>OX336397.1:162919955-172919955 GCA_946902985.2 Meconema thalassinum
GCTTCCTGTTGAGGAAATTCGAACTTAAGTCGAACGCCTTAGACCGCTCGGCCAACCCGACAAGGAAAGGTTAAGAGGATGAAATAAAACAAGGCTCATTATACAAGATCAGATTTATTAATCCAAGAATTAAAAGAGGAATTGAAACCTAACCATTTGACATAGAGTTTATTACCCTGTCTTTTAATCACTTTTTCAACAAGATAATGCTTGGGATACTGCGATTTTTGAAGTTCTTCGATGTAGAATCCTCCTTCGATGGGCTGGTGGTTATGGTCCTGGAGTAGATAAGTGACGGGGTGGGTACGTTTTACTTGGCGAATGCTGAATATTTCTGTGCTCCAGTTGGGCGTGTATCCTTTTGAGAAGAGGGATTTATGTTTACTGATGCGTACATAATCACCCACCTGAAAACGATGGCGTTGTGGGTCAGCTGTTTTGATGCCATGATGAAGGCGATTCAACCGTGGACTGTTTTTTATGACCAAACGTGGTTTTAACCCAATAGTTCTATGTTTGGTATCGTTGTAACGTGACACTAGAGTCTGCAGTAGATGAAGCCAGCGATAGGACCCTCTGGCTGTAAATTCTCGCCACATATGTGTTTTTAACGTTCGGTTGAAACGTTCTACCACACTCGCTTTCAAATTGCTGTAAGTGGTATAGTGATGAACACCGAGTTTTTGCAGATAGGTGGAAAACTCCTTGTTGAAAAACTCCTTACCTTGATCTGTCTGGAGGAGGCGAGGTTGCCGTTTAGCTTTTTGAATAATGCGTTTAAAGGCTGCAGTAACTAGAGTACCTGTTTTATTTCGCACAGGCTCTACAAATGCCATTTTGGAATAGACGTCGATGACAGTCAGCAAATACTTGATGCCATTGTTTTTAGTAGCATAGGGAATCATTTCCACGAGATCAGCTTGCCAAAGTTCATCAATTCCTCGCGAGACAACATGACGACGTGGATAGATACGGCGAGCTGGTTTATGCAACTCGTGAGCAATCACTGTTTTAATAGGCGAAGGGGTATTGTCACGTGGACCCATCATACAATAATGCCAGCATGACGAAGCTCCTCTTCTATTTCTACAATTTCACCTTCATGACCTGTATGGCCAGCCTGTTGGGAAGCGTGCAGGAGCTGTAGACGTTTAACCAACTTATTAGGATCGTTCCAATAGGCGAAATCAACGAAAGGTTTTAACGTTTTAAACGGGACGCCGGACGCTGAGCTTTCATGGCGGACACTTGCATAGGTGGGAAACAATTTGGATATAATGGCCTTATATTTGAAACCCTTATTTGCATTTATTGATTCAGAACGTTTATAATTACGTCTAAAACCATTTGTAGCCATCAAGATGTCCTTATACTTTTGAAGATCGTCTTCGTCATAGCCATCCTTGGAAGGTACACGTGCAAATAAAAGTTCTAAAAGACCTGGCGTCAATTGATATCGAACTGTTTTAACAATCACGACATTATCTTTTATTTTGATCTCTGAGTCACCAATTCGAAAACGTTTATTTTCATAGCGAACACCGTAGGTCGTATCAGTTTTTCTAGTAAAAAGGTCTTCAAGGTAGGGCGTTACCAACGGTCCAAAATGTTCTACCAGAATACCTTTCAGCTGCATATACTTTTCAGGTGTAGCCAAGATTTCTGACAGGGTAGGTTTTTTTTCTCTAGAGCTAGAGGGCGTTTGAGCAATGACTGTTGTTTTTAGAAACTCTGGAAGCGGTGATTCTGTTCCAGAAGTAAAAACATCCTCAGCTTCTTCATCACCTTCTTCTTGTTCTTCCTCCTCGATTGTTTGTGTTCCTTTTGATACTGTATTTGGCTTATTGGTTCGTGATGTTCCCTTTAACACGGCTTCCAGAGGTGATTTCAAATGTTTCGCGATCAACAGCTCACTATCAGCATGCGTGCGTTTCAGTTCACGGAACTTGCGTCGAATATTATTTTGCGCACGGATAATGTGTTTCTTTAATTGACTTCCTGCTGTTGCCATGCTAGCTGAATAAATGACGTTTGAAAAAGTCATGCAGTGCCTTAAATACGTATAAAATGATCAAACCCCATGCGGTAACGTCCGTTGTTGATATCACTCTGCTTATCGATAACGAGGCAACCGTGGTGATGAGCATTCCAACATGTGGCACACAACTGTGTAAAGGCTAGGAAGGTCATGTCTGGGTTCACGTGATCATCGTAGACGTGACGCATGTTGCGTTCATCCTGCCGGAAGAGAACAATCACGTTGGCATTGTCGCGAATGAGCTGTTTGGGTATTCGGGAATAGGTTTGAGCGAGATAAAAACAATCAATATATTTATGACGTCCCATGGTAAAATAGGTTTGAATGATAGCCTGTCGTTCTGTGGACACATCATCAAAAATCATGAGCGAATTCGGGCGAACATGATCCGGTGAGACGACATCTTCGTGCGCGGGGAATGTGAAGTAACCCATGTTATTGCGAAGACCCGACATGACTTGTTGCAAGAACACATAAAGAGGCTGATAGAGCGACTTGGCAAAAATGTAGATATTTTGAAATCGTACTCCGTTTAAGGAGGTGATTAAGGTAAGCAGAAGATTGGTTTTTCCACATCCCGATGGTCCGGCGATGAGACAGCGAATGGAAGACGGGAAGAGTGAACCGTGGCGGCGTTCGGACGTTGTCGAGAAGAGGCGAGAAACCAAATCCCCCACCGGAAGTGAATGTTGTTGCTTAATAATCTGCATATCGACTGAACGTGAAACGGGAAGAGGTGGTCTCTATATACATGAAGCATGTGGCTGTTTCAGATCTAGTGTAACCATGGATGCCTTTGGGAGAACACATAAAACAAAGAAAGGAAATGAGCCATCTGCTTCGATAAACGATCCAAAACATGATACAGATCCGGCTAATAAACGATATGTCGATGCCAATGCACTGCCACGCACAACGGATGGTCATTACGACTTTAATGGAAAGCGATTAACCAATATAACAGAACCACAATTAGCTTCGGACGCATGTTCAAAAAAGTATGTAGATTATTATCGCTTGCGGCGTATCAAGGGAGACTATGAAGCACAGAATAAACGTATCATGGGCGTTGCAGACCCCGTAAACAATCAAGATGTGTGCACCAAAGCCTATATGTTAACCAATGCTGTGGTGTTAACAAAAGAGAAAGACTATGATGTACACCAACGTCGAATCACTCAGCTAGCTCTTCCAACCAACGACACGGACGCTGCTAGAAAGGACTATGTAGATAACAAGGTGAAAGAATTACGCCGTTTTGTACCATTCCTAACAGTAAATGGTTATACAGCGAATAATACACGCCTTGTACACGTGGCCGATCCGGAGGATGATCAAGATGCTTGTACAAAACGGTATTTGTTCTCTGAAATAGAGAAGGTGTGGGAAATCAGAGAGAACGCTCTACAGATGAAGCGAAAACGAATAGCCGATGTTGCCGATCCTGTACATCCTCATGACGTGACGACTAAACGATTTTTGGAACAACGATTATCGCTTTTCATTAAAACAATGCCAAACTTATTTTTGGTTCACATTGTAAACCGACAACCGGTTGAAGATCCCAGTAACCTTACCTATATACTACGTTCGGGGCATAGCAATTACCGTTTACCGTATGATGGTGCCATTCGTGTTATCGAGTATACACCGGATTTCAAACATTTAGAGCTACTATTAAACGGTAGTGTTATATCATCACTCATCGAACTTGCGGTGAAAGCCGAGGACAAATTATCCTTTCAACTGAAACTGTCGTCTGAAGAAAAAGAGGCGGGAAAATCAATGAATGATTTTCCGCTGTATATAGAACTCGAATATACCGCCACCATCGATTAAATAATTGCAGGCTCTCTTCCTGAGGAGCGTTAGTTGTTGTCTATCCTTTATACTGTGAGGTTGTCTTCTTCCTTGGTCGCGATGGTGAAACAGAGATATGTGGTAAAGAAGAGGAAGACGTTGTCAAGAAAGGGAGGCTTTAAAGCTATTCTCCATGCGGCACGTCAGGCTTCGCGTGGAGAAACCAATAGCGAGTTGGCCATTAAAAAAGCTCTCCGAGCAGCACGATTGCATGCGAATTCCAAAAGTAAACTAAGTTTTAAAAAACGTGCTCGAGTTATTCCTGTACCAAAACGTGGCGGATTTTTACCCGCACTATTCGCTGGACTAGCAGCCCTGGGTTCACTTCTTGGTGGAGCAAGTGCGGTAGCGCGAACGGTGAAAGCTGTCGAGGAAGCGAAGCAACAGTTGAAGGAAAGTGAGAGGCACAATAAAACGATGGAAGCTATAGCACTGCGTGGCAAGGGTGTGAACATGAAGCTAGCACCCTATAAAAAAGGACTTGGCATTTACATGTCGCCAAAAAACGCTTAATCGATGCACTGCCCCGGCGAGCCATGACACACGGAGAAGTCATAAAATATGCAAAACAGTTGAAAATTGCACACTTTAGAGGTGTATTTATGCGCAACCAATTACCTCCTCAACCTTGGAAGCGTGAGAGTGCAGTTATTAATTTGGATGACAGTCATGGACCGGGAACACATTACGTGGCCTACGTCAAGCATGGTTGTACCGTATGGTACTTTGACAGTTTTGGAAACCTTCCTCCGCCGACAGAGCTTGTTCGCTATTTCGGAAGCAGTGCAACAATAAACTATAATGTGAAACGAGTACAAACTTTTAACACTCAACACTGTGGTCGCCTATGTCTGACCTTTCTATATAAGGCTCAGCGCAGGTGGTAACGTGAGCAGTATAATGGCAGAAAGTAGAGCGTTTACAGTGCACGGACAAGGAGCCGAAGTAACTGTTGACTTTTATCCTCCAATTGAATTGGGACAACGACCCTACGTGCTGGGACTTGTTTCGTTTGAAGGCTATAATAGAATCTGCAACATAATTGAAGACGTCAATGATAAGTTTTACTACGATGACTATGTGTTAACTCTACCGTCTGGCAGCTACACCGTAGATGATATTCACGATCACATCTACACAACTCTCACCAAGGAATTTAGTCTAAAAGCATTTCTGGACGGGACACGCAAGTTTGAACTCATAGCCAACAACGTGACACATCGCTGCAGTATTCTTTCTTCCTTTAGGATTGATTTTAAAGCACAACCAGACTCAATTGGTCCATTGCTAGGCTATTCACCACAAGTGTTAGTACCAAACGTGATACACAAGTCTGACCAACCGGTGAAAATAATTGAAGATCATCATATATCTGTCACGTGTAATATTATTACAGACGTCTACACCAATCAAGATCCCTCGCATTCGCTTTATGATTTTATTGTTACTTCACCTGGTGGTTATATCATCCGCGAAAACCCATCGGTGGTGCTCTATCACCCTGTGAGTGTGACCCACATCAGGAATATTACCTTGAGACTAGTGAATAGAAACCAACGTCTCATCGAATTAGACCCTCATACACCTGTGACCTACAAATTGTATCTGAAGCCAGCATGAAACAAGTGTATAAAGCAACAACACCATTGAGGGTGGGTGTTAGTTGTTCTCAACGCGTGTACAGGTTAACACGTGTCAACAAGCAGATCTTACAACAACTGGGTTACACCGTACGTCATGAATTCGATCCTCGACGTGATCAATCCGGTCGAAGTACAGGAGGGTATTGTAAGAATTGAACACCATTCCTATCAACCGTACACTCAGGGTCTAAATAACAATGACGAAATTCGTATTACCATTAATCAACAAGATATCTACACCCTACCCCATGAAAGTTACATCCAGATTGAAGGTCAACTCACCAAATCAGATGGTACCATTCCGACAACGTCAAAGTTGGCTAACCATGCGCTGGCCTTTTTGTTTTCCGAGGTTCGCTACATCATCAACGGAATCGAAGTGGATACGACTCGAAATGTTGGTATAACAAGCGCTATGAAACTTTATCCCTCGTACGGAAGTGAGGAGAGTAAAGCGTTTCGTATGGCCGGTTGGTGTCCTGACTCGACAAACGACTGGATGGTTAATGATGATGGTACATTTACCGGTCATTTACCCCTAAAATTAATATTAGGCTTTGCAGAGGACCATAAGCGCGTCGTTGTGAACGCAAGACAGGATCTGATTCTTGTTCGAGATAGGAGCGATTATAATGCGCTGAAGGGTGCTGATGGAGCTGCAATAGATTCAAAAATTTTATTGCAACGAATTCTATGGAAAGTACCGCACGTGACTCTCTCTGACCAGAAAAAATTGAGTCTGCTCAAGATTGTGGAGAAGGATACAGCTTTACCCATACAATTTAGAAGCTGGGAGCTGCATGAGTACCCGGTATTACCACTCACTGATACACATACTTGGTCTATAAAAACCTCACGGTACACAGAGCGACCTCTCTACGTCATGGTTGGATTTCAAACAGATCGCAAATATCAACAGAATAAAGATGCATCACAATTTGATCACATCCAATTGCGAAATATACGACTCTTCCTGAACGGAGTTACCTTCCCCTATGAAGGAATGGATTTAAACTTTACCAAGAACAAATATGGTAAGCTCTACGACATGTTTACAAACTTTCAGTCCTCCTATTATCAGAAAGAAGCATGTCCGCTATTATCCCCGCAAGACTTTAAAACCAAAGCACCTCTGCTGGTGATGGACTGTTCGTATTTGGAGGAGTCGATGAAGGAAACAACTATCGATATCCGGTTAGAATTTGAAACGTCTGTAGTTATTCCAGAAAAAACAACAGCCTATTGCCTGATTGTTCACGAGACGCAAGTGTATTATCAGCCGCTGTCCAATATGGTGACCAGAGTATAAATAGAAGTTTGGCTGCAGAGCCCTGGACTAAATCCTATGATAAAAGATTGAAAAACAATGTTCTGATCTTTTTGCAAATAAAGTAGTATAAGCCATTTTATGTTGTTTTTATCCCTTTAGCAAACCCAGTTCCTTTTCCAACCCCTTAACTAGTAGGACTATAGGTAGAGATGGATTAGTTGGCAGAAAGCACTGGTGAAGAAAGGAGTGTGTATCCGCGAGCAGTAACCATGTCTAGAACATTGATTGTCGATATGCAAGGCTTCAAAGTCAATGAAAATAAGTTTGTTTTCAAGGACGTTGCAATTATAGATTGCACAACCATGTGGACGCCCACAGTAAGTGCTTTCACTTTTGAACCACCGTTTCCCTTATACATGCAGTCGGACGAGGATAGAAGACAAACCGAGTGGCTGCAACGTCATTTAGGATTGAACTGGAATCAAGGAAACATTCCTTATAACTATCTACTGTTTGTATTAAAAGCCTATTTGTTCGGTGCCAACACTATTTTTGTAAAAGGAGGTGAAAAAAAGGAATGGTTACGTCAGTATGTTTCTCCAACTTGTAAACTCATCGATCTACACGAAATGGGATGTCCTGCACTACACACCTTATATGAGCCTGGTGAACGTGTACAAAAAAAGACACTCCTACACGTATCGAAACTCTTTGATTGGCTAAGTCGCAATGCATGTCGGTACCTGGAAAATGAGTGTAAAACCTTGTGCATGAATGCAGACCAGAACAGTGAGACAGAGACGTATGTCTAATACAGACGTGTCTGTGTGTATAATGGCTACCATTGAAGGCTTAAAATCTAACCCCATTGAACGGGCTATTGTTAAGTATTTCGCTTGTAAGAAAAAACTGAACAATTTTACCCTAGAAGAACTAAATGCTTTACCTAAAGCGTTTTTGTTTTATGTTGCGTCAAATGCTGTAAAGGAGATTTGGGATAGTGTGCCGAGTGATTGGACACGGGATCCTGTGTTGTGTGAACTTCAACCGTGCACTGATTATGAACATCATCAACAAGTGTACATTTCCAAAATGCCATCAGTTCAAAATTGTAGAACGTGTCAGTTAATTAAACTGTATCATGGACATAAAACCTCATGCAACGACTATGCGTCTTCATTCCACGGATGTGATGGTAAGAAAGAAGCAACCTCCGCAGCAGCGGAAAAAGAATCAACATGTGCGTCACCGACTGAAAAAAATATGCCGGATCTCTACTGGTCATGGTCTCATTGACAAAGTCATAGATCTTTTACCCTTTGAGCTGCACTTACCTGGTTATCAATACTGTGGCCCTGGTACAAAGTTAGACGTTCGACTGGCACGTGGTGATCCTGGAATTAATGCTTTAGACGCAGCTTGCAAGCAGCATGATCTAGCGTACAGAACATCAAAGCGTGAGAACAACATCTCTGAACTAAGACGTGTCGCCGACCAGATACTTTTGAGAAAGGCTATGGAACGTGTGACGTCACCTTCTGCATCTGTTGCAGAAAAAATGGCGGCCCTTGTGGTAGCAGGTGCTATGAAGGGGAAGCTCGTGTTGAGTGGTGGACGTTTACAAACAAAACATATGAAAGGACCAAGAACAAAGCAAAAATAAACTCTACACTATTCTTACCTTATGTTAAACAAGTGGTAACATGTTGATGTGCAAACGATGCTAATAAAGAAATGAACTAAAATATATGTTTGTTTTTTCTAACTCATACTTGGGGTAGCATGCATGTAACCAATAGTTAAATCAAAAACTCAAAAGTCAAACTTTTTTTTGTTTATTAAAAAAACTCATAGTAATCAAAAAGCTATATATAAGATTTTACGTTGTTGCGATGTGAATGGTGTTGTGATGTGTATGGTGTTGCGATGGGGATGGTATCTTGATGAGCAGGACTCCTCACTGAAGTAAAACTAGTGGCAAGCGTAGGCGTTGTTACTGCCTCTTCTTCTATATCATCTCCCGCGAGGTTGTTGTTTACACTGGAACGAAATTCCATTCTAGAGAAAAAGCTATTGCAATTTGAGTTTGGAAGGTTTGTGGTAAATCTGGCATACAATAAATATAACTTACCTTTTAGTAGGGATGATATCTACTTCTGAGAGATGTTAGTTGGTTTGTAGGATGTAAAGTAACTTGACCAACTGAGTAAATGTATGAAGAATATAAGTAATCATTAGTGTTTGGATATATTATATCCGTTTTACTTCCATCTGGGAATACACATCTTGTAACAAATTTAGGTTTTGTACATTTATGGCACCAATATATGTCCTCCTCATTCAAGTCGTCTAAGAGATACTTCCAATTTTTATGTTTTACAAAATAACTTTGACTGTGAATATTATTAGGGAGGGGAAGCGTGTCGTCAGTGTTGTTACTATCTGGATCTTCATCTTCCATAGCAAGGTCTAATCCATAGCATAAAACAAAACATTTTAAACACAACTTGTGACAATTAATGTAGTCAATTTCACCGTCACTATTTTCGTACGTGTCATTTGTGTCAGGAATGTGGTAGTCGTTAATGTACGTCACACACTGTAACTCATTGAATTGTCGTGGGAAAATGATGGTGTCTTGCCCCATAGAATAATGAAGTTGGTAGTCAAATCGAGTTGTGTTTTGTGATAAAATATAGTTTAATGGCCATTCTTTGAAGGTACTGTTCAAGTAGTTAGTGTATGTAGATGTAGTACGAAATTCATTATATGTTTTGTTATATATTTGACTGCGATGACCATGTTTTGTTGCATATATCCAGTGACTTGGGTCAGAAAAGTGTTGTCTAAAAGTTTCAGATTGGTTAGCCATAGTACTCACCAAACGTTGTTGCTTGAATGCGTACCAGTAAAAGATAAAAACGAATTAGTTATTCCACAACACTCACACAAGAAATATATATATTTTGCAGCAAAATCTTTCTTGGTTGTTTCCTAGCACACCACACTAGCGAATAATCAGCTCAAACCGGCTTCACTCCATTCATATAGGGACTTGCGCGTAGAGCACGGTGTCCATACATAGTAGCGGTCCTTCGGACGCTTACAGCTCCAGTTACTAAGTGAAGATGATGAATTACTTCCGCGCTATCAATATCTCATGGTCACCAAAGACGGTAATGTAACCTTCGGTCGCCATGCTGCACGTAGAGCACGGTGCCCCATACATAGTAGCGGTCGGGTTGTAGTAAATAACTTTGTTATAATTATATCCCCTTCTGCACTGTAGAGCACGGTGCCCATACATAGTAGCGTTCGGGTTGCAGTAAATAACTTTGTTAAAATGATATCCCCCTTCCACACTGTAGAGCACGGTGCCCATACATAGTAGCGGTCGGGTTGCAGTAAATAACTTTGTTATAATTATACCCCCTTCCACACTGGTGAGCACACCCACGAATCTGTTATATATACAGGTGTAAGGGTCGCACCCAATCTCACTTGCATCAAGTCTCTTTTGGCGTGAACATCGTTCTGCTCTGTACAAGGTGAGTTAACGTTTTGTGTTTTCTTATCATTATTGAACAGTTAGTAGATGATTATAGACTATATGGGGGCTATCTTTTTTTATAGTTAACATGGATGCTCTCCAACAGTTAAACAAAATAGGGGCCCAGGCTGGGTTGGAAACAAGAAGACTAAGGGATCTCCCAGTTAACCAACCGTTCCCTGTAGAGAGTCTGCAGAGAATTGAGACACGATTCGGCACCAGACTTCTTTGTCACTGCCAAGAGTTTATGGTGTTTCTACCAAGTCGATTTGCCAGCATATCCAACGAGACGCTGGCAACGTTAAATTCACGCCCCTTGGTATTGAAGTATTTAGGCATGCACAATAATGCATGCCTAGTCCTCTTTGAAGCGGATAACATTTAACTCTTTGTCACATCGTGTATGAGCAGATAGCCTCGCTGTTCCACCTCTAACAAAACCATTTAATACTAGAGAAATAGCAGTTGACTATTATTGTAAGTGTTTATTAGAAAATAACCTCATGGTACCACTTGTTTGGGAAAATGTTCGTGACTGCTTTCAAACACGACTGTGCAGTGGACGAATATACAATGTCAACAAAATTTTACATCCAAAATTGTTTTTACAAGCATGTTTACCCGTTTTTTTATTACAATTTATCACTCTTTTTATGCGCTTCACAGCATTAAAGGTGAACACAGAATTAGCGTGTACCTTTGTATTTTTTAAAGTCAGTGGAGATGAAAAACGGGAAACCATTTATTTGACAACAAAAATGAGACCATGTTATCGGACGGATGACAGGGAAGCTTGGTATAACGAACATGTCGTTGACGCTTTGGTGTCTAAGTTTGACGCCTTTCTTGAAGGTGAAAGTGGAAAATCGCTCGAGGTCATCCCGTTTCTACAAGTCAATGTATGTTGCTTTGATCCCTTAAATTCAGGTTCTCTATATTTTCCACTTCCTCTTCCTGTTCAACGTAGAAAAGCCGTTCTCAACATTCAAAATGAGGATGACTATTGCTTTTTGTGGTGCGTGGCTGCATTTCTAGCCCCTGTTCAACGTCATGTTAGTTTAACATCCTCATACACGGTCATGTTTAACAGGTTACTCTCCACGCTCAACTTTGCAACTATTTCATTTCCTATGGAACTTACCTCTATGGCTAAATTTGAAAGTCTTAATCCTCATTTTTCCTTTATGATTTATGGTCTTGATAAGAATACGGTTATTGGACCGCTTTATTGTACGCAGCAGCAGAAGGTACACCATATAAATTTATTATACATTTCTAACGAGCAAACAAGTCACTATTGTTTAATTAAAAACCTCTCCAAGCTTGTTGGAGGTCAACTTTCATCTAGACACCATAAAACATTTATTTGTGAACGGTGTTTGCAGTACTTTTCAACGCAGATCAAGCTGGATAGCCACACAGTGGATTGTTCTACTCAGCCAGCAGTTAAAATTACATTTCCAAAACCGAAAGAGGCAAAAATGAAATTCAAAAACTTCCATCGCATGGATCCAGTGGCCTATACTGTGTATGCAGACATTGAAACTCTAACTACCCCCATTCAGCGGTGTCCACCGAATCCGTCTTCCTCATACACAGATGCTATTCAAAGACATACTCCGTTTTCTGTGGCCTTTCAAGTTGTTTGTTCCTATGATCCAAGTCAATCCTATTTCAAATTGTTTCGAGGACCTACCTGTATTCAGTGGTTGTTACAGGAACTGAAACAGTTAGCTGAGCATGTCCATCAGCTTCTTCAAATTCCCAAGCCCATACAGATGACGCTAGACGAAATGATACATCATGATACGGCAACAACGTGTCATATTTGTCAGAAGCCTATTTTACCTGACGACATTAAAGTGCGCGACCATTGTCATTACACGGGCGTCTATCGAGGAGCTGCACACGACACGTGTAATTTAACGTTTCGTGCAGCAAAGTATATACCCGTCTTTTTTCACGGTCTCACCAATTTTGACTCCCACTTTATTATTCGTGAGTTTGCCACATTAGACAAGGAACATTTTTCCATTATTCCGCAAAATCATGAGCGGTTTATCTCCTTTTCTATACATTACCAGGGTATATCACTTCGGTTTCTCGATTCCTATCGATTTATAGCCTCTTCGTTAGAAGCCTTGGTCAAGGGCATTTCACCCGATGAATTGCACTTTACACGAAACCATTTTTCGGATGATGCTAAATTCAAACTTTGCATCCGGAAGGGCGTTTATCCTTATGAATATACCAACAGTTGGTCTTCCTTGGACGAAACGCATTTACCTCCACAGGATGCATTTTTTAGCACGTTGCATAATACTACCATTACTGATACCGATTATATCCACGCCTGCAACGTGTGGGATACCTTTGGTTGTACCACCCTAGGTGAATATGCTGATCTGTATCTCACTGTGGATACCTTGCTATTAACGGATATTTTTGAGAAATTCCGTCGCATGTGTATACAGATTTACAAGCTGGACCCGTGTCACTATTATACAGCACCGGGTTTATCATGGGATGCCATGTTGTTGTACACAGGTATCGAGTTGGATTTACTTGTAGATATTGACATGTTATTATTTTTTGAAAAGGGTATTCGTGGAGGATTTGTTTCCCTTGTTCAGAGACATGTCCATGCCAATCATCCTTACATGTCAACGTATAATGCCCAGCAGCCCATTTCCTATTTAACACACTACGATATAAATAATTTATACGGCTATGCTATGAGTCAACCCCTCCCGTATAAAGATTTTGTTTGGCTCAGTAACGAGGAAATCGAACGCTTTGACGTGTTCACCGCTGCTCGTCAAAAAGAAATTGGTTTTGTCCTGGAAGTGGATATACAATACCCTGCACATGTGCATGACGATCACGCTGATTTACCGTTCTGTGTCGAGCGTAGGATTCCTCCAAATTCGAGCTCAAAACATCCAAAGTTACTGGGAACGCTTCTTCCTAAAACAAGGTATGTGATTCACATCCAAGTGCTTTTACAATGCTTAACGTATGGACTCGTGTTGAGTAAGATCCATCGTATTGTATCGTTTACACAAAAGGCGTGGTTGAAGCCTTACATGGACCTGAATACTCACCATCGGCAGCGTGCTACCCAACCTTTTGAAATTAATTTTTTTAAATTGATGAATAATGCAGCATACGGAAAAACGTTTGAAAATGTACGCAAACACCGGTCCATCCATTTAGTTAATTCGTGGGAAGGTAGGTATGGAGCTCGGAAATATGTTGCCAAGCCCCATTTTAAAACCATGAAAATTATTACTGATACATTGGCTACCGTCGAATTAGGAAAGGTTGAAATTCTTTACAATAAACCTATTTATTTAGGGATGACTATTTTGGAGTTTTCAAAATTAACCATGTATGACTTTCATTATGGGTTTGCTCGTCGCTATTTTAAGGATGTTCATCTTGTTTACACTGATACCGATAGTTACATATATCAGGTTAAAGCAACAGACGTTTATCAGGTGATGCGTGACCATCCTGAGCATTTCGATACGTCCTCTTTTCCTGATGGTAACATCTTTGGCTTGTTACCTCAAAACAATAAAGTTATGGGGCTCATGAAAGATGAATGTGGCGTCGATGTGATGACAGAATTTTTAGGTCTTGCATCAAAAATGTACTGCTATACTTGCGACAGTTCAAGACATGTCAGTCGAGCCAAGGGGGTCCGCTCTAGTGTCATCCGAACGTTATGTATGGCTCGTTATCGTGAGGCATTATATAATCCCACTGAACAGTATGCGAAACAGGCACGTCTAACGTCCCGTACCCATGAAGTGTTTCTTGTCGAGCAAATGCGACGCTCGTTGCTTTTGTTTGATGATAAACGTTCATGGGTAAATGATCACCTCACAAGCTTGCCATGGGGCCATTACGCCCTTAATGAGTAAACCAATACAGTTTTGTTCTTCATGTGTGTTCGCTATTATCTGTGAATCAAAACATGTCTATGTGTATGTCAAATATTGTAAATAAAGAAATAGTATGTATTGTCCTTTTGTTTTATTTATTTTCAAGTCCTATATAATCATCAAACCTTGCTATTTCCTTACTAGATGTTTAGATGGTAAGTATAATAGACCGACGCTATCGCAGGAGCTAATGTGCAAGATGGTCGCCTCGCGCAACTACTCTCTGTTATTCTTATGGAGGGACAGTCAGAGCTGGAGCAGTGGCTAATGTGCAAGATGACCGCCACGTCCTGAGACCGTGGATGATGTCACAGGCGGGGAGTTCGGTCGTATAGTTGCTAAATGGAATATTTATTATTATGAGATAATTATTGATTGATTGATAGCTTGCCACGGTGGGTGAGTGGTTATTGTGTCGGACTATCAACCCCAAGCTTGCAGGTTAGCTCTTAGCCGTGGTAAGTGATTTTTGAAAGGCGGCAAAAATTACGACACGCATGTCAATGTCGACATGTCGAAGAACCCAGGGGAAATTCGGCCGTGTAGTTGCTAAATGGAATATTTATTATTATGAGATAATTATTGATTGATTGATAGCTTGCCACGGTGGGTGAGTGGTTATTGTGTCGGACTATCAACCCCAAGCTTGCAGGTTAGCTCTTAGCCGTGGTAAGTGATTTTTGAAAGGCGGCAAAAATTACGACACGCATGTCAATGTCGACATGTCAAAGAACCCAGGGGAAATTCGGCCGTGTAGTTGCTAAATGGAATATTTATTATTATGAGATAATTATTGATTGATTGATAGCTTGCCACGGTGGGTGAGTGGTTATTGTGTCGGATTATCAACCCCAATCTTGCAGGTTAGCTCTTAGCCGTGGTAAGTGATTTTTGAAAGGCGGCAAAAATTACGACACGCATGTCAATGTCGACATGTCAAAGAACCCAGGGGAAATTCGGCCGTGTAGTTGCTAAATGGAATATTTATTATTATGAGATAATTATTGATTGATTGATAGCTTGCCACGGTGGGTGAGTGGTTATTGTGTCGGATTATCAACCCCAATCTTGCAGGTTAGCTCTTAGCCGTGGTAAGTGATTTTTGAAAGGCGGCAAAAATTACGACACGCATGTCAATGTCGACATGTCAAAGAACCCAGGGGAAATTCGGCCGTGTAGTTGCTAAATGGAATATTTATTATTATGAGATAATTATTGATTGATTGATAGCTTGCCACGGTGCGTGAGTGGTTATTGTGTCGGACTATCAACCCCAAGCTTGCAGGTTAGCTCTTAGCCGTGGTAAGTGATTTTTGAAAGGCGGCAAAAATTACGACACGCATGTCAATGTCGACATGTCAAAGAACCCAGGGGGAATTCGGCCGTGTAATTGATGATCATACAACACACACACACACATCTCCAGTATACAGGTTTGATGACCATATTGTCCTTAGTACAACCGAACAAAGATGATTAATCGCGTTAACCTACATGGGACTGATAACCGCGATGCTTCACTCCTCCCCATGATTATTCAACACATACACATACACATCTCCAGTATACAGGCTTGATGACCATGTAGTCCATAGTATAACCGAACACAGATGACTAACCGCGTTAACCTACATAGGACTGATAACCGCGATGTTTAAGTTTGTAGTCAAATTGATAATAATAATAATAATGTTATTGGTTTTACGTCCCTTTTAACTACACTGGCTTAGTCAAATTGAGTTGTGTGATATGATAAAATATAGTTTAATGGACATTCTTTGAAAATACTGTAAAAATAGTTAGTGTATGTAGATGTTGTACGAAATTCATTATATGTTTTGTTATATATTTGATAGTACTCACCAAACGTTGTTACTGGTACGCGTACACCACACTTGCAAATGATCAGCTTAAACGCGGTCACTCCTTACATATAGAGGCTTGCGCGTAGGGCGTGGTGCCCATATTTAGTAACGAGGCTCTAGTTACTAAAAGAATATGATGAATTATTTTCGCACTGAGATGTCACAGGAGTTCACATCCAGCTACAACGAGTAACCGCTCGCTCCAGGGGTTTCACAAGTACTCCGTTCGCACAGGGACCCACAAACAGTACCGAAAAATAGCCGCTCGCCCCAGGGCTCACAACCATTGAGAATGGGTAGCTTCTCGCACGTTATTATATCAGGGTCTCACAAACAGTGTTCAAAAGTATTCCGTTCGCACAGGGACCCACAAACAGCACCGAAAAATAGCCGCTCGCCCCAGGGCTCACAACCATTGAGAATGGGTAGCTTCTCGCACGTTATTATATCAGGGTCTCACAAACAGTGTTCAAAAGTATTCCGTTCGCACAGGGACCCACAAACAGCACCCAAAAATAGCCGCTCGCCCCAGGGCTCACAACCATTGAGAATGGGTAGCTTCTCGCACGTTATTATATCAGGGTCTCACAAACAGTGTTCAAAAGTATTCCGTTCGCACAGGGACCCACAAACAGCACCCAAAAATTGCCGCTCGCCCCAGGGCTCACAACCATTGAGAATGGGTAGCTTCTCGCACGTTATTATATCAGGGTCTCACAAACAGTGTTCAAAAGTATTCCGTTCGCACAGGGACCCACAAACAGCACCCAAAAATAACCGCTCGCCCCAGGGCTCACAACCATTGAGAATGGGTAGCTTCTCGCACGTTATTATATCAGGGTCTCACAAACAGTGTTCAAAAGTATTCCGTTCGCACAGGGACCCACAAACGGCACCCAAAAATAGCCGCTCGCCCCAGGGCTCACAACCATTGAGAATGGGTAGCTTCTCGCACGTTATTATATCAGGGTCTCACAAACAGTGTTCAAAAGTATTCCGTTCGCACAGGGATCCACAAACAGCACCCAAAAATAGCCACTCGCCCCAGGGCTCACAACCATTGAGATATTTATTATTATTAGGTCTTTATTGATTGATACCTACAGCCCCGGCCATCGCATTGTTCTACTACTCTAAGTTACACTCGGTCACATTCGACTACCTTCGACAGTCGCCCGAACCGGTCCCTTCCCCCACTTCCATCCACAAGCTATATAGGCAATGCACACCAGCCAGCTCAGTCAGTTGGCTGGCCAACACAGGTCGGCTAACAACTGGGTCTGCTTCCAAGCCAGACCTTCCCCTCCCCTCCCCTCCCCCCCCTCCCCCAAGCCCCCCAGGGAACGCCTGGGGGGGCACGTGACCACGAGAAACCATGGATGACCTTGAAATCTGTCCAGGACCGGCTTAGCCCTACTACTGCTGACCATGCCTCGCCCAGCTGGCTTTTATTCAAAACGGTCAGGGTCACGCGTCATCGCCTGATATCTAGAAATCCTCATATCTCTTGAATCCCTGGTCCAATTTACTTGATACTAATTGCATTCTCTTTCATTTCGCCGTGCCAGTAATCTGATCCCAGTCTCAAGTCTCTGCTCCATAGTTAACTATTTAATCAATAAATAGCCTCCACCTCTGCTATGACTCGCTACGTCACTTGCCATCTAACTATCGGTAAAATCCTTCCAAATGCTTCGAGAAGCAATGTAGCGCGATATTCAAATATCTGAACTTTCAAAAGCGGCTACAGCCTTTCCCTTGATATCTAGGTGTCTGAAACTTGGAATACCCATTCCTAGATTTGGGCACATCCACCCCACACCTAGCAAAAAATAAAAAATAAAAATTTTTTTTTTTCCTATCTACACATTAAATCATCTGGTTCTTGAATAATAGATCTTTAAATTCGATGCATTATAAGTTCCCACGATGTTACCAGTTCGTGTATTAGCTACTTCATAGCTTCCATTATTGTTTACTTCCACAATACGATAGGGTCCAGCGTAAAGGCTTGCAAATTTCGAGTACACTCGATTTTGCACGTCAGAGGGTGTAGGTCTTTTCACTAAAACAAGAGTTTCTACGCGCAAGGGTCTGCGAAAACGCTTTCCTCTCACTCTGCGCTCTCTCTTCTCAGCTTGACTCCTTAACTTGTCTAAAGCTAGAGTTTCCCTCATCTGGCGACTTGGTTCAATCTCAGGTGGAATAGAGATGATTCGATCCCATAATCGTGTTGGTTTAATTCCATGATGTAGCAACATAGGAATCTGTCCAGTACTCTCATGAATAGTAGAGTTGATGGATTCGGATGCTAAAGAAAGAACATCCATCCATTTACAATGCTCATTTGGACAATAGAGGCGGCAAAATTTTGCTATTTCAGCCATCACGCGTTCCGCTGGATTGCTCTCTGGATGTCTAATAGAACAAAACAATTGTCTAATCCCAAGATTATTCATGATGGTTCGAAACTCCAACGATGTAAATTGAGGTCCACGATCTGATAAAAGGAATTCCGGTTTGCCTGCTTCCGGAATCACGCTGTCTCTTATTCTCTTCGCACAATACTTTGCGTTTGCCTTCTGAATTGGATGTAACATGGTGTATTTACTGAAAATATCCATAGTCACCAAAATATATCGGTTACCTCTTTTAGACTTTGGGAGAGGACCATATAAATCAGTCGCGAAGATTTCGCAAGGCTTAGAAGGAATAATAGGCCTTGGTAATTCTCTCAATAATCTAGAATTATGTTTACTCCTTTGGCATAAGTCGCATTCTCGAATAGTGTTTCTGACAGTTTGTCGCATTCGCTCCCACGAAAATTTCTCTTGAATCATGTTGACTGTCTTATCTACTCCAGCATGACCTGCGATTCTATGTGCCATCCAAATAATGGGTTTTTGCAATCGTGGAGGTATCACTACTCTCAGCTTCGTATGGTCGGGATCTGCAAACTTGTAGATTAAACCATCTAACATCATAAAATCTCTTGAAATTCTTTCAGTTTCCACAAAATCATCATCATTTGGATCCATGTTACCCTGTAGAAAACGAAAAATGTTCCTAAGACGTCGGTCTCTCCTCTGGGATAAATGCAATAACCTTAACCTTCTCAAGGTATCTTCATTTTCCTGCGTCAGGTTAACTTGAAAAACCTTAGATGTAGACTCCACTGCTCTACTCAACAAATCAGCTCCCACATTCAACTTTCCAGGAGTGTGTTCAATAACTAGGTTGCATTGCTGAATAAAAAGTGACCATATAGTTATTCTATCGCTGTCAAAGTTTGTTCTCAAAATGAACTCCAATGCGTGGTGATCAGTCCTCACAATGACTGAATGTCCAATTAACATTTTCTTCCACGACTCCAAAGCGAATATTACAGCAAGAGCTTCTAACTCTGTGGTGTAATAATTCCTCTCTGATGGACGAAGCTTCCTGCTAATGAACGCCAGGTAGTGTCTCTTGTGGTCTTCATCCTCTTGAAGTAGAATAGCTCCAATCCCTACGGTGGATGCATCAGATTCTATGATGAAATTCTTGGTAAAGTCAGGATACTCCAATTTCACACTGTTTACCAATAACCTCTTGGCATCTTGAAATGACTGTTCACAATCTTTATCCCATTTCCATTTATTTCCTTTCTTTAACAACTCCTGCAATGGCGCAACTGTCTTGGTGAAGTTCGGACAATGCCCTGCAAAGAATTGGCATGTCCCGAGAAAACTGCGGACATTCTTCACTCTAGTAGGTCTAGGGAAATTTGCAATTGCTTGTATCTTCGTCTCATTGGGACGGTATCCTTCTCCATCCAAAATGTGACCCAAAAATTTTATTTCCTTTCGAAAGAACTGACATTTTCGAAGGTTTACTTTGAAGTTCGCTTTTCTCAAATCTGCGAATAACATTTGAAGATGTAGCAAATGTTCCTCCTTAGTCTCAGATGCAATTAAGATATCATCAATATAACGAATTGCTATCTCTGTTACTTCAGGACTCAAATTTTGTTCTAGGGCTCTGATCAAAACGGATCCAGACGTTTTAACTCCAAATGGTAGACGGCGGAATACATATGTCTGCTGGTCAAACATAAATCCTGTAAACTTCTTAGAATCTTCACTAAGCCTAATATGATGGTAGGACAAAGTGAGATCAATATTAGAGAACCAGACCTTGCCTTGGAATTTCCTTAACAGTTCCCTAATGATTGGTGGTCTGTCATACTCTGGCAGTAATCTTGAATTCAAATTTCGCGCGTCTAAACATAGTCTCAGACTTCCATCTTGCTTAGACACTACTGCTAATGGATTGACATAAGATGTAGTGTACTTTTCAATCACATTGTTGTTTTCCATTTCCTTGATAAGCACTTTTACTCTTTCTCGATGCTTTTCTGCTACTGGATACAATTTAGCATGAAAAGGTGCATCATCATTTACACGAATATGATATTCAAAATCCTTAATTTCACCAGGCTTAATGTCAAAAATATCTTGATACTCTTCCAAAATCTTCCCTAGCTCTGGGGACTCCTTCTCAGTGTAGACTTCTCTTCCTTCAGCTTTATGAAAAATCAGAGACCATTGAGCATCTCCCTCGATGTCTTCCTCTTCTTTTCCCTCGAAGTTAATCTCTTCGGTATTCTTGAATTTAATCGTCTCTGTCTTCATATCTATCACTGCTTGATATTTCTGAATGAAATCTGCTCCCAATATCATGTCAAAAGCCATGTCCTTCATTACAACAAACACATGTCGAAAATCATGTCCTCCAATCGTAATACATAAGTATAATTGTGTTTTACACAGAGATATTTTATTGGGTATTATTCCTTGGATCTTAATTCCTGATACTGGAATTTCCTCTAAATTCTCTTTGAGCTTCCACAGAATATAAAGCTTCTCACTCACCAGACAAAGCATAGCCCCAGTATCGATCAAAGTATCGACAGGCATACCAAATACTTCGCATGATATGATTGGCATTCTAATTCTGGTACCCATTTCTTTTCGTTCGTCATTCTGTTGAATTAAATCATCATCCTCTGCTTGCCATTTAATAATTCTGGAAGTGAAAGTATTCAAAATTCTATCTTCTACTGTGAATTCGAAGTTTTTTTTTTCATTACCATTCCCCCGGGATTGTTGTGTTCCCGATGGACCTGGATTATTGGGCCTCTGCTCCACAAATTGCAAGTTATCTTGGTGTCTTGCTTCCAAATTTTTCCTCGTCTCCTTGTTAAACTCTTCATTGGACTGACGAGTATCTACATTCCCTCTGTTGTTGTAGTTATTTCTACCATAGGATCTTCTTTCCTGGTACCTTCCTTGAGTATCACGTGGTCTTCTCCATCGAGTGTTGTATCGATTACCACCATCTGGTCTTGCATATGGTTTGTAACTGTATCTGTTACTGTATTGGTTCCATCCTCTCTTATTCGGATCTTCCCTCGGCGATTTCTCTTCTCGCTCCTCTCGAATCTCTCGAGGTGTCTGAGAATAACTATCAGCCATAACAGCATACACAGCGTTGTTACTCTTTGCTCCCTTCTGATGGAAGAATTGAGCGTTTGTATGATCCAGCTTCTGTAATACTTCATCAAATTGTTCCATATTATAGATATCAGCAGCGATCAAAGTCCTCTGGACGTCTGCTGGAAATTGACGTATCAATGCAGTAATCAACTCGTTATCTGGCATTGGCGGATCTAAATGTTGGAGTTTAGACAGCTGTCCAGAAAAGTACGTAGAGTATCGAGTAGGTTGTGACGTCGAGAATCTCTTCGAATATAACTCTGCTCTAACTTGCTGTTGGGTTTCAGGGGACCAAAACTTCTTTAATAGCCCACGAGAAAACTCCTCAAAAGTGGTTAGAGTGGATCTAAATGCTCTAAACCACAAAAGTGCAGGACCTTCCAAGAACTTCCCTATCACTCGGATCTGTCTTTCTTTAGGGATCTTAGAATCTTTCAGGTAATCACCTGCTTCTCTCAAAAATTCCACGGGTGTCACAGAATCTCGCCCTGAAAATTTAGAAGGCTTATCCTCTATATTCTTAAATACAGTTATGGGGTTGGATTGAAATACTGTCCTGACCTCATCCTGTCTATCAGTCTCTCTAGCTCCTCCTAGATTTTTCTTTATCTGTTCCTTTCCTTTTACATTTGGCATTTTCAACAGATGATCAGACTGTTTCTCATCCTTAATTTGAGTTTTCATAGCCTCAAGTTCCTTCTGATTCTCTTCTGCCATCTTCTTGATTGCTTCAGTCTCTTTACAATTTTTCTTAACATCAGTGGATATCTGATTCATAACAGCCTCATGACTTTTCAATGACCCTGTCATATCTGATGTATCCTTCTGAGTTGCTTGGATATCTTTGGCAATTACTTCAATGTGGGATGACAAAGATTCCCTAATCTCCTTGATTCCCTCTTGATTCTCCAGCTTGAGTGTGTCTTTAATTTCATTGACAACTGTGGTTTTAATCTCAGTTTGCAAATCACTAATCACACCTTCTCTTATTTCTCCCATGACAAGTTCCTTGAATTGTTCCGTTAAACGTTGAACAACTAGAATTCCCATCTCGTTACTCTCCTTCTTTACTCTGACTTCCAGGTTGACCATGTCTTCACCAACTTTCCTAAGACCATGTTCTATCCTATCAGCTAAGCTTTGGGATCGAAGATCGGCATCGCGAAATTTTTCGTCCATTAAACTTGCGTTAGTAGCTAATGAAGTTTCGAGCTCACGTGTTTTATCGCATAATTTATTCATTTTACTTTCAAGTGTCATTTTTAAAATTTCAGAATTCTCTTTAAATTTACTTTCCATTGAATTAAATTTACTATTTAAATTTTCTTTCAAATTACTTTTTAAAGAATCAGAACTTTCTTTAAGTTTATCATTCAAACTTTCTTTAAGTTTATTTTCTAAAGAATCAGAATTTTCTTTAAGTTTACTTTCAAAAGAATCAGAATTTTCTTTAAGTTTATTTTCTAAAGAATCAGAATTTTCTTTAAATTTATTTTCTAAAGAATCAGAATTTTCCTTCAAGTTATCTTTTAACCTGCTTTCTAACAAATCGGAATTTTCCTTAAGTTTATCGTTTAAACTTTCTTTAAGTTTATCAGAATTTTCTTTAAGTTTCCTTTCCAAAGCCTCAGTATTTTCTTTCATAATGGCTGCTACACGCAGTCCAGCCTGTTTTGAACTCTCCTCCAAACTCCTCATCATCCTCATCATCTCTTCCATAATTTCAATTATTATTCAAAACTTAGGGGTATACAACAGTGGCAAACACAAGCTTATAACTAGAACAACAAATATGAATAGCTAATTGGAACACTATAATAAAATGAGATTTGTTCTAATGTCGACGTGATGGAAAAACAAAATTCTCTACTTTTACGAATTACATTTACCACAATATCACAAGAAAAATATGCAAGTTCTCAAATATCCTCCACTTGGATTCTAATAATGTGTATATCCAGTCATCGAACGTTTACTAATGAATTTACTTGACGCCCTAATGGTTAAGCCATTATCAAAAATAATCAAACCCATTCTAATTATTAACCAAGTTAATTTTTTAATTTTCCCCACTAATTGGGTTTCCTACTAATTTATTCATCCAAACCAGACATCTCTCAACTCCCAAAATATTTCTATAAAAATTATCACAATTTCAAATCGGCATGCGATTGACCATGTCTAAATCGGGACCCACGTTCGAAGCCATTTCTCTCTCTATCTTATTTTATGTGCCCGTTAAGACCGGATTCCGCACGACCACATATGCATTTTACCAATAATCAGTCAGCACGAGAGTCAAAATATCCCGGAGCGCCAGATGGGTTAAAGCAAATCGCAAAAACGACATCAAATTTATAAAAATGCTTTACTGATTTTTGGCTCAATGCAACAATAAGGATAGAAGGAGATTTAATTGGGTGAAACACATCTGGTAAAATTATCTCAGTTTATTTAAAGTTAAAATCTGACTGCAAGAATGCTTAAAGCAGCATCACTCCACGTGTGGCGATCCACACTCTTATTTACACACAATATACAGAAATCTTCCAAACACATTTGACAATCTCTTTGGAAACACAAGTCCGATTGATAGTCCTGTGGACTGTGTTCCAAAATTATTAACATTTAATTCCAGTTCAAAATGAATTGTCCATACTGGAAATAACGTAGATCACTGTTTGACTATTTACATGATATTAACACTCGTAGAATAAATGTTTATAGAATTTCTTAAACTTTCACTTGTTTTCCATTTTCAAAAAAAAATCTCGTCGAAAATATTATCATCATAGAAGCAGCACAAATTATGAACACATATTAATAACATTTGAAAAGTATTTGACCATTGAGCATAGCATCGAAGAACTGTGCGAAGCACAACAACAATTAATTGTTCTTCTGACATTAAACATTCGAGAAGTGACTCGATTATGAACTTCAAGTTCCAAACAAAATACATGATTTCTGAATCATTAACTTGATCAACAAATGGTTGAACCATTCAACTATTCAATTATCCACTTGGAATCATCATTACAAAAATATTTATATTTATGGCCATATCTAGTAACTTTCACAACTTGCAATTCTTCGACAGAATGCGGAAATTAGAATTGTAGTTTGATAATGAATTCATTTAGTTCATGGCACTAGGATTTGAAAATATCCTTCAAATTATTCGTGGTTAAAGAATTATTTTTAATTGGCAGTGGCCCATTCTATTATTTGTGTAAGAACACAATATTACAAAAACAACAACAACGGCAAAGGTCTTCCTCTGAAGAAGAATAAACTACTATCATGACAAATCCGGGTTCTAGCAAAATCAAAGTCTAAATGGAATTCGTAAACAAGGTTGAAATAAGAACTGATGGTTTCAAAGAAATAACCTTCGGGTTATTCATACGACGAAATGTGTGGCTCCAATACTCCTACTATAAACCTGAGCCATCGAACCTGCTATTTGATTGATGCTCGAAAAAACCTTCATTCCTGCGACTTAACATGCGCACCTGGGAATGGCATTTCAACTACTCCACACACATAAATTATCTTCCCAAAATTTATACAATAAATCAAGCCTCTGCTTGTTATCAACACTGGAAGATTAATAAACTTACAAGTTTATTTTATTTTACCATTCAGTTCAACCCGTGAATTTACCATACTTATGAAAAGCTTTATTTCACTTTCGAAGTGTATTTACGTCATGATTTTATATAAATACAAAAATATCCTATTTGATACAAATATCAATTGCTTCCCGTTTCATGCCTCTCCGTGTTATATGAAACATATACTTTGCTCATAGCAAATATCAACTGTTCAACCAGAACTGACATGTTGGTTGAATGCGGGCTTGCGCTAACCACTCTCCTTCGGAAAATCTCCTGTTCCAGACTAGAAATGTTTAAACTACTTCATAGGCTCTTTCTCAATACATATGATTATCATAAAATATAATATCCAAGAATTATTTAGAAAAGTTATGAAAATTATTATTATTATTATTATTAGTGGATTATTATTATTATTATTATCCTTTCAAATATGTTTAATTATCATCTCATTATGTGAGAATCCACATGTTCGAACCTTCGAATATGGAAAAAATATCCATTCCTCAACAAAAATAAATTTAACTTTTACAGTTACATCGGCTGATTACCGTGATTTCCCAAAAATATGAAAAATTCGAATAAATGCTCGAAATGCTCGGTCATCGATCCTAAACTGTTCTGAGTGCTGAAAATGCTCAGAATAACTCTAACAAGTCTTGCGTAAATCATTACAAGCTTTAAATACGACGAAAAAAATGTGTTGGTCATCTGCAGAAAAATAGTTTGTTCCAATTAGCTAGGCATAAAATAATTCAAATGTGGCTTACATTTCTTGATGTTCTTGAAGTGTAGTAAACCTGGTCTGTACCAGATTTATCCATAGACATGCCCTATCGGACAAGCACGTATAATCCTTGTATCGGCCGCCATTGTAGACCCACAAATCGTCTAGTCAGACATAGTGGTAGTATCTTTCGACGTTTGAATAAACTGTGGTTCCATTTTAATATGATCTTCTATCAAAGCCATAACAGTTTGTTGAAATAGGGTCAGATCTAAGTGATCTCTTCTTAAATATGTCAGTTGTAACATAACTCACTGTAATCTCATCAGTACAAGAAAAACATTGACAGTCTAAGCAATTAACGGCTGTTCTGAAGATTGTTCCCTGGGCATGGTTTATTAATATCACCATCTGCCATGCGCTAGACAACTTGCAGTTTCCCTTGCGTAGACTAATGAACGCCACCGTTATAGACTAGTCTTCAGTGTACTGACAGATCGAAGTGGTCAACTAGTTACAAAATATGAAAACTGACTTGCAAATGGATTTAAACATCCAAGTATTAAGTTACCAATGGACTGTGACAAAATACTATTTTCTAGACAGAGTCTAGCATATGTCCTTTTAGAAATATAAATATTTCCACCAATGTCTGTAGAAAAACAATCACCTCAGTGATTCTCCTCACCAGAAACTTACTAAGTTCCAACTCGTTTGCGCAGCACTTCTCGTGACTATCACGATTTGAACAGAACTTCTGCGTAGATGCGGCAACCATGTGCCTTGGCTCAGCGTAGACGCAACTTGCTCTGCAAGTGCTTGTGATGAAGTGAGCTGACCATGCCTCGCCCAGCTGGCTTTTATTCAAAACGGTCAGGGTCACGCGTCATCGCCTGATATCTAGAAATCCTCATATCTCTTGAATCCCTGGTCCGATTTACTTGATACTAATTGCATTCTCTTTCATTTGGCCGTGCCAGTAATCTGATCCCAGTCTCAAGTATCTGCTCCATAGTTAACTATTTAATCAATAAATAGCCTCCACCTCTGCTATGACTCGCTACGTCACTTGCCATCCAACTATCGGTAAAATCCTTCCAAATGCTTCGAGAAGCAATGTAGCGCGATATTCAAATATCTGAACTTTCAAAAGCGGCTACAGCCTTTCCCTTGATATCTAGGTGTCTGAAACTTGGAATACCCATTCCTAGATTTGGGCACAGTACCACTGTCCGATATATCTTCGATTTGAGACGAAGTGGCATTTTCTTGTCGCAAAGCACACCCGTGAACTCCTTCCACCGCAACCAGGTTGCGTTTACCCTGGCTCTTACTTCATCATTGAAGTTACCATCACTCTGAAGACGAGATCCAAGGTACCTGAAGCATTCTGTCTTGACTAGATTTTGTCCAGCGACTTGATTGGTACCGTCGCTTGGGTTTAACTCCAGATACTCCGTCTTTTTCACATTCAGACATAGGCCATACTGGGAGAGGCGGTTATTCCAGTCTTCAACTTGACATTGGAGATTTTCACGGGTGTCATCTGCAACCATTATATCATCTGCATACAGAAGGGCCCAAGGAACATTCCGTTGCAGGTCACGAGTGATGGTGTCCATCACAAGAACAAAAAGGGACTGTGATAGTGCTGAGCCTTGGTGGACGCCGACATTTACAGGAAAGTTTTCTGAGGTGCCAACAGCACAACGTACTCTACTGCAGGTGTTCGTGTCTGATAACCTGTGTCACTGTGATGTCTGTACTAGTGTGTGTATTTGTAATTGGGTAGAAAGCGGCAGTTGCCTTAAGTTAGGAACCATCCCGGCATTTGCCTGGAGTAGAAATGGGAAACCACGGGAAACCACTTCCAGGATGTCTGAGGTGGGAATCAAACCCAGTTTTGCTTCACGAGGCTCAGTGAGCCACAGATTCCAGGTCACACACCAGAATTTCATTTCTAACAAGAAGTTCCGCGACGAACTAAAGAGCCTCCTTTTCTTAAAATTTAAGATTCATGCCAATCTCTATAGATTTATCCAGAATAATGACGAAATTAAGTTGGTAATATCGAAATGTCTAATTAGTTCGAAATACTGTATACCTGGCATAATGTAGCCTAATAGAGAACTACAGTTGGCAGCCCTGGTGACTGAATATATTGTTAGTTCCATCTCGTAAGGTACAGAATACAAAATTTGGTCGAAGCCCAATGGATAGCATGGACGTTACATGCCGTGAGACATTGGATATATAAGCGCGCGTAAAATCATGTTGGCAACAATGTTATGTATGTGTTGGTCAGAAATAATCTGAAATATTATGATCTATTGTTGTGCCAAATTTGGATGAAATGCATTTGTTAGTATAGAAGTTACATGTATTTTAAAAATGGACATATCAGTAGGTTTAGACTCAAGTTGGCAGCACTGACGTATATTAGTTACTCCAAATTAATCTAGAATGCCAGGTACTATACGTGGGCATATTTTAAAGCTGGCGACTTGCATACTTTCTGATATATTGGTATTTGGTAAAATAAATTGAGAGCATTTATTAACAGTTGGCAGCCGTGGCGTCTCTTAAGAATACGCTCAGTTATATATGTTTATGTACACATAGCACATACGAAATTTGGTTGAATTCCAATTGATAGTAGCCTATAGAAGTTATATGCATTTAAAAATTGGACCTATCAGCAGGCTTAGAATCATTTTGGCAACACTGCCATGTATGGCCTCATGGAAATTAAACTGAAATAGTATTATCTATATGTGTGCCAATTTTGAAATAGCTCCTATGCATACCTTCCAAGATATCCGACATGGAGCTCAAATTTCAATTACGATTTTTCAGCAGTTGGTAGCACTGACATCATTTTCAAATACGGCATTGAGATATTCATGTATAGATCTTTACTCCTACCAAATTTTGTTTCGATTGCTGCAGCCGTTTAGCAGTTGATAGGGGGGACACACACACACAGCCAGGCAGACAGAAGGACAGACAGACACACATTTGCCCGATCTCATAAGCCTACTCATAAGTAGGCTAAAAATATTAGGCCTACTTATGTACTCAGTAACTTCTACAAATCCCCGGAGTTTGCAAATGGAATTTCCAAAACATGCTGTATATTGTACTCATGTGCATAATGGAGTGTGCGCCTCGTTGCGTTTTGGTTAGCATTCTTGGCTGTTACCACCAAGGCCCGGGTTCGAATCCCGGCTCTTCCAAGAAATTTAATTCACCGAAGGTCACGGCCATCTTCCAAATCCTATTCCCAATTAACAAATACACACCCTAGTACTGCCTTGATAAAAACACAGGCTGTACTCACACACCCAAATACACGATGTTACAGCCTCTTAAATAAGCAAGAACAACTATTAATATCATTATTGTCTTGTTGATAAGTGGGGACCAGATTTTTAATTTTTTAAAATTGTAATTTTAGGTTGCCGGCCCCGTGGTGTTGGGGTAGCGCGCCTGCCTCTCACCCGGAGGCCCCGGGTTCGATCCCCGGCTCCGTTAGGGATTTTAAAACTGACGTGAGGGTTGGAACAGGGTGCACTCAGCCTCGTGAGGACAATTGACTAGCTGTCTGACAGTGAGACAGCGCCCCGATCACGAATATCAAGATTAACGGCCGAGGGGACCCGACGCGCTGATCACGCGTCACCCCAATATCTGCAGGCCAAATGGCTGGGCAGCGGTCGCTTGGTCGGCCTTAGCCCGTCATGGGCTGGATAGTGCCAGGGGTTGACTTTTTTTTTAAATTTTAGGTTTTCGAAAACACGCCTCAGGATTTGAATGAGTTAGGCAGATTTCATTAGAAAGCTAACTATTGCAATGGGTACCATGTTTCGAGTTCCGGAAAATGTCGACATATCTTTGCGTTTCACAGCACCCAGCCCCCAAAATCACCGCCAGTTCAAAAGTTTATATATAATTTATGTATATATATACTGTATATGTATATCAGTTTCTTGTGCCGTAATTTTGCACCAATCACTTTGAATTTTTTACCGAATATGTATACCTATAAAATCTCGGTCGAGTTCGTTACTGGGCTAAATCGGTCGAAGGGGGTGAAAATGGGGGGCTTTTTTCGAAAAAGTGAAATATTGCTATAACTCTCGTAATATGCGAAATATCGAATCCGTTCCAAGTTCATACTATGTGTCGAATAATGCCCAAAAATTTATATTTGAAGAGTTTATTTATAGCACCAACCATTGACCAAAGGGGTGAGAAAAAGTGGGTTTTTCGGGAAACATTAATCATATCTCTCTTAATAGGCACAATATCAAAACCGTACAAAATGGACAATATTTCCCTAATAATTACCTAAAACTTTAGTCTGAAAGAATTTTTGATAGACCCACCATTACGCCAAGAGATGAGAAAAATGATTTCGGAATTATAAGAAAATGCCAAGAGCTATCAGAGGTTGTCATGGCAACACTAATAAATTGATGAGGGATGAGCCATCAGACGTTGCCATGACAACGCACTTGCACGAGATCAGATTCAGATTTCCATCTGACTAAGTGTGTAGCGGCTTCGGTGACGTAACTGGTAGCATGCTGAACTTCTATGCCCAAGGTCGCGGGTTCAAAGCTGGCCGATTTCTTGTGGACACGATAACTGCCGTAATTTTGTACCAATCACTTTGAATTTTTTACCAAATATGTATACCTATAAAATCTCGGTCGAGTTCGTTACTGGGCTAAATCGGTCGAAGGGTGGAGAATATGGTTTTTTTTTCGAAAAAGTGAAATATTGCTATAACTCTCTTAATATGTGAAATATCGAATCCGTTCAAAGTTCATACTATGTGTCAAATAAAGCCCAAAAATGTATGTTTGAAGAGTTTCTTTATAGCGCCAACCATTGACCAAAGGGGTGGGATAAAGTGGGTTTTTCGGGAAACATTAATCATATCTCTCTTAATAGGCACAATATCAAAACCGTGCAAAATGGACAATATTCCCCTAATAATTACCTAAAACTTTTGTCTGATTTTTTTTTGATATGACCCACCATTACGCCAAGGGATGAGATAAATGATTTCGGAATTATAAGAAAATGCCAAGAGCTATCAGAGGTTGCCATGGCAACACTACTAAATTGATGAGGGATGAGCCATCAGACGTTGCCATGACAACGCACTTGCACGAGATCACATTCAGTTTTCTATCTGACTAAGTCTGAAGTGGCATCGGTGACGTAACTGGTAGCATGCTGAACTTCTATGCCCAAGGTCGCGGGTTCAAAGCCGGCCGAAGTCGTTGGATTTTCTAAGAGCGTAAAATATCCCTAAGTATGCTTTCCTTTGGAGGGGAAGTTCCAACGTTCGTTGCGAGTTGCTGGTTGCGGTGGCATCTAGTTTTTTTTTGAAGCGTTATTTTTTTATTAAAAGGCAAAGTATTCCTCGCACACTTATTGTTACTGATTCTCAAAGTATATTACAGGCATTACAAAACATAGTTTGCATTGACAATTGGTATATTTCGAATATAATTAACACAATTCGGATCTTAGATTGTTTTTTCTTGGGTACCGGGTCACTCTCATATTCCAGGTAATGAATGTGTTGATAGATCTGCTAAGGGAGCTGCTTCATGTCCTGGTCCAGCCATGAATATCATAATACCTTTCACAGATTTTCTACCTATCATTAAAGCGCAACTCAATGGCGACTGGACACGACGATGGCAAGTGTATTCAGAGTTTGAAAGCGAAATATTATTGCATCCAATCTACGATCCCACGACTCCCCTGGTTTTTTACAGGTAAATACAATCGCCGACACATCATAACCATCATACGTCTACGCTTCAATCATGCCCTTACTCCAGTATACTGTACATGGCTCATCCCGTTTGTTATTGTAAACAGGAGATCGGAACAATCAATCTTTCAATGTTCACTTTATGAAACCCAACGAAGGGCTTTTTTACATACATTACACAATTTAGGTTTTCAACGTCCTATAAATCTTTCTTCAATCCTTCTTACTCCTACATTTCCTGTTATATCTTCATTGCTACTCTTCTTAAATGATTGTCACCTTACTCTTTTTTATAAGTCCACAGCTAGGTGTCGTTGACGGTAGTACCTGGTAGCAACATTAGGAACTACAGCTTGAAATTGACCGTCTGCAGTCCTTACCTGAATTACAGACTAATACAGCCATCACAATTAACACCGTTTATCAGACAGATTCTACACTCACCCAAAGTACACGGGGTTACATGACCGCGTTGTTGCAGCCCCTAAACTGAGGAACCAACCAAAATCTCTGCGGGAGATATAATTTTGTGTGAAGAAGTAACAGACCGTTACATAGTTACACATCAGTGTCGAAACCTTGCATAAGGACAGTGTGACCACAAGTATAACAAGATGTTCAGTAAAGAACATATAGCCTACTTTCTCCTAAATGGAAGTATAGTTATAACTCGTTGTTATTATCAAAGAGTATAATAGAATCATTTCTTGGTTGAAGACCTTAGAAACTATTTACCTCTACCAAACGCCACAACCTAGAAAAAAACTACTACCATCATTGAAGAAAGATAGATAAGAAGTATGTCAGGAATGTTATGGATCTGGAGACATAATCGACCGGACTGGCTACGTGGCTCAGCGGTAACGTTCTCGCTTGCTGGGCCCTAGGTTGCAGGTTCGTATCCTGGCGCAGTCAGCTGGCATTTGAGGGTGCACAAATGCGAGGGAGCCGTGTCAGTAGCTTTACTGGCACGTTAAAGATCCCCTTCGGGCCAAAATTCCGGCACCCCGGCGTATCTAAAAGCAGCAGTAGTTAAAAGGGACGTAAAACAAATAACATTATTATTATTATTATTGTTATTATTACATAATCGTCCTGCCGTGGGCAACATCCAACTTTGAGTTGAGGCATGTCTTTACACGTCTGGTTGTGCATGGCTTTCACAACCCTAATTGAATTAACAAATCTTTCCATGACCCTACAGAGACGTGTGTATACAAACTATGTGGATATTTTCGATTGCTATTTGCCTGAAATAAAAGTATTAATTAATAACCTGAACTAGCACCAACGGCTAGAATTCAGTTACTATGTATAATCGTTTTGTTCTTTACTTCAAATAACATTTTCAAATAACGCACAATAGGCTGTTACAAACCCTTTAAAATAAAAAGTAAAAATTTATCGTAGTATCAACTTGCCATTCTTCAAGTTCGATGCGCATAGAATGCCAATGGTATACGGTACTAACCAATGGAGTCCCACGTAGACCAGTCGAGACATCTAGTGGAGAAATATCGAACAATATAACCCTAACAGGGCGAGTGCATTCTAGTGGCCATAAGAAGAAACTTTTCAATAAAATCTTGAAGTTAATAAGTAGGCCGGCGTGCAGTTACCTTTTTGGCTGCTAGATGTCTCGAGCAAATCTGCTGGTGAATTATGTTTTAATTAAATATATATTTTCAAACGTAATAGGCACAATATAATGCTTAATTTTAAAACGTCTGAATCATTACAAAACAATAAATATATAAAATTTCAAGCGAAAAAAAAAACTCTGATGGGGTTTGAACCATACGCATATGAGTGATAGGCCAACGCTTTACCACGGAGCCATTTGTGCCAACGAGCATCGTTCTATATAAAATGACTTACATATAACTTGTTAGCAAATAATGATTTAGACTAAACGATTTCATAAAGCATTTCATACAAAGTTTATTTATTTTGTATCAGTACGCTATATTGCATGCAATACTCAAATTAGTGAAATATAAGTCAGGCACAAGATATCCGCTGCCATCTTGTCTTCTTACCGAGATGGCTCAGCTTTTTAATATCACTTCTGCACTATAGTATTATAAAATAAACTTGTAATTTCCTGTAGAACAGTAAAATCGATTCTCGGCTCGATAATCGGAACTGGTGGGTCCCATGATATGGATTATAAAGTTTGCATAATTCGCACGGCCGCCATCCTGAAATGGTACGTCGGTTGGCCTTGTAGTTTGGTCACAAGACGCATCCTATATGAAGGTATGTTGTTACCAAATTTGGTAGAGATCGGATGATTTGGTTAGTCGCTATTTGATTTTACGTTTGGAACGTTTGAGTGGCCGCCATTCAGTTTTGGTAAAGATGGCGGCGATATAAAACATGACATTGAGGTGCCCTTTGCTTGTTCTACCTCTGTACCAAATTTCGTTCAATTCGGTTTCACCGTGTTCGAATTGATAGGGGGGGGGACAGACATTCAGAGTACACACACTCTCTCTCTCACACACACACACACACACACACACACACACAGACTCACACACACACACATATACACACACACACAGACAGACACACAATTTTTGGCCCTGTAGTGATCTCATAAGTCTACTTTCATTTTTTGCAAAAATCGAAAGTAGGCTAAAAATGGACCCCAAATGACAAGAAAGTTACCGTCCCCATAAGACAATAAAATGTTTAAAATATGCATAAAATGACGAAAAACAAAGTTAATTAAGCTCCAATTATAAAATACTTTCTCGCAATAAATGAGGTCTGATCCTTCTACGAAAACCTGCATATTCTGCCTAATTTCGCCTATCCCCAAGTTTGTCCGGTGAAATCTACCTCCGCCTTCCGGCGTGCCGAAAGGAGTTTTTTTGAATGGTATGGACTCCGTCTTGAGGAAAGAATTCATGATGAAAATTAATAAATGTAAAACAAAAATATTGGAATGCAGCCGAAATAAATCGGAAAACCCTATGGATGTCAAATTGGCAGGTGAAAATCTAAAGGAAGTAGGAGACTTCTGTGAGTTAGGAAGGAAAATAACCAGTGATGGACGATGCAAAGAGGATATAATAAGTAGGTTGGCTCAGGCAAGGAAAGCATTTCTACTGAAAAGGAATCTGTTGACATCTAATATAGATTTAGGTATTAGGAAGACATTTTTGAAAACCTTAGTCTGGAGCGTCGCGCTCTATGGAAGTGAAACTTGGACTATTGGTGCAGCAGAAAAGGGGAGAATTGAAGCGTTTGAAATGTGGTGTTACAGGAGAATGATGAAGATCAGATGGGTAGATAGGGTTACAAACGAAGAGGTATTAAGACGAGTGGGAGAGGAGAGATGTTTCTGGCGACTGATAATGAAGATAATAATAATAATATCGTATGGCCTCGGGTGCCTGGTGCAAGTTTTGTAATTTGACACCCAGAGGGTAGCTTGCATATCGAATTTCGTTGTTCCTTGAATCATTATGAAAGTCAAGGAGGTTAGATAATAGATATCTAAGCTCCTTGAACATTATAGCGCTTTCTAGTAGAGAAATGAAGAACTTTGTGTTGGCGGAAACTCCCGAGATTAATTTTGCCATTATGAACACGGCCTACTGAATTCAAATGGGTTCTTTGACATGCCATCATCGTATGACATGCGTGTCGTATATTTGCCGCCTTTCAAAAAATCACTTACCACGGCCAGGGGCGAACCTGCAATCTTGGGGTTAGTAGACCGACACGCTATCCACTCACCCACCGTGGCAAGCTAGATAATAAAGAGAAGAGATAGGTTGGTAGGACACATACTAAGACACCCAGGAATAGCAAGCTTAGTTATGGAAGGAACGGTCAAGGACAAGAACTGTAGGGGTAGACCAAGGTTAGAATATGTTAAACAGATTGCCTCGGATGTAGGGTGTGGTAGCTATGTAGAGGTGAAACGATTAGCTCAGGACAGGGAGGCATGAAGAGCTGCATCAAACACAAAATACTTTTCTTTTTAGGTTTTTAAGTAGGTTTTTATGTTTAAAGTGTAACAAACGTTGTCATAAACTTCTCATAGCTTAAAATGAATGTCTAATTGTTAGTAGAAAATCTGATTGCAACGAGAGTGTAAATATTTTACATAATCATACGTCTTTAATTAAATTATCACCGAGAATTTCACAGTTTTAGGTAATATTTGCTCTCCTTAAATATGTTAATTATTCAAATTCAATAAAACCAATGATGTCAGAGGTGATTTTCACACTGTAGCCCGTTTAATGAACTTGGTTTATTGAGAATATAGATTTCTTGGAAACTATAAGAGATTTATCCCCACTTTCCTCACAGTATATGACCAAACAATAATAAGTAGGGCTCGGATTTTTAGGTAAATAAATACATTTTATGTAAATACATATTTTAAGCATTTTTTTCTGTAAATACATAAATTACTGCTTTTTAATTTACATTTTTTTAAAAATCAGTATGCTAGATCTTTGAGTTTATTGGATTTTTGTACAGTGTTACTTCAACGGGGAAGAACCTGTCAGCTATCTAATCTTCATGCAGAGCGTATGTCAGCTTAGAACTGTGTTATTCTTAACTTGTCGCCCCGTGCCACTCACTGTGGAAGCCGGGGATTTCCTTGTCGATAGCCATATTGCAACATGGGGAGAAAGTGAATTAAAGCTCTTTCGAGCAATCTACTTCCTGTAGAAAATAGACAGTGTTTTGATTTAGAAAATAGATTTGATTGATTTACATAGTTTTGGTTTTGTTATCTTGGAGTGTAGTGTCTTTGGAATGTCTTTGGATGCGATGTTGAGTTGTGTTAATAAAATATTGATTACTGTATATAAAAATGATTTGGTATGGTATATAACTGGCGACCGTGACAGGATTACTGGCAATCTCAACATCAAATAAAACAGAACAACGATGACCGAACGTCGAGTATTACACGTGAGGTAAATAAGTTTGAACAACTGTTGGCGCTTGCTGATGGTGACCACGTGGAGATTCATAGCAGATATGCTTCACTTGTGGAACGCTACGAGAAGTTAAGCCGTCTGAATGATGAAGTATACAATGAGCTGCTGCAAAAGGAAAACCTTGAAGACATCGCGCTTGAAACAGAGATCAACAATTGCAGTGAGTACGACTTGAAATATTTTAAGGTTAGGGCCTTACAAGTTGGAGATCAAGTCGTTTCTGAAGCTAATACGAGTAACTGTTCACGTACTTCTAATCAGAGACTACTAAGACTACCAAAACTAGAACTGAAAAAAATTGATGGAAACGTGAAGTGCTGGATTGGGTTTTGGGCGCAATTTACTAAAATACATGAAGATAGCAGCCTTAAAGATGAAGACAAATTTGTTTATCTGATTCAGTGTATGGAACCTGGTTCATGTGCTCAGAAGTTGGTAGAACACTTTCCTCCTTCAAAGGAAAACTACAAAAAGGCTATAGAATTGTTGAAGTCTAGGTATGGGAAGGATGAGTTACTCATTGAGTACTATGTTAGGGAACTTTTATCCTTGGTGTTAAAGAAGGATAGTTTAAGATCCATAGCCCAACTGTATGACAGTCTGGAGGGACAGTTGAGAGCACTTGATTCCTTGGGAGCATCAAAGGAGAAATACGCTGCAATGTTATTTCCACCAGTAGAGAGTGCCTTGCCACAGGTTATGTTTAGAACTTGGGACAGGTATCGTGTATCAAAAGAAACGTCTACCAAGGAACCTGACTGTTGCTTGAATGAATTGTTAGCCTTCTTAATGACTGAGGTAGAAGGTGAAGAACGGCTTAAGCTAAGACATAGTTCTTTTGAAGTTAACGAAAGGACGGATCGAGTTAAGCAAGACGATAGGACCAAGACTAAGAATAGGGACGTACCTTCAGCGGCTTCTTTAATTTCAATAGAGGATGTTTCAGTTAGTAAGGGAAACAGAAATAACAAAGATACGGCTTGTATATTCTGTGGCAGAACCTCATATCTTTCTCAAGAATGTGCTGTTGCTATTGATTATTCTCAAGAAGAACGCAAAGTAACCTTAAAGAAAAAGGGAGCTTGTTTTAGGTGTCTACGACCGGGACATGTCAGTGTTAAGTGTAAGATGTTTGTGAAGTGCCCATTTTGCAAGGGGAAACATTACGCTTTGATGTGTGCGAAAACATCCTCAGATGAACCAAAAGGTAATTCGGTTCCAAAAACAGTTAGCATGATGGCAGGTAGTAATAAAGGACATGTGACCTATCTGCAGACTTTAGTTGCTAGAGTAGTTGTTGGTGGATCCACGCACCGAGTAAGAGTTCTGTGTGATAGTAGATCGCAGAGAAGCTGCATAAAGAAGCCTTGTGCTAAGAAATTAGAGTCGGAACAAACTGGAAAGGTAACACTAAGTCAAGAATTATTTGGAGGTAGGAAAACAGCACCTGTTTGTTTCGAGTCCTATCAAATAACTTTGCTGGGTATGAACGAGGAAAACAGATGTGAGGTTGCAATGTTAGTCTCTGATAGTGTCTGTGGAGGTGCTCCCCTAGTTGATGCAGACGTGTTTAATTTACTGAGGGACAAGGGAGTTGAGCTTAGTGATGTTGGCCAAGATAATGGTGGCAACAGTACTGACATACAGGTATTGTTAGGAGCTGACGTGTGGGCTCAGATAATCACGCCAGACTTTCTACATGTAAACAAGAGTCTAGTAGCTGTGAGAACTTGTTTAGGGTGGACACTTATGGGCTCTTCTGAGATCACCTCAACTACTGCCTCGTCTTACACTCTACTTACTCTAACTCAATCAACAAGAATGGCAGATTTGTGGGAAATTGAGACTTTGGGTATTAAAGATCCTGGCGAACAGATAAAAAGGGAAGAAAGGGAACATCAAGTTCAGGTGTTCTTCGATAGGACAGTGAAGAGAGAAGAGGAATCTGGGCGCTACATTGTCAAACTACCTTGGATTGATAGTTGTACTTCTCTGGAAACGAATCGTGAAATTTCTCAGAAACGATTATTGAACACTTCAAAAAAGTTACGAGGGATGCAGAAATTTCAGGATTATGATGAGGTGTTAGAGGAACGGGTAAACAAAGGGATTATCGAAGGTGTTGAAAACGAGGTTTTGGATGGACCTACACATTATTTGCGCCATAGAGCTGTGCTGAAAGATGGTGGCACTACAAAGATAAGGCCGGTGTTCGATGCTTCCAACAAAGACAGAAATGGTCATTCTTTGAATGATTGCCGCGAGCCCGGACCCAACCTCATTGACCTTGTTCCATCAGTGCTGACCAATTTTCGAACCTATCCTATAGGTCTAATAGCTGATATACTGTAGAGAAGGCATTCCTGCAGATTATAATTGATCCTGAAGACAAGGATATGCTCCGTTTTCTCTGGTGGGATAATTATAAGATTACCACTTTTCGACATTGCCGGATGGTTTTTGGTGTTTCTTCCAGTCCCTTCCTATTGGTTTCTATAATGAACAACCTTCTGGAAGAGCCCCCAACTTATTTGAAGGAAGTATCTGCAAAAATGAAACCTGCATTTTATGTGGACAACTTTCTTACTGGAGTCGCTTCAAAGGAAGAAATTGGACCCTTTATTTTAAAGGCACAAGAATTGATGTCATCCGCAGGTTTCAATTTGAGGGGATGGGTTGATTGTGGCGTTGGTAAAACTGAGAATGTCTTAGGACTTCGTTGGTATTGCGAAGTAGATGAACTTGGATGTAACTTCAGCCCGACTACAGGTTTAGTAACCCGAAGAGTGGTACTATCCAGCGTGCAAAAATATTTGATCCGGTTGGATTTTCGGCCCCAGTAACTCTGATTCCCAAGCTCATTCAGCAGAAGACATGGCAGAAAAGTATAGGATGGGATGAGGTTTTACCAGGAGATATTTGTGAGGAATTCTGTCGATGGACTCAGCAGTTGCAATACCTACATGACTGTCGGATACCTAGAAGGATTTTCCTGAATGACAACAGCACTTTGCATGTATCTGTGGACGCTAGCAAAAGAGCGTTTGGTTGTTGCATATTTCTGAGAACGGAAGAAGAAGGTAAGATCAAACTGAGTCTTCTGATGGATAAATCTAGAGTGGCGCCTCTCAAAGAACTGACACTACCCCGCCTTGAACTGATGGGAGCGCTCCTTGGAGTTAGAATGTCTCGGTTGAGCCTTCGATGCCTACACCGGAATGACATACTCACAGTGTTTTGGTCCGATTGAACAGTAGTCTTGGCTTGGATTGCTAATCAAGGTCTTTGGTCGGTGTTCGTAGAGAATCGGGTAAAGGAAATTCATGATGATGATGATGATGATGATAATTGTTGTTTTAAGGGGCCTAACATCTAGGTTATCGGCCCCGAGGAAATTCATGAGTAGAGTAAGGCTAGTTCATGGAGACACATACCGGGCAGCCTCAATCCAGCAGATCTCCTGTCTAGAGGGTGTTCACCAACACAAGTTTGGAGATCCAGATGGTGGGAGGGTCCGTCTTGGCTTAAATGTAAGGAAGAAGAATGGGTATTTAATCGTCCTGAACCATTGTTGGAAGAAGTCAACAGGGAAAGGAGGAAAACAGTTGTAGCTGCTAAGAACACTGTTGTGGAAACGATTTTACTGCAATTAAGTTTACGATTCTCTGAATACATCAAAATCGTTAGGACCATTGCTTGGATGTTGAGATTGAAACAAAGGAATCGTAGAGACCACATATCTACGAAAATTGATAGCGAAGAGTTTCTCAATGCTGAGAAGAAACTGTACTTCCTTATCCAGAATGAAACGCTTTATGAAGAAGAGAGAAAAGAACATTTGAAGAATCTGGAGGTGTTCACAGACGATGAAGGAATTCTACGCATGAAGTCAAGAGTCGTTGATTCTGACGACACTCCTGAGTATACCTATCCAGTTGTACTTACATCAAAACATGTGATGGTTGAAAGAATGATTGAACAATTTCATCGATTCCATAACCATGCTGGGACGCACACACTGCTTGTTTTGTTACGCCAAAGGGTTTGGATAATTAGAGGAAGAAGGACGGTGGCAGCAGTTGTTCGGAAATGCGTGATCTGTCGTCGTAACTCTGCTAAAGGTTTTGAGGTACCTTTTCCTCCGTTGCCACAGGATCGAATAAAGGCATCGAGTGTTTTCCAGATCACGGGCACAGACTTGGCTGGCCCTGTGTTTCTACGAGGAGGAGAAAAGGGATGGATTGTGATATTCACTTGTGCAGTTTATCGGACTGTACATCTGGAATTGATCACTTCACTTAGTAAGGTAGCATATATCCAAGCACTACGCCGATTTGTGGCAAGAAGACAATGGGACGAATTTCACCGGACTTCGCAGAACCATGGACCAATTGGATTGGACTGAAATAGAGAGGACGTGCAGCCTTCTGAAGATTAAATGGAAGCTGAACCCTCCCACTGCAGCCTGGTGGGGGGATTCTGGGAAAGGTTGATTAAGATTCTAAAGGATTTGCTTCGCCGTAATTTGGCTAAAGCTTGCCTAAATTATGAGGAAATGTGTACTCTTCTGTGCGATTGTGAGAACCTGATGAACAACCGACCTTTGACTTATCTTTCTGAAGAAGATGAACTCAAGCCACTCAGACCCTCCATGTTCCTACAGAGCCTAGAGGGTAATGATGTAACCGACTTAGACCAAATTCAAACCAGCAGTTTAAACGACCGTTATTTACAAGCTGTTCGGGAGAACCTGAGAAATTGCTTCAAAAAAGAATACCTGGGATTTCTCCGATCACGGAGCAAAAAGCAACAGGGATCCGTACAAGTAGGACCCATAGTACTGGTGGAGAGCGACAACAAGAAACGGATCAACTGGCCCTTAGGAAGAGTGGTGGAGCTGTTACCTGGAAGAGACAGTGTGACTCGTCTGGTTAAAATTAAGACAGCAACTGGCATTCTACTTCGTCCAGTACAGCGACTTTATTCGTTAGAGATAAACTGTCTTAACAAAGGTGATTCTATCAACACTTCACGACACCGACTAAGTGAGCCGGTCCTTAAATGAAAATATTCCTTGCAGTAACTCAGGAACTGAAAAGGAGGGTGAATTCAAGACTCGTTGTGGTAGAAATGTTAAGCAACTCAAGAAACTAGACTTATAGTGGTTCACATTCCTGAGCTCAATGTTCAACTATAATTTTGGAATGTTTACTTCAGTTTATGAGTGTGTGTTACAAAACTACCTTTTGCAAGGTGGGAGAATGTGGAGAAAGTGAACTAAAGCTCTTTCGAGCAATCTACTTCCTGTAGAAAGTAGACAGTGTTTTGATTTAGAAAATAGACAGTGTTTTGATTTACATAGTTTTGGTTTTGTTATCTTGGAGTGTAGTGTCTTTGGAATGTCTTTGGATGCGATGTTGAGTTGTGTTAATAAAATATTGATTACTGTATATTAAAATGATTTGGTATGGTATACAACACGTGTTAGACCTTCCTTCGCAGCTACCTGGAAACAATGCCTAACGATGCCTAAAGTAAAAGCAACAACAAGTTATCGTCTGCAGCGATATGTTGCAGAATTTAAGGATAATTTTACTTCTGATGGGGGCGTTCTGTTCTGCCAAACATGTGGGAAAACAATCAAGGCTGAACAGCGATCTCAAGTTACATAACACCTCAAGAGCAAGATACATATTGCCGCAGTTTCGCGCCTTCAGAAGAAGTGTTTCGCGATAATCGTCGGTCATTTGTGGTGGACAACCTGAAGATGTATCTCGTTGTGTATTGTAATGCTTTAGCAGTCAGTGAGACATAGAATAAATGGCATTCGTGAGTACTGCATATTGTTTATATTCACATTAATAAACTAAATTATAATTACATATTTTTACTTTTTGTCACATATTTCAGGTATTTTTAATACATAAAAAATAAATATTTTCCCGTTTTTAGCACCTAAAAATCCGAGCCCAAATAATAAGCTGAAAAGTGATGAAAATATTCCAATTTTCTGGCAGCTAGGATTTCTCAATCAACTAGAGCTAGAATAAACACTGTCTTGTGGTTTACTTTAAATAATTATGGACTAAAACTTCATTTAAATTGCAATTAATGAATCAACGTTCCATATCTTTCTAAGTAGACAATATTAGATACTCGCAAATCATAACATAGATTATAATAATAATAACGAAATATCGCACAATGTGCATACATAAAAATCTTAGTGTTGAGTACACAGGTCCAAAAGAGTTATTGTTCTTTTGACGCATATCTCCGCGTGATAGCGTTCACACTTTTTTTTTCGCACAGTACACATATACACTTTGCGTCTGGTTCATGGAACGCCCTCCTGTAGCACAGCTCGTGGTGGAATCCATGCACTGCGAAGCGTATCATGGTATGGCGCAGTTCATAGCTTGAATTCATCCATTCTTGGTTGATCATGGCGTCAGTACGATAGAAGTCTGGCCATACATTTGCTTTCTTCTCGTACAGCTCGTGAAGCAAGGCTTGGCATTGAGGTGTAGAAGGCACTGACACTCTCAGGCGTAGTTCCTCTATGTAGAACGGCTGTCGTGTGAGTTCGTATGTTAACCGCGATGGAGTGTTTTTGGCTACACATAGAACCTTTTTGAGGTACGTCGCTTTCACACTTTCCACCAAAGCTAGATCACTCTTTGAGAGATGCTCCCAAATAATGTCTATTGCGTAAGTCATGATGGGAGAGATCTTGATATAGAAAAGGGCTATTGCCGTCTCTAAGGTCAGCTCACGAATGCTTTTAATTTGGTTCATCGCCATATTCGCTGCAAATGCTCTTTCTCTAATGTGTTTGGTGAAAACTTTCCCATTCGTTTGCAGGGTCACGCCAAGATATTTGTAGGAGTTGACCCTAACAAGCTCCTTGTCCCGGTATTTGATGAGTGCTGCCGCAGGAGGTTTCCTTCCTCTAAGAAATGTCATCTGGACTGTTTTCTGTGCATTCAGACACAGGCTGTTCCTGTCCGCCCAGGGATCAGTTTGTCAAACGCTTCCTGAAGCTGTTGGTACGATTGTGAAGCTAATGTCATGTCATCAGCATACATGAAGACTTCCTTATTTGCTATGGTTTCGACAACGTCCCTTGTAGCGACAATGAATAGCATTGGACTTAAGGGATCTCCTTGTAACACCCCAGTCGTCTGATGTATTGCCTCTGATCTTGAGAGGTTGTCATCAATGTAGACAAAGTTTCTCGACAGTATGGCCTGAATCATCTCTACTATAAGTTGATTTAGTTTGTCTAACAATATAGACCGGTCCACTGAATCAAAAGCTTTGGCATAGTCAATGGACAGTACGTATAACTTTCTTCTGCGGACGCGAGAGCTTCGGTTATGTTTTCCATTAAGCACTGAATAGCCTGAATGTTTGAGCGCCCTTTCCGGAAGCCAAATTGCTCTTCAGGTATCATTGAGTCTGTCAAGGTCGTTAGTCTGCTCAGTAACAGGGTGGACAACACTTTGAGGCCGGCATTCTCTAGGGCTATTCCTCGATAAGAGTTAGGATCTTCAGTCTTGCCCTTGCCCTTATACAACAATTTGATAATGGAATATCTCCATTTCTCTGGTATCGTGCCTTTCTGAAGGCACTGGTTGAATAAAGTTGTCCAGGCTTCTGTGAGGAGTGGACTGCTCTCTTTCAGGTGTTCGTTGCAGATGCCATCTGGGCCACAGGCCTTGTCGTTTATTGTACGTTTTATTGCCTCCTGGACTTCATCGGCTGTGAAAGGTTCTATTCCTACTGTGTCACCCGGTATGGGCATGTCCTTAGCCTGCAATATGGTCGTGAAGTGTGTTGTCCATCTGTCCATTGGTATTTCCCTCGAGAATTTGGGTATTCTCGGGTTAAGGGCCTTGTACGGGTTTTCCTTAGCTTGTTCCACCAGCGCCGCCTCCTGTGCCTTGATATACTTGACCCTCTCCTACCGGAGTATTTCTTTATATGTCCTTTCCTTTGCTGCGTAATCCGCTCTTGATTTTTCTGTGCTGAACTTTAAGGTTTCATGTAGTGCATCCAATGCTAATTTTCTAGCCTTATAGCAGATTGAATTGAACCATGGTTTTGATCTTCTCATATTGGGTTTAGCGGGTTCTATAGCGTCATGTAGGATTGTCTCTATTTGGAGGAGCGTTCCGTCTGGGTTTGGGTCGGTGTGATTCCCGATATTTTGGATATCCATCCTCCTTCTTTCCATACTTGCGACAGTTAATCTCCTGGATAGCATAGTTTGTGGTGGTGTGGGGTTTTCTGACTGACCAAATATCTTGAAGGCAGTTTCCACCGGCAGGTGTTTCCTTACGGGTAGGTTGTCCCTCAAGGTGGATCGTAATACCTCTGTGTTGTTGTGATTCGTAAATACCAGGTCGATTGCGCTTGCCCCATTTTGGGCAATGTAAGTCATTTCTGTGGCTTTATTTGCGAGTGTAAGACTCTCGCCTTCTAATTTGTATTCAAGAACCATCTTAGATTTGAGTTCCCCTTTATCGACCCTGACTAGCGCTTAGAGACAGCCCAGCGGGGCTAACGAAGTGACCCGAATGCTCACGAATATAACCGATCAGCCAATCTCTTCCAGACAGACCAAGCGGGGCATGATCCTTGGGCAGCCTTTTTTCTTTAGTTTATCGACGGGCTATTTGTTCTGTGAATAATCGCTTGATTTGTTGTTCTGTGCGTTAATTCTTAGAGTCTCAGGCACTCACTGGACAACTGAAATAAATTAAAGTCTAGCCACTGAGTATCCGATATAGGGTGTCCATCCCCTTATCTCCACTAATATCTTCCCAGGCCCTTTCTCAACAGCTATGAATTGCTTGGAAAATCCGTTTCATGTACCTGAGTTTCTAGTGAACAAATATAATTCACTTGCGAACAATTTTTTTCGTTTACGGTAAGAGACAGAATATGCAATTTTAAATAAATCAAGTAAAGTTATGTTTAAAAAAAATGTCAATTTGATCAAATATGTCAAGTAAAAACACAGAATATTAATTTTAAAGTAAAAATATCTAAAACAAATGTCATTATGATAAAATATGTAAAATATGTAACAATAAAATGTAATTAGGTTCTAAGGTTCTAATTCTTGGACATTTATCATGTTTAGTTATGTACAAGCAAAGGGAAGGAATATGTATTTATATACAAATCCTAGCCCTGATGATCGGTCTAGGGTGTGAAGTTTCGGTACGTTCGGTGTGCCCCGCTGCGCTGGTCTGTCTCGGTGAGTGTCAAAACAACACCACCTAGAGAGAAAGCCTTGCGATACGATTTATGACGTCATAGCCTTCCGGCCGTCAGCGAACGCGCTACCCAGCACTGCTGCTATGAACAACCTGTGAGGAAACGCGACTGAGTGTTTATGTGTCAAATTACGTTCTACAGATGCGAATAAATAAATAACGTAACCGTAAATGAAACATATGGTCAGAAGTTGATGCGATCGATACATTACTATAGCTAATAAATCGACGTTTTCGATCATAATCGATAAGTATGCATTTCGAACCTTGCGAGTGTGAACTTGACCGAAAACACTGATGTCTCAATAAATGCGATATATAGAAGAATTCAATAGAAAACTTGAAAAATATTCACCCCATTTTAACGTGAGATGTCGACTACACAACAACAAATAACTAATTAATCTGTAACAGTTAAAACAGAAATTAATATCTACAGTATAGTCAATCATATCTGTCCAAAGGTCTAGGTTTGATTCCCATCTCTGCCTAGAAATATAATTCTAGTTAGTTATTGTTGATTATTGTTGTTTTAAGGGGCGCAATTACGAGGTCAGCTGCCCCTAGAAATACAATTCTGATTTGAGTGTGAAACGAAATTCACTCAGCCTCATGAGTTAAAACTGAACTGAGAAGAAGTGGGTTCGATTTCTCCTTTCTCCTCCAGGTAAATGCTGGGATTGTTCCTAGCAGAAGACCATGGTCACCTCCTTCCCAAGGGCAGATGACCTCGTAGTTCCTCCCCTTAAAACTACAATACCTAACCTTCCCAATTCTAGCATCACAATACAGACATACAAATTCTACCCATATCCAAGTACACATGGCTGATGACAGTGATGTCATAACCCACTTACAAAACAACAAAAACAACAACTAGCCACAGAAAGTTTTCATGCATGATATGAAAACAGGCTAGTAATGGCATGCCTATGACAAAAAAGGTTACCTACTGAAATGGAACAGAGCAGCAGTCATGAGACATGAGAACATTTACAAAAGAGGAAACTTTTTGTTGTTGATGATTCATATAGGGGCATGATGTGGTAATAATTTAGGAACAAACACTTGATATAGAGTAATCCTACAGTAACAGTTTTCACATGGCAATATTTACAATATCAGGCATGGCATAAGCTTACCCGACAATACATAAAACATGCTAATTACCAGTGATCTTAGCACTTTGTTTTCAACAGAATACAGTGAGTCATCTGCAAAAACATGTTGTTCTCATATTTTCTATGTTACACAAACTGTGCTGTTTTGTAAAAAAAAAACCTAAAAGATGGCCATATCTATCCTTCACTAGTTAAATAAATATCCATATCCAAGTATACATGGCTGATGACAGTGATGTCCTAACCCACTCACAAAACAACAACAACAACAACTAGCCACAGAAAGTTTTCATCCGTGATAAGAAAACAGGCTAGTAATGGAATGCCTATGACAAAAAAGGTGACCTACTGAAATGGAACAGAGCAGCAGTCATGACACATGAGAACATTTACCAAAGAGGAAACTTGTTGTTGTTGATTCATAAAGGGGCATGATGATTTAATAGTTTAGAAACAAACACTTGTTATAGAGTAATCCTACAGTAACAGTTTTCGTATGGCAATATTTACAATATCAAGCCTGGCATAAGCTTACCCGACAATACATAAAACATGCTAATTACCAGTGATCTTAGCACTTTGTTTTCAACAGAATACAATAAGTCATCTGCAAAAACATGTTGTTCTCATATTTTCTATGTTACACAAACTGTGCTGTTTTGTAAAAATAAAAATAAAAACTAAAAGATGACCATATCTATTATTCACTAGTTAAATAAATATAGCCTTTTCATAAGATCCTTTCTACTTTTCAATACAAAATTGTTGTATCCCCTATTATATTGGTAGCACTGAATGAAAGTAGAACGAGCGATAACATTCTCTATAGTACAAGAATTAGCAAAAATACCTTATCAAACGATGAGAAATAAATCAGGGAATGATGTTTAAATAGATGTCCACTGTCTGTGACTCACCCAGCCATCCCAAATAGCATCACGACTTATGTAGGCAGAATTCCAGCTGTGGCCACCATTGTCCACATCAATCATCATCAAACCGGTATTGCCACCTCGCCCTTACGGTACTATGCCACACCAACACCCTTCGATTTGTCCAATCCAATGGTTTTTGACACGTCCAGATCAATGGTACCCCGCTGGCTGCGCTCGTCCAAGGCCGCTCCTACACCCAACCATTCTAACCTTCGTTATGTGGTATCCAATAGTTTTTGACAATGGTTACAGCCTAACGCGTCCAGATAAATGGTTTTGTGCTGGCTGCGCCCGGCCAAGGCCGCACCTACACCCGACCTTCTGCCTTAGTTTTGCCCAATCCAATGGTTCTTGACAATGGTTACAGCCAACGCGCCCAGACCAATGGTTTTGTGTCAACCGTGCCGCGCTAGCTGCGCGCAGCCAAAGTCGCACCTACACGCGACCATTCTAACCTTCGTTTTGTCCAATCCAATGTTCTTTGACAATGGTTACAGCCTAACGCGCCCAGATCAATGAGTTTTGACAATGGTTACAGCTTAACGCATCCCGATGATTTCTTTGATCAACAGTGATTTTGTATCTCACATGTCGGGAACAATGTGTGCGTGCCGCTAGAGTGAGCCGTGATGACAGCGCTGTAGAAACATGGCAGCCGTTTTTAAAATAGCAACTTTAGCACATATATGAGGTTCAGTAGTGACAATTCAAATTGAAATCAACGGTAGCTATGAATGAAGATAGAAGGTGCTATAAAATTCTCTAAAATACATGAATTAGCCAAAATACCTTATGAAACGATGAGAAATAAATCAGGGAGCGATGTTTTAATAGATATTTCCTCCTCCGCTGTCTGTGACCCACCCAGCCATCCCAAATAGGATCACGACTTATATAGAGAAAATTACAGCTGTCAGCACTATTGTTCAAATCAATCGTCATCAAAACAGTACCATGACAGTTCTGCCAACCTCGCCCTTATGGTACTATGAAAAACAAAGAAGCGCCCAGTTCAGCAGCTAGTGCGCACCACTTAGTTCATTACATCGTGCGCCGAATTGAATCGTTTATTCACCATGGATTGTGGAAATTGCCTCATAACGATCTGTAATTTCAATCGGCGATTCTATGATCAGCTGTAGTAAATATTTGTTTTTTTTTCCGCACAACTGTGGTTTTGAAAATGTTTACAGCCTAACACAACCAGATCAATGGTTTTGTGTCAACTGTGTCCCATTAGCTGCGTACGGCCAAGGCCGCACCTACACCCGACCATTCTAACCTTCGTTTTGTCTAATCCAATGATTTTTGGCAATGGTTACAGCCTAACGCATCCAGATCAATGGTTTTTGAAAATGGTTACTGCATAACACGCCCCGATGAATGTTTTTTTTTATCAACAGTGTGTGCTGCTAGAGTACGCCTTGTTGACAGTTCAACGAGATGCAAGCTCTGTCAGAACATAGCAACCGTTTATAAAAAGAGCAATAAATATAAACACATATTTATGTACTTTAGCACATAACTTACAGTATATGAGGTGCAGTATTGATCACGTTTCCTAATTTCAATGTTGATGCAAGTGTATAAGCTGCGTTTTACTTTCATTTAGAATTAATATTATATTATTTACAGGGTGGATACATTTTTAGGCATTTGCACCTTCAACAGTCCTTATGTGAACACTTCCTAAAAATACTCTCTAGCATGTATGTTACATTAGATTAAAACTTTTTAAATAGGCCTACATTAACGTTCATCCAATGAAACTAGATGTAAAGAAACTTGCAAGACTTCATTCCAGATTGTGTTCCATTTTTTCTGTGAAATTGAAACAAAAACCCTCTTAGAAATTGTATGTTAAAATTGCATGAAATATCCCATTTAAAGCGTACACTTACCCCCTCCATTCTATCCTTCGCTTTACAACCACCATTCTCCAAAACACTCTTCTGCTTTCAGAGCTATTTACCACTTTCTGGACTGGACGTTTAATGTGACTACACAGAGTTTATTAGTTGCATTTTAAACTGTCATCTCCACTTTAGGACAACTTCTTGCAATCAGTTCAACGTTTGGTGTGCTAACACTACACTACCTATTGTAAATGCCAATTCATTGTTCATCCTATACTTCAGTTATCAATAAATGATACTTCAGTGGCGGACGGTAGTAAGGTTGCAGTGATGCACAACAACCAGATTAATTCAAGTAAAACAATTAATACCGTAATAATACTTTTAGTAATATAAGCTGTATGTTTCCTTTTATATGTATAGGAATTCATAATTCTGTTCTTTAATAATTCAGGAAATCTTATAGTAAGATACTGTGAACTGTCTGAGAAAAAGCAAAGCGCGCCAACCGTCTAGGAGTGCTCGTTGCCAGGCCCGAGCACCGACCAGATCTCAATAGTGAAGGGTATGGCAGAGATGCTAGACCGAGTAGGTCCTATCCCAACAGTTAACTCGGCTGGCCGTTGCCCGCTGATTTCAACAAGGGAGCCGAGGAGCGGACGGAGACATCTGAGATGCTCCATCAACTGCCGATACCATGTCTTGCAGGTTTTCATGTAACCTAACTATTTAATCCGGTGATAATGTGATGTTCTCTGAACTGCGGCATTCGTGATGAATGAGGTACATCCGTTTTACCGCGCAATTGAATACAGTTTTCTTTGATATCAAGCAGTCTTTAACCCCCCCCCCCCCCCCCATTAATGAAAAAGGACAACACCCATAACAATTATCCACCAGCCGCCACTGCTATACTTACAGATTAGTAATTAGCCATGTACAGAAGTGGATCAAGTAACACAATATTAATTGAACCAGAGGGTCATCTTAGTGCGCCCTGGAAATCGCGGCAAACTATGGCGTCATTTGGCTGGTCAGGTGCGGTGCGAGTGGACCTCGCATTACCCTGCTCCACTGACTCATATCGTTAGATCACACGTGTTTTGTCATTTATATGGGTGTGTATCTGCAAAGTTTAGAAGTTAGTGTTGCACGTTTGGTGAGTATTGTGATTACTGTGATTGTTGGTCATGCCTAGACACCAATTCACATTGCACGAACGTGTGTATATCCATAATTCGTATATGAAAAGCAGAAAGTCTTGTTCTGAAACAAGATGAAAATGTCGAATTAAGTTTCCAGGAAGACCTGTGCGTAATGCCAGTACAATTAGGAGGCTCGCCAAACGATTCAAGAAAACAGGCACCGTAAATAATAAACATTTTAACAGACAACGTTGTGTTCTTACAGAACGGGGACACCAAGAGCCAGCTGATGAGCTAGCTTGGTGTACCAGGCGAAACCCCACACAAGACACGGCACAAACCTAGCAGAATTGCTGAGATTGTTGTCCATTCTTTCATCAGAAGATGTCAGGTGTGTGCTACAAGAGAGGGAGGACATTTTCGGCATCGACTATGAGAACTGTACATATTATTGAACATGGTTGGTAAAAGTGTTCAAGTGTGCACCAACCACCGACTGAACATTGTACGCGTGCCCACGATCAGAGCCAGTCAACGCCGGCTTAGCTTGCCGTGTTTACCGGGGCGCACAATGATAACGACACTGTACATACAATGAAAGAATATTGTAAATTTCCTTATTTCTACTGAACGGCCATGAACAGTTATTGGACAAGCTTCCTCCTCTTATGCTGAGCCAAAGTTTTGGGTGAAAACCTGTCGTTAACATTGTGTACAAAATTATTAATCAAGATATTACTGGCAGTGCCCAGTACAGTGTTTTCAATTAATGCCCTGACACGCTTTGGGCAGCTGTGCCCCATAAACAGTACAGTGGGCAGACATCTTTGTGTTACATTCACCAAAACACTCCGCTGGTTGCAGTGATGCAAAAATTATGTCTTGTAGCTATTGAGTAGCTTACTCATAACAACAAAAGTAAATGCAGCACAGTTGAGTACATCTGCATGGGGATAACATAGTCCTCCTCACTTATTGGCATTTATTAGGCTGGCGTGATCACTCTGGCCTGCCTCATCGCAAAGAAAGACTTTGCAATAATTACAATCATATCGCTTTAAAAAACATACGAGCAATAACCACTGATGTAGTGTAAGAAAGGCCAATACTCATCTTGTAGGACTTCTACATCACTATCATCAGGAACACAAGCATCAAAAGCACTTAAAATGCCACATGTCTTGTCTTCTTCAAAATACTCGCTCACTGCAGCATTGAGGTTCAGGATGCTCTGAAGGCGCAATTTATTCTCCACCTCAAACACTTGCCTCAGGGAAATATTGTACTGGCTCCCTGCCAGTTGACGATATTTTCCAAATCAAGCTTCTAGGTTATCTGTCTGTATGAGACAAGCAATTCCCAGGAATAGTTCTTCACTTTACGCTTTGTTAGCAAGTGAACTTGCTCTTTTAAGAAGTCTAATGTATCCTTCTTCTCCTAGAGAACTTACTCTCCAAGTTCTTAAATAAACTGTCCATAACAGATATAGTATCCTCAACACTTTGTTGTTCAAATGCATCAGGACCAGCATACACTGAATGGGCATTCCTTATAAGTTCTTCAATTTCTAGCACTGTACCTAACTGTCTTGGTAAAGGCATGTTATTACAACGTTTCACTTCTGTATTCGATACATACAAGGAGGCACTCAAACCTTCTGTTATCTTTATGCAGCAACGCAAGTGTGGACTAGGATTTTCCTTCATAAAAATAAAATATATACAAGATTCCTCTCTAATGCAATTCCACTCAGGATGAAAACTCATACTGTTTAACTTCACCTTCAATTCCTGAAAGTTTCTAAATGAAACTGCTTCCAGATTTTCCACCAATGTCTGCATACTTTCAGCGAGAGCCTTCGATAAACTTTCATTATCAATCCTACGCCTCCTATCATCTGGATCTTCTCGGCAGACAGTTGCAGTGTCAGTTAAATACTCTGGGCAGTTGGGGAACTGAGACGGGACTGCTCCTAGGAATTTAATTCGAACATTAACTTACGACACAATCATTTTATCACTGTCTTGCATTACATTAATTACTCTATTTATTCTAAATGTATTCAATCTCCAACCTAATTCACACACACCTCTTCCCCCACCCCTATAAGAAATGTAATGAATTAGATTACTGCAATAGAAAAAAAAGATTAATCAGGGCCTGCTACAGGTTATCGGTCTGTAACCTCGTGCAGTTAGCTTGCAATTCAAACCCCAATAGAAATGTGAATACTACCCATATTAACACCCACTTATACCTCCCACTTGAAATTGATAGCCCCATAAAACAAATAAACCTAACCTACGACATTAGCCTGTAGCACATAATTTAGGTTAGAAAATTCTGACTTCTACATCTAAATGAATTCTCGTGATCAGAAGAGCTAGCCTATGCTAAAATTTAAGGATAGGACTATCTAACTAACCTCTAATCAGTCTCGGTTTATACAACGGAGCAGTAACTAGCTTTCCATTCTTTTCATCATACATACTAGTGGTCTATTGAATCTCATGTGGCTTGAAATGGATGGCACACACCTACAAGAAAAGAGACTTGGTTACAAAGCTCCTTCCTCCCATTACACTAAACTTGTGAGAATTGGAGCATAAGTATTGATGTAACACGTACCATAGAATATTTCGTAGGAATAAAATCCTTGCGGTGAATAGCTCGTATCCATTTCGACTTTTCACCTTCATCATTAGGAAATGAGAAAACGTTTACTTTCGGTCCGTTGGCGTAATTGCCTTTACAATTTCTAACACTGCACTTAATAGGCACAACTTTACACTGCACTGATAACCATTAAGTATAACCGGGTAGGAAATCTGAGAAAATCAGTACCTGGGACTGTAAACACAACACACAACACGCGGAAACCATACCATAACCTGCAAACTCGAATGTTATGCTTCAATGTCCACGGCCGGGCTTCCGTGACGTCACTCGCTTGTCAACTTCATATCGCAAGGCTTTCTCTCTAGGTGGTGTTGGTCAAAAGATCGTGAAGGGAGATGGATGATCGGTTGCGGTCGTGAGTATTCGGGTCGCTTCTTTAGCCCCGCTGGGCTGTCTCTAAGCGCTAGTCGACCCTGCAGTTCAGATCACCGGCCAGGATGAATAGAGCATTTGTGTTTATTGCCTCGAGAGCATTGCTCAATTCGTCTATAATGTCAATTTCTGTGAATTCTGGTTGAAAATATGTTGCTGCTACGGTGAGCTGATTCTGTTTCAATACTAATATATTGTTTGTCTTCACTATAACTTTATAGGGGCAAAGAGTTGGTTTGAACAGGCATGAGATGCCACCCTTCGGTCTTCCACGAGGTCCTTGAGATGCAAGCATATGTACGCCATAGAAGTCTTTGTGTTGCCATTCTTCAGTGAGAAAAGTTTCCACCAGAATTATTATATCGTATTCCTTCATAAAGTCAGTTGGATTATGAGTTACGACCGTCTTATGTCCTTCTATATTCCAAGACATTAATTTAAAGATTTTGTCCTTGGTCGAATGAGACAGTCTCGAGTCTCCGCTGAGCTCGGGCGAAACGAAATCGCCGTACCACTACTCCTCTTGGCCAGAAATCTGGTGTCGAAATGACGTTTAAGGCATTGAAAGGCAATGCAACCTTGAATGCCTTCGCGTCTCCTTGTGTTGCGAGCTCCTCACAATCAATATTCCCTGTGATACCCTTTTTTACTAGGAATCTTTTCACGCTTTCAGTCGATGCTGTGTCATTTGCCTTTCCTACGTATAACCAAGCTCTTTTATCAGCTGCTACTTGGTAATCGTCATTTCCATTGGTGCCTATCAGCAATTCTCTTTCTCGTCTCCTTCTTTTATGCACAACTTGTCTCCATCCTTGGTTGTCATTTCCCTCTCCTTCGGCTCTTCGGTTTTGCTGATAATTTCCTTCGGTATCTGGATATTTTTGGTTTTGATGTGATACCGTCTTATGCTCTGGTGGTTGGCGGTTGTTCAACGTATTTCCTTTCCAAGCGACGACTTTATTTCTCCATGTCGTTCCCTCCTTTGGTAACCCTTTTCCTTTTCCTCCGATGTGGTAGGTTGGGGCGTGCTCCCGTCCTGATCTGTGTTGCACGGCGTTCCTAATACCCTTGTTGCTCTCCCTGGGATATCTTCCCCGTTTGTATCTTGGTTTCGGGTTTGTCTTCCTTCATTGTTCTTGATGGGGTTCTTATCCATTTCTTGTTGGTTCATGCTATTGATGACTGTTGTCCGCAAAGAGTCTGTCAGAAGATCATTTTTCTCGACTATAGTTTCCAGTAATGTGTTTATCATCTTATTCATGTCATCTCTCAGTGATTTTACCTCTTTCTGAATTGATTTCCCGTCTTTATACTCAAGGAAATCCTGCTCGCATTCCGAACATAACCATAGTAATTTGGATTTCTTTTTATTGGTTGACTTTAGGGCATTGAACTGACCTTGTTGCAATTCTGCACATGATAAATGATGCCATCGGTGGCACAACCCGTCACACATGACCGCGTTCTCATCTTCCACTTTCCGCTCGCAGACGGGGCACGTGTCTTGATTAGCAGGAACAGTCTCTTTGGTGAGCGGCATGATGGTACTTCCACCCCACGTTAACTTCTTCTATGGAAATATGATCCTACTCTGTGACCTCTATGGATCACGCTACCAAAATGGCTCTCTTAAGCAAGATGATTGAATAAAAAGAACAATATGACTATATTACTTTATCTGCACATTTGACATGGAATAATACTGAGCACACTTCACGATTGACTAATTCAATCACGGCCACCTTTAATATTGTCTCATTCACTCATTTATTAACAAACGGGCGATAACGGCGATAGCTCAACAAGACGATACTCAATTGAAAATATTTCAGGTTATTCAAACAAAATCACTCACTGATCATTCGCTGCACAACACCGACCAATATTCAAAACATTAAGATCGGATTCTTAGTGCCGTCTCAAGACACTTCTATAAGAGCATCCAGCGTTTAGAAAAGACTGTGGGTCTTATGGGCTTTTACTTTTAACGAAAACCCTCCCTACACTGGGTTTGTTACCTCACCTTTTATCATGAAGGAACTCTGAACATATATATTTTTCGTCATAAAATCTTCCTACAATTATCTCCCAATTGATTACCTTTCTTATTGCATACAGGTATCGTTTACATTACGGCTTAGTGATATAAATATTTTCGAGGTTAGCACGCTGGAAAGAAGAGCCTCGTCCAGTGCTGCATGCTCTCCCGGAGTGGAGCACGTGCTCAGTTCCGCTGGCAACATAAGTTCTGAAGCACTATCCGTCATTGGTGTTATTGTTGTGTGTCTGTTTTATTTTCTGTTCGATCGAATCAGGGCTGCCGACAGTTGAGTTCGAACCCTCTATCTCCCGAATGCAAGCTTACAGCCGCGCGCCCCTAACTGCATGGCTAACTCACTACAATATTTAATATTAATCTAAACAAAACAACAAGAATAGAATTGAAATAAACTAAATTATAGCCTAACTAATAACAAGAAAGGTGACGCTCAACAGTATTGCTGACGTAAAAATTGTTAACATCGTCAGCATAGATCTGAGAAGGAAGGAAGGGTTGTGCTCTCGACATCTGTCAATCAGTATTGCGAAATGAATGTCGTTATTGGTTCTCTTCGCGTACCGTATCCTTAATACTGGTCCAATCCGTTAACACCAGCAAAGCTGCTCCTTCCTGGGCGTGTTTTATTTCAGGTAGCTACTGGTGTTGTTTTGTCTCGCTAACTTATGAAAGAGCAGTACTCGAAGCGGGTGAACATAACGTATGATGTCAGCGCTACCTCTGCCTATAAAAACGTTTAGAATGAAGCATTGGTCTTATGGCGCGTTACGACAGGGTTGCCACTCCATGAGAGGAGGCAGTACAAAGCGCTTCGCGTACACTTTCCGCACATTCAGCGATTGTGCAGTGACGAAGACTTGAATTAAGTACTGTATAATAATACTAATAGTAGGCTAACACAACACATACAACGAAATTAAATTAACTATAACGTATGCTGAATGTAACATAAATAAAACAATCAAAATAAAATAAAAACTAGATGAAACCCGTCAAAACATGACGGACAATGGAAAACAAAATTACTGAAGAAGCTTCTTATATAAGTTACATTCTTTGTACGATTACTTTTTAGCACTATTGCAATTTTAAGGGCGTCAAAAGATAGCACTCTCAGCATTGCAATATATTGCTGGTCATGACTGAAAACGTGATTAGGTCATCATCATCTTGCACAGTTTCCAGCCACTGGCCGGGTCTGTTTGGAACACAAGTCTCTCCAACGTCTTCTGTCTTCCCACCATCTCTCAGCCTCCACCCTTGTCCAGTCTCTCCTCTCTTCTTCACGATTTCTTCCTCCCCCTTCAGTCACCTGTCTCTCGGTCTCCCTCTTGGTCTCTTTCCTTCCCACTTCGTCTCGTGTATCCTGCTGGGTATCCTCTTCTCCTCCATTCGTTTTACATGTCCATACCATCTAAGTCTAGATTTCTCTATACCAGTCTGTAATGGTTCATCCTTCATTAATTCTCCGGTCCTCTCATTTCTTATTCTGTCCATCTTTGTAGCTCCAATACTGCTTCTCAAGAACCTCATCTCACTGGCCTGTATTTTGCTCTTCTCCCTTCCTTTCATAACCCAGGTCTCCGAGGCATACGTCAGGATAGGGACATTGTACGTCCGATATATGATCTTTTTGCTGTTCTGAGGGACATTCTTGCTCCATAACATGCTTCTCACACTCCTCCGGAATGCTTCTGCCTGTCTCCCCCGCTCATTTATTTCTCTATCGTTTCTTCCATTCTCTTGTATCAGGCTTCCCAGATACTTGAAACTCTCCAATTCCTTCGGCTGTTCCCCACCAATTGTTATTTCCGTTGTGGTTCTTTCCTTCTTCCTTGTTGTGATCACCATCTCACTCTTATTTATGCTAAATTTCATCCCATAACCTTGTATTATTCCTTCCCACACGTCCAACTGTTCCTGTACCTCCTCCTCCTTGTTTCCCCAAATCATCAAATCATCTGCAAGCACCATTACTTTCATCTTTCCTTCCCCAATTACTTGTGCCACTCGGGTCATTATGTCATCCATCACCACAATGAAAAGTAACGGTGACAGTGCACTTCCTTGTTTCAGGCCGTTTCTCTGTTCCAACCAGTCCGATCTCTCTCCTCCCACTTTCACACAGCTCACGCTTCCCTTGTACATCTCCTTTATCTTCCTTATAGTCCATTTTTATATTCCTCTATCCTCCAGGGACTTCCATACTTTGTTTCTGCATACACTGTCATATGCTTTCTCAATGTCCAGGAAGGCCATCAGTAGATCTGTTCCATACTCATAGTGCTGTTCTTGTAACTGCCTTACAGCAAAAATCAAATCCACTGTGGACCTTCCTGATCTGAAGCCATGTTGTTCTTCCCTCATCCCTCCTTCTATCCTTGTCCTAATTCTCCTTTCCAAAACTTTCTCAAACAACTTTGCACAATGACTCATCAGTGTTATTCCCCGATAGTTTCTGCATTCTGTTCTACTACCTTTCTTGAAGATCGGGACAATTATTCCCTTTTTCCAGTCCTCTGGGGTCTTCCTTTCCTTCCATGCTGTCTTCATCACTCGGTACAACCATTGTATCCCCACCTCTCCTGCTGCTCTCACCATCTCCACACTCAACTCATCCACACCCGGTGCCTTCCCTCCTTTCATCTTCCTCACTGCATCTTCCACTTCTTTCCATGTTAAGTCCTTTTCTGTTTGCAGTTCATCTACTGTACCTCTTCCCCGATTTCTTCCTCCTCGCCGTGGTTTCCATTTGGGTTCAGGAGTTCTTCAAAATATTATTTCCACATTTTCTTCAGTTCTTCCCTATTTTCTATCTCTTGTCCCCTTTTGTTCACCATTCTAACATAATCCGTAGGATCCTTCCGCCTCTTATTCTTTACCATCCCAAACAGGACCTTTTTTGCACCTTCACTATCCTGCTGGTCATGACTGAAAACGTGATGAGGTAAATAGCCCAATACGTTCAAGAGTTTCTCCTTGAGCTTGATTGATTTTGATAAAGTAGGCCGAGCGAATAGGAAATTGTTGCCTATTAAAAGAAAATGTACTGTAGGCTACCTGTAAGTGTTTTATCGGAAGGTGTTAAATCAAGTCGTAGGATTTGAGCTCTCTGCCTATTATTACTGCACCTATTATATCCGAATCCAAGCGATTTCTTACAATTAATATATTACCATATATGAGTCCTTGGGAAACGTTCAGATTTCTAAGAAGAATATCTACGGCTTAAACGTTCGAAGTATGTGGAGGCGAATCTCTTAATTCCAAGGAATTGAAAAATTCAATAATAGGGACATGAAGTAGCTGGCTTTCATCTTCAGTATCCAATCTGTTAACGCTGATGTATGTGTTTGAACTGCTGGATATAAGTTCAATGACTTTTAAATTAATATCATTACATTGTTGCAGCTTGGCAAATATTTTATATTCCAGCAGATCAATTTTACCCTCACAACAGTAAAGACCAAAGTAACCACGCATAGATTTTACGCAAGAGAAATACAATGTAGAAAAATGTTTACATTTGATCGTCAAGGACCTTACAGTACACTGTATTGCATAATATCTGGAATTGTTTCTGAAATGGACCATTTATATTGGATTTTAAATGTGGCTTCGTATTATTCGATAACACTATAGTGTCCTGCAATAACGGAGTCGCTAAATATTAAATGGCAAATAATACTTCCATTGCCGAAATCAACTACGTAGTTAGACTCCGTACTCTAAACAAATAATCATTAAACAATTGTCTTATACAATGAAGTTCAACATGACCGTCCAGAGACTTTCATACTCAAGTTGGTTGGTGAGGAGAATGCGATGAGACTGATCGCTTAAAATAAATTCCTTATAATTGTTCCTGCCAGCGAAATTTTTTGCGATAGCTTGAAAACGCAGCTCAGAATGACGTTCTTCATTTTGTTATAAACAGTACGAAACTGCTCTAAATAAGCAATTTCCATCACCTGTTATAGGTTATGGCAGTACATTTTGCAGGGGAACATAGAATCACTTCACCAACTACTGGAATGACCATAGGCCTATACTCAATACTCACTTCGATAGTCACCCTAATGGAGGCAGTTTTTGAATTCTATGTCCCGTGCATGTCAAAAATCGTATTAACACATGGAGGCCCACCTATTCTTGTCTATCGCCCCGGAGACCCGGGTTACATTTCCTGCTCTGCCAAGAAATTTAATTCTGGTCTCAGGGCAAAATCGGGGTACATTCAGTCTCTTGAGGTATAACTAAGAAGAGGAAGGTTTAATTCCCACCTCGACAATCTTGGATGTGGTTTTCCGTGGTTTCCCACTTCCACTTAAGGCAAATACCGGGATGGTTCCTAACTTAAGGCCTTGGCCGTCTCCTTGCCATTTACCACCTTAATTACAAATACACACAGTAATGCAGCCATCACAATAACACAGGTTATCAGAAGAAAATTTCACACATACACACCCAAGTACACGGGGCTGAGTGACCAAGATGTCGGAGTCCTTCAAACGAATTATATTTGCCAAGTGTCTCTCATGGCGAAAGCAATTGTGGAGACGCGCGTGTGCCTGGAAAACTACTTTTTTCTTTAATATCGACGATGCATAATTATAACTTTTAGTCTAGGACGCTAATAACTTGACCACCGAAGCATTGGGAAGAAATTGCAATATTAAGGTACATAAACAACCTAGCCTACACATTCAACTGTCGGTTAATGTTCCTCAACATTTCCCTTCTTAAATATTCCCTTCCTTTATAATTTTCCATCACGTGAAAACATGCCATGTCTTGTGTTTTAAATATATCGATGCAATGGTGTTGCCATCTGCTGTCAGTTAATGGAACTATATGGGCGAATTACTGCCATCTGTTGTCAGTTATAGGAACTGATTGCAGATATTTAAACGGCGTACTGCGGACAACAGTTTGCTCTTTTGATTACATGCTGCAATGCAATGGTAAAACGAAAATAAAACGTATTTAGAGGGAATGTAGAAATAAGTATCTTTAACAGACATAAAACCTTACTGTTACTCCTTGATTAAACAATATTTCAGTGGTAAAAAAAAAAATACTGGCGAGGGCTAGGATCGAACCGGCGCTTCTTGGAACCACAGTCAGTCGCCTTAACCACATGGCTACTGACGCACTCATGTATAGCAGCAGACGCAGCCATTCATTATATTCAAAAGCCGCTGTTTGAAGGAAATAATCAATTTCATTATCCAAATAAATCAATGGTGCACATTCGTATACGTTCATACTGTTATTATATTTTATTGTCAGAACTTGGTTAATGTATGTTTTCAATTACATGGAAGCTTATTAAATAACTTACATTTTAATGGACTTCTCACCGCCATTTTGTCATGACCCCAGGCGGATTGTGCGCATGCGTGAGGGCCTAGAATTCTGCTATTTTCTATATTAATTTAAAAATATACCGTAATATATTTGTTTATTTTAGAGACACTCTGCAAATCTGCATGCCAAGAGCTTTCGTTAGAATGTCTTACGAAGCCAATCGGTTAAGTCGTTTTCACAATCTCGTGTGTACAAAAAACAGCTTAGTGTTTTAAATATATAGATTACAAGCCCAATGAAATGTGTGAAGTTTCGACTGCAGTTAAAATTGAAGTACGTTGTTAAAGAAAATACTCCTCATTGGCTTACCTTTCATGATTTATACTTTCGTTGGGTATAAAATTCTTAAAATAACTGAACACATTAATTACGACCTGTTTTTCCCTCCTTCTGAGCACTTGACCACGCTTTCTTTTCACAAAACTATCCATTGTTGTACGTGAAATACGTAAAATACAACACGTTAAATCTAACAGAACTGCTGCACACACACTCAAGATAGAGACAGCCGAACTACTGAAATACAAGCTCGAATGGCACAGAAATAAAGCTGTGAGTAGCAAGCGGCAACCCGCTGCCCTTCGAAACTTCATGTTTATAATCCGCGGTCTATGAACAGCCCGGCCTGTGTAAACAATTAAACCTACACTCTGGGCAGGCAGGTAGAAAACGTATTCCAACATTCCTCTACAACTCTCAAACTGACATGACATGGTTATCTTTAAAAATAGAAAGGTTGGCAGCATACGAACTTTTTCAATGATGCTATGCGGTTATGAGAGAATATTCAGAAGTTTTACCTACATGAAAATTGTAATATTGCCAGTATAAAATATTTCAATAATCCATCATCAAGACGGCACATTTAGCTACACGTGTGTGGAAAATAGGCATCACAAAGTCAATGCAACAATATATAAGATCGATTTTACTAAAAAGGGGACTCAGTTTATAGTTTCTTAAAAAAATGAAAAATGAAAATACACAGCCTGCTTCCAGTCTCCGACCGGGTCAGGAATGGAATGAATGAAGCCCCCATCTAGCGGCGAGGATATGAACTGTGCCGGCTGCCGAGGCCTGACGCACTCCTCCGGGGCAATGATTAAATGAATGACAGATGAAATGAAATGATAGTGGAGAGTGTTGCTGGAATGAAATTTTGACAGGGAAAACCGGAGTACCCGGAGAAAACCTGTCTGCCTCCGTTTTGTCCAGCACAGATCTCACATGGAGTGACCGGGATTTGAACCACGGACCCAGCGGTGAGAGGCCGGCGTGCTGCCGCCTAAGCCACGGAGGCTTTCTTAAAAAAATATGAATATCTAATTTTTCTAGCATTTCTATCAAGTTTACGTAGTTCTAATATAGGACAAAAAAAAATCGGCAAAACGTAGTTTTGCCCGAATATGCTGTTTTTTCGACAATTAAAAATTTTCGACTGATATGGCAACAGCGGAGTGCTAGAAAATGACAGCGTCATACAAGTCTCGCGTGCAACAGAAAGAGTGAAGAATATCCCTATCTAACCAGTGTGGTTCATTCTAAACGTTGGATGCCCTATAGAGTTAGCAACACTGTCGCCATAAGGCTCCACAGTCTTTTCTAAGGGCCCCTTCACACGAGGTCACTTAGCAGCGCTTCTTCGTGGCGCGTTGATGGTGCTTCTACCAAGCGTTAGTGGTGCTTCTACCAAGCGTAGCTCAGTTTTCCAGTAAACATGGACTTAGAAGGTGATATAATTCTTGCCATGCCCCTCATGAATGAAAATCCACAGCCTGCTTCCAGTCTCCGACCGGGTCAGGAATGGAATGAATGAAGCCCCCATCTAGCGGCGAGGATATGAACTGTGCCGGCTGCCGAGGCCTGACGCACTCCTCTGGGGCAATGATTAAATGAATGACAGATGAAATGATAGTGGAGAGTGTTGCTGGAATGAAATTTTTTGACAGGGAAAACCGGAGTACCCGGAGAAAAACCTGTCTGCCTCCGTTCTGTCCAGCACAGATCTCACATGGAGTGACCGGGATTTGAACCACGGACCCAGCGGTGAGAGGCCGGCGTGCTGCCGCCTAAGCCACGGAGGCTTCTCCATGCCCCTCATACGGAGGAGAAAGAGACTTAAACGGAAAACAAGAAGATTCTGGGTGCATCCATTGGTTTTGGAAAGGCAGAATCGAGGACTGTTCTACACCTAAAAAATGCGTAAACATTGACCATTATGGCAAAGGTAATAATTAATAACCGTGTTGACTGATAGTATTCACTTATTAAAACCGCCCAGTCAAACACTAAAGAAACGTTTAATTACATTATTAATCGGACATGTTTCGGTATTTCATTGATACCCTCCTCAGCGTGATTGATATTAAATCTTAAAACTAGTTAACAAAGCCAAAAAGAAATGGATATCCTTACCCAAATTGTTTTAAATCAAAAATGGAAAAGCTGGCAAATAATTAAATGCCATGTATTAAAAATGATAGTAAAAAGATGCTATTAAAATATGAGATCTACCTTATAAACTGCCTACGTCAATAATCCAATAATTTTGATCGAAAAACTGTAGTGACAGAAGATGTCGCTGTCAGAAGAATGAAGAAGCGCAAAGGATGTAGGTCAAATTGTCGCTTCAAAATGGAACAAAAATTTTGTAATCCAGTCCTCCAACCTAAAACTTCAGTCGATTCCCAACTTAATGGCCCACTCTGTTGTTATAGTTTCTTAATGGGTGACGCAATGTGCAGGCTATTTACCAAACACAGCAATCAAGTATATTAATATTACCCAGTGTCGACTTTAGGTGGAATACTGTTACCTACGAGGAACGTAATAGTTTAAGGTATTACCTATTTTATAGCTTGTAATAAATGATCTGCACATTGTGTTGCTCAGTACACATAATATAGCAGAGAGAGCCAACAAATAGGAACCAACTGAGTCATTGAAGTATAGGAGAAGGCAATACCGTATAGAACTAGCACCGATAGAGCGCACTGCTGTAGTACTGGGTAAGCGCAAGGCGCTCTTCAGTTGTCTCCTGTGTTCTCATGCCGCGAATATCCACGAATTTAAGTTGTTTAAATTGTTATTTTCGTGACTATGCCGAGCTATTAAGTAATCCACTTTGCAAAAATCAGGGAAGCCCGTTTTCGTTTGACCAATTTACACAAAATAAAGAAATGAGGAAGAAATGGTTACATGCTGTTAGAAGGAAAAATTTCGGTTAGAAAAATCTGACCAAAAATACTAAAGTGTGTTCCCATCATTTTCAACCCGCTGGCTTCACGAAAACTGTGTTGGGTAAGTGTGATGTACAAAGGGAAATAATTCCTATTTTGTACCTATAAACTGATTAGACATTTCGATAACAACCACTTAATGTATACGTTTGTATTTGAAGGTGACTTTGAGAGAGCAAGATTAAAACCGGGTGCTGTTCCATTGCTTTTCCGCGGTCCACGAACACTAAAAAAAATAATGAAGAGGCCATACACAAGAAAATTGCCGGATTTCAACGATAAGCCTACAATATCGGAATCTGCAGAAAACATATCCATTGAAGTACGGGAAGCAATCGTCAATATAGGCCTAAAAGAAGAAGTGAATGAAACATTTGTGACTCCCATTTTCAAATACATCAATACTCGGACTCGGACAAGTATTTCAAGAATAATTGTCGCAACATTAAGTCACAAACGTACTGTGGTTGGTTTTTTGAAATCAGAATTAATCGTTAACTTCCATCTGCCCGACGAAGAATGTGGTAGCGACTGACTTCTACATTCTTGAGACATAGTCAGATCCAGATGAATGGAAACGGTTCGTAGCCCTAAAGCAGGGATTCTCAAACTTTCTAAAAATTGTACCCCTAAGTCGTTTCCAAGGGGGAAGGGAACGATTATTATTGAGAAATTGACAAAATGACATAAGAACCAAACGTTGCAATGCATTTTCGAGGTATACATTACCAGTATCAACTATCTTTGATTATGTTCACCTTAAAACACGACAGTTTCATGTAAGCTATCAACCTAAAAAAAAGACATGAATCGAAGTCTATAAGCAAGGGGAACAAGTGAATATTTAAATCTCTATTTATGATTTAAGTCTTATGGATATATATTTATCAATATGGGCCTACAATACTCAAGTAATTGTAATCTTTAGGAGAAAGGATTCATGTTAGAATTTTGTTATTACCACCAGTAACTTCTATACTACCGGTATTCCTTCCTCCCGCTAGTTTTAGCGCCTCTAGTCCGTAGCTCATTTTGCAGATGTTTAACGCTGAAAATCGTCCATAATATATTAGGATATATACCTATAGAATTAATTAATATAGTCTTGGAGTAAAATTAGAGAATATATAATTCACTTAAGCTTAGAAATCTCGGTCACAATCTGTACATTCCTCGCAGCTGACTGGGAGAAACATAAGACGATCGCCTTCCGCTTACCCAGTACTACACGAGCACTATCTGGCGCGAACTTTCTACGGCTACATCCCTATTCGTTCCTCATAACAGTATTCCACCTGAAGACGACACTGGGTAATATGCTTGATTGCTGTGTTTGGTAAATAACCTGCACATTGTATTGCCCAATACACACCAACTGAGTCATCGAAGTTTGTTGTTGTTGTTTGAGTCTTCAGTCTTTTGACTGGTTTGATGCAGCTCTCCATGCCTCCCTGTCCTGAGCCAATCGTTTCATCTCTACATAGCTACCACATCCTACATCAGAGGCTATCTGTTTAACATATTCTAACCTTGGTCTACCCCTACAGTTCTTGTCCTCGACCCTTCCTTCCATAACTAAGCTTGCTATTCCTGGGTGTCTTAGTATGTGTCCTACTAACCTATCTCTTCTCTTCATTAGCAGTCGCCAGAAACATCTCTCCTCTCCCACTCGCCTTAATACCTCTTCGTTTGTAACCCTATCTACCCATATGATCTTCATCATTCTCCTGTAACACCACATTTCAAATGCTTCAATTCTCCTCTTTTCTGCTGCACCAATAGTCCAAGTTTCACTTCCATATAGCGCCACGCTCCAGACAAAGGCTTTCAAAAATGACTTCCTAATACCTAAATCTATATTCGATGTCAACAGAAGTTTAGGAGAAGGTAGTACTTCATGGTGATTGCGACGTATTATAAGCATTTATTGTATCTTTCCCCCACATTATTATTATTATACGTAAACTACAGAATTATTTGAGTGTGATTTGGAAAAGTATTAACGTATTCTTCTATTTAGAAGTAAGGAAAGAATAGGTAGAAATTTAAGATCCGGACTTTAATAATAAGAGTTTATGAAGCTGGGCTTGGACTGAGATACAGAACGACAGAATATAACATTGGTAAGGACGACAAAAAAAATATCCATGAGTGAGCACACTATTGCCATCTATTGGCGACGAGCTCAACTTGAACCAGCTTGTTCTGCAGAGTTTGGCTTTAGATGGGGGGGTCACAGAATCGAAATTGTTAAGAAAAATGGTAAAACTAACAACGCATTCAGAAAATAACCAAACGTACAAAATCAGACCATTTTATTTTTCAAGCTACATGGATAGAAATTTGATGCGTTTATCGCACCAAAAAAATATTCGTACAAATTGCAACGGCGTGTTTTGTGACTTTTACATCGAGCTTCGAGAAAAATATCAAGGTATGTTACAGTTTCGGCAAGTCGTGTTGGTACCGACAAAGGGAGAAAGTCACAGCTTAAATTGCCAACCAAGCTTGCAGTTTGGACGTCCACAAAACTTTTTGGTGCGAGAAAAATGCCCCAAATTCCTATCCGTGCATTGCTGCACATTCATCGTTGCATCACTATAAACATCGATTCGGTAATCACAAGGTTTGCTAAACAAAATAGCCGAGTTGATTTTGTTATATAAATAATCGTTTTTATTTAACAGATATGAAGTTGTAAATATGTACAGTTGTAACAGAACATAATAATTTCAATAAAATTACATTATGCAACGAGCCTATAATGGCTATAATTAAGACACGAGTATGTTTATAAAACGAGCGTATGCAAGTTTTATAATTTCCATACGAGTGTCTTAATTACCATTATAGGCGAGTTGCGTACGACTGTTTATGTTCGACGATAATTATAACTTTATTATATGTTTTAACATAAATATTCATAAATATCTGTTCAGTCACTAGAATTTTGTGATCGGGTGCTGCGCTGGGTAGTATATCTCTGTTTTCCAAGCTCTCTGGCCGACCGACGCATGCACTCTGTGTGCTTCAATGCCATATGTTCAGATTGTGCACCAGTATCCAGTAAAACTGTCACCGAAGTCGTTTGAATACAACGCAGTGTGTATAAATTGGATTTGGGGATATTAAGGTACAGTGCTATTTCTTGTCTCATATTCACCAGTTTATTTACGCGAACATATGGACGGTGTACTTTCGGTAATTTAAAGACATATTGGATTTTGAGCGCATGCGCGAAGGTATCCTTATCTAATTGGTCACACAACTGTTTCTTGAGCTCTGATTGGTGGTAGAAACTGTTTCATAATGAAAAATAGTGTTATAATGAGCCTCATTATGATACAGTTTTCTGACACATAATAGTCAGGGTCGAACATAAAGATATTTTCAGTATTGAATAAAATGAACAAAAAAAAACTGTTTTTCAGTTGAAATTCGTTAAGTTTTATTTGTCTGGTTATTGTGTTTTAGTTTTTGGAGTTTGCAAAAAAAAAAAATTGGATCCCCGTTTGGGGGGGGGGGATCATGACCCCCGTGACCCCCCCTGAATCCACGGCTGGTTTCCACAACGTTGACATTTGTATTTGTGTGTGCAGGCCTATGTATATGTGAGGTAGAATTTGGATAATAAGTGGTCGTGGCCTTAATCCCAGCATTTGGATGGAGTAGGAGTGGTTGATGATGAATGTTGTTTTAAGGGGCCTAACGTCTAGGTTATCGGCTCCTAATGGTTTGGGTGATTTAAAAGATGAGGAGTTAATGAGAACTATAACTAATACTAACTACAGATATAAAGACTAAAAGGAGAAATCGTAAACTAATAAAGAGTAAGACAAATAAACAAGTAGTTCCGTGAAGAATTATACAGCCTATTTTCATATATCCTACTTATGTTAATTGCCTCTATCTACATACAAAATTTCAGTTTGATTGCTGTAATATATTCGTAGATATTGAGAACCGACTAAATACATCGGAAGGTCGCTATGTTGGATTTTGTATATGTAGGTCCTAGAGTTATGTACTGTAAAATGAAGATTATTGTGTACGTGTAGCATTCAAACTTCAATCGCATGATTAGGACACAAGAACTAACAAGGAGATTTTAAAATTTCGCACAGCTGCCATCTTGTGGTTATGGAAACAATTGAAATAAATTATATGCCAGAGGATTAACATTCGTATAAGGATTTACTGTACCAAGTTTCATTGCAATCGGATGGTTAAATTGCGAGAAACGTCCATGTGAATATTTATACTGTGCCCAAATCTAGGAATGGGTATTCCAAGATTCAGACACCTAGATATCAAGGGAAAGGCTGTAGCCGCTTTTGAAAGTTCAGATATTTGAATATCGCGCTACATTGCTTCTCGAAGCATTTCGAAGGATTTTACCGATAGTTGGATGGCAAGTGACGTAGCGAGTCATAGCAGAGGTGGAGGCTATTTATTGATTAAATAGTTAACTATGGAGCAGAGACTTGAGACTGGGATCAGATTACTGGCACGGCCAAATGAAAGAGAACGCAATTAGTATCAAGTAAATCGGACCAGGGATTCAAGAGATATGAGAATTTCTAGATATCAGGCGATGACGCGTGACCCTGACCGTTTTGAATAAAAGCCAGCTGGTGCAGGCATGGTTAGCTCACTTCATCACAAGCACTTGCAGAGCAAGTTGCGTCTACGCTGAGCCAAGGCACATGGCAGAAGTTCTGTTCAAATCGTGATAGTCACGAGAAGTGCTGCGCAAACGAGTTGGAACTTAGTAAGTTTCTGGTGAGGAGAATCACTGAGGTGATTGTTTTTCTACAGACATTGGTGGAAATATTTATATTTCCAAAAGGACATATGCTAGACTCTGTCTAGAAAATAGTATTTTGTCACAGTCCATTAGTAACTTAATACTTGGATGTTTAAATCCATTTGCAAGTCAGTTTTCATATTTTGTAACTAGTTGACCACTTCGATCTGTCAGTACACTGAAGACTAGTCTATAACGGTGGCGTTCATTAGTCTACGCAAGGGAAACTGCAAGTTTTCTAGCGCATGGCAGATGGTGATATACAAACCATGCCCAGGGAACGATCTTCAGAACAGCCGTTAATTGCTTAGACTGTCAATGTTTTTCTTGTACTGATGAGATTACAGTGAGTTATGTTACAACTGACATATTCAAGAAGAGATCACTTAGATCTGACCCTATTTCAACAAACTGTTATGGCTTGGATAGAAGCCCATATTAAAATGGAACCACAGTTTATTCAAACGTCGAAAGATACTACCACTATGTCTGACTAGACGATTTGTGGGTCTACAATGGCGGCCGATACAAGGATTATACGTGCTTGTCCGATAGGGCATGTCTATGGATAAATCTGGTATAGACCAGGTTTACTACACTTCAAGACCATCAAGAAATGTAAGCCACATTTGAATTATATTATGCCTAGCTAATTGGAACAAACTATTTTTCTGCAGATGACCAACACATTTTTTTCGTCGTATTTAAAGCTTGTAATGATTTACGCAAGACTTATTAGAGTTATTCTGGGGATTTTCAGCACTCAGAACAGTTTAGGATCGATGACCGAGCATAACGAGCATTTATTTGAATTTTTCATATTTTTGGGAAATCACGGTAATCAGCCGATGTAACTGTAAAAGTTAAATTTATTTTTGTTGAGGAATGGATATTTTTTTCCATATTCGAAGGTTCGAACATGTGGATTCTCACATAATGAGATGATAATTAAACATATTTGAAATGATATAAATAATAATAATAATAATAATCCACTAATAATAATAATAATAATTTTCATAATTTTTCTAAATAATTCTTGGATATTATATTTTATAATAATCATATGTATTGAGAAAGAGCCTATGAAGTAGTTTAAACATTTCTAGTCTGGAACAGGAGATTTTCCGAAGGAGAGTGGTTAGCGCAAGCCCGCATTCAACCAACATGTCAGTTCTGGTTGAACAGTTGATATTTGCTATGAGCAAAGTACATTTTTCAGATAACACGGAGAGGCATGAAACGGGAAGCAAATGATATTTGTATCAAATAGGATATTGTTGTATTTATATAAAATCATGACGTAAATACACTTCGAAAGTGAAATAAAGCTTTTCATAAGTATGGTAAAGTCACGGGTTGAACTGAATGGTAAAATAAAATAAACTTGTAAGTTTATTAATCTTCCAGTGTTGATAACAAGCAGATGCTTGATTTATTGTATAAATTTTGGGAAGATAATTTATGTGTGTGGAGTAGTTGAAATGCCATTCCCAGGTGCGCATGTTTAAGTCGCAGGAATGAAGGTTTTTTCGAGCATCAATCAAATAGCAGGTTCGATGGCTCAGGTTTATAGTAGGAGTATTGGAGCCACACATTTCGTCGTATGAATAACCCGAAGGTTATTTCTTTGAAACCATCAGTTCTTATTTCAACCTTGTTTACGAATTCCATTTAGACTTTGATTTTGCTAGAACCCGGATTTGTCATGATAGTAGTTTATTCTTCTTCAGAGGAAGACCTTTGCCGTTGTTGTTGTTATAATATTGTGTTCTGACACAAATAGTAGAATGGGCCACTGCCAATTAAAAATAATTCTTTAACCACGAATAATTTGAAGGATATTTTCAATCCTAGTGCCATGAACTAAATGATTTCATTATAAAACTACAATTCTAATTTCCGCATTCTGTCGAAGACTTGCAAGTTGCAAAAGTTACTAGAAATGGCCATGAATATAAATATTTTTGTAATAATGATTCCAAGTGGAAAATCTAATAGTTGAATGGTTCAACCATTTATTGATCAAGTTGATGATTCAGAAATCATGTATTTTGTTTGGAACTTGAAGTTCATAATCGAGTCACTTCTCGAATGTTTAATGTCAGAAGAACAGTTAATTGTTGTTGTGCTTCGCACAGTTCTTCGATGCTATGCTCAAGGTCAAATACTTTTCAGATGTTGTTAATATGTATAAATAATTTGTGTTGCTTCAATGATGATAATATTTTCGACGAGATATTTTTTGAAACTGGAAAACAAGTGAAAGTTTAAGAAATTGTATAAACATTTATTCTACGAGTGTTAATATCATGTAAATATTCAAACAGTGATCTACGTTATTTCCAGTATGAACAATTCATTTTGAACTGGAATTAAATGTTAATAATTTTGGAACACAGTCCACAGGACTATCAATCGGACTTGTGTTTCCAAAGAGATTGTCAAATGTGTTTGGAAGATTTCTGTATATTGTGTGTAAATAAGAGGGTGGATCGCCACACGTGGATGATGCTGCTTTGAGCATTCTTGCAGTCAGATTTTAACTTTAAATAAACTGAGATAATTTTACCAGATGTGTTTCACCCAATTAAATCTCCTTCTATCCTTATTGTTGCATTGAGCCAAAAATCAGTAAAGCATTTTTATAAATTTGATGTCGTTTTTGCGATTTGCTTTAACCCATCTGGCGCTCCGGGATATTTTGACTCTCGTGCTGACTGATTATTGGTAAAATGCATATGTGGTCGTGCGGACTCCGGTCTAAACGGGCACATAAAATAAGATAGAGAGAGAAATGGCTTCGAACGTGGGTCCCGATTTAGACATGGTCAATCGCATGCCGATTTGAAATTGTGATAATTTTTATAGAAATATTTTGGGAGTTGAGAGATGTCTGGTTTGGATGAATAAATTAGTAGGAAACCCAATTAGTGGGGAAAATTAAAAATTTAACTGGTTAATAATTAGAATGGGTTTGATGGTAAATGTAATTCGTAAAAGTAGAGAATTTTGTTTTTCCATCACGTCGATATTAGGACAAATCTCATTTTATTATAGTGTTCCAATTAGCTATTCATATTTCTTGTTCTAGTTATAAGCTTGTGTTTGCCACTGTTGTATACCCCTAAGTTTTGAATAATAATTGAAATTATGGAAGAAATGATGAGGATGATGAGGAGTTTGGAGGAGAGTTCGAAACAGGCTGGACTGCGTGTAGCAGCCATTATGAAAGAAAATACTGAGGCTTTAGAAAAGAAACTTAAAGAAAATTCTGATTCTTTAGAGAATAAACTTAAAGAAAATTTGAATGATAAACTTAAAGAAAATTCTGAGTCTTTAGAAAATAAACTTAAAGAAAGTTTGGAGGGTAAACTTAAAGAAAATTCTGATTCTTTGGAAAATAAACTTAAAGAAAGTTCTGATTCTTTAAAAGGTAACTTAAAAGAAAGTTTAGAGGGTAAACTCAAAGAAAATTCCTATTTGTTAGAGAGCAGGTTAAAAGATAACTTAAAGGAAAATTTAAATAGCAAATTTAATTCAATGGAGAGTAAATTTAAAGAGAATTCTGAAATTTTGAAAATGACACTTGAAAGTAAAATGAATAAATTATGCGATAAAACACATGAGCTCGAAACTTCATTAGCTACTAACGCTAGTCTAATGGACGAAAAATTTCGCGATGCCGATCTTCGATCCCAAAGCTTAGCTGATAGGATAGAACATGGTCTTAGGAAAGTTGGTGAAGACATGGTCAACCTGGAAGTCAGAGTGAAGAAGGAGAGTAACGAGATGGGAATTCTAGTTGTTCAACGTTTAACGGAACAATTCAAAGAACTTGTCATGGGAGAAATAAGAGAAGGTGTGATTAGTGAATTGCAAACTGAAATCAAGACCACAGTTGTCAATGAAATTAAAGACACACTCAAGCTGGAGAATCAAGAGGGAATCAAGGAGATTAGGGAAACTTTGTCCTCCCATATTGAAGTAATTGCCAAGGATATTCAAGCAACTCAGAAGGATATATCAGATATGACAGGGTCATTGAAAAGTCATGAGGCTGTTATGAACCAGATATCCATTGATGTTAAAGACAATTGTAAAGAGACCGAAGCAATCAAGAAGATGGCAGAAGAAAACCAGAAGGAACTTGAGGCTATGAAAACTCAAATAAAGGATGAGAAACAGTCTGATCATCTGTTGAAAATGCCGAATGTAAGGGGAAAGGAACAGATGCAGATAAATCTAGGAGCAGCTAGAGAGACTGATAGACAGGGTGAGGTCAGGACAGTATTTCAATCCAACCCCATAACTGTATTTAAGAATATAGAAGATAAGCCTTCTAAATTTTCAGGGCGAGATTCTGTAACACACGTGGAATTTTTGAGAGAAGCAGGTGATTACCTGAAAGATTCTAAGATCCCTAAAGAAAGACAGATCCGAGTGATAGGGAAGTTCTTGGAAGGTCCTGCACTTTTGTGGTTTAGAGCATTTAGATCCACTCTAACCACTTTTGAGGAGTTTTCTCGTGGGCTATTGAAGAAGTTTTGGTCCCCGGAAACCCAACAGCAAGTTAGAGCAGAGTTATATTCGAAGAGATTCTCGACGTCACAACCTACTCGATACTCTACGTACTTTTCTGGACAGCTGTCTAAACTCCAACATTTAGATCCGCCGATGCCAGATAACGAGTTGATTACTGCATTGATACGTCAATTTCCAGCAGACGTCCAGAGGACTTTGATCGCTGCTGATATCTATAATATGGAACAATTTGATGAAGTATTACAGAAGCTGGATCATACAAACGCTCAATTCTTCCATCAGAAGGGAGCAAAGAGTAACAACGCTGTGTATGCTGTTATGGCTGATAGTTATTCTCAGACACCTCGAGAGATTCGAGAGGAGCGAGAAGAGAAATCGCCGAGGGAAGATCCGAATAAGAGAGGATGGAACCAATACAGTAACAGATACAGTTACAAACCATATGCGAGACCGGATGGTGGTAATCGATACAACACTCGATGGAGAAGACCACGTGATACTCAAGGAAGGTACCAGGAAAGAAGATCCTATGGTAGAAATAACTACAACAACCGAGGGAATGTAGATACTCGTCAGTCCAATGAAGAGTTTAACAAGGACACAAGGAAAAATTTGGAAGCAAGACACCAAGATAACTTGCAATTTGTGGAGCAGAGGCCCAATAATCCAGGTCCATCGGGAACACAACAATCCCGGGGGAATGGTAATGAAAAAAAAAACTTCGAATTCACAGTAGAAGATAGAATTTTGAATACTTTCACTTCCAGAATTATTAAATGGCAAGCAGAGGATGATGATTTAATTCAACAGAATGACGAACGAAAAGAAATGGGTACAAGAATTAGAATGCCAATCATATCATGCGAAGTATTCGGTATGCCTGTCGATACTTTGATCGATACTGGGGCTATGCTTTGTCTGGTGAGTGAGAAGCTTTATATTCTGTGGAAGCTCAAGGAGAATTTAGAGGAAATTCCAGTATCAGGAATTAAGATCCAAGGAATAATACCCAATAAAATATCTCTGTGTAAAACACAATTATACTTATGTATTACGATTGGAGGACATGATTTTCGACATGTATTTGTTGTAATGAAGGACATGGCTTTTGACATGATATTGGGAGCAGATTTCATTCAGAAATAACAAGCAGTGATAGACATGAAGACAGAGACGATTAAATTCAAGAATACCGAAGAGATTAACTTCGAGGGAAAAGAAGAGGAAGACATCGAGGGAGATGCTCAATGGTCTCTGATTTTTCATGAAGCTGAAGGAAGAGAAGTCTACACTGAGAAGGAGTCCCCAGAGCTAGGGAAGATTTTGGAAGAGTATCACGATATTTTTGACATTAAGCCTGGAGAAATTGAAGATTTTGAATATTGTGGAAGTAAACAATAATGGAAGCTATGAAGTAGCTAATACACGAACTGGTAACATCGTGGGAACTTATAATGCATCGAATTTGAAGATATATTATTCAAGAACCAGATGATTTAATGTGTAGATAGGAAAAATAAAAAAAAATCAATTTTTATTTTTTGCTAGGTGTGGGGTGGATGTGCCCAAATCTAGAAATGGGTATTCCAAGATTCAGACACCTAGATATCAAGGGAAAGGCTGTAGCCGCTTTTGAAAGTTCAGATATTTGAATATCGCGCTACATTGCTTCTCGAAGCATTTCGAAGGATTTTACCGATAGTTGGATGGCAAGTGACGTAGCGAGTCATAGCAGAGGTGGAGGCTATTTATTGATTAAATAGTTAACTATGGAGCAGAGACTTGAGACTGGGATCAGATTACTGGCACGGCCAAATGAAAGAGAACGCAATTAGTATCAAGTAAATCGGACCAGGGATTCAAGAGATATGAGAATTTCTAGATATCAGGCGATGACGCGTGACCCTGACCGTTTTGAATAAAAGCCAGCTGGTGCAGGCATGGTTAGCTCACTTCATCACAAGCACTTGCAGAGCAAGTTGCGTCTACGCTGAGCCAAGGCACATGGTTGCCGCATCTACGCAGAAGTTCTGTTCAAATCGTGATAGTCACGAGAAGTGCTGCGCAAACGAGTTGGAACTTAGTAAGTTTCTGGTGAGGAGAATCACTGAGGTGATTGTTTTTCTACAGACATTGGTGGAAATATTTATATTTCCAAAAGGACATATGCTAGACTCTGTCTAGAAAATAGTATTTTGTCACAGTCCATTAGTAACTTAATACTTGGATGTTTAAATCCATTTGCAAGTCAGTTTTCATATTTTGTAACTAGTTGACCACTTCGATCTGTCAGTACACTGAAGACTAGTCTATAACGGTGGCGTTCATTAGTCTACGCAAGGGAAACTGCATGTTGTCTAGCGTATGGCAGATGGTGATATACAAACCATGCCCAGGGAACGATCTTCAGAACAGCCGTTAATTGCTTAGACTGTCAATGTTTTTCTTGTACTGATGAGATTACAGTGAGTTATGTTACAACTGACATATTCAAGAAGAGATCACTTAGATCTGACCCTATTTCAACAAACTGTTATGGCTTGGATAGAAGCCCATATTAAAATGGAACCACAGTTTATTCAAACGTCGAAAGATACTACCACTATGTCTGACTAGACGATTTGTGGGTCTACAATGGCGGCCGATACAAGGATTATACGTGCTTGTCCGATAGGGCATGTCTATGGATAAATCTTGTATAGACCAGGTTTACTACACTTCAAGACCATCAAGAAATGTAAGCCACATTTGAATTATATTATGCCTAGCTAATTGGAACAAACTATTTTTCTGCAGATGACCAACACATTTTTTTCGTCGTATTTAAAGCTTGTAATGATTTACGCAAGACTTATTAGAGTTATTCTGAGGATTTTCAGCACTCAGAACAGTTTAGGATCGATGACCGAGCATAACGAGCATTTATTTGAATTTTTCATATTTTTGGGAAATCACGGTAATCAGCCGATGTAACTGTAAAAGTTAAATTTATTTTTGTTGAGGAATGGATATTTTTTTCCATATTCGAAGGTTCGAACATGTGGATTCTCACATAATGAGATGATAATTAAACATATTTGAAATGATATAAATAATAATAATAATAATAATCCACCAATAATAATAATAATAATAATTTTCATAATTTTTCTAAATAATTCTTGGATATTATATTTTATAATAATCATATGTATTGAGAAAGAGCCTATGAAGTAGTTTAAACATTTCTAGTCTGGAACAGGAGATTTTCCGAAGGAGAGTGGTTAGCGCAAGCCCGCATTCAACCAACATGTCAGTTCTGGTTGAACAGTTGATATTTGCTATGAGCAAAGTACATTTTTCAGATAACACGGAGAGGCATGAAACGGGAAGCAAATGATATTTGTATCAAATAGGATATTGTTGTATTTATATAAAATCATGACGTAAATACACTTCGAAAGTGAAATAAAGCTTTTCATAAGTATGGTAAAGTCACGAGTTGAACTGAATGGTAAAATAAAATAAACTTGTAAGTTTATTAATCTTCCAGTGTTGATAACAAGCAGAGGCTTGATTTATTGTATAAATTTTGGGAAGATAATTTATGTGTGTGGAGTAGTTGAAATGCCATTCCCAGGTGCGCATGTTTAAGTCGCAGGAATGAAGGTTTTTTCGAGCATCAATCAAATAGCAGGTTCGATGGCTCAGGTTTATAGTAGGAGTATTGGAGCCACACATTTCGTCGTATGAATAACCCGAAGGTTATTTCTTTGAAACCATCAGTTCTTATTTCAACCTTGTTTACGAATTCCATTTAGACTTTGATTTTGCTAGAACCCGGATTTGTCATGATAGTAGTTTATTCTTCTTCAGAGGAAGACCTTTGCCGTTGTTGTTGTTATAATATTGTGTTCTGACACAAATAGTAGAATGGGCCACTGCCAATTAAAATAATTCTTTAACCACGAATAATTTGAAGGATATTTTCAATCCTAGTGCCATGAACTAAATGATTTCATTATAAAACTACAATTCTAATTTCCGCATTCTGTCGAAGAATTGCAAGTTGTAAAAGTTACTAGAAATGGCCATGAATATAAATATTTTTGTAATAATGATTCCAAGTGGAAAATCTAATAGTTGAATGGTTCAACCATTTATTGATCAAGTTGATGATTCAGAAATCATGTATTTTGTTTGGAACTTGAAGTTCATAATCGAGTCACTTCTCGAATGTTTAATGTCAGAAGAACAGTTAATTGTTGTTGTGCTTCGCACAGTTCTTCGATGCTATGCTCAAGGTCAAATACTTTTCAGATGTTGTTAATATGTATAAATAATTTGTGTTGCTTCAATGATGATAATATTTTCGACGAGATATTTTTTGAAACTGGAAAACAAGTGAAAGTTTAAGAAATTCTATAAACATTTATTCTACGAGTGTTAATATCATGTAAATATTCAAACAGTGATCTACGTTATTTCCAGTATGAACAATTCATTTTGAACTGGAATTAAATGTTAATAATTTTGGAACACAGTCCACAGGACTATCAATCGGACTTGTGTTTCCAAAGAGATTGTCAAATGTGTTTGGAAGATTTCTGTATATTGTGTGTAAATAAGAGTGTGGATCGCCACACGTGGATGATGCTGCTTTGAGCATTCTTGCAGTCAGATTTTAACTTTAAATAAACTGAGATACTTTTACCAGATGTGTTTCACCCAATTAAATCTCCTTCTATCCTTATTGTTGCATTGAGCCAAAAATCAGTAAAGCATTTTTATAAATTTGATGTCGTTTTTGCGATTTGCTTTAACCCATCTGGCGCTCCGGGATATTTTGACTCTCGTGCTGACTGATTATTGGTAAAATGCATATGTGGTCGTGCGGACTCCGGTCTAAACGGGCACAATACTTCGCGTCGCCGCCATGTTGGATTTGTGATCACCAGGTTATTTAAAGTCATATAGGTGAACTTAAGGTAATAGCCCCTATGAACATAAAAAAATCAGTTTGATTGCTATAATAGATTCGTAGATATTCAGATCCGTCTAAATATTTCGGATGTTCGCCATGTTGGATTGTTAAATGTATAGGCCATAGAGTCATGTTCCATTAAAGGAAAATTCTTGCGTAGGTTCATATTTAAACTTCCACTTCGATCGGATGATTACGACACAAAAAATAAAAACTTAACTTTAAAATTCGCACAGCCGCCATCTTGAGGTTATGTAAAAAATTGAACTGAATTAGATACCAGTGCATTACAATGTGTATAAACATTTCCTGTACCAGATTTCATTGCGTTTGGAACATTAAATCGCGAGAAAGGTCTATTTACAATTTTCAAATTGGCTTGGCCGCCATGTTCGTTTTGTAGTTAACTGGTTTTTGAAAGTCTTATAGATGAACTTCAAGTAGTGCCCTTTACCTCCGTACAAAATGTCTGGGTGATAGCGCTAATAGTTTCAGAGATATAGAATGCCGGTGAAATGTTTCGCACATCCGCCATCTTGTGGTTATGTAAACAATTGAACGAAGTCAGATGTCGGTGCATTACAATGTGTATAAACATATACAGTACCATGTTTTATTGCGTTTGGTTGGTTAAATCGCGAGAAACGTCTATTTAAAAGTCGCAAATTCGCGTGGCCGCCATGTTGGTTTTGTAGTTACCAGTTTTTCAAAAGTCACATAGGTGAACTTCTAGTAGATCCCTTTATCACCGTAAGATATTCCAGGATGATATCGGTAATAGATTCGCAGATATAGAATGCTGGTGAAATATTTCGCACAGCCGCCATGTTGGATTGGTGAGACGTAACAAAATTTGAAGGGCACGGTCGGGGTCGCCCGGAATAGTGCTATGAACATGCCGAGTTTCATTGAAATCGCTCCAGCCGTTTATAATTTATTAGGGGGGGGGGCACACACACACACACGCATACACACACGGACAAAAGGTGATCTCATAAGCCTATTTTTTCAAAATTGAAAATAGGCTAAAAACAGGAAGAAAAGAAGTGCCCTCAACCCTCGAAGAAGATTGAGGGACTTGGAAGGAAGGAGAGTCATCAACGGCAGATAGGAAAGGGGAACGTGGAGAGAGTCCACCCCAGGGGCAATGGAAAAAGGGGGGAAAACCGGACCGAGCTCATGAATCCCTCGGGGTTGCCAGCTCCCGAACTCACTAGCCGTGAGCCCTTGAGGGTGTAGCACTATCCAGGGTGCACCAGAAATGGAGGGGCTACACACACCCTGCCTCCTTGAGGGCCTTGAGCAGAAGGCAGGCGATACAATGAAAAGAAAATAAGATGTCTGACCCCTCGAAGAATGAAGGATCAGGAAAGATGAGACAAGGGCTAATTAAGGCGGGAAAGTAAAAGACTCCCTAGGCCTCGGATACCCTCATACCGTCGGGGTCCGAAAATAACAAGAGTTGCCCAAGGAAAGACGATAGAAAATATGACAGACAGGAGATCGGCACAAGTAAGTGGAAGTCATGCCGAACTCAACTGTGGTCCCGTGGTCGCCAACCCACGTCCCACTAGTCGTGAGCCCTGGGGGAATAGGAGAGGGGTGAAAACCACAGAAAATCACTTGCAGGATGGCTGAGGTAGGAATCGAACTCGTCTTTTCACAGTTTTGCCTCACAAGGCTGAGTGTACTCCGTTCCAGCCCTCAGACCAGAATTAAATGTCTTGGCAGAGCCGGGAATCAAACCCGGGCCTCCGTGGTGAAAGCGAAGAACGATATCCACTACAGAATTTGTCTGATAACCTGTGTCACTGTGATGTCTGCACTAGTGTGTGTGTAGCCTATAGTCTTCTTCTGTGGTGTTCAATCCGAAGATTGGTTTGTAGCAGCATTCCATGAACTCCGGTCTGTGGCTAGTCTCTTCATGTCCAAGTAATTATCACAACCTTTATCGTGAATGATTTGTTTTATGTATCCCAGCCGTGGTCTACCTCTACAGTTCTTTCCTTCCACATTGCCCTCCAGTATTGTGTGCAAAAGACTTTCATGCCTCAAGATATGTCCAATCCAATTGTCTCTTCGGTGAGTAAGCATATTCCATAAACATGGCTTCTCTCCAATCCTCTTCAGCGTTTCTTCATTACTGATTTTGTCCACCCATGGAATTTTTAGTATTTTCCTGTAGCACCACATTTCAAAGGCTACTATTCGTTTCTTATCAGCCAAGCTATGAGTCCAGGTTCCACTACCATACAACAGTACGCTCCACACTTATATCTTCACAAGACGTTTCCTGAGGCTCATACTAATGTTTTTGCATGTAAAGAGCTTTCCTTTCTTTTTGAATGCTATTTTGGCTTGGTTGATGCGGCTGACTATTTCTCTTCTACTTCTTCCATCTGCTGTTATTTTGCTACCAAGATAAGTGAACTCCTGTACATTTGTCAGCTGTTCTCCATTTAAAGTACAACGAGGAGGTTCATACTGCCGGCTACAGAGAAGAACTTTGGTTTTCATTTTGTTGATCTTCATGTTATATTTGTTAAAGGTGGATTCCATTTCTGCTAATGCATAATTCAGATCATCTTCGTTTTCTGCCAGGACTGCGATATCATCCGCAAAGCGAAGCATGGTAATTCTTTCTCCTTGAATCTTGAGACCTCCAGTCCCTATAGTAGGGACCGGAAAAAATTAGCATCTATTTGATTCAAAATTAGCATCTATTTTCTTCAAAATTAGCATGTATTTATAAAGTTAAAAATCATCATATTGTAATATTATTTTAACGACTCCAAGTTTATGAAGTGCAGTTATAATCCTCAAACGAAAGCATTGTCAGTACGGTAGTTCAGCATTGCTTTCTTTCAAATTGCACCGTCTGTCTGTAACCACTGTGTTGCAATGGGACAACACACACTCGCTATCTACATACTGCTGAGCCCTTTCGCGCGCAGTTATCGTCGTGCGCCCCGTAACCTAAACAATCGCTTGATTTTCTTCTCTCCACTATTCACACGCACCTTACACGAAAACGAGTTTCAACTTTGAACGAAGAGTATGAACAACAGGAAAACAACGCTGCGTCTATTTCGTTATTTCCGTGGCACTCGATTTACTTTTCGAAAATAATCGATACATCCTATTCCCATTGTAAATATCGATTAAAGTCAGCAAGCAGCGATCGATTGACTACTTTTCTATATATATATATCGATCAGAGCGTTCGAAAGATTTATGCGTCATTTTTGCAGTATTTCTCATGATTTCGCCGAAATATGTGGTTTCCGCCAGTAAAATAACACATTTTCGCAAAATTCGCACTAAAATCGCATATTTGTGCTAATTCCGCATTTTGACGCATTTTGAATTTAGGTACCACAGCGCTTCAGAACACCTTAAAACTATTTAAAAATGGTTTTAACACATATTACAAAAATTCGCATTTATCGCAAATGTGAATTTTTCCGGTCCCTACGGCTATTTGTAATTGACATAGGATTTAGGTCGGAAGAAGTCAAAAGTTAGGCAACCATCCCGGCATTTGCATGTAATAGAAGTGGGGGAAAACCACAGATAATCCCTTCCAGGATGGCTGAGGTAGTAATCGAACCAAGGCTTCCACGATGATAGCCATGAATGCTAGCCACTACGCAAAGAGGCGGACCACGGAGTGATTATAGCTCCCCATCGCGGGTCTGCTAATAATAATATCGTATGGCCTCGGGTACCGGGTGCAAACTTTGTTAATTGGCCCCCAGAGGGCAGCTTGCATGTCGAATTATATCGCTTCTTAGAGCGCTATGAAAGTCAAGGAGGTTAGATAATCTAAGCTCATTGACACTATAGCGCTTTCTAGTAAACAATGGAGGAATTTTTTGTATTGGCGGAAAAATCCCGAGATCAATTTTGCCATTATGAACACGGCCTACTGCATTCAAATGGGTTCTTTAAAATGCCAACAACGTATGACATGCGTATCGTGATTTTTTCGGTTTTCAAAAATCACTTAACATGCACAGGAGCGAACCTGCAAGCTTGGGGTTGGCAGTCCGACTTGATAACCACTCACCCACCGTAGCAAGCAGCGGTTCTGATTCGTTGGTTGGTCGGTTGGTTGGTTTCTCAGTTTAGGGGCTGCGACAACGCGGTCATGTTGTCCCGTGTACTTTGGGTGTGTGTAGAATCTGCCCGATAACCGGTGTTAATTGTGATGACTGTATTAGTGTGTGTTATCTGTTTTTAATTCAAGTAAGAACTTCATACATTCGATTTTTAAGTAGTTCCAACTTTCGCTACCAAACACCACCGTCAACGACCAACTAGATCTCAACTTTGTTAGTAGATGCCACCATAGTCGGCTCCTGGCGACGAACGATGGAACCTAAGAGCGTTAGTCAAAGATGACCTATAATTTAGCTTCACACAGATGTAATTCGTGGAAGGTTCTTTATCATGCCATAAATCTATGATATGGGACCGCCGGCTTTACTTCCCCTCCGAAGGAAGGCATACTGAGGGATTTTTAACGCTCTTAAAAATCCGATAACTTCGGCCGGGTTTGAACCCGCGACCTTGGGCATAGAAGCTCAGCATGCTACCGACTACGCCACCGAAGCCGCTCAAGCTGCGGTTCTGGTGAATGATTTGTAACCTTCATACAGACAGATGTTCATTTTATAAATGTCACATTAAAGCGTTATATGTCGATACCTTTATACAGTTCTCCCCTTTAACTAATGGTTCCTAATAGCACACTAAATAGCGTGGACCTAGCCGCGAAATTTCCGGTAGACCTGTCGTTCCGATAGAATACACTTCTAACCTGCGGAAGGTGACGGGAGAGGGGACACGCATGATTGGTGCTCTTTACCTGTCTTTAACCCTTCCCTGAGGACTATTAGGGAAATTAGGTTATGTCAAAGGAGTCGTAGGTTTACCGATCACACGCTGGGTGGATATAGGTGTTCCTCCATTTGTAATGTGTCTTTCAGTGAATCATAATGGATTTCTAGCAATTTCTCTCACAAACTTGGGAAATACTGTACCATGGTAACCGTTATTTCAAAGGGCCAACCATCTATGTTATTGGTCGCTAATGGTTTGGGTGAAAATGAGGGGTGAGGAAATGATAAACTAGGATTAAAACTAACTACGGACTTAAAACTAACACAAGGAGACTGGAATGCAAATTGTGAATTCGGCATATAATCTCAAATGAAATCGGGAAGTGTACACGTACAATCCCGAACATCTAGCAATTATTTTGTGGTGTCTTTTATCCGTGACGGGATGAATAGGTGCGTGCCTCAGCCGAAGTTTCGCCGGATTAAAGCCATAAAACCAAAAGCTAGGGATGTCACGAACATAGTTGAACGTACATGGAGGCCAAGGGAAACGCCGGTTGACGGTTAGCAAAAGAGAAAGTTTCTACCAGCAGTGTGTAAGTGAGAAGTCAGATTGGCGATAAAGGAGAGGAGATATCAGGGCACGCCCATTTATATAAATTTGGAGAAATATTTGTTCTACGAAGTTGAGAGTGGATGTCTAGCCTCTCGTAAATGCCCGAAAACATGTAAAAAAGTCAAAATTTTGAATTAATGAGAGCAATTTTAATCGGAAAGTTGGTGGGGGTGGAAGATTTGAAGGAGCCAACCAGAAGAAAGGAAGCTATCCACGCGTCTGGAGTCCGCGAAAATCAGCGATAATGCAATTAATCACGGAGCTCCGTCATATAAAATTGAGCGATCGGATTTTTGATTAAATTACGTCAATACAATGAGACATTTGAGAAGAGAGATCATCCTGAAGGACCTATTAAAAAGGGTACAATACGAACTAGATATAGAAAAGGTAAAGAGATTCAATTGTTGTAACCTATACCTACAAAATTTCCACATGTTTAGCATATGGTGAACCCTTTATATCTTTCAAGGGTACAATGGGAAGCCTCATTTTCTTATAATTCCGAAATCATTTTGCTCATCCCTTGGCGTAAGGGTGGGTCATATCAACATTTCTTTTTAGACAAACTTTTAGGTTATTTTTAGAGAAATATTGACTATTTTAATAGTTTTGATATTATGCCATTTATGGAAGATTTTATCTTTTTTCTATCAAAACTCCATTTTTTCCACCCCTTTGGGCAATGATTGGTGCTATCAAAAAACTTTACTAAGACAAGATTTGGCCCTTATCTGAAGAATAGTATGAACTTTGAATGGTTTGGATTTATCCATGGCTTCCTATAAGCATGCCTTGTCCACAGCGGAGTGGCAACGCCGCACTCTCGTCTATGTGTGGCGAGCAATAGCATGGTGATGAATGGTGCTGAACGTGCTAGTCCACATAAAATTGGATATAATCTTTTATCGCTCGCAGTTCTTTTAATTGTGTTTAAGGTAGACCCGAGAGCGAAGGCTAATCATCTGGGAAACGTAAGTACAGCTCCTAACACAACGTCGTTATTTTATAATATTAAATGATAGTAAACTCTCGAATTCCATAGCACGTGGTCGCTCTTGTGTATTGTTCCGAAGCTTCAAGCATTTTGATTTTTAAGCTTCATACACTTGTTAAGATTTAAATGTGTAGAAACAACAATCGTACGTTGATACTAGCAGAGTCTTTATTCTCGTCAATAATCAGTAGGCCTACTTTCGATCGACCATGACCTACGATTGCTATTGTTCTCAAGTCTGCGTTGGCATTTAAGCAGTGTAAATTAAACAGATACACATAACTCACTGATATGGGCGTACTAATTAGTTACTAAAACAGAGATAGCGATGTATTGCATGAGGAAGTCACCTGCGTCTATTTCTGTTTCGTATGATGTCAGAATGAGAATGTCTGCTGGAAATGACAGACATGAATGATTGAGAGACAGTCTACCGAACTACTTACGGTACTGAAATTTATTAGCAGAGGCAAGAGATGTCTCAGAAGTCTAATTGTGCTTTATCATCATCATCATTATTATTATTATTTTTATTATTATTATTATTATTATTTCCAACCCATAATATTGCAGTTTCTACAGGGTTGGTGTTGAACTAAGATTCTTAAAAAAAAAATATAATGTGGCGAATGGTTTTTACGGCCGGGTGCCCTTCCTGATGCCGGCCTCACCAGAATAGTTAATGAGATATGCTATGACTGAAACTAGGATAAGAATTGGTTGGAAGCGTCAGTGGCTGGCATTTGCCTGGAGCTATAAATTGAAATCACGGAATGGTTGACGATGGGATTCGAACCCACTGCTCTTCCGATTCCAGGGATAGTCCCAGGGCCTTGCGGCACTACGTTAGTAGCTACCCCGGTCGATAGGCCTATTATAATAATTATTATTAATATTATAGACAGAGTATACTCATTTCGATTTTCTCAGTCTCCACTGTGGCTTTCTAGGATAATTTGTTTTCCAGCAACGTACCGGTATCAATATTAATATAACAATTCTGTCTTTCCTGTTACCTTTAGATGTCGGACAGATGTGTAGCTCCAGGGCGTAAGTCCAATTATGACAGCACTAAGAGTGAAGGGTATGTGCAATGTTTCATGTTCCCAAAAGACGAGGACATGAAAATTGTGGCTTTGAGCTATTCCCCGAGAAAACTGGGAACCATCCGAAAGGTCAGCTGTGTGTATTAAGCACTTTCATCAAGGTGATTTAGAATTCACAGAAGTGTATGTGGACAAAAATTGAAACAGAAAGGAATTCAAACGAAGCAGAGAAAATGGTGATACTGTTAGGCTAAGCTAATAATTGCATTTGCATCAAACATTCTTCAGAACCTTTACTCCAAAATGATGACATATTTCAATATAAGTATGTGAAGTAATTTTATCATTTTTATCGTTTTATTGACTAATTATTAAATAACTTACATCAGAATCTACAGTACATCTACAGTATACGCACCTTCCCCCGCCCATACATATTAGTGAACTTCTTTCCAATAACCCGATTTCAAATTAATATATTGACAGACAGCAATGTCTTCTCTTCCCTAGACGCACAGCCGGACCCGGACGTATGACGTCAGCGAAGCGGTGTTGCAATTCGGTGTGGCCAAGGCCTTCTTAAAGGAAGCAATGATTTATCACATATTAAGAAAGTTATAGCGATATTTCGCTTTAAAAAAAGGCCCTGAATTTCCACCACCTTGATCGAATTTTTTCCATTAACAAACTCGACTGAGATTTTAAATGGTAGCCTAATATTTTATGTAAAAATTGCCGACAGCGGTAGCTACGCCCGCTAATGCGCAGCGCTAAGCCACGAGGCTAAGCTCTCTGTGGACTCGGTAGACGGGGGTTCGACCGCCACCGACGGCCGTGGTGGTTTCCCATTTTCTACTCCAGAAAAATGCTGGGACTATTTTCAAACCCAGGCAAATGCTGGGACGGTACCTTCCGACAGGCCATGGCCGCTTCCTTCCACATCCTTGCCCAGTTTCATTCATCTCTCATTAACTCCTCTCATGAGGTTGGCGTCAGGAAGATCATCCGGCCGTAAAAACCATCCGCCACTTATACTTTCATTGCATCTCATCCCCGATCCGGTTGAAAACGGGATTAATAAGGAGTGGGGTAAACATACTGTACATATTTCATGTATATATTAAATATAATTATTGTATAAATTATACTGTACCTATAAACTCTTGAACTGACGGTGGTTTTGGGGTCGGGGTGGGGGGGCAACATGGTACCCCCGTCGGCTTCTGTGGTGTATTTGGTAGAAAGCTGAGCTTCTATACCCAAGATCGCGGGTTCAAACCCGGCCAAAGTCGTAGGTTTTTTAAGAGCAAGTGTTTAGTGCTTTTCAGTCGGTCAACACGAATGTACCCAAAAGAGCTGGGTTATGCCCTCATCCTGGAATAAATTACATGAGATAAATAAATACACTAGGATGACCAGTTTCGATCGTCAAGCGATCATCATCAGATCTTTACAGTTAGGCCATAAAATCTATGTTTGAAAATACAGGTGAAAATATTTACAATATGTACAATTATTTAGTTGCAGTATTGGTACTGCAACTGTCGGTGTATGCTAAATGCAGTATACAAGATGTTAGGTGAAATGCTAAATGGTGATAGATATCCAGAGTTTGTAATTTGGGGTGATTATATGGTTGTAAAAAATCAACTATGGTTAAACTGTAATATTACAGGCTACTACTTATCTGGTTGTCTTCCTTGCTGGAGCTACGCGCAGTATTCGTGTTCACTGTTACTCCAGGTGTGGTCGACTGAGATGGGCTGTTATCTCAACGACACTGATTCTTCCCTTTCTCCCCCCTGTTCATATGTGCTGTGCGGAGTCAGTGCGATGTGTTTATGTGGGGTGTTGCCAACCTAGATAAGATTTATGTTATTGATTTTTTTTTGTCGTGTGGTCTCCTGAGAGGCCGAGTGCAGGTCTTTCTATTCGACGCCCGTGGGCGACCTGCGCGTCGGGATGAGAGATGGAATGGATGAGGATGAATGAAACAGGGCAAGGATGTGGAAGGAATCGACCGTGGCCTATCAGAAGGTACCGTCCCAGCATTTGCCTGGTGTTGAAAATGGGAAACCACGGAAAACCATTTCAAGGACGGCCGACGGTGGGGCTCGAACCCACGCGTCTACCGAGTCAGCAGAGAGCTTGGCCCCATGACCTAATGCTGCGCTTTAGCCAGCTGAGCCAATGCTGTCGGTATGTTATTGAATGAGGTGGGTCTACAACTATCTAAGACCGTGGAACCTTCCTCGCCACACTGTGCCCGTTCAGACCGGAGTCCGCACGACCACATATGCATTTTACCAATAATCAGTCAGCACGAGAATCAAAATATCCCGGAGCGCCAGATGGGTTAAAGCAAATCGCAAAAACGACATCAAATTTATAAAAATGCTTTACTGATTTTTGGCTCAATGCAACAATAAGGATAGAAGGAGATTTAATTGGGTGAAACACATCTGGTAAAATTATCTCAGTTTATTTAAAGTTAAAATCTGACTGCAAGAATGCTCAAAGCAGCATCATCCACGTGTGGCGATCCACACTCTTATATACACACAATATACAGAAATCTTCCAAACACATTTGACAATCCTTTGGAAACACAAGTCCGATTGTTAGTCCTGTGGACTGTGTTCCAAAATTATTAACATTTAATTCCAGTGCAAAATGAATTGTCCATACTGGAAATAACGTAGATCACTGTTTGACTATTTACATGATATTAACACTCGTAGAATAAATGTTTATAGAATTTCTTAAATTTTCACTTGTTTTCCAGTTTTCAAAAATATATCGTTGAAAAATATTATTATCATCGTAGCAACACAAATTATTAACACATATTAATAACATTTGAAAAATATTTGACCTTGAGCATAGCATCGAAGAACTGTGCGAAGCACAAGAACAATTAATTGTTCTTCTGACATTAAACATTCGAGAAGTGACTCGATTATGAACTTCAAGTTCCAAACAAAATATATGATTTCTAAATCATCAACTTGATCAATAAATGGTTGAACCATTCAACTATTAGATTTTCCACTTGGGAACATTATAAAAATATTTATATTCATGGCCATTGTTAGCAACTTTCACAACTTGCAATTCTTCGACAGAATGCGGAAATTAGAATTGTAGTTTGATAATGAATTCATTTAGTTCATGGCACTAGGATTGAAAATATCCTTCAAATTATTCGTGGTTAAAGAATTACTTTAAATTGGCAGTGGCCCATTCTACTATCTGTGTAAGAACACAATATTACAATAACAACAACGGCAAAGGTCTTCCTCTGAAGAAGAATAAACTACTATCATGACTAATCCGGGTTCTAGCAAAATCAAAGTCTAAATGGAATTCGTGAACAAGGTTGAAATAAGAACTGATGGTTTTAAAGAAATAACCTTCGGGATATTCATACGACGAAATGTGTGGCTCCAATACTCCTACTATAAACCTGAGCCATCGAACCTGCTATTTGATTGATGCTCGAAAAAACCTTCATTCCTGCGACTTAAACATGCGCACCTGGGAATGGCATTTCAACTACTCCACACACATAAATTATCTTCCCAAAATTTATACAATAAATCAAGCCTCTGCTTGTTATCAACATTGGAAGATTAATAAACTTACAAGTTTATTTTATTTTACCATTCAGTTCAACCCGTGAATTTACCATACTTATGAAAAGCTTCATTTCACTTTCGAGTGTATTTACGTCATGATTTTATATAAATACAAAAATATCCTATTTGATACAAATATCAATTGCTTCCCGTTTCATGCCTCTCCGTGTTATATGAAACATATACTTTGCTCATTGCAAATATCAACTGTTCAACCAGAACTGAAATGTTGGTTGAATGCGGGCTTGCGCTAACCACTCTCCTTCGGAAAATCTCCTGTTCCAAACTAGAAATGTTTCAACTACTTCATAGGCTCTTTCTCAATACATATGATTATTATAAAATATAATATCCAAGAATTATTTAGAAAAATTATGAAAATTATTATTATTATTATTAGTGGATTATTATTATTATTATTATTATTATTATTTGAATTATGTTTAATTATCATCTCATTATGTGAGAATCCACATGTTCGAACCTTCGAATATGGAAAAAATATCCATTCCTCAACAAAAATAAATTTAACTTTTACAGTTACATCGGCTGATTACCGTGATTTCCCAAAAATATGAAAAATTCAAATAAATGCTCGAAATGCTCGGTCATCGATCCTAAACTGTTCTGAGTGCTGAAAATGCTCAGAATAACTCTAACAAGTCTTGCGTAAATCATTACAAGCTTTAAATACGACGAAAAAAAAAATGTGTTGGTCATCTGCAGAAAAATATAGTTTGTTCCAATTAGCTAGGCATAAAATAATTCAAATGTGGCTTACATTTCTTGATGGTCTTGAAGTGTAGTAAACCTGGTCTATACCAGATTTATCCATAGACATGCCCTATCGGACAAGCACGTATAATCCTTGTATCGGCCGCCATTGTAGACCCACAAATCGTCTAGTCAGACATAGTGGTTGTATCTTTCGACGTTTGAATAAACTGTTGTTCCATTTTAATATGTGCTTCTAACAAAGCCATAACAGTTTGTTGAAATAGGGTCAGATCTAAGCGATCTCTTCTTAAATGTGTCAGTTGTAACATAACTCACTGTAATCTCATCAGTACAAGAAAAACATTGACAGTCTAAGCAATTAACGGCTGTTCTGAAGATCGTTCCCTGGGCATGGTTTATTAAAATCACCATCTGCCATGCGCTAGACAACTTGCAGTTTCCCTTGCGTAGACTAATGAACGCCACCGTTATAGACTAGTCTTCAATGTACTGACGGATTGAAGTGGTTAAATAGTTACAAAAATGAAAACTGACTTAAAATGGATTTAAACATCCAAGTATTAAGTTACTATTGGACTGTGACAAAATACTATTTTCTAGACAGAGTCTAGCATATGTCCTTTAGGAAATATAAATATTTCCACCAATGTCTGTAGAAATCAATCACCTCAGTGATTCTCCTCACCAGAAACTTACTAAGTTCCAACTCGTTTGCGCAGCACTTCTCGTGACTATCACGATTTGAAAAGTACTTCTTCGTAGATACGGCAACCATGTGCCTTGGCTCAGCGTAGACGCAACTTGCTCTGCAAGTGCTTGTGTTGAAGTGAGCTAACCATGCCTCCTCCAGCTGGCTTTTATACAAAACGTTCAGGGTCACGCGTCATCGCCTGATATCTAGAAATCCTCATATCTCTTGAATCCCTGGTCCGATTTACTTGATACTAATTGCGTTCTCTTTCATTTGGCCGTGCCAGTAATCTGATCCCAGTCTCAAGTCTCTGCTCCATAGTTAACTATTTAATCAATAAATAGCCTCCACCTCTGCTATGACTCGCTACGTCATTTACCATCCAACTATCGGTAAAATTCTTCTAAATGCTTCGAGAAGCAATGTAGCGCGATATTCAAATATCTGAACTTTCAAAAGCGGCTACAGCCTTTCTCTTGATATCTAGGTGTCTGAAACTTGGAATACCCATTCCTAGGGTTGGGCACATCCACCCCACACCTAGCAAAAAATAAAAATTGAAAAAATTTTTATTTTTCCTATCTACACATTAAATCATCTGGTTCTTGAATAATAGATCTTCAAATTCGATGCATTGTAGGTTCCCACGATGTTACCAGTTCGTGTATTAGCTACTTCATAGCTTCCATTATTGTTTACTTCCATAATATTCAAAATCTTCAATTTCTCCAGGTTTAATATCAAAAATATCTTGATACTCCTCCAAAATCTTCCCTAACTCTGGGGACTCCTTCTCAGTGTAGACTTCTCTTCCTTCAGCTTCATGAAAAATCAGAGACCATTGAGCATCTCCCTCGATGTCTTCCTCTTCTTTTCCCTCGAAGTTTATCTCTTCGGTATTCTTGAATTTAATCGTCTCTGTCTTCATATCTATCACTGCTTGATATTTCTGAATGAAATCTGCTCCCAATATCATGTCAAAAGCCATGTCCTTCATTACAACAAATACATGTCGGAAATTATGTCCTCCAATCGTAATACATAAGTATAATTGTGTTTTACAAAGAGATATTTTATTGGGTATTATTCCTTGGATCTTAATTCCTGATACTGGAATCTCCTCTAAATTCTCTTTGAGCTTCCACAGAATATAAAGCTTCTCACTCACCAGACAAAGCATAGCCCCAGTATCGATCAAAGTATCGACAGGCATACCAAATACTTCGCATGAAATGATTGGCATTCTAATTCTGGTACCCATTTCTTTTCGTTCGTCATTCTGTTGAATTAAGTCATCATCATCTGCTTGCCATTTAATAATTCTGGAAGTGAAAGTATTCAAAATTCTATCTTCTACTGTGAATTCGAAGTTTTTTTTTTCATTACCATTCCCCCGGGATTGTTGTGTTCCCGATGGACCTGGATCATTGGGCCTCTGCTCCAAAAATTGCAAGTTATCTTGGTGTCTTGCTTCCAAATTTTTCCTCGTCTCCTTGTTAAACTCCTCATTGGACTGACGAGTATCTACATTCCCTCTGTTATTATAATTATTTCTACCATAGGATCTTCTTTCCTGGTACCTTCCTTGAGTATCACGTGGTCTTCTCCATCGAGTGTTGTATCGATTACCACCATCTGGTCTCGCATATGGTTTGTAACTGTATCTGTTACGGTATTGGTTCCATCCTCTCGTATTGGAATCTTCCCTCGGCGATTTCTCTTCTCGCTCCTCTCGAATCTCTCGAGGTGTCTGAGAATAACTGTCAGCCATAACAGCATACACAGCGTTGTTATTCTTTGCTCCCTTCTGATGGAAGAATTGAGCGTTTGTATGATCCAGCTTCTGTAATACTTCATCAAACTGTTCCATATTGTAGATATCAGCAGCGATCAAAGTCCTCTGGACGTCTGCTGGAAATTGACGTATCAATGCAGTAATCAACTCGTTATCTGGCATCGGCGGATCTAAATGTTGGAGTTTAGACAGCTGTCCAGAAAAGTACGTAGAGTATCGAGTAGGTTGTGACGTCGAGAATCTCTTCGAATATAACTCTGCTCTAACTTGCTGTTGGGTTTCCGGGGACCAAAACTTCTTCAATAGCCCACGAGAAAACTCCTCAAAAGTGGTTAGAGTGGATCTAAATGCTCTAAACCACAAAAGTGCAGGACCTTCCAAGAACTTCCCTATTACTCGGATCTGTCTTTCTTTAGGGATCTTAGAATCTTTCAGGTAATCACCTGCTTCTCTCAAAAATTCCACGGGTGTTACAGAATCTCGCCCTGAAAATTTAGAAGGCTTATCTTCTATATTCTTAAATACAGTTATGGGGTTGGATTGAAATACTGTCCTGACCTCATCCTGTCTATCAGTCTCTCTAGCTCCTCCTAGATTTATCTGCATCTGTTCCTTTCCCCTTACATTCGGCATTTTCAACAGATGATCAGACTGTTTCTCATCCTTTATTTGAGTTTTCATAGCCTCAAGTTCCTTCTGGTTTTCTTCTGCCATCTTCTTAATTGCTTCAGTCTCTTTACAATTGTCTTTAACATCAAGGGATATCTGGTTCATAACAGCTTCATGACTTTTCAATGACCCTGTCATATCTGATATGTCCTTCTGAGTTGCTTGGATATCTTTGGCAATTACTTCGATATGGGATGACAAAGATTCCCTAATCTCCTTTATTCCGTCTTGATTCTCCAGCTTGAGTGTGTCTTTAATTTCATTGACAACTGTGGTCTTGATTTCAGTTTGCAATTCACTAATCACACCTTCTCTTATTTCTCCCATGACAAGTTCCTTGAATTGTTCCGTTAAAGGTTGAACAACTAGAATTCCCATCTCGTTACTCTCCTTCTTCACTCTGACTTCCAGGTTGACCATGTCTTCACCAACTTTCCTAAGACCATGTTCTATCCTATCAGCTAAGCTTTGGGATCGAAGATCGGCATCGCGAAATTTATCGTCCATTAAACTTGCGTTAGTAGCTAATGAAGTTTCGAGCTCATGTGTTTTATCGCATAATTTATTCATTTTACTTTCAAGTGTCATTTTCAAAATTTCAGAATTCTCTTTAAATTTACTTTCCATTGAATTAAATTTACTATTTAAATTTTCTTACAAGTTATCTTTTAACCTGCTTTCTAACAAGTCGGAATTTTCTTTGAGTTTATCCTCTAAACTTTCTTTTAAATTACCTTTTAACCTGTTTTCTAAAGAATCAGAATTTTCTTTAAGTTTATTTTCCAAAGAATCAGAATTTTCTTTAAGTTTTTCATCTAAACTTTCTTTCAAATTATCAGAATTTTCTTTAAGTTTATCATCTAAACTTTCTTTCAAATCATCAGAATTTTCTTTAAGTTTACTTTCTAAAGAATCAGAATTTTCTTTAAGTTTCTTTTCTAAAGCCTGTGTATTTTCTTTCATAATAGCGGCTACACGCCGCCCAGCCTCTTTCGAACTCTCCTCCAAACTCCTCATCATCCTCATCATTTCTTCCATAATTTCAATTATTATTCAAAACTTAGGGGTATACAACAGTGGCAAACACAAGCTTATAACTAGAACAAGAAATATGAATAGCTAATTGGAACACTATAATAAAATGAGATTTGTCCTAATATCGACGTGATGGAAAAACAAAATTCTTTACTTTTACGAATTACATTTACCATAATATCACAAGAAAAATATGCAAGTTCTCAAATATCCTCCACCTGGATTCTAATAATGTGTATGTCCAGTCATCGAACGTTTACTACTGAATTTACTTGACGCCCTAATGGTTAAGCCATTATCAAAAATTATCAAACCCATTCTAATTATTAACCAAGTTAATATTTTAAGTTTCCCCACTAATTGGGTTTCCTACTAATTTATTCATCCAAACCAGACATCTCTCAACTCCCAAAATATTTCTATAAAAATTATCACAATTTCAAATCGGCATGCGATTGACCATGTCTAAATCGAGACCCACGTTCGAAGTCATTTCTCTCTCTATCTTATTTTATGTGCCCGTTCAGACCGGAGTCCGCACGACCACATATGCATTTTACCAATAATCAGTCAGCACGAGAATCAAAATATCCCGGAGCGCCAGATGGGTTAAAGCAAATCGCAAAAACGACATCAAATTTATAAAAATGCTTTACTGATTTTTGGCTCAATGCAACAATAAGGATAGAAGGAGATTTAATTGGGTGAAACACATCTGGTAAAATTATCTCAGTTTATTTAAAGTTAAAATCTGACTGCAAGAATGCTCAAAGCAGCATCATCCACGTGTGGCGATCCACACTCTTATATACACACAATATACAGAAATCTTCCAAACACATTTGACAATCCTTTGGAAACACAAGTCCGATTGTTAGTCCTGTGGACTGTGTTCCAAAATTATTAACATTTAATTCCAGTGCAAAATGAATTGTCCATACTGGAAATAACGTAGATCACTGTTTGACTATTTACATAATATTAACACTCGTAGAATAAATGTTTATAGAATTTCTTAAATTTTCACTTGTTTTCCAGTTTCCAAAAATATATCGTTGAAAAATATTATTATCATCGTAGCAACACAAATTATTAACACATATTAATAACATTTGAAAAATTATTTGACCTTGAGCATAGCATCGAAGAACTGTGCGAAGCACAACAACAATTAATTGTTCTTCTGACATTAAACATTCGAGAAGTGACTCGATTATGAACTTCAAGTTCCAAACAAAATATATGATTTCTAAATCATCAACTTGATCAATAAATGGTTGAACCATTCAACTATTAGATTTTCCACTTGGGAACATTATAAAAATATTTATATTCATGGCCATTGTTAGCAACTTTCACAACTTGCAATTCTTCGACAGAATGCGGAAATTAGAATTGTAGTTTGATAATGAATTCATTTAGTTCATGGCACTAGGATTGAAAATATCCTTCAAATTATTCGTGGTTAAAGAATTACTTTAAATTGGCAGTGGCCCATTCTACTATCTGTGTAAGAACACAATATTACAATAACAACAACGGCAAAGGTCTTCCTCTGAAGAAGAATAAACTACTATCATGACTAATCCGGGTTCTAGCAAAATCAAAGTCTAAATGGAATTCGAAAACAAGGTTGAAATAAGAACTGATGGTTTTAAAGAAATAACCTTCGGGATATTCATACGACGAAATGTGTGGCTCCAATACTCCTACTATAAACCTGAGCCATCGAACCTGCTATTTGATTGATGCTCGAAAAAACCTTCATTCCTGCGACTTAAACATGCGCACCTGGGAATGGCATTTCAACTACTCCACACACATAAATTATCTTCCCAAAATTTATACAATAAATCAAGCCTCTGCTTGTTATCAACATTGGAAGATTAATAAACTTACAAGTTTATTTTATTTTACCATTCAGTTCAACCCGTGAATTTACCATACTTATGAAAAGCTTCATTTCACTTTCGAGTGTATTTACGTCATGATTTTATATAAATACAAAAATATCCTATTTGATACAAATATCAATTGCTTCCCGTTTCATGCCTCTCCGTGTTATATGAAACATATACTTTGCTCATTGCAAATATCAACTGTTCAACCAGAACTGAAATGTTGGTTGAATGCGGGCTTGCGCTAACCACTCTCCTTCGGAAAATCTCCTGTTCCAAACTAGAAATGTTTCAACTACTTCATAGGCTCTTTCTCAATACATATGATTATTATAAAATATAATATCCAAGAATTATTTAGAAAAATTATGAAAATTATTATTATTATTATTAGTGGATTATTATTATTATTATTATTATTATTATTTGAATTATGTTTCATTATCATCTCATTATGTGAGAATCCACATGTTCGAACCTTCGAATATGGAAAAAATATCCATTCCTCAACAAAAATAAATTTAACTTTTACAGTTACATCGGCTGATTACCGTGATTTCCCAAAAATATGAAAAATTCAAATAAATGCTCGAAATGCTCGGTCATCGATCCTAAACTGTTCTGAGTGCTGAAAATGCTCAGAATAACTCTAACAAGTCTTGCGTAAATCATTACAAGCTTTAAATACGACGAAAAAAAAATGTGTTGGTCATCTGCAGAAAAATATAGTTTGTTCCAATTAGCTAGGCATAAAATAATTCAAATGTGGCTTACATTTCTTGATGGTCTTGAAGTGTAGTAAACCTGGTCTATACCAGATTTATCCATAGACATGCCCTATCGGACAAGCACGTATAATCCTTGTATCGGCCGCCATTGTAGACCCACAAATCGTCTAGTCAGACATAGTGGTTGTATCTTTCGACGTTTGAATAAACTGTTGTTCCATTTTAATATGTGCTTCTAACAAAGCCATAACAGTTTGTTGAAATAGGGTCAGATCTAAGCGATCTCTTCTTAAATGTGTCAGTTGTAACATAACTCACTGTAATCTCATCAGTACAAGAAAAACATTGACAGTCTAAGCAATTAACGGCTGTTCTGAAGATCGTTCCCTGGGCATGGTTTATTAAAATCACCATCTGCCATGCGCTAGACAACTTGCAGTTTCCCTTGCGTAGACTAATGAACGCCACCGTTATAGACTAGTCTTCAATGTACTGACGGATCGAAGTGGTTAAATAGTTACAAAAATGAAAACTGACTTAAAATGGATTTAAACATCCAAGTATTAAGTTACTATTGGACTGTGACAAAATACTATTTTCTAGACAGAGTCTAGCATATGTCCTTTAGGAAATATAAATATTTCCACCAATGTCTGTAGAAATCAATCATCTCAGTGATTCTCCTCACCAGAAACTTACTAAGTTCCAACTCGTTTGCGCAGCACTTCTCGTGACTATCACGATTTGAAAAGTACTTCTTCGTAGATACGGCAACCATGTGCCTTGGCTCAGCGTAGACGCAACTTGCTCTGCAAGTGCTTGTGTTGAAGTGAGCTAACCATGCCTCCTCCAGCTGGCTTTTATACAAAACGTTCAGGGTCACGCGTCATCGCCTGATATCTAGAAATCCTCATATCTCTTGAATCCCTGGTCCGATTTACTTGATACTAATTGCGTTCTCTTTCATTTGGCCGTGCCAGTAATCTGATCCCAGTCTCAAGTCTCTGCTCCATAGTTAACTATTTAATCAATAAATAGCCTCCACCTCTGCTATGACTCGCTACGTCATTTACCATCCAACTATCGGTAAAATTCTTCTAAATGCTTCGAGAAGCAATGTAGCGCGATATTCAAATATCTGAACTATCAAAAGCGGCTACAGCCTTTCTCTTGATATCTAGGTGTCTGAAACTTGGAATACCCATTCCTAGGGTTGGGCACAACACGTGGACCATAAGCCATTCAAACTAAGCGCTGCCCGGTCTTATGAGGACGTCCCGGCACCTTTAATACTGCCGCGAATACGGGCCTTGGTTTATTGCAGAAGAAAAGTACATCGTACACCTGATCCAGATAACATTTACCTATTAAAACCCCCTAATTTCCCCCCCTTTTTTATCTAGCTTGGCTGTATCGCTAAGTTGTGTCTTGTTTCCGACAGGGTGTGTTTTTTTTAGTAGCGTGAAGAGGGGTGAGCTCTCCATAAACGTGTGTTCATTTAGATTGTTTCGTTTGGCTAGGTGTATCTCGATTGCTTCCTTTATCAAGAGCTCTGCCTTTCGATTCGTGATGAATTATTTTTAGGTTCGTCTCGATGTTAGTAAAGCTGTGTCCCGCGTCACACGTATGTTCGCATACGGCTGAATGTGTTCCGTATCTTATCGCATTCCTATGTTCATTATAACGTGTGTCTACTCGTCTCCCACTCTGTCTGATGTAATTAGCTTGACAACCAGTGTCTTGGCACGTTATAGAATATACCCCTGACTTTGAATACGGGTCATGTTTATTTAGATTACTATTTTGTAGGTGCCTACCGGTTCTGTTTATCGTTGTGATTGCTATTTTTATTTTTATTAGTGATTTTATATGTATTCGCATTCACATAGTTGAAACGCGCAAATTTTTTCTCTTTACTGTCCGGTTTGGGAATCGTTTTATCTTTATTTTTATGTTTGGCTATAATTTGGTTTATTTTGTTTGGCGGGAAATTGTTTTCCTTTGCTATTTGCTTAATGGTTCTTATTTCCTTATTATATTTGTCTTTTGACATGGGTATGTTTAAAGCCCTGTGCACCATTAAATTGAACCCCGATAATTTGTGCGTAAAGGGGTGATTAGACTGATTGCATGCGAGGTTTGTGTGACTTTCCGGAATTTGGAACATGAAAGCTCGTTTTTTAAGAGCGTTATAAATCCCTCAGTATGCCTTCGGAGGGAAAGTAAAGCCGGTGGGCCCATGTCATAGATTTATGTCTTGTGAAAGAACCTTCCACTGACTAAAGTTGTGTGAATCTAAATTTATAGGTTAATTTTGACTAACGATCTATAAGTTCCAACATTCGCCGCTAGGAGCCGATTGCGGTGGCATCTACTAGCCAAGTTCGTGGGTAGGTGTCGTTCACAGTAGCATTTGGTAGCAAAAGTAGGAACTACTTGAAATTAATCGTCTGCAGTCCTTGCCTGGATTACAGATAACACACACTAATACAAGCCTCCGTGGCTCAGGTGGCAGCCCGCCGGTCTTTCACCGTTGGGTCCATGGTTCAAATCCCGGTCACTCCATGTGAGATTTGTGCTGGACAAAGCGGAGGCAGACAGCTTTTTCTCCGGGTACTCCGGTTTTCCCTGTCACAAATTTCATTCCAGCAACACTCTCCACTATCATTTCATTTCATCTGTTATTCATTTAAACATTGCCACAGGGGAGTGCGACAGGTTTCGGCAGCTGGCACAGTTCATATCCTCGCCGCTAGATGGTGGCTCTTTTCATTCCATTCCCTGACCCAGTCGGTCGACTGGAAGCAGGCTGTGGATTTTCATACACACTAATACAGTCATCACAATTTTATCAATACTGGTTAACAGACAAATTCTACACACTCCCAAAGTACACGGGGCTACATGACCGCGTTGTCGCAGCCCCTAAAATGAGAAACCAAGCTACCAACCAACATGGCACTCATTGCTTTCTAATGAAATCTACCAAACAGTCCAGTTGAAGTCTGCTGGCTTCAGATGTCAATCTGTGTTTTGTCTTTTCCATCAAAAACAAAGATGTATTGAAATAGCGGCGGTTTAGTAAAAACAGGCAAGTACTGTGCACTTGCTGTGATTGGCTGTGCTAATATCTACTATTACCGTGTTCCGGAGCGGTGCTCACCTTATATGGGAGCCTGGTATTGGAGCGGTTCAGGCAGACATGGCCTGCTCTTGGTTGGTTCGCTTTGCCCTTGTGGGCGATTTGATGTTCATAACGGGATTAGTAATGACAAGGTTTGTCTTATCCTAGACGAGACAGTATGCACATACACCTGTTCTCAATGGTATAGAGGAAACTTGTCGTTTGTTTGAGTCTTCTATATTTTGACTGGTTTGAGGCAGCTCCCCAAAACTCCCTGTCCTGAGCTAATCGTTTCATCTCTACATAGCTACCACACCCTACATCCGAGGCAATCTGTTTAACATAGCCTATTCTAACCTTGGTCTACCCCTACAGTTCTTGTCCTCGACCCTTTCTTCCATAACTAAGCTTGCTATTCCTGGGTGTCTTAGTATGTGTCCTACCAACCTACCTCTTCTCTTCATCAGCAGTCGCCAGAAACATCTCTCCTCTCCCACTCGTCTTAATACCTCTTCGTTTGTAACCCTATCTGCCCATCCGATCTTCTCCTGTAACACCACATTTCAAACGCTTCAATTCTCCTCTTTTCTGCTGCACCAATAGTCCGAGTTTCACTTCCATGGAGCGCCACGCTCCAGACATACGCTTTGAAAACTGACTTCCTAATACCTAAATCTATATTCGATGACAACAGATTCCTTTTTTGTAGAAATGCTTTCCTTGCCTGAGCCAACCTACTTTTTATATCCTCTTTGCTTCGTCCATCACTGGCTATTTTGCTTCCTAAATAAGAGAAATCTCCTACTTCCTTTAGTTTTTCATCTACCAACTTAAGGGGCTTTATTAGTAACCTGTACTTACCCAAACATAGTAACTGCTGTGCGTAGTGGCTAGCATTCTTGGCTGTCACCACGGAGGCACGACTCTGCCAAGAAATTTAATTATGGTCTGAGGGATGGAACTCGGAATACACTCAGCCTAGTGAGGCAAAACTGAGAAGAGATGGATTCGATTTCCATCTCAGCCTTCTTGGAAGTTGTTTTCCGCGGTTTCCCACTTCTACTCCAGGAAAATGCCGGGCTGGTTCTTAACTTAAGGCCACGGCCGCCTCCTTCCCCAACCCTCATCTGATTAAAAATACACACACTAATACAGCCATCACAATAACACCGATTATCAAACAGATTCAACACACACACGGAGCTACATGACCACGATGTCGCAATGCAACAACAACTTACAATGCTTCAAGTAAAGCAACGTTACATCTACTATATACATAAATATACATGTATTTAAAAATTAATGTTTGTTTGTTCGTCCCTTATACGTACATATACCATTCGTCCGATTGCCATCAAATTTTGGTGAGTTGTTGTGCACACTCCCGGGATGGATATAGGCATAGTAAATCCAATTTATAATAGATGGCGCGCAAGTAGCTTCAACAAAATGGCGCGGGATTCGTTTCAACTAAGTACCACATGCGTTCATATACCATTAATCCCATTACGATGAAACTTTGCTGAGTTATGGTGTACACGCCTGCGAAGGTTTCTGACTTAGTAAATCTATTTTAAAATAGGTAGCGCACGAGTTGATTTATCAAATGAGTTACGGCGTGCGAATCGTTTTTACAAAACCCTATATGCGTTTATATACCACTTATCCGATTGCAATGGAACTTTGGTGAGTAGTTTTGTATGCTGCTGCAAAGGTTTATGAATGAGTAAATCCATTTTGCAATAGGTGGCGCACGTCCAAAAGCACTTACAACGCCAACACTTTCTTTGATTGTCATTTCAACGCACGCTGGGTAGCGAGATTGCAATTTCTAGTTCACTTTTAGCATTGGAGAGCGATACGGCTTCCTGATTGGCTATTCTGAAGGAGCACGACTACAGCAAAGGATGTGATTAGTCAGCGTAGATATAGCGTGGTATCTATCAGCGATGTCATTCCATTAAGACAAGGTTTATATGCTAGTCAAATTTATGCATTTATAACGAAAAGAAACCTCATACTTCAACAAGTAGTTCCGTGAAGAACTATACAGCCTATTTTCATATATCCTACTTATGTTAATTGCCACTATCAACATACACAATTTCTGTTTGATTGCTGTAATAGATTCGTAGATATTAAGAACCGACTAAATATTTCGGATGGTCGCCATGTTGGATTTTATATATGTAGGTCCTAGAGTTATGTACTGTTACATGCAGATTATTGTGAACGTGTAGTATCCAAACTTCAATCGCATAATTAGGACACAAGAAAAAAGAAGGGGATTTTAAAATTTTTCACAGCTGCCATCTTGAGGTTATGGAAACAATTGAAATAAATTAGATGCCAGTGGATTAACATTCGTATAAGGATTTACTGTACCAAGTTTCACTGCACTCGGATGGTTAAATTGCGAGAAATGTCCATGTGAATATTTATAATTCGCGTCGCCGCCATGTTGGATTTGTGATCACCAGGTTATTTAAAGTCTTATAGGTGAAATTAAGTTCATAGCCCCTATGAACATTAAAAATGCAGTTTGATTGCTAAAATAGATTCGTAGATATCCAGTATCGTCTAAATATTTCGGATGGTCGCCATCTTGGATTGTTAAATGTATAGGCCATAGAGTCATGTACCATTAAAGGAAAATTATTGCGTAGGTTCATTATTCAAACTTTCACTTCGATCACATGACTACATCACAAGAAATAAAAACTTAATTTTAAAATTCGCACTACCGCCATCTTGAGGTTATGTAAACAATTGAACTAAATTAGATACCAGTGGATTACAATGTGTATAAATATTTCCTGTACCAGGTTTCAGTGCGCTCGGAACATTAAATCGCGAGAAAGGTCTATTTAAAATTTTCAAATTCGCTTGGCTGCCATGTTCGTTTTGTAGATAACCGGTTTTTGAAAGTCTTATAGATGGACTTCCAGTAGTGCCCTTTATCTCCGTACAAAATTTTAGGGAGATACCGCTAATAGTTTCAGAGATATGCCGGTGAAATATTTCGCACATCCGCCATCTTGTGATTATGTAAACAATTGAACGAAGTTAGATGTCGGTGCATTACAATGTTTATAAACATATACTGTACCAAGTTTCATTGCGTTTGGTTGGTCAAATCACGAGAAACGTCTATTTAAAAGTCGCAAATTCGCTTGGACTCCATGTTGGTTTTGTAGTTACCAGGTTTTTAAAAGTCACATAAGTGAACTTATAGTAGTTCCCTCTATCACCATAGGAAATCTCAGGGTAATATCGGTAATAGTTTCGGAGATATTGAATGCTGGTGAAATATTTCGCACAGCCGCCATGTTGGATTGGTGAGTCGTAACAAAATTTGAAGGGGACGGTCGAGGTCGCCGGGAATAGTGCTATGAACTTTCCGAGTTTCATTGAAATCGCTCCTGCCGTTTAGATTTTATTAGGGGGGGGGGGGGGGACACACACACGAATCACACAGACACACACACACGGACAAAAGGTGATCTCATAAGCCTATTTTTTCAAAATTGAAAATAAGCTAATAAATGCAATGAAAACACTTAGGAAGTGATGACTAGGGACATCCATGCTAATGACAAATTGCGTACCGGTATTGTTTTGTTGTATTGTTCAATTCTCAAAATTTTATTAAAATCTAGTCTATTTGTAAGATATTCATGTATACAATGATACATTTTTCATAGAACTGTGTTATTAGAATAAGAAACTCTATACTGCCATGAGACCATAAAGTGTCCCCTATTATGTAGAATCACCCAAATGGTAGGCTACAAGGGGGTGTTAATCGATGAAAAACATTCTGGTAATGCTTCTTTTTGATTTAAGAAGATATGGAAACACTTATAGCCTAGGAACAATGATCATGCAACTATTTCAAGGCGCATTGCGAAGTTAAAACAGCGAGAGTTCTACATTTTTTTAAAACCTGGAAAGACATCGCTGATAGGTTCCACCCTATAATTACGCTGACTAATCACATCCTTTGCTGCAGACGTGTTTCGTCAGAATAGCCAATCAGGAAGCAGTGTCCTTCTCCAATGCTAAAAGTGAACTAGAAATTGCAATCTCGCCGCCGGGTACAGCTAGTTTTCTATAAAAATATGGTAGCTTATTACATTTATTTTACGAAGTTATGTCGGCCAAATGACATAGAATAGCTTAAAGTAAATTTTAATAGTCTTAAGTCCCGATTATCCGAACGCGATGGGACCAACAGTCATTCGGTTAATCAAAAATTCGGACAAACGGGAAGGATTTTATTTCGGCGCTAAAGCGAGCATACCGCACCTACGATAGTGCGCTCATTTACAGTTTATAAATCAATCTTAAAATCAATCGTAAAATGGAGGTTTTGAAACGGTAAAATAACATACTTTATGATTGTGTTCGTTATGTACAGACCCTCCAATGAAATAACAATACCAATTTTCTTTTTCTTCTTTTTCGATTTGGTTAATCCGGACGTTTGGTTAATCGAGGTTCAGATAATCAGGACTTTTAAAAAATAATATTGTAGGTTGTTTGAAATGACCAGAATAATAAGGGATTCCAGTAATATGGAATGGATTGGCAATGTTTAACAAGAAGGTCTAGAGATTTGAAGCCATTCTTTTTTCAGTGTTGCCTTTAAAAATTTACTTTTTTGTAGCTTTTCGGCCGGTCAACACGATTATGCCCAATGAAGGGGCTTGGTAAAATATACATTTATATAAACACACTCCTGAAGAAAATACATCTATTAGTTAATATTCAATTAAATTGTGAACATTAACTAATACTGTACATGTAATTATTTCCAGAAGTGTAATTGAACCAGTGAGACCAAGAAGGGAAAGATTCCACTTAACCTTACTTTCGGGAAATCAAACAAAAAAATGCATAGCAATCAAACTAAAAGTTGGATGAGGAAACCTACAGTTACAATATTATTCATTATAATCACAATTCCACTAGTGGTTTGTCTTTCAAATCTTTATTTGAGCTGTTATACGTTTTCAAAGTTGGTGGTCTTCTCACTGTTATTTACAAGATTGTATGGCCTTTAAACACAATAAATGGAGACATATTTCAATTTCAGAAAATACATACATATTTCACATTTTAGTCTTTGCAGAGTTTCTTAGTCCTTACTCAGTCATCTTCAGGTTGACCTAGTGGTAGCTGTAGGCTATTGTAAAATATCGTTATGCTCTTTGTATATATCAGGCACATAATGTATTATTTTTGCAACATCTTCAAGTTTCTTCTTTTTAATGGGAACCTTTCCATTATACACTTTTGCAACAGGCAAAGTAGCTTCACATCCTTTGTACAGCTTGAAAACTTCACTGCTTAAACCATCTACAGTATAAACGTATAAGCAGTAAGATATATTATCCTCCTTTTGCTGCTGTGAAACTGAGGTTCTTATAAGTACTTATTTTGAAAGATTGGTTATTACCAACACCTACACTAACACAAGTCTTTTAAAAAAATTGTGGCCACCAGTCATTCAAGTTCAAAATATTGTTACGTGCCACCCCCTAGTGGCAATTCCGTTAACTGGATCACGGTGGGTAGAAAGCACAACACCAATTACTGCTTTAAAGAGAAATTATCTTTATTGCTTGCAGGTCAGAAATATACACCGTACAATAAGCAGATAGAAACAATTAGCTGTCTTACAGAAGCTCCCTCCTGTATGGGGCCCGACTCACCCTTTCACTTGTCAATGAGTCACAGAAGTTAATCCCTCCTAATGAGTCCGGTCCCATACGCTGGCTGGAAATAGCTGCACTAAGTCTGTCACTCACTGTTTTGCAACTCACCACAATGACCTCTGTCGCACTAGGTAAGCACACACTCTTCAATACCCAGCATCTCCGTATGATTCACACTCCTTCACTGGCAAGAGAATCAGCTTCACTAGGGGTTTCGCAAGTTACGTCACCACACTTCTGTCGCTCAGGATAAACGCTCGCACTAGCTCGAAAAACACCCACACTGGTTGAGAGGTCGCTCTTATATAGCAGACCGGTGACTCAATAAATGCTTCTAGACCCATCCAGGGTTCACGGCTTCTCGAGGCTTCCTTCACTGGCTGAGTCACGAATATTCTGGACCATCCCTTTGTCCTAGTAGTCCTGTTGCATAAGGCGCATGCAATACACTGAGGCAGAGCAGCACAGCCCTGGGGCAGTTGTGACTCATGCGGCGAGCGATGAAACGAACTCATAACCGTAACAATATCTTCATTTACTACTGTTTTAACGATGAATAAAGGCTGCTTTGTTTTAGCAGTGCTAATGTATGTATCCCTTCTTGCTCTCAGTGAAATATTGACTGGGTTACTGGCGAATAATGGTTGGTGGAAGTTTTTCCGTTTTCAGCTCAACTGATGCGATTTAAAACTAAGAACAACAGGGCCATTTCAGGTAATTTTGTCAAATATGTGGATTCTTTCCCTTCTTGGTCTCAGTGGTTCATTTATATATTTATATTGTGCCCAATTCTAGGAATGGGTATTCCAAGATTCAGACACCTAGGTATCAAGGGAAAGGCTACAGCCGCTTTTGAAAGTTGAGATATTTGAATATCGCGCTCCTTTCCTTCTAGATTGAAATGGAAACTTTATACAGCCAAGAAGATGTTAAGTGTCGTGGCAAATAGTAGCAGAGGTCGAGACTATTTGGTGATTAAATAGTTAGCTATGGAGTAGAGACTTGATACTTGGATCAGATTCCTGGCACGGCCAAATGAAAGAGGATGCACTTGGTCTCAAGTGAATCAGACCAGAGGCACCGGAGATATGAGGATTTACAGATTTCAGCGTGATACAGCGTGGAGCCGACCGTTTTGTATAAAAGCCGCTCGGCCCAAGCATAAGCAGCTCACTTCAAACCAAGATCTTGTAGGACAAGGAGCTGCTGCTACGTCGATCCAAGGCACATGGTTGCCGAATCTACGCAGAAGATATCTTTGAATTCTGATAGTCACAAAAGTGCTACGATACGTGGGGAACGTAGTAAGTTTCCGGTAGAGGGAATCACTAAGGTGATTGTTATTTTCTACGGACATTGGTGAAACACTTTGTTTCTATATGGACATATGCTAGACTTTGTCTAGATATTATTCTGTCACAGTCCAGTAACAATAATTCAATACTTGGATGTTTTAATCCAACTTGTCAGTTTCACAAATTGTAACTTAATAACCACTCAGATCTTTCAGTATATTGAAGGCCAGTCTATCACGGTGCTGTTCATTAGCCGACAAAGGGAAACTATATGTTGCTTCGCGCATGATAGATGGTGTGAAGCCATGCCCAGGGAACGATCTTCAGAACAACCGTTGATTGTTTTAGACTATCAGTGTTTTCCTGTACTGAAAAGATTACCGTGAGTTATGTTACAACTGACGCTTTTGAGAAGAGATCATTTGGATCTGACCCCATTTAAGCAAACTGCTATGGATTTAATTGAAGTCAATATTAAAATGGATCAGCAGTTACTTCGAACTTCAAGAAATATTTCCACTATGTCGTGCTAGACAGATTGTGGGTATATAATGGCGGCCGATACAAGGATTAGACGTGCGTGTCCAGTAGGGCATGTATCTGGATAAATCTGGTACAGACCAGGTTCACTACGCTTCAAGACCAACGAGAAATGTAAGCCACATTTGACTTTTATATTATGCCTAGTTAATTGGAACAAACTCGTTTTCTGCAGATGACCAACACATTTATTTTTCTTCGTATTTAAATCTTGCATTGATTTACGCAAGACACATTAGGGTTATTCTGAGTATTTTCAGCACTCAGAACAGTTTAGGATCGATGACCGAGCATACCGAGCATTTATTTGAATGTTCATTTTGTTTGAGAATCACGGTAATCAGCCGATATAACTGTAGAAGTTAATATTTATTTTTGTTGAGGAATGGATATTTTATCCATATTCGAAGAGTCGAACATGTGGTTTTTCACATAAGGAAATAATAATTAAACATATTTAAGGAAATAATAACAATAATAATCCAATAATAATAATAGTAATTTTCATAATTTTTCTAAATAATTCTTGGATCTTACATTTTCTAATAATCACATTCATTGAGAGAGAGCTTAAGGATTAGTTTAATCATTCCTAGTTTGGAACAGGTGATTTTCCGAAAGCTAGTGGATAGCACAAGCCCGTATTTCACCAACATTATAGTTCTGGTTGAACAGTTAATATTTGCATTGAGCAAAGTATATTTTTCAGATAACACGGAAAGGCATGAAACAGGAAGCCAATGATATTTGTATCAATTCGGATTTTTTTTGTGTGTTTATATAAAATCATGACGTAGGCACACATTCGAAAGTGAAATAGAGAATATCACAAGCGTGGTAACTTCACGGTTTGAACTGAATGGTAAAATAAAATAAACTTGTAAGTTTATAGATCTTCCAGTTTTGATAGCAAGCAGAGGCTTGATTTATTGTATAAATTTTGGGAAGAAAATTTATGTGTGTAGAGTAGTTGAAATGCCATTCCCAGGTGCGCATGTTTAAGTCGCAGGAATTAGGAGGGTTTTTTTTTTGAGCATCAATCAAATAGCAGGTTCGATGGCTCAGGTTTATAGGAGGAGTATTGGAACCACACATTTCGTCGAATGAATGACCAAACCATCAGTAATTATTTCAAACTTGTTTACGTATTCCATTAATACTTTGGATTTGCTAGAACCCGGTTTTGTCATGATAAAATTTTATTCTTCTTCAGAGAAAGACCTTTGCCGTTGTTATTGGGATATTGTGTTCTTACCCAAATAATTGAATGGGCCACTGCCAATTGAAAAAAATAATTCTGTATCTACGAATTAATTAAAGGATGTTTTCAATCCTATTGTCATGACCTAAATGAATTTATTATAAAGCTACAATTCTTATTTCCGCATTCTGCAATTGCAAGTTGTGAAAGTTACTAAAATAGCAACAAATATAAATATTTTTCTTAATAATAATTCCAAGTGGAAAATCGAATAGTTGAATGGTTCAACAATTTTTTTTGATCCAGTTGATGATTCAGAAATCATATTTCTTTGGAATTTGAAGTTCATAATCGAGTCACTTCTCGAAATGTTTAATTTTGGAAGAACAATAAATTTTGTTGTGCTTCGCACAGTTCTTCGATGCTATGCTCAAGGGTCAAATACTTTTCAGATGTTGTTATTAATATGTGTACATAATTAGTGTTGGGTCAAAGATAATATTTTTGACAATATTTTTGAAACTGGAAAAATAAGTGGAAGTTAAAAATTCTATAAACAATTATAAACAGTGAGAATTTCTACGAGTGTTAATATCATGTTAGAAATTCAACCAGTGAACTACAATATTTCCAGTAAAGACAATTTAATTTGAACTGGATTTCATCGTAAATAATTGATATAATTTTGGAACACAGTCTACAGGACTGATAATCAGACTTGTGTCTCCAAAGACAATTGTTCAATGAGTTGGAAAATTTCTGTACATTGTGTAAATAGTAGTGTGTGCCGTCGCACTGGAATGATGTTACCTTGAGCATCATTTTGCAGTCAATTTTAAAATTTAGAATAAAATGAGATAATTTTACATGTTGTGTTATGCCCAGTTGAATCTCCTTCTATCCTTATTGTTGCATTGAGCCAAAAATCAGTAAAGCATTTTTTTATTTGATGTCTTTTTTTGCGATTAGCTTTAACCCATCTGGCGCCCCGGGATATTTTGACTCTCGTGCTGACTGATTCTTGGTAAAATGCATATGTGGTCGTGCGGACTCCGGTCTAAATGGGCACAATATCTTGTACCTCGCCCATTCATTGGGCACAATCGTGTTGACCAACTGAAAAGCTACAATAAAGTCAATGTTTGACATATTTCCATGAAGGTGCCTTGGGTTCGTTCCCCGACTCAGTCATGAATTTTAATCCTAGTATGATGTTGGTCAATCTGTAGAGGAAAGTTGGGAAGATGTTGTATTGTTGTTGTTTCATTTGAGGTGTTTTGACATCGTAGTCATTTAGCCCCGTGTACTTGGGGATGTGTGTCATTGTGATGTGTGTATCATCAGTGTTCTGAATACCCAGGGCAGGTCCTCACATGGCAGCTCTCCAAGCAAACCTTTCTCCTTCTACCCACTTTGTTGTTTCATACTTTGCGTCGATCCTTATACTGTCAACCATTTGGAATCTTCTCCGTCCTAATCGTCTTCTACCTTTCACCGTTCCTTCCATTGCATCCATAAGTAAACAATTTCTTCTCATCCAATGACCAAACCAATTTTGTTTCCTCATCCTGAATACCTTTACTATATTTTTCTCCTCCCCAACTCTTTTCTATCAGTGTGTGTAGTTCTAATTCAGGCGAGGATGTTAGGGATCATCTCGTCATTTGCCTGAAGTAGAAGTGGACAAACCAGGGAAAACAACTTCCTGGATGGCAGAGGTGAGAATTGAATCTATCTCTTCTCAGAATTTCCTCACGAGTTTGAGTGTACTCAGTTCCAGCACTTATTAGAACAGAATTAAATTTCTTGGCAGAGCCGGAGATCAAACCCCGACCTCCTGCTGTCTGGGCAGGTGCGTTTGGCGCCAATGCAACCAAGCTACGACCACGGCAAATGATTTAAGCCTTAGTCGCAAAGGCGCTGTTTAAAGTCTTACTTGACAGAAAACACGACTCCAAAGCAGGTCCCGGCTCTGGCCATTCTGGCAGTGGTTTTCTGTGGTCTTATAATTCTACTTCAGGCAAATACCTGGATGGTACCTGAGTTAAGGTAACTGCCATCTCCTAACCAATCCAAGCTGCAATATACAACCCACTAATAGAGGTAATCAAAGAGATGGCACCCAATTTTCACTTATTTATGCCGGTTTATATTGTTGGTCATTTATTAAAGACGTTTGGGGCATTTTGGTCATCAGCCCTGTGTACTTATGCGTATGTGGCATTCGTCTGATAAGATACGTTTCCATATTTACAACAAAAATGGTTTCTACCTTTAAATTATTTCACCTTTATGGTGTTTGAAGCCATTTTTAAGTGTTACCTTAGTAAACAAAAGTTTGGTGTTTTTCAGTACTGTACTGACGAGTTGCATTATCAATATTGCAACTAAACAAGTGTACATATTGTAAATATTTTCACCCGTATTTTCAGACATAGATTTTATAGCCTACATGTAATGGATCTTATGATGATCGCTTGACGATCGAAACCGGTCATCCTAGTGTATTTAATAATCTCATGTAATTTTTTTCAGGATTATGGTATAACCCACCTCATTTGAGTACATTCGTGTTGACCGACTGAAAAGCACCAAACATTTTTTTTTTTTTTCACCTTGTCAATATTATTTTATATTTTTCCATCAACATTTCAAGCTTAACTAGCCTTTATTTACCTCCCTATTTCTCAATCGAATTCCCTCCACATTTTTATTTTCCCGTATTTTTTTTTAAATTTTAATTGCAACATTAAGTGACTTCCAATTTAGTTCTTATTAACAATCTTATGTCTCCTCAAATATTCGTCAAAATCTCCTTTCCATTGTTAATAGATAATCGTTGAACAACTTAATATTTTTCATGGAAAACAAATTTTACATAAAAAATTCTTCCATTGTTAAAAATCCACTCAAAAGAAACTTACATTTCATTTCTATTTTAAAAGATATTTTTGAAAAATCTTATGAGTCTAAATTTGAAATTAAATCTAAAATCTGTAGCATGGTTCCAATCGGTCTATTTCCCCCAGAATGGTAGCGTTCGTCCCCCCACTTTTCCCTATTGTCCAATCCCCACCAGTGTTTGGTATCCCACAAAGCAAATTACAAAAAAAAAAAAAAAAGAATGTCAAAATCCATAACCGCCCACAAAATGAAACAAAAAATAATAATCAAAATTTGTACAAACAACTGTTCAAAAATTTAAAAAAAAACTTAAGATCTAAAAAACACAAAGAATCAAAATTATAATAATATTTATGTTCGACGATGTCGAAATGTAAACATTATGTGTCAGAAACCTGTATCATAATGAGGCTCATTATATCACTATTTTTCATTATGAAACAGTTTCTCCCACCAATCAGAGCTCAAGAAACAGTTGTTTGACCAATTACGTAAGGATACCTTCGCACATGCGCTCAAAATCCAACATGTCTATATAAATTACCGAAAGTGCACCGTGCATATGTTCGTGTAAATAAATTGGCGAATATGAGACTAGAAATAGCACTGTATATACCTTAATATCCCCAATTCCAATTTCAACACAGCGCATTGCTTTCAAACGACTTCAGTGACAGTTTGACTGAATACAGATGCACATCGGCACGCTGTAAACATTGCCAAGCTCACAGAGCGCATGCGTCGGTCGGTCAGAGCACTTGGATAACAGAGATATCCTACCCAGTGCTTGCACACTGATCACAAAATTCTAGTGACAGAATCTCAACAGATATTTATGAATATTAATGTTAAAATATATAATAAAGTTATAATTATCGTCGAACATAAACAGTCGTATGCAACTCGCCTATAATGGTAATTAAGACACTCGTATGGAAATTATAAAACTCGCATACGCTCGTTTTATAAACATACTTGTGTCTTAATTATTGTCATTATAGGCTCGTTGCATAATGTACTATTTTATAACTATAAGTCAATATATATGGTACATTAAACCGTACTGGTTTCAGTCACATTGTCATTTTCCCTGCTATTTCCACTGATATAGTTTCACGTCCACGCTGTTTTTTTTAATAATTTTTCATGTTTTTCTTTATTTAACACATTTTGTAACAGATCTGGCATTTTAAAATTTTAATGTGAGAGCTTACTTGACATAATTTGTGGAGGAAGACCTCTCGAAAAAATAGAAACTTTTGAATATCTTGGCACCATATTAAGTAGTGATGGGAACATAGAGCAAGAGGTACTCAATAGAACTAAAAAAAGCCATCTCAGCCTACTATCAGATGAATAATACAATAGTAGGGAAGAATGAGATAAGCATCAAGACCAAAATGCAGATTTACAACACGGTTATGGCCCCGATCACCCTATATGGTACAGAGCAAGACAAGTATCTCAGTAAGATCACTGCCACTGAAATGAAGTATAGGGTAAAGTAAGGTAATTTGGTGATAATATTATATTATAGCAATATTAAGTATAAATATACATAATTTATTTACTTTAAATTCAATGTATCACATAGAACAGACCGTTAGCTACAGGTTTTGATCATCATTGTCTTCTTGTCATTATTTTTTGTTGAAATCTATGTCATTTTGTACAACTCACTTGAGTAAGGTTATTTGGTGATAATTATATGTAATTTCGTGACAGTAGGAAGGTAATTTGGTGATAGTTGTCTAAACATGTTTTTACTTTCTAGAGTTGTATAACTACATTCCACATGAGTTTTTGTCTTATGATGAGTTTTCACAACACACGTCACACATGTACACGATTACATCGTCATCAATATCAGGCTTTCGTTTCATGTTGTCTTTTTTCCTGCATTTTACCGTAAGGTAATTTGGTGATTGTCTATTTTCTGAAAATAATTATGAAATTTGTTAATTTACACTACCTACAACTCTAATATCTATTAAATTCTCATTCCTTTAAACATTTAAAGAAATCAGACTCGAAATCTGATATCTCTTATATAAAAACAAGTGTCCTGACTGACTGACTGACTCATCATCGCCCAGCCAAAACTATTAAAGTTAGAAACATGAAATTTTGGGGATATGTTCGTTGTAAGTCGAAAACGCCCACTAAGGAAGGATTATTGGATATTCGGGTTCTAAAGGGGTGTTAAGGGGGTACACCTGCATTTCGTTGAATAACAATATCTCCGGCTTGGTTTCATTGAGTGATGTGATACTCGGCATATAAACTCACCATTAAAAATAAGAAGACACGTGTCTGAGGGTTTTTCGATGTGGTGTATATTATTAGGTGAAAGGGGTGAAAAGTGGGGGTTGAAGGCTTCCTAACGGAGCATGTATCTCTTAAACGACATAAGCGAAAAGTTTGAAACTCAGCGGAAAAAAATCAGCTTAAAAAATAAGTAAATAGATGTTTGACCATTTTTTCATAAATCTAATTTAAAGAGCCCATGGGGAGGGGTGAAATCCTGGGGGAGGAAAAAACAGGAAAGAAAGTGTCCTAACTGATTGACTGACAGACTCACTCATCAAACTCAGGGGGAAAACTGCTTAAAAATAAATAATTAGGTGTTCGACAGATTTTGTCATAAACGAAATTTAAGGGGTTCATGGGGAGGGGTGAAATTCTGAAAAAAGAAAATGGAAAGAAATGTCCAGACTCACTCACCATCGCCCAGCCAAAATTATTGAAGTTAGAAACATAACATTTTGGGGAAATGATCATTGTATGTCAAAACCGTCCACTAAGGGAGGATTTTCTGATATTCAGGTTCTAAAGGGGTCTTAAGAGGGTTAAACCTGCATTTCATTGAATAAAAATAACTCGCGATTGGTTTCATTGGGGGATGTGATACTCGGCATATAAACACATCATTAGAAATAAGAAGACACGTGTCTGAGGTTTTTTCGATGTGGTGTATATTATGAGGTGCAAGGGGGGTTGAAGTGCGGGTTGAAGGATTCCTAACGGAGCATGTATCTCTTAAACGACATAGGCGATAAGTTTGGAACTGAGCGGAAAAAAATCAGCTTAAAAGATAAGTAAATAGGTGTTCGACCGTTTTTTTTCATAAATCCAATTTAAGTGGCCCGTGGGAAGGGGTGAAATTATGGGGGGGGGGGAACAGGAAAGAAAGTGTCCTAACTGATTGACTCACTCACTCACTCTTCAAACTCTGGGAGAGAAAACTGCTTAAAAGTAAGTAAATAAGGGTTCAACAGTTTTCTTTATAAATCAAATTTAAGGGGTTCTTGGGGATGGGTGAAATTCTGAAGGAAAAAAAAATGAAAGAAAAAGTCCTGACTCACTCACTCACTCATCATCGCCCAGCCAAAATTATTGAAGTTAGAAGCATGACATTTTGGGGATATGTTCGTTGTTCGTTGTATGTCAAAACCGTACACTAAGAGACGATTTTCGGATATTCAGGTTCTAAAGGGGTCTTAAGGGGTTTAAACCTACATTTTATTGAATAACAATATCTCACGTGTGGTTTCATTTGTGGATGTAATACTCGGCATATAAACTAATCATTAAAAATAAGCAGACATGTGTAAGGGTTTTTCGATGGGGTGTATATTATAAGTTGAAAGGGGTGAAAAGTGGGGGTTGAAGGATTCCTATCGGAGCGTGTATCTCTTAAACGACATAGGCGAGAAGTTTGAAACTCAGCGGAAAAAAATCAGTTTAAAAATAAGTAAATCGGTGTTTGACTGCTTTTTCATAAATTCTATTTACGGGGCCAATGGGGTGGGGTGAAATTCGGGGGAAAAAGGGAGAGAAAGTGTCGTAACTACAGACTAACTCACTTACTCATCAAACTCAGGGGAAAAGACAGCTTAAAACATAAGTTAATATTTGTTCGAGCGTTTCTTCATAAATCCAATTTAAGGGGCCCATGGGGAGGGGTAAATTTCTGGTAAAAATAATCGAAAGAAAATGACCTGACTGATTCTCTCTCATCAACGCCCAGCAAAAACTATTGAAGTTGGAAACATTGAATTTTGGGAATATGTTCGCTGTATGTCGGAAACGTAAACTAAAGAAGGATTTTTGTTTATTCGGGTTCTGAAGATGTGTTAAGGGGGTAAACGTGCATTTCATTGAATAACGATATCTCATGAGTTGTTTCTTTGGGGATGTGATATTCGGCATATAAACTAATCACTAAAAATAAGCAGAGATATGTCTAAGGGTTTATCGATGTGGTGTATATTATGAGGTGAAAGGGGTGAAAATAGGGGGTTGAAGGATTCTTAACGGAGCGTGTATCTCTTAAACGACATAGGCGAGAAGTTTGAAATTCAGCGGAAAAAAAACAAGCTTAAAATATAAGTAAATAGGTGTTCGGCCGTTTTTTTTTTTCATAAATCCAATTTCAGGGGACATGAGAGGGGTGAAATTCTGATAAATAAATGAAAGAAAATGTCCTGACTTACTCACTCACTCACTCATCATCGCCCAGCCAAAATTATTGAACGTAGATACATGAAATATTGAGGTTACGTTCGTTGTATGTTGAAAACGTTCACCAAGAAAGGATTTTTGGATATTCAGGTTCTAAAGGGGTGTTAAGGGGGGTAGACTTGCATTTAATTGAATAACAATATCTCCCGATTGGTTTTCTTGGGGGATGCGATACTCGGCATATAAACTCATCATTAAGAATAAGAAGACACATGTCTGAGGGTTTTTCGATTTAGTGTATATTATGAGGTGTATGTGTGAAAAGTGGGGGTTGAAGGAATCCTAACGGAGCAAGTATCTCTTAAAAGACAGAGGCATAAAGTACGAAACTAAGGGGGGGGGATTCAGCTTGAAAAATAAGTAAATAGGTGGTCGACTGTAGTTTCATAAATCCAATTTAAGGGACCCATGGGGAGGGGTGAAATTCTAGGGAAGGAAGTCCACTAAGGAAGGATTTTTGGATATTCACTCATCATCCCCCAGCCAAACCTATTGCAGTTAGAAACTAAAAAAAATGGGGGATATGTTCATTGTATGTCGAAAACGTCCACTAAGGATGGATTTTTGGATATTCATGTCCTGAAGGGGTGTTATGTGGGTAAAACTTGCATTCCATTGATTAACAATATCTCACGAGTTGTTTCATTTGGGGATGTGATATTCGGCATATAAATTAATTTAAAAAAATAAGCAAACATATGTCTAAAGGGAAGCCTCCGTGGCTTAGGTGGCAGCACTCCGGCCTCTCACCGCTGGGTCCCTGGTTAAAATCCCGGTCACTCAATGTGAGATCTGTGCTGGACAAAACGGAGGCAGACAGGTTTTTCTCCGGGTACTCCGGTTTTCCCTGTCAAAATTTCATTCCAGCAACACTCTCCTCTGTCATTTCATTTCATCTGTCATTCATTTAATCATTGCCCCAGAGGAGTGCGTCAGGCCTCGGCAGCCGGCACAGTTTATATCCTCGCCGCTAGATGGGTGCTTCATTCATTCCATTCCTGACCCGGTCAGAGACTGGAAGCAGGCTGTGGATTTTCATTTTTCATGTCTAAAGATTTATCGATATAGTGTATATTATGAGGTGAAAGGGGGTGAAAATTGGGGGTTGAAGGATTCTTAACGGAGCGTGTATCTCTTAAACGACATTAGCGAGAAGTTTGAAATTCAGCGGGAAAAAATCTGCTTAATAAATAAGTAAATAGGTGTTTAGCCGGTTTTCTTTCATAAATCCCATTTATGGGGTTCATGGGGAGGGGGTGAAATTCTCAAAAAATTGAAATAAAATGTCCTGACTGACTCACACACTAATCATCGCCCAGCCAAAATTATTGAAGTTAGAAACAGGATTTTTTTTGGATATGTTCGTTGTATGTCGGAAACGTCCACTAAGGAAAGATTTTTGGATATTCAGGTTCTAAAGGGGTGTTAAGGGGGTAAACGTGCATTTCATTGAATAACAATATGTCACGAGTGGTTTCATTTGGGGATGTGATACTTGGCATATAAACTAATCATTAAAAATAAGCTGACACATGTCTAATGGTTTTTCGATGTGGTGTATATTTTGAGTGAAGGGGTGAAAAGTGGGGGTTGAAGGATTCCTAATGGAGCGTGCAACTCTTAATCGACATAGGCGAGGAGTTTGAAACTCAGAGGAAAACAATCATCTGATAATAAATAAATGAATAATTAAATAAGTAGGCGTTCGACCGTTTTTTCATAGATCCAATTTAAGGGGCCCATGGGGAGGGGTGAAATTCTGAAAGAAAAACGTCCACTAAGGAAGGATTTTTGGATATTCACTCTCATCGACCAACCAAAACTATTAAAGTTAGAAGAATGATATTTTGGGGATATGTTTGTGTGTCGAAAACGTCTACTAAGGAGGGAATTTTGGATATTCACGTTCTAAAAGGGTGTTAGCGGGGTTAAACCTGCATTTCATTGAATAACAATATGACACGACTATGACGCGAGCGAAGCCACGGGTACCTGCTAGTAAAAATATAAAATTACAATATTGTGGCTTACCATCAGCTGAGTAGAAAATGCTTAAATATTTCGGTATTATCTTAAGGTTTGTGCCGAAAATGTCTGTGGTATCCAACTTTTCTCTCACTGTTAAAAATAACTCACTTTCTTAGGAACAGATTGACACAAAGACTTACTAAAATAAACGATATATTGACACACTAAATTTCACTTGAAGAGCACACTGTATTTAAGACGTCAGCACTTGTCAATTCACTGCCACTAAATGTTGCAAAATCGCATACCTCAGTAAGTGAAAGGGTCTAAGGATTATATGTGAGCTCAGAGCAAAGGAAAAACCCAAGACTCCCTTCAGACAACAGGCGAGCTCAAGAATAGAATAGGTTTTGTGGTGGCATTCTTTTAAATGTTTATCACCAAATTACCTGTCTCGCCAAATAACCTTACTTCATCCTACAAGGCGAGCAGTGGGGAGGACTAGATGGGATAGGATCCGGAATAAGAGAATCAGAGAAGAAGCAGGACTAAAGAAGGCGATAAGTATGGTGATTGAGGAATGTCAGTTGAAGTGGTATGGACATGTCAGGAGGATGGAACAAGAGAGAAAAGCGAAGCAGGTTTTTGAAATGCGAGTGGAAGGGAGAGTAGGAAGAGGAAGACCCCGTACCACTTGGGATGACAGAATTGAGAAAATCGGACAGAAGCGAGGGAAAACAATGCTGGAAATGAAGAGATTGTGTGAAAATAGATCGGAGTGGCAGAGATGGACAGAACGAGGCTACCCCGACGCTTGAAGGCACAAGGGATAAGAATAATAATAAGAAGAAGAATATGAGAGCTTTTGGACGAAGAATATATTTAGAATTTTTGATAACAAAATTATACCATAGCAGTAACAGCCAGAGAGGCCAAAGCCTACCCCAGGCTGTAGCGCCGAGGAAGTAAGTAAGTAAGTAAGTAAGTAAGTAACAGCCCTTAACGGATCCCTTAGTATTTTGAGAAATCACCTATATTCGTAATTATGTGTATTTTAAGGCTGAATAGCTATTTTAATTATTTATTTTTAGTTGCGGTTTGCTCATTCTTCAGGTCTTTTATTCTAATTTATATGTGTGTCATACCTTTAATAGTTCATTAGCGGTATTTTGTTAAACTTCTAATTTTTCTTCTTTCACCTCATTATGATTGTTAAGCTTTGTATATTAGCAGCCTTGTAGGTCGAGGAAGCATAAGAAATAAATAACTTGCCTTTTCATGTCCTAAATTACGCCGAGGAACATCAAACCAAAATTAGTCAACATCCAGAAAGAAAACTATCACAATTAGACAAGATAAGTGAAAACAAGCTCAAAAATTATTAAATAAATAGGCAAAATCAAAGTAAAACAAGTAGTTCCGTGAAGAACTATACAGCCTATTTTCATATATCCTACTTATGTTAACTGCCACTATCAGCATACAAAATTTCAGCTTGATTGCTGTAATAGATTCGTAGATATTGAGAACCGACTAAATACTTCGGATGGTCGCCATGTTGGATTTTATATATGTAGGTCCTAGAGTTATGTACTGTTACATGAAGATTATTGTGTACGTGTAGCATTCAAACCTCAATCGCATGATTAGGACAAAAGAAGTAATAAGGAGATTTTAAAATTTCGCACAGCTGGTTATGGAAACAATTGAAATAAATTAGATGCTAGTGGATTAACATTCGTATAGGGATTTACTGTACCAAGTTTTACTGCACTCGGATGTTTAAATTACGATAAACGTCCATGTGAATATTTATACTTCGCGTCGCCGCCATGTTGGATTTGTGATCACCAGGTTATTTAAGGTCCTATAGGTGAACTTAAGTTCATAGCCCCTATGAACATAAAAAAAAATCAGTTTGATTGCTATAATAGATTCGTAGATATTCAGAGCCGTCTAAATATTTCGGATGGTCGCCATGTTGGAATGTTAAATGTATAGGCCATAGAGTCATGCACCATTAAAGGAAAATTATTGCGTAGGTTCATTATTCAAACTTTCACTTCAATCGTATGATTACGACACAAGATATAAAAACTTAATTTTAAAATTCGCAAAGCCACCATCTTGAGGTTATGTAAACAATTGAACTAAATTAGATGGCAGTGCATTACAATGTGTATAAACATTTCCTGTACCAGATTTCATTGCGTTTGGAACATTAAATCGCGAGAAAGGTCTATTTAAAATTTTCAAATTCGCTTGGCCGCCATGTTCGTTTTATAGTTAACCGGTTTTCGAAAGTCTTATACATGAACTTACAGTAGTGCCCTTTATCTCCCTACAAAATTTCAGGGTAATACCGCTAATAGTTTCAGAGATATAGAATGCCAGTTAAATATTTCGCACATCCGCCATCTTGTGGTTATGTAAACAATTGAACCAAGTTAGATGTCGGTGCATTACAATGTGCATAAACATACACTGTACCACGTTTCATTGTATTTGGTTATATAAATAGCGAGAAACGTCTATTTAAAAGTCGCAAATTCGCTTGGCCACCATGTTGGTTTTATAGTTACCAGGTTTTCAAAAGTCACGTAGGTGAACTTCTAGTAGTTCCCTTTATCAACGTAAAAAAATCCAGGGTGATATCGGGAATAGTTTCGGAGATATTGAATGCTGATGTAATATTTCGCACAGCCGCCATGTTGGATTGGTGCGACGAAACAAAATTTGAAGGGCACGGTCGGGGTCTCCCACAATAGTGCTATGAACCTACCGAGTTTCATTTAAATCGCTCCAGCCGTTTAGAAGTTATTTGGGACACACACACACACACTCCTCACACACACACGCACACACACACGGACAAAAGGGGATCTCATAAGCCTATTTTTTCAAAATTGAAAATAGGCTAAAAATATTCAAAAACAATCTCCATTCTGATAGCCTAGAGGGTGAAATAAAACTTACGTAAGTGGTAGATTATTTATTAGGGGAGGCCGGGGTATTGGCGAACATTGGGGTAACGGCGAACAGGGTGTTTCGTGGGCAACGGATGGAATAGCAGGGTCTTAAATTGGTGCTGCTGTCTAACGCAAGTCCCTCTAACTCCACAGCAACCGCACACTCCAGTTAGCGGCAAGACTCCATTGTGAGAAGGTGAAAATGTTTTTTGTGAAACTGCAGCTATTTAGCACAAAAATAAGTACGCCTACGGTTTTCTTCTTCATATGGATAGTACTTGTATTATTTACATTCATTTAGTTCATATCCCAATCCTGTAGAAAACATTTTAACTGTTTAACCTACTTAAGAAGTGGTTATCATGGCGTCTACCGCGAACAAATTGTTCGGCATTACCCCAAATATTTTCCGATTGATAACAATCACCGTATTAATTTAAAATCATTCAATTAAAGACAGTATGCCTTATTATAAATATATCACACATATATTTATTTAATTATTTCATTTATTCGGCCCTAACTCGTCCTAACAATTTTCATGAGATTCTTCATCAAAGTAGCAAACATCGAGGAAGGAGTATCCAGCTTCAGGTAGACAGATGCAAGTAACTGTTATCGGGGTTTTATTATGTTACAATATTGGTACAAGAGCATGGTTCAATCCTTCTTAGGTTTTTCTTTTAGCATGTTACAATATTGGTAGAAGAGCGTGGTTCATTCCTTTTTAAGGAGGTGTGAGTTGATATTATTACATCCCAAACTGATTATGGTGAGGTATGTTGTGATTGTGAAGAATTTGGACGTAACAACGAGCTATGGTGTTAATGTTCAAAAGCATTGTGCAAAAATTGGACTCGTAATTGGACTCGCAGTTCATGGAGAAAGAAATCTGAACGGTGTGTATGTGCTTGTTGCATTTAAAAGGCCCCAATAATAGTTAAACCTAAAACATACTGTTCGCAATATTGTAAGTAATGCTGTAATAGCTTAAATTTTTGTTAATTTAAATATAATTTTCCATCATTTTGAACCAGTTTTTTTGGATTTGAGGGAATGCCGAACATCATGTTCACTATTACCCTTGGTTGGGGGTAATGCTGAACGTTCGCATTTTTTTTTTTTTTTTTTTTTTTTTTTTTTTTTTTTTTAGAACTGATTGGTAATATACTTCTATCAATGTTTGAAGGTTGTTATTCCGAGTGTTTACTGGGTAAATACGATTGATTTTCGAAATTTACTTTGATCTTTCATGAGTCATTAATTGTTTGTAAAATCTGACTTCAAAGGTGTTCGGCAATACCCCGGTCTCCCCTATCAGTTTTTAGAATCGTAGTCGATAACCGATAACAACGTTGCAATTAGCACTACCGTTCTAGAGTTAATGTTTGTTAAAAATTAAAATCTTTGTAGCCGTTTGTGTGGCAATTATAATTGGGGTAGCTTCCTAGAGACTTGAAATATGCCTGGAGGAAGTGTGGAAATAAAACAGAGAAAAAGAACTATCAGCCGTTGTCAATGATGGGAATCATACCTACGATCTTCGAACTGTCCTGTCGGTCCTTGACCCAACATTCTAAGTTGCGTGGTCCAATACTCACATCCTTTATTTGGAAGCTACAGTAAACGAATATTTTTCTAGGAAAACACAAATTTTAAATAATTCATTACCAATCAAAATCTTTGTCGTGCCGCTCTTTGATTCTAAGACAAACTTCAACAAGACGTAATCTTGCATTTAAAAATAAAATTACCACAAATTAATCATTAAAAAAACAGAGAAATGAGAAACAATTCACACATCCAAACCAGTTTTGAATTGCAAATTCACATCATAATCATTAGTTTGATAAACAATATTCATTTCACATTGACGGTCCATCCCAAACATTAAATTATCAACATAATAATTTCCTTAATTCACAACAGTTTAATGGATTCACATAAAGGAAAAGGATTTTTGATCGCATGAAGCTTTCGAGGACATTAACCAGTACGAAATAGTATTCCAAAATGATACGTGAAGACATTTTGTGACAGGCACTGGTGGGAATATGTGAAAGGATGATTAGTTCGCTGATGAGAAGAATATTCCCGGCATGTTTCAGAAATATGGGGTGAAAATTACGGAAACTTCCAAAGACGGACGTGAGAGAATACTATAGTGATTCCCATTAGAATATAAATATGCTGTAGTCCTAGCCTCATAAGAGTGTAAATGGCTGGTATGAATATGTTAATAGGCTGAACTCTGAAAGAATGTTTTGGTAAGCAACTACGCAACGAATCGTGGTTTTACTATAATCATTAGTGTGATAAAGTATAGTCCGCGTCACCTTAAAGAAATTACCAACATTGTATTCAGAGAACGCCCTTCAAATAATATTACCTATTGTCCCCCATCACTAGCAACATGGTAATGTTTAGTCCGCGTCACTTACCTATAATACTAACAATGTAAATATAATTTTTACCCCATCACTACGAACATGGTGACCTTAAATAAGTTACTGACAATGTAACCTTATCATTTGTACCCCATCACTACAAAAAAGATGATCTCAAGTTACTGACAATGTAACCTTACCATTTGTCCCCCATCACTACAAATATAGCGAACTATAGCCTACCTCACCTCAAATAAGTTACTAACAATGTAGCCTTACCATTTGTCCCCCATCACTACAAACATGGTGATCTATAGTCCGCTTTTTAAATAAGTTACTACCACTACAACCTTGCCATTTGTTCCCAATCACTACAAACATGGTGATCTATAGTCTGCGTCACCTTAAATAAGTTACTGACAATGTAATCTTACCGTTCGTCCCCCAACACTACAAACATGGTGATCTATAGTCCGCGTCACCTAAAATAAGTTACTATCACTGTAACCTTACCATTTGTACCCCATCACTACAAACATGGTGTAGATTTATCTGATTCACTGACAACACAATAAGCGTAAACAATTCTATAATATCAAGTAATATTCAAGCATATAGAATGTTTTACACACATTGTGTTGCCAGTGGATCAGATATATCTACAGATTGAAGAATCATCTTGAATTTTTGACTGATTTTTATTATATTTATTTACGTTTATTACCGAAAATTCTTCAAATTTTAACGATGATTTACATGCCTTCTCACATATGTACATTCGAAAAAACAAGTCCCCTATTAATATATTTTTCGAAATACTAATAGAATATCAACATAGTATTTTAAAGTAGTTTGGCTAATTGCATATCAATCCATATTTACAAGTATTTACAAGTTTTTCATCAATTTAAATTAACACTCTTTGTAAGGATATGCATTTTTGACAATGCTCAACTAGTTTTTGAGGTATAATATTTTTCACGCTGAGGATGGGATCATTGATATTCCGAAACATGTACGTCGTTTAATATTTCATTAAACAACTTCTCTTAGTATCGATCAGCGGATTTTCAATTTATCAATTATCTAACTGTACCAATCAAACACACTATAATTTTTGTGTAGTTAGATAACATTATATATATATTTAAACCTACACTCAGTGATCAGGATCTGTTGAAGACCGACTGAAGAGTTACAACTTACAAGCTACTGACTTCCAACCGCCATAATGAAGACATCTATATTCCACACTTCATAACAATATATTTGCAAGTGACGAAAGAAATCTTAGCATTAATTTTTATTTCTACTTTGTATCCTTCTCATTTATTTTCGGAAAGGTAAGCAATAAAATACTCCGTCCTTTCCGCAGGTAGTTGCTACATGACTTTATCTATTGTGTATCTTACCTCCTCTTCAGAAAATAAAAGAACATAATAGAAGATCTCCCAAAAGACAGAGAGAGGGAGAGATAAAGAACTGTGACCACAGGAGAAACAAGAAACCCTCAACAAACAAAGTAATGTATCTCGGGGAAATATGAGCGGTACGTGAGAGCGAAGGGACTCGATGAAGATCTCAAGGAAGCCACAAAATAATTTATATGCACAAACAAAATATGGTAAATCCTTTATTACTATTTGTGAGGAAGGCGTAAAGAAACTAAATTATCTTCCCACACTGCTATCATATGTTTCATCAGCTGGGGTTACACCCTTATGGGGCTGAACTCTCTGAGGGTAGTAAGCATGCCTCGGATGGCGCGTTATTCACAGGTATAACGGGGTTTATTTATTTATTTATTTATTTATTTATAGAGGTGTGCAAATTATTAGACTCGACGTCAATTTTCGAAAATTGCAATTTTACTTTTCACGGCTTCGTGCACTAAATATGTTTGCAACGCGCTGAAATTACTTCAAATGTTTAACCAAGAGTCTTAATTATATTTTCTTTTCAGAAACTCAAAGTAAAATCATTTTTTACAACTAGCATTACCCGTCGCGGCTTCGCCCGCGAATATTCTAGTTGTAAAGAGTACACTTAGCAAAATCTCAATCATGAATGCTATGACTGATTTATCCTTGGTATGAATAATCAGACTGTATCAATTCAGCTACTGGTGCAGTGGTTAGGGGTTTGTCATTCCTTCATAGGTATATCAGAGGGAAGTTAGTTTTCTGGGAATATCACAGACACTGTTCATTTAAGGGCCTTTAAATGTGGTTTTCGGAGACCCTTTATAGTCGGTTGAAAAAGACCTTTCGTACCACACTCACACGTGAAAATTGCGTGAAAATATTCTAGAGTGCCCCTTGACCCCCTTAAGAGCATTATACTGTATGTATTCATGAATTTTACAGCTTAATTTGGTTCAGTGATAACCTTATAACCGTCTGGAAACTTTCACAGTAATGTAATGATTGGAATTGCATTGCGTCTTACAGAAATAGATGGACCTGTGAGATTCTGTTACCATGGTTACCGTGTTGCATTTTTTCATAATTTCATTGTAAATATACATGTTTTAAGGTATTTATTTAATTGTGAGGCATTTAAAGAGTAAGTGAGTGCGTTTCGCTTACGCATTGGGCTATGCTGAATCTGTAGGTACCCCATATGTGTTGGTTGGTGTTAATGGGACCTTATTTTCGGTACAAAACTGGAATGGGACCTTAGCAGAATAATATAGGGAGGGATTATCACTAACACAGGAACACATGCCACACGTTTTGTTTTAATTACTTCACTCTACTTTACGAGTGAATTTAGAGCTGAGGGATTTGGAGTCATTTTGCTACTAATCCACTCTTGAGCTATTCAAAGATTCGTGAACCATGGATTGAAATCACCTGACTTAGAGGGTACATTACTGCATATTAAGGCGACTGCTAATGAAGAGAAGAGATAGGTTGGTAGGACACAGAACTAAGACACCCAGGAATAGCAAACTTAGTTAAGGAAAAATGAAAATTGTAGTTTTACGTGACCGTTAATCTTGAGATCATGAACCACGGGATTTTTTTTAACGCAGAATCCGAACCACGGGACATTGCATTTCACTTTGAAACTCTCACATGCATTGACCGGAAATTGAACCCGGCCCGCTTGACCGCTGTGCCTCCACCCCCCGACTTAGTTATGGAAGGAAAGGTCGAGGACAAGAACTGTAGGTGTAGATTAAGGTTAGAATATGTTAAACAGATTGCTTCGGATGTAGGGTATGGTCAGGCGCGGATTCAAGGGGAGGGTCACAGGGGGTCATGACCCCCCCACCCCAAATGGAGACCAATTTTTTTTTGCAAACTCAAAAAACGAAAACACAATAACCAGACAAATAAAACTTAGGGGATTTTAACTGAAAAACAGTTTTTTTTTCAATTTATTAAATACTGAAAATATCTTGATTGCAATTATTATGTTCTGTTAAAACTGTACATATTTACAACTTCATACCTGTTATATAAAAACGATTATTTATATAACAAAATCAACTCGTCTGTTTTGTTTAGTAAATCTTGTGATTACCAAATCGATGTTTATAGTGATGACACGATGAATGTGTAGCAATGCAAGTCCGGTGAGCCTGTCTTGTGCCATGGTTGCTCTTAGCCAAGTTTTGAGGCGACGGAGAGTTGAAAAACTTCTTTCTGCATTGGCTACACTCACAGGAAGTGTGATGAGAATACGAAACAGTTTATTGATGGATGGATGAATATCCTCGTCACACTCGTCACAAATGACAACAAGGCGATAATGTCGCCGTTTTCAACAATGCGCTCCCATTTTGCGACCCACAATTCGTACTCGGCAACAACTGTTGAAATGGGAGAATCCAAACGCTTCTGGCCCGCTAATTGTTGTGCCGAGTATATATTGGTTTATAAAAAACATACATTTTTTGTTTGTCATATATTGTATATGCACGGATAGGAATTCGGGGCTTTTTTCGCACCAAAATATTTTGCCGACGTCCAAACTGCAAGCTTGGTTGGCAATTTAAGCTGTGACTTTCTCCCTTTGTCGGTACCAACTCGACTTGCCGGAACTGTAACGTACCTTGATACATTTCTTGAAGATCGATGTAAAAGTCGCAAAACACGCCGTTGCAATTTGTACGAATATTTTTGGTGCGCTAAACGCATCAAATTTCTATCCATATACCTTGCAAAAAAATGATTGGTCTGGTTTTGTACGTTTGGTTATTTTGTGATTGCGTTTTTAGTGATACCATTTTTCTTAACAATTTCTATTCTCTGACCCCCTCGAAAGGCAAACTCTAGATGCGCGCCTGGGAGTGATAGATGTGTAGAGATGAAACGATTAGCTCAGGACAGGGAGGCATGGAGTGCTGCCTTAAACCCGTCAAAAGACTGAAGACTCAAACGAACGGCCCTAGAATTAAGCTTTTGTTCTGCCTCGACATTAGTACATCTGCAGAATAACCGCGTTCCGCCTGGAATTGTTCGCCGAACACGAAGAAAAGAGAAAACAAGGAAAAGCGAGAAGGAGGTGGCACTAGTAATGCGCAGATTACATATTTTAATGATGGTAGGGGGCTCTGGTCTCGCACGTGCTGGGCAACCGCGTGGAAATTACAAGGCAGAGCAATAGCACCCACACGGCATGCGATGTTCAAATCAGTTACACGTAACGTACTATTCTTCCTTATTGCTAGCCTCTCTCCATCTGGCGTGAGACTCCAGAGAATTACAGGAAGAGCAAAGACAAGGAAAACAAAACGATGTTACCTCCTCGCGTGACTAAGATTCTATAACATTGCAGGAGGTGAGTTTTAAACAGTGCTGGCGGAATAATTACCTTTTACAAGTGAGTCGTCCAGTTACAAAACTCGTTTAATCCACTTGTGAATAAGAATCATTTTCATGAGAAACGTTTCTCTGGACTTTGCCTCTCGTATCTTTTGTGTTTGTTGTTTTCTACTTCTTGCTTTGTTTTTTTCGTTTTTGGTTTTGTGTTTGCTTTGTGCTTTTGCTTTTGAATTTTACTTTTTACTTTTCTTTCTTGGTTTCGTGTTTGTTTTCTTCTTTTGCTTTTTAGAATTTTGCTTTATGTTTCTTGTTTTTTGTTTTCTGCTTTTGCTTTTGTTTTTGAATTTTGCTTTTTGCTTCGTCTTTTTTGTTTTGGTTTTGTGTTTGTTTTCGGCTTTTGCTGTTTTTGAATTTTGCTTTTTGCTTTGTGTTTCTTTTTATTTGTTTTCTGCTTTTGCTTTTGTTTTTGAATTTTGCTTTTTGCTTCGTCTTTTTTGTTTTGGTTTTGTGTATGTTTTCGGCTTTTGCTATTTTTGAATTTTGCTTTTTGCTTTGTGTTTATTTTTGTTTTTGTTTTCTGCTTTTGCTTTTGTTTTTGAATTTTGCATTTGCTTCGTCTTTTTTGTTTTGGTTTTGTGATTGTTTTCGGCTTTTGCTGTTTTTGAATTTTGCTTTTTGCTTTGTGTTTCTTTTTGTTTATGTTTTCTGCTTTTGCTTTTGTTTTTGAATTTTGCTTTTTACTTCGTCTTTTTGGTTTTGGTTTTGTGTTTGTTTTCGGCTTTTGCTGTTTTTGAATTTTGCTTTTTGCTTCGTATTTTTTGTTTTGGGTTTGTGTTTGTTTTCGACTTTTGTTGTTTTTGATTTTTTCTTTTTTCTTTGTGTTTCTTTTTGTTTTTGTTTTCTGCTTTTGCTTTTGTTTTTGAATTTTGCTTTTTACTTCGTCTTTTTTGTTTTGGTTTTGTGTTTGTTTTCTACTTTAGCTGTTTTTGAATTTTGCTTTTTGCTTTGTGTTCTTTTTTGTTTTGTTTTCTGCTTTTGCTTTGGGTTTCTTCTTTTTCTGCTTTTGCTTTTGTGTTTGAATTTCCTTTTTGCTTCCAGTTTTTTGTTTTTAGTTTTGTGTTTGTTTTCTGGAAAATCAAAATAAAACAAAATAAAACAAAATAAACAAAACACAATCAACATAAAACAAAACAAAACAAAATAAAATAAAACAAAATTAACAAATCAAAACAAAAACAAAATAAAAAATAAATTAAAAGAAATAAAAATTAAATAATAGTACATTATGCAACGAGCCTATAATGGCAATAATTAAGACTCGAGTATGTTTATAAAACGAGCGTTTGCGAGTTTTATAATTTCCATACGAGTGTCTTAATTACCATTATAGGCGAGTTGCATAAGTTACGACTGTTTATGTTCGACGATAATTATTATAACTATTTTATGTTAGATAATAAATATTCATAAATATCTGTGGAGATTTCGCCAGTTTTATGTACTGAACAGAGCGCAAAGGACGCAGACAATGTATTTTATTTGACCATGGCCTCCTCGATTACCCTACTATGACACTAGGCCAGACAGTGAAATTTAAATTAGAAGGCTGTGGAACTCAGTGCATCTAATTATCTAATTGGTCAAACAAGTGTTTCTTGAGCTCTGATTGGTGGGAGAAACTGTTTCATAATGAAAAATAGTGTTATAATGAGCCTCATTATGATACAGTTTTCTGACATATAATAGTCAGGGTCGAACATTAAAAATGTTATGACATGATCCTTATTCTTAAGTGGATTAAACGAGTTTTTCAACTGAACGACTCAAGTAGCCTATCTACGTTATAGTTGCTTTGTGCGAAAAAGCTACAATGGTCCCAGTAACTTACTCAGTTTTTAGCGTATGACACATAAAAATTAAAATGATGATAATTTATGTTTTAAGGGACCTAACATCTCGGTTATCGACTCCTAATGGTCTGGGTGGTAGCGAAAATGGCAATGAAATGGAAACCAGAACGAAAATTAAGTTACACTGAAAATACTTACAAAATGGAACTCAGATTGATAATAATAATAATAATAATAATAATAATGTTATTGGTTTTACGTCCCTTTTAACTACACTGGCTTTTAGAGACGCCGGGGTGCCGGAATTTTGCCCCGAAGGGGATCTTTAACGTGCCAGTAAATCCACTGACACGGCTCCCTCGCATTTGCGCACCCTCAAATGCCAGCTGACTGCGCCAGGTTTCGAACCTGCACTAGAACTCAGATTGAAATTACTCAGAAAATGTAGAGTGGAAATACTTAAAGTATGCAATGTAGATTCTGAATACTCACTAAATGAAATGTAGATTCGAAATACTCAAAAAATGCAATTGAAATTCAAAATACTCACAAAATGCAATTTATATAAAAAAAACTTAAAAATGTAATTTAGTTTCAAAATACTCACAATATGTCGGCCCGCTATTCAAAATGCTTACACGATGCAATTTAGATTGAAAATACGTACAAAATGAAGTTTAGATCGAAAATACAAAATACAATGTGGATTGAAAAAAAAAACAAGTAGTTCCGTGAAGAACTATACAGCCTATTTTCATATATCCTACTTATGTTAACTGCCACTATGAACATACAAAATTTCAGTTGATTGCTGTAATAGATTCGTAGATATTGAGAACCGACTAAATATTTCGGATGGTCGCCATGTTGGATTTTATATATGTAGGTCCTAGAGTTATGTACTACAGGGTGGCGCAGAGAAACGGGAAATTTTGAAATAATCATAATTAACCAATTAATTGAAAACAAAATTTTTTAATGCTGAAAATGTGTAAGGCAAGAGTGGAAATTACAATACTCGTTAAGTTAAAAATCACTTTTTAAAAATCACATCATTTAAGTGCTGTCCATTATTTCTAACACATTCATTCAATCGGTTTTGAAGACTTATCATTGTGCGACGCAATGTGTCCACTGGGATGTTGGCGACGTGTTCTTCAATCTGAGTCTTGAGTTCAATAAGATTTCTTGGCCTAGTCTGGTACACAACGCTCTTTAGATGTCCCCATAGAAAGAAGTCGCATACTGAAAGGTCTGGAGACCGTGGAGGCCAAGCGATGTTAGCGTTCTTTGCAATTATGCGCTCTCCAAACAAACGTCTCAATGCAACCATTGACAGCCTGGCTGTGTGTGGGGTGGCTCCATCTTGTTGAAACCAGGTTTGCTGAATGTCAATATCTGGAAAAGCATGAAGCCGTGGAGCAAAAAATGTCTCCAGCATTTGAATGTAACGTTGAGATGTGACAGTTACAGTGGAACCATTTTCATCTTCAAAAAAGTAAGGTCCAATCACCCCACGACAAGACACTGCACACCATACAGTAACTTTGGGGCTGTGTAACGGACGTTGATGAAGTTCAGCGGGATTTCTGTGAGCCCAGTAACGCATGTTCTGCTTATTGACATGTCCATTTAAATGAAAGTGGGCCTCATCAGACATCCAAACATTTTCAATGAAGTTTGCGTCTTCATTGATTTTAGTCAGTAGCTGTTCACAAAACTGCAAGCGTAACTCACCGTCATTTGGTTTTAGAGCTTGAACAATCTGAAGCTTGTAAGGATGAAAGTGGAGGCCGTGCAATATTCTTTGCACGCTCCGACGGCCAAGTTGCAATGATGAGGCGATTTTTCGTACAGAACGACGCGGACTCCTTTCCACTGCGACTCGCACTGCTTCAACGTTTTCTGGGGTTCGAACAGTCACTACACGCCCACGAGGTTTCTTCTTTAAGGCCGAACCAGTCTCTTCAAAATTCCGAACCCATGTTGATATGGCATGTGAAGAAGGAACTCGACCGCGGGGAGGAATATCATAATGGCGTCGGAACACTCGTTGTGCAGCTGTTGCACTGTCGCCATTTTTGTAGTACGCTCTCACAGCGACTGCGCGCTCCGCACCACTCCACTGCTCCATCTCAACTAAATGTCCGTTACTACTTGGCGTCATGACTTCTGTCCCCCACTCCTACGAGACGCACAGGTATACCAACAACAACTTCAAAATTTCCCGTTTCTCTGCGGTGAAATATTTCGCACATCTGCCATCTTGTGGTTATATAAACAATTGAACGAAGTTTGATGTCGGTGCATTACAATGTGTATAAACATATACTGTACCAAGTTTTATTGCGTTTGGTTGGTTAAATCGCGAGAAACGTCTATTTAAATGTCGCAAATTCGCGTGGCCGCCATGTTGGTTTTGTAGTTAGCAGTTTTTCAATAGTCACATAGGTGAACTTCTAGTAGTTCCCTTTATCACCGTAAAACATTCCAGGGTGATATCGGGAATAGTTTTGGAGATATTGAATGCTGGTGAAATATTTCGCACAGCCACCATGTTGGATTGGTGAGACGTAACAAAAATTGAAGGGCACGGTCGAGGTTGCCCGGGGTAGTGCTATGAACTTACCGAGTTTCATTGAAATCGCTCGAGCCGTATAGAAGTTATTAGGGGGGGGAGGGGGGACACACACACCTCACACACACGCACACACAGACACACGGACAAAAGGTGATCTCATAAGCCTATTTTTTCAAAATTGAAAATAGGCTAAAAATACAAACAAAATGTAATTTAGAGACACAGGGAGCCAATTCATATAAACAGCACGGAATATTAAAGAGGAACAGTAATTAAAAGAAAAAGAAGGCTGGTCCCTAGACGAATGAGCGATCTGGAAATATGAGAGAAAGGCCAATTGAGGCGGGGAAGAAAAAGACCTCTAGACCTCCAATACCCTAATACCGTCGGGGTTGGAAGAAAACAAGAGTTGAGCAAGGGAGGTCTACACGAAAGAAGACGGAAAGGAGCTCAGCACATGTAAGTGGAACCAATGCCGGAATCAGCTGTGTTCCCGTGGACGCCAACCCACGTCCCACTATATATGAGCCCCTTGGGTGGCGGGAACATAAAAACATTACATTATTACATACATACCGGGTGAGTTAGCCGTGGTGGTTACGGCATGACTGCTGGCAGTCGCTCACATCCGGGAGGCGAGGAGGTTCGAATCCCCCCGCCGGCAACCTTGAAGATGGTCTTCTGTGCTTTCCCATCTTCCTTCCAGGCAAATGCCGGGGTTGGTCCCTAACTATAGGTAGAGCCCTGCGCGGATAGATGAAACGTTATCCGCATCCGCCCCGCATCCGCACGACTGTTATCCGCACGACTTTTATCCGCATCCGCCCCGCATCCACGCGACTTTTATCCACAAGTTTGTTATCCGAATCTACTGGCATTACAATAATATTTTCAATGTGTTGCTTTATACTTTATTTTTTAGACATTTGAGCTGAAAATCGAACCCTTGCTATGTACAGTATGTCATGTGCTATGCTTAAAATGAATGTTACACAGCCAGAATTGCAACCCTTTTCAGTTTGGAGTGTTAATTGTGCTTAAAGACATCATTTGAATGAGATTAGCTTAAATCATCATCATCTTACATTCGTCATGAAAAAAAAACATAACGGAAAAATATGATATGCCATAAACATCCGGGTCCTAGTAAGGGAGAGTGGGGGAATTGTGCGCACCATTACCCTACTCTGATTTTAAAACGTAACTCACGGAATACCGGTAAACTAATCTATTATATTGAAAAACAAATACATGCAAAACCACTGTAAACATTGGCATTTAAAACTACATTTAATTTTAAATAATTGAATCACAACTGTAGGCTTACCTTCTCATTTGCCGGCTACAGAAAATTACATGCAACGTGTAAAGTTTCTTCATCCAAGCCTCACGGTTATCACATAGCGACTGGCATCATGCTGACTGTCCCTATCTGATAGGTACGATGACAGCTTGAGGGTAGGAGTGAACTGAGTTGCTAGTTGTACTATTAACTCGAAAAACATAGGTGCGCACAATTACCCAACTTTCCCCATGATATTCAACAAGTTCGGATTGTATTCTAAAAACTATCCGTAAATTTACTCCAAACATTATCCGCAGCTTATCCGCTATCCGCAAAGTCATGCAAAGTATATCCGCATGGCGAAAAATGTTGCGGATATCCGCGGATATCCGCATCCGCGCAGGGCTTTAACTATAGGCCACAGCCGCTACCTTCCAACTCCTCGTCCTTTCATTCTAACTTTCCTCCCCAACGGTACTTGTAGCTCACCCATTGGGTGTCCGTCTCGAAGCAGCTACAAAACTGGCGAGCCGAACATGTCCTCGGACACTCCCGGCACTAAAAGCCATACGCTAAAAAAAATTACATACATGAAATTTGATATAAATTCCAGCAATTAAAGTACACAAATCATATCTACATGAAGATATATATAAATAATCAAGTTCTTTATACAGCATTCAGCGTCCGTTGTTGCTGCTAAAAAGTCCTCGAAGTCCCCACAATACGCATGGTTTGGGCACTCGATCTCTGAATGATTAATTGTCTGTGTCTCAGCACCACAGTCACATTTTGGAAAAGAGACTTTTCCCCACTTATGAAGCTCATCTGCACATCTTCCATGGCCAGTGAGGATACGATTGAGGGCTGTCCACACAGAGCGAGGTTGATCAAATACCGGTGGCATGTTACGACATCGATCAAGGCAGTGTTGCTTGCCACGGTGGGTGAGTGGTTATTTTGTCGGACTACCAACCTCAAGTTCGCTCCTGGCCGTGGTAAGTGATTTTTGAAAGGCGACAAAAATAACGACACGCATGTCATATCTTGTTGGCATGTTAAAGTACCCATTTGAATTCAGTAGGCCGTGTTCATAATGGCAAAATTAATCTCGGGATTTTCAACCAACACAAAAAGTTCCTCCATTCTCTACGAGAGTGTCAATGAGCTTAGATATCAAACCTCACTAGACTTTCATAGCACTCCAAGAAACAACAAAATTTGACATGCAAGCTGCCCTTTGGGCGTCAAATAACAAAGCTTGCACCCGGTACCTGAGGCCATACGATATTAATATTTAGGGGACTGTTGTTACTGATTTTGGCTCCAGGAGAGGTGAATTTCGAACTTCTCTTCGGACAGAATTCTGGCTGTGGAATTAGCAGATTGTCTTGACCTGAGCCGTTTTTGCTCTAGCCTACATTGGCTGCATCGTTTAGAAAAGGCAGCTTGGGATTATCGATTATATTCTGATATTCTCGTACGAGAGCACTCTTCATTCTAGCATCAGGCGGTGGGATATGACTCACAAGGGAAGTATCAGTTAAGACTGGACGAAACCTATCTTGACACTTTGTGGACGCAATCGTTGTTCTGTAAGAGGACAACGTGCGGAAAATCAGCTGCCAGATTGAACTGCAAGGCTCCGAAATCATGAGGCGAATCTCTCATATAAATCAATGGGCGAGTACCGTACATGTTGGAATGGACAGCCCTGACCGCCCAAGCACTCAAGGCCGGTGGGAAGGAGCTGTACGCTCCAGTCAGCATATACGCCCTGCCTCGCTACTACTCCGAGTGCCACAGGGATGTCCAGCTCCTCCAGCCGTCATGCCTGCGTACCAGGTTGTCAGGTACGATTTCGGAGCCTTGCAGTTCAATCTGGCAGCTGATTTTCCGCACGTTGTTCTCTTATGGCACAACGATTGCGTCCACAAAGTAACCTGTCTTACCTTATACTTCCCTTGTCAGAATGGGCAGCCAGTAACTGGGAGTAGATTCTATGGTCCCACTAATAATACGCATGGTCTCATTCAACTGCATGTCAACTTTCTGTGTGAGCGCTGTTTATCCACACTGGTGCGCAGTATTCTGCAGCTGAATAAATCAACCCAAGAGCTGAAGTTCTTAGTGTGTCTGATGAAGATCCCCATCCAGTACCACACAATTTATGGAGGAGGTTGTTCCTACTCCTCAACTTAGCAGCTACCTTCGTAAGATGTTCCTTATAGGAAAGTGTCCGATCAAAACAATCCCGAGATATTCTCTACAAAAAGAAAGTTACCAGTAATTACTAACAAATATCTCGGTCAACTTGGCTATTCCACAGTTTAACAAAAAATAAAATCCTACTTAATAATAATCCAGTAGTTTTTGGTCCTTTGGACAAATTTAATCCGTTTAAAATAAGCTATCGCACGCCTTTCTAAAATTACGGGTTCGGGAAATATCGGGGGATAACCCAGTAGTTTTGGGTTATTTGGGTAAATCCATAGTCCGTGGGAAAGGAGGCTTTATTCCGAGTAAAACAAGCCGTCACATAACTTTCTCCGATTATTCGTTCACAAGATATCGAAAAAAAGTCAATTACCTAAAAGTTATGTTTAAAAAATCCGGAAAAATAAGCGATCCATGGTAAATATGAGCAAAAAAGCCCATTAAAGCGATACCTCACACAAGTCTGTATGTTTATGGGTTCGCGAGATATTGGAAATAATACATACGTGAGGGGATCAGCGTAGCGTAGCGGCTAGTGTCACTATTTTAAATTCAAAGCTCCTCTCTGAATATTCGAGAGGTGGAAACAGGGCACTTCTGTTTTAATTGGGTTCAGCTGTAGTCTCCACTGGCGAAAGCACTTGCCTAACTTACTGTTAGCCATGTCTGAAGTTAGAACTTGTTCAGTTACTTCAAACGTTCTGAATAGGGATGGCCCATTCATCTGCATAACCAAACTTTCTCAGTAACTTTTGTATTTAAACAAGTAGTTCCGTGAAGAACTAAATAACCTATTCACATATATCCTACTTATGTTAATTGTCCCTATCAACATACAACATTTCAGTTTGATTGCTGTAATATATTCGTAGATATTAAGATCCGTCTAAATATTTCGGATGGTCACCATGTTATAAATGTAGGCCTTAAAGTTATAGGCAATTAAATTATGATTATTGTGTCGGTGTAGCCTACTATTCAAACTTCAATCGCATGTTTAAGACACAAGAAATAAAAACCTAATTTTGAAATTTCACAAAGCCGCCATCTTGAGGTTATCGTCGTCGTCGGCTTTAACTCGTTTCCGAGTATAGATCGTCTTCCAAAACAGTCTAAAATAATCTAAGGTTGAGGTCTGTGGGCATGTTTGCGGTGAATGAACAGCCCAGTGCGTGCATGAAACAAACGTCCACACAGATCACACAGAACTGTTGGTGGAGAGCGTGGCTGTGCTGCACGGAGCTTTCGTGCTTGTCGCTTGGCCTTAACAATTCTACGACGTTATTCTTCAAACATTTTGATAGCAGCCGGGATGGTCTGGCGCCAAGTTGAACGGTCTTTACCAAGCTGGTCCCAGGTTTATGGATTGAGACCTGTCAACTTCATATTCTGTTTAAATTGGTCCTTGTAACGTCTCTTAGGGCCTCCATGAGGTCTGGTGCCGGAGGTGAGTTCACCATACAGAACCTGGCGAGGTAGTCTCGTATCATCCATCCGATGGACATGTCCAATCCATCTAAGTTGATGACCAATGATGGATGATTCTATATTATTAGCATGCGCTTTCTCAAAAACATCAAGATTGGTGATGTGGTCTTCCCAAGGATGGATCGAAGTTTCTGTTGACGGAAGCGCTCAAGCTTTCGGAAGTCATGTCGATAAAGGGTCCAGGTTTCACAGCCATACAACAATGTTGAGATGACAACAGCTTGGTACACCATGAGCTTCGTGTTCACGGTCAGATCTTTATTCAAGAAGACCCGGTGCGATAGTCGCCCAAATGCCGCATGGGCTGCACCGATTCTCTTCTCAACATCCTGCCCACAATTGCCGTGTACAGATAGCAGACTGCCCAGATACGAGAAGTGGTCTACCTGCTCCAATGGAGTATCTGAGACAGAAATTTGAAGTGCGGAAGGGAAGTGCCTGGTGAAGGTTGTGCCAGAACCTTGGTCTTCTGAACATTAATGGTGAGACCAAAACGATCACATGCATTCTTGCAGCAATTAACAGTCTGTTGCAACTCCACTGGCGTGAGTGTAGGCGATGCCGCATCATCTGCATACAACATATTGGTTATCTTCGTAACCTGAGTTAGCTTCTTGGAGCGAAATCGAGTTAGGTTGAAGAGCCCTCCATCAAAACGGTACCTGACCTCAATACCTGGGATGTTTGTGGGCGATTTGTAGAGTATTGCAGCCAAATACAATGCAAACAGTGTTGGAGCAAGAACGCAGCCTTGTTTCAGTCCATGAGTGATAGGAAATTCGTTAGAGATCTTATTTCGATGACAAAACCTGACCGGTCATACCATCATGGAGAGCTTGGATTAGATCAACAAAGCGTCGAGGACATCCAAAGCGTTGTAGCACCGCCTACATAGCAGATCTTGGAACTGAGTCCTTTTCCAGATCATAAAAGACTAAGAAGAGTGGATTCTGTTGCTCACTACATTTTTCTTGTAGTTGTCTTACGCAGAAAATTAAGTCAGTTGTGCTTCTGGAAGATCAAAATCCGCACTGGGACTCGGGGAGGATCTTTTCTGAGATAACCTGAAGGCGGTTAAGTAAAATTCTGGCGAGAATTTTACCCACAGTAGATAGTAGCGATATACCGCGATAGTTGCCACAAACACTACGATCACCTTTCTTGAAGATTGTGATGATAGTGGCGTTCTTCAGGTCACCAGGTACTTCTCCTAATTCCCAAATTTTGAGAATAAGAGTGAAAATCCGCGTTTTGAGGGACTGACCTCCAGCTTGAATTAATTCCAGTGGGATGTTATCTGGGCCAGGTGCCTTTCTTGGTTTCAGTTGATTGAGAGCTACACTGAATTCCATGTAAGAAGGAGGTACAGCCATCCATGGTTGTTCAGGATATTTCAGCACATGACGAAGGAAATCTTCAGCAGCTGTTGAAGGACGATTTAGAAGGATGGAGAAATGTTCCTTCCAACGCTCTAAGATATCATGGCTGTCAGTAAGAGTGGCAGAGTTGTCAGCACTTTTAAGTGTACCTGATGAAGAACGAAGTGGGCCCTTTATCTCTTTAATCCCTGCATAGAAGTTCCTCAGATCACGAGTATCAGATAGCCTCTGAAGTTCCTCAGCTTTCTGCTGCCACCAAGTATTCTTTATCTCTCTTATTTGTGTCTGACACTTTCTATTGAGTTCTAAATTCAGAGCTTTCTTCATATTGGATGATGGGTCTTGAAGATGAGATAGATAGGCTTCCCTTTTGATGTTGGTGAGACGCAAAATGTCTTCGTTGTTGTCATCAAACCTGTCTTGACTTTTCTGCTTTACCAAACCAATGGTTTCTTCAGCTGACTTAGTGATTATCTCCCTCAGATTGGTCCATTCCTCTCGAATGTCATTTGTTTTAACTGGATGATCTGATAGCTGGGCATTGATCATATTCTCAAAGTTTGTGGAAATAGATTCATCCTGAAGTTTGGAGGTGTTAAACTTTCCTCTGTGTGGGGTTTGGAAACGCCTTGGTGGTTTTGGGCTGATGGATATCCTGAGTTTACAGATGAGAGGTTTGTGATCCGTCCAACAATCGTCAATATTCCTTGCTGTTTTTTTTTTTTAGCGTATGGCTTTTAGTGCCGGGAGTGTCCGAGGACATGTTCGGCTCGCCAGTTTTGTAGCTGCTTCGAGACGGACACCCAATGGGTGAGCTACACGTACCGTTGGGGAGGGAGGTTGGAATGTAAGGACCAGGAGTTGGAAGGTAGCGGCTGTGGCCTATAGTTAGGGACCAACCCCGGCATTTGCCTGGAAGGAAGATGGGAAACCACAGAAGACCATCTTCAAGGTTGCCGGCGGGGGGATTCGAACCTCCTCGCCTCCCGGATGTGAGTGACTGCCTGCAGTCATGCCGTAACGACCACGGCTAACTCACTCGGTGTTTTGGTATTATGTCCTTCTTATCACATTGTCGGGTAATGACGTAATCAAGAGATGTGCCAATGCTTAGAACGTGGATGCATCCACGTGGTCTTGAAGCGGTCAGGTAATCGGAATTGAGTGTTGGTGATGAAGAGTTCATGTTCAACACAAAGACCAAGAAGAAGGAGTCCATTGGGATTACAGTTTCCAAGACCTTGTTTACCCATCACATTTTGCCATAGCCGGTTATCTTTCCCAACTCTTGCATTGAAATCACCAAGGAGTAAGAGCTTATCTGTAGATAGTACCTTGGAGATGAGTGTGCCAAGCGGGTCATAGAACTGACCCTTAACTTCATCATTGGCCTTCAAAGTTGGAGCATAGGCAGATATGAGAGTCATGAATGAACCTCCCGGGAGTGGAATGCGGAGTGTCATAAGTCTTTCGCTGATTGCAGTGGGAGTAATTTGGAAATCATTAACTAGCTTGGTCTTTACAGCGAATCCTACACCATGAATACGACGTTCTCCCTCCTTCTTCCCCTTCCAGAAGATGGTATAATCTGATCCAAACTCAGTAATTTACCTTCAGTGGACAACCTGGTTTCACTGAGAGCAGCGATGTCAATGTTGAGTCTGGATAATTCATGAGTAATAAGAGCCGTTCTTCTTTCAGGCCTGTCGTTATCTTTTAAGTCAAGCAAAGTTCTGACGTTCCATGTTCCAATGATAAAATTATGTGTCCTTATTGACTTGGTAGATTTTGTTTTTCGACCGTATGAGGGGTGACCTGCTGGGTGCGGCCGCCCAGCCGGACAGTAGATGTGACTTCCGATGTTTAGCCCACCTTTTCTAGGGCCTTCCCCATGTGGGGTGAGCAGCGGTAATCCTAAACAGGCCTGCTGAAACACAGATGCAGGACCGAACTCCTGAGTAGCCACAGAGTCTCAGGAAGACGTCCATCACACATCTGCTGCCAACGTGCAGGTCCGAACTAGGGGCTTCCAGTTACACCCATATCCTGCCCCCACCATCCATATCGCATCGCCGTTGGACTTGAGAAAATAAGTGACTGATGGAAGAATTACCACTGGCGTGTATTTGTTTAGGGTGGATCACAACTTGCCAGGAAGTGACCCACAAACAATTGAACAAAATTAGATGTCAGTACCTTTCAATGTGTATAAACAATTGCTGTACCAAGTTTCACTGCGTCCGGATGGTTAAATCGCGAGAAAAGTCTATTTAAATGTTTCAACTTCGCTTGGCCGCCATGTTCGTTTTGTAGTTAACAGGTTTTAGGAAGGCCCATAGGTGCCCTTTATCACCGTACAAAATTTCAGTGTGATGTGAGTAATAGTTTCGGAGATATAGAATGCCAGTGAAATATTCCTCACAGCCACCATGTTGGATTGGTGAGACGTAATAAAATTTTAAGGACACTGTCGGGGTTGGAAAAAAGATACTCGTAGTTCTAAGACCTTACCGAGTTTCATTGAAATCGCTCCAGCCGTATAGATTTTATTAGGAAGTTCACACACAAACACGGACAAAAGGTGATCTCATAAGCCTTTTTTTTTTCATAAATGAAAATAGGCTAAAAATCTAACATGGCGATCATCGAAAATATTTAGATGGTTCTCAATATCTACTAATCTGAGAGCAATCAAACTGAAATTTGTCTGTTGATAGTGGCAATTAGCATAAGTAGGATATATGAAAATAGGCTGTTTATTTCTTCACGGAACTACGGATCTTTTTGATAACTAGTATTTTTATAAATATTTTTGAAAACATTCTTAAAAACAACCTTTGTAATGAAAATGTTTTTATCTTCGACCCTGACTATTATGTGTCAGAAAACTGTATCATAATGAGGTTCATTATAACACTATTTTTAGCCTATTTTCAATATTGAACAAGATGTTCAGTAAAGAACATATAGCCTACTTTCTCCTAAATATATGAGTATAGTTATAACTCGTTGTTATTATCAAAGAGTATAATAGAACTATTCTTTGTTGAAGACCTTAGAAACGATTTACCTCTACCAAACGCCACAACCTAGATAAAAACTGCTACCATCATTGAAGAAAGAAAGATAAGAAGAATATCAAGAATGTTATGGATCTGGAGACATAATCGACCGGACTGGCGGCGTGGCTCAGCGGTAACGTTCTCGCTTGCTGGGCCCTAGGTTGCAGGTTCGTATCCTGGCGCAGTCAGCTGGCATTTGAGGGTGCACAAATGCGAGGGAGCCGTGTCAGTACATTTACTGGCACGTTAAAGATCCCCTTCGGGCCAAAATTCCGGCACCCCGGTGTCTCTAAAATCAGCAGTAGTTAAAAGGGATGTAAAACCAATAACATTATTATTATTATTATTATTACGACCTGCCGTGGGCAACATCCAACTTTGAGTTGAGGCATGTCTTTACACGTCTGGTTGTGCATGGCTTTCACAACCCTAATTGAATTAACAAATCTTTCCATGACCCTACAGAGACGTGTGTATACAAACTATGTGGATATTTTCGATAATATAATCCTAACAGAGCGAGTGCATTCTAGCGGCCAGAAGAAGAAACTTTTCAATAAAATCTGGAAGTTACCTTTTTGGCAGCTAGATGTCTCGAGTAAATCTGCTGGCGAATTATGTTTTAATTAAATATATATTTTACACCATAATGTGCACAATATAACGCTTAATAACATTTTCAAGTAACGCAAAATAGGCTGTTACAAACCCTTTAAAATAAAAAGTTAAAATGTATCGTAGTATCATCTTGTCATTCTTCAAATTCGATGCACATAGAATGATAATGGTATAGTAATCAATGGATCCCCACGTAGACTAGTCGTGACATCTATTGGTGAAATATCGAACAATATAATCCTAACAGAGCGAGTGCATTCTAGCGGCTAGAAGAAGAAACTTTTCAATAAAATCTGGAAGTTACCTTTTTGGCAGCTAGATGTCCCGAGTAAATCTGCTGGCGAATTATGTTTTAATTAAATATATATTTTACACCATAATGTGCACAATATAACGCTTAATTTTAAAACATCTGAGTCATTACAAAACAATAAACATATAACATTTCAAGCAAAAAACCTAGCTCTGACCGGGTTTGAACCATAGGCATTTGAGCGATAGGCTAACGCTCTACCACTGAGCTAATTGTGTCATCGAATATCGTTCTATTTAAAATGACTTACATAGAACTTGTTAGCAAATAATGATTTATACTAAACGATTTCATCACTGGAGTATATTATTTATATATAAAGCATTTCATACAAAGTTTATTTATTTTTTATCAGTACGCTATATTGCATGCAATACTCAAATTAGTGAAATATAAGTCCGGCACAAGATATCCGCTGCCATCTTGTCTTATTACTGAATCAGTTCAGCTTTTTAAAATCACGTCTGCACTATAGTATTACAAAATAAACTTTTAATTTCGAACGTGCCTCTTCCTTTAGAACAGTTAAAACGATTCTCGGCTCGATAATCGGAACTGGTGGGTCCATGATATGGATTATAAAGTTTGCATAATTCGCACGGCCGCCATCCTGAAATGGTATGGCGGACGACCTTGTAATTTGGTCACAAGACGCATCCTATACGAAGGTATGTTGTTACCAAATTTGGTAGAGATCGGATGATTTGGTTAGTCGTTATTTGATTTTACGTTTTGAACGTTTGAGTGGCCGCCATTCAGTTTTAGTAAAGATGGCGGCGATATAAAACATGACACTGAGGTGTCCTTTGCTAGTGCTACCTTTGTACCAAATTTCGTTCAATTTGCATTCACCGTGTTCGAATTGATAGGGGGGGACAGACATTCAGAGTACACACACTCACACACACACAGACACACACACACACACACACACACACAGACTCACACACACACATACACACACACACACAGACTCACACACACACATACACACACACAGACAGACACACTTTTTTCGCCCTGTGTTGATCTCATAAGTCTACTTTCATTTTTTGCAAAAATCGAAAGTAGGCTAAAAAATAGGCTTATGAGATCACCTTTTGTCCGTGTGTGTGTGCGTGTGTGTGTGTGTGTGATTCGTGTGTGTGTCCCCCCCTAATAAAATCTAAACGGCTGGAGCGATTTCAATGAAACTCGGTAAGTTCATAGCACTATTCCCTGCGACCCCGACCGTGCCCTTCAAATTTTGTTACGACTCACCAATCCAACATGGCAGCTGTGCGAAATATTTCACCAGCATTCAATATCTCCGAAACTATTACCGATATTACCCTGACATTTTGTATGGTGATAAAGGGAACAACTATAAGTTCACTTATGTGACCTTTGAAAATCTGGTAACAACAAAACGAACATGGCGGCCAAGCGAAGTTGCGACTTTTAAATAGACGTTTCTCGCAATTTGACCAACCAAACGCAATGCAACTTGGTACAGTATATGTTTATATACATTGTAATGCACCGACATCTAACTTCGTTCAATTGTTTACATAACCACAAGATGGCGGATGTGCGAAATATTTCACCGGCATTCCATATCTGTGAAACTATTAGCGGTATCTCCCTGAAATCCTTTACGGAGATAAAGGGCACTACGGAAGTCCATCTATAAGACTTTCAGAAACCGGTTAACTACAAAACGAACATGGCGGCCAAGCGAAGTTGAAAATTTTAAAGGACCTTTCTCGCGATTTAATGTTCCAATCGCACTGAAATCTGGTACAGGAAATATTTATACACATTGTAATGCACTGGTATCTAATTTAGTTCAATTGTTTACATAACCTCAAGATGGCGGCAGTGCGAATTTTAATATTCAGTTTTTATTTCTTGTGATGTAGTCATGCGATCGAATTGAAAGTTTGAATTTTGAACCTACGCAATAATTTTCCTTTAATGGTACATGACTCTATGGCCTATACATTTAACAATTCAACATGGCGACCATCCAAAATATTTAGTCGGCTCTGAATATCTACGAATCTATTATAGCAATCAATTTCTTAATGTTCATAGGGGCTATGAACTTAAGTTCAACTATAGGACTTTAAATAACTTGGTGTTCACAAATCCAACATGGAGGCGACGCGAAATATAAAAATTCACATGGACGTTTCTCGCAATTTAACCATCCGAGTGTAGTGAAACTTGGAACAGTAAATCCTTATACGAATGGTAATCCACTGGCATCTAATTTATTTCAATTGTTTCCATAACCTCAAGATGGCAGCTGTGCGAAATTTTAAAATCTCCTTGTTACTTCTTGTGTCCTAATTATGCGATTGTAGTTTGAATACTACACGTACACAATAATCTGCATGTAACAGTACATAACTCTAGGACCTACATATATAAAATCCAACATGGCGACCATCCGAAATTTTTAGTCGGTTCTCAATATCTACGAATCTATTACAGCAATCAAACTGAAATTATGTATTTTGCTAGAGGCAATTAACATAAGTAGGATATATGAAAATAGGCCGTATAGTTCTTCACGGAACTACTTGTTCATTATGAAGCAGTTTCTCCCACCAATCAGAGCTCAAGAAACAGTTGTGTGACCAATTAGATAAGGATACCTTCGCGCATGCGCTCAAAATCCAACATGTCTATATAAATCACCGAAAGTGCACCGTCCATATGTTCGCGTAAATAAACTGGTTAATATGAGACAAGAAATAGCACTGTACCTTAATATCCCCAATACCAATTTCTACACAGCGCGTTGTTTTTAAACGAATTCCGTGACAGTTTTACTGAAAAGTGGTGCACAATATGAGCATATGACATTGAAGCACGCAGAGCGCATGCGTCGGTCGGCCAGAGAGCTTGGAAAACAGAGATATACTACCCAGCGCAGCACCCGATCACCAAATTCTAGTGACTGAACAGATATTTATGAATTTTTATGTTAAAACATATAATAAAGTTATAATTATAGTCGAGCATAAACAGTCGTATGCAACTCACCTATAATGGTAATTAAGACACTCGTATGGAAATTTAAAAACTCGCATACGCTCGTTTTATAAACATACTCGTGTCTTAATTATAGCCATTATAGGCTCGTTGCATAATGTACTATAAGTGTAAGACTTGCAACTCGACTTGTATTATATAAACTATGTCTGCTGAGAAACGTCACAATGTGTCCGAAATCGGCACACTTTAATTAAAAGTAAATTTAATTGGCTTAATATATTCTGAAAACTAATACCTTATGTTTGAATTATTTTTACCACAAAAAAAAACGAATTTAGTATGCCTATTTAGTGATACCACGTGTGCCGCACAGAGTGGCGGCAAATTTCGTTGACAGAGGTGTTTTAAGATGTACTCAGGTAATAATTCAAGTTGACAAAGTGATGCTTGCAGGTGTCTTCTTGGCTGAGCTGTGTAGGGCTCTTAAACGGTCCGGAGACTCTTCAATAAATGTCTAATTGTTGCTATTCTAATTTATTACTGGTTTAGTTTAATTACACATTTCAACAATGGGCTGGACAGGAACCTATCGAGACAAGCAGTTACGAGCTCCAATGCAGCGGACGGCAATAAACGCCTGTGTTTCCAATAGACGAAAGGTGTTTAATAGTCACCTTAAAATCGTCTGCCAAGGGTAAGAGTGAAATAAATATAAAGTAAAGAAATATCTGTGGAATATTTATGAATAATCTTCATCGAAATTTAATGCTTTTCAGTTGGTCAACAGGATTGTTATCAATTGCAATTGAATCGGTTGGAGCTAAATAGTCATTTTTTTAAAGAATTAGTTTATGTTCGACCCTCACTATTATGTGTCAGAAAACTGTATCATAATGATGTTTTTAAAAATTACGATATAGTTTTTCCAGCCAATCAGAGCTCGTTCATTGACCAATTAGGTAACGATACCTTCGCGCATGCGCTCAAAATCCAACATGTCGGACATAAACACAACATCGAACTATAATAAATTACCGACAAGGAATACGCACCGTCCATATGATTGCGTAAATAAACTGGCGAATATGAGACAAGAAATAGCACTGTACCTTAATAACACCAACCCTAATTTCTACACAGCGCATTGTCTTCAAACAACTCCGGTGACAATATTACTGAGGGACGGCAGATGTAAACATATGGCCTGCATAATATGGCATTGCCAGCACACAGAGCGCATGCGTCGGTCGTTCAAAGATCTTGAAAGACAGAGATATTATACCCACCGCTCGCTCTCCGATCACAAAATTCAAGTGGCTGACTCTCAACAGATATTTATGAATATTTATATTAAAACATATAATAAAGTTATAATTATCGTCGAACATAAACAGTCGTATGCAACTCGCCTTTAATGGTAATTAAGACACTCGTATGGAAATTATAAAACTCGCATACGCTCGTTTTATAAAAATACTCGTGTCTTAATTATAGCCATTATAGGCTCGTTGCATAATGTACTATTTCTGAAGTATTGACCCAAGTGCCTTGGAACGGCATACGAAAGAATTATGTTAGCCTTCTGGTTAAGCTACACACAAAATATTTTCATCTTACCAGCAGGAGAAAAAGCATGGAAGCTCACTGGCAAGGCAAAATCCATCACAAATCAATTTGTTTTGTGGGTTTAAGCCAGAAACCACTGCAACATGTAGTGTGAACAGAGGAGAAAAGCAATGACTTTCAGCGCTGTATTCCATACTTAATGTTGGTCGCACTGCAAGATTCCCGCGAGTTCCAGTGCTATTGTAAATTACATTTGTACAGGGTTTAGATCGTTTTTATGTTACAAATTCATTTTAAAATAAAACATAATGTGAAATATTCATTCTGGACGGCGTTATGCCTCACTAAACTGACCACGGAGCTGAAAGGCATTAAGTCACGTTTGCAAAATTGATTAGAAAGATATGTCCATTAAATTAAAATTAATGTTCCGCTAACACAAATATAACCTGAATAGTTGCTTCACAACATAGATGACTAATATAGTGTGTTTGTTAAGTTCTGTTCTGTCAATGACATTTTATCTGTCTCCTAAAAAGTAGTGAAAACTGAGTTAATGATTTTTGGCTCCGATCGATTCAATTGGTGGTTCCTTAATCCTGAAAATTAAAAATAAATACACTGTTATCTTTCCACAAGACCATATAAAACAACCGGTCTATTCCTGGCACAATCAGTAAGCTCTGAGTTGTGTTGTCTCCGTTATTGCCCATCATCTAATAGGCCTACTGGTCCTAAGATCTTTCTGAGAATTCTTCATATTGTGACATTAATAATGATCACCCTCACACACACTATATAAAAAATAAAATGTCAGGGTGAAATTTCTAAACCATTCAAAAAAAATACAGGTGTAAGGCAAGGTGATAGCTTTCCTCCACTTCTCTTCAATTGCGTCCTGGAGAAAGTAGTAAGAATTTGGAATAAAAAACTGGAAGAACATAAGCTATCACCAATAACAATGGGAAGGTAGAACAGAGGTATTGAAATAAACTGACTAGCATTTGCAGATGGTTTTGCCATACTTTCTGGAAATCTGGCAAACGCAGCAATATCTTAGAAGAGATAGCCAATAAAACAGGTTTAAGAATTTCTGTAGAAAAAGACGAATTTATGTCATACTGCTCCACAAATCCTAGTAACAGAAATTGGTCAAATAAAGAGGGTAAGGAAGTTCAATTATTTGGGGGAAATTATTCAAGAAAATGGATTGGAAAAATCTGCTGTAGAAAGAATACGAATGATGGAAAGAGCGTATGGCTTAACTAGAAATGCCTACAACAAAAAGTGTTTGTCTAAAGATCTTAAATACAGCGCTACAACACCGTAGTCAAACCGGAATGCGAGTGAATGTCTCGTACTGAACTACATATTGGATAAATTAGAATTAGTAGAATGAAGAATTATACGCAAAATACTCAGTCCTTTAAAAACTGAAGATTTCTGGAAATTAAGAAGTAATGATGAAATATATCGAATAATAGACAACATATCAGAAACAATAAGGAGGAGGAGCTTGCTATTTTTTTGGTAATTTGTACAGGATGGATGACGTTAGGTTAACAAGTAGATCTTCACATTCCTGTGGAACAAGAAGTCAACAACAACCTGGGTACAAGAAGTCAAAAAAGATTTGGAAAGAAACAATATCAGAGAAGAAGATGCACCACAGAGAGATAGTTTTAGGCAAAAAGTGCTAAACATGGAAAGATTACAAGGGAGGAAGGGAACGAAAACCGACTCGAAATAGTCCGACGAAAGGAAGAGGAAACATAGTGAGATGATGGAGGAATACTGGAGGAAGAAGAAGGAACAGCAAAGGACAAAGCATTGGAATTGGCTCGTGGTCCATAGACGCCAGAAACGAAAATAATATTAATGATTTTAATAATAAGATTCCAAACAGTAAAATAATATTTTAGGAGGGAAAGAATGGTCTGAAATACTTTGCAGCAACAATGGTGGTTTCTTCCTTTAAAATTTTTCGAAACTTTGCCGTCAAAGACTTGTGCCTCTTATGGATTCCCATATTGAATTGTGGTACGTAAGGTTACAAAGATTGTTCCAAAGTGGTTTTATTTTCCAGACAATCATATATCTCTCCTTCACCATTCTTGTTATTTTTTTTTCTTTCCTTCTAAAGCAACATTGTTGCTGTTTGAAAATGGAAATAATAGCAGGCTTTTGTTTTCTGCGCACGCGCACGCGTACGGGTAAAGCAACCGGTCTCATTTTCATTTGCTCCCCAATATATCACGCAAAATGAATATATATGTATACACACACATACATACTCGTGTGTCTGGCTGCACGCTAGTCACTAAAAACTGCTCTTGCCCGTGTCGCCGCCATATTAGGGGTACGGACAGTTGAGGAGCGAACGTGCGCAGTTTCTCTAACTTCTCTATCTTGACTGCCTTGTTGTCGCCAAAGACGTGCTTCGGTCAAGGTTATTTTTGTTCTAAACAGACTACTTCTTTTCTTAACTCTTTCATGAAATCGAAATTATTTCCTTCCACTCGCAAGATTAAAACTGTAACAAGAAGTTCCGTGAAGAACTATACAGCCTACTTTTCATGCCAATGATTAATCTACAGTATATGAACCTATCTAGAATAATGACGAAATTAAGTTGGTAATATCGAAATATCTAATTAGTTCAAAATATACCTGGTATAATGTAGCCTAATAGAGCACTACAGTTGGCAGCCCTGGCGACTGAATATATTCTTAGTTCAATCTCTTAAGGTACAGAATACAAAATTTGGCTGAAGTCCAATGGACGTTACATGCAGTTCGACACTGGATCTATCAGCACGCGTAAAAGCATGTTGCCAACAATACCATGCGTGTGCTCGTCAGAAATAATCTGAAATATTATGATATCTTGTTGTGCCAATTTTGGATGAAATCCATTTGTTAGTATATAAGTTACATGTATTTTAAAATTGGACATATCAGCAGGCATAGAATCATGTTGGCAGCACTGCCTTCTATTAATTACTCCAAATTAATCTAGAATGTCAGGTGCTATACATGTGCAAAGTATAGAGCTGTTGGCTTGCATACTTTCTGGTATATTGATACTAGTGTAAAATAAATATAGACAACATTTATTAACAGTAGGCAGCCCTGATTGCTCTTAGCAATACTTATAGTCATATCTGTTATGGTACACCTAGCACATACGAAATTTGGTTGAAATCCAACTGATAGTATAGAAGTTACATGTATTTAAAAATTGGTCGTATCAGCAGGCTTATAATCATGTTGGTAGAACTGACGTATATAAGTTACTCCAAATTAATCTAAAATGTCAGAATATACGTGTACATAGTTTAAAGCTGTTGGCTTGCATACTTTCTGATATATTGGTATTTGGATAAAAAAAAATAAAGAGAGCAATTATTAACAGTTGGCAGCCCTGGTGGCTCTTAAGAATACGCTCAGACATATCTGTTTATGTACAGATATTACATACAAAATTTGGTTGAAATCCAATTGATAGTGTAGAAGTTATATGCATTTAAACATTGGACCTATCAGAAGGCTTAAAATTATTTTGGCAACACTGTCATGGTTGGCCTCCTGGAAATTAAACTGAAATAGCATTATCTATAAGTGTGCCAATTTTGGAATAGCTCCCATGCATACCTTGCAAGATATCCAACATGGAGCTCAAACTTCTAGTGCGTTTTTTCAGCAGTTGGTAGCACTGACATCATTTTCAAATATGGACGTGAGATATTCCGGTGCACATCTTTATTCATATTAAATTTGGTTTTGATTGCTGCAGCCGTTTAGGATTTGATAGGGGGGGACACACACAGCCAGACAGACCGACAGACAGACAGCAGACAGACAGACACACATTTTCCCGGATCGATCTCATAAGTCTACTTTTTCCTCATTTTTGCAAAATGTGAAAAGTAGGCTAAAAATATTAGGATGACCAACTATCTTTGAAGAAAATAAGGGATTTAGCTAATATTTTTGACCAAAATACGGGAGATTTATAACACGACAAATTTTCAAAAAAAAAAAAAAAAAACAATGCTATGTTTGTAAAAAAATATTAAGAAGAACTTTATTTTATACTTAATCCTTTATGGGATAGTGGTCTCTATATTAACCACCTGTCATAAGGACAGTTTATGCTTTCAAAGATGCTGATAGTAGAATCTTTAAGCCAAATTTCGCAGAATTTTCAAGACGAAGTGCTAGCTAGTATTTCTAAAAATGAAATATAATTACGGTTTCTTTTACCCAATTGGTTTTCAGTGTACAAGTCATAACTATATTAAAAATCTACTTGATCAGTCTGTCTTCGTTCATCCTACGTATTTGCCCATAAAATTTTGCCCTTCTTTTCCTGTTCTTGTTGTTTGTAATCGTCTCTGTCTGTTAGTATAGTTCTATTGTCGGTCTCTTTAACCAAATTCCCTCTTTATGAACTGGTCCGTAGATCTTTCTCAGTATTTTTATCTCTTGTTTTTCTAGTTCCTTGATTGCTGTCGTTTCTGAAGCGTATAAGACTACTGTATTATAGTGTCGTAATTTGGCATTGATGGAGGTACTCTTGTTGTTGTAGTGGTTCCATGTAAGTATGTATGCTTTCTGTAATTTTGTGATCCTTTGGATGCCAAGTTCTGTCCACTTCCAGGTATTTGAAACTTTCCACTTGCGTCATTTTTCCATACTTGGTTTTCGGTGGCTGTCAGTAGATTTTGTGTCCATGCACTGTGCTTTTTCGTATGAGATTAGTAACCCTGTTTTGGCTGAGATTTCGTGTAGCGTCTCTATACCTTCTTTGGCTTCTTCTCAGGCCAGGCATTTTATGTTGACTGTTCTGGTGTTTCGCCATTTTTATATCTTTTACTCCTTGCTCCCATGCCTTAATATTTTTTTATCCAAAACTGAGTTAAATAGAATGGTTGATAAGCCATCTCTGTGTCACACTCCTTTCCTGATTATTATTATTATTATTATTATTATTATTATTATTATTATTATTATTATTATTATTGAAAATATCAGGTGCAGGTTTGGACAGCGAGCAAACATGGCAAGTCTGGTTATTATCTCACTCAGTTCTTGACTGGACATGGGCACTTCTGTTCTTATCTCAAGAAGATGGGGAAGGTGGATTCACCAGATTGCATCTACTGTGTTAACCAGCTAGATATTGCTAATCACTCCTTCTTCTCTTGTGGACGGTGGGTCCAAAATAGACAGTCTCGTCAAGAGCACATTGACGTGGAAAAATCTCCTGACAATATTGTTGCGGTGATGCTACTAAATGAAGAAAATTGTAAGCTGGTAGCAAGTTTTGTTGGAAATATCCTCCGAACAAGGAAGACAGATCTGGATCGCCTCTACAGGAGAATGCCCTACGGGCAAAGTTAAATGGTTCTAGCCTGAAGTAATAAATGTGATATACGGTTCCAGGCTAGTGTTCAGAAGCAATGGGTGAGTTTTAGTCGGTAGTCTGCTACTCAGGAGACGGACACTATGTGCGTAAATGCATTTCTCCCCCTAAAAGAAAAAATGAAAACATCTTTACAATATACAATGAAAATCCACAGCCTGCTTCCAGTCTCCGACCGGGTCAGGAATGGAATGAATGAAGCCCCCATCTAGCGGCGAGGATATGAACTGTGCCGAATGTCGAGGACTGACGCATTCCTCTGGGGCAATGATTAAATGAATGACAGATGAAATAAAATGATAGTGGAGAGTGTTGCTGGAATGAAATTGTGACAGGGAAAATCAGAGTACCCGGAGAAAAACCTGTCTGTCCAGCACATATCTCGCATGTAGTGACCGGGATTTGAGCCACGGACCCAGCGGTGAGAGGTCGGCGTGCTGCCGCCTAAGCCACGGAGGCTTAGATCTTTACAATATACACTGTTCACAAAACTTCGAAAGACTGTACATATTTTATGTGTTTTCTTTCAATTCCTGCTCATTTTAACCTGTACATTTACAATTATTGAATTTAGGTATTATTACAATATGATAAATACATTTGAAGGTAGCATATCAAATGCATACAGAGCAGGACAATACAGAACAATATATTCTTCAGGCTGACCAACTCTCCGGTATTTGACACTATTTTTCCACGATCTACCGGCTCCTGTATTTTCTGTCTGTATGGGTGAATTTCTCCCGTATTTTTTCGTCAAGTAAAATCATTCAGTTTCAATTATTTAAATTTTACGCACACGTTCGAAATTCGTTTAAACGTTCGAGGGCAGACGCAATAGATTCTATATCGAGTTTCTTGTAACGATTATATCGATTCGAAATGTCCAACCTATGAGTTTAAATCTCCTTGACTGTTAACCCTTTATAGGGTAGCGGTCTCTATATTAACCACCTGTCATAAGGGCAGTTTATGCTTTCAAAGATGCTGATAGTTGAATCTTTAAGCCAAATTTCGGAGAATTGTCATGCCGAAGTGATAGTATTTGTAAAAATGAAATATTATATACGTATCTATATACGTAATGTACTGAATAATATTTAAAAACATTAAAACTAAAAACATTAACTATTTAAGTGTAAAGATAGAATATAAAATTAATATAGAAATAAAAATCATTACATAAAATTAAAATAATAAAAGAAATACAAAAATTAAAATAATTAACATAGCTATAACAATATTATGAAAATAATTATTGTAAAAATCGATTTGAAATCAATTAAATAAATAAAAAATAAATATCAAAATTAAATATATAAGAACATAAATTAAAAATTAAAATAAATATATAAACATTAAAATTAGACAAACAAACAATAACATTAATAATAATAAAATGAATTAAAATGTAAAAATACATAAAATCAAGAAATAATTTTGCCATGTTGTGCCCGTTTAGACCGGAGTCCGCACGACCACATATGCATTTTACCAATAATCAGTCAGCACGAGAGTCAAAATATCCCGGAGCGCCAGATGGGTTAAAGCAAATCGCAAAAACGACATCAAATGAAAAAAATGCTTTACTGATTTTTGGCTCAATGCAACAATAAGGATAGAAGGAGATTCAATTGGGTATAACACATCCTGTAAAATTATCTCAGTTTATTTTGAATTTAAACTTGACTGCAAAAATGCTCAAAGTAGCATCACTCACGTGTGGCGACCCACACTCCTATTTACACAATATACAGAAATTTTCCAAACACATTTGACAATTATTTTTTGGAAACACAAGTCTGATTGTTAGTCCTGTAGACTGTGTTCCAAAATTATTTATAATTAAATCCAGTTCAAATTTAATTGTATCTACTGGAAATATCGTAGTTCACTGTTTGAATTTTTACATAATATTAACACTCGTAGAATAAATGTTCATAGAATTTTTAACTTTCACTTATTTTTCCAGTTTCAAAAATATTGTCGAAAAATATTGTTATCATTGACGCAACACAAATTATTTACACATATTAATAACATCTGAAAAGTATATGAACTTGAGCATAGCATCGAAGAACTTGTGCGAAGCACAACAAAAAAATAATTGTTCTCCTGACAATAAACATTTCGAGAAGTGACTCGATTATGAAATTCAAGTTTCTAACAAAATACATGATTTCTGAATCATCAACTTGATCACTAAATTGTTGAACCATTCAACTATTCAATTTTCCACTTGGAATCATTCTTATGAAAAATATTTATATTCATGGCCATTTTTAGCAACTTTTACAACTTGCAATTCTTCGACAGAATGCGGAAATAAGAATTTTAGCTTCATAAAAAAAATTAATTTAGTTCATGGCACTAGGATTGAAAATATCCTTCAAATTATTCGTGGTTAAAGAATTATTTTTAATTGGCAGTGGCCCACTCTATTATTTGTGTAAGAACACAATATTCCAACAACAACAACAACGGCAAAGGTCTTCCTCTGAAGAAGAATAAACTACTATTCTGACAAATCCGGGTTCTAGCAAAATCAAAGTCTAAATGGAATTCGTAAACAAGGTTGAAATAAGAACTGATGGTTTCTAAGAAATAACCTTCGGGTCATTCATACGACGAAATGTGTAGTTCCAATACTCCTACTATAAACCTGAGCCATCGAACCTGCTATTTGATTGATGCTCGAAAAAACCTCCTCATTCCTGCGACTTAAACATGCGCACCTGGGAATGACATTTCAACTACTCCACACATATAAATTTTCTTCCCAAAATTTATACAATAAATCAAGCCTCTGCTTGTTATCAACACTGGAAGATTAATAAACTTACAAGTTTATTTTATTTTACCATTCAGTTCAACCCGTGAATTTACCATACTTATGAAAATCTTTATTTCACTTTCGAGTGTATTTATGTCATGATTTTATATAAATACAAAAATATCCTATTTGATACAAATATCATTTGCTTCCCGTTTCATGCCTCTCCGTGTTATCTGAAAAATATACTTTGCTCATTGCAAATATAAACTGTTCAACCAGAACTGAAATGTTGGTTGAATGCGGGCTTGCGCTAACCACTCTCCTTCGGAAAATCTCCTGTTCCAGACTAGAAATGATTAAACTACTTCATAGGCTCTCTCTCAATACATGTGATTATTATAAAATATAATATCCAAGAATTATTTAGAAAAATTATAAAAATTATTATTATTATTATTATTATTATTAGTTATATTATTTTAAATATGTTTAATTATCATCTCATTATGTGAGAATCCACATGTTCGAACCTTCGAATATGGAAAAAATATCCATTCCTCAACAAAAATATTTATTAACTTTTACAGTTACATCGGCTGATTACCGTGATTTCCCAAAAAATTGAAATATTCAAATAAATGCTCAAAATGCTCGGCCATCGATCCTAAACTGTTCTGAGTGCTGAAAATACTCAGAATAACTCTAATATGTCTTGCGTAAATCATTGCAAGATTTAAATACGAAGAAAAATAAATGTGTTGGTCATCTGCAGAAAAATAGTTTGTTCCAATTAGCTAGGCATAATATAATTCAAATGTGGCTTACATTTCTTGATGGTCTTGAAGCGTAGCGAACCTGGTCTGTACCACATTTATCCATAGACATGCCCTATCGGACAAGCACGTATAATCCTTGTATCGGCCGCCATTATATACCCACAATCCGTCTAGTCAGACATAGTGGTAGTATCTCTTGACGTTTGAAGTAACTGTTGATTCATTTTAATATGGGCTTCTATCAAAGCCATAACAGTTTGTTTAAATGGGGTCAGATCTAAGTGATCTATTCTTAGATATGTCAGTTGTAACGTAACTCACGGTAATCTTATCAATACAAGAAGACACTGACAGTCTAACCAATCAACGGCTGTTCTGAAGATCGTTCCCTGGGCATGGTTTAACACCATCTACCATGCGCTAAGCAACCTGTAGTTTCCCTTGCGTAGACTAATGAACACCACCGTGATCGACTGGTCTTCAGTGTACTGATAGATCGAAGTGGTTAACAAGTTACCAATATGAAAACTGACTGAAATGGACTAAACATCCAAGTATTAGGTTATTACTGGACTGTGACAAAGTACTAATTCTAGACAAAGTCTAGCATATGTCCATGTAGAAACATAAATATTTCCACTAATGTCTGTAGAAAAAAAAAATTCAATCACCTCAGTGATTCTCCTCGCCGGAAACTTACTAAGTTCCACTTCGTAGCGCAGCACTTTTTGTGACTATCACAACTTTGAAAATTACTTCTGCGTAGATCCGGCAACCATGTGCCTTGGCTCAGCGTAGCAGCAACTTGCTAGGCAGGTGCTTGTGTTGGAATGAGCTAACCATGCCTGCGCCAGCCGGCTTTTATTCAAAACTGCCAGGGTCACGCGTCATCAGCTGATATCTGGAAATCCTCATATCTCTGGTATCCCTGGTCTGATTTACTTGATACTAATTGCATTCTCTTTCATTTGGCCGTGCCAGTAATCTGATCCCAGTCTCAAGTCTCTACTCCATGGTTAACTATTTAATCAATAAATAGCCTCGACCTCCGCTATTACTCGCTACGTCACTTGACATGCAAGTATCGGTATATTCTTTCCAATTGCTTCGAGAAGCAATGGAGCGCGATATTCAAATATCTGAACTTTCAAAAGCGGCTGTAGCCTTTCCCTTGATATCTAGGTGTCTGAATCTTGGAATACCCATTCCTAGAGTTGGGCACAGTGTAAAGGGTTGAACCAATGAACGCGTACTTACTTATTTCCTTTTTCTGTTTCTTTCTTTCATTATTTTTCTTTCTTTCTTTCTTTCTTTCTTTCTTTCTTTCTTTCATTCATTATTTTTCTTTCTTTCTTTCTTTCTTTCTTTCTTTCTTTCTTTCATTCATTATTTTTTCTTTCTTTCTTTTTACTTTCTTTCTTTCTTTCTTTCTTTCTTTCTTTATTTCTTTCTTTTTCTTTCTTTCTTTCTTTCTTTCTTTCATTCTTTCTTTTTTCTTTCCTTCTTACTTTTTTCTTTCTTTCGTTTTTCTTTCTTTCTTTCATTCTTTCTTATTTCTTTCTTTCTTTCTTTCTTTCTTTCTTTCTTTCTTTCTTTCTTTTTCCGTTCTTTCTTTCATTATTTTCTTTCATTTTTTCTTTCTTTATTTCTTTCTTTCTTTTTACTTTCTTTTTCTTTCTTTTTTCTTTTTTATTTCTTTCATTATTTTTTCTTTCTTTCTTTCTTTCTTTCTTTCTTTCTTTCTTTTTTCTTTCTTTCTTTTTACTTTCTTTCTTTCTTTCTTTCTTTCTTTCTTTCTTGCTTTCTTTCTTTCTTTCTATCTATCTATCTTTCTTTCTTTCTGTTGCTCAGCTGGTGGTGCTTTGGCGTGATTTGTTTTTTGTCGTACTTCACACCATCTATGAGCCGTATAGGGGCAAGAGTTTATAATACAATGATGGGCAGTGATGACGAATCTGTTACAGAATATATTTAGGTTTTCTTAAGGGGAGGTATGACTGAATTTTTCAGATTTTGAGAGAAAATCGTAAATCGTAAATCGTTTCTTTGTTTTATTTATAGCCCAATTCTTTCTCTTTCAGAAAATAATTTTATTTTAGTAATTCCAGCTGTTGTTAAGTTTATAGAAGCCATTTACTATGAGCCAGCAAGACATTTGAACATTTCAGATCCATGTATTTATTCTTTATTGCCGGACAGATAGACTCCACTAATGACAATATAATAATTAACAATAAAATTTACAAGTATAAACAAAACGAAAACAGCAAACACGATCAGAAAGAGAAATACACTATTATACTGTATATCAACAACTACAACCGTACAGACACGCACTCAAACATCCTAACTCTAGCATTCATTCATAAAATCCCTTTGTACAGGAAACATTAAAATAATTATTACAGAAAAATCAAAACTATCTGCAGTAAACGGAAAGAAGGCAAAAACGTAAAGGAAAAGTTAAGAAGAAAAAGTTCAGAAACTGGGAAGAGTAATAATAATATCGTATGGCCTCGGGTGCCTGGTGCAAGCTTTGCTATTTGACACCCAGAGGGTAGCTTGCATGTCGAATTTCGTAGTTCCTTGACTATGAAAGTCAAGGAGGTTAGATGTTAGATATCTAATCTCCTTGAACACAATAGCGCTTTCTAGAAGAGAAATGAGGAACTTTGTACTGGCGGAAACTCCCGAGATTAATTTTGCCATTATGAACACGGCCTACTGAATTCAAATGGGTTCTTTGACATGCCAACATCGTATGACATGCGTATCGTATTTTTGCCGCCTTTCAAAAATCACTTACCACGGTCAGGGGCGAACCTGCAATCTTGGGGTTAGTAGACCGACACGCTATCCACTCACCCACCGTGACAAGCTATACAAGAGTGACATTCGAGAATCTAGATAACAGCAAACAATAAATACATTACTTCAGTCGCTCGTACAATCAATCAAAGGAATCATTATAATATTATTATTATTATTAATAATAATAATAAAAATAATAATAATCATATAATAATATAATAATAATACAGAACTAGGACCGTGATCAGGAGAAAATGACTGGAAGACACTTAAAATGGCAGAAAATATCTGTGGAAGAAAAAGCGTAGAGATAACATATGAGTGAGTAAATAAACTTGCCTCTTTCAATGAATTGCTGTGTACAAAATACTCCTTGAGGTGCTATCTATATGAGATATTGCTGTAACTTGGTAGGATAGTTGCTAAAGATACAGTAATAAAAAATTGCTTTGGGTTTTGAATTACTTTGAGTTTTAATATAAAAGTTGATAGGTAGATTTAAATTAATAATATTGAATTTACCATAATATTAAAATGGAGAGTTTAAACAATTTTGGAAGGAAGAGTATCCATCTAACACATAACCCCAGAGCAATTATTGTTTCTATACACCTTAAATACACGTAGAAAGAAAATCATCTTGATCAAACAAAAACTTTGATGCAAGGGACTTTTATGGGAACTTGAAAATTAATAAACTAATTAATTAGAACCATTGATGCCAGTAACTCTTTATCCAAGTGCTTAGAATTTGGTAATGTTATTATGAAAACTGTATAAGTTGCAAAACTCAGTCTAACCCCCCTTAACCCTTTATAGAGCAAAACTATTTATTTTTTAATATTATGTGTTTTATTATTATTATTATTATTATTATTATTATTATTATTATTATTATTATAAGTATTATTATAATTAATTTAATTATTAATATAGTTATTTTTTAAATTGTATGTGTTTTTATATTTTAATTTATTTTAATTATTATAATTATTAAAAATGTTAGTTTTTGTTTCTCTAATTTTAATGTTTATATATTTATATTTAATTTTCAATTTACGTTCTTATAGATTAAATTTTGATATTTCTATTGAATTAATTAATTAACTTATTTCGAATTGATTTTTAAAATTATTTTCGTTTTTATATTTCTTTTATTATTGTAATTTTATTTTTATGATTTTTAGCCTATTTTCAATTTTGAAAAAATAGGCTTGTGTGTCACCCCCCCCCCCCCCCTAATAAAATCTAAACGGCTGGAGCGATTTCAATGAAACTGGGTATGTTTATAGCACTATTCCGGCCGACCCCGACCGTGCCCTTCAAATTTTGTTACGACTCACCAATCCAACATGGCGGCTGTGCGAAGTGTTTCACCAGCATTCAATATCTCCGAAACTATTACCGATATTACCCTGACATTTTGTACGGTGATAAAGGGAACTACTCTAAGTTCACTTATGTGAACTTTGAAAACCTCGTAACTACAAAACCAACATGGCGGTCAAGCGAAGTTGCGACATTTAAATAGACGTTTCTCGCGATTTGACCAACCAAACGCAATGAAACTTGGTACAGTATATGTTTATATACGTTGTAATGCACCGACATCTAACGTCGTTCAATTGTTTACATAACCACGAGATGGCGGATGTGCGAAATATTTCACCGGCATTCTATATCTCTGAAACTATTAGCGGTATCATCCTGAAATTTTGTACGGAGATAAACGGCAATACTGGAAGTCCATCTATAAGACTTTCAAAAACCGGTTAACTACAAAACGAACATGGCGGCCAAGCGATTTTGAAAATTTTAAATAGATCTTTCTCGCGATTTAATGTTCCAAACGCACTGAAATCTGGTACAGGAAATATTTATGCACATTGTAATGCACTGGTATCTAATTTAGTTCAATTGTTTACATAACCTCAAGATGGCGGCTGTGCGAATTTTAAAATTAAGTTTTTATTTCTTGTGATGTAGTCATACGATCGAAGTGAATGTTTGAATAATGAACCTACGCAATAATTTTCCTTTAATAGTACATGACTCTATGGCCTATACATTTAACAATCCAACATGGCGACCATCCGAAATATTTAGACGGCTCTGAATATCTACGAATCTATTATAGCAATCAAACTGATTTTTTTAATGTTCATAGGGGCTATGAACTTAAGTTCACCTATAGGACTTTAAATAACCTGGTGATCACAAATCCAACATGGCGGCGACGCGAAGTATACATATTCACATGGAAGTTTCTCGCAATTTAACCATCCGAGTGCAGTGAAACTTGGTACAGTAAATCCTTATACGAATGGTAATCCACTGGCATCTAATTTATTTCAATTGTTTCCATAACCTCAAGATGGCAGCTGTGCGAAATTTAAAAATCTCCTTGTTACTTCTTGTGTCCCAATTATGCGATTGAAGTTTGAATACTACACGTACACAATAATCTGCATGTAACAGTACATAACTCTAAGACCTACATATATTTAAATCCAACATTGCGACCATCCGAAATATTTAGTCGGTTCTCAATATCTACGAATCTATTACAGCAATCAAACTGAAATATTGTATGTTGATAGAGGCAGTTAACATAAGTAGGATATTTGAAAATAGGCTGTATAGGTCTTCACGGAACTACTTGTTTAAAAATGTTATCCAACATATTACGTCAAGTAGATAAGTAGTTATATTTGATTTTTAGAAATACTTGCACTTTGGCATGCAAATGTTCCGAAATTTGGCTGAAAGATTCAACCATGAGCATCTTTGAAAGCATAAACTGTCCTTATGACAGGTGGTTAATATAGAGACCGCTATCCCATAAAGGGTTAAAAGAGGCAGTTTAAGGAGAGAGAGCTGTAAATTGTAATGATTTTTATTTTAAGAATTGCACTGAAACTCCCACGATGGCCGAGGGCGCTAAAGTCCGATCTCGGGACTTGCTCTAGTTCTAGTTCCCCATGACGGTCACAGTAGAAGATGCCAGAACGCTGTGTGATGTCCCAGAATACAATCAAGTCCTCGACAAATGGTAGGAATGAGGAAATGTGATTGTTTCTGTGGATCCCTGCTCCAGAGCAATTAGCAGTACGAGCTGGAATCTTGAATATAAATCTCGTGTGTGTGTGTGGTGTCTCATCACTACGTGCATGTGAAAAGGGGGGAACACTGATAAGTATGTGTGAAGACACAGGGTGTGTTAGAAGAGTAAGCTACCTCATGACTTAGTGACTAGCATTCTTGTCTGTTACCCCTGAGGTCCGAGAAATTTAATTCTGGTCCGAGATCTGGAACTTGTGGTACACTCCGCTTCGTGAGGCAGAACTGAGTAGAGGAAGGTTCGATTCCCACCACAGCCATCCTGGAAGTGGGTTTTCTGTGGTTTCCCCACTTCTACTCCAGGTAAATGCCGGGATGGTTCCTAACTTAAGGCCATTGCCTTCCCAATCCTATCCCCAATTTACAAAATTGCACATACTAGTACAGTCATCCCAATAACACTGGAACTTTAATTGTTAATGTTTTTAGTTTTAATTTAATTTGTTTTAAATTTTATCCAACACATTACGTCAAGTAGATACGGTGGAAGACATCGCAGGAAAATATACAGATAACAAATCAGAAAATATAAATGTGAGCAAACGCCCAAAGAGAAAAAACAGGAAGGAAGTGGACAGAAGGGAGAAAGAGTTAACATTGTGAATATATGAGAGGTCTTTGGGAAGAAAGAAGAAAAAGACAGAAGAAGACTATGAAAATTGGTTGGGTTTTAACGCTCTTTTTAAGGGCGAATTAACGATAGTAATAATAATAATAAGTTTGTTGTTGATTCTTTAGGGGCTTTGTGACATCTTGGTAATGTAGCCTCTTGTATTTAGGTGTGCGTGTGGAATTTGTCTGTTAAACTGTGTTTGTGATTACTGTATTCGTGTGTGTAGTTGTAATTCAGATGATGATTGGGAAGGAGGCGGCCATGGCATCAGTTAGGAACCATCCCGCCATTCGTATGGAGTGGAAGTGGGGAAACCATGGAAAACCACTTCTAGGATTCCTAGGGTGAGAATCGAACCCGCTTCTCCTCAGGTTTACCTCACGAGGCTGAGTGTACCCCGTTCCTGCCTCACACCAGAATTTAAATTTCTTGGTGAAGCCGGGAACCAAACAAGGACCTCCCGGGCTTAATTTAATGCATGCATTGTTGTCATATTTAAATAAATAACAAGAAGTTCCGTTAAGAACTATACAGCCTACTTTTCATGCCAATGATTATTCTACAGAATATGAACCTATCTAGAATAATGACGAAATTAAGTTGCTAATATCGAAATTACCAATTAGTTCGAAATACTGTATACCTGGCATAATGTATCCTAATAGAGCACTACAGTTGGCAGCCCTGATGAATGAATATATTCTTAGTTCCGTCTCTTACGGTACTAAATACAAAATTTGGTTGAAGTCCACTGGATAGCATGGACGTTACATGCAGTTAAACATTGGATATAACAGCGCGCGTAAAATCATGTTGGCAACAATGTCATGCATGTATTGGTCAGAAATAATCTGAAATAATATGATCTATTGTTGTGCCAATTTTGAATGAAATCCATTAGTTAGTATAGAAGTTACATGCATTTTAAAATTGGACCTATCAGCAGGCTTAGAATCATGTTGGCAGCACTGACGTATATTAGTTACTCCAAATTCGTCTAGAATGCCAGGTGCTATACGTGTGCAAAGTTTAGAGCTATTGGCTTGCATACTTTCTGATATATTGATATTAGGGTAACAAAAATTGGGACAGCACATATTAACAGTTGGCAGCCCTGGTTGCTCCTTAGAATACGCATAGTCATATCTGTTATGGTACACATAGCACATACGAAATTTGGTTGAAATCCAAATGATAGTATGGAAGTTACATGTATTTAAAGTTGGACCTGTCAGCAGGCTTAGAATCATGTTGGTAGCACTGAGGTATATAAGTTACTCCAAATTAATATAGAATGTCAGGTACTATACGTGTGCATAGTTTAAAGCTGTCGGCTTGCATACTTTCTGATATATTGGTATTTGGATAAAATAAATTAGGAGCATTTATTAACAGTTGGCAGCCCTGGTAGGTCTTAAGAATACGCTCAATCATATCTGGTTATGTACACATACAACATACGAAATTTGGTTGAATTCCGCTTGATAGTGTAGAAGTTATATGCATTTAAATAATGGACCTATCAGGAGGCTTAAAATCATTTTGGCAACACTGCCAAGTTTGGCCTCCTGGAAATTAAACTGAAATATTATGATCTGTACGTGTGCCAATTTTGAAATAGCTCCCATTCATACTTTCCAAGATATCCAACATGGAGCTCAAATTTCAATTGCGATTTTTTAGCAGTTGGTAGCACTGACATCATTTTCAAATATGGCCGTGAGATATTCAGGTATAGATCTTTACTCCTACCAAATTTTGCTTCGATTGCTGCAGCCGTTTAGGAGGTGATAGGGGGGGACACACACACAGCCAGACAGACAGACAGAAGGACAGACAGACAGACAGAGACAGACAGACACACATTTGCCCGATCTCATAAGTCTACTTTTTCCTCATTTTTGCAAAATGTGAAAAGTAGGCTAAAAATAGGAGCGAACATAATGTGAAAAAATTAAACGTTTTTTTTTTTTTTCTTCAAATTTGCCGTCCGGATGCGAGCAGCTACTCTCGTCACTGTCTGCACTGAACCATTTAAGCAGCTAAGAATACAATCTACTTTAACCTGACCATTTAACAACAATCACATAATCACACTAAGCAAGCAAACTACAGAGAGTTTGTTTTTAGCCTACTTTTCACATTTTGCAAAAATGAGGAAAAAGTAGACTTATGAGATCGGGCAAATGTGTGTCTGTCTGTCTGTCTGTCTGTCAGTCTGTCTGTCTGTCTGTCTGTCTGTCCTTCTGTCTGTCTGTCTGGCTGTGTGTGTGTCCCCCCCTATCAACTCCTAAATGGCTGCAGCAATCGAAACAAAATTTGGTAGGAGTAAAGATCTATACCTGAATATCTCACGGCCATATTTGAAAATGATGTCAGTGCTACCAACTGCTAAAAAATCGCAATTGAAATTTGAGCTCCATGTTGGATATCTTGGAAAGTATGAATGGGAGCTATTTCAAAATTGGCACACGTACAGATCATAATATTTCAGTTTAATTTCCAGGAGGCTAAACATGGCAGTGTTGCCAAAATGATTATAAGCCTCCTGATAGGTCCAATTTTTAAATGCATATAACTTCTATACTATCAATTGGAATTCAACCAAATTTCGTATGTTGTATGTGTACATTACCAGATATGACTGAGCGTATTCTTCAGATCTACCAGGGCTGCCAACTGTTAATAAATGCTCCTAATTTATTTTATCCAAATACCAATATATCAGAAAGTATGCAAGCCGACAGCTTTAAACTATGCACACGTATAGTCCCTGACATTCTATATTAATTTGGAGTAACTTATATACGTCAGTGCTACCAACATGATTCTAAGCCTGCTGACAGGTCCAACTTTAAATACATGTAACTTCCATACTATCATTTGGATTTCAATCAAATTTCGTATGTGCTATGTGTACCATAACAGATATGACTATGCGTATTCTAAGGAGCAACCAGTGCTGCCAACTGTTAATATGTGCTGTCCCTATTTTTGTTACCCTAATATCAATATATCAGCAAGTATGCAAGCCAATAGCTCTAAACTTTGCACACGTATAGTACCTGGCATTCTAGACGAATTTGGAGTAACAAATATACGTCAGTGCTGCCAACATGATTCTAAGCCTGCTGATAAGTCCAATTTTAAAATGCATGTAACTTCTATACTAACTAATGGATTTCATTCAAAATTGGCACAACAATAGATCATATTATTTCAGATTATTTCTGACCAATACATGCATGACATTGTTGCCAACATGATTTTACGTGCGCTGTTAGATCCAATGTTTAACTGCATGTAACGTCCATGCTATTCATTGGACTTCAACCAAATTTTGTATTTTGTACCTTAAGAGACGGAACTAAGAATATATTCAGTCATCAGGGCTGCCAACTGTAGTGCTCTATTAGGATACATTATGCCAGGTATACAGTATTTCGAACTAATTGGAAATTTCGATATTAGCAACTTAATTTCGTCATTATTCTAGATAGGTTCATATTCTGTAGAATAATCATTGGCATGAAAAGTAGGCTGTATAGTTCTTCACGGAACTTCTTGTTTTTTTATATGCGATGGGGACCCTCGCTTGCCCGCTTGCCCGCGTTGCGCGTCTGTCTCCCGCCAGGCACTTTGCCGTTATGCGGCGCTCGCGTGGCACTGAGTCATTGAGTATAGGAATTTGTACTTAAAGTTGTACTTCAATGTGATCCTTGACCAATATTTTGACGAACTGACTTTCGGAGAGCGATTGTCGACTTATTTTTAACAAGATTCTGCCACTGCTCACACTGCCGAAGCATCCATGACAGAACTGCGTCGCATTTTCGGTGCGAGGATTATAAGTTGGAACGTGTGGCCCCCGCGAAGCCCAGACTTATCACCATGTGACTTTTATCTGTAGGGGACGCTTAAAAATAGAGTGTATGCGAGAAACCCTCACACTATAAATGAGCTTAAAGGCTTTATTACAGCTGAAATACAGTCAATCGGTGCTGAGGAAATTCAGAGAGTAAATGCCAGTTTCCTAAAAAGGTGCCAGCTATGTGTAGCAGTGCATGGCGAACAATTTCAGCACCAGCGTTGAACTAGGTAAGGAGAAATTCCTATACTTTATGTCTCAGTGCTGCGCGAGCTGCGCATAACGTCAAAGTGCCTTGCGGGAGACAGACGCGCAACGCGGGCGAGCGGGCAAGCGAGGGTTCCCGCCGCATATAAAACAAACTCTATGTAGTGTCAGCCTGAAAAAAAAAACACACCATATACAAGAAAAGCTATTAAAGTACAGTAGGTAGGTTGTCAGCTATTGTCCTGATGTTAAAATTGAACTAAAAATAGTATTTTAACATAATGCAGAAATCAGATGTGAGAGGTATACTGCTGCAAGAAGCAGGATGAAAGACGACGTTTGAGAGCTGCAGTGCTTGTAATTAAGACAAATTATATAAATAGAAGGTGTTGAAAAAGAAGCTTTCGTGGCACGGATTAACAAAATGGAAATGGCTTATCATTTAACCAAATACATTTACAAAACACGATCAATGCCCTTCAAGGCCAAACTGAGACACTACGTTACCGTTATTCGCCCTGAGGCGTTATATGCATCAGAATGCCTGGCGATGAATAAGAAAGGCCTGGCAGAACAACTCGAAACCAAAGAGAGGAAGATTCTTAGAAAGATCTTGGGCCCGGTCAAGGAACGAGGAGAGTATAGAAGACGATACAACGATGAACTTAATCTACATGTGGAGAAAATAACGGACACCATTCGCAAAAGAAGACTCTCCTTTTATGGCCATTTAACACGAATGAACTCTGGGAGATTGTCCAATCGAATCTGTGCCTACTTTGTGGGAAAGAAAACCAAAGGGATCTGGTTTACAGAGGTGGAAAAAGACCTACAAGAACTGGGGATATCACATGAGGCCATCTTGGAACGTGAATCTTTGAAGAAGAAACTTGGGTAGATACAGAGTTTTCAGCCAAAACCTATATTGAAAACCGGCAAGAAGTGGACCGAAGAACGGAAGGAAGCTCACCAAAGAAGAATGCGCGAAGGCAGTTGAAATAACGTGGTCCATAGACGACCGAAACGATTATATATATAAAGAAGAAGGTGTTGATGAGGCGTGAGGCGGTACAAACAAAAGATTTATTGGACTTCATTTGTTCGGTGGATAGGAATCTGTATTGCTAAATTTTTGTACCGTACCTATTTTCTCGATTATGAACATAATGAAGAGAGCGGAGTGTGTGTGTGGGGGGATTCTCTGAATTCAGTAACTCTTCTGCATTAACTTCTGTTTATAATAATATTCTTGAGACGATAGCCATGCTCTAATCGGGATTCCAAATACACACTTCAAGCAGAAGCTGAGACCCGTATGCTAATGCAAGGCTCCCCAAACAAGGAGGTGAAATCAATTACAGCCTGTTTAAGTATTCACACACATTTAACGAAATCCTCTCTTTCAATTAGTGTTGTCGCCATAAACATGCTGAGGGGAACATGTCGTAATTCACAAGCTTCCGCTCATTTCACGCGTCGTACGTCATGTTCCATCGTTATCTCTAGCGACCACAATTTATGAACAAAACATTCCCAATTGTCCTTGTACTAGGGGCTTAAATATATATATATATATATATATATATTTTTAGTCGTTTACCCTCCAGGTTGGTGGAACCCTCGGACTCGGCGAGGGAACTCACCACTACCGCCTCTACGGGCAGTGTCCTAGAGCTGGGAACATCGAATCGGAAGGGATACAACTGGTGAGGTGGGATTGGCACCTCGCCCAGGCAACCTCACCTGCAAAGCGAAGAGGGGCCTCATGAGGGAAGGTAATGGATGGGCAGGATGGATAGGCATGGAAGAGGGAAGGAGGCGGCCGTGGCCTTGAAGAAGGTACCATCCCGGCATTTGCCCGAAGACGAAGTGGGAAACCACGGAAAATCACTTCGAGGATAGCTGAGGGGGAATCGAACCCCCTCTACTCATTTGGGCCACCCGAGGCTGAGTAGACCCCGTTCCAGTCCTCGTACCACTTTTCAAATTTCGTGGCAGAGCCGGGAATCGAACCCAGGACCTCCGGGGCTGCAGCTAACCATGCTGATCGCTACGCTACGGAGGCGACATATATATTTTCTTAATTATTATTATTTCCAGGTTAGTCAATTTTCCCTCCAGATCGATGTTTCCCACGGACTCAGCGAGGGAACTACCTTTCCAGGCAGTGTCCTAGAGCTGGGAACACTTGGTTGCAATGGATACAATTGGGGAGGTGTGATCAGCACTTAGCCTAGGCGGACTCACCTGCAAAGCGAACAATGGCCTCATGAGGGAGGGGAAGGGAAGGGAAGATTGGGATGGATAGGCAAGGAAGAGGGAAGGAGTTGGCCGTGGCCTTACAGTAGGAACCATCCCGGCATTTGCCCGAAGACGAAGTGGGGAAACCACGGAAAACCACTTCGAGGATGGCTGAGGTGGGAATCGAACGCCCTCTACTCATTTGGACCACCCGAGGCTGAGTAGACCCCGTTCCAGTCCTCATACAACTTTCCAAATTTTGTGGCAGAGCCGGGAATCGAACCCAGGACCTCCGGGGCGGCAGCTAAGCACGCTGACCGCTATGTTACGGAGGCGACCATTATTTTCAGGTACGCTACTATTTTCTCAACCCCTAGGGCTGGTACATTAAATCAAGTGATCAAAGCAGAAAAATCGATTGATTGCTACAAAAATCAATCAGCCGACTATGGAGTTAATCGATCAATCGTTTGGTCATTTAATCGATCAATCGTTTGGTCATTTAATCAATTAATCGTTTGGTCGAAAATTGATATTTTATCGATTAATCGATGTACTTCGCTCTTTTCACTACGCTCTCACAGAAGTAAAACAGACGTTTAATTAATTAAGATATATTGTATTATACTTTTTATGTTCGACCCTCACTATTATGTGTCAGAAAACTGTATCATAATGATGGTCATTATAACACTGTTTTTCATTATGATACAGTTTCTCCAGCCAATCAGAGCTCGTTCATTGATCAATTAGGTAACGATACCTTCGCGCATGTGCTCAAAATCCAACATGTCGGACATAAACACAACATCGAACTATAATAAATTACCGACATGGAATACGCACCGTCCATAAGTTCGCATAAATAAACTGGCGAATATGAGAGAAGAAATAGCACTGCACCTTAATATCACCAACCCTAATTTCTACACAGCCTTCAAACGACTCCGGTGACAATATTACTGAGGGACGGCAGATGTAAACATATGGCCTGCATATGGCATTGCAAGCACACAGAGCGCATGCGTCGGTTGTTCAGAGATCTTGAAAGACAGAGATATCAAACCCAGCGCTCGCTCTCCAATCACAAAATTCAAGTGGATGACTCTCAACAGGTATTTATGAATATTTATGTTAAAACATATAACAACGTTATAATTATCGTCGAACATAAACTGTCGTATGCAACTCGCCTATAATGGTAATTAAGACACTCGTATAGAAATTATAAAACTCGCATACGCTCGTTTTATAAAAATACTCGTGTCTTAATTATAGCCATTATAGGCTCGTTGCATAATGTACTATTTTAATAATGTACCTTTTTTATGAAAACTGGGCTAACACAAAGTTAAACAAAAATGTCCCTGTCCAAAATTGTAAACATTGAACAAGAATTCAAAATCTTTGCTGAAAACTCTTCGTTTTCTATTTTCGAAACCCTTCCCAATTTCACTTTCACTGACTTTTATTCGGTTATTGTTAACATAAACAAGGACACTTTGATAAAACGTTTATTAATTTATTTATTTAACGTTCGGCTTTTAGTGCCGGGAGTTTCCGAGGACATGTTCGGCTCGCCAGAGGTAGTAGCTGCTTCTAGCGGACACCCATGTGGTGAGCTACAAGTTCCGTTCAATTTCAAGTAGTTCAAACTTTCGCTACCAGATATCACTCACACCTAGTGGTGAACTTTGGAACTTTGATAGAGCGTTTCAACGAAACCTAACCTAGAAATTTGGCTTTACACTCGCTTAGTTAGTGGAAGTATCTTTTACCACGTATTATAGATTTCTATACACCATTCCGAAAATAAGCGTAACTCGAGTTAAGCGATGACCTCACATTTATACTTCTTTTCTTATCTCGTCTACTAATCAATTAATCGATTCTCAGTTTTGCCTCATGAGGCTCAGTGCACCCCACTCCAGCCCTCAAACCAGAATTAAATTTCTTAGCAGATCCAGTGACAGCCAAGAATGCTAGCCACTACGTAAAGAGGGGGACATACACTGTCAAATATAGGAAACTGAACTTTTCTGTCACTTCACGCTTCCGTGTTCCCCCATCAGCCCCGTGTACTTGAGTGTGTGTTAAATTAGTCTGATAACCTGTGTTTTCCTGTGACTGCAGCAGTGTGTGCAGCGGTGATTGCTACGGTCGGGGATGGTGTAGGTGCTCCGGGACTTGAAATAAGGTACTATCCAGACATTTACTTACTTGGAGGGAGTGCGGAAAAACCACTCTCGGGATTGCTGCTGCCCATTGCAGTCATGGAGAGCACATTAATACAAACGACGACGCGGCGGAGTTTTGAATTGTAATGGCAATTAATATGTTTTAGTTATTATTGAATAACTTAAGGGCTTTGTAACATCGTGGTTATCTAGCTCCTGCGAAACCTGCCGGGTGTTGTTTCTCCTTATGTGAGCCCTTCTACGACTACTTCCTATATTTAACCTTTTCAACGTGGATATGATTTAGCTGTGACTGAGTCTTCAGTCTTTTGACTGGTTTGATGCAGCCCTCCACGCCTTCCTGTCCTGTGCTAATCGTTTCATATCTACATAGCTACCACACCCTACATCAGAGGCAATCTGTTTAACATATTCTAACCATGGTCTACCCCTACAGTTCTAGTCCTCGAGCCTTCCTTCCATAACTAAGCTTGCTATTCCTGGATGTCTTAGTATGTGTCCTTCCAACCTCTCTTCTCTTACCGACAGCAGTGGCTACGCTGGCTAAAGCGCAGCGTTAGGTCATGGGGCCAAGCTCTCTCGGTAGACGCGTGGATTCGACCCCCACCGTCGGCCGTCCTTGAAATGGTTTTCCGTGGTTTCGCATTTTCAACATCAAGCAAATGCTGGGACGGCACCTTCTGACTAGCCACGGGCGCTTCCTTCCTCATCCTTGCCCTGTTTCATTCATCTTCATCCCGACGCGCAGGTCGCCCACGGGCGTCGAATAGCAATACCTGCACTCGGCCTCTGAGGAGACCACACGACAAAGAAAATCTCTTCTGTTTATTAGCAGTCGACAGAAACATCTCTCCTCTCCCATTCGTCTTAATACCTCTTCTTTTGTAATCTTATCTACCCATCTGATCTTCATCATTCTCCTGTAACACCACATTTCAAACGCTTCAATTCTCGTCTTTTCTGCTGCGCCAATAGTCCAAATTTCACTTCGATTGAGCGCCACGCTCCAGACAAAGGCTTTAAAAAATTACTTCCTAATACCTAAATCTATATTCGATGTCAACAGATTCCTTTTCTGTGGAAATGTTTTCATTGCCTGAGCCAACCTACTTTCTATATCCTCTTTGCTTCGACCATCACTGGTTATTGTGCTTCCTATGTAACAGAAGTCTCCTACTTCCTTTAGAATTTCACCTGCCAATTTGATGTCCATAGAGGTTTGTGATTTATTTTGGCTGCATTCCCATATTTTTGTTTTACATTTATTTTTATTTTCATCATGAATTATTTCCTCAAGACGGAGTCCATACCATTCAAAAACTCATTCAAATCCTCAGGCTTGTCGGCCAAGATGACGATGTCATCAGAAAATCTCAGAGTTGAAATTATTTCTCCTTGAATCTTCACTCCCACTATCGTGGACAAAAACAAGACATGGATATCCGGTGGTTACCATGACAACAAGAGTTCATCATCTAGTTCAGTAGAGACATCTATATGATGCTATCCTTCGGAGGGGAAGTAAAGACAGCGGTCTCATGTCAAAGATTTATGGCATGTAAAAGAACCTTCCACTAATTTTATTAAACTTGTGTGAAGCTAAATTTGCAGGTGAGATTTCGTTGAAACGCTCTATCAATGTTCCAACGTTCAACACTCGGTGGAAGAGACATCTGGTAGCGAAAGTTGGAACTATTTGAAATTGAACGGAAATTGTAGCTCACCCTATGGGTGTCCGCATGAAACAGCTACAGCCTCAGACGAGCCGAACATGAACTCGGGCACTCCCGACACTTAAAGCCACACGATAAATAAATAAATAAATAAATAAATCTACAGGGTCTTTCATATAAAATAAGAGCGCCAAGCGGCGGCTTTGTTAACCGCTGATGCGGTCACCTTGGCCGAGCTTTTGGCGCGCCAAGGCCCCCTGCTTTAAGCGTGTGTACAATCCTATATGATGCAGCGCCCTTGCTAGCGTGTGTACAATGCTGAAAACTTACTTTAGTAAGTTAGTTAGTTATTGTTGATGAAACCGAAACCCTTATAGTATTGAAAGCGCGCACATAGTACATACGATAGCAGTGTTTTTTTTTCAAGTACCGATGGACTGTATAAAAATAACAAATTGACATTACCAAACTTGACCTTGCAATAAGCGTGCAGTTACTCAGTCGCCAGTCTAAACCTCAAGTGCTAACATGGTGAGACAGTTATCATTGCAACATCGTATTTTTAGCCTATTTTCAATTTTGAAAAAATAGGCTTATGAGATCACCTTTTGTCCGTGTGTGTGTGCGTGTGTGTGTGTGTGTGTGTGTGTGTGTGTGAGGTGTGTGTGTGTCCCCCCCCCCTAATAAAATCTAAACGGCTGGAGCGGATTCAATGAAACTCGGTAAGTTCATAGCACTTTTCCCGGCGACCTCGACCGTGCCCTTCAAATTTTGTTACGTCTCACCAATCCAACATGGCGGCTGTGCGAAATATTTCACGAGCATTCAATATCTCCGAAACTATTACCGATATCGCCCTGAAATTGTGTACGGTGATAAAGGGAACTACTAGAAGTTCACCTATGAGACTTTCAAAACCTGGTGACTACAAAACCAACATGGCGGTCAAGCGAAATTGAGACTTTTAAATAGACATTTCTCGCAATTTAACTATCCAAACGTAATGAAACTTGGTACAGCAAATGCTTATACACATTGTAATGCACTGGAGTATATATTTAGTTCAATTGTTTACATAACCTCAAAATGGCGGTTGTGCGAAATATTTCACTGACATTCTATATCTCAGAAACTATTACAGATATCATCATGCAATTTTGTACGGTGATAAAGGGTACTGATACAAGTTTACCTATGTATATTTCATAAACCTGTAAAGTACAAAACGAACAAGCCGACCAAGCGAATTTGAAATATTTTAATAGACTTTTCTCGTGATTTAACTCTCTGAGCGCAGTGAAATGTGGTACAGTAAATGATTTTGCACATTGTAATGCACTGCCATCTAATTTAATTCAATTGTTTACATAACCTCAAGATGGCGGCTGTGCGAATATTTAAAAATTAAGTTTTTATTTCTTGTGTCGTAATCATGCGATCGAAGTGAAAGTTTGAAGAATGAACCTAGGCAATAATTGTCCTTGAATGGTACATAACTCTATGGCCTATACATATAACAATCCTAAATGGCGAGCTTCCGAAATATTTAGACGGTTTTCAATATCTATGAATCTTTTACAGCAACCAAACTGTTTTTTTTAAATGTTCATAGAGACTATGAACATATGTTCACCTATAGGACTTTCAGTAACCTGGTGAGCACAAATCCAACATGGCTGCGACACGAAGTATAAATATTTAAATGGACGTTTCTCGCGAATTAACTATCCGAGTGCCGTGAAACGTTGCACGTTAAATGCTTATACAAATGTTGATCCACTGGCATGTAATTTATTTCAATTGTTTGCATAATCACAAGATGGCTGGTGTGCGTACTTTTGAAATCTTGTTTTTACTTCTTGTGTTCTAATCATGCGATTGAAGTTTGAATACCACACGTACACAATAATGTTAATGTAATAGTACAAAAATAAAAATCCAACCTGGCGACCATCTGAAATATTTAGACGGTTCTCAATATCTACGAATCTGTTACAGCAATTAAACTGAAATTTTGTATGTTGATAGAGACAATTAACATGAGCAGGATATATGAAAATAGGCTGTATAGTTCTTCACGGAACTACTTGTTGTATGTGAAACTTATTTTAAGTACGAGTCGGCTCGGCGGGTACGTGATGCATTTGTTCAGCAATTTCCTGATGAAGTGCCACTTTCACAAGCACAGATTCACGTAATTGCAAATAAGTTTGACACTACTGGTTCGGTGCTCAATAAAAAACATGCCCGCACACGAACAGTTTTAACAGAGGATGATCTAGATGACATTGGCGAGAATCTTGACAGGTCTCCGAATAAATCACTCACAAAATTAGCACAAGTAGGGGTTTCGGTTTTATCAACAATAACTAACTAACTAACTAACTTAAGTAAGATTTCAGCATTGTACAAACGCTAGCAAGGCCGCTGCATCATATAGGATTGTACACACGCTTAAAGCAAGGGGCCTTGACGCGCCACAAGCTCGGCCAAGGTGACCGCAGCTGCGTATAACAAAGCCGCCGCTTGGCGCTCTTATTTTATATGAAAGACCGTGTATATGTTGCTATTATTATTCTCGAATCAGAAACAAACATTGTAAATATATAACACAGTTATTATATTATCTTTGCCCAAAACTTGGCCACTTCCAATGCACTCTGTGTCCCCCGACGAAGATCTTCTTCCGTGCAGGATGCTGGGCACAGTCGACACTCAGTCATATGCTGAACAGTGTGGTCTTCTCCACAATCTCATTGAATATCATCCTGGTCAATGTAACCCCATCTTGCCATATTAACCTTTGATCTGCCTACTCTAGAGCGCAGTCTATTCAGGGACTTCCAAGTCGTCCATTCCTCGTCATAGCCAGGAGGTAGAGTTTCAGAAACATTTTCCCAACCAGGAGGGAGATTGGTCGTAGCCCTCCACATTTGCAACCTACCTTTTTCAGCAGTGGTTCTAAGTTCCTTTGATATTCTAAGGAAACTCTTCCTCGACTTCAGTCGTTGCGGTTGCGGTTCGTGTCCATATAGAGGATGAGTTCTTTCATGCTCCACTGTCTTTCGTTCCTTGTTCGCAGCTATTTCTCTTCGAACAGGGGGTGGTGCTATTCCTGCGAGGAGATAACGCCATTCGACTGGAGTTGATTTCAAGCAACCTGTTATAATCCTGCAGGTATCGTTGAGAGCTACATCCACCTGTTTGGCATGTGTTGAATTATACCAAACAGGAGAAGCATACTCTGCTGCAGAATAGCATAGTGCCATTGCTGAATTTCGGATCGTATCAGGTTGACTACCCCACTGTGATCCAGCCAGTTTGCGTAGTAGATTGTTCCTGGAAGAGACTTTCGACTTGGAGTTCATGCAGTGCTTCTTGAAAGTAAGAGATCTGTCAAGTGTCACTCCTAGATATTTTGGAGTCTCACAGTGTTCCAGTTCGACCCCTGACCATACGATCTTTATCTTGCGAGTAGCTTCCCTATTTCTCAAATGAAAAGCACACACTCGTGTCTTTGAGGGATTTGGCTTAAGCTGGTTTATGCTGTAGAATCTGGAAAGATCTTTAAGGGCATTCGTGAGGGTGTTCTACACTGATTCAAAATCTGTGCTCTGAGTGGCTAGAGCAAGGTCATCAGCATACAGGAAACTTCTGCTGTTCGGGGCTATAGGTTGGTCGTTTGTGTATATATTGAACAGGATTGGAGCCAGTACACTTCCTTGCGGGAGGCCGTTTTTCTGTAGTCTCCATCGACTACGCTGTCCTTGAAAGTCGACGAAGAACCTGCGATTTTGCAAAAGAGTGGCGATGAGCCTGGTTAGACTAAAATCCTTGGTGAGGTTGTAGACCTTGACTAGTAGTAGCTGATGGTTGACAGTATCATACGCTGCTGATAAGTCGACAAATACCACTCCTGTCACCTTACGAGCTTCAAACCCTTCTTCTATAAACTGTGTGAGATTTAGCAGTTGTCCAGTACAGCTTTTACCATGGCGAAATCCAGATTGCTGAGGTATAAGTAAGGGGTCAATTACAGGTAATAGGCGATTTAAAATCAATCTTTCCAGCAGTTTGTAGAGGTGACATAGTAGTGCAACTGGTCTAAAATTCTTTGGATTATTTCCTTCTTTGCCAGGTTTCAGCAAAGCGATCACTCGACTCTTCCTCCATATCTTTGGAATTTGGCTTTTGCTCACACAGTTGTTGAAAAGTTGGAGAATCCATTTCTTCGTTGTTAAGCCAAAGTGTTTAATTTGCTCGGTCCGTATATCATCCAAGCCAGCTGATTTTCCATTTTTGCTCTGTTTGATAACCTTCTCTAATTCTTCCATGCTGAATGATGATGTGAGATCATTACTCTCCTCTTGCTCTTCTCTTTGCAATTTCGTTTTTTTTTAATTTGTGGGTCGCCTTCCCGTTCAGCAGTAACTGATGTGCTATTTGATTGGCAGTGATATTATGATGTGCAGTGGTCTTAGTTGGGTCATTGCTTAGACGTCTCAGAAGTCTCCATGCTTTATGACTGTCTTTTTTCAGATCCAAGTTTTCAATAGTTGTTATCCACTGATCCCTTTTTGTCTCCCTTATAGATGAAATGAGCTTGATTCCTGCTTCCACAGTTGCTTCACTGTAAGGATTTTCTTCAAATAAGTTGCTATATTCTACTAGTAGGGTGGCTTGATCTGATGTAAGCCCGGGAATATAAGATGTTCGACAGCCACGGGGTATAGACATCCTTGAACATCTCTTTACAGCCATGGTAAAGGTGTCATAACATTCGGGTGCTGGTTCTATGGAAGATACTTCGGTGTCCAGCAATTCTGTAAAGCTTGACCAGTCAGCCTTCTTAAAGTTGAATCTCCTCCGAAAAGATACCTTCTGTGGTCTTATAGCAGCGAATAATTGGCACATTATTGGTCTGTGCTGTGAGTTTGGTATTGGGGAACAGACAGATTTTACACACTGTTGACTGATACTGCTGCTGCCAAATATGAGGTCAGGATTGTATGCTCGCCTCCACCTGCCGCTGTTCAAGGATCCAGGTAGCTTTGCATCATGGATTAAAGTCAGATGATTTATTTCTGCCCATTCTTGTACTGCTGTCCCATTCTCATCTTCGTGATCGTAACCCCAAACAGTACTATGGCTGTTGAAATCGCCGATCACAATCTGCACATGTTTATTTTCAAAATTGGATGGTTTGTTAATAATGAATTCAGCACAAGGCGGTTTATAAAAGGATGAGATGGTACAATTAGTTGTTTCTAGGGTGGATTTCAATGTTGTTTTCTTCTGTAAATGCTGTAGATACAATTTGGATATCAGGATGAACAAAGATAGCACTTCCATATTTATCATGAGGTCTTTCAATGGCGAGACGCATTCCGTGTATTTTTGGTCGACGCATGTCACACCGTCTATGTGTCTCCTGTATGCACAGTACATGGCACTGGTGATGAGTGCATAGTTCTTGTAGCAGTTCTTCTTTGGCAGGTGTTATGCCTTCTATGTTAATAGAGATAATCGTTAACTGTGGCCCTGAAAAGGGCTCGAAAGTGGATGTTTCTGTTGTGAAAGGATCAGCCGGAGCATCTTACTTACTGGAATTGAAAGTTAGTACGTCTATCGGTCGCTAGATAGGGTGTCTTCCTGATTGCGGTCATTTCAGATTGCGTTCACCTCATTAGTAGTTCAGATTGCGGTCACTTTCATTTTAGGGATGAGTTATAAACATTCCAGCGTCCAGATTGCGATCACTTGTCTTGGGAGACCGGTCCGGACCCTACGCACTTGCAGGAGTACTCTACCTTGACCACATCATTGAGGTCATGGTAGGGGGAAATCATCCTTCAAAAATACCATCTTATAATTTGAGTAGTTTTGACAGTGAACTTATTGATTTTGACTTATCAAAAGTCACAGATTTCAAATCTGGAATGTTAAAAAACCTAAAACTTCAAATATTTGATTTTGTGTGTAGGAGGGGGCGGGGACAAACATTGATTACAAAGGGGATTTAGAATCAAACGCAGAACAAATTACTTTTACGAGACGAATTTTTCGAGGTAATGAAAATAATGTTTTTCACGATATACAGTACCTATTATAAAAATAGATATCTTGCGCCTCAAATGGGAGAGGAGGGGCAGAAATTAAAAATTATACCCTGTAAGTATAAATTTTCCCGTTACAACAATTTTGTTGAAAGTGAAGGTCGTTGATTCCGATCCTGAAACGTTTCTATTCTTAAGACTGAAAATGTTATAATCATTGCTTTACGAGGTGCTGTCAGATTGGGAGGGGACTAGATTTTTTGAGTCAAGTTTTATGGGATGTGCTCAGCTGAACACTGAACTGTATTTATTGGTTTGGTAATGAAATTTCAGTTTCCCCTTATTTTCCACAAAACTTACGAAGGTATGAGTCAGTCGGGAAGAACCAAGAACCAAGGACCGGTCTCCCAAGAAAAGTGACGCTGGAATGTTTATAGTTCTTCCCTAAAATGAAAGTGACCGCAATCTGGACACAACCGCTAGATAGTTCCAACTCTTAGTGTTGAACTGAAAGTCCCTAAAGTTAGTAAAAGTACTCTAGTTCAAAACAAAAACCGATCTCTTTCTTCTAACGTCTCCGTGTGTCATTTTCTTTTAAATCAGTGTTACCAGCAAAATATCTTAGTGTCAACAAAAAATCCCTAAAAAGATACTAAAGTCAAATTTCTTTGAAAGTGATATTTTAAATGCTTGAGAGGTTACCAAGTTAACAAAGATCACAGAATAGACAATTTCAATGAATTAAAACAAATGTTGCCACATAATAACATATTCAATTTGGAATAATTAAATGGACTTCTACTATTATCGAGAATCGAACCCGGACTTTCAGGGTGACAGCCAAGAATGCTAGCCAGGACACTGGAAGGACTTCCTAAAATATGTTATGCCACTACAAATGTATTGATATCGAAGTGCAAAAATAGACGAAGTATGTTTTTTGCTTTTATGACAACACGTTTTCTGACTTCGTAATGCCCCTAAATCTAATTCTCATTTCTGAGTAATTCTGTGTTACAACTCTTTCCCCTCGCAATACGCAAATTCGGGTCGAAAGCGTACTTGCAAAATCCTTCTCACTTGGTTGAGATGCCGGTTAGCTCGTCTTGAGAAGGGGCTGATGAAGAAAGAAAGGGTAAGGGTTGCTCTTAATTTGAACATAAAGTCTTAACGACGTCACGGCAGTTAAAGGGTTAACCTTTTATAGAGACAAGTTTAAATACCTTTTTATGACACATTTGAGGGCCATAAAGGGGAAAACTCTGATGTTTCTTTACACTTTTAATGATATTCTTGACTAGAACTCACTTGTGCAATGTTTAATCGAGTCGGGTGGATGGGAACATCAGGACTCCGCTAAATTCTGCAGATTATGAGGACTCTCAGTTGTACTAAATGAGTCTGGTAATATCGTATGGCCTCGGATGCCGGGTGCAAGCGTTGTAATTTGACACCCAGAGGTTAGCTTGCATGTCGAATTCCGTTGTTCCTTGAATCACTATGAAAGTCAAGGAGGTTAGATATCTAAGCTCCTTGAACACTATAGTGCTTTCTAGTAGAGAAATGAGGAACTTTGTGTTGGCGGAAACTCCCGAGATTAATTTTGCCATTATGGACACGGCCTACTGAATTCAAATGGGTCTTTAACATGCCAACATCGTATGACATGCGTGTCGTATTTTTGCCGCCTTTCAAAAATCACTTAGCACGGCCAGGAGCGAACCTGCAATCTTGGGGTTAGTAGACCGACACGCTATCCGATCACCCACCGTGGCAAGCTAATGAGTCTGGTAATTCTTCAGGAGTGATGATCCAGGTTTCTATACTTGCTAATACAGGGTGTCGCAAAATTACGTCGACAAACTGAAACCAAAGGTTCCGGCCCTTATCTGAAGCAACTTGAGATAGGACACTTATGGCCGGAAACGAACTGTTAAAAATCTGTGCGCCTTTAAACGTTTAACGAAGCAAATCCGCAACACTGCGCAGAAAAAGTGCGAATTTTTCTAATGTTTCCATTCCGTAACAGCCGCGGAGGAATGCTGCCACTTCCCGTCTGGTGAACTAGATCAGTAATATCGTGCACAGTGCGGTGTGTTCCTTGAAACGAGTCATTTGGTAGCGCTAGTTTTCTCTTATCATAATTTATTTAAATTTTTTGCCGTGCACGATACCACTGAGCTAGTTTGCCAGACGGGAAGTGGCAGCATTCCTCCATTGCTGGTAAGGAACGGTAAACATTGTAATGTGTATTTTTTTTTATTTTTACAATATTGTTACGAATGCTAGACAGTTTCATCGCCCACACGTGACTCATACCGCCCCAGGCTATTCCAGACTCTGTGTTACCAGTGCCTTACGCAACGGGGCTGTAAGAACAAAAGGGCACGGTCTAGAACCTACAGAGCCCACCCAGAAATGGAACCCTGGAGAAACCGTGAACCCTGGTCTGCTCTAGAAGCATCCATTGAGTCATCAGCTCCGATATATAAAGAGCGACCCTGGCCAGTGACGACGGACTGTGTTTTTGAGCGAGTGTGTGTTTGACTGTGCGACAGAAGTATTGAGGTGAAGTGCCAAGCGAGTGTGTTTTCCAGTGCGACGGAGGTTATTGTGGTGAATTGCGAAACGCAGTGGACTGTTCCCTAGCCTGCGGATGGCATTGGCTTGTTTACAAGAGGAAGAGTGCAGTTATTTCTCTCCAGGACATAGGTCTACCACATTAGTGAGAGATTAACTCCTGTGAGTGAGTGAAAGGAGGTGAGTGAACTCCATAAGGGAGGAACATATAATTCCTAGGGATGTCACTTACTTGTTGAAGAATGGAGAAAGTATCATAAATGTGACAATAATCCCGTCACCAAATAATATATAATATCCAAAACTCGTAGCTCCAATAATCTCTATTTATTTGTATTAATCACGTAGAATGAGCTATGTTTGAGACAGCAGCAATATGTCCGTAAAGATGCGGTAAGGGATATAAAATATCTTTACTTTTCACAGGTTAAACAAAAATTATTAATTCCATATAATTTCATACAATCGGAGTAGATTTTATAATATAATTCATAAACTCATACTTTCACTTGTTCCAATTAAGCTCCATCCACACTTTTCACAGGTTAAACAAAAATTATTAATTCCATATAATTTCATACAATCGGAGTAGATTTTATAATATAATTCATAAACTCATACTTTCGCTTGTTCCAGTTAAGCTCCATCCACAATGCGCAATCGGCAGTCGGTAGTTGGTAGTCGGCAGTCGGCAGTAGCAGTCGTCCCCGTGTATACTATCGGAACCATACAGAACATGCAGTTGCAGTCGATAACTGGCAGTTGGCAGTCGGTAGCCAGTTGTCGGCAGTCGAAAATTTTATCTTCGACTGCCAACTACCCGACTGCAGCAAGGTAATAGCCAATCAGAGCAGGCCAGAAATTGACGTCACGCTGTTATTGTGTCGAAAACCCGCCATTCTTGTAAGACAGCTGTTGGTTGCTTGTGTATATTATCGTTCGTTCTTTTGCTTTTTTAATTATTATTCAACTTATTATTATGTCTGATTCGTCACAAGATCATCATGTCGAAGATGACATTTTCATCGATCTGGTGTACCTAAAAAATTTGTCGTGACTCGTTGCTTTATAGCGTTTGTAAAGGGTGTTGAATTCTCCCTCTTCGGCTACTAGAGTAGGATCGCCAGTACCATCGCAACCCGTGCCTTTTTAATCATAAAAACATGGTACCAGTTACTAAGAACAAAAATAAGCCATACATCTCCAAATCATCCATTGTAAGTTTTGAGGTTATCGACAACGCCTCTGGGCACAAGGAATAAAAGAATATCACTGTATTATTTACTCCTAGCCTTTCAACGACTGCGCAATGTGAATGGGTCGATTGTCAACTACCGACTTCAGCTACCGACTGCCAACTACCAACTACCGACTGCGGACTGCGCATTGTGGATGGAGCTTTATTCCTTATTGACCCATTGTCCTCACATCTCCCTGCAATTCACAGAATAGCCACTCGAAAAACAAGTTCCAGATTCCACCACTCAAAAGCCCTAATACCACAATCAAAGAACACTGAACAATCCATACAGTAGATATACAATCATAGAAACTTTCACAGAGTTGCCACTCAAATACAAGTTCCGGATTCCGATAAATATTACAACATTAGAAAAAGTCGCACTTTCTCGGCGCAGTGTTGCCGATTTGCTTCGTTAAAAGTTTAACGTCACACAGTTTTTTAACGGTTCGTTTACGGCCATAGGCCTAAGTGTCCTATATCAAGTTGCTTCAGATAAGGGCCGGAACCTCTGTTTTCGGTTTGGCGACGTAATTTTGCGACACCCCGTATATGTCATTTTCATGATTTTCATACCTTATTTGATATTCCGGGAGTCATTCTTCTTCTTACCCCTGCATCGGGCGCACCTTTGCGACTCCCGAATTCGGGCGCATTGCGTCTTGAAGACGCCCGTTCCAAAGACACCATTAATACCTAATTAACGCAATTAATGTTTATGTAATAACGGGCATTAATTAGGATATACAAATGGGAGTTTATTCAACATCAGGTTTATAAAAGCTTACTATAATTTATTGCTCACAATCAAACTTTAAAAAATAGTTCACATTTACACCCCACCACCAAATTGCGTTCAATTTTCATTAGAAAAATTAAACAAACATTAACATTACGAACAAAACGTAAATAATGATTCAATTACAAAATAAAACAAGAAGTTCCGTGACGAACTAAAGAGCCTACTTTTCACAAAATTTTAGATTCATGCCAATGAGTAATCAATATGGATCTATCTAGAATAATGACGAAATTAAGTTGGTAATATCGAAATTTCTAATTAGTTCGAAATACTGTATACCTGGCATAATATAGCCTAATGCAGAACTACAGTTGGCAGCCCTGGTGACTGAATATATTCTTAGTCCCATCTCTTAAGGTACAGAATACAAAATTTGGTTGAAGTCCAATGGATAGCATGGACGTTGCATGCAGTTAAACATTGGATCTAACAGCGCGCGTAAAATCATGTTCGCAACAATGACAAAAATGTATTGGTCAGAAATACTCTGAAATAATATGATCGATAGTTGTGTCAATTTTGAATGAAATCCATTAGTTAGTATAGAAGTTACATGCATTTTAAAATTGGACCTATCAGCAGGCTTAGAATCATGTTGGCAGCACTGGCGTAGGCCTATATTAGTTACTCTAAATTAATCTAGAATGCCAGGTATTATACGTGTGTGAAGTTTAGAGCTATTGGCTTCATACTTTCTGATATATTGATATTAGGGTAACAAAAATAAAGACAGTATTTCTTAACAGTTGTCAGCCCTAGTTACTCTTAAGAATCGGCATAGTCGTATCTGTTATGGTACACATAGCACACACGAAATTTGGTTGAAATCCAAATGATAGTATAGAAGTTACATGTATTTAAAATTGGACTTCTCAGCAGGCTTAGAATCATGTTGGTAGCACTGACGTATATAAGTAACTCCAAATTTATATACAATGTCAGGTATTATACTTGTGCATAGTTTAAAGCTGTCAGCTAGCATACTTTCTGATATATGGGTATTTGGATTTTAAAAAATTGAGAGCATTTATTAACAGTTGGCAGCCCTGGTGACTCTTAAGAATATGCTCAGTCATATCTGTTTTTGTACACATAGCACATACGAAATTTGGTTGAAATCCAATTGATAGTGTAGACGTTATATGCATTTAAAATTTGGACCTATCAGCAGGCTTAAAATCATTTTGGCAACACTGCCATGTATGGACTCCTGGAAATCAAACTGCAATATTATTATCTATACGTGTGCCAATTTTGAAATACCTCCCATTCATACCTTCCATGATATCCACATGGAGCTCAAATTTCAATTGTGATTTTTCAGCAGTTGGTAGCACTGACATCATTTTCAAATATGACCGTGAGATATTCAGGTATAGATCTTTACTCCTACCAAATTTTGTTTCGATTGCTACAGCCGTCTAGGAGTTGATAGGGGGTGAAACACACAGACAGACAGACAGACAGACAGAAGGACAGACAGACACACATTTGCCCGATCTCATAAGTCTACTTTTTCCTCATTTTTAGCCTACTTTTCACATTTTTCAAAAATGAGGAAAAAGTAGACTTATGAGATCGAGCAAATGTGCGTCTGTCTGTCTGTCCTTCTGTCTGTCTGTCCTTCTGTCTGTCTGTCTGGCTGGCTGGCTGTGTGTGTGTCCCCCCCCTATCAACTCCCAAACTACTGCACCAATCGAAACAAAATTTGGTAGGAGTGAAGATCTATACCTGAATATCTCACAGCCATATTTGAAAATGATGTCAGTGCTACCAACTGCTGAAAAATCGCAATTGAAATTTGAGCTCCATATTGGATATCATGGAAGGTATGAATGGGAGCTATTTCAAAATTGGCACACGTATAGATAATAATATTGCAGTTTAATTTCCAGGAGGCTATATATGGCAGTGTTGCCAAAATTATTATAGGCCTGCTGATAGGTCCAATTTTTAAATGCATATAACTTCTACACTATCAATTGGAATTCTACCAAATTTCGTATGTGCTATGTGTACATAAATGGATATGACTGAGCGTATTCTTGAGAGCCACCAGGGCTGCCAACTGTTAATAAATGCTCTCATTTTTTTAATCCAAATACCCATATATCAGAAAGTATCAAGCCGACAGCTTAAAACTATGCACACGTATAGTACCTGACATTCTATTAATTTGGAGTAACTTATATACGTCAGTGCTACCAACATGATTCTGGGCCTGCTGAGAGGTCCAAATTTAAATACATGTAACTTCTATACTATCATTTGGATTTCAGCTTACCACGGTGGGTGAGTTGATAGCGTGTCGGTCTACTAACCCCAAGATTGCAGGTTCGCCCCTAACCGTGGTAAGTGATTTTTGAAAGGCGGCAAAAATACGATACGCATGTCATACGATGTTGGCATGTCAAAGAACCCATTTGAATTCAGTAGGCCGAGTTCATAATGGCAAAATTAATCTCGGGTGTTTCCGCCAGCACTAAGTTCCTTATTTCTCTACTAGAAAGCGCTATTGTGTTCAAGGAGATTAGATATCTAACATCTAACCTCCTTGACTTTCATAGTCAAGGAACTACGAAATTCGACATGCAAGCTACCCTCTGGGTGTCAAATAGCAAAGCTTGCACCAGGCACCCGAGGTCATACGATATTATTATTATTATTTGGATTTCAACCATATTTCGGGTGTGTTATGTGTACCATAACAGATATGACTATGCCGATTCTTAAGAGTAACCAGGGCTGCCGACTGTTAATAAATGTTTTCTCTATTTTTGTTATCCTAATATCAATATATCAGAAAGTATGCAAGTCAATTGCTCTAAACTTTGCACACGGATAGTACCTGGCATCATAGATTAATTTGGATTAACTAATGTAGGCCTACGTCAGTGATGCCAACATGATTCTAAGCCTGCTGATAGGTCCAATTTTAAAAAGCATGTAACTTCTATACTAACTAATGGATTCCATTCAAAATTGACACAACAAAAGATCATATTATTTCAGATTATTTCTGACCAATAAATGTATATCATTGTTGCCAACATGATTTTACACGCGCTGTTAGATCCAATGTTTAACTGCATGCAACGTCCATGTTATCCATTGGACTTCAACCGAATTTTGTATTCTGTACCTTAAGAGATGGAACTAAGAATATATTCAGTCACCAGGGCTGCCAACTGTAGTTCTCTATTAGGCTACATTATGCCAGGTATACAGTATTTCTAACTAATTAGAAATTTCGATATTACCAACTCATCATTATTCTAGATAGATCCATATAGATTAATCATTGGCATGAATCTTAAATTTTAAGAAAAGTAGGCTCTTTAGTTCGTCACGGAACTTCTTGTTGCAAAATGTGAAAAGTAAGCTAATACAGCACGATCGAGTCATTCTTACATGGAGACACTGTTGGAATGCTCAACAGTAAAGATACAGTGGCCCAGAAAAGTGCCAGGTTGGCAAGTCATACTGTTTTTGTATGGGGCATGCAGATTGCTTTTTGACACTCATAACATTCATAATTAGACATCCTTTGACCCATTTATTCCACGAAATAACCGCAATCTATGTATTTCTTATTCATAAAATGAGTAAACGAGCAATATTGCGTTGGAATAATAAGGAAATACGAGCCTTCCAAAGTCGAACGAGTTCGGGCGCAATGTGCCTCACAGGCCTGGAGGGTAATTACTGCATTTTACGCAGGCGGCGGGAAAACTAATTGAATCGGTTTTTAGCCTACTTTTCACATTTTTCAAAAATGAGGAAAAAGTAGACTTATGAGATCGATCCGGGAAAATGTGTGTCTGTCTGTCCGTTTGTCTGTATGTCGTTCTGTCTGTCTGGCTGTGTGTGTCCCCCCCCCCCTATCAACTCCTAAACGGCTGCAGCAATCGAAACCAAGTTTAGTATGAGTAAAGGTGTATACCGGAATATCTCACGCCCATATTTTAAAATGATCTCAGTGCTACTAACTGCTGAAGAAACGCACTAGAAATTTGAGCCCCATGTTGGATATCTTGGAAGGTATGCATGGGAGCTATTCAAAAATTGGCACACATGTAGATAATACTATTTCAGTTTAATTTCCTGGAGGCCATAGATGACAGTGTTGCCAAAATAATTTTAAACCTTCTGCTAGGTCCAATTTATAAATGCATATAACTTCTACACTATCAATTGGATTTCAACCAAAGTTTGTATGTAGTATGTGTACATAAACAGATATACCTGAACGTATCCTTAAGAGCCACCAGGGCTGTCAACTGTTAATAATTGCTCTCTCTATTTTTTTTTTATCCAAATACCAACATATCAGAAAGTATGCAAGCCGACAGCTTTAAACTATGCACACGTATATTACCTGACATTCTATATTACATTGGAGTAATATATATATGTCAGTGCTACCAACATGATTCTAAGCCTGCTGAGAAGTCCAACTTTAAATACATGTAACTTCTATACTATCATTTGGATTTCAACCAAATTTCGTATGTGCTATGTGTACCATAACAGATATGACTATGCGTATTCTTAAGAGCAACCAGGGCTGCCAACTGTTGATAAATGCTGTTTCTATTTTTGTTACCCTAATATCAATATATCAGAAAGTATGCAAGCCAATAGCTCTAAACTTGGCACACGGATAGTACCTGGCATTCTAGATTAATTTGGAGAAAATTATATTCGTCAGTGCTGCCAACATGATTCTAAGCCTGCTGATAGTTCTAAATTTAAAATGCATATAACTTCTATACTAACTAATGGATTTCAGTCAAAATTGGCACAACAATAGATCATATTATTTCAGATTATTTCTGACCATCACACGCATGACAATTTTGCCAACATGCATTTACGCGTGTTAATAGATCCAATGTCTAACTGCATGTAACGTCCATTGTACTGAACCAAATTGTGTATTCTGTACCTTAAGAGATAGAACTAAGAATATATTCACTCTCCAGGGCTGCCAAATGTAGTGCTCTATTAGGCTACAGTATACCAGGTATATTTCGAACTAATTAGACATTTCGATATTACGAACTTAATTTCGTCATTAATCTAGATAGGTTCATATACAGTAGGTTAATCATTGGCATGCATCTTAATTTTAAGAAAAGTAGGCTCTTTAGTTCGTCACGGAACTTCTTGTTATCATTTTAAATGATCTTGTCGACTTCGTCGTTACGCTGGGGTCTGGCGTTACGTTACGGTGACGGAACGAAATGTACTCAGATGCACTGAAGTGTGTGACGTCATAGTACTACTTGGTGCATGTGTACCCCGACAATCTCTACTTCGTTAATATAAGACAAAAATCCCCGATTCTTGGATGTCACGGGTAATCTCGAGAACCACTGGTTGGATTTTGATGCGGTTTTCACCATTCTGTAAAGGATATCTCGAGGAAAGATTCTGTAGAAAATAATTTATGTATGATCAAAGGAAGCCAAGCAGTAACGATTTGAGTGAAAAAGTCGAAAACAAACTTGGCGTCCGTGCGCTTCTTAAGCTTACGCTGGGCAAACCGTTAAAGATATCATTATACTATGAGCGTAAGAATTGGTAATCATGAAAAGTTCTACAAAAAAGTCCGCGAAAGCATATCTGTATCTTCAATACATCGCCCACTATAAGTGTTTTTAGACTCGATGGAAGGGGTACGTCCGCGCGCGCTCTGGTGAGCATCCCCCGCGCTGGACCTTGCTTTGCCCTTGGTTTGCACTTGTCGTTCGCGAGTAATTTGAAACAAGATAAGCAAGATAAGTATTATGCTCCAGCCATTCTAACATTTTTCAGCATTTGTAGCATTTAAAATGATACAAAGTCTAGTCTTTCAGACTGACTGTCACATTTTTCAGAAACCCCATAAGTCAAGTTTTTTGTGAAAATGAGTTTGACATGAAACTAGGTTGTACTCAGCTCCATATTGTGTGCAAATATCCCATAAGTCCGAGCATAATGACAGTGGGAAATGAGATCTGTTGAAATGAGTTTTGTTTGAAAAGCCCACACAGTATTTTCTGCTGCCATATTTCTCAAGGTATTCTCAGATTAAGCTTTTGATAGTCTACAATGATAATGATGAAGAATCACTTAGATTTGAGATGATTAGGTATGACTGAAGAGAAAGAATTACCTTATAAAAATTTTATTTTAAGAGCATATCATAATATTAGTATGTATTCAGCTATTATTAGTATAAGTAATGATATCTTTCCAAAATTATAAATGTTAAAATAAACAAAATAGTGAGATATGCAGGGTATTTATTAGTTTTTCCATTGAAGAACCCTACTTTTGCGAACATTTTTTGTCAAAAGCCCCATAAGTAATTTGTTTAAAATAATATTGTGGCTAAACCAATGCACTCCAAAGCATATTCAGGTCCCAGGATATTCAAAATGATTAGTAACCACATTATAAAACAAAAAATATTTTCATTCGATTTATACTAAACTTTAAAATTAGTTTTTTTACTCTCCTGGAAAATTAAGTTTTGGTGACTTATGGGGTTTCTGAAAAGAAAAAAAAACCATTCAATTGGGAGCATTTGGAACGCGACCTAGATATAGGAAGGTACTAAAACGGACAGGCACATAGGTGTCCTCAGGAAGGAGGGGGAAGCGGTGCCTTGTCAGGGCAGCTGCGCTCGACGGAGGGTTAAGACGTCACCTCCGAACGCAGGTTGACGATCCACCAAGCTAGCTGTGATCTTGAAATTGCTGCATGGAAAGCCTCATCTGAAGTGCAACAATGCCATCCTCGGATATCCTTCAGCCACGAGTTTCTTACCAATTGAAATTACTATCCAAGACTGCACAGGAAATAGTGTTAAATTATGTAAATATGTGACTTTAGTACTGTAGTTATTTATTGTTCATTCAACGACGGCACTTGTCATGACTTGTTGTTCCTCGACTGCTACTGAAAGAGGCGCATTAGGTGTGTTCATCTGTTACCGAGACGTTGTTTCACTGTTGCCAATGTATGGTACACAAAATATACGACACAGGTCATGCGTAGCGAGCTCAGCGAGAAACTATTGGCTTCTGTATGGCCGAAAATTACTGCTTGTTCTACAAGCAAGGGGTGGGGGTGGGGGGGGGGGGGGGGCAGGTTAGGTTTGTTTGTTTTTGTATGTAAAGCCTTATTTATTTATTAGCCTATTTTCATTTATGAAAAAAATAGGCTTATGAGATCACCTTTTGTCCGTGTGTCTGTCTGTGTGTGCGTGTGTGTGATGGATTTTTGTGTGCCAACCCCCCCCCCCCCTTAATAACTTCTAAACGGCTGGAGCTATTTCAATGAAACTCGGTAAGTCCATAGCACTATTCCGGGCAACCCCGACCGTGCCCTTCAAATTTTGTTACATCGCACCAATCCAACATGGCGGCTGTGCGAAATATTTCACCAGCATTCAATTTCTCCGAAACTATTACCGATATCACCTTGGAAGCTTGTACGGTGATAAAGGGAACTACTAGAAGTGACTTTTGAAAACCTGGTAACTACAAAACCAACATGGTGGCCAAGCGAAGTTGCGACTTTTAAATAGACGTTTCTTGCGATTTAACCAACCAAACGCAATAAAACTTGGTACAGTATATGTTTATACACATTGTAATGCATCGACATTTAACTTCGTTCAATTGTTTACATAACCTCAAGATGGCGGCTGTGCAAAATATTTCACCGGCATTCTATATCTCTGAAACTATTACCGGTATCACCATGAGATTTTCGCACGAAGATAAAGGTCACTACTGGATGTTCATCTATGAAGTTTTCAAAAACCGGTTAACTACAAAACGAACATGGCGGCTAAGCAAATTTGAAAGTTTTAAATAGACTTTTCTCGCGATTTAATGATCCAAACGGAATGAAACTTGGTACAGCAAATGTTTATACACATTGTAATGCACTGGTATGTAATTAAGTTCAATTGTTTATATAACCTCAAGATGGCGTCTGTGCGAATATCGAAAATTACATTTTTATTTCTTGTGTTCTAATCATGCGATCGAAATCAACATTTGCATAATGAACTTACACAATAATCATCATCTAATAATACAAAACTCTATGGCCTACATTTATTAAAATCCAACATGGCGACAATCCGAAATATTTAAACGGTTCTCAATATCTATTAATCTACTACAGCAATCAAACTGAAATTTTGTAAGTGTATAGGGGCTATAAGCATAATTTAACCTATGGGACGTTCAATAACCTGGCGAGCACAAATCCAACATGGCGGCGACGCGAAATTTAAATATTCAAACGGACGGTTCTTGCCTTTTATCCATTCGAGCGCAGTGAAACTTATACGGTATATGCTTATACAAATTTTAATCGACTGGCATCTAATTCATTTAAATTATTTTCATAACCACAAGATGGCGGCTGAGCAAAATTTTAAAATTCCGCTTTTATTTCTTGTGTCCTAATCATGCGATTGAAGTTTGAATAAAACACCCACACAATAATCTTCATGTAATAGTACATAAATATAAGGCCTAAAATATAAAAATCCAACATGGTGCCCATCCAATATATTTAGACGGTTCTCAATATCTGAGAATCTATTACAGCAATCAAACTGACAATTTGTGTGTTGATAGAGGCAATTGATATTAGTAGGATATATGAAAATAGGCTTTTTAGTTCTTCATGGAACTACTTGTTTATTTATCATATGGCATACATGACAATTAATTATAATTTGACATCAAGCTTAGAAACATAATGAAATGCCTGTGGTGTCCCTGGGAAGAAGTCGCTGAATTCACCACTGTAACATGTATGTGGGCATTCTTGAACTAGGTGCCGAACAGTCTGTCTTTCAGCACCGCACTCGCTACATGATGAAGATCTTTTCCTCCACTTGTACAGATCCCCGCATACACCGTGATTGGTCCGGATTCTATTTATTTTTGAACAGGTCTTTCTAGGTTGATTGGACCCTGGCACCTTTTCAGTTATGCATGGCATTACAGAACTCTCTGGAGGGGCAAACGAATTCCAATCAGAAGACCGTCTCTCAGTCAGGTTGAATTTGTTGGTTGCAAGATTCTCCGCTATGCAGATAGTTGGATGTCTTGAACGTAATCGTTTCATATGTAGATCAGCAATGTCTCCATGGATAGGTAGTTGTTTGTTAGTCTGGATCATTCTATATTCTATATGTTCTATATGTTGCATCGCCGCAAATGAGGTGTTGGGATGTGGCTGAGAATAGGAAGCCATTGTGTAGGAGTTGGCATAATATGTAACGTCTTAATAAGATAGAAACACAACGAAGCAAACGATGCGAGTGCAGAATAAAACAAACACCCCACGGCACCCTATGCTGGAGTTGGAAACATTTTATTTATTCTATAAATCACGCCTACAATGGACGACACAAATAAAATTTCACTATATAAGTCGTGTTCCTAAAAGTGGATGATTGGTGGAAATGATGTTCTAATAAACAGCGAAGGAAAAAAAACTATTAGAACATCATTTTCACAATTAGTCTTCATCAATACACAAGGCATTTCGGCTAATTTAAGTAGTTTTGTACTCATTCATTCATTTTCATGCCGGTCAGCATTTTCAAAAAGCAGCAGCTGCGATGGCCTTGTTGCTTCCTCTAAAAACGTCTTCTATTGTTCATGGGGTGTCCAGGAGGGGGCAGATAAGTAGGTGGCTTGGGTCTTGTTCAGCTCCACATTCACAAGAGGTGTCTGCGTCTGCTGGAAGGATCCCCCATTTTTGCGTCGAGGCACACCCACTCTTAAGCGGTTGAGGGATCTCCACACAGGATAACGTAGGTCGGAGCCAGTTCTTCCTTTGGTGACATGTTTGTGGGCAGTGAGCTCCCCCATTTTTGTTAAGACGAGTTGTCTCTGGTGTTCCCTCCAGCTGCAGAGTCCCAGGAAGGAAACTCTTGCGGGATCTGAGGCGAGACCTTGCTGCCTGGTGACCATATAGTGGATGGCATTCTTCTGCTTTGTTCTCTCGGCGTCCACAGCAGTGGCCCTCCGGATGTTGGGTGAGGCTATTCCAAAAATAGGGTATAGTTTTGCACTGATGTTGGTTTCAGGCATCCCGATATTATCCTTGCAGTATCGTCTTGTACTTGGTTTATCACTCCCGAAGTATTACTATGAGACTTCAGTACAAGCATTAATTTGTTTGCTTCTTGGGAAGCGGATGTGCTTTGTCCAGACGTTGCCTACGAGAACACTGAAGGTCTTCCTAAGGGGCTGAGGAATACGCATAATTAAAGCCCTGCACGGGTGTGGACGCGGATGCGGATATCCGAAAAATATTTCGTCATGTGGATATAGTTTGCATGGCTTTGCGGATAGTGGATAAGCTGCGGATAATGTTTAGAGTAAATTTATGGCCTGCGCCTAAACAAAAGCAAGACGGAATACATGGTACTCTCCAAGTAGATGGGGAAGACTTGCCACGTGCAACAAAATTTAAATACACTGACCGGCAAAAAAAGTGGAACAGTTAAAAAAAGTAATATAAATAGTATAAATCTAGCCTTGAAAAAGATTTAATCACATTTTAAAAGCTTTTCACGCATTAGAACAAACATCTGAAACATCCGTGAATATAAATTGATAATATGAAATTTCTTAGGGTGGTTTATTACCACCAATTACCCCCAATCCTCGATGAGCCTATCTTAATGGTTTTATGGCGGGAAGCGGACTGGAAGCGTTTAAGGTTTATGAGTGTTGCCGCTCGCTTATTGTTGTTCTAGGGATAACAACTGGCACTTGTTGAACACGTGTGAACCATTGTCACACATTTTAGCAAGTTATCCATTTGCAGTTCACACTAAAACATGCCTCTTAGCCGTGAAGAAGCTGCACAGGCAGTTGCATTGGTGGAGGACGGCCGCAGCTTCCGTTATGTTGCTGAGGTCATTGGATCATCTCTCGGTAGCATACATCGTGCAGTGCAACGTTACAGAGAGCTCCGAACATACGACAGGAGACGAGGGTCAGGCCGTAGAAGAAGCACAAGTGCCAGGGATGACAGATTTCTCACCCTCCAAGTTCTGCGTGATCGGCATACCACAGCAGTTCAGGCACGAATTCAACTGGAAAATGTCAGAAATGTGAGAGTGAGTGAGCGAACAGTAAGAAGAAGGTTTGAAGAAGCTCATCTTCCGCCCAGGAGACCTGCACGTGGACCCGCACTCGAACGGCATCACAGAGAGGCGCGTCTTCGCTTCGCAAGGCAGCATCTGGGATGGACCTACGAGCAGTGGGCCTCTGTTCTCTTCACTGACGAGAGTCGCTTTAACCTTAGATCTCCTGATGGAAGAGAAAGAGTGTGGAGAAGGCGCGGGGAGAGGTACAGCCCTGTTGCTTTCTCCTCCAGGACTCCATTTGGAGGTGGCTCGGTTATGGTGTGGGATGCCATTCGACGAGTTGTGAACAGTATGCCAGAGCGTTTACAAGCTGTCATAGACGCTAACGGTGGAAACACCCGTTTTTAGTGGCCAGTGTTCTCTTGCAGTGCAGTGCAAACATTAATACTGTTTTGTTTGGCAATACGTTTGATAAACACCAGCCCAAAAGAGCATTACTAAAAAATAGAAAATTGTAAGATTTGCAAAATGTAACGAAATTTGTGAGTTAAAGCATGTTGTAAAACATGATTCGGTATTTTCTGTTGCCAACCATCTAAATTTACATGAATAATGCAAATATTGGAAAACCGATACATTTTAGTGGAATAAATTAAGAAATTACATAAAAAATTAAAGTGTTCCACTTTTTTTTTTTGCCGGTGTAGGCTCAATGATCACTAATGTTGGAAGTTTTGTAAAAGAGGTCAATACGAGAATCAGCGCAGCTTGGATGAAGTGGCGAACGACAACTGCAGTAACCTGCGATCCAAGGATGAAGGACAACCTAAAGTCAAAGATCTATCGAAATGTCATCCGTTCTGTCACATTGTACGGATGCGACAATAATAGTGACAGAACGTCGCTATAAAAAAAAATTGCGTCTCTACCTTCAAAGACAGTACGCGATAAATGGGCCGCACTGATGCCAGATCGGCTGCATATATACATAGTTCTGCAAGGCCAGGCACATGATGTTAACATAACTCGTATACAGGCGTGCTTTTACGCAAAACTCTCGAAATTCCCGAAATATTTGTTTGTTGTATATAACTGTACCTCATGCCTTGCAGCGAATGACGGTACAAAATTTAGATATGATACAAACCTCAGAGCGCAATTTTAATGCACACATTATAATTTATAATTTTCAATTATTCACCAATATGATAATATTATAATATGTTATAATATTGCATTTTCTCGAATATCATACAGTAGCTTAGGTTATAATAAATTATAATCTGACATTTTCCACGAATATAATATAATATATCAGAAAATTGAAAGTAAAAAAACACATCACATACCTTCAGGCCTGCCCACTATCCTCTGGTAGTAGTGTTAACCCTTCCATAAATTCCTCCGTGTCCCTGGATGGTCCAGTTTCAGCCGAATTGGAACCAGTAGGAGATCCATCGGAAATGGAAGAAGACGAAGATGATGATGATGATGATGATGATGATGAAGACGACAAGCGTATCAAAAATTGTTCCTCATCATCTTGAATCTCATCTGCTTTCCACAGTTCACTTTCGATTCTTTTGGTGTGGTTCACGTAGTTTGCCCAATTTTGTGTGGTCACGTGGTGGTATCTCCGAATCATCCTGGAGCAGAGTGTGGAGTGGCGGAATACCCTTTACCTCACATTTTTTGACTTCGAGAAAGCCGACTCCGTAAATCAAAGAATCATGTGGAAGACCCTCGAGGAATATAAAATTCCAACAAAGATCATCAGAATCATGGAAGAGATGTACGAAGGGTATGAGTGCCAGGTTCTTCACGAAGGCAAATTAACAGAAAAGATAAAGGTCAGTTCCGGAGTGAGACAGAGGTGTGTCCTTTCCCCCAATCTGTTCCTGTTGGTCCTTGATAGTGTGATGAAGAAGGTAATGGGAGGACGTAAGAGGGGTATTCAATGGGATATAAATGACAGGCTTGAAGATCTGGATTTCACAGACGACATTTGTCTCATGGCACAACGGTACCGAGACATCGAAGATAAGCTGGGGAGGTTGCAGAGAGAAGCAGAACGTGCAGGACTGATGATCAACACCAACAAGACCAAAAAGATGAGGATAAATTCTGACATCACGACTAGTTTGACAGTCAACGGAAAGGACATTGAGCGAGTTGAGTCCTTCCTCTACCTTGGAAGTATAGTCACAAATGATGGGGGAGCAGAGGAAGATGTTCGAAGCCGTATCAGGAAGGCAAATGGTGCCTTTGTCCAGCTCTACCCCATCTGGAGAAATAGAAACATTTCCAGGAAGACCAAGCTCCGCCTTTTCAATAGCAACGTAAAGTCGATTCTTCTCTACGGCTGTGAAACATGGAAAGTCACAAAACCGATCAACAACCAGCTACAGGTGTTCATTAACAGATGTTTGCCTCGCATCATGAATGTGAGGTGGCCGGACATAATCTCAAATGAAGATCTTTGGACCATCACCAATCAACAACCGATTAGTATCCAGATCAAGGAGAGGAAATGGCGCTGGATTGGTCACACACTAAGGAAGCCGGACGGAGCTGTTGAGAGGGCGGCGCTAGACTGGAATCCTTAAGGCTGTGCTACCGAAAAATAAAATATTTTTTTATTTTTATTTTGTCTTCTTAATCTGTTATATAGGTCTTCGGAACTTGTTATATGTCACTTTTGTAAAATATAGACTGCTCGTTTGTTCAGGACATGTATTCAAAGTGTCTACTTTGAGGGTTAAAGGTACATACGTCACGACAAAACTAATAACACGAGAATTTCGAAATTTCTGTACAATAACCCTTGTAATAGTAGCTTCATTATGAACAATTTTTATTTCTAAATTCCACATATTTTATAAAAGCATAATATTTCAATAACGTTTTTTATTGTGAAAAAATTGCTGTAATAGCTTCAATTTTATTCAATTTGTAGAGGGTCTAATTCTGAGCAGTTCGAATATTTGATGAAAGAAACTGTTTAGTGATAAACCCGTGACGTATGTACCTTTGACTAGTCTTCAACTCGGCAGAACGGTAACTACACAGACTACACGATAGGCTACCCGCACTACTACTTGCACGGAGCTTCATTCCCCCACCCTACTACCTAGCACTGCACCGCACCGCACCGCACCTCCCGTTGTGGGTCATTCCTTTCCTTACGCAGCATTCCATTCTACTTACCGTGGAGTACAAAGAAAACAAAATAACTCGTCTTCTTCCATAACTTTTTCCTGCGCGCTTAGTCGCTGACACTTCAGTCTGACTAGACCTAATCTTGAGGAAGCAATAGAAGAATATATCTCGCCCCTTTCTCGTTTCATTTCCTAATTCTGGGTTTGTGTTTCGTGATTGAGTGATTGAGTGTTCCTATAACATTCACACTTTATTCTACAATGCCACGAAAGCATTCTCCGTCAAGTAAACGTTCCAGAAGAGGCCGCGCAGCAAAGGCTACGTGGGAGAAAAGAAAACAACAAGAAATCACCGTGAATGTTTCAAACGATTCTGCTCAATTTGAAGACTCCGAAGAAATATTCAACAGCTTGTTAGTTGAAAGCACTCCCCCAATAGGCCACGATGCAAGTCGGTAAGTAAACTATTGCTACAATATATAAAATAATTATTAATTAATTTGAAAGGACTTGTCATTTTTTAGTAGATTACCTACTTGTAAAACGTGTTGTTGTTGCTTATTTTAGGGACTGAGACATCGCGGTCATATAGCCCCTTGTATATTTGGGTGTGTATGGAATTTGTGTGATAGGGGCAGATGACCTCGTAGTTCCGCCCCTTAAAACAACAATAACTAACTAACTAACTAACTAACTAACTGTGTGATTACATGTGTTAATGTGATGGCTGTACTATTGTGTGAATTTCCAAATTGGGGATAGGATTGCTTTTAGAGAGGAACCATCCCAGCATTTGCCTGGAGTTAGTTTTAATGCGTATTTGCTTTCTGTATGTTAATAATAATCAATAGTTATTAACAAGAAATGAACATCTGCCTGAATCAATACTAGGCTATACAGATAAAATTAATTATTGAAGTTGTTTACAGTACATGTTTCGGGGATTTATTTTATTTTATCCCCTTCATCAGCTGTTGAAAAAACAAAAAACAAAGCGTAGCACAGTAATAATATGCGTGTTTAAAACCTAATATGGTGCACCATAAAATTTAGGGTATAAGAATAGAATAAAATGAAGATAAACAGATGGTGACGGTGATCAGCTGCTCATGACAAATAGTAGTTCCTTGAAATGGTAGATATGTAACACCAATACTTCACCAATCCGTGTAGCTCTATAACCAAAGGAGAGCCTGTATGCTTGTATCCAAATATAGCCTTTCAAAACAAAGTGACTTTAAGAAACCCGACGTGATGGAAAGTGATTATAGGTTAGTTTAAAGCATATCGTGTATGTGGTTAGGACAACGTTACATTTAGAAAGTGATTTGTCTATTGTTTTGTAATAATAATCAAGGTAATATTTTTAACATTGTGTGATTTCAGGTATGAAGATCAAGATTATTCCATAAATTTTCCAAACGATTCAGGAAGTGATACAGACGATGAAAATGAGTCTGATTGTGAAGTACCACCTATGGTAATTGAAAGGAATACTGAGGCCAACGAACTGCCTCCAATAGGGCGACGCATCGTTGATATTGGTCACGTTATGAAAGAAATAGAATTAGTAACGATCCATTCCAAACATTGTACCATGGGAAAATACAAATACAAAAAAGAAATAAACAAGAAGTTCCGTGAAGAACTATACAGCCTACTTTTCATGCCAATGATTATTCTTCAGAATATGAACCTATCTAGAATAATGACGAAATTAAGTTGGCAATATCGAAACATCTAATTAGTTCAAAATATACCTGGTATAATGTAGCCTAATAGAGGACTACAGTTGGCAGCCCTGGTGACTGAATATATTCTTAGTTCCATCTCTTAAGGTACAGAATACAAAATTTGGTTGAAGTCCAATGGACGTTACATGCAGTTAGACATTGTATCTATCAGAACGCGTAAAAGCATGTTGCCAACAATGTCATGCGTGTGCTGGTCAGAAATAATCTGAAATATTATATCTTGTTGTGCCAATTTTGGATGAAATATATTTGTTAGTATAGAAGTTACATGTATTTTAAAATTGGACATACTTTGCATACTTTCTGATATATTGATATTAGGGTAAAAAATTCAGACAGCATTTATTAACAGTTGGCAGCCCTGATTGCTCTTAACAATATTAATAGTAATATCTGTTATGGTACACATAGCACATACGAAATTCGGTTGAAATCCAACTGATAGTATAGAAGTTACATGTATTTAAAAATTGGTACTATCAGCAGGTTTATAATCATGTTGGTAGAACTGACGTATATAAGTTACTCCAAATTAATCTAAGATGTCAGAATATACGTGTGCATAGTTTAAAGCTGTTGGCTTGCATACTTTCTGATGTATAGTTATTTGGATGAAAGAAATAGAGAGAGCAATTATTAACAGTTGGCAGCCCTGGTGGCCTTAAGAATACGCTCAGTCATATCTGTTTATGTACAGATATTACATACAAAATTTGGTTGAAATCCAATTGATAGTGTAGAAGTTATATGCATTTAAACATTGGACCTATCAGAAGGCTTAACATTATTTTGGCAACACTATCATGGTTGGCCTTCTGGAAATTAAACTGAAATAGTCTTATCTATATGTGTGCCAATTTTGGAATAGCTCCCATGTATACCTTGCAAGATATCCAACATGGAGCTCAAATTTCTAGTGCGTTTTTTCAGCAGTTGGTAGCACTGACATCATTTTCAAATATGGACGTGAGATATTACGGTGCACATCTTTACTCATACTAAATTTGGTTTTGATTGCTGCAGCCGTTTAGGAGTTGATAGGGGGGGACACACACACAGACAGACAGACAGACAGACAGACAGGCAGACACACATTTTCCCGGATCGATCTCATAAGTCTACTTTTCCTCATTTTTGCAAAATGTGAAAAGTAGGCTAACAATGGATTATATTGTACATGGATTTTTTATTGTGATAACTGCGAAAACGAATATGCTGTAACTTCAGAACCTGTTTACCAAAAAATGGAAGTGAACGATGCTCTGGTGTGGGGAGCTATGGCAGTAGGTATCGGGTTTTCTCAAGTCGAGGAAATGTTCAGTGTTTTGGACATACCGATCGTGGGCCACAACAAATACGCAAACCATGAAATGCGAGTTGGTGATGTAAGTACTGTATATTGATCCATATTTCCTTATGACCTATATATTATAAACAATTCTGAATAAGTAGTTTCAGTGAATTATGAATACTATTTTGTTGTTGTTGTTGTTCATTATTAGATGAAAATTATGCAAAGAAAAGCCTCTCTTCAAACATTTCTATATTAAGACAATTTTAAACATTTTATTCAAAACATATTAAAGATTTTAAAATAAATACATTCTGTAAATTATAATCCCGCCCAAGCAATCATTGCTATTGTTGTTATTAATATTATTATTTTCTTTCTAAAGGTTTGGGAAGTAGCTCTCATAACTTACGTAAAATGAAGGAAAATCCAGAAGAAGAAAGACGTATTGCCATTGAAAAGAACAACTATTTGAATGGTGTTCCGTACATATCTGTTATTGGCGACGGAGGCTGGGCGAAGAGGTCGTATGGACATGGGATGAGCTCGCTGAGTGGTGTTGTAAGCATTTGGGAAATATTAAAGGGATTTCAAGTATTCCTTTCATTGCAAAATGGCGATGTTTACTTTTGCTTAGCTAAGTCACACCACTGTGTCTACATGGCATCTTAGTCCCTGGAGACAACTACATGGAAGCCCAGGTAGTACTTTCATGGCGAAAATTGTCGCCAGAGAGAAAGGACGATCTCGAAGGGCACTGACATTTTCTCAAAACCCGCCATTAAAGAAGAGACGAAAGTGTGATGAAAACTATGGGCCACTAGCACAGTTGCCTGACGTTGAAGATGAAGTTCTTGAGACAAGAATGATCAACTTCTCAAAGAAAATGGCCGATGTGGTAACAAACGGTAGTCCTATTGAGGTATCAACTCTTGGACAACACACTAACCCCATGTGGCACGACCAAAGAGTGAATCGCTTGACAGCTTCCAAGTTTGGGCTAGTCATAGCGTTTATCTCACACCCCTTGCCACAATCTTGTAAAATCAACTTTGTGTGCCAAAAATCTCACCTCAGTTTCCGTCAAATTTGGAAGAGATAATGAGGACGCTGTGTTGAAAATGTACGAAGACAAAACTGGCAACATGGTCACCAAGTGTGGGTTCTTCGTAGATCAAGATCATTCATTTTTAGGAACCAGTCCTGATGGTTTGGTTGCTTGTGATGGCCTCGTAGAAGTAAAATGCCTTGCGTCCGTCACTGAATCAGATTTGAGAGACGAGGTGACAAAAAAAAAATGTTTGTGCTTGGAACTGTCAAAAGGAAAATTGCAATTGAAACGAAGCTACAGCTACTTCTTCTAGGTCCAAGGTCAATTGAATATCACCAGGAGAAAATGGTGCGACAATGTAGTTTATACGAAGAAAGGAGAACTATTCGTAGGAAGGATAGAAAAGGATGAGATATTATGGCAAAGAAAAATGCTTCCAAACCTGGTACAATTTTATAAGGAGTGTATTTTGCCAGAAATTCTCGACAGTCGAGTTGTTCGAGGCATGAACATCCGAGATCCCTCATTTGTGCTAGAGGCACAACGACAAAAGCAGGCGACAAATAATACCAACAAACGAAAGAAGAGGAAACCACTGACACATTCACAGACAAGAAAAACATTAACCACCTGGGGGTGTAGTGGCTAGCGTTCTTGGCTGACGCCCTGGAGGTCCGGGTTCGATTCCCGGCTCTGCCAGGAGATTTTAATACTGTTGTGAGGGCTGGAACGGGGTACACTCAGCCTCGTCAGATAAAACTCAGAAGAGGAGGGTTCAATTCCTACCTGAGTCATCCTGGAAGTGGTTTTCCGTGGTCGGGGTGGTTCCTAACTTAAGGCCACGGCCGCCTCTTTATGTTCTAACCCTAATTTACAACTGCACACAGTGGTACAGCCATCACAATAACACAGGTTACACACACCTAGATGCACGAGGCTATATGACCACGATGTCGCAGCCCTAAAAAAAGCAACAACAAGAAGCTAATATTGTTGAATGTTACTCGAACGTACTGTAAATTGTTCAGAATACGTAGCCTAAATATCTTTATGTTCGACCCTGACTATTATGTGTCAGAAAACGGTATCATAATGATGGTCATTACAACACTATTTTTCATTATGAAACAGTTTCTTCCACCAATCAGAGCTCAAGAAACAGTTGTTTGACCAATTAGATAAGGTTAGCATCGCACCTGCGTGGAGTTCCAAGGCCTTCTAAACTGCGTTGCCTAGTGTCATAGTGGGCTAATCGAGAAGGCCATGGTCAAATACAAGGCATTCTCTGCGTCTCATGCGGTCTGTTCAGTACATAAAACTGGCGAAATCTCGACAGATATTTATGAATATTTATCTTGGAACATAAAATAGTTAGTTGAACATAAACAGTCGTATGCAACTCGCCTATAATGGTAATTAAGACACTCGTATGGAAATTATAAAACTCGCATACGCTCGTTTTATAAATATACTCGTGTCTTATAGGCTCGTTGTATAATGTACTATTATGTTCGACCCTCACTATTATGTGTCAGAAAACTGTATCATAATGATGGTCATTATAACACTGTTTTTCATTATGATACAGTTTCTCCAGCCAATCAGAGCTCGTTCATTGACCAATTCGGTAACGATACCTTCACGCATGCGCTCAAAATCCAACATGTCGGACATAAACACAACATCGAACTATAATAAATTACCGACATGGAATACGCACCGTCCATATGTTCACGTAAATAAACTGGCGAATATGAGACAAGAAATAGCACTGTACCTTAATATCACCAACCCTAATTTCTACACAGCGCATTGCCTTCAAACGACTCCGGTGACAATATTACTGAGGGACGGCAGATGTAAACATATGGCCTGCATATGGCATTGCAAGCACACAGAGCGCATGCGTGATGCGTCGGTCGTTCAGAGATCTTGAAAGACAGAGATATACCCAGAGCTCGCACTGCGATCACAAAATTCAAGTGGCTGACTCTCAAAAGATATTTATGAATATTTATGTTAAAACATATAATAAAGTTATAATTATCGTCGAACATAAACAGTCGTATGCAACTCGCCTATAATGGTAATTAAGACACTCGTATGGAAATTATAAAACTCGCATACGCTCGTTTTATAAAAATACTCGTGTCATAATTATAGCCATTATAGGCTCGTAGCATAATGTACTATTTTTTATCAGTTGCCTTGTAAGTTTCTTTGGTTTAGGAAGTGAATAATAAATTATTATTTATTATTTAATGTGAAATAATTAATAACATAACAACTTTAACATACTTAAATATATCAATAGCTGTGTGTTATTGTGTTTTTCATGTTCTTGCTAGTGTGTATATGCAGCCGATTGTCATTGAACTTGCTGCTTACATTAAAAAAAAAAATTGTTTGTTAATAGTGCATAATTTGGGTATTTTCTGAAAAAAAATCCGGAGATGGTTTCTTATTTGGAAATGATGTTATAATTTATAGTAGATTAACTTTCATTTACATACGTTTGTAGCAAATATTATGTGTTTTCAGTGTTTTGGCTCTTAATTGTGAAAGTGTGTGTTTTGTTCACAGAATGTTAAATATGCATCGTACTTCATAAAATTCTGCATACGTGACCTTGAAATGTCATTGCTGAATGAACAGTCATTTTGTTTACATAAATCACCTTTTGTAGTTTACTGCATGATTTTTTTATATTTTTTTGCATTCCATTGCAGTTTTGTCAGTGCGCAATAAAAAGGTTTATGATCCATCCAAACACTTATTTTGTGTTTTAATTTTATAGTTATATCACTGATATGCAACCACTTCGCTACAGAAAAACTCTTCCCCCCTATGGGTAGTTACAAAGCCCATGTGTAGTTTCGTTTCACGCGCGCAAATTTTTTTAAGAAAAAACTTTTTTGGAAATTATGAAAATGTCAAAATACTGAAACTGATATATATCTTTACATCAATTATACTATTATTATTGCGTTAAAGCTGGTAATTTATACAAATGGAATCCCTGAAATCTTATAAAATAACTGGCATTAAAAATTATGAGCAAAGTATCCCTATATTTTTTTCTCTTGGTTAATATTGCAAAGAAACTAAAAAAACTCATTGCATTTCTACATTTGTATTAATTCCATTCCTTGAAACTGGTAGGTATACTGTAAGCTTTAATTGTGTATTCATTTTATGTGTCATATATCCAGCGCAGTAAATCTGTGTTTAGAAAATATGTAGTGGATCTGAGAAGGTTAAGTGGTGCCATAAAATTACTTCCTGTTGAACTGCACAATTCAAACGACAAATTGAACTTCTGAACGGCTGGAAGTACTTTATATTAATATAATTCAAGATTTTATAGTAGCTTTATATTGCGGTGTTAAAACATGCTTAAAAATATATTTTGTTTTTTTTTCGCCATCGTTTTACCCTCCAGGGTTGGCTTTTCCCACGGACTAAAAGAGGGATCCCTCCTCTACCGCCACTGAGGACATTGTCGTGGAGCTTGAAAATTGGGTCTTGGATACAACTGGGGTGTGTGACCAGCACTACGACCAGGCGGCCTCACCTGCAAAGCGAACAGGGGCCTGATGAAGGGATGGGAAGACTGGGAGGTTAGGCAAGGAAGTGGGAAGGAGGCGGCCGTGGCCTTACGGTAGGTACCATCCCAGCATTTGCCCTAGGACGAAGTGGGGAAACCACGGAAAACCACTTCGAGGATGGCTGAGGTGAGAATCAAACCCCCTCTACCCATTTGGACCACCCGAGGCTGAGTAGACCCCGTTCCAGTCCTCATACCACTTTTCAATTTTCGTGGCAGAGCCGGGAATCGAACCGTGGACCTCCGGGGTGGCAGCTAAAAACTCTGGCCACTACGCAACGGAGGCGACTTTAAAAAATAATATGGGACCTAATTTGACGTTATTGAAATTCTTGATCGAATTTAGAAGTTTTTCGTTCTTATTTCTAAAAATTGCACACACACAAAAAAAAACGGGACACGATAGAGAAACTCTGAATACAGAATTGGATTCTACATCCCTCAATACCTAAGCAGTCATTTAGGTATATTGTCTTATTAATATTATATTTATTTTTTTAATGATCAACTTTGCCAATTTTGATGTTTTTTCGATTTTCTTTTCAAAATTACAAGAAAGGAAACCTGGCGTGCTACAGAAAATCTGAACACATGGCACTTTACTTAACAATAAGTAAGTTAATATTTTCCCTTGTAGCCGAAGAAAATTGAAATGCATAGTCCTATCAATCAAACGCCCCGACCCATTTTATCCGGCTGGACGACAGATCTCAAGGTTGCAATAAGCTTACGACTCGGAAACAGATCGCTGTGTGACTCGCAAGGAAGGCTTCAACTGAGAGAGGGGAAGATAGTGTGCGAATGAGGAGTAATGGAAGGGCGGAGGGGAAGTCGCTATTCACATGCGGTGGCTTGCCAGGGACGGCAGTGCTGCCATCTCTTGTCCAGCGACTGTTGGCAGAAACGGCCGCACAGCCTTAAGGCGCCAGGAAGCGAGGTCGACCTAAGAAGACCTGGAAGAGGACGATCGAAAATGAAATTGCAGAGGTGGACATGAACTGGAGTCAAGTGAAGAGAATGGCCAGGAACCGTACTGCGTGGAGAAATTTCGCCAAGGCCCTATGCTCCGGAAGGAGTGGCAGGAATTAAGTAAGTACGTGGTGGTATGCAGCCGAAATTAAAGTCTTCATCTCTTGTTTTTAGAATGAGACGTTGTTCAATTTTATTTAGTTCTTCACTTGCGCCCATACCATTTCGCTGGGATTAAGTTCACAGTGGTATGGAGGCAAGCGAAGAACATATTTTCCTGCTGATTTGGCCATCTCGTCAATGATGTATTTATCATATCTCTCTCTGTTTTGATTCACAATGAAAAGAAGCTCCCGCTTTAGCATATAATTTCGAAAAGGGATCCCCTTTTGAGTGAGAATCCGGTCTTTTCTCCATGACGTTGTAGGTAAAAGTTCGCTTTTACGACTGTGATAGCCTGCGTTGTCTATTAGTAGGATAGATCCTTCGGGACCATGGGGCAACAATTGCTCGGCAAACCACTTTTCATACAGTTCACCTGTCATTTCATCGTGGGCGTCTGCCGTGTTCTTTTGGCACAGAAAGTTTAACTCGGCACCATTAACGAACCCTTGTTCATTCCTGGCATGAACCAAGGCAAACCTCGATCCACGAGCCCTAGGTGGCCTAAGACCTCTGCTAACACCCTCAATTGCTGCCTGACGAGCACTTTCAATCAGGGCACATTTGTTGGCTTATTCCTGGGTGTCATAATACGTGTCCTACCAACCTATCTCTTCTCTCCATTAGCAGTCGCCAGAAACATCCCTTCTCTCCCACTTGCCTTAATACCTCTTCATTTGTAACCCTATCTACTCATCTAATCTTCATCATTCTCCTATAACACCACATTTCAAACGCTTCAATTCTCCTCTTTTCTGTGGCACCAATAGTCTAAGTTTCACTTCCATATAGTGCTGTGCTCCAGACAAAGGCTTTCAAAAATGCCTTTCTCCGTACATAAATCTATATTCGATGTCAACAGATTCTTGTTCTGTAGAAATGCTTTCATTGCCTGTGCTAACCTACTTTTGATATTCTCTTTGCTTCGTCCATCACTAGTTATTTTGCTTCCTAAGTAACACAAGTGTCCTACTTCCTTTAGTTTTTCACCTGCCAATTTGATGTCCAAAGAGGTTTCTGATTTATTTCGGCTGGATTCCAATAATTTAGTTTTACATTTATTGATTTGTTACTAAGCGATAACAACCTAGCCAACTTCAAAATCCATCCCCTATGCCTACGTGCATGTTGGTTTATGGTCGAATTTCTTGAAGTTAAGTGGTTTTTTTTTTTGTTACAAGAGAGTCGCCAACCGTGCTTAAAATCTCGCTATCTTCAAATACGACAAGGCCGACAGATGTCTCTTGATAAATCCCAGAATGCATTGCACACAATGTTTCCAACATTACCTCTCTATACGTATATAAAATATAATACGCTAAGGTGTATGTTTCACAATACTCAAGCTCCTAAACCAGAGGGAGTTAGAAGATGTGGTTTGTACCAACATCTTCCAAATCGTCTCAATAGTACAGGAAAAATCTTGCATTTATTGAAAAGTCAAGGAAAATATATTTATTTGTTTATAAAGTGCTTTTAAACAAATAAACAAGACGATAGCCCCTGGCAGAACTGTGTCGCGTCCAGACGTATAGCACTACGGCCGGGCGGGTAGTCTGTACACATGGGGCGCACATAACCCATTGTGCAACCAGCAGCAGTGATGAATTGCTCTCTCATTTCAAAAATATCAACAATTAGTTTAAAGAGTGCGTTTAAACAAATAAACATATTTATAGATGCCCGCATAACAGTAAAGCAAGGCGGGTGGTTTAGACACAAAGCCCGCATAACAGTACAGACAGGCGGGTGGTTTATACACTAGTACCTATTACTTATTGTCGCCTTCGTAGCGTAGCGGTCAGCATGGTTAGCTGCCGTCCCGGAGGTCCTGGGTTCGATTCCCGGCTCTGCCACGAAATTTGAAAAGTGGTACGAGGACTGGAACGGGGTCTACTCAGCCTCGGGTGGCCCAAATGAGTCGAGGGGGTTGGATTCCCCCACAGCCATCCTCGAAGTGGTTTTCCGTGGTTTCCCACTTCGTCTTCGGGCAAATGCCGGGATGGTACCTTCTTCAAGGCCACGGCCGCCTCCTAACCATCCCTTACCTTCCCACACGAGCCCCTGTTCGCTTTGCAGGTGCGGCCGCCTGGGCGAGGTGCCAATCCTACCTCACCAGTTGTATCCCTTCCGATTCGATGTTCCCAGCTCTAGGATACTACCCATAGAGGCGGTAGTGGTGAGTTCCCTCGCTGAGTCCGTGGGTTTGGGTAAACGACTAAAAAAAAACAAAAAAAACAAAAAAACTATTACTTATTACACTGATCATTTCATTAAATAATTTCACAATTTACATTGGAATTTCTAGTCTCATGAACTGGTACAAGGTAAGTACTACTAAAATAGGTGAGTTAGCCGTGGTCGTTAGGGCACGACTGCTGGCAGTCGCTCACATCCGGGAGGTGAGGAGGTTCGAATCCCCCCGCCGGCAACCTTGAGGATGGTCTTCTGTGGTTTCCCATCTTCCTTCCAGGCAAATGCCGGGGTTGGTCCCTAACTATAGGCCACAGCCGCTACCTTCCAACTCCTCGACCTTCCATTCCAACTTTCCTCCCCAACGGTACTTGTAGCTCACCCATTGGTTGTCCGTCTCGAAGCAGCTACAAAACTGGCGAGCCGAACATGTCCTCGGACACTCCCGGCACTAGTTGGTAGCATGCTGAGCTTCTATGCCCAAGATAGCGGGTTCAAACCCGGCCGAAGTCATCGGATTTTTAAGAGCGTTAAAAAACCCTCAGAATGCCTTCCTTCAGAGGGGAAGTAAAGCCGGCGGTCCCATATCATAGATTTTTGTCATGAAAAATAACCTTCCACTAACTACACTTGTGTGAAGCCAAAATGTGTAGGTTAGAATTGATAACGCTCTATTAGTTCCAATGTTCGCTGCCAAGTGCTGACTGCGATGCCATCTAGTTGCCAAAGTCCGCAAACTAGGTGTCGTAGATGGTAGCATTTGGTAACAAAAGTAGGAACTACTTGAAATTATTGTCTGGAGTCCTTACTTGAATTAAAACAGATAACACACACTAATACAGGCATCACAATTAACACCCGTCATCAGACAGATTCTACACACACCCAAAGTACACGGGACTACATGACCGCGTTGTCGCATCACCTAACCAACCTTTTTATTTAATTAATTTTCGTAAGAAGGTCTTTATTTAGTTTGGATCATTTGCGATACCTGTTACATGGATGTGAGAGGTGAATTTTTGGTGTTAAATGATGTAAGTTGGCAACACCATATGTGGCGGGTAAGTTGTTTTTAGTAACTTATTTAAGGTTGTTTTGACTATACATGTGATTAAGATACGATGTTCCGAAAATAAGTTCTGTATTTTTTTCCCCATGGATCCTTTAATGCCAAACTGACATAGCCTACACAATGACATCATGAACTATACACCTTGTACTACAGGGTCTTTCATATAAAATAAGAGCGCCAAGCGGCGGCTTTGTTAACCGCTACTGCGGTCACCTTGGCCGAGCTTTTGGCACGCCAAGGCCCCCTGCTTTAAGCGTGTGTACAATCCTATATGATGCAGCGGCCTTGCTAGCGTGTGTACAATGCTGAAATCTTACTTTAGTTAGTTAGTTAGTTAGTTAGTTATTGTTGATGAAACCGAAACCCCTATAGTATTGAAAGCGCGCGCATAGTACATACGATGGCTTTTTTTTTTCAAGTTCCGACGGACTGTATAAAAATAACAGATTGACATTACCAAACTTGACCTTGCAATAAGCGTGCAGTTGCTCAGTCGCCAGTCTAAACCTCAAGTGCTAACATGGTGAGACAGTTATCATTGCAACATCGTTTTTTTTAATGTAAAACTTATTTTAAGTACGAGTCGGCTCGGCGGGTACGTGATGCATTTGTTCAACAATTTCCTGATGAAGTGCCACCTTCACTAGCACAGATTCACGTAATTGCAAATAAGTTTGACAATACTGGCTCGGTGCTCAATAAAAAACATGTTCGCACACGAACAGTTTTAACAGAGGATGATCTAGATGACATTGGCGAGAATCTTGAACGGTCTCCGAATAAATCACTCACAAAATTAGCACAAGTAGGAGTTTTGATTTCATCAACAATAACTAACTAACTAAAGTAAGATTTCAGCATTGTACACACGCTAGCAAGGCCGCTGCATCATATAGAATTGTACACATGCTTACAGCAGGGGGCCTTGGCGCGCCAAAAGCTCGGTCAAGGTGACCGCAGCAGCGGTTAACAAAGCCGCCGCTTGGCGCCCTTATTTTATATGAAAGACCCTGTATAGTCGCCACCGACATTGAGACACTTGTTGTAGCGTGCAACCAGTTTGAATAAACCACTCTGGTAAAATTCGGTGCCTTGGGATGCAAGGAATTGTTGCACAGCCTGCTCCAGGGTCTGTTTTCTCGGTACCCTTCTTGCGGACACTTTTCGGTAGCCCAACACACCATCGAGCATGTGATGGGCCCGGGCAACACCAATACACATTGTGGAGCCCACGTCTGACACCGTTATGCGCCTGTCGACTAACACCATGTTTTGTACTCGAGCAATGTTGTTTACATTCGTGGATGTGGCGAGACGCCCATTTCGATCTCCATCCTCCACACTCTGTCGTCCTTCACTGAACATTCAACACCAGCGACCGATGGAATGATATCGGGCACGCCAGTCTGCTGCTCCTCTCTCTTCGTCAGCACTCTGCGCATGCGTCAATCCTCTTTAACTTGGTCACTCCCTTCAGTCGAGTGCAGACAGTGACTAAGTTAGCAAATGCTCTCAACAGGACCGCGGCCGACTCAACCAGATAAGTAGCCTGCACAATACAATCAGAATTGACCATTTACACCAACCACATATTCACTCCAAACAGGCAAATTCTGGAGGTCAATCACCACTTCCAGAATCTAACAAAACATCATATAGACCACAACTAACAAATATTCACGAGTTGCATTATCTCAACTAATACTGCAACTAAATGTGTATTTATATTGTAAATATTTTCACCCATACTTTCAGACAGATTTTATAGCGTAAGTGTAATGGATCTGATGATGATCGCTTGACGATCGAAACTGGTCATCCAAGTGTATTTATTAATCTCATATATTTTTTTAGGATTAGGGAATAACCCATATCATTTGGGTACAATCGTGTTGACCGACTGAAAAGCACCAAACTTTTGTTTACTTTGGCAACACTGAAAAATGGCTTCCAACACCATTATATTTCTTTTCTACTGTTATTTTCCTCTCTTAGATTTCATCGCTGTATCAGGAACGTAATAATGGGGCAATAGAATAGCAACGTCACACAAAATCACGCAAGTTGAAAGAGTAAAAAGTACTGGCTTCGCAATTACGTCTCTGGAATAGAAGATCAAAGAGCGAACGACATGACATGACATCTGGCAATTTTTTTATTTAGTTAAAAACCTTAGGCGCACGATTCCACATTTAATTTGATCAAGTGTTTTCGCTGTACAGACTTTAAAACTAGGCTGCTTTTTTTCCTGCTTCTAACACACGTAGACCATACATGGGCACATGTACCTTGCAACAATGAACGTGAATTGGGGGAACATTGTATCTATGTGTGTGTGTGTGTCTCGTTGGAATTCAGAATGAATGATTAACAAAACGTTCCAACCATACCACAAAAACCTCTAATTTACTTTCCAAATCATCCCTCACCCCCTCTTGTGCAGTTCGTCATTACGGGGAGTGAATACTAATTACTCCAAATTTTTTATTCTTCTCTCTTGCGTTTCATCCCTTCTCCCTTCACTCATAGAGGAACACACGACGAGTGAAATAATGACAATAAAAGAATGTTATAACAATAATATATTTAAACAAATGGTTATTATTTGGTACGTCAAAACCCACCCCTGTCCTATGTATAATACATAGCGTGCATGCGTATAACGTGATTGAAATACACACACGCTCGTTACAATGGTAAACAGTGTCGCCGTGTCGCTGAAATGTTGCAAGAGAATAATGCCCCATATGTTGAACCAGGAGTATTAATTACATCTTCTTTTTACTGATGATGATGATGATGATGATTATGATGATGATGATAATGATAATTGTTGTTTTAAGGGGCCTAACATCTAGGTTATCAGCCCCTAACGGTTTGGGTGATAGTGAAAGATGAGATGAGAATGAAAACTATAACTAATACTAACTACAGACTTACTTACTAGAAGAATAAATGGTAAATAAATAATAAAGGATAAGGCAAATTAAGGTCAGGTAGAAAACAAGAAGTTCCATGACGAATTAAAGAGCCTACTTTTCTTAAAATTTATGATTCATGCCAATCTATATAGATCTATCAAGAATAATGACGAAATTAAGTTGGTAATATCGAAATTTCGAATTAGTTCGAAATACTCTATACCTGGCATAATGTAGCATAATAGAGCACTACAGTTGGCAGCCCTGGTGACTGAATATTTTCTTAGTTCCATCTCTTAAGGTACAGAATACAAAACTTGGATGAAATCCAATTGATGGAATAGAAGGTACATGTATTTAAAAATTGGTCCTATCAGCAGGCTTAGAATCATGTTGGTAGCACTGACGTACATAAGTTACTCCAAATTAATCTAGAATGTCAGGTACTATACGTGTGCATAGTTAAAAGCTGTCGGCTTGCATACTTTCTGATATAGGCCTATTGGTATTTGGATAAGAAAATAGAGAGAGAGCACTTATTAACAGTTGGCAGATCTGGTGGCTTTTATGAATACACTCAGTCATATCTGTTTATGTACACATAGTACATAACAAATTTGGTTGAAATCCAATTGATAGTGTATAAGTTATATGCATTTAAAAATTGGACCTATCAGCAGGCTTAGAATCATTTTAGCAATACTGCCATGCATGGTCTCCTGGAAATTAAACTTAAATATTATTATCTATATGTGTGCCAATTTTGGAATGGTTTCCATGCACACCTTCCAAGATATCCAACATGGAGCTCAAATTTCAATTGCGGTTTTTCAGCAGTTGGTAGCACTGACATAATTTTCAAATATGGGCTTGAGATATTCAGGTATAGACCTTTACTCATACCAAATTTGGATTCGATTGCTGCAGCCGTTTAGGAGTTGATAGGGGGGGGGGGACACACACACAGCCAGCCAGCCAGACAGACAGACAGAATGACAGACAGACAGACACACATTTGCCCAGATCGATCTCATAAGTCTACTTTTTCCTCATTTTTGCAAAATGTGAAAAGTAGGCTAAAAATGCCCTCAACCCTCGAAGAATGAGGATTGAGGGACTTCACTGATATACATGGATCGCTGATGGCAGCTCTCCGCTGCACGAGAAAGTACGCCAGGTTGAGCGCGCGGCCCGACATGTTGGTGTGCCCATTCTCGAGTCATCCTTATGGGGAAGCAATGATAATCTAGTCAATTTTAAATCGTAATTAATGGTGCTTTGGAACAAATAAAAATATAGAGATATGTCCACTCATAGCATAAGGGCATTGGGATCACTGACACGTCATTCCGAGGTCAGTAAATCTCCGGAATAGCAATAAAAATGAATGTATAATAACGGCTGACAAATATCAACTTAGGTGCTGAGAACACGCAATTAGCGATCAGTAACAGAGTAACGAGTGAAGAACAATTTCTGGAAACTTTCTTGTAAATTGTATAAGTATACACGGTATGCCACGAAATTATGCATTCTTCAAATGATGTAATTATAAACGTAGCTCACTATACACTCGATATATCGTAATCGGTGCTTGGTAATGAATTTCTGTTTCCATGAAATAACGCGCAGTTTACTTTATAAAATGAAAAGATCATTTAAGCAAATTGTACGTATTTATGAAACCAGCAAATATTCAGACCTTGTCAATATATCACATAACCAGCAGCTTAATTGCCACAGTAAAAATTACACGAAAATAAATGTACCGGTAGCCTATATAATTATCAGGGTGCGAAATCGGAAAGAAATGGTGGAGGGGGGGGGGGGGGAGAAGGATTACAGGGCTTAATTACTAATCCCAGCACTCTACATCAAATACTACAGCTTTTAATCACGCTAGCAGCACAATAAACTTAATAATAAAGGGAAGTACACAACTAAAAACCTACTCAAAATATACTCTCCCCACAGTTTTACAACTATTAAGCGAACTATTCGCACCCAGAACCGAAAAACCCTGAAATGGGATCAAATTTAAAAACGTTATGGCCTAGCCGATCACGTCTGCTTCAGCACCACCGCATATGTATACTTAACTTCACAATAACCTCAAAATTACGGCTAAGTGACCTGTCTGCCTGAGAAGTAAAGGTATTACCGACTTGCCTGGGATGATGGGTCACCAAACCGGTACCGGTACTTGAAACTAAGATTTCACGCTTTAAATACGGTAACCAAATTCAGCCCATTTTACAACTACAAGAAACACAAAATATTTACTGCCAGTGGCCTATATGTATAACATCAAACTACTACTGTTTATTTCAGGTAGTTCTCGGTGGGGAGTATATCATTTTCCTTTCTCCTGTAAGTAAATTTCCTTCTCCTCCAGAAAAAATGTAAATTATAAATGGGCATGGCGTCACTGAATAAGACGAGCGCTCTACGGACCACGTGGTCTACGAGAAATATTGCACCATGCGCTCGCTGCCATCTTGCTATACCTCCTGTCATCGTCAATTCGGCTTACTGCTGCCTTAGCTATCAGCCATCCATGTATATTTACAGTGAGGCACTTGGAAGGAAGGAGAGCCCCAAGGTCAGAGGGAAAAGGGGACAAAACGGACCCAACTCAGGAATCCCTTGGGGTCGCCAACTCCCAAACTCACCCGCCGTGAGCCCTTGAGGGTGTAGCAATATCCAGGGTGCACCAGAATTGGTGGGACTACATACACCCGGCCTCCTTGAGGGCCTTGTGCAGAAGGCAGGAGATAACATGAAAAGAAAAGAAGGCTGACTCCTCGAAGAATCAGGGATCAGGAAAGATGCGACAAGGGCCAATTAAGGCGGGAAAATGAAAGACTCCCTAGGCCTCGGATATCCTAATACTGTCGAGGTCGGAAGAGAACCAGAGTTGACCAAGAGAGGTCGACAGGTAAGAAGACGGAGAGGAGCCTGGCACAAGTAAGTGGAAGCAATATCGGACTCAGCTGGGGTCTCGTGGTCGCGAACGAACGTCTCACTAGATGTGAACACCAGGGAGGTTTTACTGATGACCAGGTGATATTGATTCAAGATATAGACGATGCCACTTGTATAATGAGAAAATTAATTGAGAAATATCAAATGTGGGGAATAAATATCTATTACAACAAAACGGAATACCTTACATCTCTACTTAGTATGAAACAAAGTCCCCGATTAGGGACAGATGACCTCGTAGTTCCGCCCCTTAAAACAACAATAACTAACTAACTAAAGTCCCCGATTCTAGGATGTCACGGGAAATCTCGAGAACCACTGGATGGAATTTATCATTTTAAATGATCTTGTCGACTTCGTCGTTACGCTGGGGTCTGGCGTTACGTTACGGTGACGGGACGAAATGTACCCAGATGCACTGAGGTGTGTGACGTCATAGTACCGCTTGGTGCATGTGTTCCCCGACAATCTCCACTTCGTTAGTATAAGACAAAAATCCCTGATTCTTGGATGTCACGGGGAATCTCGAGAACCACTGGATGGATTTTAATGCGGGTTTCACCATTCTGTAAAGGATATCTTGAGGAAAGATTCTGTAGAAAATAATTTATATATGATCAAAGGAAGCCAAGCAGTAATGATTTCAGTGAAAAAGTCGAAAACAAACTTGGCGTCCGTGCACTTTTTAAGCTTACCCTGGGCAACCCGTTAATAATATAAATATGATATGAGTGTAAGAATTGTTCAGCATGAAATGTTCTACAAAAGAGTCCGCGAGACCATATCTCTATCTTCAAGACATCGCCCACTATAAGTGTTTTTACGTTTTCATTTCTTCCAACAATATCCATTTGTGCGCATTTGTATTTAATAATTAAAATAAAATGTGCACGGTAATTAAGACTAAGTTATTTGTTAAACATTTGAAATTATTTCAGCGCCTTGCAGAGATATTTCAAGAGCTTATTCCCAAAGTGACGTTTTCCAGTCTCTTCCTTTCATAAGAAAGTTTGTATATCCTATATCCCATATTAACAGAGATCAAAAAGTAATTTTAATTGCAAAGTGATGTAACTCCAACGTGTATTTATGTCCAATGTGTCTTATATCCATGTTGACCAATCCGATGGCTCTCTTGGATATCACGTGATAAATCAAGGCCATGGCTAAATTTGAGGAATATGTAGAACATCAGTTTGTGTTTGTTGTGTTTAAACCATTTAAATGTTCATAAATACCACTCAAAGCGTATGTCAATTTATGATTTATTTCCAAAAAGTCCTAACTCCAACTTGCAGGAGACGATTACCACCATTTCTATTGATAGGAGATTTTTAAAATACAGTCTCAGGATGTGCATAAATAGTGCATTATGCAACGAGCCTATAATGGCTATAATTAAGACACGAGTATGTTTATAAACAAGCGTATGCGAGTTTTATAATTTCCATACGAGTGTCTTAAATACCATTATAGGCGAGTTGCATACGACTGTTTATGTTCGACGATAATTATAACTTTATTATATGTTTTAACATAAATATTCATAAATATCTGTGGGATTCAGTTACTTCAGTTAGTGAACAGAGCGCACTGGGTGGTTTGCTGACTGAACAGAGCGCATGCGTGGGTCAAGGCACTCCGAGAACAGAGACCATTTACTTTGCTTGCCAATACAGAAATATGTTGAATTTTGAGCGAACAACTGTTTCTTGAGCGCTGATTGGTGGGAGAAACTGTATCATAATGAAAAATAGTGTTATAATGACCCTCATTATGACACAGTTTTCTGAGATATAATGCTTACATTTCGACATCGTCGAACATAAGGTAATGAATGAATAGTACATTATGTAACGAGCCTATAATGGATATAATTAAGACACGAGTATTTTTATAAAACGAGCGTATGCGAGTTTTATAATATCCATACGAGTGTCTTAATTACCATTATAGGCGAGTTGCATACGACTGTTTATGTTCGACGATAATTATAACTTTATTATATGTTTTAACATAAATATTCATAAATATCTGTTCAGTCACTACAGTAGAATGTTGTGATCGGGTGCTGCGGTGGGTAGTATATCTCTCTTGTCCAAGCTCTCTGGACAACCGACGCATGCGCTCTGTGTGCTTCAATACCATATGTTCAGATTGCGCACCAGTATTCAGTAAAACTGTCACTGAAGTCGTGTCAAAACCACGCGCTGTGCAGAAATTGGTTTTGGGGATATTAAGGTACCGGTACAGTGCTATTTCTTGTCTCATATTCGCCAGTTTATTTACGCGAACATATGGACGGTGCGTATTCCATGTCGGTAATTTATTATAGTTCGATGTTGTGTTTATGTCCGACATGTTGGATTTTGAGTGCATGCGCGAAGGTATCGTTACCTAATTGGTCAATGAACGAGCTCTGATTGGCTGGAGAAACTGTATCATAATGAAAAACGGTGTTATAAAGACCATCATTATGACACAGTTTTCTAACACATAATAGTGAGGGTCGAACATAAATTACGTTATAATTATAATCATATCTGAATTTAACTATACGAAAATCGATTTCTGAAGTTTCGTATTTCATGGAAATTCAGAGGTGTGCAAATGATTAGAATCAAATAAAGGAATTAAATCAGTCCCAATTTCTTTTTCAAAATCATTTTATTGACCAACTTTTGGCATATTTTATTACCCTGCTGAGTAATGTTTTCTCCCCGTGGACTTGCACCTTTACCCATAAGGAAATTGCGTCTGGAAATTTCCAGAATTGGGGATTCAGAGGGGTGCCTGAGCTGGGTCTGATTTCTGTTTTTTCATTGTCTTTGGAATGTAGCCTCTAAGGTAGGTTCATGAATCTTTGAAAAGTTCAGGAGCGGATCATCAGTAAAGAGACTCCAAAATCCCTCAGTTCTAAATTCACACAAAAAGTAGCAAAACAAAACATGTGGCATTTTGCAATAGCAAGGCTCTTCTGTTCGCGGAAATTTAAAAAAAGAACATTTTACTTCAATTGTTTAAAAGGAAGTATTAATAAAACTCTTGCTTAAACATTTGAAGTAATTATTTCAGCGCCTAACAAATATATTTAGTCCATAAAGCCGTGAAAAGTATGGTTGGTTGGTTGGATCCTCAGTTTAGGGGCTGCGACATCGCGGCCAAGTAGCCCCGTATACTTTGGGTGTGTGTAGAATCTGTCTAATAACCAGTGTTAATTGTGATGGCTGTATTAGTGTGTGTTATCTATGTTTAGTTCAAGTAAGGACTGCAGACATTGAATTTTAAAGTAGTTCCTACTTTCGCCGCCAAACGCCACCGTCAACAACTACTAGTTCAGAACTTGGTTACTAGATGCCACCGCAGTCGGCTCCTGGTGACGAATTTTGGAACCTAAGAGCGTTAGTCAAATTTAACCTATAATTTAGCTTCACACACGTGTAATTAGTGGAAGGTTCTTTAAAATGCCATAAATCTATGACATGGGACCGCCGGCTTTACTTCCCCACCGAAGGAAGGCATACTGAGGGATTTTAACGTTCTTAAAAAATCCGACGACTTTGGCCGGGTTTGAAACCGCGATCCCGTCAAAGGTTCAAGTGCAATTTTGGAAAACAGGCGTCCAGTCTAATAATTTGCACACCTCCGTGTTATAGAAGAAGATAGCGACTCCAGTATAAGGTAACGTACAGAGTTCAAGGCCATGCTGTGTACGTACAGAGAAAACAAAGAAGTCTTACAATAGAGATCTTATCTTCTTCATGACAATGCGCTCGCTGAACTAATAACACGGGTACTTCATCATGACTTCAGATACTAATATATCTTCTTTTGTGCTCCTCAGGAAGACAAGTGTTTCATGTCTCATTTGTGTGGTTCAGAAATTATCCAAAGCTATCCCGCTCATTCACTGTTTTACAGTGGAACGTGGCTTATTCGAACGTCTATAATTCGAAATCATCTTTAATTCGAATTTTTCTCTTGGTCCCTAGCATTTTATATACAATCAATGCTAAAAAATCGTGGTTAATTCGAATTATATTTTGGATAATTCGAAGTTTTTAGATTAAAAAGCCGATCGGACGAATATGTCGCAGTTTGTAGTAAGATGACCGACGCATAAATCATCACCGTTGTACTGAACTCCGAAAAACAAGATAGTGACGACGCATCTGGCGCTGATTTCGTGGAGGAAGTTCCCGAAAAAGAAAGTTCCGAGTGCAGCCCAAGCAACAAACCACATCAAAGAACTTAGGCGTTTTTAAAATATAAATGACGTAAGTGATTCTGTTTTCCGTTCCTTAAATTTGTTAGGTTCTTTTGTGATGACTGAGAGACTTAATTGTAGGAAACAGGTAAAAATCTCAAACGTTTTTGAAACACAGTAGATTTTTCTAAGACTTAATTAGATTGCTGGATTACTACTGTCTTTAAATAGGTGAACAGTACATTTTGGTTTTATTTTATAATTTGAATCTTTTGAGGTTATTCACGATACAGTCATTATACAGTACCGTTGTCTGTTAATCTGCTTTGTTGAACGTAAATCTTTATGTAAACGTAATACAATATATTTTCTCTACCCTTTTCAAAGAACTTTCTTAATTCGAATTTTTGGATAATTCGAATTTTTTTACTGGTCCCTTGAGTTTCGAATTATCCAAAGCTATCCCGCTCATTCACTGTTTTATTATGGTGTTTAAAGTCAATTTTCAGTGCTGCCTTAATAATCGAAATGTGATGTGTTTCAGTCGATCAACACGATTGTACCCAACTGTTCCCTAATCCTGAAAAAAAAATGTAGGTACATGAGAGTGGCGACTAACCTTCCTCTTCCTCTGGGCTTATATCCTAGTGTTAGGCCCCTTAAAAAAAGAATTATCACAATTTATTATTATTATTATCTTCACCGACAGCAGCATTAGGTCATGACTCTGCTGACTCGGTAGACGCGTGGGTTCTAGCCCCACCATCGGCCGTCCTTGAAATGGTTTTCCGTGGTTTCCCCATTTTCAACACCAGGCAAATGCTGGGACGGTACCTTCTGACAGGCCACGGCCGCTTCCTTCCACATCCTTGCCCAGTTTCATTCACCATTATTCATTTCATCTCTCATTAACTCCTCTCATGAGGTAGGCGTCAGGAAGGGCATCCGGCCGTAAAAACCATCGCCACAAAGACTTCCATCGCATCTCATCCCCGACCCCGTTGGTAAAACGGGAATAATAAGGGGTAGACATACATACATTAATATTATCATCTTCCTCTTCCTCATCCTCTTCCTCCTCCCCTTCCTCCTCCTCTTCCTCTTCCTCTTCCTCTTCTTCTTCTTCTTCCTCATCTTTCTCCTCCTCTTCTTCCTCATCTTCCTCTTCCTCCTCATCTTCCTCCTCTTCCTCTTGTTTCTCTCCTTCCTCTTCCACCTCCTCTTCTTCATCCTCCTCATCATCCTCCTCTTCCTCTTCCTCTTTTTCTCCTCTTTCTCCTCCTCCCCTTCCTCCTCCTCTTCTTTCTCTTTCTCCCTTCCTCCTCCTCCTCTGCTTCCTCTTCGTTTTCCTCCTCCTCCTCCTCCGCTTCCTCTTCTTCTTCCTCCTCCCCTTCTTCCTCTTCTTCCTCTTCCTTCTCCACTTCCTCCTCCTCTTCTTCATCCTCTTGTTCTTCTTCTTCTTCCTCCTCTTTCTCTTCCTCTTCCTCATCCTCTTCCTTTTCCTCCTCCTCATCTTCCTCATCCTCTTCCTCTTTCTCCTCCTCTTCTTACTACTCTTCCTCTTCATTTTACTCTTCCTCTTCCTCTTCCTACTCCTCCTCTTCCTCCTCCTGTTCCTCTTCATTTTCCTCTTCCTCTTCCTCCTCCTCTTTCTCCTCCTCCCTTTCCTCCTCTTCTTCCCCTTCCTCCTCTTTCTCCTCCTCCTCTTCCTCTTCCTCCCCCTCCTCTTCAACTTCTTCCATTCACCAAGGCGGTCCGGGTTCGATACCCGGTCAATGCATGTGAGATTTTCGAAGTGAATTGCCATGTCCTGTGGTTCGGATTCCACGTAAAAAGGAGGTCCCGTGGCTCATAATCACAAGATTCACGGTCACGTAAAACTACAATCTTCCTTCCTTCCTTTTCATCTTCTTCCTCCCCTTCCTCCTCCTCTTCTTCCTCCTCCTCCTCTTCCTCTTCCTCCTCTTCTTCCTCCTCTCCTTCCTCTTTTTCCTCTTCCTCCTGATAAACCTTTATCATGTAATTTATTTCAGGTTATCTTTCACATATTCCAATAATTGTAATGCTTTTGTGTTGACCGACTGCAAGCTAAATATTAATTGTTAATAAGACAACACTGAAATGTGGCTTCAAAGCTATGTTTAATTTTCTGTCCAGTGAACTTATATTTTGTTTTAAAGCTGAATATGTAGCATCCATTAAGAAGCATGTACAATAGCTCGCGTTCTGTGACCTGGAAACAGTCGTCATATTGGTGCTCCCTCTTCTGCTAACCCCGGCCGGTTCATTTGTCGCCTCGCTAACTCACATCCCCTTGGCGACCATTTGGAATTTTAATTTCCTTCTCCGTTCAAGACTCCACTTTTTTCTATTTCTTTGCTTCTTTTATTCTCTTCGAGACTTTCTTCACATTCAATTTCAATTGCTTGAAAAGAAGCATGCTATTTAACGGATCGTAGGACATGAGAATAGTTCTTAGGACATTAACATCGTGGAGCCACATAAAATTACGACAGAGAATAGCTTACAGTGAAATGACAAAGCTTTCTTTTTCTCTGTTGTTTAGAGGATAAAAGCTTATATTTCTAAGTCTTTTGGTGAATAAACAGAGGATATAGCAATGTAGAAGGGGTTTTGATCCCAAAGCAGCCTTTGTAAAGGGAAGTATTCTTTGTACGCGGCGGGGAGGATGTGAAGGATCTCAGAAGCGCTTACTAGCGGACAGATTGAGACTCAGTAGACTAAATAAGTCTAGTGTGGTTCCTTATATATATATTCTTTGTATTATTATTGTTGTTGTGAGAATAAAGAAGTGGTTTAAAACGGAGAGTTTCAATACACATATATACAGGCCTCACATACGTAAATTCCCCATCATATAGTGAGGCGTTCATATGCAAAAGGGACATTATCCACTTTTTCTGGAATTAAATATTCATCGTTTAGTAGTAGCATTTTACGTCAAAACGGACACTATCCTGGTTAAGTTACACATTGAATATTGCGTCTTTCTGCATAAGGGGCATTGTCCATGCAGCAGTGAACCAAGATGACTCTACGCTCGAAGCTACGGAAGATGCTCCTCTTCTAAATATTTGAAAGTATCTGTTAGATGCTGCATTCCGTTTTCAAATGCAAATTTTGTAATTGTTATAATAAAACTTATTTTTGAAATGCATATTATCCAATCCATTATTTCCAATCAAAAGTTACATTATCCATTTTATAATACTTCTTTTGTTAACTTCTTATGATTTGTAACTGGAAATTGCAGACTTAAACTTTGTCATCAAATATTAATGAGTTAGTGAACAGAAATCAAAAATTTCATAACTATATGAGTAATTTTACGTTATTTTCTGTTCCTGTAATTTTTTTTTAAAGTGGATCATGTCCTTTTTGTATCATTCCCAATCAAAAGGGACATTATCCATTTTATAATACATTTTTTGTTAACTCCTAATGATTTCTGTAACTGAAAATTGCCGGCTTAACCTTTGTCATCAAATGTAAATGAGTTAGTGAACAGAAATCAGGAATTGCACAACTATATGAGTGACTATAAGTTTTCCCTCTTCCTGTAATTTTTAAAAAAGAGGATAATGTCCCTTTTGCATCTGAACGCCTCTAGATATAAATATCAAGTCTTATTACCAGGGTCCAGGCACAACCTTTTTATAAGTGGGGCCCAAGTTTATTTTTACATAACAAGTGGCGGGCCGCAAGTTACCTTTCCACATAGGCTCTTGCCAAATACTACCACTAAAGCTAATTTTACTCTTATCTGAATAACCTATTTTACCACCAGACAAAAATGTGTTTCAATACCATTTTTGTGTCATCTAAATGGTCTAAATCCATTATTGAAGATTTTGGGCAAATTGCGTTATTAAGATATGAAATTACTGAACTAAGGACCGTTTATTTTTAGCCTACTTTTCACATTTTGCAAAAATGAGGAAAAAGTAGACTTATGAGATCGGGCAAATGTGTGTCTGTCTGTCCTTCTGTCTGTCTGTCTGTCTGGCTGTGTGTGTGTGTGTCCCCATCCCCTATCAACTCCTAAACGGCTGGAGCAATCGAAACAAAATTTGGTAGGAGTAAAGATCTATACCTGAATATCTCACGGCGACATTTGAAAATGATGTCAGTGGTACCAACTGCTGAAAAAACGCAATTGAAATTTGAGCTCCATGTTGAATATCTTGGAAAGTATGAATGGGAGCTATTTCAAAATTGGCACACGTATAGATAATAATATTACAGGTTAATTTCCTGGAGGCTATACATGGCAGTGTTGCCAAAATGATTCTAAGCCTGCTGATAGGTCCAAATTTTAAATGCATATAACTTCTACACTATCCATTGGATTTCAACCACATTTCGTATGTGCTATGTGTACCATAACAGATAGGACTGTGCATATTCTTTAGAGCAATCAGGACTGCCAACTGTTAATAAATGGTGTTTATATATTTTACCCTAATATCAATATATCAGAAAGTAGGCAAGCCAACAGCTCTAAACTTTGCGCACGTATAGTTCCTGACATTCTATATTAATTTGAAGCAGTGCTACATGATTCTAAGCCTGCTGATAGGTCCAATTTTAAAATGCATGTAACTTGTATACTAACAAATGGATTTCATCCAAAATTGACACAACAATACATCATAATATTTCAAATTTTTTCTGACCAACACATGTATGACATTGTTGCCAACATGATTTTACATGCGCAGATAGGTCCAATCTCTAACTGCATGTAACGTCCATGCTATCCATTGGACTTCAACCAAATTTTGTATTCTGTACCTTAAGAGATGGAACTAAGAATATATTCAGTCACCAGGGCTGCCAACTGTAGTGCTCTATCAGGCTACATCATGCCAGGTATATTTCGAAATAATTAGAAATTTCGATATTACCAAATTCAATTCGTCATTATTCTAGATAGGTCCATAAAGATTAATCATTGGCATGAATCTTAAATTTTAAGAAAAGTAGGCTCTTTAGTTCGTCACGGAACTTCTTGTTTTAAAATTAACCGAACATTTTATTTTGAAACCACATTTATTTTTAGGTTTTACATACCTTCCTCTATTTTTAGCCAACTTTTCACATTTTGCAAAAATGAGGAAAAAGTAGACTTGTGAGACCGGGCAAATGTGTGTCTGGCTGTCTGTCTGTTCTTCTGTCTGTCCTTCTGTCTGTCTGGCTGGCTGTGTGTGTGCCCCCCCCCCTATCAACTCCTAAACGGCTGCAGCAATCGAAACAAAATTTGGTAGGAGTAAAGATCTATACCTGAATATCTCACGGCCATATTTGAAAATGATGTCAGTGCTACCAACTGCTGAAAAATAGCAATTGAAATTTGAGCTCCATGTGGATGTCTTGGAAGGTATGAATGGGAGGTATTTCAAAATTGGCACACGTATAGATAATAATATTTCAGTTTGATTTCCAGGAGGCCATACATGGCAGTGTTGCCAAAATGATTTTAAGCCTGCTGATAAGTCCAAATTTTAAATGCATATAACGTCTACACTATCAATTGGATTTCAACCAAATTTCGTATGTGCTATGTGTACATAAACAGATATGACTGAGCGTATTCTTAAGAGCCACCAGGGCTGCCAACTGTTAATAAATGCACTCAATTTTTTAAAATCCAAATACCCATATATCCGAAAGTAAGCAAGCCAACTGCTTTAAACTATGCACACGTACAGTACCTGACATTATATATTAATTTGGAGTAACTTATATACGTCAGTGCTACCAACATGATTCTAGGCCTGCTGAGACGTCCAACTTTAAATACATGTAACTTCTATACTATCATTTGGATTTCAACCAAATTTCGTGTGTGCTATGTGTACCATAACAGATATGACTATGCCGATTCTTAAGAGTAACCAGGGCTGCCAACTGTTAATAAATACTGTCTCTATTTTTGTTACCCTACTATCAAAATTTGAGAAAGTATGCAAGCCAATAGCTCAAAACTTTGCACATGTATAGTACCTGGTATTCTAGATTAATTTGGAGTAACTTCGCCTGTGCTGCCAACATGATTCTAAGGCTGCTGATAGGTCAAATTTTAAAATGCATGTAACTTCTATACTAACTAATGCATTTCATTCAACATTGACACAACAATAGATCATATTATTTCAGATGATTTCAGACCAATACATGTATTACATTGTTGCCAACATGATATTACGCGCGCTATTAGATCCAATGTTTATCTGCATGTGACGTCCATACTATCCATTGGACTTCAACCAAATTTTGTATTCTGTACCTTAAGAGATGGAACTAAGAATATATTCAGTCACCAGGCCTGCCAACTGTAGTTCTCTATTGGGCTACATTATTCTTGGTATACAGTATTTCGAACTAATTAGAAATTTCGATATTATCAACTTAATTTCGTCATTATTCTAGATAGATCCATATAGACTAATCATTGGCATGAATCTTAAATTTTAAGAAAAGTAGGCTCTTTAGTTCGACACGGAACTTCTTGTTCTACATAGTTCTACATAGTTATTTAGGCACTTGTCATACCTTAAAACTAAGTTCTCAAATCCCTCTGCATAAAAGTTTGCCGCCTGCTCTGACAACCAAGAATTCACACTTGAGGAAAATCCATTGATAGAGTGGTTATCATGAATCTTCGGTCCTCGTGAATTTTCGTGTCAAATGCTGTCACCAAGTCATCTGTGATCACAGACCTGAACGTTCTTCGTCATGAACATTTTCACGGCCACTTTTGAACTCGCGTACCCATTTTCGCACTTTACCTTCCGTCATTGCATTATCACCATACACCTCACAAAGCTGACGATGAATGTCTGCAGCCGACTTGCTTCTTGCACTCAAAAAACGTATCACAGATCGTACCTCACACGCGGCGGGCGAATCAATAATCTTGAACATTGTAAAGATGCACAGTTCAGCGTACAGGTTAGCTACACAGCTGCAACTGACGCCTGCTTGTTCACAAAGGATGCCGGGAGGTAGCGCGCACGCTTGTTGCCTCGGGCGCACTAACTACGAGCTTAAATAAAACAGGAAGTTCCGTGACGAACTAAAGAGCCTACTTTTCTTAAAATTTAAGACTCATATCAATGATTAATCTATATGGATCTATCTAGAATAATGACGTAATTAAGTTGGTAATATAGAAATTTCTAATTAGTTCGAAATACTGTATACCAAGCATAATGTAGCCTAATAGAGCACTTAAGTTGGCAGCCCTGGTGACTGAATATATTCTTAGTTCCAACTCTTAGGGTACAGAATACAACATTTGTTTGAAGTCCAATGACAGCATGGACGTTGATGCAGTTAAACATTGGATTTAACAGCGCGCGTAAGATCATGTTGGCAACAATGTCATGCATGTATTGGTCAAAAATAATCTGAAATAATATGATCTATTGTTGTGCCAATTTTGAATGAAATCCATTAGTTAGTATAGAAGTTACATGCATTTTAAAATTGGACATATCAGCAGCCTTGGAATCAATTTGGCAACACTGACGTATATTAGTTACTCCAAATTAATCTAGAATGCCAGGTACTATACGTGTGCAAAGTTTAGAGATCTTTCTGATATATTGGCATTAGGGTAACAAAAATAGAGACAGTATTTATTAACAGTTGGCAGCCCTGGTTACTCTTAAGAATCGGCATAGTCATATGTGTTATGGTACACATAGCACACCCGAAATTTGGTTGAAATCCAAATGATAGTATAGAAGTTACATGTAATTAAAGTTTGACCTCTCAGCAGGCTTAGAATCATATTGGTAGCACTGAGGTATATAAGTTACTCCAAATTAATATAGAATGTCAGGTACTATATGTGTGCATAGTTTAAAGCTGTAGGCTTGCATACTTTCTGATATATGAGTATTTGGATTTAAATAAATGAGGGCATTTATTAACAGTTGGCAGCCCTGGTGGCTCTTAAGAATACGCTCAGTCATATCTGTTTTCGTACACATAGCACATACGAAATTTGGTTGAAATCCAATTGATAGTGTAGAAGTTATATGCATTTAAAATTTGGACCTATCAGCAGGCTTTTAATCATTTTGGCAACACTGCCATGTACGGCCTCCTGGAAATTAAACTGCATTATTATTATCATCTATACGTGTGCCAATTTTGAAATAGCTTTCATTCATACCTTCCATGATATCCAACATGGAGCTCAAATTTCAATTGTGATTTTTCAGCAGTTGGCAGATATTCAGGTATAGATCTTTACTCATACCAAATTTTGTTTCGATTGCGGCAGCCGTTTAGGAGTTGATAGGGGGGGGGGGGCTCACACACAGCCAGACAGACAGACAGACAGACAGACAGACAGAAGGACAGACAGACAAACACACATTTGCCCGATCTCATAAGTCTCCTTTTTCCTCATTTTTGCAAAATGTGAAAAGTAGGCTAAAAACGGAGCTTAGTTTTGGAATAGCCCTCGTACAATCAACTTACTCCTAGTTCAAAAAGGTTAGGGGTATATAAAATCATCCTCCCCTGCCGTACAACGACGAGTCGGTGTGTCAGTCACGTGCTCACATCCACTTGTATTACAAGAGCGACTCCACAGTCAGTCTGAACCTTGCAGCAGTCTGGTTATACAAAACTTAAATTCTGTACAATAATTGTTTACTTTCTAATTAATTTTTAACGAAACATTTTTATAATTTTCTTATTTCAACTAGGGCTTACAATAATGGGAAAAATATCATCATTCACAATATAAAAAGGGCTAGGAAAATGGATATGGCATTTAGACTTTGCATCAACACTTATAAGTCCAAGTCCCTCTCGTATCAGACCAAGAATAGGCACTATAACACAGTTGTTAATCCAGAGTGCCTCTATGCAGCAGACACTTTAACAAGCATGAAAATTGCTAAAATTGAGAAAAAAGAAAGAAAATTTTAGGTCCCAAAAATTACCTGGAGAAGAATATAAATTTATAATGCGATCCAAACTGTGTAACAAGTTTGAAGGGATTTCTGTCAGTATAAGGAAAAGACGGTTGATGTTCTATGGGCACATTAAGCGATTAGGGAACGAGAGGTTGGCTAATAAAATTATTAATCTGCAAGAGAAGTGGAGGGTACAACCCCCATGGCTTCAAGAGGTCTATCAAGACTTAAAAAGGGCAAACATAGGATTAGTCGAAGTGTGGGACAGGACAGGATACAGATCTAAAGTTGCAAGTGTGAAGGATCTCCCCGAAAAAAGACTCACTCTTTCAGTGGAAGAACGATTGCGAAGGAGCCAACGAATGGAAGATCTCTGGCAGGAATCTAAGCAACACGGCAGAAACACCTTGAAGAAGATGAAGACCTGAATAATGGTTGTGTATTTGTAGTCCATAGATGGCTGTATCAAAATAAATAATAAATAATAATAAATAATATATATTACAGCCTCTGTGGCTTAGGCGGCAGCACGCCGGCCTCTCACCGCTGGGTCCGTGGTTCAAATCCCGGTCACTCCATGTGAGATCTGTGCTGGACAAAACGGAGGCAGACAGGTTTTTCTCCGGGTACTCCGGTTTTCCCTGTTAACATTTCATTCCAGCAACACTCTCCACTATCATTTCATTTCATCTGGCATTCATTTGATCATTGCCCCAGAGGAGTGCGTCAGGCCTCGGCAGCCGGCACAGTTCATATCCTCTCCGCTAGATGGGGGCTTCATTCATTCCATTCCTGACCCGGTCGGAGACTGGAAGCAGGCTGTGGATTTTCATTTCAATAAATAATATATATTCACGTCTTCAATAGTATAAAACATTTATCCGCGGGCCGCGGGTTGTTCACCCCTGGTCCAGATGGTCATGTACACACATCAAAGAAACTATTGCATCACCTTGGTGCGAAGAGATTCTGCACCTTAACATACAAATGGCCTAGAGATATGCACAAACAACGTTTCAGCTCTTTTTATTGCTCATGGAAACCACTAAATCAATACTTTATTGCAAATGATCATTATGTGGTCATTAGAAAATGGTACCGTACATGTATCGAGGAATATTATTTCAATAGCTTAGCACTGAAAAGACTAAGTTCATTGAACCTAATATGGTATAATAATAATATCGTATGGCCTCGGGTGCTGGGTGCAAGCTTTGTAATTTGACACCTAGAGGGTAGCTTGCATGTCGAAATTTGTTGTTCCTTGAATCACTATGAAAGTCAAGGAGGTTAGATATCTAAGCTCCTTGGACACTATAGCGTTTTCTAGTAGAGAAATGAGGAACTTTGTGTTGGCGGAAACTCCCAAGATTAATTTTGCCATTATGAACACGGCCTACTGAATTCAAATGGGTTCTTTGACATGCCATCATCGTATGACATGCGTATCGTATTTTTGCAGCCTTTAAAAAAAAATATCACTTACCACGGCCAGGAGCGAACCTGCAATCTTGGGGTTAGTAGACCGACACGCTATTCACTCACCCACCGTGGTAAGCACCTAATATGGTGCACCCTATTAGGTTCAGTGGCTATTGACATTTTAGTGCTACGCTATTCAAATAATATTCTCTTTTAATGATTAATTTTGGCTGATGAAGGGGACAAAAGACGTCTATTAGTCCTCGAAACATGTACCATTTCTAATGACCACATAAGTGTTCATTCTCAATAGAAGTATTGATTAGGTGGAACCCTAGCCCATTAAAAACGTAAATGTATATACATATTTTAAACATTTTTCGATAAATACATAAATACCTGCTTTTCACTTATTAGCACATAAAAAGACATAATATTTATATTTTTAAAATCAGCATGCTAGATCATTCAGTTTATTGCATTTTTGTTCTGTGTTACTTCAACGGGGAAGAACCTGTGAGCTATCTAATCTTCATGCAGAGCGTATGTCAGCTTGCAACTGTGTTATTCTTAACTTGTCGCCCCATGCCACTCACTGTGGAAGCCTGGGATTTCCTTGTCCATAGCTATATTGCACCATGTGCTAGACCTCCCCCTCCCCCAGCTACCTGGAACCAGTGTCACTCACATACAGTTCAATTCTGGCACTGTGAAGTGTAAGGCAGTTCTACGATGCCTAAAGTAAAAACAACTACAAGTCTGTTGCAGAATTAAAAGATTATTTTACTTCTGATGGGGGCGTTCTGTTCTACCAACCATATGGGGAAGCTATCAAGGCTGAACAGCGATCTCAAGTTACACAACACCTCAAGGGCAAGAATCATATTGCCGCAGTTTCATCGTCGGTCATTTGTGATGGACAACCTGAAGATGCATCTCGTTGTATATTGTAATGCTTCAGCAGTCAGTGAGACATAGCATAAATTGCATTCGTGAGTACTGCATATTGTTTATATTTACATTAATAAACTAAATTATAATTAAATATTTTTACTTTTTTGTCACATATTTCAGATATTTTTAAAACATAAAAAAAACATTTTCCCGATTTTAGCACCTAAAAATCCGAGCCCTACTAATTAGTATATAAATGAAAATGAAAATCCACAGCCTGCTTCCAGTCTCCGACCGGGTCAGGAATGGAATGAATGAAGCCCCCATCTAGCGGCGAGGATATGAACTGTGCCGGCTGCCGAGGCCTGACGCACTCCTCTGGGGCAATGATTAAATGAATGACAGATGAAATGAAATGATAGTGGAGAGTGTTGCTGGAATGAAATTTTGACAGGGAAAACCGGAGTACCCGGAGAAAAACCTGTCTGCCTCCGTTTTGTCCAGCACAGATCTCACATGGAGTGACCGGGATTTGAACCACGGACCCAGCGGTGAGAGGCCGGCGCGCTGCCGCCTAAGCCACGGAGGCTACTAATTAGTATATAAATACGGATCCAAAATGAATGTTTTATATCCTAAAATCATACAGCGAGCCTTTCAGAAGCTGTGGTCCAGATTGCAGCATACTGAGTAGCACGTCTTCTTGCATTGATGAATGCCTATATCTGTCGTGGCATAGCCTACTATCCACGAGTTCATCAAGGCACTGTTGGTCCAGATTGTCCCACTCCTCAACGGCGATTCGGTGATCAGATCTTGATCAATAGGTTTCAAATTTAAATGTATTTATGCAAAGACTCTACCTACGGAATTTCTGCTTAATGTTTGGTAACAATAACTGCTTTGATTTCTTTTACATTGGTTGGTGTGTCATCTTGTCCAAAAAAACGGCTCTTTTCAATGTATCCCAGGCATGTTCGTTGGGGTTCATGTCTGGAGAACCTGCTGGCCACTCTAGGCGAGCGATGACGTTTATTTATATATTTATTTATCGTATGGCATACATCACAATTATTTATAATTTGACATCTAGGTTAGAAACATAATGAAATGCCTGTGGTGTCCCTAGGAAAAAGTCACCATTGTAAGATGTTTGTGGGCATTCTAGAACTAGGTGCCGAACCTTCTGTCTTTCAGCACCGCACTCGTAACATAATGATTTTTTCCTCCACTTGTACAGGAGATCCCCACATACACCGTGATTGGTCCGGATTCTATTTAATTTTGACCAGGTCTTTCTAGTCTGAGTGAATCCTGGCAACTTCTCAGTTATGCATGGCATTAGTGAACTCTCTGGAGAGGCAAACGAATTCCAATCAGAAGACCATCTCTCAGTCAGGTTGAATTTGTTGGTTGCAAGATTCTCCGCTGTGCAGATAGGTGGATGTCTTGAACGTAATCGTTTCACATGTAGATCAGCAATGTCTCCATGGATAGGTAGTTGATTGTTGGTATGAATCTTTCTATATTCTCTCATCAAAATGTTGCATCGCCGCAAATGAGGTGTTGGAATGTGGCGTTATCATGAAGGAACGCATTCACAAGATGTGCAAGATGCAGGCGAGAATTGTCGTCCATGAGGACGAATGACACCCCGAAATTCTAATATGGTTGCACTATGGGTCAGTGTATCTATAGTAGAGACGTTTTGGCGCCTTCCATGGCCACCAGTGGCGTACGTCAGCCCCACATGATGACACCCCAAAACATCAGGGAACCGCCACTTTCTGCACTCGCTGGACAGTGTGTCTAAGACGTTCAGCCTGACCAGACTGCCTCCAAACACGTCCCCGACGATTGTCTGGTTGAAGGCATATGCGACACTCATCTGTGAAGAGAACGTGATGCCAATTCCGACGGGTCCATTGTATAATTGTATTCACCCCGCGGGGGTTGCAAAGGTGGACCTCGCCATGGACGTCGGGAGTGAAGGTGGGCATCATGCAACCTATTGCGTACAGTTTGAGTCGAAACACGACGTCGTGTGGTGGCACGAAACGCATTATTCAGCATGGTGGCTTTGTTGCTTTCAGAGTTCCTCCGAGCTGAAATTTGTAAGTCGTGGCCCTTGGGCGGTCTAGTGAAGCAGTTCCAGAATCTCGGTACCTCCTCCATGTCCGAACAACGTCGCTTTGGAGACCTCCGGAAACTTCCCTTGATGGAGAGCCCTTCCTGGCACAGCGTAACAATGCGGATACGATCAAATGGCGGTATTGACCTTCTAGGCATTGCAGAACTACTGTACTGACAACACGTGCAGTGTACCTCCTTCGTGGTAAAATGACTGGACCTGATCGGCTGCCGTACGCCCTCCGTGTAATAGGCCCTGCATAAGGGAAGAGCTGTGCCCCCCCCCCCTCTTCCCCCCTCCCCCCAACCATCCCCATCCGATAAAAGACGATAAATATTAGGGAAGTGTTTCTTTGGCAAAAGCATAAATTATTGTACATTTGGTTGCACTCTAATCTTAACTTATTGGCTAAGTTATAAACAATATTACGATTGAAATTAGACTAACTCGTGGTGTAGTGGCTAGCATTCTTGGCTGCCACCCCGGAGGTCTGAATTCGATTCCCAGCTCTGCCAAGAAATTTTAATTCTGGTCTGAGGGTTGGCCTCTACCTTGTGAGATAAAACTGAGAATTCCACAGTATGGTACTTTTGATAAATCAATTTGTAAAAGAAATAACTGTTTACCTTTCTGTTTAATAAATAGACAAATATTTAGATATTTGCCATAATAGGCCATAATAGAAAATTCATTTAGTATAAAATTTTATTTGTGTGTTGTGTTGTATTGTATAACTTTTTGTATTGCCACTAATATTGTAGGCTATGGTTGGTTCTTAAGTTTAGGGGCTGCGACAACGCGGTCATGTAGCCCCGTGTACTTTGGGTGTGTGTAGAATCTGTCTGATAACCGGTGTTAATTGTGATGACTGTATTAGTGTGTGTTATCTGTTTTTTAAATGTAAGTACTGCAACTTAAAATTTTTCAAATAGTTCCTACTTTTGCCGCCAAGCGCCACCGTCAACGACGACTAGGCCAAGTTCAGAACTCAGCTACTCGACGCCACCACAGTTGGCTCTTGGCAACGAACTTAGAAACCTAAGAGCGTTGTTTACATTCTTCACCTATCCAATTTAGCTTCACACAGGTGCAATTAGTGGAAAGTTCTTTAACATGCCATAAATCTATGACTTGGGACCGCCGGCTTTACTTCCCCTCCGTAGGAAGGCATACTGAGGGATTTTAACGCTCTTAAAAAATCCGACGGCTTCGGCCGGGTTTGAACCCGCTATCTTGGGCATAGAAGCTCAGCATGCTACCGACTACGCCACCGAAACCGCTGTTGTAGGTTGTATAAACTTCGAATTTTACAATTAACTCTTATCTAAAATAATTACAAGTTATATGCTCTAAGATATTGGTTGATATTTCCGGTTATTTTGCTGTGACAATCCTCTGAGAACGCTCACAATTTTCCAGGATAGTCAGCCCCCCCCCCCCACGAAAATAATTATATATACGCCCCTGCTGCTCATGCATGGTTGTGTATAGCTTTAGGCAGGTTTAGTGACATCTAGGAACAGTCAAAGTGACTGTGTTCGTGATGCTATATCGACAGTGATCAGGCGATCCCGGAGCCGAGGTGATGCAACATTCATTTTGATGTGTGTACTTTAGGGGAGAGGGGTGTTTTACTCTTCAGTCTTCTGACTGGTTTGATGCAGATCCGCGCGCACAGTGGGTCAAAATCGAAATCTAGGAGGACAAAATTATTTATTTTCATAATTAAAGAATCAAAATTTATTACTATTACAGCATTCTCATATAATTTCCTCTCACTATTCTGGGATATAAACGCATCTTAGTGTAAATCTGTCACCACTGTTCGAGCAGCCTGTATTGGAGGGTGATTGTAAGTGGCTGTGGTTTGGTTGTCTTTGTGGTTAGTGCGATGCTTTAAGATGCAACAAGCAGCTGAAGGTATGCTCTTTGTATCGTGTTTCAGTTATTAATTGCCGTAATTGTTACGTAATTTTAGCTATATTTGCATTATATAATATTTAACTATTATTTTTAAAATTATATTTTCACTTAGTTTTTTAGTATGTCGCGTCACTCTGCGTCACTTTCTAATTAATGTTAAAATGTAGATAAAGTCTTGTAGTTTACGCCTGTTATAAGATTGTTTGCATCTTTTTACAACTTACTTAGTTATTTTACGTTTTAGAAGATGCTGCGTAACCAGTTTTCACACGTTTACAACTGTTTGAAGCACTGGGTTCGACGATTATGTCAAAAGTGGAACTTAGTGATTTTGTTAAAAGTAAATTAGGGGTAGAAAATTGTTCTTAAGAAATAACTGAATGCTCTATTCAACTCCTAGTCATAGACAATTTCTTGCATGTGTAGACGTAGCTTAAAAAAGGTCTTAACTGATGTTTATTATGAAGTAAACAAATTATATACGTTGCTTTCACTCTAAATTCATGATTAAAACATAAAAAAAATTCCCCCCCCCCCCCCTAGATTTCGATTTTGACCCACTGTGCCAAGCCTCCCTGTCCTGAGCTAATCGCTTTATCTCGATATAGCTAGCATATTCTAACCTTGGTTTACCCCTACAATCCTTGTCCTCAACCCTTCCCTCCTGCGATTCCTGGGCGTCGTAGTATGTGTCCTACTAACCTATGTCTTCTCTTCATTGGCAGTCGCCAGAAACATCTCTCCTCTCCCACTCGTCTTAATAGCCTACCTCTTCATTTGTAACCCTATCTACCCATCTGATCTTCATCATTCTCCTCTGGTTGGCTGCGTGGATAAGCGGTAACGTTCTCGCGTGGTGTGTCCAAGGTTGCAGGTTCGAATCCTGGCACAGTCAGCTGATATTTCAGGCTGCGCAAATGTGAGGGAGCCGTATCAGTAGTTTTATTGTCACGTTAAAGATCCCCTTCGGAGAAAATTTCCGGCACCCCGGCGTCTCTAAAAGCCACAGTAGTTACAAGTTATTACTATCATCATTCTCCTGTAACACCACAGTTTAATTCTCCTCTTTTCTGCTGCGCCAACAGTCCAACTTTCACTTCCATAGGGCGTTAAAAATGACTTTATAACACCTAAATCTATATTTGATGTCAACAGATTCTTTTCTGCAGAAATGCTTTCCTTCCTTGAGTCAACCTATCTTTTATATCCTCTTTGCTTCGTCCATCACTGGTTATTTGACTTCCTAAGTAGCAGAAGTCTCCTATTTCCTTTAGTTTTTTACCTGCCAATTTCACCTGCATCGTCATTACAAGAAAATAAAAAGTAGAAGAAAAACGGGCGATGGGAATCAGCAGTTTTATTGACCTATTATTACGGAGGTGTCCGCATTTATCCATTATTCATTACCACCAGGGCCCAGATAATTACGTAAGCCAATATTTTTAGCCTACTTTTCACATTTTGCAAAAATGAGGAAAAGGTAGACTTATGAAATCGATCCGGGAAAATGTGTGTCTGTCTGTTTGTCCTTCTGTCTGTCTGGCTGTGTGTGTGTGTGTCCCTCTATCAACTCATAAACGGCTGCAGCAATCGGAACCAAATTTAGTATGAGTAAAGTTGAATACCGGAATATCTCAGGTCCATATTTGAAAATGATGTCAGTGCTACCAACTGCTGAAAAAACGCACTAGAAATTTGAGCTCCATGTTGGATATCTTGGAAGGTATACATGGGAGCTATTCCAAAATTGGCACACATGTAGACAATACTATTTTAGTTTAATTTCCAGGAGGCCATACATGACAGTGTTGCCAAAATAATGTTAAGCCTTCTGATAGGTCCAATTTTAAATGCATATAACTTCTACACTATCAATTTGATTTCAACCAAATTTTATATATAACTAGCTGAAGTACCCGTGCTTCGCTACGGGTCGTAAATAAATCAAAATGTGAAGGTGACAGTTAAAACAGGGGATAGGCGAGGTGCTGCGCAGAGGGAGATTAAGGATGGAACATTTTGTCCAACTACACCGCTCTGCCTTGACCGTGTTTTATAGCACACATTTAGGTTTTACTCGCTAACGGTTGGAGATACATTTCGGATAGAAAATGCAATTTTTAACCTCGTACATGCCATCAAAAGTTTGCTATTTCTTAGCGTTCTCTTTTTATTTGAAATGGAAATATGAAAGTTTAAAACCAAAGGGTAGAGTGACGTCACTAAAATGGTCGCCATCTTTAATTAGTGCAAAGTATTGAAATCAAAAGTAACCTGTATGTTAACCAGGTAAATCTGCTACTTCCATGTAAAATTCATGTAAATCGGACCAGTGGTACTTGCGTGATTGAGTAATACACAGACACACACCACCTCATTTTTAGTCTCGCTTCGCTCGCGTCATAGTCGTGTCATATTGTTATTCAATGAAATACAGGTTTAACCCCGTTAACACCCCTTTAGAACCTGAATATCCAAAAATCCCTCCTTAGTAGATCTTTTCGACACACGACAAACATATCCTCAAAATATCACTCTTCTAACATTAATAGTTTTGGTTGGTCGATGAGAGCGAACATCCAAAAATCCTTCCTTAGTGGACGTTTTTCTTCCAGAATTTCACCCCTCCCCATAGGCCCCTTAAATTGGATTTTTGAAAAGACGGTCGAACACCTATTTATTTTATTTATTTATTTATTTATTTATTTATTTATTTATTTATTTATTTATTTATTTATTTATTTATTTATTTATTTATTTATTTATTTATTTATTTATTTATTTATTTATTTATTTATTTATTTATTTTTAAGCTGATTGATTTCCTCCGAGTTTCAAACTCCTCGCCTATGTCGTTTAAGAGATACACGCTCCATTAAGAATCTTTCAACCCCCACTTTTCATCCCTTTCACCTCATAATATACACTATATCGAAAAACCATTAGACATGTGTCAGCTTATTTTTAATGATTAGTATATATGCCAAGTATCAATCCCCAAATGAAACCACTCGTGAGATATTGTTATTCAATGAAATGCACGTTTACCCCCTTAACACCTATTTAGAACCTGAATATTCAAAACTCTTACCTTAGTGGATGTTTTCGACATAAAACGAACATATCCCCAAAATTTCATGTTTCCAACTTCAATAATTTTGGCTGGGCGATGATGAGTGAGTGAGTCAGTCAGGACATTTTATTTCATTTATATATGATAATTTCACCCCTCCACATGAACCCCTTAAATTGGATTTATGAAACAAATGGTCGAACACCTATTTACTTATTTAAAGCTGATTTCCCCCTGAGTTTGATGAGTGAGTAAGTGAGTCAATCAGTTAGGACACTTTCTTTCCTGTTTTATCACCCCAGAATTTCACCCCTCTCCAAGGGCCCCTTAAATTGGATTTATGAAAAAACGGTCGAACACATATTTACTTGTATTTTAAGCTGTTTTATCCCGCCGAATTTCAAACTTCTCGCCTATGTCGTTTAAGAGATACACGCTCCGTTAAGAATCCCTCAATCCCCAATTTTCACCCCTTTCACCTCATAATATACACGACATCGATAAACCTTTAGATATATTAAACCCTTTGGAAAATAGCATGTAGACAAGATTCAAATTTTCGGGGTCGTAATGGATTCTTGTGAATGTGATTTAGAGGTTTTGCTATCAACATAACTTCCAGGATTCATAAGGTTAACTTATTATTATTATAAAGCCAAGAAAAACAACAGGATCTACTAACAAATGAAATTTATTAACTGAATCAAACATAAAAAAGAAAACTATAACCACCCTTTTATTGTTCACTCGCGTGAACAGATCTAACACTGACCAGCCTGACGTACCATGACGACATGGCATGACAGCTGTCAACAAGCATTGTGACTGCAATGTCACTTAAGTCAAAGTAACAAAAGAAAACGGATCACAAGATCCAAATAAACAAACAAATAAAATAGTACAAAAATTTAATATTTATGAGCGACACGGGTTTTAAGACTAGTTCAAGTAATGAGCATTTTGACGGGCGCTCGTTTCCGACCAAAACAGTTGGTTCGGGAACGGACTCCGTACTGCGAAGGACGAATTACGGAAATGTGGGAACAACAATTACATATTTATATACACTACTGACATGCTCTAACCTTAGATTACCACAACCAAATACACGTGTGTATTATTTAAAATAAGGGCTGCGGAATTACCGTCTTATACCTTAAACACTAGGATAGCATAACATGACATGAACAAGTTTGGCCGGTTGCCAAATTATATTTATATGAATACAATGGCCTTGAAAATAAGAGCCAACAACAACAAAATACAACTTTTAATTTTCACGCCGGAAAGTTTGGCGTTTTAAAACAATGAACAAATAAGTCGTAGTAATGATAAAAGAAACTTGGATCGACAACATGGCAACTTCCCAAATTAAACCAAATAAAATAACCTTAACTCATTAGGCTTTAAAGCAAACATAACGTGTCATAACGAGCTGGAGACAACCGGGCCTGTTATCGCATCACCGAGAGAGTGGCTGATTTCTTCCCCCAAGTAGTAATTAGTGCCATGCTAAATATAGATTCTGGCCCATAGCCAGCGTACAGCACCTTTGCTAATCGCCACCTGTTAAACGCGTACAAATAAATAACACATTATCTCAAAACATCCTCTCAGGGATTTTTAAGAATACATTCCCAGGTCAAACTTATCCCCACGGATAACTAGTTTGCCGGAATGATATCGCAGTCATGGACAGGCTTTACCTCTCCTCATCATCATCACTTACACCCAAAAATACGTGGCACATTTCTCGAAGATCACGTCGTAGCATTAATCAGCCCACCTCTCAGATAATGACACACAACATGTCCAAATGACAATAAAGAATAAATAACAGGATCAGTCCTAGCCCGAGTTATCAAAGCAACAAGATGCAAATATTCCCCCCACGTAGTAATTAGTTTAACATATCATTAAATCAGTCCATTTATCATTGTCGTTCCTAGGTTCTCATTCATGGCTACACTTTTTATAGATACGTTAATCGATGCGGCCGTTTCGCTATAAGAATTACGTATACATAAGGAAAACATTTAAATTACAAAATTTACTGTACAACATAATTGTCACGCAATGCCAAAAATTACTACACGCATGTCAGTTAAGAAATCAAACCCTAAAATTTAAATTAAATCACACAAATAAAATCTATACAAAGTTCCACACATCTCTCGCGATTCCCCTCGTCCAAAATCAATAAATCAATTTTTTAATACTCATCACTTAAACTGCTTTCCAGAGGCCTCCCGCCTCGTCAATTCCCATCATTAGGCCGTTAGCCCATAACACTGATGGTAATGGAGGATGAAACTTGCTGTCTTCTCTCCATGGTCGACATTTTGCTGCTGTTAAAACACAATTAAATCAAAGTTTTTAAACTGTTCTATCTGCGTTCTAAGTATTTTATTTCCTCAGATCGTCCTATGCAGAATCGTCGACTTTCCCTATTCTATGGCTAATTGCCATCTCACAATTTATGAAAATTTCCAACTTCGTTGCCGACACACAACTATAATTTTAAAACCATATCGTCTTAAGGACGTCTTAAAATGACTGTCGAAGAATAATTAGGAGTGTGTCGGTTCATCTCAGACATTTGTATATATACAGAAAGCCTAAAGTTTCAATGGTGGGAGTAAAACAGCTCCTCAATATTTTAAGTAATGGGCCTATAATTATGTGTGACCTCTCAAAATTCTTGTATTTTCTCACAGGTCGCGAATCTGCCGTCGAACAAGCAAACCGATCGCTAGATCTTTTTATATCCGATTGCCGCGCAAAACACACTGACGCTATGTTCTGGCGTCATGTTTTCTTATTGGTCAGATAAGTTGGCTTCGGAGTTCTGACCTTACAAATCCCGCCCTTATTTTCACGTCACGACTATTCTCCTCTCTCTCACTCCTTGCCTTGTACGCAGCATTGTGGCCTTTTATGGTCACGTACGCCACAGCGTCATATCTGATTTTCTCAGAAATCCAAGAATAACATTGGTTGTGAAACTATTGGTCATTTCCAGCCAGCACGTAGCATGTCTTACCAAGTCCAGATTTCTTGCTACATCAATATTACTCAAATATCCATCATATCATGTATTTAGTATTTCCATCGTTTTTATTAATATGAAACATTATTATTGGACACAATGATAAGGGTTCATCTGACCCCTAGTTGATGAAATTCGAACTCAAATGAAGTCGAATTTCACATCCCCTACTTTTCTGACTCAAATTTGAAGTTGCTGGTCACCCTCAAATATAATGACTGTCCGCCTCTGTCTGTTTCAGTAGCCGTCTCGTTCCAAACTCATTAGGAAATTCCTGTATACTTATGCCCTCCGGCCTCTTTCCTTGCTACTCGTCTCCCCTCTCACTCTTTCAAAACATCAACATATTCATTAACGACTTCCGCCTGAACTTGTAAACACGTCAGAGCTGTCTTTTGAGCGCTTTCACCACTCGAGTACCCCCGTATCTTTTGTTGTATGTTATCACGCGAATGTTTAATTTGCTGCAGTAACATTATTTCTCGGTTCGTATGGCTCTCTCTGATGATACAATTTTAAATGAGATATTATACACTGCCATGTTTCCTGTGCTCACCTCTCGGACTCTGTAGGCGTTGTTATCTAAGTTCGTAACCCCTAGTTGAACTTCCTTAAGCTGCTCCTGTCTCTTCTCCATTTTACCGTGATGTCATCTCCTTCTTCTCCCCCGCGTTGCCATCTTCTTCCTTCTCCCTTCTTCTTCTCCTATTCCCGTACAATAACTTTTTTTTACCATATTTCGAGACCCTTGCCTGACACGGCCTGCGAATCTCTCCTGCTATTCTTCTGTTTCCTATTGTCGGCTGCTCTATTTTCTTCTTCTCCATGCAGCTCCTCCAAATATCTCTGGGTTTCTACATGCATGGCCTCCAACATTTGATGTGTTCCGTTTTCCTCCTCGTGGGTGTCGGGATTCTTCCGCCGATCTATCGCTCTTTCCCATTTATCATTATTTCCTTCCATGTTACGTGGCTCCTCCAGGTACTGTTGCGGGTCAGCGTGTCTCTCGTTCCAATTTCTCTGATCATCCCTTGGATCCGATTGCTCGTTAAACCGCTGGTTATTTTGTGCGTTATGTTGCCGGTTGTAACGCCTATTGTCTCTGGGCCTATATTGTTGATTATAGTGTCCTCCACGCCATCCTCGATTGTAAGGTGCGTTATTATTATTATTCCTATTGTATGACGTTTGGTATCTCCTATTATCTCGCCACTGCTGATTGTTTGTGTTCCGGTAGCGGTTAGTTCCTTCCTGATTGTTATGGTTTCTGTCCCTATTTTCGTATCTCGGTTGAGATCTCGGCTCATATTCTTCGGTGCTCTGCCGTCTTTGGTTATCCCCAGTGTTTGTAGCTTGCGACCTCGTGTTTTTGTTCGGTGTCTTGACTACTTCGACTGCATTAACTAACTCTATCTGTCTCTTCTCTCTCGGGTTGATATAATTAGTGGTTTCATCTATCTTCCTTAATACCTCTTCTGCCTGGACCACGGTCGTAATATTTGCCGCCACCAAGAATTGCTGAACGCTAATAGGCATCTGCTTTCCTATAGTAGTTATTAGCTCCATTTCGCTTGGGGGATTATCAAGATCCTGCAATTTGACAAGTTGCATGGCGAAAAAATCTGCATATTTCGTCTGATGCGTGGAATGGTATTTGCGCGAGTATAAGTCCATTCGCAAGCTTTGTTGATACGACCCACTCCAGTATTTGCTTAGGAAGGCCTTGTGGAAACCTTCCATTGATTTAAATGTGTTCTTAAATCCAAGATACCAGGTAAGTGCTGAGCCCGCCAAAAATTTTTCAACCATTCTTAATTGTCGCGTTGAGCTAACATTTTGGTCCGAAAAATATTCTGTCAGTTCCCTTAAGAAAGCTTTAGGTGTCCCTCCGCTCTCTGGTAAAAACTTATTCGGTTTAAATTCGTTTCCACGGATGACTTGTATAACTTGCGTGGGAAGTTGTGTGTTTTGAGGTGTCGAGCTACGACCCTCATAATTCTGGAATGCTTGCGTGTCTACCGTTCTTGGACTTTGCCCAAGCTCGTGGCTGTCTATTGTGTGCTCTCTTTCCGCATTCTCCCCTTTCCCCTTTTCCATTAGTGTCGCAAACATCGTATTATGTCCAAGTGACTGCAACTCCGATTTTATCATGCGGTCCTCTTGAATTTGAAATCTTAACTTCATATTTTCTTCTAACGCCTGTATTTTCGCGTTATTTTCCCCTAGCTTCTTGCTTACTGCGAGCCGTTCATCTTTCGAATCAGCGCTCATCTTGGTCCAATCTTTCCTAATAGTATCCTTCAATTTAACAAAGCGTTTTTCGACTTCCTGTTGATTAGCCTCCTGATTATCTTCAAGTTTATCTATCCTTTCTCCCAGAGAAATGTTGTTCTGTTCTAATGTTTGTTTAATTTCTTCCTGGTCAATTTCTAACTTTTTCCATTTCTTAATTGATTGTATTTCTAATTTGTTGAGTTCCGTCACTAAGCCCGTGATATTGTTATCTACTGTAATTATCTGATCTTGCATACCCTGTGTCCCTCGTTCGATATTCTCAAACCTTTTTTCTAAGTTTGTGTGTGCTTCTTTGATTTCAGATGAGCTGGTCAAACACGCTTGCTCGATTTGTGCTAGTTTTGCCATAACAGTCTCATCCATTCCTTTTATTTCCTTTTTAAACGAATCTTCGATACCTTTTATTATTCCTAATTGTTTGGTATTGTTAGTGCTAACGTCCTTTGCTAATTGGATTAGCTGTTCTTTTGTGTGCTCTTTGATTTCTACCGTTAGCGCAGCTAGATTTTGAGTGTTCCTTTCGTCTTGTGCGTTTAACATTTCATTGTTTTTCTCAGACTGCCTATGTAATTGTTCACTAACCAGAATGTTTTGTGTAGCGATTTTCTGATTTATATTCTCGTTAACTTCAGATAGTTTTGTGTTTAACTGTGTCTGTATTTCTACATTATTTGCCGCTAACTGTGTCTGCATTTCTACACTATTTGCCGCTAACTGTTTCTGCATTTCTACATTATTTGCCGCTAACTGTGTCTGCGTTTCTGCCGATTGTTTATTTATAGCCGCTAACTGTGTCTGCGTTTCTTCACTATTCGCCGCTAACTGTGTCTGCATTTCTACACTATTTGCCGCTAACTGTGTCTGCGTTTCTTCACTATTTGCCGCTAACTGTGTCTGTATTTCATTGGTTATGTCCTTTCTCATCTCACTAAGTTGTTCTCGCGTACGAGCGGATGCTAATTCAATCACTTCGCGGATTTCTCCCAGAGTTGCCATCACAACAATAATATATTTGAGACATAGGGAAATGACATAAGGGCGGAGCCCTGGATACGCGCGCTCACATATATTAAATATACACACATTAACCCTTTACATACTCAGTTCATTTACTTTAAATTACTCCCACAAACTATAGCATCACTGAGTATAATTTACTTATTATTCCATTTAATTTTAACCCTTTGATTCAGTTATAATCTTCCTGACCTTACTTTACTTACAAATTTTAACCAATTAATAGAGTATTAATTAGTTTTTAAGGTCTAACCTTCCTGTCAAATAATTCTTTGAGTTTGGCTTTTCTACACAAAGCTAATTTAATTTTATTGGGCGCCTGGAACAGTTTGTTCTAATTTTAATCAAAGTTCAAACACTTAACTTGTTCCACATTTACTTTATTGCAAACTCCATGACTTTATATTTTCAAACATTTGGCGGTATTATCTTCGCCTAACTTACGTTAATAAACTTATCACATGCCGGTGATCTATTTTTTTACTCTAAAACACAAATGCCACACGTTCGGAAGCCAAAGTAACTCTTATAAACCCTTTGGAAAATAGCATGTAGACAAGATTCAAATTTTCGGGGTCGTAATGGATTCTTGTGAATGTGATTTAGAGGTTTTGCTATCAACATAACTTCCAGGATTCATAAGGTTAACTTATTATTATTATAAAGCCAAGAAAAACAACAGGATCTACTAACAAATGAAATTTATTAACTGAATCAAACATAAAAAAGAAAACTATAACCACCCTTTTATTGTTCACTCGCGTGAACAGATCTAACACTGACCAGCCTGACGTACCATGACGACATGGCATGACAGCTGTCAACAAGCATTGTGACTGCAATGTCACTTAAGTCAAAGTAACAAAAGAAAACGGATCACAAGATCCAAATAAACAAACAAATAAAATAGTACAAAAATTTAATATTTATGAGCGACACGGGTTTTAAGACTAGTTCAAGTAATGAGCATTTTGACGGGCGCTCGTTTCCGACCAAAACAGTTGGTTCGGGAACGGACTCCGTACTGCGAAGGACGAATTACGGAAATGTGGGAACAACAATTACATATTTATATACACTACTGACATGCTCTAACCTTAGATTACCACAACCAAATACACGTGTGTATTATTTAAAATAAGGGCTGCGGAATTACCGTCTTATACCTTAAACACTAGGATAGCATAACATGACATGAACAAGTTTGGCCGGTTGCCAAATTATATTTATATGAATACAATGGCCTTGAAAATAAGAGCCAACAACAACAAAATACAACTTTTAATTTTCACGCCGGAAAGTTTGGCGTTTTAAAACAATGAACAAATAAGTCGTAGTAATGATAAAAGAAACTTGGATCGACAACATGGCAACTTCCCAAATTAAACCAAATAAAATAACCTTAACTCATTAGGCTTTAAAGCAAACATAACGTGTCATAACGAGCTGGAGACAACCGGGCCTGTTATCGCATCACCGAGAGAGTGGCTGATTTCTTCCCCCAAGTAGTAATTAGTGCCATGCTAAATATAGATTCTGGCCCATAGCCAGCGTACAGCACCTTTGCTAATCGCCACCTGTTAAACGCGTACAAATAAATAACACATTATCTCAAAACATCCTCTCAGGGATTTTTAAGAATACATTCCCAGGTCAAACTTATCCCCACGGATAACTAGTTTGCCGGAATGATATCGCAGTCATGGACAGGCTTTACCTCTCCTCATCATCATCACTTACACCCAAAAATACGTGGCACATTTCTCGAAGATCACGTCGTAGCATTAATCAGCCCACCTCTCAGATAATGACACACAACATGTCCAAATGACAATAAAGAATAAATAACAGGATCAGTCCTAGCCCGAGTTATCAAAGCAACAAGATGCAAATATTCCCCCCACGTAGTAATTAGTTTAACATATCATTAAATCAGTCCATTTATCATTGTCGTTCCTAGGTTCTCATTCATGGCTACACTTTTTATAGATACGTTAATCGATGCGGCCGTTTCGCTATAAGAATTACGTATACATAAGGAAAACATTTAAATTACAAAATTTACTGTACAACATAATTGTCACGCAATGCCAAAAATTACTACACGCATGTCAGTTAAGAAATCAAACCCTAAAATTTAAATTAAATCACACAAATAAAATCTATACAAAGTTCCACACATCTCTCGCGATTCCCCTCGTCCAAAATCAATAAATCAATTTTTTAATACTCATCACTTAAACTGCTTTCCAGAGGCCTCCCGCCTCGTCAATTCCCATCATTAGGCCGTTAGCCCATAACACTGATGGTAATGGAGGATGAAACTTGCTGTCTTCTCTCCATGGTCGACATTTTGCTGCTGTTAAAACACAATTAAATCAAAGTTTTTAAACTGTTCTATCTGCGTTCTAAGTATTTTATTTCCTCAGATCGTCCTATGCAGAATCGTCGACTTTCCCTATTCTATGGCTAATTGCCATCTCACAATTTATGAAAATTTCCAACTTCGTTGCCGACACACAACTATAATTTTAAAACCATATCGTCTTAAGGACGTCTTAAAATGACTGTCGAAGAATAATTAGGAGTGTGTCGGTTCATCTCAGACATTTGTATATATACAGAAAGCCTAAAGTTTCAATGGTGGGAGTAAAACAGCTCCTCAATATTTTAAGTAATGGGCCTATAATTATGTGTGACCTCTCAAAATTCTTGTATTTTCTCACAGGTCGCGAATCTGCCGTCGAACAAGCAAACCGATCGCTAGATCTTTTTATATCCGATTGCCGCGCAAAACACACTGACGCTATGTTCTGGCGTCATGTTTTCTTATTGGTCAGATAAGTTGGCTTCGGAGTTCTGACCTTACAAATCCCGCCCTTATTTTCACGTCACGACTATTCTCCTCTCTCTCACTCCTTGCCTTGTACGCAGCATTGTGGCCTTTTATGGTCACGTACGCCACAGCGTCATATCTGATTTTCTCAGAAATCCAAGAATAACATTGGTTGTGAAACTATTGGTCATTTCCAGCCAGCACGTAGCATGTCTTACCAAGTCCAGATTTCTTGCTACATCAATATTACTCAAATATCCATCATATCATGTATTTAGTATTTCCATCGTTTTTATTAATATGAAACATTATTATTGGACACAATGATAAGGGTTCAATATGTCTGATTATTTTTAATGATTAGTTTATATACCGAATATCACATCCCCAAAGAAACAACTCATGAGATATCGTTATTCAAAGAAATGCACGTTTACCCCCTTAACATCTCTTTAAAACCCGAATAAGTAAAAATCATTCTTTAGTTGACGTTTTGACATACAGCGAACATATTCCCAAAATTTCATTTTTCCAACATTAATAGTTTTCGCTGGGCGCGATGAGTGAGTGAGTCAGACAGGACATTTTCTTTCAATTATTTTTACCAGAATTACACCCCTCCCCATGGGCCCCTTAAATTGGATTGATGAAAAAACGCTTGAACACCTATTAAGTTATTTTTTTAGCTGTCTGTTTCCCCTGAGTTTGATGAGTGAGTTAGTCAGTCAGTCAGGACACTTTCTCTCCTTTTCCCCCCCAGAATTTCACCCCACCCCATTGGACCTTTAAATTAATTTATGAAAAAACGGTCGAACACCGATTTACTTAATTTTTTAGCTGATTTTTTTTCGCTGAGTTTCAAATTTCTCGCCTATGTCGTTTAAGAGATAGGCCTACACGCTCCGTTAGGAATCCTTCAACCCCCAATTTTCACCCCTTTCACCTCATAATAATACACCACATCGAAAAACCCTTAGACACATGTCTGCTTATTTTTAATGATTAGTTTATATGCCGAGTATCACATCCACAGATGAAACCACTCGTGAGATATTGTTATTCAATGAAATGCAGGTTTAACCCCCTTAAGACCCCTTTAGAGCCTGAATATCCAAAAATCCTCCCTTAGTGTACGGTTTTGAGATACAACGAACATATCCCCAGAATGCCATGGTTCCAACTTCAATATTTTTGACTGGGCGATCATGAGTGAATGAGTCAGGACATTTTCTTTCATTTTTTCCTTCAGAATTTCATCCCTCCCGATGAACCCCTTCAATATGATTGATCAAAAAAACTGTCGAACAGCTATTAACTTACTTTAAAGCAGTTCCCCCTCCCCCCTGAGTTTGATGAGTGAGTCAGTCAGTCAATCAGTTAGGACACTTTATTTCCTGTTTCCCCCCCTCCCCCCAGAATTTCACCCCTCCCCATGGGCCCCTTAAATTGGATTTATGAAAAAACGGTCAAACACATATTTACTTACTGTATTTTATTTTTTTTTGCTGATTTTTTCCGCTGAGTTTCAAACTCCTCGCCTATGTCGTTTAAGAGATACACGCTCCGTTAGGAATCTTTCAATTCTTACTTTTCACCCCTTTCACCTTATAATATACACCACATCGAAAACCCCTCAGAGACGTGTCTTCTTCCTTTTTAATGATGAGTTTATATGTCGTGTATCATATCCCCCAATGAAACCAATCGGGATATATTGTTATTCAATGGAATGCAGGTTTAACCCCCTTAAGACCCCTTCAGAACCTGAATATCCGAAAATCCTCCCTTAGTAGACGGTTTTGACATACAATGAACATATCCCCAAACTGTCATGTTTCTAACTTCAATAATTTTGGCTGGGCGATGATGAGTGTGTGAGTGAGTGAGTGAGTGAGTCAGGCAGGACATTATCTTTCAATTTTCTTTTTTCAGAATTTCACCCCTCCCCATGAACCCCTTAAATTTGATTTAATATAAAAAAACTGTCGAACAGCTATTTACTTACTTTAAAGCAGTTTTTCCCCCCTGAGTTTGATGAGTGAGTGAGTCAGTCAATCAGTTAGGACACTTTCTTCCTGTCCCCCCCCCCCCCAGAATTTCACCCCTCCCCATGGGCCCCTTAAATTGGATTTATGAATAAACGGTCAAACACATATTTACGTATTTTGTATGCTGATTGTTTTCCGCTGAGTTTCAAACTCCTCACCTATGTCGTTTAAGAGATACACGCTCCGTTAGGAATCTTTCCATCCCCACTTTTCACCCCTTTCACCTCATAATATACACCACATCCAAAAACCCTCAGACTCGTGTCTTCTTATTTTTAATGATGAGTTTACGTGCCGAGTATCACATCCCCCAATGAAACCAATCGGGAGATATTGAAATTCAATGAAATGCAGGTCAACCCCCTTAACACCCCTTTAGAACCTGAATATCCAAAAATCCTATCTTAGGGGGCATTTGCGGCCCTTTGGGAAGCTGCATACCAAATTTCATTCCAATCCGTCGGTGGTTTCTGAGATTTCGTGATGAATGAATGAGTGAGTGGTATTTCACAAATATATATAGTAGATGATAGTGTCAAGTCTTTGTTATGCTAAACTCGGTTGACAGTGCTGTGTGAGTAGGTGAGTAACTAACGGGATTTCAAGTAAACATCCTCTTTTTCTATACCGGTAGTGCAGAGCAGAACTGGCATCCAGTCGGCCGTGTCTCGACTTGAGCTATGTTGCCATGGAAACTATCTGGCTTGCCATTCCTTCATGAGTATATTTTATGATTTTATTAGCCTGTGCTTGAGTGCAAAAGGGCCGAAATCAGAAGAATGAGAAAGACTATCGAAAATTCATGTAGCCAGCGGTTCCTTCTGGATCCTAAACTATATGTATGCAAAATTTGGTTGAGATTGGTGGTACGGTGTAGATTTGTATACGGAACAGACCCACATACATACATACATACATACCCACATACAGACTTTCACTTTTATATATAAGATATGTGTACATAAACACATATGACTGAGAATATTCTTAAGATCCACCAGGGCTGCGAACTGTTATTAATTGCTCTCTCTATTTTTTTTATCCAAATACCAATATATCAGAAAGTATGCAAGTCGACAGCTTTAAACTATGCACACGTCTAGTACCCGACATTTTAGATTAATTTGGAGTAATTCATATAAGTCAGTGCTGCCAACATGATTCTATGCCTGCTTATATGTCCAATTTTAAAATACATTAACTTCTTTTCTAACAAAAGTGGATTTCATCCAAAATTGGCACAGCAAGATATCATAATATTTCAGATTATTTCTGACCAGCACACGCATGACATTGTTGCCAACATGCTTTTACGCGTGCTGATAGATCCAATGTCTAACTGCATGCAGCGTCCATTGGACTTCAGCCAAATTCTGTATTCTGTACCTTAAGAGATGGAACTAAGAATATGTTCAGTCACCAAGGCTGCCAACTGTAGTGCTCTATTAGGCTACATTATACCAGGTATATTTCTAACTAATGAAACATTTCGATATTACCAAATTCATTTCGGCATTATTCTAGATAGGTTCATATACTGTAGATCAATCATTGAATCTTAATTTTAAGAAAAGTAGGCTCTTTAGTTCGTTACGGAACTTCTTCTTTTTTTCACATCGTTGTGCCCTACTCAGGAGCTGATGTGTTGGCCTTCTTTTCCTCCCGAAATCTCTTCATCCTCTCGATAATCTTCTTCCTTCGTTCTTCTGTCCAAGTTATAGCGGCTCTGGTGTTGGGTTTGTCTCCAAATCGGTGATTGTCGATTTTGGCTCTGAAATTACATCTGTCCTGTACAATGTCTTCTGAGATGTTGATTTCCCGGAGATCTGCTTCAATTTCACGAAGCCAACTGTTCTTGCTTTTTAATGAAAGGGCTAGGTTGAGAATTCTTTTAGGTAGACTGTTAATGTTCATTCTAATAATGTGTCCGTAAAATTTTAATCGTCTTTTACGAAAAGTGTGAGAGATTTCTTCAGATTGACAATATATTTCCTGGGATGATTTCTTCCTCCATATTCCCTCTAGACAAATTGGGCCCAAAATGTTTCGTAAAATTTTCCTTTTTTGATTCTGAATGTCTTTGGTTAAAAACTCACCACCAATGATTGAGAGTTCTGATACATATAACGCTTCAGGTTTGATTACTGTGTTATAGTGTCTAAGGTTTGCTTTCCAGATATTGATTTTTTATTATACCTGTTCCAAGTGATCCATTAAGTTTTCTCTAATTTGGAAATTCTTTCTTTATTTGCTTCGCGGTTTAAACCAGAGGGCTGAATAATTTCTCCTAAATATTTAAATTGGTTATATGCTCTAAGATATTGGTTATTATTATCTATATATATAATACGCTAAGGTGTTTGTATCACAAAACTCAAGCCCCTAAACCAGAGGGAGTTAGAAGGTGTGGTTTGTACCAAAATCTTCCAAATTGTCACAATAGTACAGGAAAAATCTTGCATTTCTTGAAAAGTCAACGGATATATTTTATTTTTCAACATTAAATATTTTCCTTGCGCTCATGAATCTGTAGCTGTTGCCATTCAAACATGGCCGCACGGCCGACCCACTGCTCATTAAAATGTAATTTATGTTCGACCCTCACTATTATGTGTCAGATAACTGTATCATAATGATGGTCATTATAACACCGTTTTCCATTATGATACAGTTTCTCCAGCCAATCAGAGCTCGTTCATTGACCAATTAGGTAACGATAACTTCGCGCATGCGCTCAAAATCCAACATGTCGGACATAAACACAACATCGAACTATAATAAATTACCGACATGGAATACGCACCGTCCATATGTTCGCGTAAATAAACTGGCGAATATGAGACAAGAAATAGCACTGTACCTTAAAATCACCAACACTAATTTCTACACAGCGCATTGTCTTCAACTGACACCGGTGACAATATTACTGAGGGACGGCAGATGTAAACATATGGTTTGCATATGGCATTGCAAACACACAGAGCGCATGCGTCGGTCGTTCAAAGCTCTTGAAAGGCAGAGATATAACATCCAACGCTCGCTCTGCGATCACAAAATTCCAGTAGCTGACTCTCAACAGATATTTATGAATATTTATGTTAACACATATAATAAAGTTATAATTATCGTCGAACATAAACAGTCGTATGCAACTCGCCTATAATGGTAATTAAGACACTCGTATGGAAATTATAAAACTCGCATACGCTCGTTTTATAAAAAATACTCGTGTCTTAATTATAGCCATTATAGGCTCGTTGCATAATGTACTAGTATTTAATAGCTGTACGCGCACATGCATAAGGCTTGCATGTATTTGAAGACGGATATTAACCAAGTCCTGAAAATAAAATGTAGTAAGAGTATGAACGTATACGAGTGTGCAACTTAAATAAAGGAAGGGCTATTTTTTCCAGACAGCCAGTTATTGGGATAGTGACTTGGTGCGTCAACTCATATGATGTGTTAAGCAATAGCGCAGTGGATAAAGCAAATGCCTCCGGATCGCGAGAGCCAGGATCGTCCCCACCTCTTGGCGCCTTTTTTTTTTTTTTTTACTACTGAATTATTGTTTCATGAAGGAGTATTATTAACGTTTTACATTTTGTAAGTGAGTTATGCAGGAGTTACCGTATTTCTTCCATAAGACAGGCAATACAACAGCGAAAAACATCCATTATGATCTGCGCGCGCATAGCAAGCGCGACATCGTATAGTGCTACCATCTAGCAGCTCTAATAGACAGCTACTGGAACGAACTATTGAAGTATAACACAATTCGACTTCTAAAACGCAAAGAAATACAAATGTTATGTCCTTCGCGTATCGGTACTTATTGTAGCATATTATAAGGAAGGGAAATGGATGTTGATCCGAAAGGGGCAGTAATATGAATGAAATACATGTGTATTGACATTAACACATTTGATCGTCATTTTATGACAACAGTTTGACTCGCCTACAGATATCTTCAAAACCAAATCACACGTGTAATATCTAATTGAGCTTGATATTTTTAGTGGAAGATTTTTCACTGATGAATCATATGTTCTATTCACATATGCCTTAGGCTGACTGCGTGGCTCAGTGGTAACGTTCTCGCCAGCATTGCCCAAGGTTGCAGCCAGTTGGCATTCGAGGGTGCGCAAATGTGAGGGAGCCGTGTCAGCAGATTTACTGGCACGTAAAATATCCCCTTCAGGGCAAAATTACGGTACCACAGCGCCTCTAAAAGCAGCAATAGTTAACAGGGACGTAAAACCAATACAAAATAAAATTAATCAGGACTTTGAAATACTCGACAGTCAGTAATTTCGTACAGATGTTAACAGATACCTTCATTAGAGTCATTAATTGATAGAAAGCAACCAGTCAATCTGCTTCTAATCCCATGGGTGCATTCAGACAAACGAAATGGCAAAAACTGTCTTCAAATGTCCCTGACATTTTGGCAGACAACAATTTTTCATACACACATTTGGAAACATCATTTTGGAGTTACCTGCTCTTCACAACACACTGAGCACACCTGAATATGACCAACTGTACTGAAACATTCGGTGGTAAAGTTATCTTATTGGGTGGTGATCTTCACCAAGTCCTTCCTGTTATAATGAGAGGATCACGTTCTCTGACAGTTGCTAGCTGTTTGAAGCGGCATAGCCTCTGGAATAAATTCCATGTACTTAAACTCCCCCAGAACATGCGTGCTTTAAATTCTGAAACAGAATTTTCAACATGGCTTTTATAAATAGGAGAAGGCAAGACTGGAGCAGAAGTTACGGTACCATCTACATGCTATCCCTAAATACCTAGGTACAAGATCCAGTCGAACAGCTATATGGTGATTTTGATTTTACTGCTGTCACCCCACAGGAGCTTAAAGAAGAACTATTCTTACGGTCGCCAATGAAGCATCGCTTGAACTGCACAATCGAGTAATTCAGCGTTTACCTAGAGATGAGGTAGTCTACGCGAGTGTAGACTGTATTGTCAGTGAGCATGCGCAAGATCACTCGGCTTACCCTGCATCATTTTTGAACAGTCTGACACCAACTGGCATTATGTCATTAAGAAATATTCTACCCACAAATGGGGTCTGCAGTGGGACTATGCCAATAGTTAACGAGTTACTACTTAACATAATAGAGGCAACTACAGTATTATAGATTCTGATAACAGAGAAATCGTTTTCATACCCGGGATAACCCTTATCCCCTCTGATACGAACATGCATTTTAAATTAAAAAAAAGGACATTTCCCAGTACGTTTGGATTTCTCAATGACAATAAATAAATCTCAGGGTCAGATTTTCGATAAGATCTCCCTTTACTTGACAAACCCCGTCTTTACTTATGAACAGCTTTACGTACCCTTTCACGGATTAGATCGTTTAGCTCGCTGTCGGTTGTGTCACCAAGCAACAAAATAACCAAATCTGTGTTTAGAGAAAAAAAAATATATATAAATTCAAAACGTACCTTAACAAAATGCACTATCTTGGAAGAAATGTAATTTGGCTCCTTAGATGCAACTCTGTACACCTCACTCGAGAACTACTGTATGTGGAAGAAGTCCTGGTTATATCCCAAATGTCTTCTGTGAAGTTATCATTCCACAGCCCAGTTGGATCCTTCCTTCCTGCACTGGTATCAACTTATTAAGTTTGTGAAGTTTTATTTCGTAAATAAATGTAATAGCTCGGAAAGTTTTTATTGCGTAGATACTCTACGCGGGCTCTGCTAGTTATTATTATTATAATTATTATTATTATTGGTGAGTCTCCGTGGCTTAGGCGGCAGCACGCCGGCCTCTCACCGCTGGGTCCGTGGTTCAAATCCCGGTCACTCCATGTGAGATCTGTGCTGGACAAAACGGAGGCAGACAGGTTTTTCTCCGGGTACTCCGGTTTTCCCTGTCACAATTTCATTCCAGCAACACTCTCCACTATCATTTCATTTCATCTGTCATTCATTTAATCATTGCCCCAGAGGAGTGCGACAGGCTTCGGCAGCCGGCACATTTCATATCCTCGCCGCTAGATGGGGGCTTCATTCATTCCATTCCTGACCCGGTCGGAGACTGGAAGCAGGCTGTGGATTTTCATTTCATTATTATTATTATTGACCGACAGTAGTGGCTACGGTGGCTAAAGCTCAGCATTAGGTCATGGGGCCAAGCTCTCTGATGACTCGGTAGACGCGTGGGTTCGAGCTCCACCGTCGGCCGTCCTTGAAATGGTTTTCCGTGGTTTCCCATTTTCAACACCAGGCAAATGCTGGGACGGTACCTTCTTACAGGCCACGGCCGCTTCCTTCCACATCCTTGCCCAGTTTCATTCACCATCATTCATTTCATCTCTCATTAACTCCTCTCATGAGGTTGGCGTCAGGAAGGGCATCCGGCCGTAAAAATCATCGCCACAAAGACTTCCATCGCATCTCATCCCCGACCCCGTTGGAAAACGGGAATAATAAGGGGTAGACATACATACATTATTATTATTATTATTATTATTATTATTATTATTATTATTATTATTATTATTATTAAATCATGTTTGCCCTTATGGACAGTGTTTGAACTCGAAAATCTCACGATGACAATTTTTTTATTATTATTACCGTATTATTATTATTATTATTATTATTATTATTATTATTATTATTATTATTATTTAATTTTTTTATTTTTATTTTATTTTGCTGCTTGATGTTTCCTCACTGTTAGACCTATGAGACGTTGTTAATAAAGCAATTCATCTAAAGGCTTCCAAATGACCGGTGGTGTTACAAACATTGCTTGGATGTCTCCTATTCACTCCGCGCATATCTTTGTACGACCATTTAAGATTCCCCGGCTCGGTGAAATGAAAAAGCTTGGGAATGCTGTTACAGTTTACATACGTTCCAAAGCATAGAAGTTTTAACTTGTGTCTCTTACATTGTGTGCCAATTGTACGTATGTCTCCACGACATGCCAATAAATCTCTTTGCCTGTACATTGTCTGCAACTATTCAATACAAGGATATCTACCTACTCAATGTGATTTCTTGCATGATCAGCTACGTGATCCAAAACGATCGTTCTGATATCATACCCTCATTCTTCTAGGGATCCGTCTTCCTTCTCTTTTCACTATATTTCCTTTCCTCTTTAAGATTCCCGCACTGTTTTTGTGAATTGGCGACTAATTGCGAGTATTTTCAACCTGAATTGCATTTTGTAAGGATTGACAATCTAAATTACTTTTTACTAAGTATGTCAATGTAGGAGCAGGCATTTTCGTTAGTATTTTGAATGTCAATAGCACTTTGTAAGTATTTTCAACCTAAACCGCAATTTGCAAGTATTTTCAACCTAAATTGCTCTTTGTATGGTGGGCATTTTGTAATTAGTTTGATTCTCAATTGCAGTTTGTAATTATTTCGAATCTAAATCATATTTTGTAAGTATTGTCAATCCAAATTGCATTTTGTAAGTATTTTGAATCTAAATTGTATTTTGTAACTATTGTCAATCCAAATTGCATTTCGTAAGTATTTTGAATCTAAATTGCATTTTGTTGAGCATTTTGAATCTGAATTGGACTTTGTATCTCCTTTTTGACTCGAACCAGCATTTTGTTCGTATTTTCATTCTAAATTATTTTGTGAGTATTTACCATCTAAATTCCATTTTGTTAGTTTTTGCACTCTAAATTACATTTTGTATGTATTTTCTATCTGTTGTCAGTTTCTTCATTCTCCGTTCGTTTTAGTTATGGATTCCCTCTCATTGTCATTTCCGCTATCACCCAGATCATAAGATGGTGATAACCTAGATGTTAAGCTCCTTTAAACATGGATTATCATCATCATCATCATCATCATCATCATCATCTCAAATCATTAGCAATGAATTAATGAAGTGCGCTTTGTTGCTTTACGTTTCCGAATACTTAGAAGACAGTGGCGGAATTTTCACAAAAGATGAACATCAAACGTTACCGGTACTGTGTTTTAACATTCTATTTCTGATATGTATAGCGAGATTTTTTTAAAGTGTGTTACCGTAGAGATGTTCGTTATTTAGTGAATTTTCGCGTATAATTATTTTCTGTTATCCGCCCTGACAAAGGTAGCTATTAGGGCAGGGCTGTACATATTGGAACATCGAATAATTTCATTTCACACGGACGAAATATATTGACAGACTACCATTTAGCTGCGTTACTAAAGATCAGTTCATCCCAGTTTCAACCATATTATGAAAAACGTTTAGAAGCACAGTCACAGTCTCAATTATCACATACTCCTTCCTCTTCTTACAAATAATAATAAATACCTAATTGTGCACAATGTTCATGAACGTGGTTCTTACGATCCATCATTAGCACAAAATTTTGTGAGGGATTCTACCCTCAGTTTACATGATAGTACGTGATATCGTTCACATGGGCTGTCACATCTTATGCACCTATAATCAGGACGTGGTTCGCGAATTTTCTTCGTCCGACATATACGGTGGTGAAAACCACCGATATTCGAATCATAACGTGCCTCAACTGATAACCACCATGCGTTAGAAGAGTAGCTCTTGTGTGTTCTTTTTTTATAATTTTAAATGATCGTGTCGACTTCGTCGTTACGCTGGGGTCTGGCGTTACGTTACTGTGACGGACGGACAGATGCACTGAGGTGTGTGACGTAATAGTACCGCTTGGTGCATGTGTACCCCGACACTCTCTACTTCGTTAGTATAAGACAACAATCCCCGATTCTTGGATGTCACGGGTAATCTCGAGAACCACTGGATGGATTTTGATGCGGTTTTCACCATTCTGTAAAGGATATCTCGAGGAAAGATTCTGTAGAAAATAATGTATGTATGATCAGAGGAAGCCAAGCAGTAACGATTTCAGTGAAAAAGTCGAAAACAAACTTGGCGTCTGTGCGCTTCTTAAGCTTACGCTGGGCAAACCGTTAAAAATATCAATATACTATGAGGGTAAGAATTGGTCAGCATGAAAAGTTCTACAAAAAAGTCCGCGAGAACATATCTCTATCTTCAATACATCGCCCACTATAAGTGTTTTAGACTGGATGGAAGGGTCAAGTCCCCGCGTGCTCTGGTGAGCGTGCGGCATCCAGCGCGCTTGACCTTGCTTTGCCCTTGCCCTTCGCGAGTAATTTGAAACAAGATAAGCAAGATAAGTATTATGCAGATAATTTTCTAACGTGTCAAGAGTCGAAGCCCCCAGCCTTTCTAGCATTTTTCAGCATTTGTAGCATTTAAAATGATACAAAGTCTAGTCTTTCAGACTGACTGTCACTTTTTTCTAAGGTTTCTACTATTTGTAGCCTATAAGTTTTGTTTGTTTTAAAATTCAAAAATAAATAGTTTATAATCTATCTAATAGATTATTTTGTATTGCCCCTAAAGAGTTTGCCCATGGTTTCTGGGCCGGTATTGCACTTCCTGCATTCGTCATCTATAACATTCTGATCTTTCAGGATGTGTTTGCTGTAACTTCTTGTAGTGATAACTTTGTCTTGTATCGTCTGGTTAAATCCTTCAGTTTCTTGAAACAGCTCTCCCCCTGACAGCCATTATTGTTATTATTATTATTATGCCTGCGTTAAGGCAAGACAAACCGGGACATGACAACACTGGGAGATATATAAAAGCGAGAGTCCCTCTAATGAATGCGGCTCGAAAGACAATCAAAGAAAGTTCCTCTCCTTCACCCCGACTATTCTCCTTACGACTAATTAAAGAACGAGGGACTTTTAACAATGACTCCTCCTCCTCCCAAGGCACGGACCATCTCGTTAACGAACAGACTTGGGGTGATAAGACTCTCGATTGTATTTATTAGAACAACTAAATTAGGTTGAAAGTGGCCGAATAGCTTAGGAGAATGGGGAATAGACATCTCTGGTAATCTGTTATACACACATCAAAAAGAAGTTTTGTATAACACTTGTTTTAAAATTACATAAAAATGGCCATGATAGCCAGATTCTTTATTGACGTATTAATTATAATATAGTACATTATGCGACGAGCCTATAATGGCGATAATTAAGACACGAGTATGTTTATAATTTCCACACGAGTGTCTTAATTACCATTATAGGCGAGTTGCATACAACTGTTTATGTTCGACGATAATTTTAACTTTATTATATGTTTTAACATAAATATTCATAATTATCTGTGGGATTCAGTAACTTCAGTTAGTGAACAGAGCGCGCTGGATGGTTTGCTGACTGAACAGAGCGCATGCGTGGGTCAAAGAATTTCGAAAGCAGAGACCATTTACTTTGCTTGGCAATGCTATTGTTTACAGCCTGCGTGATGTCTACTGCCGATCAGAACTTGCATTCACTAATATTGTCACCGAAGTCGTTTGAAAGCAATGCGCTCTGTAGAAATTGGCGTTGGGGATATTAAGGTACAGTGCTATTTCTTGTCTCATATTCACCAATTTATTTACGCGAACATATGGGACGGTGCACTTTCCATGTCGGTAATTTATATAGAAGGATTCTGTGTTGCTAACTTCTGGACGTAGATCATAAATTTCTTGCATATGTCATAGTATTTTCTTGTTACCGTAAAGGTTCGTGCTGATTTTGTCTTTGTGATTGGGATTGTAACTACAATGGTTGATCCGATATCCAATTTGAACTTTCAAATCATGTAATTCATGTCCGACATGTTGGATTTTGAGCGCATGCGTGAAGCTATCCTTACCTAATTGGTCAATGAATGAGCTCTGATTGGCTGGAGAAACTATTTCATAATGAAGAATAGTACTAAGTTATAATGACCCTCATTATGATACTGTTTTCTGTCATATAATATTTAGCCTACATTTCGACATCGTCAAACATAAAACTACTTATCACCTAAAGTCAATATTTAGTACATTAACACATTGTGACCTTCCTCAGCGTGGTATAGGATACGTAACTGTGTAGTAACATGCAACTTAATAAGATTTTTGTCATAATAGAGGATACTATAAATATTTTTGTTCCAAAAGCTCACAGAGTAAAATTTCAAAGAACAGATCTGTAACAAAAAAATTGTTAATAAAGCATAAAAAGGTCTTGATAAAACAGCGTTGAATTGAAGAGATGTGTAAGTGAAAATATATATGAGGAATAAGTTAGGTTATAAATGATGATTGATGTGTAACTTATCTGCCAGGTAGAGAGATATTGTAGAGAGAACTTAGGAAATAGGGGTGACTTTATTTGATGTGTGTAACTTGTTTGTTATGATGCAGAGCGTGTGTGGGATTGTGGGCGAGGTTATTACAAAAGAGACGGCATTCTGACTAATATCTTGCAGACTTTATTCATGTGTGAAAAGAAAATTACAAACTATACGTACAGGAAGTCAGTTGGCCTGTTAAACAGGGATTGATATGTGTTGTTTTCTTGCCATCCTGTGACGTTTCAATAAGGAACATGGCCAAAACGGGCGTCCAGCAGGGCTCTTACTCGCCGTGATATACCTCAGATCAAGTTGTCCAGGTCCTCTTCGGTGGCCTCCATGATCTCTTGGCGGGTTATGGGAGGGCACGGACGCTGAGCAATGGGACGCTTCAGCATATCCCAAACATGTTCGGTACAGTTCATGTCCGGCAACATCGCAGGCCATTCCATTCATGCCTCAAGAGAACCTAGACAACTTGATCTGTGGTATGCAATGAAGAACCCTGCTGGACGCGGGTGGTGGCCATGTTCCTTATTGAAACGCCACAGGAAGTTACTGTATGTCCTGGAGGATGTTATGTACCACCGCCACTTGATGTGGTAGGTATATGCAAAACTTTATTTCTAGAACTCTAGACGGCCTTATTCCTCTTCAATGCTAAAATAACGCCTATCATTACATACGGGATTCATTTAATATGGAATAATCTAACAACTGCAGATCTGGTAGTCATAGAAATAATTTCCGGTATTTAGGAATGTATCTAACAGGATACACACTCAGGAAAGGGCTTCAGCAGCTACGAAAACCACTCATCTAATTAAAAATATCCGAAAGCTTTCTTTGCCCACTGCAATGTCATTATTCAAAACAGTAATAACTCCAATTGTCTCATATGGAATAGAATTAATATGGGATAAGCTTTCGAGTAGCGATTTCAAACGATTAGAAAGTGTTAAAGCACGATATCTGAAGAGTGCTTTGGGAGTTGGGATTTATGCACCCTCAAGGATTGTATACGAATTAGCAAGGGAAACCTTCTTCTTAGAAGACCTGAGAGTGCAATTCACGCTGCCATCTACCGGCCCTTACCAAGCGCATCTCGAACTGCGGCGGAGGAAGAGAAATGACATCGACCCTGATTTTTATAGCACTAGCGCAATGATGGATCGACAATGGACTGAGGCAGGACAAGATCTAAGACATGTGGTAACGAGACTTGCAACTCATGGTTTTCACCATGAGATCTGCTTAACTCAAGGTTTTCACCAGCCAGGTGATGATTGCGTATGTTCGTTGTGTAACAAGAGGTGTGACCGTTTTCACTTATCTAAGTGTGCAAAAAGAACTAAATCTATCAGAGACTACAGTGAAAACTAAATAGCATTGTAAGATCAAATTGTATTTAGAATGATATTTTCGTGTATTATGTAGGTTAAGTAATGCTCTTTCGAGCACATCTTGTTAAATTAATTAATAGAACGAATGATAACAATCTTTCTCAAACGCACACTGTGGGTATCAAAATTCACACAAACGAGATTGGTGTACGAACTGGTCCAGGAATCCTTCTACCCTAGGTATAAAAATTCAACCAGGTCTTCCATTTACGATTGCCTCAGACAAACATATATAGAAGAGACACGAAAAGAGGTCAAGTATATGGGAAGATTTCGATAGCAATGAAGCAAACACGAACATAACTTGGACGATGGCAAACTATGATCTTAGGCATATGGTGACTCGTTATGCGGTCAATGGTTTTCATCACAAAATATGTGTGACAAAATCATTCCATGCGCCTAACGAAGAATGTAAATGTGAGCTTTGCAACATTACCTGTCAAAGATACCATCTTTCCTTTCCTTACTTTAAACTTGCTTATAAGTATCTTACTTATTCACCCTAGCAATAAATTAGCAATACTACAATTTCCTGCCAATACCAAGCTAATCTGTTTTATATGTATTTTATACTGATACGTGCTACACCTAGTAGCAAGTTCGTTAATTGGATCAAAGTAGGCAAAGCACAACACAAATGGTCCTTTAAAGTGATATTAGCTTTATTGTAGGTCAGAAAGTTACACCACACAATAAGCAAATACAAACAATTAGCTGTCTTTCTTCGTGTTTGCTCCCTTATGGAGGACACTCGCCCTTTCGCTTGCTCACGCAGTTAATCCCTTCCTAATGAGACCGGTGTCCTCGGTAGAAATACCTGCAACACTTCCTTGAGTACACAAGCTACAGTTATTTACGGTAGTCACCGCACGTCACCGTAACACCTCTATCGCACTGGTAAGAACACACTCCTCAAAACTCAGTCCGACCCTCGCTGGCCAGGTCGCTTTATATAGCGGGGCTGGTGACTCAATGGATGTTTCCAGAGCAGACCAGGATTCACGGTTACTCGAGAATTCCATTACTGGATGGGCCGCGAAGGTTCAAGACGGTCTCTTTGTTACTGCCTGTCCGCTGGTTAACACAGGGGCAGAGGGTAGACCGAGGCGGTGGTGAATCACGCAGCGATGTGATGAAGCGACCGCGCAGCCGTAACAATATTGTATCAACATTGTATTTCTTCTTCTTCTTATCGCGGATGGGTCACTTAGGTCCACGCGGAATCAACGTATGTTGAGCCTTCCTCCTTGCCCAATAGCTCTTCATATGCATGGATTGTTGTAGTTTCTGTTCCTCCGACCATGCACGTCGTGTTGGTTTCATCTGATCTTCCTCAAATCCCCTTGTGTGAACAATATTCCTGATTACATTTCTATTCATCAGATCTGGCGATCCCATCTCCACTAGGTCCCTCTCCACCTGTTTGTACCACTTAGGTCTTGTACGTTTCTTCTGTAGAAATGTGTGTATTCGGTAAGTAAGTCTCGTATGATTCATTTTTTCCAAATGGCCCAAAAATTGAACTCGTCTCATTCTCATGGCATCGGTAAGTTTAGAAATGTTCCTATATATTTCAGAGTTGGGTATGGGATAGTGTATGCCATTTTTAATTCTGGGCCCTAAGATTTTTCGCATAATTTTCCTTTCATTAATCTCTAATTCTTCCTTTAATGTTTTAAGTTGTAAATTGAGCGTTACTGAAGCATAAAGAGCTTCCGGTTTAATCACTGTTAAGTAATGGCGAATTTTACTATTCCATGACAAGCATTGCTTGTTATAACTTAATTTTTTTTTGTATTGAAAAGCAACCTCCATTTTCTGGATTCTTGATGTTACAGATTTATTTTCATTGCCATTTTCTGTAACCCTTTCGCCTAAGTATTTAAATTCCTTTACTCTAGCAATTTTGTTAGCGATAATATCAACATTGTATTATTGTTAGATTTAAGTAGTACTGTATTTGTACTGTTCATTATGTATCAATTTAATAATCTGGTTTGATGAAAGAGAGGGCCCAATGGCCCTAATCTTGCCAGACAAAATAAATCTATCTACTAAGTTGTGCAAAACAATTAAAATATCTCGTAGAGTACAGCAAAGAGAACTAACCACCAGTAACTAGCCTAATTATGCACAAATGTGTGCATTCCACTGTTTATATATAAGGTGCGTTCAAAAAGTAACGAGCTGGAGGCATAATTACAGAAACCAGTACCTGTATGTTAGAAATATTGGCCCTGGCTGATGAGGCACTTGTCCCACTGTGACAGGAGGCGGTGAATGGCTGTCTCATAAAATTCCCTGGGCTGCGATGTGAACCAGTTCCACACGTACAGCTGGACGTCGGCGTCCGAATTGAATCGATGGCCCCGCTGAGCCCTTTTTAGGGGACCAAACATGGCGTAATCACAGGGAGAGGTCTGGACTGTATGGAGGGTGGCCGAGAACCTTCCATTTGAATTTCTGCAGGACTGCCGCGAATGTGTTGGCCGTATGAGGTCGTCGAGCGACCACGGCGGCTATGGCGTTCACTGTCACTCGGCGGTCCTGGGTAATGAGTGCATCAACCAGCTGGAGTTGTCATCGGTAATGCAGGGGTGTGCCCCAAACCGGGCATCATCGGCTAACGACACCCGTTCTTCCCTGAAGCGCTTGGCCACGCCTTGACTCTTGCAAGGGACATGCAGTGTTCGCCGTACACTTGTGACATTCGGCGATAAATGTCCGTTCCCTCTATTCCTTCCACTGTCAGAAACAGAACAACACCTCTTTTTGCTCTTCGCTTGACGCCTCCATGTCACTGTTTGCAATGCGACTGGCAGCGATGGACGATTGATGCATGCTGCTGCTCGCTTTGTATCGTCACGTGACGTGCACGCGTGCCCTCTAGCGACGGGTTGTGACCTTCCACGCTCTGGTCGGAACCACTGACACCTCGATACACACACCACGATTAGCCGATGTAGTCACAGGTTTGCGCATTCCAGCCTGCGGCTCGTTACTTTTTGAACGCACCTTATATATTTTTCAGTCTTTTTTTCGCATTCGAAAATGTGTTGTGCCCGATAATCTGGCTTTGGATTGGGTGGCCCGACACACACTTCAACCCTCACCCAGAATTCGGTACAACACGAAAGAAAAAAAAAATCTTGAATGTCCGAATCAATTTTGGCCTTAAAAAAACTGTGTCGGGAACGAGATTCAAGCAATCCCGGGGTCTTTACAATGATGGGTACAACTGGGGTAAAATCTCAAAATTGATCCGGTTGACACACAAGTATGACATCGAACAATAATGACAAAAAACTCCGCTGTTAAGATAAAACTCATCCACCATTTATTACAGAACCACACCACTAAATACATAGAATCACACACAGAAGCCTACCTCCGCTCGGAGACTTCTCAAAATTACTCTTGATGTGCAAATAAATAAATGACGCAGAAGCAAAAATCAAATTAATGAGGACAAAAATCTCCGGGCGTCCTAATCTTTGGATACAAAATAACTTACGGAGATCAGAGCTATATCATTCTAGTATTACAACCATTACTTCAAAATGCTATGTCACCTCTCCGCTAATAGTCCATAAATGAGTAGGTACATAAATCTGAAAAGATATTCAAAGAAAAAAAATTGTTGCCTCATTCGATCTCCTTCTAACTAAATGTAATCACCAAAATAGGAAAAAGAATATTTTTATATATGGATGTCACTGGCGTTAAAGACTTTATTTTCAGACCTTTTATTCATGGATTAAATACTTTCATTATTATTTTCACTGGTTTTCGTTCAGCTGTGCCTCACTCAGAAAAATGACTGGTTGTTGGCTTTTACATTTATAACATTACATTGTACCATCTTTATGATCCCAGATATTTTTTATTTTTATTTATTAATCACTGCATGCTCTTCACATATTTATAACTACACCATAAACATTTAAGTAGATGGCCTCTGCCTATCTGTATTATTTTTCAACTGACAATTGCCTCAAAATTTCATATACTTGAACCTATCACGTAACATTAATTATAATCATTTATTTTATTCACCTCGCTATAGCGAGAACCTTTAGTTTCATCATAACTTCGTATTATGCAACCCTGCTATTTTATCAATGCAGTATCATTATTTACACAACCTTGTATCAGTCACCTACTGTTCGCTTTGCGAATTTTTTTTGTTGGCTATGTTTCCCTTTCGGTGTGAAACACACGTTCAATTTTTCTGCCCCATTATTTTTATTTCGTGAATTGCAGTCTGAACGCGGTGTTCTGATTTGTTTAATATTGGTGTTTCAATTTAATGGCTTTTCTGTAGTATTCATGTCTACTCACCTGTTTTCTGTAGTGTCTTTCTAGACGTACTATACCGTCACATTTTCTCACGAGCACTGAGCTCTCTCCAGCGGTGACGCTCGCATTGTGCATGGGGCTGCGCTGTGATTGGCTGCTCTCTCGCCACACCTTCATGCTAGAAGGTTCCGCGCGCTGACGTCACTACCGCTATATAGCCTGAGGTCTCCCGGCCTACAGTGCCTACTCTTGTCCACTCTTCTCAACGGATCACATCTGCTCACCAGCATCCCTGCTGGGGTTACTGCCCTCTCGGGGTACCTCTGGCTGCCGGAGTCTCTTCTCCGCCGGCATAATCTCCCTGCTGGACTTGGCGGCCTGGCAGGGCAGTCTAAATTCATCAGCCTGCACTTCAACCAAAAATCTTCAACATGGATCTACTCTGCAAATCGTAATTCTGAGAACATCATTTCACCAGCCGCAGGAGGTATTACCAAGAGCCTCTCTATGCTGGTCGCTATCTTTGGGAGAACTTATCATCATCTACTCTAGTTCCGAACCCAGAACCCTGGAACCTGCCAGAATGACCTCGCACCGCCAGAGCGGGCGCACTATTGCCGCCAGCTACTGAGGACCTCCGACTGCCGGCCTGATACTTCTTGTATCGTACCTTAGAAGAGGTGGTACCCTTTCACGTCCTTTATTCTGCCCGGATTCTTTCCGTCAGAAGAGTATTTCATTTTAATCCACTTTGGAATGAATTTAAATGATTATGCTTCTTTTTTAGTAATTTTATATTTAATACTTTAAAGTTAATCACTGCTCTATTTACGTTTCCTGGAGAAACAAGTACCTTTTAATTGTTATTAAATTTTTATTGTCAGTTTTTAAAGTAATTTCTTTGAAGCTATCATTCCTGGCGACATATTCGCTTTATATTTAATAAATATCATTCAAATCTATATCTTAACTTTTTGGTCTTATCCCGCTCTGTCCTTCATTATCACCTTTTGTGCCCGAAACTTCATTCTGTCTAAATCCCTTAGGATGTACCACATCCACTTGGTACACCCCTTTCCACCTACCAAACGCATCTCCTCATGTTAGCATGTAAAGGGAAACCTCAGTGACGTGTGAGTGTTTAGCATAAATGTGATGTGCGCACAAAAAGTGGCCCATTAAGTGTAAATGAATCCCTTGTAATTTAAGCCTGTTCAAACCATAAATTGTCATCCAGGTTGCACCAATTCAAAGAACACAGCGACTTAACACGCTGAAAGATCCCTGTACTCAAATTATATTTTAAAGCATCCATATATTTATTTTTAAACCCTAAATATGACTGCATTAATCTCTCAAAAGAAAACTTAAAATTTACTATCCTATTAATCATGTCATTATATCGCATTTTATCCTTATTGATTAACTTCAATTTCGATTTTTGCCCAACTGTCCAAATCTTAGTAACCACTACCCATTAACCACTACTTAAGAATTAACATGGTTTTCAGTACCTTTCGGCCACCTCAGTCTTGGTTCCGCTGACACGTTTCCTGGGGGTTTGGGTCCACGTTCTTCCCATTGAACATCCTCCCCTCTCGTCCTGGATCCAGCTCGCGACCCTCGGGTGTCCATGGTCCTGGCTCGCCTTCGTTTCCACGTCATCGTAACAGCTTCCACATACTAAACTTAGCTTGCCATCTCTTCGCTCGTAAAGTTCTTGACACAAAACTCGCACTGGTCTGTACTGATAGCCTTTATGTCCGTCCAATACATCGCTGCAATCTTCATGTCGAATATGCCAAGTAATATCAACTCATGGCCGTGATAATAACTCTATAACGGCACAGGTTATATCGTACGCGTCAACACCAGCCTGTACTCATAAGAGATTACGTCCGTCCTTGACCTAGAATGTCGCTCTATATTTGGACTACACTCAGTTTATCTCTCATAGTTCACTGACCCTGGATACTCATTTGTCTGGTCGTCAAACAAAAGCACATCGCTTCGTTCATATGTTCTGGGCGTCAGTTATATAGCGCACGGCCCATACAGTCCCGTACCTGGTAAAAGCTTGAGACACCACGTGGGTCTGCTCGCACTTCATTGTACAAATGACTAGTGTCCCTCAACATAATGCATTATGATCTGCGTTATAATATCACCTCACCACATTCAGCTTTAGTATTCGTTAACACAGAGCTGTCCACGCAAGAAATAATACTGAGCCTTTCAGCTATGTCCCAAAACTGTCGGAATACCACACTGGTTCCAAGCGGGCACGGTACGACTGCTACTACACACTTGTTAGGAACTTCAGCGTGCGGCGACACAAAAATAAAGATTAACTTCGGCATACGGCGACACAAAAGAAAGTGAACTTCGTTGGACGGCGATGCAAAATAAAGTGACCCGCTTCTCCTGTGTGACCTTTCCACCTCAACTTTTCCTGGAGCTCATCAGCGCCCTCTACACTTCTGGAACCTTCGCCTAGTCATGCTGTCGACTATGTCCATGACGTAAAAACGTCAACCTCAGGTTACTTCCGCTTGCATCCTTCCTCCTGCTATGCGACGTTGCCAGAGCTCTCAAAACCATGCGATATCGGTCACAAATCCCCCTCAACCAGGAATAATAATAAGCGTGAAACATCTCGATTATTATTATTCTGTTGGGTTAACAATCTACTTCTTCAATGAGTTCTCCATATCGCATGCTTACTGTCTCGTGTGGTACCTTTTAAGGCTAGCTGCATTGAATTTGCCTGTAACTCTCTCAGTTTCATCTTCGTGGTATTCTCCTCCTGAAACGGTAGCTCAATCCATTCTTCACTCTATCTACTTTCTTCTTCGTCTTGGCCTTCATATCTCCTATCATCATCAGTAATGCTGTGAATGGCTTGAATTTGGACTGTCATGACATCTGGGCGAAAATCATTATTAATGGGCAAAAAATCGTTATTACAGCCTGTGAATCCCTGTTCAAACTCGGCGTTTCCTTCCTGTCAGCTTTTCTTTCCTGATTTGACTCCACTGGTGCCTGGTTTCGATTCCTCATGCTGTTTTGCCTGAGATTCTTCTTCTTCTTGTTCCTTTTCCCTTAATTGTTCAATGTATCTTCGGCTTTCTTGGTGACGTTCTTCTAATGATGGCCTATAATTTTGCCTTTCTTGATTCCCGTATCTTGGGCAGTTATTGTATGGTCGCCGATCACGTGACCACGATTCTCTCCCTCTATATCCTGACCTTCCCTAGTCCCTCTGATTAAATCGTCCACTTCTATCCTGATAATATGGCCTCCGGTCATATGGCTTTCCTTGATTCCTGTATCTGTTTAAGCCATTTCCTTCATCCCTTCCATCTTTATCGTTCCTTCCATAACTTCGCTGAGGTTCCGTCTGCGCCATACGATCCATTACCACCATATTCGCCTCTCTCTGTTCTGTCCTTGGACTACGAGGTTCCGCCATCTTGCTCGTGTGGTCTAGTTTCCTCAAAATCTCGTCACACACCTCGAGTCTATTTGCACCCGATGCAATTAATACACGCTGGACTTCTACCGGATATTGCTGTATTATGGCATGCACCAAATCCTGCTCCTCCAACGGTGGATCCAAAAATTGTAGCCTGGCTACCTGATTCGTGAAATACCCAGCGTATTGTGTTGGCCTGGTAGTCGCGTATTTCTTTGAGTATAATTCAGCCCTTATACTTTGTTGATCTTCTGAGGACCAAAATCTCTTCAGGAAAGCGTTCGCAAAGTCATCGTACCCTCTAAACTGATTCCTAAAAGTTCGCATCCAGTTTAGCGGTTGGCCTTCAAGAGCTCTTTCTATTACCCTCATTTCTCTCTCTTTAGGAACCCTATGTTCATCCATGTATTCCTTCAGGTCCCGCAGGAATTCTATGGGTGTGATGCCAGTCAAATTTAATTTTTTTTTGGGCGGTCCTCCTGATTCCTAATGATGGTAATCGGTTGAGTTGAGCTGTAACTGAATGGTGTGAATGTTGTTCCTGTCGGACTTGGTTCCTTGTTTACATCTATTGATTTTGCTTCTACCATCTTTCCTTCTAATTCAACAATTCTCTTTAACTGTTCTCCGTGAGCAATACTCACTTTATCTTGTACTGTCGAAACCGCTGTTGCAATCTGTGTTTTAATTTCGTCGTTTAACTCTAATTTCATTTCCCCCATCTGACTCCTAAGACTTTCCATCTTGCATTCCTGCTCCATGGTGAATTCAGACATTTTATCGGTCATGCTCCTGGTATCTTTCGCTAATCTCTGCTGTATTACTTTCGCCTCTTCCTTTAACACCAAGACCTCTGCGTTGATTGCTTTATCCCTTTCTTCCATCTTGGCGGTCAATGCCTCCACGCTTCGATCCATTTTCTCTTGAACGGTTTTCTCCAATGATTTCAACTGTGTCCCCATATTACTTTCAATTTCTACCTTATCCCTCTTAATTTGTTCCTTTAAATCCGTCATTTCGGCTTGAGCCTTCTCCATGTACTGTTTCATATCGAATTGGTGCTCCTTAAATAATTCCAATCCTCCTTGTAAGTCCCCTGACTGATTTCCAAGATTTTCTTCAAAACCTTCGAATTTAGTATCTAAATCTTTGAATTTGGAGTCGAAACCTTTGAATTGAGTGTCTAAACCTTCAAATTTAGTGTCTAAACCTTCAAATTTAGTATTTATTCCTTCATGCATCTTAATCAACTGTCTATCCAACCCATCTAGATTAGTGTTCATACCACCTTCATAGTCTTTCCATTGAGTCTTCAAACCTTCCTCCATATTCTTTTGACTTTTAGCTAACTCCTTTAGCTTCTCTCCTAGCTGTCCTATCAATCCCTTAATTTCATCAAATTCTCCCATATTTCACAACAAATAAACATGGAAGCTGTTACAACTAGTGACTAACTTAGACTAAGGACTAGTGGTTACTTCAATTTGACAGTGGAATCGAAATCTAATATCATGTGGAAATAATAAATGTGGATGGTATCGCTTAAACACAGCGATCTAACGTTACTGAATCGCTTCGTTTTATGTCATTCAAACACACACAAAAATCCTACAAAGTGAACTTTAACAGACTGACAGACATATCGCACAATAAAATGGGGTACCAGCACTCAATTGGTTTTCTCTCCATTCCATTTGTGCCACATGGCCGTCCACCATCCTGTCACTCTCCTCTGGTGTTCCAATTTTTTCGAGTTCAAGATGTCGGCTATACCACTGCGTGGTACGATATTCCCAGTTCGAGGCCATTACACGGTGGGCGCCATCTTGTTGTGCCCGATAATCTGGCTTTGAATTGGGTGGCCCGACACACACTTCAACCCTCACCCAGAATTCGGTACAACGCGAAAGAAAAAAAAATCTTGAATGTCCGAATCAATTTTGGCCTTTAAAAAAAACTGTGTTGGGAACGAGATTCAAGCAATCCCGGGGTCTTTACAATGATGGGTACAACTGGGGTAAAATCTCAAAATTGATCCGGTGGACACACAAGTATGACATCGAACAAGAATGACAAAAAACTCCGCTGTTAAGATAAAACTCATCCACCATTTATTACAGAACCACACCACTAAATACATAGAATCACACACAGAAGCCTACCTCCGCTCGGAGACTTCTCAAAATTACTCTTGATGTGCAAATAAATAAATGACGCAGAAGCAAAAATCAAATTAATGAGGACAAAAATCTCCGGGCGTCCTAATCTTTGGATACAAAATAACTTACGGAGATCAGAGCTATATCATTCTAGTATTACAACCATTACTTCAAAATGCTATGTCACCTCTCCGCTAATAGTCCATAAATGAGTAGGTGCATAAATCTGAAAAGATATTCAAAGAAAAAAAATTGTTGCCTCATTCGATCTCCTTCTAACTAAATGTAATCACCAAAATAGGAAAAAGAATATTTTTATATATGGATGTCACTGGCGTTAAAGACTTTATTTTCAGACCTTTTATTCATGGATTAAATACTTTCATTATTATTTTCACTGGTTTTCGTTCAGCTGTGCCTCACTCAGAAAAATGACTGGTTGTTGGCTTTTACATTTATAACATTACATTGTACCATCTTTATGATCCCAGATATTTTTTATTTTTATTTATTAATCACTGCATGCTCTTCACATATTTATAACTACACCATAAACATTTAAGTAGATGGCCTCTGCCTATCTGTATTATTTTTCAACTGACAATTGCCTCAAAATTTCATATACTTGAACCTATCACGTAACATTAATTATAATCATTTATTTTATTCACCTCGCTATAGCGAGAACCTTTAGTTTCATCATAACTTCGTATTATGCAACCCTGCTATTTTATCAATGCAGTATCATTATTTACACAACCTTGTATCAGTCACCTACCAAACGCATCTCCTCATGTTAGCATGTAAAGGGAAACCTCAGTGACGTGTGAGTGTTTAGCATAAATGTGATGTGCGCACAAAAAGTGGCCCATTAAGTGTAAATGAATCCCTTGTAATTTAAGCCTGTTCAAACCATAAATTGTCATCCAGGTTGCACCAATTCAAAGAACACAGCGACTTAACACGCTGAAAGATCCCTGTACTCAAATTATATTTTAAAGCATCCATATATTTATTTTTAAACCCTAAATATGACTGCATTAATCTCTCAAAAGAAAACTTAAAATTTACTATCCTATTAATCATGTCATTATATCGCATTTTATCCTTATTGATTAACTTCAATTTCGATTTTTGCCCAACTGTCCAAATCTTAGTAACCACTACCCATTAACCACTACTTAAGAATTAACATGGTTTTCAGTACCTTTCGGCCACCTCAGTCTTGGTTCCGCTGACACGTTTCCTGGGGGTTTGGGTCCACGTTCTTCCCATTGAACATCCTCCCCTCTCGTCCTGGATCCAGCTCGCGACCCTCGGGTGTCCATGGTCCTGGCTCGCCTTCGTTTCCACGTCATCGTAACAGCTTCCACATACTAAACTTAGCTTGCCATCTCTTCGCTCGTAAAGTTCTTGACACAAAACTCGCACTGGTCTGTACTGATAGCCTTTATGTCCGTCCAATACATCGCTGCAATCTTCATGTCGAATATGCCAAGTAATATCAACTCATGGCCGTGATAATAACTATAACGGCACAGGTTATATCGTACGCGTCAACACCAGCCTGTACTCATAAGAGATTACGTCCGTCCTTGACCTAGAATGTCGCTCTATATTTGGACTACACTCAGTTTATCTCTCATAGTTCACTGACCCTGGATACTCATTTGTCTGGTCGTCAAACAAAAGCACATCGCTTCGTTCATATGTTCTGGGCGTCAGTTATATAGCGCACGGCCCATACAGTCCCGTACCTGGTAAAAGCTTGAGACACCACGTGGGTCTGCTCGCACTTCATTGTACAAATGACTAGTGTCCCTCAACATAATGCATTATGATCTGCGTTATAATATCACCTCACCACATTCAGCTTTAGTATTCGTTAACACAGAGCTGTCCACGCAAGAAATAATACTGAGCCTTTCAGCTATGTCCCAAAACTGTCGGAATACCACACTGGTTCCAAGCGGCCACGGTACGACTGCTACTACACACTTGTTAGGAACTTCAGCGTGCGGCGACACAAAAATAAAGATTAACTTCGGCATACGGCGACACAAAAGAAAGTGAACTTCGTTGGACGGCGATGCAAAATAAAGTGACCCGCTTCTCCGGTGTGACCTTTCCACCTCAACTTTTCCTGGAGCTCATCAGCGCCCTCTACACTTCTGGAACCTTCGCCTAGTCATGCTGTCGACTATGTCCATGACGTAAAAACGTCAACCTCAGGTTACTTCCGCTTGCATCCTTCCTCCTGCTATGCGACGTTGCCAGAGCTCTCAAAACCATGCGATATCGGTCACAGTGTTACAAACTGAAAAACAAATCATGCGATTAAAAGTTATTTGCACATATTTTAAGAAAAGGGAGTAAAGACAGGATGCCATGTTTCGTTCGTCAACCGATCATCATCAGATCATAATGGTCAAAATCAACTAGACAAAATAGATCTACATTAACTTACACTGAATTTCAGTTCAATCCCGTGGGTTGATTGATCGACATCGATAAGAAAGAGGAGGTTGGTTGGTTCCTTAGTTTAGGGGCTGCGACAACGCGGTTATGTAGCCCCGTGTACTTTGGGTGTTGTGGAATTTGTCTGATAACCGGTGTTAATTGTAATGGCCGTATTAGTGTGTGTTATCTGTAATTCAGGTAAGGACTGCAGGCGATTAATTTTTTCAAGTAGTTCCTACTTTTGCTACCAAATGCTACCATCCACGAACCTAGCTGCGGACGTGGCTACTAAATGCCATCGCAGTCAGAACCTGGTGGCGAATGTTGAAACTAATTTAGCGTTATCAAATTAAATTACAAATTTTTGGCTTTACACAAGTGTAGTTAGTGGAATGCCCTTTTTCATACTGAAGGAATTTAGCGCTCCTAAAAAATCCGACGACTTCGGCCGGGTTTGAACCCGCTATCTTGGGCACAGCAGTTCAGCATGCTACCAACTAAGTCACCGAAGCCGCTTGAGTGGTAGTGAAAGATGAGAATGTAATGTTAACTACTGTATAACTCAATCCACACTTACAATTTAAACTTACAAACTAGAAGAAGAAATCGAAAACAAAAGGAGAATAAGGCAAATAAAGGACAAGAGAAAAAGAAATGCCCTCAACCCTCGAAGAATGAGGATTGAGGGACCTGGAAGGAAAGAGAGCCATGAAAGGCAGATAGGAAAAGGGAAAGAGGAGAGGGTCCACCCCAGAGGCAATGAAAAATGGGGGGGGGGGGGGGAGGGGGGTGAACCGAACCCAGCTCAGGAATCCCTCGGGGTCGCCAACTCCCGAACACAACAGTCGTGAGGGTGTAGCACCATCCAGGGTGCACCAGAAGTAGTGAGGCTACACACATCCTGGCTCCTTGCATGATGAAAAAATCATTTTTTTTATTTTGGCGCCATAAAATTCTTCATTCTTTTCTGATTCCAAACATATATAGTTTGTTGGGGTTTTGATGTCTATAAGTACCTTAAATTCGTTTTTTCACATTAGCGTCCCATGCTCTGAATAACACACTTTTAACTTTGCCAACTGTTTTCCGTTAATACTTATTTTTCTTGTTTAGGTACCAATAACTAGGAAACCATTTAAGATAAATGCCTAATTTTTTTACATTAACTTGCCTAATGGAGTACTTGAATGTTAACCTATTTTCACTTCCAAAACATAGTAGGCATGGATTGGGAAGAGAAAAATTGATACATATTTTTGAATAAATTTAAAAAGAAAGAGTTCGGATTTTTTTTTGCATTCTGTCCCAATAATAATGAAACAAAGTGGTTACTCATCTGCCATGATCCATTCCAATGATGTGAACAAAATTTGAGAGTATTTGATTGAAAAACAACTGAGAAATGTGTACCTGAAGCAACTTATACAACATTTTTTTGAAAATGTATCTGACCAAATTTGTATTCTATCACACATCTTATAAAATCAAAGTAGCACCACATGGTCAAAAACAGCTCAGAATATACCGCTTCTTATATGTTACAAGAATCATAGCTGTACCTTTAGCATAAACCCAGAAAATACTTAGTAAAATGATGCCACAAAAGTAGACTTTTTCATCGTGTAAGAGTACGTGGTGATCTTAAGGGCCTTGACCAGAAGGCAGGAGATATGAAGAGAAAAGAAGAGGTTTGACCCCTCGAAGAATGAGGGATCAGAAAAGATGAGACAAGGGCCCTTTCAGGTGTAAAAGTGAAAGGCTCCCTAGGCCTCGGATACCCTAATACCGTCGGGGTCAGAAGAGAACAAGAGTTGACCAAGAGAGGTCGACAGGAAAGAAGCCGGAGAGGAGCCCAGCACAAGTAAGTGGAAGCAATGTCGAACTCAGCTGTGGTCCCGTGGTCTCCACTTTCAATGTTCACCTTAATATTCATAGTTATATGTAATTTGCTAGAATCAATTTTGATTCGAAATACAGTATTAGTTGAAACTAATCATATTTTCAAAATAGTTCGCATTCCACCAATGACTCAAAATAAATGTCCACACGTGTGATTATTGATATAATTATGTTGTATTAATATAATAATAATGCAAGCCTCCGTGGCTTAGGCGGCAGCACGCCGTCCTCTCACCGCTGGATCCGTGGTTCAAATCCCGGACACTCCATGTGAGATCTGTGCTGGACAAAACGGAGGCAGACAGGTTTTTCTCCGGGTACTCCGGTTTTCCCTGTCAAAATTTCATTCCAGCAACACTCTCCACTATCATTTCATTTCATTAGTCATTCATTTAATCATTGCCCCAGAGGAGTGCGTCAGGCCTCGGCAGCCGGCACAGTTAATATCCTCGCCGCTAGATGGGGGCTTCATTCATTCCATTCCTGACCCGGTCGGAGACTGGAAGCAGGCTGTGGATTTTCATTTTCAATATAATAATAATAATTACAATATCGTATGGCCTCGGGTGCAAGGTGCAAGCGTTGTTATTTGACGCCCAGAGGGCAGCTTGCATGTCGAATTTTGTTGTTCCTTGACGCACTATGAAAGTCGAGGAGGTTAGATATCTAAGCTCCTTGACACTATAGCGCTTTCTAGTAGAAAAAGGAGGAACTTTGTGTTGGCAGAAAATCCTGAGATTAATTTTGCCATTATGAACACGGCCTAATGAATTCAAATGGGTTCTTTGACATGCCAACAACGTATGACATGCGTGTGGTAATTTTGCCGTCTTTCGAAAATTACTTACCAGGGCCAGGAGCGAACCTGCATGCTTGGGGGTTAGTAGTCCGACACGATAACCACTCACCCACCTTGGCAAGCCCACACAATGGTGTGAGTTTAAAATCACTCAACTAGGTTGGTAGTTTTGCAAGATGTTAATCAAGTTAATGAATCTTATGATCACGGTGTCCCAAGCCACTAAACGGACAAAAGCAACAAATGAGCGAAGTTTGGAAACAACATTTGACCGGTACCCCTCTTTCCATCGTGGAAGCGAAGGCAGCTCCCGAAGTCAGATCTGAATGAGGCTCGCTGAGTTCGTTTTGGTGTAGGACCATCAAAGGGATCGCCGCTAAGGGCGCCTATCTCCAGACGGCGTCATCAATGTCATCGCCCATTAATCAATCGGGCCCACACCTTCAACCCTTGTAGGGCGATTAACCCTTGGGACAGTCAGCGCCAAAGAAACTGGACACCGAATATTCAATGCGAATGAGTGGTGATGTTATTATCATCAATGAGTTGTAAATAAATAAGCAGAACTAATAAATTTCAAAAAATCCACAGTACAGGAAGGCAACACAAATTTGAAAACTTCCTTTAATGTCATAAACTAGATCTCCCATGAACACTATTCCCTTTTTGATGCATTTGTAATCAATTTTCGATGTTTTCTTCACATTTCCAAACGTAAAGAACACACTAAACGTTCCATACGAGGTGGCGGCATGATAACACGCGGTAGACTGAGAATTGTTCACCGGGAACTCAACAATACCCGGTCGATTAGATTAGAAGTTTGCCTTTTCTATGACTACGAGCGCTAGTGCGAGTCAAATACAGAGTTTAAGTACACTTCCGGTGTGAAGATTAAAAAAAAAAACCTGACTGTATTGAAGCAAGGGACACGTTATAGAAAGAATTATGTAAATAAGTTAATTTGGCTAGGATTTGAATAAAAACGAAAACCAGCAAAGAAAAAGCGATTTCAGGCTGTTTTTCCGGAACTGCATTTAGGCCAGAAGTGATTTTTAAAATATGGCACAATTGAGGTAATTTTTTAATTTTACGTTTTTTGCTAAGATTGTTAAGAAATATTTTCAACACAAAAATCTTTTTTTTCATAGAACAAATCAATTACAAACATACATAAACAAAAACCAGCCGAAACCAAAAAGAATACAACAAAAGCAAGATATTAATTTAAAAAACAATTAAAACGCATTAAAACATATAAAACAAACGAAACCAAAAATATAAAAGTACCAGAAAAAAAACAACCAACAAAGGGCAACAAGCTAAAAATTATAAATTTAAATATTCTCAAAATAAAATGAAATAAATTAAATCATAGCCAATAGGTTTGGGTATCTGAAGGAAGCCAGTCAGAAGATCTACTCTCGAATGTCACCGCTCGATTTACACTGCCACCTAGCTGTGAAAAGGAAATTTTAAGGAAGACCTATGGTTAAATTTTAAATATTTTTAATTTTAATTTAAGTAATCATAAAATTGTTATAGCTATATTTTGAAAACAATGAGAAAAGCAAAGCAAAGCCAACTCCGTACAGGTCACGGAGGCCCTGGGAGTAGTGGAAGGTAGAGGCTAGCACGAGATGGGACGGAGTTGTCAGCTCCACGCCCGGCCGTCTTTACTCCCAGTAATTACCCTGGTACTCATTTCTGGTGTAGGCTGAGTGAACCCCAGGGCTTCCGAAAGTGGTAGTTTTGTTTCTAAAATCCACTACCTGGGTGAGGTTCGAACCCACTCCCTTCCAGTTAGAAGCTCAGCGCCTCTACCGACTGCGCCACGCAGCCTCCTTGAAAACTTAAAATTTATTATTATTTATTTAGGCCCAAAATACATACAGAATTAATAATACAAAAAAATATCATTTACATTTTGGTATCCGATGTCTAAGGTGTCTTTAATTTTTCAGCGTTTATTGGCCGTGGTCTTGATTTTCGCGACACCCTCATTTTTCCAGGGGCAAATCCCCTGTTCTCTTTTCATGGTATCTCCTGCCTTTTGCCTTCTGAGTTCCTGTTGGCGACCGATCGAGTTGTGGACTATCTACGGACATTGAAAGTTTCATTATGACCTATTTCTGAATAGAGTATTGTGAATATCGTAATCTTGTATCTGATAGTATCTTGTTATAATTGTTCATTGTTCCATGATGTAGGCCTATTTGATTGTTGCCAAACGCTAAATAAATAAATCTGCCAAAGGGTCTAAATGAGGAAAAGTGTCAATGAGTAACATCAAATCATGATCGGGTGAGTTAGCCGTGGTGGTTACGGCATGACTGATGGCAGTCGCTCACATCCGGGAGTCGAGGAGGTTCGAATCCCCCCGCCGGCAACCTTGAAGATGGTCTTCTGTGGTTTCCCAACTTCCTTCCAGGCAAATGCCGGGGGTTGGTCCCTAACTATAGGCCACAGCCGCTACCTTCCAACTCCTCGTCCTTACATTCCAACTTCCCTCCTTCCCTCCCCAACGGTACTTGTAGCTCACCCATTGGGTGTCCGTCTCGAAGCAGCTACAAAACTGGCGAGCCGAATATGTCGTCGGACACTCACGGCACTAAAAGCCATACTCTAAAAAAAAAAAAAAAAAAAATCATCGATATGTATTGTGCACGCTTCAACAACTGGGATCCAAATCTGCTTGCCTTTGTTGCCATGGTAACCACCGTGTCTACGTTTTTTACAGTTAGAACACATATCGATGATAATAATAATAATAATAATAATAATAATAATATTATAATAATAATAATCAGGTACAGTGGAGTAGATCTTTTGAGTTATAGCCAACGAAGCGATCAACTCCCCAATTTCCACGATAGTTATACCAGAACTATACTCGACAGCCTGTTACTTCATATTTAATTAATCTGGCCTTGTAATCAACACATTCCATCTATAACGAGCCGACATTGGTACAACTTGAAATGTCGTTAATTTTTCAGCCAATCAAAACTCCAAATTCCTCGACAAAGAATCCTAATCATGAATGACATAGTCGCTGTGAAAATATTGGTTACAATTTGGTTGGCAGCATTTGGGATGTCTAGCAAATTTAAATTACAAAGAATCCAATCCGCGGTCTTGAGATCATAAGGCAGACTCCCTACCACCGAGGAAGCAAAAAAAAAAGAGTTACATGTTACGATTCCACCATTATTCGTCTCAAATGAAGACAATCACCACTAGCTACAGTCTGTATGGGGATGAATATTATCTCCAGACAAGTCAGGACTTTCACGAATCTCTGGAAACAGTGTAGCCACTCCTGGCGCAATAAATCAGCCCACCCACATCAAGAATGATGAACTTTGGCAAGGGAGAACACGACATTGCTAACAAATCAACAAGCGGAACATCTGTCAAACACTACACAAAAAAATGTTAGAATTATTTGGACAAAAATCAACTAATGAATTACTTACCCATACTGTCACGACATTCTGAGCGATCCTCGCGTCCTGAAATGGAACCAACATATAACAATGTAGTCAAGATTGGTGGTAGTTTTCAATATAAAGAGCGAAACATCCAGGCTAAGTGTCTCTTATGATATGATTAATATTATAATTTTTATGTTCGACCCTCACTATTATGTGTCAGAAAACTGTATCATAATGATGGTCATTATAACACTGTTTTCCATTATGATACAGTTTCTCCAGCCAATCAGAGCTCGTTCATTGACCAATTAGGTAACGATAGCTTCGCGCATGCGCTCAAAATCCAACATGTCGGACATAAACACAACATCGAACTATAATAAATTACCGACATAGAATACGCACCGTCCATATGTTCGCGTAAATAAACTGGCGAATATGAGACAAGCAATAGCACTGTACCTTAATATCACCAACGCTAATTTCTGCACAGCGCATTGTCTTCAAATGACACCGGTGACAATATTACTGAGGGACGGCTGATGTAAACATATGGCTGCATATGGCATTGCAAGCACATAGCGCATGCGTCGGTCGTTCAAAGATCTTGAAAGACAGAGATATAACACCCAACGCTCGCTCTGCGATCACACAATTCAAGTACCGTAGCTGACTCTCAACAGATATTTATGAATATTTATGCTAAAACATATAATAAAGTTATAATTATCGTCGAACATAAACAGTCGTATGCAACTCGCCTATAATGGTAATTAAGACACTCGTATGGAAATTATAAAACTCGCATACGCTCGTTTTATAAAAATACTCGTGTCTTAATTATAGCCATTATAGGCTCGTTGCATAATGTACTATTGTCAGTCAAATCAAAAAACATTCCAATTACTGGAATATGTGATTTATATATTTATACAGTATACTGCAACGGACTATTGAATAAGAAGGAGAAAACTAAGGAATGACATGTTTCACCCGTCAGCGAGCATCATCAGTAGAGCTTGGATTTTTAGGTAAATAAATATTTCTTTATGTAAATACATGTTTTAATCATTTTTTTCTATAAATACATCTTATTAGCACACAAAAAGACATAATATTTACATTTGTTTAAAATCAGTTGATTAAATCTTTCAGTTTATTGCATTTTTGTTATGTGTTACTTCAACGGGGAAGAACCTGTGAGCTATCTAATCTTCATGCAGAGCGTTCAACTGTGTTACTCTAAACTTGTCGCCCCGTGCCACTCACTGTGGAAGCCGGGGATTTCCTTGTCCATAGCCATATTGCACCACGTGCTAGACCTACCCCTCCCCCCGCTACCTGGAACCAGTGTCACTCACATGCAGTTCATTTCTGGCACTATGACGTGTAAGGCAGTTCTACGATGCCTTAAGTAAAAACAACTACAAGTTATCTCTTGCAGAATTTAAAGATAATTTTACTTCTGATAGGGGCGTTCTGTTCTGCCAACCATGTGGGAAAGCAATCAAGGCTGAACAGCGATCTCAAGTTACACAACACCTCGAGGGCAAGAAACATATTGCCGCAGTTTCGCGCCTTCAGAATAAGTGTTTTGCGATAATCGTCGGTCATTTGTGATGGACAACCTGAAGATGTATTGTGCCCAAATCTAGGAATGGGTATTCCAAGTTTCAGACACCTAGATATCAAGGGAAAGGCTGTAGCCGCTTTTGAAAGTTCAGATATTTGAATATCGCGCTACATTGCTTCTCGAAGCCTTTCGAAGGAAATTACCGATAGTTGGATGGTAAATGACGTAGCGAGTCATAGCAGAGGTGGAGACTATTTATTGATTAAATAGTTAACTATGGAGCAGAGACTTGAGACTGGGATCAGATTACTGGCACGGCCAAATGAAAGAGAATGCAATTAGTATCAAGTAAATCGGACCAGGGATTCAAGAGATATGAGGATTTCTAGATATCAGGCGATGACGCGTGACCCTGACCGTTTTTGTATAAAAGCAAGCTGGAGCAGGGATAGTTAGCTCAATTCATCACAAGCACTTGGCAAGCAAGTTGCGTCTACGCTGAGCCAAGGCACATGGTTGCCGCCTCTACGAAGAAGTACTTTTCAAATCGTGATAGTCACGAGAAGTGCTGCGCAAACGAGTTGGAACTTAGTAAGTTTCTGGTGAGGAGAATCACTGAGGTGATTGTTTTTCGACAGACATTGGTGGAAATATCTATATTTCCTAAAGGACATATGCTAGACTTGGTCTAGAAAATAGTGTATTGTCACAGTCCAATAGTAAATTAATACTTGGATGTTTAAATCCATTTTAAGTCAGTTTTCATATTTTGTAACTATTTAACCACTTCGATCCGTCAGTACAGTGAAGACTAGTCTATAACGGTGGAGTTCATTAGTCTACGCAAGGGAAACTGCAGGTTGTCTAGCGCATGGCAGATGGTGATTTTAATAAACCATGCCCAGGGAACGATCTTCAGAACAGCCGTTAACTGCTTAGACTGTCAATGTTTTTCTTGTACTGATGAGATTACAGTGAGTTACGTTACAACTGACACATTTAGGAAGAGATCACTTAGATCTGACCCTTTTCAACAAACTGTTATGGCTTTGTTGGAAGCCCATATTAAAATGGAACCACAGTTTATTAAAACGTCGAAGGATACCACCACTATGTCTGACTAGATTATTTGTGGGTCTACAATGGCGGCCGATACAAGGATTATACGTGCTTGTCCGCTAGGGCATGTTTACGGATAAATCTGGTATAGACCAGGTTTACGACACTTCAAGACCATCAAGAAATGTAAGCCACATTTGAATTATATTATGCCTAGCTAATTGGAACAAACTATTTTTCTGCAGATGACCAACACATTTTTTTCGTCATATTTAAAGCTTGTAATGATTTACGCAAGACTTGTTAGATTTATTCTGAGCGTTTTCAGCACTCAGAACAGTTTAGGATCGATGACCGAGCATTTTGAGCATTTATTTGAATTTTTCATATTTTTGGGAAATCACGGTAATCAGCCGATGTAACTGTAAAAGTTAAATTTATTTTTGTTGAGGAATGGATATTTTTTCCATATTCGAAGGTTCGAACATGTGGATTCTCACATAATGAGATGATAATTAAACATATTTGAAATAATAATAATAATAATAATAATAATAATAATCCACTAATAATAATAATAATAATTTTCATAATTTTTCTAAATAATTCTTGGATATTATATTTTCTAATAATCATATGTATTGAGAAAGAGCCTATGAAGTAGTTGAATCATTTCTAGTTTGGAACAGGAGATTTTACGAAGGAGAGTGGTTAGCGCAAGCCCGCATTCAACCAACATTGCAGTTCTGGTTGAACAGTTGATATTTGCTATGAGCAAAGTATATGTTTCATATAACACGGAGAGGCATGAAACGGGAAGCAATTGATATTTGTATCAAATAGGATATTGTTGTATTTATATAAAATCATGACGTAAATACACTTCGAAAGTGAAATGAAGCTTTTCATGAGTATGGTAAATTCACGAGTTGAACTGAATGGTAAAATAAAATAAACTTGTAAGTTTATTAATCTTCCAGTGTTGATAACAAGCAGAGGCTTGATTTATTGTATAAATTTTTGGGAAGATAATTTATGTGTGTGGAGTAGTTGAAATGCCATTCCCAGGTGCGCATGTTTAAGTCGCAGGAATGAAGGTTTTTTCGAGCATCAATCAAATAGCAGGTTCGATGGCTCAGGTTTATAGTAGGAGTATTGGAGCCACACATTTCGTCGTATGAATAACCCGAAGGTTATTTCTTTGAAACCATCAGTTCTTATTTCAACCTTGTTTACGAATTCCATTTAGACTTTGATTTTGCTAGAACCCGGATTTGTCATGATAGTAGTTTATTCTTCTTCAGAGGAAGACCTTTGCCGTTGTTGTTGTTGTTGTTATAATATTGTGTTCTTACACAAATAGTAGAATGGGCCACTGCCAATTTAAAATAATTCTTTAACCACGAATAATTTGAAGGATATTTTCAATCCTAGTGCCATGAACTAAATGAATTCATTATAAGACTACAATTCTAATTTCCGCATTCTGTCGAAGAATTGCAAGTTGTGAAAGTTGCTAGAAATGGCCATAAATATAAATATTTTTATAATATTGTTCCCAAGTGGGAAATCTAATAGTTGAATGGTTCAACCATTTATTGATCAAGTTAATGATTCAGAAATCATATATTTTGTTTGGAACTTGAAGTTCATAATCGAGTCACTTCTCGAATGTTTAATGTCAGAAGAACAATTAATTGTTGTTGTGCTTCGCACAGTTCTTCGATGCTATGCTCAATGGTCAAATACTTTTCAGATGTTGTTAATATGTGTTAATAATTTGTGTTGCTACGATGATAATAATAGTTTCAACGATATATTTTGGAAAACTGGAAAACAAGTGAAAGTTTAAGAAATTCTATAAACATTTATTCTACGAGTGTTAATATCATGTAAATAGTCCAACAGTGATCTACGTTATTTCCAGCATGGACAATTCATTTTTCACTGGAATAAAATGTTAATAATTTTGGAACACAGTCCACAGGACTAACAATCGGACTTGTGTTTTCAAAAAGATTGTCAAATGTGTTTGGAAGATTTCTGTATATTGTGTGTAAATAAGAGTGTGGATCGCCACACGTGGGATGATGCTGCTTTGAGTATTCTTGCAGTCAGATTTTAACTTTAAATAAACTGAGATAATTTTACCAGATGTGTTTCACCCAATTAAATCTCCTTCTATCCTTATTGTTGCATTGAGCCAAAAATCAGCAAAGCATTTTTATAAATTTGATGTCGTTTTTGCGATTTGCTTTAACCCATCTGGCGCTCCGGGATATTTTGATTCTCGTGCTGACTGATTATTGGTAAAATGCATATGTGGTCGTGCGGACTCCGGTCTAAACGGGCACAGTATGTCGTTGTATATTGTAATGCTTCAGCAGTCAGTGAGACATAGCATAAATTGCATTCGTGAGTACTGCATATTGTTTATATTCACATTAATAAACTAAATTATAATTAAATATTTTTACTTTTTTGTCACATATTTCAGGTATTTTAATACATGAAAAATGCATATTTTCCCGATTTTTAGCACCTAAAAATCCGAACCCTAATCATCAGATTCTTATGAAATGAAAATCCTCAGCCTGCTTCCAGTCAACCAACCGGGCCAGGGAATGGAATGAATGAAGCCTGTCGCACTTCCCTGGGGAAATGATTAAATGAATGACAGATGAAATTATATGATACAGGAGATTGTTGCTGGTATGAAATTTGTGACAGGGAAAACCGGAGCACCCGGAGAAAACCCTGTCTGCCTCCGCTTTGTCCAGCACAAATCTCACAGGGATTTGAACCACGGACCCAGCGGTGAGAGGCTGGCGTGCTGCCGCTTAAGCCACGGAGGCTCATCAGATTCTAATATGCAAGACATATCTCTACATAGTATATAAAAAAAAGTCCCTGATTCATGGATGTAAGGGGTAGTCTCGAAAACCACTACATGGATTTTGATGCAGTTTTCGTCATTCTATAAAGGAATTTTGGAGGAAAGTTCCTGTAGAAAAACATTCATTTATGACCAAAGGAAGCCGAGCAGTAACGATTTCAGTGAATCGAGCCGAAGAAAAACCTGCCGTCCGTGTGCCTTTAAGCTTATGCTGGGTAAACCGTTAGAAATATCTGTATACTATGAGAGTAAGAATTGTAAAAGAATTGTAAGAATAGCCCACGACAGCTTATCTCTATCTTTAATACATCGCCACTATAAGAGTTTTTACGTTTTCATTTCTTCCAACAGTCTCCATTCAGTGGAAATTTAAATTACTAGCTTGGGAGTGAGTTTGCGAGCCTATTACCCCAACTTCGGCCAGGTCGTGTCGAGTTAAGACTTCAGAGAAGAATATATGGGTTTGGAGTTCCGCTGTTCACCTCGGCTTTTCTGAATTGCGTCTGCAACCTGACGTCCGTGCGCCTTTTAAGCTTTAAACCGTTAAAGTTACCGGGCGAAGCCGGGGCGAGTTGCTAGTGGCTCTACGAAACACTACCGAACCTACAGTGTCACCCACAGACAGTCTCCACCCTCCAAGAACAAAATACAAGAAAACCTGTCAGAGAACTTAGTAAGTGAGTAAATTATCACTGATAAATATTAAGGTATTAAGCAACTGAATAAAGAACTATTTATTTTAATGTTGCGAAACTTAGAAATGACGATCCTCTCAAGAATAAAAACAAGTAATTCCGTGAAGAACTATACAGCCTATTTTTCATATAACCTATTTATGTTAATTGCCTCTATCAACATACAAAATATCAGTTTGATTGTTGTAATAGATTCGTATGTATTGAGAACCGACCAAATATTTCGGATGGTCCCCATGTTGGATTGTTAAATGTATAGGCCATACAGTCATGCGTAGGTTCATTATTCAAACTTACACTTCGATCGCATGATTACGACACAAGGAATAAAAACTTAATTCTAAATTCGCACAGCCGCCATCTTGAGGTTATGCAAACAATTGAAAAAATTAGGTACCAGTGCATTATAATGTGTATAAATATTTCCTCTACCAATTTTCATTAAGTTTGGAACATTAAATCGCGTGAAAGGTCTATTTAAAATTTTCAAATTCGCTTGGCCGCCATGTTCGTTTTGTAGTTAACCGGTTTTTAAAAGTCTTATAGATGAACGTTCAGTAGTGCCCTTTATCTCCGTACAAAATTTCAGGGTGATACCGCTAATAGTTTCAGAGATATAGTATGCTGGTGAAATATTTCGCACAGCCGCCATCTTGTGGTTACGTAAACAATTGAACGAAGTTAGATGTCGGTGCATTACAATGTGTATAAACATATACTGTATCAAGTTTTATTGCGTTTGGTTGGTTAAATCGCGAGAAACGTCTATTTAAAAGTCGCAAATTCGCTTGGCCGCCATGTTGGTTTTGTAGTTACCAGTTTTTCAAAAGTTACATAGGTGAACTTCTAGAAGTTCCCTTTGTCACCGTAAAAAAAAGCGTGATATCAGTGATAGTTTCGGAGATATTGAATGTTGGTGAAATATTTCGCACTGCCGCCATGTTGGATTGGTGAGACGTAACAAAATGTGAAGGGCACAGTCGTGGTCGTCCAAAATAGTGCTATGAACTTGCCGAGTTTCATTGAAATCACTCCAGTCGTTTAGAAGTTATTAGGGGGGAACACACACACACACACCATCACACACACGGACAATAGGTGATCTCATAAACCTATTTTTTCAAAATTGAAAATAGGCTAACACGTAGTTCCGTGAAGAACTATATAGCCTATTATCATATATCCTACTTATGTTAATTGCCACTATCTGCATACAAATTTTCACTCTGAATGCTGTAATAGATGTATAGATTTTGAGAACCATCGGATGGTCGCCATGTTGAATTTTTATATAGGCCATAGATTTATGTACTATTACTTGATGATTATTGCGTAGGTGTATTAATCAAGCTTCAATCGCATGATTAAGACACTAGAAATAAGAACGAGGTTTTTAAATTTAGCACAGCTGCCATCTTGTGGTTATGAAAATAATTAAATTAAATTAGATGTCTGTGGATTAAAATTTGTATAAGCATTTACCGTACCATTTTTCACTTCGCTCGGGTGGTTAAATTGCGAGAAAGTTCGTTCAAATATTTAAATTTCGCGTCGCCGCCATGTTGAATTTAAGCTCAGCAGAACACTGAAAGTCCTGTAGGTGAAGATTATTGCGTAGGTGTATAAATCAAGCTACAATCGCATGATTAAGACACTAGAAATAAGAACGAGATTTTTAAATTTCGCACAGCGCCATCTTGTGGTTATGAAAACAATTGAATTAAATTAAATTTATAGCCTCTATCAACATACAAAATTTCAGTTTGATTGTTGTCATAGTTTAATAAATATTGAGACCCATCTAAATATTTTGGATGGTCGCCTTGTTGGATATATATATATGTAAACCATTGAGTAATGTACTAGTCTATTGGATGTCGATAATTGGGTAGGTTCATTATTCAAACGTTGACTTCAATCGCATGATTAGGACACAAGAAATAAAATTTAAATTTAAAATTTCGCACAGCCGCCATCTTGAGGTTATGTAAACAATTGAACTAAATTAGACGCGAGTGCATTACAATGTATATACATTTGCTATATCATGTTTCGCTGCGCTCGTATGGTTATATCACGAGAAAAGTCTATTTAAATGTTTCAATTTTGTCTGGCCGCCATGTGCGTTTTGTACTTAACAGGTTTTTGAAAGTCACATAGGCAAACTTTCGGCAGTGCCCTTTATCACCGTACAAACTTTCAGGGTGATATCAGTAATAGTTTCGGAGATATAGCATGCCGGTGAAATATTTCGCACAGCCGCCATTTTGGATTGGTGAGACGAATAAAATTTGAAAGGAACGGTCGGCGTTGGACAAATTAGTACTATGACGTTGCCAAGTTTGATTGAAATCGCTCCATCCATTTAGATTTCATTAGGGGACACACACACACGCACACACATACACATACATGAAAATAGGCTAAACACAGTCTTCCTCCCCAAACTAATGCTGTGAAAAACCCTAAAACTAAAGTAGAATATTGTGAACTAATCTGTGGAAATAAACTACAAGTTTCGATAATAATAACTAGCATTACCCGTCGCGGCTTCGCCCGCGAATATTCTAGTTGTAAAGAGTACACTTAGCAAAATCTCAATCATGAATGCTATGACTGATTTATCCTTGGTATGAATAATCAGACTTTATCGATTCAGCTACTGGTGCAGTGGTTAGGGGTTTGTCATTCCTTCATAGGTATATCAGAACGAAGTTAGTTTTCTGGGAATATCACATAAACTGTTAATTTAAGGGCCTTTAAATGTGGTTTTCGGAGATCCCTTTATAGTCGGGTGAAGAAGACCTTTTGTACCACACTCACACGTGAAAATTGGGTGAAATCATTCTAGAGTGCCCCTTGACCCCCTTAAGCGCATTTTACTGTATGTATTGATGAATTTTACAGCTTAATTTGGTTCAGTGATAACCATATAATCGTCTGGAAACTTTCACAGTAATGTAATGAACCCATGTACCACAGGCTTCAAAGAGGGGTCGAATCCATGTATTTTGTGAAAGGAATGAAAGAATCATACAGTCTCTAAGGGAACGGAGAGAGATTTCAAACAAGGGTTCTAGCCTAACATTGCGCAAGCGGCACGACCAGGTGTTCATAAGATGAGCTCATGCCTCTTGACATTTATAAGGAGCCAGTCATGGATATTAATAGAACGAGTGGAAAATTTGGACTGTAAGACGAAGAAGCTTGACTCAGAAATTGTCCTTACGTTGCAGGAAAATGGCAACCTCGCCGCTGAGTCAGAACAAGAATAATTAAATTTAACCCGTTTACGAGTATACAAATAAGTAAACAAATACAGTACGGTGAATCATTTCGAATTAGAGATTTTGTGTAAAGAAAAACCCTTTAATAATTGCACAGGAGGAAAGTGCAAATTCAGTATACGTCATTGGGAATTCACCGGGACCCAAGGAGTGGGAGAATTAAAAATGAACAGCAACACCCACACAGTTGAAGACGAAAAATTAATTAATATCTCGGAAATGCACGATCGATTTCCATGCACAGGAAGATCATTTTACGTTTGGAAGACGAGCTTTCTGGAGATATAAATTTTATAATTGTGCGACAATTAGTTCAAAAGTTGGTCAAGAAAAGGACTAGGATTTTATCTTTTTGTGATTAAAAGGTATAAAAACCCTGGCCTCACCAAGCCAATCATGCAGTTTACGATATCCCAGGGAGGCGTTACGCTGTATCAGACATCGAAGGCAGTATCCAAGAGCCCGTGAGGGACGTCACTCTGCATCCGTGCAGTGCAGTCATTCCGACAGCCCGAGAGGGGGCGTCACTCTGTATCACACCGCAGGCATTATTAGTCCGTCCAGGGGGGCGTGACGTTGGAGCATCACATCGTTCGACTTGAGACTCCTGAGGGAGGCTATGCTACAAGTTCGCCGAGTGTAGGCCAGTTACGATATAGTTACGCTACAGTTCGAGACTCTGAAGAGTCCTAAAGTATAAAGAACACTAAATATACGGACTTTAAAGCAATATCGTCAAAGTAAGATACAGCGATCAGTAGGGATCTTCGAGTTCCAGAAGAACACTAGTTCGATACAGTTACGAAGTTATAAGAACTCCAACAAATAAACGGCGTTACGTCCAGTAAAGACATTGTAAAGGACAAGAATAAACAGTAATTACGATCGCGAAAGATAGAAGTTCTAGCAAAAGGAACTTAGGAACTTAGGTTCGAAACCAGAGGGAAAACGTACTCTAGTGAGGAAAAGTCAAATAATATATGATAGACAGTATACGGTCCTCGAAGGGAGGCCAAGATATAGAAACTATAGGGTACGATAGACAGTATACGGTCCTCGAAGGGAGGCCAAGATATTGAAACTATAGGGTACGATAGACAGTGTACGGTCCTCGAAAGGCGGCCAAGATATCGAAACTATAGGGAGCGGTAGACCACCATATATAAATAGAGGTGACGGCAAAGTAAAGACATTTATCGCCTAGTTAAAGCAGATAAAGTGAAGCCGAGTAATAGACAATAGAAGCGGTTTTGAGAGACTGAAACCAGTAGCTTCCACTGTAGGAGAGAGAAACGTTGAACGAGTAAAATCACACGTCCAATGCAGGTTGATAGGATTCATATCAGGGATCGTCAACAGCCGACAGAAATCGTCAAAAATCGTTGAGATACGCTCGTGTGATAGAAGCGAAGTGTAAATATTGTAAGAAAAAAATTAAGAGTATCATTTTAAGTGTTTTATGTAAAGTGAAAGTGTTTTATGCAAAGTGATAGGGGTTATAATATGTACCAGAGTAATATTTTTTAGTGTTTTAATGTGTGTTCTAAACGGATGCACCAGTGTATCAAAAATGCTGCCAGTGTTAAATGTATTGAATATGTGTCAAGAAATGTTTGTACACGAGATGAATTTGTACAATATGGAGTAAGTCAAGAAGGTGGGCCAAAATGACGCATCGTTCGAGAATAAAGGTCAGAAAACGACCTTAGACATGTGAGTAAAGAAATTCATTATGTTTTGGTGTCGGGAAAATTATTTGTGTACAATTCCACCGGAGTTTTGAGTAAAAGTGATGTTTTTAAATGAATAATAATTAAATAAGAACGCGATCTGAACAAAAATAAAGTTTTGAGAAATAATAAATAATTATGTGAAAGAATAAATCCTGTAGAGGAAATGCATGGAATAAAATGTGTGTGTATTTGACGAATGTTATAAAAGCAAGCGTAATAATAATAATTATAGCAAAGATATTTAAATAAAGGTAAATTTGAATTATATGAAAGAAATAGCTTTTGAGCTTTTGCAAGGAATGAAGACATGATGTGAATAATAATAATAATAATAACAAGGTAAAAATCTAAATAAAGATTAAATTGAATGATATAAAAGTATAGAGCGTTGGAGCCTTAACAAATGTATAAGACATGATGTGAATGCATGTTCTTAAAAATGGAGCGATTTGTTGTCAACGGAAAAAATAAATATAAAAATTGAGATATGTATCAATTGTTACTATGAAATTTATCAGTTCTTGGAAGACATTTGGCCGTAAAGTAATGTAAAAAGTCACGCTAGGAATGCGTAGAATTTAAATGTACTTGGTAAATTACTTATGAGGGGTAGTTGATTGTATTGAATTGAGATATGTTGTAAGTCCTCTAATTGTGACGTAGATCACGAGGCCATGTGTGTGTTTTTATGTTATAAAGGGAGCAAATGTATGGTATTATTGAGCGTAGGTCCTGTAAGCTACGGCTAGACCCTAAATCGCATTTTATATAAGTCCTCAAATGTGGAAATGGTTCCCGAGGCATGTTAAGAGATTCGAACCGAGAATCCTCTTGTTGTTAAAGCCCCTAATTATTCGTCGTAGAATGTGTATTACTCTTCACAATCAATGAGGACCCTTCATAATTAATAAATGCCAAGATTACGAAAGTGGTTTTTGAGCCCAATAATATTGTTGAAAGTAAAACGAGGAGTAGAATGCCAGGTCTCTCCATAGAACTGAAAAAGAAAGGAATGTTTGTTTTTAAAGCATTGAAGAGAGCTCCAACCGTAGGCTAGACAGGGAGCCGCCTTCCCTGTCATAATTCACGCTCAAGTAATTGACCAGACCCTCGCCGCATGAGGGTTGAGGAAAAGGCTGTTTGTAAGGAGTGCTAAATACACCGTGAGTGTTTAAAAGTTGTTAATGACCCGGGCGTTGAACCGAGGTCCTTGTAGATTGATATTATCGCTTGCCAGTTCAGATCGTCGTTTTCTTATGTGATAATGGTCTTATAAGACAAATGAAATAAATAAAAAATCCCTGTTGTAATGTTGTATGGAAATAGGAATCCACGAGTTTTGTGAAGATAACTAGATTTCGGGAGTAATCATAGTTTTTGACTTTGTCAAGTAATCTTTATAACTCTGGAGTACACAAGTAGTTCCCGATCACCGTAGTGAAATTGCAAAACTTGAGAGAGGTGGTAAATACTGAGAACATGTGAAATGCCCAGCTATTGAAGTAGATAATTAACATGTAATTTTAAATGTAATTATATATTTGTTTTGATGATAAGAAAAGATAAAAATAGTTCTTGAAGTGTACAAAAGTATGACACCATTATTATGGAAAGTATCGAGCCAAAGAAGCTCGTAGTTATATGGAACTTTAAGATAGGTACTTTATGGAAGTGAAAATAATCATGAATTATTAGTTTTAAAGAAAACCATGTGTTTTAATCTAATATTTGTTTTATTCCTACGTTATTCCTTGTTCACTTTGAACAAGTAGAAAGATATTGGTCAGTAAATTAATTGTTTTATTGTTTGTAGCGCCATAATTTTGATTAATTAAATATGTTAAAATAGGAGTTGATTTTGTTGTTATTTTTGCAAGTGTATCCTCTATTTAATCCAAAATATGTAAGTCACAGAGTGGGAGAACTTACCGCAGCCCCGAAAATCCCGAATTGAGCAATGCTGGCATACTGTGATTTGCATATTTCTTGCTGCAAGGGCACAGGGGTGTGAATAGAAGTACTGTGCTTGGATTAATAATTAGAGGAACACTAAAGATGGTCGATTCATGTAAAAGTAAAGTAATTATAGGAGTAGCTACAACGTGTAATGTTAACTGACCGCATGGGTCCCTAGAAACTCACACCGAGAAGCCCTGGATATAAACAACCCCCAGCAAACCTTACTTTCATGGCGCCCAGTACGCAGGGCTGAGTTTTCCTAGAGAAAACCCGAGTTTTTCGAAAAATCAAAATTTTCATTTTTTGGAAAAAATGGTTTTTCGAAATTTTGAATTTTAAATGCTTCCATAAAGGTATTGAGTTTGAATAAGAATATCAAAAGGGTACGGTGTAGTAAAAACCCGTACCAAAGTAAATTTTTGAAGAAATTGGGACACAAAAGTTCAGATTACCATCTCTCAAGCATGTTCTAGCGATGTGGCATGAATGGCCCACTATATTCTAATAAGATGGCATTGAGTGAGGAAATGCAGAGGCTTTTGGAGGCTATAAAAGCCGATAGTAATGAGAAGTTGCAGGCTATAAACAATACATTGGGCCTCCAAAAGGATGAAAATAAAAAAGAGTTCGAGTCCATAAATGAGAGTTTGAATAAGTTGGATAGCCAACAGAGTGAAAATAAAGAAGAGTTCAAATCCATGAATCAAAGTTTAGAGTCACTAAAAATTAATAGTGATAACGTGGGAACTAAATTGGTAGCTATCGAAAGTAAAAGTGATAATAAGGGAATTAAATTAGAAGCTATCGAGGCCGACGGTATAAAAATGAATAAGGACCTGAAGGTTGAGATAGAAAAGATTAAAACAGAAAGTGGGGATAACATTGCAGAACAGTTGAAAGCTGCAAAAGAAGAGACGTTAGAGTCTATAAGAGCCGACAGTAAAACGATTAATGAGGGACTGAAGGCTGAAATAGGAAAGACAATAAATACTAAATTTCAAGGTTTTGACACTGAGTTTGGAAAGAAGTTAAATGATTTTAAAGGGGAAATCACAAGTAAAATTGAAGATGAAAATGGGGCACTTAAGTCAGAATGGCAAGGCCAAATAAAGATCTTGAAGGACAGTATGGTAGATTCCCAAACTAAGTGTCAAGAAATTTTTGAAAATTTAGAGACTAAATTGGTTGGAATGGAAGAATCTTGTAAAAAAAATGTAGATGCATGTAAGAAAGATCTTGTAACCCAGATCCAAGGGGTGTACAACGAATTAAAAACTCAGATAAAATCTAACAGCGATATCTGTGAGACCTCCCGGGATGAGATAAAAAAAAAGTGTTAGTGATTTAGGAGACAGATTTACAGGGGTGGAGAACCAAGTAGGAAAACTTGAGGAAAAGGTAGCGGGAGTTCAGGCCGAAGTAGATGATATGGAAATTCAGAATCACAAAGATATACAGGGCATGAAAGAGCAGATTGATCATTTTACCGGGCAGGTAGATGAGAACTTAAAGAGGCACGGGGAGGAAATAAATAAAAAGTTCGGTACCTACGAAGAGCATCTCCAGAAAGAAAGAAAACAAAGAAATAAAGAAAATGAGGAAAGTACTCATAAGATAGATGAAATAAGTCAGGGTATCAATGGAATTCGGGAAACCGTAATAGGATTAACAAAACAAATGGGAGATACAAAGGGAGATATAGATAAGGTTATGACCGACATAACAATTATATTCGAGGAACAAGGAAAGACCCGAGAGGATATGAACAAGATCCAGGGTAAAGTCTACAAAGGACAAAAAGAGATGGAGAAAAGGATAAAGGAAATGCGAGAAGATTTAGATACTAAAGGTGACGTTAAGCCAGAAATTATAAAAGAACAGGTCATGGTCATCAAGAAAGAGGTAGAAGAACACTTAAATGAAATCAGGGATAGCTTCAGGGATGAGAAATTCCAACTCAAACGAGAACTGGAAACTAGTAAGAAAAATCAGGAAAGAATTCAAAATGAATTACTGTCGACCAAAGTATTATGTGCACTCGAGTTTGAAGGTTGTTTGTGAAGTAACCAATAGACCTACATAAAATCCAATAACATCATCATTTTCGCCGTTCTATTTTACGTTAGTTCATGTAGGTTTGGAATTTTTAATTTATATTTTAATATTTTTTATCGCAGTTGGAACACAAAATGTGCCCGTTTTTAAGCGTGTTTCAACCATGCGTCACATTTAAGAATTATTATCTCAAAACCCCGTCATCAGATCGAATGCAAATTTTAACACAATATACAATGGGATGTTTTATAACTGGTTTATTAATTTCAACATTTTATAAGTCCAAGAAACAAAGTTGTTATCATTTTTGTAAGGTAACTTTTTCTCGGCTCGGGGTGGTTGGAAAGTATAGCTCTTGTTCGCGTTGTAATCCTTATACATCAAGAAGTTATGCTGTATGACTGTGAAATACGTAAATTAATTCACTTATTTTATATCGGTTTGTATTTGTTCGTGGAAATAAGGCATGATTCACCTGCCAGCCGCTCCGGGGTAGGCTGTACAGCGTTGCTGAGATGGAGCCCATCACTGCCGAGCGAGGCGAGGTCGTATTTCCCCGTTCAAATATAAACCAATATAAAATAAGTGAATTAAAATACGTATTTTAAAGTCATACAGCATAACTTTTTGATGTATAAGGAATATAACGCGACGAAGAACTACATATTCCAACCACCCCAAGCCGAGAAAACGTTACCTTAGACAAATGATAGCAACATTGTTTCTTGGACACGCAAAATTTTGAAATTAATAAACCAGTTATAAAACATTTCAATGTATCTTGTGTTGAAATTTGGATTCGATACAATGCAGGGTTTGTGAGATAATAATTCATAAATGTGACGCATGGTTGAAACACGCTTAAAAACGGGCACTTTTTGTGTTCCAGCTGCGATAAAAAATATTAAAATATAAACTAAAAATTCCAAACCTACATGAACTCACGTAAAATAGAACGACGAAAATAATGATGTTATTGGATTTTATGTATGTCTATTGGTTACGTCACAAACAACCTTCAAACTCGAGTACACATAATACTTTGGTCGACAGAGGATCACGGTTGGAAAGGACTGAACACAAAAATAGTCAAATGGAAATCCAGCTCATGGCAAATGAAGAAAGTGCCCGAAGGGAAAGGAAATTAGAATTTGAAAGTCAGGATGAGTTTCCAAAGACAGGATGGACAGATCCTCGTGAACAAGGCACAGATACAGAGAGGGACTTAGGAGGGGAGAGCCCTTATAAGAACCCAGGATATCCGATGGCGATGTCAACCCCATACATGAATCAGACAAATGGTCAGATAATAAACGTTATCAAATCGAATGAGGACAGACCGGTAAAATTTACTGGGAATAACATGTCAATTACTCCAAAATACTGGCTAAAGGAAGTCGCAGAGTACTTAAACGAAATGAAAGTTCCTCAGGATCGGAGACTGAGAGCTATTGAGAGGCTGTTGGCAGGTGATTGTCTCACCTGGTTCAGAAGCTTTAGGTACACCTTTGATACGGTGGAAGGCTTTAGAGAAGCCTTTTTAAAACGATATTGGGCAGCAGACGTCCAGGAGAATTTAAGGCTAGATCTGTACTCTAGGAAGTACAGCACAAATGCACCAACTAAGTACTCGGAATTTTTTTACCGCTCAGCTGTGTAAATTCCGCGAACTGGACATAGCTCCAGCTGAAAACGACCTGTGTGCCGCCATTGCAAGACAACTTCCATATGAGATTCAGAGGCTGTTAATCTCATCCAAAGCCAGAAGTGCTGTGGAAGTGGAGAGTGTATTACGTCAATTAGACATGACGACGTCACACGTAACTCCTAGACATCAAAGACAGACTGAACAGGTACACATGGCCAGCAGTCAGGAAACCAGAGAAAAACCATCGACCAGGAATCAGTCCACTAGCACTGATACTCAAGGACTAGGTCGAGAGTATGGGCACCAAGAGCCTAGAGGAATACAGCCATGTTACAGAGGAGGATACCGAGGAAGAAATCCTAGGAATACTGGTTATAGGCAACAAGAGAGCCGACCCTATAACAATAACCATCAGAGGCAAGAAAACAGAAAGAAATGGGAGAATTATCCCAGAAGGAACGTAAGGCCAGAGGATAGGGATGATGAATATCGGGCCGAAATAGAGGAAAGATATCAGGAAAGTCTTCGTTACATGAACGAACGACCAGACGAACCTGAAAGGCAAAAAGTCCGTTGGAGTGAGGCAATCAAGAACCAGAAATCACCCGACCGACTAGACGGAGCTCAAAGCTTGGAACTACAAGCTCAGTTAAGGAATGAGGGGAAAGTAAGCCCTCAGGATAAAAAAAACTCCAAATTTAAATCGTCAAAAGTGGAAACATACCAGGAGCTGGGAGGAGGTAGAAATTGTGAATTGGATAGCAAGACCAGATGAGCTAATTAATGAGGATGTGGAAGGAATCCCACCTATCAAAAGAGAATTACCCATAATTATGCTAAGGATAGAAGGATTACTGGTCAGGGCATTGATTGATACCGGATCCACAATAAGTTTAATTATGCAAACCCTTCTGAATGAATTGGAAATAAGAGGCCGCGTATTAAAAATCCCCACATCAAGTGTAAAGATTAAGGGGATTATCCCTGAAAAATCTTTAACATGCAAATTTCAGGTATACATTGATCTGATCATGGGTAACGCTGAAATTTCGCAATGCTTTTTGCTGGTAAATCAATTACCGTATAATGTCATATTAGGTATTGATTTTATCCGTGAGAACAAGGTCATCATAGACCTAGCGCAAAACTGCATTAGAATCCAAAGAGAGGATGTGGATGAACAAAATATTAACCTACAGGAACAGGATGCGAAAATAGGAGAACAGGTATGGCATGTGGAAGAAGTAACGGAAGAAGGTTGTAAGGACATAGAAAGGATATTTGAAGTCCTCAACATAGAACTCGAAGATAATTTGGAAACTGAGTTCGAGACCAACCTGTCAGGAAAAGTAGAGGAAGCTAAAGTTAACCTCGAAAACAAGGAACAATTAAAGAAATTATTATTGAATTTTAGGGACGTATTTGATTCCAAGCCAGGGAAGATTGAAAATTTTAAATACGCGTTCCAAGTCATTGATTGGGCACCGTTCAGACAAAAACCATATCCGGTTGCGGAAAAACATTACCCACAAACTAAGAAAACACTGCAGGAGATGAAGAATGCAGGTGTTATAGAAAAGATGGCGACACCATATGTTAGTCCATTAGTGATTGTGAGTAAACCGGATGGCTCAGTAAGGGTGTGTCTAGATGCCAGAAATTTAAATGCAAAAATCATACCAGAAAATGATTCGGCACCACCCATAAAAGAAATACTGAGGAAGTTCAAAGGCAAGAAGATTTTTACGAATATTGACATGACTTCTTCGTATCATCATCTCGAACTGGAAGAGAAAACCAGCCTGTTGACTGGATTTCAGTTCGACCAACAAACCTATTGTTTTAGGAGATGTCCGTTTGGATTGAAGACCGCGGGATCTGCCTTAATAAGAGCGCTTGATCGAAACTTGTCAGAGGAAGTGAAAGATTGCACTATCCGTTATGTGGATGATATTTTGCTTACCTCGGAGAATATTGAGGAATATTTAGAAAAGTTGAAGAAATTATTAGAAGACTTAAGAAGGGCAAATTTTAAAATCAATTTAAAGAAGTCAAATTTTTGTCAAAGACAAGTAACATTTTTAGGGCATGTGATTGATAAGGATGGTGTTAAACCAAATCCATGCAAATTAGAATCGATAAGAGATTTTCCAAGGCCTTTGAAGGTGAAGAACGTTCGCCAGTTTTTGGGATTGATTGGTTTCTTCTCAGGACATTGTCCATCATACACAAAAACTGTTGCACCACTACAGGACCTTCTGAAGAAGGGGGGCAAGTGGAAATGGGCGGAGGAAACAGAGAAAGCATTTGTGGAGGCCAAGGAAATGCTCTTAAACTATGTGAAGCTAGGATATCCTGATTTTAATCAGAAATTTATAATTCAAACAGATGCATCCCAGATTGGAATAGGGGCAATGCTATATCAGGAAAACCGGGATAACCCTGATAAGAGAAATTATCTAGCTTTCACAAGTCGGAGACTGAAACCACACGAGAAAAACTATACGATCAGCGAAATCGAGCTGTTAGCGATATTGCACGCGCTGCAATATTGGCGAAAGATCGTATATGGGTTTCAGGTCATTCTAAGGACGGATCATAAAGCCTTAACCTTTTTGATGAAGACTGATTTATCCAGTCAAAGGTTGATGCGTTCGGCTTTATACATTCAACAATTTGATGTAAAGATAGAATACTGCCCAGGAAAAGAAAATATAGTTCCAGACTATTTAAGTAGACAGCCAGAGTCCACAGAAGAGGCTATTGATTTGGAAGATATGGATCAGCGTACTCTAAATGAGTTAAGGAGCATTAGTCAACGGCAACGTGAGGATCCATGGATGAACATGCTCATATCTTTCCTTGAGGGAAGTTTGATAAGGGGAACACCGGCGTACACAGAAGCTAATAAGATAGCTCAAGATTACACATTTTATAATGGATTATTATATAAGTTTGTGGACTCTGACCATACACGATTAAGGATTGTTGTACCTGCAATTTTGCAGAGGAAAATAGTATGGTTAGCCCATAGATCGTTCGGACATATGGGAGTCGACAAAACAGTCTCGATGCTGAAAGAAGCATTTGTATGGCCGAGACTGAGAGAAACTGTAAGGGACACGCTAAAGACATGTGATCTATGTCAAAGGATTAAACCAAATGCATTTCTGATGAGACAAAAGCCTATACCATTGTTGCCCGAAAGGCCAGGTCAAATCATATCTATTGATAACTTCGGACCTTTGCCAAAGGCAAGAAGAGGAAATTGACACATAATGGTGGCTATGGAGGTCTTCACTAAAATGGTTGTCCTTGCTCCCATACAGAAGACTAGTACCAAACAGGTGTTAAAACGACTCAAAGAAAAAGTGATACCGATTCTGGGAAAACCTGAGAATTTGTTGTCGGATCACGGTAGTTGTTTCACCAGTGTAGAGTTCAGACGAGAATTAGACTTGGAATTCGTCAGATTTTGTCAAGTATTCGCCATCCTGAGGCAAATCCTGTAGAAAGAGTGATGAGGGAGACGGCCAAGTATTGTAGAATGTACTGTGCCGAAGAAAATTGGAAGTGGATAGATATCTTGGATATTATTGAATTTTGTATAAACAATACAATCCATGAATCAACGGGAGAGATACCAATAACGTTACATCGGAATGAGCAACCAGAGAGACCTTGGAGTCTGGTAATTCCTAGGCCAGCAGACGCTCAGCCTGGAAGAGATGTACGTATTAGAAGGGCCTTTGAGCATCTAAAAGCTCAAGCCGACAGAAGGCAAAGAAGAAATAGGCACAAGAGGTATCATCGGCCATTAGTAGCAGGGGAAATGGTGTTAGTAAAAAGACCAGCCATTTCGGATCCAGGGAACCGCGTGTACAAAAAGTTCCAGAAAATGTACCACGGACCGTATCAAATAATAAGGGAGTTCAGAAATAATGCCTATAGAATTCGGCACTGTGAAACGAATCACGAAGTGACCATGAATTCAGCAAATTTGAAAGTGTATTACCCTCCCGAAGACATCGATGAAGCCAATGAACAAGCCCTGGTTATGGAACAATTTAGAGATGAGGAATCCCCTTTTGATAGAAACGAGAATGAGATAGAAAAAGGAAACAGAGCTCAAACATTCGAGTGCGAATGCGAATTGGAGAAATTATATTGGGAAATAAAAGAAATAATTGATTTTATTGAAGAAGAAAATTTCAATTTAAGAAAGGAGAATGATGAAATAAAGGAACGGGTAGGGATAGACCACACCCGTAAAGAAGAATGAGGTTCTGGAAACCTGAAGTCCAGACAAATAAAAAGGGGAAAGAAAGGGTAGGGACAGAGCATACCCAACCGACACAATTACCGGATATGACTTAAAAAGATGAAAGAAATCCAATTATCGTGGGATTTTTAAGGAATAAAAATCAGAAGGTACGGATAACGTTATGATGGCTTCGACAGTACCCATGTACCATAGGCTTCAAAGAGGGGTCGAATCCATGTATTTTGTGAAAGGAATGAAAGAATCATACAGTCTCTAAGGGAACGGAGAGAGATTTCAAACAAGGGTTCTAGCCTAACATTGCGCAAGCGGCACGACCAGGTGTTCATAAGATGAGCTCATGCCTCTTGACATTTATAAGGAGCCAGTCATGGATATTAATAGAACGAGTGGAAAATTTGGACTGTAAGACGAAGAAGCTTGACTCGGAAATTGTCCTTACGTTGCAGGAAAATGGCAACCTCGCCGCTGAGTCAGAACAAGAATAATTAAATTTAACCCGTTTACGAGTATACAAATAAGTAAACAAATACAGTACGGTGAATCATTTCGAATTAGAGATTTTGTGTAAAGAAAAACCCTTTAATAATTGCACAGGAGGAAAGTGCAAATTCAGCATACGTCATTGGGAATTCACCGGGACCCAAGGTGTGGGAGAATTAAAATTGAACAGCAACATCCACACAGTTGAAGACGAGAAATTAATTAATATCTCGGAAATGCACGATCGATTTCCATGCACAGGAAGATCATTTTACGTTTGGAAGACGAGCTTTCTGGAGATATAAATTTTATAATTGTGCGACAATTAGTTCAAAAGTTGGTCACGAAAAGGACTAGGATTTTATCTTTTTGTGATTAAAAGGTATAAAAACCCTGGCCTCACCAAGCCAATCATGCAGTTTACGATAACCCAGGGAGGCGTTACGCTGTATCAGACATCGAAGGCAGTATCCAAGAGCCCGTGAGGGACGTCACTCTGCATCCGTGCAGTGCAGTCATTCCGACAGCCCGAGAGGGGGCGTCACTCTGTATCACACCGCAGGCATTATTAGTCCGTCCAGGGGGGCGTGACGTTGGAGCATCACATCGTTCGACTTGAGACTCCTGAGGGAGGCTATGCTACAAGTTCGCCGAGTGTAGGCCAGTTACGATATAGTTACGCTACAGTTCGAGACTCTGAAGAGTCCTAAAGTATAAAGAACACTAAATATACGGACTTTAAAGCAATATCGTCAAAGTAAGATACAGCGATCAGTAGGGATCATCGAGTTCCAGAAGAACACTAGTTCGATACAGTTACGAAGTTATAAGAACTCCAACAAATAAACGGCGTTACGTCCAGTAAAGACATTGTTAAGGACACTAAGTCCTGTAAAGGACAAGAATAAACAGTAATTACGATCGCGAAAGATAGAAGTTCTAGCAAAAGGAACTTAGGAACTAAGGTTCGAAACCAGAGGGAAAACGTACTCTAGTGAGGAAAAGTCAAATAATATATGATAGACAGTATACGGTCCTCGAAGGGAGGCCAAGATATAGAAACTATAGGGTACGATAGACAGTATACGGTCCTCGAAGGGAGGCCAAGATATTGAAACTATAGGGTACGATAGACAGTGTACGGTCCTCGAAAGGCGGCCAAGATATCGAAACTATAGGGAGCGATAGACCACCATATATAAATAGAGGTGACGGCAAAGTAAAGACATTTATCGCCTAGTTAAAGCAGATAAAGTGAAGCCGAGTAATAGACAATAGAAGCGGTTTTGAGAGACTGAAACCAGTAGTTTCCACTGTAGGAGAGAGAAACTATGAACGAGTAAAATCACACGTCCAATGCAGGTTGATAGGATTTATATCAGGGATCGTCAACAGCCGACAGAAATCGTCAAAAATCGTTGAGATACGCTCGTGTGATAGAAGCGAAGTGTAAATATTGTAAGAAAAAAATTAAGAGTATCATTTTAAGTGTTTTATGTAAAGTGAAAGTGTTTTATGCAAAGTGATAGGGGTTATAATATGTACCAGAGTAATATTTTTTAGTGTTTTAATGTGTGTTCTAAACGGATACACCAGTGTATCAAAAATGCTGCCAGTGTTAAATGTATTGAATATGTGTCAAGAAATGTTTGTACACGAGATGAATTTGTACAATATGGAGTAAGTCAAGAAGGTGGGCCAAAATGACGCATCGTTCGATAATAAAGGTCAGAAAACGACCTTAGACATGTGAGTAAAGAAATTCATTATGTTTTGGTGTCGGGAAAATTATTTGTGTACAATTCCACCGGAGTTTTGAGTAAAAGTGATGTTTTTAAATGAATAATAATTAAATAAGAACGCGATCTGAACAAAAATAAAGTTTTGAGAAATAATAAATAATTATGTGAAAGAATAAATTCTGTAGAGGAAATGCATGGAATAAAATGTGTGTGTATTTGACGAATGTTATAAAAGCAAGCGTAATAATAATAATTATAGCAAAGATATTTAAATAAAGGTAAATTTGAATTATATGAAAGAAATAGCTTTTGAGCTTTTGTAAGGAATGAAGACATGATGTGAATAATAATAATAATAACAAGGTAAAAAAATCTAAATAAAGATTAAATTGAATGATATAAAAGTATAGAGCGTTGGAGCCTTAACAAATGTATAAGACATGATGTGAATGCGTGTTCTTAAAAATGGAGCGATTTGTTGTCAACGGAAAAAATAAATATAAAAATTGAGATATGTATCAATTGTTACTATGAAATTTATCAGTTCTTGGAAGACATTTGGCCCTAAAGTAATGTAAAAAGTCACGCTAGGAATTCGTAGAATTTAAATGTACTTGGTAAATTACTTATGAGGGGTAGTTGATTGTATTGAATTGAGATATGTTGTAAGTCCTCTAATTGTGACGTAGATCACGAGGCCATGTGTGTGTTTTTTATGTTATAAAGGGAGCAAATGTATGGTATTATTGAGCGTAGGTCCTGTAAGCTACGGCTAGACCCTAAATCGCATTTTATATAAGTCCTCAAATGTGGAAATGGTTCCCGAGGCATGTTAAGAGATTCGAACCGAGAATCCTCTTGTTGTTAAAGCCCCTAATTATTCGTCGTAGAATGTGTATTACTCTTCACAATCAATGAGGACCCTTCATAATTAATAAATGCCAAGATTACGAAAGTGGTTTTTGAGCCCAATAATATTGTTGAAAGTAAAACGAGGAGTAGAATGCCAGGTCTCTCCATAGAACTGAAAAAGAAAGGAATGTTTGTTTTTAAAGCATTGAAGAGAGCTCCAACCGTAGGCTAGACAGGGAGCCGCCTTCCCTGTCATAATTCACGCTCAAGTAATTGACCAGACCCTCGCCGCATGAGGGTTGAAGAAAAGGCTGTTTGTAAGGAGTTCTAAATACACCGTGAGTGTTTAAAAGTTGTTAATGACCCGGGCGTTGAACCGAGGTCCTTGTAGATTGATATTATCGCTTGCCAGTTCAGATCGTCGTTTTCTTATGTGATAATGGTCTTATAAGACAAATGAAATAAATAAAAAATCCCTGTTGTAATGTTGTATGGAAATAGGAATCCACGAGTTTTGTGAAGATAATTAGATTTCGGGAGTAGTCATAGTTTTTGACTTTGTCAAGTAATCTTTATAACTCTGGAGTACACGAGTAGTTTCCCGATCACCGTAGTGAAATTGCAAAACTTGAGAGAGGTGGTAAATACTGAGAACATGTGAAATGCCCAGCTATTGAAGTAGATAATTAACATGTAATTTTAAATGTAATTATATATTTGTTTTGATGATAAGAAAAGATAAAAATATTTCTTGAGGTGTACAAAAGTATGACACCATTATTATGGAAAGTATCGAGCCAAAGAAGCTCGTAGTTATATGGAACTTTAAGATAGGTACTTTATGGAAGTGAAAATAATCATGAATTATTAGTTTTAAAGAAAACCATGTGTTTTAATCTAATATTTGTTTTATTCTTACGTTATTCCTTGTTCACTTTGAACAAGTAGAAAGATATTGGTCAGTAATTTAATTGTTTTATTGTTTGTAGCGCCATAATTTTGATTAATTAAATATGTTAAAATAGGAGTTGCTTTTGTTGTTATTTTTGCAAGTGTATCCTCTATTTAATCCAAAATATGTAAGTCACAGAGTGGGAGAACTTACCGCAGCCCCGAAAATCCCGAATTGAGCAATGCTGGCATACTGTGATTTGCATATTTCTTGCTGCAAGGGCACAGTAATAATTGCAATTGCATTGCGTCTTACTGAAATAGATAGACCTGTGAGATTCTGTTACCATGGTTACCGTGTTGCATTCTTTCATTGTAAATATACATGTTTTAAGGTATTTATTTAATTGTGAGGCATTTAAAGAGTAAGTGAGTGCGTTTCGCTTACGCATTGGGTTATGCTGAACCTGTAGATACCCCATATGTGTAGGTTGGTGTTAATGGGACCTTATTTTCGGTACAAAACTGGAGTAGGACCTTAGCAGAATAATATAGGGAGGGATATCGTATGACCTCGGGTGCCGTGTGCAAGCTTTGTTATTTGACACACAGAGGGCAGATTGCATGTCGAATTTTGTTGTTCCCTGAAGCATTATGAAAGTCAAGGAGGTTAGATATCTAAGCTCCTTGACACTAGAGCGCTTTCTAGTAGAGAAATGAGGAACTTGGTGTTCTTGTAAAATCCCGAGATAAAATTTGCCTCTATGAACACGGCCTACTGAATTCAAATGGGTTCTTTAACATGTCAACATCGTATGACATGTGTAAAGTGGTTTTTCCGTCTGTCAAAAATTACTTACCACGGCCAGGAGCGAACCAGGAAGCTTGGAGTTGGTAGACCGACACGTTAACCACTCACCAACCGTGGCAACAACTTGCGATGAATGAAAGCTATAACTATAGCATAAAATGTTGTTTCCCTACTGCTAATGTGTTCAAAGATCTAATGTTGATACTTATCTGAAGCTGTGGGATGTCTACTGACTGCTCGTTATTGTGTATGCTAACAGGGTGAGTTAGCCGTGGTCGTTACGGCGTGGCTGCAGGCAGTTGCTCACATACGGGAGATGAGGAGGTTCGAATCCCCCCGCTGGCGACCTTGAAGATGGTTTTCTGTGGTTTCCCATCTTCCTTCCAGGCAAATGCAAATGTTGGTCCCGAACTATAGGCCACAGCCGCTACCTTCCAATTCCTCGTCCTTACATTCACACTTTCCTCCCCGGACAACATTCCATACGCGACGGTACTTGTAGCTCACCCAATGGGTGTCCGTATAGAAGCATCTACAGAACTCTAGTGAGCCGAACATGTCCTCGGACATTCCCGGCACTAAAAGCCTTATGCTAAAAATAAAAAAATAAAAAAGTGTGTATGCTTTAGTAAAATGTTTAATAATACTCTGAATTCTTTTGAATTTGAGTAGCTTTCATGTATCTCTTGAAACTTTTCCAGAATTTAAGGGGGAACATACAGTTTAAAGGAGCCAATACAATAACGATATTTATATTATAACTGTTCCTGTCATAAATCTTGTACACAAATTATATACATTTCCAAGGTGACACACATCTTGCTTCTTCTTTATTTGTTACACCCAAATTTGGGGTACATGAAATCAATCGTACTTTATTTTTTTGAGCTTTCCTTTTAGCCCAGTATTGCCTCATCCTTTGAGATCTAACTTCCCTTTCTTCGGCAGAGATGTGGATCGTACGCTTTTGGAACCGTTGTTTCTTATCCTTGGTGATGATTATGGCAGTTTTGTCCATGAGCATGGTGTCTGTAATAAAACTCAGCAATTCTTCTAGGTTTGTGCCGTGTCTTGTGTGGGGTTTCGCCTAGGACACCAAGTTGGCTCATCGGTGGGCTCTTGGTGTCCCCGTCCGGACCCCCACAGGAGTGACGAACTGCGCACTACCTCCCTTTGTATAGAGTGCAACTGCACGGCACAAACCTAGAAGAATTGCTGAATTTTAATTCACAGGCCGTGAAAGCCAATATACCATCTTTTTGGAAGCCTTCAGGCTTCTTGAGATTTTAGTTCTGGCAGTCAAGTAGTGCAGTTGCACTCTATACAAACGGAGGTAGCGCGCAGTTCGTCACTCCTGTGGGGGTCCGGACGGGGACACCAAGAGCCCACCGATGAGCCAACTTGGTGTCCTAGGCGAAACCCCACACAAGACACGGCACAAACGTAGAAGAATTGCTGAGTTTTAATTCACAGGCCGTGAAAGCCAATATACCAACTTTATGGTGTCTGTAAGTTGGAGTTCTACGAGGTCTTTCTCAGTTTCCTTAAACCAAAGAGGTTTTGTTTATTTTATTACTAAAGTAGTCGAAGATTTTTTCGGTTAGTCTATTTGAATTCATTCGGTGGATATGCCCTTAAAAATGAATTCTCCGTTTTTAGCCTATTTTCATTTATGAACAAGAAGTTCCGTCACGAACTAAATAGCCTACTTTTCTTGCCAAAGATTATTCTACAGTAATGAACTTATCTAGAATAATGACGAAATTAAGTTGGTAATATCGAAATGACTAATTAGTTCGAAATATTCCTGGTATAATGTAGCCTAATAGAGCACTACAGTTGGCAGCCCTGGTGACTGAATATATTCTTAGTTCCGTCACTTAAGTTACTGAACCCTTAAATGTATGCCTACATTTAAGTATTCAAATATTTTATTTCTTCAGCTCTAATACAGCCCAGTTGAGGAAAAAGTTGGTCTTATTTGGAAATAGCAGTCTGCCAGTTGAACAAAGTAATCCTGTCGATGTCGCCAGTTAGACAACGGCCGAGTTAAATATAGCCGATTCCGAGAATAAGAGCAATGCAGTTGGCGAGCTGAATGTCCGTTGCCCCAAGTTCAAACGTGAGGAGCTGAGTTTCCTTGTCTGGAAGAAGATAGAGTGAGAGCGAAGGGTCCCAACTAAGGACAGAAATAGTGACCTAGGTGTGAGAGTGGGAGAAGGTCAGCACCCGGGTGACACATTTTTTTTAGCGTATGGCTTTTAGTGCCGGGAGTGTTCGAGGACAAGTTCGGCTCGCCAGTTTTGTAGCTGCTTCGAGTCAGACACCCAAGGGGTGAGCTACAAGTACCGTTGGGAGGAAAGGTGGAATGGAAGGTCGAGGAGTTGGAAGGTAGCGGCTGTGGCCTATAGTTAGAGACCAACCCCGGCATTTGCCTGGAAGGAAGATGGGAAACCACAGAAGACCATCGTCAAGGTTGCTGGCGGGGGGATTCGAACCACCTCGCCTCCCGGATGTGAGCGACTGCCAGCACTTATGCCGTAACGACCACGGCTAACTCACCCGGTATTATTTGAATGAACAGCCAATTACAGCGAGACGCCACTTTTTGGTGCGGTAGAGTTTGCCCGCGAATTCGTGAAAAAGTGTGTTTTCACGATGTGAATTTCTGCACGCGAGTGTGTTGATTTATATGAGCTGTTTGAGATGTGTCTGAAGTCGGTGCGACTTTTATTGATATTTATTGCGGAGCGGACTACCCCTTCCTACTGGTGTCTTGTTAAAAATATAAATACTAGGTCTGTGAATAGACGCACACACCACTTCTTGTTGAGCTTAGGCTCTACACACCGATTTATCAAAGCTGAGACGTTATAGGGTGTTATTCTGTCCGTGGACGAGGGACTTTAAAATTCTTTAACTTTTGCGAGTGCTATGGCAGCACATAGGAGTGTGATATGTAATTGTGCTGTGTGTCGTGCAGCATATGTGATAAGAGTTTATGTGTATGAGTTGGAGAAGATCCACAAAATATAGGGAAAGTCTACGGCACTGCAATCGAACTTTGTGGGTGAATCGAGTAGCTCATTATGCAGTCTAGATACTAGCCTGAAGATATAATAATAACTTTACTTCTACAGCAAGATGTTCGTCTCCAAGAAGAAAGAAATGGACCATGTCATATCCTACGCTATGATGTCTAGTATCATGGGCTAGATACAATGATGGAGGATGACGACGGTGCTGTCACGGCACCGGACAGATCTGGAAGTGTTGAGTACTAATTAAATGTATTTAATTTTGGACGGGTGGAATCATGATAAATATTGGGGAATTTGTCTTGTATATAATTTTGCTTTGCTGTGCGTAAATGTAAATTAGTTTCGCTGACATAATAATTTCTTTGCATCACGTGACATTTTGTTGTAATTAGTAGATTTTTCTTGTGTGTTTTTCTCTTGGCTTTAGCCTTTGTTTCATTAGAGTGTTTGCTTTCATGAACGCACATGAACGCGAAGCGCTATCGAGATTGTTTATGGCTGAAATGTTGGATGGGGGCGATAAATGGACCTGTGTTAATTAATAATGTTAGACATTGGGGGAATTTCCCGTCTTTTGATTTATGATTAATCAGGCAAATGCTAGTATTGTTTTTTGCTTTGTGCAACATTGGTTGTCACAGAAGGCCGTCCGCCTGTCTGTAGTCATGTCATTTTTGGTATTTGTTTTGGTTATATATTCTTGGTCTGGAGTACATATGGGGTCATTCTGGTCAAGCCTAGAGGATGATGTGTGTGCTTTGTGTGATATTTCTTCGATTAGTGAGCAGATTTTTGGACATGGTGATCCAGTTACCGTTGCTACTAATTTGTTCTGTCTGCGTAACCCGAGGGGCGCATGTGCTGATATTTGAATCTTGACACCCATGTGGGTTTGTCAAGAATATGATGGTTGTTGATGTATTTTGTCTAGCGTTTTCAAGAGCTAGGAGGCTATGCTACGAATTCAGGCATATTGCTTGAATATTTGTTCAACACACAAAAGCACGTTTGAGAGCTTGGAAAGACCTTAGTACCCAGATCCTCGAATGTTGATAGCGATAGCGCGAGCACTATGCGTTCTTGTTGTTAATGAGTTAAATGTCTTGCCTGATAAATTATAAAATATTTCTTGAATTAAATGGGGAGTTATCCATACTGATATCGAACTAGTTTCAGGCCGTATTAATCGAAGTGTTACTTGTAATTATTTTATTCGCCTGCTGAGGCATGTTCTCGTTGTTGTTGTTGTTGGCTTGTCTGGCTTGCTGCCAAGTCTGGTAAAATGTCAATATAAAGGTCGCATACGGTGGACCAGATTCTTGTATGTCACGTGGTTGCCGTGTTTTGATTTTGTATGACTTAAGACCGCCTGAGCGGCTGTCGATAATTGTAAATACATACAAGTCTTGTATTATTGTGGTTTATATTGTGTCAGCGTATTTAATTTTGTGTTAGCCATTTAGTGTTCATATTCCCATATTTGTCATGATCTCCAACTCGCAGTACGGGAATTCATGACTTAATCATTTGATCGAACGGAAGTGAATTCTCGTCAAGTACTCACATATTTCACTGCCCGACAGCGCACACATATCCCATAAACATGTTCTTTGTAATTTTTATAATCTTGTATATTTATTTCATTCTAATTTTCATTGGGGGTGACGTGCTGGTTCACCTCGTGTTTGCATCTGTCTAAGCTGCTTGAATTGAGTTTAGATTTGTGTTGGACTGATGCTTTGGTCAGTAATTTTTATTTTGACGGCTGACTTGGTCAGATGATACTTTGGGAGCAGACACGTGCGGGATTTTCCAAGTCCCTGAGCGGGTTTGTTGACACAGTGTCTAATGCTGGGGGGTCGCATATGGGCTAATGGATCACTCGCATGTCACTTGTGGCAGGCCTATGACCCATCCATAGCTTCATATAAGGGTGGATCTAATTTGTTTATTTGTCAGATATTTATTCCGTATTAAATTGTTTTTGTTTTAACCTGTCATGTACCTTATTTATAATTTTAAGTTCCCCTATGAATTCTGGATATTATAAGAAGCACGTTCTCCTCATACTAATTAACAAGAACCGATCACGGCCCCGTATTCAGTCTTGTGTAGTGCTTCTTTTCCTAAGGGTACAGTACAGAATACAAAATTTGGTTGAAGTCCATTGGACGTTACATGTAGTTAGACATTGGGTCTATCAGCACGCGTAAAAGCATGTTGGCAACAATGTCATGCGGGTGATGGTTAGAAATAATTGGAAATATTGTGATATCTTGTTGTGCCAATTTTGGATGAAATCCATTTGTAAGTATAGAAGTTACATGTATTTTAAAATTGGACCTATCAGCAAGCATAGAATCATGTTGGCAGCACTGACTTATATAAATTACTCCACATTAATCTAGAGTGACAGGTGCTATACGTGTGCAAAGTATAGAGCTTTTGGCTTGCATACTTTCAGATATATTGATATTATGGTAAAAATATACACAGCATTTATTAACAGTTGGCAGCCCTGATTGCTCTTAAGAATACTTATAGTCATATCTGATATGTTACACATAGCACATACAAAATTTGGTTGAAATCCAATTAATAGTTTAGAAGTTATATGCATTTAAAAATTGGGATTATCAGAAGGCTTAAAATTATTTTGGCAACACTGTCATGTATGGCCTCCAGGAAATCAAACTAAAATATTATTATCTACATGTGTGCCAATTTTGGAATAGCTCCCAAGCATACCTTCCATGATATCCAACATGGAGCTCAAAATTCTATTGCGTTTTTTCAGCAGTTGGTAGCACTGACATCATTTCCAAATAAGGGCTTGAGATATTCCGGTATACATCTTTACTCATACTAAATTTGGTTTTGATTGCTGCAGCCGTTTAGGACTTGATAGGGGGGTGGGGGGTGGGTACACACACACAGCCAGACAGACAGAAGGACAGACAGACACACATTTCCCCGGATCGATCTCATAAGTCTACTTTTTCCTCATTTTTGCAGAATGTGAAAAGTAGGCTAAACAAGATGTTCAGTAAAGAACATATAGCCTACTTTCTCCTAAATGTATGAGTATAGTTATAACTCTTTGTTATTATCAAAGAGTATAATAGAACTATTCTTTGTTGAAGACCTTAGAAACGATTTACCTCTACCAAACGCCACAACCTAGATAAAAACTGCTACCATCATTGAAGAAAGAAAGATAAGAAGTATATCAAGAATGTTATGGATCTGGAGACATAATCGACCGGACTGGCTGCGTGGCTCAGCGGTAACGTCCTCGCTGGCTGGGCCCTAGGTTGCAGGTTCGTATCCTAGCGCAGTCAGCTGGCATTTGAGGGTGCACAAATGCGAGGGTGCCGTGTCAGTACATTTACTGGCACGTTAAAGATCCCCTTCGGGCCAAAATTCTGGCACCCCGGTGTCTCTAAAAGCAGCAGTAGTTAAAAGGGATGTAAAACCAATAACATTATTATTATTATTATTATTATTATTACATATATGACCTGCCGTGGGCAACATCCAACTTTGAGTTGAGGCATGTCTTTACACGTCTGGTTGTGCATGGCTTTCACAACCCTAATTGAATTAACAAATCTTTCCATGACCCTACAGAGACGTGTGTATACAAACTATGTGGATATTTTCGATTGCTATTTGCCTAAAATAAAAGTAGTAATTAATAACCTGAACTAACACCAACGGCTTGAATTCAGTTACTATGTGAAATCGTTTTGTTCTTTACTTCAAATAACATTTTCAAGTAACGCAAAATAGGCTGTTACAAACCCTTTAAAATAAAAAGTAAAAATGTATCGTATTATCATCTTGTCATTCTTCAAATTCGATGCGCATAGAATGCCAATGGTATAGTAATCAATGGAGCCCCACGTAGACTAGTCGTGACATCTAGTGGTGAAATATCGAACAATATAATCCTAACAGAGCGAGTGCATTCTAGCGGCCAGAAGAAGAAACTTTTCAATAAAATCTGGAAGTTAATAAGTAGGTCGGCGTGCAATTACCTTTTTGGCAGCTAGATGTCTCGAGTAAATCTGCTGGCGAATTATGTTTTAATTAAATATATATTTACACCATAATATGCACAATATAACGCTTAATTTTAAAACGTCTCAGTCATTACAAAACAATAAACATATAACATTTCAAGCAAAAAACCTAGCTCTGATCGGGTTTGAACCATAGGCATTTGAGCGATAGGCTAACGCTCTACACTGAGCTAATTGTGTCAACAAATATCGTTCCATATAAAATGACTTACATAGAACTTGTTAGCAAATAATGATTTATTCTAAACGATTTCTTCACTGGAGTATATTATTTATATATAAAGCATTTCATACAAAGTTTATTTATTTTGTATCAGTACCCTATATTGCATGCAATACTCAAATTAGTGAAATATAAGTCAGGCACAAGATATCCGCTGCCATCTTGTCTTATTACTGAATCGGCTCAGCTTTTTAAAATCACGTCTGCACTATAGTATTACAATATAAACTTTTAATTTCGAACGTGCCTCTTCCTTTAGAACAGTTAAAACGATTCTCGGCTCGATAATCGGAACTGGTGGGTCCCATGATATGGATTATAAAGTTTGCATAATTCGCACGGCCGCCATCCTGAAATGGTATGGCGGACGACCTTGTAGTTTGGTCACAAGACGCATCCTATACGAAGGTATGTTGTTACCAAATTTGGTAGAGATCGGATGATTTGGTTAGTCGTTATTTGATTTTACGTTTTGAACGTTTGAGTGGCCGCCATTCAGTTTTAGTAAAGATGGCGGCGATATAAAACATGACACTGAGGTGCCCTTTGCTTGTTCTACTTCTGTACCAAATTTCATTCAATTCGGTTTCACCGTGTTCGAATTGATAGGGGGGGGGGACACACATTCAGAGTACACACTCACACAAACACACACACACAGACTCACACACATACACACACACAGACAGACACACATTTTTTGGCCCTGTAGTGATCTCATAAGTCTACTTTGCAAAAATCGAAAGTAGGCTAAAATGGGCTTATGAGGTCACCTTTTGTCCGTGTGTCTGAGTGTGCGTGTGTTAAAGTGTGTATGATGGTGTGTGTCCCCCCTAATAACTTCTAAACCGCTGGACCGATTTCAATGAAATCATAGCACTATTCTGGACGACCCCGACCGTGCCCTTCAAATTTTGTTACGTCTCACCAATCCAACATGGCGGCTGTGCGAAGTATTTCACCAGCATACAATATCTCCGAAACTATTCCCGATATCACCCTGGAATATTTTACGATAATAAAGGGAACTACTAGAAGTTCACCTATGTGACTTCTGAAAAACTGGTAACTACAAAACCAACATGGCGGCCAAGCGAAATTGCGACTTTTAAATAGACGTTTCTCGCAATTTAACCAACCAAATGCATTCAACTTTATACAGTATATGTTTATACACATTGTAATGCACCGACGTCTAACTTCGTTTAATTGTTTTCATAACCTCAAGATGGCGGCTGTGCGAATTATTTCACCGGCATTCTATATCTCTGAAACTATTAGCGATATCACCCTGAAATTTTGTGCGGCGAAAAAGGGCACTACTGCAAGTTCATCTATAAGACTTTCAAAAACCAGTTAACTACAAAACGAATATGGCGACCAAGCGAATTTAAAATTTTTGAATAGAACTTTCTTGCGATTTAATAATCTAAATGCAATGAAACTTGGTACAGGAAATGTTTATACAGATTGTAATGCACTGGTATCTAATTTAGTTCAATTGTTTACATAACCTCATGATGGCAGCTTTGCGAATTTTTAGATTATGTTTTTATTTCTTGTGTCGTAATTATGCGAGTGAAAGTTTGAATAATGAACCTACGCAATAATTTTCCTTTATTGGCACATGAATTTACGGCCTATACATATAACAATCCAGCATGGCGACCATCTGAAATATTTAGATGGATCTCAATATCTACGAATCTATTACAGAAATCAAACTGAATTTTTAACGTTCGTTGGGGCTATGAAAATAAGTTCTCCTGTAGGACTTTCAATAACCTGGTGATCACAAATCCATCATGGCTGCGACGCGAACTATAAATATCCACATGGTCATTTCTCGCAATTTAACCATCCGAGTGCTGTGACACTTGGTACAGTAAATCCTTATACAAATGTTAATCCACTGGCATCTAATTTTTCAATTGTTTCCATAACCACAAGATGGCAGCTGTGCGAAATTTTAAAATCTCGTTTTTACTTCTTGTGTCCTAACCATGAGATTGAAATTTGAATACTACACGTACACAATAATCTTCATGTAACAGTACATAACTCTAAGACCTACATATATAACATTCCAACATGGCTTCCATCCGCAATATTTAGTCGGTTCTCAATATCTACGAATCTATTACTGCAATCAAACTGAAATTTTGTATGTTGATAGTGGCAATTAACATAAGTAGGATATATGAAAATAGGCTGTATAGTTCTTCACTGAACTACTTGTTTTTATTGTGTCCGAGAGTTTTTCAGTCTTTTGGTAAAGAGTTTCGTTCCTGACATGGATTAATTTGTTGGTTTAGGGGATGCAACAACGCGGTCATATAGCCCCGTGTACTTTCGGTGTGTGTAGAATCTGTCTGTTAACCGGTGTTAATTGTGATGGCTGTATTAGTGTGTATCTGTTTTAATTCATGTAAGGACTGTAGACATTGAATTATTTTAAGTAGTTCCTACTTTTGCCGCCAAACGCCAACGTCAACGACCAACTAGTCAGAACTTAGTTACCAGATGCCACCGCAGTCAGCTCTTGACGACGAACGTAGGAACCTAAGAACGTTAGTCAAATGTTTAACCTATATATAATTTAGCTTCACACAGGAGTAATTAGTGGAAAGTTCTTTAACATGCCATAAATCTATGACATGGGACCGCCGGCTTTACTTCCCCTCCGAAGGAAGGCATACTGAGGGATTTTTTACATTCTTAAAAAATCCGACGACTTCGTCCGGGTTTGAACCGGCGATCTTGGGCATAGAAGCTCAGCATGCTTCCAACTACGCCACCGAAGCCGCTGGGTTAATTTGTTGTTATGAACTTTGGGACCTAAGATTTTGCGTAATATCTTTCTTTATTTCTTTCCCTGACCTCCAGCCTTTCAAGCGGTCGCCGGGTGGTGAGAGATATTTTAATAGTACATTATGCATCGAGCCTATAATGGCTATAATTATGACACGAGTATTTTTATAAAACGAGCGTATGCGAGTTTTATAATTTCCATACGAGTGTCTTAATTACCATTATAGGCGAGTTGCATACGACTGTTTATGTTCGACGATAATTACAACTTTATTATATGTTTTAACATAAATATTCATAAATATCTGTTGAGATTGTCACTAGAATTTTGTGATCGGGTGCTGCGCAGGGTAGGATATCTCTGATGTCCAAGCTCACTGACCGACCGACGCATGCGCTCTGTGAGCTTCAATGCCGTATGTGCAGATTGAGCATCAGTATTCAGTAAAAATGTCACCGAAATCGTTTGAAAACAACCCGCTGTGTAGAAATTGGATTTAAGGATATTAAGGTACAGTGTCTCATATTCACCAGTTTATTTACGAGAACATTATGGACGGTGCACTTTTGGTAATTTATATAGACATGTTGGATTTTGAGCGCACGCGTGAAGCTATCGTTACCTAATTGGTCAATGAACGAGCTCTGATTGGCTGGAGAAACTGTATCATAATGAAAAAGCGTGTTATAATGAATAATAATAATGTTATTGGTTTTACGTCCCTTTTAACTACCCTGGCTTTTAGAGACGCCGGGGTGCCAGAATTTTGCCCCGAAGGGGATCTTTAACGTGCTAGTAAATGTACTGACACGGCTCCCTCGCATTTGCGCACCCTCAAATGCCAGCTGACTGCGCCAGGTTTCGAACCTGCAACCTTGGGCTCAGCAAGCGAGAACGTTACCCCTGAGCCACGCAGCCAGACAATGTGTTATAATGACCTGACACATAATAGTGGGGGTCGATCATAAATATTTTTTAAATTTTCAAAATTCAAATCGTAACTATTTGTAACTACTTTTCAATATTTGGTTCTAGTGTTGACCTTCACCATTTTCCCCATATCTCTCAACCTTGTAGGAATATTTGGACTGTTTTTATAAAGTGGGTGTTAATCCTTCAGCTAAATAATGAATCCCACTCATTTCCACATTATTCATTAATTAATCGTTATTATTTAATTGATATTCTGAATAATATGAAGCGTATGCGGGAACAAACGTCTATGTATAAGGTGCGTTCAAAACGTAACGATCTGGAGGCATAAATACAGAAACCAGTACCTGTATGTTAGAAGTATTGGCCCTGGCTGTTGAGGCACTTGTCCCACTATGACACGAGGCGGTGAATGGCTGTCTCATAAAATTCCCTGGGCTGCGATGAGAACCAGTTACGCACGTACAGCTGGACGTCGGCGTCCGAGGTGAATCGTTCACCCCGCAGAGACTTTCCAGGGGACCAAAAATGGCGTAAGCACAGGGAGAGAAGTCTGGACTGCATGGAGGGTGTCCGAGAACCTCCCATTTTAATATCGGCAGCAGTGCCGCGACTGTGTTGGACGTATGAGGTCGTGCATTGTCGTGGAGCGACTTTGGCGTTCACTGTAACTCGGCAGTCCTGGGTAATGAGTGCATCAACCAGCTGGACTTTGTCATCCGTAATGCAGGTGGGTGCCCCTGACCGGTCATCATCGGCTAACGACACCCGTCCTTCCCTGAAGCGCTGGTGAAACGCCTTGACCCTTGCAAGGGACATGCAGTGTTCGCCGTACACTTGTGACATTCGGCGATGAATGTCCGCCTCCCCTACTCCTTCCGCTGTCAGAAACCGAACAACACCTCTCTGCTTATCGTTTGACGCCTCCATGTCACTGTTTGCAATGCGACTGGCAGTTTTGGACGATTGATGCATGCCGCTGCTCGCTTTGTATCGTCACGTGACGTGCACGCGTGCCCTCTAGCGACAGGCTGTGACCTTCCACGCTCTGGTCGGAACCACACCTCGTTACACACGCCACGATTAGCCGATGTCGTAACCGGTTGCGCATTCCAGCCTCCGGCTCGTTACTTTTTGAACGCAACTTATACATGTACGATATTTTCTGAATACGTATTTGCAAAAGTTCGATGATGATGATGATGATTATGATAATTGTTGTTTTAAGGGGCCTAACAACTGGGCTATCGACCCCTAATAGCGAAAATGACAATGAGACCGAAAACTAACGAAGATTAAAAATACTGACAACAGATTGAAAATATACACAAAAAGAAGGATAGAGTAAAAACAAGTACTGTAGGTCCGTGAAGAACTATACAGCCTATTTTCATATATCCTACTAATGTTAATTGCCACTATCAACATAGAAAATTTCAGTTTGATTGCTGTAATAGATTCGTAGATATTGAGAACCGACTAAATATTTCGGATGGTCGCCATGTTGGATTTTATATATGTAAATCCTAGAGTTAAGCACTGTTACATGAAGATTATTGTGTACGTGTAGCATTCAAACTTCAATCGCATGATTGGGATACAAGAAGTAACAAGGAGATTTTAACATTTCGCACAGCTGCCATCTTGTGGTTATGGAAACAATTGAAATAAATTAGATGCCAGTGGATTAACATTCGTATAAAGATTTACTGTACCAAGTTTCACTGCACTCGGATGGTTAAATTGCGAGAAACGTCCATGTGAATATTTATACTTCGCGTCGCCACCATGTTGGATTTGTGATCACCAGGTTATTTAAAGTCCTATAGGTGAACTTAAGTTGATAGCCCCTATGAACATAAAAAAAATCAGTTTGATTGCTATCTTAGATTCGTAGATATTCAGAACCGTCTAAATATTTCGGATGGTCGCCGTATTGGATTGTTAAATGTATAGGCCATAGAGTTATGTACCATTGAAGGAAAATTATTGCATAGGCTCATTATTCAAACTTTCACTTCGTTCGCTTGATTACGACACAAGAAATAAAAACTTAATTTTAAAATTCGCAAAGCCGCCATATTGAGGTTATGTAAACAATTGAACTAAATTAGATACCAGTGCATTACAATGTGTATAAACATTTCCTGTACCAGACTTCATTGCGTTTGGAACATTAAATTGCAAGAAAGGTCCATTTAAAATTTTCAAATTCGCTTGGCCGCCATGTTCGTTTTGTAGTTAACCGGTTTTTGAAAGTCTTACAGATGAATTCCAGTAGTGCCCTTTATCTCCGTACAAAATTTCAGGGTAATACCGCTAATAGTTTCAGAGATATAGAATGACGGTGAAATATTTCGCACATCCGCCATCTTATGGTTACGTAAACAATTGAACGAAGTTATATGTCGGTGCATTACAATGTGTATAAACATATACTGTACAAGTTTTATTGCGTTTGGTTGGTTAAATCGCGAGAAACGTCTATTTAAAAGTCGCGAATTCGCGTGGCCGCCATGTTGGTTTTGTAGTTACCAGTTTTTTAAAAGTCACATAGGTGAACTTCTAGTTGTTCCCTTTATCACTGTAATAAATTCCAGGGTGATATCGGGAATAGTTCCGGAGATATTGAATGCTGGTGAAATACTTCGCACAGCCGCCATGCTGGATTGGTGAGACGTAACAAAATTTGAAGGGCACGGTCGGTGTTGCCCGGAGTAGTGCTACGAACTTACCGAGTTTCTTTGAAATCGCTCGAGCCGTTTAGAAGTTATTAGGGGACACACACACACATCTCACACACACACACACGCACACACACACACGAACAAAAGATGATCTCATACAGTAAGCCTATTTTTTTTTTCAAAATTGAAAATAGGCTAAAAATTGAAAAAGTGAAAATTAACATTCAAAATACTTACACAATGAAATTTGGATTGAAAAATCTTACAAAAAGTAATTGAGATTTGAAATACTCATAAAATGCATTAAGATGCAAAATACTTACAAAATGCCCAACCTACAAAATGTAATTTGAATTGAAAATATTTGCAAAATGCAGTTTAAGTTAAAAATACTTACAAAATATACATGTAATTCACGTTCAAAATACTCACAATATGATAGCCCTCGCTTCAAAAGACTTAAAAATGCAATTGAGGTTGCCAATCCTTACAAAATGCAATTGAGTTTGAAAATAGTCTACTCGCAAAATGCAATACGATTGCTAATACTTACAAAATGCAATTTACATTGAAAAAAATTACAAAATGTAGTGCAGATTCAAAACATTCACTAAAGGTAATTTTGATACACGGGGAGACAATTCACAAAAACAGGGGGGGATCTTAAAGAGAAGAAGAAATATAATGAAAAGAAAAAGAAGGCTGATCCCTAGAAGGAGGGATCAGGAAAGATTTTTCATTTTTAGCCTATTTTCAATTTTGAAAAAATAGGCTTATGAGATCACCTTTTGTCCGTGTGTGTGTGCGTGTGTGTGTGTGTGTGTGTGTGCGTGTGTGTGTGATTCGTGTGTGTGTCCCCCCTAATAAAATCGAAACGGCTGGAGCGATTTCAATGAAACTCGGGAAGTTCATAGCACTATTCCCGGCGACCTCGACCGTGCCCTTCAAATTTTGTTACGTCTCTCCAATCCAACATGGCGGCTGTGCGAAATATTTCACTAGCATCCAATATCTCCGAAACTATTACCGATATCGCCCTGAAATTGTGTGCGGTGATAAAGGGCACTACTAGAAGTTCACCTATGAGACTTTCAAAAACCTGGTGACTACAAAACCAACATGGCGGCCAAGCGATGTTGAGACTTTTAAATAGACTTTTCTCGCGATTTAACTATCCAAATGTAATGAAACTTGGTACAGCAAATGTTGATACACATTGTAATGCAGTGGAGTCTAATTTAGTTCAATTGTTTACATAACCTCAAAATGGTGGCTGTGCGAAATATTTCACTGACATTCTATATCTCCGAAACTATTACAGATATCACCCTGCAATTTTGTACGGTGATAAAGGGTACTGATACAGGTATACCTACGTATATTTCATAAACCTGTAAAGTACGAAACGAACATGGCGACCAAGCGAATTTAAAATATTTTAATAGACTTTTCTCGTGATTTAACTCTCTGAGCGCAGTGAAATGTGGTACAGTAATTGATTTTTCAGATTGTAATGCACTGCTATCTAATTTAATTCAATTGCTTACATAACCTCAAGATGGCGGCTGTGCGAAATTTTAAAATTAAGTTTTAATTTCTTGTGTCGTAATCATGCGATCGAAGTGAAAGTTTGAATAATGAACCTAGGCAATAATTGTCCTTGAATGGTACATAACTCTATGGCCTATACACATAACACTCCTAAATGGTGAGCTCCCGAAATATTTAGACGGTTCTCAATATCTATGAATCTTTTACAGCAACCAAACTGATTTTTTTTTATGTTCATAGAGACTATGAACATATGTTCACCTATAGGACTTTCAGGAACCTGGTGAGCACAAATCCAACATGGCGGCGACGCGAAGTATAAATATTTAAATGGACGTTTCTCGCGAATTAACTATCCGAGTGCAGTGAAACGTTGCACGTTAAATGCTTATACAAATGTTGATCCACTGGCATCTAATTTATTTCAATGGTTTGCATTATCACAAGATGGCTGCTGTGCGTAATTTTAAAATCTCGTTTTTACTTCTTGTTGTCTAATCATGCGATTGAAGTTTGAATACCACACGTACACAATAATCTTATTGTAATAGTACAAAAATAAAAATCCAACCTGGCGACCATCTGAAATATTTAGACGGTTCTCAATATCTACGAATCTGTTACAGCAATTAAACTGAAATTTTGTATGTTGATTGTGGCAGTTAACATAAGTAGGATATATGAAAATAGGCTGTATAGTTCTTCACGGAACTACTTGTTTCATTTCATATTTATTTATCAGTGCCTTACACAATATTTACAGTACACTGAAGAGTGTCTCTGAAAAGAGCAATGCCCCACTTCGCATTCGGGATGCGTCAGAGCCCCCAATATATATACACTGGGTTATAATTTACACTAGCTGAACCCGGCATGCGTTTCAACGCCAATCACAGAAAGTGTTGTTTCTTGAAGTGCTCTTGGATACACTATTCGTTCTCTCAATTTCCGCTAACTGCCTCCAAACTATCGTAAAATGGATTAACTAATTTAAAAACATTCGTGGGAACGTCCACAAAAACTCACCAAAGTTTCATTTCATTCGGATAACTGGTATATGAATACATACGGAATTTCATTTATACGATTCGTGTGCTGTCACTCATTTGTTGAATCAACTCGTACGCTAAATATTGTAAAATGGATTTGCTAAATCGGAACCCTTTCCTGGCGTGTACACAATAACTCATCAAAGTTTCATCGCAATAGGATGAATGGCACATGAACACATACGGGATTTTGTTGAAACGATTCGCGCATCATCGCTCATTTGTTGAATCTACTCGTGCTCTCCCTATTGTAAAATGGATTTACTAAGCCAGAAAACTTTCCTGTAGTGCACATAACAATTCATCCAAGTTTCATCGCTATCGGAGGAATGGTATATGAACGCATACGGTACTTTGATGAAACGCTTCGCACGTCGTCGCCCATTTGTTGAGTCTACTCTTTCGCCACCTATTGTAAAATGGATTTACTAAGTCAGAAACATTCCCTGAAGTGCACACAACATCTCACCCAAAGTGCATTGCTATCGGACGAACGGTATATGAAGGCATTCGGGATTTTGTTTAAACGATACACGGGCCGTCACTCATTTGTTGCATCTACTCGTGCGCTAAATATTGTAAAATGGATTTGCTAAATCGGAACCCTTTCCTGGCGTGTACACAATAACTCATCAAAGTTTCATCGCAATCGGATGAATGGCACATGAACGCATACGGGATTTTGTTGAAACGATTCGCGCATCATCGCTCATTTGTTGAATCTACTTGTGCTCTCCCTATTGTAAAATGGATTTACTAAGCCAGAAAACTTTCCTGTAGTGAACATAACAATTCACCAAAGTTTCATCGATATCGGACGAATGGTATATGAACGCATACGGTACTTTGATGAAACGCTTCGCACGTCGTCGCCCATTTGTTGAGTCTACTCATTCGCCACCTATTGTAAAATGTATTTACTAAGTCAGAAACATTCCCTGAAGTGCACACAACATCTCACCCAAAATGCATTGCTATCGGACGAACGGTATATGAAGGCATTCGGGATTTTGTTTAAACGATACACGGGCCGTCACTCATTTCTTGAATCTACTCGTACGCTACCTATTGTAAAATACATTTACTAAGCTTGAAACTTCTCCTGGAGTGTACTCAACGATTCGTCAAAGTCTCATCGCAATCGGATGAATGCTATTTGAACGCATATGGGACTCTTTTGAAACGATTCGCGTGCCGTCGCTCATTTCTTGAATCTACTCGTGCGGTACCTATCGTGAAATCCATGTACTAAGCCAGACACCTTCCCTGGAGTGTACACAACAATTCACCAAAGTTTCATCGCAATCGAATGAATAGTATATGAAAGCCTACGGGACTATGTTGAAATGATCCGCGCACCATCGCTCATTTGTTGAATCTACTCGTACGCTACCCATTGTAAAATGGATTTACTAAGCCAGAAAACTTACTTGGAGTGCACATAACAATTCACCAAAGTTTCATCGCAATCGGATGAATGGTATATGAACGCATACGGTACTTGTTTGAAACGATTCTCGTGCCGTCGCTCATTTGTTGAAAAAACTCGTGCGCTACCTATTGAAAAGTGGATGATCTAAGCCAGAAACCTTCCCTGAATTATAAACAACATCTCACCCAAGTTTCATCGCTATCGGACGAATGGTATATGAACGCATACGGTGCTTTGTTGAAACGCTTCGCACGTCGTCGCTCATTTGTTGAATCTACTCGTTCGCCACCTATTGTAAAATGGATTTACTAAGTCAGAAACCTTCCCTGAAGTGTACACAACATCTCACCCAAGTTTTATCGCTACCGGACGAATGGTATATGAACGCATAAGGGACTTTGTTGAAACGTTTCACGCGTCGTTGCTCATTTGTTGAATCTACTCGTGCGCTACCAATTGTAAAATTGATTCACTGAGCCAGAAACCCTCCCTGGAGTGTACACAACATCTCAGCCAAGTGTAATCGCAATGGGATGAATGGTATATGAACGCATGTGGTCTTTGTTGAGACGAATCGCACGCCATTTTGTTGAAGCTACTCGCGCGCCATCTATCATAAATTGGATCTAGTATGCCTATAACTTTCCCGGAAGTGTGCACAACAGCTCACCAAAATTTGATCGCAATCGGATGAATTGTATATGAACGCATAGCCGACACTCATTTGTTTAAACTACTCGCGCGATAGGCCTATGAATTGTAAATTCGATTAACTATGCCTATAACCATCCCAGAAGTTTGCTAACAACGCACCAAAATTTGGTCGCAATCGGTTGGATTGTAGGCTATGTGAACGCATCGCCAACACTCATTTGTTTAAACTAATCGCGCGCTCTCTATTGTAAATTGGATTAACTATGCCTATAACCATCCCGGAAGAGTTTACAACAACTCACCAAAATTTCATCGCAATTGGATGAACGGTTTATGAACGCATAAAAGACGAAAAAACGAACGTTGATTTTTATGTATATACTAGCTGTACCCGGCATGCGTTGCAATGCCAATCAAAGTAAGTGTTTGCGTTCTAAGTTTGTTAGTTGAAGTGCTTTTGGATTCCCAATATTTATTTATTTTCCGTTAACCACCTCTAAACTATTGTAAAATTGATTTACTATCTCAAAAAAAAATCATGGGAGCGTGCTCACCAACTCACCAAAGATTCATCGCAATGAAATAAATGGTATATGAACGCATACGGGACTTAGTTGAAAAGATTCGAGCGCCGTCACCCATTTGTTGAATATACTCGTACGCTACCTATTGTAAAATGGATTTACAAAGTCGAAAACCTTCCCTGGCGTGTACACAACAACTCATGAACGTTTCATCGCATTCGGATAAATGGCATATGTACGCATACGGGATCATGTTTAAACGATTCACGCGCCTTCACTCATTTGTTCAATCTTCTTGTGCGCCACCCATTGAAAAACGGATTTACTAATTCATACACCTTCGCACGACTGTACTCAACTCACCAAGGTTTTATCACAATCGGATGAATGGTATATGAACGCATACGGGACTTGGTTGAAACGATTCACGCACTGTCGCTCATTAGTTGAATGTACTCGTGCGCTACCAATATTGTAAAATGGATTTACTAAATCAGAAATATTTGCGGGAGTGGAAACAACATTTCTCTAAATTACATTGCAATCGCATGAATGGTATATGAGCACATACGATGATTTTTAAAACGATACGCGCGCCGTTACTCTTGTTGAATCTACTCGTGCGCTACCTATTGTAAAAAGGATTTACTAAGTCAGACACCTTTCCTGGAGTGTGCACAACAATCCAAACAAAGATTCTTAGCAATCGGATGAATGATATTTGAACGCTACGTGACTTTGTTTAAGCGATTCGCGTGCCGTCGATCATTTGTTGAATCTACTTGTGCGATACCTATTGTAAAGTGGATGTAATAAGCTAGAAACCTTCCCTGAAGTGTACACAGCATCTCAACCAAGTTTTATCGCTATCGGAAGAATGGTATATGAACGCATACGGGGCTTTGTTGAAACGCTTCGCGCGTCTTCGCTCATTTGTTGAATCAACTTGTGCGCTACCTATTGTAATATGGACATACTCAGCCTGAAGCTTTCCCTGGAGTGTACACAACAACTTACCCAAGTTTAGTCGCTATCGGACGAATGGTATATGAACGCATACGGGACTATATTGAAACACTTCGCGCGTCGTCGCTCATTCGTTTAATCTACTTGTGCGATACCTATTGTAAAGTACATTTATTAACCCAGAAACATTCCCTGAAGTGTACACAACATCTCACCCAAGTTTCATCGCTATCAGACGAATAGTATATGAACGCATACGGGACTTTGTTGAAACGCTTCGCCCGTCGTCGCTCATTTCTTGAATCTACTCGTGCCCTACCTATCGTAAAGTGGATTTGATAAGCCAGAAACCTTGCCTGAAGTGTACACAACCTCTCACCCAAGTTTCATCGCTATCGGACGAATGGTATGTGGAAAGGGGTGAGTGGTTAGCACCCCAACTGGGAAAAGGGGGATTAGGATTCGGGCACACAGTGAAATTTAAATAGAGCGATGAGGAGAGACCAAATATTGATAACCAAGGTTCGATACATTTATTTGATTTGTGAAGCAATAACAAACATTTTCATTTAGAAGAATAATTAAAAGAAGATAATAAAAAAATGCAATGTTTCTCCAGGAAACTCAGAATAAATAGGAATTACAATAAAAATGCATAAAAAGGCCATATAAAAGGCGATTAAAAAGTATTTTCAAGAAAAATATCTAAAAACAAGAAGCAAGAAAAAAGGCTTAGCCTTGAAAAATGTATAAACCAAGTGAAGGAAGTTCACGTTACCAATAATTCGATACTTTTATACTTAGTATTTGGCCCGCAGGAAGCGGGTTGTGATCCAAACAAAGGCTTCCTCTAAGATGCCTCGGCATGCCTTCCGAGAAAGATGGATGGTGGCTCCATTGGCGAATTGTACCCCGCAGGAACAGACCTCTTGGTAATGATCTGTCTGGCGGATTACAAGCAGTTATAGTTTCTCATCGCCGAGTTGTAGTGAGCTAGCGGGCTGACTTAGTTGCTGAGGTGAAGGTCGTTGACTCATGCCTCGCCTAGCATGACAGAGTCCGAGCGATGAAGCATGCCGCCTGGCAAGGTTCCAGCCACACAATGTTTACTAACAGGGCCTTCCCAAGAAGGGCCTTGTTGTGGAACGGCAGGCAGCCGTGGTCAGACTGGTTCAAGCAGGTAGATGTAGACAGGGCCGCAGGACGGCGAAGCGGAGAATTTATAGTGGAAATGACGACAGCGCGCCGAACAATCCAGAATGAAGGAGGGGCGTCAAACAGCCAATCAGCGCACAGCCCCAAGCACATTGCGAAGGTTGCCGCTGAGATGAGCACAGTACCTCATGAAAAAGTGTGACAGTATGGTGCGTCTAGAAAGACACTACAGAAAAAGGTGAGTTGACAAGAATAATAAAGAACAACAATTCAAATGAAACGTAAGTTAAGTAAATAATCAGAACACCGCGTTCATACTGCAATTATAACGGAAAAAATAATGGGGCAGAAATTTAACGAGTGTTTCAAACCGTGCGGGAAACATAGCCTACAAAAAAAAACATTCGCAAAAGCGAACATGCTGGGAGGGGCGAGAAAAAATTGCAGTAAGAAAGCGCAGAAGTTAGGCCTCGCGTGGCAAAGGAGCAATCATAGTGATTGGCCTGAGAAAATGGCCAGCAGAAGTCTGCAGTTTTACCACGCGAATCCTACCATCTCTGCCAGGAAAGCACTCAACAACCCTACCCAAATTCCAGACAAGAGGGGGACTAGGGTCTTTCAAAAGGACCAAGTCCCCAATCTGAAGGTTAGAGCAGGAAACACGCCATTTACCACGCTGCTGAAGCAAACCGAGGTATTCCAACCTCCAGCGACGCCAAAAATTGTTGCGCAAACTTTCAATTTTGCGCCAAGAAATGGCTAAAGAAGATTGAGAATTAGAATATAATAAAGGTGGGGAGGCAGTCAATGGACCACCGATAAGAAAATGGCCCGGCGTTAATGGTAGAAGATCTGAAGGGTCATTAGATAAGGGTGATAAAGGACGAGAATTAATTATGCCCTCAATAAAAATAATTAAGGAATTAAACTCTTCATGAGAAAGGGGGGTGTGGCCACAAACACGTCTAAGGTGCTTCTTGGTGAGTTTCACACAAGACTCCCACCGTCCACCTTGATGGGGTGCATAAGGGGGGATGAAGTGCCACTTGAAATTTCTCTGGTGAGCATAATCAGTAATCCTTTCCAGAGCTGCATTTTGAGTAAGAGCTCTCTTAATTTGCTCAGAAGCTCCGATAAAATTTTTAGCATTGTCGGAGAATACTTCTGAAGGAAGCCCTCGGCGAGCAGAAAATCTGGCAAAAGCTGCCAAAAAATAAGCAGTAGAGGCGTTGGTGACTAGTTCTAAGTGAACTGCTCCGGTGACCATACATACAAACAGCGAAATATAGAGTTTTCCAAAAATACATTTTTTGGCCTCAGGAGAATTTTTTCTGTAAACAAAAGGCCCGGAATAATCCACCCCCGTAAAGGCAAAAGGTCTAGCAGGCGCAGATCTAAAGTTGGGAAGATCACCCATGAGCTGAGTGGTAATTTTAGGGTTGGATTTAAAACATGGAATGCACTTTCGGATAACAGAGGTAACTTCATGGACTCCGTTTATGGGCCAATACCTTTCACGAATGATAGAAAGTAATGTACGAGTTCCAGCATGAAGATGCTGGTAATGATACTGACGAATGATTAGAGAAGTGACATGATGCTTTGAAGGAAGAATAATTGGGTGTTTTTTATCCTCAGAAAGATCAGCCAAAGATAAACGTCCTCCCACTCTTAATAAACCATCAGCATCCAAAAAGGGGGCGAGTGAGGAAAGCCTACTTGATTTCTTAAGGGATTGACCTTGAGACAACACCTGACATTCTTCAGAGAATATTTCTTGTTGAGTAAGCCATAAGATTTTTGTAGTGGCTAAACCTAATTCAGAAAGGGTTAAATATGGCTTAGGAAAAAGAGGTTGTTCTACCACAAAATATTTCCATCGAAGGAGATAAGCCATAACCCTCACCAATTTATGGAAAGAGGAATATCGCTGCAAGAGAAGGGGAGAGTCAGAAACGAGAAGAGAAGATCCAGTAATCTTACCAACATCCGGCAAGTCTGATAACTCCGGAAGAGGAAAATTTGGCCAAGCGGAAGGTTCTTGCAGAAGCCAAGGGGGACCGTGCCAGTATAATGTCAGGTTAGCCAACATAAGAGGGGAACATCCCCGAGAAATGACATCTGCAGGATTCTCCTTGCCAGATACATGATGCCATTGTTCAAAGTTAGACAATTGTTGAATTTTGGACACTCTATTAGCTACAAACACCTGCCAATGCGAGGAGGGTTTGGCAATCCATGCCAACGTGATGGCTGAGTCACTCCAAAAGTGAGTTTTGCTAAATCGGATTTTCAAAGATTGGCGGATTTTGACCGATAATTCAACCGCCAGAAGAGCAGCACAAAGTTCCAGTCGTGGCAAGGATAAGGATTTAAGAGGAGCCACCTTTGACTTAGCGCAAATTAAATTGGAAAAGAAATATGACTGGTCAAAATTGCGGCAAACAATATACGCACAACATCCATAAGCTTTCAATGAGCTATCGGCAAAGATGTGAAGTTCATATCCTCCACAGGAGGGAAAGGGAATAATCACTCGCGGGATAATGACATTGGAGAGATCTTCCAAGCTATTTCTATAAGAAATCCAATTTTTTTGCAACTCTGAAGGAACTGGTTCATCCCAACCAGTTTTCAAGGACCAAAGGTCTTGCATGAAAAGCTTTGCTGTGACGATAATTGGCGCCAAAAATTGGAGAGGATCAAATATCTTTGCAATCTCAGACAAAATTTGCCGCTTAGTTTGCGGTTTGATGTCACTGAGATTAATTTTGAAAAAGAAAAAATCCTTTTGAAGACTCCAATAGATGCCTAGAGTTTTGATAGAATTATTTTCATGAAGAAGCTCTACTGAGTCGTTATAGACTGAAGTTAATGGAAATTTAGAAAGAAATTCTTCCGAATTAGAGTTCCACTTGCACAAGGAAAATCCGCCTCCCAAAAGCAAAGCTGTCAAATCCTTAGAGACTTGCAGTGCTTCAGACACTGACTCAAATGAATGAAGAAAATCGTCAACGTAGAATGATGATTTTAACACTTCAGAAGCCTTAGGAGAATACAACGGGCCATCCTGTTCAGCAAGTAATTTCAACGTACGTATGGCTAAAAAAGCAGAAGGCTTTAGTCCATAGGTTAAGGTTTTTAGCCGAAAAATCTTGACAGGTTTAGTAGGCTCGTCGCGCCAAAGAATTCTCTGAAGGTCGCGCTGTTGTTGATCGACCAAAATCTGTCTATACATCTGCTTGATAGCAGATATCACTGCGATAGGGAACAAGCGAAAATTCATCAAGACAGAAGAAATGTCAGATTGAATAGGAGGGCCTGATAATAATGTGTCATTCAGAGAAGTACCATTGGCATCCAATGCAGAGCCATTAAAGACCACTCTTATGTTTTCCTTTAAAATCTCATTCTTCCAAACTGGGTGATGATTGAGGTAAATGACTTCAGATGGGGTATAAGAAGCATCATCTTTCTTGGTAACAACCTCCATGTGATCAAGTGCCTCATATTCCTCCATAAACGTGGAGTATTGAGTTTTAACAACAGGGTCACGTTTAAATTTGCTTTCCACAGCATAGAGTGCTCTAAGAGCCCTAGGGTGTGTTTCAAATAAAAGAGGTGGATTATCCACTCGGGGCATTGTTACGACAAATCTACCCTCTGAATTGCGTTTGGTTGTTTCGCGAAACAGTTTTTCACACATTTCATTTTCAACCGAGGAAGGTGAAACTGAATCTATAGTTTCGATTTTCCAAAATCTTTCTAAGTTATAATCGAGACTTGTATTGACAAAATGACATTGAGAGAAATTTTGAAATGACTCACGAGGGATCTGACCCGTTACTAACCAACCTAGCTTGGTATGATGAACAAACACTCCTGGTGATATTTTAACCTTAGAGCTAAGGAGACATTGCCAAAATACTTGGGCACTGAGAAGTATGTCTACCGGAGCGCTCGTATTAAATGTTGGATCCGCCAACTGAATGTTATGAGGAAATTGCCACTTTCTAATTTCAAAAGAAGTACTAGGGGTATTACTGCCAATAGTATCAATGGCAAGGCAATTCAACTGAAATGTTGTGTTAGAATTAACAGCATCTTTGATGTGAACACGAACAAAATGCAAAGATTTAACATTGCTATTGTTAATACCGGTAACCTGAATTAATGTAGGTTGCTTGGGAAGACCAAGTTTCTTAATGAGACGCTCACTTATGAAGTCATGGGTGGCGGCATTATCCAATAGGGCACGTGCTTCAAGCCATCTACCAGAAGAGTCTTGAATTTTTAATAACACGGTGGATAGTAGCACCTGGGAACTACGAATTGAGCTAGAGCTCTGAGTATAAGATTGCGCATTAGCTCCTGGGGATGCATCTTTAGAACATCCAGGGGAAGGAGCCTGACTTGGCTTTTCAAACCTATGAAGCAAGGTATGATGTTGAGCCTTGCAATGGGTGCAAGTATTTTTAGATAAGCAATCAGGCACCATATGCCTAGTTGACAAACAGTTATAGCAATATCTTTTTTGAGCTATTAATTTGCGTCTTTCATCGGTAGAAAGGGCTTTAAAGGAAACGCAGGAATATAACCTGTGAGGTGCTTTACAGAGAATACAATCCGTTGAGTTATGCTGAACAGTAAAGACAGCAGATTTGTTTATTTTTGCACCGACTGGTTTCACAACATTAGATTTGTTATCTGCACTTCCTGACATATGACAGGCTACAGCTGACACGACCTGACATCTATTATTCATAAACGTAAGCAATGAGCCATAAGTATATGAAGTGTCATTTGTTAGTTCCCTCTCCCATGCCTTTAAGGTTGATGAATCAAATTTAGAAGTAACCAAGTGAACTAAGAATAGATCCCAATGCTCGACCGGTTGATTCAACCGTGCCAATGCTCTGACGTGTAGTTGGACCGTGTCACTTAAGGCTCGCAGTGTTGACAAGCTGTCAGCTCGCAATGCGGGCAGGTTAAATAAGGCTTGAATATGCCTTTGTAAACATAATTTTTCATTGCCATAACGGCCTTTAAGAAGCTCGATAGCAATGTTATAGTTTTCTCCTGTTAAGGGAAGTTCTCTTATAAGTTGAAGGGGTGGCCCCTGCAAAATGGATTTTAAGTAATGAAATTTCTGAATTTCTGGAAGTGTGGCATTATTATGTACTAATGAACTGAACAATTCAAAGAATGATTGCCACATCTCTTCCTTTCCTGAAAAATGCGGAATTTCAATTTTAGGTAGCAATGGTTTGATACCATTCCCATGGTCGCTAATTCTTCCTTGAGTTTCCTCTACCTTCAACGCCAGGGTCAAAGTTCTAACTAATGCCACAGCCTGAGCGTGTGTATCAAAGTAATTACTCTCTACTTCTTCCCTATCTGATTGATGTTCTGGACTTTTGATTTCAATTTCAAGTTGCACGAGATCATATTTCTCGTACGCCTGTTCAAAAGCTTTTAAACGCTGAGATATAATATCAAGGTTTTGTTCCTCTTTCGGTAGAGTAGCTAAGTATTTTTGAAACCGGGTGAGTTGACCTTTGTAGGCCGCCCGAGAGTTTAACAGTTTGTCATCTATTATTACTGGCATGGCTGGGAAGTTGGAATAACTCACCTACCAAAGCTGCTTGCGGCACCAGACAGACCTGCTTTCCAAAAAGAAACCAGTTGTGTAATAAGCTGGGATTGTTTCCGCTTTCCCGCAGATCTCCTGCGCTAGCCACGATATACTGAAATGTATAAGACAAATATTAGATACACAAGTTTTTTTTTTTTTTTGGAATAGAATTTGTGGTCTCAGAATAAAGGTTCTGGGTTCGATCCGGGGTTGAGGTACCATGGAAAGGGGTGAGTGGTTAGCACCCCAACTGGGAAAAGGGGGATTAGGATTCGGGCACACAGTGAAATTTAAATAGAGCGATGAGGAGAGACCAAATATTGATAACCAAGGTTCGATACATTTATTTGATTTGTGAAGCAATAACAAACATTTTCATTTAGAAGAATAATTAAAAGAAGATAATAAAAAAATGCAATGTTTCTCCAGGAAACTCAGAATAAATAGGAATTACAATAAAAATGCATAAAAAGGCCATATAAAAGGCGATTAAAAAAGTATTTTCAAGAAAAATATCTAAAAACAAGCAAGAAGCAAGAAAAAAGGCTTAGCCTTGAAAAATGTATAAACCAAGTGAAGGAAGTTCACGTTACCAATAATTCGATACTTTTATACTTAGTATTTGGCCCGCAGGAAGCGGGTTGTGATCCAAACAAAGGCTTCCTCTAAGATGCCTCGGCATGCCTTCCGAGAAAGATGGATGGTGGCTCCATTGGCGAATTGTACCCCGCAGGAACAGACCTCTTGGTAATGATCTGTCTGGCGGATTACAAGCAGTTATAGTTTCTCATCGCCGAGTTGTAGTGAGCTAGCGGGCTGACTTAGTTGCTGAGGTGAAGGTCGTTGACTCATGCCTCGCCTAGCATGACAGAGTCCGAGCGATGAAGCATGCCGCCTGGCAAGGTTCCAGCCACACAATGTTTACTAACAGGGCCTTCCCAAGAAGGGCCTTGTTGTGGAACGGCAGGCAGCCGTGGTCAGACTGGTTCAAGCAGGTAGATGTAGACAGGGCCGCAGGACGGCGAAGCGGAGAATTTATAGTGGAAATGACGACAGCGCGCCGAACAATCCAGAATGAAGGAGGGGCGTCAAACAGCCAATCAGCGCACAGCCCCAAGCACATTGCGAAGGTTGCCGCTGAGATGAGCACAGTACCTCATGAAAAAGTGTGACAGTATGGTGCGTCTAGAAAGACACTACAGAAAAAGGTGAGTTGACAAGAATAATAAAGAACAACAATTCAAATGAAACGTAAGTTAAGTAAATAATCAGAACACCGCGTTCATACTGCAATTATAACGGAAAAAATAATGGGGCAGAAATTGAACGAGTGTTTCAAACCGTGCGGGAAACATAGCCTACAAAAAAAAACATTCGCAAAAGCGAACAGTATGTGAACGCATACAGGACTTTGTTGAAACGCTTCGCCCGTCGTCGCTCATTTGTTGAATCTACTCGTGCGCTACCTATTGTTAAGTGGGTTTACTAAGCCAGAAACTTTCCCTGAAGTGTACACAACATCTCACCCAAGTTTCATCGCTATCAGACGAATAGTATATGAACGCATACGGGACTTTGTTGAAACGCTTCGCGAGTCGTCGCTCATTTGTTGAATCTACTCGTGCGCTACCTGTTATAACATGGATTTACTAAGCCAGAAACCTTGCTTGTAGTGTACACAACCTCTCTCCCAAGTTTCATCGATATCGGACGAATGGTATGTGAACGCATACAGGACTTTGTTGAAACGCTTCGCCTGTCGTCGCTCATTTGTTGAATCTACTCGTGCGCTACCTATTGTTAAGTGGATTTAGTAAGCCAGAAACCTTACTTGAAGTGTACAGAACATCTCACCCAAGTTTCATCGCAATGGGATGAATGGCTTATGAACGCATGTGGGACTTTCTTGAAACAAACGCACGCCATTTTTTTAAGCTACTCGCGCGCCATGTATTGCAAATTGGATTTACTACGCCTATAACTTTTCCGGGTCTGTGCACAACAACTCACCAAAATTTGAACGCAATCGGATGAATTGTATATGAACGCATCGCCATTACGCATTTGTTTAAACTACTAGTCCGCTATCTATTTTGAAACGGATTAACTATGCCTATAAACCTCCCGGAAGTGTTTACAACAACTCACCAAAATTTGATCGCAATCGGATGAATGGTTTATGAACGCATAAAAGATGAACTTGCATGCATTCCTTTTTATATAAGAATATAAGATAAGATAAGATAAGTACACAAGATGGCAATTAGTGAGAATCGAGCAATGATTACATTATTTATAGTATAAATTAGGGGAATGATAAATGCACATTTATATAGGATAAGGAAGGAACAAGAAGAGAAGAGATCAAATAAATATTGCATATTGAGATACACGGGAATCACTAGCACAACAAAGAATCGGGGCATAATTTATGAAGAGCAACCTACTTGTTGAATAAATAATGCCGCACTTCCTCTTGAACTGAACGGCATTATTGTGGCTGGCCTTCAGGGAACACGGTAGGCTGTTCCATGCACAGACCGATCTATTTACAAAACCCAGTTTGTACGACTCAGTCCTGGGTAGTGGGGCGTACAGCGTAACTCCGCGGCCCTTATGAGCTGATCGGTAGCCAAGGGAAATTTTGTCTAAAATAGCAGATGAGTCTGTATTATTAAAAAGTTTTCGCAGGAATAACAAATCAATTTGGGTAAATAGGTTCTCAATAGATGGAAGGCTACATTCTTGGCGTCTAATTTTAGAGTCTACGTCGGATATTTTCGAAAGAATGAATTTAGTGGCACGATTTTGTATCTGTTCTAGCTTAAGGATATTTCCCTTGGTATCGGGGCTCCATGAGGGGCATGCGTGAATTAGCAGCGGTCGTACTAGACTCAGGTAGGCGGTCCTCTTCACTTTGGTGCGGCAGTTACGTAGATTTCTGCTTAGCATACCCAGTTGGCGGGCAGCTTGGTTCCTCGCTGAGTCGGTGTGGGTGTTCCATTTCAGGTCGGAAGTGATGTTAAGTCCAAGAAGTTTGACGCACTGCACACAGGGGAATCGGAGTGATTTCAAAGTGATAGGGGTTGGCTGCTGGAATTCGATTACGGGATATTGAGATTAGATTACTTTTGGAAGAAACCCAAGTTGATGTTCGTTAAGAGAACCTGTTTCTTTCAGGAAACGCAACATCTCCTTCGATAGCAGACGCTCCATTTCCTTACACAATATGGATGTCATCGATATGGGGCGGTAGTTGGCTACTGATTCCTTATTACCAGTATTGTGGACAGGAACAACGTTGGCGATTTTCCAATCAGATGATAATTTCCCATATTGAAAAGAGGTGTTAAATATTGAGCAGATGGATGGAGCGAGGGCCAGAGCACACGTTTTGAGTATTCTTGCGGGTATATTATCAGGCCCAGTAGCGGAATTGGGGGGGGGGGGGGGGGGGTAAAGATGACAATGACCATTTATGGTGGGAAAGGAAGAGACTCTCTAGGCCTTGGATACCCTGATACCGTCGGGTTTGGAAGAGAACAAGAGTTGACCAAGAGAGGTCGACTGGAAAGAAGACAGATGGGAGCCCAGCACAAGTAAGTGGAAGCAATGCCGGACTCAGCTGGGGTCTCGTGGTCCCCAACCCACGTCCCACAAGTTGTGAGCGCCTGGGGGGAGGTACGAGCATATTTCGAAACTTGGCTTTAGTATTTCCGAAATTATGAAGCGAAATGCAGTTTAAAAACAAGTAGTTCCGTGAAGAACTATACAGCCTATTTTCATATATCCTACTTATGTTAATTGCCTCTATCAACATACAAAATTTCAGTTTGATTGCTGTAATAGATTCATTGTGTTGTTTGAGTCTTCAGTCTTTTGACTGGTTTAATGCAGCCCTCCATGCCTCCCTGTCCTCAGCTACCACACCCTACATCCGAGGCAATCTGTTTAACATATTCTAACCTTGGTCTACCCCTACAGTTCTTGTCCTCGACCCTTCCATAACTAAGCTTGCTATTCCTGGGTGTCTTAGTATATGTCCTACCAACCTATCTCTTCTCTTCATTAGCAGTCGCCAGAAACATCTCTCCTCTCCCACTCGTCTTAATACCTCTTTGTTTGTAACCCTATCTACCCATCTGATCTTCATCATTCTCCTGTAACACCACATTTCAAATGCTTCAATTCTCCTCTTTTCTGCTGCACCAATAGTCCAAGTTTCACTTCCATAGAGTGCCACGCTCCAGACAAAGGCTTTCAAAAATGACTTCCTAATACCTAAATCTATATTCGATGTCAGCAGATTCCTTTTTTGTAGAAATGCTTTTCTTGCCTGAGCCAACCTACTTTTTATATCCTCTTTGCTTCGTCCATCACTGGTTATTCTGCTTCCTAATAAACAGAAGTCTCCTACTTCCTTCGGCTTTTCACCTGCCAATTTGATCTCCATAGAGGTTTCTGATTTATTTCGGCTGCATTCCAGTATTTTTGTTTTACATTTATTAATTTTCATCATGAATTCTTTCCGTAAGACGGAGTCCATACCATTCAAAAACTCATTCAAATCCTTAGGCTTGTTGGCCAAGATGACGATGTCATCAGCAAATCTCAGAGTTGAAATTATTTCTCCTTGAATCTTCACTCCCACTTTAAATTTTTCTCTAATTTCCTTCATTGCTTGTTCAATGTAAAGATTGAAAAGTATGCGTGATAAGTTGCAGCCTTGCCTTACACCTTTCTGAATACCAGCTTCTCTCTCATGTCCTTCAACTCGAATGACTGCTGTCTGGTTTCTGTATAGATTGTATATCACCCTCCTATCCCTGTACTTTATATATATACACCGCGGACAGGCCAACAAGGACCACGCAAATATCACTTCTTTATAGGTCTAGTTTCCTTCTTTCTCTTCCAGAAGTCTTTCATCCTGGTCGACTGTGCAGCTCTTCTTTCAGCAGTCCATTCTCCTCTGTTGAGATTTTTCTTCTCCCCGACAAGAATTTTGAGACCAAAATTTTTTTTTCTGTACTCTATTCGATTTAGACAATCTTCTTCAGTAATTTTGAATTTTTGAAGTTCTTCTTTCATTTGTTTTACATAGCCTCCTTGTCCTTTATAGTTCCAGATTTTATCAAAAATTTGTTTGTTTAACCTTGAGCAATCCATGCGGACCATATGTACTTTATTCCAATCGATTTCAAAATGTCAAACAATTTAGTCCAATCAACGTTATCAAAAGCCTTTTCTAAGTCTACAAAACCCATGAACGTTCTCTTATCTTTCCTTATTCTACCTTCCAAAATCAGCCTAAGACTTAGTACAGCTTCCCTTGTTCCTACATTTCTCCTGAAACCAAACTGGTCTTCACCCAACTCCGTTTCTATCTGGCTCTCAATCCTCTTGTAAATTATTCTAGACAGGATCTTTGAAGCATGAGTAATCAAGCTGATTGTACGGTAAACTTCACATCTGTTAGCTCCCACTTTCTTTGGTATAGGGATGATTACATTCTTCTTGAAATCAGGGGGTACCTCACCTGTCTCATAAATCCTACACACCAAGTGAAATAACCTGATCAGACCTTCCTCTCCTATGCAGCGTAGCAACTCAATCGGTATATCATCTATGCCTTGTGCTTTGTTCCTGCTTAAGTCTTCCAAAGCTCTATCAAATTCTGATCTCAATATTAAATCTCCTTTCGCATCCTCATCAATTTCCTCCTCCCTTTCCATTACATGATTCTCAATCTCCTTTCCCTTATACAAACTCTCTATGTAAGCTTTCCATCTCTACCTTTTCTTCCCTATCTGTTAGAGGCTTTCCATTTGTGTCCTTAATATTACAGCACTTAGTCTTCTTTTCCCCAAAAGTATTCTTAATCCTTCGATAAGCTGTGTCTACTTTTCCTAATTTCAGACAATTTTCTATACCAGCACATTTCTCTTTCAACCATTCTTCTTTCGCTTCCTTGCACTTCTTGTTAACCTCATTTCTCAGACGTCTGTATTCTCCTTTCCCCTTTTCATCTCTTACATTCTTGTGCTTCCGCCTTTCATCCATCAATTCGAGTATATCCTGAGTGATCCACGGTTTTCTACCTATTCTCTCTTTCCTACCAATGTTTTCTTCTGCGGATTTTGTTATTTCATTCCTCAAAAGTGCCCATTCGTCTGCAATTGAAGTTTGTTTAGGGGTTTTCATTAGTCCTTCCTTTATAATCTTCTTGAATCTTTCGTTTACATCCTTCTCTTTCAGTCTGACTATTGCCCACCTTTTTGGCTTTTGACTTTTCTTCAGTTTCTTCAACTTTGATCTGCATTTCATTACAACCAGATTGTGGTCAGAGTTTATGTCAGCACCAGGATATGTTTTACAATCCAAAATCTGGTTTCGAAACCTCTGCTTGACCATAATGAAGTCGATTTGGTAACGCCCTGTATCTCCTGGTCTCATCCATGTGTATATTCTTCTATTGTGGTTATTGAATAAGGTGTTAGCTATGACCAACTCATGCTCAGTGCAGAATTCTACCAGCCTGCTTCCTCGATCATTCCTTTCACCTAATCTGAAATCTCCTACTATCTTCCCTTCTCTCCCTTTTCCTACCACAGCATTCCAATCTCCCATTACTATAACATTTTCATCACCCTTGATATACCTCAGAATTTCGTCTATTTTTTCGTAGACCTTTTCAACATCCTCATCATCAGCTTGACTGGCAGGCATATAGACTTACTTGTACCACTGTGGTGCAGGTAGGTTTAGTATTTATTTTTGCTACAATAATCCGTTCACTATATTGCTCATAATATTCCACCCGCTGTCCAAGTTTCCTACTCAATATGAGGCCAACCCCTGCTTGGCCATTGTTTGATTTAGTGCTAATGACCCTATAGTCTCCTGACCAAAAGTCCTGTTCTTCCTGCCAGCGCATTTCACTAATCCCAACCAAATCCAACCTCAACCTATCCATTTCCCTTTCTAAGTTTTCTAACCTTCCATTTCCTAGCAGACTTCTAACATTCCACGCTCCGATCCGTAGAATGTCAGATTTCCTCTTTGTCACTTCTGTGATGTTAACCCCCTCTCGAGTAGTCCCCACCCGGAGATCCGAACGGGGGACTAGTTTACCTCCGGATTGAAATTTTGCAAGGGAGGAGGCCATCATCACATGTATTTATGCATAGAGAAGTGCATATCCTCGGGAATAGCAAACGGCTGTAGTTTCCCGTTGCTTTCAGCCGTGCAGCAGGACGCAGTGTAGCCATTATTTGGCTTATATTATCAATATCTTAACCGTCTATAAGACTAGTAAAGAATTGATTTATTCTGAAAGGCTGCTACTCCCTTTCAGAATAAGTAAAGAGCAATTCTACTAACAAAAATACTAACCTTCTACTGTACTAACAATTAAATACCAAAATTCTACTAACGTAAATATACTTAAGTTCCACCAACAACAAATACTACCACTAAAACAGTCTGTCACCAGACACACTCACATGCACCCTCACACATCACAGTCTACTGTAACAATGAACTATAACTAATAAACAATGCAACTGCTACCAGACACACTCACACACCACAGTCTAATAGAACAATGACATATATCTAATAGTCAAACTAACTACCTACTTACAACTACAACTAACTACATACTTACTGTACTGTTATTTGAATTGACAATATTTACAATGCAATTTAGATAGAAAATACTTACAAAATGTAATTTAGATTCAAAATAGTCACAAAATGCAACTGAGAATAAAAATACTTACAAAATACCCACCCTACACAATATTGGCATTTAAAGAAGGATTGATTTACTATCTCAAAAAAAAAAAATCATGGGAGCGTGCTCAACAACTCCAACACCATGCACACTCACTGAATCGCGACTCTCTACGGTTAATATTAGCTTTCGTGGTAATACAAAAGTCAAGTTAAGGTTAAGACATATTTAGCACTGAGCACTCAAACAAGCCGCTCTGTGGCGATATTATTGCTGTGGTTTTATATTGACGAGTTGTAGGCTATTGAATGACAGACGGTATTTTCAACACTATGACGGGAAACAATAGCCTGTGCTCTATTATCGATTGACGCAAGCGAACTGACACCAATAAATAAATTATCCTCAGTCACTTGGCAAGGATTTCTTTGACACCCTCCATCCCTTCACTGTCCCTATCATCATCACCACCATCATTGTCTTCGTCAGAGCTTGATGAATTGCCAAGGTGAATAATCATTTCATCCACCGCGATATCCAGACCGCCTTCACTATTTATTTCTGTACTTACTGTACGGGATGTGTCCAGTCCTCGGGTCGAACTTCGGCGAAGTAAAAGTAAGGAAACAATGACAAGCGACTGAAACAATGCCTGCCTATACGAGAAGAATTCTGTCTCTCGTGTGGTGTATTTTGTAGCCACATGTTGGTGACGGGTGTTTGATAGTAAAATGTCGAGAGCTGCGAGATATTGTTTGTAGTTTTTGAAATGTATGCATGTGTGACGCATTTGCATCGAGTGTTTGCACGGACTTTAAAACAATTTGGTATATGCATCTCCCCTGCGAAAGAAGACCATGGAAAGGCTAAAAACAGTAAATTTCCACACGCGACACCCCGCGAATATTTTTTAATTTAGATTTATTTTATCAAAGTAGATAATAGAAAATAAAATAATGCAAAACGAAATTAAATAAGTCACTTTGACAAATACAAGATTGTTACTAGCAACTTCAGTTATACACAGCACAAAATTAAGTTCTTTTGACAGTACTATTTTTTTTTCCAATTCCTGGGTATATTTTGTGGCGTTTCTTTCGACTGCCACCTTAGCCGTCGCTTCGCACCTGTTTTGCTTCCTTGAACACGGCGTAGGAGTTTCGAGCAGTATGGACTCTTGCTCACGGTTATCTTTTCTACTCCACCAGCTGCCATCACAGCGTCCTGAACAGTATGCATGCCAATCAGACTTGCTTCTTTGTGATTGACGATCATGCACTCCTTGTTCAGGGAGAAACCTCTGTCTAGAGCTGCATTGTTGTGAAACAAAATCGGTATCATTTTAACGAAGCTTGTGAGATCGTTTTTGGCAGGAACTGAGGAAGGCTGAAGCCACTAATTCAGACCACAGCATGTCGAGTCGTGGCTCTTTTCCGTCGAACTGCTTCAAACGCGCAGTGACTGAGGGCAGTCTCAGAAGTGCGGAGTAGCTGCTCTTGATGCGGTCAGCCGTTGCGCCAGAAAGAAAATTCTTCTGATTACAAATAATGTCCAGGGCAATGACGATCCTAACTTCTTCCAACTTAGGAGTCGCAGCGACCCCTATAGGGTCTAGACAGGAAATAGCACGGTTCTCTTGTGAGCAAGAGTTGACCTCTCTTTGATTTTTTCAGCCATAGGATACGAATGTACAATTTTCGGCAATTGGTGCGAAATTGCGTCTGGAATTTTCTGAGACCTTGGGCTGTTAGCTTCTTTAAGGGCTGCTCTTGTCGAGAAACCCAGGTCTCCTCTGAATCACAATGCGGACTGATTCCTGTATGTCATTGTCAGCAGCGACCGCGGTACGCGTAGCCCCGCGCGGAGAGGGTACGGCCGGCGGTCGGCCAGGCAAAGCATGCATTCGACGTTAGCTGGGTTCTCATCCCGCTTAGCGCTCTATCGGTGGCGCAAATTGCGGGTGGCACCGCGGTCTGCAGGCGAAATAGAAGACTGAGCAGGAGGATTCTACCGAGCGTTCGGGGGCCAAGAAGTCAGGCATTATGAGACTTTTCAAGATTTCCCGTATCAAATGCGAATTTCCCGTATAATTCCCGTATTTTTCCCAGGTCACTAAAATTCCCGTATAATTCCCGTATTTCCCGCATCGCTCGACACCCTGTTTATACTTCGCGTCGCCGCCATGTTGTATTTCTGATCACCAGGTTATTGAAAGTCCCATAGGTGAACTATGTTCATTGCCCCTATGAACATTAAAAAATTCAGTTTGATTGCTGTAATAGATTCGTAGATATGGAGATCCATATAAATATTTCGGATGGTCGTCATGTTGGATTGTTATATGTAGGCCATAGAGTCATGTACCATTAAAGGAAAATTATTGCGTAGATTCATTAATCAAACATTCACTTCGATCGCATGATTACGACACAAGAAATAAAAACTTAATTTTAAAATTCGCACAGTCGCCATCTTGAAGTTATGTAAACAATTGAACTAAATTATATACCAGTGCATTACAATGTGCATAAACATTTCCTGTACTAAGTTTCATAGCGTTTGGATCATTAAATCGCGCGGAAGGTCTATTTATAATTTTCAAATTCGCTTGGCCACCAAATTCGTTATGTAGTTAACCGGTTGTTGAAAGTCTTATAGATGAACTTCCAGTAGTGCCCTTTATCTCCGTACAAAATTTCAGGGTGATACCGCTAATAGTTTCAGAGAAATAGAATGCCGGTGAAATATTTCGCCCAGCCGCCATCTTCAGGTTATTTAATAATTGAACGAAGTTAGATGTCGGTGTATTGCAATGTGCATAAACATATACTGTACCATGTTTAATAGCGTTCGGTTGGTTAAATCGCGATAAACGTCTATTTAAAAGTCGCAACATCGATTGGCCGCCATGTTGGTTTTGTATTTACCAGGTTTTCAAAAGTCACATAGGTGAACTTCTAGTAGTTCTTTTTATCACCGTAAAATATTCCAGAGTGATATCGGTAGCAGTTTCGGAGATATTGAATGCTGGTGAAATATTTCGCACAGCCGCCATGTTGGATTGGTGAGACTTAAAAGAATTTGAAGGGCACGGCTGGGGTCGCCCAGAATAGTGCTATGAACTTACCGAGCTTTATTGAAATAGCTCCAGCCGTTTCGATGTTATTAGGGGGGGGGGGGGGCACACCATCACACACACACACACGGACAGAAGGTGACCTCATAAGCCTATTTTTTCATAAATGAAAATAGGCTAAAAAAATATTTGTAATGTCAGCGGATTTGGGCAACACACATGCGGATACGGATACAAGTCGTGCGGTTGCGGGGCGGATGCGGATGCGGATAACAATCGTTCGGATGCGGAGCAGATGCGGATAACGGTTTGTTTATCCGAGCAGGGCTCTACCTATCGGGGATAGGATGAACGTACCTCACAACGCCAGCATTCCACTCACCTACCGGGGACTAAGAGAACCTTTACAAGACACACCACAGCCACAGAATATAACCAGTCTACATATTCAAAATACATTTCAAACAAATAATATGTAAGCATACACAAGAAGATTAATACTCTTTGCTGTACAAAAATATTTTATGTTGGAAAAATATACTCGTTAATCTCATATTGCTAAATTCTGCTTTTAATTGACAAGGTAAATTGAAACACTGGAATGTGCAAAATTCCTCACGTACAATAAATATTTATGACATTGCACTAAACTAATACCCCGCCCCCAGCCAACTATCTATCAATATCAACCTCCCCTTTTTTTTGTTAAAATATAAAAATTCACACTTTGGGTTGGCGACTTTTCGGTCATTTGGAAGCTCAGTGAGCCATAGGCATACAGCCTGCTCAAACTTACGTCCTACAACTGTATTGCCACATCTCCGTACCATTTTCTTATATATATTTACATTTTCTTTCTTTCTTTATGCCCACTGAAATGCTCCGTCTCCAGAAAATAGCGAAACCACCGTCAAGTCACACAACAACCAGTGAAGTGAATATGTGCCGTAATAATCTGTGAGAGCCAAGTATCCAATGAAAACACGTGTGAAACCGAAAATGTGTAATAGTGTAAATAAGAAAGACACTACTCTGCAATGACAGAAAACATTATACCAAAGAAAAGAACTAAAACCATCATTTAATGTTGAGTTAAAATTGTAAACTGTTTACCCTTGTATAACCATTGCTAAATTTTTCATTATGTATGTACATTGTTGTGACAAATAAATGGGGGACTAGCGGGATGCCGGCCCGAGAGGGGTGCGGTGTGATGGGGGGCCCTCCCTGGGGGGCCGCTTTGTTGGTTGGGGTGACTTCTGCGCCATCCTTATACAACCCATACGTACGTCATGACGTACACCAACAATAAGAAAATAAATTTCAATAATTAAATTCCTAAGGCCTAAGGGCTACTAGTCTAGCCGATGGCCCGCGATGGCGAAGCGCGGGAGAAGGAATGAAATAACCAAATATTGTTGTATTGATTGTTGTGGAGAAGCATACACTTATGGTTGCATTATAACTACCATTCAAGATACCTATTGCCTGCATCTTTTAGGTTATTGAGAAAAACGAAAAAAAACGCTTAAACGGTAAAATTCAGGAAATGTAAAGTTAGTCTTGGTACAAACTCTAACATAACATAAACAATAGGTTCAGCGGAAGATTCAGCAAGTCGATTAGTAGATATTCAGCATTAAAATTCGCAGATGTCGGATTTTGGAAGTACGTTAATGGAAAATCGTATTTTGAAACGAACTTCTAGCATATGACGCCAAAACATGGATTTTGCTTAGCAAGCATTTTAAGCCACATAATGTTGTTATGGACTCCTAATTTAATAAAAGCACAACATTTCCAGTGAACACAAGTTTCTAGCATATTAGATAAAAAAATAGTATGCAGTAACAAAATAATACACAAGGAGCAATAAGTCACACAGTTTAGATTCTCAAGTCGTCATCCTCCTCCTGGGGTTCACAAACAAGATCGTCTTCCACGTAGATTCGGAGATATTGACAACCGACTAAATATTTCGGATGGTCGCCATGTTGGATTTTATATATTTAGTTCCTGGGGTTATGTACTGTTACATGAAGATTATTGTGTACGTGTAGAATTCAAACTTCAATCGCATGATTAGGACACAAGAAGTAACAACGAGATTTTAAAATTTCGCACAGCTGCCATCTCTTAGTTATGGAAACAGTTGAAAAAAATTAGATGCCAGTGCATTAACATACGTATAAGGATTTACTGTACCAAGTTTCGCTGCACTCGGATGGTTAAATTGCGAGAAACGTCCATGTGAATATTTATACTTCGCGTCGCCGCCATGTTGGATTTGTGATCACCAGGTTATTGAACGTCCTATAGGTGAATTTATGTTCATAGCCCCTATGAACATAAAATATTCAGTTTGATTGCTATAATAGATTCGTAGACATTCAAAGCCGTCTTAAAATTTCGGATGGTCGCCATGATGGATTGTTAAATGTATAGGCCATAGAGTCATGTACCATTAAAGAAAAATTATTGCGTAGATTCATTATTCAAACTTTCACTTCGATCGCATGATTACGACACAAGAAATAAAAACTTAATTTTTAAAATTCGCACAGCCGCCATCTTGAGGTTATGTAAACTATTGAAATAAATTAGATACCAGTGCATTACAATGTGTATAAACATTTCCTGTACCAAGTTTCATTGCGTTTGGAACAATAAAACCTGAGAAAGGTCTATTTAAATTTTCAAATTCGCTTGGCCGCCATGTTCATTTTGTAGTTAACCGGTTTTTGAAAATCTTATAGATGAACTTCCAGTAGTGCCCTTTATCTCCGTACGAAATTTCAGGGTGATACCGCTAATAGTTTCAGAGAAATAGAATGCCGGTGAAATATTTCGCACAGCCGCCATCTTGTGGTTATGTAAACAATTGAACGAAGTTAGATGTCGGTGCATTACAATGTGTATAAACAAATACTGTACCAAGTTTTATTGCGTTTGGTTGGTTAAATCGCTAGAAACGTCTATTTAAACGTCACAACTTCGCTTGGCCGCCATGTTGGTTTTGTAGTTACCAGTTTTTCAAGAGTCACATAGGTGAACTTCTAGTAGTTCCCTTCATCACCGTAAAAAATTCCAGGGTGATATCGGTAATAGTTTCGGAGATATTGAATGCTGGTCTAATATTTCGCACAGCCGCCATGTTGGATTGGTGAGACGTAACAAAATTTGAAGGGCACGGTCGGGGTCGCCCGGAATAGTGCTACGAACTTACCGAGTTTCATTGAAATCGCTCCAGCCCTTTAGAATTTATTAGGGACACACACACACACACGCACGCACACACACACACGGACAAAAGGTGATCTCATAAGCCTATTTTTTCAAAATTGAAAATAGGCTAATAACGAACAAAAGTCTATGTTACATCATGTATGCTACAATCTTTAATAATTTAATTTTCATAAACATATTTTATATTCAAATGGATAAAATTTCGTATGAAAGTCGGAAACAAACCAATTCTACCGCCATTGCAAGATACGCGAGGTAGAATTCAGTTGTTCCCCTCCACTTTAACGATGCTTTAGAGAGTTGAGTGGTCAGATTTGGTCATTTGGGAACCGGGAAGTGTGCAATGCAGAAGAACGCTCATCATGGTATTACATCCATTTAAAAATAAGGTTTTCAATGGATTCTTTTCATTTTTCATTTCAGACTTTACAAGAGCCTATTCTTTGATTCAGCTCAGCTTCATTGCTCTGAATGAGAAAAAACCTTCAAGTAAAGAGGTCATAAATTTACCAAAAATTCATAAAATGTTGACATTTTAGGTACAATTTCTGAGAAAAATTTTCAAAATTTGGTCATGAGATTTTCACATGTTAATTATCTACTAATACTTGACCTTGATGACTAAATTTATCTTCCTAACTGAAATAGATTTCAGTAAAAACAAGTAGTTCCGTGAAGAACTATACGGCCTATTTTCATATATCCTACTTATGTTAATTGCCACTATCAACATACACAATTTCAGTTTGATTGCTGTAATGGATTCGTAGATATTGAGAACCGACTAAATATTTCGGATGGTCGCCATGTTGGATTTTATATATGTAGGTCCTACAGTTATGTACTGTTACATGCATATTATTGTGAACGTGTAGTATTCAAACTTCAATCGCATAATTAGGACACAAGAAAAAACAAGGAGATTTAAAAAGTTTTCACAGCTGCCATCTTGAGGTTATGGAAACAATTGAAATAAATTAGATGCCAGTGGATTAACATTCGTATAAGGATTTACTGTACCAAATATCACTGCACGCGGATGGTTAAATTGCGAGAAACGTCCATGTGAATATTTATAATTCGCGTCACCGCCATGTTGGATTTGTGACCACCAGGTTATTTAAAGTCCTATAGGTGAACTTAAGTTCATAGCCCCTATGAACATTAAAAAATGCAGTTTGATTGCTAAAATAGATTCGTAGATATTCAGTATCGTCTAAATATTTCGGATGGTCGCCATGTTGGATTGTTAAATGTATAGGCCATAGAGTCATGTACCATTAAAGGAAAATTATTGCGTAGGTTCATTATTCAAACTTTCACTTCGATCGCATGACTAAATCACAATAAATAAAATCTTAATTTTAAAATTCGCACTGCCGCCATCTTGAGGTTATGTAAACAATTGAACTAAATTAGATACCAGTGGATTACAATGTGTATAAATATTTCCTGTGCCAGGTTTCAGTGCGCTTGGAACATTAAATCGCGAGAAAGGTCTATTTAAAATTTTCAAATTCGCTTGGCCGCCTTGTTCGTTTTGTACTTAACCGGTTTTTGAAAGTCTTAAAGATGGATTTCCAGTAGTGCCCTTTATCTCCGTACAAAATGTCAGGGTTTTACCGCTAATAGTTTCAGAGATATAGAATGCCGGTGAAATATTTCGCACATCCGCCATCTTGTGATTATGTAAACAATTGAACGAAGTTAGATGTCGGTGGAGTACAATGTATATAAACATATACTGTACCAAGTTTCATTGCGTTTGGTTGGTCAAATCGCGAGAAACGTCTATTTAAAAGTCGCAAATTCGCTTGGCCGCCATGTTGGTTTTGTAGTTACCAGGTTTTCAAAAGTCACATAAGTGAACTTATAGTAGTTCCCTCTATCACCATAGAATATGTCAGGGTAATATCGGTAATAGTTTCGGAGATATTGAATGCTGGTGAAATATTTCGCACAGCCGCCATGTTGGATTGGTGAGTCGTAACAAAATCTGAAGGGCACGGTCGAGGTCGCCGGGAATAGTGCTATGAACTTTCCGAGTTTCATTGAAATCACTCCAGCCGTTTAGATTTTATTAGGGGGGGACACACACACGAATCACACACACACACACACGGACAAAAGGTGATCTCATAAGCCTATTTTTTCAAAATTGAAAATAGGCTAAAAATACCATACACAAAAAAAATCTGCCAAATTGTTAAAAATAAAAAAATATATCTTAGAACCTATCAAACCTAATTGCATAATTTTCGAGGACAGCACTCAGTATCACATGTAAAATGTATGATCCAAATTTCAGCTTTCTACGCCAAACTGTTCCTGAAAAAAACACTGTACCTATATTTGCAAAAATGCGGTATTGAGAAAAAGTGATATAAAGATAAAATTAATATTACATCTTACTTCAGTGCATTCCAAAAGAATAATCATCATTATCTCCTTCAGCTGATTCATCTATCTTCCTTCTTCTTTCAAATGTATCTTCCTTTGATGAGGCCTTAGCAGCTCATTCTGCATATTTTACTCGATCTTGATCGAATCGACAGAAAGCTGTTGTGGTGTTTTGTCCTGGTTCTATGCCCATTGCCCTCAAAACTTTTAGTCCACCCTTTGCACCCTCATTGAATGCGACACTAGCATCACATACACCAATTACTTCCCTGACAAAATTTTGTAGCGACTGACAGTTCCTGCATTGTATTTTTTATCCTATTTTCAATTTTGAAAAAAATAGGCTTATGAGATCACCTTTTGTCCGTGTGTGCGTGTGTGTGTGTGATTCGTGTGTGTCCCCCCCCCCCCCTAATAAAATCTAAACGGTAGGAACGATTTCAATGAAACTCGGAAAGTTCATAGCACTATTCCGGGCGACCTCGATCGTGCCCTTCAAATTTTGTTACGACTCACCAATCCAACATGGCGGTTGTGCGAAATATTTCACCAGCATTCAATATCTCCGAAACTATTACCGATATTGCCCTGACATTTTCTATGGTGATAGAAGGAACTACTATAAGTTCACTTATGTGACTTTTGAAAACCTGGTAACTACAAAATTAACATGGCGGCCAAGCGAATTTGCGACTTTAAATAGACGTTTCTCGCGATTTGACCAACCAAACGCAATGAAACTTGGTACAGTATATGTTTGTATACATTGTAATGCACCGACATCTAACTTCGTTCAATTGTTTACATAATCACAAGACGGCGGATGTGCGAAATATTTCACTGGCATTCTATATCTCTGAAACTATTAGCGGTATCTCCCTGACATTTTGTACGGAGATAAAGTGCACTACTGGAAGTCCATCTATAAGACTTTCAAAAACCGGTTAACTACAAAACGAACATGGCGGCCAAGCGAATTTGAAAATATTAAATTGATCTTTTTCGCGATTTATTTTCCGAGCGCACTGAAACCTGGTACAGGAAATATGTATACACATTGTAATCCACTGGTATCTAATTTAGTTCAATTGTTTACATAACCTCAAGATGGCGGCAGTGCGAATTTTAAAATTAAGTTTTTATTTCTTGTGATGTAGTCATGCAATCGAAGTGAAAGTTTGAATAATGATCCTACACAATAATTTTCCTTTAATGGTACATGACTCTATGGCCTATAGACTACATTTAACAATCCAACATGGCGACCATCCGAAATATTTAGACGATACTGAATATCTACGAATCTATTTAGCAATCAAACTGCATTTTTAATGTTCATAGGGGTTATGAACTTAAGTTCACATATAGGACTTTAAATAATATGGTGATCACAAATCCAACATGGCGGCGACGCGAATTATAAATATTGACATTGACGTTTCTCGCAATTTAACCATCCGCGTGCAGTGAAACTTTGTACAGTAAATCCTTATACGAATGTTAATCCACTGGCATCTAATTTATTTCAATTGTTTCCATAACCTCAAGATGGCAGCTGTGAAAAATTTTAAAATCTCCTTGTTACTTCTTGTGTCCTAATTATGCGATTGAAGTTTGAATACTACACGTTCACAATAATCTGCATGTAACAGTACATAACTCTAGGACCTACATATATAATATCCAACATGGCGACCATCCGAAATATTTGGTCGGTTCTCAATATCTACGAATCTATTACTGCAATCAAACTGAAATTGTGTATGTTGATAGTGGCAATTAACATAAGTAGGATATATGAAAATAGGCTGTATAGTTCTTCACGGAACTACTTGTTTACTTTTTCAATGGCCATTGGCTGCATTAAAACTATTATTATTATTATTACTATTGCACAATATTCTAGGAAAACAGTGTTTGGTAAAAGTTCCCACACACAATTTTAAAACTTTCAGTTAAATTTTGAGTCTGCCCTCGCGGGCATTTTTTCAAGAGTTTATCTTCACTGAAATCTCTGAAAACATGTCTCATGGCTTTTGTCACAACACTTGGAAGTGAGTGCTTGTGTTTGTGTTGATAAGTAGTACCACCAACTAATGCTTTCTGAAACCCACACCATGACTCCTCACCTTTGGGATACAAGGTATGTTGTGGGTATGAATCAGTACGTGCCTTATGTAAAAATATCGCCCACACAGCTGACCTCATATGTTTCAAACCGTGGCTATTTCTCCTCATTTCTAACTCTGATTCAGATCTCTTTCTAAATCAGTTAACCTACCAGCACCACCATCTTTAGCCTATTTTCGTTTATGAAAAAAAAAAAGGCTTATGAGATCACCTTTTGTCTGTGTGATTGTCTGTGTGTGCGTGTGTGTGTCCCCCCCTAATAACTTTTAAACGGCTGGAGCGATTTCAATGAAACTCAGTAAGTTCATAGCACTATTCTGGAACACCCCGACCGTGCCCTTCAAATTTTGTTACGTCTCACCAATCCAACATGGCGGCTGTGCGAAATATTTCACCAGCATTCAATATCTCCGAAACTATTGCCGATATCACCCTGGAATGCTTTACGGTGATAAAGGCAACAACTAGAAGTTCACCTATGTGACACTTGAAAACCTGATAACTAAAAATCCAACATGGCGGCCATGCGAAATTGAGACATTTAAATAGACATTTCTCGCGATTTAACCAATCAAACGCAATAAAAATTGGTACAGTATATGTTTATATACATTGTACTGCACCGACATCTAACTTCGTTCAATTGTTTACATAAGCTCAAGATGGCGGCTGTGTGCAATATTTCACCGGCATTCTATATCTCGGAAACTATTAGCGATATCACTCTAAAATTTTGTAAGGAGATAAAGGGCACTACTGGATGTTCATCTATAAGACTTTCAAAAACAGTTCAACTACAAAACGAACATGGCGGCCAAGAGAAGTTGGACATTTTAAATAGACCTTTCTCGCGATTTAATGATCCAAACGTAATGAGACTTGGTACAGGAAATGTTTATACACATTGTAATGCACTGGTATCTACTTTAGTTCAATTGTTTACATAACCTCAAGATGGCGCTGTGCGAATTATAAAATTACGTTTTTATTTCTCGTGTCGTAATCATGCGATCGAAGTGAAAGTTTGGATAGTGAACCTACGCAATAATTTTCCTTTAATGGCACATGACTCTATGGCCTATACATATAACAATCCAACATGGCGACCATCTGAAATATTTAGACGGCTCTGAATATACAAGAATCAATTATAGCAATCAAACTGATTTTTTATGTCCGTAGGGGCTATGAACATAAGTTCACCTATAGGACTGTCAATAACCTGGTGTTCACAAATCCAACATGGCGGCGACGCGAAATATAAATATTCACTTGGACGTTTTTCGAAATTTAACCATCCGAGTGCAGTGAAACTTGGTAGAGTAAATCCTTATACAAATGCTAATCCACTGGCATCAAATTTATTTCAATTGTTTCCATAACCACAAGATGGCACCTGCGCGAAATTTTAAAATCTCGTTTTTACTTCTTGTATTCTAATCAAGCGATTGAAGTTTGATTACTACACGTACACAATAATCTTCATGTAACAGTACATAACTCTAGGACCTACAAATATAAAAATCCGACATGGCGACCATCCGAAACATTTAGTCGGTTCTCAATATCTACGAATCTATTACAGCAATCAAACTGAAATTTTGTATGTTGATAGTGGCAATTAACATAAGTAGGTTGTATGAAAATAGGCTATATAGTTCTTCACGGAACTACTTGTTTTTCTTATCTTCCAACACCTTACCTTCCAAGTCATTTTTTATTTTCCTAAGTCTGGCGTCCATTCTTTTTTGCACATGCCCTACACATTCAAGTTTCTCTGTATTTACTGTACATTAGGGCCATAAAGCCGTGCTTCACTGACTAACTTATAACCTTTAGAATCCCCAACAAAATTTACTAGAATACTTTATCTCCAAGGGGAGAGAGATATTTAGCTCAGAGTGCAAATGGGCGTGGTATGGCTCAACTTACTGAAGCGCGCAGTCCCTTTAAATGATTCTTTATGAACTAAATATGCACGAAACAATATAAAAATGCATGTCATTTTGTTAAGAAAAATCTGGAGAATTTAATGTAATAAAAAACAAAAAATGCTATTTTTGGTCCTTTCGCACTTCCCGGTTGCCTTGTAATTGCTTGTTAGTGGTCAGTTAACGAGCGTTTCTGTTCAATGAAATGTTCGCGCAAAGTTAAATAACCTTTAGTGATGAATTAAGAGATAATTGACTTGTTAGCCTATTTTCAATTTTGAAAAAATAGGCTTATGAGATCACCTTTTGTCCGTGTGTGTGTGCGTGTGTGTGTGTGTGTGTGAGGTGTGTGTGTCTCTCCCCCTAATAAAATCTAAACGGCTGGAGCGATTTCAATGAAACTCGGTAAGTTCATAGTACTATTCCGGGCGACCTCGATCGTGCCCTTCAAATTTTGTTACGACTCCCCAATCCAACATGGTGGCTGTGCGAAATATTTCACCAGTATTCAATAACTCCGAAACTATTACCGATATCACCCTGGAATTCATTACGATGATAAAGGGAACTACTAGAAGTTCACCTATGTGACTATTGAAAAACTGGTAACTACAAAACCAACATGGTGGCCACGCGAATTTGCGACTTTTGAATAGACGTTTCTCGCGATTTAACCAACCAAACGCAATAAAACTTGGTACAGTATATGTTTATACACATTGTAATGCACCGACATCTAACTTGGTTGAATTGTTTATATAACCACAAGATGGCGGATGAGCGAAATATTTCACCGGCATTCTATATCTCTGAAACTATTAGCTGTATAACCCTGAAATTTTATACGGAGATAAAGGGCACTACTGGAAGTTCATCTATAAGACTTTCAAAAACCGGTTAACTACAAAACGAACATGGCGGCCAAGCGAATTTGAAAATTTTAAATGGACATTTCTCGCAATTTAATGTTCCAAACGCAATGAAATCTGGTACAGGAAATGTTTATACACATTGTAATGCACTGGTATCTAATTTTGTTCAATTGTTTACATAACCTCAAGATGGCGGCTTTGCGAATTTTAAAATTAAGTTTTTATTTCTTGTGTCGTAATCAAGCGAACGAAGTGAAAGTTTGAATAATGAACCTACGCAAAAATTTTCCTTCAATGGTACATGACTCTATGGCCTATACATTTAACAATCCAACATGGCGACCATCCGAAATATTCAGACGACTCTGAATATCTACGAATGTATTATAGCAATCAAACTGAAATTTTGTATGTTGATAGTGGCAGTTAATATAAGTAGGATATATGAAAATAGGCTGTATAGTTCTTCACGGAACTACTTGTTTTTCTCTTTTCGTGTGGCTTCCTGAGAGGCCGAATGTAGGTCTTTCTAATTTATACCCGTCAGTGACCTGCGCGTCGTAATGAGGATGAAGTAATGATGAAGACGACACATACAACCAGTCTCCAAGCCACGGGAATTTTCTCCAGGAGATAAAAATCCCTAATGGCCCGGCCGAGAATCGAACCCGGGGCACTTCGGGCCAAAGTCTAGCTTGCAAACTATTTAGCCATGGAGCCCGACTATTGATGCTGGTGAAAACTGCACTCACTGAGAGGGAATATCTCTATAGCTGGTACCGTCTCTCTTGCAGCTTGCTCCGCTAGAGATTCACTTAAGGTGCCTTATAAACTTTCACGCGACAGTAAAGAAAGGCGAGCCCTGTTTTAGAACAGCACGTCGTACGCATAAGAAATTGACAAGTCAACTTTCTCACGTATGGCACATAAAAATTGGTCATGAAATGCAGGAGGCATGAATATCGTAAAACTGCCATAAAACATTGAGTTATTCTCGGAGAATATCCAACTGTGCAGTACAGTAGGTTGTCTAGCGCTAGCCAACTTTCATTGGAACATTTCATAACGTGGGTGGGTGGATGAGCGGTATTTAGAATCTAGTTTTACTGGTGAGATTTCCATCTTGGCCGATTCGGCTTGTGATGGTTCATTGGTTAAAATGTGTGCCTCCCACCACTGTGATAAAAATTCCAAAATTCAAAATTCAGTCTTATATTTACTGCACACTAACTCAGTGCATAACCGAGCGAATAGACACACTGGACAAATGCTCCAGGTACCTCAACATAGAACCGAAAAATGCAAAGGTTCATTCCGTATTTCAGCTAGTATTCTCTGGAATAAACATAAATTGCACCAGTATTCAGGACTTCCCATCAGAGCGATAAAACACTCCCTTCATTGTAATCCATCAGCTATACAATTATCATGATCAAGGGGAACGGATGTAATAACAAAAACTTCTTTTTTCAACTGAATGTGTAGGTTAAGTACTATTTAGCCCATTTTCAATTTTGAAATAATAGGCTTATGAGATCACCTTTTGTCCGTGTGTGTGCGCGCGCGCGTGTGTGTGTGTGTGTGACGAGTGTGTGTGTGTGTGTTTCCCCTAATAAAATCAAAACGACTGGAGCGATTTCAATGAAACTCGGTAAGTTCATAGCACTATTCCGGGTGACCCCTACCGTGCCCTTCAAATTTTGTTACGTCTCACCAATTCAATATGGCAGCTGAGCGAATTATTTCACCAGAATTCAATATCTCCGAAACTATTACCGATATCACCCTGGAATGTTGAATGGTGACAGAGGGAACTACTAGAAGTTCACTTATGTGACTTTTGAAAACGTAATAACTACAAAACCAACATGGCGGCCAAGCGAATTTGCGACTTTTAAATAGACGTTTCTCGCGAGTTAACCAACCAAACGCAATGAAACTTGGTACAGTATATGTTTATATACATTGTAATGCACCGACATCAAACTTCGTTCAATTGTTTACATAACCTCAAAATGGCGGATGTGCGAAATATTTCACCGGCATTCTATATCTCTGAAACTATTACCGGTATCACTCTGAAATTCTGCATGGAGATAAAGGGCACTACTGGAAGTTCATCTATGAGACTTTCAAAAACCGGTTAACTACAAAACGAACATGGCGGCCAAGCGAAGTTGAAAGTTTTAAATAGACTTTTCTCGCGATTTAATGATCCAAACGCAATGAAACTTGGTACAGCAAATGTTTATATACTGAACCCTTTACCCACAGGCTGTATAAAAGATTCTAATAATTATTCATCATCTTTTGATACATTTATACAGACAACAGATATGAGAGCCAGACGGTGTTGGGATATATTGAGAAATCAGTGGCCAAGAGGACACAATGGTTTAAGCTCCTGTGGTATTTTGTTGTTGTTGTTTGAGTCTTCAGTCTTTTAACCCGGTTTGATGCAGCTCTCCATGCCTCCCTGTCCTCAGCCAATCGTTTCATCTCTACATAGCTACCACATCCTACATCAGAGGCTATCTGTTTAACATATTCTAACCTTGGTCTACCCTACAGTTCTTGTCCTCGACCGTTCCTTCCATAACTAAGCTTGCTATTCCTGGGTGTCTTAGTATGTGTCCTACCAACCTATCTCTTCTCTTCATTAGCAGTCGCCAGAAACATCTCTCCTCTCCCACTCGCCTTAATACCTCTTCGTTTGTAACCCTATCTACCCATCTGATCTTCATCATTCTCCTGTAACACCACATTTCAAATGCTTCAATTCTCCTCTTTTCTGCTGTACCAATAGTCCAAGTTTCACTTCCATAGAGCGCCACGCTCCAGACAAAGGCTTTCAAAAATGACTTCCTAATACCTAAATCTATATTCGATGTCAACAGATTCCTTTTTTGTACAAAGGCTTTCCTTGCCTGAGCCAACCTACTTTTAATATCCTCTTTGCTTCGTCCATCACTGGTTATTCTGCTTCCTAAGTAACAGAAGTCTCCTACTTCCTTCAGCTTTTCACCTGCCAATTTGATCTCCATAGAGGTTTCTGATTTATTTCGGCTGCATTCCAGTATTTTTGTTTTACATTTATTAATTTTCATCATGAATTCCTTCCGTAAGACGGAATCCATACCATTCAAAAACTCATTCAAATCCTCAGGCTTGTCGGCCAAGATGACGATGTCATCAGCAAATCTCAGAGTTGAAATTATTTCTCCTTGAATCTTCACTCCCTCTTAAATTTTTTCTCCAATTTCCTTCATTGCTTGTTCAATGTAAAGATTGAAAAGTATGGGTGATAAGTTGCAGCCTTGCCTTACACCTTTCTGAATACCAGCTTCTCTCTCATGTCCTTCAGCTCGAATGACTGCTGTCTGGTTTCTGTATAGATTGTATATCACCCTCCTATCCCTGTACTTTATTCCAATAGATTTCAAAATGTCAAACAATTTAGTCCAATCAACGTTATCAAAAGCCTTTTCTAAGTCTACAAATGCCATGAACGTTCTCTTATCTTTCCTTATTCTACCTTCCAAAATCAGCCTAAGACTTAGTACAGCTTCCCTTGTTCCTACATTTCTCCTGAAACCAAACTGGTCTTCACCCAACTCCGTTTCTATCTGGCTTTCAATCCTCTTGTAAATTATTCTAGACAGGATCTTTGAAGCATGAGTAATCAAGCTGATTGTACGGTAATCTTCACATCTGTCAGCTCCCACTTTCTTTGGTATAGGGATGATAACATTCTTCTTGAAATCAGGGTGTACCTCACCTGTCTCATAAATCCTACACACCAAGTGAAATAACCTGATCAGACCTTCATCTCCTATGCAGCGTAGCAACTCAATCGGTATATCATCTATGCCTGGTGCTTTGTTCCTGCCTAAGTCCTCTAATGCTCGGTCAAATTCTGATCTCAATATTAAATCTCCTTTTGCATCCTCATCAATTTCCTCCTTCCTTTCCATTACATGATTCTCAATCTCCTTTCCCTTATACAAGCACTCTATGTAAGCTTTCCATCTCTCGACCTTTTCTTCCCTATCTGTTAAAGGCTTTCCATTTGTGTCCTTAATATTACAGCACTTAGTCTTCTTTTCCCCAAAAGTATTCTTAATCCTTCGATAAGCTGTGTCTACTGTTCCTAATTTCAGACAATTTTCTATACCTGCACATTTCTCTTTCAACCATTCTTCTTTCGCTTCCTTGCACTTCTTGTTAACCTCATTTCTCAAACGTCTGTATTCTGCTTTCCCCTTTTCATCTCTTAGATTCTTGTGTTTCCGCCTTTCATCCATCAATTCTAGTATATCCTGAGTGATCCACGGTTTTTTACCTATTCTTTCTTTCCTACCAATGTTTTCTTCTGCGGATTTTGTTATTTCATTCTTCAAAAGTGCCCATTCGTCTGCAATTGAAGTTTGTTTAGGGGTTTTGATTAGTCCTTCCTTTATACTTTTCTTGAATCTTTCGTTTACATCCTTCACTTTCAGTCTGTCTATTGCCCACCTTTTTGGCTTTTGACTTTTCTTCAGTTTCTTCAACTTTAATCTGCATTTCATTACAACCAGATTGTGGTCAGAGTTTATGTCAGCACCAGGATATGTTTTACAATCCAAAATCTGGTTTCGAAACCTCTGCTTGACCATAATGAAGTCAATTTGGTAACGCCCTGTATCTCCTGGTCTCATCCATGTGTATATTCTTCTATTGTGGTTATCGAATAAGGTGTTAGCTATGACCAACTCATGTTCGGTGCAGAATTCCATCAGCCTGCTTCCTCGATCATTCCTTTCACCTAATCCGAAATCTCCTACTATCTTCCCTTCTCTCCCTTTTCCTACCACAGCATTCCAATCTCCCATTACTATAACATTTTCACCACCTTTGATATACCTCAGAATGTCATCTATTTCTTCGTAGACCTTTTCAACATCCTCATCATCAGCTTGACTGGTAGGCATATAGACTTGTACCACTGTGGTGCACGTAGGTTTAGTATTGATTTTTGCTACAATAATCCGTTCACTGTATTGCTCATAATATTCCACCCGCTGTCCAAGTTTCCTACTCAATATGAGACCAATCCCTGCTTGGCCATTTATTATTATTATTATTATTATGCACATACCTTTCAGTCATTAAATTTCTTTTATTCTACTTGTTATTCATTTTGTTTCTAGTATAGCCTCTGTCATGAACCTTTCTATTCATTAGAGCATGTTGTTTTAAGCGAACTTTGCTGTGTAACGCAGTCAGAACTGAACACGACCCCGTAGATGAAGAAGTATATATATTCTTGAGACATAGGACAGGTGCAACGTTTAGCGCGGAAGACCGCTTGGGCAGGCACATTATGGCCTGTTGCTAGGAAGGTTGGTGCCAAGAAGGAAATCGAATGCTACGAGGCAATTGGTCTATCATCATGTTAACCACTCCCTACTGCAGAAAAATATGTAAAAGCGCGCAAAGACATACAAGAGTCTGTGCCAATAATATCAAGACGCCTTGTTTTAGCGGCAACTCGGCTTGGTAACGCACACTGGTAAATTAACGCGGGAGTTATCTTCAGATTAATTCCACGATCGATTCAAGCCGGCTACAGCATAATCGTAACCTCCACACTGCTACGAACTCAGTGATACCGATCGCATGCTAGTCTGATAATTATTATGGAATATTTTTTAATAAATCCCCTTCCACACCTACTCTAGTCAGGTTCAATTATAAGGATCCAAGATGCTTCGAGGATCATCACTCATTTTTGTACGTCTGAGGACGTAACCTCGAGCACTTATTTCGTGCGTCTGAGGACGTCACGTTCACTCACTTATTTGTGTACGTCTGAGGACGTAAGGTTCATACTCTGCATATTTTCAAATTATTGAACATGGAACAGTGTCGTCAAGTTATAAGTGTAACTTCAGTGATTTATTTGTAGTCCCAGCACTATCAGTAGGACCAGTTCATCGAAATAATTCACCAAATAGACTGTCAAGGAATATAGTACTTGATAGGTGAATATAGTAGGAATTATATCGTGTGTGTATCTGACAAAACTTTATTTAATTCCGAACGAGATGACGTCTAAAAACGAGAACGGATCTGGGAACCAGCAGGACATTTGCCAGAAGATGTCGATGACCAGATAAACATCTTAAAGGAGATGGCTTCAGACGTTTTTCCTGGCGCTGTTTTAAAGGATTGAGTACAAATGAATTTATTTATTTATTAAATCAGCTATGGTATTATGGGACATATTTTTGTAGATATTTGTTTGCTTGTTTGGTAATGTAGATTTTTAGTTTTGTTTTACTGACACATTAAATATGGGACTAGCCGAGTGTTGCGTTATTTGTAAATATTGTGATTGTATTTGGTTCAACTTTACGGGGCGACGCGGAGCCGTGCTCGCTTTCGCTTGTGTAAATCGCTGTCAAGCATTATTATTCGGAGGTATGCCTTACAACAAAAATGGAACTGAATTAATTTTGAGATTAAAAATAGAATTTGGAGGGTAAGATTATTTGTGAGTAGAATTTTATGACGGATCAGGATTATTTTGATAGTTGCTTTCCAGCAGTTTGAACGGGATGGCACTTTGCACCCGAGTTTTTGTTATGTATTTTTGTTAATGTGTCAATGGACGCAGTAGTGTTGAACTGTTTTGAGCCGACCCAGTGTGTGCGTATGAGAGTCAGTCCAAGATTTTGGTGCGTTGTGTGATTTTTATAATGTGCTAGCGAGAATATATCATGGTGATTATTCTGTCTTGCTCCACATTAGCCCAGTTCGTGACCTCGCGAGGTGGAACTTGTGGTATATATTTGTGTTTCTTGCCATCCAGGGGATGGGTGAGATTTGTTGACGTTTCCAGAGGGAAACTGCACCTAGCTTGCGGGGCTGAGAGAGATATTTGAGGCAGTGGTGACTCATACAAGAAGGGCGCGCTCAAATCAGATAACGTGACTTGTCATTAGTAACAGGCTTGCTTCCTGTACTGCAATTTATGATGTTGTTTAAAATTCACAAAACCTGATCGGTTATAATGAGTATTGATTGATTAAATGGGTGATGTCCATAGTTGTACGGTAGCTTTCGAAATTCATGTTTGTCTGGCGTTTTATATAAATGTAAACATAGTTTTTCAGCCGTTAGGCTTGTATTTTGTTGTTGTTGGTTCAATTTTTGGTGTGTTTCTTGTTACGCGTTCTTGACCCGTGTCAAGTTAGGCTGCGCGAAGCTATGTTCCCAAGTTATGATGAGAGCGTTTTTGGCCTATTTCTGGCATTCTCTTTTTGTGCTCTTTATGTGCTCCGGCACCAGCTAGGATCTCACGGAGATTCTTCATTCTGTTTATATTATTAGATCTTGGATGTGTCAGTAGTAATTATAGTGTATTAATTAAGGGTGGGTCCCAGAGCCGTAGTGTGATTTAAAAGATGCAACTCCGTAAGCAACATGACTGTTTCAGTTGTAAACGGACTCGCATCAGTACTCAGTTTCTTATTAACGAGCAGTACACCACACATTATGTAACTTCTTGACCAGAAAAAATGGACTTGTATCCATATGTTGTGACGAGTGAGTTCTTACCGCTCAAATGCTTATGTTATGATTTTATCATTTATGTGAAGCTGCATTCACATTGTCTTGTTGTGACGAGCGAGTTCCTACCGCTCAGTGTTACTATTATTATTAAGGGGGTGAAAGTCAGGGAGGATTTCTTTTTATTTATTATTATTATTATTATTATGCACATACCTTTCAGTCATTAAATTTCTTTTATTCTACTTGTTATTCATTTTGTTTCTAGTATAGCCTCTGTCATGAACCTTTCTATTCATTAGAGCATGTTGTTTTAAGCGAACTTTGCTGTGTAACGCAGTCAGAACTGAACACGACCCCGTAGATGAATCTTGAGAAAACCATGCTTTATTGAAGGGTGCATAGACAAGCTGGCGCGCCATGTGGGGCTAGTTCGTTGCTAGTTCACTGCTAGAACACGGTGGATAGACAGCATAGATAAGCTGGTGTCATACCGTGGAGCGTTTCGTTGTTTTGGGCTTTTCTAGCGGATCATAAACAAGCTGTTACCCTACATGTGGTGGTTCGCTGTTTTTGACTGTTTGAGATCACCGGAAGTGATATTTTGTTAACGTAGATACGGCGAAGAGAAATACCGCCAAGAAAATGGAATATACAATAGAATCACGAGTATGCAAGTTAAAATACCTTTCACGTTTTGTTTAATGATGTAATTAGTAAAGTAATGTACGTGAAATCGGGCGCCCATTGATTAAATATAAAATTAGATTTGTTTAGAAAGTCAAGCTCATGAATATGTTAGGAGGCTGGTAGCCTTAAATGACAATTAATACTTTGTTAATTAGTCAGTGGTAACATCAGATCTGGATAGTAATTTATGACTGAATATGTGTGGGGTTAAAAATTTATTAAGTAAAGTTAGAACCATTCAGTGATGATTGATGTGCGGGAGTAAAGGGAATAAGTTTAAATGAACTGAATGTGGTCAAATGAAGTAAATGTATGTCAAGAATTATATATGTGTGTGTCAGGGAGACGTTTGCATGCCATCCTCCTGATTTCTCAGTGATATATATTTTTGTGTGTGATAATGGCAACAGTCGCAGAGATCCAGGCGATCATTGAAAGTTCTACGGCACGAACCCAGAAACTATTAAAGGAACAAAGTGAAAAATTAGACATTAAATTAGCAGAACAAAATGAGTCATTCCAGACTCAAATGAATGACACTATAAAAACACAATTATCTGAACAGAAGGCACAATTAATTGAACAGAGTGAGTCATTAGAAATTAAATTAATTGAACAGGGTAACTCATTACAAGCGCAAGTAAATGAAAATATAAACAAACAATTAGAAGCGCAAGAAAGTAGAAATACGAGTCAGTTAGCCACATTATCTGCAGAAATGAAAGAATACACTACACAGCAGATGATTCAATTCGCGCTTGATATAAGTAAGAATAATGACAAACAGCTAGGTCAGATACAGAAATTAGAGGACACCTTCAACCGTAAATTAAATGATTTGGACGAAACTGTATTAGCAAAACTAGCTCAGATAGAATTAGCATGCACGGTAAATAACAGTGAGGTTAAAACGGCACAGGATGGTCTTGAAAAGCGGTTTGATAAAATGGAGGAGGATTCTACGTTTATCCAGGGACAATTGTCAGCAGTAAATGAAATCATTACGGGCCTAATAAAGGACATGGATAAATTAGAAATACAATCAGCAGAGCGATGGCAAAACCTAGAATCGGACCAGGATAATTTAAAGAGTACGATAGATGAGAATAATATACGTCTAGAAGACAGGCTTGAGAAGATAGAATCGAATCAGGAGGACATGAAACAGCAGATGGAAGAAAAACTGGGAGCGATTAAAGATAGCATCAGAAAGGATTGGCGTAAGATGAGCAGCGAATCTAAAGAAGAACGGTTAACAATCATAAAGACCGTCGGTGATAATCATACGCGCATTAAAGCACTTGAGGAAGAAATCAAGAGTAAAATGAAAGAACAGTCGGCAGAATCATAAAAGCAGAGTTACGTTCATTAGGACAGAACACTTTATTTCAGACAGCACACGCTAAAGATAAGGAAGTTGACTCAACGAGCCAGGGGGCAATTAGCGCGGAGAGTGGCCACGGACTGACAGGTAGCCCATTAACGACTAACACAGAGGGATTTCACAACAACGTTGGAGGAACCTCTACTCCTCAACATGGCTATCAGCACCCTCAAGTAGTACAAGTAATTCGATCAAATGAATTTAAACCTAATAAATTCTCAGAAATTTCTGGTGTCACACCCAAGGCGTATCTTAAAGAGATGGATGACTATTTTAATGATAATAATATACCGCCCGCGCGTCGTTTAAGGCTGATGGAACGATTTCTGTCGGGAAATGTACTTACGTGGTTCTTGAGCTTCAAGTATACTTTCGGAGGGATGGACGATTTCAAGAATGCGTTCCTAAAAAAATATTGGTCGGCTTCTCTACAACAAAGTCTCAGAATGGAACTTTATTCGAGAAAATATCATTCGAATCAACAGAAGAAATATTCAGATTTCTTTTCGCTACAATTGTTAAAATTTCGGGATCTTGATCACCCTTTAGAAGAATTGGAGCTGGTTATGACGATTGCACGGCAGTTGCCAGTAAATGTTCAGCAGGTGTTAGTTGCAGCAAACGTGGACACAGCGGTTCGAGCCGAACAAATCTTACGTCAGATTGACGAGACAACATCTCACTTGCAGCAAAGAGGGGGACGATAGCTGGAACTTGTAAACACAACGGAGATGGTTAAACCCGCTCAAATACACACCAGGTCGCAGGCCACAAATACAAGTGTGTCAACAACACCAAGACGAGATCAGGAGGGTGACGAAAATAGGTCACACCAGCGTCATGAAAATAATAATGATAGACAGACCCAGGGCAACAATAGGTATCAGCAGCGAGGATACCAACAATGGAGAAATAATAGGAGAAATGAGGGACCCTACAGACGTTACGAAAATATCAATAATGATAACCGACAGTGGCGTGAAAGGAGATATCAGAACCAGGGGGACTATCAGAATTATAGAAATGATTGGAATGACAGGCACGCCGAATCGCAGCGCTACCTGGAAGAACTACACGCTAATGGAGGGGACGAACAAAAACATTGGGAACATGCAATTAATAGGAGGTCAAATCCAGAAACTCACATTGAGGTGGCCGAGAGTTTATTGAAGCAGGAAGAACGCAAGGGAAATACGCGACAGAAGGATGATGGTAGTAAAAAACAATAATTGAAAAAGGACTCACCCTGAGAGAGCAGCAGCCGGATCGTGAAGAAGGATGGGTCGTGGCACACATACAAGAATGGATAGCTTTGCCGGAAGATTGCCCGGAGGAGATTGTATAACCACGGAACGATGATATCAAACAATTACCTATTATGTATGCCAAGATTGGTGGAATTAACGTGAGATGCTTAGTTGACACGGGGTCACAAATCAGTCTTGTATCGGAGGCTCTGGTTCGAGAGTTGGGACGGAGTCAGAATATTCCTGTGATTCCAGTACCGCAACTCAAGGTGAGGGGCGTTATTCCCTAACGCACCGTCACTTGCAAACGTCAGGCATTTATAGAATTGGATATATTAGACCATATATTTGGACAGACTTTCATCATAATGGCTAAAATGAATTTTAACATTATTCTGGGTGCAAATTTCATTTGTGACTACCAGGCAGTCATAGATTTGCACAATAATACAGTCAGTTTTAAGGAGTTTGATAAACTGAAGGATGTGGGCTTACACATGGATGAAATCACTACAGGGAAAGACGTGAGTTCATGGGCATTGGAGGCAATAGCAGAGGAGACGGAAGAGGAGACGGAAGAGGAGACACGAAAGGCGGAAGATGACCTTATAGATGTGGCTGTTGTGGAATTAAATGAAGAGAGTGACTCTCAGGAGATATGGGCCTTACTAGCAGAAGGAGAGGACAACGATACTCAGTTTGAAGAACTATTCCAGGAGCGGCTCAGTGACATACAACTAGGGGTTGAACATAGGAAGAAACTTGAGGAGATCTTAAGAAGACACAAGGCAGTGTTTGACACAGTTCCAGGGAAGATAATAAACTTTCAGTATTCTATGCAGGTTGAGGATTGGTCCTCATTTCGAAGCAAATTGTACCCTATACCAGAAAAACATCGGGAGCCGGTAAAAAAAGGATTATTGATGATATGTTGCAAGCTGGAGTGATTAAGAAGACTCCTACACCTTATTTAAATGCGATTTTGGCAGTAACAAAACCAAATGGATCCATTAGACTTTGTCTAGACGCCAGAAATCTAAACATGCGCCTTATTTTTCCCGAGTATGACAGTGCGCCAATCATCAGAGATGTCTTAAAAGGATTTAAGAACAAGAGCATCTATTCATCAGTAGACCTGACGAGTTCGTTTCACCATCTCGAACTGGATGAGAAGTCACAGCTTCTTACTGGCTTCTTGTTCGATAATCAGATATATTGCTTCGTCCGCATGCCCTTGGGCGTTAAAACTGCTGGATGCGCATTAATTCGAGCCTTGGATCGGAACCTGACTGAAGAAGTGAAGGAAATGACGGTACGATATATTGACGATATACTCTTGGCTTCAGATAACATTGAGACACATATCGAAAATTTGGATAAGCTTTTGGACAACCTTAGAACTGCAAATTTTAAAGTCAACTTGAAGAAATCCCATTTCTTCCAGAAGGAGATTTTATACTTGGGGCACATCATTGACCAGGAGGGAGTGAGACCAAATCCTGCGAAGATAGAGGCAATAAAGAATTTCCCTACACCAACGAGAGTGATACATATCAGAGATTTCCTTGACGTGACGGGCTTCTTTAAGGAAAACTGCCCAGGATATACTGAAACCGTAGCACCTATGCAGGAAATGCTGAAGAAGAACAACAAATGGGAGGAAGGAAGGAAGCTCGTAGTTTAACGTGACCGTTAATCTGTAGATCATAAGCCACGGGACCTCCTTTTTACGTGGAATCCGAACCACAGGTCATGGCATTTCACTTCGAAAATCTCACATGCATTGACCGGGAATCGAACCCGGACCGCCTTGGTGAGAGGCATACAGCTAGACCGCTGAGCCACCACGCCCCAACAACAAATGGCTTTGGAACGCTGAGTGTGAGAAATCATTTCAAGAGACAAAATTATTACTGGAAAATTGTATCAAACTAGGTTATCCAGACTTTCAACGGAAATTTATTATCCAAGCGGATGCTTCCATGGTTGGTATAGGAGCAATGTTATACCAAGAAGATCCAGCAAACCTTCAACGTCGTGATTATTTAGCATTTGTGAGCCACAGATTGCGTAAACACGAGCGCAACTATACGGTCACGGAACTCGAATTGTTGGCAATACTTCATGCTTTACAACAATGGAAACGAATTGTGTATGGTTACCCCATTGTTATTAGAACAGACCACAAAGCACTAACGTTCTTGTTCAAGACATCTATGGCTAGCGAGCGTGTGACACGTTGGTCCATCTACATACAACAATTTAACATCGAAATTGAACATTGCCCAGGAAAAATGAATGTAATTCCGGATGTATTAAGCAGGAACCCCGAGCCAGATACCGAAGAAACAGCGATAGTACAGCATATTCAGTTAACAGCAAAGGACCATGCATTCTTGGAGGAATTACGGGAGATAAGACGAGAGCAGGAAGCAGAACCGTGGATGTACCAAATGATCCAGTACTTTAAGAAGGAATTACCAGCAAGAACCCCAGCCTACAGAGAAGCAAAAGCCAGAGAAGGAAGATATGTCTACCTTAACAATTTACTGCATAAATGGATAGATGAAGAACACACCAAATTACGTATCATGGTACCTGCATCATTACAAAGAGGACTTACTTGGCACATACATGAAAGCTTCGGTCACGTGGGATTAGATAAGGCACAGGCGACCATAGGAGAAACGTTTACATGGCCGCGAATGAGGACTACCATTTGTGACGTAAAAAAGACTTGCGATCCTTGTCAGAGGACGAAGCCGAATAATTACTTAATTAGGCAGTATCCTAGACCATTGCTACCTCAGAAACCCTGCGAGCTCGTGGCCCTGGACTGTTTCGGTCCAATCCCGAAAGGTAGGCGAGGTTGCCGTCACTTGCTAGTGTGTATTGATGTATTTTCTAATTTTGTCGTATTGTGCCCCATTCAGTAAACTACATCGAAACAAGTACTTAGTCGTATTCGAAATAGAGTCATTCCAATCCTTGGAAAACCAGAGTTTATATTGTCGGACCATGGAAGCTATTTTACGAGTGCCGAATTCAAGAAAGGTATGGAGGACTTGGATGTAAAACACATGTTTAGTAGCATTAACCACCCTCAAGCTAATACAAGCGAACGCTCTATAAAATGTGTTACTAAATACTTAAGGATCTTAATTCCCAATGAACATCACAAGTGGGTAGACAGGATCAAAGATGTAGAGACCTGGATGAATACAACTAGACATGAATCGACAGGCCAGATTCCCATGGTCTTGCACATGAACGAATATCCAGTAAGATCGTGGAGCAACATCAACAATTGCCCACAAGATCCCATGGTTGGTCATGAGTTGAGAATCGAGAGAACGAGAGTCTATATGAGAAACCAGGCGGATCGCAGATTACGTCGTGTCGGAAATAAGAGGTATCACAGAGAACTATTAGTCAACGAGCTTGTATTAGTACGGAAGCCAGCGACATCTGATCCAGAGAAGAAGGTATTTAACAAGTTCAGTCCAAAATTTATTGGCCCCTTCTCTATTGTACGTAATCTTGGTAACAACGCATACAGAGTGAAAGAATTGAGTACAGGTACAATGTCTGTCTATAACGCGGCGAATTTAAAATTGTATTTTACAAGTGAGCCTTGGGAACGCAGAAATAATGCTGCAAATTAAATATATGGACGTCCTTTTTGCACATCCAACTATACGTGGGTCAGTGAGTACGTTAGTTGAACGAGAAAGTAGGGAGCAGCCTGCTGTAGTCAAACACTAATGAGCTCTGACAATGATGACACAGCGAGAGAGCGAGCGAGAGAGATAAGGACACTGGAAAGGGGAGGTACTAGCCTCAGGTGATCAGAAAAGCAGGCAGGCTTGGGGAATGTCTGAATGAATGAGGAAGCTGGAAGTAAACACGAGCGCGTGTTGACACTCCAACGACAGTGGCGGCTAGACTAAACTGATGAGAGGGAGATTTCTCTAGGATTGGCAGAAATGGATTACAGATGTTATATGTTTGTAAAAAAAATCGACTATTTGGTATGTTCGATTTTTTCCATGCAGGGGGATTGTGAACCCTTTATCCACAGGCTGTATAAAGGATTCTAATAATTATTCATCATCTTTTGATACATTTATACAGACAACAGATATGAGAGCCAGACGGTGTTGGGATATATTGAGAAATCAGTGGCCAAGAGGACACAATGGTTTAAGCTCCTGTGGTATTTTAGGAAGAAGTATATATATATTCTTGAGACATAGGACAGGTGCAACTTTTAGCGTGGAAGACCGCTTGGGCACGCACATTATGGCCTGTTGCTAGGAAGGTTGGCGCCAAGAAGGAAATCGAATGCTACGAGGCAATTGGTCTATCATCATGTTAACCACTCCCTACTGCAGAAAAATATGTAAAAGCGCGCAAAGTCATACAAGAGTCTGGGCCAATAATATCAAGACGCCTTGTTTTAGCGGCAACTCGGCTTGGTAACGCACACTGGTAAATTAACGCGGGAGTTATCTGCAGATTAATTCCACGATCGATTCGAGCCAGCTACAGCATAATCGTAACCTCCGCACTGCTACGAACTCAGTGATACCGATCGCATGCTAGTCTGATAATTATTATGGAATATTTTTTAATAAATCCCCTTCCACACCTACCCTAGTCAGTTTCATTTATAAGGATCCAAGATGCTTCGAGGATCATCACACATTTTTGTACGTCTGAGGACGTAACGTCGAGCACTTATTTCGTGCGTCTGAGGACGTCACGTTCACTCACTTATTTTTGTACGTCTGAGGGCATAAGGTTCATACTCTGCATATGTTCATGTTATTGAACATGGAACAGTGTCGTCAAGTTATAAGTGTAAATTCAGTGATTTATTTGTAGTCCCAGCACTATCAGTAGGACCAGTTCATCGAAATAATTCACCAAATAGACTGTCAAGGAATATAGTACTTGATAGGTGAATATAGTAGGAATTATATCGTGTGTGTATCTGACAAAACTTTATTTAATTCAGAACGAGATGACGTCTAAGAACGAGAACGGATCTGGGAACCATCAGGACATTTGCCAGAAGATGTCGATGACCAGATAAACGTCTTAAAGGAGACGGCTGCAGACGTTTTTCCTGGCGCTGTTTTAAAGGATTGAGTACAAATGAATTTATTTATTTATTAAATCAGCTATGGTATTATGGGACATATTTTTGTAGATATTTGTTTGCTTGTTTGGTAATGTAGATTTTTAGTTTTGTTATACTGACACATTAAATATGGGACTAGCCGAGCGTTGCGTTATATGTAAATATTGTGACTGTATTTGGTTCAACTTTACGGGGCGACGCGGAGCCCGTGCTCGCTTTCGCTTGTGTAAATCGCTGTCAAGCATTATTATTCGGAGGTATGCCTTACAACAAAAATGGAACTGAATTAATTTTGAGATTAAAAATAGAATTTGGAGGGTAAGATTATTTGTGAGTAGAATTTTATGACGGATCAGGATTATTTTGATAGTTGCTTTCCAGCAGTTTGAACGGGATGGCACTTTGCACCCGAGTTTTTGTTATGTATTTTTGTTAATGTGTCAATGGACGCAGTAGTGTTGATCTGTTTTGAGCCGACCCAGTGTGTGCGTATGAGAGTCAGTCCAAGCTTTTGGTGCGTTGTGTGATTTTTATAATGTGCTAGCGAGAATATATCATGGTGATTATTCTGTCTTGCTCCACATTAGCCCAGTTCATGACCACGCGAGGCGGAACTTGTGGTATATATTTGTTTCTCGCCATCCCACCCTTCTATTTATTTTCTACCTCATTTTCTCACTCATCCCTCCTTTCCTCCCTCCCATTTATACCCTCTTTCCCCTCCTTTCGCATGCCCCCTTTCCTTTCTTTTACCCTACTTTCTTTTTTTCCTTTCTCCTCTCTCCCTTTCTTCTACCCTCCTTCCCTTCCGTTCTCACCCCTCCTCCCCCTCCTTCACACCCTCTCTCATTTTCTCCCTCCATTTGTTTCTTCCTTCCTTTCTTCCTCCACCCACAGCCTCCCTCCTTTCCTCCCTCCAATCTTCAATTTCCTTCTACCTTCCATTCTTCGTTCTTTCTCCCTCCCTCCTATGCTCCTTTCCATCCTTTCTCCTCTCTTCTTTCACCCTCCATTTCATTCTGCCTTTCTTCCTTCCTCCTCCCACCCTTCTACGCTCCTTTCCATTCATCCTTTCTCCTCCGTCTTTCTCTCCATCCATTTCCTACTACCTGTACTCCCTCCCTTTCTTATTGCTTACTTTGCTCTTTACCATCTTCCCTTTTTTAATATCTGCTTCCAGGGCATCCTCCAGCCTTCATTCCAACAATAATATCCAGTTCAAACAATGCATTTTCCCTCAGCAATAGAGTTGCCTTTATTTTCTTCTTTCCTCCTACACTCCTACCAACAATTTGACGGTGTATGAATGTTTGACCGAGTGAAGATCTCGTCGTGTTTTAATTTCAAGTCAATTTCGTCCTCCAGTAGTTCATCATTATTGTTCTTCTTTGTTCGTTTCGGCATGCTGTGGACCACGTTACTTAGCACCCTAGAGCTTTAACTCTTCCCCAATATTCTCACATTCGCGTTCTGTGCGCCTCCTTTCTTTAAGCAGTCCACTTCTTGCCGATTTTCAATTTTGGCTTCTCTTAAAAGCTCTTGTTTGCTCGAAGTCTTCTTTGGAGAAGTGCCCATTCCTGGATGTCTTCAAGTGTGATTCCTACTTCTCGAAGATCCTTTTCAACTTCGATGAACCAAGGTCCCTTGGTTTTCTTGTTAACAAAGTAGGAAAATATCTTGTTGGTCTGTCTCTGTGAGTTCATGCGTGTTATGTGGCCACAAAATTGAATCCGCCTTTTCCGAATGGTGTCTGTTATCCTCTCAATGTGCAGGTAGAGTTCGTTGTTATGACGTCTCCTGTACTCGTCATTTTCTCTGATTGGTCCTTTCTTTGGCTTCTAACTGCTGCGTTCAGGGCTTCTGGACAAATGAACACATTAGTATTATTACTTAATCATTGGTGACTGTTTAAAGTGAAGAAAGGGTATCTTGGCGGGAGTTTTTCGTGATTTACCAGAATTGTGGAAGGTGAAAAGAAGGATGTAGCAAACGGAAAGGTGTTGGAATAAATGAATGAAATATACCCCAAAGCAGACAGAGCTGTAATGTGCACCAATAGTAATGACCTTCGTACTTCAACAAGTCCGTGTTCCATTTTTCGATTAGAGGTGAAATCTTTTCCTGCAGCTTAATGAACGTATCTGAGTCCAGTTAATCTCTGCAACGAAACGGTCATGATTAGATACGCTCCTATTCATCAACCAATTTGTCACCCACATCTTCTGCTTCCTTTTCAGTTTCAGCATGACGGTTTTAGTTTCTTCTTCTTCGTCGTCAAAAAAAGTTAACACTCATGGCACAACATTCGTCTGAGTCAGATCAGACATCATCCCTCGAGATGATCACAAAATGGAATGAGGTTTGCCCAAGTTGTTAGAAGATGTAGGCCTATGTATTGAACCCTTGCAAAGAAGCATATGAGACTCAGATTCGGGGCGTAACGGGTCAAATTCGTAAGTTGCTGTCAGGGCGCTTCATTAACTTGCAGGGTAACATACAACAAAATGACATGCAGGAAAGAGTGAAGCCAGGGTTAAAACAACTGAATTTAATAACAAATCACCATATTTACACATAAACAATTAACAACAAAAATCTCCCAACTGACTCCCATTTAATAAAAATGCCAAAAAACTAGGCGATATCTCTGGAGAGATTAATTACTTGGACCAAGTGTCCTTAAATAAAAGATACAAAAGTGACCATATAAGTGCGTATGCCGTTCTACATGCATCACGATGTGTACTTTGAACGCGCGATTCGTTATCATCCGGAATGACCCTTCAAACACCGAATCCGCATTTCCTAGAGCTAGACCGACACGGGGGAACACAACTACACTACTTAAATTAAACCGACACTTCCTAAATCTACTATAAACAAACACAAAATTTCCGAGTGAAATTGGACTTAAATTGCCGTAGCAACATTTACTGCCTAAAAACTTAGGACTTCTCACACAAATCAACACAAGTACATTAACACGTGACCAATAGAAAAATACTCAAATGACCGCTGTCAAAATTTACAAATACTCTACCACTACACCACACGGGTGTGACACACAAAATTACATGAATCGAGTCATAAACAAAGCAATAGGCAAACAGCCAACATTTACGTTAATCACAATATTTTATCCATACAAGGTACAACAATCCGTTACACACATGGCGAACTCCCCAATTAATTATGGCTTAAAAATTAACCATCACAATGAACAGGTTTGCTACATGAAAGCTTACAGGGTTCAGTCGGACAAAAGGACTGCCTATCAAAATAAGTCACAGGCAAAACGGGCGGTTTGTGGAACACTGCATGTCTGTCAACCCACGTGTCAAAATACCTCGACCTCCCAGAACATGGGGTCGAACCTCGAAGAAATGTGCCCCAAAGCACAATAATACATGTGTGTGTCAGAATACCATATGGACAAGAATCAGCAGTCTCCCAAGAGCACTCTGTCTTTCCATCTCAAAATACAATAGCAGCAAAAAAATATAAGGGCGGTAGGACAACTACCCCCTCCTCACGTAGAATCAACACACACTAGACACAACAACACACACTGAATCACACGTATGGGTTTTGACAGACCCTGAAAATAAAAGACACAAATAATATCCACATGCTGGCGCCATCGTTCATGCCGTGACTAGTCACCTGAAAAGGACTCAAGAAAATCTATCAAAATTAGAACGAAGGTGTTCTACAATTACTTTTAAGTTGGTGCACTCGGCTACCCTAACATGAATAATAACCTGTTCAGCAAAATGTTTTACACTCATTTCCTCCCATTCCTATTTCAAATATTAACGTTAATAAAGCACCATTTATCGAATGTAACGGGTTCCGCAATTGCAAGGATAAAATCACGCACGCACGCCGCGTACATTACACTTGACTCAAGAAAGAAAACAAAATATCAACAAACACTTTGGCCACGCGCCAACGGACATTTAAACATACAGTGTCGGTACAAGAAAAAAACTCTAAAACAACAAGAAAGAAAAACATGACTATTTACAAAGTTCCCCGGCCAAATCTAACTACATAATTGAAATAAATCCAATTTTGTACATCACCGCTTCTGCATGTAGACCAAGGACATCCTCCTCAACCCATTGCCCTATGGACAATTTAGCTCTGCATAGTAGTCGTCTGTGCTGATTTCTTGAAGCTCATCCCAACTTCAAACCACGTGCTGTTCATCTTGGTCTGGACTCCTTGGCAGAAAAGTTCAATATTAAATATTTGCCTATCTATAATCGCTTGCAGGCTACTCAGTTCACCCACAATTGTCCTAGTGCGATTAATAGCGAAGACTGGCCCTACTTATATCAGACACACGCACTATAAAAACATACATAAAATACACACAATTTATAGAGAAATATACATGTCGAGTCCGCGCCACTGGCTCGTTAACAAGTTCACAATCCTGGCTGCACTAGCAGTCGCTATCTCGTCCGGTATTTCCGTCTGTACTATGGACTTCGGTTCTGGTAAGCGCTAATTAGGGTGATACGATACCTCCCTCTTAAAGTTGAACTCGTCGTCTTGAAATGAATGTTACTGTTCATCACGCGCTACCGTGAAATATTTAGACCACACAACAAAGTTGATTTTATAATAATATGTATTACCGCCTTTAAAATTTGATACTGCGATCGCTGCGACTTTAGTTCCTCAAAGCTCACAAAATGAATTAGCTTTACTGATTTAGAGCGTAAAAATCACGTTTTACACCAAATAATGACTTAGATAAATTCGAGCGTCAAAATCACAGTCCAAACTGACGTGGAGTATGCCTCTCAAGGCTCCACAAGGTAAGACTTAGATTGGCGTCAGGCCAAGCTATTTATGAGAAACTGACAAGGGCGGTGGAGTGGGGCAAAGTCGGATAAAAACTTCCGGAGTTTTTGTCTCACAAAGATGTAGCTAGTGTCATTCTTCTCCAAATAAATCCAACGTCTCAAATTACTCGAGCGGAAATTAATCCGTTCGGCGGTTCCTTAGATACACACTTCCGCGGGCTTTTTACTACTGACGCCGTCCACCTCGTGGTCACGGCTTGGTCTCTTGCGATTGGCTGATTCAATCGTATGTTCGTTGAGAAGACCTCGTGATTCTTCCTTTATGTCTCCAATTTTGGTACAGTAGTTGCACAATTTAGCCTTGAACTCGACTAATTCTGGCCGTCCCCCAGGAATAGCTACTGGCTCAACTTCTGTTGCAATCGTTACGAAATGCTGGCCTCCCTAATATCCAAGTCGACTTCCTTATGTGCTGCCTGGGCCGTAGTAATAATAATAATAAATATGAATACTTATTTATCGAAGATCAATAAGGGTTCATTTATCCTCAGCACGGTTTTGAAATTCGAAACAATTTATTGGTTTGGATTTCAAAAACAAAATCCACTGTAGTAACAACACATCTCTTTAAATCTCACTCAGCTGCTCGAGTGTATGCCCCTCTGACTCAATTAGTGTGCTCCCTTCTCGCTGGAATGTCATTCATATTTTCACTAGGTCTCCCCCTTCTCCTCAAGTAGTTGCCACTCCCGTCGTCTCAGCTGCTCGTTGTTTACAAACAAAGTGCGTACTCAGGCGCTCCCCGTGAATTTGAGTGTTTGCTCTCAACAATATGAATTTTGCAATACAGATTCTGCACATGTCATCTTTCCTACTCATCAAATGGTTCCCTTCTGTAGTACGGTTTCAAAAGCTTCTTTATGTAATCTTAAAATTTCTTCCAATCTTCTTCTATCAGATTCCCCTACGATGGCTTCCTTAAGTCGCTCCTGAAGTAAAATTTCGAATTTGGTTCCGCCCATTTCTTCTTCCGCCAAATGCACCCAAAGTTCCTGCGAAATATCTCGGCTGTCCATTTCTAGCACTGCTGTCTGGTTAACTTGCTCTCCCCTCAAGATCTTATCTCCGGCCTCATTAGTGCATTCCTCAACAACCCAAGTATTGGCCTCTCTCTCCAGCGGATTCTCTTCCATATTTAAACCCACATGATCCAATCCTTCTACTTGTTTGAAGCTTACAGTGTTGTTATGTAAATCAATTACAGCATGAAAATCGCAAATGAAGTTGGCTCCTAAAATTATATTGTAGTTCATCTTTGGAATAACAATGAATGTTTGTGAAAAAGTATGGTTCAATATTTCCAGATCTAGAAATGCTTGCTGCTTACAATTCATAGTTTTGTCAGGAATGACACCTCTGACTTTCATTAGCGGTACCGGCATAATAGGAACAGTCTGTTTTCTTGCTATTTCTTTTATCAAAATTTCAGTGACCAAGCTCACCTGGCTACCTGTATCAATCAAACATCTCACCCTCATACCTCCAATATGCGCGTAAATAATTGGTAGCTGTCTGATAACGCTTTCACGGTTCTTCACCACTTCCTCCAGGCAGTCGTCTGGGAATGCTACCCACTCTTCTATGTTGGCCACTATCATCTCTTCTTGCTCCCTGGCGATTTCCGTTTCTAGCCTATCTCCTTTCAATTCATTTGGTTTTTTTTTTTATCCCGGGCCCCATTAGATGTGTTTCGCCGGTTATCATTCTGTCGCTCCTGTTGCCTCAGTAAACTCTCTGCCCCCTCTCCTTGATGATTGTCTGGGCTCTGTCTGTTCGCCATGGCACGCCCCCACTTTTCCTTCTCCGCTTCTTCACTTAATTGATCCAGGTATTTACGGGATTCAATATATCGCTCGTCCCAGTTATTCCTATAATCTCCTCTGTTTTCTTGGCGATAGTCCCTGCCGTTACTCCATCTACCATCTCCATTTCTTTGGTAGGGTCTACCTTGTCTCTGGTTTCCCCTCCAATTCGTGTACTCCCGCTGGTACGTCCACTGATTATTTTGACGTTGGTTATTCTGATGATATCTCCCGCGGTTATTCTGATAGTTATGATTGTTGTAATGAAACTGGTTTCGGCTGTCAAATTCTTGTCTTCTTGGCGTGAACTGTGTCCCTGTGGACTGTGTCTTACTTTGGTTTCCCTGGCCTTGGTTATTTTGGAGTCCCTGAACTACCTCTGCCGTGTTTACACATTCCAAATTCCTTCTTCCTGTCTGTGGGCTCACCATACTCGTCTCATCTAAGTGTCTAAGTAATTCTTCTGCTTGGACTGCGGTCTGAATGTTTCCTGCGACTAACAATTGTTGGATATGCATTGGGAGTTGTTTCCCGATGGTTAGAACCATATTCGGCTCGCTAGGCGGGTCATCAAAATCCCTGAATTTTACTAATTGCTGACTAAAGAATTCTGAAAAACGGGTTGGATGGGTACTATGGTATTTGCGTGTGTACAGGTCCATTCTTAACCCCTGCTGTAACGAAGGACTCCAAAACTTCTTCAAAAACGCCTCGCGGAATTGATCCATGTCTGTAAATGTGTACTTGAAACTTAAGAACCAGGTCAGGCTAGGTCCTTCTAAAAATTTCTCCACCAGTCTTAATTGTTTCTCAGGGCCGATGTGTTGGTCGTTAAAATAATCCGTTAATTGCCGTAGAAATGCTTTGGGAGTGGTTCCTGAATTTTCTTTGAACTTATCGGGCTTAAAATCATTACCCCGAATGACTTGGATGACTTGGGCTGGTGCCAAGTTCGGTTGCGGAGTTGAAGTCTCCCCCCTGTACTGCTGGAATGCATTAGTCGTTAGTCTGGGACTTTGACCTCGACTCGTGTCCTCAGCCAACTTCGAACCTGCCGGACTTCCAATACTTGTTTGCTTTTCCGGTATATTTTCATTTGAAAATAATGTCGCATTCTCTAACGATCTAATCTCGTTTTTTATGATTAGTTCTGATTGTTCCTGCAATTTCGACTTCATATTCTCCTCCAGTGCCTGCATTCGCTTTAAAACTGCCAGCCTGTCTTCCTTATTCGCCTGAGCCTGCTGGTCCCAATCTCGCCGGATCCTACTTTTTAAGCTATTTATTTTCTCCTCGTTCCTCTCCTGATTTTTCTCTAGCTCTTCACGTATCCGTTCCTGCGTTTTCACTAGTTGTTCCTCCAAATTATCCTGAGTTTTGACGAGCTGCTCCCCTACTTCTTGTCTTATTACCTCTCGTGTGTTTATCAGCTGGCCTTCCATCTCTTTCCTTATGATCTCTTGCGTTCTGCCTAATTGCTCCTCTAAATTCTCCCGCAAGTGTATCCGCTCAGTTTCAGCCTTAACTTCGACTTTATCTATTTCCTTTATTAATTCCAGCACGTTGTTATCTACCGAATTAATTTGCTGTTGTAGTTTCTCTTGGGTCTTCTTCACTCCCGCGGTGTTACTGACACATGCTGCCTCTATCTGCTTAAGTTTATCCGCCACCATCTCGTCAAATTGTATTAATTTGTTATCAAATTTTGCCTCCAATTTCTTCATTTCGCCTAACTGTCTGATGTTGTTTTCCGCAACCTCGCCTGCCAGTTTCTCTACTTTTTGAACGCTCTGGTTAATATCATTTGTGATTTTTCCTAACTGTTCGGTTTGTGTTACCGCCTGTTGTGACAATTTGTGGTTTAGTTCATTGAGTTGTTTGTCAGTGTCTAATTTCTGGACTTCTAACTGGACCGAAATGTTACCGCTCATATCAAGTAATTGTTTTTCACTGTCTATCTTCTGCGCTTGTAACTGTACCGAAATATTATCGCTCATATCAAGTAATTGTTTTTCACAGTTCTTTAATTGTTTATCGTTATGCTCCCGCTGAGCTTCTAATTGTTCTTTTAATTGTTCTTCCGTTTTCGCGGACATTTGGATCGACATCTGTTCTAATTGTTTTTCACAGTTCTTTAATTGTTTATCTAATTGTTCTTCCGTCTTTACGGACATCTGCACTAATTGTTCTTCCGTCTTTACGGACATCTGCACTAACTGTTCTTCCGTTTTCGCGGACATTTGGATCGACATCTGTTCTAACAATGCCTTTATCTCATCAACAAGCGCCATATCACACACAAAAATATATTCAGAGAAAAACAGGGTTATGGGCTAAGGTTTCAGCCCTACACGCACATACATGTCACACATTTAAATATTACTGGCTCTAATTTAATAAAAATCTCAGTAACAAAATTTACTGAATACAATGACACTTATTCCCAAACAATAAAATAACCCCTAGTGATCTGCTTTTAAATTCCTAACCAACAGAATTTACGAAACACCAATTAACCGAAGTCAATTAAATGTCAAATATATGGCAACATCTTCCTGCTTGACCGAGTTCATTAATAATGCAAATTTCTAATTTTAATGTGGGCGCCAGAACAAGTTTATAACAAATACAAATCAAATTCTAACCTTGTTCAATATTTCTAACCTTAGGAACTCAGTGATTTTACTAATGCACATGGCGGTACAACATCGCCTCCATTTACTGAATTTACATGTCCGCTTGACCTGGCATCATTTCTCAACGAAATAAATATGAGATCAGCGAAGCAACAACAACAACAATCCCCACTTGGGCAGCCATTTTTGTTTTATGAACCCTTGCAAAGAAGCATATGAGACTCAGATTCGGGGCGTAACGGGTCAAATTCGTAAGTTGCTGTCAGGGCGCTTCATTAACTTGCAGGGTAACATACAACAAAATGACATGCAGGAAAGAGTGAAGCCAGGGTTAAAACAACTGAATTTAATAACAAATCACCATATTTACACATAAACAATTAACAACAAAAATCTCCCAACTGACTCCCATTTAATAAAAATGCCAAAAAACTAGGCGATATCTCTGGAGAGATTAATTACTTGGACCAAGTGTCCTTAAATAAAAGATACAAAAGTGACCATATAAGTGCGTATGCCGTTCTACATGCATCACGATGTGTACTTTGAACGCGCGATTCGTTATCATCCGGAATGACCCTTCAAACACCGAATCCGCATTTCCTAGAGCTAGACCGACACGGGGGAACACAACTACACTACTTAAATTAAACCGACACTTCCTAAATCTACTATAAACAAACACAAAATTTCCGAGTGAAATTGGACTTAAATTGCCGTAGCAACATTTACTGCCTAAAAACTTAGGACTTCTCACACAAATCAACACAAGTACATTAACACGTGACCAATAGAAAAATACTCAAATGACCGCTGTCAAAATTTACAAATACTCTACCACTACACCACACGGGTGTGACACACAAAATTACATGAATCGAGTCATAAACAAAGCAATAGGCAAACAGCCAACATTTACGTTAATCACAATATTTTATCCATACAAGGTACAACAATCCGTTACACACATGGCGAACTCCCCAATTAATTATGGCTTAAAAATTAACCATCACAATGAACAGGTTTGCTACATGAAAGCTTACAGGGTTCAGTCGGACAAAAGGACTGCCTATCAAAATAAGTCACAGGCAAAACGGGCGGTTTGTGGAACACTGCATGTCTGTCAACCCACGTGTCAAAATACCTCGACCTCCCAGAACATGGGGTCGAACCTCGAAGAAATGTGCCCCAAAGCACAATAATACATGTGTGTGTCAGAATACCATATGGACAAGAATCAGCAGTCTCCCAAGAGCACTCTGTCTTTCCATCTCAAAATACAATAGCAGCAAAAAAATATAAGGGCGGTAGGACAACTACCCCCTCCTCACGTAGAATCAACACACACTAGACACAACAACACACACTGAATCACACGTATGGGTTTTGACAGACCCTGAAAATAAAAGACACAAATAATATCCACATGCTGGCGCCATCGTTCATGCCGTGACTAGTCACCTGAAAAGGACTCAAGAAAATCTATCAAAATTAGAACGAAGGTGTTCTACAATTACTTTTAAGTTGGTGCACTCGGCTACCCTAACATGAATAATAACCTGTTCAGCAAAATGTTTTACACTCATTTCCTCCCATTCCTATTTCAAATATTAACGTTAATAAAGCACCATTTATCGAATGTAACGGGTTCCGCAATTGCAAGGATAAAATCACGCACGCACGCCGTGTACATTACACTTGACTCAAGAAAGAAAACAAAATATCAACAAACACTTTGGCCACGCGCCAACGGACATTTAAACATACAGTGTCGGTACAAGAAAAAAACTCTAAAACAACAAGAAAGAAAAACATGACTATTTACAAAGTTCCCCGGCCAAATCTAACTACATAATTGAAATAAATCCAATTTTGTACATCACCGCTTCTGCATGTAGACCAAGGACATCCTCCTCAACCCATTGCCCTATGGACAATTTAGCTCTGCATAGTAGTCGTCTGTGCTGATTTCTTGAAGCTCATCCCAACTTCAAACCACGTGCTGTTCATCTTGGTCTGGACTCCTTGGCAGAAAAGTTCAATATTAAATATTTGCCTATCTATAATCGCTTGCAGGCTACTCAGTTCACCCACAATTGTCCTAGTGCGATTAATAGCGAAGACTGGCCCTACTTATATCAGACACACGCACTATAAAAACATACATAAAATACACACAATTTATAGAGAAATATACATGTCGAGTCCGCGCCACTGGCTCGTTAACAAGTTCACAATCCTGGCTGCACTAGCAGTCGCTATCTCGTCCGGTATTTCCGTCTGTACTATGGACTTCGGTTCTGGTAAGCGCTAATTAGGGTGATACGATACCTCCCTCTTAAAGTTGAACTCGTCGTCTTGAAATGAATGTTACTGTTCATCACGCGCTACCGTGAAATATTTAGACCACACAACAAAGTTGATTTTATAATAATATGTATTACCGCCTTTAAAATTTGATACTGCGATCGCTGCGACTTTAGTTCCTCAAAGCTCACAAAATGAATTAGCTTTACTGATTTAGAGCGTAAAAATCACGTTTTACACCAAATAATGACTTAGATAAATTCGAGCGTCAAAATCACAGTCCAAACTGACGTGGAGTATGCCTCTCAAGGCTCCACAAGGTAAGACTTAGATTGGCGTCAGGCCAAGCTATTTATGAGAAACTGACAAGGGCGGTGGAGTGGGGCAAAGTCGGATAAAAACTTCCGGAGTTTTTGTCTCACAAAGATGTAGCTAGTGTCATTCTTCTCCAAATAAATCCAACGTCTCAAATTACTCGAGCGGAAATTAATCCGTTCGGCGGTTCCTTAGATACACACTTCCGCGGGCTTTTTACTACTGACGCCGTCCACCTCGTGGTCACGGCTTGGTCTCTTGCGATTGGCTGATTCAATCGTATGTTCGTTGAGAAGACCTCGTGATACTTCCTTTATGTCTCCAATTTTGGTACAGTAGTTGCACAATTTAGCCTTGAACTCGACTAATTCTGGCCGTCCCCCAGGAATAGCTACTGGCTCAACTTCTGTTGCAATCGTTACGAAATGCTGGCCTCCCTAATATCCAAGTCGACTTCCTTATGTGCTGCCTGGGCCGTAGTAATAATAATAATAAATATGAATACTTATTTATCGAAGATCAATAAGGGTTCATTATCAATAATCAAGTACAAGTTTTTCAGGTTTGTAGGCCGTGGTCCAGCCAGGATATCTGTGGAGCGGAACCATCGAAAATGCCGGACGCAGTTTCCGGTGAAACGTCGGGAGATATCCTGTCTGGACCACGGCCTACAAGCCCGAAAAACTTGTACTTAATTATGAACGACGGCCGTGAAAGCCTGAGCTGTTATAGTACAGTGAGTCCGGGAATGTTCTCCGCAGCGCCTACATGCGTCTGCGAGAGCTAGCTACAGCAGTTATGTTGGTAGCACGGCTGCCGCTTGCATCATAACAAATAAACAGTAAACTTCGTACTCACCACAGCCATTCATAACAGATGCTGGAACCATTCACAGTACATCACTCTTTTTCCGTAATCAGTTTGTTTTAATTCATGAACCACTGTAACTTTATAAGGCAACAACTAAAGCTTGTCTCTTACTGCTTTAGGCGCTGTCGACTTAGAGATTCCAGTTTGTTGAACTAATTTTCGTGTTGATTTACTTGAACTACGCAGCATTATATCGGAGATTTCATCAAGTTTTTCCTCTGTTAAAAGCGTAGGCCTGCCTGTTCCCGGTACATCGTGATCTGAGCCAGTCACACGAAATGTACTTACCAAATCCCGAACAGTATCACGGTTTGAACACTTTGAATTAGAAAACCGTGCCTGAAATCTTAATTTTACATTTTTCTGTAAACCGATCACCTTCGCGAAGAACGTATTCCACAAAAAAAAAAACTCTCTCTGCAGTTGTAAACATTACCGCCTGTATACTGTTGCACTCTTCCAATAATAATCTATCTGAACGCTCGCTTACTGTAATACACACTGAAGACATGCAGGCTCGCGCGCTTATCGCGATACACACCGACAGCTCATGCGGGGAAGTCCCGCTTTGAAGGACACAGTGCAGTGCAGCCAATTAGACGCATGACTCAACCACTCACAGCTGCACGTACCCACTGCAGAGAACATTCTCGGGCACCCTGTATGAATCAATGTTTGCGCAAACATGATGTTGCACACTTCTTCCCACCTTTCGCTTACTTAATCTAGCGACAATGTAGCAGTATTTCTAAACGAGAAACAAGCGCTATCTTGGAATTGTTATTGAAAGGATCATTATGGAAAAATAACGCAAGTGGAAAATTTCAAATACGAGGGAGAGATTATACAGAAAACAGGACTGAACTTGGCATCCAATGAAGAAAGCATCACAAACCTACAGAAAGTATACAGACTTGCATGGAACCACTACAACAACAAAAAGTATCTCCATCAATGCCAAACTACGACACTATAATACAGTAGTCTCACTAGAAGCCTTATACGATTCAGAAGCGACAGCAATCAAGGGAAGAACAAAAAACAAGGAAATAGAAAATAACGAGAGAAACATACAGAGAAAGATCTACCGGCAAGTTCAGAAAGTGGGAATATGGTTAAAGAGACCGACAATAGAACTATACAACAGACAGAGACGATTACAAACAACATAAGGAAAAGAAGGGCAACATTTTTTGGACTTGGATTTGTGATCACCAGGTTATTGAAAGTCCCATAGGTAAACTTATGTGCATAGCCCCTATGAACATAAGAAACTTCCGTTTGATTGCTGTAATAGATTCGTAGATATTGAGATCCGTCTTAATATTTCGGATGGTCGCCATGTTTGATTACTATATGTATAGGCCATAGAGTTATATACCATTAAATGCAAATTGTTGCGCAGATTCATTATTCAAACTTTCACTTCAATCGCATGATTACGATACAAGAAATAAAAACTTATTTTTAAAATTTTGCACAGCCACCATCTTGAGGTTATGTTAACAATTGAACAAAATTAGATGCCAGTGCATTACATCTATATATATAACAAGAAGTTCCGAGACGAACTAAAGAGCCTACTTTTCTTAAAATTTAAGATCCATGCCAATGAATAATCTATATGGGTCTATCTAGAATAATGACGAAATTAAGTTGGTAATATCGAAATTTCTAATTAGTTCGAAATACTGTATACCTGGCATAATGTAGCCTAATAGAGAACTACAGTTGGCAGCCCTGGTGACTGAATATATTCTTAGTTCCATCTCTTAAGGCACTGAATAAAAAATTTGGTTGAAGTCCAATGGATAGCACAGACGTTACATGCAGTTAAACATTGGATCTAACAGCGCTCGTAAAATCATGTTGGCAACAATGACATATATGTATTGGTCAGATATAATCTGACATAATATGATCTATTGTTGTGTCCATTTTGAATGAAATCCATTAGTTAGTATAGAAGTTACATGTATTTAAAATTGGACCTATCAGAGGCTTAGAGTCATGTTGGCAGCACTGACGTATATTAGTTACTCCAAATTAATCTAGAATGCCAGGTACTTACTATACGTGTGCAAAGTTTAGAACTATTGGCTTGCATACTTTCTGATATATTGATATTAGGGTAACAAAAATAGAGACAGTATTTATTAACAGTTGGCAGCCCTGGTTACTCTTAAGTATCGGCAAAGTCATATCTGTTAGGGTACACATAGCACATACGAAATTTGGTTGAAATCCAAATGATAGATTAGAAGTTACATGTATTTAAAGTTGGACCTCTCAGCAGGCTTGAAATCATGTTGGTAGCACTGACGTATATAAGTTACTCCTAATTAATATAGAATGTCAGGTACTATACGTGTTCATAGTTTAAAGCTGTCGGCTTGCATACTTTCTGATATATGGGTATTTGGATTTAAAAAATTGAGAGCATTTATTAACAGTTGGCAGTCCTGGTGGCTTTTAAGAATACGCTCAGTCATATCTGTTTAAGTACAGATAGCACATACGAAATTTGGTTGAAATCCAATTGATAGTGTAGAAGTTGTATGCATTTAAAATTTGGACCTATCAGCAGGCTTATAATCATTTTGGCAACACTGCCATGTATGGCCTCCTGGAAATTAAACTGCAATATTATTATCTATACGTGTGCCAATTTTGAAATAGCTCCCATTCATACCTTCCAAGATATCCAATATGGAGCTCAAATTTCAAACACGATTTTTCAGCAGTTGGTAGCACTGACATCATTTTCAAATACGGCCGTGAAATATTCTGGTATTGATCTTTAGTCCTACCAAATTTTGTTTCGATTGCTGCAGCCGTTTAGGAGTTGATAGGGGGGGGGGGGGACACACACACAGCCAGAATGACAGACAGAAGGACAGACAGACAGACAGACACACACACATTTGCCCGATATCATAAGTCTACTTTTATGTTCGACTCTCACTATTATGTGTCAGATAACTGTATCATAATGATGGTCATAATAGCACTGTATTCCATTATGATACAGTTTCTCCAGCCAATCAGAGCTCGTTCATTGACCAATTAGGTAACGATAACTTCGCGCATGCGCTCAAAATCCAACATGTCGGACATAAACACAACATCGAACTATAATAAATTACCGACATGGAATACCCACCGTCCATATGTTCGCGTAAATAAACTGGCGAATATGAGACAAGAAATAGCACTGTACCTTAAAATCACCAACACTAATTTCTACACGGCGCATTGTCTTCAAATGACTGCGGTGACAATATTACTGAGGGACGGCTGATGTAAACATATGGCTGCATATGGCATTGCAACCACACAGAGCGCATGCGTCGGTTGTTCAAAGCTCTTGAAAGACAAAGATATAACACCCAACGCTCGCTCTGCGATCACAAAATTCCAGTAGCTGACTCTCAACAGATATTTATGAATATTTATGTTAAAACATATAATAAAGTTATAATTATCGTCGAACATAAACAGTCGTATGCAACTCGCCTATAATGGTAATTAAGACACTCGTATGGAAATTATAAAACTCGCATACGCTCGTTTTATAAAAAATACTCGTGTCTTAATTATAGCCATTATAGGCTCGTTGCATAATGTACTATTTCCTCATTTTTGCAAAATGTGAAAAGTAGGCTAAAAATCAATTGCTGTTCGTTAGTCTTGCTAAAACTCGAGAACGGCTGAACCTATTTGGCTAATTTTGGTCTTGAATTATTTGTGGAAGTCCAGAGAAGGTTTAAAAGGTGAATAAACATGAAAGTTGTAGCGCACGAGTAGATTCAACAAATGAGTGACGGCACGCGAATCGCTTGAATAAAAGTCCCGAAGGCGTTCATATACCATTCATCTGATTGCTATGGAACTTTGGTTGTATTGTTGTGCTCACTCCAGGAAAGGTTTCTGATTTAGTAAATCCTTTTTGCAATAGATAGCGCACGAATACATTCAACAAATGAGTAAAGCCACGTATCGTTTAAGAAAAATGCCATATGCGTTCATATACCATTCATGCGATTGCAATGAAATTTGGAGAAATGCTGTTTCCACTACCGCAAAGATTTCTGATTTAGTAAATCCATGATTGAATCCACTTAACGAGTAGATTCAACAAATGAGCGACGACGGGCGAAGCGTTTCAACAAAGTCCTGTATGCGTTCACATACCATTCGTCCGATAGCGATGAAACCTGAGGGAGAGTTTGTGTATACTACAGGCAAGGTTTCTGGCTTAGTAAATTCATGGTATAATAGGTAGCGCACGAGTAGATTCAACAAATGAGCGATGACGCGCGAAGCGTTTCAACAAAGTCCCGTATGCGTTCATCTACTATTCGTCTGATAGCGATGCAACTTGGGTGAGATGTTGTGTACATTTCAGGGAATTTTTCTGGCTTAGTAAATCCACTTAACAATTGGTAGCGGACGAGTAGATTTAACAAATGAGCTACGACGGGCGAAGCGTTTCAACAAAGTCCCGTATGCGTTCATATACTATTCGTCTGATAGCGATGAAACTTGGGTGAGATGTTGTGTACACTTCAGGGAAGGTTTCTGGCTTACTAAATCCACTGTACAAAAGGTAGCGCACGAGTAGATTCAACAAATGAGCGACGACGCGCGAAGTGTTTCAACATAGTCCCGTATGCGTTCATATACTATTCATCCGATTGCTATGTAACTTTGGCGAGTTGTTGTGCACCCTCCAGGAAAGGTTTCTGATTTAGTAAATCCATTTTACAATATGGTAGCGCACGAGTAGATTCAACTAATGAGCGACAGCGCGTGAATCATTTCAACCAAGTCCCGTATGCGTTCATATACCATTCATCCGATTGTGATAAAACTTTGGTGAGTTGAGTACAGTCCTGTGAAGGTGTTTGAATTAGTAAATCCGTTTTCCAATGGGTGGCGCAGATGTAGTTTCAAAAAATGAGTGACGGCGCGTGAATCGTTTATACAAAATCCCGTATACGTTCATATGCCATTCATTCCATTACGATGAAACTTTGAAGAGTTGTGTACACGCCAGGGAAGGTTTTCGAATTAGTAAATCCATTTTACAATAGGTAGCCTATGAGTATATTCAACAAAAGGGTGACGGCGCTCGAATCGTTTCAATAAAGTCCCGTATGCGTTCATATGCCATTCATTTCATTGGGATAAAACCTTGGTGAGATGTTGAGCACGCTCCCATGATTTTGTTTGAGATAGTAAATCAATTTTACAATTTTTTAGAGGTGGTTAACAGAAAAAGACAAAAATTTTGGGAATCCAAAAGCACTTCAACAAACAAAGTTACTACGCCAACAATTTATTTGATTGGCATTGCAACGCATGCCGGGTACAGTTAGTTGTGTATAAATATTTACTGTACCATATTTCACTGCGCTCAGATAGTTAAATCGCGAGAAACATCTATTAAATTGTATCAATTCGCTTGGCAGCCATGTTGGTTTTGTAGTTACCAGGTTTTTGAAAGTCTCATAGATAAACTTCTAGTAGTGCCCTTTATTACCGTACAAAATTTCAGGGTGATATCGGTAATATTTTCGGAGATATTGAAAGCTGGTGAAATATTTCGCACAACCGCCATGCTGGATTGGTGAGACATAATACAATTTGAAGGGCACGGTCGGAGTCGGCCAAAATGGTGCTATGATCTTACCGAGTGTCATTGAAATTGCTCCAGCCGTTTAGAATTTATTACAGGGGGACACACACACATGTACACACACACGAACAAAAGGTGATCTCATGAGCCTTTTTTTTTCATAAAATGAAAATGGGCTAAAAATCAGAAAACAGAAATTTGAGCAAACGCCCAAAAAGATAAAAACAGGAAAGAAGTGGAGGGAAGAGAGAAAGACTGAATATATTAGAGATTTTTGGGATGAAAGGGATCGAAAAAAAGAAATGAAAATTGACGGTGTTTTGACGCTTCCTTAACGATGATGATAATAATAATAATAATAATAATAATAATAATTAAGGTCATATGTCGGCAACTTTTCACAACAGAAATTTCGATATAATGTGCGGCATAGTCTTGGACCAATACGGTAAGTAACAGAAATTTAATTAATATCAACCATTGGTGTATTTGACACAAGAACCGGAAACTACGGATTACTGTCCACTATTGAAGAATATGATACTGAACAAAGGAAATCTTGTTCTTGGATCTAAGAAAGAAATTCATAGACGTGTTTGTCAGACAATGCTCATCAATATGTTTGAGAAGTAAATGGTGAAATTACAGCAAACAGATCACCTTAAGAAATTGCCTTCTGTGGAAAATATAATCTGTCTTTCTGATGAATGGCAGGCTGTATAATTCGGCAAGAAACATACTAGCGCACAATACAAATTGCAGACTAAGCTCTGGCATAATTTCACCTTGTGTGAGAGAAAGAAAAACACACGTCTGATCAAGAAACAAAGCCAAGCTTATAATGTGACGAGTGAAGAATGCTGGGAGATTTACGTGAGTAAAATATAGTTATCTTACACCAGGACACCAACGATGAGATGAGATGAGATTGTTCACTATGATAATCAATATCTTCAAATGTTATCTTACAGTCCGTGCCACCTTAAATAAGTTACTAACAATGTAACCTTATCATTTGTACCCCTTCACTACAAACATGGTGATCTATAGTCCGCGTCACCTTAAATAAGTTACCAACAATGTAACCTTACCATTTGTCCCCCTTCACTACAAACATGGTGATCTATAGTCCTCGTCACCTTAAATAAGTTACTAACATACTAACCTTACCATTTGTCGCCCATCACTAGAAACATGGTGATCTCTAGTCTGCGTCATCTTAAATAAGTTACTAACACAGTAACCTTATCATTTGTCCCCCATCCCTACAAACATAGTGATCTCTAGTCTGCGTCATCTTAAATAAGTTACTAACACAGTAACCTTACCATTTGCCCCCCTTAACTACAAGCATGGTGATCTATAGTCCACGGCACCTTAAATAAGTTACCAAAAATGAAATCTTACCATTTGTTCCCCATCACTACAAACATAGTGATCTATAGTGCATGTCACCTTAAATAAGTAACTAACATTGTAACCGTATCATTTATCCCTCATCACTACAAACATGGTGATCTATAGTCCACAACAACTTAAATAAGTTACCAACAATGTAACCTTACCATTTGTCCCCCATCACTACAAACATGGAGATCTATAGTCCACGTCAACTTAAGAAAGTTACCAACAATGTAACCTTACCATTTGTCCCCCATCACTACAAACATGGTGATCTATAGTCCGCGCACCTTAAATTTACCAAAAATGAAACCTTACCATTTGTCCCCCATCACTACAAACATGGTGATCTATAGTCCGCGCACCTTAAATAAGTTACCAACAATGAAACCTTACCATTTGTCCCCCATCACTACAAACATGGTGATCTATAGTCCGCGCACCTTAAATAAGTTACCAACAATGAAACCTTACCATTTGTCCCCCATCACTACAAACATGGTGATCTATATTCCGCGCACCTTAAATAAGTTACCAACAATGAAACCTTACCATTTGTCCCCCATCACTACAAACATGGTGATATTTAGTCCGCGCACCTTAAATAAGTTACCAACAATGAAACCTTACCATTTGTCCCCCATCACTACAAGCATGGTGATCTATAGTCCGCGCACCTTAAATAAGTTACCAACAATGAAACCTTACCATTTGTCCCCCATCACTACAAACATGGTGATCTTTAGTCCGCGCACCTTAAATAAGTTACCAACAATGAAACCTTACCATCTGTCCCCCATCACTACAAACATGGTGATCTTTAGTCCGCGCACCTTAAATAAGTTACTAACACTGTAACCTTACCATTTGTCCCCTATCACTACAAACATGGTGATCTATAGTCCGCGCACTTTAAATAAGTTACCAACAATGTAACCTTACCATTTGTCCCCCATCACTACAAACATAGTGATATATAGTCCACGTCAACTTAAATAAGTTACCAACAACCTTATAATTTGTCCCCCATCACCACAAACATGGTGGGTTATAGTAGAATTTCATGCTTTTAAGTAGAATCAGGGCTGTATTCAGTGTTACCACCCGTGTTTCAAAGTCCCCACGTTTACAGACCACGTAACTATATCGTTTAATGTTACTTTAAATTTGGCAGCTAGGGTAACCCGGGCGCCCGAGAATGTTCTCCGCAGTGGGTACGTGCAGCTGTGAGTGGTTGAGTCATGAGTTTAGTTGGCTGCACTGCACTGTGTCCTTCAAAGCGGGACTTCCCCGTTTGAGCTGTCGGTGTGTATAGCGATAAGCGCGCAGCCTGCATATCTTCAGCGTGTATTAGTCAGCGAGCGTTCAGATAGATTATTATTGGAAGAGTGCAACAGTATACAGGCGGTAATGTTTACAACTGCAGAGAGAGTTTTTTTTTAGTGTAATACGTTTTTCGCAGAGGCGATCGGTTTACAGAAAATGTAAAATTAAGATTTCAGGCGTGGTTTCCTAATTCAAAGTGTCCAAACCGTGATACCGTTCGGGATTTGGTAAGTACATATCGTGTGACTGGCTCAGTTCACGATGTACCGGGAACAGGCAGGCCTACGCTTTTAACAGACGAAACACTTGATGAAATCTCCGATATAATGCTGCGTAGTCCAAGTAAATCAACACGAAAATTAGCTCAACAAACAGGAATCTCTAAGTCGACCACCTAAAGCTGTAAGAGACAAGCTTCAGTTGCTCCCTTTTAAAGTTACCGTGGTTCATGAATTAAAACAAATTGATAACGGAAAAGTAGTGATGTACTGTGAATGGTTCCAGCATCTGTTATGAATGGCTGTGGTGAGTACGAAGTTTACTGTTTATTTGTTATGATGCAAGCGGCAGCCGTGCTACCAACGTAACTGCTGTAGCTAGCTCTCGCAGACGCATGTAGGCGCTGCGGAGAACATTCCCGGACTCACTCTAGTTGCCTATTTCTGAGACGACATTCAGGGTGTCCAATCTTTGCATCGTTAGCGAGATGAAATGAAAATCCACAGCCTGCTTCCAGTCTCCGACCGGGTCAGGAATGGAATGAATGAAGCCCCCATCTAGCGGCGAGGATATGAACTGTGCCGGCTGCCGAATTCTGACGCACTCCTCTGGGGCAATGATTAAATGCATGACAGATGAAATGGAATGATAGTGGAGAGTGTTGCAGGAATGAAATGTTGACAGGGAAAACCGGAGTACCCGGAGAAAAACCTGTCTGCCTCCGTTTTGTCCAGCACAGATCTCACATGGAGTGACCGGGATTTGAACCACGGACCCAGCGGCGAGAGGCCGGCGTGCTGCCGCCTAAGCCACGGAGGCTTCGTTAGCGAGATAACGTAACCTATTTTTCAATGGCTATTAAACAGTGCTATATTCTCCACTTCGGCGGCTTCGGTGGTGTAGTTCGCAGCATGATGAGATTCTATGCCCAAGATCGCGGGTTCAAACCCGACCGAAGTCATCGTATTTTTTAAGGGAGGGGAAGTAAAGTCGGCTGTCCCATGTCATAGATTTATGGCACTAATTACACTTGTGTGAAGCTAAAATTATAGGTTTGATTTGACTAATGTTCTTAGGTTCTAGCGGTCGTCGCCAGGAGCCAACTACGGTGGCATCTAGTAACCAAGTTCAGAACTAGTTGGTCGTTGACGTTGGTGTTTGGTAGCAAAAGTTGGAACTACTTAAAAATCGAATGTCTGCAGTCCTTACTTGAATTAAAAACAGATAACACACACTAATACAGCCATCACAATTAGCACTGGTTATCAGATAGATTCTGCACACACCCAAGTACACGGAGTCGCGTTGTTGCAGCCCCTAAACTGAGGAACCAACCAACCATTCTCCACTTCATATAGACTACATATTCTACTTACTACGTATTTAGATGGATGTGTCTTTAAGCTTAGGTCTATCTGTTACTAACATTGTCACGGTGGTAACCATGGTAACAACTGTTCTAGTTCCGTAGATACATCTATATGTTCTGAGGGGAAGTAAAGCCAGCGGTCCCATGTCATAGATTAATGCATGTTAAAGAACCTTCCACTAATTGCACCTGTGTGAAGCTAAATTGGATAGGTTAAGAATGTAAAAAACGCTCTTAGGTTTCTACGTTATTTGCCAAGAGCCGACTGCGGTGACGTCTAGTAGCTAAGTTCTGAACTTGGCCTAGTAGTCGTTGACCGTGGCACTTGGCGGCAAAAGTAGGAACTATTTGAAGAAAAAACGATAACACACACACTAATACAGCCATCACAATTAACACCGGTTATCAGACAGATTCTACACACACCCAAGTACACGGAGTCGCGTTGTTGCAGCCCCTAAACTGAGGAACCAACCAACCATTCTCCACTTCATATAGACTACATATTCTACTTACTACGTATTTAGATGGATGTGTCTTTAAGCTGAGGTCTATCTGTTACTAACATTGTCACGGTGGTAACCATGGTAACAACTGTTCTAGTTCCGTAGATACATCTATATGTTCTGAGGGGAAGTAAAGCTGGCGATCCCATGTCATAGATTTATGGCATGTTAAAGAACCTTCCACTAATTGCACCTGTGTGAAGCTAAATTGGATAGGTTAAGAATGTAAACAACGCTCTTAGGTTTCTACGTTAGTTGCCAAGAGCCGACTGCGGTGACGTCTAGTAGCTACGTTCTGAACTTGGCCTAGTAATCGTTGACGGTGGCACTTGGCGGCAAAAGTAGGAACTATTTGAAGAAAAAAAAACGATAACACACACTATAATACAGTCATCACAATTAACACCTGTTATCAGACAGATTCTACATACCGAAAGTACACGGGGCTACATGATTGCGTTGTCGCGGCCCCTAAACAGAGGAACCAACCAACCATATGTTGCTATAAGGACATGCATCAGTGATCAACATGATATTCTATGTCACTGTGGAGAAGAACAGACAGTTCAACATATGCTTCAATGGCGACTATGTCCAGCTCCTGTACAGAAGACGATCTTAGTACATTGGTCAAAAATATGCCGTACTTTATATCCAAATTTCGGTTGTGAAAAATTGAGGTGCAGCTTATATTCAAGATCTTACGAAAATATCCTTTACATCTTTCAAACATAAGCTCTAAAAAGACTAAGTTTTTTAGTTGTTATTGTTCCGTGTTGACTAACAATTAGTTTATTTTTATTGATTTTGATTTTCTTTTTTCTTTTCTATTTAATTTCTGTCATATTTTTTATTTTTTTTATTTTTATTTTTTCTTCTTTTTCTTTCTTCGTTAGGGTCTTCTGAGTACCACGAACTAATTTCAATGTTTGGTCTTTTGATGTACTTTCTTCTTCCTCCAATGCTCCTTCATCTTTTCGCTGTGTGTCTTCTTTCTCTCTTCCGACCATTTGAGCCTATTTCCTTATATTGCCTTCCTTTTTTTGTTTTTGTTTTGTTTTTTTTACATTGATTTAATCATTCTTGTGTTTACAAAAAAAAACCAGCTACAAACACTGATCACTAATTACAATTCCCTCCTCAAGGTAATGTTCCAAGTTCATTGTAGTCTTCGAGAAAAAACAAAATATAAAAACACACAAAACACGAGAACAAAACACCAAGCATCATAAGACTGTAGCACAATGATGACCACACGTATGTTGTTAGAATTTATATAAAAGGTTGCCAAAAGCACGGTTGAGACACTTCCGCTGTACGAGTTTCCATCGTTCTCTCCGGAGGTGATCCAGAAAACCAGGCAGGGTATTCACCAGGGGTGTCCGGTAACCAGTAAGGTTGTAGTGGATTGCTGCAGCTGCTAGCCATAAGATGGCATTCTTTTCGGCTCACCAAGTACATCCCGTATTTCGAAGTTCAAGATCTCCTCGTTCCTGTTGCGTGCTAGCCCAGTTATGCTGTGAATAGCATTCATCGTCCATCGCCACACGCCGTTCGCACTCCCACATCTAGTGATGCGGTGGATGAGGGTGTCAGTCCTGTTGACCACAGGACAGGTATTATCAGCCACTTGTTCGTGCCGCTTCAGTTTTTCACCAGTGGGGATGATTTCATGAATGCAGGCATATACAGACAGTCGCCATTCTAAGGGAAGCCATTTGTTGCGCACATTGCCCCAGATATGCTTCCAGTCCTTGTTGGGGTATTTCAAAAGCACCAGGGGTGTGAAATTAGGGAGATGCAATAGAAAAGTATAAATGTGTTTAGCTTCATTAAAGGAACCATCGGAGATGTGGGCAGTGGGAAGTTTTAGCAAAAGGGCCAGGGCTTTCCTGAACAAAGTTCGGAACGGATGGGATTGTCGTAAAGGAGTAGTTTCAATGACTTTCAGAGCAGCACAAACGAACGGATCACCTGTAGACTGTCTCGCCTTGATAATATGTTTCAAGAAGAGTGAAGAGCATTTCAGGTCAACTGCAGAAAGTCGCAGCCCACCACACTGTTGTGGTAACTGCAGTTGTTCTCGTCGAATTCTATAGCGATAGCCTTTCCAAAGATAGAAACCAATCGCCATTTCAATGCGCTGGCTGATTATATATGGAGGGGGAAGTACTTGCGCCATACACCACAGTTTCGACAGAGCAAACATATTAATGTGCCAGTTTTTTTTTGCAGAATATTGAGCCGTCTTGAAAGTTCCTCTTTCAGTTGGAACCTCAGAACATTTAATCGGGCAGCCCAGTTGGTCTGTATGGTCTCCGCAATATCTCGACTGAAAGTTATACCCAATATTTTGCATGCGATGACTGTAGGAATACCGGTAGTACTGGAGTAGTGTCTATTGTCACCTGGGCCTAATAGCAATAAGAATATTTTTGACTCTGAGAGTCGCACATTTTTTCCGTATTGACTGAATTATATTAAGAACAAAGTTCCAAATGGTTCCGCCTCGTCAATACTGTTTATTAAAATGTCGTGATACAATCACCCGTCTTTTAATACATGGAATACATGGTACATGTTTCGACGTCTGACACTTATTGACGTCTTCATCAGCCTAAATATTTGGGTAGCACTTAAAACATTCCCTTTATATACTAGGTGTAGTTAAAAATTGTACATAAAAACACACATAGATCATTGTGACACATTAAAAAGTTGTTAAAACATTTTCTTATGTTGAAAGCTCAATAAAATCCTCAGTCGGGCTTGGCAGTCTTTCTTGATTTATTTCTAATGTTAGCTTCAAAAGCCCAAGCAAGGGGTGACCATTCCCAACTGGAAAGAAATGAAACTATGTATGAGAGAAAGAAGTGGTGGATAAAATAATACTTTAAAAACCCTAAATGTTATATAAAGACTTACGATGTAATGCGGCAATGAGCTAACAGAGCCGTGCTGAGTCGGACGGAGACTGTGCTGTACTGAAACGGTGTGTCAACATGGAAGCAACAAGCAAGACAATAGGGGCGGAAGAGGAGAGGGATAAGAGTTCGGGAGTGTTTTGGTGAGGAGTGGGGAAGGGGGAAGGGGTATGGAGTGGGTTTAGGGGAAGGTAACATGGATCAATGCTTGTGGATTTATTTCTATGGTGGTTTATATTTTGTTTTGTAATGGATTAACGTTTCATAGAGTACGTTGTTTTCGAAATGAATCTCATTAAGATTCGTTAGGGGGGCGGTCTTTTGGGCTAAATCGATTTCAATTTCTTCTAAGATGTTCATTGTAATTCCTTTATTTGCTCGATGTAAGATTCTCATATCGTTGTTAATGTCTGTGAACTCATGTTTGGTATCTTTCATATGATTTGCCATGGCGGAAAATTTATTGTATTTAATGGCATTAAAATGCTCCCCATATCTTGTTATTAATGCTCTACCTGTTTGTCCAAAATAATTAGCGTCGCATTTAGCACCTTTCAACATATACACACCTGATTTACTGAATTTGTTCGTATGGTTCAATTTATTAGTATTGAATTGAATATTATTGTTTGTGTTGGAAGTTCTATATGCTATTCTTAGTCCACACTTTTTGAAAATATTTGAAATACTATAAGTTTTGGTGCTGAAATACGTGAAAGTCGCGTATTTGGGCTGCTCTTTTTGTTCCGGCGTTAGGCGGGTGACCGGTTTGTTTTTAAGCTTGCTGATAATATTGTTGACAAACAGCGATGTGAATCCGTTTACCTTGGCAATCTGTTTAATGATTTTTATTTCTTCATTTAGATCTGTTTTGCTTAAAGGAAGGGAAAAGGCTCTGTTGATCATACTAAAAAAGGCGGCTTTCTTTTGATTGCCCGGGTGGTTAGAGTCTTTTCTTATTGTCGTGTGGGTCTGGGTTGGCTTTCTAAAAACTTTATAGTTTAACCTGTTATTATTCAAACAAACTGTAGTGTCAAGGAAGTTGATTTTACTGTTTACGGCTGATTCAGAGGTGAATTGTATGCTTTTATCCAAACCGTTTAATTTTTGCAAGAGTCCTTCTATGTTTAAAATAGTATCATCGATTATTACAAACACGTCATCCACATATCTTCCCCAATAATGTATACCGTCAATTTTGCCTACAATTTCTTCGTGTTCCAGATGGTCAAGATATATGTTAGCTACTAAACCAGATAGCGGAGATCCCATTGAGAGTCCTTCTTTTTGTTTATAGATCTTATTGTTAAAAGTGAAAAAATTATTTGTGAGTGTGAATTCGAATAGCGTCATGAATTCGTTAATTTCTACTTTTGACAATATACTGTTGTTAGACAAATTTTGTTTGATGACCTTGAGCGATGGTGCAATTGGGATGTTTGTGTACATATCTTTCACGTCTACGCTATGCATGGAGTGTTTGCTCATTAAGGTAAGTTTCATGGTTTCTTCGCAGAAATTGAGTGTGTTTTTCAGGGATTTATTTGCTTTAAAAACACTCCATGCATAGCGTAGACGTGAAAGATATGTACACAAACATCCCAATTGCACCATCGCTCAAGGTCATCAAACAAAATTTGTCTAACAACAGTATATTGTCAAAAGTGGAAATTAACGAATTCATGACGCTATTAGAATTCACACTCAAAAATATTTTTTTCACTTTTAACAATAAGATCTATAAACAAAAAGAAGGACTCTCAATGGGATCTCCGCTATCTGGTTTAGTAGCTAACATATATCTTGACCATCTGGAACACGAAGAAATTGTAGGCAAAATTGACGGTATACATTATTGGGGAAGATATGTGGATGACGTGTTTGTAATAATCGATGATGCTATTTTAAACATAGAAGGACTCTTGCAAAAATTAAACGGTTCGGATAAAAGCATACAATTCACCTCTGAATCAGCCGTAAACAGTAAAATCAACTTCCTTGACACTACAGTTTGTTTGAATAATAACAGGTTAACCTATAAAGTTTTTTAGAAAGCCAACCCAGACCCACACGACAATAAGAAAAGACTCTAACCACCCGGGCAATCAAAAGAAAGCCGCCTTTTTTAGTATGATCAACAGAGCCTTTTCCCTTCCTTTAAGCAAAACAGATCTAAATGAAGAAATAAAAATCATTAAACAGATTGCCAAGGTAAACGGATTCACATCGCTGTTTGTCAACGATATTATCAGCAAGCTTAAAAACAAACCGGTCACCCGCCTAACGCCGGAACAAAAAGAGCAGCCCAAATACGCGACTTTCACGTATTTCAGCACCAAAACTTATAGTATTTCAAATATTTTCCAAAAAGTGTGGACTAAGAATAGCATATAGAACTTCCAACACAAACAATAATATTCAATTCAATACTAATAAATTGAACCATACGAACAAATTCAGTAAATCAGGTGTGTATATGTTGAAATGTGCTAAATGCGACGCTAATTATTGTGGACAAACAGGTAGAGCATTAATAACAAGATACGGGGAGCATTTTAATGCCATTAAATACAGTAAATTTTCCGCCATGGCAAATCATATGAAAGATACCAAACATGAGTTCACAGACATTAACAACGATATGAGAATCTTACATCGAGCAAATAAAGGAATTACAATGAACATCTTAGAAGAAATTGAAATCGATTTAGCCCAAAAGACCGCCCCCCTAACGAATCTTAATGAGATTCATTTCGAAAACAACGTACTCTATGAAACGTTAATCCATTACAAAACAAAATATAAACCACCATAGAAATAAATCCACAAGCATTGATCCATGTTACCTTCCCCTAAACCCACTCCATACCCCTTCCCCCTTCCCCACTCCTCACCAAAACACTCCCGAACTCTTATCCCTCTCCTCTTCCGCCCCTATTGTCTTGCTTGTTGCTTCCATGTTGACACACCGTTTCAGTACAGCACAGTCTCCGTCCGACTCAGCACGGCTCTGTTAGCTCATTGCCGCATTACATCGTAAGTCTTTATATAACATTTAGGGTTTTTAAAGTATTATTTTATCCACCACTTCTTTCTCTCATACATAGTTTCATTTCTTTCCAGTTGGGAATGGTTACCCCTTGCTTGGGCTTTTGAAGCTAACATTAGAAATAAATCAAGAAAGACTGCCAAGCCCGACTGAGGATTTTATTGAGCTTTCAACATAAGAAAATGTTTTAACAACTTTTTAATGTGTCACAATGATCTATGTGTGTTTTTATGTACAATTTTTAACTACACCTAGTATATAAAGGGAATGTTTTAAGTGCTGCCCAAATATTTAGGCTGATGAAGACGTCAATAAGTGTCAGACGTCGAAACATGTACCATGTATTCCATGTATTAAAAGACGGGTGATTGTATCACGACATTTTAATAAACAGTATTGACGAGGCGGAACCATTTGGAACTTTGTTCTTAATATAAGCAATAAGAATGACTTTCTATAGTTTACTTGTGCTCCACTGGCCTGACAAAATGACTCAAGGGTCTGTTGGACGAGTATCGCATCGCCTTCATTTGTGAGTAGTATCGTTACGTCATCGGCATAGGCTCGCAGTGTGAAACGCTCTCCGTTGATCGTGAGGCCAGTGAGTACGTTGTTCATCATCCTGACCATGGGTTCCAGCGCCAAGGCGAATAGAGCCATTGATAGGGGGCATCCTTGTCTGACAGACTTCCTGACTGGAATTTTCGTTGACAGAAACCCGTTGACCATTACACGAGAAGAAGCCGTTTGGTTAAGTCGTTGGAAAGTTGCTATGATTGTGTTGGGAAAATGAAAGCGTTCTAAGACCTCCCATAAATACTTGTGGGCTATTCTGTCAAAGGCCTTATTAAGGTCAATGCTTGCAAGTGCAGCTGCGGGGTTATCAGTGACAGAGTAGTGTATGATAATATCACGAATGTCTAGCAGGTTGTGCACGATATTTCTTCCTGGAATGGTACAAGTTTGCCCAGTGCCAATTAAAGCGGGAAGAATGCGTCTGATTCTGTTTGCTAACACCTTGGACAGAAGTTTATAATCGGTATTTAAGATAGTAATGGGTCTGTAGTCAGTGATATAGACACATTTCGATTGTTTCGGAATCAGAAGAATAACCCCTTCTGTGAAGGTTTTCGGAATGTCACCGGTCAATGCTTGATTAAGCACACTCGTCAGGTCATCTCCGACCAGGGTCCAAAAGTGTCGGTACCACTCGTACGGGATGCCATCAACGCCGGGTGTCTTATTAGATCCAGTCTGGTCTAGAGCATGTTTCACCTCTTCCTTGGTGATAGACGTCTCTAGAAAATGGATGTCATCGTCCTCGAGGTGTTTGTCAACAGATCACAAGATGTTATTTACATGCAAATCACTAACGCTGTCTTCTCCCAACATGTCACGAAAGGAGCGCTCACTTTCGGCGAGTATGTGTTCGTGAGTTCTGATGACCATACCTTGTTCATTAATCCATTCATGCACAAATTGTCGGTTTGCTGATCTTCGCATTTTGGCTAAATGAAAGAGCGACATTCGTTCATCAGCTAAGATGGAGGTTCGTTTAAAGTGAGGGAGCAAGTCCTGGAGACTCTGCTCTTTAATCCCTATAATAGTTTTCTTGATGGAACTGAGGGGTGTTGAAACATTTTCTCCTAGCCGTTCCTTCTGATGCAGGTCATACATGACTGTGGTATAAAAGTTGAGTTTCCTGTTCAGGTCGTGGTACCGTTCATAGGTGAAAGTTTTGGCTGTAGATCTAATGGTAGGCTTTAACTTCTTTATCCACCAGTCTAGAATATTATGGTATCGATCTTTTGTTGCAGTACATTGTTGATAAACGGTGGCAAAGCGTCGGTCATTGTTGTGGGTTTGAAAAGCATTCTTGTTCATTTTCTGTGAACCCCGACCAATGAAGCATCTGTCTTCCCGTTGCGCTTTAAGAGTAAATATGACACTGTGGTGGTCACTGCAGGCTACGGGAACTACTTTACAGCTATCAAGAAGATGGGCTTGAGGCTGGGAGATATAAGCGCGATCTATTCTAGATCTGGAATCCACACGACAGAAGGTAAATTCCACGTACGAACCATGCAATCGTTGCCAGGCATCCACCAGCTGCATGCTATGGGTAAGTGTCTGCAGCCCTGGACAGAAGTTGAATGCGCCTGTTTGATCACGAGGATGCAGTGTGCAATTGAAATCACCAGCTAAAATCACCGGACCTGACGTCGCTACATATGTCAAGATGTCATGGCTGAACAGTGCGTTCCGGTCATGCTTGTAATTCGTCCCGGACTGGCCGTATACATTGATCAGTCTGATGTTATTATAGGAAGCTGACAATATTCTACCTGAGGGGTCCATGATGACATCGGTAATTTCGAAACCTTTTCTATACACGATGGCGGTGCCCCGGACGTTGTCCCCCACATTCACAACATGGTCATAATTGTACAAGAAGCCAAAATTGTTTTCATTGACCTCCTGCAGAAACAATATATCAATATCATATTATTTCAAGAATCTACACAGCAGGGCTGGTGTGGTGACATTCTTCACGCCATTGACATTGAGAGTAGCAAACGTCGTGAGAATACTGGCCATGCTCTGGAAAACGAGCACCAAATGTAGAAACAAGGGAGAGAAATACATGTTCTATGTGCGATAGTGGCCCGTAAAACTGACGTTATTGATGAAAAACAAAAGAACAGCAGGAAATATTGTAGGTCAGCGTTTAGAATTGCCCAGGGATTTGTCAGTACTCTTCAGTCTCGGAGGTAATCGTGGGTCTCGATGACTAAGCGTGGCGGGTTTCACAGGAGTGGGGGGTAAGGACGGAGTCTTCCCAGTGTCCGGAGCTCTCACGTGGCGGTGAGCAGTACTGGCTGTTCCACTTCCAGCAACTTCAATTTCCATATCGTCATCTGTGGCAAGGCTGTTTGCAGTGTCAGTTAGATTGGGCAGGGGAAGCGTCGGGGGCAGATCCGGAACGTGTGGTGAGGGGTTATCCTGCAGCAGATCAGAGCTTGTGGGCGCAATTACTTCAGCTGTTGTGTACATGCCGGAAATCCCGTCATGGGTTCCTGGTGGTGGTGGGACTGTTAAATCGGTACCTTCGCTGTCCGGTTTCCGACGTTTGTGTGTGCTTTCATCAAGTGTGGGGAAGTCCGAGTGATCAACAGCGTGCTTAGGTGCTGGAGCTGATGGCGGGACAACGTGTTCCGGGGCTCATGCTGGGGGTGGGTGACTCAAGGTTGATGGGTCGCCACTAAACGGCAGGGCGGTATTTTCTGGTTCAACAGTGTCAGGTCCTACCGTACGCTGGTCGAAAGCGCGTGCTTGTCGCAGGGGACACTGGGGTCGTAAATGGTTCGTTGAATTACATGCAAGGCAAGTTCGCATTTGACCATCATAAACAATCTGTGCACGGTAGCCTTCAATGGAAATGAACGAGAGGATGGCTTCCTTCAAGTCCATGCGCACTGCGCGTATGCCATTTTGCTCCCGAAATGGGTATTGCGCAGACCATTCTTCATTTCGATGCTCATTCACTTTACCATATTTGCTAAGAGTACTTATTATTGAACTGATGGGGACCTCCGGGGGAACATTGAGAATACGAACTGTTTTGATGACATTGTCGGCAGCAGTAATTTGCACAGTCCCTATTCGATCATCTGACAAAGTAATTTTCTGTTGGCCCGCATGTATACTTAACAACCTCTCAAACAGTACTTGGGAAATTACTTTTAAATATACGGCGTTGTCCAAATTGTCGAGTTGAATCATCTCGATCTGGTCAGCAGTGATTTTCAAACAAGTGGAGATACAATTGGGCACCTCCCATGCACTGGGCCTGCTGTCGCGTTCAAAAACACATTTTAAAGTGAGCTTTCGCACAAATTTTGTAACCATGGTGATAGTCGTTTACTAGTACAAGACGAGAGTTATGCGAATATGAACCGCTCACAGAACACGGTATTCAGTGGTTCGAGAGCAGATACACGCACAGAAATAGCCAAGCACAGTACCGGTACCTCACGTGAGTGAGACGCGACCTCGCTCGACGAAGGCTGTCGAGCAACTCCTCCTTGGAGTCCTTCCATTCCCAAAACTTCTTTTTTTGTTGTTGAAAATTTCTCTCTCTAGTGCATCTTCTTCTCTTGCATTGTTTCTTTCTAAATCTTTCTTTACTTCTTGAAACCAGGCTGTTGTCTATTTCTTTTTCCAAAGATATTTAAAAATCTGTTTGGTTAACCTGCTATCATTCATTCTATATAAATGTCCGAAAAATAACAATCGCCTCTTCTTTATTGTCTCCGTTATGTTTTCAATGTTCCGATATATTTCTTCGTTACTTCTTAATTTCCAAAACTCTGTAGTTTTTAATATAATAATTATAATAATAATAACACTCAATACTTAGAAGCCAAAGAAAGAAAAATCCTGAGGAAGATCCTTGGACCATCATCTTCATCAGTTTATCTGCCTGATGGCAGGTTTCCTCATGGTCGGTCTCTCCACCTTATCCGGACTTCAGCAGCACGTTTCATCAGCTCATAAGATTTATCAATCTTGATGAAATCCAGCATCTGAAACCTTCTTCTTCCTTTTCGGATTTTCCTTTGAACTGTCCCTTCTAATCCACTTTTCACCAAACCATCTCCCCTTATGATGTGTCCAATTCAATTCATTTTTCTTTTCCTAATCTTCTTTAGCATCATTCTTTCCTCTCCTACTTTCTTTAATACTTCCTCATTTCTTACTTTGTCCTTCCAACTTACTCTCTGCATTCTTCTCCATAGCCAAATTTCGAAAGCCTCCATTCTTCTCTCGTTTCCTTTCCTAAGCGTCCAAGTTTCCACTCCATACATTGCTACACTCTAAACAAAACATTTCATTAATCTGTTCCTTAGGTTTACTTTCATTGCTCACAATTTAATTTTCTTTTCTTACTGAAGGCTTCTTTTGCTATTGCAATCCTTGTTTTTATTTCTTTAGTGCATATCAATTCTTGTGTAACCCAACTTCCTAGGTATTTAAAACTATCTACTTGTTCAATTTCATTTTTTCACCTTTTCCACCTAGGCTATGACCATACTTTTTATTTCTCATTTATGTTCATCCCAATCAGAGAAAATGAGGTGTACAGAAGACGGCATCACAACGAACTCTACCTGCACATTGAGAGGATAGCAACAGACACCATTGGAAAAAAGAGGATTCAATATGGCCACAAAACACGTATGAGCTCGCAGAGACAGACAAACAAGATCTATTCCTACTTTGTTAACAAGAAAACCAAGGGAACCTGGTTCATCGAAGTTGAAACAGATCTTCGAGAAGTAGGAATCACACTTGAAGACATCCAGGAACGTGCACCTCTCCAGAGAAGACTTCAAGCATGCAAGAGCTTCCAAGAAAAGACAAAATTGAAAACCGACAAGAAGTGGACTGATGAAAGAAAAGAGGCTCACAAAACGCGAATGTGAGAATATTAGGGAAGAGTTAAAGCTCTAGTAACGTGGTCCACAGCAGGCCGAAACGAAGAAAGAAAGAAAGAAAGAAAGAAAGAAAGAAAGAAAGAAAGAAAGAAGAACATTTAAAAAACCAAACAATACTTCTAGATTTTTGCCCTGTCTTGGCAGAGTTTCACCTAGGTTTACCGCAGATGAGTCTGACTTGGCACATCTAGGCAAAACACACTACAAAAATATAGAAGTATTTCCTGATATTGTGCTATTTGCTCTCTGCCGTTGGTCGGTTGCTTAGTTTAGGGGCTGCGACAACGCGGTCATGTAACCACGTGTACTTTGGGTGTGTGTAGAATCTGTCTGATAACAGGTGTTAATTGTGATGACTGAAGGACTACAGACAATAATTTCAAGTAGTTCATACTTTCGCTACCAAATGCTACCGTCCACGACACCTTGCTGTGAACTTGGCTACTACTAGATGCCATCGCAAACAGCGCCTGGTGACAAACGTAGGAACTTAAGAGAATTAATCAAACCTAACCTACAAATTTTGCTCGACACAAGTTTAGTTAGTGGAAAGTTATTTTACATGGCATAAATCTATGACATGGGCACGCCTGCTTTACTTCCCCTCCGAAGGAAAGCATACTGAGGGATTTTTAACGCTCTTAAAAAACGATGACTGCTCTGTGACCTTAATATCCTAAGGAAAATACTTTCTATTTTGGAATGGCATTCCGGTCTAACTAAATCACTGGGTATAAGGTTCCAGAATGAAGCCAGTAGGTGTAACAAGTCCCCGTACGAAGGTTACACGATGCGTACACGCACTAAGAAGAAGATGGCTGCGTACGATAAAGTATTCCAGTCCCGAATGTCTAAGTATTTGATAGTATTGTTTATTCAAGACACACACATCGCTGTTTCGCATTCTCCAGGGTTGTCAAGCGAAGCCTAGACAATCCCTCATAAACGTCCCTCGCTAATATATCAGATGCCTCATGATGGTACAGACAATACTTAGAGACAGAGACGTGCCCAGGGTACCACGACAGTACTCGCTGACACACCTGGTTCTAACAGCCCTACTCTCTGGGCCAGGGATTGTCAAGTGAACCATATCCAAGCATTTTCTGGGCCCCCTTAAGCTGGGTTTACCTAGACGCGGAAGCGGAGGTGTCCGGACATAACGTACCACTTGATTTTCGAGGACATAACGTACCACCTAGGTCGTTATCTATCTAAGAACGGTTTTCCCGTAATCCCCAAATATTTACGCAAGGGCATAACGTACCACTTGATGTCAGATGGGTATTCCAGTTACAGGTTCATTACCACATAAACATCAGTGGCGATCACACTGTGCGGCTTTAAATATTTTGGTATTGTAACATGGAGTTGTGTACAACGAATAAGGGCGGTTTATGTGCGCACTTCGACGAATGAAATAGGAATTGTACATTGAAAGTTCAAAGAGAAAGAAGAAATATGTCAAGTATGATGAGCAGCTTGACAGAATAATGAAGTGGTATGAAGTGAATGGAAACTTGAAATCTTGCCTGAGAGCTCTCTCATATTCGCAGAACTTGGAATGAAACTTCACATGGCGAACTTGCTATTCACTTAGAATGAAACATCCCATGACGAACTTGCTACTCGCTGGGATATAAAACCCACAAAAAACAATTTAAAAATTGTAAAAGAAATTTAAAAAAACAAAGTAAAGGAAACTAAAAATGACCAGAGCTTAACCGCAGCTGATTTTGAAAATTTTGCCAGTCCAAAGCCTGGATAAAGTGTGACGGGAATCCAAAAACTTATCATATTTTGTATTACTTTATCTTATGTTATTGCTTACGTATTTATTACCAGGATTAATTGAGCAATACCGAGCAAGTGGCCGTGCGGTTAAGGTTTCATGCACCCTAAATACTTCCCACTCTTTCAAGTGGTACGTTATGTCCTATAACCGGAACGCGGAGAGTGCAGTCGGCTCTCCGCTCGTGAGTCATCAGCTAGCTGAATTGTGTTTTCCTAGACGCGGACTTGTCCTCTGGCGGAGAGAGGAACGGTTGCTCATTTGTATACTAGGAGTGATAAGGTGTGGTCGATATGGACGTGGAACCTAGACTTTCTATTGTATTACACTTGGAAGAGGAGGAGGAAGAGTTACTACTGCATTTAGTGAAGAATCGAAAATGTGCAAGTGACATATTTAAAACACGTGAAAATGAGGGAGTGTTTAAAATTCTTATAAATAACCATTTAATTGATGACGGAATTAGATTCAAACAGTATTTTCGATTGACCAAAAACGAGTTCTATGATCTATACCAAGAAATAAAAGATGTTGAAGAACTGAAATCGCAGGTTTATAACAGAAAGCAGTAGACCGACACACACTCATGGTGCACACACTTTATACTAAACACACAAGGGACACAATTGAATAAAACTACACACAACTTGTACAGATGTCCAGCCACTCCGCCAGCCGACAGCGGACTCGTCTGCTCTCAGAACTGAGGAACGCGGAGGAGCGAGTTCCGCTCGTCAAGCGGCGGTCCGCTCCGCTTCTAGGAAAACAGTACCATTAAAATTACATATGACCAGAGGAGAGTCGACTACGCTCTCCGCTTCCGCGCCTAGGAAAATCCAGCTTTACAAAAACCTCTTCTTGGGTGTTAATTTCCTAATACAGGGGATGCCTCATAAGTTGGGCTCGGATGCTTAAGACCTAAAATAGCCCGATTAAGCAGGCAAATATGACCTTAAAAATGACGAAATATGACTCAAAAATGACAAAGTTAACTGCTCTCACCAGGACTGCGAAAGAATCAACCAGATAAGTAGCCTGTACAATAAAATCTGAATTGACCATTTATAACAACCACATATTCACTCCAAACAAGCAAATTCCGGAGGTCAATCACCACTTCCAGTATCTCAACAAAACATCACATAGACTACAACTAACAAATACTGACGAGTTACATTATCTCAACTACAGTGTTGCCAAAAAGTTTAGGGACACCCATATATTTCAGTCTTGAACAGACTGTCCCTATAGTTTTAAACTTATGATGTATTTTAAGTACAACTAGTGTAAAGTACTCAAATTGCTCAAATAGTTTGTGAGTTATATTTTTGTTTTGTCTTTTATGGCCACCAAAAAGTAAGTTTGATTTTGAAGAAACCAAAGAATATAATTAAAAAGGTATCCAACAATGCATTCTGATTGTTATGTGGTTCCTAGGAGCTAACAACAGCTTTAATGTGACCCCTGTTTGAAGGCCTTAAAGAAGTTCTTACTCATTTTGCCATCATTTTAGTAAAATTTCATTAGCCGTATATTTTAGGCCTAATAACACCAACGTTTGAATTGCCACAACCTGTAGGCTGGTGATAGCGCGCGCAGATGCTTCCCCATCACTGCAACACAGGAAAGCCAGCCAAGAAAACTTCATCGCGCTAGCTGCCTCAGTTCAAACGTTGTGGCAATTCAAAAGTCGGTGTTATTAGGCCTAAAATTTACGGGAAATGAAATTTTACTAAAATGATGGCAAAATGAATAAGAACTTCTTTAAGGCTTTCAAACAGGGGTCATATTAAAGCTGTTGTTATCTCCTAGGAATCACATAACAATCAGCATGCATTGTTGGATAGCTTTTTAATTATATTATTTGGTTTCTTCAAAATCAAACTTACTATTTGGAGGCCATAAAAGAAAAACAGAAATTATAACGCATGAACTATTTGAGGTAGAGTCCTCAAATTTTCAACCAAACACGATGTTAGAGTACTTTACATTAGTTATGCTTAAAATACATCATACGTTCAAAACAAAGGACAGTCTATTCAAGTCTGAAATATACGGGTGTCCCTAAACATTTTGGCAACACTGTAATACTGCAACTAAATAAGAGTATATTTTTATTTTTATTTATTTTTATTTTTATTTAGTCGATTTACCCTCTAGGATGGTGGTTCCCACGGACTCAGCGAGGGAACTCACCACTACCGCCTCTATGGGCAGTGTCCTGGAGCTTGGAACATCTGGTCGGGATGGATACAACTGGGGAAGTGTGATCAGCACGTCGCCCAGGCGGCCTCACCTGCAAAGCGAACAGGGGCCTCATGAGGGGAGGGATTGGAAGGTTAGGATGGATAGGCAAGGAAGAGGGAAGGAGGCGGCCGTGGCCTTGCAGTAGGTACCATCCCGGCATTTTCCCGAAGACAAAGTGGGAAACCACGGAAAACCACTTCGAGGATGGCTGAGGTGGGAATCGAACCCCCTCTACTGTACTCATTTGGACCACCCGAGGCTGAGTAGACCCCGTTCCAGTCCTCATACCACTTTTCAAATTTCGTGGCAGAGCCGGGAATCGAATCCAGGACCTCCGGGGCGGCAGCTAACCATGCTGACCGCTACGCATAAGTGTATATATTGTAAATATTTTCACCCATACTTTCAGACATAGATTATAGCCTAAGTGTAATGGATCTGAACATGATCGCTTGATGATCGAAACTGGTCATCCAAGTGTATTCATTAATCTCATGTATTTTTTTTCAGGATTAGGGAATAATCGAACCCATTTGGGTACAATCGTGTTGACCGACTGAAAAGCACCAAACTTTTTGTTTGACAAAATATGACATGAAAATGACTGATTTAAATATGGCCGCTTTGTTTTTAATTATAAATCCAAGCGACAATCCCTTCGACATTAAATTGTTAACTACATTCTGTATTCCTAATTTCATATTAATGTTCTGAATATGCATGTTCAAGTGGTTATCTACAGTCTATATCTGTAAACACTAGTTCCCGTTCGGTAAGTTGAGGATGATTGCACACCGACAGCTGGCGACAAACTACCGAAATATGACGTTCTTACAAAAAACATGCTCAAAATATGACCTAATGGTAAAAAATGTTCGAAATATGCATTTATATGACAAATAAAAACCACTGTATTGTGACGATAATCACTTGATTTGCATCAGAAATCAATCGGACATGGAAATAGAGGCAAAGAAAAACTATGATTTTTCCTAACATCCGAGCCCTAGTCACGCCCGAATATTTTAGCCTACTTTCACATTTTGCAAAAATGAGGAAAAAGTAGACTTATGAGATCGAGCAAATGTGTGTCTGTCTGCCTGTCTGTCTGTCCTTCTGTCTGTCTGGCTGGCTGTGTGTGTGTCCCCCCTATCAACTCCTAAACGGCTGCAGCAATCGAAACAAAATTTGGTAGGAGTAAAGATCTATACCTGAATATCTCACGGCCATATTTGAAAATGATGTCAGTGCTACCAACTGCTCAAAAATCGCAATTGAAATTTGAGCTCCATGTTGGATATCTTGGAAGGTATGAATGGGAGCTATTTCAAAATTGGCACACGTATAGATAATAATATTGCAGTTTAATTTCCAGGAGACCATACATGGCAGTGTTGCCAAAATGATTATAAGCCTGCTGATAGGTCCAAATTTGAAATGCATTATAACTTCTACACTATCAATTTGATTTTAACCAAATTTCGTATATGCTATGTGTATATAAACAGATATGACTGAGCGTATTCTTAAGAGGCACCAGGGCTGTCAACTGTTAATAAATGGGCTCAATATTTTTTATCCAAATACCCATATATCAGAAAGTATGCTAGCCGACAGCTTTAAACTATGCACACGTATAGTACCTGACATTCTATATTAATTTTTGAAGTGACCTTTTCTTCTGCTCTTTAGAATGAAATTCAAAAACAGCACATACATGATTTGGTATCGCGCATCTGCAGTAAGTGTTGTAGCATTCGGAAACTGAGGCAAGTCCCGACCTGTTGAGTGGGAACATTTGTACTGTAGAGACAGGATTATGGGTTATTCCAGCAGTTAGACGTTTCTACTATATTTCGAGTAACTGGGGGACATTAATATGGTACAAATTTAAAAACATATTATGTCGCCTCCGTAGCGAAGCGGTCAGCATGGTTAGCTGCCGCCCCGGAGGTCCTGGGTTCGATTCCCGGCTCTGGCACGAAATTTGAAAAGTGGTACGAGGACTGGAACGGGGTCTACTCAGCCTCGGGTGGCCCAAATGAGTAGAGGGGGTTCGATTCCCCCTTAGCCATCCTCGAAGTGGTTTTCCGTGGTTTCCCACTTCGTCTTCGGGCAAATGCCGGGATGGTACCTTCTTCAAGGCCACGGCCGCCTCCTTCCCTCTTCCTTGCCTCTCCATCCTAACCATCCCTTACCTTCCCTCATGAGGCCCCTGTTCGCTTTGCAGGTGAGGCCGCCTGGGCGAGGTGCCAATCCCACCTCACCAGTTGTATCCCTTCCGATTCGATGTTACCCGCTCTAGGACACTACCCGTAGAGGCGGTAGTGGTGAGTTCCCTCGCTGAGTCCGTGGGTTCCACCAACCTGGAGGGTAAACGACTAAAAAAAAAAAAAAAAAAAAATGGAAACTCTTAAGCAATTTCTGAAAAGTTAAGCCTGCTCATAAGTAATATCATTTTTTGAAGAATATTTTATTTGGAATGATTTCTTGTGCCATCTCTCAATAAGGTTTCTTATACCACGGCGGAAGTAACAAAATAATCTCATTATCTCGGAGGGAAACATTTTCTCCGCCAATCCGATTGCGGCATCGTCTTTTACATAACACTCAGAGCGTCTCTGATTCTTTTGTCGGTATAATTAAGATACACCCTGTATACTGTAGTTCAGTATTGTACTGCATAAGAATCAAGGGAAACAATTACTGTAAATTATAGAAGAAATCTTAGAAAAACTACGCGTACAGATTATTTTTATAATATGTACACTGTACAACTTGTTTCGCGTCGTATTTAACTGTCGATAATTCCATTGACGGAGAAGACAAAAAATATAATAACGCTCTGTGCGGAAACACAAAAACAAACAAATATCATGATTTTTTTCTCCTGTCAGGGTGGCCGAGAAATCCGTAGTGCCGGATTACCGAGTGCCGAGTTTGAGAGACTCGACTGTATTCAGGAAATAAGTAACTTTTATAGATTTCCATACATCATTCCGAAAATAAGCGTAACTCAAATTGCGCGTTGACCTCTCATTTAATGTTATGTTCTTATCTCGTGTCTAGTAATCAATTAATCAATTCCTTGGTTAGCCGGTTAATGTATCATTCAGTTAATCGATTATTCGATATCGATTCAAATTGTTTATTAATCGATTAACCAGAAATCTCTTACTACCAGCTAAACTTCACATATTGGCCTACGGCCCTACACTTGACAGAATACTTTACTAATATTCATATAATACCGATTACAGTGGCCGAGAGCGTTAACACACTACTTCGTGCCTCGCTAGCATTGGGCTCGAATCCCACCTCGGCCATCCTGAAAATGGTTTTCGTGGTTTCCCATTTTCACCACCAGGCAAATGCCGGGGCGGTTCCCTTCAACAGGTCCACGGCCGATTTCCTTCCAAAATCCCTTCCCTGACCCGTCCCGAAAATAAAATAAATAGCCATTGGCTGTATTAATAATATTCATATGGTCCATACAAAGCCTCCGTGGCTCAGGCGGCAGCACGCTGGCCTCTCACCGCTGGGTCCGTGGTTCAAATCCCGGTCACTCCATGTGAGATCTGTGCTGGACAGAACGGAGGCAGACAGCTTTTTCTCCGGGTACTCCGGTTTTCCCTGTTAAAATTTCATTCCAGCAACACTCTCCACTATCATTTCATTTCATCTGTCATTCATTTAATCATTGCCCCAGAGGAGTGCGTCAGGCCTCGGCAGCCGGCACAGTTCATATCCTCGCCGCTAGATTGGGGCTTCATTCATTCCATTCCTGACCCGGTCGGAGACTGGAAGCAGGCTGTGGATTTTCATTTCATATGGTCCATACAGTAATTTCTGGCAGCTGCTCTCTGGTGAGGAACAGAGGAATTTATCTATATTTTTGTAATCTCATTGATATACTTTCTTTGGCCACATTGTTTATTTCCATTGAAAAAGAAGGCAAGGTTTCTCCGAAACGTATGGTTTAAATTAAAAATACACACGGCATTAGCCAAAAAAACATGAATTATTTATATAATATTCATATGATTCGTATAATATTCATATAATGCTATAGTTTACATTCAAAATAGTCATTTGTATATTTAAAACACTACGGTAATTTGTGTTACCGCGAGATTGAGATAACGTCTTAACCGGTTGATTTCGTAATGCATTCTAACGAGAGCTCTTGGTATGTAGATTTGCAGAGTGTTTTTAAAAGGAAAATATATGTTAGGGTATATTTTTAAATTATTAAAGAGTAATATAATATTTGTCGCTCCCGTACTTGCGCACAATGGCTCTATTCCACCAGAGAAATGGCGGAACCCGCCGCGTCTTACTGAGATCTTTGTTTATCAGAATTTAAAAGGGGGGAAATATTGTTGTGACTCTATGGCTCAAGCTTTTAGAGTAGAGTAAGTGTATGTGGAGGTAAATCACTTAATGGGCAGAGAGCTATATACCTAATCGTTTGACTAGATTTAACATCTTCCGATAAAACACTTCAATTTTCCAATATCCAATTCGCTTGACGTACTTTATCACAATCAATAAAGCTCAAGGGGAAACTCTCGAACGAGTCACTATTTGCCTCATCAAGATTTCAGTCATGGCCAGTTATATGTTGCGAAGTCGATATTTCGACGCCCTTTTAGTTGCAACAGTGTAAAAAAGTAATCTTAAAAAAATGCATACTGTATAAGAGAATAGTTCAGAAATGTTCCCAATTACCGTCATGTTTTGACGGGTATCAACTAGTTAATATAAATTTAGTTAGATGGCCATCCAAAATTTTAAAATCAATTTACTGGCCCATGCTCAAAATAGGTTGACCACCCCTGGCCTAGAGCAAATAATCTGCTAAATGAAAATTTACATAAATACACAGAATGTAATTATAATTCTTGGGGCCACATTATGAAGTTTGGAGGAGAATTAATTGGAAGTGAATACCACGCGTGGCTCCTCTGGAATGTCTTCTGTCAGAAATTCAGGAATGTGTCAGACAGTTCCGTTTAATTAATATTTAATATTAAATACAAACTAAAGAAAAGTGTGTAACCAGGCATCATTATCTTTTACATTCGCTGAAAAAAAAGCATACAAGCCTCTACGCGTCAGCGTGGGAGGATATTTTTCCATGCTCAAATTTCATTAGCACACCGGTCACAATGTTATGTTTTGCTGGTTCCTTTTGCCCAATTATGAAGGAAAATCAATAGTTTGTTGTGTTTGAGTCTTCAGTCTTTTGACTAGTCGCTTCGGTGGCGTAGTAGGTAGCATGCTGAGCGTATATGACCAAGATCACGGGTTCAAACCTGGTCAATGTTTCGGATTTTTTAAGAGGGTTAAAAATCCCTCAGTATGCCTTCCTTCGGAGGTGAAGTAATGCCATACCTTTATGGTACGTAAAAGAACCTTCCACTAACTACACTTGTGTGAGGCTAACTTTTTATGTTAGAATTGATAACGCTCTATTAGTTCCAACGTTCGCCGCCGGGTGCAGACTGCGATGCCATCTAGTAGCCAAGTCCGCAAGTTAGGAAGGAAGGAAGGAAGATTGTAGTTTTACGTGACCGTGAATCTTGTGATTATGAGCCACGGGACCTCCTTTTTACGTGGAATCCGAACCACAGGACATGGCATTTCACTTCGAAAATCTCACATGCATTGACCGGGAATCGAACCCGGACCGCCTTGGTGAGAGGCATATAGCTAGACCGCTGAGACACCACGCCCCCGCAAGTTAGGTGTCGTGGACGATAGCATTTGGTAGCAAAAGTAGGAACTACTTGAAATTGATCGTCTGCAGTCCTTACTTGAATTACAGATAACACACACAAAAACAGCCATCACAATTAACACCGGTTATCAGACAGATTCTACACACACACACAAAGTACACGGGGCTACATGACCACGTTGTCGCAGCCCCTAAACTAAGGAACCAACCAACCTGTTCTGAGCTAATCGTGTCATCTCTACATAGCTACCACAGCTTTCATCAGAAGCAACTGCTTAACAAACTCGAACCTTGGTCTACCCCTACAGCTCTTGTCCTCGACCCTTCCTTCCATAACTAAGTTTGCTATTCCTGGGTGTCTTAGTACCGTATGTGTCCTACCAACCTATCTCTTATCTTCATTATCAGTCGTCAGAAACATCTCTCCTCTCCCACTCGTCTTAATATCTCTTCATTTGTAACTCTATCTACCCTTCTGATATTCGTCATGCTCCTGAAACACCAAAATTCAAATGCTTCAATTCTCCTCTCTTCTGCTGCTCCAAAAGTGAAGTTTCACTTCCATAGAGCGCCACGCTCCAGACAAAGGCCTTCAAAAATTACTTCCTAACACCTAAATCTATATTCGATGTCAACAGATTTCTTTTCTGTAGAAATGATTTCCTTGCCTGAGCCAAGCATCTTATACTTTTATTAACCTACTTTTCTCATTTTACAAACTTGAGGAAAAAGTAGACTTATGAGATCGATCCGGGCAAATGTGTGTGTGTCTGTCTGTCTGCCTGTCGGTCTGTCCGTCTGTGTGTATGTGTGTGTGTCCCCTATCAACTCCTAAACGATAGCAGAAATCGAAACAAAATTTGGTAGGAGTAAAGAATATCTCAATGCCGTATTTGAAAATGATGTCAGTGCTACCAACTGCAGAAAAGTCGCAATTGAAATTTGAGCTCCATGTTAGATATCTTGGAAGGTATGAATGGGAGCTATTTCAAAATTGGCACAAATATAGACAATAATATTTCAGTTTAATTTCCAGGAGGCCATACATGGCAGTGTTGCCAAAATAATTATAAGCTTGCTGATAGGTCACATTTTTAAATATAACTTCTACACTATCAACTGGAATTCAACCAAATTTGGTATGTGCTTTGTGTACATAAACAGATATGACTGAGCGTATTCTTAAGATCCAACAGGGCTGCCAACTGTTAATAAATGCTCTCAATTTCTTTTATTCAAATACCGATATATCAGAAAGTAAGCCGACAGCTTTAAACTATGCACACGTATAGTACCTGACATTCTATATTAATTTGGAGTAACTTATATACGTCCGGGCTACCAACATGATACTAAGCCTGCTGAGAAGTCCAACTTTAAATACATGTAACTTCTATACTATAATTTGGATTTCAACCAAATTTCGTATGTGCTATGTGTACCATAACAGATATGACTATGCGTATTCTTAAGAGCAATCAGGGATACCAACTGTGAATAAATGCTGTGTCTATTTTTGTTACCCTAATATCAATATATCATAAAGTATGCAAGCCAATAGTTCCCAACTTTGCACACGTATAGTACCTGGCATTCTAGATTAATTTGGAGAAACTAACATACGTCAATGCTGATAGGTCCAATTTTAAAATGCATGTAACTTCTATACTAACTAATGGATTTCATTCAAAATTGGCACAACAATAGATCGTATTATTTCAGATTATTTATGACCAATAAATGCAGGACATTGTTGCCAACATGATTTTACGCGCGCTGTTAAATCCAATGTTTAACTGCATGTAACGTCCATGCTATCCATTGGACTTCAACCAAATTTTGTGTTCTGTACCTTAAGAGATGGAATTAAGAATACATTCAGTCACCAGGGCTGCCAGCTGTAGTGCTCTATTAGGCTACATTTTGCCAGGTATTCAGTATTACGACTAATTTGAAATTTCTATATTAGCAACTTAATTTCGTCATTATTCTATATAGATCCATATAGATTAATCATTGGTATGAATCTTAAATTTTAAGAAAAGTAGGCTCTTTAGTTCGTCACGGAACTTCTTTTTTTATTATTATTTCAGGGTCTTGATATACTTTTGCGATCAGAACATTGATTTTTGTTGTTTTTGCTTATTTTAGTGCCTGCCATGATGATGATGATGAAGATGATAATTGTTGTTTTAAGGGACCTAACAGCTAGGTTATCGGCCCCTAATGATCTGGGTTATAGCGAAAATGACATTGAAATGGAAACCAGAACGAAAATTAAGTGAGACTGAAAAATACTTACAAAAAGGAACTCAGATTGAAACGGCTCTGAAAATGTACAGTGGAAATACCTACAAAAGGTAATTTAGAAGGACAATTCTCACAAAAGGAATTTAGATTGAAAAATGAGCACAACATACAGTTTAGTTTCAAAATACTTACAAATTGCAACGTAGATTCGAAATACTCACAAAATGTCTTTGAAATTTAAAATACTGTACATACAAAATGCAATTGAGATTCAAAATACTTACAAAAACCGACTGAAGATTGTAAATGTGTGCTGTACGGGCAGACCTGTGGCAAATATCAAATATTGACATGTGTAATGAGGACAATATTGCTAACTGAATACAGCAAAGAATAATCTGTTATTTTAGATGTGCTTCAATGTGTGTAAATTAATGCTCCACTTCAGCGCACTTTTTTTAAATAATAAAATACTTACAAAATGCCATTTAGATTGAAAAACATACAAAATGTGGTTGAGATTCAAAATACTCACAAAATGTAATTTAGAGGGAGCCAATTCAAAAAAACAGGGCGGGAATCTTTAAGAGGAAAGGAACTATAATGAAAAGAAAAAGATGGCTGATCCCTAGAAGAATGGGGGATCAGGAAAGATGAGAGAAAGGCCAAATACGGTGGGAAAAGAAGAGAGAGTCCCTAGGCCTCAGATACCCGAATACCGTCGGGGTCAGATGAGAGCAAGAGTTGACCAAGTGAGGTCGACCGTGCCCTTCAAATTTTATTACGTCTCACCAATCCAACATGGGGGTGACGCGAGGTATAAATATTTAAATAGACGTTTCTCGTCCAGTGAAACTTGGTACGGTAAATGCTTATACAAAAGTTAACCCACTGGCATCTAATTTATTTCAATTGTTTAAATGACCACAGGATGGCAGCTGAGGTAAATTTTAAAATCTCGTTTTTACTTCTTGTGTCCTAATCATGCGATTGAAGTTTGAATACTACACGTACACAATAATCTTCATGTAATCTATACCTATAAAGCTCAATGTTTGTCTGTTTCTCTGTCTGTTATTTATACAAATCTACACCGTTTCACCAATCTGAACCAAAATGTGTATACTTACCCTATGGAACCTGCGTGTAACACTGTCGACTTTAAATTTCGGACAGGCCACTCCATTCCCTGCATTTAGGCCCTTTGGCACAAATCTACACCGTTTCACCTATCTGAACCAAAATGTGTATACTTACCCTATGGAACCTGCGTGTAACACTGTCTACTTTAAATTTCGGACAGACCACTCCTTTCCCTGCATTTAGGCCCCTTGGCATAGCACCATTTCACCGATCTGAACCAAAATGTGTATAGGCCTACTTACCCTTTGGAACCCTGCGAGTAACACTACATGAAATTTCAGACAGACCACTCAATTCCATGCATTCAGGCCCTTTGGCACAAATCTACACCGTTTCACCGATCTGAACCAAAATATGTAGAGGTCTACTTACCCTTTGGAACCCTGCGAGTAACACTACATGAAATTTCGGACAGACCACTCAATTCCCTGCATTTAGACCCTTTGACACAAATATACACCGTTTCACCGATCTGAACCAAAATTTTTATACTTATCCTTTGGAACCCTGCGAGTAACACTGTCTACATGAAATTTCGGGCAGACCACTCAATTATTTGCATTTAGGCCCTTTGGCACAAATATACACCGTTTGACCGATCTGAACCAAACTGTGTATAGGCGTACTTACCCTTTGGAACCCTACGGGTAACACTGTCCACTTTAAATTTCGGACAGGCCACTCCATTCCCTGCATTTAGGCCCATTGGCAAAAATCTACACCGTTTCACCGATCTGAACCAAAATGTATATACTTACCCTTTGGAACCCTGCGAGTAACACCGTCTACATGAAATTTCGGGCAGACCACTCAATTCCCTGCATTTAGGCCCTTAACGCAAATCTACACTGTTTCACCTAATTGCACCAAATTTTTAAATACCTACCCTTTGAAATCCTGCTGGTAACACTGTCCACTTGATATTTTGGACAACCGTCTCCATTCCCTACATTTAGAATAACAGACAATATGAACTTGAAAACCTCGTTTTAAGGCCCTAGAACCATTCGTCCTTAGTACTGTAACTGTAAGAATATTTTAATAAGTCTCTTGGAAATTCGGGCTGCATCACGTCGCTCCTACCAGTGTTCTGGTGCATAATTGGGAAAATAGTTATATCTTGCGCTGCTTATAAATTGCAGTTACGGGGAGTAATTAGTGAAAAATGATTTCTTAGTCCCCTTAAAACAGTTATCATCATGAAAATATTATGCCTCTGTATAAGTGCGATGGTGTTGGTGCAGTACATAGACATTATCAGCTGCAATAAGCGTTGGTGCTTTCAAATTTACTTTCATTTTCTCAGATCCTTATCCTTCAGCGCTATGTGGCGATAAATGACACTATTGCTGCCTCAGGAGCTCAGGACAGTCGAAGTTTTCCAAAGTGCTCATTATTTTCCTACGACACTATGCGACAGTTTTAAGGCCCTAGAACCATTAATATCCGTAGTGTAACTGTAAGAATATTTTAATACATCTCTTGTTGGCTGACAATTCGGGCTGCATCACGTTGCTCCTACCAGTGTTCTGATGCATAATTGCGAAAATTGTTACATCTTGCTCTGCTTATAAATTGCAGTCACTGGGAGTAATTAGTACAAAAGGATTTCGTAGGCCCAATAAAACAGTTACCATCATGGCTCTGTATAAGTGGGATGATGTTGGTGCAGTACATTGACGTTTTCAGATGCAATAAGTGTTGGTGCTTTCAAATTTACTTTCATTTACTCCTATCCTTATCCTTCAGCGCTATGTGGCGATAAATGACACTATTGCTACCTCAGGAGCTTGGGACAGCCGAAATTTTCCAAAGTACTCTGAATATTTTCCTATTACACTATGCGACAATAGACGACACTATTGGTCTCTACTTTTCTAACAGCCAATGAGATATAGGCCCTTGGGAGTGTCTTTTGTTTCACTTACTCCTCTTTCTAATCATGTTTTTCAATTCGTTTGTAAATGATGTATGTCAGTACTGAAGTTAGTGAATAGCCGTTTCCGTATTAATTATTATCAACATCATCAATACGGGAATATGACCTGAATGTTACGTCCATTATACTGTACTACTTATCACCCCCACTAACACCACAAAAAGTTGTATGTTTAAAATATTTTTAGCCTATTTTCAATTTTGAAAAAAATAGGCTTATGAGATCACCTTTTGGCCGTGTGTGTGTGCGCGTGTGTGTGTGTGAGGTGTGTGTGTGTGTCCCCCTAATAAATTCTAAACGGCTGGAGCGATTTCAATGAAACCTGGTAAATTCATAGCACTATTCCGGACGACCCCGACCGTGCCCTTCAAATTTTGTTACGTCTCAGCAATCCAACATGGCGGCTGTGAGAAATATTTCACCAGCATTCAATATCTCCGAAACTATTCCCGACATCACTCTGGATTTTCTTACGGTGATAAAGGGAACTACTAGAAGTTCACCTATGTGACTTTTGAAAAACTGGTAACTACAAAACCAACATGGCGGCCAAGCGAAATTGTGACTTTTAAATAGACGATTCTCGCGATTTAACCAACCAAACGCAATAAAACTTGGTACAGTATATGTTTATACACATTGTAATGCATTGACATCTAACTTCCTTCAATTGTTTACATAACCTCAAGATGGCCGCTGTGCAAAATATTTCACCGGCATTCTATATCTCTGAAACTATTAGCGGTATCACCCTGAAATTTTATAAGGAGATAAAGGGCACTACTGGAAGTTCATATATAAGATATTTAAAACCCGGTTCACTACAAAACGAACATGGCGGCCAAGCGAATTTGAAAACTTTAAATAGAACTTCGTCGCGATTTAATTATCCAAACGCAATGAAACTTGATACAGGAAATGATTATACACATTGTAATGCACTGGTATCCAATTTATTTCAATTGTTTACATAACCTCAAGATGGCGGCTGTGCGAATTTTAAAATTAAGTTTTTAATTCTTGTGTCGTAATCATCCGATCGAAGTGAAAGTTTGAATAATGAACCTACGCAATAATTTTCCTTTAATGGTACATGACTCTATGGCCTATACATTTAACACTCCAACAGGGCGACCATCCAAAATATTTAGACGGCTCTGAATATCTACGAATCTATTATAGCAATCAAACTGATTTTTTTATGTTCATAGGAGCTATGAACTTAAGTTCACTTAGGCCTATAGGATTTTCAATAACCTGGTGATCACAAATTCAACATGGTGGCGACGCGAAGTGTAAATATTCACATGGACGTTTCTCGCAACTTAACCATCCGAGTGCAGTGAAACTTGGTACAGTAAATCCTTATAGGAATGTTAATCCACTGGCATCTAATTTATTTCAATTGTTTCCATAACCACAAGATGGCAGCTGTGCAAAATTTTAAAATCTCCTTGTTACTTCTTTTGTCCTAAACATGCGATTGAAGTTTGAATGCTACACGTACTCAATAATCTTCATGTAACAGTACATAACTCTAGGACCTACATATATAATATCCAACATGGCGAGCATCCGAAATATTTTGTCGGTTCTCAATATCTACGAATCTATTACAGCAATCAAACTAAAATTTTGTTGATAGTGGCAGTTAACATAAGTAGGATATATGGAAATAGGCTGCATAGTTCTTTACGGAACTACTTGTTTTCTGTTTAAGTACCATGTGCCAGTTCTGTAGTAGTATTCATTATCAAACATAAAACAAAGAAATCCACCGGGTGAAGCCGGGCACTACTGCTAGTTGTACATAACACTAAGACCTACATATATAACAAGTAGTTCCGTGAAGAACTTTACAGCCTATTTTCATATATCCTACTCATGTTAATTGCCTCTATCAACATTCAAAATTTCAGTTTGAAGGTTGTGATAGATTCGTAGATATTGAGACCGTCTAAATATTTCAGATGGTCGCCAGGTTGGATTTTTATTTTTGTACTATTACATAAAGATTATTGTGTACGTGTGGTATTGAAACTTCAATCACATGATTAGAACACAAGAAGTAAAAACGAGATTTAAAAATTTCGCACAGCTGCCATCTTGAGGTTATGCAAACAATTGAAATAAATTAGATGCCAGTGGATTAACATTTGTATAAGCATTTAACGTGCAACTTTTCACTGCACTCGGATAGTTAATTCGCGAGAAACGTCCACTTAAATATTTATATTTCGCGTCACCGCCATGTTGAATTTGGGCTCACCAGGTTACTGAAAGTCCTATAGGTGAACATATGTTTATAACCTCTATGAACATAAAAAAATTCAGTTTGATTGCTGTAAAAGATTTTAGATATTGAGAACCGTCTAAATATTTCGGATGCTCTTCATTTTGGATTGTTATATGTATAGGCCATAGAGTTATGTACCATTCAAGGAAAATTATTGCATAGGTTCATTATTCAAACTTTCACTTCGATCGCATGATTACGACACAAGAAATAAAGACTTAATTTTAAAATTTCGCACAGCCGCCATCTTCAGGTTATGTAAACAATTGAACTAAATTAGACGCCAGTGCATTACAATATGTAAAATCATTTACTGTACCACATTTCACTGCACTCAGATGGTTAAATCACGAGAAAAGTCTATTAAAATGTTTCAACTTCGCTTGGCCGCCATGTTCGTTTTGTACTTTACAGGTTTATGAAAGTTACATTGATAAACTTGGATCAGTACCCTTAATCACCGTACAAAATTGCAGGGTGATCTCTGTAATAGTTTCAGAGATATAGAATGTCAGTGAAATATTTCGCACAGCCGCCATTTTGAGGTTATGTGAACAATTGAACTAAATAAGACTCCAGTGCATTACAATGTGTATAAACATTTGCTGTACCAAGTTTCATTACGTTTGGATAGTTAAATCGCGAGAAAAGTCTATTTAAACGTCTCAAATTCGCTTGACCGCCATGTTGGTTTTGTAGTCACCAGGTTTTTGAAAGTCTCATAGGTGAACTTCTGGTAGTGCCCTTTATCACCGTACACAATTTCAGGGCGATATCGGTAATAGTTTCGGAGATATTGAATGCTAGTGAAATATTTCGCACAGCCGCCATGTTGGATTGGTGAGGCGTAACAAAATTTGAAGGACACGGTCGAGGTCGCCGGGAATAGTGCTATGAACTTACCGAGTTTCATTGAAATCGCTCCAGCTGTTTAGATTTTATTAGGGGGGGACACACACACGAATCACACACACACACACGCACACACACACGGACAAAAGGTGATCTCATAAGCCTATTTTTTCAAAATTGAAAATAGGCTAAAAATCCAACCTGGCGACCATCCGAAATATTAGACGGTTCTCAATATCAACGAATCTATTACAGCAATCAAACTGAAATTTTGTATGTTGATATTGGCAATTAACATAAGTAGGATATATGAAAATAGGCTGTATAGTTCTTCGCGGAACTACTTGTGTAACGATCTCCCGTATTTTTTGTCTCTTTGGATGAATTTCTCCCGTATTTTTTCGTCAAGTTAAATCATTCAGTTACAATCATTTAAATTTTGCGCAAGTGGTCGAAATTCGTTTAAACGTTCGAGAACAGACGCAATTGATTCTATATCGAGTTTTTTTTCTATCGATTATCTCGTTTAGAAATGTCCAACCAATGAGTTAAAATCTCCTTGTCTGTTAACCCATTACAGGTTAGTGGTCTCTGAATTAACCACCTATTATATAGACAAATGATATTATCGATGGTTGAATCTTTTAGCCATGTATCAACGAACTTTGTTTTGGATCTGTTTTTTTTTTTTTTTTTTAGTATGGCTTTTAGTGCCGGGAGTGTCCAAGGACATGTCCGGCTCGCCAGTTTTGTAGCTGCTTCGAGACGGACACCCAATGGGTGAGCTACAAGTACCGTTGGGGAGGGAAGGAGGGAAGTTGGAATGTAAGGACGAGGAGTTGGAAGGTAGCGGCTGTGGCCTATAGTTAGGGACCAACCCCGGCATTTGCCTGGAAGGAAGATGGGAAACCACAGAAGACCATCTTCAAGGTTGCCGGCGGGGGGATTCGAACCTCCTCGCCTCCCGGATGTGAGCGACTGCCATCAGTCATGCCGTAACCACCACGGCTAACTCACCTTGGATCTGATAATATTTCTGAAAACCAAATATGTTTTTATCTCCTTGGACTAAAGTGCTTGATAATTGTTTTTAAGAAAAACAATTAGAATTGAAAAAATAGAGAATAGAATATGATAATAAAAATTTAAATTAGAAAGAAATATGCTTGTGAAATTAAATCTCTTCTCTACATATATAAAAATGAAAGTTTGTCTGTTTTTTTCTGAATTTCCACGGAATTTGAGTTATTAACGCGTTTCAGACTGGTTTAAGACGGTGCGCGTAAAAACAAAATGTTTGTCTGTCTGTCTGTCTGTCTGTGTGTCTGTGTACAACTATGTACGCACATCACTCGAGAACGGCTGAGTGGATCAACGTAAAATTTGGTACAGATGTCCATCAGAGGCACGAAAGTAATCATTGATATAACTCTTCTCCATACCTCTCATAAAAGAGGGCCTACCCCCTTAAAATGCATGCTGAAATGGGCGTAGAAAGACGAGAAACAGCTCATTTTCAGCGTCTCAATATGAGAAACAATACTCGGAGCTCTACGGGCCCCGAAAACTACATTTTAAGGTCCTAAAACCAACATTTTTTTAGATATATCCAGAAAACTAATTTCATTTAATAAACACTAATGAAAGAATGCAAGCCGGCAACCATGGCAACACAATCTCAGGAGTCCATCTATTTCTGTAAGACGCAATGCCATTCCATTTATTGCATTACTGTGAACGTTCACAAACGGCTATAAGGTTATCACTAAGGGGCGGATTTCTATGCCCTAAAAATGTATGAAATGTGTATGCATTTACGACCTAAAAACATAAAAATATGACCTATAAAATTCAAAATATGACTTAATGAATAGCATCTACGTTATACAGAAACACTTTTATTACGATTGATACAGGCTGCAATTAATTAAGAGTTAAAATAGTTTTAATTCTTCGAAATTTTAAATCCGAAATCAACTAAAATGATGAATATTTCGTGAACTCGTTAAGGTTACACTGCATACTCCTAGGCAGGGACGGACTTTGTGGAAGACATAAAAACTACAGTTACTTTCACTGTTCAATATTCAATCAGTTTTAATTTATACACAAAACATATATTATTTGAATGAAACTTTCATACCTGATCTAGTCTCCATTATTCTGATTTTTGCAATTTATGACCACATGCATCTTAAGATTGTTGAATGAGAATCCCCCTCCTGTTGTCGCTGAGTATCGTCTTGTATCGAGAAAAACTTCTTTCGACATCACACGATGTATCGGGAGCGTACTTGAATAGAGTTAAATCACTTGGAGGAAATTCCTGGAAATCAGCAGATGAAGGGGTTCCACAAAGAATGCCACTTATTCCACGCAAGTACACGAGTCCGCTATTTTCTTCCAGTACATTTTCTAATTTTCTACACACCCTAGATGCTATTGTTCCTTTCGCATGCTTTAATTCCTGTTCAATGCACTTTACAACATCCAGTGCATCGCTTGGTTCTGTACCTGAAACTTCCAGTTGCGTGATTGCTCCAGATAAAGAATTAACATTGGACTTAATGTAAGTCAGGTCCGTTTTTAATGTAGTACTTGAAAATAAATCTTGAGTGATTTTTTATGGAGGACGATTCTGCAGGATCAAAAGACTTCACGATCTTCTCCACGACATCTAAGTTGTTGCAATAGTACTCTGCGGCATCAAGCCAAGTCCCCCATCGCGTTATAACTGGCTGGGGAGGTAGGGGTAGTGAAGGTGCTCCTCCTAGAAATTTCTGAACGCGAAGTGGAGCTGTGACAAACACTTTCTTACAGTTCGATATTAATTTATCAACTTCAGGGTAGCTACTTCTAACTTCTTCAGCTGCCCTAAGCAAGGCATGTGCAAGACATGTCACATGTTTCATTTTCGGGTATATCATTTTAAGTCCTTTGGCTGCCTTCACCGTATACGGAGCAGCGTCAGTTACGAAAAGAAAAATGTGCTCTCTCTTTGCCCCGTTTGGCCACAACAGATTCATTGAAATGTCGAAGAGAACTGCAATGGTGGAATGGTTCGTCTTCTCTAGCACTTCACATGTCAGGAGGAACGTATCTCCAGGCCGGTCTTCCTTCAGCGTACCAACGACCACATTTGCTACATACCTTCCAACCACATCTGTGGTCTCGTCTATTGAAACCCATATCTTACTGTCTCCCACGCCACGCCTTATTATATCCAACATCTCTTCATAACAAGGGGTCAGATAGTCCTTCATGGGAGTAGATTCTTTGGGAACAGGATGCTTTGTATATTTTTCAAGAAACTGTCTGAAGCTTCGGCTGTTAAATTTCTTAAAAGGAATATTAGACGAAACCATCATCTTGCAGAGATCTTGTGAAAATTGTGAACACTGTGAACTTGATGTCGGGGTTTCGAATAGCAGACGTTTCGAGTGCAGAATATCTAGTTACACAATTCTTATGTTTTGCAGTATTACAGTGTTGTATCACAGAGAAACGTTTTTCGGCAGTAACTTTTACCTCACACAATTTACAGAATAATATCACTCCATCCGTACTGAATATGTTTTCACCGAATTCGCGAACAAAACTCCGCAACTTCCCACAAATTGAGACTTTCGTTTTAGGCATATTGAAAGGAACTGAATGACTGAAGCTCCCTAATGAGTGACCACGGTCATTCAGTGTGTTGAAGGTGGAAGGGGGAAGGGCGAAGGAGAGAGATAAGAACGATGACAAATAACTGCGGAATTACCTCTGCTTCCGTGTAAACAATAGCCCGGTTTCCAGGAATTGACCCAGCTTGCAAACAATAGCTCCTACCTGTTAGAAACATTCCATACACTACTTTAGAATGGTTCTTCACTAGTATATTCCAGCCTATCCTATCTAGAGCTTATTCTGATTTTTATAAAAACAAATTCTAATTCAAATTACCAAAATATGCCGTTTATATTGATATTTTGTTCAAAATATGCCATAAAACTTAAGAAAGCCTAAATATGCATTTATATGCCCAATAAAATCTGTTTAATTTTGATTATCATGCTTGGAAACGTGTTGAAAATACAAGACTATATGATATAATGTTCTTCTTCTTTTCTTTAGCGTTTGTCCCACCTTGTGGCAGGGTCCGCTATGTGGGATCGTAGTCTCCATTTCCCTCGGTCATGGGCCATGTCTGGATGAAGATTGACAGCCTTTAGATCATTGTGCAGTGTATCGGCCCACCGTTGCCTTGGTCGCCCTCTGGGCCTCTTTCCAGCCACATCCAGTGTGTAAGCTGCTTTTGTCATTGTGTCGCCCTCTGCGCGCAGCACATGTCCAAACCATCTCAGACGGTTTTCCTGCTTTTTTTTCCGATTGGAGCAACACCAAACCGATTTCTGATGGCATCATTTGAAATATGATCCAGCCTAGTGAAACCTGCTGACCATCTAAGCATCTTCGTCTCCATGACACATAGGCGACGTTCTGCTTCCTTAGTAGATGGCCAGCACTCCGTGCCGTAGAGAGCGACAGGACGAATGACAGTCCGTTAGATCTTAGATTTCAGATGGTCGTTCATCCTACGGTCACAGGTGACGCCAGTTGTCATTCGCCACTTCGTCCAGGCTGCGTGTATCCTTGTGTTGACCTCGTCAGTAAGTCGCCCATCATCAGAGATAGTGGAACCAAGATACTTAAATTTCGCTACACGTGGTAAATCTTCTCCGTCAACAGTAATGGTGCCCACTTCTTGTGTATCGGATGTCATGTATTCTGTCTTCTTCTTGAGGCGCAGACCATATTGCGCAAGTCGATTGTACCACTCTTGTGTTTGACGTTGGAGATCAAGCTTCGTCTCAGCAGACAACATGACGTCATCTGCCTAGAGAAGTGTCCATGGTAGCGGCTGGTGCAGGTCTGACGTTACAGTGTCCATCACAAGAATGAACAGCAGTGGTGATAAGGCGGAGCCCTGGTGGACACCTACGGTGATGTGGAAGTCATTAGACGCTCCCGCGGCAGCTAGGACATAGCTCCTTGGTTCTGCGTAAAGCAGCTGCACCCGTTTAAGAAGGTGTTCTGGGATGCCGTGTTGACGGAGCGCTAACCAGATTAGGTCATGTGGCACCCGATCAAAGGCCTTCTCAAGGTCGAGGAAAGCAATATGCAAAGGTTTATTTCTTTCTGAGTATTTCTCAACCAGTTGCCGTACAGCGAAGATTGCATCTGTTGTGCCGCAGTTTTTCACAAAGCCTGCTTGGTTCCTTGTGATTTTGGCAATCGCACGAATTCTTTTGTCAAGGATACGCTCGAAAACTTTCATTGCGTGGCACAGAAGTCTGATCGGGCGGTAATTTGAACATTCGGCAGGGCTTCCCTTCTTTTTGAAGATTGGTAATGTGATACTCAATTGCCAATCTGTTGGTATTCGACCTTCTTTGGTAATCCGATTGAAGAATTGTGTTAACCATCCTGCAGCATCCCACTCCTTTTAGCACCATAATTCTGCAGGAAGATCATCGGGGCCGGTGGCTTTCCCAGGCTTCATCTCCTTCAGAGCAGCCTCAACTTCGGCAATGTCGATCTCCTTAATTGGTCCTTCAACAGCACAGGTGGTTGGAATTGGTGGATGGGGAAATTCTTCAGTCGAAATGTTCTCGAAGTAGCTCCGCCAGCGTTCCCTTGCTTTCTCCCAGTCTACTACCAGCTCACCCACTTCATTGTTGATGCCATAGAAATGTTGGATATCTTCCGTTTTTCGTTGCCTCGATTTGATTATCCGATAAATGTCACGCTCGCCCTCACGCGTATCAAGTTTCTTGTAGAGGTCTGCATATCGCATATGATATAATGTTAAGGGAAAAAATATGACTTGCCATAGAAATCCGCCTCCTAGTTATCACAGAACTAACTTAAGCTGTAAAAGTCATCAATACTTATATAGTGCGCTTAAGGGGGTCAAGGGATACTCTTGAATTTTTTCACGCGATTTACACGTGCGGGTGTGGTACTGAAGGTCTATTATATATATATTATTAAATTATTATTATTATGATTATTATTATATTATGGCGCACAAGGACGAGACAAAACTCATTTTAATAATATATTTATTGCAGCTAAATAGCCATACACAAAGAAAAGAAATAATACATTTATATACACTGTACTCGCGCGCTTGGGCCTTGGTTTGCATATTCTTTAATTGTTTTTGTTCTTTTGGTGCAGAGTTCTAGGTGGTATCGTTCACACATGTATCCACATAGTTCGCACTTACATATCTCTGTCGGTTCATGGTATGAGGTGTTGTTACAAATTAGATGGTGGAAACCATGTACTGCCAGTCTTGTGAACACGTGCCTCATCTCGAAGCTGGATGTTGTCCACGTCCGGTCTATCATAGCTCCAATTCCAAAGAATTCTGGTGGGGTGTCTTCTCTCTTTTTGTTGAGTGTTGCTAGGAGATTTTCTGATGCTCTGGTGTTGGGCAGGTTCAGGTGTGTTCTGAAGTCTTCAATGAGGAAGGATTCTCGTGCTAGAAGGTAGACGAGTCTTGATCTTGTTGTCTTGGATACTCCGATCGCTCTCTTTATATATAGAGCTTTTATTCTTTCTAGAGAGGATAGGTTCTTCTCTGTGAGGTACGGCCAAATGATTTCCATCCCATATGTTAGAATAGGCATGAGTTTTGCTCTAAATAGTGCCATCGCCGTCTCTAGGCTAAGTGATCTAATGTAGTTGATTTCGTGCATCGCCCGTATTGCCTGTGATGTTTTTTCTATTACATGCTTTGTAAAGCATTTGGCACTTGTTTGCAGAGTAATGCCAAGGTACTTGAAATCGTTTACTATGGCTACTTTCTGCCTCTTTATGAAGATTTCTGTCATTGCTGGGATCTTTCCTCCTTGCCTAAATACCATCATTTTTGTTTTTGATGTATTAATTTCGAATGTGTGTTTATAGCACCATTCCTCCATTTCTTTTATCACGTTTTGTAATTTTCTGATGTCCTTTGATCCGATCACCAACTCATTTTCAGCCCTCGGTGGCTCGGTGGCTACTACGTTTTAAAGCTCTAAACCACGTTCCTGAGATATTCCCAGAAAACTAATTTCATTTAATAAACTAATAAATAGATGACGAGTACGGAAGAACACCAAATCAGGAGCTATATAGATATAATGAGAAAATCACAGATGTGGCCAGGAAGAGACGTCTGGCATTCTACGGACATGTCTCAAGAATTAACCCAACGAGACTAACGAACCGGCTTCTCAACTACTAGGAGAATAGAAAGAGCGTGACACCATGGCTAACAGAAGTTAACAAGGACATACAAGTACTGAAGATAATGGAAAGTGATATTACAAGCCGATCACATCTCAGAAAGATACTTAAACAGAAGAGTTTTAGGACAGCCCTTTAAGAAAACCGGGATCATCTGGACAAAAGAGAGAAAGGAGAAACATAGCCAGAGGATATTGGGCAAACATCAAGTCCCTCGCCAAGTTGAAAAGTTCAAAGTCGTGGTCCTTAGCTGGACCATCTGAAAGGAGAAGATCAAGAAGAAACTAATGAAGTAATGCAAGCCGGTAACCATGACAAGAGTATCTCAAGAGATGACCTCCAACTTTCCATCTATTTCTGTAAGAAGCAATGCCACTCAATTTATTAAATTTCTGCGAAAGTTTGCAAATGGCTATAAGATTATCATGGAAACAAACATAGAGTTTAAAATTCTTCAATGCGATTAAGGGGGTCAAGGGGTACCCTAGAATTTTTACACGTGACTTACACGTGCGATATGTTGTACAGAAGGTCCATTATAACTCCAAACAGCAACATTATTTTCAAAAATTAGTGAATTGAAATAGTGTTTTTTGCAGCTTTTGGGAATTTTGGGCCATTGGAGGCTAAAAGTCCTGAAATTTCATGCACCACAAGCCTTTATAATTTATTAAAGGAGTCTTCATAGGGATGGGGACTTTTCAAAACGGTGAGAGTCAGTTTTTATTTGACATATATTGCGTTTGGTCAACAAGGTTTTCAATATTATTTTCACATCAGGAAGTACACGTTAGGCGAATTTAGTTTGAGAGCACATTTTAACTAATCATATTTTTGTCGACAAACGGGCTCATCGTAATGATGATTTTGTTTGACACTGTGTCGTTAATATATCTTTATGTTTATGTACGCCTATACCCCGTGTTCGGGTGCTTGGAGCATCGTAAAATTAGGTATTGTAACCATGAGTCAATTCGCCAAACATTTATAAAACTCTTCACCGTACTTCTGTTAGAAGGGTAGGTATAGGGAAAAACTTTTCAAAATACATGCTAAAATTGGCGAAAAATAAAAATTATCCTAGAAAGACGACCAAAGCATATGTTGCGCTTCTCAATGTGTGATACAAAACTAGGGAGTCTATAAAGGGTCTCCGAAAACTGAATTTTAAGGCCCTTAAATTAACAGTGTCTGTGATATACCAAGAAAACTAACTTCGTTCTGATAAACATATGAAGGAATGAGAAGCCCCTAACCATTGTAACAGTAGCTCAATTGATAAGTCTGGTTATTAATACCGAAGACCGTTCGAAGAGCGGGTACCTCTGCTAGTATCTTAAGAAGTCTATTGTTGACTGACAAAGCGGGCTGCATCACGCCGCCTCTACCTGTGTTCTGGAGCAGAATTGCGAAAATAGTTGCATATTGCGCTGCTTATAAAATCAAAATAATCATTCCACACGATTCCTCGATTTATGCGCACAATAAAAATACATAAGCCTACAAACATTAAAATTATAATAATTTTATCATCTTAATTTTAAGATAATAAATAAAAATAACAATTGTAAAAATAAATATGAATATTAAAATGTAAAAGATAACAAAAAAATTAAAAATTAGTATCAAATATTTGAAATTAGTTTAAATAAATACAAATAATATAGCTGTATGAATATTCTGCCCAATACAGGGTTACCAATGAACGCGTACTAAATTTCTTTCCTTCATTCATTCTTTCTTTCTTTCTTTCTTTCTTTCTTTCTTTCATTCTTTCTATCTTTCTATCTTCTTTTCTTTCTATCTTTCTTTCTTTCTTTCTTTCTTTCTTTCTTTCTTTCTTTCTTTCTTTCGTTCGTTCTATCTTCTTTTCTTTCTTTCTTTCTTTCATTCTTTCTATCTTTCTATCTTCTTTTCTTTCCTTCCTTCTTTCTATCTTTCTTTCATTCTTTCTTTCTTTCTTTCTTTCTTTCTTTCTTTCGTTCGTTCTATCTTCTTTTCTTTCTTTCTTTCTTTCTTTCATTCTTTCTATCTTTCTATCTTCTTTTCTTTCCTTCCTTCTTTCTATCTTTCTTTCATTCTTTCTTTCTTTCTTTCTTTCTTTCTTTCTTTGATTCTATCTTCTATTCTTTCTTTCTTTCTTTCTTTCTTTCTTTCTTTCCTTCTTTCCTTCATTCTTTCTTTCCTTCATTCATTCTTTCTTTCATTCTTCCTATCTTTCTATCTTTCTATCTTCTTTTCTTTCTTTCTTTCACTCTTTCTTTGTTTCTTTCTTTCTTTCTATCTTTCTATCTTCTTTTCTTTCTTTCTTTCTTTCCTTCTATTTTTCTTTCCTTCACTCTTTCTTTGTTTCTTTCTTTCTTTCTTTCTTTCATTCATTCTTTCTATCTTTCTATCTTATTTTCTTTCTTTCCTTCTTTCTATCTTTCTTTCCTTCTTTCTTTCCTTCTTTCTTTCTATCCTTCATTCTTTCTATCCTTCATTCTTTCATTCTTTCTTTCTTTCATTCTTTCTATCTTTCTATCTTCTTTTCTTTCTTTCTTTCTTTCTTTCTTTCTTTCTTTCCTTATTTCTATCTTTCTTTCCTTCATTCATTCTTTCTTTCTTTTTTTCATTCTTTCTATCTTTCTATCTTCTTTTCCTTGTTTCTTTCTTTCTTTCTTTCTTTCTTTCTTTTTTTCTTTCTTTGTGTAGCTCAGCTGGTGGAGCTTTGGCGTGATTCGATTTCAGTGGTTTTAGTTTTACTTTTCGTCACCTTTGAGCCGTATCGCAGCCCCTAAACTGAGGAACCAACCAACTAACTTCTTAAAATATAAAATAAAGTTCTTTTTAATTTTTATCTATTTGCTTTTCTTTTTATTTGAAATTTGAACGTGTCATAAATCTCCCTTATTATCTTCAAAAATAGTTGGTCACCCTAAGCTGAATGCAAATTAAAATTAAAATTAGATTTATCTTCATATTTTAGAAGTACCGACAGTAGTGGCTACGCTCGCTAAAGCGCTGCATTAGGTCATGGGGCCAAGCTCTCTGCTGACTCGGTAGACGCGTGGGTTCGAGCCCCACCGTCGGCCGTCCTTGAAATGGTTTTCCGTAGTTTCCCCATTTTCAACACCAGGCAAATGCTGGGACGGTACCTTCTGACAGGCCATGGCCGCTTCCTTCAACATCCTTGCCCAGTTTCATTCACCATCATTCATTTAATCTCTCATTAACTCCTCTCACGAGATTGGCGTCAGGAAGGACATCCGGCCGTAAAAACCATCGCCACAAAAGACTTCCATCGCATCTCATCCCCGACCCCGTTGGAAAACGGGAATAATAAGGGGTAGACATACTTCATGTTTTAGAAGTATTGTTAGTCTATTAGTGCTTAACAACAAGCTGTTGATCTGTTGTTAATATGAATATAATTATGCTATCTTAAACCAAACAAATGACCTTCAGAAAAGGAGGCAGAGCATCCGATAAGGACACACTAACACTAAAAACAAGACCACTTGAAATCGTTAACAAATTCAAATATTTAGGAATAACACTACCAACTACAAGTACGTCTTTCAGTAGTCATATTGAAGAAAGAGCAGCAGCCACGCACGCTACTTATAGCATCACAAAATTAACATCCCTTGACCTGTCAACAGCAATGAAGCTCTTCAACACCACTGTAAATCCTATTGCTAGATATGGGATCTCCCTCATCTGGGACAAATCAACCATCAGGAATATGGAGAGAATTGACAAGGTCAAAACTAGATCTCTAGGAGCAGGGAAGTACGCCCCAAATAGGTTGATATAGAAAGTTTCTTCCTGGAGGACTTAAGGATTCAGCTACAGCTACCATCTACAATACAGTGATAGACAGACGAAAAAGAAAGCAAGAGGAAATCATTGAAGAATTTTTTGGAACTGATGCTATGATGAACAGAACTTGGACAAAAACAAACCAAACGCAGAGGCATGCCACTATTAGGCTTGCATACATGATTTTCACCATAAGTTACGCACAACCAAAGAATTCCACCACGCAAATTATCAATGTATATGGGGGCAGATGACCTCGTATTTCCGCCCCTTAAAACAACAATAACTAACTAACTAACTAACTCAACGTATATATGTACAGTGGAACTTGGATAATTCGAACCTCATGGGACCAGTAACAAAATTCGAATTATCCAAAAATTCGAATTACGAAAGTTCTTTGAAAAGGGTATAGAAAATATTCAAATTCAAATTTTCCGGTTCCCTCAACCTTTTTCGGCCTTTGCCACTCTCATTTTCACAACCGAGAATTTTGTCTTTATTTGTTAGGTATGTTGACAACGTGTTTGGAGGAATCACGAATGCCTTTGCAATTTCAGATGTTTTCCTTCATTCCCTTTTCCACTTCTTTAATCACCGCTATTTTCTCCGCCAAAGTCAAAGTTTTGTATGAAACCCGAGACTTTGATCACAACATCTTAGTTCTGTACACACCCTTTAAAACACAGGCAAAACCAAACTTCTAAACAACCACCACAAATCTAATCAGACCACTCAGCACGCACTACCAGACAGGGGTAAGGAATGACACTGTTATGAGTTATGGGATGTGGAGCGTTGCAAAACAATGGGAGGGGGAGGGGTTGGGCATTGACCTTGGAAGGGGCGTCGCAGGCGTGTTGTTAGTCATGTAGGTAAAACCATCGAGTAGGGGCCGCATGCCAATGATACGTAATTTTTCAGGAATTCCTGACCCAACTGTTTGGTTTCCGATCGGCTTTTCACACGTAAAAACTTCGAATTATCCAAAATATAATTCGAATTAACCACGATTTTTTAGTATTGATTGTATATAAAATGCTAGGGACCAAAAGAAAAATTCTAATTAAAGAAGATTTCGAATTATGTAAGTTCGAATTAGCCACGTTCCGCTGTATTGTGACCAGAAATTTGAATATTATCACTTAACGTGGTGCACAAAAAGAACAAAACCAATCAGTGACTACTGGAAAGACAATAGTAGAAAATAATCATGTCATGTTATGGTATACAGTATTATGTTTATTTTGCAATTTTGTAACTAATGGCTTTTCAGCTGCCCAATACAGTTTATATAAACTATCACCGATTGACACGAACGGACAAGGAGGAGAATGAGTTTCATAGTATTCATCCTCGACACTAAGGGTAGGGTACACCAACTCAGTGTTACGTAACAGGCCGTCAGTATATGCCTCGTTAATTTTAACATAGGAATTAAACTCCTTGGCGTTTCACAAGGACATTCGCCAATTGACATTAATAAATTAATCGTTAGGTTTAAGGGCTGTACAAAACTAATTGAAAGATGATTATTTTGGCGGTATTTGTATACTCTTTGGTAGAGGGCAGGTACACCTTTACGAGTGTAAAAAACACAGTTATTTAAAATAGTTGTCCTCGGTTTTCGCCTTTGTTCTGTTGATATGAAAGTTTGCTCACTCCTAGAACTGTCCTTTATCTTTAGTTTTCAACTTGAATATTTGCAATTAACTTTCCCTAGTTATTAAAAAAAATAAAAAATGGACTAATTTTCCTTGATAATTTCTACAAAACTTCATATTTCTGGAAGATTATTGTTTCAGAATGTTCATAATGCTTGTGTTAACAATGTGAACTAACAACTTTTGCCGATCTTTTGAAATAATATTTTTTCTCCCTTTTTTATAAGAGTAGATTTTATTGACAATTTAGCAAGGTATGTTCACTCAGAGTCGCCTCCGTAGCGTAGCGGTCAGCATGGTTAGCTGCCGCCGCGGAGGTCCTGGGCTCGATTCCTGGCTCTGCCACGAAATTTGAAAAGTGGTATGAGGACTGGAACGGGGTCTACTCAGCCTCGGGTGGTCCAAATGAGTAGAGGGGGTTCGATTCCCACCTCAGCCATCCTCGAAGTGGTTTTCCGTGGTTTCCCACTTCGTCTTCGGGAAACTGCCGGGATGCTACCTTCTTCAAGGCCACGGCCGCCTCCTTCCCTCTTCCTTGCCTATCCATCCTGACCATCCATTACCTTCCCTCATGAGGCCCCTGTTCGCTTTGCAGGCGAGGCCGCCTGGGCAAGGTGCCAATCACACCTCACCAGTTGTATCCACTCCGATTAGGTGTTCCCAGCTCTAGGACACTGCCCGTAGAGGCGGTAGTGGTGAGTTCCCTCGCTGAGTCCGTGGGTTCCACCCAAGGTTCGTATATAAGAGGTTGTCTCGTTCCGCGCGCATGCGCTCTACTCCCCCGGCTGATGACGTATTGCTCAGACCCGGCAACAGCCAACACCACAGTCTCCAGTAAGCTGGCAGCTTCAGCTATTCTTTATGGTGTTGTGTTGATGTGTTTATCTATTCTCGTTACATGTCATCATATAGTGGTGTTTGATAGTGCTTCATTAAGTACTGCTCTACACGTTTCTCCTAGTAATAGGTAAGTGCTCGGTAAATGAAAGAGCCATTTGTGTATCATTAGCTTCGTGGTACAGGTCGGACGTTTGTTTTAGACGATTGCCCTTGACCTTGAAGCCTATGGGTGAGCCTACACTCACTCACTCTCTCACCCTATCGCTTCATACTTGTCACCACCGACCTGATGTAATGGAGTTCCAGACTTGAGCAAACAGTACAGTCCACTTCGATGTATTGTGTGACGCAGAAGTACACGTTACGTAGTTACGAACAGAACGTCATTATATTTGCCAATGACTGTACTTAAGAAGTAGTGTGAAAAAGCTTTGTCAATCATCGGACCGCTTGGGGCAGCTGATAACAACACAGGTACTGTAGTAACTCGCATCCAGGCTTCCATTAAGAATTTTCACTCGTCTAAAACAAACGTCCGGCCTGTACGACCTGATAGTTTTGATGTTTTTTTTATTTCTTTCAGTTTTCTACGATGCCTGGAATGAGATGCACGGTGGCTTTGTGTACAAACAGTCTTATTAAAACGAAGCGGGATCCCGGGAGTGCGCATATAAAGTATCATTCATTCCCTAAAGAAAATTTAATTAGGCAAAAATGGGTGCTGTGTACTAGAAGAGACGGGAAGTGGAATCCGAATACTTCACAAATATGCTCTGAACATTTTACGGAGGATGACTATGAGAGGGACCTGAAAGCAGAATTATTGAATTTAATTCCTAAGAGAAAACTAAAACAGACTGCTGTGCCTTCACTTAAATTAGGAACTGATATACCCGAAGAAACCCAGGTGCAGATACGTGAACGTGAAATACGTAGTGAGCAGAGAGAAAATAAAAGAACTGTGAATCAAATTTTAGAAAGCTCGTACTCTGTTCAAGAAGTGTGTGATGACGTCCAAACTACAACGGAGGAAAATCAAATAGATGTTTTGAAGATGGAAAATGAAAAGTTGCGACAAAAGAACGCAGAGCTGGAGGAGAGAATCGTACTGAAAAGCCAAGAAATTGGCAGGCTTAAAAGAGAACTTTGTAAAATGAAGAGAAAAAGGATTGATGAAACCAGAGTGCGTAAAAAGGCCCGGGAAATACTCGGTTCAGTTTTCACCGAAAATCAAATAGACATCCTTTTAAGAAAGAAAAAGAAAGTTAAATGGACAGACGATGAAATATCTCTTGCATTTTCCCTGAGATATATTAGTAAGCGTTCATATCTTTTTCTGAAGAAGAAAATGAACATTCCTTTGCCTGGACTGTCTACACTGCAAAAATGGGCATCAACAGTCGATATGAACAATGGTGTTCTCCAAGATGTTTTCCGCTTTCTGTGCGTTGCTGGTTCATCTCTGAGCAAGAAAGAAAAAATTACGGTTCTTCTTTTTGATGAAATGAAAGTTAAAAGCGTCATGGAATATGACCGGAAAGGAGATGAAGTTATCGGGCCACACTCCAATGTGCAAATAATAATGGCTCGGGGACGTTTTGCTCAATGGAAGGTGCCTCTCTTTGTTGGTTTTGTCGTGAAAATAACCTGCGAAATTTTAAACTCTATTATTTTAAAACTTTCCGATATAGGGTACATTGTAAAAGCATGTGTTAGCGACATGGGGGGTGTAAATGTTGGACTTTGGAAGGAACAAGTAATTAGTACTGAAAAAACCTGGTTCACTCATCCCTCTACGGAAGAAAAAATGTACATGTTTGCTGACGCGCCACATCTTCTGAAACTAGTGCGGAACTGGTTTTTTGACACTGGGTTCCAGCTAAAGAGCGGACAGATTGTAAATAGAAATCCTATCGTAGCATTATTAAATGATCAGAAGAAAAGTGATCTCAAAATGTTGCATAATCTGAACGAAAGTCACATCACTGTGGAAAAGACTCAGAGACAAAATGTGAGGAAAGCGTGTCAGTTATTGTCGCACAAGACAGCTACTGCTCTGCAATTTATGAAACCGGGAGCTGATCCTCAGCTGGCTGAAGAAACTGGAAAATGTATTGAAATAATTGATAGGTGGTACGATGTGATGAATACATACACTCCCAAACCTTCAGGTAGACCTTCCAAGAACCCATATGGAAAATATCTGGAATCTCAAGACGCAATTCTCAACGACATTCTTGAATTCATTGAAACAATGAGATGCTGTGGCAAGAAAAATATACAGCTTTTTCAGAGAGGAATCATCACATCAATTAAATCTTTGGAGTATCTTCTATTAGATTTGAAGAGTGTCCATGGTATTGAGTACATACTCACCCACCGTCTCAACCAGGACGCTTAGAAAATCTGTTTTCTCAGATTAGGTCGAAAGGGGGTCTGAATGATCATCCTTCTCCTTTAGACACATTATATCGTTTAAGAATGATTATTTTAGGGCGAAATCAAGGACTCCTTCAAAATAATTCTAATGTGTTAGGTAGTCAGCCCGAAGGGTGGTTGGATCCTCAAAAAGCACCGCCGTTACGTTATGTGAGTAGATACCCACAAAAACCCAAGGCAGCGCTATATTGAGGCGTTCTAGGCAAGAAGAGGAGTGAGGTAGTTTGCCATTGCTTTCCTCACTGAGTCAGAACAGGAACCGAAGATGATTCCGATTATATTCCAGATAAAGTGCTTCGAATGTCTGGTGTATTATGCAAGAAGGAAGAGGATCATCCGGAGAAAGATAGCGAAATAGATGTCACCAAAGAAATGATTGCATCTTCGATTCCTGAAAACGAATTGAGCACCCCCCTAACTGAAATGGAAGCCAATGCATCGTTTTACCTTTCTGGGTGGGTAGCAAAAAAGCTTAGATCGACATGTCCAAACCTTGGTAGCTATACATTTACTAGCTCTGAATCGCAGACTATGAATCCACAAAATGCATGGATCAAAAGTTTGTCGTTCAGTGGACTCCTAGAGCCTTCTGAAAGCTGGAAAAAAGAGGCAAAATTGATAGAAGATGAATTTAAGAAGTACCATGGTTTCAAGAGCATAAAAAGGGGTAAATTGTGCATTACCAATTTGGTTGAATCTCTTTACAAGAAATATCCTGAAATAAATCGTGTAGTGGTAGAGACATTCGTTCGACAGAGGACCTTCATACGAATGAAGTTCATGAATGCACTGAAGACGACACAGGGGAGCTACAAGAGGAGTAATGAATGTTCAGTCTCTCATGACAAAATATCCAAGAAGATGAAAAAATACACCAGGTGAATATATTTTCAGGCTTGAACGCTCGATTGAGTTCGTGAACAGTGAGCAAATGTACCGGTAATAGTTTTCCCTACTTAATCTCAACAGTATAATTGAGCATGAATTTTAATAGAATTAAAACGGCGCTGTGTATTGTACATTATGTTGAACTTTATCAGTTATGACTCAATTTTGAAGCTTCAGAATTCTCGTTCTTTGTCGATTCGAATAACTTTTATATTTAATTATTCATGATGATGATGATGATTATGATAATTGTTGTTTTAAGGGGCCTAACTCTAGGTTATCGGACCCTAATGGTTTGGGTGATGGTGAAAATGAAAGATGATCAAATGAAACCTACAACTAAAACTTATTTATTTATTTATTTATTTATTTATTTATCGTATGGCTTTTAGTGCCGGGAGTGACCGAGGACATGTTCGGCTCGCCTGAGTCTGTAGCTGCTTCCAGCGGACACCCTAAAGGGTGAGCTACAAGTTCCGTTCAATTTCAAGTACTTCCAACTTTCACCACCAGATATCAATGATACCTAGTGGTGAACGTTGGAACTTTGATAGAGCGTTTTGACGAAATCTAACCTAACAAATTTTGCTTTACACAAGTTTAGTCTGTGAAAGGATCTTTTACATGCCATAAATCTATGACATGGGACCGCCGGCTTTACTTCCCCTCCGAAGGAAGGCATACTGAAGGATTTTTAACGCTCTTAAAAAATCCGACGACTTCGGCCGGGTTTGAACCCGCTATTTTGGGCATAGCAGTTCAGCATGCTACCGACTACGCCACCGAATCCGCTAACTAAAACTAACTACTCTCTTACAAACTAGAAGAGGAAATGGTAAACAAAAAGTGTATTTACACTCTCTGATTATTTAAAGCTCTATTATATTAAACTGCATTTATAGCTACAAGTATCACGAGTTCTTATGTTGTACATCAACCCCGTGGTTACCTTCTGCAGTAGTGCAAGGCTAGCCGTAACAGTAGTCCCATCCGCTCAGCAGGGGAGCGCTGTTACCACAGACCTTATGAGAACGAGACAACCTGTTCTCTACAAGCCTTGGGTTCCACCAACCTGGAGGGTAAAATGACTAAGAAAAGAGAAGAAAAGAAATGTTCACTCAGAGAATACAAAAAATAAATGTTACAGCAATAATATTCTAGTTCACATCCTTAAGACATAAAAGATACATCAGAACTGGCTGGATACTGGTTGCATTTGAATTTGTAGAGCCTATGAGGGTGGCCACTGTACGGGGGAGGGGTGTGTATGCTTTTGGTACCAATTGCTGGATTGTTTGTGTGTGTTGTCCGACACGATTTAAAAATAACCGTGTGGTGGAGAAAATGTACGATTTTTGATGTGTAACATCTTTTCGCTCGGTTGCTGGATAGTTTTGTGGGAGTGATTTTGAAAATTGGGGTCGGAAGTGGATCGGAACGATCGAGCTGGCAGTGGTGGATCGAACGAAAGTATGCACTGCCCGCTCGATCGATCGAACGGAAGTGTACTAGCTGGCAGTGGTGGAAAACGGAAGTATGCACTGCCCGCTCGATCGATCGATCCAGCGGGCAGTGGTACGAGAAACAATGAGCGCGCGGTGTCTGATACCATGAAGTACTCTCGGCCATGTGGAATGTATATGACATACTGAACGGAAAACGCTCATGTGAACTCTGGTGTCAAGCGATTGAAACAAATGACATGGTACATGTTCGAAGTCTTCGTATCAGTATTTAAATGGTAAAATGCCTGAATATCAAACGTTGTAAGTAGTCGGCATTGCCGGTATTATGTTTCTGCACAATGGCTATTCAAATATTAACCCACATAACGGTAATGCAGTCATCAATATAATAAATAATCGTTGTGGTTATACGAGAATTGAGCAAGCCTTCATGAACTATTGCTGAATACATTGTCTTTACTCACAAGAGGGCCTATTCATAAGGCATTTTAAACTCAATTTCACGCAGGAACATTATCGAAGCAAGCAAATATAAATGAACCTTAATTCCGTAATGCAGTATTATTGGAACGTGGAAATAAGTCACCATCTTGTGCACAAAATTTGCGTAGTCGAATTAGTCGTGGGGTTAGTGCTTATGACTGTGAATCTAGAGATCGGGTTCGAATCACGGACGGGGTAGATATTTTTGCTACCAGATTATCATTTTAAACGATATTTATCATATCAATATGACTCATTTTAATAGAATCCATATGAAATTACGTGTTGGTCTGTGAATGAAGAGGACCTGTTTATAAGGAATTTAAGGTTATGAGCGGTGTCGCGTCTATTAATCTAGTTGATCCATATCGTATTCTTTATTTAGGCTAGTGCTGGTGAAAGCTACAAATCATCTAATAAAATGAGTTCCGTATTATAAACTACAATATCTGTAAAACACACCCTTTTACAGTAGATTAATATCTGTGCCAATAATAGTATAAAATACCGGTGTATCAACAATTTCACGTGAGGTTTCTTCTATGCCAGATGTTACACATCATATGCGACTACTGTAAGGCTCGTATTTTTTTATAATTTAATGTATCCGTGTAGAGCGGGTAATGTCTATGTTACTAGGACCAGTAGACGCTTGTCGTGATGCCGGTGGCTGTTGACTGAGATATCTTGAGATGTCTGCGCACGTACTCATGGTTTGACTTGCACACTAAGCTTGTACATTTGTGTGGGTGGACTGCCAGATCACGCGATGTAAATAATACTCCTGCCATAAGTATTCTACCAGCGTCTGATGGGAGTGGTTTCCTCTCCGTCTCTGAAGCGACGGTGATAGGACAGGGCATTCACTTTCACAAGAATATCGCCATCATCACAGCCAACAACAGGTAGTTCCGTGAAGAACTATATTCATTAACTTATGTTAATTGACTCTATCAATACACAAAATTTCAGTTTGATTACTGTAATAGATTCGTAGATAATGAGAACCGTCTAAATATTTCAGTTGGTCGCTATGTTGGATATTTATATATGTAGGCCAAAGAGTTATGGACTATTAGATGACGATTTTTGCGTAGGTTCATTATTCAAACGTTCACTTCCATCGCTTGATTAATACACAAGAAATAAAAACTAAATTTTAAAATGTCGCACAGCCGGTTGAAGTTATGTAAACAATTGAACTAAATTAGATGTCAGTGCCTTATAATGTGTATAAAGATTTACTGTACCATATTTCGCTGCACTCACATGGTTAACTCGGTAGAAAAGTCTGTTACAATGTTTCACTTTCGCTTGGCCGCCATGTTGGATTGGTGAGACGTGATAAAATGTGAAGGGCACGGTTGGGGTCAGCCGTAATAGTACTATAACCTTACCGAGTTTCATTGAAGTCGCTCCAGCCGTTTAGAAGTTATTAGGGACACTCCCCCCCCCCCCCACACACACACATACGCACACACGGGCAAAAGGTGATCTCATAAGGCTATTTTTTTTTTTCATAGATGAAAATAGGCTAAAAATATAGTCATTCCATTTGTGACTGACTGACTGACATACACAAAACACCTCAGCAAGTAAATGTCTATATAATCCTAGTGGTGGTGGTAAATTGAAACTATTACAATGTCTCAACGTAGGGACCAGATTTTTAGTGTTTTAAAATTGTCGTTTAGGTTTTCAAAAACATAATAGTACATTATGCAACGAGCCTATAATGGCTATAATTAAGACACGAGTATTTTTATAAAACGAGCGTAGGCGAGTTTTATAATTTCCATACGAGTGTCTTAATTACCATTATAGGCGAGTTGCCTACGACTGTTTATGTTCGACGATAATTATAACTTTATTATATGTTTTAACATAAATATTCATAAATATATGTTCAGTCACTACAGTAGAATGTTGTGATCGGGTGCTGCGGTGGGTAGTATATCTCTCTTGTCCAAGCTCTCTGGACAACCGACGCATGCGCTCTGTGTGCTTCAATACAATATGTTCAGATTGCGCACCAGTATTCAGTAAAACTGTCACTGAAGTCGTGTCAAAACCACGCGCTGTGTAGAAATTGGTTTTGGGGATATTAAGGTACCGGTACAGTGCTATTTCTTGTCTCACATTCGCCAGTTTATTTACGCGAATATATGGACGGTGCGTATTCCATGTCGGTAATTTATTATAGTTCGATGTTGTGTTTATGTCCGACATTTTGGATTTTGAGTGCATGCGCGAAGGTATCGTTACCTAATTGGTCAATGAACGAGCTCTGATTGGCTGGAGAAACTGTATCATAATGAAAAACGGTGTTATAATGACCATCATTATGATACAGTTTTCTAACACATAATAGTGAGGGTCTCTCACCGCTGGGTCCGTGGTTCAAATCCCGGTCACTCCATGTGAGATCTGTGCTGGACAAAACGGAGGCAGACAGGTTTTTCTCCGGGTACTCCGGTTTTCCCTGTCAAAATTTCATTCCAGCAACACTCTCCACTATCATTCCATTTCATCTGTCATTCATTTAATCATTGCCCCAGAGGAGTGCGTCAGGCCTCGGCAGCCGGCACAGTTCATACCCTCGCCGGTAGATGGGGGCTTCATTCATTCCATTCCTGACCCGGTCGGAGACTGGAAGCAGGCTGTGGATTTTCATTTTCAATAGTGAGGGTCGAACATAAAATATTTTTTTGTTTGGTTTTTAAATAGGTTTTATGTTTAACCCTTTCCTTTTACTTTATGTGTTGTTTACATCTTAATTTATTTTAATTATTGTAATTATTGATATTGTTTCGCTAATTTTAATGTGTATGTATTTATTTTTAGCCTATTTTCAATTTTGAAAATTAGGCTTATGAGATCAGCTTTTGTCCGTGTGTGTGTGTATGTGTGTGTCCCTAATAACTTCTAAACGGCTGGAGCGATTTCAATGAAACTCGGTAAGTGCATAGCACTATTCCAGACGACCCCGACCGTGCCCTTCAAATTTTGTAAAGTCTCACCAATCTAACATGGCGGCTGTGCGAAATATTTCACCAGCATTCAATATCTCCTAAACAATTACCGATATCACCCTGGAATTTTTTACGGTGATAAAGGGAACTACTAGAAGTTCACCTACGTGAGTTTTGAAAACTGGTAACTACAAAACCAACATTGCGGCCACGCGAATTTGCGACATTTAAATAGACGTTTCTCGCGATTTAACCAACCAAACGCATAAAAAACTTGGTACAGTATATGTTTATACACATTGTAATGGACCGACATCTAACTTAGTTGAATTGTTTACATAACTACAAGATGGCGGCTGTGCGAACTATTTCACCGACATTATATATCTCTGAAACTATTAGCGGTGTCACCCTGAAATTGTGTACGGATATAAAGGGCACTAATGGAAGTTCATCTATAAGACTTTCAAAAACCGGTTAACTACAAAACGAACATGGCTGCCAAGCGAATTTGAAAATTTTAAATATACCTTTCTCGTGATTTAATGTTCCAAACGCAATGAAATCTGGTACAGGAAATGTTTATACACATTGTAATACACTGGTATTTAATTTAGTTCAATTGTTCACATAACCTCAAGATGGCGGCTGTGTGATTTTAAAATAAAGTTTTTATTTCTTGTGTCGTAATCATACGATCGAAGTGAAAGTTTGAATAATGAACCTACGAAATACTTTTCCCTTAATGGTACATGACTCTATGGCCTATACATTTAACAATCCAACATGGCGACCATCCGAAATATGTAGACGGCTCTGAATATCTACGAATCTATTATAGCAATCAAACTGAATTTTTTTATGTTCATAGGGGCTTTGAACGTTAGTTCGCCTATAGGGCTTTAAATAACCTGGTGATCGCAAATCCAACTTGGCGGTGACGCGAAGTATAAATATTCATGGACGTTTCTCGCAATTTAACCATCCGAGTGCAGTGAAACTTGGTACAGTAAATCCTTATACGAATGTTAATCCACTGGCATTTAATTTATTTCAATTGTTTCCATAACCACAAGATGGCAGCTGTGCGAAATTTTAAAATCTCCTTGTTACTTCTTGTGTCCTAATCATGGGATTGAAGTTTGATTGCTACACGTAGACAATAATCTTCATGTAACAGTACATAACTCTAGGACCTACATATATAAAATCCAACTTGGCGACCTTTCGCAATATTTAGTCGGTTCTCAATATCTACGAATCTATTACAGCAATCAAACTGAAATTTTGTATGTTGAAAGTGGCAATTAACATAAGTAGGATATGTGAAAATAGGCTGTATAGTTCTTCACGGAACTACTTGTTAAATTTCAATGTATGTTCTTATAGATTTAATTTTGATATTTATATTGAATTATTTAATTAACCATTTTTAAATTGATTTTTACAATTATTTTTATATAAGTTATGTTTTATAGTTATGTTTATTATTTAATTTTTTATACTTATTTTACTATAGTAATTTTATAATTTGTATTTCTAGATTTATATTTCATTTTTTGCACTTTACTTGTTATTTTTTTTAGTTTAAAATTGTTTAACATTTTATCCAAATTACGTCAAGTAGATACGTTTATAATATTTCATTTTTAGAAAATACTAGCACGTCGGCAGGAAAACTCTCCGAAATTTGGCTGAAAGATTGAACTATCAGCATCTTTGAGAGCATCTATCCTTATGACAGGTGGTTAATATAGAGACCAGTAGCCCATAAGGGGTTAAAGTGTAGCAAAAGTTGACATAACTACGATAACCTTAACATTAATGCCTAATAGTTAGTAGAAAATCTGATTGAAACGATAGTTGGTTGCTTGATTCCTCAGTTTAGGGGTTGTGACAACGCGGCCATGTAGCCCCGTGTACTTTGGGTGTGTGTAGAATCTGTCTGATATCCAGTGTTAATTGTGATGGCTGTATTCATGTCTCTTATCTGTGCTGCAGCCGATAATTTCTAGTAGTGTCTGCTTTTGCTACCAAATGCTACTGTTAATGGCACCTGGCTGTGAACTTGGTTACTAGATGCCACGGCAAATTGCACCTGGTGGCGATTGTTAAAAGTAATAGCGCATTAACCAAATAGATCCTACAAATTTTAGCTTCACAAAGTGTAATTATTGGAAGGTTCTTTTATATGCCATAAATCTATGACATGGGCCCCGGTGGCTTTACTTTCCCTCCAAAGGAAGGCATACTGCAACGAGGTGTAAATACTTAAAATAATAATACATAAAAAAATCAAATTATCACCGAGAACTTCACACTTTTAGGCATTATTTGCTCTCCTAAAATATGTTAATTATTCAACTTCAATAAAACCAAGGATGTCAAGGGTGATTTTCACACTCCTGGCCGTTTAAATAACTTTATGTTCGACCCTGACTATTGTATGTCAGAAAACTGTACTATAATGAGGCTCATTATAACACTATTTTCCATTATGAAACTGTTTCTCCCACCAATTAGAGCTCAAGAAACAGCTGTTTGACGAATTAGATAATTAGATGCGCTGAGTTCCACGGCCTTCTAATTTAAATTTCACTGCCTGGCCTAGTGTCATAGTAGGGTAATCGAGGAGGCCATGATCAAATACGAGGCATTCTCTGCGTCTCATGCGCTCTGTTCAGTACATAAACTGGCGAAATCTCGACAGATATTTATGAATATTTATGTTCGAACATAAAATAGTTATAATAATTATCGTGGAACATAAACAGTCGTAGGCAACTCGCCTATAATGGTAATTAATACACTCGTATGAAAATTATAAAACTCGCATACGCTCGTTTTATAAACATACTCGTGTCTTAATTATTGCCATTATAGGCTCGTTGCATAATGTACTATTATGTTCGACAATGTCGATATGTAAATATTATATCTCAGAAAACTCTACCATAACGAGGGTCATTATAGCCCCTTTTTTAATTATGAAACAGTTTCTCCCACCAATCAGAGCTCAAGAAACAGTTGTTTGACCAATTAGGTGACGATAGCATCGCACCTGCGCTGAGTTCCAAGGCCTTCTAATTTAAATTTCACAGCCTGGCCATGATCAAATACAAGGCATTCTCTGCGTCCCATGCGCTCTGTTCAGTACATAAAACTGGCGAAATCTCGACAGATATTTATGAATATTTATATTCGAACATAAAACAGTTATAATAATTATTGTCGAACATAAACAGTCGTAGGCAACTCGCCTATAATGGTAATTAAGACACTGGTATGGAAATGATACTCGAGTCTTAATTATTGCCATTATAGGCTCGTTGCATAATGTATTTATGTTCAACGATGTCGAAATGTAAATATTATATGTCAGAAAACTGTATCATAATGAGGGTCATTATAAATTAGCCTACTTTCGATTTTTGCAAAGAATGAAAGTAGACATATGAGATCTACACAGGGCCAAACATTGTGTGTCTGCATGACTGTGTGTCTGTGTGTGTGTGTGTGTGTGTGTGAGTGTGTGTACTCTGAATGTCTGCCCCCCCCCCCCTATCATCTCAAACACGGTGAAACCAAATTGAACGAAATTTGGTATAGAGGTAACACTAGCAAAGGACACCTCAGTGTCATGTTTTATATCGCCGCCATCTTGACGGGAACGGAATGGCCGCCACTCAAATGCTTAAAGCGTACAGCAAATTACGACTAACTTAATCATTTGGTCTGTACCAAATTTTGCAACAACATACCTTTTTGTGGGAAGCGTCTTTTGACTGAACTACAAGGTCATCAGCCCAATAGATTGCAGATAGTGGCCATGTATGTGTGCAAATCTATTCCCCATATAAATTCATACACGGTGAGACCGAATTGAATGAATTTTTTTTACAGAAGTAGCACTAGCAATGGGCACCTCATATCCATGTTTAATATCCGTATAGCACGTTGTATTTCAACAAGCTACTACGGCCAACATTCAATTATACTCCTTGAAAAGACAAAGAGTTTTAACAATACCCATGCATTTAGGAGCAAGTAGGCTATATGTTCTTAACTGAACATCTTGTTTCTCATTATGAAACAGTTTCTTCCACCAATCAGAGCTCAAGAAACAGTTGTGTGACCAATTAGGTAAGGATAGCATCGCACCTGCGCTGACTTCCACGGCCTCCTATTTTACATTTCACTGCGTGGCTAGTGTCATAGTGGGGTATTTGAGGAGGCCATGGTCAAATACAAGGCATTCTCTGCGTACCATGCGCTCTGTTGAGTACATAAAACTGGCGAAATCTCGACAGATATTTATGAATACTTATGTTCGAACATGAAATAGTTATAATTATCGTCGAACATAAACAGTCGTATGCAACTCGCCTATAATGGTAATTAAGACACTCGTATGGACATTATAAAACTCGCTTCGCTCGTTATATAAACATAATCGTGTCTTAATTATTGCCATTATAGGCTCATTGCATAATGCACTATTGTATATTTAGAATATTGGCAACTTGGAAATAATAAGAGATTTATCCCCACTTTCCTGACAGAAAATAACCAAATAGTGCTGAAAATATTTGAATTTTCTGGCAGGTAGGATTTCCCTCAATCAACTAGAGCTAGGAATAAACACTGTCTTATGGTTTACCTTTAAAAATTATGAACTTATAATTCAAATATACAACAATAAATGGAACAAAACTGCAATTAGGTAGATATTTGAAGGCATTCTTTTCCAGTGTTCCCTATAGAAATTGTCTATTGCTGATTTTCAGTCAGTAAACACGACTGTGCCCAATGAATTAGGCGGGGTACAAGCAGGGGCGTATATACAATTCTTTTTCGGAGGGGGCTGGCTATCCTGGAAAATTGTCAGTATTCTCAGGGGATTGTCACCGCAAAATACCCAGAAATATCAACCAATATCTTGAGCATATAACTTTGTGTAATTATCTTAGATAAAATTCAAAGTTTATATACTGTAGCCTACAATTACTGGCAATACAAAAAATAGTTGTAAAATACAACACAAACACAAATAAAATTTTATTCTTAATGAATTTTCTATTATGATCTATGGAGTATGAATGGCAAATATCTAAATATTTGTCAATTTACTAAGTAGAAAGTTAAACAGTTTTTTTTTTTTTCTTACATGTTGATAATTTATTTCTCAAAAGTACCGTACTGTGGAATTCACAGTTTTGCCTCACAAGGCTGAGTGTACCCCGTTTCAACCCCCAGACTAGAATTAAATTTTCTTGACAGAGCCGGGAATCGGATTCGGACATCCGGAGTGGTAGCAAAGAATGCTAGCCACTACACCACGAGTTAGTCTAATTTCAATCTTAATACAGGGTCATCGAAAATAATGCCAACATTTCAAAAAATTATAGCACCGAAACTCTTTATGTTAAACGTGTAATTCTTTCACTGAACGCCAGGTGGTTAAAGTAAGTTTTGTTTTGGAGGGGACGTGACCTTGCTATGTGCACACTAGATGCGCATTAACCAAGGTCGGCCGGGGGTGCGTGCACCAATGACTGCACCGCCCGACAAACTGTACCTGATTACAAAGCTGTGATTTGATGGTTTAATCAGTTTAAGGAAACAGGGACTGTATAGAAAAAATCCAGGCCAGGCCGACCACCAACATCAGCATTGAACGCACGCTTTCCCAATGGCTGGATTGGTTCGTGCAATCATTTCAGGAGTAATTGTCAACATGGCGGCAGAAATTCGCTCCCGCAGGTGCTCCAAATCCCGAATTTTCTCTTCATACACAATGTTTTTAATGTACCCCCAGAAAAAGAAAATCCAAAGGGGTGAGGTCGGGACTTCATTGGCGCGTGCGCCCCCGGACGACCTTGGCTACTGCGCATCTAGTGTGCGCATAGCAAGGTCACGTCCCCTCCAAAACAAAACTTACTTTAACCAGCTGGCGTTCAGTGAAAGAAATACACGTTTAACATAAAGGGTTTCGGTGCTATAATTTTTTGAAATATTGGCATTATTTTTCGATGACCCTGTATTGTTTATAACTTAGCCAATAAGTTAAGATTAGGGTAGAACCAAATTTACAATTATTTTATGCTCTTACCAAAGAAACACTTTCTTAATTTTTATTGGCTTTTTCGGGGGTGTGGGAGGGGGGGGGGGGGCTCGAGCCCACTCAGCACCTCCCTTATATACGCCCCTGGGTACAAGATATAAATATGTAAACACAATCCTGGAAAAATTACATGTATTAGTTAATTATCATAAATTGCCCATTTAATGTGCAAGGGCTCGGATGTTTAGAAAAAGTCACATTATTTTATTTGCCTCAATTCTCATGCCCGATTGGTTTCTGATGCAAATCAAGTGATTATAGTCACAATACAGTGGTTTTCATGTGTCATATAAATTAATATTTCGAAAATATTTTACCATTAGGTCATATTTGGAACATTTTTGGTAAGAACGTCATATTTCGTTAGTTTGACGGCAGTTGTAGGTGTGCAAACATCCTCAACTTACCGAACGGGAACTAGTGTTTACAATAATAGGCTGTAAATAACCACTTAAACATGTACAGAGAGTTTCGTTTGAATGTCTCGGAGACCCTCGCTAGCCCGCTCGCCCACGGCGCGAGCCTGTCTCCCGCCAAGCACTTTGCCGTTATGCGGCGCCACGCGGCATTGAGTCATTGGGTATAGGAATTTTTACTTAAATTTGTACTTCAGTGTGATCCTTGACCAATTTTTTGACGAACTGACTTACGGAGAGCGATTGTCAACTTATATTCAACAAGCATCTGCCACTGCTCACACTGACGAAGCATCCATGACAGAATTGCGTCGCATTTTTGGTACTAGGATTATAAGTCGGAACGTGTGGCCCCCGCGAAGCCCAGACTTATCACCATGTAACTTTTATTTGTGGGGGACGCTTAAAAATAGAGTGTATGCGAGAAACCCTCCACTATAAATGAGCTTAAGGACTATATTACAGCTGAAAGACAGTCAATCGGGGCTGAGGAACTTCAGAGAGTACATGTCAGTATCATAAAAAGATGCCAGCGATGTGTAGCAGTGAATGGCGAACATTTTTAGCACCAGCTGTGAACTAGGTAAGTACAAATTCCTATACTCAATGACTCAGTGCTGCGCGCGCGCCGCATAACGGCAAAGTGCGTGGCGGGAGACAGGCTCGCGCCAAGGGCGAGCGGGCAAGCGAGGGTCTCCGATACATCCAAACTAAACTCTCTGTATATTCAGAACATTAATATGAACATAGGAATAAATAATGTAGTTAACAATTAAATCTCGAAGGGATTGTCGCTTGGATTTATAATTTAAAAAGAACGGCCGTGTTTAAATCAGTCATTTTCAGGTCATATTTTTTTCATTTTTGAGCGAGTTAGTTAATTATTGGAGTTTTAAGGGTTGGAACAGTTAGGTCATCTGCCCCTATGTTTTAGTGTTTTTTTATGTGATGTGTACGAGGAGATTCAAAGGATTGTCTGGTAGCCTATGTTGATGCTTTCTTAGCACCAGCCAGGGTTCACGTGTAGGGTACTTTAAGGTTAATCCTACGGACGTGAAGCAACTGCGAACCCCCAAACCACCAGGATTTGAACTGAATCGGAACATTTGGTGTTCCTTAAACAGAGTAAGGACTAACTGTGGGAGATGTGCAGATTCGATGCATAAATGGGATAAAGTTCAATCTCCAAAATGTGATTGCGGTGCAGAAAGGCAAACAGCTCAACATAAATCATCCAATCGTGTCCTATGTCAGCCTTCCCCGGAGACCCATCTGAGTTCCTGTTGGCGACTGATCGAGTTGTTGACTATCTACGGACATTGAAAGTTTCAATATGACCTATATCTGTATAGTGTACTGAAAATATTGTAATCTTTTTATACTTGTTTATTGTTCCATGATGTGATGATAGCCATACGCTAAATGATAAATTTGAGTCATATTTCATCACTTTTAAGGTCATATTTGCTTGCATATTCGGGCTATTTTATGTCTTAAACAGCCGAGCCCTAATACATGTATTTCTTTCCAGGAGTGTGTTTACATATTTATAATTCGTACCCCGCCCAATTCAATCGTGTTGCCCGCCTGAAAAGCACCAAACTTTTGTTTCAATAAAGATCAAATGTGGCTGTGGAGGGATTGTTCCAAAATTGTTTGGAACTCAGCCGAAAAAAATCAGCATAAAAATAACTAAACAGGTGTTTGACGTTTTTTCATAAATCCAATTTAAGGGGCTCATGGGGAGGGGTGAAATTATGGGGGAGGGGGGAAACGTAATATGTCTGAGTGTAAAATTATACATGGCCTATGTTGTAGACAATAACACATTACATCTTATTTGTCTCTTGCTATTTCATCATACGACGAATACTTAGGGAGTTATTAATGATTTTTTTTTGGCCGGAATTTTCTAAGTCCCAGGAATTACATAAAAATTGATTCGAATGAAAATTCAAAAAATAGTTTTTTTTAATACTTTCATAATATTTTTCACGTCTTTTAGGGTCCGAAACCAACATGATATTTTTATATTTTTTCGTCCCATGCATTTTTGGTTTCAGGTGATAGAAATATTTTCCACTAGGACCCATGCCTATCTATCTATATAACTAATGTTATAACGGGATTCCAAAGGTTATTGCGGGCGAAGCCGCGGGTAACAGCTAGTTTAATATAATTTAACAAACTAATGAAGAAATGCCAATCGGTAACCATGACAACATTATATCAAGGGATGGCATCCAACTTTTCATCTATTTCTGTAAGAAGCAATGTCACTCCATTTATTACATTTCTGTGAAGGTTTGTAAATGGCTATAAGGTTATCACGAAACAAACGTAGACTGTATAATCCATCAATGCAATTAAGGAGGTCAACCTAGAATTTTTTCATGCAATTTTCACGTCCGACATATAGGTCTATAGCCCAGGAATTTTAGGTTTTAACCTTGAAAAAAATTTAGTAAAGCTGAAAATTGGTACAGTTGTCTTATTTGATGTTCTTAACAACATATTAAAAGTCCCCGGTCTTCCCGATTCGGCTTCCTGGATTTCTAGCCGTTTGAACTCCTGGAATGCTGGAGAAGTAGGTGGTGTCGCTGGAATGCGCATTGTAAGCGAACGATTTGGCTTACAGTGCTTTAACATGGCTTAAATTAAAGGCGAAAAAATAAGCTATAAGTTAATTCATGGGTTGGCATGTTAGTGATACTTCCGGTCTAACAGGAAACGAAAAAATGCCGCGAAATTAAAAAAAAAAAAGTGCCACGTTTTCTTTTTTTGACGTTTGTTGACAAACTATCACGAATATCGCAAACAAGTCTTCTATAAAAGTTGTTGGCGACAAAATAAACTTTCATTCGATGTATTTATAATTGATGTCCAAATAATAGTTGCCGAGCTATTGCGGTGTAAACATAAGATTGTTACGTCATTCTCTTCTCCGTCTGCGCTACACACACACACACACACACACACACACTGCGACCGGGACGCACTCTGATTTTGCATTGTTACATCCGCCAGGAGCTTCCTTTCTCTATGATAAATGAAGTGCTTCCCCTCTTTTCAAAATATGTCATGCTTAAGCCCACCCCTTTCAAAAAATCCCCCCCCCCCCCCCCCACACACAAAAAAAAACTTTTTTTTTAGTGTGATTAATGAAAATCACCCCTTTTGTACATCTGCTCCTAATAGAGAACATAATTCAATATCGCATTTTGAGTCCCCTCAGATCGACATCTCTTCATTCTATAAGGTGTTCTGGGTGCGTTTTTTTTACTTGCTTTATTGAGCTAGGTAAACAAAATTAATGTTTTAATATATAAAATATGTAACCATTTGTGACTTGGCGATGATAAATTATTATTTTAATGCCATTTTTAGGAGAGAAAATATCGTAAGTAAAAAGTAGGTCGAATATCGGAATAGATATTTCTGCTTAAAACTAATACAGTTTATAATGTATAATTCATCAAATAATTCAAATAATTTTTGTTAGAAATTACTGCAGATACCTTACTAAGTCTGTATGTATACATGTTGTACCGGTACACCCTATTTTTACAAAGAAAATGTTAAAACTAAACTTTGCTCCATAACAATACAATAAAATAAAAAAGCGTTGATGTTCTCAAAAATACCTTGCTGCACTCTCACTAGCACCAACAATGTTAACATCTTTGGTCTTAGCAATTCAACACTAACAGAAAAGTTAAAAATCATCAGGATCTTCTTCGAGATCAATTTCTTTCACACCGTTTTCACAGGTAACCCAACGACACTTTCCACACATTCACGAACATTCCAGTCCAGAGCGGCGACACTCACATCGTGATGTACAGGCGCCCTTGCAATTATAGGAGACGAGTTGCAAGAGAGAATCAGGAGCTGGAGGGGCAGTCATCGGAATAGGTTGGAGTCCATTTGTAGCGGATCGCCAACCCCACTCAGTAGCTTGCAGCTTATTGCCTAGCCAGTCCTGCACCTGAAATAAGATATGTCATTTCAAACTTTTTTTTAAGCAAAAGAGAATATTAATTTTATAACAGCAAAGTAAAATGCTGTAACAACATACTGACAATAATATATACCTGCAAATATGTACGCAGTGAATGCGCTCGGCATGCGTCGGACGTTGGTGGCAAAGTGGCCAAATCGAACGAAGCAGTAACTGTCTGTCTTGCGATAGTCCTTCCATACAGATGCACACGTAGCTCGTTTAGAGAATTGAAGACCTTTCCGTTGAACAACTCCAGAACAAAATTTTCTCCAGCTTTCTTGATATTTTCCTTGGATGCGCCAGGCTGATTGAAAACTTCGACAGTTTACCGAAGATCTTCGTTGTTTTTGAGAATGCCCCATGGACGCTTCTTCCCTTTCCTAAAAATAGCCGAAGTTGTGTCACATCCGCTCACGGCATGTGCAAATAGCACACAATTTTTCATCTCGCCGATATCTTCCTAAATGTTTGTGATAGGGAAAATCTTTCCAAGAGATTTTGAGTTTCCAGGACGGTAAAAATGGATGTTGTTGATCTCTCTTGCTTTTGCCAACAACATGCATAGGACATCATTGTCTGACGCTATAACAGTAACAGCATGATCTTCGGCATCTAGAGACAACGCTACGTCGACATTAGTGTACCTGCGTCTCCTGTCGTCTGACGAACAGCAACTCCAGCATTTCTAAGCTCCTTTGTCAATGTAGAGATGAACCGTCCCTTGTTTTTGGTGTTCCTTAGAAAGTCCGCCTGAGAAGTGGAAACCATTGTGTTGGAATCGAAGACGATGTCTATGGACGTCCGCTTCCCCGCATGGCGTGCCTGCTCCTGGTTCTTCGTGCTTGGAGTCTGATCGTAATTGTCAAACACAATGGTTACGTTTGAAGGATAGTGCTTGCTTATGTACAACTTGTAGGACTGGATTATGTCACCAAAAGTTGCAGGTCTTGGCCATACAACGGTATGCAAAAGCAGACCTCCATCAACGACTACTTTGCGTTGTTCTTCAAAATCTTTCGGGGCTTCTGAAGATTTGAAAAAGTGTTTTTCTCAATTAGGATGAATCTAAGAGAGCTGGAGGTGTCGGTGCAAGCTCGTACTTCAAGAACTCCACGATATCCGCTTCCGATTTCATCACACATATGATTCGCATGAATAGTTGGTGCGGGTTGACCGGGACAATGTCATCACGAATTTTTAGTTGGCACCCAACAGCTGACAAAGGGACTACGCGACTTTTTCTTGCGAGCTTGAGACCCTCAAAACTTTTCCCCACATTTGTTGTATTGCTTCTTCACCAACTTCTCGAGCCTTGTCGCAGTTGATGCTTGTTGGAGAGCGCTTGCCACTCCAAGCTGGTTGCCGAGAGCGCTGGCATAGCCTGATCACCATGGATTGCAAGGCAGTGTGTAGTCGTGGGTGTACACTCTGTGGAAAACAAACTCTACCATCTCCAATGATTGTGGTGGGCTTAGAGTACATGTTATATTGTTATAATGTAGGCTATGTCAAATAAAAAGCACTCAAGTGTTACAGTTAATCGGTCGTTGTTATTTATAATAAGCTGCTAATTCATCATTGCTGTTGTCTGCAACTACGACAGTGGAAAGCGATTGAAGACTTTCTTTATTTAAATCCCACGGAGAGCGATCTTCTACCCACGAGCGAAACACTTCTTCGAGGCGGTTTTCCAGCTTCCGCCGCGAGTCCCTCAACTCAACGTGCTGTTCCGAGGATTTTGTCTTTATACCAGACACATTTTTCTACAGTATCGCAGATCGGGATGCACAGTGGAAACGCCGAGACAAAGTGAGCCAGCGCACTATCGTCCACTCCTCGTCCTCTTTTTAAACCTCCACGTGATTTCATAGGCTGGATAAGATCCTGTTCTATGGCCATATCTGACCATATTCCAGCCCAAAAATCATGCGAGCGTCGGATGGAAAAGTACCCGCTCTTGGTGAAGTTGATGTACTCGTCCACGGGCATCTTCTGATCTAATTGAAGCATTTGATGCAGGTACAAGTAGGCTGACTTAGCGTTGTGAATATGCCCTGCAGCGTGTATGTATGGCAACATCTTCGATACCCAGTACAAATGGAGGTTCCAATTTGATGTTCTTTCTGCTCGAATAAACAGCTGAACGATTTATGACAACAACACAATAAATAACACTTATACGGCATAACACACATCGGCCAACTGTTTAAAATTTAGAAACAAAAGAAAACAAGAAGCTCCGCCAATTCGACGCATCAATGCTGCGGGCGAACGCGTCAGTTGGCCGCTGAGAAACAACGCAAGCGCGCCATCGTTTAAATCTATGTAGCTCGGCAACTATTACTGGCATACCAATTATGAATACATCAAATGAAAGCTTATTTTGTCGCCAACACCTTTTATACAAGACTTATCTGTGATATTCGTGATAGTTTGCCAACAAACGTAAAAAAGAAAGACGTGGCACTTTTTTTTTATTTCGCGGCATTTTTTCGTTTCCTGTTAGACCGGAAGTATCGCTAACATGCCAACCCATGAATAAACTTATAGATTGTTTTATCTCCTTTAATGTAAGCCATGTTAGAGCACTGTAAGCCAAATCGTTCGCTTTCAATGTGCATTCCAGCGACACCACCTACTTCTCCAGCATTCCAGGAGTTCAAACGGCTGGAAATCTAGGAAGCCGACACGGGAAGACCGGGGACTTTTATTATGTTGTTAAGAACATCAAATAGAACAACTGTACCAATTTTTAGCTTTACTAAAAAAAATCAAGGTTTTAACCGTTTTTAGACTAAAATTCCAGGAGATAGTACAGGTCTATTATATCTCCAAACAGCAACATTATTTTCAAAAATTCCTGATTTGAATCAGCATTTTTGGCGGCTTTTAGGAATTTGGGCCATTTGATGCTAAAGAACCAGAAATTTCATGCACCACAAGCCTTTATAATTCATGAAAGGGGTCTTCCTGTGTATGGGGACCTAACACAACGTAGAGGGTCAGTTTTTATATGACGTGTATTGCGTTTCGTCTACAAGGCTTTCATTTCTATTTCACGTTAGGTGAATTTAGTTTGAGAGCACATTTTAACTAATCTTTTTTTATTTTTTTTATTTTGTCGACATACGGGTTCATCGTAAGGATGATTTTGTTTGATACTGTGCGGTATATATACCCATATTTGGATATCTGGGTGAAATGTTGTTAACAATAGAATTGTCTGTCTTTCTGTGTATCTTTATATACGCCTATAATTCGTGTTCGGATGCTTGGTGCATCGTAAAATAAGGTATGGTAACCATTAGAGTCAATACACCAATCATTTATAAAACTGTTCACCATACTTTTCAAACAGTAGAAGGGTGGATTTAGGGAAAAACTTCTCAAAATACATGCTAAAATAGGCGAAATATAAAAATGATCCTAGAAGGACGACCAGAGCATATGTTGCGCTTCTCAATGTGAGACACAAAATTCGGGAGTCTATATAGGGTGTCCGAAAACCACATTTTAAGGCCCTTAAATTAACAGTGTGTGTGATATTCCCAGAAAACTAACTTCGTTCCGATAAACTTATGAAGGAATGACAAACCGCTAACCATTGCAACAGTAGCTCCATTGATAATGTCTGGTGTTAACACCGAAGAACGGGTACTTCTCCTAGTAAATAGATAAATATGGTATATTGGCTTTCACGGCCAGTGAATTAAAACTCAGCATTTCTTCTAGGTTTATGCCGTGTCCTGGGTGGGGTTTCACCTAGGAACACCAAGCTGGCTCATCAGCGGGCTCTTGGAGTCCGTGCCCTGACCCCCACAGGAATAGCGAACTGTGCACTACCTCTCTTCTTATGAAGCGCCCCTACGCTTCTTGACTGCGAAAGCTTTGTAGGGAGGTGAAGGGCTGCTTGAGCTTTTAGCTCACTGGTTTGGGACCCATATCAGGTAGGGTTCTTCAATGAGCTGGCGATTCCAGTAAAGGAAGACCGCTAGGTTTGAGCTCAATGATTTTAATCCTAGAAGTAGTGTTACTCGAATGATAGAAAAACCTGAGTGGGAAATATAGACTAAACGCTATGTTTAACACTTACACTAATCGGCCAGCATGGGGAGACCTAAGCAAACGACTGGGAAATTCCAGTGGTGTATACTGGTCTGAAGATCTGGGCTACCACTGAGCTTAATATTTCACAAAACATGCTTTTGAACTGCTGTGCGAATATAGTTCATATTTGAAAACCCTTAATTTGACCATACGTTAACTTCACGACTAAATAACAAACACGGCCAGCAATACAATTTAGACAGATAACCTATTCCACCTAGCATATGACGTGTATAGGCTTACATTGGCACACAATTGCAGTTCAGGAGTAGGCCTTGTCGAATGAACAGGCCTAATATGAACTGTATGGACGACGGCTGAAAGGAACTTCTAACAAACTCTCTATTATACAGTCACTGGCATTTAAAGCCCCCGCAGGTGTTTGTTCCATAATCTTCTTACGAAATTACAACTGGCACAGTTAAAACAAAACACTAGATAAAAATTAATCAGCATACACACAAATAAATCACACATCGAAAACACTACAACTTCTTAAACATATTCACATCTATGCGCGCGATAATGTATATTTATTGTAGGCTATTTGTTGCTTTAAAGGCTTTTAACTTCAAAGAAACCGCTGGCTGTAGCGGCAACTCGCTTGCTATGAGCGTTGTGCCTGCACGGAACAAGGGTGGGTGCGGAGAGATGGGGAGAGCGGCGTAAGGCTGCCGGTTTCTTGGTCGGTTTCTACTGCGTTGCCGCGTTGACTACCCACTAACCATTATTTCTTTCGATAAAGAAGAATGTGCATGAAAGTTACGATTGTGTGAATGCTTTGTAGAAACTGTAATAAAGTGTTATTTATTGTTAATGTAATTTTCTTGGGCTACCGCCGGTAGCCCCGGTGGCCCTACGAATACGCCCCTGGGAAATTCCACCTACCTGAGCAGGGCAGATCATCCACATGAAGTCAAGTGTGTCGTCCCATGAGTTCCGGTTCCCATGAGTTCCGATTCCCACCAGTTCCAAATTCTTTAGCGGATTAGCTATCTGCCAATTACACTACCTGAGAGAGTTCCAGCTTAGTTTTCTAGCAAAATTGTATTAATTTGTTTATTACTCAAACAAATAAGGTCCATTGTTAGCTCCAGCCGGGAGTGCGTGCCCTCTTTAATGAATTGGCTCCTCTAACACAGAGGGGGACGGACGCCATGGACAGGTAGCTCCCATAAGCTGCTTTCGCCTTGACAGTATCTACATCAGCATGTGCGCCTTCGTCAAAATAATCAGTTTTTAGTTATATTTATAAAGTTCTTAAAATAGTAGGCTATCAGCATGTCGCTTTTCCGGCACATGGTTTTGCAGCACAAATCCACACTTCACTGGATTTGTTGTCGCGTTTCTTATAAAAACGGTAACCATTAAATATCAAAATTTGGTTTCCTTTAATGCTAGTTGTGAACTCCATGTGTATCTGCTCCACTCAAAGACACAAACACAAATGACATACCTGGTGATAAGGCCATTAAATCTTCTAGGTCGCGTCGTACTATTATTAGCCGGTCAAACCTCAGAACTGACAGCTGGGTTTTCCAGAGATATTCGGAACTAGTGGGACTTATTAGCTTATTTACTCAGGCGTGAATACGCGTTCGGAACTCATGGGACGTTTTTCCTAAGAAATTTGTTTTCGGAACTCATTGGAATGGAACTCGTGGGACAGAACCAAAGTTAAGAGCCGACCGCAGGGAAATATTATTTCATTAACCGTGATATTGATAATTGGAACTCATTACCTGCCCCAAACATATTGATCTGTTTAAGAGAAGACTGAAATTTAGTGTAAATACTACGATGTAATTACTATAGTTCCTAAATTGAGACTTGTGTACATTGGTTGGTTGGTTCCTCAAGTTTAGGGGCTGCGACAACGCGGTCATGTAGCCCCGTGCACTGTGGATGTGTGTAAAATCTGTCTGATAACCGGTATTAATTGTGATGCCTGTATTAGTGTGTGTTATCTGTAATTCAAGTAAGGACTGCAGACGATCAATTTCAAGCAGCTCCTACTTCTGCTATCAAATGCTAATGTTAAGGACAACTAGCCATAAACTTGACTACTAGATGCCACCGCAACCAGCACCCGGCGGTGAACGTTGGAACTTAATAGAGCGTTAATCAAATCCAACCCACAAATTTAACTTCACATAATTGTGGTTAGTGGAAGGTTCTTTTGGAAAATGAAAATCCACAGCCTGCTTCCAGTCGACCGACTGGGTCAGGGAATGGAATGAATGAAGCCCCCATCTAGCGGCGAGGATTTGAACTATGCCGGCTGGCGAAACCTGTCGCACTCCCCGGGGGCAATGATTAAATGAATGGCAGATGAAATGAAATGATATTGGAGAGCGTTGATGGAATGAAATTGGTGACAGGGAAAACCGAAGTACCGGAGAAAAACCTGTCTGCCTCCGCTTTGTCCAGCACAAATGTAACATGGAGGGACCGGGATTGGAACCACGGACCCAGTGCACAGTGGGTCAAAATCGAAATTTAGGAGGACAAAATTATTTATTTTCATACTTAAAAATCAAAATTTATTACTTGTATAGCATTCTCATATAATTGCTGCTCACTATTCTGGGATATAAACGCATCTTAGTGTAAATCTGTCACCACTGTTCGAGCAGTCTGAATTGGAGGGTGAATGTAAGTGGCTGTGGTTTGATTGTCTTTGTGGTTAGTGTGATGCTTTAAGATGGAACATGCAGCTGAAGGTATGATCTTTTTAACGTGTTGCAGTTATTAATGGGCGTAATTGTTATGTAATTTTAGCTATATTTACATTATATAATATTTAACTATTATTTATGAAATTATATTTTCACTTAGATTTTTAGTATGTCGCGTCACTCTGCGTCACTTTCTACTTAATGTTAAAATGTAGATCAAGTCTTGTACTTTACGCCTGTTATAAGAGTTTTTGCATCTTTTTGCAACTTACTTAGTTACCAGTTCTCACACGTTTACAACTGTTTGAGGCACTGGATTCGACGATTATGTCAAAAGTGGAACTTTGTGATTTTGTTAAAAGTAAATTAGGGGTAGAAAATTGTTCTGAAGAGATAACTGAATGCTCTATCTAACTCCTAGTCATAGACAAGTTCTTGCATGTGTAGACGTAGCTTAAAAAAGGTCTTAACTGATGTTTATTATGAAGTAAACAAATTGTATACGTTGCTTTCACTCTTAAATTCATGATTAAAACGTAAAAATAATTTTGTCCCCCTAGATTTCGATTTTGACCCACTGTGCAGTGGTGAGAGGCCGGCCTGCTGCCGCCTGAGCCACGGAGGCTTCAGTAGAAGGTTCTTTTACATGCCATAAATCTATGACATGGGCTCGCCGGCTTTACTTCACCTTCGAAGGAAGGCATACTGAGGAATTTTTAAGTCTCTTAAAATATCCAACGACGTCGGCCGGGTTTGAACCCGCGACCTTGGGCATAAAAGCTCAGCTTGCTACCAACTATGCCACCGGATCCGCCATGCTTAAATGTATCACAGCTACATTTATACATTAGTTTGGGGCAGGGAGACTGTTTTGTTGATGGCATCGTCATTTCTAAATTTCCCAACATTAAAATAAATAGTTATTTATTCAGGTGCTTAATGCCTTATTATTTATCAGTAGGGTTCGTAAGTTTAAGACCTAAAGAAGTACAAAATATGCACGCAAATATGCTCTAAAAATATGCTAAATATGACCTAAAACATATAAAATATAACCTAAAAATCTATGAATTTTTGGGATAGATAAAGTATCATTAACATACAGTAAACCTCTTAAGTGCCAAAACAGTTTTGCAGTGTAACGGACATGTGATATTTCGATTTTACAAGTGATTTTTTTAATGAACTATGTGTATTTGCAATGTATTTTATGCCCATAAGTGTTTACAATGTGTGTTGGGAATTGACTTCCAACCTGGCCACAGATGGTGCCACCTCCCAAGCTCCATAGCCATTGACATTATGTTGGACTGCAGTGAGTGTGTGTGTGTGTGTTATATCTGCCCCTCTCTGTTCTTTGTATTTTGTTACTCTGTATTCAGTGGTGTGCAATACAAGATGACGAGTTTAGAATAGTGACCAGTGTGTGTTGTCTGTTTACACCCCTCTATCCCTCCACATTTGGTGCCGAAACCCGGGAAGACTAAGGATTAACTTCTTAAACGGAATTGTATCTAAAGACGAACTTTCTACACTACAGGAAGCTCCACGACGAGGGAAAGAGGATACTCCACTGCACCACCCCCTCTATCCCTCCACAATGTGTATATCTGGCTGAAGAAGAACAACATTATTGTTCGAAACATGTACCAGTACTAAACAGTGCTAATAATATTACAAGTATTGAAAAGACGGAAATAAGAGTAAGTCATTTAGTGGAATTTAAATTCAATACGGACCATTATGGATAAAAACAATTTCCTTGTTTGCTTCTGAGCTAAATACTGTATATCTACTGGAGTGACATCCTGTTGAAAGGAGGAAGCACACTATCGTCATGTTCCGTGACCTCATGCGTATAGACTAGTGTCGCAATCCGACTTGTCCAGAAAGATATGCTAAAATACGTCCGTAGATGAGCGCCTTCTTGGAATCAGATCTTCTAAACCTGCTATCTGCCTGTTCCGGGAAAAGAGAGAAAAATATATCTACTACACTATTCAGAAATCCTGTGTTTGAAACTCGACACAGATAACACGTAGGCCTACCATGTTAACGACGCCTCAATTTAACCAAAAATACTGAAATTATAACCAAATATGACCTTTTATCACTAAAATATGACCAAATATGACCATAACAATAAAAATGGCTGAAATATGCATTTATAGGCAACATCAAATTGCTTTAAACGTGGTCAGGGACCCATCATTCAAACTTATTTTTCAAATTTCGGGTAAAATTAGCTCAGGAAAAAGATATGACTCTTAACATCCGAACCTTATTTATCAGTAATGATTATCACACTTACTAAGTTTTCTGACAGGTTTTCTTGTAATTTCTTCTTGGAGGGTGGAGACTGTCTGTGGGTGTCACTGTAGGTTTGGTAGTGTTTTGTAGAATTATTTATCTTGTATATTTGGATCCGATGATGTTCGCTTGACGAGTGAAACATTCCTATCTTTTCCTTTTTATTCTTTTTATTTTGTTATTCTTCTCCTTTTTATTATTTTTATTCTTCTTCTTTTTTTCATCTTCATCTTTTTATTCTTCTTTATATTCTTGTTCTTTTTATTTTTCTTTTTATTCGTTTTCTTTTTATTCTTTTTCTTTTTAATCTTTTTCTTTCTATTCTTCTTCTTTTTATTCTCCTTCTTTTAATTATTCTTCTTTTATTTTCTTCTTTTTCTTTTAATTCTTTTCATTTTTCTTCTTTTTATTATTCTTCTTCTTCTTCTTAATCTCTTTCTTTTTATTCCTTTTCTTTTTATCCTTTTTATTCTTTTTCTTTTTATTATTTTTAATCTTCTTTTTTACTCTTCTTCTTTTATTCTTCTTTTTATTGTTTTTATTCTTCTTTTTATTCTTCTTTTTATTATTTTTATTCTTCTTCTTTTTATTCATCTTCATCTTTTTATTCTTCTTTATATTCTTGTTCTTTTTCTTTTTAATCGTTTTCATTTTATTCTTTTTCTTTATAATCTTTTTCTTTCTATTCTCCTTCTTTTTATTCTCCTTCTTTTTATTATTCTTCTTTTATTTTCTTATTTTTCTTTTAATTCTTTTCATTTTTCTTCTTTTTATTCTTCTTCTCCTTATCCTTAATCTCTTTCTTTTTATTCCTTTTCTTTTTATCCTTTTTATTCTTTTTCTTTTTATTATTTTTAATCTTCTTTTTCTTTTTTTTCTTTTCTTTCTTCTTTTCTTTGTGTCTTTGTATTCTTCTTATTCTTTTTACTCTTCTCCTTTTATTCTTCTTTTTATTGTTTTTATTCTTCTTCTTTTTATTCTTCTTTTTATTGTTTTTATTCTTCTTTTATAATCTTCTTCTGTTCTTTTTATTATTTTTATTATGTTCTTTTTCTTTTTCTTTTTCTTTTTCTCATTCTTATTCTTATTCAATATTAACTTTTCAGCCGGTCAACACTATATAATCCTAATTACTGGAACATGCGAAAAAAATTACCTGAAAAATATGCATGTGACTGAAACACTGATAACGATGAATAATGGCTTCAACATATTAACGGAGATTTATTAAATGATTCTGCGACTTCGAAATTAAATTCACCTCGATGGTGGGAGTTCCATAACGTGAAATACCTTTGCCTCTAAGGAGTGGCTTCCTGTGAAGAGAACAGCACACGTGCGATGATTTTGAAATGTCGCGAGTGAATCATCCATTCCAAATATCGTCTTTTTTGGTCTTATCAGGCATACACGTGATGTTGTTTGGTTTCCTCTTCCTCTGCCTTCTTATGTATGCAGTGCCCACTTGAAGCCAGATCTCCACGTAGCTTTATTTGACACCACGTACACAGTGACATCTCAATAATAGAACACAGCCCAATACTTTGGAATGTGCTTGGAGACGACGTACAGTGGACCGGGTCTACTTGACCAACTTTAGCGGAAAGTCCCTGTGTGGGCGGAAAGTCCCCGTAACCCTGTAACTTTTTAGTATGAAAATGTAATCTCTACTTAGTATAAAACAAACTCCCTGATTCTTGGATATCACGCGTAATCTCGAGAACCACTGGATGGATTTTGATGCGGTTTTCACCATTCTGTAAAGGTTATCTCGAGGAAGGTTTCTGTAGAAAATAATTTATTTATGATTAAAGGAAGCCAAGCAATAACGATTTTACTGAAAAAGTTGAAAAAGAATCCTGGCGTCCGTGTACTTTTTCAGCTTACGCTGGTCAAACCGTTAACAATTTCAACATACTATGAGTGTAAGAATTGTTCAGCATGAAATGTTCTACAAAATCGTCCGCGAGAGCATACCTCTATCTTCAATACATCGCCCACTATAAGTGTTTTTACGTTTTCATTTCATTCAACAATCTCCATTCAAATAGGCCTACTGAAGTGACAGTTTACGAGCTAGCTTGGGGCGAGCCTATTACCCCAGATACAGTCAGCAGCAAACTGTCGAGTCGTGTTCAGTTAAGACTTCAGAGAGGAGTGGTTGTGTTTGGAGTTTCCCTGGAAGTGCAACTCGTCTTTTCTTCATTTCGCCTGAGAACTTTTCGTTCCGCAAAATACACAGTCAAGTTAAGAATGGACGGAAGAGGGATGTGTGTTTCATGCACCTCGCCATTCTTAAATTACGTCTGACAAGAATTTGTTGCACATGCATCTCCATGATAATATAATTAATAATCCAGTCGGTGATTTTAACCCATCATGCCGAGACTTAAAACGGATACAGGTTGTCGTTCATTGCCATCGAAAAAAAAAGCGCTCATCACGTAATGCATTCATTATTGTTCCCGGGCGAAGCCAGGGTGGGTTGTTATTTTATGATATTTTATTTATGCAAGTTGGTAGCTATACTATGTTACTTCTAGTCAATTGTTGGAATAAAGTGTTAGAATACATTTTGTCGCTGTCGAGTGTTAGTGTGAAGCCATGGCAGATGTCAATGGTCATGATTACAGTATTGAGGAGCACTTAGTGAAAAGAAATGTGTAGATGAACGAACGACAACACACAGGTTAGACAATTTATGAGAGAATTACAGGAAAGATTTAATAAGGCGAAAACCAACACTCATAGATTGGTACAGTCGTGCTTTGGCCAGGGCTGGTTCTAGGATTTTATTTTATTTCTTTGGCACATGCTAGATCAGAGTTTGGCACCCCTCTCTTAAAAACGCATTTGTCTTGTAATTAATGGGATTATTTATTTATTTATTTATTTATTTATTTATTTATTTATATATTTATTTAATGGCATGTAATAATATTGTATTGTTTATTTCAAAATTAAGATAAATAATCGTGTTTTGTATTTACATTAAATGAATAATTAACTAATAGAATAACAAATACTGTATCATAAGATACTTCTTATGAACAAAAACATACTTTTCCCGCCCTAATCTCGGCAAAGTTTTTCAAAATTGAATCGGTATCAACAGTGTAAAAATAAAAATAAAATAAAAATCCAACCTGGCGACTGTCTAAAATATTTAGACTGGTCTCAATATCTACGAATCTATCACAACAATCAAACTGATATTTTGTATGTTGATAGATGCAATTAACATGAGTAGAATATATGAAAATAGGCTGTATAGTTCTTCAAGGAACTACTTGATATTTATGTACTATTACATGGAGATTATTGTGTACGTGTGGTATTCAAACTTCAATCGCATGATTAGGACACAAGAAGTAAAAACGAGATTTTAAAATTTCGCACAGCTGCCATCTTGTGGTTATGAAAACAATTCAAATAAATTAGATGCCAGTGGATTAACATTTGTATAAGAATGTAACGTGCGAAGTTTCACTGCACTCGGATGGTTGTATCGCGAGAAACGTCCATTGAAATATGTATACTTCGCGTCGCCGCCATGTTGGATTTGTGCTCACCAGGTTACTGAAAGTCCAATAGGTGAACTTATGTTCATAGCTTCTATATACATTAAAAAAATCAGATTGATTGCTGTGAGAGATTCGTAGATATTGACGTGTCCTATATCAAAAATGTATTGTATACATGTAATTGATCAAATGGATTTAATAAAAATCTAATCTAATGTAATCGAACCGTTAAATGTATTTCGGATGCTCGCCTTTTTGGATTGTTATATGTATAGGCCATAGAGTCATGTACCATTAAAGGAAAATTATTGCGTAGCTTCATTATTCAAACTTTCACCTCGATCGCATGATTACGATACAAGAAATAAACATTTAATTTCAAAATTTTGCACAGCCGCCATCTTGAGGTTATGTAAACAATTGAACTAAATTAGATAGCAGTGCATTACAATACGTACAATCCTTTACTGTACCACATTTCACTGCGCTCAGATGGTTAAATCACGAGAAACGTCTATTGAAATGTTTCAACTTCGCTTGGCCACCATGTTCGTTTTGTACTCTACAGGTTTTTGAAAGTTACATAGATATTCATGCAGCAGTTCCCTTTATTACCGTACAAAATTTCAGGGTGATATCATAAATAGTTTCGGAGATATTGAATGTCAGTGAAATATTTCGCAGATTTTGAGGTTATGTAAACTATTGAACTAAATTAGACTCCAGTGCAATACAATGTGTATAAACATTTGCTGTACCAAGTTTAATTACGTTTGGATGTCTAGATTGTGAGAAAAGTCTATTTAAAAGTCTCAAATTCGCTTGGCAGCCATGTTGGTTTTTTAGTTACCAGGTGATAGGCTACTTCTAACGGAGGTCGTATTTTACCAAACAAGGTGGCTTCGGTGACGTAGTTGGTAGCATGCTGAGCTTCTGTGCCCAAGATCGCGGGTTCAAATCCAGCCGAAGTCGTCGGAATTTTAAGAGCGTTATAAATCCCTCAGTATGCCTTCCTTCGGAGGGGAAGTAAAGCTGGCGGTCCCATGTCATGGATTTGTGGCATGTTAAAGAACCTTCCACTAATTACACCTGTGTGAAGCTAAATTGAATAGGTTAAGAATGTAAACAACGCTCTTAGGTTACTACGTTCATTGATAAGAGCCGACTGCGGTGGCGTCTGGTAGCTAAATTCTGAACTATTAGTCATTGACGGTGGTGTTTGGCGGCAAAAGTAGGAACTACTTGAAATTAAAAGTCTTCAGATTTTTTCACACGACTTAAACTTGCGATATGCTGGGCCAATGACCATGTAGTCAGGTCTGTTTATCACCATCATCTGGACCAATGACCATGTAGTCAGGTCTGTTTATCATCATCATCATCTGGACCAATGACCATGTATTCAGGTCTGCTTATCATCTTCTTTACAACAAGTATTATCATCATCATCTATTAGACTGTGGTGTGTGAGTGTGTCTGGTGGAAGTTGCTTGTTTATTAGATATAGTTCATCGTTTCCTTAGACAGTGATGTGTGAGGGTGCATGTGAGTGAGCCTGGTGACGGACTGTTTTAGTGGTAGTACTTGTTGGTGGAACTTTAGTAATTTTTCGTGAGTAGAATTTTGGTATTTAATTGTTAGTAGAAGATTATTATTCTTGTTAGTAGAATTGCTCTTTACTTATTCTGAAAGGGAGTAGCAGCCTTTCAGAATAAATCAGTTCTTTACTTGTCTTATAGACGGTTAAGATATTGATAATATAAGCCAACTAATGGCTATACTGCGTTCTGCTGCACGGCTGAAAGCAACGGGAAACTACAGCCGTAATGCTATTCCCGAGGATATGCACCTCTCTATGCATAATTACATGTTATGATGGCCTCCTCCCTTGTAAAATTTCAATCCGGATGTAAACTAGTCCCCCGTTCGGGTCTCCGGGTGGGGACTACTCGAGAGGTGGTTAACATCACAGAAGTGACAAAGAGGAAATCTGATATTCTACGGATCGGAGCGTGGAATGTTAGAAGTCTGCTAGGAGATGGATGGTTAGAAAACTTAGAAAGGGAAATGGATGGGTTGAGGTTGGATTTGGTTGGGATTAGAGAAATGCGCTGGCAGGAAGAACAGGACTTTTGGTCAGGTGACTTTAGGGTTATTAGCACTAAATCAAACAATGGCCAAGCAGGAGTTGGTCTCATATTGAGTAGGAAACTTGGACAGCGGGTGGAATATTATGAGCAATATAGTGAACGGATTATTGTAGCTAAAATCAACACTAAACCTACGTGCACCACAGTGGTACAAGTCTATATGCCTACCAGTCAAGCAGATGATGAAGATGTTGAAAAGGTCTACGAAGAAATAGATGAAATTCTGAGGTATATCAAGGGTGATGAAAATGTTATAGTAATGGGAGATTGGAATGCTGTGGTAGGAAAAGGCAGAGAAGGGAAGATAGTAGGTGATTTCGGATTAGGTGAAAGGAATGATCGAGGAAGCAGGCTGATGGAATTCTGCACCGAGCATGAGTTGGTCATAGCTAACACCTTATTCAATAACTACAATAGAAGGATATACACATGGATGAGACCAGGAGATACAAGGCGTTACCAAATCGACTTCATTATGGTCAAGCAGAAGTTTCGAAACCAGATTTTGGATTGCAAAACATATCCTGGTGCTGACATAAACTCTGACCACAATCTGGTTGTTATGAAATGCAGATTAAAGTTGAAGAAACTGAACAAAAGACAAAAGCCAAAAAGGTGGGCAATCGACAGACTGAAAGTGAAGGATGTAAACGAAAGATTCAAGCAGGGTATAAAGGAAGGACTAATGAAAAACCCTAAACCAACTTCAATTGCAGACGAATGGGCACTTTTGAAGAATTAAATAACAAATCCGCAGACGAGAACATTGGTAGGAAAGAAACTATAGGTAAAAAACCGTGGATCACTGAGCATATACTAAAATTGATGGATGAAAGGCGGAAACACAAGAATGTAAGAGATGAAAAGGGGAAAGCAGAATACAGACGTCTGAGAAATGAGGTTAACAAGAAGTGCAAGGAAGCGAAAGAAGAATGGTTGAAAGAGAAATGTGCAGGTATAGAAAATTGTCTGAAATTAGGAAAAGTAGACACAGCTTATCGAAGGATTAAGAATACTTTTGGGGAAAAGAAGACTAAGTGCTGTAATATTAAGGACACAAATGGAAAGCCTCTAACAGATAGGGAAGAAAAGGTTGAGAGATGGAAAGCTTACATAGATTGTTTGTATAAGGGAAAGGAGATTGAGAATCATGTATGGAAAGGGAGGAGGAAATTGATGAGGATGCAAAAGGAGATCTAATATTGAGATCAGAATTTGACAGAGCATTGGAGGACTTAAGCAGGTACCAAGCATCAGGCATAGATGATATACCGATTGAATTGCTACGCTGCATAGGAGATGAAGGTCTGATCAGGTTATTTCACTTGGTGTGTAGGATTTATGAGACAGGTGAGGTACCCCCTGATTTCAAGAAGAATGTCATTATCCCTATACCAAAGAAAGTGGGAGCTGACAGATGTGAAGATTACCGTACAATCGGCTTGATTACTCATGCTTCAAAAATCCTGTCTAGAATAATTTACAAGAGGATGGAAAGCCTGATAGAAACGGAGTTGGGTGTTGACCAGATTGGTTTCAGGAGAAATGTAGGAACAAGGGAAGCTGTACTAAGTCTTAGGCTGATTTTGGAAGGTAGAATAAGGAAAGATAAGAGAAAGTTCATGGCATTTGTAGACTTAGAAAAGGCTTTTGATAACGTTGATTGGACAAAATTGTTTGACATTTTGAAATCTATTGGAATAAAGTACAGGGATAAGAGGGTGATCTACAATCTATACAGAAACCAGACAGCAGTCATTCGAGCTGATGGACATGAGAGAGAAGCTGGTATTCAGAAAGGTGTAAGGCAAGGCTGCAACTTATCACCCATACTTTTCAATCTTTACATTAACAAGCAATGAAGGAAATTGGAGAAACATTTAAAGTGTGAATGAAGATTCAAGGAGAAATAATTTCAACTCTGAGATTTGCTGATGACATCGTCATCTTGGCCGACACGCCTGAGGATTTGATTGAGTTTTTGAATGGTATGGACTCCGTCTTACGGAATGAATACATGATGAAAATTAATAAATGTAAAACAAAAATACTGGAATGCAGCCGAAATAAATCAGAAACCTCTATGGACATCAAATTGGCAGGTGAAAAGCTGAGGGAAGTAGGAGACTTCTGTTACTTAGGAAGCAAAATAACCAGTGATGGACGAAGCAAAGAGGATATAAAAGGTAGGTTGGCAAGGAAAGCATTTCTACAAAAAAAGGAATCTGTTGACATCGAATATAGATTTAGGTATTAGGAAGTCATTTATGAAAGCCTTTGTCTGGAGCGTGGCGCTCTATGGAAGTGAAACTTGGACTATTGGTGCAGCAGAAAAGAGGAGAATTGAAGCATTTGAAATGTGGTGTTACAGGAGAATGATGAAGATCAGATGGGTAGATAGGGTGACAAACGAAAATGTATTAAGACGAGTGGGAGAGGAAAGATGTTTCTGGCGACTGCTAATGAAGAGAAGAGATAGGTTAGTAGGTCACATACTAAGACACACAGGAATAACAAGCTTAGTTATGGAAGGAAGGGTTGAGGACAAGAACTGTAGGGGTAGACCAAGGTTAGAATATGTTAAATAGATTGCTTCGGATGTAGGATGTGGTAGCTATGTAGAGATGAAACGATTAGCTCAAGACAGGGAGGCATGGAGAGCTGCATCAAACCAGTCAAAAACTGAAGACTCAAACAACACGGATTTTGAAAGTCTCATATGTGAACTTCTAATAGTGCCCTCTATCACCGTACATAATTTCAAGGTGATATCGGTAATAGTTTCGGAGATACTGAATGCTGGTGAAATATTTCGCACAGCCGCCATGTTGGATTGGTGAGAGACAATAGAATTTGAAGGGCACGGTCGGGGTCGGCCGGAATGGTGCTATGATCTTACCGAGTTTCATTGAAATCGCTCCAGTCGTTTAGAAGTGATTAGGGGGGGGGGGAACACACACACGGGCAAAGGGTGATCTCATAAGCCTTTTTTTTTTTTTTTTTTTTCATAAAATGAAAATAGGCTAAAAAAAGACGCCGGCTTCACCATGCCAGCGCCCCATGGGGTCGCAAGTGTCACACGGGCCTTGCGCCAGCCCTTCTTTTGGCCTCGGGCAGTGTTAAAGACAGGCCGCGGAGTGGAAGGAAGAAGCCACGAGAAGAAACATGTGATGAATTCTTATGTTGTATTACGGATATTCAATCTTTCCAATTCTCACTTTCTTATTTTCTCACTATTTAGACATCTAAAAAACCATCTTCATCCATTCAAAATACACTGAATAATTAAGTCTTTATGTTCGACCCTAATTATTATGTGTCAGGAAACTGTATCATGATGAGGCTCATTATAACACTATTTTTCATTATGAAACAGTTTCTCCCACCAATCAGAGCTCAAGAAACAGTTGTGTGACCAATCAAATAAGGATACCATCGCGCATGCGCTCAAAATCCAACATGTCTATATAAATTACCGAAAGTGCACCTTGCATATGTTCGCGTATATAAACTTGTGATTATGAGACAAGAAATGGCACTGTGCCTTAATATCGTCAAATCCAATTTCTACACAGCGCGTTGTATTGAAACGACTTCGGTGACAGTTTTACTGAATACACAATCTGAACATATGGCATTGAAGCACACAGAGCGCATGCGTCGGTTGTCCAGAGAGCTTGGAAAACAGAGATATACTACTCACCGCAGCACCCGATCACAACATTCTAGTGACTGAACAGATATTTATGAATATTTATGTTAAAACATATAATAAAGTTATAATTATCGTCGAACATAAACAGTCGTATGCAACTCGCCTATAATGGTAATTAAGACACTCGTATAGAAATTATCATAATGATGGTCATTATAACACTATTTTTCATTATGAAACAGTTTCTCCCATCAATCATAGCTGAAGAAACAGTTGTTTGACCAATTAGATAAGGTTAGCATCGCACCTGCGAGGAGTTCCAAGGCCTTCTAAACTGCGTTGCCCAGTGTCATAGTTGGGTAATCGAGAAGGCCATGGTCAAATACAAGGCATTCTCTGCGTCTCATGCGCTCTGTTCAGTTCATAAAACTGGCGAAATCTCGACAGATATTTATGAATATTTATTTTCGAACATAAAATAGTTATAATAATTATTGTCGAACATAAACTGTCGTATGCAACTCGCCTATAATGGTAACTAAGCCACTCGTATGGAAATTATAAAACAAGGATACGCTCGTTTTATAAATATACTCGTGTCTTAATTATAGCCATTATAGGCTCGTTGCATAATGTACTATTATAGGTTTGTGGTCTAAATATTAACTACCTACAAAACGACTCTGGTGGTTGAATCTTTCAACCATATTTCAACGAATTTTCTTTTGGAAATGGTAATATTCCTGAAAATAAGATATTATTTCTTTATCTCCTTGACCTAAGGTGATTGATATTTTTATAAGACAATTAAAATTACAAATTATGAAAATATCATATTAAAAATTAAAAATAAATATTGTTGTATGAAATAAAAATAAGTAAGCTTATAAAATTAAAATTATAATAATGCCATAATCTTAATTTTAAGACTTTAAATATAATATAAAATTATGATTTATAAATAATATGAACATTAAAATATAAGGTGCGTTCAAAAAGTAACGAGCCGGAGGCTGGAATGCGCAAACCGGTGATTACATCGGCTAATCGTGGCGTGTGTAACGAGGTGTGGTTCCGACCAGAGCGTGGAGGTCACAGCCCGTCGCTAGAGGGCACGCGTGCACGTCCGTGACGATACAAAGCGAGCAGCAGCAACGCTGCCAGTCGCATTGCAAACAGTGCCATGGAGGCGTCAACCGAAGAGCAAAAAGGTGTTGTTCGGTTTCTGACAGCGGAAGGAGTAGGGGGAATGGAATTCATCGCCGAATGTCACAAGTGTACGGCGAACACTTCATGTCCCTTGCAAGGGACAAGGCGTGACACAAGCGCTTCAGGGAAGGACGGGTGTCGTTAGCCGATGATGCCCGGTCTGGGGCACCCCCCTGCATTACCGATGACAACGTCCAGCTGGTTGATGCACTCATTACCCAAGACCGCGGAGTGACAGTGAACGCCATAGACGCCGTGGTCGCTCCACGACCTCATACGGCCAACACAGTCGCGAAACTCCTGCAGAAATTCAAATGGGAGGTTCTCGGCCACTCTCCGTACAGTCCAGGCCTCTCTCCCTGTGATTACGCCATGTTTGGTCCCCTGAAAAGGGCTCTGCGGAGCCAACGATTCACCTCGGACGCCGACGTCCAGCTGTACGTGCGGAACTGGTTAACATCGCAGCCCAGGGAATTTTATGAGACAGCCATTCACCGCCTCGTGTCACAGTGGGACAAGTGCCTCAACAGCCAGGGCCAACACTTCTAACATACAGGTACTGGTTTCTGTAATTATGCCTCCGGCTCGTTACTTTTTGAACGCACCTTATAATAAAATTAAAGTTAATAATAATTAAAATTAGGTAACAATAATTACTGCAAATTTAGGTAAACACATATGAAATATCTTTAATAATATTTTCCCTATAAGGGTTAATCTTGCTCATAAGTAGGTAATGACTAATCATCATCATTAGATTATCTTTTATCAGTATTTCCACTTCTTACTCTAATTTTAATCAGTTTTATTTGTATTTTATATTGTATCAACCTTTTATTACTGTTAGATTTAAGGCTAAATATCCCGACACTTTGGTAAGAATATATTTCAACAGATGGCAGCACAAGCGAAGCAGAATTTATTTATTTATTTATTTTTATATCGAAGGAGAGCTCCGGTCTGCGATCTGAAATCTGCTATGCACTCTGTCTAGTAGCCGAATTGATATTAATACATTGGTTACTTTTTAATTTCAAAAAGAAAACGGGTAATACGAAAGTTGAGTTTTGCTCACTGATTCCAAAGCCGTATCGAAAACCTAAGTCGGTTGAATAGAATCGTCGGGATCACTTTGGGAAGTTAGTGAATACAAGTGTTACTGTATTTGCAACAAGGCGCGGCATTAGAACAAAGTCATGGTGAGCGGATTGGTGGAGGATTGGGGAGAGGGGAGGGGAGCGGAGCTCGAGTGATTTGAGAGAGCGACAACCTTGCCAGACGGTATGGAATTCCCGAGATTTCTAGTCCAATGTTGTGATTGACTGTGCTGGTTAGTTCTGAATTATCGTCAAGGTCTGGATCCTTTGATATTTTACCAGTTCCTAGTTACGATTTTTTTGTTTTTAGTTCATCGATCTCATTAATTACTTTTTGTTTAATTTATTTTACCTGCAACAGTATTACTTTTTAATGCCCGTTCTATTTCGGCACTTTATTTTTTGGACAGTATTTCTGGTAGAATAGATGCATGCGAAATTAGATATTCCTTTACGCTTGCATTAGAGAATCTGTAATGCACTGAGCAGTTATGTTTTCACTTATATTTTACCTGTAGCCTACAAGTTGGATGACTAAATGTCACCCCGCAATCTGCAGGCTACATAGCTGAGCAGCGCAGCGGTTGCTTGGTAGGCTTAGGCTCTTCATGGGCTGTCGCGCCACGGATGTAGTTTGTTTTTTACTTCTAATATATGTGTAGGAGTTCAAGATCACGAACTATTCAGTGTCAACTTTTTTCAGAGAAGCAAGTTCGACTTCAAATGAAAACAATGCGTTGTGTGGAAAAATAAAGGTTTGGTTTCCGGAAATACTGGATTGGATTGGGATCCATAAAGACCGCAAACAGTACTTTTGAACTACCAGCGGGCAAGGTGGAGACAAACAGCTAACTGCAAACAAACGTATGCGTTATTGCTTGTGGCCCCTAATTGCAAAAAGTTTCCAGCTAGTATCAAACTCCACCAGCTATGCTGCCAAAAATTATATGTCCCTTGTTGCAAAATTCACGGGAGGTAAGCAGATCAATCGAGGGAAACGAGGTTCCTTCACTCATAGAACCAAACCTGCCAAGCTGGTCTTTCAGTTTGGGCAATCCTGGCACTATAAAACAATGAAATCAGTTTAGAAAAAAAACTGCCATAATAGTGAAGGACACTGCACTCAGCAGAAAGAGAAGAAGAGCAGCTTTCCGAAAAAGTTTATTTACGTCCCGAGAAGGGAAAGAATGTCCCGACAACAGTCTAATGAAATGAAACGTGCTGACTCGCGTGATTATGGAAACCGATCAATGCAGTTGGATTTCGATGAAGTACAGTTCAGAGAGTTTAGTGATGAGAAGATCAAGCAACTAACGCTTTAGTGAAGGCCATATACAAAAACTGGAAATGGAAACAAGGGGCCAAAGGGAAAATGAAAAGTGGCACACAGCTAGAAAGGACAGACTTACGGCATCCAATTTTGGATATGTATGCAAGAGGAAACCTACTTCGAAATGGGCTCCAGCAGCAAAAAACATTCTGTACGGCGAATTTCACTCAAAAGCAATGCAGTACGACTCTGATAATGAGCAAATTGCAAAACGAAATTTAGAGGAGAAATCGGTAGAAAAGTCGAAGAATGTGGTCTTTTCGTACATAAAACGTATGGATTTTTAGGTGCCTCCCCAGATGGATTAATAGGAGACGACGCTATAGTTGAAGTCAAGTGCCCTTAATCTGCACGGACAGATGACCTCGTAGTTCCGCCCCTTAAAACAACAATAACTAACTAACTAACTAATCTGCACGGAATATAACCACACTGGAAGCCTGCAAAAAGCTAAAGGGATTTCGTTTGGCAGAAAGTAAGCGAGAAAAAAAAGCCTAGATGTCAAGAACAGTGCCATTCAGAAGAGAACAGATTGATAACTCTCTAACACACATGATTTTATTTCCAGAACCAGGGCCATTTGGAAATAACATAGTGGGAAATATGTTATTTTGTGGTATGGACGTCTAAGGACATTCAGATATAAACAACAAAGAGGGACGCAAAGTTCTGGAGACAAAAAAATGCTTATGTAACTGACATTCTGCTACGAGAAAATCTTGTTGCCTGAGAACATTGATCCCAGGATGACCAGATCAATGGATATAAGAGAACCTGAGGTGAAGTAAAATACGGATTAGTGTGTGTAAATCATGAAACGCTATCTTTGATATGGAAAAAATTGAAGTATTGATTTCAAGAACAGGAATTAATTAAGTATAATATTTTTTGTTTGTTTATAGTACGCAGTACTAGTGCATGTGCTAACAATTGGCAGATGAGAATATTTTAAGACATTTAATTCTATATATGTACATGATAATTATGCTCTTGTTATGCATTTTCATAATTTGTTTTGTAATAAAATGTCCTACATAAATGAACTTTTATTATTACTTCCATGAAAATTGAAGTAAGTTATAGTGATTGGCCTCACGGAGTCGTTTCAAATCTCAGGAAAAAGGGGAATTAGAGTCAAAAGAACCAAAGACCCATACGAATCAGCAAAATAAATATATGTATGTATGTATGTATGTATGTATGTATGTATGTATGTATGTATTGTGCCCGAAGACATTAGGCTGACTGGTGTCGAATCTGAAGTAATTGAGAGCAGAGTGGAACTGACAAAGAGAAACGAACCCAGGGTCTCGGAGGGAGTTGAGTCACGAAAAACCCCTAGAGACAGGACACATGACATCACTAAGGTGATGTGAGGCAAATTCTGCTGTTATAAGTCAAAATAACACAGAAAATATGGAAGAATATAGTGTTATTTGGTTGAAAAGTACAGGAGTTTCTGAGCCTAGCACTAGGATTTGGAGCTTGTGACAGCCAACTAATGACTTTGGAAAGTAGGCGTGTTTTCGTGGCGTCACGTCAGTAATTTGGAGCTATTTATACTGTCTGGAGAGGGTGAGTGAACCAGATGTGGACCCAAAAACTCCCCTAAGCAAAAAGGAAGAACGCGTTGGAAGGGGGCTTGGGAACAGTAATTTGAAGATTACTCGCGATTGGATCATGATACACATATGAGGGTGACACCAATGTGAATCAAATTCAAGGAGGCTAATTGTCAAGCCATTAAATGTCGAAATCGAAGCTGGAATAAAGAAGGTGCGGAGGAACACGTCTTACAGAGGTCAGCGGACGGATAATGGAAGACTCAGCGGACGCCATGAAGAAGTTAATTAATTTTGATTAATTGGCTGATCGAACCTCAAGCACACAAGCAGTTATGAAACCAGCGCTGCAAGACGGACCTGAAAAACGCTATTTCAAGCCAGAAAAGGCGTTGGAAAGAGAGATGAGGCTCCGACGAATTTACGGATCTACTTTTCGTTTGGAAACCCATATAAGGTCGCCAGAGGAGTCAGTCGAGGACAGTTGAACCAACTCGCAGGGCAGAGACCACGCCACTCTGATCCCTGAAATGACGCCGCGCGCCAAGACAAAGTATTTTATACATGCGAAACGGTGATTGCAGCTAAGTGCAATATATGAATGAAGACAGTTGTACAAGAATCTAGGGCAGAGTGCACGACACTCCGGTCCATAAAAAGACGCCGCGCATCAAGTAAAAGTAATCGCATTAGGTCATTAGAAACTTATAATGCAGAGGCAATGTATTTTTATACATATGCAAATACATTTCAGTAAAACTGTATGAGAAGCGTCGTAGTGCAGGACAATGTATTATACGCAAGTATACGTGTGACTATACAGGACACTGTTAGGAGCGCATCGCTCAGGGAAGTAGTACGCGCAGTATGAGAACAATAGAAGTTGTGTGTGTACAAGTGAAATCTACAGTAGACAAGTGCAGCGTAGAAAATGTCAGGTAGCTGAATTTACGTTGTTTAGAAGGGCACAGGTAAATACATTTGTTCGAAAGGGTGAAGCATTTTATGCGAATGCCACATTTTATAATGTTTAAACTGATATTAGAGTACAGTTATGCTATTATCGACAATGTGCAATTGGACAGAAGTTGATAGACATTGGGAGCAAAGGAAATGCTGGGATAGGCATGTTTCCACTGAATTGGAATCTAGGAGCTATAACTAGACTGGAACATTGGGAATCGTGAGGGATTTACCAGGAAAAGGGATACGCTAGAAATCTTCGTGCAGATGTTACGAGACTTTCAATCAGGAAACAGGATTATTCAGGGAGGAAAACTCTACGGAACCTGTAATTCTGAGATACTGCAGGAAGGATCGCCGAGTGAGGCCAGTGTATGTAAATATCGTGTGTTTTAAGTGTTTTTGTATATTTTAAAGTGTATGTTGTAAAATTATAGTGATAAATAGAAATGTATAATATGTCAGAACGAAGCAGTAGCTTCAATATTATAAATCAAAGTGAAGTGCATTTCTTAGTGAAAGATCCACGCAACATGTGTGTGTAAAGCGTGAATATGCCGTGCTAAGTGCAATTATGGCAAGCATAATGGAGTTTAAGAGGGCGAAGCCGCCATGGAAAAACGTGAGTACATGAAACCATGATTTTATTGTGAAATGTAGTCCACTGTATGCCGAAGTATGTAAAGATGCAATATATGTCAATGAATGTTCTAATCTCTGAAGGTATGACTTTCATGCCTTAAATTTGTGTTAGAATAAATTGTTCAAGTTGATGATGTTCGTTTTACATCAAGTTGTGTGTAACTCCGTTACAAGTAATGTAGAAATGGCAATTGATTAAAGGGTCAAAAATGTAGTCGTGAACACGGAAGTTCATTTTATTGATGATATAACTATCGTTACGTTGTGTCGGGATAATGAAAGATGTCAGTAATAATAATAATAATAATAATAATAATAATAATAATAATAATAAATAAACATCAGGGAAAATGTATGTAAACATGTTTTAAGGTAAAACAACTGCAATGTTAAGTAATGTCATTAAAACCAAGGGACCGCTCAATGAAAAATCAGCATTATGATGTCACAAGGAATCATATAAGCAACGATGTACGGGAAATATGATCAGAATATGGAAAAGGAAATGTTTAAAAGAGATTTGAATTGATGCTCGATAAAGCAAGATAATAATAATTGATAGAGATTTTCTTAATGAGATATAGAAAGGGATCATCCTCATGCGCAGTCAGGAAGTCAGGTTTGCTAATCGACGTATGAATTCTCGTATAGCCTAAGGCATACGAATGATACGAGTAATCGAGCGTACATAGTGGGAACCCTAGCTCAGATATGCTAATTAGAGCGGTTAAGTATACGATTCACTGACGTATGGCGGAAAACATAGACACCTAACCATGACGCTTAATATCGACTTTAGCCAGAAAATTGTGTGAATTATTCATCTCTGCTAGAGTGAATTTGACACGGAGGGAAAGTAGTGCCCTGATCGTAGTCTTTAACATTTAGCTACCGACTAATCCGCTAGGACTCCATGTATGATGAATCTCATTTCTTTGGCTTGCATTAAATGTGCCAGTGTTAGGCCAGCCATTACCTCCTAATTATAGGGATAAATGTTTAAGCAGTTCCATATCTCCATACGCATTCTGTAAGAAATAGGTCACCCGTACACGAGGGCCAGTGTAACCTCGCAATGTTTTGTTTATGTCTGAGGGCAGCAGACGGTTGTTCGGAGTGAGAGAGAGAAAGTGACACAAGGGGAGCAGCGGCCATGTTTGTTAGCACCCCGCAGTGAAGGTCCATTGTATACAGAGCTGAAAGTTGGAGCGAACCTCAATCATTGTCTTACTGTAGTAGGATTTAAGTATGATAATTTTTGGTACCCTGAGATATTGTAAATTGAATATAATATGAATGAATATGAAATACATGTGTGATATGGCACGTTGCTATCGAAGAATCATCCTGATATCATAATATTTGGCCATGTTTCAAATTTGTAAAAGTTATATTTTTGTACTGACAGCGACACCTAGTTTGAAGGGAGGAACTTCACATTTTACGCTATACCTACTCAACGGTAGCATTGTTTCCCAACCCAACACAACGATAACACATTAATGATTTGGAAGAGACCCATTACGGCATATAGTGGATATACAAATTAAGGATTTGGTTAAAGCATGGTAGTTCTCAGATGTTTTGGTGGGGTGAAAGAACAGGACATAAATATACACATGCAATGATAAGTGCAGTGTAAACATAAAGTAACAGTTATGTGGATTTGTGATGTGATAATGTGTGAAATTTTAATTACGGGAAGGAGTATTATTTTTGTTTGTGAATTGTAGAGACACGGCATGGTTGTTGAACCGTATGGACTGATATAGGGCTAGTCAGTGAACTAGAATGCCTGCCATGTGGGCAGAGATGAATGTAATTTAAGGGATTCTTTGTTTGCATCATCTCAACGCTCCAATTTTATTGCTTTGTGTTTATAAATTTAAATGCAATATTGTATGCTGTAAGCCTCCGTGGCTTAGGCGGCAGCACGCCGGCCTCTCACCGCTGGGTCCGTGGTTCAAATCCCGGTCACTCCATGTGAGATCTGTGCTGGACAAAACGGAGGCAGACAGGTTTTTCTCCGGGTACTCCGGTTTTCCCTGTCAAAATTTCATTCCAGCAACACTCTCCACTATCATTTCATTTCATCTGTCATTCATTTAATCATTGCCCCAGAGGAGTGCGTCAGGCCTCGGCAACCGGCACAGTTCATATCCTCGCCGCTCGATGGGGACATCATTCATTCCATTCCTGACCCGGTCGGAGACTGGAAGCAGGCTGTGGATTTTCATTTTCATTGTATGCTGTGTTATAAGCCATGATATTAGCTCAAATTAAACCCATTAGAATAGAGTCGTGTGTTATTATTGTAGAGTTGATACCTATTAGTTTCAAATCCTAAATATGTGACCGCTCAGTGGGTTGGACGTAACATGCCCGAGGACTGCTGCTAGCTGGAGGCGGAAGCATATTTTCCATGGAAAGTCATCACATGGGTACAGTATGTATGTATGTATGTATGTAGGTCTATGTGCGTGCGCATTTGGCCTCTTATAAATCGATAATAGCTGGCACCATTGATTAGATTTTGTCACGGTTTGTGGTTTTGTTTGTTATGTCTAGAAGACGATACCTAGAGTTGGACGTCCCCATCGGATGGTTTTTAGGATATATATTCCCGATAAACCTCACGAACATATCGTGTCCTTCTTATTTCTAAAATATCAAGAACGTGCTAACTACAAACCAGTCATATCTTTCTATACATTATTCAATTTCGCATCGAGTGAAACCAGTCGCTGCTCTGTGCGGTAAGAATTATGCCCTGCAAAGTATTACTAATGTCGGAACAATATATCTTTTGTTCGGGAGTTTATCCTCAAATAACTTTAAACAGTTACCTAAAAGGGAATCCAGCGCTGTCAGCATCTATCCTGAGTGTGTTTTCACCGGTTTTTCAACAATCCCTCCAGATAAATGCCGAGATAGTACCGTACGTGAAGTTTCAGGGCACCCGCCCCATCTCTGGCTCTAATACAGTTACACACATAATCAACTACACGGGACTGATGATGATGATGATGAAAATAATAATAATAATAATAATAATAATAATAATAATAACGTTTTTGCTTTTGCGTCCCTTTCAACTACTGCGGCTTTTAGAAACGTCGGGTTGCCGGAATTTTGCCCCGAAGGGGATCTTTAACATGCCAGTATATCTAATGACACGGCTCCCTCTCATATGCGCACACTCAAACACCAACTGGCTGCACCAGGATTCGATCCTGCAACCTTGAGAACAGCAAGCGAGAACGTTACCGCTGAGCCACGCAGCCAGCCAAAGGGACTGATGACTAAGATGTCCCAAGCCCCTACAATGTATTAATATAAACAAGAATGTTTGAGGAAGTAAGAAAGGAATCTGTACAAACACATTGTGTCAACGTTACATATTGTGACACTACTACAGTATAATTTTATTGCTCAGATATTGTTCCACGACTACGGACTTGTACATGTAACTTGCCGAACTATAATATTTATGACAAGAGGAAGACAACTCCTTCCTGTCGTCAAATCGTTCCCTTCTCCCTCCGCCCTGTCAGCGTGTTCATCATTTTCCTTGCGCAAGAGATGTTGTGAAGCCTACCTCCCCTTTCAAAACAATTCCCAAACCAAGCTGTCGATTCCAATCACCCGATTTTAATTCTGAAAAATGCATTGGAATCAGGAAATAAATCTCCGTTTTCGCATTACCAGTTTTTTTTAATATATTTTAAGCAGAGTTATATAAAAATGTTTTCACATTTTGAAAAATGCACCGAATTAATATCAATTCAATTGAAGACTAGTATACATAGTGGTTTACAGATCGCAAATACGAGCTTTAGTTCAAGAGAAAATTGAAAAAAGAAACTGTCTCGCTTTGGTGCTGCTACATGGTGTCAGAATTACAAACTAAACAAGATGTTCAGTAAAGAACACATAGCCTACTTTTCCCTAAATGCATGGGTATTGTTGTAACTCTTTGTCCTTTTCAAGGAGTAGACAATTGAATGTTGGCTGTAGTAGCTTGTTGAAATACAACGTGTTATACGGATATTAAATATGAATATTAGGTGTCCTTTGCTAGTGCTACCTCTGTACAAAATTCCATTCAATTCGGTTTCACCGTGTTTGAATTGATATGGTGAATCGATTTGCACACATACATGGCCGCTATCTGCAAACTATTGGGTTGATGACCTTGTAGTTCAGTCAAACGATGCTTCCCACAAAAAGGTATGTTGTTGCAAAATTTAGTAGTGAACAGATGATTAGGTTGGTCGTAATTTGATTTAAGCTTTTAACATTTGGGTGGCCGCCATTACGTTTCCGTCAAGATGGCGACGATATAAAACATGACACTGAGTTGCCTTATGCAAGTGCCACCTCTGTACCAAATTTCGTTCAATTCGGTTTCACCGTGTTTGAATTGATAGGGGGAATCAATTTGCACACATACATGGCCGCTATGTGCAAACTATTGAGCTGATGATCTTGTAGTTTGGTCAAAATAGGCCTACCACATAAAGGTATGTTGTTGCAAAATTTAGTAGAGATCAGATGATTAGGTTGGTCGTAATTTGATATAAGCTTTTAATATTTGGGTGGCCGCCATTACGTTTCCGTCAAGATGACGGCGATATAAAGTTTGACATTGAGGAACCCTTTGCCAGTGTTACCTCTGTACTAAATTTCGTTAAATTCGGTTTCACTGTGTTTGAATAGATAGGGGAATCAATTTGCACACATACATGGCCACCATCTGCAAACTAGTGGGCTGATGATCTTGTATTTTGGTAAAAAATATGCTTCTCACACAAAGGCATGTTGTTGCAAAATTTGGTAGAGATCAGATTATTATTAGGTTGGTCGTAATTTGATGTAATCCTTTAACATTTGGATGGCCGCCATTACGTTTTCGTCAATATGGCGGCGATATAAAAGATGACACTGAGGTACCCTTTGCTAGTGCTACCTCAGCACCAAATATCGTTCAGTTCGGTTTCACCGTGTTTGAATAGTTTGGGGGAATCGATTTGCACACATACATGGCCGCTATCCGTAAATTATTGGTCCGATGACCTTGTAGTTTCGTCAAATGATTCTTCATATATAAAGGTATAATGTGTCAAAACTTAGTAGAGATCAGATGATTAGATTGGTCGTAATTTGAATTAAACTTTTAACTTGAACGTGGTGGCCGCCATTACGTTTTCGTCAAGATGGCGGCGATATAAAACATGACACTGAGGTGCCCTTTGCTAGTGCTATCTCTGTACCAAATATTGTTCAATTCGGTTTCACGGCGTTTGAATTGATAGGGGGAATTGATTTGCACACAAACATGGCCGCCATCCGCAAAGTATGGGGCTGGTGACCTTGTAGTTTAATCAAAAGACGCTCGCTATACAAATATATGTTGTTGATTTTTTTTTTTGTAGAGATCGGATGAATAGGTTAGTCGTAATTTGTTTTAAGCTTTGAACATTTGGGTGGCCGCCATTACGTTTCCGTCAAGATGGTGGCGATATAAAACATGACACTGAGGTGCCCTTAGCTAGTGCTATCTCTGTGCCAAATTTTGTTCAATTCGGATTAACCATGTTCGAATTTATAGCGGGGGGCACACATTCAGAGTACATACACTCACACACAATTTTTCGCCCTGTGTTGATCTCATAAGTCTACATTCATTATTTGCAAAAATCGAAAGTAGGCTAAAAACACTTATAGTGGGTGGTGTATTGAAGATACAGTAGAGATATATGCTCTCGCGGACTTTTTCGTAGAACTTTCCATGCTGAACAATTCGTACACTCATAGTATATTTTTAACGGTTTGCCCAGCGCAAGTTTAAAAAGCGCAAGGACGCCACGTTTTTTCGACAATCTTACTGAAATCATCACTGCTTGGCTTCCTTTGATGATATATTTTTTTTTTCTACAGAAACCTTCATCGATATAATCCTTTACCGAATGGTGAATACCGCATCAAAATCCATCCAGTGGTTCTCAAGATTACCCGTGACATCCAAGAATTGGGGACTTTATTTTATACTAAGTAGAGATTTCTTTATTTCTAATTAAGAATCGGTCTATTTATTTATTAAGACAATTGGGAGAGGACGGATGATTCTGGCGACTGCTAATGAAGAGAATGGATAGGTTGGTAGGGCACTACTAAGGCACCCAGGAATAGCAAAGTTATTTATGGAAGGTTTGAGGACAAGAACTGTAGGGGTAGACCAAGGTCGGAATATGTTAAACATATTGCCTCGGATGTAAGGTGTGGTAGCTATGGAGAGATGAAACGATTAGCTCAGGACAGGGAGGCATGGATAGCACAACTTACCAAGGATGGGCACACTGCGGGCTGCTAACTAACCCTCTTCAACATGTGATATGCTGCACGATCCTTTTGGCTAAAAGTTGAATGTCTAGTACAAATGGTTATTAACAGATGGCGCTAGTGTTGCGACGCCATAACTTAATAGGTAGTGCTGCTAATTTGAGACGTAGTGCCAATATTTTCAATATCCCAATGGAGTGTAGGCAAGGATAAAAAAAAACTGCTGATGAGACCAACAAAATTTATCTGGATGAAACAGACATTACAAGAACTTGGATGATTTGCTCAAGTTTAAAACGTTAATAAGTTACTGTCTTCTAACATTGATAAAATCATAGGTGCGCTCAGTTAGCAAAAATTTACTACATACTTTGTGTGCATCAAATAGGCGGGCAAATCCATCGAATTTGATAGAGCATTTATTATTGTTAGCCTATTTTCAATTTTGAAAAAATAGACTTATGAGATCACCTTTTGTCCGTGTGTGTGTGTGTGTGTGTGTGTGTGCGTGTGTGTGAGGTGTGTGTGTGTCCCTAATAAAATCTAAACGGCACGAGCGATTTCAATGAAACTCGGTAAGTTCATAGCACTATTCCGGACGACCTCGACCATGACCTTCAAATTTTTCAACGTCTCACCAATCCAACATGGCGGCTGTGCGAAATATTTCACCAGCATTCAATATCTCCGAAACTATTACCGATATCACCCTGGAATTTTGTACGGTGATAAAGGGAACAACTAGAAGTTCACCTATGTGGCTTTTCAAAAACTTGTAACTACAAAAACAACATGGCGGTCAAGCGAATTTGCGACTTTTAAATAGATGTTTCTCGCGATTTAACCAACCAAACGCAATGAAACTTTGTACAGTATATGTATATACACATTGTAATGCACCGACATCTAACTTCGTTCAATTGTTTATATAACCCCAAGATGGCGGCTGTGCAAAATATTTCACCGGCATTCTATATCTCTGAAACTATTACCTGTATCACCCTGAAATTTTGTACGGAGATAAAGGGTACTGCTGGAAGTTCACCTATGAGACCTTCAAAAACCAGTTAGGCTAAGTACAAAATAAGCATGGCGGCCAAGCGAAGTTGAAAGTTTAAAATAGACTTTTCTCGCGATTTAATAACCCAAACGCAGTGAAACTTGGTACAGCAAATGTTTATACACATTGTATTGCAATGGTATCTAATTTAGTTCAATTGTTTACATAACCTCAAGATGGCGGCTGTGCGAATTTTAAAATTAAGTTTGTATTTCTTGTGTCGTAATCATGCGATCGAAGTGAAAGTCTAAATAATGAACCTACGCAATAATTTGCCGTTAAGTGTACATGTAACAATCCAACATGGCGACCATCCGAAATATTTAGACGGATCTCAATATCTACGAATCTAATACAGCAATCAAACTGAATGTTTTTATGTTCATAGGGGCTATAAACATAAGTTCACCTATAGGACTTTCAATAACCTGGTGATCACAAATCCAACATGGCGGCGACGCGAATTATAAATATTCACATGGTCGTTTCTCGCAATTTAACCATCCGAATGCAGTGAAACTTGGTACAGTAAATCCTTATACAAATGTTAAACCACTGGCATCTAATTTATTTCAATTGTTTCCATAACCACAAGATGGCAGCTGTGCGAAATTTTAAACTCTCGTTTTTACTTCTTGTATCCTAATCATGCGATTGAAGTTTGAATACTACAAGTACACAATAATCTTCATGAACTAGTACATAACTCTAAGACCTACTGTACATATATAGATATCCAACATGGCGACCATCCGAAATATTAGACTATTCTCAATATCTACGGATCTATTTCAGCAATCAAACTGAAATTTTGTTTGTTGATAGAGGCAATTAACATAAGTAGGATATATGAAAATAGGCTGTATAGTTCTTCACGGAACCACTTGTTTTTTCTAGTGTTTGTTTATCATTTAAATTTTTTATTTTAGATCTCTTGTAATCCACGCTGGTATTATCAAGACTTATATTTTTCATGTTTTTCTTACGTAAAACATTTTGTAACAGATCTGTTGTTTTTTTTTTTTTTTTTTGTTTTTTTTTCAATTTTAATGTGTGTGCTTACGGAAGAAGAAAATATGTTTAGCCTACTTTTCACATTTTGCAAAAATGAGGAAAAGGTAGACTTATGAGATCGATTCGGGCAAATGTGTGTCTGTCCTTCTGTCTGGCTGTGGGTGAGACCCTCCCCTCCCCCCCCCCCCCCTAACAACTCCTAAACGGCTGCAGCAATCGAAACAAAATTCGGTAGGAGTAAAGATCTATACCTGAATATCTTAATGCCGTATTTGAAAATAATGTCAGTGCTACCAACTGCTGAAAAATCGCATTTGAAATTTGAGCTCCAGGTTGGATATCTTGGAAGGTATGAATGGGAGCTATTTCAAAATTGGCACACGTATAGATAATAATATTTCAGTTTAATTTCCAGGAGGCCATACATGGCAGTGTTGCCTAAATGATTATAAGCCTGCTGATAGGTCCCATTTTTAAATGCATATAACTTCCACACTATCAATTGGAATTCAACCAAAACTGTATGTGCTATGTATATATAAACAGATATGACTGAGCGTATTCTTAAGATCCACCAGGGCTGTCAACTGTTAATGAATGCTCTCAATTTCTTTTATCCAAATACCAATATATCATTTTAGCCTACTTTCAATTTTTGCAAAAAATGAAAGTAGACTTATGAGATCAACACATGGCGAAAAAATGTGTGTCTGTCTGTGTGTGTGTGTCTGTGTCTGTGAGGCTGTGTGTCTGTGAGTGTGTGTACTCTGAATGTCCCCCCCCCCCCTATCAATTCGAACACGGTGAAACCGAATTGAACGAGATTTGGTACAGAGGTAGCACGAGCAAAGGGCACCTCAGTGTCATGTTTTATATCACCGCCATCTTGATAGAAACGTAATGGCGGCCTCCCAAATGTTCAAAGCTTAAATCAAATTACCACTAACAAATTCATCCGATCTCTACATAAATTTTGCAACAACATACCTTTATGCGAGAAGCGTTCTTTGACCAAGCTTCAAGGTCATCAACCCGATACTTTGCGGATGGCAGCCATGTTTGTGTGCAAATCGATTCCCCCTATCAATTCAAACACTGTGAAACCGAATTGAACAATATTTGGTACAGAGGTAGCACTAGCAAAGGGCACCTCAGTGTCATGTTTCATGTCGCCGCCATATTGACGAAAACGTAATGGCGGCCACCCAAAAGTTAAACATTTAATTGAAATTACGACCAACCTAATCATCTGATCTCTACTAAGTTTTGCAACTTTATACCCTTATGTATGAAGAATCATTTGACCAAACTACACGGTCATCAGACCAATCATTTACGCATAGCGGCCATGTATGTGTGCAAATCGATTACCCCTAACTATTCAAACACGGTGAAACCGAATTGAACGAAATTTGGTGCTGATGTAGCACATGCAAAGGGCACCTCAGTGTCATGTCTTATATCGCCGCCATATTGACGAAAACGTAATGGTGGCCACCCAAATGTTAATAGATTAAATCAAATTACGACGAACCTATAATAATCTGATCCCTACCAAATTTTGCAACAACATACCTTATGTGAGAAGCATATTTTTACCAAACTACAAGATCGTCAGCCCACTAGTTTGCAGATGGCGGCCATGTATGTGTGAAAATCGATTCCCATATCTATTCAAACTCGGTGAAACCGAATTTAACGAAATTTGGTACAGAGGTAGCACTAGCAAAGGGCTCCTCAGTGACAAGTTTTATATCGCCGCCATCTTGACGGAAACGTAATAGCGGCCCCCCAAATGTTAAAAAGCTTAAATCAAATTACGACCAACCTAATCATCTGAACTCTACTAATTTTTGCAACAACATACCTTTATGTGGTATGCATCGTCTGACCAAACTACAAGATCAGTAGCTCAATAGTTTGCACATAGTGGCCATGTATGTGTGCAAATTGATTCCCCCTATCAATTCAAACACGGTGAAACCGAATTGAACGAAATTTGGTACAGAGATAGCACTCGCAAAAGGCAACTCAGTGTTATGTTTTATATCGCCGCCATCTTGACGGAAACGTAATGGCGGTCACCCAAGTGTTGAAAGTTTAAATCAAATTACGACCAATCTAATCATCTGATCACTACCAAGTTTTGCAACAACATACCTTTTTGTGGAAAGCATCGTTTGACTGAACTACAAGGTCATCAACCTAATAGTTTGCAGATAGCGGCCATGTATGTGTGCAAATCGATTTACCGTATCAATTCAAACAAGCTACTACAACCAACATTCAATTATACTCCTTGAAAAGGACAAAGAGTTATAACAATACCCATGCATTTAGGATAAAGTAGGCTATATGTTCTTTACTGAACATCTTGTAGGCTAAAAACGGGACATTTAGCCTTAAGTAGCATAGACCTGTTCCCATTTGTATTGTCCATTGTGTAGAATATTAATAGTATAATTTGGTTACATGGAAGAGAGGGTCCAATGGCACTAATCTTGCCAGACAAAATAAATCTATCAGTCTATGGAGTCTGTGCTTCGATTGAACAATCTCTATGTAGTCCACGCGTCAACGTGCTTCAGACTCGGTATACAAAAATGTGAAATTACATGAAAAATACCTTAAGTTCAAACGATTTCGACCGACGTTCGTAAACGAGTTATCGGATAGAGACCACAATGACCGCGTTTTAGCATGCCGTGCTTTTTTTACTCACTTAAATGAGCACATTTTAGGAACGAGTGTCTGTTATTTCCGTTTGATCAATGGTTGTTAACTTTACACAAAACAAAGATCTGGCCTTTCTAAGCCAACTGTTTACAATAAATATCAAATATTATTGTCTGATTTTGTATAGGGTGTTCAAAAACAAGGTCACACAAAACAATCCCGCAAGTTAAGAGTTTAGAGATTCTGGCACAATTATCTCAGGTACTACTTAAGTTACAGGCCTGATCTATTGTAATGTGTTGGTATTATGGAATAAACTGAAATATATTTAAAATAATCTTTATCTTTTCAATTTATCTATTAACAAGAAGTTCTGTGACGAACTAAAGAGCCTATATTTCTTAAAATTTAAGATGCATTCCAATGATTAATCCATCTGGATCTATCTAGAATAATGACGAAATTAAGTTGATAATATCGAAATTTCTAATTAGTTCGAAATACTGTGTACCTGGCATAATGTAGCCTAATAGAGCACTACAGTTGGCAGCCCTGGTGACTGAATATATTCTTAGTTCCATCTCTTAAGGTACAGAATACAAAATTTGGTTGAAGTCCAATGGATAGCATGGACGTTACATGCAGTTAAACATTGGATCTAACAGCGCGCGTAAAATCATGTTGGCAACAATGTCATGCATGTATTGGTCAGAAATAATCTGAAATAATATGATCTATTGTTGTGACAATTTTGAATGAAATCCATTAGTTAGTATAGAAGTTACATGCATTTTAAAATTGGACCTATCAGCAGCTTTAGAATCATGTTGTAAGCACTGACATATGTTAGTTACTCAAAATAATTAATGTAGAATGCCAGGTACTATACGTGTGCAACGTTTAGAGCTATTGGCTTGCATACTTCCTGATATATTGATATTAGGGTAACACTCATAGAGACAGGTTTATTAACAGTTGGCAGCCCTGGTTGCTCTTACGAATACGCATAGTCATATCTGTTATGGTACACATAGCACATATGAAATGTGGTTGAAATCCAAATGATAGTAGCCTATAGAAGTTACATGTATTTAAAGTTGGACCTTCAGCAGGCCTAGAATCATGTTGGTAGCACTGACGTATATAAGTTACTCCAAATGAATATAGAATGCCAGGTACTATACGTGTGCACAGTTTAAAGCTGTCGGCTTGCATACTTTCTACTATATTGGAATTTGTATAAAAGAAATTGAGAGTATTTATTAACACTTGGCAGCACTGGTGGCTCTTAAGAATACGCTCAGTCATATCTGTTTATGTACACATAACACTTACGAAATTTGGTTGAATTCCAATTGATAGTGTAGAAGTTATGTGCATTTAAAAATTGGACCTATCAGCAGGCTTATAATCATTTTGGCAACACTGCCATGTATGGCCTCCTTGAAATTAAACTGAAATATTATTATTTTGGAATAGCTCCCACTCATACCTACCAAGATATCTAACATAGAGTTCAAATTTCAATCGCGATTTTTCGGCAGTAGGTAGCACTGACATCATTTTCAAATACGGCATTGAAATATTCAGGTATAGATCTTTACTCCTACCAAATTTTGTTTCGATTGCTGCAACCGTTTAGGAGTTGATAGGGGGACACACACACACAGCCAGACAGACAGAAGGACAGACAAACAAACATTTTCCCGATCCCATAAGTCTACTTTTTCCTCATTTTTGCAAAATGTGAAAAGTAGGCTAAAAATCATACATTTTAAGATGCAAAAATATTCCTTGAGTTTGTTAATCTTTAAACGGCTCAAAATAATTATTCTAGAAAAACCAATCCGTCCATTTTGTCAAGACTCATGTTCTTTACATTCCAGGAAAGAATGAAGTATCCTTGACAAGAAAGTTTCGAGAACAGTGTGCCAAACTTGAGAAATGTCTATACTAGAATTCCTCAGCGCAAATTATAATAAGAAAAAGGGCAATAACTTACATTTAACAAATTTACCACAACAGAAGATGTTATAAAAATAATTCTAAAAAATTTAACCGTCTAAATGTTATAAAATAGTACATTATGCAACGAGCCTATAATGGCTATAATTAAGACACGAGTATTTTTATAAAACGAGCGTTTGCGAGTTTTATAATTTCCATACGAGGTCTTAATTGCCATTATAGGCGAGTTGCATACGACTGTTTATGTTCGACGATAATTATAACTTTATTATAGGTTTTAACATAAATATTCATAAATATCTGTGGGATTCAGTTAATTCAGTTATTAGTGAACAAGGCGCGCTGGCTTTGCTGACTGAACAGAGCGCATGCGTGGTAAAGGCACTCCGGAAGCAGAGACCATTCACTTTGCTTGACAACACAGAAATATGTTGGATTTTGAGCGCATGCGCGAAGGTATCCTTATCTAATTGGCCACACAACTGTTTCTTGAGTTCTGATTGGTGGGAGAAACTGTTTCATAATGAAAAATAGTGTTATAATGAGCCTCATTTTTATACAGTTATCCGACACATAATGTTTACATTTCGACGTAAAACACATTAAAATTAAAAGAAATAGTTCTGTTACAAAAATATATTAAACAAGAAAGATGTAAGCCTTGATATAAAACCAGCTTGAAGTAGGAGAGATATGGATTTAATACTGTACTGTATATGTGGAAATTGTTAGGTTAGGATTGGGTTAATATATGGGTACGAATATGCGTAATAATGAAGTAACTATGGAATATAATCGTTGGAAATAAGAAATCCAAGGCATGGTATAGATAGGGCACGTTTTTGGCCCTTATCCGAAGAATAGTTCGAACTCTGAATGGATTCAAATTTTCACATACAGGGTTATTATCTATGTGCACCCAATAAACCCGACAAGCTAAGCCAGCTGTAACAGGCGCAGATTGTGGGCGCGCGTACCCGGTTCAGCCGGTGGTGGTGCGCACTTTTACCAAACTTGTTCAATAATGTGTACTTACAGTGCTCATAGGCGATGCTCAAAACGTCCTCCCTCTCTTGTAACACACACCTGACATCTTCTGATGAAAGAATGTCAACTCTTTTATTTTTTACGGAGCCTGTTTCCTTGAATCGTTTAACGAGCCTCCTAATTATACTGGCATTAGGCACAGGTCTTCCTGGAAACTTGATTCGAAATTTTCGTCTTGTTTCAGAAGAAGATTTTCTACTTTAATATCCCCCAGGGGCTCACATCTTGTGGGACGTGGGTTGGCGACCACGGGACCCCAGCTGAGTCCGGCATTGCTTCCACTTACTTGTGCCGGGCTCCTCTCCGTCTTCTTTCCTGTCGACCTCCCTTGCTCAACTCTTGCTCTTTCCCGACCCCGACGGTATTAGGGTATCCGAGGCCTAGGGAGTCTTTTCATTTCCCGCCTTAATTGGTCCTTGTCTCATCTTTTCTGATTCCCTCCTTCTGCGAGGGGTCAGCCTTCTTTTTCTTTTCCTGTTATCTCCTGCCTTCTCCTCAAGGCCCTCAAGGAGGCCGGGTGTATGTAGCCCCACCACTTTTGGTGCCCCCTAGATAATGCTACACCCTCAGGGGCTCACGGCTGGTGAGTTCGGGAGTTGGCGACCCCGAGGAATTCCTGAGCTGGGTCCAGTTTCCCCCTTTTGTCCCTTACCTAAGGGGTGGACCCACTCCTCTTTCACATTCCTATCTGCCTTTCATGGCTCTCGTTCCTTCCAAGTCCCTCAATCCGCATTCTTCGAGGGTTGAGGGCATATCTTTTCCTCCTGTCCTTTATTTGCCTTATTCTCCTTTAGTTTTCCATTTCTGCTTCTAGTATGTAGGTTGGTAGTTAGTTTTAGTTTTAAGTTTGCATTTCATTTTCATCTTCACGATCACCCAAACCATCAGGGGCCGATAACCTAGATGTTGGGCCCCTTAAAACAACAATTATCATCATCATCTTCCTCTACTTTAATATACGAATTATGGATATACACACGTTCGCGCAATGTGAATTGGTGTCTAGGCATGACCAACAATCATAGTAATCACAATACTCACTAAACGTGCAAAACTAACGTCTATGCTTTGCAGATGCACGTCCATATGAATGACAAAACACGTGTGAATTAACGATATGAGTCAGCGGAGCGCGCCTGCCTTCTGCGCCAGTCACAGCCGGCTTAGCTTGCCGTGATTATAGACTTATGTCACATTTTCGAAACAGGGCCCCTATTTCCACCCCCTTGGTCCGATCTTGAAACTGACTCGACCGAGATTTTTAACGGTTATATTTCATGTATACATTTGAATGTCCATCATCATCATCATCTTCATTTCCCCTTTTCTAGTTGACACTGGGTGAGGGCAAATATGGTTCCTCTCCACTTTGTTCTGTCGTTCCACCATTCCTCTTCCGACACAGTGTTCCAATCCAGGTTCCGTTTTCTAATATAAGGTGCGTTCAAAATGAAAACAGGCTGGAGGCTGTAATGCGCAAACCGGTGATGACATCGGCTAATCGTGGCGTGTGTAACGAGGTGGGGTTCCGACCAGAGCGTGGAAGGTCACAGCCCGTCGCTAGAGGGCACGCGTGCACGTCACGTGACGATACAAAGCGAGCAGCAGCATGCATCAATCGTCCAACGCTGCCAGTCGCTCTGCAAACAGTGACACGGAGGCGTCAAACCAAGAGCAAAGAGGTGTTGTTCGGTTTCTGACAGCGAAAGGAGTAGGGGGAACGGACATTGATCGCCGAATGTCACAAGTGTACGGCGAACACTGCTTGTCCCTTGCAAGGGTCAAGGCGTGGCACAAGCGCTTCAGGGAAGGACGGGTGTCGTTAGCCGATGATGCACGGTCTGGGGCACCCCCCCCCCCCCCCTGCATTACCGATGACAACGTCCAGCTGGTTGATGCACTCATTACCCACGACCGCCGAGTGACAGTGAACGCCATAACCGCCGTGGTCGGATTTAGCGTCGGAAGTGTGCACACCACCATGAAGGAACGACTGCACTTGCGGAAAGTGTGTGCCCAATGGGTGCCCCACAGTCTTCAACCACACCAGGAAGCATGTCGAATGGCCTATTGTCTTGGTCTTGGTTCGACGATTGATTCATGCTGCTGCTCGCTTTGTATCGTCACGTGACGTGCACGCGTGCCCTCTAGCGACGGGCTGTGACCTTCCACACCCTGGTCGGAACCACACCTCGTTACACATGCCACGATTAGCCGATGTCGTCACCGGTTTGCGAATTACAGCCTCCGGCTCGATACTTTTTGAACGCACCTTATACTATTCTCCACCGAGTCCATCCAACGCATTCTTGGTCTTCCTCGTCCTCTCTTCCCTGTCATCCGTCGCTCCAGTGCTCGTCTTGGTAGCCTTACTTTATTCATCCGTTTGACATGTCCAAACCATCTCAATCTGTTTTGTTCCAGTTAATCATTTAGTTTCTCTACTCCCAGTTCTTTCCGTATATCTTCATTTCTCACTCTGTCCCTCCTCGTTTTCTGGACCATACTTCTCAGGAATCTCATCTCAGCTGCTTGTACTCTGCTCTCATCCCTCTTAGTCATTGTCCAAGTTTCTGCTGCATATGTCATTATAGGAACATAATATGCTTTGTACATAACTTCTTTAGCCTTAATTGGTATATCCTTTTCCATACTTGTGCCCATACCTGTTGGTAGAAAGCACTCCCGAGTTGTATTCTTCTGCTAATTTTCAAATCTAGTCCTCCATCTTCAGTCAGTTCACTTCCCAAGTATTTGAAGTGTTTCACTACTACCAATTCTTTATCTCCTACTTTGACTACTCCCTTTCCTTCTTTCTTATCTCTACTCATCACCACTGTTTTACTCTTCTCCACATTTATCTTCAATCCCCATTGCTCAATCTTTTCATTTATTACGTCTAACTGTTCTTGTACCTCCATCTCATCCTCACTCCAGATCACAAAGTCGTCTGCCAACAACATTACCTTCATCTTTGCCTTACTATATTCTTTCATTGCTGCCTTCATGATGTCATCCAGCACCATTACGAACAATAATGGTGACAACACACTTCCTTGCTTTAGTCCAGTGTCAATTTTAAACCATTCCGATGTCCCGACACTAGTATTCACTCTACTGTAGCACTCCATGCACATTCCTTTTATCATGTCTCTCAGTTCCTTGTCTATCCCCCTATTTGTTAAGCTTTCCCAAACTTTTGTTCTATGAAGGAAAGGCCTATTTTTTTTGTCGTGTAGCCTCCTGAGAGGCCGAGTGCAAGGTCTTTCTATTCGACGCCCGTGGGCGACCTGCGCGTCGGGATGAGAGATGGAATGGATGAAGATGAATGAAACTGGGCAAGGATGTGGAAGGAAGCGGCCGTGGCCTGTCAGAAGGTACTATCCCAGCATTTGCTTGGTGTTGAAAACGGGGAAACCACGGAAAACCATTTCAAGGACAGCCGACGGTGGGGCTCGAACCCACGCGTCTACCGAGTCAGCAAAGAGCTTGGCCCCATGACCTAACGCCGCGCTTTAGCCAGCGTAGCCACTACTGTCGGTTGGAAAGGCCTATGATAACATGTGAATGTTGTTGTTGTTCTTCTTCTTCGTCTTCCTAGCGTTGTCCCGCTGGTGCAGGGTCCGCTTTTTTGGTCATTGACCTCCATTTTGTCCGGTTTCGTGCGTCAGCTGGATTTAGGCCGGTAATTTTTAAGTCACCATTTATAGTGTCTTGCCAACGTTGCTTCGGACGTCCTCTGGGGCGTAGGCCTTCAACCTCAAAATGACGGACAGAGTTAGCAACAGTATCAGGCGCTGCACGCAGGGCATGGCCATACCATCGGAGCCGTTTCTCTCTCATTTTGTCCACAATTGGGGCGACACCCATTCTCCCGAATTGTGTCGTTTCTGACATGGTCAATAAGGGAGATGCCCATTGTCCAACGAAGCATTCTCATTTCCATGGCGTGCAAGCGACGTTCTGAAATTTTGTCGGATGGTCGACATTCAACGCCATACAGCGCAACTGGCCGTACCACTGTCCGATATATCTCCGATTTGAGACGAAGTGGCATTTTCTTGTCGCAAAGCACACCCATGACCTCCTTCCACCGCAACCAGGTTGCGTTTACCCTGGCTCTTACTTCATCATTTAAAAAAAAAACTTCATCATTGAAGTTGCCATCACTCTGAAGACGAGATCCAAGGTGCCTGAAGCCTTCTGTCTTGACTAGATTTTGTCCAGCGTCTTGAATTGCACCATCGCTTGGGTTTAACTCCAGATACTTAATATTTGAATGCTATTGGTGCAAAATGGCGATGGTTTTCGTGTTTTTGTGTCTGGGGGATGTGAATTGTGAAGATATGTCGACATTATCCGGAAGGCTCGACATGGTACCCACTGTAATAGATTGGTTTCCCATGAGATCAACTTAAAATAGCCTACGTGCATTAGAATACAGTAAGAGACAGCTTCTGACAAGCAGGCACATTAGCATTAAAACTAGAAAATAGTTTATCAAAACAAGACACGGCACAAACCTAGAAGAATTGGTGAGTTTTAATTCACCGGCCATGAATGCCAATATACCATCTTTTTGGAAGCCTTCATAGGGAGGTTAAGGCTGCTTGAGCTTTTAGTTCTCGCAGTCAAGTGGTGCAGTTGCATCTAATGTAAAGGGAGGTGGCGCGCGGTTCGTCACTCCTGTGGGGGTCCGGGCGGGGACACCAAGAGCCCGCCGATGAGCCACCTTGGTGTCCTAAGCGAAACCCCACACAAGACACGGCACAAACCTAGAAGAATTGCTGAGTTTTAATTCACCGGCCGTGAAAGCCAATATACCATCTTTTTGGAAGCCTTCATAGGGAGGTTAAGGCTGCTTGAGCTTTTAGTTCTCGCAGTCAAGTGGTGCAGTTGCACCTAATATAAAGGGAGGTGGCGCGCAGTTCGTCACTCCTGTGGGGGTCCGGGCGGGGACATCAAGAGCCCGCCGATGAGCCAGCTTGGTGTTCTAGGTGAAACCCCACACAAGACACGGCACAAACCTAGAAGAATTGCTGAGTTATAATATGTCTGGAGTGTTTGTTATACGGATGCGAAACTTGGATTCTATCGAAACAGGACATACAACGCCTGGAAGCAGCGGAAATGTGGATGTGGAGAAGGATGCTGAAAGACTAACGAATGGGTCCCCAAGGAAGTAGACGAAACAAGAAAATTCACTTCTATAGAAAAGAGGAAAGCACAATTTGTTGGCCACACCCTACGTCATAATGAGTTCCTGACCACCATACTGGAAGGAAAAGTTATGGGAAGAAAGGAAGAGGAAGACCGTGGAAGGCTCATCTGGATTCTATGATGCATGGACTTCAATTTAAACAGTATGCTGTCTTAAAACGCTCAGCAAGTGAGAGACAAATGTGGTTCCAGCGACAAGGCCTGGCCTTTAGATGATGATGATGATGATGATGATTAGGGCTCGGATTTGTAGGTAAATAAATATTATTTTATGAAAATACATATTTTAAGCATTTTTTCTATAAATACATAAATTCCTGCTTTTCACTTATTAGCACATAAAAAGACATAATATTTCCATTTTTAAAATCAGTATGCTAGATCTTTCAGTTTATTGCATTTTTGTTCTGTGTTACTTCAACGGGGAAGAACGTGTGAGGTATCTAATCTTCATGCAGAGCGTATGTCAGCTTGCAACTGTGTTATTCTTAACTTGTCACCCCTTATACTCACTGTGGAAGCCGGGGATTTCCTTGTCCATAGCCATATTGCTCCACGTCCTAGACCTCCCCCCCCCCCCCCTCCAGCTACCTGGAACCAGTATCACACACAAGCAGTTCATTTCTGGCACGTTGAAGTGTAAGGCAGTTCTACGGTGCCTGAAGTAAAAACAACTACCAGTTATCGTCTGTATCAGAATTTAAAGCTAATTTTACTTCTGATGGGGGCGTTCTGTTCTGCCAACCTTGTTGGAAAGCAATCAAGGCTGAACAGCGATCTCAAGTTACACAACACCTCAAGGGCAAGAATGATATTGCCGCAGTTTCGCGCCTTCAGAAGAAGTGTTTCGTGATAATCGTCGGTCATTTGTGATGGACAACCTGAAGATGTATCTCGTTGTGTATTGTAATTCTTCAGCAGTCAGTGAGACATAGAATAAATTGAATTCGTGAGTGCTGCACATTGTTTATATTCACATTAATAAACTAAAATATAATTAAATATTTCTACATTTTTGTCACATATTTCAGGTATTTTTAATACATAAAAAATAAATATTTTCAAGATTTTTAGCACCTAAAAATCCGAGCCCTAATGATGATATTGACATGTATAGGAAGTTCATTCGGGAATATATCGAAATTTCGAGTAATGGAAACTCGACATATCGAGGGGGTTCGACTGTTGTTGTTGTTTGAATCTTCAGTCTTTTGACTGGTTTGATGCAGATCTCCATGCCTCCCTGTCCTGAGCTAATCGTTTCATCTCTACATAGCTACCACACCCTACATCCGAGGCAATCTGTTTAACATATTCTAACCTTGGTTTATCCCTACAGTTCTTGTCCTCGACCCTTCCTTCCATAACTAAGCTTGCTATTCCTGGGTGTCTTAGTATGTGTCCTACTAACCTATCTCTTCTCTTCATTAGCAGTCGCCAGGAACATCTGTCCTCTCCCACTCGTCTTAATACCTCTTCGTTTGTAACCCTATCTACCCATCTCATCTTCATCATTCTCCTGTAACACCACATTTCAAATGCTTCAATTCTCCTCTTTTCTGCTGCACCAATAGTCCAAGTTTCACTTCCATAGAGCGCCACGCTCCAGACAAAGGCTTTAAAAATGGCTTCCCCTAATACCTAAATCTATATTCGATGTCAACAGATTCCTTTTTTGTATAAATGCTTTTCTTGCCTTTATACGGCTTCGTCCATCACTGTTTATTCTGCTTCCTAAGTAACAGAAGTCTCCTACTTCCTTCAGCTTTTCACCTGCCAATTTGATCTCCATAGAGGTTTCTGATTTATTTCGGCTGCATTCCAGTATTTTTGTTTTACATTTATTAATTTTCATCATGAATTCTTTCCGTAAGACGGAGTCCATACCATTCAAAAACTCATTCAAATCCTCAGGCTCTTCGACTGTAAAACACACAAAATTATTAAGTTTAAAAGATGGTGCCATGATTTTCCAACACAGTATGTCACATGAATATCAGTACGATATTTAACCCAACAAACTCTACCAATAATGACGTCATCGCTAGCGTATGTTCTTTTTAAATTGGCGGGAGAGAGATGCTTCCGAAGTAATCGATAAAATAAAACCAAATGAAAAACGGTATCCGAAGCTATGAAGGCGAAACTTTAAACCTATCATTATCTTATTAAAGGATCTAATTTGCCGGAGGACATCACAAGAAGACTTCTGCGTCCTCGCCTAGAAACAACAGCAGCAACAACGACTGGGTTGTTGTTCCAAGGAGTAATTATATACATGTAGGAGGGGCACAAATTGCAACCGTCAATTTTTCTATATTATATAACCTCGGTGGAAAAATAAAAGAATGTAGAATGCAGGCATTGGTGGGCGGAACACTGTTCTCTATTATTGTAGGTGCTCGCAAATTATTGTGATGGCAGATTATACTGTCCCTAACATCTTAACTTGTACTAGCGAATTAACATCCAGCCCGGTAGGCTGAGGAGCTGCTCTGCACACCAATCTGAGGTTCGAATACCGGTACTGACAGTGGCTATTTGAGGTGATGGTGGTGGTGACCGTTTTAATGGGATCATATTGCAGGCCATTGGTCTCTTCTGATGATGAGTATGATGATTACTGCCACGGTGGGTGAGTGGTTATCGTATCGGACTACCAACCCCAAGCTTGCAGGTTCGCTCCTGGCCATGGTAAGTGATTTTTGAAAGGCGGCAAAAATCACGGCATGTGTGTCATACGTTGTTGGCATGTTAAAGAACCCATTTGAATTCAGTAGGCCGAGTTCATAATGGCAAAATTAATCTCGGGATTTTCCACCAACACAAAAGTTCCTCCTTTCTCTGCTAGAAAACGCTTTGGTGTCAAGGAGCATAGATATCTAACCTCCTTGAATTTCATAGCGTTCCAAGGAACGACTAAATTCGACATGCAAGCTGCCCTCTGGGCATCAAATAACAAAGCTTGCACGCAGCATCCGAGGCCATACGATATTTTTATTCTTATTCTTATTATTATTATTATTATTATTATTATGGGAGCAAGGAGATCAAAGCCAATGAACTAAGAGAATGATCCCTCAGGTGCAGGTTTGGACTGAGAGGAAACATGGTGAGGTTGGTTACTATCTCACTCAGTTCTTGACTGTCCATGGGTACGTCTGTTCTTATCTAAGAAGATAGGGAAGGTGGATTCATCAGATTGCATGTACTGTATCAACGAATTAGATAATGCTACTCACACCTTCTTCTCTTGTGGACGGTGGGTCCAAAATAGGCAGTCTCTTCTAGATCACATTGATGTCGAGATATCCCCGGACAATATTGTTGCGGTAATGCTACAAAATGAAGAACATTGGAAACTTGTAGCAAGTTTTGTTGAAGATATCCTCCGAACAAAGAAGACGGATCTGGATCGCCACTGACGATGATTCATTACGGAAGAGTGCCCTACAGGCAAATATAAAATGACTCTAGCCTGAAGTAATATAATAAACGGTTCCAGGCTAGTGCTCAGAAGTAACGGGGGGAGTTTTAGTCGGTAGTCCGCTACTCAGGAGCAGGAGCCCGACACTCTGTGCGTAAATGCATCTCTTCCACTAAAATAATAAATAATAAAAATATATTATTATTATACTGCTACTACTAATAGTAATAATAATAATTTAATAATAATAATTATAACGCTGTAATCAGGTCCGAGGTCCTCTATGCAGCTGAAACCCTAACCATCAAAGGGGCAAATCTGATACAGAAACTTGAGGTCAAGGAAAGAATTATCTTGTGGAAAATCTTAGGCCCAGGGATCATAAATGGACAAAGGTGCCACAGGCCCAACGATGATCTATAGCTAAAGCAAGAATCTCTAATGGACACAATCATCAAGAGACGCCTCCAATTCTACGGACACCTTGAGAGAATGAACGAGTAATCCACAGAGCCAGCTCCTGCAAGAAAACACTGTGTACCAGCAAGTTGAACAAGATCTGCAAACCTTTAACATCTCTGAATCCGTTATACAATTGTTACCATATTAAAACCTCCTAGTCAAACACTACAGAAATGTACATAATTAATCGTACATGTTTCGGTATTTCATTGATACCTTCCTCAGCGTGATTGATATTAAATCTTAAAACTAGTTAAAATTGTTTTAAATCAAAAATGCAAAAGCTTGCGAATAATTAAATGCCATGTATTAACAAGTAGTTCCGTGAAGAACTATACAGCCTATTTTCATATATCCTGCTGATGTTAATTGTCTCTATCAACATACAAAATTTCAGTTTAATTGCTGTAACAGATACGTAGATATTGAGAACCGTCTAAATATTTCATATGGTCGCCAGGATGGATTTTTATTTTTGTACTATTACATTAAGATTATTGTGTACGTGTGGTATTCAAACTTCAATCGCATGATTAGAATACAAGAAGTAAAAACGAGATTTTAAAAGTACGCACACCAGCCATCTTGTGATTATGCAAACAATTGAAATAAATTACATGCCAGTGGATCAACATTTAAATAAGCATTTAACGTGCAACGTTTCACGGCACTCGGATAGTTAATTCGCGAGAAACGTCCATTTAAATATGTATACTTCGCGTCGCCGCCATGTTGGATTTGTGCTCACCAGGTTACTGAAAGTCCTATAGGTGAACATATGTTCATAGTCTCTATGAACATAAAAAAAATCAGTTTGGTTGCTCTAAAAGATTCATAGATATTGAGAACCGTCTAAATATTTCGGAAGCTCGCCATTTAGGATTGTTATATGTATAGGCCATAGAGTTATGTACCATTCAAGGACAATTATTGCATAGCTTCATTATTCAAACTTTCACTTCGATCGCATGATTACGACACAAGAATAAAAACTTAATTTTAAAATTTCGCACAGCCGCCATCTTGAGGTTATGTAAACAATTGAATTAAATTAGATGGCAGTGCATTACTATCTGCAAAATCATTTACTCTACCTCATTTCACTGGGCTCAGAGAGTTAAATCACGAGAAAAGTCTATTAAAATATTTCAAATTCGCTTGGTCGCCATGTTCGTTTTGTACTTGACAGGTTTATGAAATATACATAGGTAAACTTGAATCAGCACCCTTTATCACCGTACAAAATTACATGATGATATCTGTAATAGTTTCGGAGATATAGAATGTCAGTGAAATATTTCGCACAGCCGCCATTTTGAGGTTATGTAAACAATTGAACTAAATTAGACTCCAGTGCATTACAATATGTATAAACATTTGCTGTACCAAGTTTCATTACGTTTGGATGGTTAAATCGCGAGAAATGTCTATTTAAATGTCTCAATTTCGCTTGACCGCCATGTTAGTTTTGTAGTCACCAGGTTTTTGAAAGTCTCATAGGTGAACTTCTAGTAGTGCCCTTTATCACCGTACAAAATTTCAGGGCGATATCGGTAATAGTTTCGGAGATATTGAATGCTAGTGAAATATTTCGCACAGCCGCCATGTTGGATCGGTGAGATGTAACAAAATTTGAAGGGCACGGTCGAGGTCGCCGGGAATAGTGCTATGAACTTACCGAGTTTCTTTGAAATCGCTCCAGCCGTTTAGATTTTATTAGGGGGACACACACACACACCTCACACACACACAAACACACACGCACACGCACGCACACGCACACGGACAAAAGGTGATCTCATAAGCCTATTTTTTCAAAATTGAAAATAGGCTAAAAATGATAGTAAGATGATGGTAATAAAATAAGAGATCTACCTTATAAACTGCCTACGTCAATACTCCAATAATTTTGATCGAAAAACTGTAGTGACAGTAGATGTCGCTGTCAGAAGAATGAAGAAGCGCAAAGGATGTAGGTCAAATTGTCGCTTCAAAATGGAACAAACATTTTGTAATACAGTTTTCGATCAAAATTATTGGAGTATTGACGTAGGCAGTTTATAAGGTAGATCTCTTATTTTAATAGCATCATTTTACTATCATTTTTAGCCTACTTTTCACATTTTGCAAAAATGAGGAAAAAGTAGACTTATGAGATCGGGCAAATGTGTGTCTGTCTGTCTGTCTGTCTGTCCGTCTGTCTGTCTGTCTGTCTGTCTGTCTGTCTGTCCTTCTGTCTGTCTGGCTGTGTGTGTGTCCCCCCCTATCAACTCCTAAACGGCTGCAGCAATCGAAACAAAATTTGGTGGGAGTAAAGATCTATACCTGAATATCTCACGGCCATATTTGAAAATGATGTCAGTGCTACCAACTGCTAAAAAATCGCAATTGAAGTTTGAGCTCCATGTTGGATATCTTGGAAAGTATGAATGGGAGCTATTTCAAAATTGGCACACGTACAGATCATAATATTTCAGTTTAATTTCCAGGAGGCTAAACATGGCAGTGTTGCCAAAATGATTATAAGCCTCCTGATAGGTCCAATTTTTAAATGCATATAACTTCTATACTATCTATTGGAATTCAACCAAATTGCGTATGTTGTATGTGTACATAACCAGATATGACTGAGCGTATTCTTCAGACCTACCAGGGCTGCCAACTGTTAATAAATGCTCCTAATTTATTTTATCCAAATACCAATATATCATAAAGTATGCAAGCCGACAGCTTTAAACTATGCACACGTATAGTCCCTGACATTCTATATTAATTTGGAGTAACTTATATACGTCAGTGCTACCAACATGATTCTATGTCTGCTGACAGGTCCAACTTTAAATACATGTAACTTCCATACTATCATTTGGATTTCAACCAAATTTCGTATGTGCTATGTGTACCATAACAGATATGACTATGCGTATTCTAAGGAGCAACCAGTGCTGCCAACTGTTAATATGTGCTGTCCCTATTTTTGTTACCCTAATATCAATATATCAGAAAGTATGCAAGCCAATAGCTCTAAACTTTACACACGTATAGTACCTGGCATTCTAGACGAATTTGGAGTAACTAATATACGTCAGTGCTGCCAACATGATTCTAAGCCTGCTGATAGGTCCAATTTTAAAATGCATGTAACTTCTATACTAACCAATGGATTTCATTCAAAATTGGCACAACAATAGATCATATTATTTCAGATTATTTCTGACCAATACATGCATGACATTGTTGCCAACATGATTTTACCCGCGTTGTTAGATCCAATGTTTAACTGCATGTAACGTCCATGCTATTCATTGGACTTCAACCAAATTTTGTATTTTGTACCTTAAGAGACGGAACTAAGTATATATTCAGTCATCAGGGCTGCCAACTGTAGTGCTCTATTAGGATACATTATGCCAGGTATACAGTATTTCGAACTAATTGGAAATTTCGATATTAGCAACTTAATTTCGTCATTATTCTAGATAGGTTCATATTCTGTAGAATAATCATTGGCATGAAAAGTAGGCTGTATAGTTCTTCACGGAACTTCTTGTTAATACATGGCTTTAGATTCAGTGGACCGGTCTATATTGTTAGAGAAACTAAATCAACTTATAGGTAGAGAGCACTACCTGAGCAAGATGATTCAGGCCATACTGTCGAGAAACTTTGTCTACATTGATGACAACCTCTCAAGATCAGAGGCAATGCATCAGACGACTGGGGTGTTACAAGGAGATCCCTTAAGTCCAATGCTATTCATTGTCGCTACAAGGGACGTTGTCGAAACCATAGCAAATAAGGAAGTCTTCATTTACATGTATGCTGATGACATGACATTAGCTTCACAATCGTACCAACAGCTTCAGGAAGCGTTTGACAAACTGATCACCTGGGCGGACAGGAACAGCCTGTGTCTGAATGCACAGAAAACAGTCCAGATGACATTTCGTAGAGGAGGGAAACCTCCTGCGGCAGCACTCATCAAATACCGGGACAAGGAGCTTGTTAGGGTCAACTCCTACAAATATCTTGGCGTGACCCTGCAAACGAATGGGAAAGTTTTCACCAAACACATTAGAGAAAGAGCATTTGCAGCGATCATGGCGATGAACCAAATTAAAAGCAATCGTGAGCTCTCCTTAGAGACGGCAATAGCCCTTTTCCATATCGAGATCTCTCCCATCATGACTTACGCAATAGACATTACTTGGGAGCATCTCTCAAAGAGTGATCTAGCTTTGGTGGAAAGTGTGAAAGCGACGTACCTCAAAAAGGTTCTATGTGTAGCCAAAAACACTCCATCGTGGTTAACATACGAACTCACACGACAGCCGTTCTACATAGAGGAACTTCGCCTGAGAGTGTCAGTGCCTTCTGCACCTCAATATCAAGCCTTGCTTCACGAGCTGTACGAGAAGAAAGCAAATATATGGCCAGACTTCTATCGTACTGACGCCATGATCAACCAAGAATGGATGAATTCAAGCTATGAACTGCGCCATACCATGACACTCTTCGCAGTTCATGGATTCCACCAGGCGCTATGCTACAGGAGGGCGTTCCATGAACCAGACGCAAAGTGTATACAGTATGTGTACTGCGCGGGAAAAAGTGTGAACGCTATCATGCGGAGATATGCGTCAAAAGAACAATAACTCTTTTGGACCTGTGTACTCAACACTAAGATTTTTATGTATGCACATTGTGCGATATTCCGTTATTATTATTTAATTATTCGCAAGCTTTTGCATTTTTGATTTAAAACAATTTTTGTAAAGATATCCATTTCTTTTTGGCTTTGTTAACTAGGTTTAAGATTTAATATCAATCACGCTGAGGAAGGTATCAATGAAATACCGAAACATGTACGATTAGTAATGTAATGAAACGTTTATGTAGTGTTTGACTTGGCGGTTTTAATAAGATAGTGCTATCATTCAACACGGTTATTAGTAATTACCAGAACCATAATGGTCAATGTGTACGCATTTTATTCCGTTATACAAGGCAGACAAGCTTTCCGGAAGATGTTAAAAGAAGACCCGCAGATTAAACATAAGACTGGGCAGAGACCAAAGAGGTTAGAAGCAGCTAAACAACTACAAAGTCAGAAAATGAAGGAGATATGGGCTGGGAAGAAGACTCTTAAGAACGTGAAACCAATCCCAACTCATCAGGCTGAAAGTAAATTAGTTAACCTACGTAGTCCAAAGTTGGCTCATTCGAAGAAAGAAGAAGATAATCTAATAACAATAATTGTTGTAATATAATTATGATTTGTGTTCTTTCATTGTTAATTGATTTTTTTTTCAACTATCATTTTTAGTTCTGACTGGTAAAAGTGTCAGCAATTCACGCGACACAGCTACGCTGCAGGTTTTCAATAAACAAACAAACAAATTCAGAAATTTAAGGATAGATGACCTAGCTGTTCCGCCCCCTTAAAACTTCAATAGCTAAATTACTAACTTAGAAATTTAAAAATCAACATATTTAAACATTAAAATTAAACAATTAAATTAAACATTAAAATTCCTCATTACGTATTAAAATTGAACAATAAAATTAAATATAAAATTAATAAGATATAAATATAAAATTATAAATAACAAGAAGTTCTGTGACGAACTAAAGAGCCTACGTTTCTTAAAAATTAAGATTCATGCCAATGATTAATCTATATGGATCTATCTAGAATAATGACGAAATTAAGTTGGTAATATCGAAATTTCTAATTAGTTCGAAATACTGTATACCTGGCATAATGTAGCCTAATAGAGAACTACAGTTGGCAGCCCTGGTGACTGAATATATACTTAGTTCCATCTCTTAAGGTTCAGAATACAAAATTTGGTTGAAGTCCAATGGATAGCATGGACGTTACATGCAGTTAAACATTGGATCTAACAGTGCGCGTAAAGTCATGTTGGCAACAATGACATACATGTATTGGTCGGAAATAATCTGAAATAATATGATCTATTGTTGTGTCAATTTAGAATGAAACCCATTAGTTAGTAGAGAAGTTACATGCATTTTAAAATTGGACCTATCAGCAGGCTTAGAATCATGTTGGCAGCACTGGCGTAGGCCTATATTAGTTACTCCAAATTAATCTAGAATTCCAGGTACTATACGAGCGCAAAGTTTAGAGCTATTGGCTTGCATACTTTCTGATATATTGATATTAGGGTAACAAAAATAGAGACTGTATTTATTAACAAATGGCAGCCCTGGTTGCTCCTAAATATACGCATAGTCATATCTGTTATGGTACACATAACACACACAAAATTTGGTTGAAATCCAAATGATAGTATAGAAGTTACGTGTATTTAAAGTTGGACCTCGCAGCAGGCTTAGAATCATGTTGGTAGCACTGACGTGTATAAGTTACTCCAAATTAATATAGAATGTCAGGTACTATGAGTGTGCATATTTTAAAGCTCTGTGCTTGCATACTTTCTGATATATTGGTATTTGGATAAAAACAATAGGGAGTGCATTTATTAACAGTTGGCAGCCCTGGTGGCTCTTAAGAATATACTCATTCATATCTGTGTATGTACACATAGTACATACGAAATTTGGATGAATTCCAATTGATAGTGTAGAAGTTATTTGCATTTAAATTTGGACCTATCAGCAAGCTTATAATCATATTGGCAACACTGCCATGTATGGCCTCCTGGAAATTAAACTGCAATGTTATTATCTATACGTGTGCCAATTTTGAAATAGCTCCCATTCATACCTTCCAAGATATCCAACATGGAGCTCAAATTTAAATTGCAATTTTTCAGCAGTTGGTAGCACTGACATCATTTTCAAATATGGCCTGAGATATCCAGGTATAGATCCTTACTACTACCAAATTTTGTTTCGATTGCTCCAGTCGTTTAGGAGTTGATAGGGGGCGGGACACACACAGCCAGACAGACAGAAGGACAGACAGACAGACAGACAGACAGAAGGACAGACAGACAGACACACATTTGCCCGATCTCATAAGTCTACTTTTTCCTCATTTTTGCAAAAAGTGAAAAGTAGGCTAAAAATGATAGTAAAATGATGCTATTAAAATAAGAGATCTACTTTATAAACTGCCTACGTCAATACTCCAATAATTTTGATCGAAAAACTGTAGTGACAGAAGATGTCGCTGTCAGAAGAATGAAGAAGCGCAAAGGATGTAGGTCAAATTGTCGCCTCAAACGGAACAAACATTTTGTAATACAGTTTTCGATCAAAATTATTGGAGTATTGACGTAGGCAGTTTGTAAGGTAGATCACTTATTTTAATAGCATCATTTTACTATCATTTTTAATACATGGCTTTTGATTCAGTGGACCGGTCTATATTGTTAGAGAAACTAAATCAACTTAAAGGTAGAGAGCACTACCTGAGCAAGATGATTCAGGCCATACTGTCGAGAAACTTTGTCTACATTGATGACAACCTCTCAAGATCAGAGGCAATACATCAGACGACTGGGGTGTTACAAGGAGATCCCTTAAGTCCAATGCTATTCATTGTCGCTACAAGGGACGTTGTCGAAACCATAGCAAATAAGGAAGTCTTCATTTACATGTATGCTGATGACATGACATTAGCTTCACAATCGTACCAACAGCTTCAGGAAGCGTTTGACAAACTGATCACCTGGGCGGACAGGAACAGCCTGTGTCTGAATGCACAGAAAACAGTCCAGATGACATTTCGTAGAGGAGGGAAACCTCCTGCGGCAGCACTCATCAAATACCGGGACAAGGAGCTTGTTAGGGTCAACTCCTACAAATATCTTGGCGTGACCCTGCAAACGAATGGGAAAGTTTTCACCAAACACATTAGAGAAAGAGCATTTGCAGCTATCATGGCGAGGAACCAAATTAAAAGCATTCGTGAGCTCTCCTTAGAGACGGCAATAGCCCTTTTCCATATCAAGATCTCTCCCATCATGACTTACGCAATAGACATTATTTGGGAGCATCTCTCAAAGAGTGATCTAGCTTTGGTGGAAAGTGTGAAAGCGACGTACCTCAAAAAGGTTCTATGTGTAGCCATAAACACTCCATCGCGGTTAACATACGAACTCACACGACAGCCGTTCTACATAGAGGAACTTCGCCTGAGAGTGTCAGTGCCTTCTACACCTCAATATCAAGCCTTGCTTCACGAGCTGTACGAGAAGAAAGCAAATATATGGCCAGACTTCTATCGTACCGACGCCATGATCAACCAAGAATGGATGAATTCAAGCTATGAACTGCGCCATACAATGACACTCTTCGCAGTTCATGGATTCCACCAGGCGCTATGCTACAGGAGGGCGTTCCATGAACCAGACGCAAAGTGTATACAGTATGTGTACTGCGCGGGAAAAAGTGTGAACGCTATCATGCGGAGATATGCGTCAAAAGAACAATAACTCTTTTGGACCTGTGTACTCAACACTAAGATTTTTATGTATGCACATTGTGCGATATTCCGTTATTATTATTTAATTATTCGCAAGCTTTTGCATTTTTGATTTAAAACAATTTTTGTAAAGATATCCATTTCTTTTTGGCTTTGTTAACTAGGTTTAAGGTTTAATATCAATCACGCTGAGGAAGGTATCAATGAAATACCGAAACATGTACGATTAGTAATGCAATGAAACGTTTATGTAGTGTTTGACTTGGCGGTTTTAATAAGATAGTGCTATCATTCAACACGGTTATTAGTAATTACCAGAACCATAATGGTCAATGTGTACGCATTTTATTCCGTTATACAAGGCAGACAAGCTTTCCGGAAGATGTTAAAAGAAGACCCGCAGATTAAACATAAGACTGGGCAGAGACCAAAGAGGTTAGAAGCAGCTAAACAACTACAAAGTCAGAAAATGAAGGAGATATGGGCTGGGAAGAAGACTCTTAAGAACGTGAAACCAATCCCAACTCATCAGGCTGAAAGTAAATTAGTTAACCTACGTAGTCCAAAGTTGGCTCATTCGAAGAAAGAAGAAGATAATCTAATAACAATAATTGTTGTAATATAATTATGATTTGTGTTCTTTCATTGTTAATTGATTTTTTTTCAACTATCATTTTTAGTTCTGACTGGTAAAAGTGTCAGCAATTCACGCGACACAGCTACGCTGCAGGTTTTCAATAAACAAACAAACAAATTCAGAAATTTAAGGGCAGATGACCTAGCTGTTCCGCCCCTTAAAACTTCAATAGCTAAATTACTAACTTAGAAATTTAAAAATCAACATATTTAAACATTAAAATTACACAATTAAATTAAACATTAAAATACACTTTAAACATTATAAAAATAAACAATAATATTAAACTTTAAATTAAAAAGGAAGTATTCAAATAAAACATTAAAATTAAACTTTAAAATTCCTCATTACGTATTAAAATTGAACAATAAAATTAAATATAAAATTAATAAGATATAAATATAAAATTATAAATAACAAGAAGTTCCGTGACGAACTAAAGAGCCTACGTTTCTTAAAATTTAAGATTCATGCCAATGATTAATCTATATGGATCTATCTAGAATAATGACGAAATTAAGTTGGTAATATCGAAATTTCTAATTAGTTCGAAATACTGTATACCTGGCATAATGTAGCCTAATAGAGAACTACAGTTGGCAGCCCTGGTGACTGAATATATACTTAGTTCCATCTCTTAAGGTTCAGAATACAAAATTTGGTTGAAGTCCAATGGATAGCATGGACGTTACATGCAGTTAAACATTGGATCTAACAGTGCGCGTAAAATCATGTTGGCAACAATGACATACATGTATTGGTCGGAAATAATCTGAAATAATATGATCTATTGTTGTGTCAATTTTGAATGAAATCCATTAGTCAGTATAGAAGTTACATGCATATTAAAATTGGACCTATCAGCAGGCTTATAATCATGTTGGCAGCACTGACATATATTATTTACTCCAAATTAATCTATAATGCCAGGTACTATACGTGTGCAAAGTTTAGAGCTATTGGCTTGCATACTTTCTCATATATTGATATTAGGGTAACAAAAATAGAGACAGCATTTATTAACATTTGGCAGTCCTGGTTACTCTTAAGAATCGGCATACTCATATCTGTTATGGTACACATAGCTCACACGAAATTTGGTTGAAATCCAAATGATAGTATAGAAGTTACATGTCTTTAAAGTTGGACCTCTCAGGAGGCTTAGAATCATGTTGGTAGCACTGACGTATATAAGTTACTCCAAATTAATATAGAATGTCGGGTACTATACGTGTGCATAGTTTAAGGCTGTCGGCTTGCATACTTTCTGATATATGGGAATTTGGATTTTTTAAATGAGAGCATTTATTAACAGTTGGTAGCCCTGGTGGCTCTTAAGAATATACTCATTCATATCTGTGTATGTACACATAGTACATAGGAAATTTGGTTGAATTCCAATTGATAGTGTAGAAGTTATATGAATTTAAAATTGGACCTATCAGAAGTCTTTAAATTATTTTGGCAACACTGTCATGTATGTCCTCCTGAAAATTAAAATGAAATAGTATTATTTACATGTGTGCCAATTTTGAAATAGCTCCCATGCATACCTTCCAAGATATCCAACATGGAGCTCAAATTTCTAGTGCGTTTTTTCATCAGTTGGTAGCACTGACATCATTTTCAAATATGAGCTTCAGATATTCCGGTACACATCTTTACTCATACTAAATTTAGTTTCGATTGCTGCAGCCGTTTAGGAGTTGATAGGGGGGGGGGGGACACACACTCACACAGCCCGACAGACAGAATGACAGACAGACAGACAGACAGACATTTTCCCGGATCGATCTCATAAGTCTACTTTTTCCTCATTTTTGGAAAATGTGAAAAGTAGGCTAAAAATAGTCTATATATTATGACGTTGGTGTTGTTGATTCATAATAATAATGTTATTGGTTTTACGTCCCTTTTAACTACACTGGCTTTTAGAGACGCCGGAGTGCCGGAATTTTGCCCCGAAGGGGATCTTTAACGTGCCAGTAAATGTACTGACACGGCTCTCTCGCATTTACGCACCCTCAAATGCCAGCTGACTGCGCCAGGTTTCGAACCTGCAATCTTGGGCTCAGCAAGCGAGAACGTTACCCCTGAGCCACGCAGCCAGACGTTGTTGATTCATTTAGGGGTATTACGATACCGTGGTGTTGTAACTCCATGTGTATTTGAGTGTTTCTGATAACCTGTGTCACTGTCATGCCTTTACTAGTGAGTGTATTATTTGGGATCTAGGTATTGTTTCGGTAGGAAGCTGCCATAGGCATAACTTGGGTACCTACCCGGCATTTGTCAGGAGTAGACGTTGGAAACCACTTTAAAGCAGGTGAGGTGGGAAACGAACCCACTTCTATTCAGTTTTACCTCACGAGCCAGAGTGTACCTCGTTCCAGGCCTCAGATCAGACATACAACTCTTGACAGAACCGGGAAACGAGCGTGACCCTCGAGAGACAACCAAGCATCCTAGCCACCCCGCCACGAGATGGAAAATAAATAAATAAATAAATAAATAAATAAATAAATAAATCATACTAATATATAAAAAGTCCTCTCGGCACGCCGGAAGGCGGAGGTGGATTTCACCGGACAAACTTGGGGATAGGCGAAAATAGGCAGAATATGCAGGTTTTCGTAGAAGGATCAGACCTCATTTATTGCGAGAAGGTATTTTATAATTGGAGCTTAATTAACTTTGTTTTTCGTCATTTTATGCTTATTTTAAACATTTTATTGTCTTATGGGAACGGTAACCTTCTTGTCATTTGGGGTCCATTTTTATACTTGTGGTCACACTGTCCTTATGCAAGGTTTCGACACTGATGTGTAACTATGTAACGGTCTGTTACTTCTTCACGAAAATTATATCTCCCGCAGAGATTTTGGTTGGTTCCTCATTTTAGGGGCTGCGACAACGCGGTCATGTAACCCCGTGTACTTAGGGATGGCTGTATTAGTCTGTAATTCAGGTAAGGACTGCAGACGGTCAATTTCAAGCAGTAGTTCCTAATGTTGATACCAGGTACTACCGTCAACGACACCTACCTGTGAACTTGGCTACTAGATGCCACCGCAGCCAGCAACTCGCAACGAACGTTGGAATTTCCCCTCCACAGGAAAGCATACTGAGGGATTTTTAGCGCTCTGAGAAAATCCGACGACTTCGGCCGGCTTTGAACTCGCGACCTTGGGCATAGACATTCAGCATGCTTGCTACCAGTTACGTCACCGAAGCCGCTTCACTCTTAGTCAGATGGAATTCTGAATATGATCTCGTGCAAGTGCGTTATCTTGGCAACGTCTGATGGCTCATCCCTCATCAATTTAGTAGAGTTGCCATGGCAAGCAGTGATAGCTCTTCGCATTTTCTTATAATTCCGAAATCATTTTTCTCATCCCTTGGCATAATGGTGGGTCATATCAAAAAACTCTTTAAGACAAAATTTTAGGTAATTATTAGGGGAATATTGTCCATTTTGTACGGTTTTGATATTGTGCCTATTAAGAGAGATATGATTAATGTTTCCCGAAAAACCCACTTTTTCCCACCCCTTTGGTCAATGGTTGGTGCTATAAAAAAACTCTTCAAATATAAATTTTTGGGCTTTATCCGACACATAGTATGAACGTTGAACGGATTCGATATTTTACATATTAAGAGAGTTATAGCAATATTTCTCTTTTTCGAAAAAAGCCCCCCATTTTCACCCCCTTCGACCGATTTAGCCCATTAACGAACTCGACCGAGATTTTATAGGTATACATATTCGGTAAAATATTCAAAGTGATTGGAGCAAAATTACGGCAGTTATCGTGTCCACAAGAAACTGATATGCATATATATATACACACATATACATACATAAATTATATATAAACTTTTGAACTGACGGTGGTTTTGGGGTCTGGGGGATGTGAAACGCGAAGATATGTCGAAATTTTCCGGAAGTCGAAACATGGTACCCATTGCAATAGTTAGCTTTCTAATGAAATCTACCTCTGGTTGGTTCCTCAGTTTAGGGGCTGCGACAACGCGGTCATCTAACACCGTGTACTTTGGGTGAGTGTAGAATCTGTCTGATAAACGGTGTGAATTGTAATGGCTGTAGTAGTCTTAATTCAGGTAAGGACTGCAGACGGTCAATTTCAAGCAGTAGTTCCTAATGTTGCTACCAGGTACTGCCGTCAACGACACCTAGCTGTGAACTTGGCTACTAGATGCCACCCTAACCAGCAACTCGCAACGAACGTTGGAACTTCCCCTCCAAAGGAAAGCATACTGTGGGATTTTAGCTCTCTTAGAAAATCCGACGACTTCGGCCGGCTTTGAAACCGCGACCTTGGGCATAGACATTCTGCATGCTACCAGTTACGTCACCGAATCCGCTTCCCACTTAGATGAAAATACTGAATCTGATCTCGTGCAAGTGCGTTGTCATGGCAACGTCTGATGGCTCATCCCTCATCAATTTAGTAGTGTTGCCATGGCAACCTCTGATAGCTCTTGGCATTTTCTTATAATTCCGAAATCATTTTTCTCATCCCTTGGCATAATGGTGGGTCATATCAAAAATTCTTTCAGACAAAGGTTTTAGGTAATTATTAGGGGAATATTGTCCATTTCGTACGGTTTTGATATTGTGCCTATTAAGAGAGATATGATTAATGTTTCCCGAAAAACCCACTTTTTCCCACCCCTTTGGTCAATGGTTGGTGATATAAAAAAAAACTCTTCAAACATAAATTTTTGGGCTTTATCCGACACATAGTATGAACGTTGAACGGATTCGATATTTCATATATTAAGAGAGTTATAGCAATATTTCACTTTTTCGAAAAAAAAAAGCCCCCCATTTTCACCCCCTTCTACCGATTTAGCCCAGTAACGAACTCGACCGAGATTTTATAGGTATACATATTCGGTAAAAAGTGATTGGTGAAAAATTACGGCAGTTATCGTGTCCACAAGAAACTGATATATATACAAGTATACTTTTGAACTGACGGTGGTTTTGGGGTCTGGGGATGTGAAACGCGAAGATATGTCGAAATTTTCCGGAAGTCGAAACATGGTAGCCTACCCATTGCAATAGTTAGCTTTCTAATGAAATCTACCTCTGGTTGGTTCCTCAGTTTTGGGGCTGCGACAACGTGGTCATCTAACCCCGTGTACTTTGGGTGAGTGTAGAATCTGTCTGATAAACGGTGTGAATTGTACTGGATGTATTAGTCTGTAATTCAGGTAAGGACTGCAGACGGTCAATTTCAAGCAGTAGTTCATAATGTTGCTACCAGGTACTACCGTCAATGACACCTAGCTGTGAACTTGGCTACTAGATGCCACCCCAACCAGCAACTCGTAACGAACGTTGGAACTTCCCCTCCAAAGGAAAGCATACTGAGGGATTTTAGCGCTCTTAGAAAATCCGACGACTTCGGCCGGCTTTGAAACCGCGACCTTGGGCATAGACATTCTGCATGCTACCAGTTACGTCACCGAAGCCGCTTCCCACTTAGTCAGATGTCAAAGTCAACCCCTGGCACCATCCAGCCCATGACGGGCTAAGGCCGACCAAGCGACCGCTGCCCAGCCATTTGGCCTGCAGATATTGGGGTGACGCGTGATCAGCGCGTCGGGTCCCCTCGGCCGTTAATATTGGTATTCGTGATCGGGGTGCTGTCTCACTGTCAGACAGCTACTCAATTGTCCTCACGAGGTTGAGTGCACCCCGTTCCAACCCTCACGTCAGTTTTAAAATCCCTGACGGAGCAGGGGATCGAACCCGGGGACTCCGGGTGAGAGGCAGGTGCGCTACCCCAACACCACGGGGCCGGCTTAGTCAGATGGAAATACTGAATCTGATCTCGTGCAAGTGCGTTGTCATGGCAACGGCTCATCCCTCATCAATTTAGTAGTGTTGCCATGGCAACCTCTGATAGCTCTTGGCATTTTCTTATAATTCCGAAATCATTTTTCTCATCCCTTGGCGTAATGGTGGGTCATATCAAAAATTCTTTCAGACAAAAGTTTTAGGTAATTATTAGGGGAATATTGTCCATTTTGTACGGTTTTGATATTGTGCCTATTAAGAGAGATATGATTAATGTTTCCCGAAAAACCCACTTTTTTCCACCCCTTTGGCCAATGGTTGGTGCTATCAAAAAACTTATTTGACATAAATTGTTGGCACTTATCCGACACATATTATGAACTTTGAATGGATTCGATATTTCACGTATTAAGAGAGTTATAGCGAAATTTCAATTTGTGGAAAAAAGCCCCCCATTTTCACCCCCTTCGACCGATTTTGCCCATTAACGAACTCGAGCGAGATTTTATAGGGATACATATTATGTAAAAAATTCAAAGTGATTGGTGCAAAATTACGGCAGTTATCGTGTCCACAAGAAACTGATATGCATATATATATATATACACACATATACATACATAAATTATATATAAACTTTTGAACTGACGGTGGTTTTGGGGTCTGGGGGATGTGAAATGCGAAGATATGTCGAAATTTTCCGGAAGTCGAAACATGGGACCCATTGCAATAGTTAGCTTTCTAATGAAATCTACCTAAAATGAGATGGTGTGTGTCTGTCTTTCTGTCTGTCTGTATGTGTGTTACCCAATAACTCAAGAACCACTGGTCCGATTTAAATGAAAATTTGCATGGATGTAGCTGATGTACCAGGTTTACATATAGGATACTTTTGATTTCGAAATTTTGCACTATTAAAAATGGCGACCATTTTAGTGACGTCATTAGACCCTTTGGTTTCAAAATTTCATATTTCCATATAAAATAAAAAGAGAACGGTAGGCAATAGCAAACTTTTGATAGCACAAACGAACTTTGAAATTTAATTTCCTATCCGAACGGTCCTTATCACTTTTCGTGTATCTCCAACAGTTAGCGAGTAAAACCGACATTTGTGACGTCACTACACCCTTTGGTTTCAAAATTTCATATTTCCTTTTCAAATAAAAAGAGAACGCTAAGAAATAGCAAACTTTTGATGGTATACATGAGCTTTAACATTTAATTTTCTATTCGAAAGGTCCTTATCACTTTTCGTATATCTCCAACGGTTAGCGAGTAAAACTAAAATCTGTGCAATAAAACACGGTCAACACCGAGAGGCGCAGTATATCTCTCTATACATAAAAATGAAAATCTGTGTGTTTTTCTCTGAATTTCTACGGAAATTTGAGTTGTTTACACGTTTCAGACTGTTTTATGATGGATGCGCGCGAAAATATTTTTTTTGTCTGTCTGTCTGTTTGTTTGTCTGTGGACAAATTTGTTCCCTTATAACTCGAGAACGGCTGGGTGTATCAACGTAAAAATTGGTACAGATATCCATCAGCGGCACGACACTAATCATTGATATAACTCTTCTCCGTACCTCTCATAAAAGGGGGCCTACACCCTTAAAATACATGCTGAAATAGGCGTAGAAGGACGAGACAAAACTCATCTTCAGCCCCTCAATGTGAGAGACAAAACTCGGGTCCCCGAAAACCACATTTCAAGGACCGAAGACCAACCGTTTTTGAGATATTCCCAGAAAACTAATTTAATTTAATAAACTAATGAATGAATGCAAGCCAGTAACCATGCCAACGGATTCTCAGAGGTCCATCTATTGCTGTAAGACGCAATGCAATTCCATTAATTACATTAGTGTGAAAGTTTGCAATCGGCTAGAAGGTTATCACGGAACCAAATTAAGCCGTAAAATTCATCAATACGTATAATGCGCTTAAAGGGATCAAGGGGTACTCTAGAATTTTTTCACGCGATTTACACCTGCGGGTGTGGTACGGCGGGTCTATTATATTCCTATCCCCATAGCCTATTATTCATTCATTCATTCATTTCGTATAGGCCATCTATGGACCGCGTCATCCCAACCGTCTCCTACTGGCTTTGATGTTTGTCCTGTACGCCCGCATTCGTTCTCGGTGGACTTCCTTCCGTTCCTGGGTCCAAATCTTTCCCGTGTTCAGCTTCGGTTTTTCTTGGAAACCTTTACAAGCTTGAAGTTTCCTTTTGAGTGGGGCGCGCTCCTGAATGTCTGTTGATGTAATCCCCACTTCTTTCAGACCTTTATCCAGTTCAATGAACCAGGCCCAGTTTGTTTTCCTCTCCTGAAAGTAAGTTATGTTGCGGTTGGTCAGTCTCGCTGGGCTCATTCGTTTCACATGCCCAAAAAATGGTAACCTTCTCTTCCGGATGACGTTGCTTATCTTCTCCACATGAGTATATAGGTCATGGTTATGCCGTCTTCTGTATTCCCCATTGTCTTTGATGGAACCCAATATCTTTCTCAAAAGTTTCCTTTCTTTGGCCTCCAGTTTCTCGACCAAGCCTTTTTTGTTCATCGTGAGGCATTCAGAAGCATGCAAGACCTCCGGACGGATGACACTGCAGTAATGTTTTAGTTTTGCGTTGAAGGATATTGACCTTTTCTTATAGATGTCCTTAGTTAAATGGTAGGCCATTTCCATTTTGCTCAAGCGTGATGTGAATGCTTCTTTCTCTGATAATATCCCTTCCCTGACCCGTCCTGAAAAGAAAAGTACATGCTCATTGGCTGAATTAAAAATATAAAAAATAGGTGTTATAATTTCTCCCTATATTATATTATTATTAGTATTATATTGTTGCGTGCCACCCCCCTAGTGGCACTTTTGTTAACTGGATTACGGTGGGTAGGAAGCACAACACCAATTACTGCTTAAAGAAATAATTAACTTTATTGCGGCCAGAAAATTACACTACTCATCAGCAATTACAGACAATAGGAACCTTACTCCAGTTTCCTTGAGTCTCTTGCTTGCGGAGAGCTCTTGCCCTTTCACTTGTCAACAAACCCCAGAAGTTAATCCTGCCGCTAATGAGCCTAGTGGCCTTGACAGAACTACATGCAACTTCTTCCTAATGTGCGCCTACTACAGTACTTACGAGCATTTGCACGCTGTTCACAAGCTGGGAGAAACAATGTCACTGGATATCGACACCACAATATCTCACTCAGTGAAAGCACACTCACTCAGGCAGTCCCCTGCGTGTTCCTCACCTCGCCGCTACACTAGGGGTTTCGCAAGTCACCACACTTCTGTCGCTCAGAATAAACGCTCACACTAGCTCGTAAAACACAACAACCACAGAAAACTCGGTCCCCTCACTGTTGGAGCCGCTTATATAGCAGGCCGGTGACTCAATGAATTCTTCTAGATCCATCCAGGGTCCACGGCTTCTCGAGGTTTCCATCGCTGGTCCAGTCACGAATGTTCTGGACTATCCCTTTTGTCCTAGTAGCCTGTTGCATAAGGCGCGCGCAAACAGGAGGCAGGGCACAGCCCAGCCCTTGGGCAGTTGTGACTCATGCGGCGAGCGATGACACAAACTCACAGCCGTAACACCACCCCCTTCCTAAAAAGGCTGATCGTCCCGATCAATCATTGGTCCGTCTGTGTCCCTCCGTAGGCTGCCAGGCGATCTCGATGCACGATCTTCATCTTCGCCCTCGGGCTCCGCTGGATCCTGTAGACGACATCGTTGATCCGTTTCACGACTCGGTACGGGCCCTCCCAGGACTTCTGCAGTTTGGGTGACAGGCCTTTCTTCCGTAATGGGTTGAAGAGCCAGACCAGGTCGTCCTCGTGGAATCCGCCGGCATCCGTCTGCTGGTCGTATCGGGTCTTCATTCGGTCGGTCTCGATCCGTAGTTTCCTCCTCGTGAACGCGTGCACGTCCTCCAGTTGGTCGACCAGTTCTTGACAATACTGGCTTACCGGGATCGGATCATTCCCAGGTCGGCCGAAGGCAAGATCGACAGGTAGACGGAGCTCCCTCCCAAACATGGCCTGGGCTGGTGTGCAACCGGTGGCTTCATGCACGGCGGCGCGGTAGGCCAGGAGAAATAGTGGAAGATGTTTGTCCCAATCCCTCTGGTGCTCCCTGACGACTATTCGGAGATGGTTCTCGATGGTGCGATTGAATCGCTCTACCATCCCGTCGGACTGAGGGTGTAGCGGCGTTGTCCTTGTCTTCCGGATTCCCAGCAGCTGGCATAGGTTCTGGAATACCTGCGACTCGAAGTTCCTCCCTTGGTCGGAGTGCAGCTCCAGGGGTACTCCGTACCGGCTGACGAATTCCTTCACCAGGGTCTCTGCAATCGTCGCGGCTTCTTGGTTAGGGAGCGCATACGCCTCCGGCCATTTGGTAAAGTAGTCGCTGACGACTAATATGTAGCGGTTCCCTGCCTCGCTTAACGGGAATGGCCAACAACATCGATGGCCACTCTCTCCATGGGGCCGCCCACGTTGTAGGTCTTCGGTGGACCCCGTCGTCTTCGTCCTGGGCCCTTGCTGGCTGCGCAATCGTGGCACCTCGCGCAGTGGTTCTCCACGTCTGTTCGGCATCCGATCCAGTAGAACCGCACTCTCAGCTTCTCCAGGGTCTTCTTTATCCCTAGGTGTCCACCAGATGATCCTCCATGAACTTCCTTCAGGACTTCCTCCGTCATAGCCTTTGGAACGACGACTTGTTCCCGAGATGTCTTCCCGTCGGTGCTCTCCCAGGCGCGGCAGATGAGGCCATCCCTTACAATCAGCGAGTCCCACTGTGCCCAGTAGGACTTAAACTTTGGGCTGCAGTCACTCACAATGTCCCACCCGGGTCTGGGGACACAGGCCCTCTTCCATTCGGCTATCAGTCCCAGGTCATCATCTTCTGCTTGTGCCCGCGTGAAAGATTCGCGGCTCCAGTTCCCCTGAAGTTCCACAGTAGTCCGTCGGCACTGTATCCCGGTGTTCTCCTCCCTCCTAGTACAGAAGGTGCAGTCTTCGGGGCACGGTCTTCGTGACAGGCGTCAGCGTTAGAATGCAGTTGGCCTTTCCTGTGCTGAATCTCAAAGTTGTACTGTTGAAGCCTCTCTAACCACCGCGCGAGTTGACCCTCGGGCTGCTTGAAGTTCAGGAGCCACCGCAGGGATGCATGGTCGGTCCTGATGAGAAATTCTTGCCCGTACAGGTACTTGTGGAAGTGTTCAACGGTCTTCACGATGGCGAGCAGCTCCTTCCTGGTGACGCAGTAGTTCCTTTCTGGCTTTGACAAGGCCTTGCTGAAGTAGGCCACTACTCTCTCCTCGCCGTCTACTACTTGCGACAGGATCCCTCCTATGCCAAAGTCGCTGGCATCGGTATCGACGATGAACCTTGTTCCAGGTCTGGGGTAGGCCAGAATAGGCGCGGTGCACAGAGCCTGCTTGAGTTGCTCGAAGGCATTGTGGCATTCTGCTGTCCACGTGAAGAGTTGGTCCTTCTCAGTCAGTCGATGTAAAGGTTTGGCGATGTCGGCGAATCCTCTCACGAAGCGACGGTAATAAGTGCAGAGTCCCAGGAAGCTTCGTAGTTGGGACTTGTCCTTCGGGACTGGCCACTCCCTCACAGCTGCGGTCTTCTCTGGGTCGGTGCGCACCCCTTCCTCGGAGACGATATGCCCAAGGTACTGGACCCGCTTCTGGAAGAGCTGACACTTCTTGGGGCAACTTCAGCTGGGCAGCCCGTAGCTTCAACAATATCTCCTTCAGGTTGCTGTAGTGCTCCTCGAAGCTCCTCCCCAGAACGATGACGTCGTCTAGGTAGACCAGGCAGGTCTTCCAGTGTAGTCCCCTCAGAATGGACTCCATTAGCCTTTCGAAGGTCGCAGGGGCGTTGCACAGACCGAATGGCATGACGGTGAACTGCCAGAGCCCGCTGCCCACAGAGAACGCCGTTTTCTCGCGGTCCTTAGGGTGGACCTCCACCTGCCAGTAGCCACTCTTCAAATCCAAGGTGGAGAACCATCTTGATCCTGATATGGTGTCCAGCGTGTCGTCGATCCGGGGTAGAGGGTAGCTGTCCTTCGTGACATCGTTCACCCGCCTGTAGTCCACGCAGAACCTGGTGGAACCGTCCTTCTTCTTCACATGCACGACCGGAGAACTCCAAGGACTATGTGATGGCTCGATCACCCCTTGCTCCTTCATCTCTTCTACCATCCGGTCGACTTCGGCTTGCTTGGCGAGCGGGACACGTCGGAATGGGGCCCTAATCGGTGCGCTGTCCCCAACTTCGATTCTGTGCTGGACCAAGCTTGTCCTGCCGAAGTCTTTGCTCCCCACGGAGAAGACATCCTGGAATTCGCGTAGCAGGTCCTGAAGTTGGCGTGATTGTTCCTCGTCTAAATGGTCCTGGGATCCTTGGTACAGCTTCTGTAGTTCTTCTGGCAGTGTGCGTCTTCTTCGGTTGTCCGTCTGCAGGTGTCCGTCCGTCGTGTCGGTGATGCGGGCAATCCAGGTAACGGGCTCGCAGACTCCTAGGTTGGTGTCCCGGTGAACCGTAATGTCGTAGTCGTTCAGGTTGGACAAGCGGACGTACGGCCGAGACGTCGTGTTGATGAGGGTCTTGGCAACTAGCAATCCTTTTGTCAGGATGTCCTCATATTTTGGCTCGATGACAGCCGCCACTCCCTCAGCAGTTCCGTCGACAATTACGGCAGCGCTGACCTCCGTCCTGGCGGGAACGATGACGTCTTCTCTCAGCCTTACTCGTCGTGCGGTGATGGACTCGTGCGCAGGTTGCAAAGCAAGTTCCTCACCTCCGAAGTGCAGAGGGTTGGTACTCAGATCCAAGATGATGTTGTTCTGGTCCAGGAAGTCCAGTCCGATGATCACTTCATTTGATACGTCAGCCACAAGCACTGGATGCTTTATCGCCCGTCGACCAATGACGAACTCCAGTGATGCTTCGCCATGTACCGGTGCGGTCTCTCCGGTCGCGGTTATTAGCTGGAGGTTCCTTTGTGTGGGTTGAACTCTCCACTTCGGGATCACGGTGGGACTGACGATGGTCCTCGATGCTCCCGTGTCGATTAGCATGGGCCAGCTCTCTCCGTTGATGACTCCGTCGACCATCAGGCTGCTATTATCCCTCCGTAACTGCGTCACACGAACTTGGACTGCCGGGGCTTGACGGCTGTCACAAGCCAACCTTTGCCCCCCTAGGCTGGCTGATACTTGCTTTCCTGGGCCGCGCGGTTTCCCTACGACTGACTGTCCCGACGGAAACCCTTGGTGGCGGCGATCACCGTAGTCCTTGCTCAGGTGGCCTCTCTTACGGCAGGTCCAGCAGGTCGGTAGTCCTCTTCCGGGCCGCCTCTCCGGATGTCGTTCGGCTACGTTTTTGTTGGTGGTACTGCGATTCTTGAAGAAACGGCTTAGCGCCTCCATCAATTCGTCGGCCAGGGGCTTGGTCTCGTTGGTTTTTACTGGTTCGTCGACGTCCACTTGACGCACCCGCGCGTGCATTCTGGATGCCTGTTTTACCGTCTCGAACTCAAGTGCGTGGCTCAGCGCATCTGCCAGGGTCTTATTGCGCGCGAGTCGCAGCGCCTGTTGAGTGTCCGAGTCCCGTAGCCCGTCGGTGAAAGTCTGCGTCCCTATCTGCTCCAGAAAGTCGGCCGGCGCTGTTGGGTAGGCGAGCCTTACGAGGCGTGCGATGTCCATCTCGAACTCCTGTAGGGTTTCCGCGTTCTTCTGTACCCGGGTCCGGAGCTGCATCTGATAGGCCTGCTGAAGATGGCTATCTCCATATCGGGACTCCATATGGGCGATCAGGGAAGCGTAGTCCTGGGATCCAGTCGGGATGGCCTGAAGGACGTTAAGGGCGTCACCTCTCAGCGCTACAATGAGAGCTGTAGCCTTTTCTGTGTTGTTCCAGTTATTTATGGAACAGGCCGCCTCGAACTGACGTAAGTAGGTGCTCCAGGGGACCTTTCCGTCGAAGGTAGGGGGCGTCACTTTGCTATGTCCCGTTCCTGATATTCCCGGTGTAACGGTGGGCGGGCGTTGGCGCAGCTCGGCAACTTCCTCTCGTAGAGCGTTGAATTTCTCCTCCACCCCCGTCAGTGGGCGTTGGCGCAGCTCGGCAACTTCCTTTTGTAAGGCGTTGAATTTCTCCTCCACCCCCATCAGCGGGCGTTGGCACAGCTCGGCAACTTCCACTTGTAAGGCGTTGAATTTCTCCTCCACCCCCATCAGCGGGCGTTGGCGCAGCTCGGCAACTTCCACTTGTAAGGCGTCGAACTTCTTTTCCACTTCCGTGACTTCCTCACGCAGACCCAGTCCTAATTTCTTCAGGTCCTGTGTCAACTTATTCTGACCGTCTTCCATCTTCTTCTGGCCGTCCTCTATCCTCTTCAGGTCCTCCGCTAGCTTATTTTAACCGTCTTCCATCTTCTTCTGGCCGTCTTCTAGTTTGGCAGTTAGGTCCTCGGCTAACTTCTTCTGGCTGCCTTCCAATTTGGCAGTTAGCTCCTTGGTTAAATTCTTCTGGCCGTCTTCTATGCCATTTAACTTTTCTAGCAATGCTGCCAATTGCGCCTCCATTTTAGTTGTTTGCCTTGTAAAGGGCATGCACTCACAGGAAAATTATAGAAAATGGCCTGCTCGGGTTTTGAAACCAGGACCGTCAGGTGTTGTGCTTGAGTTCGTAATCCGGCTTCTGACACCAGTTGTTGCGTGCCACCCCCCTAGTGGCACTTTTGTTAACTGGATTACGGTGGGTAGGAAGCACAAAACCAATTACTGCTTAAAGAAATAATTAACTTTATTGCGGCCAGAAAATTACACTACTCATCAGCAATTACAGACAATAGGAACCTTACTCCAGTTTCCTTGAGTCTCTTGCTTGCGGAGAGCTCTTGCCCTTTCACTTGTCAACAAACCCCAGAAGTTAATCCTGCCGCTAATGAGCCTAGTGGCCTTGACAGAACTACATGCAACTTCTTCCTAATGTGCGCCTACTACAGTACTTACGAGCATTTGCACGCTGTTCACAAGCTGGGAGAAACAATGTCACTGGATATCGACACCACAATATCTCACTCAGTGAAAGCACACTCACTCAGGCAGTCCCCTGTGTGTTCCTCACCTCGCCGCTACACTAGGGGTTTCGCAAGTCACCACACTTCTGTCGCTCAGAATAAACGCTCACACTAGCTCGTAAAACACAACAACCACAGAAAACTCGGTCCCCTCACTGTTGGAGCCGCTTATATAGCAGGCCGGTGACTCAATGAATTCTTCTAGATCCATCCAGGGTCCACGGCTTCTCGAGGTTTCCATCGCTGGTCCAGTCACGAATGTTCTGGACTATCCCTTTTGTCCTAGTAGCCTGTTGCATAAGGCGCGCGCAAACAGGAGGCAGGGCACAGCCCAGCCCTGGGGCAGTTGTGACTCATGCGGCGAGCGATGACACAAACTCACAGCCGTAACAATATTATGGCGTACAACGACGAGACAAATCCCCTCGGTGCCAGCAACCAAAACTCGGGGGCCCTAAAGGGTCCTCGAAAACTACATTATAAGGCTCTAAATCCAACAGTTTCTGAAATATTCCCAGAAAACGAATTTAATTTAATTTAACAAACTAATGAAGGAATGCAGATCGGTAACCATGAGAACATTATCTCAAGGGGTGGCATAAAACTTTCCATCTGTTTCTGTAAGAAGCAATGTCACTCCATTTATTACATTTCTGTGAAAGTTTGCAAATGGCTATAAGGTTATCACTGAACAAACGTAGACCGTATAATTCATCAATGCAATTAAGGGGGTGAAGGGGTAACCTAGAATTTTTTCATGCAATTTTCACGTTCGACATATTGTACAGAAGGTCTATTATATCTCCAAATAGCAACATTATTTTCAAAAATTCCTGAATTGAACCAGCATTTTTTGCGGCTTTGGAATTTGGGCAATTTGAGGCTAAAGAACCTGAATTTTCATGCACCACAAGCCTTTATAATTTATGAAAGGGGTCTTCCTGTGTCTGGGCACCTAGCACAACGTAGAGGGTCAGTTTTTATGTGACGTGTATTGCGTTTCGTCTACAAGGCTTTCAACTGTATTTCACGCCAGGAAGTACACGTTAGGTGAATTTAGTCTGAGAGCACATTTTAACTTTTTTTTTTTCGACATACGGGTTCATCGTAAGGATGATTTTATTTGATAATGTGTGGTAGATATACCCATATTTGGATATCAGGGTAATATGTTATAGACAATAGATTGTCTGTCTGTCTTTCTATGTATCTTTATGTACGCCTATACCTCGTGTTCGGATGCTTGGTGCATCGTAAAATTAGGTATGGTAACCAAGAGAGTCAATACACCAATCATTTATAAAACTCTTCACCGTACTTTTCAAACAGTAGAAGGGTGGATATAGAGAAAAACTTCTCAATATATGCTAAAATAGGAGAAATATAAAAATTATCCTAGAAGGACGACCAAAGCATATGTTGCGCTTCTCAATGTGAGACACAAAATTCGTGAATCTATAAAGGGTCTCCGAAAACTACATTTTAAGGGCCTTAAATTAACAGTGTGTGTGATATTCCCAGTAAACTAACTTCGTTCTGATAAACTTGAAGGAATGACAAACCGCTAACCATTGCAACAGTAGCTCAATTGATAATGTCTTGTGTTAACAACGAACACCGTTCGAAGAACGGGTACTTCTGCTTGTAAATAAATAAATAAATAAATAAATAGAGAGTCAAAAGTGTAAAATACCTTGGGGAATGGTTTTCAGAGGACCTCAGCGAAACAGTGGCTCTTGAACACAGGAGACTCAAACTAGATAAGGCTTACCATGCCTGTAGAAAACTATATGCTTCAAAAAATTTGTCGATGAATGTCAAACTAAGACACTACAATGCAGTAGTCAGACCTTCAGTCCTCAGTGCCTATGTCTAACTAAGAAGACCCCATTAAGAGCCCTCGAGGTACAAGAAAGAAAGTTCCTGAGACGGATAGTAGGACCAAGAATTCTACCAGATGGAAGCCGATGGTATCAACCAAATCGTGAGTTATATAAACACCAAGAAAATCTCATAGATGCCATCAGAAGAAGGCGACTGGCTTTTTACGGACATCTATTCAGAATGGACTCAAACAGGTTATCCCATAGGATCTTCAAGGCTGCTAACAAGGGCAAAGCTACTGGATTCTTGTGGAAGAAGCAAGTGGAAAAGGATCTTTCGGAACTCCATATAAATGAAAATGACATAGCCGACCGGAGTAACTATCATACAGCTCTTAAAATTAAATCCTTCGTAACATCCCTCACAGAAGTTACCCACAGACCAAAAGACGAGACTAGGAAATGGTCTGAGGAACGTAAGATTCAATTTAGCCGGAAAATGAAGGACTACTGGGCCATCAGAAAAGCTCGAGGTACCAACATGAAAGCAGCTGCCAAACCCACCACTAAGAACACCAATCGTGGCAAGCCTGACGATGACATCAAGAATCAGCTAAAACACAAGCACCGTGGTCCATAGATGGCCCTAACGAAATTTAAAAAAAACAACTACAAAATGGGCAGATGAAATAAGAAAGGATTGTTTGATCCCATTGAAAAAGGAGGCAAGGTTTCTCCGAAACGTATGGTTCTAATTTCATTTCACACGACATTAGCCCAAAAAACATGAATTATTTATATGATATGGAGGAAGTTGGGTCAGTCCAACTGAGATCTGGAATAGAGAGGTGTTTCGAGGTACGATTGATGCATTCAAGGGGTTCCAGGAAAAGCAAAGGAGAAGAGCCAAGAACATCTGGTCGGAAGAAAGGAAGAGAATCCACGGTGAAAGGATGAAGAGTTTCTGGGAGCAGAAAAAAGAACTAATCAGCAAGTCAATTGTTTCCCGTGGTCCAAAGTAGGCCAAAATCAAACAAAGAAGAAATAAATAAAACTACTGACGATATTTATTTATTTATAATAAATAAGTCTTTAGCTGCATGCATTAATGGGTTGTTGTTTGATTCTTCAGTCTTTTGACTGGTTTGATGCAGCCCTCCATGCCTTCCTGTCCTGAGCTAATCGTCTCATGTCTACACAGCTACCACACCCTACACCCGAGGCAATCTGTTTAACATATTCTTACCTTGGTCTACCCCTACAGTTCTTGTCCTCGACCCTTCCTTTCATAACTAAGCTTGCTAATCCTGGGTGTCTAAGTAAGTGTCCTACCAACCTATCTCCACTCTTCATTAGCAGTCGCCAGAAACATCTCTCCTCTCCCACTCGCCTTAATACCTCTTCGTTTGTAACCCAATCTACCCATCTAATCTTCATTATTCTCCTGTAACACCACATTTCAAACGCTTCAATTCTCCTCTTTTCTGCTGCTCCAACGGTCCAAGTTTCACTTCCATATAGCGCCATGCTCCAGACAAAGGTCGTCAAAAATGACTTCCTAATAGGCCTACCTATATCTATATTCGATGTCAACAGATTCCTTTTTCGTTGAAATGCTTTCCTTGCCTGAGCCAACCTACTTTTTATATCCTCTTTGTTTCGTCCTTCACCGGTTGGTTGGTTGGTTCTTAAGTTTAGGGGCTGCGACAACGCGGTCATGTAGCCCCGTGTCCTTTGGGTGTGTGTAGAATCTGTCTGATAACTGGTGTTAATTGCGATGACTAATAATAAGGTATTTATTGCAGCCAATGGCCATGAGGCAATATAAAAATAATAATAATAAAAACCCAAAATATTCAAGATCACATTCAACTGTCATTGACAACAAAAGCTATTAAGTGACTCAACCCTCCGTCCGCATGTCATGACATGATACCTTTCACAGACACTTCCACACAATTTGCAAATGCATTCCATACTAGGCTCATGATACCCTTCCATTTTCCACTCGCTCTGTTACTAAGTAAATCTCGGCCAGTCACTCTGCAGTATTATTTATTCGTGTGGACTAATTTTTTCAGTGTTCTTCTAGTGGAAGTACTCTTTGTGAACCAAGTGAACTCGTGTGCGCCAAAGTTTCAACCGCGTCATATCTCGGCCTTCTCAGACCACGTGTCACCGTCATTTTGTGCTGTCTTCTCGCCGTCCACAGTTCCTGGCCCATTCAACATGTCGAGTGAGGATATTACGCCCCCTCCGCTTGTGCTTACTCGAAGCATTTTCGAATCGCCTCCTTCGCCATCCATGGAAACGCAACAAATTAAGTGCCCTCGACAAGCGGAGGACCTCGACCCTAACGCCGAAATACCCCGGAAACGTGTCTGTGGCCCCGCATCTACCACGTCATCTGGATCCACATATACCACGCAGACATCTTCCACGGCGACTATGGGGGACTCGGTGAGTGGAATCTCATCTTTAATAGATCACCCTATTGTGGCACCCTCCACCTTGCCACCTCCCTCACAGTTCCCCCAACCTCCGCCAGCTCAGCCAGTCTACATTCCTGGTTCCGTGCGAAGTTACGCAGCCGCCGCCATGAACCCCGCCCTTCATCCGCAAGTCAGACAGAGGAGCATCGTCTCCCCCCCCCCCCCTCCCCATTCCACCTCCCCCATTCCACGTCATCAAGATGACAGAGATCGACCTTCAGAAAGCCAACCCCCGTTCCCTCTACACCATCCTGTCTTCCTTTACCCCCGACATCGCCTCTTATAAGCTCGAACTGCAGCGCACCCGCGAGGGCTACAACATTAAGACATGCAAGCCGTTCTATTCCCACCTCAAGAACGTCATAGGCTTGCAGCAGTTCGGGCCCCGAACACGGGCCTCTAACCTTACCGTCTCCCAAGCCCCCCGTCTCCCCACCCCACCCGCCCGCCCCACCCCCATCCTTTCAGTCGTCGCCTACGGCGTCGACCTACTTTACACCGACGAAGAAATCGCTCAGCAACTCCAGCTACAGGGTTTCAACATATTCAAGGTCACCCGCATTCGGAACGCCGCTGGTACCACATCCCTTGTTCGCATCTTGAGTCGCGACACCGGCACCCTGGACTCTCTCCTGCGTGATGGCGCCGTACTCTATGCTCGTCGTCACCGAGTGGAACCATCCCGAGCCTCCGCCCCGCAGCGCATCCGATGTGACAAATGCCAGCGGTACGACCACGCCCCGGGAGCCCCCTGCATCCAGCAGCAGGTATGTGGAATATGTAGCCGGGAGCACCCTACTTCTCTTTGTGAAAACCGTACTTCTCCCAAATGTATAAACTGTTCCCAGCCCCATCTCGCCTTCAGCTTCAAATGCCGCAGCCGCCCCCGCTCCCCTCCCCTATGAACCTGAAACTATCATTCCCGTCATATCCCATGATCCACCTACCCCCGCCCCTTCCTCTGTCCTCCCCTCCCCCAGTACTGAAAACATCCTTCGCTTCCTTACTATGGTTCTCCAAAATTGCCTCCCTTTCCAACGCCCCCTCATCTCCCAGCACATCCAAACGGCCGCCCGGTTGGTGTTTAACACCCATCTTGATATAGCCTATGCTGGCAATAGAATGCACTTTGCATTCTTCCCGCTAACCGCAGCTCCTCTCCACTAATCATGCAATAGCGTTTAAGTTATTCTATGATAACATTTGTTCTATCTCTGCCAACCGGCCGACCCTAGACCTTGCCCTTCACCACCACTCCCCGGATGCTGTAGTTCTTAACGAGACCTTTCTCCTTCCCACCCAACAGCTAGACCTACCTCCGTATACTCTTTATCGTGCTGACCGCCCTCATTTTGCAGCTCGAGGAGGTGTAGCTGTTGGCATCCACCGTAACCTTACAGTCACCCAACATTGTTACAATTTTCCCAACCATTTCCCCAAATATTTAATTTTAGAAGTCTCTGCTCCCTCTAAAACCTTTACCATCGTTACTCTCTATCTCCCCCCTCGTACCCCTCCTCCCCTCGACTTTCTCACATACATTGATCATACTTTTCGTAACTATATTCTTGTCGCCGATATCAACATTCACTCTTATAACGTCGCTCAAACCCAAGCTTTTCACACCCTTCTTCGCAGCATCCGAGGAATCAACATCCACTTTCCTTCCTCCACTCGTCCCATTTCCAATACTACCCTGATATTATCCTGATGTCTCCCACGCTCAGCGTTTCTCCTATCGTTCGCATTCTCCCTTCCATTGGCAGCGACCACTTACCAGCCCTCATCACCATTCCCAACATTTTCCCCCGCTCCACTGCCAAACCCCCACCTCCCCCCTCCCGCAGTTTCACTAATACCGATTGGCCCGCTTACCGTGCTACTATCACATCACGTCTCTCCCATCCTACCGCCCCACTTTCTCTTCCTAACCTTCAAGCCCTTATCCATAAGACTGAATCCGCTATTCTCACTGCCGATCGTCTCCACATACCCCGCCACTCCTTTCATCCTACTAAGCCTTCCATCCCACCCAAAGCCCTTCGTCTCCTTAACATCGCTCATGATTACTATCGCGCCTATGTCCGTACCCGTGATCCTAACTCTCTCCGCCAACACCGCCTTCACCTACGTCACGCCAAATCGTACATCAAAGCCATCAAACGCTCCTATTGGCATACCGCCTGTACGAATCTCTCCCACACCCCTGACCCTTCCCAATTCTGGTCCACATTTCGTCGCCTTACCAAAACCCAACCTCCCCGTCCCACTTACCCCGTTCGTACCCCCACCTTCGTCCCTACCACCGATCTTGCTAAAGCCGACCTCTTCGCCAATCATTATACTACCGTGTTCTCTCCCGTCCCCAACCCTCAATTCATTCACCCCGACTCTGCTCTCCTCCATCGCCTCAATGACCCCACTCACACCCCTTCCCTTCTTCCCTCTTTCGATCACTTTGCCCATATCGATTACAATCACCCTCACAACCGCCCTATCACGCCCGAAGAAGCCCCGCCAGTCCTTCTCCACGCCCTCAGCGCCATTTATACCACTATTCTCTATACCGGTCATTACCCTTCTCACTGGTGCCACGCTTCCATTCTACTTTTCCTCAAACCAAAGAAACCCCCCTCTGATCCCCACTCTTATCGTCCCATCAGCCTTCTCCCCGTCTTATCGAAAATCCTCGAACTTATCCTCGCCAAACGCATCAGCTCCTACCTAGAATCTCTCCACCTTCTCCCTGAATCCCAAGCAGGTTTCCGTGCCCGACGTTCCACCCATGACCACATCTTCCATCTCAGCTCTTCCCTTCTTTCCTATGTCAAACCTCGCTTTACCGCCGCTCTACTTTGTCTCGATGTCGAGAAAGCCTTTGATACCGTTTACCATCCCGTCCTCATGTATAAACTCCGTCATCTTCCCTTACCCCTTCCTTTATTCGTCTTACCTTCCAATTCCTTCACCATCGTACTGCTTCCGTCCGTATTCGCAACACCTCCTCTTCTACCTTCTCTCTCCGCGCTGGTGTCCCTCAGGGATCACCTCTCTCCCCCTTCCTCTACCTCCTTTTCACTTATGACATTCCCCACCCACCACCACCTCTTCGTCTGTACCAATTCGCCGATGACCTTGCCATTCTTGCCCTTGCCCGCTCTACCCCTAAGCTTACTCGTCTCATCCAATCCTATCTTTCTGACCTCGAATCATGGCTCCTTTCCTCCGATATCACCGTTAATGCCCGCAAGACCCAACTCGTCGTTTTCAGTAAAACATCCCGTATCACTCGTCCCCGTCACAAAGACACTCTCACCCTTCACGACATCCCTATTCCCGAATCCACTACCGCAGTCTATTTAGGCATTACCTTCCAAAATAACCTTCGCTGGCAACATCACCTCAACACCCTCTACCGTCGTGCCTACCATCGTATTACCGCTATCCGCTCCCTCACAGGACACACCTGGGGCCTTAACCCCCCCCCCCCAAATAATCAACATTTACAAAGTTTGTATTCGTCCTCTCCTTCTCTATGCCTCCCTCACCTGGATTACTGCCCCACAACCCCTCTACTTCAAGCTCCACCGCCTCGACCGTCACGCCATTCGCATTGCCTATCATCTCAAACTAGATACCCCTTCTGCCCGTTTTACCCCCTACTATATCTTCCCAACTATTCTCAGCCATATTCACTCCCTTCGTTTAAAATACCTCACCCGCGCCCAACGCTCTTCCCTACCATTTTTCACTGAAGCTCTTCCTCTCTCTCCTCTCGCTCAAGATATCCTCCACGACCGCCGCACACCCGCCAACTCTCATCTTTTCCCCCCGCCCATTACTTGATAACTTCCACCCCACCCCCTTGCCTGCCCTCGCCCCTGCCTTCTTCTTCTTCCTGCTTCTCCTGAACGTTCGATCTACAATTCGACCTCAGGGGTGTCGGCCCTTCTGGCCTGCCCTTAGTGCAGCGAGTTTATTTTCGGCGCATAGCCTGCTCCTGGCTACAGTTCTCTAACTGCAGATCTCCGAATACCTCTTCAGTGCACCCCACCATCTTCGTTGACTCTCTACATGCTCTCCGTCTTCGCACCCCAGTGTTTTACAAGTGCTCCGCCCCCATCTCTCATAATCAGTGCTCCGATCACTCAACTACACAGTGTTGATTCACACCTGCTTCTCTGTGCTCCCCAGTGCTTCGCTCAATGACGCAATGCCGTCTACCTAGTGCACGCTCATAGTGTCCATCAATCACAGTTTTGTTTTTTTTTTTCTTCTAAGAACTATGTTTTGACTTTTCCTTCAATTTTTAAGTTCATGTATCTTGTTTTCTTTTTCCCCCGTTCCAGGACGAACATTTTAAGAACATTTGGACTTTTATTTAACTGTGTAAAGAACCACACAGCCACTGTTTATATTTACTTTGTATTTTACCCACATCTTGTATATCTGTATATATTTTTGCTCAATAAACGGGGATTATTTGGGGGGTTACTCCTTGGTGGGGTGTGGTGGGGGGCCTTTTCCCTGGGGGGCTTCCTGGGTCGCGGTACCCTCTGCGCCAGCAACTTCACTTATCTCTTTTATATACGTGTGCCATAGCACACTCCCCTCCCACTTAAATTTTTTCTCTCAATTTACTTTACCCTACGGCCAAAGGTCTACTTGTTTAGTCGACGGCCAGCCCTCGCCCCTATCGGGGCGAGGGAATGAAACAACGCATAGATAGATAGATAGATAGATAGATAGATAGATAGATAGATAGATTCCATTTTGCATAACTTTAAATGGAATCCATTTATTGCGAAACGAGTGATTGTATGTCTCAGGTCGTAACATGGACCCTTCCACTCATCGGACGTCATTGCGGCTGTTAAATAAAAGTCACTCCATATTTGCATCCTCTTCTTTTAGAAGGTCCTCGTACTGGGCGGTAGATGGGAGCAATAGTTGACACCTTAAATCGTCGATATAGAAGGTCTCTCTTGACATGTCATAGCACAGTCGCGATGGGGTATACTTTGAGATACACAGGACTTTTTTCATGAAAGTTGCCATGACTCTTTCTATGCACTTCATGTTGTTTTTTGTGAGATTCTCCCATATAATGTTCAGACCGTAGCTTATTATTGGGTTGATTTTTACTCTAAATAATGTCATAGCTGTCTCTAAAGATAGTTTATTGCAATGACTAATAGTGTGTGTTATCTGTTTTTTAATTTAAGTACTGCAACTTAGAATTTTTCAAATGGTTCCTACTTTTGCCAACAAGCGCCACTGTCAACGACTACTAGGCCAAGTTCAGAACTTAGCCACTAGATGCCACCGCAGCAACGAACGTAGAAATCTAAGAGCGTTGTTTACATTCTTAACCTATCCAATTTAGCTTCACACAGGTGCAATTTGTGGAAGGTTCTTTAACATGCCATAAATCTATGACATGGAACCGTCGGCTTTACTTTCCCTCCGGAGGAAGGCATACTGAGGGATTTTTAACGCTCTTAAAAATCCGATGGCTTCACTGGTTATTTTCCTTCCTAAGTAACACAAGTCTCCTTCTTCCTTCACCTGCCAATTTGATGTCCATAATGGGTAGGCCTTTATAAATAAAAGTTGTTTTGTGTTTTAGAATAAGACATTGCCCTCGCATTTCTGCATTTAAAACAAACATGTGTTCTTCAGAACGAAATGAATATCGCAAACCGAAATTGGCAACTGTATTAATACGACTCTATTATAAGGCACACGTCTGTTATATACTGTATTAATATTTCATCTGATGACATCCTCTTCTCCTCGTATCAGGATGCTTCTTGTACACGATTATCATCACAAAGTTAAAACTGGTTGCCTAATGATGTCCAGATTTCATCTGTCGTCTTTCTCCGGAGGTCGTTCCAACCATATTAAATCATAACAGATCAATTATTATGAGGCTATAGCCAGCCTGTCGTCTCCTCTGCAGACCGTGTAGCGCCGTGATGATGTAATCTCAAAGAAGTTTAACTTCTGTGCTCAAATATATTCTGTTTTCTGATAAGCGTATCTGTGTTGTGGTCTTTGGAAAGAAAACATTTATTTCATTTCAAAGGCGCCCAGGCCGTTTATATGTGTTATTAGATGATGATGATGATAATTATGATTGATGATGATTGATGATTAAGAAATTTATGTTGATTGATGATAATGAAGACGATTGATTATTATGATAATGATGATTATTAATGATTGATGAAAATTGTGATGATTATTGATGATTACTGATAATGATTATGGATGATTACTGATCATAATGATGATTAAGGTGATAATAATGAATATTGATGATAATTATGATTAATCATGATGATGAAGATAATGATTGTTTAGCGTATGGTTTTTAATGCCGGGAGTGTCTGAGGACATATTCGGCTCGCCAGAGTGTGTAGCTGCTTCTATGCGGACACCCATGGGGTGAGCTACAAGAACCGTCGCGTGTGGAGTGTTGTCTGGGGAGGAAAGTGTGAATGTAAGGACAAGGAGTTGTAAGGTAGCGGCTGTGGCCTATAGTTAGGGACCAGCCCCGGCATATGCCTGGAAGGAAGATGGGAAACCACAGAAGACCAACTTCAAGGTTGCCGGTGACGGGATTCGAACCTCCTCGCCTACCAGATGTGAGCGACTGCCTGCGCAACGCCGTAACGATCACGGCTAACTCACCCGGTGCCGGCAGGATGACACGCGGTAGACTGATCATTGCTCACCGGAAACTCAACCAGATTCGGTCGATTAGAATAGCAGTTTGCTTTTTCTACCACTACGAGCAGTAGTGTGAGTTAATAAAACTCAACCATATCCGGCCTAAAATTGCTTGTTTCTTTACTCGTTTTGATTCAAATTCTAGCCAAATTAACTTATTTACATAATTCTTTCTTTAATGTAACTTATTCCTTGGTTCAATAACCTCACGGGTTTTTCATTAAAGAAAAAATCTTCACCCCGGAAGTAGTTATAAGGGCTTAAGTGAAACTCTGCACTGACTCACACTAGCGCACGTAGTGGTAGAAAAGAAAAACCGCTAATCTAATGGACCGGATATGGTTGAGTTTTATTAACTCACACTAGTGCTCGTAGTGGTAGAAAAAGCAAACTGCTAATCTAATGGACCGGACAAAAGGTGATCTCATAAGCCAATTTTTTCAAAATCGAAAGTAGACTAAAAAAAACGAAAAATCACTTCCGGTCTGAGTTTGCTTGTGTTAAGGTGTGTGTGAGTGTGTGATGGTGTGTGTGAGTCCCCCGCCCCCCTAATAACTTTTAAACGGCAGGAGCGATTTCAATGAAACGTGGTAAGTTCATAGCACTATTCCACGCGACCCCGACCGTGCCCTTCAAAATTTGGTTACGTCTCACCAATCCAACATGGCGGCTGTGCCAAATATTTCACCAGCATTCAATATCTCCGAAACTATTACCGATATTACCCTGGAATTTTTTACGGTGATAAAGGAAACTACTAGAAGTTCACCTAAGTGACTTGTGAAAATCTGGTAACTACAAAACCAACATGGCGGCCAAGCGAAGTTGCGACTTTTAAATATACGTTCCTCGCGATTTAACCAACCAAACGCAACAAAACTTGGTACAGTATATGTTTATAGACATTGTAATGCACCGACATCTAACTTTGTTCAATTGTTTACATAACCACAAGATGGCGGCTGTGCGAAATATTTTACTGGCATTCTATATCTCTGAAACTATTAGCGGTATCACCCTGAAATTGTGTTCGGAGATAAAGGGCACTACTGGAAGTTCATATATAAGACTTTTAAAAACCGGTTAACTACAAAACGAACATGGCGGCCAAGCGAATTTGAAAATTTTAAATAGACCTTTCTCGCGATTTAATGTTCCAAACGCAATCAAACTTTGTACAGGAAATGTTTATACACATTAAATACATTTTAATTTTGATCGAAAACTGTATTGCACAATTTTTGTCACTACAGTTTTCGATCAAAATTATTGGAGCATTGACGTAGGCAGTTTATAAAGTAGATCTCTTATTTTAAAAGCATCATTTTACTATCATTTTTAATACATGGCATTTAATTATTCGCAAGCTTTTGCATTTTTTATTTTAAACAATTTTTGTAAGGATATCCAGATCTTAGGACCAGGGATTATAAATGGAGAATGGTATCACAGGCCCAACGATGATCTCTACCTAAAGCAAGAACCACTATTGGGCACAATAATCAAGAGACGCCTCCAATTCTACGGACACCTTGAGAGAATGAACGAGTCATCCACAGAGCCAGCTCCTGCAAGAAAACACTGTGTACCAGCAAGTTGAACAAGATCTGCAAACCTTTAACATCTCTGAATCCGTTATACAATTGTTATCTTATTAAAACCTCATAGTCAAACACTACAGAAAGGTACATAATTAATCGTACATGTTTCGGTATTTCATTGATACCTTCCTCAGCGTGATTGATATTAAAGTTTTTATTTCTTGTGTCCTCTATGCAGCTGAAACCCTAACCATCAAAGGGGAAACATTGATACAGAAACTAGAGGTCAAGTAAAGAATTATCTTTTTGTTAACTAGTTTTAAGATTTAAGGATGCAGGACTGATTTGTTTATGTTCATAGGGGCTATAAACATAAGTTCACCTATAGGACTTTCAATAATATGGTGATCACAAATACAAGTACAGTATAAATATTCACATGGACATTTCTCGCAATTTAACCATCCGAGTACAGTAAATCCTGCCATCACAATGATCTGCGAGCACCTACAATAATAGAGAACAGTGTTCCGCCCACCAATGCCTGCATTCTACATTCTTTTATTTTTCCACCGAGGTTATGCCAATTGTTTCCTTAACCACAAGATGGCAGCTTTGCGAAATTTTAAAATCTCGTTTTTACTTCTTGTGTCCTAACCATGCAATTGAAGTTTGAATGCTACACGTACACAATAATCTTCATGTGACAGTACATAAATCTAGGACCTAAATATATAAAAATCCAACATGGCGACCATCCGAAATATTTAGTAGGTTCTCAATATCTACTAATCTATTACAGCAATCAAACTGAAATTTTGTATGTTGATAGTGGCAATTAACGTAAGTAGGATATATGAAAAGAGGCTGTATAGTTCTACACGGAACTACTTGATTTTTAGCCTACTTTTCACATTTTGCAAAAATGAGGAAAAAATAGACTTATGAGATCGGGAAAATGTGTGTTTGTCTGTCCTTCTGTCTGTTTGTCTGTCTGTCTGGCTGTGTGTGTGTCCCCCCCCCTATCAACTCCTAAACGGCTGCAGCAATCGAAACAAAATTTGGTAGGAGTAAAGATCTGTACCTGAATATCTCACGACCATATTTGAAAATGATGTCAGAGCTACCAACTGCTGAAAAATCGCAATTGAAATTTGAACTCCATGTTGGATATCTTGGAAGGTATGAATGGGAGCTATTTCAAAATTGGCACACGTATAGATAATAATATTGCAGTTTAATTTCCAGGAGGCCATTCATCGCAGTGTTGCCAAAATGATTATAAGCCTGCTGATAGGTCCAATTCTTAAATGCATATAACTTCTACACTATTAATTGGATGTCAACCAAATTTCGTATGTAATATGTGTACATAAACAGATATGATTGAGCATATTCTTAAGAGCAACCAGGACTGCCAACTGTTAATAAATCCTGTTTCTATTTATTTACCCTAATATCAATATATCACAGAGTATGCAAGCCAACAGCTCTAAACTTTGCACACGTATAGTACCTGATATTCTAGATTATTTTGTAGTAAGTAATATACGTCAGTGCTGCCAACATGATTCTAAGCCTGATTATAGTCAAATTTTGAAATATATGCCACTTCTGTACTAAGGAATGGATTTCATCCAAATTTGGCACAACAAGAGATCATAATATTTCAGATTATTTCTGACCAACACATGCATGGCATTGTTGCCAACATGATTTTACGCGCGCTGATTGATCCAATGTCTAACTGCATGTAACGTCCATGGACTTCAATAAAATTTTGTATTCTCTACCTTAAGAGATGGAACTAAGAATATAGCCTATTCAGTCACCAGGTCTGCCAACTGCAAAGCTCTATTAAGCTATATTATACGAGGTATATTTCACACTAATTAGAAATGTCGATATTACCAACTTTATTTCCTCATGATTATAGATAGGTCCGTATAGATTAATCACTGGCATGAATCTTAATTTTAAGAAAAGTAGGCTCTTTAGTTCGTCACGGAACTTCTTGTTTTAAATATATTTATGTTTGATAGAGCTCTCCTAGACTCACAATTTGAAACCTTTCCGGGCCCTTTATCCCTTCAACCTTTGGCACAATTGAGGAAATTGCTCAATTTTACGTTTCTGCCAAGATGGGGGACCTACTTCGTCTCCTAAGAGATGTTGACAACATTCCTGCCCTGACATTCATTCTTCAACTCAAATTTTGTTTCAGGAACCGGAATATTACTGTTTCCAGTACAAGTTTTCACAGTCAGAAATGTCATCATTTTGTGAAATAGTATTTTTAATATATAGTAAAACTAAATGGATACCGTATCCAATCGTTATGAGTAACACGAGAGTTGCTGATTCGACTTGGCTAATTAAGGGATCATATTGCCTTGTCCAAATTAATTATTCTTAGCTTGAGGAGATTTGAATTCTTTGGCTTCTTGATTTGCCCGACCGGCATCTTTCAGTGTTGCCATATTAACAATTAATATTTTAGCTTTCATTCGGTCAACAAAAAATATCTTTCTTCTTCTTATACTTCAACGTCTTCTTCTTCTTCTTCTTCTTCTGCTTCTTCTTCATCAAATTCTTATTATTATTATTCAACTTCTTCTTTTTCAACTTCTTCTTCTTCTTATTCTACTTCTTCAACTTCTACGCTTTCTTCAACTTCAACTTCTTATCCTTAAACTTCAACCTTTTTCTCCTTCAACTTCTTCTTCTTCCTCTTCAACCTCTTGTTGTTGTTGTTGTTCTTCTTCTTCTTCTCCTTCAACAACATCTTCTTATAACTTCTTCAAGTTCTTCCTCTTCTTAGAACTTCTTCTTCAACTTCTTCTTCTTCTTCTTCTTATAACTCCTTCTTGAACTTCTTCTTCTTCTTATTACTATTCTTCAAGTTCTTCTTCTTCCTCTTCAACAACAACTTATTCTACTACTTCTTCTTCTTCTTCTTCTTCCTCTTCTTCAACTTCTTATTCTTCTTCTTCTGCTTCAACAACAACTTCTTCTTCTTCTTCTTCTTCTTCTTCCTCTTCAAATTCTTCTTCTTCTTCTCCTTCAACAACAACTTCTTCTTCTTCTTCCTCTTCAACAACAACTTATTCTACTTCTTCTTCTTCTTCTTCTTCAACTTCTTATTATTATTATTCTTCTTCTTCTTCTCCTTCTTCTTCTTCTCATTCAACAACAACTTCTTCTTCTTCTTCCTCTTCAACAACAACTTATTCTACTAAGTTACTTCTTCTTCTTCTTCTTCTTCAACATCTTCTTCTTCTTCTTCTCCTTCTTCAACAACAACTTCTTCTTCTTCCTCTTCAACAACAACTTATTCTTCAACTTCTTCTTCTTCTTCTTCTTCTACTTCTTCTTCTTCTTCTTCAACTTCTTATTCTTCTTCTTCTTCTTCTTCTTCTCCTCCTTCTCCTTCAACAACAACTTCTTCTTCTTCCTCTTCTTCTTTTTCAATTTCTTCTTTTATTCTTCAACTTGTTTTTATTATTAATAATATCATTATTATTATTATCATCATTCAACTTCTACTTCTTCTTCTCCTTCCTCTTGTCCTTCAATAGTCCGCAACCATATACAGGGTGTCTCTAAATTCCCATTACAGACTTTGAGGGCTTGTAGTGGGGACCAAGACGGTTAAGTTTTTGCATAGGAACTTGCACTTCCGGGGAAAATCCAAACACAACCACTCTTCTCTGAACTCTTAACTCAACACGACTTGACAGTTTGCTGCTGGCTGTATCTGGGGTAATAGGTTCGCCCGCTAGCTAGGGTAGTTAGGCTGTAACTGTAACTAGCTATCTCATAAACTGTTGCCTCAGTGATAGAATGGAGATTGTTGGAAGAAATGAAAACGTAAAAACACTTATAGTGGGCGATGTATTGAAGATAGAGATATGCTCTCGCGGACCTTTTTGTAGAACATTTCATGCTGAACAATTCTTACACTCTTAGTATATTGATATTTTTAACGGTTTGCCCAGCGTAATCATAAAAAGTGCACGGACGCCAGGTTTATTTCCGACTTTTTCACAGAAATCGTTACTTTTTGGCTTCCTTTGATCATAAATAAATTATTTTCTACAGAACCCTTTCTCGGGATATCCTTCACAGACTGGTGAAAACCGCATCAAAATCCAGTAGTTTTCGAGTTTACCCGTGACATCCAAGAATCGGGGAGTTTGTTTTATACTAAGTAGAGATAAAATAATAATAATAATCATGAGAAGGGGAAGTTGCAGTGGAGTGAATAGACCCCAGGGTTCAGTGGCACGTAAATCTTAGCAAGACAATTACGTCCTGACAGCTGGAAGGCTTGAAGCTAACACAGCCACTGAGCTGATATCTAATGATGTGGAGAGAAGATCTTAGCTCGATACCGGCTCCCTGATCAACTGGTAGAATGTGTAGGCAATGGAGTACTTACACAAGGATCTGGCTACGAGGCAACGTTAACCATGAAGTATTTACTAAGAAAGATAGGATTATGTTTTAAGATTGGGGTCTATCTGTGATTAGCGTGGTTACCACGGCAACAAGTGTTCGTCATCTAGTTCAGTAGAGACATCTATATGTTGCTGTAAGAACATCTTACCTACTGTTATTGAAAGTTGGTACACCTATCTTTGATTAGCGTGGTTACCATGACAACAAGTGTTGGTCATCTAGTTCAGTAGAGACATCTAACTTATATGTTGCTATAAGAACATCTTACCTACTGTTATTGAAAGTTGGTACATCTATCTGTGATTAGCGTGGTTACCATGGCAACAAGTGTTGTTCATCTAGTTCAGTAGAGACATCTATATGTTGCTATAATAACATCTTACTTACTATTATTGAAAGTTTGTACGCCTATCTGTGATTAGTGTGGTTACCATGGCAACAAGTGTTGGTCATCTAGTTCAGTAGAGACATCTATATGTTGCTGTAAGAACATCTTACCTACTGTTATTGAAAGTTTGTACGCCTATCTGTGATTAGTGTGGTTACCATGACAACAAGTGTTGGTCATCAACGAGCTTTAAAGATACTATAGAGAGGCTAAGGCACCGTTCACAGCGCTCTTAGCGGAAGATATTGGTAAGAAACCCGCCATGTTTTCCGGAGTCATCGAGTCAAAACATTCAGTCAGCTGATTGCGAGGGAAGAGTTCAGTGAATTGTGATTTCTATTGTCGTTTGTGTTACTAGGTTGAAATCTACCGCATATTAATTTCCGCAGCAATGCCTGCTGTATGTTCAGCGTACGGCTGTACTAATCGAAGCAATAAAACAACGGATATATCCTATTTTACGTAAGTATAGCCTAATTGTGCTACTAATATACTTCACTGCACGGATACAGTAAGGATGTTACTATCAATTTTCCAGAACATCTGGTCCCCATTGTTTTCTATTAATGTCTGATACAGGCCTATACGGTATACGATATATATTTGTACTGGTACCGTAACAGAAGGAATTGTTTCTGTTCCAGATTCCCGTTGAAAAATACGGATTTGACAAAAAGATGGGTAACTGCTATGAGGAGGGATAATTGGTATCCAACTCAGGCTAGTCGTATATGTTCTACCCACTTCCTTGAAAAGTACATTTATAAAGTGAACACTCACAGACGTCTGTTGGCTAGTGCCGTCCCAAGTATATTCTCCTTCCCAGTACACTTGCAAAGGAAACACGTTGAGAGACATCCACCACGAAAACGCTCATTTGATGAAACTTGTAACGCTGGAAATATAGAGGTTGTATCAAATAAATGTAAGTAGACTACGTGGCACGGGTACTAGTCAACATTTTGTATACGAATAATTTTATTTAGGCTAACTTACATATCGGATATTTATTTATATTTTACAGATGCTGCTGAGGTTGTTAGCCATGAACATAGTTATAGCCTTCCAAGTCCTCAAAAAATGAAGAAATTGCAGGACACCACCACAGAGAGGATTAAAGCACTGGGGAAGAAATTGAAAATTACTTCACAGAGAGCAAGAAGACAGAAGCTGAAAGTGAACAATCAGCAACAAATAATTTCAGGGCTTACGAAAAGACTTTGTTCGTCTGGCAACAATCTTCTTCAGGGCTGTTTTCAGGGTGTGGTTAAAGAGCTCATAGATCTTAATGGAAAAGTGAAAGTTCATGAATATAGTGACACAGTTAAGAAGTTTGCTTTGACAGTTCACTTCTATTCAGCTCAGGCATACAGATATTTGCGGAAGTTCTTTAAATTGCCACATCCAAGGACTCTTCGTCACTGGGCCACCTCAATAGATGGAAGTCCAGGTTTTACAGAAGAAAGTTTTGTAAAAATTGGTGAAGATGTCAAAAATAGTTCTAGCCCAATTCTAGGTGCTCTCATGTTCGATGAGATGGCCATTAAGAAAGACATCATTTGGGATGGGAAACAGATCTGTGGTTATGTTGATTTAGGGCAAGGGGATCTAAATAGTGAAGACTGTGATGTTGCTAAGGAGGCACTTGTGTTCATGGTGACAGCCCTGAATAGGAACTGGAAAATACCGGTGGGCTACTGTTTAATAAATGGCCTGTCATCAGAAGTAAAATGTAATTTGGTGAACCAATATTTGAGAAAGTTACATGAGACTGGTATTAAGATTGTTGCTACTATCTGTGATGGAACTGCTACAAACAGGACTGTTTTGCAAAAGTTAGGTGTGAAATTTGCTGTGCAGAACCCTCAGAGTTGGTTTCCCCATCCTGCAGATCCTCAACTTAAAGTATATTCTTTACTGGATGCTGTGCACCTAATTAAGCTGACCAGGAATTTGTTAGCAGAAAAGAGAGTGCTTGTTCATGGCAGCGATAAAATTAAATGGGAATATTTTGAGAAACTTGTTGAGCTACAAGAATCAGAGGGGCTTCGTGCAGGAAATAAGTTAAAGAGAAGACATATTGAGTGGGAAAGACAGAAAATGAAGGTATCTTTAGCCGCAGAAACTCTTAATTCTGGAGCCAATGCTATGCAATTCTGCCTGGATCTGAAACTTGAACAATTCAAAGATTGTGAGAGCACAATCAATTTTGTTAAGGTCATAGATTTAGCTCTAGTTTTGCTGAATTCATGCCATCCAATGGGCAAAGGGACGAAATCACCTATTAGGAGGTCAAATAAAGCTGTGACATGTCAGAATATAGATAAATGTATAGACTATTTAAAAGATCTCAAACTTACTGATGGCACATCCTTACACAACTCTTCTAAAAGATTTGCTGTTACTGGATTGATCTTGGACCTTTTGAGTGTTAAGGGCCTTGCAGAAACTTATGTTTGGGAATCAGGTTCACTTCTAAAATTTATGCTTACTCGTAAGTTAAGTCAAGACCATTTAGAATTGTTCTTTTCTTGTTTGAGAAGTAGGGGTGGAAACAGAAACAATCCCAATGCCTTAGAATTCAAAGCTGCATACAGGAAATGCTTAATTGCTCAAATTGATCCTTCCCCTAAAGCTAATGTGAAGACAGATGATAGTCTAATACTAAGTCCTCCCATTATGCAGCCTATTGTAATTAATGTTGATGTAGGCCTAAGTGAACTTGACTATGTAGAGTGTTTTGAAACCCTTTCCACTTTCAGTGATCAAGTGGTAGAACATGTTGCAGGTAGTGTTGTAAGAAATGTGTCGAAGAAAATCAAATGTGTGGAATGCTTAGATGTTCTACTGACAATGAGTAATGACGCAAAGTGTGGTCTCATAAAATGCAAAGATGTGGGCAAATCATTGTATAATCCATCCGCTGACCTGAAATACTTGTGTAAGACAGCAGAATGTGTTTTCAGGAGTAATGCTCATATCTTGGACAAAAAGTACAAAAATATCTTGCTCAAACTAGAGACCAAGGTATTTACAAGGTTAAACTGTTGCTTGTTCTCTTCCTTTGAACACCTATTCACTGCAGTAGAACCATGTGAAGAATCGCATTATGTGAAGCTGATAAGGCATATATTGAAGTACGGTATTACTTCACTTGCAGAGTATATCATGCACTCAGAGAAAAGTCCTCTCGAATCAGAGGACGGCAAGTGACAAGTTTTAACAAAGCTGATTCTATTTAAGGGACAGTAATTACAATTGTGCAGTGTAAATGGCCTACAGCACTATTATTGTAACTTGAAACTATTCTGAATGTTTAAGAAGTGATTGGACTTCATAATTTGTCGTAAATATGTTTCTTATTAATGTTCCAACATGCCCTGCTCTGATACTTCAACATATGGCATAGCTCCTCCCACTTTCACTTGACTACAGAGAAAATGGCGGACACAGTTTCAAGTAGCTTCAGTCTGGCGGCGCTCCTGCCTCTCTATAGTAATGTTTAAGCTCGTTGTTGGTCATCTAGTTCAGTAGAGACATCTATATGTTGCTATAAGAACATCTTACTTACTTTTATTGAAAGTTAGTGCGCCTATCTGGGATTAGCGTGGTTACCATGACAACAAGTGTTGGTCATCTAGTTCAGTAGAGACATCTATATGTTGCTATAATAACATCTTACTTACTTTTATTGAAAGTTTGTACGCCTATCTGTGATTAGTGTGGTTACCATGGCAACAATTGTTGGTCATCTAGTTCAGTAGAGACATCTATATGTTGCTATAAGAACATCTTACTTACTATTATTGAAAGTTAGTGCGCCTATCTGGGATTAGGGTGGTTACCATGGCTACAATTGTTGGTCATCTAGTTCAGTAGAGACATCTATATGTTGCTATAAGAACATCTTACTTACTATTATTGAAAGTTAGTGCGCCTATCTGGGATTAGTGTGGTTACCATGGCTACAATGGTTGGTCATCTAGTTCAGTAGATACATCTATATGTTGCTATAAGAACACCTTACTTACTATTATAGAAAGTTAGTGCGCCTATCTGGGATTAGTGTGGTTACCATGGCAACAAGTGTTGGTCATCTAGTTCAGTAGAGACATCTATATGTTGCTATAAGAACATCTCACTTACTATTATTGAAAGTTAGTGCGCCTATCTGTGATTAGCGTGGTTACCATGGCAACAAGTGTTGGTCATCTAGTTCAGTAGAGACATCTATATGTTGCTATAAGAACATCTTACTTACTATTATTGAAAGTTAGTACGTCTATCTGTGATTAGTGTGGTTACCATGGCTACAATTGTTGGTCATCTAGTTCAGTAGAGACATCTATATGTTGCTATAAGAACACCTTACTTACTATTATTGAAAGTTAGTGCGCCTATCTGTGATTAGCGTGGTTACCATGGCAACAAGTGTTGGTCATCTAGTTCAGTAGAGACATCTATATGTTGCTATAAGAACATCTTACTTACTATTATTGAAAGTTAGTACGCCTATCTGTGATTAGTGTGGTTACCATGGCTACAATTGTTGGTCATCTAGTTCAGTAGAGACATCTATATGTTGCTATAAGAACACCTTACTTACTATTATTGAAAGTTAGTGCGCCTATCTGGGATTAGTGTGGTTACCATGGCAACAAGTGTTTTTCATCTAGTTCAGTAGAGACATCTATATGTTGCTATAAGAACATCTTACTTACTATTATTGAAAGTTAGTGCGCCTATCTGGGATTAGTGTGGTTACCATGGCAACAAGTGTTTTTCATCTAGTTCAGTAGAGACATCTATATGTTGCTATAAGAACATCTTACTTACTATTATTGAAAGTTAGTGCGCCTATCTGGGATTAGTGCGGTTACCATGGCAACAATTGTTGGTCATCTAGTTCAGTAGACACATCTATATATTGCTATAAGAACATCTTACTTACTATTATTGAATGTTAGTGCGCCTATCTGTGATTAGCGTGGTTACCATGGCAACAATTGTTGGTCATCTAGTTCAGTAGACACATCTATATATTGCTATAAGAACATCTTACTTACTATTATTGAATGTTAGTGCGCCTATCTGTGATTAGCGTGGTTACCATGGCAACAATTGTTGGTCATCTAGTTCAGTAGACACATCTATATGTTGCTATAAGAACATCTTACTTACTATTATTGAATGTTAGTACGCATATCGGTCGTGAGATAGTACCAACTCATAGTGTTGGAATTAAAGTCCCTAAAATTACTAAAGTAGTTCATTTTTTTCTTCTTCTTGCATCTCAGAGTGTCATATTAAAATTTTAGAATTTTAGAAGTTACTAAATTCGAATGTCTCCGAAAGTCTTATTTAAACTGCGTGAGTGATCTACACCTCTATGGTTACCAAGGCAACAAGGCTCTCAAAACAGGCAATTATAGTTAATTACATCAAATGTTGCCTCATAATAATAATAATAATAATAATAATAATAATAGTAATAATATATTCATTTGCAATAATTAAATGGCCCCCCACTGATATGGAAGAGATGTGTAGGAAAAAACCAACATTGTTGACCAAACATCGAATACATGAATGTTCTCATTCCTGAGCGTAAAATTGATAACAATAATTATTTTGAAAGACGCATAATAATAATAATTTTAATAATAATATCAAAAGGAGCTTTATAGCAATAATAAAACCAAATATAAGTAAAGCGTATTATAATAGGAACTAAAAAACAAATCTAATTAAAATTAGTTTTAAAATTAAATAGCACCTAAATAAAAAAGACAGGTAGAAAACTTGTAAAATAAAATATATAGAGTAACGTTAAGACAGGAAAAAACAAATAGAAATGAAGATATCTGTTTTCTTAATATACCGTAATTTAAAATGCATGATAATCTTGGCACTGAGGCTACACAGCGTACCTGAAGCCTATGTAAACTGGGTGAAACTTCTGTACCGAATGACAACAAGCTCAGTGCGGTGCGCAGCAGGAATGTCCGATACCTTCCAAATCACTGTTGGTGTCCATCAAGGATCAGCCTTGTCCCCCTTGCTCTTCATACTCTGAATGAACGCCATCAGAAATGACATCCAAACCAGGCATCCATGGACATTATTATATGCGGATGATGTCATGTTAGCTAACGAGACCCGTGGGCGCCTCGAACAGCAAGTACAGGGTCTTTCATATAAAGTAAGAACAGCGAGCGGCGGTTTTGTCATTCGCTGCTGAAGCCGGCTTGGCCAAGCTCGTGACGCGCCACGGCCCCCTGCTGTAGTATTGAAAGCGCGCGCATAGTACAAACTTGACCTTGCAATAAGCGTGCAGGTGTTGTCAGTCACCAGTCTGAACCACAGCTGCTAACATGTTGAGACAGTTATCATTGCAACATCGTATTTTTGTATGTAAAATTTATTTTATTTACGATTCGGCTCGGCAGGTACGTGATGCATTTGTTCAGCAATTTCCTGATGAAGTGCCACCTTCACTAGCACAGATTCACGTAATTCCAAATAACTTTGACACTACTGGTTCAGTGCTCAATGAAAACACAAAATAAAAAATCAGAAAAAATGCAGTGGCATGACTCACTCGCGTCAGCCAAAATGTGGTTACCAGATACAATGCCTGTATAACCCAGGAAGGACGTCACTTCCAGCAACTTTTATAAGGTAATATTTCGTAGAGGATTGTACACACGCTTAGAGCAGGGGGCCACGGCTCACCACAAGCTCGGTCAAGGCCACCGCACTAGCGGATAACAAACCCGCCGCTTGGCGTTCTTACTTTATATGAAAGACCCTGTACAAGAGTGGAAGATGCGTCTTGAAGAATTTTGGATGAAATTGAGCCTGAAGAAGACGGAATACCTGGAATGCGGTGACCAAACTGATGGCACGATCACTGTTGGTGAGGTTCAACTTAATAAAGTGACCCAATTCAAATACCTTGGGTCATGCATCACCTCAGACTGCAGCACGATTCCTGATGTCAAAACAAGAGTCACTGCCGCATGGATGAAATGGCGCCAAGTTACTGGAGTCCTATGCGATAAGAAAATGCCATTGCATTTAAAATCTAAAGTATATCGCACAGTGCTTAGACCGGTGGCCCTTTATGGATCTGAATGCTGGCCTACAACATCGAAGCACGAACAGGCGCTTCGTGTAATGCAAATGAAGATGTTTCGGTGGTCCAATGGTTTGACTCGACTGGACCATATTAGGAATGATGCCGTGCGGAAGGTCTTGAAGGTTGCCCCAATCACAGAGAAAATGCGTGAATCACGTCTGCGGTGGTATGGACATGTGCTCCGTAGCAGTGAAACCTCAGTTGCTAAGAGTGCCCTTCAACTGAATGTGGAGGGTCGTCGAACTCGAGGGCGACCTCAAACACGCTGGTTGGATAGGGTGAGAGATGACATGCGGCTCACCAAATTCCGCCCCCAGGACGCTATGGATCGATATTAAGTGGAGGAAACATTGCAGGAAGGCAGACCCCACATAAATGGGAAAATGCAAAGAAGATGATGATGATAATCTTGTAGGAAATGAGAATTTTAATCCTGGGAGTCTTGTCAACAGGACACGTCGTAAAATGCAAAATACGGAATTTCTTCAGTAACAGCTGTTTGGAAAACCACAAATTGGCCGAGTACTAGGACAGAGTCTAGGACACAGTTGGACGTGTGGGAAGGAATAATACAAGGATATGGGATGAAATTTAGCATAAATAAGAGTGAGATGGTGATCACAACAAGGAAGAAGGAAAGAACCACAACGGGAATAACAATTGGTGGGGAACAGCTGAAGAAAGTGGAGAGTTTCAAGTATCTGGGAAGCCTGATACAAGATAATGGAAGAAACGATAGAGAAATAAATGAGCGGGAGAGGCAGGCAGAAGCATTTCGGAGAAGTGTGAGAAACATGTTATGGAGCAAGGATGTCCCTCAGAACAGCAAAAAGATCATATATCGGACGTACTATGTCCCTATACTGACGAATGCCTCGGAGACCTGGGTTATGAAAGGAAGGGAGAAGAGCAAAATACAGACCAGTGAGATGAGGTTCTTGAGAAGCAGTATTGGAACTACAAAGATGGACAGAATAAGAAATGAGAGGACCAGAGAATTAATGAAGGAGGAACCATTACAGGATGGTATAGAGCAATCTAGACTTAGATGGTATGGACATGTAAAGCGAATGGAGGAGAAGAGGATACCCAGGAGAGTACACGAGACGAAGTGGGAAGGAAAGAGACCGAGAGGAAGACTGAGAGACAGGTCTCTGAAGGGGGTGGAAGAAAGCGTGAAGAAGAGAGGAGAAGACTGGACAAGGGTGGAAGCTGAGAGATGGTGGGAAGACAGAAGACGTTGGAGAGGCCTGTTTTCCAAACAGACCCGGCCAGTGGCTGGAAACTGTGCAAGATGATGATGATGATGATGACTAGGACAGAAGAGATTACAGTGGTTTGACCACATCTTTCGACCTGTTGAATCCAAAACCGAGTCCTTCATTCACAACCTGCTGGAAGACGTCCAAGGGGACGTTCCAGGACGCAATGAAGGATCGAGTAATGACAATACTTCAGCAAGTGGAGCCGAATGCGGTGGAAGATGAAGCTAAAGACCGGCAGCGTTGGAATGCTATCTGTAAGAGACACCTCGGTCGAACATCAATTCCCCTGGATTTTCCTTAATTCCACTCGGTCCTCCAAGGGACCCAAAAGAGAGTACCTCAACTCCGCTCAGGGTTTGGGAAGGGGTCGGCAAAGAGGTTATCCCCAATGTCGTAAACAAATGTCATAACCCTCCGGCTCGCATACCAAGGGCCGATCCAAAGGGCGGGCATCAATTCCACCCGGGAATTCCAGTCAGGTAGCCAGGGTTACCTCAATTCCACCCGGTCCTCCAAGGGACCCAGAAATGAGTTCCTTAACTCCGCCCAGGCTTTTCCCCAATGACGTAAACAAATGTCATAACCCTCCTGCCCGCATACCAAGGGCCGTGTCAAACACCTTATGCAGCGCATGAGTAGAAAAAAATAGAAAACTTGGCAGACTTGTGTAAAAGAATATTGTGATTAATTTTAAATCACTACCACCAAGTCCACTCAATCGTTAAATCAGATATAAACATAATACAAAGAGCTAGATATTGAACCCTTCAGAATAGCAGTGTTTATATGCAAGAATCTTGATCAAGGGGTCGCGCTCAGTTCCTAGTGTGATGTTTACGTTCGCCAAACAACATGCTCTACTGAGGTAAGGGTCATAGGATTAAAACTATAATTAAGAAAGAAAGGTGACAAGATGTAAAATAATAACATGATTTAATGACTAATAGTGCATAAAAAGAATATAAACAACAATAATAAAAAATATCCTCCCTGAATTTTTCCCATGACAGGAATATCTATCAATGTTGAGGAGTCAGACGGATCTCCCCCTTTATAAAAATGTGGATCCTAGTTCCACTAACTTGCATTTGGATTTTATGTACGCGTAATGACTAACTACGAGGAATGAGTACTTTGGATGACTGTTCGTTTACAGCGGGTTAACAGCCACGATGCTTACGAACAATCATCTCGTAAATCAACGTTTACGGATATGGAACATGACACTAATAAAAACCCTTAAAAATGTAATGCTGACACACACACAAAAATCTACTATTTACAGGAATCTCTCTCGAGACCCTCCATTGGCGCGATGACGCACTTGACAAAATGAGCTGCCAACTCCGGCCAATTGCTCAATACACAAACGAGGAAATACAGCATCGCACGTGACTTCACGGGTCACTGATATGGAATATAAACATGGACTTAAACCAACAACAACAAAAGCCTGACCGGCTGAGATTACTTTATATGAACAAAACTGCATGTTAAGCTAACGCTTCGGAGATTATAGTGATTCGTAGGCAACTCCCATTTATTTAAACAATTTTTATCATTGATCAGTTCTTAATTCGGTATTTCAAGTAATTACGGAGCCAAACAAGCACTCCCCACTAATGACCTCGCTTGCAACCTTCAGTCCGTCTTGTGAAACAGCTCCCCCTTCCTCAATACTTGTCATTGTCCCAACTCCAGTGTGTAAAAATAACTGACCAGCTGTGCCGTTATCTCAAAGAATCAACAGCAACAAATCTCAACCACCTCAACATATGGTCAGACATTAATCAAAATAGCCACAATTGCCCTCGCAAGGTAACAATATGGACATGGCACCAAGCTGACAGAAATCAGTCTACGCTGAAATTCCCGCTTGTAATGACCACAAAATACACACACTCACACTTCTGGGAATGACATAACGAACGTTCACACAGGTCGGCTGAATAGATGCTCACAAACTATTAAAAAAAATATTAAAACCTACGAGAGAGCTGACTGCTCTTCGTCACAAATCACATTGCTCCAAAGGCAATAATCTCACTGAATCTGGTCAATAATAAACCTTATAAAGATTAATTACCCACCAGTATAATTATATTAATTCAGTCCTACTTCTGAAACACAACATATCTCCGAGAGACGTTTTTAACCGCATTGCGTAACATATGCAAACACGGTCGTCCACATAGCTACGTTAGTTTAAACAACAAACAAAAACAAGAACCTTCTACTAATAACATATATGCGAGCTGTTTCCATGCAAATAGTGTGTCAGACCAAAACTAAATATACTACGTTAATCACACAAGCAAAATATTTACAAAACAAAATATGTCCCATATACCATAAGTTAATTTATCAGATAATAAGAATATTATTTTGTACTCATCCTCGGCCAGTCACCCGTCAAAGGACGTCAGTTGCCATCTCCCAACTGAATGCTTCTTAGCTCATCTCAGCCATCTGGACGGAGTGTTGATAGTTCCAAACTTCTTCCAGGATAGGCGATGTCATCTCTCGTGCTGATTCAAAAAGTTAGATTATTATACACTCGATATCTGACTACTAAATTCGCCGTTACAGGTACTACTTTCACCGGAACAGTCTGTTGGCGAATTGTCGATGATACTGCCCCTACAAAATATAGTACTGTGACTATCTATCACTGATTTTAACACATTTATTAATAATTTCTGTGTCCACATGACATGCAAAGTATAAGAGCTTGTGTCTTCGACACACAAAGTATAATAGCCTGTGTCCACTGACACTCAAAAGTATAATAAGCTTCCGTCCTCAGACGAACAAAAGTAATCGCAATGTCTTGGCTCTTCACGCCACTTATAAATGAACCGGCCCTAGGTATTGATAGAGGGGGAAATTATATAAAAATTTCTCAAAATAATAGTGGTACAGGAATGAAATAAATATCACTGAACTCGAAAAATTGCGCAGGTCAAGAATATGCCCATTAATCCAAGAATCGATCGTAGAGATGTTGTCTAGGTGATCTCCCGCGTTAATGCTAGCCATCGCGTGCCCAAGCTAGACTTGCCGCGCTGGTAAGCATTCTTCTCCCATTGGTTCCACATTTTCAATAACTTGGCGGTTTTTATCAGACCTTGGCCTCGTAGGAGTGTCTAGTATTTTCATCAGCCACTCACGTTACTGCATCATATTTTTTCTAGGCGCGAATATTACAATGAACATGCCATAAGCGTGTCTCACTGCGCGTCGCTTCTATTTTGAGGTAGCCACCACCTGTCCTTCTGAAACATTGCTATGGGCTTTCTTTTCACAATCCTAAGTATTTAGCCTTTTGTCAAACTGCTGCAGGTATGTCCCCATTGTCTCCAACAAATGCTTGAAATTTCCTCATCTCCGTCTGGCTATTTTCATGACGCTGGTGGAAATATTTATTAATTGAAGAAATAAAACATCGAATCATTTATCCATCAGAGGGTAAAGGGTTCACAACTCCTCCACTCACAAAATTTCGAACTTAGGAGAAAGTCGATAATTGTAAAAAGACTTCCGTAGGCCAATTTGTTTTATTTCAGAATCACCCCTTTTCTATTACTTGGTCTAGCCGCTCCTGTCTTGAATGGCATTTACTCGTTTCATTTCCTGCTTGTAATGACCCTCTCAACTGCTTGCATGACGCGCTGGTGCCTTAGGCAACACTCTGCTCGTCTCGTTAATGTTTGTCAACACCAATTCCACTTCCTTCTTCACGTGCCGTACTCAACTGCTCCCCGTTCACTTGGTTGATATTGAACGTCCATATATTTAAACTGCATCATTATTTTGGCGCTCTCATGGTTCACTTCTACGGTACTTTTTTAAGTTGGCTGCATTGTAGACCGACATTGTTCCTGTGCTTAACTCTTTCACTCTGTATGCATTATTTCCAAGGTTTCTTACGATAGAATAGGGTCCTATGAACTTTTCGCAGAATTTGCTGAAGATCTTCTTCTCTGGATCCGATGTAGCGGGTCGTTTCACCAAAACGAGCTGGTTGATTTCTAGATCACTGTGAAACCTCTTATTTCTCACTCGCCGTAATCTGCGATCTGCTTGTTTTCTCATGTAGGCTCTCGTTCTCTCAATTCGCAGGTCAGATGCTATCATGGGATCTTGTGGGCAGTTAATGATGCTTTTCCACGTTCTCACTGGATACTCGTTTTTGTCTAGGACCATAGGGATCTGTCCTGTTGACTCGTGCCTGGTAGAATTCATGCATGTCTCTACATCCTTAATTTTATCCACCCATTTGTGATGTTCATTGGGAATGAAGATTCTCAAGTATGATGTTACACATTTTATTGCTCTCTCACTTGGATTAGCTTGGGCATGTCGGATGCTGCTTAAAACGTGTTTTATACCCATGTCCTCCATACCTTTCTTGAATTCGGCGCTTGTAAAATAACTGCCATGGTCTGACAATATAAATTCTGGTTTTCCAAGGATTGGAATAACTCTATTTCGAATACGACTGAGTACTTGTTTCGATGTAGTTTTCTGAATGGGGCATAGTACGACAAACTTAGAAAATACATCAATGCACACTAGCAAGTGACGGCAACCTCGCCTTCCTTTCGGAATTGGACCGAAACAATCTAGGGCCAGTAGCTCGCAGGGTTTCTGAGGTAGCAATGGTCTAGGATACTGCCTCATTAAATAGTTATTGGGCTTTGTCCTCTGACAAGGATCACAAGTCGTAATGACGTCACATATAGTTGTTCTCATACGTGGCCATGTAAATGCCTCTCCTATTGTCGTTTCGCACTTATCTACTCCGACGTGTCCGTAACTTTCGTGAATATGCCATGTCAGTCCTCGCTGTAAGGATGCAGGTACTAGAATGCGTAACTTGGTGTGGTCATTATCTACCCATTTGTGCAGCAAATTGTTGTCATAAACATATCTTCCTTCTTTGGCTTTCGCTTCTCGAAATGCAGGTGTTCCTGTAGGTAGTTGCTTTCTGAAGTATTGAATTAATAGCATCATCCATGGTTCCGCTTCCTGTTCTCGCTGTATCTCACGTAACTCCTCCAAGAATTCCCGGTCCTTCGGTGTTCAAGTGTTGTACCATCGCTGTTTCTTCACTATCAGGCTCTGGGTTCCTGCTGAGTGCATCCGGAATCACGTTCATCTTCCCTGGACAATGTTCAATCTCAATGCCAAACTGCTGAATATATATAGACCAACGTGTCACACGTTCGCTTGCCATCGACGTCTTAAACAAGAATGTTAGTGCCTTATGATCAGTCCTGACAACAATGGGGTATCCATAAATTATTCTTTTCCATTGTTGGAGCGCATGAAGTATGGCCAACAATTCTAGATCCGTTACAGTATAATTGCGCTCGTGCTTACGCAATTTTCGGCTGACAAATGCCAAATATGTTTTATGTTGCAGGTTAACTGGATCTTCTTGGTAGAGCATAGCACCTATACCAATTAGTGAAGCATCCGCTTGGATTATAAATTTGTGCTTGAAATCTGGATATCCTAACTTAATGCAGTTTTCCAATAGTTGTTTTGTTGCTTGGAACGCCTTCTCACACTCCGCATTCCATAACCATTTATTATTCTTTTTTAGCATTTCCTGCATTGGAGCTACAGTCTCCGTGTAACCTGGACAGTTTTCCTTAAAGAATCCCGTTACGCCTAAGAAAGCCCGAATGTGCTTGACTCTCGTTGGTGTAGGGAAATTATTTATCGCTTCGATCTTAGCTGGATTTGGCTTCACTCCCTCCTTGTCATTGATGTGACCCAAATATAAGATCTCGCTCTTGAAGAAATGCGATTTCTTCAGGTTTACTTTGAAATTTGATGCATTAAGGTTGCCTAATACTTTATCTAAATTTTCCATGTGAGTTTCAATGTTGTCAGATGCCAGCAGAATGTCATCAATGTAGCGTACCGTCATCTCCTTAACTTCCTCGGTTAGATTCCGGTCCAGGGCTCGGATTAAAGCACAGCCCGCTGTTTTGACTTCAAAGGGCATTCGGACGAAGCAAAACGTTTGGTTATCGAATAAGAAGCCAGTTAGAAGCTGTGACTTCTCATCCAATTTAATATGGTGGAAACTGGACGTCAAGTCAACTGATGAATAAATGCTTTTGTTTTTAAAGCCTTTTAATACGTATCTGATAATTGGCGCTCTGTCATACTCAGGAAAAATGAGTCTCATGTTGAGATTTCTGGCATCTAAACAAAGTCTAATAGATCCATTTGGTTTTGTGACTGCCAAAATTGCATTTAGATAAGGTGTAGGTGTCTTCCTGATCACTTCAGCTAGTAACATCTCATCTATAATGACCTTGACTTGACCACGATATTTTTCCGGAATTGGGTACAATCTACTTTTGAAAGGTGAACAATCCTCGACTTGCATTGAATATTTGAAATTTAATATTTTCCCAGGTACTGTATCGAATACTGTTTTGTGTTTCCTTAAAATCTCTTCCAATTGTTTTCTGTGTTCACCCCCAAGTTGAATTTCATTGAGCCGCTCCTCTAGTAACTCTTCAAATTGTGCATCACTGTCGTCTTCTTCCGTTAATAAAGACCATATCTCCTGGGATTCACTCTCCTCATCTAGTTCCACAACAGCTCCTTCTATGATGTTATCTTCTGCCTTTCGTATCTCCTCTTCCGTCTCTTCAGATATTGCTTCCAATGCCCAAGAATTTACATCTCTTCCGGTAGTGATTTCATCCATATGCAATCCCACATTCTTCAGCTGATCATACTCTCTAAAATTGACTGTATTCTTGTGCAAATCTATCACTGCTTGAGAGTCACAAATAAAATTTGCACCAAGAATTATATTGAAATTCATCTTTGCCATGATAATGAATGTTTGCCCAAAAGTATGTTCCAATATGTTCAGCTCTAAGTATGCCTGACGTTTACAAGTGACGGTGCGTTCAGGAATAACACCCCTCACTTTGAGCTGTGGTACGGGAATTACAGGAATATTCTGACTCCGTCCCAACTCTCGAACCAAGGCCTCCGATACCAGACTGATCTGTGACCCCGTATCCAATAAACATCTTATATTAATTCCACCAATCCTCGCGTAAATAATGGGTAACTGCCTAATTTCATCGTTCCGTGGTTTCACCGTCTCCTCCAGGCAGTCTTCTGGCAAAGCAATCCATTCTTGTATGTTCGCTACTATCCATCCATCTTCAACTTCCGACTGTTGCGTTTGTAGACTGTCTTCTTTATCCAAATTTAGCATTTTTTTAGCTCCGGTGCGACTCCCATCATCCTTTTGTCGCCCATGCCCTTGATATTCCTCTTGTCTCAGTAGACTTCCAGCTTCCTCAGTATGTGTGTCTGGATTCTTCATGTTCCCAATGGCTTTTCCCCATCTTCCTAGCTCTCCACCTTGACTAGCGTGTAATTCCTCTAGGTAATTTTGTGATTGAGCGTGCCTATCATCCCAGTCATTTCGATAATTACGTCCCTCTCCTTGATTTTGATCTCTCCTTCCTTTCCATCTTTGATTAGCATTGTAATCACCGTATCTTCCATAAGGCCTCTCATTTCTTCGATTTTCACGCCATTGCTGATACCCTCTATGTTGATATCTATTGTTGCCTTGATATGACCTATTGTTATAGTTATTCTCGTTACGCTGGTATGGTCTGTTTTCTCCTTCTTCATGGTTTCGCCTAGGTGTGGACGTGCCTGTATTAGTACCCTGCGTTTTAGTGTTTGCCTGTTTTGGTTTTATGACCTCTGTCGTATTGACTAACTCCAGCTGTCTTCCTCCTCTATAATGATTCTGAGATGTAGTCTCATCTATCTGGCGTAATATCTGTTCTGCATGTATGGCCGTACTAACGTTCGCTGCGACTAGTACTTGCTGCACTTTGACTGGTAATTGCCGCGCTATAGTCATCACCAGATCCGCTTCATTTAAAGGGTAATCAAGGTCGCGAAATTTTAGCATTTGCATGTTAAAGAAATCTGAGTATTTCGTTTGCTGGGTAGTTTGGTATTTTCTAGAGTAAAGCTCCATCCTTAGACTCTGTTGTATTGCTGGCGACCAGTACTTGCGCAGAAACGCTAATTTGAAATATGACATAGTTCCAAATGTATATTTGAAGCTTAAAAACCATGTAAGGACATTTCCTGATAAAAATCTCTCCATCATCCTCAATCTACGTGATTCAGGTACCCCAGTGTCATTGTAATGATCTTCAATTTCTTTAATAAAGGCTTTAGGTGTCACCCCTGAATTTTGCGTGTATTCAGCGGTTTATAATCGTTCGAGCGAATTACTTGGATAAGTTGTGTGGGCTGATGACCGTCTTGTGGCGTGGAACTCCTTTCGATATTCTTGCGAAACCCTTCCGTGTTTGCTGTTAATGGGCTCTCTGTCTGAGCTTGACTCCCTGCTGTGCTTTCCTCCCCCGGGCTATTTGAGTCGTCCTGCCTATCTTTCATTGTTCCTGTTTTAAATATCGAGGATTTTTCTAACGACCTCAGTTCAGCTTTAATGATCCTGTCTGTTTGCTCTTTAAGTTTACTCTTAATTTCTTGCTCTAAAGCTTGAATACGATTATGATTTTCGCCTACTGTCTTAAGGATGGTTGATCTTTCCTCTTTAGAATCGATATTCATTTTTCGCCAATCTTTCCTTATTTGCTCCTTAATCGTGCTTACTTTCTCCTCAATCTGGCTTTTAGTGTCATCCTGATTGCTTTCTATCTGGCTCAGCCTATCTTCCAATCTCGCGCTATTTTCGTCGATGTTACTCTTTAATTGATTCTGATCCGCTTCTAGGCTTTTCCATTGCTCCGCTGATTTTATTTCGAGACGGTCCATATCTTTAATTATGCCGGATATATTTTCATCAACCGCTGATAATTGTTTTTGAATGACTTTGCCGCTCTTTTCCATTTCCTTAAATCGTCCTTCTAACTTATCCTGAGCTATCTTGACCTCGCTTGTATTCATAGTGCACGCTAGTTCAATTTGCTCTAATTTAGCTAACACCGTTTCATCCAGAATGCTAAGTTTTTGATCAAAAATACTTTCCATTTTCTTAATCTGATCTAATTGCTTTTCATTGTTTTTACTAACATCTAGGGCCAGCAATACCATCTGTTGATTAGTGTGATCTTTCATCTCTGCGGTTAACGAAGCTAATTGGTTCGTGTTTTTAACATTCTGCGCCTCTAACTGCGAATTTATAGTGTCATTGATTTCATTTTTTAGTAATCTAGCTTGTTCCGCCTGATATTCATTTTGTTCAATCCTACTGTTATTTAATTGTGTCCGCAATGATTCACTATGTTCGGATAGTTTAGTTTTTAGCGATTCACTCTGTTCAGACAATTTGTTTATAGACTCACTTTGTTCTAACATACTGTTGTTTATTTGTTCAGATAATTTCGCTTTTAATGCTTCACTTTGTTCTAACATACTATCGTTTATTTGTTCCGATATCTTCGCGTTTAATGCTTCACTTTGTTCTAACATACTAGTGTTTAATGATTGACTCTGTTCCGCCAATTTAGTGTCCAACAATTCCTGTGTTCTCCTAGCCGCACTCTCAATGATTTCTTGAATCTGTTCCACCGTTGCCATGTTATACACTTTATATGAGACATTAGGGAAATGGCATAAAGCAATGCCCCTCTGACACACACATACAATCCAATGCACATTTAATTTCTTTACCCTACTCAGTTCATTTATTAGCCTACTTTCGATTTTTGCAAAAAATGAAAGTAGACTTATGAGATCAACACAGGGCGAAAAAAGTGTGTCTGTCTGTGTGTGTGTGTGTGAGTCTGTGTGTGTGTATGTGTGTGTGTGAGTCTGTGTGTGTGTGTGTGAGTGTGTGTACTCTGAATGTTTGTCCCCCCCTATCAATTCGAACACGGTGAATGCGAATTGAACGAAATTTGGTACAAAGGTAGCACTAGCAAAGGACACCTCAGTGTCATGTTTTATATCGCCGCCATCTTTACTAAAACTGAATGGCGGCCACTCAAACGTTCAAAACGTAAAATCAAATAACGACTAACCAAATCATCCAATCTCTACCAAATTTGGTAACAACATACCTTCGTATAGGATGCGTCTTGTGACCAAACTACAAGGTCGTCCGCCATACCATTTCAGGATGGCGGCCGTGCGAATTATGCAAACTTTATAATCCATATCATGGGACCCACCAGTTCCGATTATCGAGCCGAGAATCGTTTTAACTGTTCTAAAGGAAGAGGCACGTACGAAATTAAAAGTTTATTTTGTAATACTATAGTGCAGACGTGATTTTAAAAAGCTCAGCTGATTCATTAATAAGACAAGATGGCAGCGGATATCTTGTGCCTGACTTATATTTCACTAATTTGAGTATTCCATGCAATGTAGCGTACTGAAACAAAATAAATAAACTTTGTATGAAATGCTTTATATATAAATAATATACTTCAGTGATGAAATCGTTTAGTATAAATCATTATTTGCTAACAAGTTCTATGTAAGTCATTTTATATGGATCAATGTTCGTTGGCACAAATGGCTCAGTGGTAAAGCGTTAGTCTGTCATTCATATGCCTATGGTTCAAACCCCATCAGAGATATGTTTTTTGCTTGACATTTTACATATTTGTTGCTTTGTAATGACTCAGACGTTTTAAAATTAAGCGTTATATTGTGCATATTACGGTGCAAAACAGATACTTAATTAAAACATAATTCGCCAGCAGATTTAATCGAGACATCTAGCTGACAAAAAGGTAACAGATTTTATTGAAAAGTTTCATCTTCTGGCCGCTAGAATGCACTCGCTCTGTTAGGATTATATTGTTCGATATTTCACAACTAGATATCACGACTAGTTTTTATATTTATTGTTTCTTGAGTACTGAGACGTTATAAAATAAAGCTTTATATGGTGCTTTTTGCAATGGAAATTATATATTAAAAAAAACGACATTCTCCACTGGAGTGACATCTTCCAGCCTTCAGTTGTACTATGCAGAAACTATAGATTCGAGCAGCGCTCTATACCGGCCAGTTAGTGAACCCAGTCTTAACGACTGCTAGGAGTAATAAGACAGTAACATTCGTTTATTCCTTGTGCACAGAGGCGTTGTTGATAATCTCAAAACTTGCAATATGGATGATTTGGAGATGGATTATTTTGTTATACCGTGTATTTAAGATTAGCCTATAAATTAACGGGTTGCGAAGTTACTTCACTTAGTTCTATATCATTCGTACACGACACAGAACAACAACGTGACGTCAGTTTCTGATCTGCTCTGATTGGCTATTACATTGCTGCAGTCGGGTAGTTGGCAGTCAAGGATAAAATTCTCGACTGCCAACTGCCAGCTACCAACTGCAACTTCATGTTGTGTATGGTGCCTATAGTATACACGGAGTCGATCGCGACTGCCGACCGAGGACTACCAACTACGGACTGCCGACTGCGCATTGTAGATGGGCCTTATTAGAGCAACGAAGTTTCAATTATTGTAAGTAGTCGGTGTTTGGAGTGTTTGCTGATGAAATTGCAAAATGCTGGGGTAAATTATAAACTATGGTTTGAACGCCACTGTTCAAATCCTGTGTGCCAATTTGCACTTCAAATAGGAAGAAATTAGGAGATGATAAGGACAGAGAGTTATAACTATACCCATACATTTCGGAGAAAGTAGGCTATATGTTCTTTCCTGAACATCTTGTTTTTACATTTAATCCCACTAGTCGATTGCATCTCTGAGTGGTTCTAATTTTACTCAATTTAATTTAAACCCAAACACATATTCAGTCATTAAATTGTAATCCTGATCTGATATTAACACAGACTAATTAACAAAGTATTAATTGTCATTTAAGGCTACCAGCCTCCTAACATTTTCATGAGTTTGACTTTCTAAACAAATCTAGTTTTAACTTTAATCATTGGGTGCCCGGTATCACGTATATTAATTTATTTTAATTCAATAAACAAAAACGTGAACCGTATTTTACATTGCAAACTCCTGATTTTAATTTATATTTCACACATTTGGCGGTATCCTCTTCGCCTCAATTACTTTTAATAAAATATCACTTTCCGGTGATTAAAATACTGTCATATCTGCCTGCACTTGCGGCATTTCAGTTTTACTCAAATACGCCAATTAATGTGTTCCAGCAGCGAACCAGCAACAAATTACACCTTCATTGTTGCGTCAGTTTGAAAACCCAACTACGCTTACATTGACATGTGCAATTTCTTTGCCGTTACACCACAGTGAACCGCCCTACGCTTGGCCGCGCCAGTTTACATCCTATGAACCCTTCAGAATAGCAGTGTTTATATGCAAGAATCTTGATCAAGGGGTCGCGCTCAGTTCCTAGTGTGATGTTTACGTTCGCCAAACAACATGCTCTACTGAGGTAAGGGTCATAGGATTAAAACTATAATTAAGAAAGAAAGGTGACAAGATGTAAAATAATAACATGATTTAATGACTAATAGTGCATAAAAAGAATATAAACAACAATAATAAAAAATATCCTCCCTGAATTTTTCCCATGACAGGAATATCTATCAATGTTGAGGAGTCAGACGGATCTCCCCCTTTATAAAAATGTGGATCCTAGTTCCACTAACTTGCATTTGGATTTTATGTACGCGTAATGACTAACTACGAGGAATGAGTACTTTGTATGACTGTTCGTTTACAGCGGGTTAACAGCCACGATGCTTACGAACAATCATCTCGTAAATCAACGTTTACGGATATGGAACATGACACTAATAAAAACCCTTAAAAAGGTAATGCTGACACACACACAAAAAATCTACTATTTACAGGAATCTCTCTCGAGACCCTCCATTAGCGCGATGACGCACTTGACAAAATGAGCTGCCAACTCCGGCCAATTGCTCAATACACAAACGAGGAAATACAGCATCGCACGTGACTTCACGGGTCACTGATATGGAATATAAACATGGACTTAAACCAACAACAAAAGCCTGACCGGCTGAGATTACTTTATATGAACAAAACTGCATGTTAAGCTAACGCTTCGGAGATTATAGTGATTCGTAGGCAACTCCCATTTATTTAAACAATTTTTATCATTGATCAGTTCTTAATTCGGTATTTCAAGTAATTACGGAGCCAAACAAGCTCTCCCCACTAATGACCTCGCTTGCAACCTTCAGTCCGTCTTGTGAAACAGCTCCCCCTTCCTCAATACTTGTCATTGTCCCAACTCCAGTGTGTAAAAATAACTGACCAGCTGTGCCGTTATCTCAAAGAATCAACAGCAACTAATCTCAACCACCTGAACATATGGTCAGACAATAATCAAAATAGCCACAATTGCCCTCGCAAGGTAACAATATGGACATGGCACCAAGCTAACAGAAATCAGTCTACGCTGAAATTCCCGCTTGTAATGACCACAAAATACACACACTCACACTTCTGGGAATGACATAACGAACTTTCACACAGGTCGGCTGAATAGATGCTCACAAACTATTAAAAAAATATTAAAACCTACGATAGAGCTGACTGCTCTTCGTCACAAATCACATTGCTCCAAAGGCAATAATCGCACTGAATCTGATCAATAATAAACCTTAAAAAGATTAATTACCCACCAATCTACTGTATAATTATATTAATTCAGTCCTTCTTCTGAAACACAACATATCTCCGAGAGACGTTTTTAACCGCATTGCGTAACATATGCAAACACGGTCGTCCACATAGCTACGTTAGTTTAAACAACAAACAAAAACAAAAACTTCTACTAATAACATATATGCGAGCTGTTTCCATGCAAATAGTGTGTCAGACCAAAACTAAATATACTACGTTAATCACACAAGCAAAATATTTACAAAACAAAATATGTCCCATATACCATAAGTTAATTTATCAGATAATAAGAATATTATTTTGTACTCATCCTCGGCCAGTCACCCGTCAAAGGACGTCAGCTGCCATCTCCCAACTGAATGCTTCTTAGCTCATCTCAGCCATCTGGACGGAGTGTTGATAGTTCCAAACTTCTTCCAGGATACGCGATGTCATCTCTCGTGCTGATTCAAAAAGTTAGATTATTATACACTCGATATCTGACTACTAAATTCGCCGTTTCAGGTACTACTTTCCCCGGAACAGTCAGTTGGCGAATTGTCGATGATACTGCCCCTACAAAATATAGTACTGTGACTATCTATCACTGATTTTAACACATTTATTAATAATTTCTGTGTCCACATGACACGCAAAGTATAAGAGCTTAGCCTGTGTCCACTGACACTCAAAAGTATAATAAGCTTCCGTCCTCAGACGAACAAAAGTAATCGCAATGTCTTGGCTCTTCACGCCACTTATAAATGAACCGGCCCTAGGTATTGATAGAGGAGGAAATTATATAAAAATTTCTCAAAATAATAGTGGTACAGGAATGAAATAAATATCACTGAACTCGAAAAATTGCGCAGGTCAAGAATATGCCCATTAATCCAAGAATCGATCGTAGAGATGTTGTCTAGGCGATCTCCCGCGTTAATGCTAGCCATCGCGTGCCCATGCTAGACTTGCCGCGCTGGTAAGCATTCTTCTCCCATTGGTTCCACATTTTCAATAACTTGGCGGTTTTTATCAGACCTTGGCCTCATAGGAGTGTCTAGTATTTTCATCAGCCACTCACGTTACTGCATCATATTTTTTCTAGGCGCGAATATTACAATGAACATGCCATACGCGTGTCTCACTGCGCGTCGCTTCTATTTTGAGGTAGCCACCACCTGTCCTTCTGAAACATTGCTATGGTCTTTCTTTTCACAATCCTAAGTATTTAGCCTTTTGTCAAACTGCTGCAGGTATGTCCCCATTGTCTCCAACAAATGCTTGAAATTTCCTCATCTCCGTCTGGCTATTTTCATGACGCTGGTGGAAATATTTATTAATTGAAGAAATAAAACATCGAATCATTTATCCATCAGAGGGTAAAGGGTTCAATATTAATCACTGTTGTTAAATAAAAATATGGACAGGAAATTTAATAAAATAAGAAAAATCAGCATCTTAAAATCACATAAATTTTTACTTCATTTCAAACTATACAAACAACGTTAGATGAAACTCTTTTCATTCCCTAACTATTGTGTGAGAACACCTGAGAGCTTGTGTTGTCGTGTGGAATGCAAGAATTCGCTCATGCGCTGCAGAAGGTGTTTGACGTTGACCCGGCCCTTGGTATGCGAGCAGGAGGGTTATGACATTTGTTTACTTCATTTGGGGATAACCCCTTTGCCGAACCCTTGTCAAAGCCTGAGTGGAGTTGAGGAACTTATTTTTGGGTCCCTTGGAGGACCGGGTGGAATTGAGGAAAATCGGGCGGAATTGATGTTCGACCGGGTCAAACACCTTGTGCAGCGCAAGACATTGTTTTTAATATGTGCATAATTAACCTACTCAAAAATTATAAAATTAAATTTAGATAATAATAGGTGTATAATTTGTACATAAAAAATACTTTCGATATCAGCTGCGGATGCTGAAAATACTGTCGTCCAGCCTAGAACGGAAAAATCAGCTGCATTCCCACACAACAAATTAGTTATGATTACCGTAACAGCTATTCGGATTTACGATATCGTCTGCACACCGCTTTTTCTATACAATCATCTCGTCTGTTCTTATCAGTTTACTAGTGATAAAAAATTCTTAAATCAGGAGTAGACTAAGTAACAACAAAAAGTTAAACAATTCTACTCTATGTTTTGAAATTAGCTGCTCCACTTCTTTTAGTAAACTTAAAAATGTAATCACTGAAGCAGTGGTTATTGTACTGCTGAAATATAACTGACCACGGTAGTTATACTTAATTTGTTATCATTATTAGAAGTTAGAAGTTATATTAGTTATATTAGAAGCATTGATTATGATCAATGTTAGAAGTGAGCATGGAAGACTTGCGTCGTTCTAAGGAGTGCATAAGTATAAAGAGACCGTGACCGAGCGGACTTGAGGGACTCCTCCGGCGACTACCCGGAGTGTCGAGTGGAATTGAGGTAACCCTGGCTACCTGACTCAGGTACCCGAGAGGAATTGATGGCCGCCCGACACCTCCTCCTTCGTGATTCATTCCTTTGTTATAACTTTTTCTCTTCTTTTTCTTTCTTTTGTTCTTCTGCTGTGGGCCTTTTAATGGCCCATAAGTGCAATAAATGATGATGATGATGATGATGATGATGATGAACAGAAAGAGACGCAAATCTCGACACAATAAAAACAAGTAGTTCCGTGAAGAACTATACAGCCTATTTTCATATATCCTGCTCATGTTAATTGCCTCTATAAACATACAAAATTTCAGTTTAATTGCTGTAACAGATTCGTAGATATTGAGAATCGTCTAAATATTTCAGATTGTCGCCAGGTTGGATTTTTATTTTTGTACTATTACATTAAGATTATTGTGTACGTGTGGTATTCAAACTTATATCGCATGATTAGAACACAAGAAGTAAAAACGAGATTTTAAAATTATGCACAGCAGCCATCTTGTGATTATGCAAACAATCGAAATAAATTAGATGCCAGTGGATCAACATTTGTATAAGCATTTAACGTGCAACATTTCACGGCACTCGGATAGTTAATTCGCGAGAAACGTCCATTTAAATATTTATATTTCGCGTCACCGCCATGTTGGTTTTATGCTCACCAGGTTACTGAAAGTCCTATAGGTGAACATATGTCCATAGTCTCTATGAATATAAAAAAATCAGTTTGGTTGCTGTTAAAAGATCCATAGATATTGAGAACCATCTAAATAATTCGGAAGCTCGCCATTTAGGATTGTTATATGTATAGGCCATAGAGTTATGTACCATTCAAAGACAATTATTGCCTAGGTTCATTATTCAAACTTTCACTTCGATCGCATGATTACGACAAAAGAAATAAAAACTTAATTTTATAATTTCGCACAGCCGCCATCTTGAGGTCATGTAAACAATTGAATTAAATTAAATGGCAGTGCATTACAATCTGCAAAATCATTTACTGTACTACATTTCACTGCGCTCAGGGAGTTAAATCACGAGAAAAGTCTATTACAATATTTCAAATTCGCTTGGTCGCCATGTTCGTTTTGTACTTTACAGGATTATGAAATATACATAGGTAAACTTGTATCAGTACTCTTTATCACCGTACAAAATTGCAGGGTGATATCTGTAATAGTTTCGGAGATATAGAATGTCAGTGAAATATTTCGCACAGCCGCCATTTTGAGGTTATGTAAACAATTGAACTAAATTAGGCTCCAGTGCATTACAATGTGTATAAACATTTGCTGTACCAAGTTTCATTACGTTTGGATAGTTACATCGCGAGAAAAGTCTATTTAAAAGTCTCAAATTATCTTGACCGCCATGTTGGTTTTTTAGTCACCAGGTTTTTGAAAGTCTCATAGGTGAACTTCTAGTAGTGCCCTTTATCGCCATACACAATTTCAGGGCGATATCGGTAATAGTTTCGGAGATATTGAATGCTAGTGAAATATTTCGCACAGCCGCCATTTTGGATTGGTGAGACGTAACAAAATTTGAAGGACACGGTCGAGGTCGCCGGGAATAGTGCTATGTACTTACCGAGTTTCATTGAAATCGCTCCAGTCGTTTAGATTTTATTAGGGGACACACACACACACACACACACACCTCACACACACACACACACACGCACGCACACGCACACACACACGGACAAAAGGTGATCTCATAAGCCTTTTTTTTTTTTTTTTCAAAATTGAAAATAGGCTAATAAACTATTCCTCTCGGCACGCCGGAAGGCGGATGTAGATTTCACCGGGCTAAGAAAAACAATTCGAGTTCACTGAATTTGCCAATTGTTGTATATCTACAAAAGTTCCACTTCTGATAATTCCGGAAACATTTTGATCATCTCTTGGCGAAAGGGTGGGTCATATCAAAACTTGTTTCAGACATATGATTTAGGTAAATTTTAGAGGCTTATTGACCTTTTTAAACACAATTTGTCCCTCCCCTTTGGTCAATGGTTGGTGCTATAAAACACTTTATGTTCGACCCTCACTATTACGTGTCATAAAACGGTGTCATAATGATGGTCATTATAACACTTATTTTCATTATGATACAGTTTCTCCAGCCAATCAGAGCTCGTTCATTGACCAATTAGGTAACGATACCTTCGCGCATGCGCTCAAAATCCAACATGTCGGATATAAACGACTCCGGTGACAATATTACTGAGGGACGGCAGGTGTAAACATATGGCATTGCAAGCACACAGAGCGCATGCGTTGGTCGTTCAGAGATCTTGAAATACAGAGAGATGTCTCGCGCTCGCTCTCCGATAACAAAATTCTTGTGGCTGACTCTCAACAGATATTTATGAATATTTATGTTAAAACATATAATAAAGTTATAATTATCGTCGAACATAAACAGTCGTATGCAACTCGCCTATAATGGTAATTAAGACACTCGTATGGAAATTATAAAACTCGCATACGCTCGTTTTATAAAAATACTCGTGTCTTAATTATAGCCATTATAGGCTCGTTGCATAATGTACTATTAACTGAGATAAGCTTTTGGCCCTTATCGGAAGAATACAGTAGTAAGAACTTTGAATAGATTCTATTTTTCACATATTACGACAGTTATAGCAATATTTCAATTTTTCGTAATAGCCCCCCCCCCCCCCCCCCCCCCCCAATTTCCACCTCCTTGGTTCGATTATTATTATTATTTGACATGTTCGGCTCACCAGTTTGTAGCTGCTTCTAGGCGGACACCCAGGGGGTTAGCTACAAGTACCGTCACGTGTGGAGTGTTGTCTGGGGAGGAAAGTTTGAATGTAAGGAATTGGAAGGCAGTGGCTGTGGCCTATAGTTAGAGACCAACCCCGGCATTTGCCTGGAAGGAAGATGGGAAACCACAGAAGCCCATTATTAGTAGCATTATTATTATTATTATTATTATTATTATTATTATTATTATTATTATTATTATTTGCGAATAGACCACTGAGGATCACGCTACAATTTCAATTCTTCTCCGTGTTAAGCTTCCTCTTCCTCCAGTATCCCTTCATATGGACGCTGTGTTGCAGCTTCTCTTCATCCGTGCTGATTATTCCATTCTTCGCAGTCCTTCCATCTTGGAGCCCTTCCAAATTTTGAATAATGATCCGAAATGTATCCCTAACTAACATCTGGACCTTCCTAGATGTTGACGAATTTCTTTAACCAATGCACAGTGGGTCAAAATCGAAATCTAGGAGGACAAAATTATTTATTTTCATAAATAAAAAATAAAAATTTATTACTTCTACAGCATTCTCATATAATTGCCGCTCACTATTCTGGGATATAAACGCATCTTAGTATAAATCTGTCACCACTGTTCGAGCAGTCCGAATTGGAGGGTGAATGTGGTTTGCTTGTATTTGTGGTTAGTGTGAAGCTTTAATATGGAAGGTATGATCTTTGAAACGTGTTTCATTTATTAATGGGCTTAATTGTTACGTAATTTTAGCTATATTTGCATAATATTATATTTAACTATTATTTTTAAAATTATATTTTCACTTAGATTTTTAGTATGTCGCGTCACTCTGCATCACTTTCTACTTAATGTTAAAATGTAGATAAAGTCTTGTAGTTTACACCTGTCATAAGCATTTTTGCATCTTTTTGCAACATGCTTAGTTATTTGACGTTTTAGAAGATGCCGCGCAACTGTTTGAAGCACTGGGTTCGACGATTATGTCAAAAGTGGAACTTTGTGACTTTGTTAAAAGTAAATTAGGGGTAGAAAATTGTTCTGAAGAGAAAACTGAATGCTCTATCCAACTCCTAGTCATAGACAATTTCTTGCATTTGTAGACGTAGCTTAAAAATGGTCCTAACTGATGTTTATCATGAAGTAAACAAATTATATACGTTGCTTTCGCTCTAAATTCATGATTAAAACGTAAAAATAATTTTGTCCTCCAAGATTTCGATTTTGATCCACTGTGCAATGCCGTAGCTGTCTTCATATTCCATAGATAGTCGAATGTCTATTTAGTTATTTTAGTCCGAGAAATGACAACCTCCTTCTTCTCATGGTTTCAGAGATCTTCTCCACATTTTTAGAATTCTTTTCACATTTTGCAAAAATGAGGAAAAAGTAGACTTATGAGATCGGGAAAATGTGTGTCTGTCTGTCTGTCTGTCCTGCTGTCTGTCTGTCTGTCTGGCTGGCTGGCTGTGTGTGTGTCCCCCCCCCCCCCCTACCAACTCCTAAACGTCTGCAGCAATCGAAACAAAATTTGGTAGGAGTAAAGATCTATACCTGAATATCTCACGGCCATATTTGAAAATGATGTCAGTGCTACCAACTGCTGAAAAATCGCAATTGAAATTTGAGCTCCATGTTGGAAATCTTGGAAGGTATGAATGGGAGCTATTTCAAAATTGGCATACGTATAGATAATAATAGACTATTGCAGTTTAATTTTCAGGAGGCCATTCATGGCAGTGTTGCCAAAATGATTATAAGCCTGCTGATAAGTCAAATTTTTAATGCATATAACATCTAAACTATCAATTGAATTTCAACCAAATTTCGTATGTGCTATGTGTACATAATCAGATATTACTGAGCGTGTTCTTAAGAGCCACCAAGGCTGCCAACTGTTAATAAATGCTTTCAATTTTTAAAATCCAAATACCCATATATCAGAAAGTATGCAAGTCGACAGCTTGAAACTATGCACACGTATAGTACCTCACATTCTATATTAATTTGGAGTAACTTATATACGTCAGTGCTACCAACATGATTCTAAGTCTACTGAGAGGTCCAACTTTAAATACATGTAACTTCTATACTATCATTTGGATTTCAACCAAATTTTGTGTGTGCTATGTGTACCATAACAGATATGACTATGCCGATTCTTAAGAGTAACCAGGGCTGCCAACTGTTAATAAATACTGTCTCTATTTTGGTTACCCTAATATCAATATATCAGAAAGTATGCAAGCCAATAGCTCTAAACTTTGCACTCGTATAGTACCTGGCATTCTAGATTAATTTGGAGTAACTAATATAGGTCTACGACAGTGCTGCCAACATGATTTTAAGCCTGCTGATAGGTCCAATTTTAAAATGCCTGTAACTTCCATACTAACTAATGGATTTCATTCAAAATTGACACAACAATAGATCATATTATTTCAGATTATTTCTGACCAATACATGAATGTCATTGTTGCCAACATGATTTTACGCACGCTGTTAGATCCAATGTTTAACTGCTTGTAACCTCCATGCTATCCATTGGACTTCAACCACATTTTGTATTCTGGACCTTAAGAGATGGAACTAAGTATATATTCAGTCACCTGCGCTGCCAACTGTAGTTCTCTATTAGTGCCAGGTATACAGTATTTCGAACTAATTAGAAATTTCGATATTGCCAACTTAATTTCGTCATTATTATAGATAGATTCATAATATAGATTAATCATTGGCATGATTCTTACATTTTAAGAAAAGTAGGCTCTTTAGTTCGTCACGGAACTTCTTGTTGTAGACTTGTTTGTCGTTCCAAATTTCCCGCCGGTTTCAGTCTGGACTGGACCCATGATTTTCCGAAGTATTCTTCTTTGAAAATGATCGCTGCAAAGTGACGGTAGTTATAGTGTCCACAAGAAAGAGGTTATATCTCTGCATAGTATAAAACAAAATCCCCGATTCTTGGTTGTCACGGGTAATCTCGAGAACCACTGGATGGATTTTGATGTGGTTTTCACCATTCTGTAAAGGATATCCCTAGCAAGGTTTCTGTAGAAAATAATGCATTTGTTTAACAAAGGAAGCCAAGCAGTAACGATTTCAGTGAAATGTCGAAAAAAAAAACAAGATGTTCAGTAAAGAACATATAGCCTACTTTCTCCTAAATGCATGGGTATTGTTATAACTCTTTGTCCTTTTCAAGGAGTATAATTGAATGTTGGTTGTAGTAGCTTGTTGAAATACAACGTGCTATAGGGATATTAAACATGAATATGAGGTGCCTTTTGCTAGTGCTACCTCTGTACCAAATTTCGTTCAATTCAGTTTCACCGTGTTTGAATTGATAGGGGGAATCGATTTGCACACATACTTGGCCACCATCTGCAAACTATTGGGCTGATGATCTTGCAGTTTGGTCAGAATAAGCTTCCCACATAAATATATGTTGTTGCAAAATTTGGTAGAGACTAGATTATTAGGTTGGTCGTAATTACATTTTAGCTTTTAACATTTGGGTGGCCCCGATTACGTTTCCGTCAAGATGGCGGTGATATAAAACATAACACTGAGGTCCCCTTTGCTAGTACTACCTCTGTACCAAATTTCGTTCCATTCGGTTTCACCGTGTTCGAATCGATAGGTGGAATCGATTTTCATACAAAGATGGCCGTCATCCACAAAATATAGGCTAATGACCTATCAGTTTGGTCAAAGGATGCTCCCTCCATAAAGGTATGTTAGTTGCAAAATTTGGTAGAGATCGGATGATTAGGTTAATCGTAATTTGATTTAAGCTTTGAACATTTGTGTGGCCGCCATTACGTTTCCGTCAAGATGGTGGCGATATAAAACATGACACTGAGGTGCCCTTTGCTAGTGCTACCTCTGTACCAAATTTCGTTCCATTCGGTTTCACCGTGTTCTAATTAATAGGGGGAATCGATTTTCACACATAGATGGCCGCCATCCGCAAACTATCAGGCTGATGACCTATTAGTTTGGTCAAAGGATGCTCCCCCCATAAAGGTATGTTGTTGCAAAATTTGGTAGAGATCGGATGATTAGGTTAATCGTAATTTGATTTAAGCTTTGAACATTTGTGTGGCCGCCATTACGTTTCCATCACGATGGCGGCGATATAAAACATGACACTGAGCTGTCCTTTGCTAGTGCTACCTTTGTACCAAATTTCGTTCAATTCGCGTTCACCGTGTTCGAATTGATAGGGTGGGACAGACATTCAGAGTACACACACTCACACACACACACACAGACTCACACACACACATACACACACACAGAGAGACACACTTTTTTACGCCCTGTGTTGATCTCATAAGTCTACTTTCATTTTTTGCAAAAATCGAAAGTAGGCTAACCAGGCGTCCGTGAGCTTCTTAAGCTTACGCTGGGCAAACGGTTAAAAATATCAATATACTATGAGTGTAAGAATTGTTCAGCATGAAAAGTTCTACAAATAAATCCCCGAGGACATATCTCTATCTTCATTACATCGCCCGCTGTAAGTGATTTTACGTTTTCATTTCTTACAACAATCCCCATTCAATTACTGAGGCGACAGTTTACGAGCTAGCTAGGGGCGAGCCTATTACAGCCTATCTAGTGGGCAAGCCTATTACTTCTGATACAGCCAGCAGCAAACTGTCAAGTCGTGTTGAGTTAAGACTTCAGAGAAGAGTGGTTGTGTTTGAAGTTTCCCTGGAAATGCAACTCGGCTTTTCTTCATTTCGCCTATGAATTTTTCGTTCCGCAAAATACACTGTCAAGTTAAGATTGGACGGAAGGCGGATATGTGTTTCATGCACTTCACCATTCTTAAATTACGTCTGACAAGAATTCGTTGCACTTGCATCCCCATGATAATATAATTAATAGTCCAGTCAGTGATTTTAACCCATCATGCCGAGACGTAAAACGGATATTGGTCGTAGTTCATTGACATCGATAAAAAAAAAGCGCTTATCACGTAATACATTCATAACTGTTCCCCGGCGAAGCGCGAAGATATGTCGAAATATTCTGGAAGTAGTAACATGGTACCCTTTGCAATAGGTATCTTTCTCATGAAATCTACTTAAAATATTATTTAACTTGATGTATTTAACAGATTACTTACTCTTACCGCAGTCGGTGCTTGGCCTCGGCAAGTAGCCTCCTCCACCTCGGTCTGTTCTTGGCATCTTCCTCTCGCGCTCCTAGAGCTCGCGTCAGCCGGGAAGGCGGCCGGCTCTCTGGGATTTGCGCAGAGAGAGACAGAGATACATGTCCACTGTTGCAACAAGTCCACCATGTCTGAGTCCCCACACCGCAAGCTGCTGCCGTGAGTTCCTTCGGTGTGGCAACACAGCCGCTTAGCTCATCAAGCCCTTCTCTTTCACGCTGCGTTACACTTTTATAGTATTCGTACACTTTGTAAACTATTTCTCGGGCTTGCTTATGCACAACCTCTCGTTTACTTCCCTCTGCTTCTAGTAGCTGGATGTCCTTGGTTACCTGGTCTCTCCATCTCATTTTTGGTTTGCCTATTGACGTCCGAAACGGGGGAGGAGCTTACGGTCAGCTGTTTGCAATATGGCGGCGAGATAGTGACGAGAAGTAAGCAAGACAGTGATAGGGTGTGTGTTTGTTATGGATTCTAATTTATGATGGTAAAATACTACATATTTTCTTTCATTGATATAAATATTTTTATAATCAATTTAAATGCAGTGCATAATTAATTACTACCAGTTAAAAATATTACCCACTCTAGATAGTTAATTTACTGTCTGCCGTTACATTTATGAAGCCTGTACTTGGGAGCCTAGCGGTATCGATGTTTTTATTAATTTCACAATATATATCTCTCACATAACACAAAGGACGTCTCCCTGATAATAAATTGAATCCAGCAACCCTGAATTTGCATGAATGTTTTGGGTTCAAAGAAGCGTTACTTTGGATGCTCAAATCATACTTCAATATTGCTAATATTGACCTACATACTTGCTGTTCAAAGGCAAGAATATAAATTTATTAATTTCTTGCCACAGGCAAGTTAAAATGAAGGCATCCTCTTTATCAATATATTTAATTAAATACTTAAAATACAGATATTTAACAAACCTGGAGTCTCCATTTGAACTTGTCATAAACAAACGGAACAGATCAAAAACTACACTTTAAGCCAAATCAAATTCACTCCCCAGCTCGACATAAACCATAATACCAATTAAAACCTATACAAAACATACTCTCCTTACTGTTGTACAACTTTCAAACCAACTATTCGCACTCAAAACTGAAAAACCCTGAAATGGGAACTAATTAAAGTTAGAATAGCCTAGGCCGATCAGGTCTCCTGCTACATTACCGCATATGTATACTTAACATCACTATAACTTCTAAATTACGACTAAGTGACCTATCTGCCTGCGTAGTATAGGTGTTATCGGCCTGCCTGGGATGATGGGTCAAGAAACCGGTACTTAAAACTAAGATTTTACACAATAATTAACTAAATTCAACAGCAAGGAGATCATAGACAAAAACACAATTTAAGCCAAATCATACTTCAATATTGCAAATATTGAGCTACGTACTTGCTGTTCAAAGGCAAGAATATAAATTCTCTGGCAAATTAAGGCTAGGAACAGCATTTTTCTTAAGTTTTCTAACCATTCAACTATTGTCAATCGGAATAACCCCTAAAATAAGTTTACGAAGAGTGGATTACATTCGGTTCTATGTACGGCACGGAAGTATTAGGCTACAAGTTTATCAGTATTTTTGATGTAGCTAAATCCTTGCGAATACAAATTAGAGACAATTACTATCAATAATCAACAGTACCGGTGCTTATGCTGTGGAAAGAAGTCGTCTTCACAAAAATGCAGACTGCACACTGTCATGTAACGTGTAACACGTTTTCCAATTGACAGCGCCGAAGCCCATCTTTCTCTCTGAACTTTTTGTACAGGAAAGTAGTGAAGAGATTTCGTACCCATTTTATACGATTTGCAACCGTATACAGAGCAGTACCTCCTCGAATTTGACAAATTCCTGTTTCCATCACGACATCAATGCTTCACCATGAAAATAAACCTCACCAGTCACAATGTTACAGCTTCAACATTCTACCGCGTGGCTGCGCCATCCAACTTTTCTGACGCCAATAGGTCTTCGTCCGTCTGGCATTCTCGCACACACTGCTCGCAGTCTAGATCCCTCTTCTCTTCTATACATGTGACCAGCCCATCTCAGTCTTCTTGTCTTAGCTTCCGCAACAACATCGGGTTCTTTATACAACTCCTTTAGTTCCTTGTTCTTTCTCCTTCACCACTCACCTGCTTCACATATTGGCCCGAAAATCTTTCCGAGGATTTTATTTTCAAAAACCTTTATCTTTCTCTCTGTGCATTTTTAATCTCTATGTTTCTGCACCATATAGTAATACTGGCCTAATTATAGTTTTATAAATACGTATTTTGGTCCCTCTTGATAACAATTTGGATGTGAGTAGTTTGTTAACTGAATGCAGCTTTAATCCTCTCTTCTTTCTCCTGTTCTTCTTCGTTTCTATTGTTTATTAGTGTCCCCAGGTATTTGAACTCACCTACTTCTTCAAACACTGGTTATCAATTTGTAAAGTTCCATGTACTCTTGTCTTGTAATTTCTAAGGTTCGGATGTTAAGGAAAAGTCATATTTTTTTCCTGAGCCCATTTTACTCGCAATCTGAAAAATAAGCTTGAATGACGGGTCCCTGACCACGTTTAAAGCAATTTGATGTTGCCTATAAATGCATATTTCGGCCATTTTTATTGTTTTGGTCATATTTGGTCATATTTTAGTGATATAAGGTCATATTTGGTTATAATTTCAGAATTTCTGTTTAAATTGAGGCGTCGTTAACAAGGTACATGTTACCTGCGTCGAGTTTCAAACACAGGATTTCCGAATAGTGTAGTAGATGTATTTTTCTTTCTTTTCCCGGAACAGGCAGATAGGAGGTTAGGAGACCTGATTCCAAGACGGAGCAATACATTTCCTGTTAGGCAGTGTCTTCTAACTTACGCCGACATATATCATAAAGCATACTAATACTTGGTTTTTTTCTTTACTTTTAGAAAAACTGAGCAAGAACTGCATCTCAAGGCTATGATACTGAATGAATGTTGAAAATGTTAATGTACTGTAGCTCTCTGTCCGTTTGTATGATTAAATGTGTCTGGTGTATTATCGCTGATCACGTTTTGGCACTTAAGACGTTTACTGTATGTTAGTGATACTCTACCTATCCCAAAAATTCATGTCATATTTCGCAGTTTTTAGGTCATATTTTATAGTTTTTAGGTCATATTTAGCTAGTTTTTAGGGCATATTTGCTTGCATATTTGGCACTTCCTTAGGTCTTAAACTTCCGAACCCTAGTGATTTCTCTCTACCTTCATGAATTTTGTTTTTTCATCATTCACTTCTAGTCCAAATTCCCTTGCTTTTTTTGAAGAACTGTTTTGCCAGTCCTTTTAAGTCTTCCGAATTTACAGCAATTATTACAAACAGATTAATGAGATGAATCCAATTTGATTCGAAATATGTTCTCTAATCTTTAATAAGATTAAATATGTGTATTGACAAGCCTCCGTGGCTTAGGCGGCAGCACGCCGGCCTCTCACCGCTGGGTCCGTGGTTCAAATCCCGGTCACTCCATGTGAGATCTGTGCTGGACAAAACGGAGGCAGACATGTTTTTCTCCGGGTACTCCGGTTTTCCCTGTCAAAATTTCATTCCAGCAACACTCTCCACTATCATTTCATTTCATCTGTCATTCATTTAATCATTGCCCCAGAGGAGTGCGTCAGGCATCGGCAGCCGGCACAGTTCATATCCTCGCCGCTAGATAGGGGCTTCATTCATTCCATTCCTGACCCGGTCGGAGACTGGAAGCAGGCTGTGGATTTTCATTCATGTGTATTGACAAGCGTCTTTATCATTTACATGACTCCAAATATTTCCCTAATAAGATCCCTGAGGTGTACTTGAAACTCTCACTTTCTCGGGTTGGGATGAAGTATCCTCACCTGTTGTGACACCAACTGCTGCTGATTTATACGTGACCTGTTGACCTCTCATGCCGGCCTCCTACTGGTGTCTCGCCCGGCAGGGGGGTTCCACAAGGCTCTGCGCGCACTCCTAACATATTCTGCCTACGATCTGGTTCACCAAATTTAGTTCTTTCGCTAACACGAGACAGTTTATCAAGCGTTAGTTTTCCCTTACTCACGGATAATTATCACCTCTCCCGTTTATAACGAATATACAGCCGTATTACAAACATTTGTGCACCATTACATTAGGCAAGAAGCATATTTTGTTTATTACGCACAAGTGCAGTCATAGGAAATATTTCCGTCGTTTTTGTCGACCGCGGGCCTCGGATACCCTAATACCGTCGGGATCAAAAGAGAACAACAGTTGGCAAAGAGACGCCAAAAGAAAAGGTGAAAGTGAGGAGCCCGACACAAGTAAGTGGAAGCAATGCTGGACCCAGCTGGGGCCCCGTGGTCGCCAACCCACGTCCCACTAGTCGTGAGCCCCTGAGGGGAGGATATGAAAAGTAGGTTGGCTCAAGCAAGGAAAGCATTTCTACAGAAAAGGAATCTGTTGACATTGAATATAGATTTAGGTATTAGGAAGTAATTTTTGAAAGCTTTTGTCTGGAGCGTGGTACTATATGGAAGGGAAACTTGGACTATGGGAGCAGCAGAAAAGAGGAGAATTGAAGCGTGTGAAATGTGGTGTTACAGAAAAATTATGAAGAGCAGATGGGTAGATAGGGTAACAAAAGAAGAGGTATTAAGACGAGTGGAAGGGGAGAGATGTTTCTGGCGACTGATAATAAAGACAAGAGATAGGTTGGTAGGACACATACTAAGACACCCAGGAATTGCAAGCTTAGTTATGGAAGGAAGGGTTGTGGACAAGAACTGTAGGGGTAGACCGAGGTTAGAATATGTTAAACAGATTGCCTCGGATGTAGGGTGTGGTAGCTATGTAGAGATGAAACTATTAACTCAGGACAGGGAGGCATGGAGGGCTGCATCAAACCAGTCAAAAGAAGACTCAAACCATAACTGCCGCAGTGGCTTCGAGGTTCCTAATCGTGACGGTAGATAGGAGCATGGGATATTTATTATTATCATTACGCAGGGGATCACAAATATTACATCACAATTCTCTCTCTGGAGCTCAAAAATTAAATATGTACATAATTGTTAAATGTATAGTCTGAGTGATAAGGACGATATTAAATTGATGAGCTCCAGAACAATTACAACGAATTCGGAGAAATTGTAGTAAATAATTTCAGTTTCAATTTATTTATTAAATGCTATTCTTATTACATTATTGTGATAAGTGTCACGAATCTGACGGCAAATCCAGTACAGATTATCAGTGATTATCTGTGGTGATCCGGGCGTTGACACCAAGAGCCCGCTGATGAGCCAGCTTGGTGTCCTAGGCGAAAGCCTAATTTATACTGTAAATAATTTAATCATTGCTCGATTCTCACTAATTGCCATCTTGTGCACATATGTAAATATAACCCAGGGTCTCCTCGATCGCCTCGGCTTGCTGCATGCCCGCCAGCATATCTCTGTCTCCTTCTATCACACTCCCTTCCCTTGCCTGAAGCACAGCAGTGGCCGGCTTGCTGCCTGGCTCAGCAAATACGGCGAGTTCGTAGATTTGAATCGCGCGCCCGGAAGTAACAAAGTAACCTCATTTTCTCGGAGGGAAAAATTTTCTCCGATTGCGGCATCGTCTTTTACATAACACGCAGGGAGTTCCTGATTTTTTTGTCGGTATAATTAAGATACACCCTGTATATATATATTGGGGGCTCTGATGCATCCCGGATGCGAAGTGGGGCTTAACTCCTTTCAGAGACTCCCTTCGGTGTACTATAAATATAGTGTAAGGCACTGATGAATAAATATGAATTTAAATGAAAAGACACGCCACAATCCTAGAAAAATTGCTAAGTTTTAATTCACTGGCCGTGAAAGCCAATATACCATATTTTTGGAAGCCTTCATAGGGAGGTTATGGCTGCTTGAGCCTTCAGTTCTCGCAGTAAAGAGGCACAGGTGCGCTTCATAAAATGGGGGGTAGTGCGCAGTTCGTTAATCCTGTGGGGGTCCGGGCGGGGACACCAAAGGGCCCGCTGGTGTCCTAGGCGAAACCCCACACAAGACACGGCACAAACCTAAAAAAATTGTTGAATATTAATTATTATTTACAACATACAGATTGTATTTCAATACAAGAGCGCATACAAGAGACATGGTACAGTATTTACTTTTTAATTTGTTTTCAATTATCAATAATATATACAGGGTGTATATTAATTATACCGACAAAAAATTCAGGGACACTCTGCGTGTTATGTAAAAGACGATGCCGCAATCGGATTGGCGGAGAAAATTTTTCCCTCCGAGAAAATGAGGTTACTTTGTTACTTCCGGGCGCGCGATTCAAATCTACGAACTCGCCGTATTTGCTGAGCTAGAGAGCAAGCCGCTGGCCACTGCTGTGCTTCAGACAAGGGAAGGGAGTGTGATAGAAGGTGACAGAGATATGCTGGCGGGCATGCGCAAGTTTCCTCGATCGCCTCGGCTTGCCGCATGCCCGCCAGCATATCTCTGTCTCCTTCTATCACACTTCCTTCCCTTGCCTGAAGCACAGCAGTGGCAAGCGGCTTGCTGCCTGGCTCAGCAAATACGGTGAGTTCGTAGATTTGAATCGCGCGCCCGGAAGTAACAAAGTAACCTCATTTTCTCGGAGGGAAAAATTTTCTCCACCAATCCGATTGCGGCATCGTCTTTTACATAACACGCAGAGCGTCCCTGATTTTTTTGTCGCTATAATTAAGATACACCCTGTATATATTAATTATTATTATTAATTTTATATATTTTATATATAATTTAATTAAACATATTAGGTGATAATGAGAAAGATATTAATGTAAATAGTAAAAAGACACAAATAGTTACACTACAGTAATTATATTAAGAAGTTATGTTATAAATGTTTATTAAGGTATTTTTTAATTTTATTTATTCACATAGTGTCGGGCTCCGGAGTTGCAGACTACCGACTAACCCCCCCCCCCCCCCCCCCCGTTACTTCTGAACACTAGCCTTAACCGTTTATCACATTACTTCAGGCTCTTCAATGACGATCCAGATCCGTCTTCCTTGTTCGGAGGATATTTTCAACAAAACTTGCTACCAGCTTACATTTTTCTTCATTTAGTAGCATCACCGCAACAATATTGTCAGGAGATATCCCCACCTCAAAGTGCTCTTGATGAGACTGTCTATTTTGGACCCACCGACCACAAGAGAAGAAGGTGTGATAGCATTATCTAGGTCATTAATAGGTTACAGTAGATGCAATCTGGTGAATCCACCTTACCCATCTTCGTAAGATAAGAACAGAAGTACCCATGCCCAGTCAAGAACTGAGTGAGATAGTAACCAACCTCACCATGTTTCCTCTCTGTCCAAACCTGCACCTGAGGGATCATTTCCTTAGTCCACTGCCTTAGATTTCCTTGCTTCGATTTGATATGCCAATTATGAAAGGTTTGTACTCTTGCTGTTTGTCTTGTATTTTGTAAACCTGCCTCAGATTTCCTCCAGTAAATGTACTTGCGTTCTTTCGCAAGAAAAACAAGGAGTTCCGTGACGAACTAAAGAGACTACTTTACTTAAGATTCATGCAAATGTATATAGACATACCTAGAATAATGACGAAATCAAGTTGGTAATACTAACATTTCTAGGTACTGCAGTTTAAAATACACCTGAAAGAATGTAGTCTAATAGAGTAACCTGCTACAGTTGGCAGCCCTGGTGACTCTGAAAATATTCATAGTTCCATCTCTTAAGGTCTAGAATGCACATGCCAAATTTGGTTGAAGTCTAATGGATACTGGACGTTACATGCTGTTTGATATTGGATTTATCAGTGCGCGTAAAATCATGTTGGGAAGAAAGTCACATATGTGATGCTCAGAATTAACCTGAAATATTACGATCTATTATAGTGCCAATTTTGGATGAAATCCATTTGTTAGTATAGGCTAGAAATTACATGTAATTAAAAATTGAAACTATCAGAAAGCTTAGAATAATGTTGGCAGCAATGATGTATATCATTTACTCCAAATTAATCTAGAATGTCAGCTACTATACATGTGTAAAGTTTATAGCCGATGGCTTGCATACTTTGTGATATATTGGTATTAGGATTAAACAAATAGAGAGACAAAATATTAACAGTTGGCAGCCCTACTGGTTCTTACGAATAAGCATAGCCATAACGGTTATGGTACAAAAAGCACATACGAAATTTCGTTGAAATCCATTTGTTAGTATATAAGTTATAAGCAGGCTTAGAATCGTGTTAGCTGCAGTGATGTATATAAGTTACACCAGGGGCGATGCGTCATTAAGGGCCGAAAGGGCCCCGCCCACCCAGGGCCATTAGACAGAATTGCACAAAATTTGTTTAATTGAAGTATTTAAAAATTACTTTAAATTACAGGTATTCTTCTTAAAATTAGTGGTTTACTTTTCTAGAATCTCTGAAAAGAATTCAGTATACGTAACTCATCCATAGCTTAAGATTCTGACAGCCTCGTACGGTGTATTGTCAAGCGAGGGCCACTGTACAGAAAGTCCCATATAAAGTATATGGCTTGATGGGCCCGGTGATGAAACAGTGGACATAGCACTGTCTTGCACGCGAATTCTTCTGTGCTATGAAGGGACTTTTCTCTCTCTTCAAGGGCTGGCAGATTGGGCCCATTGGCAACTCCAGCTATCTGATATGACATCTAGCGGTAAAATGAGAAACTTACCAAGTAGGGTACATTTGTCACGTGGTGACTGTTTGTATACGGTTTCTTGTATTCGTAAGCAGATCGAGGTAAATTCTTCGTGTCTTTAAGTTTTACTCGTTGATGGAGTGTAAAATGAGTAAAAGCGAAGTATATTGCTCAGTTTACGGCTGTAAGTCGATGCATAAGAGGGCTGCGGATATAAGTTTTCATCACTTTCCAAAAGATGTAAATAGCAATAGCCGAAAGGTGAGGATACCAAATAAATACGGGCAACAGGAGCGGGTTGGACTACTCACCACTACACTCACTGACGACAGGACGGGTTGTTCACTGTTACGCCGAGCCAAGCCGCACCTAGACAGCCAAGCACAGTATCGCCGAGCCAAGCCGTACCAAGACAGCCAAGCCTACACCTGCCGAGTACAGCCAAGCTTCATCAGTCAGGTATCCTTCCCCCTCCATAGTTCATTTCCAATTACCCTACCAACCGCCATCACCTCGCTCTGCGATATCCGAGCCATTCCACTACGAGTCATATAGACCTAATTTGACTTCGCAGGGTAAATATCTACTCTGGGAGAACCTGCTACCAGTCCGATATTCAACACCAAACCCACCAGCTAACCATCCAAATCAAGCAATTCCTGTGTCCCCCGAGCTTTAATACAAGTTAAACTCATCCCTTCGCCCTACCAAGTAGCAAATAATTTCTACAGTCTATGGTACAGTGAGCAAACTCAAATATAGCTTTTATACGTAACAGCGCCATGACTCGAACTGCTCAAAAACAAATACCAGCAGGCAACCGATGCTTGATAATATGAAATTGACACATAAAATCCAGTAGAACACACAAATTAGATCACGTGTATAGCACAGTTATACATATATAAATCAAAAATAACACTGTCATTATTTTAGGGACCACATTTACTGATTATAACCAAAAAATAAAATGTGTTCCATATCAAACGCGTGTTATTGAGTATTTTTACCCTACTTATCCAGACCGACCGCAGCGCCCCAAGTGTTAGTTTGAGTTGCCAATAGCCTCGCTTTGAAGCGAAATAGACAATGTCTTCATTTCACTTCTTGCTTCTGTCTCTGTCTAACAGGATTACGGGAGAAGGGTCCATCCCACCCCACGCCCTTAAACAGGTATTCAGTCATTGTTCGCAACTGGATGACATTAGACAAAGATATATTTATGCGTTTTCAGTTGTCTGGTGTTCCAAGTACAGAACAAGTGTGTTAGTGAATTCTGTGGATGAAGTTAATATCTGTAAATTAATGTCTTTTTAACTTTTGTGATACGGTACGTAGTTATTTAATACAGTATGCTGATTGTGTGTGACATAGGAAAATGAGAGTGGATTATTTATTAACAAATCTATTTTCTTCTATACCGCTGAACACAAAATTAGAAATTAAAATATTAGGTCCTCATCAACCAAGCTTCATCCAAGCACAGGAGAGGAGAATATATTCACTAATAAGGAGCCATGTGAGTACAGTTTTTAATGCATGATATTTTTATTAAACTTTTTTAAAGTGTTGTGTTGTATGGAATTATGAAAATGGCAATATTGGCAACAATGATTGTCAAATATAAAACAGTATTTTATATGAAAAAACAATAATATCAAAACTCAGCAATTTTTCTAGATTTATGCCGTATCTTGTGCAGGGTTTCGCCTAGGAACACCAAGATAGTCTCATCAGCGGGCTCTTGGTATCCGTGCCCGGACTCCCACAGAAGAAGCGAACTGTGCACTACCTCCCTTCCTAGGCGAAACCCCGCACAAAACACGGCATAAACCTAGAGAAATGGCTGAGTTCTAATTCCTTGGCTGTGAAAGCCAATATACCAACAATAATATCATCTGGCCCACCCTAAAATTTTAGTCAGGAGCCGCCCCTGAGTTACACCAAACTAAGGTAGGATGTCAGGTACTATACGTGTGCAAAGTTTAGAGCCATTGGCTTGCATACTTTCTGATATATTGATATTAGGGTTAAAACATAGAGAGAGAATTTATTAACAGTTGGCAGCCCTGGTGGCTCTTTAGAATACGCACAGTTATATCTGCTGTAGTACACATAGTACATACGAAATTTGTTTGAAATCCAATTTATAGTATAGAAGTTACATGAATTTAGAAATTGGACCTATCGGCAGGCTTCGAATAATGCTGGCAACACTGGCATATATGGACTTCCGAAAATGTATCTGGAATGTTATTATCTATGTGTGTGCCCATTTTGGAATAGGCTAGTTCGCATGCATAACTTCTGAGATATCCAACATAGAGCTCAAATTTCAATTGCGATCTTCAGGAGTTGGTAGCACTGACGTCAATTCCAAATATGGCCGTGAGATATTCAGGTATAGATCTTTACTCTTACCAAATTTGATTTCGATAGCTGCAGCCGTTTAGGAGTTGATAGAGGGGAGGGGGTACACAAACAGACAGATAGATAGACGGTCAGAAGGACAGACAGACACACATTTTCTCGAATCGATCTCATAAGTCTACTTTTTCCTCATTTTTCCAAATTTTAAAAGTAGGCTAAAATGGAATAATTCTGGCAAAAACAAGAACTTCAGATGCCACGCACAAAGCACCCTGTCTCTCCACTTGCGCTAGTGACTTCCTATAAATTTCCTTATCAAGGGCACCCGCCCATATTTCCGCTCCATACGGCAGAACTGAATGAATGGCCGTCATCAGTAGTATCCACTTACTAGATTTTGGACCACCAACATTGGCCATGAGCTGACTGAGGGACGTTACTCCTCTAGCCGCTTTATCTGCAGTGATAATAATTATAATAATAATAATTTTCTTCAGCGTTTTTCCTGCATTTTAGCTGCATAATAATAGAATAATAATCGTTTTCATAGCGGCAATGGCGCTTTCTCGAACAAACCATTTCTTGTTGGAATATGCTGTTAAGATCACGGCCATGCTATGCAAACCCCAGGATTTCAAGTTACTGGCCGCCACTGATCCTCACTTCAAACATTTCAATGCTATAAAGTACAGTGAGTGTCCAAGCTAAGAAGAAGGAGCAGTGGTGTATAAATAAATCCTTGTCAAACAGTAGAACAGAACAGGTCGGTGGGCTTAACAAATGAAGCATTTTGTCATAGCCCGCTGCAAGATGTATTCACACGTCACACAAGAGTAACTCATGATTTGTGTTGGCTGGGCCAGTGGGAGGTCTTCACACAGGTGCACGATAACGAACATACAAGATAGGCCATCGGCCCAGTTACTCGAGCGAGGGAGGTGTTTTTACAGAGTTCCATAACCTGTAAACCCATAGGGATTCCGTAAGAGTGATGCAGATTTGAATTTATATACAGTACACATCACCTTAAATACATGACTAAGATCACTACAAACACAGTCATATATAGTCCACAGCTACTAACAACGCAACCTTACCATTTGTCCCTCAACACAACGAACATAATTTTCCATAGTCCGCGTCACCTTAAATAAGTTACTAACAATGTAACCTTATAATTTGTCCCCCATCTCTACAAACATGGTGATCTATAGTCCACGTCACCTTAAATAAGTTTCTAACAATTTAACCTTACCATTTGTCCTTCATCACTACAAACATGGTGATCTATAGTTCGCGTCAAATATGTTACTAACAATGTAACCTTACCATTTGTCCCCCATCACTACAAACATGGTGATCTATAGTCCACGTCATCTTAAATAAGTTACTAACGATGTAACCTTACCATTGTCCCCCATCACTACAAACATGGTGATCTATAGTCCACGTCACCTTAAATAAGTTACTAACAGTGTACCCTTACCATTTGTCCCCCATCAATACTAATGTGGTGATCTATAATCCACGCCACCTTAAATAAGTTACTAACATTGTAACCTTACCATTTATCCCCCATCACTACAAACATGGTGATCTATAGTCCGCGTCACCTTGAATAAGTTACTAACAATGTAACCTTACAATTTGTCCCCCATCACTACAAACATGGTGTTCTATAGCTCGCGTCACCTTAAATAAGTTACTAACAATGTAACCTAACCAATTGTCCCCCATCACTTCAAACATGGTGATCTATAGTCCGCGTCACCTTAAATAAGTTACTAACAATGTAACCTTACCATTTGTCCCCCATCACTACAAACATGATGATCTATAGCTCGCGTCACCTTAAATAAGTTACTAACAATGTAACCTAACCATTTGTCCCCCATCACTACAAACATGGTGATCTATAGTTCGCGTCACCTTAAATAAGTTACTAACAATGTAACCTTACAATTTGTCCCCCATCACTACAAACATGATGATCTATAGTCCACGTCACCTTAAATAAGTTTTTAAAAATGTAACCTTACCATTTGTCCCCCATCATTACAAACATGGTGATCTTTAGTTCACGTCACCTTAAATAAGTTACTAACAATGTAACCTTACCATTTGTCCCCCATCACCACACACATGGTGATCTATAGCTCGCTTCACCTTAAATAAGTTACTAACAATGTAACATAACCATTTGTCCCCCATCACTACAAACATGGTGATCTATAGTCCGCGTCATCTTAAATAAGTTACTAACAATGTAACCTTACCATTTGTCCCCCATCACTACAAACATGGTGATCTATAGTCCGCGTCATCTTAAATAAGTTACTAACAAAGTAACATTACCCTTTTTCCCTCAAGTTTCTACTTTAATTTTAGACGTCATTTGCCTTAATTTTCAATAGAAACATTCTACCGTGATTTAAAGGCTCTTATATGATTTTCAGGGCGAGTGAGCGAGAAATGAGGGCATTTGTGGGAGATTTTATTTTGTTTTAATACAGACATTATCTGCCTGTGGTGGCCAAACAGTAAACAATCGAACGTGTTGAGGACTGGGACTTTATGAGCACATAACTCATAGTAACAGCTGCTATCTCTGCTGGGCAGAAACAATAACGTCGACACAATCTACAGTAGAAATCTTATCTCTTCTCTTCTTTCTTCTGCTAGTGGCGCTTTCATTTCTATAGAGCATTGATACGATAATAATAATAATAATAATAATAATAATAATAATAATAATCAACATTTTAATACTTTTTTAAACATAAAATCAGCACCCAGGGAACAGGAGGTCGGACTAGGAAAAGTTCTGAAGGTAGAAAAGTTTAAATACCTCGGTGAATGGATAGAGCCTAACCTATTAGAGAAGGAAGCCTTCATGTCACGCATTAATAAAATGGAAATGGCATACAACCTGACTAAAGACATCTACAATAAGAGATCGATATCCTTAAACGCCAAAATTAGACATTACTGCACTGTTATTCGACCAGAGGCTCTGTATGCGGCTGAGACTCTAATGATGAACAAGAAAGGTCAGGTCTAATGGAGGCTAAAGAAAAGATGATTTTGAGGAAAATCCTGGGTCCCATCAAAGAAAACAGCGAGTATAGAAGGCGTCACAACCACGAATTTTACAAGCACGTGGAGAAGCACGATTCGAAAAAGGAGGATTGCCATTTATAGCCACGTGACACGAATGAGCCCATGCAGGATATCAAAACAGATATTGACGTACTTTCAAGATAAAAAAAAACAAAGGGGCATGGTTCACGTAAGTTGAGAAAGATCTACGTGAAATGGAAATTTCCTCTAAAGATACCCAGGAGCGTGTTCCACTTCAGGAAAAAGTACGTACGCACAAAGGTTTCCAGGAAAAGCCGAAGCAGAAGACAGGAAAGGCGTGGTCCCAAGAGAGAAAAGAACAACACCGGAGATGAATGAGGGAACACTGGGCGGTAGTTAGAGCTCGGAGTTGGCCGAATCGAAGAAAGAGGAAGAAGAATAATTTTAATACTTTTTTAATATCGTATGGCCTCGTGTGTCAGCTCCAAGCTCTGTTATTTGACGCCCAGAGGGCAGTTTCCATGTCCAATTTTGTCATTCCTTGGAACGCTATGAAAGTCAATGACGTTAGACATGTAAGCTCCTTGACACTATAGCGCTTTCTAGTAGAGAAAGGAGGAACTTTGTGTTGGCGGAAAATCCCGAGATTAATTTTACCATTATGGACATGGCCTTTTGAATTCAAATGGGTTCCTTAACATGCCAACAACGTATGACATGAGTATCGTGACTTTCTTCGCTTTTCAAAAATCATTTACCACGGCCAGGAGCGAACGTGCAAGCTTGGGTTTGGTAGTCCGAAACGTTAACCACACACCCACCGTGGCAAGCATAATCATAATAATAATAATAATAATAATAATAATAATAATAATAATAATGCAATAAATGGCATCACCAGCGGCGTACGCAAGATTCCCTTCTGGGGTAGGGGGTGTTCATTAATATAATAAGGTTAATGTGTACATTATTAAATGGACAGATGACCTTGCTGTTCCGCCCCTTAAACGACAGTAATCATCATAATTAAAATGATATTTCGGTTAATATTCGTAAAAACAATAATTAAATAACCGTTCTATTTGCATGAAAACTATTTTAGGCCTCATTTCTTTGACACAATAAAACAAGTAGTTCCGTGAAGAACTATACAGCCTATTTTCATATATCCTACTAATATTAATTGCCTCTATCAACATACTAAATTTTAGTTTGATTGCTGAAATAGATTCGTAGACATTGAGAACCGTCTAAATATTTCGGATGGTCGCCATGTTCGACTTTTATATAAATGTAGGGCTTAGAGTTATGTACTGTTACTCAAACTTCAATCACATGATTAGGACACAAGAAGTAAAAATGAGATTTTAAAATTTCGCACAGCTGCCATCTTGTGGTTATGGAAACAATTGTAATAAATTAGATGCCAGTGGATTAACATTTGTATAAGGATTTACTGTACCAAGTTTCACTGCACTTGGATTGTTAAATTGCGAGAAACAAACATGTGAATATGTATACTTCGCGTCGCCACCATGTTGGATTTGTGTTCTCCAGGTTATTGAAAGTCCTATAGGTGAACTTATGTTCATAAGCCCTATGAACATTAAAAAAAAACAGTTTGATTGTTGAAGTAGATTCGTACATATTGAGAACCGTCTAAATATTCCGGATGGTCGCCATGGTGGATTGCTATATGTATAGGCCATAGAGTCGTGTACCTTTAAAGGAAAATTATTGCGTAGGTTCATTATTCAAACTTTCACTTCGATCGCATGATTACGACACAACAAACAAAAACTTAATTTAAAAAATTCACACAGCCTCCATCATAAGGTTATGTAAAGAATTGAACTAAATTAGATACCAGTGCATTTCAATGTGTATAAGCATTTGCTGTGCCAAGTTTCATTCCGTTTGGATTATTAAATCGCGAGAAAAGTCTATTTAAAACTTTCAACTTCGCTTGGCTGCCATGTTCGTTTTGAAGTTAACCTGTTTTTTAAGGTCTAATAGATCAACTTCCAGTAGTGCCCTTTATCTTCGTGCAAAATTTCAGGGTGTTACCGGTAACAGTTTCAGAGTTATAGAATGCTGGTGAAATATTTCGCACAGCCGCCATATTGAGGTTATGTAAACAATTGAACGAAGTTAGATGTCGGTACATTACAATATATTGAACCCTTATTGATTTGCCGATCAACAAGTCTTCATGATTTTTATTATTATTATTATTACTGATGCCCAGGCAGAACAAGTTGGAAGTTGACAAAGGGGAGTCAGGTAGTGTGTCGCAACGATTACAACAGAAGCAGCTTGGTAGTTATTCCTGAAGATGACCGGTTAAGCCGAGTTCAAGGACAAATTCTGTACGAACGCGCACCTAAATCGGCATCATTATGGGAGTGTCAGAAGTGAAGTTCTAACCGATCCACGATTGAATCAGCAAATCAGGGGAGAGGAAGCCAAAGCCACACGGTGGATCGCGTACCTTAGAAAAAGGCGCGAAAACGCGTATCTAAAGAACCGCCGATACGATATAATTCCGCATAAGTCCATTGAGACGTTTAGATGAATAGAAGAAGATTGATACTAGTCCTAAGTTTGTGAGGTGAAAACTACAGATTATTTTCACAAATTTCCCCCACCCTACCCCATTCTGTCAGTTTCTAATAAATTGATCGGTGATGAGCTGTTTGGGACACAACTTTATTGAGCTCTGGTGAGCAACGTTCACGCTAGTTTGCGTCACGATTTATCAAGCTCTAGTGAGCATACTTCACGTCTGTTTGACAAACATTTCAATTTGTGCTCAAGGGAGCAGAGTTCACGTTTAGCGGAGGGAAATCTCTAGGCGAGATAAGCGCTGCGTGATAGACATATTTGAGACTTGTTTGAAGCCAGTTGCGTGGTGATTGATGAGTGTAATTTATGTAAATTTTTGTGTTATATTTTGAGAGATGTAAATGTGCGTGTGATAAGCAAATGCTGAGATAGGGCCAGTTCTACGTTAAGTAATCGCCTAGGACATTATTGTGAGTGAAAGTAGTAGCTCATAGCGATTCTAGCTAGGCAAACTAATAACTTTGAACATTTCTTCCCAAGAAGCTACGCCAAGATGTCTGCTGAAAGGTCGTGTGATGGAATGAAGTGCATCGCCTCTACCAATACGTCGACTATGGACGAGTAGATTTCCCGCAGGGAAATGCTATGGGATGGAGGTTAAGTTCTACAAGCTGCAACGGTGATGTACAAACCATTGATTTACTCAATATGTAGTTAGATTAGACGCGGGAACGTTGTAAATATTTTATTCATTGTTTTTTCTTGTATTTAGATTTTTTTGTGCCGACACTATTATCTTTAAATGTACGTTGGCACGTGGCCAAAGTTGTTTGATTGTATATTTTTTTCTTATGAGTCATATTTAGTGTACACGGCGTGTGTATTTGATTTTATCCATGCGAATGCGAAACTCGTCACGGTCGACAAGTGGTGCTTTATTCAAGTTCATTTTTTTTTTTTGTAGGAAAAGGGGGTAAATGTTGTAAGATGTTTTGCGAACAGGTTTTGATTCATACTAGGGTTGCCGAGCGCAACAAATTAAGATGTCACTGTAGAACACCTTAGTTCTATTTTTTTTAGGTTTATTTTGAGTCCTTTTCAGGTTCTTTAGTCACGGACTAGATTGGGAGCGCAAGTTGGTGGAAAATATTTTATGTCTTTTATTTCAGGTTTCTGTCAAACCCATACGTGTGATTCTGGTGTGTGTTTTGTGTCAGGTGTGTGTATTGATTCTTCGTGATGAGGGGTAGAAGGTGCTACCGCCCTCAAAATTTGTGGTTGTATTTTATGGAAAGGCAGAGCACTCTCAGAGGCTACTGTACCTTGTCCAGTGCTGATTCTTGGATTTCCTTGGGAAATGCTGAGATATTTTATTTTTTGACACACACACGTATATTATGTGCTTTTGGGAGCACACTTCTTCGAGACTCGAACCAGTGCCACGGCAGGTCGAGGTAATTGACACGTGGGTTGACAGATGTGCAGATTCCACTTAGCGCCCGTCTATGTCTAGTGATTCATAGTTTTAGGCAGTCCAGCTGACCGACTGACCCTGTAAGCTATCAGTAGCAATCCTGTTCTTTTGATGGACATTGGACCATAATTAATTGGGAGTTCGCCATGTCCGTTACGGATTACCGCATATCGTATGAATGAAATATTGTTTTATGATGTAAATGTTGGCCTTGAGCCTAGTGATTTCTATGACTCATTTCATGTTAGATTTGTCTGTAGTGACACCATTGGGTGTACTTGTGTATTTTCTTGTAAAAGTGGCAAGCGGCCATATGTGTATTTTTTCTTGTTTGGTCACGTGTTAATTTACTTGTGTTGATTTGAAAAGTCCTAATTTTAGGCGTTAATGTTGTTTGCTACGGCAGTTCCTTGATTCCAATTTCATGCGGAAATTATTTGTTGTTTTATTTAGTGTAGGAAGTGTCGGATTCATTTAATTTGTGTTTAGTTGGTTCCCCGTGTCTGTCTAGCCCTAGACAATGCAGATTCGTCCTCTGAAGGTTTACTGGATGGTGACGAATCTCGCATTAATTTGTACACATCGTAACGCATGTAGAACAGCCGCACACGCACATTGACATTGTAGTAATTTGGGACATTTGGTCCAGCTGTTTACAATCTCTCCTGAGATTAGGCCTAAGTTTGGCAGTTTATTAATTCAAGTGGGAGTCATTTGGGAGAACTTGTTTGTTTTGTTTTTTTATTGTAAATAGTTGATCTGTTATTAAATTCATTTGTTTTAACCCAGGTATTCACTTCTTCCTGCATGTTATTTTGTTATATGGTACCCTGCATGTTATAAGAAGCGCTTAACAACAACTTAACGAAATGGACTGTTACACCCCCCGAAACTGAGTCTCATATGCTTCTTTGCAAGGGTTCAATATATAAACATATACTGTGCCAAGTTTCATTGCGTTTGGTCGGTTAAAACGCGAGAAACGTCTATTTAAAAGTTGAAAATTCGTTTGGCCGCCATGTTGGTTTTGTAGTTACCAGGTTTTCAAAGGTCACATAAGTGAACTTCTAAAAGTTCTCTTAATCACCATACAAAATTCCATGGTGATATCGGTAATTGTTTCGGAGATATTGAATGCTGGTTAAATATTTCGCACAGCCGCCATGTTGGATTGGTGAGACGTAACAAAATTTGAAGGGCACGGTCGGGGTCGCCCGGAATAGTGCTTTGAACCCTCCAAGTTTCATTGAAATCGCTCCAGCCGTTTAGATTTTATTAGGGGGGGGGGACACACACACGAATCACACACACACCCACACACAGACACATGGACAAAAGGTGATCTCATAAGCCTATTTTTTTTCATAAATGAAAATAGGCTAAAATTGATTTAAAAAAACATATGGAAAACAGCAACTTAATATTAAATTTGACACGATGCAGTGGTATCATCATGACCATAGTTACGTGATCGCTTAAAATATTGATATTATATGATAGAAAAATTACATTTTGCTCTCTGTGTTCCTACTGCCGTTACTATTGACTATCAAAATCTGCCTATCTTGATGACTTTATCCGTATCATTAATTGGAATAAATTGTAGAAACTCCTCGTGTACTGAATTATCTTTACCGAAACGGATACACAATTAAAGCAACCCGAAGCGACGTGAAAAATATTACTAATCGCATACTTCAACAGTAAAACTGATCCATGGCTTGCTTAAACGCAGAAGGAGGTGTCTCGCTGTGAGAAAATTGCAAGTCATTTACCAAGTGAAGAACGTGATCACTTTTAAAATATATACAGGAGTTAAGACGCCTCAGTAGTGGTAGTGTAAAACAGGTGATGGATAGGACAATATAAAGATTCATGTAAACAATGTCACTGGGAGGAGTTATACCCCTAACTCCACCGTCGGTACGCCATTGGACATTACAAAGGAAATTATACAAGATCGACTCCAGTTCAAAACAGTAATCAACGACCATTATTTTTGCTGAGAGAAATGACTACCAGGACCTAGAAATCCTGGAGTGAAGAACGGAGAAAGATCAGTGCCCAAATGAAGAGATTTCGGAGAATATAAAATAGTACATTATGCAACAAGCCTATAATGGCTATAATTAAGACACGAGTATGTTTATAAAACGAGCGTTTGCGAGTTTTATAATTTTCATACGAGTTTCTTAATTACCATTATAGGCGAGTTGCATACGACTGTTTATGTTCGACGATAATTATAACTTTATTATTTGTTTTAACATAAATATTCATAAATATCTGTTGAGATTGTCACTAGAATTTTGTGATCGGGTGCTGCGCTGGGTAGTATATCTCTGACTTCCAAGCTCTCTAACCGACCGACGCATGCGCTCTGTGTGCTTCAATGCCATATGTTCAGATTGTGCACCAGTATTCAGTAAAACTGTCTCCGAAGTCGTTTCAAAACTACGCGCTGTGTAGAAATTGATTTGGGGGATATTAAGGTACAGTGCCATTTCTTGTCTCATATTCACAAGTTAATTTACCCGAACATATGGACGGTGCACTTTCGGTACCATAGACATGTTGTATTTTGAGCGCATGCGCGAAGGTATCCTTATCTAATTGGTCACACAACTGTTTCTTGAGCTCTGATTGGTGGGAGAAACTGTTTCATAATGAAAAATAGTGTTATAATGAGCCTCATTGTGATACAGTTTTCTGACACATAATAGTCAGGGTCGAACATAAACATCATTAGCTAAATAAGTTCCACAGATTGGTACAACGATGTAAGATTAATAATGTAACCAATGGATACCATTGGTACAACGATGTAAGATTAATAATGTAACCAATGGATACCATTCGTCGACAGTATTGTACTTATATTCTTTCTTCTTTGTTCGTTTGGGCCGATAATCTAGATGTTAGGCCCCTTAAAACACGGTGCTTGTTGTCTGCCACCTCTGGTGTTCTTGGTGGATTGATTGGCGGCTGCTTTGGTGCTGAAATCTTGAGCCTTTCTATTGGCCCAGTGATCTTTCATTTTCTTGCTATCTTACGTTCCTCGGACCATTTCCTGGACGCTTTGTGGTGAACTTCTCTAATTGATGTGAGGAAAGGCCTGGTTTCAACTGTCAGACTCCTGTCATTTATTGTCAACATCGTCATCTTCAGTTCCCGTTTGCAGCTTCCTGGGTCGGGTTGTGAATTAAAGACCTCCATCGCTGCCTGTCTCTCCACTACCCCTCTCCTTTTTTAAGTACAGTACTCCCTCTGTAATCCGTCATCTCAGCTCTCCGGCACTCCTAGTAATCCGGCGTTTTGTATTAGAGTACGAGCTCAACACTTGATTTGATAATGCGTCCCCAATACTGTACAATGTTTCCCACGCAGCGACAAGACTAGTGTCTGAGTAAACAATGCATTGGCGCCAAGAGCGATGACTCACGCACTCCCCCCTCAGGTGCTTAGTGTAGGACAGTTGTATACTGTAGTAGTGTTGTGTTGAAGATGGCATTCGTGCAGAGAAAACGAAAACATAAAATTCCATCTTTGTTAGATAAACATTATTTTTTTTAATTATTATTATTATTTATTAAATCGTTACAAATACACACATTTTACAAAATTCATAATATCTGTACACATTTTATGAATTTTCTTGCACTTCCTACTCATTATTTAATCTTTAAATTTACAATTATTAAATTATATTGTTACAATATGATAAAGACAGGTCGAAATATGATATCAAATTCATACAGAGCAGGAAGAGATATCACATATGCCACTAAAAGGTGCAACCTTGTGTGTGGCATGCATATCGTTGATTACTACTTCTAAAAATTGTATAATGGCTTAGCCGAATAACACGTTCTATGTAAATGGTGTATACACAAAAAGAAAAAATGAATAAGAAGGAAAATTGAATTTGTGTTTTATAAACTTGTAAGCTCAAGTAATTATACTTTCAATTTTAATTTTGTTTTCTCTGAGAAAATGTTTTATTTGCATCTTCAGGTTTGCATGATTTCCTTTAAATTCTTTTAATTTAATTGGGAGAATGTTATATAATTTTGGTGATAAATACAGAAAGTTACGTTTGGCTATACCTAACTTAGGTTGATATAAAATAGAGTGATTCTCTGTAATACTTCTGGTTTCATACTCGTGGCTAACAACTTGAATTCTATTTCTATCTTTAAAAATGTATTTATATATTTCAAAAGCATACAATTGTTTAATGTTGAAGACCCTTGTCTCAGCATACAGTCTCATAGTCGGATATAATCTATCTTTCTTCAACATTATTCGTAATATGAGATTCTGCACAATCTGAACACTTTTTAGTACATTTTCATAGGCGCCTCCCCAGGCAAGAATACCATATGTAAGAACTGACTGGACTAGAGCATGGTAGATGTCTCTTATTAATTTGTAATTGACAATATGTTTTAAATTGTGAAATATATGGATTGTTCTTCTTATTTTACTTGTAAGGTGTTTGCATTGGCTTTTCCATTTCATGTCACTATCTATAAATAATCCCAGATATTTAACTGTATCCACTTTAGCTATTTTAGGACAGTCACAGTTCTGATTACAGTTCAAAGTGTGTATTTTTAGTTCATTAAAATCATCTTTAACTGCTTTTAAACTGAATCTTACGAACTTTGATTTATTTACATTTAGAAATAGTTCGTTACCATCTAACCATACCTTTAACATTTTCAATGCCGCAGTTGCAATTTGTTTTACATTTCCCCATGTTCTACCTTCAACACAAACTACCGTATCATCTGCGTATGATATGACATTAACATTTTCAATTCCATGTATAGATGATTCAATATCGTTGATAAAAATCAAAAATAATAATGGACCCAACACTGTGCCTTGAGGTATTCCTCTTTTCACTCTTAAAGGTAGACTTGTAGTTCCATTTATTCTAACGTATTGAATCCTTTCAGTCAAATAGCTTTCTATCAATTTCAGTGCTATGCCTCTGATGCCATATCTTTCCATCTTCTGAAGGAGAATATGGTGAGGTATGGTGTCAAAAGCCTTCTCTAAGTCGAGAAATATGCCCAAGGTCGGTTTCATACTGTTCATATTTTCATAAATTCGCCTAGTTAATTCCCCAATAGCATCAGTGGTGCTGACATTTTTTATAAAGCCAAATTGTCTAGTTGATAGTAGATTGTGTTTCTTCAAAAACTGATAAATATGATTTTTTATACATTTTTCAAATAATTTTGATATGACTGTCGTTAACGATATCGGTCGATAGTTCTTTAGTTCTGAAGGATTGCCTGCTTTATGTAGCGGTTTTACAATTGTAATTTTTAATTGCTTTGGGAAGTATCCAACTGAAAGTGACTCGTTTATTATTGTTAGTAAAGGATTCTTTAAAGAATTAAAATTCTGCTTAATAATTTGAGCTGAGATGTTATCTATTCCCATTGCTTTAGTGTCGCTTATTTCGTGTAGGTACTTATGTAAATCCGCTTCGGTAATCGGAATAAAAAAACAGGAATATGTGTTTCTGTTGATTTTCAAGGAAAAATCTGGATTGTTCTTAATATTTTTAGACATGTCAGTAGTTTTGTTAATAAAATAATCATTGAATGTATTAGCTATAGTGAAATCATCATCGTAAACATGATTTTGAGATCTTATTTTTGTTATTTTTTCTTTATGACTTATTCTTTGTGTTATTTCATTGACAATGCCCCATACTTTTCTTGGATTATTAGAATTGGAATTTATTAATTGTTTATAGTGGTCAGTTTTAGCTTTATTAAGCAATTCGTTTAATTTATTTCTAAATCGCTTATATTTCTCCATGATGGCATTGTTCTCTTTATTTGCTATACATTCCTGATACAACCTATCTCTGGTGAGAATGGACTTAATTAGCGCGTGTGTGATCCACTCCTTTCTCTTTCGTTGCTTTGAATTTAATTGTATTGAAGAATTTTTTATGCAATTTTGGATAGTTTGTATAAATTTATCTACTTTAGAATCCAAGTGGTTGTTCCCTAATACTGTATCCCAATTAATATTGCTCAATTTATTTTTAAGCATCTCACTATCTAACTTAAATCTATGTTCACGTATGTTACACTGAGCTGCTTCTAAGTCACGGCCATTTTCAAGATTTATACTAACTAGTATAGGATAGTGATCTGTAATTCTGCTCTGTGATATAATGGGTAAGATGTTATCATTAGAAATACCGCTACGAATAAGTGCATGATCAATACAGGTTTTGCTCGTTGAAGTTTCTCTAGTGGTGCCATATATCAACGATCTAAAATTATGCTCATGCAGTAAGTTTAAATATTCATTAGAGTCGTACTCATCAAATAGATCTATGTTAGTGTCGCCTAGAATCACCTCGGTTTCTAGTGTACATTTTTGCTGGACATAATCATGGAGATTATTAATAAATAGTTGTTTATTGTATTTTGACGAACGGTATATGCCTGTCAATGCAATTCTATTGATCCCATAATTTATTTTGAGCCTAAGGAGTTTGAAATCATTGTAATTCACAGTTTCTACCTCGTGGTCAATAGAATTCTTCACCATAAAAACAACTCCATCACATTTATTAAAGCATCCTTCGTTATAGTATGTTTTATAGTTGGAATGCTTGCATATATTAAAGTTACCTAATTTCCAAGTTTCTGTGAGTATAACGACATCAAATATATGGTTATATGCTTCTAACTCGGCATCTAAATTTATTTTATTTTTAGATAGACTTCTAATATTTGTGTGAAATATGCTTAAGTTATTTACCTTCTTAAATTTAAGTATTTGAGACACACATTGATCAATACCTCTACCTACTTCTGTATGAATTTGATATCTTACAAAGTCATCATTAAATAAAGTCATACACAGAAATATTTGACAGGAACAGGATATTTACAATTAGTCAGCTGTTGAGATCAGTTAGTAAGGTATACTAATTACTGTATTGGATGTTTCCTCAGAAGTGTTCATACAATTGAATGAGGAAAAGTGTTAAGTGTTAGCGGTCAAGTTATTGTGAGATATCTTGGAGGGAGGGGTGGAGTGGAATTCAGCTGTTGAGGGGAGGAAAGTGAAAGGTCAGTTTGAAATAGCACAAGCAACACGGCAGGGGAGGTATGCAATGAACAGTTATGCGGGAGAGAGACAGACAGATTGTGGTGTGGGTTATCTTAGAGGGTGTACCAACTTTTGCTTACTAAAACAATCTATTGCTGTATGTTAAGTGGCCTTACTTTAAGCTTTGGGTAACTCACACATCTTTGTAACACGGTGCTTGCTGCCATCTGTTTTCTTCACGTAAATTACGCCATCGTAAGTCCATACGTTGGATTGCTGAAATCTTGCAATTCCCGCCTTCAAAATCGCTAGTCTTGTGGCTGTGAGATCTTCCCTGATTGTCACCGGGGTACCTTTGAGCTGTTTCTTGTTTTTAAACAATTCATGCCTAGCACGATACGTCGCCAATTTTACTATGATTGGCCTAGGTTTGGTCCCAATCTTGGGTCCTAACCTATGGCTTCTGTCTATGTCCGCAAGAGCGATGTTTGCCTTAATGTCTCCGGCAACTTTCAACACTAAATTATCTGTGTCCTCGTTAGGATGCTCTGGCACACCGAAGATACGGAGATTTTGCCTCCTTTGGTATTGCTCCAGTTCATCGTGTTTGGAGTTGCTTTCCGATTTGAGATCTTCGATCTCTTTATCCCGTTTCTTTATCTGAACTTTGAGGTCCTCACAAAGATTCACGTTGAATTGGATCGTTTCCTCAAGTTTACTTAATACACATTCCGTGATCTTATCCACTACAGTACTTACAATTAGGTCCACAAATGATTTTGACTGCAAGGAATCCTCCATCACACGCCGTACTACTTCCTCTATGGAGTTGGTAGAACTGGAACTGTCGTTACCTGTCTGATGCTTCTGCTGCTGCTGCTTGCTCTTCTTAGAAGACATTTCACTTTTTAGTTTTTACGATTTATGTAAATTAAAGGATGATGAGTGTGAAATAATCTCACCAGCTAAAACTTATACACTGAATTGATTCACACTATACTTCTTTTTCCTCTCTACACTGCGTTTACACCTGCCAAGTACACAATTTCCACGAGCCGATCCTTAGTCGTGTTACTCACTCTGCGCCATGACACTAAAGCGGCTTGAAGAGGGCGAAACGTTAACTAGTGTTGCTAACAAATACGGTGTTGGTTGAGCTACAGTAAGTTTTAAGAAGGTTACAGGAACAAGTTCTCAAAGTGCCTCTCAACCGTAAAAAGCAAACCACAATTGATGCATATTTCCAGCCGTCTACTTCCAAGGAATAACGTGAGTTATATGATGTAGCCTATTTTCGTACTTTTTACTTTGTATAGTACAATGTAATTAAACCTGATTTTCAAATTATATCTGCGTTTTTTTTTCGATATTTTCCAGTAATCCGGCGTTTTCGGTAATCCGGCAGTGCTCTGGTCCGATATCTGCCGGATTAGCGAGAGAGCACTGTACATCTTCAGGATGTCTTTCCCTCTTCTCTCTCTCGGGGTCTTCCTTGTGGTCTCTTTCCTGTCAAACCTGGCGCAGTCAGCTGGCATTTGAGGGTGCGCAAATGCGAGGGAGCCGTGTCAGTAGATTTACTGGCACGTTAAAGATCCCCTTCGGGGCAAAATTCCGGCACCCCGGCGTCTCTAAAAGCCAGTGTAGTAGGGATTTGTCGTGAATATTTCGCGATGCCCGTGAGGAAACGGTGGATTTGTCGCCATATTCCGCAATGACCGTGAGGAAACTAGAGATTTGCCATGAATATTCCGCAATGGCCGTGAGTTAACTACGCTTTGGTCGCGAATCTTCCACGATGGCCATGAGTAAACAACGGATTTATCGCGAATATTCCGCTATGGCCGTGAGTTACTACGCTTTGGTCGCGAATCTTCCGCGATGGCCATGAGTAAACAACGGATTTATCGCGAATATTCCGCTATGGCCGTGAGTTAACTACGGTTTGGTCGCGAATATTCCACAATGGCCGTGAGTTAACTACGGTTTAGTCACGAAATAATCGCGATGGCCGTGAGAATCTACGGATTGTTGGTGAATATTCCACGATGCCCGTGAGGAAACTTCGAATTGATCGCGATACTCCGCAATGACAGTGAGGAAACTGCGAATTCGTCATGAATATTCCATGATGGCCGTGAGGAAACTATGGATTTACCGCTTCCTGTGACTTTCATCTGCTTACCCTAAAGGGTGGCCTGTTCGCCATCTCTTGATGAATACAGTACTTTTGCATTTGTCAGTTGGCACAGGCTCGAGTAAAAGGTGGCTTTTCACCGATGTCTCAGTCTCACTCAAGGCTGTGATTATATGGAAGCTACTGAGGTATGGGTGGGGCTTAGTAATGGCATTCGAGGCACAGTCACTGCCTGTGAATGCTGTGAAAGGTTCAACTCATAGGGTTAGGACTACTGTTCTGACTCAGTGAGGAAAGCAATGCCAATCTACCTCACTCCTCTTCTTGCCTAGAACGCCTCAAAATAGTGCTGCCTTGGGTTTTTGTGGGTATCTACTCACATAACGTAACGGCGGTACTTTTTGAGGATCCAACCAGCCTTCGGGCTGACTACCTAACAGAAGACCCTCAAGGAAAAAAGATTTCACTCGTTTGTAACGTTAGTTTTTTTTATTTATTTTAATTTTTGTCCCAAAACCCCATTTTGCCCTAAAGTGGATCTTTAACGTGCCAGTAAATCTGCAGACAGAAGAATCATGTCATTAACCACCTTTTCAATCACAAACTTTCAGGTTAGACCGCGTAAATCCAAAATCTTGTCCCAATGGACATCAGTGAGAAGTTACTTACAGTGGAAAATAAGGCAATGGAACGAATACTCTTATATCAATAAAGTTCTCTTCCTTATGATCTTTATTGTTACTTTATTTTATATCTTTCCCCTTCGCAGTTCGTTATGACCCTCACTTTCTCCCTTCGCCGGGAGGAGCCGTAAAGTGCACGTTATGGAGCTCTCACGAGGATAGCAGACCGCTGCCGGACAACAACCCGCCCCCATACCTCAAGGCAGAAAACATAGGCAGGTAAACACTACACGTCGCGTGTTTATATGTTTATCTATTTAATTAGTTTTTAGCCTACTTTCCACATTTTGCAAAAATGAGGAAAAAGTAAACTTATGAGATCGGGCAAATGTGTGTCTGTCTGTCTGTCTGTCCTTCTGTCTGTCTGGCTGTCTGGCTGTGTGTGTGTCCCCCCCCCCCCCCCCTATCAACTCCTAAACGGCTGCAGCAATCGAAACAAAATTTGGTAGGAGTAAAGATCTATACCTGAATATCTCACGGCCATATTTGAAAATGATGTCAGTGCTACCAACTGCTGAAAAATCGCAATTCAAATTTGAGCTCCGTGTCGGATATCTTGGAAGGTATGAATGGGAGCTATTTCAAAATTGGCACACGCTTAGATAATAATATTTCAGTTTAATTTCCAGGAGACCATACATGGCAGTGTTGCCAAAATGATTATAAGCCTGCTGATAGGTCCAAATTTTAAATGCATATAACTTCTACACTATCAATTGGATTTCAACCAAATTTCGTATGTGCTATAAGTACATAAACAGATATGACTGAGCGTATTCTTATGAGCCACCAGGGCTGCCAACTGTTAATAAATGCTCTCATTTTTATCCAAATACCCATATATCAGAAAGTATGCAAGCCGACAGCTTTAAACTATGCACACGTATAGTACCTGATATTCTATATTACATTAGAGTAACTTATATACGTCAGTGCTACAAACATAATTCTAAGCCTGCTGATAGGTCCAATTTTAAAATGCATGTAACTTATATACTAACTACTGGATTTCATTCAAAATTGACACAACAATAGATCATATTATTTCAGATTATTTCTGACCAATACATGTATGTCATTGATGCCAACATGATTTTACGCGCGCTGTTAAATCCAATGTTTAACTGCATTTAACGTCCATGCTATCCATTGGACTTCAACAAAATTTTGTGTTCTGTACCTTAAGAGATAGAACTAAGAATATAAAAAGTCACCAGGGCTGCCAACTGTAGTTCTCGAAGAGGCTACATTATGCCAGGTATACAGTATTTCGAATTAATTAGAAAATTCGATATTACCAACTTAATTTCGTCATTATTCTAGATAGATCCATATAGATTAATCATTGGCATGAATCTTAAATTTTAAGAAAAGTAGGCTCTTTAGTTCGTCACGAAACTTCTTTATATCATTTTTGCCCTTATGGACAATGTTTGAACTTAAATATCTCATGATGGCCCAATTGTCACTTCTCTCCCTTCTTCCTCTTCTCATCCCAAAATCTCTTCATCCTTTGACTGTGCTCCTGTTTCCTTTGTTCCGTCCACAATGCTCCCGTCTTATTATTTTCATTTGCTTTAAATTTTGTACCCTTGATTTTGTTTCTGAATTCTCCTCTGTCTCCAATCATTTGCCTGTCGATCCTCACCAGCCTTATTTCTTCCTCTATTTCATGATACCAATTAGTGTGCCTGTTTGAGCTGTTTACTAAATCAAAGATTTTCTCAGTAAGTCTGTTGTTGTAGGTGCCTATTTATTTATTTATTTATTCATTTATTCGTTTATTTATTTATTCGTTTATTTATTTATTTAAATATTTATTTATTTATTCGCTTATTTATTCATTTATTTATTTATTCGTTTATTTATTTATTTATTTATTCGTTTATTTATTTATATATTTATTTATTTATATATTTAAATATTTATTTATTCGTTTATTTATTTATTTATTCATTTATTTATTTATTTATTTATTCATTTATTCGTTTATTTATTTATTCGTTTATTTATTTATTTAAATATTTATTTATTTATTCGCTTATTTATTCATTCATTTATTTATTCGTTTATTTATTTATTCATTTATTCGTTTATTTATTTATTAGTTTATTTATTTATTTAAATATTTATTTATTTATTCGCTTATTTATTTATTTATTTATTTATTCGTTTATTTATTTATTTATTTATTTATTTATTCGTTTATTTATTTATTCATTTATATATTTATTTATTCGTTTATTTATTTATTTATTTATATATTTATTTATTCGTTTATTTATTGTAAAAAGGATTTACTAAGTCAGAAACCTTTTCTGAAGTGTGCACAACAATTCAACCAAAGATTCATAGCAATCGGATGAATGGCATTTGAACGCTACGGGACTTTGTCTAAGCGATTCGCGTGCCGTCGCAAATTTGTTGAATCTACTTGTGCGATGCCTATTGTAAAGTGGATGTACCAAGCCAGAAACCTTCCCTGAAGTGTACGCAACATCTCACCCAAGTTTCATCGCTATCGGACGAATAGTATATGAACGCATACGGGACTTTGTAGAAACGCTTAGCGAGTCGTTGCTCGTTTGTTGAATCTACTCATGCCCTACCTATCGTAAAGTGGATTTGCTAAGCCAGAAACCTTGCCTGAAGTGTACACAATCTCTCACCCAAGATCCATCGCTATCGGACGAATGGTAAGTGAACGCATACGGGACTATGTTGAAACAATTCGCGCGTCGTCGCTCATTTGTTTAATCTACTTGTGCGATACCTATTGTAAAGTGAATTTACTAAGCCAGAAACCTTCCCTGAAGTGTACTCAACATATCATCCAAGTTTCATCGCTATCAGACGAATAGTATATGAACGCATACGGGAATTTCTTGAAACGCTTCGCGCGTCGTCGCTCAATTGTTGAATCTACTCGTGCCCTACCTATCGAAAAGTGGATTTACTAAGCCACAAACCTTGCCTGAAGTGTACACAACTTCTCACCAAAGTATCATCCCTATCGGACGAATGGTATGTGAACGCATTCAGGACTCTGTTGAAACGCTTTGCCCGTCGACGCTCATTTGATGAATCTACTCGTGCGTTACATATTGTTAAGAAGATTTACTAAGCCAGAAACCTTACCTGAAGTGTACAGAACATCTCACCCAAGTATAATCGCAATGGGATGAATGGTATATGAACGCATGTGGGACCTTCTTGAAACAAACGCACGCAATTTTGTTGAAGCTACTCTCGCGCCATCTATTGTAAATTGGATTTACTACGCCTATAACTTTTCTGGGACTGTGCACAACAACTCACCAAAATTTGATCACAATCGGATGAATTGTATATGAACGCATCGCCATTACGCATTTGTTTAAACTACTCGCGCGCTATCTATTTTGAAATGGATTAAATATGCCTATAAATCTCCCGGAAGTTTGTACAACAACTCACCATAATTTGATCGCAATCGGATGAATGGTTTATGAACGCATAAAATACGAACAAACAGACATTCCTTTTATATACTAGCTGTACCCGGCATGCGTTGCAATGCCAATCAAAGAATGTTGTAACTTTGTATGTTGAAATGCTTTTGGATTCCCAATATTGTTTTTCTTTTCCTGTTAACCACCTCTAAACTATTGTAAAATTGATTTTCTCTCCAAAAAAATCATGGGAGCGTGCTCAACAACTCACCAAAGTTTCATCGCAATGAAATGAATAGTATATGAACGCATACGGGACTTTGTTGAAACGATTCGAGCGCCGTCACCCATCTGTTGAATATACTCGTACGCTACCTATTGTAAAATGGATTTACTAAGTGAAAACCTTCCCTGGCATGTACACAACAACCCATGAAAGTTTCATCGCAATCGGATGAATGGCATATGAACGCATACGGGATTTTGTTTAAACGATTCGTGCGCCGTCACTCATTTGTTGAATCTACTTGTGCGCCACCCATTGATAAAGGGATTTACTAATTCATACACCTTCGCAGGACTGTGCTCAACTCCCCAAAGTTTTATGACAATCGGATGAATGGTATATTAACGGATACGGGACTTGGTTGAAACGATTCACGCGCTGTCGCTCATTAATTGAATCTACTCGTGCGCTACCAATTGTAAAATTGATTTACTAAATCAGAAATCTCTCCGGGAGTGAAAACAACATTTCTCCAAATTTCATTGCAATTGCATGAATGGTATATGAACGCATACGGATTTTTTAAACGATACGCACGCCGTTACTCATTTGTTGAATCTACTCGTGCGCTACCTATTGTAAAAAGGATTTACTAAGTCAGAAACCTTTCCTGCAGTGTGCACAACAATTCAACCAAAGTTTCATAGCAATCGGATGAATTGTATATGAACGCATACGGCACTTTGTGTTATGTCGTAGGAGATACAAGATAAATAACATACACTTGTTAATATAACACAACGGTTTATTAAACACTAGTCGATACACAACGATACACAATGTGAACTAACTTGAGCGGAACTGTCGTCTACAGTCCGCGGGTGCATAAATACATAGTAGCTGGAAAGTTCCAGAATCGAATGTTCCAGATTGGAATGTTCTGGGCATAGTGACTAGAATGTTCGTGTTAACTCAAGTAGCCTAAATACACAACACTGACTAGAATGTTCATGTTAAGACAACACTTTCTAGAATGTTCATGTTAACTCAAGTAAATACACAACATTTCCTCCCTCTTTTAAATGGATGATTTAGGAATCAGGAGAGAATCTCAACGGTGGTCACTGCTGGCGAGTATTCCTGCGGGGAATAAAAGAGGTCTGGGAAATAGGTGATGTCCTGTTTACAGGTGTAGCTGGTGTGGCTGGTGGTGTTTGGACTGTTGCTGGTGTCTCGGTGAAGCGAACTCGTCTCAGGCTCGGTGGCTTGGTCGGTTGTGCGGTGACTCCGTCAGTTGTGCGGTGGCTTGGATGGTTGCACGGTGACTTGGTCGGTTGAACGATGACTTGGTCGGTTGCACGGTGACCTTGTCGGTTGCACGGTGACCTTGTCGGTTGCATGGTGATTTGGTCGGTTGCACGATGACTTGGTCGGTTGTGCGGTGACCTCGACGTGGCCTGGTCAAGTTGAGTCTCGTGCGGAGATGAGGGTACCTTTGCTCCGTTGCTGTCATCGATCGACTGGCGTAAGCGATTGGACGTTCTTGCCCGTTGCTGCGCTGGTGTGATAATACTGCGCCCAGGCCGGTCTTGCTGGCGTCCGTGGCCAACAGGAGTGGTAACGCTGGGTCATACTGCACGAGTACCTGGGGCGAGGTTAGGGCGTTCTTGATGTCTTTGTATGCCCTGTCGCCTTCTGGTGTAGTTGGTTTCGGTGCATCACGTACAGCTCGGATGTGTGCATCCGACTTGTGGATGCCTGACGCATCGATTTTGTGGCCGAGGGCTTCCAGAGAAGTTTGAGCGAAAACGCATTTGGCTCGGTTGAGCTTGAGGTTGTGTTGCCGAAACCGTTCCAGAGTGGTGCTGAGGGCCTGCATCAGATTTTCAAAGCTATCAGCAAAAACTATACTGTCATCGAAAAATCTTACGACGTTTGGGAGACCATGGAGGACTGTGTTCATTCGCCGCTGCCAGATAGCGGGGATGTTAGCTGCTCCATATACTGCTCGCGTTGGGCGGATCAGACCGTGAGTTGGCGTGTTAAGTGTGAGGGCGTGGCTGAACTCATCGTCGACTTGGCGACGACGTGCGTTGTCGATGCCCACTCAGAGTAGTCCACTCTTTTGTAGAAGCCAGATGCAATTTTCTTGTCGATTTCCTTGGCATAGGCATCGCGGAGGGCAACTGGTACGTCTCGAGCTCTGGCGAAAACAGGTGTGGCTCCAGCCTTCAGGTGCATCTTCACTGGGGGACCTGAGATCTTCCCGGGGGTGTCGCTGAACACATCCTGGTAGCGAGATAGAATGTTGTCGAGCTGCTTCTGTTGTTCCAAGGTCAGAGCCTGCTTGTCTGAGAGCTTGTGGATTGGGCCGGGCTTTGCGAAGAGGTGACCAAAGTCGATCTCCCGTACAAACTCTGAAATCCACTCTCGGCCAAAGAGCGATTCGACTTCATCGTCAACCACGTAGAGATTCAGGTTCCTGGTTGTGGTTCCGATGGTGGTGCACACTGACGTTTTGCCAATGCATTTAATCGGATGGCCAGTGTAACTGACGAAGTTACGATCGTTTCTCTGCAACACAAAACCTGGTTTGATCATACTTAGCTTTGATTTGCTCATGGTTGAGCAGGGGACGCCGGTGTCGAGTTCCATTTTGACGGTGGTTCCCTCTATGTTGACATCAACCAGTGGCTTAGGTGATGCGTTGACCGATCCGATGACCTCGATTTTGCTGAGGTAGGTCACAACGTAGAGGTTTTCTGCTGGAAGCTCTTTTTCGGTCACATGGTTTGTTGTTCGATGTTTCCTCGATTTCGATCGGCAAACTTTTCTGATGTGACCATTCTTGCCACACTTCAGGCACTCTGCGTTCAGGAACCTACACTGACTACGAGGGCGAGCTTCACCGCACCCTGCACATGTTGATTGGTTGACCTGGGATGCACTCTGGTTTGCCTGGTGTGGCCATTGGTGCTGTCTAGTTAGGTTGTAAGACCCTTGACTTCGATGAGCTGACTTGCTGAGTGGCGGCTGCTGGTTGATGTTCTTCCTGGACAGAGGCTTCTCGTATCCAATCCGATTGGTTGATTCAGACTTAGCGGCAGCTATTTTGACCTCGTCGGTGGTAATGCGAGTAGCTTCGAGTACGTGCGCGATTTCATATGCTGCGGGGAAGTTCTCTGGTTGTTTTGCAATAATCTCATCGCACATTTCTCGTGATTCCAAACCTGCGAGCATTTGTTCAATTAACATGCGATCAAGAAATGTGCCATACTCACAAAACGTTGCAGTCTGCCGCAGTCTTAAGGTGAAGCTAGCGATGGTTTCTCCTTGCTTCTGCATTACACTGCGAAATTTGATGCTCTCAGCAAACTTGTTGCGTGTGGCGTCAAAGTGGCCTTTCAGCTTAGATTGAATCTCGTTGTATGACAGAGTTTCCGGATCATTAGGACTCACCAGGATCTTCAGGGCATCATTGAGTTCAGATCCCATGTAAACCCGTGCAAAATGTGCGTGTTGATCCGCGGGTACCTTGCTCAAGTTGAGCGCCCAGGTAAAGCGAGTGAAATAGTCGGCTACAGTCGTTCCGTCGGTAGTGCGATACGGTTGCATTGTGAACTTTGGCGGTCGAGGTTCTGATGACGTTGTTGACCCTATTGTCTGTCGGATAGCGTCGGCGATCATTGCCGAGAATTGTTGGAGTTGCTCAGAGGTTAAGTCCGGCATGGTGAAGCTGAGTGGAGAACAGTATTTCTAATTCGCACTTGCGATGAACTTAGTTCGGTGCACACACTTGCGTTGAGGTTAGAAAGTTCACTCGGTTTAGTTTCCAACACGCACTGCGATGAACGTCGTTCGGTGCAACACTTGCGTTGTGGTTAGAAAGTCACTCGGTTTCACAACGTTATTTATCTTATCCTACTTCTGACACCACTGTTATATCGTGGGAGATACAAGATAAATAACATACCCTTATTAATATAACACAACGGTTTATTAAACACTAGTCGATACACAACGATACACAATGTGAACTAACTTGAGCGGAACTGTCGTCTACAGTCCGTGGGTGCATATTTACATAATAGCTGGAAAGTTCCAGAATCGAATGTTCCAGATTGGAATGTTCTGGGCATAGTGACTAGAATGTTCGTGTTAACTCAAGTATCCTAAATACACAACACTGACTAGAATGTTCATGTTAAGACAACACTTTCTAGAATGTTCACATTAACTCAAGTAAATACACAACACTTTGTTTAAGCGATTCGCGTGCCATCGCTCATTTGTTGAATCTACTTGTGCGATACCTATAATGAGTCGCCTAGTTGCAAAACCAGCTAACTGACAAAAATTCAAAAAAGTAGCTTTTAGCGCCATTGGATAGGACTTCGCGTCCTCTAACGATTGTTGAAAGACTCAGGGTGCAAAACCAGCTATAACGCTCTCAAAATGAGCTTCGAAGAAAGCGTTCGTTTGCAGAACCTGCTAAGTGTCGAGCTTGTTCGGATGCAAAACCAGCCAAGTGGCAAACGGTTGCAAACCCGTCTAAGTTGGATATATCGATTGCCTACTTCTCACCGTACGGATGCAAAACCTGCCAATTGTTGCTATGTTCCATCAATTGTCTAGTTTACTGATTTTGTAGGACGTTAGAGTCGCAGAAGTGTTAGGTAGGCAGTGATGGAACTGCTTTTGTCGGTAGAACGTAAAAGTGGAGTCGCTGCATTTGTGGATGACGCAAGAACGGTTACAATCGACGGTTGAGCGGGATGTCAGCATAACCCTCATTGGTGAGTGTTTTTAATGACAATTTTTAGTGGTTACAACGAATTATTTATTGATAGATCTAACATTGCATTGTTGGACTTACAGTAATGAGTCACCACAATTCGGATTCGGAATGGGAGAATAGGGGTTCAGGTGGAAGTACGACAACTAGTGATGATGAAACTAAGACGACCCATGATCAAAATCGACCAAATCGAGTGTTCGGCAACATAGAACAACTCAGGAAGTTTTCTGTTATTGAGAGCCCTACTAAATACATCGAAATCATCAAGAAATGTTCCACGTTGGTTCGTTTGGGAGATGATTGCACAGTACATGATTGGAAGACTTACGCCCAGAGCGTTCTGAAAATCCCAGGAACATGGCACTTCCAGATCCAGAAGGCCAGGAGACTGATTCTTACAAGAGCCCAACTAAAAAAGTGTGCTTTGTGCAAGAAGAGCCTTTTTATAATTTCGAAGCCTGCCAGCCAAAGAGTCTTACTAAGAAGGGGAAAACTTTTAAGAATGATCTCCCTGACGTCATCCCTACAGGTAATGTCGTGAAAAAAAAGTCGATGACGTTAAGAGACCTTTGGCTCTAAATTACGGAGAGCAATGGGACCAAATTGAGACCTTAATTTTCTTTACGGACGTGTTCGCTCAACAAGAGAGCTTGACTTCAGAGCCAAGCTGAGTAGCTGACCAAGCAGACGAAGCTTTCGAACTATTCGATGACGCTGACGGTGAGAGTGTCGTTTAAAAATAAAAGTCTCTAACAAAGTGATTATGTTAATGATGTAACTTATGTATTAAAATAGAAACTTGCAAATGTTTTGATTTTGATAATGTTGACCGAGTGCATTTATTTCCCATATTTCAAAATATGACTTTTAAAATATCATGGCAATTATTATTAATAATATTAGTCAATATCTTATAATATAAGTACCACTAACCCCAAATACTTTCAAACCTATTTCCCGTCTCACCACTCACATGTCAGGTTTTCCAAATTACTAGCTTTGAACCTTTCAAAAGATTGCAAAACCGGCTAACTGCATTTCATTCGGTTGCAAAACCTACTATATACTGTGCCCAAATCCAGTTGCCTAGATTGGAGGGTACAAGCCATGAGCCTAGATTTGAGGGAACAGACCACGATGCTAAGTCCAGAATGGGATGTTTGAATAGCGCGCGCCGAACCTTCTTAGAAGCTTTTCGAAGGTTTTGACAGCCAAGAAGTGGGTAAGTGAAGTAGGACGAGAGCGTCATAGTTGAGGCTATATGTCACTAAATATTTTCCGATGAGATGGAAACATGAAACCTATATCAGATTACTGGCACGGACAAGGGAAGAAGAATGAGCTTTGTTTCGAAGAAATTGATCGAGCGGAAGCCGAGTTATGAGCTGTTTTAATTCCAGCATTTTCACCGCATTGACCTCGAGCCGGCCAGCCGATGAGTATATAAGGCCCGCCTACCAGGCACATGCATGTTCACTTCGCCATCAGCACTCCGTTGCCTTGGACGTGCTGCTCTACGTAAGCGCTCTAGCCGCTCAACTCTCGACAAACTACGAACGTCGTTACTATCGTCAAGCACATGGTTACTATAATCTTCGATTTACAGCACAAGCTGTGGACTTTGAATTTTCAACAGTACATGGTTACTGAAAGTGTTAAACATTTCAAGTGAGTTTTGAACTTTTCAACGTTATCACCGAGGTGATATAAGTCTGTGGCACTTGGTAATTTCTTACCGCTACAACTTGGACATATGGCAGACTTTGTCTACATTTCTTTCTACAGTCCACAATCATTAATAGCTGGATTATTTAAATCCAACAGTCTAGGGACAAGCTTTAGTCTTGTTAGTTGGACCAGCCAAGATAAATCAGTAATTTTATGACCATTCTTGCATATTACAATTCTTAAGCCGATAATGGGAATACAGGTTTGCCTTGTGCGATCTGAAGAGTGAGAAGCTCTGCCCAGCCAACTCGACAGAATTTGTAATAGTGCTGAATAAGATTGTGAGCGTACTAGAATACTGATTATATCACAGTTGGATCATGGTAATTATTTTCAACATGGATCGTTTAGATCAGACCCCTGTCAACTTCACTTCAGCTTTTGAAGCTGCCAACAATTTCCTGCAAGATATGATGAACACCACTATGTCTGTGTAGACAGCTTGTGGGTATAAAATGGAAGCCGATACGAGATTATAAGTACGCGTCCTAAAAGGACAGACAACAGGAAGACTGAATAATCTGGTTCAGTCCAGATTTCTAACATCAAGATCTACAAGAATGTAAGCTACAATTTACATTATTTCTATGCGTAGTTAGTTGGATTTTCTCATATTTTCTACAGTCTTGCCAACACATATTTTCCTATTCATCGATATGTTTATTTGCTGTTGCAAATATTTTTCTTTCGAAATATGAGCTTTGATCTGAGTTCTTTTCACTCAGAATTCAATGATTCGATATTTATGGACGAGCAGAACGAGCATTTATTTTATTTCGATATTTTTTTCTTATCGCTGTCATCAGCCGTCGTAATTCGAGATTTAAGAATTAATTTAAGTTGAGGAATGGATATTTATCCATTATTTAGGAGTCGAGGGTGATATTCCCCGAACAGTTTAATAACTTTAAACCCATATTTTGGTTGAGATAATAATAATAATAATAATAATAATAATAATAATAATAATAATAATAATGTGATTTAATAATAATTATTATTTTTCTATTTTTCTGAAATAATGATAATAAACATTTGTGATTTCAAATAATCATTTTCTGGTTGTATGATTTATACATTTGACATTTGAAGTCATATTCTAAAATCGGATACTTGTTAATTCCGAAGGTTAGTGGTTAATGCATGCCCACAAATAAATAACAGATGAATTCAGTGAAATTATTTCACGTTTGCATTATATATTTAAAGCTTTGATAAGACACGGAAAGAAATGAAACGGGAAGTTAAGCATGTATAAAGCAGGGTTTTTGCTAGAGTTTATATAAAATAAAATCATTATGGAGCAACGTCTTTCAAAACGTTTGGCTAATATTAAACACAGTGTGGAGTCATTCATGTTTCAAACTTATGCTAAAATTATTGTTAATATTGTCGTAAACTCAATGGTGAGGTTTACTGATTTATGAATCTTCCATTTGTCGTAACAAGCAAAGGCTTTTGTATAATTTGGGAAGATGTCATTGTTGTGGGTGCAGAAAGTCATATGCCATTCTGAGTGCGCAATTTAAGTCGCAGGAATGAGGTTGTGTGAAATGGAGCACCAATCATATTGTATGTTGGATGTCTTTGATGTAGTAGAGGAGTCGATTTTAGTCACACTTTCGTCGTAATATAACCACAGGTTATTTTGTTGAGCCATCATTATTAATGTACAGTTTACCCACGTGTTCTAAAAGGATTTCTAGTAATTGCTTACCCGAAAATTGTTTTTCTTCTACTAATTCCTTTCATTCAGGAAAACTTTACCGTTGTCTAAATGCTGATTATAATTCTGTGATTTTTATCACGTGTGAATCGAATGGGCCGATGCTGTTATTTGAAACTGTTACTTATTAACAACCACTATAAGCTGAGAAGATTTTGAGATCCTATAAAAATGAATACACATATTTGCAAATAAGTTGATGCTTTACATATTTGACATTTTGTCAAAATTATTTTTGATAATAATAATAAATTGTTTCATTATAAAATATTCTGAATGATATTTCAAATTTCCTAATTAATATTTTCAAGGGATATTTAATTGATTTATTGATTGAATCCATATGGAATGGAATTTATATTTTTGATAATTATATTTTTGGTTGAGTCAAATTTTGAATAGACTTTGGATTGAGATCTATGATTAAATAGATATTTTCTCTTCTTCGAATGCAAAAATGCTCAAGGTCCATGTAAATTGATACTGTATTCTATTTACAGTATTATGAACAACTTTGTATTTGAACCAATCCTGATATTACTGCATCCTAAAAGTGTTAGTCAAAATTGCTACGATATTTTTGAGAAAAGAACAGTGAAAAGTGATAAATTTTCAACAAGTGATAATTTTTCTTATTTATCTTCAACGTGTGAATGCTAAATGATTTAGGGATCAGTAAAGACAATTGATTTTGCGCTGACAAAACCCTACTCCTGTACATAATTATGTTAGCGAAGTCAACAGGACTGATATTTTGACCTCTCTTCTCAACTATTTCAGTGTTCATGTGTTGGCGACATTGTATATTGTGTACATAAACTATGCTTCTCCAGTCATCTTTTATGCCATTTTGGGCATATTTTTCCTGTCATTTTAAAATTTTTAAATAAAATGAGATAATTTTATCGTATGCAAACCATTTTCATAAATCTCCTTCTATCCTTATTGTTGCATCGAGCCAAAAATCAGTTAAGCATTTTTTGTTGGGTCTTTGTATTCGACTTTAACCCATCTGGCACCCCGGGATATTTTGATTCTCGTGCTGACTGATTTTTGGTGAAATGCCTATGTGGTCGTCCGGACTTCGGTCTAAACGGGCACAATACGCCGTTCGGTTGCAGAAACAGCTAACTTCAAATTTTACTTTTAAAATATGACTAAGTACAAATGCACGATTGCTCACTCTAAGATATTTATAATCCACTATTTTAGCTGGTTTTGCAACTAGGCGACTCTATTGTAAAGTAGATGTACTAAGCCAGAAACCTTCCCTGAAGTGTACACAACATCTCACCCAAGTTTCATCGCTATCGGACAAATGGTATATGAACGCATACGGGACTTTGCTGAAACGCTTCGCGCGTCTTAATTTTTTTTGTTGAATCTACTTGTGCGCTACCTGTTGTAAAATGAATTTACTAAGCCTGAAACTTTCCCTGGAGTGTACACAACATCTCACCCAAGTTTCATCACTATCAGACGATTAGTATATGAACGCATAAGGGACTTTATTGAAACGCTTCGCTCGTCGTCGCTCATTTGTTGAATCTACTCGTGTGCTACCTATTATAACATGGATTTACTCAGACATAAACCTTGCCTGTAGCGTACACAACCTCTCACCCAAGTTTCATCGCTATCGGACGAATGGTATGTGAACGCATAGAGGACTGTTGAAACGCTTCGCCCGTCGTCGCTCATTTGTTGAATCTACTCGTGCGCTACCTACTGTTAAGTGGATTTACTAAGCCAGAAACCTTCCCTGAAGTGTACACAACATTTCACCCAAGTTTCATCGCTATCAGACGAATAGTATATGAACTCTTTTGAAACGCTTCGCGAGTCGTCGCTCATTTGTTGAATCTCCTTGTGCGCTGCCTATTATAACATGGATTTACTAAGCCAGAAACCTTGCCTGTAGTGTACACAACCTCTCACCCAAGTTTCATCGCTATCGGATGAATGGTATGTGATCGCATACAGGACTCTGTTGAAACGCTTCGCGTGTCGTCGCTCATTTGTTGAATCTACTCGTGCGCTACCTATTGTTAAGTGGATTTACTAAGCCAGAAACCTTAACTGAAGAGTACAGAACATCTCACCCAAGTTTCAGCGCAATGGGATGAATGGTATATGAACGCATGTGGGTCTTTCTTGAAGCAAACGCACGTCATTTTGTTGAAGCTACTCGCGCGCCATCTATTGTAAATTGGATTTACTACGCCTATAACCTTTCCGGGACTGTGCGCAACAACTCACCAAAATTTGATCGCAATCGGATGGATTGTATATGAACGCATCGCCATTACGCATTTGTTTAAACTACTCGCGCGCTATCTATTTTGAAATGGATTAACTATGCCTATAAACCTCCCGGAAGTTTGTACAACAACTCACCAAAATTATATCGCAATCGGTTGAATGGTTTAAGAACGCATAAATTACGAACAAACAGACATTCCTTTATGTATATATACATGTATAAGAGAGTAGTTGTCGATCCACTTACTATTTTCCAAAAGGTGTGCCTAACCAAAACATGGGACGAAGAACTGAAAGAACATTTTGGACATGAATTAGTCCCATTCCCAATGTCTTTGTTTAATGAACAGGGGGGATAACCTAGATGTTAGGCCCGTTAAAGCAACAATGAACACCATAATTAACGTTTTATTGCGCACAAATTGTGCAAAATTACAAATAATGAAGTAGTGCAGAATTATAGAGTTTGTTTGTGGTTCACTTTGTACAGAACTCTATGATTGGCTTTCCACGTCTTTCACAATAAAGGATATGGTATCGGCTACAGTCTTGGTCACATCTGTCGCACACGCAGTGTTTTGTTTTGCACACTTTATGATGATATCCATGCACTGCCAATGAGTTGACGAAGTGCCGGAGGTCTTGATTTGTTTCAGTCCAGGATCTATATTTCATAGCCTCGGTAGCGTAGAAATCCATCGGGATCTCTCCTCTCTTATTTTCCCTTTCTTGTAGGCATTCTTCCCAGCTCTCCGTGTATGGAAGTTGGAGCTTAGACCTGAGATCTTGCATTAGGAAAGCTTCCTTTGTCAGCTCATATACCAGTCTGGACCTTGTATATCTGGACACGCCCAGGATTACCCAGTGCTGTAGTTGGGAAAACAATTTAGGCGGTACCGGTACTTACCAAAAATCACTTAAGAAGGTTCCAGATGGACTCGTAGTGGACTTCGTTGAGTGGGTCACATTTTCGACACGCTGTTTCTTCAGCTGACCTTCTTCCTGATTTGAGCCAAGACTGCACATACATTTCTGGATTAAATTTTTCCAATGGCGGCCCAACACTTCAGAGGAAAGTTAATCTTCCGGTTCGTTCTACCAACAAACTGTTCCTTTTTTTAGTGATAATGGCATTCATAGCACTAAATGCTCTTTCGCATTCTGATTTGGAAATGGGAATTGAATCAATTATGTGTAGTAATTGTTCAAGGTATTTAGGTTTCATGTTCATGTCTACATATTCCCAGAATGCCTGAATGTATTTTCTCTTATCATGAAGTCGAAAAACCTCACATATATTAGAGATGCTCCTATCTCCAAAAGTTATGTCAGTATCTTGTGGCCAATGCTTTGTCGCTACAAGGGCTAGATCTTTCAACAATACTTCAGTCCTCAGCGTCTTTTCGTTTTCTGCGCTGCTTTGCTTGGTCTGAGAACCTATAAAGGACGAATGGCTAGGATTGGCGACAAGTCTGTGTTTGAGATTTTCAGCTAGACTTCGGTAAAACTGGCCACTATTTGTTTGAACAACTTTGGGGTTGTTGTGTAACTCAATGTCTTTAAAGACCTTGTTTTAGCTGCTTTAGTTGCGTCCTCAGCATGAGAAGATGTCATGGACTCCAGTACCCGGATACTACGTTTTATAGTCTTGTCAGCTTCGGTAAATGTCATGTCTCTTCTTTGAAGAAACAAAGATAAATCTGAGAGCTCAATTAAAGCATCGTATACAACTGCTAAATTTATAACAAATTCAGAAGAACTCAAAGTTTTGCAAAGGCCTGCATATTTAGAACTTTCTCTAGAATCCCTGTATCTATCAGCAGCAGCTTCTGTGAAATGTTTGACAAGAGATCTATAGTTATTCCAAACAGATTTCACAGTTCTAGCACTTGAGGCAACCCATCTGATTGTAAATATTTTCCCAACTTTATTTAGTTTTTCACCAAGATCTGCTGCACATTCTCTAAGCTGAGCTTCATTTTTAGGCGACATGCTATAGACAGAATATAGTTTATCAAAGAAAAAATGGAAATGAGTAAGATCTTGAACCTCATCTCTCGTGTCGTGTACTGCTAGTTCGAGTCTGTGGTTAGCACAGTGCCAAACAATCAAGTGAGGAACCATGTTCTGTAACGCCACAGCAACTCATTTCTCTTTCCAAACATTACCGAGGCTCCGTCACTTGCAAATCCAACAGTGTTATCTTTGAGGTAAGAATGAGAAAAACCATAAGAACTCAGATTCTGCAAAATGTCATCAATGATTGAACTGGATTTCGTGTCAAGTTCAATGGGATCCCAAAAAAATTATTGAACTACAGTTTTTTCTGATATGGCACATCTCAAACATAACACAAGTACTGATAAATGAACTGCAGGTAGTGGACTCGTCTACCTTAACACTCATTTTAATATTATTATTAGAAGGTGATTAGCTATTTTCTTCCTCATTTCTATGGCTATATGATCTGTAATGTTGGTACAACTGAACTTAGAATGTAAGAATCTTCCCATATCCAAACCATTGAGTTCCTGGTCTTGAATGTCTATTGGATAATCAGTGAATGATCTTCATAGCTTTGCCCCTTTATATGCTTTCCCAAACAGTCTACTGTTGTCTCACGCTGATTAACATTTTATCTACTCCTGTTTCTAAAGGTTTGCTCTCAGCGCTAGCCTTAGCCTGCTCTGCACGTACCGGTGTATGACTCGTAGATTTTTTATGTTCATATATTTTCTTTCTTAAACTACTTTCTTAAACTTATTTCCAAAATAAGTAATTTGCCCATCAACCCACTCTTTTGCTGGTTTTAATCCTGAACCATGCTGTGGTCCCAAACCATGCCTACCAGCTTCAGCACAATAAGAATAACCAAGTTTTTTGTTCTTTATTACTAGCCAGCTGTTTTTCGACCAGCATTCTGGATAATCTAGAATCACTGAACTTACTTGACCAGAAGGAATAACTGAATCACTTCGTAGATTCTTAAGTTCCTCCTCAAAATCTTTGTCTTTTGAGATGATCGATCTTTTCGAAAGGCCTTGTTGGTCACAGCTAGCACTGTTCTCTTCAACGTCCCTGTTATCATCTGGAGTTTTTCATTTGCCACTATTTAACCAGTTAAGCAAGCTCATTATTACTTTGAAATTATGATGTACATACTTTCACACGCGCACACACACACTTTACGTCTTTACGACAAATCAGACTCAATTCAAACAACGGCACAGCGTGGCACTGAAAACACACAAGCAAGCGTTTACCGCCAAAAGAAACAAAGTCACAATGTTGCCAACAGCTGAACATCTATTATATATCCGGGCGCGATTGGAATGTCAAACTCCAACTCTTATGGGCCCAATTAGTTCCGAGTTGTGTCACGAGATAACTCTGAACAAGTAAATAATCATTTCCAATTTTTATTTCTGAAATCCATTGGACAATTTACAGTAGGGCTTTTTTTTTACAAAGGTAGTTTAACCGGTACGCTTATAACGAGTTTGGATTTTAGGGGGTACGCCGTACCAGCCCGTACCGGCCCAACTACAGCACTACGGATTACCTTTAGGTAGCGTGCCTTTACTGCTTCCATGGTTTTGAGGTCTCCGATGCCCAGTTTTCCCCATATTATTTCGATTCCATAAGTTAGAATTGGAATTATCTTTGTGTTGAACAGCGACATTGCTGTATCTAGTGAGAGTTTTTTAGGGGTCCTGATGTCATACATTGCCTTTGTGGCTGCCGTAGCTCTCGATTTTGCATGTAGTCTGAAGGATTTGATGGTCGTCTGGAGTGTTACACCGAGATACTTGAAGGTGCTAACTGTGTTTAGCGTAGTGTTTCCGAGCGAGATTCTATCGTCGTAACTCTCCTTTCCCCCCTCTTGGTTCTCGGAGACTTTCCTCTATGTCATCTATTAGGTTTTTAATTGCTTGAAGCGTGCTTCTCCCTGCTCTGAAGCCATATTGCTCTTCGGGTATGTACTCTTTGGTCATTTCCGTCAATCTTTTCGTCAAAAGTTTTGTCAGAATTTTGAGCGTACAGTTTTCGAGAGCTATCCCTCCGTAGGAATTAGGATCTTTCATGTCGCCTTTTCCTTTGTATAAGATCTTTACTTTGGACGTTCTCCATGAGGTAGGAATGTTGCTAGTCCTAAGGCATTGGTTCAGAAGATTCGTGAGCGTTGGTGTTAATGCTTGTGCACCGGCGTTGAGGTGTTCATTATACAGTCCTTCTGGGCCTAGTGCTTTTTTGTCCTTTAATGCTTGTAGTGCCTTATGAACTTCATCTTTGGAAAAGTGATTGTTGCAGGTGCAGTTTATTTCCGTTGCCTTTGGGTCGTATGCCATTGAGAATCCCGCTTTGTTTAGTATCCCGCTGAAGTGTTCCTCCCATGTGGTCATGTCTATTCTGCCTACTGTTTGCGTTTACCTGGACTTGAGTGCGAGAAACGGGTATTTTTTTGGCTTCCCCTACCGTCCTGTGTGCTTCGCTTTCTATGTGGTCCTTCTTCCTTTGTTTTATGAGATCCTTATATTCCTTTCTTAGGTTGCTGTATGCTCTTAGGTCATTTTGATCGTTACTGTTGCCTGCTGATCGTAGGGCTAGCTGCACTATTTTCTTTTGTTGAAGCATTCCTTCGTGAACCATATTTGTGCCTTTTTTGCCGTTTCGGAAGCACTGCTTTTTTATGGCACCTTCTATGCTTTGGGCATACGAGTCAAGGTCCTGCTGATGTAAAACATTTTTGCCCTCGACTAATTGTGCAGTGGCCTGGGCTAGTTTGTTGGCGTCTAGCCTTCTTGATATATGCTTGGGAGGTTTCGAGTTAATTGCTAGCCCTTTCTTCACCATAATGAACAGGGGATGCGAAAGGGGATCAAGTCCAGTCTCATCTATGCTATCACTCCACCATCCCGGCACACACCAGCTGACTCCAATACTTACGGTACGTTATTTTGGACGGGGGCTATCTTTTACACAAGGTTCTCTGGCAGCACAAAACGTCTGTGACAGCCATTGTATCAGGTTACGACAGCTACATTAAAAACGACTTTGGTAGCAACGTCTCGGTTGTTTTTGACGGTTGTCCGGTAGAGGCCTCTAACAAAAAAACAAAAAGTGCCGAACGACTACGACGCTGTGCCACTCACTTCTGCAATGACTTCATTTTTGGAAGAATCCACAATTATCCAAATACCACTGGAAAAAGCATTGGGGGGGGGGGCAGATGACCTCGTAGTTCCGCCCCTTAAAACAAGAATAACTAACATAACTAAAAAGTATTGGCCAATGAGAACAACAAGAGGCGCCTCATCCCACTTCTTTGCGATTCATTCGGGTAGCCCCTTAAAACAAGAATAACTAACATAACTAAAAATTATTGGCCAATGAGAACAACAAGAGGCGCCTCATCCCACTTCTTTGCGATTCATTCGGGTAGCATGACATACAAATAAAAGTAGCCGAAGAAGTTGCTGATTAGGACATCATTGGCAGGGCACTATCCAAATATTCTACATTCGACCGTGTGATCGTAGTAGGATGACATCCTCGTTCTCCTCAATGGTTTAGGCTCAAGAGCAACTAACATCCACCTTCAGAAGAGTAGCAAAGGTGAAGCCGGCTATGTCCGTTACTCAAGCTCCTCTTTCACCTGCTCAACACTCACCAGGTACAATGGTTTTTATCCATGCGTTCAGCGGGTGCGACACCACTTCAGTCCCTTATGGGCAAGTTAGCTAATATATACAAAAATCCCCAACTTGTAGATCTGGCAGAACTTTTCCTGCTGCCAGACACCAGTAACAAAACCATAGCAAAAGCTGGGGAGAAGTGCTTTGTGTATTTGTACGGGGTTGATTTATTTCCCTTCGCTACCAACTGTATGTTACATTTGCAGCCAACATCAAAATCAACCTTGCTCACTTGCCCCACACAGAGGATGCTTACATAACTTGCCACCAAGATCAAAAGTGGTACAGATTGGGGATGGAAGCTTGATGATCAAGGGCTATCCCTATCACTACCACTATGGATTCTGTACCTCAGCTCCTACTGCGCATGATTTCCTGAAATTGCAACGGCGGTTGAAGTTGCCGCAAAGCTGGGCTGAAATGCTCAGCCCTTTGTCGATTTGTGGTAGCAAAATATGTCGAAACGAGCAAGTGCTTCAGCTAGAGGATTCTGACGATGAGGATGACATCCCAACTCCTACATTGCTAGAACTGCAAAACGAGCCTGCGCCTGCTGCTCAGTTCAAAAATTTCTCCAATAAACCTGCACCATCGTCAGAGTGTAACGATTCGATCCCATAGCTGTTATATTTAAAGGGTTATTCATTTATTATCATGTTATTATTATTATTATTAACTAGTACATCCATGAGATGATTTTTATATCAGATAATTGTAAGCGGTTTTGATTATTATATTCAATTAGATTTTTATTAACAATTACTTGTAAAGAGACGAAGTATTATATATTGCAACAAGACTGGCGATATGGACTAACCCTGTGCGTCACAAACTGAACGACGTAGTAAGAATTTCACCACGGCAAACTGCGTCATTTTCCTGAGATGTTAAGAAACACACTATGGTGTAACCAACACGCCATTTTCTACGGTATATACGCGTCAATATATATTGCAAGTTATGAGTCAAGAATGGAGAAGGCTAATAGAGAGGGAAGCTGTGACACCACGTGACAAGGAAGTCATTAGTATTGTGTACCTGCAACATCGGACAAGAATGGCATTGATCTACAGCTCTTAATGAAGGAAGGAAGTTGTAACCTTGCTTTCTGGGTCCTAATGGACTGAGCACCGAGAGTCGACACTGAACGATGTCTTGCCGACATCTATATCAATACATAATGGGTTATATCCCTGATCAAGAGTCTTTCTACAGATGGCAACGTACTTAATGAGGATATTTCATAGTAAATGAGATATCACATCATTTTTTTAAACATAAGCGACGTAACATCGAGATTATCGATCATTTCTTAAATATGACGAATCTTCGACTGGGTGAGCCAACAATTCAATAAAACTATCGTCTCTATTATAATTTAACTTCATTTAACTTTCAATTCATTTTAATATTCATTTTCTTTTAAATAATTAATTGCCGCATTGAGTAATTTTAAATTCAATTGTGTGACTATCACTATTCTGTTTTATTAATATTTTGTTTTTGCATTTAATAAATTCATTCTCTTCAACGTAATGCCTATTTCTTTCATTGTAGTTGGTACTTTAAGGCAATCATACTCCTTGATTAAATACGGATTGGTTAGATGACTTTGTCTCACTACGGCCCGGGTAAGTGGTTCTCGACTCTACTGCTGATAGCCGAGGTTAAATCAATAAATTTCGATTCACTATCTTAAATAGGAATCTGGCGCTCAACAACTTATTATATTACACTATCACAGGTAAGGTCACACCACAGTGTATATTATTTATTCATATCATGTTTGTTAAATTGAACCACAATAGTCATCACCACGTTTTGTTAACTCATTAAAAATGTTACATTTGGCGCCCAACGTGGGGCACGAAAACCATTCGGTATTTAGTCAGAGGAGTGTATAATTTCAGTGCAAATTGTCAGTGCTTTTGGGGGACAGTGAAGTGAAGTGAAATTTTGGAAGGGCAATTGTTATACGGTGTACTTCGAGATGTCGGAGGAGGAACAGAGGCAGTTGAGAAGTAGGGATGCAGTCAAGAAAGTTAATTATAAGGAGGTTGATAGCGGTAGCGATGTTGAGAGCGTAGAGAATAATACCAAGATGTCGGAGGTAAATCTTGAGAGTAATCCTGAAAATAATCCTGAGGTTAACCCTGACACGAATTCAGAGGAAAATCTCGAGACGAATACAGAGGTACATCCTGAGACTAGTGGTAGTCTAGAGAAAGAAAAGTCTATAGAGATTCCTGAAGATCCATTAACTGTGTTTATGAGGGAGATGAGAATTAATAGTAGGGAGATGAAAGAAGATATTGGTAGGCTAAATCAAAATATGGAAGAGAATAAGAAAGATAATTTAGAAAGTAGGAAGGAATTCAATGATAAATTTGAGAAATTAGATAAAGATATGAATAAAAATAGTGAAGAGAATAAAAGAAATTATTTGGAATTCAATGGTAAATTTGAGAAATTAGATAAAGATATGAATAAAAATAGTAAGGAGATGAGAGAAGAGATGGGAAGGCTAAATCAAGATATGAGTAAAATAAATCAGAAGCTGGAAGAGAATAATGTAAAACTAGACAGTGTGGTTAAAGTCAATGAAGAATTAAGTATGAAGTATGATATGCTACAGGAGAGTATTCAGGGGGTGAAACAGGAAATCAGAGGTGAAATTAAGGAGGAGGTAGAGATGAAGGCTAAAGATATTATTAAGACAGTAGATAAGAAATTAGAAGCAGCAGAAAGTAGGATTCAGGAAAGAATAGTAACTGTGATTGAAGAGAAAATAGCAACTCAAGGTGAAAGTTTTAGCAAATTGGTAGAAGTGGAAACTAGGCAGGTGGTAGAGACTTTAGGGGAAACTGCAGTAGAATCAGTAAAGACAGCCTGTAAGGAGACTATAATTGAAAGTAGAATGGAGTCAGACGAGATTTTAGGTGAAAGCAAATTGGAATTAGCGGAGATTTTAGGTGAAATCAGATTAGAGTCAGACGAGATTTTAGGTGAAAGCAAATTGGAATTAGTGGAGACTGTAATTGAAAGTAGATTAGAGTCATTGGAGATTGTAGGTGAAAGCAGATTGGAATCGGAGGAGATCTTAGGTGAGGAACGGCAAATAGCGGAGATTTTAGGTGAAATCAGATTAGAGTCAGACGAGATTTTAGGTGAAAATAGATTAGCGTCAGAGGAGATAGTAGGAGAAAGCATAGTAGAGTTGAAGGAGATTTTAGATGAACGCAGGATAGCTGTAGAAGAGACTATAGAATGTAGCGAAAAAGAAGTGAAGAAGATGAGAGAAAAGATAGGGATAGAAGTAGGTAAGATAAAGAAAGTACTAAGCACCCAAGAGATTAAGATGCAGACAATCATAGATAAATTAGATAGGCAAACTAGGGAAGAATTTAGTCCTGTGATAGAGGAAGTTAATATGAAATTATTAGTGGCAGAGAAGCGTGCGTTAAGTCATAGTCAGAAGAACATAATTAGTAAACAGGTTAAGAGGAGGAGAGAGATAGATAAGAGGAGAAGCAATGGGCAACGGCTAAAGAGAAAATTAAATATTAGTAGTGGAGAAGTGAAGGGAAGACATGTAGGTAGATATTTTAGAAGTAAAATGAAAGAGAAGAGAATTAAGTTGTTAGTGGAAAAAGAAATCAGAATGAAAGAGAGAAAGAAAGCATATGATGTGCAGTGGCGTAATGAATTAGCCAGACTTGGGGAAATGATAGGAGGAAAGCCGAAGTATAATGTTACTGTTGATGAGTGTAGTCCGAAAGAGGTAGAAAGTAATGTTATAAGAAAAGAGGAAAATGGAACCCTAGAAAGAGATAGAATTGAAGATGAAGATGGTAAGAACGGTGAAATGCCAGAGAAAGTAGTGATGTAAATTTATATTACCGATAGTTACTCTTCCGTATGACTTAAATATTAAGTAATGAAGTTTAATATGACTTAAAAGAGGTAGATAAGAAACCTGCTGTGTGTAATTTTAATTCAGTCGTGAAGTTAGGATGGTAAGGGGCGCGTAGTGCCTACGCTTATTGATTTAGATTGACTAAAATCATTTAATTTGGAAGACAAAGGTTGTCGTGCTATTGAGCAATGCAGGTAAGTTGAATGTAGGTCCTTAAACTGCAGGTAAGTTGGATGAAGTGAGAATTAAATTTTAAAAATAGGAAGGTTATTACATAGGTAAGTAATCGAAAGAAAGTAATAATTATTATGGCAACCATAATTAAGAATATAATGGTAATAAAGATTTAATTCAAAAGTGAGTGAAGATAAGATGATACAGTGGTAATAAAACTAGTGAGTTGAAGAATTAAGTATTGATTTAATAAAGAAGTTTCAGTTGAGGACAGCGAGGTTATCAGCGGATATATGTTGAGAAATTTATAAGTGGTTTAGAATTGTTAATGGTAATGCGTTGTATGAATTAACCAACATCAGGTTGAAATGAGGAAGTAGTAACTAATTAGGACATCTGGTAACTTACTTGGTGACAGATATGTGTGTGTGTATGTGTGTATTTTCACGTAAATGGACGTGAGTTTGAAGTAGTAGGCCAACGAAGGTAATGCCGTTGAGCAATGTGGTTTTAAAGTTTTGGTAAGATGCCAAATGAAGTTTTTTAAGGAGGAAGTTTTGGTAAGATGCCAAATGAAGTAGGTTGGAGGAAGTTTTTGGTAAGATGAAGTAGGTCAGCGAGGTATATTCCGTTAAGCAATAATTATTTTTTATGGTATCTACGGGACTACGTGAAGTTAATAAGGGAGTTTTTTTTTAAGTATATATGGATGTATGCACACAAGGTAATAAGAGATTACAAAGGTAAGATTGTCCAAGTTTTAGTTACAGTTACGCACGTTTTAAAGATATTACAAGGCTTGTTATCGAGCTAAACCACTTTTAGTAAAAAGTTACTGATGAATAATAACGAATTAATGATGTGGTAGATTGTTGTCCTACACACAGGTTAAAGTAAAGATAATAATTATAATTAAAAGGTTGACATAATATTTACTAATATTGAAAGGAATTTGTTATAATTCGACGTTTTGAGGATTTTAAAGTAAATCATTTTTTTAGTAGACGAGAAATTAAAGTTTTATTTATGTCATACGGAGTTAGTAAAGATAAGTTAATATTTTGAAGGAAGAATAAGTTGGTAAGATAAGTGTATACCTAAGGGGTAATAATGAAGTTTCAATTAAAGGCAGGTGTAATTTACGCAGTTAATTTGGTAGAGCAGAAAGTATCTGAACTGTGTTAGAACTCAGAACTTGCTTTATGAAGTGATTATGGGAGAATATTTGCTAATTAAGAGTGTCGGTGTTATTGACTATCAACAGGAACACTGTCATTATTTTAGGAAGACAATATTTAGGAAAGCTAAGTGTGATGTTATTATTCCAAGGAATTAGTCGAAGCATGTAAGATTTTTTAGCTGAAATTTAGTGTGTTATTGGTCAGTAAGAGGTGACCTGTAACAGTAAGAAGAAGTGGGATTATACCACGAATAGGGGAGGTTTTTTTGTATGTGACGTGTGATGTCACGATGAGTTTTGAGAGATTCTGGTATAGCAAGAGTGAGCTATAGTCCAGGCGGTCAGAACAAGTAGGAAGTGGTGTTTGGAGGACACGGTACTTATTTAAGAGTTTTGAGAGAAAACTAAGGGGGGTTTTTAGGCATTCAGCAAAAAGTCAAATCATGAATAGACTAAGTTCAAAGTATAAGAGCATTAATATTTTGTGGAACGAAATATTTATTCCGAGGAGTTTGTCATGTGTTTTTGTGAAATAGTTTAGTGATATACGTAATTCAGGTATTGAGTAGTATTTTGTCCAAGTCTTAATCATTTTGTTATGGTAAGTAAGGAATGACGTTACGGTAAAGTTATATCTTGACGCTAAGTTAAATTTTATAAAGTGAACGAGAAGTCAGATTTTATGTTTATTGGTGATTTTGAAAATCCAAGTTATTGTTTTCGAGAAGTAGTAAAGAGGAATTATGGTTTTATGAGAAGTTAAGAAGTCGTGGAGACTTAGGAAGTATTAATTTGGAAGGAGGCGGCCGTGGCCTAAGAAAGAATTAAGCCACGAAGGCAGGTGAGTAGTAACTTGGATATTTAAATGTACTGTTTAATAACTGCTTTGAGGTATTTCGATGTCATTATGTATTTGGGGAAATATTTACATGTATGACATATGCACTGAAATAGGAATTGCCTTAGGTATTTTGCTAAGTTATTTTTTTCTTCAATTATTGAAATTTTACTGCATTTGAGTAATCCCTTTATAAAGACGAAAGGAATATTGTATTGTTTGCATCCTATTATCGTGTGCTGTAATAGTTATTATGGGTTAATCAGCTGGTATTACAACAATGTACTTCTACGCCAGACTGATATACAAAAACTACGTTCAAAAGAGATGAAGCCAAAATTGTATGTCATGCATACGATCACCGAAATATAAACGAGTGCAGCGTTGACATATATGTCAAAAATAAAAGTGAAGGGCATTTTATATGTATATTTTTTACAGCTCGTTTAATACATAAAGAAGAATGAACATTATGAACATTTGGAAGAATGAGAAATGATAGTACAAATATGTAAAGTGAAAAGAGTATGTTCTTGTATATTTTTATGTATTGTTGAAGGGTATTATTTGTATGTTGTCGTTATGGGGGTATTAATATTTAAATTTATATTCATTTGTGTAGGATGTGTAGTGATATAAATAATGTTACATTTTATTTTAAATTATTTATATCAGGGGCGATTGTAACGATTCGATCCCATAGCTGTTATATTTAAAGGGTTATTCATTTATTATCATGTTATTATTATTATTATTAACTAGTACATCCATGAGATGATTTTTATATCAGATAATTGTAAGCGGTTTTGATTATTATATTCAATTAGATTTTTATTAACAATTACTTGTAAAGAGACGAAGTATTATATATTGCAACAAGACTGGCGATATGGACTAACCCTGTGCGTCACAAACTGAACGACGTAGTAAGAATTTCACCACGGCAAACTGCGTCATTTTCCTGAGATGTTAAGAAACACACTATGGTGTAACCAACACGCCATTTTCTACGGTATATACGCGTCAATATATATTGCAAGTTATGAGTCAAGAATGGAGAAGGCTAATAGAGAGGGAAGCTGTGACACCACGTGACAAGGAAGTCATTAGTATTGTGTACCTGCAACATCGGACAAGAATGGCATTGATCTACAGCTCTTAATGAAGGAAGGAAGTTGTAACCTTGCTTTCTGGGTCCTAATGGACTGAGCACCGAGAGTCGACACTGAACGATGTCTTGCCGACATCTATATCAATACATAATGGGTTATATCCCTGATCAAGAGTCTTTCTACAGATGGCAACGTACTTAATGAGGATATTTCATAGTAAATGAGATATCACATCATTTTTTTAAACATAAGCGACGTAACATCGAGATTATCGATCATTTCTTAAATATGACGAATCTTCGACTGGGTGAGCCAACAATTCAATAAAACTATCGTCTCTATTATAATTTAACTTCATTTAACTTTCAATTCATTTTAATATTCATTTTCTTTTAAATAATTAATTGCCGCATTGAGTAATTTTAAATTCAATTGTGTGACTATCACTATTCTGTTTTATTAATATTTTGTTTTTGCATTTAATAAATTCATTCTCTTCAACGTAATGCCTATTTCTTTCATTGTAGTTGGTACTTTAAGGCAATCATACTCCTTGATTAAATACGGATTGGTTAGATGACTTTGTCTCACTACGGCCCGGGTAAGTGGTTCTCGACTCTACTGCTGATAGCCGAGGTTAAATCAATAAATTTCGATTCACTATCTTAAATAGGAATCTGGCGCTCAACAACTTATTATATTACACTATCACAGGTAAGGTCACACCACAGTGTATATTATTTATTCATATCATGTTTGTTAAATTGAACCACAATAGTCATCACCACGTTTTGTTAACTCATTAAAAATGTTACAAGAGGAAGATTTTTTGAAACCCGGGCCATCAAAACAAGTTAAATTACGATGAACCTGTTGCTTCATAATTGTAAAATAATTTTAGATGTAACGTTTTTCTTTTGTAATAAAACAAAACAGTACCTCTGTGAACTCTCTTTCGTTTTTCTCAAATTCAATTTTTCAAGGTTTTCAGTTACATGCCACATTTGAAAGAAACAATGGGACTACGGGTACCCGTCAAAGCTCAAATTAAAGGTAAACAAATAAACTTAAAGTTCATTATCAATGATAATTCTCATAGGATGAGTATTTTGGACAATATTTTTCAAATTAGGAGACCGAAACCAATTTTTTTTTTCTTTTTTGAAAAAAAAAACCATCCAATCTTTGAATAACTGTATCTCGGGAATTACTAAACGTACAGAGCTCGCTTGGGACTAAAGTTGTAGACAATTTAATATAATTGTAAACAGGTATTCATAATGTTTTCTCTCAGACGTATAGTTTAGACGATATTGAGCAAACACTGAAAAAAGTGCAAATATCTGGCTGGTTTTTTTTGGCTATTACACAGCTAGCACAGGACTTTCGAAGTTGCAAATTTGTTTTTTCTACTATTGGCAGTGGTCCAAACAACATATTAAAAAATTGGAACTACATGACCTTTTGCAAGGTCGGATGTATATTTTGACTGGACTATAAATGATCAGTTGAAATATGCTCTGAAACTAATTTAACTAACGTTTACTTCCTGACGTGAAAATAAAATTGAAAACAAAACGCAATACACGTCACATAAAACTGACCCTCACTGTTGTGTCAAGTCCGTATCCAGAGGAAAATAAATTAATAAATTAATAAATTAATAAACTATAAAGACTTGTGGTGCATGAAAATTCAGGGTTTTTAGCCTCCAATGGCCCAAATTCCTAAAAGAAAAAAAAAGAAAAAAAACTATTTCAATTCAGGAATTTTTGAAAATAATGTTGCTGTTTGAAGATATAATAGACCTTCTGTGCGACATATCGCAGGTTTAAGTCTTGTGAAAAAATCTAGGGTACCCCTTGACCCCCTTAAGCACATTGATGAATTTTACAGTTTTTGTTGGTTCCGTGATAACCTTATAGCTATTTGCAAACTTTCACAAAAATTTAATAAAATATGGAGTGGCATTACTTCTTGCAGAAATAGATGGAAAGTTGGATGTAACTTTTTGAGACACTGTTGTCATGGTTACTGGCTTGCATTCCTACATTAGTTTAATAAATGAAATTAGTTTTCTGGGAATATCTCAGAAACTCTTGGTTTTAGAGCCTTAAAATATAGTTTTCGGAGACCCTTTATGGCAGTTTAGGGGCCCCGAGTTTTGTTTCTGACACCAAGGGGCTCAAAATAAGCCTCTTCTCGTCGTTGTAGGCCGTAGAATAATAATAATAATAATAATTATAATAACATAATATAGGGATATAATAGACCTTCCGTACCACACCAGCATGTGTAAATCGCGTGGAACAATTCTAGAGTACCCCTTGACCCCCTTAAGCGCTGCACTGCCAGCGGTTATGGTTATTGGGAAGAAGGCGGCCGTGACCTTAAGTTAGGAACAATCCCGGCATTTGCCTGGGGTAGAAGTGGGAACCCATGGACAACTAATTCCAAGATTTAATACTAGTAGTCTACGGTACCACATGTACATAATTGTGAATTGTCCCATCCCATCTCCAGCCCTGGGGTGGCGATAAACTGGAGAGGGGGGGGGGGGTTGATTTATTGGTCAATCAACAACATATGAAAATACGCGAAAATGAAAATAAAATACAAATATATTGTTATTATTATTATTATTATTAATCTTGATTGGTCACATTGGACCACTTGAGTCGTTCCACAATCACTTCTTCTTTGAAGGTAGTACTGCTTGGTTCTTGCGCTCTTTCCAGTACTTTTTCATTCTTTCAGATCGGGATTTTCTCAACTCATCTGAAATCTCCATAGGCTTTCTGTGTGTCATTTCTGCAGAAAATTTGTGAGTTTTAAGTATGGTGTTAATTTTATTTTTCTCCTCGGCATCTGTTATCTTGAGTCCAACTGCTTTGAGATCTTGTTGGATTTCTTGGATCCATTTACCTCCAGTTTTCTTTCCTAGATTTCTCATCACCAGTTGGCGTACAATTCTGTTTTCTGGAAGCCGTAAGATGTGAAAAAAATATGAAATTCTTTTCTTCTTCATTGTGCTGGTGATTGGATCAATCTCACGATAGACAGTTTCATTTGGGAGAATCCTCCAGACTCCCTCAACCTGATACTTTTTATTTATGCACGTTCTAATGATTCTTCTTTCCGTTTTGAGGAGCTGATCAGTTCTTTGTTCATTTTTAATTTGGAACAGTGTTTCACAAGCATAAGTGGCTTCAGGGAGAGTTACAGTTTTATAATGTTGGATCTTAGTAGCTATTGATAGGCATTTTTTATTATATGTTGACCAGGTTAGAGATTGTGCCTTTTTCATTTTATTTGTTCTATTTATCCAAGTTACTTTTTCGTTTAAGTTATATTGTTATAATACAGTGTTATAATAATATTTTTCTTTTTTTTTTACGAGGGACTGTGGAAAATCTTCAAAAGAAACTTGTGAAGGGTCCGCACTCCACAGTAGTGTGGGATTTTTACCCACTAAAAACCACATCCCTTTTCCCACGATGCGTTCATCATCCCGGAACCGCTCTCGCATTACTTCAGGGTGATGTCGTGCTTACTTAGCCTTTCAGACTTCTTCTTTCTTCATTTCTTATTAAGGGCGTTCGTACGCTTCCAGATCCCGTTTTTTCTGGCGAAGAACATCCTCCACATACACTGCTACCTGATCCCATGATTGCTGGTTCCATAACATCACAGAAATAATATTATCTGGTGTCAGTTCTCCCAATTCAGTTTCCACATATTCTCTCTTTATCATCCAATGGCCGCACACGAAGAAGGTGTGAAGTACATCATCGATGTCGTCACAATATATGCATGTTGCACCACTCGCTCCGCCTACTCTATGCAGGAATTTACGGAAATATCCGTGTCCTGTTAGAAGTTGTGTGAGGTAATAATTGACTTCACCATGGGCTCTTTCGACCCAGGTATCCAGGCGTGGTATCAGTCACTTGGTCCATTTACCACGAGGGTCACTTTCCCATCTGAGTTGCCATCGCCTCATCCGTTGGTTAAAGGCACGCTTCTTTGCACATTTCTTTCCCAACTCTCCTTGGGTACGCCAGATTTCTTGTCGCTCCAATGCAAGTAGATCTATTGGGGCTATTGCTGCCACCGTGAGGATTGCAGGTTCAGAAACCGTGCGGTATGCACATGCAATACGTAAAGCTGCTCTCAGTTGTACGGCAGCTATCTTCCTACGATACCATGCAAATCTCAAGGATTCGGCCCAAACTTCGGAGCCATACAGGAGCACTGACTGAACCGTCGTCATGAGGAGGCGTCTTTTACTTGATTTTGGGCCATTAATATTGCCCATCAGCCTACTAAGTGCTGTCATGTATTTTACTGCCTTATCTGTAACTCTCTGAATATGGTTCCTGAATGTGAGCTTGGAGTCAAGTGTCACTCCTAAATATTTTGTACTCGTACATGTTTCAATCACTGTATCTCCAACAGTCATTGGTACAAGAGTCTCAATCCTTTTCCTCGTCAGAAGAACTATCTCCGTTTTATGTTCTGCTAATGTTAGTCTGTGACTCGTCATCCTGTTTTTTATGCGCCGCATCACCAGGTTCAATTTGATTTGAGCCATCTCAACATTGCGGGCCACTATCAAGGCAGCCACATCATCAGCGTAGCCCACTAGATTCGTATCCTCTGGCATCTCCAGACGTAACAAGCCATCATACATGATGTTCCAGAGATCTGGACCAAGGATCGATCCCTGTGCTGCTCCAGCCGTCAGTCGTTTTGCCCTTTGTCCATATTCCGTATCATACAGCAGAGTGCGATCCCTGAAGTAGTCTCTCATAATGCGCATAAGATACTGTGGTACTTTGAAAGTCTCTTCAAGAGCTTCCAACATGTCATTCCAACTTGCCGAATTAAAAGCATTCTTTACATCCAGGGTCACAAGAAGTGTCACTTTACGAGAATGATGATTGCCCGTTTGCGCTCTTTCTACTGTGCTCACCACCTCCCATATTGCATCAATAGTAGAATGTCCTCTGCGAAATCCATGCTGATGAACAGATAAATCTCCTGCTATCTGAACTGCTGAGAGAATTCTTGGCTGCAGAAGTTTCTCTAGGCCTTTTCCAGCTGTGTCCAGCATACATAAAGGTCTATAACCAGCAGATTTTCCTTTGCTGATCAAAACCAATCGAGCCATTTTCCATCGAGCATTAAAAACACCCGCTTGCAGGCAATGATTGTACATATTCAACAACAGTTCTGGACAAAGTTCTGATATTATCTTTAGCACTTCTGCAGGTATATCATCTGGTCCTGGAGCCTTCTTGTTTCTAAGGGAGCTAAAAGCTGTATTCAGTTCTTCTACTGTGAAGAGAGGTATATCATTCAGTTCACTTTCATCGTCACAATCAGTCCTCTCTGGATGGTCGGGAAATAGTGTGTCCACAATTTTTTTAATGGTTTGTGAATTCATGCTCGGGTTTGAGAATTGTCCAAGTTTCTTCATTACAATCTTATAACCCAGACCCCATGGATCAACTTCCACTTCCTTAGCCAAAGCCCACCATTTATCAGCTTTACTCTTCTTAATTGCTTTGCCGAGTTCCTTCTTTGCTGACTTATACTCCGCTGTGACTGAGGTATTCACTTCTCTGCCTCTCGTCCTCTGGGCCATGCGTCGAAGTCGCAGACAGTTTCTTCTCAATTCTGCAATTTCTTCGGTCCACCAATACGCTGGACGTCTGCTAGTTCCTGATCTCTTTCGGGACATTGATGTATTGCATGCTTGCTGGATTAGCTGCATGGTGAGTTCAACACGTACACCAGCTGCTTCTTTTCCTCTACAGCAAGAACATTTTTCTGCTATGTTCTCCATTCCATTTTGTATTACGTCAAGAAACGTTTCCTTGTCAATGCTGGCTATATACCACCGTGCTGGCCTGCGCAATATGTTTCTTGCTTGAGGAACTTCCTGAAGTAAACGAAAGATGATATACTGGTGATCACTCCCTGTATAGTCCTCAATAACTTGCCATCCAGTAATCTTAGGCGCGATATCCTCCGTTGAGAATGTTACATCCGGTATTGTTCCCTGACATCCCGGCCGTCGGAATGTTGGTACATTTCCAAAGTTATTGACCACTAAACCTGTTCTAGCTGCCATTTCCATTATGCGTCTTCCTCTGGAGTCTATTTGCGGCATGCCCCATTCCAACGCTTGAGAATTAAAATCACCAGCGACCACTAGTCTTTTGTCCATTCCACGCAATGCATCCTCAAGGCCATCAAGTTTCATTTGAAAGTTTTGGACAGATTCATTTGGCGTAAAATAACAGCTTACAATAGTGATTCCCCCAATCTGTACCCAGACAAAACCATTTTAACATCTATGCTCTGCGACTGAGAATTTTCTTAGATCTGGTATCCAAATTGCTGCTGTTCCAAGATTATCCGCAAACCACCCAGGATGGTCCCTCTCTTGATATTGTTCACTAATAATAATGATGTCTGCTTCCATCTCATAAATCAGCTGTGTCAGAAGGTCGTTAGCTTTTTGACTCCTGTGCATGTTTGCTTGAAGGATTTGCATCATTTGCTGTTATTTTTGACCTTTTCAAGATCTTCACGAAAAACTGTGCATGCACCTGATCCAGGAGCATGATTTCGTTTAACTTCATTGACACCTTTATCTGTACAAAGCATGCATCGCGGATTATTCTTTTTACAGTCTACTGCTTTATGACTAGCTTCTCCACACATAAAACAAAGTTTACTTCTGTCAGGGCCTTCGCATTTCCGTGCCAAATGTCCATATGACAGGCATCGAAAGAAGCGAGGTAAAATGGTTCTAACACGTACCCTGCAGTATAGCCATCCTATCTTAATTCTTCCTGCTTCCAAAAGTTTCTGAGCATCCTCATCTTTAGTTTCAAAAATGGCAAGTTTCTGCCCCCAACTGTTTGGTTTAGTTATCGAAATTTTCAGCTCTCCATGAGTATTACCAGAATCCCGTCTTACAGCTTCCTCCACATCTGCAACGGTAGTGATACCATCCAAGTCCCGAATCTCCAGTGTAGTTCGGGGAATTAAAGCCTTTACATCACCATCTTGTCCAAGAGCATCTCTCAAAGATTTACTGAATTTCTCCCTGTTTTCAATCTGCGTTGTTTTCTTGAACTGAAGAAGAACAGCCCCATCTCTAGTTTTACGGATAGATCGAATGTCTGCTCCATTGTCTTCCGGCTTCACCTTATTCCTGATATCCTTCAGAACATCAGCGAAAGTCTTACCCTTCATTGGTTTGATGATTACGGCTTCTGAACGACTCCTTAATTTAGAATAAGGTCGTTTTCCACTCTCGCTAACTGTACGGTAAATGCTTATAATAATTTGATATAGAAGATATAATTTAGCGCACTTATTTTAAGTTTTTCTTCCGTCAAGAACTACACACAGGGCCAACCTTTTATCCTTGTCATCAATTTGCCGGTGAAGACTAAGGCTGGAATTCAGAGACATTTCTTGAGGTCCTTGAGGAGACCTTGACTAAGGAAGCCTTGAGGTATCCTCAAATCAGAAGGAATCCTTGAGGTTGATTTTAACTTCAGAGTCATTTCCTTAAGGTCACCTTTCTGAAGGTACCCTCAAGCTTTCCTTAAGGCATCCTGTTCACTGGTACCTATTAACGATGATTTGTTAATCATTATAATTGAGGGTCCGCTAGTCATGTATGATACATGTGTGATTACCTCTTACTTATTCCAATGTTATTTTTTGACACTTTTGGCAACGGTCCGTGTAGCATTTGTTTCCTTGTCATCGCATCCGGTAGGCCTACAGGCTGATCATTGTCCTAAAACGCTTATCAAACGTGGTCTACTCCTATATTATTTGCTCATGGATTCAACAAACAGCAAAAGGAAACTAGTGTGTGCTGAGGAGAAACATTTTGTCCTTCAAATGGTTTTCCAGCATAAGGACACAGTTGAAAATAAAAAAAGACTGACGGAGTTACCGTCGAAGAAAAGAAGCGGGCGTGGAGGGAAATTACGGAGGCTTTCAATAGCGTCCCGGAACACTAAAAGGTAAGAATACTCAATTTTTGTGTTATTTCTCTGGTAGACGCACCTGTTGATTATTTTAATGCACTAAAGTAGACTTTACTGGAAAAATAACAGAAATTAAAGCAAAGCAAATACTATATGTGAAAGCATTTTAATAAGACTACCGTATCATTAAGTATTACGCCCAAAAACACGTCGTATTTTTGTAGATCAATTTGGGCTGCCACGTTTTTGGATCCACCCATAGTAGCCTAACCTAATTTTAAAAGGTTCAGTATGTTATACGGTAATAAACCAACATTGCACATGAATTAAACATTTTAGTGCCACAGGTCAGCCTAAAGGTTATCAAGCATTGTGCAAATGTTCTTATTCTGTGGCTTTAATACTTCAGGAGAAGGCTTACGATAATTACTAAACTTGTTGGTGGATGGGGGAAATAGGCCCTTTCATGAGGCAGCAGATGCAGTTCGCAAAACTCATAAGGGGAGTGATAATGAATCAAATGACATCGGTGTTTCATGGTGCCACATGGCATAAGTGAGGTCACGGTTGTCTTTGCTATCGACATCCAAACAGACCCTGTCAAAATATTGTGATAGACAACATGGACTGTTACAGTACTGTTATGCATACAGTAGCCTACTAATTGTTTTTGTAAAAGTTACATTTGCCTAGACCAATAATTATTAGGCAGCGGTTAGTTATACATGCACCTCTGGTTTATGTCATGCATAGTGGAAATACTGTAGTCACGCATAATCTTTCTCTAGAAAATAATTACCTTAGAATTTACAGAAGGTATTCCTTTCTATAAAATTCTTATTAAACTACTAAAATTATTAATTGTGAATGTAAGTGGAACGCGGATTATACACTTGCAGCACACATGAATGTGGCTTTTACATACCTTGTGTACCCCTTTCATCTTCTGGGCGATATTTGGACAGCGCGTTCATCTCGTTCAACTGTCAACAAGATGCACTCTACCGGCACTGAACGAGGCGCACACATTGTTGCCAACATGATACAAAATCACTGTTGATGAAAAAAATATTCAACGGGACGTGTTAGGCTGTAACCATTGTCAAAACTCATTGATCTGGGCACGTTAGGCTGTAACCATTGTCAAAAACCATTGGATTGGACAAAACGAAGGTTAGAAGGTCGGGGACAGGTGCGGCCTTTGGCCGCCAGCAGTTAGCGGGGCACGGTTCACACAAAACCATTGGTCTGGGCGCGTTAGGCTGTAACTATTGTCAAAAACCAATGGATTGGACAAAACTAAGGTTAGAAGGTCGGGGGTAGGTGCAACCTTTGGCCGCGCGCAGCTAGCGGGGCACGGTTGACAGAAAACCATTGATCTGGTCGCGGTTAGGATGTAGCCATTATGAATACCACAGTTGTGTGGAAAAAAAATATATTTATTTTAGTGGAGCGAAATACACAGTAAATACATAGCAGATAAAATAAAATAAACACTCATTTCAGCATTTCGGGCATGTTAGTGATTTAGCTATTAAATTGTGTTCTTGCAATAGCTGCAGCAACCTCTTTGGATCATCGTAGAACCGCCGATTGAAATTGCAGATTGTTAGGAGGCAATTTCCATAATCCATGATCAATAAACAATTCAATTGGGCTCACTATCTATGAACTGAGTTGTGCGCACGAATGATGCGCACTAGCGACTGAATTGGGCGCTCCTTTGTTTTTCATAGTACCGTAAGCGCGAGGTTGGCAGTACTGTCATGGTGCTATTTTGATAACAAGCGATTTGAACAATGGCGCTGACAGCTGTAATTTTCGCTATATAAGTCGAGTTCCTATTTGGGATGGCTGGGTCACAGACGTCGGAGGAGGGAATATCTACTAAAACATCGCTCCCTGATTTATTTCCCAGCGTTTAATATGGTATTTTGGCTAATTCATGTATTGTAGAGAATTTATCGCGCGTTCTACCTTTATTCACCGCAACCCTGAAATGAACCAAATTACCTGAATTAATAGTCGGGAAAATATCTGGAGATGATGCAGTTAATAGATGTTTCCTCCTCCGCCGTCGGTGACCCACCCAGCCGTCCCAAATAGGATCACGACTTATATAGCCAAAATTACAGCTGTGGCCGCCATTAGTCCAAATCAATCATCATCGGTTGCGGTCGTGAGTATTCAAATCTCTTCGTTAGCCTCACTGGTCCACTAGTTTGTCATCAAAACAATGGTGCCAACCTCGCCCTTACGATACTGCGAAACACAAAGAACCGCCCAGTTCAGTCTCTAGTGCGCATCATTCATGCGCAGCACTCAGTTCACCGCTCTAATTTGGCTAGTGTGTGCAATATTTCGCTTCAATGTGATGTTTTTTTTTTCACGGCTGAAATTAGTGTTTTTTGTTATCTGCTCTGTAATTACTATGCAGTATATCACTCCGCTGTAATAAATGCGTATTTTTTTTGCACAATTGTGGTTTTGACAATGGTTACAGCCCAACTCGCCCAGACCAATGGTTTCGTGCCACCCGTGTCCCGCTTGCTGCGCGCGGCCAAAGTCTGACCTGCACACGACCATTCTAACCTACGTTTTGTCCAATCCAATGGTCTCTGACAAGGTTTACAGCCTAATGCGCCCAGAATAATGAGTTTTGACAATTGTTACAGCCAAACGCGTCCCGATGATTATTTTTTTTGATCATCACTGATTTTGTATCCCACTTCCTTTTATCAACAGTGATTTTGTATCTCACATGTTGGCAACAATGTGTGCGCCTCGGTGCGTGCCGCTTGTGTGAGTCTTGATGACAGTTGAACGAGATGCAAGCTCTGTCGAAGCATGGCAGCCGTTTTTAATATAGCAATAAATAAAAACACATATTTACGAACTTTAGCACATATATGAGGTTCAGCAGTGTCAATTCACATTGAAATTAACTTCTAATGACTCCCATAAAAGTAGGTGAATAATATGCAACCTTTCTGATATTTTTTTAATTTGTATTTTTTCTTTTCAGAAAACTGTTGAACAAATCAAGAAGATATGGGACAACGAGAAAACTAAACGTAAAAAGCAATTGTGTGAGGAGAAAAGGGAACAGATGAGGACTGGTGGCAGGTCTTCGACCAAAATTTCTCCGCAACATGACCCAGATGTGGACGTTATTTTGGGTCTGGTGGACATTTAGCTATCCTTTGTCCTGGACAGTGACACATTCACTGTAGATAAGCTGGACAAAGGGGCACCAGCATTGATGTGCCAGTATGAGGAACCAATTATAGAGCTCGTTGAGGAAATCGAGAATGATGTCGAAGAAATCGATAAGGATGGCATCGTCGGTATACCGAAAGTGAAAAGCCCAACAGGTTTGTCAAAGAGATAGTTTAAAATTGTTAGCAGAACAGTGTTTTCCTACCTGTTGTTATTCCCATTTCTATGGAGTCGGGGATTTGTAATATAGAGAGCCATGTTGGTTATATATTATGTGATGAGAAGTTATCTGGACACTCTCATGTGAATGAAGGTGAAGTTTGAAACAACCATCGCTACTAGCTGTGGTTGTCAAAATGCTGTTTGCACACATCTTTGCCTTTTTGACAGCCTCTACTCTAGCAAGCATACATTCAATCAGGTGGTGGACAAATGTCTGTGTTAGTCTGTGCAGTGCTTTGTGTGAGCAAACAATTACATTTTCTACACTGTTTTGTTCCTGGATGTAAATCGGGTTATGGAGGAAAAGCTGATGGTAGATATTTTTTCACACCGCCAAAGAAACAAATCTGTTTGCGAAATGGGTGAGAGTTATTTCGCGGAAAGATAGCCCATTGTCGAGCAAAAGTAGAATCTGTGATGTGCATTTTTCGGAAGATTCAATTATAAATTGTTTCCGATACAGAAGTCCTGATCAATATCGTGGTCAGTATCCGAGTCACCAATTTCTTTGAAATTATCGTCAACTAGCGATTTGCTATTTTTCAGCAGAAGACACATTCACATCCTTAGGTTTTCATAAGGTGTGATATCTTGACTGATATTCATTAAGGCACGACTGCGTGGCTCAGCAGTAACGTTCTCGCATGCCGTTCCCAAGGCTGCAGAATGGAATCCTGGTGCAGTCAGCTGGCATTTGAGGGTGCGCAAATGCGAGGGAGCCATGTCATTAGATGTACTGGCGCGTTAAAGATCCCCTTTGGGACGAAATTCTAACACCTCGGTGTCTCTAAAAGCCACAGTTGTTAAAAGGGATGTACATACCTAATACTCGCCCGATTTAGGCGGGAGACTCCCGATTTTACACCATTTCACCCACCCTTCCGCTGAACGTATTAAATCTCCCGATTTTTTTCAAATCACGTGCGTTATTTCGGACTGTAAGTGCGGGAAGACTAACTCCAGTCATCCATCGAACAGATCAATTTTACGAGAAGTGTGTTTCGATACCGCAGTTTCGCTTCGTATCAATATAATTCATAGATAATTCTCCATAACTACGCGTCCCGCTTAGTTGTATCACAATTAACACCGGTTATCATACACATTCTACACGGGGCTAAATGGCCGCGTTGTCGCAGCCCCTAAACTAAGGAACCGACCAACCATTCTTATAAACTGTGCTTGCCAGAAACTTCTAACCTCCTACAAACCTATTATAAAGGACAGTGAAGAGGCCAAAATCTTTCGTCAGCAAGGACTCTCATTTCACCCCATTCCTATGAAGATTTCCACACATATCGTTAAAATTAATTGTAATAACATCACAGTAAAATAATGTTTTCTTTATAACAAAGCCCATTTAATATAACCTATAGTTTTCGTGAATTATCAACGGATCTTGTTCATAATATGAGTTACATGTAGGTTTCATATGTTTCAGACCCACTTCAAATGGCAAAAAGAAGGAGAGAGCCTCCTGCACCTGCAGTGGCTCTGAAGAAAAAAATCATCGATAAGGAAATGGAGCTGAGGTGTCTGCGGCTTCAGACCCTAATGGATCAGGAAAGCTAGCTTCACCATAAAAGAGTCGCAGCGAGTAATCTGAGGCTGAAAGAGAATAGTAACCGAGTAAGGGAAGCCAATTTGAGGATTCAGGAGCAAAAACTGAAAATTCAAGAGAAAGAGTTGCGAGTACAAATGCAGCAGCAGCAGTTACTCCTATTGAAAGAACAGAATTCTTGTGACAAATACGAGGGTTGGGGAAAAAGTCATGGCAACATTTTTTTTTTTTTTTTCATGAAGATACCAGTCTGGTTGAAAAATGTGACATATACAGACGAAAGGACAAGGTGTTAACTACATTTGTGGACAATGAATAGAACCGAAATATTGTAACACTCTAATTTAATTTATTACGGTAGTATACAGGGCAATATGGCCTTCACGGTGTAAAAGAATGATAAAACTGTACACATACAGTTGACATTACAAACCTGGGCCTAAAGACCCTCAGAGACCCTGCTACCGTCACCACACGCTGCCAACGATGTGGGGGCGCTGAATACCATCTGCCTCAGCATTTGCCGCACCATGTGTGAATCGGGTCACCTGTTGGCGCACAGCATTAGCAATGTCCTCTAGTGTCGCAAACCGCCTACCACGTAGTGGTTCCTTAATCTTTCGAAAGAGATCAAAGACACAGGGCGAAATACCGGTAAAGTACGGTGGGTGCTCCAGTTCTTCCCATCCCCAACGTCACAGTAACTGCCCTACACAACCTGCTTTATGTGGTCTTGCATTGTCGTGCCGGATTATTGCACTGTCCACAAGATCCGGACGTTTCTCCCGAACGCCATGTCGAACCTGTCGCACCAGGAAGTCCCTGTAGTACTGTGCGGTCACTGTTCTGCCATGTGGAGCAAAGTGGCAAACAACAAAACTTCATTATTTTAACTTAACTTACTAAAGCCGTAACTTTTAACTCCATTTAGAAGCACAAAAATTTGCATATTCACTGAAATACAGAATAGAGACTGCAGAACTCGGATAGCCAATCACAAGCCTTCGTACAACGTCCGACTAACTTTTTCACCCAAATAGCCACACATTTAAACAAAAATTAGTCTACAGCATAGTCAAGACCTCAAATTACACTTTTCAAAACAAAAACCACAAATTTCACCATCCGGAATACATAAAACAGACCAAAACCTAACAACCAATCACAGCCCAGAACAGACACCCGCTCAGCCGGCATATTCAAATACAGCCAATCACCACACAGCCCATGCACTGCTTACAAAATCATTAAATTTCTCATCATTCCCAATAGCGAGGCTTATTATTATTATTTTATTTTTAAACAAATTAACCTACTACAGGTCTTTTCAACAATTTCATACTATCAAACGCCAACCCACTAGAGGTCTGTCTTTTCTCCTTAAGCTAAAACATAACTTTTAAATCATTGATTATTATTATTATTACTAAGCTGAAGCTATTGCAACGCCGGCCATGGTGCACACTATATAGAGCCAGAACATCAGGCTAGTAAGTAAACAGCGCTAGACTGCTATGACAACTGTTCATTCCCCCGAAACGAAATTAAAATTAACAAATCTTTTATTTATTCTACTTCATACCAAACATTTATTTTTAAACCATCCCAATCTTATACACGCGCCGCCGAAGCGATTGTCGGCCGCTTCGCGGCCGACACATCGCTTGCGGCGGTAAAACTATTTTTATTATTAAACAATTCTTCAATTCACAAATTAACTTCAAAATTACGTCCCTAAAATATTATTCACCAGGCAGAGTAGCGCATTGACGCAACGGTACCTGGTCCCCTAGCGCCGCTGGTCTGCTCGCTTCGCTCGCAGCCAGCGGCTTCAAAACCGATTAGCAGCAGTGCGTTTCTCGATGGCACTTGCCCACTCTACCTCCAGTAGCGTCCATCGTCTGTCTTCATCCAGGAGCTGCTCGATGACGGCACGTGCCACGTCGGTCCGCACACTGACAGGTCGTCCCGAACGTTGCTCATCACTGGTTGACACACTTCCTTGCTGAAACTTTCCTACCCACCGTGCTACTGTGCGGTATGGTAGGGTATTATCCCCAATTCACTGTGACATTCCATCGCATTTCTCCCTCGGAGAACGGCTATTTTGATGTAAGCACGCTGCTCAACACGGGTTACTTCCTTCTCGCACGACACTCACCAACTGACTGATTTCACAGCCCTCGCTGCTCTACTACCACCTATCATAGAGCCATCTGCTGTTCTGCATACACAATATGCCTGCATAACTTCCACACGACACATATCCATTTGTGATCCGTTCACATATCTACAAGACAAAAAATAGTTGCCATGACTTTTGCCCCAACCCTCGTAATATGTGTGAAAATTATTAAATATCTAAGTAATTGAACCCTTGCATTACTTATTTAAAAAGAAAGTAAACTATAGAACATTGCAGACAGCTGTAGACTTGTATATAGACTATTGTTGTGGATGTAACTTAGCCAGTAGAGTAAAAAGATAGGGGCATATTCCTTTGTTGTTCAACCCTTTTAAACAACAATAATAATCATCAGAATAGGAAGATGATTACTCACAATGAGTTTACTTTTTATCCCAAATCCCAAAAATGTTTGCTTTTGTTGCATTGTGCTTATTATGGCTCTAGCCATATTTTTTTAGCATGTTGAAAGAAAGTCTCATTGAGACACCAGAGTTTTTAATGCATGTACAGATGGTTATTAGTTCGGAGGCAGAACATTGAGAACAACTGCTCCTTGAAACAAGTTAAATTTCAATTATGATTATCTAAAAGTGTTGAGACCTATGCCTAATTAAGAAAACAGGCTACTATAAATAAAACTATAGTTCGGGACAACCCATTGGAAGCCTGAAAGTCACTCGTAGTCGGTGCGGTGTTGTCCTGTACATTCTCGCATCCAGCACTCGACTGAAGGTACGGTGCAATAGCATGGCAACACCGCCGGGCGCAGGGAGGAGAGCGGAGTGGAGAGCCCCTTAAGCTTCAGGCTTGCAATGGTTTGTCCCGCACTAACAATAAGATCATACTAGTGACATTACGGCGTAGTGTACCCATGTGAGTAATCTCGATGGTAAATATGCATCTGCCTCCAGCTAGCATCAGGTCTCAGGCGCGTGCCGTTCCCCCAAATGAGCAGTGCATAATTTGGATTTGAGGCTATAAGGTATCAACTCTACAATGATAAAGCACAACTCTATTCTAAAACTTTAATTCAGTAAATAAAATCATGGCTTCAAACACAAAAACAATCCCAAAACCATAAAAACAAAGCAAACAAAAATTTACTTCCACAATCCACAAACAAACAAAAATGAAATCATAATAAAGTCATATTAAACCACAAAGCTGTACCCTTATGTGAACTTCATAAAGATATTCTGGTGCGCTGATGCACCTACGACTTCAAAACCAACTGTACATTGAGATAACAGTCATACAATGTGACTTCTTTAATATCACAAATTAATTATCCCTTAAACCTCTTTAGTTTTAACAATTATGTGTGCCGTGCGTGTTTTGATTTTTCTCTTCTCACCAAACAAATGCTTGCATGCATTTACCTATTCGGACGTTGCACCGCAATCAACGTGCAACTCCATAATTATGTAAGCTACCCCTCCACTTCCTCTATTTATATGGTTCCACTGCATGCTGTCTGTGAGTCCTACATAAAACGTTACGTTATAGCTTGGGTCGGATGGTACAATTAGACTACCTTGCGCTCGTCGCCTTTGGCATCTAGTAACCAACTTCATAACTTGGTTTCAGTGACAGTACAAATACATCGTCTAACTATTCGTCAGATAGCTAAAATAATGAACCATCAGGATGATCTATAATTATCCATGTGTTCCAAAACCACATGGCTACATTACTCAACATAACAATCTTTCAATACATGTCATTTACCAGGGTCTAAAATCTTTTCCTTTCAACTTGCCTTGACGGTTCGAGTGCTCGCCTACAGACCCTCGGCTAGAGGAGTCGGTACACAATAGAAAGTGGGATGGGTGTTCCACCAATTACCTCGACCCTCCTTAAAGGTTTGAATGCTTTCCTTTCTAAGCAGTAAAGATTTACAAGACAAATACGGTTGTCTGAACGACACACATATCCCAAAGGATCTTAATTGACTATTATGCCAACAGGTATTGAATGAGCTTCTTTTAATTACTCCTACACAGAGGATATAATAATTACTGGCCTCACACGGGTCCATTCAACATGAAGGTTCGGGGTTCGTAATGCATTAGTCTGACAGGTGACCGATGTCTCAAGTAAAATATAGGCGCTCAGTCCAGGCTGTCGCCATGAGTTTCGCTACCACGAGCGGAATAACTCATCAATAAGTTCTCGGGAGACCATAGAGTTTCGAGGTGTCCTCGTTTTCCTCGTCTCTATCACAGGATTCCAACCCGGAACACTTTCATATCCTTCCTCAGAGCTAGGGTGCACACTACAACTCTGGCATAAATTATATCTCCACTTATGCCCATGACATAGGAGATTTCATACGTAGAATAGACCACCTGGCCCCTTACTCAATGCTACGACCTCCGACCTATATTATTAAGAGAAATCTATCAATTACTCTATAAGCTTCTCATATAAGCTGCAAATTCAATTCACTAAAAGCTCTTTCATTACTGGCATCATTATTGAATATATGCAATATTCTGATATAAAACTTCTTTCCTTAATTACTGTAATGTAATCTTACTGTATCATCTTACTGCTTAGATTGATAAGTCTTGCAATTAGCGTAACTAATTCTCGCTTACAACATTTATTTGTTTCCTGATGTGTTCATTCATACTTTTAATATTCATTATTATTATTACCGTTAATCTCACTGACATAAATGACCAAAATCATTACTTTATTATTATTCTCACATAAATTACCAAAAATCCGACATAGCTAAACGTCTTAAAATCCGAACAATCGCGTTCGTCACATTTACATAACTGATTGCCATTCTTAATTCATAGTGGGAATAATTACTCCACTTAATGATGCAAATTAACATCTCAACTGTATAAAAATCAACACAATAATGATTAAACATGGAGGATCTGCCTCCTAAACTGATTTTTACTGGCATCTTTACGGAATCACAACATGCAGTGGCCCATAATTCTACACAATCATAACTTGTGGGGTACTTACATTTCTATAGGCGTCTTATGGTGGCTCCGACCAATCATATTTCTCCATGTCGCCCGCCATTAGCAGGTTTAACGCGACATATTTATCTTGAATACACACATTTTATAACACATAATTTTCATCAACAACACGACACGTTGCATAACTCTCAGGAAGCTATCGCTCCCACACATGTGAAACACTTATCTAATCACTACTTTAAAGGATATTTTACATATGCTGTACACTTAACACACGTCACTTTATACACTTTTCAATGCTGAAATTCCCTAGCAAAGATCGAAATTGCAGGTGTCGACGGCATCTCCCGTGCTCCTATCAACTCCTGATTGAAAATCTGGTTTACCTGCTTTCGGAATTCACCAACAGTTTTTATATTTCCTACTCCTACGGTAAGCGTCCTGCGTTGCATAAATATGCTAGCTCCCGTCCTGAGTTTTATCATCTGGTACTCTCATGACATTACCAAACGCTTCATAGAGCTTCATTAGCGCATTCCATCGTAATTACACATATACGATCAGTCAATACTTTACACATTGCGCTTAACACTGTCCAATACTTTACACAAATAATTATTTACAATAGTTCTGCCATTAGCCTACACGGTGCTTCGTAACTGAACACCCCATAGTTCGTACTGCTGAGTATGCCTATAGCACGACTATTATTCATACAAGCTTATTAAATGCTTCATTTACATGTACCAGTCTTTGTTCGGCGTCTTTATGAGTGTGACCGCCATGCGTTCCGCCTTGACGAACTTGCTTCAAAGTGGCTGTAACTGACTGAAGATTCACTTGAAGACTGCTCGTAACTTACTTGAAGACTGCTGTAGACTGCTTACATACTGTCTCGTACTGCTGCATACTGACTGCAACTGTGCTACAACTGGGTAACTTCTAACGTCGTGAAGACTGCGTAAGACTGCAACTTGAACTGTAACTGGCTGTAACTGGGTGTAAACTTCACGTGAACTGCGCGTAGACTGAGCTTGAACTGAGCGAGACTGAGCTGAGACTGGCCGCTCCTCCAAGGGTCTCCTTCCTTATATCGGATTCCCACGGAAAGTAGGGCGAAATCTTCCCGCGTAATCTTGGCTCCTCTCCCAGCATGATTCTGGTCTCCAAACCATGATCATTGGGTTCCTCTTTCTCCACAGATCCCAAAACTATCTGCGTGCAAAGGAATCGCTCGTCCAATTAATTAATATTAATTCCTTTCTCCATAGCGTGGGACGCTATCTTACGGGTATTCCCCGGCAACATTCTCAAATCTATCCGCGAACAATGGCAGTTTTACAGTCCTTCCGCACATCGTTAATACGCCTCAATTTCGCAGGTAAAAGGCTCTAAAATTAGCCTCCTGCCAAAAGATTCACCTGTGAGCAACTCTCATCTCAATTCGTTACTCCAATCACGAGTAATCAATGGTTTTCCTGGGCATCTCTCCTCCCCCTCCTCAAATCTATTCTCCGTCGGGGAATAACTGGGTCATTATTCAGGCCTCCACCCTGCTCCAGACGACATAATGGGGTCACAGAGATGGACATGGCTCCACTGGGGCCCTCCCACAATCCTGGGCTAATTTGTAAAATGTCAACTCTGTCCTCTCCGTGCTTCAAGCCTCGTATAGCCTACACCAAGTAGTCTAATAATGCTGTAATCTGCTCATTTTTCCCTGCATTATTTTAATAAATAATGTCATTGCACCAAAATCACACCAGTGATTAATTATACACTTCTTTCGAGGGTTTTTTTTACCATGAAACTGCCTCTACAGATCTCTGGTTCGTTCCCTGGTGGAACCTTTATACTGAGATCACAGTCTCTGAGAACCACGTTCGATTCCAGTCAGCATAACCTCCTCGGGTTCATATTCCCCTTGCGAAACTTATAAAAGTCAATTGCAAGTGGCTTATATAAGTAACCAGCTGACTGTCTACCACTGTCTGTGTTTACATCTGGGGTCCTTCACCTCGTCTGGCTGCGAGTAGGTTAGTACTGTTCCCCCTTCCACACTCGGCCTTCTTCCTAAGCTGTTCATTCTCCAAGCGGAGGGTCGCGTTTATTGCTTCAACCTCTCTCACCACTCTGACCATTTCTTCATAGAATTCTCGCAGACACTGGCATCCTTTTAGCTCTTCGCTTACACTGGGTAAACTGTCTGCTTCTCGTCCCGTCTTGCCGTTCCAACTTTCAGGTCTGACTGCTTGGCTGACTTCGCTCTCCCCGTTGAGTTGGGTGTGCGTTACCAATACTTCTTCTTGTTCGTCGAATTCTTCTGGCGAATAATAAACTTTTAAGTTGGCTACGTTCATAACGACCTCGTTTCCATTTTCTAGATGCCTTAACCTGTATGCATTGTTCTGGAGGTCTCTTATCACCTCGAACGGGCCGTGATAAGCAAAATTGAACTTTTTATACTTCCGTGCCTCTGGATCTGAACTGGCGGGTTTCTTAATTAAAACTTTCTCTCCCACGAGAAGCGGTCTATGATACCTCTTCGCAAGATTTCTTCTCTGACGTCTCTCCGCCTGTGCCTTGAGATATTCAAAGGTTCGTTGGATCCTCAATTCTCTACCGGGCTGTGCGTCTACTGGCAATGGAAAAACACCAGTCCACGGTCTATCCGGTCTTTGATCCAGATGTAGAGTCACGGGAACCTGACCTGTCGCCTCATGTACAGTATTATTTATACAGTATTCAATGACTTCTAGAAATTCTATCCAACGCCAATTCTCCTCAGAGCAGTAGATCTTCATGTATTTCTGGATCTCTCTCATTACTCTTTCAACTGGACTTGCCTCAGGATGGCGAATGGTAGATAAAATCTGCCTAATTCCTAGAGTTTCCAGTTCTCGACGAAATTCTGCACTTGTAAAGCAACTTCCGTGGTCCGAGAGAATGTTATCCGGCTTCCCAAGAATCGGAATAACTCTCTCTTTCAGGCGCTTCAAGACCTGTTTTAACTTGTCTTTTGTATGGGGCATAACACCACCATTTTCGTAAATACATCCATGGCTACAAAAATGTGTCTATTGCCTCTACGTGCTCTAGGCAATGGTCCAAAGTTGTCTATACTCAATAGCTGCCTTGGCTTCTCCGGTAACAACGGGATAGGTCGTTGCCTCATTAGAAAGGGATTTGGCTTTATCCTTTGGCATAGATCACATGTCCTAATAGCATTTCTCACCGTTTCTCTCAATTTTGGCCAAGTAAATGCTTCCTTCAACAGAGCACAAATTTTATCTATACCAGGATGTCCAAATGCTCTGTGGGCTAGCCATACCAATCTCCTCTGCAAAGATGCAGGAATTACAATCCTTTGACGTGTATGATCTACATCGTCCCACTTGTGTAATATCTGATTATACCATACATAATCTGTTGCCAATGCCTCCGCCTCTCTGTATACCGCAGTTCCCCTTGCTAAGCGTCCCTCAAAGTAATCGATCATCATCTTCAACCATGGGTCTTCGCGTTGTAGGTTGGTAAGGTTCCTTAAGTCATCCAACGTCTTCTGATCTCGATTCTCAATCTGGACCGCTAACGCTTCCTCTTCTCTAGGGTAACGACTTAATATGTCCGGTATTACATTCTCTTTCCCTGGACAGTATTCTATTTCCACATTAAATTGCTGGATATACAGGGACCATCTTGTCAATCTCTGGCTAGACAAGTCTGTCTTTAACAAAAATGTTAAAGCTTTATGGTCTGTTCTGAGGACTATTCGGAAGCCATACACGAGTTTATGCCATGATTGCAACGCGTACAAAATCGCGAGCAACTCTATCTCTGTGATCGTGTAGTTTTTCTCATGGGCTTTCAGTCTCCTGCTTATAAAGGCGATAAAAACTTTCTTCTCAGGCTGGTCAACATTTTCCTGGAATAGCATCGCTCCAATCCCAATAAGTGATGCATCCGTCTGTATGATGAACTTCTGGGTATAATCCGGGTATCCCAGCTTCACATATTCCAAAAGCATTTGTTTTGACCTCACGAATGCTTCCTGACATTGCTCCGTCCAATTCCATCTGCCGCCTTTCTTCAATAGGTCCTGCAGGGGTGCTACTGTCGCAGTATAGTTTGGGCAGTGATTCGAAAAGAATCCAATTACTCCCAAATACTGTCGGACGTGCTTTACTTTCGTGGGTCGAGGGAAATTTCGAATTACTTCCAATTTATCTGGGTTAGGCTTCACTCCATTTGCATCAATAACATGCCCTAGGAATTTAACTTCCCTCTGACAGAAGTGCGATTTCTTGATATTAACCTTAAAGTTAGCTTCTCGAAGGTCATCTAGCAACTTCTTCAGGTCTCTCATGTGCTCCTCCAGAGATCCTGATGTGAGTAGAATGTCGTCTACATATCTGATGGTACTCTCTTTAACCTCATCTGATAGATTGCGATCTAACGCTCTTATCAGGGCTGAACCAGCTGTTTTCAACCCAAAAGGTAGCCTTAAAAATGTAAATGTATGTTGATCAAACATAAATCCTGTCAACAGACTAGTTTTCTTCTCTAATTCAAGATGATGGAAACTGGATGTGATATCCAAATTTGTGAATATGGTTTTTCCTTTAAACTTCCTGAGGATCTCTTTAATAGGTGGCACTTGGTCAAATTCCGGAATAACTCTCAAATTTAAGCGTCTCAGGTCCAGGCAGACTCTGATAGATCCGTCTGTCTTTGGTACAATTACCAATGGACTTACATAAGGCGTAGGTGTCTTCTCAATAACACCGGCCTCCAACATCTCCTGAATTGCCTCTTTCACTTTAGCATAATGCTTTTCAGCTAAAGGGTAGGGTTTCTGCCTAAATGGTGTCCAATCACTGACTTGAAAAGCATAAGTGAAGTTCTTTATCCGACCAGGTCTCGAATCAAAGACTTCCATCTGTTCCAGTAATAACTGCTTTAAATTTTCCTTCTCTTTTAGCCCAATTTTCGCTTCTTCTAGCTTTTCCGAAATATATTCTTCCAATTTGGGTTCCAGATCTTTTTCCAAGTCTGTGGCTAGTGTTTTAAGCTCCTCTTCTAACTGCTCAATAGCTAACACTCCTTCCTCAGCCACATCTCTGTATGTATGCCATACTTGTTCGCTTGATCCTGGTTCAATCTCATTGAGTGCGACCTCTAAGCCTTCAGCTTCTTCATTCACATGGAACATAACCCTGTCCTGTGCTAGGTCGATTATCACTCTGTATTCCCTTATAAACTCTGCCCCAATAAGTAGGTTAAAAGGCAATTTGTTTACTAACAGAAAACTCTGTGAGAAAATAGAGCCTCCTATCTGTAAATCTAGGAATACCTGGTATTTACATATCATTGTTCGGTCTGGAATTACCCCTTTAATTTTTACACTAGAGATCGGTATTTTCAAAATGTTCTCTCTCCGGGCTATTTCATCATATAGAGCTTGTGTCATGAGGCTCACTGTTGACCCTGTGTCTAGTAGACTTCTGATTTTTAATCCTGCCACTCTTACAATTATAATAGGCAATTCTCTCTTGACCATGACCTGTGGTCCTCCTGTATCCTCAATTAGTTCTTCTGGTTTGGCTATCCAATTGATGATGTTAATAGACTTCCATCCATCAGTCTCAAACTCTTCTAATTTTGGCGTTTTTTTTTTCTTCAGCGCCCGCCCCCTTGGAGTTTCTTCTCTCTTGTTCGCTGCGCTGTAGTTCCAAACTCTTAGCTCCATCTCCATATCTGTCTGGCGATGTCCTGTTCTGCATGACTTCTTGCCAGCGAACTTGTTGTTTCTGGGGCTCATCTCCCCTCTCTTCGAGGTATCGCAAAGAAGCATGATATCGTTCTTCTACCTCGTCATCGAAGTTACCTCTTCTTTCTTGGGGTCTCCAATTTCTATTGTTGTCTTCTTGGCCATTGTTACCTCCATTGTTATGGTACGGTTTACCCCTGTTATTCTGCTTATTCCACGAACTTCGACCTCTTCCTCCTTTATTAGCATTTCCTTTGTACTTTGACTGCCATCTTCTGGGTTCCTGTTCCCATTGCCGTCCATAGGAATATAATGTTTCTGTGCTCGTAGCTTTGTTGTTCCTTGGACCTTGCTGTTGGTCAGTCTGTGTGTTGGTCACGTGTACTTGTTCCACGGTTCGACTCTGACGCATTGTATTTGCTGTGGTGAGGTCCAGTTGCCTTAGAACTGTCTCCATTTCCATAGCAGTTTTCGCATTAGCCGAGATTAGTAGCATTTGGATCTCGTATGGAAGCTGTTTGGCGATAGCAATACATAGCTCCAGTTCGCTCGGTTTTTGATCCAGCTCTTTAAAGCGACACATCTGCGATATGAAGAATTCTGCGTACTTCGTTGGATTATTAGTACTCTATTTCTTTGCATATAAATCCAACCGTAAATTCTGTTGAGTCGCGGCGTCCCAATATCTTTTCAAGAATGCCTCACGGAACTCCTCAACAGTATCGAAAGTGTAACGGAAGCTGCGAAACCATAATGCGCACTCCCCCTCTGTTAATTTCTCTATAGCACGTAGCCTACGCTCCTGCGGTATTCGTGCATCATTTAGATATTCAGTCACTTCCTTTAACCAATATTTTGGTGTCATACTACAGTGGCTACCTGAAAATTTCCTTGGTTTTTCTTCGCTTGCCCTAATGACGTTTATCACCTGGGTGTGCATAGCATTTTCATGTGGCGTCGATGCCGCAATTGGTACACCTGGCGTCATATAAGGACTTTCCCCTGGGCCTGTAGCATTCCTGCTTATAGGTTGGGTTTCTAAGTCTGCCCACCTTGTTTTCCTCATATCCTCTATGCTGCCTTCACTTGACTTAGGATCTTTCAGAAGCGTTTCCTCCTGTGCTATTATCCTAGTCTCCATTTGATTGTGGCGCATTTCTGCTCTTTCTAGACGAGTAATGACTTCTTTCTCTATTCTTGTAAGCCTATCTCGGTTTTCCTCGGCTACTTGAAATATTTTCACCTTGTCTTCTTTCAGACTTTGTTTGATATGGGATATTTCATCCTCTACATCTTCTTTAATTTGAGCAAGGGTCTTGTCGCTTGCCTCTGTTTTCTGGCCTTCTCTTATTTCGAGTTCTTCTCTCAACCCTTTAATTTCATCTTGAATGTGTCCATTGACTTTAGACAATTCATTCCGGACCTTGGTGATCTCACCTCTATTCTCCTCTTGCCTTTTGTTAACTATGACAATGTCACTTTCAACTTGGTCCAGTTCTTGATGAACTTTGCCCATCTGACTTTTCACGTTGCTTACCAGCTCCTTACTTTGATGAGCGATAGCCTTAATTTCGCCTATTTCCTGGCATTGACCTAATATATTCTGGTCCTGTTTCTTGAGGTCACCGTTAATTGCTCTAGCATAGCTTTTCAATTTCTGGTCCCATTTGGAGTCGTTCTCCTCTAATCTCTGGTCTACCGTTTTTGTAAACTCTGCGAACTGTTTCGCTTGGCGTTCGAGATTCGCCTCATTTTGGATTTGAATATCCTTAATGTCGTTAGACAACGCATCTAATCTACTGTTGGTTTCCTCCTGAGCATGCTTACACGCTTGTAAATTACCCTCAAGTTTGGCTTCTATAGCCTCGAAACGTTTATCAGTTTTAACCTGCATTTCCGATACAATGCTTACAACAGTATCTGTTACTTCGGTCTTAATTACCTCTTGCATTTGACCTAACTTATTGTTTAATTCAATCTGGTTATTATTCATCTCAACTTTATTTGCATCTAAACGGTTGTTTATTTCAACCTGAATTGCATTAATTGCCTCCTGATTGGCATCTAAACGAGTGTTTATACTATCCTGGAAAGCCTTGGCTTCCAGTTTATTCTGCTCGTTAGCAGCATCAAAATGCTGTTTCAATCCTGCAATAACTTGCAAGATCTCCTGCGTACCTGACATTTTACAATAACACACTTAAATATGCAGGCAGGCTTCCTGGAAAAATATGTGGATACGTTTCGAAGAGAAACATCAAACACTGCACACATATTGTGAAGTCGTACAAAACCTGATAATATTATGGTAGATTGTGGATCGGGTATGTAGCGCTCGTACCCTTGGGCAATTCTCTTCTCAATAGAGAAATTCTGCGTTACATAAAAAGCCTACTGAATTCAAAAATCACTCAAACATGGTTTGAGGCAAAACAATTACTATGGTTTTCCCCATGAAATACCATAAAAATCTATGGGTTTTCCCTAAATCCCATAAGCTCCACGTACCTGGGCGCCATGATAAATTAGATGATATAATCGTCATGTATGCCATGCATGTGCAATGCCAAGATCGCTCATATTGCACTGACGCAGGCGGTTCCATAATGAATTAATACCGCTCCACGTTGCTTGGGCCATGATAAATTATTGGAGTATATCAAAGGAGTAGTACTTGTACTTATACATCTATCAAAATTTATATGTACGTATCGGAACTTATCTATGGATAGGAGCGGTCATTCCCTACTTCGTTAATTGTTACTTTAATAGAGTTGTGTGCACTAGATCTGACCGACTTTAGTCGTACCTATAGCTCAAATCACAGTATAGGACATCAAATCCCATGTACCCATGTGAGTAATCTCGATGGTAAATATGCATCTGCCTCCAGCTAGCATCAGGTCTCAGGCGCGTGCCGTTCCCCCAAATGAGCAGTGCATAATTTGGATTTGAGGCTATAAGGTATCAACTCTACAATGATAAAGCACAACTCTATTCTAAAACTTTAATTCAGTAAATAAAATCATGGCTTCAAACACAAAAACAATCCCAAAACCATAAAAACAAAGCAAACAAAAATTTACTTCCACAATCCACAAACAAACAAAAATGAAATCATAATAAAGTCATATTAAACCACAAAGCTGTACCCTTATGTGAACTTCATAAAGATATTCTGGTGCGCTGATGCACCTACGACTTCAAAACCAACTGTACATTGAGATAACAGTCATACAATGTGACTTCTTTAATATCACAAATTAATTATCCCTTAAACCTCTTTAGTTTTAACAATTATGTGTGCCGTGCGTGTTTTGATTTTTCTCTTCTCACCAAACAAATGCTTGCATGCATTTACCTATTCGGACGTTGCACCGCAATCAACGTGCAACTCCATAATTATGTAAGCTACCCCTCCACTTCCTCTATTTATATGGTTCCACTGCATGCTGTCTGTGAGTCCTACATAAAACGTTACGTTATAGCTTGGGTCGGATGGTACAATTAGACTACCTTGCGCTCGTCGCCTTTGGCATCTAGTAACCAACTTCATAACTTGGTTTCAGTGACAGTACAAATACATCGTCTAACTATTCGTCAGATAGCTAAAATAATGAACCATCAGGATGATCTATAATTATCCATGTGTTCCAAAACCACATGGCTACATTACTCAACATAACAATCTTTCAATACATGTCATTTACCAGGGTCTAAAATCTTTTCCTTTCAACTTGCCTTGACGGTTCGAGTGCCCGCCTACAGACCCTCGGCTAGAGGAGTCGGTACACAATAGAAAGTGGGATGGGTGTTCCACCAATTACCTCGACCCTCCTTAAAGGTTTGAATGCTTTCCTTTCTAAGCAGTAAAGATTTACAAGACAAATACGGTTGTCTGAACGACACACATATCCCAAAGGATCTTAATTGACTATTATGCCAACAGGTATTGAATGAGCTTCTTTTAATTACTCCTACACAGAGGATATAATAATTACTGGCCTCACACGGGTCCATTCAACATGAAGGTTCGGGGTTCGTAATGCATTAGTCTGACAGGTGACCGATGTCTCAAGTAAAATATAGGCGCTCAGTCCAGGCTGTCGCCATGAGTTTCGCTACCACGAGCGGAATAACTCATCAATAAGTTCTCGGGAGACCATAGAGTTTCGAGGTGTCCTCGTTTTCCTCGTCTCTATCACAGGATTCCAACCCGGAACACTTTCATATCCTTCCTCAGAGCTAGGGTGCACACTACAACTCTGGCATAAATTATATCTCCACTTATGCCCATGACATAGGAGATTTCATACGTAGAATAGACCACCTGGCCCCTTACTCAATGCTACGACCTCCGACCTATATTATTAAGAGAAATCTATCAATTACTCTATAAGCTTCTCATATAAGCTGCAAATTCAATTCACTAAAAGCTCTTTCATTACTGGCATCATTATTGAATATATGCAATATTCTGATATAAAACTTCTTTCCTTAATTACTGTAATGTAATCTTACTGTATCATCTTACTGCTTAGATTGATAAGTCTTGCAATTAGCGTAACTAATTCTCGCTTACAACATTTATTTGTTTCCTGATGTGTTCATTCATACTTTTAATATTCATTATTATTATTACCGTTAATCTCACTGACATAAATGACCAAAATCATTACTTTATTATTATTCTCACATAAATTACCAAAAATCCGACATAGCTAAACGTCTTAAAATCCGAACAATCGCGTTCGTCACATTTACATAACTGATTGCCATTCTTAATTCATAGTGGGAATAATTACTCCACTTAATGATGCAAATTAACATCTCAACTGTATAAAAATCAACACAATAATGATTAAACATGGAGGATCTGCCTCCTAAACTGATTTTTACTGGCATCTTTACGGAATCACAACATGCAGTGGCCCATATTTCTACACAATCATAACTTGTGGGGTACTTACATTTCTATAGGCGTCTTATGGTGGCTCCGACCAATCATATTTCTCTATGTCGCCCGCCATTAGCAGGTTTAACGCGACATATTTATCTTGAATACACACATTTTATAACACATAATTTTCATCAACAACACGACACGTTGCATAACTCTCAGGAAGCTATCGCTCCCACACATGTGAAACACTTATCTAATCACTACTTTAAAGGATATTTTACATATGCTGTACACTTAACACACGTCACTTTATACACTTTTCAATGCTGAAATTCCCTAGCAAAGATCGAAATTGCAGGTGTCGACGGCATCTCCCGTGCTCCTATCAACTCCTGATTGAAAATCTGGTTTACCTGCTTTCGGAATTCACCAACAGTTTTTATATTTCCTACTCCTACGGTAAGCGTCCTGCGTTGCATAAATATGCTAGCTCCCGTCCTGAGTTTTATCATCTGGTACTCTCATGACATTACCAAACGCTTCATAGAGCTTCATTAGCGCATTCCATCGTAATTACACATATACGATCAGTCAATACTTTACACATTGCGCTTAACACTGTCCAATACTTTACACAAATAATTATTTACAATAGTTCTGCCATTAGCCTACACGGTGCTTCGTAACTGAACACCCCATAGTTCGTACTGCTGAGTATGCCTATAGCACGACTATTATTCATACAAGCTTATTAAATGCTTCATTTACATGTACCAGTCTTTGTTCGGCGTCTTTATGAGTGTGACCGCCATGCGTTCCGCCTTGACGAACTTGCTTCAAAGTGGCTGTAACTGACTGAAGATTCACTTGAAGACTGCTCGTAACTTACTTGAAGACTGCTGTAGACTGCTTACATACTGTCTCGTACTGCTGCATACTGACTGCAACTGTGCTACAACTGGGTAACTTCTAACGTCGTGAAGACTGCGTAAGACTGCAACTTGAACTGTAACTGGCTGTAACTGGGTGTAAACTTCACGTGAACTGCGCGTAGACTGAGCTTGAACTGAGCGAGACTGAGCTGAGACTGGCCGCTCCTCCAAGGGTCTCCTTCCTTATATCGGATTCCCACGGAAAGTAGGGCGAAATCTTCCCGCGTAATCTTGGCTCCTCTCCCAGCATGATTCTGGTCTCCAAACCATGATCATTGGGTTCCTCTTTCTCCACAGATCCCAAAACTATCTGCGTGCAAAGGAATCGCTCGTCCAATTAATTAATATTAATTCCTTTCTCCATAGCGTGGGACGCTATCTTACGGGTATTCCCGGCAACATTCTCAAATCTATCCGCGAACAATGGCAGTTTTACAGTCCTTCCGCACATCGTTAATACGCCTCAATTTCGCAGGTAAAAGGCTCTAAAATTAGCCTCCTGCCAAAAGATTCACCTGTGAGCAACTCTCATCTCAATTCGTTACTCCAATCACGAGTAATCAATGATTTTCCTGGGCATCTCTCCTCCCCCTCCTCAAATCTATTCTCCGTCGGGGAATAACTGGGTCATTATTCAGGCCTCCACCCTGCTCCAGACGACATAATGGGGTCACAGAGATGGACATGGCTCCACTGGGGCCCTCCCACAATCCTGGGCTAATTTGTAAAATGTCAACTCTGTCCTCTCCGTGCTTCAAGCCTCGTATAGCCTACACCAAGTAGTCTAATAATGCTGTAATCTGCTCATTTTTCCCTGCATTATTTTAATAAATAATGTCATTGCACCAAAATCACACCAGTGATTAAATATACACTTCTTTCGAGGGGTTTTTTTTACCATGAAACTGCCTCTACAGATCTCTGGTTCGTTCCCTGGTGGAACCTTTATACTGAGATCACAGTCTCTGAGAACCACGTTCGATTCCAGTCAGCATAACCTCCTCGGGTTCAGTAGCTATACGTGTTAAATCCGGGATCAAATCCGTGCTCTGGCTGAGACCTACAATGACCATGTACCTATTAGATCGGTCACTCTTGTATATGTCGTAGTCATATAGTGAAATCAGTTATTTCATGAAAAGCCGGCATATGATGTAAAAAGGTACAGTTGCACAATCTGACGTGTGGTTTCATGAAATGACTAAACTTCGCCATCACATAGTGTAATTCTTTTCGTACATCATCTGACAGGAAGTCCAGCTCGTCACTTCATGAAGTAGTGGGAGCGGTGTTAGTTATTGTTGTTTTAAGGGGCGGAACTACGAGGTCATCTGCCCCTAGGCAGCGGTGTTAACGACGTGTGAAGTAAAAGTGGTTTCCAAGAATTAATCGGATAAAGATGTGGACACCGAAGGGCTGTTGATTTCTTCAGAAAGTAAACGCTGGGACAAACGGAGAAGGTCGTTCATATTTCATGCATTTTGTTTCGAAAACATGAGAGGCAGAAAATCGATAATATAATATGTCGTGGCTTCGCTATTCCACCCTTTAAAACATTTGTTCTGAAGTCTGCAGACCACTCGGCCTGAAATTTAATCATGTACGGATCACCCCTTTCCCCCAATACACCTTATCAGTTGTAACCCTTCTAGGCCAGTCATCTAAGACATTCTAGGTCGCAAGAAATTGCAAGGTTCTGATTTTTTTGGTTGTTGTTGGGATAGATACCAGTAGTGTAAAACCAAATTTGCAACCTCGAAATATCTGTGCTAACTTCGTGGTGCTCGAAAAAACTCGAAATGTTCAGACGTTTTTCGGTTTTCGGCTTACAACTTCCAAAATATGCATTCTATGGCAAAGTCACTCGCTACACTTTTAAAGAAGACAACATTACCGATAATTTGAGTGCAACTCCAGCTCTGTATGTTTTATAGATCTCGTGACACAACACTTCGAAAATGTGCTATTTTTTGCCAAAATGTTCGAAATTTGTAGTAAGCTAGTCTTTCGAACAAATTACCGTTTAAAATACTCATTCTACGAGGAAAGTCATCAAAAGTAAAGATGTAGAGCAGTTATTTAGCTTTTATTTAAGCATTAGCAAAACGCTATAAGACCAATAGTTCTCTTGTTATCAGGTAAAACACAAAAATAGGAAATTGGATTTTTCAAAAAATGTAGCCTGACGAATTGTAGGACTTTTTTAAAGGATAAGAAAGACATCAGTCAGTGGAAAATTGTTTTTCGTGCAAAATGAAATTGAATACAATTAATGATAATGAGTAATTTCTTATCAATATTGATGTTACAGAGGCGAAGTGATTGAGGGGTCTCAGCTAACACCTGCGACAGAAACACGCAACACGTCAATTACCTACTATTTATTAATACATTACAACAAAAGGGTAGGTATGTGATGTTAGGCTTACCTGCACTCAGCGAGACAGTAGTATTCGTTTGGAAGGCCCAGGTTCTTCATACGGCTCTTCTTGGGGCTCCGGAGACTCCTGTGGATTTGGATCTGGAGCAGAGTCGTCTTCTTCGTCTGACTCAGTCATTTCTAGGGTAGGAGAATTAAGGCAGGTCTTCCCCCGGCAAATTTTACAGAGAGCAGGGCATTTCAGCCCTGGTCTCCGGCAGGAGCATCGCCCTGCTCCGCACGCTTTCATGCACCTGTATGCCAAGAATTTCAGCAGTTATAATAACTCCAGATTGCAACACATTCAAATGTATTAATTCTCATCAGAAAAAATACTTATGTCCAGCATTGGACATTGACTAGAACCGACCTAATACGAATGGATTACCTTACCTGCATGACAGGAGTTTGAGCAGAGTTTGCGGTGCTGGTTCCTTGTGTGAGGTCACCGGTGTCAGCCCATGCTGACTCCTTGTCCATCCCCACTTGGTGGGCTCTTTCTCAACCCCCAACCACTGCTGCACCTGGTGGTAGGGTCTGTAGGAATGTTGGGCAGCAGCCTCTTCGGTTGGGGCCGACGAGCGAGGTTGACTTTATCGCTGGCAGCAGATCGGACAAATATCCCGTAACGCAAGGCGTGGAGAGATTCGTCTTTTCCACCGCCATACAACGCCAAGAGGCATTTGTTGCCGGCAGAGTCTATCTCCACATGGGTGGCGTTATTGTTCAGAAAAGTGGTAGCCGCGTCAAGAAGGTCTGGCTGTTTTGAAAGGACGCTCAACATCTTCGTTTTCCCTCGCCCGAAAAGGGCAGAGGTGGTGTCGCAACCACTGAAGGCGTGGAGGAACAACTCTATTCCAGGGGGGAGTGAGTGATCTCCTCGAATGAATGATGTTGACAAGACCTGCTTGCAACCTGTTCCACCCCTGGCACTTTTCTGGAAGGGAACATTTTGTTTGTTGGCGCCCAATCCATTTAGGAGCACTAAGAGGTCGATATCTTCTCCAGCGATTATGACGTGCTCGTAATCCTCGCTCTTTTCCAATGCTGTCCTCACAATGAGGCAGTCGACGTCCTCTGGAGCTTGCTTTGTTCCGATTCCTTGTATATCCAGCCCAGTACACATTAAGTCGATCAGGTGCTGCTTGTTTTTTGGGTTGGACAAAAACTTTTCTTGGGGCACTTCGATCACTGCACGCTGAGGCTGCATAACGTCGTAGCCTTTCTGCTGTTTTGTGCTCTTAGCTGTCCCCTCTTCTGGGTAGCCATCGAAAACTACTGAGACATTTTTTCCAAAACGGTTGGTCGTATAGGTCATAAAAGTAGCTACAATTTCCCTCACTGAGCTGTTCCGTTGCCATATAACCTTATGGAGCAAGTATCCTCCATCCACTACAACAAAAGTTCTTAGTCCAACGGCGACGTTTTCTGGGAGGGGCGTAAAGGCAGAGTAAAACGATGCTTTTGTTCCTTTTCGCATTCCCTCTTCGGAGAATAGAGCCATGGGATATGGGGCCAACTCGTATTAATTATCACAAAAATAGATTAGATTAGAAACACTTTATTGCAATCAACATAACATAAAAAGAGTTGGTATAACATTGACTGCAATGGGCAGCCTTAACTCTTAAGAGCGATTTCTTCCAGGCACCCAACCCACAAAAAATATGACATTAATAGATTAAAAACTTTCTTCCTCTTTTCCCAATTAATTGGGGTCGATGAAGCCAACCAGGCTCATTTTGGTTTTGGCCGGGGATTTAAGGCCAGGTGCGCTTCCTGACACCACGTAATTTTTCAGTCGAAAATTCCACCCCGCTGTAATCGGGATTCAAACCACGGCCGTCAGGCCACTCCGCCATCACGCTCCCCATGACATCAATGGATAACTGTGCAATATTGATAACAATGTACATTCGAAGCCCTATTTTTTGAAATATCATATTTCCTTATTTTGTTTTTACCTGATAACAAGAGAACTATTAGTCTTACCGAGTTTTGCGTATGCTTAAAGTAAAGGTAAATAACTGCTCTAGAACTTTACTTCCCATGCCTTTCCTCGTAGAATGAGTATTTTAGACGGTATTTTGTTCGAAAGACTAGCTTACTACAAATTTCGAACTTTTTGGAAAAATGGCCCCTGTTTGAAGTGTTGTATCTCGAGATATATAAGACATACAAGGCTAGAGTTGCACTCAAATTGTCGGTAATTTTGTCTTCATAAAAAGTGTAATGGGTGACTTTACCATAGAATGCATATTTTGGAAGATGTAAGCCAAAAACCGAAACACGTCTGAAAATTTCGAGGTTTTTCGAGCACCACGAAGTTAGTACAGGTCTTTCGAGGTTGCAAACTTCGTTTTAAACTATTGGTATCTATCCTAACAACATACCAAAAAATCAGAACCTTGCAATTTTTTGCGACCTAACGCGATTTTTGTGTCTACGGTGACTGGCCTATTCCTCAATAACACTTATTTTAAAGATACTTCAATTCAAAACCTGATAGTCTTCGCCAGGAATACATTCGGACGATTCTCGTTCAACGCACATTATTTTCAAAATCCCCATTTATTGGCGACTTCTTTATACGTGCTGGTGTACCCTTTTCTCCCGTGGACCACTACCGAGGCACTCGTGGACGACCGGTTAAGAATCACTGCTTTAAAGCAACAAAAACTCAGTCAGAGACGCGCAAAATGCGATCTTGTGTAGCTATTTGCAGCCTAAACCCCAAGCGAAGTTGTGGACTCGAAGTATGAGGAGCAAACTTGCAAAAGGCGTTTTCTCCCTCCCCGAAAAAAATGAGTTCCGCCCGTCACTGTCTTTGTCTTGTCAATAGCTATCATGGTTCAACAATGTTTTCGTTCAAAAGGTGTTTTATCCCGTTAAATCTGGAGGTTGAAAATTACAGTTTCAATCAAAAGGGTTTTACTCCATAGCCTGGTTTCGAACAAATGGCATTTTCTCCCTTCAACCAATCATCTACTCCCTAGGCTGACATCTCATTGGCTGGCCATTTTGTTTGTTTTGTTTGGGAGTTATGAGGCTGACATATCAAAACAAAGCAAATTTTACACATCCATATCAGGAATTTAAGCAATTACGGATACCTTTGTAAATGAACTACAGCTTTAACCCAATGTCAGCCTCAAGACGGTCACAAGTGTCCCCATCTTCATTTGTATGCTCACTGTAGACATGATCAGCCACAATTGTTTTATACCAAGAAAAAAACACTGGCGTCTGGCTGTCTGGATTATCCGCTAACCTCTCCATTATATAATTCTACAATTTTCATTTTAACATAAAAGTTTAACATGTATTCATATAGGCTAATAAAAGTTTGTTACTCAGTTTGCAAGAATGTTGGTATAATTCAATTGAAAAGAGTTTTCTCCACTTCACTTTCAAACAAAAGGTAATTCCTCCACTGCTTTCAATCATAAGGTGTTTTCTCCAAAGTTTAGAGTTAAATTACTCGAAATACTCCTGTTCTAGATTTGTTTCACCATGTTACAATGTAAATATATGCTAACATAAATCACATGTTCAAAAATTGTACACGTATCATAGTTCTTTCAAGAAATATAAGTTTTTCTCATTTTCTCAAAAAAGTGATTAGGTGGAGAAAAAGCCCTTTTGAAAGTTTGCTCCTCGTATGGTGTTAGCTTCCAGACCATTACATGGTGTGTTCGGTCCCCACTATAGAGGAATATTTTTGCCAACTAACAATTTCTGTATATTTTTGTTCATTCTGTAAATGTTGATATAGTTCTGTTCTACTGTTTTCTTGTAAAGATATTTTAAGGGCTAGGGACATCTTGGTCATCAGCCCAGTGCATTTGGATGAATGTTGTCTGATGGCCTGCGTTTGTGTGGTGACAAGTGGTGTGTGCAACTGTAAAGGGTAAAGAATTTGTAGTGTCCTGGGACTTCCGGTAATTGCCTCGAGGGTGTGTGGAAAGAGATGGGGGAAACTACACAGTTAGTGATGGGATTCGAACCGGACCTATGGAATAAACAATGGTTACCAGGGATAGGAACTTCAGGTCATGGTTCGATTCCCCGCTCTGCCAAGGAAATTAATTATGATCCGAGGGTTGGTCGGGGTACAGTCATCAGCCTCGTGAGGCAAAGCAAAACTGAGTGTTGGGTTAGATTTCCACTCCAGCCATCCTGGTTGTGATTTTCCATGGTTTCCCCCTTCTCCTCCAGGCAAATGCCAGATTGGTTCCTAACTTATGGCCACAGTTACCTCCTCCCCAATCTTACCCTGAACTACATATACACACCACAATAACACAGGTTATCAGACAAATTCCACACACTCCCAAGTAGCCTTCACAGGGCTAAATGACCACGATGTCGAAGCACCTCAAATGAAACATCATACTTGGTCTATTGTGTCTCAGCATGCAGTAGTTCTGTAGCACGACACTTCGTACGTTGGCGTACGAGGGGCATACACAAAAGTTTTAAGCTATTTTATAAAAATAATTGGTTAATTTAATAGATGGTTCACCTTCGAGAAAATTTCGAATTTCAGCCTATTTATTATGAACAGAAATTTATGAAAGAATGATTTCTTCTTCGTTGTGTGTGTCTTACCTGTTATCATTCCACATGGTGGCTACAGAATCTGAAAATCGGGGAAATTTCTCTCTGGAAATATCACGGAAATGTCAGGGAATTTCACAAATGTGTAGAAAAAATCAGGGAAATGTGAAGAAACTTTTTTTTAAATCTGAAATACAATACATTTTGCGTCGAGCAAGTGAGATTTATTTTGCTGCCGTAACCTGGCGTGGTGAAAAAATGTAGCGTGATTCCCATCGCTGACTAAATCATCTCTAAATGAATCATTAGGCAAGAGGGGAGGTACCATATAAGTAAGATTATATAATTAATACATTATCCGCAAAATTAATATCAGGGAATTTTGTGGCAACATCAGGGAAATTTGTCAGGCAAAGTCAGTCACCACCATGTTACAGTTTTGTTAATTCATTCAAGGGACATCAGCACCGTTTGATTGGGTGTAAATTGAATTTGTATTTATGCGATGACTATATGGGTGGGTGGAATTGTATTAGGGACAGGGATGGGGTAGGCACCCCGGAACTTGAAGTAAGATACTATCCCGGCATTAGTGTGGAGAAGCGTCGGGGAGAAACCACCTCTGGTAAGCCGCTGTAATCGCAGAGTTTTGAACGTACGATCTTCGGACTTGCTGCAGCTGATAAATGCGCGAATGGATCAAGATGGATCACGCAGTACTTTTAGGATTCGCCTTTCTGATTTTCCATATGGTTCTCACTCTCTCTCCGTGGGCCATCTTCCTTTCCTCAGTCCACTTGATTCCTGGTCTCCTTAGAGCGTCCATCCATTTACCCTACACATGAAAATGAAAATCCACAGCCTGCTTCCAGTCTCCGACCAGGTCAGGAATGGAATGAATGAAGCCACCATCTAGCGGCGAGGATATGAACTGTGCCGGCTACCGAGGCCTGACGCACTCCTCCGGGGCAATGATTAAATGAATGACAAATGAATTGATAGTGGAGAATGTTGCTGGAATGAAATTTAGACAGGGACAACCGGAGTACCCGGAGAAAAACCTGTCTGCCTCCGTTTTGTCCAGCACAGATCTCACATGAAGTGACCGGGATTTGAACCACGGACCCAGCAGTGAGAGGCAGGCGTGCTGCCGCCTAAGCCACGTAGGCTTACACCCTACACATAATTGCTATTATTATCATCATCACATGCAAACTCTCCTTCACTTGTCTCCTACAAATCCTGGGGTTAATGTTAACTGGAAATTGTTCCATAGAGACCTACTAATGATCTATTAGGTTTAGGAGAACAATGAATATTGGCCAATATGAATACAGCCTTTAGGCCAGAACTATTTCTTCTTTGGTTGATTGAGTTTCCCGAGCTAATTCATCGATATAATCCAAAGAACTTACTATTTATTTAATTTGTGGAAGTTATAAATAATGCAGTGCAACCTCAAGCCACGTCACCCAGCAGGTTGGTCAACTTTTCATGCGTGACAGTGTATACTGGCTTCCTAATGCCCCCCACCTTTTCAGACAAAGAATTGAAGTTGTTGCCATTTTTAACCTGGCAGAAATGTTCTACAGTACACCAAGTATTCTAATTTATGTATTCATTTATTTATTTATTTAACCTTCATGCGGTCGCGCCCCTCCATGTAAAACGCGTGGTAATCTACCATCCTCCGTATTTTTTTATTTTTAGCCTACTTTTCACATTTTGCAAAAATGAGGAATAAGTAGACTTATGAGATCGGGTAAATGTGTGTCTGTCTGTCTGTCTGTATGTCTGTCTGTCCTTCTGTCTGTCTGTCTGTCTGGCTGTGTGTGTGTGTCCCTCTATCAACTCCTAAACGGCTGCAGCAGTCGAAACAAAATTTGGTATGAGTAAAGATCTATACCTGAATATCTCACGGCCATATTTGAAAATGATGTCAGTGGTACCAACTGCTGAAAAATCGCAATTGAAATTTGAGCTCCACGATTGATATCTTGGAAGGTATGAATGGGAGCTATTTCAAAATTGGCACACGTATAGATAATAATATTGCAGTTTAATTTCCAGGAGGCCATACATGGCAGTGTTGCCAAAATGATTATAAGCCTGCTGATAGGTCCAAATTTTAAATGCATATAACTTCTACACTATCAATTGGATTTCAACCAAATTTTGTATGTGCTATGTGAACATAAGCAGATTTGACTGAGCGTATTCTTAAGAGCCACCAGGGCTGCCAACTGTTGATAAATGCTCTCAATTTGTTTTTATCCAAATACCCATATATCAGAAAGTATGCAAGCCGACAGCTTTAAACTATGCACACGTATAGTACCCGACATTCTATATTAATTTGGAGTAACTTATATAAGTCAGTGCTGCCAACATGATTCTAAGCCTGCTGATAGGTCCAATTTTAAAATGCATGTAACTTCTGTACTAACTAATGGATTTCATTCAAAATTGACACAACAATAGATCATATTATTTCAGATTATTTCTGACCACTACATGTATGTCATTGTTGCCAACATGATTTTACGCGCGCTTTTAGATTCAATGTTTAACTGCATGTAACGTTCATGCTATCCATTGGACTTCAACAAAATTTTGTATTCTGTACCTTAAGAGATGGAACTAAGAATATATTCGGTCACCAGGGCTGCCAAATGTAGTTCTCTAATAGGCTGTATTATGCCAGGTATACAGTATTTCGAACTAATTAGAAATTTCGATATTACCAACTTAATTTCGTCATTATTCCAGATAGATCCATATAGATTAATCATTGGCAAGAATCTTAAATTTTAAGAAAAGTAGGCTCTTTAGTTCTTCACGGAACTTCTTGTTAATTGCGAGTTTTGTTTTCACTTTCAATGGCAATATGACTGGCTTTGATGTTGATCGAACATGTAATTGACATACAGAGGTGTAAATATAGAAACATTTATTCAAGTTATTTATTTATTGTATGGCTTTTAGTGCCGGGAGTGTCCGAGGACATGTACGGCTCGCCAGAGGCTGTGCCTGCTTCAAGCGGACACCACTAGCGAGAGCTACAACTTCTGTTCAATTTCAAGTAGTTCCAACTTGCACTACCAGATGTCAATGATACCTACTGGTGAACGTTGGAACTTTGATAGAGCGTTACAACAAAATCTAACCTAGAAATTTAGCTCCACACAAGTTTAGTCTGTGGAAGGATCTTTTACATGCCATATATCTATGACATGGGACCGCCAACTATACTTCCCCTCCGAAGGAAAACATACTGAAGGATTTTAACGCTCTTAAAAAATCCGACGACTTCGGCCTGGTTTGAACCCGCTATCTTGGGCACAGCAGTTCAGCATGCTACCAACTACGCCACCGAAGCCGCTATTTATTCAATAAAAAGCCATAATGTCACCTCCGTAGCGTAGCGGTCAGCATGGTTAGCTGCCGCCCCGGAGGTCCTGGGTTCGATTCCCGGCTCTGCCACGAAATTTGAAAAGTGGTACGAGGGCTGGAACGGGGTCTACTTAGCCTCGGGTGGCCCAAATGAGTAGAGGGGGTTCGATTCCCCCTCAGCCATCCTCGAAGTGGTTTTCCGTGGTTTCCCACTTCGTCTTCGGGCAAATGCCGGGATGGTACCTTCTTCAAGGCCACGGCCGCCTCCTTCCCTCTTCCTAGCCTATCCATCCTCACCATCCCTTACCTTCCCTCATGAGGCCCCTGTTCGCTTTGCAGGTGAGGCCGCCTGGGCGAGGTGCCAATCCCACCTCACCAGTTGTATCCCTTCAGATTCGATGATCCCAACTCTAGGACACTGCCCGTAGAGGCGGTAGTGGTGAGTTCCTTCGCTGAGTCCGTGGGTTCCACCAACCTGGAGGGTAAACGACTAAAAAAAAAAAGCCATAATATGAGCGACAACGGTGGTGGCAAAAATGAAAAAGCACTATATGACAACTTTAAAGATAGTGTTGTGTGTGTAGTGCAACCGTGCTGCCAACGTAACTGATGATGCTAGCTCTCGCAGCAGTAAGTAAGCACTGCGGAGAAGTGAGCAACTGGGCTATCAATAGTGAATGAAATGTGTTAGAAATGATGAAATACTATGATAAATACTCACATTTTGATTTGGGTGGCCAGCAAAAAAAATTGCACTTCCGGTCGCGCACGATGGTAGTCTACCGCTCGACTGCGCCCTTAGCACTTTGATGAACAACTGAGCGAAAACTTTGCCGTCAAGAAACGCTACTCCTCTGTCATCTAGCGATGGATACCGTACCTTGAGAATACATATGCCTTTTGCGCTCTTTGTAACGACCAGGGGAGCTCTGTTAAATAGGACGTTAATCTACCGCGGGCGCGACCGAATGAAGGTTAACAATATTTAAGGAACGCAGGCACGAGCCCAATTATGTTTCTTCTTGACATATCAGGTTGTTGTTGTTGTTTGAGTCTTCAGTCTTTTGACTGGGTTGATGCAGCTCTCCATGCCTCCATGTCTTCAGCTAATCGTTTCATCTCTATATAGCTACCACACCTTACATCCGAAGCATCTGTTTAACATATTCTAACCTTGGTCTACCCCTACAGTTCTTGTCCTCGACCCTTCCTTCCATAACAAAGCTTGCTATTCCTGGGTGTCTTAGTATGTGTCCTACCAACCTATCTCTTCCCTTCATTAGCAATCGCCAGAAACATCTCTCCTCTCCCACTCGTCTTAATACCTCTTCGTTTGTCACCCTATCTACCCATCTGATCTTCATCATTCTCCTGTAACACCACATTTCAAATGCTTCAATTCTCCTCTTTTCTGCTGCACCAATAGTCCCAAGTTTCACTTCCATAGAGCACCACGCTCCAGACAAAGGCTTTCAAAAATGACTTCCTAATACCTAAATCTATATTCGATGTCAACAGATTCCTTTTTTGTAGAAAGGCTTTCCTTGCCTGAGCCAACCTACTTTTTATATCCTCTTTGCTTCGTCCATCACTGGTTATTTTGCTTCCTAAGTAACAGAAGTCTCCTACTTCCTTCAGCTTTTCACCTGCCAATTTGATGTCCATAGAGGTTTCTGATTTATTTCGGCTACATTCCAGTATTTTTGTTTTACATTTATTAATTTTCATCATGTATTCATTCCTCAAGACGGAGTCCATACCATTCAAAAACTCATTCAAATCCTCAGGCGTTTCGGCCAAGATGACGATGTCATCAGCAAATCTCAGAGTTGAAATTATTTCTCCTTGAATCTCCACTCCCACTTTAAATTTTTCTCCAATTTCCTTCACTGCTTGTAATATCAGATTCAAACATACAAATTGCCTCAATGAAGGAAAGAGAGAAAAAGGAATACCCAATTGAAGAACAAAAAGAAAAAGTATAATAGAAATTATTAAAACATACATTACACTGTACAAATAAAATAATATAAAAATACAAACTTTTGCAAAAAGAAATAGAGAGAGAGCAACGAGCACTCAATATTTCATGATTAGATTTTGGGTGTTACATGAAAATTAATTTCGAAAACTATCGTAATCGAGCATTAATTTATTTCTTGGAGTAGAACAATTAAAACATTTATTAATGTACAAAGAGCCTCCGTGGCAAAGAGCCTCAGTGGCTTAGGCGGCAGCACGCCGGCCTCTCACCGCTGGGTCCGTGGTTCAAATCCCGGTCACTCCATGTGAGATCTGTGCTGGACAAAACGGAGGCAGACAGGTTTTTCTCCGGGTACTCCGGTTTTCCCTGTCACAATTTCATTCCAGCAACACTCTCCCCTATCATTTCATTTAATCTGTCATTCATTTAATCATTGCCCGAGAGGAGTGCGACAGGCTTCGGCAGCCGGCACACTTCCTATCCTCGCCGCTAGATGGGGGCTTCATTCATTCCATTCCTGACCCGGTCGGAGACTGGAAGCAGGCAGTGGATTTTTCATTAATGTACAACTTCATTGCTTATAAAATACAAAGTACAACTTCATTGCGTCAGTCATTTCATGAAGAGTCGAATCAACAATCGCCGGATCTTCATTACTAGGGCTCGGATTCGAGCATGTTTGCATTTTTTTCCCTGAATAGTACACATTGAAAGAAGCCTTTCGGTGGTATTTTCACCTCTCTGGGACCAACAGAATTGAAATTTATCGAGCATAAAAAATGCATAAAACCTCGGTTTTCAGAATAGAAGCATATAAATGCATATTCTTGTGGTTTTCGTCTAAATAGTTTGTTTTTCTTCGATTCCCCCTTCCGAATTCGGGCTCTGACCATCCTTAAGGTTCGAAAACAGACATAATTATTGAAAAGCCTATCTGGTGCGAATAATAGAACCGCAGGTTTTTAACCTTTAGTGGGTTCGTTCTCGTCATTGAAACTTTTATTGACTGATTTAAGAAAATCATTCAAAACCGAAAACATAGAAAAATTTCTTGTTGTACAGACCAATGCAGATCTACTTCATTGACTCGCCTAATTCTGAACATTTTGTAAATGACCTTTTAAACTGTAACTTTTATAAGAAAACTTCTCTTATATATAGGCTACTAGAAAAACTTGAATGCGAGTATATTGCAGTGTATCATACATACAATTAGAAAATAAAGCTCGTATTCTATATAAAGGTATGTTATGGGTTTTTTCGTTTCACTTTCCTTTCTATAGCTTTTAACTGTGTTTTTCGAGCATATTCTGCATATTTAACCGCATATAATGTTTTTTTAGCATATCTATCGAGCATATAATGGTTTTTTGGAGCATATCTATCGAGCATAAAACACATGGTTTTCGAGCATATCTGGAGATTTTATCGAGCATATCGATCCGAGCCCTATTCATTACGTACCTCAGCTGATATTGGAAAAGCATCTAATAGGTGTAGGCTCCCAGAATTCAAACGCCTACGTGCACTCGTAGGAGCAGTGGATTCCCGCGAACAGTTACCACCTATGGCAGTGTCTTCTTATTGACGGCATTCCATAATGCTTGATTCTTTAGAATGGTGTGGGTCGGATCGCTCCTTCCCGGTAATACAGGGCGCCAGGAAATGTTCTCCGCAGTGCTTATTTGCTGCTGCGAGAGATAGCATCAGCAGTTACGTTGGCAGTACGGCTGCCGCTTGTATCAAAACAAACAGTAAACGCTGTACTCACCACAGCCATTCATAACAGATGTTAGGATTTTCGAAGACAGACTTCAACACGTCTACACATATTGTCGAAGACTTTCTTGAGCTAATTTGCGAGTTGATTTTCTTGGACTACGCAGCATTATATCGGAAATTTCATCAATTTTTCTTGTCTGTTAAAAGCGTAGGCCAGCCTATTCCCGGTACATCCTGAACGGTATCCCAGTTTGGACACCTGAAATTTCAGTTTTTCATTTTCTGTAAACCTTCGCGAAAAACGTATTCCACCAAAAAAACTTCTCTCTTCAGTAATAAACATTAATTACCGCCTGTATACTGTTGCACTCTTCCAATAATCTATCTGAACGCTCGCTTATTGTAATACACACCACAACCCACACGTGTGACCTTCACTGTACCGCTGTCCTGCCAACTAAACTGCTGATGCTTCCCCTGACAGCAGCACGTAGTCCCTGCGGAGAACATTCCCTGTTGCCCTGTAGAACCTAGGTTGTAACTAGAGCCCTGCGCGGATAAACAAAACGTTATCCGCAACCGCCCCGCATCCGCATGACTGTTATCCGCATCCGCCCCGCATCCGCAAGACTTGTATAAAAATCCGCTGATATTTCAATTCTGGTTTCCTGACCTCCGCTTTAGACAAAAAACTGGCTATACTTCTTTGGCTACTTTCGCACTTGTGCCGCAGTAGGTTTGATGTGCCTCATTTGTGTCCTGAGTATGAATACACTTTTTAAAGCTAAAACATCCTGCTATATCGTTCACCTCTTTGGTTCCATTGAAAACGTAACCAAATATCTGCCTTATCCTTGAGTTGAGCTTTGTTTCAAGCACTATTGAATATACACCTTGTTTTGTTTTAATAGATATTTTATCAATGTTGGTTGAATGATGTTCATACTTCCCGGTCGCGGTAAAATTTACCAAGTGAACTTCTCTTTAAGCTTGGAGAAAGGGATTGACATTTTGCCGGAACTTCCAAGTCACTAAGTCAGTCATCATACTACTGCCTCTTGACCCATCAATGTTCGCATAGTTGATGTCATAACTGTCTCCGTTGCAATATCACAGCCCACGCGTTTCAGTGCCAAGATGGAAATAAATCTACAGATAAACCTGGAACCAGATCTTACAGGATAGCTTAGACAGCGAAGTAGCTGACTTGAGAAAAGTGTTAATGATGTCACCACGATGAACTAACAAACATATTGACAGCATTATATCTCGTGGATAATGGCAATGAGAAATTCATAATGATGATGATGAAATGTCAAGACCTTCTACTACAAACATACGGTACGGTACTTAATAAAATGTAGTTGAAACCATTATGAGTAAAATAATCTTCTCGTGTATAACTGCAAAACGTACCCGAATATTTCGTACGCAACAGGCTATAGGAAGGAGTATTCCTCTTTTAAGCATGAAGCTGTAGATTGCCATATCAAATATGTAATATTATCGAAAGTTCCACATCGTATTCTAAAAACTATCCACAAAATTTACTCCAAACATTATCCGCAGCGTATCCGCTATCCGCACAGCCATGCAAAATATATCCGCGTGGCGAAAAATGCTGCGGATATCCGCGGGTTTATCCGCGGATATCCGCATCCGCGCAGGGCTTTAGTTGTAACCCCCAGAGCTTGAAGACAATTCGTCCGCTTTGTCCATTGTTGAGACATGGAGTCTACAAAGTACTACCCGCCAGGCATGGCTTTAGCTTTTATGTTCGACCCTCACTATTACATGTCAGAAAACTGTATCAGAATGATGGTCATTATAACACTGTTTTTCATTACGATACAGTTTCTCCAGCCAATCAGAGCTCGTTCATTGACCAATTAGGTAACGATACCTTCGCGCATGCGCTCAAAATCCAACATGTCGGACATAAACACAACATCGAACTATAATAAATTACCGGCATGGAATACGCACCGTCCATATGTTCGCGAAAATAAACTGGCGAATATGAGACAAGAAATAGCACTGTACCTTAATATCATCAACCCTAATTTCTACACAGCCTTCAAACGACCCCGGTGACAATATTACTGAGGGATGGCAGATGTAAACTTATGGCCTGCATAATATGGCATTGCAAGCACACAGAGCGCATGCGTCGGTCGTTCAGAGATCTTGAAGGACAGAGAGATGTCTCGCGCTCGCTCTCCGATAACAAAATTCTTGTGGCTGACTCTCAACAGATATTTATGAATATTTATGTTAAAACATATGATAACGTTATAATTATCGTCGAACATAAACAGTCGTATGCAACTCGCCTATAATGGTAATTAAGACACTCGTATGGAAATTATAAAACTCGCATACGCTCGTTTTATAAAAAATACTCGTGTCTTAATTATAGCCATTATAGGCTCGTTGCATAATGTACTATTATGTTCGACCCTCACTATTATATGTCTGAAAACTGTATCATAATGATGGTCAGACTGTGTCCCAATACTCAAGTTGTCTGCTATTGACTAGCTGCTAGCTACTATGTGCTATGTGCTATGCACTACGGAGATTTGGGACATGTCTGCTTGATCACAGCCTCCTTCATAGACTTGTGTTCTGAAACGCACTGAACTTACATGCTGGTGCCAAACCAACACCCAAGATGGCGGTGATCTGCTGCTCCTTGTAAGCTCTTTGCGCTTCCATCAGCTGTTTTAAAAATCCAATACCTGAACGATACAATCATGGATGCGCCAAGATGATCACTTTTTAGCCGAGCCCTAATTATGGTTTGTGTTTGGCTTAAGTCAAAGACAACCTACAATTTACATAACCTACAATACGGATAAGCTACAATTTCTATAACTTCCTTGACGTAGTCGGCCAATCTAGCAAGCACTTTCGTTCACTAGCTACTACAGACTTGATTGCTATGTGCTAAGCAGTATTGGATCACGACTTCTGACGTCACATCCGGTAACCTAGTCGACTATCTAGTTCACTACGGCTGAAATTGTACTATTGGGACACAGCCTCATTATAACACTATTTTTCATTATGAAACAGTTTCTCCCACCAATCACAGCTCAAGAAACAGCTGTTTGACCAATTAGATAAGGATACCTTCACGCATGCGCTCAAAATCCAACATGTCTATATAAATTACCGAAAGTGCACCGTCCATATGTTCGCGTAAATAAACTGGTGAATATGAGACAAGAAATAGCACTGTACCTTAATTTCTACACAGCGCGTTGATTTCAAACGACTACGGTGACAGTTTTACTGAATACAGGTTCACGATCTGCACATATGGCACTGAAGCACACAGAGCGCATGCGTCGGTCGACCAGAGAGCTTGGAACACAGAGATATGCTACCTAGCGCACCACCCGATCACAAAATTCTAGTTATTGAACAGATATTTATAAATATTTATGTTAAAACATATAATAAAGTTGTAATTATTGTTGAACATAAACAGTCGTATGCAACTCGCCTATAATGGTAATTAAGACACTCGTATGGAAATTATAAAACTCGCATACGCTCGTTTTATAAAAATACTCGTGTCTTAATTATAGCCATTACAGGCTCGTTGCATAATGTACTATTATGTATAAATAACTATGGCATGTGAGTGGCTATTTCTTAGCCAACGAAATGCCTCTCAATAAATGCTTGCCTCACTGCCATATAGCGCATGTTGTTCCCAGCGTTTTGCACAGGGACTTGTTCAATTTCGATTGCCTGTTCTTCATCATCAACAAAATCTTGGTCATTTAATATGCCAATGTTGTGCAACACAGCACATGCTGCAATAATTCTTGTAGTGGTCCTTACTTTGTTGCTTAATTTCCTGCTCAAACAAGGACATTTCCTCTTCCATATGCCGAACATCCTTTCCACTGGCCTCCGTGTTGCCTTGTGTGCACGGTTATATCGTTCCTCAGCTGCAGTTCGAGGATCCGGTACTGGTGTGAAACAGTAATTTGATTGGGCATAGCCCGCATCCCCTTACAGGAAGCCTTTTATCTCCCGCTCATCAAACCTTAACTTCATGAAACTGTTGTCAAATATTCTTGCATCGTGAGCCGATCCAGGCCATCGTATAACGATGTCACAAATTTCAAGATCTGGACCTGCAACACACTGAACATTGAGCGAGAAGAAACCTTTACGGTTTCAATAGACCTCTGCCATTGGTCCACCAGGGCTTTTGATAGGTATGTGGGTACAATCAATGCACCCACTGACATTTGGAAAATGCCCCATTTGGAAAAAAAAAATCCTCTGCCTCCTATCAAACTTTTCCTGGGAGTTTGGGAATCTTACATAGGTTGGACGTTGCTGTGCTAAATGCTCGTATGTACGTTAGACAGCCCTGCAAGCACTAGACTTGCTTACTCCCCGTAGATCACCACATACAGTCTGAAAAGGAAAAGGATGAGTCAGACTAGTTACAGTAATGTTAAAATTGTTTTTTACGATTCAGAATTAATTGACACTGTTACGTTTTGGTGATGCATAGACTACACTTGGCCAATAAATTTTTTTGTGTTGTCAATCAAAAAGTTGTTATATTTTTGTGATAAGGAAGGTAAGTCAACATTCATTTTCTCAGATAATATGTATTATGTAACCAGTCTGTAGCATAGGTAGGCTAGCTCTTTTTCTTTTGTTGGCACACTGAAGTCAACTTTCCTAGAACGATATCCCATTGATGTAGGAGAAATACTAACTACATGCTTTAACATAGAGGGACTGGCTGCGTGGCTCAGCGGTAACGTTCTTGCTTGCTGTGGCCAAGGTTGCAGCATCAAATCCTGGCACAGTCAGCTTGCATTTAAGGGTGGCAAATGTGAGGGAGCCGTGTCAGCAGATTGACTGGCACGTTAAAGATCCCCTTCGGGGCAAAATTCCGGCACCCCGGCGACTCTTTTAAAGCCAGAGTAGTTAAAAGGGACGTAAAGCCAATAACATTATTATTAAAATATAGGTTATTGATGCATTGACCTACATTATATGAATTGTAACAGCCTGTTTCTAGGCCGCCTTCTGTTCGTGGGGTATGTAGGCCTACTGAGTCGGAATCCAGTTCCAATTCTCGCCTACAGGTTAGAACAAGGTACTCACGCTTTATGAGGAAAAACCTGAGAAGAGGCGGGTTCGATCCCCATGTAAGCCATCTTAGAAGTGGTTTTCTGTGATTCTCCAATTCAATTCCAGGAAAATAGTGGGATGGCTCCTATAAGCCGCCACCTCCTTAACCCTAGTATCAATTACAGACACAAAATAACCAATGATGTCAGACATACAGGTACTCGAGTACATGGATTGATATCCAAGGCCCTGAATGAAACAGCAACAGCCTGTTTAATGACTTGACCTAGAGTATTAATAAGTTATACTCTTTTTTATCGGAAATTCAAAGATGCCTTGAGGCACTAGGCTGAAGGAAAATATAGGCCTATCCTAGAAATACAATTTATTAGAATTCATTAACTGACCACCATACCTTATTTAAATTTATAAGGGCAAACAGTAGGTACCGGTAGTGGTGGAAATCTACATTTTCATAGAATACTGGTACTCTTGCCATTAACTTATCAATGCCTGGGGTTGTAGGTGCAGGAGACATGATACAGGTAGCTGTGAATAATAAAGAAAGAAAACAAACAGTTGAAAAATAACGAACATATAGTTAGCAGTGCATATACGTAATCTGTGGAGAAATACAGATTGTTGTTGTTCCGTTGAAATAAGTGATTGTAAATAAAAACAAGAAGTTCCGTGAAGAACTATACAGCCTACTTTTCATGCCAATAATTATTCTACAGAATATGAACCTATCTAGAATAATGACGAAATTAAGTTGGTAATATCGAAATATCTAATTAGTTCAAAATATACCTGGTATAATGTAGCCTAATAGAGCAATACAGTTGGCAGCCCTGGTGACTGAATATATTCTTAGTTCCATCTCTTAAGGTACAGAATACAACATTTGGTTGAAGTCCAATGGACATTACATGCAGTTAGACATTGGATCTATCAGCACGCGTAAAAGCATGTTGCCAACAATGTCATGCGTGTGCTGGTCAGAAATAATCTGAAATATTATGATATCTTGTTGTGCCAATTTTGTATGAAATCCATTTGTTAGTATAGAAGTTACATGTATTTTAAAATTGGACATATCAGCAGGCATAGAATCATGTTGGCAGCACTGCCTTGTATTAATTACTCCAAATTAATCTAGAATGTCAGGTGCTATACGTGTGCAAAGTATAGAGCTGTTGGCTTGCATACTTTCTGATATATTGATATTAGGGTAAAAAAAAATGTAGACAGCATTTATTAACAGTTGGCAGCCCTGATTGCTCTTAACAATACTTATAGTCATATCTGTTATGGTACACATAGCACATACGAAATTTGGTTGAAATCCAACTGATAGTATAGAAGTTACATGTATTTAAAAATTGGTACTATCTGTAGGCTTATAATTATGTTGGTAGAACTGACGTATATAAGTTACTCCAAATTAATCTAAAATGTCAAAATATACGTGTGCATAGTTTAAAGCTGTTGGCTTGTATACTTTCTGATATATTGGTATTTGGATAAAAAATAGAGAGAGCAATTATTAACAGTTGGCAGCCCTGGTGGCTCTTAAGAATACGCTCAGTCATATCTGTTTATGTACAGATACTACATACAAAATTTGGTTGAAATCCAATTGATAGTGTAGAAGTTATATGCATTTAAACATTGGACCTATCAGAAGGCTTAAAATTATTTTGGCAACACTGTCATGGTTGGCCTCCTGGAAATTAAACTGAAATAGTGTTATCTACATGTGTGCCGAATTTGGAATAGCTCCCATGCATACCTTGCAAGATATCCAACATGGAGCTCAAATTTCTAGTGCGTGTTTTCAGCAGTTGGTAGCACTGACATCATTTTCAAATATGGACGTGAGATATTCCGGTGCACATCTTTACTCATACTAAATTTGGTTTTGATTGCTGCAGCCGTTTAGGAGTTGATAGGGGGGGGACACACACAGCCAGACAGACAGACAGAAGGACAGACAGACAGACACACATTTTCCCGGATCGATCTCATAAGTCTACTTTTTCCTCATTTTTGCAAAATGTGAAAAGTAGGCTAATAAATAGAGTATCTATAAATTGGTGACCCTGACGTGATTCGAGAAATGACTGAAAATAGTGATAATGAAGCGCGAACGCCTAATGGCACTACCAGTGAATTTGAGGTTAGTAAAGTGTCTGTTAAAATTTCACCGTTCTGGGCCGATAAACCAGAAATTTGGTTTTACCAGATCGAAGCACACTACAGCCTACCACCCACAATGCAATGGGAAGATTGAACGACTACACCGCACCTTAAAAACTGCCATCAGAGCACATAATTCCCATAAATGGACAGAGGTTTTGCCTACAGTGCTTCTTGGGTTGCGTGCAGCCATAAAGAGCAATTCTGACTATTCTATTGCACAGATGGTCTATGGTAAGACTATTAAGCTACCTGGAGAGGTTTTAGCCTACTTTTCACATTTTGCAAAAATGAGGAAAAAGTAGACTTATGAGATCGATCCGGGAAAATGTGTGTCTGCCTGTCTGCCTGTCTGTCTGTCTGTCTGTCTGTCTGTGTGTGTGTCACCCCCCCCCCTATCAACTCCTAAACGGCTGCAGCAATCAAAACCAAATTTAGTATGAGTAAAGATGTGCACCGGAATATCTCACGTCCATATTTGAAAATGTTGTCAGTGCTACCAACTGCTGAAAAAACGCACTAGAAATTTGACCCCCATGTTGGATATCTTGCAAGGTATGCATGGGAGCTATTCCAAAATTGGTACACATGTAGATAAGGCTATTTCAGTTTAATTTCCAGGAGGCCAACCATGACAGTGTTGCCAAAATAATTTTAAGCCTTCTGATATGTCCAATGTTTAAATGCATATAACTTCTACACTATCAATCGGATTTCAACCAAATTTTGTATGTAATATCTGTACATAAACAGATATGACTGAGCGTATTCTTAAGAGCCACAAGGGCTGCCAACTGTTAATAATTGCTCTCTTTATTTATTTTTATCCAAATACCAATATATCAGAAAGTATGCAAGCCAACAGCTTTAAACTATGCACACGTATATTCTGATATTTTAGATTAATTTCGAGTAACTTATATACGTCAGTTCTACCAACATGATTATAAGCCTGCTGATACGACCAATTTTTAAATACATGTAACTTCTATACTATCAGTTGGATTTCAACCAAATTTCGTATGTGCTATGTGTACCATAACTGATATGACTATAAGTATTGTTAAGAGCAATCAGGGCTGCCAACTGTTAACAAATGCTGTCTATATTTATTTTACACTAATATCAATATACCAGAAAGTATGCAAGCCAACAGCTCTATACTTTGCACACGTATAGCACCTGACATTCTAGATTAATTTGGAGTAATTAATACAAGGCAGTGCTGCCAACATTATTCTATGCCTGCTGATATGTCCAATTTTAAAATACATGTAACTTCTATACTAACAAATGGATTTCATCCAAAATTGGCACAACAAGATATCATAATATTTCAGATTATTTCTGACCAGCACACGCATGGTATTGTTGGCAACATGCTTTTACGCGAGCTGATAGATCCAGTGTCTAACTGCATGTAACGTCCATTGGACTTCAACCAAATTTTGTATTCTGTACCTTAAGAGATTGAACTAAGAATATATTCAGTCGCCAGGGCTGCCAACTGTAGTGCTCTATTAGGCTACATTATACCAGGTATATTTTGAACTAATTAGATATTTCGATATTACCAACTTTATTTCGTCATTATTCTAGATAGGTTCATATAGTGTAGAATAATCATTGGCATGAAAAGTAGGCTGTATAGTTCTTCACGGAACTTCTTGTTTGAAATGCCATCAACAACAGCTGACCCAGACACCTTCGTCTCCCAATTACAAAAACAGTGGTGTAGGTGCAGGAGACATGATATAGGTAGCTGTGAATAAGAAAGAAAACAAACAGTTGAAAAAGAACGAACATATAGTTAGCAGTGCATAGGCTATATGTAATCTGTGGAGAAATACTGATTTTTGTTGTTCCGTTGAAATAAGTGATTGTAAACAAAAATAAATAGAGTATCTATAGGGTGTCTCTCCAATTAGTAAAGTCAGGAGCAAAGTGGTTTTCCCTACATAAATTAACTACCGTATTTTTATTAGCCTACTTTTCACATTTTGCAAAAATGAGGAAAAAGTAGACTTATGAGATCGATCCGGGAAAATGTGTGTCTGTCTGTCTGTCTGTCTGTCTGTCCGTCCGTCTGTCTGTCTGTCCTTCTGTATGTCTGTCTGGCTGTGTGTGTGTTCCCCCCCTATCAACTCCTAAACGGCTGCAGCAATCAAAACCAAATTTAGTATGAGTAAAGATGTGCACCGGAATATCTCACGTCCATATTTGAAAATGATGTCAGTGCTACCAACTGCTGAAAAAACGCACTAGAAATTTGAGCTCCATGTTGGATATCTTTTAAGGTATGCATGGGAACTATTCCAAAATTGGCACACATGTAGATAAGACTATTTCAGTTTAATTTCCAGGAGGCCAACCATAACAGTGTTGCCAAACTAATTTTAAGCCTTGTGATAAGTCCAATGTTTAAATGCATATAACTTCTACACTATCAATTGGATTTCAACCAAATTTTGTATGTAATATCTGTACATAAACAGATATGACTGAGCATATTCTTAAGGCCACCAGGGCTGCCAACTGTTAATAATTGCTATCTCTATTTTTTTCATCCAAATACCTATATATCAGAAAGTATGCAAGCCAACAGCTTTAAACTACGCACACGTATATTCTGACATTTTAGATTAATTTGGAGTAACTTATATACGTCAGTTCTACCAACATGATTATAAACCTGCTGATATTACCAATTTTTAAATACACACAACTTCTATACTATCAGTTGGATTTCAACCAAATTTCGTATGTGCTATGTGTACCATAACAGATATTACTATTAGTATTGTTAAGAGCAATCAGGGCTGCCTACTGTTAATAAATTCTGTCTATATTCTTTTTTATCTAATATCAATATATCAGAAAGTATGCTAGCCAACAGCTGTATACTTTGCACACGTATAGCACCTGACATTCTAGATTAATTTGGAGTAATTAATACAAGGCAGTGCTGCCAACATGATTCTATGCCTGCTGATATGTCCAATTTTAAAATACATGTAACTTCTATACTAACAAATGTATTTCATCCAAAATTGGCACAACAAGATATCATAATATTTCAGATTATTTCTGACCAGCACACTCATGACATTGTTGGCAGCATGCTTTTACGCGTGCTGATAGATCCAATGTCTAACTGCATGTAACGTCCATTGGACTTCAACCAAAATTTTGTATTCTGTACCTTAAGTCTAAGAAAATGAATATGGAACTAAGAATATATTCAGTCACCAGGGCTGCCAACTGTAGTGCTCTATTAGGCTACATTATACCAGGTATATTTTGAACTAATTAGATATTTCGATATTACCACCTTAATTTCGTCATTATTCTAGATAGGTTCATATTCTGTAGAATAATCATTGGCATGAAAAGTAGGCTGTATAGTTCTTCACGGAACTTCTTGTTTTAGTGATATATTGTCGTTGTTGTTGTTTATTGGGACATCTTGGTAATCAGCCTCCTGTAGTTGGGTGTGTTGAATTTTTGTCTGATGGCTTGTAGGCTATTTAGGCCTATGTGCTAACTAGTAGATTGCGTATTATAGACCTATCAGTTGTTTGCATCTAACCACTTTTAACCCAATAATGAGGCCAAGAGACAGGATTATTACGAGAAATCACCCAATGCGTGTTTATAAGTTATAGGCCATTACGGTACCGGTATTGTAGGTTATGTTATCATAGGGCCGTGCATCGGTACTGGAATAATGAAAGTCTTTCATCAAAATTGACAGACTAATCGTGTAACTTATGTACCGGTATAACATAATTAATTTATTACACCGCGTACCAGTACACATCAACTACGGTACCGGTATATAAGCAGTCGAACTACCGGTAGACCTACACTACAAACTACGGCTCTTTTCCTGCGAAAAATACAGTTTTCATTCAGTCTGTCAACAATCACACGGGAGCCAAATTAACGAGGGTTATGAATATTATACAATACCGTAGTCCAAATATCTTAAATGAATAAACAAATAATACTGTACAAAATATAGCCTACACTGCAGTAAGTTACCGTACCTAACCAAGAAAAGATTGGGGACTTACCCGTAGGTAACTTACGGTATCAATTAGGTGATTTCCGTGCCGCTATTTCATTTTATACTGATGAATGTTCCACCCTCCTGAAAATTTCCGGTGGCATAGAACCGTAGACTAATTAAAATCTGCAACATTGGAGAAAATGGAAGTCCTCTTCTGTTACGACGTCTTTCGAAGTGAACTAACGGCAAAATTACGTTTATCACTATATCCTTGGAAAAACGATATCGTTTTTTGAAATGTAGCTCTGAAAATCTTTCCAGTGGATTCTCATAATCCCTGACATATCGTCTTGGCACGTCTTCGTCTCAAAATAACACTTCAATATCATACTAATATATAACAAGATGTTCAGTAAAGAACATATAGCCTACTTTCTCCTAAATGTATGAGTATAGTTATAACTCGTTGTTATTATCAAAGAGTATAATAGAACTATTCTTTGTTGAAGACCTTAGAAACGATTTACCTCTACCAAACGCCACAACCTAGATAAAAACTGCTACCATCATTGAAGAAAGAAAGATAAGAAGTATCTAAAGAATGTTATGGATCTGGAGACATAATCGACCGGACTGGCGGCGTGGCTCAGCGGTAACGTTCTCGCTTGCTGGACCGTATGTTTCAGGTTCGTATCCTGGCGCAGTCAGCTGGCATTTGAGGGTGCACAAATGCGAGGGAGCCGTGTTAGTAGATTTACTGGCACGTTAAAGATCCCCTTCGGGACAAAATTCTGGCACCCCGGCGTCTCTAAAAGCAACAGTAGTTAAAAGGGACGTAAAACCAATAACATTATTATTATTATTATTATTATTATTATTATTATTGTTGTTATTATTACTATTATTATTATTATTATTATTATTATTACATAATCGGCCTGACGCGGGCAACATCCAACTTTGAGTTGAGGCATGTCTTTACACGTCTGGCTGCGTATGACTTTCACAACCCTAATTGAATTAACAAATCTTTCCATGACCCTACAGAGACGTGTGTATACCAACTATGTGGATATTTTCGATTGCTATTTGGCTGAAATAAAAGTATTAATTAATATCCTGAACTAGCACCAACGGTAGAGTTCAGATACTATGTGAAATCGTTTTGTTCTTTACTTCAATTAACATTTTCAAATAACGCACAATAGGCTGTTACAAACCCTTTAAAATAAAAAGTAAAAATGTATCGTAGTATCATCTTGTCATCCTTCAAATTCGATGCGCATAGAATGCCAATGGTATAGTAATCAATGGAGCCCCACGTAAACTAGTCGTGACATCTAGTGGTGAAATATCGAACAATATAATCCTAACAGAGCGAGTGCATTCTAGCGGCCAGAAGAAGAAACCTTTCTATAAAATCTGGAAGTTAATAAGTAGGTTGGCAGCTAGATGTCTCGAGTAAATCTGCTGGCGAATTATGTTTTAATTAAATATATATTTTACACCATAATATGCACAATATAACGCTTAATTTTAAAACATCTGAGTCATTACAAAACAATAAACATATAACATTTCAAGCAAAAAACCTAGCTCTGATCGGGTTTGAACCATAGGGTTTTGAGCGATAGGCTAACGCTCTGCCACTGAGCTAATTGTGTCAACGTATATAGTTCGATTTAAAATGACTTACATAGAACTTGTTAGCAAATAATGATATATACTAAATGATTTCATCACTGGAGTATATTATTTATATATAAAGCATTTCATACAAAGTTTATTTATTTTGTATCAGTACGCTATATTGCATGCAATACTCAAATTAGTGAAATATAAGTCAGGCACAAGATATCCGCTGCCATCTTGTCTTATTACTGAATCAGCTCAGCTTTTTAAAATCACGTCTGCACTATAGTATTACAAAATAAACTTTTAATTTCGGACGTTCCTCTTCCTTTAGAACAGTTAAAACGATTCTCGGCTCGATAATCGGAACTGGTGGGTCCCATGATATGGATTATAAAGTTTGCATAATTCGCATGGCCGCCATCCTGAAATGGTATGGCGGACGACCTTGTAGTTTGGTCACAAGACGCATCCTATACGAAGGTATGTTGTTACCAAATTTGGTAGAGATCGGATGATTTGGTTTGTCGTTATTTGATTTTACGTTTTGAACGTTTGAGTGGCCGCCATTCAGTTTTAGTAAAGATGGTGGCGATATAAAACATGACACTGAGATGTCCTTTGCTAGTGCTACCTTTGTACCAAATTTCGTTCAATTCGCATTCACCGTGTTCGAATTGATAGGGGGGGACAGACATTCAGAGTACACACACTCACACTCACACAGACACACACACACACAGACTCACACACACACATACACACACACAGAGACTCACACACACACATACACACACACAGACAGACACAATTTTTTCGCCCTGTGTTGATCTCATAAGTCTACTTTCATTTTTTGCAAAAATCGAAAGTAGGCTAAAAATTCTATCCGAAAGGTCCTTATCACTTTTCGTGTATCTCCAACAGTTAGCGAGTAAAACCTACTTTTGTGACGTCACTACACCCCTTGGTTTCAAAATTTCATATTTCCATTTCAAATAAAAAGAGAACGCTAAGAAATAGCAAACTTTTGATGATATACACGAGCTTTGGCATTTAATTTTCTATCCAAAAGGTTCTTATCACTTTTCGTGTATCTCCGACGGTTAGCGAGTAAAACCTAAATTTGTGCAATAAAACACGGTCACATCGAGCGGTGCAGTATATCTCTACATATATAAAAAAGAAAATTTGTCTGTTTTTTTTCTGAATTTCTACGGAAATTTGAGTTATTTACACGTTTCAGACTGTTTTATGATAGATGCGCGCGAAAATAATGTTTTGGTCTGTCTGTCTGTTTGCTTGATTGTCTGTGGACAACTTTGTTCCCTTATAACTCGAGAACGGCTGGGTGTATCAACGTAAAATTTGGTACAGATATCCATCAGAGGCACGACACTAATCATTGATGTAACTCTTCTCTATACCTCTCATAAAAGGGGGCATACCCTTAAAATACATGCTGAAATAGGAGTAGAAGGACGAGACAAAGCTCATTTTCAGCCCCTCAATGTGAGAGACAAAACTCAGGGGCCCTAAAAGCATATTTTAAGGTCCTACGTCCAACCGTTTTTGAGATATTCCCAGAAAACTAATTTAATTTAATAAACTATGAACGAATGCAAGCCGATAACCATGGCAACAGATTCTCAGAGATCCATCTATTGCTGTAAGACGCAATACAATTCCATTAATTACATTAGTGTGAAAGTTTGCAAACGGTTAGATGGTTATTATGGAACCAAATTAAGCTGTAAATTTCATCAATACGTAAAATGCGCTTAAGGGGGTCAAGGGGTAGTCTAGAAGTTTTTCACGCGATTTACATCTGCGGGTGTGGTATGGCAGGTCTATTATATTCCTTACCCTATGTTAGTTAGTTATTGTTGTTTTAAGGGGCGGAACTACGAGGTCATTTGCCCCATTACCCTATGTTATATTATTATTATTAGTATTATATTATGGCGTACAACGACGAGACAAAGCCCCTCGGTGCCAGAAACAAAACTCGAGGGTCCTCGAAAACTACATTATAAGGATCTAAAACCAACAGTTTCTGAAACATTCCCAGAAAACTAATTAAATTAAATTTAACACACTAATGAAGGAATGCAAATCGGTAACCATGACAACATTGTCTCAAGGGGTGGCATCCAACTTTCCATCTATTTCAGTAAGAAGCAATTTATTACATTTATTACATTTCTGTGAAAGTTTGCAAATATAAGGTTATCACGGAACCATCGTAGACTGTATAATTCATCAATGCAATTAAGGGGGTCAAGGGGTAACCTAGGATTTTTTCATGCAATTTTCACGTGCGACATATAGTGCAGAAGGTCTATTATATCCCTAAACAACAACATTATTTTGAAAAATTACTGAATTGAATCAGCATTTTTTGCGGCTTTTAGAAATTTGGCCCATTTGAAACTAAAGAACCTGAATTTTCATGCACCACAAGCTTTTATAATTTATGAAAGAGGTCTTCCTGTGTATGGGGACCCAACACAACGTAGAGGGTCAGTTTTTATGTGACGTGTATTGCGTTTCATCTACAAGGCTTTCAATTCTATTTCATGTCAGGAAGTACACGTCAGGTGAATTTAGTTTGAGAGCACATTTCAACTAATCTATTTTTATTTTTATTTTTATTTTTTTCGTCATACGGGTTCATCGTAAGGATGATTTTCTTTGATACTGCGTGGTAGATATACCCATATTTGGATTTCTGGGTGATATGTTGTAGACAATAGTATTGTCTGTCTGTCTGTCTTTCTGTTTATCCTTATGTACGCCTATAACTCATGTTCGGATGCTTGGTGCATCGTAAAATTAGGTATGGTAAACATGAGTCAATACACCAATCATTTATAAAACTCTTCACCGTTCATTTCATACAGTAGAAGGGTGGATATAGGGAAAAACTTCTCAAAATACATGCTAAAATAGGCGAAATATAAAAATTATCCTAGAACGACGAACAAAGCATATGTTGGTTGCACTTCTCAATGTGAGACACAAAATTCGCGAGTCTATAAAGGGTCTCCGAAAACCACATTATAAGGCCCTTAAATTAACACTGTGTGTGATATTCCCAGAAAACTAACTTCGTTTTGATAAACTTATGAAGGAATGACAAGCCGCTAACCATTACAACAGTAGCTCAATTGATAATGTCTGGTGCGTCTCTAAAAGCAACCGTACTTAAAAGGGACGTAACACCAATAACATTATTATTATTATTATTATTATTATATCTGGTGTTAACACCGAACACCGTTCGAAGAACGGGTACTTCTGCTAGTACTAATATATAAAAATGAGATGGTGTGTGTCTGTCTGTCTGTCTGTCTGTCTGTTACTCAATAACTCAAGAACCACTGGTACGATTTAAATGAAATTTTGCATGGATGTAGCTGATTTACCAGGTCTACATATAGGATACTTTTGATTTCGAAATTTTGCACTATTAAAAAATGGCGACCATTTTAGTGACGTCATTAGACCCATTTGTTTCAAAATTTCATATTTCAATATCAAATAAAAAGAACACGGTAGGAAATAGCAAACTTTTGATAGCACAAACGAACTTTGAAATCTAATTTCCTATCCGAAAGGTCCTTATCACTTTTCGTGTATCTCCAACAGTTAGCGAGTAAAACCGACATTTGTGACGTCACTACACCCTTTGGTTTCAAAATTTCATATTTCCTTTTCAAATAAACATAGAACGCTAAGAAATAGCAAACTTTTGATGGTATACATGAGCTTTAACATTTAATTTTCTATCCGAAAGGTCCTTATTAATTTTCATATATCTCCAACGGTTAGCGAGTAAAACCAAAATCTGTGCAATAAAACACGGTCAACACCGAGCGGTGCAGTATATCTCTCTATATATAAAAATGAAAATTTGTGTGTTGTTCTCTGAATTTCTACGGAAATTTGAGTTGTTTACACGTTTCAGACTGTTTTATGATGGATGCGTGCGAAAATATTTTTTTTGTCTGTCTGTTTGTTTGTTTGTCTGTGGACAAATTCGTTCACTTATAACTCGAGAACGGCTGGGTGTATCAACGTAAAATTTGGTACAGATTTCCATCAGAGGCACGACACTAATCATTGATATAACTCTTCTCCGTACCTCTCATAAAAGGGGGCCTACCCCCTAAAAATACATGCTGAAATAGGCGTAGAAGGACGAGACAAAACTCATTTTCAGCCCCTCAATGTGAGAGACAAAACTCGGGTCCCCGAAAACCTCATTTTAAGGACCGAAGACCAACCGTTTTTGAGATATTCCCAGAAAACTAATTTAATTTAATAAACTAATGAACGAATGCAAGCCAGTAACCATACCAACGGATTCTCAGAGGTCCATCTATTGCTTTAAGACGCAATGCAATTCCATTAATTACATTAGTGTGAAAGTTTGCAAACGGCTAGAAGGTTATCACGGAACGAAATTAAGCCGTAAAATTCATCAATACGTATAATGCGCTTAAGGGGATCAAGGGGTACTCCAGAATTTTTCCACGCGATTTACACCTGCGGGTGTGGTACGGCAGGTCTATTATATTCCTATCCCCTTATTATTCATTCATTCATTCATTCATTCATTCATTCATTTCGTATAGGCCATCTATGGACCACGTCATTCCAACCGTCTCCTACTGGCTTTGATGTTTGCCCTGTATGCCCGCATTCGTTCTCGGTGGACTTCCTTCCGTTCCTGGGTCAAAATCTTTCCCGTTTTCAGCTTCGGTTTTTCTTGGAAACCTTTACAAGATCGAAGTTTCCCTTTGAGTGGGGCGCGCTCCTGAATGTCTGTTGGTGTAATCCCCACTTCGTTCAGATCTTTATCCAGTTCAATGAACCAGGCCCATTTTGTTTTCCTCTCCTGAAAGTAAGTTATGTTGCGGTTGGTCAGTCTCGCTGGGCTCATTCGTTTCACATGCCCATAAAATGGTAACCTTCTCTTCCGGATGACGTTGCTTATCTTCTCCACATGAGTATATAGGTCATGGTTATGCCGTCTTCTGTATTCACCATTGTCTTTGATGGAACCCAATATCTTTCTCAAAATGTTCCTTTCTTTGGCCTCCAGTTTCTCGACCAAGCCTTTTTTGTTCATTGTGAGGCATTCAGAGGCATGCAAGACCTCCGGACGGATGACACTGCAGTAATGTTTTAGTTTTGCGTTGAAGGATATTGACCTTTTCTTATAGATGTCCTTAGTTAAATGGTAGGCCATTTCCATTTTGCTCATGCGTGATGTGAATGCTTCTTCCTCTGATAATATCCCTTCCCTGACCCGTCCTGAAAAGAAAAGTACATGGCCATTGGCTGAATTAAAAATAATTTTAAAAAATAGGCGTTCTAATTTCTCCCTATATTATATTATTATTAGCATTATATTATGCCGTACAACGACGAGACAAATCCCCTCGGTGACAGCAACAAACCTCGGGGGCCCTAAAGGGTCCTCGAAAACTACATTATAAGGCTCTAAATCCAACAGTTTCTGAAATATTCCCAGAAAACTAATTTAATTTAATTTAACAAACTAATGAAGGAATGCAAATCGGTAACCATGAGAACATTATCTCAAGGGGTGGCATACAACATTCCATCTATTTCTGTAAGAAGCAATGTCACTCCATTTATTACATTTCTGTGAAAGTTTGCAAATGGCTATAAGGTTATCACGGAACTAACGTAGACCGTATAATTCATCAATGCAATTAAGGGGCTGAAGGGGTAACCTAGAATTTTTTCATGCAATTTTCACGTTCGACATATAGTACAGAAGGTCTATTATATCTCCAAACAGCAACATTATTTTCAAAAATTCCTGAATTGAATCAGCATTTTTTGCGGCTTTTAGGAATTTGGGCAATTTGAGGCTAAATAACCTGAATTTTCATGCACCACAAGCCTTTATAATTTATGAAAGGGGTCTTCCTGTGTCTGGGCACCTAGCACAACGTAGAGGGTCAGTTTTTATGTGACGTGTATTGCGTCTCGTCTACAAAGCTTTCAATTGTATTTCACGTCAGGAAGTACACGTTAGGTGAATTTAGTCTGAGAGCACATTTTAACTTTTTTTTTTTTCGACATACGGGTTCAGCGTAAGGATGATTTTATTTGATACTGTGAGGTAGATATACCCATATTTGGATATCTGGGTAATATGTTGTAGGCAATAGAATTGTCTGTCTGTCTTTCTGTGTATCTTTATGTACGCCTATACCTCGTGTTCGGATGCTTGGTGCATCGTAAAATTAGGTATGGTAACCATGAGAGTCAATACACCAATCATTTATAAAACTCTTCACCGTACTTTCCATACAGTAGAAGGATGGATATAGAGAAAAACTCCTCAATATATGCTAAAATAGGCGAAATATAAAAATTATCCTAGAAGGACAACCAAAGCATATGTTGCGCTTCTCAATGTGAGACACAAAATTCGGGAATCTATAAAGGGTCTCCGAAAACTACATTTTAAGGGCCTTAAATTAACAGTGTGTGTGCTGTTCCCAGTAAACTAACTTCGTTCTGATAAACTTGAAGGAATGACAAACCGCTAACCATTGCAACAGTAGCTCAATTGATAATGTCTTGTGTTAACAACGAACACCGTTCGAAGAACGGGTACTTCTGCTAGTACTCAATAAAGTCGTCGTCCGCCAGGGCCTGTGGTAAGGAGACATCACTGTAGCTTGTCCCCTACATTAGAACATGAGCAGCTTCAAGAAGACGTGAAGGAGTCCTTGAGGCCAAGGCTCCCTTAAGAAAGATCTGTGAATAGCATTCCTGCTCAAGGAAAGTGAAGCCGGCCCGTGCCGCGTAACGCGCATGCGCCACATACTGCAGTGGTAGTAGTTACAAGGAAACTCTGCAGATGCCTCTGCATGTAAAATAATGAATAGCTGCCTGAACTAAACCTCCTTTTTCTAAAATACTCAGGTTTTAAAGTCCAGTTTTAAATAATAAATTCATTGTACGTTAATATTAAAATATCTATTCATCACGTAGTAATTCGCAATCGACGTGTTCACTTATGGCAATTAAACTATTACACTAATTTATATTAGTACTGCTATCACGTTGTAGGTAGCTTCGAAATAAGTATTTGAAACATTCCAATTTTCTTCAGAAATTACACTTTACCTTTGAACAATTTTATGTAGTCTTTAGCCTACTTTCGATTTTTGCCAAAAATCGGCATGTCTGTCCCCCACTATCAATTCGAAAACGGTGCATGCGAATTGAACGAAATTTGGTGCAAGGGTAGCACTAGCAAAGGACACCTCAGTGTCATGTTATATATCGCCGCCATCTTGACGGAAACGTAATGGCGGCCACACAAATGATCAAAGCTTAATCCAAATTACGACTAACCTAATCATCCGATCTCTACCAAATTTTGCAACAACATACCTTTATGGGGGAGCATCCTTTGACCAAACTAATAGGTCATCAGCGTAATAGTTTGCGGATGGCGGCCATCTTTGTGTGAAAATCGATTCCCCCTATTAATTCGAACACGGTGCAACCGAATGGAACAAAATCTGGTAGAGAGGTAGTACTAACAAAAGGCACCTCAGTATCATGTTTTATATCGCCGCCATCTTGACGGAAACGTAATGGCGGCCACACAAATGTTCAAAGCTTAAATCAAATTACGACTAACCTAATCATCCGATCTCTAACAAATTTTCCAACAACATACCTTTATAGAGGAAGCATCCTTTGACCAAATGAATAGGTCATTAGCCTAATAGTTTGCGGATGGCGGCCAACTTTGTGTCAAAATCGATTCCCCCTATTAATTCAAACACGGTGAGACCGAATGGAACGAAATTTGGTACAGAGGTAGCACTAGCAAAGGGCATCTCAGTGTCATGTTTTATATCGCCGCCATATTGACAGAAACGTAATGGCGGCCACACAAATGTTCAAAGCTTAAGTTAAATTACGACTAACATAACCATCCGATCTCTACCAAACTTTGCAACAACATACCTTTATGAGGGAGCATCCTTTGACCAATCTAATAGGTTATTAGCCTAATAGTTTGCGGATGGCGGCCATCTTTATGTCAAAATTGATTCCCCCTATTAATTCGAACACGGTGGAACCGAATGGAACGAAATTTGGTACAGAGGTAGCACTAGCAAAGGGCACCTCAGTGTCATGTTTTATATCGCCGCCATCTTGACTGAAACGTAATGGCGGCCACACAAATGTTCAAAGCTTAAATCAAATTACGATTAACCTAATCATCCGATCTCTAGCAAATTTAGCAACAACATACCTTTATGGAGGGAGCATCCTTTGACCAAACTAATAGGTCATTAGCCTAATATTTTGCGGATGGCGGCCATCTTTGTGTGAAAATCGATTCCCCTTTTCAATTCGAACACTGTGAAACCGAATGGAACGAAATTTGGTACAGAGGTAGCACTAGCAAAGGGCACCTCAGTGTCATGTTTTATATCACCGCTATCTTGACGGAAACGTAATCGCGGCCACCCAAATGTTAAAAGCTAAAATGTAATTACGGCCAACCTAATAATCTAGTCTCTACCAAATTTTGCAACACCATATCTTTATGTGGGAAACATATTCTGACCAAACTGCAAGAACATCAGCCCAATAGTTTGCAGATGGTGGCCAAGTATGTGTGCAAATCGATTTCCCCTATCAATTCAAACACGGTGAAACCGAATTGAACGAAATTTGGTACAGAGGTAGCACTAGCAAAGGGCACCTCATATTCATGTTTAATATCCCTATAGCACGTTGTATTTCAACAAGCTACTACAACCAACATTCAATCATACTCCTTGAGAAGTACAAAGAGTTATAACAATAGCCATGCATTTAGGAGAACGTAGGCTATATGTTCTTTACTGAACATCTTGTTTTTTTATTTGTCTAGAAAAAGATTCCCGAGAGCAGAGCTCTGTCGTGGGGAACAGTACATAGTTCATTACGTAGATGACGGACTAACTATACATATGCTAAATTATAATACATTTAGAGTACAGTATACAAATAAGCAATTGAAGTGTATTCAAAGCGACGCTTTTGACACAATACATGACCAAGGAAAAAGCGGTATAATATAATTGGAGAAATGAGACTAAAAGCTTATGAGCATGCTTTGAAGTTATGAGTCAATTAGTGTTGATAAACATAAAAGATAAAGATTATTTGGAAGAATGTGGTATCACAAGAGTAAGTTATTATACATTTAGAGTAAATTATTATACATACATTATTATACATTCAGAGTCAGCAAATAGTACTTTTTCAACTTTACACCAAATGGCCCAATTTGAGAGATTCTTGCTAGATCAAGTGGTACCAGGTTGTACACTGAGATGAGCGAGTGCTGCAGTGCATTGACTCCAAATTTAGTCGTTCTATTGCTGACTACATGTAACTTATTTTTTTGTCTTGTGCAGTGCATGTGAATTTCATTAACGAAAGAGAATGTAATGCTTGTGGTCATGAGTGCAATATTTTATAAATAATTAAAGTAGAGTTGAAAGATAGAAGCAGTTTCAACTGCAATATATTAGTTTCAGTGTACATTCTACTGCGAGGGTATAAACGATGGAACCCATACATTGATCTTAGAGCCCTGTTTTGTAGAACCTCCATATTATTCAAATTAGTTTGTGAGGCTCTTCCCCAGATGAAACATAGGTATGAGAGCCGAGACTGAATCATTGCGAAGTATATTACGCGTAGTGTCTGTGTTGTTACATAAAACTTTATTTTAGCAAAGATTCCAACTAAAGCTGAGAGTTTATTTTTTAGATTCGTTATATGTGATGCCCAAGAAAGAGTATTGTCTATTGTCAAGCCAAGGTATTTAACCTCCTTCACCCACTTAAGTCTGGTAGTACCAAAAGAGATATTTGCTGTTGCATTTAAATCATATTCACATTTATGGAACATCATGCAGACAGTTTTTGAGTAATTAGGTGTTAACAGATTCATTCTTAGCCATTCCTCCAAGACATAACAGTCATGCTGGATATCAGATATAATATCCTTGTCAGATTTAGAGAAGTAAAACAACGAAGTATCGTCAGCTAAGAGAGATAATCTACCCTTAAAAGGGCATAAGGTTATGTCATTTATGTATATGAGGAATAGAATCGGCCCTAGAATAGATCCCTGGGGCACACCATACGATACCCTTTGTAAGTTACTTCTATTAGTTCCTATTTTTACAAATTGTTGCCTGTTTGCCAAGTAATGTTTAAACCACAACAATGCCACACCTCTCACACCCGCCTTCTCCAGTTTATATACAAGCAGTGGATGACTCACAGTATCAAATGCCTTTTTTAAATCAATAAAGAATCCAGCAGATTTATTCCCTTTATCTATATTGTTTTGTAATTCGATTATGATATCAACAATAGCAGAATTAACCCCAGCCTTCTCGCGAAATCCATACTGAAATTCAAAAAAATAATGGCATTTCTCTAGATATCTCAAAAGCCTTGTTTTCATAATTATTTCTAAGATTTTTGATAATTCAGATGGTACTGAAATGGGCCTATAATTACCAGTATCTGACCTGTCACTCTGTTTATATATGGGTACAACACGAGCAATTTTAAGGGGATCTGGGACGATACCATTGACTAGTGAACAGTTGACAACTTTTGAGATGGGTCCTGAGAGGGCACGGTTGCAAGTCTTAAGTAGTTTACTAGTTATGCCATCATAGGAGGTGTTGGTTATCTTAAGATTGTTAATGATATCAGATACTTCCTGTGGGGAGCAAGGTTCTATGAAGAATGAATTAGAACCTTCAATGATTGTTGCTGTTCGCTCCGGTAATGGAATAATGTTAGAAGATAATGTGGCAGGAACTGACACAAAGTATTCATTCAGAACATTGCAGATCTCAATTTTGTCTTCTATGCACCTATTATTTACATTTATACTTTTAATATCAGATGTTGTATTTGAGGGTTTATTTAAAACGTCATTGATAATTTGCCAAGTACGTTTTGAATTGTATATGTTACTTTGAAATTTATTATCATAATATGTCTTTTTTAGTGATCTTCTCAATGCTGTTATTCTATTACAGTAAACCCTGTACTCTTCTTTTATTATTGTATTATCGGTGAACTTTTTTAATTTGTTGTAACTATGTGATTTTGCTTACACAATGCAACAAGTTCTGGTGTGCACCAGGGATTCAGGGGATAGTTAATATCCCTACGCTGAGCAGTTCTAACTGTACTTGCACAGATTAGACCATCTTGGATAAATGTAGTTAAGGCTGTGTATGATGCATTAACATCATCCTCTACTAAATCAAAAGTATGGCTTTCATAATAGTTTAGGGCAAGTGTATAATCAATTGTGAGTATTTGTAAGTTTTTGGTAAATTTGGATTATTGGTTGCTGTTTTTGAGGAGTCTAAAGAGAAAAGCAATGTATTATGATCACTGATATAATCAATAATATTATCTACTCTCCAATTACTTATTTTTATGCAGCAATGGAAATGATCAATCAGTGAGCTATTATGATTTATTCTGGTGGGATATACAGTGTTGCAGGAGATAAGACCATAGCTATGCATGAAACATTTATAATTATTAGTCAAGTCATCATGACGGAGAGTATTTATATTAAAGTCACCAGCAACAATTACATTCCTGTGTTTTATGTTATCAAGAATCATTTCTAAGTCTGCACTTGTATGATACCAGTTAGACACAAGAGGATTATAAACAGCCACAATGATGTAGCTCAGCCCTGACCTAGAAATCTCTAATGCTAGGATATTATGATCTTTCTGTATATTATATATCAGTTTGCATTGCCAACAGTTACTTTTTGCATAGATGGCAATTCCACCACCTCCATCTTTTGAGGTAGAATTTCTAAATGAATGAAAAGCCTCATAACCTGAAATATTATAGAAGATGCATTCACCATTGTCTGCAGACAGCCACGTCTCAGAAATGACAATAAAATCTACATTCTGAATAGCATCCAGTCGATCAGCAATCATCTCTAATTTCCCATTTCGTAAGCTTCTAGCATTAAGGTACATTATCCTCAAAGATGGGATAGAACTTAGTGAGGAAATGAATTTACCACACTCGAAATATGATCTCCATTGTAATTCACTCATAATTTACTGATAAGTCTGCTATATGGATTGTACATTATCATTCTATGATCGTGATACAACGATCGCAAGTAGTTTGTCAATGTCCTGCCCCGTCTTAATAGTAAACACCTCTGAGGAATTGGCTGAAATTTTTGCCAGAATTCTGCCTTGCCGGACAAATACCCTTTCTAGTCCCATATTTCTTGCTTCGCGAGCTTTCTTAAACAGGGTCTCGTTGTACGGGGTCAAATGTTCATTCAGGTAGATATTAACCTGAGGGCCACGAAATCCTAGCAGACAAGTGCTCAATTTCTTGAGGCGTCTAGCAGCTACTAGAAGAGCATCCTTCCTGGTTCTCTGAACAAAACGCACAACGATGGGCTTTGGAGAGTTTTTATTGTAGGATGACACCCTATGAATGGTGTCAATGTTCTGTTCCTGAATAGGCACATCCAGAATATTGCCTATCTTCGCCATGATATTCACAAGGTTTTCATCTTGCGTGAAAGGAACACCTGTAATCTTCAGATTGTTCGCTCTCGTGTACTGTTTCAATTCCTCAACATCAGTTTTCTGGCTTGATACATCTTCCCGGAGCTTTACACTAGATCCCTTAACACTCTGAACCTCTGCAGTAACGGCTTTAATTTCCGTTTGCATCTGCCCATTTCGATAGAAAACTCGTCAAATTTATCACTGACGAATTGGACCGAGGTTTTCAATTCGGTGTATACCGTTTCTAAATCGTTAAGTTTACGAAGAATTATATCAAATTTGGACGTAATAGAACTGTCAATTGATGATTCTACAGACGTGTGTTGGTTGTGATCAACTGATGCCGATACACACGATGCACATACCCATGTCCGATCCTTCCTTGGGAGAGTCTCCAGATGCTCGATCTCATGTTTCTGCATTTTTAAACATTCTTCACTCATATGGCACGATTTACAACACTTCTTACACTTTAATTTCCTTTGATTCGCTTTAAATTTCTCAGAGCACACAATGCATACGTCCGCCATGTTGCTGTTGTTTCTGTTTCTGTAGAAGACAATTTAATTCTCGCCGAATAATTACCGAAAATTATTTAGAGCTGGGGTTCTCAACTACTGTCCGTCCACCAGCTCATGATCTCAGGGGACTGGAGGGGAGCGGAGAGACATTCCAGCTGTGTTGATTGAGTGGACGTGCCGCTGCAGATATTGCCAACTTAGCACCTATGTTATTCACGCTATGCTTAATCACTGCTACTTGCGTTTAGTTTCAATTGTGAAATCGTACGGGTCAGTAGTCTTATGTCGGAAGTGAAGAAGAAAAGAGTGATACATTCTGAGGGTAGGGAAATAATTAGGAAAGTGATTGAGGATGCGATGAAGAAGCAACGCACGGCTGTTATCTGCATCCGCCCCACATCCGCACGACTTTTATCCCAATTCGCACGTCTGTTATCCAAATCTACTGGCATTACAATAATATTTTCGTTTCATGTTTAAAATGAATGTTATAGGCCTACAGCCAGAATTGCAACCCTTTTCAGTTTGGAGTGTTAATTGTCCTTGACATAATTTTAATGAGATTAGCGTAAATCATCATCTTACATTTGTCATGAGAAAAAACATAATGGAAAAATATGATATGTCATAAACATCCGGGTCTTAGTAATGATATTCAACAAGTTCGGATTGGATTCTAAAAACTATCCACCAATTTTCTCCAAACATTGTCCGCAGCTTATCCGCTATCCGCACAGCCATGCAAACTATATCCGCATGGCGAAAATTTTGCGGATATCCATGGGTTTATCCGCGGATATCCGTATCCACACAGGGCTTTAGTTATAACCTAAACAGCATGAACTGAATAACGTTTAAGTTTCACAATTTTCAGCGACCTCTTTGCTTTCATCTTTAATCTAAGCGTGAATACACATTCTAAACCAGTACGATAATATTACTTAGAAATCTCACTGTGCTGTGTCAACACCATCCACATTAAAAAAAAAAAAAGAGTGTTTGCCACACAGCCTGTGGTGAGTAGAGCGCATAAGTATCTGAGATTGGCACCATTGTCGTTCACGCAGAGGCCAGCTGTCTACTGCTGACTCGTTGCATTCCCGCCACGGATCTTAAGCTGGTGGACGGACAGTAGTGATGGACAGAAAAACGCCCAACTGTTTGGAAAAAACAGCTGTCCGATCAAAAACGAACGAACTGAATTTTAATGTTACACCAAACAGTTTTCCTTCAGTCTATTACAATTGGTTGGAACGAATCCACTGTTTGCTACTCACTGGCACTGCTGTAACCTTGAATGAATAGCTCCGGAGCTATTCGGCTGAGGTCGTCATTGTTCGACAGTAAACCACTCCCATCCCCTCTCTGTCAAATCAACTGTTTGTCCCGTATTATCAGCAGCCAGGATACAAGAGCTGTTCTTCAACGCTTTCGCTTATTGCTGTTTGCGAGCTGTTGGCGGATGATTCATCGGTGTTCTTAAATCTCCCCAAAGCTCTCGCATAGCAGCATTGGCGCCCGCCCGCAGGGGTTCGGGGGTTGGGGAGAGGTAGGGGGTGGATTTCCGAGAATATTTAGATTCTTAATTTTCACACCAGTTTATTACATAAATTGAAGGAAGGAAGATTGTAGTTTAACGTGACCGTGAATCTTGTGATTATGAGCCACGGGACCACCTTTTCACGTAGAATCCGAACCACAGAACATGGCATTTCACTTCGAAAATCTCACATGCGTTGCCCGGGAATGCTTGTTGGTGAGAGGCCAACAGCTTGACCGCTGTGCCACAAGGCCCCTATTACAAAAATTGAAGTTACTGATAGTTAACTGATTTTAACTGCTAATTCCACAATTTTATTTAACTTAGAGTAATTTGGAATTATTTGAAAATATCTGCAGTTATTTACAAAATCGGCGAACTGGATTAGCATTTAACATTACCATTTTAATGAACTACTTGAATTTTATTTTTGTCGATACCACTAAAGAAATGAACATTATGACGATGATTCACAAAGAAAAGCGAAATTCTAAGGACAAAAACTCTGAACTAAAAGAAAACAACTTTTCTTCCCATTCATGCCATAAAGATAATGTACCCAACGGTTTCCGAGCAGCCAAATAACGAATATTACGAAGCAAGTAAGAAATGAAACAAAAATTGCGGGGGACGATATGTCCTAGTGACAGCTAGGTAATTAAATGAAAAATATGACTCTCCCCCCTGCAAAAAGGCCTGTGGGCGCCCATGCATAGAAGGTCGCGTGGTGTCTGACAGACACCTTTAGCATTCTGAGAAATGTATTTAATTCCAAGTTTCATGTGAGAATGTAAATTAATTCCTGGCTGCGACAACGCGGTCATGTAGCCCCGTGTACATTTTTGTATACTTTAATCTGTGTTGAGAGGGGCAGATTACCTCGTAGTTCCGCCCCTTAAAACAACAATAACTAATTTGATTGCATTGACTTTGCCTAAGAGTGGAGTCTCACCCATCTTCCCGTTCTACCCGTGTAGCCTTCATACAAGTATTTTGTCAGCCATCAGCTTGTGTTGCCTGTCAGTGTCTAATAATAATAATAGTAATAATAATGTGTTTTTTACGTCCCTTTCAACTACTCTGGCTTTTAGAGACGCCGGGGTGCCGGAATTTTGCCCCAAAGGGGATCTTTAACGTGCCAGTAAATCTACTGACAAGGCTAACTCGCATTTGTGCACCCTCAAACGCCAACTGGCTGCGCCAGGATTCGATCCTGCTACCTTAGGCTTAGCAAGCGAGAACGTTACCGCTGAGCCACGCAGCCAGCCTCAGTGTCTACTGTCTAGATATTACGCAACGAATCAAGTTACAGTGAAAGGTGGAGAAATATCTTTCTTATCTCACAACTCTTGTGCGTGTGACTCACTCGTCTTATCACCGAGTCCCGTTATGAAGTGTGAACGAATGACCTGCTGTCTTCAAACTGTTTGCGAAAACATTACTGCGTTGGTAAATCAGCTTCTGCCATACTGACTTGTGAACGAATTTTATAACCTGTTGTTTTCAAACTGTTTGGGAGAACAGTTGTTTTCAACAAACGAACATTTCGTTGGCGTTTTCCTAAAACAGCAGAAATGACCATCACTATTCTCAACCGTTTTCAACCATCGTACCCCTTAAAAAATATTAAACATCCTGCGTACCCCCTACTAACCTTTCTTAGGTAGAAATAATGGTCATTAAAAATGTTAAAGGTATTTAGTTAGAATGGTTTAACCTTTGTAATTTTATAAGGAAAGATATTTTAATATAACAAAATATAGTTGTTGTTTTTCAGTTCCTTTTCCCAAAGGGTGAATTTTGCAATCATTGCGTTAGTTTTCATTTCAACATAGAACATATCAGAAACACTATCTTGCATACACTTATTCCAAATGTTCAGTTTTTCAAAAATATCACTTAAATTGGCCAATTTTAAAAGCCAACCAAAGTCATTGAGTACTGATGATAAATTAGAATTGTGCTCGGTAGAGAAAAGATGCAATTCTTTGTGGAGTTCAAATACACGCGCCGTAAATAACTCGCTCAGTAGTCACGGCACAAAGTTAACTGCGCATGTGGATTGATTAGGATGGCCTGCCGCGTACCCCTTGAAATATTTCGCGTACCCCTAAGGGGTACGCGTACCACAGGTTGAGAACCCCTGATCTACATCATCAAGTCAGCGCCACGTCATCGCCGGAAGTTCCTGCACTTACTCGTGTGACCCCGTCTGGCCACGTGGAAGAGCATCACGCCATTACAGACAGTGTAATATACCTTCGCTCATAATATCATTCATTTTATTCATCTACTAGCAGGTACCCGAGGCTTCGCTCGCGTCATAGTCATGCCATAATGTTATTCAATGAAATGCAGGTTTAACCCCGTTAACACCCATTTAGAACCTGAATATCCAAAAATCCCTCCTTAGTGGACGTTTTCGACACACAACAAACAAATCCCCAAAATATCATTCTTCTAACTTTAATAGATTTGGTTGGTCGATGAGACTGAACATACAAAAATCTTTCCTTAGTGGACGTTTTCTGCCAGAATTTCACCCCTTCCCATAGCCCCTTAAATTGGATTTATGAAAAAACAGTCGAACACCTATTAATTTTTAAGCTGATTTATTTCTCCGAGTTTCAAACTCCTCGCATATGTCGTTTAAGAGATACACGCTCCGTTAGGAATCCTTCAACCCCCACTTTTCACCCCTTTCACCTCATAATATACATCACATCGAAAAACCCTCAGACACATGTCTTCTTATTTTTAATGAAGAGTTTATATGCCAGGTATCACATCCCCCAATGAAACCAATCTGGAGATATCGCTATTCAATGAAATGCATGTCTACCCCCTTAACACTTCTTTAGAACCTGAATATCCAGAATCCTTTCTTAGTGGGCGTTTGCGGCCCTTGCGGAAGCTGCATACCAAATTTCATTCCAATCCGTTCGGTGGTTTCAGAGATTTCGTGATGAATGAATGAGTGAGTGAGTGGTATTTGAGAAATATATAGTAGATAAGCATGGGTCCTAGTGGAAAATAATTCTATCACCTGAAACCAAAAATGCATGGGACGAAAAAAACATCAAAAAATCATGTTGGTTTAGGACCCTAAAAGACGTGAAAAATATAATAAAAATAAAATAAAAGTAATGAACCCTTTATCCACAGGCTGTATAAAGGATTCTAATAAATTATTCATCATCTTTTGATACATTTCTACAGGCAGCAGATATGAGAGCCAGACGGCGTTGGGAAATATTGAGAAATCAGTGGCCGAGAGTACACAATGGTTTAAGCTCCTGTGGTATTTTAGGAAGTAGCATAAATATTCTTGACACATAGGACAGGTGCAACTTTTAGCGCGGAGATGGCTTGGGCACGCACGATATGGCCTGTTGCGATTCGTGTTGGCGCCAAGAAGAAAATCGAATGCTACGATGTAATTGGTCCAACTTCATGTTAACCACTCCCTACGGCAGAAATACATGTAAAACCGCGCAAAGACATACAAGTGTCTGAGCCAATAATATCAAGACGCCTTGTTTTAGCGGCAACTCGGCTTGGTAACGCATCATGGTAAATTAACGCGGGAGTTATCTACGGATTTATTCCACGATCGATTCGAGCCGGCTACAGCATAATCGTAACCTCCACACTGTTACGAACTCAATGATACCGATCGCATGCTAGTCTGATAATTATTACGGAATATTTTTTAATAAATCCCCTTCCACACCTACCCTAGTCAGTTTCATTTATAAGGATCCAGAAAGCTTCGAGAGAAAATACTCTTTATTTTGTGCGTCTGAGGACGTAACGTCGACTCTTTATTTGTGCGTCTGAGGACGTAACGTTGGTTTTCATTTGAGCATTTGAGGACGTAAGGTGTCCGAGGACACGAGGCATACTATGCAATATTTTTCATGTATTTGAACATGAAACATTTTCATCAAGTTGTAAGTGTAACTTCAGTGATTTATTTGTAGTCCCAGCACTACCAGTAGGACCAGTTCATCGAAATAATTCACCAAATAGACTGTCAAGGAATTTAGTACTTGATAGGTGAATTTAATAGGAAATATATCGTGTGTGCATCTGACAAAACTTTATTTAATTCAGCACGAGATGACGTCTAGGAACGAGGCCGGATCTTGGAACCAGCAGGACATTTGCCAGAAGATGTCGATGACGAGATAAACATCTTAAAGGAGATGGCTGCAGACGTTTCCTTGATGCTGTTTTAAAGGATTGAATACAAATGAATTTATTTATTTATTAAATCAGCTATGGTATTATGGGACATATTTTTGTAGATATTTGTTTGCTTGTTTGATAATGTAGATTCTTAGTTCTTGTTTACTGACACATTAAGTATGGGACAAGCCGAGCGTTGTGTAATTTGTAAATATTGTGATTTGTGTTTGGTTCAACGTTACGGGGCGACGCGCAGCCCGTGCTCTCATTCGCTTGCGTAAATCGCGGTCAAGCATTAGTATTCGGAGGTATGCCTTATAACAAAATTGGAACTGAATTAATTTTGAGATTAAAAATAGAATTTGGAGGGTAAAGATTATTTGTGAGCAGAATTTTATGACGGATCAGGATTATTTTGATAGTTGCTTTCCAGCAGATCTGAACGGGATGGCACTTTGCACCCGAGTTTTTATTGTGTATTTTTAGTGTGTCAATGGACGCAATAATGTTGATCTGTTTTGAGCCGACCCAGTGGTATGTTTATATGAGAGTCAGTCCAAGCTTTTGGTGCGTAGTGTGATTTTTATGATGTGCTAGCGAGAATATATCATTGGTGATTATTCTGACTTACTCCACGTCAGCCCAGTTCATGACCTCACGAGGCTGAACTTGTGATATATATTTGTGTTTTCTTGCCATCCAGGGGATGAGTGAGATATGTTGGCGTTTCCTGCTGGAAACTTGCACCTAGCTTGAGGGACTGAGGGAGATAATTGAGGCAGCGATGACTCATACAAGAGGGGCGCGCTCAAATCAGATAACGCGACTTGTCATTAGTAGCAGGCCAGGATCCTGTACTTAAATTTAAGACGTTGTTTAAATTCACAAAACCTGATCGGTTATAATGAGTATTGAATGATTAAATGGGTGCTGTCCATAGTTGTAGGGTAGCTTCCGAAACTCCTGTTTGTCTGGCGTTTTATATAAACGTAAACATAGTTTTTCAGCCGTTAGGCTTGTATTTTGTTGCTTTTGCTTTAATTCTTGTGTGTTTATTTTACGCGTTCAATGACCCCGTGTGGCATTAGGAGGTGCGAGGCTATGTTCCCTATTTATGATGCGAGCGTTTTTGGCCTATTTCTGGCATGCTCTTTTTATTCCGGGTGCTCTGGCACCAGCTAGAATCTCAGGGAGATTCTTCATCTTTTTGTATTATTAGATCTTGCATGTGTCAGTAGTAATTAGTGTGTTAATTAAGGATGGGTCCCATAGCCGTAGTTGATTTTAAAAGATGCAACTCCGTGAGCAACATGACTGTTTCAGTTGTAAACGGACTCGCATCAGTACTCAGTTTCTTATTAACGAGCAGTACACCACGCATTATATAACTTCTTGACCAGGAAAAATGGACTTGCATCCATATGTTGACGAGCGAGTTCTTACAGCTCAAAGTTTATGTTATGATTTATCATTTTGTGTGAAGCTGTTTTTACATTGTTTTGTTGTGACGAGCGAGTTCCTACCGCTCAGTGTTATAGTTATTTATCAGGGGGGTGAAAGTCAGGGAGGATTACTTTTATTTATTATTATTATTATGCACATCATTTACAGTCATTAAATTTATTTTATTCTACTTGTTATTCATTTTATTTCTAGTATAGCCTCTGTCATGGACCTTTCTATTCATTAGAGCATGTTGTTTTTAAGCGAACTTTGCTGTATAACGCAGTCAGGACTGAACATGACCCCGTAGATGACTCTTGAGAAAACCATGCTTTATTTAAGGGTGCAGTATTAGAAAAAGCATTTTTTTGAAATTTCATTCGAATCAATTTTTATGTCATTCCTGGGACTTAGAAAATTCCGGTCAAAAAGTACAAAATCATTAATAACTCCCTAAGTATTCGTCGTATGATGAAATAGCAAGAGACAAAAAAGATGTAATGTGTTATTGTCTACAACATAGGCCATGTATAATTTTACACTCAGACATATTACCTGTTTTTTTTTAGGATTTCACCCCTCCCCATGAGACCCTTAAATTGGATATATGAAAAAACGGTCAAACACCTATTTACTTATTTTTATGCTGATTTTTTTCCGCTGAATTTCAAACTCCTCTCCTATGTCGCTTAAGAGATACACGCTCCGTTAGGAATCCTTCAACCCCCACTTCTCACCCCTTTCACCTCATAATATACACCACATCGAAAAACCCTCAGACATGTGTCTTCTTATTTTTAGCCTACTCTTCACATTTTGCAAAAATGAGGAAAAAGTAGACTTATGAGATCGGGCAAATGTGTGTCTGTCTGTCTGTCTGTACATCTGTCTGTCTGTTCTTCTTTCTGTCTGTCTGGAAGTGTGTGTGTCCCCCCCTATCAACTCATAAACGGCTGGAGCAATCGAAACAAAAATTGGTTGGAGGAAAGATCTATACCTGAATATCTCACGGCCATATTTGAAAATGATGTCAGTGCTACCAACAGCTAAAAAATCGCAATTGAAATTTGAGCTCCATGTTGGATATCGTGGAAGCTATGAATGGGAGCTATTTCAAAATTGGCACACGTATAGATAATAATATTGCAGTTTAATTTCCAGGAGGCCATACATGGCAGTGTTGCCAAAATGATTATAAGCCTGCTGATAAGTCCAATTTTTAATGCATATAACGTCTACACTATCAATTGGAATTCAACCAAATTTCGTATGTTGTATGTGTATATAACCAGATATGACTGAGCGTATTCTTAAGACCCACAAGTGCTGCCAACTGTAAATAAATGATCTTAATTTATTTTATCAAAATACCAATATATCAGAAAGTATGCAAGCCGACAGCTTTAAACTATGCACACGTATAGTACCTGACATTCTATATTAATTTGGAGTAACTTATATACGTCAGTGTTACCAGCATGATTCTAAGCCTGCTGAGAGGTCCAACATTAAATACATGTAACTTCCATACTATCATTTGGATTTCAACCAAATTTCATATGTGCTATGTGTACCATAACAGATATGAATATGCGTATTCTTAAGAGCAACCAGGGCTGCCAACTGTTAATATGTGCTGTCTCTATTTTTGTTTCCCTAATATAAATATATTAGAAAGTATGCAAGCCAATAGCTCTAAACTTGGCACACGTATAGTACCTGGCATTCTAGATGAATTTGGAGTAACTAATATACGTTAGTGCTGCCAACATGATTCTAAGCCTGCTGATAGGTCCAATTTTAAAATGCATGTAACTTCTATACTAACTAATGGATTTCATTCAAAATTGGCATAACAAGAGATCATATTATTTCAGATTATTTCTGACCAATACATGCATACATTGTTGCCAACATGATTTTACGCGCGCTGTTAGATCCAATGTTTAACTGCATGTAACGCCCATGCTATCCATTGGACTTCAACCAAATTTTGTATTCTGTACCTTAAGAAAAAAATCCACAGCCTGCTTCCAGTCTCCGACCGGGTCAGGAATGGAATGAATGAAGCCCCTATCTAGCGGCGAGGATATGAACTGTGCCGGCTGCCGAGGCCTGACGCACTCCTCTGGGGCAATGATTAAATGAATGACGGATGAAATGAAATGATAGTGGAGAGTGTTGCTGGAATGAAATGTTGACAGGGAAAACCGGAGTGCCCGGAGAAAAACCTGTCTGCCTCCGTTCTGTCCAGCACAGATCTCACATGGAGTGACCGGGATTTGAACCACGGACTCAGCGGTGAGAGGCCGACGTGCTGCCGCCTGAGCCACGGAGGCTTCTCTGTACCTTAAGAGATGGAACTAAAAATATATTCAGTCACCAGGGCTGCCAATTGTAGTGTTCTATTAGGCTACATTATGCCATGTATACATTATTTCGAACTACAGTAATTAGACATTTCGATATTAGCAACTTAATTTCGTCATTATTCTAGATAGATCCATATAGATTAATTATTGGCACGAATCTTAAATTTTAAGAAAAGTAGGCTCTTTAGTTCGTCACGGAACTTCTTGTTAATGATGAGTTTATAGGCCGAGTATCACATCCCCCAATGAAACCAATCGGGAGATATTGCTATTCAATGAAATGCAGGTCTACCCCCTTAACACCCCCGTTAGAACCTGAATATCCAAAAATCCTGTCTTAGTGGGCGTTTGCGGCCCTTGAGGAAGCTGCATACCAAATTTCATTCCAATCCGTTCGGTGGTTTCAGAGATTTCGTGATGAATGGATGAGTGAGTGAGTGAGTGGTATTTGAGAAATATATAGTAGATAAGCATGGGTCCTAGTGGAAAATAATTCTATCACCTGAAACCAAAAATGCTAGGGCGAAAAAAACATCAAAAAATCATGTTGGTTTAGGACCCTAAAAGACGTAAAAAATATAATAAAAGTATTAAAAAGAGCAATTTTTTGAAATTTCATACGAATAAATTTTTACCTCATTCCTGGGACTTAGAAAATTCCGGCCAAAAAGTACAAAATCATTAATAACTCCTTAAGTATTCGTCGTATGATGAAATAGCAAGAGACAAACAAGATGTAATGTGTTATAGTCTACAACATAGGCCATGTATAATTTTACACTCAGACATATTACCTGTTTTTTTTCTTCAGAATTTCACCCCTCCCCTTGGGACCCTTAAATTGGATTTATGAAAATAACGGTCAAACATCTATTTACTTATTTTTATGCTGATTTTTTCCGCTGAGTTTCAAACTCCTCGCCTATGTCGTATAAGAGATACACGCTCCGTTAGGAATCCTTCAACCCCCCACTTTTCACCCCTTTCACCTCATAATATACACCACATCGAAAAACCCTCAGACATGTGTCTTCTTATTTTTAATGATGAGTTTATAGGCCGAGTATCACATCCCCCAATGAAACCAATCGGGAGATATTGCTATTCAATGAAATGCAGGTCTACCCCCTTAACACCCCTTTAGAACCTGAATATCCAAAAATCCTTTCTTAGTGGGCGTTTGCGGCCCTTGAGGAAGCTGCATACCAAATATCATTCCAATCCGTTCGGTGATTTCTGAGATTTCGTGATGAATGAAAGAGTTAGTGAGAGAGTGGTATTTGAGAAATATATAGTAGACTAGCTGTACCAACCTGGCATGCGTTGCAATGCCAATCAAAGAAAGTTTTGTCGTTGTAATTTTATTTCTTAGCGTGCTTTAGGAAACAATCTTTTTTTCAATTTCCATTAACTGCCTCTAAACTGTCGTAAAGTGGAATAAATAATTTAGAAACAATTGCAGGAGCGTGCACAACAATTCACCAAAGTTTCATCGCAATTGGAAGAATGGAATACGAACGCATACGGAATTTTGTTTAAACGATTCGTGCGCTGTCACACATTTTTAAAATTTACTCTTACGCTACCTACTGTGAAATGGATTTACTAAGTTAGAAACTTTCACGTAAGTGTACACAACAACTCAACAAAATTTCATCGCAATCGATGAATGGTATATGAACGTATACGGGATTTTGTTGAAACTCTTCGTGCGTCGTCACTAATTTGTTGCATCTAGCCGTACACTACCTATTGTAAAATGGATTTACTAAGTCGAAAACCTTCCCAACCGTGTACACCACAACTCATAAAAGTTTCATTGCAATCAGATGAATGGCATATGAACGCATACGGGATTTTGATTAAACAATACGCGTGCCGTCACTCATTTGCTGAATATACTCGTACGCTACCTATTGTAAAATAGATTTACTAAGCCTGAATTTTTTCCTGGAGTGTACTGAACGATTCACCAAAGTCTCATCGCAATCGAATGAATAGTAAGCTATATGAACGCATACGGGATTTTGTTGAAACGATTCGCGCACCTTCGCTCATTTGTTGAATCTACTCGTGCGCTACCTATTGTAAAATGGATTTACCAAGTCAGAAAACTTTCCTGGAGTGCACATATCAATTCACTAAATTTCATCGCAATCGGATGAAAGGTATATGAACGCATACGGTTCTTGGTTGAAACGATCCACGTGCCATCGCTCATTTGTTGAATAAACTCGTGCGCTACCTATTGTAAAATGCATGTACCAAGTCCGAAACCTTCCCTGGAGTGTACACAGAAACTCACCCAAGTTGCATCGTTTTCGCACGATTGGTATATGGACGCATATGGGACTTTGTTGAAACGCTTCGCGCGTCTTCCCTCATTTGTTGAATCTACTTGTGTGCTACCTATTGTAAAATCGATTTACTAAGCCTGAAACATTCCCTGGAGTGTACACAACAACTCACCCAAGTTTAGTCGCTATCGGACGAATGGTATATGAACGCATATGGGATTATGTTGAAACACATTGCGCGTCGTCGCTGATTTGTTTAATCTACTTCTGCGATACCTATTGTTAAGTGGATTTACCAAGCCAGAAACCTTCCCTGAAGTGTACACAATACCTTACCCAAGTTTCATCGCTATCAGACGAATAGTATATGAACGCATACGGGACTTTGTTGAAACGCTTCGCGCGTCGTTGCTCATTTGTTGAATCTACTCGTGCGCTACCCATTATAGCATGGATTTACTAAGCCAGAAACCTTGCCTGTAGTGTATGAAACCTCTCACCCAAGTTTCATCGCTACCGGTTGAATGGCATATGAACGCATACGTGATTTTGTTTAAACAATTCGCATGCCGTCACACATTTGTCGAATCTACTCGTACGCTACCTAATTTAAAATGCATGTACTTATCCAAAACCCTTCCCTGGAGTGTACACAACATCTCACCAAAGTTTCATCGCTATCGGACGAATGGTATATGAACGCATACGGGACTTTATTGAAACGCTTCGCAGGTCGTCGCTCATTTGTTAAATCTACTCGTGCTCTACCAATATTGTAAAATTGATTTACTAAGTTGAAGACCTTCCCTGGCGTGTACACAACAACAAATCAAAGTTTCAAAGCAATCGGATGAATGGTATATAAACGCATACGGGATTTTGTTTAAACGATTCGCGTTCCGTCACTCATTTGTTGAATCGACGCATGCGCTACCTATTTTAAAACAGATTTACTAAGCCTGAAACCTTTCCTGGAGTGTACTCAACGATTCACCAAAGTTTCATCGCAATCGGATGAAAGGTATATGTACGTACAGTATGTGGGAATTTTTTGAAAAGAATCGCACGCAATTTTGTTGAAGCTTCTCACTCGCTATCTGTTGTAAATTGGGTTTACTATGTCTATAATGTTCCCTGGAGTGTGCACAACTCACCAAAATGTTATCGCGATCGGATGAATTGTGTATGAACGCAACGCCATCACTCATTTGTTCAAACTACTCGCACGCTATCTATTGTAAATTGGATTAACTACGCTTATAAATATCCCGGGAGTGTGCACAATAACTCATCAAATTTTCATCGCAATCGATGAATGGTTAATGAATGCATATAGGATTTTGTTGGAACACTTCACGCGTCGTTACTCATTTGTTGCATCTACTTGTGCGCAAAATATTAAAAAATGGAGTTGCTAACCCTAAAGCCTTCCCTGGCGTGTACACAATAACTCATCAAAGTTTCATCGCAAACTGATGAAATGCATATGAACGCATACGGGACTATATTGAAACGATTCGCGTGCCGTCGCTCTTAAGATGTATCTACTCATGCGCTACCTACTTTAAAATGCATGTACTAAGCCAGAAACCTTCCCTGGAGTGTACATAACATCTCATCCAAGTTTCATCGCTATCGGATGAATGGTATATGAACGCATACGGGACGTTGTTGAAACGCTTCGAGCGTCGTCACTCATTTTTTGAATCGACTCGTGCCCACCTATTGTGAAATGGATTTATTAAGCCTGAAACCTTCCCTGGAGTGTACATAATATCTCATCCAAGATTCATCGCTATCGGACGAATGGTATATGAGCACATATGGTACTTTGTTGAAACGCTTCGCGCGTCGTCGCCCACTTGTTGTATCTACTCGTGCCTTACCTACAGTAAAGTTCATTTACTAAGCCAAACACCTTCCATGAGGTGTACACAACCTATCACCCAAGTTTCATCGCTATCGGCCGAATGGTATATGAACGCATACGGGTTTTTGTTGAAACGCATCGCGCGTCGTCGCTGACTTGTTGAATCTACTCGTTTGCTACCTATTGTAAAATGGATTTACTAAGCCGGAAACCTTCTCTGGAGTGTACATAATATCTCATCCAAGTTTCATCGGTATCGGACGAATGGTATATGAACGCATATGGTACTTTGTTGAAACGCTTCGCGCGTCTTCGTTCATTTGTTGTATCTACTCGTGCCCTACCTATCGTAAAGTGGATTTACTAAGCCAGAAACCTTCCATGAAGTGTGCACAACATCTCACCCAAGTTACATTGCTATCGGACGAATGGTATATGAATGCATACGGGACTTTGTTGAAACGCTTCGCACGTCGACGCTCATTTGTTGAATCTACTCGTGTGCTACCTATTGTAAAAAGGATTCACTGAGCTAGAAACCTTTCCTCGAGTGTACACATCATTTCACATAGGTATCATCGGTATCGAACGAATGGTATATGAACGGATACGGGACGTTGTTGAAACGCTTCGCGAGTCATCGCTCATTTGTTGAATTTACTCGAGAGCTACCAATTGTGAATTGGATTTACTAAGCCAGAAACCTTCCCTGAAGTGTACACAACATCTCACCGAAGTTTCATCGCAATGGGATGAATGATATATGAATGCATGTGGGACTTTGCTGAAACGAAACGCACGCCATTTTGTTGAAGCTACTCGCGCGCCATCTATTGTAAATTGGATTTACTACTCCTATACATTTCTCGGGAGCTTGGAGCATAAATACAATAGAGTGCGCATTACCACACTGCGCCTGTACTGTCGCGTGAAACCAACATCCCGATCAGCTGATTAAAGGGTAAACAGAGGATCTCGTAATGGAAGGTTATAGGCCTAGTAGTATGTGGGAAAATTATTTTTAATGAGGCTTTAAACACATTTTCGTAATTTATACGGCATTGGGAAAAGCATCGCATGTTTCTTCACGTACCGGAAGGTAGCAAAGCTTAAGAATGTAACATATTTGGTGTTAAAAGTGGCTGTCGTGTTCTGAAATACTCATACTTCCAGGATCCCATCTTATAAATAATTAATAACAAATCCAACTCTGAGAATTAGGCCTACTGATTTTTGAACAGAATTGTGTTTGTATAAAAAGTGGCTGTCGTGTTCCGTAATGCTCATACATCCAGGATCCCATTTTGTAAATAATTAATAACAAATCCAACTCTGAGAATTAGGCCTACTGATTTTTGAACAGAATTGTGTTTGTAAAAAGTGGCTGTCGTTTTCCGTAATACTCATACATCCAGGATCCCCTCTTGTAAATACTGAATAACAAATCCAACTCTGAATTAGGCCTACTGATTTTTGAACAGAATTGTGTTTGTCTAGCTGGTCATTTTTGATTGTTCGCCCGAAAGCTCCAAACAAGTTCAATCTATTAACTTACTACATCATTTCCCAAATTATTTTTCATCATTAGAAAATGTATTTTGGCTAATTTTAGTACCGGTGCGTAAGAACATTTTATCGTACGATGAGCTCTCATTCAGCGTTACTCTTCCACTTCAGTATTTTATGTAAGTGAACAAAACAACATGGGCAAATGGAAATAAGGAAGCCTATCGATTTAGTAAGCGTTGGTTTTTAACAACTATGCATTACATTTGCTACATAGGAAAATATTTTAATCAATGAACTGTTTTTAAATTCTATTTTCCATGAATCATAGAAACCTTCGCAAAAATAACCCAGAATTTTGAAATTCTACGAAGAATTGACTAATATAGGGTTGCAATGTAGCCTATCCTAGAAGAATCTCAAAATTCCCTCAACCAAACGCACTGTCCATAACTTACGTTTAATATTTATTATCGAAGACTACACCGTCACATCTGTAGCATAACCTGTAATTTGACACTGAACATGATTGACGACTGCATTGTGTAGTCCACACTACATTTAAACCAGCATAGGGACATAAAGTTTTTTTATGTTCAGAGATGCATTTACTAGCAGTCTCAACAAAACACCAAGAAAAACGTCTAGCCTATGGACATGTAAATACTTGATATCTTCGAGCATAAATACAGGCCTGTTTAGTGGAGTAAGGGATAGGGTAAATTATAATAATTTATAATAAATTCCAGCATTTCTATGTTTAATTATTTTTCTTTCATGTTTCGGAGTTAAGAGGAAACGTAGGCTAAAGAAATGCAAGTAATTAAGTCACGAATTTTAGGGTTATTTAGCAATGAATTAACATACGTATGGAAAGAAATGCCCGATCCTTTTTTAAACGTCTCCTTACATCCATACGCGACACAGTAATACACCATTCTGACTTAGTAATGAATAGAACTCACTTTAAATAACCCAATTCTATAATCACGTGTTGCTCTAAACTACCCGCAGTTCCCTTTAGTCAGCTGATCGAGATGTTGGTTTCAACAACGTGACGTCATCAGCCATCTATTGGATTTATGATCTAAGCTCGCGAGTGTTCACTACTACTCAACAAAATTTGATCGCAATCGCATGAATTGTATATGAACGCATTGCCATCACTCATTTGTTAAAACTACTCGCGCGCTATCTATTGTGAAATGGATTAACTATGCCTATGAACATCCCGAAAGTGTTTTCAACAACTCACCAAAATTTGATCGCAATCGGATGAATGGTTTATGAACGCATAAAACACGAACAGACCGACATTCCTTTATATATATATAAGAATGAAAGTTTTATATATATAAGAATATAAGATATAAGATAAGATAAGATAAGATGTATATTTAAGAATATAAGATAAGATTTATTTATGTATTTTATATATTTGTTCATGTATTTGTTTATGTATTTAAGTAATCAATTATTTATATATTTACGTATTTTTGTATTTGTTTTTGTATTTATTTATTAATTAATTTATTTATTTATTTTAGGCTTTCTTTGTACAAGGCTCATCAAGAAAGTTTAGTTTCCCAAGTTTGTTTATAAGAAGAAGAATACAATGGTTACATGAAAATCTTTATTTGCACCAGGTACAGCAATGTTTGAGATATTTCTCGACAATCGTTGTTGTCGATTCCTTAGGGGCTTTGCGACATCGTGATTATGTATTCCCGTGTACTTGGGTGTGTGTAGATTTTTCTGAGAACCTGATTTACTGTGATGTCTGTACTAGCATAGCGTGTGTATTTGTAATTGAGGTAGGATTTGGTTAGGAATTGACCGTGGCCTTACGTTAGGTACCATCCCGGCTTTTGCCTGGAGTAGAAGTGGGAAACCACGGGAAACCACTTCTTGGATGGCTGAGGTGGGAATTGGACCCGCCTCTTCTCAGTTTTGTCCCCTCAGCCATATTGGAAGTGGTTTTTCGTTGTTTCCCACTTCTAGTCCAGGCAAATGCCGGGATAGTACCTTAAATCACTTCCAAGAACTTGGAATTATGACTCTTACATCAATATACATACCGGTATTCCATAGCTTTGTGTATATTAAAGAAAATCTCAGTGTATATAAAAATCGAAGGGATGTGCATTCACACACCACAAGAATAAGAAACCAGTTAGATACACCTCATGTCAGGTTAAAGAAAACACAAGACCACTACAAATACTATGGAATTAAAATCTTCAACAAACTACCAACACAACTACAGCAGGAGTCTATAAACATTTTCAAAGTTTCCATTAAGCGATGGCTCATTAACAGCAGTATTTACTCTTTGGTCGAATTTGAAGAGAAAATTACACTCTATCCAGATGGACTATAGAAGATCAACTTCTTCTTACTGTATTCCTGTTATTTTATTCTTATTTTATTTTATAGAATTCAGTAAGCTGGTAATAATACTTGTAATATATTATACATAACTTCGTGATTTTATTGTAAATTGAAAATGTATTTTTAACAATGTGACGTAGTCTAATACGATAAGTTGTTAAATGACAATAAATATTGATTGATTGATTGATTGATTGAAAATAAGGTCACGGCCACCTCCTTCCCAATCCTCATCTGAATTAGGTAATTGTTATTCTTCTTCTTCTCTTCGTCGTTTGGGCCTACTGAGGACCACGGGGCTCGTATCTCCTCGTCGCTTTGTCTTTTCTCTTCTTCCAGTACTCTTTCATCATCTGACTATGAGCCAGCTTTCTTTCCTCCGTCCATGGTGGTCTGCTGACACCAGTGTTCTTCCTAGCTGTCAGTGATACAGGAAAAACTCCCTGTCGGATGGCTTGCCGGAATTGTTGGCGGTCCTGTATGGAATTAAGTGGGATCCCTAGGTGGTCTAAATCCGTCCTGACCGTAGAGATCCACTTGGTCCTAGATGCCTTCCCTCTTCCTGCCACTGTGAAGATCTTACTGGTGAGCCGGCAAGGGATCATGCGGGTCAAGTGTCCATAGAAGGCCAAGCGCCTCTTTCTTATACAAGTCACAATGTCTTCTTGATGGCTGTAAAGCTCAACATTGTGCCGAATTCTGTAGGTGCCTCCCACTTCCCGTATAGGTCCTAGTATCCTCCGCAGGATCTTCCTCTCCTTGAGTTCAAGTTTACTGAGTGGGCCTTTCCTGGCCATCACGAGGCATTCAGAGGCGTACAGAACAGATGGTTTTACTACTGAATTGTAGTGTCTGAGTTGGAGGTTTTTGGAGACGAACTTCGATGCGTAGATGCTGCGGCAGGAGTGGTAGGCCCTCTCGAACTTGGTGCACCTGGTATCTATGGCCAGATTCTCACTCTGGTTTGCAGAGATCCACTCACCTAGGTACTTGACCGCAGGGACTTTTCGGATGAAGACCCCCTCAAGTGGAATTGTGGACGGGGCTTCCTTGATGTTAGTCATGAATTCAGTCTTCCCAATGTTGATCTTCAGGCCAGCCTGAACCGCTACATCGTGAAGACTCTGTAGGTGGTGAGTAGCTTCCTCTATAGTGTTGGTGAGTATGGCGAGGTCGTCGGCAAAGGCCAGGCATGACACATGAAGGTTATCTTTCTTGTATCCAAGCTGCAGACCAGTCCTTGGTGTTAGTCGCACCATCCATTCCCTTATGATCTTCTCCAGGATGCAATTGATGAGGATGCAGGAGAGTCCATCACCCTGTCTAACTCCCGTCTTGATGGGGAAGCTCTCGGATAGTTCACCTCTGAACTTGACTTTAGATGTTGTGTTTGTCAAGGTGGCCTGGACTAGTTTAAGGGTTTTTTCATCAAGGCCAAATTCTCGCAAGGTGGAGAAAAGACTCTCTCTGTCTACCGAGTCGTATGCCTTCTGAAAATCCACCAATACAACTACCCAGGGTTGTCCCCCACGACTCTTATAAGTGAGGATGGTCTTGAGATTTTGTATCTGCTCTGGACACGATCGATTGTTACGAAAGCCGGCCTGGTATTCCCCTAATTGAGAGTCTAGTTGGTTGGTGACTCTAGATAACAGAGCTTTCGAAAGAACCTTGTAGGTAACCTGCAATAAGGAGATACCTCTGCAATTGTTGAGGTCAGTCTTGCTTCCCTTCTTGTGTAACGGGTGAATTACTGCTGATGTCCACCCTTCAGGTAGGATCTCTGTTGTCCATATGTCTTGTATGATCTGTTGGATGCTCTGCAAGGACTGTTCATCTGCGCATTTCCACATCTCTGCTACAATTCCATCTTCACCTGAGGCTTTATTATTTTTCAGGTTATTGATTATACTCTCGATTTCCTCTCTGTCAGGCGGTTGAGAATCAGGATTCCTGATAGATGGTTCATGGAAGATTAATCTTGCACTAGGTTCTTCTGTGTTGAGGAGCTTCTGGAAATAAGCTGCAAGAACGGTGGTACAATCCTTGTTATTTAGTTTGATCTTGCCGTCTGGTCCACGAAGAAGTAAGGTAGGGGCAGTGTACTGGGTCGTCTGTTTCTTAAGACCCTTGTACAGGTCTCTGTAGTTGTGTCTCTTGAAGTCCTCTTCTGCCTGTTGTAGCAGGGTGCGTAGGTAATTCCTTTTAGCTCCACGTACAGTGTTCGCTGTTGCCTTTCTTTGGGTGATGAAAGCCTCAAGGTTGAAATCATTCTTGTACTGGTTCTACCTGATCCAGGCTCGACGTCCTTCTTCTATGGCCTTATCGCAATCTGTAGTCCAACAAGGGTGTTTTCCTTTATTGGACGTAGCGGGAATAGTTTCGGGAGCGGCATCCAGTAATGCTTCTGGAGGGCTGTCCAACCTTCTTTCTGTGTATTCATCCGAAGTGTTTGTTGGAAGTTACAGTTTTCATCCCGTAGACGTTGAGTATTGAATCGAGGTATTCTAGAGCTCCTTGGTGGTTTTGCTACCTTTCTCAAGGGTTGAAAATTAGCTTTGACTAGTGAAAGGTAATGGTCAGAGTCTATATTGGCTCGTCTCAGTACTTTGACGTTCTGTATCTCGCTGTGATATAGTCTGTCTATAGCCACATGATCAAGCTGAAATTCACCTAGCAAAGGATTTGGGCTTCTCCAAGTCTTGGCTTTCCTAGGTAGGTGCTTGAAGGCTGTTGATTTTAGGACCAAGTAGTACTTGTCACAGAGTTCTATGAGGCGCTCACCGTTTCTATTTGTTCTCTTGTGGGCTGGGTAGAGACCTACTATCCTTCGGTATTTCTGTTCCCTGCCGACTTGGGCATTGAAGTCCCCCATGAGTATAGTTGAGTGGTTATGTGGAATCTTGTCTAGTATTTCTTCTAGGGAGTCCCAGAAGTGTTCCACTAACTCCAGGTCTTTCCGATTGGTGTCATTTGTGGGTGCGTGGAAGGTCACTATAATATAGGCTCTGTTACGAGATCGGAATGATAGTGAGGAGGTCCTTCCGTTAGGTGAAGAAATATCCAAAATGTGGTCAACCATACTGTGATGTACGGCAAAACCTGTTCCCAGGTGTGGACTGTCCTCATCACTCTTTCACCCGGTTTTCCCTTGTAGATCCTATACGCACCTGACTCAAATGCATCCTCGTCCATAAACCGAGTCTCTTGGAGCGCCGCTATCTTTATTTTGTACTTGTCGAGCACTTCAAGTGTTTGCTTTAGCTTACCTACCTTAAGAAGGGAGTTAATGTTGATTGTAGCTAGGTAGGTGAGGTTTCTCTTATTCTTCTCTTGTTTGTGTAAAGGTAATATGGATGGAAAACATGAAAGTGCAGGTTCCCCTGACTCCGAAGACCTGCATGCCCCATCCTGAGTGGGGGTGGATTGGGTACCACCTGGGGTAGATTTCCTGAGTGAACGTTTCTTCATGCTTCGAGTTCTACGAGAATTGTAGAGGAATGGTTACCTAAAAGGTAACGAGTTTTTAACTATCAAGGTAGTAAGCCTTGAAGCCCTCAGCACTGATCAGCTCACCGACCCAGCTTCCCGCTGGGATTGAGGACCCAAACTTTCACTGGGTTGCTCGGTTTAACAGGGGCACCTCGTATAGGTTACGTGCTGAAGTTGAAGTGAAAGAGGCTAGTTGGGTTCTCTTCTGAACCCAATATATGACGCATTTCACTCCCATTTGCCAGAGTCTCAACGACAGTTTTTACATTATGCTTCGCCTTCTCTGCCTTGACTCTCTGCCAGTATCTTCTCATCCGTCTTCTGTTCTTCTGTGTAGGTTATTTCCTTTGTCCCTGGCTCCTTCCTTGTCTCCTGGAAACCTCTGTACTCCTTAATTAGTCGTCTAAATGACTCCCTATGTGCAATGTCGTCTCCTTGTACCCCTATCTTCGCTAGGTCCGTTCTCACTTCTCGAAACCATTTGATCTCCGTCTTCCTCTTCATGAAAAATTCGAAAATTATTTTTGTCAGTCTGTTGTCATCCATTCTCAGGAGGTTTCCATAGAACTGTAATCTCCATCAGTTCAACCAAACCTTCAGTTTTCTGGTACAATTCTATTCTTTGTTTGGTCCGAGTCTTCTCTCTCAATCTTTTACTTTGGACCCAGGATTTTTCTAAGCACGGTAATAACTAGCGTTCGGAACTTTAAGACCTAAAGAAGTACACAATATGCAAGCAAATATGCCCTAAAAACTAGCTAAATATGACTTAAAACTATAAAATATGACCTAAAAACTAGCTAAATATGACTTAAAACTATAAAATATGCCCTAAAAACTAGCTAAATATGACTTAAAACTATAAAATATGACCTAAAAACTAGCTAAATATGACTTAAAACTATAAAATATGCCCTAAAAACTAGCTAAATATGACTTAAATCTATAAAATATGACCTAAAAACTAGCTAAATATGACTTAAAACTATAAAATATGCCCTAAAAACTAGCTAAATATGACTTAAAACTATAAAATATGCCCTAAAACTAGCTAAATATGACCTAAAAACTATAAAATATGCCCTAAAAACTATCTAAATATGACTTAAAACTATAAAACATGCCCTAAAAACTAGCTAAATATGACTTAAAACTATAAAATATGACCTAAAAACTAGCTAAATATGATTTAAAACTATAAAATATGCCCTAAAACTAGCTAAATATGACTTAAAACTATAAAATATGCCCTAAAAACTAGCCAAATATGACTTAAAACTATAAAATATGCCCTAAAACTAGCTAAATATGACCTAAAAACTATAAAATATGCCCTAAAAACTATCTAAATATTACTTAAAACTATAAAACATGCCCTAAAAACTAGCTAAATATGACTTAAAACTATAAAATATGACCTAAAAACTAGCTAAATATTACTTAAAACTATAAAATATGCCCTAAAACTAGCTAAATATGACTTAAAACTATAAAATATGCCCTAAAAACTAGCTAAATATGACCTAAAACTATAAAATATGCCCTAAAAACTAGCTAAATATGACTTAAAACTATAAAATATTACCTAAAAACTACGTCTCTTCACCGAACTCTTTCACATACTTTCTGAACTTTACTGCTTCACTACACTTCTCTTTCGGCATAATGGGGTTCACTGCAGCACTACAAGTGTGACCAATCTATTGAAATCCGTTGGTAGTGAAGAGCAAGGGAGCTTTCACTAGGCCCTACAAGGAAAAACTGGTCGAAATATAACATGGCATTTCCTTGTTTGCTAGCTAATTGCTTCTGAGCTAAAAATATCTACTGGAGTGACATCCTATTGAAAGGCGGCAGAACACTATCGTCATGTTCCGTGACTTCATGCGTATAGTGTCGCAATCTAACTTGTCCAGAATGACGTGCTAAAAGACGTCCGTAGAGGAGCGCCTTCTTGGAATCAGGTCTTCTAAACCTGCTATCTGCCCGTTACGGGAAAAGAAAGAAAAATATATCTACTACACTAATCCTGTGTTTGAAACTCGATGCAGATAACACGTGCCTTTTTAACGACTCCTCAATTTAAACAAAAATGCTGACATTATAACCAAATATGACCTTATATCACTAAAACATGACCAAATATGACCAAAACAATAACAAGTAGTTCCGTGAAGAACTACACAGCCTATTTTCATATATCCTACTTATGTTAACTGCCACAATCAACATACAAAATTTCAGTTTAATTGCTGTAACAGATTCGTAGATATTGAGAACCGTCTAAATATTTCAGATGGTCACCAGGTTGGATTTTTATTTTTGTACTATTACATTAAGATTATTGTGTACGTGTGGTATTCAAACTTCAATCGCATGATTAGACAACAAGAAGTAAAAACGAGATTTTAAAATTACGCACAGCAGCCATCTTGTGATAATGCAAACCATTGAAATAAATTAGATGCCAGTGGATCAACATTTGTATAAGCATTTAACGTGCAACGTTTCACGGCACTCGGATAGTTAATTCGCGAGAAACGTCCATTTAAATATTTATACTTCGCGTCGCCGCCATGTTGGATTTGTGCTCACCAGGTTCCTGAAAGTCCTATAGGTGAACATATGTTCATAGTCTCTATGAACATAAAAAAGATCAGTTTGGTTGCTGTAAAAGATTCATAGATATTGAGAACCGTCTAAATATTTCGGGAGCTCACCATTTAGGAGTGTTATGTGTATAGGCCATAGAGTTATGTACCATTCAAGGACAATTATTGCCTAGGTTCATTATTCAAACTTTCACTTCGATCGCATGATTACGACACAAGAAATTAAAACTTAATTTTAAAATTTCGCACAGCCGCCATCTTGAGGTTATGTAAGCAATTGAATTAAATTAGATGGCAGTGCATTACAATCTGCAAAATCAATTACTGTACCACATTTCACTGCGCTCAGAGAGTTAAATCACGAGAAAAGTCTATTAAAATATTTTTAATTCGCTTGGTCGCCATGTTCGTTTCGTACTTTACAGGTTTATGAAATATACATAGGTATACCTGTATCAGTACCCTTTATCACCGTACAAAATTGCAGGGTGATATCTGTAATAGTTTCGGAGATATAGAATGTCAGTGAAATATTTCGCACAGCCGCCATTTTGAGGTTATGTAAACAATTGAACTAAATTAGACTCCAGTGCATTACAATGTGTATAAACATTTGCTCTACCAAGTTTCATTACATTTAGATAGTTAAATCGCGAGAAAAGTCTATTTAAATGTCTCAACTTCGCTTGGCCGCCATGTTGGTTTTGTAGTCACCAGCTTTTTGAAAGTCTCATAGGTGAACTTCTAGTAGTACCCTTTATCACCGTACACAATTTCAGGGCGATATCGGTAATAGTTTCAGAGATGTTGAATGCTAGTGAAATATTTCGCACAGCCGCCATGTTGGATTGGAGAGACGTAACAATATTTGAAGGGCACGGTCGAGGTCGCCGGGAATAGTGCTATGAACTTCCCGAGTTTCATTGAACTCGCTCCAGCCGTTTCGATTTTATTAGGGGGGGACACACACACGAATCACACACACACGCACACACACACACACACACACACACACACGCACACACGGACAAAAGGTGATCTCATAAGCCTATTTTTTCAAAATTGAAAATAGGCTAAAAATGGCTGAAATAGGCATTTATAGGCAACATCAAATTGCTTTAAACGTGGTCAGGGACCTATAATTCAAACTTATTTTTCAGATTTCGGATAAAATGAGCTCAGGAAAAAAATATGACTTTTCCTTAACATCCGAACCTTAGTGATAACATTAGAATCGTTACTGGTTTGGCTCGTCAAGGTGTATGTTCCCCGTGTATTTTGTGTGATAAGCTGTGGCGGTAGGAGTGTGTAGTTCCGCCCCTTAAAACAACAACGTCTAACTTATAAGTGTACCCCGTTCCAGCCCTAATACCAGGATGAAATTTCTTGTTAGAGCCGAGAATCGAACCCTGGTCTCTGTGCTGACAGCCACTACGCAACGAGGCGGATCTGGCATAATCACCACCAGAATTAAGACACCTCTCATATCGTGAATTGGTGTAATTTTCGGCTACTTATCATTTTTGAATAAATTTAAATACAGTAAAACCCCGTTGTTAAGCACCCGCTTATTTCGCTATTTCGTTTATTACGCACTTTTGTAAGGTCATTGGACGGTATTTCATGTTAAAAAAATAGGACGAATTCCGTATCAATTCTAAAAAAAAGTACTAGCGGTATTTGAGATGTTTTAATGATAATAATAATAATAATAATAATAATAATTTGAAATACTGAAAGAACTGGGACTGGACAACAAAACAAGAGCAATTATTCATAAAACCTTAACCAACACTGCGTCCAAAGTGAAATTCAGGGGAGAAATTTCAGAGCCCTTCGAAATCAAGACTGGTGTAAGACAGGGAGATGGACTATCACCTTTGCTCTTCAACTGTGTGCTCGAAAAAGTCATCCGGCAGTCTGAAAATGGAGTCAGATTGGGCTACAAAAAACAGAACCTGATAGTTGACTGCCTAGCATTCGCAGATGACCTCGCAATTTTTTTCAGATTCCCTCGATGCAGCCGCAGTGCAAATTAATGAACTCCAGATTCAAGCAGCAAAAACGGGCCTTAAGATCTCCTTTGAAAAAAAAATCATCACTAATATCAAGCTAGCGCCAAAAGAGCTGGATGTAAGACAGGGGAAAATCAAGCAAACGAAAGCGTTCAAATATTTGGGTGAGTGGATAGACCCCAATCTCTCCGAGAAGGCAGCTTTCGAGTCACGAATCAGGAAAATGGAAATGGCATATAATGTAACAAAGGCCATTTACAGCAAGAAATCCATATCAACAAATGCCAAGATAAGACACTACCAAACAGTCATCCGTCCAGAGGCTTTGTATGCTGCAGAGTGCCTTGCAATGCATCGCAAGGGACTAACAGAGAAGCTGGAAGTGAAAGAAAGAAAATTTCTAAGAAAAATCTTGGGTCCGGTAAAAGAAAATGGGGAATATACTGTAGGAGAAGGCACAACCACGAACTTTACACCCACGTGGAAAAAATAACTGATGCCATGAGGAAACGGAGAATTGCCTTTTATTGTCATATAACAAGAATGAACCCAGCACGATTGACAAATAGAATTTTCACCTACTTCCTCAGAAAGAAAACCAAGGGAGCTTGGTTCACTGAGGTGGACAAAGATTTACAAGAAGTGGGAATTACAGGCAGCGATATTTGGGAACGTGCCACCCTTAAACAAAAACTAACAGCACACCGATGTTTCCAAGAAAAGCCAAAGCTTCCAACTGGCAAGAAGTGGACTGCAGAAAGGAAACAACAGCATCGAGAACTAATGCGAAAGTACTGGGAGGATATTAAAGCTCGATGCAGCAAGAAGCAGTTGAAATGGCGTGGTCCTTAGATGGCCGAATCGATTGTTTTTTTGTTTTTCGAGGGAAACCGTGGGAAAATCTTCAAAAGACAGATTGCAAGCTTACGGACTTACAACTGTGCAGGATTCTTACCTACTAAAAACCCACAAACCCTATACTTGGCTTAAGGCCACCCCGGAACTGCCTGCTCAGCCTTACTTCAGGGTGGAGCCACTGTTACGACCAGAGGTCTCAGTCAATTTCATTTAACGTGATGATAATGAAATTACTCATCATCATCTTCACTGTCTTCAGCAACCAATCTTCTCGGTTCCTCTTCTTTTTTGTTTTCAGCAGCTCAGAGATGTAAACAGCAATCTGTGCCCAACTTTCTCTGCTGCTGAGCATTTTATCCACCAAATTGTCTGGTGTAATGACACCAACTTTTGTCTCCAGAAGCCTTCGAAGATTTCTCCACCTCAAGCATGCAAAGAATGTGTGCTGAACATCGTCCCATTGATCATCACAATAACGACACCGTGAACTAGGTGAAATTCCCATTCGATGGAGGTATGCTTCATAATAACCATGGCCAGAGAGAAACATGGTAATGTAATAATTAACCTCACCATGTTCCCTCGACAACCATGGCTTCAGTTGCTTGATGAGCCTAGCGGTCCACTTGCCACTATGTTCACGTTCCCATTCTTCCTGCCATTCCAGAAGAGATCTGTCTCTTTCCTCCCTCTTCACGCGTATCTTAGAATGCTCGTCTTTGCGCAAGTATATACGGCGCCTTTCCTTGGCCAGGATGTAAATGGGCATCGCCCCAGCTATTACTAGCACTGCCGGTCCAGACACTGTACGATAGGCAGAAGTTATTCTGAGGGCAGCTCTTCTGTGAACAGAGGTTATCCGCTTCCTATACATCTCAGAGCCAAGAGCTACTGACCAAATCTCTGCACCATAAAGAATAACTGATTCCGCCACTCTCATCAGCAGTTTCCTCTTCAATGGTGAAGGGCCGCCAATATTAGCCATGAGCCGCGACAAGTTGTTAACAATCCTTGCAGCCCTATCAGCAATCTTGCTGATATGATTCCAGAATGTTAACTTGCTGTCAATCATAACACCCAAGTAACGAACAGCAGGAGCTGTTTCTATTACTTGATTATCTACCAGCATTGGTACAACTCGTGGAACTCTCTTCTTAGTAGCAAGGACTAGTTCTGTTTAATGAACTGCTAGTTGGAGACCATGTTCATTCATCCAGGTGGAAACTCTCCGCATTACCTGGTTAAGTTTAAGTTGCTGACCCTCCATGGAGCGCAACAAGATCATCAGCATATCCCACCAAAGAAGTGTCCTCTGGCATCTCCATCCGAAAAATGCTGTCATAATTTACGTTCCATAAATCAGGACCTAACACCGAGCCTAGAGCCGCCCCCGCTGTTACCTTGCGACACTTGATTCCTTCATCTGTGTCATATTGTATCCAACGATCACAAAGATAATTCCTCAGAACAGACGCCAAGTAGCGAGGAATGGTAAATGTTGTTTCAAGTGCAGCTATTATGTCAATCCACCGGGCAGAATTGAAGGCATTTTTCACATCCAGAGTAACCAGTAAGCACATTTTCCTAGAGAAATGGTTGCCATGCTCAATGGATCTGACAGCCACCACGACTTCTTCAATGGCGCTGATGGTGGACGTACCCTTCACCAAACCGTATTGTTTGGAGGACAGACCTCCTGCAGCAACAATCGCTGCCTGAAGCCTTCCTTTAATCATCTTCTCAAACAGTTTGCCAGCCATGTCCAACATGCATAGAGGTCTCTGACCTGAAGCAGTAGTGGGATCTCCTTTGCCTTTAGGCATGAGCACAAGCCTGGCCACTTTCCACGGGGTCGCAAAGACTCCCTGTAGTAAACAACAATTATACATGTTCAGCAAAACATCTGGTTCCTCTTCGGATATCATCTTTAACACTTCAGCAGGAATTCCATCCGGCCCTGGTGCCTTCTTATTCTGAAAAGATCGTGCTGTAGTTTGTAATTCCTCTCTAGTGAATAGCGGAATATCATCAAGCATCACCGGAATGTGATCGGGAAATCTCTCTGGATGATTAGGAAATAGCTCATCTATAATAGCTTCCTTCTGGGATGCCGTCATAGCAGCAGTAGACACCATAATGCCGCCGAGCTTCTTATTGACAATTTTGTAGCCCAGACCCCATGGGTCCTGATCCAGATCGTTAATGAGCTCGTTCCATTTTATGTGCCTTACTTTGAGCAATGGCCCGTTTGAGAGCCCTATTATTATTACTGTTATTACTGTTAAAGATCTATAATAATAATAATAATAATAATAATAATAATAATAATAATAATATTATAATTATTATTATTACTATTATTATTATTATTATTATTATTATTATTATTATTATTATTATTATTATTATTACACGCGAATGGACCACTTAGGATCATGCTACAACTAACTTCATTTCTTTTTCCTGGTGCGAAGTTTTCTCTGCACCCATTACTTCTTGCGTTCGCTGGCCTGTTTACGCTGTTCTTCCGTCCAGGCTCTTCCGGTCTTCTTGCGGCTTGAATCCCTTCCAAATGATTCAGTATGTTCCTAAATCTATTTCTGTCTAACAATTGGTCTTCTGAGATGTTCAATCTTTCCATATCAGCCTTTGTTTCCTTAATCCATGCTGTTGTGGGCTTATTTCTCCAGAAGTAATCAAATATCTATTTGGTGAGTCTATTTTGGTCCATTCTGTATTGATGTCCGAGAAACTTCAACCTCCTCTTCTTCATAGTCTCAGAGATTCTCTCTACTTTCTGGTAAACTTCTTCATTACTTCGAAGTTTTCATCCACTTTCGGTTTGAACAGCACCCATAATTTTTCTGAGGATTCTCCTTTCCACGACCTCTAGTTTATCCAGCTTTATTATTATTAATTTACAATTATTATTTTCCCTCTTTTTTGATATAAAATAAAATAATAAAAGCGATAAGGCGAGTTTTAGAAGGGTAATAATGAGGTAAAATTATGAAGCAATACTGAATATACAAACCGTAATAATAACAATAATAATAATAATAACACTAAGATAAACTTGTAGGTTTAATGTCTACAATTTAATCTGTCGGAAGAAAAGATTATTCTTTTAAATATCAAATTTCAATACAAAATTCGTAATTCAAATCGTAAATGTCCGAGCAGAATGGTTTCTACATAAACAGATGCATATGAGGCCATGTTATTTTAAAAAAATAATCACGGAAACATTTGTTAAAAAGGTGTTTCACCTGGAACTGTTTTATATAATATAAGCTAATGGTCTTAAACTTTTGTTAGGTACTGTACTCGTCACAAGTTAATGATGAGTCGTCCCCTCCCCCCTCCTCATCCTCCATCCCCCGCAAGTTTCGTTTCATTTCTTACTTGCTTCGTGATATTCATTACTTGGCTACTCTGAAACCGTTGGGCACATTCTCTTTATGGCATGAATGGGAGGAATAGGTTTTTTTTAGTTCAGAGTTTCTGTGCATAGAACTTCGCTTTCCTTTGTGGATCATCGTAATAATGTTCATTTCTTAAAAACAAGTAAAAAGTAGTTGTATCACCATGAATCAACAAAAATAAAAATCAAACAGTTCATTAAACTTGGCGTACAAATTAACCTGGAACACTTATAACAAGAAGACCATCTCGATCAACACAAAACTGAGACACTACCAGACAGTGATTCGTCCGGAAGCCCTATATGCAGCTGAATGTTTGTGTCTGACAAAGAAAGGAATTATCAAAAAGTTGGAGATAATAGACAGAAAGGATCTTAGGAAGATACCTGGACCAAAGAACAGAAGATGGGTCGTATACCTCAGATTGGATAAAATCTCAGACACCATCCGGAAAGGAAGGTCCATGTTCTTTGGACATATAATTATACAGAATGGACCCAGACAGATTAACCATCCGGGTAATGAAATTCTTTGCGACCAGGGAAGAATAAAAAATTTATTTTAGAAGGTAGAATTTGAAAATTAAATGTATTTTAAACCACAGCTCGCTGGTATCAGTAGGTGAATAAGGACCTAGAAGAAATGGCAACATTTGAAGCTATAGTCAGCAACAGGGAAACATAAGCCAAAATGAAGAATTTCACGTGGTTTAAGAGTCATCCTACATCAGGGATCCAGGGACCATGGACTGAAGAAAGAAGGAGAAAGCAGAGCGATAGAATGAAGAAGTATTGGGAAAAAATAAAAATCCATAAGCAGCTGAAATCAAATTAACGTGGTCCACAGTCGGCCTAAACGACAGAAGAAGAAAAAGAAGAAGAAGGAGAAGAAAATGGTAATGTTAATCCAGTTCGCCAATTTCTTAAATATCTGGAGATTGAATAATCTCAAATTACTAATTTAAATAAATCTGTGGAATCCTCGCGATTCCAGGGGGGCGGGGGTAAGGCCCTTCATTGCCCCCAACCCCCCTGCGAGCGCCCATGCCCACCATCCTGCATAACACGTACACAGATAAAAATTACGGTATTGATTTCTTATCAGCAGATCATATTATTCCCCGCTCTGCAAGTAGCCTTCAAGATATTTCTTATTATCACGGCTTCTGTTGTAAATGCATTATATGCATATACGAGGCACGTCCAGAAAGTAAGCTCCGTTTGGTAATAAAATTAAATTGTGTACATATACAGAAAAAATATTTGTTGCACAACATTCTACACCTCTTAAACTACTTTTCCACATAACTGCCGAACTTTTGCAGGCATTTGTCATAGCGTGGCACAAGTTTTGGATACCTTCTTCATAGAACTTTGCCGCCGACCCGTAAACGAGAGTGAAGACTCCCCTGTAAGATATCCTACTATTTGGCCACCACTGTAAGGCAAATTGCGTATGTGGTCAGGAGAACTCCTAAACATACGCAGTTCTCCTGGTAAGCACGCAATTTGCCTAACAGTTGTGGCCAAACTGTAGGATATCTTACAGGGGAGTCTTCACTCTCGTTACGGGTCGGCGGCAAAGTTCTATGAAGAAGGTATCCAAAACTTGTGCCACGCTATGACAAATGCCTGCAAAAGTTCGGCAGTTATGTGGAAAAGTAGTTTAAGAGGTGTAGAATGTTGTGCAATAAATATTTTTTCTGTATATGTACACAATTTAATTTTATTACCAAACGGAGCTTACTTTCTGGACGTGCCTCGTATTTCTATAGTAGTATTCTAACCTGCGGACACTTGATCTGGCTGCAGTCTATATATTGTGTGTGGCAAGCACTAATGTACGTACGAATTAAGCTACGGCACATCACCAACTAACAAGTCTGCAACAAATTCTTAAAATGGCCACCATAATTCTGCGACTTGCAGCAATAACTTGCCATAACCACAGCCAGCCGGTCGGCGCGAAACCGCACGGGAACTCCTCACCACCCAGGGCTGACAACCTAGCAAGCATGACTCAAACACTTCTCTATCATTCAAAGTTTGTCTAATTTTCCCTTCTTACGCTGGAAGCAATGGAATGCACACAAAAGAAATCAAAAACCCTATGGACGACAAATTGACAAGTGAAAATCTAAGATAGGAGACGTCTGCAACTTACGAAGCAAAATAACCAGCGATGGACGAAGCAAAGAGGATATAAATAGTAGACTGGCTCAGGCAAGGAAAGCATTACTACAGAAAAGGAAAATATAGCGGCTTCGGTGGCGTAGTAGGTAGCATGCTGAGCTTCTATGCCCAAGGTCGCGGGTTCAAACCCGGCCGAAGTCGTCGGATTTTTAATGGCGTGAAAAATCCCTCAGTATGCCCTCCTTCGTAGGGGAAGTAAAGCCGGCGGTCCCATGTCATAGATGTAAGGCATGTAAAAGATCCTTCCACTAATTACACTTGTGTGAAGCAAAATTATAGGTTTGATTCTATTAACGCTCTTATGTTCCAACGCTCGTCGCCAGTAGCTGACTGCGGTGACATCTAGTAACCAAGTTCAGAACTAGGTGTCGTTGACGGCTGCGTTTGGTAGCCAAAGTAGGAACTACTTGAAAATTGAATGTCTGCAGTCCTTACTTGAATTAAAAACAGATAACACACCCTAATACCGCCATCAAAATTAACACCGGTTATCAGACAGATTCTACACACACCCAAAGTACACGGGGCTACATAACCGCGTTGTCGCAGTCCCTAAACTGAGAAACCAACCTACCAGAAAAGAAATATGTTGACATCGAATATAGATTTAGGTATTAGAAAGTCATTTTTGAAAGTCTTTTTCTGGAGCGTGGCGCTCTATGGAAGTGAAACTTGGACTATTGGCGCAGCAGAAGAGAAGAGAATTGAACTATTTGAAATGTAGTGTTACAGGAAGATCACATGGGTGGATAGGGTTGCAATTGAAGAGGTATTAAGACGAGTGGGAGATGTTTCTGGCGACTGCTAATGAAGAGAAGAGATAGGTTGGTAGGACACGGACTATGACTCCCAGGAATAGCAAACTTAGTTATGGAAGGAAGGGTTGAGGACAAGAACTGTAGGGGTAGACCAAGGTTAGAATATGTTAAACAGGTTGCCTTGGATGTAAGGTGTGGTAGCTATGTAGAGATGAAACGATTGGCTCAGGACAGGGAGACATGGAGGGCTGCATCAAACCAGTCAAAAGACTACAGACTCAAACACACAACTTATTACAAGCTTTTCAGTCGGTCAACACGATAGTGCCCAATTAGATGTGTTGGTCACCAGCCCCGTGTAGTTGGGTGTGTGGATAACTTGTCTGATAACTTGTATCTTTGTGTTGACTCTAGTAGAGAGTTTAGCTGTAACTTATGTTAATTGCCTCTATCAACAAACAAAATTTCAGTTTACTGTAATAGATTCGTAGATATTTAGGATGGTCACCATGTTGGGTTTCTATTTATGTAGGCCATAGAGTAATGAACTATTACATGAAGATTATTGCGTAGGTGTATTATTCAAACTTCAATCGCACGATTAGGACACAATAGATAATAAAAACGAGATTTTAAAATTTCGCACAGCCTCCATCTTGAGGTTATGAAAACAATTGAAATAAATTAGATGCCAGTGGATTAAAATTTGTATTGGCATTTACCGTACTGAGTTTCACTGCGCTCGGATGGTTAAACGCGTAAAACGTTCATTTATATATTTAAATTTCGCGTCGTCGCCATGTTGGATTTGTGCTCACCAAGTAATTGAAAGTCCCATAGAAACCTTTATCAACAAACACACTTTCAGTTTGATTGTTGTAATAGATTAGTAGATATTGATAACGGTCTAAATATTGCCGATGGTCGCCATGTTGAGTTTTTATATATGTACGTCATAGAGGTATGCACTATTAAATGACGATTATTGCGTGGATTCATTATTCAAACGTTAACTTCGATCGCATGATTAAGACACAAGAAATACAATTTAATATCCAAATTTCGCTTTGGTTGAGGTTACGTAAACAATTGAAATAAATTAGATGTCAGTGCATTAAAATGTGTATACACATTCGCTGTAACATTTTTCACAGCGCTAGGATGGTTACATCGCGAGAAAAATCTATTTAAAAGTTTCAACTTCGCTTGGCCGCCATGTTCGTTTTGTACTTACCAGGTTTTTAAAAGTCACATAGGTGAACTTCTTGTAGTGTCCTTTATCACCGTACAAAATTTCAGGCTGATATCAGTAATAGTTTCGGAGATATAGAATGCCTTGAAGTATTTCGCACAGCCGCCATGTTGGATTGGTGAGACGTATTAATAATATTTGAAGGTCACGGCCAAGGTCAGAAAAAATGGTAGGCTTACTATGTCCTTATCGAGTTTCATTGATAACGCTCCAGCAGTTTAGATTATATTAGGGGGGGGGGAGACACACACATACACACACACGGACAAAAGGTGATCTCATAAGCCTATTTATTTTCATAAATAAAAATAGGCTTAAAAGAGATTGTGTGTTATTTTCTGATCTGCTCTCGTATATATGACTTCGATTTTATCTGAAGCCATTAACATCTGAGCCCTACCGATTAGTTTAGAACAGTAAGAGTATCTTCCTGTGTTTCCCATAACCGCCACCACACCACGCCACGGTCGGAAGGTTCGGGGAGTAAGAAGCTCAAAGCCCCAGACCACAAGAGCCCATAAGGTCCGTGTTGACTCACCGAAGCGTGTCCGCAAGACAGGACCCCACCATTAGCCTTGTTCAACCTGTAATTTCTCGGCCTGTGGTTTACCGGAGTTCTGTAGCCTGGTCTGGTCTGCCTTTACACGGTCCGCAAAGTCCCTGGACCACCAGCTGCAAGTCTTATTCTCAACAATAGTTTTGTTTTTATTTGCGCTAATAAATAATTTGATACACTCACTTGCTTGTGAGGTGCAAAATGGATGGGTGACACGGTGCATGGGTATTTTTCACCCGAGGCTTTAATAATCTATACTAATATAATAAAGCTAAACGCAGTTTATAACGAACATCAAGTCGAACCCAGAGAACTTATGGTGAATAGACGACAAATAACACAGGTAGAGAAATTCAAATACCTGGGTGAATGGATTGAGCCCAACATTCGTGAAAAGGAAGCTTTCGTGCCACGGATTAACAAAATGGAAATGGCTTACCATTTAATCTAAGGCATTTAAAAAACACGATCAATGTCCTTCAAGGCCAAACTGAGGCATTACGCTACCGTTATTTGCCTGGAGGCGTTATATGCATCAGAAAGCCTGGCGATGAATAAGAAAGGCCTGGCAGAACAACTCGAAGCCAAAGAGGGGAAGGAACGAGGAGAGCATACAAGACGAAGACAATGAACTTTATATACATGTGGAGAAAATAACGGACACCATTCGGAAAGAAGACTCTCCTTTTACGGCCATTTAACACGAATGAACTCCGGAAGATTTTCCAATCGAATCTGTGCCTACTTTGTGGGAAAGAAAACCAAAGGGATCTGGTTTACATGGGTTGAAAAAGACCTACAAGAACTGGGGATATCACATGAAGACATCTTGGAACGTGACTCTGAAGAAGAAACTTGGGGAGATACAGAGTTTTCAGCCAAAACCTTTATTGAAAACAGGCAAGAAGTGGACCGAAGAACGAAAGGAAGCTCACCGAAGAAGAATGCGCGAATACTGGGCCAATGTGAAAGGACGATGGAAAAGGCAGTTGAAATAACGTGGTCCATAGACGACCAAAACGATTATTTAAAAAAAAGCTGAAGAGTTTTTTTGTTTGTTTCTTTCTTTGTTTAAATGCAGTTTAAAATTGCAGTCACGGGGAGTAATTGGTGCAAAAAGATTTCTTAGGCCCCTTAAAACAGTTATCATCATGAAAATATTATGCCTCTGTATAAGTGCAATGGTGTTGGTGCAGAACATTGAGGTTATCAGCTGCAATAAGCGTTGGTGCCTTCAAATTTACCTTAATTTATTCCGAACCTTATCGTTGAGCGCTATGTGGCAATAAATGACACTATTGCTACCTCAGGAGCTCGGGACAGCCAAAGTTTTCCAAAGTGTTCTGATTATATTCCTACGGTGCTATGCGACAAAAGACGACACTATTGGTCTCTACATTTCTAACAGCGAATGAGATATAGACCCAAGGCAGTGTCTTTTATTTCACTTACTCCTCTTCCTAATCATTTTTTAAATTCGTTTGTAAATTACATGTGTCATTGCTGTAGTTAGTAAACAGCCATTTCCCTATTCATTATCATCATTATCATTACTGGAAAATGACCTGAATGTTACGTCCATTATACTGTACTACTTATCACCCCCACTACAACCACCACCACCACCACCACCACAAAAAGTTATATTAAAAAAAAGACTGATAGTCAGTCTGAAAGACTAGATTTTATATAATTTTAAATGCTACAAATGCTGCGTGAACTCAAAAGTCCGTTAGCAAGTACAAACCAAGGTCAAAGGAGGTAGCTGGCTGGATGACGTCACGCTCACCGGAGAGCGCGGGGAAAGGGGAAAGCTTAAGCAGTACTATGACGTCACACACCTCAGTGCATTCTCGGTACATTTCGTCCCGTCACCGTAACGTAACGCCATACCCCAGGGTAACGACGAAGTCGGCAAGATCATTTAAAATGATAAAAACACTGTTAGTTTAATCATGTGCCACTTCTAAAGTAGTATTCATTATCATCCATAAAACAAATAAATCCACCGGGCGAAGCCGGGCACTACTGCTAGTGCTCTATATTTTCAATTTGGTCAGCCCTAATTTCCTGTCGCTTACAGTACCTTCTGACCCAGCCATGAACTTCACTCTGCAAAATAAACATGTCCCTAGCTTTTTGAACACCGAAGTTATTTCTATATTATTTACGTTCGGGTCAGATTTACCCATGGCGCCAGTCCTCACGTGGCAATTATTTTCGGCTAACATTAGTCGGGACAATCGGTAAAAAATAAGGGAGAAAAATCCAACTATTTTGGCGCAGCACAATGACATAGCTCACGTTCTTGTTGATCCATGTTTAGGTCTAGGGACACCTTGGTTATCAGCTCCTTTGTTCAAATAATGGTGATGATTGCTTTGTCGTCACTATCAAGGGCAATGATACTTTTACGAAAATTACTGTCATCTTTCTGGCCGAGTCATGGCTATGGTGGATGGTGGATTCAACTGGTCCGGGGACTGGGTGTATGTGGCATTATCATCAACTATTTCATCCTCATTACGACGTGCAGGTCGCCTATGGACGTCAACTGCACCAGGCCTCTATGAAAGCCATATGGTAACACTCAATGACACACGAACATACGATAATAGTACATTATGCAACGAGCCTATAACGGCAAAACTGTAAATTAAGACAAGAGTATGTTTATAAAACGGACGAAGCGTATGGAAATTATACAGTATAAATATAATAATAGCCTTTATTGCAGCCAGTTGGCCATATTACATGTTACAGATATGTACACTTACTAGATACTATGGTTCGCTTCTAGTCCTTACTATAAGCCACTATTGATAAAGTTCTGTTGGGGCATGTCGTGATATGGTACCTGCCGCATTCGTTCCTACACAGCTCACATATACACCTCTCATCCGGGTCATGAAATGTCTTTCGTGAGCAGACCTTGTGGTGGAACCCATGAACTGCGAGTCTCGTCACGACGTGTCTCATTTCGGATATGGGTTGCATCCATCTTTTGTCCACCATGGCATCAGTCGCGTAGAATTCCTTCGGAATGTCAAGCCTTTTGCTTTGCAGATCCTGGAGTAATTTTCTGAAGCTTTCTGTGGAAGGCAACAGTAAAAGTGACCGAAGGTCCTCTATTAGGAACGTTTCTCTCGCCAGTTCATATAGGCCTACCAGCCGAGATTTGGCTGACTTGGAGACTCCGAGGGCTCTTTTGAGGAACCTAGATTTCACCTTTTCGAGTTCCTCCAGCTGTTTGTAGTTGAGAAACTACCATGTTAGCTCCAGACCGTATGTTAGTACGGGTATGACCTTGGCTCGGAAGAGCATCATTGCTGTTTCCAGCGATATTTGGGTAATATGGCTTATGTCGTTCATGGCCTTCACTGCTGCGGCCGCTTTCGCTCTTGTATGTATTCTGAAGCTTCGGCCTGTTACCTGGAGCGTGAGGCCAAGGTATTTGCAATTGTTTACTTTCTTCAGTTCTTTGCCGTTGCATAGCACTTGGTCTGATTCCGCTGACCTGCCCCCGTTCCGGAAGACGACCATCACAGTCTTGTCCTCGTTGATTGTTAGTTCGTTTTCCTGGGCCCATTCGCTTAGTATGTTGATTGCATCTTGCAAATCCTTTATCTGCTCTGAGGCGATTGCCATGTCGTCTGCGTATATATACATTTTGGACTCAGTCGATTCCTTTATTTTGTCTCCTGCATCGTGCGAGAGCGCATTGAATAGAATGGGACTGAGGGGGTCCCCTTGAAGTACTCCATTCGTTTGTATCATCTATTTGGTTTGTCCAACTCCGTCCTGCACTTGTATATAGTTTTCTGCCAATATGTTGGATATAAGGGTCGTCAGCCTTGACCTACCTATGAGTGTTTCCAGTTTATGTATCAACAGCTTTCTGTTTACCAGGTCAAAAGCCTTCGTAAAGTCAACAAAGACTACATAGAGTTTGCTCTTGGGTTTCTCTAGTGTTGTTGTTATGTGCCGTAATAGGCTTCCTGCAGCCATAGTTGTCGATCTATGCTTCCTGAATCCACATTGCTCTTCTGGTAGTATTGGGTCTACTTTTTCGTATATTCTCGCAGTCAATATTCCTGTTAGTAGCTTTAGGGCTGCGAATTCCAGCGCTACTCCCCGGTATGAATTTGGGTCGTCAGTACTCCCTTTTCCTTTGTATAGTAGCTTGATGGTTGACTTCTTCCATTCGTTTGGTATTTGCCCGAGTTCTAAGCATTTGTTTAGTAGTCCATATTGGTGCCAGTTCCTCAGTAGTTTGTTTTAGATGCTCATTCCTTAGTCCATCTGGACCGGGGGATCTATTATTTCTTTTCTTCTGTATGGCCATGGTGATCTCTTCTTCTTTGATGGGTTCTGACACATTGCGTTCTTCTGGGGGCCTGGTTTCGGGTCTAGTCTCCTTTGCACAGGTGACGTTCTTGATATGCTCCTCCCATGTCTCCAATGATATGTTTGGTTGGAAGCTATGGATCTTTGGCCTCAGGGCACGGTATGTGTCTGTTTCTGCTTCTGCAATGACCGCTCTTTGCGTCTCTCCTATGAAGTCCCTTTTTTTCTTTTTAATCAGTTCTTTGTAGGTTTTGCTGTGTTGTCGGTATTCTTCCAGTGCTTTGTTGTCTTTTGTGACTCTTATGTTGTGGAGTTTGCCTAGGATTTCCTTCCTTTGAATAAAACACGACTCATCGAACCAAGGTTTAGCCTTTCTCCCGTGTGAAGGCGTGGTAGCTGCGCCGGTGATGCAGTCTTGTATCCAAGCTGCCGCCTCATCGATTCCTCCCTCTTGGATGCTTTCCATCATCTTGTCTATGTCTTCCAACTTTTCTCTAATTTTATCTCTGTTTAGAGTATAAATATATAATTATATAATTATAAAACTCGCCACGCTCGTTTCATAAATATACTCGTGTCTTAATTACCATTATCGGCCAGTTCCATACGACTGTTTATGTTCGACGATAAATAGAACCTTATTTTATGTTCGAACTGAGTTTGCTGTCTGTGTTTTACAAGTTTTCTGACCCAAGCATGCGCTCTGTCTGTTTGACATATGGTTACAGAACCTGCCTATCTGCACAAAAAAGATCTAGAGTGTTTATATTAACAGCAGCAAAATTGTCGGGGAAATTCTACGAAAACAATGCCCTGTGTAGAAATTGGAGTTGTGGATATTAAGATACAGAGATATTTATTTTGCAATATTCTGCAGTTTGTTTATGGAAACGAACGGTGCACACATTCCGTGTCGGTATAGGCTAGGGCAGTGATTCCCAAACATTTTTGTGTGTGTACCACTTTAAGAGATGAGAATCTCTCGCGTACCACCTAATGGTTGGGAGATATAGTAACTACTGTATAACCCCCACCACCACTACGAAACAGACCAAAATACGGATTGTAAATTGTGTTTGTTAGAGTTGGAGTTAAAGTTCAAATAATAAAAAGTGTATCCAGTTGTTTTAAAATTGATTACAATAAGTATTCAATTCAAACATTCAGAAATGACATTGTACAAATAATATTAATAAAATAATTTCAATAATTAAACATAAAAACCAAAAAGATGGTATATTGGCTTTCACGGCCGGTGAATTAAAACTCAGCAATTCTTCTAGGTTTGTGCCGAGTCTTGTGTGGGGTTTCGCCTAGGACACCAAGCTGACTCAACGGCGGGCTCTTGGTGTCCCCGCCCGGACCCCCACAGGAGTATCGAACTGCGCGATACCTCCCTTTATATAGAGTGCAACTGCACTCCTTGACTGTCCGGGCGGGGACACCAAGAGCCCGCCGATGAGCCAGCTTGGTGTCCTAGACGAAACCCCACACAAGACACGGCACAAACCTAGAAGAATTGCCGAGTTTTAATAAAAACCAAAGTTCAACTAGTTACTTCAATGTGAAAGGTGAGCTTGAAGATTAGAAGCCAACTTAGGAATGTCTGGTTTAAGATTGCTGAGTCCCAAACGAAGATCGTTTTCCACTTTAAGGAGCCTATTCCGGTATTTATTATTGAGATAAACAAGTGAAGAAAATGCAGTCTCACGCAAGTACGAAGTAGTGAATGGCAGTAAAAATATATTTTTCGTAACCACCAATGGTACGCGTAACACAGTTTGGGAAACGCTGGACTAGGGTACAAGGATGGTGTGTTGTAAACTTCTGGACGTAATTTCCTAAATTGCATGCATATTTCATAGTATTTTCCTGTTACCGTAGAAGTTCGTGCTGACTTTGTCTTTGTGTTTGGGATTGTAACTACAATGGTTGATCCGATATACATTGTCAACTTTCAAATCATGTAATTCATGTCCGACATATTGGATTTTGAGCGTATGTGCGACGCTATCCTTACCTAATTGGTCAATGAATGAGCTCTGATTGGTTGGAGAAACTGTACCACAATGAAAAGTAGTACTTTAATGACCCCCGTTATGATACAGTTTTCTGACATATAATATTTACATTTTGACATCGTCAAACATAAAACTTTCTAAAGTACATAAATTAGACAAAATACCTTACTCCTTACGTCGACACTGTTTTTTTTTTTGAAAATGAATGTAGGTTTTCATTTTCCTGAAGCTGTTCAAAATCCCATAACTGCACATTCATGGACATTTCCAACTGGCAAAATTAAACTTAAGTAAATTTTGAAATACGAACGTGTTAAAATATAACTCATACAATGAAGAACCGCATTTAGAATGTTCAGCAATGAGTGTTGCAAAGTTTAAAAAAGAAGGGGGGGGGATCTTCATTTATGAAACAAGATGTTCAGTAAAGAACATATAGCCTACTTTCTCCTAAATGCATGGGTATTGTTATAACTCTTTGTCCTTTTCAAGGAGTATTATTGAATTTTGGTTGTAGTAGCTTGTTGTAATACAACGTGCTATAGGGATATTAAAAATGAATATGAGGTGCCCTTTGCTAGTGCTACCTCTGTACCAAATTTCGTTCCATTCGGTTTCACCGTGTTCGAATTAATAGGGGGAATCAATTTTCACAGAAAGATGGCCGCCATCCGCAAACTATTAGGATGATGACCTATTAGTTTGGTCAAAGGATGCTCCCCCATAAAGGTATGTTGTTGCAAAATTTGGTAGAGATCGGATGATTAGGTTAGTCGGAATTTGATTTAAGCTTTGAATATTTGTGTGGTCGCCATTACGTTTCCGTCAAGATGGCGGCGATATAAAACATGACACTGAGGTGTCCTTTGCTAGTGCTACCTTCGTACCAAATTTCGTTCAATTCGCGTTCACCGTGTTCGAATTGATAGGGGGGGGGGGACAGACATTCAGAGTACACACACTCACACACACACAGACTCACACACACACACACACAGACAGACACACTTTTTTTCGCCCTGTGTTGATCTCATAAGTCTACTTTCATTTTTTCATTTTTTGCAAAAATCGAAAGTAGGCTAAAAAATAGGCTTATGAGATCACCTTTTGTCCGTGTGTGTACATGTGTGTGTGGGTGTGCGTTGATGTGTGTGTACACCCTCCCCCTAATAAAATCTAAACGACTGGAGCAATTTAATGAAACTCGGTAAGATCATAGTAGTACGTTGGCCGATCCCGACCGTGCCTTTTAAAAGTTATGACATCTCACCAATCCAACATGGCGGCTGTGCGAAATATTCCACCGGCATTCTATATATCTGAAACTATTACTGATATCACCCTGACGTTTTGTAAGGTTATACACGGTACTACTAGAAGTTCACCTATGTGACTACAAAACCAACATGGCGGCCAAGCGAATTTGAAACATTTAAATAGACTTTTCTCGCGATTTTACAATCCGAACGCAGTGAAACTTAGTACAGTAAGTGTTTCTACATATTGTAATGCACTGACATCTAATTTCGTTCAATTGTTTACATAAATGCAAGATGGCGGCTGTGCGAAACTTTAACATTAAGATTTTATTTCTTGTGTCGTAATCATGCGATCGAGGTCAACGTTTGAATAATGAACCAACGCAATAATCCTCATCTAATGGTACATAACTCTATGGCCTACATATATTAAAATCGAACATGGCGATCATCCGAAATATTTACTTTTCTCAATATCTACAAATCTATTACATCAATCAAACTGAAATTTTGTATGTTGATAGAGGCAATTAACATACGTAGGATATATGAAAAAGGTTACATAGTTCTACTTGTTATTAGAACATGTCATTACAATATGATTCCTCTTCTTCCATTTGAAGCACTGCATCCATTTTGCTGTTGTTCTATCTCCCTTTGCTCTTGATTCTAACCCTGCCTCTTTCTTAAAAGTTTACCTTTTGTATCTATCGTCTTACAGAAATAAAAAGAATGTACTTTGGTGGGTTTACTAATACAACACACGATTGTGAGAAGCTATAAGGAAAGTAGCCATAAGTATGAAACCAATGTGCCGTTAGAAAGTTAAAAACCCGTAGAATTTGGATGTTTTTCGGTATTCCGTAGCCTCTTAACGAACACAATCATAAAATATATGATAATACAGTTACAAAACCTCCATTTTAAGATTGATTTATAAACCGGTAAATGAGCGCATTATCGTAGGTGCTGATGCTCGCTATATCGCGGAAATAGAATGCTTCCTGTTTGTCCAAATTTTCAATTAACCGAATGACCCTCAGATAATCGGGACTTTAGAGTCTAAGAAAAGTAACCTTAGGAATGATGATACTTACTTTACTTTCAATGTCCGGGAGACACACTAAATTCTTCCTTTCCAGAACTCGGCAGCTCTTATCCCTCGGTCTGTGGCCAACATAAGGTCTTCCTGGCTGCAGGTGTCATCAAGATCTTTGCACGTGAGTAGGTGTTGTGGAGTCTGGATTTCTCCACAGGCACATCGTGGATCTTCTGTATAACCCCACCTCACAAGGTTGCTACGACACTTAGGCACTCATGTTCTCATCCGGTTTAAGGACCTCCAGGTGGTATAAGGCAAATGACTACCACTGCTCAGTTCTTATTTAGTGGTAAACCCCTCTGGTACTATTTGTTTCCAGAGTGGCACACGCCGGATGTCTGGCTTGGTATGGAGGGGCACTGTTCTCTTAATAAAACTCTTCCTGGATCTTAGACGAGGAGTGGTCTCCTTGTGGTAGAATGTCTGGGATCTGTTTCAAGCTTTTGTCTCTCTTTCTCTGCTGCCACCCTGCGTCGAATAACTGGAGGTGCAATGGCAGCGAGAGGGTAGGTCTTCTGCACTGGAGTAGGTCTCAGACATCCAGTGACAATACGTGTGGACTCGTTAAGTGCTATGTCCACTTGCTTTGTATGGGCAGATGCTCCCCACACTGATGATCCGTACTCTCCTGCTGCGAAGCAAATCGCAATGCCGTTGAACGTAGAACCTGAGTGTTCGTTCCCCATGATGAACCTATCAACTTCCACATTATGCTATTTCTTGAGCTGATCTTGCACTTCAATTCTCTACAATGTTTCCTGAAGCTCAGGGTACGATCAAGCTTGATTCCCAAATATCGAGGCGTGCATCAGAAGTGGTGGGGCTACACACACCCTGCCTCCTTCTGGGCCTTATGCAGAAGGCCGGAGTTATCATGAAAAGAAAAAGAAAAAAAGGAAGCTTGTAGTTTAACGTGACCGTTAATCTCGAGATCATGAGCCACGGGACCTCCTTTTTACGTGGAATCCTAACCACAGGTCATGGCATTTCACTTCGAAAATCTCACATGCATTGACCGGGAATCGAACCCGGACCGCCTTGGTGCGAGGCATTCAGCTAGACCGCTGAGCCACCACGCCCCCAAAAGAAAAAGAAGGCTGACCCCTCGAAGAATGAGGGTATCAGGAAAGATTAGACAAGCACCAATTAAGGCGGGAGAGTGAAAGACTCCCTAGGCCTCGGATACCATAATACCGTCGGGGTCGGAAGAGAACAAGAGTTGGCCAAGGGAGGTCGATAGGAAAGAAGACGGAGAGGAGCCCGGCACAAGTAAGTGGAAGCAATGCTAACCCACGTCCTACTAGATGTGAGCCGCTGGGGTGCCTTAGGAATGAGCTTTGAAAAATGAAGTACGGTTGCAAAGCTAAGAGCCCGTAGATTAATATGACACAAAAAACAAATTTCTTAAAATTTTACAGATTCAAGACATTTCGACAGTTTCTTTTTCTTATGTTCTCAAAACTTCCCTTCTGTAACCCATGTGGTATTAAAAATGAGCGATTCAATTATTCGATCGGGATAATTCTCTATCAAAAAGAAAGGTGAAAGGAGAGGGTATTAATAAATGCACTAACAAGCCTCACGCCTCCAGCTATACCAGACATATTCGCGAAGGCCTGTCATTTAAATCCCTTTTTGCTTTGTTGAACCACACTAATCGAAGGCGAAGACTCCCTCAGTGTCGTGTGGGAGTGTCCAAGCGACGTGAGCGATTACAACAATGATTACCAGCTCAAAGGAAAAACAAAAGAAGAGAGAGAGAGTTAGACGCAGGGCAACATTACTAGAAAAGAAATCTTTCTGCATGTAATAAGAGAGATCTGGAGGTAAATTGCAGGTTGCTGTCACCCGGTCCAACGAGTCCAATGTCATCGTCTCGTCCGCCAACATCTAACTAGTCCCAATACATTGAGAACTCTTATACAAGGTGCAAGGAAACTATTTCTACAAAACTTGGTCATTTTCTCCACCCCCCCACCCCCCCCCCCCCCCCCCTTCCCTCTTAATGACGTAAGCAGATCCAAGTTCATCACCATAGATTACGACACAACAGGTTTTGGTCAAGGACTATCAACATTTCCATATCAGATGAAAATTTTCATTGGGCAAGAGGATAATAATTACAGTGAATATTCCAATCTATGGTTCACTCCACAAAGAGCTTATATTAAACTCATAGAAAGATCATCTCACGATATCTTTTAATATACAAACACCAAATAATTTAGATATACCGTACAGTATGTCATTTTTACAGAATTATTTCTATATTATCATCAAATTAAAGCCCACATATGTTACAGATGAGATTTTTTAAATTGATGATGATGATGATGATAATTGTTGTTTTAAGGGGCCTAATATCTAGGTTATCGGCCCCTAATGGGTTGGGTGATAGTGAAAGATGAGATGAGAATGAAAACTATAATTATTACTAACTACACACTTACAAGCTTGAAGGAGAAATGGTAAACAAATAAAGGACAGGAGGAAAAGAAACGCCCTCAACCCTCAAAGAATGAGGATTGAGGGACTTGGAAGGAAGGAGAGCCATGAAAGGCACATAGGAAAGGAAAATCGGTGAAAGTCCGCACCAGAGGAAATGGAAAAAGGGGGCGGGGACGGACCCAGCTCAAGAATCCCTCGGGGTCACCAACTTCCGAACTCACCAGCCATGAGCCCTTGAGGGTGTAGCTCTATCCAGGGTGCACCATACGTGGTGGGGCTACATAAGGAGATATGAAGAGAACAAAAGGTCTGACCCCTCGAACAATGAAGAATTAGGAAAGATGAGACAAGGGCCAATGAAGGCGGGAAAGTAAAAGACTCCCTAGGCCTCGGATACCCTAATACCGTCGGGGTCGGAAAAGAACAAGTAGGAGTCCACGCAGCACGACCTGCTTTTGATGAGATGGTGGCGCAGCAGAAAGGGGCCAGCAAGAGGGGTTATAATCTCAAACAACAACTTCGTTGGCGGTAAGGCCTGCGGAATTGCATTTCGGACCTTCGACCCGATTGCGAGGAAATGTAGGAAAATTAGAAAATGTTATTCTAGGCAATGCTGACACCATCACATGGTTATGAAAGCCGGACGTCCTCGGAAATGGAAAATATCTTACTGCTGTAAATACATGATTCAACTTATTGAAAAGTTTAAAACGATTTATTATAGATAATTTTCCGTAGAATTCAATTAGACCATCAGTTAAATTTTTACTAATTATTATATACATTTGGGCCCCATTTTTCTTCAAAAACCAAAAATATTTAATAACATCTTCAGGGCCCCAAAATAAGAAAACGGTGAGAGATATCAAAAAGTCGTTATGAGTAAAAAAGTTGCATACCGCGGAGAACTTACACCTGTACATTTAACGTTTTTCGATGCGACCAACCGTTTCCGAGTAATATCGATTCCAAAAAAAAAGTTTGAAATTCTGGGCCCCCAAAAAATATCCGGCCCTGCACCGTTTTTAATGCCCGACAACTGGTTTCCTCACAGGGTCCAACTCTTTCACAGCTCTAAATTTCAGCTCGATATCTTGAAAATTGCGACCTGTACTTCGCTAAACCCAAATATGTCACGCACAATGGACATCTTCAGGGCCCAAAAAAAGAAAACGGTGAGAGATATCAACAAATCGTTATGAGTAAAAAAGTTGCATACCGCGGAGATCTTACACCCGTAGATTTAACGTTTTTCGATACGACCAGCCGTTTCCGAGATATATCGATTCAAAAAAATAGGATGAAATTCAGGGCCCCCAAAAAAGGTCCGGCCCTGGACCGATTTTAACGCCCAACAAAAGGGTTCGTCACAGGCCCAAACTCTTTCACCGTACCAAATTTCAGCTCGATATCTTGAAAATTGCGACCTGTACTTCGCTAAACCCAAATATGTCACGCACAATGGACATCTTCAGGGCCCCAAAAAAAAGAAAACGGTGAAAAATATCAAAAAATCGTTATGAGTAAAAAAGTTGCATACCGCCGAGATCTTACACCCGTAGATTTAACGTTTTTCGATACGACCAGCCGTTTCCGAGATATATCGATTCAAACAAATACGATGAAATTCAGGGCCCCAAAAAAGGTCCGGCCCTGTACCGATTTTAACGCCCAACAATAGGGTTTGTCACAGGCCCAAACTCTTTCACCGTACCGAATTTCAGCTCGATATCTTGAAAATTGCGACCTGTACTTTGCTAAACGCAAAAACGTCACGCACATACGTACTTACGTACATACATACATACATACATACACACTTTCATTTATTTATTTTTTTCGACCCTGATTCGATTGGTATAGGTTTGAACCGTGGGCGACGCTTAGTTTCCGAGATCTCGAAAAATCCTACCACGGCTATATGAAAGCCTATAGGATCTTGATCCGGCTTTCATAACAAGAGTTGACCGAGAGAGGTGAACAGTAAATATTACAGAGAGGAGCCCGGCACAGCACAAGTAAGTGGAAGCAATGCCGAACTCAGCTGGGATCCCGTGGTCGCCAACCCTAGTCCCTCAAGTAGTGAGCCCCTGTTTTTTATTATTCTTATAAAGAATTAAATATTATTTCAAAAACTATGCTCATAATTACAATAGTTTCTTTTCTTTAAAAATAATAATTACTGAAGAAGGCAATAATAATATGGCCGAAACTGGTACTAATTAATGTATATTAATTTAATTATTATTGACTTGGGTGTATTAAATTTATTAAATAACTACTGTTATTTCATTTTAAATAACGTGACTGACAAAATCAGTAAATTATATTGAAGTATTCTGATGAAACAAAAATAATAATGTACATAAAAACCTTGTTTATCCATGCCTCAACAATCCTGATTTTCCGGTTTATCCGGATTGATTTTTTTAATATTTTTATGTTCGACCCTCACTATTATGTGTCAGAAAACTGTAGTCTATCATAATGATGGTCATTAGAACACTGTTTTTCATTATGATACAGTTTCTCCAGCCAATCAGAGCTCGTTCATTGACCAATTAGGTAACGATACCTTGACGCATGCGCTCAAAATCCAACATGTCGGACATAAACACAACATCGAACTATAATAAATTACCGACATGGAATACGCACCGTCCATATGTTCACGTAAATAAACTGGCGAATATGAGACAAGAAATAGCACTGTACCTTAATATCACGAACCCTAATTTCTACACAGCGCATTGCCTTCAAACGACTCCGGTGACAATATTACTGAGGGGCGGCAGATGTAAACATATGGCCTGCATATGGCATTGCAAGCACACAGAGCGCATGCGTCGGTCGTTCAGTGATCTTGAAAGACAGAGATATACCCAGCGCTCGCTCTTCGATCACAAAATTCAAGTGGCTGACTCTCAACAGATATTTATGAATATTTATGTTAAAACACATAATAAAGTTATAATTATCGTCGAACATAAACAGTCGTATGCAACTCGCCTGTAATGGTAATTAAGACACTCGTATGGAAATTATAAAACTCGCATACGCTCGTTTTATAAAAATACTCGTGTCTTAATTATAGCCATTATAGGCTCGTTGCATAATGTACTATTGTAGTATATTTCTAAGTCACAAAAATTTGAAACAAAGAAAGGTTGGACACTATTCCAGTAAATAGAAGTCAATACAGCGCGTACAATGTTGAGTGTGTGTGCCAAAAAAGAAAGCTGTTTTATTATCGGTAATTTTTGTTAGTGTCAAAATGAATGTTTTTATAGATTAGTAGCTTATATTCACGTATTATTTTGCTTCTGGATTATTCGGATTTTCTAATTTCCCGATTACTTCCGGTCCCACCTATTCCGGATAAATGCGATTCTTGTTGGCGACCACGGGACCTGAGCTGATTCAGGCATTGCTTCCATTTACTTGTGCCGGGCTCCTCTCCGTCTTCTTTCCTGTCGACCTCTCTTGGTCAACTCTTGTTAATTTCTGACCCTAACGGTATTAGGGTATTCGAGGCCTAGGGAGTCTTTCACTTTCCCGCCTTAATTGGTGCTTGTCTCATCTTTCCTGATACCCTCATTCTGTGAGGTGTCAGCCTTCTTTTTCATTTCATGTAATCTCCTGCCTTCTGCTCAAGGCCCTCAAGGAGGCAGGGTGTGTGTAGCCCCACCACTTCTGGTGCACCCTGGATAGTGCTAGACTACACCTTCAAGGGCTCACGGCTGGTGAGTTCGGGAGTTGGCGACCCCGAGGGATTCCAGAGCTGGGTCCGTTTTTCCTCGTTTTCCACTGACTTTGGGGGCGGGCCCTGTCATCTTTCCCTTTCCTATCTGCATTTCATGGCTCTCCTTACTTCGAAGTCCCTCAATCCTCATTCTTTGAGGGTTGAGGGCTTTCTTTTCTTCCTGTCTTCCTTATTATTTATTTGTTTACCATTTCTTCTTCTAGTATGTAAGTTTGTAGTTAGTATTAGTTATAGTTTCCATTCTCATCTCATCTTTCATTATCACCCAAACCATTAGGGTTCGATAACCTAGATGTTAGGCCCATTAAAACTACAATTATCATCATCATTATCTTCTTAACTACTGAGGCTACGTCGTGATTTTTCCCCGAAGGTGGTCTTTTACGTGCCAGTAAATCTACTAACATTTGAGCACCCTCAAATGCTAACTGACTGCGTCAGAATTCGATCCTGCAACCTTGGAAAAAGCAGGCAAGGTCGTTATTGCTGCACCGCCTAGCCTGTCAAATAAACTAACAGAGAAGTGCCAAGACATTTAACTCCTTTCTGTTGCACAGAACCTTGCTAATTGAAGATGAAGACTTCCTCTAGGTGTGTACAAGCATGATTACCAACCAACAGAGATAAAAAAAAAAGGAAACAAAAGAAGAGACATGCAGCAAAACACTGCTGAAAGAAATCTTTCTGTATCTAATAAGGGACGTGAGAACAATAAGACAGAACTGGAGGCAAATTGCAGGTTACTGTCACCAGTCCAGTGTCATTGAGACGTGACGCCGCCAGCATATTGAATAAAGCAACACCTATAGCCGAGCGTGTTAGGAAGAGGCAAGGACGGGGAAATTATGGAGGAAGGCTGGAAGGTAGAAATAAGGGTGTGAAGGAGAAAGAAAATGTATGGGAGAAGGAAAGGGGTAAGGAAGTAGGGAACGAAAGAGGGAATGAAGTAGGGAAGAAAAACTGGAAAGAAATGGGCGAAGGAAAAAGGGAATGAAGAAGAGGAGGAAATAGGTAAGGAAGTAGGGAAGGAAAGAGGGGATGAAGTAGAGGAGGAAAAATGGAAGGAAGGGAGCGAAGGAAAGAGGGATTGAAGTAGGGGAGAAAAAATGGAAAGAAGAAAAGGGAGAGAAGAGAAAGACAGAGGTGTGGAAGAAAGTAAGGAAAGTGAGAGGGATGGAAAAATGTACCGATGCAAAGAAGAAGGGAGCTAAGGAAGAAGAGAGCAAAGGACGGAAATAGAAAAATAATGAAGGAAGGAGGGTGGGCAGGAAGGATGGGAAGGGAAGAAAGAATAAATGAAGGAGGGCGTGGAGGAAGAATGTGAAGAAGGAATGAGTGGGGAAAGGTTGGTAGGAGGGAGAGCAGGAAGGAAGGGATGAAAGAAGAAATGAAGCAGGGTGCGGAGAAAGGATGGAAAGAAGGAATGACGGAATGAGCAGGAAGATGGGAAGGAAATCGAGAAGAAGGGAGGGCAGGAAGGAAGAAGAGAATAATGGAAAGGGGGAAGGAAGAAAGGGAAAGGGAAGGACACCTATAGCCGAGGCAAGGAAGGGGAAATTATGGAGGGAAATATAGAGGAAGGATGGAAGGTAGAAATAAGGGAGCGAAGGAGAAAGAGGAAATAAAGTAGGGAAGGAAAAATGGAAAGAAGGGAGCGAAGGAAAAAGGGAATGAAGTAGGGAAGGAAAAATGGAAAGAAGTGAGCGAAGGAAGAAGGGAATTAAGAAGAGAAGAAAAGAGGTAAGGAAGTAGATAAGGAAAGAGGGAATGAAGTAGGGAAGGAAAATGGAAAGAAGGGAGCGAAGGAAATAGGGAATGAAGGAGGGAAAGAAAATTGGAAAGAAGGGAGCAAAGGAAAAAGGGAATGAAGTAGGGAAGGAAAATGGAAAGAAGGGAGCGATGGAAAAAGGGAATGAAGTAGGGAAGGGAAAATGGAATGAAGAAGCGAGTGAATGAAAAACGGAGAGAAGGGAACGAAAGAAGATGATGATGATGATAATAAATTGTTGTTTTAAGGGGCCTAACATCTAGGTTATCGGCCCCAAGGAAAGAAGTAAGGAAGAAGGTAAGGAAAGTGGGAGGGATGGAAAATGCACCGATGCAAGTAAGGAGGGAGCCAAGAAAGGTGAGAGCAAAGGAAGGAAAGAGAGAAAAAATGTAGGAAGTTTGAAACGAAGGAAGGAGGTAGCGCAGGAAGAAAGGGAAGGGAAGAAAGAAGAAATTAAGGAGGGTGCGGTGGAAGGATGGGAAGAAGGAATGGGTGGGGAAAGATTGAAAGGAGGGAGTGCTGAAAGAAAGGGAAGAACGAAGGAAGGAGCGAGAAAGGATAGAATGTGAGAGAGAGCTCGAAGTAATGAAGGAGGAACGAAGACAGGATGGAAGGAGAGAGGGCAGGAAGAAAAGAAGGAATGAAGGAATGAGCGAAGAAAGGATGGAAGGAGGAAGAAAGGGAAAGGAAGGACAGAAAGTAGAAGGTAGAGACCTAAAAACTTGCGCAAAGAGCAGAAGATTTTGTTTTTAAACAAACAGAAAAGTCTGGTCCATTTTATATCGTAAAAAAAAAAGTTTTCTCATCACATTTCTCAAACATTCAGTTACGTGGTTGTGCATGTACAAGAAGGCCAATGGAACGTGACAGCTGAGCTATTTAAAAGTTTCGCGTAATTGCTAATAACAACGAGTTTGTTCCCACGTGTACCGAAGTTCAGGTGTTAATTGAACTGAATATAAGCAAGCCACTTCCCGCTTTACGCGTCATTGCCTCCTGCCTTCCTTTCAGAGCGAGAGGTTCCCATGATTCAAGAAAATATCCTCTATAAATGGCCGCACATTATATGCTACAAGCCTGTATTATCCTCGTCATTCCCAGATTAAGTCTTGGGTTACCACTATATAAATACGTCAGTAATATTGCGATACTCTTGAGAGAAAAATGAATTATTCCCACATTCGAAGCGAACGGAAGTTGTAATGCGAGCCGCTCTTTAGTATATTTTCATTTATGAAAAAATAGGCTTATGAGATCACCTTTTGTCCGAGTGTGTGTGTGTGTGCGTCCGTGTGTGTATGTCCCATCTAATAACTTATAAACGGCTGCAGCGACTTCAATGAAACTCGGTAAGGTCATAGTACTATTTAGGCCAACCCCGACCGTGCCCTGCAAATTTCATTACGTCTCACCAATCCAACATGGCGGCTATGCGAAATATTTCACTGGCAATGTATATATCCGAAACTATTACTGATATCACCCTGAAATTTTGTACGGTAATAAAGAGCACTACCACAAGTCCAACTATGTGACTTTCAAAAACCTCTTAACTACAAAACGAATATGGCGGCCAAGCGAGGTTGAAACATTTAAATAGCCCTTTCTCGCGATTTAACCATCCGAACGCAGTGAAACTTGGTACAGCAAATGCTTATACCTATTCTAGTGCACTGACATCTAATTTAGTTCAATTGTTTACATAGCCTAACCTAAAGATGGGGGTTGTGCAAAATTTTAAAATTAAGTTTTTATTTCTTGTGTCCTAATCATGTGATCGATGTCAACGTTTGAATAATGAACCTACGTAATAATCTTCATAACTCTATGGCCCACATATATTTATATTTAAATCCAACATGGTGACCATCCGAAATATTTAGATGGTTCTCAATATCTACTAATCTAGGGCAGCAATCAAACTGAATTTTTTTATATTGATAGAGGCATTTAACATAAGTAGGATATATGAACATAGGCTGTATAGTTCCTCACGGAACTACATGTTTTCTTTTACGTAGAGGAGTGATTCTACGTGGGACGTTCCAAATTTAAGCTTCATCAATAATTTATTTCACTAGGAAGCAGTATTAGAAAGTTAGAAACCACGTCATCATGACAAAAGGTACTTGTTCCTCGATTCTCGACCGATAGAGAGAGAACAGAGCAGCACTGGCACATGTGCTGAGTGTCAAAGCAGACAGAGAAGCAGCAGATTGGCGTGACCTAGTTAATTCGAGTTCAAACTAGTAGATGGTAGCTAAAGCCTGTCAGGAATTGAAGTGCTCTATGAATGGGAAAATAATAATAATAATAATAATAATAATAATAATAATAATGTTGCTTTTACGACCCTTTTAACTACTCTGGCTAGAGACGCCGGGGTGCCGGAATTTTGTCCCGAAGGGAATCTTTAACGTGCCAGTAAATCTACTGACACGGCTCCCTCGCATTTGCTCACCCTCAAATGTCAGCTGACTGCGCCTGCAACCTTCGTATCCTGGCTGAATGGGCAAATTGGGACTAAAGCTTCTGATAATCATCACCACCCACAGAGAGTCTATTAAGATGACGTCAAGTTGGTTGGTTGGTTAGTTCCTCAGTTTAGGGGCTGCGACAACGCGGTCATGTAGACCCGAGTACTTTGGGTGTGTGTAGAATCTTTCTGATAACCGGTGTTAATTGTGATGACTGTATTAGTGTGTGTTATCTGTTTTTAATGCAAGTAAGGACTGCACTCATTAGATTTTCATGTAGTTCCAACTTTTGCTACCAAACGCCACCATCAACGACCTACTAGTTCTGAACGTTGTTACTAGAAGCCACAGGAGTCGGCTCCTGGAACTTAAGCGCGTTAGTCAAATATAATCTATAATTTAGCTTCACGCAAGTGTAATTAGTGGAAGGTTCTTTTACATGCCATCAATCTATGACATGGAACCGACGGCTTTACTTCCCCTCCGAAGGAAGGCATACTGAGGGATTTTTAACACTCTTAAAAAATTCGACCGGGTTTGAACCCACGACCTTGGGCATAGAAGCTCAACATGCTACCATCTAGGCCGCCAAGAAAGAATCAATATCCAATTACTCGTAATATTATTCTTTAGTAGTTTTCTATGAAAACAAGTACTGGTAGCTGATGATGACCACACAGCGGTTGAAACTAGTCCATTAAAAATAATAAGCATAATATATTAGAATATAAAGAACGAAGAATTCTAAGGAAACTATTGGGGTGAGAGCAGACGGCTTATGGAGGAAAAGGAGAAATATTAGTAACTTGTACAGCCAGGCGAAGAAACTTACGGGCACAAGACGCAAGAGAAGGGTGACATTTTACGGACACCTCACAACAGTAGATTGACCTAAAGGGTATTCATTTACATTGAAAAGTTGAAGTCCACCACAAAATGGGTTGTAGAAACAAACAAGTAGTTCCGTGAAGAACTATACAGCCTATTTTCATATATCCTATTTATGTTAACTGCCACTATCAACATTAAAAAAATTCAGTTTGATTGCTGTAATAGATTCGTAGATATTGAGAACCGGCTAAATATTGCGGATGGTCGCCATTTTGGATTTTTATATATGTAGGACTTAGAGTTATGTACCATTAGATGACGATTCTTGCGTAGGTTCATTATTCAAACGCTCACTTCGATCGCATGATTAATACACAAGAAATAAAAACAATTTCAAAATTTCGCACAGCCGCCATCTTGAGATTATATAAACAATTGAACTAAATTAGATGCCAGTGCATTACAATGTGTATAAACATTTACTGTACCATACTTCACTGCCCTTAGATGGATAAATCGCGAGAAAAGTCTATTAAAATATATCACATTGGCCGCCATGTTCGTTTTGTATTTTACAGGTGTTTAGAAGTCTCATAGCTACAGTTCTAGTAGTGTCCTTTATCACCGTACAAAAGTTCAGGGTGATATCAGTAATAGTTTCGGAGATATACTCGTAGAATGCCGGTGAAATATTTCGCACATTCGCCATTTTGGATTGGTGAGACGTAATAAAATTTGAAGGGCACGGTGGGAGTTGGCTAAAATAGTACTACAACATTACCGAGTTTCGCCGTTTAGACGTCATTAAGGGGGGGAGGAGGGGGGGGGGGGGTGTCACACAAACACACACACGGACAAAAGGTGATCGCATAACCCTATTATTTTATTAAATGAAAATAGGCTAAAAAGGATCTCCAAGAATTTGGAATTAATCCAGAAAAAATACTAAACAGAACAGGGTTTCAAGGGAAGGTTGGTAAATTCAAAGAGTTTCAGGAGAAACATAGCTCAAAAACCAAGGTGATTTAGTCAGAATGCAGATAAAGAAGACTTAACGACCGTATGAAGAAAATTCTGGGAGGAAAAAAAGAGATTGGCAAGTCGGCCGATTGTTTACTTTCACTCGATTATTTTCAGATTCCCAATGATCGATTAATCGAAGCATAGCAAAAGATTAATTGCTACAAATAACGATTAATCGATTGTGTTTTAATCGATTAATCAGTTGGTCGAATATTTGATTAATTGTTTTGCCGATTAATCAATATACTTCGCTCCTTTCACTACGCATCACAAAAGCTAAACAGACATTATTTACGTTCGACCCTGACTATTATATGTCAGAAAACTGTAGTATAATGAGGCTCATTATAAGACTATTTTTCATTATGAAACGGTTTCTCCCAACAATCAGAGCTCAAGAAACAGTTGTTTGACCAATTAGATAATTAGATCCACTGAGTTCCACGGCCTTCTAATTTAAATTTCACTGCGTTGCCTAGTGTAATCGAGGAGGCCAAGGTCAAATACAAGGTATTCTCTGCGTCCCATGCGCCCTGTTCAGTACATAAAACTGGAGAAATCTCCACAGATATTTATGAATATTTATGTTCGACATAACATATTTATAATAATTATCGTCGAACATAAACAGTCGTATGATACTTGCCTATAATGGTAATTTGGACACTCATATTGAACCCATGTACCATTGGCTCAAAGGGGGTCGAATCCATGTATTTGTGAAAGGAATGAAAGAAACATACAGTCTCTAATGGAACGGAGAGAGATTTCAAGCAAGGATTCTAGCATAACGTTGCGCAAGCAGCTGGACCCAGGTGTTCAGAAGATGAGATCATGCCTCCTGACTCATTGATAAGGAGCCGGTCATGGATATTTTTAGACTGATTGGAAAGTTTCGGCTGTAAGAGAGAGAAGCGCGACTCGGAAATTGAGCTTACCTTGCATTAAAACGGCAACACTGCCACAGTGTCAGAAGAAGAATAATTAAATTTAACCCATTTGCAAGAATAAAAGTAAGTAAATAAATACAGTACTGTGAATCATTTTGGATTAGAGATTTTTGTGTAGAGAAAAAGCTTTTAATAATTGCACAGGAGAAAAGTGCAAATGCAGCATACGTCATCGGGGAATTACTGAGACCAGAGGAGTGGGGAATTTAAAAATCAACAGCACTACCCACGCAGCTGAAGACTAAAAATTAATTAATATCTCAGAAATGCACGATCGATTGTTATGCGCAGTGAGATCATTTGACGTTTGGAAGACGAGCTTTCTGGAGATATAATTTTTATAATTGTACGACAATTATTTCAAAAGTTGGTCACGAAAAGGACTAGGATTTTATTTATTTTTGACTAAATAGTATAAAAGTCCAGGCCAAGCCAGACCAATCATGCAGTATTCCGACAGTCCGTGAGGGGGCGTCACGCTGTAACACATCGTAGGCAGTTTACCAGTACTCCTTGAGGGGAGATGTTACATCCGATAGTCCATGGGACGTGAAGCTACATCGCACCGAAGACAGTATACAAGCTTTCCTTGAGGGAAAAACGCTGTATCACATCGCATAGACAATATCCGACAGCCAAGGGCGTCGCGGTATCAATAACTTACGTGCATCCGTAAGGAGTTGCAAAGAAGTAATATTACAGTATCGCCGTGTTAAAAATTAGGAAAATCCTAGTTACAGGATTTAGGTCCGACAGTATAAATTTTACCGTGAAAAGTTCATAAATTACAGTCGAAGCAGGCTGCGAACTTAGAACCAGGGCGATAGGTCTTAAAGTAAACGACCAAAAGTATCATAACGTACGGAAGTACCGTAACAACGAGATAAACATTTTATCAAATTCCAAGAACCCGAGCAGGGACAGACAGAATAAGGTTCGCAAAGTATTCTAGAAGATTAGGAGTTCGAGAACCGAATAAGCGAAGAAGAGAAGGAAACTATAGACATTGTTTCAAGGAAGCAGATGAACTATTAAAAGGCGCTAAGTTACAAGAAGTATTAGTTGCTAAAATCCATAGGTCACCGATAGATTATCGAGGGGACCGTGAACAGAACAGACTTTCGCTAAGATCAATTAATAGGATCTAGAAAGGAGCCATTCGAGTTAATAAGAAGAGTAGATCGTCAGGAACGGGATTCGAAGGAGAATTATTCCAGGGAAGAAGTAGATGATTCGAGACTTTCATATTCTGCAGGATAGGAAGCCGACATTGAATAAATTTCACCCTTGGATACGGGAGGTTAAGAAGTCACGTGTGATAGGCTTAATAGCGGCCTAGTGATCAGAAGTTGTGAAGTGTAAATATATCAAGATTTTGTGTTAAAAGTAATATTTTTCAGTGTTTTTATTGTGTGTTCTAAACGGATACACCAGTGTATTTAAAATGTTATCAGTGTTAAATGTATACGTGTTAAATATGTGTCAAGATATGTCTGTACATGTAGTGAATTTGTACAAGATGGAGTAATTTAAAAGAGTGGGCAAAATGACGCACCGCACGAGAAGGAAGGTCAGGAAACGACCTAAAGCATGTGAGTAAAGATTTTCATTATGTTTTGGTGTCGGGGAAGTGATTGTGTACAAATCCACCGGAGTTTTGAGTAAAGGGATGTTTCTAAATAACTAATAACAGAATAAGAACGCGATCTGAACAAATAAAATTTGAGAAATAATAAATAATCATGTGAAAGAATAAATCCTGTAAAGGAAATGTATGGAATAAAATGTCAGTGTATTTGACGAATGTTATAAAAGCAAGCGTACTAATAATAATAATAATAATAATAATGTAAAGGAAATATAAATAAAGATTAAATTGAATGATATGAAAATAAGAGCGTTGGAGCCTTAATAAAAGTATAAGACGTGATGTTAATGCATGTTCTTAAAAATAGAGCGAGTATTGTCAAAGGAAAAGATTAATATAAAAATTGAGATATGTGTCAATTGTTAATATGGAATTTATCAGTTCTTTGGAAGACGCTAGGCCTTAAAATAATGTATAGCGCAATGGAGCGCAACTAAAATAAAATGTCACGCTAGGAATGCGTAGAATTTAAATGTACTTGGTAAATTACTTATGAGGGGTAGTTGATTTCGGTGAATTGAGCTATGTTGTAAGTCCTCCAATAGTGACGTAGATCACGAGGCCACGTGTGTATTATTATATTGTAATAGGGAGCAAATGTATGGTATTATGAGCGTAGGTCATGTAGGCCACGGCCGACCCTAAATCGCATTTTTGTATAAGTCCTCCAATGTGGGAATGGTTCCCGAGGCATGTTAAGAGAGTCGAACTCAGACTCATTTTGTTGTTGAAGCCCCTAAGTATTCGTCGTAGAATGTGTATTACTCTTCCCAATCAATGAGGACCCTTCATAATTAATAAATGCCAAGGTTACGAAAGTGGTTTATGAGCCTAATAATGTTGTTGAAAGTAAATAAGAGAAGTAAAATGCCAGGTCTCCCCAGAGAACTGAAAAGAAAGAAAGATTTGTTTTAAAAGCCTTGAGGATCGCTACCACACGTAGGCTAGACGGGACGTTACCCTCAGCCATAAATCTCGCTCAAGTGTACGGTCAGACCCTAGTAGGAGGGTCGGTGAAGGCCGTCTGAAAGAAATAATAAATGCACCGTGAGTGTTTAAAAGTTGTTAATGACCCGGGATTTGAACCGAGGTTTATGTAGATGAAATTATCGCTTGCCAGTTCAGATCGTAGTTTTCTTATGTGATGATGGTCTTATAAGACAAATAAATAAATAGAAATCCCTATTGTAATGTTGTATGGACGTAGGATTCCACGAGTTTAATGAAGATAACTAGATTCTGGGAGTAATCATAGTTTTTGACTTGTCAAGTAATCTTTATAACTCTGGAGTACACAGGTATTTTCCCGATCACTATGGTGAATTTGTAAAACTTGAGAGAGATGGTAATGTTGAGAACATGTGAATGCCCAAATATTTAAGTAGAGAATTAACATGTATTTTAAATGTTTGTTTTGATGATAAGAAAATATAAAAATAGTATTGAGGTGTACAAAAGAATGACACCGTTATTATTGGAAAGTATCGAGCCAAAGGAGCTCGTGGTTAAATGGAACTTTAAGATAGATACTTTATGGAAGTAAAAATAATTATGAGTTGTTGGTTTAAAGGAAACCATGTGTAATATAATATTTGTTTAATTCTATTGTTATTCCTTGTTCACTTTGAACAAGTAGAAGGATTTTGGTCAGTAGTTTATTTGTTTTATTGTTTGTAGCGCCATAATTTTTGGTTAATTAAATGTGTTAAAATAGGAGTTGATTTTGTTGTTATTTTTGAAAGTGTATCCTCTATTTAATCCAAAATGTGTAAGTCACAGAGTGGGAGAACATACTGCAACCCCGAAAATCCCAAATTGAGCAATGCTGGCATACTGTGATCTGCATATTTCTCGCTGAAAGGGCACATGGGGGTATAGAAGTAATGTGCTTGGATTGATAACTAGAGGAACACTTAAGACGGTCATTTCATGTAAAGTAATGATAGGAATAGCTACAACGTAGAATGTTAACTGACCGCATGGGTCCCTGGAAACTCACACCGAGCAGCCCTGAATTAAACAACCCCCCCTACAACAGATATAAAATGGCGCCCAGTACGTAGGGATGAGTTTTCCTAGGGAAAACCCGAGTTTTCTCGAAAAATCAAAATTTTCATTTTTTTAAAAAATGTTTTTTCGAAATTTTGAATTTTAAATACTTCCATAAAGTTTATGAGATTTAATAAAGATATCAAAAGGGTACGTTGTAGTAAAAAACCCGTACCAAAGTAAATTTTTGAAGAAATTGGGACACAATGGTTCAGATTACCATCTCTCAAGCATGTAAGAGCGATGTGGCATGAGTAGCCCACTGTATTCTAATAAGATGGTATTAAGTGAGGAATTGCAAGGGCTTTTGGAGGCTATAAAAGCCGATAGTAATGAAAAGTGGGAGGCTATAGACAATAAATTAGAAGCTATTAAAACTGACAGTGTTAAGATAGATAAAACATTGGGCCTCCAAAAGGATGAAAATAAAAAAGAGTTCGAATCCATAAATGAGAGTTTGAATAAGTTGGACAGCCAACAGAGTGAAAATAAAAGGGATTTAGGATCTATAAATGATAATTTAAAAGCTCTTAAAACTGATAGTGTTAACATGGGAATTAAATTAGAATCTATCCAGGCCGAGTGTAAAAACATGAACAGTGAACTGAAGGCTGAGATAGAAGGCAAATTGAATAGTATAAAAACAGAAAATTCAGATCATTTTTCAGCACAATCCAAGGTTTTAGAAGAAACAATGAATAACAAATTTCAAGGTTTTGACACTGAGTTTGGGAAGAAATTAAATGATTTAAAAGGGAAAATCACAAGTAAAATTGAAAATGAAAATGGGGTACTTAAGTCAGAATTGCAAGACCAAATAAATATCTTAAAGGGTAGCACGGAAAAATCCCAAACTGCATGTCAAGAAAATTTTGGAATTTTGAATAAAAGTTTGAGTTCCATGGGAACTAAATTAAGTAATATGGAGGAAAATGTAGATGCATGTAAAAAGAACTTGTAAACCAGATCCAAGAGGTGCAGAAAGAATTGAAAGCTCAGATAGAATCTAACAAGAGTATTTGTGAAACCTCCCGGGATGAGATAAAAGAAAGTTTTAAGAAATTAGGAGATGAATTTAAAGGGGTAAAGGACCAAGTAGGAAACTTCGAGGGAAAGTCGATGGAGTTCAGGCCGAAGTAAATGATATGAGAATTCAGAATCAGGAAGATGCGAAGAATAGGAAAGAGCAATTTGATCATTTTACCGGGCAGGTAGATGAGAACTTAAAGAAGCACGAGGAGGGAATAAATCAAAAATTAGGTATATACGAAGATCATCTCCAGAGAGAAAGAAAACAACGAGATGAAGAAAATAAGGAAAATACCCTGAAGATAGACGAGATAAGCAAGGGCATCAATGAGGTTCAGGAAACCATTGGAACATTAAAGGTACAAGTAGGAACAACCAGTACTGAGGTAAACCAGGTCCAAAATGAATTAACGAGATTATATAAGAGTCAAGGGAAAACTGAGGAAAAGCTTGAAGGAATTAAAGTAGATATGGTCAAAGGACAAAGAGAAATGGAGAAGAAAATAAAGGAGATACGGGAAGACCTAGATACCATGGGTGACGTTAAACCAGAAATTATAACAAAACAGGTCATGGTTATCAAGAAAGAGGTAGAAGATCAATTAGCTGAAATCAGGGATAGTTTCCTGGAAGAGAAATTCCAACTCAAAAAGGTAGAGGAAGATAGTAAAAGGAATCAAGAAAGAATTCAAAATGAATTAAGATCACGGTTGGAAAGGACTGAACACAAGAACAGTCAAATGGAAATTCAACTCATGGCTAATGAAGAAAGTGCCCGAAGGGAAAGGAAGTTAGAATTTGAGAGTCAGGATGAGTTTCCAAAGACAGGATGGATAGATCCCCGTGAACAAGGCACAGATACAGATAGGGACTTAGGATGGGAGAGCCCTTATAAGAACCCAGGATATCCGATGGCGATGTCAACCCCGTACATGAACCAGACAAATGGTCAGATAATAAACATCATCAAGTCGAATGAGGACAGACCGGTAAAGTTTACGGGTAATAACATGTCAATTACTCCAAAATACTGGTTAAAGGAAGTCGCAGAGTACTTAAACGAAATGAAAGTTCCTCAGGATCGGAGACTGAGAGCAATTGAGAAGCTGTTGGCAGGTGATTGTCTTACTTGGTTCAGAAGCTTCAGGTACACCTTTGATACGGTGGAAGGCTTTAGAGAAGCCTTTCTAAAACGATATTGGGCAGCAGATGTCCAAGAGAATTTGAGGCTAGATCTGTACTCTTGGAAGTACAGCACAAATGCACCAACTAAACACTCAGAATTTTTCACCGCTCAGCTGTGTAAATTCCGGGAACTTGACATTGCTCCAGCTGAGAACGACCTGTGTGCCGCCATTGCAAGACAACTTCCATATGAGATCCAGAGGCTGTTAATCTCATCCAAAGCCAGAAGTGCTGTGGAAGTGGAGAGTGTATTACGTCAATTAGATATGACGACTTCGCACGTTACTCCCAGGCATCAAAGACAGACTGAACAGGTACATATGGCCAGCAGTCAGGAAAACAGAGAGAAACCATCGACCAGAAATCAGTCCACTAGTACTGATACTCAGGGATTGGGTCGAGAGTATGGGCACCAAGAGCCTAGGGGAATACAGCCATACTACAGAGGAGGATATCGAGGAAGAAATCCTAGGAATACGGGTTATAGGCAACAAGAGAGCCGACCCTACAACAATAACCATCAGAGGCAAGAAAACCGAAAGAGATGGGAGAATTATCCCAGAAGGAACGTAAGGCCAGAGGATAGGGATGATGAATATCGGGCCGAAATAGAAGAGAGATATCAGGAAAGTCTTCGTTATATGAATGAACGACCAGACGAACCTGAAAGGCAAAAAGTCCGTTGGAGTGAGGCAATAAAGAACCGGAAATCACCCGACCGACTAGACGGAGCTCAAAGCTTGGAACTACAAGCTCAATTAAAGAATGAGGGGAAAGGAAGCCCTCAGGATTTAAAAAAAACTTCAAATTTAAATCGTCAAAAGTGGAAACATACCAGGAGCTGGGAAGAGGTAGAAATTGTAAATTGGATAACAAGACCAGATGAGCTAATTAACGAGGATGTGGAAGGAATTCCAACCTATTAAAAGAGAACTACCCATAATTATGTTAAGGATAGAAGGATTACTGGTCAGGGCGTTAATTGATACCGGATCCACAATAAGTTTAATTACGCAAACCCTTCTAAATGAATTGGAAACAAGAGGCCGCGTATTGAAAATTCCCACATCAAGTGTAAAGATTAAGGGGATTATTCCTGAAAAATCTTTAACATGTAAATTTCAGGTATACATCGATTTGATCATGGGTAACGCTGAAATTTCGCAATGCTTTTTGCTGGTAAATCAATTGCCGTATAATGTCAAATTAGGTATTGATTTTATCCGTGAGAACAAGGTCATCATAGACCTAGCGCAAAATTGCATTGGAATTCAAAGAGAGGATGTGGATGAACAAAACATTAACCTACAGGAACAGGATGTGAAAATAGGAGAACAGGTATGGCATGTGGAAGAAGTAACTGAGGAAGGTTATAAGGACATAGAAAAGATATTTGAAGTCATCAACATAGAACTCGAAGATAATTTGGAAACTGAGTTCGAGACCAACCTGTCAGGAAAAATAGAGGAAGCTAAAGTTAACCTCGAAAATAAGGAACAATTAAAGGAATTATTATTGAATTTTAGGGACGTATTTGATTCCAAGCCAGGGAAGATTGAAAATTTTAAGTACGCGTTCCAAGTCAATGATTGGGCACCGTTCAGACAAAAACCATACCCGGTTGCGGAAAAACATTACCCACAAACGAAGAAAACACTGCAGGAGATGATGAATGCAGGTGTTATAGAAAAAATGGCGACACCATATGTTAGTCCATTAGTGATTGTGAGTAAACCGGATGGCTCAGTAAGGGTGTGTTTAGATGCCAGGAATTTAAATGCAAAAATCATACCAGAAAATGATTCGGCACCACCCATAAAAGAAATACTGAGGAAATTCAAAGGCAAGAAGATTTTTACAAATATTGACATGACTTCTTCGTATCATCATCTCGAACTGGAAGAGAAAACCAGCCTGCTAACTGGATTTCAGTTCGACCAACTAACATATTGCTTCAGGAGATGTCCGTTTGGATTGAAGACCGCAGGATCTGCCTTAATAAGAGCGCTTGATCGAAACCTGTCAGAGGAAGTGAAAGATTGCACTATCCGTTATGTGGATGATATTTTGCTTACCTCGGAGAACATTGAGGAACATTTAGAAAAGTTAAAGAAATTATTGGAAGACTTAAGAAGGGCAAATTTTAAAATCAATTTAAAGAAGTCAAATTTTTGTCAAAGACAAGTAACATTTTTAGGGCATGTGATCGACAAGGATGGTGTTAAACCAAATCCATGTAAATTAGAATCGATCAGAGATTTTCCAAGGCCTTTGAGGGTGAAGAACGTTCGCCAGTTTTTGGGATTGATTGGATTTTTCTCAGGACATTGTCCATCATACACAAAAACTGTTGCACCACTACAGGACCTTCTGAAGAAGGGGGGCAAGTGGAAATGGACGGAGGAAACAGAAAAAGCATTTTTGGAGGCCAAGGAAATGCTCTTAAACTATGTGAAGCTAGGATATCCTGATTTTAATCAGAGATTTATCATTCAAACAGATGCATCCCAGATTGGAATAGGGGCAATGCTATATCAGGAAAACCCGGATAACCCTGATAAGAAAAATTATCTAGCTTTCACAAGTCGTAGACTGAAACCACACGAGAAAAATTATACGATCAGCGAGATCGAGCTGTTAGCGATATTGCACGCGCTGCAATATTGGCGAAAGATCGTATATGGGTTTCAGGTCACCTTAAGAACGGATCATAAAGCCTTAACCTTTTTGATGAAGACTGATTTATCCAGTCAAAGGTTGATGCGTTGGGCTTTATACATTCAACAATTTGACGTAAAGATAGAATACTGCCCAGGGAAACAAAATGTAGTTCCAGATTATTTAAGTAGACAGCCAGAGTCCACAGAAGAGGAAGTAATGGCTATTGATTTGGAAGACAGGGATCAGCGTACTCTAAATGAGTTAAGAAGCATTGGTCAACGACAACGTGAGGATCCATGGATGAACATGCTCATATCTTTCCTTGAAGGAAGTTTGATAAGAGGAACACCGGCGTACACGGAAGCTAATAAGATAGCTCAAGATTACACATTTTACAATGGATTATTATATAAGTTTGTGGACTCTGACCATACACGATTAAGGATTGTTGTGCCTGCAATTTTGCAGAGGAAAATAGTATGGTTAGCCCATAGATCATTCGGACATATGGGAGTCGACAAAACAGTCTCGATGCTGAAAGAAGCATTTGTATGGCCGAGACTGAGAGAAACTGTAAGGGACACGCTAAAGACATGTGATCTATGTCAAAGGATTAAACCAAATGCATTTCTGATGAGACAAAAGCCTATACCATTGTTGCCCGAAAGGCCAGGTCAAATCATATCTATTGATAATTTCGGACCTTTGCCCAAGGCAAGAAGAGGAAATCGACACATAATGGTGGCTATGGATGTCTTCACTAAAATGGTTGTTCTTGCTCCCATACAGAAGACTAGTACCAAACAGGTGTTAAAACGACTCAAAGAAAAAGTTATACCGATTCTGGGAAAACCTGAGAATTTGTTGTCGGATCACGGTAGTTGTTTTACCAGTGTAGAGTTCAGACAAGAATAAGAAAGACTTGGAATACGTCAGATTTTATCAAGTATTCGCCATCCTGAGGCAAATCCTGTAGAAAGAGTGATGAGGGAGACGGCCAAGTATTGTAGGATATACTGTGCCGAAGAAAATTGGAAATGGATAGATATCCTGGATATTATCGAATTTTGTATAAACAATACAATCCATGAATCTACGGGAGAGATACCAATAACGTTACATCGGAATGAGCAACCAGAGAGACCTTGGAGTCTGGTAATTCCTAGGCCAGCAGACGCTCAGCCTGGAAGAGATGTACGTATTAGAAGAGCCTTTGAGCATCTAAAAGCTCAAGCCGATAGGAGGCAAAGAAGAAATAGGCACAAGAGGTATCATCGGCCACTATTTGCAGGGGAAATGGTGTTAGTAAAAAGACCAGCCATTTCGGATCCAGGGAACCGCGTGTACAACAAGTTCCAGAAAATGTACCACGGACCGTATCAGATAATAAGGGATTTGAGAAATAATGCCTATAGAATTCGGCACTGTGAAACGAATCACGAAGTGACCATGAACTCAGCAAATTTAAAAGTGTATTACCCTCCCGAAGACTTCGATGAAGCAAATGAACAAGCCCTGGTGATGGAACAATTTAAAGATGAATCCACTTTTGATAGAAACGAGAATAAGGAAGAAAAAGGAAACAGAGCTCAAACATTCGAGTGCGAATGCGAATTGGAAAAATTATATTGGGAAATAAAAGAAATAATTGATTTTGTTGAAGAAGAAAATTTCAATTTAAGAAAGGAGAATGATGAAATAAAGAACCGGGTACGGATAGACCACACCCGTAAAGAAGAATGAGGTTCTGGCAACCTGAAGTCCAGACAAATAAAAAAGGGAAGAAAGGGTAGGGACAGACCGTACCCAACCTACACAATTCCCGGATATGACTAAAAAGATGAAAAAAACAAATTATCGTGGGATTTCTAAGGAATAAAAATCGGAAGGTACGGATAAACGTTATGATGGCTTCGACAGTTAAAAGAAAAATAAGATTTTTATGAATAATTGAAATAAATTTCCTCAAACTTTTTCGAAAATTTATTTACCTAAGGTAAGCCTCCGTGGCTTAGGCGGTAGCATGCCGGCCTCTCACCGCTGAGTCCGTGGTTCAAATCCCGGTCACTCCATGTGAGATCTGTGCTGGACAGAACGGAGGCAGACAGGTTTTTCTCCGGGTACTCTGGTTTTCCCTGTCAAAATTTCATTCCAGCAACACTCTCCACTATCATTTCATTTCATCTGTCATTCATTTAATCATTGCCCCAGAGGAGTGCTTCAGGCCTCGGCAGCCGGCACAGTTCATATCCTCGCCGCTAGATAGGGGCTTCATTCATTCCATTCCTGACCCGGTCGGAGACTGGAAGCAGGCTGTGGATTTTTTCATTTACCTAAGGAGGGGAGAGATGAACCCATGTACCATTGGCTAAAAGGGGGTCGAATCCATGTACTTGTGAAAGGAATGAAAGAAACATACAGTCTCTAATGGAACGGAGAGAGATTTCAAGCAAGGATTCTAGCATAACGTTGCGCAAGCAGCTGGGCCCAGGTGTTCAGAAGATGAGATCATGCCTCCTGACTCATTGATAAGGAGCCGGTCATGGATATTTTTAGACTGAGTGGAAAGTTTCGGCTGTAAGAGAGAGAAGCGCGACTCGGAAATTGAGCTTACCTTGCATTAAAACGGCAACACTGCCACAGTGTCAGAAGAAGAATAATTAAATTTAACCCATTTGCAAGAATAAAAGTAAGTAAATAAATACAGTACTGTGAATCATTTTGGATTAGAGATTTTTGTGTAGAGAAAAAGCTTTTAATAATTGCACAGAAGAAAAGTGCAAATGCAGCATACGTCATCGGGGAATTACTGAGACCAGAGGAGTGGGGAATTTAAAAATCAACAGCACTACCCACGCAGCTGAAGACTAAAAATTAATTAATATCTCAGAAATGCACGATCGATTGTTATGCGCAGTGAGATCATTTGACGTTTGGAAGACGAGCTTTCTGGAGATATAATTTTTATAATTGTACGACAATTATTTCAAAAGTTGGTCACGAAAAGGACTAGGATTTTATTTATTTTTGACTAAATAGTATAAAAGTCCAGGCCAAGCCAGACCAATCATGCAGTATTCCGACAGTCCGTGAGGGGGCGTCACGCTGTAACACATCGTAGGCAGTTTACCAGTACTCCTTGAGGGGAGATGTTACATCCGATAGTCCATGGGACGTGAAGCTACATCGCACCGAAGACAGTATACAAGCTTTCCTTGAGGGAAAAACGCTGTATCACATCGCATAGACAATATCCGACAGCCAAGGGCGTCGCGGTATCAATAACTTACGTGCATCCGTAAGGAGTTGCAAAGAAGTAATATTACAGTATCGCCGTGTTAAAAATTAGGAAAATCCTAGTTACAGGATTTAGGTCCGACAGTATAAATTTTACCGTGAAAAGTTCATAAATTACAGTCGAAGCAGGCTGCGAACTTAGAACCAGGGCGATAGGTCTTAAAGTAAACGACCAAAAGTATCATAACGTACGGAAGTACCGTAACAACGAGATAAACATTTTATCAAATTCCAAGAACCCGAGCAGGGACAGACAGAATAAGGTTCGCAAAGTATTCTAGAAGATTAGGAGTTCGAGAACCGAATAAGCGAAGAAGAGAAGGAAACTATAGACATTGTTTCAAGGAAGCAGATGAACTATTAAAAGGCGCTAAGTTACAAGAAGTATTAGTTGCTAAAATCCATAGGTCACCGATAGATTATCGAGGGGACCGTGAACAGAACAGACTTTCGCTAAGATCAATCAATAGGATCTAGAAAGGAGCCATTCGAGTTAATAAGAAGAGTAGATCGTCAGGAACGGGATTCGAAGGAGAATTATTCCAGGGAAGAAGTAGATGATTCGAGACTTTCATATTCTGCAGGATAGGAAGCCGACATTGAATAAATTTCACCCTTGGATACGGGAGGTTAAGAAGTCACGTGTGATAGGCTTAATAGCGGCCTAGTGATCAGAAGTTGTGAAGTGTAAATATATCAAGATTTTGTGTTAAAAGTAATATTTTTCAGTGTTTTTATTGTGTGTTCTAAACGGATACACCAGTGTATTTAAAATGTTATCAGTGTTAAATGTATACGTGTTAAATATGTGTCAAGATATGTCTGTACATGCAATGAATTTGTACAAGATGGAGTAATTTGAAAGAGTGGGCAAAATGACGCATCGCACGAGAAGGAAGGTCGGGGAACGACCTAAACCATGTGAGTAAAGATTTTCATTATGTTTTGGTGTCGGGGAAGTGATTGTGTACAAATCCACCGGAGTTTTGAGTAAAGGGATGTTTCTAAATAACTAATAACAGAATAAGAACGCGATCTGAACAAACAAAATTTGAGAAATAATAAATAATCATGTGAAAGAATAAATCCTGTAAAGGAAATGTATGGAATAAAATGTCAGTGTATTTGACGAATGTTATAAAAGCAAGCGTACTAATAATAATAATAATAATAATGTAAAGGAAATATAAATAAAGATTAAATTGAATGATATGAAAATAAGAGCGTTGGAGCCTTAATAAAAGTATAAGACGTGATGTTAATGCATGTTCTTAAAAATAGAGCGAGTATTGTCAAAGGAAAATATTAATATAAAAATTGAGATATGTATCAATTGTTAATATGGAATTTATCAGTTCTTTGGAAGACGCTAGGCCTTAAAATAATGTATAGCGCAATGGAGCGCAACTAAAATAAAATGTCACGCTATGAATGCGTAGAATTTAAATGTACTTGGTAAATTACTTATGAGGGGTAGTTGATTGCGGTGAATTGAGCTATGTTGTAAGTCCTCCAATAGTGACGTAGATCACGAGGCCACGTGTGTATTATTATATTGTAATAGGGAGCAAATGTATGGTATTATGAGCGTAGGTCATGTAGGCCACGGCCGACCCTAAATCGCATTTTTGTATAAGTCCTCCAATGTGGGAATGGTTCCCGAGGCATGTTAAGAGAGTCGAACTCAGACTCATTTTTTGTTGAAGCCCCTAAGTATTCGTCGTAGAATGTGTATTACTCTTCCCAATCAATGAGGACCCTTCATAATTAATAAATGCCAAGGTTACGAAAGTGGTTTATGAGCCTAATAATGTTGTTGAAAGTAAATAAGAGAAGTAAAATGCCAGGTCTCCCCAGAGAACTGAAAAGAAAGAAAGATTTGTTTTAAAAGCCTTGAGGATCGCTACCACACGTAGGCTAGACGGGACGTTACCCTCAGCCATAAATCTCGCTCAAGTGTACGGTCAGACCCTAGTAGGAGGAGGGTCGGTGAAGGCCGTCTGAAAGAAGTAATAAATGCACCGTGAGTGTTTAAAAGTTGTTAATGACCCGGGATTTGAACCGAGGTTTATGTAGATGAAATTATCGCTTGCCAGTTCAGATCGTAGTTTTCTTATGTGATGATGGTCTTATAAGACAAATAAATAAATAGAAATCCCTATTGTAATGTTGTATGGACGTAGGATTCCACGAGTTTAATGAAGATAACTAGATTCTGGGAGTAATCATAGTTTTTGACTTTGTCAAGTAATCTTTATAACTCTGGAGTACACAGGTATTTTCCCGATCACTATGGTGAATTTGTAAAACTTGAGAGAGATGGTAATGTTGAGAACATGTGAATGCCCAAATATTTAAGTAGAGAATTAACATGTATTTTAAATGTAATCATATATTTGTTTTGACGATAAGAAAATATAAAAATAGTATTGAGGTGTACAAAAGGATGACACCGATATTATTGGAAAGTATCGAGCCAAAGGAGCTCGTGGTTAGATGGAACTTTAAGATAGATACTTTATGGAAGTAAAGATAATTATGAGTTGTTGGTTTAAAGGAAACCATGTGTAATATAATATTTGTTTAATTCTATTGTTATTCCTTGTTCACTTTGAACAAGTAGAAGGATTTTGGTCAGTAGTTTATTTGTTTTATTGTTTGTAACGCCATAATTTTTGGTTAATTAAATGTGTTAAAATAGGAGTTGATTTTGTTGTTATTTTTGAAAGTGTATCCTCTATTTAATCCAAAATGTGTAAGTCACAGAGTGGGAGAACATACTGCAACCCCGAAAATCCCAAATTGAGCAATGCTGGCATACTGTGATCTGCATATTTCTTGCTGAAAGGGCACAGTATGGAAATTATAAAACTCGCATACGGTCGTTTTATAAACATACTCGTGTTTTAATTATTGCCATTATAGGCTCGTTGCATAATGTACTATTTTGTTCGACGATAATTATAACTATTTTATGTTCGAACATAAATATTCATTAATATATGTCGAGATATTACCAGTTTTATGTACTGAACAGGGCGCATGGGACACAGAGAATACCTTGTATTTGACCATGGCCTCCTCAAATACCCCACTATGACACTAGAAGCCACGCAGTGAAATTTAAAATAGAAGGCCGTGAAAGACAGCGCATGCGCGATGCTATCCTTACCTAATTGGTCACGCAATTGTTTCTTGAGCTCTGATTGGTGGGAGAAACTGTATCATAATGAAAACTTGTACTGTAATGAGCCTCATTATACTACAGTTTTCTGACATATAATGCTTACATTTCACCAGGGTCGAACATTAAATATATTAACTTATATCATAGGCTATATTTTTAAATAATGTACTGCAACTTCTTTGTGAAAACTTGGCTAAGACAAAGTAAAACAAAATGTTCCTGTCCTAAATTGATAACATTGAACAAGAATTCAAAATCATTGTGGAAACCCCATCATTTTCTTTTTTTCGAAACCCTTCCCAACTGTATTGATGTTTGTCACTGTCTCTAATTTGGTTATTGTTAACATAAACAAGGAAGGACACTTCGTATATTTAGGCAAAAAGTAACTTTGATTGATTTCTATATATCATTGCGAAAATAAGCGTATTCAATGCCCAAGATCGCGGAATCAAACCAAGCCGAAGTCGTCGTATTTTTAAAGGCGTTAAAAATTCCTCAGTATGCCTTCCTTCGGAGGGGAAGTAAAGCCGGCGGTCCTATGTCATAGATTTATGGCATATTAAAGAACCTTCCACTAATTACACCTGTGTTAAGCTAAATTAGGTTAGGTTAAAGATTTGACAAACGGTCTTAGGTTCCGACGTTTGTCGCCGGGAGTCGACTGTAGTGGCATCTGGTAACCAGGTTCAGAACTAGTAGTCGCTGGCGGTGGCGTTTCGTGGCATAAGTAGGAGCTAATTGAAAAAAAAAATTGTCTGCAGTCCTTACTTGAATTGAAAACAGATAACACACACTAATACAGCCATCACAATTAACACCGGTTATCAGACAGATTCTACACACACACAAGTACACGGGGCTACATGACCGCATTGTCGCGGTCCCTAAACTGAGGATCCAACCAATCAAACTTCTCTTCTTGTCTCGTATTTACTAATCATTCGATTCTTCGGTTAGTCGATTAATTTATTATTCGATTATACAATTAATCGATTTAATGGCCAGTCAATTAATCGATTAATCAATTTCGATGAATTTAAAATAATTCGATTAACCTAACATCGATTATTACCTTTTCTAATTGGTGATTTTATTTTCAAGCATTTAGATTTCAATTTTTTGAATTATTATTGACTTAAAGTGGAATATATCGATTACATGGATTTGGTATTCACTTGACACAATCGTCAATAAGGAACATTTTGGATATTATTAAGTTCTTTTCGTTTCAGGCCCGGGGGCCATGGAGAGCTGCAACATGAAAATCCACAGCCTGCTTCCAGTCGACCGACCGGGTCATGGAAAGGAATGAATGAAGCCCCCATCTAGCGGCGAGGATATGAATTGTGTCGGCTGCCAAGGCCTGTCGCACTCCCCTGGGGGCAATGATAAAATGAAAGACAGATGAAATGAAATGACAGTGGAGAATGTTGCTGGAATGAAATTGTGACAGGAACAAGAAGTTCCATGACGAACTAAAGAGCCTACTTTTCTTAAAATTGAGATTCATGCCAATGATTAATCTACAGTATATGAACCTATCTAGAATATTAGGGTAAAAAATATAGACAGCATTTATTAACAGTTGTCAGCCCTGATTGCTCTTAAGAATACTTATAGTCATATCTGTTATGTTACTCATAGCACATTCGAAATTTGGATAAAATCCAACTGATAGTATAGAAGTTAAATGTATTTAAAAATTGGTTCTATCAACAGGCTTAGAATCATGTTGGTAGAACTGACGTATATAAGTTACTCCAAATTAATTTAAAATATCAGGTACTATGCGTTTGCATAGTTTAAAGCTGTCGGATTGCATACTTTCTGATATATTGGTATTTGGGTAAAAAAAGAGAGTAATTATCAACAGTTGGCAGCCCTGGTGGCTCTTAAGAATACGATCAGTCATATATGTTTATGTACACATATTACATACAAAATTTGTTTGAAATCCAATTGTAAGTGTCGAAGTTATGTGCATTAAAAAATTGGATATATCAGAAGTTTTAAAATTATTTTGGCAACACTGTCATGTATGTCCTCCTGGAAATTAAACTGAAATAGTATTATCTACATGTGTGCCAATTTTGAAATAGCTCCCATGCATACCTTCTATGATATCCAACATGGAGCTCAAATTTCTAGTGCGTTTTTTCAGCAGTTGGTAGCACTGACATCATTTTCAAATATGGGCTTCAGATATTCCGGAATACGTCTTTACTCATACTAAATTTGGTTTCGATTGCTGCAGCCGTTTAGGAGTTGTAAGGGGGGGGGGGGTGGACACACACACACACAGCCCGACAGACAGACACTCATTTTCCCGGATCGATCTCATAAGTCTACTTTTCCTCATTTTTTGCACAAAAAAAACCTGTCTGCCTCCGCTTTGTCCAGCACAACTCTCACACGGAATGACCTGGATTTGAACCACGGACCCAGCGGTGAGTGTCCGGCGTGCTGCCGCCTAAGCCACGGAGGCTCCAGGGCTGCAACATTGACGGTAAGATTGCGGCAATATCGGAGGGAAAGCAGATGATCCTCGCTGTTGTAACTCCAGTGGATAGGACGCCGTTAGAATTACTGAACTCTGGTATGAAGACGCTTGCCAATTCGTGAAAGCTGTACAGTACTGTTGTATTTCGGTGGCTGGCTGGCATTCCTTAAGCAGGGGAGCAGTCACTGTGCACAGAGGTATGCACGGGTAGGACCAGGAATTACAAAATATGTGTCTCTTCCAACTCATTCATCTCCAACACCCATTCATAAATCTGCAGTACCCGGGGAAACTTCCTTCCTTATTTAAAACAAGTAGTTCCGTGAAAAGTCGCCTCGGTAGCGTAGCGGTCAGCAAGGTTAGCTTGCGTCCCGGAGGTCCTGGATTCGATTCCCGGCTCTGCCACGAAATTTGAAAAGTGGTACGAGGACTGGAACGGGGTCTACTCAGCCTCGGGTGGCCCAAATGAGTAGAGGGGGTTCGATTCCCCCTCAGCCATCCTCGAAGTGGTTTTCCGTGGTTTCCCACTTCGTCTTCGGGCAAATGCCGGGATGGTACCTTCTGCAAGGCCACGGCCGTCTCCTTCCCTCTTCCTTGCCTATCCATCCTGACCATCCATTACCTTCCCTCATGAGGCCCCTGTTCGCTTTGCAGGTGAGGCCGCCTGGGCGAGGTGCCAATCCCACCTCACCAGTTGTATCCCTTCCGATTCGATGTTCCCAGCTCTAGGACACTGCCCGTAGAGGCGGTAGTGGTGAGTTCCCTCGCTGAGTCCGTGGGTTCCACCAACCTGGAGGGTAAACGACAAAAAAAAACAGTTCCGTGAAAAACTAAATAGCCTATTTTCATATATCCTACTGGTCTTACTTAGGACACGAGAAATGGAAAAGATATTTTAAAACTTTTGATGATAATTGTTATCATCTAGGTCATCGGCCCCTAATGGTCGAAAATTACAATGAAATGGAAACCAGAACAAAAATTAAGTGAGACTGAAAATCCTTACAAAATGGAACTCAGATTGAAACGACTCACAAAATGTAGAGTAGTAATACTTACAAAAAGGAATTTAGTAGGAAAATACTCACGAAAGTCCCCGCCCCTACATTGAAAGACTTACTAAAATGCAATTTAGATCGAAAATGCTTACAAAATGCAACGTAAATTAAAAATACCGACAAAATGGAGTGTAGATGCAAAATATTTGCTAAAGGGAATTTAGAGACACGGGGAGCCAATTAACAAAAACAGTGCGGGAATCTTAAACAGAAAAGGAAATACAATGGAAAGAAAACAAGAGGTCTGACCCCTCGAAAAAGGAGGGATTAGGAAAGATGAGACAAGGGCCAATCAAGGCGGGAAATTGAAAGACTCCCTAGGCCGCGGACACCCCTATTACCGTCGGGGTCGGAAAATAACAAGAGTTGACCAAGGTTGGTTGGTTGGTTCCTCAGTTTAGGGGCTGCGACAACGTGGTCATATAGCCCCGTGTACTTTGGGTGTGTGTAGAATCTGTCTGATAACCGGTGTTAATTGTGATGGCTGTATTAGTGTGTGTATCTGTTTTTTAATTCAAGTAATGACTGCAAATTTGAATTTTTCAAATAGTTCCTACTTTTGCCGCCAAACGCCACTGTCAACGACCACTAGCCCTAGTTCAGAACTTAGCTACTAGACGCCACCGCAGTCGGCTCTTGGCAACGAACGTAGAAACCTAAGAGCATTGTTTACATTCTTAACCTAAACAATTTAGCTTCACACAGGTGTAATTAGTGGAAGGTTCTTTAACATGCCATAAATCTATGACATGGGACCGCCGGATTTACTTCCCCTCCGAAGGAAGGCATACTGAGGGATTTTTAACGCTCTTAAAAAATCCGACGGCCTCAAAGGAGGACGACTGGAAATAAGACGTAGAGGAGTCCGGCACAAGTAAGTGGGAGCAATGCTGGACTCAGCTGGGGTCCCGTGGTCGCCAACCCACGTCCCACTAAATGTGAGCCCCTGGGGAGATATTTAAAAAAAATTGCAAAGCCGCCATTTTTAACTTCTTATAAAATTCCATTAAATTAGACGTCAGTGTATTAAGGCTTGTATGAAGATATACAATGCCCAGTTTCACAGCGGTTGGATGAAAAGTCACGAGAAAGATCCATTTAAATATTTAAATTTCGCGTCACCGCCATGTTGGTTTTGTGCTCACCAGGTTATTGAATGATCCATAGGTGAACTTAAATAAATTGCCTCGATCAACATACAAAATTTCAGTTTGATTGCTGTCATAGATTCGTAGATATTGAGAGTCGTCTAAATATTTCGGATGGTCACCATATTGGATTGTTATATACGTCAGCTATAAAGTTATGTACCATTAGATGAAGATTATTGCATAGGTTCATTAATCAAACTTTCACTAACTTCGATCGCATGATTAGGACACAACAAATAAGAAAATAATTTCAAATTTCGTACAGTCGCCATCTTGAGGTTATATAAACAACCAAATTAGATCTCAGTGCATTGCAATGTGTATAAACATTTGCTGTACAAAGTTTCACTACGCTCGGATGGTTAAATCGCGAGAAAAGTCTATTTAAATGTTTCAACTTCGCTTGGTCGCCATGTTCGTTTTGCACTTGACAGGTTTATAAAAGTCACATAGATGAACTTCTTAGTACCCTTTATCACCGTACAAAATTTCAGGGCAATATCTGATACTGTTGCGGAGATATAGAATGCCAGTGAAATATTTCGCACGGCCGCCATGTTGGATTGGTGAAATGTATTAAAATTTGAAAGGCACGGTCGAGGTCAGATGAGGTAGCAGTATGCACTTACCGAGTTTCATTGAAATCGCTTCGGCCGTTTAAATTTTATAAGGGACACACACGCACACACACTGACATAAGGTGATCTCTAAAGCCTTTTTTCTTTTCCATAAATGAAAATAGGCTAAAAAAGAGACAGTGAGTCTGAAAGACTGGACTTTATATCATTTTAAATGCTACAAATGCTGAAAAATGCTAGAATGGCTGGAGGCTTCTCGCTTCGCTCGAAGACAAAGACTCTTGACATCTTAGATGATCAAGAAACAATCAGAACGCTAGAAAGTTACAAGTCCTGAGGGAGCTGGAGCGCGCGGTGAAAGGAGGGAGCTGGCTGGATGAAGTCACGCTCGCCGTGTCGTTGCGGTCTCGTAACTCCAGAGCTCACCAGTGAACTCAGTACACATGCACCAAGCGGTACTATGACGTCACACACCTCAGTGCATTCTCGGTACATTTCGTGACGTCGCCGTAACATAACGACGAAGTCGACTAGATCATTTAAAATGATAAAATCGTTTATAATTTGCATCTGTATCATAATCAGCATGGAAATATTCACAGCCTTTCAGATTAGGAACTTGTTGAAAATATGACTTGAGAATTATGATTTTAGGATACTGTAACAAAAAAGAAAAGAAATAATACACTTTACATTAATTTAGTGGACTAGATACAACAAAGGATGTGGTCTAACACTTGGTGTCCATGATTTGTCAGTTTAGCGTGTGTCACCATGCCGCCAACACGCAAGAGACGTTTAGTTAATACACCAAATAATCAAAATTGAAACAATAAAATTAACAAGTAGTTCCGTGCAGAACTATACAGCCTATTTTCATATATCCTACTCGTGTTAATTGCCTCTATCAACATAGAAAATTTCAGTTTGATTGTTGTAATAGATTCGTAGATATTGAGAACCGTCTAAATATTTCAGATGGTCGCCATGTTGGATTTTAATTTATGTTTTATTACATGAAGATTATTGTGTACGTGTGGTATGCGAAAGTCAATCGCATGATTAGGGCACAAGAAGTAAAAACGAGATTTTAAAATTTCGCACAGCTGCTATCTTGTGGTTATGAAAATAATTGAAATAAATTAGATGCCAGTGGATTAACATTTGTTTAAGCATTTAACGAGCAAAGTTTGACTGCACTCGGATGGTTAAATCTCGAGAAACGTCCATTTAAATATGTATAATTCGCGTCGCCGCCATGTTAGATTTGTGCTCACCAGGTTACTGAAAGTCCTATAGGTGACTTTATGTTCATAGCTTCTATGAACATAAAAAAATCAGTTTGATTGCTGTAACAGATTCGTAGATATTGAGAACCATCAAAATATTTCGGATGCTCGCCATTTTGGATTGTTATATGTATAGGCCATAGAGTTATGTACCATTCAAGGACAATTATTGCCTAGGTTCATTATTCAAACTTTCACTTCGATCGCATGATTACGACACAAGAAATAAAAACTTAATTTTAAAATTTCGCACAGCCTCCATCTTGAGGTTATGTAAACAATTGAGCTAAATTAGATGCCAGTGCATTTCAATATGTATAATCATTTACTGCGCTCAGGTGGTTAAATCACGAGAAAAGTCTATTAAAATGTTTCAAGTTCACTTGGCCGCCATGTTCGTTTTGTACTTTACAGGTTTTTGAAAGTTACATGGATAAACTTGTAGCAGTGCCCTTTATCACCGTACAAAATCTCATGGTGATATCTGTAATAGTGTCGGAGATATAGAATGCCAGTGAAATATTTCGCACAGCCGCCATCTTGAGGTTATGCAAACAATTGAACTATATTAGATGCCAGTGCATTACAATGTGTATAAACATTTTCTGTACCAAGTTTCATTACGTTTGGAATGTTACATTGCGAGAAAAGTCTATTTAAATGTCTCAACTTCGCATGGCCGCCATGTTGATTTTAATGTTACCAGGTTTTTGAAAGTCTCATAGGTGAACTTCTAGTAGTGCCCTATATCACCGTACACAATTTCAGGGTGATATCGGTAATAGTTTTGGAGATACTGAATGCTAGTAAAATATTTCGCACAGCCGCCATGTTGGTTTGGTGAGACACAATAAAATTTGAAGGGCACAGTCGGGATCGGCCAGAATGGTGCTATGATCTTACCGAGTTTCATTGAAATCGCTCCAGCCGTTTAGAAGTTATTAGGGACACACACACACACAAGATCACACACACACGGACAAAAGATGATCTCATAAGCCTTTTTTTTTTTCATAAAATGAAGATAGGCTAATAATCAGAAAGTATTAAGATTCAGCGACGAAACTGGAATGAGTCGACAACAAGATGAAGACGTTGTAATCATTGAACGATCAACAACTACAAATGAAGTTACTTGTTTTCTGTCTTTCCACAGAACGTCACGTTATTTACGCGTTTCAATCTGTTTTATGATGAAAGCGTGCAAAAATAAAACTATTGTCTGTATGTTTGTACTCGAGAACGGATGGGTGGAACACCGTAAAATTTGGTATGGGTATACATCACAGGCCAGGCACCAATCATTTATATAGCTATTCACAATATCTGTCATAGAAGGTTGACTATGGAGGGAAATTCCCTTAAGAATACATTCTAACTTGGGCCAAGTTTTTCGTAGAAAGACGAGATCAAGCTCATTTTTAGTGCATCATTCTTCTCCTTCTTCTATTTCTTCTCCTTAGTCTATTTCTCCTTCTACTCGTATGTCTTCTTCTCCTTCTCAAATTTCTTCTTCTATTTCATCTTCTTCTATTTCTTCTTCTCCTATTTCTTCTCCTTCTTAGCATTTATCCCGCTGAATTTCAGGGTCTGCTGTTCAGTGCCCAACTCTAGGAATGGGTATTCCAAGTTTCAGACACCTAGATATCAAGGGAAAGGCTGTAGCCGCTTTTGAAAGTCCAGATATTTGATTATCGCGCTACATTGCTTCTCGAAGCATTTCGAAGGATTTTACCGATAGTTGGATGTCAAGTGACGTAGCGAGTCATAGCAGAGGTGGAGGCTATTTATTGATTAAATAGTTAACTATGGAGCAGAGACTTGAGACTAGGATCAGATTACTGGCACGGCCAAATGAAAGAGAACGCAATTAGTATCAAGTAAATCGGACCAGGGATTCAAGAGATATGAGGATTTCTAGATATCAGGCGATGACGCGTGACCCTGACCGTTTTGTATAAAAGCCAGCTGGAGCAGGCATGGTTAGCTCACTTCAACACAAGCACTTGCAGAGCAAGTTGCGTCTACGCTGAGCCAAGGCACATGGTTGCCGTATCTACGCAGAAGTTCTGTTCAAATCGTGATAGTCACGAGAAGTGCTGCGCAAACGAGTTGGAACTTAGTAAGTTTCTGGTGAGGAGAATCACTGAGGTGATTGATTTCTACAGACATTGGTGGAAATATTTATATTTCCTAAAGGACATATGCTAGACTCTGTCTAGAAAATAGTATTTTGTCACAGTCCAATAGTAACTTAATACTTGGATGTTTAAATCCATTTTCAAGTCAGTTTTCATTATTTGTAACTAGTTGACCACTTCGATCTGTCAGTACACTGAAGACTAGTCTATAACGGTGGCGTTCATTAGTCTACGCAAGGGAAACTGCAAGTTGTCTAGCGCATGGCAGATGGTGATATTAATAAACCATGCCCAGGGAACGATCTTCAGAACAGCCGTTAACTGCTTAGACTGTCAATGTTTTTCTTGTACTGATGAGATTACAGTGAGTTATGTTACAACTGACATATTTAAGAAGAGATCACTTAGATCTGACCCTATTTCAACAAACTGTTATGGCTTTGATAGAAGCACATATTAAAATGGAACCACAGTTTATTCAAACATCGAAAGATACTACCACTATGTCTGACTAGACGATTTGTGGGTCTACAATGGCGGCCGATACAAGGATTATACGTGCTTGTCCGTTAGGGCATGTATACGGATAAATCTGGTACAGACCAGGTTTACTACACTTCAAGACCATCAAGAAATGTAAGCCACATTTGAATTATATTATGCTTAGCTAATTGGAACAAACTATTTTTCTGCAGATGACCAACACATTTTTTTCGTCGTATTTAAAGCTTGTAATGATTTACGCAAGACTTGTTAGAGTTATTCTGAGCATTTTCAGCACTCAGAACAGTTTAGGATCGATGACCGAGCATTTCGAGCATTTATTTGAATTTTTCATATTTTTGGGAAATCACGGTAATCAGCCGATGTAACTGTAAAAGTTAAATTTATTTTTGTTGAGGAATGGATATTTTTTCCATATTCGAAGGTTCGAACATGTGGATTCTCACATAATGAGATGATAATTAAACATATTTCAAATAATAATAATAATCCACTAATAATAATAATTTTCATAATTTTCTAAATAATTCTTGGATATTATATTTTCTAATAATCATATGTATTGAGAAAGAGCCTATGAAGTAGTTGAAACATTTCTAGTCTGGAACAGGAGATTTTCCGAAGGAGAGTGGTTAGCGCAAGCCCGCATTCAACCAACATGTCAGTTCTGGTTGAACAGTTGATATTTGCTATGAGCAAAGTATATGTTTCATATAACACGGAGAGGCATGAAACGGGAAGCAATTGATATTTGTATCAAATAGGATATTTTTGTATTTATATAAAATCATGACGTAAATACACTTCGAAAGTGAAATGAAGATTTTCATAAGTATGGTTAAATTCACGGGTTGAACTGAATGGTAAAATAAAATAAACTTGTAAGTTTATTAATCTTCCAGTGTTGATAACAAGCAGAGGCTTGATTTATTGTATAAATTTTGGGAAGATAATTTATGTGTGTGGAGTAGTTGAAATGCCATTCCCAGGTGCGCATGTTAAGTCGCAGGAATGAAGGTTTTTTCGAGCATCAATCAAATAGCAGGTTCGATGGCTCAGGTTTATAGTAGGAGTATTGGAGCCACACATTTCGTCGTATGAATAACCCGAAGGTTATTTCTTTGAAACCATCAGTTCTTATTTCAACCTTGTTTACGAATTCCATTTAGACTTTGATTTTGCTAGAACCCGGATTTGTCATGATAGTAGTTTATTCTTCTTCAGAGGAAGACCTTTGCCGTTGTTGTTGTTGTTATAATATTGTGTTCCTACACAAATAATAGAATGGGCCACTGCCAATTTAAAATAATTCTTTAACCACGAATGATTTGAAGGATATTTTCAATCCTAGTGCCATGAACTAAATGAATTCATTATAAAACTACAATTCTAATTTCCGCATTCTGTCGAAGAATTGCAAGTTGTGAAAGTTGCTAAAAATGGCCATAAATATAAATATTTTTTTCATAATGAGTCCAAGTGGATAATTGAATAGTCGAATGGTTCAACCATCTATTGATCAAGTTGATGATTCAGAAATCATATATTTTGTTTGGAACTTGAAGTTCATAATCGAGTCACTTCTCGAATGTTTAATGTCAGAAGAACAATTAATTGTTGTTGTGCTTCGCACAGTTCTTCGATGCTATGCTCAAAGGTCAAATACTTTTCAGATGTTATTAATATGTGTTAATAATTTGTGTTGCTTCAATGATGATAATATTTTCGACGATATATTTTTGAAACTGGAAAACAAGTGAAAGTTTAAGAAATTCTATAAACATTTATTCTACGAGTGTTAATATCATGTAAATAGTCAAACAGTGATCTACGTTATTTCCAGTATGGACAATTCATTTTGAGCTGGAATTAAATGTTAATAACTTTGGAACACAGTCCACAGGACTATTAATCGGACTTGTGTTTCCAAAAAGATTGTCAAATGTGTTTGGAAGATTTCTGTATATTGTGTGTAAATAAGAGTGTGGATCGCCACACGTGGATGATGCTGCTTTGAGCATCCTTGCAGTCAGATTTTAACTTTAAATAAACTGAGATAATTTTACCAGATGTGTTTCACCCAATTAAATCTCCTTCTATCCTTATTGTTGCATTGAGCCAAAAATCAGTAAAGCATTTTTATAAATTTGATGTCGTTTTTGCGATTTGCTTTAACCCATCTGGCGCTCCGGGATATTTTGACTCTCGTGCTGACTGATTATTGGTAAAATGCATATGTGGTCGTGCGGACTCCGGTCTAAACGGGCACAGTTCTGCACTTTCCTTTTCACTTGATGCGGTCTTGTGCATCTTCAGGAGAGACTTTAGCCAATTGCATTTCCTCCCGCAGTGTGTCAAGCCAGCCAGCCCTTCTTTGGTCACCCTCGTCGTCTGCGACCCTCAGGATTGATGTTTAAGGCTCTTCTCGCAACCGAAGAACCGTTTCTACGTAGTACGTGGCCATACCATCATCGTCTAAGGGATGCCATTCGAACATTTCTGATGTGCTCCAGTCTTGTGAGTCCTATTGGCAACTCCAGCTATCTGATATGACATCTAGCGGTAAAAATTAGAAACTTACCAAGTAGGGTACATTTGTCACGTGGTGACTGTATATGGTTTCTTGTATTGGTAAACAGATCGTGGTAAATTGTTCGTGTCTTTATACATAAGTAATAAGTTTTACTCGTTGATAGAGTGAAAAATGAGTAAAAGCAAAGTGTATTGCTCAGTTGACGGCTGTAAGTCGATGTATAAGAGGGCTGCGGATATACGTTTTCATCACTTTCCAAAACATGCAAATAGCACTAGCCGAAATGTGATGATACCTAATAATACCTAATACCTAATAATAATACCTTTCCACCCCGGGAAGGATCTAACACTTGTCGATGTAGACAGACAGAAGACCTGCGACGTAAAGCCAGCGAAGGTATTCAGTTTAAAAACAGCTGTTACGATGGGCGCGCTGGTAAGATTGAAGTTACTTGAATAATTAATTAAATAATTAATTATTGGCTGCTTGGTAGGGAGAAGGGATGAGTTTAACTTGTATTAAAACTCGGGGGGCGACAGGAATTGCTTGATTTGGATGGTTAAAAGGTGGGTTTGGTGTTGAATATTTGAATGGTAGCGGAATCACTCATTCTACAGTGCCCACGGGAAGGCAAGTTAGGCCTATATGACTCGTAGTGGAATAGCTCGAATATCGAAGAACTTAGCGATTACGAGGTGTAGGCTTGGCGGAAAGGCTGGCGGATCATCAGTTTGACATCAATTCATGATATAAGTCGGAGCTTGGAACAGTGGCGTCTGGTTTGCGTGGATGCTAGTCTCGGAATGATAAAAGTAGCACAGCTTCGGTGTGTTATTTATTTGTTTATGTACCGTATTTCTCTATTTGAATGTCCTCGGCGTTGACTCAGGATCGACATTTACATTATATTGCGCATAATAGTACCGAAATAATGTCCGATGTGTGGCCCTGTGTAAATTTGAATCAGCTGATCTACATCAACCATAAAAACTTATGCTTGATAATATGTAAATGACACCAAAAAATCCAGTGGAACACACAAATTAGATCACGTGTATCGCACAGTTATACATATATACAATTAAAAATAACACTGTCATTACTTTAGAGACCACATTTACTGATTATAACCGAAAAATAAAAAGTGTTCCATATCAAACGCGTGTTATTGAGTATTTTAAACCCTACTTATCCAGACCGACCGCAGCGCCCCAAGTGTTAGTTTGAGTTGCCAATTGGCCAGCGAAGCATCTTCATTTCCATGACATGCAGCTGTTGTTCATGTCTTCTTGTGGCTGGCCAACGTTCGATTGCATACAGTGCCACTGGTCTAATGATGGTTTTATATAATACATTTTAGATTTCAGGTACATTGGCACTCCTGTAACTTAGCGCCACTTCATCCAGGCAGCGTTGATTCTGCTTCGAACATCTGGGAGTGTGTCACCATCCGATTGGTGAAGTGACCCCAGATATTTAAATTGAGACGTTTCCCTCAATGTGAGAAACAAAATTCGAAAGCCATATTTTAAGGCCCTAGAATCAGCCGTTTACGATATATTTGTAACAAAGCATCCCAGCTATGGAAGACAGAACGAGGCAAGGCTGAATTTGACTGATAAACAAGTAGCAATATAATTACAATAAGAATGTATGGTAAGAGGTTTTTTCCTGAGATGTGCACAAAACCTTTCTAAATCGGGTACTTCACCAAGTTTCATTGATGATACAAGGGTATGAGAAAGTCAGAGGATCTTCCTTTTAGTGAAATAAGATTTGTAAAGGGACTTCTGTTACTCAATAATCTGACACAGGAATATCATAAGAGTTCTGAGCGTCGTACTGCAATTCAGAAATGGAGGATTATGCCGAGTCTTATAAATTAGCCAGGTACCCACCGATTTCACAAACAGTTTTTCTCTCCGAGAAAATGTACGCCCAGTACATCGAACGCTATTCAAAATTGAATCCGCCATTAATGCATTGGATGATAATAGGTCTGGAGGTGAATCGTGCAAAGCCGTGGTGGCTATTTAGGGTCATCGACCGTGCCTTAAAGGACAGTATTCAACAAGACGTTTGTGATGGAATGTTCGACACCAAGCGGATGTGTGACGTCATTACACGTGTCATGGCCCCCTTTCGCCACCTTACTGTTTTATTGGTGTCCGAAGAGACGCCCAGAGTCATTGTTTTCATTCCCGTTTAATGTAGTTTTGTCATGTCTACAAGTTATGTGAATGTGGATACACACTCCATTAAAAAGAAATGTGACTCTAATAATAATATAAATAATAACAATAATAATATTTCAAATATTTAGGAGAAATTATTGTACCATCTGGATTAGCGCCTTCGGTGGTGTACCGTAATTGGTAGCATGCTGAGCTTCTGTGCCCAAGACCACGGGTTCAAACCCGGCCGAAGTCGTCGGATTTTTTAAGAGCGTTAAAAATCCCTCAGTATGCCTTCCTTCGGAGGAGAAGTAAAGCCGGCGGTCCCATGTCATAGATTTATGGCATGTTAAAGAACTTCCACTAATTACACCTGTGTGAAGCTAAATTATAGGTTAAAATGTAAACAACGCTCAGGTTCCTACGTTCGTCGCCAGGAGCTGACTGCGGTGGCGTCTAATAGCTAAGTTCTGAACTAGTAGTTGTTGATGGTGGCGTTTGGCGGCAAAAGTAGGAACTAATTGAAAAATTCTAAGTCTGCAGTCCTTACTTGAATTAAGAACACACTATTACAGTCATCACAATTAACACCGTTTATCAGACAGATTCTACACACACCCAAAGTACACGGGGCTACATGACCGCGTTGTCGCAGCCCCTAAACTGAGGAACCAACCAATCGACCATCTGGATCGGACAGGAAAGCTAACTCCAGAAAGAATACCAAATAACATAGAATCAATATAATGAAACAGTGATGTCACGAAATGCGAAACTACTGCACTACAAGACTGTTGTTCTTCCGGAAGCATTGTACGCCTCCGAAGCTATATCTCTAGGAGGCCTCTCACAAATTGGTGAAATCGAAATCCAGGAATGTAAAATTCTCAGGCAAATATATGACTCAGTTTATGTTAATGGTATATGGATTAAAAGGAAAACCACAGACTTGTACACAGTAATCACTGATACCGTGCGTAAGAGACGATTGAAATTTTATGGTCACATGTGCAGAATGGACAACACCAGATATGCAAAACAACTGCTTGATATAATAAATTCAAAGAAGGTCAAAATCAGTCGGTTAGAAGAAATCAAACAGGACTTAAAAGAAATAAACATCACAGAAAACATCATGAATCGCAAGACTTTTGGAACTCTAGTTACAAATCACTCTTTCACCGAAAAAGCTAAAAAAGTCCACTGGAAAAAAATGGGCGGAGTAACGTAAGTAGGGGCTTAGTTAGTTCATGAGGAGACTTCGGGAGGAGAAGATGAGGTAAACACCATCAACCCAAGTCAAAAAGTTCAAACGCGCTCCCTAAGTGGATAATACGAAGAAAGAAAGAAAGAAAGAAAGAAAGAAAGAAAGGAAGGAAGGAAGGAAGAAAGAAAGAAAGAAAGGAAGAAAGGAAGGAAGAAAGAAAGAAAGAAAGAAAGAATGAAAGGAAGAAAGAAAGAAAGAAAGAAAGAAAGGAAGGAAGAAAGGAAGGAAGGAAGGAAGGAAGAAAGAAAGAAAGAAAGAAAGAAAGAAAGAAAGGACGAAAGAAAGAAAGAAAGAAAGAAAGAAAGAAAGAAAGGAAGGAAGGAAGGAAGGAAGAAAGGAAGGAAGAAAGAAAGAAAGAAAGAAAGAAAGAAAGAAAGAAAGAAAGGAAGGAAGGAAGGAAGGAAGGAAGAAAGAAAGAAAGAAAGAAAGAAAGGAAGGAAGAAAGAAAGAAAGAAAGAAAGAAAGAAAGAAAGAAAGAAAGAACAGAAGGAAGGAAGAAAGAAAGAAAGAAAGAAAGAAAGAAAGAAAGAAAGGATGGACGAAAGAAAGAAAGAAAGAAAGAAAGGAAGGACGAAAGAAAAAAAGAAAGAAAGAAAGAAAGAAAGGAAGGAAGAAAGAAAGAAAGGCAGGAAGGAAGAAAGGAAGGAAGGACGAAAGAAAGAAAGAAAGAAAGAAAGAAAGAAAGGAAGGAAGAAAGAAAGAAAGAAAGAAAGAAAGACAGGAAGAAAGAAAGGAAGGAAGAAAGAAAGAGAAAGAAAGGAAGGAATGAAGAGAAAGAAAGAAAGAAAGAAAGAAAGAAAGAAAGACAGGAAGGAAGAAAGGAAGGAAGAAAGAAAGAAAGAAAAAAGAAAGAAAGAAAGAAAGAAAGGACGAAAGAAAGAAAGAAAGGAAGGAAGAAAGAAAGAAAGAATGAAAGAAAAATGAAAGAAAGAAAGAAAGAAAGAAAGAAAGAAAGAAAGGACGAAAGAAAGAAAGAAATTAAGAAAGAAAGGAAGGAAGAAAGAAAGAAAGAAAGAAAGAAAGAAAGAAAGAAAGAATGAAAGAGAGAGAGAAAGGAAGGACGAAAGAAAGAAAGAAAGAAAGAAAGAAAGGAAGAAAGGAAGGAAGAAAGAAAGAAAGAAAGAAAGAAAGAAAGAGAAAGAAAGGAAGGAATGAAGAAAGAAAGAAAGAATGAAAGAAAGAAAGAAAGAAAGAAAGAAAGAAATAATAATATCGTATGGCCTCGGATGCCGGGTGCAAGCTTTGTTATTTGACACCAAGAGGGCAGCTTGCATATCGAATTTCGTCGTTCCTTGGAACGCTATGAAAGTCAAGAAGGTTAGTTATCTAAGCTCTTTGACATTATAGCGCTTTCTAGTAGAGAATGGAGGAACTTTGTGTTGGCGGAAAATCCCTAGATTGATTTTGCCATTATGAACACGGCCTACTGAACTCAAATGGGTTCTTTAACATGCCAACACCGTATGACATGCATGTCGTGATTTTTGTCGCATTTCAAAAATCACTTGCCATGGCCAGGAGTGAACCTGAAAACTTGGGGTTAGTAGTCTGACACGATAACCACTCACCCACCGTGGCAAGCATAAAAATAATAAGAGAGAATCTTTAAATTGCAAAGAGACAAAAAATCACATGGAACATGCATGACAAGAAATCCATCTCCCGTAAAGCAAAATCACGGCATTACAACACGCCTCTGAAACACTGATCAATGGGGGCAGATCACTAAATAACAGATACAGTGGAAGTTGGATAATTCGAATCTCAAGGGACCAGTAAAAACATTCGAAGTATCCAAAAATTCGAATTATGAAAGTGCTTTGAAAAGGGTAAAGAAAATATATTGTATTACGTTTACAAAATGATTTACGTTCAACAAAGCAGATTAACAGACAACGGTGCTTTATAGAGACTGTATCGTGAATAACCTCAAAAGTTTCAAATGAAAAATAAAACTAAAATGTACTATTCACCTATTTAACGACAGTAGTAATCCAACAACCTAGTTGAGTCTTAGAGAAATCTACTGTTTTTCAAAATAGTTTGAGATCTTTACCTGTTTCCTACAATTAAGTCTCTCAGTCATCACAAATTAATCTAACAAATTTAAGGAACGGAACTTACGTCATTTCTACTTAAGAAAAACGCGTAAGTTCTGTGATGTGGTTTGTTGCTTGGGCTGCACTCGGAACAGTTTTTTCTGGAATTGACCCAACTGTCGGGCTTCCGATCGGCTTTTTACACTAAAAACTTCGAATTATCCAAAATATAATTCGAATTAACCACGATTTTTTAGCATTGATTGTATATAAAATGCAAGGGACCAAGAGAAAAATTCGAATTAAAAAATATTTCGAATTACAGAAGTTCGAATTAGCCACGTTCCACTGTATATAAAAACAAGAAAGATTTTTTGTCCCAGTTTGTTCTGAGAGAATTTGGATGAAAAGGAAATCCCTGTAGTTCTATCAGCATTCGGAGAAAATCTCGGACACATTCAGGAAAATACGTTTGAAATTGTATGGGCATATTCTCAAAGTGAGTGATCACAGACTGACAAAAATAATTTTAAATCTTACTCTCAAAGAAAGCTAATAACAACTGACTGTTTGAAGTTTAAAAACACCTTCAGAAAATAGACATCTCAAGTGATGTGGTACTGGACAGAGAACAATCAGCAATTCTCAGACCACACAAACATGATATCCAACAGCACCTGGACGGAGGAGCCATAGCGAGAAGATGAAGAGATTTTGGGAGCAAGATCAGCGCTCCTTAGATAGACATAATAATAATAATAATAATAATGGCCAAAATTAAAGACATTGAAAAACAAGAAAGGAGAATTCTCAGAAAAATTTACCGCGCCGTTTTCAGAGAAAATTTATGGCAAAAAAGACCCACAGAAGAATTAATAATAATAATAATGTTATTGGTTTTACGTCCCTTTTAACTGCACTGGCTTTTAGAGACGCCAGGGTGCCGGAATTTTGCCCCGAAGGGGATCTTTAACGTGCCAGTAAATCTACTGACACGGCTCCCTCGCATTTGCGCACCCTCAAATGTCAGCTGACTGCGCCAGGTTTCGAACCTGCAATCTTGGGCTCAGCAAGCGAGAACGTTACCCCTGAGCCACGCAGCCAGACACAGAAGAATTATACAGAAATACTGTATCTATCACGACTCTCATCAGAAAACGCTGAGTGAAGTTCTTTACACACATCGCCAGAATAAACCACACCGGACTGACTAAATGAATATTCAACATAATTTCTACGTCAAAATTGGATACTTCTTGGTACAAAGAAATTATGAAAAACTTAAAACAATTACAAATCACCATAGAAGACATCCACGACTGCAGCATTTCTAGAGAAAAAATCAGAAACCAGAAATTTGAATTTAGATCACAACCCAAAAGAAATAGGCGTAAATGGACAGATGAAGAGAAGAAGGCGCACAGTGAACGGATGACAGGTGCTTGGGAAGATAAAAAGAAGAAAAGAGCCACCACCAAAAGCTAACTTTTTGTGTTTTAGCGCTCTCCTTAAAGGGTAATGTACGCAAATAATAACAATAATAATAATAATAATAATAATAATTTCATGAAATGGCCACCAGAAAAGGATTCCAAATCTGAGAAGACTAAATATATGGAAGGAGCATTAAATCAAGAATCAACAAACAACCTAACATCGCCAAATTTGCATCCGGTCAGCAGGGTTAAAACATTAGTTTAGATTAGACCTCAGCCATCCTGGAAGTGGTTTTCCGTGGTTTCTAATTTCTACTCCATGCAAACGCCAGGATGGTTCCAAACTTAAAACCCTGGCAGCCTAAATTTCGATCCTAGCCTCGATTGCAAATACGTACACCAAAGTACACGCGGCTAAATGACAACGATATTACAAAGCTCCAAAAATGAACTAACAACAACAACATACTTATAAAAATTCATCGGAGCCAGTTTGCCGAGGCTCCTTTTTGGAGAATTGGCAGAAGAAAACAGAAGAGTGTTCCCACTGGATGATGAACGAGGTGAATGACCTCTGTGCATGCTGATGAACATGAGTTAGTGGCCAGTATCTTGTCATACACGAATATAATTTAATTACTACTGCTATTGTTTGTTCCGTGTGCTCCAGAGTTCAAGATCCCGAGTCATAAATCTCTCAATTATACGCAACACCTGCGTCTGAAAGAACCTGTCCGTTTAGCAGATACTACACGACTGAGCGGCATAGTGACCTCTGGTATGGAGCATGCTAACGTGAATACACAGCCTTCTTGAAAATAAGTTCTAAAGTTTAGATGTCTCCACAACAATCACACCAATGATTACACACAAGTCCACTGCCAAAACATTTTGTGTTGAGTCTATTATAGTACATTATGCAACGAGCCTATAATGGCTATAATTAAGACACGAGTATTTTTATAAAACGAGCGTATGCGAGTTTTATAATTTCCATACGAGGGTCTTAATTACCATTATAGGCGAGTTGCATACGACTGTTTATGTTCGACGATAATTATAACTTTATTATATGTTTTAACATAAATATTCATAAATATCTGTTCAGTCACTAGAATATTGTGATCGGGTGCTGCGGTGGGTAGTATATCTCTGTTTTCCAAGCTCTCTGGACAACCGACGCATGCGCTCTGTGTGCTTCAATGCCATATGTTCAGATTGTGCTCCAGTATTCAGTAAAACTGTCACCGAAGTCGTTTCAAAACCACGCGCTGTGTAGAAATTGATTTTGGGGATATTAAGGTACAGTGCTATTTCTTGTCTCATATTCACCAGTTTATTTACGCAAACATGTGGACGGTGCACTTTCGGTAATTCATATAGACATGTTGGATTTTGAGCGCATGCGCGAAGGTATCCTTATCTAATTGGTCACACAACTGTTTCTTGAGCTCTGATTGGTGGGAGAAACTCTTTCATAATGAAAAATAGTGTTATAATGAGCCTCATTATGATACAGTTTTCTGACACATAATAGTTAGGGTCGAACATAATAGTACATTATGCAACGAGCCTATAATGGCTATAATTAAGACACGAGTATGTTTATAAAACGAGCTTTAGCGAGTTTTATAATTTCCATACGAGTGTCTTTAATTACCATTATAGGCGAGTTGCATACGACTGTTTATGTTCGACGATAATTATAACTTTATTACATGTTTTAACATAAATATTCATAAATATCTGTTCAGTAACTAGAATTTTGTGATCGGGTGGTGCGCTAGGTAGCATATCTCCATGTTCCAAGCTCTCTGGCCGACCGACGCATGCGCTCTGTGTGCTTGCAATGCCATATGCAGGCCATATGTTTACATCTGCCGCCCCTCAGTAATATTGCCATCGGAGTCGTTTCAAGAAAATGCGCTGTGTAGAAATTAGTGTTGGTGATTCTAAGGTACAGTGCTATTTCTTGTCTCATATTCGCCAGTTTATTTACGCGAAAATATGGACGGTGCGTATTCCATGTCGGTAATTTATTATAGTTCGATGTTGTGATTATGTCCGACATGTTGGATTTTGAGCGCATGCGCGAAGGTATCGTTACCTAATTGGTCACTGAACGAGCTCTGATTGGCTGGAGAAACTGTATCATAATGGAAACCAGTGTTACAATGACCATCATTATGATACAGTTTTCTAACACATAATAGTGAGGGTCGAACATAATAGTACATTATGCAACGAGCCTATAATGGCTATAATTAAGACACGAGTATTTTTTATAAAACGAGCGTATGCGAGTTTTATAATTTCCATACGAGTGTCTTAATTACCATTATAGGCGAGTTGCATACGACTGTTTATGTTCGACGATAATTATAATTTTATTTTATGTTTTAACATAAATATTCATAAATATCTGTTGAGAGTCAGCCACAAGAATTTTGTTATCGGAGAGCGAGCGCGAGACATCTCTCTGTCTTTCAAGATCTTTGAACGACCGACGCATGCGCTCTGTGAGTTTGCAATGCCATATGCAAACCATATGTTTACATCTGCCGTCCCTCAGTAATATTGTCACCGGGGTCGTTTGAATGCGCTGTGTAGAAATTAGTGTTTGCGATTTTAAGGTACAGTGCTATTTCTTGTCTCATATTCGCCAGTTTATTTACGCGAACATATGGACGGTGCGTATTCCATGTCGGTAATTTATTATAGTTCGATGTTGTGTTTATGTCCGACATGTTGGATTTTGAGCGCATGCGCGAAGGTATCGTTACCTAATTGGTCAATGAACGAGCTCTGAATGGCTGGAGAAACTGTATCATAATGGAAAACAGTGTTATAATGACCATCATTATGATACAGTTTTCTGACACATAATAGTGAGGGTCGAACATAAATTAATTTATAGTTGGACTCTGTGTAAATTTGAAAAGAATCGACTTGAAGCTGCTGAAATGTGGATATGGTGGAAAATGACAAGAACGAGCTGGATGGAAAGAGAAACCAATCTGGAAGTCTTAAGGGGAGTCAAACAAGAGAGAAGATTAATGAAGGAAATGGGAAAGTGAAAAAAAATGGACATGTCATCAGACACAACACTTTCATCGTTAACATTCTTGAAGGGAAAATGATGGGAAATAAAGGAAGAGGATGGCCTAGGACGAAGTATTTGGAAAAGAAAGGAAGAGGATGGCCTAGGACGAAGTATTTGGGAAAGTAAGGAAGAGGATGACCTAGGACGAAGTATTTGGGAAAGTAAGGAAGAGGATGGCCTAGGACGAAGTATTTGGGAAAGTAAGGAAGAGGATGGCCTAGGACGAAGTATTTGGAAAAGAAAGGAAGAGGATGGCCTAGGACGAAGTATTTGGGAAAGTAAGGAAGAGGACGGCCTAGGACGAAGTATTTGGGAAAGTAAGGAAGAGGATGGCCTAGGACGAAGTATTTGGAAAAGAAAGGAAGAGGATGGCCTAGGACGAATTATTTGGAAAAGAAAGGAAGAGGATGGCCTAGGACGAAGTATTTGGGAAAGTAAGGAAGAGGATGGCCTAGGACGAAGTATTTGGAAAAGAAAGGAAGAGGATGGCCTAGGACGAAGTATTTGGGAAAGTAAGGAAGAGGATGGCCTAGGACGAAGTATTTGGAAAAGAAAGGAAGAGGATGGCCTAGGACGAAGTATTTGGGAAAGTAAGGAAGAGGATGGCCTAGGACGAAGTATTTGGGAAAGTAAGGAAGAGGACGGCCTAGGACGAAGTATTTGGAAAAGAAAGGAAGAGGATGGCCTAGGACGAAGTATTTGGGAAAGTAAGGAAGAGGATGGCCTAGGACGAAGTATTTGGAAAAGAAAGGAAGAGGATGGCCTAGGACGAAGTATTTGGAAAAGAAAGGAAGAGGATGGCCTAGGACGAAGTATTTGGAAAAGAAAGGAAGAGGATGGCCTAGGACGAAGTATTTGGGAAAGTAAGGAAGAGGACGGCCTAGGACGAAGTATTTGGGAAAGTAAGGAAGAGGATGGCCTAGGACGAAGTATTTGGAAAAGAAAGGAAGAGGATGGCCTAGGACGAAGTATTTGGAAAAGAAAGGAAGAGGATTGCCTAGGACGAAGTATTTGGAAAAGAAAGGAAGAGGATGGCCTAGGACGAAGTATTTGGAAAAGAAAGGAAGAGGATGGCCTAGGACGAAGTATTTGGAAAAGAAAGGAAGAGGATGGCCTAGGACGAAGTATTTGGGAAAGTAAGGAAGAGGACGGCCTAGGACGAAGTATTTGGATGACATCAAGAATAGAATGGGATGTGACAATTACATGGAACTGAAACAATCCGCCAACGACAGAAGAGTGTGGTTGCATCGACAAGGCATTAGCCATTAGAATATGATGATATTCTGACTATCTACATCGAACAGTAACCAAAAACGCCATTCATAATTAATAAAGTTTCCTTGGTTTGAAAGTTTGAAAGGGTCAAAATGTTCAAGTACCTAGGAGAGGCTATACAGGAGAATGGGTTAGAAAAAGCAGCTGTTGGAGATCGAATTCTAAAAATGTAAAGAACATATGGATTAACAAACAAGTAATTCCGTGAAGAACTAAAGCCTATTTTCATATAACCTATTTATGTTAATTGCCTCTATCAATATACAAATTTTCAGTTTGATTGCTGTAATAGATTCGTAGATATTGAGAACCGTCTAAATATTTTGGATGGTCACCATGTTGAATTATTATATATAGGCCTTAGAGTTATCTACTATTACATGAAGATTATTGTATACGGTATGTGTTTTATTCAAACTTCAAACAAGAAATAAAAACGAGATTTTAACATTTAAAAATTTCACTCAGCCACCATCTTGTGGTTAAATGTCTCATAGGTGAACTTATGTTTTAGCCACTATCAACATACAAAATTTCAGTTTGATTGCTGTCATACAGTAATAGATATTGAGAACCGTCTAAATATTTTGGATGGTCACCATGTTGAATTATTATATATAGGCCTTAGAGTTATCTACTATTACATGAAGATTATTGTATACGGTATGTGTTTTATTCAAACTTCAAACAAGAAATAAAAACGAGATTTTAACATTTAAAAATTTCGCTCAGCCACCATCTTGTGGTTAAATGTCCCGTAGGTGAACTTATGTTTTTAGCCTCCATCAACATACAAAATTTCAGTTTGATTGCTGTCATACAGTAATAGATATTGAGAACCATCTAAATATTTCGGATGGTCGCCATGTTGGATTTTAATATTATGTAGAGTTATGTACTATTACATGACGATTATTGTGTACATTCATTATTCAAACGCTTACTACGGTCTCATAATTAGGACTCAGAAATAAAAATTTAATTTTAAAATTTCGCACAGCCGCCATATTGAGCTTATGTAAACAATTGAACTAAATTAGATGTCATTGCATTGCAATATATATAGTTGTTTGGTATACCAAGTTTCACTGCGTTCGGATCGTTAAATCGCGAGAAAAGTCTATTTACATGTTTCAACTTCGCTTGGCCGCCATGTTCTTTTTGTAGTTAACAGGTTTTTGAAAGTCACATAGGTAAACTTCTAGTAGTGCCCTTTATCACCGTACAAAATTTCAGGGTGATATGAGTAATAGTTTCGGAGATAGAGAATGCCGGTGAAATATTTCGCATAGCCGCCATGTTGGATTGGTGAGACGTAATAAAATTTGAAGGGCATGGTCGGGGCCGGCCAGAAGAGTACTATGACCTTACTGAGTTTTATTGAATCGATCCAGCCGTTTAGAAGTTATTAGGACACACACACACACACACACAAAGGGTGATCTCATAAGCCTATTTTTTTCATAAATGAATATAGGCTAAAATATCTACAACAAGAAGTGCATCCTGGAATACCAAAATAAGGCATTATAACACTGTCGTAAAAACGGAATGTCTCTTTGCCAGAATGCCTCTCGATGAGCTATAGCTTCGAAAAACTAGAAGTCCTGGAAAGGAGAATTCTAAGAAAAATCATGTGTGTAGTTCAGACTGAAGGCGGATGGAAACTGCGAAGCAACAGAGAAGTCTACCAGAACATGGAAATAATCTCAGAGACTATGGGGAAGTGGAGACTGATATTCCTCGGGCAACTATACATAATGCAAAAACACAGATTAACAAAACAAATATTCGACTATCTCTGGAAGAAGAATACCACCACAACGTGGAACATCACAGAGTCTCAGATGCTAGAAAGAAATGAATTTAAGGGGGAAATAATAATAATATCGTATGGCCTCGGCAGCGGGGTGCAAGCTTTGTTAATTGACGCCCAAAGGGCAGCTTGCATGCCTGATTTTGTTGTTCTTTGGTGCAATTAGATATGTAAGTTTCTTGACACCATAGCGCTTTCTAGTAGAGAAAGGAAGAACTTTTGTGTTGGCGGAAAATTCCGAGATTAATTTTGCCATTATGAACACGGCCTACTGAATTCAAATGGGTTCTTTAACATGCCAACAACGTGTGACATGAGTGTCGTGATTTTTGTCGCCTTTCAAAAATCACTTACCAAGGCCAGGAGGTGGCAAGCTAAGGGTGAAGTGAAAAATCTGGAAGGGTTTCAAGACGCAGGAAGACCTAAGAGAAGTGGACGAACTTGGACAGAAGATCAAAGGAAACATGTCAGTGAACGCATGAAGGAATATTGGAGACAGAGAAAACTCCAGGCAAAGTAAGTTGTTCCGTGATCCTAAGTGGTCAATTCGCATGGGGAAAAAAGTTTGCTTCAGTGCTTGATGCAATGGTAAACAACGTTGCATATAAAATTAGTCCTCATGAAGCAGTTTGTAAAGGCTCTTCGTCAAGATTCTGAAGCTTTTCAATATTATACTTTCTTTTTGCCTAAATTGTGAGAAGCTAAAATTAAAGCTGGTAGTTTCGTTGGTCCTCAAATAAAGGAACTAATGGCCAGTGAAGAATTTCCACAATTACTCAACATCCGATAAAAACAAGCATGGTACAGCCTTAAAGAAGTGATCCATAGCTTCCTTGGAAATAAGAAAGCTAAGAATTACAAAGAGCTTATTTCCACTGTGCTTGAGAACATTAAACTATTGGGTTGCAGAATGTCCTTTATGTTCGATCCTCACTATTATGTGTCAGAAAACTGTATCATAATGATGGTCATTATAACACTGTTTTTCATTATGATACAGTTTCTCCAGCCAATCAGAGCTCGTTCATTGACCAATTAGGTAACGATACCTTCCCGCATGTGCTCAAAATCCAACATGTCGGACATAAACACAACATCGAACTTTAATAAATTACCGACATGGAATACGCACCGTCCATATGTTCGCGTAAATAAACTGGCAAATATGAGACAAGAAATAGCACTGTACCTTAATATCACCAACCCTAATTTCTACACAGCGCATTGCCTTCAAACGACTCCGGTGACAATATTACTGAGGGACGGCAGATGTAAACATATGGCCTGCATATGGCATTGCAAGCACACAGAGCGCATGCGTCAGTCGTTCAGAGATCTTGAAAGACAGAGATATACCCAGCGCTCGCTCTCCGATCACAAAATGCAAGTGGCTGACTCTCAACAGATATTTATGAATATTTATGTTAAAACATATAATAAAGTTATAATTATCGTCGAACATAAACAGTCGTATGCAACTCGCCTATAATGGTAATTAAGACACTCGTATGGAAATTATAAAACACGCATACGCTCGTTTTATAAAAAATACTCGTGTCTTAATTATAGCCATTATAGGCGAGTTGCATAATGTACTATTAAAGTACACATGGACCAATTTAAACGTTATCAAGGACAACATAAGGAGAACATGATGGGTGATTACATTTGTGGGGCTAATACGAGAAAGATCACAGAACCAGTAGGTACAGTACTCCAAAAATATTATGTTTTTTTTTTCTTCTTCAAAATTAGGAAACACCCATTAAAATTCGGTGCAACCGTGTTGACCGACTAAAAAACATTAATTTCGATTACTAAGGTAACACTGAAAAATGTCTTCAAATACCATAATCTTTACATAGTATAAAATCAAGTCCCCGATTCTTGGATGTCACGGGTAATCTCGAGAACCACTGAATGGATTTTCATGCGGTTTTCACCATTCTGTAAAGGATATCTCGAGGAGGGTTTCTGTAGAAAAACATTCATTTATGACCAAAGGTAACCGAGCAGTAACGATTTCAATGAATCGAGTACAAGAAAAAAAACCACCGTCCGTGCGCATTTTAATCTTACGTTGGGTAAACTGTTAAAAATATCTATAGGCTATACTATGAGTGCAAGAGTTGTTGAGCATGAAAAGTTCTACAAAATAGTCCGCGACAGCATAATTATCTCTATCTTTAATGCATTGCAAACTATAAGTGATTTTAAGTTTTCATTTCTTGCAACAATCTCCATTCAATATAAATTTAAATTACTAGCTTCGGAGCGAGCGAGCCTATCACCTCAGCTTCGGCCAGCATCAAACTGTCGAGTCGTGTCGAGTTAAGACTTCATAATAATAATAATATCGTATGGCCTCTGTGCCGGGTGCAAGCTTTGTTATTTGACACCCAGAGGGCAGCTTGCATAGCGAATTTTGTTGTTACTTGAAGCACTATGAAAGTCAAGGAGGTTAGATATCTAAACTCCTTGACACTATAGCGCTTTCTTGTAGAGAAATAAGAAACTTTGTGTTGGCGGAAAATCCTGAGATTAATTTTGGCAATATGATCACGGCCTACTTCATAGAAGAGTATGTGTGTTTGGTGCTTCGCTGTTCACCTCGGCTTTTCTGAATTACTTCTCGGACCTGTCGTCAAGCTTAAGCTGAGTAAACCGTTAAAGATACCGGCCGAAGCCAGGGGGGGGGGGGGGGGGTTGCTAGTAATTAGTCCACATATGTGGTATACATTTTAAAAACATAGACCCCCAGGGGCTCACATCTAGCGGGACGTGGGTTGGCGACCACGGGGCCCCAGCAGAGTCCGGCATTGCTTCCACTTACTTGTGCCGGGCTCCTCTCTGTCTTTTTTCCTGTCGACCTCACTTGGTCAACTCTTGTTCTCTTCCGACCCCGACGGTATTACGGTATCCGAGGCCTGGGGAGCCTCTTCCTTTCCCGCTTTAATTGGCCCTTGTCTCATCTTTCCTGATACCCCCCTTCTGCGAGAGGTCAGCCTTCTTTTTCTTTTCATGTTATCACCTGCCTTCTGCTCAAGGCCCTCAAGGAGGCTGGGTGTATGTAGCCCCACCACTTTTGGTGCACCCTAGATGATGGCTACACCCTCAGGGGCTCACGGCTGGTGAGTTCGGGAGTTGGCGACCCCGAGGGATTCCTGAGCTGGGTCCGGTTTCCCCCTTTTGTCCCTTACCTGTGGGGAAGACCCTCTCCTCTTTCACTTTCCTATGTGCCTTTCATGGCTCTCCTTCCTTCCAAGTCCCTCAATCCGCATTCTTCGAGGGTTGAGGGCATTTATTTTCCTCCTGTCCTTTATTTGACTTATTCTCCTTTGGTTTTCCATTTCTTCTTCTAATATGTAGGTTAGTAGTTAGTTTTAGTTTTAAGTTTGCATTTCATTTTCATCTTCACGATCACCCAAACCATCAGGGGCCGGTAACCTAGATGTTAGGCCCCTTAAAACAACAATTATCATCATCATCATTAAAAACATAGCTGTTTTTAGTTTACAGTTTCTTGATGTTAATCCTGTATAACCCTAAGGATAAAGCTACTCATCAATGTTGCTATCAGTGGAGAAATTCGTGGGAACAGGAAACAATTTTATTACATAATCACTGTTTAATAGACGCTAAAGAAGAGTGAGTGTGTTGGTCAGATAAGATTGAATGGTGGATAAGACCCGTGCCACAGCCTTCACCGCAGCAGGTTCAGAACAACTTCTCTCCTACACACAAACCTATTAAAGAGTTAGTTGTTTTTCTTCCCTTTTTAACATGATTGCGACTTCAAGTTCAATACCGCGTATTCAGGATTCAAGATCGTGGCTTTGATTCTCAACCGAGTAAGTCTGATTACACTGGTCTATAAAAAAAACTTTTTTTTTTTCAGTTACATAATAATAATAATAATAATAATAATAATAATAATAATAATAATAATAATAATAATAATACGGTTTTTACTTATAACTTCAGCTTCTGCTCGGCATCTTAGATCGTCTTTTCAATCCCATCACATTTTCACTTTGGTTGGTTGGTTGGTTGGTTGGTTCTTAAGTTTAGGGGCTGCGACAACGCGGTCATGTAGCCCCGTGTACTTTAGGTGTGTGTAGAATCTGTCTGATAACCGGTGTTAATTTTGATGACTGTATTAGTGTGTACATTTTCACTTTGCATCTTGTTAATGTCATATTACATTTCATTTCATCTACATGTTCCATTTGATAAGCACTGCTTCGTAAATGTGTTAGAGTTTATTTCCCGGCTTAAATGTATCTTAATTATACTGACAAAAAATCAGGGACGCTCTGCGTGTTATGTAAAAGACGATGCCACAATCGGATTGGCGGAGAAAATTTTTCACTCCGAGAAAATGAGGTTACTTTGTTACTTCCGGGCGCGCGATTCAAATCTACGAACTCGCCGTATTTTTTGAGCCAGGCGGCAAGCCGAGGCGATCGAGGAAACTTGCGCATGCCCGCCAGCATATCTCTGTCACCTTCTATCACACTCCCTTCCCTTGCTTGAAGCACAGCAGTGGCCAGCGGCTTGCTCTCTAGCTCAGCAAATACGGCGAGTTCGTAGATTTGAATCGCGCGCCCGGAAGTAACAAAGTAACCTCATTTTCTCGGAGGGAAAAATTTTCTCCGACAATCCGATTGCGGCATCGTCTTTTACATAACACGCAGAGCGTCCCTGATTTTTTTGTCGGTATAATTAAGATACACCCTGTATATTACATTTGGCTTATCAATGTCCAAGTATTTCGTTAAAACTTATAACTTCTTATAAGTGTACCTTGGCTAACTTGAGTTGTATTGGGGAATGCATTGCCCGTTACGACGGCTATTTCTACGGAGATAGCCAACAGGTGAGAATCCTCTGTCTTGTTAGAGGTTGGTTGATTTTTGCCATTTGGAGAGAAGTTGCAGTATTCGACAATCTAAAAGCGACATATTGAAGGCGACAAATTGGGATTCGGCAGAATTCTCTCCAGGGTTGGATGACTTCGTCTTTTTAAAAACTTTTATGCGCTGTTCCGTATCATTATACCTGGCTGGAAGCAACAACAGTATTTTCTAAAAAATAAACTGAACTTTAATTTATTTACATTCTAATGCTATTGTAATGATATCCATTTTATCTGTGCATTTTTATCATAGCTTTTAAGATTATTAGCCTATTTTCATTTATGAAAAAAATAGGCTTATGAGATCACCTTTGACCGTGTGTCTGTGTGTGCGCGTGTGTGTGGGTGCATGTGATTCGTGTGTGTGTCCCCCTAATAAAATCTAAACGGCTGGAGGGATTTCAATGAAACTCGGTAAGTTCATATCACTATTGCGGACGAACCCGTCCGTGCCCTTCAAACTTTGTTACGTCTCACCAATCCAACATGGCGGCTGTGTGAAATATTTCACCAGCATTCAATATCTCCGAAACAATTACCGATATAACCCTGGAATATTTTACGGTGATAAAGACAATAATAATAATGTTATTGGTTTTACGTCCCTTTTAACTACACTGGCTTTTATAGACGCCGGGGTGCCGGAATTTTGCCCCGAAGGGGATCTTTAACGTGCCAGTAAATCTACTGACACGGCTCCCTCGCATTTGCGCACCCTCAAATGCCAACTGACTGCGCCAGGTTTCGAACCTGCAACCTTGGGCTCAGCAAGCGAGAACGTTACCCCTGAGCCACGCAGCCAGACACGGTGATAAAGAGAACTACCAGAAGTTCACCTATATGAATTATGAAAACCTGGTAACTACAAAACCAACATGGCGGCCAAGCGAATTTGCGACTTTTAAATAGAAGGTTCTCGCTATTTAACCAAACGCAATACAACTTGGTACAGTATATGTTTACACACATTGTAACGCATCGACATCTAACTTCGTTCAATTGTTTAATAACCTCAAGATGTCGGCTGTGCGAAATATTTCACCGGAATTCTATATCCCTGAAACTATTAGCGGTATCACCCTGACATTTTGCACGAAGATAAAGGGCGCTACTGGAAGTTCATCTATAAGACTTTCAAAAACCGATTAACTACAAAACGAACATGGCGGCCAAGCGAATTTTAAAATTTTAAATAGACCTTTCTCGCGATTTAATGATCCAAACGCAATGAAACTTGGTACAGGAAATGTTTATACACATTGTAATGCACTTGTATCCAATTTAGTTCAATTCTATACATAACTTCAAGATGGCGGCTGTGCGAATTTTAAAAATAAGTTTTTATTTCTTGTGTCGTAATTATGCGATCGAAGTGAAAGTTTGAATAATGAACCTACGCAATAATTTTACTTTAATGGTACATGAATCCATGGCCTATACATACAACAAACCAACATGGCGACCATCCGAAATATTTAGACGGCTCTGAATATCTACGAATCTATTATAGTAATCAAACTGATTTTTTAATGTTCATAGGGGCTATGAACATAAGTTCACCTATAGGACTTTCAATAACCTGGTGACCACAAAAAAAACCATGGCGGCGACGCGAAGTATAAATATTTACATGGACGTTTCTCGCAATTTAACTTGGTACAGTAAATCCTTATACAACTGTTAATCCACTGGCATCTAATTTATTTAAATTGTTTCCATAACCTCAAGATGGCAGCTGTGCAAAATTTTAAATTGTCGTTTTTACTTGTTGTGTCCTAATCATGTGATTGAAGTTTGAATGCTACAAGTACACAATAATCTTCATGTAACAGTACATAACTCTAAGACCTGCATATATAAAAGTCAAACATGGCAACCATTCGAAATATTTAGACGGTTCTCAGTGTCTACGAATCTATTACAGCTATCAAACTGAAATTTTGTATGTTGATAGAGGCAATTATCATAAGTAGGATATATGAAAATAGGCTGTATAGTTCTTCACGGAACAACTTGTTTTATCATTTCAAATGATCTTGTCGACTTCGTCGTTATGTTTGGGTCCAACGTTATGCGTTACGGAGACGGAGACGGAGATGGAAGTGACGTCATGCAGGCGCGCGGGAAGTGACGTCATGCAGCCGCACGGGAAGCGAGAGCGTGACGTCATGCAGCCACGTGGGAAGCAGAAGCTAATGGTTATTTGAGTCTGTTGAAAGAGCGACCTGGGGCTTTGAGCGAAGCGAACACAGGAATACAGGGTGACTTCTAAAGAGATATTACAAGATGCCATATAAGAATACAGGGTGCCTCCTAAAGAGATGTGCAGGATGTCAGAGCAAAATACAGTACAAGGTGCTAGATATCGATACAGGGTGACTCCTGAAGAGATATACAAGATGCCAGATAAGAATACAGGGTGACTCCTAAAGAGATATACAAGATGCCAGACAAGAATACAAGGTGACTCTTAAAGAGGTGTACAAAGGTGGCAGAGAAGAATACAGGGTGACCCCTAAAGTGGTGTACAAGATGTCACACAAGAATACAGGGTGACTTCTAAAGAGATATACAAGATGCCAGATAAGAATACAGGGTGCCTCCTAAAGAGATGTGCAGGATGTCAGAGCAAAATACAGTACAAGGTGCTAGATATCGATACAGGGTGACTCCTGAAGAGATATACAAGATGCCAGATAAGAATACAGGGTGACTCCTAAAGAGATATACAAGATGCCAGACAAGAATACAAGGTGACTCTTAAAGAGGTGTACAAAGGTGGCAGAGAAGAATACAGCGTGACCCCTAAAGAGGTGCACAAGATGCCAGACAAGATTACAGGATGACTCCTAAAGTGGTGTACAAGATGTCACACAAGAATACAGGGTGACTCCTAAAGAGATATACAAGATGCCAGATAAGAATACAGGGTGCCTCCTAAAGAGATGTGCAGGATGTCAGAGCAAAATACAGTACAAGGTGCTAGATATCGATACAGGGTGACTCCTGAAGAGATATACAAGATGCCAGATAAGAATACAAGTTGACTCTTAAAGAGGTGTACAAGATGGCAGAGAAGAATACAGGGTGACTCTTAAAGAGGTGTACAAAGGTGGCAGAGAAGAATACAGGGTGACCCCTAAAGAGGTGCACAAGATGCCAGACAAGATTACAGGATGACTCCTAAAGTGGTGTACAAGATGTCACACAAGAATACAGGGTGACTCCTAAAGAGATATACAAGATGCCAGATAAGAATACAAGTTGACTCTTAAAGAGGTGTACAAGATGGCAGAGAAGAATACAGGGTGACTCCCAAAGAGGTGTACAAGATGTCACACAAGAATACAGGGTGACTTCTAAAGAGATATACAAGATGCCAGATAAGAATACAGGGTGCCTCCTAAGGAGGTGTGTAGGATATCAGGGCAAATTACAGGGTGACACTTAACGAGGTGTACAGTATGTTAGATTCAATTCAAATACAGGGTGACCCTTAAAGAGGTTTGCGAGATATCAGATTCAAATAATAAGAGTTGTAAAAGATATCAGACTCAAATACAGGGTGGCCCTTAAGAGGTGCCCGCGCGGGAAGCCTAAGTTAATGGGTAATGGGGTCTGTTGAAAGAGTCCTGGGGCTTCGAGTGAAGCGAGAAGTCCTCCTGAGCCTTTATAACATGTGTAGCATTTGTAGCATGCGTCATTTGAAATGATATAACGTCTAGTCTTTCAGACTGACTGTAATTTTTTTAATTTAATCTACGCTGATGAAGATATCATTGTATCCCGAAACATGTACTCTTTCATTTAATTAATAAACTTTCTAGTGTTTGACAAGGCGGATTTTATAATAGGAGATTAATATCAGTCAACACGGAAAATATTTTACAAAAACAAATCAAAAACAGTCCTGCGATGAAACAATCCAAGGAAAGTGATATCTGAACTTGATGTATTTTGCGGTGCTGATTTCGAAAACAGTAATTGAATTGCTCTATCACGTCACCATTATTGAAAAATGCAATTGTACTTGGATTTTGATGAACATTTACCTGAGATTGAACATAGCCTAATACAAGAACATCAAGAAGTTTCAAAGGAAAGAAGCTACGTTGTTTTACTTTTTGCTCGGTTAAAAAATTTCAATGAAACTCAGTAAGGTCATAGCACTATTTTGGCCAACCCTGACCGTGCCCTTCAAATTTTATTACGTCCCACCAGTCCAACATGGCAGCTGTGCGAAATATTTCACTGGCATTCTATATCTCCGAAACTATTACTGATGTCACCATGAAATTTTGTACGGTGGTAAAGGGCACTCATAGAAGTTCACCTATGAGACTTTCAAAACCCTCTTGACTACAAAACGAACATGGCGGTCAAGCGAATTTGAAACTTTTAAATAGACTTTTCCGGTGTTTTAACCATTCAAACGCAATGATTTGCTGATGACATCGTCATCTTGGCCGACACGCCTGAGGATTTGAATGAGTTTTTCAATGGTATCCAGGGTTCTTAAAAGAACACATGATGAGAATTAATAAAATATGTAAAACAAAAATACTGGAATGCAGCCGAAATAAATCAGAAACCTCTATGGATATCAAATTGGCAGGTGAAAAGCTGAAGGAAGTAGGAAACATCTGTTACTTAGGAAGTAAAATAACCAGCGATGGACGAAGCAAAGAGGATATAAAAAGTAGGTTGGCTCAGGCAGGGAAAGCTTTTCTACAAAAAAGGAATCTGTTGACATCGAACATATATTTAGGTATTAGGAGTCATTTTTGAAAGCCTTTGTCTGGAGCGTGGCGCGCTATGGAAGTGAAACTTGGACTATTGGTGCAGCAGAAAAGAGGAGAATTGAAGCATTTGAAATGTGGTGTTACAGGAGAATGATGAAGATCAGATGGGTAGATAGGGTTACAAATGAAGAGGTATTAAGACGATTGGGAGAGGAGAGATATTTCTGGCGACTGCTAATGAAGAGAAGAGATAGGTTAGTAGGACACATACTAAGACACCCAGGAATAGCATGCTTAGTGATGGAAGGAAGGGTTGAGGACAAGAACTGTAGGGGTAGACCAAGGTTAGAATATGTTAAACAGATTGCCTCGGATGTAGGGTGTGGTAGCTATGTAGAGATGAAACGATTAGCACAGGACAGGGAGGCATGGAGCGCTGCATCAAACCAGTCAAAAGACTGAGACTCAAACAACAACACGAAAGCGTACAGCAAATGTTTATGCATATTGTAATCCATTGGCATATACATTAGTTCAATTGTTTATATAATCTCAAGATGGCGGCTGTGCGAAATATTTCACCGGCATTCTATATGTCCGAAACTATTACTGATATAACCCTGAATTTTTACGGTGATAAAGGGTACTACTGAAAGGTCACCCATGCTTCTTTCAAATACCTGTTAACTACAAAACAAACATGGAGGCCAAGCGAAATGTATACTAATAAATAGACATTTCTCGCGATTTAACCATCTGAGCACAATGATATATGGTTTAAAAACATATACTGTGCCCAATTAGACACGGCTGACTGGCATCAAACCGGGGTCTTTATCACAAAGAAGACCAGGCCCATGATTCTGTGCAGAATCGAATCATTGATCTCTGAGGGGGAACAGCCACAGTGAACCCGAGGAACAATGAGTTATAACTGCATATAATTATAATAGCATGATTTCACGGCCAGAACGCGAATATTATAGCTTTAAAGGTGGATTATTGCAGAAAATACAAGCCTATGTACGTTTAAGATGCTAAGAGCTCGAGAAAGCGAGCCAGCTTGACATTTGACAAAGCGAAGTTGAAAATGGGTGGAGTAGACGTGGCGCCTATGCTCTACTTTCGGCGTGGCTGGAGGCTGAAGGCCGTGATTAGCGACTAAGAAAATCCCCCTTCAACAAGGCGAAACAGTGGAGTGGGGGTGGTCGCCCACAGAAATTAATTAATTACGGTCAAATGGAGCAATGAATTGAGATGAAACTTACACCCAGATGCATGCATTCTAGGAAAGATAATTTAGGAGTGTTCTCACGCCTAAATTAAAGCCTGCATCTATAAAGGAACTTATGTACAGACCTAATCCGCGGCAGAGTCAGGATTTGTAAAGGAGCCAGAGGGGAAGAACCGGGGTAGCATCATGACGCCGTGGAAGAAAGCAATTAATTATAATTAAATGGCCGAAGCGATTGCCTGTACGCGAGTGAATTTGGAACCTCCATGAATAGACGAATAACGATCATACTTCACTTTGTCTGAAAATGCATTATTTTAAGAAGAGAGTCGCTCCTGGAAATCCAGTGAACTACTTTGTATCAGGAAGCTTTATATGGGAGAAGCTGGAGCAGGGAGGTCAGTTCGTCTTGACTCAACTCGTGTGGTGACACGCTGTCGGATCACGCAGAAAATTGCGCGGAATTTATAAAGTAATGACGCTCAAATGTACTACCGGTGAACAATGAAAGGCGCATCATGCAGCTTAATAACAGTAATTCTGCATCATATAATAATTAGTCTACAGCAGACGTATAAGCAACAGTATACGCGAGTATAGAATCAGTACAGCGTAGAGATATTTTAGGATGATGTTTACAGACAATGAACATAACCCCAGGAAGTGTTATCATGCGTAAAATAACATACTATTGTAGTGAACACTACAGTTACGGGAGCCTGGGAGGCATCACAAGTAGTTGTGACCTAGGATTGAACAACTTTGCAGTAGAGGAGACATAAACTGTAGGTGACGGGAGACGAACACACACACGCAAGATAGACTTTCAAGGAGACCAGCGGTTGTCAGGAGTTAGCTGCATCGCATCTCTGAGGTCAGGCGGTAGTGAGAATCCGATCAAGGATCCGTGTGCGAAAATTATGTATAAAAGTTATATTACAGTGATCTTTAAAAGTGTTTACGTTTATATGGTAAAAGAATGTGTATTGTGTTAAAGTGAAAATGCCAATAGTGAAAAATATAATTACCATGTGTAAAGTTTATGCAATGTGTCGTGTGAAAAATATCATGATGGCTTAAAACAAGCATTATGGCAGGCGAAGGGCTGGCACGCTGGACTAACCCAGCTAGGATGAAAGTGAGTACAAATTTAATATGTTGATATGATTTAATAGCTCACCATACAACGAAGCATTCCCTCAACGATTAAGAATTGACAGTCATTTGTGTACGAGATCACATCCCTCGTATTTTGGTAGAAAATATGGCTTTGAGGATGACATGCTTACGGCCATTTAGGCGTAAGACATTGATGAAAGAAACGGTAACGTTAAATAATAATGATAATAATAATAATAATAATAATAATAATAATAATAATAATAATAATAATAATAATCTGAGGTCGGTAACAAGGATAAATATATAAATCGGCATGTCAGGCCTATAGTACGTGCAAAGTGTGCCATATCTAGCGTAAGAATACTGTGTTATCGTGAAAAGTAAGAAAGAAACATAAATATCGAGATAAATAGAGCTTTTCAGTGTCATTGAAATAGTAAATAAATGTTTTATTATGGTATATTCTACAGGGTTGTATTTGAGAGCCATTAAGATAGTCAATGTATGCCAGTAAATTTATACTTGTTTTTGGAGCTACGTAGAACTTTGGCTTATGAGTAAGTGCTTCAAGAATTGAGTCATCTGTAAGAAATATTGTTTTAGCCGTGATCAGCGAGCATGTAACGTAGAATCAAGAGATTTACGTCAATAAATTGCGGGTATCATCCGGAAATAGTTCGCGCGTTGTCGAATCTAGTCGGCTAAATCTTCGAAGCTACGATATACACACATCAAAAAAAGTTTTGCATCACCTCGGTTCCCAGATCTCCGGCATATAGACGTTGACTGTGTATATTGTATCCAAGATACAGTCCCTTTGACTGTTCATAGATGTCACTAAAACTGCTCAAAGATGTAAACAACCATGCATGAGCAGGGCCTATTAGACGGAGGGGGTACGACAGCCGATCAGTTCCAGTCATTCCACCAGGACGAAGGTACGCTGCTCATGTTGTCTGTAGTTCTACCATGCCTAGAAGGTCAATACCGCAGTTCGATCGCGTCCGCATTGTTACTTTGTGTCAAGAAGGGCTCTCAACAAGGGAAGTTTCCAGGCGTCTCAGAGTGAACCAAAGCGATGTTGTTCGGACATGGAGGAGGTACAGAGATACAGGAACTGTCGATGACAGGCCTCGCTCAGGCCGCCCAAGGGCTACTACTGTAGTGGATGACCGCTACTTACGGATTGCCGCTCGGAGGAACCCTGACAGCAATGCCACCATGTTGAATAATGCGTTTCGTTCAGCCACAGGACGTCGTGTTTCAACTCAAACTGTGCGCAATAGGCTGCATGATGCGCAACTTCACTCCCGACGTCCATGGCGAGGTCCAGCTTTGCAACCCCGACACCATGCAGCGCGGTACAGATGGGCCCAACAACATGCTGAATGGACCCCATGGAATTGGCATCACGTTCCCTTCACCGATGAGTGTCGCATATGCCTTCAACCAGACAATCGTCGGAGACGTGTTTGGAGGCACCCTGGTCAGGCTGAACGTCTTAGACACACTGTCCAGCGAGTGCAGCAAGGTGGTGGTTCCCTGATGTTTTGGGGTGGCATTATGTGGGGCCGACGTACGCCACTGGTGGTCATGGAAGGCTCCGAAACGGCTTTACGATACCTGAATGACATCCTCCGACCCATAGTGCAACCATATCGGCAGAATATTGGAGAGGCATTTGTCTTCATGGACGACAATTCTCGACCTCATCGTGCACATCTTGTGAATGCGTTCCTTCAAGATAACGACATCGCTCGACTACAGTGGCCAGCATGTTCGCCAGACATGAACCCTATCGAACATGCCTGGGATATGTTGAAAAGGGCTGTTTATGGACGTCTTGACCCACCAACCACTCTGAGAGATTTACGCCGAATTGTCGTTGAGGAGTGGGACAATTTGGACCAACAGTGTCTTGATGAACTTGTGGATAGTATGCCACGGCGAATACAGGCATGCATCAATGCAAGAGGACGTGCTACTGGGTATTAGAGGTAGTGGTGTGTACTGCAATATGGACCACAAATGCTGAAAGTCTAGCTGTATGATGGTACAACATGCAATGTGTGGGTCTCATGAGCAATAAAACGAGCTGAAATGTTGTTTGTGTTGATCTCTATTCCCTTTGTATTTAACGGTTCCGGAACTCTTGGAACCGAGGTGATGCAATACTTTTTTTGATGTGTGTAGTATTGCCTTAGAGCATACATGTGTATTCGCAACAGAGTTGGGACAGAATCTGTCTGTATCCACTGTCGCAGAGTTTTCGCCACCAGGGATAACTGCTAGAGATCCTAGGTAGGCCCATATATTAATTGATCTGGCCTTAGAGGTAAGACAAATGGTTCTTCGTGTAGGAAACGTCGATTTCCTCTTGTTATATGCATGCCGCCCAGTGAGATAACAGTGAAACTCACCTGAGACGCGCGCAAAAGCCACTGATGTCGACCACAGAACGGCAAAACTATTTCGTGATCCATCCCTTGCCTTGAATAGTAATTAGGAGCCGAGATGAGCCCATTAAATACTCTAAATGTAGGTATTAAATAATTAGATTGACTCAATTCGTAAGGACACGACCCATTCAGGGTACCTCTAGCACAGCAGCACATTTGAGTGAACATTACCGTGCGGGGAGTCAGGCGGGGTAGCAGGTATAGTCCACTAACCCGGCAGCCATCTTGCCGAGGACGGCCCATGACTAATCCAGTGTTCGCACGAAAGGAAGTCAATAGACCTGATCCTTTTATTTTAAGATTGTAGTGGGACACTGAAGAATCTCGATATTTCGAAAAGTAATTAAAATGTGCTTGATATGATGGTATCAATTGAATTAGATGCACTGTTTCCATACATATGCAGTGATGGAATGAAGTAATCGGATAACATTTGGCCCAGTTATTCTCTGAGGAGAAATTAACTGCACCAAATAAATAGAAGCATTTTTGTAAAGAGTATTTACCCAGTTCACACTAATTTATTCACACGGGTAGCGTAATTTAATGAAATGACACGTTTGTAACGATAATGTTATGACCAGACCCAGAAAATCGTTGTATGGTGTAGCTATACAATATCTATATCTATGTGTATTTTGGATGGGAAAGTGTACCACTTCAGCGTTTGAAACTTATGGGAAAAGAATACGATTCGCACGGCACAACACTTATTAAACAAGGCATAAGCTAATGAATTAATGTTATTTGAAGTAAATGTTCCGTGTAAAACGGATAAATGTTTCATAATTGCAGATTTAATGTCATTTAAATACAATTTTTGTTTGTTGTGTTGTGATATTCCAATTTGTGTTAAGTTGTGCCACGAGAAGAACAATATGGACACTCGCAAATGTCCAAGAGTATCAACAATAGGATGTTTAGGATAGACATGAGTGCGGTGGAGCCCCAATCTTGATGACAAGAGACTCACAGATAATTTTGATTTTTGTTGTGGGAAATAAGTGTAAAGTATTTTTTTGTGTTTTATGTTGTTTTGCCATGAATTACTACCATTAAATGTTATACTTAGGAATATGATGTTTCTTTCAAGTAGAGTAGTCACCTGACAGACTCAAATCCTGAATATGTGCTCGTATAGTGGGCTGAACGCCACATACCTCGAAAGACCGTGAGTTAGCTGGGATACGAACACATGTTCCATATGATGACGAATGGGTACAATACACAGTGTAATGCACGGGCATCTAATATAGTTCAATTGTTCACATAACCTCAAGATGGCGGCAGAGCGCATTATTAAAATTAAGTTTTTATTTCTTGTGTATTAATCATGCGTTCGAAGTGAACATTTGAATAATGAACCTACGCAAAAATCGTCATCTAATAGTACGTAACTCTACGGCCTGCATATATAAAACCCTACCGAAATATTTAGACGATTCTCAATATCCAATAATCTATGATAGCAATCAAACTGAAATGTTGTATGTTGATAGAGGCTATGAACATAAGTTCACCTATGGAACATTCAATAACCTAGTGAGCACAAATCCAACATGGCGGCATCGTGGAATATAGATATTGAATTTGACGTTTCTCGCGATTTAACCATACGGGCGCAGTAAAACATGGTACGGTAATTGCATATACAATGTATTTCCACTGGCATATAATTTATTTCAATTGCTTTCATAACCACAAGATGGCAGCTGTGCGAAATTTTAAACTCTGATTTTCATATCTTGTGTCCTAATCATGTGATCGAAGTCTGAATACCACACCTGCACAATAATCTTCATGTAATAGCACACAACTCGTCATATATAACATATATAACATATAGAACATATACAACAAGTTGTTCCGTGACGAACTAAAGAGCCTACTTTTCTTAATCTATACTAATATAATAAAGCTGAAGAGTTTGTGTGTTTGTGTGTTTAAACGCGATAATCTCTTAAACTACCAGTGCGATTCGAAATATTCTTTTTTATATGATGCCAGATTCAATCGGTAGAACAAGTGCTCCGAAGAGCTCTACCCGCATGCGCTGGCGTTATGGGTAGTAATACGTACACCGTTTTACCTATCTGAACCAAAATTTGTATACTTACCCTTTGGAAACCTGATGGCAACACTGTCTACGTGAAATTTATGACAGACCAGTCCATTCCCTGCATTTAGGCCCTTTGGCACAATTCTACACCGTTTCACCGATCTGAACCAAAATTTGTATTCTTAACCTTTGGAACCCTGCGAGTAACACAGTCTGCATGCAATTTCGGACAGACCACTCCATTCCCTGCATTTAGGCCCTTTGGCACAAATCTACACCATTTCAATGATCTGAACCAAAATTTGTATACTTACCCTTTGGAACCCTGCGAGTAACACTGCCTACAGGAAATTTATGACAGACCACTCCATTCCCTGCATTTAGGCCCTTTGGGACAAATCTACACCCTTTCACCAATCTGGACCAAAAGTTGTATACATACCCTTTGGAACCCTGCGAGTAACGCTGTTTACATGAAATTTCGGACAGATCACTCCATTCCTTGCATTTAGGCCCTTTGGCACAAATCTACACCGTTTCACCGATCAGAACCAAAATGTGTATACTTAAACTTTGGAACCCTGCGAGCAACACAGTCTGCATGAAATTTCGGACAGACCACTCAATTCCCTGCATTTAGGCCCTTTGGCACAAATCTACACCATTTCACTGATCTGAACCAAAATGTGTATACTTACCCTTTGGAACTCTGCGAGCAACACAGTCTGCATGAAATTTTGGACAGACCCCTCCATTCTCTGTATTTAGGCCTTTGTCACAAATATACACCGGTTCACAGATCTGAACCAAATTTTACATACTTACCCTTTGGAACCCGACGAGTAACACTGTCTGCTTGAAATTTCGGACAGACCACTCCATTCCCTGCATTTAGGTCCTTGGCACAAATCTACACCGTTTCACCGATCTGAACCACATTTTGTATACTTACCCTTTGGAACCCAGCGGGTGACACTGTCCACTTTACATTTTGGACAGACCACTCCATTCCCTGCATTTAGGACCTTCATCACAAATCTACACCGTTTCTCCTAATTGCACCAAATTTTACATACACTTTGAATCCCTGCTGGTAACACTGTCCACTTGATATTTTGGACAACACTCTCCATTCCCTACATTTAGAATAACACACAAAATTAACTTGAAAACCACGTATTAAGGCCCTAGAACCATCCATGTCCGTAGTAGTGTAACTGTAAGAGTATTTTAATAAGTCTGTTGTTGACGGGCAGTTCGGGCTGCATCACGTCGCCCCTACAAGTGTTCTGGGGCAGAATTGCGAAAATAGTTGCATCTTGCGCTGTTCATAAATTGCAGTCACGGGGGGTAATTAGTGCAAAAAGATTTCTAATAATAATAATAATAATGTTATTGGTTTTACGTCCCTTTTAACTACACTGGCTTTTAGAGACGCCGGGGTGCCGGAATTTTGCCCCGAAGGGGATCTTTATCGTGCCAGTAAATCTACTGACACGGCTCCCTCGCATTTGTGCACCCTCAAATGCCAGCTGACTGCGCCAGGTTTCGAACCTGCAACCTTGGGCTCACAAAAAGATTTCTTAGGCCCCTTTAAACAGTTATCATCAAGAAAATATTATGCCTCTGTATAAGTGCAATGGTGTTGGTGCAATACATTGAGGTTATCAGCTGCAATAAGCGTTGGTGCTTTCAAATATACCTTCATTTATTCCGAAACTTATCGTTGAGTGCTTTGTGGCGATAAATGATACTATTGCTCCCTCAGTAGCTCGGGGCAGCCGAAGTTTTCCATAGTGTTCTGATTATTTTCCTACGGTGCTAGGCGACAAAAGACGACACTATTGGCCTCTACATTTCTAACAGACAATGAGATATAGGCCCTAGGCAGTGTCTTTTATTTCACTTACTCCTCTTTCTAATCATTTTTAGAAATTTGTTTGTAAATTACATGTGTCAGTGCTGTAGTTAGTAAATAGCCGTTTCCCTATTCATAATTATCATTAGGAGAAAATGATCTAAATATTACGTCCATTATACTGTACTGCTTATCACCCTCACTACAAAAAGTTATACCGGGACATTTTTTTTCTGGTAGTTTAAGTATCATGTGCCAGTTCTGTAGTAGTATTCAATATCAGCCATAAAACAAATTAATCCACCGGGCTAAGCCGGGCACTACTGCTAGTATTTAATATTCATGCCAATCTATATTAGGATTAAACAAATAGAGAGAGCATTTATTAACAGTTGGCAGCCCTGCTGGTTCTTACGAACACGCATAGTCATAACTGTTATGATACACAAAACACATACGAAATTTGGTTGTATCCATTTGTTAGTATAGAAGTTATTTGCATTTAAAAACTGGACCTATCAGCAGGCTTAGAATTGTGATGGCAGCACTGATGTGTATACGCACTAAATTAAGGTAGAATGTCAGGTACTATACGTGTGCAAAGTTTAGAGCTGTTGGCTTGCATACTTTCTGATATATTGATATTAGGGTTAAAACCTACAGAGAGCATTTATTAACAGTTGGCAGCCCTGGTGGCTCTTTAGAATACGCACAGTCATATCTGTTGTAGTACATATAGTGCATACGAAATTTGGTTGAAATCCAATCGATAGTATAGAAAGTACATGCATTTAGAAATTTGACCTATCGACAGGCTTAGAATCATGTTGGCAACACTGGCATGTATGGACTTCTGAAAATTAATCTGGAATGCTAATAAATAGAATAGGGCGGCTTCGGTGGCGTAGTCGGTAGCATGCTGAGCTTCTATGCCCAAGATAGCGGGTTCAAACCCGGCCGAAGCCGTCGGATTTTTTAAGAGCGTTAAAAATCCCTCAGTATGCCTTCCTTCGGAGGGGAAGTAAAGCCGGCGGTCCCATGTCGTAGATTTATGGCATGTTAAAGATCCTTCCACTAATTGCACCTGTGTGAAGCTAAATTTCATAGGTTATTGTAAACAACGCTCTTAGGTTTCTAAGTTCGTTGCCAAGAGCCGACTGCGGTGGCGTCTAGCAGCTGAGTTGTGAACTTAGCCTAGTAGTCGTTGACGGTGGCGCTTGGCGGCAAAAGTAGGAACTATTTGAAAAATTCTAAGTTGCAGTACTTAAATTGAAATGACAGATAACACACACTAATACAGTCATCACAATTAACACCGGTTATCAGACAGATTCTACACACACCCAAAGTACACGGGGCTACATGACCGCGTTGTCGCAGCCCCTAAACTTAAGAACCAACCAACTAAATAGAATAGATGAGCAATGAACTGTAAGCATGTTGTATTTACCATGGCACGTATCTTGATTGTTATATCGGTTGTCCCGGATACAACCAAAGACAATATAAACTATACATAGAACCAAAATACCAGTAAAACATTAGTACAATAGTTGCCAACATACCGCCCACCAAAGGGCATCGGCCTTTATAAGAAAAGAAACAAAACAATTATGTTCATCATTAAATTGCATTAGTGGAAATTCATAGATGTCACTTCTCGATTGGAAGGACACACAGTTTGTGGATAGCTCTCTTCAGTACACCAGACCGAAGCTACGCGCACAAGGCCATCGACGCCAGGATGAACTGCTTCGATTACTCCATATCTCCAACAGAGTGGTGGTAAATTGTCCTCCTTGATGAGAACAACATCACCTGGGCAGAGATTGGGATGTTCTTTAGTCCATTTATGGCGTTGCTGGAGTGTATTCAGATACTCCTTTGACCATCGTTCCCAAAGGTGAAAGCGTTGAGTAGCCATTTCCTTTGATTTCCCAAGTTGCTGGTGATCCTTTTTCCTTTTGATATGTTCCTGGAAATGATGTTCGCACTCTTTTTCTTGAGAAGAGTAAACAATTTGGTTTATTTCGTCGAGTTGCCTGAACTTCTGAATTTGACCTTCCAAGGTGAGGTCATTGCGAAGAAGAAACGTTTGATTTTGCCGCAATTCCGCTTGGGGCGTTAGTTGAATGTAACTACCACTGAGAATCCAGCAGAGTTGTGTGTTTTGCAACACTGGGTAACCACCTGAGCGATTCTTCTGTTCCATCTTCAGAAGCTGCATAAAAACAGATGCTTCAATAAGCAGGTATGTTCCTTGTGGTATGTAAAAGCTTGGATCTGCTAAGGAGATATCTTTAGGTAAGTTCCATCCTTCATGAGGAATGTATGAGGCTGGTATGTTTCCAGTTATTTTCGGGAGTACAATGCAGTCAATGCTGAAGCTATAGGTATTTACTGTAGAATAGACTTCTAGGCTCACTGTAGAATCAGAATCTGAAGAAATGTCTCCAATGGATTGCAGTATTGTGTGGTGTTTCTGCCTTTTCAAGTGAAGTTGCTGAACAATCTTTTCCGAGACGAAGTTGCTCTGAGAACCATTATCGAGGATAGCTCTAACTGTATGGAATCTTCCTTTAGAGTCTTTGACCTTGACAAGGGCCGTACTTAATAACACTTGAGTTTTGAGTTGAAGTTTCATCGAATGGTGACTAGATTGTGGATGGATTGTTTCTTGTGCTTGGGCTGTTGATAATATATTAGCTTGTGGTTTAGGGAAACTTCTCGTATCATCATGCAACAAGGTATGATGTCGCTTACTGCATAGTTTGCACGTTGTCGTGGATGGGCATGCGCTCCATTTGTGTGATAAACTACAGTAAGACAATTGCTACATATGTAGTTATCTCTTGTAATTTTAAACCTGTCATGGATGCCTTTCCGTAGAAATTCAGGGCAAGCATAGAGTTCATGTGCGCCTCTACACATGAAACACTGACTACTGGTAGATACATAAGATTGATGTTGTAGAGTTAATCGTGGATTTGGCCTGGGATGATTGCTAAGATTGGTACTAGGTGCTCCAGTAATGGTGCAAAGCTGCAATGTTTGACAACGCCTTTCTAAAAAGCTGATGAGTTCGTTGAAATCCACTGAATCTGAATGAGCATGTTCGGTTTCAAATTCTAACCTTAGTTTTTTATCTAGTCGTGAGAGCAGTAAATCGTTAAGCAGCAGATCTAAAATGCTTGGTTGAGGATTTAGGGCTTTGAGGGCGTTTATACTTCCTTGGAATGTGTTGATCAGCTGGCGTACTTCACTCTCAGTCGAGCTTGGTTTGGTTGATGAGTCAATAATTTGCCTGATATGTTCAGCAGCGATTAACTTTGGTGAATGATAGCGATTGACTAGAATTTTGTAGGCTACTGGTAAATTGGCGTCCGAAATACTAATATTTTTGATGCAATCCTTTGCTTCGTCCTTCAAGGAAGAAAGCAGGTAATGGTATTTTTCTATGTTGGATAGGTCATTGTTATTGACTACTAAATCTTCGAATGTGTCCTTAAAATGTAACCAGCTGGTTAGGATTCCGCTCAAAGTAGGGAGATTGATTTTAGGGAGTTTTATATTCCTTGACATACCGTGCGATGCGATGATTGAGAGAGCATTTCTTCATTAACATACATGGTTTGTTGACTGCATGCCTTCTTCAATTTAGCTTCCAGAAGGTCAATAAGGTCTTCGAGCTCTTCCCGGTATGAGGCGTGAGCTTCATCGTTTTCATCATCATGCAATTCTAACTTGAACTTGTTTAAAGTCTTCGCTGATGGTGATCAGTCTATTAAGTTTAATTTGAATGAGATTGGCATCCACAGAATTTATTTCGTTGTTCACAAAGTTTTGTTTACGGGTCACGCTAGCCCTTAACATGGATCGCTTCTTAATTAATATTCGTCTGTTGGCATCCTCCATGATTATATTCATATTCATATTCATATTCATTCATTTATTTGCAATGGGGGGTGTGTCCCCCGGTGGCAAATTGTATATACATAACAAATAAATAATTATACATAACAATTCAATAACAATTATACAACAATTAAACTGGAGTATTTACACAAATAGTCAGTCTTTTATTAAACACACCTATATGTTTGGGAAAAGGCTCTAAGACTGCGGCAGGTAGAGAGTTCCAGTTATCAATGGCACGGTTTACAAAAGAATATTTACCATAATTTGTTCGCTGTGGTCGGCCCTTAACTTTGAAAGGATGATCACTCCTACCCATGTAAGTGGGCTTTCCCAATCGTTTGCTAAGCTCACCCCATGCTGGTTGATTTGTATACGTGTTGTACATAGTGCAGAGTCTAGATTTCATCCTCCTAGCCTCCAGTGATTCCCACCCAAGTTTCTTTAACATACGGCTCACACTGCTCCTGGGATTAAAGTCACTGAGCACAAATCTAGCGGCCTTTCTTTGTACCATTTCCAACTCATTGATGAGCCCTACTTGATATGGATCCCAAACCGCCGAGGCATATTCCAGAATAGGTCTTACAAGTGACAAATAGCCTAATTCTTTAGCAGAGGTACTACTTCCTTTTAATACCCTCATTACAAAGTGCAGGGATTTGTAAGCTTTTGAAACTACACATCCTACATGACTACTCCATTTCATATCATTCCTTACGTGAACGCCCAAATATTTGCAAGAATCTTCTTCTACAAGTATTTCCGAGCCAATGTTATATTGAAAATCCTGCCTTCGCAGTTTCCCTATTTTTAAGAGACTACATTTTCTTGTGTTTATTTTCATTTTATTTACAATCGCCCACTTATAGACCAGGTTCAGGTCCTCTTGAAGCACTGCATTGTCTTGTGAGTCATGTATCTTTCGATATATTACACAATCATCCGCAAACAATCGACAGTCACTGCGAATCCCATTTGGTAAGTCATTTATAAACGCCAAAAATAACAAAGTTCCGATTACGCTGATCTGAGGGATACCCGACGTTACGGTAATTTCATCCGAGAATATGGCTTCGACTTTCACTTTCTGAGAACGACCCGTCAAAAATTCTTGGATCCATAAAATTACTCTTCTATCAATCTTCGTCGAAGCTAATTTATGGAGTAGCATGTCATGCGGAACGACATCAAATGCCTTCTCAAAATCTATAACCACGGCGTCGACTGAAACTCCATGGTCTAATGATTCGCTAATGTCTTGAAAAAGTGATAGCATCTGACTCTCGCATGAGTAACCTTTCCGAAATCCATGTTGCCTATCATTAAACCATGATAATGTTTCCCACTGTTCCCTCAAGTAGTCGCAAATGAGATGCTCCATCTGTTTACAAACGACGGACGTAAGGCTAACCGGCCTGTAGTTGCCCAATTCAAGTCTGCTCCCTCCCTTAAATATTGGGACTACCGTAGCTCTTTTCCAGTCATCTGGGATTTGCGCATTGTTTATGGACACATTAAACATCACCTCCAAGTATCGTGCCACGGCCCTACCTCCTAGTTTAAGTACTTCACTAACAATATTATCAGGACCCTTTGATACATTGAAACGTAGTTTTTGTATTAGCTTTACAATTGCTGACTGGTTTATTTGGAACAGGGGAGCCCCTGATTCGTGGTTAAGGTCCAACACACAGCTATTGGATTTATTGAACACACTACCGTAAAAGACATTTAATTCATTAGCAATGGCCTGTGTTGCAGTCGTCCCGTAAGAGAAGCTAGAATAGACTATATTTACTTCTAATCTCTTTCACGGATTATATGGTTATTCTGAGTTAGTACGTAACTTATTTGATATAATCAAGAAGGCTTAGGAAGTTTTACGAGAGTTTGAGATGGTTTGTAACTTCATAAACAGATGGCGTTAGTTGTAGCTTAGCCTTTGTGTAGTTTTACTAGGGTCGTGTTGATCGCTAGGGTATGTTGCTCATGTACTTACCATTTGTACGACATCGATTAGATTTATATGTAGGTGACTGTAATCCAATGTGCATTTGTAACTTACGTTAGGAGCCGGTTTGTAGGAGTTTAAGGGTAACCATCCGGGTCGAGAGGACCAATAATAATTAGAATAGATGAGCAATGAACTCTAGAACTGTAAGCATGTTTTATTTACCATGGCACGTATCTTGGTTGGTTCTTAAGTTTAGGGGCTGCGACAACGCGGTCATGTAGCCCCGTGTACTTTGGGTGTGTGTAGAATCTGTCTGATAACCGGTGTTAATTGTGATGACTGTATTAGTGTGTGTATCTGTTCAAGTAAGCACTGCACAACGATCAATTTTCAAGTAGTTCCTACTTTTGCCGCCAAACGCCACCGTCGACGACTGCTAGTTCAGAATTTAGCTACCAGACGTCACCGCAGTCGGCTCTTGGCAACGAACGTAGGAATCTAAGAGCGTCGTTTACATTCATAACCTATACAATTTAGCTTCACATAGGTGTAATTAGTGGAAGGTTCTTTAACATGCCATATATCTATGACATGGGACCACCGGCTTTACTTCCCCTCCGAAGGAAGGCATACTGAGGGATTTTTAACGCTCTTAAAAAATCCGACGACTTCGGCCGGATTTGAACCCGCGATCTTGGGCATAGAAGCTCAGCATGCTACCGACTACGCCACCGAAGCCGCCGGCACGTATCTTGATTGTTATATCGGTTGTCACCGATACAACCAAAGAAAATCTAAACTATGCATAAGACCCAAAATACCAGTAAAACATTAGTACAATAGTTGCCAACAAATGCTATTATCTATATGTGTGCCAATTTTGGAATAGTTGGCATGCATACCTTCCAGAATATCCAACATGGACCTCAAATTTCAATTGCGGTTTTTCAGCAGTTGGTAGCACTGACATAATTTTCAAATATGGGCTTCAGATATTCAGGTATACTCATACCAAATTTGGATTCGATTGCTGCAGCCGTTTAGGAGTTGATAGGGCGGGACACACACACAGTCAGTCAGCCAGCCAGACAGACATTTGCCCGGATCGATCTCATAAGTCTACTTTTTCCTCATTTTTGAAAAATGGGAAAAGTAGGCTAAAAAGACAGAGAGTTTAGTTTGTATGTAACGGAGACCCTCGCTTGCCCGCTCGCCCTTGGCGCGAGCCTGTCTCCCGCCACGCACTTTGCCGTTATGCGGCGCGTGCACGCCACTGATTCATTGAGTATAGGAATTTGTACTTACCTAGTTCACAGCTGGTGCTGAAAATATTCGCCATTCACTGCTACACATCGCTGGCATCTTTTCATGAAACTGGCATTTACTCTCTGAAGTTCCTCAGCACCGATTGACTGTATTTCAGCTGTAATATAGTCTTTAAGCTCATTTATAGTGTGAGGGTTTCTCGCATACACTCTATTTTTAAGCGTCCCCCACAAATAAGAATCACATGGTGATAAGTCTGGGCTTCGCGGGGGCCACACGTTCCGACTTACAATCCTCGTACCAAAAATGCGACGCAATTCTGTCATGGATGCTTCGTCAGTGTGAGCAGTGGCAGAATCTTGTTGAATATAAGTTGACAATCGCTCTCCGTAAGTCAGTTCGTCAAAAAATTGGTCAAGGATCACATTGAAGTACAAATTTAAGTACAAATTCCTATACTCAATGACTCAATGCCGCGATAGCGCCGCATAACAGCAAAGTGCCTGGCGGGAGACAGGCGCGCAACGCGGGCGAGCGGGCAAGCGAGGGTCTCCGTTACATACAAACTAAACTCTCTGTATAACCCCTGGCACTACAGCCCGTGAAGGGCCTAGGCCTACCAAGCGACCGCAGCCCAGCAATTAATTTGGCCTGCAGGTATTGGGGTGACGCGTGATCAGCGCATCGGGTCCCCTCGGCTGTTAATCTTGGTTTTCGTGATCGGGGCGCTGCCTCTCTGTCAGACATCTACTCAATTGTCCTCTCGAGGCTGAGTGCACCCCGTTCCAACCTTCACGTCAGTTTTAAAATCCCTGACGGAACCGGGAATCGAACCCGGGGCCTCCGGGTGAGAGGCAGGAGCGCTATCCCAACACCAAGGGGCCGGCAGGATTAGGGAACCACCCATTACAATTGGGTGCAATCGTGTTGACCGATTGAAAAACATTAAATTTCGATTATTCGAAGATGATGATTACTCGAAAACTACTACAATTTGTATAAAGATCTGTATCGAGAGACTGTCTCTTGAGGCGGACTCTAGATACAGGTCTCTCGTCTCCATGGCGCTACACATGCCGAGATTTGTTGTTAGTTTTAGTGGAAATAACATGGCGTCCGATCCTCCAGTAGACGAAATGCTTGCTATGGGGATAGTTCTTGGTGTTTGTTTAATGAAAAATCGAAGGAAATGTGGTCTAAAACATGGTTAACAAAGAGAGCAAACTACTCTTCATAATTATAGCATAGGCCCTAAAATGAGACCTTTTACATGAAATCTTGTTAGTTACTCAACTGCTTACACAGCGCTGTTGACCAAGCTTTGCACGACAAAGACCTATCTCTACTAGTGTAAAACAAAGTCCCCGATTCTTGGATGTCACGGCCTCACGGGTAATCTCGAGAACCACTGGATGTATTTCAACAGATTACCTTTACAGAATGGTGAAAGCCGCATCAAAATCCATCCAGTGGTTCTCGAGATTACTCATTTAATAAACGTACTGTACAGTTGTTTATTAATCGCGCCTACAGTGGGATGGGAGTGCGCTCTATCGGCGACGAGTAGAAATTTTCCAATTACACGTTATGCATGAGCTCGAACTGGGATTGTCAGAAGGCCGGTAAAGAGCGCAGTTCGCATCCAGTCGGCCGTGCTCTGTGATACACGCGATACGTCCCTACACACGTATAAACTTGTTGATACTTGTATCGTAAAGCTTATATCTATCTCAAGGTATCTTGTCCAGAGCGAGAGACATGATACCTGCTCCGTTGCGTCATGATACCATGTGAGACCAGCTGTGACAACGCTACACACGACACAGCTGGTATCAGATACGCGTTTCATGAGACAGTCTCTCGATACAGATCTCAGCGTGTATGGCACGCTTTAGTCATTGATGGTGGCGTTTGCCGGCAAAAGTAAGAACTATTTAAAAAATTCAAAAGTCTGCAGTCCTTACTTGAATTAAAAAACAGGTGACACACACTACTACAGTCATCACAATTATCACCGGTTATCAGACAGATTCTACACACACCCAAAGTACACGGGGCTACATGACCGCGTTGTCGCAGCCCCTAAACTTAGGAACCAACCAACCTGTATAAAGAAATATGTCCAGTAGACGAGTTGACTTTTTTCTCTTAAAAAAGAAACAAGAAGTTCCGCAACGAACTAAAGGGCCTACTTTTCTTAAAATTAAGATTCATGCCAATGATTAATCTACAGTACATGAACCTATCTAGAATAATGACGAAATTAAGTTGGTAATATCGAAATGTTTAATTAGAAATATACCTGGTATAATGTAGCCTAATAGAGCAGTACAGTTGGCAGCCCTGGTGACTGAATATATTCTTAGTTCCATCTCTTAAGGTACAGAATACAGAATTTGGTTGAAGTCCGATGGGCGTTACATGCAGTTAGACATTGGATCTATCAGCACGCGTAAAAGCATGTTGGCAACAATGTCATGCGTGTGCTGGTCAGAAATAATCTGAAATATTATGATATCTTGTTGTGCCAATTTTAGATGAAATCCATTTGTTAGTATAGAAGTTACATGTATTTTAAAATTGGACATATCAGCAGGCATAGAATCATGTTGGCAGCACTGACTTATATGAATTACTCCAAATTAATCTAAAATTTTGAATTTTAATTTTTTGAATTTGAATTTATTGTTTCTCTTATACAGGCCACTGAGGCTACAAAGCCTCTTTATGCAGCTCTCTTCATTCAGAGGGCGGTTAAATACAATAGAATAAATGAAGAAAGAAAAAACTTAACCTATACATACAGTTGGCAATAGAAGTTCTTGTTATTACATCCGTTCACCTTGAACATGATAATTGTATAGCTGATAGATTACAATGAAGGGAGTGTTTTATCGCTCTGATAGGAAGTCCTGAATACTGGTGCAATTTATATTTATTCCAGAGAATACTAGCTGAAATACGGAATGAACCTTTGCATTTTTCGGTTCTGTGATTAGGTATCTGGAGCATCTGTGCAGTGTGTCTATTCGCACGGTTATGCACTGATTGCATGGGAGTTAGTGTGCAGTAAATATAAGACGGAATTTAGAATTTTAGAATTTTTATCACAGTCAGAGCCATGGCATACTGTCTTCGTTCCTTTAACTTAAGCCATCCAATCTGGACGTAAAATGGAGTTATATGAGACTCTCTTGGTACATTGAGAACAAACCGCAAGCAAGCATTTTGCATTCTTTGCAATTTTGTATTGAGGACCTCTCCCATATCATGGTAAATTATAGATCCATAGTCAAATATTGGTAATATCAAACTCTGTATCAGTATCTTTCGTACATTTTGAGGCAAATAGAAGCAAGTTCGCCTAATTTGATATAATGACGATGCAACCCTTTTCAGAATCATGTTTGTGTGATCCTGCCACGATACTCGAGAGTCAAAAATAACTCCCAGATTTCTTACTGCTGACTGGTACGGAACTGTTTGGGATGCAAGCTGTAAAGGTGGTACTGTGTCAGGTAGGGAACTGAGTAATTTGGTATAGCCGATGATGATCGGTAGCGTTTTTTCGAAGTTAAGTATTAGATTATGATCGAGTGCGTACTGAGATAGGCTTTGAATGTCACTGTTAATTAGAGCTACGTTCAAATGAATGGATTTCAGATCCGTGTGTAGATATAGCTGAAGGTCATCTGCGTACATATGATGTTGACAGAATTTAAGGACAGATGGAAGGTCATTTATATACACGGAGAACAGGAGTGGACCAAGGACCGAACCCTGCGGCACACCTGTTGTTACTTCACACCATTCTGAAACATTGTCATCTGCTAGGACTACTCTCTGACATCTGCCTGTTAGGTAAGACCTAAACCATTTCGTTACTGACTTTGAAAAGCCTAGATTTCTTAATTTAACTAGTAGGATCTCATGGTGAACTCTGTCAAAAGCTTTGCTGAAATCGAATAGAGATAATATAGTTATTTCCTTCCGGTCCATTGCTAGACGAATGTCGTCTGTGACTTTGATAAGGGCTGTCAGAGTACTATGTTTTGATTTATATCCAGATTGGTTCGGGTTTAGGATATTGTTGGAATTTACATATTCATAAAACTGATCAAAAACAATCCGTTCTAACGCTTTCCCAATTGCACACAATATACTTATTGGTCGAAAGTCACTACAGTTTAAGGCGTTCGTGAATTTTTGTATTGCTTTGATGTTGGCTTTTTTCCATTGTGTCGGATAAAGACCCATTTGCAGGCTATAGTTAAATATATGCAATAAAACTGGCATGAGGAGGTCCATATTCCTTTTCAATAGCGTAATAGATATATGATCTGGTCCTATGGCTTTTGAAGTTATCCTAAATATGGCTAAATGAATGTCCTCTGGATATATATAGCCAAAATGAAATTCTTCCCGTCGGTCAGTAAATTTTTCCCTGTAGTTAGCAACAGTTGACAAAACTCTATTGCTGTCTACAACGGTTGATTCGTTTAAATAATGCTTATTAAGCTCATCAGCACTCATTGTTGGGTTATTGCTTTTGTGTCTGGATTTTCCAACACCGAGAGTTTTTATAGCTCTCCACAAAGCCGAAGAGTTTTTAGCTGAATTAATTAGCGAATAAGTGTAACGTATCTTTGTTTTACGAATAACTTGCTGGGTTCTGTTGCGTAAGCTTTTGTATTCTACAATGTCCTCGGGTTTCTGTGTTCTGTTGCGCTTCTTTCTGGCTCTATTTCGAGATCTTATTAGATCTTTTATTTCTGTGTTGATCCAGGCAGCTGGTGCGTGCCTCACGTTAGCTGAGCGCACTGGGGCATGGCGATCATATAAATCACTTAAAAATGTGTTGAATGTTTCGACCTTCTCATCCATAGTTTGCTGCTCGAAAACAGTGTGCCATGGAACTGAGATGGCATCAGCCTTAAACCTTTCATAATTAAACCTGCTGAAGTCTCGAAAAGTTCGAATACTGGGCTTATATTTTGGAGTTGACAGGGTATATACTGCGTATAAGAGATCATGTGCTGAGAAGCCAGAAGCAGCTGTTTGACCAAACTCAATCACGTGCTCATTGCAGTTGGATGCTATTAGATCCAGAGTAGAAGAGGAGGTTGCAGTGTGATGTGTATCTTGATACGGGAGCCACGACAGATTGCAAGTATTTAGAGTTTCTACTATGTTTTTCGTTTCAAATGTAGCCGACCCAAAATGGGCATTGAAATCACCGGCTAATATTACATATTTATAACTAAAAATGTGTGAAAGCATGTCATTTAATAGTAGTTCCATAAAACCGACTTTGGGTGCTCTATAAACACAAATAAATAATACTTAAGTATCTTTCAGGCAAATCTCTACGAATAGGTACTCGGGTCTGAAATTCTCATTATTTGGGGATTTGCAGATAACCCGGCACTTAATGTGCTGTCGATCATACACTGCAACTCCACCCCCTTCTCTACGTTGTCTGTCATTGCGGTAGATATTATATCCTGGCAAGGTTACAGATGAATCAGTAATGGACTTATTGAACCATGTTTCACTAACAGCGATTGCATCAATACCGGAGTTAACAAATGTGTATTCAAATTCTGCGAAATGTTCTAGCATTTTAAGTGACTGCGTGTTCAGGTGAGTTACTTTAAAATCATTGGGTAATCTATCAGCTATATCACAAAGATAGGCATGCGTATCATACTCATTGGTACTAATATCCATGCAAAAGATAATTGAAAGTTATTGTAAAATTGTTAAACAAGAAATATCAAAAATTACAAAATCTAAAACTTAAGCTATTTTCTAAATATTAATCAATAATATCGGCTTGTATTTTGGCTAGACACTGTAGTTAAAGTTCCACCAGTAACCATATTACATGTTTGTGCTTACACTTGTAACTTTGATCAGTTGAGCCCCCTCACACTGGCACGTATGAGGGTCCTTTACGTACGAGGAGCGGGAAACTTTTTCTTCAAAAAGTCCAATTCTCTGAGTGTTTTCACACGATGCCTCGTGTCATCAATGCGGATCAGAACAACGCCATCTGCAGTCCAGACACCGTGTAACCCAAAGTGGCTTACTGTTTGTTTTACAATATCAGTCCGGGTTTTCGTCAGATCTTCTCTTACAGTTATGCCGGTATTCCTTAAGTATTTCTTCGACCTGAAGAGTGCTGCTCGATCTGCATAGGACACGAACCGCACTATTATTGGCCGCTTCTTTCCAGCATCCCGGAGTCCTACACGATGAGATCGGTCTATTCTTTGGGGATCGATTGTCACATTCAACTTGGCAGCAACATCCATTACACACCTGTTGGTGTCCTCGCCTGAAGTTTCTGGAATACCAAAAATTCTCAAGTTATTTCGACGCTGGTACTGCTCAAGTTCATCAGTGCGGTCATTCAGTTGCAGCTCAAGTTGATTTATAGTGTCGTCTCGCCTGGCAAGTTCCTGTCTGAGTTCATTGATGACCTGGGTGTTAAAATCTACGGTACTGTACGTGTACATAGTTTAAATCTGTCGGCTTGCATACTTTCTGATATATTGGTATTTGGTTAAAAATAGAGAGATCAATTATTAACAGTTGGCAGCCCTGGTGGCTCTTAAGAATACGCTCAGTGATATGTGTTTATGCACACATATTGCATACAAGCTTTGATTGAAATCCAATTGATAGTGTAGAACTGGACATTTAAAAATTGGACCTATCAGAAGGCTTAACATAATTTTGGCAACACTGTCATGTATGGCCTCCTGGAAATTAAACTGAAATAGTATTATCTACATGTGTGTCAATTTTGGAATAGCTCCCATGTATACCTTCCAAGATATCCAACATGGAGCTAAAATTTCTAGTGCGTTTTTTCAGCAGTTGGTAGCACTGACATAATTTTCAAATATGGGCTTGAAATATTCCGGTATACATCTTTACTCATACTAAATTTGGTTCAGATTGCTGCAGCCGTTTAGGAGTTGATAGGGGCGGGGGGGGGGGGAGGGACACACACACAGACAGACAGAAGGACAGACAGACAGACATTTTCCCGGATCGATCTCATAAGTCTACTTTTTCCTCATTTTTGCAAAATGTGAAAAGTAGGCTAACAAGTAGTTCCGTGAAGAACTATACAGCCTATTTTCATATATCCTACTTATGTTAATTGCCTCTATCAACATACACAATTTCAGTTTGATTGCTGTAATAGATTCGTAGATATTGAGAACCGACTAAATATTTCGGATGGTCGCCATGTTGGATTTTATATATGTAGGTCCAAGAGTTATGTACTGTTACATGCAGATTAATGTGAACGTGTAGTATTCAAACTTCAATCGCATAATTAGGACACAAGAAAAAACAAGGAGATTTAAAAACTTTTCACAGCCGCCATTTTGAGGTTATGTAAACAATTGAACTAAATTAGACTCCTGTGCATTACAATGTATATAAACATTTGCTGTACCAAGTTTCATTACGTTTCACTGAAATTCAACATCTCCGAAACTATAACAGATATCACCCTGCAATTTTGTACGGTGATAAAGGGTACTGATACAAGATTACTTATGTATATTTCATAAACCTGTCAACTACAAAACGAACATGGCGACCAAGTGAATTTGAAATGTTTTAATAGACTTTTGTCGTGATTTCACTCTCTGAGCGCAGTGAAATGAGGTACAGTAAATGATTTTGCAGATTGTAAGGCACTGCCATCTAATTTAATTCAATTGTTTACATAACCTCAAGATGGCGGCTGTGCGAAATTTTAAAATTAAGTTTTTATTTCTTGTGTCTTAATCATGCGATCGAGGTGAAAGTTTGAATAATGAACCTAGGCAATAATTGTCCTTGAATGGTACATAACTCTATGGCCTATACATATAACAATCCTAAATGGCGAGCTTCCGAAATATTTAGACAGTTCTCAATATCTATGAATCTTTTACAGCAACCAAACTGTTTTTTTTATGTTCATAGAGACTATGAACATATGTTCACCTAAAGGACTTTCAGTAACCTGGTGAGCACAAATCCAACATGGCGGTGGCGCGAAGTATAAATATTTAAATGGACGTTTCTCGCGAATTAACTATCCGAGTGCCGTGAAACGTTGCACGTTAAATGCTTATACAAATGTTGATCCACTGGCATGTATTTTATTTCAATTGTTTGCATAATCACAAGATGGCTGGTGTGCGTACTTTTACAATCTCGTTTTTATTTCTTGTGTTCTAATCATGCGATTGAAGTTTGAATACCACACGTACACAATAATCTTAATGTAATAGTACAAAAATAAAAATCCAACCTGGCGACCATCTGAAATATTTAGACGGTTCTCAATATCTACGAATCTGTTACAGCAATTAAACTGAAATTTTGTATGTTGATAGAGACAATTAACATGAGTAGGATATATGAAAATAGGCTGTATAGTTCTTCACGGAACTACTTGTTAGTTATGTATAAGCAAAGGGAAGGAATATAAAATTTAATAAAATTGAATTGAAGCCGAATTGACAAAATACAATTCATGTTGGTTATTTAGTCTATAGATCTTTGCTATACTCTAAAACGGATTTTGTCCTATTTTTGCATCGGTTTATGTGATAGCGTTCACATCTTTCAGCACACAAAGTACACACACACACTCCTTTGTTACTTCATGGAAAGTGTCGTCGCACATTCTGGTGATATCCATGAACCGCTAAACTTGTGATGACATGCCTAATTCCTGATTTGCCACCGTCCAGTGTCGGTCCCACACGCATCGGTGTTTTTTTTTTGAAAGGGCGTAATCGACATTTTTTGACATTTTCACTTTTTTAGCATTTTGTTTTCCTTTTGGATAGAGCCATCTGTTTCCTTTGAAAGGACGCTTCTGCAAGCGTTCTTTCCGTATAAAACTCATGTTCATAAATATTGAGTTTTTTTTTGAAAGGGCGGATGTGCGTCACACTCAAAGTACACGGGAATAATAACCGCGTTGTCGCAGCCCCTAAACTTAGGAACCAACCACCAATGACTTTCTTATGTTGTAAATATTTCCCTGCGCTTCAGATCTGTTGCAACTTTTGTGTGTAGCAAATCCATTCCGTCTGAACACAATGTCTGTGCTTTAGATTTGCACTAATTTCTTAGTATTGCAAACTTATTCCATGTTAAGTCCTAAACTAATATTTAACAATGATCCATTATATTTTGTGTCCATCTTTGCCATATAGGCTACCGGTATTTGTGTAAATATCTGTCTCTACCAAATAGATTGCATTTTCGAACAATTTCATGAACATTTTTGTGTCTAATTATTCGATTTTTTTTTTTTTTGAAAGGGCGTAGTTGCACGATTTTCTTTTGCGTATATCTTCCGGACAAAAATTTATATAATTATTTTAGAGAGTGGAAAATGTTCCCTAAAAGCATGTTAGTTTCAAAATACAATAAAATAAAAATTAATTTAAAAATTGAGCCGTTGGGGGAGTTTTATTTAGTCTCCCAACAATTTTCTTTCGTTCACCTACGCCCTTTCATAAAACACTGATTCACATGGCGTCTGTACAATAAAATTCAAACCAAGGGAAAGAATATGCATATACTCGTACATACAAAAATCTTAGCCCTGCTGATAACTAACACTGAACAATAGGCTAGAACACTTCGCATTTCAAATTAAGAAGCAGTAGAGTGAAATACGAGTAGCCTACATGCACAGTGCCCTCATCATCTCAGACTTGGTAGAGAATCTTGATTTGGCGAGCCCGTGGTGTGAATGTAGGAATCCGGACTTCAGCTTTCAACAAATGAGATCACTCTGAGAGGAACCGGCGTAGTATGAGAATTTCTGCTGTAGTTAAGGATGCATTATAGTTGATATTTTTAAGATCATTGGCCAAAACCCAGCCACAGCGACCCTCAGTATCTTGTTGACTTTTATAAGAACATTTTATGTAGCGTTGTTTACAACAAGAACGACGTCTCGTTGCCATTAATTGAACTACGAAAATGTAAGGATTTTCGTGCTTATAAACTTAAATCGCGGCCGACAGGATGCGAGCTGCACTCTCCACTACAGAGACTGCTTTTTCTTTCTTATAAAGAACATGGTTGATTGTGCTCAAACTATACAGCGATAAGGATGGAATCTGTTTAAACAAAAATATTCCAGAAACCTCCAAACTTGTTGGCACGCGCTGCTCATTTAAGTGAACCGAAACTATTTATAATCTCTTTGGTGTTTTGATGCTGAATTTCGTTAGTCTATTGTTTATGGTATAATCTCTATGTTCAAGCAATTGTTTTTTAATTGTGTTGTTTGTGCCAGTGCTGACGATACTATTACCCAAATATGTGAGACAGACAATTTCTAATATAATTCTAAAGATTCCTAAGGATACGTGAACTGGGAGTCGGTCAACTACGTATCTTTGCGCATCGTTTAACAGTTCAAAAGCGGTCGTTTCGGTGTAAAGAAGTTACGGTAGTTATGGTTTTAAGGGGTAGAACAGCGAAGTAATCTACTCCTAGTAAAAGTTGAAAGCTCTATGCAGTAAACCTATACCATCGTGCCATTCTGAATAACCAAGATTTTCCCTTTCCGTGTAAATTATATTACAATCTATTTTTAGCCTATTTTCATTTTATGAAAAAAATAGGCTTATGAGATCACCTTTTGTCCGTGTGTGTGTGTGTGTGCGCGTGCGCGCGTGTGTGTGAGGTGTGTGTGTGTCCCCCCCTAATAACTTTTAAACGCCTGGAGCGATATCAATGAATCTCGGTAAGATCATAGCACCATTCTGGCCGACCGCGACCGTGACCTTCAAATTTTATTGTGTCTCACCAATCCAACATGGTGGCTGTGCGAAATATTTCACCAGCATTCAGTATCTCCGAAACTATTACCGATATCACCCTGAAATTGTGTGCGATGATAAAGGATACTACTAGAAGTTCATCTATTAGACTTTCAAAAATCTTGTAACTACAAAACCAACATGGCGACCAAGTGAAGTTGAGACTTTTAAATAGACTTTTCTCGCGATTTAACCATCCAAACGTAATGAAACTTGGTACAGCAAATGTTTATACACATTGCAATGCACTGGCATCTAATTTAGTCCAATTGTTTACATAACCTCAAAATGGCGGCTGTGGGAAATATTTCACCGGCATTCTATATCTCATAAACTATTATAGATATCACCCTGAAATTTTATACGGTGATAAAGGGAACTGATGCAAGTTTATCTATGTAACTTTCATAAACCTGTAAAGTACAAAACGAACATGGCAGCCAAGCGAAGTTGAAACATTTTAATAGAATTTTCTCGTGATTTAACTCTCTGAGCGCAGTGAAATGTGGTACAGTAAATGATTATACATATTGCAATGCACTGGCATCTAATTTAGTTCAATTGTTTACATAACCTCAAGATGGCGGCTGTGCGAAATTTTAAAATTAAGTTTTTATTTCTCGTGTCGCAATCATGCGATCGAAATGAAAGTTTGAATAATGAACCTAGGCAATAATTGTCCTTGAATGGTACATAACTCTATGGCCTATACATATAACAATCCAAAATGGCGAGCATCCGAAATATTTAGACGGTACTTAATATCTACGAATCTTTTACAGCAATCAAACTGGTTTTTTTTAATGTTCATAGAGGCTATGAATATAAGTTCACCTATAGGACTTTCAGTAACCTGGTGAGCAGAAATCCACCATGGCGGCGACGCGAAGTATACATATTTAAATTAACGTTTCTCGCGATTTAACCATCCGAGTGCAGTGAAACATTGCACCTTAAATACTTATACAAATGTTAATCCACTGGCGTCTAATTTATTTCAATTGTCTTCATAACCACAAGATAGCAGCTGTGCTAAATTTTAATATCTCGTTTTTACTTCTTGTGTTCTAATCATGCGATTGAATTTTGAATACCACACGTACACAATAATCTTCATGTAATAGCACATAAATAAAAATCCAACCTCCGAACCGTCTGAAATATTTACGATCTATCACAACCTTCAAACTGAAATTTTGTATGTTGATAGAGGCAATAAACACGAGTAGGACATATGAAAATAGGCTATTTATTTCTTCACAGAACTACTTGTTCTGTATGTAAACAATACGTTAAAAAGTTGTAATAACTTGATTTCCTTGTAGAACATGAGAAGTACACAAATGTTGGAAAACTGGACACACCTTTGCACGCAAGATTTCTAAGTTAAAATATTGACCGATATAATTGAGTGGCATAAAGAATCCTTACAATACCCTCAGCTAACCCTGCATGGTGGAGGAAACGAATCCCCCATTTCCTAGAGCAAGAGCTAAGTCAGTATTTCAATTTATACGAATCAATTTAATATTTCGAAGACTAGACAGTCGCGCTCTTCCGTGAAGATGATGGATGAATGAATGATTGAATTACTGGAATTAAATATTCACATATGAAAGCTGAGAAAGCCCATCCAACCTCAAGATAATCCCACACAACCGACTGAGATGTGAACTCGGGATATAGTGGTCAACAGCCGAGCGTCGGAGTGAATATGTTCCGAATTCTTATGATATTTTGACTAGTTATTTCCGTTATTCTGGAATGTATTATTACAGAATTGTGAATTTAACTTTTGTTTCTTAGTATCTTGTTTCATTTTTATGTAACTATAGTTAGTCGCCTACAAATAATGCAACCCCTAAACTGAGGAACAAATCAACGCCTACAAATAATGCAACCCCTAAACTGAGGAACAAATCAACGCCTACAAATAATGCAACCCCTAAACTGAGGAACAAATCAACGCCTACAAATAAGACACATACATCTTTTTTTTGTTATTCTATAAGTGTAGAACTTAGGGACAGATAAACTACAGTAGAAATGTCCCTTAAAACGGTAATTACAGTCTGCAATACCCTGTTAGCATAGCATACTGCTCACAGGATCAAACCATCGTCCTCAAACAAGTGAGTTCGTTTGCCCATGAGAGGCAGTATTTCCCCACCCCTATCGTTGATTGGTTGATTCCTCAGTTTAGGGGCGGCGACAACGCGGTCATTGTAGCCCCGTGTACTTTGGCTGTGTGTAGAATCTGTCTGATAGCCGGTGTTAATTGTGATGGCTGTATTAGTGTGTGTTTCAAGTAAGGACTGCAGACATACATTTTTTAAGTAGTCCCTACTTTTGCTACCAAACGCTACCCTCAACCACAACTAGTCCTGAACTTGGTTACTAGATGCCACCACAGTCGGCTTCTCGCGATGAACGTTGAAACCTAAGGGCGTTAGTCAAATCTAACCTATAATGCGCTACCTCGTGCCTCGTTGGCATCGGGAGAGCGTGGGTTCGAATCCCACCTCGGCCGTCCTGAAAATGGTTTTCGTGGTTTCCCATTTTCACCACCAGGCAAATGCCGGGACGGTTCCTTTCAATAGGTCCACGGACGATTTCCTTCCAATATCCCTTCCTTGACCCGTCCTGAAAAGAAAAGTACATGGCCATTGCCTGCATTAATAAAATTTATTTATAAGTGTAATTAGTGGAAGGTTCTTTATCATGCTATAAATCTATGACATGGCACCGCCGGCTTTACTTCCCCTCCGAAGGAAAGCATATTGAGGGATTCTTAACCCTCCTAAAAATCCGACGACTTCGGCCGGGTTTGAACCCGTGGCCTTGTGCATAGAAGCTTAGCATGGTACTAACTTCGCGGCCGAAGCCACCCTATCGTTTGGTGTAGAGCTCCCTGTTAAATATTTTTCTAACAAACCGTGTTTCGTAAAACGTTGAATTAATAGTTTTCTTGAGAAACGTTTTCTGAAAGCCGTTTTATGATTTTAAGGGGGGAGACCCAGCTTAACAGAGGGAAAAAAAGGCCATTATTCATTCGATTGTTAAATATGCTACACATATTGTTGACAAATGCTGCGCATATCCCAGTATTGGTGTGCTTCCTGGCAACCAGAAGCAACTTCAATAATGTAAACATTCTAATTATAACATTTCAAATTAACATTTTCAAAATTTCCCGCCTTTTTAACAATGTATCACTGTTTCCCTTATAAATTCCAAGTTTATAAAAAAAATCGTACTTTTCCTTTTTTAAAGTGTGTATTGCCTTCCTTCGGAGGGGAAGTAAAGCCGGCGGTCCCATGTCATAGATTTATGGCATGTTAAAGATCTTTCCACTAATTACACCTGTGTGAAACTAAATTGGATAGGTTAAGAATGTAAACAACGCTCTTAGGTTGCTACGTTCGTTGCCAAGAGCCGACTGTGGTGGCGTCTAGTAGCTAAGTTCTGAACTAGGCCTAGTAGTCGTTGACAGTGGCGTTTGCCGTCAAAAGTAGGAACTATTTGAAAATTCAAAGTTGCAGTCCCTACTTGAATTAAAAAAAAAACCAGATACACACACTAATACAGTCATCACAATTAACACCGGTTATCAGACAGATTCTACACACACCCAAAGTACACGGGGCTACATGACCGCGTTGTCGCAGCCCCTAAACTAAGGAACCAACCAACCAACCAACCAAAAGTGTGTATCAAACCTCAACCTACAAAATGAACCTCAATCACTAACATACACTGTGATTTAGATTTTTTTTTGTAGAGTTTTCATTCTGAGCACCTGAATAAAATAAAATAAAATAAATAAAAACTCTATAAAAATATCTAAATCACAGTGATTGTTAGTGTTTGAGGTTCATTTTGTAGGTTGAGGTTCGATACACTCTTTAAAAAAGGAAAAGTGCGAAAATTCCTATAAACTTTGAATTTATAAGAGAAACAGTGATATATTCCTAAAAAAACGGGAAATTTTGAAAATTTTATTTTAAAATGTTATAATTAGATTGTTTACATTATTGAAGTTGCTTCTGGTTGCCAGGAAGCACACCAATACTGGGATATGTGCAGCATTTGTCAACAATATGTGTAGCATATTTAACAATCGAATGAATAATGGCCTTTTTTCCTCTTTTAATCTGGGCCTCCCCCCTTAGGTAACTCGATTTTATGTTACTTATAGTTTTCGCTTAAGGTGACACTAACTTAGGTTCCGGTTGAAAAGTTCAATTCTCTCCTTTCTGATGATTCGGATTCTCTGCATATTGAAATATCATAGGAGCAAATATGTTAATCTGTTTCCGAGACTGCGGCTTCGGTCGCGTAGTTGGTAACATGCTAAGTTTCAATGCCCAAGATCACGGGTTCAAACCCGGACGAAGTCGTCGGATATTTTGAGAGCGTTAAAAATCCCTCAAGAGCCTCCGTGGCTTAGGCGGCAGCACGCCGGCCTCTCACTGCTGGGTCCGTGGTTCAAATCCCGGTCACTCCATGTGAGATTTGTGCTGGACAAAGCGGAGGCAGACAGGTTTTTCTCCGGGTACTCCGGTTTTCCCTGTCACAATTTCATTCCAGCAACACTCTCCACTATCATTTCATCTCATCTGTCATTCATTTAATCATTGCTCCAGAGGAGTGCGACAGGCTTCGGCAGCCGGCACACTTCATATTCTCGCCGCTAGATGGGGGCTTCATTCATTCCATTCCTGACCCGGTCGAGGACTGGAAGCAGGCTGTGGATTTTCATTTTTTCAAAAATCCCTCAGTATGCCTTCCTTGGCCACCTTGTGGCGCAGTGGATAGCATTGTTGGCAGTCACCCCTGAGGTACCGGGTTCGATCCCCGGCTCTGCCAAGAATTTAAAAGTCTTGGTATGGTCTGGTACGGGGTCTCCCAGCCTCGTGATGCAAAATGGGAACCTGCCGGATGCTATGGTAGGAGGAGGAGTGGAAAGGAACTGGCCACCCTACCACACGTAAACTCCGGCTCGGGATGTCTGGTTAGAGATCCCTTGACTTAGTCAAGGGCTCGCTTGCCATGGTAAATAAGTGGATAGAGTGTCGGTCTACTAACCCCAAGATTGCAGGTTCGCTCCTGGCCGTGGTAAGTGATTTTTTTGAAAGGCGACAAAAATACGACAAGCATGTCATACGATGTTGGCATGTCAAAGAACCCATTTGAATTCAATAGGCTGTGTTCATAATGGCAAAATTAATCTCGGGAGTTTCCACCAACAAAAAAGTTCCTCATTTCTCTACTAGAAAGCGCTATAGTGTTCAAGGAGCTTAAATATCGAACCTCCTTGACTTTCATAGTGATTCAAGGAACTACGAACTTCGACATGCAAGCTACTCTCTGGGTGTCAAATTGCAAAGCTTGCACCTGGCACCCGAGGCCATACGATATTATTATTATTATTATTATTATTATTATTATTATTATTATTATTATTATTATTATAGTCAAGGGCTCTAATTCAGGTTGCCTACGTCCCTGGAGGGGATATGGCACACTTTTTTTTTTCAAATGCCTTCCTTCGGAGAGGATGTTAAGCTGACGGGCCCATATCATAGATTAATGGCATGTGAAAGAACCAATTGTGTGTAAAGCTAAATTTGTAGGTTAGATTTGATAAACGCTCTATTTTAAAACTCAGCAATTCTTCTAGGTTTGGGCCGTGTCTTGTGTGGGGTTTCGCCTAGGACACCAAGCTGGCTCATCGGCGGGCTCTTGGTGTCCCCGCCCGGACCCCCACAGGAGTGACGAACTGCGCGCCACCTCCCTTTATATTAGGTGCAACTACACCACTTGACTGCGAGAACTAAAAGCTCAAGCAGCCTTAACCTCCCTATGAAGGCTTCCAAAAAGATGGTATATTGGCTTTCACGGCCGGTGAATTAAAACTCAGCAATTCTTCTAGGTTTGTGCCGTGTCTTGTGTGTTCGTCACTCCTGTGGGGGTCCGGGTGGGGACACCAATAGCCCGCCGATGAGCCAGCTTGGTGTCCTAGGCGAAACCCCACACAAGACACGGCACAAACCTAGAAGAATTGCTGAGTTTTAATTCACCGGCCGTGAAAGCCAATATACCAGCTCTATTTTAAGTTCCACCGTTCGTCGCCTGGTGCCGATTGCGGTGGCATCTAGTAGATAAGTTCACAGCTATGTGTTGTTGACGGTAGCATTTAGTAGCAAAAGTAGGAACTACTTGAAATTGACCATCTGCAATCCTGAATTACTTTAGTACAGCCATCACAATTAACACCGGTTATCAGACAGATCCTACACACACCCAAAGTACACGGGGCTACATGACCAAGTTGTCGCAGCCCCTAAGCTGAGGAACCAACCAAGCGGTACCTTTCACAGGTTGATTGCACAGTACACACACGCAATTGTCGTTTGGCTCATGAAACTTCTTGTTTTGACAGATTTTGTGGTGGAAGCAGTGAATTGCGTTTCTGGTGAGGACAATCCTTAACTTTCAATTTTCGTTCGCCCATCTCCTGTCGGTCATTGCGTCTGTAGAGTAAATTCTAGATGTATTTCTTGGCGTATCTTTACCCTGGTCTCGATAAGAGTCATCGCTTGATTAGTGTTGGCAGAGATAACTGAATTCGTTGGTTCTGTACATAAAAAGTTTATCTCGCTAATTCGTAGACGTGTCTGTATCGTTCTGTTTTTAGCCTACTTTCGATTTTTGCAAAAAATGAAAGTAGACTTATGAGATCAACACAGGGCGAAAAATTGTGTGTCTGTCTGTGTGTGTGTGAGTCTGTGTGTGTGTGTGTGTGTGAGTGTGTGTACTCTGAATGTCTGTCCCCCCTATCAATTCGAACACGGTGAAACTGAATTGAACGAAATTTGGTACAGAGGTAGCAATAGCAAAGGGCACCTCAGTGTCATGTTTTGTATCGCCGCCATCTTGTCGAAAACGTAATGGCGGCCATCCAAATGTTAGAATCTCAAATCAAATTACGACCAACCTAAACATTTGATCTCTACCAAATTTTTCAACATTATACCCTTATATATGAAGAATCTTCTGTCCAAACTACAGGGTCATCAGCCCAATAATTTGCGGATGGCGACCTTGTTTGTGCGCAAATCGATTCCCCCTATCAATTCAAACACGGTAAAACCGAATTGAACGAAATTTGGTGCAGAGGTAGCACAAGTAAAGGGCACCTCAGTGTCATGTTTTGTAACGCCGCCATCTTGTCGAAAACGTAATGGCGGCCACCCAAATGTTAAAAGCTTAAATCAAATTACGACCAACCTAATCAGCTGATCTCTACTAAATTTTACAACATGCCTTTGTGTGGGACGCATCTTTTGACCAAACGACAAGTACATCGGCACAATTGTTTGCAGATAGCGGCCATGTATGTGTGCAAATCGATTCACCATATCAATTTAAACACGATTAAACCGAATTGAATGAAATTTTGTACAGAGGTAGCACTAGCAAAGGGCACCTCATATCCATGTTTAATATCCGTATAACAGGTTGTATTTCAACAAGCTACTACAACCAACATTCAATTATACTCCTTGAAATGGACATGCATTTAGGAGAAAGTAGGCTATGTGTTCTTTACTGAACATCTTGTTGCTACTTCTAGAGTTCTTTTTAAGAATCTGGCTTTTACTGTCTCTATTGTTTTTAGATACGTTAGGGATAGCTTTTACCAAATCACTCCAAGACGATACGTTAGGGCCAGGCTTATTTTCGCGTGGAATAATGCCATGGCAGTTTGTAACTATATTAATCACGTATATTCACTTTGTCCCACCACCTCATGATTCCACGATCGCGGTTCGATTCCCAGTTGAAGAAATCTGATTTTTTGAAATTCCACGGCACTCTTGAGCCGTACAATGTCGCTCCTTGGAAGATCTCTCATATCACAGTTCGTGAATACAATTCAAAATTATTTAAATCTCAGTCGCAGGACGTACAGTGGAGTTCTGGCATTGATTGCCAGATGGCAGTGGTAATACAGAACATCGAATTTGGAGAACTTGTAACGGTATTAACGCTCCAGGTTGGTAGCGACAAATGTAATGCGTTTACTGCTCCTTGCGTTGAGCGTACAAATGTTATGTTTTCTACTTGGGCGGACTATTCGCCAGAAAATACTGCTGCTAAGTTTGATGTATGTTGGGCGCCAAGCTGGATACACTGTGTTCCAAGCTAAATTTATATATTTAATATCAACCCCTAGCGTGAGTAGAACATATGAGAAACTCTTAATGACTAGGCCGTGGAATGATCGAATCATCAACCGAGACAACATTTGATTGTGGAAATGGATGAGGTATTATAACTATTGCTACCTACTGGAATTAAAGAATCTACTTTGTAATAATTGAATTTAATACACTTAGAAAATATGTCAGCATCCTGAATAAAATTTACACTGTTAACGGAGCATACTACGTTAACCATTGCCACGAACAAAATTACTTAATACGCCGGTCGGGAGAATAACGTGAATTTAACTTATTTCCAAATTTAAGCTTAAAGAATTTATACTGGCCCTATCGAAAAACAGAGAGTGTGTGTCGTAGATTACTTGTGCTTACCAACGGAAACATTGTCTCCACGTGGTTGGAGTCTCGTAGCGTCTGAAGGTCTGCCTTGGTGTTGTCGGCGTCAGCTTCTTCCTCGTACATTAAAAGTGATAGTTACAGCTCGTGGTGGAGTATACTCCATGAACCACGACACGTCGCTTGCCTAAACACTGCAAGACGCGTGGAACCCATGACCTGATATGATCAGCGGAGTTAGCGTTAATAATTTGTCCCACTTGGGACAAACGAACAAAGTACGATCTTACTGCTCCAAGCGTAATGTCTTAATGAATGTCTTCACTCACCCAGCGCGCTCACTATATCTTCAATCTTCCCCCACCAGGGTCTAGCTTAACACCGCGGCTTCGCTGCTTCGACCAATCCGCGTGCGTCACGTATCTCGCCATGCCCCGACCTACATTACTTCTTCTTCCTCGATTGGCTAGTCACCTCACGTGGCTCTTCCCGCCAGAGTCTTCTTCCCCCTGACAAGACCTGTCTCCGTAAATATTTTCCGTTTCCGGGCAAGACGTAAATCATACACGTTTTCTTGCTTTGAAGTGTTCCCTCGGATTTCGTAATTCTATTGTACTTCAATCTATTCTTGTATTGAAATACCCAGTGAGTCACACACCACTCTCTCTTACCCCTAATGAATAAAATCCCGTCTTTACGTATGAAATGATTTGCCGTGCAATTTTATATATTGGAATCATCCAATATAGATACGGATTTCTACTAGTAGAGATCCTATCTGTAATCTTCCACATTTAAAAGCTCCGAAAAATGACGTAATAAATATTAATAATAATAATAATAATAATAATATGAAATTGAATAAACTGAAATAATATAACTTGGCCGAATTATTGCCGCGTTTAACAAATATGATATAGTCCAACTAACTTGTGTTAGTGGCATAAAACCCCCTAGAAAAACATGTTACAAACTGATACCCCCAATGGTTTCAACTGAAAAGATTTACGCCGTGGTAACTAAGGCATTATTATTATTATTATTATTATTATTATTATTATTATTATTATTATTATTCCAAAAATAAATTTTCCTGAAAAAGTGAAGTGTTTTACTGAAACATTTTTCTTGTTGATTTATTTTAGGAGCTTTGAGATATCGTTGCAATGTAGCCTCGTGTGTTTGGGTGTGAGTGTGTAACCTGCCTTGGTAGTGACGTGTCTTTAGGTGCGGTTTCAGGTTTGTAGCTGGCTTTTGCAGTGGTAATTAATAATTTGTTAAAATAAGTAATTTGTGTTTCGAGTTGCTGCGTGTTATTAATTTTTGGGAGAGCTGTAGGCACCAGTTGGTCCTGTTGCAGCTTGAATATTGCTCCCAGTCTATTCTTTTTGTATTTATTAATGTACGTGTATGTATGTAGTTTATATTTACGCCGATTTTAATTATAACTGGAAGGTGGTCTGAGTCTAATTTGATGTATGTTTCTGTGGTAATGTTGAACGGGATGTTTTTGGCTAATACAATGTCGTTTGTGTCAGAATGTAAAATAGCATTTATTTTATAATCAAATGTGGGTGTGTCTGGTGCGGGAATGAAGTATTCGTTGTTCGAATTATGCTCAAAGAGTCGTTTGCCGTTGTCATTTTCTTTAATTGATCCCCAACTATGGTCAGAGCCGGCTTCGTGGTGTTGGGGTAGCGTGCCTGCCTCTCACCCAGAGGCCCCGGGTTAGATTCCCGGCTCCGTCAGGAATTTTAGAAACTGACGTGAGGGCTGGAAAGGGGTGCACTCAGCCCCGTTAGGACAATTGAGTAGCTGTCTGACAGTGAGGCAGCGCCCCGATCACGAAAACCAAGATTAACGGCCGAGGGGACCCGATGCGCTGATCACGCGTCACTCCAATATCTGCACTCCAAATGGCAGGGCAGCGGTCGCTTGGTAGGCCTAGGCCCTTCACGGGCTGTAGTGCCAGGGGGGGCACTCCGCAACTATGGTCATGACTGTTACAGGTCAGGGAAGTCAGGGAAAAGTCAGTGAAAAAAATCCGGTCATGGAAGTCAGGGAAATGTCGGGGAAATTTTCTGCAAGGTCAGGGAACTTTATAATTTTTTAAAATAAAATAATACATGCTGGAGCGTGAATCTGTCTATTTGCATTTAGCGCGAAGCTCCTTCGCTTTGTCGGGTTAGGGCTGCAAAATGCTAAAATTGTAAAATAGAGGAGAGAGAGCAAGAAAGGAACACATTGCGTTAGCCCTGCTGCTCTCGATACTTCGTCTCATCGTTTGTCCCCTCTACACTCTTTCCTCCACTCTCCTTGCCCAAGGCTGTCGCGTTTCGTCGGGAATCGCGCTTGTTTGGGGCCAAAGCCTCTACTCCACATACACCATTCCCCTCGCGTCCCCTTTCATCTGATGGTAAAGTGACTGTCACCAAAGAAATGCTCATTAAGGCGAGGCATGCTCGTTCAGAATATGAGGGGGCAGCCGAAAAGAAAAGAAAACGAGGCCAAAGAAAAACAGAAGAGAGCAATTGTAGACGAGGTAAAAGAGTTGAAAACCAAAAGAGTCAAATTGATGTTAGAAAAAGAAGCCGAACTAAATGATATTGAAGAATGTTTAAAAGTGCTAAACAGCGGGTACTTGTAGAGAGTTATTCAAATAGATGTATGTAACGAAAGTTTTAAAGCTATTGTGTGAGCTTTTCAAAATGTGATCGTACTTACTTTCGCTAAGAATGTAGCAAAAAGGTGTATACTCCGAGCCAAATGCGTGGATTTCCTGTTTAATCCATCAATTTCTTTACCAGTATCAGTCACTAAATTTTGTGTTTTCGATGTCTATATTTTTTCTCAGTGTTGTTTATGTATTTTAAGTGTTAGTATTTTTAGCAATAAGATCTTACGGGCACAAAACATGTGTCACGTTGTATGGTCTTTCTAGTGTACGTCAGGCGTCCGTTAAAGATTTTAAGTTTCAAACCATTCTATTTGTTCTTCAATTTTGATCAGAATAGGATAAGGTATCAATGAATCCGTGGCATACCAGACTTAGTGTCACCTAGATAGCGTATGGATTTAGTAATCCATTGATGTCAGTCATGGTGCAGTCATAAGACGTAAAAGATTACAAAGTGTTAAATGTATTTCTGTGTCGTCTGTGGGTCCGTGCAATACGGTACTTGTTTGCTTCCTAGACAATGAAAAAGGCTTTTGCAGTCAATCGATGTAAATAAGTCCGATAGCTTTTGAGTCCAATTAAATGGTTTCGTTGTGCCATTTTTTGATTACCTAGTTTTAATTTCTTTCTCACCTTAGCAATAATTTTGAAAGAATCCATGCCATAACTTACGTTACTTATCCATCGTATTATTTGACTATTAGGCCATAGTTTTTAAGTCATTAGTTATAACAATTAGAATAACGTTTTGAATGTAAGAAGTTTCATTGTGAACTGAGTGTACTGACAAAGTAAAGAAGTTAAAAAGTATGTTCCTTGAATCCATTTTTTTAAATTTATTTCTCATATTATTATTTTTTAGCATGACCGATTAATTTATTTAAAACGTCAGATGAAGCCAGTTTTTTTCATGCCTTCAGAAGTGCTCACGGCATCTAAAACTGGGCGAATTCTTAAAATTAGCTTTTTGTTAAAATTCTTTCTTTAAGCCTTTTCTTTTCAATCTCTGAAAAGAAACTCTTTTTCTGTATGAGATAGCATACATATCTCGTGTAATACAGTAGCTGGAAAAAGTTAGCATGGACGTGTATTTAAAGAAAAATAAAAAAATTAATCACCATATGTCGTGGGATTCGAAGATGTAAATCAGTAACTATCGTTTGATCAATTCGAGGGGTTTTATACCGGGTGAGTTAGCCGCGGTGGTTACGGCATGACTGATGGCAGTCGCTCACATCCGGGAGGCGAGGAGGTTCGAATCCCCCCGCCGGCAACCTTGAAGATGGTCTTCTGTGGTTTCCCATCTTCCTTCCAGGCAAATGCCGGGGTTGGTCCCTAACTATAGGCCACAGCCGCTACCTTCCAACTCCTCGTCCTTACATTCCAACTTCCCTCCTTCCCTCCCCAACGGTACTTGTAGCTCACCCATTGGGTGTCCGTCTCGAAGCAGCTACAAAACTGGCGAGCCGAACATGTCCTCGGACACTCCCGGCACTAAAAAAAGCCATACGCTAAAAAAAAAAAAAAAAAAAAAAAAAAAAAAAAGAGGGGTTTTATTTTTAAAATATGTTCATACGGTGATCAGAATAAAGGATTGGTGGTCAGGGAAAAGTCAGGGAAAATGGGATCTTAAGTCAGGGAAAAGTGAGGGAAAATGCAAATCTTGGTCTTGTAACAACCCTGATGGTGCTTGCTGCTTAGATCACCTGCTAATATGACATGATCATAGTTTAGCAGGGATTCTACAGTGCGTCCGGGAATGTTCTCCGCAGTGCCTACAAACAGCTGCGAGAGATTACGTCACCAGTTATGATACAAGCGACAGCCGCTTATATCATAACTAGTGGGCGGATTTCTATGACCTATAAATGTATGAAATATGTATGCATTTATGACCTAAAAACATAAAAATATGACCTATAAAATTCAAAATATGACTTAATGAATAGCATCTACGTTACATAGAAACACCTTTATTACGATTGATACAGGCTGCAATTAATTAAGTGTAAAAAAAGTGAACCTGATGTCAGAGTTTCGAATAGCAGACGTTGCCTATTTTCGAGTGCAGAATATCTAGTTACACAATTCTTATGTCTTGCAGTTTTACAGTGTTGTAGCACAGAGAAGCGTTTTTCGGCAGTAAATTTTACCTCACACAATTTACAGAATAATATCACTCCATCCGTACTGAATATGTTTTCACCGAACTCGCGAACAAAACTTCGCAACTTCCCACAAATTGAGACTTTCGATTTAGGCATATTGAAAGGAACTGAATGACTGAAGCTCCCTAATGAGCGACCAAGGTTAAACAGTGTGTTGGAAGGGCAAAGGAGAGAGATAAGAACGATGACAAATAACTGCGGAATTACCTCTGCTTCCGTGTAAACAATAGCCCGGTTTCCAGGAATTGAAACAAGTAAGCACGATTAAGGAGCAAATAAGGAAAGATTGGCGAAAAATGAATATCGATTCGAAAGAGGAAAGATCAACCATCCTTAAGACAGTAGGCGAAAATCATACTCGTATTCAAGCATTAGAGCAAGAAATTAAGAGTAAACTTAAAGAACAAACAGACAGGATCATTAAAGCTGAACTGAGGTCGATAGAACAATCCTCGATATTTAAAACGGGAACAATGAAAGACAAGCAGGACGACTCAAATAGCCCGGAAGGTATGAGCACAGCAGGTAGTCAAACTCAGACAGAGAGCCCATTAACGACAAACCCGGAGGGGTTTCGCAAGAATATTGAAAGGAGTTCCACGCCACAGGACGGTCATCAGCCCACACAACTTATCCAAGTAATTCGCTCGAACGATTATAAACCGCAGAAGTACACGGAGAATTCAGGGGTGACACCTAAAGCCTTTATTAAAGAAATTGAAGATCATTACAATGACACTGGGGTACCTGAAGCACGTAGGCTAAGGATGATGGAAAGATTTTTATCAGGAAATGTCCTTACATGGTTTTTAAGCTTCAAATATACATTTGGAACTATGGCAGACTTCAAAATCGCGTTTCTGCGCAAGTACTGGTCGCCGGCATTACAACAGAGTTTAAGAATGGAACTTTACTCTAGGAAATACCAAACTACCCAGCAAACGAAATACTCAGATTTCTTTAACATGCAAATGCTAAAATTTCGCGACCTTGATTACCCTTTAAATGAAGCGGATCTGGTGATGACTATAGCGCGGCAATTACCAGTCAACGTGCAACAAGTACTAGTCGCAGCGAACGTTAGTACGGCCTTACATGCAGAACAGATATTACGCCAGATAGATGAGACTACATCTCATAATCATTATAGAGGAGAAAGACAACTGGAGTTTGTAAATACGACAGAGGTCATGAAACCTAAACAGGCGAACACTAAAACGCAGGGTACAAATACAAGCACATCCACACCTAGGCGGAACCAGGAAGAGGTAGAACACAGACCGTACCAGCGTAACGAGAATAACTATAACAATAGGTCATATCAAGGCAACAATAGATATCAACAGACAGCGTATCAACAATGGCGTGAAAATCGATGAAATGAGAGGCCTTATGGAAGATACGGTGATTACAATGCTAATCAAAGATGGAAATGAAGGAGAGATCAAAATCAAGGAGAGGCACGTAATTATCGAAATGAATGGGATGATAGGGACGCTCAATCACAAAATTACCTACAGGAATTACACGCTAGTCAAGGTGGAGAGCAAGGACAATGGGAGAAAGCCATTGGGAACATGAAGAATCCAGACACACATACTGAGGAAGCTGGAAGTCTACTGAGACAAGAGGAATGTCAAAGGCGTGGGCGACAAAATCATGACGGGAGTCACAGCGGAGCTAAAAAAAAAAACTAAATTTGGATAAAGGAGACAGTCTACAAACGCAAAAGTCGGAAGTTGAAGATGGATGGATAGTAGCGAACATACAAGAATGGATTGCTTTGCCAGAAGATTGCCTGGAGGAGACGGTGAAACCACGGAACGATGAAATTAGGCAGTTACCCATTATTTACGCGAGGATTGGTGGAATTAATATAAGATGTTTATTGGATACGGGGTCGCAGATCAGTCTGGTATCGGAGGCCTTGGTTCGAGAGTTGGGACGGAGTCAGAATATTCCTGTGATTCCCGTACCACAACTCAAAGTGAGGGGTGTTATTCCTGAACGCACCGTCACTTGTAAACGTCAGGCATACTTAGAACTGAACATATTGGAACACACTTTTGGGCAAACATTCATTATCATGGCAAAGATGAATTTCAATATAATTCTTGGTGCAAATTTCATTTGTGACTATCAAGCAGTGATAGATTTGCACAAGAATACAGTCAGTTTTAGAGAGTATGATCAACTGAAGAACGTGGGATTGCATATGGATGAAATCACTACCGGAAGAGATGTAAATTCTTGGGCATTGGAAGCAATATCGGAAGAGACGGAAGAGGAGATACGAAAGGCAGAAGATAACATCATAGAAGGAGCTGTTGTGGAACTAGATGAGGAGAGTGAATCCCAGGAGATATGGTCTTTATTAAGTTAGGATATCCAGATTTCAAGCACAAATTTATAATCCGAGCGGATGCTTCACTAATTGGTATAGGTGCCATGCTCTACCAAGAAGATCCAGCTAACCTGCAACATAAAACATATTTGGCATTTGTCAGCCGAAAATTGCGTAAGCACGAGCGCAATTATACTGTAACGGAACTAGAGCTGTTGGCCATCCTTCATGCGCTACAACAATGGAAACGAATAATTTATGGCTACCCCATTGTTGTCAGGACTGATCACAAGGCACTAATATTCTTGTTTAAGACATCGATCGCAAGCGAACGTGTGACACGTTGGTCTATATATATTCAGCAGTTTAGCATTGAGATTGAACATTGTCCAGGGAAGATGAACGAGATTCCGGATGCACTCAGCAGGAACCCAGAGCCTGATGATGAAGAAACAGCGATGGTACAACACTTGGAGTTAACACCGAAGGACCGGGAATTCTTGGAGGAGTTACGTGAGATACAGCGAGAACAGGAAGCGGAACCATGGATGATGCTATTAATTCAATACTTCAGAAAGCAACTACCTACAGGAACACCTGCATTTCGAGAAGCGAAAGCCAAAGAGGGAAGATATGGTTATGTCAACAATTTGCTGCATAAATGGGTAGATAATGACCACACCAAGTTACGCATACTAGTACCTGCATCTTTACAGCGAGGATTGACATGCATACTCACGAAAGTTACGGACACGTCGGAGTAGATAAGTGCGAAGCGGCAATAGGAGAGACATTTACATGGCCACGTATGAGAACAACTTTATGGGACATCATTACGACTTGTGATCCTTGTCAGAGGACAAAGCCCAATATCTATTTAATGAGGCAGTATCCTAGACCATTGCTACCTCAGAAACCATGCGAGCTACTGGCCCTAGACTGTTTCGGTCCAATCCCGAAAGGTAGACGAGGTTGCCGTCACTTGCTAGTGTGCATTGATGTGTTTTCTAAGTTTGTCGTATTATGCCCCATTCAGAAAACTACATCGAAACAAGTACTCAGTCGTATTCGAAATAGAGTTATTCCAATCCTTGGAAAACCAGAATTTATATTGTCAGACCATGGCAGCTATTTTACAAGCGCCGAATTCAAGAAAGGTATGGAGGACATGGGTATAAAACACGTTTTAAGCAGTATCCGACATGCCCAAGCTAATCCAAGCGAGAGAGCAATAAAATGTGTAACATCATACTTGAGAATCTTCATTCCCAAAGAACATCATAAATGGGTGGATAAAATTAAGGATGTAGAGACATGTATGAATTCTACCAGGCACGAGTCAACAGGACAGATCCCTATGGTCTTACACAAAAACGAGTATCCAGTGAGAACGTGGAAAAGCATCATTAACTGCCCACAAGATCCCATGATAGCACCTGACCTGCGAATAGAGAAAACGAGAGCCCACATGAGAAAACATGCAGATCGCAGATTACGGCGATTGAGAAATAAGAGATTTCACCGTGATCTAGAAATCAACCAGCTCGTTTTGGTGAAACGACCCGCTACATCGGATCCAGAGAAGAAGATCTTCAGCAAATTCTGTGAAAAGTTCATAGGACCATATTCTATTGTAAGAAACCTAGGAAATAATGCATACAGAGTGAAAGAGTTAAGCACAGGAACAATGTCGGTCTACAATGCAGCCAACTTAAAAAAGTATCGAAGAAGCGAACCATGGGAGCGCCGAAATAATGGTGCAGTTTAAATATATGGACGTCCTATATCAACCAAGTGGACGGGGGGCAGTTGAGTACGGCGCGTGAAGAAGGAAGTGGAGATGGTGTTGACAAACATTAATAAGACAGGCAAAGTGTTGCCTAAGGCGCCGGCGCGTCACACAAGCAGTTGAGAGAGTGAGATCCAAGCAGGAAATGAAACGAGTAAATGCCATTCAAGACAGGAGCGGCTAGACCAAGTATAGAAAAGGGGTGATTCTGAAATAAAACAAATTGGCCTACGGAAGTCTTTTAAAAATTATCGACTTTCTCCTAAGTTCGAAATTTTGTGAGTGGAGGAGTTGTGAACCCTTTATCCTCTGATGGATAAATGATTCGATGTTTTATTTCTACAATTAATTAATATTTCCACCAGCGTCATGAAATAGCCAGACGAAGATGAGGAAACTTCAAGTATTTGTTGGAGACAGTTGGGACATACCTGCAGCAGTTTGACAAAAGGCTAAATACTTTAAGATTGTGAAAAGAAAGACCCTAGCAATGTTTCAGAAGGACAGGTGGTGGCTACCTCAAAATAGAAGGACGCGTGGTGAGACACGCTTATGGTATGTTCATTCTAATATTCGCGCCTAGAAAAAATATAATGCAGTAACGTGAGTGGCTGATGATAATACTGGACACTCCTACGAGGCCGAGGTCTGATAAAAACCGCGAAGTTATTGAAAAAGTGGAGCCAATGAGAGATGAATGCTTACGAACGCGCCAAGTCTAGCTTGGGCACGCGATAGCTAGCATTAACGCGGGAGATCGGCTAGACAACATCTCTACGATCGATTCTAGGATTAATGGGCATATTCTTGACCTGCGCAATTTTACGAGTTCAGTGATATTTGTTTCATTCCTGTACCACTATTATTTTGAGAAATTTTTATATAATTTCCCCCTCTATCGATACCTAGGGCCAGTTCATTTATAAGTGGCGTGAAGAGCCAAGACATCGTTATTATATTTGGTGTGTCGAGGACACAGGTTTATTATATTTGGTGTGTCGAGGACACAGGTTTATTACATTTGGTGTGTCGAGGACACAAGTTGATTACATTTTGTGTGTCGGAGGATACAGGTTGTCATTACATTTTGTGTGTCGGAAGACACAGGTTATTACTGTACTTTGCGTGTCATGAGGACACAGATTTTTATAAATGTGTTAAATTCAGTGATAGATAGTCACAGTACTATTTTGTAGGGACAGTATCATCGACAATTCGCCAACAGACTGTTCTGGGGAAATAAGTGCCTGAAACGGCGAATTTAGTAGTCAGATATCGAGTGTGTAATAATCTATAACTTTTTGTATCAGCACGAGAGATGACATCGCTTATCCTGGAAGAAGTTTGGAACTGTCAACACTCCGTCGAGATGTTTGAGACGAGCTAAGCAGCATTTAAATAGGGAGATGGCTGCAGATGTTCTTTGACGGTGACTGGCAGAGGATGAGTACTGAATAATATTCTTATTATCTGACAAATTAACTTATGGTATATGGGACATCTTTTGTTTGTAAATATCTTGCTTGTGTTGATTAACGTAGTGTATTTAGTTTTGGTCTGACACACCTTTTGCATGGAAACAGCTCGCACATATTTTATCAGTCGCAAGTTCTTGTTTGTTTGTTTGTTTTAACTAACGTGGTTATGTGGACGACCGTGTTCGCATATGTTTACGTAGTGCGATTAAGAAGCGTCTCTCGGAGATATATTGTGTTTCAGAAGTAGGACTGAATTTGTATAATCATGCAGTAGATTGGAGGGTAAATTAATCTTGTAATGTTTATTATTGATCAGATTATGTGAGTTTATTGCCGTTGGAGCAATGCGTGTTGTGGCGGGGAGCAGTCAGCTCTCTCGTAGGTTTTAATATTTTTTAAATAGATTGTGAGGATCTGATTCAGCCGACCTGTGTGAAATACGTTATGTCATTCCCAGCAGTGTGTGTGTGTGTGTGTATTTTATTGGTCATTACAAGCGGGAATTTCAGCGTAGACTGATTTCTGTCAGCTTGGTGCCAAGTCCATATAGTTACCTTGCGAGGACATATGTGGCTATTTTGATTAAGGTCTTACCATATGTTTATGTGGTTGAGATTTGTTGCTGTTGATTCTACGAGATAACCGGGCAGCTGGTCAGGTTATTTTTACACACTGGAGCTGGACGATGACGAGAGTGAGGAAAGGGGAAGTTGTTTCACAAGGCGGGCTGGAAATGATTGCATCGAGGTCATTAGTGGAGAGTGTTGGCTCCGTAAAATTACTTGAAATACAGAATAAGAACTGATCAATGGTAAAAATTGTTAAATAAATGGGAGTTGCCTGCGAATCACTATAATCTCCGAAGCGTTAGCTTAACGTGCATTTTTGTTCATATAAAGTAATCTCAGCCGGTCAGGCTTTTGTTGTTGTTGGTTTCATGCCATGTTTATGTTCCGTATTAGTGACCCGTGCAGTCACGTGCGATGCTGTCTTTTCCTTGTTTGTGTATTGAGCAATTGGCCGTTGTTGGCAGCTCAGTTATCAGATGCGTCATCGCATTGAAGGAGGGTCTCGAGGGAGATTCCTGTAAATAGTAGATTTTAGATTGTGTGTCAGCATTAATTTTTAAGGGTTTTTATTAGTGTCATGTCCCATATCCGTAAACGTTGATTTACGAGATGATTGTTCGTAAGCATCGTGGCTGTTAACCCGCTGTAAACGAACAGTCATCCAAGTACTCATCCCTCGTAGTTAGTCATTACGCATACATAAAATCCAATGCAAGTTAGTGGAACTTGGATCCACATTTTTTTATAAGGGGGAGATCCGTCTGACTCCTCAACTTTTGATAAATATTTCTGTCATGGGAAGATTCAGGGAGGAATTTTATTATTGTTGTTGTCTATATTCATTTTTTGCACTAATAGTCATTAAATTATGTTATTATTTTACGCTTTGTCACTTCCTTTCTTAATTATAGTTTTAATTCTATGACCCTTACCTCAGTAGAGCATGTTGTTTGGCGAACGTAAACATCACACTATGAACTGAGCGCGACCCCTTGATCAAGATTCTTGCTTATAAACACTGCAATACTAAAGGGTTCATGAGGTAGCTTCATTTGTATTCAACGAGATTGACACAGCTGATTTTTCAGGTTGTGATTCCATTCGGCTAGTTGGAGATGGTTGCACTGGATAAAATAAAAACGTGTACATTTTAACAATGTGTACAAAGTGGTTGGCAATATGCGCTCCCCAGAACATTTCGAAAATAGAACTAGTATACCCTGTTACTGGCCACTCCTTTCTTCCTTCAGATAGAGTGTTTGGACTGATTGAAAGACATCTGAAGAAAATGAATACTATTACTAGGAAAGAGGAGTAACATGCTGTTTTTCAAGAATATGGAACACTTAAGCTGATTGAAAGAGATTGGACACCATCGGACTGCATATCGAAATCCAAACAGTGCGTGAAGTCTGCAAGCCAACTCCACTTCAAGATTTCCTTTTTCAGGCGTATCATCTTACGGAAAACCAAGAACGGAAAAGTGGTTGTCAGAGGAGAGATGGCATACAACATTGACACAGGAAGGAAGAGACCTATTTGTAAATCAGGCTGCACCCCAGGGGATATAACCCCCCCCCCCCCCTCGTATTCCCATCGGAGTACCAGTTAAAGCCGAAAAACTTCGGGACGTCGACAAGTTGCTTTCCAAACATTTTGGAAAAGACTGGCGAAACTCTCCAGATCTTGAGTGGTACAAAAACCTACTCGAACAGAGTCCTCATACTCCAGATTCACAGGATGAAGATTGTGAACGTTTTGAGATGCAAGAGGAGTTGGGTGGTGACAACCTCGTCTTAATGACTGTTTGAACAAGGGTATGTTCACAGTTTAAATGCATTGCGCCATATGATATAAATATTAAATGTATCCCCACTTGAATAAGTAAGTTTTATTACAAACCCATTTCTGAACCTAAGAGACGTAGTTTGCTTCATAAACGGACTCCTGCGCGGTAGTTTACATCAAAAGTGGACACCTACGAGTTTGCGTTTCAAAAGCGGACATCTGTTTTTTTAAGCTCAATTTCACCAAATAGCTTAACATGATAATAGAGGAAACTCCCGCGAAAAACTGGCGACAACGATTCTGCGTGCTATCTAGCGGTTCGCGCAGACAACTACGAACTCGACTTCAATCAGCTGGCAAGTTTATACTGTATGCTGTACATGTTAGAAGTGTAACTTTTGGGCTATGTATGGGTGTTTTAATTACAAAATACAAAGTGATCCCAAGTCATTTTACAGATTTCCTCAAAATAAACAGCTGTGAGTCTACCTACTAATGTTTACATACCTGTATTTTTTTCTATTAACCTGAACTTAGCACACTTTCTCAGCGGTGGCCCTAGAGCGGTGCGAACGTTGCGACCGCACCAGGCGTTGTCATATGGGAGGCGCAACGGTAGATTGACAGCGCAAAAAAATAAAAACCTATCACCTTATTAGCATACTACTTAACCCTACCCGTCAAAATTAATTCTACACACATCAAAAAAAAATTTGCATCACCTCGGTTCCAAGAGTTCCGGAACCGTTAAATACAAAGGGAATAGAGATCAACACAAACAACATTTCAGCTCGTTTTATTGCTCATGAGACCCACACATTGCATGTTGTACCATCATACAGCTAGACTTTCAGCATTTGTGGTCCAGATTGCAGTACACACCACTACCTCTAATACCCAGTAGCACGTCCTCTTGCATTGATGCATGCCTGTATTCGCCGTGGCATACTATCCACAAGTTCATCAAGACACTGTTGGTCCAAATTGTCCCACTCCTCAACGACAATTCGGCGTAAATCTCTCAGAGTGGTTGGTGGGTCAAGACGTCCATAAACAGCCCTTTTCAACATATCCCAGGCATGTTCGATAGGGTTCATGTCTGGCGAACATGCTGGCCACTGTAGTCGAGCGATGTCGTTATCTTGAAGGAACGCATTCACAAGATATGCACGATGAGGTCGAGAATTGTCGTCCATGAAGACAAATGCCTCCCCAATATTCTGCCGATATGGTTGCACTATGGGTCGGAGGATGTCATTCAGGTATCGTAAAGCCGTTTCGGAGCCTTCCATGACCACCAGTGGCGTACGTCGGCCCCACATAATGCCACCCCAAAACATCAGGGAACCACCACCTTGCTGCACTCGCTGGACAGTGTGTCTAAGACGTTCAGCCTGACCAGGGTGCCTCCAAACACGTCTCCGACGATTGTCTGGTTGAAGGCATATGCGACACTCATCGGTGAAGAGAACGTGATGCCAATTCCGTGGGGTCCATTCAGCATGTTGTTGGGCCCATCTGTACCGCGCTGCATGGTGTCGGGGTTGCAAAGCTGGACCTCGCCATGGACGTCGGGAGTGAAGTTGCGCATCATGCAGCCTATTGCGCACAGTTTGAGTTGAAACACGACGTCCTGTGGCTGAACGAAACGCATTATTCAACATGGTGGCATTGCTGTCAGGGTTCCTCCGAGCGGCAATCCGTAAGTAGCGGTCATCCACTACAGTAGTAGCCCTTGGGCGGCCTGAGCGAGGCCTGTCATCGACAGTTCCTGTATCTCTGTACCTCCTCCATGTCCGAACAACATCGCTTTGGTTCACTCTGAGACGCCTGGAAACTTCCCTTGTTGAGAGCCCTTCTTGACACAAAGTAACAATGCGGACGCGATCGAACTGCGGTATTGACCTTCTAGGCATGGTAGAACTACAGACAACATGAGCAGCGTACCTTCGTCCTGGTGGAATGACTGGAACTGATCGGCTGTCGTACCCCCTCCGTCTAATAGGCCCTGCTCATGCATGGTTGTTTACATCTTTGAGCAGTTTTAGTGACATCTATGAACAGTCAAAGGGACTGTATCTTGGATACAATATACACAGTCAACGTCTATATGCCGGAGATCTGGGAACCGAGGTGATGCAAAACTTTTTTTGATGTGTGTATATATACTGTAAGCGAGCTGGGGTACGTGCATTTCAAAGGTATACAGGGTGTATCTTAATTATACCGACAAAAAAAATCAGGGACGCTCTGCGTGTTATGTAAAAGACGATGCCGCAATCGGATTGGCGGAGAAAATTTTCCCTCCAAGAAAATGAGGTTACTTTGTTACTTCCGGGCGCGCGATTCAAATCTACGAACTCGCCGTATTTGCTGAGCTAGAGAGCAAGCCGCTGGCCACTGCTGTGCTTCAGACAAGGGAAGGGAGTGTGATAGAAGGAGACAGAGATATGCTGGCGGGCATGCGGCAAGCCGAGGCGATCGAGGAAACTTGCGCATGCCCGCCAGCATATCTCTGTCACCTTCTATCACACTCCTTTCCCTTGCTTGAAGCACAGCAGTGGCCAGCGGCTTGCTGCCTGGCTCAGCAAATACGGCGAGTTCGTAGATTTGAATCGCGCGCCCGGAAGTAACAAAAAACCTTATTTTCTCGGAGGGAAAAATTTTCTCCGCCAATCCGATTGCGATATCGTCTTTTACATAACACGCAAGAGCGTCCCTGATTTTTTTTGTCGGTATAATTAAGATACACCCTGTATACATATAACGTGGCATTCGTACTTAACTTAACGTTGTATAAAAATTAACGAGTTGAAACCAATAGCTATATTCTGTGTGCCACCTGTTTTCTTGGCGTTCAATCGTGTGCGGGTGCATGTGGATTGTGATTTGTGTCTGTGTTGCAAGCTACGAGTGAAATTGAAACTTTACCTACTGTTTAGAACGTTGCACTATACTAATAATAATAATAATATCGTATGGCCTATACTAAGGTGTTGATATGTAATGTAAGAAATTAGTAACATCATATTGTTACGGCTGTTAGTTGTTTCGTCGCCTCGCCGGTTGAGTCACAGCTGCCCCGGGCTGGGCTCTGCCTCATTATATTACGTGCGCCTTACGCAACAGGGCTACTAGGACAAAGGGATGGTCCAGAATATTCGTGACCCAGCCAGTGATGGAAACCTCGGGAAGCCGTGAATCCTGGACGGGTCTAGAAGCATTTATTGAGTCACCGGCCTGCTATATAAGAGTGACCTGGCAAGCTGGGTGGACAGTGTTTTTCGAGCTAGTGCGAGCGTTTACCTTGAGCGACAGTTGTTGGCGACGTGACTTGCGAAACCCTAGTGAAGCTGATTCTCTTGACAGCGAGGGAGTGTGAAGCCTACAGAGGAACTGTGTCTTGAACGAGTGTGTTTTCCAGTGCAGCAGAGGTTAGTGTGGTGAATTGCGAAAGCGCCGGGGGCTCTTTCCCTAGCCTGTGGACAGCGAAGCAGAGTGTAGTGGTGAGTGACCGGCTATCGTAAATAACGGTAGCTTGCGTATTCTAGGAAGTGTTGCAGGTAGTTCTATCGAGGCCACCGGTCTCATTAGGAGGAATTAACTTCTGTGGCTTATTGACAAAAGAAAGGCAAGTGTTCCCTACGAGAGGAAACTAGAGTGGGATACTAATTGCTTGTATTTGCTATTTGTGTGGTGTACCTTTCTGGCCCGCAATAAAGCTAATACGTTTGTTTAAAGGAACAATTGTGTTTGTGCTTTCACCCACCGTAATCCAGTTAACGGAAGTGGCACTAGGGGTTGGCACGTAACAATATTAGACATATTTTTTTGTGTAGATAATAAACATGCCTAGCCTTGTCTAAGCGCGATTATAAGCGATCAATATTGTTTAATATTAATAGGTATATTATTTTTAATATTAAAATAATAGTTATTAATAATGTTTGTTATATTTAGTCTCCACAGGGGAGGGAGCGCCACAATGAGATCTCACACCTCCTGAAAATATTCCTATGGCCGCCTCTGTCTTTCTTTAAAACGCTGTTGTGATTAAACCTATCCATCTAATCCTTTTCCAAATGAGCTCAGTGGGTTGTGAAGAGCAGATAACTCTAAAATGCAGTCTCCAAATGTGTGCGGGGGGTTTGTCTGCCAAAATGTCATGGACATGAAGATAGTTTTTGCCATTTTCTGTCTGAAAGCACCCATGGGATTAGAAGCAGATTAACAGGTTGTTTTCTATCAATTAATCACTGTAATGAAGGTATCTGTAACAGCTGTACGAAAATGCTGACTGACAGGTATTTCAAATTCCTTATTAAGGCATACGGTATGTGTTTAATTTTAATTTTTATTGGTTTTACGTCCCTGTTAAGTACTGCGGCTATTAGAGACGCCGGGGTACTGGAATTTTGTCCCTCGCATTTGCGCACCCTCAAATGCTAACTGGCTCCACCAGGGTTCGATCCTGCAACCTAGGGAACAGCTGGCGAGAACGTTACCACTGAGCCACGCACCCGGCCTAAGGCATATCTGAATAGAACGAATGATTCATCCGTGAAAAATCTTCCCACTAAAAATATCAAGCTCTAAAATATATTACACGCGTAATTTGTTTTGGAATATCTGTAGGCTAGTCAAATCGCTGTCATAAAATGACGATTAAATGTTTTAATGGCAATATACATGTATTTCATTCTTATCACTATCCCTTTCGGATCAACATCCATCTCATTTCCTTATATTATGCTACAAGAAGTACGCCAAGGACTTAAAATCTGTATTTATTTGAGTTTTCGAAGTCGAATTGTGTTATTGAATAGTTCGTTCCAGTAGTTGTCTATTCGAGCCGTTAGATGGTAGCACTATGCGCTGTCGTCGCTGATCTGCGTGTTGAGTGGCGAGAGTTTCCACCATTATCATATTAGCTATTTGATTTCACTAAATAAATTCACATAATTGATGTTGATAAGGCAACAAAAGTAATTATGATACTTCAAGGTCGAAGAACACATATTGAAACGAAAAAGTGTTGCTGTATGAAAATTAAACAGGAATGACTGATGTTGATAAAAAAAAAATTAAACTTTTATTTTAGTTTCTACGTAACTAGAGAAACTGTCTTATACCACATTTTTCACCGCGCACATACGAGAGGTAAAATTCTAGTGTTTGACTGTGCGTAAACTAATACATTTAGGTTCCTCTAATGTAGCTCAACTAATACAAATAAATGTTATTCATCAAAAAACATAATCAATTTGTCATTAAACGGCGATCCGTGGATGCAATTTGATTTTATACAGCTCTTTCGCTGTCCGTGTGTCAATCGTGGCCTACGTTATACTCAAGGCCTGGAAATAGAGCAGGGACTTGCAGCGCCAAACTGGTAGTTCTATTTTACGCCACTAGGATCGCGGTTCGGCGCCCTAGTTGTCTGCTGCTGACAATCCATTACATGCAACTCAAATACACTAAACACACGTTTTCTTAGTATTTCTATCTGTTTTACTCCAGTTTCCCCCAAATGATTAATATGACTCACTCTTGGCTCTATTTCACTTCACTTTAAGAATTTTCCTGTCAAGTAGTGTGACGTTAAATATTTTTAATGGAGACACGAAATGTACGGCTGTTTAAGTGAGGAATTGTTTCCAATAGAGACATAAAAGAAACATTGGGATAGCTTAATCCCCCCCAAGTCTTGAAAATGTATTAACCTTAATGATGGGTTTGAACTTGCTGGATAGGGGCGTGGTGGCGTAGCGGTCAAGCTGTTGGCCTCTCACCAAGGTGCACTGGGTTCGATTCCCGGTCGATACATGTGAGATTTTCGAAATGAAATGCCATGTCCTACGGTTCGGATTCCACGTAAAAATAGGTCCCGTGGCTCATAATTAGGGCTAGGATTTTTAGGTGCTAAAAATCGGGAAAATATTTATTTTTTATGTATTAAAAATACCTGAAATATACCGACAGTAGTGGCTACGCTGGCTAAAGCGCAGCATTAGGTCATGGGGCCAAGCTCTCTGCTGACTCGGTAGACGCGTGGGTTCGAGCCCCACCGTCGGCCGCCCTTGAAATGGTTTTCCGTGGTTTCCCATTTTCAACACCAGGCAAATGCTGGGACGGTACCTTCTGACAGGCCACGGCCGCTTCCTTCCACAACCTTGCCCAGTTTCATTCACCATCATTCATTTCATCTCTCATTAACTCCTCTCATGAGGTTGGTGTCAGGAAGGGCATCCGGCCGTAAAATTCATCGCCACATAGACTTCCATCGCATCTCATCCCCGACCCCGTTGGAAAAACGGGAATAATAAGGGGTAGACATACAATACATACAAAAATAACTGAAATATGTGCCAAAAAGTAAAAATATTTAATTATAATTTAGTTTATTAATGTGAATGAAATATATGCTATGCCTCACTGACTACTGAAGAATTACAATACTCAACGAGATACATCTTCAAGATGTCCATCACCAATGACTGACGATCATCATGAAACACTTCTTCAGAAGGCGCGAAACTGCTGCAATATTATGTTTCTTGCCCTTGAGGTGTTGTGTTAACTTGAGATCGCTGTTCAGCCTTGATTGCTTTCCCACATGGTTGGCAGAATAGAACGCCCGCATTAGAGGTAAAATTATCTTTAAATTCTGCAACATACTGCTGCAGACGATAACTTGTAGTTGCTTTTATTTTAGGAATCTTAGAACAGTCTTACACTTCACAGTGCCAGAAATGAACTGCATATACGTGACGCATCCAGGTAGCTGAGGGGGAGGTTTAGCACGTGGTGCAATATGGCTATGGACAAGGAAATCCCCGGCTTCCACAGTGAGTGGCACTTGGCGACAAGTTAAGAATAACACAGTTGCAAGCTGACATACGCTCTGCATGAAGATTAGATAGATCACAGGTTCTTCCCTGTTGATGTAGCACAGAACAAAAATTAAATCAACTGAGAGATCTAGCATACTGTTTTTTAATGTAAATATTTTGTCATTTATATGTGCTAATAAGTCAAAAGCAGGAATTTATGTATTTATAAAAGAATGCTTAAAATATGTATTTACATAAAAAAAAAATTACCTAAAAATCCGAGCCCTACTCATAATCACAAGATTCACGGTCACGTAAAACTACAATCTTCCTTTTTTGAACTTGCTGGAGCTGATATTTTCTCTAAACTACCCTCTTCTGCCACTTGTACAAGAAACCCCACTACTAATGCAATTGAAATGGAAGATAGAGACGCCAGCTTTTCTGATAACAAAGAGATTTCAATGCTAAAATACGGTCAATGTAAATCATAATGTTTTATAGCCTATATGCCCCATATTCCTACCTTGAATCTGCAATACATGTGCCGGAAGCTGGGGTGTTTCTGTAGCACTGGCTAGGTTTTGCACCTTCCGCGATCATTTAGGCTTCAGAAACTTGGTCAAGGCACCTGTTGCGACTGCATCTTCCCGTAGTTCCACATTTCCACTTCTAGAAGATGCGATAATTCCTGTGCAATGTGCTGACTCAATGGCATGCAGGCATGATCTCACGCCCATCATGTCATTATTACCTCCCTTATTTCTCAGGTGAAAGTAGAGCAGTTCTACATCGTCACTTGAGAGATTCCGCATAATCATCTAATGGAAGCCGATACTGATTAGAAATCGGGACACGGTTGATGAAGTTGTTAGCACCAAAACTTGATACGTTTCCTTCGTAAGTCTCATATTTTTATCGAGATAACTTTAAAACTGTATCCCGGTATCCTGTAGAAGAATGACAGGGCATGATAATTTATTAGCCAATTTATGTTCGATTCCAGCTGCATCTTTCTCAATATAACTAATGCCAAGAAACATGTCTGAATTCCTGTCGTACAATAGTCTAAACGTTATGGCCATTTCATTAATGTTTAATGAACCAACCTTCTCATTATCGTGAGTCAGTGACTTTTCTTCAGCTGTCAAACTAGCTTTTTCAAGTGACGTGTATCCGCATCTCCTTTCGTGTACCCAATGTAGTTGGTTATTGTTGTTTTAATGGGTGGAACAGCGAAGTTATCTGCCCCTTACAAGTTTTCAGTGTTTGTGGATGTGAAAGTTGTAAAATATGTATATCTCTCAGTACGCGGTAAATGGACGGTGATTTATTAGCATTTTGATTGTTTCATTGTAATTAGGATAAACTTTTGTTTCGTGAAAGTACGAATTTGTTCAAGTGAGGAATTCGCTTTCAAGCCCCACGATACGCTTCAATCGTGAGCTTCGATATTTGATCATCGAGTTTGTCCTGACGTTGCAGTGAATTTCCTTCGGAGGGAAAGTAAAGCCGGCGGTCCCATGTCATAGATTTATGGCATGTTAAAGAACCTTCCACTAATTACACTTGTGTGAAGCTAAATTGTATAGGTTAAGAATGTAAACAGCGCTCTTAGGTTCCTACGTTCGTTGTAAAGAGTCGACTGCGGTGGCGTCTAGTAGCTAAGTTCTGAACTAGGCCTAGTAGTCGTTGACGGTGGCGTTTGGCGGCAAAAGTAGGAACTATTTGAAAAATTCAAAGTTGCAGTCCTTACTTGAATTTAGAAAAACAGATACACACACTAATACAGTCATCACAATTAACCCCAGTTTTCAGACAGATTCTACACACACCCAAAGTACACGAGGCTACATGACCGCGTTGTCGCAGCCCCTAAACCGAGGAACCAACCAACCAACCAACCAACCAACCGAATGCAAGTTTTGTTTGAATAAAATCACCCTCCGATTCAATTATTAAATTGTAGTTCTATATACTGCATATTTTCCTAGTGCCCTCTTTAATTTTAATTTTGTTGACTTCCCATGATTTGGCTATATTGTAGAACATTACGTTCCTACACTAACAAGTGCTTGATCATAGTTTCCTTAATTCTTTCATCATAACAGTCTTCCGTAATATTTAAATTACCTGAACATTTTCTTTTATTGTTTTTGTGGTTGTCTTTATCAACACATGTCTATTTATTTGTACTTGTTTATGTTTGGGGTAGTCCTCAAAACCCGTCGGAAATGCGTTCAGTAAGAGCATTCCCTTTGTAGTAGTCTACTTATACTATAACTAGCAACCCGACCCGGCTTCGCCCGGTTACAGTTATGAATGCATTATGTGATAAGCGCTTTTTTTTTTTCCAGTGTCAATGAACAACGACCAATATCCGTTTTACGTCTCGGCATGATGGGTTAAAATCACTGACTGGACTATTAGTTATATTATCATGGAGATGCATGTGCAACAAATTCTTGTCAGACGTAATTTAAGAATGGCGACGTGCATGAAACACAAATCCCCCTTCCGTCCTATCTTAACATGACTGTGAATTTTGTGGAACGAAAAGTTCACAGGCGAAATGAAGAAAACCCGAGTTGCACTTCCAGGGAAACTCCAAACACAACCACCCTTCTCAGAAGTCTTAACTCAACACGACTCAACGGTTTGCTGCTGGCTGTATCTGGGGCAATAGGTTCGCCCGCTAGCTACGCTGTAACAGGGATGATAGATTCGCCCTTAGATAGCTCGTAAACTGTTGCCTCAGTATTTGAATGAACATGGTCGGAAGAAATTAAAACGTAAAAACACTCATAGTGGGCGATGTATTGAAGATAGACATATGCTCTCGCGGACTTTTTTTTTTTTTTTTTTTTGAACTTTTCATGCTGAACAATTTTTACACTCATAGTATTTAGATATATTTAACAGTTTGCCCAGCGTAAGCTTACAAAGCGTTCGGACGCCAGTTTGTTTGTTTTATTTTACTTTTCCACCGAAATCGTTACTGCTCGGCTTCCTTTGATCATAAATAAATTATTTTCTACATAAATCATCCTCGAGATATCCTTTACAAGTTTACAGAATGGTGGAAACCGCATCAAAATCCATCCAGTGGTCCTCGAGTTTACCCGTAACAAACACAAATCGGGGACTTTGTTTTATACTAAGTAGAGATTAGAATCCTTGAAATGTTCGCTACAAATTTTAGAAGACTCCATTGGTGCCCATGAGTGCCCTGGATTTCTCCCCAGACGTGAAACAGAACCAATTGTCTCCATATGTCATCCTTTACCGGTAATGAGAATGTATCCATTGCCCTTAACTTCACGAGATATACAACACGGCACCTTACAATGCACCATTTTTAGCCTATTATCAATTTTGAAAAAATAGGCTTATGAGATCACCTTTTGTCCGTGTGTGTGTGCGTGTGCGTGTGTGTGTGTGTGTGTGTGTGTGTGAGGTGTGTGTGCGTCCCCCCCCCCTAATAAATTCTAAACGGCTGGAGCGATTTCAATGAAACTCAGTATGTTCATAGCACTATTCCGGGCGACATCGAACGTGCCCTTCAAATTTTGTTACGTCTCACCAATCCAACATGGCGGCTGTGCGAAATATTTCACCAGCATTCAATATCTCCGAAACTATTCCCGATATCACCCTGGAATATTTTACGGTGATAAAGGAAAGTACCAGAAGTTCATCTATGTGACTTTTGAAAAACTGGTAACTACAAAACCAACATGGCGGCCACGCGAATTTGCGACATTTAAATAGACGTTTCTCGCGATTTAACCAATCAAACGCAATAAAACTTGGTACATTATATGTTTATACACATTGTAATGCACCGACATCTAACTTCGTTCAATTGTTTAGATAACCACAAGATGGCGGATGTGCGAAATATTTTACCGGCATTCTATATCTCCGAAACTGTTAGCGGTATCACCCTGAAATTTTGTACGGAGATAAAGGGCACTACTTGAAGTTCATCTATGAGACCTTCAAAAACCAGTTAACTACAAAATGAACATGGCGGCCAAGCGAATTTGAAAATTTCAATAGACCTTACTCACGATTTAATGTTCTAAAAGCAATGAAATCTGGTACAGGAAATGTTTATACACATTGTAATGCACTGGTATCTAATTCAGTTCAATTGTATACATAACCTCAAGATGGCGGCTGTGCGAATTTTAAAATTGAGTTTTTATTTCTTGTGGCGGAATCATGCGATCGAAGTAAAAGTTTGAATAATGAACCTACGCAATCATTTTCCTTTAATGGTACATGCTCTGTGGCCTATACATTTAACTAGCCAACATGGCGACCTTCCGAAATATTTAGACGGCTCTGAATATCTACGAAACTATTACATCAATCAAACTGAATTTTTTTATGTTCATAGGGGCTATGAACTTAAGTTCACCTGTGGGAATTAATTAACTTGGTGATCAAAAATCCAACATGGCGGCGACGCGAATCATAAATATTCACATGGACGTTTCTCGCAATTTAACCATCCGAGTGCAGTGAAACTTGGTACAGGAAATCCTTATACAAATGTTAATCCACTGGCATCTAATTTATTTCAATTGTTTCCATAACCACAAGATGGCAGCTGTGCGAAATTTTAAAATATCCTTGTTACTTCTTGTGTCCTAATCATGCGATTGAAGTTTGAATGCTACACGTACACAATATTCTTCATTTAACAGTACATAACTCAAGGACCTACATATACAAAATCCAACATGGCGACCATCCGAAATATTTAGTCGGTTCTCAATATCTACGAATCTATTAAAGCAATCAAACTGAAATTTTGTATGTAGATAGAGGCAATTAACATATGTAGGTTATATGAAAATAGGCTGTATAGTTCTTCACGGAACTACTTGTTTATAAACAAAATCATAACACTACAACTTGCTCGTAAGTTACAAAAAGTATTCCGTGGATCTAAACTAAGGTGTTTACCGATTATGCATGCCACATTTACTATAGTTCACTGGAATAAAACTTGTTTTTTACTACGTCTTGCTCATAAAGACCACTTAGCACCCATCTCAATATCAGTCAAAAAATTGTCTACTGCCCTTAAAAGGTAATGCGAAACGCTTCAGCAGTCAAATACAGAGATACAAATCGCATTGTACGTAATGCAAACTATACGAATAAGGGCGCCAGAAAGCGAACCTAGCGGTAAAATGCGGAACAAGTTTGAACCATCGCTCGTATTGTTGTCTGGCGCTTCATTTCCGGGCCTTGTATTATAACGTAGGCCACGGTGTCAATACACAGAGCTGACGGCGTACTAAGGCTTCTCGACACAGCGAGCAGCACCGGCCTACAACGAACACAGTCGAAGCTTGCCGATACAATACACGACCTAACTACAGCTGACTTCTCCCATCTGTGCTGCCCTCAACGTAATAATAATTAATTAGTATAATAATACCGGGTGAGTTAGCCGTGGTCGTTACGGCGTAGCTGCAGGCAGTCGCTCACATCCGGGAGGCGAGGAGGTTCCAATCCCCCCGCCGGCAACCTTGAAATCTTCCTTCCAGGTATATTCCGGGGTTGGTCCTTAACTATAGGCCACAGCCGTTACCTTCCAATTCCTCGTCCTTACATTCACACTTTCCTCTCCAGACAACACTCCACACGTGACGGTATTTATAGCTCACCCAAAGGGTGTCCGCATAGAAGCAGCTACAAATTCAGGCGAGCCGAACATATCTTCGGACACTCCCGGCACTAAAAGCCATACGCTAAAACTGAAAGAAAATAATAATAATAATAATAATAATAATAATAATAATAATAATAATAATAATAAATGTATGTGATATGTCTCACGATTGTGTCGGCAAAACCATTACAGATTATCTGAGAGACATATCCATTATTTACACCTTAGGAGATTGTGTTCCAATACAAGACTGCATGCAAAAGAGATGTTACTGCTTTTAATATTTTTAGCCTATTTTCAATTTTTAAAAAATAGGCTTATGGGATCACCTCTTGCCCGTGTGTCTGTGTGTGTATGTGTGAGGTGTGTGTGTATGTGTCCCCCCTAATAACTTCTATACGGCTAGAGCGATTTCAATGAAACTCGGTAAGTTCATAGCACTACTCCGGGCGACCCCGACCGTGCCCTTCAAATTTTGTTACGTCTCACCAATCCAACATGGCGGCTGTGCCAAATATTTCACCAGCATTCAATATCTCCGAAACTATTCCCGATATCACCCTGAAATTTTTACGGTGATAAAGGGAACTACTAGATGTTCACCTATGTGACTATTGAAAAACTGGTAACTACAAAACCAAAATGGCGGCTACGCGAATTTGCGACTTTTAAATAGACGTTTCTCGCGATTTAACCAAACAAAGGCAATAAAACTTGCTACAGTATATGTTTATTCACATTGCAATGCACCGACATCAAACTTCGTTCAATTGTTTACATAACCTCAAAATGGCGGCTGTGGGAAATATTTCACCGGCATTCTATATCTCTGAAACTATTAGCGGTATCACCCTGAAATTTTGCACGGAGATAAAGGGCACTACTGGAAGTTCATCTATAAGACTTTCAAAAACCGGTTATCTACAAAACGAACATGGCGGCCAAGCGAATTAAAAAATTTAATAGACCTTTCTCGCGATTTAATGTTCCAAACGCAATGAAATCTGGTGCAAGAAATGTTTATACACATTGTAATGCACTGGTATCCAATTTAGTTCAATTGTTTACATAGCCTCAAAATGGCGGCTGTGCGAATTTTAAAATTAAGTTTTTATTTCTTGCGTCGTAATCATGCGATCGAAGTGAAAGATTGAATAATGAACCTACGCAATAATTTTCCTTTAATGGTACATGACTCTATGGTCTATACATTTAACAATCCAACATGGCGACCATCCGAAATATTTAGACGGCTCTGAATATCTACGAATCTATTATACCAATCAAACTGAATGTTTTTATGTTCATAGGGGCTATGAACTTCACATATAGGACTTTAAATAACCTGGTGATCACAAATCCAACATGGCGGCGACGCGAAGTATGAATATTCACATGGACGTTTGTCGCAATTTAACCTTCCAAGTGCAGTGAAACTTGGTACAGTAATCCTTATACGAATGATAATCCACTGGCATCTAATTTGTTTCAATTGTTTCCATAACCACAAGATGGCAGCTGGGCGAAATTTTTAAATCTCCTTTTTACTTCTTGTGTCCTAATCATGCGATTGAAGCTTGAATGCTACACGTACGCAATAATCTTCATGTAACAATACATAACTCTAGGACCTACATATATAAAATCAACATGGCGACCATCCGAAATATTTTGTCGGTTATCAATATCTACGAATCTATTACAACAATCAAACTGAATTTTTTTATGTTGATAGAGGGCAATTAACATAATGTTGTACCCCTAGGGTACGATACCCTCATCCCCTAAATAAAACCCCCGAAAAATCCAAATTCCAAGCAATTACTTTAAAAACCTACAAATAAAATTACAAAATTATAAGACTAATAAGTTATCGCCCATATGAACTCAAGTAGCCTCGTGTCCCAGGCAACGACCCTAGAAAGGACTACAACTTAGGAGGAATGCACGGATTCCGCAGACGTAGCACAAGAAACCTATAAGAACCCCGGAGGTCATGCACCCGGGATCAGTCTGTCTAAGTGCTACCGACGTGACGAACCGCTGCTGTTAGCTGAAAGGGTAAGTGACTCAAGCGATCACTACACGCACAATCACACTACACTCACATCCCCCTGTGCTTGGACTGTAATAATTCTTTATTTTTATTATTTGAACTGCTATTTGCAAGCGTACCTCAAAATCGAGGTACACATTAAATTTAAAAGTAATGGAAGTCACTGGTCTTATCCTTTATTTAATTAGCTGATAAGATCCTACGCTCTTAGCTTCCCCATCAGGTAGGATCTAGAATTAGCTTTACTGTTTTCTGTTTAATTGTTTCGTGACGTCAGCCGAGTGCTACCGCACAGCGCTGACACAAGCAGGCTATCAGCTCGCCTGCGTACGATTTGCTTTAGACCGCTGGGTATCGCTAACGCGCACAGAGTAGTAAGTAAATTACCTTTCCAAACACCCCCTCACCCAGAACTACCCCGTCCAGTAGTACATTGGGGAGTTCTCCTTGCAGATCATACTGACGACCGCAAATCACTAAATAATCCATACCTCTTACAGCAATTGCCAAGCTCACCCCCTAATCACACTAATTTCATCCCTTAGGTTAATTCTTTGTACAGGCCACCCTCACAGGTACCTTACAAATGGTGGAGGCACTAGGTACCGTGACGTTGTATTAAAACAACGCCTACAGGAGTACAGACAACGTATTCCGCGGAAAAGATCCCTAGAACCTAAAACCTCTTTCTAAGCCAAGCAAACGCCACCCAAAATTGGGAAATTTTTTTGAAATAAGGGTCAGATAATATTGTTATACCCGACCCAAGCCCACCCCGATAGATAATACATTTTTAAACGCCACCCTTACCTAGCCATACACAATTTATATCCCCATAGATACGCCCTTACAGAAGGACGTACAGTAGAAATCCATGCTCAAATTCCAACATCCTAGTAAGGTCAGGCGTGCATTTAGAGATACAGAACACACCCTCGCCGTTACCACCAAACCACTACGCCCTAAAATCCTGGTTAAGAACCCTGACTTAATAACAGAACATAACGCAGGCCAATTACTTACCGAACTTGAGGACGTAGTTATAGAGCTTAAACTCAAGTACCTAAACGCAATCAGGCAAAAACGCCCCATCACACGAGCACAAACACAGAACGCTCAACAGTCGCCCTCAGATAGCGGTGATTGTGAGGAATTCACCCCCACATTACCATACGCTATATTACAACACATTAGTGACACGCAGCAAACCTACAACGGATTGCAGGTCCTGTTACAACAGTTAAACGAAATTCCACTCAATTTTTCAAACGGGCAACTAATCGAAGATATAAACGCCATTGCCTTAACTCTAGGCGACAATATTAACAAGGCGCTTTCCACACTACAGGAGGTTAATATTGAGCATAACTTGTCGCTGGATAATATCCAGGGTACTGAGCGATTCGACCCTCAGGACTCTCCACACTCTACCCCTAACCAACCAGGCACTTCCCGAAGCGGAAATACCTATATCACACCAATTCAGGTTCACCACCAACCCCTAAGCCATGCACAATCTAACGTTGCATTACATAACAGCGACTTAGATTCCCCAGTTGAGCGCATCCCCTTAATTACCCCCCCCCCAACACTTCCTACAGCGCGGACATGGCCATGCCTACGAAGTATCCAATGATACAACCTGCTAAATACCCAGGTGACAAGCAGGACCCCGAGGAATATCTGAGAGCCTTCAATCGAACGGCTAAGATTAACGGCTGGACAGCTGAGGATAAAAAAAAAGCGCCTCTTACCAGCCTACCTCACTAAATCGGCCCTCACGTGGTATGAACTCCATGAAGCCACCTTGGCCGATGCCACGTGGGAACAATTTTCAGCCGCCCTCGTCAATACATTTCAACTACACCCTGATGAGGATGATTTGTATGACAAAATCCGCGCTCACACACAAGGTCCCATGGAAGGCACACAGGCGTACATTAATGCAAAATTATTAATGTGTGAAAGATATAATAGGGAGATGCCAGACAGGCAGAAAGTACGGCTTCTTATGCAGGGAATGCGCCCTACCTTGGTGGACAAGCTCTTCACATTGCAAAGCAACACCGTACTCGAGTTACAAGCAAATATTAGATTCATCGAAGAGGGCAATAAAATGACGCAAAAAGCCGTGGACCTGCACATCCGCACGGACAACGGTGATTTGCATCAGCAGATCCGCGATCTGACCAAACAGATGCAGGAGATGCAGATTATGGCCATCCACGCTAGCCCTAAAGCCCGCCCTCGTAGGGATAACCCTAGGGATACATGGCGATCACCAAGGGGCGATCAACAGGATCGTGGTAGACCTAACCACCCCCATTGGCGCAATTCACCCCCGGTAAGAGAGGCGAATTATTATTCGCAATAACAGGAGGAAGTGCCACGCCGTAACGAATCCCATCCCTTCCCGCAGACATAGTATCTGGCAAATACTCGCCCACGCGGCAATCCATCACCAGATCATACACCAAACCGTCATCCCCAATATAGGGACGACCAAACTTGGCATCGTAACCAAAACGCCAGATACACACAACCACCCAATGCCCCTCAATATCGTCGGCCAAACACTCCCCCGCAGCAGGAACGGTATGAGCCTCAATACGAAAGGCCTCCCCGAGCATACCCTCAATACGTTCCTGTCCAAAGAGAAAGAGGACCGGAGGACTATCCACTGCCCGACCACCCTCCACGGGATTCACGAAGGCATTCACCCCCGCGTGATAGACGAGGCTTACACCCCAACCCCCAATATCAGACCCGGCCAAACAACTGGCGAGACGAGGCGCCCAGGGGACAACCTCGTTATACAGACCACAGAGGTTATTCCCAGCCAAAAAACTATTAGCTAGGGAAGGGCCAGCACCCACACAATCGGATAACCCTTTCCCGATAACCATTGAGCATTCCAGTCAACCCTCGCAGAACAATTGCCATGTCAAACCCAATAAGCCGAAAATCCCCCCAACTTCCGCCCGCCAGAATACAGCGCAGGAAATACCTCCCCGATCGCAGCTCCAGGCACATACGGTCAAAGGGGACGGTAACTGCCTCTTTCGAGCACTCAGTTTCCTGCTCCATAGAAATGAGGACCAGCATAAAGAGCTCAGAACACAGCTGGTCATGTATGTTATGGCACGCTGGGACGAGTACAAATATTTCCTCGCCGACGGTAATGATGCCTTATTCCCCAATAAATATGCATATGGGGATTACATGCATCGAAATGGCACCTACGCTGGTGCAACGGAGGTTACCGCTCTAAGCCATGTCCTTAAGACAAACATCCATGTATATACAATGGACAAGATGGAACCCACTTTTTCCACAGTAGGATATGATAAACACCTATACCTTCTGTTCACGGGCAATCCAAATGCGGGTCACTACAGCCCTCTCACTAACAAATCGCCTCACAAACCTCAACCCTCCGCCCCTCAGGTTGGAAAAGAGCACACTAAAAGCATATTAAAAACCAGCAATAAGATCACAACCCCTAAGGACGTTTCCACAACCAGCGTAGTTAAACTACCCGTGATACGCCCACCCACATTGATTCCACCCGAGGACCCAAGCGGCCCGACCACTAAACCATGCGCGGCAAAGCCGGTGACTTGTATCGCCACTGGCGCGAATAAGTTACCTCCAAAGAAAGCCGGCTGTAAACCCACAACCACTCACACACACCGGCCCTTTAGAACACCCCTGCCGAGGCCAGGATAACATCTCGGGACAGCAAACATCATTCTAGATATTTATCAATCCACCAAAAGCTCAAGAGAAAGCTTAGGACAATACACATGGCAGACGGGCATGACACAGCTGAAGTGCGAATCCCAGTTTCACGGGACTCAGCAAAGCGTGTCAGGTTCAGTGATCAGACCGCAACACCGCATTTGCTCAACACGAGTAACAGACCAGCAGAACAAACAGTCTCGCAGGATGCGATAAAGAACGATAAACATGACTCACCGTCCCAAGGGCCCACAGCACCGATCATTACATATACTCTTAATAACATGTTTACTGCACAGGATGGACACAATATTACAGCCCTCTCTAGCCCGGCCAAAATTAACGGATATCAAATTCAGATTTTATTAGATACCGGGTCAGCTATTTGCTGTGTCAGCAGTAAGTACATTAACGGCGAGCGCATACATAGGATGCCTCTCAACACTCGCCTTGTGGCTGCTAATTCCCAAACATCGGCACGAACTTTCTTGCGAAGTTCGAAGCAAACATTAGCTTTGTCACTAATGAAATACGATTAGTGAACGGAGACCTTATCACTACACACCCAATATCGTACGCCCGGAACACATACAATCCACGAGCACAGCGAGTCCCGCGCGCGCACCAGGTCTCTCCGTTGGTTACCATATCTCCGCCAACGAACACAAGTGCTGACACAGACACGTCCGCCACTGGGGAACACAGTCGCTAACCCCAGAGCAGAATAGAAAGCTTGAAAACCTATTAGAAGGATATAAGGATATTTTTGCACATTCCCTTGCCGATTTAGAAGTGACCGACTTAATTCACCACCGTGTCGAATTGACCAGTGATGCTCCGGTTCACCAGGCACCTTACAAAGTTAGCGCCAAGGAGAGACAAGCCATAGAAACACAAATTCAGGAGATGTTGGAAGCCGGCATCATCCATCCTATCGTGTCCAATTATAGTGCTCCGGTACTCCTTACTCGTAAACCCGATGGTTCCCATAGGTTTTGCACAGATTATCGACACCTTAATAGACTAATTAAGAGTGACAATTACCCGCTACCGCGCACAGACACTTATTTAGAGACCTTAAGCCGAGCTAAATATTTCTCGATAATGGACTGTTATTCCGGATTTTATTCAATCCCTGTCTACGAACCCGATAGGCATAAGTTGGCATTTGTCACCGAAAACGGCCTCTTCGGTTACGCCGTCCTTCCCATGGGTTTAAAGAATGCCAGTCAAACACTCCAGAAATTGGTAGACAAGGCATTCGCGGGCCTCAAATACCGCTCGGTATTAACCTATATAGACGACATAACAGTCTTCTCACAAACATTTGAAGAACACATCATACACTTGAACGAAGCTTTTGACAGGATTAGGCATGCTAAATTGAAGCTAAAACCATCCAAATGTCAGTTAGCAAAAACGAAGGTCCACATTCTCGGTCACGTTGTTAGCCGCGACGGCATCACACCCGACCCTGCCAAAGTCGCCGCCATCACCGACATTCCAATGCCGGAAAACATTAAACAGTTACGTTCTTTTTTGGGTCTCGCGAGTTATTATCGTCGTTTCATTCACGGATTTGCACAGATAGCTAACCCCCTAACCGAGCTTACACACGAGAAAACGCCCTTTATAGTCACAGAAATACATAGAGAGGCTTTCGTTAAACTTAAACACTTACTCACTACAACGCCCCTGCTCCAGCATTTTCAGGAAGGTAGACCCACTTTCGTACATGTGGATGCAAGCCAATTTGGCATCGGGGCAGCCCTATTACAAGAGGCCGATGATGGCAAACAACACCCAATTACATATGCTAGCCAAAAACTTACACCGGTAGAAACCTGATATTCCGCGACCGAAAGAGAGATGCTCGCATTCTCTTGGGCCGTAAATTACTTCCGAACATATCTGTATAGTATCCACTTTATGGTAGTTACGGATCACGCCAGCCTTCTTTACTGGGATAAATTTAAAAATCCTAATTCCCGGCTTAACAGGTTCATATTTAAATTATATGACTACACATTTCAGGTTAAGCACAAGAAAGGTAAGGCACACCTTGATGCAGACGGTCTTTCGAGACTACCTGTACTCGAACCACCTGACGAGGATATCAATCATGCCTGGGACTCTTTACCCGCATTTGCCGTTACTCACATTGATATAAAACAAGAGCAAATAAACGATCCCCAATTGGGACAAATTAGAATTGCCTTACAGAATCGCGACCAGGTAGACAGTAAAACTGCCCACTTGTCACGCAGATTTTTTATCGATAAGGACGATATCCTTAGGTACAAATCCACGGCCACACATGACGTCACACCCGTTGCCCTTCCCACTACACTCCGAAACCACGTAATGACGGAATATCACTGCCCACCCCTTAACGGCGCACACTTTGGAGTCCATAAAACATATTTGCGCATTCGCAACAAGTACTATTGGGAAAACATGAAAAATGATATTACAGAGTTCATTAAAACTTGTCACACATGCCAGAGATACAAACACCGCCCTGGTAAACCCCATGGATTACTCCACCCCATCCCCGTAGGTGAACTTTTCCACCGCATAGGTATTGACGTAAAGGGTTCAATTACAACATCAGACAAAGGTAACAAATACATACTGGTAGCAACCGAATACCTTACCCGATACATTATCACCAAAGCGGTCCCAAAAGCTAGCGCACACCAAATTGCAGAGTTCCTCATGGAAATCATTACCAAGTATGGTATTTTCCACACATTATTATCCGACAGAGGAACAGTTTTCACATCCAATGTCATTACACAGCTCCTTAAATTACTTCACAACCACCAGTTTCAGCCCTCAGACGAATGGATTAACTGAAGCTATGAACAAAATCCTTGGCCGCGCGATAGCTCGTTTTACTAACGACAAGGGCACTGACTGGGATAATTACCTCCCAGCAGTAACATTTAGTTACAACACATCCGTGTCGCAGGCGACCAAACACACCCCGCACTTTCTCTTACATGGATACCATCCGCGCAATCCGATCGACAATATTTACATCCCACAGGATACACCCCCTAGCAACGCTGAAAGGTTGCAATACTTGTGCACAGCCCGTGATACCGCGCTACATAATATCCCCACCTCACAAAACAGGCAGAAACTCACATATGATAAAACTCACATACACCAGGAATACAAACCCGGACAACTCATTATGATATGGTCAACCACTCGCATTAAAAACGTGTCCGAATTCCTTATCCCGAAATGGACAGGTCCGTTCAGAATCCAGAGGAAAATTTCGGACCTAAACTACCTTGTCAACATTCGGCACAACCACTAAATTATTAAGGATACGGTTCATGTACGGCGTATAAAACCATACCATTCCCGAAAAACCACCCCCACACCTCAACCCTCCGTGGCTAAGAAACGAAAACATTAAATCACCAGTCTCAGGGAGTAAACTGTATTTTTCCCACACATAGCTCAAACCCAGAACCATGTGAATCAAACAGGCGCCCTATGCGCTATGGCATTTAGTAGCCATGCTCACAACTAGCAGTCACCGACAGTTCCCCACAATCCATAAATACGAAGCTTAATTATAAGTTGCATATTTAGTTATAAATGATATAATAATGTATACCAGTTTATATTTATTTTGTTTCATGTGTGTATAAAATAATGAATTTTGTTCACACACGCTAGATTCAGGCAGATCAAGGCTAGATATATATTTAGTAGCACATATGCCTCACATTCCCCTTAGGTCCCCATAAACACGGTACGCCAAATAAGCATTGGCAATAGCGCCAATTGCGCTATGGCATCTAGTAACCACAGTCTGAAAGAGAGGTCAACACCTATCCCAGTTTGGCCCCACACCATAAATAGTCTTCAGTTGCAGAATTTAAAATAGGAGATAACGACTTCACATTCTTAATAATAGTTCCATATTTATAATATGTAAAGTGCATAAATGTTTTTGCAGATAATATATTATGGACAAGGCCTTGCAAATGTAATACACAGTGCACGACAAGCGAGGTCAATCCTCTATCCCAACATACGGAAGTAACGAGAGCTGTAATGCTCAATCAGCGATACACGACGCATGCATAGCAACAGCTCTCTCCGCCCAGTCACGCAAACTACCACGCTCATACATGGCCGTGCGTAACACGGGACATTCACACACATGGAGGACACATAGCAAACCACGGAAAGACTCCTTAACCATAGAAAGATAGCAAAACAATTTATATTCATATTCACAGTTGAGGAGCACCAATGTATAACTTAATTGTTTATATTATATATACCTTCGGCAGCGACCGATAACAAATTCCGACAAATGTGATAAATAATAGGCGCTTACATACATTTCCCATCAAACTAGAGGGACTAACACTCCCATGGCTAAGGACCACATTTAGTATATTAGTACACAACATTTTTACTTACACAACTTTAGAAAGTGCACGGATTCCAACAGTCACCCCATATTAAGGCGGGATGACAGGCCGATACTCTGCATTATCACGGAATAGGCCAATAAGTTGTTACATAGGGCCTAATATAATACATTACGGAACATACAATACAATTTCTATAGCGAACGCCATTACTTCGGCAGTAGCGAAAGCACATACAGAGCTCCAGACAATACAATAACACAGGTTAGCCGCAGTGCATACACACAATGACCTAACATCTACAAGAACAGGTTAGCGGCCTTTCACCAATGGAACGCTACTCATACACTAACGCGGATTAGCGACCTTTCGCGAAGGCATAGAAGTAGACATACAACAACACAGGTTAGCGGATTTCACTATAGGCCGAAGCAGATTAATACTCATGACAAGATATAGCGACACTTAATATCATTCCGCACACAATTGCGCTAGTACACAGGTGGATTATTACCACCACAGCCAATAGGATGTGACACAAAAACACAGGTTATCATACCGTCACAGCGTCAGAATGTATAGGTCAGCTGAACACACAGTTAGGAAACACTGGGAATAAGGTTGACTTATACTCACAAATATTACATATCCCATACACTGCTATCCAATAGATGTTCTTTAATATATATATAAAATCACTTCACATACTAGATACTGCAAACTGCAGGGAGACAGTGAGGCGCGCTCTGCATGCCATGCCGGATGCGAGAAATGCGCACACAGATTCTCGACACCCGAGACGCCAGAACTCACAGACTCACAAGTTATATACAGCTCGCATGACATTAACACATACTCTTGTCCATATATTTTTTATTCTCATAGGGGATCTTTTAAAATCTACTTTTCTAGATCACAATGGCATTGACCACCAAGTACCGCCATAAAGACAGACAAAATGAACAGTTTTCATACAAGGCGACTTTCCACCCTTAGACGACGGAGCAGGGAAATCATTTAAATTACAATTATAATTATAATCATCTCATCCTAGCCGACGACCGATTGGACTCCTAGAAATATCTAGGGGATTGGGGTATTCCCCTGACAGTCGACTTAGGAACCCATTTATCATCCTTACGCTAAGTACAAGCTGTTCATAATGATCTACTATATGACGAAATGATATTCGTAATTTTATAAATAATTTCATAATTGCATAAGTGCCACAAGGCTCCAACAGGACCACAAATCCTTATATAGATCCCCTTTAATTCATTTCTACACAATAGATCCACACTTAAGCATTACAATCATAAGTTGGCCACATTAAACTTACATATTTTCGTTTTGAGGCAACGTGATACGACATGGCACATACATATATATATGTACATTAGTAGCACAATAACGCCATGGCCCATAAATGTCCTATAGTTGACCTAAGGCGTCAGCAAGTCAAAGGCAAGTTAAGTCCTACTTTCCTGGGTCAAAACACTATAGGATGAGTATCAGCCGTGAGCGTACAGATATAAATATATTCGGCAACTAATACGTTAATGGTACATAGCTATTCCACGTTTTCCTAAGGCGTCAGCAAGACAAATGCAGGTTAAGTCCTACTTTCCTGGGAGCACGATAAGGAATAAGTATCGACCATAGACATAGACATGCCGAATTTTATAGATAACGATTAACAAAGGCCCGATGATTTTATTTAATATATAAAGACTAAATATCCGCTTGATTCCACAAACATCGTATACGAAATAGGAATACATCATCTCCTCAACAACACATTCAGTTCTGGGAATACACTGTATAAATCTCACTTCCACACAGCAGGATGCCCGGTAAATGTAGCCCATTATGCTACTCCACGGACAATCCAACACATGCGGAATACAACATTCACTATGAATATACATATTACTGCGCCCCGCATTATTTTTTCATTTTCCGGAGTAGACGGGAGTAAACCACGGAAACACTTTTCCTACAGGGTGACACCCAACATTGCTACACCCACATGGAATCGCAACATGCGGCCACACATTCACAAGTATGGTATAGTACAATTTGTAATTTAAATACAGAAAACCTAAATATATTTTATAGACACCATTTTCCATTTTCCCGAAGGAAGTGGAAGTAAAACACAGAAACATTTGTCTATAGATGGACACCCAGCATATTAATGCGCCCCGCATTATTTTTCACTTACCCGAAGTAGACGAGTGCAAACCACTGAAACACTTTTCTACATAGTGACACCCGGAATTTTACAGCCACAGGAATTCGCCATATGCTTCCGGACATGCATAACACACTCCAGCATATTCCATAAATGGTATACAAGAAACACAATAGTTATATACATATCGTTTGCCACATTTGAGTACGATATGATGACAGCGTAATCCCATTAGAATTCTCCAACAGAAAAAACATGCGTAGCTTCCCGATATACAGACGGACAGTCAATAGCATACACCCACATTACATAATACACAGGCTGTATACCATTTGACGATACATAATTGATGACCACTCCATTTGACACATAACACGTGCTTTTGACAGTTTAGTTACTGCATAATAACAGAGCGCCGTGCTTGACACCCACTCTTCGAGCTCAGGTCCAATCAGAATAGAGCCACGATAAACATGCATTACTACAGCCCGCCAGCCAATCAACGCTTCAGATAACGCATCGCAGTAGCGATACCTGATAACTTCCATATACACACGTTATCACCAGCCACGCCTCTCACGTGACGAGTAACTAGCAGGCAGCCATAATGGATATAGGCCTACTCTCGCGCGCTGAATTCAAACGACAGTAAGGGCGAGACATATAATTCTCGGAATATACTATACACAGCAGGGTAACCAAATATTTTTCTTTTAGTTCACCCCCTTCATCCCTCAATACTTAACACCGGGATAGCATATTTCACGGCCAGAAGCCAGTTTTATCGGTGATATTCACACAGCGCCGCGTCACACAAAATACACCGTATTTTATCTTTCAGCGGGCTTTAATATACTTTTGTCCTCGAATACACCCTTATATAGACACGCCATTCAACATAGGAAAACACGAGCATGTCTCCGTGACCATATAAATATATAAATCTACTTCCCACTTAGGAGGTTTTAAATTACTTTATTCGTGGCACAGCGATATTGAACAAAATATTCTCTTCCAGATTTGGACGAGCAAACTTATTTACAGCGATAGCGCATTAATATCCCCCCCCCCGCATTGCACCCCTCTTGAACTCCATAATTAAAACGCCACACTTAGTGGAATTTCTAGCCCCATTTCCCACGTAGATGGCATTCACATATACCATCTCCCCAACTAATAGAATGGCAATACACACTTATGAATCCCCCACATTTCAATAGGGTGGATAGACTATTTTTTGCAGCATTAAGCCCCCCTATAGGGAGGACTTAGGCCACACATATAGTGCGCTGCAATATAACCTGGTTTAGAATATATGTACACATATAAGACAGTTTCTCTAGTTAAAGGAGCATATTATATGATAATCCTAGATGACCAGTTTTAAGATATAGACTTTATAGTATATAAGTCTAGTATATATTTTACGAGTATGGACAGCAGTATAATATTATTATGGCCCCAGATGCAATATATTGCGACTAGTGCGTCCAAGCTTCAAAGCACATCTCCCTCCCAAGATACATATTAACACTCTACAGATACACACTTGTACAATTGTTCCCGATAATGCACGGCACTTGGTAATCATGCAATTACCAGGGTGTACGCCATGATTTATCGCTTGTGGAACTTAAGAGCTAACAGCTTAGCGTACCAGGCGTAACCCGCTAACACCAGTGCATGCATTGTTTTATTTTGATAACCAACATGTTTACCCTGCATGCCAGTTCAGAGCATAAATGCCAACCTAACTCCTTCAGCACGGAACCTAACAACCACGCTGAACACCCAGATCCTAACCAATAAAATCCTCACCCACACCGGTCGAGAGATCCTACCGCTTAAGTTTCCATACATCCCCATAGGACCACGATTCCTTGGACCTATCTTACCATCCATTTACCGATACTTACAAATGCTAACATAATTACAACTGCCCATTAACACGGGAATACCCTTCACATCCTCAACTTACCCACTAACATGTGAGAGGGAATAATACGCAGCTGACATTAGCTGGATATCCGACGAGCCAGGCGCAACTAAAGTGCACTGTGACACTACAGTTATCCCCCCCCCCCCCCACCGTATAACTATGACATCCCACACAACACAATACCGCTTGACACTTTCTTCTCATGGTTTGTGCACGGAGGTGCACTTTGATAGATGTGACCCTATTTTCCAGGGGAAAATATATATTGGTAAGTTGTACCCAGGACTGACGGCAAGGATAGCCCAGGGCCTGACAGGATATGACTTCGACGTTGACGTCCGGCGAGAGGTCATAGTGGTGACGTGTTAGGGTGGGCAAGCGTCTGTGTTAGAGGACGTACATAGCCTGTCTCCCCTAGCACGGGGTCCGTTATACCCATTTTTTATGCCCTAACGTCGTCTAAGATATACCTGCGGATGGAGGCTTGATGGTTCGATAAGGGAAGTAAATACCCCCACATCGGACAGGATACTTCCTCCTTCCCAAGACGACCCCTATGACTTGACGTTAGTTAGCATGTAAGGCTAAGTAAATGCTTTATCGCGAAAGCAAGTCCTGCAGCGGCAGGTGAATATGAATAACGATGAATAATACTGAATAATGATGAAATGGAATAATGAATTAAGGGAATAAGGAAATAATGAAGTAAGGAAATAGTGAAAGAATATAGTAATGAAATGGTATAAAGAAATAAGGGAATAATGAAATAAGGAAGGAATGAAATGATAAAATAATGGCGTGAAATAAAGGAATAATGAATATATGATCCCCCGGGCCGAGATATCTAACACCGATGATCTCCTCTGTTGGTACCCCCGGAGGGTATCACCCATGATATATGATACTTGAAATATACGACGAATCTACGATTCTCTCCCTGGCCGAGATTACAGCTACCATTGTGCCCCAGGGAGAGGAATATATTGATATTGCCTAAGTGGCAATATATGAGCGCCGAATGCGGTCTTACGCAGATGCGTAAGCCCGATAGGAACGGTCCATACCGTTCACGTGATTGTCCTTCAATGGAAGGGACGATAGCATATTGGAACGGTCCATACCGTTCGCGTGATTGTCCTTCAATGGAAGGGACGATAGCATATTGGAACGGTCCATACCGTTCACATGAGTGTCCTTCAATGGAAGGGCCGATAGCACAATGAACTACTAAGGCATAGACAATATTGAATAAAGGAAATGGTAGCGCAATGATATAGGACAGAAATGAATAGGAATAAAGTAAACTGAAGTTATAGGAAATAATGAGTAAGAAAGAATAAAGAAATACAAAGGTATATACAATAATGAATAAAGGATGAGGTAGCACAATGATATAGGACAGAAACGAATAGGAATAAAGTAAAGTGAAGTTATAGGAAATAATGAGTAAGAAGGAATAAAGAAATACAAAGATATAGCCAGTAAGGAATAACGGATGAATTAGCACAATGATATAGGACAGAAACGAATAGGAATAAAGTAAAGTGAAGTTTAGGAAATAATGAGTAAGAAAGAATAAAGTAATACAAAGATATAGCCGATAAGAAATAAATCATGCAGTAGCACAAGAATATAGGAAAAGAATGAATTAGAATAAGGAAATGCGAAGGTATAGAAAATAAGAAATGGTGTATAAAACAAATAGGAAGGTATATGACAATATAGAATAACGAATGGCCAATAGTAGTTATAAGTCTATATTTTATGCTCATATGTCTGTATTAATTTTTCAGCGCAGGTTGAAAACCTGAGGCGCCGAATCCGGACACAGCGCACATAGAGGTGCATACTTTGCATCGGGAGTAGCTCCATTTTGGGCACTCGCCGAGATTACCAATGACAGTGACATAATGTGATATATTTGCCAGATGAAATGTTTTTCTACATACCTCCACAGGTTCACCCCGCAGATGCCGAGGGTAGATACCCTCTAATATGATGATTTTATATGTATTTTTGGTCCCAACAGATGGCGACGTGTTATATGCAATAATAATATGTATTTTTACTACACAAATTTCCCTCTCCCACATTTCACACTCACACGGCCAATACACAACCCCCCCCCCCCCCAACACACACACATGATACATATTTCCAGGCGCACATCCGAACCACGGTGGAGATATACCTGTGGGATATCCCCCCACTGGAGGTCGGATCAACAATAAACAATTTGACACCTGTAATGAGAGGTGCACTACGGCCACACAGCTCGCGCCTATTTATGTAAAGGACGAGTTGTGCTGCCAAGATGACTTCGCTTGCCCACAGGGAGCGAGTGATACAATAGTCCTACTATAGATTTGTCGTACATAGCCTGCAGGTCTTAGATAATAGTTTATGCATAGATATTAAGTTAGAGTGCACTCGACGTTGTGTTAGCATTCATAGAGTACGGTATTTTGTAAATATAAAAGTATAACAGTGAGATAGTTGCGCAACTTCGGTAATGATAGAATATTGGTATAGGTAATAGAGTTTGGTTTTAAATGTAAAATATTGGTATAGTTAATAGAGTTTTGTTTTAAAAATGACTACATATGGTATTGTTGCGTTGAGATTTTTGTTGAAAGCATTTCAGATTATTCTAATTGATGGTATTGTTTAGATAAGATTAAGATTGCGAATTTATGAAGGTATTTTGATTGTTTTTTTTTTCTTACACATTGTTTTTCCTTTCTATTCTTTTAAACTCCCCGTTGTAAAAATGTCGTATTTCTTCCCCACAATAAAACACTTCTAACTATATTCCCTTAAATTACACCCTGCGACATTTCTTTCATTCTTTCTCTCCACTCTATCTCTTTTACACACGTGCAGGGCACGTGAGGGCAGTTTTTCAACCGCACCGGAGGTACGTTGCTTATATATCCTCCCCCACCCCTAGGATGTTTTTTTCTCTCGTTGTGTTCCTGCACCCCTTTAATTGAATGGATAATGATATGTTTTATGTTTATGTTGTAAGTACTATTTTGTTTCTCAATATACTTTGTCATATGTTTCACATACCAATAGGGACAAATGTTGTATCCCGCCAGGTTAATAATGTTACATAACAAACAAGTAAGCTTCACGACCCACTGTTGCATTTTTTGTATACCACTGTAAAGAAATATTGTTCCCCTCACCATACACACTTACACATGATCGCTGAGCACTACCCGGACGCACACTCTATAGAAGGCACTTATACACAGCCTTCAACCTTCGACGATTACTCCTATATTACAAATTTCATATCTACCCCCTTACTCACCCCTATCTTCCACGAGGCTACCCACACACCCCCGACGATGCCACCCATACATTTACGGAATAAATTAAAAGAAGAAAAGAAGAGAAGAACAGAAGATAGAAGAATTCCAAGAAAGAAGAAGATGCCCTATTTTACAGAAACCACCCCCACGTCTTCGTCCAGTTATCGAGGACGATAACTAACCCTACAAAGGGGGTTGTTGTACCCCTAGGGTACGCTACCCTCATCCCCTAAATAAAACCCCCGAAAAATCCAAATTCCAAGCAATTACTTTAAAAACCTACAAATAAAATTACAAAATTATAAGACTAATAAGTTATCACCCATATGAACTCAAGTAGCCTCGTGTCCCAGGCAACGACCCTAGAAAGGACTATGACTTAGGAGGAATGTACGGATTCCGCAGACGTAGCACAAGAAACCTATAAGAACCCCGGAGGTCATGCACCCGGGATCAGTCTGTCTAAGTGCTACCGACGTGACGAACCGCTGCTGTTAGCTGAAAGGGTAAGTGACTCAAGCGATCACTACACGCACAATCACACTACACTCACATCCCCCTGTGCTTGGACTGTAATAATTCTTTATTTTTATTATTTGAACTGCTATTTGCAAGCGTACCTCAAAATCGAGGTACACATTAAATTTAAAAGTAATAGAAGTCACTGGTCTTATCCTTTATTTAATTAGCTGATAAGATCCTACGCTCTTAGCTTCCCCATCAGGTAGGATCTAGAATTAGCTTTACTGTTTACTGTTTAATTGTTTCGTGACGTCAGCCGAGTGCTACCGCACAGCGCTGACACAAGCAGGCTATCAGCTCGCCTGCGTAAGATTTGCTTTAGACCGCTGGGTATCGCTAGCGCGCACAGAGTAGTAAGTAAATTACCTTTCCAAACACCCCCTCACCCAGAACTACCCCGTCCAGCAGTACATTGGGGAGTTCTCCTTGCAGATCGTACTGACGATCGCAAATCACTTAATAATCCATACCTCTTACAGCAATTGCCAAGCTCGCCCCCTAATCACACTAATTTCATCCCTTAGGTTAATTCTTTGTACAGGCCACCCTCACAGGTACCTTACAATAAGTAGGTTATATGAAAATAGGCTGTATAGTTCTTCACGGAACTACTTGTTTACTTTATTATTATTATTATTTAATTTTTTTGACTTCTTTTAATATAAAGAATCTCTACATAGTATTAAACAAAGTCCCCGATTCTTGGATGTAACGGGTAATTTGGAGAACCACTGGATGGATTTTGATGCAGTTTTCACCATTCTATAAAGGATGTCTCGAGGAAGGATTCTGTAGAAAAACATTCATTTATGACCAAGGGAAGTCGAGCAGTAACGATTTCATTGAATTTAGTCGAAGAAAATCCTGCCGTCCGTGCGCCTTTTATGTTTACGCTGGGTAAACCGTTCAAAATATCTATATACTATAAGTGTAAGAATTATTCAGCATGGAAAGTTATAAAAAAGTAGTCCGCGACAGGATATCTCTATCTTTAATACATCGCCCACTATAAGCGTTTATACGTTTTCATTTCCTCCAACAATCTCCACTCAGTGGAAATTTAAATTACTAGCTTCGGAGCGAGATTATTAGCTAGCGAGCGAGCCTATCACCCCAGCTTTGGCCAACATCAAACTGTTGAGTCGTGTCGAGTTAAGACTTCAGAGAAGAGTAAGTTATATGTGTTTGTAGTTTCGCTTTACATCTCGTTTTTTCTGAATTACGTCTGGGGCCTGCCGTCCGTGCCCCTTTAAATTTTACGCTGAGTAAACCGTTAAACATACCGGCAAAAAATCGAGAAAATATTTATTTTTTATGTATTAAAAATACCTGAAATATGTGACAAAAAAGGAAAAATATTTAATTATAATTTAGTTTATTAATGTGAATATAAACAATATGCAGTACTCACGAATGCAATTTATTCTATGTCTCACTGACTGCTGAAGCTTCACAATACACAAGATACTTCTTCAGGTTGTCCATCGCAAATGACCGACGATTATCGCGAAACTGCGGCAATATGTTTCTTGACCTTAAGGTGTTGTGTAACTTGACATCGCTGTTCAGCCTTGATTGCTTTCACACTTGGTTGGCAGAACAGAACGCCCCCATCAAAAGTAATATTATCTTTAATTCTGCTGCAGACGATAACTTGTTGTTGTTTTTACTTTGGGCATCGTAGAACTGCCTTACACTTCACAGTGCCAGAAATGAACTGCATGTGAGTGACAGTGGTTCCAGGTAGCTGGGTGGTTGTGGGAGGTCTAGCACATGGTGTAATATGGCTATGGACAAGGGTTCCACAGTGAGTGGTACGGGGCGACAAGTTAAGAATAACACAGTTGGAAGTTGACACACGCTCTTCATGAAGATTAGATAGCTCACAGGTTATTTCCCGTTGATGTAACATAGAACAGAAATGCAATAAACTGAAAGATCTAGCATTCTGATTTTAAAATGTAAAAAAATATGTCTTTTTATGTGCTAATAAGTGAAAAGCAGAAATTTATGTATCTATAGAAATAATGGTTAAAATATGTATTTACATTTAAAACAAGAAGATCCGTGACGAACTAAAGGGCCTACTTTTCTTAAAATTAAGTTTCATGCCAATGATTATTCTACAGTGTATGAACCTATCTAGAATAATGACGAAATTAAGTTGGTAATATCGAAATGTCTAATTAGTTCGAAATATACCTGGTATAATGTAGCCTAATAGAGCACTACAGTTGGCAGCCATGGTGACTGAATATATTCTTAGTTCCATCTCTTAAGGTGCAGAATACAAAATGTGGTTGAAGTCCAATGGACGTTACATGCAGTTAGACACTGGATCTATCAGCACGCGTAAAAGCATGTTGGTAACAATGTCATGCGTGTGCTGGTCAGAAATAATCTGAAATATTATGATATCTTGTTGTGCCAATTTTGGATGAAATCCATTTGTTAATAGAGAAGTTACATGTATTTTAAAATTAGACCTATCAGCAGACATAGAATCATGTTGGCAGCACTGACTTATATTAATTACTCCAAATTAATCTAGAATGTCAGGGGCTATACGTGTGCAAAGTATAGAGCTGTTGGCTTGCACACTTTCTGATATATTGATATTAGGGTACAAAAAATAGACAGCATATATTAACAGTTGGAGCCCTGATTGCTCTTAAGAATACTTATAGTCATATCTGTTATGTTACACATAGCACATACGAAATTTGGTTGAAATCCAACTGATAGTATAGAAGTTACATGTATTTAAAAATTGGCACTATCAGCAGGCTTATAATCATGTTGGTAGAACTGACGTATATAAGTTACTCCAAATTAATCTAAAATGTCAGGTACTATACGTGTGCATAGTTTAAAGCTGTCGGCTTGCATACTTTCTTATATATTGGTATTTGGATTTAAAAAAATAGAGAGAGCAATTATTAACAGTTAGCAGCCCTGGTGGCTCTTAAGAATACGCTCAGTCTTATATGTTTATGTACACATATTACATACAAAATTTGCTTGAAATCCAATTGATAGTGTAGAAGTTATATACATATAAAAATTGGACCAATCAGAAGGCTTAAAATTATTTTGGCAACACTGTCATGTATGGCCTCCTGGAAATTAAACTGAAATAGTATTATCTACATGTGTGCCAATTTTGAAATAGCTCCCATGCAGACTTTCCATGATATCCAACATGGAGCTCAAATTTCTAGTGCGTTTTTTCAGCAGTTGGCAGCACTGACATCATTTTCAAATATGGACGTGAGATATCCCGGTATACATCTTTACTCATACTAAATTTGGTTTCGATTGCTGCAGCCGTTTAGGAGTTGATAGGGGGGGGACACACACACACAGCCAGACAGACAGAAGGACAGACAGACACACATTTTCCCGGATCGATCTCATAAGTCTACTTTTTCCTCATTTTTGCAAAATGTGAAAAGTAGGCTAAAAATCCCACATGGCGACCATCCGAAATATTTAGACGGTTCTCAATATTTACGAATCTATTAACAGCATCAAACTGAAATTTTATATATTGATAGAGGCAATTAATATAAATAGGATATATGAAAATAGGCTGTATTGTTCTTCGCGGAACTACTTTTTATTGTTTACTGAACCTGTATGTTTGAATCTCTTAGCCAGTTGTTTTATTGTCCGATTTATAGGAATGGGTCTACCTGGAAATTTCATTCGAAACTTTTGTCTTGTTCTAGTTCACGATTTCCTGCACTTTTTGCACGAATTGTGCAGATATACACGTTCACGTAACGAATATTTCACATAAGGCATTACAGCACTATACACCATCACAATGCCTCCCTGTCCTGAGCTAATCGTTTCATCTCTACATTGATACCACACCCTACATCCAAGGCAATCTGTTGAACATATTCTAACCTTGGTCTACCCCTACAGTTCTTGTCCTCGACACTTCCTTCCATAACTAAGCTTGCCACTCTTGGATGTCTTAGTATGTGCTCTACCAACCTATCTCTTCTCTTCATTAGCAGTCTTCACAAACATCTCTCCTCTCTCACTCGTCTTAATACCTCTTCATTTGTAATCCTATCTACTCATCTGATCTTCATCATTCTCCTGTAACACCACATTTCAAACTCTTCAATTCTCCTCTTTTCTGCTGCACCAATAGTCCAAGTTTTACTTCCATAGAGCGCCACGCTCCAGACAAAGGCTTTCAAAAATGACTTCCTAATACCTAAATCTATATTCGATGACAACAGAGATCTTTTCTGTAGAAATGCTTGATCCTTGCCTGAGCTAACCTACTTTTTATATCCTCTTTGCTTCGTTCATCACTGGTTATTTTGCTTCCTAAATATCAGAAGTCACTTACTTCCTTTAGCTCTTCACCTGCCAATTCGACATCCATAGGGGTTTCTGATTTATTTCGACTGCATTCGAATATTTTTGTTTTACATTTTCATCATGAATTCCTTTCTGAAGACAGAATCCATACCATTTAAAAACTTATTCAAATCCTCTGGTGTGTCGGCTAAGATGGCGATATCATGAGCAAATCTCAGAGTTGAAATTATTTCTGCTTTGAATTTTTCCCCAATTTCTTTCATTGCTTCTTCTTCTTCTTCTTTCTCTTCGCCTTTTGAGACCACAAAGGATCACTTTGGCCTACCATTAGTTCGTTGATTTGTAGGAACTGTACGAGCCTTGCGGTCTTCCCAGTACTTCTTCATTCGTATTGATCGTCTTGCCATATCTTGGGCGAAAAATATTCTTGTTGGAATTTTCTTTCTTATGAGTGGAAAATCAAAAGTCTTGTTTTTAAGTAATGCAAAGTACGAGGGCTATTCCAAAACTATGGTCTGGTTAAAAAAACATCCAAAATCAATTCCAAAACAATTGTTTTATTGACATTCCTTGCGTCTTTCTCTACTTTTCTACATAATTTCCATACTTATTTACACATTTGTCACATCGTTCCACAAGCTTTTGAATGCCTAAGTCGTAGAACTCAGCCGCCTGCGAAGCTAACCAGTCTTTAACAGCTTCTTTCACTTCATCATCTGTGTCGAAGCGCTTGCCGCCAAGAAACTCCTTTAGGTAGCGGAACAGGTGGAAATCACTTGGCGCCAAGTCTGGACTGTACGGTGGAGGGTCCATCTGTTCCCATCCAAATTTCTTGATTAGAGTTTGCGTGTCATTCGCAGTATGGGGTCTGCAACAACAACACTCCAGACGACAAAAGACCACGTCACTTATTCTGGATTGCACGTCGAAGTTTAGTCAGGGTAGCGCAGTAGGCGGCTTCATTGATCGTTGTCCCTGAAATAGTGAATCGTCGATCTTCACGAATTTTGTCGTCAACCGCATGAACCAACTCGTCTGAAATCACTGATGGTCTGCCAGAGCGGGGTTCATCGTGCACATTTTCCCGTCCTTCATTAAAGGCTCGCACCCACTTGCGAACTTTACTGTCACTCATTATGTTAGGACCGTACACTTCAGTAATCTGCCGATGAATTTCTGCCGCAGAAATGTTTCCTGCAGATAGAAACCGTATCACTGCCCTTACTTCACAATCGGCGGGCTGATTAATTGTCTTAAACATTGTGAACTGACACTATCAACAGCACACAGCAACAGCAACAACGCTACTGGCGGCTTTTGACGCGCAAGGCATGCCAGGAGTCGGCGCGCATGCGTGTTTTGCCCTTGGCGCCGCTTTCAAATATTTACGGCGAATCGGACCTTACTTTTGGAATAGCCCTCGTAGTTAAACTTTTCTTATTTGTAGCATCTTCTGTTGATAGGCCAATTTCTTTTAAGTCCTCTGATTCCTTTTAACCATCGGCATCCAGTTGTTGTGTTTTTTGAAGCAAGAATGTACTGTACTAGCTCTTTTAGAAGACCTGGATCTGGCATTCTTATGATCTGCCCAAAGAATCCTAGTCTTTTTTTCGCATGGTATCAGTAATGGACCCTAGGTTGTTATAGACAACATTGTTACTGTTAGGTATTATTCGGCATTGCCGATCTTTTTTTATAACTTTTATTGTTACAAGTTCTTCCAATTCGCCTTTCGATCTTCTGTAATCTGTCGGTTTTAGAATGTTCATTTATATGGAATAATGTTTCTGCTGCTTATTTGGCTTCCGGTTTTATGACTGTATTGTAATGTTTAATTTTTGCATTAATTTATAAGCATTTCTTTGTGTAAGTTTCCCATGTTTTTTTTTTGTGCCCTAGATAACTTGTTTGTTCTTATTTGAATCGATGCTTGTTCATTGTATAGATTGAAAAGTATTGGTGATAAGTTGCGGCCTTGCCTTACTCCTTTCTGAATACCAGCTTTCCCTTCATGACCTTCGGCTGGAATATCTGCTGTCTGGTTTTTGTATAGATTATAGAGCACTCACTTGTCCCTGTACAATATATTATTCCAATCGTTTTCAAAATGTCAAACAATTTACTCCAATCAATGTTACCAAAAGCCATTTCTAAGTGTACAAATGCCATGAATGTTTTCTGATCCGTATTCTAGCTTCCAAAATCAGCCTCAGACTTAGGCTGTGTCCCAATACTCAAGTTGTCTGCTATTGACTAGCTGCTAGCTACTATGTACTATGTGCTATGCACTACGGAGATTTGGGACATGTCTGCTTGATTACAGCCTCCTTCATAGACTTGTGTTCTGAAACGCACTGGACTTACATGCTGGTACCAACCAAACCAACACTCAAGATGGCGGTGATCTGCTGCTCCTTGTAAGCTCTTTGCGCTTTCATCAGCTGTTTTAAATAAACAATACCTGAACGATACATTCATGGATGCGCCAAGAAGATAACTTTTTAGCCGAGCCCTAATTATGGTTTGTGTTTGGCTGTTTAAGAGAATACAGTTCAGGAGGAAGAGAAGAAGGGCAAATTGACAATTTGAGACGAGGCCCTTATTGTGCGCTGGAGACCATGAACCGAGTTGTCGTTGCAATCCTCAGTCGTGATTACCACAGAACCAAACAACATATTCGCGTGAAAATAATTATCACAACAGAACAAGATATTATGATTCCCTCGTGGGTTGTGGTTTGAAGCGTTGAATTTGGCAAAGACTATAGGCCAAGCATAAACTGGATTAAAGTCAAAGACAACCTACAATTGACATAACCTACAATTCCGATAAGCTACAATTTCTATAACTTCCTTGTACAAGTCGACAAGTCGGCCAATCTAGCAAGCACTTTCGTTCACTAGCTGCTACAGACTTGATTGCTATGTGCTAAGCAATAGGCTATTGGATCACGACTTCTGACGTCACATCCGGTAAAGTAGTCGACTATCTAGTTCACTACGGCTGAAATTGTACTATTGGGACACAGCCTTAGTAGAGCTTCCCTTGTTCCTACGTTTCTCCTGAAGCCAAACTGGTCTTGACCTAACCCTAGCAATATCATGCTATTTTTCAAAAAACGGGCAACCAATGGATTTTGTGACCACCATAATAAATTCCTTTTGTGTGATTTGCATTATACTTTAATCAAGATATCTTGTATTTTGAACTTCAAATGCACCTTAAATTGCAAAAATATAAGTTAATTAACAACAGTTGCAAACAAAATCAAAGAATCATGAAACAAGAGGTTCGGAAAGTACAGTAAGTTATTCACTGATCATACTCGTCGCCATCTTTAACACACGTGGAACACCCGACTGTTCTTTACTGTGTACCTCTTGCAACCAGAACAAATTATGGTGGTTTTGTTAACTTTGTTGTACTTTTGCCCTTACCACAGTGCACAGTATGACGAGGCACACAAACTATCAACGGGGGATTTCAGTGCCCACTAGAAGAAAATTGTTAATATCTTATCTTCTTAAGTATTCAATCCATGGATTGGTCTGCGGCAGTTCTCCAGTCGGCTCTATTTATAGCTTTCCACTTCATAGTTTCTGCATCCTACATCAGACATGATTTGCTGTACATATTGTAGGCGTGGTCTTCCTCGACATCTTTTACCTTCAACCATTCCCTCCAATACCGTATTCATGAGGCTATCGTGTTTCAAAATATGTCCTATCAGTCTAGTCTTCCTCCTCTTTATGCTTTTCCATAAGGTTTATTTTCCTCCACCTTTTTACATATTTCAGCATTCGTTATTTCTTCTGTCCAGCAAATTTTCAGCATTCTTCTATAACACCATTGATCAAAAGAATTTAACCTCCTTTTTTCATCCTTTCCAATTGTCCACGTTTCGCAACCATAAAGGGCAATACTCCAAACATACACCTTTAATAGTATTTTTCTGGTTTTAAGATTAATGGAATTTGAAGTGAATAATCGTTTCTTTTTGTGAAATGCTAATTTGGCTTGTAAAATTCCACATTTGATTTCTTTCTTGCATCTTCCATCTTAGGTAATTTTGCTTCCGAGATATTTAAATTCTTGAACATTTTGTAGTGTTTTGTTGCCCAACACTAATTTCATACTTGAGTCTGCCTTTTTATCGCAGACCATTACTTTCGTCTTTGACTTATTTATTTTCATCTTGTAAAATCTTATACAAGAATTAAAATTTTAAAAAGGGTGGGGGGGGGGGGAGGGTAAATGTGTGGTTAGGTAGCTGGATTCAAAATAGTACAGTAAGCGTAGGATAATAGTACCATAAATAAACCGTAAAACATGGAACTGATGGGCACGAAATATCCCCCCGTTGTTATTGCTAAGGCTAACGAAAGGGGTGGGAAGAATGCAGTTTCGAGAGAAAACAAAAAGTTCCGTGACGAACTAAAGAGCCTACTTTCCTACAGTATATGAACCTATCTAGAATAATGACGAAATTAAGTTGGTAATATCGAAATATCTAATTAGTTCGAAATATACCTGGCATAATGTAGCCTAATAGAGCATTACAGTTGGCAGCCCCGGTGACTGAATATATTCTTAGTTCCATCTATTAACGTACAGAATTAAAAAAATTGGTTTAAGTCCAATGGACGTCACATGCAGTTAGACAATGGATCTATCAGCACGCGTAAAAGCATGTTGGCAACAATGTCATGCGTGTGCTGGTCAGAAATAGCCTAATCAGAAATATTATGATATCTTGTTCTGTCAATTTTGGATGAAATCCATTTTTTAGTACAGAAGTTACATGTATTTTAAATTTGGACCTATCAGCAGGCATAGAATCATGTTGGCAGCACTGAGTTATATTAATTATTCCAAATTAACCTAGAATGTCAGGTACTATACGTGTGCAAAGTATAGGGTTGTTGGCTTGCATAATTCCTGATATATTGATATTAGGTCAAACATATATAGACAGCATTTATTAACAGTTGGCAGCCCTGATTGCTCTTAAGAATACTTATAGTCATATCTGTTATGTTACACATAGCACATACGAAATTTGGTTGAAATCCAACTGATAGTATAGAAGTTACATGTATTTAAAAACTGGCCCTATCAGCAGGCTTAGAATCATGTTGGTAGAACTGAAGTATATAAGTTACTCCAAACTTAATCTAAAATGTCAGGTACTATACGTGTGCATAGTTTAAAGCTGTCGGCTTCCATACTTTCTGATATATTGGTATTTGGATAAAAGAATAGAGATAACAATTATTAACAGTTGGCAGCTCTGGTGGCTCTTAAGAATACGCTCAGTCATAGCTGTTTATGTACACATATTACATACAAAATTTGGTTGAAATCCAAAGATAGTGTAGAAGTTATATGCATTTAAACATTGGACCTATCAGAAGGCTTAAACTTATTTTGGCAAAACTGTCATGTATGGCCTCCTGGAAATTAAACTGAAATAGTGTTATCTACATGTGTGCCAATCTTGGAATAGCTCCCATGCATACCTTCCAAGATATCCAACATGGAGCTCAAATTTCTAGTGCGTTTTTTCAGCAGTTGGTGCACTGACATCATTTTCAAATATGGACATGAGATATTCCGGTATACATCTTTACTCATACTAAATTTGGTTTCGATTGCTGCAGCCGTATAGGAGTTGATAGGGGGGGGGCGCACACACACAGCCAGACAGACAGAAGGACAGACAGACAGACACACATTTTCCCGGATCGATCTCATGAGTCTACTTTTTCCTCATTTTTGCAAAATGTGAAAAGTAGGCTAAAAATATATCTCCCTTAATAGACACAATATCAAAACCGTTTTAAAATGTATATAGTCTTTTATAGTACATTATGCAACGAGCCTATAATGGCTATAATTAAGACACGAGTATTTTTTATAAAACGAGCGTATGCGAGTTTTATAATTTCCATACGAGTGTCTTAATTACCATTATAGGCGAGTTGCATACGACTGTTTATGTTCGACGATATTTATAACTTTATTATATGTTTTAACATAAATATTCATAAATATCTGTTGAGAGTCAGCCACTTGAATTTTGTGATCGGAGAGCGACCTCTGGGTGTGATATCTCTGTATAAGATCTCTGAACGACCGACGCATGCGCTCTGTGTGCTTCCAATGCCATATTATGCAGGCCATATGTTTACATCTGCCGTCCCTCACAAGGGGAGGATACGATGTATGGGTCACCGATTCAAACCATCTTTAGTACACGTGTAGGGCATGACTAGGCGTATACCAGGTGCAAGTAGTAAGGTGCGCTTCGAAGCCGATTCCGAGAAATTAATTATTAATTATTCGTAATTGCTGTAGCGCGTTCATGTGCGCTATACGTTAACATGAAGCCAAGAAGCTCATGGTGCAGCGGTAAGAGCCCTGCTTCGTAAGCGTGCGATCACTGGTTCGAATCCCACCAGTGAGCCCACCGCGACGAGGATGTAATCTCCTGTAAGATTTATTCCCACTCCCCTCGTCCGCTCACACAACACGTTATTAAAATTGATTGCAAAATGAACATTATTCACGACACCTACAGTTGTACGAATTACCTATGTTTACAAAAAAAAAAAAGAGGCTCACCGGTGGGATTCGAACCAGTGATCCCACGCTTACGAAGCAGGACTCTTACCGCTGAACCATGCGCTCCTTGGCTTCAAGTTAACGTACAGCGCACATGAACGCGCTACAGCAATTACGAGTAATTAATAATTAATTTCTCGGAATCGGCTGAGAAGCGCACCTTACTACTTGCACCTGGTATACGCCTGGTCATGCCCTACACGTGTACTAAAGATGGTTCGAATCGGTGACCCATACATCGTATCCTCCCCTTGTCAGTAATATTGTCACCGGAGTCGTTTGAAGGCAATTCGTTGTGTAGAAATTAGAGTTGGTGATATTAAGGTACAGTGCTATTTCTTGTCTCATATTCACCAGTTTATTTACGTGAACATATGGACGGTGCGTATTCCATGTCGGTAATTTATTATAGTTCGATGTTGTGTTTATGTCCGACATGTTGGATTTTGAGCGCATGCGCGAAGGTATCGTTACCTAATTGGTCAATGAACGAGCTCTGATTGGCTGGAGAAACTGTATCGTAATGAAAAACAGTGTTATAATGACCATCATTATGATACAGTTTTCTGACACATAATAGTGAGGGTCGAACTTAAAACTTTTTTTTGAAAGAAATTTTGATATGACCCACCCTTACGCCAAGGGATGTGCAAAATATAAGGAGCGTTCAAAAAGTAACGAGCCGGAGGCTGGAATGCGCAAACCGGTGACGACATCTGCTAATCGTGGCGTGTGTAACGAGGTGTGGTTCCGACCAGAGCGTGGAGGGTCACAGCCCGTCGCTAGAGGGCACGCGTGCACGTCACGTGACTATACAAAGCGAGCAGCAGCATGCAACAATCGTCCAACGCTGCCAGTCGCATTGTAAACAGTCACATGGAGGCGTCGACCGAAGTGCAAAGAGCTGTTGTTCGGTTTCTGACAGCGGAAGGAGTAGGGGGAACGGACATTCATCGCCGAATGTCACAAGTGTACGGCGAACACTGCATGTCCCTTGCAAGGGTCAAGGCGTGGCACAAGCGCTTCAGGGAAAGACGGGTGTCGTTAGCCAATGATGCCCGGTCTGGGGCACCCCCTTCATTACCGATGACAACGTCCAGCTGATTGATGCACTCATTACCCAGGACCGCCGAGTGACAGTGAACGCCATAGCCGCCGTGGTCGCTCCACGACAATGCACGACCTCATACGGCCAAAACAGTCGTGGCTTTCCTGCAGAAATTCAAATGGGAGGTTCTCGGCCACCCTCCATACAGTCCAGACCTCTCTCCCTGTGATTACGCCATGTTTGGTTCCTGAAAAGGGCTCTGCGGGGCCAACGATTCACCTCGGACGCCGACGTCCAGCTGTACGTGTGGAACTGGTTAACATCGCAGCACAGGGAATTTTATGAGACAGCCATTCACCGCCTCGTGTCACAGTGGGACAAGTGCCTCAACAGCCAGGGCCAATACTTCTAACATACAGGTACTGATTTCTGTAATTATGCCTCCGGCTCGTTACTTTTTGAACGGTCCTTATACTTACGGAATTTTAAGAAGATAACTTTAGTAGGTATACAACGATTGGCAAATTTCGTGAATTCCTAATAGGCTTACTTCTCTTTGCCCGGTGAAATCTACCACCGCCTTCTGGCGTGCCGAGAGGGATGTTTTTCAAATATTTTGGACAGCCCTACGGTGAACTGGAATGTCAGTTGTGAAGGGGGAGCGGGAAGAAAGGAAAAAAGTTGAACAAGTGTGACAGTCTTCATAATGTTAACAAATGACACTCATAATTATGATTCTTATTTCCAGCCGACAGGTAGCAGCACATAAACTCCGTATATGATCACCTCTTTTAACGGGAGTACAATATACTCGGGGTTTAAAAAGAAAGAAAAGAACTTACATACAAAAGGAGCAGAACTAACCTGCATAGTAATATTACATCGTATTTGTAATATCTGAATATAACAGCGCTAGTAACAAAATTCGATACTAATCATCCTGAGATGCAAGGGATAATACCAGCTTGTCAGCAATATCGCCAACTGAGTAGACTTCAAATTGGGGGATAAAATTGTAAAGGAAGTAGGAGACATCTACTCCTCAGGAAGCAAAATAACCAGTGATGGACGAAGCAAGGAGGATATAAAACAAGAAATTCCGTGACGAACTAAAGAGCCTAATTTTCTTGAAATTTAACATGCATGCCAATGATTAATCTAGAATAATGACGAAATTAAGTTGGTAATATAGAAATTTCAAATTATTTCGAAATACTGTGTACCTGGCATAATGTAGCCTAGTAGAGCACTATTCTTAGTTCCATCTCTTAAGGTACAGAATAATACGATCTATTGTTGTGCCAATTTTGAATGAAATCCATTAGTTAGTATATAAGTTACATGCATTTTAAAATTGGACCTATCAGCAGGCTTAGAATCATGTTGGCAGCACTGACTATATACTTACTTAATTCCTGCCGCTCCTTCCGGAGCATAGGGCCTTGGCGAAATTTCTCCACGCAGTACGGTTCCTGGCTATTCTCTTCACTTGACTCCAGTTCTTGTCCTCCTCTGCAATTTCATTTTCGATCGTCCTCTTCCAGGTCTTCTTAGGTCGACCTCGCTTCCTGGCACCTTGAGGATTCCAGTCTAGCGCCGCCCTCTCAACAGCTCCGTCCGGCTTCCTTAGTGTGTGACCGATCCAGCGCCATTTCCTCTCCTTGATCTGGATGCTAATCGGCTGTTGATTGGTGATGGTCCAAAGATCTTCGTTTGAGATTATGTCCGGCCACCTCACATTCATGATGCGACGCAGACATCTGTTAATGAACACCTGTAGCTGGTTGTTGATCGGTTTTGTGACTTTCCATGTTTCACAGCCATAGAGAAGAATCGACTTTACGTTGCTATTGAAAAGGCGGAGCTTGGTTTTCCTGGAAATGTTTCTATTTCTCCAGATGGGGTAGAGCTGGACAAAGGCACCATTTGCCTTCCTGATACGGCTTCGAACATCTTCCTCTGCTCCCCCGTCATTTGTGACTATACTCCCAAGGTAGAGGAAGGACTCAACTCGCTCAATGTCCTTTCCGTTGACTGTCAAACTAGTCGTGATGTCAGAATTTATCCTCATCTCTTTGGTCTTGTTGGTGTTGATAATCAGTCCTGCACGTTCTGCTTCTCTCTGCAACCTCCCCAGCTTATCTTCTATGTCTCGGTACCGTTGTGCCATAAGACAAATGTCGTCTGCGAAATCCAGATCTTCAAGCCTGTCATTTATACCCCATTGAATACCCCTCTTCCGTCCTCCCATTACCTTCTTCATCACACTATCCAGGACCAACAGGAACAAAGTGGGGGAAAGGACACACCCCTGTCTCACTCCGGAACTGACCTTTATCTTTTCTGTTAATTTGCCTTCGTGTAGAACCTGGCACTCATACCCTTCGTACATCTCTTCCATGATTCTGATGATCTTTGTTGGAATTTTATATTCCTCGAGGGTCTTCCACATGATTCTTTGATTTACGGAGTCGAAAGCTTTCTCGAAGTCAACAAATGTGTGGTAAAGGGTATTCCGCCACTCCACACTCTGCTCCAGGATGATTCGGAGGGTGTTGATGAGATCCACACAGCTGCGATGTTGTCGAAATCCGGCCTGTTCCTTCCGAAGCCTTTTTTCTACGCAGTCTTTTATACGATTCAGGATGACTCTCGCCAGTACTTTGCTTGGAATGGACAGCAAGGTGATTCCCCTCCAGTTATTACAGTTTGTGGTGTCCCCTTTCTTCGGTAACTTGACGATCAACCCCTTCTTCCAGTCGGTTGGTATTTTCTCCTCCTTCCAGATCTTCTCCAACAGCGGGTGCAGCAGATTGATCGTGATATCCAGGTCTGCTTTCAATACTTCCGCTGGGATATTATCCAGACCTGGTGCCTTCCCGCACTTTATCTGCTTCAACGCTGTCCGTATTTCGCCCCGAGTTGGGGAGTCGAGGCTGATGCCCGGGTCACTTTCTGCTTCCTCTTCATCTCCTCCTCGCTGCTTACTTTCTGGTCCTCTATCTCTATTAAGAACCTCCGCAAAGTGTTCTCTCCATCTAGTCAGCTCTGACTATATAAGTTACTCCAAATTAATCTATACGTGTGCAAAGTTTAGAGCTATTGGCTTGCATACTTTCTGATATATTGATATTAGGGTAACAAAAATAGAGACAGCATTTATTAACAGTTGGCAGCCCTGGTTGCTCTTAAGAATACGCATAGTCATATCTGTTATGGTACACATAGCACATAAGAAATTTGGTTGAAATCCAAATGATAGTATAGAAGTTACATGTATTTGAAGTTGGACCTCTCAGCAGGCTTAGAATCATGTTGGTAGCACTGACGTATATACGTTACTCCAAATTAATATAGAATGTCAGGTACTATACGCGTGCATAGTTTAAAGCAGTCGGCTTGCATACTTTCTAATAAATGGGTATTTGGATAAGATAAATTGGGAGCATTTATTAACAATTGGCAGCCCTGGTGGATCTTAAGAATACGCTCAGTCATATCTCTTTATGTACACATAGCACATACAAAATTTGGTTGAATTCTAATTGATAGTGTAGAAGTTATACGCATTTGAAAATTGGACATATCAGAGGGGCTTATAATCATATTGGCAACACTGCCATGTATGATCTCCTGGAAATTAAACTGAAATATTATTATCTATACGTGTGTTAATTTTGAAATAGCTTCCATTCATACCTTCCATGATATCCAACATGGAGCTCAAATTTCAATTTCAATTTTCAGCAGTTGGTATTACTGACATCATTTTCAAATACGGCATTGAGATATTCAGGTATAGATCTTTACTCCTACCATTTTGTTTCGATTGCTGCAGCCGTTTAGGAGTTGATAGGGGGGGGGGGGCACAGACAGACAGACAGACAGAGAGACAGACAGAAGGACAGACAGACAGACATTTGCCCGGATCGATCTCATATGTCTACTTTTTTCCCTCATTTTTGCAAAATGTGAAAAGTAGGCTAAAAATCCCTCTCGGCACGCCGGGAGGTGGAGGTAGAATCTCACCGGGCAAAGAAAAGTATTTCAAATTCACTCATTTCATCAATTTATTGTTTTATACCTACAAACGTTTGTTGTTTTCTTTGTTTTTTGTTCTTTTAGATTATGTCCGCCATTTTGAAGTTTTTCATTCATTTTAATGCCAATTTGACAAAGATTTAGACTTTTTTCCACGTTTTTGTCAATCCTTTCCACTGTACAGTGAGAGATATGGTCTATTTTTTTTCTTCAAATTATTTATCAGTCGCCTCCGTAGCGTAGCGGTCAGCATGACTAGCTGTCGCCCCGGAGGTCCTGGGTTCGATTCCCGGCTCTGCCACGAAATTTGAAAAGTGGTATGAGGACTGGAACGGGGTCTACTCAGCCTCGGGTGGCCTAAATGAGTAGAGGGCGTTCGATTCCCACCTCAGCCATCCTCGAAGTGGTTTTCCGTGGTTTCCCACTTCGTCTTCGGTAAAATGCCGGGATGGTACCTACTGTAAGGCCACGGCCGCCTCCTTCCCTCTTCCTAGCCTATCCATCCCAATCTTCCATCCCTTCACCTCCCTCATGAGGCCCCTGTTCGCTTTGCAGGTGAGGCCGCCTGGGCAAAGTGCTGATCACACCTCCCCAGTTGTATCCCTCAAGACCAGATGTTCCAAGCTCCAGGACACTGCCCATAGAGGCGGTAGTGGTGAGTTCCCTCGCTGAGTCCGTGGGAACCACCAACCTAGAGGGTAAATTGACTAAATTTTAAAAAATCAGTTTGACCAATACTCTAACGCTCTACTGTACCAGATTCACGTTGTTTCTGACCATCCTGTATAGTATTTTTTACACAAAAAGAATAATATACATCTATTCTCTACGTCAGAAAGCACAGGACTTCCCTAACGATACAAAAATATCGATTGTTCGCAGAAGTAAAATTCTAACTCACGACCTGTATGGACGTGATTGAATACGCTTGAAATGTAGTGGACTAGCCGTGAAGGGAAGTGAACTCACGAGTAATTGGCGGGGAGGAGAAAGAAGAAGAAGATCGATACAGCTAATACATCAAGTTGAGCGTACACTATGTTAATTAGATCGTACACCCACGCAGACAACACTAGTCGTGAGTCTCGTGTATCCGAAGTTATTTATTTACAATGATCGATACAGTTCCTTCGCAAGGTGCAAGGTTACTGGTGAGGTAGAAAGAGAAGGGATGTTGATTGTTTGTTTTAAGGAGGCGGAACAGTAAGGTCATCTGCCCCCTGAAAAGTTAAGAGTTAAGAAGGAAGGAGGAGGAGGAGCAGGAAAATGGATACGCACAGAAAGAGAAAGGGAAGAAGAAGGAGAGGAAGATGAGAGGGAGGGAGGAGGATAAGAAAATAAATAATAATAATAATAATAATAATACTGCAGGCTTAGATCGCTCACGCACTTGCAACAACACTTTGGAATAAATCTTAATTTTGTAACTTTTTACGGATTTTTTGTTGACACTAAAATGTTAAGTTGGTAGCAGTGATTTCAATATTTGACTCGGAGACGATAGAAGAAAAAAATCGAAATTTTAAACAACGTTTACTAATCTCAGGGACGTTTAGTCCTACAAAAAAAGTTCGTACCATCTCGCGACCGATGGGCGTACTAACTTCCAATGATAGTAAGTAAGATGGTCTACTTATACAGTATTAGAATTACAGCCAATGGCCATAGCAGGGTTTTTGTTTTAATTTCCAACTTAGGCTACCAGAGATACCAACGTCACTGACACCTTGCGGCGAGCTTTGGAACTTGATAGAGCGTTTCTAACCAAATAATTCTTTCTTTTACATGTCATAAATCTATGACAGATGTTTCCATTAGGAATTTTCCTCGGACTCCCTAAAGCGATCGTTATGTAAGCACGGAACCTCTGCTCCAAAATATTTTAAGTCAAGACTTAAAATATTTAAATTCCTAATGGGAACCTCTGTACTAGTTCACAGGAAAGAATAAAATCTTATATATTTCGTCATGACATAAAATCGTACAAAAACCAATATTATCGCCTTTTTTGATATGTCGGTGCTCTCATCCAACTGCAGAGCAAACATTCCACACATGTGGAGCCTTGCCAACAATATTGCTTGACATAAATTATCTGTAATTCGCCTTTCCACAATTATTTCTTGACAGCTGGACGATACTTATAAGCTTTGCGGCAGTATTGTGCCCAACTCTAGGAATGGGTATTCCAAGATTCAGACACCTAGATATCAAGGGAAAGGCTGTAGCCGCTTTTGAAAGTTGAGATATTTGAATATCGCGCTACATTGCTTCTCGAAGCAATTGGAAAGAATTTACCGATACTTGGATGTCAAGTGACGTAGCGAGTAATAGCAGAGGTAGAGGCTATTTATTGATTAAATAGTTAACCATGGAGTAGAGACTTGAGACTGGGATCAGATTACTGGCACGGCCAAATGAAAGAGAATGCAATTAGTATCAAGTAAATCGGACCAGGGATTCAAGAGATATGAGGATTTCCAGATATCAGCTGATGACGCGTGACCCTGACAGTTTTGAATAAAAGCCGGATGGCCGAAGCATCGATAGCTCATTTCAACACAAGCACTTGCCGAGCAAGTTGCTGCGACGCTGAGCCAAGGCACATGGTTGCCGGATCTACGCAGAAGTTCTTTTCAAAGTCGTGATAGTCACGAAAGTGCTGCGCTACGAGGTGGAACTTAGTAAGTTTACGGCGAGGAGAATCACTGAGGTGATTGATTTTTCTACAGACATTGGTGGAAATATTTATATTTCTACATGGACATATGCTAGACTTTGTCTAGAATTAGTATTTTGTCACAGTCCAGTAATAACATAATACTTGGATGTTTAAATCCATTTCAGTCAGTTTTCATTATTTGTAACTAGTTAACCACTTCGATCTGTCAGTACACTGAAGACTAGTCTATAACGGTGGCGTTCATTAGTCTACGCAAGGGAAACTACAAGTTGCTTAGCGCATGGTAGATGGTGATATAATAAACCATGCCCAGGGAACGATCTTCAGAACAGCCGTTGATTGCTTAGACTGTCAGTGTTTTTCTTGTACTGATAAGATTACCGTGAGTTATGTTACAACTGACATATTTAAGAAGAGATCACTTAGATCTGACCCTATTTAAACAAACTGTTATGGCTTTGATAGAAGCCCATATTAAAATGGAACAACAGTTAATTCAAACGTCAAAAGATACTACCACTATGTCTGACTAGACGGATTGTGGGTATATAATGGCGGCCGATACAAGGATTATACGTGCTTGTCCGATAGGGCATGTCTATGGATAAATCTGGTACAGACCAGGTTTACTACACTTCAAGACCATCAAGAAATGTAAGCCACATTTGAATTATATTATGCCTAGCTAATTGGAACAAACTATTTTTTCTGCAGATGACCAACACATTATTTTTCGTCGTATTTAAATCTTGCAATGATTTACGCAAGACTTGTTAGAGTTATTCTGAGTATTTTCAGCACTCAGAACAGTTTAGGATCGATGACCGAGCATAACGAAGATTTATTTGAATTTTCCATATTTTAGGGAAACCACGGAAAACCGTCGATGTAAAGCTTGAGTTAAATTATTTTTGTTGAGGAATGGATATTTTTTCCATATTCGAAGATTCGAACATGTGGATTCTCACATAATGAGATGATAATTAAACATATTTAAAATGATATAAATAATAATAATAATAATCCACTAATAATAATAATAATTTATTTTCATAATTTTTCTAAATAATTCTTGGATATTATATTTTATAATAATCATATGTATTGAGAAAGAGCCTATGAAGTAGTTTAATCATTTCTAGTTTGGAACAGGAGATTTTCCGAAGGAGAGTGGTTAGCGCAAGCCCGCATTCAACCAACATTTCAGTTCTGGTTGAACAGTTGATATTTGCATTGAGCAAAGTATATTTTTCAGATAACACGGAGAGGCATGAAACGGGAAGCAAATGATATTTGTATCAAATAGGATATTTTTTATATTTATATAAAATCATGACGTAAATACACTCGAAAGGGAAATAAAGATTTTCATAAGTATAGTAAATTCACGGTTTGAACTGAATGGTAAAATAAAATAAACTTGTAAGTTTATTAATCTTCCAGTGTTGATAACAAGCAGAGGCTTGATTTATTGTATAAATTTGGGGAAGAAAATTTATATGTGTGGAGTAGTTGAAATGCCATTCCCAGGTGCGCATGTTTAGTCGCAGGAATGAAGAGGTTTTTTCGAGCATCAATCAAATAGCAGGTTCGATGGCTCAGGTTTATAGAAGGAGTATTGGAACTACACATTTCGTCGTATGAATAACCCGAAGGTTATTTCTTAGAAACCATCAGTTCTTATTTCAACCTTGTTTACGGATTCCATTTAGACTTTGATTTTGCTAGAACCCGGATTTGTCATGATAGTAGTTTATTCTTCTTCAGAGGAAGACCTTTGCCGTTGTTGTTGTAATATTGTGTTCTTACACAGATAATAGAATGGGCCACTGCCAATTAAAAATAATTCATTAACCACGAATAATTTGAAGGATATTTTCAATCCTAGTGCCATGAACTGAATGAATTTATTATGAAGCTACAATTCTTATTTCCGCATTCTGTCGAAGAATTGCAAGTTGTGAAAATTACTAAAAATGGCCATGAATATAAACATTTTTTATAATAATGATTCCAAGTGGAAAATTGAATAGTTGAATGGTTCAACAATTTAGTGATCAAGTTGATGATTCAGAAATCATGTATTTTGTTAGAAACTTGAATTTCATAATCGAGTCACTTCTCGAATGTTTAATGTCAGAAGAACAATTAATTGTTGTTGTGCTTCGCACAGTTCTTCGATGCTATGCTCAAGGTCAAATACTTTTCAGATGTTATTAATATGTGTAAATAATGTGTGTTGATTCATGATAATAATATTTTTCGACAATATATTTTTGAAACTGGAAAAATAAGTGAAAGTTAAAAATTCTATGAACATTTATTCTACGAGTGTTAATATTATGTAAAAATTCAAACAGTGATCTACGATATTTCCAGTAGAGACAATTAAATTTGAACTGGATTTAATCATAAATAATTTTGGAACACAGTCTACAGGACTGACAATCAGACTTGTGTTTCCAAAAAATGATTGTCAAATGTGTTTGGAAAATTTCTGTATATTGTGTAAATAAGAGTGTGGGTCGCCACACGTGAATGATGCTGCTTTGAGCATCTTTGCAGTCAATTTTAACTTCAAAATAAACTGAGATAATTTTACCAGATGTGTTATACCCAATTGAATCTCCTCCTATCCTTATTGTTGCATTGATCCAAAAATCAGTAAAGCATTTTTTTTATTTGATGTCGTTTTTGCGATTAGCTTTAACCCATCTGGCGCTCCGGGATATTTTGATTCTCGTGCTGACTGATTATTGGTAAAATGCATATGTGGTCGTGCGGACTCCGGTCTAAACGGGCACATAAAATAAGATAGAGAGAGAAATGGCTTCGAACGTGGGTCTCGATTTAGACATGGTCAATCGCATGCCGATTTGAAATTGTGATATTTTTATAGAAATATGTTGGGAGTTGAGAGATGTCTGGTTTGGATGAATAAATTAGTAGGAAACCCAATTAGTGGGGAAAATTAAAAATTTAACTTGGTTAATAATTAGAATGGGTTTGATTATTTTTGATAATGGCTTAACCATTAGGGCGTCAAGTAAATTCAGTAGTAAACGTTCGATGACTGGACATACACATTATTAGAATCAGGTGGAGGATATTTGAGAACTTGCATATTTTTCTTGTGATATTGTGGTAACTGTAATTCGTAAAAGTAGAGAATTTTGTTTTTCCATCACGTCGACATTAGGACAAATCTCATTTTATTAGAGTGTTCCAATTAGCTATTCATATTTCTTGTTCTAGTTATAAGCTTGTGTTTGCCAATATTGTATACCCCTAAGTTTTGAATAATAATTGAAATTATGGAAGAAATGATGAGGATGATGAGGAGTTTGGAGGAGAGTTCAAAAGAGGCTGGACGGCGTGTAGCCGCCATTATGAAAGAAAATACAGAGGCTTTAGAAAAGAAACTTAAAGAAAATTCTGATTCTTTAGAAAATAAACTTAAAGAAAATTCTGAGTCTTTAGAAAATAAACTTAAAGAAAATTCTGATTCTTTAGAAAGCAGGTTAAAAGGGAACTTGAAAGAAAATTTAAATAGTAAATTTAATTCTATGGAAAGTAAATTTAAAGAGAATTCTGAAATTTTGAAAATGTCACTTGAGAGTAAAATGAATAAATTATGCGAAAAAACACATGAGCTCGAAACTTCATTAGCTACTAACGCAAGTTTAATGGACGAAAAATTTCGCGATGCCGATCTTCGATCCCAAAGCTTAGCTGATAGGATAGAACATGGTCTTAGGAAAGTTGGTGAAGACATGATCGACCTAGAAGTCAGAGTGAAGAAGGAGAGTAACGAGATGGGAATTCTAGTTGTTCAACGTTTAACGGAACAATTCAAAGAACTTGTCATGGGAGAAATAAGAGAAGGTGTGATTAATGAGTTGCAAACTGAAATTAAAACCACAGTTGTCAATGAAATTAAAGACACACTCAAGCTGGAGAACCAAGAGGGAATCAAGGAGATTAGGGAATCTTTGTCATCCCATATTGAAGTAATTGCCAAAGATATCCAAGCAACTCAGAAGGACATATCAGATATGACAGGGTCATTGAAAAGTCATGAGACTGTTATGAACCAGATATCCATTGATGTTAAGGAGAATTGTAAAGAAACTGAAGCAATTAAGAAAATGGCAGAAGAAAAACAGATGGAACTTGAGGCTATGAAACCTCAAATCAAGGATGAGAAACGGTCTGACCATCTGTTGAAAATGCCAAATGTAAGGGGAAAGGAACAGATACAGATAAATCTAGGAGGAGCTAGAGAAACGGATAGTCAAAGACAGGATGAGGTCAGGACAGTATTTCAATCCAACCCCATAACTGTATTTAAGAATGTAGAAGATAAGCCTTCTAAATTTTCAGGGCGAGATTCTGTGACACCCGTGGAATTTTTGAGAGAAGCAGGGGATTACCTGAAAGATTCCAAGATCCCTAAAGAAAGACAGATCCGAGTGATAGGGAAGTTTTTGGAAGGTCCTGCACTTCTTTGGTTTAGAGCTTTTAGATCCACTCTAACCACTTTTGAGGAGTTTTCTCGTGGGTTATTGAAAAAGTTTTGGTCCCCGGAAACCCAACAGCAAGTTAGAGCAGAGTTATATTCGAAGAGATTCTCGACGTCACAACCTACTCGATACTCTACGTACTTTTATGGACAGCTGTCTAAACTTCAACATTTAGATCCGCCGATGCCAGATAACGAATTGATTACTGCATTGATACGTCAGTTTCCAGCAGACGTCCAGAGGAATTTGATCGCTGCTATCTATAATATGGAACAATTTGATGAAGTATTACAGAAGCTGGATCATACAAACGCTCAATTCTTCCATCAGAAGGGAGTAAAGAATAACAACGCTGTGTATGCTGTTATGGCTGATAGTTATTCTCAAACACCTCGAGAGATTCGAGAGGGGCGAGAAGAGAAAACGCCGAGGGAAGATCCAAATAAGAGAGGATGGAATCAGTACAGTAAGAGATACAGTTACAAGCCTTATGCGAGACCGGATGGTGGAAATCGATACAATACTCGATGGAGAAGGCCACGAGATAGTCAAGGAAGGTACCAGGAAAGAAGATATTATGGTAGAAATAACTACAATAACAGAGGGAATGTGGATACTCGTCAGTCCAATGAAGAGTTCAACAAGGAGACGAGGAAAAATTTGGAAGCAAGACACCAAGATAACTTGCAATTTTTGGAGCAGAGGCCCAATGAACCAGGTCCATCGGGAACACAACAATCCCGGGGGAATGGTAATGAAAAAAAAAAAAACTTCGAATTCACAGTAGAAGGTAGAATTTTGAACACTTTCACTTCCAGAATTATTAAATGGCAAGCAGAGGATGATGACTTAATTCAACAGAATGACGAACGAAAAGAAATGGGTACAAGAATTAGAATGCCAATCATATCATGCGAAGTATTCGGTATGCCTGTCGATACTTTGATTGATACTGGGGCTATGCTTTGTCTTGTGAGTGAGAAGCTTTATATTCTGTGGAAGCTCAAAGAGAATTTAGAGGAGATTCCAGTATCAGGAATTAAGATCCAAGGAATAATACCCAACAAAATATCTCTGTGTAAAACACAATTGTACTTATGTATTAGGATTGGAGGACATGATTTCCGACATGTGTTTGTTGTAATGAAGGACATGGCTTTTGACATGATATTGGGAGCGGATTTCATTCAGAAATATCAAGCAGTGATAGACATGAAGACAGAGACGATCAGATTTAAGAATACCGAAGAGATTAACTTCGAGGGAAAAGAAGAGGAAGACATCGAGGGAGATGCTCAATGGTCTCTGATTTTTCATGAAGCCGAAGGAAGAGAAGTCTACACTGAGGAGGAGTCCCCAGAGCTAGGGAAAATTTTGGAAGAATATCACGATATTTTTGATATTAAACCTGGTGAAATTAAGGATTTTGAATATCATATTCGTGTAAATGATGATGCACCTTTTCATGATAAATTGTATCCAGTAGCAGAAAAGCATCGAGAAAGAGTAAAAGTGCTTATCAAGGAGATGGAAAGCAACAATGTGATTGAAAAGTATACTACATCTTATGTCAATCCATTAGCAGTAGTGTCTAAGCAAGATGGAAGTCTGAGACTATGTTTAGACGCGCGAAATTTGAATTCAAGATTACTGCCAGAGTATGACAGACCACCAATCATTAGGGAACTGTTGAGGAAATTCCAAGGCAAGGTCTGGTTCTCTAATATTGATCTCACTTCGTCCTACCATCATATTAGGCTTAGTGAAGATTCCAAGAAGTTTACAGGATTTATGTTTGACCAGCAGACATATGTATTCCGCCGTCTACCATTTGGAGTCAAAGCATCTGGATCCGTTTTGATCAGAGCACTGGAACAAAATTTGAGTCCTGAAGTAAAAGAGATAGCAATTCGTTATATAGATGATATCCTAATTGCATCTGAGACTAAGGAGGAACATTTGTTACATCTTCAGATGTTATTCGCAGATTTGAGAAAAGCGAACTTCAAAGTAAACCTTCGAAAATGTCAGTTCTTTCGAAAGGAAATAAAATTTTTGGGCCACATTTTGGATGGAGAAGGATACCGTCCCAACGAGACGAAGATACAGGCAATTGCAAATTTCCCTAGACCTACTAGAGTGAAGAATGTCCGCAGTTTTCTCGGGACATTCCAATTCTTTGCAGGGCATTGTCCGAACTTCACCAAGACAGTTGCGCCATTGCAGGAATTGTTAAAGAAAGGAAACAAATGGAAATGGGATGAAGATTGTGAACAATCATTTCAAGATGCCAAGAGGTTATTGGTAAACAGTGTGAAATTGGAGTATCCTGACTTTACCAAGAATTTCATCATAGAATCTGATGCATCCACCGTAGGGATTGGAGCTATTCTACTTCAAGAAGATGAAGACCACAAGAGACAATACCTGGCGTTCATTAGCAGGAAACTTCGTCCATCAGAGAGAAATTATTACACCACAGAGTTAGAAGCACTTGCTGTAATATTCGCATTGGAGTCGTGGAAGAAAATGTTAATTGGACATTCAGTCATTGTGAGGACTGATCACCACGCATTGGAGTTTATTTTGAGAACAAACTTTGCCAGTGATAGGATAACTAGATGGTCACTTTTTATTCAGCAATTCAACCTAGTTATTGAACACACTCCTGGAAAGTTGAATGTGGGAGCTGATTTATTGAGTAGAGCAGTGGAGTCTACATCTAAGGTTTTTCAAGTTAACCTGACGCAGGAGGATGAAGATACCTTGAGAAGGTTAAGGTTATTGCATTTATCCCAGAGGAGAGACCGACGTCTTAGAAACATTTTTCGTTTTCTACAGGGAAACATGGATCCAAATGATGAAAATAAATTAAGAAAACTAGGAGAAACACAGAACCATCAATCTAACGAACAACACACGAATAACAATGAATTCAATTTCCACAGCAGAGTAAACAACAGAACGAACGTAACCTTTTCTCAAGGTGAAATGAATGTGTTAGACAAAGGTTTGAAATACAACTGCACAGACGCACACACGAACCACAATATAAAACAGTTAATCACAGATATTGAGATAGCCAGTCACAAGCTCCCAGCAGAAGACAGGGAATTAACCAAAAATCTCGCCACCAACGAAGCCAAAAAAATCCTCAAACGAGAGGGCGATAGCAATAACATTCAAAACAACAAACAACTCAAAGAAATAAAGTCATTGAAACAAAAAATAAAAGAACATGACTTAATCATCACAAAAGCAGATAAGGGAAACACTACTGTAATTTTGAACAAAACAGAATACATTGAAAAAACAGTCGAATTCCTAAACAACAACGAAATCAAGGAATTAACAAAAGACCCCACCAACAAATTCCAAAAACAAATAAAAAGTGCGCTAAAAGAAACAGAATACATACTGACCAAAGCCGAAAAATCAAAACTAATAAACATGAACCCGAAAATACCGCCATTGAGGGGACAACCAAAAATACACAAAAAGGAATGTCCAATGAGACCAATAGTCAATTGTAGGAATGCCCCTAATTACAAAATCAGCAAAGAGTTACTAAAAATCTTAAAATGCCGTCTTTCCAACGACAAAAACAACTCTGTAAAGAACACAACAGAACTGGTAACAGCATTGAACACCCTACAAATCAAACCTAGCTTCAGGCTAGTATCCTTCGATGTAACTAACATGTACACCAATATTCCGATTATTGAAGCAATCAACACTATCGAAAACAACTTAAAATCCAACAATTCGGTAAAAGAAACCGATGAGATTGTGAGATTATTGAGGGTCGTTCTCACCCAAAACGTGTTTCAATTCGACAATAAAATATACACACAGAGAGAAGGCCTAGCAATGGGATCGCCACTAAGTGGGTTAATCGCTGACATCTTCATCAATGCACTAGAAAATGCGTTCTTAGAAAAGACTTCAACAAAGGGAATAGTAATATGGAAAAGATACGTAGATGATGTAATTTGCATCTACGATACTGAACTAACAAGCGAAGAAACAATTCTCCAATCCATTAATAGCCTACACCACTCTATCAAATTCACTAAGGAATCCGAAATAGACCGAAAAATAAATTATCTCGATATAACTATTGAACGTAAAGACAACGACCTTTCATATTCCATATTTCGGAAAGCAACACAAACCTCGCATGCAATCGACAATCAGTCTAATCACCCCAGTACGCACAAACTAGCAGGTTTCAATTCAATGGTGCACAGGGCTTTAAACATACCCATGTCTAAAGACAACTATAATAAGGAAATAAGAACTATTAAGCAAATAGCAAAGGAAAACAACTTCCCGCCAAGCAAAATAAACCAAATTATAGCCAAGCATAAAAATAAAGATAAAACGATTCCCAAACCGGACAGTAATGAGAAAAAATTTGTGCGTTTCAACTATGTGAATGCGAATACATATAAAATCACTAACCTATTCAAAAAGCAAGGCATAAAGATAGCTTTCACGACGAAAAACACAACCGCTAGGCACCTCCAAAATAGTAATCTAAATAAACGTGACCCGTATTCAAGGTCAGGGGTATATTCTATAACGTGCCAAGACACCGGTTGTCAAGCTAATTACATCGGGCAGAGTGGAAGACGAGTCGACACCCGTTATAATGAACATAGGAATGCGATAAGATACGGAACACATTCAGCCGTGTGCGAACATATGTGTGACGCGGGGCACAGCTTTACCAACATAGAGTCGGACCTTAAAATAATCCATCACGAATCGAAAGGCAGAGCTCTTGACATAAAGGAAGCAATCGAGATACACCTAGCCAAACGAAACAATCCCAACAATCTAAACGAACACACGTTCATGGAGAGCTCACCCCTCTTCACGCTACTAAAAACACACCCTGTCGGAAACAAGACACAATTTTGCGACACAGCCAAGCTAGATAAAAAGGGGGGGGGGAAATTAGGGGTTTTTTAATAGGTAAATGTTATCTGGATCAGGTGTACGATGTACTTTTCTTCTGCAACAAACCAAGGCCCATATTCGCGGCAGTATTAAAGGTGCCAGGACGTCCTCATAAGACCGTCAACGCTTAGTTCGAATGGGTAATGCTCCACGCGTGGCGAGGGCAAATCCACGGTCTTTAATAGTTGTAGACACACCTCATTCAATAACATACATCTTATCTAGGTTGGCAACACCTCACATAAACACATCGCTATCACTCCGCACAGCACGTAGGGGTAGGGGGGAGAAGGCAGGAAAAACCAGTCGTTAAGATAACCACCGCAGTTGACCGCACAGTAAGTTACAGTGAGCACGAAAACTGCGAGCAGCTGTAGTACGGAAGACAATCAGATAAGTAGTTAGCCTAAAATTTTATAGTTTAACTATAGTTTACAACCATATAATCTCTCTAAAGTACAAACTCCGGATAGCTATCACCATTTAGCATTTCACCTAACATATATACTGCATTTAGCATACACTGACAGTTGCAGTACCAATACTGCAACTAAATAATTGTACATATTGTAAATATTTTCACCTGTATTTCAAACATAGATGTTATAGCCTAAGTGTAATGGATCTGATGATGATCGCTTGACGATCAAAACTGGTCATCCTAGTGTTTTATTAATCTCATGTAATTTATTTCAGGATTAGGGCATAACCCATCTCTTTTGGGTACATTCGTGTTGACCGACTGAAAAGCACTAAACTCTTGTTTACTTAGGCAACACTGAAAATATGGCTTCAAACACCACAATGTTCACGGCTAGTCAGGCAAATCGTGAAGCCAAGAAATTCAAATCACTCAGGCTTAAACTCATGAATTTAGACAAGTCAATTTGGTTCAACAAAAAATGTATAGAACTAAACCTCACCCCTAAATACGTACCAATTAAAACCGTACCGAACACACCAGCCTCGATCATTTCAACTAAACAAGCTAAAGCGCTTTGGATAAAAAACGAATTAAGATTTGCATACATAAGAAAGCAAAAAATTAACCAACAATTATACGACATTCAATTGCAACTAAGTAATTTCTGGCACGCAGCCCAATGGGACAGCTTCACCGAGCACCTACATGACACCATCAAAATCAGAGCAACGAGGAAGCATGAAACGCTAGAAAATAAATTAAGAAAACTAGGAGAAACACAGAACCATCAATCTAACGAACAACACACGAATAACAATGAATTCAATTTCCACAGCAGAGTAAACAACAGAACGAACGTAACCTTTTCTCAAGGTGAAATGAATGTGTTAGACAAAGGTTTGAAATACAACTGCACAGACGCACACACGAACCACAATATAAAACAGTTAATCACAGATATTGAGATAGCCAGTCACAAGCTCCCAGCAGAAGACAGGGAATTAACCAAAAATCTCGCCACCAACGAAGCCAAAAAAATCCTCAAACGAGAGGGCGATAGCAATAACATTCAAAACAACAAACAACTCAAAGAAATAAAGTCATTGAAACAAAAAATAAAAGAACATGACTTAATCATCACAAAAGCAGATAAGGGAAACACTACTGTAATTTTGAACAAAACAGAATACATTGAAAAAACAGTCGAATTCCTAAACAACAACGAAATCAAGGAATTAACAAAAGACCCCACCAACAAATTCCAAAAACAAATAAAAAGTGCGCTAAAAGAAACAGAATACATACTGACCAAAGCCGAAAAATCAAAACTAATAAACATGAACCCGAAAATACCGCCATTGAGGGGACAACCAAAAATACACAAAAAGGAATGTCCAATGAGACCAATAGTCAATTGTAGGAATGCCCCTAATTACAAAATCAGCAAAGAGTTACTAAAAATCTTAAAATGCCGTCTTTCCAACGACAAAAACAACTCTGTAAAGAACACAACAGAACTGGTAACAGCATTGAACACCCTACAAATCAAACCTAGCTTCAGGCTAGTATCCTTCGATGTAACTAACATGTACACCAATATTCCGATTATTGAAGCAATCAACACTATCGAAAACAACTTAAAATCCAACAATTCGGTAAAAGAAACCGATGAGATTGTGAGATTATTGAGGGTCGTTCTCACCCAAAACGTGTTTCAATTCGACAATAAAATATACACACAGAGAGAAGGCCTAGCAATGGGATCGCCACTAAGTGGGTTAATCGCTGACATCTTCATCAATGCACTAGAAAATGCGTTCTTAGAAAAGACTTCAACAAAGGGAATAGTAATATGGAAAAGATACGTAGATGATGTAATTTGCATCTACGATACTGAACTAACAAGCGAAGAAACAATTCTCCAATCCATTAATAGCCTACACCACTCTATCAAATTCACTAAGGAATCCGAAATAGACCGAAAAATAAATTATCTCGATATAACTACTGAACGTAAAGACAACGACCTTTCATATTCCATATTTCGGAAAGCAACACAAACCTCGCATGCAATCGACAATCAGTCTAATCCCCCCAGTACGCACAAACTAGCAGGTTTCAATTCAATGGTGCACAGGGCTTTAAACATACCCATGTCTAAAGACAACTATAATAAGGAAATAAGAACTATTAAGCAAATAGCAAAGGAAAACAACTTCCCGCCAAGCAAAATAAACCAAATTATAGCCAAGCATAAAAATAAAGATAAAACGATTCCCAAACCGGACAGTAATGAGAAAAAATGTGTGCGTTTCAACTATGTGAATGCGAATACATATAAAATCACTAACCTATTCAAAAAGCAAGGCATAAAGATAGCTTTCACGACGAAAAACACAACCGCTAGGCACCTCCAAAATAGTAATCTAAATAAACGTGACCCGTATTCAAGGTCAGGGGTATATTCTATAACGTGCCAAGACACCGGTTGTCAAGCTAATTACATCGGGCAGAGTGGAAGACGAGTAGACACCCGTTATAATGAACATAGGAATGCGATAAGATACGGAACACATTCAGCCGTGTGCGAACATATGTGTGACGCGGGGCACAGCTTTACCAACATAGAGTCGGACCTTAAAATAATCCATCACGAATCGAAAGGCAGAGCTCTTGACATAAAGGAAGCAATCGAGATACACCTAGCCAAACGAAACAATCCCAACAATCTAAACAAACACACGTTCATGGAGAGCTCACCCCTCTTCCCGCTACTAAAAAACACACCCTGTCGGAAACAAGACACAATTTAGCGACACAGCCAAGCTAGATAAAAGGGGGGGGGGGAAATTAGGGTTTTTTTAATAGGTAAATGTTATCTGGATCAGGTGTACGATGTACTTTTCTTCTGCAACAAACCAAGGCCCATATTCGCGGCAGTATTAAAGGTGCCGGGACGTCCTCATAAGACCGTCAACGCTTAGTTCGAATGGGTAATGCTCCACGCGTGGCGAGGGCTAATCCACGGTCTTTAATAGTTGTAGACACACCTCATTCAATAACATACATCTTATCTAGGTTGGCAACACCTCACATAAACACATCGCTATCACTCCCCACAGCACGTAGGGGTAGGGGGGAGAAGGCAGGAAAAACCAGTCGTTAAGATAACCACCGCAGTTGACCGCACAGTAAGTTACAGTGAGCACGAAAACTGCGAGCAGCTGTAGTACGGAAGACAATCAGATAAGTAGTTAGCCTAAAATTGTATAGTTTAACTATAGTTTACAACCATATAATCTCTCTAAAGTACAAACTCCGGATAGCTATCACCATTTAGCATTTCACCTAACATATATACTGCATTTAGCATACACTGACAGTTGCAGTACCAATACTGCAACTAAATAATTGTACATATTGTAAATATTTTCACCTGTATTTCAAACATAGATGTTATAGCCTAAGTGTAATGGATCTGATGATGATCGCTTGACGATCGAAACTGGTCATCCTAGTGTTTTATTAATCTCATGTAATTTATTTCAGGATTAGGGCATAACCCATCTCTTTTGGGTACATTCGTGTTGACCGACTGAAAAGCACTAAACTCTTGTTTACTTAGGCAACACTGAAAATATGGCTTCAAACACCACAATGTTCACGGCTAGTCAGGCAAATCGTGAAGCCAAGAAATTCAAATCACTCAGGCTTAAACTCATGAATTTAGACAAGTCAATTTGGTTCAACAAAAAATGTATAGAACTAAACCTCACCCCTAAATACGTACCAATTAAAACCGTACCGAACACACCAGCCTCGATCATTTCAACTAAACAAGCTAAAGCGCTTTGGATAAAAAACGAATTAAGATTTGCATACATAAGAAAGCAAAAAATTAACCAACAATTATACGACATTCAATTGCAACTAAGTAATTTCTGGCACGCAGCCCAATGGGACAGCTTCACCGAGCACCTACATGACACCATCAAAATCAGAGCAACGAGGAAGCATGAAACGCTAGAAAATAAATTAAGAAAACTAGGAGAAACACAGAACCATCAATCTAACGAACAACACACGAATAACAATGAATTCAATTTCCACAGCAGAGTAAACAACAGAACGAACGTAACCTTTTCTCAAGGTGAAATGAATGTGTTAGACAAAGGTTTGAAATACAACTGCACAGACGCACACACGAACCACAATATAAAACAGTTAATCACAGATATTGAGATAGCCAGTCACAAGCTCCCAGCAGAAGACAGGGAATTAACCAAAAATCTCGCCACCAACGAAGCCAAAAAAATCCTCAAACGAGAGGGCGATAGCAATAACATTCAAAACAACAAACAACTCAAAGAAATAAAGTCATTGAAACAAAAAATAAAAGAACATGACTTAATCATCACAAAAGCAGATAAGGGAAACACTACTGTAATTTTGAACAAAACAGAATACATTGAAAAAACAGTCGAATTCCTAAACAACAACGAAATCAAGGAATTAACAAAAGACCCCACCAACAAATTCCAAAAACAAATAAAAAGTGCGCTAAAAGAAACAGAATACATACTGACCAAAGCCGAAAAATCAAAACTAATAAACATGAACCCGAAAATACCGCCATTGAGGGGACAACCAAAAATACACAAAAAGGAATGTCCAATGAGACCAATAGTCAATTGTAGGAATGCCCCTAATTACAAAATCAGCAAAGAGTTACTAAAAATCTTAAAATGCCGTCTTTCCAACGACAAAAACAACTCTGTAAAGAACACAACAGAACTGGTAACAGCATTGAACACCCTACAAATCAAACCTAGCTTCAGGCTAGTATCCTTCGATGTAACTAACATGTACACCAATATTCCGATTATTGAAGCAATCAACACTATCGAAAACAACTTAAAATCCAACAATTCGGTAAAAGAAACCGATGAGATTGTGAGATTATTGAGGGTCGTTCTCACCCAAAACGTGTTTCAATTCGACAATAAAATATACACACAGAGAGAAGGCCTAGCAATGGGATCGCCACTAAGTGGGTTAATCGCTGACATCTTCATCAATGCACTAGAAAATGCGTTCTTAGAAAAGACTTCAACAAAGGGAATAGTAATATGGAAAAGATACGTAGATGATGTAATTTGCATCTACGATACTGAACTAACAAGCGAAGAAACAATTCTCCAATCCATTAATAGCCTACACCACTCTATCAAATTCACTAAGGAATCCGAAATAGACCGAAAAATAAATTATCTCGATATAACTATTGAACGTAAAGACAACGACCTTTCATATTCCATATTTCGGAAAGCAACACAAACCTCGCATGCAATCGACAATCAGTCTAATCACCCCAGTACGCACAAACTAGCAGGTTTCAATTCAATGGTGCACAGGGCTTTAAACATACCCATGTCTAAAGACAACTATAATAAGGAAATAAGAACTATTAAGCAAATAGCAAAGGAAAACAACTTCCCGCCAAGCAAAATAAACCAAATTATAGCCAAGCATAAAAATAAAGATAAAACGATTCCCAAACCGGACAGTAATGAGAAAAAATTTGTGCGTTTCAACTATGTGAATGCGAATACATATAAAATCACTAACCTATTCAAAAAGCAAGGCATAAAGATAGCTTTCACGACGAAAAACACAACCGCTAGGCACCTCCAAAATAGTAATCTAAATAAACGTGACCCGTATTCAAGGTCAGGGGTATATTCTATAACGTGCCAAGACACCGGTTGTCAAGCTAATTACATCGGGCAGAGTGGAAGACGAGTAGACACCCGTTATAATGAACATAGGAATGCGATAAGATACGGAACACATTCAGCCGTGTGCGAACATATGTGTGACGCGGGGCACAGCTTTACCAACATAGAGTCGGACCTTAAAATAATCCATCACGAATCGAAAGGCAGAGCTCTTGACATAAAGGAAGCAATCGAGATACACCTAGCCAAACGAAACAATCCCAACAATCTAAACAAACACACGTTCATGGAGAGCTCACCCCTCTTCCCGCTACTAAAAAACACACCCTGTCGGAAACAAGACACAATTTAGCGACACAGCCAAGCTAGATAAAAAGGGGGGGGGGGAAATTAGGGGTTTTTTAATAGGTAAATGTTATCTGGATCAGGTGTACGATGTACTTTTCTTCTGCAACAAACCAAGGCCCATATTCGCGGCAGTATTAAAGGTGCCGGGACGTCCTCATAAGACCGTCAACGCTTAGTTCGAATGGGTAATGCTCCACGCGTGGCGAGGGCTAATCCACGGTCTTTAATAGTTGTAGACACACCTCATTCAATAACATACATCTTATCTAGGTTGGCAACACCTCACATAAACACATCGCTATCACTCCCCACAGCACGTAGGGGTAGGGGGGAGAAGGCAGGAAAAACCAGTCGTTAAGATAACCACCGCAGTTGACCGCACAGTAAGTTACAGTGAGCACGAAAACTGCGAGCAGCTGTAGTACGGAAGACAATCAGATAAGTAGTTAGCCTAAAATTTTATAGTTTAGCTATAGTTTACAACCATATAATCTCTCTAAAGTACAAACTCCGGATAGCTATCACCATTTAGCATTTCACCTAACATATATACTGCATTTAGCATACACTGACAGTTGCAGTACCAATACTGCAACTAAATAATTGTACATATTGTAAATATTTTCACCTGTATTTCAAACATAGATGTTATAGCCTAAGTGTAATGGATCTGATGATGATCGCTTGACGATCGAAACTGGTCATCCTAGTGTTTTATTAATCTCATGTAATTTATTTCAGGATTAGGGCATAACCCATCTCTTTTGGGTACATTCGTGTTGACCGACTGAAAAGCACTAAACTCTTGTTTACTTAGGCAACACTGAAAATATGGCTTCAAACACCACAATGTTCACGGCTAGTCAGGCAAATCGTGAAGCCAAGAAATTCAAATCACTCAGGCTTAAACTCATGAATTTAGACAAGTCAATTTGGTTCAACAAAAAATGTATAGAACTAAACCTCACCCCTAAATACGTACCAATTAAAACCGTACCGAACACACCAGCCTCGATAATTTCAACTAAACAAGCTAAAGCGCTTTGGATAAAAAACGAATTAAGATTTGCATACATAAGAAAGCAAAAAATTAACCAACAATTATACGACATTCAATTGCAACTAAGTAATTTCTGGCACGCAGCCCAATGGTACAGCTTCACCGAGCACCTACATGACACCATCAAAATCAGAGCAACGAGGAAGCATGAAACGCTAGAAAATAAATTAAGAAAACTAGGAGAAACACAGAACCATCAATCTAACGAACAACACACGAATAACAATGAATTCAATTTCCACAGCAGAGTAAACAACAGAACGAACGTAACCTTTTCTCAAGGTGAAATGAATGTGTTAGACAAAGGTTTGAAATACAACTGCACAGACGCACACACGAACCACAATATAAAACAGTTAATCACAGATATTGAGATAGCCAGTCACAAGCTCCCAGCAGAAGACAGGGAATTAACCAAAAATCTCGCCACCAACGAAGCCAAAAAAATCCTCAAACGAGAGGGCGATAGCAATAACATTCAAAACAACAAACAACTCAAAGAAATAAAGTCATTGAAACAAAAAATAAAAGAACATGACTTAATCATCACAAAAGCAGATAAGGGAAACACTACTGTAATTTTGAACAAAACAGAATACATTGAAAAAACAGTCGAATTCCTAAACAACAACGAAATCAAGGAATTAACAAAAGACCCCACCAACAAATTCCAAAAACAAATAAAAAGTGCGCTAAAAGAAACAGAATACATACTGACCAAAGCCGAAAAATCAAAACTAATAAACATGAACCCGAAAATACCGCCATTGAGGGGACAACCAAAAATACACAAAAAGGAATGTCCAATGAGACCAATAGTCAATTGTAGGAATGCCCCTAATTACAAAATCAGCAAAGAGTTACTAAAAATCTTAAAATGCCGTCTTTCCAACGACAAAAACAACTCTGTAAAGAACACAACAGAACTGGTAACAGCATTGAACACCCTACAAATCAAACCTAGCTTCAGGCTAGTATCCTTCGATGTAACTAACATGTACACCAATATTCCGATTATTGAAGCAATCAACACTATCGAAAACAACTTAAAATCCAACAATTCGGTAAAAGAAACCGATGAGATTGTGAGATTATTGAGGGTCGTTCTCACCCAAAACGTGTTTCAATTCGACAATAAAATATACACACAGAGAGAAGGCCTAGCAATGGGATCGCCACTAAGTGGGTTAATCGCTGACATCTTCATCAATGCACTAGAAAATGCGTTCTTAGAAAAGACTTCAACAAAGGGAATAGTAATATGGAAAAGATACGTAGATGATGTAATTTGCATCTACGATACTGAACTAACAAGCGAAGAAACAATTCTCCAATCCATTAATAGCCTACACCACTCTATCAAATTCACTAAGGAATCCGAAATAGACCGAAAAATAAATTATCTCGATATAACTATTGAACGTAAAGACAACGACCTTTCATATTCCATATTTCGGAAAGCAACACAAACCTCGCATGCAATCGACAATCAGTCTAATCACCCCAGTACGCACAAACTAGCAGGTTTCAATTCAATGGTGCACAGGGCTTTAAACATACCCATGTCTAAAGACAACTATAATAAGGAAATAAGAACTATTAAGCAAATAGCAAAGGAAAACAACTTCCCGCCAAGCAAAATAAACCAAATTATAGCCAAGCATAAAAATAAAGATAAAACGATTCCCAAACCGGACAGTAATGAGAAAAAATTTGTGCGTTTCAACTATGTGAATGCGAATACATATAAAATCACTAACCTATTCAAAAAGCAAGGCATAAAGATAGCTTTCACGACGAAAAACACAACCGCTAGGCACCTCCAAAATAGTAATCTAAATAAACGTGACCCGTATTCAAGGTCAGGGGTATATTCTATAACGTGCCAAGACACCGGTTGTCAAGCTAATTACATCGGGCAGAGTGGAAGACGAGTAGACACCCGTTATAATGAACATAGGAATGCGATAAGATACGGAACACATTCAGCCGTGTGCGAACATATGTGTGACGCGGGGCACAGCTTTACCAACATAGAGTCGGACCTTAAAATAATCCATCACGAATCGAAAGGCAGAGCTCTTGACATAAAGGAAGCAATCGAGATACACCTAGCCAAACGAAACAATCCCAACAATCTAAACAAACACACGTTCATGGAGAGCTCACCCCTCTTCCCGCTACTAAAAAACACACCCTGTCGGAAACAAGACACAATTTAGCGACACAGCCAAGCTAGATAAAAAGGGGGAGGGGAAATTAGGGGTTTTTTAATAGGTAAATGTTATCTGGATCAGGTGTACGATGTACTTTTCTTCTGCAACAAACCAAGGCCCATATTCGCGGCAGTATTAAAGGTGCCGGGACGTCCTCATAAGACCGTCAACGCTTAGTTCGAATGGGTAATGCTCCACGCGTGGCGAGGGCTAATCCACGGTCTTTAATAGTTGTAGACACACCTCATTCAATAACATACATCTTATCTAGGTTGGCAACACCTCACATAAACACATCGCTATCACTCCCCACAGCACGTAGGGGTAGGGGGGAGAAGGCAGGAAAAACCAGTCGTTAAGATAACCACCGCAGTTGACCGCACAGTAAGTTACAGTGAGCACGAAAACTGCGAGCAGCTGTAGTACGGAAGACAATCAGATAAGTAGTTAGCCTAAAATTTTATAGTTTAACTATAGTTTACAACCATATAATCTCTCTAAAGTACAAACTCCGGATAGCTATCACCATTTAGCATTTCACCTAACATATATACTGCATTTAGCATACACTGACAGTTGCAGTACCAATACTGCAACTAAATAATTGTACATATTGTAAATATTTTCACCTGTATTTCAAACATAGATGTTATAGCCTAAGTGTAATGGATCTGATGATGATCGCTTGACGATCGAAACTGGTCATCCTAGTGTTTTATTAATCTCATGTAATTTATTTCAGGATTAGGGCATAACCCATCTCTTTTGGGTACATTCGTGTTGACCGACTGAAAAGCACTAAACTCTTGTTTCTTAGGCAACACTGAAAATATGGCTTCAAACACCACAATGATGATGATTTTGTGGAAACTGAAAGAATTTCAAGAGATTTTATGATGTTAGATGGTTTAATCTACAAGTTTGCAGATCCCGACCATACGAAGCTGAGAGTAGTGATACCTCCACGATTGCAAAAACCCATTATCTGGATGGCACATAGAATCGCAGGTCATGCTGGAGTAGATAAGACGGTCAACATGATTCAAGAGAAATTTTCGTGGGAGCGAATGCGACAAACTGTCAGAAACACTATTCGAGAATGCGACTTATACCAAAGGAGTAAACATAATTCCAGATTATTGAGAGAATTACCAAGGCCTATTATTCCTTCTAAGCCTTGCGAAATCTTCGCGACTGATTTATATGGTCCTCTCCCAAAGTCTAAAAGAGGTAACCGATATATTCTGGTGACCATGGATGTTTTCAGCAAATACACCATGTTACATCCAATTCAGAAGGCAAACGCAAAATATTGTGCGAAGAGAATTAGAGACAACGTAATTCCGGAAGCAGGCAAACCGGAATTCCTTTTATCAGATCGTGGACCTCAATTTACATCTTTAGAATTTCGAACCATCATGAATAATCTTGGGATTAGACAATTGTTTTGTTCTATTAGACATCCAGAGAGCAATCCAGCGGAACGCGTGATGGCTGAGATAGCAGAATTTTGCCGCCTCTATTGTCCAAATGAGCATTGGAAATGGATGGATGTTCTTTCTTTAGCATCCGAATCCATCAACTCTACGATTCATGAGAGTACTGGACAGATTCCCATGTTGCTTCATCATGGAATTAAACCAACGAGATTATGGGATCGAATCATCTCTATTCCACCTGAGATTGAACCAAGTCGTCAGATGAGGGAAACTCTAGCTTTAGACAAGTTAAGGAGCCAAGCTGAGAAAAGAGAGCGCAGAGTGAGAGGAAAGCGTTTTCGCAGACCCTTGCGCGTAGGAACTCTTGTTTTAGTGAAAAGACCTACAACCTCTGACGTGCAAAATCGAGTGTACTCGAAATTTGCAAGCCTTTACGCTGGACCCTATCGTATTGTGGAAGTAAACAACAATGGAAGCTATGAAGTAGCCAATACACGAACTGGTAACATCGTGGGAACTTATAATGCATCGAATTTGAAGATTTATTATTCAAGAACCAGATGATTTAATGTGTAGATAGGAAAAATAAAAATTTTCAATTTTTATTTTTTGCTAGGTGTGGGGTGGATGTGCCCAACTCTAGGAATGGGTATTCCAAGATTCAGACACCTAGATATCAAGGGAAAGGCTGTAGCCGCTTTTGAAAGTTGAGATATTTGAATATCGCGCTACATTGCTTCTCGAAGCAATTGGAAAGAATTTACCGATACTTGGATGTCAAGTGACGTAGCGAGTAATAGCAGAGGTAGAGGCTATTTATTGATTAAATAGTTAACCATGGAGTAGAGACTTGAGACTGGGATCAGATTACTGGCACGGCCAAATGAAAGAGAATGCAATTAGTATCAAGTAAATCGGACCAGGGATTCAAGAGATATGAGGATTTCCAGATATCAGCTGATGACGCGTGACCCTGACAGTTTTGAATAAAAGCCGGCTGGCCGACGCATCGATAGCTCATTTCAACACAAGCACTTGCCGAGCAAGTTGCTGCGACGCTGAGCCAAGACACATGGTTGCCGGATCTACGCAGAAGTTCTTTTCAAAGTCGTGATAGTCACGAAAGTGCTGCGCTACGAGGTGGAACTTAGTAAGTTTACGGCGAGGAGAATCACTGAGGTGATTGATTTTTCTACAGACATTGGTGGAAATATTTATATTTCTACATGGACATATGCTAGACTTTGTCTAGAATTAGTATTTTGTCACAGTCCAGTAATAACATAATACTTGGATGTTTAAATCCATTTCAGTCAGTTTTCATTATTTGTAACTAGTTAACCACTTCGATCTGTCAGTACACTGAAGACTAGTCTATAACGGTGGCGTTCATTAGTCTACGCAAGGGAAACTACAAGTTGCTTAGCGCATGGTAGATGGTGATATAATAAACCATGCCCAGGGAACGATCTTCAGAACAGCCGTTGATTGCTTAGACTGTCAGTGTTTTTCTTGTATTGATAAGATTACCGTGAGTTATGTTACAACTGACATATTTAAGAAGAGATCACTTAGATCTGACCCTATTTAAACAAACTGTTATGGCTTTGATAGAAGCCCATATTAAAATGGAACAACAGTTAATTCAAACGTCAAAAGATACTACCACTATGTCTGACTAGACGGATTGTGGGTATATAATGGCGGCCGATACAAGGATTATACGTGCTTGTCCGATAGGGCATGTCTATGGATAAATCTGGTACAGACCAGGTTTACTACACTTCAAGACCATCAAGAAATGTAAGCCACATTTGAATTATATTATGCCTAGCTAATTGGAACAAACTATTTTTTCTGCAGATGACCAACACATTATTTTTCGTCGTATTTAAATCTTGCAATGATTTACGCAAGACTTGTTAGAGTTATTCTGAGTATTTTCAGCACTCAGAACAGTTTAGGATCGATGACCGAGCATAACGAAGATTTATTTGAATTTTCCATATTTTAGGGAAACCACGGAAAACCGTCGATGTAAAGGTTGAGTTAAATTATTTTTGTTGAGGAATGGATATTTTTTCCATATTCGAAGATTCGAACATGTGGATTCTCACATAATGAGATGATAATTAAACATATTTAAAATGATATAAATAATAATAATAATAATCCACTAATAATAATAATAATAATAATTTTCATAATTTTTCTAAATAATTCTTGGATATTATATTTTATAATAATCATATGTATTGAGAAAGAGCCTATGAAGTAGTTTAATCATTTCTAGTTTGGAACAGGAGATTTTCCGAAGGAGAGTGGTTAGCGCAAGCCCGCATTCAACCAACATTTCAGTTCTGGTTGAACAGTTGATATTTGCATTGAGCAAAGTATATTTTTCAGATAACACGGAGAGGCATGAAACGGGAAGCAAATGATATTTGTATCAAATAGGATATTTTTGTATTTATATAAAATCATGACGTAAATACACTCGAAAGTGAAATAAAGATTTTCATAAGTATGGTAAATTCACGGTTTGAACTGAATGGTAAAATAAAATAAACTTGTAAGTTTATTAATCTTCCAGTGTTGATAACAAGCAGAGGCTTGATTTATTGTATAAATTTTGGGAAGAAAATTTATATGTGTGGAGTAGTTGAAATGCCATTCCCAGGTGCGCATGTTTAGTCGCAGGAATGAAGAGGTTTTTTCGAGCATCAATCAAATAGCAGGTTCGATGGCTCAGGTTTATAGAAGGAGTATTGGAACTACACATTTCGTCGTATGAATAACCCGAAGGTTATTTCTTAGAAACCATCAGTTCTTATTTCAACCTTGTTTACGGATTCCATTTAGACTTTGATTTTGCTAGAACCCGGATTTGTCATGATAGTAGTTTATTCTTCTTCAGAGGAAGACCTTTGCCGTTGTTGTTGTAATATTGTGTTCTTACACAGATAATAGAATGGGCCACTGCCAATTAAAAATAATTCATTAACCACGAATAATTTGAAGGATATTTTCAATCCTAGTGCCATGAACTGAATGAATTTATTATGAAGCTACAATTCTTATTTCCGCATTCTGTCGAAGAATTGCAAGTTGTGAAAATTACTAAAAATGGCCATGAATATAAATATTTTTTAAAATAATGATTCCAAGTGGAAAATTGAATAGTTGAATGGTTCAACAATTTAGTGATCAAGTTGATGATTCAGAAATCATGTATTTTGTTAGAAACTTGAATTTCATAATCGAGTCACTTCTCGAATGTTTAATGTCAGAAGAACAATTAATTGTTGTTGTGCTTCGCACAGTTCTTCGATGCTATGCTCAAGGTCAAATACTTTTCAGATGTTATTAATATGTATAAATAATGTGTGTTGCTTCTATGATGATAATAATATTTTTCGACAATATATTTTTGAAACTGAAAAAATAAGTGAAAGTTAAAAATTCTATGAACATTTATTCTACGAGTGTTAATATTATGTAAAAATTCAAACAGTGATCTACGATATTTCCAGTAGAGAAAATTAAATTTGAACTGGATTTAATCATAAATAATTTTGGAACACAGTCTACAGGACTGACAATCAGACTTGTGTTTCCAAAAAATGATTGTCAAATGTGTTTGGAAAATTTCTGTATATTGTGTAAATAAGAGTGTGGGTCGCCACACGTGAATGATGCTGCTTTGAGCATCTTTGCAGTCAATTTTAACTTCAAAATAAACTGAGATAATTTTACCAGATGTGTTATACCCAATTGAATCTCCTCCTATCCTTATTGTTGCATTGATCCAAAAATCAGTAAAGCATTTTTTTATTTGATGTCGTTTTTGCGATTAGCTTTAACCCATCTGGCGCTCCGGGATATTTTGATTCTCGTGCTGACTGATTATTGGTAAAATGCATATGTGGTTGTGCGGACTCCGGTCTAAACGGGCACAGTATCGCACAGCATTCTCTCGCACAAAATAATTGCTGAAAGTAAAATGAGCTCTTCAGCAATAGTATGGTTTTAGGCACGTTTTGCGACAAGCTGAGATACTTCGTAGGATACAATCATTGCATTTTCACTTACATTTGCACCAGAATGTTTAATAATTACTTTCAGGCATGATTTCTGTTCAGCTAACTTTATTTTGAAGAATTCAATGGATTTATTGTAGACCTTTGCAGGTTTCATACTCTCGTTGGCAAGGGTTTCAAAGCAAATCACTCATTGAGGCTTAGGGCAATTTTTAGGTCCAAAATACGTACAGCCAATATCCAATATTTTATGTCATATTTCCTACTTTTCAAAGTAAGCTTACTTTTTGAATGGCTAGGCTCGAGAGAGGCAGCAGGCGGCCCATTCACTTCTATATTACCCGAGTTTCCTCTTCGTTACTATCTGTAGCAGTGGACCTAGTTCGTTTTAAAGACCCACTCATCAACCAACGATCCATATTCAATGGACTTTTAACAATTAAAACAATCAAATGTTTCAACTTTCAAAACTCATGTAAATATGTAAACACACAAAATGCAAAATGGCTGCGGAGCAGAACACAGAGATAATGGAGCAGAACGCTTTCTAGCGGGAAACTTGAAAAGCTCATATTACGCTGCACCACTTATTCTGTGGATGGCAACACATTCTCCGCTTCATTATTGCGTTACTTCTTGACGACTCTTCGCGGACCCTCTGGCCCACCGCCGCGGGCCCCTGGGGGTCTCTTGACCACCTAATGGGAACCTCTGATCTATGACATGAGCCCGCCTCTCCGAAGGAGGGCAAAGGTTACAGGAGAATTTTAACGTTCTTAAAAATCCGACGACTTCGGCCGGGTTTGAACCCGCGGTCTTGGGCATAGTACACTAGTGCCCAAAAGTTGAGCATAATCACTAAACGAGGCCATACCGCCTGATAGGAATGTCAGACGGATTGCTGAACAAACGGAAGCGGAATCACACACCTTGTCCAAAAGAACAGTGTCAGAAAGGTTCTGATAGCTAAGGTACACCTTTGACAACAACTGACAAAACTTGGCAATGTCTTCTACAAAAAAAATATGCTGTTAATAGAGTGTATGGTTACCCCTAACGGCCACACATGCTTCGCAGCGACGTGGCATGCTCTCTATCAGATGGTCCAAGAGCTCTTGTGGCAGTCGATCCCATTCCTCCGAAAGGGCAATGCGAAGGTCTTGGAGGGTCCTTGGTGGAGGCTGATGGGATGCAATTCGCCTCATCCCCGTATCTCCGAGCGTTCAGTGTTCCTCGGACCACCCATTAAGATGTGCAGGTCCGTACGGCCATTCAACATGATGCTGTCCCACACCATGACGCCACCACCACCATACTGGTCCCGTTTCACGATGTTTGTGGTTGTATCGTCTACCCGGTTCTCTCCAGATTAATGTGCGACGGGAATCGTTCTGCAAACTGGAAGCGGGATTCATCTGTGAAGAGCACATGCCTCCATTCATTCATGTTCCAGTTTCGAAGTTGACGGCTCCACAGTAAACGGGCCCGTCTTTGTGCTGGAGTAAGCCGAGGGCACACCGCTCTGGACGTTTGGCAAACAGCCCTGCTGTTCTGAGTCACCAGTACACAGTTTGCCGGGAAACGGCAACCCCCGAGACGGCTGCAGGCTTCGCCGACAATTATCTTGCAGACGCACTCCAATTTCGTCGGGCGGATAAGGCCAGCTATCGATCCTGCTGTGGGGTGGTTACTCTTGGTTGACCTGGTACTGGCCTACGACTAACATCTCCTGTGTCTTGAAATCGTCTCCAAAGCCTGGAAATGACACTTTGTGGCACAGCAACTTCGGTCTGTGTGTGGCTTGCTTCCAGGCGGTCGAGTATTCTACCCTCCAAAATGGGGTCAAAATGGCGTCGTTGTGCCATTATTATGTTGTCACGATCAACACGAGGCTACACTCCGCACACTACAGTATAACAGGGCAAACATGACTGAGGGAATATGGGGCGCAGGCACTGGCTGTGTTTACCTTGCGGTTACGTCGTTAGTCAAAGCGGGGAATACTCCTTTCCTTTTCAGAGCGAACACGCAAGGTTGGTTGGTAGGTGCATATGTCGTGTGATTTGAGGTCTATTTCCTGTTGCCCTGCTTATTCGTAACGTATGCTTAACTTTTGGACACTAGTGTAGTTCAGCATGCTACCGACTACGCCACAGAAGCCTGACGCAGTCAGTTGGCATTTGAGGGTGAGCCGTGTCAGTAGATTTACTGATGTTCTTATAGCAATTGACCTCGTAGTTCCGCCCTTTTAAAACACAATAACTAACTATCTTATAGCAACAGATGTCTACTGAAGTAGATGACGAACACTTGTTGCCATGGTAACCACCGTGTCCACGCCAATCACAGGACTCAGGCTCATATGTGGCTGTAACTTCTGCTACGGCGCCGTTGAAACTCCAAAGAGGACACAACACAGGTGTCTATCATTTATGTAATTTCACAGTCGCTAGTGTCTGAAGCCACAAGCTCCGGGTGTCACCTATAATGATGGCAGGAGAATGGTACTTGCATGGTAATTGTAAATCATTGCAGTGGTCACGATTGCTGCTAATTTCACGCCAGGGGGAAACAAGAAGAAATGAAAATTAACTCTAACCGTAAATCTCACGAATAGTCTCGTGTGTGTTAGGGTCATCTTCTGACGCGATGGACCACGGGCACGTTCAAACAATTACTGAGAAGACTAGTTATCTGGGAGTCAGTTGCCTCATTGATTTATTAACAACAGTGCTTTTATTGTTTTCATTCCGTTATTCCTCCTCCTCGTTAGCTTCCACGCTAATTTTCTCCTCCGTCTTTCTCTCCGCGTCATCTTTACACACTTTATTCTTTCGCATTCTGTTCTTCTTTTATGTTCGACGATGTCGATATGTATTATATGTCAGAAAACTGTATTATAATGGGGGTCATTAAAGTACTACTTTTCATTATAACACAGTTTTTTCAACCAATCAGAGCTGAATATTTTCACTCATTGACCAATTAGGAAAGGATAGCTTCTGGCATGCACTCAAAATCCAACATGTCGGACATGAATTACAAGACTTGAAAGTTGACAATGTAGCCTATATTGGATCAACCATTGTAGTTACAGGCGCGGATCTAGAGTTTGGTTTTGGGGGGGGGGGGGTCAGAGAATCGATCTAGAGTTTGGCTTTGGGGGGAGGGGGGGAAGCGGGGGGGGGGTCAGAGAATCGAAATTGTTAAGAAAAATGGTATCACTAAAAACGCAATCACAAAATAACCAAGCTTCATGGATAGAAATTTGATGCGTTTAGCACACCAAAAATATTCGTACAAATTGCAACGGCGTGTTTTGCGACTTTTACATTCAGCTTTGAGAAACGTATGAAGGTACGGTATGTTACAGTTTCGGCAAGTCGAGTTGGTACCGACAAAGGGAGAAAGTCACACCTTAAATTGCCAACCAAGCTTGCAGTTTGGACGTCGGCAAAAATTTTTGGTGCGAAAAAAGCCCCAGTTTCCTATCCGTGCATTGTTGCACATTCATCGTGATATCGCTATAAACATCGATTCGGTAATCACAAGGTTTGCTAAACAAAATAGACGAGTTGATTTTGTTGTATAACTAATAGTTTTTATACAAGAGGTTTGAAGTTGTAAATATGTACAGTTGTAACAGAACATAATAATTCCAATAAAGATAATTCAGTATTGAATAAATTAAAATAAAACCTGTTTTTCAGTTGAAATTCGTTAAGTTTTATTTGTCTGGTATTTGTGTTTTCGTTTTTTGAGTTTGCAAAAAAATTTGGTCTCCGTTTGGGGGGGGGGTCATGACCCCCGTGACCCCCCCCCCCCTTGGATCCGCGCCTGTGTAGTTACAATGCATAAACAAACTGGGCAATATTGCAAAAGAAATAGCACTGTACCTTAATATCCGCAACTCCAATTTCTACACATTCGTAAGATATCGCCGACAATTTTAGTGAATGCTGTTGTTGACATAAACACACCAGAACGTCATGGAGGAAGCAGGCATATGACATTAGTTCCACGGAAATTATAATCCAGCTCTCTGTTCTGTAAATGGATTTCTTATGCAAAACTTTTCCGCCAGATATCATAACTGTTCTATTTGTGACTCAATTGCTTTGCCTCCCGTTGACAAACTATACGCATCGAATTTGAAGAATAACTAGTTGATAATACGATACATTCCAATTTTAGAGCGTTTGTAACAGCCTATTTTGTGTTATTTCACCAAAATAATAAAATGATCATACATAGTACCTGTGCGCTATCTGTTGGTGCTACTTCAGGATAAACAATGTTTCAAAACTTTGGTATTCGTTATCGGGTAGAGATCAAATGCTGAGCTCACACAATTCCCAAGAAGAAGAATTCAACCGACAGAATCTCGACAGATATTTATGAATATTTTTGTTAAAACTTATAATAAAGTTATAATTATCGTCGAACAAAAACAGTCGTATGCAACTCGTCTATAATGGTAATTAAGACACTCGTGTGGAAATTATAAAACTCGTTTCGCTCGTTTTATAAACATGCTCTTGTCTTAATTATTGCCATTATAGGCTCGTTGCGTCGTCTTGCTTTTCCTTCTCGAGTGAATCATATTTCCGGATTAAACTTTGGTACTTATTTTTCGGATTAATCCTGTGCTTACTCTCTATGATTAACTGGAAATAACATAGTTACCTATATGTAATATGTCGCCTCCGTAGCGTAGCGGTCAGCATGGTTAGCTGCCGCCCCGGAGGTCCTGGGTTCGATTCCCGGCTCTGCCACGAAATTTGAAAAGTGGTACGAGGACTGGAACGGGGTCTACTCAGCCTCGGGTGGCCCAAATGAGTAGAGGGGGTTCGATTCCCCCTCAGCCATCCTCGAAGTGGTTTTCCGTGGTTTCCCACTTCGTCTTCGGGTAAATGCCGGGATGGTACCACGGCCGCCTCCTTCCCTCTTCCTTGCCTATCCATCTTGCCCATCCATTACCTTCCCTCATGAGGCCCCTGTTCGCTTTGCAGGTGAGGCCGCCTGGGCAAGGTGCCAATCCCACCTCACCAGTTGTATCCCTTCCGATTCGATGATCCCAGCTCTAGGACACTACCCGTAGAGGCGGTAGTGGTGAGTTCCCTCGCTGAGTCCGTGGGTTCCACCAACCTGGAGGGTAAACGACTACAAAAAAAACTATATGTAATAATATCATAATAATAATCTTCTATATTAGGAATATTCTACAATACAGTAATTTTCCTTCAGCCCAAAAAATACTCCACTCCTCCACAAATATCGGTCTTCAGCATCTTCCTCTGTTAAGCCTCTGGTAGCCACGCTTCTCTTTACACCATCCATCCATTGTTGTCTTGGTTAACCCGTTTCCGTTTGCCTTCAGCTTGCCAATGTAACATTAAATTTGGAATTCAACTATTCTGCATCCTTTTCACATGTTCAAACCATTATAATCTTCTTTCTTCAACCAGTTCTTGTACAATTTTACCTGCATAATTTCTCTGATTCTCGTATTTCTTATTTTATCCATCTTGATTTTCTTGCCGCCCTCCTCCAATAATCCATCTCTGTTACTAATAATTTGTTCGCTTGATGTCCGTTTAACGTCCAAGTTTCTGCTCCATATAACAAAATGCTTTGTACCAATAATAATGCTAATAATAATAATATATAAAAAACCAAGAAGTTCCGTGACGAACTAAAGAGCCTACTTTTCTTAAAATTTAAGATCTATGCCAATGATTAATCTATATGGATCTATCTAGAATAATGCCAAAATTAAGTTGGTAATATCGAAATTTCTAATTAGTTCGAAATACTGCACACCTGGCATAATGTAGCCTAATAGAGAACTACAGTTGGCAGCCCTGGTGACTGAATATATTCTTAGTTCCATCTCTTAAGGTACAGAATACAAAATTTGGTTGAAGTCCAATGGATAGCATGGACGTTACATGCAGTTAAACATTGGATCTAACAGCGCGCGTTAAATCATGTTGGCAACAATGACATACATGTATTGGTCAGTAATAATCTTTAATAATACGATCTATTGTTGTGTCAATTTTGAATGAAATCCATTAGTTAGTATAGAGGTTACATGCATTTTAAAATTGGATATATCAGCAGGCTTAGAATCATGTTGGCGCACTGACGTATATTAGTTACTCCAAATTAATCTAGAATGCCAGGTACTATACGTGTGCATAGTTTAAAGCTGTCGCCTTGCATACTTTCTGATATATTGGTATTTGGATAAAATAAATTGAGAGCATTTATTAACAGTTGGCAGCCCTTGTGGATCTTAAGAATACGTTCAGTCATGTCTGTTTATGTACACATAGCACATACGAAATTTGGTTGAAATCCAATTGATAGTGTAGAAGTTATATGCATTTAAAATTTGGACCTATCAGCAGGCTTATATTCATTTTGGCAACACTGCGATGTATGGCCTCCTGGAAATTAAACTGCAATATTATTATCTATACGTGTGCCAATTTTGAAATAGCTCCTATTCATACCTTCCAAGATATCCAACATGGAGCTCAAATTTCAATTGCGATTTTTCAGCAGTTGGTAGCACTGACATCATTTTCAAATATGGGCGTGAGATATTCAGGTATAGATCTTTACTCCTACCAAATGTTGTTTCGATTGCTGCAGCCGTTTAGGAGTTGATAGGGACACACACACACACAGCCAGACAGACAGACAGACAGAAGGACAGACAGAAGGACAGACACACAGACAGACAGACAGACAGACAGACAGACAGACAGAAGGACAGACAGACAGACACACATTTGCCCGATCTCATAAGTCTACTTTTTCCTCATTTTTGCAAAATGAGAAAAGTAGGCTAATTACGAGCCTTACAGTAGTCGCATATGATGTGTAACATCTGACATAGAAGAAACCTCACGTGAAATTGTTGTTACACCGGTATTGTATACTATTATTGGCACAAATATTGATCTATTGTAAAAGGGAGTGTTTTACAGATATTGTAGTTTATAATACGGAACTCATTTTATTAGATGATTTGTAGCTTCCACCAGCACTAGCCTAAATAAAGACTACGATATGGCTCAACTAGATTAATAGACGCGACACCGCTCATAACCTTAAATTCCTTATAAACAGGTCCTCTTGATTCACAGACCAACACGTAATTTCATATGGATTCTGTTAAAATGAGTCATATTGATATGATAAATATCGTTAAAAATTATAATCTGGTAGCAGAAATATCTACCCCGCCCAGGATTCGAACCCAGGATCTCTAGATTCACAGTCATACGCAATAACCCGACGGCTATTTCGACTACGCAAATATTGTGCACTTATTTCCTCGTTCCAATAATACTGCATTACGGAATTAAGTTTCATTTATATTTTGCTTGTTTCGATAATGTTCCTGAGTGACATTGAGTTTAAAATGCTTTATGCCAATGCAATGCCGACTACTTATAATGTTTGATATTAAGGCATTTTACCATTTAAAAATACTGATGCGAAGACTTCGAACGTGTACCATGTCATTTGTTTAAATCACTTGACACCAGAGTTCGCATGAGCGTTTTCCGTTCAGTATGTCATATACATTCCACATGGCCGAGAGTGCGTCATGGTATCAATTTTCGACACCGCGTGCTGATTGTTTCTCTTACCAGTGCCAGCTGGATCGATCGATCGAGTTGGCAGTGCGTCTTATACTTCCGTTCGATCCACCACTGCGAGGTAGGGCACACTTCCATTCGATCGATCGAGCCGGCAGTGCATACTTCCGTTGTCCACCACTGCCAGCTAGTACACTTCCGTTTGATCGATCGAGTGGGCAGTGCATACTTCCGTTGTCCACCACTGCCAGCTAGTACACTTCCGTTTGATCGATCGAGCGGGCAATGCATACTTCCGTTTGATCCACCACTGCCAGCTCGATCGTTCCAATCCACTTCCGCCCCATTTTTCAAAATCACTCCCACAAAAATATCCAGCAACCGAGTGGAAAGATGTTACACATCAATAACTAGGGGACCACCTGGCTTTATTAGTATGCGGGCTTGACGCGACACAGCCCTCGCAGGGGCTATCGTCATGTTTATTTGTTTAATCGCAGTTTATAAAACAAATTGTCGATATATATGAAATCAGACTGCAATTCGTCACTACTGAGAGTAATTCTCTTTCTTTTGCTAGTTTATTACGATCGGTTACTTGTGGGACTGGCTGAATGCCTCAGCGGTATCGTTCTCGTCTGCTGTTCCTAAGGTTGCAGGATCGAACGCTGGCGCAGTCAGCTGGCGTTTGAGGGAGCGCAGATGTGAGGGAGCCGTGTCAGTAGATTTGCTGGCACGTTGACTGGCAGGTCAAAATGTCGGCACCCCGGCGTCTGTAAAAGCTGCAGCAGTTAAAGGGACAAAATAGTACATTATGCAACGAGCCTATAATGGCAATAATTGAGACACGAGTATGTTTATAAAAAGGAAGCTTGTAGTTTAACGTGACCGTTAATCTCGCGATCATAAGCCACGGGACCTCCGTTTTACGTGGAATCCGAACCACAGGACATGGCATTTCACATCGAAAAGAGTATGTTTATAAAACGAGCGACGCGAGTTATATAATTTCCATTATAGGCGAGTTGCATACGACTGTTTATGTTCGACGATAATTATATAGTACTTTATGCAACGAGCCTATAATGGCAATAATTAAGACACGAGTATGTTTATAAAACGAGCGTAGCGAGTTTATAATTTCCATACGAGTGTCTTAATTACCATTATAGGCAAGTTGCCTACCACTGTTTATGTTCGACGATAATTATAACTATTTTATGTTCGAACATAAATATTCATAAATATCTGTCGAGATTTCACCAGTTTTATGTACCGAACAGAGCGCATGGGATGCAGAGAATACCTTGTATTTGACCATGGCCTCCTGGAATACCTCACTATGACATTCGCTACGCAGTGAAATTTTAAATAGGGGGCCATGAGAGTGAGCGCAGGTGCGATGCTATCCTCACCTAATTGGTCACACAACTGTTTCTTGAGCTCTGATTGGTGGGAGAAACTGTATCATAATGAAAACTTGTACTATAAGGAGCCTTATTGTAGTAGAGTTTTCTGACATATAATATTTGCATTTCGCCAGGGTCAAACATAAACTTTATTATATGTTCTAACATAAATATTAATAAATATCTCTCGAGATTCTGTCAGTTGATTTCTTCTTCTACTTGGGAATTGTGTGGGCTCAGCATTTGTTCTCTACCCAATAACGAATTCTAAAGCTTTGAAACATTGTTTATCCTGAGGTAGCACCAACAGATAGCACACAGGTACTATGTTGGATCATTTTTTTATTTTGGTCAAATAACAGAAAATTGGCTGTTACAAACGCTTTAAAATTAAACTTTTTCGTATTATCAACTAGTTATTCTTCAAATTCGATGCGTATTAAATTTCAACGGAAGGAAAATCAATAGAGTCCCAAATAGAACAGTCATGACATCTGGCGGAACAGTTTCGCATAAGGAATCCCTTTACTGAACAGAGAGATGGGTTATAATTTCCGTGGATCAAATGTCATATGCTTACTGCGTCCATGACGTTCTTGTGTGTTTATGTAAACAGCAGCATACACTAAAATTGTCTGCGAAAACTTACGAATGCAATGCCCTGTTTAGAAATTAGAGTTGCGGACATTTAGGTACAGTGCTATTTATTTCGCAATATTGCCCAGTTTGTTTATGCTAACATTAGGGACGGTGCACACTTTCCATGTCGGTAATAGCTAGTAGGATGGTGTTGAAAACTTCTGGACGCAGATTCCTAAATTTCTTGCATGTTTCATAGTATTTTCCTGTCACCGTATAGGTTCGTGCTTATTAGCCTACTATCTATTTTTGCAAAAAATGAAAGTAGACTTATGAGTTCAACACAGGGCCAAATATTGTGTGTCTGTCTGTGTGTCTGTGAGTGTGTACTCTGCAAGTCTGTCGTCGTCGTCGTCGTCGTCGTCGTCGTCCCTCCCCTCTCTCTCCCGCCCTATCAATTCAAACACGGGGAAACCAAATTGAACGGAATTTCGTACAGAGGTAGCACTAGCAAAGGGCACCTCTGGGTCATGTTTTATATCTCCGCCATCTTGAAGGAAACGTAATGGTGGCCACCCAAATGTTCAAACCTTAAATCAAATTACGACTAACATAACCATCTGATCTCTACCACATTTTGCAGCAACATACATTTATGTGGGAAGCGTATTTTGACCAAACTACAAGGTCATCGCCCCAATAGTTTGCAGATGGCGGCCATGCATGTGAGCATATCGATTCACCATATCAATTCAACCATGGTGAAACCGAATTGAACGAAATCTGATACGGAGGTAGCACAAGCAAAGAGCACCTCAGTGTCATGTTTTATATCGCCACCATCTTGATCGAAACGTAATGGCGGCCACCCAAATGTTCAAAACTCAAATCAAATTACGACTAACGTAATCAACTGATCTCTACCAAATTTTGCAAGAACATATACTTACGTGGGAAGCGTCTTTTGACGAAAATACAAGTTCATCAGCGCAATAGTTTGCAGATGGCGGTCATAGCCTATATGTGTGCAAATAAATTCCCTGTATCAATTCAAACACGGTGAAACCGAATTGAACGAAATTTAGTACAGCGGGCAAAGGGCACCTCAGCGTCATATTTTCTCGCCATCTTGACGGATACGTAATGGCGGCCACCCAAATGTTCAAAGCTTAAATCAAATTACGACTAACCTAATCATCCGATATCGACCAAATTTTGCAACAATATACTTTAATACCAAATAGTTTCAAGATGGGGGATATATGAATCATGCAAATGTTATAGCCAAACCTTAACTTACGATTCAACAGGGCCTGCCCTCAACAATTCAGCTTATCGTACATAGGGAGGTTTAATGTGTCCTCAAAGAGGTGACCGGTAGGATATTAGCATATTATAATAGAAAAAAATGTTACCGTAGAAGTGACTAACAGATCAGGCTTACTGTGCCATAACGTTGTGAGCCCGTGCCGTCCCGTTTCAAAATGGCCTCAATTATTGCTCGTAAATACATATATGTCCGTAACTTCCTAAGTTTATATCCTTTTGGGAATGTACTGAACAAAATAATACATATTTAGTATCAAATGGTTTATAGAAACGACAGTAAACGTTAATGAAATCGTTGATTTCCACATATAATGTTAAGCATAGGAGTGTGTATTTGCAATCGAAAATATTATATATATACACTTATAATACCACATATTTCAACACTCGAATACAGCGAATAATATTCGTTGACCTTGATCAGCAGTACAGACTATTGTTGTTGTTGTTTTTGTTGTTGATTCTTTAGGGATTATGTGGCATAATGGCTTGTATCCCCGTTTACTTGGGTGTGTTTAGAAATTGTCTGATAACCTGTGTCACTGTGATGTCTGTAAGCTTGCTAGTGTGTGTACTGTGCCCTTTACCACAAATATTTGCCAAAATCCGAAGATGAGCTGGATTGCGAAATCTTCTGGTCATATAAAGCACAAGTTTTCTTCGTTTGTACCCCGTAACACTGTGCCCAACTCTAGGAATGGGTATTCCAAGATTCAGACACCTAGATATCAAGGGAAAGGCTACAACCGCTTTTGAAAGTTGAGATATTTGAATATCGCGCCCCATTCCTTCCAGAAGGAAATGGAAATTTTATGCAGCTAAGAGCATGTCAAGTGACGTAGCAAGTAGTAGCAGAGGTCGAGACTATTTGTTGATTAAATAGTTAGCCATGGAGTAGAGACTTGAGACTTGGATCAGATTACTGGCACGGCCAAATGAAAGAGAATGCACTTAGTCTCAAGTGAATCGGACCAGGGATACCAGAGATATGAGGATTTCCAGATTTCAGCTGATTCAGCGTGACCCTGACCGTTTTGAATAAAAGCCGGCCGGCCCAAGCAACACCAGCTCACTTCGAAACAAGCTCTTGCATAGCAAGGTGCTGCCACGCTGAGCCAAGGCACATGGTTGCCGGATCTACGCAGAAGTTATTTTCAAAATTGTGATAGTCACAAAAGTGCTGCGATACATGTGGAACTTAGTAAGTTTACGACAGAGAGAATCACTAAGGTGATTGATATTTTTCTACGGACACTGGTGAAATATTTTATTTCTATATGGACATATGCTAGACTTTGTCTAGAAAGTACTTTGTCACAGTCCAGTAATAAAAATCTAATACTTGGATATTTAGTCCAATTTAGTCAGTTTCATAATTTGTAACTTGATAACCACTCCGATCTTTCAGTATATTGAAAGCCAGTCTATCACGGTGTTGTTCATTAGCCGACGAAGGGAAGCTATATGCTGCTTCGCGCATGATAGATGGTGATAAGCCATGCCCAGGGAACGATCTTCAGAACAGCCGTTGATTGGTTTAGACTGTCAGTGTTTTCTTGTATTGAAAATATTACCGTGAGTTAAGTTACAACTGACATATTTGAGAATAGATCATTTAGATCTGACCCCATTTAAGCGAACGGCTATGGTTTTGACAGGAGCCAATATTAAAATGGATCAACAGTTACTTCAAACTTCAAGAGATATTACCACTATGTCTTGTTAGACAGATTGTTGGTATATAATGGCGGCCGATACAAGGATTAGACGTGCGTGACCGATAGGGCATGTATCTGGATAAATCTGGTACAGACCAGGTTCACTACGCTTCAAGACCAACGAGAAATGTAAGCCACATTTTGACTTTATATTATGCCTAGCTAATTGGAACAAACTCATTTTCTGCAGATGACCAACACATTTATTTTTCTTCGTATTTAAATCTTGCAATGATTTACGCAAGACATATTAGAGTTATTCTGAGTATTTTCAGCACTCAGAACAGTTTAGGATCGATGACCGAGCATAAAGAGCATTTATTTGAAAATTTCATATTTTTGGATAATCACGGAAAACAGCCGATGTAACTGTAAAAGTCAATAATTATTTTTGTTGAGGAATGGATATTTTATCCATATTCGAAGATTCGAACATGTGGATTCTCACATAATGAAATAATAATTAAATATATTTAAAATAATATAACTAATAATAATAATAATAATAATCCACTAATAATAATAATAATGATTTTCATAACTTTTCTAAATAATTTTTGGATCTTATATTTTCTAATAATCACATTTATTGAGAGAGAGCCTATGAAGTAGTTTAATCATTTCTAGTTTGGAACAGGTGATTTTCCGAAGGAGAGTGGTTAGCGCAAGCCCGCATTCAACCAACATGACAGTTCTGGTTGAACAGTTGATATTTGCAATGAGCAAGTATATTTTTCAGATAACACGGAGAGGCATGAAACGGGAAGCAAATGATATTTGTTTCAATTAGGATATTTTTGTATTTATATAAAATCATGACGTAGATACACATTCGAAAGTGAAATAAAGAGTATCATAAGTATGGTAACTTCACGGGTTGAACTGAATGGTAAAATAAAATAAACTTGTAAGTTTATAAATCTTCCAGTGTTGATAACAAGCAGAGGCTTGATTTATTGTATAAATTTTGGGAAGAAAATTTATGTGTGTGGAGTAGTTGAAATGCCATTCCCAGGTGCGCATGCTTAAGTCGCAGGAATGAGGAGGTTTTTATTGAGCATCAATCAAATAGCAGGTTCGATGGCTCAGGTTTATAGAAGGAGTATTGGAACTACACATTTCGTCGTATGAATGACCCGAAGGTTATTTCTTAAAAACCATCAGTTCTTATTTCAACCTTGTTTACGGATTCCATTAAGACTTTGATTTTGCTAGAACCCGGATTTGTCATGATAGTATTTTATTCTTCTTCAGAGGAAGACCTTTGCCGTTGTTGTTGGAATATTGTGTTCTTATAAAAATAATAGAATGGGCCACTGCCAATTAAAAATAATTCTATAACCACGAATAATTTGAAGGATGTTTTCAATCCTAGTGCCATGAACTAAATGAATTTATTATGAAGCTACAATTCTTATTTCCGCATTCTGTCGAAGAATTGCAAGTTGTGAAAATTATTAAAATGGCCATAAATATAAATATTTTTCTTAATAATGATTCCAAGTGGAGAATTAAATAGTTGAATGGTTCAACAATTTATTGATCAAGTTGATGATTTAGAAATCATATATTTTGTTAGGAACTTGAAGTTCATAATCGAGTCACTTCTCGAAACGTTTAATGTCAGAAGAACAATAAATTTTGTTGTGCTTCGCACAGTTCTTCGATGCTATGCTCAATGGTCAAATACTTTTCAGATGTTATTAATATGTGTACATAATTTGTGTTGATTCAGAAATAATAATATTTTTTGACAATATATTTTTGAAACTGGAAAAATAAGTGAAAGTTAAAAATTCTATGAACATTTATTCTACGAGTGTTAATATTATGTAAAAATTCAAACAGTGAACTACAGTATTTCCAGTAAAGACAATTAAATTTGAACTGGATTTAATCATGAATAATCGATATAATTTTGGAACACAGTCTACAGGACTAATAATCAGACTTGTGTTTCCAAAGATAATTGTCCAATGTGTTGGGAAAATTTCTGTACATTGTGTAAATAGGAGTGTGGGTCGCCACACATGAGTGATGCTACTTTGAGCATTTTATTTTGCAGTCAATTTTAAATTCAAAATAAAATGAGATAATTTTACATGATGTGTTATGCCCAGTTGAATCTCCTTCTATCCTTATTGTTGCATTGAGCCAAAAATCAGTAAAGCATTTTTTTCATTTGATGTCGTTTTTGCGATTAGCTTTAACCCATCTGGCGCCCCGGGATATTTTGACTCTCGCGCTGACTGATTATTGGTAAAATGCATATGTGGTCGTGCGGACTCCGGTCTAAACGGGCACAACACTTGTACAAGTCACGATACGATAATACGCGCGCGATCGCACTCCGAACACGTTATGCATTTTCACATCACAAGAGCCACTCTCAAAATCTCGGCTGTCCACTTCACTAGCCCTCTCGCGAGCATATGCATGCTTCCGTCCCGCTGTCTACACGCTCGTCATATGATCTGTTTTCATTCGCTAAGAAAAATAGTTTGTGATGTCCTCAGATTTATAGTAATGATACGTGGAAAATCCTCGGAAAGGCTGGTAAAACCTTCCGCGTGCTAATTTCAGTCGAGAGGGCTATATAACATAGGTATATGCGTTCAGCCTGTATCTTTAATGAACCATAGAAATAAAAAGAAACGTCGCTGCCCGTTCGACATCTTTCATCTCTTCGTAGTCACGAGGCGTATGTCCTTCCTATTTGCTCGGCTTTGGCCAAGCGCTCACAGTGTAACTTGTCATCTCGGAGCGGCCATTTCCCTAATGTTGCGGCTGATAACATTTCAAGGGCTGTCCAAACCCGCGTTACAATAATCCCGCATAGTACGCGTGGGCGTGTAAAAAAAACATTTTTCCCGTAACTCAGGCTCAAAATAGCACTGGTTTCGTTGCTGGATGATAGAGGTGACTTTACAGATACTACCACACAGAAAACACGGGCTCAGTACTTGCATGAGGACGGATTTGGGTACGAAGCTGTTGTTTCATTTTATATGCATGGACATGATGGTCATTTATCCCCGTGTACTTGGGTGATTGTTGAATTTTGTATGATAACCTGTGCTATTGTGATGGCTGGATTACTGTAGGTGTATATACAGAGAGTTTAGTTTTGATGTATCGGAGACCCTCGCTAGCCCGCTCGCCCGCGGCGCCAGCCTGTCTCCCGCCAGGCACTTTGCCGTTATGCGGCGCCACACGGCACTGAGTAATTGAGTATAGGAAATTGTACTTAAATTTGTACTTCAATGTGATCCTTGACCAATTTTTTTGACGAACTGACTCACGGAGAGCGATTGTCAACTTATTTTCAGGATTATAAGTCGGAACGTGTGGCCCCCGCGAAGCCCAGACTTATCACCATGTGACTTTTATTTATGGGGGACGCTTTAAAATAGAGTGTATGCGAGAAACCCACCACTATAAATGAGCTTAAAGGCTATATTACAGCTGAAATACAGTCAATCGGTGCTGAGGAACTTCAGAGAGTACATGCCAGTTTCATAAAAAAAAAAGTTGCCAGCGATGTGTAGCAGTGAATGGCGAACATTTTCAGCACCACCTGTGAACTAGGTAAGTACAAATTCCTATATTCAATGACTCAGTGTCGGGCGGGAGCCGCATAACGGCAAAGTGCGTGGCGGGAGACAGGCTCGCGCCGTGGGCGAACGGGCTAGCGAGGGTCTCCGATACATCCAAACTAAACTCTCTGTATAATTCAGGTGAGGATTCAATCAATCAACGTTTAATATCCGTATAACACGTTGTATTTCAACAAGCTACTACAACCAACATTCAATTATACTCCTTGAAAAGGACAAAGAGTTATAACTTATAACTATACCCATGCATTTAGGAGAATGTAGGCTATATGTTATTTACCGAACATCTTGTTTTGTCTTCGTGTTTGGCATTGTAACTACAATGGTTGATCCAATATAGGCTACATTGTCAACTTTCAAATCATGCAATTCATGTCCGACATGTTGGATTTTGAGTGCATGTGCGAAGCTATCCTTTGCTAATTGGTCAATGAATGAGAATATTGAGCTCTAATTGGTTGGAGAAAGTGTGTTATAATGAAAAGTAGTACTTTAATGACCCCCCTTATGATACAGTTTTCTATCATATAATATTTACATTTCGACATCGTTAGTAAAGAGCTGGTGAAAACGGCTATGCCAGCCCTAAAACATTGAAACGGTTTTGATATATTGCTTTTTAAGGAAGGTATGATATTTTTCTCTAAAAACTCGATATATTTTTCCCACCACTTTAGTCAAAGGTTGTTGACTGGCTGTGTGGCTCAGCGTTCTTGCTTGCTGTGTCCAAGGTTGCAGGTTCGTATCCTGGCGCAGTCAGCTGGCATTTGAGGGTGCACAAATGCGAGGAAGCAGTGTCAGTAGATTTACTGGCACGTTAAAGATCCCCCTCGGGGCAAAATTCCGGCACCCCAGCGTCTCTAAAAGCCACGGTAGTTAAAAGGGACGTTAAACCAATAACATTATTATTATTTCTTATATATAACAAGAAGTTCCGTGACGAACTAAAGAGCCTACTTTTCTTAAAATGTAAGATTCATGCCAATGATTAATCTATATGGATCTATCTAGAATAATGACGAAATTAAGTTGGTAATATCGAAATTTCTATTTAGTTCGAAATACTGTATACCTGGCATTATGTAGCCTAATAGAGCAGTTGGCGCCCTGGTGACTGAATATATTCTTAGTTCCATCTCCTACAGAATACAAAATTTGGTTGAAGTCCAATGGATAGCATGGACATTACATGCAGTTAATCATTGGATCTAACAGCGCGCGTAAAATCATGTTGGCAACAATAACATACATGTATTGGTCAGAAATAATCTGAAATAATATGATCTATTGTTGTGTCAATTTTCAATGAAATCCATTAGTTAGTATAGAAGTTACATGCATTTTAAAATTGGACCTATCAGCAGGCTTAGAATCATGTTGGCAGCACTGGTGTAGGCCTATATTAGTTACTTCAAATTAATCTAGAATGCCAAGTACTATATGTGTGCAAAGTTTAGAGCTATTGGCTTGCATACTTTCTGATATATTGATATTAGGGTCACAAAAATAGAGACAGTATTTATTAACAGTTGGCAGCCCTGGTTGCTCTCAAGAATACGCATAGTTATATCTGTTATGGTACACATAGCACACACGTAATTTGGTCGAAATCCAAATGATAGTATAGAAGTTACATGTATTTAAAGTTGGACTTCTCAGCAGGCTTAGAATCATGTTGGTAGCACTGACGTATATACGTTACTGCAAATTAATATAGAATATCAGGTACTATACGTGTGCATAGTTGAAAGCTCTCGGCTTGCATACTTTCTGATATATGGGTATTTGGATTTTAAAAAAATTGGGAGCATTTATTAACAGTTGGCAGCCCTGGCGGCTCTTAAGAATATGCTCAGTCATATCTTTTTAAGTACACATAGCACATACGAAATTTGGTTGAAATCCAATTGATAGTGTAGAAGTTATATGCATTAAAAATTTGGACCTATCAGCAGGCTTATAATCATTTTGGCAACACTGCCATGCATGGCCTCCTGGAAATAAAACTGCAATATTATTATCTATTGTGCCCTTTCAACAATGGAATACGCAAATCACAGTTTGCCAGCAATGCTCAATTGGGAGTATCGGGGTTCATGGTTTGTTCTCCCACTCTGCGACTTACACACTTTGGATTAAGCGGAGGATACACTTCCAAAAATAAACAAAAATCAACTCCTACTATTAAAAACATTTAATTATCCAAATATATGGCACTACAAAATTAAACAAATAAAAATACTGACACTCAACTTCACACTTGTCCAAAGTTGAACAAGGAATACATATTAAACAATTATAAGATCATAATAACTGGTTTTCCACAAACCAACAAACTTCTACTAAGTTTCACTTCCATATAGTGTCACTTCAAATTCTTTAAAATAAGAGCTCCAGACGGCTCGGTATTGTTTACTTACACTGTGTTATCAATTTAATACACATCCATTACTATTTATATGAGTATATTGAACCCTTATCATTGTGTCCAATAATAATGTTTCATATTAATAAAAACGATGGAAATACTAAATACATGATATGCTGGATATTTGAGTAATATTGATGTAGCAAGAAATCTGGACTTGGTAAGACATGCTACGTGCTGGCTGGAAATGACCAATAGTTTCACAACCAATGTTATTCTTGGATTTCTGAGAAAATCAGATATGACGCTGTGGCGTACGTGACCATCGAAGGGCAAAATGCTGCGTACAAGGCAAGGAGTGAGAGAGAGGAGAATAGTCGTGACGTCAAACTAAGGGCGGGATTTGTAAGGTCAGAGCTCCAACGCCAACTTATCCGACCAATAAGAAAACATGACGCCAGAACATAGCGTCAGTGTGTTTTACGCGGCAATCGGATATAAAAAGATCTAGCGATCGGTTTGCTTGTTCGACGGCAGATTCGCGACCTGTGAGAAAATACAAGAATTTTGAGAGGTCACACATAATTATAGGCCCATTACTTAAAATATTGAGGAGCTGTTTTTCTCCCACCATTGAAACTTTAGGCTTTCTGTATATATACAAATGTCTGAGATGAATCGGGACACTCCTAATTATTCTTCGACAGTCATTTAAGACGTCCTTAAGACGATATGGTTTTAAAATTATAGTTGTGTGTCGGCAACGAAGTTGGAAATTTTCATAAATTATGAGATGGCAATTAGCCATAGAATAGGGAAAGTCGACGATTCTGCATAGGACGATCTGAGGAAATAAAATACTTAGAACGCAGATAGAACAGTTTAAAAACTTTGATTTAATTGTGTTTTAACAGCAGCAAAATGTCGACCATGGAGAGAAGACAGCAAGCTTCATCCTCCATTACCATCAGTGTTATGGGCTAACGGCCTAATGATGGGAATTGACGAGGCGGGAGGCCTCTGGAAAGCAGTTTAAGTGATGAGTATTAAAAAATTGATTTATTGATTTTGGACGAGGGGAATCGCGAGAGATGTGTGGAACTTTGTATAGATTTTATTTGTGTGGTTTAATTTAAATTTCAGGGTTTGATTTCTTAACTGACATGCGTGTAGTAAATTTTGGCATTGCGTGACAATTATGTTGTACAGTAAATTTTGTAATATAAATGTTTCCCTTGTGTATACGTAATTATTGCGAAATGGCCGCATCGATTAACGTATCTATAAAAAGTGTAGCCATGAATGAGAACCTAGGAACGACAATGATAAATGGACTGATTTAATGATATGTTAAACTAATTACTACGTGGGGGGAATATTTGCATTTTGTTGCTTTGATAACTCGGGCTAGGACTGATCCTGTTATTTATTCTTTATTGTCATTTGGACATGTTGTGTGTCATTATCTGAGAGGTGTGCTGATTAATGCTACGACGAGATCTTCGAGAAATGTGCCACGTATTTTTGGGTGTAAGTGATGATGATGAGGAGAGGTAAAGCCTGTCCATGACTGCGATATCATTCCGGCAAACTAGTTATCCGTGGGGATAAGTTTGACCTGGGAATGTATTCTTAAAAATCCCTGAGAGGATGTTTTGAGATAATGTGTTATTTATTTGTACGCGTTTAACAGGTGGCGATTAGCAAAGGTGCTGTACGCTGGCTATGGGCCAGAATCTATATTTAGCATGGCACTAATTACTACTTGGGGGAAGAAATCAGCCACTCTCTCGGTGATGCGATAACAGGCCCGGTTGTCTCCAGCTCGTTATGACACGTTATGTTTGCTTTAAAGCCTAATGAGTTAAGGTTATTTTATTTGGTTTAATTTGGGAAGTTGCCATGTTGTCGATCCAAGTTTCTTTTATCATTACTACGACTTATTTGTTCATTGTTTTAAAACGCCAAACTTTCCGGCGTAAAAATTAAAAGTTATATTTTGTTGTTGTTGGCTCTTATTTTCAAGGCCATTGTATTCATATAAATATAATTTGGCAACCGGCCAAACCTGTTCATGTCATGTTATGCTATCCTAGTGTTTAAGGTATAAGACGGTAATTCCGCAGCCCTTATTTTAAATAATACACACGTGTATTTGGTTGTGGTAATCTAAGGTTAGAGCATGTCAGTAGTGTATATAATTATGTAATTGTTGTTCCCACATTTCCGTAATTCGTCCTTCGCAGTACGGAGTCCGTTCCCGAACCAACTGTTTTGGTCGGAAACGAGCGCCCGTCAAAATGCTCATTACTTGAACTAGTCTTAAAACCCGTGTCGCTCATAAATATTAAATTTTTGTACTATTTTATTTGTTTGTTATATTTGGATCTTGTGATCCGTTTTCTTTTGTTACTCTGATTTAGGTGACATTGCAGTCACAATGCTTGTTGACAGCTGTCATACCGTGTCGTCACGGTACGTCAGGCTGGTCAGTGTTAGATCTGTTCACGCGAGTGAACAATAAAAGGGTGGTTATAGTTTTCTTTTTTTTATGTTTGATTCAGTTAATAAATTTCATTTGTTAGTAGATCCTGTTGTTTTTCTTGGCTTTATAATAATAATAAGTTAACCTTATGAACCCTGGAAGTTATGTTGATAGCAAAACCTCTAAATCACATTCACAAGAATCCATTACGACCCCGAAATTTTGAATCTTGTCTACATGCTATTTTCCAAAGGGTTTATAAGAGTTACTTTGGCTTCCGAACGTGTGGCATTTGTGTTTTAGAGTAAAAAAATAGATCACCGGCATGTGATAAGTTTATTAACGTAAGTTAGGCGAAGATAGTACCGCCAAATGTTTGAAAATATAAAGTCATGGAGTTTGCAATAAAGTAAATGTGGAACAAGTTAAGTGTTTGAACTTTGATTAAAATTAGAACAAACTGTTCCAGGCGCCCAATAAAATTAAATTAGCTTTGTGTAGAAAAGCCAAACTCAAAGAATTATTTGACAGGAAGGTTAGACCTTAAAAACTAATTAATACTCTATTAAGTGGTAAAATTTGTAAGTAAAGTAAGGTCAGGAAGATTATAACTGAATCAAAGGGTTAAAATTAAATGGAATAATAAGTAAATTATACTCAGTGATGCTATAGTTTGTGGGAGTAATTTAAAGTAAATGAACTGAGTATGTAAAGGGTTAATGTGTGTATATTTAATATATGTGAGCGCGCGTATCCAGGGCTCCGCCCTTATGTCATTTCCCTATGTCTCAAATATATTATTGTTGTGATGGCAACTCTGGGAGAAATTCGCGAAGTGATTGAACTAGCATCCGCTCGTACGCGAGAACAACTTAGTGAGATGAGAAAGGACATAACCAATGAAATACAGACACAGTTAGCGGCAAATAATGAAGAAACGCAGACACAGTTAGCGGCAAATAGTGTAGAAATGCAGACACAGTTAGCTGCTATAAATAAACAATCGGAAGAAATACAGACACAGTTAAACACAAAACTATCTGAAGTTAACGAGAATATAAATCAGAAAATCGCTACACAAAACATTCTGGTTAGTGAACAATTACATAGGCAGTCTGAGAAAAACAATGAAATGTTAAACGCACAAGACGAAAGGAACACTCAAAATCTAGCTGCGCTAACGGTAGAAATCAAAGAGCACACAAAAGAACAGCTAATCCAATTAGCAAAGGACGTTAGCACTAACAATACCAAACAATTAGGAATAATAAAAGGTATCGAAGATTCGTTTAAAAAGGAAATAAAAGGAATGGATGAGACTGTTATGGCAAAACTAGCACAAATCGAGCAAGCGTGTTTGACCAGCTCATCTGAGATTAAAGAAGCACACACAAACTTAGAAAAAAGGTTTGAGATGATCGAACGAGGGACACAGGGTATGCAAGATCAGATAATTACAGTAGATAACAATATCACGGGCTTAGTGACGGAACTCAACAAATTAGAAATACAATCAATTAAGAAATGGAAAAAGTTAGAAATTGACCAGGAAGAAATTAAACAAACATTAGAACAGAACAACATTTCTCTGGGAGAAAGGATAGATAAACTTGAAGATAATCAGGAGGCTAATCAACAGGAAGTCGAAAAACGCTTTGTTAAATTGAAGGATACTATTAGGAAAGATTGGACCAAGATGAGCGCTGATTCGAAAGATGAACGGCTCGCAGTAAGCAAGAAGCTAGGGGAAAATAACGCGAAAATACAGGCGTTAGAAGAAAATATGAAGTTAAGGTTTCAAATTCAAGAGGACCGCATGATAAAATCGGAGTTGCAGTCACTTGGACATAATACGATGTTTGCGACACTAATGGAAAAGGGGAAAGGGGAGAATGCGGAAAGAGAGCACACAATAGACAGCCACGAGCTTGGGCAAAGTCCAAGAACGGTAGACACGCAAGCATTCCAGAATTATGAGGGTCGTAGCTCGACACCTCAAAACACACAACTTCCCACGCAAGTTATACAAGTCATCCGTGGAAACGAATTTAAACCGAATAAGTTTTTACCAGAGAGCGGAGGGACACCTAAAGCTTTCTTAAGGGAACTGACAGAATATTTTTCGGACCAAAATGTTAGCTCAACGCGACAATTAAGAATGGTTGAAAAATTTTTGGCGGGCTCAGCACTTACCTGGTATCTTGGATTTAAGAACACATTTAAATCAATGGAAGGTTTCCACAAGGCCTTCCTAAGCAAATACTGGAGTGGGTCGTATCAACAAAGCTTGCGAATGGACTTATACTCGCGTAAATACCATTCCACGCATCAGACGAAATATGCAGATTTTTTCGCCATGCAACTTGTCAAATTGCAAGATCTTGATAATCCCCCCAGCGAAATGGAGCTAATAACTACTATAGGAAAACAGATGCCTATTAGCGTTCAGCAATTCTTGGTGGCGGCAAATATTACGACCGTGGTCCAGGCAGAAGAGGTATTAAGGAAGATAGATGAAACCACTAATTACATCAACCCGAGAGAGAAGAGACAGATAGAGTTAGTTAATGCAGTCGAAGTAGTCAAGACACCGAACAAAAACACGAGGTCGCAAGCTACAAACACTGGGGATAACCAAAGACGGCAGAGCACCGAAGAATATGAGCCGAGATCTCAACCGAGATACGAAAATAGGGACAGAAACCATAACAATCAGGAAGAAACTAACCGTTACCGGAACACAAACAATCAGCAGTGGCGAGATAATAGGAGATACCAAACGTCATACAATAGGAATAATAATAATAACGCACCTTATAATCGGGGATGGCGTGGAGGACACTATAATCAACAATATAGGCCCAGAGACAATAGGCGTTACAACCAGCAACATAACGCACAAGATAACCAGCGGTTTAACGAGCAATCGGATCCAAGGGATGATCAGAGAAATTGGAACGAGAGACACGCTGAGTCACAACAGTACCTGGAGGAGCCACGTAACATGGAAGGAAATAATGATAAATGGGAAAGAGCGATAGATCGGCGGAAGAATCCCGACAACCACGAGGAGGAAAACGGAACACATCAAATGTTGGAGGCCATGCATGTAGAAACCCAGAGATATTTGGAGGAGCTGCATGGAGAAGAAGAAAATAGAGCAGCCGACAATAGGAAACAGAAGAATAGCAGGAGAGATTCGCAGACCGTGTCAGGCAAGGGTCTCGAAATATGGTAAAAAAAAGTTATTGTACGGGAATAGGAGAAGAAGAAGGGAGAAGGAAGAAGATGGCAACGCGGGGGAGAAGAAGGAGATGACATCACGGTAAAATGGAGAAGAGACAGGAGCGGCTTAAGGAAGTTCAACTAGGGGTTACGAACTTAGGTAACAACGCCTACAGAGTCCGAGAGGTGAGCAAAGGAAACATGGCAGTGTATAATACTTCACATTTTAAATTGTATCATCAGAGAGAGCCATACGAACCGAGAAATAATGTTACTGCAGCAAATTAAACATTCGCGTGATAACATACAACAAAAGATACGGGGGTACTCGAGTGGTGAAAGCGCTCAAAAGACAGCTCTGACGTGTTTACAAGTTCAGGCGGAAGTCGTTAATGAATATGTTGATGTTTTGAAAGAGTGAGAGGGGAGACGAGTAGCAAGGAAAGAGGCCGGAGGGCATAAGTATACAGGAATTTCCTAATGAGTTTGGAACGAGACGGCTACTGAAACAGACAGAGGCGGACAGTCATTATATTTGAGGGTGACCAGCAACTTCAAATTTGAGCCAGAAAAGTAGGGGGTGTGAAATTCGACTTCATTTGAGTTCGAATTTCATCAACTAGGGGTCGGATGAACCCTTATCATTGTGTCCAATAATAATGTTTCATATTAATAAAAACGATGGAAATACTAAATACATGATATGCTGGATATTTGAGTAATATTGATGTAGCAAGAAATCTGGACTTGGTAAGACATGCTACGTGCTGGCTGGAAATGACCAATAGTTTCACAACCAATGTTATTCTTGGATTTCTGAGAAAATCAGATATGACGCTGTGGCGTACGTGACCATCGAAGGGCAAAATGCTGCGTACAAGGCAAGGAGTGAGAGAGAGGAGAATAGTCGTGACGTCAAACTAAGGGCGGGATTTGTAAGGTCAGAGCTCCAACGCCAACTTATCCGACCAATAAGAAAACATGACGCCAGAACATAGCGTCAGTGTGTTTTGCGCGGCAATCGGATATAAAAAGATCTAGCGATCGGTTTGCTTGTTCGACGGCAGATTCGCGACCTGTGAGAAAATACAAGAATTTTGAGAGGTCACACATAATTATAGGCCCATTACTTAAAATATTGAGGAGCTGTTTTTCTCCCACCATTGAAACTTTAGGCTTTCTGTATATATACAAATGTCTGAGATGAATCGGGACACTCCTAATTATTCTTCGACAGTCATTTAAGACGTCCTTAAGACGATATGGTTTTAAAATTATAGTTGTGTGTCGGCAACGAAGTTGGAAATTTTCATAAATTATGAGATGGCAATTAGCCATAGAATAGGGAAAGTCGACGATTCTGCATAGGACGATCTGAGGAAATAAAATACTTAGAACGCAGATAGAACAGTTTAAAAACTTTGATTTAATTGTGTTTTAACAGCAGCAAAATGTCGACCATGGAGAGAAGACAGCAAGCTTCATCCTCCATTACCATCAGTGTTATGGGCTAACGGCCTAATGATGGGAATTGACGAGGCGGGAGGCCTCTGGAAAGCAGTTTAAGTGATGAGTATTAAAAAATTGATTTATTGATTTTGGACGAGGGGAATCGCGAGAGATGTGTGGAACTTTGTATAGATTTTATTTGTGTGGTTTAATTTAAATTTCAGGGTTTGATTTCTTAACTGACATGCGTGTAGTAAATTTTGGCATTGCGTGACAATTATGTTGTACAGTAAATTTTGTAATATAAATGTTTCCCTTGTGTATACGTAATTATTGCGAAATGGCCGCATCGATTAACGTATCTATAAAAAGTGTAGCCATGAATGAGAACCTAGGAACGACAATGATAAATGGACTGATTTAATGATATGTTAAACTAATTACTACGTGGGGGGAATATTTGCATTTTGTTGCTTTGATAACTCGGGCTAGGACTGATCCTGTTATTTATTCTTTATTGTCATTTGGACATGTTGTGTGTCATTATCTGAGAGGTGTGCTGATTAATGCTACGACGAGATCTTCGAGAAATGTGCCACGTATTTTTGGGTGTAAGTGATGATGATGAGGAGAGGTAAAGCCTGTCCATGACTGCGATATCATTCCGGCAAACTAGTTATCCGTGGGGATAAGTTTGACCTGGGAATGTATTCTTAAAAATCCCTGAGAGGATGTTTTGAGATAATGTGTTATTTATTTGTACGCGTTTAACAGGTGGCGATTAGCAAAGGTGCTGTACGCTGGCTATGGGCCAGAATCTATATTTAGCATGGCACTAATTACTACTTGGGGGAAGAAATCAGCCACTCTCTCGGTGATGCGATAACAGGCCCGGTTGTCTCCAGCTCGTTATGACACGTTATGTTTGCTTTAAAGCCTAATGAGTTAAGGTTATTTTATTTGGTTTAATTTGGGAAGTTGCCATGTTGTCGATCCAAGTTTCTTTTATCATTACTACGACTTATTTGTTCATTGTTTTAAAACGCCAAACTTTCCGGCGTAAAAATTAAAAGTTATATTTTGTTGTTGTTGGCTCTTATTTTCAAGGCCATTGTATTCATATAAATATAATTTGGCAACCGGCCAAACCTGTTCATGTCATGTTATGCTATCCTAGTGTTTAAGGTATAAGACGGTAATTCCGCAGCCCTTATTTTAAATAATACACACGTGTATTTGGTTGTGGTAATCTAAGGTTAGAGCATGTCAGTAGTGTATATAATTATGTAATTGTTGTTCCCACATTTCCGTAATTCGTCCTTCGCAGTACGGAGTCCGTTCCCGAACCAACTGTTTTGGTCGGAAACGAGCGCCCGTCAAAATGCTCATTACTTGAACTAGTCTTAAAACCCGTGTCGCTCATAAATATTAAATTTTTGTACTATTTTATTTGTTTGTTATATTTGGATCTTGTGATCCGTTTTCTTTTGTTACTCTGATTTAGGTGACATTGCAGTCACAATGCTTGTTGACAGCTGTCATACCGTGTCGTCACGGTACGTCAGGCTGGTCAGTGTTAGATCTGTTCACGCGAGTGAACAATAAAAGGGTGGTTATAGTTTTCTTTTTTTTATGTTTGATTCAGTTAATAAATTTCATTTGTTAGTAGATCCTGTTGTTTTTCTTGGCTTTATAATAATAATAAGTTAACCTTATGAACCCTGGAAGTTATGTTGATAGCAAAACCTCTAAATCACATTCACAAGAATCCATTACGACCCCGAAATTTTGAATCTTGTCTACATGCTATTTTCCAAAGGGTTTAATATCTTTTAATCATAAATATCAAAATTACCAAAGTATTGTTAATCATCACTTAATTTTGGGCTTTCACAATGCTCATATGTTACCATCCCTCTCTCTCAAGTTAACAACTCACTACTATGATTGGGAAAAATTTGCGTACTCCCGAGCTACAGAAGACTACTGAACAAGTCAAAATTAAGATCACTCCCGGAATCTAATGTCTTCAATAGAACTCGTGAATCACTAAATCATATAATCATTAAGTTAGGGATTTATCATTATTTGTCTTAAAAGACCATTATATTATAAGAAAGCAACGATCTGAACTCTGCAAGCGATAATCATTTATATAAAGGGACCTCGGTTCCAAGACCGGGTCGTTAAAACAATCTCTAAACACTTCTGTGTATTATAACTCAAACAGACCGTTCCCCAACCTACCGCAATACATCGAGGGTGAGGTTCTAGCCTTGACTACTTAGCGTGATTTATTGCAGGGAGACAGAGAGTCCCCAGTCTCGCTGTTACAAGAGACTGGCCATCATCAGCTTTCCATACAGCTGTTTTCAAATGCAATTCTGTGAATGACAAGGCTTCGAATACAATTTCTTACAACAACATATTTAGGCTCAACAAACCTATTCTCTTGGCTTCGGTGTATAGTAATTATGAAGTGTCCTCATTGGCGGGTAAGAAAAATTCAATAATACAACCAATATTTAGGGGCTTCAACACGGACGACTCTGAGTTCGATCCTTTCAAATGCCTCGGGAGCAGTATCCCAAATTGGAGGACTTATACATTTACGACTTAGGGCAGGCCTTGCCTTATACCAGTGCTCATAATACAACATAATAGCACCCTTATTACCATACAACATACTATGCCTCGTGATCACTGTCACAACTTTTGAGGACTTACCATAGTTCAATTACCCCGACCAACTGTCCCTCATAATTATTTTTACCGAGCATTTCAACGCATTCCTAGCGTGATAAATTACTTCAATGCACTACATGGTGCTTATACATTAATTAGCCAAGTTGCCTTCAAAGAACTAATAAATTCAAAATCAACGTTTGATCTACATCTCAAATATATATTACTCTTCTCCCTTGACAATAATCATTTTACCATAAAGAACATGTATTCATAGCATGTATTAATTCATTTAAAGGAGCTCGGAAGCTACTACCTTTCATATAAAATTCATCATACTATTCATTCATTTATATACTTTAATTTTTATTATTATTACGCTTGCTTTCTCATATTTATATCATTTATCAATTACTCTGATATTTTACTGAATACATTCCCCAAGGGATTCATTTACATTTCACATATTTATTATCTTTATCTCAAATTCATCGTTCAGATCGCGCTATTTTCTTTTACCTGTTATTCAACACCCCTACTCTTTCTTTCTCATGAGGATTATACGCAAATCTTCCCAAACACATATCATAATGAAATAGTTACTCACATGACTGAACGGTCAGCGACCGAATCCTCCAGCGATGGAACATGTTTGACCACTCCCTGCCTTTTAAGCCATCTCCATGGATACACTTACACTCAATGACACTTTTTTAACAACACATAAAATATTTACCTTAATCACTTGGAATATAATGAATACCATTTTGTATTCGTTTCACTTAACACAATATAAATTCACAAAAAATATTACACTCAAACATTTTCACTATATTTACATTACATAACAATTTTATCACTTGGGCGTTAATTATTTGCTTTACACACGTGATTTCTTTTCTTTCCCGTTTCCAAGGGTGGCACTTATAGACCGTCGGCTTCCTAATCTGACGCAATGATGGAAAGTCTCGATTGAACTACACCTCACTGGAACGGCTGATCTTCAAATCCGGGGTTTGACTATCGGCTTCTATACTTTAACTGCACGATGTCGTTTCTTACTAGACGCTAACTTGTTCGTCTAGATAAAAGTCTGTCCTTAAGGTATTACTATTACGGCCGCTCGAATAGTTTATCGGTGACCTAGTAATTTCCTTGCATTACTTGCTATTACTTTAATTCCTAGCTTATTGGAGTACTCCCCAATGTTTTCTGTTCATTTGTCTACATTAGACAAAGCCTGGAACTACGATTCCTAATTTTTTTCGTCCTGCGCTCTAGTCCCTATCTTTCCGGAACACTAGGCGTTACTTATTTCGTTCTACCCTGATCGGGTTCCTTAACGTCGATAGAACTGTCTATTTCACTTCCTTGGGTACTTCGAAACCTTATGATGCTTTGTGTCTTGAACTGAACTATTATTCGAGTACCTATCGCCTGTTATTTCTTCAAGTCCACAGCCTAACTTTGACTACACTGGTGAACGTTGACGATACTTGTTTCTGCGTGCAGCGTCTACGCGCTCACTAAATTAACTTGTTATACTTTGCGACACAGTATTACGCTCTCGGGCGTCTTTTATAACTAAATATACTTTGATGCAGATCTCCTGCACTAGGAGTTTACTTGTAGCTGAACTTGTAGTTGATGCTTCATCGTGCAGCGTCTCCGCGCTCACGGAACTGAATTGTTGGTGAAACAGTACGACCCGCCTCAGCGGTCGCTCAAGACTGAATACTCCTCCAGGCACCTCCAGGGTTTTTATACAAATCGGCGACAAAAAGATAAGATCCGCGTCTTCTCCAGCACTAACTTTTGAAGTAATTGTCGTATAATTTTGAAAAATATATCTTTGGAAAGCTCTTGTTCTAAACGTCAACTGGTTTCTCTGATCATGAAAATCGATCGCACAATTCCAAGATATTAAATAATTTTGCTCTTCAGATACGTGGGTGTTGCGGTTTATTTTTCCATCCCTACCAACTCTGGTCTCGGGGAATTTCTAATTACGTCATGCTGCGTCGGCATTTCTTTCCTGTGCAAATATTATAAACTTTTTCCCCACTCAAAAATCTCTATTCCAGAATGATCAACCATGATGTGTTTCTTTTATTAATTAAATGCTCGCAAATGGCTTAATTCTAATTATTTCTCTTATTGCGCAATTGCGAGGTTGTCATTTTATAGCTGAGTAAGGTCTATTTCCGAAACCTCTTCTCTTTTATACGCAGTGGAAAGTTTTTATCGTTCTATTGTGCCCGTTTAGACCGGAGTCCGCACGACCACATATGCATTTTACCAAGAATCAGTCAGCACGAGAGTCAAAATATCCCGGGGCGCCTGATGGGTTAAAGCTAATCGCAAAAAACGACATCAAATAAAAAAATGCTTTACTGATTTTTGGCTCAATGCAACAATAAGGATAGAAGGAGATTCAACTGGGCATAACACAACATGTAAAATTATCTCATTTTATTCTAAATTTTAAAATTGACTGCAAAATGATGCTCAAGGTAACATCATTCCAGTGCGACGGCACACACTACTATTTACACAATGTACAGAAATTTTCCAACACATTGAACAATTGTCTTTGGAGACACAAGTCTGATTATCAGTCCTGTAGACTGTGTTCCAAAATTATATCAATTATTTACGATGAAATCCAGTTCAAATTAAATTGTCTTTACTGGAAATATTGTAGTTCACTGGTTGAATTTCTAACATGATATTAACACTCGTAGAAATTCTCACTGTTTATAATTGTTTATAGAATTTTTTACTTCCACTTATTTTTCCAGTTTCAAAAATATTGTCAAAAATATTATCTTTGACCCAACACTAATTATGTACACATATTAATAACAACATCTGAAAAGTATTTTACCCTTGAGCATAGCATCGAAGAACTGTGCGAAGCACAACAAAATTTATTGTTCTTCCAAAATTAAACATTTCGAGAAGTGACTCGATTATGAACCTCTAATTCCAAAGAAATATGATTTCTGAATCATCAACTGGATCAAAAAAATTGTTGAACCATTCAACTATTCGATTTTCCACTTGGAATTATTATTAAGAAAAATATTTATATTTGTTGCTATTTTAGTAACTTTCACAACTTGCAATTCTTGAACAGAATGCGGAAATAAGAATTGTAGTTTTATAATAAATTCATTTAGTTAATGACAACAGGATTGAAAACATCCTTTAAGTAATTCGTGGATACAGAATTATTTTTTCAATTGGCAGTGGCCCATTCAATTATTTGTGTAAGAACACAATATCCCAACAACAACGGCAAAGGTCTTCCTCTGAAGAAGAATAAAAGTTTATCATGACAAAACCGGGTTCTAGCAAATCCAAAGTATTAATGGAATACGTAAACAAGTTTGAAATAATTACTGATGGTTTGGTCATTCATTCGACGAAATGTGTGGTTCCAATACTCCTCCTATAAACCTGAGCCATCGAACCTGCTATTTGATTGATGCTCCAAAAAAAAACCTCCTCATTCCTGCGACTTAAACATGCGCACCTGGGAATGGCATTTCAACTACTCTACACACATAAATTTTCTTCCCAAAATTTATACAATAAATCAAGCCTCTGCTTGCTATCAAAACTGGAAGATCTATAAACTTACAAGTTTATTTTATTTTACCATTCAGTTCAAACCGTGAAGTTACCACGCTTGTGATATTCTCTATTTCACTTTCGAATGTGTGCCTACGTCATGATTTTATATAAACACAAAAAAAATCCTAATTGTTTCATGCCTTTCCGTGTTATCTGAAAAATATACTTTGCTCAATGCAAATATTAACTGTTCAACCAGAACTATAATGTTGGTGGAATACGGGCTTGTGCTATCCACTAGCTTTCGGAAAATCACCTGTTCCAAACTAGGAATGATTAAACTAATCCTTAAGCTCTCTCTCAATGAATGTGATTATTAGAAAATGTAAGATCCAAGAATTATTTAGAAAAATTATGAAAATTACTATTATTATTATTGGATTATTATTGTTATTATTTCCTTAAATATGTTTAACTAGCAGGTACCCGCGGCTTCGCTCGCGTCATAGTCGTGTCATATTGTTATTCAATGAAATGCAGGTGTACCCCCTTAACACCCCTTTAGAAACTGAATATCCAAAAACCCTTCCTTAGTGGACGTTTTCGACTTACAACGAACATATTCCCAAAATTTCATGTTTCTAGCTTTAATAGTTTTGGCTGGCCGATGATGAGTCAGTCAGTCAGTCAGTCAGTCAGTCAGTCAGGACACTTGTTTTTATATAAGAGATAAGCATCGGTCCTAGTGGAAAATAATTCTATCACCTGAAACCAAAAATGCATGGGACGAAAAAAAACATCAAAATATCATATTGGTTCCGGACCCTAAAAGACGTGAAAAATATAATAAAAGTATTAAAAAAACTATTTTTCGAAATTTCATTCGAATCAATTTTTATGCCATTCCTGGGACTTAGAAAATTCCGGCCAAAAAGTACAAAATCATTAATAACTCCCTAAGTATTCGTCGTATGATGAAATAGCAAGAGACAAAAAAGATGTAATGTGTTATTGTCTACAACATAGGCCATGTATAGCTTTACACTCAGACATATTACGTTTCCTCCCCCCTCCCCATATTTTCACCCCTCCCCAAGGGCCCCTTATATTGGATTTATGAAAAAACGGTCAAACACCTGTTTTGTTATTTTTTATGCTGATTTTTTTCCGCTGAGGTCCAAACTCCTCGCCTATGTCGTTTAAGAGATACACGCTCGGTTAGGAAACCTTCAACCCCCACTTTTCACCCCTTTCACCTCAAAATATACACCACATCGAAAAACCCTCAGACACGTATCTTCTTATTTTTAATGATGAGTTTATATGCCGAGTATCAAATCCCCCAATGAAAGCAATCTGGAGATATTGTTATTCAATGAAATGCAAGTGTACCCCTTAACACCCCTTTAGAAACTGAATATCCAAAAACCCTTCCTTAGTGGGCGTTTTCGACTTACAACGAACATATTCCCAAAATTTCATGTTTCTAGCTTTAATAGTTTTGGCTGGGCGATGATGAGTCAGTCAGTCAGGACACTTGTTTTTATATAAGAGATAAGCATCGGTCCTAGTGGAAACCAAAAATGCATGGGACGAAAAAAAACATCAAAATATCATATTGGGTCCGGACCCTAAAAGACGTGAAAAATATAATAAAAGTATTAAAAAAAACTATTTTTCGAAATTTCATTCGAATCAATTTTTATGCCATTCCTGGGACTTAGAAAATTCCGGCCAAAAAGGACAAAATCATTAATAACTCCCTAAGTATTCGTCGTATGATGAAATAGCAAGAGACAAAAAAGATGTAATGTGTTATTGTCTACAACATAGGCAATGTATAACTTTACACTCAGACATATTACATTTTCTCCCCCCTCCCCATATTTTCACCCCTCCCCATGGGCCCCTTTTATTGGATTTATGAAAAAACGGTCAAACACCTATTTTGTTATTTTTTATGCTGATTTTTTTCCGCTGAGTTCCAAACTCCTCGCCTATGTCGTTTAAGAGATACACGCTCGGTTAGGAAACCTTCAATCCCCACTTTTCACCCCTTTCACCTCAAAATATACACCACATCGAAAAACCCTCAGACACGTATCTTCTTATTTTTAATGATGAGTTTATATGCCGAGTATCAAATCCCCCAATGAAAGCAATCTGGAGATATTGTTATTCAATGAAATGCAGGTATACCCCCTTAACACCCCTTTAGAAACTGAATATCCAAAAACCCTTCCTTAGTGGGCGTTTTCGACTTACAACGAATATATTCCCAAAATTTCATGTTTCTAGCTTTAATAGTTTTGGCTGGGCGATGATGAGTCAGTCAGTCAGGACACTTGTTTTTATATAAGAGAAGATAAGCATCGGTCCTAGTGGAAACCAAAAATGCATGGGACGAAAAAAAACATCAAAATATCATATTGGGTCCGGACCCTAAAAGACGTGAAAAATATAATAAAAGTATTAAAAAAAACTATTTTTCGAAATTTCATTCGAATCAATTTTTATGCCATTCCTGGGACTTAGAAAATTCCGGCCAAAAAGGACAAAATCATTAATAACTCCCTAAGTATTCGTCGTATGATGAAATAGCAAGAGACAAAAAAGATGTAATGTGTTATTGTCTACAACATAGGCAATGTATAACTTTACACTCAGACATATTACATTTTCTCCCCCCTCCCCATATTTTCACCCCTCCCCATGGGCCCCTTTTATTGGATTTATGAAAAAACGGTCAAACACCTATTTTGTTATTTTTATGCTGATTTTTTTCCGCTGAGTTCCAAACTCCTCGCCTATGTCGTTTAAGAGATACACGCTCGGTTAGGAAACCTTCAACCCCCACTTTTCACCCCTTTCACCTCAAAATATACTTCACATCGAAAAACCCTCAGACACGTATCTTCTTATTTTTAATGATGAGTTTATATGCCGAGTATCAAATCCCCCAATGAAAGCAATCTGGAGATATTGTTATTCAATGAAATGCAGGTGTACCCCCTTAACACCCCTTTAGAAACTGAATATCCAAAAACCCTTCCTTAGTGGGCGTTTTCGACTTACAACGAACATATTCCCAAAATTTCATGTTTCTAGCTTTAATAGTTTTGGCTGGCCGATGATGAGTCAGTCAGTCAGGACACTTGTTTTTATATAAGAGATAATAGATAAGCATGGGACCTAGTGGAAAATAATTCTATCACCTGAAACCAAAAATGCATGGGACGAAAAAAAAACATCAAAATATCATGTTGGTTTCGGACCCTAAAAGACGTGAAAAATATAATTAAAGTATTAAAAAAGCTATTTTTTGAAATTTAATTCGAATCAATTTTTTTGTCATTCCTGGGACTTAGAAAATTCCGTCCAAAAAGTAAAAAATGATTAATAACTCCCTAAATATTCGTCGTATGATGAAATAGCAAGAGACAAATAAGATGTAATGTGTTATTGTCTACAACATAGGCCATGTATAATTTTACATATTACCTGTTCCCCCCCCCCCCAGAATTTCACCCTCCCCGTGGGCCCCTTAAATTGAATTTATGAAAAAACGGTCTAACACCTATTTACTTATATTTTAAGCTGATTTTTTCCGCTGAGTTTGAAAATCCTCACCTATGTCGTTTAAGAGATACACACTCCGTTAGGAATTCTTCAAACCCCACTTTTCACCCCCTTTCACCTTATAATATACACCATATCGAAAAACCCTCAGACATCTTTCTTCATACCTTTAATGATGAGTTTATATGCCGAGTATCACATCCCCCAATGAAACCAATCGGGAGTTATTGTTATTCTATGAAATGCTGGTTTAACCCCCTTAAGACCCTTTTAGAACCTGAATATCTGAAAATCCTCCCTTAGTGGACGGTATTGACATACAATGATCATATCCTCCAAATGTCATGTTTCTAATTTCAATAATTTTGGCTGGGGATGGTGAGTGATTCAGGACTTATTCTTTCAAATTTCTTTTTTCAGAATTTCACCCCTCCCCATGAACCCCTTAAATTGGGGTTATGAAAAAAACTGTCGAACACCTATTTACTTATTTTTAAGCAGGTTTTTTCCCCATGAGTTTGAGGAGTGAGTCAGTCAGTCAAGCAGTAAGGAAACTTTCTTTCCTGTTTATTCCCCCCAGAATTTCACCCCTCCCCATGGGCCCCTTAAATTCGATTTATGAAAAAACGGTCAAACACCTATTTACTTATTTTTAAGCTGATTTTTTTCCGCTGAGTTTCAAACTCCTCGCCTATGTCGTTTAAGAGATACACGCTCCGTTAGGAACCCTTCAACCCCCACTTTTCACCCCTTTCACCTCATAATATACACCACATCGAAAAACCCTCAGACACGTGTCTTCTTATTTTTAATGATACGTTTATATGCCGAGTATCACGTCCCTCAATGAAACCAAGCCGGAGATATTGCTATTCAATGAAATGCATGTGTACCCCCTTAAGACACCTTTAGAACCTGAATATCCAAAAATCCTTTCTTAGTGCGCGTTTTCGACTTACCACAAACATATCCCCAAAATTTCATGTTTCTAACTTTAATAGTTTTGGCTGGGCGATGATGAGTCAGTCAGTCAGTCAGGACACTTGTTTTTATATAAGAGATTATGATTTCCTTATATGAAAAACCACATGTTCGACTCTTCGAATATGGATAAAATATCCATTCCTCAACAAAAAATAAATGTTAACTTCTACAGTTATATCGGCTGATTACCGTGATTCTCAAATAAAATGAACATTCAAATAAATGCTCGGTATGCTCGGTCATCGATCCTAAACTGTTCTGAGTGCTGAAAATACTCAGAATAACCCTAATGTGTCTTGCGTAAATCAATGCAAGATTTAAATACGAAGAAAAATAAATGTGTTGGTCATCTGCAGAAAATGAGTTTGTTCCAATTAACTAGGCATAATATAAAAGTCAAATGTGGCTTACATTTCTCGTTGGTCTTGAAGCGTAGTGAACCTGGTCTGTACCAGATTTATCCAGATACATGCCCTATTGGACACGCACGTCTAATCCTTGTATCGGCCGCCATTATATACCCACAATCTGTCTAGCACGACATAGTGGAAATATTTCTTGAAGTTCGAAGTAACTGCTGATCCATTTTAATATTGACTTCAATTAAATCCATAGCAGTTTGCTTAAATGGGGTCAGATCCAAATGATCTCTTCTCAAAAGCGTCAGTTGTAACATAACTCACGGTAATCTTTTCAGTACAGGAACACACTGATAGTCTAAAACAATCAACGGTTGTTCTGAAGATCGTTCCCTGGGCATGGCTTCACACCATCTATCATGCGCGAAGCAACATATAGTTTCCCTTTGTCGGCTAATGAACAGCACCGTGATAGACTGGCCTTCAATATACTGAAAGATCTGAGTGGTTATTAAGTTACAATTTGTGAAACTGACAAGTTGGATTAAAACATCCAAGTATTGAATTATTGTTACTGGACTGTGACAGAATAATATCTAGACAAAGTCTAGCATATGTCCATATAGAAACAAAGTGTTTCGCCAATGTCCGTAGAAAATAACAATCACCTTAGTGATTCCCTCTACCGGAAACTTACTACGTTCCCCACGTATCGTAGCACTTTTGTGACTATCACAATTCAAAGATATCTTCTGCGTAGATTCGGCAACCATGTGCCTTGGCTCGACGTAGCAGCAGCACCTTGTCCTACAAGAGCTTGGTTTGAAGTGAGCTGCTTATGCTTGGGCCGAGCGGCTTTTATACAAAACGGTCGGCTCCACGCTGGATCACGCTGAAATCTGTAAATCCTCATATCTCCGGTGTCTCTGGTCTGATTCACTTGAGACTTAGTGCATCCTCTTTCATTTGGCCGTGCCAGTAATCTGATCCAAGTATCAAGTCTCTACTCCATGGCTAACTATTTAATCACCAAATAGTCTCGACCTCTGCTACTATTTGCCACGTCACTTAACATCTTCTTGGCTGCATAAAGTTTCCATTTCAATCTAGAAGGAAAGGAGCGCGATATTCAAATATCTCAACTTTCAAAAGCGGCTGTAGCCTTTCCCTTGATACCTAGGTGTCTGAATCTTGGAATACCCATTCCTAGAATTGGGCACATCCACCCCACACCTAGCAAAAAATAAAAATTGAAAATTTTTTATTTTTCCTATCTACACATTAAATCATTTGGTTCTTGAATAATAAATCTTCAAATTCGCTGCATTATGAATTCCCACGATGTTACCAGTTCGTGTATTGGCGATTTTATAGCCTCCATTGTTGTTTACTTCCACAACACGATAGGGTCCATCGTAAAGGCTTGCAAACTTCGAGTACACTCGATTTTGCACGTCGGAGGGTGTAGGTTTTTTTACTAAAACAAGAGTTCCTACGCGCAAGGGTCTGCGAAAACGCTTTCCTCTCACTCTGCGCTTTCTTTTCTGGTATCTTCCTTGATTATTCCTTGGCTCTCTCCATCGATTGTCATATCTGATGTGTCCTTCTGAGTCGCTTGAATATCTTTGGAAATTACTTGAATATGGGATGACAAAGATTCTCTAATCTCCTTGACTCCATCTTGGTTCTCCAGCTTGAGTGTGTTTTTAATCTCATCGATAACTGTGGTTTTAATTTCAGTTTGTAATTCATTAATCACACCTTCTCTTATTTCTCCCACTACGAGTTCTTTGAATTGGTCTGTCAAACGTTGAACAACTAGAGTTGCCATCTCATTGCTCTCTTTCTTCACTCTGACTTCTAGGTTGACCATGTCTTCACCAACTTTCCTAAGACCACTATCCTATCAGCTAAGCTTTGGGATCTTAGATCGGCATCGCGAAATTTATCGTCCATTAAACTTGCGTTAGTAGCTAATGAAGTTTCGAGCTCATGGTTTTTTTCGCATAACTTAGTCATTTTACCCTCAAGTGACATTTTCAAGATTTCGGAATTCTCTTTAAATTTATTTTCCATAGAATTAAAGTTACTATTTAAACTATCTTTTCAGTTATCTTTTAACCTGCTTTCTAACATATCGGAATTTTCTTTAAGTTTCTTTTCCAAAGCCTCTGTATTTTCTTTCATGATGGCTGCTACGCACAGTCCAGCTTCTTTGGAACTCTCTTCCTAACTCCTCATCATCCTCATCATCTCTTCCATAGTTTTCAGTATTAGTCAAAACTTAGGGGTATACATGTTGGCAGACACAAGATTATAACTAGAACAAGAAATATAAATAGCTCATTGGAACACTCTAATAAAATGAGATTTGTCCTAATGTCGACGCAATGGAAAAAAACTTCACTACTTTTACGAATTAAATTTACCACAATATCACAAGAAAAATATGCAAGTCCTCAAATATCCTCCACCTGGATTCTAATAATGCGTATGTCCAGTCATCGAACGTTTACTACTGAATTTACTTGACGCCCTAATGGTTAAGCCATTATCAAAATAATCAAACCCATTCTAATTATTAACCCAGTTAATTTTTAATTTTCCCCACTAATTGGGTTTCCTACTAATTTATTCATCCAAACCAGACATCTCTCAACTCCCAAAATATCTATATAAAAAAATTATCACAATTTAAATCGGCATGCGATTGACCGTGTCTAACTCGGGCCCCACGTTCGAAGCCATTTTCTCTCTCTATCTTATTTTATGTGCCCGTTTAGACCGGAGTCCGCACGACCACATATGCATTTTACCAAGAATCAGTCAGCACGAGAGTCAAAATATCCCGGGGCGCCAGATGGGTTAAAGCTAATCGCAAAAAACGACATCAAATAAAAAAAATGCTTTACTGATTTTTGGCTCAATGCAACAATAAGGATAGAAGGAGATTCAACTGGGCATAACACAACATGTAAAATTATCTCATTTTATTCTAAATTTTATAATTGACTGCAAAATGATGCTCAAGGTAACATCATTCCAGTGCGACGGCACACACTACTATTTACACAATGTACAGAAATTTTCCAACACATTGAACAATTGTCTTTGGAGACACAAGTCTGATTATCAGTCCTGTAGACTGTGTTCCAAAATTATATCAATTATTTACGATGAAATCCAGTTCAAATTAAATTGTCTTTACTGGAAATATTGTAGTTCACTGGTTGAATTTCTAACATGATATTAACACTCGTAGAAATTCTCACCGTTTATAATGGTTTATAGAATTTTTAACTTCCACTTATTTTTCCAGTTTCATAAATATTGTCAAAAATATTATCTTTGACCCAACACTAATTATGTACACATATTAATAACAACATCTGAAAAGTATTTTACCCTTGAGCATAGCATCGAAGAACTGTGCGAAGCACAACAAAATTTATTGTTCTTCCAAAATTAAACATTTCGAGAAGTGACTCGATTATGAACCTCAAATTCCAAAGAAATATGATTTCTGAATCATCAACTGGATCAAAAAAAATGTTGAACCATTCAACTATTCGATTTTCCACTTGGAATTATTATTAAGAAAAATATTTATATTTGTTGCTATTTTAGTAACTTTCACAACTTGCAATTCTTGAACAGAATGCGGAAATAAGAATTGTAGTTTTATAATAAATTCATTTAGTTAATGACAACAGGATTGAAAACATCCTTTAAGTAATTCGTGGATACAGAATTATTTTTTCAATTGGCAGTGGCCCATTCAATTATTTGTGTAAGAACACAATATCCCAACAACAACGGCAAAGGTCTTCCTCTGAAGAAGAATAAAATTTTATCATGACAAAACCGGGTTCTAGCAAATCCAAAGTATTAATGGAATACGTAAACAAGTTTGAAATAATTACTGATGGTTTGGTCATTCATTCGACGAAATGTGTGGTTCCAATACTCCTCCTATAAACCTGAGCCATCGAACCTGCAATTTGATTGATGCTCAAAAAAAAACCTCCTCATTCCTGCGACTTAAACATGCGCACCTGGGAATGGCATTTCAACTACTCTACACACATCAATTTTCTTCCCAAAATTTATACAATAAATCAAGCCTCTGCTTGCTATCAAAACTGGAAGATCTATAAACTTACAAGTTTATTTTATTTTACCATTCAGTTCAAACCGTGAAGTTACCACGCTTGTGATATTCTCTATTTCACTTTCGAATGTGTGCCTACGTCATGATTTTATATAAACACAAAAAAAATCCTAATTGTTTCATGCCTTTCCGTGTTATCTGAAAAATATACTTTGCTCAATGCAAATATTAACTGTTCAACCAGAACTATAATGTTGGTGGAATACGGGCTTGTGCTATCCACTAGCTTTCGGAAAATCACCTGTTCCAAACTAGGAATGATTAAACTAATCCTTAAGCTCTCTCGCAATGAATGTGATTATTAGAAAATGTAAGATCCAAGAATTATTTAGAAAAATTATGAAAATTTCTATTATTATTATTGGATTATTATTGTTATTATTTCCTTAAATATGTTTAATTATGATTTCCTTATATGAAAAACCACATGTTCGACTCTTCGAATATGGATAAAATATCCATTCCTCAACAAAAAATAAATGTTAACTTCTACAGTTATATCGGCTGATTACCGTGATTCTCAAATAAAATGAACATTCAAATAAATGCTCGGTATGCTCGGTCATCGATCCTAAACTGTTCTGAGTGCTGAAAATACTCAGAATAACCCTAATGTGTCTTGCGTAAATCAATGCAAGATTTAAATACGAAGAAAAATAAATGTGTTGGTCATCTGCAGAAAATGAGTTTGTTCCAATTAACTAGGCATAATATAAAAGTCAAATGTGGCTTACATTTCTCGTTGGTCTTGAAGCGTAGTGAACCTGGTCTGTACCAGATTTATCCAGATACATGCCCTATTGGACACGCACGTCTAATCCTTGTATCGGCCGCCATTATATACCCACAATCTGTCTAGCACGACATAGTGGAAATATTTCTTGAAGTTCGAAGTAACTGCTGATCCATTTTAATATTGACTTCAATTAAATCCATAGCAGTTTGCTTAAATGGGGTCAGATCCAAATGATCTCTTCTCAAAAGCGTCAGTTGTAACATAACTCACGGTAATCTTTTCAGTACAGGAACACACTGATAGTCTAAAACAATCAACGGTTGTTCTGAAGATCGTTCCCTGGGCATGGCTTCACACCATCTATCATGCGCGAAGCAACATATAGTTTCCCTTTGTCGGCTAATGAACAGCACCGTGATAGACTGGCCTTCAATATACTGAAAGATCTGAGTGGTTATTAAGTTACAATTTGTGAAACTGACAAGTTGGATTAAAACATCCAAGTATTGAATTATTGTTACTGGACTGTGACAGAATAATATCTAGACAAAGTCTAGCATATGTCCATATAGAAACAAAGTGTTTCGCCAATGTCCGTAGAAAATAACAATCACCTTAGTGATTCCCTCTACCGGAAACTTACTACGTTCCCCACGTATCGTAGCACTTTTGTGACTATCACAATTCAAAGATATCTTCTGCGTAGATTCGGCAACCATGTGCCTTGGCTCGACGTAGCAGCAGCACCTTGTCCTACAAGAGCTTGGTTTGAAGTGAGCTGCTTATGCTTGGGCCGAGCGGCTTTTATACAAAACGGTCGGCTCCACGCTGGATCACGCTGAAATCTGTAAATCCTCATATCTCCGGTGTCTCTGGTCTGATTCACTTGAGACTTAGTGCATCCTCTTTCATTTGGCCGTGCCAGTAATCTGATCCAAGTATCAAGTCTCTACTCCATGGCTAACTATTTAATCACCAAATAGTCTCGACCTCTGCTACTATTTGCCACGTCACTTAACATCTTCTTGGCTGCATAAAGTTTCCATTTCAATCTAGAAGGAAAGGAGCGCGATATTCAAATATCTCAACTTTCAAAAGCGGCTGTAGCCTTTCCCTTGATACCTAGGTGTCTGAATCTTGGAATACCCATTCCTAGAATTGGGCACATCCACCCCACACCTAGCAAAAAATAAAAATTGAAAAATTTTTATTTTTCCTATCTACACATTAAATCATTTGGTTCTTGAATAATAAATCTTCAAATTCGCTGCATTATGAATTCCCACGATGTTACCAGTTCGTGTTTTGGCGATTTTATAGCCTCCATTGTTGTTTACTTCCACAACACGATAGGGTCCATCGTAAAGGCTTGCAAACTTCGAGTACACTCGATTTTGCACGTCGGAGGGTGTAGGTTTTTTTACTAAAACAAGAGTTCCTACGCGCAAGGGTCTGCGAAAACGCTTTCCTCTCACTCTGCGCTTTCTTTTCTGGTATCTTCCTTGATTATTCCTTGGCTCTCTCCATCGATTGTCATATCTGATGTGTCCTTCTGAGTCGCTTGAATATCTTTGGAAATTACTTGAATATGGGATGACAAAGATTCTCTAATCTCCTTGACTCCATCTTGGTTCTCCAGCTTGAGTGTGTTTTTAATCTCATCGATAACTGTGGTTTTAATTTCAGTTTGTAATTCATTAATCACACCTTCTCTTATTTCTCCCACTACGAGTTCTTTGAATTGGTCTGTCAAACGTTGAACAACTAGAGTTGCCATCTCATTGCTCTCTTTCTTCACTCTGACTTCTAGGTTGACCATGTCTTCACCAACTTTCCTAAGACCACTATCCTATCAGCTAAGCTTTGGGATCTTAGATCGGCATCGCGAAATTTATCGTCCATTAAACTTGCGTTAGTAGCTAATGAAGTTTCGAGCTCATGGTTTTTTTCGCATAACTTAGTCATTTTACCCTCAAGTGACATTTTCAAGATTTCGGAATTCTCTTTAAATTTATTTTCCATAGAATTAAAGTTACTATTTAAACTATCTTTTCAGTTATCTTTTAACCTGCTTTCTAACATATCGGAATTTTCTTTAAGTTTCTTTTCCAAAGCCTCTGTATTTTCTTTCATGATGGCTGCTACGCGCAGTCCAGCTTCTTTGGAACTCTCTTCCAAACTCCTCATCATCCTCATCATCTCTTCCATAGTTTTCAGTATTAGTCAAAACTTAGGGGTATACATGTTGGCAGACACAAGATTATAACTAGAACAAGAAATATAAATAGCTCATTGGAACACTCTAATAAAATGAGATTTGTCCTAATGTCGACGCAATGGAAAAAAACTTCACTACTTTTACGAATTAAATTTACCACAATATCACAAGAAAAATATGCAAGTCCTCAAATATCCTCCACCTGGATTCTAATAATGCGTATGTCCAGTCATCGAACGTTTACTACTGAATTTACTTGACGCCCTAATGGTTAAGCCATTATCAAAATAATCAAACCCATTCTAATTATTAACCCAGTTAATTTTTAATTTTCCCCACTAATTGGGTTTCCTACTAATTTATTCATCCAAACCAGACATCTCTCAACTCCCAAAATATCTATATAAAAAAATTATCACAATTTAAATCGGCATGCGATTGACCGTGTCTAACTCGGGCCCCACGTTCGAAGCCATTTTCTCTCTCTATCTTATTTTATGTGCCCGTTTAGACCGGAGTCCGCACGACCACATATGCATTTTACCAAGAATCAGTCAGCACGAGAGTCAAAATATCCCGGGGCGCCAGATGGGTTAAAGCTAATCGCAAAAAACGACATCAAATAAAAAAAATGCTTTACTGATTTTTGGCTCAATGCAACAATAAGGATAGAAGGAGATTCAACTGGGCATAACACAACATGTAAAATTATCTCATTTTATTCTAAATTTTATAATTGACTGCAAAATGATGCTCAAGGTAACATCATTCCAGTGCGACGGCACACACTACTATTTACACAATGTACAGAAATTTTCCAACACATTGAACAATTGTCTTTGGAGACACAAGTCTGATTATCAGTCCTGTAGACTGTGTTCCAAAATTATATCAATTATTTACGATGAAATCCAGTTCAAATTAAATTGTCTTTACTGGAAATATTGTAGTTCACTGGTTGAATTTCTAACATGATATTAACACTCGTAGAAATTCTCACCGTTTATAATGGTTTATAGAATTTTTAACTTCCACTTATTTTTCCAGTTTCATAAATATTGTCAAAAATATTATCTTTGACCCAACACTAATTATGTACACATATTAATAACAACATCTGAAAAGTATTTTACCCTTGAGCATAGCATCGAAGAACTGTGCGAAGCACAACAAAATTTATTGTTCTTTCAAAATTAAACATTTCGAGAAGTGACTCGATTATGAACCTCAAATTCCAAAGAAATATGATTTCTGAATCATCAACTGGATCAAAAAAAATGTTGAACCATTCAACTATTCGATTTTCCACTTGGAATTATTATTAAGAAAAATATTTATATTTGTTGCTATTTTAGTAACTTTCACAACTTGCAATTCTTGAACAGAATGCGGAAATAAGAATTGTAGTTTTATTATAAATTCATTTAGTTAATGACAATAGGATTGAAAACATCCTTTAAGTAATTCGTGGATACAGAATTATTTTTTCAATTGGCAGTGGCCCATTCAATTATTTGTGTAAGAACACAATATCCCAACAACAACGGCAAAGGTCTTCCTCTGAAGAAGAATAAAATTTTATCATGACAAAACCGGGTTCTAGCAAATCCAAAGTATTAATGGAATACGTAAACAAGTTTAAAATAATTACTGATGGTTTGGTCATTCATTCGACGAAATGTGTGGTTCCAATACTCCTCCTATAAACCTGAGCCATCGAACCTGCTATTTGATTGATGCTCAAAAAAAACCTCCTCATTCCTGCGACTTAAACATGCGCACCTGGGAATGGCATTTCAACTACTCTACACACATAAATTTTCTTCCCAAAATTTATACAATAAATCAAGCCTCTGCTTGCTATCAAAACTGGAAGATCTATAAACTTACAAGTTTATTTTATTTTACCATTCAGTTCAAACCGTGAAGTTACCACGCTTGTGATATTCTCTATTTCACTTTCGAATGTGTGCCTACGTCATGATTTTATATAAACACAAAAAAAATCCTAATTGTTTCATGCCTTTCCGTGTTATCTGAAAAATATACTTTGCTCAATGCAAATATTAACTGTTCAACCAGAACTATAATGTTGGTGGAATACGGGCTTGTGCTATCCACTAGCTTTCGGAAAATCACCTGTTCTAAACTAGGAATGATTAAACTAATCCTTAAGCTCTCTCTCAATTAATGTGATTATTAGAAAATGTAACATCCAAGAATTATTTAGAAAAATTATGAAAATTACTATTATTATTATTGGATTATTATTGTTATTATTTCCTTAAATATGTTTAATTATTATTTCCTTATATGAAAAACCACATGTTCGACTCTTCGAATATGGATAAAATATCCATTCCTCAACAAAAATAAATATTAACTTCTACAGTTATATCGGCTGATTACCGTGATTCTCAAATAAAATGAACATTCAAATAAATGCTCGGTATGCTCGGTCATCGATCCTAAACTAGTCTGAGTGCTGAAAATACTCAGAATAACCCTAATGTGTCTTGCGTTAATCAATGCAAGATTTAAATACGAAGAAAAATAAATGTGTTGGTCATCTGCAGAAAACGAGTTTGTTCCAATTAACTAGGCATAATATAAAAGTCAAATGTGGCTTACATTTCTCGTTGGTCTTGAAGCGTAGTGAACCTGGTCTGTACCAGATTTATCCAGATACATGCCCTATTGGACACGCACGTCTAATCCTTGTATCGGCCGCCATTATATACCCACAATCTGTCTAGCACGACATAGTGGAAATATTTCTTGAAGTTCGAAGTAACTGCTGATCCATTTTAATATTGACTTCAATTAAATCCATAGCAGTTTGCTTAAAAGGGGTCAGATCCAAATAATCTCTTTTCAAAAGCGTCAGTTGTAACATAACTCACGGTAATCTTTTCAGTACAGGAAAACACTGATAGTCTAAAACAATCAACGGTTGTTCTGAAGATCGTTCCCTGGGCATGGCTTCACACCATCTATCATGCGCGAAGCAACATATAGTTTCCCTTTGTCGGCTAATGAACAGCACCGTGATAGACTGGCCTTCAATATACTGAAAGATCTGAGTTGTTATTAAGTTACAATTTGTGAAACTGACAAGTTGGATTAAAACATCCAAGTATTGAATTATTGTTACTGGACTGTGACAGAATAATATCTAGACAAAGTCTAGCATATGTCCATATAGAAACAAAGTGTTTCGCCAATGTCCGTAGAAAATAACAATCACCTTAGTGATTCCCTCTACCGGAAACTTACTACGTTCCCCACGTATCGTAGCACTTTTGTGACTATCACAATTCAAAGATATCTTCTGCGTAGATTCGGCAACCACGTGCCTTGGCTCGACGTAGCAGCAGCACCTTGTCCTACAAGAGCTTGGTTTGAAGTGAGCTGCTTATGCTTGGGCCGAGCGGCTTTTATACAAAACGGTCGGCTCCACGCTGGATCGCGCTGAAATCGGTAAATCCTCATATCTCCGGTGTCTCTGGTCTGATTCACTTGAAACTTAGTGCATCCTCTTTCATTTGGCCGTGCCAGTAATCTGATCCAAGTATCAAGTCTCTACTCCATGGCTAACTATTTAATCACCAAATAGTCTCGACCTCTGCTACTATTTGCCACGTCACTTAACATCTTCTTGGCTGCATAAAGTTTCCATTTCAATCTAGAAGGAAAGGAGCGCGATATTCAAATATTTCAACTTTCAAAAGCGGCTGTAGCCTTTCCCTTGATACCTAGGTGTCTGAATCTTGGAATACCCATTCCTAGAATTGGGCACACTATTAATAATCATGAGTCGACTCCTTATCGCTGCGTCATGCATGATATCATGTACGCATTACTAGTGGTCACCTATTCTTGCGCCACATTATAACAGCCCTCTTCGTAAAATCTTTCTAAGTCATTCTAAAGACTGTATTTTTCCTCTCTTCTTTTGCCAATAAATTATGGATTCGACTCTTGAACCAATAGCATATGGGTTCACTATACGTGTGTCAATTTTGAAATAGCTCCCATTCATACCTTCCAAGATATTCAACATGGACCTCAAATTTCAATTGCGATTTTTCAGCAGTTGGTAGCACTGACATCATTTTCAAATATCGCAGTGAGATATTCAGGTATAGATCTTTACTCCTACCAAATTTTGTTCCGATTGCTCCAGCCGTTTAGGAGTTGATAGGGGGGGGGGACACACAGACAGACAGACAGACAGACAGAAGGACAGACAGACAGACATTTGCCCGATCTCATAAGTCTACTTTTCCTCATTTTTGCAAAATGTGAAAAGTAGGCTAAAAATGGAAATATATATCTGTTCAATGTTAATAGACTCCGACACCATTTAACCGATTGCATTGAAAGTTTGTAGAGTTGTAGTGCGCACCCCAAGGAAGGTTTTTGGCAACAATAATTTTAGATAGTCCTCTCCATTTCTTTCATTTAGGCCCTTTGGCACAAATCTACACCGTTTTCCTGGGCTCAAATCTACACAGTTTCACCGATCTGAAATGAATTTTACGTACTTACCATTTGGAACAAGGCAAGGAACACTATCTACTTGAAGATTCGGACAGCCCTCTCCATTCCCTCCATTTAGGCCCTTTTGCACAAATTCTGAATTTCCATGCCCCATAAGGATTATAATTTTATTTACGGGCGTCATCACGAGGATGGGGACTTACAGCATTGGTGAGCAGAGGCGGCTGGTGATATTGGACTCAAGGACGCCGCCCTCCCACCCTCCTTCCTCCTCATCGGCCCTTATGTTCTCTCTCCTCGCACCTAATGTTTTGCCATCGACACAATGTGTGTGTAGTTCCTCTCCTTGTCGGTAGAGTGCACCGGATACTCATGAGGACTCATCAAAAATCGTCCGCTTTGTAATTTACGTTGCCATGACAACGAATACCTCCAGTTATCCCCTCTCCATCCTTTCACGCGCTACGTCACGAAGTTTGTGGACTCCTTAGACCATAAATCCAATAGATGGCTGATGACGTCACGTTGTTGAAACCAACATCTCGATCAGCTGACTAAAGGAAACTGCGGTAGTTTGGAGTACTGAAATACTGCACGTGATGATAGAATTGGGTTATTTAAAGTGAGTTCTATTCATTACCAAGTCAGAATGGTGTATTACTGTGTCGCGTATGGATGTAAGGAGACGTTTAAAACAGGATCGGGCATTTCTTTCCATACGTATGTTAATTCATTGCTAAATAACCCTAAAATTCTTGACTTAATTACTTGCATTTCTTTAACCTACGTTTCTTCTTAACTCCGAAACATGAAAGAAAAATAATTAAACATGAAAATGCTGGAATTTATTATAAATTATTATAATTTACCCTATCCCTTACTCCACTGAACAGGCCTGTATTTATGCTCGAAGGTATCAAGTATTTACATGTCCATAGGCTAGACGTTTTTCTTGGTGTTTTGTTGAGACTGCTAGTAAATGCATCTCTGAACATAAAAATGCTTTATGTCCCTATGCTGGTTTAAATGTAGTGTGGACTACACGATGCAGTCGTCAATCATGTTCAGTGTCAAATTGCAGGTTATGCTACAGATGTGACGGTGTAGTGTTCGATAATAAATATTAAACGTAAGTTATGGACAGTGCGTTTGGTTAAGGGAATTTTGAGATTCTTCTAGGATAGGCTACATTGCGTCCCTAAATTAGTCAATTCTTCGTAGAATTTCAGAATTCTGGGTTATTTTTGCGAAGGTTTCTATGATTCATGGAAAATGGAATTTAAAAGGAAACAGTTCATTGATTAAAATATTTTCCTATGTAGCAAATGTAATGCATAGTTGTTAAAAACCAACGCTTACTAAATCTATAAACTACCTTATTTCCATTTGCCCATGTTGGTTTGTTCACTTTCATAAAATACTGAAGTGGAAAGGTAACGCTGAATGAGAGCTCATCGTACGATAAAATGTTCTTACGTGCCGGTACTGAAATTAGCCAAAATACATTTTCTAATGATGAAAAATAATTTGGGAAATGATGTAGTAAGTTAATCGATTGAACTAATTTTTGAAGCTTTCGGCCGTAAAATCAAAAATGACCAGCTAGACAAACACAATTCTGTTCAAAAATCAGTAGGCCTAATTAAGAGTTGGATTTGTTATTAAGTATTTACCAGAGGGGATCCTGGATGTATGAGTATTACGGGACACGACAGCCACTTTTAACAAACACAATTCTGTTCAAAAATCAGTAGGCCTAATTCAGAGTTGGATTTGTTATCAATTATTTACAAGATCGGATCCTGGATGAATGAGTATTACGTAACACGACAGCCACTTTTAACACCAAATATGTTACATTCTTAAGCTTTGCTACCTTCCGGTACGTAAAGAAACATGCGATGCTTTTCCCAATGCCGTATAAATTACGAAAATGTGTGTTTAAACCCTCATTCAAAATCATTTCCTCACATACTCCTATCACCTTCCATTACGAGGTCCTCTGTTTACCCTTTAATCAGCTGATCGAGACGTTGGTTTCACGGCACAGTACAGGCGCAGTGTGGCAATGCGCACTCTATTGTATTTATGCTCGAAGGTGGACTCAGTCAGCCTGAGTCTGAAGCAGCCACTGGATAGCTTCCCTCCCGGCGCGCAAGGAAGCAGCACCAATTCACTGTGGCAGATATAAGTTTTGTATTCATGTTAATGGCGAAGTTGGAATGTATTCTGAATGATTTTATAATGTTGTACTGCTGCGTGCCCTTTCGTAAATCAGAACTGGGCAAGTTAGAATCATGAGATTCAATCGGACAATCCATTGCGTGAGAAGTGGTTACGTGGAATTTCCAGAGAAGGTGACAAGAGAGGAAGCAAATGGTTACCTTCTGATCGCTCTGCTGCGTGTAGTCTTCATTTTCTTCCTGAGAGCTTCAGATCACATAAATTATTATCAAATTGGTTACAACTAGTGGGATGAGGGTTGGCGACTATGGGATCCCAGCTGAGTTTCCTTGAGCTGAGCTCCTCTCTTATATCTTTCATGTCAACCCTTACCCCAACGTTATTAGGGTATCGGAGGCCTGGGATGTCTTTCATTTCCCTGCCTTAATTGGCTCTTGTATTTTTCTTTCCTGATGCCCAATTTTTGTAGGATCAGACCTAGTGTTGTAAAATGTCTAGGCATTTATAAGTCGGGGCAAATGCCCAGGATAAATGCTCGGGCAAATGCCCAAAACCCATAAATGCCCAGGCATTTTGGGCATTTACCCCTTTTAAAAACATATTCAAAATGCAACGCTTATATAAATATTGTTTTAGCCATATATGTATCCACATATATGTATTCTATATATTTATCCATAAAAACAGGAGTTGAGGCCAAAATAGGCTGCGGAAGTTGTTGTAGGAATTCACTGAAAGAACTTGATTTTGGTTCTGAGGCTGAGCTTGTGCTCACTGCAGATTTGTTGTTGAAATCATCCACTTCAATTAGTAAAGGTTCAAGCGGCTTCGGTGGCGTAGTTGGTAGCATGCTGAACAGCTGTGTCCAAGATAGCGGGTTCAAACCCTGCCGAAGTCGTCGGATTTTTAAGAGCGTTAAAAATCTTTCAGTATGCCTTCCTTAAGAGGGGAAGTAAAGCCGGCGGTCCCATATCATAGATTTATGGCATGTAAAAGATCCTTCCACAGGCTTAACTTGTGTGAAGCTAAATTGTTAGGTTAAATTTCGTCGAAACGCTCTATCAAAGTTCCAACATTCATCACTAGGTATCATTGATATCTGGTGGCGAGAGTTGGAACTACTTGAAATTGAACGGGACTTGTAGCTCACCCTAAGAGTGTCCGCTGGAAGCAGCTACAGACTCAGGTGAGCCGAACATGTCCTCGGACACTCCCGGCACTAAAAGCCAAACGATAAATAAATAAGTAAAGGTTCATAAGGGGTTTTCTTTCGAAAAGTTGTTTTCAACCACTTTAACTGTACCTAACTGAAGCACTTTTTTTAGATGCTGAGGGAACCTAAAGCACATTTTTATGTGCCTTTCCATTTTGTTACAATGTGACTGTTAATAGTCCTTATTACAATATTTACAAGATACTACTTTCCCTTTCAAATTAAGACAGTTCCAAATAGGTTCTTTTTTCCTAAGCATTTTGTAAAGATTTAATCTAACACTTAAAAATATAAATAGCCAAAGAAAGAAGTGAGGTTATCTCAGACTCAACCACTCAACAGACAGCTCTACTTCACAACTAACTGGGCTGGGCTGCTGGTGGTAGAACGCCTCGCCAATCTCAAGGCCGCAACCACCCCACCCCCACTCCAATATCATAGCACAATGGCTGCCCAGGGTCTAGCCCATCCACCCTCCTCCCAAAGCCTGCAGGCCAAACTCAGTAATACAATGTTTTATTCAAACCAGATATACGTAATTCCCATTTAGATGTTATTGACAACATTGACACAGGATAATTAAATTATTATCAGCAATATTCGGGCATTACTAGTTTATCCATGAAATGTACCTTTGATTAATGGCCTTTATTATGTTTTAGAAGCTGTAGCAACAATCACAAGTAGTAAAAAGTAAAAAAAACAAGTTTTTTTAATGCCCAGATTTTGGGTGCTTAAAACTGCTCTGGGCAAATGCCCTGGCAAATGCCCATTTATAGATGTCCTGCCCACTGGGCATTTGCCCGGCCCACATCACTAATCAGACCTCATTTTGTCCTTTTTTCTGCCTTCTCTAAGAGGCCCTAAAGGAGGTGGGGTGTGTGTTGTCCCACCATGCATGGTGCACCTTAGATATCGATACACTCTCAATGATGGAGATAATTGTTGTTTAAAGGGGTGAAATATCTAGGTCATCTACCCTTAGTGGTTTAGGTGATGGTGAGAAATTATGATGAAATGAAATCTACAGCTAGGCTTAACTAATTACTGACTTACAACTAACTTATGTACCAGAAGAAGAGAACGGCAATAATAAAAGAAAGAGACGAATAAGGGAAATAAATGAAGGAAAAGGAATGCCCTCTATCTTCGAAAGGCAGATGACCTTGCTGTTCATCCCATTAAAACAAGAGTCAATCTTCGAAGAATGGGTATTGAGGTACTTGGAAACTACTAAAGCCATTAAAGGCAGATAGAAAAGGGAAAGAGGAGATCGTCCACCCCAAAGTCAATGCAAAAAGGGGAAAATGGATCTCGCTCTGGAACACATCACGGTCGCCAACTCCCGAGCTCAAAAGCTGAGCTCTTGCAGGTGTAGCCCTATCCAGGGTGCATTACGTGTGGTGGAGCTTCACACACCCTGCCTCCTTTAGGGCCTTGTGTAGAAGGTATTAGATGTTATGAAACTAAAAGAATAGGGCTGACCACTCGAAGAATGAGGGTATCAGGATAGATGATATAAGGGTCAGTTACGGCCGGAAAATGAATGCCTCTCTAGACTTTGGATGCTCTAATGCTATCCGGGTTGGAAGAGAACAAGAGTTGACTAATGGAGGTCGACAGGTAGATGACAGAGGAGAGCCCGGCACAAGTGGAAATAAGAACCGCCTCGGCTGGGGTCCAATGGTCTCCAACCCAAGTCCCATTAGGCCTAGTTGTGAACCCTTGTAGTGGGGATACACCCTCAAGGGCTCATGGCTAGTGAGCTTGGGAATTGGCGACACTGATGGATTCCTGAGCTGGGTCCGATTTTCTTCTTTTTCCAGTGCCTGGGAGCAAATAGTTTTAATACCTTTGTTATTTCTTTAAAAACAGTAGTGCCTATTCCAAACGAAATAAGGAAATCAAGCTACAAAAATATGTGCGAAGAAAAAACACAATAATTAAATCATCTCTGTCAATTACTGGATAAACATCACAAAAACGGTTTACATCTTAAACGGTTGAGTCCCCCCTCGGTAAAATTCACGAGCCGCCACTGTTGGTGAGGATTCGTTATTTTACAGTATCAGCGGAAAAATGCCTACCTTGCCCTTATGCACACTGTATTTGATCCTTTTTTTTTGTGCCTTTTTATACTACTTTTCTTGCTTTTAGACTACGAGTGTTTCAATAATGATTTTATTTGAAGAAGGAGATATTTGGTAAATATAGAATCAGAGTTGATTTGTTACTAATCTTCTAATTTTGTCGTCAAAGTTCGTCATCATATAGGACCTGGTCCTTTTGGTGTATTGCTTTCACCTCCAGATGTGGTCATCGGAGTGATATGGTGCTCTGAATAGGGTTAGTTTGTCTAGTGGCCACAAGGTGTCCCTGCTCTCCTATGAGTGGTTCTTTGACGAAATTTATTATGTATTTTCTTTTAGTATTCGTTGGGGCGGCTTCGGTGGCGTAGTTGGTAGCATGCTGAGCTTCTATGCCCAAGATAGCGGGTTCAAACCCGGCCGAAGCCGTCGGATTTTTTAAGAGCGTTAAAAATCCCTCAGTATGCCTTCCTTCGGAGGGGAAGTAAAGCCGGCGGTCCCATGTCATAGATTTATGGCATGTTAAAGATATTTCCACTAATTACACCTGTGTGAAACTAAATTGGATAGGTTAAGAATGTAAACAACGCTCTTAGGTTGCTACGTTCGTTGCCAAGAGCCGACTGCGGTGGCGTCTAGTAGCTAGTTCTGAACTAGGCCTAGTAGTCGTTGACGGTGGCGTTTGGCGGCAAAAGTAGGAACTATTTGAAAATTCAAAGTTGCAGTCTCTACTTGAATTAAAAAACAGATACACACACTAATACAGTCATCACAATTAACACCGGTTATCAGACAGATTCTACACACACCCAAAGTACACGGGGCTACATGACCGCGTTGTCGCAGCCCCTAAACTAAGGAACCAACCAACCAACCATTAGTATTCGTTATTCCCCTAATCAAATGCATATATTATTATGAAGCTGGGATTCTAAAAGTTCATCTGCGGACTACCATTATCCTCTTGAAACGTCGCTGTTGGACAATACACGCAAGGTCAATACAATGAAGAAAAATGAATTCATTGACCCTTAAAATGTAATAGTTAGGTTAATAATGCATACTAAGTTTAAAATAGGCTCATTCAGTTATATTAGCGAAATTTCAGGATTAATCTATTATAAGGTACAAGCAGTACAATTTCAACACAATTTTTGATCAGATAAAAAGCACGCACAACGACTTTGAGTGTAAAAGTATTGCTCATTATAACAACGACCTTCCTCCGGGTTGCACACAATACGATACAGCGAGCAAAGGTGAAAATGAAAATCCACAGCCTGCTTCCAGTCTCCGACCGGGTCAGGAATGGAATGAATGAAGCCCCCATCTAGCGGCGAGGATATTAACTGTGCCGGCTGCCGAGGCCTGACGCACTCCTCTGAGGCAATGATTAAATGAATGACAGATGAAATGATAGTGGCGAGTGTTGCTGGAATGAAATTTTGACAGGGAAAACCGGAGTACCCGGAGAAAAACCTGTCTGCTTCCGTTTGTCCAGCACAGATCTCACATGGAGTGACCGGGATTTTAACCACGGATCCAGCGGTGAGAGGTCGGCGTGCTGCCGCCTAAGCCACGGAGGCTCGCAGCGAGCAAAGGTACGATATCCTAATATCCAATTGTGATCCCGAGCATCGCCGGGCTTAAGAGCTAATATTATTATAAAATTAGATCTAGTTTGTGAGATATTCTGGGTTTACATCGCTGTGAACGGTATTAAGTAAGATGTGTTATATTTGTCCCAAGCAAGCCACTTATTACTGTCGTAACTTGGCGCCACGCCGTTACTATCTGGGTGAAAGTTGAGAGAATGTGGTCCATTGTTCACAAGACTGCAATACTAATGTCAGGTACCCAGCAATGCAGAACGCATCCCAAGTCACAGCTGTGCTGCTGTCCACATCTTCTTCACCTTGACTTAAAGCTTTATATTGCCGAACGGCAGATTAATTATCTGTGATTTTACCACATTATTTATGTTCGACGATGTCGAAATCTAAATATTATATGTCAGAAAACTGTATCATAACTTAGTACTATTCATCATTATGAAATAGTTTCTCCGGCCAATCAGAGCTCATTCATTGACCAATTAGGTAAGGATAGCTTCACGCATGCGCTCAAAATCCAACATGTCGGACATGAATTACATGATCCGAAAGTTCAAATTGGATATCGGATCAGCCATTGTAGTTACAATCCCAAACATAAAGACAAAATCAGCACGAACCTTTACGGTAACAAGAAAATACTATGACATATGCAAGAAATTTATGAATCTACGTCCAGAAGTTAGCAACACAGCATCCTTCTATATAAATTACTGACATGGAAAGAGCACCGTCCCATATGTTCGCGTAAATAAACTGGCGAATATGAGACAAGAAATAGCACTGTACCTTAATATCCCCAACTCCAATTTCTACACAGCGCATTGCTTTCAAACGACTTCGGTGACAATATTAGTGAATGCTAGTTCTGATCGGCACTAGACATCATGCAGGCTGTAAACAATAGCATTGCCAAGCAAAGTAAATGGTATCTACTTTCGAAATTCTTTGACCCACGCATGTGCTCTGTTCAGTCAGCAAACCATCCAGCGCGCTCTATTCACTAACTGAAGCACCTGAATCCCACAGATATGTATGAATATTTATGTTAAAACATGTACGGTAATAAAGTTATAATTATCTTTCAACGTAAACAGTCGTATGCAACTTGCCTATAATGGTAATTAAGACACTCGTATGGAAATTATAAAACTCGCTCCGCTCGTTTTATAAACATACTCGTGTCTTAATTATTGCCATTATAGGCTCGTTGCATAATGTAGTCTACTATTATTGAATTTCAGTATTGAATTGCAATTTTAAAGCATATTTAATTGTGTATACAGAAACCAGACGGCAGTTTTTCGAGCCGAAGAACACGAGGAAGAAGCTGGTATTCAGAAAAGTGTAAGGAAAAGCTGTAACTTATCACCCATACTTTTAAATTTGAACAAGCATTGAAAGAAATTAGAGAAAGATTTAAAGTAGATGTTAAGATTCAAGGAGAAATAATTTCATCACTGAGATTTGCTGATGACATCGTCATCTTAGCCGACACACCGGAGGATTTGATGACTTCTTAAATAGTATGGACTCTGTTTCGAGGAAAGAATTCATGATGAAAATCAGTACAGTACATGTAAAACAAAAATATTGTAATGCAGCCGAAAGAAATCACAAACCCCTATGGACGTCAAATTTGCATGTGAGAAGCTAAAGGAAGTAGGAGAATTTCGCTACTCGGATAACCAGTGATGGACGAAGCAAAGAGGATATAAAAAGTAACTTGGTTCAGGCAATGAATGCATTTCTGCAGACACGGAATCTGTTGACATCGAATATAGATTATTAGGAAGTCATTTTTGAAATCCTTTGTCCGGAGCGTGCTGCTCTATGGAAGTGAAACTTGGACCGTTGGTGCAGCGGAAAAGATGAGAGTAGAAGCGTTTGAAATGTGGTGTTACAGGAGAATGATGAAGATCAGATGGGTAGATAGAGTAACAAGATATTAAGACGAGTGGGAGAGGAGAGATGTTTCTGGCGACTGCTAATGAAGAGAAGAGATAGGTTGGTAGGACACACACTAAGGCACCCAGGAATAGCAAGTTTAGTAATGGAAGGAAGTATCGAGGATAAGAAGTGTAGGGGTATACCAAAGTTAGAATATGTTAAACAGATTGTCTCGAATGTAGGGTGTGGTAGCTATGTAGAGATGAGTGATAAGCTCAGGACAGGAAGGAATGGAGAACTGCATCAAACCAGTCAAAATACTAAAGACTCAAACAAAAACAACAATGCAAGCTTAACTCAGACATTAGAATACGGTGAATAAACCAGAGTGTCTGTATGAAGTGAATGCTTCTGAATTACTGGAAAGGTTAGTCTGAGGTTGCAGAGAAGTTTGAGAGAAAGATCCTTAGAAAGATGGTTGGCTAGTTCCTCAGTTTAGGGGCTGCGACAACGCGGTCATGTAGCGCCGTGTACTTTGGGTGTGTGTAGAATCTGTCTGATAACCGGTGTTAATTGTGATGACTGTATTAGTGTGTGTTATCTGTAATTCAGGTAAGGACTGCAGACGATTAATTTCAAGTAGTTCCTACTTTTACTGACAAATGCTACCGTAAGCGACACCTAGCTGTGAACTTGGCTACTAGATGCCACCGCAACTGGCACTTGGAGGCAAACGTTGGAATTTAATAGCGCGTTAATCAAATCTAACCTACAAATGTAGCTTCACACAATTGTAGTTAGTGGAAGCTGCATTTACACGCCACAAATCTATGACATGGACCCGCCGACTTCACTTCCCCTTCGAAGGAAAGCATACTGAGGGATGTTTAACGCTCTTTAAAAAATGCAACAATTTTGGCCGAGTTTGAACCCGCGATCTTCGGCATAGAAGCTCAGCATGCTACCAACTATGCCACCGAAAGATAATCGGCCCGAAGATTGTGGCTGGAAAATACAGGTTACGAGGAGGTACAGAATTGATCCAAGTAACGAACAACTGTTGGAATCCATAAAGACTAATTCTTTGGTCACCTATTTAGAATAGACGAAAAGTTGTTGATTAAGGCAGGTATATGCAAGGCACCCTAGGCCTCGGATACACTCAGGATCAGCAAGACACCAAGAATTGACCAAGGGAGGTCAACAGTAAAGATGAGAGAGGTGTGACAAGGAAGTGGAAACAATGCCAGACTCAAGTGCGGTCCCGTGGTCGCCAACCCTCACCCCACAAGTTCTAAGTCCCTTGGGGGAAGGCAAGTGTGCATTTCCCATCTCGCGCACCGTCTGGCGCAATTATTTACTCATTTGTTTATTCATTCATTTGTTTATTAATTCATTTGTTTATTCATTCAATTGTTTATTAATTCAATTGTTTATTCATTCATTTGTTTCTTTATTCATTTGTTTATTCATTCAATTGTTTCTTTATCCATTTGTTTATTCGTTCATTTGTTTATTCATTCAATTGTTTATTCATTCATTTGTTTATTCATTCATTTGTTTATTCATTCGTTTGTTTATTCATTGATTTCTTTATTCATTCATTTGTTTATTCATTTGTTTATTCATTCATTTGTTTATTCATTCATTCATTAATTTGTTTAATCATTTATTTGTTTATTCATTTTTATTCACTCATTTATTCATTCATTTGTTTATTCATTCGTTTCTTTATTCATTTGTTTATTCATTCAATTGTTTCTTGATTCATTTGTTTATTAATTCATTTGTTTATTCATTCATTCATGAATTTGTTTAATCATTTATTTGTTTATTCATTTTTATTCATCCATTTATTCATTCATTTTTAGTCATTCGTTTCTTTATTCATTTATTTATCAATTGTTTCTTTATTCATTTGTTTTTTATTCATTTGTTTATTCATTCAATTGTTTCTTTATTCATTTGTTTCTTTATTCAATTGTTTATTCATTCATTTGTTTCTTTATTCATTTGTTTATTCATTCAATTGTTTATTCATTCATTTGTTTATTCATTCATTAATTTGTTTAATCATTTATTTGTTTATTCATTTTTATTCATTCATTTATTCATTCATTTGTTTATTCATTCATTTGTTTCTTTATTCATTTGTTTATTCTTTCATTTGTTTCTTTATTCATTTGTTTATTCATCCAATTGTTTCTTTATTCATTTGTTTCTTTATTCAATTGTTTATTCATTCATTTGTTTATTCATTCATTTGTTTGTTCATTCATTCATTAATTTGTTTAATCATTTATTTGTTTATTCATTTTTAATCATTCATTTATTCATTCATTTGTTTCTTTATTCATTTGTTTATTCTTTCATTTGTTTCTTTATTCATTTGTTTATTCATTCAACTGTTTCTTTAATCAATTGTTTATTCATTCATTTGTTTCTTTATTCAATTGTTTATTCATTCATTTGTTTATTCATTCATTTGTTTATTCATTCATTTGTTTATTCATTCATTTGTTTATTCATTCATTTGTTTCTTTATTCATTAAATGGTGTATTTATTCATTCGTTTATTCATTTATTTATTTGTTTATTTATTTATTTATTTATTTATGTATTTATTTATTTATTTATTTATTTATTTATTTATTTATTTATTTGGCCACATCTGTATGACAGTCATGAGGTACAGGCGCCCCTTGAGATAATAAGCCAGAGACTATAATACTGTGGTTATCATACAATACTATCAAATACGAGTTAGCCACGGGCCATGTCTCGTGATTTACGTCACTGATATCAAACACTGGCTAGCTCATTATCATAATTGGTCTTCATCTGCATCTTATCTCTTACTTCTCAGCCACTCTCGTCTAGAGATATCTTCTTCCTCTCAATGATTGGAGGACGTGATAGTAGAAACTACAGCTTACACCTTAAAGAATGTGACACGTAAACAGTAAGTTGACATGAGACGAACCATGATGCTTTCCTTTCTCATGGACTAGCAGAAGTACCCGTTCTTCGAACGGTCTTCGGTGTTAACACCAGACATTATCAATTGAGCTACTGTTGCAATGGTTAGTGGTTTGTCATTCCTTTATAAGTTTATCAGAAGGAAGTTAGTTTTCTGGGAATATCAAACACACCGTTAATTTAAGGGCCTTTAAATGTGGTTTTCGGAGACTCTTTATAGACTCCCGAATTTTGTGTCTCACATTGAGAAGCGCAACATTTATGCTTCGGTCGTCCTTCTAGGATAATTTTTATATTTCGCCTATTTTAGCATGTACATGTATTTTGAGAAGTTTTTCCCGATATCCACCTTTCCATTGTATGAAAAGTACGGGGAAGAGTTTTATAAATGATTGGTGTAATGACTCTCAAGGATACTATACCTAATCTTACGGTTCACCAAGCATCCGAACACGAGTTATAGGCGTACGTAAAGATACACAGAAAGACAGACAGACAATTCTATTGTCTACAACATATCACCCAGATATCCAAATATGGGTATATCTACCACACAGTATCAAACAAAATCATCCTTACGATGAACCCCTATGTCGACAAAAATTAATAAATAAATGATGAGTTAAATGTGCTCTCATACTAAATTCACCTAACGTGTACTTCATGACGTGAAATAGAATTGAAAGCCTTGTAGACGAAACGCAATACACGTCACATAAAAACTGACCCTCCACGTTGTGTTAGGTCCCCATACACAGGAAGACCCCTTTCATAAATTATAAAGGCTTGTGGTGAATGAAAATTCAGGTTCTTTAGGCTCAAATGGCCCAAATTCCTAAAAGCCGAAAAAATGCTGATTCAATTCAGGAATTTATGAAAATAATGTTGCTGTTTGGAAATACACACATCAAAAAAAGTTTTGCATCACCTCGGTTCCAAGAGTTCCGGAACCTTTAAATACAAAGGGAATAGAGATCAACACAAACAACATTTCAGCTCGTTTTATTGCTCATGAGACCCACACATTGCATGTTGTACCATCATACAGCTAGACTTTCAGCATTTGTGGTCCAGATTGCAGTACACACCACTACCTCTAATACCCAGTAGCACGTCCTCTTGCATTGATGCATGCCTGTATTCGTCGTGGCATACTATCCACAAGTTCATCAAGACACTGTTGGTCCAAATTGTCCCACTCCTCAACGACAATTCGGCGTAAATCTCTCAGAGTGGTTGGTGGGTCAAGACGTCCATAAACAGCCCTTTTCAACATATCCCAGGCATGTTCGATAGGGTTCATGTCTGGCGAACATGCTGGCCACTGTAGTCGAGCGATGTCGTTATCTTGAAGGAACGCATTCACAAGATGTGCACGATGAGGTCGAGAATTGTCGTCCATCAAGACAAATGCCTCTCCAATATTCTGCCGATATGGTTGCACTATGGGTCGGAGGATGTCATTCAGGTATCGTAAAGCCGTTTCGGAGCCTTCCATGACCACCAGTGGCGTACGTCGGCCCCACATAATGCCACCCCAAAACATCAGGGAACCACCACCTTGCTGCACTCGCTGGACAGTGTGTCTAAGACGTTCAGCCTGACCAGGGTGCCTCCAAACACGTCTCCGACGATTGTCTGGTTGAAGGCATATGCGACACTCATCGGTGAAGAGAACGTGATGCCAATTCCGTGGGGTCCATTCAGCATGTTGTTGGGCCCATCTGTACCGCGCTGCATGGTGTCGGGGTTGCAAAGCTGGACCTCGCCATGGACGTCGGGAGTGAAGTTGCGCATCATGCAGCCTATTGCGCACAGTTTGAGTTGAAACACGACGTCCTGTGGCTGAACGAAACGCATTATTCAACATGGTGGCATTGCTGTCAGGGTTCCTCCGAGCGGCAATCCGTAAGTAGCGGTCATCCACTACAGTAGTAGCCCTTGGGCGGCCTGAGCGAGGCCTGTCATCGACAGTTCCTGTATCTCTGTACCTCCTCCATGTCCGAACAACATCGCTTTGGTTCACTCTGAGACGCCTGGAAACTTCCCTTGTTGAGAGCCCTTCTTGACCCAAAGTAACAATGCGGACGCGATCGAACTGCGGTATTGACCTTCTAGGCATGGTAGAACTACAGACAACATGAGCAGCGTACCTTCGTCCTGGTGGAATGACTGGAACTGATCGGCTGTCGTACCCCCTCCGTCTAATAGGCCCTGCTCATGCATGGTTGTTTACATCTTTGAGCAGTTTTAGTGACATCTATGAACAGTCAAAGGGACTGTATCTTGGATACAATATACACAGTCAACGTCTATATGCCGGAGATCTGGGAACCGAGGTGATGCAAAACTTTTTTTGATGTGTGTATAATAGACCTTCTGTACTATAATATGTCACAAGTGAAAATTGCGTGAAAAAATTCTAGGTTACCACTTGACCCCCTTAACAGCATTGATGAATTATACAGTCTAAGTTGGTTCCGTGATAACCTTATAGCCATTTGCAAACTTGCACAGAAATGTAATAAATGGAGTGACATTGCTTCTTACAGAAATAGATGGAAAGTTGGATGTCACCCCCTGAGATAATGTTGTCATGGTTACCGACTTGCATTCCTTCATTAGTTTGTTAAATTAAATATCTCAGAAACTGTTGGTTTTAGAGCCTTATAATGTAGTGTTTGAGGACCCTTTATGGCCCCCGAGTTTTGTTTCTGGCACCGAGGGGCTTTGTCTCGTCGTTGTACGCCATAATATAATACTAATAATAATAATAATAATAATTTGGGATAGGAATATAATAGACCTGCCGTACCACACCCGCAGGTGTAGGCCTAAATCTCGTGAAAATACTCTAGAGTACCCCTTGACCACCTTAAGCGCATTATACGTATTGATGAATTTTACAGCTTAATTTGGTTCCGTGATAACCTTCTAGCCGTTTGCAAACTTTCACACTAATGTAATTAATGGAATTGCATTGCGTCTTACAGCAATAGATGGACCTCTGCGATACTGTAGCCATGGTTACCGGCTTGCATTCGTTCATTAGTTTATTAAATGAAATTAGTATTCTGGGAATATCTCAAAAACGGTTGGTTTTAGGGCCTTAAAATGTGGTTTTCGGGCCCCCGAGTTTTGTCTCTCACATTGCGGGGCTGAAAATGAGCTTTGTCTCGTCCTTCTACGCCTATTTCAGCATGTATTTTAAGGGGATAGGCCCCCTTTCATGAGACGTACGGAGAAGAGTTACATCAATGATTAGAGTCGTGCTTCTGATGGGTATCTGTACCAAATTTTACGTTGATACACCCAGCCGTTCTCGAGTTATAAGGGAACAAAGTTTTCCACGGACAAACAAACAGACAGACAGACAAAAAAAATATTTTTGCGCGCATCCATCATAAAACAGTCTGAAACGCGTAAATAACTCAAATTTCCGTAGAAATTCAGAAAAAAAAACAGACAAACTTTCATTTTTATATACGTATAGAGAGATTGACTGCACCGCTCGGTGTTGACCGTGTTTTATTGCACAAATGTAGGTTTTACTCGCTACCCGTTGGAGATTCACGAAAAGTGATAGGGACTCTTCGGATAGGAAATTAAATTTTAAAGTTCGTATGTGTCATCAAAAGTTTGCTATTTCTTAGCGTTCTATTTTTATTTGAAATGGAAATATGAAATTTTGAAACCAATGGGTGTAGTGACGTTACTAAAATGGTCGCCATTTTTAAATAGTGCAAAATATCGAAATCAAAAGTAGCCTATGTGTAACTCTGGTAAATCAGCTATATCCATGCAAAATTTCATTTCAATCGGACCAGTGGTTCTTGCGTGATTGAGTAACAGACAGGACGACAAACACCATCTCATTTTTATATATTAGTATGATAATGAGATTTGTTGATGACATTGTTATCTTAGCCGACACTCCACAGGATTTCAATGAGTTTTCAAACACTATGGATTCTGTCTTGAAGAAAGAATTCATGATGAAAATCAACAAAGGTATTAAGAAGTCATTTTTGAAATCCTTTGTCTGGGGAGTCGCACTCTGGACGTTAAACTTTGTTGGCAAAGCAGAAAAGAGGAGAATGGAAGCGTTTGAAACGTGGTGTTACAAGAGAATGATGAAGATCAGATGGGTAATAGGGTTACAAATGAAGAGGTATTAAGACGAGTGGGAGAGGAGAGATGTTTCTGGCGACTGCTAATGAAGACTTACTTACTTTCCGTGTCCGGGAGACACTCTAAATTCTTCCTTTCCAGAACTCTGCAGCTCTTATCCCTCGGTCTGTGGCCAACATAAGGTCTTCCTGGCTGCAGGTGTCATTAAGATCTTTGCACGTGAGCAGGTGTTGTGGAGTCTGGATTTCTCCGCAGACACATCGTGGATCTTCTGTATAACCTCACTTCACAAGGTTGCTACGACACTTAGGCACTCCTGTTCTCATCCGGTTTAAGGACCTCTAGGTGGTATAAGGCAAATGACTACCACTGCTCAGTTCTTTTTTAGGGGTAAACCCCTCTGGTACTATTTGTTTCCAGAGTGACACACGCCGGATGTCTGGCTTGGTATGGAGGGGTACTGTTCTCTTAATAAAACTTTTCCTGGATCTTAGGCGAGGAGTGGTCTCCTTCTGGTTGAACATAGAATGTCTGGGATCTGTTTCAAGCTTTTGTCTCGCTTTCTCTGCTGCCACCCTGCGTCGAATAACTTGAGGTGCAATGCCAGCGAGAGGGTAGATCTTCTGACTGGAGTTGGTCTCAGATATCCAGTGACAATACGTGTGGACTCGTTAAGAGCTGTGTCCACTTACTTGGTATGGGCAGATGCTCCCCACACTGATGATCCGTACTCTCCTGCTGCGAAGCAAAGTCTCAATGCTGTTGAACGTAGAACCTGAGGGTCACTCCCCATGTTGAACCTATAAACTTCCACATTATGCTATTTCTTGAGCTGATCTTGCACTTCAATTCTCTACAATGTTTCCTGAAGCTCAGGGTACGATCAAGCTTGATTCCCAAATATCGAGGCGTTTCACAGCTTTCGAGTGTCACTCCTTTCCAGACAACATTCAACATTCTCCGGGCATCTTTGTTGCGAAGATGAGATGCGCATACTTGTGCCTTTCCTGGATTAGGTTTCAGGTGATTCTGGGTGTAATAATTGTCTAATCTCTCAAGAGCATTGGACAGTTTTCCCTCCACCTCCTTAAAGCTCCTACCCTGTACAGCAATAGCGGTGTCATCCACATAAATAAAACGCCTGGCCTCTAAATATTCTGACTGGTCATTTGTATAAATGTTGAATAGTAATGGGGATAACACACTGCCTTGAGGTAACCCGTTTTTCTGGTTCCTCCATCGACTTTTGTTCCCTTGAAGTGTAACATGGAACCTTCTGTTCTGGAGCATCCCACGTATGACATTTGTTAGATGGTAATGAAGAGAAGAGATAGGTTGAAAGGACACATCCTACGACACCCAGGAATAGCAAACTTAGTTATGGAAGGAAGGGTCGAGGACAAGAACTGTAGGAGTAGACCAAGGTTAGAATATGTTAAACAGATTGCCTCGGATGTAAGGTGTGGTACCTGAGATGAACCGATTAGCTCACGACAGGGAGGCATGGAGAGCTGCATTAAACCAATCAAAAGACTAAAAACTCGATGGATGGGCCTCGTACATTCCTCCTAAACCAGCCCTTGGTCGTCTGTCTGCCAAACTTTCCCTCCCCCAGACACTTTAGGGCCATCCAGACAGCGCTCCGGCTGCGCTCTAAGCCAGTGCTCCGAGCGCTTTGTTGGAAGGTAGTTTCAGAAGTAGTGGGAGGAGCTTGGCTGGCTGAGCACGCTGAAGTGTGCAGCCGATCCATCAGTCGCTAGTCTAGTCCAATGCGCTTTGTTGACAGCGTGTAAGTAAATCAGTTTCGCAGTGGTCATGACTGAACAGCATACAAAAAAAAAGGAGTGGTGAAGCAGTCTTTAAAGCAGGATGGGAAATGTCTTTTTTCTGTACAGCTTATAAAGGGCATGCCAAATGTTTAGTGTGCAACAGAGATGTAATGTGTTAAAAAGAACACAATTTGTTGTTGAATTTTCATCTCTAATATGCTCACATTTCAGTTTGGAATAAATCACAATATTCTTTACTTAACACTTGTGCACATTCCATACATCGGAGTACCATTCGATTTGTATATGCTGTATATTTGTTATGGCAAAACAGCCCTATTAATATGTCAACAAACCCACAAGAGCCGTTAGCCGCACGACTGTACGTACGTATCTAGTCAGCGTGGTCCGAACACCGTCCGTCTCCTCGCTGCCACAGTGCAGTGGTGGTAGGGGAAGGAGCGCTAGTCTGACTGCCCAGTGCTCCCGGAGCGCAATGACTGGATGGCCCTGCTAGCATGACTGTAGCACGGTTGAAATCAGTATTAGGGTAGGGGATGGCCATGGCCTTAATTTCGGTACCATCTTGGCATTTCCTTGAAGTAGAAACGGGGAAATCTATGGTGACTGAGGTAGAAAATGAGTGTACACACAAACCAGAATTACATTTCTTGCCTGTTCTAAGTGATAGCATTCACCAACCTCGCAACGCTTGCCAGACACCAAAGCAGAACGGCAGAAGAAATTAAAGCATGACACTTGTTAATCATCTTAATGGCCGTATCATTGTGAAACTTGATAATAAGCAAGCGTGAAGGTCAGATGTTTGGAAAACCGTAACATATTCTGTATGTAAATGTTGGATCCCCTGTTGTTAGGACCCCCTGCTAATGTCACTTCATTCTCCACTGATGAAGTCGTAACGAGGCGTTTAGAGCTCTCATTAACTGGTCACTAGCTCTTTCTCATTCAAGGTCATTACCATTCTAGTGCAGAAAGATTGTTCCTTTGGTTAAAATACTTGTGTTGTGTTAGAGTCTTCCGTCTTTTAACTGATTTGATGCAGCCCTCCATATCCTGAGCTAATCGTTTCATCTCTACATAGCTACCACACCCTACATCCGAGGCAATGTGTTCAACGTATTCTAACCTTGGTCGACCCCTACAGTTCTTGTTCTCGTTCCCCCAGGGACTCACATTTAGTGGGACGTGGGTTGGCGACCACGGGACCCCAGCTGAGTCCGGCATTGCTTCCACTTACTTGTGCCAGGCTCCTCTCCATCTTCTTTCCTGTTGACCTCTATTGGTCAAATCTTGTCCTCTTCCGACCCCGACGGTATTAGGGTTGGGTATCCGAGGCCATCCGAGGCCTAGGGAGTCTTTCACTTTCCCGCCTTCATCGGCCCTTGTCTCATCTTTCTATTCTTCGATGGGTCAGCCTTCTTTTTCTTTTCATGTTATCTCCTGCCTTCTGCTCAAGGCCCTCAAGGAGGCAGGGTGTGTGTAGCCCCACCATGTCTGGTGCACACTGGATAGTGCTACACCCTCAGGGTCTCACGGCTGGTGAGTTTGGGAGTTGGCGATCCCGAGGGATTCCTGAGCTGGGTCCGTTTTTCCCCCTTTTTTCTCTGACCTTGGGCGGGCCCCCTCCACTTTCCCTTTCCTATCTGCCTCTCATGGCTCTCCTTCCTTCGAAGTCCCTCAATCCTCATTATTCGAGGGTTGAGGGCATTTCTTTTCTTCCTGTCCTTTATTTGTTAACCATTTCTTCTTCTAGTATGTAAGTCTGTAGTTAGTATTAGTTATAGTTTTCATTCTCATCTCATCTTTCACTATCACCCAAACCATTAGGGGCCGATAACCTACATGTTAGTCCCCTTAAAATAACAATTATCATCATCATCATCATTGTTACAATTAATTGTAACACCACACCGTCCGTAAATCCTTCTTCTGACATGATTTTGTACTTCGCGCTCGTAAACGTGTAAGTAGTACTCTGGTGGTTCACTAGATTGAAGCACGGCACAGGGAGCAACTTTTACTGTGCGTAGATGTGCCTGGTGTGAGCTAGACAAAACAGGTCTGATAGTTAGAATGGAATTGGTTCTGTTGTTTCATTCCTGGAAACCTTAGTTACATTTGTTAGATTTTTCTAATCACCAAAAGGAGATTGGAATGTACCTTCATGACGGCAAGATGTACCTACTAAGACTTACCTCTTGGATTCTGGTGAGAATCCGGTAGCTTAGGCTACCAGATATGGCCTACAGCTTGGAAAACATCGTTGAAGCTTTAACTAATATGAGGAAAATATCGGAATGGAATATCGGTTCATTTAAGTAAAAATATCATTGTAAATTGGAATACAGGAAAGATGATAGTAATTCGTGTGCGCATTGGAAAGTGATATGGTTTGGTATTTCTGTTAGGAATGGACATCACAACGACGGAGTTATACTTCCTTTAATTTATATTTGTTGGTGGGTCAACTTAAGGAATGCATATATATTTGGTGGGTTTCTGGTCGTGGCCCACAGTATGTGAGTTGCCAGTGGAAATATGGTTGCTGGCATAAGGTGAGAGAGTGTTCCTACTAGTAATAAGTGAATCGTTTTATTTTGGAGAGTGTGCTCGAATGAACTGTCAAGATTACTGTAAACTTAATACGTCATCTCCTTGATATACCACGAAGTCGGGTGGCTAACATTTTGTTGTGTGGATAATGTTTTATTAATTCTTTCCATTTAATAATTTAAAGTACTTCATTGATCCATAGTAGTATATTCTTGTTAGAATCTGTTTAAATGTCCTTATAACTGGGCTAGTTATAAGGTTAGATTTCATGGTGCGTTCCGATCGTCATTTGTCAAGACCAGATGTTGCAGTAATGTGTTGTAGTTTTGCTGATAGTAAGAAGAAGATCGACAGTAGCCATTAGCGAATTTTAAGGAGTTTGTGCGGAGTTCTAATTTTAGGCCTATTAATTGGATCTGTTTTAAGCCTCCGTGGCTTAGGCGGCAGCACGCCGGCCTCTCACCGCTGGATCCGTGGTTCAAATCCCGGTCACTCCATGTGAGATCTGTGCTGGACAAAACGGAGGCAGACAGGTTTTTCTCCGGGTACTCCGGTTTTCCCTGTCAAAATTACATTCCAGCAACACTCTTCACTATCATTTCATTTCATCTGTCATTCATTTAATCATTGCCCCAGAGGAGTGCGTCAGGCCTCGGCAGCCGGCACAGTTCATATCCTCGCCGCTAGATGGGGGCGTCATTCATTCTATTCCTGACCCGGTCGGAGACTGGAATCAGGCTGTGGATTTTCATTCATTCAATTGGATCTGTTTTGTATCGTGGCGAATCGATTGTCTTAAGGACATTGTACCTATGATTAAGGTGCATTGATTTTCGTCAGAAATATTAAGATTCTACTGGCAGGCAAATATGTGGACATACGAATTGTGTCGGAAAGATGCTAGTTGGTTATGTGCGCAATCTGAAATTAAGATTACAAATGTATGGCAAGTACAGGACGATATCAAATGGGAAATTTTCGTTTAGGGCCGAACCAAGAAAGTAAGTACACGAAAGTGAGGGTCGTGTTTCCATCTCTATTTACCTTGTACTACATGTATGTATTTATTGTTATGTGTGACATCTATTGTAGGATTATTTTGGAAACAATAGATGTCGAGTGATTTGAAAGAAAACAGTGTTTCATTTCTAAGCGATAAATTTAGTCATAGCTCCAAAGTAAGTTGAAACTTGGCCTAGCAACTTCCCTTCCCAAGTTAGTTTTGTTCAGGTGTCTGGACACGTTTGTAATTAGCGTTTGGCTTTCTTAAAAACGTTCAGGGGTATTCAATCATCATCTTGTCCTCGACCCTTCCTTCCATAACAAGTTTGCTATACCTGGGTGTCTTAGTAAGTGTCCTACCAACATATCTCTTCTTTTCATTAGCAGTCACCATAAAAATCTCTCTGTTACTCTATTTACCCATCCGATCTTCATCATTCTCCTGTAACACAACATTTGAAATGCTTCTATTCTTCTCTTTTCTGTTGATGCACCAAGCTTTACTTCCATAGGGAATCTATGATTGAGAAGGAGGTGGTCGTAGCCTTGAATTAGGAATCATCCAGGCATTTGCCTGGGGAAACCATGGGAAGACCACTTCCAATATGGCAGAGAATGAAATTTCTTGATAGGGATTAACTTCTATTCTATATCCTTTAGGGAAACACAAATTGTTGTCAGATTGTTAAATGTATCTTTATACAAAACCAATGGAACGATTACTTACAGTACGTTACTTCGAGTATCGCAACTATTACGAAGTGACTTTTGCATATAGTAACGGCGACTGTTATTTTTAGTTGCCTATAAAATGTAGGGGAAGATGGCCTCCTCTATTCCACCTCTTAAACCCTCAATAACTAACGAACTAACTAACTAACCTCTAAAAGGTAACGGGCTCAACCTGTTCTTGACTCTTATGAATCTCATACTTTTCAATGGATACATTGAACAAGCAATGAAGGAAATTTCAAGGAGAGATAATTTCAACTCTGGATTTGCTGATGACATTGTCATCTTGGCCGACACGCCTGAGGATTTGAATGAGCTTTTAAATGGTATGGACTCTGTCTTGAGGAAAGAATTCATGATGAAAATTAATAAATGAAAAACAAAAATATTGAAATGCAGCCGAAAGAAATCAGAAACCTTCATGGATGTCGAATTGGCAGGTGAAAATCTAAAGGAAATACGAGACTTCTGTTACTTATGAAGCAAAATAACCAGTGATGGACGAAGCAAAGAGGATATAAAAAGTTGGTTAGCACAGGCAAGGAAAGCATTTCTACAGAAAAGGGATCTGTTGACATCAAATAGATGTAGGTATTAGGAAGTCATTTTTGTCTGGAGCGTGGCGCTCTATGGAAGTGAAATTTGGACTGTTGGAGAAGCAGAAAAGAGAATTGAAGCGTTTGAAATATGGTGTTACAGGAGAATGATAAAGATCAGATTAATAGATAGGGTTACAAATGAAGAGGTATTAAGACGATTGGGAGAGGAGAGATGTTTCTGGCGACTGCTAATGAAGAAAAGAAATAGGTTGGTAGGACACTTACTAAGACACCCAGGAATAGCAAACTTAGTTATGGAAGGAAGGGTCGAGGACAAGAACTGTAGGGGTAGACCAAGGTTAGAATATGTTAAACAGATTGACTCGGATGTAGGGTGTGGTAGCTATTTAGAGATTAGCTCAGGACAGGGAGGAATGGAGGGCTGCATCAAACAAGTCAAAAGTTTAAAGACTCAAACAAAAACAACATGTTGGTAATCCACTGAAGAATTAAGGTTTTTTTACTTCTGAATTATTCTATTTAAGAAAACAAGCTGTTTGTTTTAAATTACAGTGCTCCAGCGCAGCTATTGGCTCCCGCGGGCGAATGGGACACAAATACTATAATAGAGGAATAAGCAGCCAAGCATAGCATAGCAAGGTCGTTATCAAGAACCATATCGTTACTGGATAATAGCTTCATTTTCAAGGATGAACACTCTCCAAGATGCCATGTGGATAAAACTCGTCTCTATTCTGCGAACAGTAGGTAGGCCTACTGCCGGGAAAGAAAACAAAAGGAATTTATTTTTTTCATAAACGATGTTGGTGGTGGCGACATTGATTATTGTTTTAAACAGTGGAACTACACGGTCATCTGCCCAACGTAAGGATTATTCTTCAATACCACTGTGCGAGACAAAAACCAGGGGTGTTTATATTAGCTAACGCGGCAGGAGTGAACATCCTTTCCACAGGTGTTTTGAATCATTACAGAAGGTAATGGTGAATATCAGTAGTTTAGTATTTTTAGTCTATTTTCATTTTATAAAAGAATAGGCATATGAGACCATCTTTTGTCCGTGTGTGGGTGTGTGCCCCCCTAATAACTTCGAAACGGCTGAAGCTATTGCAATGAAACTCGGTAAGATCATAGCACCATTCTGGCCGACCCTAACCTTGCCCTTCAAATCTGTTTACGTCTCACCAATCCAACATGGCGGCTGTGCGAAATATTTCACCAGCATTCAGTATCTCCGAAACTATTACCGATATCACCCTGAACCTTGGTACGGTAATGAGGAGCACTACTAGAAGTTCAACTATGAGACTTTCAAAAATCTGGTAACTACAAAACCAACATAGCGGCAAAGCGAAGTTGAGACATTTAAATAGAATTTTCTTGGGATTTAACAATCCAATCGCAAATGGTACAGCAAATGTTTATACACATTGTAATGCACTGGCACCTAATTTAGTCCAATTGTTTTCATAACCTAAAGTTGGCGGCTGTGCGAAATATTTCACTGGCATTCTATATCTCCGAAACTTTTACTGATATCACCCTGAAATTTTGTACAGTGATAAACGGCACTACTACAAGTTTATCTATGTAACTTTCAAAAACCTGTTAAGTATAAAACGAACATGGCGGCCACGCGAATTTGAAACAGCTTAATAGACTTTTATCGCGATTTACCCATCTAAGCGCAGTGAAATATGGTACAGTAAATGATTATACATATTGTAATAGACTGGCAACTAATTTAGTTCATTTGTTTACATACACTCAAGATGGCAGCTGTGCGAAATTTTAAATTTAAGTTTTTATTTCTTTTGTCGTAATCATGCGATCGAAGTGAAAGTTTGAATAGTGAAGCTACGCAATAATTTTTCTTTCATGGTACATAATTCTATGGCCTAAACATATAATAATCCAAAATGGTGTCCATCCAAAATATGTAGACGGTTCTCAATATCTACGAATCTTTTACAGCAATCAAACTGAAATTGTGTATGTTGATCGAGGCAATTAACATAAGTAGGGTATATGAAAATAGGCTATATAGACCTTCACGGAACTACTTGTTTTCGTATGTCCACGTCTCCTCAACAATATTTTGTAAAATAGTATTCGAAATAAACGTTCAGAGAGTACAGCTTCCCTTGACCAGAATAAAAGTAAAAAATTCTTAAACTACTGAAATTAGCCATTAGAAATGGTAGGGAACAAGAATTTCCGTGACGAACTAAAGAGCCTACTTTTCTTCAAATTTAAGATTCATGCCAATGATTAATCTATATGGATCTATCTAGAATAATGACGAAATCAAGTTGGTAATATCGACATTTCTAATTAGTTCGTAGTACTCTATACCTGGCATAATGTAGCCTCATAGAGCACTACAGTTGGCAGCCCTGGCGACTGAATATATTCTTAGTTCCATCTCTTAAGGTACAGAATACAACATTTTTTGAAGTCCAATGGAGAGCATGGACGTTACATGCAGTTAAACATTGGATCTAACAGCGCGCGTAAAATCATGTTGGCAACAATGTCATGCATGTATTGGTCACAAATAAGAAGTTCTCTTGTTGTGCCAATTCTGAATGAAATACATTAGTTAGTATAGAAGTTACATGCATTTTTAAATTGGACCTATCAGCAGGCTTAGAATCATGTTGGCAGCATTGACATATATACGTTACTCCAAATTAATCTAGATAGCCAGGTACTATCCGTGTGCAAAGTTTAGAGCTATTAGCTTGCATACTTTCTGATGTATTGATATTAGGATAACAAAAATAGAGACATCATTTATTAACAGTGGCAGCCCTGGTTGCTCTTAAAATACGCATAGTCATATCTGTTATGGTACACATAGCACATACGAAATTTGGTTGAAATCCAAATGATAGTATGGAAGTTATATGTATTTAAAGTTGAATCTCTCAGCAGGCTTAGAATCATGTTGGTAGCACTGACGTATACACGTTACTCCAAATCAATATAGAATGTCAGGTACTATACGTGAGCATAGTTTAAAGCTGTCAGCTTGCATACTTTGTGATATTTTGGTATTTGGATAAAAGAAATTGAGAGCATTTATTAACAGTTGGCAGCCCTGTTGTCTCTTAAGAATATGCTCAGCCATATCTGGTTATGTACACATAGCACATACCAAAATTTGGTTGAATTCCAATTGATAGTGTAGAACTTATATAGCCTACATTTTAAATTTGGACCTATCAGTAGGCTTATAATCAGTTTGGCAACACTGGCATGTATGGCCTCCTGGAAATTGAACTGAAATATAATTATCTATGTGTGCCAATTTTGGAAGAGCTCCCATACATATCTTCCAAGATATCCAACATGGAGCTCAAATTTCAGTTGCGATTTTTTAGCAGTTGGTAGCCCTGCCACCTTTTTTTAAATACGGCATTGATATATTCAGGTATAGATCTTTACCCTTACCAAATTTTGTTTTGGTTGCTGCAGCCGTTTAGGAGTTGGTAGGGGCGAAGACACACCCACAGCCAGACAGACAGACACACATTTGCCCGGATCGATCTCATAAGTCTACTTTTTCCTCATTTTTGCAAAATGCGAACAGTAGGCTAAAAATCTGGAGATGATATAGTAATAGATGATTTCTCATCCACTGTCTATAAACCACCCGCCATCCCGTTTCTGAGCACGACTTGTATAGTAAAAATTCCAGTTGACTCAGTCATTTTTAGCAACAAGTGCAGCACTGCCAACCCAACACATTCGGTGCTATTTCGCATCCGGTATCATAAAACAAAAGAGCGCCGTCAAGTTAATGTGAAAGTGTACCAAGTTTTATACCGACAGCGGTGGCTACGATGGCTAAAGCGCAGCGTTAGGTCATGGGGCCAAGCTCTCTGCTGACTCGGTAGACGCGTGGGTTCGAGCCCCACCGTCGGCTGTCCTTGAAATGGTTTTCCGTGGTTTCCCATTTTCAACACCAGGCAAATGTTGGGACGGTCCCTTCTGATAGGCCACGGCTGCTTCCACATCCTTGCCCAAATTCATTCATCTTCATCCATTCTTCCATCTCTCATCCCGACGCGCAGGTCGCCCACGGGCGTCGACTAGAAAGACCAGCACTCGGCTTTCCGGGAGACCACACGAGAAAAAAAAAAGGAAGGTTATTACAGTGGTGAATGGGACGGATAAATTGGCAATTGAGAACAAAAAAGGAAAATTGTAAAGATTAAATTTTTGTACAAAAAATATGTACAATAAAAAGAACCTGTCTATCAATGCAAAATTACGACATTTTAATACAGTTGTTAGACCAGTCATCTTGTACGGCATAGAAACTACAAATATAACCGGAATGGAGAATTTGCTCAAGATAGAAAGAAGAATTTTAAGAAGGATTTATGGTCCTAGGAAAACACAGGAAGGTTATAGACTGAGATCAAATGCAGAAATTTATAGTAAAATCGACAACCTTGAAGTGATGATCAGAAAACGGCGACTTCAGTTCTACGGACGTATGGTCCGCATGGATTGCTCAAGGTTAAACAAACAACTTTTTGATCAAACTGGAACTATAAAGGGCAAGAAGGCTATGTAAAACAAATGAAAGAAGAATTTAAAAAAATCAAAATTACTGAAGAAGATTGTCTAAATCGAATACAGTACAGAAAGAAAATTTTTGGCCTCAAAATTCCTGTCGGGGAGAAGTTGAATCTCAACAGAGGAGAATGGACTGCTGAATGAAGAGCTGCGCAGTCGACCAGGATGAAAGACTTCTGGAAGAGAAAGAAGGAAACGAGACCTATAAAGAAGTGATATTTGCGTGGTCCTTGTTGGCCTGACCACGGTGTGTATATACAGTGGTGAATACTGTTCTACACACAAAACAAACCAAATCTGGGGCTTACACCCCAGGCCCCCTTGCGTGTAGTGCAATCAGTAATTTTTGTCCAGACAGTCAACGAAGCAAGTAGCGACCAATGATTGCGTTCAGACCAATGGTTTCGTCCAGTCACTAGTCTAACTAAGTAGCAACCAATGATTGCCTCCAGACAATTTTCGTCCTACGTTAGTCGGGACAATCTGTTAAAAATAAGGGGAAAATCCACCTATTCTGGCGCAGCACAATCGCATAGCTCACGTTCTTGTTGATCCATGTTTGGGGTCTAGGGACACCTTGGTCATCAGCTCCTTTGTTCAAAAAAATTAAGATGACTTGATCTGCCGCCATTATACCGTTACGAAATTATTGTCATTTTTTTGTGTGCTAAATTGAAAAATAACAAGAAGTTCCGTGACAAACTAAAGAGACTACTTTTTTTTAAATTTAAGATTCATGCCAATAGTTAATCTATATGGATCTATCTAGAATAATGACGAAATTAAGTTGGTAATACCAAAATTTCTAATTAGTTCGAAATACTGTATACCTGGCATAATCTAGCCTATTAGAGAACTACAGTTGGCAGCCCTGGTGACTGAATATATTCTTAGTTCCTTCTCTTCCAATGGATAGCATGGACGTTACATGCAGTTAAACATTGGATCTAACACTGAGCGTAAAATCATGTTGGCAACAACGACATACATGTATTGGTCAGAAATAATCTGAAATAATATGATCTATTGTTGTGTCAATTTTGAATAAAATCCATTAGTTAGTATAGAAGTAACATGCATTTTAAAATTGGACCTATCAGCAGGCTAAGAATCATGTTGGCAGCACTGGCGTAGGCCTATATTAGTTACTCCAAATTAATCTAGAATGCCTGGTACTATACGTGTGCAAAGTTTAGAGCTAATGGTTTGCATACCTTCTGATATATTGATATTAGGGTAACAAAAATAGAGACAGTATTTATTAACAGTTGCCAGTCCTGGTTACTCTTAAGAATCGGCATAGTCATATTTGTTATGGTACATGTATTTACTTAGTTCGTCACGGAACTTCTTGTTTCACGCCACATCTCAGGTTTAAATCGAATTAATCCGACCCTGAACACCACAGAAACCTCGTTATAAGACACTTTATTTTCTTCAAAATATGATGATAACCTATGAACTAACCCTAAAATGAAATTCAATGTTGAAAAACAAAATTTTATCTTAAATACGCCAACAATATTACTGCGTCACTTCACTGATTTTTTTAAGCGTATGGCTTTTAGTGCCGGGAGTGTCCGAGGACATGTTCGGCTCGCCAAAGTTAGTAGATGCTTCTATTCAGACACCCATGGGGAGACCTACAAGTACCGTCGCGTGTGGAGTGTTGTTTGGGGAGGAAAGTTTGAATGTAAGGATAAGAAGTTGGAAGGTAGCGGCTGTGGCCTATAGTTAGGGACCAACCCAGGCATTTGCCTGGAAGGAAGATGGGAAACCACAGAAAATCATCTTCAAGGTAGCCGGCCGGGGGATTCAAACCTCCTCGCCTCCTGGATGTGAGCGACTGCCTACAGCACGCCGCACAGTGTGTCGAATCCCAATTTTAGGAGGAAAAAATTAATAACTTCGGGGTGCTGGGATTCTATTAAAAGTTGGCAATATACCGTTTTCGAGGTCGCTGAATTAATTTCTGGCATCGTCTAAAGTGTAAGATCTTCTGGGGTAAATATATAGGGGTGAGGGGTAAGGGGAGGTGTAAAAAATGACCGAAAGAAACACAAGAATCATCCATTTTCGGTAGTAAAAATCACGATTTGGATGTGTATATTATTGTTTATGACAGTGGTAAACATACTATTCAAAACTGCATAAAATATGAATAACAATGAGACTTTCAGTCAAGAATTCTTCTTCACTTTATTTGAGGGAATAGTCGAAGTCACTGTATGTAAAATCATTCAGATTAAATACGTAGACTATATTAAATTGTTATTAAACATAGAACAACGAAATATGCACAAAAATAACATTTATTTTCTAAAAATAAAACAAAATCATACAAACAATTTCTTTATAACAAAATGTCATTTTACAGTCCTGTTAATGACGTAGTTTTAGTAAACATACTTCACACACGAAAACAATATTATTTCTCTAGAAAAGCATGGAAATAAAGACAACATATTGAATATTAGGCCTATTTCTCCCATTGCAAATAAAAAGAAAACGTCCATTCGTCAAGTAATGTTCTCATTAATCTCATTCCCCTTAATAATAACAAAATGTCTAATGTTCATTCGTCACCTGATTCTTCTGTCGAGTCCAGAGCATCGTAGTCATTGCTATACTGGTCTTCATCATTTGATGTCCAAGTTCCTCGGGAGTCATTAGGTGACTCAATAGCTTCCATAGGTAGATTACCAGGAGTTTTACGTGGCGTTGTTCTTCCTGCACTCTCACATTTTAGCCTACTTTCGATTTTTGCAAAAAATGAAAGTAGACTTATGAGATCAACACAGGGCGAAAAAAGTGTGTCTGTCTGTGTGAGTGTATGTGTGTGTGTGAGTCTGTGTGTGTGTGTGTATGTGTGTGTGTGAGTCTGTGTGTGTGTGTGTGTGTCTGTGTGTGTGTGAGTGTGTGTACTCTGAATGTCTGTCCCCCCCCCCTATCAATTCGAACACGGTGAATGCGAATTGAACGAAATTTGGTACAAAGGTAGCACTAGCAAAGGACACCTCAGTGTCATGTTTTATATTGCCGCCATCTTTACTAAAACTGAATGGCGGCCACTCAAACGTTCAAAAGGTAAAATCAAATAACGACTAACCAAATCATCCGATCTCTACCAAATTTGGTAACAACATACCTTCGTATAGGATGCGTCTTGTGACCAAACTACAAGGTCGTCCGCCATACCATTTCAGGATGGCGGCCGTGCGAATTATGCAAACTTTATAATCCATATCATGAGACCCACCAGTTCCGATTATCGAGCCGAGAATCGTTTTAACTGTTCTAAAGGAAGAGGCACGTTCGAAATTAAAAGTTTATTTTGTAATACTATAGTGCAGACGTGATTTTAAAAAGCTGAGCTGATTCAGTAATAAGACAAGATGGCAGCGGATATCTTGTGCCTGACTTATATTTCACTAATTTGAGTATTGCATGCAATATAGCGTACTGATACGAAATAAATAAACTTTGTATTAAATGCTTTATATATAAATAATATACTCCAGTGATGAAATCGTTTAGTATAAATCATTATTTGCTAACAAGTTCTATGTAAGTCATTTTATATAGAACGATATTCGTTGACACAATTAGCTCAGTGGTAGAGCGTTAGCCTATCGCTCAAATGCCTATGGTTCAAACCCGATCAGAGCTAGGTCTTTTGCTTGAAATTTTATATGTTTATTGTTTTGTAATGACTCAGATGTTTTAAAATTAAGCGTTATATTGTGCATATTATGGTGTAAAATATATATTTAATTAAAACATAATTCGCCAGCAGATTTACTCGAGACATCTAGCTGCCAAAAAGGTAACTTCCAGATTTTATTGAAAAGTTTCTACTTCTGGCCGCTAGAATGCACTCGCTCTGTTAGGATTATATTGTTCGATATTTCACCACTAGATGTCACGACTAGTCTACGTGGGGCTCCATTGATTACTATACCATTGGCATTCTATGCGCATCGAATTTCAAGATGATACTACGATACATTTTTACTTTTTATTTTAAAGGGTTTGTAACAGCCTATTTTGCGTTACTTGAAAATGTTATTTGAAGTAAAGAACAAAACGATTTCACATAGTAACTGAATTGAAGCCGATGGTGTTAGTTCAGGTTATTAATTACTACTTTTATTTCAGGCAAATAGCAATCGAAAATATCCACATAGTTTGTATACACACGTCTCTGTAGGGTCATGGAAAGATTTGTTAATTCAATTAGGGTTGTGAAAGCCATGCACAACCAGACGTGTAAAGACATGCCTCAACTCAAAGTTGGATGTTGCCCACGGCAGGTCGTATATATAATAATAATAATAATAATAATAATAATAATAATAATGAAAATCCACAGCCTGCTTCCAGTCTCCGACCGGGTCAGGAATGGAATGAATGAAGCCCCCATCTAGCGGCGAGGATATGAAGTGTGCCGGCTGCCGAAGCCTGTCGCACTCCTCTGGGGCAATGATTAAATGAATGACAGATGGAATGAAATGATAGTGGAGAGTGTTGCTGGAATGAAATTGTGACAGGGAAAACCGGAGTACCCGGAGAAAAACCTGTCTGCCTCCGTTCTGTCCAGCACAGATCTCACATGGAGTGACCGGGATTTGAACCACGGAACCAGCGGTGAGAGGCCAGCGTGCTGCCGCCTAAGCCACGGAGGCTCTAATAATAATAATAATAATAATAATAATAATAATAATAATAATAATAATAATAATAATAATGTTATTGGTTTTACATCCCTTTTAACTACTGCTGATTTTAGAGACACCGGGGTGCCGGAATTTTGGCCCGAAGGGGATCTTGAACGTGCCAGTAAATGTACTGACACGGCTCCCTCGCATTTGTGCACCCTCAAATGCCAGCTGACTGCGCCAGGATACGAACCTGCAACCTAGGGCCCAGCAAGCGAGAACGTTACCGCTGAGCCACGCAGCCAGTCCGGTCGATTATGTCTCCAGATCCATAACATTCTTGATATACTTCTTATCTTTCTTTCTTCAATGATGGTAGCAGTTTTTATCTAGGTTGTGGCGTTTGGTAGAGGTAAATCGTTTCTAAGGTCTTCAACAAAGAATAGTTCTATTATACTCTTTGATAATAACAACGAGTTATAACTATACTCATACATTTAGGAGAAAGTAGGCTATATGTTCTTTACTGAACATCTTGTTTGTTAATATTATGGGATAGCAACTTAATTTTGTTTCTTAGCGCCTACACCTGAGTGTCAGTAAGAGTTGTAGGATCAAATTTATTCATAACATATTGAAATATGACGTCTGTACGCCCCTATTTACTACACGACCGCAACGCGTTGAAAAATTCTTCTCGCGGTAATGCAACATAGTCACTGAATATAAGAAAATAAACCATCATGCTCATTCGTGCGCAACAAAACCACTACAGATCCTGAATCTACATTAAATTCCCTATCGAATGCCGACGTTTAAAGTAAAGTGGCACTATGAGGCACTCATAAAGTAAATAATTTATTTAGTGCAGAAAGCTTGTATTACGCATAAAAGTGAGAACACATACCTCTTTTCACTATTCCATGAGCCGCAGAAGACAACACCTCGTTGAACTCACTAGAATCACAACGTTCGGTTCACTCGGACAATGACCTGATAACAGCCAGGAAGACGTTTCAGCACCTATACCCTCCCTCCTACGCACCAGACAGCGAAAAGGTAGACCGAAGGTCACCATCTGGTTTATTCACTATCGAATGAGCCAGTTTTCGCTTTCATTTGCGGCAGTGAATTTTTTCCACCTAGATATGAGATTCGACACACTGTGCGCCGGAACGATCACGGCTAACTCACCCGGTACTGCACTGATAATCCCGAGTGGTGAGTGTGTATCTGGCGCAGGATCTGAGTGCGCACACCTCGTGACCTCACCTCCGGCCCCATTTAATACAGTTGTAGGTATTCTTTGAGTGGTAGAAAAATTGAATTAAAGTTCCCTCCTGGTAATTTCTATCCAACCGGATATTCAGCTACTGTATATGAAATGTAGATATTCTGGTTGGATGGTTGGTTGGTTCCTCAGTTTAGGGGCTGTGACAACGCGGTCATGTAGCCCCATGTACTTTGGTTGTGTGTAGAATCTGTCTTTTTTTTTTAGCGTATGGCTTTTAGTGCCCGGGAGTGTCCGAGGACAAGTTCGGCTCGCCAGTTTTGTAGCTGCTTCGAGACGGACACCCAATGGGTGAGCTACAAGTACCGTTGGGGAGGAAAGTGGGAATGTAAGGACTAGGAGGTGGAAGGTAGCGGCTGTGGCCTATAGTTAGGGACCAACCCCGGCATTTGCCTGGAAGGAAGATGGGAGACCACAGAAGACCATCTTCAAGGTTGCCGGCGGGGGGATTCGAACCTCCTCGCCTCCCGGATGTGAGCGACTGCCAGCAGTCATGCCGCAACGACCTCGGCTAACTCACCCGGTGTTCCTCAGTTTAGGGGCTGCGACAACGCGGTCATGTAGCCCCATGTACTTTGGTTGTGTGTAGAATCTGTCTGATAACCGGTGTTAATTGTTGTTTGATGTGTCTTCAGTCTCTTGACTGGTTTGATTCAGCACTCCATGCCTCCATGTCCTGAGCTAATCGTTTCATCTCTACACACCTTACGTCCAAGGTAGTCTGTTTAACATATTCTAACCTTGGTCTACCCTTACAATTCTTATCCTCGACCCATCCTTCTATAGCTAAGTGTGCTATTCCTGGGTGTCTTTGTATGTCTCCTACCAACCTATCACTTCTCATCATTAGCAGTCACCAGAAACATCTCTCCTCTCCCACTAGTCTTAATACCTCTTCATTCGTAACCCTATCTACCCATCTGATCTTCATCATTCCGTGTTGACTGTATTGCTGTGTGTAATCTGTAATTTGCGTAGGGACTGCAGGCGATAAATTTCAAGTAGTTCCTACTTTTGCTACCAAATGTTACCGTCAACGACACCTAGCTGCAAACTTGGTTACTAGATGCCATCGCAACCTTAATAGAGCGTTAATCAAATCTAATATACAAATTTAGCTTCACACATTTGTAATCAGTGGAAGGTTCTTTTACATGCCATACATCTATGACCTGCGCCCGCCGTTAGCGCTTCGCATCGGTGACGACTACAATTCTAGAAACTGACAATGAATAGGCCTACCACTCACGACAAGTTTTATTTCACTCTCTAGGATAGCGGAATGGAGACTGTTTTTGAATAATTTTGTTTAATTTTAGTTAATTTTTTATTTTGGCTTTTTTGAATTTTTGAGCTGGTTTTCTCTCATTTTGACTAATTGTGATTGTTTTCTTTTTGGATTCTAACTGATTATTATTATTATTATTATTATTATTATTATTATTAATATTATTATTTTATAGTGCTTTTAAAAATTTAAGTTCTTTTTTTGTTTTCTTTTTCCTTTTTGTGCTTAGGCGAATTTTATCATTTCAAATGATTTTGTCGACTTCATCGTTATGCTTTGGTCTATCGTTATGCGTTACGGTTACGGAGGGTATGACGTCATCATGTTGTTCAGTGCATATGCACAGAGTCTGAGTTTACTCCTGGGGTCTGCCATTATGCGATACGGAGACGGAGAGTGCGTAACGTTATGCAGCAGAGTGCACCTCCCGCTCTCCGTTCCCCGCGCGGGAAGCCTACGTTAAAGGGTAATGGAGTATGTTGAGTCTGAGTTTACTCCTGGGGTCTGGCGTTATGCGATACGGAGACGGCGTGTGCGTGACGTCATGCAGCAGAGTGCACCTCCCGCTCTCCGTTCCCCGCGCGGGAAGCCTACGTTAAAGGGTAGTGGAGTCTGTTGAGTCTGAATTTACTCCTGGGGTCTGCCGTTATGCGATACGGAGACGGCGTGTGCGTGACGTCATGCAGCAGAGTCCACCTCCCGCTCTCCGTTCCCCACGCGGGAAGCCTACGTTAAAGGGTAGTGGAGTCTGTTGAGTCTGAATTTACTCCTGGGGTCTGCCGTTATGCGATACGGAGACGACGAGTGCGTAACGTTATGCAGCAGAGTGCACCTCCCGCTCTCCGTTCCCCGCGCGGGAAGCCTACGTTAAAGGGTAGTGGAGTCTGTTGAGTCTGAATTTACTCCTGGGGTCTGCCGTTATGCGATACGGAGACGGCGTGTGCGTGACGTCATGCAGCAGAGTCCACCTCCGCTCTCCGTTCCCCACGCGGGAAGCCTACGTTAAAGGGTAATGGAGTCTGTTGAGTCTGAATTTACTCCTGGGGTCTGGCGTTATGCGATACGGAGACGGCGTGTGCGTGACGTCATGCAGCAGAGACCACCTCCCGCTCTCCGTTCCCCACGCGGGAAGCCTAAGTTAAAGGGTAATGGAGTCTGTTGAGTCTGAGTTTACTCCTGGGGTCTGGCGTTATGCGATACGGAGACGGCGTGTGCGTGACGTCATGCAGCAGAGTCCACCTCCCGCTCTCCGTTCCCCACGCGGGAAGCCTACGTTAAAGGGTAATGGAGTCTGTTGAGTCTGAGTTTACTCCTGGGGTCTGGCGTTATGCGATACGGAGACGGCGTGTGCGTGACGTCATGCAGCAGAGTCCACCTGCCGCTATCCGTTCCCCACGCGGGAAGCCTACGTTAAAGGGTAATGGAGTATGTTGAGTCTGAATTTACTCCTGGGGTCTGCCGTTATGCGATACGGAGACGGCGAGTGCGTAACGTTTTGCAGCAGAGTGCACCTCCCGCTCTCCGTTCCCCGCGCGGAAAGCCTACGTTAAAGGGTAATGGAGTATGTTGTGTCTGAGCTTACTCCTGGGGTCTGGCGTTATGCGATACGGAGACGGCGAGTGCGTGACGTCATGCAGCAGAGTGCACCTCCCGCTCTCCGTTCCCCACCCGGGAAGCCAACGTTAAAGGGTAATGGGAGTCTGTTGAGTCTGAGTTTACTCCTGGGGTCTGGCATTATGCGATACGGAGACGGCGAGTGCGTGACGTCATGCAGCAGAGTGCACCTCCCGCTCTCCGTTCCCCGCGCGGGAAGCCTACGTTAAAGGGTAATGGAGTCTGTTGAGTCTGAGTTTACTCCTGGGGTCTGGCGTTATGCGATACGGAGACGGCGTGTGCGTGACGTCATGCAGCAGAGTCCACCTGCCGCTATCCGTTCCCCACGCGGGAAGCCTAAGTTAAAGGGTAATGGAGTCTGTTGAGTCTGAGTTTACTCCTGGGGTCTGCCGTTATGCGATACGGAGACGGCGTGTGCGTGACGTCATGCAGCAGAGTCCACCTGCCGCTATCCGTTCCCAACGCGGGAAGCCTACGTTAAAGGGTAATGGAGTCTGTTGAGTCTGAGTTTACTCCTGGGGTCTGGCGTTATGCGATACGGAGACGGCGTGTGCGTGACGTCATGCAGCAGAGTGCACCTGCCGCTATCCGTTCCCCACGCGGGAAGCCTACGTTAAAGGGTGATGGAGTCTGTTGAGTCTGAATTTACTCCTGGGGTCTGCCGTTATGCGATACGGAGACGGCGTGTGCGTGACGTCATGCAGCAGAGTGCACCTCCCGCTCTCCGTTCCCCGCGCGGGAAGCCTACGTTAAAGGGTAATGGAGTATGTTGAGTCTGAGCTTACTCCTGGGGTCTGGCGTTATGCGATACGGAGACGGCGTGTGCGTGACGTCATGCAGCAGAGTGCACCTCCCGCTCTCCGTTCCCCGCCCGGGAAGCCAACGTTAAAGGGTAATGGGAGTCTGTTGAGTCTGAGTTTACTCCTGGGGTCTGGCGTTATGCGATACGGAGACGGCAAGTGCGTGACGTCATGCAGCAGAGTGCACCTCCCGCTCTCCGTTCCCCGCGCGGGAAGCCTACGTTAAAGGGTAATGGAGTCTGTTGAGTATATGTTTACTCCTGGGGTCTGGCGTTATGCGATACGGAGACGGCGTGTACGTGACGTCATGCAGCAGAGTGCACCTCCCGCTCTCCATTCCCCGTGCGGGAAGCCTACGTTAAAGGGTAATGGAGTCTGTTGAGTCTGAATTTACTCCTGGGGTCTGCCGTTTTGCGATACGGAGACGGCGAGTGCGTAACGTTATGCAGCAGAGTGCACCTCCCGCTCTCCGTTCCCCGCGCGGGAAGCCTACGAAAGGGTAATGGAGTCTGTTGAGTCTGAGTTTACTCCTGGGGTCTGGCGTTATGCGATACGGAGACGGCGTGTGCGTGACGTCATGAAGCAGAGTCCACCTGCCGCTATCCGTTCCCCACGCGGGAAGCCTAAGTTAAAGGGTAATGGAGTCTGTTGAGTCTGAGTTTACTCCTGGGGTCTGCCGTTATGCGATATGGAGACGGCGTGTGCGTGACGTCATGCAGCAGAAACCACCTGCCGCTATCTGTTCCCCACGCGGGAAGCCTACGTTAAAGGGTAATGGAGTCTGTTGAGTCTGAGTTTACTCCTGGGGTCTGGCGTTATGCGATACGGAGACGGCGTGTGCGTGACGTCATGCAGCAGAGTCCACCTGCCGCTATCCGTTCCCCACGCGGGAAGCCTACGTTAAAGGGTAATGGAGTCTGTTGAGTCTGAATTTACTCCTGGGGTCTGCCGTTATACGATACGGAGACGGCGAGTGCGTAACGTTATGCAGCAGAGAGCACCTCCCGCTCTCCGTTCCCCGCGCGGGAATCCTACGTTAAAGGGTAATGGAGTATGTTGAGTCTGAGCTTACTCCTGGGGTCTGGCGTTATGCGATACGGAGACGGCGAGTGCGTGACGTCATGCAGCAGAGTGCACCTCCCGCTCTCCGTTCCCCACCCTGGAAGCCTACGTTAAAGGGTAATGGGAGTCTGTTGAGTCTGAGTTTACTCCTGGGGTCTGGCGTTATGCGATACGGAGACGGCGAGTGCGTGACGTCATGCAGCAGAGTGCACCTCCCGCTCTCCGTTCCCCGCGCGGGAAGCCTACGTTAAAGGGTAATGGAGTCTGTTGAGTCTGAGTTTACTCCTGGGGTCTGGCGTTATGCGATACGAAGACGGCGTGTGCGTGACGTCATGCAGCAGAGTGCACCTCCCGCTCTCCGTTCCCCGCGCGGGAAGCCTACGTTAAAGGGTAATGGAGTATGTTGAGTCTGAGTTTACTCCTGGGGTCCGGCGTTATGCGATACGGAGACGGCGAGTGCGTGACGTCATGCAGCAGAGTGCACCTCCCGCTCTCCGCTCCCCGCGCGGGAAGCCTACGTTAAAGGGTAATGGAGTCTGTTGAGTCTGAGTTTACCCCTGGGGTCTGCCATTATGCGATACGGAGACGGCGTGTGCGTGACGTCATGCAGCAGAGTGCACCTCCCGCTCTCCGTTCCCCGCGCGGGAAGCCAACGTTAAAGGGTAATGGAGTATGTTGAGTCTGAGCTTACTCCTGGGGTCTGGCGTTATGTGATACGGAGACAGCGAGTGCGTGACGTCATGCAGCAGAGTGCACCTCCCGCTCTCCATTCCCCGCGCGGGAAGCCTACGTTAAAGGGTAATGGAGTCTGTTGAGTCTGAATTTACTCCTGGGGTCTGCCGTTATGCGATACGGAGACGGCGAGTGCGTAACGTTATGCAGCAGAGTGCACCTCCCGCTCTCCGTTCCCCGCGCGGGAAGCCTACGTTAAAGGGTAATGGAGTCTGTTGAGTCTGAGTTTACTCCTGGGGTCTGGCGTTATGCGATACGGAGACGGCGTGTGCGTGACGTCATGAAGCAGAGTCCACCTGCCGCTATCCGTTCCCCACGCGGGAAGCCTAAGTTAAAGGGTAATGGAGTCTGTTGAGTCTGAGTTTACTCCTGGGGTCTGCCGTTATGCGATATGGAGACGGCGTGTGCGTGACGTCATGCAGCAGAGTCCACCTGCCGCTATCTGTTCCCCACGCGGGAAGCCTACGTTAAAGGGTAATGGAGTCTGTTGAGTCTGAGTTTACTCCTGGGGTCTGGCGTTATGCGATACGGAGACGGCGTGTGCGTGACGTCATGCAGCAGAGTCCACCTGCCGCTATCCGTTCCCCACGCGGGAAGCCTACGTTAAAGGGTAATGGAGTCTGTTGAGTCTGAATTTACTCCTGAGGTCTGCCGTTATACGATACGGAGACGGCGAGTACGTAACGTTATGCAGCAGAGAGCACCTCCCGCTCTCCGTTCCCCGCGCGGGAATCCTACGTTAAAGGGTAATGGAGTATGTTGAGTCTGAGCTTACTCCTGGGGTCTGGCGTTATGCGATACGGAGACGGCGAGTGCGTGACGTCATGCAGCAGAGTGCACCTCCCGCTCTCCGTTCCCCACCCTGGAAGCCTACGTTAAAGGGTAATGGGAGTCTGTTGAGTCTGAGTTTACTCCTGGGGTCTGGCGTTATGCGATACGGAGACGGCGAGTGCGTGACGTCATGCAGCAGAGTGCACCTCCCGCTCTCCGTTCCCCGCGCGGGAAGACTACGTTAAAGGGTAATGGAGTCTGTTGAGTCTGAGTTTACTCCTGGGGTCTGGCGTTATGCGATACGGAGACGGCGTGTGCGTGATGTCATGCAGAAGAGTGCACCTCCCGCTCTCCGTTCCCCGCGCGGGAAGCCTACGTTAAAGGGTAATGGAGTCTGTTGAGTCTGAGTTTACTCCTGGGGTCCGGCGTTATGCGATACGGAGACGGCGAGTGCGTGACGTCATGCAGCTCAGTGCACCTCCCGATCTCCGCTCCCCGCGCGGGAAGCCTACGTTAAAGGGTAATGGAGTCTGTTGAGTCTGAGTTTACTCCTGGGGTCTGCCATTATGCGATACGGAGACGGCGAGTGCGTGACGTCATGCAGCAGAGTGCACCTCCCGCTCTCCGTTCCCCGCGCGGGAAGCCAACGTTAAAGGGTAATGAAGTATGTTGAGTCTGAGCTTACTCCTGGGGTCTGGCGTTATGTGATACGGAGACAGCGAGTGCGTGACGTCATGCAGCAGAGTGCACCTTCCGCTCTCCGTTCCCCGCGCGGGAAGCCTAAGTTAAAGGGTAATGACGTCTGTTGTGTCTGAGTTTACTCCTGGGGTCTGGCGTTATGCGATATGGAGCCAGCGAGTGCGTAACGTTATGCAGCAGAGTGCACCTCCCGCTCTCCGTTCCCCGCGCGGGAAGCCTAAGTTAAAGGGTAATGGAGTCTGTTGAGTCTCAGTTTACTCCTGGGGTCTGGCGTTATGCGATATGGAGACAGGGTGTGCGTGACGTCATGCAGCAGAGTGCACCTCCCGCTCTCCGTTCCCCACGCGGGAAGCCTACGTTAAAGGGTAATGGAGTCTGTTGAGTCTGAATTTACTCCTGGGGTCTGCCGTTATGCGATACGGAGACGGCGAGTGCGTAACGTTATGCAGCAGAGTGCACCTCCCGCTCTCCGTTCCCCGCGCGGGAAGCCTACGTTAAAGGGTAGTGGAGTCTGTTGAGTCTGAATTTACTCCTGGGGTCTGCCGTTATGCGATACGGAGACGGCGAGTGCGTAACGTTATGCAGCAGAGTGCACCTCCCGCTCTTCGTTCCCCGCGCGGAAAGCCTACGTTAAAGGGTAATGGAGTATGTTGAGTCTGAGCTTACTCCTGGGGTCTGGCGTTATGCGATACGGAGACGGCGAGTGCGTGACGTCATGCAGCAGAGTGCACCTCCCGCTCTCCGTTCCCCACCCGGGAAGCCAACGTTAAAGGGTAATGGGAGTCTGTTGAGTCTGAGTTTACTCCTGGGGTCTGGCATTATGCGATACGGAGACGGCGAGTGCGTGACGTCATGCAGCAGAGTGCACCTCCCGCTCTCCGTTCCCCGCGCGGGAAGCCTACGTTAAAGGGTAATGGAGTCTGTTGAGTCTGAGTTTACTCCTGGGGTCTGGCGTTATGCGATACGGCGACGGCGTGTGCGAGACGTCATGCAGCAGAGTCCACCTGCCGCTATCCGTTCCCCACGCGGGAAGCCTAAGTTAAAGGGTAATGGAGTCTGTTGAGTCTGAGTTTACTCCTGGGGTCTGCCGTTATGCGATACGGAGACGGCGTGTGCGTGACGTCATGCAGCAGAGTCCACCTGCCGCTATCCGTTCCCAACGCGGGAAGCCTACGTTAAAGGGTAATGGAGTCTGTTGAGTCGGAGTTTACTCCTGGGGTCTGGCGTTATGCGATACGGAGACGGCGTGTGCGTGACGTCATGCAGCAGAGTGCACCTGCCGCTATCCGTTCGCCACGCGGGAAGCCTACGTTAAAGGGTAATGGAGTCTGTTGAGTCTGAATTTACTCCTGGGGTCTGCCGTTATGCGATACGGAGACGGCGTGTGCGTGACGTCATGCAGCAGAGTGCACCTCCCGCTCTCCGTTCCCCGCGCGGGAAGCCTACGTTAAAGGGTAATGGAGTATGTTGAGTCTGAGCTTACTCCTGGGGTCTGGCGTTATGCGATACGGAGACGGCGAGTGCGTGACGTCATGCAGCAGAGTGCACCTCCCGCTCTCCGTTCCCCACCCGGGAAGCCAACGTTAAAGGGTAATGGGAGTCTGTTGAGTCTGAGTTTACTCCTGGGGTCTGGCGTTATGCGATACGGAGACGGCGAGTGCGTGACGTCATGCAGCAGAGTGCACCTCCCGCTCTCCGTTCCCCGCGCGGGAAGCCTACGTTAAAGGGTAATGGAGTCTGTTGAGTATGAGTTTACTCCTGGGGTCTGGCGTTATGCGATACGGAGACGGCGTGTACGTGACGTCATGCAGCAGAGTGCACCTCCCGCTCTCCATTCCCCGTGCGGGAAGCCTACGTTAAAGGGTAATGGAGTCTGTTGAGTCTGAATTTACTCCTGGGGTCTGCCGTTATGCGATACGGAGACGGCGAGTGCGTAACGTTATGCAGCAGAGTGCACCTCCCGCTCTCCGTTCCCCGCGCGGGAAGCCTACGAAAGGGTAATGGAGTCTGTTGAGTCTGAGTTTACTCCTGGGGTCTGGCGTTATGCGATACGGAGACGGCGTGTGCGTGACGTCATGAAGCAGAGTCCACCTGCCGCTATCCGTTCCCCACGCGGGAAGCCTAAGTTAAAGGGTAATGGAGTCTGTTGAGTCTGAGTTTACTCCTGGGGTCTGCCGTTATGCGATATGGAGACGGCGTGTGCGTGACGTCATGCAGCAGAGTCCACCTGCCGCTATCTGTTCCCCACGCGGGAAGCCTACGTTAAAGGGTAATGGAGTCTGTTGAGTCTGAGTTTACTCCTGGGGTCTGGCGTTATGCGATACGGAGACGGCGTGTGCGTGACGTCATGCAGCAGAGTCCACCTGCCGCTATCCGTTCCCCACGCGGGAAGCCTACGTTAAAGGGTAATGGAGTCTGTTGTGTCTGAATTTACTCCTGGTGTCTGCCGTTATACGATACGGAGACGGCGAGTGCGTAACGTTATGCAGCAGAGAGCACCTCCCGCTCTCCGTTCCCCGCGCGGGAATCCTACGTTAAAGGGTAATGGAGTATGTTGAGTCTGAGCTTACTCCTGGGGTCTGGCGTTATGCGATACGGAGACGGCGAGTGCGTGACGTCATGCAGCAGAGTGCACCTCCCGCTCTCCGTTCCCCACCCTGGAAGCCTACGTTAAAGGGTAATGGGAGTCTGTTGAGTCTGAGTTTACTCCTGGGGTCTGGCGTTATGCGATACGGAGACGGCGAGTGCGTGACGTCATGCAGCAGAGTGCACCTCCCGCTCTCCGTTCCCCGCGCGGGAAGCCTACGTTAAAGGGTAATGGAGTCTGTTGAGTCTGAGTTTACTCCTGGGATCTGGCGTTATGCGATACGAAGACGGCGTGTGCGTGACGTCATGCAGCAGAGTGCACCTCCCGCTCTCCGTTCCCCGCGCGGGAAGCCTACGTTAAAGGGTAATGGAGTCTGTTGAGTCTGAATTTACTCCTGGGGTCCGGCGTTATGCGATACGGAGACGGCGAGTGCGTGACGTCATGCAGCAGAGTGCACCTCCCGCTCTCCACTCCCCGCGCGGGAAGCCTACGTTAAAGGGTAATGGAGTCTGTTGAGTCTGAGTTTACTCCTGGGGTCTGCCATTATGCGATACGGAGACGGCGTGTGCGTGACGTCATGCAGCAGAGTGCACCTCCCGCTCTCCGTTCCCCGCGCGGGAAGCCAACGTTAAAGGGTAATGGAGTATGTTGAGTCTGAGCTTACTCCTGGGGTCTGGCGTTATGTGATACGGAGACAGCGAGTGCGTGACGTCATGCAGCAGAGTGCCCCTCCCGCTCTCCATTCCCCGCGCGGGAAGCCTACGTTAAAGGGTAATGGAGTCTGTTGAGTCTGAATTTACTCCTGGGGTCTGCCGTTATGCGATACGGAGACGGCGAGTGCGTAACGTTATGCAGCAGAGTGCACCTCCCGCTCTCCGTTCCCCGCGCGGGAAGCCTACGTTAAAGGGTAATGGAGTCTGTTGAGTCTGAGTTTACTCCTGGGGTCTGGCGTTATGCGATACGGAGACGGCGTGTGCGTGACGTCATGAAGCAGAGTCCACCTGCCGCTATCCGTTCCCCACGCGGGAAGCCTAAGTTAAAGGGTAATGGAGTCTGTTGAGTCTGAGTTTACTCCTGGGGTCTGCCGTTATGCGATATGGAGACGGCGTGTGCGTGACGTCATGCAGCAGAGTCCACCTGCCGCTATCTGTTCCCCACGCGGGAAGCCTACGTTAAAGGGTAATGGAGTCTGTTGAGTCTGAGTTCACTCCTGGGGTCTGGCGTTATGCGATACGGAGACGGCGTGTGCGTGACGTCATGCAGCAGAGTCCACCTGCCGCTATCCGTTCCCCACGCGGGAAGCCTACGTTAAAGGGTAATGGAGTCTGTTGAGTCTGAATTTACTCCTGGGGTCTGCCGTTATACGATACGGAGACGGCGAGTGCGTAACGTTATGCAGCAGAGAGCACCTCCCGCTCTCCGTTCCCCGCGCGGGAATCCTACGTTAAAGGGTAATGGAGTATGTTGAGTCTGAGCTTACTCCTGGGGTCTGGCGTTATGCGATACGGAGACGGCGAGTGCGTGACGTCATGCAGCAGAGTGCACCTCCCGCTCTCCGTTCCCCACCCTGGAAGCCTACGTTAAAGGGTAATGGGAGTCTGTTGAGTCTGAGTTTACTCCTGGGGTCTGGCGTTATGCGATACGGAGACGGCGAGTGCGTGACGTCATGCAGCAGAGTGCACCTCCCGCTCTCCGTTCCCCGCGCGGGAAGACTACGTTAAAGGGTAATGGAGTCTGTTGAGTCTGAGTTTACTCCTGGGGTCTGGCGTTATGCGATACGGAGACGGCGTGTGCGTGACGTCATGCAGCAGAGTGCACCTCCCGCTCTCCGTTCCCCGCGCGGGAAGCCTACGTTAAAGGGTAATGGAGTCTGTTGAGTCTGAGTTAACTCCTGGGGTCCGGCGTTATGCGATACGGAGACGGCGAGTGCGTGACGTCATGCAGCTGAGTGCACCTCCCGCTCTCCGCTCCCCACGCGGGAAGCCTACGTTAAAGGGTAATGAAGTCTGTTGAGTCTGAGTTTACTCCTGGGGTCTGCCATTATGCGATACGGAGACGGCGTGTGCGTGACGTCATGCAGCAGACTGCACCTCCCGCTCTCCGTTCCCCGCGCGGGAAGCCAACGTTAAAGGGTAATGGAGTATGTTGAGTCTGAGCTTACTCCTGGGGTCTGGCGTTATGTGATACGGAGACAGCGAGTGCGTGACGTCATGCAGCAGAGTGCACCTTCCGCTCTCCGTTCCCCGCGCGGGAAGCCTAAGTTAAAGGGTAATGACGTCTGTTGTGTCCGAGTTTACTCCTGGGGTCTGGCGTTATGCGATATGGAGCCAGCGAGTGCGTAACGTTATGCAGCAGAGTGCACCTCCCGCTCTCCGCTCCCCACCTGGGAAGCCTACGTTAAAGGGTAATGGAGTCTGTTGGATCTGAGTTTACTTCTGGGGTCTGCCGTTATGCGATACGGAGACGGCGTGTGCGTGACGTCATGCAGCAGAGTCCACCTGCCGCTCTCCGTTTCCCACGCGGGAAGCCTAAGTTAAAGGGTAATGGAGTCTGTTGAGTCTCAGTTTACTCCTGGGGTCTGGCGTTATGCGATACGGAGACGGCGAGTGCGTGACGTCATGCAGCAGAGTGCACCTCCCGCTCTCCGTTCCCCGCGACGGAAGCCTAAGTTAATGGGTAATGGAGTCTGTTGAGTCTGAGTTTACTCCTGGGGTCTGGCGTTATGCGATACGGAGACGGCGAGTGCGTGAAGTCATGCAGCAGAGTGCACCTCCCGCTCTCCGTTCCCTGCGCGGGAAGCCTAAGTTAATGGGTAATGGAGTCTGTTGAGTCTGAGTTTACTCCTGGGGTCTGGCGTTATGCGATATGGAGACGGCGAGTGCGTGACGTCATGCAGCAGAGTGCACCTCCCGCTATCCGTTCCCCGCGCCGGACGCCTACGTTAAAGGGTAATGGAGTCTGTTGAGTCTGAATTTACTCCTGGGGTCTGCCGTTATGCGATACGGAGACGGCGAGTGCGTAACGTTATGCAGCAGAGTGCACCTCCCGCTCTCCGTTCCCCGCGCGGGAAGCCTACGTTAAAGGGTAATGGAGTCTGTTGAGTCTGAGTTTACTCCTGGGGTCTGGCGTTATGCGATACGGAGACGGCGTGTGCGTGACGTCATGCAGCAGAGTCCACCTGCCGCTATCAGTTCCCCACGCGGGAAGCCTACGTTAAAGGGTAATGGAGTCTGTTGAGTCTGAGTTTACTCCTGGGGTCTGCCATTATGCGATACGGAGACGGCGTGTGCGTGACGTCATGCAGCAGAGTGCACCTCCCGCTCTCCGTTCCCCGCGCGGGAAGCCAACGTTAAAGGGTAATGGAGTATGTTGAGTCTGAGCTTACTCCTGGGGTCTGGCGTTATGTGATACGGAGACAGCGAGTGCATGACGTCATGCAGCAGAGTGCACCTTCCGCTCTCCGTTCCCCGCGCGGGAAGCCTAAGTTAAAGGGTAATGACGTCTGTTGTGTCTGAGTTTGCTCCTGGGGTCTGGCGTTATGCGATATGGAGCCAGCGAGTGCGTAACGTTATGCAGCAGAGTGCACCTCCCGCTCTCCGTTCCCCGCGCGGGAAGCCTAAGTTAAAGGGTAATGGAGTCTGTTGAGTCTCAGTTTACTCCTGGGGTCTGGCGTTATGCGATATGGAGACGGCGTGTGCGTGACGTCATGCAGCAGAGTGCACCTCCCGCTCTCCGTTCTCCACGCGGGAAGCCTAAGTTAAAGGGTAATGGAGTCTGTTGAGTCTCAGTTTACTCCTGGGGTCTGGCGTTATGCGATACGGAGACAGCGAGTACGTGACGTCATGCAGCAGAGTGCACCTCCCGCTCTCCGCTCCCCACCTGGGAAGCCTACGTTAAAGGGTAATGGAGTCTGTTGGATCTGAGTTTACTTCTGGGGTCTGCCGTTATGCGATATGGAGACGGCGAGTGCGTGACGTCATGCAGCAGAGTGCACCTCCCGCTCTCCGTTCCCCGCGACGGAAGCCTAAGTTAATGGGTAATGGAGTCTGTTGAGTCTGAGTTTACTCCTGGGGTCTGGTGTTATGCGATACGGAGACGGCGAGTGCGTGAAGTCATGCAGCAGAGTGCACCTCCCGCTCTCCGTTCCCTGCGCGGGAAGCCTAAGTTAATGGGTAATGGAGTCTGTTGAGTCTGAGTTTACTCCTGGGGTCTGGCGTTATGCGATATGGAGACGGCGAGTGCGTGACGTCATGCAGTGGAGTGCACCTCCCGCTATCCGTTCCCCGCGCCGGAAGCCTACGTTAAAGGGTAATGGAGTCTGTTGAGTCTGAATTTACTCCTGGGGTATGCCGTTATGCGATATGGAGACGGCGAGTGCGTAACGTTATGCAGCAGAGTGCACCTCCCGCTCTCCGTTTCCCGCGCGGGAAGCCTACGTTAAAGGGTAACGCAGTATGTTGAGTCTGAGCTTACTCCTGGGGTCTGGCGTTATGCGATACGGAGACAGCGAGTGCGTGACGTCATGCAGCAGAGTGCACCTCCCGCTCTCCGTTCCCCGCGCGGGAAGCCTACGTTAAAGGGTAATGAAATCTGTTGAGTCTCAGTTTACTCCTGGGGTCTGGCGTTATGCGATACGGAGACGGCGAGAGAGTGACGTCATGCAGCAGAGTGCACCTCCCGCTCTCCGTTCCCCGCGCGGGAAGCCTACGTTAAAGGGTAATGGAGTATGTTGAGTCTGAGCTTACTCCTGGGGTCTGGCGTTATGCGATACGGAGACGGCGAGTGCGTGACGTCATGCAGCAGAGTGCACCTCCCGCTCTCCGTTCCCCACCCGGGAAGCCAACGTTAAAAGGTAATGGGAGTCTGTTGAGTCTGAGTTTACTCCTGGGGTCTGGCGTTATGCGATACGGAGACGGCGAGTGCGTGACGTCATGCAGCAGAGTGCACCTCCCGCTCTCCGTTCCCCGCGCGGGAAGCCTACGTTAAAGGGTAATGGAGTCTGTTGAGTCTGAGTTTACTCCTGGGGTCTGGCGTTATGCGATACGGAGACGGCGTGTACGTGACGTCATGCAGCAGAGGTTACCTCCCGCTCTCCTTTCCCCGCGCGGGAAGCCTACGTTAAAGGGTAATGGAGTCTGTTGAGTCTGAATTTACTCCTGGGGTCTGCCGTTATGCGATACGGAGACGGCGAGTGCGTAACGTTATGCAGCAGAGTGCACCTCCCGCTCTCCGTTCCCCGCGCGGGAAGCCTACGTTAAAGGGTAATGGAGTCTGTTGAGTCTGAGTTTACTCCTGGGGTCTGGCGTTATGCGATACGGAGACGGCGTGTGCGTGACGTCATGCAGCAGAGTCCACCTGCCGCTATCCGTTCCCCACGCGGGAAGCCTAAGTTAAAGGGTAATGGAGTCTGTTGAGTCTGAGTTAACTCCTGGGGTCTGCCGTTATGCGATACGGAGACGGCGTGTGCGTGACGTCATGCAGCAGAGTCCACCTGCCGCTATCTGTTCCCCACGCGGGAAGCCTACGTTAAAGGGTAATGGAGTCTGTTGAGTCTGAGTTTACTCCTGGGGTCTGGCGTTATGCGATACGGAGACGGCGTGTGCATGACGTCATGCAGCAGAGTGCACCTCCCGCTCTACGCTCCCCACCCGGGAAGCCTACGTTAAAGGGTAATGGGAGTCTGTTGAGTCTGAGTTTACTCCTGGGGTCTGGCGTTATGCGATACGGAGACGGCGAGATCGTGACGTCATGCAGCAGAATGCACCTGCCGCTATCCGTTCCCCACGCGGGAAGCCTACGTTAAAGGGTAATGGAGTCTGTTGAGTCTGAATTTACTCCAGGGGTCTGCCGTAATACGATACGGAGACGGCGAGTGCGTAACGTTATGCAGCAGAGAGCACCTCCCGCTCTCCGTTCCCCGCGCGGGAATCCTACGTTAAAGGGTAATGGAGTATGTTGAGTCTGAGCTTACTCCTGGGGTATGGCGTTATGCGATACGGAGACGGCGAGTGCGTGACTTCATGCAGCAGAGTGCACCTCCCGCTCTCCGTTCCCCACCCTGGAAGCCTACGTTAAAGGGTAATGGGAGTCTGTTGAGTCTGAGTTTACTCCTGGAGTCTGGCGTTATGCGATACGGAGACGGCGAGTGCGTGACGTCATGCAGCAGAGTGCACCTCCCGCTCTCCGTTCCCCGCGCGGGAAGCCTACGTTAAAGGGTAATGGAGTCTGTTGAGTCTGAGTTTACTCCTGGGGTCTGGCGTTATGCGATACGGAGACGGCGTGTGCGTGACGTCATGCAGCAGAGTCCACCTGCCGCTATCCGTTCCCCACGCGGGAAGCCTACGTTAAAGGGTAATGGAGTCTGTTGAGTCTGAATTTACTCCTGGGGTCTGCCGTTATACGATACGGAGACGGCGAGTGCGTAACGTTATGCAGAAGAGAGCACCTCCCGCTCTCCGTTCCCCGCGCGGGAATCCTACGTTAAAGGGTAATGGAGTATAGTGAGTCTGAGCTTACTCCTGGGGTCTGGCGTTATGCGATACGGAGACGGCGAGTGCGTGACGTCATGCAGCAGAGTGCACCTCCCGCTCTCCGTTCCCCACCCTGGAATCCTACGTTAAAGGGTAATGGGAGTCTGTTGAGTCTGAGTTTACTCCTGGGGTCTGGCGTTATGCGATACGGAGACGGCGAGTGCGTGACGTCATGCAGCAGAGTGCACCTCCCGCTCTCCGTTCCCCGCGCGGGAAGCCTACGTTAAAGGGTAATGGAGTCTGTTGAGTCTGAGTTTACTCCTGGGGTCTGGCGTTATGCGATACGGAGACGGCGTGTGCGTGACGTCATGCAGCAGAGTGCACCTCCCGCTCTCCGTTCCCCGCGCGGGAAGCCTACGTTAAAGGGAAATGGAGTCTGTTGAGTCTGAGTTTACTCCTGGGGTCCGGCGTTATGCGATACGGAGACGGCGAGTGCGTGACGTCATGCAGCAGAGTGCACCTCCCGCTCTCCGCTCCCCGCGCGGGAAGCCTACGTTAAAGGGTAATGGAGTCTGTTGAGTCTGAGTTTACTCCTGGGGTCTGCCATTATGCGATACGGAGACGGCGTGTGCGTGACGTCATGCAGCAGAGTGCACCTCCCGCTCTCCGTTCCCCGCGCGGGAAGCCAACGTTAAAGGGTAATGGAGTATGTTGAGTCTGAGCTTACTCCTGGGGTCTGGCGTTATGTGATACGGAGACAGCGAGTGCGTGACGTCATGCAGCAGAGTGCACCTCCCGCTCTCCGTTCCCCGCCCGGGAAGCCTAAGTTAAAGGTTAATGACGTCTGTTGTGTCTGAGTTTACTCCTGGGGTCTGGCGTTATGCGATATGGAGCCAGCGAGTGCGTAACGTTATGCAGCAGAGTGCACCTCCCGCTCTCCGTTCCCCGCGCGGGAAGCCTAAGTTAAAGGGTAATGGAGTCTGTTGAGTCTCAGTTTACTCCTGGGGTCTGGCGTTATGCGATACGGAGACGGCGTGTGCGTGACGTCATGCAGCAGAGTGCACCTCCCGCTCTCCGTTCTCCACGCGGGAAGCCTAAGTTAAAGGGTAATGGAGTCTGTTGAGTTTCAGTTTACTCCTGGGGTCTGGCGTTATGCGATACGGAGACAGCGAGTGCGTGACGTCATGCAGCAGAGTGCACCTCCCGCTCTCCGCTCCCCACCTGGGAAGCCTACGTTTAAGGGTAATGGAGTCTGTTGAGTCTGAGTTTACTTCTGGGGTCTGCCGTTATGCGATACGGAGACGGCGTGTGCGTGACGTCATGCAGCAGAGTCCACCTGCCGCTCTCCGTTCCCCACGCGGGAAGCCTAAGTTAAAGGGCAATGGAGTCTGTTGAGTCTCAGTTTACTCCTGGGGTCTGGCGTTATGCGATACGGAGACGGCGAGTGCGTGACGTCATGCAGCAGAGTGCACCTCCCGCTCTCCGTTCCCCGCGACGGAAGCCTAAGTTAATGGGTAATGGAGTCTGTTGAGTCTGAGTTTACTCCTGGGGTCTGGCGTTATGCGATACGGAGACGGCGAGTGCGTGACGTCATGCAGCAGAGTGCACCTACCGCTATCCGTTCCCCGCGCCGGAAGCCTACGTTAAAGGGTAATGGAGTCTGTTGAGTCTGAATTTACTCCTGGGGTATGCCGTTATGCGATATGGAGACGGCGAGTGCGTAACGTTATGCAGCAGAGTGAACCTCCCGCTCTCCGTTCCCCGCGCGGGAAGCCTACGTTAAAGGGTAATGGAGTATGTTGAGTCTGAGCTTACTCCTTGGGTCTGGCGTTATGCGATACGGAGACAGCGAGTGCGTGACGTCATGCAGCAGAGTGCACCTCCCGCTCTCCGTTCCCCGCGCGGGAAGCCTACGTTAAAGGGTAATGAAATCTGTTGAGTCTCAGTTTACTCCTGGGGTCTGGCGTTATGCGATACGGAGACAGCGAGTGCGTGACGTCATGCAGCAGAGTGCACCTCCCGCTCTACGCTCCCCACCCGGGAAGCCTACGTTAAAGGGTAATGGGAGTCTGTTGAGTCTGAGTTTACTCCTGGGGTCTGGCGTTATGCGATACGGAGACGGCGAGTGCGTGGCGTCATGCAGCAGAGTGCACCTCCCGCTCTCCGTTCCCCACGCGGGAAGCCTAAGTTAATGGGTAATGGAGTCTGTTGAGTCTGAGTTTACTCCTGGGGTCTGCCGTTATGCGATACGGAGACGGCGTGTGCGTGACGTCATGCAGCAGAGTGCACCTCCCGCTCTCCGTTCCCCGCGCGGGAAGCCTACGTTAAATGGTAATGAAGTCTGTTGAGTCTCAGTTTACTCCTGGGGTCTGGCGTTATGCGATACGGAGACGGCGAGCGCGTGACGTCATGCAGCAGAGTGCACCTCCCGCTCTCCGTTCCCCGCGCGGGAAGCCTACGTTAAAGGGTAATGGAGTCTGTTGAGTCTCAGTTTACTCCTGGGGTCTGGCGTTATGCGATATGGAGACGGCGAGTGCGTAACGTTATGCAGCAGAGTGCACCTCCCGCTCTCCGTTCCCCGCGCGGGAAGCCTACGTTAAAGGGTAATGGAGTATGTTGAGTCTGAGCTTACTCCTGGGTCTGGCGTTATGCGATACGGAGATAGCGAGTGCGTGACGTCATGCAGCAGAGTGCACCTCCCGCTCTCCGTTCCCCGCGCGGGAAGCCTACGTTAAAGGGTAATGAAGTCTGTTGAGTCTCAGTTTACTCCTGGGGTCTGGCGTTATGCGATACGGAGACGGCGTGTGCGTGACATCATGCAGCAGAGTGCACCTCCCGCTCTCCGTTCCCCACGTGGGAAGCCTACGTTAAAGGGTAATGGAGTCTGTTGAGTCTGAGTTTACTCCTGGGGTCTGGCGTTATGCGATACGGAGACGGCGTGTGCGTGACGTCATGCAGCAGAGTGCACCTTCCGCTCTCCGTTCCCCGCGCGGGAAGCCTACGTTAAAGGGTAATGGAGTATGTTGAGTCTGAATTTACTCCTGGGGTCTGCCGTTATGCGATACGGAGACAGCGAGTGCGTGACGTCATGCAGCAGAATGCACCTCCCGCTCTCCGTTCCCCACGCGGGAAGCCTAAGTTAAAGGGTAATGGAGTCTGTTGAGTCTCAGTTTACTCCTGGGGTCTGGCGTTATGCGATACGGAGACGGCGTGTGCGTGACGTCATGCAGCAGAGTTCACCTGCCGCTCTCCGTTCCCCACGCGGGAAGCCTATGTTAAAGGGTAATGGAGTCTGTTGAGTCTCAGTTTACTCCTGGGGTCTGCCGTTATGCGATACGGAGACGGCGTGTGCGTGACGTCATGCAGCAGAGTCCACCTGCCGCTCTCCGTTCCCCACGCGGGAAGCCTAAGTTAAGGGGTAATGGAGTCTGTTGAGTCTCAGTTTACTCCTGGGGTCTGGCGTTATGCGATACGGAGACGGCGTGTGCGTAACGTTATGCAGCAGAGTGCACCTCCCGCTCTCCGTTCCCCGCGCTGGAAGCCTAAGTTAATGGGTAATGGAGTCTGTTGAAAGAGTCCTGGGGCTTCGAGTGATGCGAGAAGCCCTTCTAACATGTGTAGCATTTGTAGCATGCGTCATTTGAAATGATATAACGTCTAGTCTCTCAGACTGACTGTAACTTTTTTTCTAATTTTGATTGTATTTCTTTTTTGGGTTTTATGGATTTAGACTAATTTTGTTACTTTTGTGTTTTCTTTTTAATATTTTGACTAATTTCCTTTGTATTTTAAGACTACCAAACACTGGTGGGAATTAAGATTTACCCACAATGCGCTGTCGGTAGACGGTAGTGGGCAGATGAAGTCAGAAGTCGGTAGTACACAACATAGCCACCCACAATGCGCAGTGGGAGTAAATAATAACTTGACTTTCATTTATTCCTTGAGAAGGTTGTCATTGTCGACAACCTAACCTAAAATTTGCAAGGATACATGACTGGAGCGGTACCGTTTATTTTTATTGCTGCTAACTGGTACAGCATTGTTAAAATTGAGGAAAAATACTCGTACATCCAGTATCCCCTCTTGTGAATAATTAATAACAAATCCAACTCTGAATTAGGCCTACTGTTTTTTGAACAGAATTGTTTTTGTGTAGCTGGTCATTTTTGATTGAACGCCCGAGGGCTCCCAACACGTTCAATCTATTACTACATCATTTCCTAATTTACGGTAATTTTCGTCATTACAAAGTTTATTTTGGCTAATTTCAGTACCGGTAGGCCCTACCTTAGAAAATGTTTTCGTACGATGAGCTCTCATTCAGCGTTAGACAAACGGGAGAAGTGGGGGAACAAACGCTACCATTCTACGGTTAAACGATATTTTAAATGATGTTTTACACTTAGCTGGATACTTTAAATACCAAACAACAGACACAGCATAATAAAATGTGGTGAACATTTCAAGTCTCTATCTTAATTACTTCCTGAGAAAATCAGTCAAATGTGCAGAAAAATTAAATTATTCAGAAATTGGAGTATGTTGAGTCTGAGCTTACTCCTGGGGTCTGGCGTTATGCGATACGGAGACAGCGAGTGCGTGACGTCATGCAGCAGAGTGCACCTCCCGCTCTACGCTCCCCACCCGGGAAGCCTACGTTAAAGGGTAATGGGAGTCTGTTGAGTCTGAGTTTACTCCTGGGGTCTGGCGTTATGCGATACGGAGACGGCGAGTGCGTGGCGTCATGCAGCAGAGTGCACCTCCCGCTCTCCGTTCCCCACGCGGGAAGCCTAAGTTAATGGGTAATGGAGTCTGTTGAGTCTGAGTTTACTCCTGGGGTCTGCCGTTATGCGATACGGAGACGGCGTGTGCGTGACGTCATGCAGCAGAGTGCACCTCCCGCTCTCCGTTCCCCGCGCGGGAAGCCTACGTTAAATGGTAATGAAGTCTGTTGAGTCTCAGTTTACTCCTGGGGTCTGGCGTTATGCGATACGGAGACGGCGAGCGCGTGACGTCATGCAGCAGAGTGCACCTCCCGCTCTCCGTTCCCCGCGCGGGAAGCCTACGTTAAAGGGTAATGGAGTCTGTTGAGTCTCAGTTTACTCCTGGGGTCTGGCGTTATGCGATATGGAGACGGCGAGTGCGTAACGTTATGCAGCAGAGTGCACCTCCCGCTCTCCGTTCCCCGCGCGGGAAGCCTACGTTAAAGGGTAATGGAGTATGTTGAGTCTGAGCTTACTCCTGGGTCTGGCGTTATGCGATACGGAGATAGCGAGTGCGTGACGTCATGCAGCAGAGTGCACCTCCCGCTCTCCGTTCCCCGCGCGGGAAGCCTACGTTAAAGGGTAATGAAGTCTGTTGAGTCTCAGTTTACTCCTGGGGTCTGGCGTTATGCGATACGGAGACGGCGTGTGCGTGACATCATGCAGCAGAGTGCACCTCCCGCTCTCCGTTCCCCGCGCGGGAAGCCTACGTTAAAGGGTAATGAAGTCTGTTGAGTCTCAGTTTACTCCTGGGGTCTGGCGTTATGCGATACGGAGACGGCGTGTGCGTGACATCATGCAGCAGAGTGCACCTCCCGCTCTCCGTTCCCCACGTGGGAAGCCTACGTTAAAGGGTAATGGAGTCTGTTGAGTCTGAGTTTACTCCTGGGGTCTGGCGTTATGCGATACGGAGACGGCGTGTGCGTGACGTCATGCAGCAGAGTGCACCTTCCGCTCTCCGTTCCCCGCGCGGGAAGCCTACGTTAAAGGGTAATGGAGTATGTTGAGTCTGAATTTACTCCTGGGGTCTGCCGTTATGCGATACGGAGACAGCGAGTGCGTGACGTCATGCAGCAGAATGCACCTCCCGCTCTCCGTTCCCCACGCGGGAAGCCTAAGTTAAAGGGTAATGGAGTCTGTTGAGTCTCAGTTTACTCCTGGGGTCTGGCGTTATGCGATACGGAGACGGCGTGTGCGTGACGTCATGCAGCAGAGTTCACCTGCCGCTCTCCGTTCCCCACGCGGGAAGCCTAAGTTAAAGGGTAATGGAGTCTGTTGAGTCTCAGTTTACTCCTGGGGTCTGCCGTTATGCGATACGGAGACGGCGTGTGCGTGACGTCATGCAGCAGAGTCCACCTGCCGCTCTCCGTTCCCCACGCGGGAAGCCTAAGTTAAGGGGTAATGGAGTCTGTTGAGTCTCAGTTTACTCCTGGGGTCTGGCGTTATGCGATACGGAGACGGCGTGTGCGTAACGTTATGCAGCAGAGTGCACCTCCCGCTCTCCGTTCCCCGCGCTGGAAGCCTAAGTTAATGGGTAATGGAGTCTGTTGAAAGAGTCCTGGGGCTTCGAGTGATGCGAGAAGCCCTTCTAACATGTGTAGCATTTGTAGCATGCGTCATTTGAAATGATATAACGTCTAGTCTCTCAGACTGACTGTAACTTTTTTTCTAATTTTGATTGTATTTCTTTTTTGGGTTTTATGGATTTAGACTAATTTTGTTACTTTTGTGTTTTCTTTTTAATATTTTGACTAATTTGCTTTGTATTTTAAGACTACCAAACACTGGTGGGAATTAAGATTTACCCACAATGCGCTGTCGGTAGACGGTAGTGGGCAGATGAAGTCAGAAGTCGGTAGTACACAACATAGCCACCCACAATGCGCAGTGGGAGTAAATAATAACTTGACTTTCATTTATTCCTTGAGAAGGTTGTCATTGTCGACAACCTAACCTAAAATTTGCAAGGATACATGACTGGAGCGGTACCGTTTATTTTTATTGCTGCTAACTGGTACAGCATTGTTAAAATTGAGGAAAAATACTCGTACATCCAGTATCCCCTCTTGTGAATAATTAATAACAAATCCAACTCTGAATTAGGCCTACTGTTTTTTGAACAGAATTGTTTTTGTGTAGCTGGTCATTTTTGATTGAACGCCCGAGGGCTCCCAACACGTTCAATCTATTACTACATCATTTCCTAATTTACGGTAATTTTCGTCATTACAAAGTTTATTTTGGCTAATTTCAGTACCGGTAGGCCCTACCTTAGAAAATGTTTTCGTACGATGAGCTCTCATTCAGCGTTAGACAAACGGGAGAAGTGGGGGAACAAACGCTACCATTCTACGGTTAAACGATATTTTAAATGATGTTTTACACTTAGCTGGATACTTTAAATACCAAACAACAGACACAGCATAATAAAAATGTGGTGAACATTTCAAGTCTCTATCTTAATTACTTCCTGAGAAAATCAGTCAAATGTGCAGAAAAATTAAATTATTCAGAAATTGGATTTTAAAGTTAGACATAAAGCAGATAATAATAGAAAGGCCCCATTGAAAGAACGGGGTAAGTCCATTTTTTTACGGAAATGAGTTTATGGCGCATTCTGGTGGCCAGCCATCGTCACTACAGATCATTTGAAATGAATTTCAAATAAAGCGGAATGTCATCGAAATACAGAGGTTTTTATTTTTAGTGGAAACGGAAAGAACGTCCCATACCCTCTCACTTTTTTCATAATTTAATTTTAGCTGCTATTTGTTTTACATATATAAGGTGCGTTCAAAAAGTAACGAGCCGGAGGCATAATTACAGACACCAGTACCTGTATGTTAGAAGTATTGGCCCTGACTGTTGAGGCACTTGTCCCACTGTGACACGAGGCGGTGAATGGCTGTCTCATAAAATTCACTGGGCTACGATGTGAACCAGTTCCGCACGTACAACTGGACGTCGGCGTCCGAGGTGAATCGTTGGCCCCGCAGAGCTCTTTTCAGGGGACTAAACATGGCGCAATCACAGGGAGAGAGGTCTGGACTGTATGGACGGTGGCCGAGAACCTCCCATTGGGTACACACTTTGCGCAAGTGCAATCGTTCCTTCATGATGGTTTGCACACTTCCGACGCTCAATCCGACCACGACGGCTATGGCGTTCACTGTCACTCGGCGGTCCTGGGTAATGAGTGCATCAACCAGCTGGACGTTGTCATCGGTAATGCAGGGGGTGCCCCAGACCGGGCATCATCGGCTAACGACACCCGTCCTTCCCTGAAGGGCTTGTGGCACGCCTTGACCCTTGCAAGGGACATGCAGTGTTCGCCATACACTTGTGACATTCGGCGATGAATGTCCGTTCCCCCTACTCCTTCCGTTGTCAGAAACCGAACAACACCTCTTTGCTCTTCGTTTGACGCCTCCATGGCACTGTTTGCAATGCGACTGGCAGCGTTGCTGCTGCTCGCTTTGTATCGTCACGGACGTGCACGCGTGCCCTCTAGCGACGGGCTGTGACCTCCACGCTCTGGTCGGAACCACACGCCACGATTAGCCCATGTCGTCACCGGTTTGCGCATTTCAGCCTCCGGCTCGTTACTTTCTGAACGCACCTTATATATGTAAGGAATAAGAAATTAATTTGGCATAAGAACTATATTGCTTACCTTCAATTGGAGTGTTTTAAGTTTCTCTTTTTAGTGTTGAAAGATTAAATTCGCTCTCCTGAAACATTTACAGAATGTGACTTACCCTGACTTTCCCTTCGAGGATGGCTGAGGTGGGAATCGAACCCCCTCTACTCATTTGCGCCACCCGAGGCTGAGTAGACCCCGTTCCAGTCCTCATACCACTTTTCAAATTTCGTGGCAGAGCCGGGAATCGAACCCAGGACCTCCGGGGTGGCAGCTAACCATGCTGACCGCTAGCTAAGGAGGCGACGAATGAATACTTATGTCTTAAAATTACAATAGACTGACATGGAATACATCATTTTGCTCAGAAAACTTCACAGATTTTTGAGAGCAAAAAGAAAAAGTTTGTAAGCCAAAAAATAAGAATATTGGGTGTGTGTAACTATGATGCGCTACGATATTTGAGCGTTACAACGTATTGTCGGACTGATTTGTTTAAACTGTCGCTCTTGCGAAATTTTGCGGAACGGAAAGTTGTGGAAAGAAAAGCCGAGTTGCACTTCCAGGAAAACTCCAAACACAACCACTCTTCTATGAAGTCTTAACTCAACACGACTCGACAGTTTGCTGCTGGCTGTATCTGGGGTAATAGGCTCGCCCGCTAGCTAGGCTGCAACTGGTGTGATAGACTTGCCCCAAGCCAGATCGTAAACTGTCGCCTTAGTATTTGAATGGAAATTGTTGGAAGGAATGAAAACGTAAAAACACTTATAGTGGGCGATGTATTGAAGATAGACATACGCTCTCAGGGACTTTTTTGCAGAACTTTTCATGCTGAACAATTCTTACACTCATAGTATATAGATATTTTTAACGGTTTGCCCAGCGTAACCTTAAAAAGCGCACAGACGCCATGTGTTTTCTTTCGCCCTATTCACTGAAATCGTGACTGCTCGGCTTCCTTTGATCATAAATAAATTATGTTCTACAGAAATCTTCCTCGAGATATCCTTTACAGAATGGTGAAACCCGCATCAAAATCCATCCAGAGGTTCACCCGTGACATCCAAAAACGACAGTAGCGACACTCAAGCGCAGCAACAGAAAAGAGAGAGAGAGAGAGGGGGGGGGGGGGGCTTGCTGCAGAAGAGAGATAAAACTATATCATCACCTTTCACTGTAACACTTTTTTCAAAGTCACTGTATTCCAACAATTATTTTATTTATTTGACGTTCTCACGTCAAAAAAAATGGACATATTTTAACCCCCTCCCCTAGAGCTGTCACCCCTTAAGAGGGAGAAGAAAAGCTGTGGGAGATCAGTGAAGTAGCACAGAGGTGTGCTATAAATAGGCTATGGGACGCAATGCAAGATGCGCTACCCCAGCGGTGATCCGGGCAGAGTGTAACAAGAGGTCTCTGATGAGCCCGACTTGATGCACTTAAGCGGAACCCCACAAAACAAACGGCAATAGCCTGTTAAGATTTACTGACGTTTAAAAGTAGAAATTTAGAAACTCTAAAGAAAGTGAAGGCCTCTTTCCTCAATACAACACTTGGTGTATCCAAATTCACTCGTTCAAGGCGCGTACATGTACCAACTAAGGAAGACTATCTGATACAAGAGATCAGAAATAGAATGTTTCTGCCATCAACGACCGCTTTCTAAGATACTATAAGCAGACGAGGACAAAAAAAAAGGTTGGTTGGTTGGTTGGTTAGTTTAGAGGCTGTGGCAGCGCGGTCATGTAACCCCGTGTACTTTGGGTGTGTGTAGAATATGTCTGATAAACTGTGTTAATTGTGATGGCTGTATTAGTGTGAGTTATCTGTTCTTAATTCAAGTAAGGACAGGAGATAATAATTTCAAGTAGTTCCTACTTTTAATAATAATAAACTTTATTGCGCACAATGTGCACAGAGGATACAGAAAAATATAACAACGTGACGACCAAATGAGCTCTCAATAAGTGTTTGTTAATCCTCATAAACTCACTAAACGAACCTGACATCGAGGAACACTTCTGGATGTGATATCTTTCACATAACTGGTCACATAGACTGCAGACACAGTTTGTGTTTGGTTCATGGAAAACCTTGTTTTTACCCATCTTGAAGTGGAACCCGTGGACAGCCAGTCTCGTGACTATATGCCTCAGTTGGTAGCCCGTTTCCATCCATTTCCGATCCGCCATGGCCTCCGTTGAATGGAAGTCCTCCCAAATGTCCCTCCTTTTTTCCCTTAGCTTATGCAACAGCCTATCATATGCTGCTCCTCCTGGTAGAATAAGGTTGCATCTCAGGTCCTCGACCAGGAAAGTCTCCCTCGCGAGCTCATATACGAGTCGGGATCTTGTAGTTTTTGATACACTCAGGACTCGCTTCAGGTATCTGGATTTAATCTTTTCCAGGTCTTCTAGTTGCTTTGCACTCAGAAATTCGCTTATGATTTCGAGTCCATAGGTTAATAATGGTAGCACTTTAACTCAAAAAGCACCATGGCTGTCTCTACTGCAATTTGCGCGATGTTATCGATGTCATTCATTGCTTTCAGAGCTGCAATCATTCTAGTTCTTATGCTGCTGCATGTGGTCTGCAAGGTCACGCCTACTTTTGCTACCAAATGCTACCATCCACGACCTAGCTTGCGGACTTAACTACTAGATGGTATCGCTGGCGGCGAACGTTGGAACTAATAGAGCGTTATCAATTCTAACCTACAAATTTTGGCTTCACACAAGTGTAGATAGTGGAAGGTTCTTTTTCATGCCACAAATCTATGACATGGAACCGCCAGCTTTACTTCCCCTCCGAAGGCATACTGAGGGATTTTAACGCTCTTAAAAAATCCGACGACTTTGGGCCGGGTTTGAACCCGCGACCTTGGGCATAGAAGCCCAACCCGAAACCGCCAGAACAGAATTTTACAGCACTGACGCGATGACGAATAGGCACTGGACTCAGACATGTTGTCACCAGGTTTGCCTCATGCGGTCTGCACTAATAAGAGATTTCATGAACCTTGTGATTCGTGTGTGTGTGTAAACTGTGTGATGTTCGGTGTGGCAAATACCACTTGAAATTTTGCAAAAAGAGATCAAAATTATTGTGCGATTATGCTAAACAAATCTAATGCACATTGTGCCCAATTCTTTTAATGGAAGACCGTACCTTGTATACCACCCATGTTAAATTTCCAAATTTAGTACCCAGTTTTCTCAGAAACCACTGCATGAATCTTATTAACTTTAATGTTCGACCCTGACTATTATATGTTAGAAAGCTGTACTATAATGAGGCTCATTATAACACTATTTTTCATTATGAAACAGTTTCTCCCACCAATCAGAGCTCAAGAAACAGTTGTTTGACCAATTGGATAATTAGATGCGCTGAGTTCCACGGCCTTCCAATTTAAATTTCAGTCTGGCCTAGTGTCATAGTAGGGTAATCGAGGAGGCCATGGTCGCATAAGCTCGTTTTATAATCATACTCGTGTCTTAATTATTGCCATTATAGGCTCGTTGCATATTGTACTATTAGTGTAATTATAGAACAATACATTCTTCATCTATTGGGATTTTTAAATTAATATTGGACTTGAATAGATTTTTTTTTACTATTAAATAGCCTGTTATACGGACTTGAGCTGTCAAGTACGATTTGTCAATCAGTTATCAGCACCCTTCAATATACGGAATGGACTGCGACAAGGTGACCCCCTGGCACCAGATCTCTTCAACATCGCCCTGGAGAGTGTGAGGCGTACATTCGGACGTAGCAGGGAAATTGAGTTGATTGGCTTTGACACGATTCTTGCATTTGCGGATGATATCGTGATTATGGGAGAAACCCAGGATCAGGTGATAAGAGGACACAACTAGATTTCTCACAGTAGCAGGGAAGGTGGGTCTGGTAGTCAACGACTCAAAAACAAAATATCTGAGGGTGTCTCGTCGGCCGAACAATCTTAATAGCATCAGTATTGATGGGCACAATTTTGAGATGGTAGAGGATTTCGAATATATAGGATTGGTCTTTTCGAACAGGAATGAGATAGCAAAGGATAACAACAGCGAATCGTGTTTTCTATTGCTTGAACAATCTTTTCAAATCACGTTTGATTTCACAGGAAAATAAGGGAACAAAGCTACATGACCTTGGTGAGACCTGTGGTCTTATATGGTTCTGAGACCTGGGCCACGTCTCAAACACTTGAGGAACGTCTCTGCGTTTTTTAAAGGAAGGTCTTGCGCAAAATATATGGACCACTATATAATGTAGAAACTGAAAGGTGGGAAAGAAGATCTCACCAAGACCTTGATCAACGCTTTGGGAAGACGAGTATCAACCGGATTCTGGGGAGGAGGAGGTTGCAATGGTTGGGACATGTCATTCGAGTTGAGGATTCCATATCCAATCGTGTTTTTAGTTCAACACCAACTGGCAGACGCCCGAGAGGCCGCCCTAGAACAAGATGGAAGGATCGAGCGATAATGTCACTGGCAGTGGCGGATCCAGGCCTTGCGGGGCCCTGGGCGGTCGCCCTCCCCTAGAACCGCCCCTGGTCACTGGTAAAAGTGGTACCAACAGCAACTGTGGAGGATGCAAGGGGCAGAGAAAGGTGGAAGATCATCTGCGACCGATATTGTGAAGAGTTTCAGTCCCTCCTGTTGTAATGCCTGTGTTATTTTGTATATGAGTTTTTGTTTTGCTCTTATTGTCTGTCCTGGGTCTTAATGGCCTGTTAATACAATAAATGATGATGATGATTGTTAAATTGCCTTCCTTACGTTAAATTTAGACAATCAACTGCCTTGTAAATCAGCCTCATTTACTGGTATGACTTGGAAAAGATGTCCGTTGTTACTGAGTTAACCTTTCTATATTGTGTTAAAATTTCAAATTCATGTGATTTATAGTTACTGAGAAAATGAGGCATTAGCATGGAAAAAGTCATTTCAGAGAAAAATGAACTTAATCATTCCTGTACCATACAGCTCTTCACACATTTAAGATCTTTCCAGAGACGCTAGAGGAAAAATAAGTACATTTTCTGAAAGAACAGACTCTATCTACACTACCGAATTCAGGCGAAAAACGAAAATTGCATTTTCCCGCCAAAATAAGAATAAATACAGAATAAGTTACGAGAAAGACATTACTTACCCAACTTACCTGGTATTTATTTCTTTTCAGCTCCAGGGTAAGTCTGCATTGGAGGAATGGCGTTCATCGTCCACTGTATTTTGACATGACCTCATTCCCACCCTAGTGTTCACATTTGCGAAGGTACAAGAGTGACCTTACTATTTGAATTTCCTCGGATAGATTTCAACATTAAAACTAGCTTAATTTCACCACAACAACGTTGGTTTTTGAATGCCACTAATGCATGATTTGTATGATTAATTTACTTACAAATTAAGCTGTTATATTCGGTAAATCCAGGGTATCAACTGTAAGGATGAAGTAAACGTCAGCTACTTTCCAGCGACCTTTTAGTTACTTTTTAATTCAAGAAGCGTCCGCGGTCTGCAAGCATAGAAGCTCATAAAGCAGTGAAAAAAAAAGCAACAATGAACTGTATTTAAAGCAGCAAATAATACTCCCTTGCGGTGTTATAAAAATTAAATAATAAGAGTTTTTAATATCAAAGGAGTTGTTACAGCTAAAATGACGTCTTGTGTACAAGACGTTGTTATGATTACCACTTGGCCACTTGATGAGATATCGTCTGTCCCCGCGGTAGTTACGAGACGTTAAGTAATCCTCACCGAATTCTGTCTTCGCAGTCAAGTACGGAGAAATATCGAGATGTTAAACGATCGGCGCTGCTCTCAGCCGTTTGACGAGATTCGCGTACTTCGCGGCAGAACATGGAGAAACATCGCAATCTTGTCAGCTTAGCGGCGCGAGTTTAAATGACACACAAACCTCAGCGAAGTTTCGTTACCTCCAACTATCCAGACATACAAATTAGCTAGTTTTCGTTTCATTTTGTTACCTGTTTGTAATATTAGCTACTATTTCGCTACTTTCGTTACCGGTAGACACCCTGAATTTAAAATTTAGAGGTGGATACCCAAATTTGAAAAGACCGAAAATTAATAAAACAAAAAAAAACTTTATAAATATAAAAATAAACAAAAATTACGGAAAAACAAAAAAATAATCATTCAAAAACGAACAAGACGTGAGTCAATGTTCACTGGAAAATTTAGATTGCTGGCCCTAACCCATTCTCACTTATAAAGCGTATGACGAGATCTGGTTGTGTCTTCAAAAGCGAGTATATTGCAGATTAGAGCTCGTAATAAGCGATGTTCCGTAAATCAATTAATTTGAAATTACAGTCGAAAACGATTCATCGACTAACTGTTCATTCAATTAATCGACTAACCGAAGAATCGATTAATTGAATAGTATACACGATGTGAGGTCATCGCTTAAGTTGAGTTACGCTTATTTTTGAAAATATTTTTTTTTACCTAAATATACAAAGTACCCTTCCTTGTTTATGTTAACAACCACCAAATAAGAGTCAGTGACAGTGGAAGGACAAACATCAATGAATAAAATTGGGAAAGGCTTTGAAATTAAAACTAAGATTTTTCAGCGAAGATTTTGAATTCTTGTTCAATGTTTACAATTTAGGACGGGAACATTATTGTTTTACTTTGTTTTAGCCTAGTTTTCACAAAGAAGATGCATTATTTAAAAAATATATGATACACTATATTTTAATTAATTAATTGTCTGTTTTACTTCTGTGAGAGCAAGTACATCGATTAATCGATAAAACAATCAATTATTCGACGAATCGATTTGTAGTATTTAACAGATTTTTCAACTTCCATTAACCCTTTATAGGGCAAAACTATTTATTTTGATGTGTTTAACATCTTAATTTAATTATTAGTAGTTTAATGTAATTTTTGTTTCTTAATGTTTATATATTTATTTTTAATTTTCAATAATGTTCTTATAGATTTAATTTTGATATTTTTCTATTGAATTAATTTTCTAACCAATTTCTAATTGATTTTACAATTATTTTCGTAATTTTTTGTAGTTATGTTTATTATTTTAATTTTTATATTTTATTTATTACAGTATTGTATTTTTTACATTTTAATTGTTAATGTTTTTAGTTTTAAACTTTTAAAGTTATATCCAACACATTACGTATAAAGATAGAACCTCCGTGGCTTAGGCGGCAGCACGCCGGCCTCTCGCCGCTGCGTCCGTGGTTCAAATCCCGTCACTCCATGTAAGATTTGTGCTGGACAATGCGGAGGCAGACAGGTTTTTCTCCGGGTACTCCGGTTTTCCATGTCAATATTTCATTCCAGCAACACTCTCCACTTTCATTTCATTTCATCGGCCATTCAATTAATCATTTCCCCAGAGGAGTGCGACAGGCTTCGGCACAGTTCATATCCTCGCCGCTAGATAGGGGCTTCATTCATTCCATTCCCTGACCCGGTCGGTAGACTGGAAGCAGGCTGTGGATTTTCATTCATCTTCTTCTTGTTTCTAATAGGCCATCTATGGACCACGACGTTCAACTGTTACATTTGGAGTGGGCTTTGATGTTTGCCCAGTAGTTACGCATCCTCTGGCTGTGTTGTTCCCTCCTCTCCTGGGTCCAGAGGGCACCTGTTTTCTTTCTTGGCGGTTTGTCCTGGAACCTCAATTGCTGAAGCATCTTCCTGAGAGATGTCCGGTCTTTTAAGACTCTTTCCGTCCCTCCAAGTTCTTGCAGATCTTTGCTCACTTCCCACAACCATGGTGACTTGGTCTTCCGCTTTTGCCAGTAACCGAGGAGCTGATTGGTCAACCTGGTAGGATGCATCCTGTAGACGTGTCCATAAAATGCTAGACGTCGTTTTCTAACAACATCCGTGATTCTTTCACAGTACGTGTAGAGCTCTTGATTAGGCCGCCTTCTGTATTCATTACCTTCCTTAACAGGTCCCAATATCTTCCTCATCTTTCTCTCCTCTACTTCGAGTTTGTCCGTGAGTCCCTTCCGGTTGAATACTAGACATTCTGATGCATATAAGGCTTCAGGACGTATAACTGTCTGGTAGTGTCTCATTTTAGTCTTTCGGGAGAGACACTTCTTATTATATGTGTTCTTGGTTAGTTGATAAGCCATTTCTAACTTGTTAACTCGAGTTGATAATGCCCTTACTTCCGAGAGATTCGGTTCAAGCCATTCTCCTAGGTACTTATATCTGTCAGTTTTCTTGATCTCTCCCTGGTCCAAATGCAGTGTACAAGGAGATTCACTGATGTTTGTGATGTACTGTGTTTTTTCAAGTGACACATATAGTCCTACCTTAGCTGATTGTTGCATGAGAACATTAAGTTGTTTCACAGACGTTTTTATTGAATGAGATAGAAGTGCCAGGTCGTCGGCAAATGCCAGGCAATCAACACTGAGCCCATTGCACTTGTGTCCCAAAGTGATACCACTTGGTACCCCCTGACTAGTTAGCCCCTTTCGCCACTCCCTTATCACCTTTTCCAGGGCACAGTTAAAGAGGAGAGGTGAGAGACCGTCTCCCTGTCTTACTCCTGACTTAATTTCAAAACTTTCAGAGAGGGTTCCTCTGAACTTCACTCGTGACATGGTGTTCTTTAAAGTCTGTTGGATAAGGTTATGTGTCTTCTCGTCTAGTCCTAGTTCTTGCAGGATCTTCATGAGAGTAGGTCTGTCAACCGAATCATATGCCTTCTTAAAATCAACAAAAATGATGACATCTATAAATATATATAAAGCTCAATGTTTGTCTGTCTGTTTTGTATACAAATCCACACCGTTTCACCGATCTGAACCAAAATTTGTATACTTACCCTTCGGAACCCTGCGGGTAACCCTGTCCACTTGAAATTTCCGACAGGCCACCCCATTCCCTGCATTTAGGCCCTTTGGCCCAAATCTACACCGTTTCACCGATCTCAACCAAAATTTGTGTACTTACCCTATGTAACCCAGTGAATAACACTGTCCACTTAAAATTTCGGACAGACCACCCCATTTCCTGCATTTAGGCCCTTTGGCAAACATCTACACCGTTTCACCGATCCGAACCAAAATTTGTATACTTACCCTTTGCAACCCTGCGGGTAACCCTGTTCACTTGGAATTTCGGACAGACCACCCCAATCTCTGCATTTAGGCCCTTTGGTCCAAATCTATACCGTTTCACCGATCAGAACCAAAATTTGTATACTCACCCTTTGGTACCCTGCGAGTAACACTGTCTGCTTGAAATTGCGGACAGACCACTCCATTCCCGGAAAGAGGACAGGGTCCGTCCCAAAGGCAATGAAAAAAAAGGGGTAAAACTGGACCCGCTCAGGAAACCCTCAGGGTTGCCAGCTCCCGAACTCAGCAGCCATGAGCCCTTGAGGATGTAGCACTATCCAGGGTGCACCAGAAGTGGTGGGGCTACACACACCCTGCCTCCTTGAGGGTCTTGAGCAGAAGACATGAGATATTAAGAAAAGAAAAAGAAGGCTGACACCTCGAAGAATGAGGCTATCAGGAATGATTAGACAAGGGCCAATTAAGGCGGGAAAGTGAAAGAGTCGCTAGGCCTCGGATACCCTGATACCATCGGGGTCGGAAGAGAACAAGAGTTTGACCAAGGGAGGCCGACAAGAAAGAGAACCGAAAGGAGCCGGGCACCAGTAAGTAGACCGCTGGGGTCCCGTGGTCGCAAACCCACGTCCCACAAGTTGTGAGACCCTGGAGGGTGGAGGGGGGAAGAGGGGGCAGGTGTGAAAAGCTTGCTGATTCATCGCGAGGTGACATGAGAGAAATGTCCAGACCCCGCCGTGTTACCTGGTATTGCTGACAATGCTGATGTTCATACAGGGTCTTTGCTCAAACCACTGTAGTGTTACGAAAGAATGAGTGATTCACCGGTCAATGTGAATAGGACCGGGAACCCCCCCCCCGAACGTCTGTCATTATATATCGTCATCATCATCTGCGATATTCTCAGGTTCGTGCAGCTTGGACCAGAGCAGTACTCGATAAGCTCTTTCACTACACGCATCGAGTATAGGCCTAAGCCAGAAAATAACGTTCAGACTTTGGAAGACATCGAAGGTAGAAATCTGAATTACCTATATCAGAATTAAAATTACACCATGTTCGTTTAGTAGTCATTTTTCATTACCTTATTATTATCATAAGGGCAAATGACCTAGATGTTACGCCCATTATACCACTGAGTAAGTCTTCATCGCCTGTGAATTTTGAAATATTTCTTTCTATCACAGTAGTTTGTAAGTTTGTCGTGTCAATTCAACAGTAGTTTTCATTACCATCCTCATCAAAAGGGCAAATGACCTAGATGTTACGTCCATTATACTACTAAGTAACACCACAGTCTTCACCGCCTGTGATTTTTAAAATGTGTATTTCCATAAGTTTGTAAGTTTGATATACCCGTTCAGTAGTAGTCGTCTTCATTATCATCCTCATCAAAGGGGCAAATGACCTAGATGTTACGTCCATTATACTACTAAGCAACACCAGAGTCTACATAGCCTGTGATTTTAAAAATATGTATTTCCATTAATTTGTAAGTTCGATATACCCGTTCAGTAGTAGTCGTCTTCATTATCATCCTCATCAAAAGGGCAAATGACCTAGATGTTACGTCCATTATACAGTACTACTAAGCAACACCACAGTCTTCATCGCCTGTGATTTATAAAATGTGTATTTCCATTAGTTTGTAAGTTTGATATACCCGTTCAGTAGTAGTAGTCTTCATTGTAATCCTCATCAAAAGGGCAATGACCTAGATGTTACGCCCATTATACTACTAGGCAACACCACAGTCTTCCTCGCCGGTGATTTAAAAATATGTGTTTCTATTAGAGTGTAAGTATATTATACCCGTTCAGTAGTAGTCTTCTTCAGTATCATCTTCATCAAAAGGGCAAATGACCTAGATGTTACGTCCATTATACTACTAAGCAACACCACGGTCTTCATCGCCTGTGATTTCTAAAATATGTATTTCCATTAATTTGTATGTTTGATATACCCGTTCAGTAGTAGTCGTCTTCATTGTCATCCTCAACAAAAGAGCAAATGACCTAGATGTTACGTCCATTATACTACTAAGCAACACCACAGTCTTCATCGCCTGTGATTTTTAAAAGCTATTTTTCCATTAGTTTAAAAGTTTGATGTACCAGTTCAGTAGTAGTCGTCTTCATAAATAAATATAATTTATCACGTTGAGTGTTAAGGAGACTGAGATATTATCATCATTCCACCGGGCGAAGCCGGCTACTACTGCTAGTTACGTATAAAGATACGTGTATAATATTTGATTTTTAGTAATACTTATTTATTATTTATTTATCGTATGGCTTTTAGTGCCGGGAGTGTCCGAGGGCATGTTCGGCTCGCCAGAGGCTGTAGCTACTTCAAGCGGACAACACTAGGGTGAGCTACAAGTTCCGTTCAATTTCAAGTACCGGTAGTTCCAACTTTCACTACCAGATCTCAATGATACCTAGTGGTGAACGTTGGAACTTTGATAGAGCGTTACAACGAAATCTAACCTAGAAATTTAGCTCCACACAAGTTTAGTCTGTGGAAGGATCTTTTACATGCCATAAATCTATGACATGGGACCTCCGGCTTTACTACCCCTCCGAAGGAAGGCACACTGAAGGATTTTAACACTCTTAAAAAATCCGACGACTTCGGCCGGGTTTGCACAGCACAGCAGTTCAGCATGCAAACAACTACGCCACCGAAGCTTTAGAAATACTAGCACTTCGGCATGAAAATTCTCCGAAATTTGGCTGAAAGATTCAACTATCGCCATCTTTGAAAGCATAAACTGCCCTTATGACAGGTGGTTATATAGAGACCGCTACCCCATAAAGTGTTAATCGATTAAAAGTGCCAGCCCTATTGCAGACACAGGATATGCAAGTTGAATGACCCATCATCTCACGAGGTGTTTTTACAAGTGCAAAAGGAAGTTGGACATCACGATTTATGAACAAAATACAATGCAGCACTGCTGCTGCTGGCTCTGGGCCAACTGCAAGACAAGGCGGCAAAAAAAAACACAGTCACAGAGGCACAGGAAACTTACCTGATAACAGTCTAGACTTCTCATCACGTGCGCTATGAGAAACTCCTCCAAAACAAGACGCACGCATGAATAAACCATAGCAAGATATTATTGTTCAAACATGTGCCTAGCATAGCGTAGCCTCACCGGATGCTAGATAAGGGAGAAACCACCCTTGATTTAAGTGCCTTCTTCTTTACATCCACTGCTTGTTAGCTTCCTCAGTTACAGGGGCCGTCAACTTATTACGTTATCATTTTTGGTCGATTTTTCGTTTATTTTAGGCCATATTTTATATGAATGAAATTCATCATATTTCATATAATTTGTCCAAATTGACATACATTAAAATTGTATCTAATGAATCTCTACTTGGTATAAACACCTTCCACAACATTACTGAAGTTAAGAGGAGCAGATGACCTGGATGTTCCGCCCCTTTTAAAACAACCATCACCACTAACAAAACCACTAAACAGGACAGCAACACAAAAAGGGAAAAAAAACTCACACAAAATTCTTTCAAAGTATACGTTTATTTGTAATATACACTAAAACTTAAAAATATATAAATGACCACATTGAAATTCATTTGCAAATCAAAAAGGACAATAAAATTATTATTATTTTCCTCTAATTCGCTTTTAACTTCCGTTTGTTATTCTATTATTTTCTTTTGGCCGAATAAGATGAGACGCGATCTACCAACCAATAAAATACGGGACCTGCAGCTGATTGGCACTGAAACAAATCGCCTTCTAAAACGCGTTCCCATGGTTACTAAGACGTTCATTTATCTCGCGTATTGGTTATATTCTACCCTTATTAATCTCACCGAAAAATTTGTGACACTAATATATTGGAACTTTAGAAACTGGAGCATTTCACAAAAGAATACAAGCGAACTGCCATCGCTACTGCGAGAATACGTACGTCAATGTCAAAAGAAGATAATAGTCCCTTCCGCAAGTAAGCTACGGTAGGTAGGTCGAGGAGGGGATGAAAAAGAGAATGCTCGAAGAAAAGAACGAGTGATCTTTGTTGATGATATTATTATTATTATTATTATAAATTGAGATCATTTCACACCCTTTTATAATGCAATATAAAAAAGGAACTAAAGAAAGACCATTTTAAGAATGAAGAAAAATTGCTGAGTTTTAAGAAGTCTTTTATTTCCCACCTTGACAAATGTAACTGAAATATATTCCTTACCTAATACGTCGCATTCTTAGTGAATTACTACGTGCTTGGATAACAACAAAACCACGGTTTAGTAATCGATCAGTATGGAAACTCGTATAGTCAATAACTCAGTCATACTGGGCATTACATTACATTCATTTATATCAAACCACTATTCAGAAATTATAATCTCGACCAATGGCGACTAGACACGAATAATAATTGAATAATTTGAATAATTAAGAAAGAGGTACTATTTGTATTTGCAAATTTTAAAATAAATATCCCTGTGGATATTAATAATAATAATAATAATAATAATAATAATAGGACAATATTTGTTTCAGTCCAATAGCTAGCAGGCCACCAAACAATATTTAGACACGATAAAAAAATATAGGATCCAATTACGTTTAATTTCTCTCACATACGTACGGTGTATTTAGTTGTGCAAAACACTTGTTTATATAAAAAAAAGCAGGTACCAATTAACATTTTTCATTAATTAATTTTTCATTACCCACGGAGCAAAGAACAAGATTGAAATTCTTATACTATCATTGTTGTTATATATATTTTTTTTTGTTAAATTGAACCTACCTTTTCTATGCGAATATAATCGACACTTTTGTCCTAAATGAGGAAACAATTACACTGAAAACATACACATTAAGAACACATGCAGTAACCACCTACATAAACATAATATGTAGATGGAGGTTAATTAAAATATATATATTAAAATATTAAGTCAGTCACACATCATCTTAAAACTACTTTACTCACTAAATGTCTACTAAGTTCTACAAGAACAGAGTACAAAGTATAAAATAAAATGTACTCTGTTCCGGGTTTGCAGAGGCACTAAGACATATGCAAATATTTTGTCTTAGTGATGCATTTTGTTTCCATTAGGTACATTCGATATTAATGTTTAAACAAAAATGAAAGAAACACGAAGGAAAAGAATTATAATTGGATGGTTAAAATTTGATTCTTTTTGTTTAAATCCTGAAGATAAATAGATTGGAGAGAAAGACAAAGGCTACAAGATGAAGAAATATTTCAAGAATACTTCCTCTACAAAATCTGTTGGTAAGTCTTCGCAGAAAATTAAACTGTATGTAATTCCTTGTCACAAGATGAATTATTTTAAAAACGAAACCACTTTCTATAACTGATTCACGTCAGTCTTGCGCGCAGTAATCGACCAAACGACCGGAATTCTGACTATATATATATATTTGCAAAAATGAGAAAGCAAGAATATATGAAAAAACATAGGCACCAATATCCTTATATGATATCAACATCTCTTTTAAATTATGCGAATTTAGGGACACCGATTGTTTTGTTTACATTGTTATCGCAACAGAAATGGGTGTATTCTAACCACAATTAAAATGAAGGGGATGGTATCACAACTGTCGAGTATTTTTTATTTACGTTTTTATACGGGATTTCATGTTGTAACTTGTTCATTCACGGAATCATAGTCATTTACCCTCTCATGAACAAAATAAAAATTGGACCTGCTGTTCAGCAATTATAATCGAAATTCTTCTACATGTCTTTTTGCAATAACGGGACTTTAAGATAAATAACCAAATGCTTCAAAAAAATGTCAGTCAAGACCATCAGACAATAACGAATGAATATATGAAGGCTGTAATTCGGGTTATGAAGTTCTTTAAATCTGATAAGTACAAAGAGAAAGAGAGAAACGCAATGTGGGAATTAATTTCAGAAGCATCAATGAAGAATAAACCAATGTGTATGAACGACGGGAAAATTAATCACTGAAACATAGCTACAAAATACAGTCTTGTGCATATTAATGTAAACAAGCGGGCAAATTTAGTTTTTAAAGTACGGTAATAAAGAGGTAGCAACTGTTTCCCGCTATTCTTAACAACAGGTTGGATACCCATTGTTGAGATTGGTAATTGTGGTGAATGCTCTTATTGTTTGTATTTCAAAGCTCATGAGCATGTGTTTGTAGCTGTTTGAAACAGCATTCAGTGAGTATATTTAATCAGTCATAATGGATATCACACCAAAGAAGAGAAGCAAGATTACAACCCTCCACAAATTTAGTGGTATGACTCGGAGGCAGATATCTGCTGAACGTCATGTAAATTTGGATGCTGTTTGTAATATAATTAGGAGGGAAAATGAGAGAAAGTCTTGCCGAAACTCATCAAACAGACAGTCAAGTTTCCACAAAAGATGACGTTTTTGGGGCCGTTTTACAGCCACGGGCCCAAAATGTTTGGCTCCTGCCTATGGAATGACGAACAGCGACAATTACATCCCAATTTTAGAGAGAAAAGCTGTCCCAGAACTGAAGAGATTGGCTGAGGAACTGAACGTCGAAAAAGCGATCTTCCATCTCTGTTCACATTACTGTATATGTCTCAAAAATTAGGGAATATTTTTAACACTGTAATACTTGTTTGTTTAACGAAGGCTGAAAATTAGGTATAATTGTTATAGTCGGGAAAACAAAATGCATCACCAAGACAGCAAGAGCACGAAACTATATACTTAAATCTAAGCTAAATATTCTAAGGAGAATTGGATCTCCCTCTCAAATTTTAAAGACAGCGGACGATCGAAATACAATAAACCTATAAAAGATCATTCACGACATGACATAGTGGAGGTAATATTATCCTTCAAAATAGCTAAGATAAAGGGGATAATATTAAATCGCACTTTGGTCCAACGAGACCACAAAATAAAATATTCACGCGACAAGATTTGAAGACAGGTCGATTTTCGAATACACACAAAATCATTATCGTTTATTAATATAATATACGCGATTGAAAATCCACAGTCCAATTCGACGGTTGAATTGAACTGAAATTGTTTGATATAACGTTATTATTAGAGAATGCACATAAATGCATACTATGGAGATCCCTTCTCAATGCTATATTGTGAATTTGATTTGTTTCATGACACAAAGCATGATAGTTATAAAGATCGTGTTATTACTAAGATTACCACTATATTTTTCTACACCGTTTTCTCAGAGGCTGTCTTGATTCATCACAAAAAAGCTGCCAACAAAACAGAAGATTACCCTTATTCTTTTCTAAAGTTTACACAATCCTTTTCAGTGGTAATATTAATGTAACAAAATTGGATACTGATTCTGCGAACAACACAAAACATATTTAAAACGTATCTTGAAGAGGTAATTCATATATTTTTGAACAGGGCCGATAACCCAGGTGTTAGGCCCCTTAAAACGACAATTATTATCATATTTTTGAACATCAGAGCTGATGAATGTCACTGTCCTGTCTAAATATTACATAATATCCTTTCCAGTAATACTGGTGTGTCACTTAGAATGCATCCCCACTAAAGATCTACACTAGGTAAGTGAACCCATACAAGAACAAGAACAAATATATACTTTTGCAAAATATTTCCCGAGTCAATTGTTTTTAACGAGATATAGGATATTGTCTGGTCTACAATAAACCTATGAAGACAACTCAGAACAACACGCTCTTCGGTTTCTATTTCATTTTGAAGAATTTCCAATTTCAATAATTGACACATTTACGAGAAAATGGAAATTTGATGTAATTCTTATTATGATGATGCTTCAATTTAGAGGTAAGGTAAATAATTTTTCATCCGATTCCAGGTTGTTTATCAATGCATTCTCCCCAAAATGTATATACTGTAATTTGCATCAAATACAAGAAAAATAGTGGTATGTATGGTACATTATTTTCTGGATTTCTCTCAATACCATCATAAATAAAACTAGTATTTGAAACATTATTACATTTTTGTTCGAGGAAAGCGAGACACATCGTACATTACTTTTGTGACCAGAATGTGCTGAAATTCATGTTTTTCAGCATCGGAAAGTTGAAATCATTCCATAAATAATGACAAACTGGTAACAAATTTTTTGCCTATGATTAGTACACACGAATTATCTTTAAAAATATATATAACAAGGCAAATCAGTATCCAATTATGAGTCCAGCATTCAGTTTTAAAAATATTAATCTGTAAGACTCATCCCCTTCGCAAGACAAGTAAACAAAACACATGCAAAATTAAAAATAAGACAATTAAATTGAAACACTATTCTACGATCTACTTTTTTGTGATATTAAAATAAAATTACACTGAATTGACTTCTTGCACACACTTCAAAATAAATACAGGGCATACAGGAAAACAAACACAAAATGTGAATTCCAAACTTCCTCTTTAGCGATCTAAACGAAAAAAGAGAGACCTTTTTACCGTACACGAGGAACAAATCTATTACGAAATAAACTAATAATCAGTGGTAACTTATAAATGAAAGGAATTTAACACGATCTTTTCTTTGGTCTTTCTCTGGATGCAATCTTCAACGACACCGAATTGTGTTGTATAAAATCACAACAGAAAACTAAGTTTCTTAGTGGATTTTCAGAAAAATCTGATGATGTTCCATGAACTATTCCAAGCAGTATTAACTGCAAATATAAATAAATACAAGGGTAGTTTGGAATTCGGTCTTTTTATTAGTGTATAGTGAGATTAAATAATTAGGCTACGTAAATTATGATTAAGAAGAACGCAATAATTGATGATTAAGCTGCAATTCTCAAGAGAAATAGCAAACTGTATTCAAATAAATTAAAAATGTGTTCCATTATTCTCAAAATGATAATAGTAGCCTAACTATTTTCACAAAAGTCATTATTTAAGTAAAGTTACAGCAGAATATATGAATGAACTTCTGCCGTTAAACTGTAGTCATAATCGGTAGTTTTACATTAAAATCATCGACATTTCAATCATTCTCAGTCCTCAGTTCGTGTTTGAGTCAAACAAACAGGACACATATATCAAAATTCATTTCTGAATCTTACTCTCTAAATTCATTTTCTTGTCGGGTCCGCCTATTCTGTGGGCATTTGTTTTATTCCAAAACCATATTCACTTTCAATGTTGAGTTCGCGAATATTAATTCTATTTGCATGAACTCAACATACAATCTCCCGCAAAAATTGTTAAGGGAAGATTTCATTCTAGCAAAAATAACTGCTATACTGACCTTGATTCACATCATCAGTACTTGCCATCCTATCCATTTTAAGTCACAATGGCTTTATTAACAATAGATATTATTTAAAATATCTTGCTTTGTGATTGATATATTTTCTTTTGTCATTACCAGTATCGTTCTTCTTCTCCACTGTAACAGTCAACATTGGGTGGGTTTCTTGTCTTCAATATTTGAAAGACAAATGTTCATATTTAGGTGATTCATTGCTTTACTTAACAAGAGCACTAAGGCACTTTCCTTTTTTTTTTGCAGGGTTTCTGCAATATGTGTAGCATCAGCAGTATTTGCGTGCTCGATATTTCATTGATTTGCTAACGTACATCATCGTCTTTCGTATTAAACATCAGTGCATGCATATGTTTGTTAATAATAATAATTATTATGAACACAGGTTGTTAATATTATTAAGACAAATACATGGTATTCCTTTCCTAAAAGAGGGTAACTTACAGTTCATCGCGTAATTCTAATTCTAATATATTACAGCATAACGTCTTCATCTTCCCCTTAGGCACTAAGTACTTACACCAATTGGCAGTGCAGTAGATTTTTTTTCATATTTGCGACAAAAAAATAATAACAAAATAATAACGTAACATAGAAATCATACAATTCTTCGTGGTTTATATTAATAACAGTAATAGTATATAAAAAGTCTATCAGGTACAAAAATACCGCCTTAGAACCAACCAACCAACAAATAGTGCAGTATGTAATTCGCGAGTACTGTATTTATAATCATTTATAGTGAGTGATTCTTTTGCTGGAGTGGGACGGACAACCGACTGCCGGGCGCGCGTTCCTTCCGCCAGCCAACCAAGCTCGCAACACGGATTGTGTGGAGGTGGAATCCGTAACAAAGTACATTAATTAATGGTAAATTCACCAGCAAATCATGACTAAAGAACTTACCTTTGCACAGAAGATGCTGAAAATGTTCTCCTTCTACTGCCAGACAGGCGTTGTACCGTGTAAATAAATTAGCGTTTACACGTTGTAATTCCCTTCTGTTGTGAGGGATATCTGCTGCCGTATATTGTTCTCCAGCTCCACCAGAATACGGGTAATTGATCTGTGCACTTTGAATTTTATATCACTCCACAATCAAACATCAAACGGGCTTAGGTCCGTGCTTTGATTAACGCAGGGGGGAACAGAAGTAGCTACATAATGTAACTTCGAAAGTTACTGTCTGTCAGCTGAAGGATAATATTTTCAGTATATTCTGTGAAAATGTAAGTTCTAACCTTTAACTGGTGACGTGAGGTCATCCAGATTACCAAGAAATGAAAAAAGCATCCGTGCTTCTTTAATTAAATCTTGCAAGAAGCTGTTGTTTATGTGCGCTGACACTTCACACCCTCGTTGATGAAAGTTTAGTGACTTAATGACTTTAATAACCCTGGTTATCTCGCCTGCGCGCTATCCGCGACACGAGCTCGGATGGCTGGCGGAAGGCGCGCGCTCCCAGCAGCCGGACATCGGTCTCGCTCCAGAAAAGAATCTCACTGTATTAGAATTCGCGTCAAGTGCAAATGAACAGTCATTATGGACGGAGTGACTTTAACAGCTTTGCCAGAGTTTATTTACATCATTCTTTAACACACAACCCAGCACTACTAATCAAATCACTCATATGATATGGCAGAAACCTTACCTGAAATCACTCCTAATTAACTTCCATGTAAGCAAAATCAAAAACTCCAATTGTATCAAGAACGGCTAGAAACATGTTCATCTTCCGAAATGTCCAATTGTTTGTAAGTAGCACCAATGTGGGTTGCAAGTCTCTGCTCCTAGGTACAAATTAATTCGAAATTTTTAGCTTACAAATTCAGAAAAAACTGAAGAAAAATATTCAGCAATCTCTTAGTGAGTTTTTGAGAATCAACACCGTACGCCATAGAAAATGAATACACAAATATTCGAGAGGGGTTGCATTTTTTGTATGCACAACTCAATCACTATATACGGCTAGAAACAATTCACGATGTTAGTTCATCACAGAAGTTTCGAAATTTAATTTGACTTCATGAATATGAAAAAAATGAATGTGGAGTTATTCTTGACTTGCGTCCCTCCTAGACTTTTGATTTAAATTTAAAATCACAATAGTTAGCGCTATAAGGATAACCACCATGCAGGCCAATCATTTTCAATCGATGACTCTGCACAAATCGCAAGGTTTTAGTGGCCTGAGCTATTAAGGAGTTTCAGGCAAGGTTTCTTCTCGTAAAGAGCAGCATGAACGGTGATTTACACTGGAGGCGGTCCTCGGACGTATCGCAGTTGCGGAGTGAAGGAGAGACTCAGGCTGTTGATGGCGTCACAGCAGTGTGGCTCCAGCAGGCAGGCGACACAAAAGAGGGCCACAAGGGCCATTTGGAAGGGAAACGCGGCCCTCATGACGCGCCACAACCAGGGACGATGCTTACCAGAGTCCGGATCGTCAGGATCACTGGGTGAGCCACACATCGTCCTGTTGTTGTTGCAGTTGCGGGCCTTATTGCGACGGCTGCAACAATAAAACAAAACAAAAACATTACTATATCACCCTTTTGAAGTCGTCGTCATCGTCGTAGAGAATTAATGTATTTGACCCCAGCAGGGTTTACATTATTAAACAGTAATACCCCCAACGAGCAAACCTCCCCCCACAACAGAACAGGAAAACTACACTGGCCAAAATTCTAGTAACGAGCTCCTTCAGAAATAAAATCCTGGATACCGTATATCCCTTGTCCCGACATATTTGCTAGGACTGGGGGTCTATCCGTCATTAGTGTGGACAAAAACCCAACACGGATATCCGATGGTTACCATGGCAACAAGTATTCGTCATCTAGTCCAGTAAATACATCTATATGTTGCTAAAGGAAAATCTTACATACTATTATTGAAAGTTAGTGCGCCTATCTCTGATTAGCGTGATTACCATGGCAACAAGTGTTCGCCATCTAGTTCAGTAAGCACATCTATATGTTGCTATAAGAACATCTTACTTACTATTATTGAAAGTTAGTGCGCCTATCTGTGATTAGTATGGTTACCATGGCAACAAGTGTTCGCCATCTAGTTCAGTACACACATCTATATGTTGCTATAAGAACATCTTACTTACTAATATTGAAAATTAGTACTCCTATCTGTGATTACTGTAGTGTGGTTACCATGGCAACAAGTTTTCGTCATCTAGTTCAGTAGAGACATCTATATGTTGCTATAAGAACATCTTACTTACTACCGGTATTATTGAAAGTTAGTACACCTATCGGTCGCGACATCGTACGAACTTATAGTGTTGAATGAAAAGCCATTAATTTACTAAAAGCCGTTCAATCTATAAATTATGTTCAACCAGTGCTACCAACATAAAATTTTAGTGTCAATAGAAAAATAAAAAATAAAAAGTGACTAAATTCAATTTTCTTCGAAAGTGTTATCTTAACCTATATGGTTACTAAGGCAACAAGGCTCTCAAAATGGGCCTTGACTATGAATTGCACCAAATGTTGCCTCATAATAATAATAATAATAATAATAAATACATTATAGACTACAACGTTAATACGACTAACGGTCGCGATTCGGACTATCAAGTCCCTCAAGTTGCTAGAAGACGTTCAAAATTTCGACATTTTTCTTCTAGCGTCACAGACTGTCATTTACATTTTTAAATCAATGCTACCAACCTAACAATTTTAGTGTCAACAAAAAATCCCTAGAAAGTTACTAAATACAATTATTACGAAAGTGTTATCTTAAGTGCGCGAGTGATCTAGACCTATATGGTTACCATGGCAACAAGGCTGTCAAAATGGACCATTACTGTGAATAACATCGTATGGCATAGTAATAATAATAATGATAATACCAGTAGTTATATATGCAGCCGAAAACCTTTCCCTAAATGCCGATAAAGTGTTTCTCAAAGAACTTTAGAAGAAAGAGCGCAGAATCATTATAGGAATCATGGGATCCAATTACAAGAATGGCATCCACCAAAACAGATCTATAGTAAAATACAGAAGCTTTCAGACACAATCCGTACAAGACGTGCATGATGTTATGGCCACCTCAGACAGACGGACGGCAACAAGTTGACAAAGAAGATCTTTCACATTTTTTATCCCAATCACAAAACTACGATGCCCTGGTTTGGAAACACCAAAGAAGCCCTCCAAATGCTCCAAATCAATACCGACGACGCATTGGCTAGGGATCACTTCCGCCAAAAGATAGTGAGGAACGGGGTTAACCAAATCTTATCTCCAAAATGAAGACATTGTGCCCCCAGGACAGAGGAACGCAAGCGGGCTCATTCCCAAAGGATAAGGGAATTATGGTCGCAAAAGCTAGCCCAATGTGACAAGACTTAACGTGATCCTAGATGGCCCTAGCAAATTATATAATATTATTCTTCTTTCTTCGTTAGGGACTTCTGAGGACCACGAACCAATTTCAAAGTTTAGTCCTCTTTTTGTTCTTTCTTCTTCCACCAGTGCTCCTTCAAGTTTTCACCGTGTGTCTTCTTTCACTCTTCCGACCATTTTGAGCCTGTTTTCTTACATTGCCTTCCTTGGAGTCCTTCCATACCCAATATGTTTTTTTTTTTTTTTTTTGAAAATTTCTCTCTCTAGTGCATCTTCTTCTCTTACATAGTTTCTTTCTAAATCTTATGTGTCGTGTGGACGTTCTGCAGGCATAATGTGTATGCAGAGCAACAGATGGCTCAGTGATAGGTGGTAGTAGAGCAGCGAGGGCTGTGAAATCAGTCAGTTGGTGCGAGTCGTACGAGATGGAAGTAACCCATGTTGAGCAGCGCGCTTACATCAAAATAGCCGTTCCTCGAGGGAGAAATGCGATGGAATGTCACAGTGAATTAGTGGAAGCCCTTGGGAATAATGCCCTACCATACCGTACAGTAACACGGTGGGTAGGAAAGTTTCAGCGAGGACGTGTGTCAACCAGTGACGAGCAACGTTCGGGACGACCTGTCAGTGTGCGGACCGACGTGGCATGTGCAGTCATCGAGCAGCTCCTGGATGAAGACAGACGATGGACGCTACTGGAGTTACAGAGGGCAAGTGGCGTCGAGAAACGCACCGTAATTTTGGGCCAGGGCATACGAACCAGAACTGAAACGTCAGTCCGCGGAATGGCGACAAGCTGGATCACCAAGGAGTCAGAAGTTCCGTCAGAATCCTTCCCCAGTCAAATTGATGGTGATCGTCGCGTATGACGTCAGGGGTGTCATTGTTTGCTACTTTGTTTCACATGTCAGATCAGTGACCGCACAGTACTACAGGGACTTCCTGCACGACAATGCAAGACCACATAAAGCAGGGTGTGTAGGGCAGCTACTAAGACGTTGGGGATGGGAAGAATTGGAGCACCCACAGTACTCTCCCGACATTTCGCCCTGTGATTTTGATCTCATTCGAAAGATAAAGGAACCACTATGTGGTAGGCGGTTTGCAACACGCGAGGTCATTGCTAATGATGTGCGCCAACAGGTGACCCGATTCACACATGGTGCGGCAAATGCTGAGGCAGATGGTATTCAGCACCACCCACATCGTTGGCAGCGGGTGGTGACAGTAGCAGGGGACTACTTTGAGGGTCTTTAGGCCCAGGTTTGTCATGTCAACTGCATGTGTACTGTGTTGTCATTCTCTTGCACCGTGAAGGCCATATTGCCCTGTATACTACCGTAATAAATTAAATTAGTGTGTTACGATATTTCAGTGCTATTCATTGTCCACACATGTAGTTAACACCTTATCCTTTCGTCTGTAGGCTATATGTCAACCGGACTGGTATCTTCATGAAATAAGGGGAAAAAAACTCCACAATATTATTAACTACAGAACGGAGCCTTCGATATAGTCTATTAGTAAGAGAAGATGCCTCAACCCTCGTATTAAAAAAAGTCGTGTTTGGTTAACTTGGTATCATTCATTCTATATAAATGTCCGAAAAATAACAATCGCCCCTTCTTTATTGTCTCCGTTATGTTTTCAATTTTCCGATCTATTTCTTCGTTAATTCTTAATTTCCAAAACTCTGTAGTTCTTAATGGACCGAGAATTTTGCGTATAATATTTATGTGGGGGATTGTTGTCTTAAAAGACAAAACATAAGAGGTAAAGGGCCTATACTGTAATATCTGCTTTCTACGTGACTTTCAGTGTAGTGAGGCTGGTCTGATCAACAGGAGGAAACGACGTGCTGCAATATCTGCTCACCAAGAGAAGCAAGGGTATATGGGGGGAGAAAAAATTATAAAGACGACAAGCATTTGCATAAGTTCACGCACTCCGTTTATGAGTCATTTGCAGCGGTGGCAGGATTAGCCCAAAGCACAAACCTCGTGAGCACTTCACAAACAAACAAGCTGCTATAGCAAGCAACTACTATAAAAGGTACACACAGCTCCACAATATTATTAACTACAGAATAGAGCCCTCGATATAGTCTATGAGTAAGAGAAGATGCCAACACTAGAGTGTCTCGAAATCCAACGTCCTCAGGGCACATAGAGGAAGAATAATATTGATTTGAGTCTTTAGTCTTTTGATTGGTTTGATGCAGCTGTCCATTCCTCCCTGTCTTAAGCTCTGAGGAGTCTTTGCCGCAGTGAGTGCGCTGTCAACTGCTTACATCTATGTATCAACGTACCAGGACTAGTGTAGAGAAAGATGAAAGGTAAGTACCTAACTCCGCATCAAGCACTATCAGGATGTCTACCAAAACCAACTAACCAATTTCCCTCACAATTCCCTGATTTTTTCAGGATAAATCAGAAAATTCCCTGAGTAACAGTAGCGGCCATATTAAATACAGGGTGTCTCAAAAAATGTACTATCACTTTGAATGACTATAAAATGATCATTTGTGAACATAGAGACAAGTTTAAGGGCTTGCATTATAGAAGAGACATGTAATTAACGGCTCATGTTCGCAAACGTTCAAATTGATCACCGTCAGTGTCCAGGAGTTCGACAAACCGCCACCAACGCCCCGGACCATTGCTCGCATCAGAGATAAATTTGAAGCAGATGGAACCGTTCACAACGTCAACAGGAAACGTTCTGGACGACCACGGACATCCACCAGTCCTAGAAAACGAGAACAGGTGCAGGAAGCCCTCACTCGATCCCCACCGAAATCACTACGACAAACGGCTCGAGAGACACACATCTCAAAAGATAGCGTCCGTCTCATCATGAAGCGTCTGCGCAGGAAATCCTACATTCCAACACGAAATTGGAAATTGACAGACAATGTCACGAAATTCCAAATGAACTTTGTCGCAACGTTTGCGAATCCATTTCTTCGCGTTATCAGCTATGTCTGGGCATTGACGCTCATCAATTTGAACATTTGCGAACATGAGTCTTTAATTACATGTCTCCTCTATAATTGAAACCCTTAAACTTGTCTCCATGTTCATAAATAATCATCTTATAGTCATTCAAAGTGTTAGTACATTTTTGAGACACCATGTATATAAAACAGAGTTTGTACTTGAGAGCATTTCAAAACAATAAAAGGTAGCATGCCAAAGTTGAGGAGACAATAAAAGTACAGAAAAATATATGTTTCTATATTTTGCCAATTTCAAAATTTTTCATCCACAAAAACTATTGTACTTAGGAGTGTTGAAAGTAGCTCGTCAATAGTAATGCTCTCAAAAATTATAGTGTTACGGCTGTGAGTTTGTGTCATCGCTCGCCGCATGAGCCACAACTGCCCCAGGGCTGGGCTGTGCCCTGCCTCATGTATTGCGTACGCCTTATGCAACAGGACTACGAGGACAAAGGGAAGATCCAGAATATTCGTGACTGAACCAGTGAAGGAAATGTCGAGAAACCGTGTGCCCTGGACGATTCTAGAATTCATTGAGTCACCAGCCTGCTATATAAGCGGCTTCAACAGTGAGGGGACCGAGTTTTCTGTGGGTGTGTGTTTTTGAGCGAGTGCGACAGAAGTGTGGTGACGAAGTGCCGTGCGAGTTACGAAATCCAGTGACATTGTATCCCCAGCTTGTGGACAGCGAAACAGCGGGTAGCGGGTTATCGTGAGTAACTGTGGTTGTTATACATGAGGAAGAGGGGCAGGTAGCTTCTGTCAAGGCCACCGGACTCATTAGGACGGTTTAACTTCTGTGGTTTGTTGACAAGTGAAAGGGGCAAGAGCGCTCAAGGAAGAGACTTGAGGAAACTGGAGTAAGGTTCTAACTGTTTGTATTTGGTGATGAGTGGTGTATGTTCTGGCCGCAATAAAGTTAATTATTCCATTTAAAGGAACAACCTGTGTTGTGCTTCAACCCACCATAGTCCAGTTAACAAAAGTGCCACTAGGGGGGTGGCACGTAACAATAGTTAAACATTTATATACAAATACACATGTAATTTGTGTGCTCTATCTTGCAAGAAATGAGAGCTAACCGATTTAACATCAGTACGAACATACATCTACAACAATCATCACCACAACATACTTTTCCCTCCTCAAAATTTAAGTTCCTAATTTCCAATTATTGAAGGTTGGACCCTGTAAAACTAAAATTCCCTGACTATTTTACCGAGTAGTAGACACCCTGCCCGAGATTGCGTAGTCTATGTTCTGAATCTAAACATACTAATTATACTGCAATAATGAACTAATCTTCCGTAAAGCATATTAATGCCTGAAAACTACTTGAAAACTCTCTCTCTCTTTCAGTAGATCTGTACGTAGACAGGTTTCAAGTGGACGTCCATTCTTAGGATGAAGCCATAGAAGTCAATCCTCCTTTTCTTTAATGTGTCGGCAATCTCTTCAGTTCTCCTATACAGGGTTTCATTGCTGATGTGCGAGGGTTCGTTATTATGGAATTTGGGACCTAGAATGTTTGATAGTATTTTCCTCTCCTTGATCTCCAACTTTCCCATGGGACCATCTGTACTTATAGACAGCGTTTCAGGCTTGACTAGTGCATTATAATGTCTTATCTTGGCATCCCAGGAGAGTGATTTTTTTTGTTTTGGGTATCTTTTGTAAGCTGGGAGGCTGTTTCCATTTTGTTATTAATATTCTCGATATTTAAATACTGTAAATATATTTATGTTCGACCCTAACAGTTATATGTCTGAAAACTGTATCATAATGATGGTCATTATAGCACTATTTTTTCATTATGAAACAGTTTCTCCCACCAATCACAGCTCAAGAAACAGTTGTTTGACCAATTAGATAAGGATACCTTCACGCATGCGCTCAAAATCCAACATGTCTGTATAAATTACTGAAAGTGCACCGTCCATATGTTCGCGTAAATAAACTAGTGAGTATGAGACAAAAAATAGCACTGTACCTTAATATCTCCAAATCCAATTTCTACACAGCGCGTTGTTTTCAAACGCATTCGGTGACATTTTTACTGAATACTGGCGCTCAATCTGCACATATGGCATTGAAGCACACAGAGCGCATGCGTCGGTCGATCAGAGAGCTTGGAAATCAGAGATATCCTATACTCAGCGCAGCACCCGATCTCAAAATTCTAGTGACAATCTCAACAGATATTTATGAATATTTATGTTAAAACATATAATAAAGTTATAATTATCGTCGTTTTATAAAGATACTCGTGTCTTAATTATAGCCATTATAGGCTCGTTGCATAATGTACTATTATGTTCGACCCTGACTATATGTCAGAAAACGGTACTATAATGAGTCTCATCATAACACTATTTTTCATTATGAAAAAGTTTCTCCCACGAATCAGAGCTCAAGAAACAGTTGTTTGACCAATTAGATAATTAGATGCGCCGAGTTCCACGGCCTTCTAATTTAAATTTCACTGCCTGGCCTAGTGTCATAGTAGGGCAATCGAGGAGGCCATGGTCAAATACAAGGCATTCTCAGCGTCTCATGCGCTCTGCTCAGTACATAAAACTGGCGAAATCTCGACAGATATTTATGAATATTTATGTTCGAACATAAAATAGTTAAAATAATTATCGTCGAACATAAACAGTCGTATGCAACTCGCCTGGAAATTATAAAACTCGTGTCTTAATTACTGCCATTATAGGCTCGTTGCATAATGTACAGTACTATTATAAAACATGTAAAAATGAAATGTAGATGCAAGTTGTGCCAGTAGGCTATGTGGGGGCTTGGCTTATTTCAATAGGTCTTCCATACATAAAGAAATTCACAATTTGCAATTATTCAGGGGTGGACCTTGCAAAACTAAAAATTCCATGAAAATCATGAAACTTTCGTGACAATTCCCTGAGTTATCCAGAATTTAAACATCATTGTTTACTAGAATAGTAGACGCCCTCGAAACTTAGCAGCTCCGCCTATTAGCCTATTGTTCACATTTTGTAAAAATGAGGGAAAAGTAGACTGTGTGTGAGTCCCCCCCTATCTACTCCTAAACGGCTGCAGCTACCTAAAACCATATTTGGTATGAGTAAAGAGCTATGCCTGAATATCGCAAGGCCATATTTGAAAATGACGTCAGTGCTACCAACTGCTGAAATTTCACAATTGAAAATCGAGGTCTATGTTGGATATCTCGGAAGATATGCACGGGAATTAATCCAAAATTGACACACATATAGATAATATTACATCAGACCAAATTACAGGAGCCCATATATGAGAGTATTGCCAACATGATTCTATGCCTGCTGATAGGTCCAATATTTAAATGTATGTAACTTCCATACTATCTATTGGGTTTCAACCAAATTTGGTATGTGATTTTCGCACCGGAGCAGATATGAATATGCATTCTTTTAGTGTCAACAGGACTACCAACTATTGAAAAATGTACTCTATACATTTTTATCCTAATCTCAATATATCAGAAAGTATGCAGGTTAAGAGTTCTAAATTTTGCATGCATATAGTAGCTGCAAATGTGGGTTAATTTTCAGTAACCGATGTACGACAGTGCTGCCAACATAATTCTACGCATGCTGATAGGCTTAATGTTGAATCAAATGTAACTTCCATACTAATAAATGAAGTTCTTTAAAATTGGTACATATATTGATCATAATATTTCAATTTAAGTTTGAGCTTCCAATTTATGGCAGTGTCGCCAACCTGATTTTACGCATGCTGATCAATTCAATATTTAAATACATGTAACGTGCATACTATCTGTTGGATCTCAACCAAATTTTGCATGTGCATTGTGTATCTTAAGAGATGGAACTAGGAATATATTTAGAGTCGCCAGGTCTGCCAACTGTAGATATATGGTCTCTATAATTTGAAGAAAAGTAGGCTCCTTAGTTCGTCAAGGAGCTACTTGTTTTTATATGAACAGAACCTCGACTGTGCTGTTTTAAATTTCGCCTAAAATAGAGTGAATACTGGTAGCGATTAGCTCCTTAAAGACAGCACAGCAGCGACTGTCCCCTGGAGAGAGACAGACTTGACTGCAAGACCTTGACGCTTGAAAACACGTGAACCACCCCCTCCCCTTCACCCCTCTCTCCCTCTCACTCTAAGTAGTCGGTAATGACGCGCCTGTTGGGGAGGGCGTCGGGACGCATAGGAATCACCTGATTTACACTGGAGTACAGCGCTGCGCCCAAAAACACGTCAAATATGTCACGTCTCTATTCAAATATTTGAGATCCATTCACACAAGATATACGGTTATGTGTCCAGCATAATGAATAGTTACCGGAGGGTGAAATTCATTTAAAACAGTAAGGAAGAAGAAAGAAATACCTTTCAACAGATGATCATAATTGCGTTCGGACCTGGTAAAATTTTATTAATACACCGAGCATCCGAATTAACCGAATCGAATATAGAAACAGAAAATGTTCTTTTATTTGAGGGTCTGTACTTAAGAAACATTATCATAAAATACGTAATTTTACAGTTTCAACCCCTCCATTTTAAGATGACCTCGCTTTTCCGCCCCTTTAAACTCCAATAACCAACGAACATTTTTGAAGATTGATTTATTGACGGTAACTGAGAGTACTATCGAATTTAAAACGCGCGTAGGTGCCGTATGTTCGCTGTATCGCGGAAATAGAATGTGTCCGGTTTATCCCAATTTCAATCTCTTTCATTGGGTAGGATTCCCGGAATCCTGGAATCACGTCCCTCTCCCATTCCTCTTCATGTAGCCTATAGCAGGGACTGTATTGTAATTCCTATCAGAAGCTATCCTAGTACATGACCTTGCAGAACCTCTGATCGGCCAACGGAGTAAGATTCATGCCATCAGGTGCGGATATAACTATAATGTAAGGTTAAATGTAGGTATAGTAGCTTTATCAGTTTGAATGATTAAATGTGTCAAAAGTCAACCCCTGGCACTATACAGCCCATGACAGGCTAAGGCCGACCAAGCGACCGCTGCCCAGCCATTCGGCCTGCAGATATTGGGGTGACGCGTGATCAGCGCGTCGGGTCCCCTCGGCCGTTAATCTTGGTTTTCGTGATCGGGACGCTGTCTCACTGTCAGACAGCTACTAAATTGTCCTCACGAGGCTGAGTGCACCCCGTTCCAACCCTCACGTCAGTTTTAAAATCCCTGACGGAGCCGGGGATCGAACTCGGGGCCTCCGGGGATTAAATGTGTACTCTGTATTATTTATGTTAGTACTAGTCCAATACTTGCTACATATCCTTAAAATGCATACGTCATTTTTTCCGGTTTTAGGTTCTACAGTGCTAGCAGAAAGTTTATGGACTGGCCTAAATTTCATTTGATGAATATTTGTCCCTAAAATAACAGCATTTCAGTGATTGTTTTACATGATGTTATTAGACATCAATACGAGGGCTTTCATTTAGAACTTCGCTGCTCGAGCTCTAATACTTTTGGAAATGGAATCTTTTTACCTTTTTGAATCAGGGCTAAAAACACCTGTTTTTCCTACTAAAGTGCTTTTCTCTCAAAAACTGCTAGTCTTACAGCTATGACATTTTACTGCAGTTTTACTACAACATATCAATCATAAAAATCAAATTACAACCTGGGAAAAAAGATTACTACTCATTTGGTCACGTCTCAAACGCACTTTCATTCCCGGTAATTTTGGCCGCAAAGTTGGTCAAATTCGTTCCGCGATAACTTCCGATTGGTAACACTTCGAGCTTTTCTGACTGAGCAGTTGTTTTCTCCATGTCTTGCTTGTGATGCATCCGCTGTGGGCGCTTTCTCGAAGAATATACAGCCGACATCTTACTTTATTTCTACAGAAATAAGGCTTTACTGTCGATATCCATTTACAGAAAATATTCTTTTCTCAACCAAGGCCGGCCGGCACCTGTTCCAATCAGACGCAGCTTAATAGGGCGGTTTCATACGGCGCTGGCTGGACGGGAATCATTTTCTTGTGTGGGGTGGGGGAATGTCCACCGTTGCCTACAGTATGTAATCATGTGTAAGAACCACCCTTCTTCTTCTTGGCTTAGCTATAATAACAAAAGACTCGAGCTTGGTATCAAAATCGTCTTTCCCTGCCATTAAAAATAATAGGTTTTATTCGTTTGAAATCTTATTAAATTGAAGGTATTTTGATTACACTTTGTATGGTCCGTGTTGGGAGGACGACATTAATTGTTGGATAGAGGAGGAGACGAAGAAGGTGGGGGGCGGGGCAGAGGGATAGCAGGAGGAGGAGAAGGGGGAAGGTCAGCCGCTAGTGAGAAGAAATCAAGGTCCCTACCATTTAGACGAGTACAGCCGCACAACCCAGACGAGATTACTATGAGTACATTCCCGGGAACTTCGGGCCAACGTGAATATTCTCATGAATATTTCTCCAAAAATTTCCGCAGGTCAAAATTGTTAAAATTTAGTGCGAATTTTTGAATAAGTAGATCCATTCACACAACATATACGGTTATATATCCGGGCACGGACACCAAGAGTCCGCTGATGAACCTATCTTTGTGTTCCCAGGCGAAATCCCACACAATACACGGCAATAAACCTAGAAAAATTGCTGAGTTTATCTATGAATATACAATTATTTACCCTACGACTATTAATGATGACTAGCATTACCCGTCGCGGCTTCGCCCGCGAATATTGTACCGGTAGTTGTAAAGAGTAGCCTACACTTAGCAACGTCTCAATCATGAATGATATGAGTTATTTATCATTTAATTTTGAATAACCAGACTTGATCAATTCAGCTACTGGTGCAATGGTTAGGGGTTTGTCATTCCTTCATAGGTATATCAGAGCGAAGTTAGTTTTCTGGGAATATCACAAGACACTGTTAATTTAAGGGCCTTTAAATGTGATTTTCGGAGACCCTTTATAGTTGGGTGAAAAAGACCTTTCGTACCACACCCACACGTGAAAATCGCGTGAAAAATTCCAGAGTGCCCCTTGACCCTCTTAAGCGCTTTATACTGTATGTATTGATGAATTGTACAGCTTAATTTGGTTCCGTAATAACCTTATAACCGTTTGCAAACTTTCACAGTAATGTAAAAATTGGAATTGCATTGCGTCTTACAGAAATAAATGGGCCTGTAAGATTCTGTTACCATGGTTACCGGTTTGCTTTCTTTCATTATCACATTGTAAATATACATGTTTTAAGGTATTTGTTTAGTTGTGAGGCATTTAAAGAGAAAGTGAGTGCGTTTCGGGCACACATGGGGTTATGCGGAACCTGTAGGTACCCCATATGTGTAGGTTGGTGTTAATAGGACCTTATTTTCGGTACAAAACTGGAATGGGACCTTAGCAGAATAATATAGGGAGGATGATAATGTGATCTATAAAATAAAAGTATATTTATCATCTGGAAATAAGAAATTTTAAAAGAATTGTGATTTAGATTTTTTGACAATGGATAGAAATTAATTTTAAAAAATATTAGATTTATTTTTAAATACAAAATTATTATAATTCTAAGATTTATTACAGTATACAAAGGGTAGTTTAAATAAAATATTAATTTTGGGGATTAATGATAAGAAATATTCTTTCCTTTGAGTTTTAGAAGCAGTGTACTTAATATTGATTTACAAGACCAGTAATTGTTGTTTTAAGGGGCCTAACATCTAGGTTATCGGCCCCTAATGGTTTGGGTGATAGTGAAAATGAGAGATGATCAAATGAAACCTACAACTAAACCAGACTTACAAACTAAAATACGAAATGGGAAACAAAAAGGAAAAGTATGTAAATAAAAAACAGGAGCAAAGGAAATGCCCTCGTCCCTCGAAGAATGAGAATTGAGGGACTTGGAAGGAAAGAAGGAAGAAAGGTAGAGAGGAAAGGGGAGAGGATAAAGGCAATGGAAAAGGGGGGAAAAAAGGACCCAGCTCAGGAATCACTCGAGGTCGCCAACTCCCAAACAAACCAACCGTGAGCCCCTGAGGGTGTAGCACAATCCAGGGTGCACCAGAAGTGGTGGGGCTACTAACACACCGCCTCCTTGAGGGCCTTGTGCAGAAGGCAGGAGATATAAAAAGAAAAGGAAGGCTGACCCCTTGAAGAATGAGGGTATCAGGAAATATGAGACAAGGGTCAATTAAGGCGGGAAAGTGAAAGACTCCCTAGGCCTCGGATATCCTAATACCGTCGGCGTTGGAAGAGAACAAGTGTTGACCAAGGGAGGTCGACAGGAAAAAACTGAAAGGAGCCCGGCACAAGTAGGTGGATAATAATAATAATAATATCCTATGGCCTCGGGTGCCGGTTGCAAGCTTCGTTATTTGACACCCAAAGGGTAGCGTGCATGTCGAATTTCGTTGTTCCCTGAAGCACTATGTAAGTCAAGGAGGTTAGATAGACTATCTAAGCTCGTTGAACACTATAGCGTTTTCTAGCAGAGAAATGAGGAACTTTGTGTTGACGGAAACTCCCGAGATTAATTTTGCCATTATGAACACGGCCTACTGAATTCAAATGGGTTATTTAACATGCCAACATCGTATGACTTGGTGTCGTAATTTTTGCCGCCTTTCAAAAATCACTTACCACGGCCAGGAGCGAACCTGCAAGCTTGGGGGTTAGTAGGCCGACACTTTGACCACTCACCCACCGTGGCAAGCTAAGTAAGTGGAAACAATGCCGGACTCAGCTGGGGTCTCGTGGTCGCCAACCCACGTCCCACAAGTTGTGAGCCCCTGGGGGGTACGACTATTAAGAGTTAGTCTAGATTCTTTAGGTATATTCATAGCTTTAATTTCTTTCATACATGAAAGTCAAAAAAACTGTTCACATCGAATATAGATTTAAGTATTAGAAAGTCATTTTTGAAAGCCCTTGACTGGAGCATTGTGCTTTATGAAAGTAAAACTCGAACCTTTGGCGCAGCAGAAAAGTGGAGAATAGAAGCGATTGAAATGTGGTGTTACAGGAGAATGATGAAGATCAGATTGGTAACAAATGAAGAGGTATTAAGACGAATGGGAGAGGAGAGATGTTTCTGGCGACTGCTAATGAAGACAAGATATAGGTTGGTAGATATAGGTTGGTAGGACACATACTAAGACACCCAGGAATAGCAAACATTGTTATGGAAGGAAGGGTCGAGGACAAGAACTGTAGGGGTAGACCAAGGTTAGCATATTATGTTAAACAGATTGCCTCGGTTGTAAGGTGTGATAGCTACAGTATGTAGAGATGAAACGATTAGCTCAAGACAGGGAGGTATGAGAAGCTGCATCAAACCAGTCAAAAGACTGAAGACTCAAACATACAATAACACTTTATTTTTATAAAGCTGATGATGTGTCCATCGTTGGTACGAAATATGTACAACCATTATTAATTGATTGTGGGTGTGTGTCATTAAACGAATATTCTATCGATCCATGTTATTCTGAGCATTTCAACTATTTATAACATCACTAGCAACCCACCCCAGCTTCGCCCGGTATATTTAACGGTTTACCCAGCGTAAGCTTAAAAGGCGTACGGACGGCAGGTTCCTGACGCTATTCAGAAAAGCCGAGGTGAACAGCGAAACTCCAAACCCATCTAAGTACTCTTCAACTCGACACGACTCAAAAGTTTGATGCTGGCGAAAGATGGGGTGATACGCTAGCTCGTAAACTCGCTCCGGAGTTAGTAATTTTAATTTCCACTGAATGGAGATTGTTGGAAGAAACGAAAACGTAGAAACACTTATAGTGGGCGATGTATTAAAGATAGAGATATTATGTTGGTTGGTTCTTAAGTTTAGGGGCTGCGACAACGCGGTCATGTAGCCCCGTGTACTTTGGGTGTGTGTAGAATCTGTCTGATAACCGGTGTTAATTGTGATGACTGTATTAGTGTGTGTTATCTGTTATTTTTTAAATTGAAGTACTGCGACTTAGAATTTTTCACATAGTTCCTACTTTTGCCGCCAAGCGTCAACGTCAACGACTACTAGGTCAAGTTCAGAACTTAGTTACTAGACACCACCGCAGTCGGCTCTTGGCAACGAACGTAGAAACCTAAGAGCGTTGTTTACATTGTTAACCTTCCAATTTAGCTTCACACAGGTGCAATTAGTGGAAGGTTCTTTAACATGCCATAAATCTATAACATGGGACCGCCGGCTTTACTTCCCCTCCGAAGGAAGGCATACTGAGGGATTTTTAACGCTCTTAAAAAATCCGACGGCTTCGGCCGGGTTTGAACCCGCTATCTTGGGCATAGAAGCTCAGCATGCTACCGACTACGCCACCGAAGCCGCTTTATTTATTTGTTTATGTATTTATATATTTATGTAGGGGGCGTGGTGGCGCAGCGGTCAAGCTGTATGCCTCTCACCAAGGCGGACCGGGTTCGATTCCCGGTCAATGCATGTGAGATTTTCGATGTGAAATGCCATGTCCTGTGGTTCGGATTCCACGTAAAACGGAGGTCCCGTGGCTTATGATCGCGAGATTAACGGTCACGTTAAACTACAAGCTTCCTTTTTTTATATATTTATGTATTTATTTATACACTGTATTTATGTATTTCTTTAAGTATTTATTCGTTGATTTATGTATTATTTGCTTGTGTATTTATATATTTATGTATTTCTCTATGTATGCATTTGTTTATTTAAGTATTTATTTACGTATTTATGCATTTGTTTATGTATGTATTTATTTATATATATTACCGGTATGTATTATTAGCCTATAAAATGACATAAAAATTACAATGATACCCCGATTCCTTATTGAGAATGTAATTATAATAATTATCATTAGGCCATACTCTTGACAACATGTTTACGTTGAATTTTTTTTGTATTTTTTGGCCGGAATTTTTCTAAGTCCCACGAATAACAAATTGATTCGAATGAAATTTCAAAAAATAGTTTTTTTAATACTTTTATTATATTTTTCACGTCTTTTAGGGTCCGAAACCAACATGATATTTTGATGCTTTTTTTTTCGTCCCATGCATTTTTGGTTTCAGGTGATAGAATTATTTTCCACTAGGACCCATGCTTATCTATCTATATAACTAATGTTATAACGGGACTCCAAATGTAATTGCGGGTGAAGCCGCGGGTAACAGCTAGTTAGCCTATAAAATGACATAAGAATGACCATGATACCCCGATTCCTTTTTGACAATGTAATTATAATAATTATCATTAGGCCATACTCTTGACAACATGTTTACGTTGAAGGCCAGTTCACGGTTACAAAGAAAACAACACTCGCCCTGTCTTCACAAACACCTGACTATACCATTTACTAACGTCACACAGGGTACTCAGCCCAGACAAACGAACTCGTTCCTAAGACCTGTTCAAGGTTACGTCTTTCCCTAAAAACCAATTAACTATCAAAGGCTAATTTGCATATAATATTACATTATGGCCAATGATTTATGGAAATTAATACACATTCTCGGTGTGAACATTATTCCCCTGTAACATAACAAGTGAATTTTCAAAAACAAAAACAAAAAACTCCTCTATTATTAATAATAATTATCATTATGACAAGACTCTAAAAGGTGATGTTATTTCCAGTTGCAAACAAAACTGGCCATGATTTCAGTTTTGATACGTGTCTAGAAGAATTCCCGTACGACTTAACGAGATAATTATCAAGTGATTATTCAAATTCAAAGCGGAGTTTGACCCCAAGATCCGTATACTGTATCAGTGTTGGGAGTGTCCACGCGATTTCCTATTTCGGGGGAGAGGGGAGGGGCACTTGTAGTATGAATTTAGGATCTTGGGACATCTTCGTCATCAGCCCCTGTGTGTTGAATTTGTCAGATAACCTGTGATGACAGTAGTAGTGTGTGTAACTGCATTAGGGTCAGGGATGAGGGACGTGCCCCGGGACTTGAAGTAAGGTACTATCCCGGCATTTGCCTGGAGGGAGTGTGGAAAACTCGGGTATAAAATCACACGCAGGATAGCCGCTGTCAGCGCCGGGATTCAAACCTACGATTTTTGATTACGTTTATTTTTAATTTTAATTAATAATGTTATTGGTTTTACGTCCCATGAAATTTGCAGGAATTTTGCCCGAAGGGGATCTTTAACGTACCAGTAAATCTACTGATACGGTTCCCTTGCAATTGCGCATCCTCAAATGCCAGCAGACTGCACCAGGATTCGATCCTGCAACCCAAGGCACGGCATTTAATTTCAATGTTAGACTAATGCTGATGGGTTTTTTAAAATTTTGGTGAGTTGTTGTGCACAATCCCGGGATGGTGATAGGTATAGTAAATCCAATTTACAATGCATAGCTCGCGAGTAGCTTCAACAAAATCGCACGTGATTCGTTTCAACAAAGCCCCACATGCGTTCATAAACTATTCATACGATTGCGATGAAACTTTGGTGAGTTGTTGTCTACACTTCTGCGAAGGTTTCTGACTTAGTTAATCCATTTTACAATAGGTAGCGCACGAGTAGATTTATCAAATGAGTGACGGCGCGTGAATCGTTTCAACAAAGACCCGTATGCGTTCATGAACCATTCATACGATTGCGATGAAACTTTGGTGAGTTGTTGAGCCCACTCCCACGAATGTTACAATAGTTTAGAGGCAGTTAACAGAAAAAGAAAAAATATTGTGTGTCCAAAAGCACTTCCAACAAACAAAGTTACAACGCCAACACTTTCTTTGATTGGCATTGCAATGTATGTCGTGTACAGCTAGTCGTGAATAAAAATCAGTTAAGTAAGAGTTCAATTTAAATTGTCTTTATTTAAAAAAATGTAAAATGTTATCCAGCACCATACAGTATTGATGACATAAATTGTCCTATTTCGCTATAGCAAATTAACATGTAATTTTGCATTACATCGTTGCCGGTTACATTTTAATACTTTTGGTACGGTAACAATGAAAGGTTCTGTTATTACGTGCTCACACCAAGTGTGTTTTTGACTTCGTGAATACGAGTATTTTGTAATTACATGTGTTATTGTGTGGCTGGACCCGTGGTGTTGGGGTAGCGCACCCCGAGACTCCGGGTTCAATTCCCGGCTCCATCAGGAATTTTAGAAACTGACGTGAGGGCTGGAACGGGGTGCATTCAGCCTCGTGAGGACAATTGAGTAGCTGTGTCCCGGTCACGGAGACCGAGATTAACGGCCGAGATGACCCGACGTGCTGAACAAGCGTCACCCCATAATCTACAGGCCAAATGGCCTAGGCCCTTCATGGGCTGCAGTGCCATGGGGTAATAATAGGTGTTCTTGTGTGTTTAAATTATACAGGGTTATATCAGCACCATCGCGCGCGGGAATTTTCCACCTGGCTGTTGCCCGTGCATTGGCCGAACGCGGCTGGTGTAATTCCGATGCATTGTTGATAAGACAAGTGCGCATAGAGATAAAGTGAATTACATCAGCCGCGGTTGGCCGATGTACGGGTAATAGCCGAGTGGAAAATCCCTGTGCACGACAGTGCTGAAATATAAATATAACCCTGTATTTGTGGTGAGTTTGGTTTAGTTAGTTATTGTTGTTTTAAGGGGCGAAACAGCGAGGTCATCTGCCCCTTTTGTTGAGTTTGTTCAGTATGCAAAACTCACTGAAGAGCCTCTTGAGTGTTTCTATATGTTCCTGAAAAATCCGCAGCCTGCTTCCAGTCTACCGACCGGCTCAGGGATGGAATGAATGAAGCCCCCATCTAGCGGCGAGCATATGAACTGTGCCGGCTGCCGAAGCCTGTCGTACTCCCCTGGGGCAATCATTAAATGAATGACAGATGAAACGAAATGATAGTGGAGAGTGTTGCTGGAATTAAATTTTGACAGGGAAAACCGGAGTACCCGGAGAAAAACCTGTCTGCCTCCGTTTTGTCCAGCACAGATCTCACATGGAGTGACCGGGTTTGAACGACGGATCAGCGGTGAGAGGCCGGCGTGCTGGAGGGGGGATGGCTTTCAGTACACAACAGATTTTCTGCACTATCCGCCACTGTCCAGGTCCCTGGGTAGGAGGAATTGTTGGTGACATTCAGGGCGACAATGTTGGCAACACTGCTCCGAAGACCTAAATATTTTTTCTATAATGTTTACTGTAGCCAGTAAGTGAGCTTGTCAGGGATGAGGGATCAGCCGAGTAACCCACCATGACACCAGCTAGCTAATTAATATAACTCTTTAGCCCAGGTAGTTAATTGCGCTGGGGATACAGTTACACAACAATATTCAATTACCTATCGACCTCACAAGGTTTCAATCATGGGCACCCAGCAGGACCTCCCTGTCTGGTACTCACACTGTACATCTCAAAAGTTATGCATCTCCGTAGTGTCTTACCGACTTCAAGGTTTAAAATTCCGCATGGTTTCCACAGAATTTTCAATGTCAATTTTCCTGACTTTCCCAGACCATTTTTCAACAAAATTCCTGACTCGCGAAGTCATCGTAACATCGCAAAAAAGGATTAGCCTATTGAGAAAATCTCTACTCAGTATAAAACTAAGTCCCCGATTCTTGGATGTTACGGGTAAACTCGAGAACCACTGGATGGATTTTGATGCGGTTTTCACCATTCAGTAAAGGATATCCCGAGGATGATTTCTGTAGAAAATAATTTATTTATGATCAAAGGAAGCCGAGCAGTAACGATTTCAGTGAAAAAGTCGAAAGAAAACCTGGCGTCCGAGCGCTACGTAAGCTTACGCTGAGCAAATCGTTAAAAATATCTAAATACTATGAGTGTAAGAATTGTTCAGCATGAAAAGTTCTACAAAAAAGTCCGGGAGGGCATATGTCTATCTTCAATACATCGCCCACTATAAGTGTTTTTACGTTTTAATTTCTTCCAACCATGTCCATTCAACTACTGAGGCGACAGTTTACGAGGTTGCTAAGGGCGAGTCTTATCATCCCTGTTACAGCGAACCTATTACCCCAGATACAGCCAGCAGCAAACTGTTGAGTCGTGTTAAGACTTCTGAGAAGGGTGGTTGTGTTTGGAGTTTCCCTGGAAGTGCAAATCGGCTTTTCTTCATTTCACCTGTGAACTTTTCGTTCCGCAAAATTCACAGTCAAGTGCACCTCGCCATTCTTAAATTACGTCTAACAAGGATTTGTTACACATGCATCTCCATGATAATATAATTAATAGTCCAGTCAGTGATTTTAACCCATCATGCCGAGACGTAAAACGGATATTGGTCGTTGTTCATTGACATTGGAAAAAAAAGCGCTTATCACGTAATGCGTTCGTAACTGTTCACGGGCGGGTTGCTAGTATATATATCTTTTATTGGCAGCCTCCACCATTCCCATAGCTGCCCAACACTCGCCTCTTTATGCATTTAGAATACAAAATAAAGTAAATTATAATGCAATAATACTTAACCTATAAACTATAGTGATGGGGTCGCCACATCCCTACGCCAACGCCATAAAAGTGTACAAAAAAATAGGTAAAAGAGGTTTTTACTATGATGTACTGTAAAAATGGAATCTTACTATAATGTCCAGTGAGTTATTGCTTTTTATCTTTAGAGATTAGTTGAACTAGTAACATCAAAATATGGGTGTAAAACACAAAATACTGTATGGTTAATATAAAATTCCTGACTTTCCAATACTCTTCGCCATTTTTTCCTGACTCATGCCATTTTTTCACACTTTTTCCTGACTTTTCCTGCCTGTGGACACCATGTATAGTCTCAGCAAAACTACACTAACTGATAACATGGCCAACATTAAGAATGGAATGTTGTATTGGTTTAATGTAATATTATATTTAAGAATTTTCTTCTTCTTTCTCTCTCCGTTGGGATCTTCTGAGGACCACCAACCAATTCCAATGTTTAGTCCTTTGTTGTTCTTTCTCCTTCCTCCAGTGCTCCTTCATCTTTTCGCTGTGTCTCTTCTTTCTCTCTTCCGACCATTTTGAGCCAGTTTTCTTATATTGTCTACCTTGGAGTCCTTCCATTCCCAACACCTTTTTTTTTTTTCTTTCTTCAAAAATTTCTCTCTAGTGCATCTTCGTCTATTACATTGTTTCTTTCTAAATCTTTCATTACTTCTTGAAACCAGACTGTTGTCGATTTCTTTTTCCAAAGATATTTAAAAATCTGTTTGGTTAACCTGCTATCATTCATTCTATGCAAATGTCCGAAAAATAGCAATCGCCTCTTCTTTATTGTTCTATATTATTATTATTATTCATGAATGGTCCGTATTGACGAATTTAGTTGAAGTTTAAGACTACTTAAACACACTTTTCTGTCTAGTCAATACTTGGTTTTTGGTGTTTATTTACACTTACAGCTGACACGCCAACATCTGTTTACTCAAAACACGTACAAGTGCAACGCACATAAAGAAAAACAATTTTTCCTAGTGTTTTAATATGGTTCATTGTTTTTTATCTCATTTTGTTAGCATGCTTTTAAATGTTTCTTAAATGTTCCACTAATAATAATAATAATAATAATAATATCGTATGACCTCGGCTACAGGGTGCAAGCTTTGTAATTTCACACCCAGAGGGTAGCTTGCATGTCGAATTTTGTTGTTCCTTGAATCACTATGAAAGTCAAGGAGGTTAGATATCTAAGCTCCTTGAACACTATAGTGTTTTCTAGTAGAGAAATGAGGAACTTTGTGTTGGCGGAAACTCCCGAGATTAATTTTGCCATTATGAACTCGGCCTACTGAATTCAAATGGGTTCTTTGACATGCCAACATCGTATGACGTGTGTCGTATTTTTGCCGCCTTTCAAAAAATCACTTACCACGGCCAGGAGCGAACCTGCAATCTTGGGGGTTAGTAGACCGACACACTATCCGCTCACCCACTGTGGCAAGCTAATGTTCCATTGATATAGTCACTAATGTTCACCACATTTGAGGAGCCTATTTTAAAAAAAAAGTCGACATCTGCATTTTCTAACTTAATGAGAAAAACGAAAAGAAAAAAAAAGCTTAAACAGCAAAATTCAGGAAATGTTATGTTATTCTACTTTCTATGTTTATATTAGAGTTTGTACCAAGAATAACATAAAATTTCCTGAATCCCAGCATTCAAGCATTTTTTTAAATTTATTTTTTAGGAACGAAGAGCAGAAATGATGTTGGATTATGGAAATAACTTAAAAAGCACATGTCCAGATTTATTTTTAACCACAGATATCGTGTTTTGGAACATCTTACATCATCCATTTGATGCGTTTCTTCAAGAGGAATACGAAAGGAACAAAATCTATTTTTTGTAAAAAATGTCAGATGTCGACTTTTGGAAATAAGCTTCACATTTCATCTCCACATGATTCATCATTTATTAATTTTAATGTCAATTGACTGGCCACATAAGAAGACAACAAGCTGATGAAGGGGCTAAAATAAATGAAGTAAATAAATGCCAAAAACCAAATATTGACTAGACGGAAAGGTGTGTTTAATTAATGTAAACTTCAATTAACATATATTACCAATGAACCCAATTTTATGGTAATAGTGCTATACACTTTAACAAAGTCACTCAATAAAAAATAAATAAAAAAAATATTAATTAGAGACCTTTGAGATGTGGCTCTACTGACGGATGCTAAGATTATCATGGACAGATCATATCACAAATGCCGAGATCCTTCAAAGAATGGGAAAGGATAAGGAAGTACTGGCCACTGTAAAAACGAGAAAGATGCAATACCTCGGACACATTATGCGCTTCAGAAGCAGATACCATCTACTGCAAGAAATTCTGCAAGGGAAAATTCCCAGAAAGGGACCGCCTGGGAACACCACGTGCTGTTGGCGACTGTCCATTTTATTGATTATCATTATCATCATCGTTATCATCTGGATCCCAAAGGCTCAGCTAATAATCACCACAACCCCCAGAAGTGTTGGGAGGAGATGAATCTCCTGGCTATAAAACCTCAGAGACTGAACTCTCAAGACATTGGAAGAGTTATTCCAAACGGCTCAGAACAGAGAAAGCATGGTTGCCGACATCTGGAACAGATAAGGACTAGAAGGAGAAGAAGTGGTGCTTGTAAAGCTGGTATTCTAGCTTTTTAATTTTTTAAATTTTGGTTAGGGTTATTTAACCCTGAAATGGTCAGGTGGGATCATTTTCGGCACCAGTCAGACTGTACACCCCTACTATGCTCCCTGTTTTCCTCATCATCACCACCACCTAGGGATCCTTCCAGCGGGCCTGGTAGGATTTGAGTGGACGATATGCCTCCATCTCACTCTGCCATTATAGATGTCTCCTTTAATATCTTGGAACGGCAGTCCTCTCGATAGGAGATCTTCTTTAACCTTCTTCTGGGACGTCCAACGGGTCTCTTCCCCGGTACCCTCCTTTCCAAGTACTGTCTGGTGATACGTGTCTCTGGCATCATTTGTACATGACCAAGCCACTTCAACCTTGCAATACGCAGGGTCAAACTACTGCTTTTTAATAATTAAGTGATATGCACGCTTTGGAGACAACACAACCCACATGGGTATTTCATTTCACATCAATGTTTCCCAACCTGGGGGTTCGCAAAATATTCCAAGGGGTTCGCCAAACAATTTTCGATAATGGCGAGTTTTGAGGTTAAGTCTATTACTGTTTCCTTAATTTCTATGGCATTGTCACATTTAACAGCCCTTACATAAGGAAGATCGATGTTGAAATCAACAAGTCCATGAGATTGATATCTGGTACCATTAAATGCAATGACTTCCTGTTCTGAGCTACATCCCTCCACCCCATCTCCGCAGGTATCCTGGTCAAAACATACCACAAGATACTCCAAAATCAGGATCTCCCTATTCATGCTGATATACCTGCTGCTTGTCTACCCAGACTTTGCTCAAGGGTGAAGACAGCTACGAGACTTATGAAAGAGAACTTTGACACAGTCCAGCAGTGGTCTCATGATTGGAAGATTTTTGCTCCACAGGAGTGCCGAAATATGCCATCTGTCACATCAAAAGTACCTGGCTTTGATCTTCCTCGTCGGATATGGTCGAAATTAAACCGGATCAGGACCAATTCTGGTGTTTGTGTGGACTTTTTGTTCTAGTGGAACAGGTTACCCTGTCCTGTAAGGACTGTCCTCTAAGGGCCTAGGTGGTAACATAATGGATTTTACCGCAATGACACCTGCATCAGTGGACTATATTTTGAATGTAGTTGTTAAATTATGAGACTATCTGTTCTTTTTTTTTCTTTCTTTCTTTCTTTCTTTCTTTCTTTCTTTCTTTCTTTCTTTCTTTCTTTTAACTATTTCATTAAGCTGTAATATGATGGATTCATAAAAATTTAAAAAAAAACGAGCTTTACAGTAGTCGCATACAATGTGTAACATGTTATCACTTGTTAACAGTGAACTCGGTTGGTCATTGAAATAACTACTTGTAAAACTGCAGTGCCAAATCTTGACCGGTTTTCAGCAAATATGATAATAATGAATATTTTCACACCAAACGACAACTTGAAGATTATTTATTGTAGGAAGAATATCTTTAATGGAGCTTCCAAACCTTGAAGTAATTTTGTATGCGACATGGATTCCACAAGCCTCATGGCCGACAGTACCTTGAGTACTTACATTAAATAATAAGAATACAGCAAAAGTATGAAGATTTAATAAATCATAATTCTTTTCAGCAAATATGTTATAATGAATATTTTCACACCAAAGAACGACAATTTGATGATGATTTATTGTAGGAATATCTTCAATGGGGCCTCCAAACCTTGAAGTAAACCGTATGCGATATACATTCCACATAGCCGAGAGAACGTCGTGGTATCAATCTCTACCACCGCGCGTGCTCATTGTTTCCGTCCCATCCATTTCATTATTCCAAATCACCCCCACAAAAAATATACAGATACCGAGTGGAAAGATGTTACACATCAATAATTATTATTATTATTATTATTATAAAATTTAAGCCTCCGTGGCTTAGGCGATAGCACGCCGGCCTCTCACCGCTGGGTCTGGGGTTCAAATCCCGGTCACTCCATGTGAGATCTGTGCTGGACAAAACGGAGGCAGACCGGTTTTTCTCCGGGTACTCCGGTTCTCCCTGTCAAGATTTCATTCCAGCAACACTCTCCACTATCATTTCATTTCATCTGTCATTCATTTAATCATTGCCCCAGAGGAGTGCGTCAGGCCTCGGCAGCCGGCACAGTTCATATCCTCGCCGCTAGATGGGGGCTTCATTCCATTCCTGACCCGGTCGGAGACTGGAAGCAGGCTGTGGATTTTCATTTTCATTATTATAAAATGTAATGCCCCTTGTTACATAGTGTGTAACATAGGGAATTTATCACATTATTTCCACAATAAATTTACCGCGAATGCCTAAACAACGTTAGGAATGCATTAGATTTCGCTACAATGGAAACTTAGTCTGCCCGCTTCTACTGACAACAGTACTGCGACACCACTAAGGAACAGTTGCATGTACATTGTATATTTAAAGGTCAGTGGTTCACCCAACTCAGATCGTTGTAGAAGGTTGGGAACCGCTACCTTACATGGATGCCCAAGTATTTGCAAGAGTCTTTTTCTACAAGTATTTCCGAGCCGATATTATATTGAAAATCATGCCTTCGCCCTTCCCCTGTTCTCATGAGACTACATTTATTCATATTTAACCTCATTTTGTTGTCAACCGCCCATGTATGGACCAGGTTGAGGTCAGTGTGTAACTGAGCGTTATCTTGTGAGCTATGAATTTTTCGGTATATTTGATCCGTTTCATCATCATCATCATCATCATCTAATTCCAGCTCCAGTCGCCTGGGTGCTGTTAACGAGCCCTTGACACCTTTTCCTGTCCATGAAAAGTTGGTCTTCAGCCCTTTGACTTCAAGATCATCCTTGATTTGGTCCAACCATTTCTTCTTTGGTCTTCCTACTGGTCTTTTTCCTGGGATAATCTTGTTGAAATAAGCCTTTGGTGTCCTCTCATCTCCCATTCTTTGAAGTTGGCCATACCATCCTAATCGTAGCTTCTGCAAATATTTTGTAGCACCGATATCTAGATTTCAATTTGAAATATTTGTTTTATTACGTAAATAAATGATTTTACTTCTTGCTCATTTGACGACGGCGGCCATGACACATTGACGTCCTACACTAAATCATACCCGTTACCAACATGTCCAATACAAAAGACACCAAACGACACGTGAATAAAAAATAAAAGGCAAAACCATTGGCCTGGATGAAGAATATGCCAGCCGCTGTCCTGTTTGTTTTGTTGATCCATCATCATTCCAAGTTTCAAAACACATTAGCATAGGTCACGTAATAACTCCCGAGAGCATTGCTGTAAATGGTTGTTTGGCTTTTACACATCAAATTGGAATAAACACAATTCTATAAGCACTATTTTGTTGGTGCCATTGAAGGGTTAATGCAAAAATATGTCTTTTGAAGAGGATTTATAAGCATGGCATTGCGAATATTGTCTGTTTATTCTTAAATTAATGTTATGAATTCATAGAAATAATTTTAGATTTGAAATTTCAAGAATGTGCAATAAGTAACTTGAGAAGGCACACACACTGTCTTCAAGACTAGTCCGGCAGCTAACACAGTTTGAATGACAGCTGTGTAAGCATAGATTGTCAGCAACAAGTGCAGGTGATGAGAGGACGAGTTCGTTCGAAGGTATTCAGAGGGAGGCAACGCAAGCTTGATTGATAATACTCTTCAATGACGCAAGGTCTAAAAGACTGTCCGTGCCCTGTCCTGGATTGTCACCAAAGGCACGTTTGTCATGGTGGGTGATTGGTTATCATGTCGGACTACCAACGCCAAGCTTGCAGGCTCGCTCCTGGCCATGGTAAGTGATTTTTGAAAGGCGGCAAAAACCACGCAACGCAAGTCATACACGTTGTTGGCATGTTAAAGACCCCATTTGAATTCTGTAGACCGTGATCATAACGGCAAAATTAATCTCGGGATTTTCTGTCAACACAAAGTACCTCCTTTCTCTACTAGAAGCGCTATAGTGTCGAGGAGCTTAGATATCTAACCTCCTCGACTCTCAAAGCGTTCCAAGGAACAACAAACTTCGACATGCAAGCTGCCCTCTGGGCGCAAATACCAAAGCTTGCACCCGGCACCAGAGGCCATATGATAAAAATTTAAATTAAAAAAAAAAAGGCACATCCACCAATTGAATTGTATGTGATATTACATTCAGGAAATAATAATTGTACAAACCTTGACCCGGAGTGTGGCCGAGATGGTCCCACTGGACTGGAGGGACGAGAAGGACTACCAGATGGCTTCCTAGTGGGCATAGCTGCTCTCGCCTCCACACACACGGCTGTACGAACGATGAGGTCCCGGCAGGCTCTCTGCAGCCCGCGGAGTTCCGCCTCCATCTGCTCAAGACGCTGCAAGCAAGACAATGGACAATATTAGTGTTAACGTCAGCCTTCAAGCTAGAGAAATATAAAATTGTACAAGTCCAAATGAATTTTAATACATTTTTAACATTATAACAAATACGTAGTGATATGAACTTCATCATATTTGAGAGCTTTCTTATTGGCGTTTAAACTAAATGATATGTTAATAGTACATTATGCAACGAGCCTATAATGGCAATAATCAAGACACGAGTTTTATAATTTCCATACGAGTGTCTTAATTACCATTATAGGAGAGTTGCATACGACTGTTTATGTTCGATGATAATTATTATAATTGTTTTATGTTCGAACATAAATATTCATAAATATCTGTCGAGATTTCGCCTGTTTTATGTACTAAACAGAGCGCATGAGACGCAGAGAATGCCTTGTATTTGACCATGGCCTCCTCGATTACCCTACTATGACACTAGGCCAGGCAGTGAAATTTAAATTAGAAGGCCGTGGAACTCAGTGCATCTAATTATCTAATTGGTCAAACAACTGTTTCTTGAGCTCTGATTGGTGGGAAAAACTGTTTCATAATGAAAAATAGCGTTATAATGAGCCACATTATAGTACAGTGTTCTGACATATAATAGTCAGGGTCGAACATAAAGGGTATTTAATAATTGAATCGGTCGGAGCTGAAGAGCATAAAGTCAAAAAGGGTCATTTTTTTAAGAATTAGTATTCTGAAGTATTGACCCAAGAGCATTGGAACGGCATAGGAAAGAATTAAGACTGACTTCTGTTTAAGCTACACACAATACATTTTCTTCAGGAGAAAAAGCATGGAAGCTCACTGGCAAGGCAAATCCAACACAAAGCCTGAAACCACTGCTACATGTAGTGCGGATCAGAGGAGAAAAGCATTAAGTCAATGAATTGCTGACGTTCAGCGCCGTATTCCGTACTTAATGTTTGCTGCACTGCAAGATTCCCGTGTGTTACAGTGCTATTGTAAATTACAATTGTAAAGGGTTATGGTGGTTTTTATGTTACAAATCCATTTTAAAACAAAATAACATGTGGAATATTCATTCTGGATAGCTTTATGTTGATCTAAACTGACCACGGAGCTGAAAGGCATCTAGTCACGTTTGCATAATTGATTAGAAAAATATGTTTATGTTCGACGATGACAAAATGTAAACCATTATATCTCAGAAAACTGTGTCATAATGAGGCTCATTATAACACTAATTTTCATTATGAAACAGTTTCTCCCACCAATCAGAGCTCAAGAAACAGTTGTTTGAGCAATTAGACGAGGCCTAGTGTCATCGTGGGGTAATCGAGGAGGCCATGGTCAAATACAAGGTATTCTCTGCGTCCCATGCGCTCTGTTCAGTACGACTGGCGAAATGTCGACACAAAATTTATGAATATTTATGTTCGAACATGAAATAGTTATAATAATTATCGTCGAACATAAACAGTCTTATGCAACTCGCCTATAATGGTAATTAAGACACTCGTATGGAAATTATAAAACTCACATACGCTCGATTTATTTATAAACATACTCGTGTCTTAATTATTGCCATTATAGGCTCGTTGCATAATGTACTATTGTTTAATTAAAATTGATATTCCGCTAACACAAATATAACCTGAATATTTTCTTCACAACACAGATGACTAATATAGTGTGTTTGTTAAGTCTTGTTCTGTCAGTGACGTTTTATCTGTCTCCTGAAAAGTAGCCAAAACGGACTTAATGCTTTTCACTCCGACCGATTCAATTTTATTACACCTTCGTCAATAAATTGAATTAATATACAGTATATTAATTAATTATGATGCGAAAGTTTCCCTTGCCCATTTGCACATGGGAAATTTATTGAAGTGACTGATATCCCAGGTGGATGTGGTGCAATGCTATCGTTTCATTTACGGTCGGAATATCAATGTCCAAGTATTTCACACGTCCTATAATTATCTATTAATTCTTTTTTGTGACCTTTCATTTATTTAAATTAATAACTTTTTGTAAGGATATCAATTTTCATTTTCGTTTTTGTTAAGATACCGTAGTTTCTAAGATTCTTTCACGCTGACGAAGTCATCACTGATATAACGAAACATGTACGTGTTAATTTAATTATTAAACTACAGTACTTTCTAGTGTTTGACAAGGCGGCTTCTATAATTTCAGATTAATATTAATTTGAAAACAAAATCAAAATAGTTAAAAACAGAGCAAATACGGGCTTTAAATTTATAATATAAAATCATTTTGTGAAAAGGACATAATATCTAAATGGTATTTGTATATTCCTATAAGTAGACTAAAATATTGTTGTTTATAAATATCTTGGGGTGGTCAACAGGGTGGATTTTCTATGATATGAATAAAGGAGCATAGGTTGGAATATGTAGGCTACTGTATGTATCTTCCTGCTCCAATGGGAATTTTGAAGTGAATGGTCCTTGACAAAAAAAAACTGTTGTGTCATAATTTATGATTGGATTTTGTCTAAATCACTGAGTGTTTTGGTTTTCATTTGTAGTTTTCATGGATAGGAGAGACATTTACGCCACCATCCCAAGATATTTTTTTTTAGAAAAAAATGCTTAGTCTAATTTATAGTAATATAAGGTTTAGATATGTCATTTTTACAAAATTATTTTGTATTATCAATTTAAAGCCCGTATTTGTTACATATCTGTTTTTTTTAACTAATTTGATATATTTTTTAAGGCAAGGCTGCAACTTATCACCCATACTTTTCAATCTTTACATTGAACAAGCAATGAAGGAAATTGGAGAAAAATTTAAAGTGGGAGTGAAGATTCAAGGAGAAATAATTTCAACTCTGAGATTTGCTGATGACATCGTCATCTTGGCGGACACGCCAGAGGATTTGAATGAGGTTTTGAATGGTATGGACTCCGTCTTACGGAAAGAATTCATGATGAAAATTGTATGTCTACCCCTTATTATTCCCGTTTTACCAACGGGGTCGGGGATGAGATGCGATGGAAGTCGTTGTGGCGATGGTTTTTACGGCCGGATGCCCTTCCTGACGCCAACCTCATGAGAGGAGTTAATGAGAGATGAAATGAATGATGGTGAATGAAACTGGGCAAGGATGTGGAAGGAAACGGCCGTGGCCTGTCAGAAGGTACCGTCCCAGCACTTGCCTGTTGTTGAAAATGGGAAACCACGGAAAACCATTTCAAGGACGACCGACGGTGGGGCTCGAACCCACGCGTCTACCGAGTCAGCAGAGAGCTTGGCCCCATGACCTAATGCTGCGCGTTAGCCAGCGTAGCCACTACTGTCGGTAATTGAAAAATGAATGAAAATTAATAAATGTAAAACAAAAATACTGGAATGCAGCCGAAATAAATCAGAAACCTCTATGGAGATCAAATTGGCAGGTGAAAAGCTGAAGGAAGTAGGAGACTTCTGTTACTTAGGAAGCAGAATAACCAGTGATGGACAAAGCAAAGAGGATATAAAAAGTAGGTTGGCTCAGGCAAGGAAAGCACTTCTACAAAAAAGGAATCTGTTGACATCGAATATAGATTTAGGTATTAGGAAGTCATTTTTGAAAGCCTTTGTCTGGAGCGTGGCGCTATATGGAAGTGAAACTTGGACTATTGGTGCAGCAGAAAAGAGGAGAATTGAAGCTTTTGAAATGTGGTGTTACAGGAGAATGATGAGGATCGGATGGGTAGATAGGGTTACAAACGAAGAGGTATTAAGACTAGTGGGAGAGGAGAGATGTTTCTGGCGTCTGTTAATGAAGAGAAGAGATAGGATAGTAGGACACATACTAAGACACCCAAGAATAGCAGGCTTAGTTGTGGAAGGAAGGGTCGAGGACAAGAACTGTAGGGGTAGACCAAGGTTAGAATATGTTAAACAGATTGCCTCGGATGTAGGGGGTGGTAGCTATGTAGAGATGAAACGATTAGCTCAGGACAGGGAGGCATGGAGAGCTGCATCAAACCAGTCAAAAGACTGAAGACTCAATCATCATCATCATCATCATCATCATTTTTCTAAATTTATTTTTCACAAAAAACTCCAAGTACCAGTGCCATATATTATTATTTCAAAACTTTGCTTACAATAATCACAATAGTTTCTTTCAAAAACAATTGCTGAAGAAGGTCATAATATGGCCGAAATTGGTATTAATTAATGAATATTAATTCAATTTATTGACTAAGGTGTAATAAAATTACTATAAATACCCATTGGTATTTCTTTTAGATTCTCGTTCAATGTTTACAATTTCTGACAGAAACATTTTTGTTTTGCTTCGTTTTAGCCTAATTTCACAAAGAGAGAACATTATTTAAAAATATATATATATAATGTACAGGGTGTATCAAAATGAATATCGGGGTTTTAAGGCTTCGTAGTATTTATTACAGTTAACTTACGATTATAAATAATACATCAATTGAAAGAGCAACTCAAACAGTTTATCCTACAAGTGTTCAATGTGTGCACCATTCATCACACGGCACACATCGAGTCGATAGCAGAGTTCGTCCCAAACCTTGCTCAGTGTGTCTGGAGTAACTGTTGCTACAACTGCTTCAATCCTGTTTCTTAAGTAGGCTAGGTCAGCTGGTAGCTGAGGCACATACTCATAATCCTTTATGAACCCCCAGAGGTAAAAATCGCATGGCGTCAGATCGGGTGAACGTGGAGGCCATGCGAAACAAGCTCTGTCATCCGGAACGTAATACGGAACGCACATTGCATTGTAACTACAGATTCAGTCCTTGCAAACTGAAATTCACAAAGAACTGCTCCCTAGTCTCTATCTTGGCGCATGCGCACAGGTACGAACACTTGTAGGACAACCTGTTTTGAGTTGCTCTTTCATTTGACGTATTATTGATAACTATGGGCCCGTGCGAGCTTTCGCAACGTGAATGTAGGTTTATGGGGTAGAAGGGAAGAATGTGGGAGAACGAAGTTTTAAATATTGAAGAAATGTATTTATTGTTGTTAAACGGCATACGTACATGAGAAGAACACAAAGAATTATGCAGAACAGTGTTTTGTACTTGTCACAGCACCTCTTTGTACACAATATTCGATGTTACGACGAATTCATCGGTTATTGTTTGCTCGCGAGTTTCTTCTACAACAATTTTTGAGAAGAAAGGAAGATTGTAGTTTTTCGTGACCGTGAATCTCGTGATTATGAGCCACGGGACCTCCGTTTTACGTGGAATCCGAACCACAGGACATGGCATTTCACTTCGAAAATCTCACATGCATTGACCGGTAATCGAACCCGGACCGCCTTGGTGAGAGGCATACAGCTAGACCGCTGAGCCACCACACCCCATAGGCAATTTTTACATTTGCAAAGGATTGAACTCTAGAGAAAGTCTTGGCGAGACCACACCCGAGCCGTCTGCTGAGAAACTCCTCAGCTAGCAGTACGCCGCGCTCCCGCCAGATGGTTGCCGACGCCACGCTGCCCTGCGCTCTAGCGGCAGGCTCGCCAGGTTACGGTGCTCCCATTGCAAATGTACATTATTTAAGGTATTTATTTAATTGTGAGGCATTTAAAGAGGAAGTGAGTGCGTTTCGGGCACACATGGGGTTATGTGGAACCTGTAGGTATCCCATATGTGTAGGTTGGTGTTAACAGAACCTTATTTTCGGTACAAAACCGGAATGGGACCTTCGCAGAATAATATAGGGAGGATCGTAAGTTAACTGTAATAAATACTACAAAGCCTTGTTGTTGTTTGAGTCTTCAGTCTTGTGACTGGTTTGATGCAGCTTTCCATACCTCCCTGTCCTGAGCTAATCGTTTCATCTCTACATAGTTACCACACCCTACATCCGAGGCAATCTGTTTAACATTTCTAACCTTGGTCTACCCCTCCAGTTCTTGTTCTCGACCCTTCTTTCCATAACCAAGCTTGCTATTCCTGGGTGTCTTAATATATGTCCTACCATGGCCGACTGAATGCGCTCATACCGGCCTAGACAATGAGACCTTTTTCATGAAATCTTCTTAGTTACTCAACTGCTCACACAGCGCTGTTCACCAAGCATTGCACGACTAAGACTTATCTCTACTTAGTGTAAAACAAAGTCCCCGATTCTTGGATATCACGGGTAATCTCGAGAACCACTGGATGGATTTTGATGCTGCTTTCACCATTCTGTACAGGTAATATCGAGGAAGATTTCTGTATAAAATAATTTATTTATGATCAAAGGGAGCCAGGCAGTAACGATTTTAGATTTCAGTGAATAGGTCGAAGAAAGAACTTGACGTCCGTGCGCTTTTTAAGCTTACGCTGGACAAACCGTTAAAAATATCAATATACTATGAGTGTAAGAATTGTTCAGCATGAAAAATTGTACAAAAAAGTCCGCGTGAGCATATCTCTATCTTCGATACATCGCCCACTATAAGTGTTTTTAGTTTGGACGGGAGGGGCATTTGGCTTGCACCTCGCCATTCTTAAATTACGTCTGACAGGAATTCCTTGCACATTCATAACTGTTCCCGGGCGAAGCCGGGGCGGGTTGCTAGTGACACTATTATATTATCATTATAATTCCCACAATATCAAAATGCAAATTATATCACAAAATAAAATAGCGTGCTAATAAATCTAAGAGAAATTAGACATACCTTGCACCTCGTTACAGTTGAATTCGATCAGAATCACTCGGTTTTCATTAAAGTTTATGCATTTTTCTGCTGAACGGTTTGGAAGTTCGGCAACAGGAAACTAGGACTGTTATTTACTTAAAATATTCATTTTTGTATTTTTGTACTATTTGTGTTCATGATTTCATTACATTGTCAGAATTACCGACAGTAGTGGCTACGCTGGCTAAAGCGCAGCGTTAGGCCATGGGGCCAAGCTCTCTGCTGACTCGGTAGACGCGTGTGTTCGAGCCCCACCGTCGGCCGTCCTTGAAATGATTTTTCGTGGTTTCCCATTTTTCAACACCAGGCAAATGCTGGGACGGTACCTTCTAACAGGCAACGGCCGCTTCCTTCCTCATCCTTGCCCAGTTTCATTCATCTACATCCATTCCATCTCTCATCCTGACGCGCAGGTCGCCCACGGGCGTCGACTAGAAAGACCTGCACTCGGCCTCTCAGGAGGCCACACGAAAAGAAATGTCAGAATTAATGCTTTAATTAGTAGGGTATTCTATTCAGTGTACCTATTATAAATAAAAACCGTGAGGTTTCTCACCTCCCCATATTACGAAACCCGGTTGCCTAATACGAGGAAAGTGCACTTTTAAAGTTAACAATAATTATTCCGTTCCTTCTTATGTCCAATGTGAGCCCTATAAAAAAAACTCCCCATATTTGGCGACTTTCTCTACCCATTTTTAGAAGATACCTTATGCACTGGACAGCTGAATCCGGGATTAATTGTATAGGTAGCTTCGTAAGTCTCAGAACTCAGGAAGTCCTTTCTAGCAGCGTTACTAGCAGCTTTTAAAGTTTCAAGGTAAGAAAGAAAATATTCCTCTAGCCAGTTTAGGCGACTGACATTTAATGAGAAAAAATGCCCTTTATCTGGATTTCTAGACTGAATATGATGATATGTGATGCTTACGTCATGCATAGCGAACCATTTATTAACGTTTAAAAAAAAATGGTTGCTTCTGCGTCCATGAATGTGTACGCTTCCGGGTGCATGCCTATATTTTCTTTTAGTGTACTAATGGCACCAATAACTTCTGACGAGAACACTTCCTTGGCACGCCGAACATTCATTTTTTCAAATTTAGTGGGTTCGATGTGTTTTTAGTGAGTTGTCTGACCGGTTTGACGATCTCACCCTTTTGCATTGTGTATAGTAATGACAAGTATTTCCCTGAAATTATTCCAGTACCATCAGTCATCTCTCGTTACAGAAACTGCGTTCTAATGTTGTTGTTTTTTTAGAATGTGACAATGATCAAAACTAGGGAATACATTCCTAGACTCGTCGTATGGGTGATTGACCATTGGTTGCAAATTCCCTCCCCCTAAATGCCTCATCATTGTAGTGTTAGTTTTGTGATTATCAGAGACAGTTATTATAATTATGAAACCGCATTGTTCAACCTCGAGAATAACGTCCAGCAGGAGTTTATGTAAGTCCCGTCCTGACAGCTGCTTCGTGAAAAAGAAGGCACACGGTATCTGATAATTTGTCGAAAGGTCTCTTAGCACAAAACACAACACACGATTAGCTGCTACTTGTTCCCGGCTGTAATTTTGATCCTCTCTTTCCTTTTAATGAGACGGTGTTGGAGTAGTGTCCTTGTACCCGAAGAAGGTGCAAGGTATGTCTAATTTCTCTTAGATTTATTAGCACGCTATTTTATTTTGTGATATAATTTTAATTTTGATAATGCGGAAATTATAATGATAATAATTATATAGTGTCACTAGCAACTATATAGTCGCTATATATATAGTCGCCCGGGAACAGTTATGAATGTGCAAGGAATTCCTGTCAGACGTAATTTAAGAATGGCGAGGTGCAAGCCAAATGCCCCTCCCGTCCAAACTAAAAACACTTATAGTGGGCGATGTATCGAAGATAGAGATATGCTCTCGCGGACTTTTTTGTAGAATTTCTCACGCTGAACAATTCTTACACTCATAATATAATGATATTTTTAACGGTTCGCCCAGCGTAAGCTTAAAAAGCGCACGGACGCCAGGCTATTTTTTCGACCTTTTCACTGAAATCGTTACTGCTTGGCTCCCTTTGGTCATAAATAAATTATTTTCTACACAAATCTTCCTCGAGATCACCTTTACAGAATGGTGAAAGCAGCATCAAAATCCATCCAGTGGTTCTTGAGATTACACATTTAATATACGTACTGTACAGCTTATTCCTTATCGCGCCTATAATGGGAGGGGAGTGCGCTCTACCGGCAACGAGTAGAAACTTTCCAATTACATGTTATACATGGGTTCTGACTGGGAATGTCAAGGCCGGTATAGAGCGCAGCTCGTATTCAGTCGGCCGTGGTCCTACCAACCTATCTCTTCTCTTCATTAGCAGTCGCCAGAAACATCTCTCCTCTCCCACTCGTCTTAATACCTCTTCGTTTGTCACCTTATCTACCCTTCTGATCTTCATCATTCTCCTGTAACACCACATTTCAAACGCATCAATTGTCTTCTTTTCTGCTGCACCAATAGTCCAAGTTTCACTTCCATAGAGCGCCACGCTCCAGACAAAGGCTTTCAAAAATGACTTCCTAATACCTAAAGCTCAACAGATTCCTTTTCTGTAGAAATGCTTTCCTTGCCTGAGCCAACCTACTTTTTATATCCTCTTTGCTTCGTCCATCACTGGTTATTTTGCTTCCTAAGTAACAGAAGTCTCCTACTTCCTTCAGTTTTTCACCTGCCAATTTGATGTCCATAGCGGTTTCTGATTTTATTTCGGCTGCATTCCAGTATTTTTATTTTACATTTATTAATTTTCATCATGAATTCTTTCCTCAAGACGGAGTCCATACCATTCAAATACTCTTTCAAATCCTCAGGCGTGTCGGCCAAGATGACGATGTCATCAGCCTTAAAATCCCGATATTCATTTTGATGTATTTAATTAAATAAATGTTTGTTTAGCTGCTGTGAGAGCTAGAAAAGGAGTAAAGTACATCAATTAATTGGCAAAACAATTAATCAATTATTCGATATATTAATCGAATGTACCGATTAACCGATTCTTTCGCTTCGATTAATCGATAACTCAAATCTCTGAAGTTGATCACTCACCTTGTCCATATTGACTAGTGCCGCGCTGCCCGGAGCCAACTCTGCCTCCAAGTTACGAGCGAGTCTCCTCAGAGCTGCCAATCGCCGCTCCCTCTCACTTAGTTCCTGTTCCGAACCCGAGTCCGAGATACCAGAGTCCGACAGCGAGCCTTCCGTACTCAGACCGGTCAGCACCGTCGTCGAGTTCTGAAAAAACACACAAACAAACCAATACGTAAGAAACTTCTCAGGGTCAAACAAAAACAACATTCACATAGCAATAAACCTAGAGGGGCTGTGCGAGTAAATATCTCGAATGTGTTATTTACCCGCCCAGCGTGGCTGTCTTGCGGGCTCGACGCGGCAGTTCTGGCAAGGGCTATCGTCTTCTTTACTTTTTAGCCTACTTTCGATTTTTGCAAAAAATGAAAGTAGACTTATGAGATCTACACAGGGCCAACAATTGTGTGTGTGTACTCTGAATGTCTGCCCCCGCCCCCCTATCAATTCAAACACGGTGAAACCGAATTGAACGCAATTTGGTACAGAGGTAGCACTAACAAAGGACACCTCAGTGTCATGTTTTATATCGCCGCCATCTTGATGAAAACTTAATGGCGGCCACCCAAATGTTAAAAGCTTGATTCAAATTATGACCAACCTAATCATCTGATCTCTACCAAATTTTGCAACATCATACTTTTATGTAGATGTAGAATCTTTTGACCAAGCTACAAGGTCTTCAGCCCAATAATTTGCGGATGGCGGCCATGTATGTGTGCAAATCGATTCCCCCTATCTTTTCAAACACGATGGAAGCAAATTGAACGAAATTTGGTACAGAGGTAGCAGTAGCAAAGGACACCTCAGTGTCATGTTTTATATCGCCGCCATCTTGATGAAAACTTAATGGCGGCCACCCAAATGTTAAAAGCTTGATTCAAATTATGACCAACCTAATCATCTGATTTCTACCAAATTTTTCAACATCATACCTTTATGTAGATGTAGAATCTTTTGACCAAGCTACAAGGTCTTCGGCCCAATAATTTGCGGATGGCGGCCATGTATGTGTGCAAATCGATTCCCCCTATCTTTTCAAACACGATGGAAGCAAATTGAACGATATTTGGTACAGAGGTAGCAGTAGCAAAGGGCACCCTCAGTGTCATGTTTTATATCGCCGCCTTCTTGACGGAAACGTAATGGTGGCCACCCAAGTTTAAAAAGCTAAAATCAAATTACGACCAACCTAATCATTTGTTCTCTACCAATTTTTGCAACAACATACCTTTTTGTGGGAAGCATCTTTTGTCATCAGCCCAATAGTTTGCAGATAGTGGCCATGTATGTGTGCAAATCGATTCCCCATATCAATTCAAACACGGTAAAACCAAATTGAATGGAATTTTTTACAGGTGTAGCACTAGCAAAGGGCACCTCATATCCATGTTTAATATCCGTATAACACGTTGTATTTCAACAAGCTACTACAACCAACATTCAATTATACTCCTTGAAAAGGACAAAGAGTTATAACAATACCCATGCATTTAGGAGAAAGTAGGCTATATGTTCTTTACTGAACATCTTGTTTTAAACGACCTTTATAAACAAACAAAAATATTTCCGTTGACTTTCCAAGAAATGCAATACCTTTCCTGTTCTATTGAGACGATTTGGAAGATTTTTACACAAACCGCACCTTCTAGCTCTCTCTGGTTTAAGAGCTTGGTGAAACATACACATTAGTATTTTATATATGTGACTAGCAACGCACACCAGCTTCGCCCGGTATCTTTAACGGTTTACCCAGCGTAAGCTTATAAGGCCCTCCAACGGCAGGTCCCAGACGCAATTCAGAGAAGCCGAGCTGAACAGCGAAACTCCAAACACATATACCCTTCTCTGAAGTCTTAACTCAACACGATTCGACAGCTTGATGCTGGTCAAAGCTGGGGTGATAGCCTCGCTCGCTCGTAAACTCACTCCGAAGTTAGTAATTTAAATTTCCACTGAATGGAGTTTGTTGGAAGAAATGAAAATGTAAAAACACTTATAGTGGGCGATTTATTAATGATAGAGATATGCTGCCACAGACATTTTGTAGAACTTTTCATTCTGAACAATACTTACACACATAGTACAGTTTATAGATATCATTAATGGTTTGCCCAGCGTAAGCTTAAAAGGCGTACGAACGACAGGCTTTTCTTAGACTCGATTCACTAAAATCGTTACTGCTCGGCTTCCTTTGGTCATAAATGAATGTTTTTTCTACAGAAACCTTCCTTTAGAAATCCTTTACAGAATGGTGAAACCAACATCAAAATCCAACCAGTGGTTCTCGAGATTACCTGTTACAACCAAGAATCAGGGACTCCGTATGTAGAGATAATAATAATAATAATAATAATAATAATAATAATAATAATAATAATAATGCATTTTTTTGTATAGTCTATTACTTTTAATGAAGTCTCATATTTCATCGGTCAAAACGTGGCGACCCTACCAATGACAACCTAACGCTAGGATGGTCGTTAAGTGGCGCTCCTTTCGGTCAAACACACTCACTAAATTACAATGAAATGGAGTCAAATGAGCAGCTCTTGTAAAGCACATGTAGGTCTAGATTTCACACGCATGTAGAACGTACCTCGGGAGATCTGTCTGGAACAGGGCATAGAAATCACACTAATCCTCGTATACACCCGTAAAATGAATGTAAGTTACACACTAAGATTGACTTTGCTTCAAGCCTACTAAACGCAGACACACAGTCTGACAAGAGTCAAGCAGTGATCGCCGCTGAGGAAGACTGTTCTATTTTTATGACTGAACGTCAGATCACGTAAAAAGAAACCTTAAGGTCAGTTAACGAATGGATAAGTAGGCCAACGATTGGGAGCTTAAATAAATATGTCTAACAGGAATGAAGTCATGAGCCAAACCACTTGGAAGACTTCCCGACTACAGGCCAGAGAGATAGTTCGCACAGAATTCGCAGCTCCAACAGTACAGTATATCTCTCTCGTCGACATCGGAATCAACTTCCGACAGACCCCCTTGTGGTGACGTGTCCTGACGCCCGCGGGGTCGATTACCACCTCAGCGTTAAAACGCTCACAACGACCATGATGGGGTGCTGCAGCTAGATGGGAGAACGGAGGTTCGAATCCGGTAATCCTGAGAGTTGTTAGTTATTGTTGTTTTAAGGGGAGGAACTACGAGGTCATCTGCCCCTCTTAACACAGATTAAAGAATACAAATTTGGAATTGAATTTAAAATTTTGAGGTGGACACCTAAATTTGAAAAGACCTAAAATTAATAAAACAAAAAATTAAATAAATATAATAATTATAAAAATAAACAAAAATTACGGAAAAACAAAAAAAAAATATCATTCAAAAACGAACAAGTCGTTGAGTCAATATTCACTGAAAAATTTAGATTGCTGGCCCTAACCCAATACTACTTATAAAGCGGATAACGCGATCAGCAGCCACCGCATCATCGGCTAATATAAGTTTGAGTGTCATCTGCAAACCAAGGTTTCTTCTTCTTCTTAAGTCAGCAAGATCCACACACTCGGTTAAAATGTGGGCCACGGTGAAAACGGCTCCACAGGTACAAAGTGGTCTTTCTTTCTCATTAGGTACGAGTGGGTGGATCTTGTATGACCTATCCTTAGCCTACTCAAAATGATGGACTCTCTCCGTGACCGGAGAGAGCTCCGCCACATGCGAGTAGTTCCCTTGATCGCTCTCAGTTTACTGGGCAGTGGGTCAGCTAGCCACTGACTCTCCCAAAATGCCAGATCTTGTAGGCGTAACAGTTCGGAGAACAGAGGTTCGAATTCGGTAATCCTGAGATTGGGTTTCCCCGGGTTTTTCCAAGCAAATTCCAGGATAGTACTTCATTTCAAGTCCCGGGGCACCTACCTCATCCCTTCCTCTAATAAGTTACAGCTACAGTCCAGCCGCTGTGACGTTTGGCGATGGCGGGAGAAGAAGGGTAGAGAGAACAATATTGCCAACCTACGGGTGTTAATAGAACCTTGAAACTTGCCAACATTGTAATTCTTCTCTAGCGTTTTCACTATGTAACGTCCCACATCCCATTTGCAATTTTATGCATAATTTTTGTTATTCCGGAATTTTGTGGTTTTTCTTCTTCCAGTTCCCTGTGTCGGGTTGCGAATTAGGACCTCCGCAGTTGTCTATCCCTCCACCATTCATTTCCTTCTTTCAAAACTTCTTTTTTCTCTATACCCTCCTTCACGGTATCCATCCACCTCTTTCTGGGCCTTCCTCGTGATCTTCTTCCTGGTATTTTCTCCATAAATATTCTTCTTGGTACTCTATATTCTTCCATTCTCATCATATGTCCGTACCACTTCAGCTTACTGATTTCTATCTTGTCTTGCAGTTTTGGGCATCCAGTTCCCTCCCTAATGTCCACATTTCTGATTTTATCCCTCCGTGTCTTCCCAATTATTCCTCTAAGGAACTTCATCTCGGTTGCTTGGATTCGGCTATCATCGCGTTTTCTTGTGGTCCAAGTACCTGCTGCATATCTCAAAACTGGTGTGTAATACATTGAGAATAGAACTTTCTTGCATTTCTCTGGGACTGCCTGGTTCCATACTAAACCTCTCCCAAACACCGGTAAAACCCATTAGCTTGTTGGATTCTTTTTCCCATTTCTTCATTTATAGTACCTTCTTCTGAGAGTATGCTCCCCAAATGCTTCAAGCTTTTTACCATTTCCAATGGATTTCCATTGACTTCAATATTCTGTCTTCCTTCTCTCTTGTTTCTTGTCATCACTACAGTCTTACTCTTCTCCACACTGGCTTTCATTTCATATTTCTCTATCTCTTGATTCCATACAGTAATTTGTTCTTGCACTTCTATTTCATTTTCTTCCCATATTAATATGTCGTCTGCAAGGAGTAAGGCTTCAGTCTCCTTGCTTCACATTCTTCGTTTCACACTCTTCTGGATTTCATTCATGACATCCATTTTGCGGTTACAAAACCTAAATTCTTCGATCGCAGTGGAATTCCGCCTATGTTGGTGAAGTCGCTTACTACCATGAAGAATCTTGTTACCTGTACCAATCAGCGGTTTCCAGGTAAACCAGTCTTTAAATTTAGCTCGATGTTGCCATGAATCTCGTCTGTGTTCCAGTTGCTCTGTGTTAGTGTAGTTCATCACATCTATTACACTTAGGCTATAAAATGGATCTGATGATTATGATGATGATACCTTGACGATGGAAACTGGTTATCCAAGTGTATTTATTAATCTCATGTAATAATTTTCAAGATTAGGGAATAACCCATCTCATGTGGGTAAAATCAAACTTTTGTTTCCAAGGCAACACTGATAAATGGCTTCAAACACCATAATCAAAGTCAACAAAGTCAACCCCTGGCACTATCCAGCCCATGACGGGCTAAGGCCGACCAAGCGACCGCTGCCCAGCCATTTGGCCAGCAGATATTGGGGTGACGCGTGATCAGCGCGTCAGGTCCCCTCGGCCGTTAATCTTGGTATTCGTGATCGGGGCGCTGTCTCACTGTCAGACAGCTACTCAATTGTCCTCACGAGGCTGAGTGTACCCCGTTCCAACCCTCACGTCAGTTTTAAAATCCCTGACGGAGCCGGGGATCGAACCCGGGGCCTCCGGGTGAGAGGCAGGCGCGCTACCCCAAAACCACGGGGCCGGCTCAAACACCATAATAGCGTTATCAATTTTTTCCTACAAATTTTTTGCTTCACACAAGTTTAGTTAGTGGAAGGATCTTTTTCATGCCGGGGTAACACGGCGAGAATAAGGAGTTCCGGCAATATCGACACTTGACCTATAGTGTCCTTGGTGAGAGACGGTACCGGCCCGAGGGAGCTTGCAATACCGAACGGAATTAGACCTAAATTTGCCCGGCCCTACTTGGGATACCTTGGTCAACAGCTCAGTATACTTAGCTGCGGTGGCGTACCTAGTATTTGCTTCTGGAGGTGATGAATGAAGTCAAATATCAACTAATTCTCCTAATTCTTTACAATTTTTCTTTGTGTTGTTTTGTTTTTGGTTTTGTGATTTTCTGCTTTTGCTTTTAGATTTGGTTTTTTCTTTCCGTTTCTGGTTTTGTTTGTTTTCTGCTTTCGCTTTAGTTTTTGAATTTTGCTTTTTGACGTGTTTTATTTTGTTTTTTGTTTGTTTTCTACTTTTGCTCTGTGATTTTTTTTGTTTGATTTTGTGTTTGTTTTCTGCTTTTTTGCTTTGCATGTTTTTTGTTTTCTGCAGTGATTTTATTATTTTATTCTGTGTTTGTTTTCAGCTTTTGATTTTGGATTTTGCTTTTTTGCTTTGTGTGTTTGGTTGTGTTTGTTTTCTGCTTTTGCTTTGTGTTTTTGGTTTCGTGTTTTTCTGCGTGTGCTTTCGTTGTTAAATTTTGCTTTTTGATTTGTATTTTTGTGTTTGTTTTCTGCTTTTGAATTTTGCTTTTTGCTTTCTGTTTTGGTAATGTGTTTGATTTTGCTTTGTGCGGGGGGATAAATAAGACAATAAATGAAAGCAAACCTACACGTTTTCATGTTTGATCTGAAAATATTTGATACGTTTTATTTGCATCTCTCAATGTGCGGTCTAACATTAGGCCTAAGTATTACACACAAGTAAAGATAAATGTTTTCAAATTTTGAACGTACATAATACAACCGTTTGCCATCAATCCGATGTTTTTTAAATACAATTATCATCAAATTACTGTAGGTTTTTAAAAATTATTTGCCTCTGGGAGGGGATTGATCCCCCTAACCCCCGCCCCTAGTTACGCCACTGCTTGGATGTGTGCAACCCTAACTGTAATGTAGGCTCCTCCCCAGGGGCTCACATCTAGTGGGACGTGGATTTGCGAACACGGGACTCCAGCTGAGTCCGGCATTGCTTCCACTTGTGCTGGGCTCCTCTCAGTCTTCTTTCCTGTCGACCTCCCTTGGTCAACTCTTGTTCTCTTCCGACCCCAATGGTATTAGGGTATCCAAGGCCTAGGGAGTCTTTCACTTTCCCGCCTTAATTGGCCCTTGTCTCATCTTTCCTGATCCCACCTTCTGCGGGGATCAGCCTTCTTTTTCTTTTCATGTTTTCTCCTGCGTGGCACTCAAGGCCTTCAAGGAGGTAGGGAGTGTGTAGCCCCACCACTTCTGGTGCACCCTGGATAGTGCAACACCCTCAGGGGCTCACGGCTGGTGATTTTGGGAGTTGGCGATTCCTGAGCTGGGTCCGTTATGTCCCCTTCTTCCTCTGACCTTGGGGCGGGCTCTCTCATCTTTCCCTTTCTTATCTGCCTTTCATGGCTCTCCTTCCTTCCAAGTGCCTCAATCCTCATTGTTCGAGGGTTGAAGGCGTTTTTCTTCCTGTCTTTTAGTTGCCTTATCCTTTATTTGTTTACCATTTCTTCTTCTAGTATGTAAGTTTGTAGTTAGTATTAGTTATAGTTATCATTCTCATCTCATCTTTCACTATCACCCAAACCATTAGGAGCCGATAACCTAGATGTTACGCCCCTTAAAACAACAATTATCATTACAGTATCAGGTTTGTATGGCTCCTGCCAGTGCCGGAACTCGAACCCATGATCTCCGAGCTGCAGCTCCCCATTGCAGTCATGGGGACTTGCTACAATATAATGTGCACCTTATTGATTCACCAGTACTGTCTGTATATTTTAAACTCGCCAGCTGTGTTGTGTCATGATGACAAATTCATTATTTACGCTGGCCAGGAGTAGAATGACAATGCTCGGATCGATTGCTAATCGCCGGCGGGTCATCTCTCTTCCAGATCACGTACAGGAGGCTGGGGGAGGTTCCAACCCCGTGCCCTGCCGTGCCTTGCCTTCCCTTGCCACCGAACGTGGTGGGTGCACGCGCAGAATCAGCGTAAAAATACAAAATTAATAATATAGGTGTGTCGCAGGGCCGTGGTAGCCTAGTGATTAGTGTGGGGGGGTTCCAAAGGTAATGTGGATCGTTCCGCTGTGCCGCAGCTCTGTCTTATCATAACACACAAGGAATCATTCATATAACAACACGGAATGATTTAGTCATTATGAAGTACGTATTAGGATGTCTTATAAGTAGGGACTTAGATTTATCTCTTCTTAGTATAAAACAAAGTCCCCAATTCTTGGATGTCACGGGTAATCTCGAGAACCACTGGATGGATTTTGATGCGGTTTTCACCATTCTGTAAAAGATATCTCGTGGAAGGTTTCTGTAGAAAATAATTTATGTATGATCAAAGGAAGCCAAGCAGTAACAAATTCAGTGAAAAGGTCGAAAAAAACTGGCGTCCTTGCACTTTTTAAGCTTACGCTAGGCAAACCATTAAAAAATATCAATATACTATGAGTGTGAGAATTGTTCGGCATGAAAAGTTCTACAAAAAAAAGTCCGGGAGAGCATATCTCTATCTTCAATACATCGCCCACTATTCCTACGTGTTTTTACGTTTTCATTTCTTCCAACAACTTCCATTCAACTACTGAGGCGACAGTTTACGAGCCAGCTAGGGGCGAGCCTATTATCCCAGATACAGACAGCAGCTAACTGTCGAGTCGTGTTGAGTTAAGACTTCAGAGAAGAGTGGTTGTGATTGGAGTTTCCCTGAAAATGCAACTCTGCTTTTCTTAATTTCGCCTACGAACTTTTCGTTCCACAAAATACACAGTCAAGTTAAGATTGGACGGAAGGGGGATTTATGATTCATGCACCTAGCCATTCTTAAATTACGTCTGACAAGGATTCGTTGCACATGCATCTCCACGATAATATAATTAATAGTCCAGTCAGTGGTTTTAACCCATCATGCCGAGACGTAAAACGGATATAGGTCGTAGTTCATTGACATCGTAAAGAAGCGCTTATCACGTAATGCATTCATAACTATTCCCGGGCGAAGCCGGGGCGAGTTGCTAGTAGTAATATAAAAGGCTCCAAAGCGGTGAAATGAAATGTTGAAAGCGGTGAAATAAAAAAGAAATGAGGATTGAGCGTGCGTAACAACGCTGCACGCATTTGGCTAAATAATGAACAATATGCAAACATTTAGAGAAATAACAAAAAAGTTCTGTGTTTAAGACCTAACCTAACATTTACTTCCACAAATACTCTTCCTGACTTATTTTCTCACTAACTCGTAAAACTTAAGGTGTCCCCAAAGTATAGGCAGAGGAGCATTATTTCCATGATATTTTCAGGACGCAGATCTGTATGCGTATCTGAGAACGAAGAAAGCCTCTTCCGCTGTCGTATCTTATAAAGCATTTTTTATTTAATATTTCCTATTTTCTATAAAACAAAAGATAGTGGTACTATTTCAATTAATGTTAGAGTATTTAGAAAATCGCATTACCAGCAATTCGTTGGTATCTCGCATTTTAGGGTAAAAGTAACACATTTCGCAAATTAATTTTATTTCGCGAAATTTCACGAATTCAATATCTAAAACAATAATCATATTTGGAGTAAATATATCATTGTGATAACATAGGCTATACATGTTTGTTGAAAAATTTAGCGGATATCGTTAAAACCAAAATTTCGGGACTCTGCTCATAAATATCTACATTTTCCAGTGAACATTGACTCAACGACTTGTTCGTTTTAGAATGATGATTTTTGTTTTTCCGCAATTTTGTTTATTTTCATAATTATTAGTTTTGTTTCTTGATTGTTTTATTAATTTTCGGTCTTTTCAATTTTGGTGTCCACTTCTAAATTTTAAATTCCATTCCAAATTTGAATATTTTAATCTGGGTTAAGAGGGGCAGATGACCTCGTAGATCCGCCCCTTAAAACAACAATAACTACCTACTCACTAGTAATGTAATTTTTAAGTTAGGTGTTTTATAAGATGGCATTGGTTTGCTTTGGTTGGCCAAAGCTAATTTACGATATGCCATTTCTATATAGACCTACACTGGTCAAAAAAGTTTCGCATATTGGATTCATTCACGTAACAGCGTGTAGTGATTGGAACCGTGTGAGATTTATATGCAATAATGAACGAATACAGCGAGAACAGACCGACATTTATGACGTTAACAGTCTCAATTCCATCTGTCTGTTTCAACATCACAACCATCCATCACGGCTCCAATAGCCATTTTGAAAAGGCATCTTCAGAGTGTTTTGAAAATTATATACAACTATTTAGAACCTTTATTTAACCAAATTATTTGTAAGAATATCCATTTTAATTTGAATTGATTCAATTGTTTTACATTTTACAAGAATAATAATTATTCATTAGATTTTATACTTGCATCGTTCTTATTCATTGTTTTTCCAGTTTCTTCCTTTCCTCCTTTTTATTAAATTAGTTTCTTAAGGTTTAATTCTAACTTGCTGAAGAAGGTTCCATTGTTGGACCGAAACATGTACTAATTTGAATAGAATTGTAATGATTGGCGGAGCATTTTAATTAAGGACAGAAGGTAGGTTATCGCTATTTACTTGCAGCCTATTTTGGGCAAGATTCAAACTAATACAGCTGGGCACCTATTAATAAATGATTGATGAAATTTTTGCCATATACTTGTAGAGTGTTGCTGTCTGTGATAGCCTAGAACATTTAAAAAAGTCGTAATGCAATTAGTTCACCCAGAATATATATTTTTCGAAAAACCGAAAACTAATTTTGTTTCATGCATGCTCATCTTTAGGTACACTTTTCTCATAAGTTACAAATCAACAGGCACTAAACTGGTAGAGAGGATATAACATAAGAAATGTGATCTATTGAATTAAATATTATTTTTAAAATCGCATTTTTAATAAATAATTTATTTACAAAAATGTATTAATATTAATTTATTTAACTGAAATACCGCAGTTTCACTTAAATTGATATAAAATTTAATTCACCATTCTGAGGGTGGTCCCAAGTGATAACATAGAAAATCTCACAATTCTATCTCAAACAGTTCCTGAAAAAAAGTGTACCTAAAGTTGAGCATGCATGGAACAAAATTACTTTTTTGACTTTTCGAAAAATACATATTTTAGGTGAAATAATTGCATTTGGATTTTTTAAACACTCATAATTTGAAAACATTTATCTTTACTTATGTGTAATACATAGCCTAATGTTAGACCGCACATTGAGAGATGCAAATAAAACGTATCAAAATATATTATCGAGATCAAACATGAAAACGTGTAGGTTTGCTTTCATTGATTGTCTTATTTAGCCCCCCCCCCCCCGCACAAAGCAACATCAAACACATTACCAAAGCAAAAAGCAAAAGCAGAAAACACAAAAATACAAATCAAATAGTAAAATTCAACAACGAAAGCACAAGCAGAAAACAAACAAAACTAAAAACACAAAGCAAAAAACACAATTCAAAAGCAGAAAAACACGAAACCAAAAACAAAAAGCACAAAACAAAATTCAAAAGCAAAAGCAGAAAACAAACAAAAACAAAAAACACAAAGCAAAAAAGCAAAGTCCAAAAGCAAAAGCAGAAAACAAACACAAAATCAAACAAAAACACAGCAGAAAACAAACAAAAACCAAAAACACAAAGCAAAAAAGCAAAAATCAAAAGCAGAAATCAAACACAAAATCAACCAAAAAATCACAGCAAAAGCAGAAAACAAACACAAAACCAAAATAAAACACATCAAAAAGTAAAATTCAAAAACGAAAGCAGAAAAACACAAAAACAAAAAAACACAATGCAAAATTCTGAAGAATAAGGAGTAAACAAGCACAAAGCAAAACAATTAAAAAAGTAGATAACAAGAATATGGCGAAAATTTTCTCAACGTTTATGAATAGGTGCCCAGCTGCATCGTTTGAGTCTTGCCCAAAATAGGCTGCAAATTAACAGCCATAACCTATCTTCTGTCCTTAAGATATTCCCAGCCTCACAAATAAATCTAAGAACGAGTGTTTTACAAGCATTAACTAGCGCGTTATCCATGTCGAACAGATCAGTTTTCTTGTGCTCCTGCAGGTTTGGTTACGTCATACCTCCCCTGACCCTGATCTTGTATAAACTACTTCAATTACCAACCCCCAGAATCTGCATCTCACTCCCCGGAGTTCCTGCCCGTACCACTAGACTATAATCTACTGTTCTGTTTCAGCGTTCTCTTTTACAAACTTTTAATAGGAAATAACATTGCCTCCTTTGGGACAAATTTACCATTACTTTCTTTTGTACATAAGTTTAATGGCATCTATTTTTCTTTTGCACTCCATTGCTCTTTTCCACTTGTACTACCTATTTTCTTATATATATATAAAAAAACAGGTGGAATACGGTATATATATAAAAAGAAAGAAATCAGAGAGACGAAAATAGGCGACGAATTGCCTTTCGCGTTTACTTTATATGCAAATGAAGGGTGGTGGTGTTTGTTACGCCCCTTTGCGCCGATAAATCAAGTCGCCTTCTGTCTCCGCACATTCCTTCCTTCCTTTTGACTGGGGCAAGCAAGCAGGCAGGCAGGCAGGCAGGCAGGGAAGGTTTTATATTATATGAAGTCCTTGCTAACAAATATGCGATGCTAGGGAATTGTCATATTAACCCCCTCCATCCAGACTGAGAGGTTTATGTGACACTTAAAGAGAGGGGGGGATGGAAACATTGCTTATGGACTGGTTGGTAGTAGTCTAGTAGCAGCTTCCGTACCACTGCTAGTGAGAACCTCATCTTAGTGGGACAGATGTCTCTTAATAGGGCGGCTTCGGTGGCGTAGTTGGCAGCATGCTGAACTGCTGTGCCCAAGATCGCGGGTTCAAACCCGGCCGAAGTCATCGGATTTTCTAAGAGCGTAAAAAAATCCTTCAGTATGCTTTCCTTCGGAGGGGAAGTAAAGACGGCGGTCCCAAGTAATAAATTTATGGCATGTAAAAGATCCTTTCACAGATGAAACTTGTGTGAAGCTAAATTTCTAGGTTAGATTTCGTTGGAACGCTCTATCAAAGTTCCAACGTTCACCACTAGGTATCAGTAGCGAAAGTTGGAACTACTTAAAATGGAACGTAACTTTTAGCTCACCCTAAGGGTGTCCGCTTGAAGCAGCTATAGCCTCTGGCGAGCCGAACATGTCGTCGGACACTCCCAGCACTAAAAGCCATACAATAAATAAAATAAAAATAAGTGAACAGAAGTCTCTTAATAGGGGGCCTCGTCCTAATGTAGCGACTAGCATTCTTGGCTGTCATCCCGGAAGTCCGGGTTCGATTCCCAGCTCTGCCAAGAAATGTAATTCTGGTTGGTTGATTTCTCAGTTTAGGGGCTGCGACAACGCGGTCATTTAGCCCCGTGTACTTTGGGGGTGTGTAGAATATGTCTGATAACCGGTGTTAATTGTGATGGCGGTATTAGTGTGTTATCTGTAATTCAGGTAAGGACTGCAGAAGATCAATTTCAAGTAGTTCCTACTTTTACTACCAAATGCTACCGTTAACGATACCTAGCTATGTACTTTGCTACTAGATGCCACAGCAACCGGCACCTGGCGACGAACATTGGGATTTAAGAGAGCGTTAATCACATCTTACTTACAAATTTAGCTTCACACAATTGTAGTTAGTGGAAGGTTCTTTTACATGCCATGGACCCACTGGCTTTTCTTCCCCTCCGAAGGTAGGAATATTGAGAGATTTTTAACGCTCTTAGAAAATCCAAAGACTTCCGCCGGGTTTGAACCCGCGATCTTGGGCATAGATGCTCAACATGCTACCAACTACGCCACCGAAGCCACTCAATTCTGCTCTGAGGGCTGGAACGGTGTCCTGGAAGTGGTTTTCCGCGGTTTCCCACTTCTACTCAAGACAAACGCCGGGACGGTTCCTAACTGAAGGCCACGTCAGTCTCCTTCCCAATCCTCTCTCGAATTACAAATAGGTCCACACACACTGATACAGCTATCACAATAACACAGGTTAACAGAGAAAAATTATACACACATACACAATACACGGGGCCTAATGACCACGATTTCCAAGGACCTAAAATGAGATAACAACAACATCTCTTAATAGGAAGCTTAACACAATTCCCGAATTTGTTTTTCACGATCTTATTATTGGTTAGAAACGCTATATCATGTTTCAACGTTCCCCGCTAGGTGTCAGTGACAGTGGCATCTGGTAGAACTACTTGAAATTGAACTTGCACGGGCGATCAAGTAAAATACCCTGCTATGGCCATTGGCTGTAATTCATATATAATTACTTGATGACAAAATAGTTGTTACTAATTAATTTTAAGGGCTTGGGACTTCTTGGTCATTAGCCCCATGTACTTGGGTGTACGTTCAATTTGTCTGATAACCTGTGCTTCTGTGGCGACTGTAGTAGTGTGTATAATTATTGCAATATTATTGTGTGTTGGGGATAACGCGCCTCCTCGATTTTCAGGAAAGATACAACGACCGGAACCATCTCAAGATCGCCGGGAAAGATTCAACGATCAGAACTGTCCCAAGACCGTTCAGAAGGTCCTACGATCGGAACCGTCCAAAGATCGTCCAGAGAAGATCCTACGATCAGAACCGGCCAAAGATCGTCCAGAGAAGATCCTACGATCAGAACCGTCCAAAGATCGTCCAGAGAAGATCCTACGATCGGAACGGTCCAACGATCGTCCAGAGAAGATCCTACGATCGGAACCGTCCAAAGATCGTCCAGAAGATCCTACGATCGGAACCGTCCAAAGAAGGTCCTACGATCGGAACCGTCCAAAGAAGATCCTACGATCGGAACCGTCCAAAGATCGTCCAGAAGATCCTACGATCGGAACCGTCCAAAAATCGTCCAGAGAAGATCTTACGATCGGAACCGTCCAAAGATCGTCCAGAGAAGATCCTACGATCGGAACCGTCCAAAGATCGTCCAGAAGATTCTACGATCGGAACCGTCCAAATACTACGATCGGAAGTTTCTAAAGATAATCCGGGAAGGATCCAACGATCGGAACCGTCTGAAGATCGCCGGGTAAGATTCAAGGATCGGAACAGTCTAAAGATCGACTGGGAAGATACAATGATCGGAACCGTCCCAAGATCGTCCAGAGAAGATCTTACGATCGGAACCGTTCAACGATCGTCCAGAGAAGATCCTACGATCGTTAACAGTCTAAAGATCGCCAGAAAAGATACAGCGTTTAGAACTGGGATCGCCGGAAAAGATACAGCGATTAGAACTGTGTCAAGATCGCCGGGAAAGATCCCACGATCGGAACCGTCCCAAGTTCATCCGGGAAAAAATCAACGATCGGAATCTTAAGAATGCCGGGTAGGATACAACGATCGGAACCGTCTAAAGATTGACCGAGAAAGGTCCAAAGATCTAAACTGTCTAAAGATTGTCCGAGAAAGGTCCAACGATCTGAACTGTCTAGAGATTATCCGAATAAGGACCAAGGATCGTCCGGAAACTACTCATACTGCCCAAGTTTTCACTTACTATCAATTCAAACATACTGACAATCCGTTAATGTTCGCGTTTCGCTGCCCGCGAAGAATGGCGGCCACCAGCAAAGAACAAGACCAAAAAGAAATGTCGGTGGGAAAGCAAAACCGCGGTGAGGTGTTACATCGTGCTACTGGTTGTGTATCACAAGTATTGATAATTAATGGCGGCTATGACTTGACAAATTAATTAACTCAATGATCTGACAAGTTAAAAGCTGTGGGAACACTGCGTTCGTGAGCACGTCTCAGAAAGCCGCCAGCTATAAGAACTGAAAAGAGAGCTCCCGGCTTTCTATAACATGACTCGCTGTCACAAGCGTCAGCAGACAACTCCATTAGCAATCAAATCGAAAGGCAGTTAAGTCTTCAATTGGTAAAGGTGATGGGTAGGGCCCGGATGTTGATCCTGTAAAAAGTTTAAAAAATGCACTTAAAACTTTCAAAAATGACTGTAAAAATGACCTAAAAATTCGAAAAATGCCCTATAAAATGGAGAAAATGTTCTTATAACAATAAACTCACCAATATTTCAAAAATTCGAAAAAATCACTATAAAATGGAGAATCAAAATAGAATTCTAGCACTTAACAAAAGCATTGTGGTGTTTGAAGCCATATTTTCAGTGTTGCCTTAGTAAACAAGAGTTTAGTGCTTTTCAGTCGGTCAACACGAATGTACCCAAAAGAGATGGGTTATGCCCTAATCCTGAAATAAATTACATGAGATTAATAAAACACTAGGATGACCAGTTTCGATCGTCAAGCGATCATCATCAGATCCATTACACTTAGGCTACAAAATCTATCCTTGAAATACAGGTGAAAATATTTACAATATGACAGTTGCAGTACCAATACTGCAACTAAATAATTGTACATATTGCAAATATTTTCACCTGTATTTCAAACATAGATTTTGTAGCCTAAGTGTAATGGATCTGATGATGATCGCTTGACGATCGAAACTGGTCATCCTAGTGTTTTATTAATATCATGTAATTTATTTCAGGATTAGGGCATAACCCATCTCTTTTGGGTACATTCGTGTTGACCGACTGAAAAGCACTAAACTCTTGTTTACTTAACAAAAGGTTTATGTTAACTTTAGTCTGAGTTGCACTGCACTACGACTGCCATTCTGATGTTGTCAAATGTAAATGATCTGCGGTTATCAGCCAATAAGTATTTATACCTCTAAAAGCTGCGTTCAACATAAACTGATGTGATCGGAGCATACTTGCAGTGAGGAAGGTCGTTTGCTGCTAAATCCTCCTCAATCCCCCATCCATGCAGAATTTTTCACCAGAAAGAATGTCTGAGATTTAGCATAATGTTTTATACCCGGTGTTTTTGCCGAGGACTTGTTTCAATTTTCATGCAATACCCGCAGCAAACTTCGCCATGATTGTTGCCAAGAATAATTTCCACCCGGTTTAGTAAGGAAATGGAATCAATATTTCAATATTTTAAATTATCTTGTATCAGCTACTAGCTTCTTCTTAACTCTGAGACACGTAACTCCCTCATATAAACCTGTGACATGACTAAATTGGAAAAGAAATTACCTTAAACGGCCAATTTCTCTAAAATAAGATCAACAAATCTACCAAACTTAAAAAAAAAATGCTCCTAAAATGGAAATATAGGAAAAAATGGAAAAAGATGCCAAATAAAAATTACATATTTGACATCCGGAGTTTCTATGCACTTCAGCATTGTTTTACACAGCTCAGTAAAAAGATGACATCAGTAAAAAAGATGACATGTCATCAACACCCGGGCCCGAGTGATGTGTAATTTCGTATATTCTCCGCTGTCCTTCTGACCCGTCGCACACTGGGCGGTAATACGAGGGGTGTTCTGAAACTAAGGTTGCAAAGCCGACATTGAAGCGTGTGCATTTTATTTAATACAACCAATGTAGCCAACTGATACTACAGGGTCATAATCTATGTGCACCCCGATAAACACGGCAAGCTAAGCCCCCTGTGACTGGCGGTGGTATGCGCCCTCCGCTGACTCATATCGTTAGTTCACACGTGTTTTCTCATTCATATAGACGTGTATCTGCAAAGCTTAGACGTTAGTGTTGCATGTTTAGTGAGTATTGTGATTGCTGTGAATGTTGGTCATACCTAGACACCAATTCACATTGCGCGAACGTGTGTACATCCATAATTCGTACAGTATATGAAAAGCAGAAAATCATGTTCTGAAACAAGACGAAATTTTCCAATCAAGTTTCCAGGAAGACTTGTGCCTAATGTCAGTACAATTAGGAAGCTCGCTAAACGATTCAAGGAAACAGGCTCCGTAAATAATAAAAAAGTCAACGTTGTGTTCTTAGAGAACAAAAATTAGATGAGATTGTTGTCCATTCTTTCATTAGAGGATGTCAGGTGAGTGTTACAAGAGGGGGAGGACATTTTCAGCATCGGCTATGAGCACTGGAAGTACACAGTATTGAACATGATTGGTAAAAGTGCAAAAGTGCGCGCTAACCACCGGCTGAACCGTGTTTGCGCGCCCGCGATCTGCGCCACTCAAAACCGGCTTAGCTTGCCGTGTTTATCGGGGCGCAGATAGATAATGACCCTGTACATGCATTACGTTATTTTTCTGCAGTGTCCCCATATCGGCTTAGGTACTTGTCTCTTCGTGAGAGGAGTTTGAATCTTCCGTCATGCCAACAACCCTGTCCTTGCGTTTTTAGCTATTAAAATTAGAGATGTCGATTTAATCGATTAATCGGACCGATTAAAATCTAAAATTACGATTAACCGATCAATTTGCTTTAGTCGATTGTTGTTTTAAGGGGCCTAACATCTAGGTTATCGGCCCCTAATGGTTTGAGTGATAGTGAAACACTAGATGAGAATTAAAACTATAACTAATACTAACAAAAGACTGCACTCTAGAAGAAGAAATGGTAAACAACGGATAAGGCAAGAAACGGACAGGGAGAAAGGAAATGTCCTCAACCCTCGAAGAATGAGTGAGGCACTTGGAAGGAAGGAGAGCCATGAAAGGCAGATAGGCAAGGAAAAGAGGAAGAGGGCTCTTCCCTAGGTCAGAGGAAAAAGGGGACAAAACGGACCCAGCTCAGGAATCCCTTGGGGTCGCCAACTTCCGAACTCACCAGCCGTGAGCCCCTGAGGGTGTAGCAATATCCAGGGTGCACCAAAATTGGTGGGGCTACATACACCCTGCCTCTTTGAGGGCCTTGAGCAAAAGGCAGGAGATATAAGCAAAAGAAAAAGAAGGCTGACCCCTCGAAGAATGAGAGATCACGAAAGATGAGACACAGGCCAATTAAGGCGGGAAAGGAAAAGACTCTTTAGGCCTCCGATAACCTAATACCGTCGGGGTCGGAAGAGAACAAGAGTTGACCAAGAGAGGTCGACAGAAAAGAAGACCGGGGGAGGGGGAACCTGGAAGCAATGCCGGGTTCAGCTGGGGTCCCATGGTCACCAACCCACGGCCCACTAGATGTGAGCCCCTGGGAGGGATTAAAATAGAAGTGTGGTGTAGGAAAAGTAATTGCTTTGCGCTGAACAAAACCTATGTAGTGTATTGTTAATTGACATTTGGCGAGCTAGCATCAGCTATTGTAAGATTGACAGGTCATGGCCTTTGCTTCAAAAAGATAAAAGCGGTGTCTCCTTAATTGCTTTCTTCTAAACTGGGGGATGTGCCCACCACTTTTACAACCAATAGGAGAGGAAATACCGGACAGGCCATTATTGTCTTATTACTGAAGTCTACAAGTCCTTGCTGGAACTAAGAGAAGACTTCGCAGGCCCTCTAGAATGGTGGAAAATACCTACATCTTGCACGCGGTTATAGGACATAACGTACCACTTGGCCGGCTGATTATCTGCGAAGAGTCAGCTAATGACCTTAAAATATTTAGGAGAGGACATAACGTACCACTTGAAACAGTGGGACGTATTTAGGGTGCATGAAACCTTAACCGCACGGCCATTTGCTCGGCATTGCTCAATTAATCCTGGTAATAAATACGTGGGCAATAACATAACATAAACTAATATAAAATATGATAAGATTTGGGATTCCCATCACACTTTATCCAGGCTTTGGACTGGCAAAATGTTTATAAACATTTTGGTGTGTTTAAAATCAGCTGTGGTTAAGCTCTGGTCATTTTTTGTTTTCTTCACTTTGTTTTTTATATTTAAAAAAATTGTTTTTTGTGGGTTTTATATCCTAGCGAATAGCAAGTTCGTCATGGGATGTTTCATTCTAAGTTCTGCGAATATGAGAGAGCTCTCAAGCAAGATTTCAAGTTTCCATCCTCTTCATACCGCTTCATTATTCTGTCAAGCCGTTCATCCTACTTGCCATATTTCTTCTTTCTCTTTCAACTTTCAATGTACAATTCGTACTTCATCCGTCGAAGTGCGCACATAAACCGCCCTTATTCGTTGTACACAACTCCATGTTACAATACCAAAATGTTTAAAGCCGCACAGTGTGATCGCCACTGATGTTCTTGTGGTAATGAACCTGTAATTGGAATGCCCGTCTGACATCAAGAGGTATGTTAAGTCCTAGCGTAAATATTTGGGGATTACGGGAAAACCGTTCTTAGATAGATAACGACCTAGGTGGTACGTTATGTCCTCGAAAATTAAGTGGTACGTTATGTCCGGACACCGGCATGTTTACTTGTGGGGGAACTTCAAACAAAACGTATAGGCTACAGAAACAATCCGCATACCGGTACTCGGGAGCTCCCGAGAGCGAAATAACTGCACCGATACGGGGCGGGCCACTATGTGTAGCAGCAGCGTAGCGCCCAACTATTTTAACACTTTTACACTTGTTAACGTATTTAATAACCATTACTTACATGAATTTCAGAGTAGTTGCTGGAAATGTTGTCCTTAATTTTCTTGCACCAACTAAGGAAGTTGTGGTACACTCGCTATAATTCATCCTCACTGATATAATTATTTCGTTTGTGTATACCATTTGTTTGATGTTCCCGGACGACGCTGAAAACTTACGAACACTTTTACTGTAAGACTTCTTCTTGAAAAGATAAGTTCCAACTAGGAAAATTTGATGTTCTGTACCTAACCATATTGAAATGAATATATTAACGTCAATACGGACCACAATAAGGGACATTATGTACGTAACCATGTTTACGGGGTACGAGATAGGCTATAGTACTTCGCCCCAAGTCTTAACTCTCTGAACTAAGCTATCTTGCCAGCTGGGAATGTAATCATTGATATGACAGCATCCGGTGCTTCCCGATCCGACTGCCGTGCGACCCAGGATCTTGCCAGGAGTTGAAAATGGAGAGAGGGAGAAACCACGGTAAACTATTTCAAGGAAGGCCGACGGTAGGGCTCGAATCCACGTCTACTGAGTCCGCAGAGAGCTTGACCCCATGGCGCTGCGCGTTAGCGAATGGGCAGGCTAAATAATTGTCACAATTAAAATAAAAATTAAAAAGAATGACGAGTATAGCTCAAGGACACACATTCAAAGGAACGGTCTTGATAAGTGTGAGTGAATGGAAGTGGTGTTTACCGTGTACTCCACCTGGGAGCGGTGTGTTCGCTCTTATTTAATGTGGTCCACACACACTTGAGCTTCCCGTCTTGTGTTTATCAACCAAGACCACTCGTTCATTGCCTTCGTAAGTGATGGAAAAAACTCTCTTCTCTTAGATGGGATCCAAATTTAGTGAGGCATTTATTTAAGAAGATAAAATGGCTGATATATATTTGAGTTGCTTTAATTTAAAATGTCATCTAATTTTGAAGCGGCGGCTTCGGTCGCGTAGTTGGTAGCATGCAGAGCTTCTAAGCCCAAGGTCGCGGGTTCAAACCCGGCTGAAGTCATCGGACTTTTTAAGAGCGTTAAAAATCCCTCAGTATGCCTTCCTTCAGAGGGGAAGTAAAGCCAGCGCGGCGGTCCCATGTCATAGATTTATGGCATGTAAAAGAACCTTCCACAAATTACACTTGTGTGAAGCTAAGTTAGATTTGACCAACGCTCTTAGGTTCCAACGTTCGTCGACAGGAACCGACTGCGGTGGCATCTAGTAACCAAGTTCAGAACTCGTTGTCGTTGACGGTGGCGTTTGATAGCAAAAGAAGGAACTACCTGAAAATTGAATGTCTGCAGTCCTTACTAGAATTAAAACAGATAACACACACTAATACAGCCATCACAATTAACACAGGTTATCAAACAGATTCTACACACACCCAAACTACATGGGGCTACATGAGCGCATTGTTGCTGCCCCTAAACTAAGGAACTAACCAACCAATTTTGAACTGACGGTGGTTTTGGGGTCTAGAGCAGGGGTTGTTCTGTCGCGCCACCGTTCTGAAAAATGAAATATCTAGCGCCCCCCTTTATTCTTCTTTCCCTTCCGAAGGAGGGCAAGCACTATAACTTTCATGGAGTCTCATTTTACCACTGATAATAAGCCACGGGTAATAGTAAATCAGGCTAACAACTTCCACTGAACACCCACTAGAATTCACCTGTTCACTCACTGTCTTTGAACTGACTGCAAAGGCCTGGCTGAATTCGAGTCCACAATGGCAGAAATACAGACAGTTTATTTTATATGCGACGGGGACCCTCGCTTGCCCGCTCGCCCACGTTGCGCGTCTGTCTCCCGCCAGGCACTTTGCCGTTCTGCGGCGCTCGCGCGGCACTGAGTCAATGAATATAGGAATTCGTACTTACCAAGTTCACAGGTGGTGCTGAAAATGTTCGCCATTCACTTCTACACATCGCTGGCACCTCTTTATGAAATTGTCATTTACTTTCTGAAGATCCTCAGCACCGATTGACTGTATTTCAGCTGTAATATAGCCTTTAAGCTCATTTATAGTGTGAGGGTTTCTCGCATACACTCTATTTCTAAGCCTCCCCCGCAGATAAAAGTCACATGGTGATAAGTCTGGGCTTCACGGGGGCCACACGTTCCGACTTTATAATCCTAGTACCGAAAATACGACGCAATTGTGTCATGGATGCTTCGGCAGTGTGAGCAATGGCAGAATCTTGTTGAAAATAAGTTGGCAATCGCTCTCCGCAAGTCAGTTAGTCAGAAAATAGGTCAAGAATCACATTGAAGTAGAATTTTAAGTACAAATTCCTATACTCAATGACTCAGTGAAGACAGTAAAAGTACGATTTTATTAGTATTGAATGGACGTGGGAGATTCCTGTCTAAGATAGGTTCATGGATATGAGGATATTAATATTTGTTACACTATATGAAATACAATATTTCAATCAGAGCCGGCGCCCCCCTTTGTCACTCCCTGCGACCCCCCCTCCCCCCCCCCCCTTTCAGGACGACTGGTCTAGAGGATGTTGAACGCGAAGATATGTCAAAATTATCCGGAAGTCTTAACATGGCACCCTTTGCAAAAGGTATAAAACGCGCAAGAAGAGCTTGCTACAGAATCCTGCGCAGATCTCCGGCAATGTTCGGGTGGGCTCGGTAGAAGCAGAACACGTCCCTCCCACTTCTCTGCAGTAGCTCGCTGGCAGCAGTTCTGAACGGACCTTCTGCCCAGCCGGAGGCTTGGCATGCTTAACTGCGACTGGAATTCAAGTTAGTTCTCAGTATGTATGTAATGGCTTACCCAGTAGTTTTTACCAGAGCCATGACACAGTAACCTATACCCTAATTAGCACATATATTGTTTGCTGCTTCCTTGCACTCTACGCTTGAAAAGTTGAATTATAGCTGTAGCCGCAGCGAGCCCGTAGGGTTGAAGAATGCAGTGAGCCCGGTAATCAGCATTCGGGGAACACACAGAGCCCCGCAATGAGCATTAAACTACGCCAATTGATATTGGTCTCTGCGCATCGTTGAGTTTCGGCAAGCTCCTTTTGCGGGTACTCTAGCTTTCTCATGAGATCTACGTAAAAGGTAGAGAGATTTACCTGGCACACAGAGTCCTGGTCACCGTCCTGCTTCTCGCTGAGGACCTTGGCGACATCCCTCACGGAGGTGGCCACATCAGGGGAGACAGCACCACCCTGAAGCGCGGAGCTGATCAATTGCAGGGTATTGTGGTCACCACGCAACGCTACTTGTAGCTCAGTGAGGCGGGCTTCAAACGTCTGCCATGTCTGAGACGCGCGTTCCAAACTGCTGATACGTGAAGAGATACTGCAAAACACAAGATACAAACACACACTTAATTCAACCACTAAAAACAAAGTTATTGATTCTTTCAATTCATAATGTGCTTTTCAGTCGGTCAATACAAAATAATTCTCATGTGAACAATAACCTGAAATAAATTGAAGGATTCATTCCAGGAACCAGACAAGACCAAGAATTAAATTGTTCAGAAACTAAACAAGTAGTTCCGTGAAGAACTAAAGACTATTTTCACATATCCTACTTATGTTAATTGCCTCTATTAACATACAAAATTTTAATATGATTGCTGTAATAGTTTCGTAGATTTTTTTAAAGTTTGGTGCTTTTCAGTCGGGCAACACGAATGTACCCAAATGAGTTGGGTCATACCCTAATCCCGAAAAAAATTACACGAGATTAATAAATACACTTTAATGTCCAGTTTCGATCGTCAAGCGATCATCATCAGTTCAACTACACTTAGGCTATGGGTACCTATAAAATCTATGTCTGAATATGCGGGTGAAAATATTTACAATATGTACACTTATTTAGTTGCAGTATCAATAATGCAACTCTTCGGCATTTGTTAGTTGTAGTCTATATGATGTTTTGGTGAGATGCTGGAAGTGGTGATATAATAATAATAATATCGTAAGGCCTCGGTGCCGGGTGCAAGCTTCGTTATTTGACACCCAGAGGGTAGCTTGCATGTCGAATTTCGTTATTCCTTGACTATGAAAGTCAAGGAGGTTAGATGTTAGATATCTAAGCTCCTTGAACACTATAGCCCTTTCTAGTAGAGAAATGAGGAACTTTGTGTTGGCGAAACTCCCGAGATTAATTTTGCCATTATGAACTCGGCCTACTGAATTCAAATGGGTTATTTAACATGCCAACAACGTATGACATGCGTATCGCATTTTTGCCGCCAATTTAAAAAAAAAAACTTACCACGGCCAGGAGCGAACCTGCAATCTTGGGGTTAGTAGACCGACACGATATCCACTCACCCACCGTGGAAGTGGTGATAGATCTCCGGAATTTGCCTTATTTGGAGTGACTATGGGGTTGTTGTGAATGGTCAATTCTGAATTGACGAACTGATCCACGGTCTTTAATAGTTGAAGACCGTCCTGAATACAGTAACATACACCATCATGTCTAGACTTGGCAACCCACTACAGGTACACCTGCACTTCGTACATACAGCACTTAGGAATGCGGGGAGGCAGAAGCAGCCCAGCGAGATAGCAGACCAGTCAGTCGCGTGTTACTAATCCAAGTGAACTGCTCTCCGCCGTACTGCACAAGACCCCTAACCAGATAAGTAGCCTGTACAATGTCTGCCTGCGTGGCTCAGGGGTAACGTTCTCGCTTGCTGAGCCCAAGGTTGCAGGTTCGAAACCTGGCGCAGTCAGCTGGCATTTGAGGGTGCGCAAATGCGAGGGAGCCGTGTCAGTACATTTACTGGCACGTTAAAGATCCCCTTCGGGGCAAAATTCCGGCACCCCGGCGTCTCTAAAAGCCAGTGTAGTTAAAAGGGACGTAAAACCAATAACATTATTATTATTATTAGCCTGTACAATACAGTACAATCAGAATTGACCATTCACAACAACCACATATTCACTCCAAACAGGCAAATTCCGGAGTTCTATCACCACTTTATAGACCACAACTAACAAATACTGATGAGTTGCAGTACCAATGCTGCAACTAAATAAGTGTACATATTGTAAATATTTTCACCCGTATTTTCAGACATAGATTTTATAGCCTAAGTGTAATGGATCTGATGATGATCGCTTGACGATCGAAACTGGTCATCCAAGTGTATTTAATAATCTCATGTTGTTTTTTCAGGATTAGGGCATAACCCAGCTCTTTTGTGTACAATCGTCTTGACCGACTGAAAAGCACCAAACTGTTGTTTAAGGCAACACTGAAAAATGGCTTCAAACCCCATAATAAAGATTCTTAGATATTGAGAACCGTCTAAATATTTCGGATGGTCGCCATGTTGGTTTATTATATATTCTGGCCATAGAGTTACCTGTACTATTACATGACGATTATGGCGTAGGTTCATTATTCAAACGTTCATTTCGATCGTACGATTAATACACAAAAAATCAAAACTTAATTTTAAAATTTCGCACAGCCGCCATGTTGAGGTTATGCAAACAATTTAACTAAATTAGATGCCTGGGTATTACAATGGGTATAAATAATTACTGTACCATATTTCACTGCGTTTGGATGGTTAAATCGCGAGAAAAGTCTATTAAATGTTTCAACTTCGATCGGCCGCCATGTTAGTTTTGTAGTTAACAGGTTTTTAAACGACTCATAGGTGAACTTGTAGTAGTGCCCTTTATTACCGTACAAAATTTCAGGGTGATATCAGTAATAGTTTCGGAGAAGATATAGAATGCCGGTCAAATATTTCGCACAGCCACCATCTTGAGAGTATGTAAACAATTGAACTAACTTAGATGTCTATGTATTACAATGTGTATAAACATTTACTGTACCATTTTCCACTGCGTTTGGATGGTTAAATCGCGAGAAAAGTCTATTTAAAAGTTTAAAATTCGCTTGGCCGCCATGTTAGTTTTGTAGTTAACAGGTTTTTGAAAGTCTCATAGGGGAACTTCTAGTAGTACCCTTGTCACCGTAGAAAATTTCAGGGGTGATATCATTAATAATTTCGGAGATATAGAATGCCGTTGAAATATTTCGCACAGCCGCCATGTTGGATTGGTGAGACCTAATAAAATGTGAAGGGTACGGTCGGAGTCGGTAGAAATAGTACTGTGACCTGACCGAGTTTCATTAAAATCGCTCTAGCCGTTTAGAAGTTATTAGGGGAGACACACACTCGCGGTCAAAAGGTGATCTCATAAGTCTATTTCTTTCATAAATTAAAAAAGGCTAAACATTGCTGTTAGACCTACTATTGTCTCACCAACATTGCCCATAAAGCAAACATAAAGCAAGCATATGTTTTATGAGGATAATTGAGAAAACCTTTAAAAAAATTGGACTAGTCTGGCATTTGCCAAAATCTTAGTAGAATGCAAAAATGAAAAATATCTTAATCCTCCTAAAACTAATTCACAACAACAAAAACAATGCGGCAGTAAAATACGAACAAAGCAACAACGGTCTATAATGAGATCTGGGATAATTAATTATCATCGACAATAGCTCGGCTGTATTCCAGGTCTGTACCGGAGCAGGTTGCGTTGTTCTTTACCGGCTCGACAATGATCAGTAACCTTGCCAGACCGCTTAATCGTAGTCTACATAAACATTCGTGTTTTTTGGTTCTTTTCACCACCACGGGAATAAAAACAATTTGAGACTATGGAGTTTATGGTTTATAACATTAATGGAAAAATTTGCCCAAAAATTAAATACGCCATGTAGCAAAGAGGATATTAAAAAATGATGATGATAATTGTTGTTTCAAGGGGCCTAACATCTAGGTTATCAGCCCCTAATGGTTTGGGTGATGGTGAAAATGGAAGATGATCAAATGAAAATTACAACTAAAACTAACTACTCTCTTACAAACTAGGATAGGAAATGGGAAAGGAAAAGGAGAATGTAAATAAAAGACGAGAGGAAAGGAAATGCCCTCAACCCTCGAAGAACGAGAATTGAAGGACTTGGAAGGAAGGAAGGAGGGAGAGCCAAGAAAGGAAAAGAGGAGAGGGTTCGCCCCAGAGGCAATCAAAGGAGGGGGGGAGAGGAAGGTCTTGACCCAGCTCAGGAATCCCTCGGGGTCGCCAAATCCCGAGCTCACCAGCCGTGAGCCCTTGAGGGTGTAGAATTCCACACACCCTGCCTCTCCTTTAGGGTCTTCAGCAGAAGGCACGAGATATAAAGAAAAACAAGAGGTCTGATCCCTCGAAGTATGAGGGATCAGGAAAGATGAGAGAAGGGCCAATTAAGGCGGGAAAGTGAAAGACTCCCTAGGCCTCGGATATCCTACTACCGTCGGGGTCGGAAGAGAACAAGAGTTAGCAAAGGGACGCCAAAAGAAAAAGTGACAGTAAGGAGCCCGGCACAAGTAAGTGGAAGCAATGTCGGACTCAGCTGGGGTCCCGTGGTCACCAACCCACGTCCCACTAGTCGTGAGCCCCTGGGGGGGGGGATGATATAAAAAGTAGGTTGGCTCAGGCAAGGAAAGCATTTCTACAGAAAAGGAATCTGTTGACATCGAATATATATTTAGGTATTAGGAAGTCATTTTTGAAAGCCTTTGTCTGAAGTGTGGCGCTCTATGGAAGTGAAACTTGGACTGTTAGAGCTGCAGAAAAGAGGAGAATTGAAGCGTTTGAAATGTGGTGTTACAGGAAAATGATGATCAGATGGGTAGATAGAGTAACGAATGAAGAGGTATTAAGACGAGTAGAAGTAGTTTCTGGCAACCGCTAATGAAGAAAAGAGATAGGTTGGTAAGATGCATATTAAAGACACCCAGGAATAGCAAACGTAGTTATGGAAGGAAGGGTCGAGGATAAGACCTGTAGGGGTAGACCAAGGTTAGAATATGTTAACTAATAATAATATCGCATGGCCTCGGATGCCGAGTGCAAGCTTTGTTATTTGACACCTAGAGGGCAGCTTGCATGTCGAATTTTGTTGTTTCTTGAAGCACTATGAAAGTCAAGGAGGTTAGATATCTAAGCTCCTTTCTAGTAGAGAAATGAGGAACTTTGTGTTGGCGGAACATCCCGAGATTAATTTTGCCATTATGAACACGGTTTACTGAATTCAAATGAGATATTTAACATACCAACATCGTATGGCATGCGTATCGTAATTTTTGCCGCATTTATGGTGGCCACTCAAATCGATCAAAGATTTTCCAGGAGTTTTCCAGGAATTTTCCAGGAGTAATTCTCATTTTTCCAGATTTAAAAATAAGCGCGAGTGCGTGGGGGGGGGGGGGGGGTTATCGGTTGCCTACTTCAAGACCAAAATAAAGCAGTTGTGTTTGGTTTACTTATACAGATGTTGACAAAAATTAGTGGTGATTGCGTTATTGATACGCAAGCCTACACACAAATGATTTAATTGTTGTTTTAAAAAAGCCTTTGTGACTCAAATATCCGCTTAAAAAAAGAGAAAAGAATGCCGCCTGCAATTTTATTGCGGTGAAGTTGTCTATACTCAGTATGTTTTACAAAAATACTATCGCGTGTTCTCACACACAGAAATAGGTAGCCTGAGAAAATGTCTTTCGTTAACCATAGAGTGCTCACCCAAATCCGCAGCGGGATTATGATTTAAGATGGAAAGATTTTTATAATTAATTAACAGTGGCTATTTTCCAGGAGTTTTCAAAATTTTTCGTCATATTTCAGGAGTTTTCTAGACCTAATAAAAATCTAGGAGTTTTCCAGGATCTCCAGGTTTTCCAGGAGTAGTGGCCACCATGCGCATTTCAAAAATCACTTACCACAGCCAGGAACGAACCTGCAAGCTTGGGGTTGTAGTCCGACACGATAACCACTCACCCACCATGGCGAGATTATGTTAAACTGCCACGGATGTACGGTGTGGAGTTATGTAGAGATGAAACGATTAGTTCAGGACAGGGAAGCGTGGAGTTGTGAGCTCCTAAAATACAGGCAGAGAATGCATTTACGAAACGCAGGTAGAGGCAAAAAGAGAAAACGAGCTGTTAGTTGGATAGCTCCATTCATAGATGAAGAATGAAGAGGCTTATAAAAACAAGGAAAGAGATGAAGTAGTCTGAGTGTCGAGTGTTTATTCTGTAAAGTAGTTCTATTACAGCCGAGCCGACCCTTAAATAAACCTCTCATATTAAGGGCCCTCCCTTCTTATCCTTCACCAACAAGGAAAACATGCGGCAGCTATATAAGTCTTGATATCCAACAACCCCTCTCGCTTCATCATTCGGCAGAAGGTCGAAATAAAGACTTGATTAATGTTGGAAGCCAGTGTTGCCTTAGTAAACGAAATTAATGCTTTTAGTTGGTCAACATGATTGTAACCTATTGTAATGGGTGTTTCCCTAATACTGAAAGACAAGAAGTTCCGTGACGAACTAAAGAGCCTACTTTTCTTAAAATTTAACATTCATGCCAGTGATTAATCTATATGGATCTATCTAGAATAATGACGAAATTAAGTTGGTAATATAGAAATTTCTAATTACTTCGAAATACTGTATACCTGGCATAATGTAGCCTAATAGAGAACTACAGTTGGCAGCCCTGGTGACAATATATTCTTAGTTCCATCGCTTAAGGAACAGAATACAAAATTTGGTTGAAATCCAATGGATAGCATGGACGTTACATGCAGTTAAACATTGGATCTAACAGCGCGCGTAAAATCATGTTGGCAACAATGACATACATGTATTGGTCAGAAATAATCTGAAATAATATGATCTCTTGTTGAGTCAATTTTGAATGAAATCCATTAGTTAGTATAGAAGTTACATGCATTTTAAAATGAGGGGCGTTTTCACAAAACTTGTTATCTGCAAAAACATTTTTTTTTTCAGGAGAGCTGTTTTTCTAAATACACCCATATAATGATGATTTCAAAAAATAATATGTGCGATGTATTTGAATCTTAGAATGGAATAGATTAATGTATTTGGAAGAAAGGATTTATTTTTATTTTTATGTAGAATATATCAGTAAATTTCTAGAATTTTTACAAAACTCGCTATCTGTATATACTAATATGAAGCTTACATGAATTATCTACTATGCTCCACTAATTATATGGTATAATCATACTCATTTTAACACATCGACATTGCATAATTAAGTCGAACATTTCGAAAGACAATTATTTTAAAATAAGTGTAATGTTTTCTTCACTGTGGTCTGCATAAGTGTCTTTCAAAATCTTATTTTAAACCCATTCTATGAATAGAAAAATATGTCCAAACTTTTGGGAAACCATCACAAATCAATATTATGTCCACAGTGTAACACAAACACCGAATTAGGATAGTTCCAGAACTAATACGAAGCTTCTGCCTGATATTCTTCTTCGATATTGTCGTTATCATTATTGTTCTGTGCACACTCACTGAACACGTCCTAGTAAAACAACTTGGCTTCCTGTGATGCTGTGTCAAAATATTCCATCAACTTCTTTATATCAGCACTTTTCATTTTGCTGACATGGTTTCTCAGTTTAACCTCCAGAGCCTTGTCCATATTTATCAATGTTCTTACTCCTTTCTTCAATGTTTCCACCTGAATCATAGGTCCTGCATATGTTGTCTCTACGTGCACTTCATCTTTGACAAGCCGAAGCACACGTATCTCACTGATTTTAAATGGCAGCTTATTCTTCAGTAGAGTTGCAGAAGTGGTTTTCAAGTCGAAAATCTTCCAATATTTTCCAAGGACTGAACATTTGCCATATTTTCTAAGAATCTCATAATACTGAGAAGGTACAGTGATTGTATCTAAGCACCTATACTCCTTCTCAATATTTCCTAAGATACGATCTGGTGGTAAATAACTGTGACCTCTGATGGGAAAATAGTGTAGTATCTTCCTGAAAGTCGTCGACTTCTCAATTATCCTAATTAATGTGGCCAGCATTGTAGAGTTTTTATTTTGTGAGAAGCAGGAATCAGAGAAGAGTCGAAGAATAATATTTTTCTTCTTTTCCCGGTGTAACTTTGCATCCAGCTCCATAATATAGCTGATGTTATTTCGTTGGAGCCTCGAGAACTTTGTGTTTCCAGCCAGGTGTAGTGGGAAACATTTTCACACTTGTTGTCACCCTGTAGCTGTAGAACTGTTAAATTATACAGCCACACATGACGGCTGTAAAAAAATTCTCCAATGGGAAGTTTGGGAAGTGGCTGGTTCTGCTGGCAGTCAAAACAGATATTAATAACATCATCTTTAGTTGATTTTAATATCTGGAAAAATTTTTTGGCTCTCAATTTGTGCAGCCTATACTCTGTTTTCAGTTTGTTTTTTACTTCCAGATCAGAGGTAGCTTTAATCTTTAATACAAACTGTGCACATGTAGAACAAGTATCCGTGTTAGGGTTACCAAATCCCAGATAGAAATATTTGTAAAACACAGATTTGTACTTAGACAAATCACCATCTCGAACACGCTCATCATTGTACCGTTTCCACATCATCTTCAAGTTCAGTTCCGGTGGCAAATATGAACGACAGGTATCTCGACGAGAGTAATGTGCCAGCCGACATTTGTATTTCAAAATATTTATTTTAATCTGCTTCGTCTGCTCATCTTTTTCATTCTTCCGCCGACCACCACGATTTTCTTTTGGAATCTGTCCTGTGATGACATATTTTCTAGCCAGGCGTTGTAGTCTATCCTTTGAAACACTCAGGATACTGGCAAAAGTAGAAGCACATACGTCAATATCTTCCCCCGCTTCATTTTTTACATGGTAGGATATTGTCACGGATCTGTTTTTTCTTTTTCTCCTCTTCAACGGTAGTTCGCCTTGCAGGGTTTGTGACCGTCATATATTGGCTTAGAAAGATATCTTGCTTCAACTTTGTATCATTATTATAAATATTTTCTCTAAAGTGGATCAAGTCATTTAGAGACAATCTAGATGCCAAACAATGTTTATTAATTTTCCTTTCTCCTTCCATGTCAAGGCCATGGGTACAAGCAAGGTTAGGTGTATCACCAGAATCAGCATACCTGGAGGTTCGTGGTGTACAGGCTTCTCCTCGACGCCTCTTACGTCCTCTTGGAACTTCTTCGACTGGTGACACATACTCACTCATTTCCTTACTTGACTGATATTAACATTACTCAGATTAATAGGTCTGCAGAATGGTGAATTAACGGTCTTTTCAAACAATGTGAACTGTTCCAATACAGTAATGAAAGAAACCATTCAAACATATATAACTTAACCAGTATAGCACGATACGTCTGGTAGGAATGTCTGCGACACGATCACTTCACACTTCCACACAGAGTTACTCCTCTCACGCTACTGCCTCTTACCCTTCGCTGAAACAGCATTTCACTGTATGTCGCTCTCCGAAGGTCAGCTTTCTTTCATCACCAACAGGAAGCTTACCAGCATAATCTGTCTCACGGTCTGCCTCGGTATCTGTGGAGACTTATTTCTAATGCACTGTTTAAAAATTATTGCAAGTCCTGTAGATAACGAGTTCTGTAAAAACTCACCAACAGTAGATACCGAGTTTTGAAAAGTTTCTTGTTTTTCAACATCAATTTTCTTAAGTATTTACCAAGTTTAGCTTAATTCTGACAGTGTCATTCAATTCTCCTGACACCAAAACATCGGAATATGTCAAAACCTGAAAATTGAAAAAAATGTAGTTACCGAGTTTTGTGAAAACGCCCCTCAACTGGACCTATCAGCAGGCTTAGAATCATGTTGGCAGCAATGGCGTAGGCCCATATTAGTTACTCCAAATTAATCATGAATGCCAGGTACTATACGTGTGCATAGTTCAAAGCTGTCGGCTTGCATACTTTCTGATATATGGGTATTTGGATTTTAAAAAAATGAGAGAATTTATTAACAGTTGGCAGCCCTGATAGTTCTTAAGAATCAGCATAGTCATATCTGTTATGGTACACATAGCACACACGAAATTTGGTTGAAATCCAAATGATAGTATAGAAGTTACATGTATTTAAAGTTGGACCTCTCAGCAGGCTTAGAATCATGTTGGTAGAACTGACGTATATAAGTTACTCCAAATTAATATAGAATGTCAGGTACTATACGTGTGCATAGTTCAAAGCTGTCGGCTTGCATACTTTATGATATATGGGTATTTGGATTTTTAAAAAATGAGAGAATTTATTAACAGTTGGCAGCCCTGGTGGCTCTTAAGAATACGCTCAGTCATATCTGTTTATGTACACATAGCACATACGAAATTTGGTTGAATTCCAATTGATAGTGTAGAAGTTATATGCATTTAAAAATTGGACCTAACAGCAGCAACACTGCCATGTATGGCCTCCTGGAAATTAAACTGCAATATTATTATCTATACTTGTGCCAATTTTGAAATAGCTCCCATTCAAACCTTCCATGATATCCAAGATAGAGCTCACATTTCAATTGCTATTTTTCAGCAGTTCGTAGCACTGACATAATTTTCAAATATGGCCGTAAGGTATTCAGGTATAGATCTTTACCCATACCAAATTTTGTTTCGATTGCTCCAGCCGTTTAGGAGTTGATAGGAGGGGGGGGGGGACACACACACAGCCAGATAGACAGACAGGACAGAAGGACAGACAGACAGACAGACAGACATACATACATACATTTGCCCGATGTCATAAGTCTACTTTTTCCTCATTTCTGCAAAATGTGATAAGTAGGCTAAAAATGCATTCCCATGGATGACCAGTTTTAATCGTCAAGCGATCATCACCAGATTTTTCACATTTTGCAAAAATGAGGAAAAAGTAGACTTATGAGATCGGGCAAATGTCCGTCCGTCCGTCCGTCCGTCTGTCTGTCTGTCCGTCTGTCCGTCTGTCCGTCTGTCCGTCTGTCCGTCTGTCCGTCTGTCTGTCTGTGTGTGTGTCCCCCCCCTATCAACTCCTAAACGGCTGCAGCAATCAAAACCAAATTTAGTATGAGTAAAGATGTGCACCGGAATAGCTCACGTCCATATTTGAAAATGATGTCAGTGCTACCAACTGCTGAAAAAACGCACTAGAAATTTGAGCTCCATGTTGGATATCTTGCAAGGTATGCATGGGAGCTATTCCAAAATTGGCACACATGTAGATAATACTATTTCAGTTTAATTTCCAGGAGGCCAACCCTGACAGTGTTGCCAAAATAATTTTAAGCCTTCAGATAGGTCCAATGTTTAAATGCATATAACTTCTATACTATCAACTGAATTTCAACCAAAGTTTGTATGTAATATCTGTACATAAACAGATATGACTGAGCGTATTCTTTAGAGCCACCAGGGCTGCCAACTGTTAATAATTGCTCTCTCTACTTTTTTAAATCCAAATACCAATATATCAGAAAGTGTGCAAGCCAACAGCTTTAAACTATGCACACGTATATTCTGTCATTTTAGATTAATTTGGAGTAACTTATATACGTCAGTTCTACCAACATGATTATAAGCCTGCTGATAGTACCAATTTTTAAATACATGTAACTTCTATACTATCAGTTGGATTTCAACCAAATTTCGTATGTGCTATGTGTACCATAACAGATATGACTATAAGTATTGTTAAGAGCAATCAGGGCTGCCAACTGTTAATAAATGCTGTCTATATTCTTTTTACCCTAATATCAATATATCAGAAAGTATGCAAGCCAACAACTCTATACTTTGCACACGTATAGCACCTGACATTCTAGATTAATTTGGAGTAATTAATACAAGGCAGTGCTGCCAACATGATTCTATGCCTGCTGATATGTCCAATTTTAAAATACATGTAACTTCTATACTAACAAATGGATTTCATCCAAAATTGGCACAACAAGATATCATAATATTTCAGATTATTTCTGACCAGCACACGCATGATATTGTTGGCAACATGCTTTTACGCGTGCTGAGAGATCCAGTGTCTAACTGCATGTAACGTCCATTGGACTTCAACCAAATTTTGTATTCTGTACCTTAAGAGGTGGAACTAAGAATATATTCACTCACCAGGGCTGCCAACTGTAGTGCTCTATTAGGCTTCATTACACCAGGTATATTTTGAACTAATTAGATATTTCGATATTACCAACTTAATTTCGTCATTATTCTAGATAGGTTCGTATACTGTAGAATAATCATTGGCATGAAAAGTAGGCTGTATAGTTCTTCACGGAACTTCTTGTTATACTTGGGCCGTTCTTGTCTGAATTCAAGAGTTCGGAGGCTTCGGTGGTGTAGTTGGTAGCATACTGAGCTTCCATGCCCAAGACCGCGGGTTCAAACCCGGCCGAAGTCATCGGATTTTTAAGAGCATTAAAATGCCCTCAGTATGCCTTCCTTCGGAGGTGAAGTAAAGCCGGCGGGCCCATGTCATAGATTTATGGCATGTAAAAGAACCTTTCACTAACGACAATTGTATGAAGCTAAATTTATAGGTTAGATTTGATTAACGCTCTATCAGTTCCAACGTTCGCCGTCAGGTGCCGGTTGCGGTGGCATCTAGTAGCTAAGTTCACGGGTAGGTGTCGTTGACGGTAGCATTTGGTAGAAAAAGTAGGAAATTCTTGAAATTGATCGTCTGCAGTCCTTACCTGAATTACAGATAATACAGACTAATACAGTCTTCACAATTAACACCGGTTATCACACAGATTCTACACACACCAAAATTACACAGAGCTACATGACCGCGTTGTCGCAACCCCTAAACTAAGGAACCAACCAACCTCTCTGACCAAGTTTACGAAACACGGACGATACCCCCAAATAGCGAGGAACTAGACTCGACTCCCTCCCCCATGTGAGATAATTAAGAATGGATCTCAAAGATAATAATGGAAGAGTTGTCACTCAAAGCCCTCCAGTTTCCAATCAAGCGTGGGGGAAAAGGGCTTGTCTACCACTCGATGGGTTTGGATATTGAGCTATCTTAATCTTCTACTGAAAGGAGGGGGCGGGGAACTGGGAAGATGTTTACGCTGACCGTAGGCCGAACTGCCTCATTGCTTATGTCAACACTGAAGGAGAATGGACAAGGCTTTAAGCCAACACCTTAAGACATTGGCTTTATGACTTGCTAGTGCTATTACTTCCTCCTACTTAAGGGGACAGTCTGGAGATACAAAACAAAAATCTATGTTTCGGTGATTTTGCCAGATTTTGAATGTTAAAAACATTCTTTAAATTACACCAAGAGCACTGACACTATATTCTTCATCTTCTTCTTCTTTCGATTCGGCCACTTAAGGACCACGTCATTTCAACTGCTTCTTGTTGCATCGAGCTTTAACATCCTCCCAGTACTTTCGCATTAGTTCTCGATGCTGTTGTTTCCTTTCTGCAGTCCACTTCTTGCCAGTTGGAAGCTTTGGCTTTTCTTGGAAACATCGGTGTGCTGTTAGTTTTTGTTTAAGTGTGGCACGTTCCCAAACATCGTTGCCTGTAATTCCCACTTCTTGTAAATCTTTGTCCACCTCAGTGAACCAAGCTCCCTTGGTTTTCTTTCTGAGGAAGTAGGTGAAAATTCTATTTGTCAATCGTGCTGGGTTCATTCTTGTTATATGACAGTAAAAGGCAATTCTCCGTTTCCTCATGGCATCAGTTATTTTTTACCATGTGGGTGTAAAGTTCGTGGTTGTGTCGTCTCCTATATTCCCCATTTTCTTTTACCGGACCTAAGATTTTTCTTAGAATTTTTCTTTCTTTCACTTCCAGATTCTCTGTTAGTCCCTTGCGATGCATTGCAAGGCACTCTGCAGCATACAAAGCCTCTGGATGGATGACTGTTTGGTAGTGTCTTATCTTGGCATTTGTTGATATGGATTTCTTGTTGTAAATGGCCTTTGTTAGATTATATGCCATTTCCATTTTCCTGATTCGTGACTCGAATTATATATGAATTGCACCCAAAAGGGCGTAACTGGGTATTTTTGATTGATTGAACGTCCGAGGGCTTCCAACAAGTTCAATTTTCAGGATTTCCCTGAGAATTCCCTCATTTTTCCAGGATAAATCAGAAAATTCCCTGAGGAACAGTAGGAGACATAATAAATATATAAAACAGAGTTTGTATTTAAAGAGCATTTCAAAAATTGCTTAAAGGTAGCATGACAAAGTTGGAAAATAAAAATAAAAATATATTTTTCCATATTTTGCCAATTTCTAAATTTATCATCCAGAAATGTATTGTACTTGTGAATAGCTCGTCAAAAGTAATGCTCTCAAAAATCATACAGTTACACATTTATATACAAATACACAAGTGTGCACATGTAATTTGTAGGAAATGAGAGCTTACTAATTTAATGTCAATAAGAACAATCACCAGAATATACTCGAATGAGTAATTTCCAATTATTCAAGGCAAAACTAAAATTATCTGAGTGTCATTAAAATACCCTGATAATTCCCTGAATTTCCCCGGCTTTAAAAATTCCCTGAGAATTCCCTGTTTTCCAGAGTAGTAGATACCCTGAATCAAATAGTTCCAACGTTGATTATCAGATGCTACTGCCACTTAGTACCTAGCGGCGAACGTTGGAACGTTGGATAGAGCGTTTCTAAATAGCCAAATATAACCTACAAATTTTGCTGCACACTACCAATTGCAGTGGTAGGTTCTTTTACGTACCATAAATCTAAGACATGGGCCCGCCGGCTTTACTTCCCCACTGAAAGATGACATACTGAAGGATTTTAATGCTCTTAAAAATCCGACGACTGCGGCCAGTTTTGAACCCACGAACTTGGACAAAGCAGTTCAGCATGCTACCGACTACGGCACCGAAGCCGCTTACTCAGAGTGTAAGGGTCAAGTTTACCAAAAGTTAAGCTATTTTGCCAATTGTGGCAAAAGTATCAAAATGCGTGTTTTGACAAGCTCCGTCATAAAGGTTTGAAAATTACTTCCGGCTTAAATTATATTTTGAAAAAACATTCTAAAAGAACGCTTGTTTTTAAAATGGAACTTGTTCTACACATTTATATGGAATTAAAGTTTGATTGTTTTAATCTATTCTCTGATTCTTCATCTTGATATTTTAGGAAGCAGAATTTTGAATTTCTCAAAACGGAAGTAGATATTTCGCTTTTGATTTGACCATGTATGGGTCGACACTAGCGCTCGTAGTGATATATTTAGGCCACAAAGGATGTGGTCTTAACTGTTGGTGTGCACGGTCCCTAACTTAAGATCACGACCTCTTCCTACCTCAATTACTTAACGCACACACTGCACTCTGTGAGCTACCAGAATAGGATTGACAGTTCTCGCCTCGCCATGTGGTCTGAGAACGAGGTTGCCAAACTGTACAAGCCAGAGATACAGCTGACCAGGCACTGAAGCAGCTGGGCTGTAATAATGCAACGCAGAGTATTATGACATCAACCATGCGAACAGGGATTGGTCAAGAGGCGGAGGGGTGATGACGTGGAATTTCCGGCTGAATGTCAATCCTATACAGGCAGCTCACAGAGTACAACACAGCCATCACAATAACACGGGGCTATTTATGAGCACGATGTCGCAGCCCCTAAAAAAGCAACAAGAACTCATCTACAGCATGTGTTTGCAACTATGCACTGCTATTACTTAAACATTTTTTTAGTATCTTATATCTTCTTTGGTAGTAACTTTGGCAACCTTGGAACAAATAACGGTTTCAAGACAGTTCATTACAATAAACCAGAACGCCATCATGTATAGGCTACTTGAGTTGTGGTCATTTTAATTCATTCATTTTGGTCATCCGGCCCGGAGGACCAAAATGAATGAATTAAAATCCAGCCCGGAGGACCAGAATGAATGAATTAAAATCCGACCCGGGGGACCAAAATGAATGAATTGAAATCCGGCCCAGAGGACCACAATGAATGAATTAAAATCCAGCCCAAAGGATCAAAATGAATGAATTAAAATGAGCACAACACAAGTATACAAAACTCAGCAATTCTTCTAGGTGTGTGCCGTGTCTTGTGTGGGGTTTCACCTAGGACACCAAGCTGGCTCAAGGGCGGGCTCTTGGTGTCCCTGCCTGGACCCCCACAAGAGTAACGAACTGCGCGCTACCTCCCTTGATATAGAGTGCAATTGCACTACTTGACTGCGAGAACTAAACACTCAAGCAGCCTGAACCTCCCTATGAAGGCTTCCAAAAAAGAAGGTAGGCCTATATTGGCTTTCGGGCCGGTGAATTAAAACTCAGCAATTCATCTAGGGAGGTAGCGCGCAGTTCGTTACTCCCGCGTGGGTCCGGGCGGGGACACCAAGAGCCCGCCGATGAGCCAGCTTGGTGTCCTAGGCGAAACCTCACACAAGACACGGCACAAACCTAGAAGAATTGAGTTTTAATTCACCGGCCGTGAAAGCCAATATATAAGGTGCGTTCAAAAAGTAACGAGCCGGAGGCTGTAATGCGCAAACCGGTGACGACATAGGCTAATCGTGGCGTGTGTAACGAGGTGTGGTTTCGACCAGAGCGTGCAAGGTCACAGCCCGTCGCTAGAGGGCACGCGTGAACGTCACGTGACGATATAAAGCGAGGAGCAGCATGCATCAATCGTCCAACCAAGACCAAGATAGTAGGCCATTCGACATGCTTCCTGGTATGATTGAAGATTGTGGGGCACCCATTGGGCACACACTCTCCGCAAGTGCAGTCGTTCCTTCATGATGGTGTACACACTTCCGACGCTCAATCCAACCACGGCGGCTATGGCGTTCACTGTCACTCGGCGGTCCTGAGTAATGAGTGCATCAACCAGCTGGACGTTGTCATCGGTAATGCAGGAGGAGGGGGGGGGGGGTGCCCCAGACCGGGCATCATCGGCTAACGACACCCGTCCTTCCCTGAAGCGCTTGTGCCACGCCTTGACCCTAGCAAGGGACATGCAGTGTTCGCCGTACACTTGTGACATTCGGCGATGAATGTCCGTTCCCCCTACTCCTTTCGCTGTCAGAAACCGAACAACACCCCTTTGCTATTCGTTTGACGCCTCCAAGTCTCTGTTTGCAATGCGACTGGCAGCGTTGGACAATTGATGCATGCTGCTGCTCGCTTTGTATCGTCACGTGACGTTCACGCGTGCCCTCTAGCGACGGGTTGTGACCTTCTGCGCTCTGGTCGGAACCACACCTCGTTACACACGTTACAATTAGCCCATGTCGTCACCGGTTTGCGCATTACAGCCTCCGGCTCGTTACTTTTTGAACGTACCTTATACAAGTATATAAGTTGGCGTTCTGGTTTTATGTAATGGACTGTCTTGAAACCTTCGTTTGTTCCAAGGTTGCCAAGGATACTGCCAAAGAAGATATAAGTGAAGACATAAAACTTTAAGTAATAGCAATACATAGTTGCCAACAGCATGTGTAATTCATTTTCGCATGTTCCAGTAATTGGGATTATATTGTGTTGGCCGACTGAAGCGTTGCAGTATCATATCCAGAAAGACCCAGCTCAAATGACTTACCTCTGGAAGGTCTCGTCCCAGATGAGGTAGAGCTCCGTCACCTTGTCTTTGAGAGGAGGGACGGGGAGACCGGAGTCAGTCTGTAGATGATGCACCTCGACGTTAACATGTAGCAACTGCTTCTTGCGATCCAACAGAGCGCACAACTCCGCCTGCAACACAAACAGGTGCCCACACGATTATTTCAAGGAAAATCAAGGTTTCGATGAGATGATGATGATGATGATAATTGTTGTTTTAAGAGGCCTAACATCTAGGTTATCGGCCCCTGATGGTTTGGGTGATCGTGAAGATGAAAATGAAATGCAAACTTAGAACTAAAACTAACTACTGACCTACATACTAGAAGAAGAAATGGAAAACTAAAGGAGAATAAGGCAAATAAAGGACAGGAGGAAAAGAAATGCCCTAAACCCTCGAAGAATGCGGATTGAGGGACTTGGAAGGAAGGATAGCCATGAAAGGCAAATAGGAAAGTGAAAGAAGAGAGGGTCCTCCCCACAGGTAATGGACAAAAAGGGGAAACCGGACCCAGCTCAGGAATCCCTCGGGGTCTACAACTCCCGAACTCACCAGCCGTGAGCCCCTGAGAGTGTAGCATTATCTAAGGTTCACCAAAAGTGGTGGGGCTACACACACCCTGCCTCCTTGAGGGCCTTGAGCAAAAGGCAGGAGATAACATGAAAAGAAAAAGAAGGCTGACCCTTCGCAGAAGGAGGGAATCAGAAAAGATGAAACAAGGGCCAATTAAGGCGGGAAAGGAAGAGACTCCCTAGGCCTCGGATACCCTAATACCGTCGGGTCGGAAGAGAACAAGAGTTGACCAAGTGAGCTCGACAGGAAAGAAAACAAAGAGGAGCCCGGCACAAGTAAGTGGAAGCAATGCCGGACTCAGCTGGAGTCCCGTGGTCGCTAACCCACGTCCCACTAGATGTGAGCCCCTGGGGGGGGGGGGTTCGATGAGGATCAATAATAACTGTTGTGTTAACAAGAGTTTAGTGCTTTTCAGTCGGTCAACACCAATGTACCCAAAAGAGCTGGGTTATGCCCTAATCCTGAAATAAATTACATGATATTAATAACTACACTAGGATGACCAGTTTCGATCGTCAAGCGATCATCATCAGATCTATTACACTTAGGCTATAAAATCTATGTTTGAAAATACAGGTGAAAATATTTTCATCATCATCATCATCCTGTACAGTTTCCAGCCCCAGGCTGGGTCTGTTTGGAACATAAGCCTCGCCACTTAGTTCTTTCTTCCCACCACCTCTCCGCTGTCACTCTGGTCCAGTCCTCGCCTCTCTTCTTGACACATTCCTCCACTCCTTTCAGCCATCTATCTCTTGGTCTTCCCCTTGGTCGTTTCTTCTGTATCTGCATCTCATGTATCCTCTTGGGAATCTTCTTCTCATCCATTCTCTTTAAGTGTCCATACCACCTCAGTCTTGATATCTCAATCCTACCTTGCAAGGGCTCCTCTTTCACCATTTCCCTGACCTTTTCATTCCTCACCCTGTCTCTTCTTGTTACTCCGATCCTACTTCGCAGGAACTTCATTTCACCTGCCTGTATTCTGCTTATGTCTCTTTTCTTCATTGTCCACGTTTCTGAAGCATAGGTCAGTATCGGGATATAGTAGCTTCTGTATAACACTTCCTTGCTTTTTTGTGGGACATCTTTATTCCACACTAAGCTCCTAATGCTTCTCAGAAATGCTTCTGCCTGTCTGCCACGTTCCGTAATCTCTCTGTCATTTCTCCCATTTTCCTCCACTATACTTCCCAAGTACTTGCGACTTTCCACCTTCTTCAGTTGTCCACCTACAAGTGTTATCCCACTCATTGGTCTGTCCTTTTTCCTGGTCGTTAACAGGATCTCACATTTACTGATGTTGAACTTACATTCATACTCTCCCACAGGTGAAAATATTTACAATATGGGCAATTATTTAGTTGTAGTATTGGTACTGCAACTGTCAGTGTATGCTAAATACAGTATATATGATGTTAGGTGAAATGCTAAATGGTGATAGATATCCGGAGTTTGTAATTTGGAGTGATTATATGGTTGTAAAAATCAGCTATGGTACAACTGTAATATTACTCGGCTACTACTTATCTACGCGCAGTTTTCGTGTTCATTGTTACTCCAGGTGTGGTCGACTGAGATGGGCTGTTATCTCAACGACACTGGTTTATTTCTTCTTTTTCTCCCCCTGTTCATATGTGCTGTGCGGAGTCAGGGCGATGTGTTTATGTGGGGTGTTGCCAACCTAGATAAGATGTATGTTATTGAATGAGGTGGGTCTACAACTATCAAAGAGCATGGAACATTCCTCGCCACGCGTGGACCATTAGCCATTCAAACTAAGCGCTGCCCGGTCTTATGAGGACATCCTTTAATACTGCCGCGAATACGGGCCTTGGTTTATTGCAGAAGAAAAGTACACCGTACACCTGATCCAGATAACATTTAACATTTACCCCACAATGTTGTGTTAACACTTAAGGCCATTTTCACCGACGTCAATTCTCTCTTAATTCATGATTGCACGAGCATTTCATCAAACAGAAACGCTCTTTAACTTACCACTAACAAGCAATTACGTTAAATGGCCAAATCTGACCACTCAACTCCCTAAAGCATCGTCAAAGTGGAGGAAAACAACTAAATTCTACCTCACGCATATTGCAATGTCATAATAATTTGTTTGTTTCCAAGCTTCGCACGAACATTCATCCATATGAATATGACATATGTTTATGACAATGAAACTATAAAAGATCATACATGTTACCAATACTAAGAAATACGAAATTTAAAAGAACAGCTTATCTGCTGTGGGATTCGAACTCCTACCAGCTCTGCTTAATGGACAAGTAATAGTATTGTGTATTTTTAATTCAGGTGAGGATTGGGAAGAGGCAGCCGTGACCTTAAGTTAGGAGCCATCCCAGCATTTGCCTGGAATAGAAACGGGAGAACGGGGAGAGGGAGGAGAGGGGGACACGGAAAACAACTTCCACTTTGCCTGAGATGGTAATCGAACCCGTCTCTTCGAAGTTTTTTTTCTTCACGTGGCTAATTGCACACCATTCCAGCCCTCGACCAGAAATAATTTTCTTGTCAGAGACAGGAATCGAACCCGAACCTCGGGGACCGACAGCTAACATAATAATAATAATAGTTATGGGTTTTACGTTCCTTTTAACTACTGCGGCTTTTAGAGACGCCGGTGTGTCACAATTTTGCCCCGAAGGGGATCATTAATGTGATAAATCAACTATTTCGCACGGCCGCCATGTTGGATTAGTGAGACGTAATAAAATTTGAAGGGCACAGTTGTGGTCGACCAAAATGGTGCTATGACCTCACCGAGTTTCATTGAAATCGCTCCAGCCATTTATATTTTATTAGGGGCCACACACATACACACATACGGACAAAAGGTGATTTCATAAGCCTATTTTTTTCTTAAATGAGTATAGAATAAAAAAAGTTAAGATTACAATTTTGAAAATTGTAAACTTTGCTTCTAATAGCAAGATGTTTCCTTGAAAATGTATATAATTGTTGTATAAGATTTACATACACGGTTATAAGATTAACATAGTTATTGTTTTGGCTCCTAAAGTTGTATTGTCTGATGTTGCAAACGTGGTGTTAAATATCCCAACCCTCTTCCTTCGTCCTGAATGCAGTTAGCCAACCTTCCCAAAAAGGACGTTCTAGATCCGTGTCTGTTTGCTTTGGTAACACGACTTTTCGATCCCATGTATATTTCATTTTTTTTAAACAAAACCCCTGATAGATCTTTTAATAAAATACGTAGTGTGGATAAGAAAAAGGGGCCGCTTGGTAGCAATATAGGGCAGCGTGAGAGGGCCCATTCGTAAGCGGATGTGTCCCCACTGACCCAAGAGATCTCCCTGGGGACTCTGCAAGGCACGTCCTACCGTCCCGCAAATAAACTTGGATAATTTATGTGGCTACATCAATGTCCGAGGTCATCCCTCCAAACACACACACAGACCACTTTTATGACTTCAAAATACAGTGCTGTGCTCGCCTTTCCTCTTCGCTTTGGTTAGTCTTAAATACAGTCTAACCTCTCGATATCTCGAAGTTCAATGTAGATGATGATGATAATTGTTGTTTAAGGGGCCTAACATCTAGGTTATCGACCCCTAATGGTCTGGGTGATGGCGAAAATGGCAATGAAATGGAAACCAGAACGAGAAAGTGAGACTGAAAATACTTACAAAATGGAGCTCAGATTGAAACGACTTACTAAATAATAATAATAATAATAATAATAATAATAATTGATACGTGCAAGGGCACGTCCCTACGCTTTCAAACATGTATATACCCTTGGATCGTAACATCTCGACATTTGAAACGACCGCCTGGTGACTTGCTTCCCATTTTGAACACGAGATGGTAGCGGCTGTCGGACTTTGGAGATCTGCACGTGGTTCCTGTTTCTCTCCGATAGGTAGCGTGTGCTGCGCCTTATAAAACTCCTTATATGCACGACATAATTGAAAGACAATTACATTCTTCGTCATGAAACAAATGCCAGTGTATTCATGATACCGCCAAATTATGTACTTAATTATGACATTGTTGTTTGAGGTGTCAAACCGTGATTGGACAATAAATTTTACATGAAGGCCGTTATGCACTTGACACGCAATAATTCTCCGCCATTTTGTGGAGTCCATTAGCCATCGGGAAGTAAACAAGACATCAAGCCGACTGGTCGTGAAAGGTGTCTCCGCTAATGGGGGCCTAGCCCCCATTCTCTACGAAATATTAATGTATTCAAGAGAAAAGGAATTGCCTGTTCTCTTCAGGCTGTGAATTTCATCGTTCCGCCGTGAAGAGGAAATATGCAAATTTAATCGCAACTGGATGCGAACGAGTGCTGTCATCTACACGAGGCATGTGCCGTGTGGCCATGTGCAAGGCAATATAGTGCCATATTTTATTTTATTTAAAATTGTGTTATTTTTTCTATTTTTTTTTATTGTGTCTCCACTGTGAAGAATGTAAGGTACGTTACATTATTTTTCTTGATGTTTATTATTGTTATGGAGCTCCGATATCATCTTATAGTAATATTTTAATTCTGTTCCTCATTTGTTTTATAGGCCTAATTTTATTTCTGTTTTAATTACGTTTCCTGATTTATTTGAACTTTGTTATCTTTCTTCGTATCTTGTGGAGACACATTTCTAGTTTATTTTACGTTTAAATTATTACTTATTGTCTTCTGCCAATCTTAGGATTGATATAGTATTCAATTTAATTTATTCATGATCCGGTGCATTTCACTGTTGTAATAGTATTTAGACATAATTGTTTTCCTCCGTCCATTTCCTTCCGCTGATGTTAAAATTTATTTTATTAATTGTTTGCCGTAATTTTCGATCAGGCATGCGGTTTCCTTGTGTTTTGTGGCCTTGTTATGAAGAGATGCATTATGGTCTCAAGGTCAGTCTCTAGGCGTCCACCGCGAAGCTCAAACGTGTTGTGTTAACTTAAGATATTTTTTTTTTATTTAACCTTTTCGGTTTAACATTGTGTTTTTCGTAATTGTTCCTGTGTTTATCTCCATCATGCAAATTAATAGATTGTTTCCTGATTCAGTTTAATTTAGTTAATTTAACTTTATTTCCGTTTCTGGTGAAGGTGCTTTTTATATTTTAACATGGATCTACGCATGCCGGATCGCTATTGCATTCCCTTGCAAATTATCAAGCCCTTTTTCATTGTGTTATGCATGTAATTTTTTTTATTTTAACCTTTGGGTTGTTTTACATTTTAAATTTTAATTTAAGTCTTTTCTTTTCTTGGCCTTGCAAGCAAGCATGTTTGGCGGTCTCTTGCATTCATTGTAAATTATGGTGGCTGATGCATGTTCTTTCTCTGGTGGAGGTGTTCCTTATATTTTAACATTAAATTCTACGTAAAATTTTTTATCTTTTGTTGTGGCATTATTTCACCGGCGGCAGTTCCGTTGGTTTTTGGGGGGTGTCTGTGGAATAGCCTGTGTGTGTTGTCCCCTTCTCCATCTTCCTTCCACCCCTTTTGGAGCTCTTCTGTTGGGACATGTCATCTGGAGGTGATGTTGCTGCGGAGGTGACCCGGACCTCTCAAACAAAGGTAAGTTGGGCCCGTCCATTCCCGGTGTCGCAGTGGTGAAGCAGAGCGTTGGTTATCGAGTTACCGACGTGCTGCTGGCCAAGCGGCGGTGTCATTAATTCAGGTGGTGCAATAATAATAATAATAATAATATCGTATGGCCTCGGATGTCGGGTGCAAGCTTCGTAATTTGACACCCAGAGGGTAGCTTGCATGTCGAATTTCGTTGTTCCTTGAATCACCATGAAAGTCAAGGAAGGTAGATATCTAAACTCCTTGAACAATATAGCGCTTTCTAGTAGAGAAATGAGGAACTTTGTGTTGGCGGAAACTCCCGAGATTAATTTTGCCATTATGAACACGGCCTACTGAATTCAAATGGGTTCTTTGACATGCCAACATAGTATGACATGCGTGTCGTATTTTTCCCGCCTTTCAAAAATCACTTACCACGGCCAGGAGCGAAGGTGCAATCTTGGGATTAGTTGACCGACACGCTATCCACTCACCCACCGTGGCAAGCTACTTACAAAATGTAGAGTGGTAATACTTACAAAAGGGAATTTAGAAGGAAAATACTCACAAAAGGAATAGATTAAAAAATACGCACAAAATGCAGTTAAGGTTCAAAATACGTACAAAATGCAATGTAGAGTCGAAATACTTACAAATTGCAATTGAAATTAAAAATACTTACAAAATGCAAATGAGATTGAAAATACGTAAAAAATGCAATTGAAATTCATAATATTTACAAAATGCAATTGAAATTGAAAATATACAATGCAATTTAGATTGAAAAAGACAGTTTAAGATTCAAAATACTCAGTGCAATTGAAATTCAAAATACTTACAAAATGCAATTGAAATTGAAAATTCTTACCAAAAGTATGGTAGATTCTAACTACTCATTTGGATTGACAATACTTTCCAAAGGCAATTTACATTAAAAATATCTCGAAGTTCTATTGGGGCGTGGTGGGGCAGTGGTTAAGCTGTTGGCCCCTCACCACGGCGGACCGAATTCGATTCCCGGTCAATGCATGTGAGATTTTCAAAAGAGAAATGTCATGTCCTGTGGTTCGGTTTCCACGTAGAATGGAGGTCCCATGGCTCATGATCGCGAGATTAACAGTCACGTTAAACTACAAACTTTAGGGTCAGATGACCTCGTAGTTCCGCCCCTTAAAACAACAATAACTAACTAACTAACTAAACTACAAACTTCCTTCGAAGTTCTGTTAAATTTTCAATCACTCGAAGTAATTACAGTATTATCTCCCGAAAAACTTCCTATAATTTACATGTATTTCTCTTTAAGTCGAATTTCTATAAGTCAGATTTTTCCATATCCCAAAACTTAATCTATATCTATGGCATTTAAACTTGATCGTTATCTCGAACATTTAGGTACTTTTGTAGTGCAATTTGTCTCGTTCTTATAACTAGATTGAAAGGGTTGCTGGGAGGGTTACCACCCGTTCCAGGATTATCGCGGACGGGCCGAGAGTAAAGAAATTCGTGTGCTAAGGCTGGAGCAATTCAGACTAACTCCGGTTCTAATTAGAGTTACATACGAACAAACCTATGTGGCTTGCACGGCAGCACGCCGGTCTCCAACCGCTGGGTACGTGGTTCAAATCCCGGCCACTCCATGTGAGATTTGTGCTGGACAAAAGTGAGGCAGACTGGTTTTTATCCGGGTACTCCGGTTTTACCTGTCACAAATTACATTCCAGCAACACTCTCCACTATCATTTCATTTCATATGTCATTCATTTAATCATTGCCCCGGGGGAGTGAGACAGGCTTCGGCAGCCGGCACAGTTCATATCCTCGCCGCTAGATGGGCGCTTCATTCATTCCATCCCCTGATCCGGTCGGTCGACTGGAAGCACGCTGTGGATTTTCACGAGCAAAATAGGCTTATGAGATCACCTTTTGTGTGTGCCTAATAAAATCTCAAACAGAAACGGCTATCGTATTAATGATCGAAGACCGTTCGAAAAAATACAAATCAGAGCGATGTATCGACTATTCGCCGATCACACGCCATCTATCTGCGAGCTGCGGAAGCTCATCCTGGCGCGAATTTGAAAAATCTCTAGGTAGCGGTACGTCAAATCATGAAATATTTTAATTCAACTGTAACAAAAAGTTCCGTGACGAACTAAAGAGCCTACTTTTCTTAAAATTTAAGATTCATGCCAATGATTCCGCCTAGATTCTAGAATAATGACGAAATTAAGTTGGTAATATCGAAATTTCCAATTAGTTCGAAATACTGTATACCTGGCATAATGTAGTCTAATAGAGAACTACAGTTGGCAGCCCTGGTGACTGAATATATTCTTAGTTCCATCTCGTAAGGTACATAATACAAAATTTGGTTGAAGTCCAATGGATAGCATGGACGTTACATGCAGTTAAACATTGGATCTAACAGCGCGCGTAAAATCATGTTGGCAACAATGACATACATGTATTGGTCAGAAATAATCTGAAATAATATGATCTATTGTTGTGTCAATTTTAAATGAAATCCATTAGTTAGTATAGAAGATACATGCATTTTAAAATTGGACCTATCAGCAGGCTTAGAATCATGTTGGCAGCACAGGCGTAGGCCTATATTAGTTACTCCAAATTAATCTAGAATGCCAGGTACTATAAGTGTGCAAAGTTTAGAGCTATTGGCTTGCATACTTTATGATATATGGGTATTAGGATTTTAAAAAATTGAGAGCATTTATTAACAGTTGGCAGCCGTGGTGGCTCTTAAGAATATGCTCAGTCATAGTTGATTATGTACACATAGCACACACGAAATTTAGTTGAAATCCAATTGAAAGTGTAGAAGTTATATGAATTTAAAATTTGGACTTATCAGCAGGCTTATAATCATTTTGGCAACACTGCCATGTATGGCCTCCTGGAAATTAAACTGCAATATTATTATCTATACGTGTGCCAATTTTGAAATAGCTCCCATTCATACCTTCTATGATATCCAACATGGAGCTCAAAGTTCAACTGCGATTTTTCAGCAGTTGGTAACACTAACATCATTTTCAAATATGGCCGTGAGATATTCAGGTATAGATCTCTACTCCTACTAAATTTTATTTCGATTGCTGCAGCCGTTTAGGAGCCAGACAGCCAGACAGACAGACAGACAGAGAGGACAGAAGGACAGAAGGACAGACAGACAGGACACACATTTGCCCGATATCATAAGTCTACTTTTTCCTCATTTTTGCAAAATGTGAAAAGTAGGCTAAAAATAAAACCGTAAAAGTTGGCACGTGTGAACTGTTGGAAACTATTATACCCATCTTCTTAGTAAGAAGAAAACTTAGAAGAAGTTTCAAACTATCGTTGAGTTCACAATTATAACAAACATTAAACATTGTGAGGTTTGAAGCAATTTTTCAGTGTTGCCTAAGTAAACATTAAATTACAATAATTCTTACACAATTACAATTATCTAATTTATTCAAAGAAAATGAGAATTGAATAACTGTTAACTTAAGTACAAAAAAAAGTTTTTCAAGATTAAGAATGTTCTGTTTTATAATTATTATTTTTTTTTTTTGTATAATTTACAAAACAGAATATTATTTTAAAATCATTGTCGTTGAGCATTAGCCTCGCACAACTGTAAGGCTCGACGCGACACAGTTCTGGCAGGGACTATCGTCTTGTTTGTTTTAACATTTGTCTATAAACACATAATTGTCGACGGTGCAATTCGTCACTGCTCCGGCTAATTTTCTTTCAATTGTTGCGTTCGGCTACTTATTAACGCCGCAAAATGGTTCTATACTACTGAAATAATATATATACATATATTCTTAGAAAGATACACGGCGCTGTTCTCCGAGACGGAACTTGGATCAGACGACCTACAAAGGAACTCTACGGAAACACAGACAACATCACAGAGAAATTTAGGAAAAGACGCCTACAGTTCTATGGACACAATAAGAGGGCACAATATGGGTGGCGGGGGACAGAGTGAGAGGAGGGGTAGCAATGCTCATAACCTATGCACAAACAGACTAAAAAAACAAGAAGTTCCGTTAAGAACTATACAGCCTACTTTTCATGCCAATGATTATTCTACAGAATATGAACCTATCTAGAATAATGACGAAATTAAGTTGCTAATATCGAAAGTTCCAATTAGTTCGAAATACTGTATACCTGGCATAATGTATCCTAATAGAGCACTACAGTTGGCAGCCCTGATGACTGAATATATTCTTAGTTCCGTCTCTTACGGTACTAAATACAAAATTTGGTTGAAGTCCACTGGATAGCATGGACGTTACATGCAGTTAAACATTGGATCTAACAGCGCGCGTAAAATCATGTTGGCAACAATTTCATGCATGTATTGGTCAGAAATAATCTGAAATAATATGATCTATTGTTGTGCCAATTTTGAATGAAATCCATTAGTTAGTATAGAAGTTACATGCATTTTAAAATTGGACCTATCAGCAGGCTTAGAATCATGTTGGCAGCACTGACGTATATTAGTTACTCCAAATTCGTCTAGAATGCCAGGTACTATACGTGTGCAAAGTTTAGAGCTATTGGCTTGCATACTTTCAGATATATTGATATTAGGGTAACAAAAATAGGGACAGCACATATTAACAGTTGGCAGCCCTGGTTGCTCCTTAGAATACGCATAGTCACATCTGTTATGGTACACATAGCACATACGAAATTTGGTTGAAATCCAAATGATAGTATGGAAGTTACATGTATTTAAAGTTGGACCTGTCAGCAGGCTTAGAATCATGTTGGTAGCACTGACGTATATAAGTTACTCCAAATTAATATAGAATGTCAGGTACTATACGTGTGCATAGTTTAAAGCTGTCGGCTTGCATACTTTCTGATATATTGGTATTTGGATAAAATAAATTAGGAGCATTTATTAACAGTTGGCAGCCCTGGTAGGTCTTAAGAATACGCTCAGTCATATCTGGTTATGTACACATACAACATACGAAATTTGGTTGAATTCCGCTTGATAGTGTGGAAGTTATATGCATTTAAAAATTGGACCTATCAGGAGGCTTATAATCATTTTGGCAACACTGCCATGTTTGGCCTCCTGGAAATTAAACTGATATATTATGATCTGTACGTGTGCCAATTTTGAAATAGCTCCCATTCATACTTTCCAAGATATCCAACATGGAGCTCAAATTTCAATTGCGATTTTTTAGCAGTTGGTAGCACTGACATCATTTTCAAATATGGCCGTGAGATATTCAGGTATAGATCTTTACTCCTACCAAATTTTGTTTCTATTGCTGCAGCCGTTTAGGAGTTGATAGGGGGGGACACACACACAGCCAGACAGACAGACAGACGGACAGACAGACACACATTTGCCCGATCTCATAAGTCTACTTTTTCCTCATTTTTGCAAAATGTGAAAAGTAGGCTAATAACATCATTAATACAAGTAAATTAAAGCCCAGTTGGATGAGAAAAACACAGGAGGACCTGGAACGATTCAAAATCTCTGAAGACGACATTAAGGACAGAAATCAATTCAGAAATAAAATCAGAAACAAGAAATTCGAGCAAGTCTCAAGAAAAGAAACAATAGGGAAAAATGGACAGAGGAAAGGAAGAAAAGACACATTGAATTAATGAAGAGGTTTTGGGAAGAAAAGAGAAGAGGAAAAGGAAGTGAAGCTGTGATTGGCTCAAGTTCACAAGCTCTCCCAAAGTGGAAAATCGATGATAATAATAATAATAATAATAATAATAATAATAATAATAATTAAGGTTCGGATGTTAAGGAAAAGTCATATTTTTTTCCAGAGCTCATTTTACCCGAAATCTGAAAAATAAGTTTGAATGACGGGTCCCTGACCACCTTTAAAGCAATTTGATGTTGCCTATAAATGCATATTTCGGTCATTTTTATTGTTTTGGTCATATTTTAGTGATATAAGGTCATATGTGGTTATAATTTCAGCATTTTGTTTAAATTGAGGCATCGTTAACAAGGTACGTGTTATCTGCGTCGAGTTTCAAACACAGGATTTCCGAATAGTGTAGTTGATATATTTTTCTTTCTTTTCCCGGAACAGGCAGATAGCAGGTTTAAAAGACCTGATTCCAAGAAGGCGCTCCTCTACGGACGTCATTTAGCATTTACTGTATGTTAGTGATAACCTATCCCAAAAAAATCATGTCATATTTCATAGTATTTTTAGGTCATATTTTATATTTTTAAGTCATATTTAGCTTGATTTAGAGCATATTTGCTTGCATATTTTGTACATCTTTAGGTCTTAAGCTTCCGAGCCCTAATAATAATAATAATAATAATAATAATAATAATAATAATAATAATAATAATAATCCGAGGAAAGCCAAAACTGGGAATACGCTGCCGAAGTCAACGTCACTTCCGCTCCGTTGCTAAGCAACTGGAGCAATACAACATGGCTCCCTTGTAGCTTGCTTCAGTCTTTGAGCCGTCATTATTTCCTATTTGTATCGTATAAAACTGTACATGCATGGATGTCCAGAGGCAAGAAAGCATAGAAAAGTATATTTTCCACAGTAATTTAACATAGTTGTCCAGTAAAGTTGTAAAATATTGCGTACGAGATGCACATTAAGCCTTAGAACATAAGTCGTAGAGATGTGGCCTACGATATTTACCTTGAATTAAGCGAAAGCATGAAAATAGAACATTTCTGGATATTGTGAATCACTTCCCGTATGAATGACCAATACTACGGAAAATAAAGTACCGTAGGCCCTGCCAGTAAGTTACGAATAAAATGAATTAGGTCCATCAATGCATAAGGGAACCGTTTAAAATATTTTGATGAGAGTTTAGGCCAAATCTCATCAACTGCTATAGAAGAAACAACGACTGCATTTCAATACAATTTGTATGTTTACCGCAACGCCACGTTTGTTTGAAAACGAATCAAATTAACAAAGCCTAACCTGTGTGCTCACTAACAGGTTAGAGAAGTCTACAATTAAGGCCTATCGTCCTACCTCATTCTAAATAATGGGGTACTTTTCCTATCCTAGCTCTAAATATAGGACCTAAGGCCACTAAAACTGACATGAAAATATCCGAGGCTCTTACCCAATAAGTACACCAAGCTGATGACCACATTATCACACTGATTACTGTTACACATTAGCTGGTGTGCCACAAAAGAGCTAAATAGAATTAGCTGGTAGACCTATATAGAGATTTAGAACCAAAAAAATAACTACCCTGCATCTTCACGAGCAATCCTAGCAAACATTCACACAATATGTCATGGACAGTCAAAGTGGTACAAGTAGCCTACTTGGTATGAAGTGGGCCAAAGTGTTGATGTAGGGAAATGCTAGTCCCGGTACCATAACGATGATTTTCCCTGACAATCACAACAAGACTTGCCACTCCATCACTTCAGAAATAAGCAGTACCGGTAGTCATTGGCTTGAATAATGTCACTATACGGTACTGTAACTTTGTTACAGGGTGTAGGCCTACATGATAATTGTTTTTTGAAAGTGCAAAAAATAAAATATTGAGGAAGAAATTTTCACTCTGGGATAGGCCTAATTGTTATTTGGAAACACAATTCATTGCTTAAATAAATTAAGTGAAAAATCACCACTCAGAAAAGTTGTAGGATAACATTTATTGGTGTTAGTGAATCAGCTGTAAGGTTATGTAGGTTGTCGTTTATAATACTGCCTACTTATAGTACAAACTACACTCCCCACATGAACCAAAAACCCCTTTATGTGACATATATGTCCTAAATATCTCTCTATATTAGATTTACTCTATCCACTAAATGATAAATATTTATAATTTGTAGTGCCCGCAATGCAATTCTTGCCTCAGGAGTGAGGTCAACTTTATTCATACTATCTCACAAAATTCTCGTACTTTATCCAAAAAATTTCACTTCTATTTTGTAGCTACAACACTGTAGATGATCTTCACGGGAGGCGTTTGCCTAATTCCACGCGTATTACACATTTTTATCCACAAAATTCAAGACGCTGCGCAGCGTTAATGCAGCTTCCTATGTATAAAAAACCTAGCAACCAGTTGTTTGGGTCCAATGTGGCTGCGCCCATGCGGTTGCTAGGCGCGTCACTTCGGCAGCGTATAGGCAAGAAGTGGACGGCTGATAGAAAGGAGGCGCATAGGAAACGGATGAAGGACTACTGGGAAAGGATTAAGGCTCAAAGACGGAAACAGTTGAAGTTACGGGGTCCATAGATGGCCGAAACGAATAATAATAATAATAATAATAATAATAATAATAATATAATGATTTTGAAATAGATGTGGTGCAAGGGTTGAAGATCAATTTAGTGTGAATGCATCCATTTTACAGTAGCCTACAGTATAAGCACCTGACGCTTTGTTCTATGGTCAGTAAGAGAGAAGAAGCGAAGAGGGCACAATGAGGGTGACAGGGGGCAGAGGGATAGAGGGGGGTAGCGTTGCTCATAAGCTATGCACAACGAGACGCTGAAACCACTCTGTACACGGAATTCGAATCAATCGATTGGCTGTTGATTGCAAATTGAATTAGAAAGGAATGTCGATTGTGTCGTTGCATACAAATGACCCGTAGCTACCAGACATCGTCGCTTCTGTAGCAAGTTGTGATGTGACGCTGCCTGTTTTATACCGATAGTGCGTGTTGAACACAAGCTTATCGAGGGAAATCTCTCTATGAACACCATCAATGATATCAAAGTATGAAATATTTGAAAACGATCCCCTTCCCCGGAGATTTCTGGAAAATCGGAACAAAAACTACCAATGGTGATGGATGACGATGATGATTATAATGATGATAATGATAATAATAATAATAATAATAATAATAATAATAATAATATTGCCATTATCACTAACACCAGACATGAAGCCATACACGCAGTGGAAAAATTACATGAAATTGCGCAAAGAACCGGACTACAAATTGCTTATGAAAAAACCCACTATATGGAAAGACGGTCAGAAAATAACTCATCTTTTTAAACACACAATACGGTAAAATAACACAAGTCCCCCATTTTAAATACCTTGGTGAAATTATACAGTCCTCGGGACTAAACCGAATTGCCAATGAACAAAGAATCACCAAACTACAGAAGGCCAACAAGCTAACGTGGTCTCACTACAACAAGAAGTGCATCTCGCTAGACGCAAAATTAAGGCACTATACAGCGGTGATTTTCCGGAAGCAACTTACGCAGCCGAAACAATGGTGATCGACGGTCATTCCAAAATTAAGGATATAGAAAAACAGGAAAGAAAAATTCTCAGGAATATTTACGGGGCAGTTAATAATAACGGTATTTGGATGAAGAGACCTCAAAGCGAACTTTACCAAAAGATCCACACGATAACGGAAGTAATCAGAAAACGCCGAGTACAGCTTTATACACACATTTACAGGATGGAAAATTTCAGAACGGCGAAGAAATTGCTCAGCGTTATAACACGGAGTAAGTGCGGCACGGAGTGGCTGACAGAGGTTCAGAGGGATCTAAAACAGTTCAACATTGAAAATCTTGAGGACCGCACCGATTGCAGAAATAAAATCAAAAATGTTAAGTTTGATCAGAGACCGTCACGACAGCCTGGAAGAAAATGGACAGCTGAGCGGAAGAAGGAGCATTCTGAGAGGAAGAAGAGATTTTGGGAAGAAAAGCGGGAAAACGCCAGGAGATGAAATCATGTATTCAAGTTCAATCGCTCTCCTAAAGGGGAACAATCGATTAAATAAATAAATAAATAAATAAATAAATAAATTAAATAAATAAATTAAATAAATAAATAATAATAATACTAATAATAATAATACTAATAATAATAATAATAATAATAATAATAATACAGTAATAGTCTACTACACTTTGAGCAAGAAAACTTAATCAGTCCTCGTCGAAACAAAACTTGAGTGAGTGATACTTCTACTGCATTCCATGGCGTGATATACATCGCACTATATATACAGTGCATAATCGGCAAACACACTCCTGGCTGGGCTGATGGAAGGACTTCCTAGTGCAGATGCTATGGTGGAAGCCATGGATCGCAAATCTGGTCACTAGGTGCCTCAGCTCATACCCTGTTCGCATCCATTTTTTATATAACATTACATCTGATTACATCTGCTACGAAGAATCTTTCTGGAATGGAGTCTCTCTTCCTTCGAAGTTCGCTTAACAGGTCTACGCATGCCTGTGTGGATGGTAGGTGCATTAGCAGTCGAAGGTCTTCTACCAGAAATGTTTCTCTGGTCAAAGCATACACATATCGTGATAAAGCGAATTTTGATACCCCCAATACCCTTTTCAAATACCTTGATTTCAAACTTTCAATGTATTTTAATTGTCAGATTGATAGATAATAATATAATAATAATAATAATAATAATAATAATAATAATAAACACCGATCAGTTGCGATTGATGCATTCAAGGGGTTCCAGGAAAAGCAAAGGAAAAGAGCCAAGAACAACTGGTCGGAAGAAGGGAAGAGAATCCACAGTGAAAGGATGAAGAATTTCTGGGAGCAGAAAAAAGGACTAATCAGCAAGTCAATTGTTTCCCGTGGTCCAAAGTAGGCCAAAATCGAACAAAGCAGAAGAAGAAGAAACAGCGACCAAGAAGAAACAACAATTGACAGTTGAAAAGAAAGAAGCTGTGAGCAAGAGAATGAATGAATTCTGGCGCCAAAGAAAACTGAAATCATGAAGAGTTATTTACGTGGTCCTTAGTTGACCAAAATCGATTATGATGAAAAGGAATGAAAGGGGTAAAGATGGCGAAACACCAGGAAAGAACAGTCAACATTAAATTATTCGGCCTTTGCCGATGATATAGCCATTATAACAAATAACAGAAAATACAGACACCCACTGGAAACAGAGTATGGAAAAATAACGCAAGTGGAAAGTTTCAAATACCTGGGAGAGATTATACAGAAAACAGGACTGACGTTTGCATCCAATGAAGAAAGGATCACCAAATTACAGAAAGCATATAGACTTACATGGAATCATTACAACAAATAAAGTACCTGCATCACTGCCAAACAACGACATTATAATACAGTAGTCTTACCAGAAGCATTATACGATTCAGAAGCGACAGCAATCAAGGAAGAACAAAAATCAAGGAACTAGAAAAACACGAGAGAAACATACAGAGAAAGAAAGATCTACGGGCCAGTTCAGAAAGACGGAATATGGATAAAGAGACCGAAAATAGAGCTGTACAAACAGACAGAGACGATTACAAACAACATCAGGAAAAGAAGGGCAAAATTTTATGGGAAGAAAGAAGAAAGGAACAGGAAAAAACATGAACATTGATTGAGTTTTAATGCTCTTCTTAAGGGGGAATTGTAAATGAAAATCCACAGCCTGCTTCCAATCTCCGACCGGGTCAGGAATGGAATGAATGAAGCCCCCATATAGCGGCGAGGATATGAACTGTGCCGGCTGCCGAGGCCTGACGCACTCCTCTGGGGCAATGATTAAATGAATGACAGATGAAATGAAATGATAGTGGAGAGTGTTGCTGGAATGAAATTTTGACAGGGCAAACCAGAGTACCCGGAGAAAAACCGGTCTGCCTCCGTTTTGTCCAGCACGGATCCCACATGGAGTGACCGGGATTTGAACCATGGACCCAGCGGTGAGAGGCCGGCGTGCTGCCGCCTAAGCCACGGAGGCTTCGCCTTAAGGGGGAATTAACGTATATAAATTAATAATCATTACAAAATTCGGCAATTCCTCTAGGTTCAAGTGATGTCATTCGCGGGTTTTCACCTAGGTACACTAAGTCAGGCTCTTCAGCAGGTTCTTGCTGCACCCTGCCTGACTGGCCATTCAAACCTGGAGCCATAGGGCTGATAATGACCTCTGGCAATAATTGGTTCCATTCTATTTCCCCTCTCCCCATGAAGGGATTCTTGCCCCAGGTATTAATCCATTGACTTACAACTTAACTTTACAGAAATGATCAAATCTGACCCTAGACACCCCTACCATTTCCAATCACTCACAAATATCTTCCCAAGCATCCCTTCTAAGCTATCTAAGCTAGCTTATCTTACCCTAGAACATCAAACCATTTTCTGAATAATTTTATACACACCGCCAGTCCACCTATGAACCACCATTACATACCTGGCGACCTTCCTTTGCACCTCTCTTTCAACTCATTTATCAAATACTAGCATCCCGCCCCGGCTTCGCCCGGTATCTTTAACGGTTTACCCAGTGTAAGCTTAAAAGGCACACGGACTGCAGGTCCCAGACGTAATTCAGAAAAGCCGAGGTGAACACCGAAACTCCAAACACATATAGCCTACTTTTCACTGAAGTCTTAACTCGACAGTTTGATGCTGGCCGAAGCTGGGGTAATAGGCTCGTTCACTAGCACGTTAACTCGCTCAGGACCTAGTAATTTAAATTTCCACTGAATGGAGATTGTTGGAAGAAATAAAAACGTAAAAGTATTTATAGTGGGCGATGCATTAAAGATAGAGATATGCTGTCGGGGACTTTTTTTTTTTTTGTAGAAGTTTTCATGCTGAATAATTCTTACACTCGTAGTATAGGGATACTTTTAACGGTTTACCCAGCGTAAGCTTAAAATGCGCACGGACGGCTGGTTTTTCTTCGTCTCAATTCACTGAAAACGGTAATGCTAGGCTTCCTTTGGTCATAAATGAATGAAACCTTCCTCGAGAAATTCTTTACAGAATGGTGAAAACCGCATCAAAATCCTCGAGATACCTGTAGTGTATGTAGTTCGCCTAGATCCCTAGAAACTTCACTTGAGATGTTGTGTCAGTGAGAGCCTGGCAGATTAAATCCCTGGTCTTCCTGTCCACTCTGAGCTCTTCTAGGGTGTCCAGAACACTTTGTCGATAGAATCATACGCCATCTTAAAATCCACGAAGGTGACAAAAGTGATGAACCTCTGTAGTTGTTGAGGTCCACTCGATCGCCTTTTTCATGCAATCATTACTGTTATTATATAAACAATTGGTATGCTAATTACATTAAAAACATCTAGAGCTTGATAAAGCACTGATTGTTGAACCACTCAGTGCCCATTAGAAAATGGACTGTGGTTGATTAAGTGGCAAGGGTAATACATTTAATTTGAAAAGAATTCATTAGCCTCTCTCGAATATATAGCAGCTAACGACATCTCGCGGTGGAAGGAGGCACTACAAAATGCATCTGAATCAATGCTCTGCTCTCTGACGGACATACCAAGAAATACATGATATACAACTACTGCTATCTGTAGTCGCTCCTTCACAACATGGTTCGGCGATGCTAACACAGCCACGCGTTCAACGCTGTAACTACATGCTATTGGTACATAGCGTTACCTAGTGGGAAATGAACTGACTAAAACAACTAGCATCATTGCAATTGATCGCTACCTAGCGGGCCTTATTGAAACTTTAAACAAAGTTGCCAACGTTGTCTACACAGATTACCTTCATGTAACCCACAGGTAAAAATAGAGTGTCCTTCGTTAAATCGCAACATCGTGAACGAAACTCAATTTGTCGTGATATATCGATTTGAATGGTTGCCTGTGATTGGCTAGTTAAAGTGATTTCACTTCTCAACGCTCATTTTGGCGGCAAAATATTACGAGTGATTATCAATTTCTTAATTCTGTTAAGAGATTAAATATTTAAAAAAAATCTACCGTACCGATAACCTAGCAGGTTTCTCGGTGGACCAGTGGTAATGAATCTAGGCCTACCTACAGATCCCAAAATGGCGGGTTCAATCACCAGCCAATTATTTACATATTTTACTTCCACATTGGAGCACTTAAATCAAACCAAATACATTTAAGTCTTCTAAAAACTCAAGTAGCCTTTCACCTCGCAGTAAAGAAGCACAAGTGCACTTCATAGCGCGCAGTTCGTGTGTTGGGCCCGGACACGGACACCAAGAGCCCACTGATGAACCTATCTTGGTGTTCCTAGGCGAAACCCCCCACACAAGGCTAGTTTAAACCCAGAAAATTTGCAGAGTTATAATTCCTTGGCCGTGAAAGCGAATATACCATCAATTAGACTTACATATTCAAAATTGAATTAAATTGTATTAATTGCATCAATTTTTTCATAGAAAATGGCCTATTTAGTCAAGTATGTTACAGCAATGCTGATGAAAGGAAGGAAGATTGTAGTTTTACGTGACCGTGAATCTTGTGATTATGAGCCACGGGACCTCCTTTTTACGTGGAATCCCAACCACAGAACATGGCATTTCACTTCGAAAATCTCACATGTATTGACCGGGAATCAAACCCAGTCCACCTTGGTGAGAGGCCAACAGCTTGACCGCTGCGCCACCACGCCCCCCTTGCAATGCTGATGAAGACCCCAATGAAGGGTTAAAAATATGTTTCATTAAACATTATACTATTAACAGGTCTCTCTGTAAACTCAATTAACAGTATAAGTTAGTGGCAGATGATCTCGCTGTTCCACCCCTTAAAACTACAATAACAAACAGTGTAAGTTGGCAACTTTGTTGGGAAAAGCGATAGTTTAAAATTCACTCGCACACCGCGTGCTCAGAGGCGATGAACATTAAAAAACCACAATGAATTACAGCTGTAATGAACACAGCGGGCAATTAATTATACGGGCTGACAGAATGAGGGCAACAGTCACAGCTTTAAAACACACACATTTACGCGCACAAGGGATCAGCGCTTCAACTTTTTGGAGGGAAAAGTAGTAGTCTAGTATATTATTATTCGGTTGTGGTGGTGGCGATTGTTGATCTAAGAGACATAACATCATGGATATCTGCCCTTAATTATAGGAATTTAACACTGCAAGACAAAACGTACTACTGCAAAATTAGATCTAACCTAAAAATATATATATATATATAGGGGAAGGGGGGAGGACAAGGAAACTAAATGCCCTCAACCCTCGAAGAATGCGGATTGAGGAACTTAGAAGGAGGCAGGGCCATGAATGGCAGGTGGGAAAGGGAACTAGGAGAGGGCCCACTCTAAACCCAATGGAAAATGTAATTTAAAAATGAACTCAGTTCTGGAATAGCACGGGGTTGGCAATTCTTCTATCTAGGGTGCATTCAGAGTTTTGGAATTGTACATTTAGCGCTCATAATTGAACACGTAGGTTAACGTTTATTATTGTAGCATTTTGCATTGTGCAATGCTGGCTTTAGATTTGTTTATTTAGCGTTTACAATTCAAGGGTTCATTCCATAAACCAGCCTAGTCCAAAAATTTACTTTTTGAGGTAAATACATCTTCTTCCTCTTCAAGGCCAGCTCTATGTATAGATATTATTGCTGTTTCCAAAAAGCAGACTGGTCGGGTCATACAGGATGTCCCACCTGACTCTGCGACCTCAAATATTATCGAAATGAAACAAGATGTGAAAAATCTACTTGCGCAGGAATGTAGCCACGTCAGGGGGTCACACAATCGCAGGATATGCACAATCCAGGAAATTATAACAATAACACTTTCAATGCAAAGTTACCTTTTTTTTTAATGGAACATACAGGTTTTTCCTAGCAAAATCAAAAGTAAACGTACAATTATTGATAACAGAATTGGTTTCACTTCTCTAAATCTCGTACCTTCTGAAATAACTACAGTTGTAGAGGATTGTAAAGGAGACACTGTTCGTACAACAGTGTAGTGCACGCCGTTGGCCTACACACGATAATAACGCATTCCTATGGGATGTTATGTTTACGGATGAAGCTTCGTTCACAAATCATGGCAATGTGAATTTGAGGAACATGCACTACTGGTCCGTGGAAAACCCCCACTGGCTTCGCGAGGTTGGAGTATCAATGGTTGGTGCGGTATCATTGGCAGCCGTATTTTAGGTCCCTATTTTGATCGAGGAACTCGAAACGGACAGCGATATGCATCATTTCTTCAAGAAAAGTTACCCCTTCTCAGGGACGACGTGGGATTGGAAACTCGTGAATCAATGTGGTTCCAGCATGATGAGTGCCCCGCACATTTCGCACATATTGCCAGAGATGTAATGGATGCGAAGTTTCCAAATCGGTGGATAGGACGTGGTGGTCCTGTGAGATGGGCAGCACGGTCTCCCGACTTGACCCCATTAGACTTACTTTCTCTGGGGCGCATTGAAAGATAGAGTCCATCAGGAAGTCCCAACTACAATAGCGAATATGCAACAGCGTATTACCGCGGCGTGTGCGGAAATATCTGTGGAAACACTGGGATCAGTACAACGCTCTCTTGTCCATCGTCTACAGAAGTGCATTGATGAAAACGGTGGTCACATTGAACATGTGCTGAAAAGACACAGTTTCATCAGTCAAGATGTTATTGTTTACTTGTGAATGCCTTTTTCGTGGTGGATGTAATTTAAAAACATGACGTTTCTTTAAGCTATATGGCACAAGCTTCTTTAGGAAATCGGTAATTGTACCTTTTGTACTATGTGTACAGTTCTACACTTGTGTTGAACGTGACCAACAGTGTCTTCATTGCCATCCTCTACAAAGTTGGTTATTTCAGAAGGTACCCGGTTTAGAGAAGTGAAACCAATTTTGTTATCAATAATTGTATGTTTGCTTTTGATTTTGCTGAAAAAAAAAAACATGTATATTCCATTTTAAAAAAAGGTAACTTTGCGTTGAAAGTGGCATCGTTATAATTTCCTGGATTGTGCATATCCTCCCATTGTGTGACCCCCTGACGTGGCTACATTCCAGCGCAAGTAGATTTTTCACATCTTGTTTCATTTCGATAATATTTGAGGTCGCTGAGTTAGGTGGGACACGCTGTATAGAAGTGTGAAATATTGGGGATTCTACAAAAAAATAAGACAAGTCCAATGCTTTTCCAAGATAATTAATTACCTGGAATATTTGGCATTCAATAATGATTAGTACTTTGTTAGGATTTACATAATAAATAATCGTATTTGTGGATTCAAATATTCTTCATTTTTGTATTCAACTAAGATTTCGGCAAAGAACCAGACCAGTCCAAACGGTCTTTTAGGTTTTCTCAGCTATCGTCATAAAAAATATATACATATTTTCTTTATATGCAATGTAGTGGCCAACGGCCTGGCCATATTGAAACACCGGATCTCGTGAGAACTCCGCAGTTAAGCAGCATTGGGTGTGGTCGGACCTTGGGTGGTATGCCGGTTCTAGGTACTGCGCGCTGTTGGCCAACATGAGGAGGAGCGGAAAGGCCCTGCCTGGCCATCCTACCGCACGTAAACTCCGGATGAGGATATCCTCTTCGGACACACGGACCTGCCTTCGGGCAGAATACCAATTACATTTACATGCAATGTAAAGCTCCTAGTGAGACAATAGGAAGTCTAAAATCAATTTTTATTTCATTCAGCGCAAATGAAGCGATACTGATGTTTTATCTTATTTTTTAGTTTCTGAACGATTTAATTGTTGGACATGTATGGTTCTTGGAATGAACCCTTCAATTGTACAAGTAGCGTTTTAAACTTAAACACAGTATTTAGCAGGAGAGGAATTATCTCGCATTTTATTGTGAATACAAAACGGCAAAAATCCGCACTTTCAAGTTCAGCATTAAGATACATCAACTGGAGAATTGGGCATAATATTGTTTCAATGTTCTTACCTTGAGCCGCTGTATCCTCTCCTCCAATTGATCCCTGTCGTTCAGGTCCGTCCCGATGGTAGCGACCCTGGCGGCGAGCTCTAGTAGCTCGTCTCGCAGTACAACCATTTCACCTTGCAGTGTGCGTACCTTCTGTAGATCGTCGGCGCAAACCTGTAGCTTCTCCCATTCTTCGACCAGACCTAAAAGCACAAACGAGAAGAGCCATCGTTATAAAGTTATAAAAAATTACATGTATTAATCCTAAATTGCCCAATAATCTAATCAATGCTTGTATTTTTTTTTCCAGGAGTGTCGTTACCTTGTACGCCGGCCATTCATTGGGCACAATCGTGTTGATTGACAGACTGAAGAGCTACATGTGACAATACGTTTTTGGCCCTTAGCAGAAGAGTAAGAACTTTGAATGGAATCGATTTTTCACATACTAATAAAGTTATAGCTATTATTTACCTTTTCGAAAAAGGCTCCCCATTTCCATCCACTTGGTTCGATTTTTCCCATTATCGAACTCGACGGAGATTCCAGATCGTTAAATTTTATGTTTACATTTGAAAGTGATTGGTGCAAAATTACGGTAGTTATTGTGTCCACAAGAAAGCGATATATAGTGTGCGTTCAAAAAGTAACGAGCCGGAGGCTAGAATGCGCAAACCGGTGACTACATCGGCTAATCGTGGCGTGTGTAACGAGGTGTGGTTCCGATCAGAGCGTGGAAGGTCACGGCCCGTCGCTCGAGGGCACGAGTGCACGTCACGTGACGATACGACGCGAGCAGCAGTATGCATCAATCGTCCAACGCTGCCAGTCGCATTGCAAACAGTGACATGGAGGCGTCACCCGAAGAGCAAAGAGGTGTTGTTCGGTTTCTGACAGCAGGAGGAGTAGGGGGAACGGACATTCATCGCCGAATGTCACAAGTGTACGGCGAACACTGCATGTCCCTTGCAAGGATCAAGGCGTGGCACAAGCGCTTCAGGGAAGGAAGGGTGTCGTTAGCCGATGATGCCCGATCTGGGGCAGCCCCCTGCATTACCGATGACAATGTCCACCTGGTTGATGCACTCATTGCCCAGGTCCGCCGAGTGTCAGTGAACGCCATAGCCGCCGTGGTCGCTCCACGACAATGCGCGAGCTCATACGGCCAACACAGTCGCGGCACTCCTGCAGAAATTAAAATGGGAGGTTCCCGGCTACCCTCCATACAGTCCAGACCTCTCTCCCTGTGATCACGGCATGTTTGGACCCCTGAAAAGGGCTCTGCGGGGCCAACGATTCATCTCGGACGCCGACGTCCAGCTGTACGTGCGGAACTGGTTCACATCGCAGCCCAGGGAATTTCATGAGACAGCCATTCACCGCCTCGTGTCACAGTGGGACAAGTGCCTCAACAGCCAGGGCCAATACTTCTAACATACAGGCACTATCACCTGCAAAAATAACGGGCCGTCTTGCCGAGCGGGAGTTGAGTTTTCGAGCCAGCAGGTTGCTATCACTTGATGTGTTCTCGGGAGGGGAAGGTTGGGAGCCGTGATTGGGCAGCTGTCCTTGTAGGTAAGGGTGGACAGGGTGGGGGGGAGTGTGGATTCACCTGTTTAATAGCAAGAGGCTGACTGTGGCTCAGTAACACGAGAGCGAACTTGTGTTATGTTTAAATTTAACTGACATTTTCGGTTGAAATAATTCACTCATTGAAAAAACGCTTTAAGTTAACATTTGACTGACATTTTTGGTCAGGATAACTCCTAAACATACGCAGTTATCCTGGTAAGCACGCAATTTGCCTAACAGTGGTGGCCAAACGGCAGGATATCTTACAGGGGAGTTTTCTCTCTCGTTTACGGGTCGGCGGACTTCTATGAAGAAGGTATCCATAAACTTGTGCCACGCTATGACAAATGCCTGCAAAAGTTCGGCAGTTATGTGGAAGAGTAGTTTAAGAGCTGTAGAATGTTGTGTAATAAATATTTTTTCTGTATCTGTACACAATTTAAATTTATTACCAAACGGAACTTACTTACTGAACGTGCCTCGTATATAATTTTGAACTGACGGTGATTTTGGGACCTAGGGGTTGTGAAACACGAAGATACAGTATATCGAAACTCTCCGGAAGTCGTAACATGGTTCCCATTCCAATAGTAAACTTTCTCATGAAATCTACCCAAAAACGTTTCAACATTTAATAGGGACCTCTAATAAATAAATTATTATTTCAGCCACTAGGATATTAATTGTAACTCCTCGCCCAATCGAATTGGGTACCGCACACACTGGTGACCATGGATATTCCTTGCTTTACGACCTGCCTTCCGCATTCTCCTGCGTGATACAGGACGTTACGCATATTCCAAATGCATACGAGTAAATGGAGCATTTTATGTATTGCGTCGTATCCCAGTCACGGCGTGGTTTTTACCAGGCAGTAACCGCAAGTACCACCCATCAAATCACGCCTTGCCACTGCAGGTTCCAATCCCAACCATCCTGAGTGTGTGTGTGGGCTTGCCACATTCTCTCCAGACAAATGCTATGTGTGTAAGTCTACCTCATTATTCCCATTTCTACGGGGTCGGACATGAGATGAATTTCTACGGGATCGGACATAAGATGAATTTCCAAGAGGTGGGTGTGGTATTTTTTTTTACCGCCATGTGCCCTTCCTGACACCAACCTGACGAGAGCTGGAGGTAAGCGGCCGTGGCCTATTAGGCCTAGAAGGTATCAGTGTTGCCAACCATGGAAGACAAAACCATCGTATTTCACTTTAAGCTATCGCATATAGTGTAGTATTAATCGCAGTCTATCGTAAAAATCATCGTGGGAGTTACGACAACAACAGCAACATCAATAATATAAAATAATAATAATATTAATAATAATAATAATAAGTATTCAGACTACGTGGAGTTACTACAATTAAAGAGCAATAATAATATCGTAAGGCCTCGGGTGTCGGGTGCAAGCTTTGTTATTGGACGCCCACAGGGCAGCTTGCATGTCGAATTATGTTGTTCCTTGGAGCGCTACGAAAGTCAAGGAGGTTAGATATCGAAGCTCCTTGACACTACAGCACTTTCTTGAACAGAAATGAAGAACCTTTGTGTTGGCGGAAAATCTCGAGATTAATTTTGCCATTATGAACACGGCCTACTGAATTCAAATGGGTTCCTTAACATGCCAACAACGTATGACATGCGTGACGTGATTTTTTGTGCCTTTCAAAAATCACTTACCACGGCCAGGAGCAAAGCTGCAAGCTTGTGGTTGGTAGTCCGACACGATAACCCCCCCCCCCCCTCCCGTGGCAAGCAAAGAGTGATGTCACGTAATGCAAAATTGTTATATTACAAAGCCGTTGTCCTCCCAGAAGCTCTATATGCATCAGAAACCATAACTTTAGGAGGCCATTCAAAAACTGCAGGCATTGAAAAGCAAGAACGCAAAATTCTTAGAAAAATATTCGGTCCTAGACAAGAAAATGGAATATGGATCAAGAGACGAACTGCAGACTTCTACAGTCTCACAGACAGTTTCAAAAAACACTGTAAATTGGCTGGAGGAAACAAGGGGAGGCCTGAATGAGATGAACATCGGAGAGAACACAATGAAAAACCGAGAAATATTCAGAACCACTGCAAATAAGCACACATTTAAGGTGAAATCTATCAGCAGGACTGGTACAGGATGGACAGAAGCAACACTTGGAGTTCATGAAGGGACTTTGGGAGAAGAAGAAGGCAAAAGTCATCAAGCCAACTAACAAGTTTCAACGCGTTCTAGGGATGGACATAGCAAAGAAAAGAAAAAAGGAAAAGAGGAAAAAAGGGGGGAAAAGAATAGAAAAGAAAAGAAAGAAAGAAAGAAAAGGATGGAAGAAAGAAAGAAAGAAAGAAAGAAAGAAAGAAAGAAGCAAGAAAAGGATGGAAGAAAGAAAGAAAGAAAGAAGCAAGAACAGGAAGGAAGAAAGAAAGAAAGAAAGAGAGAAAGAAGCAAGAACAGGAAGAAAGAAAGAAAGAAAGAAAGAAAGAAGCAAGAAAGAAAGAAAGAAAGAAAGAAAGAAAGAAAGAAAGAAGCAAGAAAAGGATGGAAGGAAGAGAGAAAGAAAAAAAGAAAGATAGAAGCAAGAACAGGAAGGAAGGAAGAAAGAAAGAAAGAAAGAAAGAAGCAAGAACAGGAAGGAAGAAAGAAAGAAAGAAAGAAAGGAAGAAAGAAAGAACAGGAAAAAAATGAAAGAAAGGAAGGAAGAAAGAAAGAAGGAAAGAAAGATAGATAGAAGCAAGAAAGAAAGAAAGAAAAGGAAGGAAGAGAGAAAGAAAGAAAGAAAGAAAGAAAGAAAGAAGCAAGGAAAGGATGGAAGGAAGAAAGAAAGAAAGAAAGAAAGAAAGAAAGAACAGGAAGAAAGAAAGAAAGAAAGAAAGAAAAGGATGGAAGAAAGAAAGAAAAAAGAAAGATAGAAGCAATAACAGGAAGGAAGGAAGAAAGTAAGAAAGAGAGAAAGAAAGAAAGAAAGAAAGAAAGAAAGGAAGAACAGGGTGGAAGGAAGAAAGAAAGAAAGAAAGAAAGAAAGAAAAAAAGATAGAAGCAAGAACAGGAAGAAAGAAAGAAACAAACAAACAAACAAGAAAAGGAAGAATGAAAGAAAGAAAGAAAGAAAGAAAGAAAGAAAGAAGAAGCAAGGAAAGGAAAAAAATGAAAGAAAGGAAGGAAGAAAGAAGCAACTTGGGATACCGTACTGAAAGTATTCTTCATCCGGTCGGGTTGGCAATGGCTGAGGTGGGTATCAAACCCACTTCTTCTCAGTTTTTCGTCACGAAGGTGAGTGTGCCCCAAGTTCCAGCTCCTTGGCAGTACCGGGACCTCCGGATTGACACCCAAGAATGCCAACCTCTACTTGAAGTAACTACACCACCACTTCCTTGGCGGAAGCAACACACAGTTGCTGGTTTCCCCCAATAGACTACAGTACGTCATCACAGAACGTCGCGAATGACGTACTGGAACGGTACGGCTTCACTTTGTCCCATTAAACGTGATGACACACATTTACTGCTCTCTTAAAGACGTGATGAAGTTAAACTGCAAAAACATGTTCCGAATGAACCGCGAGAACTTGCCTAATATGGAACAAGCAGGCCTAACAGTACCTCCGTAATTCTGGGAAACTGACTGTTCTCAAACCTTCTTTATCATCTTGGCAATGGCTTACGTGTCACCAAAGAGAGATTGTGTTATTGCCTAAATATTTACCTATTCAACAGTACAAAGTTACAGCTCAAATTTTCCGCACTCAGAACTAAACATTAGAACATCTAGAGCAGTGGTTCCCAACCTTTGCCAGCTGACGCCCCCCTTTTAGCCCCCGCCCCCCTCCCCCACTCGTCACTTCTATAGCCTCTTCGATAAACTGACGCGGAGGATATAGACCTAACCTAACAACACTACATAATGGAATAATTATTTCTGACAAATTTATATGAAGTACGCGCTTTATATCTATTTCATACTAACTTCATTTTAGCACAATACAAAGTACACACTTTTACAATAGATCCTTAAATTAGTCAACAAATGTCAGTGAGAGGGTTGACACTGTTTTCTCTTGGTAAGATTCGGTATGTTTGGTTTGATATTTGACAGAGCACAGCGGAGATCACTTGCAACATCAAGACGACAGCGCTGCTTTGTTTCTATGACACTCAGCGTTGAAAATCCTGACTCACTTAAATATGTCGTTGAAAATGGGACAATGACACGCAATGTAACTTTGGCTACTTCAGGATACACTGCAAGACAGTTTACCCAAAAGCCACCCAGTCCGAATACAGTAGCTTGGAATCGTCTCTCAGGATTGATTTTGCTGCTTATAACACAGCAAATTCCTTATTTCACCTCCAACCTCGCGGCTCCATAGAAGTTTGTGCCGACAGTTGCCAATTACCAGTGCTGACTTGGTGCGGCAATCACCTGGAGATATTCGAAAAATGTTTATTATACAAAATTGCAATATTTTAGTTTAAAAAATTAAATTAATTCGGAAATCACCCCACGCCCCCCCCCCCCCCCCCCCCAGGTTGGGAACCCCTGATCTAGAGGCTAGAGAGGTGGATTTAACGGGGGAGGCGGGGGCAGAGTTGATCCCTCCACGGATGATATTACACAATCAATTTTCAAAAAAATGCTATGAATTTTATGTTATATTAAACAAACTAGCAACCCTCCCAGGCTTCGCCCGGGAACAGTTATGAATACATTACGTGTTAAGCGCTTTTGAACTGACGGTGGTTTTGGGATCTGGGGGATGTGAAACGCGAAGATATGTCAAAATTAGCGGCTTGGATGGCGTAGTCGGTAGCATGCTGAATTGCTGTGCCCAAGATCGCGGGTTCAAACCCGGCCGAAGTCGTCGGTGTTTTTAAGAGCGTTAAAATCCTTCAGTATGCCTTCCTTCGGAGGGGAAGTAAAGCCGGCGGTCCCATGTCATAGATTTATGGCATGCAAAAGATCCTTCCACTAACTAAACTTGTGTGAAGCTAAAGTAACGCTCTATCAAAGTTCCAACGTTCACCACTAGGTGTTAGTGACATCTGATAGCGAAAGTTGGAACTACCTGAAATTGAACGGAACTTGTAGTTCACCCTATGGGTGTCCGCCTTGAAGCAGCTACAGCCTCTGGCGAGCCAAACATGTCCTCGGACACTCCCAGCACTAAAAGCCATAAATAAATAAATAAATAAATAAATAAATAAAATGTCGAAATTTCCGGAAGTAGAAACATGGTACCCACTGCAACAGGTAGAGTAGCTTTCTAACGAAATCTACCTAAAATCTGCGGTTTAGATGTGTCTACTCTTTGCCAATATGTAGATGAAATTTCTATTACAGTACACATCCGCAAGATAAGAACTTGGCAACGCAGCCAAGAGAAGCAAACAGGAATGAGAATACCAAATATACAGAGCACAGGTTGTCTTAGAGAGTAACCGGATGTAACTCGACCCAACGCAAGCCAATTAACCCAAGACATCCTCAGTGCACACGAGATATTCTAGCTCAGCAAAAGAATGAAACCTTCCTTCAGAGAACTCAAGAACGCAGATTAAGCATTATCTCTTCCGTCCAGATCACCTCGCGGTGCAATGGCTAGCATTCTTATTAGTTGCCAGCCGCCGCTGAGGCTCGGGTATGATTCCAGGACCTGCCAAGATATATTTTCTAACTCGAATCGATTCCCGGTCAATGCATGTGAGATTTTCGAAGTGAAATGCCATGTCCTATGGTTCGGATTCCAGGTAAAAAGGAGGTCCCGTGGATCATGATCGCATGAATAACGATCACGTAAAACTAAAAGCTTCCTTCCTTTTTAACTCGAATTGTCCATAAAAAGAGTTGTCCTTGTTGTTGTTGTTGATTCTTTAGGGGCTTTGCGACATCGTGGTCATATAGCCCCATGTAATTGGGTGTGTGTGTACTTGAAACAAGGAAGTTGGTAGTTTTACGCGACCGTTAATCCCAGGATCATGAACCAAAGGACCTCATTTTAACATAGAATCCGAATCACAGGACATGGCAATTCAGTTAGTTATTGTTGTCTTAAGAGGCGGAACTACGAGGTCATCTGCCCCTCTTAACACAGATTAATGTTTACAAATTTGGAATGGAATTTAAAATTTAGAGGTACACGCCTAAATTTGAACAGATCGATTTTTTTTATAATAAAACTAATAATTATAATATAAACAAAAATTACGGAAAAACAAAAATTCAGCATTCGAAAACGAACAAGTCGTTGAGTCAATGTTCACTGGAAAATGTAGATTGCTGGCCCTAATCCACTCTCACTTATAAAGCGGATGACGCGATCAGCAGCCACCGCGTCATCGGCTAATATAAGTTTGAGTGTAAACCAAGGTTTCTTCGTAAATCAGCAAGATCCACACACTCGGTTAAAATGTGGGCCACGGTGAAAACGGCTCCACAGGTACAAAGTGGGGGAGTCTTCCCTTCTCATCAGATACGAGTGGGTGGATCTTGTATGACCTATCCCTAGCCTACACAAAATGACGACTCCCTCCGTGACCCAAGGCATTTCACTTTGAAAATCTCACACGCATTGACCGGGAATCGAACCCAGTCCACCACGGAGAGAAGCAAACAGTTTGACTGCTGCGCCACCACGCCCCTGTGTGTACATGCAGCCTACTCGAGCTAGGATTTGGGTAGGAAGCGGCCGTGGCCATCCCGGAATAGAAGTTGGGGAAACCACGGAAAACCACTTCCAGGATGGCTGAGGTAGGAATCGAACCCGCCTCTTCTCAGTTTTGCCTCACGAGGCTAAGTGTACCCCGTTCCAGCTCTCAGACCAGAATTAATTTTGTTGGCAGAACTGGGAATCGAACCCAGACCTCCACGGTGAGAGTCAAGAATGCTTGCCGCTACACCACGAGGTGGTCTATTTGAAATGTGGCGTTACAGGATGCACACAAGAACATGGCGACGCATTAACCTTCGCATCTAACATGGAGGAGTGCTCACTGACGTTGTTGATAGATGAACTCAACCTGTGTTTCTTAATAACTGGGTAGCGCGCCTGTCGCGCACTAGGTTCAATTCTTGGATCCGTCAGTGATTTTAGAAACTCAGCTTCGTGAGGAGAATTGAGTAACTGACAGTGAGGCAGCGACCCGGTCACGGGGACTTGATGCGCAGACCATGCGTCACCCGATAATCTTAATGACAAATGGCTGGGCAGCGGGCGCTTCATAGGCCGTAGCTCCACGGGGTTTGGATTATTTATTTCTAACGAACAGTACTTGTTTTAACAGCTGTACTATTAACATGTCAAGGGAATTATCGCCCACCTTATATACAGTTATTTAATTATACAAATTTTTATAGCAAGCCAAAATTTCACTCTTTTGTTCACTTAGTTTATGTGACTCCTGTCAAAACGGCTTCGGTGGCGTAGTTGGTAGCATGCTGAACTGCTGTGCCCAAGATAGCGGGTCCAAACCCGGCCGAAGTCGTCGGATTTTTTAAGAGCGTTAAAATCCTTCGGAGGGGAAGTAAAGCCGGCGGTCCCATGTCCTAGATTTATGGCATGCAAAAGATCCTTCCACAGACTAAACTTGTGTGAAGCTAAATTTCTAGGTATCAGTGACATCTGGTAGCGAAAGTTTGAACTACTTGAAATTGAATGGAACTTCTAGCTCACCCTATGGGTGTCCATTTGAAGCAGCAACCTGTGGCGAGCCGAACTTTTCTTCGGACACTCCCGGCACTAAAATCCATACGCTAAATAAATTTTAAAAATGTCAAGCGAATTTTCGCCCACCATATATACAGTAGTTATTTAACTATACAAATTTTTATAGCAAGTCAATATTTCACTCTTTTGTCCTGTTAGATTATGTAACTCCTGTAAAGGGGCAGATGGTCTCGTTGTTCCGCGCATTAAAACAACAAAGTAACTCCTGTAACACTTCTGTGTTATTGAAAACGCAACAATTAGTAATAATTATTTACAGTTATACTTTGAAGTTTGTGCAGTTTGTAAATTTAATACTTGAGTTCTCGAATAATCGATTAATAGAAGCGAAAAAAAGATGTATTGCTACAAAACGATTAATCGATTGTGCATTTAATCGATTAATCGTTTAATTGGTAAATTGTATCGTCGATTAATCAATGTACGTCGCTCCTTTCATAAGGAATCATACAATTTTTAATAATGCATCTTCTTTGTGAAAACTGGGCTAAAACTAAGTAAAACAATAATGTTCCTGTCCTAAATTGTATACATTGAACAAGAATTCAAAATCTTTGCTGAAAACTCTTCGTTAAACCCTTCCCAATTTGATTGATATTTGTCCTTCCACTGTCACTGACTCTTATTTGGTTATTGTTAACATAAACAAGGAAGAACACTTTGTATATTTTGGTAAAAAGTAACTTTTATAGATTTGTGTGCATAAATTCCGAAAATAAGCATAACTCAACTTAAGCGATGACCTCTCATTTAAACTTCTGTTCTTATCTCGTGTCTACATGAACGGTCAGTCGATTAATCGTTTTCGATTAATTTCAAATTATTCGATGAATCGATTATAATCGTTTAACCGAACATCGCTCACAACCAACTCTACAGTAGTGAGAGGTGAAGGAACTTGGTGCATTCCATGTACCGTAACGAGAAGCCGTGTCAAAATAAGCTCCGAATATCAAAAGTGCGTAGTTCCTTCCCTTCCTAAAAGTTATCCCTGATATTAGTCTAAATCAGGGGTGCACAACCCGCGGCCCTGAGAGTTTATGCGGCCCGCAGATAAATATTTTATACTATTGAAAACCTGAATATATATATATTGTGAATGATGAGATTTTTCCCATTATTGTATTGAAAAATAAACAATGTCAAGCATCACATTAGGAGTATTAGACAACTGCTTGATTTGATGGTCAGTTTGACGATATATTGGTTTTCATTTTTTATATACTTTGATGTTAAGAATTCTATTTTTTGTAAAAATAAAAATTTTACAACCTTGTGATAGTATTATTTTATTTTATATACCCCTAAACCTTTTCAAATTAGGAGTAAGTTGATTGTAAATCAGTAATTTGGTAACTTAATAACGCAATTTGCCCCCCCCCCCAAAAAAAAAAAATCAAAAATGGATTTAAACCATTTAGAGGACACAAAAATGGTATTGAAACACATTTTTTTGTCTCTCGGTAAAATAGGTTATTCAGATAATAGTAAAATTAGCTTTAGCGGTAGGGTTTGACAAGTGCCTATGTGGAAAGGTAACTTGCGACCCGCCACTTGAAAATGAAAATCCACAGCCTGCTTCCAGTCTCCGACCGGGTCAGTAATGGAATGAATGAAGGCCCCATCTAGCGGCGAGGATATGAAGTGTGCCGGCTGCCGAAGCCTGTCGCACTCCTCTGGGGCAATGATTAAATGAATGACAGATGAAATGAAATGATAGTGGAGAGTGTTGCTGGAATGAAATTATGACAGGGAAAACCTGAGTACCCGGAGAAAAACCTGTCTGCCTCAATTTTGTCCAGCACAGATCTCACATGGAGTGACCGGGATTTGAACCACGGACCCAGCGGTGAGAGGCCGGCGTGCTGCCGCCTAAACCACGGAGGCTCTGCGACCCACCACTTATTATGTAAAAATAAACTTGGCCCCCACTTATAAAAAGGTTGTGCACCCCTGTTCTAAATGAATCAACAACAACAACAACAACAAGCTATTGCACTGCACGAGGATGCTTTCCGCGAACAGATTATGTAAGTCTAAAACACTTGCCAATATTCGAACACAAATGGAATGGTTATGTAAGAACAGGACAGGTCCGGATTGGAACGATCTGCACAGCCATCAGACTGTTTAAATGACCTGCTATCTAGCAACATTGGTTGTTAATTCGTAATGGTGGCCTACGACATCCTTGTTCATCAGCCCCGTGTACTTGATGATTGTTGAATTTGTCTGATAACCTGTTTTATTGTAATGGTTGTATTAGCGTGTATATTTGTAATTGAGGCTAGGATTGTCAATGAAGCGGCCATGGCCTTGAATAAAACCACTTTCAAGATAAATAATAATATCGTATGGCCTCGGGCACCGGGTGCAAGCTTCATTATTTGACACCCAGAGAGCAGCTGGCTTGTCGAATTTAGCCGTTCCTTGGAGCGCTATGAAAGTCAAGGAGGTTAGATATCTAAGCTCTTTGACACTATAGCGCTTTCTAGTAGAGAAAGGAGGACCTTTTGTGTTGGCGGAAAAACCCGGGATTAATTTTGCCATTATGAACACGGACTACTGAATTCAAATGGGTTCTTTGACATGGAAACAACGTATGACATGCGTGTCGTGATTTTTGTCACCTTTCAAAAATCACTTATCACGGCTAGGAGCGAACCTGAAAGCTTGCCCTGCAAGCTTGGGGTTGGTAGTCCGACACGATAACCCACCTTGGCAAGCCACTTTCAAGATGGTTGAGGTAGGAATCGAACCTACCACTTCTCAATATCGATCACCTCAAGAGACTGAGTGAACCTAGTTTCAATTCGCAGACCGAAATTATTATTTATTTATTTTTTACTTGAAAATATTTTGGAACTGGGAGGTCAATCTGTGATTAGCGTGGACACGGTGGTTACCATGGTAACAAGTGCAATATACATTCTAGTTCAGTAGAGACATCTAGATGTTGCTATAAGAACATCGTACTTACTATTATTGAAAGTTAGTGCGTCCATCGGTCGCGAGATAGCATGAACTTGTGGTGTTGGATTAGTTACTAAACGTCGTTTAAAATTTCGATTTTTTTCCCTTCTTTCGTCTGTTTGGTTGGTTCCTCAGGTTAGGGCTGCGACAACGTGGTCATGTAGCCCCGTGTACTTTGGGTGTGTGTAGAATCTGTCTGATAACCGGTGTTAATTGTGATGGCTGTATTAGTGTATGTTATCTGTTTTAAAATAAAGTATGGACTGCAATCATTCGATTTTCAAGTAGTTCCAACTTTTACTACCAAACGCCACCGTCAACCACCCCCTAGTTCTGAACTTGGTTATTAGATGCCACCGCAGTCGGCACTTGGCGACGAACGATGGAACCTAAGAGTGTTAGTCAAATCTAACCTATAATTTAGCTTCACACAGGTGTAATTAGTGGGAGGTCTTTTATGGCATGGGACCGCCGCGCCGGCTTTACTTCCCCTCCGGAGGAAGGCGTAGAGGGATTTTTAACGCTCTTAAAAATCCGACGACTTCGGCCGGGTTTGAACCCACGATCTTGGGCAGTTCTTGCGTCTCAGAGAATCATTTTAAAATCTAAGGAACATCGAATTTTAGTGTCAACAAAAATACGGTACCTCAACAGTTACTAAATTTATATTCGTTATTTTTGGGCGTGAGTGATCTAAGCATATATGATTTCCAAGGTTACAAGGCTCTCAAAAAGGGACCGTTACTATGAATTACATCAAATAATAATAATAATAATAATAATAATAATAATAATAATAATATCGAATGGCCTCGGGTGCCGGGTGCAAGCTTTGTAATTTGATACCCAGAGGATTGCTTGCATGTCGAATTTCGTTGTTCCTTGAAGCACTAAGAAAGTCAAGGAGGTTAGATATCTAAGCTCCTTGGACACTATAGCGCTTTCTAGTAGAGAAATAAGGAACTTTGTGTTGGCGGAAACTCCCGAGATTAATTTTGCCATTATGAACACGGCCCACTGAATTCAAATGCGTTCTTTAACATGCCAACATCGTATGACATGCGTGTCGTGATTTTTGCCGGCTTTTTAAAAAAATCACTTATCATGGCCAGGAGCGAACCTGCATGCTCGGGGGTTGGTAATCCGACACGATAACCACTCACCCACCGTGGCAAGCAATATCGTACTTACTATTATTGAAAGTTAGTACGCCTATCGGTCGCGAGATAGCATCAACTCTTAAGTATTCCTAAAGTTACTAAATGTTTAAAATCTTGCGTCGCAGAGTAGGCCTATCATTTTAAAATCTAAGAATCAGTGCTAGCAACATCAAATACCAGTGTCAACAAAAGATCCCTAAATAGTAACTAAATTTATATTTCTTATATTTGGAGCGTGAGTCATCTGGCCTATATGGTTACCAAGGTAACAAGGCTCTCTAAACGGGCCCTTACTATGAATTAGATCAAATGTTGCCTGATAATAATAATAATAATAATAATAATAGTGTATTAATTTGCAATAATTGAATCCCCCCACTGATATGGAAGAGATGTGTAGGAAAATACGAACATCGACTACACCACTTCAAATATTAGCATACATGTTCTCATTGCTGAGCCTAACATTGATAACATTAATTCTTTTGAAATGCTAATGAAAATCCACAGCCTGCTTCCAGTCTCCGACCGGGTCAGGAATGGAATGAATGAAGCCCCCATCTAGCGGCGAGGATATGAACTGTGCCGGCTGCCGAGGCCTGACGCACTCCTCTGGGGGCAATGATTAAATGAATGACAGATGAAATGAAATGATAGTGGAGAGTGTTGCTGGAATGAAGTTGTGACAGGGAAAACCGGAGTACCCGGAGAAAAACCTGTCTGCCTCCGTTTTGTCCAGCACAGATCTCACATGGAGTGACCGGGATTTGAACCACGGACCCAGCGGTGAGAGGCCGGCGTGCTGCCGCCTGAGCCACGGAGGCTCATTTTGAAATGCCAATACAGTAATAATATCATATAGGCTACATGATTCGAAGTTTCTTGGTGTAGGGAAGGAACTTGGACATATTTTTTTTCTTCTTTCTTGTGATAGGTTTTGACAAACTACTCCACCACTGAATCACCGAGAACGCTTGCTATCAGTAAGAACTCCTCGACGCATATCTGCCTCGCACACGCACTTACGTGAGAATTAGAACACACATTGACGATCGCAATAGCTACACGAACGAGATCATCTTCTTGTGGGAACCAGTTTGCAAGTCCCGTTCATATGGATAACGAAGACCGTTGCGTTTAACCGTTCCATTCTAATGATCCCAATAAAGAATGCAATTCATTTGCCAACACCATGTCTAAATATCACCTTCTCTGATGATTGAATAATAATAATAATAGACCTGGAACCGAAACTAAAAATCGGGAAGGCGTGGACAACAGAGAGAAAGGTGCAACATCGATTGCGAATAAAAGAGTACTGGGCCAACATTAAAATGCAGAAGAAACAGTTGACATGACGTGATCCTTAGTTGGCCGTAACGAAACAAGAAGAAGAAGAAGAAGAAGAATAGACCTGGAAACAACAATTAGGAAAAGACGTTTACGTTTCTATGGACATGTGGTTAGAATGGATCCAACAAGAATAAATAAACAAATTTTTCATTAAATATACAATCTGGAGAGCCAAGGGGGGTTGCACCAAGCAGATGAAGGAAGAACTCTGGAGGCTAGGAATTACAGACGACGACTGTCGAAACAGAACACAATTCAGGGAAATACTTTCTAACATAAAGGTTCTTGTGGGTGAAAAGAGAGAACGCAGGGGAGGAAGATGGACAGCAGAGGGAAAGGCGCAACACTCGGAAAGAATGAAGGAAGTTTGGAGGAAGAGAAAGGACGAAAGACCTATGAGAAGGAAATGAAAAGATATTTGCGTGGTCCTTAGTTTTGACTGGTTCGCATACTGTAATATAATAATAGTAATATGCAAAACATCTATAATAAGAAGGCACTGAGTATAGGTGCCAAGCTTACATAAACCGGAAAGGCTGTATGCTTCGGAGAATTTGGTTGGTTGGTTCCTTAGTTTAGGGACTACGACAACGCGGTCATTTAGCCCCATGTACTTTGGGTGTGTGTAGAATTTGTCGCATAACCGGTGTTAATTGTGCTGGCTGTATTAGAGTGTTATCTGTAATTCAGGTAGACGGACTGCAGACATCACTTTTTCAAGTAGTTCCTACTATTGCTATCAAATGTTACCATCCACGACACCTAGCTGCGGACTTGGTTACTAGATGCCAACGCAGCCAGCACCTGGCGACGAACGTTGGAACTGATATAGCGTTATCTAACTAACCTACAAATTTTAACTTCCATAAGTGTAATGGAAGGTTCTTTATCATGCCATAAATCTATTACATGGGACCACCGGCTTTACTTCCCCTCCGTAGGAAGGCATACTGAGGGATTTTAACGCTCCTAAAAAATCTGACGACTTCGGCCGGGTTCGAACCCGCGATCTTGGGCATAGAACCTGAGCATGTTACCAACTACGCCACCAAAACCACCACGAAACTCGCTCCTTTTCACATTATTAATTAATTAAGCGTTATTATTTAATATTTATTCTGAGCAAACTCAATAAATATTTTAGACGTTTCATAGAAAGCCAAAAAGGGTTGACTGAGTTTTATTTTGTAGCTGAAGGTTTAACACCCACTTCATAAAAAGAAAAGTTCAAAACTCCCTAATAACATGGGGGATTTGAGGGAAACGATGAAAAAGCAAGAACCAAATTTAAAAAATGAATAAAAATAGTTACAATTTGAATTTTGAAAATTAACAAGATGTTCATTAAAGAACATATAGCCTTCTTTCTCCTAAATGCATGTGTATTGTTGTAACTCTTTGTCCTTTTCAAGGAGTATAATTGAATGTCGGTAGATGTCTCTAATGAACTAGATAACGAACACTTGTTGCCATGGTAACCACACTAATCACAGATAGGCGTACTAAGTTTCAATAATAGTAAGTAAGATGTCTTATAAGAACATGTGATTTAAGCTTAGAACATTTTCTGCAAAAATCGAAAGTAGGCTAAAAACGTTGCATCTAATAGCAAGATGTGTGTGTTTCCTTGGAAATGTATATAATTGTTGTAAAAAAATTAAGAGAGGCACGTTTATAATATAAAATAATATCGTTATTGTCAACAAATTCAATGAAAATATCCATACAAACATCGAGAACAATGGTGAAACCATTCAACAGTGCAGTCAGTTCTGCTACTTAGGAGGTACGGTATTGTCACTGACGATAATAGGTGCACCACAGAAATCAAAAGGAGAATTGCCCTCGCTGAACAGGCCTTCAGCAATATTAGAGACAGCTTCTGACAAGCAGCCACATTAGCATTAAAACTAGAAAATTGTTTATGAAAACAATTGTCTGGAATGTTTTGTTATACGGATGCGAAACTTGGGTTTTAAGGAAACTGGACATACAACGCCTGGATGATGATGATGATAATTGTTTTAAAGGGCGTAACATCTAGGTTATCGGCCCCTAATGATCAGGGTGATTGCGAAAATGACAATGAAATGGAAACCAGAACGAAAATTAAGTGAGACGGAAAATACTTACAAAAATGGAACCCAGATTGAAACTAACAAAATGTTCTTAGAAAAGGGAATTTAGAACGAAAAGATTCACAAAATGAATAGATTGAAAAATACGCACAAAATGTAGGTTAGGTTCAAAATACGTACAAAATTCAATGTAGAGTCGAAATACTTACAAAATGCAACTGAAATTCAAAAAACTTACAAATGCAAATGATATCGAAAATACGTACAAAAAGCAATTGCGGTTCAAAATACTTATAATATGTAATTGAAATTGAAAATACACAATGCAATTCAGATTGAAAGATCCCATATCCAATCCAAAATTTTCACAAAGTGCAACTGAAATTCAAAATACTTACAAAATGCAATTGAAAGTGAAAATGCTTACACAATATACGGTAGATTCAAACTATCGGTACTCATTTGGATTGACAATACTTACAAAATGCAATTTAGATTGAAAATACTTGACAAAATGTAATTTAGATTCAAAATACCCACAAAATGCAATTGCACAAAATGCAACTGAGAATCAAAATACTTGCAAAATGCCCACCACACAAAATGCAATTTAGATTAAAAATTTTTTGCGAAATGGGGTTTTGGTTGAAAATACTTACAAAATGCAATTGAAATTCAAAATACTCACTAAAATGCCCTGCTCCTACACTGAAAGACGTTCTAAAAAGCAAATTAGATTGTCAATCTTTACAAAATGCAATTGAGGTTGAAAACAATCGCGAAATGCGATTTAGATAGAAAAAACTCACAAAATGCAACGTAGAGTAAAAAGACATACAAAATGTAGTGTAGATGAAAAAAAAAACGCTAAAGGGAATTTAGATACACGGGGAGCCAAGAAACAAAAACAGTGCGGGAATCTTAAAGAGAAAAGGAAATATAATGAAAAGAAGGAGGGATCAGGAAAGATGAGACAAGGGCCAATTAAGGCGGGAAAGTGAAAGTCTCCCTAGGCTTCGGATACCCTAATACCGTCGGGGTTGGAAAAGAACAAGAGTTGACCAAGGGAAGTCGACAGGAAAGATGACGGAGAGGAGCCCGGCACAAGTAAGTGGAAGCAATGCCGAACTCAGCTGGGGGCCCGTGATCGCCAACCCACGCCCCACAAGATGGGAGCCCCTGGGGGAACAACGCCTGGAAGCAGCGGTAATATGGATGTGGAGAAGGATACTGAAATTAAGCCGGACGGAAAAAAGACTAACGAATGGATCCTCAAGGAAGTGGACGAAACAAGAAAATTGATCACTACTATAGAAAAGAGGAAAGCAAAATTCGTTGACCACATCCTACGTCATAATAAGTTCCTGACCACCATACTGGAAGGAAAAGTTCTGGGGAAGAAAGAAAGAGGAAGACCGCGGAAGGCTCATCTGGATTCTGTGATGCATGGACTTCAATTTAAACAGTGTGCTGACTTAAAATGTACAGCAAGTGAGAGACAAATGGGGTTACAGTGACAAGGCCCGGCCTTTAGATGATGATGATGATGATCTTATTGTTTTGGCTCATTTAGCTGTATGCCCCCCCCCCCCCCTTAATAGAACAAGGCAACACTGTCACATGGCTTCTATCACATCCATTATTCTATGTTATGTCATTGGACTAGGATTTTACGAAAACTACCTAAGTAAATATCATGTTAGCAGTATGATCTCGGTAGAAAAGTGTTCTTCAAAGAATAATAAGTGTTGCTTTGTAGTGGTTAACTTAAGGTGACTTCTGCTATAAATTATAAAATATCGGAACGGAAGTCACGAATGAAAGTAGTGTATACATTGCGTGCCGGTCTACAGATTTCAACACCAGCACCATGTCGATCTGCTGGCACGCTCCAAATCCTCTTCACCCTTGTGTAAACACTCTATCATCACGACCGGAACTCCCTGGCACGAAAGTTGTCCGTTACACACGTCTGCCTTGGCTATGCTCTCGATAGTATCTCATATCTGGATAGTCACGGCGTTAAACGTAACGTTTTCGTAAATTTCTAAGTACTGTAAGTCAAATTGTATTGCTCTTTTTATTCGATACTGTTCTTTTCTTTTCCATTTCAGTTTTTGTGTGTGTTGTAGTTTCTCTTTCACTTATTTCATGTTGTCTTCAGGCTTTTGACTGGTTTGATGCAGCTGCCTCCCTGTACTGAGCTAATCGTTTCATCTCTACATAGATACCACACCCTACATCCGAGGCAGTTTAACATATTCTAACCTTGGTCTACCCCCTACAGTTCTTGTCCTCAACCCTTCCTTCCATGACTAAGCTCGCTATTCCTGGATGTCTTAGTATGCGTCTAATTAACCTATCTCTTCTCATCATTAGCAGTCACCAGAAACATCTCTCCTCTCCCCCTCGTCTTAATACCTCTTCGTTTGTAACCCTATCTACCCATCTGATCTTCATCATTCTCCTGTAACACCACATTTCAAACGAAATTCTCCTCTTTTCTGCTGCACCAATAGTCCAAGTTTCACCTCCATAGAGCGCCACACTCCAGTCCAGACGAAGGCTTTCAAAAATGACTTCCTAATACCTAAATCTATATTCGATGTAGAAATGCTTTCCTTGCCTGAGCCAAGCTACTTCTTATATCCTGTTTGCTTCGTCCCTCACTGGTTATTTTGCTTCCTAAGTAACAGAATTCTCCTACTTCCTTTAGCTTTTCACCTGCCAATTTGATGTCCATCGAGGTTTCTGATTTATTTCGGCTGCATTCCAATATTTTTGTTTTACATTTATGCATTCGCAAGGTGTATTCTTTCCTCAAGACGGAGTTCATACCATTCAAAAACTCATTCAAATCCTCAGGCGCGTCGGCCAAGGCGACGATGTCATCAGCAAATCTCAGAGTTGAAATTATTTCTCCTTGAATCTTCACTCCCACTTTACATTTTTCTCTAATTCCCTTCATTGCTTGTTCAATGTAACGATTGAAAAGTTTCAGCATTGCCTTACAACACCTTTCTGAATACTTATTGCATATGGCAGAAATATAGGTTATGTTCCTCTATGCTCAGCGCGGAGCATCCGCCATTTTTTTTTTTCTGATACACCATTGACATCACTTCAAAACAGGAAATGACATAATTATGGTTGAGTTGAATTCACAGCACCTTCTGTCAATTGTTGCCGCTCTCTGCTCTAGTTAGTTATTGTTGTTTTAAGGGGCGGAACTACGAGGTCATCTGCCCCTCGCTTACTGCTCTACCCGCCAGTTTCATTACAGAGCTCATGGTTGCCTTTAAACGTCGCAGAAAGCACCTATTGCACTAATAATTATATTCAGACCTCCGTAACGAATGAAAGACCTCGAAATTTCAAGTAACCTACTACCTGAATGTTCAGCTCGCATCATAGTTACTCATTGGAATTAGTTCAACAGTACTATGGTATATCTTCATTTGTGAACTGGCGTTTTATCTTTGTTTTTGATTTTATCTGTATTCTCTATTTCTAAGAAACAATGTGAAACAGTGTGAAGCTATCATGTCGTTTTTGGTTCTGTTTGTTATCTTTGATAAATGCATAAATTGAAATTAGTCTGCGGGTTCAAACGCGGCCGAAGTCGTCGGATTTTATAAGAGCGTTAAAAATTCCTCAGTATGCCTTCCTTCGGAGGGGAAGTAAAGCCGGCGGGCCCATGTCATAGATTTATGACATTACACTTGTGCGGACGCGGCTACTAAATGCCATCGCAGTCAGCACCTGGCGGCGAACGTTGGAACTAATAGAGCGTTATCAATTCTAACGTAAAAATTTTGGTTTCACACAAGTGTAGTTAGTAGGAGGTTCTTTTTCATGCCATAAATCTATGCCATTTTTAATGCTCTTAAAAATTCCGGGTTTGAAACCGCATCTTGGGCATAGAAGCTCAGCATGCTACCAACTACGCCACCGAAGCCGCCTAATGATATACTATTTCCTTAAACAAGTTCTTTTTGGGTCTTTCTGTCTTAAGTTTTCATTGCAAAAAGTACTTACTCGGGTATATTCATTCGTAAAGACTGAACAAACTCTTTGGAGCACTGCTTACAATTTTAGCGAGTTTTGGGTTGGCCAGCCTGGCTTATGTAATAGTTGTCGGTGCCACGTGCGCTATTCGTGCTCTTTCCATTTGACTAATTTCTGTCGTAAAGAATAAATAAACCTGTGATGTCGATCTGTAAAATCATTCTTAACGGAAGTTCAAGAGTTGTCGATTGTGTCACGCACCGATTTCCACAACACACAGGACCGTATTTCTAAATAGGCTAAGTAGGCTACAGCCTAGAGCGACAAATTTTCAGGGGCGGCAGTTTGGCAATTTATTCCAAAGCTAAAATGAAGTATTTCAAACGTTAATAATATTTTCCGTGCGAATTTAAGAATACAAGTTACTTAAAAATATGTTCTAGTCCTTCTACAGTTTTTCTTGCCTTAGAAGAGTTAGGAACTATCTGCGAACTAATATTTCTGAAATACGGTTAAACTCGCTTTCATTACTTTGTATTGAGGCAAATACAACAAAAACACTTTCAGATGAGGATATTATTAACGAGTTTGCCATTAACAAATCTCGTAAGAAAGCTATGTTAATATGAACATCAATATTACGTGTAGTGAGTTGTTTTAGACAAGTTTGTATATTTTTCAACAAATAAACCAGTAATTAACTACATTTTGTGTAATTTCATTTCTCCGTGTAGGACAACTTAGTTAAATTTGAACACCGTTTTTTCAATTACACAAAAGATAGTCATTAGGATTAAAATATAAAAAGTATGTGTAAAATAGTGATCACTCATCACCGAGAACAAATTAATTAATTAAGTTCGAAACTCATTTCATTTTTAACGAATCTTAAAAGAAGTTAAATAAACAAGTAGGTAACTAATGTCATTATATACTTTATTATGTAAACCATTAAAATTGCAGTTTTATCTAAACTACAGTAAATGTACTTAATGCTTAAAAAAAGATGAAAACACCAATGAACTCGATCCTTTTGCTGTATAAAACAAATAATGTATTAAGTAAATGTGACAATAGAGGGGGCGGCAAATGGACTTTAGCCTACAGGCGTCATACTGTTAAATCCGGCCCTGACAACACACCTTTCCCTTATTTTGTTTTCAGGAATATTGCAACCGCGCAGGGTTGCAAGATTTCAAGAATGGAAAAAAAGGAACACACGTCCCAAAACATTGGTTTTTTTTAATGAAGGTTGTTAAATGTTGAAATAAATCATACACTTATGTATTAAATAAGCATTATATAATCAAATACACATAATTAAAACTAGATATTGCTGACACATCATATGGGCCTAGAACACCAGCAACTTACAAATGCTTTTCATTTGAACGACCCTTTGCAAAGATTTATGATTTGTAAGTACCTTCTGATACAATTCACTACAAGTTTCGTCATAATGTGAACAATTCTTGTTTTATCAAACAAAAGGAACTTCTGTTTCTATCATCTCTCCATTTGATATTCATGACAGAAAGAACTCTCTCCGTAAAAGCATTGGAGGGCAGGTGCGGATTCAAGGGGGGAGGGGGGGGGGGGGTCACGGGGGTCATAACTCCCCCACCCCCCAAACGGAGACCATTTTTTTTTGCAAACTCAAAAAAACGAAAATACAATTACCAGACAAATAAAACTTAACGAATTTTAACTGAAAAACAGTTCTTTTTTTCATTCTATTCAATACTGAATTATCTTTATAGGAATTATTATGTTCTGTTACAACTGTACATATTTACAACTTCTAACCTCTTGTATAAAAACTATTAGTTATACAACAAAATCAACTCGTCTATTTTTTTTAGCAAATCTTGTGATTACCGAATCGATGTTTATAGTGATGTCACGATGAATGTGCAGTAATGCACGGATAGGAAACTGGGGCTTTTTTCGCACCAAAAATTTTTGGCGACGTCCAAACTACAAGCTTGGTTGGCAATTTAAGCTGTGATTTTCTCCCTTTGTCGGTACCAACTCGACTTGCCGAAACTGTAACGTACCTTGATCCTTTTCTCGAAGCTCGATGTAAAAGTCGCAAAACACGCCGTTGCAATTTGTACGAATATTTTTGGTGCGCTAAACGCATCAAATTTCTATCCATGAAGCTTGCAAAAAAATGGTCTGGTTTTGTACGTTTGGTTATTTTGTGATTGCGTTTTTAGTGATACCTTTTTTCTTAACAATTTCGATTCTCTGACCCCCCCAAGCCAAACTCTAGATCGATTCTCTGACCCCCCCCCCCCCCCCCCCAACCAAACTCTAGATCCGCGCCTGTTGGAGGGGGAATTCCTTGATTTTGTTGCACCTAAAAAAATCTATAACCTGACACAGACATAGAAATAATTTTCTCTTTCAAACTTGCACCTGCATCACCAGAAAACAAGCTAGATATTACAATCAATTCTGAAGCGAGACATTTGTAAACTGGCGCGGAATTCAATATATATTATCAAATTATCCAAAAGGCGGAATATTTCGCGTTCCGTTAACGATTAAAACGGAACGTGGAAAAAGTGACAGTCAGTCTGAAAGACTGGACTTTGCATCATTTTAAATGCTACAAATGCTGAAAAATGCTAGAAAGGCTGGAGGCTTCTCGCTTTGCTCGAAGCCAAAGAGACTTGACATGTTAAAAAAGTACAGGGTGGCGCACGAAATGTCATACATCGAAAATGGTTTATAAAATGTGTAAATCTGGGCTCGCAACCATGTACTTTCGTGAACAGAAACCTTATTTCATGCATGATTCGACGGACAGCAGCACATGCCGCGCAAGTGTACCGGCTTCCAGTTATACAACATGGCGGACAAAGGAAGGTTGAAAGTCATGATGTGAAAGTGTTTGTTGGGAATTATTGGGCCAGGAATTATTGGGACAATCTTTTTCAATGACACAGTCAACAGTGCGCGTTACATGGATATGTAGCAAAACAGTTTCTTCCACAAGTCTTTGCATCACGTCTACCAATAGAGACAAAATAGTTCATGCAAGATGGCATTTTGGGCCCCGTGTGATGTCCCATCGATATCCCAAACGTTTTCAGAGCGGCTCAATCAGGCCACCACATAGTCTCGATTTTAATCCCCGTGATTTCTTACTATGGGGATATTTGGAGGCGACAATCTACCGCCAGAAACCAGAAAATGTACTGTAATTGCAAGCAGCCATTGTGAATTTCTCCCGAGGGCCGAGTGAGGACATGTGTCGTAGAGTGGTCACAAACATGCAGGTTCGTCTCGAAGCTGTTGTACGCCGAGAAGATGGACATATTGAACATGTCCTGCATACTGACTAATCATGCACATTTCAGTGAATGTTGTAATGCCATTTTATATTAAATATGTTGTATATTAAATGTTCTATAAACAGTTTCCAGTGTATGACATTTCGTGCGCCACCCTGTATGTGCATACTACTTATCTTGCTTATCTTGCTTCAAATTACTCGCGAAGGGCAAGTGCAAACTAAGGGCAAAGCAAGGTCCAGCGCGGGGGATGCCGCACGCTCACCAGAGCGCGCGGGGACTTTCCCCTTCCATCCAGTCTAAAAACACTTATAGTGGGCGATGTATTGAAGATAGAGATATGCTCTCGCGGACTTTTTTGTAGAACTTTTCATGCTGACCAATTCTTACGCTCATAGTATATTGATATTTTTAACGGCTTGCCCAGCGTAAGTTTAAGAAGCGCACGGACGCCAAGTTTGTTTTCGACTTTTTCACTGAAATCGTTACTGCTTGGCTTCCTTTGATCATAAATTATTTTCTACAGAATCTTTCCTCAAGATATCCTTTACAGAATGGTGAAAACTGCTTCAAAATCCATCCAGTGGTTCTCGGGATTACCCGTGACATCCAAGAATTGGGGATTTTTGTCTTATACTAACGAAGTAGAGATTGTCGGGGTACACATGCACCAAGCGGTACTATTACGTCACACACCTCAGTGCATCTGTCCGTCCATCACCGTAAAGTAACGCCAGACCCCAGCATAACGACCAAGTCGACAAGATGATTTAAAATGATAAACAAAGAAAAAAAACGGAATTGTTCCGGGTAAAACGGAACGTCTGGCAACCCTGACTAGAAGGTACAGCGAATCATAACATATTTTGGTCCTCCGTTTATACCGGCATTTTCCTGTAGTACACGTGGAAAAACCTGGGGAGAACGCGCGCGGGATTTGAGCTCTGGTCTCCCAACAAAAAGGTGCCTCGTTCGAGGTAAACAACAGAACACAAACTGGCATGGCAGTAGCGGTACTAATTGCAACGTAACAAACATATCAAAGGCGGTCATCTGAGCAGATTCGCTTTCACTCACAGCCATGTTCACCAACATTGTAAACTAGACACTGCCATAACCTTGTAAGGCGGGGAAAGTCATAAAATAAAACTCAGTTTCGTGTTGCTTAACGTGTGATGCAATAGTGTAAGGTCGACATGCGCCAGCACTCCCAGCTACCTATATGGAGATAGAATCTAGGTTACTGGGATTCGGTGGCGAGAAAATCGAAACCAATCTAACCATTCATCGCGGAGCGTCAATACTTCTGTACCTTCCTCGGAAGGTCGGTTAGGAGAGTATCCGAAACAGCGGGTTCGAATCCCCGCCGGAAAATAAAAATCAAAGCACTCCGTGCTGTACAATGTCTGGTCGTAATTGATCTCTCAATATACTCTTTCGTTGATTACGAGACAAAAAAAAAGAAGTTCCATGACGAACTAAAGAGCCTACTTTTATTAAAATTAAAGATTCATGCCAATGATTAATCTATATGGATCTATCTAGAATAATGACGAAATTAAGTTGATAATATAGACATTTCAAATTAGTTCGAAATACTGTATACCTGGCATAATGTAACCTAATGTAGCCTAATAGAGCACTACAATTGGCAGCCCTGATGACTGAATATATTCTTAGTTCCATCTCTTAAGGTACAGAATACAAAATTTGGTTGAAGACCAATGGATAGCATGGACGTTACATGCAGTTAAACATTGGATCTAACAACAACCCCTGACACCATCCAGCCCATGACGGGCTAAGGCCGACCAAGCGACCGCTGCCCAGCCATTTGGCCTGCAGATATTGGGGTGACGCGTGATCAGCGCGTCGGATCCCCTCGGCCGTTAATCTTGGTATTCGTGATCGGGGCGCTGTCTCACTGTCAGACAGCTACTCAATTGTCCTCACGAGGCTGAGTGCACCCCGTTCCAACCCTCACGTCAGTTTTAAAATCCCTGACGGAGCCGGGGATCGAACCCGGGGCCTCCGGGTGAGAGGCAGGCGCGCTACCCCATCACCACGGGGCCGGCTATTGGATCTAACTGCGCGCGTAAAATGATGTTGGCACAATGTCATGCATGTATTGGTCAGAAATATTCTGAAATAATACGACCTATTGTTGTGCCAATTACGAATGAAATCCATTAGTTAGTTTAGAGGTTACAAGCATTTTAAAATTGGACCTATCAGCAGGCTTAGAATCATGTTGGCAGCACTGACGTATATTAGTTACTCCAAATTAATCTAGAATGCCAGGTACTATACGTGTGCAAATATTAGAGCTATTGGCTTGCATACTTTCTGATATATTGATATTAGGGTAACAAAAATATCTGTTATGGTACACATAGCACATACGGAATGTGGTTGAAATCCAAATGATAGTATAGAAGTTACATGAATTTAATTTTGGACCTCTCAGCAGGCTTAGAATCATGTTGGTAGCACTGACGTATATACGTTACTCCAAATTAATATAGAATGTCAGGTACTATACGTGTGCATAGTTTAAAGCTGTCGGCTTGCATAATTTCTGATATATTGGTATTTGGATAAAAGAAATTGAGAGCGTGTATTAACAGTTGGCAGCCCTGGTGGATCTTAAGAAGACGCTCAGTCATATCTGTTTATGTACACATAGCACATACAAAATTTGGTTGAATTCCAATTGATAGTGTAGAAGTTATATGCATTTAAAAATTGAACCTATCAGCAGGCTTATAATCATATTGGCAACACTGCCATGTATGGCCTCCTGGAAATTAAACTGAAATATGATCTATACGTGTGCCAATTTTGAAATAGCGCCCATTTATACCTTCCAAGATATCCAACATGGAGCTCAAATATCAATTGCGATTTTTCAGCAGTTGGTAGCACTGACATTTTCAAATACGGCATTGAGATATTCACGTATAGATCTTTACTCCTACCAAATTTTGTTTCGATTGCTGCAGCCGTTTAGAAGTTGATAGAGGGGACACACACACACAGACAGACAGACAGACAGACACACATTTGCCGGATCGATCTCATAAGTCTACTTTTTCCTCATTTTTGCAAAATGTGAAAAGTAGGCTAAAAACTGGTTTGGCCACAGATAAAACAATCCTGATTCTATCCAACAGCAAGAAATTCTACTATAAATCCCCATGTTCTAATGATGGGGGACAAATGGTAAGGTAATAATAATAATAATAATAATAATAATAATACCGTATGGCCTCGGGTGCCGGGTGCAAGCTTTGTTAATTGACATCCAAAGGGCAGCTTGCATGTCGAATTTTTTTGTTCCTAGAAGCACTATAAAAGTCAAGGAGGTTAGATATCTAAGCTCCTTGACACTATAGCGCTTTCTAGTAGAGAAATGTGGAACTTTATGTTGTCGGAAAATCCCGAGATTTTGCCATTATGAACACGGCCTACTGAATTCAAATGGGCTCTTTAACATGCCAACATCGTATGACAAGCATCTCGTAATTTTTGCCGCCTTTCAAAAAAATCACTTACCACGGCCAGGAGCGAACCTGCAAGCTTGGGGGGGTTAGTAATCCAACACGATAATCACTCATCCACCGTGGCAAGCTAAGGGTTAGGTTTCATTGTTGGTAACTTATTTAAGGTAACGCTGATTATAAATCACCATGTTTGTAGTGATGGAGGACAAATGGTAAGGTGACATTTTTAGTAACTTATTTAAGGTGACGCGGACTATAGATCACCATGTATGTAGTGATGGGGTACAAATGGTCAAGTTTCATTGTTAGTAATGTAATCTTTCAATTCTAGCCACAAGATGGCTTCACCCAGAGAAGCCATTTGTAACTTTGAAGATACAAAATTTAAATAAAAATGAATATTCTGCCTCATAAATGGCCTTTCTTTAAAATTTAAGCAACTGACATAATTGGTATTGTAATTAAACAAATCCACCTTATCGAAACTCTTCTTATCTCCGGGCGTGTGCAGATATTCTGAAAGGACTGGCTCGTACATAGGCCTTACCAAAACCTCCTATAAATTAATAAAGATGAAGGAAGGTTTACATGCATCTAACTAAAAAGAAACTATCCAATTTAAATTTACTTTATATTCTGAAGCAGCATGCAAGAAATTGATTAATATAATAAAAAGAGTGACACACACGAAGTGCAATTAAAAATATATAATATAATAATATAATAATAATAATAATATTTAGGCCTGTAGAGATTTATTATTTGTTTTTCACATTACCGGTAATGCCGTCGTCTGCCCAATATGTCCATTTCATCACCACTTTGAAGCTGGTCAGCCATGCCATTATGGTTTACCGCCATGAAGGTCTTCTTCAACTTAGCACAGTTATCTTGATGGGTATTAGCCCTACTATGATTGTGGCATTACAGCCAGAACCCAATCACGTGGTACCCTCCATACTAAAACAATTCGGAGGTACCGTACGGTCTTCAAGCTTTCCGTAGAAACACCAAGCGCTCAGCTCAAGAGAGACACCCTACACAACCTGACATCTCCAAGTCCAGCGAGACAATCTCTTAAGCAGTGCAGTCAGTCTGAATGCCACAGCCCGTCCCTCAAGCCGCACCTCTGCCAGGGAGTCTTCTCAGAATTGCTATTGTCATACGCCTGTTTGTACAGGCAACTCATTGCATTTTCTCGGCCGCTTCCTCATCACCCTCCCCGGGGTAAGCGAGCATACCTGCTCGAGACAATAGCGTCCATAAATGCTGCCTCCTGTACCTGTGACCAAAACATGAACCTGACTCCTGGTTCAGTGGTCTGAACAATATTAATAAACTTTCTTAGACAACATACGATTAGAGCTAGCTTCAGAATCTCGTCAAAAGTGACCTAGAATACATTGAATAATTAATAATAAAAAGTATTCGTATATGATAATAGTAATAATAATAATAATGACACTGCGTCTACTGCAGACGTGTCCAATGCAATTGAACACGTTGCCAACACGATAACATGATATAAAGAAATAATAAACCCACTAGCCTACATTAAAACTGTCATGGGGGACTCATAAAATATAGGTTACAGTAACTTAAGGTGACGTGGACTATAGATCACCATGTTTGTAGTGATGGGGAACAAATGGTAAAGTTACATTGTTAGTAACTTATTTAAGGTGACGCGGATTATAAATCACCATGTTTGTAGTGATGGGGGACAAATAGTAAGGTTGCATTGTTAGTAACTTATTAAGGTGACGCGGACTATAGTCTATAGATCACCATGTTTGTAGTGATGGGGGACAAATAGTAAGGTTGCATTGTTAGTAATTTATTTAAGGTGACGCGGACTACCATGTTTGTAGTGATGGGGGACAAATAGTAAGGTTACATTGTTAGTAACTTATTTAAGGTGACGCGTACTACATATCACAACGTTTGTAGTAATGGGGGACAAATGGTAAAGTTGCATTGTTAGTAACTTATTTAGATGACGTCGACTATAGATCATCATGTTTATAGTGATGGGGGGAAAATGGTAAAGTAACATTGTTAGTAACTTATTTAAGGTGCCGCGGACTATAGATCGTCATGTTTATAGTGATGGGGGACAAATGGTAAAGTTACATTGTTAGTAACTTATTTAAGGTGACACGGACTATACATCACGATATGATGGGGATGGGGGGAGAGACAAATTAAAAGGTTACATTGTCAGTAACTCATGTAAGGTTACGCGGTCTATACGGGTCCAGTTGGCCTCATTCAGAGTGAACTTAGCAAGCTCTTTACCACCACCTACGAGCACCAGAGTTGACTCACGGATAAAATAAACTAGAGAGGTGTGGAGCCGTGACAAAGCGAACCAGGGACTTGAGCCACACTGTGCTAAAACAAGCACCAAGTGTCATCACGCGGTAGTAGTCTGATTTAAAAATGATACCATCATATTGACATCGGCGCCAAAGACAAAATAAATCATGTATCACTAAACTAAATATCATACAGTACTGAAATATCAAACGTGATTCTTAGCCTACTTTTCATATTTTGCAAAAATGAGGAAAAAGTAGACTTATGAGATCGATCCGGGAAAATGTGTGTCTGTCTGTCCTTCAGTCTGTCTGGCTGGCTGGCTGGCTGTATGTGTCCCCCCCCCCCCCCTATCAACTCCGAAACGGCTGCAGCAATCGAAACCAAATTTAGTATGAGTAAAGGTATATACCGGAATATCTCACGTCCATATTTGAAAATGATATCAGTGCTACCAACTGCTGAAAAAACGTACCAGAAATATCAGCTCCATGTTGGATACCTTGGAAGGTATGAATGGGAGCTATTCCAAAATTGGCACACATGTAGATAATACTATTTCAGTTTAATTTCCAGGAGGCCATATATGACAGTGTTGCCAACATAATTTTGAGCCTTCTGATAGGTCCAATTTTTAAATGCAGATAACTTATACACTATCAATTTGATATCAACCAAATTTTGTATTTATTATGTGTACATAAACCGATATGACTGAGCGTATTTTTAAGAGCCACCAGGGCTGCCAACTGTTAATAACTGTTCTGTCTATTTTTTTTTTTATTATCCAAATGCCAATATGTCAGAAAGTATGCAAGCCGACAGCTTTAAACTATGCACACGTATATTACCTGACATTTTAGATTAATTTGGAGTAACTTATATACGTCAGTTCTACCAACATGATTATAAGCCTGCTGATAGTACCAATTTTTAAATACATGTAACTTCTATACTATCAGATGGATTTCAACCAAATTACGCATGTCCTATGTGTAACATAAGGGATATGAGTATATGTATTCCTAAGAGCAATCAGGGCTGCCAACTGTTAATAAATTATGTCTATATTTTTTACCCTAATATCAATATAACAGAAAGTATGCAAGCCAACAGCTCTATACTTTGCACAAGTATAGCACCTGACATTCTAGATTAATTTGGAGTAATTAATATAAGTCAGTGTTGCCAACATGATTCTATGCCTGCTGATAGGTCCAATTTTAAAATACATGTAACTTCTATACTAACAAATGGATTTCGTCCAAAATTGGCACAACAAGACATCATAATATTTCAGATTAGGTTATTTCTGACCAGCACACGCATGGCATTGTTGCCAACATGCTTTTACGCGTGCTGATAGATCCAGTGTCTAACTGCATGTAACGTCCATGCTATCCATTGGACTTCGAACAAATTTTGTATTCTGTACCTTAAGAGATGGAACTAAGAATATATTCAGTCACCAGGGCTGTCAATTGTAGTGCTCTATTAGGCTACATTATGCCAGGTATATTTCGAACTAATTAGACATTTCGATATTACCAACTTAATTTCGTCATTATTCTAGATAGGTTCATATACTGTAGATTACTCTTTGGCATGGAACTTAATTTTAAGAAAAGTAGGCTCTTTAGTTCGTCACGGAACTTCTTGTTGCTTTTTGTTTTTGGAGTGCGATGATCGTTTGTGGTGGCAATTCAGGCCCGACAAGAGGGAGGGGCAAACGAGGGGCTCGGGCGTGTTGAAAAGTATTTTTTGTTTCATTTGAGGGGATTCGACATCGTGGTCATTTAGCCCCCGTGTACTTAGGTGTGTGTGTTAGAATTTGTTTGATAACCTGCGTTTATCAAGTTGGTTGGTTTCTCAGTTTAGGGGCTGCGACTACGTGGTCATGTAGCCCCGTGTATTTTGGGTGAGTGTAGAATCTGTCTGATAACCGGTGCTCATTGTGATGACTGTATTAGTGTGTTTTATCTGTTGAAATTCAGGTAGGGACTGCAGACGATCAATTTCAAATAGTTCCTACGTTTGCTACCAAATGCTACCGTCAAAGACATTTAGACACGAACTTGGCTACTAGATGCCACCGCAACCGGCACCAAACGTTGGAACTTTAATAGAGCGTTAATCAAATCAAACCTATAAATTTATCTTCACACAATTATTGTAGTTAGTGGAAGGTTCTTTTACCTGCCATAAACCTATGACATGGTCTTTACTTCACCTCCAAAGGAAGGCACACTCAGGGATTTTTAACGGTCTTAAAAATTCCGACGACTTCGGCCGGGTTTGACCCCAGAAGCCGACCTGTATTTATGAGGTGTCTGTAGCAGTGTTGAAGTGATAGAAGCCATTATCAGTGTTGCCTAATTATATTATAGAATGCTTTTCAGTCGGTCAACACAAATTGTGTCCAATTATATTACGTGGGAAAACAAGTATTTAAACACCCTAACCTGAAAGAAATATTAGTCTACGTAAGATATTTATCACAAACACGCTTTTATTTACAAAAATGGGAGAGGGTGTACTTAAAGTTTATTTATAATAATAATAATAATAATAATAACAAAAAACTGTCACTATACAGCCCATGACGGGCTAAGGCCGACCAAGCGACCGCTGCCCAGCCATTTGGCCTGCAGATATTGGGGTGACGCGTGATCAGCGCGTCGGGTCCCCTCGGCAGTTAATCTTGGTTTTCGTGATCGGGGCGCTGTCTCACTATCAGACAGCTAGTCAATTGTCCTCACGAGGCTGAGTGCACCCCGTTCCAACCCTCACGTCAGTTTTAAAATCCCTGACGGAGCCGGGGATCAAACCCGGGATCTCCGGGTGAGAGGCAGGCGCGCCCAACACCACGGGGCCGGCTAATAATAATAATAAATTCAAAACAACTTCTCCACTAAAAAAAAAAGCGACAGTCAGTCTGAAAGACTAGACTTTGTATCATTTTAAATGCTACAAATGCTGAAAAATGCTAGAAAGGCTGGAGGTTTCTCGCTTAGCTCGAAGCCAAAGACTCTTGACATGTTAGAAAATTACCTGCATAATACTTATCTTGCGTATCTTGTTTCAAATTACTCGCGAACGGCAAGTGCAAACCAAGGGCAAACCAAGGTCAAGCGCGCGGGGACGTACCCCTTCCGTCCAGTCTAAAAACACTTAAGAGTGGGCGATGTATTGAAGATAGAGATATGCTCTCGGGGACTTTTTGTAGAACTTTTCATGCTGACCAATTCTTACGCTCATTGTATATTGATATGTTTAACGGTTTGCCCAGCGTAAGCTTAAGAAACGCACGGACGCCTAGTTTGTTTTCGACTTCTTCACTTCCTTTGATCATATATCTTTTTTTTTTTTTTTTTTTACAGAATCTTTCCTCGAGATATCCTTTACAGAATGGTGAAAACCGCATCAAAATCCATCCAGTGGTTCTCGAGATTACCCGTGACATCCAAGAATCGGAGATTTTTGTCTTATACTAACGAAGTAGAGATTGTCGGGGAATACATGCACCAAGCAGTACTATGACGTCACACACCTCAGTGCATCTGGGTACATTTCGTCCCGTCACCGTAACGTAACGCCAGACCCCAGCGTAACGACGAAGTCGACAAGATTATTTAAAATAATAAAATATATACAATACAAAGAACCTCTCCCTTAATGCGAAACTACAACACTACAATGCTGTGGTAAAACCGGTGATCTTATATGGTGTGGAGACGGCAAATTTGATGAACCTGCACAAGCTTCTGAAGATTGAAAGGAAGATATTGAGGAGGATTTACGGCTCAAAAGTGGTACAGGGAACCTACAGACTAAGATCAAACAAGGAGATATATGAAAGAGTGGAAGACCTGGAAACAACAATTAGGAAAAGACGTTTACGTTTCTATGGACATATGGTTAGAATGGATCCAACAAGAATAAATAAACACATTTTCGATAAAATATACAATCTGAAGAGCCAAGGGGGTTACACCAAGCAGAGGAAGGAAGAACTCCGGAGGCTAGGAATTACAGATGACGACTGTCGAGACAGAACACAATTCAGGGAAATACTTTCTAACATAAAGGTTCTTGTGGGAGAAAAGAGAGAAGGGGAGGAAGATGGACAGCAGAGAGAAAGGCGCAACACTCTGAAAGAATGAAGGAAGTGTGGAGGAAGAGAAAGGAAGAAAGAACTATGAGAAGGAAATGAAATGATATTTGCGTAGTCCTTAGTTTTGGTCGGTTCGCATTATGTAATGTAATAATAATCAGTAAGTGTACCCCTTATTATTCCGGTACTCGACGGGGTCGGGGATGAGATCCGGTGGAAGGCAATTTGGGGGATTGTTTTTACGGCCAGATGCCCTTCTTGACGCCAAACTCATAAGAGAAGTTAATGAGAGATGAAATGAATCAAGATGAATGAAACTGGGCAAGGACGCGGAAGGAAGCGGCCGTGGCCTATCTGAAGGTACCGTTTCAGCAATTGCCTGGAATTGAAAATGGGGGAAACTACGGAAACCCACTTCAAGGATGGCCGACGATGGGGCTCGAACCCACGTCTACCGAATCCGCAGAGTTGTCCTCATAGCCTGGAGTTGCGCGGTAGTGAGCGTAGAAATAATAACCGTTCCATTCTGTGAACTTCGATGATGATGATAATAATAATAATAATAATAATAATAATAATAATAATAATAATGTACTGTGTAATTCAGGTGAGGATTGGGAAGGAGGCAGCCATGGCCTTAAGTTTAACCATCCCAGAATTTACCTGAAGTAGGAGTGAGAAACCACGAAAAACCACTTCGAAGATGGCAGAGATGGGAATCGAACCCACCTCTCCTCAGTTTTGACTCAAAAGGCTTAGTCTACCACGTTCCAGACTCAAATTTCTTGGCAGAACCGGGAATCGAACCCGGACCTCCGGGGCGATAGCCAAGAATGCTACGACCACCCAGGCCCGAGAAAAAGTTGGTTTACAAAATTCACAACAACTATTTTCAAAACCGTAAGATCACATTCAAACTCCGTACACATGTTAACAATACTTCCTTCAAGACGTATTAAAGCTCCATTACTATATAATTAATACTTTTAATGTAATGAATGATCTTTCTAAGTAAGCGCTCCATAGACTTGTTTAAAACGGCACTTTTTGTTTTGTTTAATCAGCTTTAAAATGTTAACGGGTTACAATACAAATGTTCACTCTATATAGTTAAACACAGAAGGAAAAGTTAGGTGTAGCTTGCTTTTATGTACGACTATGGGTAACGTTTTTATTGACGTCTAAACTCTAGTATCAATACTTTTTTCCCCGACAGTATATAGGTTGCGTTACATTGACACGTTGAGTAACGCTGGATACCTAACGACTTGCCCGAGTTGTTCCTCCAGGACTCCGTGAACCGAAACATGTGCGCCCCCCCGCGCCCCCCTCGGAGTTGATGTTTCGTTATGAATGTGTGAGACTGTGTTATATTTAGCAGCCTTACACTCTAGGAGGTGTGTGTGTGTTTGCCTTCTGACCTCGTTCCAGACTAAATAACATTGTTACACCATCCAGCAGATAAGCCACTAGCGAAACCACTAAAGCGTGAAATCTTTACTAACAACATTTAGACATTATTCAAACAGACACATAGGCTCAAGATGTCTGTCTGTCCTCCTGCACCTTAATGGACTGAACATAAAAATTTAATTCATACTAAATAGAGTATGGCCCGCTGAAGTCTATGAATGAGACAGTTAACCCCCTCACGTACTGATCAACTTTTAAGCCTACTGGGATGGGCAACAATGCATCAGCAAACCGGTTATCCTTCACCTGAAGGTCACGAATATAATGAATGCCGTGTGTAGGTTGATATACAAAAGCCTCAAACCTAATTACTGTACCAACCCAAGACAACCATTGTTTCACTTTGTAAGACAATCTCTACATACCGTAGTATAAGTCCCCGATACTTGGATGCAACGGGTAAGATAAGAGAACCTCTGGATGGATTTTGATGCTGTTTTCACCATTCTGTAAAGGATATCTCGAGGAAGGTTTCTGTAGAAAATAATTTATTTATCATCAAAGGGAACCAACCAGTAAAGATTTCAGTGAAAAGGTCGAATAAACCTCGCGTCCGAGCGCTTTTTAAGCTTACACTGGGTAAACCGTTAAAAATATCAAGAGGCCTATACTATGAGTGTAAGAAAAAGTCCGCGAGAGCATATCTCTATCTTCGAACCATCGCCACTGTTATTTTTTGCGTTTTCGTTTCTTCCAACAATCTCCATTCAGTGGAAATTTAAATTACTAGCTTCGGAGCGAGTTTACGAGCCTATTACCGCAGCTTCGGCCAGCATCAAACTGTCGAGTCGTGTCGAGTTAAGACTTCAGAGAACAGTATATGTGTTTGAAGTTTCGCTGTTCACCTCGGCTTTTCTGAATTGCGTCTGGGACCTGCCGTCCGTCCGCCTTTTAAGCTTACGCTGGGTAAACCGTTGATGATACCGGGCGAAGCAGGGGCGGGTTGTTAGTAAGAAATACAACTTGGTATTCATTCAAATAGCTTGCGAGTATACTTCAGTAACATCGGTAAGCAAAATATTTGTAGGTGAAATGACACAGGTTTTTTTATTTTTATTTTTTATAGCATATGGCTTTTAGTGTCGGGAGTGTCCAAGGACATGTTCGGCTCGCCAGAGTTTTTAGTTGCTTCTATGCGGACACCCATGGGGTGAGCTACAAGCACCGTCGCGTGTTGAGTGTTATCTGGGGAGGAAAGTGTGAATGTAAGGACGAGGAATTGGAAGGTAGCGGCTGTGGTCTATGGTTAGGGACCAGCCCCGGCATTCCCCGTCATTTGCCTGGAAGGAAGATGGGAAACCACAGAAGACCATCTTCAAGATTGCCGGCGGGGTGATTCGACCTCCTCGCCTCTCGGATGTGAGCGACTGCCTGCAGCCACGACATAACGACCACGGCTAACTCACCCGGTACATACATAGTAATAAGGAACAGTGGCGTAAATGCGTAAAAGATGAAATTTGTTGAAGTTTCTAATGTTTAATACCAATCGTCAGATTGATGATAAATGATTGAATTGTGTACGTTTATACTTACTAATTTGAAAGCATTTCTTTTCACTTGTGCAATAGTTTCAGTGTTAGCCTAACTTAACACTTTCTGAATGAGCAAAATAGTCAGCTGTCAGTTAGCCAGAGGAGTAGGGCAATTTGGAGCAGATAACAGCTGCCTGCTGTAGTCAAGTCTCGGGAAGTCATGGAGTAGGGAATTACGTTTTGACATTGCCTCCTATCTAATATCATTTTATCTATGGAGGCGACATGTCGCACGTGTTACGAAAGTAATGCCGATTTTGCAAGCAATACCGTGCGAAGGTAATCGAGCTAATCCACTAATTCCAACATCAAGCGGCATATTGTTGATTTAGATAGTAGACTACCTTCTGTTACTTAGGAAGCAAAATAACCAGTGATGGACGAAGCAGAGAGGATATAAAAAGTAGGTTGGTTCAGGCAAGGAAAGCATTTCTAAAGAAATGGAATCTGTGAACATTGAATATAGATTTAGGTATTAGGAAGTAATTTTTGAAAGACTTTATCTGGAGCGTTGCGCTCTATGGAAGTGAAACGTGGACTGTTGGCGCAGCAGAAAAGAGAATAAAAGAAGCACTTGAAATGTGGTGTTACAGGAGAATGATGAAGATAAGATGGGACCAAATGGAACCTCATTCCGATCTGACCACGAGCCACCTGATCTGAAAGTCCTGTATACATCGATTTCTTCAAACCCTGTTCAGACCCGTTTGGCGCCATTACAAATACCTGAGTGTCCACTAAAAGAGATAGTAAATATTGACAAGAGAGGTCAATGGCTAACAACAACTTTCCTTTCAAGATCGTTAATGTAGTAGCATCCCAGAGAATAATGAGCAAAACAGGTGATATCCCCCGGGGTCTACAGAGAAAGTCTTGTATGCAGGCGATAATGATACTGCAGGCAGGAAAAGTTACGACTTTTAAAGCTCCGCCAATTGAGGTCGAGAACCTTGCGAGCACTCTTCCTTTCGAAAATAAATTATCATGAAACATATTTTTAAGATACGGTAGCAATATTAATATCAATAATAAATTGAGAGATGAGAAATAGGAGAATTCATGCGTCCGATGCCAAAACTCGCCTTCTCCAAACTAACAAATTTCCCAGCAAACACAATAAACGAATTTTAAAATAATGCCCAGGGATTTCTTGATGAAAACTTAAACTTATGAAAAATATCATCCGAATTAAATGTGAGGTACAACTTAAGTTGTTTACGTTGTATTTTTCTGTCATTTATCGAGATTAAATGACAATTGACTATTAAAACAACTACGTAACTAACTTACTCTTGGAAAAGGATTACAAAAAATGAATGGTTCAAAGAAGTTCAGATGAGTTGAATATTACAATGGAACAAACAGAGAAAAGAAAAAGGATTCTGAGGAATAAACATATACTGTACGAAAATATGGTATATTGGCTTTCGCGGCCAGTGAATTTAAACTCAGCAGTTTTTCTAGGTTTGTGCCGTGTCTTGTGTGGGGTTTCGCCTATGACACCAGGCAGGCTTATCAGAGGGAGGTTATGGCTGCTTGAGCTTTTAGTTTTTTCAGTCAAGAGGCGCAGGTGCACTTTATAAAAAGGGAGGTAGCGCACAGTTCGCTACTCCTATGAGGGTCCGGGCGGGGAAAATAAGAGCCCGCTGATGAGCCAGCTTGGTGTCCTAGGCGAAACCCCACACAAGATACGGCACAAACCTAGAAGAAATGCTGAGTTTTAATTCACTGGCCGTGAAAGCCAATATACCATCTTTTTGGGAAGCCTTCATAGGGAGGTTATGGCTGATTGAGCAGTAAAGAGGCGCAGGTGCGCTTCTTAAAAAGGGAGGTAGCGCGCAGTTCGCTACTCCTGTTGGGGTCCGGGCGGGGACACCAAGAGCCCACTGATGAGCCAGCTTGGTGTCCTAGGCGAAACCCCACACAAGACACGGCACAAACCTAGAAAAATTGCCGAGTTTTAATACGAGGCACGTCCAGAAAGTAAGTTCCGTTTGGCAATAAAATTACATTGTGTACAGATACAGAAAAAATATTTATTGCACAACATTCTACACCTCTTAAACTACTTTTCCACATAACTGCCCAACTTTTGCAGGCATTTGTCATAGCGTGGCACAAGTTTTTGGATACCTTCTTTATGGAAGTTTGCCGCCGACCCGTAAACGAGAGAGAAAACTCCCCTGTATGATATACTGCCGTTTGGCCACTACTGTTAGGCAAATTGCGTGCTTACCAGGAGAACTGCGTATGTTTAGGAGTTCTCCTGACCACATACGCAATTTGCCTAACAGTGATGGCCAAACAGTAGGATATCTTAAGGGGAGTCTTCACTCTCGTTTACGGGTCGGCGGCAAACTTCTATGAAGAAGGTATCCAAAAACTTGTGCCACGCTATGACAAATGCCTGCAAAGGTTCGGCAGTTATGTGGAAAAGTAGTTGAAGAGGTGTAGAATGTTGTGCAATAAATATTTTTTTCTGTATCTGTACACAATTTAATTTTATTACCAAACGGAACTTACTTTCTGGACGTGCCTCGTATACTGTACGACTTACACTAAAAGCTATGCAACGAAAACAATGTCGTATCTGAAGATGAAAGGTCAGCCAAATCAGCCATAATGAAGAGGTTTTGGAAGAGGAGGAAGATAATATTAAGGATGTATGATGTCTTGAGGACGTTGGTACGAGAATTTACTAAGGAGCACACGATTGTGCGGTTTAGTTGGTATGCATTGTTGCAACGCCATTTATAGCCCGTATACATGCTATACCAGCGGCAAAAACGTGACGTCAAAGTCTCACGATACGTGGATATCGTCAACACACCCACACGAAACCTTGACAACTGCCGGTAGCGTCTTGCCATACAAGACACGCCATTAGAAACCCACAAGCACATTGATCTAACGGTGAAACTACGTCTCATCTGATCGGTTCAACGGTAGACCGCTAACACATGAGACTTGATCTACTTTACTCAGTCGCTATCTGCGGTCTCGTATTGAGACTTCTGATTCAAAGGTCGGTCTCGCTGCGTAGTGCCTAGCATTCTTGGCTGTCAAAACGAAAGCCCGGGTTCGATTCCCTGCTCTGTCAAGAAATTCAATTCCGGTCTGAGGGTTGGAACAGGGGATAGACTCAGCCTCGTGAGGCAAAACTGAGAAAAGGTGGGTTCGATTCCCACCTCAGCCATCCTGGAACTGGTTTTCCACTCTTCTACTCAGGTTAAATGCCGGGATGGTTCCTTACTGAAGGCCACGGCCGCCTCCTTTCCAGTCACCCGATTTACAAATTCACACTAATACAGTAATCACAAGACAGGTTGGTTGGTTGGCTGGTTGGTTCCTTAGTTTAGGGGCTGCGACAACGCGGTCATGTAGCCCCGTGTACTTTGGGTGTGTGTAGAATCTGTCTGATAACCCGTGTTAATTGTGGTGACAGTATTACTGTGTGTTATCTGTTTTTAATTCAAGTAACGGCTGCAGACGATAATTTCAAGTAGCTCGTACTTTCGCTACCAAGAACTTCGCTACTACTAGATGACATCGCAACCAGCGCCCGGTGACGAACGTAGGAACTTAAGAGCATTAATCAAACCTAACCTACAAATTTTGGCTTCACACAAGTGTAGTTAGTGGAAGGTTCTTTTTCATGCCATAAATCTATGACATGAGCCCTCAGGCTTTACTTCCCTTCCGAAGGAAGGCATACTGAGGGATTTTTAACACTCTTAAGAAATCCGACAACTTCGGCCGGGTTTGAACCCACGATATTGGGCATAGAAACTCAGCATGCTACCAACTACGCCACTGAATCCGCCAGTAATACAAGTTAGCAGACAAAAATTACACACACCCAAGTACACATGGCTGAATACCCACGATGTCCACGCCCCTCATATGAGCAATAATTCATTCACTTTTAATTTTTATTATCTCCTCCCTTTAAGTTAGCTTCAGGAAGAGCAACCAACAGTAAAAAATCATACACATTAGAAATTCATCGCATCTCATCCCCGGACTAATTAAAATGGTGGTGGTGGTGATGATTGGTGTCATCTGCACCTCATAACACACAGTAGTTTAGAAACACACACATTTTGATTACCGGTAATAAAAAAAATGGAGGTGGATGCCCATATGTCTAAATAAATAAAAAATAAAAACTAACAATAATAATAATAATAATAATAATAATAATACTTAGGGCTCGGAAGTTGAGGAAAAATCTTTTTTTTTTCTCGCGTGTCCAAAAACGAGGCCAAACATTGTATATGTAGCAGCAGATGACCTAGCTGTCCTGTCCCTTAAAACTCCAACGAACTAAAATTATATAAATAATTCATGTTTTCTGGGCTAATGCCGTGTGTATTTAGATACGAACCATACGTTTCGGAGAAACCTTGCCTCCTTTTTCAATGGAAATCAAACAATGTGGCCAAAGAAAGTATATCAATGAGATTACAAAAATTACAAAAATATAGATAAACTCCTCGGTTCGTCACCAGAGAGCAGCTGCCAGAAATTACTGTATGGACCATGGTAGAACGGCGGACAGAGTAGTAAGTAAGGAGAAGGTAAAGGGGGCGGGGTGAAAATATATAGAGACTCCTCGAAGAATGAGGATGTCCAAAAGAAGAGCGGGGGGGGGGGGGGGAAGGGTTAGATGGATATAAGGAAACATAAACAAAAGGGAAGTGTATCTGAACGATACCTTACGTCATACAGGCAACGGCGAATGGACACTCCTCCAGTGACGAACAAAGGAGAACAAATCCAGGCTCTGTAGCCATAGAGGAAAAAAGTACAATTTGAAACAGGTGAAGAACAGAGACACATTAACTAAAATTAATTAATTAATTAATTAACTAACATAATATATGTTCATTTTGTGTCATTTTAGGACGGAAAATGATTGGTTTCACAGTATTTGTCCGTTTTTGGCATTTTTTGAGTCTTTTTTTTTTTTTGCTTATTGGTTCACCTTTTTAAGGTCTTAACGGATTTTCTTTTGCAACTTCACCTATTTTCGACTGCGTTTATACTGCTCATTCTCATTTCATCACCTCTTGAACATCTTTATGATACACGGAATGCCTTTTACAAATTATATTAAGAGAAGAAGTGTTCCATTCATATATTTTCGCAATGAATGTTTCATATCACCAACAATTTGCTTGCCACGGTGGGTGAGTGGTTATCGTGTCGGACTACCAGCACCAAGCTTGCAGGTTCGCTCCTGGCCGTGGTAAGTGATTTTTTTTTTTGAAAGGCAGAAAAAAATCACGCATTTCATACGTTGTTGGCAGGTTAAAGAACCCATTTGAATTCAGTAGGCCGTGTTCATAATGGCAAAATTAAACTAAGGATTTTCCGCCAACACAAAGTTCTTCCACTCTCTACTAGAAGGCGCAATAGTGTCAAGGAACTTAGATATCTAACCTCCTTGACTTTCATAGCGTTACAAGGATGTGTCAAAGCTTGCACCGGCACCCGAGGTCATACGATATTATTATTATTATTATTATTATTATTATTACCAGAATTTTGTATTTCTTAACATTATATAATTAAATATTAAAGATATTAGTGGCGTAGTTGGTAGCATGCTGAACTGCTGTACCCAAAATCACGGGTTCAAACCCGGCCGAAGTCGTCGGATATTTTAAGAGCGTTAAAACCTGTCAGTGTGCCTTCCTTCGGAGGGGAAGTAAAGCCGGTGGTCCCATGTCATAGATTTATGGTATGTAAAAGATCATTCCACTAACTAAACTTGTGTGAAGTTCAATTTCTAGGTTAGATTTGGTTGAAGCGCTTTATCAAAGTTCCAACGTTCACCACTAGGTGTGAGTGACATCTGGTAGCGAAAGTTGGAACTACTTGATATTGAACGGAACTTGTAGCTCACCCCGTGGTGGCCGCTTGAAGCAACCACAGCCTCTGGCGAACATGTCCTCGGACACTCCCGGCACTAAGAGCCATACGCTAAATAAATAAATAAATAAATAAATAAATAAATAAATAAATAAGTAAATAAATAAATAAATAAATTAATTAAAGATGTAATTAAAGCTAAATATTTAATAATTGGATTACATTTTTGCAGGGGCAGATGACCTCGTAGTTCCGCGCCTTAAAACAACAAGAACTGTCTAACTACATTTTTGCTTTTTTTTCTGTTTTTGTCTCCAGTTTTTTTAGGGAATTTATAGGCCCAAATAATAATAATACCGTAAAAAGAAAACATTAATAGACCTAACCTCGAAATTCGTCATTACGTGAATTTAGGCGAAACACATTGCGATCGTGAACCACCGGTGGTACACGTGATGCAGTTTAGCAACTAAAGCTTTATAGGAGATTAGTGTTTGTCACGTACGTGGCGTGTGACACTGCTCAAGGTCTTACCAATCCTGAGAAGACTAACGTGTTCGCTGTACCACACATTTTTATACTCATGTTGCATGCATATCCTTGGTCAACAAATAACCTAGACACCATGAACGTGAGTTCGTGCCTGATTTAAGTTTTCTTTGTATGCGACAGCTTCATATATCGACAGATGATCCCACATGTGAGAGATTCCTCTTACATAGTCAAGCGTACCACAAGGTGATGCAGGGACATGGCAGGCTAAGTACCGTGTACTTGGGTGTGTGTGTGGAAGTTGATAACTAAAAGTCTATTCGCCGAGTCGAGACAGTGCCCCTGGCTGCCTGGACAGAGAAACACGCCCACAGGGGTAGCCAAGAAGCTCCGAGATCATTAGTCATGCCGTAGCCCTAGAAAAGACGAGACTTGCTGCATTTAGTGCTGTGCTGCACTGTATACTGTTGCCTGTCATAAGCAGTTAAAGAAATTATTAATTAATAATTAATTAATTTATTTATTTATTAAATAAATAAATAAATAAATAAATAAATAAATAAAAAGATACGAGCCTTACAGTAGTCGCATATGATGTGTACCATCTGACATGTTATCCTACTCGTATACTACACAGCTTGGACATTCTTAAAATGTTAATTTACACTCCATTTTCATACTGGTACTATGATGAATGTATAGATTGAATTGGAGATATGCTACTGTCACATTTGTGGCGCAGCGGTCAAGCTGTTAGTCTCTCACCAAGGTAGACCGGGCTTGATTCCCGGTCAATACATGTGATATTTTCGAATTGAAATGCCATGTCCTGTGGTTCGCACTCCACGTAAAAGGGAGGTACCGTGGATCATGATCGAGAGATTAACGGACACGCAAAACTACAAGCTTCCTTCCTTCCTTTTACATTAATAATTCATAATAACAAAGTGACACACAACGTCGACAGTACTCTCAAATACTGTGAGCACATTCCTCAGTAACTATAACATTCATTATTCTCAAGGCTCTCATACAGTTCGTCATAATCAAAACATGGCTTCCTACAATCATGAAATGGCCCAGTCTCACATATGATGAAAATACAGCTTTTATTCCACTCATATAACAACATTCTGTTATGCATTTAATATTTGACTACTCACCCACAGCTTGACAATAATGCCGCTTACTTCAATGTCATTTGTCCTACCCCATGTGATATTCAACCTTGAACGTGAAGCTTCATAAACTGCTCAATGACAAATGAAAGTCGGTGAAACTTTTGCCACTGTGCTCGTCAAACCAGTGCCTGCTAAATGCACTGCCTACTGTATTGCCATAACATTCTCGCGCTACAGAGCACACTGCCATGTTTCCAATACACACATTTTCAATTGTACATCCAGCTGGCAGTGCGTCTTCACTTCCGTCCGATCCACTTCCGCCCGATTCACTTCCGTCTCATTTTTCTGTCAGTGCGTCTTCACTTCCGTTCGATCCACTTCCGTCCCATTTTTCAAAATCACTCCCACAAAAACCGAGTGGAAAGATGTTACACATCAATAAATACATAAACCGAACAATAAATAAACCGCGCTGTAGCATGTAACCTTCACATGAAGGCTTTACACAGCACTGAAGTTGGCGTATGTTCAACAGGCACAGCTCTATGCACCCGTTGTGAACAGCCCTGCAATCACGTGTACAACTATGTTTACTTCCACATCTCGACTCGGCGAACAGACTTTAGACGCCGGATTTTAGGCAAATGCCTATTTAATTCCTTAACGCTCTCTGCTGACTCGGTAGACGCGTGGGTTCGAGCCCCACCGTCGGCCGTCCTTGAAATGGTTTTCCGTGGTTTCCCATTTTCAACACCAGGCAAATGCTGGGACGGTACCTCCTGACAGGCCACGGCCGCTTCATTCCACATCCTTCTCCAATTTCATTCACCTTCATCAATTCAATCTCTCATCCCGTCGCGCAGGTCGCCCACGGGCGTCGAATAGAAAGACCTGCACTCGGTCTCTGAGGAGACCACACGACAAAAAAAAAAAAGTAATACACGACTCACATCTTAAATTTACATGTTTCATGTACGTTTAGGTCTATATAAAGCAGTTTCACAGTGCCAAACAAGTAGTTCCGTGAAGAACTATACAGGCTATTTTCATATATCCTACTTATGTTAACTGCCCCTATCAACATACAAAATTTCAGTTTGATTGCTGTAATAGACTAGTAGATATTGAGAACTGACTAAATATTTCGGATGGTCGCCATGTTGGATTGTTAAATGTATAGGCCACAGAGTCATGTACAAATAAAGGAAAATTATTGCGTAGGTTCATTATTCCAACTTTCACTTCAATCGAATTATTACGACACAAGATATAAAAAACTTAATTTTAAAATTCGCACAGCCGCCATCTTAAGGTTATGTAAACGATTGAACTAAATTAGATACCAGTGCATTACAATGTGTATAAACATTTCCTGTACCAGTTGCGTTTGGAACATTAAATCGCGAGAAAGGTCTAATTAAAATTTTCGTGTTGGGTTCAGTAGTTAACAGGTTTTTGAAAGTCTTACAAATGAACTTCCAGTAGTAGCCTTTATCTCCGTACAAAATTTCAGGGTGATACCGCTAGTAGTTTCAGAGATATAGAATGCCGGTGAAATATTTCGCACATCCGCCATCTTGTGGTTATGTAAACAATTGAACGAAGTTTGATGTCGGTGCATTACACTGTGTATAAACATATACTGTACCAAGTTTTATTGCGTTTGGTTGGTTAAAACGCGAGAAACGTCTATTTAAAAGTCGCAAATTCGCGTAGCCGCCATGGTGGTTTTGTAGTTACCAGTTTTTCAAAAGTCACATAGGTGAACTTCTAGTAGTTCCCTTTATCACCGTAATAAATTCCAGGGTGATATCGGGAATAGGTTCGAGATATTGAATGCTAGTGAAATATTTCGCATAGTCGCCATGTCGGATTGGTGAGACGTAACAAAATTTAAAAGGCACGGTCGGGGTCGCCCGGAATAGTGCTATGAACTTACCGAGTTTCATTGAAATCGCTCCAGCCGTATAGAAGTTATTATGGGACACACACACATACACTTATTTTTAATGCCAATTTTCCAGTTTGACTAGATTTTCCCTTATTAGATTTGAATATCTGTTTTAATTTTGATATTTTACAATATTCATAATGATAACCTTTGCCACTGAGATGTATGTACTAGTGTGAGTACATGCCTGGAGTAAAAGTGGCTGAGATATGAATCGAACCCGGGCCTCCGAGGCCACAGCCAAGAATGTTAGTTACTACGCAACGAGGCGGAACCTTATTGTTCCGATTTTAGTCCACATTTGACATTTCAGTTTGTTGTTAATTATTAGGGCTTGGGACATCTTAGTCATCAGTCCCGTGTAGTCCTTTCTTGGTCTCCAATTTGTTTGTTATTATTAATAATTTTATTTAATTTGTTTTTGTTTTGTTGATCAAGGCTTGCTGTCTTTTTTTTTCCGGCTTTTAGAGGTGCCGGAATTTTGCCCCGAAGCGGATCTTTAACGTGGCAGTAAATCTACTGACACGGCTCCCTCACAGTTACGCACTATGTCAAGTGCCAACTAACCGCGCCAGGAATCGATCCTGCCACATTGGCCACAGCAAGCGCAAGAACGTTACCGCTGCGCCATCTCATTTTTTATTTTATTAAAATTTATATTCATACTGTGTTTCAAGGAACACATTACTTCGAAGTTCCACCCTTTAAAAACAACAAGAACCATCATACTTGGATTTTGTAATCCAAAACATGTTTCCTTCAAGATAAATATTGCTAATAACATTTCAGAATTTCAAAATAAATGTGGATGATATTCATAATGAAATTAGAAACACCATTGCCATACCTGCCAACCTTACAAAACCAAAAGTCAAGAGTTGCAAATAGTGCATATCTGCTCAATTAATTGGGAAACTATGCTCCAAAATGAATTATGTAAATTAGCATTCGGCATTTATTATCCCATTACTTTCAATTTTAGCACTAAAATCTTTTATTTTGCTACGTTTAATATTTCCTTGGTTGGTTGATTCCTCAGTTTAGGGGCTGCGACAACGCGGTAATGTAGCCCCGTGCACTTTGGGTGTGTGTAGAATCAGTCTGATAACTGGTGTTAATTGTGATGGCTGTATTAGTGTGTGTTATCTGTTATTTAATTCAAGTAAGGACTCGTTGCCACAAAAGTAACTGTTCCAAGAAACTTGTTATTCCCCAACCTTGCACACTTATAGTTCTGTAACCAACGTTCACCACAGCTGAATCGTGCTTGCACAAGCACCTGGCGTTACTTTACACACGATATCATCAGTTCGTTTCCTGTATTTCCTTTTCCTTTGAGGAAACGCATGTGTGCTCTCCTCATGCGTCACGACCTACAGTACACGCCACATCTGTTCCTCATTCTAGGCTGCATCTAAAACCGCGAGCCAGAGAACTAGAGATGGACTTTCTACGGTCATCTTACTTAAAGCATTCCATTGCAAATTATTTATTCCTTGTGGAAAATTCTTCAACACAAAATAGCTTAAGGTCGAAACAGAGTTGCCAACATCTTGAATGAATCCATAAATCGAGTGGGAACTGTTATTACGCATTAGACTAACAATCTGACAAGAAAATTCCCTTTCATTAACAGCGTATCTGTTAGGTATCAGCCCCAAGGCTGGTTGGATCCTCAAAAAGTACCACCGTTAGGTTATGTGGGTAGAAACCCACAAAAACCCAAGGTAGACCTATATTGAGGCATACTAGGCAAGATGAGGAGTGAGGTAGTTTGCCATTCCTCTCCTCACCGAGTCAAAACAGCAGTACTAACCCCATGAGTAGAAACTTTCACAGCATCCACAGGCACTGACTGCCCTGAATGCCATACCTCAGTAGCTTCCATATAATCACAGCCATGAGTGAGACTGAGACATCGGTGAAAAGCCACATTTTACTCTAGCCTGTGCCAACAGACAAATACAAATCTACTGTATTCATCAAGAGTTGGCAAACAGGCCACCCATGAACAGCCATCTTGAGATACGGTATATTTGAATATTGTGGAAATTTGCGTGTTGAGTCTAATAAATAATTTGAACAGATGTGTAAGTACAGGGGTGATGACCACGATTTTCAGAGTCTATAAGAAATGAAGCAAGTCTCTTTAATGCAATAGGCCTACGTCTCCTAGACCAAGAAAGAGAGGTATTACCGTATTTAGATTTGCTTGGGTAAATCTGCGAGTTTGAACATGTATTTAGACGGGAGGAAACTTTGCAACCATTTCATTGTGTGCCGTTAATTAGCAGGTCACACGTCACTTCCGGATCAGCGTGATAGAGGATGTGGCTACCGTGACGCCATTGCGGAAGATGCATATTGAATTAACAACAGAAATTGCAACGCAGTAACGAGGGAGGTAATAAGGTAACTAGTTAAATTAATATAGAGAACTTTGAAGCCAGTTTTCAGTGTTAAAATATTGCAACTTTTCAGTCGGTCAACAAAAAATAATCTAAATTACTGCGAAATGCGAAAAATAAACTGAAAGACTAGACTTTGTATAATTTCAAATGCTACAAATGCTGAAAAATGCTAGAAAGGCTGGTGGCTTCTCGCTTCCCTCGAAGCCAAAGACTCTTGACATATTAGAAAATTATCTGCATAATACTTATCTTGTTTCAAATTACTCGCGAACGGCAAGTGCAAACCAAGGGCAAAGCAAGGTCAAGCGCGCGGGATGCCGTCACGTTCACCAGAGCGCGCGGGGACGTGCCCCTTCCATCGATTCTAAAAACACTTATAGTGGGCGATGTATTGAAGATAGAGATATGCTCTCGCGGACTTTTTTTGTATAACTTTTCATGCTGACCAATTCTTACGCTCATAGTATATTGATATTTTTAACGATTTGCCCAGCGTAAACTTAAGAAGCACACGGACGCCAAGTTTGTTTTCGACATTTTCACTGAAATCGTTACTGCTTGGCTTCCTTTGATCATACATAAATTATTTTCTACAGAATCTTTCCTCGAGATATCCTTTACAGAATGGTGAAAACCGCATCAAAATCCATCCAGTGGTTCTCGAGATTACCCGTGACATCCAAGAATCGGAGATTTTTGTCTTATACTAACGAAGTAGAGACGCCAGACCCCAGCATAACGACGAAGTCGACAAGATCATTTAAAATGATTAAAAAAAGACATGTGATCATAGGCCTACTCATAATTGTTACGTTACGTATTACAGAACAGGGAAAAACAATAGGATGAGATGTTTCGCTCTTGAAGCCAGCATCATCAGATCTTTAAGGTCTAATCTACAAGCCAAATCAGGTCAACAAGCAGCAGCGTAGCCAAGATCGACCAATGGGATGCGCGGATGCAGATATCAGCAAAATTTTCAGCATGCAGATATACAGTAGTTTGCATGGCTGTGCGGATAGCAGATAAGCTGCGGATAATGTTTGGAGTAAATTTGCGGATAGTTTTTAGAATGCAATCCGAACTTGTTGAATATCATTATTAGGACCCGATGTTTATAACCTATCATACTTTCCGTTATGTTATTTTCATGACAAATGTAGATGATCATTTAATTTTTAACTAATAATCTCATTCAAATTGTCATTAAGCATAATTAACACTCCGAACTGAAAAGGGTTGCAATTCTGGCTATATAACATACGAAGAATTGAAATGCTCGAATCATACGAACATTCGAAGTACCGTACTAGAGTATTTCGAATAGTCTATTATTAAAATAAGTTACATCAAATATTTCAAATATTTGAATTAATCGAATATGTAAGCACCCAAAAATTACAACATTTTGTGGAAAGGAACATCATGTCCAGTGGACGAATTGTTAAAAGCAGGGGCGAATCCAAGGAGTCGGATTGGGGGGCAAACCCTTCCCAATTGAGCCTGATATATAAATAAAATACCAACTCGCCCCGGCTTCGCCCGGTATCTTTAATGGATTACCCAGCGTAAGCATTAAAGGCGCATGGACGGCAGGTCCCAGACGCAATTCAGAAAAGCCGAGGTGAACAGCGAAACTCCAAACATATACACTCTTCTCTGGAGTCTTAACTCGACACGACTCGACAGTTTGATGTTGGCCGAGGCTGGCTCACTCGGTAGCTCTTAAACTCGCTCCGAAGCAAGTAATTTAAATTTGCATGAATAGAGATTGTTTGAAGAAATGGAAACGTAAAAACACTTAGCTTTTAGTGGGCGATGTATTAAAGATAGAGATATGCTGGCCCGTACTTTTTGGTAGAACTTTTCATGCTGAACAATTCTTACACTCATAGTATGTAGATATTTTTAACGATTTATCTAGCGTAAGCTTAAAAGGCGCACGGAAGACGGGTTTCGCTTTGACTCGATTCACTGAAATAGTTACTGCTTGGCTCCCTTTGGTCATAAATGAATGGTTTCCTACAGAAACCTTCAAGAAATCCTTTACAGAATGGTGAAAACCGCATCAAAATCCATCCAGTGGTTCTCGAGATTACCCGTTACATCCAAGAACCGGGGACTTTGTTTTATACTGTGTAGAGAAGAAGGAACTCCGTCAATCAATCCTTGATATTTGTCTTAGTAATTTTACTGTCAATACGGACCTAACAGATTCCAAAATGGAGTCTAATAACATTGAGAATATTGAGAAGAGACGGAGATATCATTCAAAACAAGCATCACTTGTTATCTCTTTCTTTCTGCCTTTCGTTCATTCTTTTCTCTTTGTTTAATATAATTATTCGGACATTTGAATGATTCGACTTGTTCGTCGAATCATTCGATTATTGACTGAAAAATCACTAATGCAAATATTTCTATATTGAACTGACTAGCGGACCCGTGCGAGTAATCTCGCATGTTCATAAACCACACTTTCCAGACTTAAGTCTTAGGGAGAAAGGTTGTTATGTTTTTATTTCAACCAAATGATTATAGAACACTATTTACATTTCAGTTAGAATTCCAAGTTCTACGTTCCCTAACTTAAGAGAATCACTGAAAATTGAATCATCATAACACTCACCGGTTATTCGATATTTATGAAATTTGAGCATTCATTCCTTTGATTTACTGTTTCTGAAAATGATAAAGGAAAGACCTCTGAATGTTAAAATGCCACGAAACAGGCGAAACAGCGACCAAAATGTCAAGTGGACAGCGAGCGTATTTCCATACAGTAACAGTATCTGCAAATCGCACACTTCGTATATTTTTTAAAGTCATTTTGTAAAGAAATTATAGATATTTATGAAATTAGAGTGCAATTCGTCACTGCTAATGTCTATTCTATTTAATTGGAATGCTCATTTGTCACGATCGGTCGCTTGTGAGAGCCGCAGGAGGGATCTATACTACTGAAATAATATATTATGATGATGATCGGAAATTCTAATAATTTGTAGACCCGAATAATTCGAACAGTCGAACTATTAATATGTACCAATCAAATATTCGTATTCGAAATTATTCGGACAATTCGATGTTTGAATAAGTGCCACCCTAATTGCAACTGCTGGACAGGCGATGGGAACTTCTCCATCTGCTCTTGCAAACCTTCATGAATAATACGTCGTCCAATTACGACGACAGCAGGTCGATCTGATGGTATCTTGATTAATTATTGCCCATTACTAGAGGACAGAGCACGTTTGTACGTATTCGTATTAGCTGGGCGGGAGAAGTGATGAATTGGATTGCTCCCAAATGTAGAACAGTATTCAACTCGTCGAGAAGTCGAAGGGGAACTCGTTCCACCGCACCGGAAACAGCTGTGATAGTTCCGGAAGTTATCAGTAAGTTAGTACGCGTCGCTTCAACTTAGGCCATGCGACACTGGCGGTGTGCTTTGGAGAGGTTCAGTAAACCAAATTTAGTTCAGACCAATCGTAACGGGGAAGAAATAGGTCCTGGAACATTTTGAGAACCTTTTTACCTTGGAAACCATCAAGGCCCTCTACATCACGTGCATAATTCGGAATTTAGTAACTTTTCAATATGTACACTGAACAAGCGGCGGATTCGGTGGCATAGTTGGTAGCATGCTGTGCTTCTTTGCCCTGGTTCGCGGGTTCAAAACCGGTCGAAGTCGACGGATTTTTAAGAGCGTTAAAAATCCCTCAGTATTGCCTTCCTTCGGAGGGGAAGTAAAGCCAGCGGTCCCATGTCATAGATTGATGGCATGATAAAGAACCTTCCACTAACTACACTTGTGTGAAGCTAAATTATAGGTTAGATTTGACTAACGTCACACCGTTCGTCGCCAAGAGCCGACTGCGGTGGCATCTAGTAACCAAGTTCAGAACTAGTTGGTCGTTGACGGTGGCGTTTGGTAGCAAAAGTTGGAACTAATGGAAAATCCAATGTCCGCAGTCCTTACTTGAATTGAAAAAACAGATAACACACACTAATACAGCCATCACAATTAACACCGGTTATCAGACAGATTCTACACACACTCAAAGTACACGGGGCTACGTGACCGCGTTGTCGCAGCCCCTAAACTGAGGAACCAACACTGAACAAGCAATGGAGGAAATTAGAGGAAATTTTAAAGTAGCAGCATAGCGTATACGCTATGGTAGCAGTAAAGATTCAAGGAAAAATAATTACAACAGTGAAATTTGCTGATGACATAGTCATCTTACCCGATTCATCAGAGGATTTGAATGAGTATTTAAATGGTATGGGCTCCTTCTTGAGGAAATCCCGCATGGGGCTTTGCTGCCCCCTCTACTATCAATAAACTTCAGGTCGACCAGAATAAAGCGCTGCTCACGATATCGGGCGCCCCCTGGTACGTGCGTAACGCTCAACTACATAACGAATACGGTCTACCGACCATCAGTGAAAGAATTCACGGACAGGCAGTTAGACTCTACAGAACAGCTACACTAAGTACAAACCCACTCATAAACAGATTGGGTGATTACCAAGCGAGGGGTAGCCGTCATAAGCGCCCCCGCATTATTATAGAATGACTTTCCTCTTCAAAACAAATCTGCTACTATAGCACTCCTTTTCTTCTCTTAAGAACTATCTACTTTCAATTTCACATTTAACTTCTGACTCTCTCAGAACTATCTATCTTTACTCCTTTTCTATCTTCTGTATTTCCTGAATCAGGTCATATCCTGGCCAATCACGATAGCATTGTAATCACCCAATCACCTTAACACATTTGCAGTTGGTACGAAATCATTGGATATAGCACTCAAGGCCCTCGGGCTGATAGGCTAGAATAGTCTGCATCGAAGCCGGCTCCATGGGTCAGGTCAGGTCAGGTCTTGAGGAAAGAATTCGTGATGAAAATCAACAAAAAACATTTTAAAAAAACAACGGAAAGAAATCAGAAACCCCTATCGAGGTCGAATAGGCAGGTGAAAAGTCAAAGAAAGTAGGTGACTTCTGTTACTTAGGAAGCAAAATTACCAGTGATGGACGAAGGAAGCTTGTAGTTTAACGTGACCGTTAATCTGTAGATCATAAGCCACGGGACCTCCTTTTTACGTGGAATCCGAACCACAGGACATGGCATTTCATTTCGAAAATCTCACATGCATTGACAGAAGCTAGTCTGCTATTGTTGTTGTTGTTGTTGGAATTACAAGGTGGTTCCCGGCCAATGCTATTGGATAAACTAGCTCACGGCTTTCCAACGCCTGGGTCGATAATTGTAACCGGAGGAGAGTATTTCTCCAGGCTACGAAGAGAGACGTGTGTCTGCATTTGATCTTCCAAAGGAGTGAAAGCCTTTCTTTTCTTACGCCAAGCATAACAACTTTTTTTAAAATGGGCGGATGTATAACTCGTAACGAGTCCTCGGGAGCAAATAAAACAAACCAATACAACTATAGACACCCCCGGGGAGGAGAAGGACTAATTGCATCAAAAGCCGACAAGGTGCAAATTTGAATATTCCAACCGGAATTATTTATTCTAATGTTCAAAATATACTCCAGAACTACTCTTTACTCCGGTGGCGTAGTAGGTAGCATGCCGAACTGCTAAGCCCAAGATCGCGGGTTCAAACCATGACGACGTCGTCCCCTTTCTTCGGAGGGGAAGTGAAGCCGGCGGGCCCATGTCACAGATGTATAGCATGTAAAAGAACCTACCACTACAATTGGTAGTGTAGCTAAATTTGTAGGTTATTTGGTTACAAACGGTCTATCAAGTTCCAACGTTCGCCACTAGGTGTCAGTGACAGTGCCATATCTGGTAGCCAAAGTTGGAACTACTTGAAATTGAACTTTAAGGGGAGCCTACGGACGTTCAATTGAAATGCCCTGCTATGGCCATTGGCTGCAATTCACATATAATTTAACTGCATGTCAAACCTTCAGCTACAATGTAAATCTCTGTCATTTATGCACTTGTTAGCCTTGTTGTTGCTTATTTTAGGGTCTGTGACATTGTGGTCATATAGTTCCATGTATCTGGGTGTGTGTGGAATTTGTGTGATAACCTGTGTTGTTGGGATGACTGCACTAGTGTGTGTATTTGCGTATAGGATGGGGGAAGGAGGCGGCAGTGGCTTTAAGATATGCGTAAAAGTGGGAGAAAACACGGAAACCAAGATGGCTGAGGTCGAATCGAACCCTCATTTTCTCAGCTTTGTCTCACGAGGCTGAGTGTACACCGTTCCAGCCCTCAAACCAGAATTACAATTTCTTGGCAGAGTCGGGAATCGAACTCGGACCTCCGGAGCGCACGTGTTAGCTAATCATGGTTATTTAATTTTCAATCTCGGTTACATTAGATTTTTTTTTTTTTGAAAAGAAATTCAATTCCGGTTTTAGGTTTGTTGAACGAGGTACACTCAGCCTCGTGAGGCAAAACTGAGAAAAGGAGGGTTCTATTCCTATCCAAGCAAACCTGGAAGTGGTTTTCCGTGGTTTCTCACTTCTACTCCAGGCAAATGCCGGGATGGCACCTAACTTAAGGTCATGGCCAGGCGGCTTCGGTGGCGTAGTTGGTAGCATGCTGAGCTTCTATGCCCAAGGTCGCGGGTTCAAACCTGGCCAAAGTCGTTGGATTTTTTAAGAGCGTTAAAAATCCCTCAGTATGCCTTCGGAAGGGAAGTAAAGCCGGCGGGCCCATTTCATAGATTTATGGCATGATAAAGAATCTTCCACTAATTACACTTGGGTGAAGCTAAAGTATAGGTTAGATTTGAGTAGCACTCTTAGGTTCCAACGTTCGTCGCCAGGAGCCGACTGCGGTGGCATCTAGTAACCAAGTTCAGTATTAGTTGATCGTTGACGGTGGCGTTTGGTAGCAAAAGTTGAAACAACTTGAAAATCGAAAGTATGCAGTTCTTACTTGAATTAAAAACAGAAAACACACACTAATACAGCCATCACAATTAACACCGGTTATCAGACAGATTCTACACACACCCAAAGTACAAGGGGCTACATGACCGCGTTGTCGCAGCCTCTAAACTGAGGAACCAACCAACCAACCAACCAAGGTCATGGCCGCTTCCTACCGAAATCCTAGCTATACCTACAGATTACAAATGCACTCATCAGTACAGACATTACACAACTTCTACACACACCCAAGTGCTCGGGGCTACATGACCACGATGTCGCAATGCCCCTAAAGAATTAACAGCAGTTCTCATGTGAGGAAGTGTCCAGCGGATCGCTTGTTCAGAAGCCCTATCCTAGACCATGGCTGCACACGTAAGGAAACATGCGAATTAGTCATCCTAGAGTGGGCGGATACAATGCAACGCCAAACCACTGGACCGCACCTTCAATTTGGCGAATTACGCTCATGAATATCTGCAATCTTATCCAACAATCAACAAGAACTACTCAAGTTCCGGATAGTTAGGTTACAATATCAAGGAAATAAATGACGTCGAAGAACTAAAGGAAGATACGATTACGATATTAGAATGCTTTGAAGCCACTTTTAGAGCTGTCTAATTAACACGCGAGAGATCGCACCCGCAGTACTCGGCCGCGCACTTTTAATTTTCTACAGAAAAAGAATCTGTTGAGATCGAATATAGATTTAGGTATTAGGAAGTCATTTTTGAAGGCGTTTGTATGGAGCGTGGCGCTCTATGAAAGTGAAACTTGGACTATTGGTGCAGCAGAAAAGAGGGGAATTGAGGCGTTTAAAACGTGGTGTTACAGGAGAATGATGAAGATCAGATGGGTAGATAGGGTTACAAACGAAGGGGTATTAAGACAAGAGATGTTTCTGGCGACTGCTAATGAAGAGAAGAGTCTACTAAGGCACCCAGGAATAGCAAGCCTAGTTATGGAAGGAAGGGTCGCGAACAAGAACTGTAGGGGTAGACCAAGGTTAGAATATGTTAGAACAGATTGCCTCGGATGTAGGGTGTGGTAGCTATGTAGATATGAAACGATTAGCTCAGGACAGGGAGGCATGAAGCGCTGCATCAAACCAGTCAAGACTAACAGCAACAATTATTATGTTGCCATTTGCGGTGAGTTTTGGGCACCCGTTTCATCTCTCCCAGCACTATCTCTAGCCCCCGTGTACTTGGGTGCATTTGTGCGTAGAATTTGTTTGATAACCTGTGTTTTTGTGATAGCTGTATTAGTGTGTGTATCTGTAATTCAAGTAAGGATTGGGAAGGAGGCGGCCGTGGCCTTATTAATAACCAACACGGTATTTGCCTAGAGTAGACGTGGAAAACCACTTCCAAGGAGGTTGAATGAACCCAGATCGAGCCCTCAGACCAGAATTAAAATTTTGGCAAAAAAAACGGACCTCTGGGGCGATAGCTAAGAATGGTAACCCCTACACTACGAGGTGGTCGACCAGAAATGCAAATGCACACTGTAGTACAGATACCACAGCAACATAGGCTATCAAACAACTATACACACACCAAAGTGCACGGGGCTGAACGTCCAATATGTCCAAGCCCCTCAAATGAAACAACAAAATCCGTGATATACTATAGCAATTGCAAAATTTAAGTGTTAGTTGAGCTTATCACTAGTTATTAACAAAGACCTAGAACGGTTACACCATTAAGCCGACTACGGGGTCAAGTGCAACATTCCATGCTGAAGACATGACCGTTATCAATGCTGATATATCAGCGATAAAAGTTGCAGCTGTCGGTTTGCTCAAAGACCTGCATATTAACATAGATACGTTTTAAGGCTTGGGTCTATCTACAAGCTGGACGTTTGTTTTAGACCAAGGATCATGTAACTATAAGAGATTCGTCACTTTTGGTTATAGAATTTCCGAGAGAGAGAGCACCGCCTGAGGCTATGTACTGCTCCGGCAAGTCTGGCAAAATGAAAAGTAAAAAGCCATATGAATGTAACCTTTATTACACGTAATTGAACAGTATGTTCTGCGATGAGTTATTGATTATTGATGAAAATAACACAAACATAACTGCTCCTTTCGCTACGTGCTGAAATATATGTCCAGATAGGAAAATAATTCATTTTGATATATATATCAATGTTGGCAATAGATTTGTCACGTAGGACACAGTTATGCCGTTCTAGAGCTTCATTCGCCTTTAGGCTAATTAAACATTGATCTCCTACTCTAGAGAATTGTTGGGATATTCGATGAATATAATGAAAACTGTCCAAATGCACACACTATATTGCCATAACCTCACTTTTTGCCTAGCATGCCGGCTGCCACCCACCCCTCCCCGTAGCCCTAAATCATAAATGTTATTGCAATGCAAAGGAGAATGGGTAAGAAAACAAACAAGAGATGAAATGCACACATTTATTCTATATATATTTTTATTCGAGAGTATCCATATTGCCCACTAGTTTTACACATGGTCAACACCAGGAAGATGAAAATTGCCGTATTGTTCTTGCTATCATTATAATTCTTACATCCCGGTGCTTGGCAATTTTTCCTCCCTTGCAGTGGGCATGACTCTCAATTCAATTCAAATAAATAATCAAAATACCGAACAAATCAAAACAACCAACAACACCACGAGGAAAATCATTCAAAACAGACTATTCCTGCTTCCGCCAGTCGGTTTGATGTGAGCGTTCATGAGTGCCAACTACGGAACCTTAGTGCTAAAATTAATTCTTCATTGGTTGGCAGAACATCCAGAGCAGAGCTTTACCGCGACCCACGCGCTCCCTATGATCTGTCATCCCCCTGTTTTAGACGATTGCCCTTGACCTTGAAGCTTGCGGGTGAGCCTGTACACAGTCACTCTCTAGCCCTGTCGCTTCACATTTGTCACCACCGCTTTGATGCAATCGAATTCCAGACTTGAGCACGTGACGACACCGCCGTGTAGACAGTACAGTTCACGCCGAAGTATACGTTACATAGTTATGAACATAACGCCATTATATTTGCCAATGACTGTACTTCAGCAGTAGTGTGAGATAACTTTGTCAATCATCTGACCGCATGTGGCAGCTGACAACACAGATACTGTAGTAACCCGCCTCCAGGCTTCCATTAAGATTCTTCACTTGTCTAAAACAAACGTCCGGGCTGTACAAGACACAGAGGTTACCATGGCAACAAGTGTTCGTCATGTAGGTCAGTAGAGACATGAATATCTATACTTCTATACTAATATAATAAAGCTGAAGAGTTTGTTTGTTCTTTTGTGTGTTTAAACGTGCTAATCTCTGGAACTACCAGTCAGATTCGAAAAATTATTTTTGTATATGATAGCCAGATTCAAGAGGAATAGTTTAGGCTACACCTCTCAGGTAACCTTAAATACTGATTTTTGTTCAGTAAGTCGGAAGAACAAGCGTTCCCGAACAGTACCCAAGTCTATTGTTGCCTGGCATTGGGGGCTGCATCACGTCGCCCCTACCAATGTTCCGGTGCAGAATTGCGAGCTGCTTATAAATTGCAGTCACGGGGAGTAATTAGTGCAAAAAGATTTCTTAGGCCCCTTAAAACAGTTATCATCATGACAATAGTATGTCTCTGTATAAGGGTGATGGTGTTGGTGCAGTATACTGAGGTTATCAGCTGCAATAAGCGTTGGTGGTTTCCGATCCTTGTCCTTTAGCGCTCCAGTTCTGTAGTAGTATTCATTGTCATCCATAAAACAAATAAATCCACCGGGCGAAGCCGGTCACTACTGCTAGCTTTATGTATAAATTAGAAAGTTAAAATTAAACAGACAGTAGTTATCGTGTCCACAAAAAAGTGATATAAAATGATATATATTAACTTATAAACTGACGATGGTCTTGGGCTCTGGGGGATGTGAAACGCGAAGATACGGTATCTCAAAAATTTCCGGATGTCGAAACAATGCAATAGGTAGCTTTCTAATGAAATCTATCCAACAATATTATATTCATCCAAAAACATAAGGTTAAGTGTCTCGATTTCACTTCACAACACTATGGGGCACCCTGTAGATAAACGATTACACCAGTGGGGAGGGGATATTGAAATATTTAGACTGACAGGGACAACCAACGAGAAATTCAAGATTTGAGAAATCAAACTGAGCGCCAAAAACAGTCAGAACCAATCAGAGGCCCTATTCACTTACCATCAACAGCGTCAGACACCATTTTACTACGTAAGCACTAGATCACAACACTATACTCACACACGCACATCACTATGTGACGTCACTGAACGAGGAGCGACCGAGCGCCTCACACGAATGTCCCACAGTTACTGACATGCAAGGTGGATATGTGAATGTGTGTGTTGTGTTGACTTTGCGTAAGAATCAGGTCACGTGGCCGCGCGCAAGCTGTCTTGCCTGCCTGAACTTCGCTCGCTCGTAGGAACGTCATTTCTGTCACTAGTTCTCTGCTCCGCCACAGCATACCGCCAGTGTAGTTTCCGCTGTAGGGGGGAACATGACATCGAGGCCGGGTTGGGTTGTTAATAAAATACTGAAATGCATGGGCGTAACTAATACAAGGAAACTAGATGACGTAACCTCACGAATAATATCCAACCTGACAATCACGCAATATGTCGCAACTGATATTATGTATCGTACCATAAAGAAAAAGTCGCAGTTCGACTTCTGTTCTCAATGGCATAATATCGAGTCTACGAATCGACTCACATAGCCTACGGTAAACGACGAGTGAATATTTACTCTTTGAGCCTTCATTGTTGATAAGTTCAGATTTGAAAATGAAGACGAAGTCACAGGACGATTACTGAATGTTTCTTTGCAAAATGTAGGCTACGGTTGAAGCTAGAAATTATGGAGTCGTTGTTATAGTTGTTTCATTTTCGAAGTGAAATGACATGTCCTGTGGTTCGGATTCCACATTAGAAAAGGAGGTTCCGTGGCTCATGATCTCGAGATTAACGGTCACGTTAAACTACAAGTTTCCTTCCTAGTTTCATTTGGGGGGATTGGACATCGGGGTCATTTAGCCCCGTGTACTTTGGATGTGTGTAATTTTGTCTGAATAACCTGTGTTGTTGAGATGAGTAGGCTACTTGTAATTATGATGAAGATTGGAAAGAAGGCGGCCGTAACTTAAGTTAGGAACCATCTAGTCATTCGCCTGGAGTAGAAGTGGAAAACCACGGAAAACCACTTCTAGGATGGCTGATGAGAATCTAAGACATACGTTCTCAGTTTTGTCTCGCGAGGCTGAGTGTAACCCGTTCTGGCCTTCAGACAAGAATTACATTTCTTGGCAGAGCTGGGAATCGAACCCGGATCTCCGAGCGACGTCAGTCGAGAGTTGTTATCGTTGTTTCATTTGAGGGGGCTTGAACATCGTGATTATTTAGCCCCGTGAACATGGGTGTGTGTTATACTGTATACGGTATAGAGAGAGACTTTAGTAGTGTGTATATTTGTTATAGATCCGAGGATTAGGAACGAGGCGGCCGTGGCCATAAGTTAGGAACCATCCCGGCATTTGCCTGGAGTATTAGTGGAAAACCACTACAGGATGGCCGAGCTGAGAATCGAACCCGGATCTCCGGGGCGACGACAACCAAGAATTATAGCGGAGGTCTAGAAAAAATATGGCAAACCAACTCGAGAGAGAGTGTGACTGATGATAATTGTTGTAGTTGTTTTAAGGGGCGGAATAGCGAGGTCATCTGCCCCGCGCAAGAGTCAAATATTTTAAAATAGTGTTAATTCATTTTTGAGGCCTGGATCATCTTTGTATCAGTCCTGTTTACTGTGTGTGTGGTGCATTGGTCACATAATAATCTATGTCTCTCTGATGACATCAGTAGGATACCCCAGGACTTGAATTAAAGCTACTATCCCGTCATTTGTCTGAAGGGAGTGTGTGTGGGGAAATGCCGGAAAATAACACATTCAGCGATTCAGGATAGCCACTGTCGGCGCGGAACTCCGGAGTTATACAATCGATGGAATGGTCTGATGATCAGACACGGAATTTCAAAAAGACAGGACATATCCGTTAAGATATTTTCAAGCTGAAAAAATTTTGAGGAGGAAAGAGTCGAATTTTCACTATAAATAGGTCTACCCTGCATTTTGAAAGAATGAATCTAAAGCATTTGGCGGGAGCTATACAAAATGGCCGCCGGCGGACTCCTGTTGGCTGCATTTGGCAGCTAGCACAACTAGGGTGGAAAGTAAAGTCAAAGAGTTGTGTGTCCACGTCCAAACAGTAGCGCAAGTCAGCGGTCTAGTGATAAACAGAGGTTCTCTGTTTTTTTTTTTTTTTTTTTTGTTTGTAACCTCATTGACACATATTTTTGGCCATATTGATTTGTGTTGATAAGTGGAGGCAACGTCTCTCACAAAAAGTATAGAGCACCGGTATTTCAAAACTTAATGAATATTTACTCGGCATAACCCTAAAAATGAATAATATTAATTTAAAAAAAAACATTAATCAGTGTTGCCTTTGTAGTTTATTACAAACTAGTAAACCCGCCACGGCTTCGCCCGGGAACAGTTATGAATGCATTACGTGATAAGCGCTTTTTTCTTCAATGAACTACGTCCTATATCCGTTTTACGTCTCGGCATGATTGGTTAAAATCACTGGACTATTAATTAGGCTATATTATCATGGAGATGCATGTACAAAGAATTCTTGTCAGACGTAATTTAAGAAGCGCGAGGTGCGTGAAACACAAATCCCGCTTCCGTCCAATCTAAAAACACTTCTAGTGGTTCTCGAGATTACCCATGACATTCAAGAATCGGGGACTTTGTTTTATACTAAGTAGGTTTGGTAGGATTTTGTAGAGCAATTTTGTCTTGTATAATCGGATCTGATGATGCTGCTCGCTTGACGAGCGAAACATGTCATCCAATGAAATCCCGACTATTTGTTAGAGAAGTGTGTTAATAATTGTATAAATAATTCATGTATCTGGCAGAAGGGTGATAAATTACTTATTACCAGGCCCCGGATTCTGATGACATGTCATCTATTAAATTGTTCACCATAGACAATGCTAATTTATATACAAATCCTGTGCATGGCCCCCACATTACAGAAATGCATTTTTTTTATTTTTATATTTCAGTAAATATTTTATTTTAGGTCATTTTCGCATCATTATTGTGTCATTTTATGGAATATATTAGAATATTTTGTACGTTTTGAGTCATTTTCTCTCTTTTTTAATGGTTCATGGAGCATTTTTTGCATATGGTACTGGATGTTAACGAAACTGAAAGTGAGGATGACATGACATTAGAATCTTCACAACTTTGTCCAACCCTTATTTCTTCCAATATTCACATTCGAGGAATGAAATAATAACCAATAATTGGAGTGCAAATAACTCTTATTTAAATTATAATTATTAGGTACCGGTACCCATTAAAATCATCTCAACAAACAATGATGTACCGGTAGACTGTATGCGTTTTTGTGTGATGAAATTATGTCAGTTTCATTAGGTCATTTTTTAAAGTTTTCGGGTCATTTCATGGGATTTTTGCAGTCATTTTATAGGTCTTTTTTTTTTTAACATTTTTAGGTCATCAAAATCCGGGGCCTGCTTCTCCCCACATAATCTAATGGCGCACACTTGTTGGCCAACTGAAAAGTATTTCCGTCAACAACAAAAATTAACCTCCCCTCCAATACTCCGGGAAGACTGAGGTAGATTTCACCAGACGAAGAATAAAGTCTTGAAATCACTAAATTTGCAATTGTTGTATACCTACAATAGTTTCACATATTTGGCATAAAAGAAGCCCCCGATCATCTTATAATTCAGAAAATATTTTGCTCACCCCTTGGCGTAAGGGTGGGTCATATCAAAAAATTATTTCAGACAAACCATTTTAAACAATTTTGATATTGTGTCTATTAAGGGAGGTATGATTCTTTTTCTCTCAAAACCCCATTTTCCAACCCATTTGGTCAATGGTTGGTGCTATCAATAAACTTTACAGCGATAAGTTTTTGAATGGATTTGATTTTTCACATACGGTACTAAGAAAGTTATAGCAATATTTCTCTTTTTCGATGAAAGCCCCCCCCCCCCCCCCATTTCCACCCCCTTCGTCTCATTTTGTCCATTAACAAACTCGACCGAGATTTTGAATGATTATATTTCATGTATAAATTTGAAAGTGATTGGTGCAAAATGATGGCAGTTATCGTGTCCAAAAGAATATTATATTTATTTAGTTAATCGAATAGCACTATTACAGAGCATGCAAAATCAATACTTCAAATCCTGCCACATGTCTTCTTTCTCTCTGAACATTGTTCAATATTACGTGGCTGCTTTTGTTGTCCTTCTTGTTCCTCCCTGAAGATCACTTTTTGAATTTTGTCCCAAAATAAATTCCTATCATACGTATCTGTAATGTCAATGTCAGCATCCGTAAGATCCTTTAATGTCTGTGTAAACCATGCTGGTTGAACTTTTAAGTTTTAACATTTTATTAAAAATTTGTTTTGTTAGACTGTATATAAATTATAAATTATATACAAACTTTTGAACTGATGGTGGTTTTGGGGTCTGGGAGATGTGAAACGCGAAGGAATGCAGAAATTTTCAGGAAATTGCTACATGGTTCCCATGGCAATAGTTAGCTTTCTCATGAAATCTACCAACCCCCTTCACCGCACACCACTTTGAGTAACGGCCCTCATCTGTGGAATGTGGTGTACAAACTCTAAAAGATTGCGATATTAGAACACAGAGATGCTTTCCACTGCAGCAATAAGGATGACCTTCAGGAAGGCAATAACATTTTATGTTGCTTTATCAATCCTCCAAGGGCAGGGCCGTCCAAACTACAGCCCGCCAATGCTTTTTCTGTGGCCCGCCTGACCTCCCTGAAATGGTTTCAGAGAGACACACTAAAGGAACAAGGCTACGCAAGCGTTTCTCCTCAAAAAGCCATCATCATCCGTAACCGTCTCCACCTAGCCGGGTGCAGTATATGAGCGCTCGCCGTACTAATATTTCCTGTATATTTAGTTCTTGCAAATTTTCGAGTTTCGAATTTTATCTCTTCTAGTCTTCTGGTGAAAATAGAAATACAATATGATGTTTAATTACTTCAATGTGCAGTGGGGAACAAAAGAAAAAGTATTTCGATAATTTGGATCTGTGATATTCCAACTATCCAAACATTTAAATTAGAGAAGTTACATCTTTCGGTCTGGTTTTAAGCCTGCACTCATCAACTTAAGGTTAATCCGGTTCTCTCACTTTTTTGCAACCTTCCCCATTTACACTTGTAGTGTTGCTTAAAATTATGTCCCGCAGCAATAATATCAAGGGAAATGTTAAACCTAGCATATCTCTCAAAAACCACGACAGTTATCTGGTAGCAATAACACAAGACCTACAAGTAATTGGTATTAACATAGAAATCATTCACAATAGAAAAACATTAAAGAACCCTAATAAACAGACACAAATTTGCCAAGGAACCTACACAGAAATTTATATCAATAATATTAAATAATAAATCAATTGCCTTATAATTGAAAAGTTTTTATGAAAGACAACACAGTGAATGGATGAAGAGATATAGGGAAGAAAAGAGCACACATTTTGCTACATAGAGTACAACTCCTGAAATCCATCACCTTTGGGACTGAGGGTATGGTCGGAACGCAAAAATGTCGGATTATCACAAAGTACAGAAAAATACGGATTTACATTAAAATAAACAATCTGTGGACTCAAGATATCGGGGTTCCTTTCCTTCTTTCTTGGTAGAACCACATCCTCAATGCATTGTCAAGCAGTTCAAGTTTAGGCTTCTCCAATCATTGCAAATCTTAAGAGCGTTTTCACCATCTATCGTCACTGTACACGATTCAATGTCTTTCTGATTTCTTCCCCACTCTTTTATTGTCGTAACCTTTACACCGAGTTCCTTGGCAATATTTTGGAGTGATTCCCCTTTGTCTACTCTTTGTAGCACTGCTACTGTAATTTTTCATTTAATGAAAGAGTAACGTGTTTACATTTCACTCCTGACATGTTGAAAAAAACACATACAACTGTACAGTACACACAATGTACATAAAACAAATTGCTGTACAGTGCTGTAACGAACAGAAGAATAATGTTGTAAAACCAACGAACAGTAAGCACTAAAAACTTCACAGTGCAGTATGTACTGTATAAAACACGGACAACGACAGAAACGACAGGAGAGAATGACGGAGCACTGAAATGGACAAGCGTTAACCAGAACCTATAAACAAAAATGGCGCTACGGGTAGTGAGTCGCCGCTATGAGTCAGGGCACGGTCGGATAAACCGGACCGGCGGACTAGCCGAGGTCGGACAAGAGAAGTTCTACTGTACATTAAGTTCTAATGCGCTCCTCAGTTGGGCAAAACGAATTAAGATATACGAGGACTATTCCAAAACTAAGGTCCGGTTAAAAAAAACATCCAAAATCAAAATTGTTTCCAAAACAATTGTTTTATTGACATTCCTTAAGTCTTTCTCTATTTTTCTACATAATTTCCATACTCATTTACACATTTGTCACATCATTCCACAAGCTTTTGAATGCCTAAGTCGTAGAACTCGGCCGCCTGCGAAGCTAACCAGTCTTTAACAGAGTCTTTCACTTCATCATCTGTGTCGAAGCGCTTGCCGCCAAGAAGCTCCTTTAGGAAGCGGAACAGGTGGAAATCACTTGGCGCCAAGTCCGGAATGTACGATGGGTGGTCCATCTGTTCCCATCCAAATTTCTTGATTAGAGTTTGCGTGTCATTCGCAGTATGGGGTCTGGCATTGTCATGCAACAACAACACTCCAGACGACAAAAGACCACGGCGCTTTATCTGGATTGCACGTCGAAGTTTAGTCAGGGTAGCGCAGTAGGCGGCTTTATTGATCGTTGTCCCTGAAATAGTGAATCGTCGATCTTCACGAATTTTGTCGTCAACCGCATGAACCAACTCGTCTGAAATCACTGATGGTCTGCCAGAGCGGGGTTCATCGTGCACATTTTCCCATCCTTCATTAAAGGCTCGCACCCACTTTCGCACTTTACTGTCACTCATTATGTTAGGACCGTACACTTCAGTAATCTGCCGATGAATTTGTGCTGCAGAAATGTTTCTTACAGACAGAAACCGTATCACTGCCCTTACTTCACAATCGGCGGGCTGATTAATTGTCTTAAATATTGTGAACTGAGACTATCAACAGCACACAGCAACAGTAACAACGCTACTGGCGACTTTTGCCGCGCAAGGCATGCCAGGAGTCTGTGCGCATGCATGTTTTGCCTTTGGCACCGCTTTCAAATATTTACGGCGAATCGGAACTTACTTTTGGAACTACCCTCGTAATAATGATAATGAAAAATGGCGTACCAACTAAGAACACCTACCATAAGGAGTGCCCCTCCCGCCACACCAAAATGAAGAACTATCAGACAGTCATCCGACCTAAAGCCTTATATATGCCTCTGAATGCCTCGTATTAAACTGGAAAGGACTCACGGACAAACTTGAAATCCAACAGAAGAAGATATTGGGACCAGTCAAGGAAAGGAGTGAATACAAAAGGCGACCTAACCAGGAGCTCTATAGATACTCTGAAAGAATTACAGACGTGGCCAGGAAGAGACGTCTAGTCTCCAGAATGCATCCAACCAGGCTGACCAACCAGCTTCTAACATACTGGCCAAGAAGGAAGACCAAGTCACCGTGGCTGATACAAGTGGTATAATGATAGATAGATAGATGTCATTTATTGCAGAAACACAAGAGAAAATCAAGTACAATGCAATCGTCAAACAAACTAACATAATGGAAAGGTAGAATATATATAGAGATATACACGTGTTGTGCTCTGAATCACACACACACATGCACGCACACACACAGACACACACACAAGAGTACATTATTTACAGCATACATTTGATATAAATGCGTATTCCAAAGCAAGGTCAACATGCCGATTTAAGTCATACATCAGAAAAGGTTAAATAGTAACAGTGAACTACACCAAAAGCTAAGTATGTCTAATTGACTTACAGACTTCAAAGAATTCATCTGTTTTATAAATGCTGTTGTTAGTTAGTCGAGACTTAATCTTTTGTTTGTAGATATTCAAAGGCAAATGCCTAACAATGGCTGGAAGGGAATTGAAAAATTTCAGGGATATATAAATGAATGTCTTCTGAGTTCTACTGAACTTACATCTGTAAAGCCCTAAGTTGTTCCTGTTCCTCGTGCTATAACAATGTGATAGACCCAGCACCTCATACTTGTTGTGGTTTTCTTTGATATATAAGAGGCACTGGAAAATGAACACTGCTGGCAAAGTCATGACACCTAGAGTAACAAATTCTTGCCTACAGTGACTTCGAGGAGGAAGACCACAAATTAACCTCAGAGCTCTTTTCTGCAATCTGAACAATTTCTCCGCATGCAACATGTGACCCCAAAGTAATGTTCCATAGGCCAAATGGCTATGAATTTGTGCAAAGTAGACTACTCTTAATACATTGGTACTGATGCATGATCTATGTCTTCCCAATAAATAAATCCCACTACAGACCTTAGATGCAATATTCTGTGTATATTTCTCCCATTTTAGTTCGGAATCTATCGTGAAACCAAGGAAATTAATTGTACCCCTGTCGATGTCTCCTCTATGTACGTAATAGAATTCTAAGTCCTGACTTTTACTGACATTCAAACAAAGAAGATTAGCTGTACACCAGTCTTGGATAGTGTCTGAAATATGATCACTTCCATGGTCTGGAAGCAGTGCAGATTGTGAACTTATACAAATATCAACATCATCTGCAAAGAGATAGCTATCTATGTTGGGACCAGATAGGTGATAAGGCAGATCATTAATGTAAATAATAAATAATATTGGACCGAGGATAGAACCCTGAGGAACGCCATGATTGACAGGCAAAAAAGGAGACTCATTTTCTCCTAATACAACTTTCTGGAATCTGTCGCACAGGTAAGATTGAATAAGGGAAATGGAATGCTGAGCAGGGACTTACAGAAAAAGGTATAAAAGATCGAACATCTCTCAGGAGTAATATGAAGCAAATGAAGTTCCAGGACAAAACCCCCAAGGAAGAAGACAGGTGCCTTCTGGACAAAGGAACAACACAACCAGAGGATGCGCGATGACTGGGCAAACATCAAGACCCACTCTAAACACAATAGTTGAATGTCATGGTCCATAGTTGACCTATACGGAACAAGAAGAAGGATAAAACATAATCCCTTAAAACCAGGACAAATGCTTCTTTTCCTTATAACAGACACTACGAGCTGGAAACAGATATAAATTGAGACTGGCCCAGTCTACCCTTGGCAGAGCCCTATCCCAAGCAGAAAATGTTTTAATGTAACAATTATTGCCTCCCATGCGATAAACACCATGCTTGGGGGAAGAATCTGAGAAGTCTCGATATGTCGAGTTGACACTGAGCACAGAGCAAGTAAGCCTCAACCCCATGTGAGGAGTCGCGAGTCTAAGCCAGATTAGGTTCCCAAGTCTACAGTATGTAGACTTCGTGGCGGATCACAAAAGCATAGAGAAAACTTGCTTGCTCCGTTCAACAAATACTGTAATTCACCAGGGGACAATTACAGTAAAACTCTGTTAAGAAGTTTTTCAAAGGACCATTAAAAAAAAACTTCTTAACAGGGAAATTTCTTAAAAGGGTAGTAGCCTGAAATGCATGTGAAACGCACACATTCTTGTTGTTTGTGAAGGATACGACAATATACTGTACATAGGACTATATAAAAGCCGGAAAAGAAAAGCCACAATATTATAACCTATCACACCAGAGATAAAGAGAAATAAATTGACATAGGCTTCTGTATATTACCGTATATACCCGAATACCGCCCGCACATTTTTATACCAAGTCGGACGTGAAAAATTGGGTTGTTGGTATTAATTGAGCCATCTAAATTACAAAGATTTAAATTGTCCGCCATGCGCGAGTATCCACTATATGGTGGTTGTTCGGGTGCACTCGTTTATTTCCGTCTAGTGGCTTGACCGGTCGCGCAAGCCTGGCACAAGCGTCAGTATCGTGAGTTGCGTGATAGCATGGCATCAGTAAACGTAAAACATGTGTTCAAAATAGGTAACATGAAATCTCGTCATCTGCAAAGTACTTATAAAAGTCGGTATTAGAAACAAATCTTTCGTATTTCGGGTAGTTGCCGCGTAACATTGAAACACTGCATAACCTTGAACTCGGTGCACGCACCGGAATGTTTAAACTTCACTACTGTTTAAACCATACCAGCAGAGCTTGTTCTACGTTGTCGTATTTTCCGGTTTTAATTTTCTTGCAGTTTGCCGAAGTATTCCCGACAGAAGCAAAGATCGCTTCTTTGTTTGTTATGATGCCGTTCAAAGTAGATGGCGGCATTCCGAACTCCTTCGCCAGAGCAACACGCGATATAGTAGACGACTGCACTTTCCTTATAATGTCCACTTTATCTTTAATCGAAAGTGCCTTTCTTTTGATGCCTTTCATCTGAGATCCACTCATTTTCACAATGATTTGAAAACTTTACTTCACTGACGCAATTCTCGTAATTTCAATAATGTTTGTTAGAACACACAGAACAATTGTTAGAACACACAGAACAACAATGAAAGCATTTGTTTTCAAATCCCCCTCACACATGTTTCAAGGTTAACACTGTCCAATGAGAAGTTAAGCTGGTGTCGTCATGGCGTGACGTCAAGTAGCCTTGACATATCTCGCCTGGTCAGATGATATACGAGAGACCCGCGAACACTCGGAACAGCTGTATTCTTTCACTCGGAACACCGGAAGTATCTTCCGCGGAGATTGGCTTCAGTGAACGTCTTATACTTTATGGGGATAAAAAATCTGAACTATTTAACCGGGAAAACCTCTTATGAAGGAACACTTTATACGGGAAAAATATACATGTATCTTATGGGACCGATCACGGGACCGAGAATATCGGACGTCTTAAGCGGGAAAACTTTTTATGCGGGAACTTCTTAACCGAGTTTTACTGTATCTCTTATGTCCTTTATTGAGTCTCTGTATTCTAACACCACAGGGAAAGCTTTGGTGGTGGTGCATGTTCCTAAGCAACCCTCTTTCATGGATCAGCCACTGGGGAGGGGAGCAGACACTGGTTCGAGTGTGTCTTAGCTCATTTGCTATTTTGACACATCTGGCCACATTCAGTAAACTGGCACAGCATTACAAAGGAAACAAGATCTCCAAGATCCACAAATAGCACAAACAAAATGCACTTCACAAGGCTATCTTTAGACACAATCATCAGACAGGAGGATAGAAAAACAGAGGAAGGACAAACAAGAAGGACAAGGACAATCTCCACATCCAGACGTATTGTTGCCCTTGCTTCGACAGTTGTGGTGTTTTCGTTCCTCACTGCCAGGGCAGTGCAGTACAGGTTCAGTAAGCTGAGCACAAAATGATGGACTCCCTTCGTGACCGGAAAGAGCTCCACCACATGCGAGTAGTTCCCTTGATCGCTCTCAGTTTATTGGGCATTGGGTCAGCTAACCACTGACTCTCCCAAAATACCAGAACATGTCAGCATAACTGAGAGCGAATATCTCTAACGGGTAGCTCCATTGGTCGAGGTTCAACACATACTGTCCGTACTCTTAACACAAGAGGTGCAATAAACTTGGAGTGTACTCACCTCTGATTTCCTTACACTCCTGATGGGACAGCAGACTCCCATCCCCCTTCACATTGTCCAGGATGACGTTGAGGCAGCGCATGTTCTCCCGGCAAGTGGCCATGATCTCGGCCTGGAGAAGAAACGCAAAGAACATCATTGATGGTCACAGGTGTAGGTTTCAGAAGAGTTATGCAGTGGGAACTGGGCACGAGTTGACAAGAGTGTATACAACACTTCCAACAATGAGATACAATGAATTACTAACTGGCATGGGGGTTTTTACAGCCAGATGCCTTCCTGACGCCAGCCCCATGAGAGATGAATGAAACTGGGCAAGGCTAGCCGAGGCCTATTAGAAAGTACTATCCCAGCATTTGTCTGGAATTTGAAATGGGAATCCACAAAAACAACTTCAAGGAAGGCCAATGATGGGGCTTAAGGCTCAAACCCACGTCTACCGAGTCTGGCCAAAGGTAGCTTCGCCCCAACGTTGCATATTAGTGAGCGTAAATACTGCTGTTGGTCCTCACCTGAATTACATAGTAATACAGCCATCACAATAGCACAGGTTATCAGACAAGTATTCCACACACATACCCAAGTATCCGTGCGCCAGTCGGTTGCACATGCTACCGAAAGCTTGTAACCTCGCATAACCTTGTCAGAAGAAAGGTGTCTGTGCCTGCGGCCTATGACCATGCGACGTTAGCAGCCGGCACACAGCACACTAGACAACGGTCGTGCTCAGCGCCCGACAAGGGAAGTGAAACTTGCATGGACCAATCACTTCCGCGAGTTCTCATAATAATGAGATTCAATAAGCCGACGTACAAAACTCCGCTAATCCCAGTTCGCCCCACTGCTATTGGCGGAACCCTACGCAAGGGTAACCTCGCACCAGTCTAGCATCGGCCACTTCCATGCAAACGTCGCAACAGAGACTGTGTACGATGTTACGCACGCGGTGTTTACAATGAGAAAATACCAGAATTATATGGTGATCTTGATGAAAGTGCAATACACGGGGTTACAAATTAAGCAAATAATGATACATCATCATCATCATCTTCTCAAGTTTCCAGCCCCTGGCTGGGTCTGCTTGGAACATAAGCTTCTCTATCGTTTTCTATCCTCCCACCACCTTTCAGTCCTCACTCTGTCCCACTCCTCTCCTCTTTCCTTCACACCCGCAATCCACCTATCTCCTGGCCTTCCTCTTGGTCTCTCGCCCTTCATTTCCATCTCGTGCATCCTCCTTGGTATTCTGCCCTCCTGCATTCTCCTAACGTATCCGTACCAACTCATTCTTGACTTCTCTATGCTCTCTTGTAAGGGATTCTCTTCCACAAACTCTCTCACTCTCATTTCTTACTCTTTCCCTTCTTGTTATTCCTAATCTGCTTCTATGAAATTTCTTTATATTAAAAAAAAAAAAACAGACTGTAGTTTTTCTTCTTTGAACTTAAATATTCTTCGCATAATCTTCGCACCCTGCTTCCACAAATTTTTGCCTCAAAATATGCGACAATTATGCAAGGAATGGGACTCAACGACCTTGATGCCGAAGCCCCTCCAATGAAACAACTACTAACTGGTGACATGTTACTGACACTAACTCTGACACCCGACTATGTCAACTACTTATACCATAAGTTGCTCTTTTATCTTTCACATATGATGAGAATGGAAGAATATAGAGTACCAAAAGGAATGTATGTATGACTACCTCTTATTATTCCCGTTTTCCAACGGGGTCGGGGATGAGATGCGATGGAAGTCTTTGTGGTGATGGTTTTTACGGCCGGATGCCCTTCCTGACGCCAACCTCATGAGAGGAGTTAATGAGAGATGAAATGAATGATGGTGAATGAAACTGGGCAAGGATGTGGAAGGAAGCGGCCGTGGCCTGTCAGAAGGTACCGTCCCAGCATTTGCCTGGTGTTGAAAATGGGAAACCACGGAAAACCATTTCAAGGACAGCCGACGGTGGGGCTCGAACCCACGCGTCTACCGAGTCAGCAGAGAGCTTGGCCCCATGACCTAATGCTGCGCTTTAGCCAGCGTAGCCACTAATGTCTGTATAGAGTACCAAAAGGAATATTTATGGAGAAAATACCAGGAAGAAGACCACGAGGAAGGCCCAGAAAGAAGTGGATAGATACGGTTAAGGAAAGCATAGAGAAGAGAGGAGTAAAAGAAAAAGAAGTATTGAAAGAAGGAAATGAATGGTGGAGGGATGGACAACTGTGGAGGTCCTTGATTTGCAACCCGACCTAGGAAACTGGAAACTGGAAATGAAGAAGAAGAAGAGAAGAAAGGGGCAGATGACCTCGCTGTTCCACCCCTTGAAACTCCAATAACTATCTTTCATAACTTCATAATGTTAGCTGGACTAAAAAAAGGTACTAAATAATGTCAGGTTTGAGGTATCTTTCATCATCATCTTCAATTCCCGTTTCCAGCTTCCTGGGTCGGGTTGTGAATTAAGGACCTCCATCGTTGCCTGTCTCTCCACCACTCCTCTCCTGATTTTAGTACATCTTCGGGTTTTCCTCCCTTCTTTTCTACACACTCCCACACTGTATCTGCCCATCTCTTCCGGGGCCTTCCTCGTGGTCTCTTCCCTGTCATCTTTTCACAGAAAGTTTTCTTTGGTACTCTCTCCTCTCCCATTCTCATCATATGTCCATACCACTTTAACTTTGTTGTTTCTATCCTGTCCTGTAGCTTCAATATTCCTGTCCTTTCTCTAATCTCTTCATTTCTAACTCTATCTCTTCTGGTCTTGCCCTCTATACCTCTTAGGAATTTCATCTCTGCGGCTTGTATTCTACTCTCCTCTCTTTTTGTAGTAGTCCACGCTCCAGCTGCGTATGTTAGTATGGGTCCGTAGTAGGTTGAATATAATACTTTTTTGCATTTCTTTGGGACATCTCGGTTCCACACAATACCCCTTACACTCTGGTAAAAACTGTTCGCTTGTTGTATTCTCTTTCCAATTTCCTCCGTTATCTTTCCATCTTCTGCAATCACACTTCCCAAATACTTGAAACTTTTAACGACTTCTAGAATTTTGCCATTCAATTCTATCTTTCCTCTTCCATTCTTCCTTCCTCTTGACATTACCATTATCTTGCTCTTCTCTGTGCTTACTTTCATCCCAAATTTCTCTATCTCTTGGTTCCATACATCTAGTAGTTTTTGTACATCCTTTTCATCCTCACCCCATATAACTATATCATCTGCAAACAGCGTGGCCTTTGTTTCTTCTTGTCCCAATCTCTGTTTAACATTCTTGTGGATTTCATCCATGACTGATGAATAGTAATGGGGACAATACACTTCCCTGTCGGAGACCCGTTTCCACTTTAAACCATTCTGTTTCTCCTATACTGGTCTTCACGCTACTGACACAATTTTTGTACATAGCTTTTAACATTTGGACTTCTGCTCTAATAACTCTTCTTTTTCTTAATACATCCCAAACCACCTGTCTAGGCACACTGTCATATGCTTTCTCAATATCAATAAATGTCATCACCATGTCTTTTCCAAATTCCCATCTTTTCTCCATCATTTGCCTTAATGTAAAGATTAGGTCAAATGTTGATCTGTCTTTCCTAAAACCATACTGTTCTTCTTCCAACTCTCCTTCTATCCTCCTCCTCAGTCTGCCTTCCAATACTCTCTCAAAGATCTTAGCTACATGAGCAATAAGAGTAATCCCTCTGTAGTTATTACATTCCTTTTTGTCTCCTTTCTTAAAAATCGGGATAATTAAACCCTTTCCCCATTCTTCTGGAATTTCTTTCTTCTTCCAAATTATTCTAAATAATCTATACAGCCACTGTACCCCTATTGGTCCCGCTGCTATTATCATTTCCGTGGTCACCTCATCCACTCCTGCTGCTTTACCACTCTTCATCTTCTGTATGGCTTCCTCTATTTCTAGCATAGTTATCTCCTTTTCTTGTTCTTCTTCTTCCTCCATTGTTTCTTCTTGTTCCCTTTCATCTTCCAGTTCAATGTATTTCACATTTAGTAGCTTTGAAAAGTATTCTTCCCATCTATTTAATATATCATCTCTTTGATACAATATCTGCCCTGCTTCAGTTTTTACAAATTTTGTATTTTCCCTACCTTTTACACTGTTTTTAACGAATCCATATAGCACCTTCTTACTTCCTTGGATATCATCCGTCAAAGTTTCTGTGAATCTTTCCCAACTTTTCCGTTTTTCTTCTTGTACGATTTTTTGGCATGCCTTCTTTGCTTCCCTATATTTTTGTAATTTCTCTGCATTTTTACTGCCTATCCACTTCCTCCATGCCATTTACTTTTCTTTAACAGCTTCCTTTACCCTGTCGTTCCACCAAGGAGTCTCCCTTTCCTTTTTCTTCCCTGATAATCTTCCACAGGTGTTTACTGCACACTTCACAAAACCATTCCTAAAACATGCCCTTTCCTCTTCTACACTTTTTGCTTCATCTTTGGGAACTTCCTTTTTTAAATCCTCTTGGAACTTGTCCATTGTCTCCCACCCTTTCAGCTTCCACACCTTTATTTTTCTTTTCCTCTTTTCCAAAAGGTTTGTGATTTTTCCCAGCCTTAATTTGGCTATCATTACTTTATGGTCTCCTTCAAAATCTCCTCTTGACATAGCCATCACATCTACCAGTTGTCTTCGTTTATCCTTTTCCACCAGGATAAGATCAATCATTGTCTTTGTCTTTCGGTCTCCCCAACCATACCTAGTTATTTTTTGAGAGTTCTTTTTCCTAAACCATGTATTTCCAACAATTAATCCATTCCTTCTACAGAAATCTATTAACAGATCCCCTTCTTCATCCTGATTTCCATAACTAAACGGGCCAATTATCTCTTCTTTTCCCTGTCTATCTGTTCCCACATGTGCATTCATATCTCCCAATATTATAACCTCTTTGTCTTCTATACACTTTTCCAGTTCATCTAGGAACTCCTCTAAACATTCATCTACCTTCCCTGTTTGGGGTGCATAAATCTGTATGAAGTCCTTTGTTCCACTCTCAAGTCCTAATCTAATTTTCAGTATTCTGTCACTAGTTTGCTCTACTTTCTCAACATACTGGACCAAGTCTTCTCCCAATATTATTGCAACACCATTCACTGCCTTCTTTCCTCCACTCCAATATATTCTATATCCCTTCCCTTTCTTGATTTCTTTCTCACCTTTTCCCTTCCATTTCACCTCACTGACTCCCATCATTGCTATTTCCTTCTTTTCCATGTAGTCCACCAATTCTTCTGTCTTGCCATTTAGGCTCATCACATTTATGAATCCGATGTTAGTAGTGTCTGGTAGCCCACTTCTCACAGTTCCCCCAGACCCCTGAGAACTGCGCGTCGCTTGCAGGGGACGCCCTAGCCCTTTCCGAGGCCTCAATTCACATTTACACATTCTATAGGCTATCAGTACGATGAGCTCGCCACACTCAAAGGCATTTTATGACCTACTGCCAGGTACTGTTCTAGGCCGATCCACTGGATAACAGACGCCTTTTGCAGCCGCTCCTCTGGAGTACGGACGCTACAGAATTCCCTCTTCCGCCATCTTTCATTGGTAATAATATGAAATAAATACTTACAAAGTCAGCTGAGGAGGCCTTGTTCTGCTGTTCAGTCAGCACTTGTTTGGAGAACACATACTGCGCGTGAGACTGGCGAATCAGGTGATGGATATCCTCCAAGTCAGAGTCACTGTCCACCAACGGCACATTCTGAAACAAGATAAACATTTGACATAAGACAACACAGCTCTTCTCGAAGCAAACACACAAATCCCAGCAATCCAAGTAGATGCTCTTTCTGATCACACCACCAGAGTCTATGCCCTTGAATCTTTCGATATGGAAGGGCTTTCACTACCAATGTTGTGGCAGGAGTATAACACAAATCAGACATTCGGTTCATCAGGCATAATAGATAACACGTTTCAATGGCTTTTACCACTACCTTCACAGTTAGTTAACAATAAAAAGTACACATAAGGGAACATAATTGAGTGTTTAATGTTTCCAATCATCCTACTGCATATTCACGTTTAGTCCAAGTAAGGTATGGTCAACTTATCTAATTATGAAGTGGCGATCTCGAGACTGTTAATTGGTTTAGTGTGGAACTTGTAGCCGACTTTGCTATCTTCAAAAGTGCACCAACAAAAACAATTTCACAATTTCATGCATAAAATGCAACCAATCAGCCGATCTGCCATCCCAAGTTCCCGGCTAAGCAAGGAATGACGGCGAAATATTACACCAACTTACACACAAAACTAAGGTTGCGCAAATCATAGAAGCAATTATGCTATTCTCACTGAGAATTTCAAAAAATTAATCCAGTTAGCTCTGAATTCACTATTGCCAGAGTTTCACCCCTAGTTTACCATTGGGCTCAACAGTTGGTATGGTACACCTCACCAAGACACATGGCTAGTACATACTGGAAAGGCCACTCACAAGGGAAGTGTCAGGTAAGACAGGTGGAAACCTATCTTGAAACTTTGTGGACACAATCGTTGTACTCCAAGAGGTCAGTGTACGGAAAATCAGCTGCCAGATTGAACTGCAAGGCTCCGTAATCATGTGGCGAATCTCTCATATAAATCAATGGGAGGTAGCGAGTACTGAACATGTTGGAATGGACAGCCCTGACCGCTCAAGCACTTAAGAATTATTTAATCTGTTTTGCAGCTTCCGCCAAATCAATACAAATTGCGTTGTTAAAACGCTAAGTACGGTACATGTTTCGAACTTTACAAAAATCGGTCCTTCATCAGCCACGACATATCACATGAATGGCAACACATTAAAATCACTGAACAATATCAAAAATAAAATGCATGCACACTAAGATATTCATAAACACATATTAAAACGTTCCATTAAAAACTGTACACATATTAAAAAACACACATTAAAAGCACTTCAAGTCCATTTGACTCATTCAGACGTCAACATTTGATTATGTGACGTTATGGTTGGAGATCTCTGTCCTGTTCCATTGGATGCTTCTTAATTTCTTGTCTAAATGAGCAATGACGTCTTTCATTTTGCGAAGGGAATTCTGCTGTCATGTATAGGGAACAAAAAATGGACCAGTAGTCCCATTTGAGTAGCTCCAAAATGAAAACCTTTGGGTTGATTCCAGACAGCACCAAATAGTCCTCTGTTAAACAAAAAAAATTAAAAATTAAAAAATTAAATTTAATGGTTTAATTGTGAATAATACTCCAATTTGATCAAACAGAAACGACTGCTAAAAAACCACTTAAGGCCGGTGGGAAGGCCTCGCTACTACTCCAAGAGCCACAGGGATATCCAGCTCCTCCAGCCGTCATGCCAGTGTACCAGGATGTCAAGTACGATTTCGGAGCCTTGCAGTTCAATCTGGCGGCTGATTTTCCACACGCTGTCCTCTTATAATACAACGATTGTGTCCACAAAGTTTCAAGATAGGTTTCCACCTGTCTTACCTAATACTTCCCCTGTGAGGGGTAACTGGATCAATTTTATGAATTATTTGATGTATTATTACTGTCATTTAGAGTGAAATTTATCCAAGATCCTTCAGGAAACTGTTATTCCAAATCATACACAATCGATACACACTTGATAGTCATTTTAACTTCACTTACAAATATAACTACATAAACACACTTAAAATAAAGATTCAACAAATACCATTGTTGTCGATAAACACAATAATCGTCCTCTCTTCTTCACACGTTTGCGTGTCCGCCAATCGGCCGTCAGAACTGCCAAATGCATGAGTCCGTGAAAACACCCAAAGACCATAAAAATGTATTGAGAATAGAAAGGATACGCTTTCTGTAAATTTGAAACGAGTATATGAAACCGTGGCACAGGATATTCCAGGCTCCGCTGCCAAGTTTGTGTATTGAGGGCACCAAAGAATTGCTGGATGTTGTACGTTCACAGACCAATGCTGTAGTAACCCAGTTATGTGCTCAACTAACCTTGTAAGATATCACTCTCCTCATGAAGAGTCTAGGAACTTTCACTCTAATTGTGTTTAACACACTGTTTCACGCAGTTACGCTATATGAGCAACTAAACTGTACCAGTTACTAGCGATCTGATATCTCACATACTCTGTAAGAACTGATAGCATCCGACACACCAGAGCGATTACAAAGCACCTTCCTTAATTAATTGAATGAAAGTATTTCTATACTGATAAATAGGGACTAGATTTTTAGCCTACTTTTCACATTTTGCAAAAATGAGGAAAAAATAGTCTTATGAGATCGATCCAGGAAAATGTGTGTCTGTCTGTCTGTCTGTGTGTGTGTGTGTCCCCCCTATCAACTCCTAAACGGCTGGAGCAATCAAAATAAAATTTGGTAGGAGTAAAGATCTATACCTGAATATCTCACGGCCATATTTGAAAATGATGTCAGTGCTACCAACTGCTGAAAAATCGCAATTGAAATTTGAGCTCCATGTTGGATATCTTGGAAGGTATGAATGGGAGCTATTTCAAAATCGGCACACATATAAATAATAATATTGCAGTTTAATTTCCAGAAGGCCATACATGGCAGTGTTGCCAAAATGATTATACGCCTACTGATAGGTCCAATATTTAAATGCATATAACTTCTACACTATCAATTGGAATTCAACCAAATTTCGTATGTTGTATGTGTACATAACCAGATATGACTGAACGTATTCTTATGATCCACCAGTGCTGCCAACTGTTAAAAAATGCTCTTAATTTCTTTTATCCAAATACCAATATATATAAGAAAGTATGCTAGCCGACAGCTTTAAACTATGCACACGTATAGTACATGACATTCTATATTAATTTGGAGTAACTTATATACGTCAGTGCTACCAACATGATTCTAAGCCTGCTGAGAGGTCCAACTTTAAATACATGTAACTTCCATACTATCATTTGGATTTCAACCAAATTTCGTATGTGCTATGTGTACCATAACAGCTATGACTATGTGTATTCTTAAGAGCAACCAGGGCTGCCAACTGTTAATAAATGCTGTCTCTATTTTTGTTACCCTAATATCAATATATCAGAAAGAATGCAAGCCAATAGCTCTAAACTTTGCACACGTATAGTACCTGGCATTCTAGATTACTTTGGAGTAACTAATATATGCTTACGCCAGTGCTGCCAACATGATTCTAAGCCTGCTGATAGGTCCAATTTTAAAATGCATGTAACTTCTATACTAACTAATGGATTTCATTCAAAATTGGCACAACAATAGATCAGATTATTTCTGACCAATACATGCATGGCACTGTTGCCAACATGATTTTACGTGCGCTGTTAGATCCAATGTTTAACTGCATGTAACGTCCATGCTATTCATTGGACTCCAACCAAATTTTGTATTCTGTACCTTAAGAGATGGAGCTAAGAATATATTCAGTCACCAGGGCTGCCAACTGTAGTGCTCTATTAGGCTACATTATGCCAGGTATACAGTATTTCGAACTAATTAGAAATTTCGATATTACCAACTTAATTTCGTCATTATTCTAGATAGATCCATATCGATTAATCATTGGCATGAATCTTAAATTTTAAGAAAAGTAGGCTCTTTAGTTCGTCACAGAACTTCTTGTTAAGTACTGTATTTAAAATTATCATTTTAGGGTTTCAAAAACATAAAAAAACATGTTTAAAGCGTAGCAAAAAGTTGACAAACTATGCAAAGCTTAACATTAATGCCTAATTGTTAGTAGAAAATCTGATTGTAATGAGAGTGTAAATATTTGACATAATTATAAGTCATCAAATTATCACCGAGAACTTCACACTGTAAGGCAATATTTGCTCTCCTTGAATATGTTAATTATTCAAATTCAATATGTCAGAGGTGATTTTCACACTCTAGCCTATTTAATTAGCATTGTTTATTTAGAATCGAGGATTCTTGCTGATACATGGTGGCCACTCAAATCGGTCAACGATTTTCCAGCAGTATTTCTCATTTTTCCAGACTTAAAAGTAAGCACGAGTCCCGGGCAGAGTGAGGGGGAGGGGGGCGCTTTATTGGTTGCCTACTTCAAGACCAAAATAAACCAGTTGTGTTTGGTTTACTTATACAGATGTTGACAAAAATTAGTTGTGATTGCGTCGTTGATACGCAAGCCTACACACAAATGATTTATTTGTTGTTTAAAAAAAGCCTTTGTGACTGAAATATCCGCAAAAAAAAAAAAATATTAATGCCGCCTGCAATTTTAATGGGGTGAAGTTGTCTACACTCAATATGTTTTACAAAAATACTATCGCGTGTTCTCACACACAGAAACAGGTAGCCTGAGGAAATTTCTTTCGTTAACGATGGAGTGCTCACCCAAAACCGCAGCGGAAGTATGATTTAAGATGGAAATATTTTTATAACTAATTAACAGTGGCTATTTTCCAGGAGTTGTCAAATTTTTCGTAATTTTCCAGGAGCTTTCCAGACCTAATAAAAATCCAGGAGTTTTCCAGGATTTCCAGGTTTTCCAGGAGTAGTGGCCACCATGAGATAATAAGAGATTTATTCCCACTTTCCTGACAGTAAATAACCATTGATTTTAGAACTTAAAAGGTTCATTCTGGATCCGTACTGATGAACTAATTGAGTAATAAACTGGTTGAAAGTTCCGCCTAATCAATACTTTTATTAAATATGATCACTGTGTGGTCACTAGTGGGACATGTTTCGAGGCCTAATTATTTTGGCCCCTTCATCAGCCGATACGAATTAATAAATGTCGGAAACTCAAGAAATATATAGCGTAACCTTGTCCCTTGTTATTAAACCTTATATGGTGCACCATAAAGAAGGATGGGAAATTGAATGCCTAAATCAACACAATATGATGTGGAAAAACGTGGTTAATATAAACTAGGAAACACTTTCAAAATGGTAAAACTGTGTAGTTCAAATCTTCAGAAGTGTACATCGACGAGACAAATTTATGAAAATAAACACACGCTTCACTGTGGTCAACAGATGTTAATGAAACCTAATTTCAATACTTCACCAGTGATGCAGACGTATAAAATCAATGAAGTCAATTGTGTCGAAATAATAACTTGTGAATAGAATGCTCTGATAGAAGTAATTATGTCCATGAAATATAACACTTCAACATATGTAATGGTAGAAATGGGCCTCTAGTCCGTATGGTTTGAGTAACGTTTAATAAAATAACTTATTAAAATTGACAACTTATGTGAGGTTAAAATTGTATGCAATTTTTTCTCCAGTAATTTTCTGCTTTCTGTTTATTGTTTTAGTATTTTCTTTGGCTGTACTCTTTTTGATTAGATTATTTATTGATTTTGTTTTTGTCTTGTTTTAAGTTTATTTTTATTTTAGGTTTTATTATGTTTATTGTTTAAGATTTCGTTTTTCATTTTTTTTTGTTTGTTTTGGTATTTACTATATTTTGTTTTTGTTTTTGCTTAGACATTTGTTTATGTTTCTTTATTTAATTGTATTTTGCTTGTCTTTGCTTTTATTCCTATTTTTAGATTTTTTGCTTTCTGCTTTTGTTTTTGCTGGTGATTTTCTTTTTGCCTTGGCATGTGTATATGTTTCTTTATTTTTTCTTTTTGTGTTCGTTTTTGATTTTATTTTTAGATTAATTTTTTTGTTCTTGTTTTTGCCTGGACATATGTTTATGTTTCTTTTTTTTTTGTTTGTTTGTTTTTGCATTTATTTTTATTTTTAGATTTTTTTGATTACTGCTTTCGTTTTTGCTTGTTATTTTCTTTTTGTCTTGACATTTGTATTTGTTTCTTTTTTCTTGTTTTAAGTTTATTTTTATTTTAGGTTTTTGTTTCGGTTTATTATTTTAAGATTTTTTTTCATTTTTTTTGTTTGTTTTGGTTTTGATTATATTTTGTTTTTGTGTTTGCATAGACCTTTATTTATGTTTCTTTATCTAATTCGTTTTTGCTTTTATTTTTAGATTTTTTATTTCTGCTTTTGTGTTTGCTTGTGATTTTCATTTTGCCTTGACATTTGTTTATGTTTCTTTATTTTTTCATTTTGTAATTATTTTTTATTTTATTTTTAGATTTAGTCTCCCACAAGTCCAACCCCTCCTCCACGTGGTGGGAGACGGGCAACGGCATGAAGTAGGGGATTGCCTGTAGGGGTGAAGTACAGTGGGGACTTTGTGTGCCCCGGGACCGCTACGGTAGCTGTGAAGGCTCTATGGGAACCCTGAAAAGTGACGGCTGACGGGGCTCTGGTGAAGCTACGATAGGCCTAGCAAGCCAGTAGTGGATATCATATTTGCTTTCAAACCAGGAACAGGCCTCGGAAAGGACGGATGCAAACGACGACGACCCGGATATGCTAATGGACTACGAGTTGGGACATTAAACATACAGACACTGACAGGAAAAGTGGAGGAGATTGTAGATGTGATGGAGAGAAGAAAACTGGATGTACTGGGCTTGGCAGAAACAAGATGGAAAGGAGAAGGTCGCAGAGAACTGAGGAAAGGGTACCGGTTGTACTGGAGTGGGAACAGTGAAGGAAGGAGCAGCGGAGTAGGAGTAGTTGTGAGAGATGGAATGAAGGAAGAGGTAAAGGGAATAAGTGACAGGATCATGAAGATCAGAGTAACTGTAAAGGGAAGAAGCCTGGAGATAGCCCAGGTATATGCCCCTCAAGTTGGATGTACAGCTCAAGAGAAGGAAGACTTTGAGGAGGAGCTACAACAGCAGTTGAATGGTCAGAGCATCATTGTCATGGGAGATTTGAATGCACATGTAGGAAGTGAAAGGCAAGGATATGAAAATGTATTGGGAGCAGAAGGATGGGGTAGCAGGAATGAAGAAGGGAGAAAGTTGCTGGATTTTTGCAAGAGAAACGGTTTAGTGGTAGGCAACTCCTGGTTCCGGAAGAAAGAAAGCCACAAGGTAACGTGGTACAGCAGTGATTTAACAAAGAAATCTTTGGTAGATTACATGCTGTACGACTGGGAAATGAAGAGAAGTATCAGAGATATAAAGGTAATACCATCAGAGGCCTTAGATAGCGACCACAGAATACTTGTAATGAACCTGGGAGTTGTTAAGGATAGCAAGAGGACAGAGTACCAGGAAAGGAGAATCAAAGTATGGAAACTCAAGGAAAAGGAAGTCAAGGAAGAATTCCAGAAGATAATAAGGGAAAGGATGCCAACAGACAATCCTAAAACAGGGGAAGAGGAATGGAAGCAATTCAAGAACACAATGGTGGAAGCTGCAGTGGCAGTATGTGGAAGAACAAGCAACAGAAAGCGGTGTAAAGAGACACCATGGTGGAATGAGAGAGTAAAAGAAGCTGTGGGAAGGAAGAACAAGGCTTTCAGAGTGTGGTTCCAGGAAAGAACTGATCTGGCAAGGGAAGATTATAAGATAAAGAAGAAAGAAGCAAACAAGATTGTCGCAGAGGAGAGGAAGAAGTGGATGGTAAAGTGGACAGAGATGATGGAGGAAGACAGCAGAGGAAATAAGAAAGTTCTTTATGGGATGGTCAAAAGTAAGAGAAGAGGTCTGCGAGAGGATGTGGTAATGATGGACAAAAACGGAAATGAGGTACACAACAAAGAGACATTCAAGACAGTGTGGAAAGAGTACTTTGAGGATTTGCTGAATCCAAATGGTCATAGGGAGGAAGTCAATGTATTGGAAGATGGAGAAGACAACACAGGAATGGAAAAGGACCTGACTTGGAGAGAACTGGAAATGGCTATAGACAAGATGAAAGGAGGAAGGGCACCAGGTGTGGATGAAGTGGGTGTTGAAATGGTGAAGGCAGCAGGGGAGGTTGGGAAACAGTGGCTGTACCGTGTGATGAGGGTGATATGGAAGGAGAAAAAGACCCCAGAAGATTGGAAGAAAGGATTAATTGTCCCAATATTTAAGAAAGGAAGCAGAAAGGAGTGCAGAAATTACAGGGGAATCACACTCATACCTCACTGTGCCAAGATATATGAAAAGATATTAGAAAGTAGAATACGAGCCAAAGTGGAGAGAAAATTGAGAGAGGAACAGTATGGATTCAGACCTGGGAGATCAACAGTGGATCTCATATTTTCAGCGAGACAGCTCCAGGAACACCACTACGAATTTGGAGAGGATCTGTTGATGGCCTTCCTGGACATCGAAAAGGCCTATGATAGTGTGTGCAGGGAGAAGGTTTGGAAAGCAATGGAAAACATGGGAGTGGAAAAAGAGACTGTAGGCAGAGTGAAGGAGATGTATTGTGGAAGTGTGAGTTGTGTGAAAGTTGGAGGGGAAAGAACAGACTGGTTCAGACAAATGAGTGGCCTGAAACAGGGTAGTGCACTGTCACCCCTTCTCTTTATTGTGGTTATGGACGAGGTAATGACACGGATAGCAGGAAAGATAGGAGAAGATAAGATGAAAGCAATGGTGTTTGCAGATGATCTCATGGTCTGGGGAAACAAGGAGGAGGAAATTCAGGAGCAACTGAAGGCTTGGGAAGAAACAGTGGGAGAGTACGGATGGAAGTTCAACATCAGTAAATGTGAGGTCCTGTTAACGACCAGGAAAAAGGACAGACCAATGAGTGGGATAACACTTGGAGGTGGACAGCTGAAGAAGGTGGAAAGTCTCAAGTACTTGGGAAGTATAGTGGAGGAAAATGGGAGAAATGACAAAGAGATTACGGAACGTGGCAGACAGGCAGAAGCATTTCTGAGAAGCATTAGGAGCTTAGTGTGGAATAAAGATGTCCCACAAAAAAGCAAGGAAGTGTTATACAGAAGCTACTATATCCCAATACTGACCTATGCTTCAGAAACGTGGACAATGAAGAAAAGAGACATAAGCAGAATACAGGCAGGTGAAATGAAGTTCTTGCGAAGTAGGATCGGAGTAACAAGAAGAGACAGGGTGAGGAATGAAAAGGTCAGGGAAATGGTGAAAGAGGAGCCCTTGCAAGGTAGGATTGAGACATCAAGACTGAGGTGGTATGGACACTTAAAGAGAATGGATGAGAAGAAGATTCCCAAGAGGATACATGAGATGCAGATGCAGAAGAAACGACCAAGGGGAAGACCAAGAGATAGATGGCTGAAAGGAGTGGAGGAATGTGTCAAGAAGAGAGGGGAGGACTGGACCAGAGTGACAGCGGAGAGGTGGTGGGAAGAAAGAACTAAGTGGCGAGGCTTATGTTCCAAACAGACCCAGCCTGGGGCTGGAAACTGTACAAGATGATGATGATGATTTAGTTTTTGTGTTTGCTTGGACATTTGTTTATGTTCCTATATTTATTTATTTTTTTTAATTTTTATTTTTTGTATTTATTTTTATTTTTAGATTTTTTGATTTCTGCTTTTGATTTTTGCTTGTGATTTTCTTTTTGCCTTGACATTTATTTGATAGAACTCAAGGTTTATTTCTGACATATTCAGGAGTTGTTCCCCTAGGAATATTGTGGAGGTTGGGGTTGATGCCAGGTTGTGGGTAGTCATTCCATCTTCAATAAGAATCTAGTACCGGCTAGCTGGAACGTGTGTCAGGTTCAGAATAATATTATCCATTTTCAGGTCCGTATTCAATATGTTTACCATGCTGAGGAAGCACTAACGTTCGTGCGAAACATGTACCCAATTGTATAAATAGACTATTAATATTGTATTGAAAAGACGGAGAATTGTTAGTTTTATTAGTGTGTCAGGTTGGCGCGAATTTGGATAACCAGAGAGCTCGTTTTACGTATCTGGTCTTGGCTCTGTCGAGAGACTTCAGTTTTTTGTGGCGTTATGTTTGGCCATATCATCTCGATGGCTTGAATAGTACCATTGTGGTTCTGATGGAGAGGGTTTTAAGATTTGAGATCTCCATTGTGGCCTTTATCGCCGCAACGGTTTTATCCTCTATGTGTCTGGTGAATGACAATCCGGAGACCTGTAAGGTCACTCCTAGGTATTTTGAACGAGTTTACTATTTCTGACGTTTGATTTCTGCAGGTGAAAATGTCCTTGGACACTGACCTTATGATAGCGGTTGGTACTTAAACCATCTGACTTAGCAAACTATTCAACAAGTGTACTTACCACTGGCTTGCGTCTACGTGGAGGGGAATTGAACTGCCTGGCACTTAGACTGGAAGCACAATCCGACTGGCTGTCTAGGAAGTTTCGGTAATCATCTCCGAACTCCAAGAGACGCCGGGCGGTCTCCGAGTCGGCCAGCTCCTCGCTGTACGGCTCACTCATGTACTTCTCCTGAAACACACAGAGATTGGGTATGATTAGAGCAGGGACAGGCAACCAGAAATCTTACTTTAGATCTACCGATAGGTTTCAGATTTTGAAACTATCTACCATTCTACCCTTACAATAATCATAATTCAGACCTTTCTTTTAATATTGAAAACATCTCTTAACAGACAAAGTAGGGATCCCCATCTTAGCTCTCTCTCTCTCTAGTTAAGAGCCCTGGGGCTGGTTTGCAGCAACTCGCCAATCTTCTCTATTCTCCACCATCCTCTTCAATTCGTGATATGATTTTGTGTTCGTTTCTGTCATTATCTGTGTGATGTAAGTGGTGGTCTTCCTCTTGTGTTTTTCCCTTCTGATATCCCTTCGATGACTTGCTAGCAGGCTATTATGTCTGAGAATATGTCACAACATATTCACTCGTCTTGTTTTCAGGCTCTTCATAAAGCTTCTACTTTCTCCTGCTCTTCTGAATAGCTCTTCATTTATATTAAGAAGAAAGTTCCAAATGGTTCCGCCTCGTCAATACTGTTTATTAAAATGTCGTGATACAATCACCTGTCGTTTAACACATGGTACATGTTTCGACGTCTAACACTTATTGAAGTCTTCATCAGCCTAAATATTTGGGCAGCACTTAAAACATTCCCTTTATGTACTGGGTGTAGTTAATCATTGTACATAAAAACACACATAGATCACTGTAACACATTAAAAAGTTGTTAAAACATTTTCTTATGTTAAAAGCTCAATAAAATCCTCAGCCGGGCTTGGCAGTCTTTCTTGGTTTATTTCTAATGTTAGCTTCAAAAGCCCAAGCAAAGGGTGACCATTCCCAAATGGAAAGAAATGAAACTATGAATGAGAGAAAGAAGTGGTAGATAAAATAATACTGTAAAAACCCTAAATGTTATATAAAGACTTACGATGTAATGCGGCAATGAGCTAACAGAGCCGTGCTGAGTCGGACGGAGACTGTGCTGTACTGAAACTGTGTGTCAACATGGAAGCAACAAGCAAGACAATAGGGGCGGAAGAGGATAGGGGTGAGAGTTCGGGAGTGTTTTGGTTAGGAGTGGGGAAGGGGGAAGGGGGGGGGGGGGTATGGAGTAAGTTTAGGGGAAGGTAACATGGATCAACGGTTGTGGATTATTTCTATGGTGGTTTATATTTTGTTTTGTAATGGATTAACGTTTCATAGAGTACGTTGTTTTCGAAATGAATCTCATTAAGATTCGTTAGGGGGGCAGTCCTTTTGGCTAAATCGATTTCAATTTCTTCTAAGATGTTCATTGTAGTTCCTTTATTTGCTCGATGTAAGATTCTCATATCGTTGTTAATGTCTGTGAACTCATGTTTGGTATCTTTCATATGATTTGCCATGGCGGAAAATTTATTGTATTTAATGGCATTGAAATGCTCACCATATCTTGTTATAAATGCTCTACCTGTTTGTCCACAATAATTAGCGTCGCATTTAGCACATTTCAACATATACACACCTGATTTACTGAATTTGTTCGTATGGTTCAATTTATTAGTATTGAATAAAATATTATTGTTTGTGTTGGAAGTTCTATATGCTATTCTTAGTCCCCACTTTTTGAAAATATTTGAAATACTATAAGTTTTGGTGCTGAAATACGTGAAAGTCGCGTATTTGGGCTGCTCTTTTTGTTCCGGCGTTAGGCGGGTGACCGGTTTGTTTTTAAGCTTGCTGATAATTGTATCACGACATTTTAATAAACAATATTGATGAGGCGGAACCATTTGGAACTTTGTTCTTAATATAATTCAGCTTTTTTCATTTGTCATATGTTGTATCCAACTGATCATAAGCATTCTTCTCCAGCACCAAGCCTCAAAAGCCATTAACTTCTTCTCTGCAGACTTCCCTACTGTCCAGATCTCACTATCATACAAAGCCACACTCCACACGTATGTCTTCAACAGTCTTTTCCTTATTTTTAGTTCCATACTTCTGGATGTGAAGAGATTCTTCTTTCTATAAAAGGCGTTCTTTGCCTGAAGACTATTAAGCTGGCAGGTCTCGATCCAAAAGTCTGCTGAAGACTGTCCAACTTGGCGATCAGACCATCCCAACTGCTGTGAAAATGTTTGAAGGATAACGTCGTAGACATGAAGAGACCAAATGACAAGCACGATTACTATGTGCAGCACAACCATGTCCTCTTCCACCTATTCTGTGTGGACGCTAGGATTGGACTTTTTAGTCACCGCAAGCATATTCACAGACTTGAGTAAGGAGTGAACTGATTTGGAATTATACTCGGAAACGAGCAAGCCGATGACAATCATGTTAAGGCTTGGTTTCTCAGAACCGACGCATGCGAGGTGCGGGGCCTCGCACATATCCAGACTACACGAGCTTACGGCAATGGTTTCTCAGGCTGTGCGGTACGCAGTCTGCGGAACTTTGCTCTTGCAGCGTCACCCCGCACCAATTCGTACCGCTAGATTTGTGCGAGGCGACAGTGTTTCTGTTCTTATATTTCCACTGTTATAAGCAACAAGAAGAGCTATATGGACAAAATGGACGAGAAACTGATGGAAGAAGAGCGAATGCACCCAGTGTTGTATAATTTAGAACACAAGAGCTTCAAAAACATTGCTGTGAAAGACACCTCATTACTGAAAATGATCGCACTGAAGTTGGAAGTTTCAAGACATCGCTGCCTTCTCCGCCAAAACAACGCAGGATAATTTCCTCTTCATCATCCCCTTCTTCCAAGACTAGCACACAGGGTGCGAGATCCATTGGACAAGACATGTGCTCAGCAACTGATCCGCTTTACAGCGTGGAAAACCACGAGCCTCGCAGCGTCATTGCGACGAAAGTACGCAACGTCGGCCTCGCACTACACATGTGTCGGTTCTGAGAAACCAAGCCTTTAGAGTTTCAGAACTTCTGTCTCACCTGATAGTTGTCCCACGCCTGTTCGGAGAAAGAGCTCAGCTGCTCCTGTCCGCTGTTCTTCTCGAGATCGCTGCTAGGATCCCCCATGCCGATGGTAACTACGCCGAGCTCTGGACCTAGCCTGAATGTGGGCAGCACCCTCCGCCTCTCCTCCTCAGTCTCCGTGCCGGTGGTCGACTCGCTCTCCCGTCTCCAAGGGTGCATGGCGGGATCGCTGGCCGTGCACCTCTCCGACGAGCGTCTGCACGTCGGGCCGGCTGTCCCGGAGAACGAGCCCGACTTCACGATGGTGCGACCAGAGAACTCTGTTCCCGAACTGTTCCGGGGAGACTTGTTGTGAGGTCTAGACGAGACCTTGTGAGGAGATGAAGACAGCTGTTGTGTGTCACTGCTGCCAGAATGGCCGATCGTCACACCGTCAGACCCAGATTCACTCTTCCGTCCCTAAAAGGAGAAGAATTAAATGTAAGGTCTACATCATGTTGCAGATACATACGACAATTTGCAAGGAGATTCATCACTGCCATTCAAATCCAGCAGAGGAAAGATTTGGACTGTGGGCAAAAAACTCTTCCTACAATATTTAATGAATTTCTCGCATAGGTATTTCCTAAATTCGTCTACAATAAAAATAAAATAATACAATAAAATAGAAAGCTAATGACCCGAGCCGAATGTGGATCACAAATTACTGATGCATATTCCAATTTACTACTTAACGGAACAACATCAATAAGCACTCATTGGAAGCGTCTGGACACAGAACATTCCGCAAAACTATTGATTCAGCATTTCATGACATCACTTTCACAGTTCTGCATAAATATCCACTTCCTTTGTATGCCCACAGAAAACTAAGAAAAGTCTCAGCAGAGCTTGTGAATTGCCATATTGAACAAAAGACGAGGTAAGGCACTGAAACATTGTTTCTTACAGAAAATGTTTATTGTCATTCAGAATTTCCTTCTTAATTTATGATTTTTTTTCCCATGCTGAATGGTCAAAGGAAATCTCACAATCTTGTTTTGATAGCTGGCGGTCCGAGATCTGAGGTTCAAATCCTTGCATCGACAACTTCAAGTAGTTGCATTATTGTGTTATTTACCAGCTTGCACACAGTAAACTATTTTCACCAAACACTGTAGTCCAACCATAGCCCTCTTTATTCTAACAATCAGCAATTTGACAACAGTGAACTACAACTATAATATTTCTCACCCCCTCACTTTCTGTATGTTTTTGCCATCCTGCAGTGGAGTGTAACATCTGAGTATAATTGAATGTTGTTTGTAGTAGCTTGTTGGAATACAAAGTGGTGTATTATATGTTGATTGATTGTCGACCCCGTGTTTAAGGAATCAATTTGACAACCTGACTATGTTAAGGAATTGTATGAAGCATAATGGATTTGATGATGATCGCTTGACGATTGAAACTGGTCATCCAAGTGTATTAATCCCATGTAAATGTTTTTCAGGATCAGGGAATAACCCAACTCATTTGGGTACAATCGTGTTGACCGACTGAAAAGCATCCAACTTCCGTTATTGTATCAATAACCTTCTTTTTTTAGTTTCTTTTTCATAGAAGTTTATCTCCAAATATTGATTTATAATTATTTATTATTGTATCCCAAGAGGATACATGAGATGCAGAAGAAATGACCAAGGGGAAGACCAAGAGATAGATGGCTGAAAGGAGTGGAGGAATGTGTCAAGAAGAGAGGCGAGGACTGGACCAGAGTGACAGCGGAGAGGTGGTGGGAAGAAAGAGCTAAGTGGCGAGGCTTATGTTCCAAACAGACCCAGCCTGGGGCTGGAAACTGTACAAGATTATGATGATGTTAGGTACATTAATTACAATTTAAACAATTAAATACAAAATTATTTTGTGGAGCATTGAAAGTAAGCCTAAGGAAGAGATTAGTGAAATGTTTTGTTTGGAGTGTAGCAATGTATGGAGCGGAAACTTGGACGCTTAGGAAAGAAGACGAGAGAAGAATAGAGGCTTTCGAAATGTGGCTGTGGAGAAGAATAGAGGGAATAAGTTGGAAGTTGAGGAAGTATGAAATAAAGTAGGAGAAGAAAGGATGATGCTAAAGAAGATAAGGAAAAGAAAAATGAATTTGATTGGACATTGCATAAGGGGAGATGGTTTGGTGAAAAGTGCATTCGACGGGACAGTCCAAGGGAAAATCCGAAGAGGAAGAAGAAGGTTTCAGATGCTGGATTCCATCAAGATTGATAAATCTTATGAGCTGATGAAACGTGCTGCTGAAATCCGGATAAGGTGGAGAGACCAACCATAAGGAAACCTGCCATCACAGGCAGATAAACTGATGATGATGACTTTACCTATACAGGGTCTTTCATATAAAATAAGAGCGCCAAGCGGCGGCTTTGTTAACCGCTGCTGCGGTAACCTTGGCCGAGCTTTTGGCGCGCCAAGGCCCCCTGCTTTAAGCGTGTGTACAATCCTATATGATGCAGCGGCCTTGCTAGCGTGTGTACAATGCTGAAATCTTTACTTTAATTAGTTATTGTTGATGAAACCGAAACCTCTATAGAATTGAAAGCGCGCGCATAGTACATACGATGGCTGGTTTGTTTGTTTGTTTGTTTTTTTTTAGTATAAAAATAACAGATTGACATTACCAAACTTGACCTTGCAATAAGCGTGTAGGTGCTAAGTCGCCAGTCTATGGTGAGACAATTATCATTGCAACATCATATATTTGTATGTAAAACTTATTTTAAGTAAGAGTCGGCTCTGCGGGTACGTGATGCATTTGTTCAGCAATTTCTTGATGTAGTGCCACCTCCACTAGCACAGATTCACGCAATTGCAAGTAAGTTTGACACTACCGGCTCGGTTCTCAATTAAAAACATGCCCGCACACGAACAGTTTTAACACGTGATGAGCTAGATGACATAGGCGAGAATCTTGAATGGTCTCCGAATAAATCACTCACAAAATTAGCACAAGTAGGGGTTTCGGTTTCATCAACAATAACTAACTAACTAACTAAAGTAAGATTTCAGCATTGTACACACGCTAGCAAGGCCGCTGCATCATATAGGATTGTACACACGCTTAAAGCAGGGGGCCTTGGCGCGCCAAATGCTCGGTCAAGGTGACCGCAGCAGCAGTTAATAAAGCCGCCGCTTGGCGCTCTTATTTTATATGAAAGACCCTGCAGTTGTTATTAATTCTAGCTTCCATATTAGCTAAAAAATCCATTAATGATCGAGAAAATAATTCACCATTTGATAGTGGGTTTCATCCACAAAAGGCTGTTTTAGGTGCTGTATAATTATCAATTTCTATTTTAATTGGTCATGAAACATACATAAAAACAATTTCATCTGCAACTAAGAACTCAGGCAAAGAATGAGTATGTTACCTCCATTAGCTGCACCTTGAAGAATGAAGTGCTGAACACCGACTGGTGAGTGTATGGTACACTGAGCATGACCAAGCTGAGAAATTGCACTGCACTACAATGGGGACTCCAGAATACTTCCTGTGCTTCACAGCATCTGGCCAACACTCCACTCTAGCATTGCTTTCACTGAGGCATCTACTTTATTAGACCGTGAATATTCTGATTCCCTTCCCAGTCATCGTACAATTATGTAGAGCTGTTATTATTTTTATTTTAATAAAATTGGACTTCATCGGAAACTAATTAATCTTATAGGCATTCTATCAAAGTGTAAGAAAACTTGTTTGGGATAAGGAAGTACCAAGGAAAAGCAAGGAGGTAATGTATAAAGTGTACTATGTTCCCATATTAACTTATGCAGCTGAGACTTGGACCCTGACAAGCAGGCAAGAGAGTAGAATCCAAGCCAGTGAAATGAAATTCCTAAGACGTATGATAGGAAAGACAAGGAAAGACAGAGTGAGGAATGAAGATGTTAGGAAGGAAGTTGGGATGGGAAAACTAAATGAGAGAATTGAGAAGAATAAACTAAGGTGGTTTGGACATGTAAAGAGGATGGAGGAAAATAGAATACCAAGAATGATGCTGGAGGCGAAGTGCAAGGGTAAGAGAGCAAGAGGAAGACCTAGAACAAGGTGGATTGATTCAGTGAAGAACAGCGTAAGAAAAAGAAATCTGGACTGGGACAAGATCGTGGAAGAAGAATGGTGGAAGGAAAGAGGAAAGTGGAGAAGTGCCATAAATACCCCAACCCGGCAGGAGCTGGATAAGGGGAAATGATGATGATGATGATGATGATGATGATGATGATGAACTTACTGTACTTTTACTGAAGAAATTGGAGAAAAATATAAAGTGGGAGTGAAGATTCAAGGAAAATAATTTCAACTCTGAGATTTGCTGATGACACCATCATCTTGGCAGACACGCCTGAGGATTTGAATGAGTTTTTGAATGGTGTTGACTCCGCCTTGAGGAAAGAATTCATGATGAAAATTAATAAATGTAAAACATAACTATTGGATTGCAGCCGAAATAAATCAGAAACCTCTATGGACATCCAATTGGCAGGTGAAAAACTAAAGGATGTAGGAGACTTCTGTTACTTAGGAACCAAAATAACCAGTGATGGACGAAGCAAAGAGGATATAAAAAGTAGGTTGGCTCAGGCAAGGAAAGCATTTCTACAAAATAAAAGGAATATATTAACATCGAATATAGATTTAGGTATTAGGAAGTCATTTTTGAAAGCCTTTGTCTGGAGTGTGGCGCTCCATGAAAGTGAAACTTGGACTGTTGGTGCAGCAGAAAAGAGGAGAATTAAAGCATTTGAAATGTGGTGTTACAGGATAATGATGAAGATCAGATGGTTACAAATGAAGAGGTATTAAGCCAAGTGGGAGAGGAGAGATGTTTCTGGCGACTGCCAATGAAGAGAAGAGATAGGTTGGTAGGACACTTACTAAGACACCCAGGAATAGCAAGCTTAGTTAAGGAAGGAAGGGTCGAGGACAAGAACTGTAGGGGTAGACCAAGGTTGGAATATGTTAAACAGATTGCCTCGGATGTAGAGTGTGGTAGCTATGTAGAGATGAAAAGATTAGCTCAGGACAGGGAGGCATGGAGATCTGCATCAAACCAGTCAAAAGACTGAAGACTCAAATAACAACAACAACAACAACAACAACAACAACAACAACACTGATACTCAATCAAAAGTTAAGTTTGGAGGGGAAATTTCTGAGCCATTCATGAAAAAAAAAACTGGCTTAAGATTGTTTATCACCTTTGCTATTTAATTGAGCATTGGAATATGTAATGAGAGGATGGTACGAAGAGAATCCTAAACACATAAAAATTGGAAGTTCTAAGCAATTAAAATTTAACTGTTTGGGATTTGCAGATGACCTTGCATTATTAGCCAACAATCTCCAGGAAACAGACCATCAAATCAGATCTTTGCAAGAAATTGCACAGAAATTAGATCTTAAAATTTCTTAAAAAAAAACTGAAATCATATCCACCACTCAAAAATGTAATTACTAGGGGGCGGATTTCTATGACCTAAAAATTTATGAAATATGTATGCATTTACGACCTAAAAAACACAAAAATATTACCTATAAAATTCAAAATATGACTTAATGAACCGCATGTTACATAGAAACACTTTTATTACTCCATCCGTACTGAATATGTTTTAACCTTACTCCATCCGTACTGAATATGTTTTAACCTAACTCGTGAACAAAATTTCGCAACTTCCCACAAATTGAGACTTTTGTTTTAGGCATATTGAAAGGAACTGAATGACTGAAGCTCCCTAATGAGTGACCAAGGTCATTCAGTGTGTTGAAGGTGGAAGAGGGAAGGGGGAAGGAGATAAGAACGATGACAAATAACTGCCACAAATAACTGCGGAATTACCTCTGCTTCCCTGTAAACAATAGCCCGGTTTCCAGAAATTGACCCAGCTAGCAAACAATAGCTCCTACCTGTTAGAAACATTCCATACACTACTTAAGAATGGTTCTTCAGTAGTATATTCCAGTCTATCCTGAACAATAATTTCTAGAGCTTATGCTGATTTTTATAAAACGAAATTCAAATGAAAATTACCAAAATATGCCGTTTATAATGATATTTTGTTCAAAATATGCCATAAAACTTAAAAAAGCCTAAATATGCATTTATATGCCCAATAAAACCTGTTTAATTTTGGTTATCATGCTTGGAAACGTGTTGAAAATACAAGACTATAAGATATTATGTTAAGGGAAAAAATATGACTTCTCTTAGAAATCCGCCCCCTAGTAATTACTATTGATGAGCAGGAAATTAAAATCGTGGGTAAATTTACATGAAATTATCACTTATAGTCTAAAAGAAAAACCAACCTGGCAGATTAGAATGAGTATTGATATGAAATTCATCATGTTTCATGTAATTTGTCCGAATTGTCATATATTGTAAATTAAAATGTTACCTATTGAACAGGTAAATAAATGATAATCCGCCTAAAAGTCAATAATCAGGGTGTCTACTGTAAGGATGAAGTAAAAATTAGTTACTTTTTAGCTAGCTTTTAGTTACCTTTTAGTTAATTTTAGTTAGGGTCTTCGGTACTGAAAATTTGGGTTCGGTACGGTTCGGTTCGGTAAAAAAAATTGTACTTCGGTTCTCGGTACAAAATCGGTTCGGTACAGCTCGGCTGATTTTAACATGTTAAATTAGAGTAATTTGTAAACCAGTAAGAAAAAAGTAACACAGCAGTTCTAATGATTATACAGTAAACCAAATACTTGCCAAATAGCACAATTTTTATTTAAAATACAGAAAATATGTACAGCTAATAATCTCATACAATGTTCCATTAACTTTCAAACTTGCCCTTTTAGTGTGGAGTAAGCCAATTGATGCACACATTAAATAGACATTAGGCTCACACTGGAACACTTAAGTCCATAATTTAATTTTATTAATCAGAAGAGTTATTGTGCTCTAGTAGTAGAACTTCACTTATACGATTTCCAGGGGACCAAAGGAAAAAAAAACACGCATAAATGTGAAAAACGCGTAAATGAAAGTCGGTAAATAAAAACTGCAAAATGTATATGACAATATGGGTTATACAGGGACTTTGTTTTAAAAGCGACAGGGACCCTTGCTCGCGCCGCGAGCCGGTTCTCGCCAAGCACTTTGCCGTATGCGCTTCTTGACGCCACGGCTTTAACAGTCCATATTCTTTGGACTAAGGTATATTACAGCTGAAATAGTCAATCGGTGCTGAGGAACTTCAGAACGTAAATGACAACTTCATTAAGAGGTGCCAGCGATGTGTAGCAATGAATGGCGAACATTTTCAGCACCAGCTGTGAACTATAGGCTATAGTCTACTCAATGACTGTGCCGCGCGAGCTACGCATTACGGCAAGTGCCTGGCGGGAGACAGGCTAGCAACGCGGGCGGCGGGCGAGCGAGGGTTTCCGCTAAGAAGTGAAAAACAAGAAATAATAATACGATTGTTTAACTATAATCGGCAATATGTAACAAAACAACTACAAGAGAAATGCACCCAGATATAACAAAACAAAGAAAATTGAGTCACTTTACGAAGTAGTCAGTTATCCTGACTTGTTTTTTGTTGGCCGAGGCCACGGCGTGAACAGTATTTTCAAACCGATATAATTCGGCCATTATTTCCTCAGAAACGTTATGGTGCGTCACAAAATGTTTGATGGTCAATAGAGCATTGACAGCATCATTAAAATCCACTGTATTATTCTGCGGCTCTTCATCGTCATTAATAAAATGCCGTAGTGTAGGCCTAAATTAATGGATTTTCATTTGTCTGAAGACGTAAGATTATTAGAACACAGAATCAATCGCGTATTTTTAATGGGTTGACGAGAAGTCCTAATAAAACCACGAATGAAAATTATAAAAGCGGAAATAATATTTTTTTAAATATATCGGCGATTGTAAAACCCTTCCGCTCATCTTAACATAAGCTTCAGATGCTGTCTAACTGTGTTTTATGGCTGCTTCCTGTTATTTTGAAAGGCTAGCACAATAATAGCGCTTGCTTATTACGCAAGCTGTTCTTCCTTGTTACGACACTCTGGCAAGCGAGTGTCGCCGTGACCACCGGTGTCGCTCAAGGCCATCGTAACATAATATAGCACGCGGTGCATCCTTCCGAACGGAAGTACAGGCGGTAACAAAAGTTTGCATTCGAACATACGTACTTCCTCAGAACACGCAACGTATAAATGATGCTTTATATTGCAAGGGACTTAAAATATTATCGTATAAGCGTGAAAAACGAATAAATGTAAAACGTACATCGGAGATAAATTAACATGGAAAGTATAGGCATTTTGCCGGGACCAGGAAAAAATCGTATAGAAAACGTATAAATATGAACCGTATACAAGAAGTTTTACTGTATTTAACTAACTATTGAAGTAAAACATTGATGATAAAGGACAATACTTTGGATGTCTAAAAAAAGGTTTCCTTAAATTACGGTATTTATGTCTCTTGTACCGAACCGAACTTTTTACAGAGTTTTTTATCGTCTCGAACCGAGGTCGGTAATTTCCTTTGTACCGTACTGAAACCGAAAAATCGGTGCACCGTCGACCCCTACTTTTAATTCAAGATACGTCTGCAGTCGGCAAGCATGGATGCTCATCGCGGCGTGAAGGAAAACAACAATGAAGTGTGTTTAAAGCAGTGAATAAGATTCACTTATGATGTTATAAAAATTTAGATAAAAATAAATAATGGATATTTAATATCAAATGAAAATGAAGTTTCAGAGGAGTCGTATAGGTGTAACTGGAATGGACAGAGTCAGAAATGATAGAGTCAGAGAAATATTAAAGGAAGAACCCCTACAGGATAGGATTGAAAAATCAAGGCTACAGTGGTACGAACACGTGAAAAGAATTGGAGAAGAGAGAATACCATGGAAAATATTGGAAATGGAGTGGAAGAAAAAGAGACCTAGAGGAAGACCAAGGGATAGGTGGATAAAGGGGGTGAAGAAAAGTGTCGAGAGAAAAGGAGTTAATTGGACAACAGTGACAGAAGAGAAGTGGTGGATGGACAGAAAACTATGGAGAGGCTTGTGCTCCAAGCAGACTCAAATTGCGGTTGGAAACTGCTCTAGTTGACGATGATGATGATGAATATCAAATGAGTTGTTTCAGCAAATATGCCGTCTTGTGTACAAGAAGTACTGATTACCAAGAAGTTGTTCTGATCTTCCCTGTTTGGGGAGATTTCCTTCGTCTCCGCCATATATCACGAAGAAATATATGCGACGTTACGTGATCGTTACCGAATTATGTCTTCGCAGTCAGGTATGGAGAAATATTGAGACGTTACACGATCGGCGCTGGTCTCAGCTGTTTGACGCGAAGGTACCACTGAAGGTATCCTCAGTAGGCATTTCCTGGAGGTCGGGCACGGGAAAATATAGCTTACGCAATCGGCGCCTCTTGCTTGAAACTCGCTTCATCGCATCTGCGAGCCTAGCGGCGCGGTTTTAAATTATTTTAACAGACCTCGGCGAATTTTCATTACCTCCAACTATCCAGACATAAAAATTAGCTACTTTTTGTTACCCATTTGTAAAATTAACTACTTTTTCGTTACTTTCGTTACTTTTCATTACCGGTAGACACCCTGATAATATATTGAAACTGATTATAATGAAATACCAGTTTCGGTTAACTTGTAACCTTCTTCAGACATACAGAAATAAAAATATTAAATTAAGAGAATCAATCTATCATTAACATTCGATGAAAAAAGAGATTATTCACTACAAAAAAATAATTCTCAGTAATCATAGACAAATCTTCAAATTTTAAAAATTCTGTTAAAAATATTATTAATTATAATCGAAAATAATGTCTAATTAGAATAAATTGTTAAAATATGGAAAAATATAGTATGTAAATTTTCTTCAAAAATCAGATCTGTTAGAATTGCTTTATTATTGAAATTTTAAAAATCATATAAAAATATATATTGCTTTTAAAAAAAATGAAGTTATATAATAGAGAAATCTGCTTCTATGGAGCAGGAAACATTATTAAAAAGATGTTCCTAGGTTTTCAAAATACGGTATTATTATCGTCAAATAAATTGGTCGTTAATTTCAAGGATTTCTTTGGTAAAAGGTCAAATTGAAGTGGCTGTGGAATTAGAATCTTATGGAAATGTCCCCTTCAATAAAATGGTAGTTTTGTTATTGATGATTTGTACCTTCTATTGAGAATCAAAGCCAGCCCCGTGGTGTTGGGGTAGTGCGCCTGCCTCTCACCCGGAGGCCCCGGGTTCGATTCCCGGCTCCGTCAGGGATTTTAGAAACTGACGTGAGGGCTGGAACGTGGTGCACTCAGCCTCGTGAGGACAATTGAGTAGCTTTCCGACAGTGAGGCAGCGCCCCGATCAAAAAACCAAGTTTAACGGCCGAAGGGACCCGATGCGCTGACCACGTGTCACCCCAATATTTGCAGGCCAAATGGCTGGGCAGCGGTCGCTTGATAGTTGTAGGCCCTTCATGGGCAGTAGTGCCAGGGGTTATTATTTGAGAATCAAAATATATTAGTAACCATGAACATTCAGATAAATATAAGTTAAACACAAGCAGGAAAATCTTTGAGAAAACTGAAGACGTTTCAAAAACATTTATAGATCCATACTCACATAATTTTGACCATTTTATTGAAGGGGAAATATCAATAAGATCAATAAGACCATGAAGAACTGGGAATGATATGGGGTAGAAATCACAATAACTTAGCCAACGACCAAAGATGTCAGTGAACTCACCAGTGTTCTCTTGCGCAGCCTCACTTTCCGTCTCCTCAGGGAGCCGTTTCTGGAACCAGAGCCCTCGGCTGCAGTGTGCTGTTGGTGAGACGTCTCGTCGATGGTGGAGGACGACAAGTTGGCCTGAGTGCCGAAGGAACGTCCCTTGCCGACCGGCAGTGGTGGTGTGGCCAACTCGTGCAGTGCCGACTCTGAGATGGAGAACTGGCACAGGGGGACGCTGCTATCTGGTGGACTCCCTCTCACCTGCGAGATTCCTGACACGCTCCAGGGGCGCTCGCTCTGCGTCTGGCGGCGCTTGTTACGCATCACCACCTGCAAGTCACAATTTTACTTGCTGATTGCTGAAAACCTTAACCAAACATGCTCACGCTGACAAAAGTTAACCCGTTGGATAGTTCTTTGCATTTACCTCAGTCAGAAGTTTCCCTGTCAAAAAACTAATATTAAAACCGAAAATGTACCTAATTATATTTGTGTTAGCGGAATATCAATTTTAATTTAATAAAAATATTTTTCTAATCACTTTAGGAAAAGTGACTTAATGCCTTTCAGCTCCATGGTCAGTTTAGTGCAGCATAAAGCCATCAAGAATGAATATTTCACAGGATATTTTATTTTAAAATGGATTTGTAACATAAAAACCTCCCAAACCCCGTACAAATGTAATTTACAATAGCACTGTAACATGCGGGAATCTTGCAGTGCGACCAACATTGAGCACAGAATACGGCGCTGAAGGGCCGCAAGTCATTGACTTTATGCTTTTCTCCTTTGATTGCACTACATGGAACATGTCTCTGGCTTGAACAGAAGACTGACTTATTATGCCATTCCAAGGCCATTGGGTCAATACTTCAGAATACTAAAAGTGTAAAAAATGACCATTTTTGACTTAATGCTTTTCATCTCCGACCGATTCAATTATAGGATTCTAAAGCAGCCATTGAAGTATAAGATGTCACTTCATTGCAAGACTGTACCTGCCGAGAGTGAACAGATCAAGCAATAGACGAGCATGCTCAGCAGTGACGCTTTTTAACCCTTAAGACACCAACCACAAAGTCTCAGTGCACTATCAAAAATCGGGCAAGGCATTCATGTCTTAAAAATGGTAGAACACAGCAAGAGGACGAGCTGTCAGAGCAACCTCACATGAGTAACACACTCGAAAATGTTGAAACAATTCAACAAATTGTGTGTGATGATGGATGCCCGTTCAAAAGAGAAATTGATATCATTATCTGGAGAAGTTCAAATGATCCTAAAGTCTGTTTTCAACAATCGCCACATTGCTGCCAAGTTTGTGCCCAAGCTTTTGTCACAACACAAAAAGAATCACCATTTCAAAGTCTGTTAAGATCCCCATGAAAGGTCCCTGGATGACCCAGAATTCTTTTTGAAGAACTTTGAAGACCAGAGAAGTGTCAAAACTGGAGCAGTGAACTAATATCAAATGTATTATGAATCTCTGAAATGGAAGCAAAACTCTTTTTAAAGTTACTCAGAGAAACAGAATCTACAAAATTCTAAAAGTAGAAAGAAGAATAGCTTGAATATGCATAAATAAAAAATATCAGAAAGATGGACAATGGCGGATAGTACCAAATAAAGTGGTACACAGAGAACTGGAGCCCATCACCGATACTATTCAGAAGAAACGGATTTCTTTTTTGGTCACATTATGAAAGACACCGACAACCAGATTATCTAGAAAAATTGTTGAGAAACTTTGGAATATGAAACAACAAGTAGGATGGATTAAGGAAATTAGAGAAGATATGAAAGAATTAGAAATAACCTTGGATGACTTGCAAAACAAAACAAAAAAATTAAAAAACTGATAGATATAAAAATAAGAATTCAACCAAAAATAGACAAACGTCATACAGTAAAAAGGATATTTTACAGATGAGGAACGCCGGAGTTTTACAGATGAGGAAGGCCTGAGAAGATCAGAACAAATGAAAAGCTACTGGGCAACTCGAAAAGAAAACTTACTGAAGAGGAGCACCAAGAAATGATTGACTGAAGTGGTCCAATGAGGCCGTAACAGCAGATGGAGAAGGAGGAGGAATGAATGATGACGTTACGAACAACCACTGCCTGAGCAAACAAAATTGGAATATATGAAGAAAAAAAAGTAGGCATGGGATTCGATCCTTGGTCATATCGCACGGAAGTCGAATGCTCTAGCGATTCCGTCAACTAAACACTTTCTAGTCGGGGTTGGTTACATGTATTATCTACCGGTAAAGATAAAACGCTTATTTACACTTGTTTGTATTACCATAAATGAAATTGATGAATTACCTATAATACAGATATTATAATATAAAATACACTACTATTCTCAGCTTATTTCAGCCTAATTAACTATTCAATTCTTCTTTATATCCTGAAATGTGCGTCCTTTGTGTGCAGCGCTTATAACCTCAGCTATTTTTACCTACACTGTCTGTTATTTATATTTTACATTGTATACCATTAATTATGTAACATTTCATGTAACATTTCATGTAACATTTCATGCATTTCACACTCTGATATGAGCATCTTTGTTGTGGTAACATTCCAGCTCTTATGATCTGACATTTTGGTTTGAATTTTTTATCGAAGATAGCATGATGCTCATACATTTTATGAAAGAAATTATATAAAACCACCTTTAATAACAGATTTCCCCATTACACTGTCATATCTTTAATAAAAGATCTTTTATCAGAGATCCTTGGCAAATTTCTTTGATAGTGTAATACCGGCCTAAAGTTTGAGATCCTGTGCTACTGTACCTTGCCAGCACCATTCTCCATGACAGGTGAGCCAATAATAGGGTTCTTGTCGGCCACAGGAGTAGCGTCAGGATCCGGGATGGCTTCAGCCGAGGTGCCGGGAGAACCACCCAGCAGCAGCTCCAGCTGGCGGTAGGTGTTCACGCTCCCGTTGTGCTCCTCCGAGGACTGAGACTCTCTGTCGTCCTCCGAGTCGCCCGTCGTGTACTCGCCACTGGCATCGCAGCTGTCCAGTGTCTGTGGAGATAAAATGAGAATACTGTAAGTTACACAGAGATGGACAGGAATCTGAGCGCAGAACATGAGTTGGGGCATAGCTTCTTTTTAACCCTCTTAGTGCCAAGCCAGTTCCTGAAATACTTGCCAAGAATGCCAAGCCAAAAAATCATAAATACCACATTTCCGATAGAATCATTATTTTTGCTTTGCATTATAAAATATTCCTCATTCTTTCATGCATTATGTTCATAAAAGTAAATATGGCATCTAAACCTTTTTGATTGAGATTAACTTATTCTGATAATTGTTATATTATTCATTTTTATGTGTGTAAAAAATCAGTTTTGAGCCTAAATTAAGGTCACATAAGAGTCATATTCGAAGAAACACTACGTTTCCAGCTGTAGAAAACTCTTAGATACATTTGTAGGCAGAAAACTTCAACAAGAAGAAAACAACTGCACCACATTTTGGCGGGAATGCACGTGATTGGGCGAGAGCAAAGGGAGGGCGTGAATACAAACTCAAACCTATCGCATAACGGACTTCGAAGGAAAAAAGTAAACACCGCAAGGGCAAGCTTGAAACCTCACCTTTCCAACAGTATGAAATAATCACGGACATATGCCTATAGAAATCTACAAATATAAGATAAACAGCACGCTGATTGAATCGGCTTTAGCACTTTTGGCGCGAGCAGCGAGAGCCGATCTGATCGGTGTGTGGCACTGAGGGGGTTAAATTTGCATGGTACATTTTACAAAAGTTGCACATTTTGAGAGCCTAGTTACCTTGGTAACCATATAGGCTTAGATCACTCGCACACTTAAAACGATACCTTCAATGAAATTTGAATGGTCTATAAATTAATCACAGCAAAAACAAACAGATTACCGTCAGGAAAGGAGGAAAACATGCACTTAAAAACACAACTACCCTGCACAACAAACCACTAGAAGTAATTAACACAAAAAGTGATAAAAATGTCCAGCATAACTCAACACATTGCTATATTCAATGCCAAAGCAAGGTTTATTATTTTTGGAGTGGAGTTTTTGACTCCCGTGGTTCACTGGCATGCTCGTGACGTGGCCACACATGCGGCGAGGCGTCTTGCATGGCCTTCTCAGTGTGTACCTGCTACGCGTCTTGGTAGGTGTGCCTTTACCAACTGAAGAGCCCAATTGGCACGCTGGGGCGAAACGCTAGCAATGTGTTGAGTTATGCTGGACATTTTTTATCACTTTTTGTGTTAATGATAATGGCTGAACGGACAATACTCATTTTGATTCTCTTTCGAGAACATTTGATTACTAGAAGTAGTCGGAGTCACCCTCCAAACTATTCTAACATCTTACAATATCCACGTAAAGAAAGAGCGGCTGCAGCAATAAAAGCCATCTACCACATCAAACAACCTCAACAAATATCATTGGGTACAGCAATGCTACTGTTCAGGACAGCCATATCACATATAGGATTAGCATTACATGGGAAAAACTCACACTCAGCGACCTGATGATAAAAAAAAGTCAAGGCCCAATATCTTAACACATTGCTGACCGGATGCCTCGACATGTCACATCCCCTGTGAACCGGACATTTTGCTACTGAGAATATTCCAGTGAACTAGTTAATAAAAAGTACATAATTGTGGAAATAACCTAGATATTATCTTTCTAGTTGATATGAGTATAAACATACCCCTAGTAGTGCTCAAGACTGTGATGTATTTGGAAACATGGCACTATGTGCAGTGGCAGCTTACAGAAAGAGCAGATGGAGTATATTTGCTCAACAATCAAAAGTACGGTATGTACTTTGGTTGTTATTATGTCGCCTAAAGACCTGAATATCACTCTCTCATTCAGTTTCCACTAATTCACTATAACTTGTGCCATTTGAACGATAATATAAACGATATATCTTATCATCTGATTATACAAGTCCTCCATCTTGTCATTGATTGAACCAACAGAAGGAAGTTCGATGTTTCGAAACAAAATCAAAGAATAAAAGAAGGCCATGAATAGACGGAAGATGGCACATATACATCTACAAATATCCTTCTCAATGTGCTAGATCGAAATAGTTCAATACATGGTCAAGAGATGTCGCAGGAAGACCGAAAACAATGACGTGTATAAAACCGAGATTTCTAAGGGCCCGTCATCTACCGCTGGCGAGCGTACTACGAGATTTCTCGGGGCCCATCTTCCATGTGTTAAAGAGGATTTTAGGCATAGGAAAGCCTGCCCCTTCAAGGTTGACATAATATGTATTAACCAAAGAGGACTACTTCATCGACGACATCAAAATACAGTTTTACCTACCAAACACCAAAGCCTATGAGAATGCACGCCGAACCTTAAACGAGAAACGAAATGCCATTTGGTCCGACTTTTACTCCACAGATGCCATAATGACGGAAGAGTGGAAACAAGCTAATTACGAGCTACGACACGTAATCACATGTTACACCACCCATGATTTCACTATAGATTCTGCAAAACACAGAATTTCCACCAAAAGAACGAAGACTGTGTATGTGACCTGTGCAACGAACATTGTGAAAGGTACCACGCACAAAACTGCAAAATTAAGGACAACCTCAATAATACGACTGGCATTAGCATACTGTAATTGATCATTTGTACAAATATGTCTTTGCACATTGTGCACTTTTCTTTGAATAATAATGAAATTTGAATTTAGTAACTTTTTAGGGATTATATATTGATACTAAAATGTTGTGTTCGTAACACTGATTTTAAAACTTTCAAATACTCTGTGATGCTACTAGGAAAAATCGTTGCTTTGAATGACTTTTAGTAACTTTTAGTCCAACACCATCTCAAGCTAGAATTGCCCAAGCCAACATTGCATTTAACTGCAAACAAGAAGTTCTGTGACGAACTCAAGAGCCTACTTTTCATAAAATTTAAGATTCATGCCAATGATTAATCTATATGGATCTATCTAGAATAATGACGAAATTAAGTTGGTAATATCGAAATTTCTAAATTGTTTGAAATACTGTATACCTGGCATAATGTAGCCTAATAGAGAACTACAGTTGGCAGCCCTGGTAACTGAATATATTATTAGTTCTATCTCTTAAAGTACAGAATACAAAATTTGGTTGAAGTCCAATGGATACCATGGACGTTACATGCAGTTAAACATTGGATCTAACAGCGCGTGTAAAATCATGATGGCAACAATGACATACATGTATTGGTCAGAAATAATCTGAAATAATATGATCTATTGTTGTGTCAATTTCGAATTAAATCCATTAGTTAGTATATAAGTTACATGCATTTTAAAATTGGACCTATCAGCAGGCTTAGAATCATGTTGGCAGCACTGGCGTAAGCCTATATTAGTTACTCCAAATTAATCTAGAATGCCAGGTACTATACGTGTGCAAAGTTTAGAGCTATTGGCTTGCATACTTTCTGATATATTGATATTAAGGTAACAAAAATAGAGACAGTATTTATTAACTGTTGGCAGCCCTGGTGGCTCTTAAGGATACGCTCAGTCATATCTGTTTATGTACACATAGCACATACGAAATTTGGTTGAAATCCAATTGATAGTGTAGAAGTTATACGCATTTAAAATTTCGACCTATCAGCAGGCTTATAATCATTTTGGCAACACTGCCATGTATGGCCTCCTGGAAATTAAACTGCAATATTATTATCTATATGTGTGCCAATTTTGAAATAGGTCCCATTCATACCTTCCAAGATATCCAACATGGAGCTCAAATTTCAATTGTGATTTTTCAGCAGTTGGTAGCACTGACATAATTTTCAAATATGGCCGTGAGATATTCAGGTATAGATCTTTACTCCTACCAAATTTTGTTTCGATTGCTGCAGCCATTTAGGAGTTGATAGGGGGACACACACACACAGCCAGCCAGACAGAAGGACAGACAGACAGACAGACAGACAGACACACACACATTTGCCCCATCTCATGAGTCTACTTTTTCCTCATTTTTGCAAAATGTGATAAGTTGGCTTATAAAATGTTATGTGTGGAGTGTAGCCTTGTATGGCTTAGAAGCCTGGACAATGGGATGTGCTGATAAAAGAAGACTTGAAGCTTTAGAAATGTGGTGTTGGCGGCAGATGTGAAAAATTCCATGCACCACGAGAGTGATGAATGACGAAGTGCTCAAAACCATTAATGAAAAGAGAGCATTTCTCAAAATAATACGGAAATGAGGAGACCAACTGATAGGACATGTCTATCGCCACAATAACTTTATAGTAACTATGTTGGATGGAATAATTCGGGGCAAGAGAGGAAGAGGGCGACCGAGACTGCAATACATCAAACAGATCATAGCAGATGTTAATGTCCATTCATGCCGACACTGACTGACGACGGGGAAGAATGGAAGAGGAGGATTGCTGCCGACCAATCTACAGATTGAGAACATGAATGAACTATCTTGCGACTGATAGACGTTTCTCATAGCAACATATAGATGTCTCTACGGATTACAAACAGTTGTTGCCATGCTAACCATTGTCCACACTAATCACTTGAAACAATAATTATCTATCTTCAAATATAAATTAAAATCTTGTGTATACTGCAGTGAATAATGACCTACCTGCTTTCCATCCAGAGCATCAGTAAGCTGTAGTTTGAGCCACTCCTTGATCCTCGAGTTCTTAGTTGGAATCCCCGGTGTCACTTTCCCGTTCTTCACGCTGTCGAACACCAGAGGTTCGAACACGCGTGCAGCCCTCTTCTCGGGAACAGAAACCTCTCTCACCATGACCTCCGCACGGCTCATCAGCCTCTGTATCGACTCCTTGCTGTTCCGACTTGGCCTCCTGGCGGGGGAACTCGAGTTGCTGTCCGACTCCGCCGCAGTCTTGTTCGATTCCATGGCACTACTGACTAGCATCTGAACTTCCTCACAATCGTTGCTGCAATTCCCAAAGTCCAACCGCACCACCACCGAGTTTCTCTTCTGCTGCGTGCGGTTCGATGTCTCCGAGGAAGACCCCGACCCGCTCGGCTGTATGCTACCCTGATGGTAGCTCCACTCCTCTTCCGAAGACTCCTCTACCGACTTCATCTCGCTGAGATTATTCTGCGACTCAGAGAGTAGGTTCAACGGCCTCCCCTGTGCAACGTCCTGGTCCGAGTCGGTGTCCAGGTGCTTGAAGTAGTACGTTGCGCAGTTATGGGCCTTGCGGTTTGACCTGAAATTAAACAAATGCATCCGTTACCCGTTTGCAAACGATTTAGTGATTTGGGGAGACAAGGAGGAGAAAGTACAGGAGCAGCTGGATATATATGGGAAGGAATAGTACATGGATATGGGATAAAATTTAACGTAAGTGATCCATTACTATATTATTAACGGACCGATGACCCGATGAGATACGAGTTGTTTTATAGTCTGCCATCTGTAGGTTTATATTTGAAGCGCAACCTGTTCTGGAGTAAATAAAATGCGCCCGCTGTGGAGTTTGTGCTCTGGCTCTATGGAACTCGACTGCAGTTATTGTTATGTCGAGAGAATCGTGTTGACAAGGAGAAGAAGTGAGGGTCGAAGACATAAATTGTACTACTAGACTGGTTCACTTTTTCAAAAAAAAGCCCCTTTTCCAATTTGAGCGGCATTTTGGGTAACATTTGGGCAAATGGCTTATTTTTACTAATTCGGACCTGCTGAACACGAATATCGCTGTTGCCTGGCTGATTTCTCCACCGGAGACCCAAAATCCAAGATGGCGGCCAAGATGGCGGACTTAGCCCTATATCTGCACTATTTTCTTTTCCTCACGTATTTTTATTCCGATAGGGGTAAATTATGCCGTAAAGCATTGTTGAAACAATGGTTTGTCGATTGACTAATTTTTCAATCACACTGAATAGATTTCTCCCTTTAAAAAATATATACAATATATATATTTTCTCCTTGTAATATTTTACAAAATTTGTGTTTAGATTGATGTATGTTCGTAATTCTATAAGTATAATTACAAATCCTACTGATACCATAACTACTATTTCTGTTCAAATCGGGTTGTTTTGAATTGCACTCAATTTTCTGAAAACCATAGGACAGCATATGGCAGGAAATGGTATTCGTGAGATCTGAGTGGAAAGCGGAGTCTTAGCGAGGGAAAGGCCACTGGAGTTCTTGAGGGAAGGGCATATGGTAAAGGTCTTCGTATTCACAAACTTATGTGCCAGGCTTTATGGCGCATTTTACTGGATTTGCTGGCTAATGAGAAGAGCTGCGATATTTTTGAAAACCTCCCCTGTGATGCAGAAACAGCTATCAAGCATTTCCTCGTACAATAAAACCGGGAAAAAATCAAAGACTTTGTTTTTGAGGCATCACGATCGAGTTCAAATTTTGCGTACTGGTGGTCATATCTAGAGATGGTTTCGACATTACTCAAATTTACACGGAGTATCCGTTCTGGAAATTGGGACACGTATTTGACTGCTCTTAAGGAGATGCTTCCTTTTACTGCACGATACGACCACAACAATTACACTAAGTCCTTGGCAGTGTATATAGCTGAAATGCATCAGCTCCCTGAAGAAGTCGAGATGGCATTTAGGAAGGGAGACTTAGGGGTCCAACGGAGCAACAGAAAATGTTGTCAAGTTGACGCAGATCATGCACAGGAATGGATAGTGGGCACTTCTAAGAAAGCCAGCGGATTAGTTGGAATCACGCAGGAAGAATCTGCTCTGCAACGTTGGGACTTCACTGGAGGAGCGATATTACTAATTCCGCGTTTGAAATGTTCGGGGTAGGAACAGAAGGCTGCTCACATAAAGAACAATCCGTCCATCCTCGGACGAAGAAAAACTCTTGTCCACTTTGAAAACTTTTAAAGTGTTCTCAGAAGACAATGCTGATCTCTCAAATATTCACAATGTAGCAAGGACATTGCTACGCGCACGAGAACTGGGGCTTGAACAAGTAAATAAGTTCGCCTCCGAACGCCTTGTATCATCTGAAGACACGGGGAAACTGCAAGTGAGCTTCCATTTCCCCATTTCTAAGAATCGCCCTCTCACAATGAACGACTTGCCGAAAGTTTTGACGAAGAAAACTACACACAAATGAGTGCCGAGTAGTGACAGGAGCGTTCTCCAAAGAATAGTAATGGCTTACGAGGCCGGAAGGGAAATTGATCTTCAAGAAATTTTAAAACATGAGCTCATGGCCTGTTCTCCATCCCTGACAAACACGGATGGAGATTTAAGAAGTGGAGATAAGTCTACCCTGATTACAACTCTAACTAAGGACATTGACTGCCCTGATAATATACTTCTGGAGAGAGAATCTTCACATTTACTCATTGACGGCATGGCAATGATCAATGCACTGCAGAAGCCAGAAAATGTGTTACGTTTGGAGATTATGCCATGGCAGTGGAAAGACATATCCGTTCCTACTTTTCTGTCTATTCAAGAATATACATTGTTTTCGACCGGTAGGAGTTTTACATCATTATTATTATTATTCAAATTCCATTTTTTTCTTTAGGTACAGATCCAAATCAGTCAAGTCCACAACCCGTGCTAGGCACTCAAAGAATACTGCCCCAGTGCGTCGCGTGATAAGATGGAAACGTGCCCTTGCCACAAAACTGGAAAGATTTTCTGTCCTTAGAAGAAAATAAGATCAACCTGATCGAGTTCGTATCAATACATCTCAGCGCAGTCGAGATAAAAGAAGTTGAACTAGTTATCACCGGAGGGTTCAGTGATTAAAGAAAAGTTTTTTCCAACATGTCGTCTTCAAATGTCACCTCTCTGGAAGCTTCCCATGAAGAAGCTGACACAAGGATGATTTTCTGTTCTGAAATCTGCCAGAACTCGAAACAGGATGACTAACTGATCATTACATTACATTATTATTATTATTATTATTATTATTATTATTATTATTATTATTATTATTATTATTCAAATTTCATTTTTTTTTCTTTAGGCACAGATCCAAATCAATCAACTGATTTTACGTTGTGCTAAAACAAAAATGTAAACTTATTGAACATTTATTTCTTGATTTTCGTTGTAAATAATCATATTTTTTGTCCGAACTATATTATGTACGAAAAAAAATAGCGTTGGTAGCTCTTTGTAATGCATAACTATCATTTATATCGCTTCTCACGACAAATTTATCCCCAAAACCGTTTTCAGAATAAAAATACAACCTGAGGAAACGAAAATAATGCAAACATAAGGCTAAGTCTGCCATCTTGTATTTCAGGCTTTCGGTCGAGAAATCAGCCTGGCAACAGCTATATTCTTGTTCAGCAGGTCCGAATTAGTAAATATATGCCATTTGCCCAAATGTTACCCAAAATGCCGCTCAAATTTCGAATTTGGTAAAACTGAACCAGTCTATACCGTTTAGTCTGTTTAAAGATTCTGTTGTCTAATTATGAATATATCTACCAGATTTGGAAACTAATCGAGGAGATATGACGGGATTATCGCTATTGAGGCCACAACTTAAAAGGACAGGAAAATGGAATTGTTATTAAAATGTTTTATCATCGTGAACATCCAGAACGTCGTATTCAAAGCTAAGTGTCATATTTTATCTTGAAGCCCATTATCAAAGAGTGAAGTGTAATATGCAGTTAAGCAAATAGCGTCATGTCCTCCCATCCTTTATTCAAACACAAATAGTGCTAAATGTTCCGGCATAACTCAACAAAATGACAAGTGTTTCGCCCCGGTGTGCAATTGGGCTCTTCAGTTGGTTAAAGCACACCTCACCAAGACACTGTCTAGTGCACACTGGGAAGGCCATTGCAAGAAGTATTTGATACATGTGTATCCACGTCACGAGGAAAGCCAGTGCACTATGGGAGTCGAAACTCCACTCCAAAGCAATTTTTCTTTAGAAAATTATATATTCAATGCCAAGGTAAGGTTATAATTGCTTTGGAGTGGAGTTTCGACTCCCATAGTGCACTGGCTTTGCTCGTGACGTGGATACACATGTATCAAATACGTCTTGCAATGGCCTTCCCAGTGTGCACTAGACAGTGTCTTGGTGAGGTGTGCTTTAACCAACTGAAGAGCCCAATTGCACACCGGGGCGAAACACGGTCATTTTGTTGAGTTATGCCGGAACATTTAGCACAATTTGTGTATAAATATATAATGGCTCCACGGACAATACATATTTTTCTTTTGAAAATTATATAGTAATTTTTAGTTCGCGTATTTTGGGCCTTGGCGTGGAGGGTGTGTGTTTGTGCTTCAGATGACTTTCTGTCCTTGTCTGATAGTCGGAACACTGATCAATATTGTATTTGTTTACGTATTAAGGGTTATTGTGTTTCTTTTGAGATGTCAAGTCATTTGTGCAACCTTAAGGATAACCGACTAGGTTTTCTTATTTTCCTTAAGGACTGGGCTGACATATTCATTGATTTGTGTCGAAAGGCTTTTCATGGTATAATCACGTTTCTAGACATGTGTTTAAGGGTGGGTTAACGTCTTGTTTAAGTGGGAGCTTGACCGAAAGTTGAGGGTAATTTATGGGTTTGTGTTTGTTGCTTTCGGTCGGGAAACAACGTGCGTACTCTTTACGTTTATTAAATGAGTATCGATTATTCTTGCGGTTTGTGATATGTGTATTTGTGGCAAGTACGCGGGGACTGTCATTGATGCTCATTTTACTTTCGGCAAGATGATTGAATCTCATACTTTCGTCCGAGAAGAAGATTTATTCAGAGAGTTTATGAAGTCAGTTGCTGTTTTGTTTTGAGGGGTTGTAAATTGTTTCTCTTAAGGATTGTGTATGTTTTCCTTTCTTTTATTTATGGTCGTCGTCGTGTTATACTGTGGTAAGTGGATGATGTTTTGACCGATAGTTATCTGTTTACTGTAGTACTTGTTTGTGAGACATATTTTAGTTCATTTAAGGGGTTTTGTTCTTGGTTGGTACGACTTAATATGCTTTTTAGAATATCTCTTCTGGTTACTTTCTGTAATCAGCCTGTGGTGGGACGAACTTATTATTTATTTTAATTAGCTTTCCCATTGAAGTCACAAATGGTAATTTCGCTATGATCTCCAATCTAACTAGGGTTAGGCTTCTCTGCTCTTCCTTTTGATAGTCTTTTCATTGTGTGTGTTTTATTTTTATGTTTACCTCTTGCTAATTTGTATACTTTTATTTACAGCCCCATCACCCCTCATTTACCATTTCATGCGCTACTCACGTCCCCTTTGTTATGTCTTTTATGTGATTAAAATTTTGTCTACAACCTTTACTCGAAGAGTGTAGTAATTTTATAGTAATCGATTCTCCATCTAGTTCTTAAGGTGCGAGTCAACTAGACTTAGGTCTCTATGGTCCACGTCCTCAACAGCCTTCTCAATAAGTAAGTGAAAGCATTTGTCTAGACTGTGGTGCTCTATGGAAGTAAAAATTGGACTGTTGGCACAGCAGAAAAGAGGAGAATATGAGCACTTGATATGTGGTGTTACAAGAGAATGATGAAGATCACATGGGTAGATAGGGTTACAAATGAAGAGGTATTAAGACAGGTGGGAGAGGAGAGATGTTTCTGGTGACGAGGAAGAGATACTACGACACCCATGAATAGGAAACTTAATTATCGAAGGAAGGGTTGAGGACAAGAACTCTAGGGGTAGACCAAGGTTAGAATATAACAGATTGCCTCGGATGTAGGGTGTGGTAGTTAATGTAGAGATGAAATTATTAGCTACGGACAGGGAGACCTGGAGAGCTGCATCAAACCAGTCAAAAGACTGAAGACTCAAACAAACAAACAAACAAACAAAATACTAGACATTTCACAATGATAACTTGCCTGTTTTGATTATAGTTGTACTTCGGTATATGCAGGGGCGGATCTAGGGGAGGGCAAGGAGGGCGACCGCCCAGGGCCCCGCGGTCGGGGGGCCCCGCACCATGGATTGTTTTAAATTTAATTGATTATTTAATTATACTTTTCAAACTTTTCAAACTAATTTATAATTCATATCCTTTTTTCAGTGCAGCTATGACCTCACGTCACATTTTAGCAGTTTAGATTTCAGTTAAATGATAGAAGACTTTGACCGGGAAAAATATCGCTAAGTAATATTTTAATATTTCATAGTTTACACAGTCTTCTTCAGGGGGCATAAAGGTTTCTTTCATATTATTAAAAAATGTACTGTAGTGTATTCAAAATATTGTAACTATTCTTTATTTTATTATTATTACAAAACTATTTTCCATTTGATTTGATTTTTTTTTTATTTCCTACTGTTGTGGGCCCCACTTTATCATATCGTCCATGGCCCCGCAAGGCCTGGATCCGCCACTGGGTATATGACATTGTCAGAACCTGTGAATATTCGGAATATTGGGAATCTGATGATCCAACTAACCTGTTGAAACTGCTCTCTTCAGGGGAGAATCCCTTCTGTCCCGCGCCCGAGGGAGCACTCTTACGTCGCGGAGGCGCCCTAGCAGGAACACAGTTATCGTTGAAGTCGGCGCCGTTCCTCAGGATGCTCCCATCAGCCGAGTGGCGCTGCAGCTGTTTGCTCTTCTTCTCTCCAGTACCCACCATCGCTCTGCTACGCTGCCGCTTTGGCTGCTCGTGATCCGACTGAGAACCGCTGTATGTTACACACAACTCCTCCAGGTCATCCTGAAAACAATACAACCAACCTTACACGGGAACAGTAACGAAAAATATTCAATAAAGTTATATGATACACAAGTTCAAAATTAAGTCATACGGATGAAACAAGATTTACCCATTTAAGTTGAACTTAGCTGATGAAAATATTAACTGCTTGCCACGGTGGGTGAGTGGTTAACGTGTCGGACTACCAACCCCAAGATTGCACGTTCGCTCCTGGCCGTGCTAAGTTATTTTTGAAGGGCGACAAAAATCACGACAAGCATGTCATACGTTTTTGTCATGTTAAAGAACCCATTTGAATTCAGTAGGCTGTGTTCATAGTGGCAAAATTAATCTCGGGATTTTCCGCGAACACAAAGTTCCTCCATTCACTACTAGAAAGCACTTTAGTGCCAAGGAGCTTAGATATCTAACCTCCTTGACTTTCATAGCGTTACAAGGAACGACGAAATTCGACATGCAAGCTGCCCTCTGGGTGTCAAATAACAAAGCTTGCACCCGGTACCCGAGGTCATACAATATTATTATTGTTAATTGATTTAAGTTAAACAAGATTAGAAATTTTTTGAAAACTAGCTGGTTAAAGTTAAATTTAATGGCAGAAAATTAACTTATGAAAGTTGAAGTTAATGGCAGAAAATTAACTTATTTAAATTAATGGGGAAGTTAAAGTTAATGGCAGAAAATTAACTTAACAAAATTAATGGGGAAGTTAAAGTTAGTGGCAGAAAATTAACTTAAAAAAATTAATGGGAAATTTAAAGTTAATGACAGACAGTTAACTTAGTAAAATTAACTTAACAAAATTAATGGGAAATTTAAAGTTAATGGCAGAAAATTAACTTAACATAATTAATGGGGAAGTTAAAGTTAATGGCAGAAAATTATCTATTAAAGTTAATGGCAGAAATATTAACTTAACATAATTAATGGGAAAGTTAAAGTTAATGGCAGAAAATAAGCTTTTTAAGTTAAAGTTAACAGCTGAAAATATTAACATTACTAATTTAAAGTTGAACAACGGAAAACTATTACGGTAGTAAAATAATATCACAAAATAATTCTTATCAATATTTTGTTGCAGATTTCAAAAAATATTCATGAAACAGAAAGGCAACATGAAAGAGATGTTAGTTATTGGAGTTTTAAGGGGCGGAACAACCAGGTCATCTGCCTCTTTTATTCCAACTGACATACCGTACTGTTGAATCCCTTCCTCGTCACAGAAATGCGCCATTCCCCAGCAAGCTAAGTAGTAGTTCAAGAAACTTAACAAATTAAACCGCTTCAAGAAGGCTATATACTGCAATGCATAGCCTACGTGTTTAGGGGTATTATTTAGTGTATTCGACGACGTCAAACATGACGAACGTAAGTTGATATTCGTTTGTTTTACGTATTGCCTCGAATTCCAGCTACGTAGCTCTGCTGTTTCATTATTATTTTTTTCAATATTGGTACCGGTATTAGGTATAAGAAACAGGCGCATGGCCTTCTATGGACACTTGACCCGCATGATCCCTTGCCGGCTCAGCAGTAAGATCTTCACAGTGGCAGGAAGGGAGAAGTCCTCTAGGACTAGTGGATCTCTACGGTCAGAACGGATTTAGACCCCCTAGGGATCCCACTTAAGTCCATACAGGACCGCCAACAATTTCGGCAAGCCATCCGACAGGGAGTTTTCCCTGTATCACTGACAGCTAGGAAGAACACCGGTGTCAGCAGACCTCCATGGACGGAGGAAAGAAAGCTGGCTCATAGTCAGATGTTGAAAAAGTACTGGAAGAAGAGAAAAGACAAAGCGACGACGAGATATGAGCCCCGTAGTCCTCAGTAGGCCCAAACGACGACGAGGACGAAGAAGAAGAAGGTATTAGGTTCAACTTCATTAACATTTATTGTTGCAATTGTTAGGGGCTTTGCGACATCACATGCACATGGGTGTGAATAGAATTTTTGTCTGACAACCTGTGTTATCGTGGTGTATGTAAAAGTGTGTGTATTTGTAATTAAGGTGAGGATTGGAAAAGAGGCGGCCGTGGCCTTACGCTAGGAACAAGTTCATACGATTTTTTTGAAAATGTATCCCTGCCATACAGCTTTTTATAATGCTTTTAGTATCCAAGATACAACTTCCATGGAATTGATACAGCTCAGCCCGGGAAAAAAATGCGAACTACAAGCTTACTGTCCTTTATGTCACACTGGCTGACACAGGGTCGCACTTCAAGTTGCTGAGTTTTAGTAGTTCGATGGCTGGTTCTTTAGTTTAGGGGCTGCGACAACGCGGTCATGTAGCCCCGTATACTTTGGCTGTGTGAAGAATCTGTCTGCTAACCGGTGTTGATCGTGATGGCTGTATTAGTGTGTGTTATCTGTAATTCAGGTAAGGACTGCAGACGATAATTTAAAGTAGTTCCTACTTTTGCTACCAGATGCTACAGTCCACGACACCTAGCTGCGGACTTGGTCATCGCAGGCAGCACCCGGCGGCGAACGTTGGAACTAATATAGCGTTATCAAATAATCTAACCTAAAAATTTATAATTCATGCCATACATCTATGACATGGGACCGCCGGCTTTACTTCCCCTCTGAAGGAAGGCATACTGGGGGATTTTTAAGGCTCTTAAAAATCCGACAACTTCGGCCGGGTTTGAACCCGCGACCTAGGGCATACAAGTTCAGCACGCCACCGAAGCCACCAATAGTAGTTCGAGAATCCAAGCCACTCTTTTACTTGTATCAATAATAGAGCATATCATGATTCATATAAACATATTAGTCTCTTTATAACATACGGTACTGTAATTGCTTTTACAATAGATTTAATAATACATTAGGTATGGGTTATTTCTTTAATTATTGTGTTCTAATTTGCATTATTTATCTTGCATACGATAATACGACATGTTTGCTAATAAAGCTGGACTCACTCGTTTCCACCGGTGGAAGGCTCAGACTGACTGAAAAATGTTCGCACTGGCTGATCTTCCAAAGAATCTATATTATTATTTAAAATATTTATTGTAGGCATAATTTGAGGCACTTCAATTGACTACCACTTCATACAGACCCCATTCGACTAAGTTAAAAGCACTTACTTTTGGATTAGAACCAGAACAACGCTTCAAATACACGGTCTGACTATGTGATCGGTAATATAAAATGTATAGGAAATTCACTAATGTAAATACAATATAAAATGATAGGCAATACACTAATATAAATAATGTTTATTGCCGATAAGTTATAAAAAGCATAATAGAAAATATATCTTATTTTTTCTATGACAACAGAGCAACAATCACTCAAGAAACTGAAATTAAAATTTTTACAACAATGACGTATAGTCCAGTACTTGGTAGCATGCTGAGCTTCTATGGCCAAGATCGCGGGTTCAAACACGGCCAAGGTCGTCGGATTTTTTAAGAACGTTAAAAATCCCTTCTTTCGGAGGGGATGTAAATCCGGCGGTCCCATGTTATAGATTTATGGCACGTTAAAGAACCTTCCACTAATTACACGTGTGTGAAGCTTAGGTTAAATTTGACCAACGCTCTTAGGTTCCAACGTTCGTCGACAGGAGCTGACTGCGGTGGTATCTAGTAACCAAGTTCAGAACTAGTAGTCGTTGACGGTGGCGCTTGGCGGCAAAAGTAGGAACTACTTGAAAGAATTCAATGTGTGCAGTCCTTACTTGAATTGAAAACAGATAACACACACTAATACAGGCATCACAATTAACACCAGTTATCAGACCGATTCTACACACACCCAAAGTACACGGAGTTATGAGACCGCGTTGTCACAGCCCCTAAACTGAGGAACCAACCAACCAAAATGATATAGACAAGAGCAGAAAGGCCTCGTCGAGTTAGGATCACCGAATCCTCAGGATAGAGACGTAATAAGGAAAATTGTCCACACAAGGGGATTTGAGGAAGAGACCAACACGTTGTATCTGGACGGAGGAACAGAGATTACAACAATCAGTGACAATGAAGAACTATTGAGCAAGGAGGAAAGCTCGCAAAATGTTGATTCGGCGTGATCCTAAGTGATCCATTCGCGAAGAAGAACAAAAGAGAAGTCCAGTCAATATAATTATACGCCCAACCTTGCAAAAGGTCATGTAGTTCTTATATGTTCTTTGGACCACCACCAATGGTAAAAAAAAAAAAAAAAAATTGCTACTTTGAAATACCTGTGCTAAAAAAAAAGCGAATATTTTGCATATGTTTCGGTTTTTTGCTCAATGTCTTTTAAAATATGCGTCTGACGGAAAACCTATAGTTCTTAAACTAGATTAAATTTACTACAATATGAGACCTAAGCGAGGACTCAACATTGAGTAGTTTCCGAGATACAGTTCTTCCAAAAAAGATTTTTTTTTTTTTCCATAAAAGGAGTTTTAGTTTTGTTTTGCTTTTCTTTTCCTTCATAAAAGTAAATAATGTTGGTTTTGGTCTCCAATTTGATAAATATTATATTGATTAAGGCTTTCACGGCCCGGATTACTATTAAAATTATTCATGTTTTTGGGCTATAGGTAATGAACTTCAAGTTTGTTTGTTTGGCTTTAATTTTTCATTAATTACAAACGCGCACAAATTGTACAAATTATAAAAATACAATAAAGGACAAGGAACATGTCTATTCTCTAATTTGTGCAAAAGAGCAAAAGACTATACGTGATTTCCCACTTTTTTTTTTTTTTTTCTTCCAGTGAAGCACATGATATCTGTCATATTTTTGTTCGCAGAACTCACAGTCGCACTTCAGGTTGGGGTCGTGGTAACCTTTCGTCTTGCACAACTTGTGGTGGTAGCCATGTACAGCCATGGTTTTTACGAAATGACGGAGATCTGGATTAGCTTCAGTCCAGACCCCGAGCGCTAGCACTCCGGCCGCGCTCTAAGCCAGTGCTCCGAGCGCTTTGTTGGAAGGTAGTTTCAGAAGTGGTGGGAGGAGCTTAGCTGGCTGAGCACGCTGAAGTGTGCAGCCGATCCATCAGTCGCTAGTCTAGTCCAATGCGCTTTGTTGACAGCGTGTAAGTAAATCAGTTTCGCAGTGGTCATGACTGAACAGCATACAAAAAAGAAGTGGTGAAACAGTCTTTAAAGCAGAATGGGAAATTTCATTTTTCTGTACAGCTTATAAAGGGTATGCCAAATGTTTAGTGTGCCACAGAGATTTAATGTGTTAAAAAAAGAACACGATTTGTTGTTGCATTTTCCTCTCTAATATGTTCACATTTCAGTTTGAAATAAATCACAATGTTCTTTACTTAACACTTGTGTTCGTTTCCTGCACATTCCATACATCGGAGTACCATTCGATTTGTGTATGTGGTATATTTGTTATGGCAAAACAGCCCTATTAATATGTCAACAATCCTACAAGAGCCATCGACCGCACGACTATACGTACGTATCTAGTCAGCGTGGTCCGTCTCCTCGCTGCCACAGCGTAGTGGTGGTAGGGGAAGGAGCGCTAGACTGACTGCCCAGTACTCCCCGAGCGCCGCCGCGCTCCCGGAGCGCAATGACTGGATGGCCCTGGTCTAGACTCTGTTTGTCATGGATTCCCTCGTGTAGAACTCCATCCAGGTATCTTCTCTTTAGTGCACTCTTTCTTCTATTGACCTCCTCCAAGCGTCCGTAGATGGTAGCAAGAGTTTGTGTGTATGGTCCTCTAAGAGGAAGGGCTTTAATTTGAGCTGTGACTGGTACCTGTAAGCCTAGTGCTTCTCCCAAAAGTGGCATGTAATTGAAATCGGCAGGTTTTTTCGTAGCCTGATGAATTCTTTAGTTATTTCATCACCACATATAAGAAAAAATATTCAAAGTTCCAGTCGAGTTCACTTGACAATCTGAAGAGTCTGGATGGTTGGAGATGAGGTATTTTGGCTATTATACAGCTAGCACTGTTCTTTCGAAGTAGCATATTTGAATTTTTTACTATTGGTGGAGGTCCAAACAACATGTTTAAAAATTAGAACCTCATGACCTTTTGCATGGTCGGGCATTTGAGGGTGCGCAAATGCAAGGGAGCCATGTCAGTAGATTTACTGGCACGTTAAAGATCCCGTTCGGAGTAAAATTCCGACACTCTGGCATCTCTAAATGTGATGTAAAACCATTATTATTATTACACAAGAACCTCGTTTATCCGGCCCGCATTATCCGGATCTCCGGTTTATCCGAATCGAAAATAATAAAAACTTATTTTACTGCACAGTATTTCTTGTACGGGGTCCACTCTTCTTGAATGTCTTTTCCGCCAAGGATAGTTAAGGACATGAATTGGAAGTAATTGGCCACGGTCTATCAAAGGTACCGTCCCGGCATTCGCCTGGAAGTGAGAACTGATGTTAGTAAAACGTCTTCGTGATCGCGCGGCGCGCAAACGCTATACAAATATAAAACAGAAAAACTCTTACATTACTTTAGTACATAAAACAAAGTCGTAAATGCAAGAAATGTATTCTCATATTTTTTGTACAATTGAATAAAGGTATTACAACTTATGTTAATAGATTATATAACATGTATTTGTTTTCAGTTTTTTTTCCGGATTATCCGGATTTCGGTAATCCGAATCAGTTCCGGTCCCATTTATCCCGGATAAACGAGGTTCTTGTGTATTATTATTATTATTATTATTATTATTACGATGCTTGCCACGGTAGGTGGTTATCGTGCCGGACTACCAACCCCAAGCTCGCAGGCTCGCTCCTGGCCATGGTAAGTGAGTTTTGTCATACGTTGTTGGCATGTTCAAGATCCCATTTGATTTCAGTAGGCCGAATAATGGCAAAATTAATCTCGGGATTTTCCACCAACACAAAAGTTCTTCCTTTCTCTACTAGAAAGCGCTATAGTGTCAAGGAGCTTAGATAATTATCTAACCTCCTTGACTTTCATAGCGCGCCAAGGAACAACAACAAAATTCGACATGCAAGGTGCCCTCTGGGTGTCAATTAACGAAGCTGGCACCCAAGACCATACGATATTATTATTATTATTATTATTATTATTATTATTATTATTATTATTATTAGGATCACTCACCTCGAAGTAGGAGCCGTCATCAGTGAGGTTATCGCTCAGTCTACCGCTACCAGTGCTGCTCAGTCGTGGATGTTTGATGACAGGTTCCTCGTCACTCTCGGAGTAGGCCCCTTGAGGGCTCTGAAACACACAGATAACAACATATCCAATGAGTAAGCCATTGTAATAAGTAGGACTCGGATGTTTAGGTAAATAAATATTTTCTTATGTAAATACGTATTTTAAGCATTTTTTTTTCTTTCTAAAAATACATGAATTCCTGCTTTTCACTTATTAGCACATAAAAAGACATAATATTTACATTGTTAAATCAGCATGCTAGTTCTTTCAGTTTATTGCATTTTTGTTCTGTGTTACTTCAATAGGAAGAACCTGTGAGCTATCTGATCTTCATGCAGAGCGTATGTCACCTTGCAACTGGGTTATTCTTAACTTGTCGCCCCGTGGCACTCACTGTGGAAGCCGGGGATTTCCTTGTCCATAGCCATATTGTACCACGTGCTAGAGCCTCCCCCCAGCTACCTGGAACCAGTGTCACTCACATGCAGTTCATTTCTGGCACTGTGAAGTGTAAGGCAGTTCTACGATGCCTAAAGTAAAAGCAACTACAAGTTATCGTCTGCAGCAATATGTTGCAGAATTTAAAGATAATTTTACTTTTGATGGGGGCGTTCTGTTCTGCCAACCAGGGGGGCGTGGTGGCTCAGCGGTCTAGCTGTATGCCTCTCACCAAGGCGGTCCGGGTTCGATTCCCGGTCAATGCATGTGAGATTTTCGAAGTGAAATGCCATGTCCTGTGGTTCGGATTCCACGTAAAAAGGAGGTCCCGTGGCTCATGATCTCCAGATTAACGGTCACGTTAAACTACAAGCTTGTTCTGCCAACCATGTGGTAAAGCAATCAAGGCTGAACAGCGATCTCAAGTTACACAACACCTCAAGGGCAAGAAACATATTGCCGCAGTTTCGCGCCTTCAGAAGAAGTGTTTCGAGATAATCGTCTGTCATTTGTGATGGACAACCTGAAGATGTATCTCGTTGTGTATTGTAATGCTTCAGTAGTCAGTGAGACATAGAATAAATTGCATTTGTGAGTACTGCATATTGTTATATTCACATTAATAAACTAAATTATAATTTATTACATATTTTTACTTCTTTTTCACATATTTCAGGCATTTTTAATACATAAAAATAAATATTTTCCCGATTTTTAGCACCTAAATATCTGAGCCCTAGTAATAAGTGACTGGAGAGATATATTAGCTACAGTTCTTGATGTAGCTAGAGTGCACGTTGGAGATAAATGCTCTCCCATATTTAGTCACTTCTTACAATAGGCAAAGCCGCCTACTATGATCTCGGGCAACGTATTAAGACATTGATTCCAAAGATTCTGGAATCTACAGTACTTTCAACTCTACCAAAAAATATTATTTTGGTTGGTTTGTTGGTTCCTTAGTTTAGAGACTACGACAACGTAGTCATGTAGCACCATGTACTTTGGGTGTGTGTAGAATCTGTCTGATAACCGGTGTTAATTGTGATGACTAAGGTTCGGATGTTAAGGAAAAGTCTTTTTTTTTTCCTGAGCTCATTTTACCCGAAATCTGAAAAATAAGTTTGAATGACGGGTCCCTGGCCACGTTTAAAACAATTTGATGTGGCCTATAAATGCATATTTTGGCCATTTTTATTGTTTTGGTCATTTTTGGTCATATTTTAGTGATATAAGGTCATATTTGGTTATAATTTTAGCATTTTTTGTTTAAATTGAGGCGTCGTTAACAAGGTACGTGTTATCTGCGTCGAGTTTCAAACCCAGGATTTCCGAATAGTGTAGTGTAGTGTGATACTGAATGAATGTTGAACATTTTAATGTACTGTAGCTCTCTGTTAGTTTGTATGATTAAATATGTCTGGTGTTTTATCGCTGATCACGTTTTGGCACTTAAGACGTTTACTGGATGTTAGTGATACTATCCCAAAAATTCATGTCATATTTCATAGTTTTTAGGGCATATTTGCTTGCATATTTTGTACTTCTTTAGGTCTTAAACTTCCGAACCCTAGTGATGACTGTATTAGTGTGTGCTATGTATTTTTAATTCAAGTAAGTACTCCAGACGATAATGTCAAGTAGTTCCTACTTTCTCTGCCAAATGCTACCGTCAACTACACCTAGCTGTGAACTTCGCTACTACTAGATGCCATCGCAACCAGAGCCCGGTGACGAACGTTGGAACTTAAAGAGCCTTAATCAAACCTAACCTAGAAATTTTGAATTCACACAAGTGTAGTTAGTGGAAGGTTCTTTTTCATGCCATAAATCTATGACATGGGACTGCCAGCTTTACTTCCCCTCCGAAGGAAAGCACACTGAGGGATTTTTAACGCTCTTAAAAAATTCCGACAACTTTGGCAAGGTTTGAACCCGCGACCTTGGCCATAGAAGCTCAGCACCACCGAAGCCACCAAAAAAATGTTATTCTGGTTTGAGGGTTGGAACGTATTAACTCAAAGCCTCGAGAGGCAGAATTGCTAAGAGGTGCGTTCAGTTCCTACATCATAGAAAAGTGAATTTTCGTGGTTTCTCACTTCTGTTTACAATTGAGGGGCTTGGATTGCGTGGACATTTAGCCCCGTGAACTGGGGTGTGTGCGAATAAATAAATAAATAAATAAATAAATAAATAAATAAATAAATAAATAAATAAATAAATAAATAAATAAATAAATAAGATAAGAAAACGCAGACTTACTTTTAAGGGCACATACAGAGAATGAACAACAATAGACTTACAAAGAAAATCTTCGATGTAGTAAACAGTTCAAGCACGAAAACAAATTGGTTTCATGAAATAGAGGTAGACTTCAGGCAGGCAAATGATAGGCGATAGAGGAGGATTCAGAAACAACATTAAGAATACAAGATTTATAGTACCTGAAAATAAGAAGACGGGAACATTGTGGACAAAACATAGGAAACAGGAACACAGAGAAAGAGAGAGAACGAGAGAGAAAGAAAGAAAGAAAGAAAGAAAGAAAGAAAGAAAGAAAAAGAAAGAAACAAGAAAAAATAAAGAGAAAGAAAAAAGAAAGAGAGAAAAAAAGCGAAAAGGGAAGAAAAACAAAAAGATAAAAAGAAAAAATATATAAAAAGATAGAAAGAAAGATAGATAGAAAGATAGAAAGAAAGATGGATAGAAAGATAGAAAGAAAGATGGAAAGAACGATAAGTAGAAAGAAAGAAAGAAAGAAAGAAAGATAAATAGAAAGAAAGAAAGAAAAGAAAAGAAAAGAAAAGAAAAGAAAAGAAAAGAAAAGAAAAGAAAGAAAGAAAGAAAGAAAGAAAGAATAATTTGTCTGACAACCTCTGTTGTTACGATATCTGCAGTAATGTGTCTATTTGAAATTCAGGTGAGAATTGGAAACTAGGCGGCCGTTGCCTTAGTTAGGAGCCATCCGGCATTTGCCTGGAGTAGAAGTGGTAAATCGCGGAAGCATATTTCTACGTTTGTTATTGGTCTTCTTAGCGCTGCAACTCAATCTTCGTCTATCTATTGATCACATTTTATCCGACAGTGCACAAGCAGAGTCTCCAAACTAGCTACAAATAGCGTAGTTAAGTAATACGTCTCGGTTACACAACCTTCCAACTGCAATGAGGTAATTTTCCGAGTAATTCAACCAAAGAACGCGATTTCTAATGCCACTGTAAATAATTGCAAACAGAATGAAAGCTATTTGCATGTTTCAATCTCTTCGTGACATGCAAGGGAGTGAATTTCCTTACCTGACTCCATGAATACGGCTTAATTCATGGTTTGAACAAGATTACTTTTACAAGGAATAAGACAATAAATAAATCAAATTAGCTTCTTTGATTTATAATAACCTTTAGGGGGTCAGCATAAATAACGAGGAAGCAATCATGGATAGGTCACGATAAATAGTATACTCCCCAATCAAATACACTATTAACAATACCGGTACTTTCATGATGTGAAGAAGCCTCCGTGGCTTAGGCGGCAGCACGCCGGCCTCTCACCGCTGCGTCCGTGGTTCAAATCCCGGTCACTCCATGTGAGATTTGTGCTGGACAAAGCGGAGGCAGACAGGTTTTTCTCCGGGTACTCCGGTTTTCCATGTCAAAACTTTAATTCCAGCAATACTCTCCACTATCATTTCATTTCATCTGTCATTCATTTAATCTTTGCCCATGAGGAGTGCGACAGGCTTCGGCAACCGGCACAGTTCATATCCTCGCCGCTAGATGGGGGGGGGGGGCTTCATTCATTCTATCCCTGACCCGGTCGGACGAATGGAACAGACTGCGGAGATTCATTTTTCATGATGTGAAAGTGCGGTTACATTGTTGTTAATTTGATTTAGGGGCTTGGAACATCCTGGTCATCAGCCATGAGTTCTTGCGTAAGTATTGAATTAATCTGATAACCAGTGTCTATGTGGTGATTGCAGTATGTAGCTATAATTTTCAGAGTCAGGTATGAGGTAATTGTGTGGGAAGTCCGAGGAGAAACCACATTCATCGCTAGCCAGTATCAGCGCCAGAACTCGAACCCTCGATCTCCGGACTTGCTGCAGCTCCCAGTTATGGTCGTGGTGTACGATTTAATCCACGGGGATACACCATGGGGGTCTGAAGATGAAGTTTCAGAAATTCAAAAATGGTGTTCCTCACGGGTCGTGAATAGGTCCAATGCTCTTGCCGACATATATTATGCAGTCACAATGATATAGTTAATGTCAATATAAAATCCATCTTCCCCAATCGTGAGCTAACCAGCAAAGAATCCCAGCGCGTTAAGTAACAAAGGGGAGCATCGATTAGTTAAAAAATCTGAGGTTCGAATTCAGGCGTTGGCGGCTTCGGTGGCGTAGTTGGTAGGCTGAGCTTCTATGCCCAAGGTTGCGGGTTCAAACCCGGCCGAAGTCGTCGTATTTTTAAGAGCGTTATAAATCCCTCAGTATGCCTTCCTTCGGAGGGGAAGTAAAGCCGACGGTCCCATGTCATAGATTTATAACATGTAAAAGAACCTACCACCAATTACATTTATGTGAAGCTAAATTATAGGTTAAATTTGACTAACGGTCTTAGGTTCCAACGTTCGCCGCCAGGAGCCGACTGTGGTGGCATCTAGCAACCAAGTTCAGAAGTAGTTGTCGTTGACGGTGGCGTTTGGTAGCAAAAGTAGGAACTACTTGAAAATTGAATGTCAGCAGTCCTTACCTGAATTACAGATAACACACACTAATACAGCCATCACAATTAACACCGGTTATCAGACAGATTATACACACACCCAAAGTACACGGGACTACAAGACCGTGTTGTCGCAGCCCCTTAACTGAGGAACCAACCAACCAATTCCGGCATTGACAACGACCATCCAAACTGGTGTATTTTCTCCCTCATTTAGCTCAGAGAAATGCAGAAATGTCTTGTGCAAATGCTTGATTGTTGTTGTGACTTTTTTGTTTTTGTTTTTTAGGAGGGGGCTCTTTGGGACATCGTGGTGAATTACTCCCGTGTGCTTGGATAAAAAAAAAAGCTTTTCCGACATTTACAGTGAGAGTCGGGCCAGTTACACGGCGTAGTAGATAAGGTTCTCGTCCATCGTGACGGAGGTTGCGGGATGGAATTCTGACGCAATCGGTTGGTATTTAAGATTGTTTTAATGCGAGAAATTTATGTCAGTAGATTTACTGGCACGTTAAATATCCCCTTCAAGGCAAAGTTTCATCACCCCAGCAACATCTCCAAAAACCACAGCACTTTGGAAGGGACGATAAATCCAGTAATAATAATATTAATAATAATAATGTATTATTCATTATGCACGCTGAATACATTGGTAATAGGCCTACATCTCAAGATTCGTCAGAGAACCCTTGCTGTTTACATGTAATGTCAACTTTTGAAACCTTTCTTCCAGTGTTGCCAATACAAACTGCCATTTGTACTCTTCAGTCGGTCAACATGATTATGCCCAATGACTGGGCGGCGTACAGTGCATAAAATATGTGAATAATAATAATAATAATAATAATAATAATAATAATAATAATACCACCGAAGACTACTGATGGGACATGGAAGAAGAGGAAAAATGAAGAACTTGACTAGTGTACTGAAAAGATCACAGACGCAATGAAGAAGCGGAGGCTAAAGTTCTACGGACATTTATTACGAATGGATGAAGGCAGGCTGACCAAAAGGATCTTCAGCTACATCATGGGGTTAAATGTCACATCTAAATGAGTAGATGAGGTGAAGAGGGATGCAGCGGAATTTGTAATTACTCCTCCTATGACCCACGATAGAAGAGAGTTCCGCAGTCGAGTTGGCGGAGTAAAATCATTTCTGGAGAAACCACCAAGCAGGAGGCCGAAACGGATCATTTCCGAGGAGGAGATGAAACAAAGAAGTGACAGGATGAAGAAGTTCTGGGAAGAGAAGAGAAAGAAAGCCAATAAGTCTTGAGTTCCTTGCGGTCCATAGTTGGCCAAATTCGATTTTTTAAAAAATAATAATACTAATAATAACCATTAAATGACCCTGCATCTCAAAGCTAGAAAAAAGATAAAATAAAGACATACACTCACTATCACAACAAGCACCAATACTCAACATCATTAACTCCCGAAGATTCAAAGGGCTGGTCATGTACTAAGGATGGGAGATGATAGGATAGTCTTACAAATATTTAAAGAAGAACAAGAGGAAAAAGGCCGGTAGGAAGACCACGAAGTTCCAGGAAAGATGAAATCTCCAAACTTGGTAGACATCTGAATGTGGGCAACTAGCAAGAACTCGCCCAAAACAGAGTTCAGTGGAGGCATTTTGTGAGATCGGCGTGGGCGAGTGAGTGAGTAATAATAACAATAATAATAATCTATACTAATATAATAAAGCTGAATAGTTTGTGTGTTTGTTTGTGTGTTTAAACGCGCTAATCTCTGGAACTACCAGTCGGATTCGAAAAATTATTTTTGAATATGATAGCCAGATTTAAGAGGAATAACTTAGGCTATGTAGCATTATGCTACACCTCTCAGGTAAACAAAGATTTATTTTTGTTCAGTAAGTCGGAAGAACAAGCGCTCCCGAACAGCTCCAATAATACCTAAGTCAATTGTTGCCTGATAATGCGGGCTGCATCACGTCGCCCCTACCAGTGTTCTGGTGCAGAATTGCGAACTGCTTATAAATTGCAGTCACCGGGAGTAATTAGAGCAAAAAGATTTCTTAGGCCCCTTAAAACAGTTATCATCATGACAATAGTATGCCTCTGTATAAGGGCTATGGTGTTGGTGCAGTATACTGAGATTATCAGCTGCAATAAGCGTTGGTGCTTTCCGATCCTTATCCTTGAGCGCTCCAGTTCTGTAGTAGTAATCATTATCATCCATAAAACAAATAAATCAACCGGGCGAAGCCGGGCACTACTGCTAGTCTTATTATATACTTATAATACTCTAAGGTGTATGTTTCACAAAACTAAAGCTCAAGCTTCTAAACCAGAGGGAGTTAAAAGGTGTGGTTTGTACCAAGATCTTCCAAATCGTCTCAATAGCACAGGAAAAATCTTGCTTTTCTTGAAAAGTCAACGGAAATATAATTATTTGTTTATAAAGTGGTTTTAAACAAATAAACAAGACGATAGCCCCTGCCAGAACTGTGTCGCGTCCAGCCCGCATAGCATTAGGGCCGGGCGGGTAGTCTGTACACACAGGGGCGCACACAACCCATTATGCGAGAGTTCTCACACCGGCCCGCTAGAAATAATATAATTTTACGGATTTAGGGACTTTTTCTTTTACCTGCTGTGGCTTATATAGACATCGCGATGCCCTGAGATCGATCGATAATGTGCCAGCAAATCGACTGACATGACACACTCGCATTTAAGCACACTTAAATGCCAACCGACTGCCACCGGGAATAGACTCTGCTACTATGGATACAGTTGGCGAGAACTTCACGGATACACCATGCAGCCAACCAGATCAGTGTTACAATAATAATAATAAATAGGAAGTGACTGAAAACCGTTATTCGACATTTATAACGCCTATTTCTTCCACGAATGATAAATCTCTTTAAGATTCATATCCTTGCTCGGACATTATAGAATTCCATCTCAAGCATGTTGTAAGTTACAACATGGATTTAATGGATGCGAGTCGATCGTTTTTCCGAGAACTATAACCAATTATGAGAATCGAACGCAAGTACACAGGTGGTTGGGGGGCATCAAGGCGGAAGCTAACATGGATGGTTGAATATCTAGGCCATACTGACACTACTAGTTTTTAGCGAAGTACGGTGACAGGGCTTGCTATAATATCCTTGAGTTAAAGCCTGTCTTCCCGGTACAGTTTTTCACATATTTGCTAGTTACCTAGGATAATATGGATGAATAAGATACATGAATAGTATAGCTAGGGCTAGGAAGTTGAGGATACATCCTTGAGTGTTCGAAAAGGAGGCCAAACACTTTAGTTCATTTTGGGAAATGGTGGTCATTCTATGGGAGTGATGAAGCTGGATCCTACACTTACACTTTTGCAAATATACTGTACGTCCTTTTGACGATTTTCATATCTTTCTTGATAATCCGGGAGTCATTGCTAGAGCTAGGTTTTTATGTAAAAAAAAGAATTTCTTTCCCTTTGCTTATACAGAACTAAAAATGACAAATGTCCATGAATTAGACCTTAGCTATCATTTAATAACATTTTATTGTCACATATTTTACATATTTGATCATAATGAAATTTGTTTTACATAATTTTACTTTTTAAATGTAAAAATAAATATACTGCCTCTCTATTTTACATATTGATAATAATGACCCTTTTTTGCACACTTTTACTCCTTACGTAAAATTACATATTGTTTCTCTTGCTGTAAAAATACGTGAAATAGCCTTATGACAATATTTATTCACCAGAAACTCCAAGCAATTCATAAGGTGCTGAGAAAGGGCTAGGGAAGAATAAATTCCAAGAAAGATATCAGTGGAGATGTATTTATGTATCGTATGGCTTTTAATGCCGAGAGTGTCCGAGGACATGTTCGGCTCGCCTGAGTCTGTAGCTGCTTCCAGCGGACACCCTTACACTTTATTTTAAAAAAGAAAAAAGAGAAATCTTCAAGTAAAACCATGTGTAAGTCACAAAAATTAAATTATTTTTTAGCCTATTTTCATTTTCATCTTTTGTCCGTGTGTGTGTCCCCCCATCTAATAACTTCTAAACGGCTGGAGCGATTTCAATGAAACTCGGTAAGGTCATAGCACTATTGTGGCCGACTCCGACCGTGCCCTTTAAATTTTATTTCGTCTCACCAATCCAACATGGTGGCTGCGCCAAATATTTCACCGGCATTCTATATCTCTGAAACTATTACTGATATCACCCTGAAATTTTGTACGGTGATAAGGGGATCTACTACAAGTTTATATATGTAAGTTTCAAAAACCTGTCAAGTACAAAACGAACATGGCGGCCAAGCGAAGTGGAAACATTTTAATAGACTTTTCTCGCGATTTAACCATCTGAGCGCAGTGAATTATGGCACAGAAAATGTTTATACATATACAGATGCACTGGCATCTCATTTAGTTCAATTGTTTACATAACCTCAAGATGGCGGATGTGCGAAATTTTAAAATTAAGTTCTTATTTCTTGTGTCGTGATCAGGCGATGGAAGTGAAAGTTTGAATAATGAACCTACGCAATAATTGTATTTTAATGGTACATAACTCTATGGCCTAGAAATATAAGAATCCAACATGGCGACCATCCGAAATAGTTAGACGGTTCTATTACAGCAATCAAACTGAAATGTTGTATGTTGATAGAGGCAATTAACATAAGTACATATGAAAATAGGCTTTAGTTCTTCACGGAACTACTTGTTAAAAATTTAATGCAATATTACATATTTCACCTCTTATTACATAAATGTGTACATATTTCGCATGTTAATATTACATAACAAGAAGTTCCGTGACGAACTAAAGTACTTTTCTTAAAACTTAAGATTCATGCCAAAGATTAATCTATATGGATCTATCTAGAATAATGACGAAATTAAGTAGGTAATATCGAAATATTCTTAGTTCCATCTCTTAAGGTACAGAATACAAAATTTGGTTGAAGTCCAATGGATAGCATGAACGTTACATGCAGTTAAACATTGGATCTAACAGCGCGCGTAAAATCATGTTGGCAACAATGACATACATGTATTGGTCAGAAATAATCTGAAATAATATGATCTATTGTTGTGTCAATTTTCAATGAACTCCATCAGTTAGTATAGAAGTTACATGCTTTTTAAAAATGAACCTATCAGCAGGCTTAGAATCATGTTGGTAGCACTGACGAATATAAGTTACTCCAAATTAATATAGAATGTCAGGTACTATACGTGTGCAGAGTTTAAAGCTGTCAGCTTGCATACTTACTGATATATGGGTATTTGGATAAAAATAATTGAGAGCATTTGTTAACAGTTGGCAGCCCTGGTGGCTCTTAAGAATACGCTCAGTCATATCTGTTTATATACACATAGCACATACGAAATTTGTTTGAAATCCAATTTATATTGTAGAAGTTATATGCATTTAAAATTTGGACTTATCAGCAGGCTTATAATCATTTTGGCAACACTGCCATGTATGGCCTCCTGGAAATTTAACTGCAGTAGTATTATCTATACGTGTGCCAATTTTGAAATAGCTCCCATACATACCTTCCAAGATATCCAACATGGAGCTCAAATTTCAATTGCGATTTTTCAGCAGTTGGTAGCACTGACAACATTTTCAAATATGGCCGTGAGATAATCAGGTATAGATCTTTACTCCTACCAAATTTTGTTTCGATTGCTGCAGCCGTTTAGGAATTGATAGGGGGGACAGACAGACAGACAGACAGACAGAAGGACAGACAGACAGACAGACACACACACATTTGCCCGATCTCATGAGTCTACTTTTTCCTCATTTTTTTGCAAAATGTGAAAAGTAGGCTAAAAATCCTAGTCTTAATCATTACGAATTGAAATTACTGTTCATTATCACTACTGTGCTAAATTGCGTAAATATGGGACATCAATCGTTATTTATTGCTCATTCAACGACTACCTGGGGGTTATAAAATAATGTTGATAAGGGCCTTCACATAAATTTATAACGATAATCCGGGAACTGAGCCATATATTATCTGCAAAACTATTCCTTTTATCTGTCAATCAGAGCTGTCATTTTGGAATGTAATTCAGCATATACAATACACTAATATCTAACCTCACCTTGACATAGATTTCCACATTTCAAGTAGGTTAATGGTAAATTGATGTGTTTGCGGTCCTTCTCGTGTTCTTTTTTTTTCCCTTCCTAATAGTGCGTATGTTAGTTAGCAGTCGTGATGAACAGTTTATATAGGAACTGCCTCAAGCACAACCTGATCTCAAGTACGGTATATTCGTGTGTCTGATTACAGAGTTCATTTAGAAATTACACCGATGCGCTTCCAGCGATCTTTGCTTAGCAAGCACGACATCGTGATTTCGAACCCTGCTACCGACATTAATTAGCTATTTTTTTGTATTATTCCATGAAAAATTCATGTAACAGATTACGCAGCCAATAACTTATTCGGACTTGGGCTGGTGGTTGGTTCCTCAGTTTAGGGGCTGCGACAACGCGGTCATGTAGCCCTGTGTACTTTGGGTGTGTGTAGATTATGTCTGATAACAGGTGTTAATTGTGATGACTGTATTAGTGTGTGTTATCTGTAATTCAGGTAAGGCTTCGGTGGCGTAGTTGGTAGCATGCTGACCAGCTATGCCCAACCCGGCCGAAGTCGTCGGATTTTTTTAAGAGTGTTAAAAATCCTTCAGTATGCCTTCCTTCGGAGGGGAAGTAAAGCCGGCGGTCCCATGTCATAGGTTTATGGCATGTAAAATATCCTTCCACAGACTAAACTTGAGTGGAGCTAAAATTTCTAGGTTAGATTTCGTTGGAACGCTCTATAAAAGTTCCAAACTTCACCACTATGTATCATTGGCATCTGGTAGCGAAAGTTGGAACTGCTTGAAATTGAACGGAACGTGTAGCTCACCCTCTGGGTGTCCGCTGGAAGCAGCTACAGACTCTGGCGAGCCGAACATGTCCTCGGACACTCCCGGCACTAAAAGACATACTATAAATAAATAAATAAATAAATAAAAATATATTCATGTAAGGACTGCCGACGATCAATGCCAGGTAGTTCTTACTTTTGCTACCAAATGCAAGCGTCAACGACACCAAGCTGTGAACTTGGTTACAAGATGTCATAACAACCGGCACCTGGCGACGAACGTTGGAACATAATAGAGCGTTAGTCAAATTTAACCTACAAATTTAGCTTCACACAATTGTAGTAGATTGTTCCTAACCAGTTATAACTCTTAATTCAGAGTCATATAGAGTTTAATACTCTTCTGGGGGTAGAATAAGGTACGGTACATTAAAACATTTTTTGTTGATGTTATTTTTAGAATCAAGGAACTTCCTTTACCATATGAATGGTTTCTGCCAATACTTTCGCACTCTCATATGCAGGATGCCTCTGAAGCATTTTTCTGCCTCATGTCTCTTGACAGTTAAAAGTTCGGTAACATGAGACATATTCTACAGAGCTGTAGACAAATCGACATCCTGACTCTGAAAGGACTCTACAGGTTGTAAGTTATAGACAACGTTTAACATAATGCAAAAGTAGCTACAATAAACTCAAACTAAGGTGCACCACTAACGGGCCCTCATTGCTTTACCCCCCGTCCCCCCACCCCTACATGTGTTCGGTACATTCTGGATGTAAGACGAAATGAACATATCACACCTTACTACGTGCAGTTGAAATGGCTGAAACTCCAAGAGCGCAGGCAGTTATCAGTTGCCATCCTGACACATAAAATATTACATACCAAGACCCCGTTATATCTCTACAGTGCCTTCTGTTCGTAATCGAGAAAATAGATACACAAAATCAACACTCCAGATTCCTATACACCGAACCATGAAGTTCAATAAATCTTTTGTTTGCACCACCTCACGCCTCTTCAACACCTTCGATTTATACAAGTTCGTCAACGTTGCAAGCACTGCAGCTCTCAAAAGACGTCTCATCCTGCTTCTTGGAGCAGTATACCTCTCACATCTGATTAATGCATTATGTTAAAATACTATTTTTAGTTCAATTATAACATCAGGACAATAGCTGACAACCTACCTACATTAATATATTTTCTTGTATATGGCGTTTGTTTTTCAGGCTGATACTGTGTCTATATGCACTCTTTTGTACATAATTTTTCCATTATTATTAGTATTATTATTGTATTATTACTGTCTTTTAGTTACTATCATTGTTAGACTATTATTATTTATATTGTGAATGTTAGTGAAATGTTTAATTTTTATAAGCCCTAATCTAATTGTATGTAGGGAGCTATTTACTCACTTACTTAAGCTCTAAGTGTAGCCGTAGAAATAAATAAATATATAAATAAATAAATCAATCTCTCTCTCGACGGCCCTGGTCATAGATTATCATTATTAGCATATTGCTACTCAAACATTTCCTGCACTAAATTCATAATTAAAAATCATTCCATTAAAATGCACCGATTATAATACAATACCGAACTGACTATGAGAAAGCAACCGTTGTTATAGGTTAAGTTAAAATCCGTGATAGGAAATTCGTTACTTCTCATATTTGCAGTTAACATAGGCCTATGCCTAAGAATATCCATTATGCATGCTTTCAACTCGCAACCACAGGCCGATGGACTGTGAAATTTATTTCAAAATAATGAAGCAAAACATTATTATTTGACTTAAGAGAAACTGATGGATCTAAAAAGAACTCAATTATCTATACAATCACGTTCAATAATAATGACTATATGTTTTCACATTTGTGCTACTTTCCACCTAAAACGCTATGCATGCATTTCGAAGAACGAGTGCGCGATGATATCCGTGAACAGCATGAGATTAAAATCACGGCTCAGGTTCGATCACTTGGCTCGATTTTGCCTGATTGGGATTCTCGCTGGCGATGCGACCGCAATGCCCTAATTCAGAGTGTTCTTTATATAGATATCCGGGTTGACACTCGATTTCATCTCACCATAACGGCTGTTTTTTTGGGCTTGCTTAGGGAAAGTTTCACTTCACAAATAAAAGCTATTTATACTTAACAAGAAATGTTGTCACCAAGAAGCTCGCGGTCCACTCCTTCAAGTACTTGAAATATAGGTCATTTGCGACCAAACTAGGCTAAGGAGTAGTGTGATATAACAATAGCCTACTCTTTATTCAGTATGCAGAGTTATAGCAGGGCCTTCTATCGGGTGTTTCTGTTAATCCACAATCCGCTAAAACCTCCCAGATCCGTTTGAACAAACCCTTCTTTCATAGGAATCTAGAATGCAAAGCCTTCTACTATACGAATCCAAAGAGCAATGCACATGTCGAAGCCTCTTATTTTATTGGAATCCAGAGAGCAATGATCATGTCAAAGACTTCTATTACTGGAATCTAGAAGGCAAAGCGCATGTCAAAGCCTTTTATTATTGGAATGTAGAAGGCAATGCTCATGTCAAAGCCTTTTATTATTGGAATCTAGAAGGCAATGCTCATGTTAAAGCCTCCTATTTTATTGAAATCTAGAAGGCAATGCTCATGTCAAAGCTTTCTATTATACGAATCCAGAGGGTAATGCCAACGGCAAAGCCTTCTATTACCTGAATCTAGAAGGCAAAGCTCATGTCAAAGGTTTCTATTACTGGAATCTAGAAGGCACAGCTCATGTTAAAGCCTTCTATTACTGGAATCTAGAAGGCAGTGCTAATGCAAAGCCTATTTTTAACATTATCTTTTTCTTTTCTTTTTAATAAGTCGTCCCCTCCAATACAATGTGACCTGTTGGAAGTTTCTAGCAGTCGTTCCGAGTTTCAGGGGTTAAAGACCCTGTTGTAAACCAGCATAAATAAATAAATAAATAAAACCAATAGTTATCGAGTTTTACACATCGATATCTTACGGTGCTAATAAACTACCGAAATGACTTACAGCACGCTCTTACTGTATATTTGAAATTGTAATTCTATTCTATATGACCCACGGACCTGGAATTGAAAATATCTGAGTTTCAAGTTCTGTCAAAAATGAAAGCGAACCGCTTAGTCAATTTGTATGTAGCCTAGCTAAATGTTTACTACCCAAATGACTTCCGATTATACCTTTGAAATTGTAATTACTGTATGTTATATTTTATGTGGCCCACTGGCCTGAGCTTGAAAAACTTTGATTTTAAGGTTCTTACAAGAAAAACACAAGACAATTTCCACAACTGACATAATTTAAAGCAGGAAACCAGTTTAACCCTGAGTGCTGAACAGGAAGTGTTGCCCAGCTCGTATTATTTAACCCTAAGAGTATTGTTCAAGGTCGCTAGTGACATCATTATAACAAGGCCTCCTCATACAATGCACTATATATTGCGGCATTACGTCACTCATTATTATTGTGCTGCCAGACACAAATGACCCCACATAAACCATTCAGAGTAATTAAAATTAATGCACAAACGTGCTAAAAATGGACTGACACGTTATGAACTCATGACTCATCAAGAACCTTGTATTAACAATGTTCTTTTTGTATGCTGCAGTTCTAGCTCCACTCTCGGCAGAGTACTCGTGGGTCATTTCAACATATTAGTTTACAATTCCAGTTTGGGTCTTACTGCTAAGAGGTCAGTTACAAGTTACCATGGTAAAATGTTAGCAATTATCTTTTTTTTATTTTCCTTAAAAAACACAACAGTTACAGCAATGCAATTTTGTGCACATGAAACACTGGGATTATTTTATATGAAAATCAGCATTACATTCGTGTCAAAAAATAATTTGAGTATTTTTTCAAAATTCAAAATGGTGGTTGTTCATCATACAAGGCCACAGCGTTTTAGTGATAGCTCCTGTAATTTTCAACATTTTTAGGGTCTGTTAATATTATTTCATTGCAAAGATATTCTACTAAAAATGCAAGTACCTTCAGCAACATATCTTAACAAAAAATACTTTTACTTTTGTATTGAAAAGAAAATGTCAAAATTTTACAATGTTTTTGTAACATTGTTTTCTTTTTTAAGAAACTATCTTGGAGAGAGACATAAAATTACATCATTTTGTATATACAGTAAGCAGAAATACACACAAAATATTTAACTAGTGTATGTCAATTAGTTTTTGAGTTATCATTAAAACGGGTGTCAAAAACACAACTGAGAAAATGAGCGAAAAACATTTGTGTATAAATCTTACATGCCATTAACCAGGACGGACATTGGGTGCAGGGTATTGCCTTTTAAATCATAACTTAACAACTACGGCACCTAATGACATATTTCTTGCACCAAAATGTTCCTAAAGGAAAGGGGGCATAAAATAAAAAAATATTTTGAAAAAAAAAAGATTTTTTTTTAGGTCATAAGCTGTACCAGACCCCTTCAGTGTATCACAGCAATAGTAGCTACACCTTTATAGATTAGTAGGTCGGGGGAGACCGATTGTGGATGGAATCGTCATTTCTCAGTTTGGCAACACTGTAGATATTAAAATAAATAGTTATTTCTTTGGGTGTGTAATGTTTCATTATTTACTACAGAGCCGGTGCGAAAAATCTCGCATGCTTGTAAACCACCCGCTCGGATCGACAGTTTGATGTTGGCCGAAGCTGGAGTGATAGGCCCACTCGCTAGCCTGTAATCTCGCTCCAATGCTAGTAATTTAATTTTTTACTGAATGGAGGTGGTTGGAAGAAATGGAAATGTAACAACACTTATATAATTCGTATACTCATAGTAGCCTGTATAGATATTTTTAACGGTTTACCCAGCGTACTGTAAGCTTAAAAGGCGCTCGGATAGCAGGCTTTTATTTGACTCAATTCACTGAAATCGTTACTGCTCGGCTTCCCTTAGTCATAAAAGAATATTTTTTGTACAGGAACCTTCCTCAAGAAATCCTTTAAAGAATGGTAAAAACCACATCAAAATTCAACCAGTGGTTCTCGAGATTATCAGTTACCGGTACATCCAAGAATCGGGAACTTGGTTTTATACTATGTAGAGTTAATTGCCACACTTTCTAAGCTTTTGTCGTGCTTTTTATTTTTGGAGGGCAGAGACCGTTTGTGGGTTTGGCAGTGTTTCGTAGAGCTATTTTGTCTTGTATATTTGGATCTGATGATGGTCGCTTAGCGAGCGAAACATGTCATTCTGCAATCCATAACAAATATATGTAGTTTTTAATTGCATGCAATTTTTTCAGTTTTTATTAAATTCACATGTCCCAATTGAGTTGACCGACTGAAATATTATAATTAAACAATTTTATTCCCGCTAAAACACGCCCATGTTTCCCACTGTCTAGCAATACCCCCACCTACCCTATACATGACGAAGCCTTGTTCATTGAATGCATGTCTTATAGGCTGGTATTGCAGGTCAATATCTCCTCCCCCTATACACGTGCACATCGTCTTTTTAAATCTCAGTCCAAGTTGTGGGGCTTCTTATCCCAGCCAGGCATGACACGAGAGTGACCTTTCGAGTCAAATGCACAAGATCAACCAAGTCACAGTTCAACTATCATTTCCAACATAACCAGTCGTGAGAGTTTATGGGTTGACGACTAGTTGGTTGATGACCACGGGAAACCAGTTTCCACTTACTTGTGCCCGGCTTCTCACATTTACTTTGATTGCCTATCTTCCTTGATCAACTTTCGTTCTCTTCCGACCCCGACGGTATTAGGCTACCGTACCCGAGGCCTAGGGAGTATTTCATTTCCCGCCTTAATTGGCCTTGCCTTTTCTTACCAAATACCTTCTTTCTTCGAGGGGTTAGACCTCTTGTTTTTCTTCCATGGTATTTCCTGTCTTCTCACATGATCCTGCAGGAGGCAGAGTATGTATCCACACCACACATGGTGCTCCTTCAATAGTGCTACACCTTCAAGGGCTCGGAAACCGGCGACCCACACCGATTCCTGAGATGGGGTCGGGTTTCTTTCCTTTTAACATGGATATGATCTAGGACTGAGCGTGTATCTGTGATTAGCGTGGACAAAAATACGACACTGTGGTTACCATGGCAACAAGTTGTCGTCATCTAGGCCCATATATTCTAGTTCAGTAGAGACTTAGATCGCACTCGTTGAAGCGTGTTGTATCGACAACTAGTTACCATGGCAACAAGGGCAAGCAAACCTAGATCCCAGTTGTTGAAGTGTGTTGTATCGACAACTAGTTACCATGGCAACAAGGGCAAGCAAACCTAGAACCCAATTGTTTAAGCGTGTTGTATCGACAACTAGTTACCATGGCAACAAGGACAAGCAGACTTAGATCCCAGTTGTTGAAGCGTGTTACATCAAGACCAACTACAATACTCAGACCTGAATGCAGGTATCGAAAGTGTGAAAATGGCGTATGCGGAAGCCCGAGATATTGTTTGTTTACATTCGTTGCTGGGATACAATATTAGCTTTGATTGATTAGCTTCGTTTGATGAAAGTTGGGATAAACTATTGCTCATCTGTAATTTTTAGTGTCTTCAGTATGTATGTTAAGTCCAGTTCGCGTTAATGTACTGCAATCGTGTGTAAATATGTGATAATACGCTTATTATGGACTGGTTCGATTGTGTGATGATTGTTCAGTCGACCGATGGCATTGTGTCATTTACTGCAGATGTTGAAGTGTCTCAAGAATATACACCACAATGATTTGCTAGTTAGTGACAATATAATAGCTTAGTACACTTCAGCACCGGTAGTGTCGAACTTAAGTACGTAAAGGGAAAACGCAATGAGCGTCTGCGGCACGATCAAACCGTTGACGTTATCTTGAACGCTCAGCTTCATGTGCCTCCGTAAATCCTTACCAGCCTATAGCAGATGTTCTACACTGCCTTGTATACACGCCAAATATTACAGTGAACTTCTGTTTTATTTGTTAAGGAAGATGTTTCCCCTGTGCCAAACAGTGAACTCATTGTGTTCCGGCATGATTCATACTTTTGTGATTCTTACAGCTTGCAAGTTATTTTTTATTATGATGTGTGTAATAAAGTGTTGTGAGTAACTTGCCAATTATGTACTTATATTGCGAGATGGTGTGTCGCGATAATTCCGTAAGAGGGATATGGTGCTTTCCTACCTACATTACTTTACTAAATCTACTATTTCCAGCGTACAACTATTCCAAACGGTAACGGCGAATGTTTAATAGGTTAGATGGTAACATATTATCGTGTTCTTTGTGGTGTGGTAATCTCCATAATTATGTTCAGATATTCACACGACGACTTCTTTGCACATTTCAATCAACTAATTCGGTGTGATGTTTTAGCCGAGCTTTTAGACAATTCTACGAGAGGTCTTAATTGAATTGTATCTCTATAGCGTTGGTTCGATTATTTCAGGCAACTATTCTCATCCCGATTGTGTACACAAATACTCTGCATGTGCTGGGACAGCACTTCAGTAACCGGGTACTTTCTTCTCTCCTACTTCAGAATCTGTTTGATTTTATGCTAATAATATTAATCTATAATTACTGAACTTAAATACAAATCGTGATAACTCGCCAAGAAGCTTCTTATTCAACCACAGAAACACTGAGCCTATTGTAGCTGCCCCTTGGGTGAAGACGAAGAAACCTATAATTCGAGGCCAGCACTATATAGAATAATAATAATGTTATTGGTTTTACGTCCCTTTTAACTACACTGGCTTTTAGAGACGCCGGGGTGCCGGAATTTTGCCCCGAAGGGGATCTTTAACGTGCCAGCAAATCTACTGACACGGCTCCCTCGCATTTGTGCACCCTCAAATGCCAGCTGACTGCGCCAGGTTTCGAACCTGCAACCTTGGGCTCAGCAAGCGAGAACGTTACCCCTGAGCCACGCAGCCAGACAACACTATATAGATAAATTAATTCAGGTAAGTCTAAATTATTGATGCATATTTATTCGGAACCTAGTCTCGTCTTGTGATATCTTTTATGCTCTTAGGTGAGTAAAAATAATAATTTTCACGGTCTGTGACAACCCCGATGACATGATCTTGGCTATTGGTAGGGCAACCGTCGCCGCCATGTTTTTTTCTACATTAAGGTCCGAGGATTGTAGTTGGTCTTGGTTACATCGGCAACTAGTTACCATGGCAACAAGAACAAACAGACGTAGAACTCAATTGTTGAAGCGAGTTGTAACGACAAATGTTTTGTAGTGTGGAATGCGGATAACGGCCATATTGGCAACAATAAATATCAAATATAAACCAACGGTTAATATTAAACAACAATGAAATCATCTGGTCCACCCTATAATTTTAGTCAGGAGCCTCCCCTGCCTATAGACCAATAACTAAAACAGGAATCAAAATAAAACGATAAAAATGGAGCAGTTCATAAGCAGTCAGTGAAAGCTTCCAGCCACCAAACATGGAACTAATTTACGAGCCAGTTCTTGATACTCACGTCCTGTACAATGCTGGCAGGTAACAAAAAAAAGTGAAAAAGTAGCTAATAATAAGTCAAGCAGTTACATACAGACGGACGGTGAGATACAGACTCTATTATTTCATACTTCATTTTGAAGACAAGTACGGGCACACGACTTGGCCCGCGGGCGTTCCGATTCTCAACAGCTGAAAGGTGGCTACACATTTCATTTACGGTCGAGAAGTAAATCATAGCTCGTTTCCTTCACACTTTTTGTTTACTGGCATCTTCTCACAAGACAGCGCAGCGCCTTTGGATTTAACCCGCTCCAGTAAGATGGCTCGCGTGTAACATACATATTAGGAACTCTCTTGAACATCATCTGACGCCATGACTCAAAGAACAAATGAGTAGCGATATGGCTCTTGTCACAAAACGAACATTAGAAAATTAAGAGAAACCTATTCTCATTAGTTAAATTAAATTAATTAATTTTCGGGTTTTCCTATTGTCTCGCATGCTGCATTTGGACGGTTTTGCTATGACAAATCAATTGTAAAAATTCTTCAAACGCATTGGTTCCCACTAGGTCTCCATAAATATTTTATAAAAACTAGCATTCTTACAATAATAATAATAATAAAAAATGGCACAGATCAGTTATTACTGATAAAACAATAGTATACTAGTAAACCGCCAATTATAATTTATTCTCGTAGACAAAGGGCAAATAAGAAACCTTCACATCGATATCGCCGAGTCCAATTCCCCTAACCTTCAAGAAACCTGTTGTCAAAATCTTACCAAGTATCTGCCCTTCATGAAGAGATACGGCATATGTTTTGGCTCTTTACGGGAAATAATAATAATAATAACTCAGAAGAACGAAAAGAAACTCTCCGAAGAAGGCTGGGCGAACACTGGGTCAATGTGAAAGAACGAGGGAAAAGGCAGTGGTCCATAGAAGACCGAAACGATTATAAAAATAAAAATAAAAATAAATAATAATAATAATAATAATAATAATAATAATAATAATAATAATAATAATAATAATAATAATTCAACACCTTGGCTAGAAGAACTTCGAAAGGACCTCAAAAATGCAAATATAAGTTCAACAGACATTTCAGAAAGGGACACCTTCAGACACAGTAAACAAATGGGAAGTTACATCAGGGCAACCAAAACAAAAACAGTACAGACCAAAGTGGTCCGAAGAACGTAAACGAGCCTTCTCGGAAAGAATGAAAGCCTATTGGAATAACAAGAAGAACAAAAAAAATGATTGAGTTATTTGCTTAACGCCTTCCATTTATTGGGAGAATTCGCTTAAAATAGATAAATAATAATAATATCAACCGCCCCTCAAAAATGTAGTGATGTTGCCCGCAGTCTACCGACAGCATCCCTAAATCACTGACTATCAATCTGAAAACATCGGTAATACACCCTGGTCTACGTATCAGCATGCAGAAAGCAGGCATTTTGGAGACCTGTTCCTTGGTTGGTTCATTTGTCATTTTATCACCCTAAATGTTATGGTACTTACGTCCTTTTCAACTGTTTCGGCTTTTAGAGACCCCAGTGTGCTACTAAAAAAAATTACCCCCCCCCCCCCCCCCCCTCCAGCGACAGAGCTCAACTCCTTCTCGGTCTATTATCGGTTCCTATACGCTTGCCACGATGTATGAGTGGATATCGTGTCGGACTATGAACCCCCCATGCTTGCAGGTTCGCTCCTGGCCATGGTAAATAATTTTTGAAAGGCAACAAAAATCTCGACACGCATGTCATACGTTGTTGGCATGTTAAAGAACCCATCTGAATTCAGTAGACCGTGTTCATAATGGCCAACACAAAGTTCCTCATTTCTCCACTAGAAAGCGCTATAGTGTCAAGGAGCTCCTTGACGTTCATAGCGCTCCAAAGAACCACAAAATTTGACATTCAAGCTGCCGTCTGGGCGTCAAATAACAAAGCTTGCACCCAGCAACCGAGACCATACGATATTATTATTATTTTCGGTTCCTATACGAATTTCTTTTGTGATTTTCATGGCAGCTCACCTCGTATACTACACATGTTCCAAATGTTCACCTCTAACGTACCAGTAAATGTTTCTTCGCAATGATTCACCCTCAAAAGCTAAGGAACTGAGCCGAGATTCGATCTCGCAACCATCAATAACATTAAAATAAAATTGCATCCGACTTGATCCCGATGAGTGAAGGGCGCACAATGCTTCTATACACCCGTTTGTAGCACAGGATCATTATCTTCCCATTAGTCGAGAAGAATTCCCAACTGAGAATATTACACATTCAGAAGATGAAGTGAAAGTGGTGTGGACCAGAGACAGGATGATAGGATCAAGTGTGACGCCCAGTGTTCACGTCAGTTGAGGATGCCGACATCGTCATATCCACTGTCCAAATATACTACTGGTTAGGAATAACAATCACTCACTGTTCCTGGAAGTAGCACACAGTTTTTGTTGTAAACCCGCAAACGTGCTTCAGAAAACAGCAGACTTCTTGAGAGTCAAGTTTTAGCTTGAATCAGAGATGGAGCATTGTTCTATCACATTGCAAAAACATCATATCTTTCATCCTTCCTTTAACCTCGGCCCATTCAAGAATCCAACATCATCCAGCAGGTGGGCAAACTTTTTTTTTTTTTTACCAACTCTTCCATATTTCAGGTTTGCCGATCTGATCTTAATAATAATCTATATTAATATATAAAAATGAGATGGTGTGTGTCTGTGTATTACTCAATCACGCAATAACCACTGGTCCGATTTACATGAAATTTTACATGGAAGTAGCTGATTTACCTCGTTAACATATAGGCTACTTTTGATTTCGATACTTTGCACTATTTAAAGATGGCGACCATTTTAGTGGCGTCACTACACCCTTTGGTTTCCAACTTCCATATTTCCATTTGAAATAAAAAGAGGATGCATGGAAATAGCAAACTTTTGATGGCATATACGTGGTTTAAAATTTAATTTTCTATCCGGAATATTCTTATCAATTTTCGAGTATCTCCAACGGTTAGCGAGTAAACCCTAATTGTGTGCTATAAAACACGGTCAACGCCGAGCGGTGTAGTTGGACAATATGTTCCATCCTTACTCTCCCTTCGCGCAGCACCTCGCTTATCCCCTGTTTTAACTGTCACCTTCACATTTTAATTTATTTATGATCCATAGCGAAGCACGAGTACTTCAGCTAGTAATTAATAAACATCTGTCGATGACTGTCAAACTAAGACACTATAATGCAGTAGTAGTCAGACCATCAATCTTCTACGCAGCCGAGTGACTGTTTCTAACAAAATAAACGCTAGAAACCAAATTTTGAACTCTACCAACATCTGGAAAACCTAACAGATACCATCAGAAGGAGACACCTTGATTTATACGGTCACCTGTACAGAATGGACCACCACAGGTTGTCCTACAAGATCTTCAAAGTAGCCAACAATGGTTAAATCACTGGATCCCTGTAGATCAAACAAGTCGAGCAGGATCTTAATATTCAGCAATACACAATAAATGACAGGAGTAGCTACCGTCTGCCAGTTGAAAACAGGCCTTTCCTCACATCCATTAGAGAAGTTCACCACAACACGTCCAGGAAATGGTCCGAGGAACGTAAGATAGAGTTCAGCAGGAAAATAAAAGAATACTGGTCCAACCGAAAAAATAAGCATAATGCTTACCACCATGTTTGTAAGGAACAACAACAACACACTAACATTCCAAAAATCCAAAGTACTCTAAGGTTAATGATTGACTCTCAACTCTTACTTTTGCCTAGGCTATACACCAACGCCTAGTCAAAAATGTTGTATTTTTAATTCTTTTTCCAAAAAATATTGGGAAAGTAGGCTATATGTTTAAACTAAAGATTATACAAAGTCATTTGTTAACTCTTACCCCTACCTCTATTCCACTTTCAGTCAAAAGTAATATCGTATATTTCAAATTTTTTAAAAAAATATTTCGAAAAAGGCGATATTTCCAAGACTAATCTTAAAAAATGTTATAGGGGCCTATAGGCTAAAACAAAAGGTCTTTATGTCCTCCATTTTTAGAACAAAACATGCAATTTTTTTCATTTTTTTTTTTCAAATGAGTTGGCCTATATTTTGGAAACAAGGAGTTTTACACAAAAAAAAACTGTTTGAAATAAATGAATGGTCTCTATGTCCTTTATCGTTAGAACAAAACATTTTTTTCAAATCAAGATTTTAGTACGAAAGTAACCGCCCAACAATCCACCAAGAACTGAAGTGGCAGACAAGATCATCAGCTAAAACACAAGCACTGTGGTTCATAGGTGACCCAAACAACCAAATAAAGAAGAATTAATAATCGATGGCACAGCTTTGATGCTATTTGGTCGAAATGTAATACTAGTGAACGGTCGTGTTTCCGGACAACAGCTCGTTCAATTGTATAAGGTTAAAAAGAAAGAGAAGGAATTAGTTAACAATGGCATATCGCCTCCATAGATAACATGTTATTAGATTGGAGGCCATGCAGAAACGTAATTTACTACTCCATGACCTCCCGAGTCAAAGAAGAAGAAAACTATAGAGGACTTCGATTTTAACCATTCTTAGTCAGCCTTGCTTGGACGGTACTCGCTGCTAATACGAATAAATAAAATAAATAAATAAATAAATAAATAAATAAATAAATAAATAAATAAATAAATAAACGAATAAATGGTTGGTTGGTCCCTTAGTTTAGGGGCAGGGACAACGCGGTCATGTAGCCCCGTGTACTTTGGGAGTGTGTAGAATCTGTCTGATAACCGGTGTTAATTGTGATGGCTGTATTAGTGTGTGTTATCTGTTTTAATTCAAGTAAGGACTGCAGACGATAATTTCAAATAGTTCCTACTTTTGCTACCAAATGCTACCATCCACGACACCTAGCTTGCGTACTTGGCTACTAGATGCCATCGCAGTCAGCACCTGGCGGCAAACATAGGAGCTAATATAGCGTTATCAATTCTAACCTGCAAATGTTGGCTTCACACAATTGTAGTTTCTGGTAGGTGACATGGGACCGCCGGCTTTACTTCCCCTCCGAAGGAAGGCATACTGAGGGATTTTTAACGCTCTTAAAATCCGACCGGGTTTGAACCCGCGACCTTGGGCATAGAAGCTAAGCATGTTTCAACTACGCCACCGAAGCCACCAAAAATGATTAAAGTGTACCTACCAAGATTTCTACAACTGTGCCAACTTTCCATAATTTAACATACTTTTTTCTCTCTCGCGTGCATACAGAAGCTAAACAAACTTGCCAATGGATGGCCTGTCGATATCGGGGATATGAAATAGAGCGGGCTGCATCAAATTGCCCGCGGCTGCGATCTGTCAAACGTAAACCGGAACAGGTCTATAAATGTGAATCAGGTCACAGATACTCTGCTAAGGTTCGTGGAAGTAACAAATATTTATGTTAATATTTCGTAAGCTGGCTGCATATATTAGAAAACGCAGGTGAATATTTCTGTAACATACATCACTAAATATCGATGAAATAGAAATTCGAATTAGGGCGTTCAAGAGTGCAAAAAATGGACATCATTGGTAGTTATTCGAGGGTCATTTCACAAGTCATAGGAACTATACCAGCCAATAACTCAGCTGGAATAAAAATTCATTAAATGTGGCAAATGGTACGTTGCTATAGTTTCAGTCAAACATAGTTATATCATAGGTTGAAGATCTGTTAGGTAGTCAGCCCGAAGGCTGGTTGGGGGTACCAGACGAAAATATCTCGGAAACAATATCTCATGAACCTTTAAAACTTGGGTATTGTCGTCCATTTCGAATTAAATATAGAGAACTTTTGACGATCATTCCACGACGAAATATCTTTAATTTCTAATGAGGGATAGGCTAAAATATTATAGCAATAATTTGAACCACGCTAACGATGTATGCGTATACCGATTTACACCGCAAACCATCCAGCTGTTACCCCATTAAGCGTGCAAAAGGACATCGAAGAATCCTTTTCCACGAGAAACTCTCATCAAATTCGGAAAATGGCGATTTTATATTTAATGCCTACTTCCATACAATCCCCAAGCGACAAAATACGCGGCAAACCGCATGCACCAAACTGCAGTTAAACACAACAAATTGGTTGTCTTTTTCTTCAGCATTAATATAAAATGCTACAAGTACCTGTCGACAGACACTCTAAGAGACAACACATTTCACCTGAATCAAACTACCACAGTTAGAGGCAGATGATCTCGCTGTTCCGACCCTTAAAACAACAATAACTAAATTACCACATATATCTTCAATATTGAGGGGCGTGGTGGCGCAGCGGTTAAGCTGTATGCCTCTCACCAAGGTGGACCTGGTTCGATTCCCGGTCAATGCATGTGAGATTTTCGAAGTGAAATGCCATGTCCTGTGGTTCGGATTCCACGTAAAAAGGAGGTCCCGTGGCTCATGATCTCGCGATTAACGGTCACGATAAACTACAAGCTTGCTTATCTTCAATATTGAAATCCATTTACTCAATGGAAGTCGCACTTGGACACGACCTCAGATTCGCACTGTCGCAATTCATGGTGAAGAACAAACGAACGAAAAGGGAAAGAAAGCTCTATGAAAAGTATTTCGCCATGCGGATATAATTTGCATGATTGTACGGATAGCGGATAAGCTACGGATCATTACTAGGACCCGGAGGTTAACGACTATCATATTATTGTGTTATGTTTATTTCATGACAAATGTAAGATGATTTAAGCTAATCTCATTCAAATTATGTCCTTAAGCATAAATAACACTCCGAACTGAAAGGAGTTTCAATTATGGCTGTATAACATTCATTTTAAACATAGCACATGACATACATAACCTAGGGAAACTACTTTCTCCTCAAATGTCCAAATGCTTTGCTTTAATACTTTGTTCTTTATCTAGTCAAAAGTATCATTGTAATGCCACTAGATTCGGATAACAGTAGTGCGGATGCGGATAAAGTTTTGTGTATCCGCGCAGGGCTTTAGTTATAGGATGAATGAATCTTTCATTAAAAATATAAAAAACAAGAGAAAGGGCATCCGGCCGTAAAAAAGCAACACCCGCCACAGATTTTCAACGCATTTCAACCCCGAGCTCGTTGAAAAGGGACTGATAAGAAGTATATATACAACAACCCTGATTTTCAATATTAAAAAAAAAAAACAGGAAGTCATTGAAGGTGATAGAGTTGCTTTAAGGGGCGAACACATCGGTCATCAGCCTCGTGTATTTTGTGTGTTCAGTGTGTTCTCTGATGACTGTAGTAGTAGTGTGTGTAGCTGTAATTATTAAGGTCAGAAATTGAGTAGGTGCCTCGGGTCATGAAATAAGGTACTATCCCGGCATTCTTCTGGAGGGAGTGTGTAAAATCCCAGAGAAACCCCACACTCAGGATAACCACTGTCAGCGCCAGAATTTGAACCCTTAATCTACGGACTTGCTGCAGACCATATTGTAACATGCAGTGTGTGAAGCTTGTAATTTTACTCTCGTGATTATGAGCCACGGGACCTCAATTTTTAGTGGAATCCAAACCACATGCATTGATCGTGAATAGAACCCTGTCTGCCTTCGCGTCACCACGCCCTCAGAGACCAAATCCTTCAAATCCCTTGACAGTTTTCTCTTACTATCTTCCCCCTAGGGGCTCACATCTAGTGGGACGTGGGTTGGCGACCACGGGACCCCAGCTGAGTCCGGTATTGCTTCCACTTACTTGTGCCGGGCTCCTCTCCGTCTTCTTTCCTGTCTACCTCACTTAGTCAACTCTTGTTCTCTTCCGACCCCGACGGACTTAGGGTATCCGAGGCCTAGGGAGTCACTTCCTGTCCCGCCTTATTTGGCACTTGTCTCATCTTTCCTGATACCCTCCTTCTGCGAGGGGTCAGTCTTCTTTTATTTTGTTATCTCCTGCCTTCTGTTCAAGGCCCTCAAGGAGGCAGGGTGTATGTAGCTCCACCACTTCTGGTGCACCGTAGATATTGCTACACTCTCAGGGGCTCACGGCTGATGAGTTTTGGAGTTGGCGACCCCGAGGGATTCCTGAGCTGGGTCCGGTCCCCCCCTTTTATCCATTACCTCTGGGGCGGACCCTCTCCTCTTTCACTTTCCTCTCTGCCTTTCATTGCTCACCTTCCTTCCAAATTCCTCAATCCGCATTCTTCGAGGGTTGAGAGCATTCCTTTTCCTCCTGTCCTTTCTTTGCCTTATTCTCCTTTTGTTTTCAATTTCTTCTTCTAGTATATAAGTTAGTAGTTAGTTTTAGTTATAGTTCACATTTCATTACCATCTTCACGATCACCCAAACCATTAGGGGCCGATAACCTAGATGTTAGGCCCCTTAAAACATCAATTATCATCATCATCATCATCTTACTATCTTGGACTGGGGGTGCTCCCGGTAAAAATGGCCTATAGATAGCCACTGACACTCTCCATCGCGGACAGAGTGAGCGATTTAACTCTCTGGGCTACGCAGGAGCGTTCACAGAATGAGAAAGGCAGCATTAAATAGGAACAAAATAAAGAGCGCTTCCTGTCTAATAGCGCATTGAATTCTCCGCATAGATTTACAGTATAAATCAGAGTAACAGCTGTTTCCCCATTGTAAAGTGAACGTTTGATTGATTTTAATTCCTTGAGTTCTTCCGTTCGCCTTCACGCAAGAGCGCCAGAAACACAATGGAAACACGCACGGGGGTCACTAACAGTCGGCGATCCTTTCATTTCGTTCAAACAAGACAATAGAGCGATTGTGAAAAAAGTTATATTTCTCTCTCACGTTCTCAGAGAAATTCTGTTTTCTAAATGTGTTTTAATTAACTCAGTGCAGGTGAGAGGGAAAGGGGGCGTTGTAATCGATATTCTGCAGTTCAGTGCTTAGCACGGCGATCGATCGATATTGCGAGTTTATTACTTACAATCTTAAGGAATGGAGGAAGGTTTCTGTAGAAAAACATTCATTTATGACCAAAGGAAGCCGAGCAGTAACGATTTCAGTGACTCGAGTCGAAGAAAAACCTGCCGTCCGTGCGCCTTTTAAGCTTACGCTGCGTAAATCGTTAAAAATGTAATATGGGTGTAAGAATTGTTCAGCATGAAAAGTTCTACAAAAAAGTTCGTGACAGCATATCTCTAATACATCTCTAATTCATCGCCCACTATAAGTGTTTATACGTTTTCATTTCTTCCAACAACCTCCATTCAGTGGAAATTTAATTTACTAACTTCGGAGCGAGTTCACGAGCTAGCCTATCATCCCAGCTTCGGCCAGCATCAAACTGTGGAGTCGTGTCGAATTAGGACTTCAGAGAAGAGTATATGTATTTGGAGTTTCGCTGCTCACCACGGTTTTTCTGAATTGCGTCTGGGACCTGTCGTCCGTGCGCCTTTTAAGCTAACGCTGGGTAAACCGTTAAAGATACCGGGCGAAGCCGGGGAGGGTTGCTAGTTATTATATTTATTTATATTTATTTAGCTAACATTAAGTTGAAAATTAAATTAAACAATAAGCATCATCAAATTTTAACGTGTTCAACCTATAAATAAAAATTAAACACTAAAATAAAAATATTCATTAACTTATTTCTTTTTTCGTATTCGTTAAATAACCTTCCAAATATAAAATGAATTCTGCTTAAAATGTTAGCATCAGAAACAAACCAAAGGAAGTCCAAAATGCAAAAATGTGTAGCTTTTCTTTAATTATAAATGATTTTACAGAAGCCTCCATTCAAAGGACATTCATTTCTTTTTTTTTTAATTTTTTTTTGTAATAAAGGCAGACAGATTTTGTCACCTTGAGTTGAAACAATTCTTGGGAATATGTTACACAAATATCCACTTTACAATACAAAACTTTATATATATCACTCGACGTCCTTATGCACTTTGATACATGTTTCGGCTCTATGAGCCTTCTTCAGTCCAACACACTAATAATTCTAATTGTGTTACATATCATAATCAATACGGGAAAATTTAGAATAATGATTTAAGTCATAGTTATTCTTAATTCTAGGGAATTTAAATAAAAACACACTCTTCTGCGCTCATATCGCATCAGACTGATAAAGCATTACCATTTACAGCCATTTCAACGAAGATAATAATATACATCATCCTGACGTGTGTATTCAGGACCAGTTTATTGTTCAGCGTACTTGATCTACTATGTATAGGTAGAGACGTACACCTGCCCACTGGAGAACGAAAGAACGCAATCAAATCTCCCAAGATTTATCTCTCTCTCTCTCTCTTCTTCTGTTGAAAGGCATGCCACGCAGGAGTTTATTTACAATCAACCTGGTTCGTCCAGAGAAAGACCTTTGCCCGTCGGCTTAGAACAACTAAAGAATGGTCTATTCTAAAGCGAGCGTCAATAATAAACACAATTGTGTCGGCCTTCATCTTCACTCGCGTGATAACGTGGTATGATAACGGTCATGTTATTTGTAGTAGTGATTCGTTCTTCTCATCATCAGATCAAATGTTGATTCATCTTATCGCGTCACTAGAATGATAACGGAGCACGGTATCAAAGAGTGTATGTGCGTGCGACGTTTTATGGATGTGTTTAGTGTTGGTAACTTACTAATTTGATGAAAATGGTTGGTTGTTCTTAATACAGAGTAGGAGTTTGAAATATCTACTCGTAAAACGTAGCTAGACTCGAATGTTATCAATAGAAAACCAACTATGACGTTAAAGAGTCTGTAGTGGCCCCATTGTGGCGTATGGATGGAGCAAGGATTATAAAAAGAACGAACAAAGGACGATCGAAAATAACATGAGATGATTCTTATGGAAGTTGTTATGATAATTGTCATTAACTCATTATTATTGGTATGGCTATAGCCTACGGAGTGATTAAAGTATAGCCTATAGTAACAAGTCTATAAAAAGTAAATAAACCACAAACTTGATTCGAAACCTCTATTCCAGACCTCTTTAGGATCCATCCCAACTTCCTCAATGCCTATATTGTTATCAGCAGGGAGCGGATTTTGAAGACATGTCATCTTTTTTTCTTTGTGTCCTACGCAATGTCCGTAAACATATAAATCCCGTAGGCCCATGTGAGTCTGTGATCATAGAAATGCAGAGTTTTTAGGACATTTTTTGTCATTTTCTCTATTTTATAAGTTTGTCATTTTTGTACTGTACATTTCAGGTCATTTTAGGTAATTTTCTTCACACTACGAAATTTTCAGGTCTCTTTTCTACACGTATGGCAATTATTAATGACTCGTAGCACAGCATGACTGGTGATATTGGCGAGAAATTTAGAAACTTATTAGACAAAAATCCATGATACAAAACTTTTAGCACGATAGTCAAAGTACTTTCAGGACATAGTTTTAAAACTGTGGAGATGAACGAGGCATTGGCATCTAATGGGTTGTCGCTCCTACGGTCTCTGTCGAAGTGGAAAGAAGCTTCTCAATGTACAACAATGTCCTCACCGACAACCACCATTCCTTCACATTCGTGAATCTTCGAATGTGCATAGTCATTTACTGCAAAGGAGACGATAACTTAATTAATTTTAAGGTAAGATTTTCAATTTTTAATATGATTTTGTTTGTTTTAAGTCATAAAAAACGATTTTTTTAATTTTAGGTCATTTTCTCAAGATTTTTGGGGGCATTTTATAGGTCATTTTTTAGGATTTTTAGTTAACTTAATCAAACTCCACGCCCTGATTATCATCATCATACCTGTAAGCTGCCGCTATATATAAAACGCTAAGGTATATTTTTCACAAAACTCAGCTCATAAACCAGAGGGAGTTAGAAGGTAGGTTTGTGCAAAAGTATTCAAAATCGTCTCAATAATAGTACAGGAAAAATCTTGCATTTCTTGAAAAGTCAACGAAAATATATCTATTTGTTTACAAAGTGCGTTTGAACAAATAAGTTCTTCAATATGTCCCTTCTTTTATAATTCTATTGCAGTAGGCTATATCTCGTGGGAATATCATAACCATTATTTCCCGTCCTTTATTATTCCCATAAATACCGATCACAGCAAAATACGTTGGATCTTCTGTCCGCCATGGTTCACGGGCGAAAGCGATTGTGCGCATGCGTGAGTGCCAATAATATTACATTTTTCTTTAATAAATTAAAAATATACAGAAATATTTTTAAATTTTATTTTAAAAGACACGCTGAAAATCTACAGGCCACGAGCTTCCGTCAGAGTGCTTTAAGAAGTCAATCGGTGCAGCCATACTCTTAATCTCGCGGTAACAAAAATTACCTTGGTGTTTTAAATTATATACAGTAGATATTATAAAACATGTTCAATTTCCGTTCCATTCATCACAAAGATTTGCAGTTCCGATATGCGGTGATCAGTAAAGAGAAACCGTGTCACAATGTACGGTATACAGCGGTTTCTAGTCTTTTTCACAAAAGATAACAGTAACAGGAATAGAAGTATAGGACAGGATTCCTCGCATGTATCCATAATGGAATTATACTGTCACTTGGGATGAAGACAGATGGAGCCTTCTAGCAGGCACTCGGTTCGCACGCGATGTCGTCCACAGACAAGAGACACGCAAACAGACACTACGAGGAGCAGGAAGTCCAAACTGTTATCGAAGCAACATTTGCCAAGATTAAAGCCAAACTAACGCTATTAATATGGTACTAAATCTGAAGAATAAATAACACACACCTTTTCGATACCGGAAAAAGAAAGAAAGAAAGAATGAAAGAAAGAAAAAAAAAAGAAAGGAAGAACACACACCTTATCGATACTGGAAAAGAATAAAGAGAGAGAAAGTAAGTAAGAAAAAGGAATAGATTAAGAAAGAAAGAAAGAAAGAAAGAAAGAAAGAAAGAAAAAAATGAAAGATAAAAAGAAAAAGGAAGCGGGAATAAAAGAAGAAAAAGGAGGAGAAAGGAAGGAAGAAAGAAAGAAAGAAAGAAAGAAAAAATAAAGTAAGAAAAAAAGAAGAGAGAGAGAGAAAGAATGAAAGAAAGAAGATACGATAAGAAAGAAAGAAAGAAAGAAAGAAAGAAAGAAAGAAAGAAAGAAAGAAAAATGAAGATAGGAGGGAAGGAAAAAGGAAGAAATAAAGGCAGGAAGGAAGAAAGGGAAAGGAACGAAGAGAAAAAAGAATGAAAGGAAAAAGGAAGGAAGAAAGAAAGAAAGAAAGAAAGAAAGAAAGAGAATGAGAGAGAAAGAAAGAAAAAAGGAAGAGAAAGAAAGAAAAAGAATTAGAGAGAAAGAAAAAAGGAAGAGAGAAAGATAGGAAAAGGAAGAAAATGGAAGAAAGGAAGGAAGAAAAAAGGAAGAAAGAAAGGCAGGAAGGAAAAAAGAGAAAGAATGAAAGGAAAAAGGAAGAAAGAAAGATAGAAAGAGAAAGAAAAAGAATGAGAAAGGAAGAGAGAGAAAGAAAGAATGAAAGAAAGAAAGAAAGAGGTAGGAAGAAAGGAAGGAAGAAAAAAGGAAGAAAGGTAGGAAGAAAAAAAGGAAGAAAGAAAGGCAGGAAGAAAAAAGGAAGAAAGAAAGGCAGGAAGGAAGAAGGGAAGTAAAAGGAAGAAAGAAAGAAAATAAGAAAAACATAAAAATAAATAAATAAATAAATAAAAATAAAAAGTATCGGTAAATAAAAAGAAATAACTTAATAAATAATAAAAAAAAAAAAATAATAATTCATTAACAATAGAAATCCCTCTCGGCACGCCGGACGGAAGCCGGAGGTAGATAACATGGGGCAAAGAAAAATGTTTCGAATTCACTAAAATTGCCAATTGTTGTGTATCTACAAAAGTTCACAAGTTTAGCAAATGAGAAGTTCCATGTTATAATTCCGAAAACATTTTACTCCATCCCTTGCAGTAACGGTGGGTCATATCAAACATTCTTTCAGACAAAAGTTTTAGGTAATATTTAGAGGACTATTGACCATTTTGAACGGTTTTGATATTGTGCCTATTAAGGAAGGTATGATTTTTATTCTCTCAAAACTCCCCTTAAGTCAATGGTTGGTGCTATCAAAAACTGAGATAACTTTTTTGCCGTTATCCGAAGAATAGTATGAACTTTGAATAGATTCGATTTTTCACATATTAAGAAAGTTAGAGCAATTTTTCACTTTTTCAAAAAAAGGCCCTCCCATTTCCACCCCTTGGTCCGATTTTGTCCATTAACAAACTCGACCGAGATTTTAAATGGTTATACTTATTTTATGTATACATTTGAAAGTGATTTGGACAAAATGACGGTAATTATCGTATCCATAAGAAAGTGATATAATAGGCTACATAAATTATATATAAACGTTTGGGGACTGGGGGATGTGAAACGCGAAGATAGTCAACATTTTCCGCTACATGGTTCCCATTGCAATAGGTAGTTTCTAATGAAACCATGGACGACGGGAACGACTAACAGTCATCTTATAGGACCCGGATGTTGATGACATGTCATCTTTTTACTGAGCTGTCTAAAACAATGCCGAAGTACATAGAAACTCCGGACGCACCACCCCGTCTTCAAATATGTCATTTTTATTTTGCATCTTTTTGCATTTTTTGTGCTATTTTTCCGTTTTAAGAGCATTTTTTAGGTTTGGTAGATTTTTTTGGTTTTATTTTAGAGAAATCGGCCTTATGAGGTCTTTTTTTTTTCTAATGTAGTCATGTCACAGCTTTATATGAGGGAGTTACGTCTCTCAGAGTTAAGAAGAAGCTAGTAGCTGGTAAAAGATAATTTAAAATATTGAAATATTGATTCCATTTCCTTAATCAACCGGTTGGAAACTAATCTTAGCAACAATCGTGGCGAAATTGCTGCGGGTATTGCATCAAAACTGAAAAAAGTGCTGGACAAGAACACCTGGTACAAAACATTATGCAAAATCTCAGACATTCTTTCTGGTGAAGACTACTGCATGGATGGGATTGAGTAGTATTTAGCAGCTAACGACCTTCCTCACTTCAAGTACGCTCCGATCACATCAGTTGATGTTGAACGCTGCTTTTCGAGATATAAAAACTTGTTGGCTGATAACCGCATATCATTTACATTTAACAACATCAGAATGACATTCGTAGTGCAGTGCACTAAAGTGAACATAAACCTTTTGTTAAGTGCTAGAAATCTATTTTGATTGACTTTTCAGTTTGAACTTAAGATGTCATTTTTGAAATATTGGTGAGTTTATTATTATAAGATCATCTTCTCCATTTTATAGTGCATTTTCGAATTTTTAGGTCATTTATTAGTCATTTTTGAAAATTTTAAGTGCATTTTTTAAAATTTTTAATGGCATCAACATGCGGGCCCTGAGAGTTTTTTTTAAATTTTATTTAATGTGGACCTACAAATAATAACGTTTATAGCATCTTGAAGGCTGCTCCGGCAAAACCACAAACACACACAGCGCACCATACAACATAAGGTTATACAGATTTGGTCTGGAAAAAACATAGCAATTCACTTCCGTCATTATGTTACGTATCCATCAAGGCTACTGTCATTATAATCCACTTCTTTCTCCGGTACACATGTGTAACATTTTGATCTGTAGAAATAATTATATAACTCTATTCCCCTCCTACTCCTAGATCCACAAATGAGAAACGGATGTTGTACGTGTATTTTTTTGCTTTTTAAAATTGCGAATGACGTCACGTTTTCGCACGCGTGACGCCACCGCAAGGTGATGTTCTTTTGTTCGTGGCCGTTGGACGGAGGGAGTTTAGTTCGCTACAATAAATTTATTGACCTTGGGTGGATTTCAAACAGAAGTTGGCGTCAAACTGCTGAAATGACGTCATCATTCCGTTGAACGCTAACTTATATGAAGTTGCAGTTGATTCTTTTTAAGGGCTTTGCAACGTCGTGGTCATGCAGCCGCGTGTACTAGGATGTGTGCAGAAGTTGCCTGATAACCTGTGTCACTGTGATGTTTGTACTAGTGTGTGTACTTGTAATTGAGGTAGGATTTGGGAAGGAAGCGGCCGTGGCTTTAAGGGAACCGGAACGTGTGAAAGGCTCAAAAATATCAATTTTTATTTTTTGAGCTTAAGAAAGTCTCCCATCTTTCCTGAAGAATTTGGTGTATCAATTATTGTGCTGAAGTGATATTTGATGCAATAAAATTAGGTTTAAACATAATGCGTTAAGGCTATACTGTAGCTACTAGCCAAACATTCTTTTCGCGTTTTCAGTAAGTCATATTTTTTGGAACTTCATGTACCATTTTCTCAGAAACTATCCGATCATTATGTTTGACCCTTAGTAGTCTCTAAGACACTATACAGATCTACTAGAGGAAGTAAATTAATTCAGGTATCTTGATTAGTTCATGGAGCCCAGCTTGAAAAGAACTGACAATTTTACAGAAAATTTCAGTTTTCAACTAGGATGAGAAAAAAAAACTCAACTCCTGTAAACAATAGGACAATACTTTTACTTCAGTAGCTCAAACATGGTTTAAATATTATGCATGCAAAGTTTGTTGGGACTGGTTTGAGTATTTGCTCAGAAAAAAGGGACCTGAGTTAAGGGAATTTTTAACAATATATATATTTTTAAGGTTGTTTTTGTAATGCTCTCTCTGTCACAAAATATTCAATCTAGAAGCTTCAAGTTCTACTTAAATAATGATGAATGTATTCTAAATATACCAAAAGAACATTGAAGGAATATCTACTGTATTGTAGTTTCTGAGATATGTAACTAAACATCGGAAGCTACATATTTGTATCGATTCACACGTTCCGGTTCCATTAAGTTAGGAACTCATTCCGGCATTTGCGATGGGAAATCAAAAATGCATAGTCATTAACCATTATGAGTATGATATTAAATATTATCCATGTTGACGGATATTAATCTCCAATTATAAAATCCACCTTGTCAAATACTAAGAAGTCTATTAATTAAATTAAAAACATACATGTTTCGGTATAACAATGATACCTTCGTCAGTGTAGATTAAATAAAAACAATCTTAAAAACTATGTTAACAAATACAAAGAAAAAATGGATATCCTTACAAACGCTTTAGAATGTAAATAAATGAATGTTAACAATATATATATTAACATTTAATCTTGTTCTTTTACGTATTTTCTAATTTATATTAACTTTCAATCTTGTTCTTTTATGTATTTTCTAAAAGTTTTTGTGAACTTTCATTTATTTACATTCTAATGCTTTTGTAAGGATATCAATTTCTCTTTGTATTGTTAATATAGTGTTTAAGATTATTTTTATTTAATCTACGCTGACGAAGGTATCATTGTTATACCGAAATAAGTAAGTTTTCATTTAATTATTAAACTTCTTAGTGTTTGACAAGGCGGATCTTATAATTGGAGATGGGAAACCAATCAAACCCACTTCCAGGATGACTGAGATGGGAATCGAACCCACCTGAATTACAAATACACTAATACAGCCATCACAATAAGACAGGTTATCAGACAAATTACACACCCAAGGTAGACGGGGCTACATGCCCCCGATAACGTTAGTAAGAAGAACCAAAGCTCACCCATCATCAAACCAAGTCTAACCAAAGTAGAAAAGCTCCGGAAGTTACGAAGGTATCACTCATGCTTGGAACGTTTGAAGTCTTTCCTTAGAACCACATAATCAATGAACTGTATGGGTAAACCTACACTCCTTCCAAGGGCAATGACCTCTTTGTAAAGCCCCGGCAGAGAAAACAGTTCGTGCCCTTTAGAAATGTCTGGTCACGCACGTCTAAAGTGAGATACACATTTTCTACTTATAAAAGTTAATAATAATACTAATAGATCCCGACATTATCTCTCTGGCTGAATATACAAAGGGTGAAAGAAATGGCACCTTGCACGATAAGGACCAGTTTTGTATTATAATAACTTCGCAGCAACAACAGCAGCAGCAGCAGTTTGCGTGCAGATAAATGCCCATAATATGCTGTCTTCTATGTGAAACTGGGCCATATCCGTATCTTGACCGGTATAAGAAGAAAAAGAAAAAAATAGAGGCCGCTGATGGATCTGTAAATAATGTCGAATGTAAGTTCCCACGACAAGCGACTCCATCCAATGAGGTAAATAAAACAGATATCGCATGCATTGTACTCGTCGAAAGTTAATGATCATCTGAAGCAGGTAAGCGAGTTGGTTTAATTTAGAAATAACTTGTGCTTTGCATGCCATGTTCCTTACTTCCTAGATGGGAGATCTTAATTCCTCTTAGGGGTTTGGGGACGACTTGGCCATCAGCCCTGTGTTCAATTTGTCTGATAATTTATGTTTCTGTATACCCATCGCGGCTTCGCCCGCGAATATTATAGTTGTAAAGAGTACAATTAGCAACGTGTCAATTATCAATGTTATGACTTATCATTTAATTCTGAATTAGAAAAATAATATGGTTTTCAAATATATCAAAGACATTTTTGATTGCTCTGTTTTGTGTCATTGGTCGTCAAAAAGATTAGTAAAACAATCCTCTTTGAAGCTATATTTACCAAAGCTCTCCTTCTTCAGATTAAATCATATTGAAATAAACCTACACGAAAATCAACACACATAGTATAAAACTAACTAACTGAACTAACTAAAGAAAACAAATAATGTATGCATAAAGGCAAGCTTAAGTACTATTTTTCGTATCTGGCTGCTGCGATGATGATCCTTCTTTAGTGGAGTTTTTTTTTCTCTCCAGAATTTCACCCCTCCCCATGGGCCCCTTAAATTGAATTTATGAAAAAACGGTCGAACACCTATTTACTTATTTTTCAAGCTGATTTTCCCCCCTGAGTTTCATACTTTTTGCCTATGTCGTTTAAGAGATACTCTCTCAGTTTGGAACCCTTCAACCCCCACTTTTCACCCCTTTCACTTCATAATACGCACCACATCGAAAAACCCTTAGACACATGTCTTCTTATTTTTAATGATTAGTTAATATGCCGAGTATCACATCCCCCAATGAAACCAGCCGGGAGATATTGTTATTCAATGAAATGCAGGTCTACCCCCTTAACACCCCTTTAAAACCTGATGTCCAAAAAACCTTCCTTAGTGGGCGTGTCCGACTTACAACGAACATAGGCCCAAAATTTCATGTTTCTAACTTTAATAGTTTTGTCTGGACGATGATGAGTCACTTCGTTTTATATAATAGATGTGTGTAACAGTAATTCCAGTGAAAACTCGATAAAACGGGTTTTTCATTTCATTCTGGACACCCGAGTTTAGGGCTTATTTACAAACAAACCAACAGACCTCCAAAAAATGAGTTTACCAACATTTTCCATTTTTGCACGAGCCAGCGCGCACAAAACCTTCCCTCAATAACACTCTTCATAAATTCGGTATCACACAGTACGTTTGGAGTCGTTGCAGTTTCCGACAATCACGAATGAGAGTTTCAAAATGAGGCCTAGTTTCCTGCTCTACCGTTTATCCTGGGCTGAGAAAAAGTTACTTTGTTGTTGTTTGAGTCTTTAGTCTTTTGACTGGTTTGATGCAGCTTTCCATGCCTCCCTGCCCTGAGCTAATCGTTTCATAGCTACCACTCCCTACATCCGAGGCAATCTGTTTAACATATTCTAACCTTGGTCTACCCCTACAGTTCTTGTCCTCGAGCCTTCCTTCGATAACTAAGTTTCCTATTCATGGGTGTCGTAGTATCTCTTCCTCGTCACCAGAAACATCTCTCCTCTCCCACCCGTCTTAATACCTCTTCGTTTGTAACTCTATCTACCCATCTGATCTTCATCATTCTCGTGTAACACCGCATTTCAAACGCTTCAATTCACCTATTTTCTGCTGCACCAATAGTCCAAGTTTCACTTCCATCGAGAGCTATGCACCAGGCAAAGCCTTTCAAAAATGACATCCTAATACCTAAATCTATATTCGATGTCAACAGATTCATTTTCTGTAGAAATGCTTTCCTTGCCTGAGCCAACCTACTTTTTATATCCTATTTGCTTCGTCCATCACTGGTTATTTTGCTTCCAAAGTAACAAAAGTCTGCTACTTCCTTTAGCTTTCCATATGCCAATTTGATATCCATAGCGGTTTCTGATTTATTGCGGCTGCTTTCCAATATTTTTGTTTTACATTTATTGATTTACATGAGTCCATCCGTTCAAAAACTCATTCAAATCCTCTGGCGTGTCGGCCAATCTCAGCAAATCTCAGAGTTGAAATTATTTCTCCTTATATAGTTTAACGCAGAATTAAACAGAGAAAATATTGGTGTAACACAGTTTTCAATAGGTCTGTTGGTTTGTTTGTATCCGTAATGAAAAATCCGATATTAGTAAGCTATACTGTGCTATGCCAATGAACCGTGTCTCTCTGCATAGACTCGCGTGACTCGATGGTTCCAGTTGGAACATAACATGCACGCCATAGCACCTCGCCTATCTCTCCATCTTGTTCCTGTACTTAAACCTCGAGTGGGCGAAAATAACTATCGCATACATCAACGAAGCAAGGTCCTATAGGGCAGGTCTTTCAACCAGGGATTAGTTCCTACCTTAAAGAACATTATACTCTCGCTCTTAGGTAGATTTAATTAGAAAATTTTACGACTTCCCGAAAATTGACAGATCTTCACAATTCACATCCCCCAGACCCAAAAACCACATGGCAACAAGGGCTCGTCATCTACCGTGGTAGCCTACATCTTACTTACTATTAGTGAAAGTTAATACGCCTATGGGTCACGAAATAGTAGAACCGGATAGTACTGGACTAAAAGCCATTCAAAAATCCGATTTCATTCTTCTGGCGTCCTTATGAGTTATTTAAAATTAAAAAAAACAGTGCTACCAACATTAAACTTAAGCGTCAACAATAAATCCCTAAAATGTAACTAAATTAGAAAATGTAATTTTAAGTGGTTACATGTTGAGGTTATGTACACAATTGAACTAAATGAGATGGCAGTGCATTACAATATGTAAAATCATTTACTGTACCACATTTCACTGCCTCAGAGAGTTAAATCACGAGAAAATTCTCTTAAAATATTTCAAATTCGCATGGCCGCCATATTCGTTTATGAAAGTTAAAAAATAAAATAAAAACACACACAAGCCTTTTTTTTCTTCATAAAATGAAAATAGGCTAAAAATAGTGTGAACTGATTTCGGAGGCCAATTCATTCGGGCGGCTGCTATTTAGTTTTCCTCTCTACTTTGATGTATCCTGTTTTCCTTTACATGAATTCGATGCCACTGTGTCTCTCCATTACAATTTGCTGGCCGAGGATACTGGGGTTACGAACACCGTGAAGAAGCACAATACAGAGAGGCGACCGAAAGGAATTTGAAATACCGTATGCTACTGGTAATCCTTTATTCCCAGAAATCATTCGGCTGTAAAGTCAAAGGTTATTCTAAATAGCAAGGTAAATCGAAATCGGCATCGAAGCTAATAGTTAATAGACTCACCAATCAAGGTTGCCGCAAAATTCAATAAAATGACATGGTGCAGAAATTGGCTGTATACACATGAGCCTATTAGGGAACATTCTAGTAGAAGTACCCAATTCCGTCGAGGTAATAATAATAATAATATTGTAAGGCCGGGGGCCGGGCGCAAGCTTTGTTATTTGACACCCAGAGGGCAGCTTGCATGCCAAATTTTGTCGTTCCTTGTGTATAATTGTTGTGCAAGAGTTATAATTTTAAAATAGTTCTTATTTTGGCTACATTAAGCTCTTAACATACAGTTTTTCCATCCACTGGCTAGAGGTCTGCTCCACTTCGCCTTAGCAGTCCAGTCGTCAAATGTGTCCGAGCGAACTCGTTCAGCCACGAAGTGTGGTGGAAAAAATTCAACTTGCTGCTCGCCAAATTGATTTTTAGTGTCAGTTAATTAGGGAATTGATTGGAGCGCTAAAAGCTGTACTTCATCAAGAGATGAGCCTATGTTGATACAGAAAATTACACCTAACGTCTTGGTCTTTGCTTTTGTACACTTGATTGTTGATCTTAACCTGTATCACGGATTGATTTCATTTTGTAGTTGAAGTTTTAACACCCTCATATAAAAGAAAAGTCAAAAAAATTGTTCTAAACATGGGAGATATGAGGTGAAAAGATGAAGATCAGAACAAAATTTTGAAAAATGAATAGAAATAATTACGATTTGAAAATTTAAAACATTGCTTCTAATGACGAGACGTGTGATTCTTTGGTAGGGGCTGCGACAACGCGGCATGAAGCCCCATGTACTTTGGATGTGTGTAGAATATGTCCGATAACCGGTGTTAATTGTGATGGCTGCATTAGTGTGTGTTATCTGTGATTCAGGTAAGGACTGCAGACGATCAATTTTCATGTAGTTCCTACTTTTACTACCGTCCACGACACCTAGCTTTGAACTTAGCTACTAGATGCCAGCGCAACCAGCACCTGGCGACGAACGTTGGAACTTATTGGAGCCTAATCAAATCTAACCTAAAAATTTAGCTTCACACAATTGAAGTTAGTGGAAGGTTCTTTTGCATGACATGTGCACGTCGGCTTTACTACCCCTCCGAAGGAAGGCATACTGAGGGATTTTTAACGCTCTGACGACTTCGGCCGGGTTTGAACCCGCGACCTTGTGTGTGTTTCTTTGGAAATATATAATAATTGTTGTAAAAGATGTATGACAGGCACAGATGTCTGCCATTAATTTAGGGACGGTTCCTCGCACTCTACTAACAGGCTGTACCGTATATTTCTACAGACTGAAGATGATACTTGTCCTTATAATACGCCACTGTGAGTTCATAGATGTAGTTCTTCTCTTCGTTTACTGCTTAGGGTTTATATATCAGAATAAATATTAACTAGAGGACCCGTGCGAGAAATCTCGCATGGTCATAAACCACACTTTCCTCAATAGGTTTATAATGAGTGAGTTAAGGAGAAAGGTTTTTTTTTTTCAACCAAATGATTATAGTACACTATTTACATTTCAGTTAGAATTCCAAATTCTACGTTCCCTAACTTAAGAAGGCAATCACTGAAAATTAGATCATCATACCACTCACCGGTTATTCGATATTTATGAAATTATACGATTTGAGTACTCATTCCTTTGATTTTCTGTTTCTGAAATCCATGCAAAATGATAAAGGGGAGACCTCAGAATGTTAAAATGACATGAAACAGGCGTCACAGCGGCCAAAATGTGAAGTGGACAACAATTATGGAGCGCATTTTCCTACAGCAACAGTATCTGAAAATCGCACACTTCGTACAATTTTATAAACTACTTTTTTTTAAGAAATTATAGATATTTATGAAATTAAATACAAAAATACTGGAATGCAGCCGAAATAAATCAGAAACCTCTATGGAGATCAAATTGGCAGGTGAAAAGCTGAAGGAAGTAGGAGACTTCTGTTACTTAGGAAGCAGAATAACCAGTGATGGACGAAGCAAAGAGGATATTAAAAGTAGGTTGGCTCAGGCAAAGAAAGCATTTCTACAAAAAAAAAGGAATCTGCTGACATCGAATATAGATTTAGGTATTTGGAAGTCATTTTTGAAAGCCTTTGTCTGGAGCGTGGCGCTCTATGGAAGTGAAACTTGGACTATTGGTGCAGCAGAAAAGAGGAGAATTGAAGCATTTGAAATGTGGTGTTACAGGAGAATGATGAAGATCAGATGGGTAGATAGGGTTACAAACAAAGAGGTATTAAGACGAGTGGGAGAGGAGAGATGTTTCTGGCGTCTGCTAATGAAGAGAAGAGTTAGGTTGGTAGGACACATACTAAGACACCCAGGAATAGCAAGCTTAGTTATGGAAGGAAGGGTCGAGGACAAAAACTGTAGGGGTAGACCAAGGTTAGAATATGTTAAACAGATTGCCTCCGATGTAGGGTGTCGGAGCTATGTAGAGATGAAACGATTAGCTCAGGACAGGGAGGCATGGAGAACTGCATCAAACCAGTCAAAAGACTGAAGACTCAAACGAAACGAATGAAATTAGAGTGCAATTCGTCACTGCTCATGTCTATTCTCTTTCATTTGAATGCTCATTTGTCACGATCGGTCGCTTGTGAGCATCGCAGGAGGGATCTATTATACTACTGAAATAATATATATGATGATACCAAAGAGTTTCGAGTACAAGCGAATATAAATTATTCTCTACTCCTTTAAGGACGATGATTTCTCGTTATGGCAACCACTTCTGTCTAGCGATGACAACAATCGAAAATATCGCTCGCTCGGCGTTGGCATCATAAACAAGACAAGGCTTAAGCAACATGGACAACAGCTGAACCAAGAGAGGCATATATCAGACATTCAACAGATTTAGCAACCATATCAAAAACAATTCGTTCCGTGCTTGTTGTAACTTAACAGAAGAAAATTATCCACCACCATTGTACTTCAGAATTCAATTAAACAAGCCGAACAACAAAAGCCGTGGAACAGATTAAAGTAAACCATGAAACAGAATATCTCCTGATATTGGCCCAGATGACGATGCTGGGAAAAGTGTTTAATTCTTTTTGTGTATTCACAGAATGTTCGCATTATCAAGTAAAAAGAAATCGTTCCGTTCAAATTGTCCACCTCTCCTCTACTCCAAAATACCCGATTGACCAATCGCAAGGATCGATAAGAGCGATTGGAGAACGTCACGAATTTTTCTCAAACGTTTCATGATTCGCTACGTCTCTTTCCGCCTGTTAACTTGTAAAACATGCAGAACGAAATCGACAAGATGAAGAAAATAAAATGCTGGAGCAAAATGCAGACAGAAAAACCGATTGTAAAAGCCAACATTTTATACAACCAAAAGACAAAACCTATTGGGGGAAACGAGGGGAGGGTGGGGGGTAGGGGGAGGGGGCAAGTGACCTCCATTTTCGCTCTTTAAGGGGAGGGTTAACAGAAGTAACAATTGTATTAATTTTATGACTCAGTTTGTCATAAATTTTGTACAACAATCCACAACATAATCTCCGTTTGGACTTATGCCGGGTGAAACTGATAATAGTCTAAAATAGTCTTGACGTTTTGCTAGGGTCCATGCCTGCATTTTCAATGGAATAATGTGGTCTAAAATGTGAAGCAATTAGCTTTCAAATTCAAATAATAATAATAATAATAATAATGTTATTGGTTTTACGTCCCTTTTAACAACTGCGGCTTTTAGAGACGCCGGGGTGCCGGAATTTTGCCCCGAAGGGGATCTTCAACGTGCCAGCTCGTCACCAGATGGCTGACTTAAGCTTATTTAAAAATGAAAATCCACAGCCTGCTTCCATTCTCCGACCGGGTCAGGAATGGAATGAATGAAGCCCCTTTCTAGCGGCGAGGATATGAACTGTGCCGGCTGCCGAGGCCTGACGCACTCCTCTGGGGCAATGATTAAATGAATGACAGATGAAATGAAATGATAGTGGAGAGTGTTGCTGGAATGAAATTTTGACAGGGAAAACCGGAGTATCCGGAGAAAAGCCTGTCTGCCTCCGTTTTGTCCAGCACAGATCTCACATGGAGTGACCGGGATTTGAACCACGTACCCAGCGGTGAGAGGCCGGCGTGCTGCCGCCTAAGGCACGGAGGCTTACTTAAGCTTATTTATTATTCATTATTTATTTTTTATTAATTTAATTTTTTAATTCTTTAAATGTATTATTTATTTACTTCTACGGCCTTTCCCAATTAATTAGGGTCACCGGAGTCAACCAGCCTCATTTTGGTTTTGGCCGGGGATTTAACACCGGACGCCCTTCCTGACGCCACGTGATTTTTCAGTTGAAAATTCCATCCCGCTATCACCGTGATTCGAACCCTGGCCGACAGGGTGAAAGACGAGCAACTAAGCCAATACAGCCTCCGTGGCTTAGGCGGCAGCATGCCGGCCTCTCATCGCTGGGTCCGTGGTTCGAATACCTGTCGCTCCATGTGAGATTTGTGCTGGACAAAACAGAGGCAGACAGGTTTTCCTCCGGGTATTCCGGGTTTCCCTGTCAAAATTTCAATCCAGCAACACTCTCCACTGTCATTTCATCTCATGTGTCATTCATTTAATCATTGAATCAGGGAGTGCGACAGGCTTTGGCAGCCGGCACAGTTCATATCCTCGCCACTAGATGGGGGCTTCATTTATTACATTCCCCATTTTTCTATGCCCAAGATCGCGGGTTCAAACCCGGCCAAAGTCGTCGGATTTTTTAAGAACGTTAAAAATCCCTCAGTATGCCTTCCTTCTGAGGGGAAGTAAAGCCAGCGGTCCCATGTCATAGATGTATGGCATGTTAAAGAACCTTCCACTAATTACACCTGTGTGAAGCTAAATTATATATAGGTTAAACATTTGACTAACGTTTTTAGGTTCCTACGTTCGTCGTCAAGAGCCGACTGCGGTGGCATCTGGTAACTAAGTTCTGAACTACAGTAGTTGGTCGTTGACGGTGGTGTTTGGCGGCAAAAGTAGGAACTACAAAATAAATCAATTTCTGCAGTCCTTACATGCATTAAAACAGATACACACACTAATACAGCCATCACAATTGACACCGGTTATCAGACAGATTCTACACACACCCAAAGTACACGGGGCAACATGACCGCGTTGTCGCAGCCCCTAAACTGAGGAACCAACCAACCATTAACATCCCCGACTCGGTCGGTCGACTGGAAGCAGGCTGTGGATTTTCATTATTTATTTATGAAAATACACAGGCCTTCTTGACACACAAACACAAAGTGGATAAATGTAAATCTAAATATTAATTGTAAGAAAATAAAACATAAAACATTAAAGCTACAAAACTTAATTAGTTGCCTATACAGCTAACGTACACGGCCACCTCGTAGTTTAGCGGCTAGCGTTCTTGGCTGTCGCCCCGGAGGTCCGCTTTCAATTCCCGGCTCTGCTAAGAAATCTAAATTCTGGTTTGAGAGCTGGAATGGGGTACACTCAGCATCGTGAGGCAAAACTGAGAAAAGGTAGGTTCGACTCCAACCTCAGCCATCCTGGAAGTGGTTTTCCGTAGTTTCCCACTTCCACTCCTAACTTAAGGCCACGGCCGCTTCCTTCCTAATCCCCAACTAAATTACAAATGCCATCACAATAACACAGGTTATCAGACGAACTTCCACACTCATCAAAGTAGACGGGACTCAATGACTACGATGTCCAAGCCTCTCAAATGAAACAACACCTAGTTAATTTTAAGTTAGTAGTTCACAATTTTAAATCCATTATCACCCTTATAATTAAGGTCAGATGACCTAGATATTTCTCCCCTTACAACAAAAAATACCACCACTTTATGAATAAAAGTACAGAAACTGGTTAATGAATGTAGATGTCTACAATTTAAACAAAAGTTCCACAAACGAACTACAGTGCGTTTTAAAGTCTCTAATGTCCTTTAAAACATCCCCTTAAAATTGCGAGGGTTGTCAGAGTGCCATAAACCACCAGTGGACAAGCCGGTCAAACTCTAAGAGAGGAACCAGTTTCTAAAGTGACTACTGTAGGATTATTACATATACCCGAGTTTAGTCCTCATTACAAACAAACCAATATACCTACAGGAAAGAGAGTTATACCAAACTTTTCCTTGTTTTATTCTGCGTTAGGCTATATAAGCCAATTATTCTCAAATGCAATAATTACTTTTATTATTTGTGATTGTATGAAAATTGTCCGGGATTTTGGCGCCTGTTATAGGAACCACTCACTTAAAAATATATACCGTACACGGAAAACTACTTGTCTGACATTTTTATATGTTATAGCCTATAAGTCGTTTGTTATGCTATGAGGAGGCTTTTTGATCCAAGAAACATTGTGAAAAGTAATTTAGGAAATGAGGAGATCTGTCACTTAATGAAAGATATTCCCATTGTTAAAAGTCTGAAAAATTCCCAATCTCTTCAGCCATATTGTGTGTTTAGGGATCAAGTAAGAAGTGTTTGTAACACAGATGAAAACATTGATGTAATATCTATTCTATTGTCCTTGAAATCTGAACATGAACATTTTGTGGATGCTGCTGTCAAGGCGTTGTAGATCCCAGTCAGCAATGTTGACTGCGAGCGGTCATTCTCAACCTATTCCAACATTATGTCAGACCGCAGAACGGAACTGACTCCTAGTAACATGGAACTGATGATGCAATTGTCATTTTCACAAATTTCTTGAGTACTTGTTGAATTACAGTCAAATATTTATAGAAATGTTATGTTTCCATAGTAGTATGTATATATGTAAACAATAAATTTGAAAATTTAGCATCCAAATGTGCTGAAACTTATTTCGGGTACAAATTATTACTAAAATAAGCTGACGAAAAATAGCGAAATTTTTGACGAAATGAAACAAAAGTAGCGAAAAATATACCGAAATCATACAAAAATAATTGACGAAATCGAGCAAAAATTTTCACCGAAAACAGGTGACTAGTTATAGGCACAAGTATTGGTAGACTAGTGTAAATCTCATGTCTCAACGTTTTACAAATACCCAATAAAAAGTTCGTAACTTATACCTTTTATAAAGTAACTTTTTCTCAGCCCAGGTTAAACCTACAGCAGGAAACTTGGCCACATTTTGAGGCTCTCATTCGTGATTATCAGAAACTACAACCAGTGCAAACGTACAGTGCGATGCCAGCAATACCAACCACTTGACAATAACACTAATTAAGATCTTATCCTTCACCCAGCCAGTCACTCACCAAGAGCGAAAGAATAATTAAATGATCCATATGAGAAGATAAGGAGGAACTTCATCAAAATAAACAAATGGAAAAACGTGCATTAAGCGAATGTGCTCGGCCAAATTGCGAGTAATGAACTAGGATATTTAAGGAAGTAGCAGACTAACAATTAAAAGGTCATTAACCAGGTTTCAACATCAAATTGCGGACAGACGCCCTCGGCACGCGACCCATGGCGTGGTGTGATATACAGGTTAAGATCAACGGTCATGTGTATAAAAAACAGAGACCAAGACGTAAGGTATAATTATCTGTATCAACATAGGCACAACTCTTGATGAAGTACTGTTTTTTCCGCGAAGACCAATTCCCTAATTAGGTGACACTATATAGGGCCGTTGTCACTAACCCTTTATTAACGATTAGTTATTTAAATTCCTATTCAACTTAAATATGAGGGGTGTTCAAATGAAAAGGTACGAAAAGATACTGTGGGTACAATTTATTCGTTATTCAAAAGTAATCACCACAGTCCTGTGCACAGGTGTCCCATTGCTTCAGTAGCCGCAGGATTCCCTGTTCCCAGAAGTCTTGTGGTTGTGACAGGAGCCAATCAAGGAAACGTTTTCCCTTGAGATGTTTTTTTTACGGACCAAGCAGATGGAAGTCCCAGGGTGACAAGTCCTGACTGTACAGCGGATGCTCCAGTTGCTCCCTCTTGTACGTGGCCAATACACCTTGTGTGACGTTAGAGACGTGTGGGCGAGCGTTATCATGGAGCAGAATCACTCCCTTCGTGAGCAGTCCAGGCCGTTTGTTATTGACGGACTTTCGTAGACTACGGAGTGTCGCACAATACAAGTCACTGTTAATGGTTCGTCCGTGCTTTAAGTTTAACTTCAACTGGACGGGACGGAACGTCCAACTCGTAGCAATACGCTTCACGGCTCTCGCGCATGCCTAGACTCGGTTTCAAACATAGCGGACAGAGCAAGAAGTGTGTAGCACTGATCGTTGTTTGCGATGAATCCTTGAGATTTTCAGAAACATATTTTTAAAGGAAGGGAAATACACAAGAAGACCTTATTCATGACAAAAGCTTAAAATGTTATGAACAAAGTGTTTCGGATGTGGGTGCATTGTTTACTTAGCTAAATAGGACACGCACTCCCCGTTGGCTTCGTAGTGTAAGTGGTTGCGTTGCAGAGTCGGAGTTCATTATGAAGGGTTGGAAGGAGTTCGAATCCCACTTCGGACATGCTTTTTTTATTATTATTTCCGTATTCTTCTTCCTTGGTATTAAACATGTATGATATTTTATAATGTAATTGTCATAAACATGTATTATATTCATATGCATGAAAGTTCGTGTGAAAGTCGTAAACAAATCAATTCTCCCACCATTGGAGAAGGTGCGAGGTAGAATTCAGCTGTGTCTCTCCATTTAAACGATACTTTAGAATAGAGAGTTGAGTGGTCATATTTGGCCATACACAGTCAAGTTAAGATTGGACGGAAGGGGGATTTGGGTTTCATGCACCTCGCCATTCTTAAATTACGTCTGACAAGAATTCCTTGCACATGTTTCTCCATGGTAGGCCTAATATAATTAATAGTCCAGTCAGTGATTTTAACCAATCATGCCGAGACGTAAAACGGATCTAGATCGTAGTTCATTGACATCGAAAAATAAAGCGCTTATCACGTAATACATTCATAACTGTTCCCGGGCGAAGCTGGGGTGGGTTGCTAGTTTAGGCTATATATAAATTCGCTAGAGCAATCTAGGACCACGTTAAGTGTTGTCACTTTTGGCTTTCTTTTGCGTCTAGATTTCCAAAATCCTTAAGGAGTGAACCTGCTTGCGTTCCTCTGTCCAAGGGGCACCATGTCATCTTTTTGAAGGAGAGACTCTGTTAAGCCCTGTCCAATACATCGTCGGGATTGATTTGAATCATTTGGATGCCTTCTTTGGTGTTTCTAAACCAGGGCGTCGTGATTTTGTGGTTGGAATCAGAAAATATTAAAATCCTTTTTGTCGACCTGTTGCCGTTCATTCGTCTGAGTATTATCATTATTATTATTATTACTAATACTGAAACCCCCGCGGAAGATACTATAAAAGACAGTAATTCAAACAGTTTTCGATAATTTTAAAGAACAAATACCAGTTTGATAGTTTTGTTGGCAACACTGTTCACAACTAACAATAGAAAGGCAGGCCACTAGGGAATAAAAGCTCAGCGGCCATAATTTTTATAGTCATTGTGATTTTTTTTTCTTACTGTAATTCTCACCAAAGAAATGGCTTACGTTTGGAAGGGTGACACGCGCGTAACTAATGACAAAATCGATTTGAAAACATTTTCACAACACGCAGCCATGTCTTGCAAAGTCGATATAATCGTGCTCAATCCTCGATGTCTTGGAGAGTAATGTGTAATACCTTTCAGGCGGAGTGACATGGGGGGTTTATCATATTAGTAATGTGGGCGATGATATATTATACAAGTCCTCTAATCAGTCTTGTTACTTACAATGGAGTTCCTTGTAACTCTATCATGTTTACAAGATAGGGAGAAGCTTGTGCCTCGCTTTACCAAGACCGACGAGATATCGCTGGTTTATTACACAAGCTACTGATCTTGTGGGAGACTATAGATACAGCCCTGCGAGCATGAACAAAACATTATCTGCATCCGCCCTGCATCCGAACGACTTTTATCCGCATCCGCACGTTTGTTTTCTGAATCAACTGGCATTTCAATAATATGTTTAATTAGATAAAATATTAAAACAACACAGAGCCTCCGTGGCTCAGGCGGCAGCACGCCGGCCTCTCACCGCTGGGTCCGTGGTTCAAATCCCGGTCACTCCATGTGAAATTTGTGCTGGACAAAGCGGAGGCAGACAGGTTTTTCCCCGGATACTCCGGTTTTCCCTGTCACAATTTCATTCTGGCAACACTCTCCACTATCATTTCATTTCATCTGTTATTCATTTAATCATTGCCCCAGGGTAGTGGGACAGGCTTCAGCAGCCGGCACAGTTCATATCCTCGCCGCTAGAAGGAGGCTTCGTTCATTCCATCCCCGAACCGGTTGGTCGACTGGAAGCGGGCTGTGGATTTTCATTAAAGCAACACATAGCCTATAGACATTTGAGGAGAAAGAAATTCCCTTTCAGGCTATGTATATCATGTGCTGTGTTTAAAATGAATGTTATACAGCCAGAGTTGCAACTCTATTCAGTTCAGAGTATTAATTATGCTTAATGACATAATTTGAATGTGATTAGCGTAAATCATCATCTTACATTTGTCATGAAAAAAAAACATAACGGAAAAAATATGACATGTCAACATCCGAATCTTAGTAATGATATTGAGTTCGGATTGTAATCTAAAAACTATCCGCAAATTTACTCCAAACATTATCCGCAGCTAATCCACTATCCGCAAAGCCATGCTAACTATATCCGCATGGATATTTGTGGTAGACGATGGAGATAAAAATAAAAAAAAATCAAGAAGATGAATCCCATGGCAATGGCATTTTCTAAAAACTGGAAAAATCTTCGATTCTAATTTCTCGCAAAAAGATTTTCTAGTATTAAATCCCCCCCCCCCTTTTTTTAAACTTTATAACATGGTTGCTATGGTGCTAATTTCAGATATATCCCAAGCCCAAAACCATATATATGTCTTCTTCTCTATCATCTTCTTCATCTTATCCCACTTCGAGTGAGGTCGGTGTTTCTGGCTAGTCTTTTCCATTTTATTCTGTCCCACACATCGTCGTCCCCTAACTGCTTCTCCTTTAGGTCTTCATTGTCAGTCCATCTTCTTCGAGGTCTGCCTCTATTCCTCGTGCCATCCACAACCAGAGACATCGCTCTCCTCCCTAAATAGTTGTTATTTCGACGCATAACATGCCCATACCACAGAAGTCTTCTCTCCTGGATTTTCTTGGAGACTTCTGTTACTTTTACTGTGCCCCTGATTTTCTCATTTGCGATGTGATCATTCCTAGTGACACCACTCATCCAGCGCAGCATCTTCATCTCAGCCACATCCAGCTTATGACATTGTGACTTAGTTATTGCCCATGTCTCCGCATCATACATCATGGCTGGCCTCACAGCTGTCTTATAGGCTTTTTCTTTCACCCTTATACTGAGCCTTTTGTCACACAGAATGTCAGAAAACCTTTTTCTAGTTCATCCAGGCTGTGGTTGATCTCAGTATTTATGTTGCCATCTTCAGACATTGTTGACCCATATCCATGTACCGCTCCTAAACAATCTAACCATCACCCCTTCCCCCAATATCTGATTAAATGCCAATGTTCCACTGTACAGAACACGAGCTGGGTGGGGTCGAAAACAGGCACAGAATCAGTAGCAGAGGCGGAACACCAGTCCAGACACGTTGGCACGTCAACTGTTCCGAAGGGCGCAGTCACGAAGTTTAATAATGAAGACTTATTTCAAAAGAACTATCAATTAAACTGGTTAGGTGATTACCTCAGATATCAGTTCAACACGCAGACTGAACTGGGTGGAGACCGCCATTCACTTATTACAACTTAGGTTATATAAAAGTGCGTCACAGTATTTGGTTACAGTGATTCGCTATCTCTTTATGCAGTGGCGTATCCAGGGTGGAGGGGCTAATTGGGGCTCCAGCAGCCCCCCCCCCCTCTCCCACCGCTTTCTTTTGAAAAGCTTCCGAAATTGCTAAAAGAAATGGGACTTTAAAAAAGGCGGTAATATTGGAGATATTTAACCATAATTTTGTATCTTTGTTATTCTTGTTATTAAGTCATTTGATGGGCTTGGAACATCTATATAAACAGCCCCGTGTACTTGAGTGTGTTGAACTTTTCTGATAACCTGTGTTTCTGAAATTACTGTAGAAGTGTGTGCAATTGTATTAGGGAAAGAGATGGGGTTCATGCCCCGGGACTTGAAGTAAGGTACTATCCCTTTGTTTGCCTAAAGGGAGTTTTCAAAACCACACTCAAGATAGCTACTGTCAGGGCCAGGATTCGAACCTGTGATCTCTGGATTTGCTGCAGCTGCCCTATCGGTCGTGGTGCATGATTTAACGAGCACGACTACCTTGATGTTCGCCTGACGAACGAAACTAGTCATTGCACCCCCACCCCTCCCCCAATTTGTGTGAGAAGTGTTTTAACAAGTCTATAAAAAGTTCATGTATTTCTCTCAGGTACTGTTTGTCTGGACCACCTCGTGGCGGAGTGGCTAACATAGTTGGCTGTCACCCCCGAGGTACCGGGTTCGATCCCCGGCTCTGCCAAGAATTTAAAAGTCTTGTACGGGGTCTCTCAGCCTCGTGATGCAAAATGGGAACCTGCCGGATGCTATGGCAGGAGGAGGAGTGAAAAGGAACTGGCCACCCTACCACACGCAAACTCTGGCTCGGGACGCCTGGTTAGTGATCCGGGCTCTAATTCAGGTCGCCTACGTCCCTGGAGAGGATATGGCACTCTAATTTTGAAAAACTGTGTGTCCACCCCTTATTATTCCAGTTTCCAACGGGGTCGGGAGTGGTTTTACGGCTGGATGCCCTTCCTGACGCCAACCATATGAGAGGAGTTGATGAGCGATGAAATGAATGAAACTGGGCAAGGAAGTGGAATGAAGCGACCGTGACCTATCAGAAGGTACTGTCCCAGCATTTGCTTGGAGTTGAAATTGGGAAATCCACTCAAAACCATTTCAAGGACGATCGACAGTGGGGCTCAAACCCACGTGTACCCAGTCCCCAAATAGCTTGACACATGACCCAGTGCTGCGCTTTAGCGAGCGTAGCTACCGTGTGAACCGACTGAAAAGCTTCGATATCCTAACTTCGAACACGGCGGCCCCCTTTTCCAAATACATATACTTCTAGAGACACCACAATAACACAGGCGATCAGACAGATATGATCGAACAAACACATGAGAAGTGGTGTATTCGATGTTTGGTCTAAAATGTTCGTATTTTCCTACACATCTCTTCCATTTAATTATTCCAAATTTATTATTATTATTTTTAGACAACATTTGCTCTAATTCATAGTAATGGCCCATATTGAGGGCCTTGTTGCCATGGTAACCATACAGGCCTAGATCACTCAACCACTACAAAAAAAAACACTTTCAATGAAATTTGAGTTTAGGAATCTTTTATTTTAGGGATTATTTGCTGACACCAACATTTTATGTTGGTGGCACTGATTTATAAAATGTAACATGACACTCTGAAATGCTACAAGAAATCGAAAATAGAAATTTTGAACGACTTTTAGTAAGTTTAGGGAATTTTAGTTCAATACTACGAGTTGGTACTATCTCACGACCGATAGGAGTACTAACTTTCAATAACAGTGAATAAAATGTTCTTATAGCAACATATAGATGTCTTTACTGAACTAGATGACGAACACTTGTTGCCATGGTAACCACGCTAATCACAGATAGGCACACTAACTTTCAATAACAGGAAGTAAGATGTTCTTATGGCAACATATAGATGTTTCTACTGAACTAGAAGACGAACACTTGTTGCCATGGTAACCACGCTAATCACAGATAGGCACACTAACTTTCAATAACAGGAAGTAAGATGTTCTTATGGCAACATATAGATGTCTCTACTGAACTTGATGACGAACACTTGTTGCCATGGTAAATAACAACATATAGGCTATACGTCTCTACTGCTAGACATCGAATATAGATTTAGGCATTAGGAAGTCATTTTTGAAAGCCTTTGTCTGGAGCGTGGCGCTCTATGGAAGTGAAACTTGGACTATTGGTGCAGCAGAAAATAAGAAAATTGAAGCGTTTGAAATGTGGTGTTACAGAAGAATGATCAAAATCAGATGAGTAGATAGGGTTACGAATGAAGAGATATTAAGACGAGTGGGAAAGGAGAGATGTTTCTGGCGACTGCTAATGAAGAGAAGAGATAGGTTGGTAGAACACGTAATAGCAAGCTTAGTTATGGAAGGAAGGGTCGAGGACAAGAACAGTTGGGGTAGAGCAAGGTTAGAATATGTTAAACAGATTACCTCGGATGTAGGGTGTGGTAGCTATGTAGAGATGAAACGATTAACTCAGGACAGGGAGGCAGCATCAAACCAGTCAAAAGACTGAAGACTCAAACAACAACACAACTAAACCAGATGACGAACACTTGTTGCCATGGTAACCACAGTGTCCACGCTAATCAGAGGCAGACCCGAGCCCTATAGCATATCCATGTTAATAAGACTAATGTACACACATCAAAAAAAGTTTTGCATCACCTCGGTTCCAAGAGTTCCGGAACCTTTAAATACAAAGGGAATAGAGATCAACACAAACAACATTTCAGCTCGTTTTATTGCTCATGAGACCCACACATTGCATGTTGTACCATCATACAGCTAGACTTTCAGCATTTGTGGTCCAGATTGCAGTACACACCACTACCTCTAATACCCAGTAGCACGTCCTCTTGCATTGATGCATGCCTGTATTCGCCGTGGCATACTATCCACAAGTTCATCAAGACACTGTTGGTCCAAATTGTCCCACTCCTCAACGACAATTCGGCGTAAATCTCTCAGAGTGGTTGGTGGGTCAAGACGTCCATAAACAGCCCTTTTCAACATATCCCAGGCATGTTCGATAGGGTTCATGTCTGGCGAACATGCTGGCCACTGTAGTCGAGCGATGTCGTTATCTTGAAGGAACGCATTCACAAGATGTGCACGATGAGGTCGAGAATTGTCGTCCATGAAGACAAATGCCTCTCCAATATTCTGCCGATATGGGTGCACTATGGGTCGGAGGATGTCATTCAGGTATCGTAAAGCCGTTTCGGAGCCTTCCATGACCACCAGTGGCGTACGTCGGCCCCACATAATGCCACCCCAAAACATCAGGGAACCACCACCTTGCTGCACTCGCTGGACAGTGTGTCTAAGACGTTCAGCCTGACCAGGGTGCCTCCAAACACGTCTCCGACGATTGTCTGGTTGAAGGCATATGCGACACTCTTCGGTGAAGAGAACGTGATGCCAATTCTGTGGGGTCCATTCAGCATGTTGTTGGGCCCATCTGTACCGCGCTGCATGGTGTCGGGGTTGCAAAGCTGGACCTCGCCATGGACGTCGGGAGTGAAGTTGCGCATCATGCAGCCTATTGCGCACAGTTTGAGTTGAAACACGACGTCCTGTGGCTGAACGAAACGCATTATTCAACATGGTGGCATTGCTGTCAGGGTTCCTCCGAGCGGCAATCCGTAAGTAGCGGTCATCCACTACAGTAGTAGCCCTTGGGCGGCCTGAGCGAGGCCTGTCATCGACAGTTCCTGTATCTCTGTACCTCCTCCATGTCCGAACAACATCGCTTTGGTTCACTCTGAGACGCCTGGAAACTTCCCTTGTTGAGAGCCCTTCTTGACACAATGTAACAATGCGGACGCGATCGAACTGCGGTATTGACCTTCTAGGCATGGTAGAACTACAGACAACATGAGCAGCGTACCTTCGTCCTGGTGGAATGACTGGAACTGATCGGCTGTCGTACCCCCTCCGTCTAATAGGCCCTGCTCATGCATGGTTGTTTACATCTTTGAGCAGTTTTAGTGACATCTATGAACAGTCAAAGGGACTGTATCTTTGATACAATATACACAGTCAACGTCTATATGCCGGAGATCTGGGAACCGAGGTGATGCAAAACTTTTTTTGATGTGTGTATAATACGAAAATCATATCCCAGCTGAGTCTTGCTTTGATGCGAAAAGTCTCAATCTCGATTATGTTGACCTAAAAAAAAAGCTTTGGACTCTATTGCAATGCTGTCCAGTTAAACCCGGACGTAGCTTATAGTAGCTAAACCGGACATTGTTGCGAAAGCTCCTGCCAGAGGAGAAACTCCAAGCCGCTAGAAGTCACGAAATTCACGGAAGACATAGCCTATTTCGCGAGACAGTTGACAATCACGACCAGCAGCAGGGTGGAGCTCTCGATAAGCGCGAACATGACCTGCCACTCACTTCATAGAGCTTATATAAAGCGCGTCACGTTCCCTAAGCACAACAAGCGATTGTTATCTCCTATTATTATTTTCGAGAACTGGTTAAGTATTGCATAGCAGCAAAAGTGAAATCATGCCGTTGAATAACACACACGTGCGTTACCGTTCGGGCAATTCTATCACTGTAACAAACAGCAAATGATTGAAACTGCAGTCCAACATTGGGATAATCCGCCCCAAACCACGTTGGATTCGTTGGTGCTCAGTATGCCTCGTCGTCTGCAAGCATTCCTTAGAGCTCGTGGTGGCCATACACGGTATTGATATGCCCCAATATGAAAAGGACGTTTGTGTACTCAGTCCCACATTATCACTTTTGTTATTCGTTGTGTGTTTCTTTCTCTTTTGTAGAGAAGATTGAGTGTTGTCTTTCTTTATATGTACCCTATACTGTTTATAATGTGATTACATAGACTACACATAGCAAAATAAACAGGTCACTAAATCGCAATATGCTATTTTTTTTTTAGAACTGTATATTGGCGCAATCCCGAGTTCGTTGCAGGTAAAGGGGAGTAAATAGTTTCCAGTTTGTTAAGTAAGCAAATTAATGTACAATAATCTCGCCATTGGCCAACAAGGACTCGAGCATCACTCTTTGATCTACTGTACTGTAATTGGTCACTACTTTTAGTTGGAACTCGAATATAAATTTCAGCCTTATAATCAAGACTAGGATTTATATGATTTTACATATTTCTGTATTACACAGACAACAGACATATATATTATTATTAATTTATCTCAATCAATTATGCTGACTTCGATTCAAATTTAACAAATGTACCTTCCATATTTCTGACATTTTTAATCCAATATGTGTATATATTTTATTCTTAGGAGTAAAAATATACAGAATTGTCGTTTTCAGTGACAGGAAATATGGCAACACAGGACAAGTTTACAGTGATGTACATACATTGTTTTCGAGCAAAGAAAGATTTCTAAAGTATGTGGCTATTACAATAGAAAGCATCCCTTTGAGTCAGGAACCCGAGCTTATAAAAATAGACTTGGATCTTGAGATGCGCAAGATTTCAAGAAATCCAACTGTTGAGGAATGTGTAATGTAAAACTAGAATCAGATATATCTCCTGCTGATACAGTGAATGTTTCAATCACCTCATGTACGGTAGAGCTAAGCTTCAGCCAACACAAATCACTTTTGGGATACAAAAAGAGAAGCTTCAAGTTTGAAACTCTGAAACAACATTTTGTGGCACACTGTATTGGTAGCAGAAATAATCAATCCATGAATGAATGACAAATAAAAAGGAAGTGAATTGAAAAAAATCTTGAATGATAAGAATCCAGTAATTTTAGTGTATTTTTGTAGACTTTAGAAGTAACAAAATCTAATGTAATTTTATCGTCCATATTTTTAAAATTATATTTGCATACTAGCAACCCGGGAACAGTTATGAATGCGTTACGTGATAAGGGCTTTTTTTCCGATGTCAATGATCTAAAACCTATATCCGTTTTACGTCCCGGCATGATGGATTAAAATCACTGACTGGACTATTAATTATATTATCATGGAGATGCATGTGCAACGAATTCTTGTCAAACGTAATTTAAGAATGGCGAGGTGCATGAACACAAATCCCCCTCCCGTCCATTCTTAACTTGACTGTTCACCGACTAAATTAAGAAAAGCCGAGTTGCACTTCCAGGGAAACTCCAAACACAACCACTCTTCTCTGAAGTCGTAACTCAACACGCCTCGACAGATTGCTGCTGGCTGTATCTGGGGGTAATAGGCTCGCTCGCTAGCTTGACTGTTAGTTATTGTTTTAAGGGGCGGAACTACGAGGTCATCTGCCCCTAGACTGTAACTGGGGTGATGGCTCGCCCCTCGCTAGCTCGTAAACTGACGCCTCAGTAATTGAATGCAGATTGTTGGAAGAAATGAAAACGTAAAATGACTTATGATGTATTGAAGATAGAGATTTGATCTCGCTGATGTTTTTGTAGAACTTTTCATGCTGAACAATTCTTACACTCATAGTATATAGATATTTTTAACGGTCTGCCCAGCGTAAGCTTAAAAAGCACACGGACGCTAGGGGTTTCTTTTTTCGACTTTTTCGCTGAAATAGTTACTGCTTGGCTTCCTTTGATCATAAATAAATTATTTTTATCAGAAACCTTCCTCGAGATATCCTTTACAAGTTTACAGGATGGTGAATACCTCATCAAAATCCCTCTATGGTTCTCGAGATTACCCGTGGCATCCAAGAATCGGAGGACTTTGTTTTATACTAAGAAGTGATATACTGTATGTACATAATTTTTAGTACATATAATTCCTAGTCCTGCTTATTAGCAATAGACTACCTCTCTTAACCTCCAATTCGATCAGCTGACCTATAAGAGTGCAGCAATATTATCAGTCGTCATGAATCTTTATGATACAGGGCCCAGGTCTGAATTTATGAGGCCTAAAGATGATTCCCAGAAGCCACGCCCCCTCTCTACCGTCAGATCCCCCTGGGTCACGTGACTACCACAGACTGGCGCCACCATGGTTGATACTCAACAAACAGTATTGACATTCATCATTTCTATAACTAGGGGAGGGGGTGAGCACAATTTATGTAAGCTGAAACTTTGAAATCCTTCAGAAACTCGGAACAATTGTAAAACAATTCGAAAATGTATCATTATAGCATGTGGAATGAGATACATTAACGAACAGAGTAAACAGACGGGATGGCTAGATGAGGGAATGGAAAATATTAAGGATTATTTGAGAAAATTGCCTCGATTTGATGATACACGGGGAGTATCCAGAGAAGGGGCTGCAAACCCCTTCGGAGTTCTTACGAGGGAACTTCGCGAAGTTGGCAGACGAAATACCCAATAATATTTATCTCTGTGTGGTTCTTTTAGTACCAACCACGGCTAGTAGGGCCTAATTTTTCGTAACTGCTGTAATTACTATGGCAACAAGCACGGCTTTCTTAAGTTAACTTAAGAACTCCGTGCAACAAGGGAAAGCAGACTTAGATCCCAGTTGTGGAAGCGTGTTGTATAGACAAGTACTGTAGTTACCATGGCAACAAGGGCAGGAAGACTTAGATCCCAGTTGTTGAAGCGTGTTGTATCGACACTAGTTACCATGACAACAAGGGCAAGCACACTTAAATCCCAATTGTTGAAGCGTGTTGTATAGACAACTAGTTACCATGGCAACAAGGACAAGTAGACGAATATCCCAGTTGTTGAAGCGTGTTATATCGACAACTATGGCAAACAAGGACAAGCCGACTTAGATCCCAGTTGTTGAAGCGTGTTATATAGAAAACTAGTGAACATGGCAACAAGCGCAAGCAGACTTAGATCCCAGTTGTTGAAGCGTGTTATATCGACAACTAGTTACCATGGTAACAAGGGCAAGCAGACTTCCTAGATCCCAGTTGTTGAAGCGTGCGTGATACTCATAATACGAATAGAAACCTATACATGATTTGATTCTCAGTACAGCGAGGGAACTTCACATATAGCCTTTTTCTGGAGTTCTACTGGATCAATCTGGACATTCTTTCATGCTGTTTGAAAGCTCTCAATAATGCCTTATCCACCATGATGATTTGTATCATTTTAATGGCATTCAAAAAAAAAACTCACACTGATTATATTTGAAGAAATTTTCAAACGCAAATAGTCCGTTTGTATGCTAAGAAACGATATAAAGCAATAAAACCATACATATAACAATTATTTCAAGTAACAACATAGCCTAACAATGGAATGTAAAATGTTGGAAAGTGAATTAATGCCTGTTTTTATAAAAGAAAAACCTACAACCATTCGCGTATAATAATAATAATAATAATAATAGACAATAAATGGCCATTGAAGTCTATTCCTACAGCTCACTGCACTATATTCTTAGCATGGCAACGAGCTTGATTGCTTGCATATCTAAGTCAATTTAAGTGTGGGAGTTTGTAGTCGCTGTTTGTCGTGCAAACGAGACATGATAACTCTTTGTTTCACTCAAGCCTAGTGCTATAAAACTTCAATTCCTGTCAAACTTTGTAACGAGTTTCTTTCAGTAACTACACTAAGTTATATGCACGACCAAAACAAGACACGAATGTCTTGACAAATAACTATCGATTCTTTCCGAGCGTTTGTGTCTTTTCTTCCTGTATTTGTTATTGATGATTCATTTTAGAGATATCTAGCGGCATCAGCCCGTTTGTGTTGTTGTTGTTCATGATGATGATAGTAGTAGTAGTAATAATAATAATAATAATAAAAGTTGAAAGGAAAACTTACACAAGATGGAAAGTAGTCTATGGTATAACTCGGATTATCTACAATAAAAATGTTTAGCTAAAAATACAACATTATAATACAACAGTCAAACCGGAGTACTTATACTCGAGTGTATGTCTAGTACGAGTACTGAATTGCAAGTAAGAAAAATTATAGGGAAAATACTCGGTCCTCTAAGAACTGCCGCATTCTGGAAATTAAATAAGTAATGATCAAATATACCGGAACATGAAATGAAAAATGAAAATCCACAGCCTGCTTCCAGTCTCCGACCGGGTCAGGAATGGAATGAATGAAGCCCCCATCTAGCGGCGAGGATATGAACTGTGCCGGCTGCCGAGGCCTGACGCACTCCTCTGGGGCAATGATGAAATGAATGACAGATGAAATTAAATGATGGTGGAGAGTGTTGCTGGAATGAAATTTTGACAGGGAAAACCGGAGTACCCGGAGAAAAACCTGTCTGCCTCCGTTTTGTCCAGCACAGATCTCACATGGAGTGACCGGGATTTGAACCACGGACCCAGCGGTGAGAGGCCGGCGTGCTGCCGCCTAAGCCACGGAGGCTTCATACCGGAACATATAAAAATTAAACGGGAATAATACGGAAAAGGGGTTGGATATATTTGGCTATTTATACAAAATGGATGGCAACAAGTTAACCAAGCAGTTAAATATCTTTCAATTAAGAAGTCAGCAATAACTTGACTCAAGAGGTCAAAAAAGATTCGGAGTGTCAATCATTCTTTCATTCCTTCCCAATTCGCGCTTCCTCGGCGATCGTATCCACAATCCTGGGATCATGAAGCGGACGATTCAATTCTCATCCACTGAGGAAGCTTCGGTGTGTGTCGAAATTCTCTGTTAACCTATGTTTCTGATACTATATGGTCTACAATTGGGTTGGGTTTCCCGGGAATTGAAAATATATATATCCTGATATAAGTTAGAAGGGAGAAAGATAAAACTCGGGATTCTAACCTGCGATTTCCGAACTAGATGCAACTCCCCCAACACTGTCGTAGGGCGCAATTAACTCTAAAGAAGTGAATTAAATGCATTATGAAACAACAGAATTAACTCACCAATTTAAGCAAAGTATCCAAATCCAATATTAACTCCCGAATAGTCTCGTCTTCGTCCAACATGATGGCGCACTGACGATTCACTGATATCATTACTCTATATTAAAAAACGGTAGATATCACAAGTGATAACAGCCTAGCACAATAAGATAACCAAGCTGCCAACACCACCAATCAAGATAACAGAACTCTTCTGATATAGCCTTTCAAACAGTCACGTACTGTAGCCCACATACCTGTTGTAGTCCGCGTCACCCTTAATAACCTAGCCTACGAAAATAAATTCAAGCCATGCGCGGATGCGGATATCCGCAAAATATTTCGCCATTCGGATATAGTTTGCATCACTGTGCGGATAGTTTTTAAAATACAATGTTGATTTTTTTATTTAATTTTTATTTCTTTTAAATTTATAATTTTAGTTTTTGCAAAGATCAGCGCTTTTCAAGTTTCTTGCTGATCCTTCTTCTTATTTCCAATAACCCATTTGGAGGGTACAATGAATCAACTTTGGCTATTGTCCATTGTATTCAATGTCATTTGTTTCCAAATTTCCTTCACCCTTCGAGATTGTCGATCTTTCTCCCCTTGAGTTCACTTTCTTTCTTTCTTTCTTTCTTTCTTTCTTTCTTGAAATTCTGCCTTTTGAATAGCTGCTCTGAAGAGTGATCTGTTTGCTATTGTGTTAGTCTGCATTTTGGCGTTTGTCAAATCTTTGTCAATTTCAATGAACCATGTGGGTTTGGATTTGTAACTATTCAGTACGTTGAAGATCTGTTTAGTCAGTCTACTATTTTCCATTGTATAAATGTGCCCGAAAAACTGCAATCTTCTCTTTTTCATTAGGCCTACATCAGTTAGTTTTTCACATTTCAAATATAACTCTCTATTTAGTCGTAACCTATATTCTGCGTTATTATTTCGTTTAGCTCCCAGTATTTTTCTCAGAATTCGTCTTTCAGTCTTCTCAAATTTGTCTAAATCACCAAATCTTGTTAATTTAAGTGTTTCTGCCGCATACAGAGTTTCAGGTTTGACCACTGTTTGATAGTGCCTTAATTTAGTGTTTTTTTTAAATTATGTAGTCTATATATCTTTTGTCATATGAAAACGCCTTTGTAATTTATGCACACGCGTTTCTATTGCTGTTTTTCCTGTGAGTCGTTCTTGTTGTTTCCCTATTTTCTCTGTTAATATGAAAAAGTAGGTACGGGTGCCAAAACAGTTATACTGAAATCAGCCAAAAGACTTAAATGAATGTTCAGTGGAAGATTAGATGAATCCTCAACGGTAGAAGATATCACGGAATATATGAAGGATAATGGTATCAAATCATTACATGCTTGTCAAGAGATAAGAATCAGAGGTAGATCAAAAGCTTTCAGAATAGGAATAACAGAAGAAGAGGCCACCAAGTTAGACTTTGACAATTTCTGGCCAGGGGGCGTCACTTTTCGTCCCTATCTCTTGCAATAAGCGTAACCAAACACTTTAGAATTAATCACATGGAATGTAGAAGGAATCAAATCAACTCCCAAACCTTTCAAGCAAGACGTAATAATACTCACAGAAACATTCCTGACAGCGCCACTAGTCATAGGCTACTACACGGCACATTCATACGCAAAACAAAAGCCCAGAGGAAGACCGGAAGGCGGTGCTTCCATCCAGTTTAAACGAACCATAGGAGAAGTTAAAGAAATATTAAAAGAAGAAAACGAAGTAATCGTGAAAACCAGAGACCTATCAAATATGGAACATCCATAGATAGAGCCCTGCACGGATAAACAAAACGTTATCCGCAACCGCCCCGCATCCGCACGACTGTTATCCGCATCCGCACGACTTTTATCCACATCCACACGTATGTTATCCGCATCCGCCCCGCATCCGCACGACTGTTATCCGCATCCGCACGACTGTTATCCGCATCCGCCCCGCATCCGCACGACTGTTATCCGCATCCGCCCCGCATCCGCACGACTGTTATCCGCATCCGCACGACTTTTATCCACATCCACACGTATGTTATCCGCATCCGCCCCGCATCCGCACGACTGTTATCCGCATCCGCACGACTGTTATCCGCATCCGCCCCGCATCCGCACGACTGTTATCCGCATCCGCCCCGCATCCGCACGACTGTTATCCGCATCCGCACGACTGTTATCCGCATCCGCACGACTGTTATCCGCATCCGCACGACTTTTATCCACATCCACACGTATGTTATCCGCATCCGCACGACTTTTATCCACATCCACACGTATGTTATCCGCATCCGCCCCGCATCCGCACGACTGTTATCCGCATCCGCACGACTGTTATCCGCATCCGCCCCGCATCCGCACGACTGTTATCCGCATCCGCACGACTGTTATCCGCATCCGCACGACTGTTATCCGCATCCGCCCCGCATCCGCACGACTTTTATCCACATCCACACGTATGTTATCCGCATCCGCCCCGCATCCGCACGACTGTTATCCGCATCCGCACGACTGTTATCCGCATCCGCCCCGCATCCGCACGACTTTTATCCACATCCGCACGTCTGTTATCCGCATCCACCCCGCATCCGCACGTCTGTTAGCCGCATCCACCCCGCATCCGCACGACTGTTATCCGCATCCGCACGACTGTTATCCGCATCCGCCCCGCATCCGCACGACTGTTATCCGCATCCGCCCCGCATCCGCACGACTTTTATCCACATCCACACGTATGTTATCCGCATCCGCCCCGCATCCGCACGACTGTTATCCGCATCCGCACGACTGTTATCCGCATCCGCCCCGCATCCGCACGACTTTTATCCACATCCGCACGTCTGTTATCCGCATCCACCCCGCATCCGCACGTCTGTTAGCCGCATCCACCCCGCATCCGCACGTCTGTTATCCGCATCCACCCCGCATCCGCACGACTGTTATCCGCATCCACCCCGCATCCGCACGTCTGTTAGCCGCATCCACCCCGCATCCGCACGTCTGTTAGCCGCATCCACCCCGCATCCGTACGTCTGTTATCCGCATCCACCCCGCATCCGCACGTCTGTTATCCGCATCCACCCCGCATCCGCACGTCTGTTAGCCGCATCCACCCCGCATCCGCACGTCTGTTAGCCGCATCCACCCCGCATCCGCACGTCTGTTATCCGCATCCACCCCGCATCCGCACGTCTGTTATCCGCATCCACCCCGCATCCGCACGTCTGTTAGCCGCATCCACCCCGCATCCGCACGTCTGTTATCCGCATCCACCCCGCATCCGCACGTCTGTTAGCCGCAACCACCCCGCATCCGCACGTCTGTTAGCCGCATCCACCCCGCATCCGCACGTCTGTTATCCGCATCCACCCCGCATCCGCACGTCTGTTAGCCGCATCCACCCCGCATCCGCACGTCTGTTAGCCGCATCCACCCCGCATCCGGCGCACAGCCATGCAAACTATATCCGCATGGCGAAAAATGTTGCGGATATCCGCGGGTTTATCCCTAGAGGATACAGCAGAAAAGTTATCAGAGATAATAGCGCAAGTCAAGTCGGAGAAAAACATTATCCTCTCTGGGGATTTTAACTGCAGGCTAGACAAGCCAAACCTCAAAACTTCCATGATACGAGACGAAAAAGACTTACGTTGGCTATAATGGAATAAGCACCATAGATTTAGTTCTATACAGAGGAAACGATATTATCGTCAAGAACCAGCAAGGATTATGGAAAACGTCCAGCACACCATTGACTAAACACTTTGCTATCCATACTACATTTCAACTTATCACTATCCAACAACACGCAGGCCCTGGAAGATACGAAACGGCACCTGAAAGAAATTAACATAAACCTCGCAATGTCTACCATTCACACTGCTATATCTGCAACTATGATCCCAGATAGACGAAGCCATGGTTCGACGTAGAGTGCTACCATCAGAGGGAAAGGACCTTAGTCGCACAATCACAGGCAAAACTTAGCAATAGAAAAGATCAACTCTCTTTAAAACCAACGCATACTTTACCACCCATTGTAATCGAACTTCACCATATACTAATACAGTATATCTACGCAATATTTTTATCAGTCAAAAACCAACAGCTTCATCATACCATATATAACATTTTCAATCAAGCAAGGAATAAATACAACACATTTCCAAACCATGCTCCCCTCAGCAAAGACCCTTATTTCATCTTATGAAAAATCATCGCAAGATATATATTTTACATTTTAAATATATTTATAAAATAAATTTTATCATCACCAGATATTTTAGATCAACCTAGGTGCATATTGTTCAGAAATTTTCTTTATAGTACTGTATCATCAATTTTAAAGCACACATTGTTACAGATCTGTTATTTTTTGAATACTTTTTAATGAAAATTTATTATCAAGGAAAGGGAAAACCCAAGGTAATTATTAATCAACTTTGCTCGTAATTCAATTAGTTTTAATTAATGTTATAACACAGTTACTGAAGACGGCCACTGGTATAGTAGGCTATATTATATTTTAAAAACTATTTATTGACTAAGGTGTACACATTTAATAAACACTCATGGTATTTTACTTATGATTATAACATTAATACGGAAACCTCCTTAATATGATTAAATTCACAGTAAATATTTGTTAATGTTTCGGAATAGAGGCTAATAACATTTGAATAAATGTGAATAATATTCAAAATACTATAAATAGAAAAACACCAATAACAGTAATTTTTCCATTTTGAAAAAAGTAACGTAGCGGGTTTCATCTGGGAGTAAGTCGAATGAAGTTTCCTTGACTTTGGCTGTACTTGTGACGTCCTTGAAGACGCATCGCTTAAATGGACGGAAGTTATTCCCACATCACATCTCATGAGTAATACCACAAAGAAGGTCATTGTCTCGACCTCCAGACTGGGTTCAGCAGACCCCATCCTCTTGCCCCCTCCAACCCTTCTTCTACTACTAATTAACAGAGGGAAGTGGGAGGACTTCTCTGATATACAGCATGGCCCACATTCCACTTCCCGATACTTAACCATTACCCAATATGATTCCAAAAATGTATTAATATTGATATCAGATCATAGCCGTGTCACGCGGCTTCGGTGGCGTAGTTGGTAGCATGCTGAGCTTCTATGCCCAAGATCGCGGGTTCAAATCCAGCCGAAGTCGTCGGATTCTTTAAGAGCGTTAAAATCCCTCAGTATGCCTTCCTTCGAAGGGGAAGTAAAGCCGGCGGTCCCATGTCATAGATTTACGGCATGTTAAAGAATCTTTCACTAATTACACCTGTGTGAAGCTAAATTGTGTAGGTTAAGAATGTACACAACGCTCTTAGGTTCCTACGTTCGTTGCCAAGAGCCGACTGCGGTGGCGTCTGGTGGCTAAGTTCTGAACTAGTAGTCGTTGACGGTGGCGTTTGGCGGCAAAAGTAGGAACTATTTGAAAAATTCAAAAGCCTGCAGTCCTTACTCGAATTTAAAAAAAAAAAGATAACACACACTAATACAGTGATCACAGTTATCAGACAGATTCTACACACACCCAAAGTATACGGGGCTACATGACCGCGTTGTCGCAGCCCCTAAACTTAAGAACCAACCAACCACCAGAGCCGTGTAAACATTACATCGCGATATTAGGCCATTAATATTTTCATTGGTGTTTTTTTATATTTCAGAGGGAACGCGGGGGAACGCGGGGGTACGCGTACCCCTTAAACATTTGAAATCTGCTAAAACTAAAAGAATGGTACATTTGTATCTAGTCCGGCAAATATAACTTTCGACTTGAAAGTTCATCGATCGGCTGGCGTCAACGCGCTGTTCACAACAGCTGGAGGAGATTTCGAGTAATCCTCGATTTAAATCGACCTGTCGAATCAGTTTCTTTTGGTCGGTAACTCGGCACTCCGTTCTTAAAAGCACGCAGGCAAGTGTTTGGAGGTGCGGTAGGTTGTTATTTTGTGCGTGTGGTTATTCATCTGGCGACCGATAAGAAAATCAAGCAGAGGAAGCGTGAAGATGGCAGTGATCAGCCTCTTTTACCAGTGTGGAATTTACTGTAAACAGGACAGCAAAATGAGACACTACCACTATTTATTTCACGTAATTTAAAAAATGTAAAATGATTAGAAAAACTTAGTGCAGTTACCACCTTGACATGCTGACCACAAATAAATTAACCCAATGCAACCTTTCATTCAACACGTCAGCACGAAAAGTAATAACCAGACTCCGAAAATTGCAAGATGATCATGTTTTGTCGCCTACAACTCAGAGTACCCCTTAAATTATTTTTAGAAGAAGAAAAAAAGAAGCACTGGTTATGCCCAATCAAAGAGCGCGTTAGAACTTATTTAGCACAATGTTTCCTCATTTCTTCGCAATATCTCTTCATCCGTTCACTGTGCTCTCTTCAAATATTGTGTGACATACATCCGGGCAAACCCGCCAGGGCAACGGTTAAAATACAGGCTAATCTCTACTTAGTATAAGTATTGAATGTTCCGGGTAATTTCGACAACCACTGGATGGATTTTGATGCGGTTTTCACCATTCTGTAAAGGATTTCTCAAGGAAGGTTTCTATAGAAAATAATTTATTTATGACCAAAGGAAGCCGAGCAATAACTATTTCAGTGAATTGAGTTGAAAAAAGAAACTACCATCCGTGCACCTTTTAAGCTAACGCTGCGCAAACCGTTATGAGTGTAAGAATTGTTCAGCATGAAGAGTTCTACAATAAAGTCCGCGACAGCATATCTCTATCTTCAATACCTCGCCCACTATAAGTATGTTTACGTTTTCTTTTATTCCAACAATCTCCATTCAAGACACAGTTTACGAGCTAGCTAGCAAGCGTGCCTATCAACGCAGTTTCAGCCTTGGTTCCGCAGAATACACAGTAAAGTTTAGAATGGACGGAAGGGGGATTTGTGTTTCATGCATCACGCCATTCTTAAATTACGTCTGACAAGAATCGTAGCACATGTTATCTTCATGATAATATAATTAATAGTCCAGTCAGTGATTTTTAACCTATCATGCCAAGACGACGACGATGATGATGATGATGATTGTTGTTTTAAGGGGCCCAACATCCAGGTTATCGGCCCCTAATGGTCTGGGTGATAGCGAAAATGATGTCAATGAAGTGGAAACCAGAACGAAAATTAAGTGAGAAGGAGAATACTTACAAAAAGGAACTCAGATTGGAACTACTCACAAAATGGAGAGCGGTAATACTTACACAAGGGAATTTAGAACGAAAATACTCACAAAAGGAATAGATTGAAAAATACGCACAAAATGTAGATTAAGTTCAAAATACGTACAAAATGCAATGTCCAGTCAAAATACTTACAAAATGCAAGTGAAATTCAAAATACTTACAAAATGCAATTTAGATTGAAAATACTTGCAAAAAGCTGTTTAGGTTGAAACATGCCAAGACGGAAAACGATTATAGGACGTAGGCCTAGTTCATTGAAGAAAAAAAAATCCTTTTAAGCTTACGCTGGATAAACCGTTAAACATACTGCGCGTAGCCCCCCGGGTTGCTAGTCTTTCTATGAAAACCGGTGCAAACGTGAATCTTGTCCAATGTAAGCAAGACACTTCGTATAATAATCATTAAAAAAAATACCGCTGCAGAACTAAGAACATGTGCATTCCAACGACTTCCGGTACTTACAAAGTGAAGTCTGTATAATATAAGTGTTTGCAGACATGCTATTTTAAACCGGCCACGTCATTTCCGATAGTCAAGTAGCGTCAGTCACTTCCATCCCATCCGCTGATGAAAAGAGGAAAGGATGAGTTGTTATCCAACCATTTTGCATAAGTGCCTTTGTTCTGCACAAGTCGGTGGTTAGAATCATGACCCGCAGGTCTACAGCCATAGCGAAAAATGTAATCACCATTAACATAACAGCGAGTTAGTTAGTTAGTTAGTTAGTTAGTGATTAAGGTTTTAAAGGGCCAAAAAGCGAGGTCATCTACCCCCTAATAATAATAATAACATATCCATGAAATGGTTTCTCATTATAGCTTTTTAGCCAATTTTCAATTTTGAAAAAAATAGGCTTATGAGATCACCTTTTGTCCGTGTGTCTGTGTGTGCGCGCATGTGTGTGTGTGTGTGTGTGTGTGTGTGTGTGTGTGAGAGAGAGAGAGAGAGAGAGGTGTGTGTATGTCCCCCCCTAATAACTTTTATACGGCTGGAGCGATTTCAATGAAACTCGGTAAGTTCATAGCACTATTCCGGACGACCTCGACCGTGCCCTTCAAATTTTGTTACGTCTCACCAATCCAACATAGCGGCTGTGCGAAATATTTCACCAGCATTCAATATCTCCGAAACTATTCCCGATATCACCCTGGAATTTTTTACGGTGATAAAGGGAACTACTAGAAGCTCACCTATGTGACTATTGAAACACTGGTAACTACAAAACCAACATGGCGACCACGCAAATTTGCGACATTTAAATAGACGTTTCTCGCGATTTAACCAACCAAACGAAATAAAACTTGGTACAGTATATGTTTATACACAGTGTAATGCACCGACATCAAACTTCGTTCAATTGTTTACATAACCACAAGATGGCGGATGTGCGAAATATTTCACCGGCATTCTATATCTCTGAAACTATTAGCGGTATCACCCTGAAAGTTTGTACGGAGATAAAGGGCACTACTGGAAGTTCATCTAAATGACTTTCAAAAACCGGTTAACTACAAAACGAACATGGCGGCCAAGCGAATTAAAGAAGTTAATAGACCTTTCTCGCGATTTAATGTTCCAAACGCAATGATATCTGGTACAGGAAATGTTTATATACAATGTAGTGCACTGGTATCCATTTAGTTCAATTGTTTACATAACCTCAAAATGGCGGCTGTGCGAATTTTAACATTAAGTTGTTATTTCTTGTGTCGTAATCATGCAATTGAAGTGAAAGTTTGAATAATGAGCCTACGCAATAATTTTCCTTTAATGGTACATGACTCTATGGCCTATAGATTTAACCATCCTACATGGCGACCATCCGAAATATTTAGACGGCTCTGAATATCTACGAATCTATTAAAGCCATCAAATTGAATTGCTTTATGTTCATTGGGGTTATGAACATAAGTTCACCTATAGGACTTTAAATAACCTGGTGATCACAAATCCAACATGGCGGCGACGCGAAATATAAATATTCACATGGACGTTTCTCGCAATTTAACCATCTGAGTGCAGTGAAACTTGGTACAGTAAATCCTTATACGAATGTTAATCCACTGGCATCTAATTTATTTCAATTGTTTCCATAACCACAAGATGGCAGCTGTGCGAAATTTTAAAATATCCTTGTTTCTTCTTGTGTCCTAATCATGCGATTGAAATTTGAATGCTACACTTACACAATAATCTTCATGTAACAGTACATAACTCTAGGATCTACATATATAAAATCCAACATGGCGACCATCCGAAATATTTAGTCGGTTATCAATATCTACGGATCTATTACAGCAATCAAACTGAAAATTTCTATGTTCATAGAGACAATTAACATAAGTAGGATATATGAAAATAGGCTGTAAGTTATAGTTCTTCACGGAACTACTTGTTTTTCATCTATTCATTCTCAATCGTCCTGCCTCGACACACACGTTTGCTTACTTTGATTTCCATTATCCTCATTTTCCTAGGATGATGAAACTCTTTCTCTGTTTCTTTTTCCCTTCAAGAACGTAATGAAACGTTACAAAAAAAACTAGCACGACCTCCGATGTTGTTTTCTTGATTAACAGGCAACATATAAGGCATTCTATTACACGGTACATTCACTGCACTTGGTCATCAAATAATGAGCGAGTAAAATTACTGTTGTGGTTGGCCGCCTTAATTTAATTCGTGCTGATTTTGTAGGTCATGATCTTGTCTCGCGAAACAATAGAGTTCCCTTTACCTGAGGCTTGGGTCTGCACCTGGGATGAGATCACACAGTCTGCATTGTATCTTAACTTATAGCAGCAGTGGCTTGCTTACCGAGACCTTTATCAGAGTCTTCCATAAAGAGGGCTTTAACCTAGCTCACAGCATATTTAACGCTCTATTGACGTCAGAAAAGTTGGATGGCGCAGCCACGCGGTAGAATGTTGAAGCTGTAACATAGTGACTGGTGAGCATGGTGAAGCATTGACGTCGTGATGGAAACAGAAAGGAATTTGTCAAATTCGAGGAGGTACTGCTCTGTATACGGTTGCAAATCGTATAAAGCGAGTACGAAATCTCTTCACTACTTTCCTGTACAAAATGTTCAGAGAGAAAGATGGGCTTCGGCGCTATCAATTGGACCACGTGTTACACGTTATTTGACAGTGTGCAGTCTGCATTTTTGTGAAGACGACGACTTTCTTTCCACAGCATAAGCACCGGTACTGTTGATTATTGATAGTTATTGTCTCTAATTTGTATTCACAAGGATTTAGCTACATCAAAAATACTGATACACTTGTAGCCTAATACTTCTGTGCCGTAGGCCTACATAGAATGTAATCCACTCTTCGTAAACTTATTTTAGGGGTTCTTCCGATTGACAATAGCCGAATGGTTAGAAAACTTAAGAAAAATGCTGTTCCTAGCCTTAATTTGCCAGAGAATTTATATTCTTGCCCTTGAACAGCAAGTAAGTAGGTCAATATTTGCAATATTCAAGTATGATTTGGCTTAAATTGTGTTTTTGGCTATGATCTCCTTACTGTTGAATTTAGTTGATTAATGTGTAAAATTTTAGTTTTAAGTACCGGTTTGGTGACCCATCTTCCCAGGCAGGCCGGTAACACCTATACTACTCAAGCAGATAGGTCACTTAGCCGTAATTTGGAAGTTATAGTGATGTTAAGTATACATATGCGGTAATGTAGCAGGAGACCTGATCGGCCTAGGCTATTCTAACTTTAATTAGTTCCCATTTCAGGGTTTTTCAGTTTTGAGTGCGAATAGTTGGTTTGAAAGTTGTACAACAGTAAGGAGAGTATGTTTTCTATAGGTTTTATTTGGTATTGTGGTTTATGTCGAGCTGAGGAGTGAATTTGGTTTGGCTTAAAGTGTAGTTTTTGATCTGTTCAGTTTGCTTATGACAAGTTCAAATGGGGACTCCAGCTTTGTAAAATATCTGTATTTTAAATATTTAATTAAATATATTGATAAAGAGGATGCCTCCATTTTAACTTGCCTGTGGCAAGAAATTAATAAATTTATATTCTTGCTTTTGAACAGCAAGTATGTAGGTCAATATTAGCAATATTGAAGTATGATTTGAGCATCCCAAGTAACGCTTCTTTGAACCCAAAACATTCATGCAAATTCAGGGTTGCTGGATTCAATTTATTATCAGGGAGTCGTCCTTTGTGTTATGTGAGATATATAATGTGAAATTAATAAAAACATCGATACCGCTAGGCTCCCAAGTACAGGCTTCATATATGTAACCGCAGACAGTAAATTAACTATCTACAGGTGGGTAATATTTTTAACTGGTAGTAATTAAGAAATGCATTTAAATTGATTATAAAAATATTTCTATCAATGAAAGAAAATATGTAGTATTTTGCCATCATAAATTAGAAGCCATAACAAACGCACACCCAATTACTTCTCGTCACTATCTCGCCGCCATATTGCAAACAGCTGACCGTAAGCCCCTCCCCCGTTTCGGACGTCATATTACTTACTCTCCGGCCTCCACAAACCGCAGTCGGTTCTTGGCCTCGTCAAGTAGCCTCCTCTACCTCGATGTGTCCTTGACATCTTCCTCTCGCGCTCCCAGTAGCTAAATGTCCTTGGTTGCCTGGTCTCTCCATTTCATTTTTGGACTGCCTATAGGTCTTCCTCCGTCTGGCTTTTTCTCACACACTTCTCGCAGTCTAAATCCCTCTTCTCTTGTATACACGTGACCAGCCCATCTCAGCCTTCTTGTCTTAGCTTCCACAACAACATCGGGTTCTTTATACAACTCCTTTAGTTCCTTGTTCTTTCTCCTTCGACACTCACCTGCTTCACAAATTGGTCCAATAATCTTTCTGAAAATTTTGTTTTCAAAAACCTTTATCTTTCTGTCGGTGCATTTGCTTAATCCATTTAACGCAGTATATTTAAAAATAATTTTCTCCCCTAATCTATTGAACATATCCCTATGAAGTTTGACATACACACAACTGGACATATCCACAACCAAGAGGATGTTTCTGAAGCAGGTGAACGAGAACTTAAAACTGTATTTAGAGCTGTCATCTTGGCCATTGACACGGCTACGAACAAGGACATTCTGCCGGTTCTTGATCTGGACTTGTTTTGTTAAGAGATTTGTTTAATTTATTTTATATCGGTTGATTCCTCAGTTTAGGGGCTGCGACAACGCGGACATGTAGCCCCGAGTACTTTGGGTGTGGGTAGAATCTGTCAGATAATCGGTGTTAATTGTGATGGCTGTATTAGTCCGTGTTATCTGTTTTAATTCAAGTAAGAACTGCAGACAATAATTTCAAGAAATTCTTACTTTTGCTACCAACTGCTACCGTCCACGACACCTAGCTTGCGGACTTGGCTACTAGAAGGCTTCGCAGTCAGCACTTGGCGGCGAACGATGGAACTAATAGAGCGTTAATCAATTCTAACCTACACATTTTAGCTTCACAAGTGTAGTTAGTGGAAGGTTCGTTTTCATGCCATAAATCTATGACATGGACCCGTCAGCTTTACTTCCCCTCCAAAGGAAGGCATACTGAGGGATTTTAACGCTTAAAACAAGTAGTTCCGTGAAGAACTATACAGCCTATTTTCATATAACCTACTTATGTTAATTGCCACCATCAACATACAACATTTCAGTTTGATTGCTGTAATAGATTTGTTGACATTGAGAACCGACTATATATTTCGGATGGTCGCCATGTTGGATTTTATATATGTAGGTCCTAGAGTTATGTGCCGTTACATGAAGATTATTGTGTACGTGTAGCATTCAAACTTCAATCGCATGATTAGGACCCAAGAAGTAACAAGGAGATTTTAACATTTCGCACAGCTGCCATCTTGTGGTTATGGAAACAATTGAAATAAATTAGATGCCAGTGGATTAACATTCGTATAAGGATTTACTGTACCACGTTTCACTGCACTCGGATGGTTAAATTGCGAGAAACGTCCATGTGAATACTTATACTTCGCGTCGCCGCCATGTTGGATTAGCGATCACCAGGATATTTAAAGTCCTATAGGTGAACTTATGTTCATAGCCCCTATGAACGTAAAAAAATTCAGTTTGATTGCTATAATAGATTCGTAGATATTCAGAGCCGTCTAAATATTTCGGATGGTCGCCATTTTGGATTGTTAAATGTATAGGTCATAGAGCCATGTACCATTAAGGGAAAAATTATTGCGTAGGTTCATTATTCAAACTTTCACTTCGATCGCATGTTTACGACACAAGAAATAAAAACTTAATTTTAAAATTCGCACAGCCGCCATCTTGAGGTTATGTAAACAATTGAACTAAATTAGATACCAGTGCATTACAATGTGTATAAACATTTCCTGTACCATATTTCATTGCGTTTGGAACATTAAATTGCGAGAAAGGTCTATTAAAATTTTCAAATTCGCTTGGGCGCCATATGTTCGTTTTATAGTTAACCGGTTTTTGAAAGTCTTATAGATGAACTTCCAGTAGTGCCCTTTATCTCCGTACACAATTTCAGGGTGATACCGCTAATAGTTTCAGAGATATAGAATGCCGGTGAAATATTTCGCACAGCCGCCATCTTGTGGTTACGTAAACAATTGAACGAAGTTAGATGTCGGTGCATTACAATGTGTATAAACTTATACTGTACCAAGTTTTATTGCGTTTGGTTGGTTAAATCGCGAGAAACGTCTATTTAAATGTCGCAAATTCGCGTGGACGCCATGTTGGATTTGTAGTTACCAGTTTTTCAAAAGTCACATAGGTGAACTTCTAGTAGTTCCCTTTATCTCCGTAAAAAATTACAGGGTACTATCGGGAATAGTTTCGGAGATATTGAATGCTGGTGAAATATTTCGCACAGCCGCCATGTTGGATTGGTGAGACGTAACAAAATTTGAAGGGCACGGTCGGGGTCGCCCGGAATAATGCTATGAACTTACCGAGTTTCATTGAAATCGCTCCAGCCATTTAGAATTTATTAGGGGGGGACACACACACACCACACACACACACACACACACACACACACACACACACACACACACACACACACGGACAAAAGGTGATCTCATAAACCTATTTTTTCAAAATTGAAAATAGGCTAAAAAAAATCGACGACTTCAGCCGGGTTTGAACTCGCGATCTTGGGCATAGAAGCTCAACTACGCCACCTAAGGACTCTTAACTTTCTACCGGTGGATTTATTTTCTTCCTAGCTGATTCCTAAGGCCACTTTCCTTATACGTTCCCACTTTCTATTTCGGATATATTCCAAGAAGACCATTACAGGTCTGTAAAATTAATGTAGGAATAACCAAACGTTACCATGACAACGCAAACACGCTTGTTTTATATTATCAGAGTTGTCACGGGCGGCTTCGATGGATTAGTTGGTTGCATGCTGAGCTTCTATGCCCGGCCGAAGTCGTCGGATTTTTTAAGAGCGTTAAAAATCCCTCAGTATGCCTTCCTTTGGAGGGGAAGAAAAGCCGGCGCTCCCATGTCATAGATTTATGGCATGCAAAAGAACCTTCCACCAATTACGATTGTGTGAAGCCAAGATTTGTAGGTTAGATTTGATACGCTCTAAGTTCCAACGTTCGTCGCCAGGTGCTGGTTGCGATGGCATCTAGTAGCCAAGTTCGCAACTAGGTGTCGTGGAATGTAGCATTTGGTAGCAAAAGTGGGAACTTCTTGAAAATTGATCGTCTGCAGTCGTTAACTGAATTACAACCAAGTGAGTTAGCCGAGGTCGTTACGGCGTGGCTACTGGCAGTCGCTCACATCCGGGAGGCGAGGAGGTTCGAATCCCCCCGCCGGCAACCTTGAAGATGGTCTTCTGTGGTTTCCCATCTTCCTTCCAGGAAAATGCCGGGGTTGGTCCCTAACTATAGGCCACAGCCGCTACCTTCCAACTCCTCGTCCTTGCATTCAAACTTTCCTCCCCAGACAACACACCACACGTGACGGTACTTGTAGCTCACCCCATGGGTGTCCGCCTAGAAGCAGCTACAAACTTGGCGAGCCGAACATGTCCTCGGACACTCACGCCACTCAACAGCCATACGCTAAAAAAAACACCTGAATTACAGATAACACACACTAATTCAGCCATCAAAATTAACACCGGTTATCAGACAGATTCTACACACACACACACCCAAAGTACACGGGGCTACATGACCGCGTTGTCGTAGCCCTAAACTGAGAAACCAACCAACCACGAGTTATCACGGCGGTTTACGCAAGCAAGTCCTACCGGTTTATGTCAAGGCGTTTTAGTTCAGAGTGTGACCGCTGGCGCATCCGACATTAAGATATTGATTGATAACAGATGGGTAGTGCCTCACAATCCACTGTTACCGGTACTAGAAATATTATTTCCGTTGGCCCTAGATAACGAATCAAGTAACGTAGTACAGACTATACGGAGATATTTATTGTGCGAAACCAGGGCGGGTCAGCTAATAACTGTCGTACATTGGACTATACCACTGATATATTTACTGGGATTGATTCTCAAACATTGATTCAGTAATTAAGGTTATGGTAGGCCATTTAATTCATGCTGAATTTTGTAGGTCGTGGCGAGTTGATCCTAACAAACAATAAGAGTTTCCCCTCACCTGAGGGTCGGGATGAGATCATGGACCGCATTGTATTTGATGGAAAGCTTGGCTTACTTTCCAAGACCCCTCGAGAACCGCTCATTTAACCGTGTCATCCATACACCCACCCACAGAACAAGATGAGTGCGGTGCGATGCGAGGAGATAAGTGATTCTCCACGCTTTAACGTGCAACAATGAGAGTTTCACCCGGACACACTTTAATTTATTGCCCTTAAAAGAGAAAATAAAGTCAATAACTCTGGGCAATGGAAACCTTCAGGGCTGTAATCACTAATCTTTCTAGAAGAGGAGGACGCCATCCCTCGAAGCTTCCATTCAACTTTCCCTGCATGCCGCTTTGAAATGGCGAAGTCCATACATAGAATTCCTCCACTCTAAGGTCATCATGGCATCTGTCTGGTAGAAATCCCTCCAGATGTTGGCTTTCTTCTCTTGAAGTTCTTGCAGTAATAACTGATATTGCTTTGTAGATGGCAGTAACATTCCTATGCGTAACTCTTCTATGTAAAATGGTTGTCTCGTTAGTTCATAGGTCGTCCTTGACGGTGCATTTTTTCCTAGACAGAGAATCTTTTTCATGTATATGGCCTTTACCCTTTCTATATTTCGCACTTTATAAATACTCCTCAAAGCGGGTGTATCGCTATTACAATAAAATCAGATCAATAATATTATTCTGATGGGAGGAGCTAAAATTCAACTTTCCATATTTCAAGATTTAAAACATTAATTTTGGTTCCGTATTGATATTCTAATGGGCTAGGGTTCCGCCTGAGTCAATACTTTTATTGAAAATGATCACTTATGTGGTCATTAGAAATGGTACATGTTTCGAGGACTAATAGACATTTTTGTCCCCTTCATCAGCCAATATTAACACTAAATGAGAAAAGTATTTCATTAGCATAGCACTAAAATGTCAATAGCCACTGAACGTAATAAGGTGCACCGTATAGATAAATAGGATATTTGAAATGATTAAGGCACAATACACGAAAAAACACTTTTAACTGGGTCAGTTCAATTCAATGTAGTTGTTATGGACGTGACATCTACGAAAAGAATATGCGGAATGCTTCTTTATGGTCTGCAAACGTCATTGAAAACGTATACGTATTCAGTTGTTGACGCAATCACAGTTCTGTTATGAATCAGTAAGTAATGTGACGGAAATATTAACATGGTATTTCAATACATCACCATTGTGTAGAAAACCAATGAAGATGCTTTGCTGAAGTGATGTGAGTGCCAATATCAAGTTCGGCAGAAGTAAAAGATATACGAAGCGGTAGGAGTGGGTCTCCAATCAGCATGAGGTTAGATCGAATGTTTAAGTCTGATATGATTTGTCTTTTATTTATTTCCGCATATTCATTTCGTAGATGTCACGTCGATAACAACTACATTGAATTGAACTGATCCAGTTAAAAGTGTCTTTATGTTCGACCCTCACTATTATGTGTTAGAAAACTGTATCATAATGAAGGTCATTATAACACCGTTTTTCATTATGATACAGTTTCTCCAGCCAATCAGAGCTCGTTCATTGACCAATTAGGTAACGATACCTTCGCGCATGCACTCAAAATCCAACATGTCGGACATAAACCCAACATCGAACTATAATAAATTACCGACATGGAATACGCACCGTCCATATGTTCGCGTAAATAAACTGGCGAATATGAGACAAGAAATAGCACTGTACCGGTACCTTAATATCCCCAAAACCAATTTCTACACAGCGCGTGGTTTTGACACTACTTCAGTGACAGTTTTACTGAATACTGCTGCGCAATCTGAACATATGGTATAGAAGCACACAGAGCGCATGCGTCGGTTGTCCAGAGAGCTTGGACAAGAGAAATATACTACCCACCGCAGCACCCGATCACAACATTCTACTGTAGTGACTGAACAGATATTTATGAATATTTATGTTAAAACATATAATAAAGTTATAATTATCGTCGAACATAAACAGTCGTATGCAACTCGCCTATAATGGTAATTAAGACACTCGTATGGAAATTATAAAACTTGCATTCGCTCGTTTTATAAAAATACTCGTGTCCTAATTATAGCCATTATAGGCTCGTTGCATAATGTACTATTTCGTGTATTGTGCCTTAACCATTTCAAATAACATCCTATCAATCTATATACCCAATCCCCTGGCACTATACAGTCCATGATGGGCCTTGGCCGACCAAGCGACCGCTGCCCAGCCTTTTGGCCTGCAGATATTGGGGTGACGCGTGATCAGCGCATCGGGTCCCCTCGGCCGTTAATCTTAGCTTTCATGATCGGGGCGCTGCCTCACTGTCAGACATCTACTCAATTGTCCTCACGAGGCTGGGTGCACCCCGTTCCAACCCTCACGTCAGTTTTAAAATCCCTGACGGAGCCGGGAATCGATCAATCTATATGGTGCACCATATTAGGTTCAGTGGCTATTGACATTTCAGTGCTACGCTAATCAAAGAATTTTTTCATTTAGTGCTTAATATTGGCCGATGAAGGGCACAAAACATGTATATTAGTCCTCGAAACATGTACCATTTCTAATGACCGCATTTCAATGAAAGTATTGATTCAGGCGGAACCCTAGCCCAATAGTATATCAATGAAATGAAAATCCACCGCCTGCTTCCAGTCTCCGACCGGGTCAGGAATGGAATGAATGAAGCCCCCATCTAGCGGCGAGGATATGAACTGTGCCGGCTGCCGAGGCCTGACGCACTCCTCTGGGGCAATGGTTAAATGAATGACAGATGAAATGAAATGATAGTGGAGAGTGTTGCTGGAATGAAATTTTGACAGGGAAAACCGGAGTACCCGGAGAAAAACCTGTCTGCCTCCGTTTTGTCCAGCACAGATCTCACATGGAGTGACCGTGATTTGAACCACGGACCCAGCGGTGAGAGGCCGGCGTGCTGCCGCCTAAGCCACGGAGGCTGGCCAATAGTATATCAATACGGAACCAAAATTAATGTTTTAAATCTTGAGCTACGGAAAGTTGGTGAAATATTTCGCACAGCCGCCCAGTTCGATTGGTGAGACGTAATAAAATTTGAAGAGCACGGTCGGGGTCGGACGAAATAGTACTATGTCCTTACCAAGTTTCATTGAAATTTCCACAGCTGTTTAGATTTTATTACGGGCGACACACACACACACACATTCGGGCAAAAGGAGATCTCATGAGCTTTTATTTTTTCCATAAATGAAAATAGGCTTAAAAATACAGATTTTTAGACATGTGTCACCGTGCTTGCAGATTTCCCTTCAGAGGGGTCGGTACAACACCTGTTCCTGAAAGGACAAGTGGTAAAACAGCTGCCTTTTTCAGCCTATTTTCATTTTATGAAAAAATAGGCTTATGAGTTGTGCCCCCCCCCCCCCCAATAACTTCTAAACTGCTGGAGCGATTTCAATGAAACACGGTAAGGTCATAGTACTATTTTGGCCGACCCCGACCGTGCCCTTCAAATGTTATTACGTCTCACCATCCAACATGGCGGATGTGCGAAATATTTCACCGGCATTCTATATCTTCGAAACTATTACTGATATCACCCTGACATTGTGTACGGTGATAAAGGGTACTACTGGAAGTTCAGCTATGAGACTTTCAAAAACCTGTAAAATACAAAACGAACATGGCGGCCAAGCGAATGTAGGACATTTTAATAGACTTTTCTCGCGATTTAACCATCTGAACGCAGTGAAATATGGTACAGTAAATGTTTATACACATTGTAATGCACTGGCATCTAATTTAGTTCAATTGTACACATAACCTCAAAATGGCGGCTGTGCGCATTTTTTAAATTAAGTTATTATATTTCATGTATTAATCATGGGATCGAAGTGAACATTTGAATAATGAACCTACGCAAAAAACGTCAAATAGTACATAACTCTATGGCCTACATATATAAAAATCCAAATGGCGACCAACCGAAATATTTAGACGGTTCTCAATATCTACGAATGTATTACAGCAATCAAACAGAAATTTTGTACGTTCATAGAGGCAATTAACATAAGTAGGATATATGAAAATAGGCTGTATAGTTCTTCACGGAACTAGTTGTTTCGATGCCACATCTTCTTTATTTCTTCCGCCAAAATTATCATTATTATTATTAATAATACAGCACAATAGAACCAGTGACAAGCACTATGAAAAAGAAGCGAATAGCTTTCTTGGGGCATCTAATAAGGTCACCAGAAAATAGAATCAGTAGGAATATAATAGAAAATTTTTGGAAGAGTAAGAGCAACAACAGGTGAATCACATGAGAGAGTTACATATTACAATGAATGAAAATCCACAGCCTGCTTCCAGTCTCCGACCGGGTCAGGAATGGAATGAATGAAGCCCCCATCTAGCGGCGAGGATATGAACTGTGCCGGCTGCCGAGGCCTGACGCACTCCTCTGGGGCAATGAGTAAATGAATGACAGATGAAATGAAATGATAGTGGAGAGTGTTGCTGGAATGAAATTTTGACAGGGAAAACCGGAGTACCCGGAGAAAAACCTGTCTGCCTCCGTTTTGTCCAGCACAGATCTCACATGGAGTGACCGGGATTTGAACCACGGACCCAGCGGTGAGAGGCCGGCGTGCTGCCGCCTAAGCCACGGAGGCTTCAGTTACATATTACAATACAAGACTTAAAATACAAGACAGGCGCAGGTTGGTTATTTCCTCAGTTTAGGGGCTGCGACAACGTGTTCATGTAGCCCCGTGTACTTTGGGTGTGTGTAAAATCTGTCTGATAACCGGTGACAATTGTGATGGGTTTATTAGTGTGTGTTATCTGTTTTTAATCCAAGTAAGGACTTCAGACATTCGATTTCAAGTAGTTCCATCTTTTGCTACCAAACGCCACCGATAACGATCAACTAGTTCTTAACTTTGTTACTAGATGCCACCGCAATCGGCTCCTGACGACAAACGTTGGAACCTAAGAGCGTTAGTCAAATATAAACTAATTTAGCTTCACAAAAGTGTAATTAGTGGAAGGTTTTTTTTAATCTATGACACGGGACCGCCGGCATACTGAGGAATTTTAATGCTCTTAAAAAATCCGACGACCTTGGGCATAGAAGATCAGCATGCTACCAACTACGCCACCGAAGCCGCTGAGACGGACGCCCATCACTTCCGAGCAAGGCACGCCATGATGCGTGATGGGCTCCATTTCGGCAACGCTGTACAGCTTTTCCCGGAGCGGCTAGCTGGTGAACGATGTGTTATTTCCGCCTACAAATACAAACCTATATGAAATAAGTGAGTTAATTTACGTATTTCACAGTCATACAGCATAACTCTTTGATGTAAAAGGATTACATCGCGACCAAGAACTACATTTTCCAACCACCCCGAGCCGAGAAAAAGTTACCTTACAAAAATGATAACTTTTTTTCTTGGACACGCAAAATATTGAAATTAATAAACCAGTTATACAACATTCCAATATATAGTGTGTTAAAATTTGGATTCGATCTGATGACAGGTTTCTGAGATAATAATTCTTAAATGTAACGCATGGTTGAAACACGCTTAAAATCGTGCACTTTTTGTGCTCCAACTACGACAAAAAATATTAAAATATAAATTAAAAATTCCAAACCTACATGAGCTAACATACAATAGAACGACGAAAATGATGATGTTATTGGATTTTATGTAGGTCTATTGGTTACTTCACAAACAACCTTCAAACTGGAGTGCACATAATACTTTGGTCGACAGTAAGCTACAGACGAAGATCAACAAACAGAGGATAGAAAGACTGATTCCAGAGGAAGAAAAAAAAACCTCCGAGTGGATAAAGAAGTATTGGGCGGATAAAAAGATGAAAAACCTAAACCTTACATCAGTGTAAAGTGGTCGATGCAGACCATAAAATTAAAATAATAATTATTATTATTACAGCACACGAGTATGCCTTACATAGCCAGCAATAAAATAAATGACATACTTTCCTACCACCCCGACCCAGTGGGCATGGAGGTTGCTCATAACAGAGCAAAATAAGAACAAGTCACGACCCATAAAGGGAATTACAAGGTTAACCACAAACCGTAATTGCTGAGGCAATATTCTGTAACATGGTGGTGAGGATCTCCCGAGAGCTTTATGATGTGTGGTAGTCATATTAACACGTACATGGCTTAGCCAAGGATCTATCCATCAACCTTCTACACTAACCGAAAAAAACAAATGTTTGGTCTGATGCAGCCCTCCATTTCTCCCTGTACAGAGCTAATCGTTTCTTCAGTTCTCTACATAGCTACAACACCCTACATCCGCGGTAATCTGTTATAGGATACTGTGTAGTCTTGAGCATGTATTATTAGGCAGCATTATAACAAACAATTCCACGTTGTGTGGTAACACCACCAAGATTCTTGTGGAGTGAAAAATGTTAAAATATTATGAACTGAATGATATTTTGACAATAGAAACTATAAACAACAACAAAATTGTAACAAACGTAAATTCAGAAAAGAAAGTAACATTGGTTTGTTCTGAACACTCATCTCACTTATAAATAAATATATACTAATACATAAAAATAATTGTATCAATGCAGTCAATGGTCATGTAGCCTACTTTTCTTTTAGGACGGGCCAGGGAAGGGATATTGGAAGGAAGAGATGGTGTCTGTCCGTGTATTACTCAATCACGCAATAACCACTGGTCCGATTTACATGAGATTTTACATTGATGTAGCTGATTTACCTGGTTAACATATAGGCTACTTTTAATTTCGATACATTGCACTGTTTAAAGATGGCGACCGTTTAAGTGACGTCACTACACCCTTTGGCTACAAACTTTCATAAATAAAAAGAGAACGGTAAGAAATAGAAAATCTTTGATGGGATATACGTGGTTTAAAATTTCATTTTGTATACGAAAGGTCCTTATCACTTTTTGTTTATCTCCAACGTTTAGCGAGTAAAACCTAAATTTGTGTTATAAAACACGGTCAACGCCGAGCGGTGTAGTTGGACAAAATGTGCCATCCTTACTCTCCCTCCGCGCAGCACCTCGCCTATCCCCTGTTTTAACTGTCACCTTCACATTTCAATTTATTTATGACCCGAGGCGAAGCATGGGTACTTCAGCTAGTAAATAAATAAATAAATAAATAAATAAATAAATACAATTTCTTGACACGGAGATAGGACGGATTGACAGGGTCAAAAAGTTCAAGTGCCTAGGAGAGACTATACAGGAGAAGAAGCAGCTTTTGGAGATCGAATTCTAAAAATGGAAAGAGCATATGGATTAACAAAAAATACCTGCAACAAGAAGTGCATCATCTCCTGGAATACCATACAATGTCGTGAAAACTGAATGTCTCTTTGCCAGTGAATGCCACTCAATGAACTATAGCCTCGAGAAACTTGAAGTCCTAGAAAGGAGAATTCTAAGAAAAATCATGGGTGAAGTTCAGACAGAAGACGGATAGAAACTGCGAAGCAACTGAGAAGTCTACAAGAACGTGGAAACAATCTCAGAGACTATGCAGAAGAGGAGGCTGATATTCCTCGGGCATCTATACAGAATGCCCAAACATAGATTAACAAAACAAATATTCGACTATCTCTGGAAGAAGAAGACCACCACAACGTGGACTAAGGGAGTTACGAAAGATTTAGAAAAGTTGAACATCACAGAGTCTCAGATGCTAGAAGGAAATGAATTTCAGGGTAAAGTGAAAAATCTGAAAAGGTTTCAAGATGCCTAAGAGTAGTGGATGAACTTGGACAGAAAAATCAAAGGAAACAGGCCAGTGACCACATGAAGGAATATTGGAGAGGAATCTCGAGGCAAAGGAAAAGGAAAGAAAAGAAAAAGTTGTTGCGTGATCCTAATAAATAAAGAAATAAATAAATTTATAAATAAATAAATAAACAATTAAACAAACAAACAAACAAACAAATGAATGAATGAATGAATGAATAGATAAATAAATACATAAATAAATATACAAACAAACAAACGAATGAATGAATGGATGAATAAATAAATAACTAAATAAATGAATAAATAAATATATAAACAAATAAACAAACAAACGAATAAATGAATGAATGAATAAATAAATAAATAAATAAATAAATAAATGAATAAATAAATAAATAAATAAGTAAATAAATATATAAATGTATAAACAAATAAACAAACAAACGACGAAATGAATAAATAAATAAGTAAATAAATAAATATATAAATATATAAACAAATAAACAAACAAACGAATAAATGAATGATTTAATTAATTAATAAATGAATAAATAAATGAATAAGTAAATAAATATATAAACAAATAAATTAATGAATGAATGAATGAATAAATAAATAAATAAATATATAAATATATAAACAAATAAACAAACAAACGAATAAACGAATGAATAAATAAATAAATGAATAAATAAATATATAAACAAAATCGAAAAGGCCTATGATAGTGTGTGTAGGGATAAGGTTTGGAAAGCAATGGAAAACATGGGAGTGGAAAAAGAGACTGTAGGCAGAGTGAAGGAGATGTATTGTGGAAGTGTGAGTTGTGTGAAAGTTGGAGGGGAAAGAACAGACTGGTTCAGACAAATGAGTGGCCTGAAACAGGGTAGTGCGCTGTCACCCCTTCTCTTTATTGTGGTTATGGACGAGGTAATGACACGGATAGCAGGAAAGATAGGAGAAGATAAGATGAAGGCAATGGTGTTTGCAGATGATCTCATGGTCTGGGGAAACAAGGAGGAGGAAATCCAGGAGCAACTGAAGGCTTGGGAAGAAACAGTGGGAGAGTACGGATGGAAGTTCAACATCAGTAAATGTGAGATCCTGTTAACGACCAGGAAAAAGGACAGACCAATGAGTGGGATAACACTTGGAGGTGGACAGCTGAAGAAGGTGGAAAGTCTCAAGTACTTGGGAAGTATAGTGGAGGAAAATGGGAGAAATGACAAAGAGATTACGGAACGTGGCAGACAGGCAGAAGCATTTCTGAGAAGCATTAGGAGCTTAGTGTGGAATAAAGATGTCCCACAAAAAAGCAAGGAAGTGTTATACAGAAGCTACTATATCCCGATACTGACCTATGCTTCAGAAACGTGGACAATGAAGAAAAGAGACATAAGCAGAATACAGGCAGGTGAAATGAAGTTCCTGCGAAGTAGGATCGGAGTAACAAGAAGAGACAGGGTGAGGAATGAAAAGGTCAGGGAAATGGTGAAAGAGGAGCCCTTGCAAGGTAGGATTGAGACATCAAGACTGAGGTGGTATGGACACTTAAAGAGAATGGATGAGAAGAAGATTCCCAAGAGGATACATGAGATGCAGATGCAGAAGAAACGACCAAGGGGAAGACCAAGAGATCGATGGCTGAAAGGAGTGGAGGAATGTGTCAAGAAGAGAGGCGAGGACTGGACCAGAGTGACAGCGGAGAGATGGTGGGAAGAAAGAAATAAGTGGCGAGGCTTATGTTCCAAACAGACCCAGCCTGGGGCTGGAAACTGTACAAGATGATGATGATAAACAAATAAACAAACAAACAAACGAATGAATGAATAAATAAATAAATGAATGAATAAGTAAATAAATATATAAGTAAATAAACAAACAAACAAACAAACAAGCAAACGAATAAATAAATAAATAAATAAATAAATAGATGAATAAATAAATTAAATAAATAAATAAATAAATAATATTTTAATCAACTCGTGACTAAGGGGAATTCTTCGCATAGCTTCTGCCTTCCACTGAGCCAATATACCCGCTCCCCCACTCTTTATCTGAACAATCACCATGAAGCGATCTTCCCACTCATGTAGATGCATATCTCACGGACGTTATTAAATATGTAAATTGCCCTGCCGGTAGTTGACGTAGCGGACCAGCGATGAACCGAGAATGGAACACATGTTCCAGTGGGCAACCATCTGCCATAGAGCACATATTGAGGGCTTTGTCCCTTATCGGACTGCACACGATGACGCATTTACAACCCGACTTGTAATAAGACTGGACAAATACATATATAACATTACAGTATTATGTCGCTAAGTGGCCTAGAAACACTCAATACAGTAAGTTCTGTTTTTCATTATCTGCACGGTATTCTAATACCAATCCAGCCAACAAATATGTACAGGTCTTCTCCCTCCTGTCTAAGCCCTCAAAGCACAGCGATCTACACCCTCTGTCTGAAAAGTTCGGTGAATGGGTCTATATTACCAACGGATTGTTGGCTTATCTGAAACAGCCGTTACTATCCTTCGAAGTAATCCCCGTGGATGGTTATGCACTTCTTAGAACGGCTGTGAAAGTCCTGGCATAGTCTTCCTGAGGGATAGCGTTCAGTTGGGTCACATTACGTTGGACGCACCGATACTCCATACTTTGTCGCTTGCCTTCGACACCAGGTCCCGTTTTCAGGACCATTCCATTCCACGGAACATTCACCCTTCTCACTGCCACCCGTAGAACAGGTGTGCACGTTAGGTTGCATAAATTCACCCTTCTCACTGCTGCCCGTCTATCAGGTATGCAAGGCAGGTGCGTAATTCACGCTTCTCTCTTGCTTTCAATTTAGAGTTTTGACGACTCAACTGAAGGCTATCCCTCAGGAAGACTCTGCCAGGACTTGTCCAGTCGTTCTCAGGACTTGTTCAGTCGTTCTTAGAAGTGCATAACCATCCACGGGGATTACTTCGAAGGACAGTAATGGCTGTTACAGGTAAGCCAACAAGCCGTTCGTAATATAGCCCATTGACCGAACTTTTCAGACCGAGGGTGTAATACACCTTCTCCCTCTTGTCTGAGTCATCTAATGCCGTTCATTTTATGGTTTTACCTTTGATTAGTATCTACTCATTTCCCATTACGATGCCGAAAGATGAAACCAGATGGAAATAACATTTTAAATCTAACGAGGGAAGTACCCCAGCTCGAACGGCTAAAATCGACTGGCAGTACGCTTAACATACGAAGATATGTCTGTTCTACTTCCCATCACGGTCATTTATCTGTAAAACCCCGCATTAGTGTACAATGTTTGGAAGTTACGGCGTCCAAAGATTGCGGGAACACAATTCGCAGCAGAAACTACCGTGCAACAGGCAATTCGGACCATTATATTAACAAGAAACAGATGTGGTGCAGTATCATCTGGCAAAAGGTTGAACACTTGCTTGCAACAAGAAATCTTAACACATGCAGTACCGTGTTGACATAGTAATCTTTCCCACAATAGAAGATACTGTTTTATCCTTCATTCGACGTCGAAGTGTAAATGTGGAGTTTCAATGAAGTGATTAAAACACAGCGGAATGAAACAGTACGCACACTTAACAAGGGCAACATGTAGACATACTCCATTATTTACAATGTTCCTGCATTGCAATAGTCCAAACTCTAAAGCCACGGTGATCACATTATCACTTACTCAGATGGCGCTGGCGACCAAACACGTACTTTTACAGATGAATGGCATTGATAGCTATTGACATAGGTACAGCTGTATACTTTAAACCCACTTTCAGTTGGTTTTCGTCGTTCGAGCTGGAATATTTCCCTCGTAAGTGGTATCACAAACTTTATTTATTATTGTGTATAAAATAAGCCAATGGAATGTGTGTCAACACTCCTTCGATGTAACAGAATTCGACACGGGACATTTTCAAACTGAAGAGCTGAGATGCTTGAACTCGCATGTGAACATGAGTAGGTTTTGACAAACTGGAATTAGCAGTTACGACGTGTATTATTTGCAAACAGTTTAAATCCATTTACACATGGAAGGCAAAAACATTAACTCGTCTGACCCAGATGGGGCTCGAACCCACGTCTTCAGATTTGGCCTTCCATCTGCTCTACCGAAGGCATAGGTTCGAATCCCAGATGGGACAGATAGTTTTATTCCCTATCTTCCATCGAAATGTCTTGTGAACTGCTTGTGCAATACATGATGTAACATCTGAAAGCCATCTTAGTCCTTAAACGCTTTTTAGGTCCTTGGGATATCATCTTCCCACCATGTATTTATAGAACAGCGATAGGGAGAATATCTTCCCACCCCTTTCATTTCAAGCTGTTCCACATGCATCCACAAGCTAGCTGCACAGCAATATTGAAAACCCATTAATTTGATGTATACTGTCATCAGAAACCAAAGGTGGGAAGCATATATCCCAGTGGTCTCCAAAGTGCACGTGCTCGCCAGTTCGGTTGTGTTGAGTGAATGCAATGCATTGTTTAACAGAAGAAGGTGTCTTTATTGAAGATAGCAGATTTTTTAAAAGTTAGTATATAATTGAAATATAATGTGAATAATGGTTTTTTTTTCACGTGAGTAAATATATTTCAGCTAGGAAGGAAATAATTATCTTGTTAAGGTTGCTCACCATAGAATAGAAGATTTTTAAAATTTATTTTCTGTGTTATTAGTAATTACTATTTGGAAATTATTGAATTATATTTGAATAAAATCACTTTTATATTTTTTGTGCAGTTTTCGGCAAAGATGTTATAGGCTACTGAACGTGTATTGCGTGGGAGTTAGTTGTTGTTTTTTTTTAAATTATAGAGCGTGATGTGTGTTTTGTATAATACTATATCATGTTAAATAAACCTCATTATCGAGAGATAAACGCAGTATCTTCATAATTTGGAGGTGTGAAATTTTACCCCATTGCTCATTTAAGAAAACATACTGTCGGGTATGGGCAGTGGGATAATAATTTCCCACCCCGTATTTCATAGAATAGAATCCACACCTATAAAAATGTTGCATATTCCTAATCACCTTTCATCCCCAATTACAAATGTGAAAAGAAAAATTATACCCCCAGTCTTTTGCCGTATAAAGGTTTAAAGCGGTTTGGAAAATCGCAGGTTGCTCAGCATCTTCTTCCTGGGTACTCTATCGTACGCCTTGTCTAAATCTACAAAACACAAACACAACTGTCCATTCCTCTCGTAGCATTTTTCAATAACTTGACGCATACTAATGATTTGATCTTGATATCCTCTTTGCGGTCTAAAGCCACACTGGTGGTCGGTCATCCATATTACTCTCGGCCAATGATCGAACTCTCCTTTCTACAATGCATTACCTGGGACACGTATCAAAGAAATACCTCCATATTGCAATATTTCCTGTTACATTGCTTATGGATTCCTATGATTACTGCCTTTATCCAGTCAGAGGGTGCATTTCCTAAAACCCATGCCTATTTGATTATCATGTAACAATTTCAGCCCTGCTTCTTCTTCTGCGCGAATGGGTCTCCTAGGACCACGCGGAATCAACACTTACTGGCCTTGATGTTTGCCCAATAACTCTTCATGCGCAACGATTGAGCGAGTCTTCGTTGCTGCGACCAGACGTGTCTGGTAGGTCTTCTCTCTTCTCTCTCAAAACCCGATGTATGAGTAATTTTCCTAATTTCCTCTCGATCCTTGAGATTAGGAAAACCTAATACAGCCAAGTCATTTTCCGCCTGTTTGTACCAATTGGACCTTGTTGACTTCTTCTGCAAAAACGTATAGATTTTATTAGTTAACCTAGTTGGGTCCATTCTGTCCAAATGTCCCATGAATTGGATCCTTCACATACGGATTGTGTCTGTAATTTTAGTAATTTTCAAATAGACGTCAGCATTAGGTTTTGCAAGGTGAATTCCATCTTTGATTCTTGGTCCCAACATTTTTCGCATGATTTTGCGTTCCTTAATCTCTAATTGATTTATCAGTGTTTTATGTTGTAGATTAAGTGTCTCGGCTGCATAAAGGGCTGCAGGAAAGACTACTGTTTTATATTGTTGAATTTTACAGTTCCAAGAAAGGCATTTTTTTGTTTTAAACTTAATTTGTCAAATAGAAAGCAGTTTCCATTTTCTGTAGTCTTTCTTCTATAGATTTTCCTTCAGCCCTGCTATGTAGAGATAAAACTTCAGAATTAGTCGAATCAAAAAAGCGTAAAGGCACAAAAACACTCAACATATTCAGTACATAGAAATATATGTTGTGATCTTTTGAAACTTTAAGTTGTAAATATTTGGTTCTTATGGCATTATCTGGACAATTTATTGATCAACAAAAATCCTACCCCCTAGTTATTGCAAACATGAGCCTTTTAGAAACCCGAGTACTTCTCATTTGAAAGGTCGGTAGAAGATTTCACAAAAGAGCGACTGAATCGTGGCCACAGCGAGCTACAATTCCCTCACGACAGACTGCGCGACGTGTTGGCTTGGCTTGTATGAGTTCGTGATTGAGGTTATGTCGTGCGCCGTGACGGAGAGCATCTCCACGACCGCGTCATGATCTCATCTCGTGGTGAGACATCGCAATGAGTACGCCATGTGTGTCGTGCACACATCGAGATTCGCTACACTTTCACTGCAATGGCCCGATTCACAGCTATGGCTTTCCGAAATATCTCACAGGGAGCACATACAATACCTTCATTAAAAAAACTAATAATAACAGCAAATTAATCCATGTCAGGAACGAAACTCTTTACCAAAAGACTGAAAAACTCTCTGACAATAAAAAAACGGAGAATTGAATTCAATGAATTCAAATAGACTAACCAAAAATATCTTCGAGTATTTTCGTAATAAAAAAACCTCTTTGGTTTAAGGAAAACTAAGAAAGACTTCGTAGAACTTCACACGATGCTCAAGGACAAAACTGTCACCAAGGATAAGAAACAACGGTTCCAAGTGAAACTCAAACAAAAGCGTACGATCCACATCTCTGCCGAAGAAAGGGAAGCAAGATCTCAAAGGATGAGGCAATACTGGGCCAAGAGGAAAGCTCAAAACAATAAGAAGTGATTGATTTCATGTACCCCAAAGTTGGGTGAAACAAATAAAGAATAATAATATGTTTGATTGAATCTTTATTTGGTCGTTTCACTGGCTCGATGCAGCTGTCCGCGCCTCCCTGTCCTGTGCTAATTCTTTCATCTCTACATAGCTACCACACCTTACATCCGAGACAATCTGTTTAACATATTCTAACCTTGGTCTATCCCTACAGTTCTTGTCCTCGACCCCTCCTTCGATAACTAAGTTTGCTATTCCTGGATGTCTTAGTATGTGTCCTTCTCTTCTCTTCATTAGCAGTCGCCAAAAATGTCTCTCCTCTCCCCACTCGTCTTAATACCTCTCCATTGGTTACTCTGTCTACCCATCTTATCTTCTTCATTCTCTTTTAACACCGCATTTCAAATCCGTCAATTCTCCTCCTTTCTGCTCCACCAATAGTCCCAAGTTTCACTTCCATAGAGCGCCACCATAGAACCATTTTTGAAATATAACACATCTAATCGATCGTTCCGCGGGCAATACAATTGTTCGATAAGTCAAAATACAATATCGATTATTCGCTAGGACAACGTCGCTATTTATTTTATTGTTCGAAAGCTGCGCAATTCAGGAGGCGCGGGACGATGAATTTTTCTAAGATGAATCGCGTTTTTTTTTAAGTATTCGGAATTGAAAGTTCTTATTTTTAATTCATGATTTAACGGATGACCCTTTAGTTTACCGCATCTTTATTGTACTGTAGATAACTTTGTAACACTTGTGAACTACATGAAGTCATGACGCTGTTTCTTGATTTCCCATCCACACAGGAAAGGGAATGAGTAATCCACCAAGTGTAATACTATGTTGTTACGAGTGGGAGCTGGCGATAATATCGCTGATGTTGCGAAATAGCTCCCCAGGTCATACGGCGGCTGAAGAAATTATTGATTTCCTTTGTTACCAGTGCAGGGACACTGATAAATGACTCGTAAGTATACCGCCTACCACCTGAAGACTTGACGCAATCTTGTCAATAATTCATAGCCTACACAACTGGACATCACAATAATACATCTTAAAAGCTACTAACAAAATGTTTCCGTTACAGAGTGAGCTGCAAATTACCCAAAGGCGGCGCAGCGTCTCATATGAACTTCCCAGGGTGCCTCATTGTTTAGAAACACAATTAATTATTAATTATGTGTCTAATAACAATATATAGTGACGTGGGTTGCAATCAAGAACTATATAGCACTCATAATGGGTGTGGTATTACTACTGTATAGCCTACTGTAGTTCGTTCGTTTGTTTGAGTCTTCAGTCGTTTAACTGGTTTTATGCAGCGCTCCATACCTCCCTGTCCTGAGTTAATCGTTTCATCTCTACATACCTACCACACCTTACATCCGAGACAATCTGTTTAACATATTCTAACCTTGGTCTACCCCTACAGTTCTTGTCCTCGACCCTTCCTTCCATAACTAAGCTTGCTATTTCTGGGTGTCTTAGTATGTGTCCTACCAACCTATCACCGACAGCAGTGGCTACGCTCGCTAAAGCGCAGCGTTGGGTCAAGGTGCCAAGCTCTCTGCTTACTCGGCAGACGCGTGGGTTCGAGCCCCACCGACGGCCGTCCTTGAAATGGTTTTCCGTGGTTTCCCTATTTTCAACACCAGGCAAATGCTGGGACGGTACCTTCCGACAGGCCACGGGCGCTTCCTTCGATATCCTTGCCCAGTTTCATTCATCATCAACCATTCCATCTTTCATCCCAACCCGCAGGTCGCACACGGGCGTCGACTAGAAAGACCTGCACTGGGCCTCTCAGGAGACCGCACGACAACAACAAAAAACGACCTACGGTATCTCTTCTCTTCATTAGCAGTCGCCAGAAACATCTCTCCTCTCCCGCTCGTCTTAATACCTCTTCATTTGTAACCCTATCTACCAATCTGATCTTCATCATTCTCCTGTAACACCACATTTAAAACGCTTCAATTCTCCTCTTTTCTGCTGCACCAATAGTCCAAGTTTCAATTCCATAGAGCGCCACGCTCCAGACAAAGGCTTTCAAAAATGACTTCCTAATATCTAAATGTATATTCGAAGACACTGCGAAACCACATGTGGCAACCAGAACCGCCAACAAGCTCCGGTCATTTCACTGGGAGAGTCTGGACGATCCACCATACAGTACAGACCTCGCCCCTAGTGATTTCCAAGTTTTGGGTCCACTGAAGAAGTTCCTGGCAAGACAGCGATTCACGTGCAACGATGACGCCAAGACAACAGTCCGACGATGGTTTCACAATCAGCCGGCTGAATTCTAGCACAGGGACATCTCAAATTTAGCACTGCGATGGGACAAATGTCTGAACAATGTGGAGATTATGTGAGAAAATTGTCTAAGGTACATAGAACAGTACGCATATTTGTAATTACTAGGGCCGGACTTCAATGACTTTGCATCTTTTTTCTGATGACAGTAGGGCGATGCTCAGTTGAATATATGTACGAAATGTATCACAAGGAGGGAAATGAAGCCATTTTATAGGTCGTTTTTGTTTTTGCATTTTTCAACATTTATGAGGAAATGAGTAATTACTAACTGCCTGTATGTATTCTTGTTTGACTAAAAACGAAATTGGGCCAAAGACTTTTCGATCCACCCTCGTAGAAAGGACAATCACAGCCTTCTAGATCAGGGGTTCTCATCCGGTCGGTCGCGACAGCCCTGGCGTCGCAGGATGTGTCTTGTGGGGTCGCGAGATACAGAATAAAAGTTTAAAAAATTAGTTATTGCTGTAGTTTTTTATTTAAAAATAAAAAAGAATACACTCACATTGTACTAAACTGTTACGGTATTTTTTATTCTATTAATAAGAAACTTGAGCTTATTTGGAATTAACCAATGTTTGAATGTCTGGAATAATTTTTGTAACACACAAAACAATGTCATTTTCCTGTGTCAAACGATTTCTTGATTTGGTTTTTAAATTCACCATTATGGAGAATCCTTGTTCACAGTTGTAAGATGTAACGCTGTTGTGGACCTGGGTATTCTATTCTAATACTTATCCAAAATGTGTGGGCACAATCATTGTTAAAAGTTAGTTTCACTGACTGATCACTTGAAATTTCTAGCATTAAAACTTGGGGGAGGGGTGGGGGGTTTCGCCAAAATACTCAGCCTAAAAGGGGGGTAGCAGTGTCTAAAAGGTTGAGAACCTCGGTTCTAGATCATATAGTTTCTTAGATGTGAATATAAAACGTAAAATATATTTAGCAAATGAGAGAAGCCTCCGTGGCTTAGGCGGCAGCACGCCGGCCTCTCACCACTGGGTCCGTGGTTCAAAACCCGGTCACTCCATGTGAGATCTGTGCTGGACAAAACGGAGGCAGACAGGTTTTTCTCCGGGTACTCCGGTTTTCCCTGTCACAATTTCATTCCAGCAACACTCTCCACTATCATTTCATTTCATCTGCCATTCATTTAATCATTGCCCCAGAGGAGTGCGTCAGGCTTCGGCAGCCGGCACAGTTCATATCCTCGCCGCTAGTTGGGGGCTTCATTCATTCCATTCCTGACCCAGTCGGAGACTGGAAGCAGGCTGTGGATTTTCATTTTCATTTAGCAAATGACAATTTAAATAGTACATTACGCAACGAGCCTATAATGGAAATAATTAAGACACGCTTCGCTCGTTTTATAATTTCCATACGAGTGTCTTAATTACCATTTAGGCGAGTTGCATACGACTGTTTATGTTCGACGATAATTAGAACTATTTTATGTTCGAACATAAATATTCATAAATATCTATCGAGATTTCGACTGTTTTATGTACTGAACAGAGCGCATGGGACGCAGAGAATACCTTGTATTTCACCATGGCCTCCTCAAATACCCCACTGACACTAGAAGCCACGCAGTGAAATTTAAAATAGGAGGCCGTGGAAGTCAGCGCAGATGCGATGCTATCCTTACCTAATTTGTCACACAACTGTTTTTTGAGCTCTGATTGGTGGGAGAAACTGTTTCATAATGAAAGATAGTGTTATAATGACCCTAATTATGATACAGTTTTCTGACATATAATATTTACGTTTCGACATCGTCGAACATCAAAGCTATTAAAAAAACGATGCGCTAAAATGTTCAGAAATATCCAAATATTTATGTAGAACAAGAAAAGAAACGTCATTGAAAAATTTGGAGTTTGATCTCACCAAGAGAATAGGTACTCACCGGGTTCTTGAGCGCCTTGAGTTGTCCTTCCAGAAAAAGCAGCTTCTCGAAGGATCGCAAGTACAGATGATGGTAGTTCCGCTCAAGTTTGCGAGCTACCACTATGGGAGGTTCAGTCTTAGAGTTGTTGTTGGTGGTGGTGGTGGTATTATTAGAGGTCTCTGACGCGGCGAATAGTTCGCATCGACGGACAACAGCCGACACCACCTTGGAATGCGCTGCAACGTCGTGGTGAAGCACCTAAAACACACAAAAATCAGGTGTTAAAATATCAAGCATGGCGCAAAAAAGCCAGCAAAAGATAATTTATACAATATTCGATGTCGAAGGGATATTAAATATATTCAAAGTATAATCCGAAACCGCAGATGCCGTGATGGTACCTTATTTAACACTCGAGATGCCACGCCCGTTTTAGAACGCGACAGGAGGTTGGCAACCATTATAGAGACTCTTGCTTTGGATGATGCAGCACGAAACAGCTCAATAGTGGAACAATTGAACCAAGTTTTCAGATTATCGATCCAAGAAATGCGTCTTCTTCCTGGTCTTCTTTTGCCTTGTAGCTTCCCTTGAATGACCAGCTGCAGCAGATACTGCAGTTTTCTAATTTTGACAGTATTTAATTTTTTTTTCTCTTTCCCATCCGCCTCATCACCTCATCGTTGGTGACCTTTTTTTTTTCAACTGAGCCTCAGTATCCTTCTGTACGTCCATAGCTCGAATGCCTCCAATCGGTCCATTTCTCTTTTCTTTATGATCCAGGTCTCAACTCCATAGAACAAGGTGGAGAAGATATAACATCTCAAAAGTCTAATTTTTAGATGTAAATTAAGGTTTCTGCTACAGAACACTCTCCTCATTTTTTATTGAATGCATTTCTGGCTTGACCGATCCTGGACTTTATCTCCCAAGTACAGTCAATGTAGCAGTTCACATTTGTTCCTAATACTTGTACTTTGTCACTTGCTGTACTGTCTCCCCCCATTGATTATCAAGCTCTCTTGATGTTGTGTTCGTGATACAGGTAGTACGAAGGCAAATTGTTTAACAACAGTGCCTATCAAACGGTATTAATATAAATGAATCGGTCGGAGCTGAAAAGTATTGTCAGTTTTCACGACTTTTCAGGATACAGATAAAACGTCATTGACAGAACAGAACTTAACAAACACACTATATTAGTCATCTATGTTGTGAACCAACTATTCAGGTTATATTTGTGTTAGAGGAATATTAATTTTAATTTTATTAACATATTTTTCTAATCAATTTTGCAAACGTGACTTAATGCCTTTCAGATCCGTGGTCAGTTTAGTACGGTCTAAAGCCTTCCAGAATGAATATTTCACATCTATAATAAAGCTGAAGAGTTTGTTTATTTGTTTATGTGTTTAAACGCGCTAATCTCTGGAACTACCAGTCTGATTCGAAAAAAATATTGTTGTAGTCTATATGATAGCCTGATTCAAGAGGAATAGTTTAGGCTACACCTCTCAGGTAACCTTAAAGGTTGATTTTTGCTCAGTAAGTCGGAAGAACAAGCGCTTTAGAACGGCTTCAATAATACCGAAGTCTATTGTTGCCATGTAATGCGGGTTGCATCACGTCGCCCCTACTAATGTTCTGGTGCAGAATTGCGAGCTGCTTATAAATTGCCGTCACGGGGAGTAATTAGTGCAAAATATCAGCTGCAATAAGCGTTGGTGCTTTCAAATTTACTTTCATTTATTCCGATCCTTATCCTTGAGGGCTCCAGTTCCGTAAAACAAATAAATCCACCGGGCAAAGCCGGGCACTACTGTTAGTGATATTATATTTTAAAATGGATTTGTAACATACAAACCACCTAAACCTTGTACAAATGTAATTTACAATATCACTGTAACACATTAAGTACGGAATACGACGCTGAAAGCAGCAAGTTGTTGACTCAATGCTTTTCTCCTCTGATCGCTCTTCATGTAGCAGTAGTTTTGGTTTAAACCCATAAAACAAATTGCTTTGTGATGGATTTTGCTTTGCCAGTGAGCTTCCGTGCTTTTTCTTCTGCTGGTAAGATGAAAGTGTTTTGTGTGTAGCTTAAACAGAAGGCTGACTTAATTATTTCATATGCCGTTCAAAGGCCCTTGGGTCTGTAGACGTTTTGTCTGAGATTCCCCTACAAGTAAATATCGTACTGCGCTGAAACTTACGAACAAATTTACTGCAATACTTATTTTTGAGTAGATAAGTTTCCACTAGGAAAATTCAATGTTTTCTTCCATTACCAACCATGTTCGCGGGATACGAGAAAGACTACTGTATTTCACCACACGTCTTAATTATCACAACTAAGGTATCATGCCAACTGCGTATGTAATAAATGCCATTCCAGCATCCGGGGCTTCCCGACGCGCTGTTGTAATGGGTACATGCAATAAATCTCACGGTAACTCATTGCGAGACGTGCACCATACGGTCTCTGCGAGGCTCCGATCATTGGAGCGGGTCGTCACTGTATAAATATGGGACGTAGTACAAGATGCACTACCGCGGTGGTGGACCGGGCAGGGTGTATCAAGAGCACGCTGAAGAGCCAGACATTGTGCACCAAGGCAAAACCCCGCAACACACACGGCAAAACACCTAAAAGGATTGATGGAGTATAATAATGGCCGCAAAAGTCAATATGTGTGCCATAACAAATATGACTGTGCGTATTCTTAAGAGCCACCAGGACTGCCAACTGTTGATAAATTCTCTCTCAATTTTTAAATCCTAATAACAATATATCATAAAGTGTGCAAGCTAACAGCTCGAAACATTGTACATGTACACGTATAGTACCTGGCATTCTAGATTAATTGGAGTAACTAATATATGTCAGTGATACCAACATTATTCTAAGCCTGCTTATAGGTCCAATTTAATACATGTAACTTATATACTAACAAATGGATTTCTTCCAAAATTGGCACAACAATAGATCATAATATTTCAGATTATTTTTGAGCAACACATCCGTGCCATTGTTGCCAACATGATTTTACGCACGCTGATAGATCCAATGTCTAACTGCATGTAACGTCCATGCTATCCATTGGACTTCAACCAAATTTTGTACGTGCATTCTGAATTACCAATACACAATCAAACTAAGAATGGAACTAAGAATAGATTCAGTTACCAGGGCTGCCAACTGTACTGCTCTATTAGGCTAGACTATGTCAGGTAAATTTGTAAATATGTTGTTCTTCTGTCATATCCAATATTACTGTATACCAAACGATTAATAATAAGATGTTAGGTATATTTCGAACTAATTAAATATTGCGGTAATACCAACTTAATTTCGTCATTATTCTAGATAGGTCGATATAGATTAATCATTGGCATGAATCTTAAATTTAAAGACAAGTAGCCCGTTTAGTTCGTCACGGAACTTGTTGTTATTTTGTTGACTCCGCCTGACTAAATGCAGTCTTGAAGAGAGCTTCAATGCTCTCGACTAAGCTGCTCGGTAGGATGCACCTCTAAGAAAAGTGCAGTCTCGGCTGAGCTAACCCTCGCTATTAAGGGTGGAACAATGGGTGCAGGGCGTGCCAGCCGGTCATTACACTAAATATTCAGATTGCTCTAATGCTGTTGTTTCCGCCGGAATAAACAATTCAGAAACAGGAGAAAGGTGAGAGAGAAGGACAGAGAAAAACCATTTTCCTGTCTTCACATACACATCATGAAAGGAAGAAGGGTACAAACTCCGTCCAATAATATCGCCTTCATAGAAAAGCGAACTATAGTCGTTTTAGTTTCCACAGAAGAAGTCTCACCTTTCGGCACCAAACAAAAAATTATTCTCGGCACTCCGGAAGGTGGAGGTAGATTTCTCCGGGCAAAGAAAAATTATTTCGATTTCACTAAATTTTTCCAATAGTTGTATACCTACAAAAGTTCCACTTGTTTAGAAACATAATTTTATAATTCCGAAATTAATTTGCTCATCCCATTCAGACAAACGTTTTAGGTAACTTACAGAGGACTATTGAGCATTTTGAGCAGGTTTGATATTGTGCCTATTAACGGAGGTACGATCTTCTTCATTCAAAACTCTGTTTTCCCACCACTTTGCTCAATGGTGATAAAACTTCACGGAGATACGTTCTTAGCCCTTATCATAAGATTAGTACGAACTTTGAATGGATTCGATTTTTTACGAACGAAGAAAGTTATAGCAAAATTTCACTTTTTCGAAAAAGTCCGATTTTTACCCATCAAAAAACCCTACATAGATCGCAAATGGTTACATTTAGTGAAACATTTAAAAGTGATTGGTGCAAAATGCCGGTAATAATCGTGTCCACAAGAAAGTGACATAGGCCTACACATAATGATAGTAATTTTTGAATTAACGGTGGTTTAGGGGTCTGGGAGACGTGAAAGCTTTCTAATGAAATCTATCTCAAAATAAAAATAAATTTAAAAAAAACACACACAACAGAAATAAATAGTAAAAGATACTGTATGTTGTGTGTGGTTTCTGATGGTTATTGACAAGGTGTACTTTTGTGAAATAAGGCTATAAATAAAATATAACTACGCCTAAAATAAAAAGATCAGCAAAATAACTCGCGTCACAATTTATTTATTTAAATGTATTTTTTGTGCATTAAAACCAAAATAAAAGGCGTGTTATTAATGATCCACAAAGAAACCCTAAGAAAGCCTATTTTAAGGGTAAGCAAAACTAAAACTAAGGCTAATAGGAGAATTGTTGAATGTTGCATTTTAGTGTTTAAAATAAATTGACTCTGACTGTACATCTACATTTATTTGCTACGTTCCCAGCTTCTTGGAATGTTGTATACATTCCTCGCTTTATTGTTTCTCCTTTTCTCTTTCCTCTGTGAATGAATGAGTGTTGTTAGCCTCATAAAGCTGGTTTTCCTTTTTTATTTTACGGCGCGTAAGTGTATTACCAGGTATCTGTAGATATAAGAAGCCTTGAATGTTCGTAATTCCTTGCTTATCAGCAGGAGATTAACATGGAAATATGGCACAGATGTTCTGAGTAATCGATTTGATTTGCTTACTACTAACTGAGATGTTTAACACGGGCGTGCCTACAGAGGTACTCAGGATATCGTCCAATAGGGCAAGTGCCAGTAAGGCGCATTACCTACCTGTCACCAGGTGATGATGCGACGTACCCATCTCCCACACATTTTAGTTTGATTTTTCTTACTTGCTTCGTGATAATCATTATTTGGCTGCTCTGAAACCGTTGAGTATATTATTTTTCTGGCATGAATAGGAGGAATAGTTTTTTTTAGTTTGTGTTTTAGTTCACAGGTTTTGTCCATCGCTTTTCTTTGTGAATCATCGTCATAATTAAAGCTCAGCAATTCTTCTAGGTTTGCGCCGTGTCTTGTGTGGGGTTTCGCCTAGGACACCAAGCTGGCTCATCGGCGGGCTCCTGGTGTCCCCGCCCGGACCCCCACAGGAGTAACGAACTGCGCGCTACCTCCCTTGTAAGGAGTGCAACTGCACTACTTTACTGCGAAAACTAAAAGCTCTTAGCCAGCTTGGAAAGTTGATGCTTATATTTGGCTTAATCGGTGCCAAAATTATCCCTATTCTGACGTACGGGATAGAGATTATTTGGGATAGGCTGACGACAACAGACCTAAGAACGCTGGAAAATGTTAAAGCGCGCATTTTAAAAACAACCATTGGAGTATCCAGGTACACAAGATCCAGATTAGTTTGCGAACTATTTAAAGAAGAAGATCAACGCTTGAAAATGCTACTTGCGCCCACGCGCCGACCTTCAAGGAGGTAGTCAGAAAACACATAGCAAAGAAAAAAGGTATTTGGATGGAATTTTACACCACGGATGCCATGATAACGACGGACTGAAAGAACCAAATTATCAGCTCAGACATTTTGTTACCAGATTTGCAGTGCGTGGTTTCCATCACTAGTGTTGAAGGCCCATACGTTTTCATGAGCCATGCGTGGACTGTGTTTGTCTTATGTGTGGAAAACTCTGTGAGAGATATCACGTGCTGGCTTGTACAGATAGAATTTTATCATTGTCTCAATTCTGTTGTGAATCAACTTGATTGATTATGTATATAACTGGCCATTTGCCTGCATTACTAAATTATTTTGTATTTCGATTGGCAGAAGTTCGAGAGCACATTATTCTATTTTAGACTCCATGTAACCAATAGCAGTGCAGTGGTTAATGTTGTGCTGACACAGCAGCACGAGGCCAACGTTCGACCCACACACACGCATGCCAATCCTATATAGAAGTTATTGTTGAGTTCTTTTCTTCTTCTTCGTGCACACAGTAGCGTCACGTCACGCACATCACGCCTTCAAGGTTGTGTGCTTTCATTATTATGACCAGCGAACGGATTTCTATGTAAATACAAAATTATTTAGAAAGCTAAACGTAATTATATTTTGTATTATCTTTACGAATCATTTAGTAATGAACAGGTTAAAAGTTCCGCCTGATCAATACTTTTATTAAATACTAGCAATCTGGACCGGCTTCACCCGGGAACAGTTGTGAATGCATAACATGATAAGCGCATCTTTACGATGCCTACGAATTACGATCTACTTTAAATATCAGTTTTACGTCTCTGCATGATGGGTTAAAATCACTGACTGGACTATTAATTATATTATCATGGAGATGCAAGTGCAACAAATTCTTGTCAGACGTAATTTAAGAATGGCGAGGTGCATGAAACACAAATCCCCCTTCCGTCCAATCTAAAAACACTTATAGTGGACGATATATTGAATATAGAGATGTGCTCTCGCGTAATTTTTTGTAGAACTTTTCATGCTGAACAATTCTTACACTCAATGTTTATTTGTTATTTTTAACGGTTTGTCCAGCGTAAGCTTAAAAAGCGCACGGACGCCAGGATTATTTCTACTTTTTCTGTGAAATCATTACTGCTTGGCTACCTTTGATCATAAATAAATTATTTTCTACAGAAACCTTCCTCGAGGTATCCTTTACAGAATGGTGAATAACGCATCAAAATCCATGCAGTGGTTCTGTCGATTACCCTGACGTTTTATACTAAGTAGAGATTATACGCCAACCAGTATATTTTAATATAATATAATCCCCCTTCCGTCCAATCTTAAATTGACTGTGAATTTTGCGGAACGAAAAGTTCACAGGCGAAATGAGAGTTGCACTTCCAGGGAATGGCGAGGTGAATGAAACTCAAATCCCCGTCCGTCCAATCTTAACTAAACTTGCGTTTCACAAGCGAAATGAAGAAAACCCGAGTCGCACCTCCAGGGAAACTCCAAACAACCAACCTTCTCAGAAGTCTTAACTCAACACGACTCGACGGTTTGCTGCTGGCTGTATCTGGGCAAATAGGTTCGCCCGCTAGCTAGGCTGTAACAGGGAGGATAGACTCACCCTTAGTTACCTCGTTAACTGTCGCCCCAGTAGTTGAATGGAAGAAATTAATACGTAAAAACACTTATAGTGGGCGATGTATTGAAGATAGACATATGCTCTCGCGGACTTTTTGTAGAACTTTTCATGCTGAACAATTCTTACACTCATAGTATTGTAACGTGCCACCCCTAGTGGCACTTTCGTTAACTGGATTACGGTGGGTAGAAGCACAACACAGTGGTCCTTTTAAAGAAAAGGTAGTTTTATTGTAGGTCTTAGCAAGTTACAGTTCACCACACAATAAACAGATACAAGCAATTAGTATCTCACTCTAGGTCCTCTCTGATTGGGAACACTCCCCATTCACTCTCTCGAGCAGCTGTCCAGGTAACACACAGAGACAGACCATAGCCCGGGGCGGTGTGACTCACGCGGCGAGGCGACGAAACGAACTCACAGCCGAAACAGTATTTAGATATTTTTTACGGTTTGCCCAGCGTAAGCTTACAAAGCACTCTGACGCCAGTTTTTTCTTTTTCTTTTTTTACTTTTCCACTAAAATCGTTACTGCTCGGCTTCCTTTGATCATAAATAAATTATTTTATACAGCAATCATCCTCGAGATATCCTTTACAGAATGGTGAAAACCGCAGCAAGATCCATCCAGTGGTTCTCTCGAGTTTACCCGTAACAACCAAGAATCGGGGACTTTGTTTTATACTAAGTAAAGATGATCTTATTAGTTTTGGCCCCATCATCAACCGATATGAATGAATACGACACAAGATAATTGCTTACCGTAGCAGTAAAAAGTCCCTTATCACAAAATCTTATATGGTGCACCATAAAGATAGATTGAAATTGAACGCCTAAAGTAACACAAAATGATGTAAAAAGTCTTATGAACTAGGAAAACTTTCTAACATCTGTAGACAACAGTGAAGCGTGTGTTCATTATCATAAATTGCCTCGTCGATGAACACTTCTGAAGATTTGAACTAACCCTATTGAACGTGTTCCTAGTTTATAAGACTTTTTACATCATTTTGTTTTACTTTAGGCGTACATTTTCAATATAACTTTCAGGTGCACCATGTAAGAATTAGTGATAAGGGACTTTTTAGTGCTAAGCTAAACAATTATCTTGTGTTGTAATCATTCATATCGGCTGATGAAGGGGCCAAAACTATTAATTAGGCCTTGAAACATGTCCCACCAATGATCACACAGTGATCATATTTAATAAAAGTATTGATCAGGCGGAACCTTTAACCTGTTTATACGAACTAGTTTATCAATACGGAACCAGAATGAACCTTTTAAGTTCTACAATTTACGAATCATGACATATGCAGTTGAAAGGTGTAATATTCATTTTCCATACTTTTTTCATAGTTGGATGTTTAGCACATAATGTGCTCCATATTCTTGGTCATTAAAATCAATATCGTCCATATTTCGGCAAGAAAGTAGACTATTAAATTCAAATGAATTAGTAGTCCTGTCAATATTGGCTTTCACGGCCAGTGAATTAAAAGTCAGCAATTTTTCTAGGTTTGTGCCGTGTCTTGTGTGGGGTTTCACCTAGGACACCAAGCTGGTTCATCAGCGGGCTCTTGATGTTCCGCGCCCGGACCCCCACAGGAGTAGCGAACTCATCAGCGAAACCCCACACAAGACACGGCATAAACCTACAAAAATTGCTGAGTTTTAAGGTAAAGATCTACTGTATATTTAAAAATTTAAATTGTGGTGCAGGTAAAGTTGCAGATATGGCAAAAATTAAGATGGACACTGTACTTTCAAAGAACCCTGGATATGAAGCAATGGGAATGGTTGCTGCAATTTTGTGTGAAGATTTAAGTGTAAAGTTAACGTTGTATCGTGAATTGGAATTGAACAAAAATACATATATTTCACTAGCAGCTCTTTAGGCTTTTAGTTCAATAATGTTTTTCATATTTGAAACCTCGTGACAATAGAAATAATATAACAATTAACGACATTTGACTGTGAATTGGTGCTGGCAGGATCTACTGGTTAGTTCTTGTGAAATAAGACAGCAAAAGTGCGAGTTTATTGGTCTTGAATGGTCGCAACATGGCACCCATTGTAATAGTTAGCTTTCTAATTAAATCTACCTAAAATCGTTAGATGTAGTGACTTGTCGCAAACGTTGGCATCACCGGCAACAACAGCTCAAGTCAATCCAAGCAGGGAAATCCCAATGACTTATAGTCGTTCATTCTCAATCCACACAGCACTTGCTATTGTCGAACATCGATTCTTGGAGATCTATTCCAGACCACAAAAAAAAACTCATGACGAGTGTAATTTAGCGTAACATTACGAGCCGAGGGAAATGACCTGTAGTGGAGTGGCTTAATGAATGGCTCCCTTCTATGCACACGTGCGCACTATTAATAAGTCTCGTGCGCATGCGTGACAATAAGGCTCCATTGTACTTCTATTCTCAGTTTAGGATATGGTTCTTTAAGAATTTTTCGCTTATTTAAACACCGATTAAGTTAATGCTATTATGATTCATTATTTCTATGGATGGAAGCCTTGCTCATTTCATGTGCCCTCGAAAAGGGATCTGGCTAATTTAGTAGATCACTCAATTACATGCTCAATGGCTTCTACATGGAGGGTTAGTTAGTTATTGTTGTTTTAAGGGGCGGAACTACGAGGTCATCTGCCCCTACATGGAGGGTGTCTGAAATCAAGTTTGGTTGGTTGGTTCTTCAGTTTAGGGGCTGCGACAACGCGGTCACGTATCCCCGTGTACTTTGGGTGTGTGTAGAATCTGTCTGATAACCGGTGTTAATTGTGATGACGGTATTAGTGTGTGTTTATCTGTAAGTAAGGACGGTGTCCGGACAGTTCCCCACACTGACACTTCCACACACTGCAAAAAATACTGACACTTCCCCACAGCCCTTGGACGTGGCTATCTGTTTAATGACTCAGAAATAATCTCGACTGACATTTCCACACACATCTCCCCCCTCCCCCAAGGCTGCTATGAAAACGATCAAGTTGAAATTTGGCCTACTGTTGTTTAGCACTTTTAATATCTCTGGAATCACATATTATATTCTTTAACTACTGAACTACTGAATAAGGTTTGAGGCAAAAATGGTTTAATACTCTTCAGCAATTATGAGCACAAGTACACGTAGTCTACTAGTACATTAAAATGAGAAATTTCCAAAGGCTCCTCCCCATAGCAGACTTTGAAGTATAAGTATATCGTAAGATCTTCCCCTGATATTTAACAGCTGTATAATACAGCAAACTTTAAAAATGTACCGTTCAAGTAAATAAACAATATATTTGTTTCGTTTACACCGCATTTTGCACGCCACCGCGCAACAAAAACAAAAACAAACAAAAAACATACAAAACAACTGACGAAGCCTAGAAAGCTGATTTTTTAATACTCCTAAATTATAACAACACTGAAATGATCGGTTTTGTTATTATTTTGCCAGACCACAGCCTGGATAAAGTGTGATGGAAATCAGACTGCATTTATTTTATTTTGATGGAAATTACACTACATCACAATAATATTTTCGAGACCGTGTTAGTAATGAAGTACATAGACCGAGCTCTTTGTTAAGGTGCATTGCCACAGGTACGGCCGTAACGATGATCACTGAAGCCTATAGCCTTAGGGGTGGGGGGATGTGTGTGGAACTGTCAGTCGAGATTATTACTGAGTCATTAAACAGGTAGCCACGTCCAAGGGCTGTGGGGAAGTGTCAGTATTTTTTGCAGTGTGTGGAAATGTCAGTGAGGGGAACTATCATGTAATCGTAAGGACTGCATACTTTGGACTTTCAAGTAGTTCCAACGTTTGTTACCAAACGCCACCGTCAACGACCAACTAGTTCTGCACTTTGTTACTAGATGCCACCGCAGTCAGCTCCTGGAGACAAACGTTGGAACCTAAGAGCGTTACTCAAAGATAACCTATAATTTAGCTTCACACAGGTGTAATTAGTGGAAAGTTCTTTATCATACCATAAATCTATGACATGGGACCGCCGGCTTTACTTCCCCTCCGAAGGAATGCATACTGAGGGATTTTTAACGCTCTTAAAAAATCCGACGACTTCGGTCGGGTTTGAAACCGCGACCTTGGGCATAGAGGCTCAGCATGCTACCAGTTACGCCACCGAAGCCGCTGAAATCAAGTTTCGGATATAATATTCCAAATAATATAAGATTTTTCAAAACAAATCAAAAATGCCTGAGGGTACTGAATTACAGAAAGGATCAAGTAAATAAGTTAATTTGCTTGGATTTGAATTTAAACAAGTAGTTCCGTGAAGAACTATACAGCCTATTTTCATATATCCTACTATAGTTAACATACAACATACAAAATTTCAGCTTGATTGCTGTAATAGATTCGTAGATATTGAGAACCGACTAAATATTTCGGATGGTCGCCATGTTGGATTATATATATGTAGGTCCTAGAGTTATGTACTGTTACATGAAGATTATTGTGTACATGTAGCATTCAAACTTCAATCGCATGATTAGGACACAAGAAGTAACAACGAGATTTTATAATTTCGCACAGCTGCCATCTTGTGGTTATGGAAACAATTGAAATAAATTAGATGCCAGTGGATTAAAATTCGTATAAGGATTTACTGTACCAAGTTTCATTGCACTTGGATGGTTAAATTGCGAGAAACGTTCATGTGAATATTTATATTTCGCGTCGCCGCCATGTTTGATTTGTGATCACCAGGTTATTTAAAGTCCTATAGGCGAACTTAAATTCATAGCTCCTATGAACATTAAAAAAAATCAGTTTGATTGCTATAATAGATTCGTAGATATTCAGAGCCGTCTAAATAATTCGGATGGTCGCCATGTTGGATTGTTAAATGTATAGGCCATAGAGTCATGTACCATTAAAGGCAAATTATTGCGTAGGTTTATTATTCAAACTTTCACTTCGATCGCATGATTACGACACAAGAAATAAAAACTTTATTTTCGAAATTCGCACAGCCGCCATCTTGAGGTTATGTAAACAATTGAACTAAATTAGATACCAGTGTATTATGATGTGTATAAGCATTTCCTGTACCAGATTTCATTGCGTTGGAAACATTAAATCGCGAGAAAGGTCTATTTCAAGTTTTCAAATTCGCTTGGCCTCCATGTTCGTTTTGTAGTTGACCGGTTTTTGAAAGTCTTATAGATGAACTTCCAGTAGTGCCCTTTATCTCCGAACAAAATTTCAGGGTGATAACGCTAATAGTTTCAGAGATATAGAATGCCGGTGAAATAATTCGCACATCCGCCATCTTGTGGTTATGTAAGCAATTGCACGAAGTTAGATGTCGGTGCATTACAATGTGTATAAACATATACTGTACTAAGTTTTATTGCGTTTGGTTGGTTAAATCGCGAGAAACGTCTATTTAAAAGTCGCAAATTCGCGTGGCCGCCATGTTGGTTTTGTAGTTACCAGATTTTCAGAAGTTACATAGGTGAACTTCTAGTAGTTCCCTTTATCACCGTAATAATAAATTCCAGGGTGATATCGGGAATAGTTTCGGAGATATTGAATGCTGATGAAATATTTCGCACAGCCGCCATATTGGATTGGTGGGACGTAACAAATAACGAGTTAAGATACAAGCGATTTTAGGCTGATTTTCCGGAACTCCATTTAGGCAGAAGTGATTATCGAGATTTGTTGTTTTACAGATTGATAGAGCTCTCCAAGACTCACAATTTGAAACATTTCCAGGCCCTTTAGCCCTTCAAGGTTTGGCACAATTGAAGAAATTGCTCTTTTTTTTTCTTTTTGTTACGATGGTGCCCCTACTTTCTCTGCTAAAAATGCTTTTAACATTTAAAAAATTTTAAACGTTTCTCAAGAAAGCGTTTATTTAATTAAACGTTTTAAGAAACGCGGTTAGTAAGCAAACACTTAATAGGAAGCTCTAGTTCTCAGTTGTGGTCTACTGAATCTGCAAGACCCCACCCCAGGCTCACATCTGGTGGGAGGTGGGTTGGCGACCACGGGACCCCAGCGGAGTCCGGCATTGCTTTCACTTGCTCGTGCCGGGCTCATTTCCGTCTTCTTTCCTGTAGACGTCTCTTGGTCAACTCTTGTTCTCTTCCGACCCCGACGGTAATAGGGTATCAGAGGCCTACGTAATCTCTTCCTTTCCCACCTTAATTGGCCCCTCTCTCATCTTTCCTGATCCATCATTCTTCAAGGGATCAGCCTTCTTTTTCGTTTCATTATATTTCCTTTTCTCTTTAAGAATCCCGCACTGTTTTTGTGAATTCATTCCCCGTGTATCTAAATTACATTTTGTGAATTTTTTGAATCTACATATTTTGTAGGTATTTTCAATCTCAAATACATTTTGTAAATATTGACAATCTAAATTGCTTTTTTTTTAGTAAGTCTTTGAATGTAGGGGCATAATTTTATGAGTATTTTGAATTTTAATTGCAATTTGTAAGTATTTTCAACCTTAACCGCATTTTGCAAGTATTTACAATCTAAATTGCAATTGGTAGGTTGGGCATTTTGTAAGTATTTTGATTCTCAATTGCTTTCTGTGAGTATTTTGAATCTGAATTACATTTTGTAAGTATTGTCAGTCCAAATTGCATTTTGTAAGCATTTTGAATCTAAATTGCACTTTGTAATTTTGTTTTACTCCAACCTGCATTTTGTGTGTATTGTCAATCTAAATTAGCCTACTTTTGTGCGTATTTTCCATCCATATATCATTTTGTTAGTGTTTTCCACTCTAAATTACATTTTGTCAGTGTCTTCCCCTCTAAATTACATTTTGTGTGTATTTTCAATCTTTGGTCAGTAGGCTATTTTCAATTTCCGATAGTTTCTGTTATGGTGTCCGTTTCATTGTCATTATCACCCAGACCATTAGGGACTGATAACCCAGATGTTAGGCCCCTTAAAACAACAATCAGCATTAGTACTCTGCAAGAAAGAAGTTAGTGCAGTGACAAAACTCTTCCTCTCTACATAGCTCAGTATTCAAACTGACCAAGCAGTAACTCTTGCTTAATTGCTCATAGTTTGCTACTGCTCAATTAATTCGAACTGTAAACACGAGGCATTCATTTCCGCTTTAAAATTACATACTAAACACTATCGAAATGATTGCTCAGTCGTAAATAACCTTACGTCTATTTAAGTAAAACATTCATTTACTGCATGCAGCCGCCTTCCGTTGCTTTATCCCGTCGTCATAGTACTAAAGAGCTTGGGAACAGCTTCCCTACATCTATAGATTTTTATGTAGTACTAGCAACCCTCCACGGCTTCGCCCGGTATCTTTAACGGTTTACCCAGCTTAAGCTTAAAAGGCGCACGGGTGACAGGTCCCAGACGCAACTCGGAAAAGCCGAGGTGAACAACGAAACTCCAAACACATATACTCTTCTCTGAAGAGTTAACTTGACACGACTCAACAGTTTGATGCTGGCCGAAGCTGGGGAAATAGGCAGGCTCGCTCGCTCCGAAGCTAGTAATTTAAATTTCCATTGAAGGGAGAAGGTTAGAAGAAAGGAAAACGTAAAAACGCTTATAGTGGGCTGTCGCGGACATTTTTGTAGAACTTTTCATGCTGAAAAATTCTTACACTCATAGTAGCCTATATACCGTACGGTAGATATTTTTAACGATTTACGCAGCGTAAGCTTAAAAGGCGCACGGACGGCATGTTTTCCTTCGACTCGATTCACTGAAATCGTTACTGCTCGGCATCCTTTAGTCATAAATGAATGTTTTTCCACAAAAACATTCCTCAGGAAATTTCTTTACAGAATGGCGAAAACCGCATGAAAATCAAAATCCATTCAGCGGTTCTCGAGATTACCCGTTAGATTCAAGAATTGGGGACTTTGTTTTATACTTTCTAGAAATTTCTGGGACAAGATTATTCCAACTTTAGAACAAGTCGCTATAACTTATCTATAGATTTTACGTAATGTTTTGGCGACAAGATTATGAATTCAATATCTACTAGCGATAGCTCTCGCATCTCTATAAACCACCCACCGAAGTGTTTAAGATACACATAAACTTTTACAATTCTTAATCTTTTTGAAATTTATATGGTGGATTCAGCATTTATGCTTGCCGCGGTGGGTGAGTGGTTATCGGTTCGGTCTACCAACCCCAAGCTTGCAGGTTCGCTCCTGGCCATGATAAGTGATTTTTGAAATGCGACAAAAATCTCGACACGCATGTCATACGTTGTTGGCATGTTAAAGAACTCATTTGAATTCAGTAGGCCGTGTTCATAGTGGCTAAATTAATCTCGGGATTTTCCACCAATACAAAAGTTCCTCCATTCTCTATTAGAAAGCGCTCTAGTGTCAAGGAGCATCGATATCTAACCTCCTTGACTTTCATAGCGCTCCAAGGAACAACAAAATTCGATATGCAAGCTGCCCTCTGGGCGTCAAATAACAACGCTTGCACTCGGCACCAAAGGCCATACTATATTATTAATATTATCATCATCATTTGTACGTGCATTATCAAAGGTAATTTTTAAAAAATGTACCAACAATTTTGAAAAAGTTCAGAATATTTCAAAATTTCAATGATTTTAAAACATTGTATTTCCACAAGAAATAAAACAATCAAATTGGAGCTACTTTAATACTTTTATGTTCTACATTTACGAAGGTAAGTGTTATTTCAGACGATTGGTAATGAATTTCATACTTATTTTATTTTAATGACTTCTAGAAATTTATTTTAATGGCGGGCCACACTTTAATTTTCCAAAATACCCAAGGATTCTAGCAGGCCGTACAACACTGATTTTCTGGGATTCTTACTCCTACTCCAGCCAAATGCCGGGATGATTAGAAACTTGAAATGCCACGCCCGATTCCATCTCAACCCTAATCTCAATCGCAAATACGAACACTACTACAGACAGCACAATAATACAAAATATTTGACAAACACACGCAATTTCACGTGGCAAAGTGACCATGACGTGTTGAAACCCCTTAAATTATTTAACAAAAACAACAACAGGCAAATAGTGCCAGTTTCGAGAACTTACGCCAGATCAGTGGGCTACATGAGTCACCTCCGCCAAAACTGATGATGATCAAAATTGTTTTAAGGGCCCTAACATCTGTATTATCGGCCTCTAATGGTCTGGGTGATAGCGGAAATGATAATGAGATGTAAACCATAACGATAACTAACGGAGATTGAAAATGTAATTTAGAATAGAAATACTCACAAAATGCAGGTTAGAAAAAAATAAAATAAAAAGATGTTCAGAAAAGGACATATAGCCTATTTTCTCCTAAATGCAAGGGTACTGTTATAACTCTTTGTCCTTTTCAAGGAGTATAATTGAATGTTGGTTGTAGTAGCTTGTTGAAATACAACGTGATATACGGATATTAAACATGAATAAGAGGTGGCCTTTGCTAGTGCTACCTCTGTAAACAATTTCATTCAATTCGGTTTCACCGTGTTTGAATTAATAGGGGGAATCGATTTACACACATACATGGCCGCCATCTGCAAACTATTGGGTTGATGACCTTGTAGTGTAGTCAAAAGACGCTCGCCATATGAATATATGTTGTCGCGAAATTTGGTTCGAGATCCGATGATTAGGTTAGTCGTAGTTTGATTTAAGCTTTGAACATTTGGGTGGCCGCCATTAAGTTTCCGTTAAGATGGGGGCGATATAAAACATGACACTGAGGTGCTCTTTGCTAGTACCAAATTTCGTTCAATTCGGTTTTACTGTTTTCGAATTGATAGGGGGGGGGAGGAAGACAGACATTCAGAGTATACACACACAGACACACATTTTTTGGCCCTGTATAGATCTCATAAGTCTTCTTTCATTTTTTGCAAAAATTTAAAGTAGGCCAAAAATACAAAGTGCAATTTAGATTCAAAATACTTGCAAAATGCATTTGAAATGACAATACTTACAAAATGCAATATAGACTGAAAATACTTACAAAATGTAATTGAGATTCAAAATACTCAAAAAATGCAATTGAGATTCAAAATAGTTACAAAATGCCCATCCTACAAAATGTAATTTAGATTGAGAATACTTGCCAGATGCGATTTAGTTTGAAAATACTTACAAAATGCATTTGAAATTCAAAATCCCCACAAAAATGTCCTGTTCCTACATTCAAAGACTTACTAAAAAGCAATTTAGATTGGCAATCCATACAAAATGCTATTTAGATTGAAAATACTTACAAATTGCAACTTAGATTGAAAATACCTACAGAATGTAGTGTAGATTCAAATTATTCACAAAATGGAATTTAGATATACAGGGGGCCAATTCCAAAAACAGTGCGGGAATCTTAAAGAGAAAAGGAAATATGATGGAATGTAAAAGAAGGCTGATCCCCAGAAGAATGAGGGATTAGGAAAGATGAGAGAAGGGCCCCAGTAAGGTTGGAAATGAAGAAACTCCCTAGGTCTCGGATACCCTAATACCGTCGGGGTCGGAAGAGAACAAGAGTTGACCAAGAGAGGTCGACAGGAAAGAAGGAGAGGTGCCCGACACAAGTAAGAGGAAGCAATACCGGACTCAGCTGGGGTCCCGTGGTCCCTAACACACGTCCCACAAGTAGTGAGCCCCTGGGAAGGGGGAAACCCTCGCGAACAAATATAGCGTACTGTATGACCTAATCCAAAGCCTCTATCACCACGTGTATAGTGGTTATCGCCAACTTACGCGCATGCGTGGCTTTTTCCTTTTATTATTCGCTTTCATTTCTACAAGGATCGATTATGAACAGCCATTTCTTTCTTTTGTGCTTGTGATAATAAGTTTTTGTAGGGTCGTTTAAAAGAATTCCCCGCCTATTTGATACGGTTCTAGCTATGACTGTTATTACGACTCATTATTTCTCTCCCAACGGACTAAAATAGAAGTCTTGTTATTCGGAAATGGGATCTTGCTAATTCAGAGCGCCCCATGACTCACTTAATTTACCCTTTCCTCCACAGCGCAATAGCCTGTTGTTGTTGTTGTTGATTCATTTAGGGGCTTTGCGACAGCGTTGTCATGTAGCCCCATACATTTGGATGTATGTAGAATCTATCTGATAAACTGTATCTGTGATGTCTGTAGTAGCCTATGTATTGTTGAAAATTAGACTATGATTTAGAAATGATGGGGCCCTGGTTCTTAATTAGGAATGACGATGATGATTGATGTTTTTTTTTTACATGAGCACTGTCTTATGGAATCCTATACTAGGGGCTTTGACATGAGCACTGTCTTCTAGAATTCAATACTATGGGGCTTTCACATGAGGACTCCTTTCTAGAATCATATACAGTAACAGGGAGATTTGACATGAGCATTGCCTTCTAGAATCCTATACTAGGGGGCTTTGACATGAGGACTCCCTTCTAGATTCCTATAATACGAAGCTTTGGCATGAGCATTGCCTTCTAGAATCCTATACTAGGTGGCTTTGTCCAAGCTGATCTAGGAGGTGCAATCTGATTAACAGGCTATGGATTCTCAGAAACCTCGACAGAAGGCATTGTTGTGTGTTCTCAACAATGCTCCAATCGTTCATTGGCAAGGCCTTGTGTAATCTAGTAGGCAATTTACGATCACTGTCCTAAATGGATCGATTAGCAGATGATAGCCGCATCAAACCAGTCCTCTGACAATAACAGGCTGTGGATATTTAATAAGATGCAGCGCACCACACAGAGCGCGTGTCCCATTGCAATATGCATTAGTAGTGAGAGTTGACAGACATAACATTATGAATATGTATGAGGTAAACCTGTTGCTGCGACATTGTCCCTCTGCAACAAATCCAACTCTGTACCTGCTGTGGATGCACAGGTTCTAGTATTGAGGTGCCACATTCTAGTTTCAGAAATCATTCCTGTGTGGGATACAATGTTTGTAGAGATGGAAAGTAGTAATTACAATTGACGGATTGGAGGGAGGGAATTTGAATTGAATCTATTCATAGAGAACTGCCTGTGGCTAAAGAGCCCCTTTATGTAGCGTATACAACGTTCTGGCTTGAAGTTTTGTAATCAGAAACTACACCTAGGGATTTTATTTTGATTTTTGATTTGATTTATTTCTTTACACGGCTACACTTTTCAGTAGTGCCCTACATACAATGCAATTAGGGCTTATAAAAATTAAACATTTTCAAACTAAATTTTCCAGTGAACATTGACTCAACGACTTGTTCGTTTTTGAATGATTTTTGTTTTTCCGTAATTTTCGTTTATTTTTATAATTATTAGTTGTTTTTTTAAATTAATTTTCGGTATTTTCAAATGTAGGTGTCCACCTCTTAACTTTTAAATTCAATTCCAAATTTGTATCCTTTAATCTATGGTAAGAGGGGCAGATGACCTCGTAGTTCAGCCCCTTAAAACAACAATAACTAACCAACTAACTAACTAATAAAACATTTCACTTACATTCACAATATAAATAACAATAGACTAACAATGATAATAACAAAAAGACAGTAATAATACAATAATAATAATAATAATAATAATAATAATAATAATAATAATAATAATAATGGAAAAATTATATACTAAAGAGGGCATACAGACACAGTATCGGCCTGAAAAACAAACACCAGGGAGGGGAGGGGGAGGGGGAATGGAAACTACAACGAACTATTCACTTACATAATAGGCGAGGACGACATTAAAAAGACGTTATAAGGAGAATAAACGACAGGAAAAAGATATAACCTCAATCCTCTAAGAATGAGGATTGAGTACAGACGTGAAAGATTGATAGGAAAGAGAGAGAGGAGAGGGTATACCCCAAGGTCAATAGGAAAAGGGGAAAACGGACCCAGCTCAGGAATACCTCGGGGTCGCCTTGCCAAGTTCACTGGCTGTGACCCCTTAAGGGTGTGCACTATCCAGTGTGTACCTAGAGACACTCACAATGCTGAACACACCCTGTCCCTTTCAGGGTCTTGTGCAGAAAGCAGCAGATACCACGAAAAGAAAAAAGACCCAGGAAAGACGAGATAAGAGTTAACTAACGCATGAAAATGAAAGACGCCCTAGGCCTCTAATACCCTGAAACTGTCCAGGACAGAAGAGAAGAAGTATTGATCAAGGGAGCCCGACAGGAAAGATGGCAGAATGGAACCTGGCACAATTAGATGGAAGTAATGCCAGACTCAGCTGGAGATCTCGTGCTTGTCAAACCAGGACCCATTCATCCGATACATTGGAAACATGGAATCATGGAGATGTATTTCGGCCCAGTTATTGAACATTTATTGCCATGGTAACCATATACGAGGATAGATGTTGAACACTTGTTGCCATGGTAACCATATAGGAGGCCTAGATGTCGAACAATTGTTGCCATGGTAACTTTATAGGAGGCCTAGATGTTGAATACGTGCTGCCACGGTAACCATATAGGAGGCCTAGATGTCGAACATTTGTTGTCATGGTAACCATATAGGAGGCCTAGATGTCGAACAATTGTTGCCATGGTAACTTTATAGGAGGCCTAGATGTTGAATACGTGCTGCCTCGGTAACCATATAGGAGGCCTAGATGTCGAACATTTGTTGTCTTGGTAACCCTATAGGAGGCCTAGATGTTGCTGTGATAACCAAACTGTCGGTATTTTGTGCACGGTAATCACAGATATCCATGTTAATAGAAAAGGTAGCTTGAACTCTTTGAATGTTTCCTCTTCCTGGTCTAGCGTTACGATGGATACAATGACCGCTCCGATACATTTCTGATTGAGGAACTGTATCTGTTCCATGCAGGTACACATCACCTTGTGACACGTGGAGCACTTGACAACAAGCGTGCTACGTCGAGTGTGTTAAAAAAAAGTGACAAATGACAGGGCCTTGTTCTTGCGTGTCGTAGCGTGCCGCACACTGTAATTGTTCCAAGATATCATCGTCTTCAGCGACTTCCTCTGCCAACTGACGTATTATACACCAAGCCAAGAGATCAGTGCAGCAAACTCAGGTTTTTAAAAATTCGGTAAGTAGTAGCTGGATTCTAATGTCAATAGAGTTAATCGTTTCAACTCTACATAGCTAGCACACCTGTTTAACAAAGCCTAACCTTGGTCTACCCTTACAGTTTTGGTCCTTGACCGTTCCTTTCGTAACTAAGTTTGTTAAACCTGGATGCCTTAATGTGTCCTGTCAACATATCTCTTCTCAACATTAGCAGTCGCCAGAAACATCACTCCTCTCCCATTTGTCTTATTACTTCTTCGTTTGTTACTCTATCTACCCATCTGATCTTCATCATTCTTCTGTAACACCACATTTCAAATGCTTCTATTCTCCTCATGTCTGCTGCACCAACTCTCCAAGCTTCACTTCCATAGAGCACCACACTCCAGAGAAAGGCTTTCAAAAATGACTTCCTAACACCTAAATCTACATTTGATATCAACAGATTTATTTTCTGTAGAAATGCTTTCCTTGCCTGAGCCAACCTCCTTTTCATATCCTCTTTGCTTCGTCCATCACTGGTTATTTTACTTCCTAATAGCAGAAGTCTCTGACTTCCTTTAGCTTTTCATGTGCCAGTTTGATGTCCATAGGCGTGTTTTGGCGCTCCCTCTGGTTTTAACCTGGGTTAGGTTTGGTTACAGTTTGCGGTTACACTCGCGAAAACGAAATAGGTTAAGACAAGTTACAATATGGCGACGAAATATGTAATGGAATTGATATGGTGAATAAATACTAGTATTGGAATTGATATGGTGAATAAATAATGATGGTGTCTACCAGATGTGTTTCCTACAATATATAGAGGGCGAAAGTAATTTTTATGTTCGACGATGTCGAAATGTAAGCACATTATGTGTCAGAAAACTGTAACATAATGAGGCTCATTATAACACTATTTTTCATTATGAAACAGTTTCTCCCGCCAATCAGAGCTCAAGAAACAGTTGTGGGACCAATTAGGTAAGGATACCTTCGCGCATGCGCTCAAAATCAATTGTCAAGCATACAGAGCGCATGCGTCGGTCGGTCAGAGAGCTTGGAAAACAGAGATATCCTACCCAGCGCTACACTCCGATCACAAAATTATAGTGACTGAATCTCAACAGATATTTATGAATATTTATGTTAAAACATACAATAAAGTTATAATTATCGTCGAACATAAACAGCCATATGCAACTCGGAGACTGTAAAAATATCGCAATGGCTTTAAATGCGTCCAGAGAACGGGAACTTAAGACCTTCACTGTAGGCCTATAGCCTAGCGAATACTGGTATCGTTGTACAGTGACACTGATTTTTATAGTCATTTTAGGATGACTCACGAAACGGCTCAATTGTGACTATAATCGATCGCTTCAACTGACGTTCTATGATGAACAGATGGTGTAGCGGCTAGCGGAGGTACGGGTTTTATTCCCGGCTCTGTCAAGAAATTTGAATTGAGGTGTGGGGGCTGGACAGGGTACAATCAGCCTCGTGAGGTTAAACTGAGAAGAAGAGGGTTCGATTCCCACCTTCACCATCCTGGAAGTGGGGTTTTCCGTGGATTCCCATTTCTACTGAAGGCAAATGCTGTGACAGCCACTGCCACCTCCTTCCTAATCCTAACACCCCCCCCAGTTATGGGTGGAATTTACACCCAAAAATACAAGGGGCTATATGACCGCGATGTTGCAGTTTCAAAAAATAAGCAACAGCAACAACTGATGAGATTCGTAGCGTGCTACGTACGCTATTAAAAGTGCCACCATAATACATAAAAGAGCGTAGTTCCTATAGCATTTGACCAATTGACATCACAACAGCTCGATTTCGAAATCGTCAAATATAAAATTGTAAAACCCACTAAGAATTTGATATTATATGATTTCATTTGTTGCGTGCTGAGTGATTCAAGTTCAAATATGATTTCATATCTCGTACTTTCAACAATAGTTTCAGATTATGTTTGAATTGGCGCTTCTAAAGCGATTAAAATTTCAGCAACCGCAGTAGTAGCTTGGTTACTGATATCAAGAGCCTGGTTAAAAACAAACTATACCCCAGTTAAAACCAAAGCTCGCCAAAACGGTCTGCTTAGCTTCTGTATTAACCAAAGTATACTAAACGGAACGCCAAAACGCGCCTAATAAGGATATCTGACGTATTTCGGTTACATTCTTTTATTTTTATGTTACATTTAAACAAAATCACTAGTAAACAGCTTGCCACGGTGGGCAGAGTGGTTATCGTGTCGGACTACCAACCCCAAGCTTGCAGGTTCCCTCCTGGCCGTGGAATGTGATTTTTGAAAGGCGACAAAAATTACGGCACGCATGCAATACGTCATTGGCATGTTAAAGAACCCATTTGAATTCAGTAGGCCGTGTTCATAATGGCAAAATTAATCTCGGGATTTTCCGCCAACACGAAGTTCCTCCTTTCTCTACTAGAAAGCGCTATAGTGTCGAGAAGCTTAGATATCTAACCTCCTTGATTTTTAGCGCTCCAAGGAGCGACAAAATGCGACATGCAAGTTACCCTCTGGGTGTCAAATAACAAAGCTTGCACAAAGCTTATTAAACAATAATAAATTTAAAATATTTTGCCACCGAATGATTGAAAGAGTCGCTAAATCTAGCGACAAAGTCGATAAACTGGCAACACAGAATGGGATAGCTCAATCAGAATGTGAAGCACCAGAGTTGTGGACAGTGATCGCGGACAGTGATAGCAAAGCCTCCATGCAAGCTCCAAGCTTCAATCTCAAGAGGTTCGAGCCCCACCAAGGAACAGTATTTTTTATAAATTTCTGGATTTTTCAGGTTCTAACGCTATCACAAGGTTGTTGATCATTATGATGATTCCATTATTCAAGATAGTTGCTGTTGGCTCCAAGATTCCAGAATGTTGTTGTTGTTGTTGTTGGTGGTGGTGGTGGTGGTGGTGGCTCCAATATCTGATTTAGGTTCCGAGATTCAAGATTGTTGTTGGTTCCAACATTCAAGATTTTTGTTGGTTCCCAAAAGTTCTTGTTGATGTTATTGGTTCTAATTCAGAATTGCTGTTGGTTCCCAAAATTTAAAATAAAAGATTGTTATTATTGGTTACAATATCAGTTTTAGGTTCGAAGATTCAAGATTGTTGCTGTTTCCAAGATTCAAAATCCTAGATTGTTGTTGGTTCTTGAAAACAGTTGTTGTTGGTTCCCAAATTAAGATCCAAGATTGTAGTTGGTTTCACGATTCAAGATTCCAGGTTTCGAAACCTATCCCTTTCCGACATTTGGGCCTCGGGGAAGTTAGATCTTTCAAGGTATTTCCGAAATTTATTGTATACTGTAACTCATAAAGTTCTTTTACATAGGCCTACATTACAAATGCTCGATATGCTTTGTCACTGAAAACTAGCCTGTCACGAAAACCATCATCATCTTTACAATTTTGCAGTACCATGCAAAAACTTTTGTCATTACCTATTACAACTTAACGCAATTGTAGGCGACATGGCTTTACATTCAGGCACCTTCGTAACACACGCCATACTGTGGTTTGAGGAACTTGCAGTTCCCTGTTCTCTCTTGTAGGCGATTTCTAACGACTACGGCAGCATCGTCTCGGACCAGGCATTTTCTCCAAAGCATGAATAATTTGCTTTTTAGAAGACTTAGACTACAACATTGTATGCACCTGAACCCACACACGCCCCCCTACAAGCCATTATACACCATATTTAATTTGATAGAAATCATCGAAGGAAAAAGAAAATAACCAAGCCCATTCAGTATTGTGTTGCGTGTTACACAAAAGGAGTCTTTCACATGCATACACATGAGGAGCATCAATAGCTATTGTAATTAGAAATTCTAGACTTCATAATCACTATGGAAGAAGGGAAACAATTTAGATCCTCCCTTTACCTAAGTCCACATGGACACGCTACAATGACGATGCGGTAAAAACAGCGGGCAATAACATATTCTGCATTTCATTCTTAGCCAGCTTATCCAACTTATAAAAACAAACTACTAAAATATGAAGAAAAATCAAAATAATTTCATGAAATCCACCCACACCAAACACCCAAATTGAAAGAAACCTTTTTTCACCAAGTGTGTATTTATGAGAAGGTTCAGTTGTCGGGTTTTGAGTTAACACTGCATCTGATTAGCTAACAATTGTTTTCAATATTTAGGATTGGTGGTACGCAGTGGCGTAACCAAGATTTGTTTCTGGAGGGGGATGAGCGGAGTCAAATCTGAACTAGTTGCGTTATTGTTTTTGTGCTTGTTTTCTGCTTTTGTGTATTTTTTGTTTGTTTTGTTTTTGTGCTTATTTCTGCTTTTGCGTTTTCGAATTTTGCTCTTTGCTTTGTGTTTGTTTTCTGCTTTTTTGTTGTTTTTTTGTTGTTTTTGTGTTCGTTTTCCGCTTTTGAATTTTGCGTTTTATTTTTGCTTTGTCTTTTTTTTTTTTGTTTGTTTTCTGCTTACCCTATTTCTAAGAATAGAGACCTAATGAGAAGTCGTAATACGGAGGAACACGGACTGTGTTATGTTCCGAGACTGGCCACAAACCATAAAACCAAAACAAAGCCGGTTAAGTTCAGTGCTAATTCATTACTATTCTACCAAGTACTGTCTTCCCAGCGTAGCAACGACCTAAAGCAAGGACGTTCTGCGGTGAAGTTCTTCACTGTCTATGCATGAGCGAATGGGAATATCTTCCCACACTGCTTCTGTGGTTGCTAAGACATAATAATAATAATAATAATAATAATAAAGGCGTGGATCCAATCAAATGAACAAAAGCCTTAGCGGCCTGAAGAAAAAATGGAAGCAACTTTCCAAATATCCCAACACAACAGAAGTTTGATGCTCTTCAGTTGGTCAACACGAATGTACCCAAGTGAGATAGATTATTTACTAATCCTGAAAAAAATTACACGAGATTAATAAATACACTTGGATGACCAGTTTCGATCGTCAAGCGATCATCATCAGATCCATTACCCTTACGCCATATAATTATGTCTGAAAATATGGGTGAAAAAAGAAAGGAGTAACATACACCACTTTAGAGAGAATAGACTTGGCAACTTACGAACACATAGCACTTAGGAATGCGAGAGGGGGGGAATAGCCCAACGAGATAAGGCACCCTCACACACAGGATTTTCCCTTCAGTCGAGTGCAGGAAGTGACAAGTTAACTGATCTCAACAGGACCGCGCAAGGCTCAACCGGATAAGCAATAACAAAATAACCCCTGGCACTACAGCCCTGGATGGGCCTAGGCCTACTAAGCAACCGCTGCCCAGCCCTTTGGCCTGCAGAGATCAGCGCATTGGGACCCCTCGGCCGTTGATCTTGGTTTTCGTGATCGGGGCGCCGCCTCGCTGTCAGATAGCTACTCAATGGTCCTCACGAGGCTGCGTGCATCCCGTTCCAGCCCCCACGTCAGTTTCTAAAATCCCTGACGGAACAAGGAATCGAACCCGGGGCCTCCGGGTGAGAGGCAGGCGCACTACCCCAACACCACGGGGCCGGCCCAACCAGATAAGTTGCATGTACAATACAATCTGAATTGACTATTTACAACAACCAAATATTCACCCCAAATAAGCAAATTTCGGAGGTCAATCACCATTTCCAGTATCTTAGCAATATATCACATAGACCACAACTAACAAATACTGACGAGTGCATTATTGATACTGCAACTAAATAAGTGTAAATATTTTCACCCATATTTTCAGACAGAATTGTATAGTCTTCATGTAATGGATCTGATGATGACTGCTTGACGATCGAAACTGGTGATGCAAGTGTATTTCTTAATCTCATGTACTGTAAGCTTGCCACGGTGGGTGATTGGTTATAGTGACAGATTACTAACCCCAAGCTTGCAGGTTCGCTCTTGGCCGTGGTAACATGAGTTGTTTTTGAAAAAATGACAATGTTACAGAACCCATTTAAATTCAGTAGGCCGTGTTCATAATGGCAAAATTAATCTCGGGATTTCCCGCCAACACAAAGTTCCTCATTTCTCTACCAGAAAGCGCAATAAAGTCAAGGAGCTTAGATATCTAACCTCCTTGACTTTCATAGTGTTTCAAGAAACAACGAAATTCGATATGAAAGCTGCCCTCTGGGTGTCAAAAAACAAAGCTTGCACCCGGCACTCGAGGCCATACGATATTATTATTATTATTATTATTATTATTATTATTATTATTATTATTATCTCATGTAATTATTTCCAGGAATCGCCATTCCCATTTGGGTACAATCGTGTTCACCGACTGCAAAGCATCAAACTTTAGTTAACTGAGGCAACACTGAAAAATGGCCCCCAACACCATAATATCCCAACACAATATCTAGGCTATTATACAGAGCGATAGATATAAACGTGAACCACTTTAATGAGTCATAACTAGGGCTCGGATCGATATGCTCGATAAAATGCTCGAAAACTATGTGTTTTATGCTCGATAGATAAGCTTGAAAAACCCATTATATGCAGTTAAATATGCAGAATATGCTCGAAAAACACCGTTAAAAACTATAGAAAGGAAAGTGAAACGAAAAAACCAATAACATACCTTTATATACGAGCTTTATTTTCTAATTGTATGTATGATACACTGCAATATACTCGCATTCAAATTTTTCAAGTATATATAAGATAAGTTTTCTTATAAAAGTTATAGTTTAAAAGTTAATTTACAAAATGTTCTCAATTTGGCGAGTCAATGAAGTAGATCTGCATTGGTCTGTACAACAAGAATTTTTTCTACGTTTTCGGTTTTGAATGATTTTCTTAAATCAGTCAATACAAGTTTCAATGACGAGAACGACCTCACTAAAGGTTAAAGACCTGCGGTTCTATTATTCTCACCAGAAAGGCTTTTCAATAATTATTTCCGTTTTCGAACCTTAAGGATGGGTCAGGGCCCGAATTCGGAGGGGGAATCGAAGAAAAAAGAAACTATTTAGTCGAAAACCACAAGAATATGCATTTATATGCTTCTATTCTGAAAACCGTGGTTTTATGCATTTATGTGCTCGATAAATTTCAATTCTGTTGGTCCCCGAGAGGTGAAAATACCACCGAAAGGCTTCTTTCAATGTGTACTAATCAGGGAAAAAATATGCAAATGGGACACATGTGCAACTTGGGGAGATGATTATACACAATTCGAAGATTGCATACATACATACATACATACATACATACATACATACATACATACATAATAAAAAGACTGATAGTCAGTCTGAAAGACTAGACTTCATCGGCGGCATCGGTGGCGTAGCCGGTAGCATGCTGAGCTTCTATGCCCAAGACAGTGGGTTCAAACCCGGTCGAAGTCGTCGGATTTTTTAAGAGCGTTAAAAATTCCTCAGTATGCCTTCCTTCGGAGGGGAAGTAAAGCCGGCGCGGAGGTCCCATGTCATAGATTTATGGCATGTTAAAGAACCTTCCACTAATTACACCTGTGTGAAGCTAAATTGGATAGGTTAAGAATGTAAACAACGCTCTTAGGTTTCTACGTTCGTTGCCAAGAGCCGACTGCGGTGGCGTCTAGTAGCTAAGTTCTGAACTTGGCCTAGTAGTCGTTGACCGTGGCGCTTGGCGGCAAAAGTATGTACTATTTGAAAAATTCTAAGTTGCAGTACTTAAATAAATAAAAACAACAGATAACACACACTAATACAGTCATCACAATTAACACGGGTTATCAGACAGATTCTACACACACCCAAAGTACACGGGGCTACATGACCGCGATGTCGCAGCCCCTAAACTTAAGAACCAACCAACCAGACTTTATATAATTTTAAATGTTACAAATGCTGCGTGAACTCAAAGTCCGTTAGCAAGTGCAAACCAAGGTCAAAGGAGGTAGCTGGCTGGATGACGTCACGCTCACCGGAGCGCGCGGGGAAAGGAGGAAGCTCAAACAGTACTATGACGTCACACACCTCAGTGCATTCTCGGTACATTTCGTCCCGTCATAGTAACATAACGCCAGACCCCAGCGTAACGACGAAGTCGACAAGATCATTTAAAATGATAGAAGTCCGACGAGGTCAGATCATGTGAACGGGGGGTCTTATTTATTTTTTGAGACTACTCGGACACCGAAGAAACTGGTTGGTTGGTTGGTTCTTCAGATTAGGGGCTGCGACAACGTGGTCATGTAGCCCCGTGTCCTTTGATAACCGGTGTTAATTGTGATGGCTATATTAGTGTGTGTTATCTGTAATTCAGGTGAGGACTGCAGACATTCAAGTAGTTCCTACTTGTCCTACCAAATGCTATGATCAACGACAACTAGTTGTGAACTTGGTTACTAGATGCCACCACAGTAGTCTCCTGGTGACGAACGTTGGAACTTAAGAGCGTTTGTCAAATCTAACCTATAATTTTGCTTCACACAAGTGTAATTAGTAGAAAGTTCTTTATCATGCCATAAATCGATGACATGTTTCCGCCGGCTTTACTTCCCCTCCGAAGGAAGGCATACTGAGGGATTCTTAATGCTCTTAAAAATCTGACGACTTCGGCCGTGTTTGAACCCGCGACCTGGGGCATGCTACGAACTACGCCACCGAAGAATAAATAAATAAATTAATTAATTAATTAAATTTATTTTTGAATGAATCAGTACATTAATTTAATTAAACAAAAATAATCTACTAACTTGATTGCAGTCAAATGCCCGGTTAAGAAATATATCCCAACTTGGATTGAATCTGTTATACCGCAGATCTACCATTTTTTGAAGATTCCTTTTTGTCTCTTGTTCAATTACAGTATTCTCTGAGACTCTGACGTAAACTTGCCATTAAACAGCCTTCGAAGCAAATCATTCGTGACATATGATTGAATCATTTGAATTGATACGCTCGTGAAGTCAGAATTAATGTTTCCTTGTTGAATCATGAAGAGATGCTTGGCATGTTGTCGACGGCATGTAGAATATGTTGTCATGGAAACAACAAAGGATTCCTTGGAGGCTGTCTGAAGGCCGACAACACGTGCTACGTTGTAATTAAAAAGTCCTCTCGGCACGCCGGAAGGCGGAGGTAGATTTCACCGGACAAACTTGGGGATAGGCGAAAATAGGCAGAATATGCAGATTTTCGTAGAAGGATCAGACCTCATTTAATGCGAGAAGGTATTTTATAATTGGAGCTTAATTAACTTTGTTTTTCATTATATGCTTATTTTAAACATTTTATTGTCTTATGGGAACAGTAACCTTCTTGTCATTTGGGGTCCATTTTTATACTTGTGGTCACACTATCCTTATGCAAGGTTTCGACACTGATGTGTAACTATGTAACGGTCTGTTACTTCTTCACGCAAAATTATATCTACCGCAGAGATTTTGGTTGGTTCCTCAGTTTAGGGGCTGCTACAACGCGGTCATGTTACCCCGTGTACTTTGGGATGGCTGTATTAGTCTGTAATTCAGGTAAGGACTGCAGACGGTCAATTTCAAGCAGTAGTTACTAATGTTGCTACCAGGTACTACCGTCAACGACACCTAGCTGTGAACTTGGCTACTAGATGCCACCGCAACCAGCAACTAGCAACGAACGTTGGAACTTCCCCTCCAAAGGAAAGCATACTGAGGGATTTTTAGCGCTCTTAGAAAATCCGACGACTTCGGCCGGCTTTGAACTCGCGACCTTGGGCATAGACATTCAGCATGCTACCAGTTACGTCATCGAAGCCGCTTCACACTTAGATGGAAATCTGAATCTGATCTCGTGCAAGTTCGTTATCTTGGCAACGTCTGATGGCTCATCCCTCATCAATTTAGTAGTGTTGCCATGGCAACCACTGATAGGTCTTGGCATTTTCTTATAATTCCGAAATTATTTTTCTCATCCCTTGGCATAATGGTGGGTTATATCAAAAAAAAATTCAGACAAAAGTTTTAGGTAATTATTATGGGAATATTGTCCATTTTGTACGGTTTTGATATTGTGCCTATTAAGAGAGATATGATTAATGTTTCCCGAAAAACCCACTTTTTCCCACCCCTTTGGTCAATGGTTGGTGCTATAAAAAAACTCTTCAAACATACATATTTGGGCTTTATCCGACACATAGTATGAATGTTGAACGGATTTGATATTTCACATATTAAGAGAGTTATAGCAATATTTCACTTTTTCGAAAAAAAAGCCCCCCATTTTCACCCCCTTCGACCGATTTAGCCCAGTAACGAACTCGACCGAGATGTTATAGGTATACATATTCGGTAAAAAATTCAAAGTGATTGGTGCAAAATTACAGCAGTTATCGTGTCCACAAACTGATATACATATATACATATACATACATAAATTATATATAACTTTTGAACTGACGGTGGTTTTGGGGTCTGGGGGATGTGAAACGCGAAGATATGTCGAAATTTTCCGGAAGTCGAAACATGGTACCCATTGCAATAGTTAGCTTTCTAATGAAATCTACCTCTGGTGTGTTCCTCAGTTTAGGGGCTGCGACAACGCGGTCATCTAACCCCGTGTACTTTGGGTGAGTGTAGAATCTGTCTGATACACGGTGTGAATTGTAATGGCTGTATTAGTCTTAATTCATGTAAGTACTGCAGACGGCCAATTTCAAGCAGTAGTTCCGAATGTTGCTACCAGGTACTACCGTCAACGACACCTAGCTGAGAACTTGGCTACTAGATGCCACCCCAACCAGCAACTCGCAACGAACGTTGGAACTTCCCCTCCAAAGGAAAGCATACTGAGGGATTCTAGTGCTCTTAGAAAATCCGACGACTTCGGCCGGCTTTGAAACCGCGACATTGGGCATAGACATTCAGCATGCTACCAGTTACGTCACCGAAGCCGCTTCCCACTTTGTCAGGCGGCTTCGGTGGTGTAGTCGGTAGCATGCTGAGCTTCTATGCCCAAGATACCGGGTTCAAACCCGGCCGAAGCCGTCGGATTTTTTAAGAGCGTTAAATATCCCTCAGTATGCCTTCCTTCGGAGGGGAAGTAAAGCCGGCGGTCCCATGTCATAGATTTATGGCATGTTAAAGATCCTTCCACTAATTGCACCTGTGTGAAGCTAAATTGGATAGGTTAAGAATGTATGCAACGCTCTTAGGTTTCTATGTTCGTTGCCAAGAGCCGACTGCGGCGGCGTCTAGTAGCTCAGTTCTGAACTTGGCCTCGTAGTCGTTGACAGTGGCGCTTGGCGGCAAAAGTAGGAACTATCTGAAAAATTGTTAGTTGCAGTACTTAAATTAACAAACAGATAACACACACTAATACAGTCATCACAATTAACACCGGTTATCAGACAGATTCTACACACACCCAAAGTACACGGGGCTACATGACCGCGTTGTCGCAGCCCCTAACCTTTAGAACCAACCAACCAACCACTTAGTCAGATGGAAATACTGAATCTGATCTCGTGCAAGTGCGTTGTCATGGCAACGTCTGATGGCCCATGCCTCATCAATTTAGTAGTGTTGCCATGGCAACCACTGATAGCTCTTAGCATTTTCTTATAATTCCGAAATCATTTTTCTCGTCCCATGGCGTAATGGTGGGTCATATCAAAAATTCTTTCAGACAAAAGTTTTAGGTAATTATTAGGGGAATATTGTCCATTTTGTACGGTTTTGATATTGTGCCTATTAAGAGAGATATGATTAATGTTTCCCGAAAAAAACACTTTTTTCCACCCCTTTGGTCAATGGTTGGTGCTATCAAAAAACTTATTTGACATAAATTTTTGGCACTTATCCGACACATATTATGAACTTTGAATGGATTCGATATTTCACGTATTAAGAGAGTTATAGCGAAATTTCACTTTTTCGAAAAAAGCCCCCCATTTTCACCCCCTTCGACCGATTTAGCCCAGTAACGAACTCGACCGAGATGTTATAGGTATACATCTTCGGTAAAAAATTCGAAGTAATTGGTGCAAAATTACGGCAGTTATCGTGTCCACAAGAAACTGATATACATATATATATACATATATATATATATATATATATACATAAATTATATATAAACTTTTGAACTGACGGTGGTTTTGGGGTCTGGGGGATGTGAAACGCGAAGATATGTCGAAATTTTCCGGAAGTCGAAACATGGGACCCATTGCAATAGTTAGCTTTCTAATGAAATCTACCTAAAAGACAATTCAGATAATTATAGTATATCTGTGTTAGTCTACCATTGCATGTCCACACTTGATGTAATTATAAGGGTAATAGTAGCATGGATTATCCCGGTCACACAAGCACGAGAACTACCTTTATAGGCAGACATGTACGAGATTTCACCCACGTCATGCCTTTTTTGTTTGTTTACACTATAATACCGGTAATATGTTTGAGAAAAGGAGGTGTGTATCTATAGCCATGCCAAAGCAAACCCAGTAGAACCTCCAAGGAAGGGAGGAAGGAAGAAGGTAGGGGAGGAAGGGAGGGAGGAAGGATGGGAGGGGAGATGATGATGATGATAATAATCTAGGTTAGCGGCCCCTAATGGATTGGGACAGTGAAAATGACAAATAAATGAAAACCATAACAAAAATTAAGTGAGACTGAAAATATTTATAAAATGGAACTCAGATTGAAACAACTTACAAAATGGAGAGTGGAAATACATACTTACAAAAGGTAATTTAGAAGGAAAATACTCACACAAGAAATAGATTGAAAAATACGCACAAAATGTAGGTTAGGTTCAAAATGCGTACAAAATGCAATGTAGAGTCGAAATACTTACAAAATCCATTTGAAATTGAAAATACTTACAAAATGAAAATTAAATTGAAAATACGTACAAAATGCAATTGAGGTTCAAAATGCTTACAAAATGCAATCAAAATTGAAAATACACAATGCAATTTAGATTTTAAAACGCCCATTTCAGATTCAAAATACTCATAAAGTGCAATTGAAATTCAAAATACTTACACAATGCAATTGAAATTCAAAATGCTTACAAAATGTATGGTCGATTAAAACTACTTAGTTGGATTGACAATATTTACAAAAAGCAATTTATATTGAAAATTCTTACAAAATGTAATTTAGATTTAAATATGTACAAAATGCAATTAAGAATCAAAATACTTACAAAATGCCCATCATGCAAAATGCAATGTGGATTGAAAATATGTGCAAAATGCGGTTTGGGTTAAAAATACTTACAAAATGAAACTGAAATTCGAAATAGTCACTAAAGTGCCAGCCCCTACATTGAAAGACTTACCAAAAAGCAATTTAGATAGGCAATCCTTATAAAATGCAATTGAGGTTGAAAATAGTCGCAAAATGCAATTTAGATCGAAAAACACTTACAAAATGAAACTTAGATTGAATGTAGTGTAGATTTAAAAAAATCACTCAAGGTAATTTGGATTATACGGGGAGCCAATTTACAAAAAACAGTGCGGGAATCTCAAAGAGAAAAGGAAATATAACGAAAAGAAAACAAGAAGTCTGACCCCTCGAAGAATGAGGGATCCGGAAAGATGAGACAAGGGCCAAATAAGGCGGGAAAGGAAGAGACTCCTTAGGCCTCGGATACCCTAAAACCGTCGGCGTCGGAAGAGAACAGGAGTTGACCAAGGAAGGCCGCCAGGAAAGATAACAGAGAAGAGCCCGGCACAAGTAAGTGGAAGCAATGGCAGACTCAGCTGGGGTCCCGTGGTCGCCAACCCACGTCCTGCTAGCCTTGACTCCTGGGGGGAGGGAGGGGAGAAGGGAGGAACGAAGGGAAGGGGGGTGGAGGGAAGAATTTCAAAGGAATTAATTCTTTTTCAGTGGTAGGATACAGGGTCCAGCATTCACATCCATATAGAAGAATAGGAAATACGTAGCAACGGATCATGCGGATTCCCAACTGCAGACTTGTGATCTGATCGTTCAAATAATTTTGATCTCATAATGATTGATCACTTGGCGATCGAAACTGGTCATCCAAGTGTATTTATTAATCTCATGTGGTGTTTTTTTTTTTTTTTCGGGATTAGTGAACCACCCATCACAATTGGGTAGAATCGTATTGACAGACTGAAAAACATTTCATTTCGATTACTAAGGCAACACTGAAAAATAACTTAAAGGACATAATAATAAGGATTCCCTCATGGTAATGAAATGTTTCCTGGCCTGTTCACTTCTAGATTTGTATCTCTCGTTTGGAATCAAGTTGATCGTTCAATATGGTGCCAAAATATAAGGTGTGATCAAAAAGGGACACACACACATACTCACACACATAGACACACACACACACGGACAAAAGGTGATCTCATAAGCCTATTTTTTCATAAATGAAAATAGGCTAAAAATCCATCATGGCGACCATCCGAAATATTAGACTGTTCTCAGTATCTACCAATCTATTACACCTATCAACCTGAAATTTTGTATGTTGATAGAGGCAATTAACATACGTAGGATATATGAAAATAGGATGTGTAGTTCTTCACGGAACTACTTGTTATAAATTAGTATAGATTAATATTTTTCGTCGCAAATCACCAGTACCCTCCATCTGTCCAAATAATAATCACTCAGATGGGAGGGGGGAGACCGCTGCGGGTGGTTTATCATTGTTAACTTGACCGCAGTTCACCTCAAGTATGTAACGCACCAAGCCTGTCAGTAAACTTGTTCTTATGACAACTAACACTCTGCGTAAAGTGGCTTTTCTGGTTCTCCTGTGTACTCGCACTTTGTTTGTTCTCAACGAGGAAGTCATGTCCATTCATTCCAGGCAAACGGGCTAACAGAAACTACAGGATGAGTTGAGAGGAGATGAAAAGTTTAGTGAATTTAAAATTAAAAGAAAAAAAAGTAAATAAATGAATGGATAAATAAATAATTATGCAACGAGCCTATAATGGCTATAATTAAGACACGAGTATTTTTATAAAACGAGCGTTTGCGAGTTTTATAATTTCCATACGAGTGTCTTAATTACCATTATAGGCGAGTTGCATACGACTGTTTATGTTCGACGATAATTATAATTTTATTATATGTTTTAACATAAATATTCATAAATATCTGTTGAGAGTCAGCCACAAGAATTTTGTTATCGGAGAGCGAGCGTTGGGTGTTATATCTCTGTCTTTCAAGATCTTTGAACGACCGACGCATGCGCTCTGTGTGCTTGCAATGCCATACGCAAGCCATAATGTTTACATCTGCCGTCCCTCAGTAATATTGTCACCGGAGTCGTTTGAATGCGCTGTGTAGAAATTAGTGTTGGTGATTTTAAGGTACAGTGCTATTTCTTGTTTCATATTCGCCAGTTTATTTACGCGAACATATGGACGGTGCGTATTCCATGTCGGTAATTTATTATAGTTCGATGTTGTGTTTATGTCCGACATGTTGGATTTTGAGCACATGCGCGAAGGTATCATTGTCTAACTGGTCAATGAACGAGCTCTGATTGGCTGGAGAAACTGTATCATAATGAAAATAAGTGTTATAATGACCATCATTTTGACACCGTTTTCTGACACATAATAGTGAGGGTCGAACATAAATATAAAATGAATACATATCAAATAAATACTTGAATGAATAAATAAATAAATAAATAAATAAAAGAATAAATTAATGAATAAATATAAAATAAATAAATAAATTAATTAATTAATCAATAAAAGAATAAATAAATAAAATCATAAATAAATAAAATCATAAATAAATAAATATTAATTGAATAAATAAATGAATAAATAAATAAATAAATGAATAAATAAATACATGAATAAATAAATACATGAATAAATAAATAATTAATTGAATAAATAAATGAATAAATAAATGAATAAATATAAAATGAATAAATAAATAAATGAATAAATAAATAAATGAATAAATAAATGAATAAATATAAAACAAGTGAATGAATGAATGAATGAATAAATGAATAAGTAGATAAATAAACCGGAGCTGAAATTTTTCATGAAAGTTCATAAACCAGCGAAAACATATCTACTGAATGTACAGGCGTAGATGACCAAACACTTGTTGCCATGGTAACCAGCTAACCACAGATGGACCCCCAACCGTAAATCATTAAAAAAAAGTTCTTTAGTGTTCACAACACTGTCAATAAAATGAATAGACAAACCAAGGATCTATTTTAGCGTGAATAATGTTCCAAACGTACAAAGTTGGGGGAGTCTTCTTATATCATCAGCTACGAGTAGGAGGATATTTACATAAGAAGACATCAAAAGTGTAAATTTTTGAATATTTGTTGTGGACCAAACACACGAATTATGCTGTGACAATAAATAGTTGTTTTTGTTTGTAACTATCAAAGGAAGTACGGTCGTTGTCCGGTAGCGCTGCTTCACGTGTCATTAAGCCCCTCCGGTAGTCCTCTTCACTTCCGCTGCTGTCCGTTCCCCTCACTCCCTTATCGAGGTTAATGATAAAATAATCAGTCACAGGCTTCTATTGAAATAGACCAAGGTTACAATCATATAATCAAATAAAATGCCGGACTATATTTTAGGCAAGTTTTTTTCTTCTCAAGTTAATTGAAAGATTCTATTTCTAATTTCGTACATCATCATACGGCCATGGCATAAGAGTGCCAAGATCGTTAAGGGGTGACCACCGCTTACAATGTGACCAACGTTGCCAGATCATCATATATCCCTCCCTATATTATTCTGCTAAGGTCCCATTCCAGTTTTGTACCGAAAATAAGGTCCCATCAACACCAACCTGCTTGCCACGGTGGGTGAGTGGATAGCGTGTCGGTCTACTAACCCCAAGATTGCAGGTTCGCTCCAGGCCGTGGTAAGTGATTTTTTTGAAAGGCGGCAAAAATACGTCACGCATGTCATACGATGTTAGCATGTCAAAGAACCCATTTGAATTCAGTAGGCCGAGTTCATAATGGCAAAATTAATCTCGGGAGTTTCCGCCAAAGTTCCTAATTTCTCTACTAGAAAGCGCTATAGTGTTCAAGGTGATTATGATGATGCTGATAATTGTTGTTTTAAGGGGCCTAACATCTAGGTTATCGGCCCCTAATGATCTGGGTGAGAGCGAAAATAATAACGAAATTGAAACCAGAACGAAAAGTAAGTGAGACGGAAAATACTTACAAAAAGGAACTCAGATTGAAACAACTCACAAAAAGTTCTTAAAAAAGGGAATTTAGAACGAAAAGTATCACAAAAAGAATAGATTGAAAAATACCCACAAAACGTAGGCTAGGTTCAAAATACTTACAAAAATGCAATGTAGCGTCGAAATACTTACAAAAGGCAACTGAAATTCAAAATACTTACAAAATGCAAATGAGATCGCAAGTACGTACAAAATGCAATTCAGGTTCAAAATACTTACAAAATGCAATTGAAATTGAAAATAAACAATGCAATTCAGATTGAAAGAGGCCCTATCCCAGTGCCAATCCAAATTATTCACAAAGTGCAATTGAAATTCAAAATACTTACAAAATGCAATTGAAATTGAAAATGCTTACAAAATGTACGGTAGATTCAAACGACTCATGTGGATTGACAATACTTACAAAATGCAATTTAGATTGAAAATACTTGACAAAATGTAATTTAGATTCAAAATACCCACAAAATGCAATTGAGAATCAAAATATTTGCAAAACGCCCACCAAACAAAATGCAATTTAGAATCAAAATTCTTGCGAAATGCGGTTTTGGTTGAAAATACTTACAAACTGCAATTGAAATTCAAAATACTCACTAAAATGCCCAGCTACCTGCATTGAAAGACTTACCAAAAAGCAATTTAGATTGTCAATCTTTACAAAATGCAATTGAGGTTGAAAACAATCGCGAGATGTAATGTAGATCGAAAAAACTTACAAAATGCAACGTAGATTATACCTACAAAAACAAGTAGTTCCGTGAAGAACTATACAGCCTATTTTCAAATATCCTACTCATCCTGCCTCTATCTACATACAAAATATCAGTTTAATTGCTGTAACAGATTCGTAGATATTGAGAACCGTCTAAATACACACATCAAAAAAAGTTTTGCATCACCTCGGTTCCCAGATCTCCGGCATATAGACGTTGACTGTGTATATTGTATCCAAGATACAGTCCCTTTGACTGTTCATAGATGTCACTAAAACTGCTCAAAGATGTAAACAACCATGCATGAGCAGGGCCTATTAGACGGAGGGGGTACGACAGCCGATCAGTTCCAGTCATTCCACCAGGACGAAGGTACGCTGCTCATGTGGTCTGTAGTTCTACCATGCCTAGAAGGTCAATACCGCAGTTCGATCGCGTCCGCATTGTTACTTTGTGTCAAGAAGGGCTCTCAACAAGGGAAGTTTCCAGGCGTCTCAGAGTGAACCAAAGCGATGTTGTTCGGACATGGAGGAGGTACAGAGATACAGGAACTGTCGATGACAGGCCTCGCTCAGGCCGCCCAAGGGCTACTACTGTAGTGGATGACCGCTACTTACGGATTGCCGCTCGGAGGAACCCTGACAGCAATGCCACCATGTTGAATAATGCGTTTCGTTCAGCCACAGGACGTCGTGTTTCAACTCAAACTGTGCGCAATAGGCTGCATGATGCGCAACTTCACTCCCGACGTCCATGGCGAGGTCCAGCTTTGCAACCCCGACACCATGCAGCGCGGTACAGATGGGCCCAACAACATGCTGAATGGACCCCACGGAATTGGCATCACGTTCTCTTCACCGATGAGTGTCGCATATGCCTTCAACCAGACAATCGTCGGAGACGTGTTTGGAGGCACCCTGGTCAGGCTGAACGTCTTAGACACACTGTCCAGCGAGTGCAGCAAGGTGGTGGTTCCCTGATGTTTTGGGGTGGCATTATGTGGGGCCGACGTACGCCACTGGTGGTCATGGAAGGCTCCGAAACGGCTTTACGATACCTGAATGACATCCTCCGACCCATAGTGCAACCATATCGGCAGAATATTGGAGAGGCATTTGGCTTCATGGACGACAATTTGTAACGTGTTTTTCGAGGGGTTTTATGCAACTGGCATAAGTCAGTAGGAAGCCATTCTATATTTATTTACGCGGCAAATTGTTCAGCCAAGATAATTTTTCATGTTAATTTATTATTATTATTAATTTATTATAATTATTATTTAGATATTTTCGGAGCATTTTATAAAAATTATAAGCATACAGATAGGTTTTCTATGTCTTAGAAAACGCTATCAAGCAAATTATTACGAACGACGATATTATAGAAAATTATCTGATTACGGAATTTTACGGAGTTTGTCAGTTAGGGTATTTGAGAGACATGACTCACTGGGAATTCAAATGCAAGCTGATTCCTGTCGAGAAGTATTACGCAAGGCTGGGTCGCAAGGTCTAGAAAAGGCGAATTGTCGAAACGGAACTCTCGCGCGCCGAGTGTAATGAGGCAGAGGAGGGGAACTAGCGGCGTGCTCAACCAATCAGCGGAGACAACGTAAGCTAGATGTCGGTACCATGGTGGGGGAGCCAACGTGTGCATATATCGTTCGACGCGCCATGAAAAGAAAACAATCTGTGAAATACTTGCGGAGGATGGTTATACGCGGGGGACGCTCCGATGTTCCGTGGAGCGGACAATCTGTGTAGAACTTGCAGTGTACGGTCGCAAGTGCGTGTCGCTCCGATGTTCAGTGGAGTTAGCGACGAACTTTTGTAAAACGTAACCAGTGCGGTTTTACGAGAGTTTGGGTCCGATGTACGGACCATAGAATTATCTAATCTACCAGAATATCATCAAATTTCGACGGAGATGACGACGTCCAGGAGACTGTGGGAAGCACACAGCATCATCAAGAACGAGGGAAATGCTTTGGCAATTTCCAGGGGTAAGCGCTAATGACGCAGAAATACGCAATCTCTCATTTTTCTTTGTTTTATATTTCATAATTCAGTAACTTCATAGCTTGGAAATAAGAGTAAAATCAATTTATCAGACTCCGTTTTCACGTAATTTTCTATCGGTAATATTAAAATCACAACGCTCCAATTTAAATTTTATAGTTGTTATTATTATTATTAATTTTGCTATACTTGTTTTATATAATAAATTCATTTCTTTTACAATGCAATCTTTGCTTTCAGTAGGTAGCATTAGATATAGACCAATTCCTTCTCCTGATACAATTGTTTGTTGGGTTAATGATCAAATCATACCACGATCTGAGTGAATAGAGTCTTGAATGTGTTCTGCCAGAGCTAGACGTTGTTAAATACAAATTTAGATTTCAACATTGCATTGAGGTCTTGGCGCCCATTAAAACAACATAGCTTAGGCAAAGGTAAACAATTACATTTTCTCCGAACAGTTAGGGGCAGCCAAAACGTTTCATTTGTCGCTACCAACATGGGGCACTAATTAACGTTACATTTGTCGCCGACAACTTGGGGCTGAAAACCTAATAACATTTGTGGAAGGAGAAGGGTATATATTTCTGTGCCTGTATTTTGGGGGTTATTTGTCTGTATCAGTGTATATCATTATGGGGGATGAGAAAGAAAGACAGATGAGGTTACGTAGTGGTCATCAACGGGAGAGTGATGATACGAGCAGTATGTCGAGTGATGGTAGTACCGGGGTAGCGGAGGTAAATCCCGATACTGAAACAGGGAGTGTAGGCGGCCAACCAGAATTAAAAACTTTACTTCTCGAGTTTATGTATCAGAACAAAGTTAGTAGTGATGCCTTAAATGCAAAGTTAGAACAGAATAACGCTAAATTAGAACAAAATAGTAGGGAAAATAAAGAAAGTACAGAAGCTTTAAATGCAAAGTTAGAACAGAATAACGCTAAACTAGAACAAAACAGTAGGGAAAATAAAGAGAGTAATAGGGAATTGAACGATAGTTTAAACGCCAGATTAGAACAAAACAGTAAGGAAAATAGAGAGAGTACTGAAACTTTAAATGCTAAATTAGAACAAAACAGTAGGGAAAATAGAGAGAGTAATGAAACTTTAAACGCCAGATTAGAACAAAACAGTAAGGAAATGAGTGACAAATTTGAACTGATTAGAGGTGAGATCAGGGGGGTGATGGAAGAAAAGGCTAAAGAGATTATTGCAGATGTAGACAGAAAATTAGGAAAAGTACAGGAGGAGTTGGAAATTAGAATCAGTACACAGGCTGAAAATTTAAAAGAACTAGTGCAACTGGAAACACAGCAGGTCAAAAAGCAATTGGGGGGAGAAATTGACAAAATTCAGGTAGCTACTAAAGAGGTTAAGGAACAGCTGGGGGGTAGAATTGAGAAAGTTCACTCACAAATAGTTGCAGAAGTAAATGATCTAAGAGAGAGTAATAGGGAGAGCATTAGCAAGATTGAGGAGAAACATGCAAAGCTATATGATAAAGTAGAAGAATCAGAAGGAAACATTAAATTAACAGTAAACAGTATTGAGAGGAAGGCTGAGGAGAAAATCGCAGAATTAGAATTAAAATTAAAAGCTAGGATCAGGCAAGAAAATAGTCAGAATAGGCCAGTTTTTGTGAATAGCACACACAGGGAGGTAGAACTGGGTAAGTTCAGCAATCGACAGGGGTGCCCAATGGAGTTCATGAACACTATAGAAAATAAATTCGGGGAAAGGTTGGAAAATGGTAGTATTGAGTGGTGCCAGGTAGTTGAAATTTTAGAACAAGTGTTTGTGGGGGAAACGAGGAATTGGTTTGCTGTCTACAGAGACAAGTTTACTGATATTAATGATTTTAAAATGAAATTCTGTGAAAAGTTCTGGAATGAGGTTATTCAGTCGCAGCATCGTGAGGGAGTAGTGTGTGGTAAATATAACCCTAAAGGAAGCTCCACCATGACCAAATACTTTTTAGGGCAGGTATTAGTGTGTAAATATCTGGATGGCTTGAAGGAGGAAAGTGATGTGGTGAGGTTGCTACTTAGGCACTTTCCCTATAGGATCAAGGAGGCTGCTTGTATCCAGAATGTAAAGACTATATCACAAGTAGAAAATCTGTTAAGCACATTTGATGCACCAGGGAGAGGGGGTTATGAGGACAATTTCAATCGGAACCAGGGTAATAATAATAATAGACCTAATGAAGCCAGGCATCAGGAAGTTCAAGGGAACGGTGGCGAAGGGGCCAACGCTCAAAATAGAAATAATAATAATCAGCTAAATCAGAACAGAGGAAATGGCTATGGTAGTCAGTATCAAGGGAGGAACAATGATTTCAGGGGAAATCAAGGGAGGAACAATGATTACAGGGGAAATCAAGGGAGAAACAATGATTTCAGGGGAAATCAAGGGAGAAATTATAATGACAATAGTTACAACCAGAATAGGGGTCAAGGAAGTGGACAGCCTAGTGGTAGTAATATACAGCCAAACAATAACAACACAGCCCAGAACATCCAGACCAGTTCAGTAGTTAGTAGTACTACGGCCAGCTGTAGCGGTTCTTTAAACGCGAACCAGGCTGCGAAGTAAGGTCAGAATCTCAGTCTGTAGCATGCCCTGTCCATACAATTATACAGGAACCCTATGACCTAAATGTAAGAAATGAATTATTACATGAACTAAATGATGAAGGTATTATTCAGGAAGTGGTTAGTAAGAGCCCCATAGTTAAATTTAACGTGTCCGAGGCGTACACAGATGTTTTAATTGATAGTGGTTGTATGAAGAGTTGCATAAGTAGTGCATTTTATGATAAAATGAAAGGAACTGGAGTAAATTTTGAGGAGATGCCAATTAAAAGCACTTTTGTTATCACAGCTGTTGGGAAGAGGTCTAAAGTAATTTCTAAGCAAGTTTTAGTAGACATTAAAATTAATAATCATGTAGAGAAGCAGATTTGTCTTGTAATTCCAAATTTAGTATTCAGTGTTATCTTGGGTTCAGAGTGGCTAAGTAGAGTGTCTGGTAACTTATGTTATGATGTAGGGAGTTTGAAATTTAAATGGGGAGATTCTGAAGTAGAAGTAGCGTTCAATGACCATATTCAGAGGAGTAGTATTGTAGGTGTGATTTGTACTTTAAATGAGATATCGCCAGCCGTAGAGCGGGGTTCTCCATGTTTTGTGGGCAGTGTGATTACGAACGGAAGTCTAGAGGACTCGTTACGTGAGGCTGCATTTCAGGGAAATATAGAGGTGGAACAATGTGTTCGGCTCTATGATGTGTTATGGTGTAATAGGAGAGTTTTTGAGGATCGCATTGGTATGGCCAATTGCTATACACATTCATTGAACGTTATTGATAGGTCAGTATTCACAGGACATAGATATCCTGTACCTTTCGCTTATCAGAGTGCAGTTGAGGCACAAATTAACCAGATGCTTGAAGATGGGATTATTGAGCACTCGAACAGTCCATATGTTAATTCTTTGATAACGGTACCCAAGACCGACGGCACTGTTCGTATTTGTTTAGACGCTCGTTTGGTTAACAGTAGAATTAGTTCAGATCAGCTGAAATCTATGTCAATAGAAGAATTAATGCAAACATTTGAGGGGAAGAAGTATTTCACTTGTGTAGATTTGAGTTCCAGTTTTTGGCAAGTGCCACTTATGTACGAAGATAGACCATTTACAGCTTTTAGTCATAAATATAACCTTTATCAATTTTGTAGAACACCTTATGGGTTAAAGAGTAGTTCAGCAGCTTTAATTAGGGCTTTAAACATCGCATTAGGGGATGACACAGGAGAGTTTGTAACCATTTACATAGATGATATGGTAATTAGTTCACGCAGTTTTGAGGAGCATCTATGTCATTTAAATATAGTTTTTCAGAAGTTAGATCAGGCAGGGTTCACTTTGAAGCTGTCTAAGTCGTCATTCTGTCAGTCAGAAGTGACATTTTTAGGTCATAGAGTGTCGAGTAGAGGTGTAACACCAGAAGAAAGTAGGGTTAATAAGATACTTAACGCAGAGGTGCCACAGAATGTTAAACAGTTAAAAACTTACCTGGGAATTTGCAACTTTTTCAGGAGGTTCGTTCTTAAATACTCAGGGTTGGTAGAACCATTCAGGGAATTGCTTAAAAGTGGGACTCGGTGGAGATGGGAGTCCAAGCATGATCAGGCTTTTAGAGCGCTAAAGGAAGGTTTTGAGAAAGCTGTAGTGCTGAAATATCCTTTAAAAGATAAGGAATATGTGGTTATGACAGATGCTTCACATATAGGCATTGCTGGAGTATTATGTCAGAGAGATGATGAGGGTAATCTGTGCATTGTATCTTTAGCCTCGCGAGGACTGACTGCAGCAGAGAAAAGATACACGATTACTGAGTTAGAGCTTTTAGGTATTGTTTTCAGTTTAGGGAAATTTAGAATGTATTTAGTAGGGGGGAAATTTGAGATCCACACAGATCACCATGCATTACTGTATATGAGAACTTGTAAACTCAGTTCTAACAGAGTTAGTAGGTGGATTCTTGCTCTGCAGGAATACGAATTCACAGTAAAATATATTAAAGGTAAAGATAACATTCTTGCAGACATGCTATCGAGGGACACTAATTTATGTAGGGATTATCCTGTGGTTAAAGCAGAGGACGGTATTTTAATATGTGCATGTGTGGACAGTAGCAACAGGGCATCGTTACAGACACTGAGAAATATGCTAGTGGAGCAACGTGATGACATTAAGCTAAAGGAGCCACTGGCTAGGTTGGAAATAGGTGAAGAAGAGTATGTGAAAGTAGGACGGTTCACGTACAAGATGCAGGATGGGCTTCTTGCAAGGAAATGTAGGAATAATCGGTGGGCAATATGTGTTCCTGCCACTTTGCGGGAGGAGCTAATTTGGTTCATTCATAGGGAATTAGGACACTTTGGTGCTGCCAAGGTCTTCTATGAAATTGGTCGTGACTTCATTTGGAGTAAAATGGGAAGGGACGTTAGGAGGATTTTAGCTAAGTGTGACACCTGTCAAAGGAGTAAATATCCAGTTAAATATTTAGTGGGGGAGAGATCTGCAGTTCTCACCAGTAGTCCCGGCGAACTACTGTGTGTGGATTTATTTGGCCCGATCGTTAAAGGACAGTACGGCTACGAGTATATTTTTATAGTTATTGACGCTTTTAGTAAGTATGTCAAGCTATATCCGCTAAGGAAAGCCACGGGACTAGCGTGTAGCCGTCTGATCATTAATAAGTATGTACCTGAGTTTGGCCTTCCTCTCAGGATACTATCTGACAGTGGACCACAGTTTACTGCAAAGAAATGGAGAACCAGTATGCAGGAAGCTGGTATAACACACGTTCATTCCTCTGTAAGGTACCCTCAGGGTAATTCTGCAGAGCGTCCATTAAGGGAAGTGGCTCGTCTTTTTCGGACTCTAGTGCATGACAAGCATGCGGCCTGGGTTGGACATCTTCCCAAGGTCGAGACTTGGCTGAATTCTGTCCAGCATGAGAGCACGAAATTGACGCCATACGAAGTTCACTTCGGAAAATGACCACAAAATGAACTAGCGAGGGTGTTGGGATTAAATGAGGGTAAGCAACCGGGGATGGATTACATTGTCCAGTTGGCGAAACATAATTTATCTAAGTCAGCACAAAAGAGAATTCGCCAACAAAAAGAAACTAAATTTGACCTATTCGAGCCGGGAGACAGAGTCTTACTTAGAGTGCCGAAACAGTCAAATAAGCTAGAGAAAGTCATGTCCAAGTTCTTTTATCTCTACGAGGGCCCATTTATAGTTTCCAAACGTATTGGGAAAACAGCATATGTGCTGGAGAATAGTGAGGGAAACAGATTATACGGGACGTATAATATACATAGCCTACGAAAATATGTGTCATAAAGTGAGTGTGTTTAGCTGGCGAGCCAGCCTATTAAATGAGTAAGTGTGGTATTTGGTGCGTGGGAGGAGATGGTCTTCCAGGCAGGCGTATCAGAAGTCACACAGGGGGGTAGTATGTAAGTAAATGAGAGTTTTTAAGGTACAGGGAAATATGACGGGATTGTCGGATGCTGTTGAGCACTAAATTGTCTCGATGCACCAAGGCCATTTTGGCAGCGCTGGTGAATTCCCATTTGCCTCCAAGAGATGGGTGAGCGCTTGTACATGGTATTTTTGCTTAAGGCGTCCACGAGGCAAAAGATGGGCCATCAGAATGCGAGACAGTCCTTCATGAAACTCATACATATCAGCACACGTGATTTCTGTTTACGGTCTCGCCATGTAAGATTTGTAAGTGTGTAATTTAAGATAATTTGTACAATGGTATTATTTGTGTGAGGAGAAATGGTCTGTGTTGAGAACTAGTATTAAGTAGAATATGGTTAACGGGAACTTAACAAGACAGGGCGATTACGGCACAGAAATATTTGGTGTTATATGTAATGCGCATTTACTGTATTTTTTTTTCAGAAGTCAATATTAATTTAATCTACTTTAAAGAGAGATTAAGTATTATGGTCACGAGGCGCTGCCACAATAGTGTGATCGTGTGCTCAGTGATAAGTGGAATTCAATTTCACCATAAGGAGGGGACCTCCAGTGAAATTAGGAAGTTCTATGGTGATATAAATATATCAGAACACCTTCAATGCGTGTGATATGACATCATAAATACATAGTGCTCACACATTAATTATGTCTATTTCTCCAACATAGAGAAATTTGAGAGGCGGAAATATCCGTGGAACACTATTCCATATGTAAAACATTGGGCTGGTTGCAAAGTGCAATCCATAGTGACAACAAACTTTGACGCAAAGTGCGTGAAGAAAAAATATGAGTGTATATATCTGTAATTTAGGGTGATTTCATTTATGTAATATGTATTTTGGATGGGGTTTATTAACGTGTCTGGGATAATCGGATAATGGACCGTCGTCACGGTAAATCATCCGATGATCCGAGGCGAATATGTAACGTGTTTTTCGAGGGGTTTTATGCAACTGGCATAAGTCAGTAGGAAGCCATTCTATATTTATTTACGCGGCAAATTGTTCAGCCAAGATAATTTTTCATGTTAATTTATTATTATTATTAATTTATTATAATTATTATTTAGATATTTTCGGAGCATTTTATAAAAATTATAAGCATACAGATAGGTTTTCTATGTCTTAGAAAACGCTATCAAGCAAATTATTACGAACGACGATATTATAGAAAATTATCTGATTACGGAATTTTACGGAGTTTGTCAGTTAGGGTATTTGAGAGACATGACTCACTGGGAATTCAAATGCAAGCTGATTCCTGTCGAGAAGTATTACGCAAGGCTGGGTCGCAAGGTCTAGAAAAGGCGAATTGTCGAAACGGAACTCTCGCGCGCCGAGTGTAATGAGGCAGAGGAGGGGAACTAGCGGCGTGCTCAACCAATCAGCGGAGACAACGTAAGCTAGATGTCGGTACCATGGTGGGGGAGCCAACGTGTGCATATATCGTTCGACGCGCCATGAAAAGAAAACAATCTGTGAAATACTTGCGGAGGATGGTTATACGCGGGGGACGCTCCGATGTTCCGTGGAGCGGACAATCTGTGTAGAACTTGCAGTGTACGGTCGCAAGTGCGTGTCGCTCCGATGTTCAGTGGAGTTAGCGACGAACTTTTGTAAAACGTAACCAGTGCGGTTTTACGAGAGTTTGGGTCCGATGTACGGACCATAGAATTATCTAATCTACCAGAATATCATCAAATTTCGACGGAGATGACGACGTCCAGGAGACTGTGGGAAGCACACAGCATCATCAAGAACGAGGGAAATGCTTTGGCAATTTCCAGGGGTAAGCGCTAATGACGCAGAAATACGCAATCTCTCATTTTTCTTTGTTTTATATTTCATAATTCAGTAACTTCATAGCTTGGAAATAAGAGTAAAATCAATTTATCAGACTCCGTTTTCACGTAATTTTCTATCGGTAATATTAAAATCACAACGCTCCAATTTAAATTTTATAGTTGTTATTATTATTATTAATTTTGCTATACTTGTTTTATATAATAAATTCATTTCTTTTACAATGCAATCTTTGCTTTCAGTAGGTAGCATTAGATATAGACCAATTCCTTCTCCTGATACAATTGTTTGTTGGGTTAATGATCAAATCATACCACGATCTGAGTGAATAGAGTCTTGAATGTGTTCTGCCAGAGCTAGACGTTGTTAAATACAAATTTAGATTTCAACATTGCATTGAGGTCTTGGCGCCCATTAAAACAACATAGCTTAGGCAAAGGTAAACAATTACATTTTCTCCGAACAGTTAGGGGCAGCCAAAACGTTTCATTTGTCGCTACCAACATGGGGCACTAATTAACGTTTCAAATTCTCGACCTCATCGTGCACATCTTGTGAATGCGTTCCTTCAAGATAACGACATCGCTCGACTACAGTGGCCAGCATGTTCGCCAGACATGAACCCTATCGAACATGCCTGGGATATGTTGAAAAGGGCTGTTTATGGACGTCTTGACCCACCAACCACTCTGAGAGATTTACGCCGAATTGTCGTTGAGGAGTGGGACAATTTGGACCAACAGTGTCTTGATGAACTTGTGGATAGTATGCCACGACGAATACAGGCATGCATCAATGCAAGAGGACGTGCTACTGGGTATTAGAGGTAGTGGTGTGTACTGCAATCTGGACCACAAATGCTGAAAGACTAGCTGTATGATGGTACAACATGCAATGTGTGGGTCTCATGAGCAATAAAACGAGCTGAAATGTTGTTTGTGTTGATCTCTATTCCCTTTGTATTTAAAGGTTCCGGAACTCTTGGAACCGAGGTGATGCAAAACTTTTTTTGATGTGTGTATTTCAGATGGTCACCAGTTTGGATTATTATTGTTGTACTATTACATTAAGATTATTGTGTACGTGTGGTATACAAACTTCAATCGCATGATTAGAACACAAGAAGTAAAAACGAGATTTTAAAATTACGCACAGCAGCCATCTTGTGATTATGCAAACAATTCAAATAAATTAGACGCCAGTGGATCAACATTTGTATAAGCATTTAACGTGCAACGTTTCACGGCACTCGGATAGTTAATTCGCGAGAAACGTCCATTTAAATATGTATACTTCGCGTAGCCGCCATGTTGGATTTGTGCTCACTAGGTTACTGAAAGTCCTATAGGTGAACATATGTTCATAGTCTCAATGAACATTAAAAAATTCAGTTTGGTTGCTGTAAAAGATTCATAGATATTGAGAACCGTCTAAATATTTCGGAAGCTCGCAATTTAGGATTGTTATATGTATAGGCCATAGAGTTATGTACCATTCACGGACAATTATTGCCTAGGTTCATTATTCAAACTTTCACTTCGATCGCATGAGTACGACACAAGAAATAAAAACTTAATTTTAAATATCGCACAGCCGCCATCTTGAGGTTATGTAAACAATTGAATTAAATTAGACGGCAGTGCATTACAATCTGCAAAATCATTTACTGTACCACATTTCACAGCGCTCAGAGTAAAATCACGAGAAAAGTCTATTAAAATATTTCAAATTCGCTTGGTCGCCATGTTCGTTTTGTATTTTACAGGTTCATGAAATATACATAGGTAAACTTGTATTAGTACCCTTTATCACCGTACAAAATTGCAGGGTGATATCTGTAATAGTTTCGGAGATATAGAATGTCAGTGAAATATTTCGCACAGCCGCCATTTTGAGGTTATGTAAACAATTGAACTAAATTAGACTCCAGTACATTACAATGTGTATAAACAATTGCTGTACTAAATTTCAATACGTTTTGAAAGTTAAATCGCGAGAAAAGTCTATTTAAAAGTCTCAACTTCACTTGGCCGCCATGTTGGTTCTGTAGTCACCAGGTTTTTGAAAGTCTCACAGGTGAACATCTAGTAGTGCCCTTTATCACAGTACACAATTTCAAGGCGATATCGGTAATAGTTTCGGAGATATTGAATGCTAGTGAAATATTTCGCACAGCCGCCATGTTGGATTGGTGAGACGTAACAAAATTTGAAGGGCACGGTCGAGGTCGCCGGGAATGAAAAAATGAATTTACCGAGTTTCATTGAAATCGCTCCAGCCGTTTAGATTGTATTAGGGACACACACACACACACACACACACACGCGCACGGACAAAAGGTGATATCATAAGCCTATTTTTTTTTTTTTTTTTTCAAAATTGAAAATAGGCTAAATATCGCTAAACGGGAATTTAGATACACGGGGAACCAAGTAACAAAAACAGTGCGGGAATCTTAAAGAAAAAAAGGAAATATAATGAAGAGAGGAGAGGAAAGGAGAGGGGTGGGGAGGGGAGAGAGGAGAGGGTCCGCCCCAAAGGTAAGCGACAAAAGGGGAAAACGGACCCAGCTCAGGAATCCCTCGGGGGCGCGAACTCCCGAACTCACCAGCCGTGAGCCCCTGAGGGTGTAGCATTATCTAGGGTGCACCAGAAGTGGTGGGGCTACATACACCCTGCCTCCTTAAGGGCCTTGAGCAGAAGGCAGGAGGTAAAAGGAAAAGAAAAGAAGGCGGACCCCACGCAGAAGGAGGGTATCAGAAAAGATGAGACAAGGGCCAATTAAGGCGGGAAAAGAAGAAGCTCCCTAGGCCTCGGATACCCTAATACCGTCGGGGTCAGAAGAGAACAAGAGTTGACCAAGTGAGGTCGACAGGAAAGAACACAGAGAGGAGCCAGGCACAAGTGGAAGCAATGCCGGACTTAGCTGGGGTCCCGTAGTCGCCAACCCACGTCCCACTAGATGTGAGCCCCTGGGGGAAGTGTTCAAGGACCTTAGATACCTAACCTCCTTGATTTTCATAGTGCTTCAAGGAACAACGAAATTCGACATGCAAGCTACCCTCTGGGTGTCAAATTACAAAGCTTGCACCCGGCAACCGAGGCCATACGATATTATTATTATTATTATTATTATTATTATTATTAACACCAACCTACAGGTTCAGCATAACCCAATACGTAAGCGAAACGCACTAACTTACTCTTTAAAAGCCTCACAATTAAATAAATACCTTAAAACATGTATATTTACAATGAAATAATGAAAGAATGCAACACGGTAACCATGGTAACAGAATCTCACAGGTCCTTCTATTTCTGTAAGACGCAATGCAATTCCAATTATTACATTACTGTGAAAGTTTCCAGACGGTTATAAGGCTATCACTTTACCAAATTAAGCTGTAAAATGCATCAATACATACAGTATAATGCCCTTAAGGGGGTCAAGGGACACTCTAGAATTTTTTCACGCAATTTTCACGTGTGAGTGTGGTACGAAAGGTCTTTTTCACCCGACTATAAAGGGTCTCCGAAATCCACATTTAAAGTCCCTTAAATTAACAGTGTCTGTGATATTCCCAGAAAACTAACTTCGCTCCGATATACCTACGAAGGAATGACAAACCCCTAATCACTGCACCGGTAGCTGAATTGATAAAGTCTGATTATTCATACCAAGGATAAATCAGTCATAGCATTCATGATCGAGATTTTGCTAAGTGTAGCCTACTCTTTACTACTAGAATATTCGCGGGCGAAGCCGCGACGGGTAATGCTAGTATATATTATTTCAGTAGTACAGATACCTCCTGCGGCGCTCACAAGCGACCGATCGTGACAAATGAGCATTCAAATGAAAGAGAATAGACATTAGCAGTGACGAATTGCACTCTAATGTCATAAATATCCATAAATTCTAAAAAAATGACTTAAAACATGTACGAAGTGTGCGATTTGCAGATACTGTTGCTGCAGGAAAATACGCTCCATAATTGCTGTCAACTTGACATTTTGGCCGATATGACACCTGTTTCATGTCATAACATTCTGAAGTCTTTCGTTTATCATTTTACATGGATTTCAGAAACAGTAAATCAAAGGAATGAGTAATCGAACCGTATAATTTCATAAATATCGAATAACCGGTGAGTGTAACAACTAAGCTGTCAATCAATGTCAATCAGCACACAAATGACATTAGCAGTGACGAATTGTATTCTAATTTAATAATATTTTTTGTAAGAAGCTGCGATTAACAAGAACTTGGAATTCTAACTAAAATGTAAATAGTGTTCTATAATCAATTAATAATAACAATAACCCCTGGCACTACTGCCCGTAAAGTGCCTAGGCCTACCAAGCGACCGCTGCCCAGCCATTTGGCCTGCAGATATTGGGGTGACGCGTGATGAGCGCATCGGGTCCCCTCGGCCATTAATCTTGGTTTTCGTGATCGGGGCACTGCCTCACTTGTCAGACAGCTACTCAATTGTCCTCACGAGGCTGAGTGCACCACGTTCCATCCCTGACGTCAGTTTCTAAAATCCCCCACGGAGCCGGGAATCGAACCCGGGGCCTCCGCGTGAGAGGCAGGCACGCTACCCCAACATCAAGGGGCCGGCTTCTATAATCATTTGGTTGAAATAAAAACATTAACACCTCTCTCCTTGAGTCTCTCATTATAAACCTATTGTGGAAAGTGTGGTTTATGAACATGCGAGATTTCTCGCACGGTTCCGTTTGTCTTTCCTTATTCGAGCATTTATATCATACATGTAACGGAATTCTATTGGATCATTTCTCCCCCCTACCAAGTGAAAAGTTTGCCCAGCAGTGTGATTTGCTTAGATTTATTTATTTTTGTCGTAGGATAATCAAAAAGTACTGAAGGACCGACTGTAATTTATTCTTTGTCAGGCAATTTATGGCAACTGCACTAAACGAAGCCAAACTGTTGAAAAGGAAAATAATTTAAATGAAAAGGAGAACAAACTGTCGTATATTATTATTATTTATTTGCGAATTGACCACTTCGGATCACGCTACAATTTCATTTTTTCTTTGCCTGAAGTTTCCTCTTCCTCCAGTACTCCTTCATATGGGCGCTATGCTGTTTCTTCTGCTCATCCGTCCAGGCTCTTCCCATCTTTGTGGTTCTTGTGACGTGAAACCCTTCCAAATTTTGAATTATGTACCGAAATGTTTCCCTGTTTGACATCTGAACTTCCTGGATGTTGGAATTTTCGAGCTCTTTTCGAACTTCCTTAATCCATGTCGTTGTTGTCTTCTTGTTCCACAGGTAGTCGAATAACAGTTTGGTTAGTCTAGTTTTGTCCATTCTGTACAAGTGTCCGAGAAACGATAACCTCCTCTTCTTCATGGTCTCTGAGATTCTCTCCACATTTTTATAGACTTCATTGTTGCTCCGAAGTTTCCAGCCGGTTTCAGTCTGGACTGGGCCCATGATTTTCCGTAGTATTCTTCTTTCTAGGATCTCTAGCTTCTCCAACTTGTAATTCATCGAGAGGCATTCGCTGGCATACAGGCATTCTGTTTTTACTACCGTGTTGTAATGTTTTAGTTTGGCATTCCATGAGATGCATTTCTTGTTGTAGATGTTTTTAGTTAGCCCATAAGCTCTTTCCATTTTTGAGATACGATCTTCTACAGCAGCTTTCTCTAGGCCGTTTTCTTGTATGGTTTCACCGAGGTATTTGAACTTTTTCACCCTCTGAATCCGTCCAATCTCTGTTTCAAGGAATTGTGGTCCATGTTTGTCATTCATCATGAACTTGGTCTTCCCTTTCGAGATCCTAAGTCCTGTTTTGCTATTATTATTATTATTATTATTATTATTATTTTCTTACGGCTTTGGTGGCGCAGTTGGTAGCATGCTGAACTGCTATGCCCAAGATAGCGGGTTCAAACCCGGCCGAAGTCGTCGGATTTTCTATGAGCGTTAAAAATCCTTCAGTATGCCTTCCTTCGGAGGGGAAGTAAAGCCGGCGGTCTCATGTCAAAGATTTATGGCATATAAAAGAGCCTTCCACAGACTAAACTTGTGTGAAGCTAAATTGTTAGGTTAGATTTCGTCGGAACGCTCTAACGTTCACCACTAGGTATCATTGATATCTGGTAGCGAAAGTTGGAACTACTTGAAATTGAACGGAACTTGTAGCTCACCCTAACGGTGTCCGCTGGAAACAGCTACAGACTCAGGCGAGCCGAACATGTCCTCGGACACTCCCGGCACTAAAAGCCATACGATAAATAAAGAAATAAATAATTATTTTCTTGTTTCGTTTAGGCCAACTGAGGACCACGCCATTTCAACTATGTCCTTTTAGCTTTAAAATTAGCCCAGTATTCGTTCATTCGTAGACGGAGTTGTTCCTTTCTCTCTTTTGTCCTCGCCTTTCCAGTTTTCAGCGTCGGCTTTGGATGGAAACTCTTGGATATCTTTACAAGAGATCCCAATCTGAACTTTTCCTCTTGGAGAAAAGTGAAAATAGGATAGGTTAACCGTATTGGCGTCATTTGGGTCACGTGCCCATAAAACGTAATCCGTCCTTTCCGCAAGGCGTCAATAATTTTATCCACATGTGTACAAAACAAATCCTGGTTATGACGTCGTCTAAACCCGCCATTAGCGGCCTCAGTGGCGTAGCTGGTAGCATGCTGAGCTTCTATGCCCAAGATCGCGGGTTCGATGATGATTGTTGATTTAAGGGGCCTAACATCTAGGTCATCGCCCCCTAACGGTTTGGGTGATCGTGAATATGAAAATGAAATGTAAACTATAACTAAAACTTACAACTAACTTACATACTAGAAGAAGAAATGAAAAACAAAAGGAGAATAAGTCAAATAAAGGACAGGAAGAAAAGAAATGCCCTCAACCCTCGAAGAATGCGGATTGAAGAACTTGGAAGGAAGGAGAGCCATGAAAGGCAGATAGGAAAGGGCCCGCCCCAAGTCAGTCGAAAGAGGGGAATAAACGGACCCAGCTCAGGAATCCCTCGGTGTCGCCAACTCCCGAACTCACCAGTTGTGAGCTCCTGAGGGTGTAGCAACATCCAGGGTGCACCAGAAGTGGTGGGGCTACATACACCCTGCCTCCTTAAGGGCCTTGAGCACAAGGCAGGAGATCACATGAAAAGAAAAAGAAGGCTGACCCCTCGCAGAAGGAGGGTATCAGAGAAGCTGAGACAAGGGCCAATTAAGGCGGGAAAGGAAGAGACTCCCTAGGCCTCGGATACCTTAATACCGCCGGGAAAGGAAGAAAGTCAAAAGTTGACCAAGTGAGTTCGACAGGAAAGAAGATGGAGAGGAGCCCGGCACAAGTAGATGGGAGCAATGCTGGACTCGGCCGGGGTCCCGTGGTCGCCAACCCACGTCCCACTATATCTGAGCCCCAGGGGGGATCGCGGTTTCAAACCAGGCCGAAGTCGTCAAATTTCTTAAGAGCGTTAAAAATCCAGCAGTATGCCTTCCTTCGCGGGGGAAGTAAAGCCGGCGGTCCCATGTCATAGATTTATAGCATGATAAAGAACCTTCCACTAATTAAACTTGTCTGAAGCTTAATTATAGGTTAGATTTGACTAGCGATCTTAGATTCCAACGTTCGTCGCCAGGAGGCGACTGCGGTGGCATCTAGTAACCAAGATCAGAACTAGTTGGTCGTTGACGGTAACGTTTGGTAGCAAAAGTTGGAATTACTTGAAAATCGAATGTCCGCAGTCATTACTTAAATTAAAAACAGTTAACACACACTAACACAGCCATCACAATTAACATCAGTTATCAGACAGATTCTACACACACCCAAAGTACACGGGGCTACATGACCGCGTTGTCGCAGCCCCTAAACTGAGGAACGAACCAACCAAAATCACTATTCTCTTTGACCGGACCAAAGACTTTCCTCAAAATCTTCCTTTCCTTGGATTCCAATTTCACCATCACTCGTTTCTTGTTCATGGCGAGACATTCCACTGGATATAAAGTTTCTGGCCGGAAGACAGTGCAGTAATGTTTGATTTTTGCATTCAAGATTATTATTATTATTATTGTCATTTAGACTTTCACGGCCCGTGTTATTATTCATAATGTTGAATTTTGGGCTTATGCCGTGTTTTATTATATTGCAATTCGACGCGTTTCGAAAGAAACCATGTCTTTCATCGTCAGGAATAATCTGGAATACGACAATGTTGCTAAGAGAAAGCAACGAAGAACATATAGAAGGTGCCCAAAGATGGACGCCATTATAGCCCCATGTTAGGGACAACGGAAAGCAGCAGTGAATTACTTTCTCAGGGTTCTGATAATAGGTAGCCAGGATTCACTGAGATTGTAGCCGGTGTCGCGGTTGAAATTATCTGGGTGTTTACGTATTTCAACCGCCTCCCTGATGATTCTGGGACGATATTGCTTTATACGGGCAAGAACATCCACCCCTTGGAACATGACATCATGGCCAGGTGTTAAAGCATGATCGGCAACAGCTGATTTATCAGGTTGAATGAGCCTGATACATCTATTATGTTCCTTAATGCGAGTGCATATTGTTCTCGAAGTCTGCCCGATGTAAACCTTGCCACAAGTACAGGGAACTCTGTAGATACCCGGTTGTTGCAATTTAGGCAAACTGTCCTTAGTTGGTCGCAGGAGTTGCCTAATCTTAACAGAAGTTCCAAATACAGTCCGTATGTTGTATCGACGTAGGATTTTTGCAATACGATCCGTTGTGTTATGTATGTACGGAAGGTAAGCAGTTCCTCTTACATCTCTTTTCTCAACTGACGTCCTATTATTATTTGTTGGTTTCAGAACCGTAGAAATCAAAGCCTTGCTATAACCGTTGCTCTCAAAGGTGGTTCGCAGGGTGTTAATTTCTTCTTGTAAAGAAGACACTTCACAAATCCTCCTAGCCCTGGTAGTTAGAGTTGTAAGGATACCATGTTTCTGGGCAGGGTGATGGTGAGAACTTGCGTGGAGATATCTATTGGTGTGTGTTGGCTTACGAAAAACGCTGTGTCCTAAAGATCCATCCTCTTTCTTGGTGACGAGAACATCTAAAAAAGGTATTTTGCCGTCAGATTCCTTTTCCATGGTGAAACAAATCGAAGGGTGCTGGAGATTAAGGTGATCCAGGAAATGGCTAAGATTTTCCTCACCTTCCGTCCAAACAACAAACGTGTCATCCACATAACGCCACCAGATCTTCGGTTTGAAAGGAGCCGACGACAAAGCTTTCTCTTCAAAGTTCTCCATGAAGAAATTAGCCACAACTTTGAAGAGAAAGCTTTGTCGTCGGCTCCTTTCAAACCGAAGATCTGGTGGCGTTATGTGGATGACACGTTTGTTGTTTGGACGGAAGGTGAGGAAAATCTTAGCCATTTCCTGGATCACCTTAATCTCCAGCACCCTTCGATTTGTTTCACCATGGAAAAGGAATCTGACGGCAAAATACCTTTTTTAGATGTTCTCGTCACCAAGAAAGAGGATGGATCTTTAGGACACAGCGTTTTTCGTAAGCCAACACACACCAATAGATATCTCCACGCAAGTTCTCACCATCACCCTGCCCAGAAACATGGTATCCTTACAACTCTAACTACCAGGGCTAGGAGGATTTGTGAAGTGTCTTCTTTACAAGAAGAAATTAACACCCTGCGAACCACCTTTGAGAGCAACGGTTATAGCAAGGCTTTGATTTCTACGGTTCTGAAACCAACAAATAATAATAGGACGTCAGTTGAGAAAAGAGATGTAAGAGGAACTGCTTACCTTCCGTACATACATAACACAACGGATCGTATTGCAAAAATCCTACGTCGATACAACATACGGACTGTATTTGGAACTTCTGTTAAGATTAGGCAACTCCTGCGACCAACTAAGGACAGTTTGCCTAAATTGCAACAACCGGGTATCTACAGAGTTCCCTGTACTTGTGGCAAGGTTTACATCGGGCAGACTTCGAGAACAATATGCACTCGCATTAAGGAACATAATAGATGTATCAGGCTCATTCAACCTGATAAATCAGCTGTTGCCGATCATGCTTTAACACCTGGCCATGATGTCATGTTCCAAGGGGTGGATGTTCTTGCCCGTATAAAGCAATATCGTCCCAGAATCATCAGGGAGGCGGTTGAAATACGTAAACACCCAGATAATTTCAACCGCGACACCGGCTACAATCTCAGTGAATCCTGGCTACCTATTATCAGAACCCTGAGAAAGTAATTCACTGCTGCTTTCCGTTGTCCCTAACATGGGGCTATAATGGCGTCCATCTTTGGGCACCTTCTATATGTTCTTCGTTGCTTTCTCTTAGCAACATTGTCGTATTCCAGATTATTCCTGACGATGAAAGACATGGTTTCTTTCGAAACGCGTCGAATTGCAATATAATAAAACACGGCATAAGCCCAAAATTCAACATTATGAATAATTATTATTATTATTATTATTATTATTACCTATAATTTGTTTGATTTGAATTGGATTGAAGAGCGGATTTCAGCAAAAGGAAGAACTAAAATGGAAACGAAAATATGCCCCAAGACACGTTGGAATCGCGGTATTACGTACTTAGTGGCCAAAATTCATGGAAAGGCAAAGAAAATTATGCTAATTAACGAGTTGCTCCCTCCAAACGGCAGCAATACGGCGAGGCATCGACTCGACAAGAAATGGGTTCCTGACTCCCAACATTCAACTGGGGACAATCGCCCTTCGATCGCCCCGTATGGTTCTGCTGATGCGACGTGATGTCCGTTCGTTAAACACCTGTGGTCGTCCCGTGCAGCGTTTACATGGATGGTGACATTATATTTAAGTTCCACCCTCAAAACTGTTAACCTTGGAAAATCGAATTCTACTCCAGGCAAAGGCCGGAATAGTTCCTAAATTAAGGCCAGGGCCGCCTCCTTCCAAATCCTCATCTCAATGACAACTACGTACACTAATACAGTCATCACAGTTTATCAGACAAATTCAACACACACATACTAAAACATTACTTTTCAAAACGTAACAAAACACAAACAATCTAAAAACTTAAAAAAAAACGTTTCCCTCATTTCCAAACTTTTAGCCATCTTCATGCGCCATGTTAAAGAGGGCAACGGCGCTGAAAACTAGGATACCTCGCACGTCGTCCTACAACCATTCCTTCCCGATTATATCAAAATCTAAAAAACTTTTTTTTACACAAAAAGAAATGTTTCCCTCATTTTCAAAAATTCGCCATGTTAAAGAGGGGGCTCATCATTAGCGCTACAGAACGACACTAGCGCCAGAAGACAACAGCGCGATGCGGCAGAACATAAAACTAAGCAGCTCCAGCCAGCTCCTACTACTAATATAAAATTGCATCCACAGATCTCCGATCAGTTAATGAATCATTATGTTGTTTGGCGAAAAACAATTATTTACATCAGATTAACTATTTTAGAGGACCTTCACTGTTTTCCGTTAAGTACAATGTTGCACTGGATTTTAATCTCTCCTTTGTGCGCGGTGCCGACAGTGGTATAAGATAAGTATTGGCTTCAGCCATCGTTACTTGAAAACATTCCTTTGTTTAAACAGCAATTCCTGAAGTCCAGATCCGTACTTGAGAGAATCGATTTTTGTGACGTCTTAGAATCTTTACTCAGGAATGTTGAATCTGGTCGATAATATTATGAAAGCAAATTCGCTCCAAGTTCATGTGAGTAATGAATTGACATGCTTTGTGAGGTCACCGCATTCTCTCTACATTGATTTCTCGCTTCTACTGTTCGTCTAATTCCTCGTGTCTGTAACAGCCCAATACTAAGTCGTTACTTGTTCAACATATTGAACATTTATTTTCAAATCGAGCACTCAATGCGGCGAGGCATCGACTCGACAACAAATCTGTCTCACAACATTCAACTAGGGACAGTAGCTTTCGATTGCCCCGTATGGTTCTGCTGAGGTGACGTCATGTCCGTTCGTTAAACCCCTGTGGTCGTACCGTGCGGCGGTTTACGCGGATGGTAACATTATCTCTGCGACACTGTTGACCTCGGAAACCCAAATTCGCGTGTAATCTCTGAAATCCTATGAACCATGCGCCGTGCACCGATGATCATCCCACGTTCAAAGTCGGTTAACTCGTGACGTGTTGCCATTTTCACCACACTCGTGTCTGTGACAGACTGCTCTGCTTCGCCGCAACACTCAGGAGCCACACACGGCGCATTTTCCCCCATGATACTACTCTTCAGTGTCTTTTGGTCACTCAGGATATACAGTGAAAATAAAAATCCACACGTTATTGACCGACCGGGTCAGGGAATGGAATGAATGAAGCCCCTATCTAGCGGCGAGGACATGAACTGTGCCAGCTGCCGATGCCTGTCTCCCTCCCCTGGAGCAATGAATAAATGAATGATGATGATAATTGTTGTTTTAAGGGGCCTAACATCGAGGTTATCGGCCCCTGATGGTTTGGGCACTCTTGAAGATAAAAATGAAATGCAAACTTAAAACTAACTACTAACTTATATACCAGAAGAAATGGAAAAATAAAGGAGAATAAGGCAAATAAAAGACATGAGAAAAAGAAATGCCCTCAATCCTCGAATTGCGAATTGAGGGACTTGGAAGGAAAGAGAGCCATGAAAGGCAGATAGGAAAGTGAAAGAAGAGAGGGTCCGTCCCACAGGTAAGGGACAAAAGGGGAAAACGGACCCAGCTCAGGAATCCCTCGGGGTCACCAACTCCCGAACTCACCAGCCGTGAGCCCCTGAGGGTGTAGCATTATCTAGGGTGCACCAAAAGTGGTGGGGTTACATACACCCGGCCTCCTTGAGGGCCTTGAGCAAAAGGCAGGAGATAACAGGAAAAGAAAAATAAGGCTGACCCCTCGCAGAAGAAGGGAATCAGGAAAGATGAGACAAGGGTCAATTAAGGCGGGAAATGAAGGACTCCCTAGGCTTCGGATACCCTAATACCGTCGGGGTCGGAAAAGAACAAGAGTTGACCAAGGGAGGTCGACAGGAACGAAGACGGAGAGGAGCCCGGCACAAGTGGAAGCAATACCGGACTCAGCTGGGGTCCCGTGGTCGCCAACTCTCGTCCCACTAGATGTGAGCCCCTGGGGGGAATAAACGAATGACAGATGAAATGAAATGATAGTGGAGAGTGAAATTGTGACAGGGAAAACCGGGGTATCCGGAGAAAAACCCGTCTGCCTCCACTTTGTCCAGCACAAATCTCACGTGCAGTGACCGGGATTTGAACCACGGACCCAGCGGTGAGACGCCGCCGTGCTGCCGCCTAAGCCACGGAGGCTCGTTTAGTATATGTAGACTACTTGAACCAATCCTAACAGCGGAATATCAAGGTCATCGAAGCGGCGGTATCCCTGGTAAGAAATAATTCACGGTGACCGAATAAATAACGCTCCATGCACGGATCTGACTGCTTCCTCTGTTAATTTGTTTAACCGTTTTTCTGCAGTCATGCCTGTAACGTCTTAAAGACTTGGCCTGGAGACAAGGGACCATGTGTTATCCAGTCGACCGGTATTTCCGCCCTTTACGGGTTTCCTCTTTGAAGGGTTGGATGGTGAACAGGTGCGAACTTCCTTAATTGTTATGAGAGGGGACCTGTATGGAATTAATATCGTGTGACGTGTACTTGGTGAAGGGAACGGCTCTGGATCCCATGCCACAATGGAACGTGAGGACACTAGTTCGAAATACAGTCAAATAAAATCATCCAAGCCCCTAAAATTATGAAGACTTTATTCACTTCTAATGGCAATATTGTTGTTGTTGATTACTCATTACTCAATAACTAAGAATTGCATATGACATCTATTACTTTCATCATAATTACCATTTTGGCCCTAAATGAAATCTACTTACTGATTATTGAAAAGTGGAAATCACAATCAGTAATTAAGAATTGCGTATTCAAACTTCAATAAGTCAAAAAGATGGTATATTGGCTTTCACGGCCAGTGAATTAAAACGCAGCAATTTTTCTAAGTTTGCGCCGTGTATTGTTTGGGGTTTTGCCTAGGACACCAAGCTGGCTCATCAGCGAGCCCTTGGTGTCCCCGTCCGGACCCCCACAGGAGTAGAGAACTGAGCGCTACCTCCCTTTTTATGAAGCGCACCAGCGCCTCTTTACTGCGAGAACTAACAGCTCAAGCAGCCATAACCTCCCTATGAAGGATTCCTAAAAGTTTGTATATTGGCTTTCACGGCCAGTGAATTAAAACTCAGCAAACAATTTCCAGGTAGCGCGCAGTTCGCTACTCCTGTGGGAGTCCGGGCGGGGAGCACCACGAGCCCGCTGATGAGCCTGCCTGGTGTCCTAGGCGAAACCCCACACAAGACACGGCACAAACCTAGAGAAATTGCTGAGTATCAAAAGTCAAGTTCTAATTCATCTCAACAATGTCTCAAATTGAATGGGCCAGGTCAAGAACTGCTTACGTTTAAGTGTCATTTTTTGCCGAAATTGAGTTATGAACGCCATTTTATTCTATTCTCAAAGTTTACGCTGGGTAAACCGTTAAAAATATCTATATACTATGAGTGTAAGAATTGTTCAGCATGAAAAGTTTTACAACAACAACAACAACAACAACAACAACAACAACAACAACAACAACAACAAGCCTACTAAGCCTGTAAGTAATTTTACGTTTTCATTCATAAATGAATGACAGATGAAATGAAATGAAATGAGAGTGGAGAGTGAAATTGTGACAGGGAAAACCGGAGTACCCGGAGAAAAACCCGTCTGCCTCCACTTTGTCCAGCACAAATCTCACATGCAAAGACCGGGATTTGAACCACGGACCCAGCGGTGAGAGGCCTCCGTGGCTTGGGCGGCAACACGCCGGCCACTCACCGCTGGGCCCATGGTTCAAATCCCGGTCACTCCATGCGGGATTTGTGCTGGACAAAGCGGAGGCAGACAGGTTTTTCTCCGGGTACTCCGGTTTTCCCTGTCACAATTTCATTCCAGCAACACTCTCCACTATCATTTCATTTCATCTGTCATTCATTTAATCAATGCCCCAGGGGAGTGCGACAGGCTTCGGCAGCCGGCGCAGTTCATATCCTCGCCGCTAGATGGGGGATTCATTCATTCCAATCCCTGACCCGGTCGGTCGACTGGAAGCAAGCTGTTGATTTTCATTTCATTCCTTCCAACAATCTCCATTCAGTGGGATTTTGGAACTCGTGTAGTATACATTGCCCGGCGCCATTAAAATTCGAAAAATTTTCTATAGAAATGGCCAATGTTACTAATATACAGCAGTTGAATATTTCATCGCTAGAGAGGCTAATAGATAACACCCCTGGTTTTTGTCACGCACAGTGGGGTAGTCACGCATCAATAATCATTAAGCAGGCCAATGATTTTGCCTAGTAGTACAATCAGTAAGTTGGCAGCATTACGTAATCAAACATGGCGACGTGCTTTTCGATAAGTTTATTACTTGAAAGTTAATGTTGACAATTTCCTTTTTTGGAAGTGTTTACGCGGTGTTTGTTAATGGCAAATGGCTTTAATAATGTGACAGAGTAAATACAAACCATTTTCCGAGCGCTACTAAGTAAAATAACGCACTTTCGAAACGGGCAACGTATACTACAGGAGAGCCGGGATTTTAAATGACTAGCTTCAGAGCGAGTTTACGAGCCTATCACCCTAGATTCGACCAGCATCAAACTGTCGAGTCGTGTCGACTTCAGAGAAGAGTATATGTGTTTGGAGTTTCACTGTTCACCTGTATGTGGGACCTGCCGTCCGTGCGTCTTTTAAGCTTACGCTGGGTAAACCGTTAAAGATAAAGATATGAGCCGACTCAGATGGTGGGGTCATGTGAAGAGAATGGAAGAGGAGAGATTACTTAAGTTCGGCAGTAGAGGCTAAGAGGAGTAGAGGTAGACCTAGAAGGCGATAGCTAGATTCAGTGTTTAAGGATTTCAAAGTGAGAGGTGTAGAAACAAAGGAGGCCAAAATAGGGGGATCATGGAGGCGATTTGTTCACAAACAGAGACTTGCAGACTGCACTGGGCGCAGAAGGGCAAAACATTCTCAAATGAAAATAAATGAAATTCATTGTGGTTGTTGATAAGTGACCTCAAAACTTCCACTTCTTACATAAATAATATGGGCACCCCTTAAATTCTAAATTAACCATTATGATGGCATAATTGAAGTTAATCATCGATATTAGTACATTATGCAACGAGCCTATAATGGCTATAACTAAGACACGAGTATTTTTTATAATTTCCATACGAGTGTCTTAATTACCATTATAGGCGAGTTGCATACGACTGTTTATGTTCGACGATAATTATAACTTTATTATATGTTTTAACATAAATATTCATAAATATCTGTTCCGTAACTAGAATTTTGTGATCGGGTAGTGTGCTAGGTAGCATATCTCTGTGTTCCAAGCTCTCTGGTCGACCGACGCATGCGCTCTGTGTGCTTCAGTGCCATATGTGCAGATCGTGAACCAGTATTCAGTAAAACTGTCACCGTAGTCGTTTGAAATCAACGCGCTGTGTAGAAATTGGGATTGGGTATATTAAGGTACAATGCTATTTCTTGTCTCATTTTCACCAATTTACTCGAACATATGGACGGTGCACTTTCGGTAATTTATATAGACATGTTGGAATTTGAGCGCATGCGCGAAGGTATCCTTATCTAATTGGTCAAACAGCTTTTTCTTGAGCTGTGATTGGTGGGAGAAACTGTTTCATAATGAAAAATAGTGTTATAATGACCATCATTATGATACAGTTTTCAGACATATAATAGTGAGGGTCAAACATAAAATATTTTACGATTATTCGACTGATCGTTAATTCGAATAATAGATTCATTGACTACTAGACACAAGATAAATTTCAATGAGAGGTCACCGTTTAATTTTCGGAATGATGTATAGAAATATATAAAAGTAACTTTTCACCTAAATATACAAAGTGTCCTTCCTCTTTTATGTTAACAATAACCAAATAAGAGTCAGTGACACACATCAATACAATTGGGATGGATTTCGAAAAATTAAAACTATCAGTTTTCAGCAAATATTTTGAATTCTTGTTCAATGTCTACAATTTATGACAGGAACATTTTTGTTTTTTCACCACGAAGGTACATGAAAATGACTATATTTGCCCTATTCCATATTGACAAAGTATAATATAATAAGAGGATTAAAAGCTTAGGTAAATACATGATATACTTTTAATGTTGTACCAGTTTCAGCGCAAATTATAATAAGAAAAAGGTGCGACAAAATTTACCACAACAGAAGTTATTATGAAAAATAATTAAAAAATATTAATAGTCTAAAAGTTAAAAACACCACATTAAAATTTAAAAAAAATGATGTGTTACAAAAATATAATAAATAAGAAATAATTATGTAAGTCTTGATACAAAACCAGTTTGAAGTAGGAGAGATCTGAAAAGAAAATTAATATCGAAAAGAGAAACCAATACTAGAAACTCAGAAAGGAAAGAGATATATAAACCGTAGAACACTTACGTGTATTTAATACTGTATACTGTATGTAGAAATTGTTAGATTGGTACGAATATGCATATTAATTTAATTAATGAAATGTCTGTTTTGCTTATGTGAGAGCGGAGAGAAAGGAACGAAGTATATCGATTAATCGAAAAAACAATTATTCAATCAACCGATAAATTGATTAAACGACCAGGGCCGGATTTAGATTTTATGCGCTCCTAGGCCCGTGGGTTTTTGCCGTCCCCTCTTCATACCATCGTGAAGGAGGGCGAATTTAGACCTCAGAAAGGTCTTTGTGAAGGTAATTTATATTTTATTCGAATGTATCGTGAAGTAAAATTAGTTAAATAAATGAAAATAATGAGATAATCAACTATTTCCAAATTTGTATATATAAACTACTAGCTGTTACCCGCGGCTTCGCCCGCATTAACATTTGGAATCCCGTTATAACATTAGTTATATATAGACTATAGATAAGCATGGTCTATCACCTGAAACCAAAAATGCATGGTACGAAAAAAAAACATCAAAATATCATGTTGGTTTCGGACCCTAAAAGACGTGAAAAATATAATAAAAGTATTAAAAATAAATATTTTTGAAATTTCATTCGAATCAAGTTTTATGTCATTCCTGGGACTTAGAAAATTCCGACCAAAAAGTACAAAATCATTAATAACTCCGTAAGTATTCGTCGTATGATGAAATAGCAAGAGACAAAAAAGATGTAATGTGTTATTGTCTACAACATAGGCCATGTATAATTTTACACTCAGACATATTACGTCCCCCCCCCCCCCATAATTTCACCCCTCCCCATGGGCCCCTTAAATTGGATTTATGAAAAAAACTGTCAAACACCTATTTACTTATTTTTATGCTGATTTTTTCCCGCTGAGTTCCATACTCCTGGCCTATGTCGTTTAAGGGATACACGCTCCGTTAGGAATCCTTCAACCCCCACTTTTCACCCCTTTCACCTCATAATACACACCACATCGAAAAACCCTCAGACACGTGTCTTCTTATTTTTAATGATGAGTTTATATGCCGAGTATCACATCCCCCAATGAAACCAATCGGGAGATATTGCTATTCAATGAAATGCAGGTTTACCCCCTTAACACCCCTTTAGAACCTGAATATCCAAAAATCCTTTCTTAGTGGGCGTTTGCGGCCCTTGAGGAAGCTGCATACCAAATTTCATTCCAATCCGTTCGGTGGTTTCTGAGATTTCGTGATGAATGAATCAGTCAGTCAGTGGTATTTGAGCTTTATATAGTAGATAAATAAATAGGCCAACGAGATATTAAAATAAGTTCAAACCATTTAAGACTCATTATATACTTACATATATACACTACATCATACAACCTGCAACTATGCATAATGAATTATTCAAATTAAACTGATATTAATATTCAAGACTTAAGTTTTCTCCTGATAAATCATATATCATTCCTGTTCTAAAGCTGAAGTCGAAAAATCTACTGTTGCAGATAGAAATCATCTGGGAGAAACTGACCCTGGCGGACTAGAGGACGCTGGAGGCAGTGAAGTTGCACTTCCTAAAAGCAACCCTGGGATAATCAAAATATGCAAAATCTAGACTAGTGTACGAACTTGCCAAGGAGAACTTCTTCATTGAGGACCTACGGACGAAGAGAGGACTACCATCTACGGACGCCTGGAAAAGACTAATGCATGAGAGAGTGAAGAAGAGAGATGAAATCTGGTTCGAATTTTACACAACGGAAGCCATGACGAATAGGGTATGGACTGACACCAATCAAGACCTCCGACACTTCGTTAACTCGATGGCGGTACATGGGTACCACCATAAACTGTGCGTCACCAAGTACTTTCATGACATAGACGTATCCTGTACTTGTAAATTATGTGGTAAACAATGTAGTCGGTACCACGTAATCACATTTAAGAACCGGGGTCCTTCCATTTTGTGAAGGTGGAAGGTGAAAACACTAATGTATTTTCACATTTATTAACTCTATGCACAATTTGTGCTCTGTATTTTCAATAATAAAATGATGGCCACAATATACTGTACATTGGAAAAGTGTCAAAATTTTGGAAAGTTTAATTCAAATCATAAAATTATACGAAATTCGTTTTAAAAATAATCATAAGTAGTAAAAGTCTGGTTTTTTTTTTGGAACTGTAAATTAAATTTAATTTTGCGCCCCTCCGGATGGTGCGCCCCTAGGCCGGGGCCTATTGGTAAATCCAGCCCTCTAAACGACCATTTAATAAATCGATTGTTATGCTTCGATTTATCGATTATTCGATAACTGAAATTAATCGATTAAAAGTAGCACTGTTCTTCTTTTCTCGTGAAGAAAACTTTCCAGCACTACGATATACAGTAAATCATCGATGATGGTCATGTGTGTGGACAGTACCAATATAACTTTCTCTAGCCGAGATGGGAGGAGGCATCAGCTTATTTTGACGGTCGCATATAGTCCTGACGCGTGCTCATTAATACGGGGGCTGGGTAATAATAATATATGATAAATGATAGGGGAGAGCGACATGTATATTTAAAGAAAAAACTTGATGTAATCTCATACCGGACTGGACGGTCAAGATGAGAGAAAGTGATCCTCCAGGTGAAAGGGATGACTGCGTGCATGTAATAACATCATCTCTCTCTCTCTCCAGTGTCATAGAGGCTATCACTTGAATCAAAACGTTACCTGAACTTACTTTCTGTTAGCCATTATTGCTTGGTCACACTGCGTGCTTAACGCACTGACAGTGTCTTCCTGTTCCTCTTATATTAAGGTCGAATATGGCTGTATCTTTATTTTTCATGGAATTAAAGGGTGAAGTACGCTAAAAATGCTTTTTTTTAAATAATCCTTCATTTTAACTTAGTCTATAGACTACTAATATAATAAAAATGAAGAGTGTGTGTTTGTGTGTTTAAACGCGCTAATCTCTGGAACTACCAGTCGGATTCGAAAAATTCTTTATGTATATGATAGCCAGATTCAAGAGGAATAGTTTAGGCTATGTAGCATTAGGCTTCACCTCTCAGGTAACCTTAAAGATTGATTTTTGTTCAGTAAGTCGGAAGAACAAGCGCTCCCGAACAGGTTCAATAATATCTAAGTCTAGCGTTGCCTGACAATGCGAGCTGCATCACGTCGCCCCTACCAGTGTTCTGGAGCAGAATTGAGAGCTGCCTATAAATTGCAGCCACGGGTAGTAATTAGTGCAAAAAAATTCTTAGGCCCCTTAAAACAGTTATCATCATGAGAATGGTTGGTTGGTTGGTTGGTTCTTAAGTTTAGGGGCTGCGACAACGCGGTCATGTAGCCCCGTGTATTTTGGGCGTGTGTAGAATCTGTCTGATAACCGGTGTTAATTGTAATGACTGTATTAGTGTGTGTTATCTCTGTTTTTAAATTTAAGTACTCCAACTTAGAATTTTTCAAATAGTTCCTAAATTTGCCGCCAAGCGCCACCGTCAACGACTACTAGGCCAAGTACAGAACTTAGCTACTAGACGCCAATGCAGTCGGCTCTTGGCAACGAACGTAGAAACCTAAGAGCGTTGTTTACATTCTTAACCTATCCAATTTTAGCTTCTCACAGGTGCAATTAGTGGAAGGTTCTTTAACATGCCATAAATCTATGACATGGGACCGCCGGCTTATCATGAGAATGGTGTTGGTGCAGTGTACTGAGCTTATCAGCTTCAATAAGCGTTGGTGCTTTCCGATCGTTATGCTTGAGCACTCCAGTTCTGTAGTAGCATTCATTATCATCCATAAAACAAATAAATCCACCAGACGAAGGCGGGCACTACTGCTAGTATGGATGTAATTTTGTCCAAGACCCTTCCTTCGATAACTAAGTTTGCTATTCCTGGATGTCTTCGTATGTGTACTACCAACCTATCTCTTCTCTTTATTAGCAGTGTCCAGAAACATCTCTCCTCGCCCACTCATCTTAACACCTCATTTGTTACTCTATATACCCATCTGATCTTCATCATTCTCCTGTAATACACATTTCAAAAATGCTTTTATTCTTCTCTATTCTGCTGCACCACCACTCCAAGTTTCACTTCCATAGAGCGCTAGGCTCGAGACAAAGGCTTTCAAAAATTAATTTGTGAATTCCTAAATCTATATTTATTTTCCGTAGAAATGCTTTCTTTGCCTGAGCCAACCCTACTTTTTACCTAGTATATCCCATTTGCTTCGTCCTATCACTGGTTATTTCGCGTCCTAACTAGCAGAAGTCATCTGCTTCCTTTTGATTTTCATCTGACAAATTGACGTCCAGTAGGGGTTTCTGATTTCTTTCTGCTGCATTCCTATTATTGTTGTTTGATTTTCATCATGAAAAGTAAACTCTCCTCGGGAAAGCAAAGATAGGTAAAAACTATAACCACAGACGATATTTGTAATACATGCATGAATTATAAAACCTCTTCCACACCGGTTGATTTGTTTGCAGACTGTATGTAGATTGTTTGCAGACTGTATGCAAACTGTTTGAAAACTGTATGAAGACTGTATGTATACTACTTTGAAGTCTTGAAACAGTCTGCAAACAGTCTCCATACAAGTCTGCAGACTGTTTAGAAACTTTGTATCCAATACAAGTATGTTACTTGGTTTGCGTCCACACCAGAATTAGACTTCTTGCAAAGCATCCCCCTTTTTATTGCGATTTTTGTACTCTAAACACGTGACGTCCCACAAAACAGGACGGGCGTGAAACTCTTCAATTAATTTGATTGTCTGTTCCTCATTTCAAGAAGTCATTTTGGGACTATCATCAGGAGCACAGTTTTCCTATCAAATTTTAAAACTAAAAATCCAAATGTCTACTTATGCCACGCACAATTCACGAACAATTAACTGAGCAGTATGACTCCATCCGCACTGTGGTCCGCTTGAAAGGCAGCTGGTTACTGAATGCGTCTGTGGTTTGCATCCGGTCTCCAGTTTCAAAACACGTCCACACAGGAAGACTTGAGACAAAATACTCGTTTCTTGTATGCGTGTTTTTTCTATTTCTTTGGAAAACAGAAAACATTGTATCTTGTCTCTGGAAACACGAGATGTATATTTCATTTGTATGTCAATTGTATGCAGACTGTTTCCAAACATCACTCGAGTATGAAATGTGTCTCCTGATTGAATGTAGATTGTTTCCAAAAAGTCTGCAAACCTCCCGCATACAAATGTGAAACATTTGGGAAACAGTCTGCATGCAATGTTTCTGGAAACAAATCTGCCGGTGTTAACGAAGCTTAAGATGTAAGTAGGCCTAAGTCATCAAAGAAATGCTCTCAAAATTCTTACTGTTGTACAGGTTAAACAAAATATACTGTATGAGAAATGAGATCTTATTGATGAAATATCAACAAGAACATAGGCTAAGTTTACAACAATGATCAACCTAACATACTTTCCGTCGACAAATATCGAATTTAAACGTTGCATTTATTCCATGTTGGGCCTCTCTCAAAACTAAAATTCTCTGAATGGCATGACAATTTCCTGATAGTTCCCTTGAGTTTTCGTTGACAGGGTGTCGGCTGGGCTTGTCCACCCCTACCTTTTGTTGCGGTGTGCCAAGTGGCGCGTGTCCGTGTGGTGTCCCGCCGAACGTGTCGTCCAAGAGGAGGGGGGTCACTGAGCTCTCAGGAGGAACCTGTGAACACTACTTACCTTTCTCATTGCTTTCATTCATGTCTTTTCATTATCAGAGCTAAGAAAGACTTTGGACATTTTTATCGGCTTTGGGAAGTAGCCCAGTAGTTTTTAAAACCATTTACTTCGATCTAGAGCAGGCGTTATTAACCATTTTTTAGCCTATTTTCATTTTTGAAAAAAATAGGCTTATGAGATCACCTTTTGTCCGTGTGTCTGTGCACGCGCGCGTGTGTGTGTGTGAGATGGTGTGTGTGTGCGCCCCCCCCCCCCCCTAATAAAATCTAAACGGCTGGAGCGATTTCAACCCAACTCGGTAAGTTCATAGCACCATTCCGGGCGACCCCGACCGTGCCCTTCAAATTTTGTTACGTCTCACCAATCCAACATGGCGGCGGTGCGAAATATTTCACCAGCATTCAATATCTACGAAACTATTACCGATATCACCCTGGAATTTTTTACGGTGATAAAGGGAACTACTAGAAGTTCACCTATGTGACTTTTGAAAAACTGGTGGCTACAAAACCAACATTTCGGCCAAGCGAAGATGCGACTTTTAAATAGACGTTTATCGCGATTTTATTAACCAAACGCAATAAAACTTGGTACAGTATATTTTTATACACATTGTAATGCACCGACATCTAACTTCGTTCAATTGTTTACATAACCGCAAGATGGCGGCTGTGCGAAATATTTCACTGGCATTCTATATCTCTGAAACTATTAGCGGTATCACCCTGAAATTTTGTACGGAGATAAAGGGTAATACTGGAAGTTCATCTACTAGACCTTCAAAAACCGGTTAACTACAAAACGAATATGGTGGCCAAGTGAATTTGAAAATTTTAAATAGACCTTTCTCGCGATTTAATGATCCAAAGGCAATGAAACTTTGTACAAGAAATGTTTGTACACATTGTAATGCACTGGTATCTAATTTAGTTCAATTGTTTACATAACCTCAAGATGGCGGCTGTGCGAATTTTAAAATTATGTTTTTACTTCTTGTGTCGTAATCATGCGATCGAAGTGAAAGTTTGAATAATGAAACTAAGAATAATATTCCTTTTATCGTACATGACTCCATGGCCTATACATATAACAATCCAACATGGCGACCGTCCAAAATATTTAGATGGATCTCAATATCTACGAATCTATTACAGCAATCAAACTGAATTTTTTAATGTTCATAGGTGCTATGAACATAAATTCACCTATATGACTTTCAATAACCTGGTGATCACAAATCCAACATGGCGGCGACGCGAAGTATAATTATTCACACGGTCGTTTCTCGCAATTTAACCATCCGAGCGCAGTAACACTTGGTACAGTAAATCTTTATACAAATGTTAATCCACTGGCATCTAATTTATTTCAGTTGTTTCCATAATCACAAGATGGCAGCTGTGCGAAATTTTAAAATCTCTTTTTTACTTCTTGTGTCCCAATCATGCGATTGAAGTTTGAATACTACACGTACACAAAAATCTTCATTTAACAGTACATAAATAAAAATCCAACATGGCGATCATATGAAATATTTAGACGGTTCTCAATATCTACGAATCTATTACTACAATCAAACTGAAATTGTGTATGTTGATAGAGGCAATTGACATGAGCAGGATGTATAAAAATAGGCTGTATAGTTCTTCACGGAACTACTTGTTGAGACTGTGAGCTCCCTTCTCATACCATACCAACTATCTGGGCATCATTAAGTTAAATCGAATATATTAATAATTTTGAGAAAGATCTTGGGCTCGGTCAAGGAACGAGGAGCGTATAGAAGACGCCACAACGATTAACTTTATCTACATGTGGAGAAAATAACGGACACCATACGCACCAAAGGGATCTGGTTTACAGAGGGGGGGAAAATACCTACAAGGACGGGGGATATCACATGAGGACATCTTGGAACGTGACTCTTTGAAGAAGAAATTTGGGGAAATATAGAGTTTTCAGCCAAAACCCATATTGAAAACCGGCAAAAAATGGACGGAAGAACGAAAAGAAGCTCACCGAAGAAGAATGCGCGAACACTGGGTGAATATGAAAGAACGAGGGACAAGGCAGTTGAAATAACGCGGCCGATAGAAGACCGAAACGATAATAATAATAATAATAATAATAATGCAACAAACATGCTCCTCTCTTGTCTTTGCCTATCTCTCCCCCCCCCCCCCCCCCAGAAGTGCTGGAATTGTTAGGCATTCACCGCTCAACAGGCATGCTACAACTGCTTACATGACTCATACATTTAAGTGTGGACAGTCAAGTCGAATCTGCATCTTTCGTATTGCTAATAAAATAGGAATGTTCATTTTTATTATGAATTATCAGTGATTTTTGTTTATTATTATTATTATTGTTATTAAATTTAGGAATATTTTAAAATCATATTTAGGCACCCACCTCTAAATTTTTAATTCATCTAAATTTGTATATTCTTAAGAGAGACAGATGACCTCGCTCTTCCGCCCCTTAAAACAACAATAACTAACCAATTATTTTTACTGTACATTTCACAAAATATAAATTTTCCTCCTGTCAAAATTTGTAATGAAAACACTTTTGTGCTGGTTCGCGCAGCAGAATTTGAATTGAAGAATGGTTCTCAGGGGACTTTGTGTTCGCAAGCGTTTATGGATCGTATGACGAGAGCATTAAATATCATTTGAAGAACACAAGGGTGAAAGATCTACAGACACCACCCCATTTCCGCCCTCTCATTTGGATATCTCCTTTATTCGGAACAAAATAATGTTGGTGCATTAGCTCTACCAATCGCCGGGAAGGAAGATATCGCTCCACGCATCACCTCGCTCAGTCCCTCATTATATTCTTCCTTCATGGCGCTTAGTCAGTTGTGTAATTTTAACCTACTTAACCACAAGTAACTTAATCGAGTGCCGACATTTAATTCGCTTCCATTACGAATTTATCAACGGTATATTCACTGAACCAAATATATTTTCCAATCATGCGCGGATCATCCCTGTCAAACCCGAGGCGCTAAAATTATTATACAGTAACTAAAAACGCTAAATTGTCATCCCTCAACCTGCTAGGTACATTTAAAATAATTTGTTTGCAACTTTTACTTAACTTCTACCACCATTAAAGTACTTTACTAGTGATTCAAGCTTTACCTCTGTAATTGGAACACGGCGTTTACTTATACGGTAGAAGCTATTTTGTACTTATTGAATGTTAGTACAACTATTTCTCGCGAGGTAGTACAAACTAAAAGTCCCATAAGTTACCCTAAAAGTAGTACACATTTGTATACGTTCTTGTAGCGTCTCCGAGCGTCATTTCAGATTTTAAAAATCAGTGCTACCAACATAAAATTTTAGTGTCAACAAAAAATCCCTACAAAGTTACTACATTCAAATTTATTCGAAATATGTTATTTTAAGTGTGCGAGTGATCTAGGCCAATTTGGTTACCAAGGCAATGGGCCATTACTATGAATTACATCAAATGTTGCATAAGCGTAGTCTAATAATAATAATAATAATAATCTAAGATTCGATGTTTCCCAGTGGAGCGGAGGAAGTTGAACTTTTTTTTTCGTAGATTTATTCAAAGGATCTTTTAAAAGTTATCTTAATACCCTGGAAAATCTTGTACTCCAACAACAAGCAGTAAGAATGGGAGCTATTTTCTGGCACATTATCGTCTTCATAGCATCAAAGAGACCGTTTAGGAATTGAGATGACTAAACAGTGTTAAGTTACGTTCTTCTGTCTTGGTTACGTAGACTCTACCTGGTGATAAAAGTAATCTAGTCTCATCGATTGCCCTGTGTTTGTTTTCAGATTACTGTGTGCCTAACAATATCGATCTCACAGGCGATATCATGACTCATGATACGCTTGACATAGATAACTGAGTGTTAGGAACATAACGTGCTGTAGACTATATATATCAATTTCCGGCAATAAGCAAAATGCATGAGGTTATGGCCAAAGCCCTGCGCGGATGTGGATATCCGCGGATAATGTTTGGAGAAAATTTGCGTATAGTTTTTAGAATACAATCCGAACATGTTTAATATCATTATTGGGACCCAGATGTTTACCAGTATCATATTTTTCCGTTATGTTTTCTTATGAAAAATGTAAGATGATGATTTAAGCTAATCTCATTCAAATTATGTCATTAAGCATAATTAACACTCCGAATAGGAAAGGGTTACAATTCTGGCTGCATAACATTCATTTTAAACTTAGCAAATGACATACAAAGCCTAAGGAAACGACTTTTTCCTCAAAAGTCTAAATATATTGCATTAGTAATTTATGCTTTAGGCTATCTAAAAATACTAGTGTAATGCCAGTAGATTCCGTTAACAAACGTGGGAATGCGGAAAAAATGCATGCGGATGCGGATACAAGTCGTGCGAATGTGGATAGTCGTGCGGATGTGGGGCGGATGCGGATAACAGTCGTGCGGATGTGGGGCGGATGCGGATAACAGTCGTGCGGATGTGGGGCGGATGCGGATAACAGTCGTGCGGATGCGGGGAGGATATGGATAACAGCCGTGTGGATGCGGGGTGGATGCGGATAACAGTCGTGCGGACGCGGGGCGGATGCGGATAAAGTTTGGTTTATCGGCGCAGGCTCTACTTATGGCATCCAGGAGAAGAATGAAAAATCCACAGCCTGCTTCCAGTCTCCGACCGAGTCAGGAATGGAATGAAGGAAGCCCCCATCTAGCGGCGAGGATATGGACTGTGCCGGCTGCCGAGGCCTGACGCACTCCTCTGGGGCAATGATTAGATGAATGACAGATGAAATGAAATGATAGTGGAGAGTGTTGCTGGAATGAAATTTTGACAGGGAAAACCGGAGTCCCCGGAGAAAAGCTTGTCTGCCTCCGTTTTGTTCAGCACAGATCTCACATGGAGTGACCGGAATTTGAACCATGGACCCAGCGGTGAGAGGCCGGCGTGTTGCCGCCTAAGCCACGGAGGCTGTGTGTCTAAAAACCAGTCTAAACCCTGAAAAAATAAGGCAAGAAGTTGGAATGAAACAGTCGCGGCCTATTGGAAGGGATTGACTCAGCATTCGCTTGAAGTTAAGAATGGGGGAAACCACGGAAATAGAACTATTTCAAGGTCGGCCAACCGTGAGGTTAGACCGCACTCGTCTCCAAGTCCTGAGCAAGACTACCCTGGTCCATATTATCTGATAGCATTTTTGAACAGCGGGATAATGAACGACTTGAAGATGTCGAAATGCCCCCAACTGAAACATAACATAAATCTAATACAAGCGAATAGGACACACCCTATAAGGAATGTTGAGTAGGCCTTGACCACGTTATGCGAGACCTGTTAACCGATCTGACGGCACAAGGTACGACACGAGCAAGTGGAACACTAACAGTATCTATTTTCAATGAATTTATATTTTGCAAAGTGGAGACAAATGGCATGCGGTATTCGGGGAGGCTTGGTGTAGGTGTTACGAGTTGACGCCCATAGGTAACCTGTGTGTTAGCATTTGGTAGGAAAAGTAGGAACTACTTGAAATTGATCATCTGCAGTCCTTACCTGAATTACAGATAACACACACTAATACAGCGATCGCAATTAACACCGGTTATCAGACAGGTTCTACACACACCCAAAGTACACGGGCCAGCATGACCGCGTTGTCACAGCTCTAACTAAGGAAACAACCAAACTGTCTGCACTATTTTTTAAATTATATTCTTCCCCACAGGTCATGATGTCCACAGAATTTTCAATGCCAATTTTCCTGACCTTAACTGACCATTTTTCAACAAAATTCCTGACTCGTGAAGTCATTGTAACATCGGAAAAGAGGTTTATTGAGCAAACATATATACTGTATACATATAATTTTATTTGCAGCCTCCACCATCTCCATAGCTGCCCAACACTCCCCTCTTTATTCATTTAAAATACAAAATAAGGTGCAATGTGCTGGGCGATGGGGTCGCCACATCCCTATAACAACGCTAAAAAAGTGTACAAAAATTAGGTAAACGAGGTTTTTACTATGATGTTGGCTACTGTAAAAATGGAAACTTACCATAATGTCCAGTGAGGAATTGCTTTTTATCCTCGGAGATTAGTTGAACTTGTAACATCAAAATATGGTTGTACAACACAAAATACTGTATGGTTAATATAAAATTCCCATCTTTCTAATACTCTTCGCCATTTTTAACACTTTTTCCTGACTTTTCCTGACCAAAAACAAAATTCCTGACTTTTCCTGCCTGCGGACACCATGCAGGTGCTCACAATTTGTGGAACGAGGGTTGGTGACCACGGGACCCCAGCTGAGTCCGGTATTGCTCCACTTACTTGTGCCGGGCTCCTCTCCGTCTTCTTTCCTATCGACCTCTCTTGGTCAAGTCTTGTTCTCTTCCGACGGTATTTGGGTATCTGAGGCCTAGGGAGTATCTTCCTTTCCCGCCATATAGGAAACCGTACCATTTGAATTGACTACAGGGCCTGTTCGTGGAGCTGTGTGAGCGTAGCAGCAAAAACGATTGGGACAGGATTATGCCCTCCATAAAATGTATAGAGGGCATATTAATATAATATCATTTAGTGATTGAAGTATTAGAAGTAATTTTTAAGTGTTGCCTAGTAACACTTTTCAGTCGGTCAACACAATTTTGTCCAATCATATTACGCAGAGAGTAGACATATTTAAACCACCTAACATGAACGAGATATTACATGATCACTCTAATTGGATTTTTGACGTTGTAGCATTTGTGTATTAGCGTACTTAGACTAGACGCTGAAATGCAAAACAGTTTTAAGGGGGGACATACCGCTAAAGGAGCTAGAAGGATAACTATTTTTATGTTCGACCCTGACTATTATATGTCAGAAAACTGTATCATAATGATGGTCATTATAACACTATTTTTCATTATGATACAGTTTCTCCCACCAATCAGAGCTCAAGAAACAGTTCTTTGACCAATAGCATATCACCTGCGCCGAGTTCCACGGCCTTCTAATTTAAATTTCACTGCGTGGCCTAGTGTCATAGGAGGGTAATCGAGGAGGCCGTGGTCAAATACTAGGCATTCTCTGCGTCTCATGCGCTCTGTTCAGGACATAAAACTGGCGAAATCTCGACAGATATTTATGGATATTTATGTTCGAACATAAAATCGTCGAACATAATCAGTCGTATGCAACTCGCCTATAATGGTAATTAAGACACTCGTATGGAAATTCGCATACGCTCGTTTTATAAACATACTCGTGTCTTAAGTATTGCCATTATAGGCTCGTTGCACAATGTACTATAATATTATAACTGTGCCTGTCATGAATCTTGTACAACAATTATATACATTTCCAAGGTAAAACACACCTTGCTATTAGAAGCAAAGTTTAAAATTATCAAAATTTACATCCTAACTAGTTTTATCCATTCTTCAAAATTTGGTTTTTGCTTTTGTGTTGATTCCCTCATTTCTCCCATGTTGATAGGAATTTTTGGACTTTTGCTTTTTTAATGTGGGTGTTGAATCTTCTCATAGGGTTAGTACTACTGTTCTGACTCAGTGAAGAAAGCAATGGCAAACTACCTCACTCCTCTTCTTGCCTAGTATGCTTCAATATAGCGCTGCCTTGGGTTTATGTGGGTATCCACTCACATAACCTAACGGCGGTACTATTTGAGGATCCAACCAGCCTTCGGGCTGACTACCTAACAGACAGACAACTAAGCGCCGTTATTTCCATTATTATTCAGAGCAAACTCAAAATATTTTTTAACTTTTCATAGAACGATTAATTAAAGTACCAACGGTTTAGAGTGAGTATCATTTTGTATCTGAGGATAGAACACCCACATTTTTAAAAAAACTCCGAACATTCCAATAAACATGGTGGATTTGAGGGAAATAGTGAAGATTCAGCACAAAGTAAAAACCAAATTTTGAGAAATGGATACAAATAGTTACGATTTGAATTTTCGAATTTTAAACTTTACTTCTAATAGCAAGATGTATGCGATTGTTCGGAAATGTTGTACAAGATTTATGACAGGCACAGTTATAGTATTAACATCCTCAAGTGTTTTATCTCTTTAAAAGCTGTATAGCCTACTCCCCCTTAAATGAAATTGAATAAACACACAAGATTTATCCCCTCATTTAATTTAATTTAGTATCCGATGACTGTGTAACCTCGTTCGACTCGCACGTGGCGTGCGGTTCGTTCTCGGCTCCAGGCTGGCTGTGATGGGGTCTTTGTGATCTCATGAAGCGCTCCCGTCAGAGTGATTACACCACACACTTCCCGAGAGAAGTTAATTCACTTAACAGCGGGACACCTCTCACATCACCCTTTGTGGTGCTCATCAGACACGTACAGGCTCTGACTTATTTATACCAGTCATGTGCCGGAGACTATAATTTTACTTCTACGCATGTTTTGTATTCGTAATCCACGTAGCCATTTTTCATCCACATATCTAGCGCATCTCCATACATGAAAAGAATCTGATCATACTTGGAAAATTCTATCACCCGAAGCAGAGGGAAACAAGAAGTTCCGTGACGAACTAAAGAGCCTACTTTTCTTAAAATTTAAGATTCATGCCAATGATTAATCTTTATGGACCTATCTAGAATAATGACGAAACGAATTTGGTAATATCGACATTTCTAATTAGTTCGAAATATACCTGGCATGATGTAGCCTGATAGAGCACTACAGTTGGCAGCCCTGGTGACTGAATATATTCTTAGTTCCATCTCTTAAGGTACAGAATACAAAATTTGGTTAAGTTCAATGGATAGCATGGACGTTACATGCAGTTAGACATTGGACCTATCAGCGCATGTAAAATCATGTTGGCAACAATGTCATGCATGTGTTGGTCAGAAATAATTTGAAATATTATGGTGTATTGTTGTGCCAATTTTGGATGAAATCCATTTGTTAATATAGAAGTTAGTGGAATTTTAAAATTGGACCTATCAGCAGGCTTAGAATCATGTTGGTAGCACCGACATACATTAGTTGCTCCAAATTAATCTAGAATGTCAGGAACTATACGTGCGCAACGTTTAGAGCTGTTGGCTTGCATACTTTCTGATATATTGATATTAGGGTAAAATATATAAACACAATTTATTAAGAGTTGGCAGCCCTGATTGCTCTAAAGAATATGCACAGTCATATCTGTTATGGTACACATAGCACATACGAAATTTGGTTGAAATCCAATTGATAGTATAGAAGATATATGTAATTAAAAATTGGTCCTTTCAGCAGGCTTAGAATCATGTTGGTGGCACTGACATACATTAGTTGCTCCAAATTAATCTAGAATGTCGGGCACTATAGCCTACGTGTGCAAAGTTTAAAGCTGTGAGCTAGCATACTTTCTGATATATTGGTATTTGGATACAAAATAGAGAGAGCATTTATTGACAGTTGGCAGCCCTGGTGGCTCTTTAGAATACGCTCAGTAATATCTGTTTATGTACACATAGAACATACGAAATTTGGTTGAAATCCAATTGATAGTGTAGGAGTTATATGCATTTAAAATTTGGACCTATCAGTCGGCTTAGAATCATTTTGGCAACACTGTCATGTATGGCCTCCTGAAAATTAAACTGAAGTATTAGTATCTATATGTGTACTAATTTTGGAATAGTTCCCATGTATTCATTCCAAGATATCCAACATGGAGCTCAAATTTCAATTGCGATTTTTTAGCAGTTGGTAGCACTGACATCATTTTCAAGTATGACATTGAGATGTCCCGGTATATATCTTTACTCATACCAAATTTGGTTTCGATAGCTGCAGACATTTAGGAGTTGATAGGGGTGACACAGACAGATAGACAGACAGACAGACATTTTCCCGGATCGATCTCATAAGTCTACTTTTTCCTCATTTTTGCAAAATGTGAAAAGTAGGCTAAAAATACGCAAAAAGCAAAATAACATTACGGTTCTCAACCTAAAAAAGACCTCATAAATCCAATAAAAGTATTTCTAAAATGCGCAAATCTGAAAATTCATTCGGCTCAAACAGCTTGATAACGTTGAAAATTTCCGGCGAAAATATCTAAAATCGTACATAATAATACCAATAACAACACATTGATAGGAGAAGGCAAAGATTATTGAGCAAATTGTACAAGTGACACTTTATTGCGTATGTACTTGCACAGTTAACAACGAAACAAACCTCTGTAGCGTAACATACACTGGCCTATCAGAATCACAGAACAGCGGGACATTCTTGAGCGTCCCCAATAATACTTTCAGGACAGCAGGACATTTTGCCCCCCTCCCCCCCCCCCCCCCTCCAAAAAAAACGGACTGTCCAAGGAAAAGCGGGACGAATGCACACCCGACCATTTCCATCAGGCAAAATTAAACTGAAGCATGTAGATTAAGGCTTTCACGACCCGGTATACTGTTAACATTATTCATGCTTTAGGGATTTTGCGCTGTGAAAATAACATTTACATTCTAAACGTTTCGAGAGGAACCTTGCCTCCTTCCTCAATAGAATTAAAACAGTGGCCAAAGAATGTGTGCCAATGAGCTTATAAAAACTAGAGAAATCCCTCTGTTCGTCACCAGACTGTATACTGTATATCTTGGTAGAACAACGCGCCATATTAATTAGCACGGCGGACAGAGTAATAAAGAAGGAGAAGGAAAATGGAGCGGGGGGAATTGAGACTCCTCCAAGAATGAGGATGTCCAAATAAGGAGAAGTGACGAAAAGTGGTCCTGTAGCCATTTCAAATCGAAGTCCACGGTTTCCTCTATGGCGGGAAAAGAAAATATTTCCAAGGCCTCAGATACCCTAATACCGTCGTAAGAGAACAATAGGTGACCAAGAGAGGTCGGCAGGAAAGAAGACGGGGAGGAGCCCGGCACAAGTAAGTGGAATCCATGCCAGACTCAGCTGGGGTCCCGTGGTCGCCAACCCACGCCCCATAAATTGTGAGCCACTGGGGGAAGAATATCATTTTAAAAATAGTGTAGACAGGTTGGTTGGTTCCTTAGTTTAGGGACTGCGACAACGCAGTCATGTAGCCCCGTGTACTTTGGGTGTGTGTTGAATTTGTCTGATAACCGGTGATAATTGTGATTCAGGTAAGGATTGCATACGATTATTTTTCAAGTACTTCCTACTTTTGCCACCAAATACTAGTGCCCACGAACACCTAGCTGCGGACTTGGTTACTATATGCCATCACAGCCAGCACCTGGTGGCGAACGTTGGAACTAATATAGCCTTATCAATTCTAACCTACATATTTTTGCTTCACACAAGTGCAGTCGGTGGAAGGTCACTTTTCATGCCAAAAATGCAAGCTTTATTTCCCCTTCGAAGGAAGGCATACTGAGGGACTTTTAACGCTCTTAAAAAAAATCCGAAGACTTCGGCCGGGTTTGAACCCGCTATCTTGGACATAGAAGCACAGCATGCTACCAACTACGCCACCAAAGCCACCATAGTGTAGACATCATTCCTGAATTTGGTCACAGTAAAAACTCTATAGAACACAGTTTAACACACTTAAAATACTTTCTGGTAGCCAAATTGGAACTACTTAAAATTGAATTTTGATGTGGAGCCTACGGACATTCAATTAAAATACCCCGCTTAGGCCATTGGCTGTAATTTAAACATAAAAGTTCCTAAAAATTAATAAAAGTCGTTCAAAATGTCACTTTTTTCTTGTGGCGTCTTCGAATGTAATTTTAAATTTTATCATTTTAAATGATCTTGTCGACTTCGTCGTTACGCTGAGGTCTGGCGTTACGTTACGGTGACGGGACGAAATGTACCGAGAATGCACTAAGGTGTGTGAGGTCATAGTACGATGTAGCAGTCGAGTACCAAGAAGGCAGTGCGAGAACAGAGTTTCAAGAAGGCAGTGTGAGAACAATCAAGTAGGTAGTGAAGAAACAAAATAGAATCTTGAAACTCTGTTCTCGCACTGCCTTCTTGGTACTCCGCTGCTAGCATTTAAAATGATATAAAGTCTAGTCTTTCAGACGACTATCAGTGTCTCTTGGAAATTAGGGCTACCAACATCAAATATTGGTGTCAACAAAAATTCCCTAAAAAGTTACTAAATTCAAATGTTTTCGTCGAAGGGTTTATTTTGGTTGGTTGGTTCCTTAGTTTAGGGGCTGCGACAACGCGGTCATGTAGCCCCGTGTACTTTGGGTGTGTGTAGAATCTGTCAGATAACTGGTGTTAATTGTGATGACTGTATTAGTGTCTGTATCTGTTTTTTAATTGAAGTGAGGACTGCAACTTTGAATTTTTCAAATAGTTCCTACTTTGGCCGCCAAACGCCACCGTCAACGACTACTAGGCCTAGTTCAGAACTTAGCTACTAGACGCCACCGCAGTCGGCTCTTGACAACGAACGTAGCAACCTATGAGCGTTGTTTACATTCTTAACCTATACAATTTAGTTTCACACAGGTGTAATTAGTGGAAAGTTCTTTAACATGCCATAAATCTATGACATGGGACCGCCGGCTTTACTTCCCCTCCGAAGGAAGGCATACTGAGCGATTCTTAACGCTCTTAAAAAATCCGACGGCTTCGGCCGGGTTTGAACCCGCTATCTTGGGCATAGAACCTCAGCATGCTACCGACTACGCCACCGAAGCCGCCAGGGTTTAAGTGGTTGTGTATTTATTTATTTATTTATTTATCGTATGGCTTTTAGTGCCGGGAGTGTCCGAGGACATGTTCGGCTCGCCAGAAGCTGTAGCTGCTTCCATCGGACACCCTTAGGGTGAGCTACAAGTTCCGTTCAATTTCAAGTAGTTCCAACTTACGCTACCAGATATCAAAGATACCTAGTGGTGAACGTTGGAACTTGGATAGAGCGTGGGTGAGTGATCTAGACCTATTCGGTTACCATGGCAACAAGGCTCTCACGGCCAATTAATTATACTCCATCATATCTTCTAGATCCAGCCCTAACGGGTTACAGTAAAAAAAACGTCGACGATGGTTACGCAAAGCAGGTACTCTATTATATAAAAATGTTCTACTCAAGCTCCAGTCCTACACCTGTATGACATAAAAAGCAGTCTATATCTGACAAGCTGCCATATACACTGATACTTGGAATATAGCAGACAGCTTCATTTACAGCAAGTATCCATCACAGGTCACGACAACCTGTCATATTAGCTATACCGGTCATTCCTGCCTAGACTACACCAGCTGCAATCAATAATAAAATAATAATAATTACCTGGAACAGATACAACAAAAGATCAATATCCCGAAATGCTAAATTACGACAACACACGGTCATCAAACCTGAAGCATTATACGCCACAGAAACTTTGCTCGTTGGATGCAGATCTCTTACTAAAGACATAGAGAAGCAAGAGAGGAAAAGATTGATGAAAATCTTTGGTCCTGTCTGCGTAGAGGGAATTGATGAAATGGGAGTCTCATCACTCTGAAAGGATCACAGACACATTCAGGAAAAGGCGATTCAAGTTCTATGGCCACATTATTCGCATGACCGATGACAGACTGACGAACCTTGCTCTCTCAATGAAATTCAAGACCAACTGGCTAAGGAAATGAAGGAAGATCTTCTGGAAGTTGGCATCGTGGATGAAATCATACTAGACAGATCCAAATTCAGAACAGTTGTCAACAACTATCATTTTGCGGAGAAAATCAGTAACAGTACCAGGAAACCATGGACTGAAGAAAGGAAGAAACTCTTCAGAGCCCGCATGAAGAGATTTTGGGAGAAGAAAAGATCACCATCATTAGCTAAATGAGTTCTCACGCGTTCCTTAGATGGGCATAACGGTGTGAAAATAATAATAATAATAATAATAATAATAATAATAATAATAATAATAATAATAAGACACCAGATATGCAAAAAAAAAAAAAAACTGCTCGATATAATGAATTCAAAGAAGGTCAAAATCAGTTGGTTAGAAGAAATCAAACAGGACTTGAAGGAAATAAACATTACAGAAGATAGCATCATGAATCGCAAAACTTTTGGAACTCTAGTTACAAATTACTATCACCGAAAAAGCTAAAAAGACCACTGGAAACAAAAGGACGGAGGAACGTAAGAAGGGGCATAGTGAGTTCATGAGGAGATTTTTGGAGGAGAAGAAGAGAAAAGCTCCATCAACCCGACTCAACAAGTTCAAGCGCGCTCCCTAAGTGGGCAAAACGAAGAAAGAAAGAAGAAGAAGAAGAAGACATTATACTATTAAATAGGAAGGCACGTATAGAATCAGGCACAACAATGAACTGTATGAACAAGTGGAGAGCATTACGACAGCTATACGGAAGAGGAGGCTGATCTATGGTCATATTGTGAGAATGGATAATCAGAGGCTCACCTCCAGAATTTGAACACTGTCTCTAGAGGGAAAGCAACCAACGCCAAGAGGACGAAGCTAGTCAGGAAAGACCTTGAACAATTGGATATTGACCCCAGTAACATCTACGACAGGAATAAATACAGGACTTTGATCAAAACATCAGACAGACTCTCTCCAGTCACTAACAGCAGGAGTAGGTGTGAAATGGACTCAGGAGCGGAAGGACATTCCCGTAACATGCACGTCATCCGGCCAGAAGCTTTGAATACAGCGGAATGTCTCGCCATGAATAAAAAAGGCATAATAGAAAAACTGGAGACCAAGGAAAGGAAGATTTTGAGGAAAATCCTGGGTCCAGTCAAAGAACACGGATTACGCCACAACCAAGAGTTGTACACACACGTAGAGAAAATAACTGACGTTATTATGAAAAGGAGGATTTCTTTCTATGGATATATAACCCAAATGAAATCAATCCGGCTATCCAGCCAAATTTTTGCTTTTCTCCATGAGAAATGGACAAAGTAAAGTAGAGAAAGATCTGTTGGAGATTGAGATAACATGTGAAGATATCCAGGAGCGTGGCAAATAAAGGACTGGAAGAAAAGAAATGCCCTCAACCCTCGAAGAATGAGGATTGAGGGACTTTGAGGGAATGAGAGCCATGAAAGGCAGATTAAAAAGGGGAAAGAGGAGAGGGCCCGCCCCAAAGTCAGAGGAAAAAGGGGACAAAACGGACCCAGCTCAGGAATCCCTCGCGGTCGCCAACTCCCAAACTCACGAGCAGTGAGAGCCCTTGAGGGTGTAACATTATCCAGGGTGCACCAGAAGTGGTGGGGCTACAAACACTCTGCCTCCGTGAGGGCCTTGTGCAGAAGGCAGGAGATAACAGGCAAAGAAAAAGAAGGCTGACCCCTCGAAGAATGAGGGATCAGGAAAGATGCGACAAGGGCCAATTAAGGCGGGAAAGGAAAAGACTCCCTAGGCTTCAGATACCCTAATACCGTCGGGGTTGGAAGAGAACAAGAGTTGACCAAGAGAGGTCGACAGGAAAGAAGACAGAGAGGAGCCCAGCACAAGTAAGTGGAAGCCATGCCAGACTCAGCTGGGGTCCCGTGGTCGCCACACCACATCCCTCTAGATGTGAGCACTTGGGGGAGCTCAGGAAAAGAACAGATGGCTAATTAGGCGGCACACACAATGAAATCGACCCCATTACAATATCGTTCCACTGTGGCGCATTATTTCTTTGTTGTTGTTGTTTTTAACTATTTAGGGACTTAGGACATCCTGGTCATCAGTAAATTGTAGTTGGGAATGTGTTGAAACCTGAGTCATTGTCATGGAGGGCCATTCCCCCCCCCCCTCCCCCCCAAAAAAAGAAAGAAATATCGCTATAACTTTCATAGTAGGTGAAAACTCAAATTCATTCAAAGTTCGTATTTTTTTTTCAATTAAAGGGCAAATAATAATAAGAAGAAGAATATAATAATATCGTATGGCCTCGAGCGCCGGGTGCAAGCTTTATTATTTGACACCCAGAGGGTAGCTGCACATCGAATTTCGTTGTTCCTTGAAGCACTATGAAAGTCAAGGAGGTTATAACTTATCCCAGTTAAGTGTTTTGAAAGCCCGTTGACGAAAGGGGTGGGCTAAATGGAGTTTTGAGAGAGAAAAAAATCATACTTCCCAGAACAGGCACAATATCAAAACCGTTTAAACCTTAAACTTTTGACTGTAATTTTGAACTGCGCGTTGACTTTTTGTGCTGCACAGATTAGTTTTTTTGAACTGCGCATTTACTTTTTGAGCTGCGCATATTAGTTTTTTGAACTGCGCATATAAGTTTTTTTTATTTTTACTATTTTAATACGCTATATTTTTACATATTTTCATTTTTATTTTTATTTTTAGCCTATTTTCAATTTTGAAAAAATAGGCTTATGAGATCACCTTTTGTCCGTGTGTGTGTGCGTGTGTGTGTGTGTGTGTGATTCGTGTGTGTGTCCCCCCCTAATAAAATCTAAACGGCTGGAGCGATTTCAATGAAACTCGGTATGTTCATAGCACTATTCCCGGCGACCTCGACCGTGCCCTTCAAATTTTGTTACGTCTCACCAATGCAAAATGGCGGCTGTGCGAAATATTTCACTAGCATTCAATATCTCCGAAACTATTACCGATATCGCCCTGAAATTGTGTACGGTGATAAAGGGTACTACTAGAAGTTCACCTATGAGACTTTCAAAAACCTGGTGACTACAAAACCAACATGGCGGTCAAGCGAAGTTGAGACTTTTAAATAGACTTTTCTCTCGATTTAACTATCCACACGTAATGAAACTTGGTACAGCAAATGTTTATACACATTGTAATGCACTGGAGTCTAATTTAGTTCAATTGTTTACATAACTTCAAAATGGCGGCTGTGCGAAATATTTCACTGACATTCTATATCTCCGAAACTATTACAGATATCACCCTGCAATTTAGTACGGTGATAAAGGGTACTGATACAAGTTTACCTATGTATATTTCATAAACTTGTAAAGTAGAAAACGAACATGGCGACCAAGCGAATTTGAGACTTTTAAATAGACTTTTCGCACGATTTAACCATCCAAACGTAATGAAACTAGGTACAGCAAGTGTTTATACACATAGTAATGCACTGGAGTCTAATTTAGTTCAATTGTTTACATAACCTCAAAATGGCGGCTGTGCGAAATATTTCACTGACATTCTATATCTCCGAAACTATTACAGATATCATCATGCAATTTTGCACGGTGATAAAGGATACTGGTACAAGTTTATCTATGTATATTTCATAAACTTGTAAAGTAAAAAACGAACATGGCGACCAAGCGAATTTTAAATATTTTAATAGACTTCTCTCGTGATTTAACTCTCTGAGCGCAGTGAAATGTGGTACAGCAAATGATTTTGCAGATTGTAATGCACTGCCATATAATTTAAATCAATTGTTTACATAACCTCAAGATGGCGGCTGTGCGAAATTTTAAAATTAAGTTTTTATTTCTTGTGTTGTAATCATGCGATCGAAGTGAAAGTTTGAATAATGAACCTAGGCAATAATTGTCCTTGAATGGTACATAATTCTATGGCCTATACATATAACAATCCTAAATGGCGAGCTTCCGAAATATTTAGACGGTTCTCAATATCTATGAATCTTTTACAGCAACCAAACTGATTTTTTTTATGTTCATAGAGACTATGAACATATGTTCACCTATAGGACTTTCATTAACCTGGTGAGCACAAATCCAACATGGCGGCGACGCGAAGTATAAATATTTAAATGGACGATTCTCGCGAATTAACTATCCGAGTGCTGTGAAACGTTGCACTTTAAATGCTTATACAAATGTTGATCCACTGGCATCTAATTTATTTAAATTGTTTGCATAATCACAAGATGGCTGCTGTGCGTAATTTTAAAATCTCGTTTTTACTTCTTGTGTTCTAATCATGCGATTGAAGTTTGAATACCACACGTACACAATAATCTTAATGTAATAGTACAAAAATAAAAATCCAACCTGGCGACAATCTGAAATATTTAGACGGTTCTCAATATCTACGAATCTGTTACAGCAATTAAACTGAAATTTTGTATGTTGTTAGAAGAAATTAACATGAGCAGGATATATGAAAATAGGCTGTATAGTTCTTTACGGAACTACTTGTTATTATTTTTATTTATTAGTCCTTGTGATGTGACCCACCCTTACGCCAAGGAATGAGCAAAATATTTTCGGAATTAGAAGTTCTTTTTAAAATCATTCTCTACGTTGAGAGAATATTGGGGGTGTACACGTTAGCTGGAATACCCCATAAGTTGACCAATGTGAAGACAGAAGAGATGGCAGTGAGTGACCTAGACGGTGATATAAATTCTCGAGTGTGTGTGTATCAAAGTGAACGGTGCAGAAAGCAAACCCGTCTGACTGTAATAACGGACAGTCGAGGTCATCGCAACTTGTCTCCTGCCTTGCCGTAGGGAGCTAAGCTCAACCTGCTACGTGTTGTATATACAGGGCCAGGAGGCACGTTCGTGCGAGAAACCACAGATATAACAACACGAGTCATCATCACCTTGCTAATTGGTGCAATGGTCAGCTGGAAAACAGAACCACGTCTCATCAATTTGTCGTCCAGAATCAACGCCATTGGAATTGTTGTTGGTTATTGTTGTTTTAACCCTTTATAGGACAAAACAATTTTTATATTTATGTGTTCATTTTAATTTATTTAATTTAATTTTTTGTTCCTATAATTTTAACGTTTATATATTTCTTTTCAATTTATGTTCTTATAGATTTAATTTTGATATTTTTTATTGAATTAATTAACTAACTTCGAATTGATTTTTTACAATTATTTTCATAATTTTTATTGTTATGTTCATTATCTTAATTTTTATATTTATCTTATTATTATAATTTTATTCTTATGATTATTATTTCCATATTTCTATTTTATTTGTACACTTTAATTGTTAAAGTTATTAGTTTTTTTTTTAATTTTTATCCAACACATTACCTCAAGTAGAAACGTATATAATATTTGATTTTTAGAAATACTACACTTCGGCATGAAAATTCTCAGAAATTTGGCTTAAAGATTCGACTATCAGCATCTTGGAAAGCATAAACTGTCCTTATGACAAGTGGTTAATATCGAGACCACTATCCCATAAAGGGTTAAGGGGAGTAACTACGACGTCATCTGCAACATAGGAATAATTTTACTAATACAGTACAGCAGAACAAAACAAAAATAATAGAATGCAGTCGAAATAAATCAGTAAACCCTATTGACGTCAAATTGACAGGTGAAAAGCTAAAGAAAGTAGGAGATGTCTGTTACTTAGGAAGCAAAATAACCAGAAGGTTGACTCAGGCAAGGAAAGCAATTCTACAGAGATGAAATCCGTTGATATTAGATATAGGAACGAAGGAAGCTTGTAGCTTAACTTGGCCGTTAATCTCGAGATCATGAGCCACGGAACCTCCCTTTTACGTGGAATCCGAACCATAGGACATGGCATTTCACTTTGAAAATCTCACATGAATTGACAGATAATCGAACCCAGTCCACCACAGCTTGACCACTGCACCACCACGCCCCTGATTTTAGATATAGATTTAGGTATTAGAAAGTAATTTTTGAAAGAGTTTGTAGCTAGGTGCTATATGGAAGTGAAACCTGGACTATTGGTGCAGCAGAAAAGAGGAGAATAGAAGCGTTTAAAATGTGGTGTTACAGGAGAATGATGAAGTTCAGATGTGTAGATAGAGTAACAAATGAAGAGGTATTAAGACGAGTGGGAGATAAGAGATAGGTTGGTAGGACACATACTAAGACACCCAGGAATAGCAAACTTAGTTATGGAAGGAAGGGTCGAGGACAAGAACTGAAGGGGTAGACCAAGGTTAGAATATATTAAACAGATTGGCTCGGATGTAGGGTTTGGTAGTTATATAGAGATGAAACGATCAGCTTACGACAGGGAGGTTTGAAGGGCTGCATCAAACCAGTCAAAAGACTGAAGTCTGGTTGGTTCCTCAGTTTAGGGGCTGCGACAACGCGGTCATGTAGCTCCGTGTACTTTGGGTGTGTGTAGAATCTGTCTGATAAAACGGTGATAATTGTGATGGCTGTATTAGTGTGTGTTATCTGCAATTCAGGTAAGGACTGAAGACGATCAATTTCAAGTAGTTCCTACTTTTGCTACCAAATGCTACCGTCAACGACACCTAGCTGTAAACTTGGCTACTAGATGCCACCGCAACCGGACCCTGGCGGCGAACATTAAAACATAATAGAGTGTTAAATCACATCTAACCTACAAATTTAGCTTCACACAATCGTAGTTAGTGGAAGGTTCTTATACATGCCATAAATCTATGACATGGGCCCACCGAAGGAAGGCATACTGAGGGATTTTTAACGCTCTTAAAAATCTGACGACTTTGGCCGGGTTTGAACCCGCGATCTTGGGCATAGAAGCTCAGAATGTTACAACTACGCCACCGAAGTCGCAAATTGAACAGATTGTCTCGGATGTTACGTGTGGTAGTTTTGTAGAGATGCAACGATTAACTTAGGACAGGGAGGCAAGGAGAGCTGTATCAAACCAGTCAAAGACTGAAGACTCGAACACAAACCAAGATGTCCATATAGCAATATATAGATGTATCTACTGAACTAGAATGCATTGGCCTAGATGACGAACACTTGTTGCTATAGTAACCGCAGTGTCTACGCTGATCACAGAGGGCACCCAGCAGTAAAACATATCCTTGTTAAAAATAAACAAAGAACAACATGGGTGCTGACAAGAGCCAATTACACCACTGAACAACGAAATGAATGGGCAGACGAAGGTTCTATTTTAGCGTGACACACAATAACGCAGTTGGCGATTGAATCGGTTCTCACAAGATCAGATATCGAGTTATTGGTATCGATTACTACCTCTGTGTCTCTCTCACCCACACACCATGACTGCCAGCAAGACAAGATTCCAACAAACACAATCTCAATGGGCCGAACGCCTGTTCAAACAATTTGGCCTTTTTTGATGTTTAGTACCGTACTAACAATCAGTATATACACTGACAGGCAAAAAAAAAACGATCACTTGAAAAATTCAACATTACTTTCATTTAAATCATAAATATGAACGCTCTGGGCCTAGTACATAAGTTACTGTTTACAGCATGGAAGTAAGGTTAATTGTAATCCTGGATGTATTATAATTCTTCATGTCATTCTTTTACTTAACAGTAGCGATTCATTGACAGGATGCTGTTTTCCCGCGGAAAGTTGTGCGCGCCACCATTTTCGATCAGAGCCACTGCCTTGGGAACATCTTCAGGTCTGAAGCGCATATTCGTTTGTGAATTGCACAAGAACAACAGAGGATGTGGCTGTATGGATCTGTTCCTATGCCAACAAGTGACAAAAGAAAAATAATAAAACATTGCATTGTTGACAATAGCGATGGCGCGCACATCTTCCCGCGGGAAACAGCAACATGTCAAAGAATCGCTATTGTTAAGTGAAACAATCACATGAAGAATGGTAACGCATCCAGGAAACCAATTAACCTTACTTCCATGCTATAACTACTGCATACCTGCCAACTTTTGAAAAGGGCTATCAGTAAAACTCACGCGCGACAAAAAATCTAACGATTTTCGACATACCCCGGCTTGACGAAAATAATAATACTTCTGGGCTACAAAATACAATAACTCATGCTTTAAACAGGATACTTCAATGAAATCATATCTACTTACATAATTTGTAGATGAACATAACAATCAAGAAGAAATCCATGTTAATCAGCAGCAGGCGTGGTGAATATTGGTTTGGAGCAGACATAACAGGACTTCCTTGATAGATTACGCTGATATACGATAGTTGAAAAAGGCTTTAAACAATAAAACTTGTTTAACGTAACACAGGCAAGAAATAATATAATACACACTGCAAATCACATGCTAGTTCGACTTTTAAGTCATGGTTGTGGCCTTTTTAGCTTCCTGCAAACAGTCTTGAGAAAATGTTTTGTCATAACAGGGACCAGAACTCCTGGTCTTCAAAATAGAAATAGACTCCAGAGATTCATTGGACATGGATGACCTGAACTGTGTTCTATTTTTCTTCACAAGGCTAAAAAAAACGTTCACATTCTGCATTGCTATGGGGTATGGTGAGAATAGAGAGCAATACTCTAGAAATTCGGTTATACTTAAGAAGTCCATCGGCTCCACGAATTCTTGATATTTGTGTCCAACTGGAATCACTTGCAGCATCTTGATGTGCAGCCAAAGTGTCATCTACCTGAAGAGCTGTGAACTGCCTCTGAAGCTCATTCACCACCTCATCTGTAGTTTCATTCTCTTCCTTGCATAACATGATAGGAAACTTTTCCAAGAAAAAACGAATGGAAGATAACTGTGCATCTTCAATTTTGTCTAACCTAGCAACTTGAGCATTCTTTAACACGTCATCCTTGAGTGGAAACTTGTTGATGATGTAGTCACAGGCAGTATAAAAGTAGTGTCTCACTGATGAAAAGAAAAGGGATTTATCTGTATCCGGTCCGTTCTGAAGGCACTTAACAACTTCAGATGATGCATTTTTTGCCATTTTATTTACAATACATGTCGTTTTCGGGCGACCACAACTATATTTCTTTGCAACTTCTGATGTGGGAAACATCTTAAATAAAGCACCAGCATGATCAGCCGCACTTAAGGGCACATTTGTGTTCCACCAAAAAGGAAGTAAACAGACACTCGGCCCTAATTACGTCATTGTCAACGTTTCCAGACTTAGCAAAAAAGGTGTTGATTTTCTTGCTATCTTCCTTCGATTTAACATAACTAATGTGTTTACCGCACTTCACATGATTACTTAAATCGTTTTTTCCACCATGTGCAATATTAATATCACACCCACATACCGTGCAAAAGGCAAATTTTTCTCCCTTTTTTGATTTTAGTATGCACGGAAAATCAACCGAGTATGATTCTTTAAATGTCTGGAAGTACTGTTTCTTGTTGGATTTGTTCATTCTCGATATCTACTAAAACATCGAAAGGAACCTGGATCACTGAACGTCACATAAAATTATAACATAAAACACTTCAGACAGCCAACACTTCATTAAAACATGTCAAAACACACAAAGTCTTAAACCCCGATGCCAACCTCGTGAAGAAAGAATATGCACATGGTAGAAAGAAAAAAACACACACGTGGAACGAATGTAATTAGTCCAAGGAATACAGGAAACTGCGAAGCACGAAGTTATAGCACAAAAACTCGACCGCTTCATTAAAATATGCCATAACCTTAAAAGACGAAAACATTCAAGGAACGCCAACTTCGTGAACAATGAACAACTAACGTGGTCAAAGAATATGGTTTAAATCGCAACGAGCGAACGGAGCGGAACAAAGAATATGCGAAGCAGAGCCTGTCGACACCTAAGATTCACATGGAAGAACGGTTATCCCGGCTTCAAATTCAATCACAAATGACGACACAACTATCACACGGTTATAAGTACGAATCATATCAAAGAACGAGTTATCGACTATCGTGGACTTGCCTTCGACCCACGCAAACAATCGATTGTACGGAAGTGGGCGGTATTATCGAATGTAAATTATCGTTTCAAATTTTTTCCGCGAAATCGTAAAATGACACCGTTCATCCGTAAAACTGATAAATATTAATGCATTAAGCATTCGAAAAAAGAACTATTTATTTAAAATGGTGCAAGACTGAGAAATAAAGATTCCATCGACAAAACAGTATTCCTCCACCAAACTCATCTATTCGTCATGATGAAGGTGTCGGGCCGTTTTCTTATTTTACATTTATTCACATTAACTATTTAATTTAACCACTTTCACTATTACGTACCTTTTATTGGAATACCAGATGAATGATTTAACCCCACTGACAATGCCAATAACAACTGACTCTCAACTGCCAACTTACTCACTACAACTTACTAACTAATATTATAAATGTCCCTACATCACTCCCCCCTCAATAAAGGCATTTTTCTTTTTTTACTGTACCTACGTACTTCCACAAAATATGCCTAGGGTATTACTCAATAATGTTTGCAAATTTTGCTGGAAATCTCACAACACGTCCTGATTTTGTGGTTTTGCGAGGCACTTGGGGACAGTTCGTATCATTCTTAAATGGCAGCTGATCTGATATTTGTGGGTCTTCATGTGTACTGCTAACAGCAATGAAGTAAGCTGGTTTCAGTCGATCGATAGAAACGTTGATCAGTGTGTCCTTAATCCTCAAATTGAAAAATTTTGGTGAACGTTGAACTACTTCATAAGGCCCTTCATATGGTTGTGTGAGTCCACTCTTTACCCTATCGATTCTGACAAACACATAATTTGAACTTTTGAGATCCTTGTGAACGAAAGTATTTTCTTTGGCCTTGTGGGAGCATTCTGCTGGCTTCAAGCAATTCATCCGTTTCTTCAGTTCAGTGACGAATGTTGGAAGATCAGTGTCCACTGTGGTATAAGGTTCCTCAAAAAATCTCCAGGCAACTTTAACGTAGTGCCATAGACCATCTCCGCCACTGTCGAATTGCTTTCATTCTTGAAGGAGCAACGAAGACCAAGCAGAATCATTGGTTCAAACCCGGACGAAGTCGCCGGATTTTTTAAGAGCGTTAAAAATCCCTCAGTATGCCTTCCTTTGGAGGGCAAGCAAAGCTGGCGGTCCCATGTCATAGATTTATGGCATGTTAAAGAACCTTCTATAAATTACACCTATGAAGCTAAATTATAGGTTAAATTTAAACAACGCTCTTAGGTTCCAACGTTCTTCGCCACGAGCCGACTGCGGTGACGTCTAGTAGCCAAGTTCTAAACTAGTAGTCGTTGACGGTGGCGTTTGGCGGCAGAAGTAGGAACTAGTTGAAAAATTCAATGTATGCAGTCCTTACTTGAATTAAAAACAGATAACACACACTAATACAGTCATCACAATTAACACCGGTTATCAGACAGATTCTACACACACCCAAAGTACACGGGGCTACATGACCGCTTGGTCTCAGCCCCTAAACTGAGGAACCAACGAAACAACCGAAATCAATAAGCAATGAGCCCCGGTAATCGATCACCTTTCCAGCGGATGGTTGGCTCTTGAACTTCTTGGGGCGAGGGACGATGGATGACGTCACTGCATCGTCGAGACTTTCCATTCCGGTTCCCAGTGATGGCACCAGCTGTAACAATGCGCTCCAGGAAAATGTTGCCTTCAACAATGAAACGCATCAGGTGCTGCAGGCAGACAGCAATCCGGTGAGCTCTTTGTTCGGCATTCAACGCCCAGGGTATCCACTGGCTACAGCAACGCACTCAAACGAAAACGTATTGAACATGCCTATCATTTGCTGCGTGATGCATACTATAGTAGGCTAAATGATGACACACATGATAAAACAGTCTTGGCTTTCAGAGACGCGGAGGAGAAGCTGGCTCATGGTGTGGGCGACCCAGGACATTCACACTACTCACACACACACACTTAATATACAACATCCCAGTGCACACACATTGAAACTAATCATTTCCTTTCACACCACTTTGTGGAAAAGAAGCATTACTTTTTATTATTACTAAAGAACTTTGCCACTTCATTCATACATAGCGGGCAACGGAAGTGTTGAAAAGGAAACATTTATCAATTAGCCACGCAAAAATCAAGCATACCAAAACACAGAAATGGTGTGTTTACAATTCCTTCTGCTAATGAATTATGTCGTGGCATTTGGCAGCGGTCATCTCGCCATGTTTCTTCATCACCAGGGGCGCATATATAAAGTTTTATTTTGGGGCGGGAGTGCCCAACTGGGGGTTTGGGGAAATGGAATAGCCCCCAAAGAAGAGGGGGTCCGGGGTTCCTCCCCGTGGAACTTTTGTATAATTTGGTGCAAAATGATGAGTTTTAAGGCATCACTTTCTCAACCACAACTAAGACCATTTTGTGTTACTTTTTAGACTCACTTGATAGATGGAAATAATTAACATTATTGTTTTGATTTACAACATTCACTATAATATAAAGTCAAGGTTTCTCGAGGCATTACCAAATCGGTTTATAACTTCGTCAGTGATTTGTGTCGCTGTGAATACATAACAATGCTAGAACGTTGAGTCTGTTTTCAGAAGTAGATATTCTTAAGTATGTTTTCAACCTACTCAAACGCCAACTACGTACGGTGCCAGCTACAAAAACAGCAAAATTGCCAAATGGTTGATAAGGGTATAAAAGATGGGGGGGGAACTTTTGTCACACGCTTCTCAAGGGCACTTGTTGCTGTTCTCGGTAGTTTCTTAAGAGCGAGGGCACTGGAGAGTAATAAGATGTTATGTTATTACACATTCAAGATCAGAGCAAACTGATTGTCACACTGTTTACATCGCTCTAGCGTCGCCTCACCTTGCAACGTTGCCATATGTCTATTAGTAATAATAGTACGGTACATGATTAGTATATTGGTTTTTAATGAACTCATAAACAAATATTATGTTCGACCCTAACTATTATATGTCAGAAAACTGTACTATAATGAGGCTCATTATAACACTATTTTTCATCATGAAACAGTTTCTCCCACCAATCAGAGCTCAAGAAACAGTAGTTTGCCCAATTAGATAATTAGATGCGCCGAGTTCCACGGTCTTCTAATATAAATTTCACTGCCTGGCCTAGTGTCATAGTAGGGTAATCGAGGAGGCCATGGTCAAATACAAGGCATTCTCTGCGTCTCATGCTCTCTGTTCAGTACAAAAAAAAACTGGCGAAATCTTGACAGATATTTATGAATATTTGTGTTCGTACATAACATGGTTATAATAATTATCGTTGAACATAAACAGTCGTATGCAACTCGCCTATAATGGCAATTAAGACACAAAAAACAAAAAAGTCAACAAGTCAACCCCTGGCACTATACATCCCATGACGGGCTAGGGCCGACCAAGCGACCGCTGCCCAGCCATTTGGCCTGCAGATATTGGGGTGACGCGTGATCAGCGCGTCGGGTCCCCTCGGCCGTTAATCTTGGTATTCGTGATCGGGGCGCTGTCTCACTGTCAGACAGCTACTCAATTGTCCTCACGAGGCTGAGTGCACCCCGTTCCAACCCTCGCGTCAGTTTAAAAATCCCTGACGGAGCCGGGGATCGAACCCGGGGCCTCCGGGTGAGAGGCAGGCGCGCTACCCCAACACCACGCATACGCTCGTTTTATAAACATACTCGTGTCTTAATTATTGCCATTATAGGCTCATTGCATAATGTACTATAATATGTGACGACATTTCGCTTCCTTGACACTCTACCAGTGATATCTAAACTAAACAGTAATGCTACCCAAAGACAATTTGAAATTATAACTTTTGCAATCCGCAAAATTTTGTTTGTCATTATTATTCGATTTATTTCATTTATATTCGGCTGTTATTATTTTGTATTCATCTACCTCTTCTTGCTCTTTCAAATAACCCTATTGAAAAATAGTGTTACGGCTGTGAGTTTGTGTCATCGCTCGCCGCATGAGTCACAACTGCCCCAGGGCTGGGCTGTGCCTTGCCTCGTGTACTGATATAGCGTCAGGAGATGGCAGTCCAACACGCTGTGACGGGGTGCGGGTCTTGCAGTACGCATGCGCGACCCTCATATTCCAAACTTAAATATATCGGCTTCGCGCATGCCAATCGCTCTTATTGCAGCACACGACACGCAGCCAGTGAAAGAAGGAATGTGCTGAGTGAGTGAAACAAGTAGTGACTAACTGAATGTTTTTGGAATGCGCGATACGCAGTGAGCGGGAAGACATCTGCAGTTCAAACCCAATTGCCAACTCCTGGCGCGATATCAGTATTGCGCGCGCCTTATGCAACAGGGCTACTAGGACAAAGGGATGGTCCAGAATGTTCGCGACCTCGCCAGCGAAGGAAATGTCGAGAAGCCGTGTGTCCTGGACGATTCTAGAATTCATTGAGTCACCAGCCTGCTATATAAGCGGCTTCAACAGTGAGGGGACCGAGTTTTCTGTGGGTGTGTGTTCTTGAGCGAGTGCGACAGAAGTGTGGTGACGAAGTGCCGTGCGAGTTACGAAATCCAGTGACATTGTTTCCCCAGCTTGTGGACAGCGAAATAGCCTGCAGCAAGTGATCGTAAGTAACTGGAGTCGGTGTACATACGGGAGAGGGGCAGGTAGTTTCTGTCAAGGCCACCGTACTCATTAGGACGGATTAACTTCTGTGGTCTGTTGACAAGTGAAAAGGGCCAAGAGCGCTCAAAGAAGAGACTTGAGGAAACTGGAGTAAGGTTCTAATTGTTTGTGTTTGCTGATGAGTGGTGTATGTTCTGGCCGCAATAAAGTAATTGGTGTTGTGCTTTGTACCCACCGTAATCCAGTTAACAAAAGTGCCACTAGGGGGTGGCACGTAACAATAGAGTAAATCAACTTTGTCTATCAGTACTTATCGTTGTAATTGATTTTCTTTACTTCCAACTTCCCTACATTCTTAGAGAGGGATGTTCCTTTACTTCTTGAGCCCACTTGCCTCTAGCTGTTAGTTTCTTTCACTCCTGCAATCCTGCCTTTTGAATAATAAATACTTCTCCATGACAACTAAAATCATTGTAATAGCAATTAAAACTTCGATTTTTTTATGACACTCGACCAGTGAAATCTAGGACATTAAATCGAATATAATAATAATAATGCCAAAAGCATGCGCCTCTCTTTCCTTTAACTATCTCTCTGATGTGCTGAAATAGTTCGGGATTCACCGCTCCCCAGGCTTGCTGCAACTGCTTGCATGACACATGCAGATAAGATTCATTTACGTGTGGACAGTCGATTTGAATCAACATCTTTTGAGCTACTCATAAAACAGGGATGTCCAAATATTTTTACTGTAGATTTAAAATACACTGACCGGCCAAAAAAAAACGACCACTTAAAAAATTCAACATTACTTTCTTTCAAATCATAAATACGAACAGTATAGGCCTTGTACAGTACATACTGTTTATAGCATGAAAGTAAGGTTAAATTGGTTTCCTGGATGCATTACCATTCTTCATGCGATTGTTTCACTTAACAATAACAATTCTTTGACAATCATGATGCTGTTTCCCGTGGAAATTAGTGCGGGCCATCGCTATCGTCAACAATGCAATATTTTATTCGCTTTTCTTTTGCCACTTGTTGGCATAGGAAAAGATCAATATAGCCATATCCTCAGTTGTTCTTGAGCAATTCAGAAACAAATATGCGCTTGAGGCCTGAAGATGTTACCAGGGCAGTGGCTCTGATCGAAAATGGTGGCGCGCACATCTTTCTGCAGCAAACAGCATCATGTCAATGAATCGCTATTGTTAAGTGAAACAATGACATGAAGAATGATAATACATCCAGGAAACCTTACTTCCATGCTATAAACAGTAACTTATGAACTAGACCTATACCGTTCATATTTATGATTTAAATGAAAGTAATGTTGAATTTTTCAAGAGCTCGGTTTTCCTTGCCGGTCAGTGTAGTAACGGGCACTTCGCAACCTCAATAACCTGGGGAGAGGTCATAAGAAAGAAACACATACACAGTAATAATAATATGACCGAACGCGTTTCGTTGGGCGGAGTCGGAAGTGTCCAATTCATTGGCGACAGCAGTGGACACGAGACACACTGATTGCCATTGGTTATGTTCTAATTACAGTATGACTAACACGAGACATTCCTCCACAAGGTTCTCCTCTTGGCCCGGCACGTTCCTCCTGCCATTGTTTCCCCCCGAGGAGATCGACCAGTTCGCACGACAACAATACAAGACACAAACCTAATTATATGTTAGAACAACACAGTGTCATCTTAGCCGATTCTCCAGAGGATTTTAAATGGTATGGACCTTGTATAACTACAGCGAATCGTGTTTTCTATCGCTTGAAAAATCTTTTCAAATCACGTACGATTTCACAGGAAAATAAAGTACATATCTACATGACCTTGGTGAGACCATATGGCTGTGAGACCTGGGCCAAGCCTCAAACACTTGAAGAACGTCTCTGCGTTTTTGAAAGGAAGGTCTTGTGGAAAATATATGGTCCACTATATAATGGAGAAACAGGGAGGTGGGGAAGAAGATTTCACAAAGACCTGTATCAACGCTTTGGGAAGACGAGTATCAACCGGATTCTGAAGAGGAGAAGGTTGCAATGGTTGGGACATGTCATTCGAGCTGAGGATTCCATATCCAATCGTGTTTTCAGCTCGACACCAACTGGCAGACGCTCGAGAGGCCTCCCTAGAACAACATGGAAGGATCGAGCGATAATGTCACTGGTAAAGGTGACACCAACAGCAACAGTGGAGGATGTAAGGGACAGAGAAAGGTGGAAGATCATCTGCGACCGATATTGTGAAGAGTCTCAGTCCCTCCTGTTGTAATGCCTGTGTTGTTTTATATAATCGTTTTTGTTTTACGCTCTTATTGTCTCTCCTGGGTCTTAACGGCCTGTTAATACAATAAATGATGATTATGATGATGGACCTTGTATTTAAAAAAAAAGAAATGATGGAATGCAGCGGAAAGAAATCAGTAACCACTATGGATGTCGAATTGGCAAGTGAAAAGCTAAATGAATTAGGAGACTTCTGGTACTTAGGAAGCAAAATAACCAGTGATTGACGAAGCAAAGAGGATATAAAAAGTAGGTTGGCTCAGGCAAGGAAAGCATTCCTACAGAAAAAAAAAGTCTGGTGACATCAAATATAGATTCAGGCATTAGAAATTAATTTTTAAAGCTTTTGTCTGGAGCGTGCATGGTGATAAGTTCTGTCTTGAATGGTTTCTTCATGATAGCCAATTTCATTTATGTCTTCACTGATTTATTTTGGCCAGTTGTTTTGATTTTCCATTGATGATAAGGCTAGATTGAAAATTTTCTTCGTGAGCCTGTTATTATGCATTCTATAAAGGTGCCCGTAAAACTGAAACCACCGTTTCCTTAAGGTATCTGTGATTCTTTTTTGTAACTTGATATAACTTTATGATCTTATCTATTTATTTTCTTATTATAAATCGTATTATATAATGTTTCACAAAACTCAAGCTCCTAAACCAGAGGGAGTTAAAAGACGTGGTTTGTACCAAAATCTTCCAAATCGTCTCAACAGTACAGGAAACATCTTGCATTTCTTGAAAACTCAACGGAAATATAATTATTAGTTTATAAAGTGCTTTTAAACAAATAAACAAGACGATAGCCCCGGCCAGAACTGTGTCGCGTACAGCCCACATAGCACTAGAGTCTGTACACATGGGGGCGCACACAATCCATTATGGGAGAGTTCTCGCACGGGTCCGCTAGTTAATAGTACATTATGCAACGGGCCTATGATGGCAATAATTAAGACAAGAGTATGTTTATAAAACGAGCGTATGCGAGTTTTATAATTTCCATACGAGTGTCTTAATTACCATAATAGGCGAGTTGCATACGACTGTTTATGTTCGACGATAATTATTATAACTATATTATGTTCGAACATAAATATTCATACATATCTGTCGAGATTTCGCCAGTTTTATGTGCTGAACAGAGCGCATGGGACGGAGAGAATGCCTTGTATTTGCCCATGGCCTCCTCAATTACCCCACTATGACACTAGGCAACGCAGTGAAATTTAAATTAAAAGGCCTTGGAACTCAGCGCAGGCGCGATGCTATCCTTATCTAATTAGTCAAACAAATGTTTCTTGAGCTGTGATTGGTGGGAGAAACTGTTTCATAATGAAAAATAGTGTTATAATGACCATCATTATGATACAGTTTTCTGACATATAATAGTCAGGGTCGAACATAATTACCATTATAGGCGAGTTGCATAGGACTGTTTATGTTCGACGATAATTATTATAACTATTTTATGTTCGAACAAAAATGTTCATAAATATCTGTCGAGATTTCGTCAGCTTTATGTACTGAACAGAACGCATGGGACACAGAGAATACCTTGTATTTTACCATGGCCACCTCGATTACTCTATGACTAGGGCTCGGATTTTTAGGTAAATATTTTTTTATGTAAATACATATTTTAAGCATTTTTTCTATAAATACATAAATTTCTGCTTTTCACTTATTAGCACATAAAAATGCATAATATTTACAATTTTTAAAATCAGTATGCTTGATCTTTCAGTTTATTGCAATTTTGTTCTGTGTTACTTCAACGGGGAAGAACCTGTGAGCTGTCTATTCTTCATGCAGAGGGTATGTCAGCTTGCAACTGTGTTATTCTTAACTTGTCGCCCCGTGCCACTCACTGTGGAAGCCGGGGATTTCCTTGTCCATAGCCATATTGCACCACGTGCTAGAGCTACCTGGAACCAGTGTCACTCACATGCAGTTAATTACTGGCACTGTGAAGTGTAAGGCAGTTCTACGATGCCTAAAGTAAAAACAACTGCAAGTTATCATCTGTTGCAGAATTTTAAGATACTTTTAATTCTGATGGGGCGTTCTGTTCCGCCAACCATGTGGGAAAGCAATCAAGGCTCAACAGCGATCTCAAGTTACACAACACCTCAAGGGCAAGAAACATATTGCCGCTGTTTCGCGCCTTCAGAAGAAGTGTTTCGCGATAATCGTCGGTCATTTGTGATGGACAACCTGAAGATGTATCTCGTTGTGTATTGTGAAGCTTCAGTAGTCAGTGAGACACAGAATAAATTGAATTCGTGAATACTGCATATTGTTTATATTCACATTAATAAACTAAATTATAATTTATTACATATTTTTACATTTTTGTCACATATTTCAGGTATTTTTAATACATAAAAATAAATATTTTCCCGATTTTTAGCACCTAAAAATCCGAGTCCTAACTATGACACTAGGCCAAGCAGTGTGATTTACATTAGAAGGCCGTGGAACTCAACGCATCTAATTATTTAATGGTCAAACAACTGTTTCTTGAGCTCTGATTGGTGGGAGAAACTGTTTCATAATGAAAAACAGTGTTATAATGAGCCTCATTATAGTACAGTTTTCTGACAGAAAATAGTCAGGGTCGAACATAAAAATATTATTGTAATGTCAGCGGATTCGGATAACAAATGTGCGGTTGAGTAGCCTATAACGCTTTGTTTATCCGCGCATGGCTCTAATTATGACATATCGATTGCAGTACAGTGATACACTTGGCCTAGTTACAGTGCAGGATCTGTTAATAATGCATTAGTTACTCACTACAAGTCGGTCAGTCACGCCCTCTGCTGAGCAGAATACTAACCTGGAACACACAACAAAATCATTCACGTTATTAAAGCCATAATACTTAATGCATACAAAGTAACATACACTGGTCAAAAAAAGTTTTGCATATTGCACCATAAAGAAATAGAACGTCTAAATCAACACAAAATGATGTAGGAGAATATGAATACAATAATCAATTGAAACAAATTTGAAACACATATTAAAACTCTAAACAAGTAGTTCCGTGACGAACTGAAGAGCCTACTATTCTTGAAAATTTAAGATTCATGCCAGTCTATGTAGACCTATCTAGAATAATGACGAAATCAAGTTGGTAATGCTAACATTTCTAAGTACTGCAGTTTGAAATACACCTGAAATAGTGTAGCCTAATAGTGTAACTTTGTACAGTTGGTAGCCCAGGTGACTCTGAATATATTCTTAGTTCCATCTACTAAGGTACAGAATGCACATACAAAATTTGGTTGAGGTCTAATGGATAGTATGGACGTTACGTGCTGTTTGATATTGGATTTATCAGTGCGCGTAAAATCATGTTGGGAACAATGTCATGTATGTGATACTGAGAATTAATCTGAAATATTACGATCTATTATAGTGCCAATTTTGGATAACATCCATTTGTTAGTATAGAAGTTACATGCAATTAAAAATTGAAACTATCAGAAAGCTTATAATCATGTTGGCAGCACTGAGGTATATCAGTTACTCCAATATAATTTAGAATGTCAGGTACTATACGTGTGCAAAGTTTAGAGCTGATGGCTTGCATAATTTCTGATATATTGATAATAGGATTATACAAATAGAGAGAGCACTTATTAACAGTAGGCAGCCCGGCTGGTTCTTACGAATACGCACAGTCATAACTGTTATGGTACACAAAGCACATCCAAAATTTGGTTGAAATCCAATCGATAGTATAGAAGTTACATGCATTTAGAAATTTGACCTTTCGGCAGGCTCAGAATCATGTTGGCAACACTGGCATATATGGACTTCTGAAAATTAATCTGGAATGCTACTATCTATGTGTGTGCCAATTTAATAGTTCGCATGCATAACTTCTGAGACATCCAACATAGAGCTCAAATTTCAATTGCGGTTTTTCAGCAGTTGATAGTACTGACAAATATGGCCGTGAGATTATTCAGGTATAGATCTTTACTCATACCAAATTTGTTTTCGATATCTGCAGCCGTTTAGGAGTTGATAGGAGGGGACACGCTTACAGACACAAATTTTCCAGGATCTAGGTTATCTCATAAGTCGACTGTTTCCTCGTATTTGCAAAATGAGAAAAGTGGGCTAAACATGCCTGATTTTCTTGCAGATCACTGCTAGTGGAAAAACGTGGCTAGTATAAAGTATAAACCCCTCAATAATCCTTATCCAGACAAATGGTTTTTGCCTAGACCAATGTTTACGAGGTAGCGTACCTAATACACTGGTCAAAAAAAGTCTGGCATATTGCATGATGTATTTTTATTGCTGTATGACGACATTTCGTTTTTGCACATTGACTCATGTGTTAACTGTAAGATAACATGTTTGTTTGTTTGTTTGTACCGTACACTGTTATCGGACATGGAGTAGGTGCATAAAACCTGCACAAATTGGGGAAGTGGCCAAACCCCTGCTGTGGTTGTGGTACATCGAACCAGACCATCATGCACATCGTCGAAGATTGCAAACTAAGAGCGTAGGGGTCTTTCCTCTAAAGTAAGAACGGCGAGCGGCGGATTTGCTATCCGCTGTTGCAGTGGCCTTGACCGAGCTTGTCGCACGCCTCAGCCCCCTGCTGTAGTATTGAAAGCGCGGGCATAGTACATACTTGACCTTGCAATAAGCGAGCAGGTGTTCAGTGGCCAGTCTGAAACTCAGATGCTAAGATGGTGAGACAGTTATCATTACAACATCGTATTTTTAGCCTATCTTCAATTTTGAAAAAATAGGCTTATGAGATCACCTTTTGTGTGTGTGTGTGTGTGTGTGTGTGTGTGTGTGTGTGTGTGTGTGTGTGAGGTGTGTGTGTGTCCCCCTAATAACATCTAAACGGATGGAGCGATTTCAATGAAGCTCGGTAAGTTCATAGAACTATTCCTGGCGACCTCGACCGTGCCCTTCAAATTTTGTTACGTCTCACCAATCCAACATGGCGGCTGTGCGAAATATTTCACTAGCATTCAATATCTCCGAAACTATTACCGATATCGCCCTGAAATTGTGTGCGGTGATAAAGGCACTACTAGAAGTTCACCTATGAGACTTTCAAAAACCTGGTGACTACAAAACGAACATGGCTCTCAAGCGAAATTGAGACTTTTAAATAGACATTTCTCGCGATTTAACTATCCAAACGTAATGAAACTTGGTACAGCAAATGTTTATACACATTGTAAATCAATGGGGTCTAATTTAGTTCAATTGTTTACATAACCTCAAAATGGCGGCTGTGCGAAATATTTCACTGACATTCTATATCTCCGAAACTATTACAGATATCATCATGCAATTTTGTACGGTGATAAAGGTACTGATACAAGTTTACCTATGTATATTTCATAAACCTGTAAAGTACAAAACGAACATGGCGACCAAGCGAATTTGAAATATTTTAATAGACTTTTCTCGTGATTTAACTCTCTGAGCGCAGTGAAATGTGGTACAGTAAATGATTTTGCAGATTGTAATGCACTGCCATCTAATTTAATTCAATTGTTTACATAACCTCAAGATGGCGGCTGTGCGAAATTTTAAAATTAAGTTTTTATTCTTGTGTCGTAATCATGCGATCGAAGTGAAAGTTTGAATAATGAAGCTAGGCAATAATTGTCCTTGAATGGTACATAACTCTATGGCCTATACATATAACAATCCTAAATGGCCAGCTTCCGAAATATTTAGACGGTTCTCAATATCTACGAATCTGTTACAGCAATTAAACTGAAATTTTGTATGTTGATAGTGACAATTAACATGAGCAGGATATATGAAAATAGGCTGTATAGTTCTTCACGGAACTACTTGTTTTAATTAAAACTTATTTTAAGTACGAGTCGGCTCGGCGGCTACGTGATGCATTTGTTCAGCAACTTCCTGATGAAGAGCCACCTTCACTAGCAAAGATTCACGTAATTTAAAATATATGTTTGACACTACTGGCTCAGTGCTCAATAAGACACATAAAATAAAAGATCAGAAACATTACAGTGGCAGAACTCACTCGCGTTAGCCAGAATGTGATTATCAGAAACAATGCCTGTATAACCCAGGAAGGACGACACTTCCAGCATCTTTTATAAGGTAATACTTCATATAGAATTGTACACACGCTTAAAGCAGGGGGCCACGGCGCACCACAAGCTCGGCCAAGGCCACCGCAGCAGTGGATAGCAAACCCGATGCTCGCCGTTCTTACTTTATATGAAAGACCCTGTACTTAGGTGACCCTAACGACTTTTTTCAGTGCTACACCATCGAGCCTGGACTGGAGGAATAGATTGGACATAAGGTCGTAATAAGGATGATATCTGTGCTTGTATGTACTTATTATTATTATTGTGTTACATGTGTAATGACATACGCTACATAAATAAATAAAACAGTTATCGGATAAAGCACGTGTATTATATTTGGTCCACAAATACATAAGCTTGCAATATGCAAAACTTTTTTTGACCAGTGTATAAGCCAGTAAAGAAACCGTATTGGTTTCCTAAGTAGGCTACTGACTTACAAAATAACACTTGGTTAGTTTTCGCCTAATTAATACTTTAATAACATATCAAAAACTATAAACAAACGTTTCGGCTACGGTGAACCAATCATCAGCACAATTTAAAATGGAAACAAAGTTAAAACCATTAATTGATTAATTAATCAATCAGTGAATAAGTAATTTAACAGCTAGTTTTAACTTTATGTTGTCAAACTTAATTGCGCTGATGGGTTCACTGTAGCCCTAAACATGTTCAGGAAAAGTACTAGCAAACCGGGGCGGGTATCTTTAACGGTGTACCGAACGTAAGTTCAGCTTAAGAGGCTTTTTTTTTTTTTTTTTTTTTTTCCGATTTCAATGAACTACGACGTTTATCCTTTTTCCGTCTCGGCATGACGTGTGTAACGAGGTGTGGTCCCGACCAGAGCGTGGAAGGTCGGAGCCCATCGCTAGAGGGCACGCGTGCACGTCACGTGACGATACAAAGCGAGGAGCAGCATGCATCAATCGTCCAACGCTGCCAGTGGCATTGCAAACAGTGACATGGAGGCGTCAACCGAAGAGCAAAGAGGTGTTGTTCGGTTTCTGACAGGGGAAGGAGTAGGGGGAACGGACATTCATCTCCGAATATCACAAGTGTACGGCGAACACTGCATGTCCCTTGCAAGGGTCAAGGCGTGGCACAATCGCTTCAGGGAAGGACGATTAGCCGATGTAGTCACCGGTTTGTGCATTCCAGCCTCCGGCTCGTTACTTTTTGAACGCACCATATAATATGTAGAGATTGATTAGGCGGACGCAACCCAAGTATTATTTTGTAACTATACAAACGAACAGTTAACAACACATACCCACGTGACAATTCTCTCTCCGGCCGTAGTTCATAAAGCTCTTAAATTGATATTATTATTAATATCATTATTATTATTATTATTATTATTGAGCCTCCGTGGCTTAGGCGGCAGCACGCCGGCCTCTCACCGCTGGGTCTGTGGTTCAAATCCCGGTGACTCCATGTGAGATCTGTGCTGGACAAAACGGAGGCAGACAGGTTTTTCTCCGGGTACTCCGGTTTTCCCTGCCAAAATTTCATTCCAGCAACACTCTCCACTATCATTTCATTTCATCTGTCATTCATTTAATCATTGCCCCAGAGGAGTGAGTCAGGCCTCGGCAGCCGGCACAGTTCATATCCTCGCCGCTAGATGGGGACTTCATTCATTCCATTCCTGACCCGGTCGAAGACTGGAAGCAGGCTGTGGATTTTCATTTTCATTATTATTATTATGATTATGAAAGCTAATGCCCATTGATTGCTGGTATAAAACTCGTCGTTCGGATGTACAGAAAGTTACATGTTTTCATTAATTACTATTGATAAGTCTCATTACACGAGACAATTACATTAATTCTCTGGCAGATAGTTGTTCGGCACGCGTTTATTATATTGTGTCTTACAATTAAAAACAATTCCAAATTGATTTCTAAAGTGAACGACTTCGACGCGATAGACTATAATTAATATCTTGCGTTGTGAAAGTCTAATTAAGACTTTCACTGGACTGATGCCTTAATAAACCCTTTAAGTGAAGTTTCTTGGTTTTAAAATTGATTAGGGAGTACCGTTTAAATGTTCATGTGAGGAGGGGAAGTGTATGGTCGAAGCGGTTATTACGCGGTCGAAGAGAATGTTAAATATGAGTTCCTTCCTCGTAGATACCGTTTTAACATTTGCTTTCTCTGAAACAGTTGCTTTGTGGTTAACCGTCCGGATGTTGGTTTACGGAAAGATTTTTTTTCTCTCGCTAAATGAGAGATGTTTCTAATTGAATTAACATAATGATATTAGAATAGGAAAAACGTTTGAATTCCCTCGCTACACTGAGGAACTCTGAATCATGAAATATTTATTATAAATCTCTCAAAATTATTATTATTACGAGGCAACATTTGATGTAATTCTTAGTAATGGCCCATTTTACGAGCCTTGTAACTTTTTGTATTCGATGTTTGGTCAACAATGTTAGAAATTTCCAACATATCTCTTCTATATCGGTAAGGAACCATTTAATTATTCCAAATAACTTAACTATATTATTATTATTATCATTATTATTATTATTATTATTATTATTTTCGTTTCGGTCGTCTAGGGACCACGAGCCAATTTCAATGCTTTGTTCTTTGCTGTTACTTCTTCTTCCTGCAATATTCCTTCATCATCTCACTACGTTTCCTCTTCCTTTCCTCGGACCATTTTGAGCCGGTTTCCTTTCCCTTCCACTCTTTGAATCCTTCCATTTTTAGCTCTTGTTATCTAAAAACATCTCTCTGTCGTGATCTTCTCTGATATTGTTTCTTTCCAAATCCTTTTATTATTATTTTCGTTAATTACCCCTTAAGGAGAGCGTTAAAACACAATCAACTTTCATGTTTCTTTCTGTCCTTTCCTTCTTTCTTCCCAAAAACCTCTCACATATTCATAATACTTCCCCTTTCTCCCTTCTGTCCACTCCTTTCCTGCTTTTTTTCTTCTGTCCGCTTCTTTCTTGCTTTTTTTTTTCTTTTTTTCTTTCTTAGGGCGTTTTGCTGAAATTTATGTTATCTGATTTTGCCTCTGTTCTGTAGAGATGTTTAGTTTCTTGAGGTTTTTCACGTTTCTTTTACCTATTATTATTACTATTATTATTGTTATTATTCCAGCAACATTTCATGTAATTCATAGTAATTACCCCAATTTTGTAGCGGCTACCGTCGTTTCTTGTCGCCCCATGGGGTCCGTGTTCAATTCCCGACTCAGCCAAGACATTTTAATTCTAGTGTGAGGCTTGAACACAGGGGTATACACGGCCTCGTGAGGGAATACTGAGAAGAGAAAGGTTCATTTCTCCCCTCAGCCATCTTAGGAATGGTTTTCCGTGATTTCCCCCAACTTATACTCCAGGCGAATGATTGGCCACGGTCACCTCCTTCCCAATCCTATCCCCTATTCACAAATACACACACTAGTACAGCCATCACAATAACACAGGTTATCACACAAGACACACAAGCTCACCCTAAAATGCACGGGGCTATTTAATCGCGATGTCGCAACAAAAAAAACAACAAGCCTTGGCAACCCAATACTTTGCAACAAATTTGAATTTAGTAACTTTTAAGGCATTTTTCGTTGACACTACAATATTATGTTGGTAGCAATGATTTTTAAAATTTTAAATAGCACTCGGTACCGCTAGAAAAAAAATCGAAATTTTGATCGACTTTTAGTAACTTTAGGGACTTGTAGTCCAACACTATCTCGCGACCGATAGGCGAACTAACTTTCAACAATAGTAAATAAGATATTCTTATAGCAACATATAGATGTCTCTACTGAACTAGATGACCAACACTTGTTGCCATGGTAACCACGCTAATCACAGATAGGCGCACTAACTTTCAATAATAGTAAGTAAGATGTTCTTATAGCAGCATATAGATGTCTCTACTGAGCTAGATAGGCTATTAACAGATAGGCGTACTGTTGTTTGAGTCTTCAGTCTTTTGACTGGTTTGATGCAGCTCTCCATGTCTCCCTGTCCTGAGCTAATCGTTTCATCTCTACATAGCTACCACACCCTACATCCGAGGCAATCTGTTTAACATATTCTAACCTTGGTCTACCCCTACAGTTCGTGTCCTCGACCCTTCCCTCCATAACTAAGCTTGCTATTCCTGGGTGTCTTAGTATGTGTCCTACCAACCTATCTCTTCTCTTCATTAGCAGTCGCCAGAAACATCTCTCCTCTCCCACTCGTCTTAATACATCTTTGTTTGTAACCCTATCTACCCATCTGATCATCATTCTCCTGTAACACCACATTTCAAATGCTTCAATTCTCCTCTTTTCTGCTGCACCAATAGTCCAAGTTTCACTTCCATAGAGCGCCACGCTCCAGACAAAGGCTTTCAAAAATGACTTCCTAATACCTAAATCTATATTCGATGTCAGCAGATTCCTTTTTTGTAGAAATCCTTTCTTTGCCGGAGCCAACCTACTTTTTATATCCTCTTTGCTTCGTCCATCACTGGTTATTCTGCTTCCTAAGTAACAGAAGTCTCCTACTTCCTTCAGCTTTTCACCTGCCAATTTGATCTCCATAGAGGTTTCTGATTTATTTCGGCTGCATCCCAGTATTTTTGTTTTACATTTATTAATTTTCATCATGAATTCTTTCCGTAAGACGGAGTCCATACCATTCAAATACTCTTTCAAATCCTCAGGCTTGTCGGCCAAGATGACGATGTCATCAACAAATCGCAGAGTTGAAATTATTTCTCCTTGAATCTTCACTCCCACTTTAAATTTTTCTCTAATTTCCTTCATTGCTTGTTCAATGTAAAGATTGAAAAGTATGGATGATAAGTTGCAGCCTTGTCTTACACCTTTCTGAATACCAGCTTCTCTCTCATGTCCTTCAACTCGAATGACTGCTGTCTGGTTCCTGTATAGATTGTATATCACCCTCCTATCCCTGTACCTTATCCAATCGATTTCAAAATGTCAACAATTTAGTCCAATCAACGTTATCAAAAGCCTTTTCTAAGTCTACAAAAGCCATGAACGTTCTCTTATCTTTCCTTATTCTACCTTCCAAAATCAGCCTATGACTTAGTACAGCTTCCCTTGTTCCTACATTTCTCCTGAAACCAAACTGGTCTTCACCCAACTCCGTTTCTATCTGGCTTTCAATCCTCTTGTAAGAACTAACTTTCAGTAATAGTAAGTAAGATGTTCTTATAGCAACATATACAGTAGATGTCTTTAATGAACTAGATGACCAACATTTGTTGCAATGGTAACCACGCTAACAACAGATAGACCCCTCCAGCCGTGTTAAAACATGGCTCTCTTTATATAGAACTCCGGGATTTCACTAATGCATACCCACAGAGCCGTTACCTCGAGAATCGACCCGCACCTGCGCGCCCTAGTAAAGTGACCAAGAACTATAGTAGTGAATAACGTTCCGCAAATACACTGGAGTCTTTGTACCGCACGAAGCCTGGTACACCACGACATGAATCATATCCTTCACAACAGCACTAAATATATCACCCCACAAAGAGCTGCACACACTCACTCTAACACTGAGCATTGCGCTGTTAGAAGCACTTCCAATTACACTAGCATTACATTGCAAGACACGTTCTCGTTTAGCTGATTCATGCCAAATGCCACTAGTCGTTTCGATTTTGTTCTTATAATTTGATCAGTCCATTTGCCATTAGTCAAAAATATCATCCTTAGATATTAATCTCTAAATTTGAGCGTTTAATAAACACTTTTCATACGTGCATACCTGCCAACCTCTCAAACTGATTAAATACGCTCACTGGCAAAAAGAAAAACACTAGGAATTTTACACTAAACTCAATGTTGGACCCTTCCAAACCTTGTATTAATCCAATACTATGACATTACAACAATATGGCAATGTATCATTAGTTAATTATCCTAATTAGCACATGATAAACATTATTGATCGTGAGAATCACAACAGTGCACAACGAATTTGGATATGTGGAAATCTGGAAGCTATCGTACAGTTGTCGACAATCCGAAATGCCCGCAAAATTACATGTCACGTATTAAAATAAATAGTTATTACTAATAAATATTAAGAATGAACAGCGACAGACTAACTGAGAGATTATTCAAAGTAATCAATTCAAAGAAGGTCAAGATAAAATGGCTAGAAGAAACTAAGGCGGAGCTCCAAGAAAAGAATATCACAGACGACATCATAGACAAGAAAAGTAAATCAAATACATGAAATGCTAGTTTAACGAGGAGCTGGACGAGGTAGACCCCGCAAAATATGGGAGAAGAGGATTGAGAGATTGGGACAAAAAAAAGGGGGCAAAACTGTTGCGGAAATGAAGTGAATGTGCAGAAATAGAGCGGAAAGGCAGAAATAGCTCAAACGAGGCTACCTCGACGCTTGAAGGCATAAGGGAATTGAAAAAAAGAAGAAGTGTTTCAATACCGCAGTTTCGCTTCGTATCGATAATTTATAATCTACGCGTCCCACTTAGTTGGATTTGAATATATTTTTGTTTGAAATAGTCGATGATTAATTCAGCGCGTATTCCTAGAAGTTAGTTTCAGAGGTACTGTAGTTGTAGGCTGCGGAATATTGTATCTGTTTAACACGTGAAATTATTTGTGTATAACTTAGATGATTTTGGTATTAATATGCCGGTAGGCTATTGTGATTTTTCGATCTGAGTGATTTTGTCGGTAATATGGCGAAGAAATATGAATGGACATCGATCGTCTTCAAAATCTCCCGATTTTTCAGTTTGAGAGGTTCGGAGGTATGCAAGTATGAAAAGTGTTCATGAAAGGGTCAATTTTAGTGATAATATCTAGGGGAGATGTTTTCGACTAATAGGATATGGACAGTGACACTCATAGACAGTCTGCCCTCTAAAAAAAAAAGAGAGAGAGAAAGACCCTGTAAGTGTGGTAATTAGCCTATTACTAATAATTAGACAATAAGCACCCTAATGAAGAACTATTTAATTTAAAACATTAATGCCTTTATCTTCTTCTTTCGTCGTTATGTCCATTCAAAGAGCGGGTTTGAACTTGTTAGTTGGCCTGGTGGTTTTCGCCTTTTTATTCTCCCAAAATCTCTTCATGAATGCACTGTGTTGATGTACGGTGACTCACGCTGCCCTTCAACCCATGTTTGTCCACCCAGTTTTAGAATGGGATTTTGTTTGTATTGTTTTAACGGGAATTATCAACCTACCACATACCAAATTCTCTAAGTATAACATTGAATTTTACTCAGTCATTCTGCTTGGTGTCAATCAGGCCTTAAAAACTTCATAGGAATCATGGAGGTCGTTATGTTGTGTTTGGATACAAAGCGACAGCCAATGGCCATTAGCAAAACAAAATTGAAAGGCGCCGAGTAAGCACGTTGAATGCTCATAATTACTATTCAGATCGGCACATTTTAATTTTTAGCCTACTTTTCAAATTTTGCAAAAATGAGGAAAAAGTAGACTTATGAGATCGATCCGGGAAAATGTGTATCTGTCTGTCTGTCTGTCTGTCCTTCTGTCTGTCTGTCTGTCTGTGTGTGTGACCCCCCCCCCCCCCGTATCAACTCCTAAACGGCTGCAGCAATCGAAACAAAATTTGGTAGGAGTAAAGATCTATACCTGAATATCTCACGGCCATATTTGAAAATGATGTCAGTGCTACCAACTGCTGAAAAATCGCAATTGAAATTTGAGCTCTATGTTCGATATCTTGGAAGGTATGAATGGGACCTATTTCAAAATTGGCACACGCATAGATAATAATATTGCAGTTTAATTTCCAGGAGGCCATACATGGCAGTGTTGCCAAACTGATTATAAGCCTGCTGATAGGTCCAAATTTTAAATGCATATAACTTCTACACTATCAATTGGATTTCAACCAAATTTCGTATGTCCTATGTGTACATAAACAGATATGACTGAGTGTATTCTTAAGAGCCACAAGGGCTGCCAACTGTTAATAAATGCTCACAATTTATTTTATCCAAATACCAATATATCAGAAAGTATGCAAGCCGACAGCGTTAAACTATGCACACGTATAGTAACTGACATTCGATATTAATTTGGAGTATCTTATATACGTCAGTGCTACCAACATGATTCTAAGCCTGCTGAGAGGTCCAACTTCAAATACATGTAACTTCTATACTATCATTTGGATTTCAAACAAATTTCTTGTGTGCTATGTGTACCATAACAGATATGACTATGCCGATTCTTAAGAGTAACCAGTGCTGCCAACTGTTAATAAATAGTGTCTCTATTTTTGTTACCCTAATATCAATATATCAGAAAGTATGCAAGCCAATAGCTCTAAACTTTTCACACGTATATTATCTGGCATTCTAGATTAATTTGGAGTAACTAACATAGGCCTACGCCAGTGCTGCCAACATGATTCTAAGCCTGCTGATATGTCCAATTTTAATATACATGTTACTTCTATACTAACAAATGAATTTTATCCAAAATTGGCACAACACGAGATCATAATATTTCATATTATTTCTGACCAACACATGCATGACATTGTTGCCAACGTGATTTTACGCGCGCTGATAAATCCAAGGTCTAACTGCATGTAACGTGCATGCTATCCATTGGACTTCAACCAAATTTTGTATTCTGTACCTTAAGAGATGCAACTAACAATAGCCTATATTCAGTCACCAGGGCTGCCAACTGTACTGCTCTATTAGGCTACATTATACCAGGTATATTTCGAACTAATCAGAAATGTCGATATTACCAAACTTAATTTCGTCATTATTCTAGATAGGTCTATATAGATTGACAAGAATCTTAAATTTCAAGAAAAGTAGGCTCTTTAGTTCGTCACGGAACTTCTTGTTATGTTGTAACTTCGTAAACATGCAAGTTATAGTGCACTATGAGCTTTAAAACGACGTCGTGAGAACGAAAATGCTTATTATGTATTCTGCTACAAAATAAGGTGCATTCGTAAATGAATTCCTTGTTGGACACCACCACTTTTGGCCCCGTTGTGACAACTTAAACTTACAACATTTATAGTTTCCTAGAACTCACAATCGTGCACTTCTTTGGCTGTACATGGATAACATGTTAGCGGTTTAGTCCTTATTGCGACCATTCAGGATTGCGTTCACCTCATTAGCAGTCCAGATTGAGGTCACTTTCATTTTAGGGAAGAACTATAAACATTCTAGCGTCCAGATCGCGATCACTTTTCTTGGAAGACCGGTCCTTGGTGCTTGGTTCTTCCCGACAGACTCATACCTTCCGTAAGTTTTGTGGATAACAGGGGGAAACTGATATGTCACTACCTAACTAAAGAATACAGTTCAGTTTTCAGCTGAGCATACCTCCATAAAACGTCACTTAAAAAATCAAGTCCCCTCCCAATCTGTAATAATAATAATAATAATAATAATCATCTGAGTGGTTTTACGTCCCTTTTAACTACCGTGGCTTTTAGAGACGCCGGGGTGCCGGAATTTTGCCCCGAAGGGGATCTTTAACGTGCCAGTAAATCTACTGACACGGCTACCTCGCATTTGTGCACCCTCAAATGCCAGCTGACTGCGCCAGGATACGAACCTGCAACCTAGGGCCCAGCAAGTGAGAACGTTACCGCTGAGCCACGCAGCCAGTCCCCTCCCAATCTGACGGCACCTCGTAAAGCAATGATTAAGTTAAAACATATTCAGTCTTAAGAATAGAAACATTTCAGGATCGGAATCAACGACCTTCACATTCAACAAAATTGTTGTAACGGGAAATTTTATACTTACAGTGTATAGTTTTTAATTTCTGTCCATCCTCTCCCATTTGAGGCGTGGAACAGAAACATTGAACACTATGGTTGGAGCTAATGTAGTGTATCAGGACCAAAGAGAACTGACACATGACATGTGCCTCAACATTGGCAAGAGGGATGGAAGTGAAAGGTGAGGAAATCCCCCGGGGAGTTACAACCGGACCGGTCTCCCAAGAAAAGTGATCGCAATCTGGACGCTGGAATGTTTATAGTTCTTCCCTAAAATGAAAGTGATCGCAATCTGGACTGCTAATGAGGTGAACGCAATCTGGAATGACCGCAATCAGGAAGACACCCATGTTAGCTATATCTACAGAAACTCCAGGGGGTCCAGGTTCACATAGCTGTCAGTCACCTCATGGTTTAACCAACATTTCAGGAGCGGCAGTCTAATCCCACTCTCTTCCCAAAACCCATTAGCGTGAGCTGACAGGACTGTTTGGGTTTAGTCTCATTAGCGCAGTTCGACCATCCAAAGTGAAACACGCCTCAGGATTTTCCTAATTAAACCCCGTGGGGGGAACTCATTAGCGCAGCTCGGTATCATCCACACAGACGAAACGTTCAGAATAAGAAGGGCCCATGAAAAGAAAAAGACTTCCTTTTATCATGGAAAACAACAAGACAAAAATCTTAATCTTGACTACGACCCAGATCATAAGAGACAGATATGACGCAGCTATTGTCTCCGTACAGAGGTAAGGGATTAAGGATAGAGACACGAGCCAGGTGGTCCAGCATACATCACCACACCCACAAACTGTCTAATGAACGCCCACTTCCTCTTCACCCACATAGGAAAAATATATTCAAGTATAATTACAGACCTAAAAGTTACTCTTTTTGGTAGGGACTTTGTGATATGGTGATCATGTAGGCCCGTGTACTTGTGTGGGTTTTGGAAATACCTCTGATGACCTGCCAACCTTACAAAACTAAAAATCAGGAGCCAATCGAGATTTAATGCTTTTCAGTCTTGCCATCACGATTGAACCCTAAACCGGAAAAAAAAATACATGAGATTAATATCTACATTGTATAAAACCAAGTAAGTCCCCGATTCTTCGATGTAACCACTCAAGAACCACTGGATGGATTTTGATGCGGTTTCACCATTCTGTCAAGGATTTCTCGAGGACGGTATCTGTAGGAAAACATTAATTTTTTTTTTTAGCGTATGGCTTTTAGTGCCGGGAGTGTCCGAGGACATGTTCGGCTCGCCAGTTTTGTAGCTGCTTCGAGACGGACACCCAATGGGTGAGCTACAAGTACCGTTGGGGAGGGAAGGAGGGAAGTTGGAATGTAAGGACGAGGAGTTGGAAGGTAGCGGCTGTGGCCTATAGTTAGGGACCAACCCCGGCATTTGCCTGGAAGGAAGATGGGAAACCACGGAAGACCATCTTCAAGGTTGCCGGCGGGGGGATTCGAACCTCCTCGCCTCCCGGATGTGAGCGACTGCCATCAGTCATGCCGTAACCACCACGGCTAACTCACCCGGTCAACATTAATTTATGACCAAAGGGAATCGAGCAGTGACGATTTCAGTGAATCGAGTTGAAAAAAAAATGCTACCGTCCGTGAGCGTTTTAAGCTTACGCTGGGCAAACCGTCAACAATATCTAAATACTATGAGTATAAGAATTGTTCAGCGTGGAAAGTTCTACAAAAAGGTCCGCAACAGCATATCTCTATCTTCAATACATCGCCCACTATAAGTGTTTTTACGTTTTCATTTCTTCCAACAATCTTCATACAGTGGAAATTTCAATCCCTAGCTTCGGAGCGAGTCTATTACCCCAGCTTTCAGCTCGGCTTTTCTGAATTACATCTGGGCCCTTCCGTCCCTGCAACGTTTGAGCTTACGCTGGGTAAACCGTTAAAGATACCGGGAGAACCCGGGACTGGTTGCTAGTAATCCCTCCCTATATTATTCAGCTAAGGTCCCATTCCAGTTTTGTACCGAAAATAAGGTCCCATTAACACCAACCTACACATATGGGGTACCTACAGGTTCAGCATAACCCAATGCGTAGGCGAAACGCACTCACTTACTCTTTAAATGCCTCAAAATAAAATAAATACCTTAAAACATGTACATTTACAATGAAATAAATAAAGAATGCAACACGGTAACCATGGTAACAGAATCTCACAGGTCCATCTATTTCTTTAAGACGCAATGCAATTCCAATTATTACATTACTGTGAAAGTTTCCAGACGATTATCAGGTTATCACTGAACCAAATTAAGCTGTAAAATTCATCAATACATACAGTATAAAGCGCTTAAGGGGGTCAAGGGGCACTCTAGATTTTCTTCACGCAATTTTCGCGTGTGAGTGTGGTACGAAAGGTCTTTTTCACCCGACCATAAAGGGTCTCCGAAAACCACATTTAAAGGCCCTTAAATTAACAGTGTCTGTGATATTCCCAGAAAACTAACTTCGCTCTGATATACCTAGGAAGGAATGACAAAGCCCTAACCACTGCACCAGTAGCAGGATTGATCAAGTCTGATTATTCTTACCAAGGATAAATCAGTCATAACATTCATGATTGAGATTTTGCTAAGTGTACTCTTTACAACGAGAATATTCGCGGGCGAAGCCGCGACGGGTAATGCTAGTAAATAAAATTAGAGCATGCACTAGAAATTCTATTATGTAATATGGTTACTTATCTCCGAGGAGACGCTGTTACTTTGAACACTGTCTATAAAATTTCAATCGTCTTTTTCTAATAGTGTCTGATATATTCTCGGAATGTTTGTATAACTCCTTTCCATCCATGCACATTGGACCAAATGATTTTCTTAAGGATTTTACTCTCTTGATTTTCTAAATTATTAGTAGTAGTGGTATGGTGGCCGAGACCACCTTGGGTCTCAATAAAACTGTAGTTCCCAACTCGTACGGGCTCGAGGGCCAAAATGGGAACTTCGGGTATGGTTGGGGACGCACTTTAATAATAGGCTAATTTTCATAAAACTTAAGGCTGGATGCCCTTCCTGATATCACAATTTTCCAACCGAAAATCCTACCCCAGCAATTAGCGGGATTCCTCAAAAACTATTCTACAATACCATAACGGAGTGAAATTAAACATACCAAGAAAGCTATAGTTTTGATGAAGATCACTCAACAATAAAGTTTATTTGAATTAATATAAATATGGCAAACACAGCCAAAAGACATACTGAAATTAATATTATTATTATATCATTTTTGCCCTTATGGACAGTGTTTGAACTTAAATATCTCACGATGACCCAATTTTCACTTATCTCCCTTCTTCCTCTTCTCTTCCCAAAATCTCTTCATCCTCTGACTGTGCTCCTGTTTCCGTTGTTCTGTCCACAATCCTCCCGTCTTCTTCTTTTCATTTACTTTAAATATTGTATTCTTAATGTTGTTTCTGAATTCTCCTCTGTCTCCAATCATTTGCCTGTCGATCCCCACCTGCCTTAAGTCTTCCTCTATTTCATGATACCACTTATGACCGTTGCTCACGGTAAAATTTTCCTTCAAATTTATTATACAATAATTTAATTTTATAAAATTTCTGTTGCTCACGGTCAAATTAAAGTTTTATAAAACCTTTGATAAAACTTTCCATAAAATAGGACATGTTCTATTCCGTAAAATTAATTTTACGAAACGAACCAATCAGGGAAGCTGGCATGAAAATGATGCTGGCGCCACGTGGTGAGAAGATTGTGAAGCTCGCTTGTAAACAAACACTTCGAAAATGACAGGTTCCGGCTGGACTAAAGAAGCTGTCAGTGTTTTACTGGACGAGTACCAGAAATACCACTGTTTGTATGAGGTTAAAACGCCACAATAGAAATGCAAGAAGGGAGGCAGAAATCTCAATCGCCGATCGACCGAACACAAGCCAGGCTGATGTGGAGGCGAAGATAATCGGGCTTCGAACTCACTTGCAGTCTCATTTCAGAAGAAATGGCTTGCCTCATGTTTAAGTGTCCTGTCAAATAATTTTGGGACCAAAGAGAACTAGGAGTTTTTTAAAACTGCTTTCCTCCATTCTTAGAAAATTCCTATATGAATTTCTGAACCTCTAACCTCAACTCATTTTTGACCAAGTACAACATTCCTCTACTCTCCTCTTCTTTTTATCCATTCCCGAGTCCAGCACTTCCTAGCATTTCTTTTCTTCCTTTTTACCACTGTACGACATATAATTGTAGCTAAAGTAGCAATTTTTGCAAACTTTGCTTTGTTTGTTGGAGCCATACTCTCAAACCAATGTGTGTTGAACAGCTGATTCTTGGTTCAGAAGTTTATCGGCAGATGGCAATCCTGATACATCCACGGATTTTATAAAATAATTTTACCGTGAACAACACAGCTTTCTTTCGTCAAATTTTTATAAAATTAGTTGTAAAATAAATTTTAAGAAACATTTTACCTAAGATGTTAGTCTGCGTTTTCTCATCATATCGGCGAGTCTGTCATTGGTAGGTCTTTTCATCCATATGCCATGTCTGAGTATTGCTCCAAATATTTTTCTGAGAATTTTGCGTTCTATTTCTTCAGTTTCTATGATGCTCCAATTGTTGTCGTTTCTGACGCATATAATGCTTTTGGTAGTACGACTGTTTTGTAGTGTTTAAGTTTGGCCTGTCTTGATACGCTTTTCTTATTATAACGTGACCATGTGAACTAGCTCAGTGCTATCGTGCACAGCGCGGCGTGTTCCTTGAAACGAGTCATTTGGTAGCGGTTCGAATCAGAGACAGCGCAAGGTTTTTCCTATCATAATATTTTCCATTTTTTGCCGTGCACGATAGCACTGAGCTAGTTCACCAGACGGGAAGTGGCAGCATTCCTCCGCGGGTGGTATGGAACGGAAATATTAGCAAAAGTCACATTTTCTCGACGCAGAGTTGCGGATTTGCCTCGTTCAAAGTTTAACGTCGCACAGATGTTTAACGGTTCGTTTCCGGCCTGAAGTGCCCTATCTCAAGTTGCTTCAGATAAGGGCCGGAACCTCTGGATTCAGTTTGTCGACGTAATTTTGCGACACCCTGTATTCTTTACTGACTTTTTTTTAAGCTTTCCCGGGCCGCATGGGTCTCGCGGGCCGCCAGTTGGAAACCACTGCAATAGAAGCACCACACAGCTTGGTACCCCAGTTTATATTTAGGTCAGAGAATAGCTACCCTCTCCCACTAATATTTACAGACAATAGGGACAGGACAAGGGGGTTCTTGATTACTGACGCTATAAACTCGACTCCATTATGGTTCCACCCGCTGCAGGAAGTGATTGTCTAGGTCGACCTTCCTTGTCATATGATCCCCTCTTGTGTGTGTGTGTGTGTGGGGGGGGGGGGCACTGATTACATTGGAGACATTACACATTCATACTCTTCAATGCATCATCTGCCGGGTTTGTTGATACTTATTCAATACAGTTCTTTTTCCAAACATACATATGATTCAAGGTTTAAGAGGAACGCAAACGTTAATTATTGCGGTGACGAGGGGGTAACGACAATTAAATAAATGTAACGCCGCTTATTGTTTAACAGTGACAAAGTAATGTTTTCGTCTGCTGTGCCCAAGATTGGTGGAATCATGGCGCAGACAGTTGGCATTAGAGGATGTGCAACTGCAAGGGAGCCATGTCAGTAGATCCCCTTGGGGGCAAAATTCCGGCACACCGACGTCTCTAAAAACCGACAGGAGTCAAAAGGGACGTAAAACAAATAACATTATTATTATTATTATTATTATTTACATTCGAATTGAGCCACTATGGACTACGGAGTAACAATCAAAATCAATATTTCGTTCTAGATCGTCTGCCAGCTTTGATGTCCTGCCAGTATCTCTTGAGCCCATCACTCAGCGCCTTCTTCCGATCTTCTGAAAGAGGTCCCCTCCGTCTTTTGGGTTCTGCCCTTACCTTAAAGCCCTGGTAATTTTTGATTAGGAGTCTGAATTCTCACCTGTTCATAATTTTGCAGTCCGGAATACCAAATTCTATAAGATCTTTGTTACATTCTTCAAACCATGCCAATTTTTTCCTGTTTGGTTTCACGAAATTCCAAATTTTCTTTGTTAGATTATTATTAATATTATTATAAACATTACTTTATGTATACAATCATTAAATCTTAATATATTTCATATAATTCAATATCTAAACAATGAAAGTGAAATAATGAAAAAAAAAGTTAAACAAAAATGATAATTAAGAATTTTGTAAGAATAGAAAAGAGTTCATTCGGTATAGGGATGAGGGTTGGTTGGTTCCTCAGTTTAGGGGCTGTGACAACGCAGTCATGTAGCCCTGTGTACTTTGGGTGTGTGTAGAATCTGTCTGATAACCGGTGATAATTGTGATGGCTGTATTAGTGTGCGTATCTGTAATTCTGGTAAGGCCTGCAGACGATCAATTTCAAGTAGTTCCTACTTTTGCTACCAAATGCTACCGCTAACGACACCTATTCATGAACTTGGCTACTACTAGATGCCATCGCAACCAGCGCCCGGTGACGAGCGTTGGAACATAAGAGCATTAATCAAACCTAACCTACAAATTTTGGCTTCACTCAAGTGTAGTTAGTGGAAGGTTCTTTTTCATGCCATAAATCTATGACCCATGGGACCGCCGGCTTTACTTCCCCTCCGAAGGAAGGCATACTGAGGGATGAGGGTATATCTGTGATTGGCGTGGATACATTTCAGACAGGATAGTTACCATGGCAACGAGTATACATCATCTACGCCTTCTACAGTATATGGTTACAAAAGAAACGAGTATAATATCAGGCGTTCCGTAAGACAAGGGCGAACCCGCCGTCAGTGAGTCAGTTTTTATTATTATTTACGCATCAGGTATTACCCTTTCACGAATTGATTGCCGGCGGTCGTGTGTCACACGACAGCCTGCTTTGTTGACAGGTACAGTTGCGCGAGCAGGATATGACTCAGCTCAGTTATCGTTTGACTGTCCATGGTGACATGAGCTCCTATGACGCGCAATGCTGCTTGTCTTATGTGCAGAATGAACTCGCTGTGTTCCCCGCTTTGTCCCGCGGGGCGGCTGCTACAATAAACAACAAACACTGTCGCAGCCAGGCTCAGCGGCGATCAAATGTTAAACGGGTAATAGCTGCCTTTATGCTCTATAATGCAAGGGTGCCCCATGCTGGGTAGCTCGCTGTTATCGTCCGGAAAGTGAACGTAATATTGAAGCCTCGCCCTTATCCAATTCACGAGCACGAACCTTGCTCATATCATGTATGCCTGCTATATGGTTACCATTGCAGCAAGTATATAGGTATAATATCACGTACGCCTCCTATGATAGGCTATCACTCGCTAACGAGTGTGATTTCTTATTTGGGACTACTGGACTTCAATGTCTGCGGGTCCTCTGTTGACTGTGTACTCCACTTCTGGAGCCGTAAACCCCTTCCATAATATTCACAAACATAATATTTCACACACAACTCGCTTAGGATTGTTCCCTTGAACGGCCATTCGTTCTCTCCTTGCCAGTCGCATATCCACTGCATGTCTTTGACGTTCGTGTTCCAAGTGATGTGGACCTCCGTGAACAAGCCGACGGCATGCTTGTCGGTTAGAAGCATGTGGTCCCCCCAGTTTTCAGTGTTGATCATACATTTCTCCAAGTTAGATTTCAGGGCATATTTGTACCTTTTGCTCTGTCCTCCCTGCGTACAATGTCCATTCTTAAGTCGACACCTCCTATATGGTTACCAAAGCAGCAAGTATATTATAACCTATCATCTACACCCTCTTAATGGTTACCATGGCAACAAGTATTAATCATCTAGGTCTAAAAACATATCAATAATTCGATGTTTCTCAGTGTAGAAGACGAACTTTAACTTGAGGCGCGTAGAATCAAAACCCGTCAAGTCCACAAAACAAAATTTGCGGGGAAAATGAGAGAAACTGTTAGCATATGAAAAAACATCCTTGGGATATTGTAATCTATCAATTCTTGCCACAAGATGGCTTCACCCAGAGAAGCCATTTGTAACTTTGAAGATACAAAATTTAAATAAAAATGAATATTCTGCCTCATAAATGGCCTTTCTTTAAAATTTAAGCAACTGACATAATTGGTATTGTAATTAAACAAATCCACCTTATCGAAACTCTTCTTATCTCCGGGCGTGTGCAGATATTCTGAAAGGACTGGCTCGTACATAGGCCTTACCAAAACCTCCTATAAATTAATAAAGATGAAGGAAGGTTTACATGCATCTAACTAAAAAGAATCTATCCAATTTAAATTTACTTTATATTTTGAAGCTGCATGCAAGAAATTGATTAATATAATAAAAAGAGTGACACACAAGAAATGCAATTAAAACTATATAATATAATAATAATAATAATATTTAGGCCTTTAAAGATTTATTATTTGTTTTTCACATTACCGGTAATGCCGTCGTCTGCCCAATATGTCCATTTCATCACCACTTTGAAGCTGGTCAGCCATGCCATTATGGTTTACCGCCATGAAGGTCTTCTTCAACTTAGCACAGTTATCTTGATGGGTATTAGCCCTACTATGATTGTGGCATTACAGCCAGAACCCAATCACGTGGTACCCTCCATACTAAAACAATTCGGAGGTACCGTACGGTCTTCAAGCTTTCCGTAGAAACACCAAGCGCTCAGCTCAAGAGAGACACCCTACACAACCTGACATCTCAAAGTCCAGCGAGACAATCTCTTCCGCAGTGCATCCAGTAGCTTGCTACCACACGTCTGAAACCCACAGCTCCTTCCAGGAAGTCTTATTGTCATACGCCTGCTTGTCCATTCCACTCCTAGCAAGGCCCCCTGGCTGCTTCCTCCTCACCCTCCCCGGGGTAAGCGAGCATACCTGCTCGAGACAATAGTGTCCATAAATGCTGCCTCCTGTACGTGTGACCAAAACATGAACCTGACTCCTGGTTCAGTGGTCCGAACAATATTAATAAACTTTCTTAGACAACATATGATTAGAGCTAGCTTCAGAATCTTGTCAAAAGTGACCTAAAATACATTGAATAATTAATAATAAAAAGTATTCGTATATGATAATAGTAATAATAATAATAATAATGACACTGCGTCTACTGCAGACGTGTCCAATGCAATTGAACACGTTGCCAACACGATAACATGATATAAAGAAATAATAAACCCACTAGCCTACATTAAAACTGTCATGGGGGACTCATAAAATATAGGTTACAGAACGCCCCCTTGCTTTTCATTCATTTGGTCCTATACCATAGAATAAAAAGCAATCCTTTTAGGCATGACTTCCCTTCCAAAATCCTAACTCCTTCCTTCCACAAATTTATACACAATCAACAGGGCTACTAGGATATGTACATCCTCAGATTGGAAATATTGTAAATCCCTAGCACCCTGCCGTCCTTTGTAAGGAGCTCGTACGCACAGGCCCCTAATTTCCGTGCAATTTCATACGGTCCTTCATACAAATGAAAAAATTTACTCACCAATTTCTGGTCTGCGGGCGAGACATGAGGCACCCTCAAAAGCACAAGGTCACCTACATCTAACTTATCTCCTGCCCGCTTCCCTTGCTGCTTCTGCCGTTTCTTACTGGCCTTACATAAATGTTCCCCAGCTAACCTGATACTTAAATCTCTGGGTACGGCCTCCCCTGTCCTCAAACCCAAAATCATGGCAAGTTCGCTGACAGGCTTCCTGCCCAGCTGGACTTCTATGGGAGTGCGACCCGTGCTCTCGTGTTTAGTTACATTGAGCCAACGCTCAACGTCCTCAAGCATCGAAAACCAGGCATTATGTCGCTCACTCACATAAGTCCTAAACATGCGCCCTAGTTCTCTCATTACTCTCTCAGACATGTTTCCTTGGGGATACCTAATAGAGGAATACGTACACTGTATTCCCAGTTCACTCAACTTGGTCCTCCATATCTTCGAGGTGAACTGAGAACCGTGGTCTGAGAGTATTCGGAGTGGCTTACCAAACTCCGGAACATATTTCCCCAGTATGCAATTTACACAACCCCTCCCCGTGGCCTGTCTTAGAGGATAGAGCTTAACATACTTAGAAAAGGCATCAACAACGACAAACACATATTGGTAGCCATACTGAGACTTCACCAACGGCCCATAGAGGTCAACACACACCAACTCACCTGGTTTCTGAGTTAAAACAGCCTGCCTTGGCCCTTCTAAATACCTTGTGGGGTGCTTGCACTTCTGACACAACTCACATGTTGCTAGGGTTTTTCTGACTTCCCTGCCCATGTTTTTCCAGAAGAAGTTCTCCTGAATAGCACCCAACACCTTCTCTGCACCATAGTGGCCTAACTCCTTATGATAAAACCAGATAATATCATACCTCAAAGACTTAGGAACCCACACGCACCATCCCTCGCCAAAGCATTTCCTAGTTAGCAAGCCGTTAAAAAGCCTGAATTCCTTATTACCCCTCTTAGCAATGCTCATATGTTCCATTTCCTCGAGTTCCCGATAAATGTCCAGAATCTCCTCGTCCTTGCATTGTTCCTCTCTCATTTTACCCAACTTTAACCTCTCCCCGTCCCTATCTGAAATCCTAGTTATACAGACCAAAATTCCTTCCTCTCTCCTAGCTTCAACTCCCTCCCCAGCAATTTCCGGGTGGCGACTCACAAAATCCGCGAATGCGTTTTCTGACCCTTTTACATGAAATATATCAAAATCGTACTCTTGGATCGCCAATATCCACCTAGAAAGCCGGTTCGAGGTTATCCTACATGTCCTAAGAAACGTAAGTGCGTTATGGTCTGTATAGATTAGGAATTTCCGGCCAAGCACATAGGTCCGGAACTTGCCCAGCGAATACACAATGGCTAGCAATTCCTTCTCACTAGTAGTGTATCTTCTCTCCGCGGAATTTAGACCTCTACTAGCGAGTGACACGATGCCTAGATTACCATCCCCATCCTTTTGACAAAGCACCCCTGCTAAACCTAAGTCGCTAGCATCTGTCATCACTATATACTGACTATCCTGCCCGGGGTACCTAAGTGTGACAGCATCCCTAAAACCCTCTTTAAGTTTGATGAATGCCTCATCGTGTTCCTTTTCCCAAACCCACTTAGAATTCTGTTTAGGTAACCCGCTAAATGGCCCGCACAGCTGCGAATGCCGCAGTACAAACCTCCTGAAATAATTACATACCCCCAGAAAAGAGCGAAGTTGTTTGACGTTACGTGGTGTCCGAGTGTTGATTATGTTGTCTAATTTCGACCCTTCTGGCGTAACCCCCTGTGGTGTAATAGTGTGGCCTAGAAACGTGATCTGTTGTGCACAAAAGGTCGCCTTCTTAAGTTTCACTGTGAACCCGGCCCGATGCAACTTCCCCAAAACAATTCTAAGGTGTTCCATGTGTTCCCCAAACGTACGTGATGCGATGACTAAGTCATCAATGTAACTGGCTGTGAAATCCCCTGTGTCGTGTCCCAGAGCGATGTTAAGTGCGCGAATGAGCCCAGCTGACGATGTTTTCATACCAAAAGGAATCCGTGTAAATTGTAACAGCTGGTTTTTGTAACAAAAAGCCGTGAATTGCCTATCCTCCTTCCGTAGGGGTACCTGCCAAAAACTAGCACTCAAATCTAATGTGGACAGCCATTCTTTGCCCCCAAATCTCTGAACTAAATCCTCAGTAGTTTCCGGTCGCTGATGATCCGGCGCAATGCGTTTATTAGCTTGTCTTGCATCCAAACATAGCCTAACTGACCCATCCTTCTTAATCACTACTACCAACGGATTGACATACTGGCTCCTACTGAATTCGATCACCTCATCGTCTAGCATCTGCGAAATGACATCATCTACTGCTTTGACATGGGCGTGTGGTATCGGGTATCTAACACCATTAAAACTAGACCTATCGGTGATCTCGAAACTATGCTCGTAAACATGTGTCCTACCGGGTTTGTCAGAGAACACCTCACTGTGGTCTCTCAAGACCTCTAACAACTGAGCCTTCTGCTCTACCTCCAACATGGTATCTTCCACAACACTTGAAAATTCGCCTTCACGCTCCTCTTCCACTACCATACTACAACTTTGAATATCCTCTGATACCATGTCGCTACTAACCTCACTGACTTCTTCCTCTTCATTTAAAACCTGGACACACACTGATATACTCACAAAAGTTCCCGAGTCCACCTGATAACTCAGACTAATCGTATCAAAATTCTCACCCCACTTGAATCTCACCTTAGATTCGCCGTAATCAAGCTTACACATCTGACTGCTTAACCAATCCGCACCCAATATGACAGGATACACTAAATTCGCGACCACTAGAAAACTCTGACGACCACATTTCTCATCAATGTACATAGGTGCGACAACCTGTCTACGCACTCTCTGTGACTTAGTCCCAACAGCAGACAATATAAATATATTGGACACAGGAATCTCCTCTATGACTTCTCCTTTACTCTTAACCTCATCATAAAAGCCTGCCTTAATGCAAGAACACATGCTCCCTGAGTCCAATAAGGCATCGACGACTTGACCCCATATCTTCACCTTAATCACCGGACTGATCAACGTAGGCTCACATCTCTCCTGCATAACCTCAACCTGGTCATCTAACAATTCCTTTCTAACATCAAGGTCGTATTCTATCTTCTTCAACACATGAACTGGAATACTGGGATGGGACCCTCTATCTGACCGTCTTAAAGAGCCCTGTTCCCGTTTAAATTACTCGGCTGAGCTGGCTGTCTCTCTTCTTCACGCCCCCTATTCTCTAACTGCCTTTGTTCCCCAGGTCCCCGATTTTCTGCCTGCCTCTGTTCTCCGCGCCCCCTATTCCGAAAATTCCCTTGGTCACCCCTATCCCTATTTACAAAATTTCCTCTATCATTCCTCACAGAGTTACCTGGCCTATCAATATTCCTACGCTCATAATGCCTATTCCCTTCCTCCTGATACCCCTGATCGTAATTTCCTTCCCTTCCCTGTTCTTGCCGTTTGCCTCCCATTCTACCCAAAGTATCAAACCTTTCTAACACACGTTCCATGTCCTTAATCGTATTTACATCCTGCATGACTACGGCCATCTTCACCTCATCAGAAAAATGACGGGCCATACGCCTAACAATATCACCTTCAGAAGAACTAGTGTCTAAATTCTGACTGATAAGGACATGTGTGAGGAAATACTCCGTCATGCTCACCCCCTGATTCGACTGATACCTCCCAAAAGAAATCTTGTCTCTTTCTCTTCCTTTAGTCTGTTCGTTCCAGAACTTTCCCTCAAACTTCTGCTTAAAATCTTCCAACCCCTGAAAACCTCCCCTAAAAACTTGATACCAAGATTTAGCCTCCCCCACAAAAGCTAATGATATGATTTCCTCAACAATATCCCAGTCTAAAGTCCCATCTTCTAACCCTTTCGAAAACCTCTTCTGAACAACTTTAACAAACTCCATAGGGTTAAACTGCCTTCCACTAAATTTAGGTAAGTCAGATTCCCTATAGAAGTTACTATGTCCTACAGAGTGATTACAATTTTCCTTATTTGACTTGGCCTGATTCAGCTCTCTTCTTAATTTCAAATTTTCGCTCTCATTAAAGGATTTCAGTTCACTAATCTCCCTTTTTACACTCTTATCTACCATCGTTACTCTGGCTGAAGAAACCGCCAGCTCCTGTTCCAAAAACACCTGCTTATTTCTAATCTCAGTTATATCCTTCATCTCTTCCTCTACAACTATCAACCTCTCACTAACTTCTTTCGTGACAATGGCTACCTCATTACTCACCTCGCCTATCTGCTTATCAACAGTATCCATAATGCCCTGCCTCTGTAAGCTCATCTTCTCCTCAACTTGCTCGAATCTTTTATCTACCATCTCAATTCTACTGGCAATTTCCTGACGAATTTCCTTATAGCCTTTACTCATACTTTCTACAATCTTATTAATTTTGCTCTCTAAATCCGTACTTTGAATGTCTATCTTAGTACTAAATTCACTACTTTGATTATTAATTTGAGTACTTAAATCACTACTCTGAGTATCCATTTTATTACTTAAATCACTTAGTTTACTACTGAATTTTGACATCATCTGCTCCATTAACTTGATCATCTGTGAGTTTTCCCCCAGCCCTACATTTTCCTCGTCACTATTCACTCCCATTCCTAACTCCTTGCCAGTTGCAACATCATCTTTCTCGGCCCCCTCACGTCCCTCCAACGTACCAGAAATCACATCCTTATCTGCCATTTTACTAAGAACTACTCTCGAATTTGTGGAATCTGACCGCTTATTGGTCTGCCTGTTTGACTGACTCCTGCCTCTTCTAGAATGACCAAGAGTGCTTCTGTCAACACTTCTAGATCTCAACTTTAATAAATCAGGCTCACTCTTATTACTTAGCATACCCTCCAAAATCACTGAACATATATACCCTTCCTAAAATACCCGATCAGATTTCACAAATTACCTGTGCGTACTGCCATACTATGCACCAGCCAGCCTTATTCACACTCCATAGCTGGGCGCCATTTGTAATCTATCAATTCTTGCCACAAGATGGCTTCACCCAGAGAAGCCATTTGTAACTTTGAAGATACAAAATTTAAATAAAAATGAATATTCTGCCTCATAAATGGCCTTTCTTTAAAATTTAAGCAACTGACATAATTGGTATTGTAATTAAACAAATCCACCTTATCGAAACTCTTCTTATCTCCGGGCGTGTGCAGATATTCTGAAAGGACTGGCTCGTACATAGGCCTTACCAAAACCTCCTATAAATTAATAAAGATGAAGGAAGGTTTACATGCATCTAACTAAAAAGAATCTATCCAATTTAAATTTACTTTATATTTTGAAGCTGCATGCAAGAAATTGATTAATATAATAAAAAGAGTGACACACAAGAAATGCAATTAAAACTATATAATATAATAATAATAATAATAATAATAATATTTAGGCCTTTAAAGATTTATTATTTGTTTTTCACATTACCGGTAATGCCGTCGTCTGCCCAATATGTCCATTTCATCACCACTTTGAAGCTGGTCAGCCATGCCATTATGGTTTACCGCCATGAAGGTCTTCTTCAACTTAGCACAGTTATCTTGATGGGTATTAGCCCTACTATGATTGTGGCATTACAGCCAGAACCCAATCACGTGGTACCCTCCATACTAAAACAATTCGGAGGTACCGTACGGTCTTCAAGCTTTCCGTAGAAACACCAAGCGCTCAGCTCAAGAGAGACACCCTACACAACCTGACATCTCAAAGTCCAGCGAGACAATCTCTTCCGCAGTGCATCCAGTAGCTTGCTACCACACGTCTGAAACCCACAGCTCCTTCCAGGAAGTCTTATTGTCATACGCCTGCTTGTCCATTCCACTCCTAGCAAGGCCCCCTGGCTGCTTCCTCCTCACCCTCCCCGGGGTAAGCGAGCATACCTGCTCGAGACAATAGTGTCCATAAATGCTGCCTCCTGTACGTGTGACCAAAACATGAACCTGACTCCTGGTTCAGTGGTCCGAACAATATTAATAAACTTTCTTAGACAACATATGATTAGAGCTAGCTTCAGAATCTTGTCAAAAGTGACCTAAAATACATTGAATAATTAATAATAAAAAGTATTCGTATATGATAATAGTAATAATAATAATAATGACACTGCGTCTACTGCAGACGTGTCCAATGCAATTGAACACGTTGCCAACACGATAACATGATATAAAGAAATAATAAACCCACTAGCCTACATTAAAACTGTCATGGGGGACTCATAAAATATAGGTTACAATATGAACATATCGTTTATTTATTACTTTGTCATCAAAAGATGCAATCCAACAAATTATAGGATTGTCCCTTAACGGAAAGTAACACAAATCTTAAGATTAATTAGGAGTTAACTGGTTTTGAAAATTAAGTGTACATATGGACTATTTTGATAGTAAGAAAAGCAGTTCTAAGAATAAAAACAAGGGAAGAAGAAAAGCATGTGAACGTGAACCAAACAAATTATGCACGAAATGAAAAACAGACCTCAATTATGATTATGCATATATTTAAAATTTTACAAACACAACCACACGTTACAAAACACTACTCAGCTGATGGCAGTAAGAAGGAATCCTGGGTAATGCAATTCTATGAACTGATTGGCTGAAATAGACTTACGAGGGAACGGTACGAAGTCGGACGGCGAATTTTGGTTTTATTTTTACATAGTCGTGAAGGTCTTTTTACGCTGAAAATGGTAGCGGAGGTCTAATTTTTCGCAAGTCCTTTTTAAGGGGGCATTTGGGAGCTCAAAGTTGGTGGTGCGTGCTCTAAATTGTACAGTACATGCCAGCACTCGTCAGCGCGCACAGCCAGCGGCTGACTTGCCACGCCTACCCTCTCCACTCGTTCGGTTCTCCACTGACGTTAGTTGGGATATTATATTTACAAAGATGAATTCATTGTGGAGTATAGAACAATAACAATGGTTTACAAACATATAATACATAATCACATATCATTATCATCATCATCATGCCGTTCAAACTGTTCAAGAAATGCCTTTATTCTAACACAGTCTGGCATGAGTGCATTGTTTATGGTATGATAGTGAAAATCTAACACAAAATGTGAATAACAGGACACAAGAAAACAATGCGCACACCTTATAAAAGAAAAATTGGTACAATCATTTCCAGTACACTTTTTATCAAACAAATTATGAAAATTAGTTTGCGAGACAGTATGAAATTCCGGTGTATTGTCAGTAATGGAATAACCACCCACTTTCCAAGCATATTTCAGCATTGGTACTAAACAATCAGCTTGTAATTGGTTATGCGCTAGCATTTGACTAGTTATGATGAAAAGTCTGTTCTTGGGTTTTAATTTTGACTGGCCGTGTAAATTCCTTACTCGGCAAATGTTTCCCATTCGACGGACTAAACATTTTAGTTGTCGGAAGAGTCCAAGGTCACACGACTGGCAAAGATACGTAGTTCCTTTCGGTATGTATTCAATTTGTACATGTTTGTCCGTCAGAGATTCAAGTTGTGCATTTTTGCCCTGGCCACTGAAAGAATCTAGGAGAAGAAGATTTCGTGCGTCGTCTTGTAATTGCGGATGGAAACCGTTTTGGAACCAAGCACGTACATGACCTTTCCCCATTTTCCCGGAAGATGAACAATCAATGACGACATACTTAAAGACATCCATGTAGGCGTTGATAGTTTCTTGTACCCTAGGTCCAAACTTTCCATTAATTTCTTGGAATACGATCCGGCTTCAAAAATGTGATATTGCACTGTGTGGGAGTGCGTAAAACTATTTCGGCAAACAAGCGTAGCAAGAACGTCTTTCACACCACGAAAATCATAACTTCTCTGTGTTGCCATTTCGTACTCGAATCGGGACTGGTCCGAATTCCAGATATTGGCATCCGGGATCTCTTTCTGTTCTTGCAATTCATTAATGAATTTTACAAACTTTTTAGCCTCTTCATGTCGTACTTCTTCGCCTGTTTTAAAAGTTTTACCGACGAGTTTGGTTACTCTTCGGAACCGAATTTTCAAACGCCTTTTAAGGTTTGTCAAGTAGGAGTCGCTCTGGAGAGTGTGTTTGGGGCAAAACAACTCTCTACCCTCACCAATCCAACGCTCAATGTCGGATTTTGTGACATATAAATAACGCATCCTTGCCTTGGTGAACTCCTCCTTCATATACGCTCGAACCATTGCACATTTCCTAATTTCTCCATTGTGTTCAACGTGGTTGACGATTCCGTAAATTTGTCGCCGAGGCTTCTTATACTTCCGTACAGTGTTCATGTGTCCTTGATCCTTTATTATTTCATAAATGTCCAACAATAACTCGGAATCATAATCTTCCACTGACTTACATACAGGGTCTTCCTCGGCCATCACACGACATGTTCTCTTCGTAAGGGTCCAAGGAGGATAGTCATGAAGGTCTTTTTACGCTGAAAATGGTAGTGGAGGTCTAATTTTTCGCAAGTTTTTTTAAGGGGGGCATTTGAGAGCTCAAAGTTGGAGGTGCGTGCTCTAAATTGTACTGTACATGCCAGCACACGTCAGCGCGCACAGCCAGCGGCTGTCTTGCCTCGCCTACCCTCTCCACTCGTTCGGTTCTCCACTATCACTAACCACATACGGCTGCCTACAGTTGTGATAATGGGATGGCGAATCCTATTCTATACGGTCAAGTTATCCACGACTGATGGCTATTCCACATACAGGCGATCGCATTGGAGTCTTTGTGTTGTAATGACTGCTTGCAACATTTTTGCAGCTCTTATTAGTGCCTACGGTGTTAATATTCAGGAAGCTACAGAGCTATCTGATAAAGAGCAAATAATGTACATACATATAAAGACAACGTTTGATGCAATTTTGGGGGACAAATGAGAACTTATTCAGGAGGAAGAAGCATTCTTCGTTGATTCAGAAGATGACGATGGCGTTGAGGAGGGGACACAACCACCGAAAAAACGTAAACACCTCCTTGGACCCTGCGTCCCCTACAGGGGACATATCGCATGGCGCGTTTAAATTATATATCGCTTCTACATCCCGGAGTGTATTCTCTTTGGAAGTGGTTGGCATTGATACAGAGAGATGGCAGCACATACTGAAATGCTAGTTTGCGGTAAATGTTCATGCACGTGTTCTAGCAGGCAGTGAGAAAATGTCTGCCGGCGGGAACCGTGTGTTTACTGGTACAGAGCTTGGTAAGTATTGCTACATACTTTATTGTTCTTGTGTAATCAATTTTATTTTGCTGTAACAGTAATTCTAAATACATTTACTATGATCAAGTATCACCATATTTGAAATTCAAGTTTTTGTTTTCTCAATATGAGCTATAAAAGTTGGATGTCGCCATGGGGGACATTGGGTTCCAGTGTAACAAGTTTGGCAATACATACATATTTGCCTTTTCACTTGAATATGTAGTTTTCATGTGATTATTTTTCAAACTACGAGTAATATTGAGGCAGTAATTCTAGTTTTCTATTTCATAAGTGTTTATTCGAAGTTTTTAAGTTACTTCAGCGTGATAATATAACCAAATTTTAAGGTTAATGTCTTTATTTACAGACTCTGACTCATTCTTCGAATTTGTCCTTGGTGAAATAGATGGCAACACATCTGACATTGGCCTCTCCGATGACGAAGATGATCCTACTTTTACTATTGAGAATGAAGGAGGAGAAAGTAGTGATAGTGACAGTGATGAAGCTGATGATGCCCAAGACCCTACTGCTCCCGATCCAACAATGACTACTGATACTAGAGACAGTGTGGGCGGAAGAAGAACATTCTGGAAGAAAACTTCCGATTTTTTTCCGTTACCCCCTGCTCCTGAACATGACGAATTGCCTCCCAATGCTGTTAACTTGCCACCACATGAATATGTAGGTAAATATATTCCGAAACAATATTATTCAGAAGCTAACTGGTACTACTTGGGGATCTGCTGCGAACATCCTGCGCTCTTCAGCCTTAGCACTGGTTTTCTCTACTGCCGACTACTGTGCTCCAGTGTGGCTTAATAGCCCGTATACGAAGTATATTGACCCACAATTGAATACCAGCATGCGTCTTATATCTGGCACTATCAGACCAACTCCAGTCCACTGGCTCCCACTATTGTCTGGTATAATGCCACCTGACTTACGAAGATCCAGTGCTCTTGTTCGAGAGTACAACAAGATCTGCAAGAATCCTCTGCTACCTGTTCTAGGCGACATACCAGCTCTTAGTCTCCAAAGATTGAAATCACGACATCCACCTCTTTGTGATGCAGCTCTGAAGACATCCACCAACTTCGATGCTTTGGAGGAATGGAAAGGCCGCTGGAATAACTCCACTGACTTGCCACTACATAACATCTTCAGAGGTGAAAAAATTGCTAACGGATTCCAACTACCGCGTGCAACTTGGTCCAGACTGAACAGGATCAGGACAGGTCATGGAAGGTGCAGGGATTCACTCTATAAGTGGAACTTTGTACCTTCTCCAGAATGTGATTGTGGAGCCCCTCGCCAGACCATTCCCCACATTTTAAGCGAGTGTCAACTACGGGCTTATCCAGGTAGATTGGAAGACTTTGTATCACCAACAGCGGAGGCACTGCAGTGGGTTCAAAAGTTGGACATTCACCTATAATGGATAACTCTAATGCCTGACGTGAATCAATGTTTTTTTTTTGTTATTGTGTATATATTGTATATATAATGTATATAATTTCCTTGCCATACGCTAATAATAATAATATATTCCAAGTGCGATATTTGAAGACCTCTGCATGTATACAAACCAAAGATATCTAAGTGACACTGGGAAGACCTTGAATTGCTCGGTGAAAGAAATGCGTGCATTCATAGGCATTACGGTAATGATGTCATACCTTAAATTCCCGAGAATTCGCATGTATTGGGCTAGCTAACATCGCTGACAACATGTCAAGAAACAGATATTTCATTCTTAGGGGAAATTTGAAAATTAGGGATGACAATTTAGTCAATATTGATGAAAAGAATACTAATCGTTTCTGGAAAATAGAGCCTATTATTCAGTCAGTCAGGAATGGGTGCCGTCTAAATCCAAGACCACAAGATATTGCTATAGACGAACAAATGATTCCCTTTTGGGGGCATGTATCAGCACGACAGTTCATCAAAGGCAAACCTAATCCTTGTGGCATTAAAAATTTTGTTGCAACAGCTTCAGATGGACTGCCATTGGACTTCTTTTTTTTACCAAGGCAGGGGAGATATGATTACATCAGATGAGAATGCCAAAGATCTTGATGTTGGTGGTAAAGCTGTGTTTCGACTCACAGAAACCCTCCCTCCTGGGGTCACCATAAGGGCCGTCCACACGCGCAGGCTTTCCCTCAAGCATACTTGTGCAAACCGGTTTGCAGAGGAAAGCTTGTACGTATGGACGGGAAAACGGTAGCTCGTGCAAGCCAAGAAGCGCGGCTTGTGCAATCGTCGCAGCCCCAAAGATTTTACTTGTGCAAACTAAGTTGCGCAGTGCAGTTTGTGCGTGTAGACACGTTAGCTCAAGCCTCGCCTTAGCTGAAACTTGAAATACTTTCCAGTGCGGTTAATTAATTAGGCATAAACAATAATGTCCGATATAAAAAATTGTTCGAAACAGTTTATTGCGGAATTTATCGATCTCTACAAGTCTCTACCACGGCTTTGGAAAGTAAAATCCAAGGAGTATTGTGATAGGAATAAAAAGAATGCTGCATACGAAAAACTGATAGAAAAATTAAAAGAGTTGTATAAATGGTGTACGTAAATATAAATGAACTTTAGTTTTGTTACACATTTTCGGTCGTATAAAATGTGCGTAGCACATTGAAGTAAAATAGTACATTAAAGGAAGGAATAGTTTTTATAACGTATGTCCATCCATCCATCCATCCATCCATCCATCCGTGAATTCATTATAAGACGTTTTTCTAATCAGTTCAGTTCTGTGAAATATGAAATGTTTATAGTACGCTAGTGGTCAATACTAATTACATATCTTCCCATTTTATCTGTACAGATAGCACCAAGCGCAAACAGAGATTCAGTGACAAAAAAAAAAAAAAAAAAAAGTGAAATCTTTACGTAGTTCCTGCAGCAAAGAAAATATAAGGTGAAAGTCTCACAGAAGGCAGGTACCAGCGCAGAAGACGTTTATGTACCTACCTTGTGGTACTACAACCTACTGCGGTTTGTAGATGACCAAGAAACCCCTCGAATACCAATCTCCAATTTTGAAGAAACACTTTTTTGAGGTACGGGTTGTAACATAATACGTTTTTATTGAGTTTATTACTGCAGTTCACACAGTCCACTCTGTCGGTAAACACTGTCTTCATTATTGAAGATATTTATCCATTATTTATACATTACACAATCTGCTCTGCCATGGAACACTGCCCTCATTATTGAATTAAGCTACCGGTAAAAACTCTTCTCTAATCTCCTTGGCATCCCTGGAACTGCTTCTGTACTGTCCTCATTCTAAATCAGTCAGATTAGAATCACTTGTTCTTAACCCTAACAACAGTGTGCCTAATATAGAGTCTTCAAAGTCCAAGCTTCCGATTGGTGTGTAGGTGGTAGAAAATTTTCTTAAGAAGTTATGAAGCACACAGCACGTCATCACTACAATGTCTATATTTTCAAGTTTCAAATTACAAACTTGTTTAACTCATATTTCACAAGGTTGTTTTTAACTGCAATTATTGTATAATCATTTTGTCTTTAATAAATTAATATTGACTGTGACATACCTTCATGAATTCTTTGCTTAAAACCCTGTAAATGGCTCGGCATGTGTGCGGAATTATTATAGACAAAGCTTGATGAGAAATTGCCGTCGTAAATTTCAAGTCCCTATACGATCTTCCTGTAGCCAAGAACCTTAAAGTGCAACTCAGTCTTTCGTGAGGAGATAGATAGATAGGATATAGATACGCGCATCACGGTACTTTGACGTACAATTAGAGGCGTAACTGAACAAAGCAATTCTGTATATGCGTTTTCATCCATTCTTAAATAATTACGCCAGTCATCTGGATCTTCTCTTAAGTCGTTCAATAAATTTACATGTGAATATATATTTCTTTTCAAAAGCCATTTTTTTTCCATTTTGATCTACAACGTTAACTTCTCCTCTTCTTTAGCAGCAAACAGTAAAAAGATAACTGTAAGAAAAGTAAATCGTCACTTGCCCACATTGCTGTCAAAGCATCTACTCCGAAGTCAAACTTTGTCGTTCTGGAAAAAGAAAAAAAAAACTGGCACTACAGCCAGTTAAGGGCCTAGGCCTACCAAGCAACCGCTGCCTGCAGATATTGGAGTGATGCGTGATCAGCGCATCGGGTCCCCTCGGTCGTTAATCTTGGTTTTCGTGATCGGGACGCTGCCTCACTGTCAGACAGCTACTCAATGGTCCTCACGAGGCTGAGTGCACCCCGTTTCAGCCCTCACGTCTGTTTCTAAAATCCCTGACGGAGCCGGGAATCGAATCCGGGGCCTCTGAGTGAGAGGCAAGCGCACTACCCCAACTCGACGGGCTTGTCGTACTGAAGTTTGTGCAAATTTACTCGCGCAGTGTGGACGCCGCACAGTGTTCCGTCTGATTTGCGCAAACTATACCGCGCAAGTAAGTCGCTGACGTGTGGACGGCCCTATATACATGGACAGATATTTTACATCAGTGCACCTATTAGATACATTGCACTCTACGGTACAGGTTCAAGGAACTGGAACAATCCAGAAAAATCGTATACCTTCAACCTGTAACTTGAAGAGTGACAGTGTAATGAAAAGAGAGGGAAGAGGATCTATTGATCAAGCAGTTAGAAATGATGGTCAAATTGCAATATTGAAGTGGTTCGATAATCGACCTGTCACTTTAATATCAAGCAAAGAGGGTTCAGAACCAACCGATGAGTGTCGTCGCTGGTCAAAAAGAGATGGCAAGTACATTTTAGTGAAGAGACCAAAACTTGTCCAATCATACAACAAGAGAATGGGTGGTGTAGATTTCCTGGATCGAGTAATCGCCATGTATCGAATGATTGCGCGTACAAAGAAATGGACAGTGAGGGCAATCATGCATCTCTTTGATTTTGCTATTGCTGCTGGATGGATTGAGTATCGTCGTGATCAGGCAAGCCTTGAAACGCCAAAAAAAGATATCCTTCACTACATGGACTTCCGAACTAAGTACGAGGAACATCTGATTCATTCAGAATCAACTAATAATGAATCTTGTGATGAACAAGAGGATGAATCCGAAGAACCAACACCAAAGCGTTCCAGAACTACTGTTCCTCATCCCCCAGATGATTTGAGGAAAAAAAATGTGTCACATATGCCCGAGTTTCCCCAGCCTGTGACAAAAAACAGATGCCGGCTACCAGGTTGTAGTGCGAACAAGGCCATAGCCCGTTGCAGAACTTGCAAAGTGTTCCTTTGCCTTCAGGATTCAAGAAACTGCTTCATGTTGTATCACGATTTATGAAATGAGTGACTAAAGCACCATTTGATTGTGTAAAACTAACTCTGACTGTGCTTATTATGATAACATTTTTAAGACTTCCCTAGTTGTCAGAAGATGAAAGTATTCTGTTCCGTGTTAAAGAGGTTGTTTTTTTGTTTTGTTTTTTAATATATTGTATTTTTTTACATACCAACTTTTGTAACTCATAATAATGTTTTGACTTTTCTATATATATTTTATACACCTCAACTTAGAGGGTGTCAGCCCTACTTTTTGTATTATATCTTGGTGTGAAATAAAATTTTGATTAGCTGCCGAGTGAGTTGATTTATTTTGAAATATGAAATTAAAAAATCAGAAAAAATCTAGTTAATTCATTAGGATTAATCTAGCAACTGTTTTACCGTTTCAGATGGTAAATATTATATAAACAGCATGTAGTTATAATGATTAAATGATCTCACTATATGGGTTCAATTTGTACACACTAAAACCCAACGTCCCCTATAAGGGACATGCCATTCTACATTCATTATCATCGTGATTTAAAAAAAAGAAAAATTCTCTCAATTCTAGACACCCCTTTATATCAAATTCCCCCCCAAAAAAGTAAAAATTTACAAAAAAATGTTCTGGGTCTAAGGAGGCTATGTAAAAATAAAACCAAAATTCGCCGCCCGACTTCGTACCGTTCCCTAGTTAGTGGATCTTGAAACTAACAATGGCGGAAGTTCAATTGAATCTAGTGGATTTTGAAATTAACCCTAAGTTTTGTCGGCAATTTTCATAGGGAAATAGCACCTTATGAAGGAAAATAATGTCACCATTGAGTTGCCGCGTGCAAGTTCATATAAAACAGTGGTTCTTAACCGGTATCCGCGGTCCGCCTGTGGTCCGCGAGTGCCTCGGGAGTGGTCCGCGGGAGAGAGGGGTCCACCAACACGTATAAAAAAGCGGCCAATCAATGGGGATATCGGAAACGATGTGCGTTGAACGAGAATCGTCCGAATATATTCGCAGTGATGACTATCAGGTTTTGAATTTAAATATCTTTAAAATAAGTGTTATTGAGGAAACGTTACAACTGATTAGGTGTATTGGGGGGACAAAGGGGGTCCGCAGACTTCTACGGGTTCAGAACCACTGATATAAAGGCAACTTCATCTCATTTTTCATTTTCGATGGACTTGGCGAGTTTTGATTCTAGGCGCCTCACTTGTCAGATTGTAAAAAAAAAAAAAAGTACATTTTTTATGCAACGGTAACGAAAAAGTCACGATGAGTTACATCGATCGTTGTAACCATTACGCAGTTACTATCAGACAAATTAACTGAAACTTGGTATTTTTTACTTAACGATTAACTCTGGCAGGTTAATTAAAAAATAAGTTATTCAACCCTGATCGCATGCAATATTCTTATATTTCCCTCCTAATATAATGGGAATCTATTCGCGTGGACCAACTGAATGTTATCGATCAATCAATCAATCGTTTAGAACTGACAATGATTTAACTTCCGCCATCATAATATAGTTGAGATTTCAACAAGCTGTCAAATCAACCAATTCATTAAGACCACACATAGTTCGAGTTATGTTTACCAAAATAAAAAGCAGTTATTTCTTGTAAGAACGCATGAGGGACAAGATAATCAATCTTTCTCTCGATCAGAGAAGAGATTCCACAGCGTGGGAATACAGGCTGGTCTGTCTGTAAGACACGTCGAGATTGCCTGCTCATATGTCACGGTTCGGTGCCTGGGGATTACTGTATATCAGCAACTTGTCCGTAAGTATAGCCTATCAAAAGTCTTGTACATGTATTAGTACTTGGGGGAAGGGAGATTAGTTGTAATTTCAAGCCTTAGGCTGTAACACGTGCTTACTACTGTCTGTCATCATTTACATCTGAGATTTAGTACGAACGATCACTGTGAGACAGCTTTGTTACTGTTCCATCTCCTAGGCCCTATTTCAAAAGGCGCTCACACTGATATATTTATTTCGCGTATGGCTTTTAGTGCCGGGAGTGTCCGAGGACATGTTCGGCTCGCCAGAGGCTGTAGCTGCTTCAAGCGGACATCCATAGGGTGAGCTACAAGTTCCGTTCAATTTCAAGTAGTTGCAATTTTCTCTACCAGATGTCACAGATATCTAGTGGGGAACGTTGGAACTTTGACAGAGCGTTTCAAAGAAATTTAACCTATACGGTTGCGGATATCCGCAAAATTTTAGGCAATGTGGATATAGTTTGCATGGCTGTGCGGATAGCGGATAAGCTGAGGATAATGTTTGGAGTAAATTTGCGAATAGTTTTCGAATGCAATCCGAACTTGATTAATATCATTACTAGGGCCCGGATGTTGTGACTTATGACATATCATATTTTTCCGTTATGTTTTCTTCAACACAAATTTTAGATGATGATTTAAGGTAAGGTCATTCAAATTACGTAATTAAGCATAATAATAATAATAATAATAATAATAATATCGTTACGTAGAGTCCGACCATCATCTCTCGCAGATCAAAGTCCGCTTCATACCCAATCGTAAAAAGCGTCCTAATTCCAAACTCCCACGCATAGATCCGGAATACCTAAAAGAACACGCACAGGAGTTTACACAATCATTACAGACTAACACGGAAACATGGGATGAACTTCTCAAGGCCATCCAAGAATCAACAAGAAAACTCGGCAAACCACCAAGGAAACGAAAACACAGGGTGGAGCATAGACTGTGATAAAGCCCTAGAGTCCCGAATCCGAGCCTGGAAGACATGGAATAGCAACCGAACACCAGAACATTGGCAGAACTTTTTAGAAACGCAGAAGCAAACATCCAAAACAATCAGACGAGTTAAACTCATGTACCACCTCAAACGATTGGAAGAAATCGATAATGACTTTAAGAGGAACAACACACGAAATTTCCACAGGACATTTAGGGAAGAACTGACAAACTACAAGCCGCCCAGTCTTTGTTTTCGCCGCCCTGATGGCACACTTGAGACAAACACAAAGGCCAATTGTGATATCCTGAAACAGTTCTTCGAGGAGCTTCACAATTGTGAACCACCTGCAGAGAATCTCCAACTCCACTTTACTGCCCCGAACCAGGACTCAGTACCACCAACATATGATGAGATTCAAAACATCATATTACATCTCAAAAACAACAAGGCACCAGGAGAAGACGGTGTAATCGCCCAAGTGCTCAAGATTGGAGGTGAACTCTTGACTGAAAGACTACAAAACATCATTACTAATATATGGGAGAGTACACCATACCGGTTGATTGGAAAACTGCTTTGATTCACCCACTACACAAAAAGGGCGACAAGACAGATCCGAATAATTACCGAGGCATTTCACTCCTGCCAATCGCCTACAAGGTACTCTCACGTGCCCTCCTCACCAGATTGGAGCAACAGACAGAGCACATGATCGGTGAATATCAGGCGGGATTTCGACCGCGTCGATCGTGTGCAGAACAGATCTGGAACCTCAAGATGGTACTCCAACATCGCCAGTCGAATCGCACAGTTGTCACCTTTGTAGATTTTAAGAAAGCATATGATTCAATCGACCGCGCAACTCTGTTTAATATACTTCGTGAATATGGTGTGGACAACAAAACAACTACATTAATCCAACAGACCTTGACAGATACAACTTCTAAAGTTAAATTTATGGGTGAAGTGTCCGAACCTTTTCACATTAGAACAGGCGTAAGACAGGGTGATGGGTTGTCCCCACTCCTATTCAACCTGGTACTAGATAAGATCATCAGAACATGGAAGAAAGAAATACCTGGAATAAGTATGGGAACAAAAGAACAACGAATCAACATAAAATGCTTCGCCTTTGCTGACGACCTAGCAATAATTACCCGGACTCCAGAAGAAGCCAGACATGCCATCGAGAAGCTTCATGAGATATCAATCAGAACCGGCCTCCATATCTCTTACGAGAAAACACAGTACATGGATTCCAAGAGCACAAACCTGGCATCAATTACAACCAAATATGGCGACATCACACAAGTTAAGCACTTCAAGTACCTAGGTGAAATTATCGGGAACACTGGTAACGAAAGAATGGCTAACAAAACACGTGCAGAAAAATTACGCAAAGCTTACACAATCACTTGGAATATTTACAACAAGAAATCACTTTCCACTAAAACCAAACTCCATCACTACCACACAGTCATCCTCCCAGAGGCACTCTATGCGATTGAGACGTCATCGTTAACCATCAACATCAAATACATTGAGAAGATAGAACGACAAATACTGAGAAAAATCTTTGGACCAAAGCTTCAGGGCGGTATCTGGATGAGGAAAAGCTCAGACGAACTGTATTCACGGACTGAACGATTCGCCTCACTCGCACGCAAAAGACGCATGAAATTCTACATATAGCTCGAATGGACAACTCCCGACTGACCAAGAAAATCTTCCTCATAGTCAATGGAAACCGACAAACCAAAGTACGCTGGCTAGCAGACACCCAAAAGGACCTCACTGAAATCAATATTGACCCACTGACAACGACGCGGACTGCATATAGACAAAAAGTAAATTCGTATAAGTTTCCACCCAAGATCCCTACGGGACAGAATTTGAAACTTAAAGCTGCATGGACACAAGAAAGAAGACAGGCACATAGCGAAAGGATGAGGAAGTTTTGGGAAGATAAGAAGAACAAGAAGACCAATGTTAACTAATGGTTCTACGTGCTCCTTAGAGGGCCAAACGCATATATATATATATAATACCGTAAGGCCTCGGGTGCCGGGTGCAAGCTTTGTTATGTGACACCCAGAGGCAGCTTGCATGTCGAATTTCGTTGTTCCTTGAATCACTATGAAAGTCAATGAGTTGAGATACCTCAGCTCCTTGAACACTATAGCGCTTTCTAGTAGAGAAATGAGGAACTTTGTGTTGGCGGAAACTCCCGAGATTAATTTTGCCATTATGAACATGGCCTACTGAATTCAAATGCGTTCTTTGACATGCCAACATCGTATGACATGAGTGTCGTATTTTTGCCGCCTTTCAAAAATCACTTACCACGGCCAGGAGCGAAACTGCGATCTTGGGGGTTAGTAGACCGACACGCTATCCACTCACCCACCGTGGCAATCAATTAAGCATAATTAACACTCTGAACTGAAAAGGGTTGCAATTCTGGATGTATAACATTCACTTTAAACATAGCACGTGACATACACAGCCTAGGGGAACGACTTTCCCCTTAAATGAGTTGCTTTAATAGTTTATGTTTTATTTAATTAAAAATATTCTTATGACCTAATGCCAGTATTCAGTGGGTAGCATCCTCGCGTCGGTTGCCACCGCAGAGGTCGCAGACTGGGAATATTTAATTTTGTCAGAATCCTCTTTAATTTTGCTGCGAGTCATTATATTACAAACCCACGAACTACTAGACATCAGTAAGCAAGACGAGACACGACTCGGTTTAACCAATAGAAAAAATAACTTAGGCCTATACTTAATGACTCCACCTCAGCAAACATTCTCGGCTCATGAGGCAAAACTGAAAGGTTAGATTCCCACCTTTTCCTGAAAAAGGTTACATAACCAATATGTCGAAGTCCCTAAAATGAATCGACAAATATTTATTTCTGATTTTGTTAAAAAAAGGTATATAAGTTAATTACTTATTAACTTCAGTCCAAGTTTCACTTCCATAGAGCACCACGCTCCACACAAAGACTTTCAAAAATGGCTTCCTAATACCTAAATCTATATTTGATTTCAACAGATTCTTTTCTGTAGAAATGCTTTGCCTGAGCCAACCTACTTTTTATATCCTCTTTGCTTCGTCCATCACTGGTTATTTTGCTTCCTACTTCCTTTAGATTTTCACCTGTCAATTTGGCTTCGATAGGGGTTTCCGATTTCGTTTGGCTGTTTTCCATTATTTTTGTTTTACAATTATTTATTTTCACCATGAATTCTTTCCTCGAGACTTTTTTTTTTAGTCGTTTACCCTCCAGGTTGGTGGAACCCACGGACTCAGCGAGGGAACTCACCACTACCGCCTCTACGGGCAGTGTCCTAGAGCTGGGAACATCGAATCGGAAGGGATACAACTGGTGAGGTGGGATTGGCACCTCGCCCAGGCGGCCTCACCTGCAAAGCGAACAGGGGCCTCATGAGGGAAGGTAAGGGATGGTTAGGATGGATAGGCAAGGAAGAGGGAAGGAGGCGACCGTGGCCTTGAAGAAGGTACCATCCCGGCATTTGCCCAAAGACGAAGAGGGAAACCACGGAAAACCACTTCGAGGATGGCTCAGGGGGAATCGAACCCCCCCCCCCCCCCCTCTACTCATTTGGGCCACCCGAGGCTGAGTAGACCCCGTTCCAGTCCTCGTACCACGTTTCAAATTTCGTGGCAGAGCCGGGAATCGAACCCAGGACCTCCGGGGCGGCATCTAACCATGCTGACCGCTACGCTACGGAGGCGACTCCTCGAGACCGAATCCATGCCATTTAAAAAATCATTCAAATCCTCTGGTGTGTCGGCTAAGATGATGTAATGAGCAAATCTCAGAGTTGAAATTATATGTCCTTGAATCTTTACTCCTACTTTGAATTTTTCTCCAATTTCATGCATTGCTTGTTCAATGTACAGATTGAAAAGTATGGGTGATAAGTTGCAGCCTTGCCTTACGCCATTCTGAATACCAGCTTCTCTCGCATGTACGTCAGCTCGAATAACTGTTGTCTGGTTTCTGTACATATTGTAGATCACCTTCCTATCCCTGTACTTGATTCCAATCCTTTTCAAAATTTAAAACAACTTACTCCAGTCAACATTATCAAAATCCTTTTCTATGTCTACAAATGCCATGAACGTTCTGTTATCTTTCTTTGTTTATCTTCCAAAAATAATTAGTACAGCTTCCCTTGTTCCTACGTTTCTCCTACGTTCTGGAAAATAAAAATAAAATATTTGTACAGCAGCTGCGCAACTAATTACTCATGGGTTCATTAAAAACGCGTTAAAGTAAAGCTTCTTCAAGTATGCAGAAACTGTTCAAGACCGTGAGTTTGAACGAAGTAACCCACTTCAGGAGTAACCTAACAAGTTTTGCTGCAGTCTATTATCTGAAGTCAATTACTGAAGAGCCTGGTGCAAGATGAAATCCATGTACATTTAATTATCAACCAGCAAGGTCATAAAATGAAAAGAAAAACCAGTTCACTTGCTTCACTGCACATCACGCAGTAATGTCTGGGGCTGCAAAAACTGGCTCCGTCTACCTCACTTCCTTGTATTGTGTCCAGTGGGGAAGGGAAGGTTTAATATCTGTTTGAATCGAAGTCTTCGCCACGATTCGAGAGGAAATTCAAACTATAGTAATTTCTGCGTTTACATGCTGAACTTAAATAGAATTGGAATACCTCCGTTAAGAATTTGGAAATATCAAGAGATTGTGGGGAGATTAGCCTATTATTTATCGCAACCAATACTTAATACATGTGGTTATCAGTAACAGTATGAGTAATTCCCCAACTTAAGGAACTTTTACGCCAACACTACTACTCGTATTATCTAGTGACCAATAGGAGTACCAACCTTCAATAATAGTAAGTAAGATATTCTTAAAGCAACATATAGATCTCTCTACGGAACTAGAACAAAATTTTTAAAGAGGTAAAAGCAATGAATATTTTAGTTCCTCCGGTAAACTGAAAATCATCGAATCATGGATATTTTCTACTTCTTGCTTCGTTACGGCCAACTACGGACACATAATGTCAACCGTTTCTTCCGCATCTTAATGTTGGCCCAGTACGCTTTCCTTCGTAAGCGATGTTGCACCTTTCTCTCCGTCCGTCATCCACACCTTCCCGGTTTTTAGTTTCGGCTTAGATTGAAAACTCCGATGTTCTTGAAGGTTTTCTCTAACTAGACCACGCTCCTGGATATCTTCACATGTTATTCCAATCTCCAACTATTTAGTTCTTCACGGAACTACTTATTTGTAAATGTAAACGTATTATAGTACAGTACAACTGGAATGGTTTTGTTCCAAAAACCGTGCTATGGTTGGCTTTTTGTAAATCGTTAGGAAAGCACAAAAAAGCTTAACTATAAATTTCGGAATAATTTGTAGTATCATGTTGTCGGAAAACTTAAAAAAAAATTGGAAATTGTATTTTTCTGAATCTACGGATTTTAAAGAAAAGTTTTAAACAAAAAATTTAGAGGACATTGTCACCTACAATTTGTCTCATTGAGGTCATGTCATACGTTTTGAAATACAGAAGCTAGGTGGCGCCAAAGTTTCCAAAAAAGTTTTTTTACACTTTTTGTCCTAGGAATTATTATTATTATTATTATTATTATTATTTTACAAAAGAGTGAATCAGAAATTTGTTCCTCTAAAATTTGTCTGCAACACTTATTTAAACGTTTGTTTCCTCAGACTTACCGATCCAAAGTTATAGCGCAGCAAATGGAACGCTGCGTAGTCAAGACTACTATTGTTACTGCGGAGAGAGCGGTGGGCATAGTTTAGACCGGGACCGATGTCGGACAATTTTCACACTTCGGCAGACTATAACTTTGTAACGGTAAGTCGGAGGGAAAAAATGTTTCAATAAATGTTGTAGACAATTTTGAGAGGAACAAATTTCTGATTCGCTCTTTTGTGAACAAAACATTTTTTCTAGGACAAAAAGTGAAAAAAACTTTTTTGGAAACTTTGGCGCCACCTAGCTTCTGCATTTCAAAACGTATGACATGACCTAAATTAGATAAACTGTAGGCGACAATGTCCTCTACATTTTTTGTTCAAAAAACTTTTCTTTAAAATACGTCGATTCAGAGAAAAACTCTTTTCAATATTTTTTTTTTTCAGACAAAATGATCGTGCAAATTATTCTGAAATTTAGAGTTAAGCTTTTCTAACGATTTACTAAAAGCCAACCATAGCACGGTTTTTGGAACAAAAGGGGTTTCTTCTGTGCAGCTGTACTGTACTATTAGCGATGTATGGATTCCGGTTTGTGAGTAGCTTTGGGCTCGACAATAAAACTACCAGAGCACTAGGTGTCATGAAGGTGTTGTGTATATAAGCTCTCGTGTGGTTTCCTGTGGCGCAATGCCAAATGGAACACAGCCAAAGGCTCACACTGACCTGTATTAACATCAGGTAAGTTATACAGGTCTGACTGCTCAAGTGTGTACAATATGCCCAGCAGCTTAGCCGAGCGAGCTGAGTCACGATCGAACACTCTAATGGGAAAACTCCGGCTATCATTCATTTCATAAATGGAGCGGAAACTTGGACGCTTAGGAAAGAAGACGAGAGAAGATGATGAAGCTGATAATGTTGTTTAAAGAGTCCTAACATCTAGGTTATCGGCCCCTAATGGTTTAGGTGATAGTGAAAATGAAAGACGATGAAATGAAACGTACAACTAAAACTAACTAGTCACTTACAAACTACGGGGCTACATGACCGCGTTGTCCCAGCCCCTAAACTAAGGAACCAACCAATCACTAGAAGGGGATATGGGAAATAAAAAGGAGAAGAATGTAAATAAAGGACAGGAGGAAAGGAAATGCCCTCAAACAAAGAAGATTGAGAATTGAGGGACTTGAAAGGAAGGAGAGACAAGAAAGGCAGAGAGGAAAGGGAAATAGAAGAGAGTCCGCCCCAAAGGCAATGGAAAAAGGGGGGAAAACGTGACCCAGCTCAGGAATCTTTCGGGGTCACCAAATCACGATCTCAACTACCGTGACCCCTGACGGTGTAGCACAATCCAGGGTGCACCAGAAGTGGTGGGGCTACACACACCCTGCCTTCTTGAGGGCCTTGTTCAGAAGGCAGGAGACATAATGAAAAGAAAAATAAGGCTGACCCCTCGAAGAATGAGGGAACAGGAAAGAGGAGAGAACGGCCCATTAAGGAGGGAAAGGAAGAGACTCCCTAGGCCTCGGATACCCTAATACCGTCGGGGTCGGAAGACAGATGACAGAGAGGAGCCCAGCACAAGTAGGTGGAAGCAATGCCAGACTCAGCTGTGGTCCCATGGTCGCCAACCCTCGTCCCTCTGGATGTGAGCCCCTGGGGGTGACGAGAGAAGAATAGAGGCTTTCGAAATGTGGCGATAGAGAAGAATGGAGAAAATAAGTTGGAAGTTGAGGAAGTATTAAAGAAAGTAGGAGAAGAAAGAATGCTGCTAAAGAAGATAAGAAAAAGAAAAATGAATTGGATTGGACACTGCCTAAGAGGAGATGGTTTGGTGAAAAGTGCATTAGAAGGGACAGTCCAAGGGAAAATCCGAAGAGGAAGAAGAAGGTTTCAGATGCTGGATTCCATCAAGATTGATAAATCTTATGAGCTGATGAAACGTGCTGCTGAAGACCGGATAAGGTGGAGAGACCGACCATGAGAAAACCTGCCATCACAGGCAGATAAACTGATGTTGATGACTATTTGCAAATGGGGGTAATTCCCCGGGGACAAATTGTACAATTACAAAAAATTACCAAAAATAACATCAAACATAACATAGGCTACACAAGTCGTTATTGGGAGGAAAGGCTCTAAGACTGTGGCGGGTAATGAGTTCTAATGATCAATAACACGATTACGATAATGAAAGAATATCTCCCATAATAATTTGTACGCTGTGGGCGGACCTTAACTTTAAGCTGATGATCTGCCCTGCTCAGGTAGGTAGAATTTCCCAGACGTTTGCTTAGTTCTCCCCGGGCTGGCCGATTACTGTCGACCAAAATATTGTGTGCACTCGAGTTTGAAGGTTGTTTAAGAAGTAAACAATATACCTACATCAAATCCAATAACATCATCATTTTCGTCGTTCTATTTTACGTTAGTTCATGTAGGTTTTGAATTTTTAATTTATATTTTAACTTTGTTTATTGCAATTGGACCACAAAAAGTGCCCGTTTTTAAGCGTGTTTCAACCATGCGTCACATTTAAGAATTATTATATCACAAACCCGTCATCAGATCGAAACCAAATTTTAACACAATATACATTGGAATGTTGTATAACTGATTTATTAATTTTAAAATTTTGTGTGTCCAAGAAACAAAGTTGTTATCATTTTTGTAAGGTAACTTTTTCTCGGCTCGGGATGGTTTGAAAATGTAGTTCTTGGTCGCGTTGTAATCCTTATACATCAAAAAGGTATGCTGTATGATTGTGAAATACGTAAATTAATTCTCATATTTTATATCGGTTTGTCTTTGTACGGGGAATTAAGACATGGTCCACCAGTTAGCCGCTCCGTTGAAAGCTGTACAACGTTGGCAAGAAGGGCTCCATCACGCGTCATGGCGCGCCTCGCTCGGAAGTGATGGGCTCCATATCAGCAACGCTGTACAGCATTTCCCGGAGCGGCTAGCTGGTGAACCATGTCTTAATTCCCCGTACAAATACAAACCGATACAAAATAAGTGAATTAATTTACGTATTTCACAGTCATACAGCATAACTTTTGGACGTATAAGGATTACAACGCAACCAAGAACTACATTTTCCAACGACCCCGAGCCGAGAAAAAGTTACCTTACAAAAATGATAACTTTCGTTCTTGAACACACAAAATTTTGAAATTAATAAACCAGTTATACAACATTCCAATGTATATTGTGTTAAAATTTGGATTCCATCTGATGACGGGTTTGTGAGATAATAACTCTTAAATGTGACGCATGGTTGAAACACGCTTAAAAACGGGCACTTTTTGTGTTTCGAATGCGATAAAAAATATTAAAACATAAATAAAAAATTCCAAACCTACATGAACGTAAAATAGAACGACGATAATGAGGATGTTATTGGATTTTATGTAGGTCTATTGGTTACTTCAGAAATAACCTTCAAACTTGAGTGCACATAATATTTTGGTCGACAGTAGTGTAAGTGTTAAACATAGCGTACTGTCTGGATTCCATCATTCTATCTTCCAGAGATTCCCACCCTAGTTTTCTATCATTCGAGTTACACTACTTCTAGGATTGAGCACAGACCTTCCTTCGTACCATCTCCAGGTCATTGATGAGCCCTACCTGATGTGGGTCCCAAACCGCTGAGGTTTGTGCTGCCTGTTGCGAGGTTTCCCCAAGATATACCAAGTCAAGCCCATCAGTGGACTACTAGTGCGCCCTGCCCGTACCACACCCAATCAGTTGTAGCCCTACTTCAGCACCTTCCCCCACAACAAAATATCCCTTTCGGCACACCGAAAGGCAGAGAAATATGTTTCGAGTTCACTAAATTTGCCAATTGTAGTAGCCTATACCTAAAAAAGTTCCACATGATTAACACACAATTCCGAAAATATTTTGTTCACCTTGGCGTAAGGGTGGGTCATATCAAAAATTCTTTCAGACAAAAGTTTTAGACTGTGAGGTTTGAAGCCATTTTTCAGTGTTGCCTTAGTAAACAAAAGTTTGGTGCTTTTCAGTCGGTCAACACGAATGTACCCAAATAGAGCTTGGTTATGCCCTAATCCTGAAATAAATTACACGAAATTAATAAATACACTAGGATGACCAGTTTCGATCGTCAAGCGATCATCATCAGATCCATTACAATTAGGCTATAACATCTATGTTTGAGAATACAGGTGGAAATATTTACAATTGGTACTGCAACTGTCGGTGTTTGCTAAATGCAGTATAGTATATGATGTTAGGTGAAATGCTAAATGGTGATAAAAATCCGGAGTTTGTCTGTTTGGGGGGATTATATGGTTATACAAAATCAACTATGGTTATACTGTAATAATACAGGCAGATACTTATCCGGTTGTCTTCCTGGCAGTTTTTGACCCTTATCCGAAAAATTGTACGAACTTAAAATACAGTCGATTTTGCACATACTAAGAAAGTATTTCACTTTTTCGAGATAATAATAATATTAATAATAATAATAATATCGTATGGCCTCGGGTGCCTGGTGCAAGCTTTGTTATTTGCACCCAGAGGGCAGCTTGCATGTCGAATTTTGTCCTTCCTTGGAGCGCTATGGCAGCCAAGGAGGGTAGATATCTAAGCTGCTTGACACTATAGCGCTTTGTACTAGAGAAAGGAGGAACCTTTGTGTTGGCGGAAAATCCCGAGATTAATTTTACCATTAAGAACACGGCCTACTGAATTCAAATGGGTTCTTTAATATCCCAACAATGTATGGCATGCGCGCCGTGATTTTTGTCGCCTTTCAAAAAAATCACTTATCACGGCCAGGAGCGAACCTGCAAGCTTGGGTTGGTAGTCCGACACGATAACCACTCACCCACCGTGGCAAGCACTTCTTCGAGATATCGATGTATGACTGCAATTATCATTAAGATGTGTGACCTCCGGAGAGGCCTGGTATAGGTCTTTCAAGTTCAGACCCTTATAATAGGTGAAAAACATCACATTGTTGAGACATGCACGGTGAAATCAGGTCGCTATCAGATCCACTACCGATATCATTCGTAATAACAATAATATCGTATGGCCTCGGGTGCCGGGTGCAAGCTTTGTTATTTGACACCCAAAGGGTTGCTTGCATGTCGAATTTCGTTGCTCCTTGAAACACTATGAAAGTCAAGGGGGTTAGATATCTAAGCCTTGAACACTATAGCGCTTTCTGGTAGAGAAATGAGGAACTTTGTGTTGGCGGAAACTCCCGAGATTAATTATGCCATTATGAACACGGCATACTGAATTCAAATGGGTTCTTCGACATGCCAACAACGTATGACATGGTGTCGTAATTTTTGCCACCTTTCAAAAATCACTTACCACGGTCAGGAGCGAACCTACAAGCTTGGGGTTAGTAGACCGACACGTTAACCACTCACCCACCGGGGCAGGCTAAATTCGTAATAACGTCAAGCAAGCCTGCTATTAAATTACTGGTACCTAACGGTGGACAATGATTTGGACGAAGCCGCGAAAGACTGCCAGTATTTGATTATCGCACAAAATCTCAAAATACTTACGCAAATGGGATGCAAGTACTCGGGGAGAGATCTTACGAAAACGATCATTTCATACGAGAGACAGAGAGAGAGAGAGAGAGAGAGAGAGAGAGAGAGAGAGAGAGAGAGAGAGACCACCATATTGCAGACTAGTCGGCCCCAAGGTCATAACCATGAGTCACTGACATGTTGAAATGGCAATTTAAAGTTTAGATAATAAACCCAGAAAGTAACCTTCACATAAATACCGCCTGCCGGCCGTATTGTTAAACTGCATAGCATTGAAACACGACTTAAACGCTGTAGGTGGTGTTGCACTAGTACCAGGCAGTCTTTTGAACCAATCACCGCGGACATGCGACTTCGGTGGCACAGTTGGTAGCATGCTGTTCCCAAGATAGCGGGTTCAAACCGGGCCGAAGTTGTAGGATTTTTTAAGAGCGTTAAAATCCTTCAGTATGCCTTCTTTCGGAGGGGAAGTAAAGCCGGCGGTCCCATGTCAAAAATTTATGGCATGTAAAAGATCCTTCCACAGAATAAACTTGTTGTCAAGCTAAATTTTTAGGTTAGATTTCGTTGGAACGCTCTACCAAAGTTCCAACGTTCACCACTAGGTATCACTGACATCTGGTAGCGAAAGTTAGAACTACTTGAAAGGAACTTGTAGCTCACCCTATGGGTGACCGCTTGAAGCAGCTACAGCCTCGGACACTCCTGGCACAAAAAGCCATGCGATAAATAAATAACAGCAGACATAATCAGTCTTCAAGATGCCAAACAATACTGGCAAAGGACAGTAGTTCAGTGGAGACCAGTAGAGTAATCTGACAAGTCGCGAATTTGCACGTTAACATGGATAAGAAAGGAAAATAACCAGTGATGGACAAAGCAAAGAGAATATAATAACGAGGTTGGCTCAGGCAAGGAAAGAATTTCTAAAGAAAATAAATCTGTTGACATAATTATGGCGTTTGAAGCCATTTTTCAGTGTTGGCTTAGTAAACAAAAGTTTGGTGCTTTTCAGTCGGTCAACACGAATGTACCCAAATGAGGTGGGTTATTCCCTAATCCTGAAAAAAATCACATGGGATTAATAAATACACTTGGATGACCAGTTTCGATCGTCAAGCGATCATCATCAGATCCATTACACTTAGGCTATGAAATCTATGTCTGAACATATGGGTGAAAATATTTACAATATGCACATTCAGCCTATTTAGTTGCAGTATTATTTAAGATAATTCAACTCGTCAGTATTTGTTGGTTGCAGTCTCTGTGATGTTGCTTGCCACGGAGGGTGAGTGGTTAACGTGTCGGTCTACTAACCCAAGCTTGCAGGTTCGCTCCTGGCCGTGGTAAGTGATTTTTTTGAAAAGCGGCAAAAATTTGCGACACGCATGTCATACGATGTTCGCATGTCAAAGAACCCATTTGAATTCAGTAGGCCGTGTTCATAATGGCAAAATTAATCTCGGGATATTTCGCCAACACAAAGTTCCTCATTTCTCTACTAGAAAGCACTATAGTGTTCAAGGAACAACGAAATTCGACCTGCAAGCTGTCCTCTGGGTGTCAAATAACAATGCTTGCACCCGGCACCGGAGGCCATACGATATTATTATCTGTGATGTTTTATTGAGATACTGGAAGTGGTGATTGACCTCCGGAATTTGCCTGTTGTAAATGGTCCATTGACCAAACTTTTGTTTCTGATGACATCAAATATAGATTTAGGTATTAGTAAGTCATGTTTGAAAGCCTTTGTCTGAGCGTAGTGATATATGGAAGTGAAACTTGGGACTGTTGGCGCAGCAGAAATGTGGTGTTACAGGAGAATGATCGAACTCATTCCGCGAAGCAACAAGTGCCTAAACCGAAATGGAGACTGTACTATCAGTTGGCTGTATTGGTTAAATGAAAAAAAAAAAACTACACGTTTCACTGCAGACCTTCAAACCTTTGTTTCTGAACACCCCTCGTATGCTAATTTGACAAATTTCTCGAATATTGATAAACATAATTTCATTCAAATTATATTCGTGAATTATGCAGTAAAAGGAATTAAATTAATATTTGTTGGATATTATTCGAGTCGTCTAGTTGCAAAACTCAGTTAACCCACTTGTTAATAAGGATCATGTCGTAAAATTATTTATTTTAATATTTTCTTTTATTTTACTTTTTTGTTTTGTTTTACTTTATTTTGTTTTTGTTTGTATTTTGTTTTGTTTATTTAGTTTTATTTATTGTTTTTTTTGTTTTGATTTGTTTTATTTTGATTTTCCAGAAAACAAACACAAAACAATAAACAAAAAACACGAAGCAAAAAGCAAAATTCAAACACAAAAGCAAAAGCAGAAAACAAAAAACAAAAGAAACACAAAGCAGAAAGCAAAATTCAAAAACAGCAAAAGCAGAAAACAAAACACAAAACCAAAAAAGACGAAGTAAAAAGCAAATTTCAAAAACAAAAGCAAAATTAGAAAACACAAAACAAGAAACACAAAGCAAAAAGCGAAAATCAAAAAAGCAAAAGCAGAAAACAAACACAAAACCAAAAGCACAAAGCAAAACGTAGAAAACAACAAACACAAAAGATACGTGAGGCAAAGTTCAGAGAAACGTTTCTCATGAAAATGATTCTTATTCACAAGTGGATTAAACGAGTTTTGTAACTTGACGACTCAATTTATCTTTGTGTATTTAAATAGAAATATTATGGAATTTCCCAGTGGTACATCAATCCAAATTACGGTAGTGTATACCATAATTATGTTACGATTGGCAGCAATGGTCGACCGAGCTTATTATTGTTGAGAGGTTTGATGGGTGACTGACATGCAAGTCCCCCGTCATATTATGTTTAAATAGCCTCATTAAACAATTGAAGAGGGGAGAGCTCCTCATTGGTCAATATTATGGTTAAGAAGGAAGCCAGGAATGTTATTGTCATCCTGTTGGTTGCAAGTCACGGAGTACTTCAGTTAGCCTGAGGACTGAAACATCATTGTTTGTTCTCTTAGGATAAGTGACATTCGCGGTTAGAAGTATCCTACGTCTCTAGTGTACAGCTAACCAGCTAAAATAGGTCCAAGTAGTCATATTAATAAATACATATTATTGCAAATTATTTACAAACAAATATAGTTTGTATTTCCACTTTTTTTTAAATTACTTATCTCCGTCTGATTTCGCCTTTAGGCTTCGTTTAACTAATCAACAAAGGTCAAAGAATAAAACTGTGCGCCTAATAGAGGGCAATGACAAGAGAGAGAAGGCCTGTGCATGATTGAGTATCTAGGTGTAGTAGATCACTGAGCTTAGAGGGCTTAGACAAGAGAAGGAAGGAAGATTGTAGTTTTACGTGACCGTGAATCTTGTGATTATGAGCCACGGGACCTCCTCTTAACGTGGAATCCGAACCACAGGACATGGCATTTCACTTCGAAAATCTCACATGCATTGACCGGGAATCGAACCCGGACCGCCTTGGTGAGAGGCATACAGCTAGACCGCTGAGCCACCAAGCCCCTGCTTAGACAAGAGGGAGAAGACCTGTGCATGTTTGAGTATCTAGGTGTAGTAGATCACTGAGCTTAGAGGGCTTAGACAAGAGGGAGAAGACCTGTGCATGTTTGAGTATCTAGGTGCAGTAGATCACTGAGCTTAGACAAGAGGGAGAAGACCTGTGCATGTTTGAGTATCTAGGTGCAGTAGATCACTGAGCTTAGACAAGAGGGAGAAGACCTGCGCATGTTTGAGTATCTAGGTGTAGCAGATCACTGAGCTTTGAGGGCTTAGACAAGAGGGAGAAGACCTGCGTATGTTTGAGTATCTAGGTGTAGTAGATCACTGAGCTTAGAGGGCTTAGACAAGAGGGAGAAGACCTGTGCATGTTTGAGTATCTAGGTGTAGTAGATCACTGAGCTTAGACAAGAGGGAGAAGAACTGTGCATGTTTTCGTATGTAGGGAGTTGGGTGTAATAGATCACAGAGACACGCGAAAATCAGATAACGTAAGATACAAGGTAAGAATCTCCGGAGGGAACAGGACAGATCTAAATCAGTAAAGCATAGGTGAGAAGAATGGGTAGGTAAAAATTCACTTGATCGTTTAAAACTAATGAAAGATTCTCGTAGACAATCTACTTCAACCCCAGAATGAATGAATGAATGAATGAATGAATGAATGAATGAATGAATGAATGAATGAAAGAATGAATGAATTATTGTTGATCTGATGGAAGTGGGACTTTAGGACATCTTTGGTCATCAACTCCGTGTGTTGAATTTGTATCATATCCAGTGTTATTGTGATGTCTGTGGTCGTATAATCGTAATCATTACTTCAAGCAGAGAAAATTTCGGAGAAAAATATATTGAAGATAGTAGTTATCAGAGTGGAGATTCGAGTCTCGGATTTCCAAACTACAGCGCCTCTTGAATTTGAATTTTGAATTTGATTTATTATTTCTCTTATACAGGCCACTGACGTTACAAAGCCTCTTTATGCTGCTCCCTTCATTCCGAGGGCGGTTGAATACAATAAAAAAATGTAGAAAGAAAAAAAATACTTAACCTAAACATTCAATTGACAATAGAAGTTCTTATTATTACATCTATTCACGTTGATCATGATAATTGTATGGCTGATAGATTACCATGAAGGGAGTGTTTTATCGCTCTGATGGGAAGTCCTGGATACTGGTGCAATTTATATTTATTCCAGAGAATACTAGCTGAAATACGGAATCAACCTTTGCATTTTTCGGTTCTATGATGAGGTATCTGGAGCATTTGTGCAGTGTGTCTATTCGCACGGTTATGCACTGACTGCATGGGAGTTAGTGTGCAGTAAATATAAGACGGAATTTTGAATTTTAGAATTTTTATCACAGTTCGAGCCATGGCATACTGTCTTCGTTCTTTTAATTTTGCAGTCACGGTGCGTGACTTCACGCACAAAGCTACGCTGTGACAAGAGACAATAGCAAAATAAGACTCATGGTCTAACAAGAAATATTATTATTATTATTAGTATTAGTATTATTGAAGCTGCCCTAGTAGGACCATAACATATTCACATGACCGATCTTGTTATAGAATATTCATTTCGGCACAGAGATTAGTTATACGTTAAAACAGATATTCAATTCAGAACGTGATGATTTGATACTGATTCGATACCTCTTTCGTCACACACATGGTTCAATGACTTCGTTAAAATTGTGTTCCAAATAGCCATTTCACCACGAGGTCGTAACTGGGTTGAAAGCACAGTGGTTCGCATCTCCACAGAGACCCGTCCATACTCTTCTGTGACAACAGCAGCAACAGTACGAGTTGTTGAAACCGGTTTCTCCTCGCGATGCCAAGGCAACGAGTTCGAACTCCCAGTATGGTAAAACCAAGGCTGTAACGTTACAAAAACCTTTACCTCAGTAGTCATCCCTGATTTATTCTCTCTAAAATTTGCAGCAGGGCACAACAAGAAACTCTCGCCGAAGTACGAGTGCAACCCATCACGGTTTAATAATAATAATAATAAATTATGTTTGAAAACTATTGGAATAATGTACAGGGGTAGGAGGGTGATCTACAATCTATACAGAAACCAGACAGCAGTTATTCGAACCGAAGGTCATGAGAGAGAAGCTGGTATTCAGAAAGGTGTAACGCAAGGCTGCAACTTATCACCCATACTTTTCAATCTATACATTAAACAAGCAATGAAATAAATTGGAGAAAAATTCGAAGTAGGAGTAAAGATTCAAGGAGAAATAATTGTAACACTGAGATTTGCTGATGACATCGTCATCTTAGCCGACACATCAGAGGATTTGAATGAAATAAATTGGAGAAAAATTCGAAGTAGGAGTAAAGATTCAAGGAGAAATAATTGTAACACTGAGATTTGCTGATGACATCGTCATCTTAGCCGACACATCAGAGGATTTGAATGAGTTTTTAAATGGTATGGATTCTGCATTGAGGAAATAATTAATGGGAAAATTAATAAATGTAAAACAAAAATATACTCAAACTACACAACAAATAATGCACCAACTGCTATAGACTCGCCAAAAGATAATTTAATTTACTGCGCTTCATTCATATTCAGTGCTTAATAGATTGAACCTCGATATCTCAAAACGTTAGGGGATGTCAAATTAAGTCGACTTGTCAAAAATTTGACGTATGAAGATACGTAAAAAATATATTTAACTTTGCGATGTACTGGCCACAAAATACTGTATGTAGTTGTCTAAATTTATGTCATACAAATTGATGTTGGTAAAGAATATAGACAGAAAGAGAGCGATATTCTACAAGGGAAAGTAAGGTCGTTAAGTCAAAGGGACTCTACTAATACATGGGAAATTCAGGAACTACAGAGAAAAGATCTAAGGGGGGGAGGTACACCTTTCGTATGACAATTTCTACTGAGTCACAAAAATTTATATCTAATAAATTATATGTTGCAAAGAAATAGAACTTTGCAAGATTATTAAACACAATTCACTCATTATTAAGCACAAAACACATTTTATAATATACTTGGAGTCATGCATTATTATACCACCAAACTTCCAGTTGTTCTTGGATAGCGTTCACATGATAACTACCCCACAATTTAAAAAAAATTACATGAATGTTCTTTTGAAACATTCACGGCTACAACATACGCTAAAATAATTGATACACATGTTCAGGAAAGATATTTTTTTAACTTTTATTGGGTAAAAATATTTTGGTGTATGTTGTTCATATTAGTACAATACTCAATCATTGAGATATCTTGAATATTATTTGAGTTATCATGTAAACACTGTGTGAAAATAACGTTCTGGGAAACGAGCTTCAAACTTACCTAAGGGCAGAATTTAAGGAGACAACTTAAGCGACAGCCAGGCCCGACGAGAGGGGGGGGGGTCAGGCAGGGCTGGTGCCCCGGGGCCCGACCCTTCCAGGGAGGCCCGGCGTCCTAGGAGGATGTGCAAAGCACTTATTTTTCAGGACGCGAAGAGATATTTTCCCTTTCGTGATACTCTTTAACGTCTCAGTACCGTTAAACATAAAATCAATTTCCCTTCTTTATTTACGACTTAGAAATTACTCTGGTTCCTGACGAAGCCGCGGCAGGAATGCAGGATTTGGCTTCCCGACTGCGGTGTTATTCGTAGTCTTAACAGTAAAAAAAAAGGCCTGTTTGTCGTTACAGATGTTAATTCATTTAGGGGCTTGCAACATTCAACCCGTGTACTTGGTAGCTAGTAGGTCTAGTATCACTGGTGGATAATGAACCATTGGCGCTCGGTTGCGGATGGTTTGCATCAAATAGTACTGTAGATATAATGTATTTGCTGACGCGTTAGTTTTACGGTTTGTTTCTGAAGGCCTCCGTGTTATTTAATGAAGTTGACTGTAAAGAAGTATTTTTCACAAATATTAATGAAGCGAACAAAATAGAAAACCAAAAAATGTGCGAATTGTGTAGACTGAAGGAGAGGCTAGTAGCTGTTGTATAATAAGTGAGGTGTATTGGCAACATTGTTGTAACTATTTGTCTTGGAGAGTAAATCTTAGACCCTCTTAAAACCATCAACTGCTGGACGAAAAGCGGGAAATACACTGTGCTGTGCTAAGGCCTCTGTGACATGATAAATCGCATGTCGTATTCTTAGTTGCCGACTGGGAATGCGTTGGCCGTCGCGACTATTGCTGTAATTATTAGGGTTAAGAGTAGGGTAGGTGTCCCTGGACTTGAAATAAGGTACTGACCCGGTATTGGTCTGGAGGGAGTGTGAAAAACCACACTCAGGATAGTCGCTGTCAGCGCCCGGATTCAAACCTCCGATCTGTAGACTTGCTGTAGGCCCCCATCACGGTCATTGGTGGGTTACACCGCGGGGTCTTACTTGAAGATGTGAGAGCTTTTACTTCAATATCGGAGAGTCTTTTCTAAAGCCACTAAATGTCGTATATGAGCTCGCGAGGGAGACTTTCCTGATCGAGGACCTGAGATGCAACCTTATTCTACCAGGAGGAGCAGCATATGATAAGCTGTTGCATAAGCTAAGGGAAAAGAGGAGGGACATTTGGGAGGACTTCTATTCAACGGAGGCCATGACGTATCGGAAATGGATGGAAACGGGCTACCAACTGAGGCATATAGTCACGAGACTGGCTGTCCACGGGTTCCACTTCAAGATGTGTAAAAACAAGGTTTTCCATGAACCTAACACAAACTGTGTGTGCAGGCTATGCGACCAGATATGTGAAAGATATCACCTCCAGAAGTGTTCCTCGAGGTCAGGTTCGATTAGTGAGTTTATCAAGGATTTACAAACACTTATTGAGAGCTCATTGGTCGTCACGTTGTTATACCGGTATGTTATATTTTTCTGTATCATCTATGCACATTGTGCGCAATAAAGTTTATTATTAAACGTCAATGGTCACCAAATGTTTACTCCAAAATATCCCAAAAATAATCACCCAAATGGCCTATCCTATAACTCAATAATTTGGACCTAATTTTTGCAAACTTTTCCGGAGGAGGGCCAACGGACCCCACTCTGAGCTTGGTGATATTCCATACCCCAAGATCCCCTGTGTGTCCACTCCCCCATAACCTTGGCTTAAATCCGCCCATGATGGTCACCAGTCATAGATAGGATTGAGGATGTTTAGGAAAATCTGGCTCTAGTTTTGCTTACTGCAAAGAAATATTAAATTATAAGAAATCCACTGACTGCCAATTACAAAATATAGCTCAAATTCACATTTTCTTCTTTTGTGAAAACAATCACTGATCAGCTGCAATCTATTGATAGAACATAATAACTTGAGTTAAGTTAGAGTACTGTATACCTGTGGTTAATTATGAAAATATATTTTGCTTTGTTTAATGTACAAAGATGTGTGATCGCCGTTCAACCAAAACACTTATCAGTGTTTAGGCTTAGACCCAAGGGCGTGACTCTTCAAGGTGAGCAAATTTTAAGAATGTCATCATAAAAACACTATATGTAAAACTATTTTAAAATATGTCTTGACTTTGTGTAAAAATTATGTTTTCATTGTGAAAAGAGATTACGTCATATGTCACAGAGGCCGTAGTACTGCACAGTGTACAGTATACCCTTTCCACCTCTTTTAACATGCAGTTCAGTGAGATGAACTTCCTGTTGATTAATTTTTGGGTATTATGACGTAGGGATAGAATTGAGGAGAAAATGAATGTACGGGTTAAAACGATGAATCATGGAAAATAAGCACAGAATCACCGACGGTGGAATTCCAACCCACCTGTTTCCGAGTTCATGGACAACAGCTTTTTTCATTGTGAGTATTTTTCCAAAGTTAAATACTGTAAAAGCGATGCAATTACTGGTCCGGAAAATGCAACTTTTTTCAAATTTGTGTACGACAAACGACCATATTGATTTTATGAGTATCACTGAAGTTCTAAAATTATTGATATCAAAGAGGATCTGCAGAACTTTAAATCTGAACACTGTGCATGCTTACAGTGTTACCTCATCGAGACAAATTTAGATTTGTCAAACGCCAAAACAGTATAGTGAATTAATGACAATTGTTACGGTACCTAGTTTTTGATGGCTTTAATCTGATATTAATTTTTGTTAATTGAAAATAATGCATTAATACGCGCTTGTCAGGTATAAACATTGAATTTGCAAATAATTTTGGATCCATTCCTCCACTTTCAGATGATGATGTAAATTTGACATACCAGCATTAACTTATTTATATTGATAGTAATTCACGCTCTGCTTATGATAATAAATATAGCCTGGATTTACTGGAATATATCATTGAAATATTATTATTATATATGAATTGCAGCCAATGGTCATTTCAATTGAACGTCCGTAGGCTCATCAACAAGTTTAATTTCAAGTAGTTCCAACTTTGGCTACCAGACGCCACTGTCACTGACACCCAGCAGGGAACGTTGGAACTTGATAGAGCGTTTCTAACCAAATAACCTACAAATTTTGGCTACACACTACCAATTGTAGTGGTAGGTTCTTTACATGCCATAAATCCATGGCATGGGCCCGCCGGCTTTACTTCCCCTCCAAATACAGACATACTGAAGGATTTTAACGCTCTTAAAAATCCGTCGACTTTGGCCGGGTTTATACCCGCGATCTTGGGCATTGCAGTTCAGCATGATACAAATTATTATTATTATTATTATTATTATTGCTTGTTTGCTGGCTCTTTATATTCTTGTAATTGATTTCGTAATGGACATTTAGTGCAAATAAAAAAAAATGTGCAAAATCAGTTTGTGCAAATTTGCGAGGATTTTACAGAATTTCGTTTTAGAGAAGGGCCCGGGAGATTCCAGCCCCAGGGCCCGTCGTTGCTCTCCACGGCCCTGGCGACAGCAACTTACATTTAGGGGCAAAGCTCTGGAAGTATTCAAGATATTTCCATTTTGGTTTCACCAAATGAAAGATAAAAGATAAGTCATTTAAATAATTCGTTTAAACAAATTGATGACCCTGAAAGGTGAAGGCCTACCTCCCACCTTAAAAATATCGAGAAAGGGCCAGGCAAGGATAAGATAATACAGAATGGGAGAGAAGATCACAGAGGAGACTGAAGTTATATAAGCACGAGCGAGAGTCGGATTAACGAAGAGAATGAAGATGATGTGGAAAGAAAAGAAAGGATAGCGCAGCAAAATTAATTGTTTCCCTTGGTTCACGATAGGCTAGAATCGCAATAATTAAAGTATAAGGTTGCAGACCAAAACATCGAATTATGGATATGATTTTATCCGCACTAGAAGTATCGATGCAACACGCTTCAACAACAGGGATGTAAGTGTGCTTGTCCTTGTTACCATGGTAACTAGTTATCGACCCCACACGCTTCAACAACTGGGATCTAAGTGTGCTTGTCCTTGTTGCCATGTCCCGTGGTTCGGATTCCACGTAAAAAGGACGTCCCGTGGCTCATGATCTCGAGATTAACGGTCACGTAAAACTGCAATCTTCCTTTTTCCTTGTTGCCATGGTAACTAGTTGTCTATACAACACACTTCAACAACTGGGATCTGAGTCTACTTGCCCTTGTTGCTATGGTAACTAGTTGTCGATGCAACACGTTTCGACAACTGGGATCTACCTGCTTGCTCTTGTTGCCATGGTAACTACTGGCGACCAAAATATTATGTGTAGACTACTCGAGTTTGAAGGTTGTTTGTGAAGTAACCAATAGATCTACATAAAATCCAATATCATCATTTTCGTCGTTCTATTTTACGTTAGTTCATGTAGGTTTGGAATTTTTAATTTATAAAATGATGTTTTTTTACCGCAGTTGGAACACAAAAAGTGCCGTTTTTAAGCGTGTTTCAACCATGCGTCACATTTAAGAATTATTATCTAAACAAACCCGTCATCAGATCGAATCCAAATTTTAACACAATATACATTGGAATGTTGTATAACTGGTTTATTAATTTCAATGTTTTTTGTGTCCAAGAAACAAAGTTGTTATCATTGTTGTAAGGTAACTTTTTCTCGGCTCGGAGTGGTTGGAAAATGTAGTTCTTGGTTACGTTGTAATCCTTATAGAACAGAAAGATATGCTGTATGATTGTGAAATACGTAAATTAATTCTCTTATTTTATATCGTTTTTTTTATTTGTACGGGGAATTAAGACATGGTTCACCAGTTAGCCGCTTCGGTGAAAGCTATACAACGTTGCCAAGATGGGCTCCATCATGCGTCATGGCGCGCCTCGCTCGGAAGTGATGGGCTCCATATCAGCAACGCTGTACAGCATTTCCCGGAGCGGCTAGCTGGTGAACCATGTCTTAATTCCCCGTACAAATACAAACCGATATAAAATAAGTGAATTAATTTACGTATTTCACAGTCATACAGCATAACCTTTTGATGTATAAGGATTACCAACCAAGAACTACATTTTCCAACGACCCCGAGCCGAGAAAAAGTTATCTTACAAAAATGATAACTTTCGTTATTGAACACACAAAATTTTGAAATTAATAAACCAGTTATACAACGTTCCAATGTAGCCTATAGTGTGTTAAAATTTGGATTCGATCTGATGACGGGTTTGTGAGATAATTCTTAAATGTGACGCATGGTTGAAACACGCTTAAAACGGGCACTTTTTGTGTTTCAACAGCGATAATAAATATTAAAATATAAATTAAAATTTCCAAACCTACATGAACGAACGTAAAATAGAACGATGAAAATGATGATATTGGATTTTATGTAGGTCTATTGGTTACTTCACAACCTTCAAACTTGAGTGCACATAATATTTTGGTCGACAGTAGTCGGAAATGTGTCGATGCAACACGCTTCAACAACTGGGATCTAAATCTCTACTGAACTAGAATGCATATGCTTAGATGACGAACATGCGTTGCCATGGTAACCACAGAATAGGTTTTTTGTCCATGATGATCACTTGTACATCTAGGCTAAAGCGTCAGAACTCTTGGATCGAACCATCTCGCAGGAAAAAGAAATAACATTGTATGTTTACGTGACCATTAATCTCGCGATCATGAATCACTGGACCTTTGTTTTTTTTTACTTTTTATCGAGCCACCAGATGTGTCATTTGATAGTTAAAAAATCTCACATGTATTAACCAGGAATCGAACCTGGTCCACCTTGGTGAGAAGCAAGCAGCTTGACGAGCTGTCGCGCTGGAAGCCGGAAACTGACTCCAATATGGTCAACAAAAATCTAGTTTTCCCAGGCCATGTCCATACACCCACACACAAGCACACATGTTGTGCATGAAGCAAGTACAATGACCGCTGACAATGAAGGGGAAGTACTCCCGAATCTACCACCCCCACACAGGTCTATGACCTGATTTACTAAGTGCAAGTGAGAGGAGGAGGGGAGGAAGTTCCGTGACAAATCGCTCAACAATGCGGAAGGACGTTCAAGAGTTGCACTAAATAACAACCTAAGTTAAACATGCTCCAGCAGAATTCAATTTGTGCTTCCACCGTCACACCGATCAGTTTTGTGACCAGCGGAGCGAGTCTCGCTCATCAATCAACAACAGCTCACCTTCCCTTACACCAAGAATCATTCCCTACATCCATAGACGGATGGGGCTCCACTATTGGTCAGAATGCTGAGTTCCATCCATTGCCCATTATCAAAATTGCATTGCTACCCTTCACGGATAAGCTCGAAGGCAAATTGCTCAAGCTTAATATTTTCAGCACCTGCTATTTTGCTTTCACAGTAAATGCTCTGACAGAATTACGTCATGTATCCTGTTTAACTAGGGTTAACAGACGGGCAGAGTAAAATATCAGGTCATTTGATTGAAAAATCAGGTATTAAAAAAATAAAAAAAATAAAAAAAGATTCCAAAAATAGGGGTTAAATTTTAATATTAAGTTAAAAAACAATAACAAAAAAATAACAAGACGCACAGTACTGACCAGCGTTTTAAGAACTAAAAAAAGAGCACAATACTCATAGAAATGTTTCACATTGTTCAGGTATTAACAAAGATATTAACAAAGGTTCAGGTTTTAGCACGCGCATCGAAGAAACCAAAACAGTGAAACCAACGGTAGGCACTAGAAACTCAATTAATTACTGCCATTCCTTTAGGAACACATTCAACTGAGTTCGGTACCTTTTCTTTCTTGCTCTGTTTGGCATAAGTCAATCAGCCTTGTTTTATTACTACAAAATAAAAAAAACTATAATATAAATATCAAATGATTAAAAATCAGGACAGTCAGGACACAGATAATGTCCTGATAAATCAAGATGTCTGGTAACCCTATGTTTAACTACCTTTCAACTGGTATTAATATAATTAGTATGTAAAAACATTGTCTCAATGTAAAAAATAAATACGTACTGTATGTATTGCAAAATCTCATGTCATCCGGGAGTTTTCACTGCGCGTGAGCAAACTGACTCAACGTGTGCATATCAAAGAAAGATTTGTACACAATTCAAGTAAATAATGTAAACCGTTAAGAAACAATGGATGCCACTTGAATCAAACTATCTTGGAAATGGAGAATGTTACAAAAATTTGTGACACGAGAAGTCGCACGAAGACAAATTACCGCGGCAGTCATAGATCACTCGGGAACGGGAGAGACGAGACTATGACAACCGTCAAGGTCAAGCGCGAGAGAGTCCAGAGAGAGATGAAACGGGCGCCCAAAACTCTACCGCAAAAAGAAATATAATATTAAGAAAATTCAAAAAGCACGGCAAAAGTGCCACGGGCACAGACAACAACAAAAACTTGTATTGTGTTATCTGTTATTGATATATTTCGAACCAGGGAGTTCGGATACTTTTGGTCATCAGCCCCGTGTATAGTCGTGAGGGTCAACGAAGTCCCAGGCTGTTTCAAGCGAATCGACATGAAACTTATCCTCAGACATATACGAGCCATTGGAGAACGTTCTTTTTTTCTTAACGAGGCTATCGTTGAAGAGTAAAGACACTTGAACCTCTTGAGATCTGAAAATGCCATATTTTTCAGCCGACTTGAATTACCATTTTTTCTCCCAATGTTCTAAAAAACTAAACCCCGATTAGCATAGCAGTAACACTTCCGTAACGTACCGCGAAGTAATCTTCACAGGAAGCCAACCGGTGTATTAGAGGTTTTTGTCAGTTGATTTGTTTCGGTGATTTAACCATTATGTTCGGAGGGCTTATATTCTGGTAATGCCACGAAGAAAGAGAAGGCACCTGAATGGACCTTCCTCAACGCATAAGCCGAGAGCGTTAGGTAGCCCGTTGAGAATGTGGATCACATCTACATATGTAATGGAACACACACATAAGATTGAGGTCTGGCACTCCGTGACTTGAGGCTAGGCCGAGGGATCACACGACTACATAACTGCAGATTTAACACCTCGCCAGAGGTACAATGTGTTTCAACAAAAACACCTCTATACAGCTCACACTTGCTACACCACAGAAGCTGATGGTTTGGAGATAGAAAGTTCAAACCTCAGTGCAGTGAGCAGCCATCCTGAGTATGGTTCCTTTTTCTTTTCGTGTCACCTTAAATAAGTAACTAACAATGTAACCTTACCATTTCCTCCAAACATGGTGATCTATAGTGCACGTCACCTTAGATAAGTTACTAACAATGTAACCTTACCATTTGTCACACATCTCTACAAACATGGTGATCTATAGTCCGCGTCACGTTAAATAAGTTACTAATAATATAACCTTACTATTTATCCCACATCTCAACAAGCATGGTGCTCCATAGTATAGTTTCTGTTGTTTTGAATCAGGGTCATATTCACTATTTCCACTCATGGCTCAAAGTAACAACGTAAGCAAACACTGAAACTGGCAATTGTAATGGTACTCGTAATTTGGCAGCCATGTGGTCATCGTAGATCTTTAACATCGACAGCCGGATATCAACTTATAACATAACCTACTGTAGCCTATAAAGCAAAACACACAGAAGAAGATGATAAATGTTCACTTGATGTAGGCTGCATATTCTATCTACTATCTATTATTGTGCATGACCGGCACAAGATTAAGGCATCTACAGTATAATTGACCTATTGTTGCGGAATTCCAGTTTGATATACCGATGGTTGCGATAGGAAATATCAATGTTGGCAACGTTGTCTCAGGCGATTCAAGTTTGAATATACAAGGTCATCGAAAAATAATGCCTAGATTTTAAATAATTGCTATAAAAAACTATTAAAAGTATTGTAATGGTTTTTGCCTTAAAATGCGTGGAAAATATAACATCCCCCCCATATCTTAGTATGTTTCAATGTGAGTTCAGTTTGTTGCTCTGCAGACGTGTAATCTGTAGTCCACATTGTGTCACGTCCGTTGAATTATAGCCTATCTAGAGTAACAGTGGCGATGGCGGCAGCAATTCGCTAGCGGAGATGCACCAAATCACGAATCTTTTCTGCGTAAACAACGATTTTTATGAACACCTGGAAAAATAAATCCATTGGGGTTAGGTCTGAACATCTGGGAGACCAGGAAATGGGGGTTTCCCTGTCAATCCAACCGTTTGGAAAGCATGCGTCGAGTGTATCGCGTACCGCGCGAAGGTAGTGAGACAGAGCCCCATCTTTCAAAAAAAAAAATGACACGATGTCCAGTCTGTTGTTCGATTTCTTCTATTTAAGTTAAATTAGGCCTGTAATTGTTTTTTCAGCGAAAAAGAAAGGTCCAATAACTTGGTCATGAAGTTACCCGCACCATTTCGGGAGAATCACGAACATACTCGTGGATTTCGTTAGGCAACTAGTCCGCGCATACCGACGTCACGCTAATGAAGCATTAAACAAAGTTTACACTAACCAGTTACCACACAGTGAAAGAATCACTCATTTAACATAAAAGGTTTCGTTCGATATTATATCTTTTTTAAAATTCTAGGTATTGCAGTGGTTGTTAAGAGTCCTAAACACTATTTGGAAATAAGAAAAAATACCAACAGACTGGACTAAAGGTGTTATCGTCCCTCTATTTAAGAAAGGAGACAGACTGAAACCTAGCAACTACAGGGGAATTACTCTTCTATCTCGTGGCCTGAATATAATGGAACGAATCATAGAACACAGATTAAGAATTATCATTGAACCACAGCTTGAAGAAGAGCAGTACGGCTTCAGACCGAACAGGGCAACAACAGATCTCATATTTTCTGTCACAATGATTATGGAGAAGCACTGGGAAAAAGGAATAGACATAATATTCATTTTTCTAGATATTGAGAAGGCTTACGACAGTGTGCGGAGAAATACAATCTGGGAATGCCTTCAAAATAGATCAATACCATGCGCTTTAATAAATAAAGTAAATATGCTATATGAACACTGCCAGAGTTGTGTCCAAATAGGTGATGGCTATTCAGAGTGGTTCGAGACTAAGCCGGGTGTACAGCAAGGCAACTTTTATTCATTACTGTAGGCTAATGGATGAAATAATGAAGAGAGTTAATAGACTCAATAAGCATTTGTAGATGATGATGTAACATGGGGTGAAGATGAGGCTGAAATACAACAGAAGCTGAATGATTGGAATGCTATATTCAAGCAATTTGGTCTGAATATAAGCAAGTCCAAAACGGTAGTGATGCCAGTTAGTCGACAAAACATATGTAGTAACATCGCTCTGATTGGTACAAAGTTAGAACAAGTACATCAGTTCTGTTACCTTGGCAGTGTAGTGTCGACAGATAACCAACCATCTGCTGAAATCGCTAGTAGAGTTCAACATGGAGCGCAATTTTATCATCTCGTGAGAGGGCTTCTTTTGGATAAGCAAGTTCCATTAAGATCAAAACTAATACTCTACAAGAGCTTCTTTGAACCTGTTACTACATATAGCTTAGAAACCTGTACCCAATCCAAGAGAAATACCAGCAAACTACAGGCGGTGGAGATGAAGTTTTTAAGAACTATGATTCAAAAGACAAGGAGGGACAAAATAAAAAATTATGAGATACTCCATCTTGTTCAAGTAGAACAATCTCTTAATGAGATCTGTGTTGAAACCAGGCTGAAATGGTTCGGTCGGTGTCCGGACATAACGTACCACTTGATTTTCAAGGAGATAACGTACCACCTAGGTCGTTATCTACCTAAGAACGGTTTTCCCGTAATCCCCAAATATTTACGCTAGGACATAACGTACCACTTGATGTCAGACGGGCATTCCAGTTACAGGTTCATTACCACATAAAACATCAGTGGTGATCACACTGTGCGGCTTTAAACATTTTGGTATTGTAACATGGAGTTGTACAACGAATAAGGGCGGTTTATGTGCGCACTTCGACGGATACGCATACAGGAAGAAACGTCAGGCGAAGGACGATACTGTTACTTGGATTTTTGTAAAGCAACAAACGAAGAAGTGTTGAGTGTTTATAAAATCAAGAGTGGTCCATCAAACAGTCATGTGTGTGGAGTTCCGATCGATGCGCAGCTAGAAGTAAAGGAACGGACGCAATTGGCGAAGAAAAGGGCACTGTTTCAAAAATTCACTCCCAAGCTCTGGGCGATCTTCACGACAAACCACAGCTGATTTTAAACACGCCAAAATGTTCATAAGCATTTTGCCAGTCCAATGCCTGGATAACGTGTGATAGGAATCAAAAAACTTATATTTTATGTTATTTTATGTTATGTTATGTTATGTTATTGTCCACGTATTTATTACCAGGATTAATTGAGCAAAACCGTACGGTTAGGGTTTCATGCACCCTAAATACTTCCCACTCTTTCAAGTGGTACGTTATGTCCTCTCCTAAATATTTTAAAGTCATTAGCTGACTCTTCGCAGGTAATCAGCCGGCCAAATGGTACGTTATGTCCTATAACCGGTTCGGTCATATCAAAAGAATGGGCACACAAAGAACAGATAAGGTTTGGTTTGAGAAAGAACTGAAAGACAAGAGACCAAGAGGTCGACCGAGGAAGAGATGGATCGACCAGGTTAGAAATGATCTTGCCGGGAGAGGTCTGGATTTGCAGCAGGTCGTGGAGGGGGAGACATTCTTGGAGAGAACGAAATGGAGAGCGCTCACACACCGCACCCGGGAAACTGGAGTGAGTTCATGATGATGATTATAATTTTTCTATGACCCTGTATTTATTTAGGAAGACGACGGAATTATCCAATCGAGCATCCAACGTTGAGAAAAGACGATGGGTCTTACGGGCTTTTACTTTTAACGGAAACCCTCCCCACTGGTTTTGTTACCTCATCTTTTGTCATGAAGAAACTCTGAACATATGTATTTTTCGACATAATAGCTTCCTACAATTATCTGCCAATTGATTACCTTTGTTATTCATACAAGTATTGTTTATATTACGTCTTAGTGATTTAAAAATTTTCGAGGTTAGCACGCTGGAAAGAAAAGCCTCGTCCTGTGCTGCATGCTCGCCCGGAGCGGAGCACGTGCTCAGTTCGGCCAGTAACATAAGTTCTAAAGCACTATCCGTCATTGGTGTTACTGTTGTGTGTCTTGTTTTATTTTCTGTTCGATTGAATCAGGGCTGCCGACAGAGGGGTTCGAACCCACTATCTCCCGAATGCAAGCTCACAGCTGCGCGCCCCTAACATCACGGTAAACTCGCTACAATATTAATCTAAACAAAACAACATGAATATAATATTGAAAGAAACTAAATTTTAGCCTAACTAATAACAAAAAAAAGTGATGATCAACAGTATTGCTGACGTAAAAATTGTTAAATCGTCAGAATACACTCGAGAAGGAAGGACATCCGGCATGGAGAGCTAGTCTTAGGGCTGAAGACTAAAACACAACACTCTAAGGTTGTGAAAACTGAATTTAATATCTTTGGAGGTCTCCCTTGGAGGTCATATTCAAGGGTCACTACTGTGTTCACCTCTATTATTTGGCATAGTTTCTTTCACTGCCAATAAACACCTCTGATAATACAGACTTTCACACACGTATCACTTTCTTCTTCCTCTTGTTTGCGAGCCATCCCAATAAGAATATCCTTCTGGAGTTATTTCTGTATGGACACAAAAACACTTTCACACTAAAAGATAATGTGGGGAGAAAGTTTCAGTTTTAAACATGTGATGGGGAATTGTGAGCAGCTACCGGTTGTTGGAATAACTTAAGATGGCTTTCAGTTGTGACTGGCTGGCTGATTGCCAGTTCCGTTTGATTGCTACCGACCTGCACTGCGAGTGGAATCTTAGGACCAGTTCTCGCAAATCATCTCGTGCCACTCTAGTTAATTTGCGAGGTGACTTTTGTATTCTCAACACAATTCTATTGTTGCTGTGTCATTTGGAGAAGGGGCCCACAACCCTTTCTTACTTGACATTAGGTATTTTCAGTGTTCCCGTATTGACACCCCAATTGGCCAATGGTTGGTGCTATCAAAAACCTTTTCTGACATCAGTTTTTGGCCCCTGTCCGAACTTTGAATAGATTCCATGTTTCACATATTAAGAAAGTTACAGCGATGTTTCACATTTTCAAAAAAGGATCGAGTTTGTCCATAAACGAACTGGACCGAGATTTTATCAATTTGGAAGTGATTGGTGCAAAATGATGGTAGTTAATGTGTCCACAAGAAAATGATATAACCTATATAAACTCTAAAACTGATGGTGGTTTTGGGCTCTGTTGGATGTGAAACACGAAGATATGTCTAAATTTTCCGGAAGGCGTAACTTGGTACCCATTGCAATAGTTAGCTTTCTAATAAAATCTACCTAAAATATCCCGGATACGCCCCCATCCATTATAATTAGTCCATTTTTCCATTTTTACAAAATTCAAATTTCATATTTCGGAAGAAGAAGATGTTTTACTCATTTCATTTACACATTCGCCACTTGCCTTTCTAAATGATTTAATTGTCTACAATTTTGATTTTTTAATATAAATCTTAATATTTTATTTATTTACACTTACTAGGCCTATTAGAAAATTTCTTATTTTCTAACTGTATTTTGAAAATTCAATGTAAAGCCCAATATTAAATTATATTTTATTTATTTACAATTAATATTACATTGTGAGGACATCCATTTTTATTATTTTATTTAATTCTCTTAATTACAATTTATCTGAAACATTTTTCACTTCAAACAAAGTTAGTTAGTTATTGTTGTTTTAAGGGGCAGAACTACGAGGTAATCTGCCCCTCTTAACACAGATTAAAGATTACAAATTTGGAATTGAATTTAAAATTTTGAGGTAGACACCTAAATTTAAAAAAAAAAAAAAATACGGGGAAAAAATTATCATTCAAAAACGAACAAGTCGTTGAGTCAATTTACACTGGAAAATTTAGATTGCTGGCCCTAACCCACTCTCACTTATAAAGCGGATAACGCGATCAGCAGCCACCGCATCATCGGCTAATATAAGTTAGAGTGTCATCTGCAAACCAATGTTTCTTCGTACTGTAAGTCAGCAAGATCCACACACTCGGTGAAAATGTGGGCCACGGTGAAAACGGCTCCACAGGTACAAAGTGGGGGGTCTTCACTTCTCATCAGATACGAATGGGTGGATCTTGTATGACCTATCCTTAGCCGACACAAAATGACTGACCCTCTCCGTGACCGGAAAGAGCTCCGCCACACGCGAGTAGTTCCCTTGATCGCTCTCCGTTTACTGGGTATTGGGTCAGCTAGCCACTGACTCTCCCAAAATGCCAGAACTTGTAGGCGTTACTGAGAGCGTAGATCTTTAGCGGGTACCTCCATTGGTCGAGGTGGGAGTGATACCGCCTCCTTTGCAGCTTGATCCGCTAACTCATTTCCCGCCACATCAAACGAACATTAGTATTTTATTTTGATTTCATTCTTAATTGCGATAAAGAAGGCCTCAATGTCAGCCGAAACATGTACAATATATAATAGATATATTTGTGTAAGTATTGATTAGCGTATAATTTAAACATTGTCTTCATACTTGGAAATATCGTTTCTTAAACTTGGACGATTTCCAACATTTATATCAGTCGAGCTCAAGCTTACTCCTTAAGTTTTGGGATCTCGGGGCACCTCGTATATCTGACTTTCAAGAAAGGTAATACAAAGCATGCGTTCCCAATAAGGAACCCACTAATTTGAACGACAATCACCACTTGTGAAGGTGAAGAATAGCGGGGCAACTACAGAGAGATGGCATGGAGTTAAAATAAGTGACTCGCTGTTATCTGTTCACCAAATATAGTTCGTGACTGTGGATTCCTCTCACAAAAGCTCTCTCTCGCTTGTGTTGGCAACTTAATTGTTGAGGAACTCCTCCAGAGAGTCATCTCACAGCTCTCTCACCACAACATCACGTCAATCGAACCCAATCAATACAATGGGTCGGCCAGCACTCTTTCAGGTCGTAGCCAGATCGCGGGAATAATTCAACCGGAGAAGCAAAGCCCACAGCATTACCTATTAACTGGGAGGAAGAGAAGGGTGAGAAGGAGGAAGACAAGAAGGAAACGAAATAATATTAGGCATAGGAAACATAGAATAGAAGAAATTGTATGACGAGGAAAAAGAAGGAACAGGAAAAGTGGAAGATGTCGAAAATAAGGTAAAGGAAGGAGATGAGAAGAAAGAGAAGAAGAGGTGGAACAAGAGGAGTAGAACAAGAGGAGTAGGAGAAGGAAGAGGAGAAAAAAGATGAAGAAGGGAAGAAAGGGAGAATGGAGGAAAAGGAGGAAGAGAAAAACTACGAATGGGAAAAATAAACGTAATGAGGAAGAAGTGAACAAAGAGGAGGAGGAGGAGAGCAAAAGGACAAGGAAGAGGTGAAGAAACGAAGAAAGAAAAGAGAATAAAGGTGAGAAGAGCAGGAAGGTGACAGGCACAGCTCTCTTCGGACAACATGACGTCAATCGAACCCAATCAATACAATGCGTCGGCCAGAACTCTTTCAGGTCGTAGCCAGATCAAGGGAATCATTCTACGGGAGAAGCAAAGCCCACAGTATTACCTATAAACTTGGAGGAAGAGACGAGTGAGAAGGAATGGAAAGAATCATAGGAATAGGAAACATAGAATAGAAGAAATTGTAAGACGAGGAAAAGGAAGGAATAGGAAAAGTGGAAGATGTAGAAAATAGGGAAAAGGAAGGAGAAGAGAAGAAATAGAAGAAGAGACGGAACAAGAGGAGTAGGAGAAGGAAGAGGATAATAAAGAGGAAGAAGCGAAAAAGGGCGAATGGAGGGAAAGGAGGAAGAGAAAAACAACGAATCGGAAAAATATACGTAATGAACAAGAAGAGAACAAGGAGGAGGAGGAGAGACAAAGGACAAGGAAGAGAATAGAAGGTGAGAAGAGTAGGAAGGCGAGAAGGAGAATGAAGTCGAGACGAGAAGGGAGTGGAGAAGGAAGAAAAAGGTGAAGAGAAGGGGAAAAGAAGAAGGAACGTGAGAGGAGAAGGAAGATGAGAAGACAAGGAAGGAAGGTGTGAAGAAGGAGGCAGAAGAGAATGGAGAAGAAAGAAGAGAAGGAAAAAGAAGAGGAGAAGAGCAGAACTTCTATAGGAAAGGAATAGTAAAGCAGCGAGTATTGAAGAACGTTAATACAGTTCCATTCTATGTTGCTTACTCGCAAAATTACCGGTAACTACTGTACATTGATTGAAGTAGGATGTCATTGATAACTGGTTATATTCCGATGTAGGATCATACCGGATAATAATAACAAGTGACTACTGAATAGCGAGCTCTCCTATATACGGTTAAAAACAAAGAGAAGGAAATGCAGTACTATCTGTCCTTATTCTTGTGCGAAGGGGGAGCTGAATATTATGGCTACTTTATTACGAAAGTAAATATGATCTTATATGCTATGATGAAATATGAATCACAGCCAATGGCCATAAGCTGGGCATTATTGATTGAACGCTCGAGGGCTCCCAACAAGTTCAATTTCATGTAGTTCCAACTTTTGCTACCAGACGCTACTGTCACTAACATTAGCGGCGAATGTTGGAACTTGGTATAGCGTTTCCTAACCAGCCAAATATAACCTACAAATTTTGCTACACCACCAATTGCAGTGGTAGGTTCTTTCACATGCCATAATTCTATGACATGGTCCCACCGGCTTTACTTCCCCTCCGAAGGAAGGCATAGGCTACTGAAGGATTTTAACACTGCCTTCGCGCGGTACGCGAGAAACTCGACACACGTCTGCAGAGCAACAAACTGAGCCCACATTGGAACTTACTAAGGGCGGCTTCGGTGGCTGAGCTCCTATGCCCAAGATCGCGGGTTCAAACCTCGGATTTTAGAGCGTTAAAAATCCCTCATTATGCCTTCCTTCGGAGGGGAAGTAAAGCCGGCGGTCCCATGTCATAGATTCATGGCATGTTAAAGAACCTTCCACTAATTCACCTGTGTGAAGCTAAATTGTATAGGTTAAGAATGTAAACAACGCTCTTAGGTTTCTACGTTTGTTGCCAAGAGCCGACTGCGGTGGCGTCTAGTAGCTAAGTTCTCAACTAGGCCTAGTAATCGTTGACGGTGGCGTTTGGCGGCATAAATAGGAACTATTTGAAAAATTCAAAGTTGCAGTCCTTACTTGAATAAAAAAAAAACAGATACACACACTAATACAGTCATCACAATTAACACCGGTTATCAGACAGATTCTACACACACCCAAAGTACACGGGGCTACATGACCGCGTTGTCGCAGCCCCTAAACTAAGGAACCAAACAACCAACCAAACTTACTAAGGTATGGAGAAAAAAAAGAAAAAAATCGTTCCCGCTCATTTTGAGGCTAACACCTAGAATAGTTTTTTATAGCAATTATTAAAAATCTAGGCATTATTTTTCGATGACCCTGTATTTTTTGTCACCTTCAAGTGTTATGTTGTTTTTATTTCGCACTTTATAATTATATTTATTGCAACCAAGGGTCAAATACAATAATTAAAATTGCGCATAATGAAGTCATGTACAGAATCCCGTTAATGTTACTGTTCTCTTATTACAAACTTTTGCATGATATCTTTCACAAGACTTTCCACACAATTCACACATACAGTTCTCGTCTGGGTTATGGTAGACCTTCTTCCTGCAAAGCTTGAAATGAAAACCGAGAACAGCGGAACGTGTCATGAAATGGCGAAGTCCATACATAGAATTCCTCCACTCTAAGGTCATCATGGCATCTGTCTGGTAGAAATCCCTCCAGATGTTGGCTTTCTTCTCTTGAAGTTCTTGCAGTAATAACTGATATTGCTTTGTAGAAGGCAGTAACATTCTTATACGTAACTCTTCTATGTAAAATGGTTGTCTCGTTAGTTCATAGCTCGTCCTTGACGGTGCATTTTTTCCTACACAGAGAATCTTTTTCATTTATATGGCCTTTACCCTTTCTATATTTCGCACTTTATAAATACTTATCAAAGCGGGTGTATCGCTATTACAATAAAATCGGGTCAATAATATTATTCTGATGGGAGGAGCTAAAATTCAACTTTCCATATTTCAAGATTTAAAACATTAATTTTGGCTCCGTATTGATATTCTAATGGGCTAGGGTTCCGCCTGAATCAATACCTTTATTGAAAATGATCACTTATGTGGTCATTAGAAATAGAACATGTTTCGAGGACTAATAAGACAGTTTTGTCCCCTTCATGTACCAATATTAAGCACTGAATGAGAAAATTATTTGATTAGCGTAGCACTAAAATGCCGGACTGGATCTAATATGGTGCACCCACCATATAGATACATAGGATATTTGAAATGATTAAGGCACAATACACGAAAAAACACTTTTAACTGGGTCAGTTCAATTCAGTGTAGTTGTTATCGACGTGACATCTACGAAAAGAATATGCGGAATGCTTCTTTATGGTCTGCAAACGTCATTGAAGACGTATGAGTATTCAGTTATAGATGCAATCACAGTTCTGTTATGAATCAATAAGTACTGTAAAGTGACGGAAATATTAACATGGTATTTCAATTCCCCCATAGCCCATTAATAAACGTAATTCCATATTTCTCCAGCAAGGCAATCGTGATTGTATTATTATTATTTGAATCTCCACCCTCAAGAAAGACGTTGTCTTCCTTCAGCCCACATATTCCATCGTGTGCTTAGAAAGCCGTACTAGAATTAACAGTTATTTACACAGCCCAAGACCGGCGCCACTGTACTCCCGCACGAGATGTAAATAAACGGTCTTCATCCTGTCATAGAATTTCAGAAGAACCTTCCTTACCTTTCATCCCACTGGGCTAAACACAAGAGCAAACATCAAAGTCGACCTCCTTCGCTCCTACGCGCTCCGTCATCTTAGACAAGAGAGTCTTTATGCGCTGAGAAATACAAGACGGTAGCTCCGTTCTCTTCTTCCCGATACTTACTATTGATTGGCTTTGTCTGACCGACACCATAATGATACGTGCAGCCCACATATACAAACGGAGTTCTTTTGTACGAAATCTGCTGGTTGAGGAGAAAGTCGGGCGCACCATTGCATTCTGTAGTGCGTCACTACCCTCCTTCCATATCCCATCTGTGTTTCAGCCATTTCTAAATATTAGTTTACAAAAATAATAAATAATAATACATTTCATAATGTTGAATTTTGGGCTTATGCCGTGTATTATTACATTAAAATTCGACGCGTTTCGAAAGAAACCATATCTTTCTTCGTCAGGAATAATCTGAAATACGACGAAGAAAGACATTGTTTCTTTCGAAACGCGTCGAATTTTAATATAATAATACACGGCATCAGCCCAAAATTCAACATTATGAATAGTATAACGGGCCGTGAAAGTCTAAATGATAATAATACATTTCTACAGAGTCAAGAAACAAAAATATTGGAATGCAGCCGAAATAAATCAGAAACCTCTATGGACATCAAATAGGCAGCTGAAAAACTAAAGGAAGTAAGAGACTTCTGTTATTTTGGAAGCAAAATAACCAGTGATGGACGAAGCAACGAGGATATAAAAAGTAGGTTAGCTCAGGCAAAGAAAGCATTTCTAAAGACAGGAATCTCTTGACATTGAATATAGATTTAGGTATTAGGAAGTCATTTTTAAGGCCTTTGGAGTGTGGCGCTCTATGGAAGTGAAACTTGGACTATTGGTGCAGCAGACAAGAGGATAATTGAAGCGTTTGAAATGTGGTGTTACAGGAGAATGATGAGGATCAGATGGTTAGATAGGGTTACAAACGAAGAGGTATTAAGACCAGTGGGAGAGGAGAAATGTTTCTGGCGACTGCTAATGAAGAGAACAGATAGGTTGGTAGGACACATACTAAGACACCCAGGAATAGCAAGCTTAGTTATGGAAGGAAGGGTCGAGGACAAGAACTGAAGGGGTAGACCAAGGTTAGAATATGTAAAACAGATTGCCTCGGATATAGGGTGTGGTAGCTAAGTAGAGATGAAACGATTACAGTAGCTCAGGACAGGGAGGCAAGGAGGGCTGCATCAAACCAGTTAAAAGACTGAAGACTCAAACAACAACTACAACCGAGTCAATTCAATAGTAATTCATTTTGAAATAAATAAGTGTCGTAGAGTTAATTATGATGATGATAATTGTTGTTTTAAGGGGCCTAACATCTAGGTTATCGGCCTCTAATGGTTTGGGTGATAGTGAAAAAGATCAAATGAAACCTACAACTAAAACTCTACTGACTTACAAACTAGAAGAGGGAATGGGGAACAAAAAGGAGAATGTAAATAAAAGACAGGACGAACGGAAATGCCCTCAACCCTCGAAGAATGAGAATTGAGGGATTTGGAAGGAAGGAGAGCCACGAAAGGCAGAGAGGAAAAGGAGAGAGGAGACGGTCCGCCCCAAATGCAATGGAAAAAGGGGAAAAACCGGACCCAGCTCAGGAATCCCTCGGGATCGCCAACTCCCGAGCTCACCAGCTGTGAGCCCTTGAGGGTGTAGCACTATCCAGGGTGCATCAGAAATGGTGGGGCTACACACACCCTGTCCCCTTGAGGGCCTTGAGCAGAAGGCAGGAGATACCTGAAAAAAAAAAAAAACAAGAGGTCTGATCCCTCGAATATTGAGGAATCAGGAAAGACGAGAGAAGGGCCAATTAAAGCGGGAAAGGAAGAGACTCCCTAGGCCTCGGATACCCTAATACCGCCAGGATTGAGAGAACAAGAGTTGACCAAGGGAGATCGACAGGAAATAAGACAGCCCGCCACAAGTAAGTGGAAGCAATGCCGGACTCAGCTGGTGTCCCGCAGTCGTCAACCCACGTCCCACTACATGTGAGCCCCTGGGAGACCACACTATAGAGAATTTGAATGCGTCTTGAGGAAAGAATTCATAATGAATATCACTAAATGTAAAACAAAACAATTGAATGCAGCCGAAATAAAACAGAAACCCTATTGGCATCAAATTTGCAGGCAAAAGCTAAAGTAGGAGGACCTTAGGAAGCAAAATCACCCGTGATGGACGAAGCAAAGAGGATATAAAAAGTAGGTTGGCTCAGGCAAGGAAAGCATTTCTACAAAAAATAAATGATTTGACATCAAATATAGATTTAGGTAACAGAAAGTCATTTTTGAAAGCTTTTGTCGGAAGCGTGGCGCTTTATGGAAACTAGGAGAATAGAAACGAGGAGAATAGAAGCATTTCAAATGTGGTGTTACAGGGGAAGAGTAACATATGAAGAGGTATTAAGACGAGTGGGAGAGTAGAGATGTTTCTGGCGACTGCTTATGAAGAGAAGAGATAGGCTGGTAGACACATAGCCTACTAAGACATCCAGGAATAGCAAACTCATTTATGGAATGAAGGGTCGCGGATAAGAACTGTAGGGGTAGACCAAGGTCAGAATATGTTTAACAGATTGCCTCGGATATAAGGTGTGGTGGTTATGCAGAGATGAAACGATTAGCTCAAGACAGGGAGGCATGGAGGGCTGCATCAAACCAGTCAAAAGAATGAAGACTCTTCTCAGTTTTGTCTTACAAGGCTGAGAGTACTAGTCATTCCAGCCCCCAGACCAAAATTAAAATTTCTTAGCAGAGCTGGGAATCGAACCCAGAACTCCAGGGCGACAGCCAAGAATGTTAGCCCCTACACCACGAGGTGGTCTCACGTAAGTTTAACTAACAACTTACAGTAATTTAATAATTGTAAATATTGCTGTGCATAAATCTAACATCACACTTAATTAAGCTGTGAACAAGATCTGATATCCACTTGACATACGAAACATTGTCATCCAATTTAACCCCTCCCCCCATTTGCATCCTTTTACGAATTATGTTAATGTGTACAAATAACTCATGCTATCTTTCTTGAAGGTAGTAGGCTGAGGATTAGGAAGGAGGCAGTCGCGGCTTTAGGTTAGGAACCATGTCGGCATTCGCCTGGAGTAAAAGGGTGGAAACCACGGAAAACCACTACAAGGATGGCGTAGGTGAGAATCTAATAGACCTCGCCCCAGTTTTGCCTCACGAGGCTGAGTGTCCCACGTTCCAGCTCTCCAACCAAAATTAAAAATTCTTGGCGGAGGCGGGAATCTAATCTGGACCTCCAGGGCGACGTCCAACAATATTGCCTCTGCCCCACCAGGATTAAAATAGAAAAAGTCCGACAGTAACCGTGGCCTCCAAATACGGTGTCGTGCTTAGTCATGATGTCTCATCACAACACTTCCACGAATGAACTCAGCTGGGGATCGACGCCAGAAACATAATCAATCTTCTTCTACAATGTGAAGTCTCCTAAGGGGGGCATAAAATAGCTCGTTATAAAAACTCTATTTCTGACCATCATTATATATAATATGCAACAATGTTCAACAGAATTGGGCAGCCGGTTATTTAAAAAAAACTTTTATATCGTAGAATCACCACAAGGGGACCATGTTTTCTGACTGCAATAAGCGATGCGGTTACTTTACTCCAGTACACAATAAGACGTGCCTCTGAATTGCAAGACGAACTGTACATGGAATCATTATATAATTTTACACGATATCTGACTTCATAACAATGCAACTTATTGTCCGCGTAACTTAAGATAAGTTACTGAATATATAGCTTTACCGTTTATGTCCTCCATTACTACAGACATTGCGATCTTTAGTCCACGTAACCTTAAAAAAAGTTACTAACAACGCAATCTTACCATTTCTGTCCCCCATCACCACAAACATGGTGATCCTTAGTCCACGTTACCTTATGTAAGTTACTTACAATGTAACCTTACCATTTGTCCCCCCATCACTACAAACATGGGGATCTTTAGTCCGCGTCACCTTAAATAAGTACAATGTAACCTTACAATTTGCCCCCCATCACTACAAACATGGTGATCTATAGTCTGCGTCACCTTAAATAAGTTACTAACAATGTAACCTTAGCATTTGTCCCCCTAACACTACAAACATGGTGATCTATAGTCTGCGTCACCTTAAATAAATTACTAACAATGTAACCTTAGCATTTGTCCCCCTAACACTACAAACATGGTGATCTATAGTCTGCGTCACCTTAAATAAGTTACTAACAATGTAACCTTAGCATTTGTCCCCCTAACACTACAAACATGGTGATCTATAGTCTGCGTCACCTTAAATGAGTTACTAACAATGTAACCTTAGCATTTGTCCCCCTAACACTACAAACATGGTGATCTATAGTCTGCGTCACCTTAAATAAGTTACTAACAATGTAACCTTAGCATTTGTCCCCCTAACACTACAAACATGGTGATCTATAGTCTGCGTCACCTTAAATAAGTTACTAACAATGTAACCTTAGCATTTGTCCCCCTAACACTACAAACATGGTGATCTATAGTCCGCGTCCCCTTAAATGAGTTACTTACAATGTAACCTTACCATCTGTTCCTCCAACACTACAAACATGGTGAGCTATAGTCAGCGTCACTTTAAATAAGTTACTTACAATGTAACTTTACCATTTGTCCCTCCAACGGTACAAACATGATGATGCAGGCGCGGATTCAAGGGGGGGGGGGGTCACGGGGGTCATGACCCCCCCCCCCCCAAACGGAGACCAATTTTTTTTGCAAACTCAAAAAAACGAAAACACAATTACCAGACAAATAAAACTTAACGAATTTTAACTGAAAAACAGTTGTTTTTTTCATTTTATTCAATACTGAATTATCTTTATTGGAATTATTATGTTCTGTTACAACTGTACATATTTACAACTTCAAACCTCTTGTATAAAAACTATTAGTTATACAACAAAATCAACTCGTCTATTTTGTTTAGCAAACCTTGTGATTACCGAATCGATGTTTATAGTGATGTCACGATGAATGTGCAGCAATGCACGGATAGGAAACTGGGTCTTTTTTCGCACCAAAAATTTTTGCCGACTTCCAAACCGCAAGCTTGGTTGGCAATATAAGCTGTGACTTTCTCCCTTTGTCGGTACCAACTCGACTTGCCGAAACTGTAACGTACCTTGATCCTTTTCTCGAAGCTCGATGTAAAAGTCGCAACACACGCCGTTGCAATTTGTACGAATATTTTTGGTGCGCTAAACGCATCAAATTTCTATCCATGTAGCTTGCAAAAAAATTGGTCTCGTTTTGTACGTTTGGTTATTTTGTGATTGCGTTTTTAGTGATGCCATTTTTCTTAACAATTTCGATTCTCTGACCCCCCCCCCCGCCCGCCCCCCCCCCCTCCCCGCAAGGCCAAACTCTAGATCGATTCTCTGACCCCCCCCCCAAAACCAAACTCTAGATCCGCGCCTGTGATGATCTATAGTCCGCGTCCCCTTAAATGAGTTACTTACAATGTAACCTTACCATCTGTCCCCCCAACACTACAAACATGGTGAGCTATAGTCAGCGTCACTTTAAATAAGTTACTTACAATGTAACTTTACCATTTGTCCCTCCAACGGTACAAACATGATGATCTATAGCCCGCGTCGCCTTAAATAAGTTACTTACAATGTAACCTTACCATTTGTTCCCCAATAGATGCTATGATGATGATAATTGTTGTTTTAAGGGGCCTAACATCTAGGTTATCGGCCCCTAATGGTGTGGGTGATATCGAAAATGGCAATAAATTGGAAACCAGAACGAAAATTAAATGAGACGGAAAATACTTACAAAAAGGAACTCAAGATTGAAACTGCTCACGAAATGGAGAGCGGTAATACTTACAAAAGGGAATTTAGAACGAAAATACTTACAAAAGAAATAGATTGAAAAATACGCACAAAAGTAGGCTAGGTTCAAAATACGTACAAAATGCTATGTAGAATCGAAATACGTACAAAATGCAAATGAAATTCAAAATACTTACAAATTGCAAATGAGATCGAAAATACGTACAAAATGCAATTGAGGTTCAAAATACTTACAAAATGCAATTGAAATTGAAAATTCTTACAAAATTCATGGTAGATTCAAACTACTCAAATGGATGGACAATACTTACAAAATGCAATTTAGATTGAAAATACTTACAAAAAGTAATTTAGATTCAAAATACTTGCAAAATGCCCACCACACAAAATGCGATTTAGATTTAAAACTCTTACGAAATGCGGCTTAGGTTGCAAATACTTACAAAAATGCAATTGAAATTCAAAATGCTCACTAAAATGCCCTGCTCCTACATTGAAAGACTTACTAAAAGCAATTTAGATTGACAATCTTTACAAAATGCAATTGAGGTTGAAAACACTCGCAAAATGCAATTCAGATAGAAAAAACTTACAAAATGCAACGTAGATTAAAAATACCTACAAAATTTAGTGCAAAAAATAGCTAAAAGGAATTTAGATACACGAGGAGCCAATTAACAAAAACAGTGCAGGAATCTTAAAGAGAAAGGGAAATATAATGAAAAGAAAACAAGAGGTCTGACCCCTCGAAAGATGAGACAAGGGCCAATTAAGGCAGGAAAGTGAAAGACTCCCTAGGCCACGGATACCCTAATACCTTCGGGGTCGGAAAAAAACAAGAGTTGACCAAGGGAGGTCGACAGGAAAGAAGACGGAGAGGAGCCCGGCACAAGTAAGTGGAAGCAATGCCGGACTCAGCTGCGGTCCCGTGGTCGCCAACCCACGTCCCACTAGATGTGAACCCCTGGGGGATGTCCCCAATAATACAAACATTGTGATCAATAGTCCGCGTTACCTTAAATAAGTTACTAACAATGTAATCTTACCATTTTCCCCCCTAACACTACAAACATGGTGATCTATAGTCCGCGTCACCTTAAATAAGTTACTTACTATGTAACCTTACCATTTTTTCCCCATCACTACAAACATGATAATATATACTCTTTGTTTCGTCCATGGCTGGTTATTTTGCTCCCTACCTAGCAGAAGTCTCCTACTTCCTTTGTCCACCTGCCAATTTTACATCAATAGGGGCTTCTGATTCCTTTTGGGTGCATTCTATTATTTTCGTATTACAATACTGATTTTCGTCATGAAGTCCTTCCTCAAGAAGGAGTCAATTCTTTTGAATATACTGTATTTGAATACAGAAGTGGGAGCCTGAATCATGATTTACGGATAAGAAAACATTTCGTTTGTTCAACTCATGCTTCTTCAGACTACAATGATGTTGCAAATTTATGTACAGTAATAACCAGTCCGCCAACAGAAACTACCGCAATGCTTTTGTGCTTCTGACCCGCGTGGCTTGGCAAACTTCAAGTCAAAGAGTTCACGGAGAGCTTATAACAATTCCATGTTGCCCGATTCCAGTTCAAGGCACGTACTAACCGCAACGCTTATTGCCATCACAAAACATGGCCGACCTTCTCGTGGTGTTCCTACACGATAAAGGTGTAAAACGCTTGAACATTGTTGTGTGTTGGGTATAATAATGGCCTGAAATTGACTTGCATAGCGAGATAAATGGTGATGGATGAAGCGCGGCGAAACATTGGAGATGGTCAAGAGTGTATTACAGGACTTAATTTTGTCTTCTTCCTTCTTAAATCGTTTTAGGTAGATTTCATTATAAAGCTACATATTGCAATGGGAGAGTCGAATTCAAGCCAGTGAAATGAAATTCCTAAGAAGTATGATAGGGAAGACAAGGAAAGACAGAGTGAGAAATTTTAAGATGTTAGGAAGGAAGTTGGGATGAGAAAACTAAAAGAGAGAATTGAGAAGTATAAACAAAGGTGGTTTGGACATGTAAAGAGGATGGAGGAAAATAGAATACCAAGACAGATGCTGGAGGCAAAGAGCAAGGGTAAGAGAGCAAGAGGAAGACCTAGAACAAGGTGGATTGATTCAGTGAAAAACAGCATAAGAAAAAGAAATCTGGACTGGGACAAGATCGTGGAAGAGGAATGGTGGAAGGAAAGAGGAAAGTGGAGAAGTGCCATAAATACCCCGACCCGGCATGAGCTGGATAAGGGGAAATTATTATGATGACGATGATGATATTGCAATGGATACCTTGTTACGACTTACGGAATATTTTGAAATTTCTTTGCGTTTCACATCCCCCAGACCCCAAAACCACCATTAATTCAAAGGTGTATGTATAATTTACGGTGTAGGTTTTATATGTATCACTTCCTTGTGGACACGATAACTACCGTCATTTTGAACCAATCGCTTTCAAATTTATAAATAAAATATAACCATTCAAAATCTCGGTCGAGTTCGTTATTGGGCAAAATCAGACCAATAAGGTGGAATTGGGAGTCTTTTTCCAAAATTTGAAATATCGCTGCAACTTTCTCAATACATAATATGTTAAAAATCGAATTCATTCAAAGTTAATAACTATTCTTCGGATAAGGGCCAAAAACTTATGTCAGTAAAGATTTTTTATAGCTCCAAACACTGACCAAAGGAGAGGCAAAAGTGGAGTTTCGAGAGAAAAAATAATAATCACACCTTCTTTAAAAGGAACAATGTCAAAACCATTTAATATTGTAAATAGGCCTACTCCTCTAAAAATTACCTGAAACTTCGTCTTAAGGAATTGTTGATATGCCCCACCCTTACGCCAAGAGATGAGCAAAATGTTTTCGCAACTATTAGAAGGTGGGGATTCTCGTTTGCTGAATATGTAAAACCTTTTTTTGATATAAAACACTTGGCAAATTTAATGAATTCGTAATATTTTTCTTTGCCCGGTGAAATCTACCTCCACCTTCCGACGAGCCGAGAGGGATTTCTTTTTCTTAGGACTACACATTTCGCAGCACAAAAGCATTCCGGTTATTATGTTGGATAGAGAGTTTTGTTGTTGTTGTTGTTGTTGTAAACGTATTTCGTTAATTGAAACGTCAATTCCATATTGTAAGCTCTGTTTCTTTGCTTCTTTAGCTAAATAGTTTGAATGTATTATTATTATTATTATTATTTGCGTACATTCCCCTTTAAGGAGAGAGCTAAAAACACAAAAATCTACCTTTTCGAGGTGGCTATTTTCTTCTTTTTATCTTCCCAGAAACTTTCCATCCGTTCACTGTGCGCCTTCTTATCTTCATCTGTCCATTTACGCCTATTTCTTTTGGGTTGTGATCTAAATTCAAATTTCTAGTTTCTGATTTGTTTCTCTATAAATGCTGCGGTCGAGAATGTCTTCTATGGTGTTGTGAAATTGTTGTAAGTCTTCCATAGTTTCTTTGTACCACGTACGACGTAGAAATTATGTTGAATATTCTTATAGTCAGTCTTGTGTAGTTCATTCTGGCGATATGTGTAAAGAACTTCACTCTGCGTTTTCTGATGAGTGTCGCGATAGATTCAGTATTTCTATATAATTCTTCTGTTGGTCTTTTTCGCCAGAAATTATCTCTGAAAACAGCGCCGTAAATTTTTCTCCGAGTTTTTCTTTCTTGTTTTTGAATGTCTTTAATTTGGGCCATTCACTTCGTCCTTGTGGTTTCTGATGCGTTATTATTATTACTTGCCTCGGAACTTGAAATAAGATAAACTACCGTCCCTTCATTTGCCTGGAGCGATTGTGCAAAAGTCCGCGGTGAAAATAAAAATCAACTCACTCAGGCACGCTGTTGTCAACGACGGGAACCAAACCGTCGAGCTGTGCACTACCAGCTCTCCTTTGAAGTACTGATGCAAACTACGACTACCCTCCGAGGTACACATATGAGCACTGATAATACCCTCTATAGAACAAGACGAAACGTCGGCATTTATGAACGATCAAAACACGGCATAATAACCTAGTGTAATATGAATAAAATCGGAAATCGGAAACTACCGTGAAAGTCACTATATATAACTGCATTGACCTCTTACTATGATGCAACTCTTTATTTCTGGCTTCCAAGGCACTTCTTCGTGGTAAGGGGGGCACTCTTACCCTGTTATCAGCCTTAATGTGTACGGTTTTATATTTTGATGTACAATAATTGACGAGACCAATCCTAGGGCCCACTTACCCATTCTGAACGCTACTCATTCTCCCATTAAATACGACGAAATCTTCTGTTTTTAGTTAGTTTAGACCGCGGGGTCACCAATCATTCTCTTAACAAGATTATATTTATTTACTCACTCACTAACTGGCTCCTTACGCGGCTTCTAATTCCCGCCATCCCCTTCCCAGACGTTCTGTCCAACGAAATGACCCACAAATAGAATTTGTATAAATGCCACTTGAGAAATAAATACAGTTATGCAGAAACGATCCGCGCACCAAATGATAATCAAAATGGCAAAATGCTCCCTTTTAGTAGAATCCCTAAGAATTAAGCTAACTTTATTATAACTTTATGCCCGACAAAAAGTTTGTATTTCAGTAGAAGTTCGGCTTACCACTAAAATAAAGGTTTAAAGTTCCTCCGATACACTGGCAAACATCAATCATGGATATATTATATTAATCTTTCAAAATAAATATTGTTATCAATGTTACGTTCAGGAATGAGAACATGTATGCTAATATTTGAAGTGGTGTATTCAATGTTTGGTCAACAATGTTCGTATTTTCCTACACATCTCTTGTATATCAGTGGGGGCCATTTAATTACTATTTGGATGTGATTCCAAGAAATGGCACCATTTTGAGTACCTTGTTGCCTTGGTAACCATATAGGCCTATATCACTAGCGCATGTAAAATAACACTTTCCAAGAAATTACAATGTAGTAACTTTCTAGGGCATTTTTGTTGAAACTAAAATTTCATGTTGGTAGCACTGATTTTTAAAATCTTAAATTATACTCGAAAAAGCTGGAAGAAAAAAAATCTAAATTTTGAACGACTGTTAGTAACGTTAGGGAATTTCAGTCCAACACAACGAGTTCGCACTATCTCTCGAACCACATGCGTACTAACTTTCAATAATAATTAAGTAAGATGTCCTTATAGCAACATATACAGGGTGTTTCTAAATTCCCATTACACACTTTGAGGGCTTGTAGTGGGGACCAAGTTTAGCATAGGAACTTGTGTCCGGAAACGTACCGTCTTCCCTCTACCCGCTAAAACCCTCCACAGCACACGTTCACAGCTCCATCATTTTCGGCACCACTGACTAAAGTACGTACGCCATTGAACGATCACCTAATGTCCCATATCAACTACAGGTTGGTTGTCATTCCATACCTTCTTCCACTAAATCTTGGTATTCCTTGAAAATGTACTGCATGAGTTCTTAGACGATGTGCCACTGCGTGTGCGTCAAAACATGTGGTATCACAACGATGGCGCACCATCTCATTTTCACTTGTGATACGAGATCATCTGCACCACAGATTAGGGCGACAGTGGTGGCCCGATTGCTTGGCCTGCACGTTCACCCGACTTGACACCGCTAGACCGCTACCTGTGAGGTCACATGAAAACCTTGATTTACGAGACCCCTGTGGAATTCGAGGAAGACCTACTGGCGCGGGTAATGGCTGCGGTGGATGTTGGAGGACCAGGGATTGGTGATCTGATCATCTATACCAGAACATGGTACGGAGGTACCGTGTCTGTGTTGACGTCACATCGAGCCCTACCTGTAATTGGACCTGGACGACCAGCAGGAGGCGTCGGATAGAGCGCCAAAAATGCGGGAGCAGCAGTGAACGTGTGTTGTGGTGGGGTGGGGTGGGGTGTTTTTTTTTTTTTTTTTACCGGGAAGACGGTACGTTTCCGGACACAAGTTCCTATGCTAAACTTGGTCCCCACTACAAGCCCTCAAAGTCCGTAATGGGAATTTAGAAACACTGTAGATGTGCCCAGAACTAGAAGCGGTTGGTTGGTTCCTCCCTCAGTTTAGGGGCTGCGGCAACGCGGTCATGTAGTCCCGTGTACTTTGGGTGTGTGTAGAATCTAATAACCGGTGTTAATCGTGATGGCAGTATTAGTGTGTGTTATCTGTTTTTAATTCAAGTAAGGACTGCAGACATTCGATTTTCAAGTAGTTCCAACATTTGTTACAAAACTCCACCGTCAACGACAAACTAGTTCTGAACTTTGTTACTAGATGCCACCGCAGACGGCTCCTGGCGACGAACGTTGGAACCTAACAGCGTTAGTCAAATATAACCTATAATTTAGTTTCACACCACTGTAATTAGTGGATGGTTCCTTATCATGCCATAAATCTATGACTTGGGACCGCCGGCTTTACTTCCCCTCCGAAGGAAGGCATACTGAGGGATTTTAACGCTCTTAAAAAATCCGACGATTTCGGCCGGGTTTGAACCCGCGATCTTGGGCACAGCAGTTCAGCATGCTACCAACTACGCCACCGAAGCCACAAGAGCCCTAAAGCATATCCATGCTAATGATGGTTACACATGTTCGAAAGGCTAATTAGCGTTTTGCGGCACAGTCTTGAGTGGATTATCGTTTACTTCTCGCCAAATGTCGGCTAACCGGATTCCTCAGTCAAGTATCCTGGTACACTAATAACTGGGTGAGTATTCTACGCGAAGCACGGCCCCCTTGATTATTTAGCTGAGTAAACAAGCTCAAGAATGGCTCTAGACACTAAGTACAAGTGGTCTTGCATGCTCTGGTTGCTGGTGTTCAATCAACTCATGCAAATACAACAGAAAGTATTAACCTGTTTGGTGTAGATCCTATTCACAAAAACATTGGAAGAGACACAGACTTTCGAGGTCCACGGTATTGCCAGCAAGACTGCTGTTTTGAAACTGCTTTGTTAAGGACACACCTTTAATATTTTCCCGTTCAAGGACCAGATTTCAAGATAATAATAATAATAATAATAATAATAATAATAATAATAATAATAATAGAGCTATGGGTTTTATGTCCCTTTAAACTTCAGAGGTTTTAAGTGACGTTCTGGTGTCGGAATTTTACTCCGAAGGGGATCTTGAACGTGCCAGTAAATATACTGACACGGTTCCCTTGCATTTGAGAATCCTCAAATGTGATTATTCTCATACGTTGACAAAGTGTGTATGGATATTTATGAAAATATAGTCACACAATAAACAACAAAAAAGATATTAATGACAAGGGTCACGTCATTCACAATGTTACTGGCGGCTTGGTCAAGGTCTAGTGTGGTTTAGGATCAAACCCGCCAGTTTGAGTGTTAAATATTCCTTGCACAGCAATTAAAAAGCACGTTAAACTCATTATATTATCATCAGCCACAGTATTATCAGCACAATGCTCCAACAATCCACGACAGAGATATTTATTTCAGGGTTTAAGTATTCCAGATGTAAATGATTAATAAATATTCGGAATTAAATATTACTAGCACACTCGTGCGAGAAATCTCGCATGATCATAAACCGCACTTCCCCCAAAAGGTTTATAATGAGAGACTTAAGGAGAACCGTTGATTAATTGTTGAGAGTAGGTTCTCCTCCCTTTTCATAACTTTCACAAGGCAGATTATTGAAAATATTATAATACGATTTGAGTAGGTCTACTCATTCACTTGATTTAGTCTTTCTGAAATCCATGCAAAATGATAAAGGAAAGACCTCAGAATGTTAAAATGACATGAAACGGGCGTCACAGCGGCCAAAATGTGAAGTGGACAGCAATTATGGAGCGTATTTTCCTACAGCAACAGTATCTGCAAATCACACACTCCGTATTTTTTAAAGGTAACTTTTTAAAGAAATTATTGATACTTATGGAATTAGAGTACAATACGTCACTGCTAATGTCTATTTTCTTTCATTTGAATGCTCATTGGTCACGATCGGTCGCTTGTGAGTGCCATAGGAGGAATCTATACTACTGAAATAATATATATGATGATGTCTCTACCCTGTGCGATAAATTATTACTCTGAAAGCGGAAACACTGTCTCCCATCCGCCGTCAAAAAGTGCCATTGTTTCCAAGGCTGGCCGTTCATTGAGACATGCAAACTTAAAAAAAAAAGAGAGAGAAGGTCACCGAACTGAAAGAGAAAGACTAGTTTTCGCGTGTTTAACTCTCAGAGAAATCCTTGGCTATTCCCATCGATTGTATCATGCACTGCAAGCTTTGTGCGTATGTCCCAGGTCAAAGATCGTGAATCCGTAGGAATTTCATACTGCCATTCTCATGATGATGGGTTCAAACCGAAGGTCAAACCATTATCTTACTTTCAAACAAACATTATACGTTCAATCTTTCCTATAGCTTGGATTAATAAACAAGCGTACATGTATTACCAGGTGGAATGTTCGAAACGTAACATATGCATATATGGTCCCGTTCTCACGCACACCATAGGAATATTGGAGAATTCGCATTAGGGAATCCCGAATCAATGGACCTAATAGCATGTTCGCGTTTTCCTAAATATCTCTTCCACATCAGTAGGGGACCAAGTAGCCTAATTATCATCATTATAATTATTAGGAGTAGAGCCTCAGTGGCTAAGGCGGCAGCACGCGGGCCTCTCACCGCAGGGTCCATGGTTCAAATCCCGGTCACTCCATGTGAGATCTGTGCTGGACAAAACGGAGGCAGACAGGTTTTTCTCCGGGTTCTCCGGTTTTCCCCGTCAACATTTCATTCCAGCAACACTCTCCACTATCATTTCATTTCATCTGTCATTCATTTAATCACTGCCCCAGAGGAGTGCGTCAGGCCTCGGCAGCCGGCACAGTCCATATCCTCGCCGCAAGATGGGGGCTTCATTCATTCCTGACCCGGTCGGAGACTGGAAGCAGGCTGTGGATTTTCATTCATAGTTATGTCCCATTTTGAAAGCCGTGTTGCCTTGGTAATCATATAGGTCTCGGTCACTCGCGCACTTAAAAATAACACTTTCGAAGAAATTTGAATTTAGTAACTTTTTAGGGAATTTAGCTTGGCACTAAAATTTTATGTTGGTAGCACTGATTTCTAAAATTTTAAATTACGCTCGAAAAGGCTAGACGAAAAAAGAATCGAAATGTTGAACGACTTATTTGTAACTTGAGGGACTTTCAGTACAAGTCCAAGTACGAGTTTGTGCTATCTCGCGACCGATAGGCGTACTAACTTTCAATAATAGTAAGTAAGATGTTCTTATAGCAACATATGGATGTCTCTACTGAACTAGATGAACTCTTGTTGCCATGGTAACGTGCGAGTACCGGTAACCTATACAAAATATGTGTTCTTCAGGAGGACTGCTTCCTTGTCTCTGTCGGTAACATACAAAAGACCGCTGAAGGTAATGTTGCCACAGGTCAGTAATTTGTAGGCCGTGGAAAGCTCTTGCTGAGAGGTCATAGGTGGGCGTGGGAAGCCGTTTATATCTTATCTCGTCGTTTTGAGCATCCTTATTCGGACAGTGTGTCCCGCCTTATGAAATGACTACTCGCGTTGCTTTAAGATCTGAAGACTTCCTCATGCCAAGTTCTCTTTTGCGATTGTAGGTCTGAGTGGCGTCTAGGTTAAAACTAAGCGTTGGTCCTCACAACCCAGGATAACGGGTTCGATCACAGCTCCGTCCGGTTAAGCACGTTAACGATTCTCCCCACAGGAAAAAAAAATTCTCAGTCATGTAACTTTCAAGCGACGATAGTTTATAAGAACGTTGAAGTCAATATTCATCTTAGATCATTATATAAATATTATTGCTTTAACTACTGCGGCTTTTAGAGACGCCGGCGTGCATATTTTGCCCCGAACGGGATCATTAACGGGGCTGATGACTAAGTAATCCCAAGCGCTTAAAATGGATTAACACAACTTAATTCTTTAAAAAAGATACAGTCAGTCTGAAAGACTAGACTTTATATCATTTCAAATGACGCATGCTACAAATGCTACACATGTTAGAAAGGCTCAGGAGGGCTTCGAGCGACTCTTTCAACAGACTCCATTACCCATTAACTTAAGCTTCCCGTGCGCGTAACGGAGAGCGGGGGGTGCACTCAGCTGCATGACGTCACGCGCTCTCCGTCTCCGTATCGCATAACGCCATAGCCCAGGAGTAAACTCTGACTCGATGCATATGCACTGAACAATATGATGACATCATAAGCTCAAGTGCAACCTTAGTACATTTCCTCTCCGTAACCGTAACGCATAACAGTAGACCAAAGCATAACGATGAAGTCGACAAGTTCATTTGAAATGATAAAAAAACAGCATTTTAAAGGGATGTTAAACCCACGACATAGCAATTATTATTACTTATATTTTCACATCATTATGACGGCATAGCCCGGTTACATTTTAAGTTACAGCCTGGTTCGGCCTTAGCAAGGAACCATCTGTACTGAATTACATTGTATGGGAACCTCACATTACATTAATTTCGTGCTCGTAATCTTCACGAGTGTCAGGAACTTCCTGACGATATGGTATTTGCTTAACAGAACTCCCTTCTGCAGTTCAATATTAGCCTATATAATTATACTGTATATCAACGGATGCAGATTATTAGCCTATTATTATTATTATTGTTATTATTTTGTTCGTTTCACCCAGATTTGGGGTACATTAAATCAATCAATTTTCAATGTTCTGTACTTTCCTTGTAGCCAAGTATTGCCTCATCTTGCTTTCCTTTCTTGATCAAATATTTGGATCTTTCTCTTGGGTTTGACTTTGACTTGGAAACGTTGTTCTTGTCCTTGGTTATGGTTTTGGCTGATTTATCCATGAACATATTCGCTGTGATTTTAGTTCTATTAAGTCTTTCTTCGTTTCCTTAGACTTATTCATTATTATTATTATATAAACTGAGTTTAACCCTCTAAAGAGCACGTAGAACCATTAGTTAGCATTCATCTTCTTGCTCTTCACATTTTTCCAAAACTTCCTTAACCTTAACACTTTGTGCCTTTATTGTCTCTTATGCCCATGCACCTTTGATTTTCAAACACCTGGCCAACGGGATGTTGGATGGAAACTCATATGAATTTACTTTCTGTCTAAATACAGTTCGTGTCGTTGTTAGCGGGTCAGTGTTTCACAGTAAGGTCCTTCTGGGTGTCTGCTAGCCAGCGTACTTTGGTTTGTCGGGTTCCGCTGATTATGAAGAAGATTTTCTTGTTCAGTCGACAGTTGTCCATTTGTGCTATATGTCCGTAGAATGTTTATTATCATTATAGACAGCACGCTTGTTTCACTTCTAGGAGGCGTCGGGTTCGATTCATGGCTCAGTCAGAAATGATAAGGTCTGACATGAGGGCAGGAAAGGGTAGTAGTGTTGGTTCATTTTTGGGGCTTTCCGACATAGTGGTCATGTAGCCCTGTGTACTTTGGTTTGTGTATGGGGAGGAGAAGGAAGAGGAGGAGGAGGAGGAGGAGGAGGAGGAGGAGGAGGAGGAGGAGGAGGAGGAGGAGGAGGAGAATGTTTCTGATAACCTGTGTTATTGTGGTGGCTAGGGTTAGAGTAGGAGGCGGCCACGACCATCCCTGATCTACTTGGAGAATAAGTGGGAAGAGGTGAGAATCACAAGGTCCCGTGTTCCAACCCAGAGACAAGAATTATATTTTTTTTGACAAAGCCGGCAATGAAACCCGGGCCTCAGGGATGACGGTGTAGAATACTAGACACAACACTATTAAATTGAAAATCCACAGCCTGCTTCCAGTCGACCGACCGGGTCAGGGAATTGAATGAATCAAGCTCCCATCTAGCGGCGAGGATATGAACTGTGCCGACTGCCGAAGCCTGTCGCACTCCCCTGGAGCAATGATTAAATTAATGACAGATGTGCTGAAATGATAGTGGAGTGTTGCTGGAATGAAATTGTGACAGGGAAAACCGGAGTACCCGGAGAAAAACCTGCCTGTCTCCGCTTTGTCCAGCACAAATCTCACATGGAGTGACCGGGATGTGAACCACGGACCCAGTGGTGATAGGCTGGCGTGCTGCCGCCTAAGCCACGGAGGCTTCTGATGATAAAATTAAGTAGTTAAATAAACAAAAATATATATTTTAGTGTCGTCTTTTTGAATTCTGCACCAGATCCGTTGTACTGTAAATCTTAAGTCTACTCTGATGCCTGTGTCACAGGGAAACACATTAATTATATTTACGATAAAATGTAAATGAGCGGTCTGAATGAATGGAAGAGATTAGAGCTCTTTGCGGGAGGTCTCCTCCATTCCTTGTGAGATGTGACAAGCCCTAACAATGCCCAGTCGAAGCCTGAGCGTGCTCGCTCGCTCTTACACAAAGAAAGAAGGGGACGACCGGTTTGGCGAACCTTTTCCTTCCCTAGTGTCCGGCCGACCGTCCAGAGCGGGAATTTTTACTGTTATGGACAAGAGATGGCATCCATCCGTACGTGGGTGTACGCAGAAACACAAGTAACTCATTAGAGACCTCTGGCGCTTCTTTAAGTGAATTTCAGTCGACCAAAACATATTTAGGCCCAATAATTATAGGCGGAAACTATAAAACTATCCGATATATATGTTGTTTTACATTAATGCACAGAAAAAAGCTTCAAATCTATCTAGAGCAAACAAATTTTAAGTCCCTTAAGTCACTAAAAGTGATCCAATTTCGTTTTTTTTCATTTTAAATGATCTTGTCGACTTCGTCGTTACGCTGAGGTCTGGCGTTACGTTACGGCGACAGGACGAAATGTACCGAGAATGCACAGAGGTGTGTGACGTCATAGTACAAATTGAGCTCCCTCCTTTCCCCGCGCACTCCGGTGAGCGTGACGTCATCCACCCAGCTACCTCCTTTAACCTTGGTTTGCACTTGCTAATGGACTTTTGAGTTCACGCAGTTCGCTGCATGATCATGAGGCTTTCACCCAGCATTTTTCAGCATTTATAGCATTTAAAATGATATGAAGTCTAGTCTTTCAGACTATCACTCTTTTTCTTCTAGCGTTACCAAGTGTGACTTTCAATTTTCAAAAATCATTGCTACCAACTTAAAATTTTAGTAACAAGAAAAAATCCTTATAAAGTTACTAAATTTAAATTTCTTCGAATGTGTTCTTTTTAAGTGCTCCTTGCTGTGGGAAGCAACTATATACAAACTCTACGAGTAGGCTTAATGATAAGGATTCTTGGCTGTCATCACAAAGTTTCAGGATCGTTTCCCAGCTCTGCCAAGAACTATCATTCTAGTCAGAGGGCTGGAACGTCGTTCATTCAGCCTTGTTAGGCAAAATAAAGAAAATGTGGGTTTGATTGCTACCACAGGCATCCTAAATATCGTTTCAACACGGATAAACAAGATGTTCTACTAAATGTATGGGTATAGTTATAACTAAGGTTCGGATGTTAAGGAAAAGTCATATTTTTTTCCCGAGCTCATTTTGCCCGAAATCTGAAAAATAAGTTTGAATGAGGGGTCCCTGACCACGTTTAAAGCAATTTGATGTTTCCTATAAATGCATATTTCGGCCATTTTTATTGTATGGTCATATTTGGTCATATTTTAGTGATATAAGGTCATATTCGGTCATAATTTCAGCATTGTTGTTTAAATTGAGGCGTCGTTAACAAGGTACGTGTTATCTGCGTCGAGTTTCAAACACGGGATTTCCGAATAGTGCAGTGGGTATATTTTTCTTTCTTTTCCCTGAACAGGCAGATAGCAGGTTTAGAAGACCTGATTCCAAGAAAGCGCTCCTCTACGGACGTCATTTAGCATTTACTATATGTTAGTGATACTCTCTCTACCTATCCCAAAAATTCATGTCATATTTCATAGTGTTTTGGTCATATTTAGCTAGTTTTAGGGCATATTTGCTTGCTTATTTTGTACTTCCTTAGGCTTAAACTTCCGAATCCTAGTTATAACTCTTTGTCCTTATCATCTCCTATTTTCTTCCTGTTCGAAGTGCAAAATGGCACACAACAGTGTGACATACTGGATTTGAGGAGCGGTGTCCAAACCATAGGTTATAATTACCCCAGCATTTTACAATTTCATCAGCAAATACTCCAAACAACGTAGGAATTCAGTATTTCAAAACCGACTACTTACAATAATTGAAACTGAAACCAAACGTCGTTGTGCTAAACATATTACTGGGAGAAACACTTTTAATAAACCTACTGCACAGCTAATTTTTAATCGCGCCCATCTTGGGGGCTAGTGCGCTCTATCGGCAACAAAAGGAATTTTTCAATAGGGATGTATAGAACTAGCACCGACAGAGCGCACTGCTGTTGTACTGGGTAAGCGCAAGGCGCTCTTCATTTGTCTCCTGTGTTCCCATGCCGCTAATATGTACGAATTTAAGTTGTTTAAATTGTTATTTTCGTGACTATGCTGAGCTATTGCAGTGTTCCTCTTTGCAAAAATCAGGGAAGCCCGTTTTCGTTTCACCAATTTCCACAAAATAAAGAAATGAGGAAGAAATGGTCACATGTTATCTGAAGGAAAAATTTCGATGAGAAAAATCTGACCGAATATATTAAAGTGTGTTTCCATCATTTACAACCCGATGACTTCACGAAAACTGTGTTGGATTAGTGTGACTTACAAAGGTAAATAATTCCTGTTTTGTACCTATAAACTGATTAGACATTTCGATAACAACCACTGAATTTATGCGTTTGTATCTGAAGGTGAGAGAGCAAGATAAAAACCGGGCGCTGTTCCATCGCTTTTTCCGTGGACCACGAACACAACAAAAAGAATTATTTAGGAAGAGGCTATACACAAGAAAATTGCCGGATTATCACGATAAGCCTACAATATCGGTATCTGCAGAAATCATCTCCATTGAAGTACGGGAAGAAATCGTCAATATACACGAAGAAATGAAAGTAACATTTCTGACTCCCATTTTCAAAGACATCAATAGGCTACTTGGTCAAATTCTTCAAGAATAAATGTCGCAACATTAACAGTCACAAACGTATTAAGGTTGGTTTCTTGAAATCAGAATTAATCGTCAACTTCCATCTGCCCGACGGAGAATGAGGTAGCGGCTGACTTCTACAGTACATTCTTGAGACATAGTCAGATGAATGGAAACAGTTCGTGGCTCTAAAGCAGGGATTCTCAAACTTTAAAAAAATTGTACCCCCAAGTCCTTTTCCATGGGTAAGGGAACGATTCTTATTGAGAAATTGACAAAATTACATACGAACCAAACGTTGCGATGCATTTTCGAGGTACACATTACCGGTATCAACTTTCCTTGATTATGTTTACCTTAAAACACGACAGTTTCGTGTAAGCTATCAACCTAAAAAAAAAATACATGAATCGAAGTCTGTAAGCAGGGGGAACAAGTGAATATTTAAATCTCTGTTTATGATTTAAGTCTTATCTACTATATAAAGCTCAAATACCACTCACTCACTCACTCACTGACTGACTGACTGATTCATTCATCACCAAATCTCAGAAACCACCGAACGGATTGGAATGAAATTTGGTATGTAGCTTCCTCAAGGGCAGCAAACGCCCACTAAGAAAGGATTTTTGGATATTCAGGTTCTAAAGGGGTGTTAAGGGGGTAGACCTGCATTTCATTGAATAGCAATATCTCCCGATTGGTTTCATTGGGGGATGTGATACTCGGCATATAAACTCATCATTAAAAATAAGAAGACACGTGTCTGAGGGTTTTTCGATGTGGTGTATATTATGAGGTGAAAGGGGTAAAAAGTGGGGTTGAAGGATTCCTAACGGAGCGTGTATCCCTTAAACGACATAGGCCAGGAGTTTGGAACTCAGCGGGAAAAAAATCAGCATAAAAAATAAGTAAATAGGTGTTTGACCGTTTTTTCATAAATCAAATTTAAGGGGCCCATGGGGAGGGGTGAAATTATGGGGGGGGGGGGGACGTAATATGTCTGAGTGTAAAATTATACATGGCCTATGTTGTAGACAATAACACATTACATCTTTTTTGTCTCTTGCTATTTCATCATACGACGAATATTTACGGAGTTATTAATGATTTTGTACTTTTTGGTCGGAATTTTTTAAGTCCCAGGAATGACATAAAATTGATTCGAATGAAATTTCAAAAATATTTATTTTTAACTGAATACTTTTATTCTATTTTTCACGTCTTTTAGAGTCCGAAACCAACATGATATTTTGATGTTTTTTTCGTCCCATGCATTTTTCGTTTCAGGTGATAGACCAGGCTTATCTATCTATATAACTAATGTTATAACGGGATTCCAAATGTTAATGCGGGTGAAGCCGCGTGTAACAGCTAGTCTACTGTATAAAGTTCAAATACCACTCACTCTCTTACTGACTGACTGATTCATTCATCGCGAAATCTCAGAAACCACCGAACGGATTGGAATGAAATTTGGTATGCAGCTTCCTCAAGGGCCGCAAACGCCCACTAAGAAAGGATTTTTGGATATTCAGGTTCTAAAGGGGTGTTAATGGGGTAGACCTGCATTTCATTGAATAGCAATATCTCCCGATTGGTTTCATTGGGGAATGTGATACTCGACATATAAACTCATCATTAAAAATAAGAAGACACGTGTCTGAGGGTTTTTCGATGTGGTGTATATCATGAGGTGAAAGGGGTGAAAAGTGGGGTTGAAGGATTCCTAACGGAGCGTGTATCCCTTAAACGACATAGGCCAGGAGTTTGGAACTCAGCGGGAAAAAATCAGCATAAAAAATAAGTAAATAGGTGTTTGACCGTTTTTTCATAAATCCAATTTAAGGGGCCCATGGGGAGGGGTGAAATTTTTTGGGGGGGGGACGTAATATGTCTGAGTGTAAAATTATACATGGCCTATGTTGTAGACAATAACAAATTACATCTTTTTTGTCTCTTGCTATTTCATCATACGACGAATACTTACGGAGTTATTAATGATTTTGTACTTTTTGGTCGGAATTTTTTAAGTCCCAGGAATGACATAAAAATTGATTCGAATGAAATTTCAAAAATATTTATTTTTAATACTTTTATTATATTTTTCACGTCTTTTAGGGTCCGAAACCAACAAGATATGGCTATTTTGATGTTTTTTTTCGTCCCATGCATTTTTTGTTTCAGGTGATAGACCATGCTTATCTTTATATATATAATTCTTCGACACGTGTGTATGTGACTGAACTCCTCCTAATCGCCTGGGCCGATTTTGATGAAATTTTGTATGAATGTTAGGGTGGGCCCATGTACGGTTTAGATTCACAATTTGACCAGATAAGTGGAATTTTAGAATTTTAGAACCACAATTTACACACAAATTTAGAACCACAATATACAGTAGATATGGAGGGCCATGTTACGCTCTCTATAATTCGCACTCAGGAAACAGAGGCCAATACACCAAACAAATGTGTCGATCAAATGGCGGTGCCTAACGAACAGAAACAGAACCTTTCTGAAGTTGCAGTACTTTCAAAGAAAGTTGATAACATTATGGATTTCTTATCCTGCACCTTAGAGGGATTAATAGACTCCCAGATTAAAAGAATAATGCATAAAGATGGAGAAAGAGAAGACAGGAAAGAACCGGACCACAAGGAAGAAAGAGGTAATAATCGTACAGGCGGTAGCGGGAACAGCATCGATACCGAGACAGAAATCCCAGTACGCTATGCAACCGTAGTAGATTTAGGAGGTCCTAGTTCACGGCAACAACCACTACACCATAGCGAGCGCCCCTCTGCCATAACACGGCCAGTAGACGGAGGGCCGGGAGATCAAGACCGAGATCATCTCAGACCCCGCGCACAAAAAAGAATACAGAAGGGTACATCAACGGCGTTCACCGGAAAACTACGTGCTGCAAACAAGACTGCATGGTTATACATAGGACGCGTGAATCCGGATGTAACCTCAAGCGATGTCATGGACCACTTAAAAGACAAGGGAATCAAAGACGGCATAAAATGCGAGGAACTCACCACCAGAGGTGAAAATAAAGCTTTTAAAGTCGGGATCCCCTTCGAGAGAAAGGATGATGCTTATGACCCAAACTTCTGGCCAGCTGATGTGATTTTCCGACCTTTTCGTTTTCGTTTTTGATCAGGAACTCTCGCGAGGTGCAAACAACCAGGAAGTGAAGTTACTTTTATGGAATATTGAAGGCCTGTTAAACGCTACGAACTCAACGCCAGAAAATTTATTTGATCCCTATGACGTCGTAATACTGGTTGAAACATTCTTAACATCAGATTGGAATGCGAGAAATCACTATACAGTGAACAATTTGGCAGAGCAAGGCCTGGTGGGAAGACCGAAAGGAGGAATCACCTGCCTTTTAAAGGTTCAGTTCACACCATTCCAGGTCATGTATAAAAACAACAATGTTCTAGTAGTGAAGACTAAATTGTGTGTGTTAATATGTGTGTATTTTCAGCCAGGATTCACATCTTACCAGATTATAGATGAAATAGGCACCGCTCTGAGTATAACGGAACGGGAGGATAGCATCATTATAGCAGGAGACCTAAATTGTCGAACTGATGTTCCATCACAGAAGACAAGAGAAGTCCTAGACTATTTAGAGGAGGAAGGGATATCACTTGTAAACAACAAAGAACGGAAGACGTATGTTTGTTACAACGGCACCAGCACGATAGATCTCGTCTTCTCGAATCAAGGTAACATAAAGCCAATAAAGAAAGATATAATTCCGATTCCCTACAGGAAACACCAGCTAGTAGAAACAACATTCCAACTCGGTCATGATAGCGGACAGGTGAAGCCCAAAACATTGAAATTTTCAAGGAAGACTCTACACCAGTTCATATATGAGGCCGACAACCAGGCAATCATGGAGAAGGCCCTGAAAGGAGATCTCGACGAAGCAGCAAATATGCTCGAACACCTTTTACAGGGTGAAGTCATACCGGAGGCAGTCATAACGAGAAAATCAAAATCATGGTTTGACGAAACCTGCTACAGAGTCCGTAGGACCACATTGGATGCCCTACACACAGCTCTCGAAGATCCCACCGACGATCATCTAAGGGAATATTCCAATCATAGGAAGACGTACAAGACCCTCATAAAAGAAACAAAGGAACGGTATCAAGAGCAAGAGGAACAAAGTCTGATAGCGGCAGCTGATCAGTACCCCTACAAAGCATTGAGTCCAAGGCAACCGAGATACTGCAGAAGCATCCCTATGGAGACATGGGTGACTCACCTTAGCAATGTACTGCAATATAAGGACACTCGTCCAACTGATACCCCCGAGATTGAGGAGGACATTGATACAGAGATATTTACAACTGAGGAAGTAGAGGCTGCTATTATCAGCTCGAAGAATAATAAAGCTTGTGGACCAGACAATATATGTAACGAGCACCTTAAAATTGCTCTCCCAGTGCTAAAAGAAGCAATAACATCTCTCCTGAATGAATGCCTCAGGCAAGGAAATATCCCGCATAGCTGGAGAAGGTCCACAGTAAAACTGCTGTATAAAGGAAAGGGATGCACCGAGGACCCAAACTCCTACCGAGGTATTGCACTGGAATGTGCGTTATTCAAAATTCTAACAAAACTTTTATGCCAACGCCTTATTAGAGAAATCGATCCTAAGCTCCCGGAGGAACAATTTGGTTTCAGAAAAGGAAGATCTACAACACAGGCTATCCAATGCCTTCTAAATGATATTGAGACAGCTCTGACAGTCCCAAAAGGAAAGCTATATGCCATATTTATAGACTTCTCCAAAGCTTTCGACATGGTCAATAGGAAGATCATCATAGAGAAGCTAGGAAATCAAATGAGAAGTAACAGCTATACAAAACGGCTTATCACAAGCATCCTGGCCTCAAATTACATAGAGATAAGCGACGGAATCACAACATCAAACCCAATAGATCAAACAACCGGTGTATTGCAAGGGGACCCTCTAAGCCCATTACTGTTCATAATCGCGACGGCGGATATCGCACAGGTAGTCTCGGAGAGAGTAATTCTCTATATGTACGCTGACGATATTGTGCTGGCCTCGAGATCGCAAGAGGATCTACAATCTGCATTTGATCTGCTGTTGGAATGGGCGGAAGAGAATGAACTCAGCCTAAACGAAAACAAGACTGTATCAATGACTTTCCGCAAAGGGGGAAAACCAGCAGTTTTTCACACACATAGAAAACCCCTGGAGAGCGTTTCTAACTTTAAATATCTAGGCGTGACACTTCAGACAACGGGCAACGTCTTTACGCTTCACGTTAACGATAGGATCTGTGCGGCTACGAGGGCCATAAATGATATCAGACAGTTGAGAAAACTCTCCGTCAAAACAGCCTTGAAACTCTTCCAGCTCAAGGTTACACCCGTTGTAACATATGGATTAGAGAATATCTGGACACATCTCAAATTGAAACACCTGGAAAAGTTGGAGAAACTAAAAGCGACTTTCTTAAAGAAGGTTCTGTGTGTTTCAAAATACACGCCTTCAAGACTAGTCTATGAATTAACACGTGAATTATATTATGTGGAAGAGCTCCGCCTCCAACTGTCGCTACCGTCTACACCAGCATACGTGCAACTCATGGAGAACCTGAAATCGAAGAAGAGAGACATATGGTGGGATTTCTACATCACTGACGCAATGACCTGCAATGATTGGAAACGGGGAGGCTACGAACTAAGACATACTGTTACACGCTTTGCCATACATGGCTTTCACCATAAGCTGTGCAAGTTAAAGAAGTTTCACCAGCCAGACGCAGACTGTGTATGTGAACGTTGCGGCAAATGTTGCGAAAGATATCATGCGATGTACTGTACATATAGACTTGAATCTCTGACGTCCTTCTGTTGTAATGAATAGTTTATTCCTATGTATGTTTCATTTTGTCTGTATCATTCCTTTGGCTATTAGCTGCAATAAATATTTTATATACAGTCATAAACAGTCGTCATGGAAACCGCTAGCCTTAGTGAAAAAGTGATCCTTTTGGACTGTGTGTCTCTGCACATAGAGCCACCTGGTCGCAACCTGTGCAACTACCGCCATAACATACACTCCGCCCATGGCGGAAAGTTGTGTTTTGTACCCAAGGTGGCAGGGATGTGAATTCTGTGTGTCTCTGCACGTTAGAGCGTTTCAAAGTTCCATATGCGTTCATATACCATTCGTCCGATAGCGATGAAACTTGGGTGAGATGTTGTGTACACTCCAGGGAAGGCTTCTGGCTTAGTAAATTCATTTTACTATTGGTAGCGCACGACTAGATTCAACAAATGAGTGACGACGCGCGAAGCGTTTCAACAAAATCCCGTATAAGTTTATATACCATTCATCGATTGAGATGGAACTTTGATGAGTTGTTGTGTACACTTACGTGAAGGTTTCTAACTTGGTAAATCCATTTCATAGGAGGTTGCGCACGAGTAGATTCAACAAATGAGCGGTGACGTGCGAAGCGTTTCAACAAGGTCCCGTATGCGTTCAAATATTATTCGTCCGATTACGATGAAACTAGGGTGAGATGTTGTGTACACCCTACGGAAGGTTCCTGGCTTAATAAATCCATTTTACAATTGGTAGCGCACGAGTAGATTCAACAAATAAGTGACGGCACGCGAATCATTTCAACAAAGTACCATATGCGTCCATATACCATTTATCCGATTGCGATGAAACTTTGGTGAATTGTTGTGTACACTTCAGTAAAGGTTTCTGGCTCAGTAAATTCATTTTACAATAGGTAGCGCACGAGTAGATTCAACAAATGAGCGACGGCGCGTGAATCGTTTCCACAATGTCGCGTATGCGGTCATATATCATTCATCCGATTGCGATGAAACCTTGGTGAATGATTGTGTACACTCCAGAGAAGGTTTCAGGCTTAGTAAATCTATTTTACAATAGGTAGCGCATGAGTAGATTCAACAAATGAGTGACGGCACGCGAATCATTAAAAAAATCCCGTATACGTTCATATGTCATTCATCCGATTCCGATGAAACTTTTATGAGTTGTTGTGTATACTTAAGTGAAGCTTTCTAACTTAGTAAATCAATTTCACAGTTGGTAGAGCACGAGTAGATTCAACAAATGAGTGACAGCGCACGAATCATTTAAACAAAATCCCGTATGCATTTTATGCCATTTATCCAACTGCGATGAAACGTTGGAGAGTTGTTGTGCACGCTCCCACGAATGTTTCTAGATTACCGGTAGTTAATTCATTTCACGATAGTTTAGAGGCAGTTAACAGAAATTGAAAAAAAATATTGTGTATCCAAAAGCACTTCAAGAAACAAAGTTACAACACTTTCTTTGATTGGCAGGACAACGTCTGCCGGGTCAGCTTGTCTACTATATAAAGCTCAAATACCACTGACTGACTGACTGATTCATTCATCACCAAATCTCAGAAACCACCGAACGGATTGGAATGAAATTTAGTATGCAGCTTCCTCAAGGGCAGCAAACGTCCACTAAGAAAGGATTTTTGGATATTCAGGTTCTAAAGGGGTGTTAAGGGGGTAGACCTGCATTTCATTGAATAGCAATATCTCCCGATTGGTTTCATTGGGGGATGTGATACTCGGCATATAAACTCATCATTAAAAATAAGAAGACACGTGTCTGAGGGTTTTTCGATGTGGTGTATATTATGAGGTGATAGGGGTGAAAAGTGGGGGTTGAAGGATTCCTAACGGAGCATGTATCCCTTAAACGACATAGGCCAGGAGTTTGGAACTCAGCGGGAAAAAAATCAGCATAAAAAATAAGTAAATAGGTGTTTGACCGTTTTTTCATAAATCCAATTTAAGGGGCCCATGGGGAGGGGTGAAATTATGGGGGGGGGGGGGCGCGTAATATGTCTGAGTGGAAAATTATACATGGCCTATGTTGTAGACAATAACACATATCTTTTTTGTCTCTTGCTATTTCATCATACGAAGAATACTTACGGAGTTATTAATGATTTTGTACTTTTTGGTCGGAATTTTTTAAGTCCCAGGAATGACATAAAAATTGATTCGAATGAAATTTCAAAAATATTTATTTTTAATACTTTTATTATATTTTTCACGTCTTTTAGAGTCCGAAACCAACATGATATTTTGATGTTTTTTTTCGTCCCATGCATTTTTGGTTTCAGGTGATAGACCATGCTTATCTATCTATATAACTAATGTTATAACGGGATTCCAAATGTTAATGCGGGCGAAGCCGCGGGTAACAGCTAGTGGAGATATATTTATCAATATAGGCCTACAATACTCTAGTAATTGTAATCTTTAGGAGAAAGCATGCTGACTCATATTCATTATTTGAATAATAAAGCGTGTTAGAATTTTGTTATTACCGCTGTAGGCCATTAATTCTTCCTTCCTCCCGCTAGTTTTAGTGTCTCTAGTCCGTAGCTCATTTTGCAGCTGTTTAACGCTTAAACGCTGAAAATCGTCCATTATATATTAGGAGATATACCTATAGAATTAATTAATATAGTCTTGGAGTAAAATTAGAGAAGATATAATTTACTTTAGCTTAGAAAACTCTGTCACAATTTATACATTCCTTGCAGCTGACTGGGAGAAACATAAGACGATCGCCTTGCGCTTACCCAGTACTACACGAGCGCTATCTGGCGCGAACTTTCTCCCGCTACATCCCTATTACACCGTATGCATGGGTTCACTAACTGTGAATGCCAAGGCCGGTATAGCGCGCAGCTCGCATCTAGTAGGCCGTGGTTAGCAACTGCATAGTTCAACTGATTGCTAGTAGATGCCACACGTGACGATCCGGTGGAGAACTTTGTTTTAATTAAATGTATATTTTCCATAGCAAAACAATCAATTTTATAACGTATCAGTACTTATAAAACAATAAATATTAAAAAACAAGCAAAAAAAATACAAAACTGATATGTTTTGAACCCCGGCCGTCCGGGTGAAAGACCAAGGGCTAGTGATAAATGAAATAAACGTTTTGAAATGAGAATCACTCGATTCTCATAAAAACTGTTATTCTGGATGATTGGTGTCGAGTAAACGGCTCTCTACTCATGAAGCCAAGAATCGCATGCCCTACAGAGGAAGGTTTTCAACTAACCTGCGTGGTCTGTTCAGGCAGCCAGTCACACCATTAAATCACTCACCTGCAAAGACAAGAAGAAACACGACATTAGCAACAATGTATAAATTGAAGACAATATCAATAATTAATAACGTTGACATTATGTACGGTATGTCATTTGATTACACCTTATCCTACTTTTCAACCAATGTTGATATTTTTAAGGCAGCTTAATCATTCCTTAATACACTCAGTAAGATAAAGAAATCAAGAAGAAATCACCATTTACAAAAGCCCGCGGTGTGGCGCAAGGTGCTGTTTAGCCTATTTACATTTATGAAAAGAAAATAGACTTATGAGATCACCTTTTGTCCGTGTGTGTGTGTGTGTGTTTAAGCGCGCTAATCTCTGGAACTACCAGTCGGATTCGAAAAATTATTTTTGTATATGATAGCCTGATTCAAGAGGAATAGTTTAGGCTATGTAGCATTAGGCTACACCTCTCAGGTAACCTTAAAGATTGATTTTTGTTTAGTAAGTCGGAAGAACAAGCTCTCCCGAACAGAACTCAGCAATTCTTCTAGGTTTGTGCCGTGTCTTGTGTGGGGTTTCGCCTAGGACACCAAGCTAGGCTCATCGGCGGGCTCTGTGTCCCCGCCCGGACCCCCACAGGAGTGACGAACTGCGCGCCACCTCCCTTTATATAAGATGCAACTGCACCACTTGACCACGAGAACTAAAAGCTCAAGCAGCCTTAACCTCCCTATGAAGGCTTCCAAAAAGATGGTATATTGGCTTTCACGGCCGGTGAATTAAAACTCAGCAATTCTTCTAGGTTTGTGCCGTGTCTTGTGTGGGGTTTCGCCTAGGACACCAAGCTAGGCTCATCGGCGGGCTCTTGGTGTCCCCGCCCGGACAATAATAAGCTTCAATAATAACTAATTGTTGCCTGGCGATGCGGGCTGCATCACGTCGCCCCTACCAGTGTTCTGGTGCAGAATTGCGAGCTGCTTATAAATTGCAGTCGCGGGGAGTAATTAGTGCAAAAAGATTTTTTAGGCCTTTTAAAACAGTTATCATCATGACAACAGCATGCCTCTGTATAAGGGTGATGGTGTTGGTGCAGTATACTGAGGTTATCAGCTGCAATAAGCGTTGGTGCTTTCCGATCCTTATCCTTGAGCGCTCCGTAGTATTCATGATCATCCATAAAACAAATTCATCCACCGGGCGAAGCCGCGCACTACTGCTAGTCTTCAACACATCGCCCACTATAAGTGATTCTACGTTTCTATTTCTTCCAACAATCACCATTTAATTACTGAGGCGACAGTTTACGAGTTAACACGGCATTCATAACTGTTCCCGGGCGAAGCCGGGGCGGGTTGTTAGTGTACCATAAATTTAGGTGAAATCGGTGATGAGTAGACGCGATCCCCTTGTAAATTAACATAATCGAGATAGTGGCTTGGAGACCTTGAAAGTTATCTGTGAAGCAATGAGAGATTCTAAGCCTCACAGTAGCAGCTTGTATATTCATGCCCAATATATCTCAGGAGGACATGACAGAACAGGTTGGTCCCGTCATCAGACTAGTGGGAACCCGACACCTAACAGTCTCATTACCACTCACAATCTCCCCCGCATCTGGTCTACCACTTGTCACCATTAACTCTTCAGCATAAGCTCGCCCTTACCACCACAACGCTCGTCAAAATATCAACACGCAAGCTGCCAAACACAAGTTCGTTTCGTTGTTAATTCATTTCTAAAAGCTTGACACAGCTTGGAATTCACTCCCTTGTAGTTGTGTGTGTGTGTTGGATTTTCCTGATAGCCTATTTATGTGATCAGTGATCAGTGTAGTAGCGTGTGTTCTTGTTTTCAATATACATACGGTAGGTATTGTTATTTTAAGGGGCGGAACAGCAAACTCATCTGCCTGCCTCCCCCCCCGCCAACCCGCCTACCCATGATAACTTCTAAACGGCTTGAGCGATTTCAATGAAACTCGGTAAGGTCATAGTACTATTTCGGCCCACCCCAAAGGTGCCCTCCAAATTTTATTACGTCTCTCTCACCAATCCAACATGACGGCTGTGCGATATATTTCACCGGCATTCTAAATCTCCGAAACTACTGTTACTCATATCACCCTAAAATTGTGTACGGTGATAAAGGGCAATACTAAACGTTCATCTATTTGACTTTCAAAAACGAAAACATGGTAGCCAAGCGAAGGTGAAACATTTAAATAGACTCTTCTTGTGATTTAACCATCCGAACGCAGTGAAACTTGGTACAGCAAATGACTATACAAATTGCAATGCACTGACATCAAATCTAGTTTAATTGCTTACATAACCTCAAGATGGCGGCTGTGCAACATTTTTAAATTAAGTTCTTATTTCTTGTGTTCTAATCATGTGATCGAAATCAACGTTTGAATAATGAACGTACACAATAATCCCCATCTAATAGTACATAACTCTATGGTCTACATATATAAAAATCCAACATGGCGACCATCCGACGGTTCTCAATATCTACGAATCTATTACCGCAATCAAACTGAAATTTTGAATGCTGATAGAGGAGGCAATTAACACACTAAGTAGGATATATGAAAATATGCTGTATAGTAATTCACGCAACTACTTGTTTTCCTTTGAAACTTCTTCTTGACGTTCTTCTCTTACAGGATGTTCAATCTCAGGTAAATGTTCATAAAAATCCAATTGATTTTTTCAATAATCGTGACGTGATAGAACTTTTTAATTACCGTTTTCGAAGTCAGCACCGAAAAATACATCAAGTTCAGATATCACTTCCCTTGTATTGTTTCATCGCAGGTCTGAGTTATCGTCGTTACAGCCCTTCGCGGATTCGGATATCCGCAAAATTTTTCGCCATATGAAAGTATTTCACGGATAGTGGATAAGCTGCGGATGATGTTTGGAGAAGATTTGCGTATAATTTTTAGAATACAATCCGTACTTGTTTAGGCTTAATTTCATTACTAGGACCCAGACGTTTATTATGACATATCATATTTTTCCATTGTTTTTTTTTCATGACAAATGTAATAGCTAATCTCATTCAAATTATGCAATTCTTCTTCTTCTTCTTCCTCCTCCTAGCATTTGTCCCGCCTGGTGGCAGGGTCTGCTGTGAGGATTCGTTGTCTCCATTTCTTTCGGTCTTGAGCCATATCTGGGTGTAGATGTGCAGTCTTCAGGTCATTATGGATCGTATCAACCCACCTCTGCCTTGGTCGTCCCTTGGGCCTCTTTCCCGTGACTTCCAGGTTATATGCTGACTTAGTTATTGTGTCTTCTTCTGCACGCAGCACATGGCCAAACCAGCTTAAACGGCCTTCCCACATTTTCTGATGGATCGGCGCCGCTCCGAAACGTTACCGTATATCAACATTGGTAACATGATCCATTCTAGTGACGCCGCCTGTCCACCTAAGCATCCTTGTCTCCATGACGCTTAGCCGACGTTCCACCTCTTTTGTAGTGGGCCAACACTCGGTACCATAGAGTGCGACTGGACGGATTACAGTGCGTTCAAATTATGTAATTAAGCATAATTAACACTCCGAACAGGAAAGGATTGCGATTCTGGCTGTGTAACATTCATTTTAAACATAGCAAATGACATATAAAGCCTAAGGGAACGACATTTTCCTCAAATGTCTAAATATGTTGCTTTAGTAATTGATAATAATAACCCCTGGCACTACAGCCCATGAAGGGCCTAGGTCTACCAAGCGACCGCTGTTCAGCCATTTGGCCTGCAGATATTGGGGTGACTCGTGGTCATCGCATCGGGTACCCTCGGCCGTTAAGCATGGTTTCCGTGACCGGGGCGCTACCTCACTGTCCGACAGCTACTCAATTGTCCTCACGGTGCTGAGTGCACCCCATTTCAGCCCTCACATCAGTTTCTAAAACCCCTGACGGAGCCGGGAATCGAACCCGGGGCTGGGTGAGAGGAAGGCGCACTATCCCAACACCACTTAGTAATTTATGCTTTATCTAATTGAAAATATTATTGTATTGCCAGTGATTCGGATAACAAACGTGGGGATACAGAAAAAAAAAGTCGTTCGGATGCGGGGCGGATGCAGATAACAGTCGTGCGGATGCGGGGCCGATCTGGATAACGTTTTATTTTTCCACGCATGGCTGTAATTATCGTAGCTGAAACGCAGTAATTTACTCAACCTTCGTCTGCCCAAATGTTTGGAGGATTTATATTAGAGTCCGGTGGTAGTACAGAGCGTCCGCAAAGTCTCTCCGCAGCGCCGAGCTACGCGGGTCTCGCCTTGCGGGACGTGTTAGGTTAGCAGCACATGTATGTCATTGTATACGCAAAGTCTCACCACAGCGGTTGGCAGAAGCATGCACTTGTTCCGTGTTGACCTTGAACTGGAGTGATAGGGTGGGGAATACTGGTTCATTATTGCCGAGAGTGAGTGCCTGTGCGTGACAGTGTTGACGCTGTAAGTTGTGTTCTTGTCAAGTTCTTGCGTAAGCCGAGTCCAGTGGGAATGTTTACTACTGAAGAGCGTATGTTATTAGTGGAAGTGTATTTCCGTGCTGGTGGAAACTTAACAGTGCACAGTCTGATAGTAGTGAATTGTTTTCCTTGTAACACCATAACATGAATATACTGCCAACCCAACACGTCCCGCAAGGCGAGATACGCGCTGCGGAGAGACTTTGTGTGCTTCGTACTTCCAGCTATGCCATGACAGACTAACAAAAACAGTCTGGCTTGAGTGTGTTGAGTCTCAGCAATTAGCATTAAATATTCTCGAGTTTAAGATGCAGCACGTGAAGGGTTTTATAGAGGTATGTTTTCTTTTTTATCTGGAGATCTCGTGGAAGACACGTGCGGCGCTGTCAAACTTGTATATACCTGAGCTCGGTCCATTGTGAGGTAGACCAGGGTCCTATGCCAACTCATCCTCCCAACAGCTGCTGCTTGACTGCCCTCACAATAAGAAGAATACACAGGCTATGCCACAAGTCTAACTCATGGCGCAGTGCCTAGCGTTATTGGCGGTCATCGCGGGAGGCCAACCCTGTTTTTCTAAATTATAAGTGTCCAAACTTTTGAATTTTTAATATAAAGCCCAATATTTTATTTACACTTGACTACTATTACAAAATTTCTATTTTTTTCTAACTGTATATTGAACAAGAAGTTCCGTGACGAACTAAAGAGCCTACTTTTCTTAAAATTTAAGATTCATGCCAATGATTAATCTATATGGATTTATCTAGAATAATGACGAAATTAAGTTGAATTAAATCCATTAGTTAGTATAGAAGTTACATGCATTTTAAAATTGGACCTATCAGCAGGCTTAGAATCATGTTGGCAGCACTGGCGTAGGCCTATATTAGTTACTACAAATTAATCTAGAATGCCAGAATACGTGTTCAAAGTTTAGAGATATTGGCTTGCATACTTTCTGATATATTGATATTAGGGTAACAAAATTTGAGACAGCATGTATTAACAGTTGGCAGCCCTGGTTACTCATAAGAATCGGCATAGTCATATCTGTTATGGTACACATAGCACACACGAAATTTGGTTGAAATCCAAATGATAGTATAAAGGTTACATGTATTTATTTAAAGTTGGACTTCTCAGCAGGCTTAGAATCATGTAGGTAGCACTGGCGTATATAAGTTACTCCAAATTAATATAGAATGTCAGGTACTATACGTGTGCATAGTTTAAAGCTGTCGGCTTGCATACTTTCTGATATATGGGTATTTGGATAAACAAAATGAGAGCATTTATTAACAGTCGGCAGCCCTGGAGGCTCTTAAGAATACGATCAGTCATATCTGTTTATGTACACATAGCACATACGAAATTTGGTTGAATTCCAATTGATAGTGTAGAAGTTATGTGCATTTAAAAATTGGACCTATCAGCAGGTTTATAATCATTTTGGCAACACTGCCATGTATGGCCTCCTGGAAATTAAACTGCAATATTATTATCTATACGTGTGCCAATTTTGAAATAGGTCCCATCCATACCTTCCAAGATATCCAACATGGAGCTGAAATTTCAAATGCGATTTTTCAGCAGTTGGTAGCACTGACATCATTTTCAAATATGGCCGTGAGATATTCAGGTATAGATATTTACTCCTACCAAATTTTGTTTCGATTGCTCTAGCCGTTTAGGAGTTGATAGGGGACACACACACACACACACACACACACACACACACACACACAGACAGCCAGCCAGCCAGCCAGCCAGACAGACACAGACACACACACACACACACATTTGCCCGATCTCATACGTCTACTTTTTCCTCATTTTTGCAAAATGTGAAAAGTAGGCTAAAAATGTAATGTTAAGTCCAATATTATATTTTATTTTATTTTATTTATTTACAACTAATATTACATTGCAAGGATATCCATTTTATTATTTTATGTTCGACGATGTCGAAATGTAAATATTAGTCTCTATGTCAGAAAACTGTACTAAAATGAGGGTCATTGTAGTACAAGTTTTCATTATGGGACAGTTTCTCCCACCAATCAGAGCTCAAGAAACAGTTGTTTGACCAATTAGGTAATTAGATGCGCTGAGTTCCAAGGCCTTCTAATTTAAATTCCACTGCGTTGCCTAGTGTCATAGTGGGGTAATCGAGGAGGCCATGGTCAAATACTAGGCATTCTCTGCGTCCCATGCGCTCTGTTCAGTACATAAAACTGGCGAAATCTCGACAGATATTTATGAATATTTATGTTCGAACATAAGCAGTCGTATGCAACTCGCCTATAATGGTAATTAAGACACTCGTATGGAAATTATAGAACTCGTGTCTTCATTATTGCCATCATAAGCTCGTTGCATAATGTACAATTATTTCAATCTTTCAAGTACAATTTATATCATAAACATTTCACATCAAACAAACATTAGACTAAGTACATCTATAGCATTTTATTTTTATACTTAATTGATTTCGTTTTAATTGAGCAGAAAAAGACCTCAGTGGCAGGTCGAAACATGTACAATATATAATAGATATATTTGTGTAAGTACTGATTAGCGTATAAATTAAACTTCTAATTTAATCCCTGTCAAGGAAATTTAAATCTGGTCTGGTGGGCTGGAACGGTGATCACTCAGCCTAGTGAGGAAAACACGAGAAAAGGCCGGTTCGATTACTACCACACCCACCCAAACCAGAAATGATGCTAATGCCAGGAAGATACCTAAATTAAGGCCAAAGCAGCCTCCTGCTTTAATCCTAGCTCCAAATTACAAACACACACATCCAAGTTTTACTGTTGTTTCATTTGAGGGGCCTGGGAATCGTGATCATGTAGCCCAGTGTACTTGGGCGTGTGCAGAACCTGTGTCACTGCGATGTCGGTATTAGTGTGTGTATTTTGTAATTAAGGTAGGATTTGAGTAGGAAGCGACCGTGGCCTAAAGTTAGGTACCATCCCGTTATTTTCCTGGAGTAGAAGTGAGGAAACCACGGAAAACTATTTCTAGGATGGCTGAGGTGGGGAATGGAACCCGCCTCTTCTCGATTTTGCTTCACGAAGCTGAGTATACCACGTTCCAGCCCCATACCAGAATCAAGCCTCGACCTCCTGGGCGAGTCTAGAATGCTAGCCAAAACACAACGAGCTGGTTTATCTCGGTCCGGTCAATTTTATTTTATTTTGTTTTATTTTGTTTTTAAGACACTTGGTTATGGCAATGGCTTAGTTTACACAATTAAATGAGTAAATCTCTACTTAGTATAAAACCAAGTCCCCGATTCTTGGATGTTACGGGTAAACTCGAGAACACTGGATGGATTTTGATGCGGTTTTCACCATTCTGTAAAGGATATCTCGAGGATGATTTCTGTAGAAAATAATTTATTTATGATCAAAGAAAGCCGAGCACGATTTCAGTGGAAAAGTCGAAAAAAAAAAACCTGGCTTCCGAGCGCTTCTTAAGCTTACGCTGGGCAAATGGTTAAAAATACCTAAATATTATGAGCGTAAGAATTGTTCAGCATGGAAAGTTCTACAAAAAAGTCCGGGAGAACATATGTCTATCTTCAATACATCGCCCACTATAAGTGTTTTTAAGTTTTAATTTCTTCCAACCATGTCCATTCAACTACTGAGGCGACAGTTTACGAGCTAGCTAAGGGCGAGACTATCATCCCTGTTACAGCCTAGCTGGCGGGCGAACCTATTGCCCCAGATACAGCCAGCAGCAAACTGTTCAGTCGTGTTGAGTTAAAAACTTTAGAGAAGAGTGGTTGTGTTTGGAGTTTTCTTGGAAGTGCAACTCTGCTTTTCTTCATTTCGCCTGAGAACTTTTCGCTCCCCAAAATTCACAGTCAAGTTAAGATTGGACGGTAGGGGGATTTGTGTTTCATGCACCTCGTCATTCTTAAATTACGTCTGACAAGAATTCGTTGCACATGCATCTCCAAGATAATATAATTAATAGTCCAGTCAGTGATTTTAACCCATCATGCCGAGACGTAAAACGGATATAGGTCGTTGTTCATTGACATTGAAGAAAAAAAAAAAGAAAAAAAAAGCGCTTATCACGTAATGCATTCATAACTGTTCCCGGGCGTAGCCGGGTCAGGTTGCTAGTTTTAAAAATAAATTTCTGTTATTTCCCTTTGGTAAATGGTTGTTAATTTTACACTAAACAAATATCTAACCTTTCAAAGCCACCTGCTAACAATAAATATGAAATATTATAGTCTGATTTCGTACAGGGTGTTAAAAAAAAAGGTGACAGAAAACAATCCCGCAGTTAAGATTTTAGAGATTCAGGTACACTTATCTCAGGAACTACTGAACTTTAGTTACAGGCCTGAACTTTTGTAATGTGTGTACACACGCAAGAACCACTGATGGGTTTGAGACCACTACGACTGTTGGCCAGCTATATGCAAAACTTATTTTGATGTGTATATTTTTGACAACTACATAATGTTTTTCAGAAAATGATGATGATAATTGTTGTTTTAAGGGGCCTAACATCTAGGTAATCGGACCCTAATGGTTTGGGTGATCGTGAAGATGACAATGAAATGTAAACTATAACTAAAACTAACTACTAACTTACATACTAGAAGAAATGGAAAACAAAAGGAGAATAAGGCAAATGAAGGACAGGAGGAAAAGAAATGCCCTCTACCCTCGAAGAATGCGGATTGAGGGACCCAGAAGGAAGGAGACCCATGAAAGGCAGATAAGAAAGTGAAAGAGGAAAGGGTCCGTCCCAGAGGCTATGGATAAAGGGGGAAAACCGGACCCAGCTCAGGAATCCCTCGGGGTCACCAACTCCCGAACCCACCAGTCGCGAGCCCTGAGGGTGTAACAATATCTAGGGTGCACCAGAAGTGGTGAGGCTACATATACCCTACCTCCTTGAGGGCCTTGAGCAGAAGGCAGGAGATAACAAGAAATGAAAAAGAAGGCTGACCCCTCGCAGAAGGAGGGTATCAGAAAAGATGAGACAAGGGCCAATTAAGGTGGGAAAGGAAGAGACTCCCTAGGCCTCGGATACCTGAATACCGTCGGGGTCGGAAGAGAACAAGAGTTGACCAAGTGAGGTCGACAGGAAAGAAGACTGAGAGGAGCCCGGCACAAGGAAGCGAGGGCAATGCCGGACTCAGCTGGGGCCCCGTGGTCGCCAACCCACTTCCCACTAGATGTGAGCCCCTGGGGGGGCTTTTCAGTAAATACAAGCTGACAACATGAACAAATCTACACCAATCCTGAGGCCATACGAAATGATTCAGAGCGGAAATACCTCGTTCTCTTTGTTCTAGTCAGCTTAAAAATAAAGTGATATATGTAAAGAGCATTCGATATCGCAAGCTCCATCCTGTTTGCAAACACCGAGTGAGGTTGTTTATAATGAGTCACCACTATTAATAGACAATAGCGAGCGAGCGAGCAAGGTGTGGGGGTTGAACCCACGATCCATCACAATGGAGCAGCCAAAACAATAGAAAACATAATATTGTCGTTACATATATTGTGGTCATCACGCCCGTGGACTCCGTGTTATTGTGGTCTGTGAAGTGGTGTGTGAATTTGCAACCGTGGCTAAGATTTAAGAAAGGAGGCGGCCGTGGCCTTAATTACTGTAGGTATAAGCTTAGTCGTGATAGTCAAATGATCCACAGTCTGCTCTCTTTCATCCACACATTCGTGCCGCTCAGTCCTGCCCAACTAGTTATGAGGGTTCGGTACAGCTTCCTTTCTCTCGACAGCAGATGTCCCTCGTGATTTTATGGTTGGGGGAGTATCTGAGATTAGCGTGGACACAGTGGTAACGTGTATTCGCATCTAGTTCAGTAGAGACATCTATATGTTGCTATAAGAACATCTTACTATTATTGAAAGTTAGTGCGCCTATCTGTGATTAGTGTGGTTACCATGGCAACAAGTGTTCGTCATCTAGTTCAGTAGAGACATCTATATATTGCTATAAGAACATCTTACTATTATTGAAAGTTAGTGCGCCTATCTGTGATTAGTAATGTTACCATGGCAACAAGTGTTCGCCATCTAGTTCAGTAGACACATCTATATGTTGCTATAAGAACATCTTACTTACTATTATTGAAAGTTAGTGCGCCTATCTGTGATTAGTGTGGTTACCATGGCAACAAGTGTTCGTCATCTAGTTCAGTAGAGACATCTATATATTGCTATAAGAACATCTTACTATTATTGAAAGTTAGTGCGCCTATCTGTGAATACTATAGTTACCATGACAACAAGTTTTCGTCATCTAGTTCAGTAGAGATAATTAATGTTATTGGTTTTACGTCCCTTTTAACTACTGTGGCTTTTAGAGACGCCGGGGTGCCGGAATTTTGCCCCGAAGGGGATCTTTAAACGTGCCAGTAAATCTACTGACACGGCTCCCGCGCGATTGTGCACCCTCAAATGCCAGCTGACTGCGCCAGGATACGAACCTGCAACCTAGGGCCCAGCAAGCGAGACGTTCAGTTCAGTAGAGACATCTATGTTACTATAAGAACAATTTACTAACTATTATTGGAAGTTAGTACGTCTATCGGTCGCGAGATAGTAGGATCTCACAGTGTAGAACCAAAACTCCGTAAAGTTGCTACAAGTCGTTCAAAATCTCAATCGTTTTTCTTATGGTGTCTTCGAATGTCGTTTCAAATTTGGAAAATCAGGGCTACCAACATAAAATTTTGGTGTCAAGAAAAATCTCTAAAAAAAAGTTACTAAATTCAAATTTCTTCGCAAGTGCTATTTGAAGAGCACGAGTAAGCAAGACATCAAGGATCTCAAAATGCGCCAATATGAATTACATCAAATGTTACCTCACTAATAATAATAATAATAATAATATACCCATGATTCAATGTTTCTCGGTCAAGCGGACGAACTTAAAAACTTTTAAGGACGAAACTTCAAAACAAACCTAAAAAAAGGCAGAAAACAAACACAAAATTAAAAGAAAAAAAAACATAATGCAAATTGAAAAGGAAAAGCAAAATAGAAACACAAAATCAAAAGCATAAAACAAAGAAAATCAAAAACGAAAGAGCAAAATTAACAACAAAAGCGGTAAAGAAACAACAAAAAACAAAAGCAGAAAACAAATACAAAACCAAAAAACACAAAGCAAAAAGCAAAATTCAAAAACAAAAGCAGAAAAGAAACAAAACCAAAAACAAAAGCAGAAAACAAACACAGAACTAAAACCAAATATCACAACGCAAAGAAAAGAAAAAAAATCAAAACCAAAAGCAGAAAAAAACACGAAGCAAAAGCAGAAAACAAACACAAAATCAATAACAAAAGCAGAAAACAAACACAAAATTAAAGCAAAAAAAACATAAAGCAAAATTGAAAAGGAAAAGCAGAAAACTAACAAAATCAAAAGCAAAATTCAAAAACAAGAGCAAAAAACAAATAGAAAATCAAAAGCAGAAAACAAACACAAAATCAAAAACAAAAAAGCAAAATTCCAATAAGAACTGAAAAAAGACAAAATCAAAAACAAAAAAGCAACAAAAGCAGAAAACAAACACAAAGACAAAAACAAAAAAGTAAAATTCAAAGCAAAGGCAGAAAACAAAAACAAAAGCAGAAAACAAACAAAACCAAAAAACACAAAGCAAAATTCAAAAACAAAAGCAGATCACAAACACAAAACAAATAAAAAAAAAAAAAAGAATAGAGTATAAAACAACAAACAAAAAAGCAATTAAGTTTAGTTCAGATTTGACACTGCTCATCCCCCTCAAGAAGCCACTGATGGTCGCTATATTACCGTGTAACATGAGAGGTGAATTGGCAACATTGCTGTAACCATATGACTTGCAGAGAAACTTAAAAGCCAACTCCCGTTTAGAGTCCACTATCCTAATTAAACTGCTTCCCTAGTGGGTGATGATCAATCGCGGGCCGATTCCTTTGACGCCGGCTGAGGACTCATTAGCCACCGTAACTTATACCATCCTGACATTTGCCTGAAGTAGAAGTAGGGATATCACGGTAAACCACTCCAAGGATGACAGAGCCGTGAAATTATGTCACCTTTGAAAAATTGGACTTCATAAAACCCACGCACGATCTTAGGATTATGAAGCTAACACTCTCACCTACCAAATCAGAACACAAAGCCTGTCTTTTCTCAGGAACAACCAGGTGACTTATTATTCATACTCCAACCCCCAGAGCGGTTTAAAACCACAACAAATCGCGCGCCCTTTTCACGTGAACGCCGTGAAAGGCTAACTAAGCTCACAGTATATTCATCTCGCCTCAAGACAACGGTACAATGGTGGATAATAAATCGTATCCAGTGACTCACGCCGTACAACCTTCACACGGGTTTAGCAGCTTTCACCAGTAAACTGTGACCAAATACACCCCCACGTCCTTCTTTTCAAACATCACGTCATCTCAATCACCAGCGTAATAATAATAATGATAAATCAAGGAACTAGAAAAACAAGAGAGAACATGTAGTTCCGTGACAACTAAAGAGTCTACTTCTCTTAAAATTTAAGATTCATGCCAATCTATATAGACCTATCTAGAATAATGACAAAATCAAGTTAGTAATAATAACATTTGTAAGTACTGTAGATTGAAATACACCTTAAATAGTGTAGCCTAATAGAGTAACTTATTACAGTTGGCAGCCCTGGTGACTCTGAAAATATATTAAGGTATAGAATGCACATACAAAATTTGGTTGAAGTCTAATGGATAGTGTGGACGTAACATGCTGTTTGATATTGGATTTCTCAGTGCGCGTAAAATCATGTTGGGAACAATGTCATGTAAGTGATGCTCAGAATTAATGTGAAATATTACGATCTATTATAGTGCCAATTTTGGATTTTATCCATTTGTTAGTATAGAAGTTACATGTAAATAAAAATTAGAACTATCAGAAAGCTTAGAATCATGTCGGCAGCACTGAGGTATATTAGTTACTCCAAATTAATCTAGAATGTTAGGTACTTACGTGTGCAAAGTAGAGAGCTGAAGGCTTGCACACTTTCTGATATATTGATATTAGGATTAAACAAGTAGAGAGAGAGAGAGCATTTATTAACAATTGGCAGCCCTGCAGGTTCTTACGAATTCACATAGTTGTAACTGTTATGGTACACATAGCACACACGAAATTTGGTTGAAATCCATTTGTTAGTAAAGAAGTATAGCAATTAAAATCAGGACCTATCAGCAGGCTTAGAATCGTGTTGGCAGCACTTATGTATATACGTTACACCAAACTAAGGTAGAATGTCAGGTACAATACGTGTGCAAAGTTTAGAGCTGTTGGCTTGCATACTTTCTGATATATTGATATTAGGGTGAAAACATAGAGAGCATTTATTAACAGTTGGCAGCCCTGATGGCTCTATAGAATACGCACGGTCATATCTGTTATAGTCCACATAGTACATACGAAATTTGGTTGAAATCCAATCGATAGTGTAGAAGTTACATGCATTTAGAAATTGGACCTAACGGCAGGCTTAGAATAGAATCATGTTGGCAACACTGGCAGGTATGGACTTCTGAAAATTAATCTGGAATGTTATTATCTATATGTGTGCCAATTTGGAATAGTTGTCATGCATTAACTTCTGAGATATCCTACATAGAGATCAAATTTATATTGCGATTTTCAGCAGTTGATAGCACTGACGTCATTTTCAAGTATGGCCGTGAGATATTCAGGTATAGATCTTTACTCTTACCAAATTTGGTTTCGATAGTTTGCAGACTAGATGATGAAAGGTAAAAAAGTATGAAATGAAAATGAATGATGTATTCTTCTTATTAGCCTACTTCCGATTTTTGCAAAAAATGAAAGTAGACTTATGAGATCTACACAGGGCAAAAAATTGTGTGTCTGTGTGTGTGTACTTTGAATGTCTGCCCCCCCCCCCCCCTATCAATTCGAACACTGTGAAGAAATTTGGTACAGAGGTAGAACTAGCAAAGGGCACCTCAGTGTCATGTCTTATATCTATCATCTTGGCTTACAGGATTGAGCCGCGTCGCATATCGGTTATTATTTCCCGACGTTTCGGCTGACATTGCAGCAGCCTTAATCATGGGTAGGTACGAGTTGGTGTCCGTACTCTAAACTAACGGTTATTGCCGATCAGATGTGCTTGCTTGCCCTGCATTGACGTCACGCTGCTCGTTGATGGTCCCCACCCCTGGCAGTCGCGCGCTAGTAGCACTTTCCAGATGTTGCTGGGTTTGAACCCATCTTCGCGATTGACATTATTGGGATGCTTCACGAGGCAAGATGGGTTCAAACTCAGCAACATTTGAGAAGTCCTCCTAGCGCGCGACTGCCAGGGGTGGGGACCAATCAACGAGCAGCGTGACGTCAATGCAGGGCAAGCAACCACATCTGACTGGCAATAACCGTTAGTTTGAGTACGGACACCAACTCGTACCTACCCATGATTAAGGCTGCTGCAATGTCAGCCGAAACGTCGGGAAATAATAACCGAAATGCGACGCGGCTCAATCCTGTAAGCCAAGATGATACACTTGACACCGGCCGCGAAAGCCTACGATCTAAACATGTCTTATATCGCCGCCATCTTGACGGAAACGTAATGGCGGCCACCCAAATGTTAAAAGCTTAAATCAAATTACGACTAACCTAATCATCCGATCTCTACCAAATTTTGCAACAACATATATTCATATAGGGAGCGTCTTTTGACTTAACTACAAGGTCATCAGCCCAACAGTTTGCAGATGGCGGCCATGTATGTGTGCAAATCGATTCCCCATATCAATTCTAACAAGGTGAAACCGAATTGAATGAAATTGTGTACAGAGGTAGCACCAGCAAAGGGCACCTCATATTCATGTTTAATATCTGTATAACACGTTGTATTTCAACAAGCTACCCCAACCAACATTCAATTATACTCCTTGAAAAGGACAAAGAGTTATAACAATACCCATGCATTTAGGAGAAAGTAGGCTATATGTTATTTACTGAACATCTTGTTTTTTGTTTTGTTTGCGCAATTCCTCTTCTAACATCCGGTTTGCTCTGCCACCAAAATATTTGTTAACATCAGTAGCCTACCTCTAGCTACCTGCTTAAGTTTACAACTCTGCATACATGGTTGTTCTTGGCGTCGGAAGTCCGAGCAATATCAGTGAATATTACTTGGTGAAAAATGAAAATCCACAGCCTGCTTCCAGTCTCCGACCGGGTCAGGAATGGAATGAATGAAGCCCCCATCTAGCGGCGAGGATATGAACTGTGCCGGCTGCCGAGGCCTGACGCACTCCTCCGGGGCAATGATTAAATGAATGACAGATGAAATGAAATGATAGTGGAGAGTGTTGCTGGAATGAAATGTTGACAGGGAAAACCGGAGTACCCGGAGAAAAACCTGTCTGCCTCCGTTTTGTCCAGCACAGATCTCACATGGAGTGATCGGGATTTGAACCACGGACCCAGCGGTGAGAGGCCGGCGTGCTGCCGCATAAGCCACAGAGGCTTCAGTGAATATTACTTGGTGCGGTGATCAATATAATATCTTAATCTCAGGATATGCGAAGACTGAAAGTTGAGAGGATTCTATTTTCAACATAACAAGATGATGCATGAGAAGGAAGAATTTCTCCTCGCCCCCTCTCACACTCCTTAATTTGCACAAGCGAAATAAATAACATAGGCTATACATGCATGCAGACTGAACATCTGCCGGTCTTGTGAATCATGTGACGCTTACGTCATCTCCCAGTCTGAGAGTCGTGCTGGACCACAACTGCCTTCCCCCCGGCGATACATCGCATCGTGATCTTGAACTCGCGACGGGTTAACGCATTCTCAAGCAGACTGCAGCAGCTTAGAAACCAGTGATGCCAACTTACAGTACCTAAACATTTCTAGGTAGCCTAGTATTCCAAGGACACTACATTCCTATTTGATTTATACACCTACTAGCAACGCCCGGCATCATTAAACAGTTTATCCAGCGTAAGCTTAAAACGCGCACGGACAACAGGTCCCAGACGCAATTCAGAAAAGCCGAGGTGAACAGCAAAACTCCAAACACATATACTCTTCTCTGAAGTCTTAACACGACACGACTCGACAGTTTGATGCTGGCCGAAACTGGGGTGATAGGCTCGCTCCGAAGCTAGTAATTTAAATTTCCACTGAATGAAGATTGTTGGAGGGAATGAAAACGTAAAAACAAGTATAGTGGGCGATATATTAATGTCGCGGACTTTCTTGCAGAACATTTGGCGACCATCATCAGACGCTGGTCACTTCTGTCTGTTAGGTAGTCAGCCCGAAGCCTGGTTGGATCCTCAAAAAGTACCATCGTTAAATTATGTCGGTAGATACCCACAAAACCCAAGGCAGCGCTATATTGAGGCGTATTAGGCAAGATGAGGAGTGAGTACTAACCCTATGAGTAGCATCCACAGGCACTGACTGTGCCCTGAATGTCATTACTAGGGCCCGGATGTTGATGACCTGTCATCTTTTTACTGAGCTGTCTAAGACAATGCTGAAGCACATAGAAACTCCGGACGGGCCATCCCGTCTTCAAATATGTCATTTTTATTTTGCATCATTTTGCATGTTTTGCTATTTTTCCATTTTAAGAGCATTTTCTTAAGTTTGGTAGATTTTTTGTTATATTTTAGAGAAATCAGCCTTTTAAGGTCATTTTGTTTTTCCAATTTAGTCATGTCACAGCTTTATATGAGGGAGTTACGTCTCTCAGAGTTAAGAAGAAGCTAGTAGCTATGAATATAAACATTTTGTTAAGTGCTAGAAATCTATTTTGATTGACTTTTCAGTTTGAGCTTCAGATGCCATTTTTGAAATATTTTTGAATTTATTATTATAAGATCATTTTCTTCATTTTATAGTGTATTTTTCAAATTTTTGAAATATTGGTGAGTTTAGTCTATTATTATTAGATCATTTTCTCCATTCTATAGTGCATTTTCGATTTTTAGGTCATTTATTACCGTCATTTTTGAAAATTTTAAATGCATTTTTTTGAACTTTTTTACGGCACCAACATCCGGGCCCTAGTCATTACTAATCGCCACCCATACCTCAGTAGCTTCCATATAATCGAAGCCATGAGTGAGACTGAGACATCGGTGGAAAGCCACATTTTACTCTAGCCTGTACCAACAGACAATGTTCATATATTGATACTAAAGGACCCGGAAGACGTTGTCTGAATCTAATGATAATCGCTTGACGATCGAAACTGGACATCAAAATGTATTTATTAATCTCATGTAAATTCTTTTCAGGTTTAGGGAACAAGGCATTACAATTGAGTAAAATCGTGTTGACCGACTGAAAAACACTGAAAGAATGGTTTCAAACACCATAATGAAGAACACAGAAGTTCAAAACTAACAATCTCAACCTTTATATTAATGAGGTGCCACTAAGTTAGGTAAGCAGATCTGATCCAGTAGCAGACAGCTGATGACGTAACACAAGACAATGCGGTCTAACCTCGTTCCCTGAAGCGATGAGGATTGCGATCGAATAGTAGATTAAATAATTTAGATAGTCTATGTCTGTCTATTCTCAACGTGATCGGTCAGACAGGTTAATTATTCCAACTTAGCTCCTCTTACATCATTAAGAAAGTGGGATCGCGCTCGTTAAGTTGTGAACAAAAGAATGGCGTGTACCGAAAGTTAAAGGTCTTGAATCTCCAAACCACACATAATTCCCGATAATAACGAATCTGTCACGTTCAAGAAAATAACTTTTACAGTCCATACCGAATAATTTACTAAGTCCATAAAGTCACGTTCAAAATTCCGAATTTTGTCTTCTAGCGTGTCCGAGTGTCATTTTAAATTGGAGAAATCAGTGCTACCAACAAGTAAAGAACAGGGTGTCTACAACACTAATTGTCTGTCAACATTCACCAAACTTCGTCATTACATCACGGTTATTAAACCTGAAGTGCTTTATGCCAGTGAGACATTGACGTTACACACTAAGGGCGACTTGGAAAAAGTCCTCACAGAGGAAAGAAAAATAATAAGGAAAATGATTGCACCAAAGCACACATATGGAGAATAAGGCTTCACTCCAGAGACACCACAGAGAAATTGTCCAACCTCGCAGAAGACTTCAGAAAGAGGAGACAAAAATTTTACGGCCACATCAGCAGACTTCCACAAACCAGACTCACCAACAAAATTCTTAGATACATACATACAGCGGCTCAAGATTACTACATCCTGGATGATGCCAGTCAAAATTGATCTGGAAAAAGCACAGGTCGACCCAGAAGACGTCATAGACAAAAGCGTCTTTCGACACAAAGTATACAAGTGGAAGACCAAAGTGGACCGAAGAAAGGAAGAGGGCCTTTAGTGCACGAATGAAAGAGTTCTGGAAAGACAGGAAGAACAAGTAGTCATGATTGCTTCGCGTGGTCTAATAGGCATGTAACGTGTAAAATAAGTAATAATAATAATATTATTAAAAGTAATAATAATAATAATAATAATACCGGTAATACTATTGCCTTTGACATTTAGAAAGAAACAATTTAATAGAAGAAGATGCACCAGAGAGAGAAATTTTCAACAAAAAGAAAAAAGGTGTTGGGAATGGAACGACTCCAAGGAAGGCAATATAAGACAACAGGCTCAAAATGGTCGGAAGAGAGAAAGAAGACACACAGCGAAAAGATGAAGGAGCACTGGAAGAAGAAGAAGAAAGAACAAAAAAGGAATAAACATTGAAATTGGTTCGTGGTCCTCAGAAGACCCTAACGAAGAAAGAAAGAAAGAAAGAAAGAAAGAAAGAATATTGCCTTTTGGGGTTGGAGTGGATGACCTGTGGGCGATGTTAAATCGATTTTGTCTAGCAAGCAGCAAATGTAATACAAGACGTAGCCCTATTTTAGGAGTGTAACGTTAATCGTAGAACTCGCAGTGCGGTGGATGTTTCCACGCTTTAAAAATCCCAGTTCCTCGACCGGGAATCTAACATGGATACAGACGCTGTACCACTAATCCTGCTCATTTAGTTTCAGAATCCCCAAGAGAGTTGGTTCAGTGAAGTTGTTCATAGAAATGCTTGGAGTGAATCAAGTCAGCAAATGAAAAAGCCTCCTTGTGTCGTTTAACGCTACATGATACTTCCTCTGCAATTCGTGCAGACGTAAGTTGGAATATGTTAGCCACGGTACAGAGCTCTGAGAATGTTATCAGCATCATGAGATTCTCATCTCACGCGGTTTAACCAAGGGAAATGCCTTCAGACGTATGTAGCTCATACAGAAATGCATTTCCCAGAAAACTAAATAAAGAAAAATTACTCTTAAAAAAACTAGAAGCAAGAGAGAGAGAGAGAACAAAAAGGATAGCAGTCATTAACTAAGGGTGACCGTAAATATAACAGTACCTGGTATCCACAAAATTTTCAACGTCAATTTTCCTGACTTTTCCTGGCCATTTTTCAACAAAATTCCTGACTCGTGAAGTCATCATAACATCGGAGAAAAGGTTTATTGAGCAAACAAATATATATTATTTTTTTAAATTTGCAGCCTCCACCATCCCTATAGCTGGCCAACGCTCGCCTCCTTATTCATTAAAAATACAAAATAAAATAAATTGTAATGCAATAATATATAAATCAAAGTGCTTAATAATCTAAACTATAGTGAATTCACACAACATAGTATTTATATTTATGGAAACAGGTAACATGTTTAAAACTTAAATAAACAATTAAATTTATATTACAGTAAGATCAAATTTCTACCTTGGTACTAAGATAACCGTAATACTATAAAATCAGTTGGTTTACAGTTAAAAAACAAAACACAAAATACTGTATGGTTAATGTAAAATTCCTGACTTTCTAATACTTTCGCCAATTTTTTCCTGACTCGTGCCATTTTATCACACTTTTTCCTGACTTTTCCTGACCAATAACAAAATTCCTGACTTTTCCTGCCTGAGGACACCATGCAGTAATACCAGCCAGGCACTTATTAATAGTATGGGGTCATCCACATTGTGATGGAAGTTTGACCTCCCTCCACCATGTAATCACACGTAATCATCGCATCCCCCCCCCCCCCATGTATTACGTAATAAATAAAAGTAGTACCTAATATTTCTGAACTCGTCACGATATCCTTATTAATAAACAAGAAACAAAATGCCAGAGATTCAGACACATCAATTATTGCAAAAAGAAAAAAAAATAATGCTGCAGTTTGCCGAGTCGCTTCGAGGGTAAAAAAAATGGCACAAGAAATAGATAGATAGATAAATTATGGTGTTTGAAGCCATTTTTCAGTGTTGCCTTGGTAAACAAAAGTTTGTGCTTCTCAGTCAGTCAACACGATTGTACCCAAATGAGATGGGTGATTGCCTAATTCTAAAAAAAATAAAAAAAAATAAAAAAAATCTCATGTAATTTTATTTCAGGATTAAGGAATAACCCATCTCATTTGGGCACAATCGTGTTGACTGACTGAAAAGCATCAAACTTTTGTTTAGATAAACGAATACATAAAGAAAGAAATAGATAAACAAATAGATAATAAATAAATAGATAAACAAATAGATGCATAGATAAATAGATACATAAATAAATAAATAAATAAATAAATAAAGAGATAAACGGTAAAATAAGTGATTAAATAAATAAACAAATACTTAGATAAATAAATAGATAAACAAATAGATGCATAGATAAATAGATACATAAATAAATATATAGACAAATAAATAAATAGATAGATAAATAGCAAAATAAATGAACATATACATGGACAAATAAATAAACAGATACATAGATAAATAAATAATAGATAAACAGATACCTAGATAAATAGATAAAATAACAGATACATAGATACATAAATAGATAAAATAACATATACATAAACATAGATAAACAAACAGATACATAGATAAAAATAGATAAACAACAGATACATAGATAAAAATAGATAAACAACAGATACATAGATAAAAATAGATAAACAACAGATACATAGGTAAATAAATAGTTACATACGTAAATAAATAGATAAACACATAAATAAACAAAATAAATAGATACGGTACGTAAAAAGATAAATAAATAGATAACAAATAAAAATAGAAATAGGCACATAAAATTAATAAATAAATAAATAAATAAATGTGCTTCTTACGTACGAAATCCTATGTTTTACCTTGATCAGATTAAAATTCAGGGAAAATAAGAAGGTATACAACTAACTTAACAATAATTGGTTTTTCAAGATTGCAATGATAAAAAAGTATATCTCTCTATTTTAAGCCATGTTATTTATTGAACTATACTGTTTCAACTTGGTTTGGAAAGAATTGAGCAGCACTAGAGGCAACAAGAAGTTTGTTCTAACTCAATTAGTAGGAAACTTTCTGTAACTTATTGAAACTTCACAAGCTAAAAATAAATAATAAATACATAAAGCAATCAATAAAAATAATTAATTAGATAAATACAAATAAATAAATAAATAAATAAAATTAAATTTTGCTCATATGCTTCAAAACCAGTCATTTTCGAAAGAAAAAAAAAAGTTTATGCGGCAAGAAATTTTCCCCCAAATTCGCTTTAGTAACAAACTCTTTCAGAACCCTAGACTACAGCATCAAAAACACAAGATATCAGCAGTAGCAAAGATATCTTACCTTAAACAGTCGAAGGCACCGTGAAAAAATCACACGAAAGGTGAGACATTTCCTCTTTTCAATGAACAGAATTCAACCTTCCACCTTCCTCCCATGAATCATTCTACTAAAAGTAGCCATGCAGCAACATTGGGAACACACCTACAGTACTAGCAATGCATGATACATCACGCATAATAACAGCGCTAATTTCAATTTTCTTCCCACCTCAATGTCGCACCCACTGCAGCCTACGTAAGTGTAACTTTGAAATCAAATTTCCTTATTATAATTACTTGGTAAAACATGATTACGAAACAAAAAATTAAAACTTAATTTTAAAATTTCGCACACTTCTTGAATATCATTACTAAGACCAGGATGTTTATGACATATTTTTCCGTTATGTTTTCTATTCATGACAAATGAAAGATGATTATTTACGCTAATCACATTGAAATTATGTCATTACGTACAATTAAAACTCCGAACGGAACAGGGTTGCAATTCTGGCTGTATAACATTCATTTTAAATACATAGCCTATTGATGGGCACAATTTTGAGATGGTAGAGTATTTCAAATATTTCGGATCGGTCTTGTCGAACAGGAATGAGATAGCAAAGGAAGTACAGCAAAGAATAACTACAGCAAATAGTGTTGTCTATAGCTTGAACAATCTTTTCAAATCACGTTTGATTTCACAGGAAAATAAGGTACATATCTACATGACCTTGGTGAGACCTGTGTTCCTATATGGCTGTGAGACCTGGACCACGCCTCAAACACTTGAGGAACGTCTCTGCGTTTTTTGAAAGGAAGGTATTGCGCAAAATATATGGTCCATCTATATAATGCAGAAACAGAAAGGTGCGAAAGAAGATCTCACCGAGACCTTTATCAACGCTTTGGGAAGACGAGCATCAACCGGATTCAAGAGAGGAGGAGGTTGCAACGGTTGGGACAAGTCATTCGAGCTGAGGATTCCATATCCAATCGTGTTTTTAGCTCGACACCAACTGGGAAACGCCCGAGAGACATCCCTATAACAAGATGGAAGGATCGAGCGATTATGTCACTGGTAAAGGTAGCAGCAACAGCCACTGTGGAGGATGCAAGGGACAGAGAAAGGGGGAAGATCATCTGCGACCGATATTGTGAAGAGTCTCAGTCCCTCCTGTTGTAATGCCCGTGTTATTTTATATAATCGTTTTTGTTTTATGCTCGTATTGTCTATCCTGGGTCTTAACGGCCTGTTAATACAATACATTATGAAATGATGATGATGATGATGAATGCCAATAGATTCGGATAACAAACGTGCGGATGCGAATAACAGTCGTGCGGATGCGGAAAACAGCGGGGCGGATGTGGATAACATTTTGTTTATCCGCGCAGGGCTCTAGTTATTACTATGAATTACATCAAAAGGATGCCTCATTTCAATTATACTGTAAAATTCATTTGGTTTAATTAAATGGCCCCCTACTGACATGGAAGAGATGTGTAGGAAAATACGAACATTGTCGACCAAACATCGAATACACCAGCTTTGACGTCACAATCGACTGCAAACTATAATTATGAGCCTGTGAATCCCTGAGGAAAGTCTAGTCATGGTTTTTGGTTCTACTAAATGGGGTAATGCATTCTTCCAGACGTGTAAAAGAGATGTATAAGACCAACATCCTTGTGTTTACAATACGGGCGTGTATTCCCCACACGTGGACATAAAATTAGCCCATAGCTCCAGGCAGGCTCTGTAGGCAGTAACTTGTCTTACACCCAAATATGAAAACAAACAGACCGGATATGTGCGGAACAACGGGGTTGGACAAGCGCCAGGCTTTGTCATTCTTGAGGCGACTATTTCTGCCTCTTAATATCAGAGTGGTGGGCTTTAGGCAGACAAGAGTCACCCGCCAAAATAAACCGCGAATCTGTCTGGATATTTATAAATAACAGCAGACGCAAATACATCCCCTAAGAAAATAAAACACATAAAAGTAGCCAAAATCCAGTTCTCATATTATTTATTAACATATAACCAAACTCTCCTAGTTTTTAGGCCCTCAAGGAGGCTACACCCTCAAGGGCTCACGGCTGGTAAGTTTAGGAGTGGCGACCCCAAGGGATTCCTGAGCTGGGTCCGTTTTGTCCCGTTTTCCCTCTGACCATGGGGCGGGCCCTCTCCTCTTTCCCCTTTCCTATCTGCCTTTCATGGCTCTCCTTCCTTCCAAGTCCCTCAATCCTCATTCTTCGAGGGTTGAGGGCATTTCTTTTCTTCCCGTCCTTTACTTGCCTTATCCTTTTTTTGTTTACCATTTCTTCTTGTAGTATGTAAGTTTGTAGTTAGTATTAGTTATAGTTTTCATTCTCATCATCTTTCACTATCACCCAAACCATTAGGGACCGATAACCTAGATGTTAGGCCCCTTTAAACAACAATTATCATCGTCATCTCCTAGTTTTTTTCGTTTGGATTTTAGTGTAGATTTGTCTTGGAACCTTATATTTTCGTCTTTAATAATTATTTTAGCTTTTCGAATGAGTAGCGAATTTTCTGTAATTTTTAATCCTACTGGGTCTAATTCAGTTCCTTTAAACCATGTGGGTTTTGCTATCCGGTTACGGAAGAAATCAAAGATTTATTACAGTTCATTCTGAGGAATCCAATCCCGAAACCTTTGGACCACGGAAGGCGGTTTGACCTAGATATTGGGCCCCTTTCAACTCATCGCAAAATAAGAGAATCTTCCCGAACACTCGTATATGCCCGAGGACATAAAACTAATTACGCTATCATAAATACAGATTGGAAGAGAAATGCTTGTTTATAATTCGCGCGGAAATACGCTGAAAGCTATCATCCATCGAGCCTCTTTTGTAAAATTGCAGGTTTCATATCTGAGATGATTACTTGAGAGTTAAAAGCTCAACTACCTATGATCTTGTGTTGAACTAATGACCTGTGTTGGAAGCAGCCGCTTACGAATGTTTCTGTTCGCAGATATGAGGTAATTGTACATTACCATATGAGGTGTTCACCGCCTCCCCTTTTCCTCCAACACAAGACTGGAATTAGCAACACATGACCTGCGAATTGCGCACTTATGCAAATCGCCCTGTCTCGATTACTTCATTACGAATAGTTTTTAACCTTGCGATAGCGTGACGGAACATTCAAAAAATAAATAACCCTCTTGGAACGCCGGAAGGCGGAGGAATATTTCACCGGGCAAAGAAAAATACCCTTACCGGCAAAAAAAAAAAAAAAAAAAAAAAAAAAAAAAAAAAAAAAAAACACTACGAATTTCAGACTTAACTCAATGTTGGACCGTTCCAAACCTTGTATTAATCAAATACTGTGCCATTACAACAATATGGCAATGCATCGTAAGTTGATTACCCTAATTAGAATAGTTGATACACATTAGGCTATTGATCACGACAGTCACAACAATGCACAAACACGAATTTGGAATTGTTGAAACCTGGAATCCATCGCACTGTTGCACTGTGTAATTGCGAATGTTGTAGATATGTCCACAAAAATACGCGGCACGAGAATTCACAGCAATAAACCTTAAGACAGCCCTTTGTGGTTATTCTTGTCCAAAGGCGGGAAACTATATTATGGGTTTTGTTAATCAATTATTGCGCTGCACATTCAATTTATACCAGGTTTGAAACGGTCAAACATAGAGTTTTGTCTGAAATTCGTAGCGTTTCGCATTTTATGCCGGTGAGTGTATTTCGAATTCACTAAATTCGCCAAATGTTGTGTACCTATAAAAGTTCCACAAGTTTAGCAAAAGAGAAGCCCCATCGTTCTTATAATTCCGAAAACATTTTGCTAATCCCTTGGCGTAAGGGTGGGTCATATAAAAATTGTTTCAGACAAAAGTTTTGATATTGTGCCTATGATTTGTTTACTCACAAAACCCTTTTGATCAATGATTGGTGCTATCAAAAAACTTTACCGAGATAATAGTATGAACTTTTAATGTACGGTACTCGATTTTTCACACATTAAGAAAGTTAGCGTTATTTAACTTTTTCGAAAAAGCCCCCCACCCCATTTCGACCCCCTGGGTCCGATATTTCCCATTGACGAATTTGACCGAAATTTTGATTGGTTATATTTATGTATAAATTTGAAAGTAATTGGTGCAAAATGGCGGTAGTTATCTTGTCAATAAAAAAACTATACATACAGGCATATATAAAAACATTGGAACTGTCGGTGGTTTTGGGGTCTGGGAGACGTGGAACGCGAAGATATGTAGTAGTTTTCCGGAAGTCGCAATATGGTAATTGCAATAGGTAACTCTAATGAAATCTACCTAATATGAAGTCGTGTAAGTTATTATGCAGCGTAAATATGGTAGAACGCTTGGCAAGATAATGAATATCTTCTTCATTTCATAGTTCGTTGTCGTCGTCGTCGTAGGCTGCAGCTCGTTAGCGAGTATACAATTTTCCGACAATACACTATCAGGGCATTTTATGAGTGAATTTCTGATGACTAAACAGGCCGATTCTTGCATGGAACATGCGGCCACATACTGAGCATCTTATCGTTGGAGGAGAGCGTGGACGGGTTTGACGAAGCTTGCGTTGGAGTCGCTTCATTTCTGCCAGTCTGCGACGTTCCTGTTCAAAATGATTTACTGAAGCAGATATAGTTTGCCTCCAAAGCACATGATCTTCAGCCAGTGCCTCCCAAGTTAGAGGGTTAATTTCTGTCAACTTGAAGGTTTGTTTCAGCTGGTCTTTGAAGCACCTTAAATGAGCACTCGGTGGCCTTTTACCAGAGCGAAGTTCACCGTAGAGGAATTGGCGTGGCAACCTGGTGTCATTCATGCGGCGGACATACCCTGTCTATCTTTGTCGATGACCAAAGATGATAGCGTATACACTCTTGGTACATGCTTTCTCGAGGACAGCAAGATTGGATACATAGTCATCCCACTTAATATTCATGATCAAACGGAGCTTTTGCTGGTGAAAACGCTCTAGTTTTCTGATGTCGCGACGATATAAGGTCCACGTTTAACATCCGTAAAGTAAAGTTGAGATGACCACTGCCTGATACACAATGAGTTTCGTGCGAATTGTAAGATCTTTGCTTTTAAAGACACGGTGTGATAATCGATCAAATCCACATGAGCAGCTCAAAGCCTGGTTTCTATATCTTATTGAGCAATGCAGTTCTTAGATAAGATGCTCCCTAGATATGTAAAATGGTCTACTGTCTTGTTAAATACCCGGACAAACTCAAAAGGTTCAATGATATTCTCCACATTCCTCACACTAAACATTCAATAATAAAACGATCCTTCCAAAAATCCTTGCAAAACAGTATAACAAGGATGTGCAAGCTGGACATACAGTATTGACAATCAAGAGGACGTTTTTAAAGCAATTGGACAAGAACCTAAACTGCACTTAGAACTGTCATTTTGGACTTGCTCTATTAAATTCTGATCTCAATATTACATCTCCTTTCTCATTCTCATCAATCTCCTCTTCCCTTTCAATTACATGATACTCAATCTCCTCCGATAAAAACGCTCTATGTAAACTTTCGATCTCTCAATCTGTTCTTCTTTATCTGTTAGAGCTTTTCCATGTGAGTCCTTAATACTACAGCAGTTATAGTAGTCTTCTTTTCCCCAAAAATACTCTATATCCTTTCCATAAGCTGTATCTACTTTTCTTATTTTCAGACAATTTTCTATACTGGCACATTTCTCCTTCAACCATTCTTCTCTCGAATCCTTGCACTTCTTGTTTACCTCATTTTTCAGACGTCTGTATTCTGCTTTCCCTATTTCATATCTTGCATTCTTGTGCTTCCGCCTTCCATCCATAAATTCTAGTGATACACATTCTACCTATTCTTTCACATGTGTCTGATATTTTTAACAGTCTTAAATGACGTTTCGAATCTCCAACATGATGAATCACGAATAATGATGGATCCAATTCTGGTTCAATGGCTTCAGTAGCAGGTTAAACATGAAAATGATAGTTAGGTATTTATGTTACATAGTATTCTTTATTAAGAGATAGATTATGAACAAATACCAAAAGTGTTTCAGTGACAGGAGGAGCGAAATATAATGTGGCAGCGCCGAGCACTACTTCGAGATATCGCCGCATGACGTCTTACCCTAACTCTCGTTGGACAGATTTTATCTCGCAATGTACAGTAAATACACATACGTTGGAAACACTGCTCCGTATCTGAAATGTAGTTCCGCCAATAATAACTAACGTATCTGGAATGGTGGAAACCTTTACAGCAACTTGATATCCTGACCTATAGTGCGCTTGCGGTCTTGTTTTACTCGCAATGCAAGGAATCTTGTCTGTTGAGGAACATACCACCACATCGCATGCAGCGGTGATAGGCCACTTAAACCTTCACCGTCTGGCACAGAAGTAGTAGGAATGGTTGTCAGCCATGCCATTAGCAGCGGCATCTGTTAGACAAGACATTTGTATCCTTCAAGACAGTACACGGTATAACCTATACAATATGCTTCTAAGCGCATTTCTACTCACGATTAGAATTCGCAACTCACGAATATACGAAACAAATTAAATCTCCATAAATAAAGCAGGTTCTGTCTGAACATTTTGAATTTCCAGAAACAATGACCCATTTTACACATTTTATTTTAGCATGAAGAAATACAACAACACATTATTAATGTACAAAGATCGAAAGTACACTTCTTGCAATATTGTTGACACATGTAACTTTTTATAAACTATGTCCTTCAGGAGAGCTTCCGTGGCTTAGGCGGCAGCAGGCCGGCCTCTCACCGCTGGGTCCGTGGTTCAAATCCCGGTCACTCCATGTGAATTTTGTGCTGGACAAAACGGAGGCACACAGGTTTTTCTCCGGGTACTCCGTTTTTCCCTGTCACAATTTAATTCCAGCAACACTCTCCACTGTCATTTCATTTCATCTGTCATCCATTTAATCATTGCCCCCAGGGGAGTGCGACTGGCTTCGGCACCCGACACAGTTCATATGCTCGCCGCTAGATGGGGGCTTCATTCATTCCATCCCTGACCCGGTCGGTCGACTGGAAGCAGGCTGTGGATTTTCATGTCCTTCAGGTGTACACCATTGATCGCGACGCAATCTTCTGCAAGAGCAAGCAGATTCTTCATTATCTTGCGAAGAGTGTCGTCTGTTATGGCTTCGATTTCGGCGTGAATGTTGTATTTTTTTAGTCCTGAATGGTTGCTGGCTTCTTAGCATACACCTTGATTTTAGAAATCCCCACAGAAAGCAATCACAAGCCGATAAATCCAGCGAACGGGCTGGCCAGACCCGGACCCATCTCGTAATTATTGTCTTCCGGGATGGAACTTTTCATTTCGACCTAAGTCAAAATGTTGTCGAAACGAAGGCTGCGTATCACCATTTTTGAAGAACGCTTCAATTTACAAATGCACGATGTTCGTGTGACCAACGCTCCGTATTGGCTGCTTTGAACCGCAATCTAAGCAGCCGTGTCCAACAATGGCACATTATTTAAAATGGGTCATTATTTCTGCCGCACCCTGTAGTTCACATATTTATCGAATATGCGGCTTCGGTGGCGTAGTCGGTAGCATGCTGAACTTATATGCCCAAGATCGCGGGTTCAAACCCGGCCGAAGTCGTCGGATTTTTAAGAGTGTTAAAATCCTTCAGTAGCCTATGCCTTCCTTCGGAGGGGAAGTAAAGCCGGCGCGCCCCTGTCATAGATTTATGGCATGTAAAAGAACCTACCACTGCAATTGGTAGTGTGGAGGTTATATTTGGCTGGTTAGGAAACGTTCTATCAAGTTCCAACGTTCGCTGCTAGTGTTAGTGACAGTAGCGTCTGGTAGCAAATGTTGGAACTACTTGAAATTGAACTTGTAACCGAACTTTTGCAGTAGGTCACAGACATTGCTTTTTGTTTTGTTTGGTATTTAGTTATTTTATTTTTTTCGGGTTGCCAGCCATTGTCACTTGTTGGTAGGCCGCCATGGAGAATCCTGTGTGCTCTGCCTTGAGATTCTTTGATGGTGGTCAGCCAGTGTGGGACCAGGTGGTCTTGACAGATGACATAGGTTCCTTGGCATAGCAAGGTTGCCATGGGAATCAGCTGTTGATAGGTAGTAGAGCAGGCAAGATGGAGGAGGCTGCCATGTTGAATGGAACCCAGTTGGTTTTAGGAGAATGGAAATGAAGGGACTCTTAGTGTGTTGATTTTGTGTAGGATGACAAGGCATGGATAATGGAGGCCTGCTTACATGTGGATAAAGATGTATTAATAGTTTTGATTGAATGGAGAACATCTAGTAAAATAAAAGGAGCAGAAGAATATTCTTTTTCTTCATAATACATATCCCTGATATACTCATGTAATTGTTGTTAATACTGCACAACAGATGCAGGTAATGGAAGCTTGCCTTTATTAACAAATAGTGAATTTTGTGAAGTTGGTGTCCTGGGCTTTGTGAATTCATTTTTAGCGAGTATATTGCCCCACCACTCTGAGGTGGCAAGTTTTATTTAAATTACTTCTGTAACCTAACATTTGTGGGTTACAAACTTGTTGGGAGCCCTCGAGCGTTCAATCAAAAATACCCAGCTATGGCCATTGGCTGAGATTCATATCAAAAACCCTCCTGGCACTATACAGCCCATGAAGGGCCTAGACCGACCAAGTGAACGCTGCCCAGCCATTTGGCCTGCGATTCATATATCATATCATTATCTTGGAGACGCTACGAAGGTTGGTGATCCGATTGATTATGGTCATACATTGATCAGCAACTCGGAAGATATCAGAGGTTGTATATATATGAGACGTTCCCGACATGAATGGCGAACCCAACATGTGAGTTTTCTTTTTATTTAAGCGTTCGCCTCGATGGGTAACAGTGAACATTGTTGTACAGGGTATTTCATTCAAAGTGGGGCCAGATAGAATGTCAGACGAGCACATGGCAACGTGGAGCTGAGACAGTTGCGACGCTGGATTTGCAGAGTAAAGTTGACTTCGTGATTTCTTTTATAGCCTATTTTAATGTATATGTCTTGTAAGTTGATAACGTGTGTACGTGGTTATTGTTTAATTGTAATTATGTTTCAAAATTTTATAACGTGTTATTGCTAAGTGTTAAAGCCTATTGCTTCAAATTTTATTTATGTGAAAAATAGAAAAATAAGGTTTATGCAACAAACCCTCACACTCTAGATCACTGGTTCTTAACCGATGGTCCGCGAGTGCCTCGGGAGTGGTCCGCGGGAGAAAAGGGTCCACCAGCACGTATAAAAAAGTGGCCAATAAATGGGGATTTCGAAAATGATGTGCGTTCAACGACAATCGTCCGAATGTATTCGCGGCATTGACTAACAGGTTTTAAATTGAAATATTTTTAAAATAAGTGTTATTGAGGAAGGGTTACAACAACTAATAATAATATATGGCCTCGGCTGCCAGGTGCAAGCTTTGTTAATTGGCGCCCAGGGGGCAGCTTGCATGTTCAATTTTGTTGTTGCCTGGAGAGCTATGAAAGTCAAGGAGGTTAGAAGCTCCTTGACACTATTGCGCTTTCTGATAGAGAAATGAGGATTTTTTTTTGTGTTCGCGGAAAATCTCGATATTATTTTTTTCCATTATGAACACAGCATACTTAATTCAAATGGGTTCTTTAACATTCCAACAACGTATGATATGCTTGCCGTGATTTTTGTCGCCTTTCAAAAATCACTTACCACGATCAGGGGCGAACCTGCAAGCTTGGGGGCTGGTAGCCCGACACGATAACCACTCACCCACCGTGGCAAGCAGGGTTACAGGGGAGGTGGGGGGTCCGTACATGATTCAATTTCAGGTTGAGTGGTCCGCAGTCTTCTAAGGGTTCAGAACCACTGCTCTAGATGAACTCAAACTAATAAATACCACGAGAGAGAAATTGAGGCTGTCTCGGTAGATGAACTAATGCGTGTGAAAGAAAATTTCCTTAGAAGATGCCAGACATGTGTAGATGCAGGTGGAGGACATTTTCAACATCATCTGTGACAAGTTGGGTAATGATTTTACTTTGCTTATTGTGTGCTTGTTATTTACATGCGATTAGTACGGGGGCTCTTTCGACCCCCAGCTCAACAAGTTGGCATGTGCTCGTTCTACCCTCCACGCACCGCGCACTTTGAGTGAAACACCCTGTAGATTAATGTAGTTGAGTTCACCCTGATATACTATGAAAAATGGACAGAGACAGAGTTGTTCGGTTCGAGCGATAGCTGGGCGGGACCAGAAAGGCGAACTCGACAGAGACGATGCTATTATCCGGACAAGTACAGCCTAAAATATGAAGACTTAAAGCTTGTATACGACGCTCAATCTCTGTACCTCTGGCTAAGCTGAACGACATTAGAGATTTGCTACCTTACGTACCTATACCATGCAACCAATATTCTCATGAAATACTCCAAGCTCAATCAAACTATTCAACAGTCACAAATGACGTCGAATCTGATAAATGCGATACTTTTGTAGGAGTATGACAAATGAGCTCGATTGCACACATTCCTTTGTAATAATAATAATAATAATAATAATAATGTTGGGCAATTAATGGAATCAATGCCGAACCAGAGACACAAATTCTACGGGCATTTATTTCGAATGGATGAGCAGAGACCTACGAAGAAGATTTTTAGAATACTCGACAGGTGTCTGGCGAATGATATATAATATATATAATAATATTATTATTCATAAATTACAAAGGTGTTTTCATATGACAAAGGATATATATAATTTTAAAAAAATATCCTGAAACACTAAATTAAGGCACTATCAAACTCTGTATGCAGCAGAAACACTCAAATTAACAAGATTTGGTGATTTAGACAAATTAGAGAAGGCTGAAAGACGAATTCTGAGAAAAAATACCGGGAGCTAAACGAAATAATAACGCAGAATATAGGTGATGACTAAATAGAGAGTTATATTTGAAATGTGAAAAATTAACTGATGTAATGAAAAAGAGAAGATTGCAGTTTTTCGGGCACATTTATAGAATGGAAAATAGTAGACTAACTAAACACATCTTCAACTTACTGAATAGTTACAAATCCAAACCCACATGGTTCATTGAAATTGACAAACATTTGACAAATGCCAGAATTCAGACAGACACAATAGCGAACAGATCACTCTTCAGAGGTAGAATTTCAAGAAAGACAGAAAGAAACGTAATAAATGAATCACAAAGCAGCAATAATATGTTCATTTCGCCCTTGGTAGAAAATTTTGATGGCGTTTTTCTCGAAACTTGCATTTGTTGAGTACATCCTTCTGGGCGGGTACGTCTGATATGTACTGCATATAATGGAACCCTATACCCTTCACAGTTACATGGGACTATGTACTCTGTGCACAGTTTGTTTTACTTTAACTAATCTTGGATTTTGTCACTTCAAATAGCCCCATATAAAACGTGTCATTGCCCCGAATTGAGTGGACCTACAAGTGTGTCACAGCATTAGTGTAATGTGTTTGTGTGTTTGGTACACTATTTACCCGGATCACTTTACGCTTGGAGGAGCACGTTAATCAGCTGCGGTCTCTTCACATTCCTAAAGGGCACTGGACCGCGCGTCTTAAAAATGTTCATCCGACTACTTGCACTGTGTGTATCAGATAGGGCTGGAACTTATAATCGATCGATTGTAGGCTAGTTATCGAATAATCGAAGCAAGAAAATCAATTAATTGCCACAAGCAACGATTGATGAAATGATTGCTTTATTGTTTTATGTTCGACGATGTCGATATGAGTCGTCCAGTTGCAAAACTCGTTTAATCCACTTGTGAATAAGAATCATTTTCACGAGAAACGCTTCTCTGGACTTTGCCTCACGAATCTTTTGTGTTTGTTGTTTTTTTCTTTTTTCTTTTTGGTTTTGTGTTGGCTTTGTGCTTATGCTTTTGAATTTTACTTTTTGCTTTTCTTTCTTGGTTTTGTGTCTGTTTTCTGCTTTTGCTTTTTTGAATTTTGCTTTGTGTTTTTTGTTTTTTTGTTTTCTGCTTTTGCTTTTTTGAATTTTTCTATTTGCTTCGTGTTTTTTGTTTTTGGTATTATGTTTGTTTTCTGGAAAATCAAAATAAAACAAAATAAACAAAACAAAATCAAAATAAAACAAAATTTAAAAAACGGAATAAATCAAAATAAAATAAAACAAAACAAAAATGAATGAAACAATTTAAAACAAAATAAAACAAAACAAAATCACAATAAAACAAAATAAAATTATTAAACAAAACCAAATTAAACAACATAAAATAAAGTAATATAAAATAAAATAATTAAATAATTAATTTTATGTTCGACCCTCACTATTATGTGTTAGAAAACTGTATCATAATGATGGTCATTATAACACCGTTTTTCATTATGATACAGTTTCTCCAGCCAATCAGAGCTCGTTCATTGACCAATTAGGTAACGATACCTTCGCGCATGCACTCAAAATCCAACATGTCGGACATAAACACAACATCGAACTATAATAAATTACCGACATGGAATACGCACCGTCCATATGTTCGCGTAAATAAACTGGCGAATATGAGACAAGAAATAGCACTGTACCGGTACCTTAATATCCCCAAAACCATTTTCTATACAGCGCGTGGTTTTGACACGACTTCAGTGACAGTTTTACTGAATACTGGTGCGCAATCTGAACATATGGTATTGAAGCACACAGAGCACATGCGTCGGTTGTCCAGAGAGCTTCGACAAGAGAAATATACTACCCACCGCAGCACCCGATCACAACATTCTACTGTAGTGACTGAACAGATATTTATGAATATTTATGTTAAAACATATAATAAAGTTATAATTATCGTCGAACATAAACAGTCGTATGCAACTCGCCTATAATGGTAATTAAGACACTCGTATGGAAATTATAAAACTCGCATACGCTCGTTTTATAAAAAATACTCGTGTCTTAATTATAGCCATTATAGGCTCGTTGCATAATATACTATTACGACATGATCCTTAGTTACAAGTGGATTAAACGAGTTTTGCAACTGGACGATTCAAGTGTAAATATATGTCAAAACGGTATCATAATGAGTGTCATAAAAGTACTACTTTTCATTATAACACAGTTTCTCCAACCAATCAGACCTCAATATTTTCATTCATTGATCAATTACTTAAGGATAGCTTCTGACATGCACTGAAAATCCAACATGTCGGACATGAATTACATGATTTGAAAGTTGACAATGTAGCCTATATTGGATCAACCATTGTAGTTACAATGCATAAACAAACTGGGCAATATTGCAAAAGAAATAGCACTGTACCTTAATATCCACAACCCCAATTTCTACACATTCGTAAGATTTCGCCGACAATTTTAGTGTATGCAGTTGTTGACATAAACACATCATAAGGTCATGGAGGAAGCAAGCATATGACATTAGTTCCACGGAAATTATAATCTAGCTCCCTGTTCAGTAAATGGAGTTCTTATGCGAAACTTTTCCGCCATATACCGTTACTGTTCTATTTGGGACTAAATTGATTTGCCTTCCGTTGATAGTCTATACGCATCGAATTTGAAGAATAACTAGTTGATAATACGAAACATTTTAATTTTAAAGCGTTTCTAACAGCCGATTTTGTGTTATATGCCAAAATAACAAAATGATCATACATAGTACCTGTGCGGTACGGTATATGTTGGTGCTACTTCAGGGTAAACAATGTTTCAAAGCTTTTGGATCCGTTATTGGGTAGATATCAAATGCTGAGCCCACACAATTCCCAAGAAGAAGAATTCAACCGACAGAATATCTACAGATATTTATGAATATTTATGTTAGAACATACAGTAAAGTTATAATTATCGTCGAACATAAACGGTCGTATGCAACTCGCCTATAATGGTAATTAGGACACTCGTATGGAAATTTAAAAAACTCGCTCGGCTCGTTTTATAAACATACTCGTGTCTTAATTATTGCCATTATAGGCTCGTTGCATCATGTACTATTATTAAATTAAAATTGATTGTATCATACATTTTCAAATAATGTTCCTACTTTGTAACATAGTAAAACAAAAATGTTCCTGTCGAAAATTGTAAACATTGAACAATTCAAAATCTTTGATGATAGTGATAATGATGATAATAATAATAATAATAATAATAATAATTAATACAGAAGGCGACCTAATCAAGAGCTCTACACGTGCTGTGAAAGGATTACGGATGTGATTAGGAAACGACGTCAAGCATTTTATGGACACGTCTACAGGATGCATCCTACCAGGTTGACCAACGAGCTCCTGGGTTATTGTCAAAAGCGGAAGACCAAGTCACCATGGTTGTGGGAAGTGAGCAAAGATCTGCAAGAACTTGGAGGGATGGAAAGAGACTTAAAAGACCAGACATCTCTCAGGAAGATGCTTCGACAATTGAGGTTCCAGGACAAACCGCCAAGAAAGAAAACAGGTGCCCTCTGGACACAGGAGAGGAGGGAACATCACAGCCAGAGGATGCGTAACTACTGGGCAAACATCAAAGCCCACACCAAATGCAACAGTTGAATGTCGTGGTCCCTAGATGTCCTATACGAAACAAGAATAGTAATATCGTATGGCCTCGGGGGCGGGTGCAAGCTTTGTTATTTGACACCCAGAGGGCAGCTTGCATGTCGAATTTTGTTATTCCTTGGAACGCTATGGAAGTCGAGGAGGTTAGATATCTCAGCTACTTGACACTATAGCGCTTTCTAGTAGACAAAGGAGGAACTTTCTTGTATTAGCGGAAAATCCCGAGATTAATTTTGTCATTATGAACACGGCCTACTGAATTCCAATGGGTTCTTTAAGACGCCAACAACGAATGACATGCATGCCGTGATTTTTGTCGCCTTTCAAAAAAAATCACTTACCACGGCCAGGAGCGAACCTGCAAGCTTGGGGGTTGACAGTCCAACACGATAACCACTCACCTACCGTGACAAGCAAATCTTTGATGAAAACTGTTAGTTTTTCTTTTTTCCCTAATTTGATTGCCAATTTTCAAAAAGTTTAGCAATTGGCAAAATTTTGAAAAATTTTTTTTCCTTTTTGTTTTCTTTCTTTACAACCTTGTCATGCTACCCTTTATTGTTCAAGCGCTTATTGAAATACTCTTTAAGTACAAACTCTGGTTAATATGGCCGCTACTATTACTCAGGATATTTTCTGATTTATCCTGGAAAAAATCAGGGAATTGTCAGGAAAATTTGTTAGTTGGTTTCAGTAGACGTCCTGAAACGTTTTCGAAAGTCTCATAGGTGAACATATAGGAGTGTCCTTTATCACCGTACAATCTTTCAGTAATAGCTTCGGAGATATAGAATGCCGGTGAAATATTTTGCACAGCCACCATGTTTGATTGGTGAGATGTAATAACATTTGAAGAGCACGGTCGGGGTCGGCCAAAATAGTGCTACGACCTTACGGAGTTTCATTAAAATCGCTCTAGACGTTTAGATTATATTAGGGACACACACACACACACACACACAGACAATAGGTGGTCTCATAAGGCTTTTTTTTTTTCATAAATGAAAATAGGCTAAAATGGATAAAAATGGTTACGATTCGAATTTTGAAATATTTAACCTTTGCTTTGTTTCCTTGGAAATGTATATAATTGTTGTACAAGATCTATGACAGGCACAGTTATAATAATCCCTCCCTATATTATTCAGCTAAGGTACCATTAACACCAACCTACACATATGGGGTACCTACAGGTTCAGCATAACCCAATACGTAAGCGAAACGCTCTCACTTACTCTTTAAATGCCTCACATTAAATAAATACCTTAAAACATGTATATTTACAATGAAATAATGAAAGAATGCAACACGGTAACCATGGTAACAGAATCTCACAGGTCCATCTATTTCTGTAAGACGCAATGCAATTCCAATTATTGCATTACTGTGAAAGTTTCCAGACGGTTATAAGGTTATCACTGAACCAAATTAAGATGTAAAATTCATCAATACATACAGTATAATGGGCTTAAGGGGTTCAAGGGGTTCTCTAGATTTTTTTTCACGCAATTTTCACGTGTGAGTGTGGTACGAAAGGTATTTTTCACCCGACTATAAAGGGTCTCCGAAAACCACATTTAAAGGCCCTTAAATTAACAGTGTCTGTGATATTCCCAGAAAACTAACTTCGCTCTGATATACCTATGAAGGAATGACAAACCCCTCACCACTGCACCAGTAGCTGAATTGATAAAGTCTGATTATTCATACCAAGGATAAATCAGTCATAGCATTCATGATTGAGATTTTGCTAAGTGTACTCTTTACAACTAGAATATTCGCGGGCGAAGCCACGACGGGTATTACTAGTCAATATTAAAACCGTAACTGTTTTGGCTCCATAGGCTGTATGTAGACAATTCGGGCGATCCGATGGTAAAGATGAAATGAGAGCAACATGGCACGTGTTCAGTATTGGTCACTGATGGATATTTACTCCGAAGATGGGAGTAGTTGTCCATATCAAGGTTGAGGGGCAATAAATCACTAATATGCCCTAGAAAGCATTGTTAGGGTTTACACTGCCTGTCATAAAATACGAGAAGATTTCTCCTCTCGAACAGGCTTTGTTCGAAACTCTTCCCAATTAAGGTCTACTAGGCGTGGCTCGCTCACCGCAACGCAAGAGGTCACCATCGCATCATCAAGAGTCAGTGAAAGGTTAATGCAGACGTGGACAAAACAATCTCAACACAACACTGTCAAGGAACATCTTTCGGTATTGTGCAACAGTTGCTGCGTCACTGTGTTAGTCTACTGCAGGGGTTCTCTAACTTCTTCTGTCGCGCCCCCTTCTGAAAGATGAAATATCTAGCCCCACCCCCCTTTCCCTTCGCCCTCTCTCTTGATTTGCTTTCCTTTCTTAGCACTTCCCATAGGCTAATTCGCAAAAAGAAAAAAAAGATTTACAGTAATACAGTACCGGTCAAAAGTTTAGGACCACAGAAGGAAATCGTGATATCTCACCTAAAACCTAAACTTATGGCACCAGAGCTCTGCGATTGTTTTACTGAGCTCTTACATCTGATAGAACATATACGTCCTGATTTCGTTCAATTGGGCCAAGTATTGTAGAAGTTATATGATTTTCTTACTGTTGGGAGGTCACATCAAAAAAATCACCATTTTCAGAGGTATAATGTAATGTATATTCCAACTGGTTGCAGGTATTGCCACCAATTTTCTTTTTTACACTTAGCAATAGTTGGGGATCATTTTGTTATAAATATACAAATTCCGAAAAAAATGCAGGACCTTTTTCTTCTTTCTGGTTTATACTTTTTCAAGCCAGTGTTAAAATGTTACTATGCACTGCTGACATCAAAATAATAAATTTACATATTTATACCAAAATGATCCCCAACTATTGCTAAGCTTAAAAAAAGAAAATTGGTGGCAATACGTGCAACCAGTTGGAATATACTAGTACATTATGCAACGAGCCTATAATGGCTATAATTAAGACACGAGTATTTTTATAAAACGAGCGTATGCGAGTTTTATAATTTCCATACGAGTGTCTTAATTACCATTATAGGCGAGTTGCATACGACTGTTTATGTTCGACGATAATTATAACTTTATTATATGTTTTAACATAAATATTCATAAATATCTGTTGAGAGTCAGCTACTGGAATTTTGTGATCGCAGAGCGAGCGTTGGGTGTTATATCTTTGTCTTTCAAGAGCTTTGAACGACCGACGCATGCGCTCTGTGGGCTTGCAATGCCATATGCAGCCATATGTTTACATCAGCCGTCCCTCAGTAATATTGTCACCGCAGTCATTTGAAGACAATGCGCTGTGTAGAAATTAGTGTTGATGATTTTAAGGTACAGTGCTATTTCTTGTCTCATATTCGCCAGTTTATTTACGCGAACATATGGACGGTGGGTATTCCATGTCGGTAATTTATTATAGTTCGATGTTGTGTTTATGTCCGACATGTTGGATTTTGAGCGCATGCGCGAAGTTATCGTTACCTAATTGGTCAATGAACGAGCTCTGATTGGCTGGAGAAACTGTATCATAATAGAAAACAGTGTTATAATGACCATCATTATGATACAGTTATCTGACACATAATAGTGAGGGTCGAACATAAAATACATTATACCTCTGAAAATGGTGATTTTTTTGGTGTGACCTCCCAACAGTTAGAAAATCATAACTTGTACAATATTTGGCCCAATTGAACGAAATCAGGGCCGGGCGTATATATTCTATCAGATGTAAGAGCTCAGTAAAACAATCGCAGACCTCTAGTGTCACATAAGTTTAGGTTTTAGGTGACATATCATGATTTCCTTATGTGGTCGGAAACTTTTGATCAGTATTGTACAGTAGCTTGTGTCTAATTACTGCAACTACCAGTTACTATTAGCAAGAAAGGAGTGGTAGGAAAATTGGAGATCAAAGAAAGAAAGAAAGAAAGAAAGAAAGAAAGAAAGAAAGATCTTGAGGAAAATTCTTGGCTCGATTAAAGACAATGGTGAATATAGACGACGGCATAACCACGAGCTGTATATTCATCTCCAAAAGATCTCTGATGTTATGACGTAGGGCTCGGAATTTTAGGTGCTAAAAATCGGGAAAATATTTATTTTTGATGTATGAAAAATACCTGAAATATGTGTCAAAAAGTAAAAATATTTAATTATAATTTAGTTTATTAATGTGAATATAAACAATATGCAGTACTCACGAATGTAATTTATGCTATGCCTCACTGACTACTGAAGAATTACAATACACAACGAGATACATCTTCAGGTTGTCCATCACAAATGATCGACGATTATCGCGAAACCCTTCTTCTTGCCCTCGAGGTGTGGTGTAACTTGAGATCGCTGTTCAGCCTTGATTGCTTTCCCACACGGTTGGCAGAACAGAACGCCTCCATCAGAAGTAAAATTATCCTTTAAGTCTGCAACATACTGCTGCAGACGATAAATTGTAGTTGCTTTTACTTTAGGCATCCCCGGCTTCCACAGTGAGTGGGACGGGGCGACAAGGTCAGAATAACAGAGTTGCAAGCTGGCATATGCTCTGCATGAAGATTAGATAGGTTCTTCCCCGTTGAAGTAACACAGAACAAAAATGCAATAAACTAGCATACTGATTTTTAAAATGTAAATATTATGCCTTTTTATGTGCTAATAAGTGAAACACAGGAATTTATGTATTTATAGACAAAATGTTTAACATATGTATTTACATAAAACAAAAATATTTGCCAAAAATCCGAGAACTAGTTATAAAAACATGTACGGAAAGAAAGTAGTGCTCATTATTTTGGCCAGCACTGTACACAACACAAGGTAGGACCATCACACCGCCTGACATCTTGAGGAGATGATCTCAACAATGAGTTATGTTCCCATCACAGAGAAAGCGGCTACTGGCACACTTGTGTTCGGTAGGCACCGGAAGTTTATGTTGTAACACACAAACTTTATTATTGTGGATGACCCCCGGGGTGAGACGGAGGGGGCGTGGTCCGAGTATTCACTCGTGACTCATCTGCGCCACGCGATACTATCACAATTCTCGCATACCAACGGCAATAACAATGTTTTTTTAACATGTATAATTTAAATTGCTCTGCTCTCCAGTTTCCAAGAAAAAAGCTGCTCAAGTTGTTGACACATACAGTAGGTAGAAATATTAGAAGCCGTATTTCAATCGGTCAATATGACTGCGGGGAGTAACAATTAATTTAATCAACTAGTGCCTGCAGAGAACGTGGTGGAGCAGTGGTCAAGCTGTTTGACTATCACCGGGGCAGTCCGGGTTCAATTCCCGGCTCCACCAAGAAATTTTATTTTGTGAGGCAAGACTGAGAAGAGGTGGGTTCAATTCCTACCCCAGCCATCTTGGAAGTGGTTTTCTGTGGTTTCCCACTCATACTCTTGGCGTCGAAAGTTACGGAAATTGGTATTTAAGAAGAAGGTTCAACTAAAATAAACCTAGGCCACAAATTATTTATTACAAAGGGGTGACAATGTAATGAATAAGCATTTTATGCCTATTGCTGCCGAATATAATTGGGCATTAATACGTGTTGCCCGAATAAAAAATATATCAAAGAATTAAAACTCAGCATTTTTTGTAGGATTGTGCCGTGTCTTGTGTGGGGTTTCGCCTAGTAACACCAAGCTGGGCCATCAGCGGGCTCTTGGTGTCCATGCCATGATCCCCACAAGAGTAGCGAACTGCCCGGTACTTCCCTTTTTATGAAGTGCACCTGGGCCTCTTTACTGCGAGAGCTAAAAGCTCAATTGCTGAGTTTTAATTCACTGGCCGTGAAAGCCAATATACCATCTTTTTGTAACCCTTCATAGAGAGGTTCGGGCTGCTTGAGCTTTTAGCTTTCGCAGTAAAGAGGCTCAGGTGCGCATCATAAAAAGGGAGGTACCGCCCAGTTCGCTACTCCTGAGGAGATCCTGGCATGGACACCAAGAGCCCGCTGGTGAGCCGACTTGGTGTTCCTAGGCAAAATCCCACACAAGACACGGCAAAAACCTAGAAAAATTGCTGAGCTTTAATTCAATGGCCGTGAAAGCTAATATATTATCAAAGAATTGTTAAATTAGGCAACACTCAAAAGATCAACAATGCTTTATATAGCGCTGAACCAAGCGCTGACCGTGTGTCCGTCAGCGAATCCCACGTGGAGGTCCAATACACGTGGCTACTCCGCTCTGACCCGAGTGTCAGAACAAGCAAAAACACGCTACTTTATTAATACTTCTAATTAATGGACCATCTGTTAGTTGAACAAGTGTCCTTTCATGACACAAGCCCGAGCCGAGGATGGGAGGACAAAAACTCCTCCAGAGCGATTTATGAAGGCTTCTGGAAAATAATAAAACATAAAAGACGAGTGCAGAAAAGAAAAAATAACCGTTCAGAAGGCGGTGGGCTTCACGATCGCTTGGACAGAGATGAGTTATGGAGGAGGCTTTGGTATGCAACATTGTTCATCTAGCCATTTCCATACAATGCAGCGTTAGCCAACCAGATGATATTAATATTATTATTATTGAAATGGTTTACCGTCGTTTCACAATTTCCACTGTGCATCCTTCTGTGGTATTCTATGGTATGCATAGAATTTGTTCGATAACCTGTGTCATTGTGATGTCTGTATTAGTGTGTGTATTTGTAATCAATGTAGGTTTTGGGTAGGAAGCGGCCGTGGCCGTAAGTTATGAACCATCCCGCCATTTATCCGCAGTACAAGTTGGAAACCTCGGAAAAGGAAGAAAGAAAGAAAGAAAGAAACAAAGAAATAGGATACAAAGAAAGAAGGAAATGCAAAAAGGAAGAAAGGGGGGAAGGAAGGAAGGAAGAAAGGGGGGAAGGAAGGAAGAAAGGGGGGAAGGAAGGAAGGAAGGAAGGAAGGAAGGAAGGAAGGAAGGAAGGATGAAGTAGGCCTACTATTTGAGCATTTGCCCGAGGTACAAGTGGGAAACCACGAAAAAAAAACTTCTAGGATGTCTGAAGTAGGAATCAAATCCACCTCTTCTCAGTTTTACCTCACGAGGCTGAGTTATTCGATATTTATGAAATTATATAATTTGAGTACTCATTCGTTTGATTTACCGTTTATGAAATCCATGCAAAATGATAAAGGAAAGACTTCAGAATGTTAAAATGACATGAATCAGGCGTCACAGCGGCCAAAATGTGAAGTGGACAGCAATTATGGAGCGTATTTTCCTACAGCAACAATATTTGCAAATCGCACACTTCGTACATTTTTCTTAAGGAAGATTTTGAAGAAATTATAGATATTTATGAAATTAGAGTGCAATTCGTCACTGCTAATGTCTATTCTCTTCCATTTGAATGCTCATTTGTCACGATCGGTCGCTTGTGAGCGCCACAGGAGGAATCTATACTACTGAAATAATAACACACACTAATACAGCCATCACAATTAACACCGGTTATCAGACAGATTCTACACACACCCAAAGTAGACGGGGCTACATGACCACGTTGTCGCAGCCCCTAAACTAAGGAACCAACCAATGTTGGCACAATACCAATCTTAAATGCTCAGCTTGGTTCTTGTGCCGAAGGATGACAGTATCCTCTCATCGTCACGATAGACTTGAAGGTACCAATTATTCACCGAACTCGACTCCAAATTGGGTGATGAACAGTTTCCGGAGTCCAGCGCGCGGTACTGGTACTAATGACCAGCCATTATTAATATTGTTGGAGGATCATTAGGATGCGTAAGAGCCGTGTCAAGTTGCCGTATAAGGCTAAGACTATCGGGAGAGGTGATTCACACAGCATATGGCTCTCATCCTCTGACTGACCGATTTGATGCAGCCGCCCATGTCTCCCTGTCCTGAACTAATCGTTTCACCTCTAACATAGCTACCACACCCTACATCCGAGGCAATCTGTTTAACATATTCTAACCTTGGTCTACCCCTATAGTTCTCGTCCTCGACCCTCCTTCCATAACTAAGCTTGCAATTCCTGGGTGACTTTGTATTTGTCCTACCAACCTATCTCTTCTCTAGTTTGCCACAGTGGGTGAGTGGATAGCGTGTCGGTCTACTAACCCCAAGATTGCAGGTTCGCCCCTGGCCGTGGTAAGTGATTTTTGAAAGGCGGCAAAAATACGACACGCACGTTATACGATGTTGGCATGCCAAAGAACCTGTTTGAATTCAGTAGGCAGTGTTCATAATGGCAAAAATAATCTCGGGAGTTTCCGCCAACACCAAGTTCCTCATTTCTCTACTAGGAAGCGCTATAGTGTTCAAGGAGCTGAGATATCTAACCTCCTCGACTTTCATAGTGCTTCAAGGAACAACGAAATTCGACATGCAAGCTACCCTCTGGGTGTCAAATTACAAAACTTGCACCCGGCACCCAAGGCCATACGATATTATTATTATTATTATTATTATTATTATCTATTCTCTGCATTAGCAGTCGTCAGAAACATATCACCTCTCCCACTCGTCTTAATACCTAATCATTTGTAACTATCTACCCATCTGATCTTCATCATTCTCCTGTAACAACACATTTCAAACGCTTCTATTCTCCTCTTTTCTGCTGCACCAACAGTCCAAGTTTCACTTCCGACTAATGACTTTCTAATGCCTAAATCTAAATTTCATGTGAACAGATTCCTTTTTTTTCTTCTTCTTTTTTTTTTTTTTTTTTTTTTTTTAAGAAATGCTTTCCTTACCTGAGCCAACCTACTTTTTATATCCTCTTTGCTCCGTCCATTATTTTGTTTCGTAAGTAGCAGAAGCCTCCTACTTCCCTTAGCTTTTAACCTGCTAATTCGACGTCCATAGAGATTTTTGACTTCATTCGGCTGCATTCCACTTTTGCATTTACTTGCATATTTAAAATTTGATTTTTAGGGTTGAATTGTATTTATTACATTATTCTTTTATAGAAAATAACCTATTTAGCGTAAAGTAGGTTAACGTAATGCGGTTCATGCCGATGAAGACCCCAATGAAGGGTTGAAAACATGTTTCATTAAACATTAACAGGTGTATCTCGGTAAACCCAGCAAGAAACTTCTGTAAACATGTTTTTAATGTGGAAATAACTTCCGTAAATCGTTCTTTTGTTAGATAGAAGGAACTCTTGTAAGTCATTCATTTGTAGGATATTAAATCGTTCTTTTGTGACATAGGAGGAAATTTTGTATGTCTTTCTATTGTTGGATAATAAGTCGTTATTTTGTTAGATACACGGAACTTTTGTAAGTCGTTCCATTGTTGGATGAGTAGAACTTCTGTAAGTCGTTCCTTTTTTGGATAATAAGTTGTTCTCTTGTTAGATAGAAGGAACTTTTTTAAGTCATTCTATTGAGGGATGGAACTTCTGTAAGTCGTTTCTTTGTTGGATATTAAGTCGTTCTTTTGTTAGATAGAAGGAACTTTTGTAAGTCGTTCTGTTGTTGGATGGATGGAACTTCTGTAAGTCTTTCCTTTGTTAGTATTTAGTCGTTCTTTTGTGAGATACATGGAACTTTTGTTAGTCGTTCTATTGTTGGATGGATGGAACTTCTGTAAGTCGTTCTTTTTTTTGGATAATAAGTTGTTCTTTTGTTGGATAGAAGAAACTTTTGTAAGTCGTTCTATTGGTGGATGGATGGAACTTCTGTAAGTCATTACTTTGTTGGATATTAAGTCGTTCTTTTGTTCGATAGAGAGGAACTTTTGTAAGTCGTTCTATTGATGGATGGAACTTCTGTAAGTCGTTCCTTTGTTGGATAGAAGGAACTTTTGTAAGTTGTTCTATTGTTGAATGGATGGAAGTTCTGTAGGTCATTCCTTTGTTGGATATTATGTCGTTATTTTGTTAGATACAAGGAACTTTTGTAAGTCGTTCTATTGGTGGATTGGGACGAATGAGAACTGAATATCGTTATTTGTTGGATGGGACGACCTAGAACCGGAAATCGTCCAATGTAAAAAAAGAAAAGAATTCTCCAAGCTCTGATGGTTTCACGCACTACCAACTAATTATCATCCCGTTCCTGGGAAGTGCTTTGTCGGTTGTCAGTGAGCAATAGAGAACATAGCACCAATAAGCACACTACAATCATTGTGAAGCTCACACGAACCTGCTTCATACATTATGCGCATACTTGGCTTGCAAGAACAATGGCAAGCCACGTCTGTCTTGCATAACGAACAATTATCAGCCATTGAACGCTTCACACTTTCTGGCAGAGGGACAATGCCACTCCATTGCTACTGTGCTACAGAGAAAGTAGCGACACCTTCTCAGATTGAGAGCACAATTTCCGCATCCGCCAAATCATAGACAATTAAGAGCACTTCTTTGTTCGAGTAGTTGTCGGAGAACATGAATGACGTCTTAATAACGACCAGGGTAAAATATCACAGAAACTTAACCCTTTATGGGATATTAACCACCTGTCACAAGGACAGTTTAAGCTTTCAAAGATGCAGATAGTTGAATCTTTCAGCCAAATTTCAGAGAATTTTCATGCCAAAGTGCTAGTATTTCTAAAATCAAATATTATATACGTATCTACTTGCCGTAATGCTCTAGATAGAATTTTACAAAATAAAACTAAAAACAATAACAATTAAGAAGATGGTATATTGGCTTTCACTCGGCCAGTGAATTAAAACTCGGCAATTCTTCTAGGTTTGTGCCGTGTCTTGTGTGTGGTTTCGCCTAGGACACCAAGCAGGCTCATCAGCGGGCTCTTGGTGTCCCCGACCCGGACCCCCATAGGAGTAGCGAACTGCGCGCTACCTCCCTTTATATAAAGTGCAACTGAACCTGTTTACTGCGAGAACTAAAAGCTCAAGCAGCCTTAACCTCCCTATGAAGGCTTCCAAAAAGATGGTATATTGGCTTTCACGGCCAGTGAATTAAAACTCAGCACAAACCTAGAAGAATTATAATTATGAAAATAATAAAATTTAAAAAAAACTGCATTAAAAAAAGAACAAGTATTTGAGTCAATGTATAATGGAAAATTTAGATTGTTGGACCTAACCCACTCTCACTCATAAAGCGGATAACGCGATCAGCAGCCACCGCGTCATCGCTAATATTAGTTTGAGTGCCATCTGCAAACCAATGTTTCTTCGTAAGTCAGCAAGATCCACACACTCGGTTAAAATGTGGGCCACGGTGAATACGACTCCACAGATACAAATTGCGTGTTCTTACCTTCTCATTAGGTACGAGTGGGTGGATCTTGTATGACCTATCCTTACTTATTAGCCTATACAAAGGGGGACAAAGACTGTTCGCGTCCGTAGCATTCCTTAAGCTACACGTGTCCCCTGGGTGGTGCTAAAGAACGGTCACTCCGTGGGAAACATCTACACCAAGGAGTTTAGGCAGCCAGACAATCCCAGTGATCTCCTGGCTCAAAATATTGCTTGATGTCACAAAACGTGAATACAAATAGCCCTTCTCAGGGTTTTCCAGCTAAGGCATAAGAAGATCGAAATGTCAAGTACTAAAAAAAATCCTATTACAAAATGAAATCCAATATTTGTATACCGATTTGTGTAGATAGTTGTAACAGCTGGAATTTGTGTCAAACTCATGTATGAGATAATTAAATGTTTTAATGTGTCATGCGCTAAATAAATAATAATAAAAATAGCCTATACAAAATGACGGACTCCCTCCGTGACCGGAAAGTTGCTCCAAACTAACTTGGTTGGTTCCTCAGTTTAGGGGCTGCGACAACTCTGTCATGTAGCTCCGTGTACTTTGGGTGTGTGAAGAATCTGTCTGATAACCGGTGTTATTATGATGACTGTATTTGTGTGTGTTATCTGTTTTCAATTCAAGTAAGGACTGCAGACATTGCATTTTTTCAAGTAGTTCCTACTTTTGCCGCCAAACGCCACCGTCAACGACTACTATTTCAGAACTTGGTTATCAGATGCCACCGCAGTTTGCTCCTGTCGACGAACGTAGGAATCTAAGAGAGTTTGTCAAATGTTTAACCTATAATTTAGCTTCACACAGGTGTAATTAGTGGAAGGTTCATTAACATGCCATAAACCTATGACATGGGACCGCCGGATTTAGTCTACTTCCCTTCCGAAGGAAGGTATACTGAGGGATTTTTAACGCTATTCAAAAATCCGACGACTTCGGCCGGGTTTAAACCCGCGATCCTGGGCATAGAAACTCAGCATGCTACCAACTACGCCACCGAGGCCGCTCCAAACTCACTTCCTCTGATATTTCAATATGCTGACAACCCAAAAACCTCAAAAAAGAGGACATTGATTTCTTCCACGTTAAATGGCGAACACTTGTTGCCATGGTAACCACTATGTCCACGCTAATCACAGATAGACCCCCATCTTAATGTCATTCTGCTGTTTTGTTCACCAATATGCCTACAAGAAGACGACTTTGCAATAACATTCATAAAAACGGACCAAGGGAAACTCACTCATCAAGAAACAAGTGGAATGCAAGACATTGTGAAACAAGATTGCCAACGCGGACAAGTGAAACATCTCGCTACATATTCAGCGAATAGTTTGCGAGCCCACACAAGCTTTTACCGACCACGCGAGCGGAATTAGTGACAACAAAGCACAATTCAACACCGAAATTCTCAGCAAATTATAGGCCTACGCATTCCTTTGTATAAACGTAAATTATTGTGTATCAATAAAATTAAAAATTAGCTTTTAATAATGTATGTAATTGGGAGCCTCCGTGGCTTAGGCGGCTGCACGCCGACCTCGCACCGCTGGATCCGTGGTTCGTATCCCGGTCACTCCATGTGAGATTTGTGCTGGACAAAGCGGAGGCAGACAGGTTTTTCCCCGGGTACTCCGGTACAATTTCATTTCAGCAACACTCTTCACTATCATTTCATTTCATCTGTCATTGATTTAATCATTGCCCCAGGGGAGTGCGACAGGCTTCGGCAGCCGGCACAGTTCATATCCTCGCCGCTAGATGGGGGCTTCATTCATTCCATTTCCTCACCCAGTCGGTCGACTGGAAGCAGGCTGTGGATTTTCATCCATGATTCGATGTCCCTCAGTGTAGCGGAAGATGTGGGACGAGCAAGGTTGGGAAACACCCTGTGGGGAAGGGTGGATCACGATATAGAGGGTTGAGTTGGGCCGCGATAATGGATGGGGGTTGTGCCGCGTCCTCACGACTTTGAGACGCTCACTCGAGAAGTTTCAAAGAGAGAGACTCGATACACCATGATCTGAGACTTTCCCCGTGGAACCTCGCAGACAAACAATTCGTCGTACATATGCTAATATCTCTAATGACCCAATCAATTTTTCTTTCATTCCAACAAGGTTTCTCCAACTCCAGAATATGACTGCACTGACTACTATACGGTAGAACGAGGTCAAAATACTGAGATAAAATGTTTCTACAATTTTATTAACTAAGTAAGTTGTGTATAGAAATGAAACTACAGTAACTACACAAAAACCTCATTTATCCGGACTAAATGAGACCGGAGGTAATCCGGATAATCGAAAATCCGGATAATCCAGAAATGAACTGGTTACTAATCTACACAAACCTGTATTTTGACGATATCAAAAATTTAAAAGAAAAAGCTTCAAATAGTACGGCGATTCAAATTAACGAGTGTCGAATGATCGAGAGTCGAATGTAAATGGCAATTTTGAGATTATCTGAATATATTCCAAAACTATCGAAATTTAACCAAAAATATAACAAACAAAAAATATTAGTACAACATTTATATTTCATTTTAACGTATAACAATTCCTTCTAGATATAACAATTTTAGAGACGCCGGGGTGTAGGAATTTTGCCTTGAAGGGGATCTTTATCGTGCCGGTAAATCTATTGACACGGCTCCCTCTCATATGCGTACCCTCAAATGCCAACTCACTGCGCCAGGGTTCCATCCTGCAACCTTGGGCACAGCAGGCGAGAAAGTTATCACTGCACCACGCAATCAGCAGACATTGTTGTAATTGTATCAGACCACATGTACATACAGAGCGAATAAAAATTACACACCTAAGGTATCCTGAATTTTTCAATATAAGTTACGTACAATACAGTTTTGAAATATGGTGATTCGTAAGTTCTCCCAGCAGAGGGTTGAAAAATCGTTCCGCTCTATCAGAGCTCGAATCCCGGAAACGGTTGCCGTTGAGGGGAAAAGCAAAGCAAAGCTTGGCCGACAGGTAATGCGTAATGAGTTTGTTTCCGTATCAACGAGTACACAGTTTGGTTGATAAATGAACATCCTCAGGGCGTAGTACTGTACATGTAAATCATTTTGACTACTTGATTATTAAATAAATAGGAAGAGTTTTTGTAACTACTGACTAGGGGCAGCTACGTGTTTAAGGACGCAAGGAAATGATGCCGTATACTTGGGTGTGTGTTTAGTTTCTCTCATAGCCTGTGTTTTTGTGATGACCGTAGTAGTGTATATAACTTTTATTTTTCGGATTAGTGAACGGGTAGGTGTCGCGCTACTGTAAGTTACTTCCTCGGTATTTGCTGGAGTATTTGCACCGCGGTTCGAACCTCCGATCTCCAGAATTTTCGCAGCACCCCATCATGACCTATATTTCCTAAGTACTGCAGGTATTAAAACGAGTGGGAGAGGAGAGATATAATAATAATAATAATAATAATAATAATAATAATAATAATAATATCGTATGGCCTCGGGTGTCGGGTGCAAGCTTTGTTATTTGACGCCTAGAGGGTAGCTTGCATGTCGAATTTTGTCGTTCTTGGAATGACATGAAAGTCAAGGAGGTTAGATATCTAAGCTCTTTGACACTATTGCGCTTTCTAGTAGAGAAAGGAGGAACTTCGTGTTGGCGGAAAATCCAGAGATTAATTTTGCCACTATGAACACGGCCTACTGAATTCAAATGGGTTCTTTAACATGCCAACAACGTATAACATGCATGCCGTAGAGAAGAGATAGGTTGGTAGGACACATACTAAGACACCCAGGAATAGCAAACTTAGCTATGGAAGGAAGGGTCGAGGACAAGAACTGTAGGGGTAGACCAAGGTTGGAATATGTTAAACAGATTGCCTCGGATATAAGGTGTGGTAGGTATGTAGAGATGAAACGATTACCTCAGGGCAGGGAGGCGTGGAGCGCTGCATCAAACTGAGGACTCAACATTTTCTCCATATGAAGCAGCTCTTCGGTGGCGTAGTTGGTAGCATGCTGAACTGCTGTGCCCAAGGTCGTGGGTTCAAATCCGGCCGAAGTCATCGGATTTTTAAGAGCGTTAAAATCCTTCACTATGCCTTCCTTCGGAGGGGAAGTAAAGCCGGCGGTCCCATGTCATAGATTTATGGCATGTAAAATATCATTCCACCAGCTAAACTTGTGTGAAGCAAAATTTCTAGGTTAGATTTCGTTGAAACACTCTATCATAGTTCCAACGTTCACCACTAGGTGTCAGTGACATCTGGTAGCGCAAGTTGGAACTGCTTGAAATTGAACGAAACTTGTAGTTCACCCCATGGGTGTCCGCTTGAAGTAGCTACGGCCTCTGGCGAGCCGAACATGTCCTCGGACACTCCCGGCACTGAAATCCACACGATAAATAAATAAAATAAATAATAAATTGTCCTCGTGAGACTGGGTCATCTTGCCTCGTGGCAAGGGGTGGTGGCAGTGAAAGCTACAACGCCACTTTCGAGATTACAGCTGGAAGCGAGGTATCAGTTCAAATTTTTCGCTGAATGAACGATAGATAAAAATAATATAAAAGGAGAATAAAAAAAGTTTTGTCGTGTACTTGGAACGACCTTCCCCTTCTTCTTCGTCCCACACAAAGAAAGAAGAGCTGGTCCGCACCCCGCCCATCCGGTCAACACTTCCAAATAAGGTCCGACTGCATGCACTGGCCTACACCTGCAACCAAACACTCTTCTAATCTCACCTCCGGTACGAATGAAGTTCCAAACTAACTCCAAACATGAACTCGAATTTTGAGCGAAAATACGCAAAAAAAAAATGGAATTTAGATTCAAAGTACTCACAAAAAGGCAAGTTAGATTCAAAATACTCACAAAATGCAATTTAGATTCAAAATACTGGGAAAAGAAGAAAGCTAATGCAAATTCATCTGTGAAATAGTTTCAATCGCACTCCTTAGTTGCCTATCTCAATAAAAGAAACCAAAAGGCCTACTTCATAGACGTTGCTGTCCCACTTAGCCAAAATATGAAAACTACACAAGCTAAAAAAAACAATTAAGTACGCACCGTTGGCTGAAGAAATACAAAAACTATGGGAATAAAATGCGTGAGAATTTTGCCAGTGGTGATCTCTTCCAAAGACGTTGGTAATAGCTTTGGAGGAAATTGAAATGAAACATCTGATTGCCAGAATACAGAAGGCAGGGCTGCTGGATACGTGCCATATTGTTAGGCTATCTTTATCTCAATAATAGGTTTACAGGGTACTTGATTATCAAATCCGTATGTTGTAGACTGAGTTGTACCATAATTATGAGAAATTAAAGATATTAATAATATATCCATTTGGAACAATTAATTGGCCCCCCAGTGATTTGGAAGAGTTGTGTAGGAAAATACGAACATTGTTGACCAAACATCAAATACACCACATCAAATATTAGCATACATGTTCTCATCCCTGAGCGTAACTTTGATAACAATATTACTTTTGAAAGACGTGCTATAATAACAAATCCATGATTCTACAGGTACGTTCGCAGATATGTAGTATATTACTTCTTTAATTATCACTGGATACAAGGGAAGAATATACTGACGATAATGATGATAATTGTTGTTTTAAGGGGCCTAACATCTAGGTTATCGACCCCTAATGGTTTGGGTGATAGCGAAAATGACAATGAGACGGAAACCAGAACGAAAACTAACGGAGATTGAAAATACTGACAAAGGATTGAAAAGACAGACAAAATGTATTTTAGAATGGAAAACACTGACAAGATGGAATTTAGATGGAAAAAGTAAATTAGATTGAAAATACGCATCCAATGCAAGTTAGAGTTTTAAAAAAATGACAAGTGCAATTTAGATTCAAAATATTTACAAAAAGCAATTTAGATTCAAAATATTTACAAAAAGCAATTTGAATTGACAATAATTACGAAATGCAATTTAGATTGAAAATACGTGCGGTTTAGGTTAAAAATACAATGCAATTTAGATCGATAAACTTACAAAATGTAGTGTAGATACAAACGATTCACAAAATGTAATTTAGATACACGGGGAGCCAATTCACAAAACAGTGCGAGAAATCTTAAAGAGAAGAAGAAATATAATGAAAAGAAAAAGAAGGCTGATCCCTAGAAGGAAAGATGAGAGAAGGGCCAATTAAGGCGGGAAAGGAAGAGACTCCCTAGGCCTCGGATACCCTAATACCGTCGGGGTCGGAAGAGAACAAGAGTAGACCAGGAGAGGTGAAGAGGAAAGAAGACGGAGAGGAGTCCGGCACAAGTAAGTGGAAGCAATGCCAGACTCAGCTGGGTTCCCGTGGTCGCCAACCCACGTCTCACAAGTTGTGAGCCCCTGGGGGGAGAATATCCTGGACAAGGAGTAAAAATCCGTGACTGCACATGGCATGGTCGCAAACGAAGGAGAGAAATTGTTCTGTAAAATCCCTGGAGAACAGGGTCAAGTAATGTCGTGTTCGCGTGCGACATGGGTATTGGTTTCAATGCTCTCCGTAATCTTAAACCAGTGTATAAATAAGTTAACGTAGATCAAATCAAGTTCTCGCTCTCATTTAATAAATCCCACCTTGCGTGATTGGTGCAATTTGCTGCAGTCTTACCAACAGACATCACGCTCTGCAGATCATTAATCTAATAAGAGCGTTGGAGAGATGAAAGTACTCATCACTTTTACTACCACCTCCCACAACTGGTGGGACGTACTGGAGTTCGGCAATTTCCATTACCTTCCTAGTCATTATCAGGAGATGATATAACCACTCCAAGGAAAGCTATGCCCCAAAGCTATTCCTATGATCAACAATAAATGTGTAGATTAAGGCTTTCACGGCCAGGAATTATTATTATTCATTTTGTTGGGATTATGGCGTGTGAAAATAAAAGGTCCATACAGCAGCTTCTGGCTGCTATCTGGTAACGAACAGAGGAACTTCTCCAGTATTTTGTACGCTCATTGGCACACATTCTTTGGCCACATTGTTTTAATTCTATTGAAGCAAGAGGCAAGGTCTCTCTCGAAACGTAGGGCCAATAAGAAATTTATTTTACTATATTATTTTATCTATTTTTATTTTCACACGGCGTAATTCCAAAAAAATAATAATAACAAGAAATGTCTTATGTTTGACTGGCTTGATGCAGCAATCCATGCCTCCCTGCCTTGAGCTAATCGTTTCATCTCTACATAGCTATCACACCTTACATCCGAGACAATCTGTTTAACATATTCTAACCTTGGTCTACCCCTACAGTTCTTATCCTCGATCCTTCCATCCATAAGTAAGTTTGCTATTCCTCTCTTAATATGTCTCCTACCAACCTATCTCTTCTCTTCATTAGCAGTCGCCAGAAACATCAATCCTCGCCTACTCGTGCCAATACCTCTTCATTTGTAACTCTTATCTACCTATCTCATCACCATTCACCTTTAACACCACATTTCAAACTCTCCTCTTGCATTTTCATAGATCGCCTCGCTCCAGACAAAGGCTTTCAAAAATTGACTTCCTAATACCTAAATCTATATTTTGATGTCAACAGATTCCTTTCCTGTATAAATGATTTCCTTGCCTGAGTCAATCTACTTTTTGTATCCTCTTTGCTTTGTCCACTGGTTATTTTGCTTCCTAAGTAACAGAAGTTTCGTACTTCCTTTAATTTGACGTCCATAAGGGTTTCGGATTTATTTCGGCTGCATTTCATTATTTTTGTTTTACATTTGTAGATTTTCATCATGAATTCTTTCCTCAAGAACAGGTAGTCATGCGTAGGCTTATATATTCCGCTTAATATAATTGGTGAGGAAGGCGCATTGACCAAATAAAAACTTATCAATTACTGGACATAATAAGTACTTGGAGAGCCTTGCGGCTATAAACCTAATAAAATTAACCATCCGAGTAATCTAAAGGAAGAATGCCCTCTATTTGCACCCAATTCTATGTGGTAATCTTGTTATTCAATAGGGAGTTTGACCTTTTAAATTCCATTTGAATGGGCTGTTTTGTATGGCGCGGTGAAAAGATGTCCTTGATGGGACACAACCCTCCTTGTCTGTATGCACGACCCAGTTGAAACCGTGTTAACCAACACTTCCGCTCAGGAACACAAGCCCTTCATTTTCATCTATAGTTACCGGCAAAGAATAAATACTAGGGAAATATAGAATACTTAGAGCATAAATACAATAGAGGGCGCAATGCCACACTGCGCCTGTACTGTGACGTGAAACCAACATCTCGATCAGTTGACTGAAGGGTAATGGCTCAAGACAGACTACAATTGGCTAATGGCGAATGCTAAGCAACGTCAAGGAATACAAAAGGAGCTCCATATTGGATAATTCTATTATCAATATCCGCAGTTCCCTTCAGTCAGCTGATCGAGATGTTGGTTTCAACAATGTGACGTCATTAGCCATCTATTGAATTTATGGTCTAAGATAGAATACCACATCACTTTAGACAAAGAATAAAGACCAGGTATTGGATCACTTAGGCAAAGAATAAAGACCAGGTATTGGATGGAATAATATAGATACCATATCACTATGGGCAAAGAATAAAGACCAGGTACTGGATGGAATTTTATACAATACCACATCACTTTAGCTAAATACAAAAGAACAGGTATTGGATGGAATTGTATAGAATGCCACATCTTTTTAGACAAAGAATACAAAACCAACTACTGGATAGAATTGTAGAGAATACCGTATCAGTATAGGGAAAGAATGATGGCATGGTTACTAACATAAGGCCAAGGCCGCTCCCTTCCCAATCATATTCCCAATTTATAAACACATACAACCATAACAATAACACCGATTATCACACTTCAAAGAGAAAAAGATCAGCGGAGTAAATATTTCTAAAATCAGAAGTGTATCTTAGGAGACCGAGGTGATTAACCCTGTAGAATATACTAGAACTGGTAATAAGAGATGTTCACTTAATCGATTAATAATCTAATAATTTCAAATTAATCGACTGAGCGATCAATCGATTAATCGAATAATAGCTTAATCTGTTAACCAACGAATCGATTAATCGATTAGTAGACTCGAGATAAGAAAGGAAGTTTAAATGGGAGATCAGCGCTTAAGTTGAGTTAAGCGTATTTTCGAAATGATGTATAGAAATTAATAAAAGTTACTTTTTTGCCTAAATACACAAAGTGTCCTTCCTTGTTTATGTTAACAATAACCAAATAAGAGTCAGTGACAGTTGAAGGACAAATATCAATGAAATTGGGAAGGGTTTCGAAAAAAAGAAAACTAAGATTTTGCATTCTTGCTCAATGATTGAAATTTAGGACAGGAATATATTTTGTTTTTCATTGTTTTAGCCTAGTTTTCACAAAAAAGGTATTCTGTATTATTTACAAATATATGATACAATATATTTAAATTAATTGTCAGTTCTGCTTCTGTGAGAGCGTAGTGAAAGGAGCGAAGTGCATAGATTAATCGACAAAACAATGAATCAATTATTCGACCAAATGATAAATCGATTAAACACACAATCGATTAAATGATATTTGGACCAATTAATCTAATTATCTATTTCGATTAATCAATTAGAAGTACCAGCCCTAGAATATACAAAGCTAGGAAACTGACTGCAAAAAATAAAACTTAAGTCCGGAAACATAACTGGAGATAAGCAGTACTACGAAAAAAGTAATGTTTTCCAAGAGGAAGTGGTAAAAGTGAAACACACATCCATTAACGCATTATCCTTGCCAGTCACACGTGACAAATGCGGTTGTAATTGGCCAAATTACACCGCCATACATGACCAAGAAGAGACACGGTAATATAGCCTACCTCTGGTAAGGAAACTTCATAATTCCACTTGCAAAACATGTGACGATGATAACTATTGTTGTCTTAAGAAGTCTAACACCTAGGTTATCAGCCAAATGGGTTGGGTGATAAAGAAACTTAAGGATGAGATAGAAACTATAACGAAATTTTGGAGAAAAAGGGCAATACCAACGAGCAAGGAAAGTATTTATTTTATTTAATCCACCTTGTCAATACTCTAAATGATGTTTATTATTATTTAAACGTACACGTTTCGAATTTCAGCGTTTAACATTACTAAAATAAACTGGATATCCTTACTAAAATAAAATAACAATAATTTTATTAAAATAATAGTTCCAAATACTTAAAATATTTTATTTAATAAACAGATAAAAAGATTATAATAAGAAGATGTGACGATGCTAACAGGATGCCTACCAAAGCCAACTAACAGATTTCCCCGACAATTCCCGGATTTTTCCAGGATGAATCAGAAAATTCCCTGAGTAACAGTAGGGGCCATAATAAATATAGCCTATAAAACATAAGTTTGTACTTAAAGAGCATTTCAAAAAGTGATTGAACAATAAAGGGTAGCATTGCAAATTTGAAAAGGAATATATATTGCCAATTTCTAAATGTTTCATCCATAAAAACAATTGCACTTGTGAGTATTGAAAGTAGCTCGTCAATAGTAATGCTCTCAAAAATCATACAGTTACACATTTAGATACAAATACACAGACTACACATTAAGTTGTGTGCTCTATGTTGTAAGGAATGAGAGCATACTGATTTATGGTCAGTACGAACATACATCTACAACAATCATCACCAAAATATACTTTTCCCCTGTCAAAATGTAAATGCTTAATTTCCAATTATTCAAGGTTGCATCTTGTAAAATTAAAATTCCCTGAGATCCTAAGTCAATATATGAAGTACTTTTAATGTTGTACAGGTTTCAGTCACATTGTGACCTTCCTCAGCGCCAATTATAATAAGAAAAGGTGCAAGAACTTACATTTAACAAATTTACTACAACAGAAGTTGTTGTCAAAAATAATTTTAAAAATATGAATAGTCTAACCGTTAAAAGCAACAAATTGAAATGTTAAAAAACCAGATCTGTTACAAAAATATATTAAATAAGAAAGATGAAAAATCAGCTTGAAGTAGCATAGATGTGGATTTAATACTGTATATGTGGAAATCGTTAGGTTAGGATTGAGTTAATAGATAGGTACGAATATGCGTATTATTGAAGTAACTATGGAATATAATCGTTGGAAATAAGTAATCCATCTATCTATTATTATTATTATTATTATTCTACAACACAAGTTAAAGTTAGTGATCATTAAGTAAAGGGAAGAATAGTACTGTCCCCGTTTACCCGGATAGTAGGCTGTCAGATATCCGCCCCCTCAATCGGATTGCCAACAATCAAACGCACCGGCTCAGCTACACCAATGAAAATGGCACTGACAGATACTATCGAGATAAGAGCACAGAAGTTCACAGGAAATCATTGTGGAACACACCAAAATAGACGGGGGTTCATACTTACCGTTACTTACCTCTTAATTATCTCGGGGATTGAGTTGACAACAGGATCACTAAAGTCTGTTCACACAATAACCTCCACCATGACATTTAAAAAAATGAACCATAACGAAGACGAGAACTCTGAACTGTACAAAAGCTTTATTTCAAATAAAGGGATTGATTTTAATAACACAACAAAATAAACGTGGCTATCAGTAGCCCATATCAATCTGACTACGTCCTCCTGTAGGACTTGCAAAATTATCATACAATATGATATAGAACATATTAGCTCCCACGAGCTCCAAATAACGTAATATTCATAACATAATTGGATTGGAAAAGGACGTCAGGGTGTGACATATATAGAGCACTTGGTTTCCTTTTAATAAACATGACAATGGTATCTATAGTCGCAAGGCCAGAGTGTGTACGACCTAGCCCGCTGATAACCAGATGTTGGCACAGCTGCAAGCTACCCTCCAACCTGTTGCATACTGGTCAAATGGACTCCCTTCTCACATGTTACGTAAGAATACAACTTGCTCTCTCAAGCTTTTAAATGTCTACAAGACAACTCACATTTATTTACGCAAATCTTTCAAGTACTTTGCTCACATCCTATTGGATCATTATGTTAATTCCTTAAACTTGATAAGTTCAATCCAAATGTTTAATTAGCTCTTAAATGTTTATGACAAAATCACAAAAATTATTTATAACAATTAGAAATTGTTTATAATATTTGTCAAAGACAATAAAAATATTATAAGCACGCCTTTAACATCACTCTCGTTCCACATTATTTTCAAAAATATTTACAGCAATTATTTACAATATTAACATTTAAATTGTTTAAATTATTAATTTAAGAAATACATTAACCACATGTTCATCCGGTTGGTAATTTTCATAATCGTGATTAATATAATCGACCAATGAAGGTTAGTTATACATGTTAATGTCACAATCTGTTTTAATAAAGGTTTTAATAATTATTTGTGACGGTAATCTTCATTCAAAATCTTATCTCAAATTCTTTCAAAACTCGTGTTAATTATAACAGTAAATTCACTTGATTAATTTTCAACGAACTATGACAATCTTACTCCAGCGGAAAATCCTTCGCTAACAAGTTAATGCACAAACTGCATTAAAATTTAGGCCCAAAATTCATCATATATTAATCTATATGGCATTAAAAACTTCCACATAACTTACAAAACTTCCACAAATAATTCTTTAACATTAATTCCTGTGGGAACTTCCTTCATATTCAAGGGCATTATACATCAGCGACTTTCAACATCTGCGCTGCACTAGCGATTATACATTCATAGTTCCACTTAAAAATTCTAATAATCATTAATTGTTTCAAAACTGTTTTTTATTTAACCTTCGTGGATTTCATTCATGAAACGAAATGAAGTCAAAACTTGCCAATCACAAACAAATTTAATAGTGAATACGCTTATATACGCCTGTCTGGTCTATCAAAATTTAAGATTAACATCTTAAAAGAAATGTAGTATAAAAATACTATCATCAAATAAAGTGCGACTAAAATTGCAAAGTAGTCGAATAGAATCCAATTAGACTGGGATGCAAACATCGTTATATAAATCTCTAATTGAGAAAAACTCCTACCAAAAGTTCTTGACTTTAATGCATTCAATAATTCATTATTAAAGTTAATTTTTCACAAAGTGTCTATGATGCAATGATTATTCATAACTGACGATAAATGTCTGTGTTGCAATCAATTCAAATAACGACTAGTATTTCCAAGATCGTCGACAACGTAAGAGATTTTAACGCTCTAAAATCATTTAAATGTTCTTCCTTCTTGATGATGATGACAGAAAATTGGTCAAAGTAATTAAACTGGGGTAGAATTACTTTAATAAAATGACACGCTGTCTGAATTTAAATCTGCCATAAAAATCATTAACTTACAGTCAAATCGTGACTACAAAAATATCAATTACTGAAAAATCTAAATATCAGTCTCAACTGATCCAAAATCATTAACTATGCCCATGACATAACAATGTCTTAATACATCGTCGAAAAAGGCATAACTCAACAAGGTGTACTGAGAATAGGGATCTCAAACAAGAAAATAGGGCAAAATACACGAGGATAAAAATATGGGAAAAATGGTTGCTCAAACATTATTAATAAACTCAAATACAATAAACGTTCACGACTACCTTATCTGCCGATTGACGTTCCAGAGGAAAATTCCCCAAAGAAGACTGCTGATGGATCCATTTCACCAAGTTAAAGCTGAGCTCCATCCTCGAAATAGGAAATAGCACCCTCGGAGAATCGAACTGCTTCCTTCTCCGTGAATCGCTCTGCTCCTCGAAGACGAATAGACATCCTTCCGGCAATAATCTTCTTTGTGAGTCGGGATATCCCTGACCTCTCTTGAAAAATTCCCTGAAGTTCCAGTAGACAATCGCCATGAAGTTTTGTAGAAATTTCCGAAGAAATTATTCATATTGAAAGAGTATGAAATCATTTTCATGGCTGTTCGATGGTATTCAGCCTTTAATCACGAAACATGGGTGTAGATGGTATTCACCGCATGTTCGCTTGTGTGGAATAGCAATTAGCGAAGTTCCATGTTGCTATCTTACTCCGTTGAAATATGTCCCAATTGCATTAAGTCCTTTAGCCTTCCATCTGCTCTTCGGTTGTAGTCATAGAAGAACAAACTGCCGTATTAAATTGCTCCATTATACTGTAGCGTTGTGTAACAAAGCAATCTGAAGTCTTTCTATTCCACTCGCAGCGTTAGCCGTGGCGTTGATTCTGGCTATACAATAGTGCTTCTCTTGTGGCGAGATAATCACTTTTGTCAGTCGTATAAAACTGCTAATATCCTTCAAACTAATCGGTCGAAATTGTTCAGCTTTTCTCTATTACTTTATGTAGCACTGCACAATACAATTAGCTTATCGGTGACCGCTAACTGTTCAAAACTAAACTTGCAGAAGCGTTCTAAGGTCCGTCTCAACTTCACCTAGTTTGACATGGATCTCGTTAATATAGTGGCTTCGCCACGCGTTATACAGACGACTCTTTTCACTACTGTTCACTTCGACGTCTCACTATAATGACTGTATAAGAAAAGAACTTTCACAATTATACTTCGATGATCTGAGAATGAGATCTGAGAATGATCGGAGAATGAAAGAGGCTCCTCTCTTCTGCGCAAGCCCTTTTATTAACTTCACGAGGGGCGTTTCCATCCCTTCCAAAGCGTGATACTGCGTCATCGCTAAAAGTTCCAACTTCGTTAATACATGACGGATTTTCAAAATTCAAAAACTGAAAATAAATTTCACCAAAATTCCAAATCAATGCCTTTACTGCAAATGGATTTCCACAATTCTGCATTCCAAAAGTAATAAAAATACCATAGTTTCAGCAATCTCCGTCTTCCTTTAAACTATCGTTGATTGGTTCAAGCCTCCCCTCCAATAGCATAGTTTCTTCCTCAGCAGAATTCCTCGTTTCCTGCGACTGCGTCGTAAATCTTGGAATATTCTCGACTAAATGCTGACGTCACTGAGAATCTCAGCTCAAGTAGCCTGCTGGCATAACATTTACGTCATCCGTGCTTACGTCATGACTACCCACGTCATAACTATGACAGCCATAACTCTCATTATATTTTCCATATAGCCATCGTGGTCTCTACATAATTCAATTACGGGGGCAGTACCAGTAACTTAAAACATAAAATTATGAGTGTGGTTAATTTTTGTTTCTTAGTGATTTTTATCCGAATGTATAAACGTGAAAAAGTCACAGCTTAGCTACCATTTATAGCACCGTTATGGACCTATTTACTTAACCATTAAATGGGGCCTCTAACAATAGACACAGGGTAAGTTGAAATCTACAACAATACACATAATTCTGATTTGTAAAACTAAGTCAATACTCACGTGTATAGTAATAGATGGTAAATAACCAGCGCCATCAATTAGGGAAACCGAAAGTCTTAGTTGCATCAACTCCACTTACCTAGAATAGAAAGAGACAATACATTAATGATAATAATACCAATAAATACGATGTCTCTTATATGATGAGGAAATTGGTTTAAGAATATCAAATGTGGGGACTAAATATCAATTGTAACAAAACGGAATACCTTACATTAGAGAATAAAGGCGGTGAGAAACTACAGATCGGAAATGCAGAAATTCAAACAATCACTAAATTTAAATATTTGGGTTCAATAATAGAAGCTGGGGGAACAAGTTCATCTATAACTGAGAAAATAGTAAGTGAGGCTAGGAGAACAATTGGAGCATCAAATTCCGTTTTATGAAGCAGAAATATTTCAAACAGAACTAAGAAACTTATTTACAGTTCATTGGTACAAAGTAGTTTTGTTATATGAAGCAGAAACGTGTACTTTAAACAGACAGCAAGGAAACATATTATTAGTAACAGAGATGGATTATTGGAGGAGGGCGGCAAGAAAATCAAGATTAGATAAAATTAGAAATACGAGCATCAGAGAAATTATGCAGGTGAAAAAAATGTACTAGAAGTGGTTGAAGAAGATTACATTGGTTTGGACATGTGAAAAGGATGAAAATTTAATGTTACATTGGCAAGCTGAAGGCAAAGGGAAACGGGGTAAACCAAGAGAACAATGGATGGATGGTGTAAAGAGAAGTATACCAGAAGCTTAACCGAGGAAGATGCTGAAAACCGACATTTGTGGAGGAATAGAGTATTTTTTGGGTTGAAGGAAAACTAGTGTATTGCAGAATATTGCTAATAAAGAAGAAAACCTGTGCTCATCGAAAGGACGGTGAAACATAATAGGCCTGAAATGGTGTTATTCACAATTTAACAAGAAATACCAGTCAGAATGGAATGAAATTTTTTTCGTGTAAAGAAAACACATGAATACCGAAGATGAACCAGCATGAATGGTATACAATAAATAGTATGTTTCTTTAAAATATTAAATTCGTTTTTCAAAAATGTAAGAGTTTTGGTGCTTAATTTTCCAAGAACAATAAGCCTATATCTCAATTATATTTTAATATAATTTTATGAATGAGGTTCATCCTCGGTATTCATATGTTTTCTTTGTAAGGAAAAAAAACACATTCTGACTGGTATTTCTTGTTAAATCGTGTTTTGTGTGATCATAACGTTGCAAAAAGAATCACAAATATTGTCCTTTCAATAAATCACGCAATACTTCATTTATTGTTCACTTTTATATATCAAATGAAATCCCTATGTATTGACTATAAGTATATCAGTTTTCATAATTCTATTAGTGAAGTTATTATTTAAATCTTAACAGCGTGCGGAAACTCCCACTCGCGGTGTATAAGGGCCCTTAAACGGTCAATATTCCTCGGAAAATCACCGAAAACGTTGGTCTGAAAGATTTTTTATATGACGCCAGGGGATAAGCAAACTGTTTTCGGAATTATAAGAAGATGGGACTACTCATATGCTGAACATGTGGCTTTTGTAGGTAGGGTAGACCAGGGTAATTGTAAACAAGGGGTAAATGTAAACAAAAGCAGTGTGAAATTTGGCTAACATGTCAGAGGATTTTGGCCAAATTTTAGCAATTGTTTGTTTGTGAATATCCACTTTGTGAATGTGTGTAAACAAAATTGAGAAACAAGTTTCCTTCATCTTGTTTTTGTCTCAGAAAGTAAACATTTACCAAACATTTTTGTTTAAAAAAATAGTTTCTATGAGTTATACACACTATTTGTCATATGTTTCTAAATTTTAAAGATTTGCCATAGCCTCACTTTATAGATTTTGATTTGGCATTTCCCCTCACACATGTTTTGCAGATGGGAGTAATTGTAACCTTGTTTTATGGTGGCTCCAATGTTACCTTTTGCAACCTTCAGTAATCTATATTATAAAGGAACCCCCACCCAGTTACACAGTGGAGGATTTGCAGAATGCTATTACGGACGTCGAAAACTGTAACTGTGGTCACCGTCAAGCTGAGGAAAAATATGCTGTTCCAATATCTGACATATAACACACGATTAAAGGTAGGAAAGTAGAAAAAAAAAGGCAAATTTAGTGAATTTTAATTATTTTTCTTTGTCCGGTGAAATCTTCCTCCGTCTACCGGCGTGGCGAGAGGGATTCTTTTTTTATGATGTCTCATTACTCCATTCATTACTGTAGAGAATGGCCTGCGAATTTCTTTCTTGATCACGTGCCGTCATTGTTCAATTCATTGCCTCCGTCAGTCCCGAGCCTAGTAATTGCATAATCTTCACCGCACCGGCTCCTTTATTACGGCGATGATGAAAAGAGCGGAGACTTGAAGGTCCTATTCGACAAAGTGCAGCTTAGCAAATTCTTTATGCATGACGAATAGCTAAATGTACGAGAGGAAAGATTTGATCTCTCCGCTATTCAAGGATGAACGTTTCCTTTTCTCTCATACACAAAGGACCAAGCTACCTGCGGTAAGTACAGACCTTATTACGATAAACGATATTCGCGCTGGTAATTCAGTACGCCCAATTTCTAAGAAAGAACGTATGTAATTGTAGTTAGCAATATGAAAGTTGAGCCTCCGTGGCTTAGGCGGCAGCACGCTGGCCTCTCACCGCTGGGTCCGTGGTTCAAATCCCGGTCACTCCATGTGAGATCTGTGCTGGACAAAACGGAGGCAGACAGGTTTTTCTCCGGGTACTCCGGTTTTCCCTGTCACACTTTCATTCCAGCAACACTCTCCACTATCATTTCATTTCATCTGCCATTCATTTAATCATTGCCCCAGAGGAGTGCGACAGGCTTCGGCAGCCGGCACACTTCATATCCTCGCCGCTAGATGGGGGCTTCATTCATTCCATTCCTGACCCGGTCGGAGACTGGAAGCAGGCTGTGGATTTTCAATATGAAAGTTCATGGTACGATAATTTGGCTGTTAGTCTACTACATACCTCAGATTACACGAAACCTTACTCAGCAAAACAAATACCCATCACCCGGTTACCTGGAATGATTATTATTATTATTATTATTATTTTCACAAATTGTCCATTAAACACGGTTCTTCTGGTAGTCGGTAAAACTTCGGTGGGCGTACACAAGAAGCCTTGCTAGTATTCAATCACTATTCAAGAATTTCCTGACAATATTACAGCTGTCCAGTATTACTGTATTTCCTGGTGGATGTTGAATGGTAGATTGAGTTGGTGTATAGCTGTATTGAGCTGTTTCGGTATTACTCCCGTGGCTGAGATTATAACTGGGATGGCAGTGACTCTTTGTTGTTTCCAAATGCGTTTTATTTCGGTGGCCAAGTCCATATATTTGCTTATCTTTTGTGGATTATTATTATTATTATTATTATTGTTGTTGTTGTTTACTGTTCATATATTTTTACATCGTTCTGCCCATTTGTAGAACACGGTAGAACTTATTTAACTAATGATGCACAAGAATAAAAGAATGATTTCGCAAAATATGCAAAATATGTCTTTCCATTTGTGTCTCAAAATTGGCATAGGACCTCTTAGCTTCCAAGCTCGTCAGTGTGGAACCCTCGATTCCTTGAATGACGTAACCGGAACCGTTTCATTCCTAGCAATCCGCAAGCGATCTGGAAAAGAACACTCGTTCCAGGCTTGTAAAGCAAAAAACACGTACACGAAAAACAACGGTAGAATCGTTTACATTCTCAGAGAAGTTCATTGTCTGGGAGATTGGTGCGGATTTCCAGGTGCGAGTAAATACTTATCAGTGCCGCCGTAAGTACGAGGGGGATGAGGTCACCGACTCTTAAGTGTGTTTGTGATAGGATGTCAGTGTTGCAAACATTAGCGACAATACCCTAGATCTGAGGCATTTAAAAGTTCAATTGCCATAAATTGAGGGGAAAAAAACTAGCTACATTTAAATAGGTTCTGTGCAGCCTATCGCACGAACGAAGCATGAGTGCATTAATAGATTGACCGTCTCCTGGCACATTCACTGGTATTCTTGGTTGTCACTCCTAAGGTCCATGATCGATTCCCGGCTCAGTCAAGAAATTTAATTCTGGTCTAAGGGTTGGAACGGAGTACACTCAGCCTCGTCAGACAGAACTTGCAGCCATCCTTGACTTTCTGTGCTTTAACACTTCTATACCGGTATGTACTTCCTTGGCCGCCTCCATCCGAATTCCGGTCATTTTTTTTAAATATTACGCACTCTACTACAGCCATCACAAGAACACAGTTCGTTAGACAAATCCTACACAATCCTACAAGCACTTAAATCAATTATCAACATTTAGCAGCAAATCATTGTTCTCATGAGTAACCTTAATGAAACTACTATTTCTGATTCGTCAACCCCACCTACCGCGTAACTTACTACCTAGGGATGGTGATGATGATGATAATTGTTGTTTTAAGGGACCTAACATCGTGGTTATCGGCCCCTAATGGTCAAGGTGATAGCGAAATTGAAAATGAAATAGAAAAGATAACGAAAATTGAGTATGGAACTGAAATTGAAACGATTCACAAAATGTAGAGTGTAAATACTTACAAAAGATAATTCGTAAGGAAAATACAAAAGGAACAGATTGAAAAATACGCACAAAATGTAGTTTAGGTTCAAAATACGTACAAAATGCAACGCAAATTCCAAATACTTACAGCTTCAGTGGCGTAGTCGGTAGCATGCTGAGCTCCTATGCCCAAGAAAGCGGGTTCAAACCCGGCCGAAGCCGTCGGATTTTTAAGAGCGTTAAAATCGCTCAGTATGCCTTCCTTCGGAGGGGAAGTAAAGCCGGCGGTCCCATGTCATAGATTTATGGCATGTTAAAGAACCTTCCACTAATTGCACCTGTGTGAAGCTAAATTGGATAGGTTAATAATGTAAACAACGTTCTTAGGTTTCAACGTTCGTTGCCAAGAGCCGACTGCGGTGGCGTTTAGTTGCTAAGTTCTGAACTTGGCCTAGTAGTCGTTGACGGTGGTGCTTGGCGGCAAAAGTGGGAACTATTTGAAAAATTCTAAGTTGCAGTACGTAAATTAAAAAACAGATAACACACACTAATACAGTCATCACAATTAACACCGGTTATCAGACAGATTCTACACACACCCAAAGTACACGGGGCTACATGACCGCGTTGTCGCAGCCCCTAAACTTAAGAACCAACCAACCAAATACTTACAAAATGCAATTCAAATTCAAAATACTTACAAAATGCAAATAAGATTGAAAATACGTACAAAATGCAATTGAGGTACAAAATACTTACAAAATGCAATTGAAATTGAAAATACACAATACAATTTAGATTAAAAAAGGCTATTTCATATCCAAAATACTCACAAAGTGCAATTGAAATTGCTTACAAAATGTATGGTAGATTCAAGATACTCATTTGGATTGACAATACTTACAAAATGCAATTTAGATTGAAAACACTCACAAAATGTAATTGAGAATACCGGGTGAGTTAGCCGTGGTGGTTACGGCATGACTGAAGGCAGTCGCTCACATCCGGGAGGCGAGGAGGTTCGAATCCCCCCGCCGGCAACCTTGAAGATGGTCTTCTGTGGTTTCCCATCTTCCTTCCAGGCAAATGCCGGGGTTGGTCCCTAACTATAGGCCACAGCCGCTACCTTCCAACTCCTCGTCCTTACGTTCCAACTTCCCTCCTTCCCTCCCCAACGGTACTTGTAGCTCACCCATTGGGTGTCCGTCTCGAAGCAGCTACAAAAAACTGGCGAGCCGAACATGTCCTCGGACACTCCCGGCACTAAAAGCCATACGCTAAAAAAAAAAAAAAAAAAAATTGAGAATCAAAATACTTACAAAATGCCCACCGTACAAAATGCAATTTAGATTGAAAATACTTGCAAAATACGGTTTAGGTTGAAAATACTCCCAAAATGCAATTTAGATCGAAAATACTTACAAAATGTAACTTAGATTGAAAATACCTACAAAATGAAGTGTACAGTAGATTCAAAAAATTCGCTAAAGGTAATTTAGATACTCGGGGAGCCAATTCACAAAAACAGTGCGGGAATCACATAGAAACGGAAATAGAACGAAAAGAAAAACAAGAGGTCTGCCCCCTCGAAGAATGAGGGATCAGGGAAGATGAGACAAGGGCCAATTAAGGTGGGAAAGTGAAAGACTCCCTAGGTCTCGGACAGCCTAATACCGTCGGGGTCGGAAAAGAACAAGAGTTGACCAAGGGAGGTCGAGAGGAAAAGATAACAGAGAGGAGCCCGGCACAAGTAAGTGGAAGCAATGCCGGACTCAGCTGGGGTCCCATGGTCACACACCCACGAACCACTAATCGTGAGCCCCCGGCGGATATCTAGGGATGGCTCGAAACCAGACGGCACTTACTCAAGCCGAAGGGCCTTGGATAGAAGCTAGTATTTAGAATGTGCATGGCAAGGCTACAATTTATGACCAACTGGTATACGTTTTATTCCACAGTATACGTTGAACAAGCAATGAAGGAAATTGGAGACAAATTTAGTTAGTTATTGAGATTTTAAGGTGCGGAACCAGGAGGTCATCTGCCCCTCGACAAATTTAAATAAGGATAAATATTTTCAACTCGGAGATTCACTAATAACATTGTCATCTTAACCGATTCGCCAAAGAATTAGAATGCGTTTTTAAATGATCCGGAAAGTATAATACATGATGAAAATCAACAAATTTAAAACAAATATAACGTAATGCAGTCGAAAGAAATCAGAAACTCCTATTGGCGACACTTCTGCTACATAGGAAGCAAAACAAAAACAAACAAAAAAGCTATGGACGAAGCAAAGAGGATATAAAGAGTAGGTTGGCACAGGCAAGGAAAGCATTTCTACAAAAGAAAAAAAAGGAATCTGTTGACATCGAATATAGATTTAGGTATTAGGAAGTCATTTTTGAAAGCCTTTGTCCGGAGCGTGGCGCTCTATGGAAGTGAAACGAACTATTGGTGCAGCAGAAAAGAGGAGAATTGAAGCGTTTGAAATGTGGTGTTACAGGAGAATTATGAAGACTAGATGGGTAGATAGGGTTACACACGAAGAGGTATTAATACGAGTGGGAGAGGAGAGATGTTTCTGGCGACTGCTAATGAAGAGAAGAAATAGGTTGATAGAACACATACCAAGACACCCAGGAATAGCAAGCTTAGTTATGGAAGGAAGGGTCGAGGACAAGAACGGTAGGGGTAGACGAAGGTTAGAATATGTTAAAACAGATTGTCTCGGATGTAGGGTGTGGTAGCTATGTAGAGATTAAACGATTAGCTCAGGACAGGGAGACATGGAGTGCTGCATCACACCAGTCAAAAGGCTGAACATTCAAACAACAACTCCGGAGTTAGTGACTTTGTGATAACAAATGTTGGCAGGACTGACTTAGTTCAGCAGGCAGGTGTTTTAGAACGATAAAACACGGAGTGCAATATTGTGTGCACAGTTAAGAGAGATAACCACAGCGTCAAGTTAATTACAGTGAAGTCTGTGACCACAACCACAGACAATACACATAGCGTTTACAAACAGAATGCAAATCTTCTGTAATGGATTTCACCCCCAAACATCCTTGAGCCATTCCTAGATAGGCACGTTTAAATACGTAGGCTACCGTACGGGAGCATTACATTTCATATGTTACGTCGATTTCTCGAAGGCCATTTTTAATTTGAAAATGTTGTAAATTTTGAGTATTTGGGTGTTCTAGTTAATAATAACAAGAAGTTCCGTGACGAACTAAAGAGCCTGCTTTCCATAAAATTTAAGATTCATGCCAATGATTAATCTATATGGACCTATCTAGAATAATGATGAATTTAAGTTGGTAATATCGACATTTCCAATTAGTTCGAAATATACCTGGTATAATGTAGCCTAATAGAGCACTACAGTTGGCAGCCCAGGTGACTGAATATATTCTTAGTTCCATCTCTTAGGGTACAGAATACAATTTGGTTGAAGCCCAATGGATAGCATGGACGTTACATGCAGTTATGGATCTATCAGCGCACGTAAAATCACGTTGGCAACATTGTCATGCATGTGTTGGTCAGGCATAATCTGTAATATTATGATCTCCTGTTGTGCCAATTTTGGATTAAATCCATTTGTTAGTGTAGAAGTTATATGTATTTTAAAATTGGACCTATCAGCAGGCTTGGAATCATGTTGGCAGCACTGATGTACATTAGTTACTCCAAACTAATCTAGAATGCCAGGTACTAGTTTAGAGCTATTGCCTTACATACTTTCTGATATATTGGTATTTGGATAAAAATATAGAGATAGCATTTATTAACAGTTGGCAGCCCTGGTCGCTCTGAAGAATACGCTTTGTCATATCTGTTTATGTACATATAGTACATACGGAATTTGGTTGAAATCCAATTGATAGTGTAGAAGTTATATGCATATAAACATTGGACCTATCAGCAGGCTTAGACTCATTTTGGCAACACTGCCATGTATGGCCTCCTGGAAATGTATCTGAAATATTATTATCTAAATGTGTGCCAATTTTGGAAAAGCTCCCATGCATACCTTCTAAGATATCCAACATGGAACTCAAATTTCAATTGCGGTTGGTAGCACTGACATTTTCAAATATGGGCTTGAGATATTCAGGTATAGATCTTTACTCATACCAGATTTGCTTTCGATTGCTGCAGCCGTTTAGGATTTGATAGGGGGAGAGACACGCAGACAGGCAGAAGGACAAGCAGACAGACATTTGCCCGGATCGATCTCACAAGTCTACATTTTCCTAATTTTTGCAAAATGCAAAACGTAGGCTAAACACATAGTGAGTAAGAAATAAATTGAAGGATTATTAATGGAAACAGAGCCTATTTTGCCAATCTGATACTCATTAAGTCGTTATTGTTGTTGTATAAAACAAAACTTATAATTTACAAGACCTTGATCTGACCAGTGTTAACTTATGGCTCAGAAACATGGAATATGTCAGTCAGTTCTGGATTGCAATAAACTTAGGGTGTTTGAGAGGAAAATAATACGGTGAATTTATGGTGCTGTATTGGAAAGCGGAGAATGGAGGATACGAACTAATAGGGAAATAGATGAAATCCTCAAAAGCGAAGACACTGTTCGATATATAAAATCACGAAGACTACGATGGCTGGGCCACCAAAGATTATATATAAAGCCAGAATGGAAAGAAGACGATGCCCTGGTAGACCAAGGAATCGATGGAAATATGAAGTGGAGTTGGACTTGCAAACAATGAACGTACGACCCTGAAGAACAGCTGTCCAAGAACGAGATAGATGGAAAACTGTTGTTGGGGAGGCCGAAGCTCACACCGGGCTATAATGCCAGAAGAAGAAGATCAGCATTATTATACAGTTAATCTTGATTTATAATGAGGAGGCATGATTAAATATCCATCATTGTCAATTCTTTTAATATGTCCATAAAATAGTAATCGTCTATGTCTAATAATGTCTTGATATTTTCTCGGAATGTTGGTATAACTCGTGAAACCTCATATTCATCCACAATCCCTCTATGGCCTCTTGTTTTCTAAATTTTTAGTTAGTGATCTGCAGGGCTAGGATTTGTAAGTACGAAGGATGTTCAAATGAAAGGTACGAAACGATACTGTAGGTACAATTCATTAATTATTCAAAAGTTATCACCACAGGCCTGTGCACAGGTGTCCCATTGCTTCACTAGCCGCAGGAGTCCCTGTTCCCAGAAGTCTCGTGGTTGTGACAGGAGCCAATCCTGTACGGTGTCCTTTAGTTCGTCGTCCGATTGGAAACGTTTTCCCTTGAGACGAACTATTAACAGAGAGGTGTATTGTGCGACACTCCGTAGCCTACCAAGTCCATCACGAACAAGAGGCCTGAACTGCTCACGAAGGGAGTGATTCTGCTCCATGATAACGCTCGCCCGCACGTCTCACAAGGTGTATAGGCCACGTTCAAGTGGGAGCAACTTAAGCAACCGCCCTACAGCCCAGGCTTGTCACCCTGCAACTTCCATCTGGTCGGTCCGTTGAAAAAACATCTCACGGGAAATAGTTTCCAATCTGACGACGAACTAAAGGACACCGTACAGGTTTGGCTTCTGTCACTACCACAATACTTCTGGGAACAGGGAATCCTGCGGCTAGTGATGCAATGGGACACCTGTGCACAGGCCTGTGGTGATTACTTTTGAATAACGAATAAATTGTACCCATAGTATCGTTTCATACCTTTTCATTTGAACACCCCTTGTATTTACATATTTCTTTATTACCCATTTTAGACATTTTATTAACTTATCTCCATCGATTATGTTGTACATTACTCAAATTAAACAAATTTATTTTCTATTTCTGACATTGGTGCATACAGTATGTATATGTAAAATGAATATTCAACCATATTTAGTTATTTTAATGCAATATTTGTATGTATTTTATTTTTAGGAGTAACATTTCGTTGTATCATCATTATACAGTACCTATATTATTTCAGTAGTATAGATCCCTCCTGCGGCACTCACAAGCGACCGAACGTGACAAATGAGCGTTCAAATGAAAGAGAATAGACATTAGCGGTGACGAATTGCACTCGAATTTCATAAAAATGTATAATTTCTTTAAGAAATTACTTTTAAAAAATGTACGAAGTGTGCGATTTGCAGATACTGTGGCTGTATGAAAATACGCTCCATAATTGCTGTCCATTTCACATTTTGGCCGCTGTGGCGCCTGTTTAATGTCGTTTTAACATTCTGAGGTCATTCCTTTATCAATTTGCATGGATTTCAAAAACATTAAATCAAAGGAATGAGTACTCAAATCCTATACTTACAGAAATATCGAATAGCCAGTGAGTGTTACGATGATCCAATTTTCAGTGATTGCCTTCTTAAGTTAGGGAACGTAGAACTTGGAATTCTAACTGAATTGTAAATATTCTAAAATCATTTGGTTGAAATAAAATAATTACAACCTTTCTCATTACAAACCTATCGGGGAAAGTGTGGTTTATGAACATGCGAGATTTCTCCCACGGGTCCGCTAGGAATCCTATTATTATTCCCCATTTATTATTATTATTATTATTATTATTATTATTATTGGAACCTTGAGAGTCTCGCTACGCATTGACGACAGACACCTGTTCAGAGTGTTTACTTTTTGGAAGGAGGGAGGGTCTCGGTTCACTGCAGCAGCAGCAGCAGCTACTTCCAGAAGCAGTGCACCCAATCACGGCATGCCGCAACCGACGTCACGGAACAGCGATCACTTGGCTCGTTCAAGAATGTGTACTTAATTAATCGGAAAGTAATAACGGAGATGCTCCTAACAAGAACTAGGAGTCAATAACCACTGTCTTCTAAGAGGAAAATCCAAGGGTTGTGTTAAAATCATTTGTTAAAACTAACTACGTTACATTTACCGTAACTTACGATAATACAGTAGACTCGCAATAATTTGACACTCATTAATTTGAATCTCTCGATAATTTGAATTTTTGTCCCTGCCCCTCAAAAAATACTCGATAAATTTGCAAAATAATAACAATAATATCGTATGGCATCGGCTGCCGGGTGCAAGCTTTGTTATTTGACACCCAGAGGACAGCTTGAAAGTCGAATTTTGTTGTACCTAGAAGCACTATGAAAGTCAAGGTGGTTAGAGACCTAAGCTCATTGACACTATAGCGCTTTCGAGTAGAGGAATGAGGAACTTTGTGTAGGCAGAAAATCCCGAGATTAATTTTGCCATTATGAACACGGCCTACTGAATTCAAATGGGTTCTTTAACATGCCAACATTGTATGACATGCGTGTCGTGATTTTTGCCGCCTTTCAAAAATCAGTTACCATGGACAGGAGCGAACCTGCAAGCTTGGGGTTGGTAATCGGACACGATAACCACTCACCCACCGTGGCAAACAATTGCAAAATAAATCGGTGCGATTTGGTCCCCTCGGTAATTTGAAGTTGAAGGAATGGTATCTTGCTTGCCGACATTCTATAATTTGAAGTCGGTGATTACAGTATTGTTATCATACACAGACCTGTCGTTTGTTTACATCAATAATGAGTCTTCTTTCAAACGTTTAATGTTTGATTTGTGTAACTTTTAATTATCAAAATGTGTTCATGATGATGATAATTGTTGTTTTAAGAGGCCTAACATCTAGGTTATCGGCCGCTAATGGTATGGGTGATCGTGAAGATGATAATGAAATGTAAACTATAACTAAAGCTAACTACTAACTTATATCCTAGAAGAAGAAATGGAAAACAAAAGGAGAATAAGGCAAATAAAGGACAGGAGGAAAAGAAATGCCCTCAACCCTTGAAGAATGCGGATTGAGGGACTGGGAAGGAGGGAGAGCCATGAAAGACAGATAGGAACGTGAACGAGGAGAGGGTCCTCCCCACAGGTAATGGACAAAAGGGGGAAACCAAACCCATCTCAGGAATCCCTCGGGGTCGCCTACTCCCCGAACTCACAAGCCGTGAGCCCCTGAGGGTGTAGCAATATCCAGGGTGCACCAGAAGCGCTGGGGCTACATACACCCGGCCACCTTGAGGGCCTTGAGCAGAAGGCAGGAGATAACATGAAAAGAAAAAGAAGGCTGACCCCTCGCAGAAGGAGGGTATCAGAAAAGATGAGACAAGGGCCAATGAAGGCGGGAAAGGAAGAGACTCCCTAGGCCTCGGATACCCTAATACCGTCGGGGTCGGAAGAGTTGACCAAGGGAGGTCGACAGGAAAGAAGACAGAGAGGAGCCCGGCACAAGTAAGTGGAAGCAATGCCGGAATCAACTGGGGCCCAGTGGTCGCCAACCCACGTCCCACTAGATGTGAGCCCCTGGGGGGCAAAATGAGTTCATTCTTGTAAAAGAGCGTGTGAATTAAGGTGTGGAGAATAGACAATTAAAAAGAGATGTCGCCAAACAGTTGGGCACAACAGTTCGGCATGCTACCAACTACACCACCGTAGCCGCTACAGCAATAACTGTTTTAACGCAGTGGTTGGCTCAGTTTCTCTTCCACCGCCATCTCAATGAGCACGCGTCATCTGCTCAGACTTCCTCTATGAATATAAAAACGCTATTGAGAGAGTCATTTGCCTGAACTGTCTTCAGGTTTCATTCTGTTTGTAATGTTCCATTACAATCGATCAGAACCGAACCGCTGTTGTCGTTCTTGCGCAACGATTGTTCCTGGCTTTCAACTGTTTAGTCAACACAGATGACGCGGATGGAAGGGATCACAGGCCTATTAACAAAGGAGAGAACCTTTATTGCAGGCTAACGCAATGAAACCACGTGTCATTACCACTTGATAGTGTATGACCGATGAGAGTACAGTCATCATAGAATAGACCTGACGTTCACAATCTCGTGCTCGCGAGCACAAACTCCCCTGAGATAAGGCGGCTTCGGTGGCGTAGTTGGTAGCATGCTGAGCCTCTATGCCCAAGGTCACGGGTTAAACCCTTCCGAAGTCTTCGGATTTTTAAGAGCGTTAAAATCCCTCAGTATGCCTTCCTTCGAAGGGGAAGTAAAACCGGCGGGTCCATGTCATATTTATGGCATGTAAAAGAACCTTACACTAACTAAACTTGTGAGAAGCAGAATCTTGAAGGTTAGGTTTGATTACTGCTCTTAAGTTCTAACGTTCGTCACCAGGCGCTGGTTGCGATGGCATCTAGTAGTAGCCAAGTTCACAGCTAGGTGTCGTGGACGGTAGCATTTGGTAGCGAAAGTAGGAACTAATTGAAATTATAGAATGCTGTCCTTACTTAAATTTAAAAAAAATACAGTCAGTCTGAAAGTAGACGTTATATCATTTCAAATGACGCATGCTAAACATGTTAGAAAGGCTCAGGAGGCCTTCTCGCTTCGCTCGAAGCCCCAGGACTCTTTCAACAGACTCCATTACCCATTAACTTAGGCTTCCCGCGCCGGCACCTCTTTAAGGGTCACCTGTATTTGAGTCTGACATCCTTTACAACTCTTTAAGAGTCAACCATTATTTGAATCTGATATCTTGCAAACCTCTTTAAGGGTCACCCTGTATTTGAATTGAATCTAACATACTGTACACCTCGTTAAGTGTCACCCTGTAATTTACTCTGACATCCTGCACAGCTCTTTAGGAGGCACCCTGTATTCTTATCTGGCATCTTGTACTGTATTTTGCTCTGACATCCTGCACACCCTGTATTCTTGTGAGACATCTTGTACACCTCTTTAGGGGGTCACCCTTTATTCTTCTCTGCCATCTTGTACACCTCTTCAGTCACCCTGTATTCTTTTCGCTTCGCTCAAAGCCCCAGGTCTCTCGACGCCCCAGGACTCTTTCAACAGACTCCATTAACCATTAACTTCGGCTTCCCGAGTGGCTGCCTGACGTCACGCACTCGCCGTCCTTTAACCATTAACTTAGTCTTCCCGTCTCCGTAACGCAACCGTCTCCGTCCCGCATAACTTTAGACACAAGCATAGTGACGAAGTCGACAAGATCATTTGAAATGAAAAAACAGATAACACACACTAATACAGCCATCACAATTAACACCAGTTATCAGACAGATTCTACACACACCCAAAGTACACGGGGCTACATGACCACGTTGTCGCAGCCCCTAAACCAAGGAACCAACCAACCTGAGATACTTTCTGCAATTAAAATGTTGTTGCACGAACGGGACTAATAGTTTTGACTGTCAGATATTTTATATTTTTGTGAAATAGTATATTTTTATGTAAACATTACTGGACTTCCCTGTTTTATAAGTATCACGAGAGATGCTGATTCAAACATTTGTCCTCCATCACTACGAACATTCCATAGTCCGCGTCACCTTAAATGAATTACTAATAATATAACCTTACTTTTCTTTTCCATCACTACAAACATAGGCTACTAAGTAAAACCCTAGAATGTCCCCGACAAATTCAGATTGTTAGTAACTTATTTTACCCTTTATAGAGCATAACTATTTTTAGCCTACTTTTCACATTTTGCAAAAATGAGGAAAAAGTAGTCTTATGAGATCGATCCGGGAAAATGTGTGTCTGTCTGTCCTTCTGTCTGTCTGTGTGAGTGAGTGTCCCCCCCTATCAACTCCTAAACGGCTGGAGCAATCGAAATAAAATTTGGTAGGAGTAAAGATCTATACCTAAATATCTCACGCCCATATTTGAAAATGATGTCAGTGCTACCAACTGCTGAAAAATCGCAATTGAAATTTGAGCTCCATGTTGGATATCTTGGAAGGTATGAATGGGAGCTATTTCAAAATCGGCACACATATAGATAATAATATTGCAGTTTAATTTCCAGAAGGCCATACATGGCAGTGTTGCCAAAAATGATTATAAGCCTACTGATAGGTCCAATATTTAAAGGCATATAACTTCTTCACTATCAATTGGAATTCAACCAAATTTCGTATGTTGTATGTGTACATAACCAGATATGACTGAACATATTCTCATGAACCAGCAGTGCTGCCAACTGTTAAAAAATGCTCTTAATTTATTTTATCCAAATACCAATATATATGAGAAAGTATGCAAGCCGACAGCTTTAAACTATGCACGCGTATAGTACATGACATTCTGTATTAATTTGGAGTAACTTATATACGTCAGTGCTACCAACATGATTCTAAGCCTGCTGAGAGGTCCAAATTTAAATACATGTAACTTCCATACTATCATTTGGATTTCAACCAAATTTCGTATGTGCTATGTGTACCATAACAGCTATGACTATGCTTATTCTTAAGAGCAGCCAGGGCTGCCAACTGTCAATAAATGCTGTCTCTATTTTTGTTACCCTAATATCAATATATCAGAAAGAATGCAAGCCAATAGCTCTAAAATTTGCACACGTATAGTACCTGGCATTCTAGATTACTTTGGAGTAACTAATATATGTCAGTGCTGCCAACATAATTCTAAGCCTGCTGATAGGTCCAATTTTAAAATGCATGTAACTTCTATACTAACTAATGGATTTCATTCAAATTTGGCACAACAATAGATCATATTATTTCAGATTATTTCTGACCAATACATGCATGACACTGTTGCCAACATGATTTTACGCGCGCTGTTAGATCTAATGTTTAACTGCATGTAGCGTCCATGCTATTCATTGGACTTCAACCAAATTTTGTATTCTGTACCTTAAGAGATGGAACTAAGAATATATTCAGCCACCAGGGCTGTCAACTGTAGTGCTCTATTAGGATACATTATGCCAGGTATACAGTATTTCGAACTAATTAGAAATTTCGATATTACCAACTTAATTTCGTCATTATGCTAGATAGATCCATATGATTAATCATTGGCATGAATCTTAAATTTTAAGAAAAGTAGGCTCTTTAGTTCGTCACGGAACTTCTTGTTTACTTTAATGTGTTTCTACATTTTAATTTATTCTAATTATTATAATTATAAATAATGTTATTCTTTTGTTTCTCTATTTTTAATGTTTATGTATTTATATTTAATTTTCAATTTATGTTCATATAGATTTAATTTTGATATTTTTATTGAATTCGTTAATTAACCGAATTGAATTTTACAATTATTTTCATAATATTTGTATAGTTATGTTTCTTCTTCTTTCTTTCGTCGTTATGCCCATTCAAAGAGCGCGTTTGAACTTGTTAGTTCGCCTTCTTATCCTCCCAAAATCTCTTCTTGAATGCACTATGTTGCGTCTTGCGTTCTGTCGACCACTTCCTATCAGTTTTCTTTATGGGTTTCTCCCTAAATTTATGGTTGGCTACCTTTGTCCTAAAAGCCCCACGATTGTCTGTGATATTCATTTCTTGGAGCTCCGCCTTAGTTTCTTCTAGCCATTTTATCTTGACCTTTGAGTTGATTACTCTGAATAATCTCTTAGTCTGTCGCTGTTCATTCTGTAGATATGGCCATAAAAATTCAGGCGTCGCTTCCGTAAGGCATCAGTGAACCTGTCAGTGAAGGAGTAGAGGTCCGCTGTTCTCCTCTTAATCCACATTCCATTTTCTCTCGTGGGACCACACATTTTCCGGAGAATTGTCCGTTCATGTTATGTTTATTATTTTAATTTTTATATATTTTTTTTCATTATTGTAAATTTATTTTTATGTATTTTATTTCATTTACATCTTTTTTTTTAATTTTAATTTTTATCCAACACATTACGTCAAGTAGATAACGTATATAGGCCTATAATATTTGTTTTTTAGAAATACTAGCACTTCGGCATGAAAATTCTCCGAAATGTGGCTGAAAGATTCAACTATCAGCATCTTTGAAAGCCTCAACTGTCCAGGTGGTTAATATAGAGACCACTATCCCATAAAGGTTTAAGGTAGCGCGGACTAGCCTATGATCACCATCTTTGTAGTGATGGGGGACAAATGGTAAGGTTACATTGTTAGTAGCTTATTTAAGGTGGCGAGGACTATAGATCATAATGCTTGTAGTGATGGCGGACAAACGGTAAGGTTACATTGTTAGTAGCTTAATTAAGGTGCCGTTGACGTAGTCACATGTTTAGCCAAACTAGTCTAAATGAAACGACGACGTTAGTAAGGAACATAGAAGATCACTTCTTGCTGAAGACCCAGCAGGGCAGGTAGAAACACCCCTAGGGATGAAGGAAGACCCCACGTCCTTGGCACGTGAGGGCGGGCAGCTGTTATGCCGAGTGCTGGTCAGGCGGTGATAATTGATGTTGACCCTCTCAACTTCCGAGTGAAGGGGAACGCAGATGGCCAGAGCACCCACTAGATACAATACAGTACTCAAGCAATTCCGGTTAAATATCCTGCCTGCTCCATTAACTCAATATTGTTCAGTTATAAAGGGGAATCAACATGGACACACAAAAAAATCCTTCCCATCCACCAACCTCCCTTCATCAGACTAATAGCTGTCTAGTTTATTGGGGTTTATTTTCTCAGTGGTTAAGTATTTTCATAGTCACCGTCCATGTTAGGTCTCATATACAGTACGGCTCTGAGCCAGTGGCGGATCCAGAGGGGGGCACCAGGGGCAAGTGCCCCCCCGAAAAACCAGTTGTCTGCTACATTGATATTGCCGATAAAAATGATTGTTTCTGCAAACTGCATTGCAAGTAAAATCTTTGCTGTATTGCCTGCATTCATGAATGTGGTCAATGTTTGTTATCATATAGTATGTAATGGCAACACTGTTAATATAATCGCTACATCGACAGTGTTGCAAGTGCAGAGAGATCTTTCAGCAGCCTGCAACTTGTTAAATCATGGCTACGAACGCGAATGACAGACAAAAGGTTGAATGGCTTGTGTCTGTTATTTGTTCACCGTGATATAAATGTTGACGTTCAAAAAGTTCTAGAACGTTTCTCTAAAGGGTGTAAACGAATTATCGCCTGGATTTGATTTTTTAATATGCATGTATTTTGCCTAGGATAGTCACCAAATAGAATCAGTATTCAATACAATTGTTTTTTGTATTTATATTTATGTGACTCGGTGACTGACAATGTTGGTAGGCTACTATATACAGTACATATCTTGTAACATTTGTGTAGTAGACTTGTATATTGTCTTCAGATAGTCACTATGATTGCAAATGTGTTTAATACACATTAGACTGTGTAATGTGCATTAAAATCTGGAAATGTACATATTCTGTAGAATTAAAAAAATACATAATGACAATGACTTGAAACTGAAACCAATAAACCATTTTAATATACTAAATTTCCTGTAGAATTATAAAATCTGGTGGTTGGATGTCATGTGTAGTGTGTGTAGATTAAATACAAATTTAGTTTTTTTTTGTTTTGTTGCTACTCTGAAATCGTAGAGTGCCCCCTCCGAGGTGATCCTCTGGATCCGCCACTGCTCTGAGCTCGTGATCCCTGCAAGGAATTTGGCCGCACCACCTGCGTCACATCAGCGAACAGCCTGACAGGGCCTAACACTACTACTAACGGTACAGAAAACTTTTACTTACTTCACAGTGGAGTTGCTAGTTCAGACTCACATCCAGATTCAGCTACACTGGAAACCGCGTTGTCAGAAGAACTAGAAACAGCACTATCACTCGAATCACTGCCACCTGCGCGCCCAATGCTTTCATAACAGCATTCGGAAACGTTTCCTTGTCTCTCAATCACACACTCTACTTTTTTTGGTACGAATACATAAACCAACAATCGTCATTTTTGGAGGTTGATAGTCCCTAAGTTTTCTCTCTAAAAACAGCAATCCTCATGTTTGGAGGTTGATAATCACAATGGGTTGTCTCTAAAATCCTTAATCATCACCGCTGGAGGTTGTAACCCCCAATGATTTGTCTCTAAAAACATTAATCATCTTTTTTGGAGGTTGATAACCCCAATAGTTTGTCTCTAAAAACATCAATCAACATATTTGGAAGTTGATAACCCCTATAGCTTGTCCCTAAAAATCAATCATCATCTTTGGAGGTTGATAACCCCAATAGTTTGTCTCTAAAAACATCAATTATCATATTTGGAAGTTGATAACCCCTATAGCTTGTCCCTAAAAAATCAATCATCATCTTTTGAGGTTGATGACCACAATAGTTTGTCTCTAAAAACACCAATCATCATCTTTAGAGGTTGATGACCCTAATTGCTTGCCTATAAAAATATCAATTAACATCTTAGGAGGTTGATAACTCAAATAGTTTGTCTCTAAAAACATTAAACATGATTTTTGGAGGTCGATAACCCCAATAGTTTGCCTCTAAAAACATTAAACATCATTTTTGGAGGGTAATAACCCCAATAGCTTGTCCCTAAAAATCAATCATCATCTTTGGAGGTTGAGAATCCCAATAGTTTGTCTCTAAAAATAACTATCAACATTTGGTGGTTGATAACCCCAATAGTTTGTCTCTAAAAACATTAATCATCATGTTTAGAGGTTGATGACCCTAATTGTTTGCCTATAAAAATATCAATTAACATCTTAGGAGGTTGATAACCCCAATAGATTGTCCCTAAAAACAGTAATCATCATCTTTGGAGGTTAATAACCACAATGGTTGTCCATAAAAATAATCCTAGAAGATTGGTAACCGCAATCGATCGCCCCTGTGACAGGTAAGTTTGCCCACACACTTCACAATAATTCTGCTTCCTCGTACAGTAAATGAACTACACTCACCGGCAAAGAAAGCGAAACACTAAGAATTTCAGACTAAACTCAATATTGGACTGTTCCAAACCTTGTATTAATCAAATACTAAGATATTACAACAATATTGCAATGTATCATAAGTTAATTACCATAATTAGCGCAATAATTGATAAACATTATTGATCATAAGTCATGACAATCACAACAGTGCACAAACACGAATTTGGAAATGTCGAAACCTGGAATCCATCGTAGGTCACAGTCCTCCGACCTGTTGCATTGTATGATTACGAATGTTGTAGACAAACCGTACTGTTCACAAAAATGCGTGGCACGAGAACTCACAGCGATAAGCCTTAAGACAGCTGTTAGTTGTTATTGTTGTACAAAGTCGGGAAACGAAAACATTGGTGTTGTGATTGTCAGGATCAACAATGTTTATCAATTGTTGCGCTGGAACTTCTCAAATGAGCTAATTAAATCACGTCACATTGCCGTATTGCTGCGAAGTCACGGCATTCAATTCATACCCGGTTTGAAACGGTCAAATGTTGAGTTTTGTCTGATATTCGTAGTGTTTCGCTTTTTATGCCGGTGAGTGTAGTTTCAGGTCAGTGTCCCCTCGTCCAAAGAAGTTCTAGAGCCAACCAATCGCTGGAAAGGTGAGGCTCACCCAGTCCTTTGAATACCGGGGCCCATTGCTTATTGCTTTCAAAGAACCTGGTGTCTCCATCACTGGGGAACGGTTCTGCGCAACACTGGAGAAATGACGGCGTGCAATTAAGGTGAAAGTCCGTGAAAACTGCGACAAGGGGGTGTTGCTGCTTCATGATAACGCACGTCCCCACACCGCAAAGGTCGTAACGCAGAAGGTATGCCAACTCAAGTGGGAGACAGTCGAGCATACGCACTACAGTCCTGATGTTCCTCAAGCGATTATCACGCCTTCGGTCCCTTAATGAAGGCCTTGAAGGGTGAACGATTTCTGTGGGACGAGGATGAGCAGCAGGACACAGTGTTGTATCACACGAAGAACTTCAACCTGGTGTGTTGGTGGGATGAGAGCCTCAATGAGGATGTTGATAATTGTGGTTTTAAGGAGCCTAACATCTAGGTTATCGGCCCTAATGGATTGGGTGATAGTGAAAGATTAGAACTATAACTAATGCTAACTACAAACTTACATACTAGAAGAGGAAATGGTAAACAAAAAAGGATGAGGCAAATGAAGGACAGGAAGAAAAGAAATGCCCTCAAACCTCGAAGAATGAGGATTAAGGGACTTGGAAGGAAGGAGAGCCATGAAAGGCAGATAGGAAAGGGGGAAAGAGGAGAGGGCCCGCCCCAATGTCAGTGGAAAATGGGGAAAAACCGGACCCAGTACAGGAATCTCCCGGGATCGCCAACTCCCGAACTCACCAGCCGTGAGCCCCTGAGGGGGGTAGCAATATCTAGAGTGCACCAGAAGTGGTTGGGCTACATACACCCTGCCTCCATGAGGACGTCGAGCAGAAGGCAGGAGTTAACATGAACTGAAATAGAAGGCTGACCCCTCGCTGGAGGAGGGTATCAGGAAGGTGAGAGAAGGGCCAATTAAGCCGGGAAAGGAAGAGACTCCCTAGGCCTCGGATACCCTAATACCGTCTGGGTCGGAAGTGAATAAGAGTTGACCAAGATAGGTCGACAGGAAGGAAGACGGAGAGGAGCCCAGCACAAGTAAGTGGAAGCAATGCCGGACTCAGCTGGGGTCCCGAGGTCGCCAACCCAGGTCCCACAAGATGTAAGCCCCTGGAGGCAGTATCTCAATGCTAACGGCGATTGACATGCCGATTGTGGACTGTAAAACCGTCAAACGGAAACTCTTTGATCACGACTTATATACACACATCAAAAAAAGTTTTGCATCACCTCGGTTCCAAGAGTTCCGGAACCTTTAAATACAAAGGGAATAGAGATCAACACAAACAACATTTCAGCTCGTTTTATTGCTCATGAGACCCACACATTGCATGTTGTACCATCATACAGCTAGACTTTCAGCATTTGTGGTCCAGATTGCAGTACACACCACTACCTCTAATACCCAGTAGCACGTCCTCTTGCATTGATGCATGCCTGTATTCGTCGTGGCATACTATCCACAAGTTCATCAAGACACTGTTGGTCCAAATTGTCCCACTCCTCAACGACAATTCGGCGTAAATCTCTCAGAGTGGTTGGTGGGTCAAGACGTCCATAAACAGCCCTTTTCAACATATCCCAGGCATGTTCGATAGGGTTCATGTCTGGCGAACATGCTGGCCACTGTAGTCGAGCGATGTCGTTATCTTGAAGGAACGCATTCACAAGATGTGCACGATGAGGTCGAGAATTGTCGTCCATGAAGACAAATGCCTCTCCAATATTCTGCCGATATGGTTGCACTATGGGTCGGAGGATGTCATTCAGGTATCGTAAAGCCGTTTCGGAGCCTTCCATGACCACCAGTGGCGTACGTCGGCCCCACATAATGCCACCCCAAAACATCAGGGAACCACCACCTTGCTGCACTCGCTGGACAGTGTGTCTAAGACGTTCAGCCTGACCAGGGTGCCTCCAAACACGTCTCCGACGATTGTCTGGTTGAAGGCATATGCGACACTCATCGGTGAAGAGAACGTGATGCCAATTCCGTGGGGTCCATTCAGCATGTTGTTGGGCCCATCTGTACCGCGCTGCATGGTGTCGGGGTTGCAAAGCTGGACCTCGCCATGGACGTCGGGAGTGAAGTTGCGCATCATGCAGCCTATTGCGCACAGTTTGAGTTGAAACACGACGTCCTGTGGCTGAACGAAACGCATTATTCAACATGGTGGCATTGCTGTCAGGGTTCCTCCGAGCGGCAATCCGTAAGTAGCGGTCATCCACTACAGTAGTAGCCCTTGGGCGGCCTGAGCGAGGCCTGTCATCGACAGTTCCTGTATCTCTGTACCTCCTCCATGTCCGAACAACATCGCTTTGGTTCACTCTGAGACGCCTGGAAACTTCCCTTGTTGAGAGCCCTTCTTGACACAAAGTAACAATGCGGACGCGATCGAACTGCGGTATTGACCTTCTAGGCATGGTAGAACTACAGACAACATGAGCAGCGTACCTTCGTCCTGGTGGAATGACTGGAACTGATCGGCTGTCGTACCCCCTCCGTCTAAAAGGCCCTGCTCATGCATGGTTGTTTACATCTTTGAGCAGTTTTAGTGACATCTATGAACAGTCAAAGGGACTGTATCTTGGATACAATATACACAGTCAACGTCTATATGCCGGAGATCTGGGAACCGAGGTGATGCAAAACTTTTTTTGATGTGTGTATTATCATCAGGCTAACACCAAGCATTTTGACTTTAGAAATTTTGACAGAGAAAGCGTGCTATTGATCGAATGATGTGAGAATGATTCAGATTACATATATAGAATAGACATCTTTATAAACCTAGTTACCAATGAATGACAGCCAATTACCGTTACTCAACAACAAAATAATGCTCTCATTTTACTATCAGTGAATCAAGTGATGAAGATACGAATCGCCTTTGTCTCCCATGGTCACGACTTGTATCCAAGATGGCGTGATCAATTAATTGCATCCTTACAGCTGATGCATGACTATAGGGAAATATCTAGGCCAGACACGTTTAAATTCCTCTTTTGTTTCAAAAGCGTGCTTTCGTCACACTTACCAACATGACGTCAGGAGAGGTATGAACGGAAATGAAACAGCAGTCTTCACGATATTGTGATGTTCTGAACAATACCCAGTAATAAACAACGTGTATAATCTTCACATTTCAAAATAATTCTTTCAAAATTGCTATTGAGGTGGAAGCTTAAATTAGCATGGGCAAAGAGCCCCGAGAAATCTTGTAGTACGTTAGCGAAATCTCAGTTTTATTCACGGCATCATTGTCGATAATCCTGCGCAATTTCTTGACCATGTATTGAACTACAGGGCGCCAGGGATTGTTCTCCGCAGTGCCTACATGCTTCTGCGAGAGATAGCGTCAGCAGTTACGTTGGCAGCACGACTGTAGCTTGTATCGAAACAGTCAGTACTCACCACAGCCATTCATAGCATACTGTTGCACTCTTCCAATAATCTAACTATACACACTGACAGACCACAGCCCACACATGTGGCCTGCACCCTATCAAGGACACTGTGCTACCAACTAAACTGATGACGCTATCTCTCGCAGCTGCACGTAGCCACTGCGGAGATCATTTCCTGGCACCCTGTATTTTGGACTAGCACATTGAGTAGAATATTCGTAGATGTAGATGTGCTACTTTCCGTTTTTTTCACGGCCTTCTTTTATTCTTTGATTTAGTTTCAAAACATCGACTTTCTTTCTACAGGTTCAGTCAATGACAAGATGCAAGGCCTTGCATAATAAAATTATGACATTTTAGAAGAATATTATCGTTCAAATGGATCAAGTTATAGTGAATTAGTGTGAGCGTGATATTCAGGCCTCAATGCACCGTAATAATTATACCTAACGTACAAACCTTACTTTGATTGTTGAGCAATCTAACCCAGTGGCAGCTACATTCATGCAACTGGGTATCCTAAAGTCCATACCTTACAGGTTTTTGTAGATAAACTACAGTAGTCATGTTTTTCGCTTAGCAAAGATATCAATGATGCGTTCTTTGAAGATATCATCCCTGGGACGAGTTCACCAAACTCTTCTCAATAGCCAGAGTACTCAAATTGCCCAGTCTAGAATCTCACAAGGAGTTCCTTAAAAATGTCTGAACTCTCTTCAATGCACTCATACTTCATTCACTCAAAGCGGTAGAAACTGGAAAGGTAAAAATCTGTCTTATGAGGCGCACTGTTTCTTGATTTATATTTTCTAAGCCATTGTTCAAAAATATTCTCTTCATAGGACAACGAATAAAATGGTCTTGATTTTTAAAAACACTATTATATCACTACACTGATCCATGTTTTAAAACTCACAAACGAACATGCGCGTGCTGAAATACCGCCCGCCTCACGAATGCACTGCTTGGAGCCTAGGCTCTCTGTTGACGCATTCAGCAATTGACCTACCACTTGGCACATGCGCAATTGCCTTCTCTACCCATAGAGCAGGGGTTCTCAACCTGTGGTACGCGTACCCCAAGGGGTAAGCGAAACATTTCAGGGGGTATGCGGCAGGCCATCCTTCTACTCGATCCACATGCGCAGTGAGCTTCGTGCCGTGGCTACTGTGCGAGTTATTTACGGCGCGTATATTTGAACTCCACAAAGAATTGCATCTTTTCTTTACCGAGCACAATTCTAATTTACCATCAGTACTCAATGACTTTGGTTGGCTTTTAAAATTGGCCTATTTAAGTGATATTTTAAAAAAACTGAACATTTGGAGTAAGTGCATGCAAGGTAGTGTTTCTGATATGTTCTGTGTTGAAATGAAAACTAACGCAATGATTGCAAAAATCACCCTTTGGGAAAAGAAACTGAAAAACAACAAATATATTTTGTTTTATTAAAATATATTTCCTTACAAAATTACAAAGGTTAAGCCATACTAACTAAATACCTTTTACATTTTTAATAACCATTATTACTACCTAAGAAAGGTAAGCAGGAGGTACGCAGGATGTTTTAATTTTTTTAAGGGGTACGATGGTTGAAAAAGGTTGAGAAACCCTGCCATAGAGACTTGAGCCTGTCTCACTGTCTGCTCAGTTCCACGCTGAGAAGCTGGCGTCCTTCACACCGTGGTTATAGACTATAATGCGGAAAACTAGATTTAATTTGCCTATGTCAATGAAAAATAGAATAATTTGAATATGCATATTCCTGGTGAATGAAATGCGTATTTTAAGGCTCAAAGATTCCCCTTCAGCTTCGCCACTGATCTAACCTCAAATGTACTGCATCTGCTCTTTCTGCAAGCTGCCACTTCACATTGTGTTATGTTTCCAAATACATCACACTAGGGATACTACTCATACCAACTTCAAACATAATTTCTGGGTTATTTCAAGAATTATGTACGTTTTTATAATCTAGTGCACTGGAATATTCTCAGCTGAAAAATGTCAGGTCCACAGGGGCTGGTTGGTTCCTTAGTTTAGGGGCTGCGACAACGCGGTCATATAACCCAGTGTACTTTGGGTGTGTGTAGAATCTGTCTGATAGCCGGTGTTAATTGTGATGACTGTATTAGTATGTTTAAATACAAGTAAGGACTGCAACTTTGAAGTTTTCAAATAGTTCCTACTTTTGCCACCAAACGCCACCGTCAACGACTACTAGGCCTAGTTCAGAACTTAGCTACTAGACGCCACCGCATTCGGCTCTTGGCAACGAACGTAGCAACCTAAGAGCGTTGTTTACATTCTTAACCTATACAATTTAGTTTCACACAGGTGTAATTAGTGGAAGGTTCTTTAACATGCCATAAATCTATGACATAAATATGAAATAAATAAATAAACAAATTGGTCGAAATATATAAAAATAAATTAATAAATAAAAAAGATAAAATCCTATACATAAAATAAAAAAACAAATAACTGAAGAAGAAAAAAAAGATTTATTAACAAGTAGTTCCGTGAAGAACTATACAGCCTATTTTCACATATCCTACTTATGTTAACTGCCACTATCAACATACACAATTTCAGTTTGATTGCTGCAATAGACTCGTAGATATTGAGAACCGACTAAATATTTCGGATGGTCGCCATGTTGGATTTTACATATGAAGGTCCTAGAGTTATGTAGTGTTACATGCAGATTATTGTGTACGTGTAGTATTCAAACTTCAATCGCATAATTAGGACACAAGAAGTAACAAGGAGATTTTAAAATTTCGCACAGCTGCCATCTTGAGGTTATGGAAACAATTGAAATAAATTAGATGCCAGTGGATTACCATTCGTATGAGGATTTACTGTACCATGTTTCACTGCACTCGGATGGTTAAATTGCGAGAAACGTCCATGTGAATATTTATACTTCGCGTCGCCGCCATGTTGGATTTGTGATCACTAGGTTATTTAAAGTCCTATAGGTGAACTTAAGTTCATAGCCCCTATGAACATTATAAAATTCAGTTTGATTGCTATAATAGATTCGTAGATAGTCAGAGCCGTCTAAATATTTAGGATGGTCGCCATGTTGGATTGTTAAATGTATAGGCCATAGAGTCATGTACCATTAAAGGAAAATTATTACGTAGGTTCATTATTCAAACTTTCACTTCGATCGCATGACTACATCACAAGAAATAAAAGCTTAATTTTAAAATTCGCACAGCCGCCATCTTGTGGTTATGTAAACAATTGAACGAAGTTAGATGTCGGTGCATTACAATGTATATGAACATATACTCTACCAAGTTTCATTGCGTTTGGTTGATTAAATCGCGAGAAACGTCTATTTAAATGTCGCAACTTCGCTTGGCCGCCATGTTGGTTTTGTAGTTACCAGGTTTTCAAAGGTCACATAAGTGAACTTATAGTAGTTCCCTTTATCACCATACAAAATGTCAGGATAATGTCGCTAATAGTTTCGGAGATATTGAATGCTGGTGAAATATTTCGCACAGCCGCCATGTTGGATTGGTGAGTCGTAACAAAATTTGAAGGGCACGGTCGGGGTCGCCCGGAATAGTGCTATGAACTTACCGAGTTTCATTGAAATTGCTCTAGCCGTTTAAATTTTATTAGGGGGACACACACACACGCGCGCACACACACACGGACAAAAGGTGATCTCATAAGCCTATTTTTTCAAAATTGAAAATAGGCTAAAAATAAATAATCCAAACTTAGACCTACTGTATTAATAAATAAATAAATAAATAAATAAATAAATAAATAAATCCCCTTACTGAGTGTCGCGGCACCAGCAATGAGGCTGTGACATCTTCGAGTGCATAGAAGCAGGCCTATTAAATAAGCTTACGGGAACCACGGCCTAACTCATTTACAACGCACGTGGCTAGAAAGAAAGAAAGAAAGAAAGAAAGAAAGAAAGAATTAAGTAATTATAATTAGTTTTCTTAATGAACGCGAAATAATTGCCTGGATATAGGTCAACACATAAAAGAAAGAGGCGCACGTCCTTGCAGGGCTACCAAACAACTGGACAAATTAAGAAAAGCACTGTTATACGATAAACGCTGGAGAGGTAGGTATATAGTTACATACAATAAAGAATCACCGTTACTATTATGGCCAGCCTGATTAAGAACACACAAAAAAGAGAATACCCTTCCATCTGTATAATATGGACGCAATAAATTCCACGAGTCCACAGCTGTGGTTGGGCGATGTAAGACTCTTGACTTCTGTTTACAAATTACACTCACTCCGGTTGCCATACAAGTTTTTTTTTTGTTTCGTTGTTGTTCAATGCCCTCCCCCTTTGCTTTTAAGTAGAACAAACATATTTCCCGAGGCTTCTTACGGCACAGCCACTGTGAAGACAAACTGCACGATCCTCAGCTCAACGAGTCGGCTCACGTAAGGAAAAAAGTTTCTTCGACTCGATTCACTGAAATCGTTACTGCTCGGCTTCCTTAGGTCATAAATAGGGTGCGTATTTTTTGGTAATAGCGATACGCGCGAACTTTTTTTCATATATTCTAGGTACTTAAATTGCCGTATTTTAGCAAATTGAACTTTCGAAATATCACGAAATCTGATTTATTATCACGAAATACATTCCACTTTGTACGAAAACAGCTAAATATTATCGAAAAAGCTCCCCAATAAACGTTTAAATGTTTCTGAAGAATTCACCGTCATGGTTTCCTTCTCATTTGATTGATAGTACTGCATATTCACAACACAAATTCTCACAAAGCTGGAAGTATCAGTATTCAGTTCCGCGATATCTAGGGCTATCGATGATAATCGATATTTGCTATCGATTACATCGAATAGTCTTGTGGTCGTAGATACAGCAGTGCGAGTTCGCGACTGATAACATTTTGTATACCGTAATTGGTTGTTGTCTGATTTAATAACGAGGATACATGAAAAGAATGCTCTTTAAAAACCCTTATCACATAATTTGTTAGATTTACCCCCGTACTATAAGGAAGATTGCAGTAGAAACATCGATCATTATGACAATTTATTTCGCGAAATACCCACCGAAACAGTGTCAGTTTTAACACAGAATCTATTTCACAAAAAAAAACAAGATGTTCAGTAAAGCACATATAGCCTACTTTCTCCTAAATGCATGGGTATTGTCATAACTCTTTGACCTTTTCAAGGAATATAATTGAATGTTGGTTGTAGTAGCTTGTTGAAATACAACGTGCTATAGGGATATTAAACATGAATATGAGGTGCCCTTTGCTAGTGCTACCTCTGTAAAAAAAAATATTCAATTCGGTTTCACCGTGTTTGAATTGATATGGGGAATGGATTTGCACACAAACAGGGCCGCTATTTGCAAACTATTGGGCTGATGACCTTGTAGTCAGTCATAAGATGCTTTCCACAAAAAGGCATGTTGTTGCAAAATCTGGTAGAGATCAAATTATTAGATTGGTCGTAATTACATTTTAGCTTTCAACATTTGGGTGGCCGCGATTAAGTTTCCGTCAAGATGGCGGTGATATAAATCATGACACTGAGGTGCCCTTTGCTAGTGCTACCTCTGTACCAAATTTCGTTCAATTCGCGTTCACCGTGTTCGAATTGATAGGGGGGAGGGGGGGGGGGCAGACATTCAGAGTACACACACAGCCAGACACACTTTTTTCGCCCTGTGTTGATCTCATAAGTCTACTTTCATTTTTTGCAAAAATCGAAAGTAGGCTAATAAGGCCCTTAGTCATAAATGAATGTTTTTCTACAGAAACCTTCCTCGAGAAATCCTTTACAAAATGGTGAATACCGCATCAAAATCCATCCAGTGGTTCTCAAGATTACCCGTCACATCCAAGAATAGGGGACTTTTTTTTATACTACAGTATGCAGAGATTAAGCGTTATTATTCAATCTCAAAATTATTTATATCGTTTTATACAAAGACTAATTTTTAGCTACAAACGTTTGAGTAAGATTCATGTTGTAGCTGAAGGTTTACACCCACTTTAAAAAAAAGAGAAGTTCAAATATTCCTATTAACATGGGAGATATGAGGGAAACGATGAAGATCAACACGAAAGCAAGAACCAAATTTTAAAAAATGGATAAAAACAGTTAGGATTTGAATTTTGAAAATTTTAAACTTTGCTTCTAATAGCAAAATGTGTGTTTCCTTGGAAATAAATATAATTGTTGCACAAGATTTATGACAGGCACAGTTATGCTTTAATATTAAAATAGTTATTGCTTTAGCTCCTTGACCCTTTATAGGGCAAAACTATTTTATTTTTATGTGTTTTAACATTTTAATTTATTTTAATTATTACTATTATTATTATTAATGTTATTTTTTGTTTCTCTAATTTTAATGTTTATGTATTTATGACTAATTTTCAATTTATGTTCTTATAGATTTAAATTTGATATTTCCCTTTTTATCAAATTAATTAATTTCGAATTGATTTTACAATCATTTTCACAATTTTTTTGTAGTTACCGTATGTTTATTATTTTAATTTTTCGTATTTCTTTCATTATTGTAATTTTATTTTTATGATTTTTATTCTATATTTATATTTTATTTTTACACTTTAATTGTTAATGGTTTTAGTTTTTTATTTTTATTTTATCCACGTCAAGTAGATAACTTACGAATATAATATTTGCCCATTAGAGCTGCTAATAAGCGATGTTCAGTTATCGAATAATTTGAAATTAATCGAAATCTATTAATCGACTGACAGTTTATTCGATTAATCGATAATCGAACAACAGATTAATCGGTTAACCGAAGAACCAAGGTAAGACACGAGGTAAGAAAAGAAGTATAAATGAGAGGTCAGCGCTTAAGTTGAGTTACGCTTATATTCGGAATGTATAGGAATTTATTTTGCTTAAATATATAAAGTGTCCTTCCTTGTTTATGTTAAAAAAAAAGAGCCAAGTAAGAGACAGTGACAGTGGAAGGACAAACATCAATCACATTGGAAGGGTTTCGAAAAAAAGAAAACGAAGATTTGTCAAAGATTTTGAGTTCTTGTTCAATGTTTACAATTTAGGACAGGGACATTTTTTATTTACTTTGTTTTAGCCCAGTTTTCACAAAGAAAGTACATTATTAGCCTACTTTTCACATTTTGCAAAAATGAGGAAAAAGTAGACTTATGAGATCGGGCAAATGTTGTAACATTTTTAATGATGAGTCGTTGAACGTGGTGATGACTATTGTGGTTCAATAAAACAAACATGATATGAATAAATAATATACACTGTGGTGTGACCTTACCTGTGATAGTGTAATATAATAAGTTGTTGAGCGCCAGATTCCTATTTAAGATAGTGAATCGAAATTTATTGATTTAACCTCGGCTATCAGCAGTAGAGTCGAGAACCACTTACCCGGGCCGTAGTGAGACAAAGTCATCTAACCAATCCGTATTTAATCAAGGAGTATGATTGCCCTAAAGTACCAACTACAATGAAAGAAATAGGCATTACGTTGAAGAGAATGAATTTATTAAATGCAAAAACAAAATATTAATAAAACAGAATAGTGATAGTCACACAATTGAATTTAAAATTACTCAATGCGGCAATTAATTATTTAAAAGAAAATGAATATTAAAATTAATTGAAAGTTAAATGAAGTTAAATTATAATAGAGACGATAGTTTTATTGAATTGTTGGCTCACCCAGTCGAAGATTCGTCATATTTAAGAAATGATCGATGATCTCGATGTTACGTCCCTTAGGTTTAAAAAAATGATGTGATATCTCATTTACTATGAAATATCCTCATTAAGTACGTTGCCATCTGTAGAAAGACTCTTGATCAGGGATATAACCCATTATGTATTGATATAGATGTCGACTCTCGGTGCTCAGTCCATTAGGACCCAGAAAGAAAGGTTACAACTTCCTTCCTTCATTGAGGCTGTAGATCAATGCCATTCTTGTCCGATGTTGCAGGTACAAATACTAATGACTTCCTTGTCACGTGGTGTCACAGCTTCCCTCTCTTATTAGCCTTCTCCATTCTTGACTCATAACTTGCAATATATATTGACGCGTATATACCGTAGAAAATGGCGTGTTGGTTACACCATAGTGGGTTTCTAAGCATCTCAGGAAAATGACGCAGTTTGCCGTGGTGAAATTCTTACTACGTCGTTCAGTTTGTGACGCACAGGGTTAGTCCATATCGCCAGTCTTGTTGCAATATATTATACTTCGTCTCTTTACAAGTAATTGTTAATAAAAATCTAATTGAATATAATAATCAAAACCGCTTACAATTATCTGATATAAAAATCATCTCATGGATGTACTAGTTAATAATAATAATAAATATGATAATTATAAATGAATAACCCTATAAATATAACCGCTATGGGATCGAATCGTTACAATCGCCCCTGATATAAATAATTTAAAATAAAATGTAACATTATTTGTATCACTACACATCCTACACAAATGAATACAAATGTAAATATTAATACCCCCATAACGACAACATACAAATAATACCCTTCAACAATACATAAAAATATACAAGAACATACTCTTTTCACTTTACATATTTGTACTATCATTTCTCATTCTTCCAAATGTTCATAATGTTCATTCTTCTTTATGTATTAAACGAGCTGTAAAAAATATACATATAAAATGCCCTTCACTTTTATTTTTGACATATATGTCAACGCTGCACTCGTTTATATTTCGGTGATCGTATGCATGACATACAATTTTGGCTTCATCTCTTTTGAACGTAGTTTTTGTATATCAGTCTGGCGTAGAAGTACATTGTTGTAATACCAGCTGATTAACCCATAATAACTATTACAGCACACGATAATAGGATGCAAACAATACAATATTCCTTTCGTCTTTATAAAGGGATTACTCAAATGCAGTAAAATTTCAACAATTGAAGAAAAAAATAACTTAGCAAGATACCTAAGGCAATTCCTATTTCAGTGCATATGTCATACATGTAAATATTTCCCCAAATACATAATGACATCGAAATACCTCAAAGCAGTTATTAAACAGTTCATTTAAATATCCAAGTTACTACTCACCTGCCTTCGTGGCTTAATTCTTTCTTAGGCCACGGCCGCCTCCTTCCAAATTAATACTTCCTAAGTCTCCACGACTTCTTAACTTCTCATAAAACCATAATTCCTCTTTACTACTTCTCGAAAACAATAACTTGAATTTTCAAAATCACCAATAAACATAAAATCTGACTTCTCGTTCACTTTATAAAATTTAACTTAGCGTCAAGATATAACTTTACCGTAACGTCATTCCTTACTTACCATAACAAAATGATTAAGACTTGGACAAAATACTACTCAATACCTGAATTACGTATATCACTAAACTATTTCACAAAAACACATGACAAACTCCTCGGAATAAATATTTCGTTCCACAAAATATTAATGCTCTTATACTTTGAACTTAGTCTATTCATGATTTGACTTTTTGCTGAATGCCTAAAAACCCCCCTTAGTTTTCTCTCAAAACTCTTAATTAAGTACCGTGTCCTCCAAACACCACTTCCTACTTGTTCTGACCGCCTGGACTATAGCTCACTCTTGCTATACCAGAATCTCTCAAAACTCATCGTGACATCACACGTCACATACAAAAACCTCCCCTATTCGTGGTATAATCCCACATCTTCTTACTGTTACAGGTCACCTCTTACTGACCAATAACTCACTAAATTTCAGCTAAAAAAATCGTACATGCTTCGACTAATTCCTTGGAATAATAACATCATACTTTGCTTTCCTAACTATTGTCTTCTTGAAATAATGACAGTGTTCCAGTTGATAGACAATAACACCGACACTCCTTACTGGCAAATATTCTCCCATAATCAATTCATAAAGCAAGTCGTGAGTTATAACACAGTTCAGACACTCTCTGCTCTACCAAATTAAATGCGTAAATTACACCTGCCTTTAATTGAAACTTCATTATTACCCCTTAGGTATACACTTATCTTACTAACTCATTCTTGTCTTCAAAATATTAAACTTCTCTTTACTAACTCCGTATGACATAAATAAAACTTAATTTCTTGTCTACCAAAAAAAAATGATTTATCTATAAAATCCTCAAAACGTCGAATTATAACAAATTCCTTTCAATATTAGTAAATATTATGTCAACCTTTTAATTATAATTATTATCTTTACTTTTACCTGTGTAGGACAACAATCTACCACATCATTAATCATCAGTAACTTTTTACTACAAAGTGGTTTAGCTCGATAACAAGCCTTGTAATATCTTTAAAACGTGCGTAACTGTAACTAAAACTTGGGAGCATCTTACCTTTGTAATCTCTTATTACCTTGTGTGCATACATCCATATATACTTTAAAAAAACTCCCTTATTAACTTCACGTAGTCCCGTAGATACCATAAAAAAATAATTATTGCTCAACGGAATATACCTCGCTGACCTACTTCATCTTACCAAAAACTTCCTCCAACCTACTTCATTTGGCATCTTACCAAAAACTTCCTCAAAAAACAACTTCATTTGGCATCTTACCAAAACTTCCTCCTTAAAAAACTTCATTTGGCATCTTACCAAAACTTTAAAACCACATTGCTCAACGGCATTACCTTCGTTGGCCTACTACTTCAAACTCACGTCCATTTACGTGAAAATACACACATACACACACACATATCTGTCACCAAGTATCAGATGTCCTAATTAGTTACTACTTTCTTATTTCAACCTGATGTTGGTTAATTCATACAACGCATTACCATTAACAATTCTAAACCACTTATAAATTTCTCAACATATATCCGCTGATAACCTCGCTGTCCTCAACTGAAACTTCTTTATTAAATCAATACTTAATTCTTCAACTCACTAGTTTTATTACCACTGTATCATCTGATCTTCACTCACTTTTGAATTAAATCTTTATTACCATTATATTCTTAATTATGGTTGCCATAATAATTATTACTTTCTTTCGATTACTTACCTATGTAATAACCTTCCTACTTTTAAAATTTAATTCTTACTTCATCCAACTTACCTGCAGTTTAAGGACCTACATTCAACTTACCTGCATTGCTCAATAGCACGACAACCTCTGTCTTCAAAATTAAATAATTTTAGTCAATCTAAATCAATAAGCGTAGGCACTACGCGCCCCTTACCATCCTAACTTCACGACTGAATTAAAATTACACACAGCAGGTTCCTTATCTACCTCTGTTAAATCCTATTAAACTTCATTACTTAATATTTAAGTCATACGGAACAGTAACTATCGGTAATATAAATTTACATAAATACGTTCACTGGCATTTCACCGTTCTTACTACATTCATCTTCAATTCTATCTTTAACTAGAATTCCACATAATTCCTTCCGTGTTACATTAGTTTCTACTTCCTCTGTACTACATTCATCCATAGTAACACAGTACTTCGGCTTTCCCCCTCTCACATCCCCAAGTCTGGCTAATTCAGTACGCCACTGCACGTCATATGCTTTCTTTCTCTCTCTCATCCTGATTTCTTTCTCCTCTAGCAACTTAATTCTCTTTTCTTTCATTTTACTTCTAAAATATCTACCTTTAGGTTTCATTTTCATTTCTCCGTTACTATCACTTAATGCTCTCTTTAGCCGTGGACTACTGCTTCTGCTCTTATCTATCTCTCTCCTCCTCTTAACCTGTTTACTAATTATGTTCTTCTGACTATGACTTAACGCACGCTTCTCTGCTACTAATAATTTCATATTAACTTCCTCTATCACAGGACTAAATTCTTCCCTAGTTTGCCTATCTAATTTATCTATGATTGTCTGCATCTTAATCTCTTGGGTGCTTAGTACTTTCTTTATCTTACCTACTTCTATCCCTATCTTTTCTCTCATCTTCTTCACTTCTTTTTCGCTACATTCTATAGTCTCTTCTACAGCTATCCTGCGTTCATCTAAAATCTCCTTCAACTCTACTATGCTTTCTCCTACTATCTCCTCTGACGCTAATCTATTTTCACCTAAAATCTCGTCTGACTCTAATCTGATTTCACCTAAAATCTCCGCTATTTGCCGTTCCTCACCTAAGATCTCCTCCGATTCCAATCTGCTTTCACCTACAATCTCCAATGACTCTAATCTACTTTCAATTACAGTCTCCACTAATTCCAATTTGCTTTCACCTAAAATCTCGTCTGACTCCATTCTACTTTCAATTATAGTCTCCTTACAGGCTGTCTTTACTGATTCTACTGCAGTTTCCCCTAAAGTCTCTACCACCTGCCTAGTTTCCACTTCTACCAATTTGCTAAAACTTTCACCTTGAGTTGCTATTTTCTCTTCAATCACAGTTACTATTCTTTCCTGAATCCTACTTTCTGCTGCTTCTAATTTCTTATCTACTGTCTTAATAATATCTTTAGCCTTCATCTCTACCTCCTCCTTAATTTCACCTCTGATTTCCTGTTTCACCCCCTGAATACTCTCCTGTAGCATATCATACTTCATACTTAATTCTCTATTCATCGTTTCCACAATATCTAGTTTTACATTATTCTCTTCCAATTTCTGATTTATTTTACTCATATCCTCTCTCATCTTTTGATTACTCTTATCTAATTTCTCACCTAAATCTCTACTCAATTCCTTCCTACTTTCCAAATTATCTTTCTTACTCTCTTCCATATTTTTATTCATATCTTTATCTAATTTCTCAAATTTATCATTGAATTCCTTCCTACTTTCTAAATTATCTTTCTTATTCTCTTCCATATTTTGATTTAGCCTACCAATATCTTCTTTCATCTCCCTACTATTAATTCTCATCTCCCTCATAAACACAGTTAATGGATCTTCAGGAATCTCTATAGACTTTTCTTTCTCTAGACTACCACTAGTCTCAGGATGTACCTCTGTATTCGTCTCGAGATTTTCCTCTGAATTCGTGTCAGGGTTAACCTCAGGATTATTTTCAGGATTACTCTCAAGATTTACCTCCGACATCTTGGTATTATTCTCTACGCTCTCAACATCGCTACCGCTATCAACCTCCTTATAATTAACTTTCTTGACTGCATCCCTACTTCTCAACTGCCTCTGTTCCTCCTCCGACATCTCGAAGTACACCGTATAACAATTGCCCTTCCAAAATTTCACTTCACTTCACTGTCCCCCAAAAGCACTGACAATTTGCACTGAAATTATACACTCCTCTGACTAAATACCGAATGGTTTTCGTGCCCCACGTTGGGCGCCAAATGAAACATTTTTAATGATGAGTCGTTGAACGTGGTGATGACTATTGTGGTTCAATAAAACAAACATGATATGAATAAATAATATACACTGTGGTGTGACCTTACCTGTGATAGTGTAATATAATAAGTTGTTGAGCGCCAGATTCCTATTTAAGATAGTGAATCGAAATTTATTGATTTAACCTCGGCTATCAGCAGTAGAGTCGAGAACCACTTACCCGGGCCGTAGTGAGACAAAGTCATCTAACCAATCCGTATTTAATCAAGGAGTATGATTGCCCTAAAGTACCAACTACAATGAAAGAAATAGGCATTACGTTGAAGAGAATGAATTTATTAAATGCAAAAACAAAATATTAATAAAACAGAATAGTGATAGTCACACAATTGAATTTAAAATTACTCAATGCGGCAATTAATTATTTAAAAGAAAATGAATATTAAAATGAATTGAAAGTTAAATGAAGTTAAATTATAATAGAGACGATAGTTTTATTGAATTGTTGGCTCACCCAGTCGAAGATTCGTCATATTTAAGAAATGATCGATGATCTCGATGTTACGTCGCTTATGTTTAAAAAAATGATGTGATATCTCATTTACTATGAAATATCCTCACTAAGTACGTTGCCATCTGTAGAAAGACTCTTGATCAGGGATATAACCCATTATGTATTGATATAGATGTCGACTCTCGGTGCTCAGTCCATTAGGACCCAGAAAGAAAGGTTACAACTTCCTTCCTTCATTGAGGCTGTAGATCAATGCCATTCTTGTCCGATGTTGCAGGTACAAATACTAATGACTTCCTTGTCACGTGGTGTCACAGCTTCCCTCTCTTATTAGCCTTCTCCATTCTTGACTCATAACTTGCAATATATATTGACGCGTATATACCGTAGAAAATGGCGTGTTGGTTACACCATAGTGGGTTTCTAAGCATCTCAGGAAAATGACGCAGTTTGCCGTGGTGAAATTCTTACTACGTCGTTCAGTTTGTGACGCACAGGGTTAGTCCATATCGCCAGTCTTGTTGCAATATATTATACTTCGTCTCTTTACAAGTAATTGTTAATAAAAATCTAATTGAATATAATAATCAAAACCGCTTACAATTATCTGATATAAAAATCATCTCATGGATGTACTAGTTGATAATAATAATAAATATGATACTTATAAATGAATAACCCTATAAATATAACCGCTATGGGATCGAATCGTTACAATGTGTCTGTCTGTCTGTCCTTCTGTCTCTCTGTCTGGCTGTGTGTGTGTCCCCCTATCAACTCCTAAACGGCTGCAGCAATCGAAACAAAATTTGGTAGGAGTAAAGATCTATACCTCAATATCTCACGGCCATATTTGAAAATGATATCAGTGCTACCAACTGCTGAAAAATCGCAATTGAAATTTGAGCTCCATCTTGGATATCTTGGAAGGTATGAATGGGAGCTATTTCAAAATTGGCACACGTATAGATAGTAACATTGCAGTTTAATTTCCAGGAGGTCATACATGGCAGTGTTGCGAAAATGATTATAAGCCTGCTGATAGGTCCAAATTTTAAATGCATATAACTTCTACACTATTCATTGGATTTCAACCAAATTTCGTATGTGCTATGTGTACATAAACAGATATGACTGAGCGTATTCTTAAGAGCCACCAGGGCTGCCAACTGTTAATAAATGCTCTCAATTTGTTTTATCCAAATACCCATATATCAGACAGTATGCAAGCCGACAGCTTTAAACTATGCACACGTATGGTACTTGACATTCTATATTAATTTGGAGTAACAAATACGTCAGTGCTACCAACAAGATTCTAAGCCTGCTGAGAGGTCCAATTTTAAAATGCATGTAACTTCTATACTAACTAATGAATTTCATTCAAAACTGACACAACAATAGATCATATTATTTCAGATTATTTCTGACCAATACATGTATGTCATTGTTGCCAACATGATTTTACGCGCGCTGTTAAATCCAATGTTTAACTGCATGTAACGTCCATGCTATCCATTGGACTTCAACCAAATTTTGTAATCTGTACGTTAAGAGATGGCACTAAGAATATATTCAGTCACCAGGGCTGCCAACTGTAGTTCTCTATTAGGCTACATTATGCCAGGTATACAGTAGTTTGAACTAATTAGAAATGTCGTTATTACCAATTTAATTTCGTCATTATTCTAGATAGATCCATATAGATTAATCATTGGCATGAATCTTAAATTTTAAGAAAAGTAGGCTCTTTAGTTCGTCACGGAACGTCTTGTTTAAAATATATGATACAATATATTATAATTAATTGAATGTCTGTTTTACTTTTGTGAGAGCGAAAGGAGCGAAGTACATCGATGAATCGACAGAAACATTAATGAACTATCATTAAACGGCCAATCAATTAATCGAACATTCGATTAATTATTTGTAGGAATGAAACGACTTTTCTGCTTCGAATAATCGATTATCCGGTATATGAAATTAATCGATTACAAGTACCGCCGTTCCCATATGAGACTCACAAATCTGAAAAGAGGAAGAAGAAGAAAAAACGTTCCAAAAAACATTAGTCGTTAACATAATATCTTCTGAATTATGGTCTTATTTTCTACCAGGAACATATCTTGCACTCCAAGCACTTGGGCACGAAACAAATGAGAAAACTTTGTTCAAGGAGCATATCTTGCACTCCGAGCAGTTTGACAAGAAACAAATGAGAAAACATTGTACGAGGGGCATATCTTGCACTCCGAGCACTTTGACAACAAACAAATGAGAAAACATTGTACAAAGAGCATATCTTGCACTCCAAGCACTTTGACAACAAACAAATGCGAAAACATTGTACAATGAGCATATCTTGCACTCTGAGCACTTTGACAACAAACAAATGAGAAAACATTGTACAATGAGCATATCTTTCTCTCCGAGCACTTAGACAACAAACTAATGAGAAAACATTGCACGAGGAGCATATCTTGCACTCAGAGCACTTTGTCAACAAACAAATGCGAAAACATTGTACAATGAGCATATCTTGCACTCCGAGCACTTTGACAACAAACAAATGATAAAACATTGTACAATGAGCATATCTTTCTATACGAGCACTTTGACAACAAACAAATGAGAAAACATTGTACAACGAGCATATCTTGCACTCCGAGCACTTTGACAAGAAACAAATGAGAAAACATTCTACATTGAGCATATCTTGCACTCCGAACACTTTGACAACAAACAAATGACAAAACATTGCATGAGGAGCATATTATCTTGTACTCTTGTATTCAGATTTACAGTGAACTCTTGGAAATGCTCGGAATCCAACACAAGTAATATGCGATGACGAGTAGGCTGCTACAGTATCTGCCGAGAGATCTTTATAAGCTATGCAGCGATTCGCGGTAAGGAAATACACCGTAAAAAACTCTTAATTATGAAATCATCCACGGTAATTTCACACCACTGAAGCAATACCGCAAAGAAACCGCAAACATCAGATGGGATAGAAGATACCGGGTTTTGGTACCAACTCGCAGAGAGTACTGAAGGTTTAATCTACAAGTATATAAAACGCAAAGCCTTTCAAACATGTTTTACGTATCTTGCTACAATTGATTTCTTCTGCTGCCTACCTTGGCAAATAATTCCTAAACTATTTGTTTGGTACTCAGCAATTCTTCTAGGTGGTGCCGTGTCTTGTGTGGGGTTTCGCCTAGGACACCAAGCTGGCTATCAGCGGGCTCTTGGTGTCCCCGCCCGGACCCACACAGGTCACGGCACAAACCTAGAAGAATTGCGGTGTTTTAATTCACTGGCCGTGAAAGCCAATATAGGCTACCATATGTATTTGTTGTTAGTGTTTATTTTTACCAAAACGTTTATCATTATTATCTATTGTTGTTGTCCTTAGGATATGTCCTACCAACCTATCTCTTTCCCTCATTAGCAGTCGCCAGATACATTTCTCCCCTCCAACTCGTTTTAAATCCTCTTCATTTGTTATTAATCTACCCATCTGACCTTGACCATTCTCTTGTAACACCACATTTCAAATGCTTCTATTTTCCAATGCACCAATAATCCTAGTTTTACTTCCATAAAGTGTCATGCTTCAGACAATAACTTTCAAAATTTCTAAATCTATATTTGATGTCATAATAATGAGATTGGTTTTACGTCCGTTTTAACTACTGCGACTTTTAGAGGCACAGGGGTGCAGGAATTTTGCCCCTAAGGGGATCTTTAACGTGCAAGTAAATCTATTGACACGGCTCCCTCGCATTTGCGCACCCTCAAATGCTGCCCGGATTCGATCCTGCAACCTTGGGAACAGCAAGCGAGAAAGTTCCCGCTGAACCACGAAGCCAGTGTATTCGATGTCAACCGATTTCATTTCTTTCCTGAGCCACCCTACTATTTCATATCCTCTTTGCTTCACCCATCACTGCTTATTTTGCTTTCTAAGTAGTATAAGTCCCCTACTTCCTTTAGCTTTTCATCTTTCAATTTGACGTCAATTGAGGTTTTTGATTTATTTCATTTGCATTCCATTATTTATGTTTATTGAATTTCATCATGATATTTTTTTCTCAAGACGGAGTCCATGCCATTTAAAAACTCAGGTTTTTCCAATTCAATGCCCCGTTCATGAGCCAAAAAAATCACATTGTCATTTCCTTGCAGCTTGCCCGTAAAATGTGTGTCGTGCAGTGTTTTTCTGCCCATTTCCTGTCGAGAGAACCTATCGCAATCCCAGCTGCACTTATTTTACAAACAGACAAACAAACAAACAAACAGAGCCTTCGTATGAACCATCTGTGAGGATAATAATGTAGGTCATGAAGGGCATATCCCACGCAGAATAAGGATAATGCAAAGTCATTATATTTAAAAGCTACTGAAAGAAGAACATCTTTACTACCGTAGTTTTATTTTTTGTCGTTCCTTTTGTAGTTGAATTTTAATTGAGGAGTATATACATCAGCCCAGTGTTCTCGGCTGTATAAGTTTCAGAATATCCGACAAAAAGATAGCAATATTTACAGAAGAGATAGTGCGCAACAAAAGAGGAAGAAAACAGTTCCAAAATGCATTGGTCGTTAGCTTAATATCTTCTCGAGTTATGGTCTTATTTTCTACGAGGAACGTATCTTGCACTACAAAGACTTGGGCACGAAACAAATGAGAAAATATTGCACGAAGAGCATATCTTGCACTCCAAGCACTTTGACAACAAACAAATGAGAAAACAATCTACGACGGGCATTAAACAAATTCGAAAATGTTGCACGAGGAGCATATCTTGCACTCGAAGCATTTTGAAACGAAACAATGTACGACGGCGATATCTTGAACTCTTGAGCACTTTGCCACGACACAAATTCGAAAATATTGTACATATTGTACGAGGAGCACTTTGATATTTTCCTCCGAGCACCTTCTAACTCCCTCAGGTTTAAGAGCTTGAGGTATGTGATACTACACCTTAGCGTTTAATACAGTCATGATGATGGCTGCAAACACTTCCTCGGCCATTAGGCGGCAGTGAATTTATTATCATCATCATCATCATCATCATCATCATCATCATTCATCATCGTCATCATCCTCCATCATTCATCATCATGATCATAACTTAATTACATTTTGTATCCGTATTTATTTATTTATTTATTTATTTATCGTATGGTTTTTAGTGCCGGGAGTGTCGGAGGACATGTTCGGCTCGCCTGTGTCTGTAGCTGCTTCAAGCGGACACCCATAGGGTGAGCTACAAGTTCCGTTCAATTTCAAGTAGTTCCACTTTCGCTGCCAGATATCACTGGCACCTAGTGGAGAACGTTGGAACTTTGATAAAGCGTTACAATGAAATCTAACCTAGAAATTTAACTTCACACAAGTTTAGTTAGTGGAAGGATTTTTTACATGCCATAAATCTATGACATGGGACCGCCGGCCTAATCTCCCCTCCGAAGGAAGGCATACTGAAGGATTTTAACGCTCTTAAAAATCCGACGACTTCGGCTGAGTTTGAACCCGCGATCTTGGGAACAGCAGTTCAGTGGAGTCGAATTAAAGCTGGCGGGCCCATGTCATACTTTATGGCATGTAAAAGAACCTTCTACTCACTAACTGCAATTGTGTGAAGCTCAATTTGTAGGTTAGATTTGATTAACGCTCTTAAGTTCCAATGTTCGTCGCCAGGTACCGGTTGCAGTGGCATCTAAAGTCTGTTCGCCGAGTCGAGATAGCGCGCGTAAATACTTGCACGTGGTCACTTGACTGCCTGGACAGGGAAACACGCCCAGTTCACGTCATCGGCTCTGCCGGACAGGGATAGCCAAGAAGCTCCGAGATCATTAGTCATGCCGTAGCCCTAGGCAAGACAAGACTTGTTGCACTGTGTACTGTTGCCTGTCATAAGCACTTAAGAACTAATTAATTAATTAAATAGATACATAAACGAACAACAAATAAACCGCGCTGTATCACGTAACCTTCACATGTAGGCTTTACACAGCACTGAAGTTGGCGTATGTTCAACAGACACAGCTCTATGCGGCCCTTGCGGACAGCCCTGCAATCACGTGTTCAACTGTGTTTATTTCCACTATCTCAACTCGGCGAACAGACTTTAGTAGCGGCTAGGTGTCGTTGGTAGCAGAAGTAGGAACTACTTGAAATTGATCGTCTGCAGTCCTTACCTGAATTAAAACAAATAACACACACTAATACAGCCATCACAATTAACACCGGTTATCAGACAGATTCTACACACACCCCAAGTACACGGGGCTACATGACCGCGTTGTCTCAGCCCCTAAACTAAGGAACCAACCAACCATTTAAAATATGCACCTTTATCGACTAAATTAGAGCCCATTTTGCACCTAAAATTCCCAGTTCTAATAATTACAGTATTAAACGTACATGTTTCGTAATATCAATGATTCCATCATCAGCGTGTAAAATACTAGACCTTAAAAACTAATTAACAGTATCAAGAAAATGGATATCTTTACAAAACAGTTTTAAATTTTAAAATATTGAAAACATTCAAAAATAACAATTGACATGCAATTGGAAAAATACCTTAAAAATGCTATTTTGATATTCTATTAATATCTCTTTTCGTAAAATGTAGATATATTATGTAAAAAGGTACGTAAATCGTCGTTTCAATTTGACAATTTATCGAGAAAGAAAACGTAATCAAATACTGTCCAAAAATCAGTCAAAAACTTCAAAATGATACTTCTCTCTGTAGATTATCCGATTCGTATATGTGAAAAAAAAAAACATATGTACGTAACTTAATATGAAATGATTATCAATTGACTTGCCAAAAATATCTTCTTAATGAAAGTTGCTTTCCAGGTGGAACATGAGACAAGTAAAGTGTCTTGATATAGCCTTTATCAGTCAACACGGATATTAATTATTACCATTGTCATAATGGTTAATGTCGCATTTTTTAAATCACCCACACAGAAAAAAGAAAGAAAGAAAGAAAGAAAGAAAGAAAGAAAGAAAGAAAGAAGATAAGTATACCGGGCAAATTTCAGGCTTCCTTCTACATTTCCGAAGCCTTCTTTCTTTAACTTGTTAGGAATATTCTCTACCGGAAGCAATTACTCCACGCTCCTTGTCTAATAACCGCCCACGCAGCTCGCTTCCTACCCAGAAATTACGGAACAGTTCTCTCCATTACACCAAGATAATCGATTAGCTCAAAAACCTGTGAATTGCTGCAAGGAAGCTGACGGTATATTAAAAGAAATTCTCTTTTTTAAATACATAGAGACCGTCCACCGTAGATCAGATCCTGCTGCATTCCTAACTGCATAACGTACTAGACATTCGGCCAAGGGGACCGTCGAGTCGATTCCTGGACAGCTTTGTGCTGTTAAATTCCCTAAATCAGGGACGGGGTGTTAGTGCTTGAATTGACGATTGGTTTATTTGGAAAGGTTGGCTATCAGAATCATAGTTAAGGTCCAACGCACAGCTATTAAATTTATTTATGTTCGACCCAGACTATTATGTGTCAGTAAACTGTATCATAATGATGGTCATTATAACACTATTTTTCATTATGAAACAGTTTCTCCCACCAATCACAGCTCAAGGAACAGTTGTTTGACCAATTAGATAAGGTTAGCATCGCACCTGCGTGGAGTTCCAAGGCTTTCTAAACTGCGTTGCCTAGTGTCAAAGTGGGGTAATCGAGAAGGCCATGGTCAAATACAAGGCATTCTCTGCGTCTCATGCGCTCTGTTCAGTACATAAAACTGGCGAAATCTCGACAGATATTTATGAATATTTATCTTCGAACATAAAATAGTTATAATAATTATAGTCGAACATAAACAGTCGTATGCAACTCGCCTATAATGGTAATTAAGACACTCGTATGGAAATTATAAAACGAGCGTGATACTCTTGTCTTAATTATAGCCATTATAGGCTCGTTGCATAATGTACTATAAACACACTACCATACCATGTATTAAATTCATTAGTAATTGCAGTTTCTCAGTAATTAGTTCACCATCTCCGGTCATTATCATAGATATATCATTGCAATTTCCCTTCCACCTTATAACGTAACTATTAAAAATCTACCCATTACACCCCCCCCCTCCAAATTTTAATTGAGGAGTACTGTGTATAGGCTACATCAGCCCAGTGTTCTCGGCTATATAAGTTTCAGAATATTCGAGAAAAAAGATTGCAATATTTACAGAAGAGATAGTTATTGTTTTTTAAGGGGCGGAACTACGAGGTCATCTGCCCCTCAGAAGAGATAGTACGCAACAGAAGAAAAAAGTTCCAAAAAAACATTGGTCGTTAACTTAATATCTTCTAAGTTATGGTTTTATTTTCTACGAGGAACATATCTGGCACTCCAAGCACTTTGGCACAAAACAAATTAATGAGAAAGCATTGTACAAGGAGCATATCTTGCACTCTGAGCACTTTGGCACGAAACAAATGAGAAAATCTATGACGGGCATATCTTGAATTATTGTGCACTTTGCATGCAATTATCGTGAGGAGCTCTTTCGAAAATAATTTAAACTGTCGCATATGCTCCTTACTATCGTGTCGTTTGTTATTTAAAAAAAAAGATACGAGCCTTACAGTAGTCGCATCTGACATGTTATCCTACTTTGAAGTTGATACCGTTTTTATTATCCTCGACATTTCATGGCTGCAATCCAACTTAGAATCATGGTTCCAGTCCTTGAAACTTATTGTTGATAAATTTTTCTTTGATGAATTTAAAAAGAACTTTGTGTTTGGGGCAATGCATAAATACTGCAGCCATTATTCTAGGCCAGATTATGCCTACAAAGATACTCGGAAAATTTCAAGTAGATCGGTGCAATCATTTCAGAGATAAGTAAATTACTTTATTTGCATAAAAATTAAGGTTTTATAGAATGGCTGTCAAAGAAATGTCTGAAAATTAGGAAATGGTAGATGTTTGCCATGTTGACAAACATCACTAACTCATATCTCGGAAACAGATTAACATTTTTGCTCCAAACTAACTTCCTATGATATTTCAATATGCTGAAAACCCAAAACATGAAAACAGATGAAAAAGACTTCTTCCATCGAAACCTATGTTAGCATCACCTTAAGTAACAACCCAACTTTTTCTAAATGTAAAGCAAGAAATCACTAGAAATCCACATCTATAAATGGCTGACTTTGGAATTCAAACCCAATTCCTTTCTTAGTTAATTAGCATGCAACCAATTTTAACCATAATACCAGGGTTAATTTATTGTCTCTAGGCACAACCGAAAATTGAAGGCGAGACATCAGAGAGGAAATTTAACTAATATTTGAAAATTATGTTTCGAGCTTCGTGTAAAACTCCAATCTAATTGGCGATTTTTGAAATTATGTATTAAAAAATAAGGACACAGACATTAAAGTAAACAAGCAATTAATATGACCTGAAATGGCTTAAATGTTTAAAAACTACACCGTAAAAGAGATAATGTTTAAGCTTACGCCTACCGATCGAGTCAGTCAGTACAAAATATTACACGGCTGTTGTTTGGGGTGCCTATCATTCAGGCGTTTGCATATTTACTCTAAATACAGTATTATCCACAGCTTATCCGCTATCCACACGGTAATGCAAACTATATCCACATGACAAAAAATGTTGCGAATATCCGTAGCCACGCAGGGCTGACACATCTAGAATGGTTTTCTTTTTTTATGTAGCGGCTAGCGTTCTTGGCTGTCAGCTCCGAGTTCCAAGTTCGATTCCCGGCACTGGCAAGAAATTTTAATTTTGGTGTGAGGATTGGAACGGCATACACTCAAACTGAGAAGCCAACCTACTCCAGGATCACGAGATTAGCGGTAAAAGTATCTTCCCTCTTTCTATCCTTATCTGGAAACGCGTCAAAACAGCATATCCTATGACTACACTCCAAGTTTGCAGTCATATTTCATTCAGTCTTCAGTCTTTTGACTGGCTTGATGCAGCACTCCATTCCTCCCTGTCCTGAGCTAATAATTTCATCTATACGTAGCTACTACACCTTACAACCGAGGCAATCTGTTTAACATATTCTAATCCTGGTCGACCCCGACAATTCTTGTCCTCAACCCTTCCTTCGATAACTAAATTTGCTATTCCTGGGTGTCTTGTGTGTCCTAACAAACCTATCTCTTCTCTTCATTAGTAGTCGCCAGAAACACCTCCCACTCGTCTTAATATATATTCATTTATTACTGTACCTACCCATCTGATCATCATTCTCCTGTAACACCACATTTCAAACACTTCAATTCTGCTCTATTCTGCTACGCTAACAGTCGAAGTTTCATTTCCATAGAGCGCCACGCTCCTGACAACGGCTTTCAAAAATGATTTTTTAATACCTAAATCTATATTCAATGCCAACAGATATCTTTTCTGTAGAGATACTTTCCTTACCCGAGCCAACCTACTATTTATAATCCTCTTTGCTTCGTCCATCACTGGCTATTTTGCTTCCGAATTAAAAGAAGTCTCCTGCTTTGACGTCCATAGAGGTTTATGATTTATTTCGGCTGCAGTAGCCTAATCCACGTATTTCATGGACAAACTATGAGAAGTCGCTATTTGGTGAATTTACCCATCATACATCCTACAAGTAGTTTCACTTCTATTCCAGGCAAATGCTGGGATGTCCATGGCAGTCTCTTTCTCAATCCCAGCCTCAATTGACACAGGTTATCAGATTCCGCACACACTCAAATACACGGGGCTACAAGACCAGGAAGTCACAAAATAAACAATATCAATATTAACGTATGTAGAATAATAAACAGTACACATTAATTAATACATTTTTCTAAAATGGTCAACGTTTTTGCTTTTTCTATACACATTTCTAAAAACATCTTAGCTTCCATAAACCTACTTACAAAATTCTAATCATTAGGCCTACTGAGTTATTTTCTTTTTAAATATAGTACAAATTTCGAAATGAGTACTCGCATTCCGCTGTTCATTTCCATTTCTCTCACATTTTTAAAAACTCTTCCTTATTTTCTTTAACCATTTATAAGACCGAACTGTTATTTCAAATCTTTTTTGTTTCGTTGAAGTTTTCTTTTTGGCTTTGTGCCTATTTTATTCTTTTGTTTATAATTTTTCATCTTGATTTTTGCTTCATGTTTGGTTTCCCTTTCGTGTATATTTTTACTTTTATTAGGGTTTCTGTTTTTATTTCTTGCCTTTGTTTTCTCCCACCTAAGCCATCCTGGAAGTGGTTTTCCGTGGTTTACCCACCTCCAGAGCAAATACCGGGATGGTTCCTAAGGCCAAGCCCACCTCCTTCCCAATTTTCACCAGAATTACAAATAAACAGACTAATACAGACATCACAATAACATAGGCTATTAGACAAAACTACACACACACAGCTCTCTACTGTCCATTTGTTTGGACATTTCTAAAAATAAAAAAATAAACATGAAAATAAAAACATATTCCAGTAATTGGAATGATTTTTGTATTGACCGACTGCAAGCTAAAATATTAATTTTTAATAAGACAAAACTGAAAATTGGGTTCAAAGCTATCTTTGACAGAAAAAAGTGCAAATATAAATAAAAGAAGAGCTATATTCATGCATTCCCTCACCGACAAACAGAAAAGTAAATTAGATAATTAATTATGTTCATCAATTTTTATCAGTACGTACCCTGTACCACCCCCACTGTTCCTCCTTGGCCAAGCCATTGGTAGTCTGTACCATCGCAACACTCTTCTGGAGTTAATGTGCTAAAAAGCCGTTGAAAAGCTCTGAGTCACCCGCCGAGGTTCGAATCGCGCATCTCCAAACAACGCAGCTATCCCGTATGTTCCACAAGGATTTTTTTTACAATAATAAAAGTCTAAATTACATCGTAGACTACCGTACATCAGATTTTCTTTTAGGAAAATACATTAAATTTTTAATTATTTCGAATTATGGCACTTACCTGTATTTCAGAATACTTCGCAGATATACAGTCCACGAATCAAGGCACATACAATATTATCACACGTAAAAAGTAGGGGGAAAAACCCCTACGATGTAAAAAATTCGCTATATAAAATATAACGCACCAGTTTTAAGACAGACTAAATTTGCCGCCAAAATATGAAACAAGAAAAACAGGTTTCAATATAGAGAATATTAAATTGATTGTTAGGATATTATAGAATAATATCCCGATATTGCGAAAGGCACCGTTTGTCAAGGACGGACGGTTTAGATTAGATCACTTCACACCAAAACAAACACACAGCACCTAGTGTGCAGTATAAAGAACTGACGGACGGACGAGCGAGCGAAAGAACGCGCGCATATACACCACGACCGCTGTCTGGCATTCAACTGTCTGTGTCTGGTTCACGGCCCCTTGCCTGCCTTGTGTCCGCCAGCCAGCCGGCCGGTACCAGTCTCGAAGTATCGCCGACTGAGAGCGCCACGGTAGACACCACTTTTCTTCACCCACTACTTCAAAAGCCTCATCTATCGGTAAAGTACTGCGCGGATGCGACGGTGCGGTTAATGTTTAGAGTAAATTTGCGGATAGTTTTTAGAACACATTGTTGAACTGTTTTTTTTTAATTAATTTAATTTTTGCTAATAACGGATCTTGCTCAAAACTTCATAAAATTTCAATTACACAGTCTGCTATGGGTTCGGGGTCGGCCACGGCCGACTCATTCGGGATGGTGCCCCGTGGGTCGTGAGTTCGATCAAACACAACCCTCACTTCAAATATACAATATACTAACACATTACATACACCTACATTGTGGGGTTTGAAGCCATTTTTCAGTGCTGCCTAAGTAAACAAAAGTTTGGTGCTTTTCAGTCGGTCAACACCTACATTTATTATTTATTATTATTATTATTTTCCTAAGACACCACCTACTACAGATCTTTAACATTTTATACTACCAAATCCAACCTACTACGAGGTCTTTCTTACTTCAAATAACAAATTAACTTCAAAATTTCAACCACTCTCATTATTATAAAACTATTAAATTGCTGAAGCTTCTGTTGCTGCAACAACAACAACTAATAAACACCTTGTCCCTCGGTGAATGGACGGTCTACCAAGACACCAAGACCCGCATGTCCGGAAACTGAGGGGAAAAGCCATGGCGATGAACGAAAAGAGGGATAATCTAAAATCATTACTAAATTAAAAATCAATCAAAATAAAACTCAATCATACTTTGCACCCGCTGCTGACATATCAGCAAGGTGCAAAAAAGTGACAGTCTGTCTGAAAGACTAGACTTTGTATCATTTTAAATGCTACAAATGCTGAAAAATGCTAGAAAGGCTGGAGGCTTCTCGCGACTCTTGACATGTTAGAAAATTATCTGCATAATACTTATCTTGCTTATCTTGTTTCAAATTACTCGCGAAGGGCAAGTGCAAACCAAGGGCAGAGCATGGTCAAGCGCGCGGGATGTCGTCACGCTCACCAGAGCGCACGGGGACTTGCCCCTTCCATCCAGTCTAAAAACACTTACAGTGGGCGATGTATTGAAGATAGAGATATACTCTCGTGGACTTTTTTGTAGAACTTTTCATGCTGACCAATTCTTACGCTCATAGTATATTGATATTCTTAACGGTTTGCCCAGCGTAAGCTTAAGAAGCGCACGGACGCCAAGTTTGTTTTCGACTTTTTCATTGAAATCGTTACTGCTTGGCTTCCTTTGATCATACATAAATTATTTTCTACAGAATCTTTCCTCGAGATATCCTTTACAGAATGGTGAAAACCGCATCAAAATCCATCCAGTGGTTCTCAAGATTACCCGTGACATCCAAGAATCGGGGATTTTTGTCTTATAATAACGAAGTAGAGATTGTCGGGGTACACATGCACCGAGCGGTACTATGACGTCACACACCTCAGTGCATCTGTCCGTCCGTCAGCGTAACGACGAAGTCGACAAGATCATTTAAAATTATAAAATCATTTCAAAGTAAAAACGCACTACAAAATAAAGCAAAATTAAAAATTTAATTTAATAAGGGAAATAAGGAGCACATTTAGAGCACCAGGTTCCCGCAATTTTTCAAAGGCATATTTATTATGTCTACAAGGTTGATTATCTCGCGGATCTTGCTATTTCCCTGTTTGCTTTCGCTTGGATTGTACGAGAATAATAGAGAAGTGAGAGAAGCCAGTCATGGATATACCCTCAATTAGTGTTAACCCTTTATAGTCTGGCTGCGTGGCTCAGGGGTAACGTTCTCGCTTGCTGAGCCCAAGGTTGCAGGTTCGAAACCTGGCGCAGTCAGCTGGCATTTGAGGGTGCGCAAATGCGAGGGAGCCGTGTCAGTACATTTACTGGCACGTTAAAAATCCCCTTCGGGGCAAAATTCCGGCACCCCGGCGTCTCTAAAAGCCAGTGTAGTTAAGAGGGACGTAAAACCAATAACATTATTATTATAACCCTTTATAGGGCAAAAGACTGGGGGTATAAATATATATATTTGCACATTCGTAATTGGGGGTGATAGATGAGTAGGAATATGTAACAATTCTATTTTAGGAAATATGGGGTGGGAAATTATTATCCCACTGCCCACACCCGACAGTATGTTTTCTTAAATGAGCAATGGGGTAATAATCTCCTACCTCCAAATTATGATGATACTGTGTTTATCACTCAATAATGAGGTGTATTTAACAGGATATAATATATAAAAACACCTATCACGCTCTATAATTTGTTTAAAAATGTAACTCCCACGCAACACAAGGTCAGTGACCTATATCACCTTTGCCGAAAACTGCACCAAAATTATAAAAGTGATTTTGGAACGTTAAAAGTTAGTATATTCGAATATAATTCAATAATATTTCAAAATAGTATTTACTAAAAACCCAGAAAATTAATTTTAAAAATATTCTAATCTATGGCAAACACCCTGAGAGGGATAATTATTTCCATTCTAGCTGAAATATATTTACTCAAGTGACCAAAACCATTATTAACATTGTATTTCAGTTATATACCAACGTTTACAAATCTCTTATCTTCAATAAAAACACCTTCTGTAAAACAATGCATTTCATTCACTCAACACAACCGAACTGGCGAGCACGTGCACTGTGGACACCACTGGGATATTTGCTTCCCACCTTTGGTTTCTGATGACACTATTCATCAAGTTAATGGGCTTTCAATATTTCTCTGCATCTAGCTTGTGGATGCACGTGGAACTGCTTGAAATGAACGGGGTGGGAAGATTCTCTCCCTAACACCGTTCTATAAATACGTACATGGTGGGAAGATAGTATCCCAAGGACCTATAAAGGGTTAACTTATGCCAAAACATATTCCTTTATGGGTATATCCGACGATTAAGTAAGTGCTATAATTAGCTACCCGTTGTTTCACTTGCCGTTACTCAGAGGGAAAAAAACTCAGCTCTTCCTGCTACCACAGAATTTTCCAACTGGAAATCCTATCCCCAGCAATCAGCGGGATTCGATATTTTTGCTCAACTATTCTACAATTCCATCATAAAGGAGTGAAATTCAAGATCCCAAGATACCAACAAAAATTTAGTTTTATGAAGAACACTGAACAATGTAGAGTAAAACTTCGTCACTCTTCAAACCGTCAGTTTCTGTTAACCGTAATTGCTGTAATAGCATAATAATACTGGAATAACAAAGTGCTTTAAGGTGTAGTGACACGTTCGCTTTGTTTACTTATTGTATTTTAATAGGAAATGAGTGTACCTGCCCTCCATAGAGTGTTCAAACCATGACGAAAAACAAACTATTAGCCACTCAGAGGCTGAAACAATGTTGTCCAAGTGTAAAGAATGGTTTGAAACGAAGGCACTACTGCTCCGAAAAATACGAAATATTGCCGCATTTTTATTTTATTTTTGGTCGTGTGGCCTCCTGAGAGGCCGAGTGCAGGTCTTTCTAGTCGACGCCCATGGGTGACCTGCGCGTCGGAAAGGGATGGAATTGATGAAGGTGAGTGAATTGGGCAAGGATGTGGAAGGAAGCGGCCGAGGCCTGTCAGAAGGTACCGTCCCAGCATTTTCCTGGTGATGAAATTGGGAAACCACGGAAAACCATTTCAAGGGCGGCCGACGGTGGGGCTCGAACCCACGCGTCTACCGAGTCAGCAGAGAGCTTGGTCCCATGACCTGCGCTTTAGCGAGCGTAGCCACTGCTGTCGGTATTGCCGCAGTGAAAGCTCGAGCATCAAAGAGGCAGAAGAAAATGACTATTTTCACGCTACATGAACTATTTCACCTGTAAGTTTATATTACTGTACTGTACATTATTTTGCCACATTTGTAGCTACTGTACGGATGTTTTTATCATGTAATAAATAGTTTTATTTGCTATTACAATCGTGTTTCATTTATTTTCGTTCCGAAATATATTACATTACTGTGGGAGTGATATCTGTTTATAATATAATTGATTGAGGTCATATTTTGGAGGAATAATACAGTGTTTCTTTTATCCGTCTATTCGCTTAACCGTCACGACCACGGTCCCGACCACGGTCCCGACGATGACGGTTAATAGAGTTTTTACTGTATGTTTATTTGAATGAATATAAAAATGGCAAACAGAGCCAAAAAAAACAACTTAAAGACACAGTGAAATTAATAATGATATCAAACCAATACTTACAAAAAGGACAATTTGATAGTAATAAGTTTTCTTTGATAGCCTCCGTGGCTTAGGCGGCAGCACGCCGGCCTCTCACCGCTGGGTCCGTGGTTCAAATCCCGGTCACTCCATGTGAGATCTGTCCTGGACAAAACGGAGGCAGACAGGTTTTTCTCCGGGTACTCCGGTTTTCCCTGTCGAAATTTCATTCCAGCAACACTTTCCACTATCATTTCATTTCATCTGTCATTCATTTAATCATTGCCCCAGAGGAGTGCGTCAGGCCTCGGCAGCCGGCACAGTTCATATCCTCGCCGCTAGATAGGGGCTTCATTCATTCCATTCCTGACCCGGTCGGAGACTGAAAGCAGGCTGTGGATTTTTTTTCAAGTTTTCTTTGAATCAATATTAAAAATGGGTTCATTATTCCGTGAGTCAAGTGGAGGGAGGTCAGTGACCTGCGGCGCATGGTATAACTGTCAGCCACCAATTCTTTATCAAATTACTTTGTTCAATTTTGCGGAATAGAAATACATAGTAGCGGCTTCGGTGGCGTAGTTGGTAGCATGCTAAGTTTCTAAGCCCAAGGTCGAAGTCGTCGGATTTTTTAAAAACCTTAAAAAATCCCTCAGTATGCCTTCCTTTGGAGGGGAAGTAAAGCCGGCGGGCCCATGTCATAGATTTATGGCATGTAAAAGAACCTTCCTCCAACTGAACTTGTGTGAAGCAAAATGTGTAGGTTAGGTTTGATTAATGCTCTTTAAATTCCAACGTTCGTCACCAGGCGCTGTTTGCGATAGCATCTAGTAGTAGTCGAGTTCACAGCTAGGCGTCATGGACGGTAGCATTTGGTAGCGAAAATAGGAACTACTTAACCCGTTGAGTGCTTCGCCCGTCTATAAACGTTGCACAAGAACTTTTTTTTTTATAATATTCCCCATTCGCTATCGAGTGCCGAGTCGATCCCTGGCAAGTTCTGCCATCTATTGGGCATTATATAGTAGCCTACTACTTGAATTTAGAATTTTGCTTCCGGAAGTAATTAACAGACCATTTTGTAGACATCTTTCTACTATAGCTGGAGTTCATCTGAGATGTAAACAGAAATAACAAGCAAATTCTTCGCGCTGCGTTGTGATTTCGGGACAAAGAATATACATTTTTGTTCTACTAAGGAGCAACAAGTATTACTTGTCTGCTGATTTGAGGAAATGTTGTTTCGGGCTCTGGTATGGAAATGATGCACACACAAAAATACTAATTTTGATTCGTCTACAAATAAAAAAGACACGGATAGTCAGTCTGAAAGACTAGACTTTATATCATTTTAAATGCTAGGAGCCGAGTACCAAGAAGGCAGTGCACGAACAGAGTTTCAAGATTCTATTTTGTTTCTTCACTGCCTACTTGATTGTTCTCGCACTGCCTTCTTGGTACTCGGCTGCTACATCGTACTATGACGTCACACACCTTAGTGCATTCTCGGTACATTTCGTCCCGTCACTGTAACGTAACGCCAGACCCCAGATAAAGTCGACATTATCATTTAAAATGATAAAATTATATAAACATAGGATTTTGAATTTGCATTTAGATCAATAAATACCCCTACCCTACCCATAATAAGTTAAATAGTAGGACTTCTATAATGAAAATCCACAGCCTGTTTCCAGTCATCGACCGGGTCAGGAATGGAATGAATGAAGCCCCCATCTAGCGACGAGGATATGGACTGTGCCGGCTGCCGAGGCCTGACTCACTCCTCTGGGGCAATGATTAAATGAATGACAGATGAAATGAAATGATAGTGGAGAGTGTTGCTGGAATGAATTGTTGACAGGGAAAACCGGAGTACCCGGAAAAAAACCTGTCTGCCTCCGTTTGTCCAGCACAGATCTCACATGGAGTGACCGAGATTTGAACCACGGACCCAGCGGTGAGAGGCCGGCGTGCTGTCGCCTAAGCCAGAGAGGCTTAGTAGGACTTCTATAATGTTTTCAAAATGTTAATGAATCATCTCAACACTTAAAAGGTTCAAGTTATCGTCTGCATTCCTTGAAAATGAAAATCCACAGCCTGCTTCCAGTCTCCGACCGGGTCAGGAATGGAATGAATGAAGCCCCCATCTAGCGGCGAGGACATGAACCGTGCCGGCTGCCGAAGCCTGACGCACTCCTCTGGGGCAATGATTAAATGAATGACAGATGAAATGAAATGATAGTGGAGTGTGTTGCTGGAATGAAATTGTGACAGGGAAAACCGGAGTACCCGGAGAAAAACCTGTCTGCCTCCGTTTTGTCCAGCACAGATCTCACATGGAGTGACCGGGATTTGAACCACGGACCCAGCGGTGAGAGGCCGGCGTGCTGCCGCCTGAGCCACGGAGGCTCTTCTGCATTCCTTACTTGAATTAAAACACTAATACAGCCATCACAATTAACACCGCTTATCAGACAGATTCTACACACACCCAAAGTAGACGGGGCTACATGACCACGTTGTCGCAGTCCCTAAAATGAACCAACCAACCAACCAAATATACATAGTAGCTTACTTTAAAATGAGCAGAGAAATATATTCTTTTTTATGAATTAATTGTATTTTAATTTTTTTCCAAAAGCTTTCCGCGGGGCGCCAGCCGGAAACCACTGCTTTATACGAATGCAATTCGCGTGAGTAACATGTTGGCAATCCATCAGCTTACCGCTTACAGGTCACGTTCGCGTTATTAATGGGCTAATGAGAGAGACTATTCTTAAGTCACCTTATCAGAAATAACGTCATGAAGGAAAGTCATACGTATTTCGTCAGCTAACACCGGATGTTACTGCTCTATTTCGAGACGTACGAACTGAAGCCACAACTTCTACCTCCCAGTTAATGTCTGGCGTTTCCTATTAGACAATAGGTTTTAGGTGAATTTCATGAGAATGATACCTGTTGCAATGGGAACCGAGTTGCCACTTCCGGAAAATTTCAACATCTTCGCGTTTCACGTCCCCGCAGATCCCCAAAACGTTATATAGGCGTACTTATTTATACAGTGAAGTCCTTATCTATAGATATCCGCAAAATATTTCGCCATGTGGATATAGTTTGCATGGCTGTGCAGATAGCGGATAAGCTGCGGATAATGTTTGGAGTAAATTTTTGGATAGTTTTTAGAATACAATCCGAACTTGTTTAATACCATTATTACTTGACTTGACTTATTTCCTGTCGTTCCCATTGGAACATAGGGCATCCACGAAGCTGCGCCATCTCACTCTGTAGGCCGACATCCTCTTCACCTCTTTCCACGTCTTTCCCTGTTGTCGCCCCTCTGTCTCTACCGTCCGCCTCCACGAATGCATGGGCCTTCCTCTTGTCCTGCTACCCTGGGGATTCCCATCCAGGACTTGCTTCTCAATGGCATTATCAGATTTTCTAAGTGTGAGGCCAATCCAATTCAATTTCCTTCTTTTTATTTGGATTTTAATGTGTTCCTCTGAAGTTCGAACTAAAAGCTCCTCATTTGAGATTGTCTCAGGCCAATATATTTTCAAAATCCTTCTCAGACACCTATTAAAAAACACCTGTAGTCGACTGGTAATTTGGTTGCTAACTTTCCTAGACTCAGACCCATACAATAATACTGCCTTGACATTACTTCTAAATATCTTTAAGTTGGTCTTTGTAGTTATATTTTTACTTTTCCAAATCGGATACAGTTGTACGAAGGCACCATTTGCTTTTCTAATTCGTTACCCTACATCATCATCAGCTCCTCCGGTCTTGGTCACTTCGCTTCCAAGGTAAGTAAAACTTCCTACATCTTCCAAGTCTTCGTTTTGCAACCTGACAAGGTCTCTTTTCTTCACATTTAGCCGCATTGTCTTGGTCTTTAACTTATTAACTGTAAGTCCAAACTTCTTTGCTTCTCTGACCATACCTTCCAACTTCGTTTCGGCGTCTTATATGATTCAGACAGCAAGCACACATCATCTGCAAAAACCAACTCCTCTAATCTATCCATAAAACCCCACTGTATTCCCCTTCTTTTTCCTTCTATGGTTCTCTTCATTATCACATCTATTACCAGTAAAAAGATCAAAATACCATTATTAGGACCCGGTTATTTATCACATATCATATCTTTCCGTTATGGTTTTCTCTTCATGACAAATGTAAGATAATGATTTAAACTAATCTCATTCAAATTATGTCATTAAGCATAATTAACACTCCGAACAGGAATGTCTAAATGTGTTACTTTAGTAATTTATGTTTTATCTAAAGAAAAATATTATTGTAATGCCAGTATATTCGGATAACAAACGTATTAAGCTGTGTATTGTGTATTATTTTTGACAGTTTCAAATTTGAAAAGCTGTGTATTATGAATATTGTTGACCCAATGAAAAGTAGATTCGGATAACAAACGTGCGAATGTGGGGCAGATAACAGTTGTGCGAATGTGGGGGCGGATAACAGCTGTGCGGATGTGGGGCGGATAACAGCTGCGCGAATGTGGGGGCGGATAACAGCTGTGCGGATGTGGGGCGGATAACAGCTGCGCGAATGTGGGGCAGATAACAGTTGTGCGAATGTGGGGGCGGATAACAGTAGTACGGATGTGGGGCGGATAACAGTTGTGTGGATGTGGGGCGGATAACAGTTGTGCGGATGTGGGGCGGTTAACAGTTGTGCGGATGTGGGGCGGTTAACAGTTGTGCGGATGTGGGGCGGATAACAGTTGTGCGGATGTGGGGCGGTTAACAGCTGTGCGGATGTGGGGCGGATAACAGCTGCGCGAATGTGGGGCAGATAACAGTTGTGCGAATGTGGGGGCGGATAACAGTAGTACGGATGTGGGGCGGATAACAGTTGTGCGGATGTGGGGCGGTTAACAGTTGTGCGGATGTGGGGCGGATAACAGTTGTGCGGATGTGGGGCGGATAACAGTTGTGCGGATGTGGGGCGGATAACAGTTGTGCGGATGTGGGGCGGATAACAGTTGTGCGGATGTGGGGCGGTTAACAGCTGTGCGGATGTGGGGCGGTTAACGGCTGTGCGGATGTGGGGCGGTTAACGGCTGTGCGGATGTGGGGCGGATAACAGCTGTGCGGGTGTGGGGCGGTTAACAGCTGTGCAAATGTGGGGCGGTTAACAGCTGTGCGGATGTGGGGCGGATAACAGCTGTGCGGATGTGGGGCGGTTAACGGCTGTGCGGATGTGGGGCGGTTAACAGCTGTGCGGATGTGGGGCGGTTAACAGCTGTGCGGATGTGGGGCGGATAACAGCTGTGCGGATGTGGGGCGGTTAACAGCTGTGCGGATGTGGGGCGGTTAACGGCTGTGCGGATGTGGGGCGGTTAACGGCTGTGCGGATGTGGGGCGGTTAACAGCTGTGCGGATGTGGGGCGGATAACATCTGTGCGGATGTGGGGCGGATAACAGCTGTGCGGATGTGGGGCGGTTAACAGCTGTGCGGGTGTGGGGCGGTTAACAGCTGTGCGGATGAGGGGCGGTTAACAGCTGTGCGGATGTGGGGCGGTTAACAGCTGTGCGGATGTGGGGCGGTTAACAGCTGTGCGGATGTGGGGCGGATAACAGCTGTGCGGATGTGGGGCGGATAACAGTTGTGCGGATGTGGGGCGGATAACAGTTGTGCGGATGTGGGGCGGATAACAGTTGTGCGGATAACGTTTTGTTTATCCACGCAGGGCTCAATATAGAACGGCGCCAAGTGGCGGGTGGGTCTCTGTTTCGAGCAAGGCGTTACCAGCAGCGTAGCGCCCAACTCGTTTAACACAATGACACTTTTTAACGTATTTAATAACTAGGGCTCGGATTTTTAGGTAAATAAATATTTTTTATGTAAATACATATTTTAAACATTTTTTCTATAATTACGTAAATTCCTGCATTTCACTTATTAGCACCTAAAAAGACATATGTACATTTTTTTAAAATCAGTGATAGATATTTCAGTTTATTGCATTTTTATTCTGTGTTACTTCAACGGGGAAGAACCTGTGATCAATCTAATCTTCATGCAGAGCGTTTGTCAGCTTGCAGCTGTGATTTTCTTAACTTGTCGCCCCGTGCCACTCACTGTGGAAGCCGGGGATTTCTTTGCCCATAGCCATATTGCACCACGTGCTAGACCTCTCTCCCTCAGCTACCTGGAACCAGTGTCACTCACATGCAGCTCATTTTTGGCACTGTGAATTGTAAGGCAGTTCTACGATGCCTAAAGTAAAAACAACTGCAAGTTACCGTCTGTACCAGTATGTTGCAGAATTTAAGGATAATTTTACTTCTGATGGGGGCGTTCTGTTCTGCCAACCATGTGGGAAAGCAATCAAGGCAGAACTGCGATCTCAAGTACACCACACCTCAAGGGCAAGAAACATATTGCCGCAGTTTCGCGCCTTCAGAAGAAGTGTTTCGCGATAATCGTCGGTCATTTGTGATGGACAACCTGAAGATATATCTCGCTGTGTATTGTAATGCTTCAGCAGTCAGTGAGACATACATTGCATTCGTGAGTACTGCATATTGTTTATATTCACATTAATAAACTAAATTATAATTAAATATTTCTACTTTTTTGTCACATATTTCAGGTATTTTTAATACATAAAAAATTAATATTTTCCCGATTTTTAGCACCTAAACATCCAAGCCCTATTAATAATCGTCATTACCCACATGAACTTCAGAGTAGTTGCTGGAAATGCTGTCCTTCATTTTCTAAACACACGTTGCGCCAACGTAGGAAGTTTTGCTACGCTCGCTGTAATTCATCCTCACTGGTGCAGTTATTTCGTTCTCGAGAGTCTCCAGAGTACGCGGATTGTTTCTGTATACCTTTTGTTTGAGGTTCCCCACAAGTAAAAATCGCACAGCACTGAAACTTATGAACACATTTACTGAAAGACTTCTTCTTGAGAAGGTAAGTTTCCACTGGGATAATTCAATGTTTTGTTCTATAATTCACCTTTTCACGGAATACGAGATAGCCTACAGTACTTCACCACAAGTCTTAACTCTTTCAACTAAGGTATCTTGCAGGCTGCGTATGTAATAGGTGACATTCCATCCAGCATTCAAGGCTTCCTGACCTCTTGTTGTATAATGGGTGGATGCTAGTCAACTGGCTGTAGCTCATCGCCAATCGCACGTCAAACTGCCCCGGCGAGGTTCCGTTCTATAGTGAAGGACCTCACTGTGTGTACAGGGTCTTTCATATAAAGTAAGAACGGCGAGCGGCGGTTTTGTCATTCGCTGCTGAAGCCGGCTTGACTGAGCTTATGACGCGCCACGGCCCCCTGCTGTAGTATTGAAAGCACGCGTATAGTACAAACTTGACCTTGCAATAAGCGTGCAGGTGTTGTCAGTCGCCAGTTAACCTCAGCTGCTAACATGTTGAGACAGTTATCATTGCAACATCGTATTTTTGTATGTAAAATTTATTTTAATTACGATTCGGCTCGGCGGATACGTGATGCATTTGTTCAGCAATTTCTTTCTTCACTAGCACAGATTCACGTAATTGTAAATAACTTGGACATACTGGTTCAGTGCTCAATAAAAAACACAAAATAAAAATCAGAAAAAATACTGTGGCATGACTCACTCGCGTCAGCTAAAATGTGGTTACCAGATACAATGCCTGTATAACCCAGGAAGGACGACACTTCCAGCAACTTTTATAAGGTAATATTTCATAGAGGATTGTACACACGCTTAGAGCAGCGGGCCACGGCTCACCACAAGCTCGGTCAAGGTCACCACACTAACGGATAACAAACCCGCCGCTTGGCGTTCTTATTTTATATGAAAGACCCTGTATATATATCCATATATCACATTTTTGTTCGGAGGGGAAGTAAAGCCGACGGTCCCATGGCATAGATTTATGGCATGAAAAAGAACATTCCACTAACTACACTTGTGTGAAGACAAAATTTTTAGGTTAGTTTATTTTATAAAGCTCTATTAGTTACAACGTTCGCCACCAGCTGCAGGCTACGATGACATCTAGTAACCAAGTTTACAACTAGGTGTTGTTGACGGTAGCATTTGGTATTAAAAGTAGGAACTACTTGAAAAATTGATCGTCTGCAATCCTTACTTGAATCACAGATAAGACACACTAATACAGTCATCACAATTAACACCAGTTATCAGACAAATTCTGCACACACCCGAAGTACACCGAGCTACATGACTACGTTGCCCAAGCCCCTAAACTAAGGAACCAACCATCCAACCAAACAAATTTTAACACAGTGAATGGATAAATAAATTTAATTGCAGCCAAATGGCCAAAATACAATTCATGCTGGTTCTTTAGTCTATAGATCTTTGCTATACTCTAAAACCGATTTTGTCCTATTTTTGCATCGGTTTATGTGATAGCGTTCACATCCTTCATCACACAAAGTACACACACACTCCTTTGTTACTTCATGCACAAGTGTCGTCGCACATTGTGGTGATATCCATGAACCGCTAAACCTGTGATGACATGCCTTAATTTTTGATTTGCCTCCGTCCAGTGTCGATCCCACATGGCATCTGTACAATAAGATTCAGGCCAAATATCCTACCTTTTTTGTCTTCTCTCTTCAAGTACATCGGCACTATTTTGAGTGGACGGTAGTAACAACCTTGCCCCTATATCATCGATATAGAAAGTCTCTTTGGCATTTTCATATACCAGTCTCGACTTTATATTTATTCCAACACAGAGAGCTATTTTAAGAAACACAGTGAATGAATACATCATATTACTGCTCAATAGGAACGGGTAACACTAGAGTAACTAATTTTATTTCAACTTTTATTTTTCTGTCACAGATCCGTCTTCTTTATCAGCGCTCCATTTAACAACTGTCACTGCTCATACTAAAGAAAAAGGATTTGTTTGTTTTCACAAGACGTTCTACACGAATGGGTTCGTATTTGAGACCTCGATACACTTGATCTGGCTCATATCCTTGTGTTTCCCTTTCAACTAACTGCTGTCTATTTTAAGGAAAATAATTAAAACTGATGATGATTGATCTCTTATACTTTCAGAACAGCGTTTACCAACATGTGGTCCGTGGGAGCGAAGACAGGAGTATGTCAAATTTAAGGGAATATTTCCCGTCCTCTTATGAAAAGATCAATTGGGTGAAAAATAATTTTCTTTGCGATGGAAAACGACCTGTGCTTCAAACATGAAAGCAAAGAAAAGGAAAGGACTAATGACAGACTTGTCTTGTGAAACAAGCTGGAATACTAAGATGAACGGAAACTTCAGGAGACGATTCCTCCAAGAAAAAGGACCAAAATAAGTTCCTATGAACATAGGCCTACAGTCATAAATCGATATATCGAACCATTACTGGATGTCAAGACAAAATGAGCCAGCTTGGTGTCCTAGGCCAGAGTTTCCCAAACTATTTTGTGTGTGTACCACTTTAAGAGATTAGAATATCTCGCGTACCACCTAATGGTTGACAGATATAGTAACTATAACACCACCACCACTACGTAGCAGACCAAAAGACGGATTGTAAATTGTGTTTGTTAGAGTTAGACTGTTGGAGTTAAAAAAATAAAAAGTGTGTCCAGTTGTTTTATTATTTATTACAAGTATTCAATTCAAACATTCAGAAATGCCACTGTACAAAGAACTCGTAATAATTAAACATAAAACCCAAAGTTCAACTAACAACTTCAATGTGAAATGTGAGCTTGAAGATTAGAAGCCAACTTACAAGTTAGGAATGTCTGGTTTAAGAACGCTGAGTCCCGAACGAAGATCGTTTTCCACTCTTAAGGAGCCTATTCCGGTATTTATTCTTGAGATAAACAAGCGAAGATAATTCAGTCTCACACATGCACGAATTAGTGAAAGGCAGTAAAAATCTAACAGCTTTGTTAACTAATTCTGCATAGTCTGCACGCATCTCAACCCAAAATTTCACAAGAGCTATTGTTGAAAACGCTTGCCTTCCTTCTGAATCACAATTCAATTCATAAAACTGCTCCTTGTCTTTTTGGCTTTAAAGTCCTCCGGCAACATATAAATGTCTTAATATTTTTAAATTTTATATTTTATGTTTTTATATTTTTCGTAACATATCTAATATTTTTTATTTTTTTCGTAACATCACTGCGTACCACTACAGCGGTACGAGCGTCGCGTGCCACAGTTTGGAAAACGCCTACCTAAGCGAAACCCCACACAAACACCTACCATCTTTTTGGAAGCCTTCATAGGGAGGTTATGGCTGCTTGAGCTCTTAGTTCTCACAGTAAAGTGGTGCAGTTGCACTTCATATAAAGGGAGGTAGCACGCGGGGGGGGGGGGGGGGGGGTGTCCGGGCGGGGACACCAGCATTGTGTCCTATGCGAAACCCCACACACGACACGACACGAACCTAAAATAATTGTAGAGTAATAATTCACTGGCCGTGAAAGCCAATATACCGTATCTTATAGCGGATTCGGTCACGTAGTTGGTAGCATGCCGAGCTTCTATGCCCAAGGTCGCGGGTTCAAACCCGGCCGAAGTTGTCGGATTTTTAAGAGCGTTAAAAATCCTTCAGTATGCCTTCCTTCGGAGGGAAAGTAAAGCCGGCGGTCCCATGTCATAAATCTATGACATGTAAAAGATCCTTCCACAGACTAAACTTGTGTGAAGCTAAATTGTTAGGTTAGATTTCGTCGGAACGCTCTATCAAAATTCAACGTTCACCACTAGGTATCATTGATATCAAGTAGCGAAAGTTGGAACTACTTGAAATTGAACGGAACCTGTAGCTCACCCTAAGGGTGTCCGCTAGAAGCAGCTAGAGACTCAGGCGAGGCGAACATGTCCTCGAACACTCCCGGCACTAAAAGTCATACGATAAATAAATAAATAAATAAATGAATAAGTAAATCAATAAATAAATACGAAGCTTGTTCGGGAAATAGGTTAATGATTACTACGAGTTATCGAAACCACTAGTAATAAAGATTCGAGATATCGAGATTCGACTCGTATGTCCGGAAATACATACTGCTTAAAGTACATGACACTGATGAACTGCAACATTCTACGAGGGCTGTTCAGTAAAAATGGAGCATAGTTTTGATTTCATCCGCAACATTTATTTGTCTAAATTCTGTATAAAAACATCAGTTCTTAAACCTTAGAAAAAATCACGAGCCTTACAGTAGTCGCATATGATGTGTAACATGTGACATGTTACCCTAGTATGTGTCTGCCGGGAGCGCAAGTCCCTTGTTAACAGTGAACTCTGTTGGTCATTGAAATAACTAATTGTAAAACTCCAGTGCCAAATCCTTTCAGCAAATATGATATAATGAATATTTTCACACCAAAGAACGACAACTTGATGATGATTTATTGTAGGAATACATTTAATTGGGCCTCCAAACCTTGAAGAAAACCGTATGCGATTTACATTCCACATAGTGCTGTATTTTGGCCGACAGTACCTCGAATGCTTACATTAAATAAGAATACAGCAAAAGTATGAAGATTTAATAAATCATAATTGTTTTCAGCAAATATGTTATAATGAATATTTTCACACCAAAGAACGACAATTTGAAGATGATTTATTGTAGGAATATCTTAAATGGGGCCTCCAAACCTTGAAGTAAAGCGTACGCGATATACAGGGTCATCGAAAAATAATGACAACATTTCAAAAAATTATAGCACCGAAACCCTTTATGCTAATCGTGTAATTCTTTCACTGAACGCCAGCTGGTTAAAGTAAGTTTTGTTTTGGAGGGGACATGATCTTGCTATACGCACATTAGATGCGCAGTGGCCAAGGTCGGCCGGGGGCGCGCGCGCCAATGACTGCACCGCCCGACAAACTGCACCTGATTACAAAGCTGTAATTCCATGGTTTAATCAGTTTAAGGAAACAGGGACTGGAGAGAAAAAATCTAGGCCAGGCCGACCACCAACATCAGCATTGAACGCACGCTTTCCCAATGGCTGGATTGGTACGTGCAATCATTTCAGGAGTAACTGTCAAGATGGCGGCAGAAATTCGCTCCCGGAGGTGCTCCAAATCCCGAATCTTTTCTGCATACACAATATCTTTAATGTACCCCCAGAAAAAAAAATCCAAAGGGGTTAGGTCAGGACTTTATTGGCACGCGCGCCCCCGACCGACCTTGGCTACTGCGCATCTAGTGCGCGCATAGCAAGGTCACGTCCCCTCCAAAACAAAACTTACTTTAACCAGCTGGCGTTCAGTGAAAGAATTACACGTTTAACATAAAGGGTTTCGGTGCTATGATTTTTTCAAATGTTGGCATTATTTTTCGATGGCCCTGTACATTCCACATAGCCACATGGCCGACAGTACGTCGTTGTACCAATCTCCGCCACCGCGCACGCTCATTGTTTCCGTCACATTTCCGTCCCTTTTCCAAAATCACCCCCCACAAAAAATATCGACTACAGCAATCTAGTGGAAAGATGTTGCCCAAAAAAACGCATCTTCTTTATCAAATAGTACTTTCTAATTTTTAAGGGAGCGACATTGAGGTGAACCAGGTAAAAATACGAAGCCAGTAATAAAACGCATTGGGGGAAAAACCTTGATAATGCACACAGAGATAAGGCTGAACACACACAGATAAAACAAACACCATCTGTTGGAACACCAGGGAGGTTTGATAAGCATATCACTGCAACCTGATATGATGAGGACCATGTTTAAAAATGTAACGCAGCCTGGAAGTTACCAGACATTATTCTTGTCTCATTTAGGTGCTTGAACAGAAAATAATAAAGAGTTATTTTTAATAAATGTTTGCGATTAAACTTATAAAAGATTTCATATTCTGATTGAGCTGATCAATATCGATTCCGTTTACAAACTGACACTGTCCAGAGTTCTCAATCTATTTTGCCGGTATGGTAGACTCGTGAAAGACGGATATTTAAGCATCTTTCTAGACTCATTGGGTACGGAAGAATAAACATCATCTAGGGAGGATATTGAAGCATCCTTCTATACTCATGGAAGACAGAAGGACGAACATTTTCAAGGGAGAATATTCAAACATCCTTCCAGACTCGTGGAATACGGAAGGATAAATATCCCCAACGAAGGATATTGAAGCATCCTTCTATACAAATGGAAGACGGAAGGACAAGTATACCCAGAGAGGATATTTAAGCATATTTCTAGACTCATTGGGAAATTAAGGACGTACATCTCTAAGGGAGTAAATTCAAGCATCCTTCTCGACTCCGGTAGACGGAAGGACGAACATCCTCAAGGAAGGAAATTCAAGTATCCCATTAGTCTCATGGAAGACGGAAGGACGAGCAACCTCAAGGGAGAATATTCAAGCATTCTTGTAGACTCATTGAGGAGGGTAGGACGAATATTCTCAAGGGAGGATATTCAAGTATCCTTCTAGACTCATGGGAGACGGAAGGACAAATATCCGCAAGGTGGATATTGAAGCATCCTTCTAGATCCATGGGAGACGGAAGGAAGAACATCCTCAATGGAGGATATTTAAGCATCCTTCTAGATCCATAGGCTACGCATGGAAGATAAGGACAAATATCCCAAAAGGAAGATATTCAAGTAACTTTCTCTAAACTCATGGACGACGAAAATACATGTATCACCCAAAGGACGATATTAAACCATCCTTCTAGACTCAAGAAAGACGAACGGACAAATATCCCTAAAGGAGGGCAATTAAGCATCCTTATATACCCATGGAAAACGGAAGGACGAAAATCCTCTACGGAGGATATTCAAGCATCCTCTATACTCATGGAAGACGAAAGGACAAATATATCAAAATAAGGATATTTAAGCATCCTTCTAGACTCATGGAAGTCGGAAGGACAACAATCCCCAAAACAAACTGTCCTGCCGAAAGCAGCTTTCATTAGAAACATTTGAAGCCTCGATTGGTAACACTGCTTAAACGAACCCGGAGCTTGTCATAGAATAGTAACACGTAATATGGTAACCAAGAGGCGATTCAGTCGCTAATCCGCGTAATGGACCGGCAAGATAGCCCACGCCTCGCACACACATGCAGTCCACAAGCGTGGGAGGAAGTGCTATTGGGAGAGAATAATTTCACTTTTCACACAGTGGCTCGTATACAATAGGAGCTTTCTCAGCTCATCTCCACTCAATAAAGAACTATTGCACATCTGTCAACTTCCGCAGCTTCCGGAAACAGAGTGATTATCGTTGACTTCTTACCTAATCTTAACCGGCTGAGATCCATGCCAAAATGAAAGGCATTTAATGCTATCATTATTTATTTATTTAAGCGAAAATTCCCCTACAGGAGAGCGATTAAACTTGGATAACATGATGTCATTTGGAGGAGTCTCTCCTCCGCTCCTCCCAAAATCTCTTCATTCTCGCGGAATGCTCCTTCTTCCTCTCATCCGTCCACTTTTTCCCTGGTTGTCGTAATGATCTTGGTTCAAACTTAACTATCGCAATATTCGTCTGGCACTCAGTTCGGTCTTCGAAATGTTCTATGTTGATTACTTGCGAGTCTCTCTGTACCTCTTTAAGCCATTCTGTGCCGCATTTACTCTGTGTTATGATACCAAGTAGTTTTTTTTTTTTGGCAATCTGGAGGTGGCCATGTATGTGAGTGTAAAATTTGGCTCTGCGTTTTCTATTTTCGTCTGCTATCGTATTGGTCTTTTGATAGAGTTCTGTACTAGGTCTCTTCATCCAAATGCCGTTTCTGTTGATTGCTCTGTAGATCTTCCGGAGAATTGTTCGCTCCTGCTATTCCAGTTCCCTAATCTTGGAATGACCATCGATTACTATTGTTTCAGCGACATATGTTGCTTCTGGAAGAATAGCTGCTTTTATTACTATTATTAACAAGGATATGTTTTAGGGCTGGAGTGTTAGCTGTGATTAGCGTGGACAAAAAACCGACATGGATATCCGGTGGTTACCATGACAACGAGTGTTCGAATTCGACTTCAAATACTAGCATAATAATTACGCTAGTATTTGAAGTCGAAGTCTATTTAGGTGTTTGAACAGAAAATAATAAAGAGTTCTTTGTAATGAATATTCCCAGGAAACTTATAAGAGATTTCATACTCCGATTGAGCTGCTCAATATCGATTCCGTTTACAAACAGACACTGTCCAGGGTTCTCAATATATTTTGCTAGTGTGGCAGACTCGTGGAAGACGGAAGGACAAATATCACTAAAGGAGGACATTTAAGCATATTTCTAGACTGTGTACGGAAGGACGAACATCCCCAACGCAGGATATTGAAGCATCCTTCTATACACATGGAAGATGGAAGGACAAGTAACTTATACCCAAAGGAGGATATTTAAGCATCTTTCTAAACTCATTGGGTACTGAAGGGCAAACATCTCCAAGGGAGGGAATTCAAGCATCCTTCTAGACTCATGGAAGACGGAAGGACAAGTTACTTATTCCCAAAGGAGGATATTTAAGCATCTTTCTAAACTCATAGGGTACTGAAGGGCAAACATCTCCAAGGGAGGGAATTCAAGCATCCTTCTAGACTCATGGAAGACGGAAGGACAAGTAACTTATACCCAAAGGAGGATATTTAAGCATCATTCTAAACTCATTGGGTACTGAAGGGCAAACATCTCCAAGGGAGGGAATTCAAGCATCCTTCTAGACTCATGGAAGACGGAAGGACAAGTTACTTATTCCCAAAGGAGGATATTTAAGCATCTTTCTAAACTCATAGGGTACTGAAGGGCAAACATCTCCAAGGGAGGGAATTCAAGCATCCTTCTAGACTCATGGAAGACGGAAGGACAAGTAACTTATTCCCAAAGGAGGATATTTAAGCATCTTTCTAAACTCATTGGGTAATGAAGGGCAAACATCTCCAAGGGAGGGAATTCAAGCATCCTTCTAGATTCATGGAAGACAGAAGGACAAGTAACTTATTCCCCCAAAGGAGGATATTTAAGCATCTTTCTAAACTCATAGGGTACTGAAGGGCAAACATCTCCAAGGGAGGGAATTCAAGCATCCTTCTAGACTCATGGAAGACTGAAGGACAAGTAACTTTTACCCAAAGGAGGATATTTAATCATCTTTCTAGACTCAGAGCTTGCCACGGTGGGTGAGTGGATAGCCTGTCGGTCTACTAACCCCAAGATTGCAGGTTCGCTCCTGGCCATGGTAAGTGATTTTTGAAAGGCGGCAAAAATCACAATAGGCATGTCATACAATGTTGGCATGTCAAGGAACCCATTTGAATTCAGTAGGCCGTGTTCATAATGGCAAAATTAATCTCGGGAGTTTCCGCCAACACAAAGTTCCTCATTTCTCTACTAGAAAGCGCTATAGTGTTCAAGGAACTTGGATATCTAACCTCCTTGACTTTCATAGTGATTCAAGGAACAACGAAATTCGACATGCAAGACACCCTCTGGGTGTCAAATTACAAAGCTTGCACCCGGCATCCGAGGCCATACGACATTATTATTATTATCATTATATTATTATTATTATTATTATTATTATTATTCTAGACTCATTGGGTAATAAAGGGCAAACACAATTTAAGGCTGATTCTACAATACACGCATTCAAGTATACGGGGCTGATGGCCACGATGTCACATGTCACCCCGATAATATGAACCACCATTTTCTTTTTAAATGTTGATATATGAATAATCAAAAGGGTTCGTATATATAATCGATTAATCATATTAAGTGCTACGATCTATGAGTGTCATTACGAAACAGTGGCTGATCGATGATAGAGAATGGGTTAAACATGGCCCCCAATATTGGGAAGCCGGGCAGCTGTGTTTTGTAATTGAGGTATGAGCAGTGGGGTGAGGGTCCATTAGAAGATTCAGGCAGGTGTGCCGGCTACATGCACCAGGTGTTAGGCATCCAGCACGTTCCAAACTACAGAATTACATCTCAAAACGTCCTGTCGAACTAAGAGTTTAGTGTTCTTAGGAGACTTTACTGACTTAGTATACATATATGAACGAACAACACTTAACTAAAGCTTGTGTTCTTATAGCAAAGTATAGATGACACTACTGACCTAGTATACATAGATGAACAAGCAACACGTAACTAAGAGCTTGTGATCTTATAGCAACATGTAAATGACGCTACTGACTTACGGTAGCAAGCCTATACATAGATGAACCAAAAAATCACGTAACTAAAGAACTTGCGTTCGTATAGCAATGTATGGATTGCGCTACTGACCTAGTATGAACAGATGAACAAACAACACGTAACTAAGAGCTTGTGATCTTATAGCAACGTACAGATTACCCTACTGACCTAGTATGCATTAATGAACAAACACGTAACTAAGAGCTTGCATTCTTATAGCAGCGTATAGAATACGCTACTTATACGCGGTAGCATATATAGATGAACAAACAACACGTAACTAAGAGCTTGTGCTGTTATAGCAACATAGTTTATGCTACTGACATAGTATACATTTATAAAAACACTGGATGTCATGGTTACCAGGTGCCAAGCCATTAATAACGTTAATCCCAGATAGACCCCGAGATTCAAAACGTATCCAAGTTAAGAGATAAGACTTTCAGAATAGTAGGAAAAGATAGATCATAAAAGAAGCCTACCCGAAGAAAAAGAGAAATATTACTAAAGAGTACAGCGTACAATGACGTAACGCGCTAAATATGAATTAAGTAACCCTCGATAAGACAAAGAAATGGCAAGCCATGTCAAGGATATTCTACATTGCATCAAATAATGAGAAACGCCAATTCAGGTAGTGTTGGAACTAACGCGTACTTCCGCAGCGGCGATGACGCAGGTGGGTGGACGAGGCTATTTCCTCTCAGTGCCTAAATGGAGGAAAGACCATTATCCACTTGGTGGTATACACCAGCACGACGGGAATATTGCAGATAAGGATCAGTTAAAACCACCAACCTTAACCTTGACTAACTCATAAACTTCTGTAATAAAAATTGACTTAAGGAGGTGAAGTGAAGTTCTGAGAAAAACTTACTCGCACACTGTAATGGCCTATTCTCTCTCAGGTAAGAGGGATCTGCGCAGAAAATCCACACGGGGAGCTAACTAGGAAACCTTGTGATGGGAACAGTTAAGCCGAAGTTAAATATCTTGGTAATAACAAAATAAAAGCGTATCCATATTTTGCGTTTGCAAGTTGAGTGCAATTAAGAGGGTTTGAACAAAAATATGTTTTAGAGCTGGAAGGTCCATTTGTGATAAGCACGAACAAAACAAAAACAAACAAGAAGTTCCGTGAAGAACTAAAGAGCCTACTTTTCTAAAAATTTAAGATTCATGCCAATGATTAATCTATATGAATCTATCTAGAATAATGACGAAATTAAGTTGGTAATATTGAAATTTCTAATTAGTTCGAAATACTGTATAACTGGCATAATGTAGCCTAATAGAGAACTACAGTTGGCAGCCCTGGTGACTGAATATATTCTTAGTTCGATCTCTTAAGGTACAGAATACAAAATTTGGTTGAAGTCCAATGGATAGCATGGACGTTACATGCAGTTAAACATTGGATCAAACAGCGCGCGTAAAATCATGTTGGCAGCAATGACATACATGTATTGGTCAGAAATAATCTGAAATAATATCACCTATTGTTGTGTCAATTTGGAAAGAAATCCGTTAGTATAGAAGTTGCATGCATTTTAAAATTGGACCTATCAGCAGGCTTAGAATCATGTTGGTAGCACTGACGTATAGAAGTTACTTCAAATTAATATAGTATGTCAGGTAATATACGTGTGCATAATTTAAAGCTGTTGGCTTGCATACTTTCTGATATATGGGTATTTGGATTTTAAAAAATGAGAGCATTTATTAACAGTTGGCAGCCCTGGCGGCTCTTAAGAATATGCTCATTCATATCTGTTTATGTACACATAGCACATACGAAATTTGGTTGAAATCCAATTGATAGTGTAGAAGTTATATGCATTTAAAATTTGGACATATCAGCAGGCTTATAATCATTTTGGCAACACTGCCATGTATGGTCTCCTGGAAATTAAACTGCAATATTATTATCTATACGTGTGCCAATTTTGAAATAGCTCCCATTCATACCTTCCAAGATATCCAACATGGAGCTCAAATTTCAATTGAGATTTTTCAGCAGTTGGTAGCACTGACATTTTCAAATATGGCCGTGAGATATTCAGGTATAGATCTTTACTCCTACCAAATTTTGTTTCGATTGCTTCAGTCGTTTAGGAGTTGATAGGGGGGGGGGAGACACACAGCCAGCCAGCCAGCCAGAAGGACAGACAGACAGACACACATTTGCCCGATCTCATAAGGCTACTTTTTCCTCATTTTTTGCAAAATGTGAAAAGTAGGCTAAAAATGACACGGCGGTTACCATGGCAATAAGTGCTCGTCACCTAGTCCAGTAGAGACTTTAGATAACTCTCGTTGAAGCACGTCGCATCGAAAATTTACTGACAACTAGTTACCATGGCAACAAGGGCAAGCAGACTTAGATCCCAGTTGTTGAAGCGTGTTGTATCGACAACTAGTTACCATGGCAACAAGGACAAGCAGTCCTAGATCCCAGTTGTTGAAGCAGATGCGATTCACGAGGAAATATTAATGCCCATCATAAATGTTCCAGGATTTGTATTCAATTGTATTACATGCTCTCATTTTCCCAGATTTTCCTAGAAGCTCCCAACAAACCTTTATCACCACACCCTAATAATTGTGTGAACTGAATTACATAGCTAGGAGAGCGTGTGTGTGTGGCGGTCCAGGTGATGAAAACAAAAGTGGCAAACAAAAGGTCGCAACGAAAGCAGAACTAATTATTATTGTTGTTGCTGTTGTTCCTGACACATGCGCACAATGCGGAAACTCTTCATTTGTTAGTCACTCACGTGAACAGTAATTCACGGAGAAGTCCCCCTCATTCTCTGTTCCGCAGCGCGTGACTGTTACATAGGGTGTCACACAATTTACACTTTCCGAATGTTGGGAGCTTAAGTTATACTGTATTTTAATCAGGGTTGGATCAATTACTTCTTAAAAATAACGAACTTATCGTTACCGTAGTAATCCATTCCATTATCCCGTTATTTTCTTTTTCACAATTTTAATAATTTGTTGTTGATTGTAGGGCCTTAGAACATCTTGGTCATCGGTCCTGTGTACTTAAGTGTGTGTTGAACTTTTCTAATAAAGTGTATTCATGTGATGACGAGGTTATATTACCCAATACTTTTTTATTTGCCATTTAATGAACCAATGACAGGATATACTGTATACAGTATGTTTCACACTGGCTGGGGTAAAATATTTTCATAGGACCTAAAAATGCCTAAATGAGGGGTTGCGATATAAATCGCTATTTTCCCCTTCTTTCGATCATAAATACGTATTCACCCCATCAGACAACTAATTTGGATTATTTATTTATATCTAGTTATCTACTGCTATGCAAATAAATAACAGAAGAAACAGGGAAATCTATTGTGTGAGTAGATTTTGATGGAGGGGGCGTGGTGGCGCAGCGGTAGAGCTGTTGGCCTCTCGCCAAGGGTTTGATTCCCGGTCAATGCATGTGAGATTTTCGAAGTGAAATGCCCTGTGGTTCAGATTCCACGTAAATAGGAGGTCCCGTGGCTCATAATCGCGAGATTAACAGTTACGTTAAACTACAAGCCTCCTCTTTTCGTTTTAGATTTTGATGGGGTAAACTTTTGTGATCTATGAACCTTTAAATAAATCTTAATAAAATAAAATAAAATAAAAAATATAATAGCTAGAGATAGTCAAAATTCCTGTAATCACGAAAAAAAATTAAACAAATAAACATTGATTTAGAACATGATTTACACAAAAAATATCATATAATATTACACGTTTCAACTCGCGGAACACTCGCAGAGAATCGTAAAAAATCTATGACTCACGAATTTAGCATATTTTTGTCGTAATTCGCGACAAAACAGAATTTTACGGCAATTAACAAATAAATTAACTAAATTTGGACATTTTAGATTGTCTTTTCATAACATACACTGGGCTACAAAAAAGTGGAACACTGAAATAAATGCAGATGGTTGGCTGGTTCCTTAGTTTATGGCCTGCGACAACGCGGTCATGTAGCCCCATGTACTTTGGGTGTGCGTAGAATCTGTCCGATAACCGGTGATAGCTGTATTAGTGTGTGTTATCGGTGATCCAGGTAGAAGGACTGCAGACGATAATTTTTTTCAAGTAGTTCCTACTTTGTCTACCAAATGCTACCGTCCACGACACCTAGCTGCGGACTTGACTACTATATGTCATCGCAGCCAGCACCTGGCGACGAACGTTGGAACTAATACAGGGTCATAGAAAAATAATGCCAACATTTCAAAAAATTATAGCACCGAAACCCTTTTTGTTAAACGTGTAATTCTTTCACTGAACGCCAGCTGGTTAAGGTAAGTTTTGTTTTGAAGGGGACGTGACCTTGCTATGCGCACACTAGATGCGCAGTAGTCAAGGTCGGCCGGGGGCGCGCGCGCGCCAATGAAGTCTTGACCTCACCCCTTTGGATTTTTTTCTGGGGGTACATTAAAGATATTGTGTATGCAGAAACAATTCGGGATTTGGAGCACCTGCGGGAGCGAATTTTTGCCGCCATCTTGACAGTTACTCCTGAAATGATTGCACGAACCAATCCAGCCATTGGGAAAGCGTGCGTTCAATGCTGATGTTGATGGTCGGCCTGGCCTAGAATTTTTTCTCTACAGTCCCTGTTTCCTTAAACTGATTAAACCATCGAATGACAGCTTTGTAATCAGGTGCAGTTTGTGGGGCGGTGCAGTCATTGGCGCGCGCGCCCCCGGCCGACCTTAGCTACTGCGCATCTAGTGTGCGCATACCAAGGTCACGTCCCCTCCAAAACAAAACTTACTTACTTTAACCAGCTGGCGTTCAGTGAAAGAATTACACGTTTAACAAAAAGGGTTTCGGTGCTATAATTTTTTGAAATGTTGGCATTATTTTTCGATGACCCTGTATAGCGTTATCAAACTAACCTACAAATTTTAGCTTCCACAAGTGTAGTTAGTGGAAGGTTCTTTTTCGTGCCATAAATCTATGACATGGGCTCGCCGGATTTACTTCCCCTCCGAAGGAAGGCATATTGAGGGATTATTAACGCTCTTCGGCCAGGTTTGAACCCGCGACCTCGGGCATAGAAGCTCAGCATGCTACCAACTACGCCACCAAAGACGCTAAATAAATACAGAAACTAATATGATTAATTACAAAATCAAATAGATATTATTGAAAACTTAAAGGTAGTTTGATCACTTTATCACTTTATGGTGTTTTGAAAACCATCTTAAAAACATTACCGGGGGGAGATGATGATGATGATGATGATGATGATGTTTTAAGGTTACCGGCCCCTAATGATCTGGGTAATAGCGAAAATGACAGTGAAATGGAAACCAGAGCAAAAATTAAGTGAGACGGAAAGTACTTACAAAAGGGAATTTATAACGAAAAGATTCGCAAAAGGAATAGATTGCAAAATACGTACGAAATGTAGGCTAGGTTCAAAATACGTACAAAATGCAATGTAGAATCGAAATACTTACAAAATGCAAATGAGATCGAAAATACGTACAAAATGCAATTGAGGTTCAAAATACTTGCAAAATATAATTGAAATTGAAAATACACAATGCAATTCAGATTGAAATATCCAATTTCCAATCCAAAATATTCACAAAGTGCAATTGAAATTCGAAATACTTACAAAATGCAATTGAAATTGAAAATGCTTACAAAATGCACGGAAGATTCAAACTACTCAGTTGGATTGACAACACTTACAAAATGCAATTTAGATTGAAAATACTTGACAAAATGTAATTTAGATTCAAAATACCCTCAAAATGCAATTGAGAATCAAAATAATTGCAAAATGCCCACCACACAGAATGCAATTTAGATTTAAAATTCTTGCGAAATGCGGTTTAGGTTGAAAATACAAAATGCACTTGAAATTCAAAAATCTCACTAAAATGTGGGGGGACATGAGTTAAATTATGTACTTTTACATAGCGTTCCACTTCTTTTTTTTTTTGCACCGCAGTGTATATTGACAAATTCCAAAACAGAACTGTTTTCTGCCTTTTCATAACTAAAAATAATCCACAAGGTTTGGAATGTTGTCGCTAGATGGTAGCAGTTGCAATGCTTCGTATATACCGTAACTAATTATTACCGACATAATAACTTAATAAAGCACTGTGAAAAATTCAGTTTCACTCAAGAGATTTTCAAATTAATTCAAGAATATTTACCCTTATTAACCAAGAATTTTAGCCTGAATATTGACTGTCTTCAATTATAGCTAATCGCTCACATCAAACAATTATTTGGACATGCTTTTAGTTACGGTATCTAAAGCGCTTTAGAGAAATAAACGTCAGCTGCGTTCTCTCTACGCAGGGTTCGATTTGATTCGGTACCAATTCGGAATCTCTAGTTGTTCTGGCTATAGTTGTGAAATTAGGCTATAAATAAATGTTATTAAAATAAATGATGCAGAAAAAAATTGATAGTAAAATTTATCCACAAAGAAACCCTAAAAAAAAACACCTATGTATTTTATGGTACAGAATACCTAGTTAGTTATAGTTAATTAGTTGTTGACTTTTAAGGGGCAGAACAGCGAGGTCATCGGCCCCCTAAAACGGAGGTTTACAATATCATAGAATCCGACCTTACTGATGCTGTATTGGGGACCGGGGTAGGTCCCCGGGACTTAGAGTGAGGTACTATCGAGACATTTGCCTGGAGAGATTGTGGAAGAACTACACTCAAGATAGCCACTGTCAGCGCCGGGATTCGATCCTACGATCTCTGGACTTGCTACAGCTGCCCGTGGTGCACATGCAGTGAGTTCTTAGTTATGATCTACAGTATTCTGCGAGAAAGAGGTTAGCGTAGCGACAAAACTCTCTCTAAATCGCTTAGTATTTAGACCAGCCTTGCTTTATGGAAGTGAGAGCTGGGTAGATTCAGGATATCTAGAGGTAACTGATATGAGGGAAGCACGAATGATTGCTGGCACAAATAAATGGGAGCAATGGCAGGAAGGTGCTCGTAATGAAGAGATAAAGGCTAAGTTAGAAATGAACACGCCAGATGAAGCTGTTCGTATGATCCGACTAGCAATCAGAAGATGGGGCCATGTGAAGGGAATGGGGAGAGGTGCGACTAGTTGGTTGGTTCCTTAGTTTAGGGGTCATGTAGTCCCGTGTACTTTGGGTGTGTGTAGAATCTGTCTGATAACCTGTGTTAATTGTGATGGCTGTATTAGTGTGTGTTATCTGTGATTCAGGTAGAAGGACTGCAGACTTGTTTTTCTTCAAGTAGTTCCCACTATTGCTACAAAATGCCACCGTCCACAGCACCTGGCTGCAGACGTGTCTACTAAATGCCGTCGCAGTCAGCACCTGGCGGCGAACGTTGGTACTAATATAGCGTTATCAAAATAACCTACAAATTTTAACTTCCACAAGTGTAGTTAGTGGAAGGTTTTTTAACGCTCTTAAAAATCCGAAGACTTCGGCCAAGTTTGAACCCGCGATCTTGGACATAGAAGTTCAGCATGCTAGCAACTACCCCACCGAAGCCGCTGGGAGGAGAGACTATCTATTCTAAGAGGTTAATGAGTTCGGCTGTAGAGGGTAAGAGAAGTAGAGGTAGATCTAGGAGACGATGGTTAGATTCAGTGTTGAAAGATTTCAAGGTGAATGTAGAGGCGGGAAAGGCTGCAGTGCTAACTGCTAATAAGGGAGTATGGAGGCGACTCGTTTAGAAACAGAGGCTTGCAGACTAAACTGGACACTAATCGACAAACTTCTATATTTATTTATTTACTAATTTTACGGCTTGGAAGTGGTAGTGAAGATCAGATTGGTAGATAAAGTAACACATGAAGAGGTATTAAGACGGGTGTGAGAAGAGATAGGTTGGTAGGACACATACTAAGACACACCTATATCCAAAGTTCTCTCTACAATATCTCTCTCCCTGGCAAATACACATCAACCAGCATTTATAATTATCACCATATATTTTTTCATATACACATCTCTTCAATTCAACGCTGTTTTATCAAGACTTTTCTATGCTTTATTAACAAACACAATTTGTAAGATATCTGGTTTTGATATTTTAGTTATTCACCCTAACAATGCAACAACTTACAGCCTACACCACCAAGCTAATCCAGTTTATATGTATTTTATATTGTATAAATATTGTAAAATTGTTAGATTTAAGTTGTATTTGTATTGTTCATTATCAAGCTAATCCATTTCATATGTATTTTATATCATATCAACATTGTAATATTGTTAGAATTAAGTTCTATTTGTATTTTTCATTACTTATTATTTGTATAATCTGGTTAGATGGAAGAGAGGGCCCAATGGCCCTAATCTTGCCAGACAAAATAAATCTATCTATCTATCTTTTGGAAGACAACTATTTATAGTATCCTCTATTACGTCAAAATTTGTATTAAGCTGTATGTTACTGCACAGTTACGTATCCTACACCACGCTGAGGAAGGTCACAATGTGTTAATGTACTAAATACCGACAGTAGTGGCTACGCTGGCTAACGCGCAGCATTAGGTCATGGGGCCAAGCTCTCTGCTGACTCGGTAGACGCGTGGGTTCGAGCCCCACCGTCGGCCGTCCTTGAAATGCTTTTCCGTGGTTTCCCATTTTCAACACCAGGCAAATGCTGGGACGGTACCTTCTGACAGGCCGCTTCCTTCCACATCCTTGCCCAGTTTCATTCATCTTCATCCATTCCATCTCTCATCCCGACGCGCAGGTCGCCCACGGGCGTCGAATAGAAAGAAGACCTGCACTCGGCCTCTGAGGAGGCCACACGAAAAAAAAAAAAAAATGTACTAAATATTAACTTAAGGTAATAAATAGTTTATTATAATTAGAGCTCGGATTTCTATGTAATTACATATTTTACATATTTTTTCATATTTGTGGGTATTCTACATATTCTTAGTGATATTATATAAAATTACATATTTCAGAGTTTTCCTGTTTTTATATGAAATAAATTGCTGAATTGAAGTTTCACACTTATTGTGTGGCTGTTGTCTGTCCTCTCAACAAGGGGTTTAAGGTAATTATGAGTGACAGGTTTTTGAGCGGATGATAGGATGGGGAAACTGGTGCAAGTGTATTGAGTAAATTGCAAAAAGTGTTGAAGAGAATTCCCGGTTATTCAACATTTTACAGTGTGTGCCAAATTCTAAATGGAGATGACGTTGATCCTCCCGAGGACATTTCTCCAGCGAAAATTCCTGTCCTAAAAATTTTCCACAGTTACATCATGTGATGTTGAAAGATCTTTCTCTGCAAATAAGAACATCCTACGTGACAAACGCCTTTCTATGACCCCAGAGAACATCGAAAAATACTTAATATTTCACTGTGCTACAAAATTTAATGAATAAACGTGCTTTGAGTTATGAAAATAATAAGTTTCTATTGAATATGTGTGTGATATAGTCATATAATGACTCCGAAGAACATTGAAAAATGCTACAAAATGTAATATAAAGCGTGTTTACTGTGTTGTAACTGACAAAATGGTAAGTTTATATTAATTATATGATATTACATATTTTGCTACATATTTTGGTGCTTTTTGTTACATATTTATGTACATATTATGCCACTTGATATTACATAAAAATCCCAGCTCTAATTATAACCTAGGAATATCAAACTTAGTTATTAAAGGAAGGATCTAGGACAAGAACTGTAGGGGTAGACAAAGGTAAGAATATGTTAAGCAGATTGCCTCGGATGTAAGGTGCGGTAGGTATGTATACATGAAATTATTAGCTCAGGGCAGGGCACCATAGAGTGCTGCATCAAACCAGTAACAAAACTGAAGACTCAAAGACCAATAACAGCACACATGGAGTGGAGTCATAGGATGCGCTGTCTTGACAAGATGGAAGATAACGATAGAAAGACAGAAGATACTTTTACCGCTAATCTTGCGATCCTGGAGTAGGATGGCTTCTCAGTTTTGCCTCAATGTACCACGTTCCAGCCCTCACGCCAGAATTAAAATATCTTGGCAGAGCCGGGAATCGAACCCGGACCTCCGGGCGACAGCTAAGAACGCTAGCCGCTACACGCTACACCACGAGATGGTCCAAAAAGAAAACCATTCTAAATGTGTTTGATTATAACCACGTTTTGGTGAATGAAAGTTTATGGAGACGCTTTCTCAGGGGTTTGAGAGATGAAGCTTTAAGGCAAACGCCTGAATGATAGGCATCCAAAACAATAGCCGTGTAGTATTTTGTACTTACTGACTGACTGTAGCTACAGTAGGTAGAGATGAAACTATTAGCTCAGGACAGGGAGATATGGAGAGCTGTATCAAACAAGTCAAAAGACTGAACACACACACACACACACACACACACACACACACACTGGTGGTTTGTCTATCGTTCTTCAACAATAAATACATTAATAATAGGTTATACAAGGTCACAAAATTTGCACGTTCGAAATGTTCCACCTACAGATTAAATTTCATTGCACCAGGAAGTAGTGTATTAATCAAGATTACTTTCCAGCTGTAAAAGTAAACGCACGGATAATCATCTGTAATTTTCTCGTCCAGTAACTCTGTTTTGTTTCTCGGATCTAGAGAAGACATGCTCAGTATGATCTAGTATCAAAGGAATAGTTGTAGTCAGTTCTGATGTATCGCGCTATGAGAGGAAGGCTATTACCACTAATCAAAAGAATTTACGCTGAAGAAAGTAACTCCAGGATAAGGTGAGAGTTAAATTAACGTTGGGGTTAAAGTCGTTGTAGGACGCTGGTAATTGTAGCATTTCAATGATACAGCATGCTTCTGTTCTTATGGACAATGAACAATGTTTATCATGATGAGAGAGAAAGTGGTCACTTCTTAGGAAAGTCTAAATAAATCTATCAAATATAACAAGTTCAACTTTTACCTGAGACATAGATGATAATAATAATAATAATAATAATAATAACAATAATAATAACGCCAGTCAGTAGATTCTCCAACCATCCATTATCATACTTCCGAGGTTTAAAGGTGATGGCTATTTGGCTGGTGGAAGTGGATAAGGACTTGTTACAGTTTGAAAAATGTTGAAAGGATGAAGGCGTGGTGGACTAACAAGAAGAAAAACAGTTGAGATCAGTAAAAGTAAGTAAGTAAAAGTAATAATAATAATAATAATAATAATAATGATAAAGATGATGATGAAGATAATTGTTGTTTTAAGGGGCCTAACATCGAGGTTATCGGCCCCTAATGATCTGGGTGATAGCGAAAATGATAATGAAATGGAAACCAGAACAAAATTATCTGAGACGGAAAATACGTACAAAAAGGAACTCAGATGGAAACAACTCACAATATGGTCTTACAAAAGAGAATTTAGAACGAAAAGTTGCACAAAAAGAGTAGATTGAAAAAAGACCCACAAGACGTAGGCGAGATTCAAAATACGTACAAAATGCAATGTAGCGTCGAAATACTTACAAAATGCAACTGAAATTCAAAATACTTACAAAATGCAAATGAGATCGAAAATTCGAACAAAATGCAATTGAGGTTCAAAATACTTACAAAATGCAATTGAAATTGAAAATACACAATGCAAGTTAGATTGAAAAAAGCCGGTTCTGATTCAAAATACTCACAAAGTGCAATTGGAATTCAAAATACTTACAAAATGCAATTGAAATTGAAAATGCTTACAAAATGTACGGTAGATTCAAACGACTCATGTGGATTGACAATACTTACAAAATTCAATTTAGATTGAAAATAATTGACAAAATGTAATTTAGATTCAAAATACCCACAAAATGCAATTGAGAATCAGAATATGTGCAAAATGCCCACCAAACAAAATGCAATTTAGATTCAAAATTCGTGCGAAATGCGGTTTTGGTTGAAAATACTTACAAAATGCAATTGAAATTCTAAATACTCACTAAAAGGCCCGGCTACCTGCATTGAAAGACTTACCAAAAAGCAATTTAGATTGCCAATCTTTACAAAATGCAATTGAGGTTGAAAACAATCGCGAGATGTAATTGAGATCGAAAAAACGTACAAAATGCAACGTACATCAAAAATGCCTTAAAAACGCTAAAAAGGAATTTAGATACACGGTGAACCAAGTAACAAAAACTGTGCGGGAATCTTAAAGAGAAAAGGAAATATAAGGAAAAGAGGAGAGGAGAGAGAGGAGAGGGAACGCCCCAAAGGTAAGGGACAAAAGGGGAAAACGGACCCAGCTCAGGAATCCCTCGGGGTCGCTAACTCCCGAACTCACCAGCCGTGAGCCCCTGAGGGTGTAGCATTATCTACGGTGCACCAGAAGTGGTGGGGCTACATACACCCTGCCTTCTTAAGGGCCTTGAGCACAAGGCAGGAGGTAAAAGGAAAAGAAAAAGGAGGCTGACCCTCACAGAAGGAGGGAATCAGGAAAGATGAGACAAGGGCCAGTTAAGGCGGGAAAGTGAAAGACTCCCTAGGCCTCGGATACCCTAATACCGTCGGGGTCGGAAGAGAACAAGAGTTGACCAAGTGAGGTCGACAGGAAAGAAGACGGAGAGGAGTCCGGCACAAGTAAGTGGAAGCAATGCCGGACTCAGCTGGGGTCCCGTGGTCACTAATCCACGTCCCACTAGATGTGAGCCCCTGGGGGGGGGGGTTAAAAAGAGCAGATTTTCGAGGCATTAGGGATCCAAAAATAGAAGAAAATAAAAACACCCCATGGCAAATATATACGGATGGAAGCAAAAGCGAGGAAGAAGTTGGAGCAGGAGTAACAATATAGAGTAAAGCAAACCAGTTGAGAGATCAACAAAAATTTAAACTTCATGACAGTTGTTTGATTAACCAGGCGGAGCAACTTGCGATAATAAAGGCTCTACAATTTTTGAAAGAGACAACGGACAGCGAAGATTAAAAAAAGTAACTATACGAACAGATAGTAGAATGGCAATTGATTCTATAGCAGATTACAAAAATCACGCTCACCTAATTGAAAGAATAAGGAAAACCACGGCAACACTTAGGAGTAACAACTGGAAGATACAATTCGAATGGATTAATGCACACACCGGCGTAGAAGGCAACGAGTTGGCTGATGAACTAGCCAAGAAAGCAGCTAAATTAAATGAAATCTGTTACGACAAAATAATATCAAAAAAGTAAAAAATCAACTCTGCAAACAATCCAACAGTGAATGGCAACAAGAATCAGAAGAGACTTAGAAAGGAATCATTACTAAAGAATTCTTTCCAACAATAGAAAGTAGATTAGCAATCCAATCGACCTCACAACAACAATACTAGCTGGTCATAGAAACATTAGTTCTTATCTGTATCGGCATAAAATAGTACGCAGTTCCTAAGTGATCCCGCAACGAAGGACCACAAACAGTGGATCACCTTCTTCTTCGGCTGTTCCCCATTAATTGGGGCGCCGGAGCCAACCAGGCTAATTTTGGTTTTGGCCGGGGATTTAAGGCCGGATGCCCTTCCTGACGCCACGTGATTTTTCAGGTGAAAATTTCACCCCGCTGTCACCGGGATTCGAACCCCGGCCGTCCGGGTGAAAGACGAGCAGCTAAGCCACTGCGCCATCACGCTCCCCAAACAGTGGATCACCTAATCTTCGATTGTAATGTAGTGAAAAGTGACAGAGAAATCCTTAGAAACAATTTAATTCAAGATGAGTAGTGGCCAACACACAAGTCTGTTCTCATTAAAAAAAAAAATACTCAAAACCCTTTGCAAAATATGTGAACTCTTTAGACCTTCAAGGTTTAAAAACAAATAAGATTAGTCACCAGTAAGTAAACATTTATAAACTACAAAACACATCGATATAATGTAGTGTTGTGAAATAGTTGAAAGCATGTAGTACCACCATGTAGTGGAGCATGTAGAGAATGAACCCAATAAATAATACAAGTAGTTCCGTGAAGAACAATAGCCTATTTTCATATATCCTACTTATGTTATCGTAGATATTGAGAACAGACTAAATATTTCGGATGGTCGCCATGTTGGATTTTTATATATGTACTGTAGGTCTTAGAGTTATGTACTGTTACATGAAGATTATTGTGTACGTGTAGTATTCAAACTTCAATCGCATGATTAGGACACAAGAAATAAAAACTAAATTTTAAAATTCGCACTGCCGCCATCTTGAGGTTATGTAAACAATTGAACTAAATGAGATACCAGTGCATTACGATGTGTATAAACATTTGCTGTATCAAGTTTCATTGCGTTTGGATTATTAAATCGCAAGAAAAGTCTATTTAAAACTTTCAACTTCGCTTGGCCGCCATGTTAGTTTTGTAGTTAACCGGATTTTGAAAGTTTCATAGATGAACTTTCAGTAGTTCCCTTTATCTCCGTACAAAATTTCAGGGTGATAGCGGTAATAGTTTCAGAGATATAGAATGCCGGTGAAATATTTCGCACAGCCGCCATCTTGAGGTTATGTAAACAATTGAACGAAGTTAGATGTCATATATCCTCCTTGTGCGGTACATTACAATGTGTATAAACATATACTGTACCAAGTTTCGTTGCGTTGGGTTGGTTAAATCGCGAGAAACGTCTATTTAAAAGTCGCAAGTTTGCTTGGCCGCCATGTTGGTTTTGGAGTTACTAGCTTTTCAAAAGTCACATAGGTGAACTTCTAGTAGTTCCCTTCATCACCGCACAAAATTCCAGGGTGATATCGGTAATAGTTTCTGAGATATTGAATGCTGGTGAAATATTTCGCACAGCCGCCATGTTGGATTGGTGAGACGTAACAAAATTTTAATCACGGTCGGGGTCATCTGGAATAGTTCTATGAACTTACCGAGTTTCATTGAAATCGCTCCAGCTGTATAGATTTTATTAGGGGGGAGGGGTGGGGGGCACACACACGCACACACAGACACACGGGCAAAAGGTGATCTCATAAGCCTATTTTTTTTTCATAAATGAAAATAGGCTAATAATAATAATAATAATAATAATAATAATAATAATAATAATAAAGGATTCTGAAGAACAAACATGTAAGGCTTACACTAAAAACAAAGCAACGAAAACCATAATATGAAAACTGATGAAGAAAGGGCAGCTAGGTCAGCCAGGATGAAGAGGTTTAGGAAGAGTAGGATGATGACAGCTCAATTCCCTGTCAATCCGTAGATTACTTAAATGTATTTGGTTTGATTTAAGTGCTCCAATGTGGGCGAAAACTATAAAATTAATAAATAAATTAGTAAATAAATAAATACATGAGACTGGTTATTGCTTTTACGTCTCTCTTAACAACTACGGCTTTTAGAGACGCCAAGGTGCCAGATTTTTGCCCCGAAAGGGATCTTTAAAACGTGCCAGTAAATCTACTGACACGGCTCCCTCGCATTTGCGAACCATCAAATACCAATTGACTGCGCCGGGATTGTAACTCGTAACCATGGGCATTGCATGCCAGAAACTTACCATTGCACTACGCAGCAAGAATAAATGTCAATAATATTCAAAATACAATGAGATATACCAGTGAAAATGATTGTTCCATCTTGGAAGAGTAACGGCGTAGAACTTACAGTTAAGGGGGCACATGACGTCGCCGTTCCACCCCTTAAAACAACAATAACTAAGTAAAGTTACAGTTACTGAATTTAATGAATGTAATTGTTGTTTGAGTCTTCAGTCTTTCAACTGGTTTGATGCAGCTCTCCATGCTTCCCTGTCTCTACATAGCTACATCCGAGGCAATCTGTTTAACATATTCTAACCTTGGTCTACTCCTGCAGTTCTAGTCATCGACCCTTCCTTCCATAACTAAGCTTGATATTCCTGGGTGTCTTAGCAAGTGTCCTACCAACCTATCTCTTCTCTTCATTAACAGTCGCCAGAAACATCTCTCCTCTCCCACTCGTCTTAATGCCTCTTCATTCGTAACGCTAACCCTATATACCCATCCGATCTTCATCATTCTCCCGTGACACCACATTTCAAACGCTTCAATTCTCCTCTTTTTTGCTGCACCAACAGTACACGTTTCACTTCCATAGAGCGCCACGCTCCAGACAGAGGCTTTCAAAACTGACTTCCTAATACCTAACTCTATATTCGATGTCAACAGATACCTTTTCTAAAGAAATGGTTTCCTTGTCTGTACTAAACTACTTTTTATATCATCTTTGCTTCGTCCATCACTGGTTATTTTGCTTCCTACGTAACAGAAGTCCCCTACTTCCTTTACCCTTTCACCTGCCAATTCAACGTTCGTGGGGGTTTCTTATTTATTTCGACTGGATTCCATATTTTTGTTTTAAATTTAATAATTTTCTTCATGAATTCTTCCCTCAAGACAGAATCCATACCATTTAAAAACTCATTAAAATCCTCTGGTGTGTCGGCTAAGATGATAAAGCCGTTATTCCTTTGTTACCGTATTACTCTCCAATCCTCATACAAAGCTTGCATGAACACACCGTGTTCTTGTCAATAAGTCAGTCAAGCACGAGCAGTGTAGTGACGCCAGCAGCCACATACTGATTATCACATTCAGATTAATGTTAATTGTTGTAACAGACCTCAACTGGTGTACAAGAAAACTGCATAGCAACGAATACTCTCAGGACATGACAATATAGGGTTGGTTGGTTCCTCTGTTTAGGGGCTGCGACAACCGCGTCCTGTAGCCCCGTGTACTTTGAGTGTGTATAGGGATGTATAGAACTAGCACCGATAGAGCGCACTGCTGTTATACTGGGTAAGCGCAAGGCGCTCTTCATTTGTCTCCTGTGTTCTCATGCCGCTAATATCCACGAATTTAAGTTGTTTAAATTGCTATTTTCGTGACTATGCCGAGGTATTGCAGTGTTCCTCTTTGCAAAAATCAGGGAAAACCGATTTCGTGTCACCAATTTTCACAAAATAAAGAAATGAGGAAGAAATGGTTACATGCTATTAGAAGGAAACATTTCGGTGAAGAAAATCTGACCGAAAATATTAAAGTGTGTTCCCATCGTTTTCAACTCGATGACTTCACGAAAACTGTGTTGGGCAAGTGTGATTTACAAAGGGAAATAATTCCTACCTATAAACTGAATAGACATATCGATAACAACCACTGAATTTATGCGTTTGTATTTGAAGGTGAGAGAGCAAGATTAAAACCGGGCACTGTTCCATCGCTTTCTCCGTGGACCACGAACACAACAAAATAAGGAAGAGGCCATACACAAGAAAATTGCCAGTTTACCACGATAAGCCTACAATATCGGAATCTGCATAAATTTTCTCCATTGAAGTACGGTACGGGAAGAAATCGTCAATGTACAGGAAGAAGTGAATGTAACATTTGTGACTCCCATTTTCAAAGGCATCAATACTCGGACAAATACTTCAAGAATAAATGTCACAACATTAACAGTCAAAAACGTATTATGGTTGGTTTCCTGAAATCAGAATTAATCGTCAACTTACATCTGCCCAACGGAGAATGTGGTACCGGTAGTGACTGACTTCTACATTCTTGAGTCATAGGCCAAAGTTAGCCAGATGAATGGAAACAGTTCATGGCCTTAAAACAGGGATTCTCAAACTTTTTAAATACTGTACCCCTAAGTCGTTTCCAAGGGGTACGGAAACGATTTGTATTAAGAAATTGACAAATTACAAAAGAACCAAACGTTGCGATGCATTTTGAGGTAAACAATACCGGTATCAACTTTCTTTGATTATGTTTACCTTAAAACAAGACCGTTTCATGTACGCTATCAACCAAAAAAATACACGAATCGAAGTCTATAAGCAAGGGGAGCCAGTGAATATTTAAATCTCTATTTATAAATGGAAGATTAAATTTTACGTGACCGTTAATCTAGAGATCATAAGGCACAGAGGACTTCCCCTTTACGTGGAATCCGAACAGGACAAGGCATTTCACTTTGAAAATCTCACATGCATTGACCGGGAAATCTCTTATGATTTAAGTCTTATGGAGATATAGGCTATTTATCAATATAGGCCTACAATAAATACTCAAGCATGCTGACTCCTATTCATAATTTGAATAATAAAGCGTGTTAGAATTTTGTTATTACCGCTGTAGCCTACTAATTCTTCCCTCCTCCCACTAGTTTTAGCGCCTCTAGTCCGTAGCTCATTTTACAGCTGTTTAACGCTTAAACGCTGAAAATCGTTCATAATATATTAGAGGATATACCTATAGAATTAATTAATATAGTCTTGGAGTAAAATTAGAGAAGATATAATTTACTTTAGCTTAGATAACTCGGTCACAATCTATACATTCCTCGTAGCTGACTGGGGGAAACATAGGACGATCGCCTTGCGCTTACCCAGTACTACACGAGCGCTATCTGGCGCGAACTTTCTCAGGCTACATCCCTATTAGAGTGTGATACCTGTTTTTAATTCAAGTAAGTACTGCATTCATTGGATTTTCAAGTACCAAACGCCACCGTCAACGACCAACTAGTTCGGCACTTTGTTACTAGATGCCACCGCAGTCGGCTCCTGGCGACGAACGTTGGAACCTAAGAACGTTATTCAACTATAATTTAGCTTCACACAGGTATTATTAGTGGAAGGTTCTTTTTCTTCTTCTTCTACTTCTCCTCACCCGCTAGGTTGGTGGGTAACATGCATGTCTTCCAAAAGTCATCTTTCTCTGGCCTGTAGTTTCAAATGGCAATAAGTGTGCTTGCCTTTAATGATGTCTATAAATTGAGTCCTTAGTCTTCCTCGACTACTCTTTCCTTCTAGCTTCCAGGGGCCGATAACCTAGATGTTAGGCCCCTTAAAACAACAATCATCATCATCATCATCATCATCATCCTTCTAGCTTCCCCTCGAAGAGTGTGGTGCCCCAGTCAGAATGACGAATCAAATGACCAACAAATCTATTCCTTCTTCTGGTTAAGGATTCAAGCAAGGTACGTGTCTCGTTTGCTCTTTTGAGAACATTCTCATTCGTGACTATATCAGTCCAAGGTATCTTTAGTAGTCGTCCTTTAACATCCCTTAAATCTATTACAATGGCTCGCCGGCTTTACTTCCCCTCCGAAGGAAGGCATACTGAGGGATTTTTAACGCTCGTAAAAATCCGAACCCACGATCTTGGGCTTAGAAGCTCAGCATGCTACTAACTACGTCACTTTAAGGTAACTAATTTAGATTAACCCTGTATGTATTGTTGGCTGTATTGGTTGTGTGAATAAATTGTAGCCTACTCGTTTCATTGCAGGCCCTGTAACCTTAGTTTCTGGCAATCCCTCGTACGTAGTGCTGACGACCAAATTGTACCAAGCCTTATAAAATGAACGAACTACAAGAAACACAACAGATCCGGAAGACAGGCAGAGAAAGGTAGCTCGCAATAAATCTGAGTTCCCTCCATCAAAATACTTATCTCCCTAACACGGCCAATATAATTCCAGTGTTAGATGGGCGGGGACGAGCGTACGGTTCAGTAAGCAAGCTCGCTGCGAAAACCGGGCATTACCGACAATAAATCAAACAATTAGAGAAAGTGAACGCGTTTTCATATTTTCGGAAGTTTATAGTGTTATCTGATCGATTAATTACGACAACTTGTGGTTACGCGTGACCCCTGAAGAGGTCTCTCCTCTACCTTTCTCCCAAACAATAACGATTATGTAAACTTTGAGCGGGCGCACGGTACGATGGTGAACCAATATTCAGATTATGTTAGATTGTACTGAGAAGAAAGTGTTGGCTTTACGTCATAATAATAAGTAGTCTGTTGTTAGGAGTTCCGTCAAAGGGAAATGGCTCGGAAACAATTACTCTGCCAGAACACTATGTGCTACAATACTGACAAATTACCGGTTTTTGTAGCTTAATGTAGTAAAATATAGCCAACATATGAAACATGAGACTGTGAGTAAATTGTTACAATAAACTTTCATCGTAGAAGGGATGATTTTTTGGCCTAGTCGACGGGTACACGCAATAACCTGGCCGGGAGATGAAGGCTCGCCGCCCGAGACAAGTGGCTGCGTACGACCGGCTGTCAGTAGCAGATATAGAAAGAAAGAAAGAAAGAAAGAAAGAAGGATGGAAAGAAGGGAGGAAGAAAAGAAGGAATGAAGGAAAGAAGGAAGGAAGGAAGGAAGGAAGGAAGGAAGGAAGGAAGGAAGGAAGGAAAGAAAGAAAGAAAGAAAGAAAGAAAGAAAGAAAGAAGGAAGAAAAGGAAAGAAAGAAAGAAAGGAAAGAAGAAAGGAAGAATGAAAGAAAGAAAAGAGAAAGAAGGAAGGAAAGAAGGAAAGGAAGGAAGGAAGAAAAGAAGGAAGGAAGGAAAGAAGGAAGTAAGGAAGGAAGGAAAGAAGGAAGTAAGGAAGGAAAGAAGGAAGGAAGAAAAGAAGGAAAGAAGAAAGGAAGGAAGGAAAGAAAGAAGGAAGGAAAGAAGGAAATAAGGAAGGAAAGAAGGAAGGAAGGAAGAAAAGAAGGAAGGAAGAAAGGAAGAAAGAAAGAAGGAAGGAAAAAAGACGGAAGGAAGAAAAGAAGGAAGAAAAGAAGGAAGGAAGAAAGGAAGGAAAATAAAGAAGGAAGGAAGGAAGAAAATAAGGAAGAAAAGAAGGAAGGAAAGAATGAAGGAAGGAAAGAAGGAAGGAAAGCAAAAAGAAGAAAGGAATGAAAGAAGGAAAGAAGGAAGGAAAGAAAAAAGAAGGAAGGAAAGAAAGAAGGAAAGAAGGAAGGAAAGAAGGAAGGAAAGAAAAAAGAAGGAAGGAAAGAAGAAAGGAAGGAAAGAAAGAAGGAAGGAAAGAAGAAAGGAAGGAAAGAAAGAAGGAAGGAAAGAAAAAAGATGGAAGGAAAGAAAGAATGAAGGGAGGACGGAAAGGAGGAAAGAAGGGAGGGAAGAAAGAAGGAAAGACAAGCCTCCCTACAACCCGGACCTCGCTCCAAGCGACTTTCACCTGTCTCCTCACTTGAAGGAGCACCTAGGAGGTCGACCCGAGGGCGCCTTTCTTCCGAGGTTTGGCCTGAAATCCGCGGACTTCCTTAAGACTATATCTCACAGTTTGTCTGTCTTCTAGGTCTGTTAGTGCCAGTTAGTCTCAGTTTCAGTCATTCAACAGGTACATTGACTTCACTGTAATTATTTTGAGTTGGTAGCACTGTTGTAGACAGCGTTCAGATTCAGTGATTTTGTTTTCTGGACAATTTCCTTTTGACGCAACTCTCAGCACTAGGCTAATTATTATGACATTAAGTCAACACTTTCTACTCAACATAATCTGAATATGGGTTCAGCTATCTTTCCGTCCGTCCACTCAACACTTACATAACGATTATAGCAACGCCCTCAATGGCGTAGGGGTGACAACCTCTCGAGCTGTCATACACAACTGCAAGTCATTGCTGTGTCTGAGTCTTCAGCTCACCATGCCTCCCTTTCCTGAGCTAATTGTTCCATCTCTATATAGCTACCACCAAGGTTATCTGTTTAACATATTCTAAACATGTTCTACCCTTACAGCTCTTGTCCTCGACCCTTCTTTCCAGGGCCGGATTTAGATTTTATGCGCTCCTAGGCCCGTGGCATTTTGTCGCCCTCTCTTCATACCATCGTTAAGAAGGGAGAATTTAGACCTCAGAAAGGTCTTTGTGAAGGTAATTTTTATTTTATTCTAATGTATCGTGAAGTAAAATCAGTTAAATAAATTACAATAATAAGAGAATCAATTGTTTCTAGATTTGTATATATAAACTATAAATAAATAGGCCAACGAGATATTAATAGTACATTATGCAACGAGCCTATAATGGCTATAATTAAGACACGAGTATTTTTTATAAAACGAGCGTATGCGAGTTTTATAATTTCCATACGAGTGTCTTAATTACCATTATAGGCGAGTTGCATACGACTGTTTATGTTCGACGATAATTATAACTTTATTATATGTTTTAACATAAATATTCATAAATATCTGTTGAGAGTCAGCTACTGGAATGTTGTGATCGCAGAGCGAGCGTTGGGTATTATATCTTTGTCTTTCAAGAGCTTTGAACAACCGACGCATGCGCTCTGTGTGGTTGCAATGCCATATGCAACCATATGTTTACATCAGCCGTCCCTCAGTAATATTGTCACCGCAGTCATTTGAAGACAATGCGCTGTGTAGAAATTAGAGTTGGTGATTTTAAGGTACAGTGCTATTGCTTGTCTCATATTCGCCAGTTTATTTACGCGAACATATGGACGGTGGGTATTCCATGTCGGTAATTTATTATAGTTCGATGTTGTGTTTATGTCCGACATGTTGGATTTTGAGCGCATGCGCGAAGTTATCGTTACCTAATTGGTCAATGAACGAGCTCTGATTGGCTGGAGAAACTGTATCATAATAGAAAACAGTGTTATAATGACCATCATTATGATACATTTATCTGACACATAATAGGGAGGGTCGAACATAAAATAAGTTTAAAGCATTTAAGATTCATTATACACTTACAGATATTCAGATATACACATGCACTACATCATACTAATTGCAACTATGCATAATGAAAAATGAAAATCCACAGCCTGCTTCCAGTCTCCGACCGGGTCAGGAATGGAATGAATGAAGCCCCCATCTAGCGGCGAGGATATGTACTGTGCCGGCTGCCGAGGCCTGACGCACTCCTCTGGGAACTATGCATAATGAAATATTCAAATTAAAACTACATTAATATTAATATTCAAGACTTAAGTTTTCTTCTAATAAATCATAAAACATTTCTGTTCTAAAGCTGAAGTCAAAAAATCTGCTGTTGCAAAACATTTATTGAAAAATGATGGCCACAATATAAATTGAAAAAATGCCAAAATTTTGGAAAGTTTAATTTAAATCATAAAATTACACGAAATTGGTTTTGAAAAAATCATAAGCAGTAAAACTCCGTTTAGTCTATTGTTGAACCGTAAAAAGAACTTTTTGAAGTGGAACAAGATTAAAAAGGAGCGTAGAACAAAATAATTACGGAAAATCACTTTATAAAAAAGTAGAACTTCCAGTTTTTTTTGTAAGTGATGTAAGACAATTTTCCATCAAAGTCAGTTTATAAAACCTTCCTTCTTGCTTTTGCGCCGCTCAGCATGGTGCGCCCCTAGGCCGGAGCCTATGGGGCCTATTGGTAAATCCAGCCCTGCTTCCTTCCCTTCCTTGCTATAACTGGGTGCCTTAGTATGTGTCCATTTCTCTTCTCTTCGTGGCCAGAAACATCTCTCATCTCTTACTCGTTTTAAGGCTCCTTCATTTGATGCTTTATCTACCCATCTGATCTTCATCATTCTCCTGTAACACCACATTTCAATTCTCCTCTTTTCTGTTGCGCAATAGTTCAAGGTTCACTTGCATAGCGCGCCACGCTCCAGACAAAGACATTCAAAAATGAATTTTAATGCCTAAATCTATGATGCCAACAGTGGGAAAGCACAAAAAAAAACAAGGAAAACCACGTCCAGGATGGTTGAGGTGGGAATCCAACCCGCCTCTTCTCAATTTTGCCTCACGAGGCTGAGTGGACTCCACTACAGTCTTCGGACCAGAATTAAATTTTTTGACAGAGCCGGGAATCTAATCCGGATCTCTTGGGGCCAGCCAAGAATGCTAGCAGCTACACCACAGTATATAGGAATGGGTCTCCCTGGAAATTTCACTCGAAACTTTTGTATTATTCTAGCGAACTATTTCCTCCACTTTATGTACGTATTGTGCAGATATACACGTTCACGTAAGGAATTTTCACATAAGGCATTACAGCACTATACACCATCACAATAAAACTGGCTAAGAGATTCAAACGTACAGGTTCAATAAACAATAAAAATAAACGTAAAGGTCGTTATTTCCTTACTGAAGCTAAATTAACCGGAGTAACCGGAAACTTCATAAGGAGACGCCGATTATGTTTGGCAGCAGATGGGGAACATTTTCAGCATCTACTGTTAACATGGTGAGTAAAAATGCATGATACTGATTTTAAGCACCGTATTCTGCCGTCCATACGCGCGCGTGGCAGCCGGGAACTGAGCTGTCACTGGCGGAGCGCGTGAGCGAGAATGTCCTTGCCAAGCAAATATAAAGACCCTGTATACAACTTGAAGGTATATGTTTCACAAAACTCAAGCTCAAGGTGCGGTTTGTTCCAAATCTTCTCAATAGTATTGGAAAAATCTCTTGCATTTCTTGATAAGTGAACGGAAAATTACTTATTTGTTACACTGAAAAAAAAAAAAAAAAAGAATGGCTTCGAATTTCCATATTTCCAATGCCAGTCAGGCAAACCGCGAAGCCAAAAGATTCAAATCACTGAGAATAAAAAGCATGAATTTAGACAAAATAATATGGTTTAACAAAGCATTTACAGAACTAAACCTAACACCGAATTACGTTCCTATTAACAATAACTCGAAAAATCAATCAGCGACAATATCTAATACACAAGAAATTAATCGCCAAATGTACAGAAAAACTGTGTGGACCGACTGAAAAGCAGCAAAAGACAATTTTTATAGGCAACACTGGAAAATGAATGACTTCAAATTTTCACATTAATTGTTTATAAAGTGCATTTAAATAAATAAACAAGACGATAGCCCCTGCCAAAACTGTGTCGTGTCGAGCCAGCATAACGATAAAACAATAAGTTTTAAGGGGCGGAACTACGAGGTCATCTGCCCCATGAGGTATGTAGGACAGGCCTTCTAATTCTTCTTCTTTTTAATATTATTATTTTTATTATTATTAAGGATGTCTACCAAAACCAACTACAGATTTCCCTGACAATTCCCTTATTTTTCCAGGATAAATCAGAAAATTCCTGAGTAACAGAAGCGACCATAATCTAATATATAAAAGTGAAAGTCTGTATGTATGTATGTATGTATGTATGTATGTATGTATGTATGTATGTATGTATGTATATATGTATGTATATATGTTGGTTCCGTATACAAATCTACACCGTTCCACCAATCTCAACCATATTTTGCATACACATAGTTTAGGACCCAGAAGGAACCGCTGGCTACATGAATTTTCGATAGTCTTTCTCATTCTTCTGATTGTGGCCCTTTTTCACTCAAAAACAGGCTAATCAAATCATAAAATATACTCATGAAGGAATGGCAAGGCAGATAGTTTCCATGGCAACATAGCTCAAGTCGAGACACGGCCGACTTGATGCCAATTGCGCTCAGCACTACCGGTATAGAAAATGAGGATCTTTACTTGAAATCCCGTTAGTTACTCAACTGCTCACACAGCACTGTCAACCGAGTTTAGCATAACAAAGACTTGACACTATCTTCTTTCTACTATATATTTTTCAAATACCACTCACTCACTCACTCACTCATTCATTTATTCATCACGAAATCTCAGAAACCACCGAACGGATTGGAATGAAATCTGGTATGCAGCTTCCTCAAGGGCCGCAAATGCCCACTAAGAGAGAAATTTTGGCTATTCAGGTTCTAAAGGGGTGTTAAGGGGGTAGACCTGCATTTAATTGAATAGCAATATCTCCCGATTGGTTTCATGGGGGGATGTGATACTCGGCATATAAACTCATCATTAAAAATAAGAAGACATGTGTCTGAGGGTTTTTTCGATGTGGTGTATATTATGAGGTGAAAGGGGGGAAAAGTGGGGATTAAAAGATTCTTAACGGAGCGTGTGTCTCTTAAACGACATAGGCGAGGAGTTTGAAACACAGCGAAAAAGAAATCAACATAAAAAAGAAGTAAATATGTGATTGACAGTTTTTTCATAAATCCAATTTAAGGGGCCCATGGGGAGAGATGAAATTCTGGGGGGGGGGGGGGGAACAGGAAAGAAAGTGTCCTAACTGATTGACTGACTGGCTCACTCATCAAACTCAGGGGGAAAAACTGCTTTAAAGTAAGTAAATAGCTGTTCGACAGTTTTTTTTTTTCATAAATCAAATTTAAGGGGTTCATGGGGAGGGGTGAAATTCTGAAAAAAGAAAATTGAAAGAAAATGTCCAGACTCACTCACTTACTCATCATCGCCTAGCCAAAATTATTGAAGTTAGAAACATGACAGTTTGGGGATATGTTCATTGTATGTCAAAACCGTCTACTAAGGGAGGATTTTCGGATATTCAGGTTCTAAAGGGGTCTTAAGGGGGTTAAACCTGCATTTCATTGAATAACTATATCTCCCTTTTGGTTTCATTGGGGGATGTGATACACGGCATATAAACTTATCATTAAAAAGTAACAAGACACGTGTCTGAGGGTTTTTCGATGTGTTTATGAGGTTAAAGGGGTGAAAAGTAGGGATTGAAAGATTCCTAATGGAGCGTTATCTCTTAAACGACATAGGCGAGGAGTTTGAAACTCAGCGGAAAAAAAATCAGCATAAAAATAAGTAAATATGTGTTTGGCCGCCTTTCCATAAATCCAATTTAAGGGGCCCATGGGGAGGGGTGAAATTCGGGGGGAGGGACAGGAAAGAAAGTGTCCTAACTGATTGACTGACTGACTCACTCATCAAACTCACGGGAAAAAAACTGCTTTAAAGTAAGTAAATAGCCTTTCGACAGTTTGTTTTTCAATCAAATTGAAGGGGTTCATCGGGAGGGGTGAAATTCTGAAGAAAAAAAAATTGAAAGGAAATGTCCTGACTCATTCACTCACTCATCAACGCCCAGCCAAAAATATTGAAGTTGGAAACATGACATTTTGGGGATATGTTCGTTGTATGTCAAAACCGGACACTAAGGGAGGTTTTTTGGATATTCGGGTTCTAAAGGGGTCTTAAGGGGCTTAAAAACCTGCATTTCATTGAATATCAATATCTCACGAGTGGTTTCATTTGTGGATGTGATACTCGGCATATAAACTAATCATTAAAAATACGCAGACATGTGTCTAAGCGTTTTTCGATGTGGTGTATTATTATGAGGTGAAAGGGCTGAAAAGTGGGGGTTGAAGGATTCCTAATGGAGCGTGTAGGCCTATCTCTTAAAAGACATAGGCGAGAAATTTGAAACTCAGCGAAAAAAAATCAGCTTAAAAAGTAAGTAAATCGGTTTTCGACTGTTTTTTCATAAATTAATTTAAGGGGCCAATGGGGTGGGGTGAAATTCTGGGGGAAAAAAGGAGAGAAAGTGTCCTAACCGACTGACTCAGGGGAAAAAGACAGCTTAAGAAATAAGTTAATAGGTGTTCAAGCGTTTTTTAATCAATCCAATTTAAGGGGCCCATGGGGAGGGGTGAAATTCTGGTAAAATAAATGAAAGAAAATGTCCTGTCTGACTCACTCACTCATCACGCCCGGCGAAAACTATTAAAGTTGGAAACATGAAATTTTGGTAAGATGTTCGCTGTATGTCGAAAACGTTAACTAAGGAATGATTTTTGTTTATTCGGGTTTTAGAGACGTGTCAAGGGGTAAACGTGCATTTCATTGAATAACGATATCTCATGAGTTGTTTGTTTGGGGATGTGATATTCGGTATATAAACTAATCATTAAAAATAATCAGACATATGTCTAAGGGTTTATCGATGTGGTGTATATTATGAGGTGAAAGGGGTGAAAATTGGGGGTTGAGGGATTCTTGACGGAGCGTGTATCTCTGAAATGACATAGGCGTGAAGTTTGGAATTCGGTGGGAAAAAATAGCTTAAAATACAGGTAAATAGGTGTTCGAACGTTTTTTCATAAATCCAATTAAGGGGCCCTTGGAGAGGGGTGAAATTCTGGAAAATAAAACAGGAAAGAAAGTGTCCTAACTGATTGACTCACTTACTCACTCATCAAACTCAGGGGGGAAAACAGCTTTAAATAAGTAAATAGGTGTTTGACCGTTTGTTTCATAAATCCAATTTAAGGGGTTCATGGGGAGGGGTGAAATTATCAAAAATAAATGAAAGAAAATGTCCTGACTGACTCACTCACTCATCATCGCCCAGCCAAAATTATTGAAGTTAGAAACATGAAATTTTGGGGATATGTTCGTTGTATGTCGAAAACGTCCACTAAGGAAAGAGTTTTGGATATTCAGGTTCTAAAGAGGTGTTAAGGGGGTAAACGTGCTTTCCATTGAATAACAATATCTCACGAGTGGTTTCATTTGGGGATGTGATACTTGGCACATATACTAATCATTAAAAATAAGCTGACACATGTCTAATGGTTTTTCGATGTAGTGTATATTATGAGGTGAAAGGGATGAAAAGTGGGGGTTGAAAGATTCCTAACTGAGCCTGTATCTCTTAAACGACATAGGGAGGAGTCTGAAACTCGGAGGAAATCTATCAGCTTAAAAATAAATAAACAAATGAATAAATAAATAAAATAAATAGGTGTTCGACCGTGTTTTCATAAATGCAATTTAAGGGGCATATGGGGAGGGGTGAACTTCTGGAAGAAAAACGTCCACTAAGGAAGGATTTTTGGATGTTTGCTCTCATCGACCAACCAAAACTATTAAAGTTAGAAGAATGATATTTTGGGGATATGTTTGTTTGTTGTGTGTCGAAAACGTCTACTAAGGAGGGATTTTTGCGTCTTCAGGTTCTAAAGTGGTGTTAACGGGGTTAAACCTGCATTTCATTGAAAAACAATATGATACGACTATGACGCGAGCGATGCGAGGCTAAAATTGAGATGGTGTGTGTCTGTGTATTACTCAATCTCGCAAGTACCACTGGTCCGATTTACGTGAATTTTACATGGAAGTAGCTGATTTACCTGGTTAACATATAGGTTACTTTTGATTTCAATACTTTGCACTATTTAAAATGGCGACCATTTTAGTGACGTCGCTACACATTTTGGTTTCAAACTTTCATATTTCCATTTCAAATAAAAAGAGAACGCTAAGAAATAGCAAACTTTCGATGGCATATGCGAGGTTTAAAATTACATTTTCTATCCAAAAGGTATCTGCAACTGTTAGCGAGTAAAACCTAAATTTGTGCTATAAAACACGGTCAACGCCGAGCGGTGTAGATGGACAAAATGTTCCATCCTTAATCTCCCTCTGCGCAGCACCTCGCCTATCCCCTGTTTTAACTGTCACCTTCACATTTTAATTTATTTATGACGCGTAGCGAAGCACGGGTACTTCAGCTAGTAAATATATAAAAGAGAGTTTTTATTTAAGAGCATTTCAAAAAGTGCTTGAACTTCTTTTACTCCTCTTTTCTCTATGCCACCTCTTTCTGGACCTTCCTCGTGGTCTTCTTCCTGGTATTTTCTCCATAAATATTCTTTTGGTACTCTATATACTTCCATTCTCATTATATGTCCGTACCACTTCAGCTAACTGGTCTCTCTCTTGTTTTGCAGTTTTGGGAACCCAGTTCTCTCCGTAATGTCCACATTTCTGATTTTATCCCTCCGTGTCTTCCCAATTATTCCTCTAAGGAACTTCATCTCGGCTGCTTGGATTCGGCTTTCATCGCGTTTTGTTGTGGTCCAAGTACCTGCTGCATATGTCAAAATTGGTGTGTAATACATTGAGAATAGAACTTTCTTGCATTTTCCCCCCATCAAATTTAAATGCTTTATTTCCAATTATTCAAGGTTGGACCTTGTACGACAAATTCACTGAGTGTTATCAAAATACCCTGTGAATTCCCTGAGATTTCCAGGATTTAAAAATCCCCTGAGTATTCCCTGTTTTATAGAGTAGTAGACACCCTGTAATACCACCTAATGTGATACAAGATATCTCTTGCGAACCGATATCGTTCGATTCGGAGTGCCGTGGACAAGAAAACAATTCAGCTTTCCTCGGCCGGCAAGCGAACCCGGGATTTCAAAACGCCCTATTACTAAAGCCCTGCGCGGATGCGGATATCCGCAAAATTTTTCGCCACGCGGATATAGTTTGCATGGCTGTGCGGATAGCGGATAAGCTGCGGATAATATTTGGAGTAAATTTGCGGATAGTTTTTAGAATACAATGTGGAACTTACGATAATATTATATAGCCTATTGCGTACGAAATATTGAGGCACGTATTGCACTTATACACAGAGAGAATATTTTACTCATATGCTTTCAGCTACATTTTATTAAGTACCGTATGTTTGTAGTAGATTGTCTTGACATCTTATCAATTCTCACTGCCATTATTATCATACGTACGAAATATAATGCTGTCAATAAGCCTGTTAGTTCATCGTGGTGACATCATTAACATTTCTCAAGTCAGCTACTTCGCCATCTAAGCTATCCTGGAAGATCTGGTTCCATGTGTATCTGTAGATTTATTTCCAACTTGGCGCTGATACACGTGACTGTGATATTGCAACGCAGAGTTACGCTATCAACTATGCGAACATGGATGGGTCAAGAAGAAGAAGGATGATGACTGACTTGGAATTTCCGGCCAAATGTCAATCCCTTTCTCCAAGCATAAAGAGAAGTTCACTTATTATTAGTGAATGTTACCGCGACCGGGAGAATGAACATCATTTCACCAAGATGGATAAACTATCTATTAAAATAAAACAAGGTGAATATTCAATAGTGCGTGAAACAAACTCAAGTCAACGATATGGCAGCCATTTGGTTACGTTTTCAATGGAAACGAAAAGGTGAACGATATAGTAGGGTGTTCTACATGTAAAAAAAGTGTATTCATACTTAGAACACAAATCAGGCACATCAAACTTACTGAGGCACAAGTGCAAAAGTACCGTAGCCAAAAAAGTATAGCCTGTTTTTTGTCTAAAGCGGAGGTCAAGAAACCAGAAGTGTCATCCAACTCGGAGTTCCTTGCATTGAAGCAAATTTTCAGGAACGACTTTCTCCTCAAATGTCTAAATGTGTTGGTAAACACGTTATGCTTTATCTAATAAATTAAAAATAATATTGAAATATCAGCGGATTTTGGATTAAAGTCATGCGGATGCGAGGCGGATAACAGTAATGCGGGGCGGATGCGGATCACAGTCGTGCAGATGCGGGGCGGATGCGGATCACAGTCGTGCGGATGCGGGGCAGATGCGGATAACGTTTTGTTTATCCGCGCAGGGTTCTACCTATTACTGAACCGCCGAGAAAGCCTTCGCATTAACCCTGCATATTTCAACAACAGAATTAATTTGAATTTGTTAACATTACGGGAAGGCTTTTAGAAAGCACGTCTTTTTTTTCTTACGCCAACTCTCCTTCAAATGTCATTTATATGGTAAACATTCCAAAGAACAAGGTAAAAACTTTCTGCTAATATCACGATTTCAACTTAATTAGCCACACATTCCACCTGTAAAATTAGCCTAATCATAACTTAAATAAACAACAAGAGAAGAGAAAAATAACATCTCGCAAACAACAGCACAAATGTTGAAGACTTTTCCCTTAGAAGCGTGTTAGAATTTATGGAATGTCATTAACGAAAGTGTTTTGACAACTTTTACCAACATCGTAACTCATCTGCTAAGTCACCATCAAGGTTGAAGAAACTATAAATGATTCGCCTTTTTTTAACTATTATTTTCAAGGACTTGGGACATCTTGGTCATTAAGCCAGTCCACACCAATCATTATCCCGAAAATTTAAGATACAGTGTGGGCCATAAGTCAATTGTCACTTCATGGACATCTGCAGCCGGTTAAGGAAATGTTCATATGGCATCAAGATGAAGCACCCCCGCATTATGGAGTTATTGTGAGAGACTTAGTAAATGAACACTTTGATGAATACATTGGCAGACGGGGTATTATTTAATGGCCTCCACGATCCCCAGATATCACACCCATGGATTTGCGTAGTGGCTAGTATTCTTGGCGGTCACCGCGTAGGCCCTGCTTCGATTCTCGGCTCTGCCAAGAAATTTAATTCTGGTGTGAGGACTGGAACAGGGTGCACTCAGCCTAGTGAGGTAAAACTGAGAAGAGACGGGTTCAATTCCCACCTCAGTCATCCTAGAAGTGGATTTCCGTGGTTCCCCACTTCTGCATGAAGCGAATGGCGGGATGGTTCCTAAATTAAGGCCATGGCCGACTCCTTCTCAATCCCCATCTGATTTACAAATACTCACACTAATGACAAAACTGGTTATCAGACAAATTTCACACACACTCAAGTACACAGGGCTATCTTGTTGTGTTGACAAAATATAGTAACTTTCTTACTGCATTTTGATACATCTTTGTATCTACTTTCTTCTCCCAAGTTCTTGTCTTATAAGAATTTATTGCAGCCGAAAGGCCAAAAGAAGAGAAATTACATCTTACTGTACTGTACTATAAAATATGCCCGGAAAACTATGAAATATGCCCTAAAACTATGAAATATGCCAGGATGTAGCAAAGCCCCTAAATGAATCAACAACATATCCCAAAGAATATCATTTTAATAGGCAGGAGAAATTTAACGAATAATAAACAGTGGAGTATATGAAAATAGGCTATTTAGTTATTCACGGAAGTACTTGTTCTTTCATAAGATGCTTCCTTCTTTTGTTAAGTTAGGCGTTATTACAAACTGCTTCCTTTATGGACGCGTTAACGACGGGAATATACAATACAGCTACGCTGTCATAAATTTGGCATTATAAAACTTCGTTGTTAGTTCCTTAGTTTAGGGGCTGCGACAACGTGGTCATGTAGCCCCGTGTGTGTAGAATCTGTCTGATAACCGGTGTTAGTTGTGATGGCTGTATTAGTGTGTGTTATCTGTAATTCAGGTAAGGACTGCACACGATCAATTTCAAGTAGTTCATTTTTTGTGCTACCAAATGCTACCGTCAACGACACTTAGCTGTGAACTTGGCTACTAGATGACAACGCAACCAACACCTGGCGACGAACGTTGGAACTACGGAGCGGTAATCATATCGCACCTAGAAATTTAGCTTCACACAATTGTAGTTAGTGGAAGGTTCTTGTCATAAATTTACTATATGAGCCCGCCGGCTTTACTTCCCCCGCCTAAGGAAGGCATACTGAGGGAATTTTAACGCTCTTAAAAGCTTGCCACGGTGAGTGAGTGGTTAACGTGTCGGACTACCAACCCCAACTTGCAGGTTCTCTCGTGGCCGTGGTAAGTAATTTTTGAAAGGCGACAAAAATCACGACATGCATGTCATACGTTGTTGGCATGTTAAAGAACTCATTTGAATTCAGTAGGACGTGTTCATAATGGCAAAATTAATCTCGGTATTTCCCGCCAACACAAAGTTCATCCATTCTCTACTAGAAAGCGCTATAGTGTCAATGAGCATAGATATTTAACCCTCTTGACTTTCATACAGAGCCAAGGAACGACGAGATTCGACATGCAAGCTGCCCTCTGGGTGTCAAATAACAAAGCTTGCACCCAGCATCCGAGGCTATACGATAGTATTATTATAGCCGAGTTTGAACCCGCAATATTGGGCATAGAAGCTCAGCATGCCACCGAAGCCGCCGCATTATAACACTGTTGTTGAACAATTAAAATCTGTTCTTTGAAGAGTCATCTAATTGACATTGCTGAAATTCACAAGCTCCAAGGTAGAGCTTCAACCTTGAGCTGATGCTCGTCTACACATGCAATTATTAGCGTTCGTGACAAGAACAAGAGTCCTGGTCACGTGTTGTCTGGCACGAGGGCAACAACACACACGCCCCCATCATACTACACAAACAATTACCTTTTTCGACAGAACATAAACTTTGAACAAGCAATGAAGGAAATCTGAGAATAATTTAAAGTAGGAGTGAAGATTCAAGCAGAAAACATTTCAACTCTGAGATTTGCCAACGACATTGTCCTCTTAGTCGATTCGCCAGAGAATTTAAATGAGCTTTTAAACGTTAATAACAGTACGACAATATTTTAACAAGCATGGATGGAAGATTATCATAACCTCAATGTTGTCACTTTGTGTCAGACATGTTTGATTTTGGAAACAGGCGAGTTGGGCGCAGGACAGATGCTGTTCTTACCTAATTGGTAAAACAGCTATATCGTAATGAAAATCCTGAGCTATGAGTGGTGGAGAACCTGTATCATAATGAGCCTCATTAAGATGCAGTTTTCTGACAATTCGCCATGGTCGAACATTAACAGTTTTTTGGTTGATGGGATAGCCATTTCGTATGATAAAAGTATTTCCCACAATGTATGAGTTATAGGTTATGTTTCATTTGTTCCAGAGATTTCTCCTTTAACAATAAGTCAGATACTGTTTTACATATTGTCAGTCAGGTGTCACAATGTTTATCAATGTGTCAATGTTTATCATACTTGGTGAATAACTTTTAAAACCAGAAAAAATATACTAATTTTTAAAATTCAAAATGCTACAAAATGCTATTTTTAAAAATTAAAATGCTACAAAATATATTTTAGTATGCCATTTCCCCGTATATCTAATTATAATGTGTGAACTTAAATTAAATTCGGGCTGTAAACTTTAGCGTACCCTACCTAAATATCATGCTATCGACTTAAAGAGCCCTGCGCATCGACACGTTTGTTATCCGAATTAGATAAAGCATAAAGCAAAACATTTAGACATGTGAGGAGAAGGTCGTTCCCTTAGACTATGTATGCCATGTGCTATGTTTAAAATGAATGTTGCACAGCCAGAATTGCAACCGTGTTCAGTTCGAAGTGTTAATTATGCTTAATGAATGAGATTAACTTAAATAATCACCTTACATTTGTCATGAAAAATACATAACGGTAAAATATAAGTCACAACATCCGGGTCCTAGTAATGATATTCAACAAGTTCGGATTGTAATCCGAAAATTATTAATTCCGCTGCTTATCTACAATCCGCTCAGCCATGAAAACTATATCCGCATGGCAAAAAAAAATCTGCGGATATCCGAATTCGCGCAGTGCTTTAGCTATTTTTCGATCAGTAGGGCGTGCGCTACAATTAATTACAAAAGTAAAGATATGGGAAATTTCATGGTATTTCACAAAATAAAACGCGCCAGTAAGAGAGTGCAATAGATCTGGCATCAACGTGCTCCAATTAAAAAAGCTAACCACAAATGTAATGAATCCTAATAGACAGTCTCCAACACCAATACACAAACACCTACCTTTATTTGAAGAAATATTCTCACGAACATACAGCACCACAGGCACAGAAAACACCTTACCTGAAAAGAAAGAAGAAGAAAAATCAAACATTTATCCAATTGAATGATACACACTGATGGGAAAAACGCCATGTATATTTCTAAACATATTTATATTTAAAAATGACTTGTTTAAGACTTAATTTATTATTATTATTATTAGCTTGCCACGGTGGGTGAGTGGTTATCGTATCGGATTACTAACCCCAAGGTTGCAGGTTCGCTCCTGGCTGGTGTATTCTTGGAATACGCGGTACGAGAGATATAATTTTTAATGCTTTTGCATGTTCATTCTTTCCTCTTTGTCAAACACTAACAGTGATCTTCTATTTTCTCTTTGGTGTTGATGTCGCTTATATCTTTTATGAGTCTGTTCTAGATATATATCTTCCATGACCCACCTAGCGTCATCTAGCAGCGAATCTCTGAAGCTCTTCAACTCTTCCTGGTGCAAGAGGACTTCCTTCTCCATCTGGCCACCAGATTTTGCTGCCATCGCCAGCTATTATCTCCATGAGCAAGAGAACTTCGTCTACTTTTTCACTCACCATGCTGTGCTAGTATCGCCTGCTGTCAACTCTTTGAAGACCATCTTCTCAAGATAATTTAATTTCTTATGTTGGTTATGCTGATATGTATACCTTTTGTCTCCTACCCCCACTCTTTCCCTTCCTTGGACCCTTCGTGCGTTGCTGAGCAGGTCTCACTTCTAAGTCGGCAGTTGACTCGGTCAGTCAAGGCTCAACTCGAGCCAGTCTCCTCAAACCAAGAGACACTCTCTACGTTCTACGCCATGTTGGCACATTAGATATCGTCAAGGGGAACTTCACCTTCGACATGAAATCAAGTTAAGTACAAACTTCAAGTTTTAACCTCATCCTCATGGTTTTAACTTCTACATGCTTTTAACTATTATTTTATAGGCAGTGTGAAATTACTATATTTTGGGGGAAATCATCCTTCGTGGGATTTTCCATGTCGGACTTCTGTCCATTTAAGCCAATCTTTGTGAAAGGCAGCATTTCTTATGCTTGCCAAATGAGAAATCTTCTCACACCGTGGGAGATTATTGATTACCCGCTGTCTATAAAATTACCAAGCTAGTTCCTCCGTTGTATTAACTTTGGCCCCATTCTTCTATTACGATCGTTCTGGAACCTTCCAGATTCTGCACTTGATCTACAAGTCCCGTCGTCATGCATTTTCACCCACTTGTGAGAATACTGTTTAAAATTGAAGAATCTCACTTCTGAATTAAAAGCTCAATAGTTAACTTTCTTCCACCGATGGAATGTTCTATGGCACATTTAATTGTAATTCACAACTTTCTCAAGAAATAGACTCTCGCCTACCTAGTGCAACCAGTTATTTTCATCATTGCAATAACTTTCTTTCCCATAAACTTTCGTGTTACTACAGTGAAATTTTCATCTAATCAAAAGACTATAGTGATAACTAGTGCTTGTTCCACTTTTCTACCGCGTCGCGATCGTCCGTTTACATTAAATAAGGCCATGAACATTGATCCTAAATCCCAATGATCTTTCCTCAACCTTCTACTAACAAACCATATTAATAAAATTGTAACTTTTCTATAAGGTGTCACTCACGAAGTCCCCTTCCATTTTGTTGGTTTATCATTAATTAATTACTGTATAACTACGTGTTTTATACACGGTTCAAACTTACATTGTTTCTTCCCTATAATCAGGGAAAACAATTCTTTCAACTCTTGAGTGAGTTATTTCTAGGTTTCACGAAATTGAAACTGCCCCATTTGGCTCGTGATTCCTACTTAAACATGGGAAGTCTAGAACTTTCCTTTTGACTTTCTCTTCAGGTTTCACCGTAAGTGACCTGCTCTCTTTTGTATAATTGTTATAAAGTAATTCTGCTTAAATACAAGAAGTTGTAGGAACTTCTATCTTATTCTTCATGTTTTTCTTATTGTTATTTTCGAAGTTGTCACTCTCTCTAGAACATTCTCTCAAGAATTTCTTAAAGTACACTCTTTGTACTCAATTTAATGTTTAAACTTTAATTACTACATTTGTCTTTTTTAAATCTTATAAAGATTTTAGAACATATATAAGGTTCGAAACCTCATAAATTGTCAATTGCCTGGAGCAACCGTCAAATGTTTTCTGAGGTCTGTGACCCAAAATTTGTTAAACAAATTGAAATTATATATTTGTTAAAGTTGTAAACTTCTTTTGAATTGTTAAATAAATTAAGCGTTTCTTTTCGCTTTTTCATTTTTCTAATACAACGGTTAGGCAAAATCCTGTCTTCCTTGGCTCTCCCTACTCAATGCCATTAAATCCATCAATAGGGCTTTCTCCACTCGTTGCATTTGAGCAAGAACTCTTAGTGGTAATCTCATTAAAGTTTCTTTTAGCTTCAATAGCTAAAACTGGCCAGTAAGGCAAGTAAAGCTCGCTATGCCAGCTACCTGCTTGTGGAGATCCTCTCCGAAAACTTATGGTCAGTTTTCCAAAAAATAAGTGTTTCTCTTTGTCTAAACTTTTAGCCAGCTCCTCGCTAAGTAAAAGCTTAGCCATTTCCAAATGCAACCATTGGTTCATTTACCAAAATTATTCCCCAAGGTATAATCTTTTATCATTTTCCTTCTTGGAAGCACTTGGTCGCTTTTTCAGGAACTTTGAAAATTGGAAATACCAAACCTGATTTAAATTATTGGCATTCTTCGAATTACTTTGCCAAAACGAATTGCTTTGAACAGGCATACAATAAATTTGTTACTCCCAGTCTTGTCAGACCATCACTCTTCCCCATAGTAGGCAGATACATGCTTGAGAGGGATTACACTAAAGCCACTCTCTTGCAAACCGCCCAAGTTCTAGCTGTGTTTCCCGTCAGCTTGGACCAAGCTCTTACCCACTTTAGGTATCCGAGAGCGGATTTGCGGTGGCAACCGCCTCTAAGTGCATTTAAGGTTAAATTTATAACTTTTGTGGTACTCTCCTCCTATTTTTCTATCCTTTTTCTCCAGTCCAAAATCTACCTCCTTTTCTTAATCATCTTCCCTTGGTGGTTAGGTTATTCCTCAGTCAATAATCTACCCACTGGCCGTGGTAAGTGATTTTTCAAAAGGCGGAAAAAATCACGACACGCATGTCATATGATGTTGGCATGTTAAGGAACGCATTTGAATTCAGTAGGCCGTGTTCATAATGGCAAAATTAAAATCTTGGGTTTTTCCACCAACACCAAGTTCCTCATTTCTCTGCTAGAAAGCGCTATATTGTCAAGCTGCTTAGATATCTAACCTCCTTGACTTTCATAGTGCTTCAAGGAACAACAACATTCGACATGCTAGCTACCCTCTGGGAGTCAAATAACAAAGCTTGCACCTATCACCCGAGGCCATACGATATTATTATTATTACTTCAAGGTTTGTAGGCCTCTTTAAAGATATTCCTACAATAAATCATGGTACCACGACGTACCTCACGCATGCGCACCGGTCAGGATTTGACACTGGTGTTTTACAAGTAGTTATTTCAATGACCAACAGAGTTCACTGTTAACAAGGGAATTTCGCTCCTGGCAGACACATAGTAGGATAACATGTTACACATCATATGCGACTACTTTAAGGCCCGTATTTTTTTTATAATATACTAGCAGAGTCAGGTGAGAAATGCGACAACTCTCTCATGTGTATGCCCCCCCCCCCCCCCGGCTTTATTGGTATGCTGGTTCGACGCGACACAATTCTGGCAGGGGCTACGGTCATGTTTATTTGTTTAAACACACTTTTTAAACAAATTGTCGATAGTTCTGATATCAGAGTGCAATTCGTCACTGTTGCGAGTAATTCTCTTTCTTTCGAATGCTCTTCGTTTACAGTACGGTAACTTGTGAGACTAACTGCGTGGCTCAGCGGTAATGTTCTCACCTGCTGTTCCAAGGTTGCAGGATCAAATCCTGGCGCAGTCAGTTGGTATTTGAAGGTGCGCAAATGCAAGGGAGCCGTGTCAGTAGGGTTACTGGCACGTTAAAGATCCTCTTCGGGGTAAAATACCGGAACCCCGGCGTCTCTAAAGCCACAGTAGTCAAAAGGGACGTAAAACCAATAACATTATTATAGAATTAAAATTCTCGGCAGAGCCGGGAATCGAACCCAGCCCTCTGCAGTAGCAGCTAAGAATGCTACGAGGCACACATTTCTTTTAATGTTTGCTGTGTTCTTTATCCGAAATTTGAAATAGAAATTACATTCTTCTTCTTCTTCTTCTTCTTCTTCTTCTTCTTCTTCTTCTTCTTCTTCTCCTCCTCCTCAACCACTAGATTGGTGGGTAACATGCATGTCTTCCTAAACGTCTTCTTTCTCTGACCTGCAGTTTCAAATGGCAATAAGTGTGCTTGCCTTTAATGCTGTCTATAAATTGAGTCATTGGTCTTCCTAGACTCCTCTCTCCTTAGACTGTAACTTCCCTTCGAAGAGTGTGGTGCACCAGTCAGAATGACGAATCAAAGGGCCAACAAAACTATTCCTTCTTTTGTTTAAGGATTCAACCAAGATACATGTCTCCTTTGCTCTTTTGAGACCATTCTCATTCGTGACTTTATCAGTCCAAGGTATCTTTAGTAGTCGTCGCCAGCACCACATGTCGAATGCCCTAAGTTTTGATACATCTGCTTGTCACCGAGTCCATGTTTCAGAGCCATAACTTGCAATACTCCATACAGAACTTTTCACGAAGTGTTTTCACACCTCTAAGTTAACAGTCTTGGATGTTAGTAAATACTTCTTCTTTGAGAAGGCTTCTTTTGCCTGTGCGATTCGAGCATTTACTTCTCTCGTACACTTTCCATTTTTTCCTGCGCTACATAAATAGGGCTCATAAATTGAACTTACGGAGAGTAACCGAATACTTTTATAGAAACTCTGCATGACAAACCAGTACTCATGAATGCTTGTTTTCCACAAGATGTTTTGCATGAGTGACTTAGCTCAATTCCACATCACTCTCAACTGCAGTAGAATTGTCTTTCACCTACTTTATGAGAACATGGAGTGTAACAACTCTCTTGTTCTTGACCAACTTAGGTAGACAAGTGAGTGTGTACACAGCCTGTGGTATGCAGAGCAATATCCAATCTGCTATTTACGACCGGATGACGGCCATATTAGTAGCAATTTCAAAGGTTATAGTGTGGGTGTTTATTGCAGGTGACAAAATACACATCACTTCACTGAAACATGGATAAGATTTGATAGTTCGTTTTTTGTTTGTTTTAGGGGCGAAACTACGAGGTTATCTGCCCCTCTTAACACAGATTAAAATATAGCCTACAGATTTGGAATGGAATTTAAAATTTCGTTGTGGACACCTAAATTTGAAAAGACCGGAAATTAATAAAACAAAATATTTAATAAAACTCAAAACTATAATATAAACAAAAATTACGGAAAAACAAAAATTCAGCATTCAAAAACGAGCAAGACGTTGTTGAGTCAAAGTACACTGAAAAATTTAGATTGGCTGTCTATCTGATAATAGCGTGGCCAAATTCCCGACAAGTAGTTACAATGACAACAAGGGCAAGCAGACTTAGATCGCAGTTGTTAGCCTACTTTCGATTTTTGCAAAAAAAAATGAAAGTAGACTTGAGATCAACACAGGGCGAAAAATTGTGTGTGTGTGTGTGTGTGTACTCTGAATGTCTGTCCCCCCTATCAATTCGAACACGGTGAAACCGAATTGAACGAAATTTGGTACAGAGGTAGCACTAGCAAAAGGCACCTCAGTGTCATGTTTTATATCGCCACCATCTTGACGGAAACGTAATGGCGGCCACCCAAATGTTCAAAGCTTAAATCAAATTACGACCAACCTAATCATCTGATCTCTACCAACTTTTGCAACATTATACCTTTGTGTACGAAGAATCTTTTCACCGAACTACAAGGTCATCAGCCCAATAATTTGCGGATGGCGCCCATGTATGTGTGCAAATCGATTCCCCCTATCAATTCAAACACGGTAAAACCGAATTGAACGAAATTTGGTACAGAGGTAGCACTAGCAAAGGGCACCTCAGGGTCATGTTTTATATCACCGCCATCTTGACGGAAACGGAATGGCGGCTATCCAAATGTTAAAAGCTTAAATCAAATTACGACCAACCTAATTATTTGATCACTACCAAATTTTGCAACAACATACCTGTTTGTGGGAAGCATATTTTGACTGAACTACAAGATCATCAGCCCAATCGTTTGCAGATAGTGGCCATGCATGTGTTCAAATCGATTAACCATATCAATTCAAACACGGAGAAACCGAATTGAATGAAATTTTGTACAGAGGTAGCACTAGCAAAGGGCACCTCATATTCATGTTGTATTTCAACAAGCTACTACGACCAACATTCAATTATACTCCTTGAAAAGGACAAAGAGTTATAACAATACCCATGCATTTAGGAGAACGTAGGCTATATGTTCTTTACTGAACATCTTGTTAATAATACTATCGTATGGCCACGGGTCCCGGGTGCAAGCTATGTTATTTGACACCTAGAGGGTAGCTTGCATGTCAAATTTCGTTGTTCCTTGAAGCACTATGCAAGTCAAGGTGGTTAGATATCAACGCTCCTTGGACCCTATAGCGCTTTCTAGTAGATAAATGAGGAACTTTGTGTTGGCGGAAACTCCCGAGATTAATGTTGCCATTATGAACACGAACTACTGAATTCAAATGGGTTCTTTCACATGCCAACATCGAATGATATCCGTGTCGTAATTCTTTCCGCCTTACAAAAATCACTTACCAAGGCCAGGAGCGAACCTTCAAGCTTGGGGTTAGTAGACCGGCACGTTAACCACCAACCCACCGTGGCAAGCTATCCCAGTAGTTGAAGTGCGTTGTATAGACAACTAGTTACCATGGCTCCGAGGGCAAGCAGACTTAGATCCCAGTTGTTGAAGCGTGTTGTATAGGCAACTAGTTACCATGCCAACAAGGACAAGCAGACTCAGATCCCAGTTGTTGAAGCGTGTTGCATCGGCAACTAGTTACCATGGCAACAAGGACAAGCAGACTTAGATCCCAGTTGTTGAAGCGTGTTGCATTTACCCTATGTGTTGTAATAATAATAATAATAATAATAATGTTATTGGTTTTACGTTCCTTCTAACTACTGCAACTTTTAGAAACGCTGGGATGTCCGGAATCTTTCCCCGAAGGGATCTTGAATGTGCCAGTAAATCTACTGACACGGCTCTCTCGCATTTTTGCACCCTCAAATGCCAATTGACTGCTCCAGGATTCGATCCTGCAACCTTGGGAACAGCAGGGGAGAAAGTTACCCCTGAGCCACGCAGCTAGTTCGTACGTGTGGTATCTATCGTCTAAGATAAATAAAATATAAATATATAATTTGGAGGGTTACTAACCTAACAGAACGCACGATTGTGGGGAAGAATAAAGAAAATAGCGTCGGGAATGAGACATGATGTACCGTTACAAAGCTAAAAGCCCTTAGATGAATATGGCGCAAAAATAATAGTTTGAAGAATGTGGCCATTTAGGGGCCCCTTGACGCACCTACTCGGACAGCATGGGATTAGGGTTCGAATCCGGAATGCGATCACATTTTGCAAGTCTAACTCAAAATACATGACCGTTCCAAGGACAGCTATGTCCTAAAAGGAGATGTAGGAGTTATCACGTCATTCGAACTGTTGTCATGGTAACGACATAACAAACGAATCGTGTCACCTCCTCTGGAACGTGTTTGAAAGTAGCTTTTACTTTTGAATTTACGGGGTCGTAAAGAATACCATTTCAAGTTCCAGCACGTTCGTCCCAGGATGCGATAACATGACGATGACCTCATAGGAGTATAAAGTGATCAGATCACCTTGAGAGATTCCTCTTCCTATATGATACACCGCAAAACTGCTCTTAAACTTTCTAATTCACGGCTGACTTCATGGTCTTCACTCATCTCTCCACATTTGCTATCTTCTGCAGTGTTGTCACCTCCCAGAACAGTAAATTACCTTAGGCACGAGGCAAAGTCCTATTTCTTGAGCTATTTATTGATTTATATATTTATTCGAGCAATTATTGTGAGCCAGAAAATCGTTTAGTTAGATAGTTATTTTTGCTTCAAGGGGCAGAACAGCAAGGTCATCTGCCCCCAGAGAAAATCTTTTACCAAGTCACATTTTTGTGGGAAATATTGCACTCCTTCCATATAATCTCACAATTTTCTCTCAGTAATCTACTACACCTAGATACTCAAACATGGACAGTTCTTCTCCCTGATGTCTAAGCCTTCTATAGCCGAACAGTTTTATTATTTTACCATTGTTTATTAGCTACTCATTTTGTCATGTCGTGCCGAAAGACGAAATTGGTCAGAAAAGAAATTTAAAATATACGGTAAATGAAAGCACAAACTATGGTACATAAAATGCAATTCCACCAAGTACTTTCGTTCATTGAATATCATAATTTTATTCATCATCACGCATCTACGCTAAGCGAAACTGACTCCTGCTAGCTAAATTTCTCATGATAGATGTATGCCTCTCACCAAGGCGGACCGGGTTCGATTCCCGGTCAATGCATGTGAGATTTTCGATGTGAAATACCATGTCCTGTGGTTCGGATTCCACGTAAAATTGAGGTCCCGTGACTTATGATCGCGAGATTAACGGTCACGTTAAACTACAAGCTTCCTTTTTCTCATGATAAGAGTCCCGGATTTTTTGTTTTAACGTTATCCGCGAAATATTTTAGCAATTTGGGTTATCACAATGATATATTTACCCCAAATATGCAATTTGTTTCGATATTGAAGCCGCGAAATAAAGTTATTTTGTGAAATGTGTTACTTTCACCCTAACGCTAAATACCAACGGAATGCATTTTTTTAAGAACTATTTAAACTTAATTGAAATAGTTCCACAATCTGTCGTTTGATAGAAAATACGAAATCTTAAATATTAATATTTCATGAGATACGGGATAACGAAGTCCCTTCTCGAGCTTGATTGGTTGAAGTCCTGAAATCATGGAAACATTGTTCTACTTTTACTTTGGGGATATCATAAGTTCACGAGTAAGTGAGACAAGGACTATGGTAGTCATGGAGAGTATTTGTTGAAGTAAATGTTAGGTTAGGTCTTAAACACAGAAAATATAGTTCGAGTAGTTCTTCGAAAAAAGGAAAATGAAAAAACAAAAGCACTAGGACAATTTGTTTATTGTAGATTAAGGTGGCCATATACACTAAGAATAATTTTTTTAAAGAATAATCTCTAGCAATGTTAAATTTTTCTGTTGTTTTATCGTGATCAAACTAAGAGATTTTGAAGTTCATTTTACACAAATTTTATGTTAATTGTTTAAAAAAAAATCCTATTTACACTAGGGTACTTAATGTCTTCTATCTCTCACATTTTTTTAAACCTAAATCCCTGAACCTTGAACAAAAACAATTTAATTTACATGGGGAATGTTCCCTACGACTTTTCTTTGAACTAGTCACAAGTAAGGGTTTTAAAATTATATTACAATTTAAGTTTCTTGAAATTTTGTTTAACAAAATTGTTTAAAAATTTGTTAAAATTACACTTTTATGAATATCACTTTCTCTGTGTTAGGGAACATAGATACATGTATTAGCTTTGATTTGAAATAAAAATCAAGCAGATACCATTTCTATGACAAAAGTTAAAGCACCCTGAATGACTTAAAATGTCAGAAAACAAATTAATGAGTAAATCGCTTTTAAAGTTTACTTATAATGCCTTCACCCACAATCTGTTTTGATCACATCAGGAACCTCCCGGGACATATACAGGTCCTTCATTGGAAGCTGTATGGTCTTCCTTCATCTTGTTATTTGACGCCCAGAGTGCAGCTTGCATGTAGAATTTTGTCGTTCCTTGGAACGCTATGGAAGTCAAGGAAGTTAGATATTTAAGCTCCTTGACACTAGCGCTTTCTAGTAGAGAAAGGAGGAACTTTGTGTTAGCGGAAAATCCCGAGATTAATTTTGCCACTATGAACACGGCCTAGTGAATTCAAATGGGTTCATTAACATGCCAACAACGAATGACATGCGTGCCGTGATTTTTGTCGCCTATCAAAAATCACTTACCACGGCCAGGAGCGAAACCAGTGGGATAGAGAAAGAGAAAGTCAATTTAGGCTCGAAAGGAATTTTATAGATCTGCTGATACGCCAGACATGACAGCTGTCAGTCAGAACGGTTGTGCCCTCTTACAGTAAATAATTTATTTCGACTTGAAAGATTAATGGTATATTTATGAAACATACATTTTCTAAAACTATAAGAAATTTCCTACAAAACGGATTAAAAAAAGTGAAATTTCAGAAAAATAGTGTATATGGCCACGTCGCCTTTACGGCCCGGAATTCTATTAAAATTATTCCCGTATGAAAATAACATTTGTCTAGTTTTTGTAAGCTCATTGACACACATTCTTTGGCCACATTGTTTTAATTCTATTGAAAAAGAAGGCGAGGTTCCTTCCGAAACGTTCTAAATTTTAAATTGTATTTTCAGATAGCAATATCCCAAAAGCATGAATAATTTTAAATTGTGTATTATTCATAGAATGCAAATACATTTGCCATTGATAGCACAAATGTTTCTATAGTATTATTTAACCAAATCCGTGCACCATACTCACACTCACACGTCGCTTTTATTATTCCACCACTTTGAAACCCTTCTTATCACAACCCGCCCCGCCTTCGCCGGTATTTAAAAGGTTTACCCAGCGTAAGCTTAAAAGGCGCACGGACGGCAGGTGCCAGACGCAATTCAGAAAAGCCGAGGTGAACAGCAAAACTCCAAACACATATACCCTTCTCTGAAGTCTTAACTCGGTACAACTCGACAGTTTGATGCTGGCCGAAGCTGGGGGGATAGGCTCGCTCGCTCGCTAGCTCGTAAACTCGCTCCGAAGCTAGTAATTTAATTTTCACTGAATGGAGATCGTTGGAAGAAATGAAAACTTAAAAACACTTATAGTGGGCGATGTATTACAGAAAGAGATATGCTGTCACTGACATTTTGTAGAATGTTTCATGCTGAACAATTCTTATTCAGTATATAGGCAAGATGTTTTTAACGGTTTACCCAGCGTAAGCTTAAAATGCTCACGGACGGCAAGTTTTTGATCGACTCTATTCACTGAAGTCGTTACTGCTCGGCTTCCTTTAGTCATAAATTAATTTATTTCTACAGAAACCTTCCTCGAGAAATCCTTTACAGAATGGTGAAAACCGCATCAAAATCCATCCAGTGGTTCTCGAGATTACCCGTTACATCCAAGAATCGGGGGCTTTGTTTTACACTAAGTAGAGATATAAAACCAAGTGCCTACTCATGATACATGCTAGGTATATGAAGACAGGATTGTAAAGAAAAAGCAAAGCCAAGTAACTTAACACCGATGTTATTCTACTTTTACTGGCCTAGCTACAAATTGCCACTAATTAAGAGAGGCACTAATACTTCACCTGTGGCTACACTTCCTAATCAAGCTAGCAGATTCCCTCAGGGACAGCTCACACACACAGCCTGTCTAGAAAGTCATACAATCCCATCTCAACTTTCTATGTCAGAGCAAAACTTGGAAATCGAAAGTGAAATGGTTTGTGTAATTGGCAAGCGGTAGTGAGTTTATAACAGCCACTGGCAAAATGGAACACATTAAAAGGCCTCTTCAATAATGCGAACACAATGCGAGAAGTGAGTGTTCATTTATTTCTCCACTTGTTAAAGAGGGACATAAACAGGAAGCCGCCTCCCAGGTGTCTTAGAATGTGACGGTTATAGGGCTGCGACCTCCAACTGCATACAGAGTTAGTAATAATAATAATAATAATAATAATAATAATAATAATAATAATGTTGTTGTTTGAGTCTTCAGTCTTTTGGCTGGTTTGATGCAGCCTTTCATGCATCCCTGTCCTGAGCTAATCGTGACTTCTCTACATAGCTACCACACCCTACATCCAAGGCAATCTGCTTAACATACTGTATACTTACCTTGGTCTACCCCTACAGTTCTTATCCTCGACCCTTCCTTCCATATTTAAGTTTCCTATTCATGGGTGTCTTAGTAAATGTCCTTCCAACCTATCTCTTCTCTTCATTGTCAGTCATCTCAAGCATCTCTCCTCTCCCAATCGTCACAATACCTCTTCATTTGTAACCCTATCTAGCCATCTGATCATCATTCTCCTGTAACACCACATTTCAAACTCTTCATTTCTCTTTTCTGCTTACCCAACAGTCCAAGTTTCACTTCCATAGAGCGCCACGCTCCAGACTAAGGCTTTCAAAAATGACTTCCTAATACCTAAGTCTATATTCGATGTCAACAGATTCCTTTTCTGTGGAAATGCTTTCCTTGCCTGAGCCAACCTACTTTTTATATCCTCTTTGCTTCCTCCATCACTGGTTAGTTTGCTTCCTAAGTAACATAATAATGATAATAATCCAGATTAACTTCTTGGAACGAATCGGAAGCCAAACGGGTCTGAGGATCTCAGTAGAATAAAAAACATTTCGGCACGCCGGAAGGCGGACGTAGATTTCACCGGGCAAACAAAAATATTGCTATTTCGCTAAATTTGACACGTGTTATATACCAACAAAAGTTCCACATGTTTAACATAAGAGAAGACACATCTTCTTATAATTCGGAAAACATTTTCATATTAAAAATTATTTCAGATGATAGTTTAAGCTAATTTTTAGAGGACTATTGCCCATTTTAAATGGTTTTGATAAAGTGTCTTAAGGGAGAAATATTTTTTTCTCTCTCAAAACCCACCCTTTTGGTCAGTGGTGGTGCTATCAAAAAGCTTTACTAAGATACGTTTTTAGCCCTTATCCGAAGAACAGTACGAACTTCTAATGGATTCGATTTTTCACAGACTAAGACAATCATAGCGATATTTCACGTTTTCTCAAAATGCCCCCCCATTTCCACCCTCTTGGTCCAAATTTGCCCAATAAGGAACTCCAGCGAGATTTTAGTTAGTTATATTTTATGTATACATATGAAATTGATTGGTACAAATCGACGGTAGTTACCGTGTCCACAAAAAGTGATATACGATATAAATGATAATATATAAACTGACGGATATTTTGGGGTCTGGGGGATGTGAAAAGCGAAGATACGTATAAAGTTTCCAGTACCCATTGCAATAGGCAGCTTTTTCGTGAAACCTACTTAAAACAAAATTGATGAGGTACATCAAAAATGGACCAAACAGAGATGGGACGGATCGAAAAGCTCAATAAATTCAAGTGTCTTGATGAGACCATACAGGGGAATGGACTAGAAAAAGTCGCAGTTGGAGATCGGATATCAAAAATGGAGAGAGAGCGCATATGGATTAACAAAAGAAAAACTCTACAATAAGAAGTGCTTATCCTGGAATGCCAAAATCAAACACTACAATATCATGGTGCAAACAGACTGCCTGTATGCCAGGGAATGCATGTCCATGAACTACAGTACACGCTGGAGAAGCTAGAGGTCTTGGAAAGAAGAAACCTCAGAAAATTTTACACTGAAACCGGATTGAAACTGCGGAGCAACAAAGAAGTTTACCAGAAAGTGGAAACAATCTCGGAGACCGTGAAGAAGAGGAGATACCTATGTCTAAGCCATTAAATGAAACAACAACAACAACAACAACAACAACAACAATTTAATTTATATATATATTTATTTATTTATTTACTAGCAATCCACCCCGGCTTCGCCCGGTATCTTCAACAGTTTACCCAGCGTAAGCTTAAAAGGCGCACGGACAGCAGGTTTTTGTTCGACTCGATTCAGTGAAGTCGTTACTGCTCGGCTAACTTTGGTCAAAAATAAATGTTTTTCTACAGCAACTCTCCCCGAGAAATCCTTTATGAAATGGTGAAAACAGCATCAAAATCCATCCACTGATTCTGAAGGTTACCCGTTACATCAAAGAATCGGGGACTTTGTTTTATACTACGTACAGAGAGTTTACGTCCATATTTAGCGGCTTTGGTTAAGTAGTTGGCAACATGCTGAACTGCTTTGCCCAAGATAGCGGGTTCAAACCCGGCCAAAGTCGTCAGATTTTTAAAAGCGTTAAAAATCCTTCAGTATGTCTTCATTCGGAGGGGAAGAAAAGCCGCCGGTCTCATGTTATAGATTTATGGCATGTAAAAGATCCTTTCACAGACTAAACCTGTGTAAAGCAAAATTGTTAGGTTAGATTTCGTCGGAACGCTCTATCAAAGTTCCAACGTTCACCACTGATATCTCGCGGCGGAAGTTGGAACTACTTGAAATTGAACGGAACTTGTAGCTCACCCTAATTTATGGGTGTCCGCTGGAAGCAGCTACAGACTCAGGCGAGAAGAACATGTCATCGGACACTCCCGGCATAAAAGCCATACGGTAAATAAATAAATAAATAAATAAATAAATAAATAAATAAATAAATAAATAACGTCCACATTGGAGCACTTAAATCAGTCCATATACATTTTTAAGTTCTACGAGGTGATGGTTATGACGTTAGTCTTAAATTTTGATCGGTAGTATAGTGCTCCAGTGATACCGTCAACTACAGGTACGCGCAGACAGTATTAGTAGTAGTATTAGTAGTAGTAGTAGTAGTAGTAGTAGATTAGTCCTTCAGCATATATGTGGTAACATTACAAAAACAGTTATTATCAGGCATTTGTCAACGCCATAAGACTCATTTGGCCATTGAGAGAAACTATCTTTACGACGCTTTCTTGTTCGATTTATTGTGACGTAATGAGTGGTTCTGTCCCTGTTATTATATACTCTTTGTCGTTTCGTGTCGAGTTAAGTATTTCTCTATTGCCTCACTGGCCACGATTAAGGAATTGACTTCTAAATGTAAGCCTTCACCTCGTCAACGCCTGTAATAATACAAAACGGTTTGCTAGATATATTTCCAAGTTAAATGATGACGCCGTTCGTTGATGAGCTATGGCTAAGTATAGGTAAGTTACTTATCGAAATAAACAACCCTACAGCACCAGCTATTCTATTCACCCTTGAGAACTGGAGTGCAAAAATATAACACGAGGACTGGCGCCGGGTCATTTAGACCCATAGTGTGTCACGCCCTTTTTGTCGTAGTCGTACGGATTTTAATGAAGTAATTTTACTCGTGGTGTCTTCCTATGAACTATTCCCAATATAAAATGAGGTTTATTTATATATTTCAAATTTAAGATGCAGAAAAATTACAACAATTTTCGTTACATTATATTTGGCCGTGAAAGTGGCGGCAAAGCAGTCATTTAAATATTTTTGAACAAAGGAGCTGATGACCAAGGTGTCCCTAGACCCTAAACATAGATCAACAAGAACGTGAGCTATGTGATTGTGCTGCACCAAAATAGGTGGATTTTCCCCTTATTTCTTACATATTGTCCCGACTAACGTAAGCCGAAAGTTGTCACTCGAGGACTGGCGCCATGGGTAAATCTGACCCGACCGTAAATAATATAGAAATAACTTGTGTTCAACAAGCTATGGACAAGTTACTTTTGCAGGGTGAAGTTCAAGGCTAGGAAGGAAGGAAGGTACAGTAAACGATAGGAAATGAGGGCTGACCAAAACGTAAATATAGAGCGTTATTTAAGCATCTGTGCCAGTCCTCACGGGTTAAACAATAACAAACAAATTAAAATTGTAAATAAGTTCAAATATCTTGCTGAAATTCTCACTTCAAACTCCAATGAAAAATTGTGAATAGAAAGAATATTAGTTTTCTTTTTAAGAAGAACGAATTAGTTGGCAAATATACAAGAAGAAATTTCTTTCAACAAATGCTAAATTTCAACACAAATCGTTCTTTACGCAGAAATGATTCTATATTTGTTGGGGGGGGGGTATTTATTTATTTATTTATTTATTTATTTATTTATCGTATGGATTTAGTGCCGGGAGTGTCCGAAGACATGTTCGGCTCGCCTGAGTCTGTAGCTGCTTCCAGCGGACACCCTAAAGGGCGAGCTACAAGTTCCGTTCAATTTCAAGTAGTTCCAACTTTCGCCACCAGATATCAATGATACCTAGTGGCGAACGTTGGAACTTTGATAGAGCGTTCTGACGAAATCTAACCAAACAAATTTTGCTTTACACAAGTTTAGTCTGTGAAAGGATCTTTTACATGCCATAAATCTATGACATGGGACCGCCGGCTTTACTTCCCCTCCGAAGGAAGGCATACTGAAGGATTTTTAACGCTCTTAAAAAAATCCGACGACTTCAGCCGGGTTTGAACCCGCTATCTTGGGCACAGCAGTTCAGCATGCTACCGACTACGCCACCGAAGCTGCAAAGAACTATCATTACAAACAGCAGCGGTAAACAGGGAAAAGTTCAGCAAAATACTCTGTGTTAGTTTGTGAGATCTCTTAAATTTTATTAGTTACTATCGAGACTATCCCCTTATTTTAGGACATTAAAAACGTTGTTTAAGCAGAAATGATTAGATAGTTGGTGCATCTTCGGGAGCGAATTGCTTCCGCCATATCTAGTGTTACCTCCAGATATGATGATAATAATAATATCGTATGGCCTCGGGTGCCTGGTGCAAGCTTTGTTAATTGACACCCAGAGGGTAGCTTGCATGTCGAACTTCGTCGTTCCTTTGAACGCTATGAAAGTCAAGGAGGTTAGATATCTAAACTCCTTGACACTACAGCGCTTTCAAGTAGAGAATGGAGGATGATTATGATTGATGGTAATAATTGTTGTTTTAAGGGGCCTAACATCTGGGTTATCGGCCCACTCCAGATATGATTCAACGCATGTGGCACAAAGGAGACTACAGATTACACGTCTGCAGTGCAAAAAACGGAGCTCACATTGAAACTTACTGAGATATGAAGGGGGAAAAAATGTTATCTTTTCCACGCATTTTAAGACTAAAACCATGACCTTTAATAGTTTTTATAGCAATTATTTAAAATTTAGGCATTATTTTTCGATAGCCCTGTATATTACGACAGCTATTTTGATTAGGATAAAACGATCAACTGATGCTAAAATGATCTCAAATTGAAAATAAAATTAATATAAACTTCAATCCCTTAGGTCTTCAACAAGGCCTCGTCTCCTAGCAAAGAAGTGTAAGTGTGCGAAAGTTAACACTTCAAACAACTGAAAGTTACCTACAATAATATTGTGTGTTCGTCATTGCGTGCAGAAATTTCTCTCCTTACAATTGGTTCTTCACAATAGCAAACAAGAGGGAGAGAGAAAGTGGTCCCCTCTGGTGTAGGTATTTCCTCGTCAATTCTCAAGGCCACTCATTAGATGAGATGTTGCAAAGAACTATCATTACAAACAGCAGCGGTTAACAGGGAAATGTTCAGCAAAATACTCTGTGTTAGTTAGTGAGATCTCTTAATTTTTATTAGTTACTATCGAGACTATCCCCTTATTTTAGGATGGAAAATCGTGCCTTGTTAGCAACAATCGTAATCTATTATCTCTTGTTCCTTCTCCCCGCCAATTTCATTCCACCAATTACTGGCGAACGAATAAATAGATTTCTTATCAAAATTCGTGAACCAGGTTCTCTCTATTTATATCCACTTCTACACTGTCCTCATTAGATTGATTCCTTGAGGCTTTAATAACGCATACAGAATGTCTAAGATACCATTTTTTCTTTTTGTTTCATCGGGTTCGGAGGTGAGATGAATTTAATACGAGACCGATGGTTTCTGCGACCAGATACCGTGCTGATGCAATCCCAATACCCATAATTGCATTTGTTTATAGTGTCTTTATCGTTCGCTTTTATTGGGGCAATTTCGTAAGTATCGATGACGAGTTTAATAATATCCTTCAGATCTTGAAACTCCTTGTTGCAGCATTTCCATGACTTGAAAAAAAAAAGACTCAACAGCATATTACTACTGAAAATAGAAGTAACAGATTAAGAGCGAGGTGGAGAAAACAAGAACATAGGAAAGAAAGAAGACTTCAAAGGGTTCCACCTATGAACCGGGAAGATTTTGATGTAGGCTACATCTTTTGCACTCAATTTTGATATGGATAATTATGTTTAAGGACTGAAGGTCTATCTGTGATAAGCGAGGACACGGTGGTTACCATGGCAAAACGTTTTCGTCATCTAGTTCAGTAGAGACATCTATATGTTGCTTTTAAGAACATCTTACTTGCTAGTATTGTAAGTTGGTATGCATATAGGTCGCGAGATAGTGTTGGACTAAAAGACCCTAAAGTTACTAAAGTCGTTCAAAATTTCTATTAGCCTCTCCGAATGTATTTTTTTTAAACCAGTGGCATAAAATGTTTGTGTGAACAAAAAATCGCTGAAATATTTTTAAAATCCAATTACTTACAGTGTTGTTTTAAGTGTTTGAGTGGTCTACGCCTATATGGTTACTAAGGTAACAAGGCTCTGAAAATGGGTCATTACTATGAATTACATCAAATGTTGCCTAATAATAATAATAATCTGCAACAAACCTGCTGTGACAAGATCACCAAATATCTGCCCTCGGCTGAGGAAATACGGCAAATGTGGAGACAGGAAAATGTAGTGGTTCTGCCCATAGTCATTTCTTCTACCGGCATCATCCCCAAATCATTGGCTCGCAATCTTGAAATATTGGGAATACATCCTGGTCTACATATCCCCATGCAGAAGGCTCGTTTCTCAATCTGCCACCTTAAGAGATTAGCCATACCGTCTTGCAAATAAGCCGACGATATGTTGATATGTCCCACTTATGTGGTGAAATGAATGTGATAATAATAATAATAATAATAATAATAAAAATAATAATAATAATATATTGGTCCCCATCTGATATACAAGAGATATGTAGGAAAATACGAACAGTTGACCAAACATGGAATACACCACTTCAAATATTAGCATAGAAGTTCTCATTCCTGAGCGAATCAACGATAAAATTATTTCTTTCGAAAGATTATTATTATTATTATTTTCGTTAATTCCCTCTTAAGGAGAGCATTTCAACACAATCAATTTTCATGTTTTTTTGTCACTTTCTTCTTTGTTCCCAAAAACCTCTCAATATTCACTGTGCTTCCTCCTCCTCTCTTCCGTCCACTTCTTTCCTGTTTGTTTTTTTTTCCCCTTTTTTTTTGACGTTTGTCAAATTTAAGTTTTCTAACTTTTTCTCTGTATATTTTCCTGTCTACCATGTCTTCAGTAGTGATGTTTAGTTTCTTGAGGTCTTCCAGGGTTTCTTTTAACCAATTGGTTTTCAGTGTACTATTCATAACTACGTATATTAAAAATCTTCCTGGTCAGTCTGTCTTCGTTCATCCTATATACTGGTGTGAGTCCATAAGATGTTGCCCTTCTTTTCCTGATGTTGTTTGTAATCGACTGTCTGTTTGTGTAGTTCTATTGTCGGTCCCTTTATCCATATTCCCTCTTTCTGAACTGACCCGTAGATCTTTCTCAGTAGGTATTTTTCTCTCTTCTCCCATATTTTACGCCCTCATTGGAGCACTTTAATCAATACAAATACAATTAAGTCTAACAACGGTATTTGGAGATTAGCGATTCAGCTTCAACTTCGCCTGCACCCAAAATTTCTTCGTTCTATCTGACCTGGCTGCCCTTTGTTCATCTGTGATGGTATAGTTTTTTCGTTCAAATGTTGTTAATGTGAATTTTATTCCTTAAAATATTCTTCTCTTCTCTATTTTTAATTTGGAGCATCGTAAAATTTAATTAATCTAAATCATGCTGGATCTCTTTGAACCAGTTGTTCTTTGTTTTATTCTTCCAGAAGTAACTTAAGAGCTGTTTTATTAGTCTGGTTTCTGGTCAGCGTGAGATATGGCAGAAAAAAGAGATTCTCCTTTACCGCATTGTATCTATTATTGATTCACTCCCCCCGATATACCACGTCATTCGGCAGTAATCTCCATTGGCCATTTACTTGGTTATTATTATTATTTAGATCGATATGCGCGATAGAACGTATTTAGCTATTGATGTATTTCTCTTCTCCCATAATTTCTTGGTCCTGGTAGTAATTTTCTCAGAGAAATTATGGTTATTGATTAATGTTCTGAACTTGCGTTGATCTTGTATAATTTCCTCTGTAATGCCGAGTTGTTTGTTTTTTTTTATTTATTTATTTCACTTAGCCAGTTGTTGTTGACTTTCATTGAGAGAGCGAGGTTGAGAATAATTTCGGCGAGCCTGTCATTGTTCATTCTGAGAATGTGGCCGTAGAACTTCAATCGCCTTTTCCTGGAGGCGTCAGTGATCTTTTCAGAAAGCTGATAAAGCTCTAGACACTTCTGTTTCATCCAGATTCCTTCTGAGCGAGCAGACTGGACAGATGATTTTCCTCAACCTTTTCCTTTCTTGTTTCTTTAATAAGAGATCTACCTATGTATGTCCATGACCTTGGCCATGATCTACTTACTTTTTCCCGTATTAATTTCAAGATGGGTGGATGGCAATATAAAACAAATAGAGGAACAGTCGTATAAAGGAATCCACAAAATCTAGACAAGCGATTCAGTCGGATAATCAGGCAGCTTTTTCCAATGGGACGCGTCACGGAAGATTGGAAAGAAAATTAAAATATTTGTATCAAATTGACTGAAAATAATATAGTATTCACAAAGGGTGTCACCAGGATTCAAGATTAACTTTAAGAATTTCATCTCTGTTTCATCGCCATTTCACATAGGCTATACATTTTTCTTTTTAACAAGTGTTAGCATATTTTAAGATCGAATATGACGGAGTGTTTGTGTACTGCTAATGACTGACGAAGGCTATTTCTTTACATTCGAATTGAGCCACTATGGACTACGGAGTAACAATCAAAATCAATATTTCGTTCTAGATCGTCTGCCAGCTTTGATGTCCTGCCAGTATCTCTTGAGCCCATCACTCAGCGCCTTCTTCCGATCTTCTGAAAGAGGTCCCCTCCGTCTTTTGGGTTCTGCCCCTACCTTAAATCCCTGGTAATTTTTGATTAGGTGTCTGAATTCACACCAGTCCATAATTTTGCAGTCCGGAATACAAATTCCTATAAGGTCTTTGTTACATTCTTCGAACCATGCCAATTTTGCCCTCTTTGCTCTCACCAAATTCCAAATTTTCTTCGTTAGACGATCGTTGGAAATTCTGAAAATGTGTCCATAGAACAACATCCTTTTCCTTTTTATTGTTGACGTGACTTGTTCTTTTTTACTATATAACTCTTCGTTTGACTTCAAACGTAAGTGACCTTCAACCCATCCGTTGTCTAAATTTTTCCTCAATACCCTGCGTTCTCTTTTGACTGACTGGTCGACTATACCCGTCTGTTCATAGTTAAAGTCTCCGAAGCATATAATGCTTCAGGTTTGACAACCGCGCTGTAGTGTCTTAATTTGGCTCCAATGCTCAGCGACTTCTTATTATACAGATTTTTCGTCAGGTCTAATTTAAGATTCTAAGATTAATTTCTTCATGTTCTAGGCCATTTAGTTGGATTACCTCACCCAGGTATTTAAATGTCTTTACACGTTTAATAGCCAAAACATGTATCATTTCTAGGAGTAAAAAGTGGAGAGATAGTAAAAAGAATTGTAGACCTATTGTGAAGTGGACATTATCTATATCGAAAGAGATCTGCCACCAATGATCATGTTTTCCGAAGCGTATTATTATTATTATTATGATAACTGAGAGCGAGCGAGCAAGAGAGAGAGAGAGTAAGCCAGATGTTGAATCGATTACCTTCTGAATATTAGCCTAGATGTTCAAAGTGGGCAGGACGTGATACAGCAATTAGAGTGCAATCTGTTTTTACGCCGGTTATGAAATCATACGTTAGAAATAAGTTGGGCGTGGGATGACGCTATCAGGTAGCAATGTGGACCAGACCAGGCCAGACCAGACTGGCTTTTGACGTGACGAATGTTCTGCGGAAGGGAGATAAAATGATCCTTGAAAGTAGTATTCCACTGCCACCATTGCCCGCCTGGATCCTGCTCTGGATTACTTTTCAATCTTTACATTGAACAAGCAATGAAAATTTAAAGTGGGAGTGCAGATTCAAGGAGAAATAATTTCAACTCTGAGATTTGCCGATGACATCGTCACCTTGGCCGACACGTCCGAGGATTTGAATAAGTTTTTAAATGGTAAGGAAAGAATTCATGATTTAAATTAATAAAAGCAGCCGAAATAAATCAGAAACCTCTATGGACATCAAATTGGCAGGTGAAAAGCTGAAGGAAGTAGGAGACTTCTGTTACTTAAGAAGCAAAATAACCGGTGATGGACGAAGCAAAGAGGATATAAAAAAGTAGGTTAGCTCAGGCAAGGGAAGCATTTCTACAAAAAATGAATCTGTTGACATTGAATATGGATTTAGGTATTAGGAAGTCATTTCTGAAGGCCTTTGTCTGGATCGTGGCGCTCTATGGAAGGGAAACTTGGACTATTGGTGCAGCAGAAAAGAGGAGAATTGATGCGTTTGAAATGTGGTGTTACAGTCACAGTTACTTACAAAAAATAGAAACAGTTTTTAGTAAGACAAGCGATAATGATGACAGTTATCCACTAATAATCCGAAACCTGTTTAACCGAATCACAAATGGAAAAGGAAAAAATTGCTATTTCATTTGAGAAGCTTAAACAACTTGGTCATTTTAGTCCCGTGTATTTGGGTGTGTGCAGAATTTGTCTCATGGCCTGTTTTATTGTGATGTCTGTAGTAGTGTGTGCATTTGAAATTCAGGTGCGGATTAGGGAAGGAGGCGGCCGTGGCCTTAAGGAACCATCCCAGCATTTGCCTGCAGTAGAAGTAGGGAAAGGCCGGGACAATCACTTGGTATTTAATGCTAAAAAATAATAATAAAAATAATAATAATAATGATGTATGTCTACCCCTTATTATTCCCGTTTTAAACAGGGTCAGGGATGAGATGCGATAAAACTCTGTTTGGCGGATTGTTTTTATGGCCGGATGCCCTTGCTGACGCCAACCTCATGAGAGGAGTTAATGAGAGATGAAATGAATGAAACTGGGCAAGGATGTGGAAGGAAGCAGCCGTGTCGTGTCAGAAGGTACCATCTCAGCATTTGCCTGGATTTGAAAATGGGGAAACCGTGGAAAACCATTTCAAGGACGGCCGACGGTGGGGTTCGAACCCACGTCTACTGAGACCACAGAGAGCTTGGCACCGCGTTAGCTAGTGCAGCTACCGCTGTCGATAATAATAATAATCGTGTACTTATCGCCTTATACGCTTCAGAAACGACAGCAATCAAGGGACGAACAAAAATCAAGGAATTAGAAAAGCCAGAGAGAAAATTTCTGAGAAAGGTCTACGGGTCAGTTCAGAAAGAGGGAATATGGATAAAGAGACCGACAATAGAATTGTACGAACAGACAGAGACGATTACAAACAACATAAGGAAAATAAGGGCAACATTTTAAGGACATATACACAGGATGATGGAAGACAGACTGACCAAGAAAATGTTTAATATAGTTACGAATAATACACTAAAAACCTATTGGGTAAAGGAAACCGTGGAAGACCTCAAGAAACTAAACATCTCTACAGAAGACATGGCAGACAGGAGCACATACAGAGAAAAACTTAAGACAACAGAAGTTTGAGCAAACTCCCAAAGAGAGACAACCGGGAAAGAAGAGGACGGAGGAGAGAAAGAGGAAGCATAGTGTGTATATGAGAGGTGTTTGGGAAATCAGAAGAAAGGGCCAGAATGAAACATGAAAATTGATTATGTTGTAACGCTCTCCTTCTGGGGAATTAACGATTAACTAATAATAATAATAATAATAATCGCGTACTTCTTAGAGCCATCAAGGCATACTGCAAGTGTCACGTTCGTTTCCCCAAGAGGCCTTGTGCTGAACAAAAGTGTGTCCTTGCTCTTCGACATCGCTGGACCCACGATACCCATTGTTCACGGGCACGCCCGAACCTCTCACTGCAAGATGGAAAATTTACGACATTGGAAAACTGTTTCTTTTTAACCCTCTCTTCGACTGTAAAGACAAGGTCAGATGTGAGTGTCACCCGCTAGGAGAACGTTCTGAACCGAAAGTTTGAGAGGTAATCTGAGCTGTTATATGGCATCTACGGCGTCGAAGCATGGACATTACCTGTAACCCTGTGCAAGATGCTACAAGCATTTGAAATGTGGATTTACTGAAGGATGCTGAAGATACCTTGGACAGCCAAAATTACCAATGTAGAAGTTTTGCAGCGTATGAACAAAAGACCTGAAATTCTCAAGAGAAGAAAGCTAGAATATTTTGGTCATATGGACACTATTGAAGGCCGACAAGAAAAGATTATGTGCATGTGAAATGTGGTGCTGGCGACGAATGTTATGGATACCTTGGAACCTAAGGCTAACTAATAAAGAGGTTCTAAGAAGAGCAGAGGAAATCATCAATCTGACAGAAACAATCAAAAAAAGAAGAAATAATGGGATAGGCCACCTACTCCGGCATTCACCATGGTGCATCACACTGCTTGAAGGGAAAATGGAAGGCAAGGCAGGAAGAGAACGACCAAGAGCAGAGTTCTTTGATGACATCGGAGGAAGATGTCCGTACCACCTGATCAAACAGCGGGCTCAGGATAGAAGACCTTTGGACGAAGATATTCATGCAACCGCCAGGTTGAGGAGAGCAAGATGATGCGAAACAGTAAATACCAACTCCTTCAATTAATACTCCAAGGAAAAATTAATGGAAGACGAGGTCCGGGGCGAAGAAAAATATCGTGGCTCGACAACTTAAGCCAGTTATTTGGGCTGACAAGACTCGAACTGTTCAGAAGAGCAGAACATGCAACTGATCGCCAACGTCCTGAGAGGACAGGGCACTTGAAGGATGTAATCAGAGGTAATAATTTAAAAAAGAAAGAAAGGGACCTGTACCAGAAAACTCGCATGCCCATAAACCACCAGCTCGTCTTTCCTGTTATGCGGGCTTCTTGTTTATTTCTTTAAACACACGTTCTAAACAAATAAATATATTTCCGTTGACTTCACAAGAAATGCAAGACGTTTCCTGTACTATTGAGACAATTTGGAAGATTTTAGCAAAATCTGCACCAGCTAACTCCCTCTGGTTTAAGAGCTTGAGTTTTGTGCCACATACACATTAGCGATTTATATAATGGTGATTTTTGCTTGATGATGGTATTCTACATTTAGCGTCCCTTTTAACTGCTGCACTCTTAGCGATGCCAGGTTGATGGAATTTTTATCATGAAGGGGCTCTTTCAACGTGGCAGTAAATATACTGATTGTAGTGATTAAGAACTAAAAATCAGGTTATTAATTTTATCAGAAGAATTTGTCAGCGTAAACAATGCTGCCAACTTCGATGTTAATTTTCAGTTGTTTCATTTCATGGACTTAAACATTGGAGTAATTTAGCCCCAGTACTTGGGTGTGTAGATGTGGTAGGTTATACCTGATAACCTGTGTTATTGTGATGGCTGTATTAGTGTGTGTGTGTGTGTGTGTGTGTAGGCTATATGCAATTCAGGCAAGGATTGGTAAAAAGTGGCCCATTCGTATTTTTGTATTTTCCCACATATCACTTCCATGACAGTAGACCATTACATTATTCCAAGTGAATATATGAATTATTATGAGACATTTGATGCAGTTCATAGTAATGACCCATTTTGATAGCCTTGTTGCGTTGGTAACCATATAGGTCTAGATCTCTCGCGCACTTAATATATTTGAATTTAGTAACTTCTTTAAGTGATTTTTGACCTTAAAATTTCGTATTGGTAATACTTATTTTTAATTTTTTTAATGACACTCGGAAACTCAAGAAGAAAAGAATCGAAATTTTTATCGACTTCTAGTAACTTTGGGACTGATAGTCCGACATTACAGGTTTGTACTACTGTATATCTCGCGACTAATAGGCGTACTGACTTTCAATAATAGTAAATAAGATGTTCTTATAGCAACATGTCTCTACTGAACTAGATGACGAACACTTGTTACCACGGTAACCACCGTGTCCACGCTAATCACAGACCGACCCCGGCCATAAAACATATATGCATGTTAAAAATGAGATTGTTCAACTTATTTCTCAAAAAAAGAATCACTTAAGTAACTTGAATAAAAGAGCCTAGCACGTTTATGGTAAGGGTGGTGATGACGGACTGATAAAAAAGAACACTCGACACGCCGGGAGGAGGTAGAATTCACCGAGCAAAATAAAATTGAATTCTCTAAATTTACCAATTGTTGTATAGGTACAAAGGTTCCGAATGTTTAGCAAACGAGAAGCTCCATCTTATAATTCCGAAAAACATTTTACTCATCCCTTAGGTACCGTAATGTTTAGGGGACTCGTGACCATTTGAAACGGTTTTGATATATTGCTTTTTATGAGAGGTATGATTATTTTCTCTAAAAACTCGATTTTTCCCACCACTTTAGTCAATGGTTGTTGCTATCAAAAACCTTTACTGAGATAAGAATGGTACGAACTTTGAATAGATTCGATTTTTCACAAATTAAGAAAGTTCGAGATATTTCACTTTTTCTAAAAAGCTCTCCCCCACCCCAGTTTCCATCCCATTTCTCATGAAATCTTCCTAAAACGATTCGTAAAGATGGGTTTACGACAAACGATAAGCCGTGTGTCCTAAGCTGACTTCATTTATCCTGAAAACCAACAAATCCAGAAAAGGCAAGCAACCTCCATATTCGATTAGATAATATTTTATTGGACTGAACCGTTAGGTTAGAGAGTACACGCTAACGCCCATGGATTATAAGGAACATCTGCCAGGTTTCGTGCAGCTCACAATGCATGTGTGCTTCTTGTTCGGGTGAGAATTCACGGTAACGAGGTCTTCATCTCGGTCAATCATGATAGCATCCAAGTGATTGCTACCAGTTTACTTGCTTCTAAACCGTAATTTCCTGCCTATGATTGAAATTGTAGTCAGTACTGATGGTGTTAGCTTTAGATTATTACATCCTTGGCCACCTAGCATGAAACACCAGCGGAGCGGCCAGGCTTCATGAAGCCCCTCTTCAACTCTGAGGTGTTATCGTGGATTTGCAGGAAACAGCAATAACATGAAATAAATTAGCAAAATAATACCGTAAGTCGCCAAGTCTCTTCAACCTGTATGGTGAATGGCTGGTGAAAGAAGCTTTGAAAGGATGCGGAAATTTCAGGATAGGAGGAAGCCTCATAAACACCATCAAGTATGCAGATGACCTAGTAGTGCTCGCCAAAAATCAAAGACAACTGCAGCACATGATGAACCGGTTGGTGGAAACTGGAAGGATATATGGCACGGAAATCAACATCGAGAAATCAAAAGTGATGCGGATTTCAAAACGGGGGAGACCTTTGCGGATAAATATCGACAATCAAGAATTGGAGAATGTGAAGCAGTTCCAAGTACTTGGGAAGCTTGCTGACAAAAGATGCTCAATGCACAAATGAAATTCGCGCCAGAATCGCCAGGGCCAAAGCCGCATTCAACAAGAAGAGGACTCGGCTCACCAGAAAGTTGAGTTTAGATAAGGAAGAAATTGGTGAAATGTTACATCTGGAGCATTGCACTGTACGGGGCAGAGACGTGGACAATGAGAAAAAGGGAAAGAAAATACTTAGAAAGTTTTGAAATGTGGTGCTGGAGGAGAATAGAGAAGATCAAATGGACAGATCGGGTGACAAACGATGCTGTACTGAGAAGAGTAGGTGAGAAGAAAACTTTTCTGAATACAATTCTTCAGAGGAAGGCCAACTGGATCGGGCACATACTTAGACATCAGGGGCTCATGCACGAAGTCATTGAAGGTAAGATCAAAGGAACGACAGGACGGGGAAGAAGAAGAATTCAACATCTAGATGATATGAAAGATGGAAAGAGTTACAGCAGACTGAAGAAAGAAGCCGAAGACCGGGAACGTAGGCATCAGAAATTCACTGTACGAAGACATGGACCTGCCACTAGGCAGAATACTGTATAATATAATAAGTCAATAAATTACACAGGCCTGCGAAATTTTTAAGTTTTTGAAAAATACAAGACAACATTTCGCTAATTTTTTTTGTGATTCAGTGCGCTTATTTCGAAAATGATTTCCATTTTTTCCATCACGTCAGGGATTTTTGTAAAATTGATATCGATATTTTTGCTAACATCGAGAGCAAAAACAAAAATTTTCCCTTGAGTTTAAACTTTTTACATCAGCAGTTTCTAAAAGAAACTAACATAAATGATAGGCGATTGACCAAAAGGAAAAAAAAATATTATGTATGCATACCTGCCAACCTTATAAAACAAAAAATCAGGAGATTTTGATATGAAAATCAGGAAAATTCAGCAGATGAAAATAGTGGATATAAGTTCAATTGATGTGCGAACTATGCTTCAAAATGAATTATGTAAATTAGCATTCGGTATTTATTATCCCATTACTTTCACTTTTAGACCAAAATACAGTATATTTTTTAATGTTTTAATTTTTATTATTTTGCTACACTGTACATTTTCTCGGCGCTTCTTTGTTCGCACGTGTTTCGAATTATCACACTTTTTCCACCATGAGATATAAAACCATTACATAGAAAAACAGTACGAAATGCAAAATAATTGACCTTTGCTGTATTCAATCATGCACGGTAATTGATTCAAAAAAATAGAATTGTATTTTTTGCCCATAAGTTGAGTCAAATACCGACGAAAAACATAAGCGTGTGACGAGAATGTTGCAGCAAAGTCAATAAACAACCGCTTCCACTAGAACAAAACCCATTTACGAATTCAGGTAATCAAATAACATTCACTGCCTTCCCACTAGAAACACTTAAAAAAAATGGAAAAATGTTTCAAGTTCACCAATAATTTACAACAAAATCGGGAGGATAGCTTGAGTAATGGTGTGGCGGGAAAACTATGGAAAATCAGGAAAGTCGGCAGGTATGTAATTGTTTACATGAACGTTCTAAACACATTTTAAATTGAGCAAAAAAAAAGTGATCGCGGACTACATCCCGAAAGTCTTGCGGGGGATTCTTCACTCGGCCATGAAATTATCTGTTCTCTCCATTGACAACATACCTCGCCATTCTCAACAAATCAAGTCGGCGTCACTGAATCGGACCGTGAATTGAAAATCTTTCTGTCCTGAAGCCTTTTACAACGGAACACAGACATATTTCATTCATTGTTTACACAAATGACATTTACTGCGTAACATTTACGGCAGTTGTATTTACGATTCGGGCTGTCATTTCCTCAAACAGTCGTATACTCACAGACTATAAAACACAAGAAGAGCTTTTCGTAGAAACCATCTTGCGTTTAGGATTAGTCTCGTAAGTGGCGTGTCTCGCATACGACACGTAATCTAAAAGGATGGCGACGACTATAACAGCAGAGCTATTGACCAGCCATCGACCGGGATAATCGATCTCAAGGTCGCTAAAGAGTGCTGGCTGCTGTGTTTGGACTAGGGCTCGCGATATACTGTATTTAACAAGTAGTTCCGCGAAGAACTGAATAGTCTATTTTCATATATCCTACTGGTCTTCTCCATTAAAATTCTCCTGCCTTTTACAAGGTTGGTTGGTTCCTCAGTTTAGGAGCTGCGACAACGCGGTCATGCAGCCGCGTGTACTTTGTGCGTGTGTAGAATCTATCTGATAACCGGTGTTAATTGTGATGGCTGTATTAGTGTGTGTTATCTGTTTTTAATTCAAGTATTGGCTGCAGACATTCGATATGCAAGTAGTTCCAACTTTTGCTACCAAACGCCACCGTCAACGACCAACTAGTTCTGAAGTTGGTTACTAGATGCCACCGCAATCGACTCCTGGCGACGAACGTTAGAACCTAAGAGCGTTATTCAAATCTAACCTATAATTTAGTTTCACACAAGTGTAATTAGTGGAAGGTTCTTTATCATGCCATAAATCTATGACATGGGACCGCCGGCTTTACTTCCCCTCCGAAGGAAGGCATACTGAGGGATTTTTAACGCTCTTTAAAAATCCGACAACTTCGGCCGGATTTGAATCCGCGTCCTTGGGCTTAGAAGCTCCGCATGCTACCAACTTCGCCACCGAAGCCGCCAATATTACAAGGATTTCCCGAGAAACATCTAATAAATATTTAATTTTCGCATCGCCGCCATGTAGGATTTGTGTTCATCAGGTTATTGAAAAGCCCATAGCTGAACTTATGTTAATAGACTCTATATACACAATTTCAGTTTGATTGCTGTAATAGATTCGGAGATATTGAAAACCGTCAACATATTTGGGATGATCTCCATGTTGGATTGTTATATATGTAAGCCATAGCGCTATGCACCATTAGATGAAGAATATTACAGGCCGGACGTTTGTTTTTGACGATTGCCCTTGACCTTGAAGCCTGCGGGTGAGCCTACACACACTCGCTCTCTCACCCTATCGCTTCACACTTGTCACCACCGATCTGATGTAATGGAATTCCAGACATGAACAGACAGTACAGTCCACGTCGAAGTATTATGTGACGTGGAAGTACACGTTACGTAGTTACGAACAGAATGACATTATATTTGCCAATGACTGTACTTCAGGAGTAGTGTGAGACAGCTTTGTCAATCATCGGACCGCTGGGGTAGCTGACAACAACACAGGTACTGTAGTAACTCGCCTCCAGGCTTCCATTAAGATTTTTCACTCGTCTAAAACTAACATCCGGCCTGTACACAGGTTTATTATCCAGACGTTCACTTCAATCGCATGATTAAGAAACAAGAAATAAAAACTTAATTGTAAAATTTCGCACAGGCGCCATCTTGTTATGAGAAAAACTGAATTGAATCAGATGTAGATAGATTAAATCTTGTAGAAACATTTATCCTACCAAGTTTTACTGCACTCGGTTCATTAAATCTCGAGAAAATGCCATTCCTTGACCGCCAAGTTGTCTTTGTACTTGCCATGTTTTTAAGCATCACATAGCTGAACTTACCTGAGTATTCTTTATCACCGTACAACATGTCAGGGTAATATCAATATTATTTTCGGAGATATAGAAAACACACACACACACACGGACAACGGGTTATCTCATAAGCCAAGGTTTTACATGAATCAAAATAGACTAAAAATGGTGGAATTTTGTTTGTTGAATCTTAATAATTTGAACAGATCTGTATGTGTAGAATTCATTAATTTGCAGAGAAAAAAACAACAACAAGTATTTGTAGTTTATTTTTGCGGAGAGCAAATACCAATAATTTTGCATTAGTCGCTACATAAATAGCACTAATGTCCACTCATAGTGGCCATAGAACATAAAGATACATCACGCGATGAGTTAGCGATATATTTCGCATCTATCACATCAATTACTAAGTACAATCATTATTAGGGCTCGGATTTATAGGTGCTAAAAATCGGGAAAAGATTTATTTTTTATGTATTAAAAATACCCGAAATATGTGACAAAAAAGTTAAAATATTTAATTATAATTTAGTTAATTAATGTGAATATAAACAATACGCAGTACTCACGAATGCGATTTATTCTATGTCTCACTGACTGCTGAAGCATTTCAATACACACATCTTCAGGTTGTCCATCACAAATGACCGACGATTATCGCGAAACACTTCGGAAGGCGCGAAACTGCGGCAATATGTTTCTTGCCCTTGAGTTGTTGTGTAACTTGAGATCGCTGTTCAGCCTTGATTGCTTTCCCACATGGTTGGCAGAACAGAACTCCCTCATCAGAGGAAAAATTATCTTTAAATTCTTCAACAGACGATAACCTATACAGTGGAACGTGGCTAATTCGAACTTCCATAATTCGAAATCTTCTTTAATTCGATTTTTTCTCTTGGTCCCTAGCATTTTATATACAATCAATGATTAAAAAAATCGTGGTTAATTCGAATTATATTTTGGATAAATCGAAGTTTTTAGTATCAAAAGTCGATCGGAAGCCAAACAGTTGGAGCAATTCTCGAAAAAACTGTTCCGAGTGCAGCCCAAGCAACAAACATCACAGAACGTATGCGGTTTGTTTAAAGTAGAAATGACATAAGTAGTTCTGTTTTCCGTTCCTTAAATTTGTTAAATTCTTTTGTGATGACTGAGAGACTTAATTGTAGGAAACAGGTAAGAATCTCTAACTATTTTGGAAAACAGTAGATTTTTCTATGATTTAACTAGATTGCTGAATTACTACTGTCGTTAAATAGGTGAATAGTACATTTTGGTTTTATTTTTCATTTGAAACTTTTGAGGTTATTCACGATACAGTCTTTATAAAGTACCGTTGTCTGTTAATCTGCTTTGTTGAACGTAAATCATTATGTAAACGTAATACTATATATTTTCTCTGCCCTTTTCAAAGAACTTTCTTAATTCGAATTTTTGGATAATTCGAATTTTTTTACTGGTCCCTTGAGGTTCGAATTATCCAAGTTCCACTGTATATTTTATTGCCGGGCAGATATAACCCACGAGTGATAAATCATCATCACATATGCCAATTATGACACACAGCTTGGAGTGCTGTCCAATTAATAAGGAAGACCTGAACAAATTACAAGCGTGTGAGTTGGAAGTTTCTGCGGTCAACATTCTTCTAGACAAAATTAGTAATGAGATCATCAGAGAAGAGTCTGTCGATGGCAGATAGGCTGAGTGCTGTACGGCTCAAGTGGTTTGGACATGTGAAGAGGATGAAGGATACCCGCACGCCAAAGCAATACTTGGATATAAATGTACAGTGGAAATGACCAATAAGACGACCCAGGAAGAGATGGCTGGATCAGATTGAGGAGGATCTAGAAACTAGAGGAGAAAACTGGGAAACAATACCAAGACGGGAAGTGTACCAAGATAGAGCAAAATGGAGGCAAATAGTTCATAAACATCCTACCCAGCTCCCTGGAAGGATACGAAGATGAAGATGATGATGATGATATGTAAACCGCTAAGGTCTATGTTTCACATATCTCAACCAGAGGAAGTTAGAAGGTGCAGTTTGTACCAAAATCTCCCAAATCATCTCAATAGTACAGAGTCATTATCTTTGTGAGCCCTGGTAATCGCGGCAAAACATGGTGTCATTAGGCTGGCCAGGTGCGGAGAGAGTGTACCTCGCAATACCCCGCTCCGCTGACTCATATTGTTAGTTCACATGTGTTTTGTCATTCATATGGACGTGTATCTGCAAAGCTTAGACGTTAGTGTTGCAGGATTAGTGAGTATTGTGATTTACTGTGATTGTTGGTCATGCCTAGACACCAATTCACATTGCGCGAACGTGTGTATATCCATAATTCGTACATGAAAAGCAGAAAGTCTTGCTCTGAAACAAGACGAAAATTTCGAATCAAGTAACCAGGAAGACATGTGCCTAATGCCAGTACAATTAGGAGGCTCGCTAAACGATTCAAGAAATAGGCACCGTAAATAATAAAGAGTTATATAAATAATTCATGTTTTTGGGCTAATGCCGTGGTATTGTTTGATTCCATTGAAAAAGGAGGCAAGGTTTCTCCGAAACGTATGGTTCTAATCTAAATACACACGGCATTAGCCCAAAAAACATGAATTATTTATATAATCCGGGCCGTGAAAGCCTTAATATACACAATAAAAGAGTTGACAGACCTTTCTGTCATCAGAAGATGTCAAGTGTGTGTTACAAGAGAGGGAGGACATTTTCAGCATCGACTATGAGCACTGCAAGTACACAATCATTGTTGAACATGTTTGGTAAAAGTGTGAAAGTGCGCGCAAACCACCGACTGAACCGCGTACGCGCGCTCGCAATCAGCGCCAGTCAACGCCAGCTTAGCTTGCCGTGTTTACCGGGCCGCACAAAGATATGACCCTGTATAGGAAGAATCTTGCATTTCTTGAAAACTCAACGAAAATGTATATACTAGTTTATAAAATGCGTTTAGACAAGTAAACAAGACGACAGCCCCTGGCACAGAGTGCCGTGTCAATCCGTATAACAGTAACGTCTGAACTGAAGTATGAACTCGACACTACTCGACAGCGATGCAGGCCGAAGCTGAGGAGATACGCTAGCTCGCAAACTCGCTCCGAAGCTAGTAATTTAAATTTCCATGAATGGAGATTGTTGGAAGAAATGAAAACGTAAATCACTTAGGGTCTATAGTGGGCGATGTATTTAAGATTGAGATATGCCGACGCGGACATTTTATAGAAGTTTTCATGATGAACAATTCTTACACTCATAGAATATATATATTTTAACAGTTTACCCAGCGTAAGCTTAAAAGGCGCACGGACGGCAGGTTCTTCTTCGACTCGATTCACTGAAATCGTTACTGCTCGACATCCATTGGTCATAAATGAACGCTTTACTACAGAAACCTTCCTCGAGAAATCCTTTACAGAATGGTGAAAACCGCATCAAAATCCATCCAGTGGTTCTCGAGATTACCCGTGACATCCAAGAATCTGAGACTTTGTTTAATACTATGTAGAGATACATATTTTTCCATATTTAGTTATTTTAATGCATTTTAATTTATTTTTTCTTACGAGTAAAAATATATAGAATTGTCGTTTTCAGTAACAGAAATATGGCAACACGTGACAAGTTTAAAATTATGCACAAACATTGTTTTTGAGCAAAGAGAGATTTCTAAAGTGACAATAGCAAGCATCCCTGGCAGGAAATTACGGTTTAGAAGCAAGTCAACTGGTAGCAATCACCTGGATGCTATCATGATTGACCGAGATGAAGACCTCGTTACCGTGAATTCTCGCCAGAACAAGAGGCACCTGGATCTTGAGACGCGCAAGTTTTCAAGAAATCCAAGTGTTGAGGAAATGTGTAATGTAAAACTAGAATCTTTATATTACTCCTGCTGATACAGTGAATGTTACAATCACCTCAAGTGTGGTAGAGCGAAGCTTCAGCCAATACAAATCACTTTTGCGAGTCAACAGGAGAAGCTTCAAGTTTGATAATTTAAAACAACATTTTGTGGCACACTGTACTGGTAGCAGAAATAACCAATAGTAATAATAATAATAATAATAATAATAATAATAATAATAATATCGTATGGCCTCGGCTGCTGGGTGCAAACTTTCTTATTTGACACCCGAGGGCAGTTTGCATGTCGAATTTTGTTGTTCTTTGGAGCGCTATGAAAGAGTCAAGGAGGTTAGATATCTAAGCTCCTTGATACTATAGCGCTTTCTAGTGGAGAATGGAGGAACTTTGTGTTGGCGGAAAATCCCGAGATTAATTTTGCCATTATGAACACGGCCTACTGAATTCAAATGGGTTCTTTAACATGCCAACAATGTATGACATGCGTGTCGTGATTTTTGTAGCCATTCAAAAATCACTTACCACGGCCAGGAGCGAACTTTGCAAGCTTGGGGTTGGCAGTCCGACACGATAACCACTCACCCACCGCGGCACGTTATCAATAGTGTAAATAGCAAATAAGACAGTTAGAGAACAGAAGAAATGAATAATTTAATTTATGAACCCAGTATTTTTAATGTATTTTTGTAGGCTCTAAAAGTAACAAACTGTAGTGTTTAATATATTCACATATATAAGTTTGTACATATTTTGACACTTTTTTGTACATATAAATTTTAGCCCTGCTCATGAATTTCGTACTCATATTGGTGCCGAATACACAGGAACATAATTTCCCCACCAGGTGCGATCCCTAGGGGAAAAGGTGTACCCGATCTACTTCTGGCCTGACAAGAGTCGTGAATGCTCTTCCATTATTACTAATGTATCGATCAATTACTATTGACAAGAAGCCTGATACCCCGGGGCAAGGTGGAAGGAGTTCAAGTGCTGTGCCTGCAGGTCTAGTTAGGCCTCCTAGCCTCGATGTTGTTGAACCTGGCCTGAATCTGCCCCGAACCGTTTTTTTTTATCAAACATCTTCACGCGCAGGGCAACCATTGTGTATTCTACCAAACACGTGCAGGAATTTGAAGCACAATACTCTATCCTGTATACTAACCTCAAAGTTACAGGCGAAGTCGTTAGATTTTTTTTATGAAAGAAAAAAACCCTCAGTATGTCTTCCTTCGGTGGAGAAGTAAAGCCGGCGGGCCCATGTCACAGATTTATGGCATGTTAAAGAACCTTCCACTAATTACACCCGTGTGAAGCTAAATGAATTATAGGTTAAACATTTGACTAACGTTCTTAGGTTACTACGTTCGTCGTCAAGAACCGACTGCGGTGGCATCTGGTAACTAAGTTCTGAACTAGGTGATCGTTGACGGTGGCGTTTGGCGGCAAAAGTAGAAACTACTTGAAGAAATGCAATGTCTGCAGTCTTTACTTGAATTAAAACAGATACACACACTAATACAGCTATCACAATTAACACCGGTTATCAGACACATTCTACACACACCCAAAGTACACGGGGCTACAAGATCGCGTTGTCGCAGCCCCTTAACTGAGGAACCAACCAATCAAAGTTACAGGCTTATAACCTGTTAAGTAATTCCGAACGCTACAACTGGTTACCATGGCAACAAGTTAGTGTTCTATACATTTTAGTTCAGTAGACACATCCCTTCCTATATTATTCTGCTAAGGTCCCATTCCAGTTTTGGACCGAAAATAAGGTCCCATTAACACCAACCTACACATATGGGGTACCTACAGGTTCAGCATAACCCAATGCGTAAGCGAAACGCACTCACTTACTCTTTAAATGCCTCACAATTAAATGAATACCTTAAAACATGTATATTTACAATGAAATAATGAAAGAATGCAACACGGTAACCATGGTAACAGAATCTCACAGGTCCGTCTATTTCTGTAAGACGCAATGCAATTCCAATTATAACATTACTGTGAAAGTTTCCAGACGGTTATAAGGTTATCACGGAACCAAATTAATCTGTAAAATTCATCAATGCATACAGTATAATGCGCTTAAGAGGGTCAAGGGGCACTCTAGAATTTTTTTCACGCAATTTTCACGTGTGAGTGTGGTACGGAAGGTATTTTTCACCCGACTATAAAGGGTCTCCGAAAACCACATTTGAAGGCCCTTAAATTAACAGTGTATGTGATATTCCCAGAAAACTAACTTCGCTCAGATATACCTATGAAGGAATGACAAACCCCTAACCACTGCACCAGTAGCTGAATTGATCAAGTCTGATTATTCATACCAAAGATAAATCAGTCATAGCATTCAAGATTGAGATTTTGCCAAGTGTACTCTTTACAACTAGAATATTCGCGGGCGAAGCCGCGACGGGTAATGCTAGTGATATACGTTGCTATATAATAACAAATAACAATAACCCGTGGCACTACAGCCCATGAAGGGCCAAGGCCTACCAAGCGACCGCTGCCCAGCCATTTGACCTGCAGATATTGGGGTGACGCGTGATCAGCACATCGGGTCCCTCGGTCGTTAATCTTGGTTTTCGTGATCGGGGCGCTGCCTCACTGTCAGACAGCTACTCAATTGTCCTCACGAGGCTGAGTGCACCCCGTTCCAGCCCTCACGTCAGTTTCTAAAATCCCTGACGGAGCCGGGAATCGAACCCGGGGCCTCCACGTGAGAGGCAGGCGCGCTACCCCAACACCACGGGGCCGGATATATGTTGCTATAACAACCATTATTGAAAAGCGGCTTCAGTAGCGTAGTTGGTAGCATGCTGAGCTTCTATGCCCAACATCGCGGGTTCAAACCCAGCCAAAGTCGTCGGATTTCTTAAGAGCGTTAAGAATCCCTCAGTATGCTTTCCTTCGGAGGGAAAGTAAAGCCAGCGTGCCCATTTATCGCATGAAAAAGAACCTCCAACGTTCGCCGCCAGGTGCTGGTTGCGATGGCATCTACTAGTCAAGTTCGCAGCTAGGTGTCGTGGACGGTAGCATACGTAGGAACAACTTGAACTTGATCGTGAGTTAGTTGTAATTCAGTAGATAAAGTTGCACTTTATCATTACATTTTCCACTATCGCCCAAAAACTATTACGGGTAGATAACACAGATCGTTTACCACCCTCTTCAAACAATAAGTGCTACCAACATAATAGTTTAGTGTCAACAAAAACTAATCCCTAAAAAGTAACTAAAATCAAATTTCTTCGAAAGTGTTATTTTTATTAGTCCAAGGTACACCACTAAGTTACATGAACACTTAAACTTCACTCCAAACCGCCCGATCGTTCTCGAATTAAAACCGTGCAAACAGATAAACAAAAATCCACAGTTCTAGCACTTCAGGCGATCAACTCAATGTGAAAAACATCCTTTAATGGCATAGACTAGACCTTCCATGAACATGGAACATGGACTTGGGAATTTACGGACCATCAATCTCTAGGGACATGAGCTAGGGATTTTAGGTAAATAAAATGAAGTATGAGAATATATTCTTTATTTATTCCTAACAAGTAGTTCCGTGAAGAACTAAAGCCTATTTTCATATAGCCTACTTATGTTAATTGCCTCTATCAATAAACAAAATTTCAGGGTGATATGAGAAATAGTTTCGGAGATATAGAATGTCGGTGAAATAATTCGCACAGCCGCCATCTTGAGGTTATGTAAACAATTGAACTAAATTAGATACCAGTGCATTACAATGTGAATAAACATTTGCTGTACCAAGTTTCAATGCGTTTGGATGGTTAAATCGCGAGAAACGTCTATTTAAGGGTCTCAACTTCGCTTGGGCGCCATGTTGGTTTTTTAGCCACCAGGTTTTTGAAAGTATCATAGGTGAACTTCTAGTAGTGCCCTTTATCACAGTACAAACGTTCAGGGTGATATCTGTATTAGATTCGAAGATATTGAATGCTGGTGAAATATTTCGATTGGTGGGACGGAATAAATTTTGAAGGGCAAGGTCGGGGTCGGCCAACATGGTGCTATGACCTTCCTGAGTTTCATTTAATCGCTCCAGTCGTTTGGAAGTTATCAGAGGGGGACACACACACACAAACACACGGACAAAAGGGGATCTCATAAGCCAAACTTTTCATAAAATGAAAACAGCGGAAAAATTAAAATCATTTTCTTAATCATCAAATGTGTATTTAAGCATTTTGAATCCGGTCGATTAGTTTAGTAGTTTGCCTTTACTACCACTGCGAGCACTAGTGTGAGTCAATGCAGAGTTTCACTTAAGCCCATATTACTACTTCCAGTGTGAAGATATTTAAAAAAATCAAGGAACTCCCAAGGATATTGAACCAAGGAGAATATTAAAGAGAATATTATGTAAATAAGTTATTTTGCTAGGATTTGAATAAAAAGAAAACGAATAAAGAAACATACGATTTTAGCTTTCTTTCGGAACTGCATTTAGACCGGAAGTGATTTTCAAAATTTGTTTTTTTAGTTCGATAGAGTTCTCCAAGATTTGAATCCTTTCCTTGCCCTTTAGTCCTCCATCTTTTGGCAGAATTGAGGGGATTGCTTAATTTTACATTATTGCTTAGATGCTACTTTGTATGCTAAGATATGTTTCCCACTTTGAAACTAAATTTCCGCTCATTCGTCATCAGAGAATCTGAAACACGTAAAAAAAAAAAAAGAACACGAAAACAAAACGTGAAGCAGCGAAAAACTGATGGTATTATCTCGGTGTAACTGAGTTAATGCAAGGGAAGGTGTTGGAAATTAATAGTAACGAAAAGCCGAGCATGCGATGATAATTTCCTTCAATCATTTGACCTTGCTCCAATGATTAACTTTCTCAAATCCGACATAAATAAGCCCACCCAATGGGGAATAGTGGCGCCAATTGGCTACGGTTTCACACAAGAAGATCTCCCGAGTAATGATTGTAATTCCCTTGCAGGCCGGATGAGAAGATCTCTAGCCTATCCAGAGGGCTTACCTCACGTATGTTGGCCTGGTTTACAGAGAAATATTGTGACGAATCACTCTGGTTTCCTGTCTCAATCCACTGTGACACTTTTAGTTCTCTATCGCTTGCATTTCCTATCAGTTTCTGTGTACAAATGGAAATAGGACGTTGTCTCTTCCGGGATGTACAACATTTGTTATGCAAAACTTGTGGTTCTATTTAAGGGCTTGGAACATATCCGACATCAGTCCCATGCGCTTACTGTCGACCAAAGTATTATGTGTACTCGAGTTTGAAGGTTGTTTGTTAAGTAACCAATAGACCTACATAAAATCAAATACCATCAACATATTCGTCGTTCTATTTTACATTAGTTCATGTAGGTTTGGATTTTTGAATTTATATTTTAATATTTTTTATCGCAGTTGGAACACAAAAAGTGCACGTTTTTAAGCGTGTTTCAACCATGCGTCACATTTAAGATTTATTATCTCAAAAGCCCGTCATCAGATCGAATCCAAATTTTAACACAATATACATTGGAATGTTGTATAACAGGTTTATTAATTTCACAATTTTGTGCGTCCAAGACACAAAGTTGTTATCATTGTTGTAAGGTAACTTTTTCTCTGCTCGTGGTGGTTGGAAAATGTAGTTCTTGGTTGCGTTGTAATCGATATACATCAAAAAGTTATACTCTGTGACTGTGAAATACGTAAATTAATTCACTTATTTTATATCGGTTTGTATTTGTACGAGGAAATAAGACATGGTTCTCCAGCTAGCCGCTCAGGGAGAAGCTGTACCTTCAAACTCGAGTGCACATAATACTTTGGCTCGGATGTTTAGGAAAAATCATATATTTTCTGTACCTCTATTTTCATGCCCGATCGGTTTCTGAGGCAAATCAAGTGATTATCATCACAATACAGTGTTTTTATTTGTCATATAAATGCATATTTCGAACATTTTTTACCATTAGGTCGTATTTTGAGCTTTTTTTTTTTTTTTTTTTTTTTTTGTAAGAACGTCATATTTGGGTAGTTTGACGGCAGCTGTAGGTGAGCAAACATCCTCAACTTAGCGAGGGAACTAGTGTTTACACCAATAGACTGTAGATAACCACTTCAACATGTATATTCAGAACATTAATATGAAAATAGGAATTAGGAATGTAGTTAACAATTTAATCTCGAAGGGATTGTCGCTTGGATTTATAATTTAACAAAACGGCCATATTTATATCAATCATTTTCAGGTCATATTTCGTACTTTTTAAGGTCTTATTTGCTTGCATATTTAGGCTTTTTTAGAGTATTTTTATTTTATGAAAAAAAAAATAGGCTCATGAGATCACCTTTTGTGTGTGTGTGTGTGTCTAATAACTTCTAAACGACTGGAGCAATTGCAATGAAACTCGGTCAAGTCATAGTACTATTACGGCCGACCCCGACCGTGCCTTTAACATTCTATTATGTCTCACCAATCCAACATGGCGCCTGTGCGAAATATTTCACCGGCATTCTCTATCCGGAACTATTACTTATATCACCCTGATATTTTGTACAGTGATAAAGGGCACTACCAGAAGTTCAGCTATGAGACTTCCAAAAACCTGTAAATACAAAACGAACATGGCGGCCAAGCGAATGTGAAACATTTTAATAGACTCTTCTCGCGATTTAACCATCTGAGTGCAGTGACATTTGGTACAGTAAATGTATATACACATTGTAATGCACTGGCATCTAGTTTAGATCAATTGTTCACATAACCTCAAGATGGCGGCTGTGCGCAATTTAAAAATTAAGCTTTTATTTTATATGTCGTAATCATGCGATCGAAGTGAAAGTTTGAATAATGAAGCTACGCAAATATCGTCATCTAATAGCACATAACTCTATGACCTGCATAATTATATAAAAATCCAACATGGAGCCCAACCGAAATATTTAGACGGACCTCAATATCTACGAATCTATTACAGCAATCAAACTGAAGTTTTGTATGTTGATAGATGCAATTAACATAAGTAGAATACATTAAAATAAGCTGTATAGTTCTTCTTGTTAGGTTTTTCTTCTTCTAACTTCATTACAGTGCCTAGGGACATTATGGTCAGCAGGCTTGTGTACTTGGGTGCCATTAGATTATTCTGATATCCAGTTATAGTCTTCCTTAATTCATTCTCGTGCTTAGGGACATCGTGGTCAGCAGGGCCGTGTAATTGGGATATTTATCTGCGAACCTGCTATTATTTTCCGAAATTCATGACAGTGTCTAAGGACATCGTGGTCAGCAGGTTAAAGTACTTGAGTGTGTGTTAGATTAATCTTAGCTGGTTGTTTGAGCGATGTGAGATCCGTTCCTGTGCAGCTGCGGCTGTGCGAAATATTTTACCGGCATTCAATATTTCCGAAACTATTACTAATATCACCCTGAAATTTTGAAAGGTGATAAAGGACACTACTAGAAGTTTACCTATGGAACTTTAAAAAACATTAAGTACAGAACGAACATGGCGGCCAAGCGAAGTTGAAATATTTTAATATAATTTTTTCGCGATATAACCATCTGAGCGCAGTGAAATATGGTACAGCAAGTGTTTATACACGCTGTAATGCACTGGCATCTAATTTAATTCAATTGTTTACATAACCTCAAGATGGCGGCTGTGCGAAATTTTAAAATTAAGCTTTTATTTTATATGTCGTAATCATGCGATCGAAGTGAAAGTTTGAATAATGAACCTACGCAATTATTTTCATTTAATGGTACATAGCTCTATGGCCTATACATATAACAATCCAACATGGCGACCAACCGAAATATTTAGACGGTTCTCAATATCTACGAATCCTATACAGCAATCAAACTGAAATTTTGTATGTTAAGAGGCAATTAACATAAGACGGATATATGAAATTGGCTATAGTTCTTCACGGAACTACTTGTTTTAAGTAACGATAACTGTAGCATAACGCAGTTATCTTTTCGTAACGGTAATTGTAAGTTACATTTACGAAGCAACTTAGCCAACCTTGGGTAATACTTTTATAGAGTGCCGGTACGTGAGTCTGACAGAATATCCACTCCAGGTTGGTTTCTCCCAAATTCCTAGCCAATATTTCGGTGACCTATCGGTCGTTAAGGGGCCTTGTATGTCACGATATGTAGGTCACACTTATGTTGGTGACCCGTGTCCACACTTAGAACAGCTTTATTGTCCTGCCATATAATATAATATACAGTATCCTGTTGTTAACTGACTAATCTGGCCCCCGGCGGCACACATGGCTCCCCTTCGCCCAGCTGTAACACACGTGCATGTGGAAATACGGTTAACTATCTTACATGAAACTGGAACTGTAAATGGATGATGATGTTACATAGGGTAATTAGCCCTGTGGAGGAGGCAAGGAGGAGGGAGATTTGGGCCAACCAGGCTTTAGGTTAAAACGGCGTGATGAATCTAGTTCAACGACTTCAAAAATGTCATCCAAATTGAGTTATAATCTATAATAATATATAACAAGTAGTTCCGTGACGAACTAAAGAGACTACTTTTCTTAAAATTTTAGAATTAATCTAAAATATTATGAGCTATTATTTTGTCAATTTTGGATGAAATCCATATGTTAGTATAGAAATTACATATAGGCTATTTAAAAATTGGACTTATCAGCAGGCTTAAATCATGTTGGCAGCACTGACGTAGGCTATATTAGTTACTTCAAATCAATTTAGAATGTTAGGTACTATACGTATGCAAAGTGTAGAGCTGTTGGTTTGGATATTTTCTGATTTAGTGTATATATATTGGGTAAAAATAGAGAGCATTTATATACAGTTGGCAGCCCTGTTGGCTCTTAAAACGACGCATATTCATATCAGTTATGCTACACAAATCACATACGAAATTTGGTCGAAATCCATTTGTTAGTATAGAAGTTACATGCATTTAAAATTTGGGCCTATCGACAAGCTTAGAATACTGTTGGCAGCACTGACGTATACTAGGTACTCCAAATTTATGTAGAAGGTCATGTACTATACGTGTTCAAAGTTTCGAGCTCCTGGTTTGCATACTTTCTGATATATTGGTATTAGGATTTAAAAAAAATGGAGCGAACATTTATTAACAGTTGGCAGCCCTGGTTGCTCTTAAGAATACGCATAGTCATTTCTGTTATGGAACACATCCTACATATGAAATTTGCTTGAAATCCAATTGATAGTGTAGAAGTTACACGCATTTAAAAATTGGACCAATCGGCAACTGTTGGCAACACTGCCATGTATGAGCTCCTGGAAATTAAACTGAAATATTATTATCTATATGTGTGCCAATTTTGGAAGAGCTCCCATGCATACCTTCCAAGATATTCAACATGGAGCTCAAATTTCAATTGCGATCTTTCAGCAGTTGGTAGCACTGACATCATTTTCAAATATGGCCGTGAGATATTCAGGTATAGATCTTTACTCCTACCAACTTCTGTTTCGATTGCTCCAGCCGTTTAGGAGTTGATAGGGGGGGACACACAGCCAGCCAGCCAGCCAGCCAGACAGAAGAACAGACAGACAGACAGACAGACAGAAGGACATTTGCCCGATCTCATAGGTCTACGGTCACGTAAAACTACAATCTTCCTTCCTTCCTTCCTTTCCTCATTTTTGCAAAATGTGAAAAGTAGGCTAAAAATGAGATGGTGTGTGTCAGTTTATTACTCAATCACGGAAGAACCACTGGTCCGATTTACGTGAAATTTTACAATGGAAGTAGCTGATTTACCTGGTTAACATATAGGCTACTTTTGATTTCGATACTTTGCACTATTTTAAAATGGCGACCATTTTAGTGACGCCACTACACCCTTTGGTTTCAAACTTTCATATTTCCATTTCAAATATAAAGAGAACGCTAAGAATTAGCAAACTTTTGATGGCATAAACGAGATTTGAAATTTAATTTTCTATCCAAAAGGTCCTTATTACTTTTCGTGTATCTCCAACGCTTAGCGAGTAAAACCTAAATCTGTGCTATAAAACACGGTCAACGCCGAGCGGTGTAGTTGGACAAAATGTTCCATCCTTACTCTCCCTCCGTGCAGCACCTCGCCTAGCCCCTGTTTTAACTGTCACCTTCACATTTTAATTTATTTATGACCCGTAACGAAGCACAGGTACTTCAGCTAGTAGACTAATAAAGCCAAGTCCAGACTCAGGCGCTGAGGAAGTGCTACAACTGATTGGGGGTCGGGGTGATTCAATTTCAGACTGAGAGGTCCACATATTTCTACGGGTTGGAAACCAGTATTCTAGATGATGTAGCTACTGGCTTTCATTGTTGTTACTGCTCGATACATCTTCACGGTCATGTGAAACGTGCCATTGAGTCACACGCTTCGATCAATACTTGTGGCAGTGTTGAATTATGTCGATTAGGAACAAAAAATAGAAACGCATTAGACTCAAGTACTTGTAATGTGGAGGTCGACCCAGTGAATTACCGTTTTTGCCTACTTTCACTTATTTCCCATCGATCGCGTCACAAAGATAGGAATTGTGTTTCGTGCACAGGCCGAGGGCTTGACATCTTGATGGTCTGTACAATATCTGAATAATTTATTGGACTCTACATTTCTGAAAGAAAAAAAAGACGCACGTAAGTCTGAGATATGTCTCAATCGACTGTTATTTCTCGTTGTGTCAGATTATTGTGTAACAGAAATCCCTTTACAAATACTATTTTACTAAAGGAGAAAGATGCTGGGCATTCTTCATACTTCCTTTTTATCAATAAAATTATGTTTATTCCTTTTATTATTATTCTTCTTCTTTCTTCGATTCGGCCAACTAGGGACCACGTCAGTTCAACTGTCTCTTCTTCCGAGCTCTAACTACCGCCCAGTGTTCCCGCATTCGTCTTCGGTGTTGTTCTTTTCTCTCTTGGGACCAAGCCTTCCCTGTCTTCAGCTTCGGCTTTTCCTGGAAACCTTTGTGCGTACGTAGTTTTTCCTGAAGTGGAACACGCTCCTGGATATCTTTAGGGGAAATTTCCATTTCACGTAGATCTTTCTCAACTTCCGTAAACCAAGCCCCTTTGGTTTTCTTATCTTGGAAGTATGTCAATATCCGTTTTGATATCCTGCCTGGACTCATTCGTGTCACGTGGCTATGAAAGGCAATCCTCCTTTTTCGAAACGTGTCACTGATCTTCTCCACGTGCTTGTACAATTCGTGGTTGTGACGCCTTCTGTACTCGCTGTTTTCTTTGATGGGACCCAGGATTTTCCTCAAAATCTTCCTTTCTTTAGCCTCTAGTTTTTCCATCAGACCTTTCTTGTTCATTATTAGAGTCTCAGCCGCATACAGAGCCTCTGGTCGAATAACAGTGCAGTAATGTCTAATTTTGGCGTTTATTATTATTATTATTATTATTTGCGTACATTCCTCTTTAAGGAGAGCGCTAAAAACACAACAATCTAGCTTTTGGTGGTGGCTCTTTTCCTCTTTCTATCTTCTCAAAAACCTTTCATCCGTTCACTGTGTGCCTTCTTCTCTTCATCTGACCATTTACGCCTATTTAATTTGGGTTGTGATCTAAATTCGGCTAGGCGTCGGCTTCCTTTGGTCGTAATACATTATTTTCTACAGAAACCTTTCTCGAGAAATCCTTTATAGAATGGTGGAAACCGCATCAAAATCGATCAAGTGGTTCTCGAGATTACCTGGAACATCCAAAAATCAGGGACTTTGTTTTATACTAAGTATAGATTTAAAAAGAAATATTTAAGTCTACCTGGAAGAGGTAGAAGTTTCTGATTTAATGCCCCCGCCCCCAACAAAAACTTCTGGGACGTGGAGGTGACCTCCGGGGGATTGAGATCTGATGTAGCCTATATATCGTTTTCAATTTCGTAAAAAGTAAGGACAGCAGAAAAGTTTTAATTCTATAGACAGAAACTTTCTGTTTACAAGGAAGTCTGAATGAGACAAGAGTGTAAAGGTCTCACGGTCTACTTGCTCGAGGGGTACACATCTACGCAGAGATAAAGGATTACCGTACGCTCATAAAACAAAAGCAACTTTCTAAGACATCCTTGAGGCGTCATAGCAATAACAACAGCGAGGCGGATATGTGCGTATAACAAGTGATATCAGGCGATCTTCGTGCGGTTATAAACCAAAACTCAAAAGCTTTCCCTCCGGTCCTGTTCTCGATGAGTCATACACACACTTCATTATATCTACAACTGAATAAAAAAAGATATTATAAGACACTCAACTTTTTTTTACTTCCCCTTAAATCGCACGTGTCTTTGTGGTCAATTAACTTTTCAAAGATTGAAGTTCTTTCGTTACACATTAAATAGAACGCACGTGCACACCGCAAATTAAGAGTCAGGGGCAGTTCATTAATCCTGTCGATAAACTGAAGGTAAGAGTGCTTAAATAAGTCATTGCACAATAATAATAATAATAATAATAATAATAAAAATAAGGCACAATGATGTTGCTAAGATCTACATCAAGAGCTAGCTATAAAATGTGGACTTCTGGACACGAGCATGGTGTACTACAATTACCAGCCTGCCAACGTGCTTGAAAATGAGCATTATAAGATGTATTGGGATAGACCTATTTTAACCGACCAGAAAGTCTTGGCCAATCGACCTGATATCTGATATTGACAGGCTTTGTGAATGGGCCCAAAATCATAATCTTAACTTGAACATATCTAAAACACAACTTATATCCATTGGATACACAAAACTTCTGAATTCAGTAGATTTTAATTCACTACCACCCATCAAGATACTAGATGAAAATGAAAATCCACAGCCTGCTTCCAGTCTCCGACCGGGTCAGGAATGGAATGAATGAAGCCCCCAACTAGCGGCGAGGATATGAACTGTGCCGGCTGCCGAGGCCTGACGCACTCCTCTGGGGCAATGATTAAATGAATGACAGATGAAATTAAATGATAGTGGAGAGTGTTGCTGGAATGAAATTTTGACAGGGAAAACCGGAGTACCCGGAGAAAAACCTGTCTGCCTCCGTTTTGTCCAACACAGATCTCACATGGAGTGACCGGGATTTGAACCACGGCAAGATACTAGATAATAATATTAAATATAGAAACACTGTCAATAATCTCGGAGTGATATTTGATAGAACACTGTCGTGGGCAGATAATACGTCTAATGTGGTAAGGAAGGTTGTATCAACTATGCATCTCCTGAAAAGAACTGTTTCTTACACCCCACCTAACATACGTAAGCTCTTCGTCCAAACTCTCATCTTTCCAATCATTGATTATGGCTCTGCTGTATACAATGATTTACCAGAAACACAGAACATCAAATTACAAAGAGTCCATAATGCATGTGTTCGGTACATTCTGGATGTAAGGCGAGATGAACATATCACACCTTACTACGTGCAGCTGAAATGGCTGAAACTCCACGAGCGCAGGCAGTTATCAGTTGCCATTCTGACACATAAAATATTACATACCAAGACCCCGTTATATCTCTACAATGCCTTTACACCAATGCATTCTGTTCATAATCGAGAAAATAGATACACAAAATTAACACTCCAGGTTCCTATACACCGAACCATGAAGTTCAATAAATCTTTTGTTTGCACCGCCTCACGCCTCTTCAACACCTTCGATTTATATAAGTTCGTCAACATTGCAAGCACTGCAGCTTTCAAAAGACATCTTGCATCCCGCTTCTTGGAGCAGTATACCTCTCACATTTGATTACTGTATTATGTTAAAATACTTTTTTAAAGTTCAATTATAACACAAGGACAATAGCTGACAACATGTCTACTTCAATAGCTCTTCTTGTACAGTATATGGTGTTTGTTTTTCGGGCTGATAGTCTGTATGCACTCTCACTCTTTTGTATATAATTTTTCCATTATCATTAGTAATATTATTATTATTGTATTGTTACTATATTTTTGTTACTATAATTGTTAGACTATGATTATTTATATTGTAATGTAGGTGAAATGTTTTATTTTTATAAGCCCTAACTTTATTTTATGTAGGGCGCTACTGTAAAGGAGCTCTTAAGCTCTAAGTGTAGCAGTGAAAATAAATCAAATCAAATCAAAGTCAATAAAAGAATCCAAAAGGCCTACTTGATAGACATTGCTGCCCCACTTAGCCAAAATATGCAAACTACCCAAGCTAAGAAAACAAACAAGTACGCACCGTTGACTGAAGAAATACGAAAACTATGGGGACTAAAATGTGCGAGAATTTTACTAGAGGTGATCTCTTACACGGGAATTGTTCCAAAGACGTTGGAACTGCTAATGAAACACCCGATTGCCAGAATACAGAAGGCAATGCTGCTGGATACGTGTCATATTGTTAGGCTATTTTTATCTCGGTAAGATTTACAGGATACTTGATTGTGAAATCCGTATGTTGTAGACTGAGTTGTACCATAATTATGAGAAATTAAAGATAATGATAATAATAATAATGAAGGTTCCAAGACAAATCTACACTAAAATCCAAACCCATAATAACGGAAGAAGAGAGGGAAAGAATGAAAAGATACTGGGCACTAAGGAGAGAAAACCCTACAGAGAAATGATTGATTCAACGTACCCAAAGAGGGTGAAACGAAAGAAGAAGAAGAAGAATTGGCATATTAAACGATTGGGAACTGAGAGGTTAGTTCATGAAATTCATAACCTTCAAGAGAAGTGGAAGATACAACCTCCATGGCTTTAGGAGGTACAGTGAAATCTCTCTAAAAGACCACCCCTCTTAAAGACCGATTTTTCTTGGAACCAATTTAAAACCTCCTAAGGTCAATGTATTTGTTACCTCTATTTAAGGACCACCCCTCTCCCCGACCAAAGACCAGGCATTTTCTCTTTCAAAAGCGCACTTCTCGTCTGCCTTCCCATTGGAGATGGTGATGAGGGTGAAGATGTGAACAATGGTTCTGTTGGCACAGAACTGCATCAGCAGACAATGTCATTAGAAAAAGTGTTATGTACGTATAAAAATACAAAAGAAAAACGGCTCTCCTAGAAGATTGTTCGAACCCAGAACGAATTAATGGACTTTCGAACTCACTCAGAGATATTCTAGAAAGTGAAATTGTTAAATAAAATGTGCTAATCTGAAACTGAGATCAATTCGTGACTCTTATAAATGACAGAGCTCAGAAAATAACTAATTGTAATTAATTTGTACTAAATGTGAACCAATGCAGATAAATTGTAATCAAGTATGTGCTCCAACTGTACTTTATTAATAATGCAGTATAAAATTACTTTTAATGCATACCCCTATTCAGAGACCACTCTCTAAAAGACCAGTTTTCCATGGAAGCATCACTGGTCTCTTAATAGAGGTTTCACTGTATATCAAGACTTAGAAACGGCAAATATTGGACTGGTTGAAGTGTGGGACAGGACAAGATTCAGAACTAAAAATGCAAGTGTGATGGATCCCCCCCCAAAAAAAGGAAGACGCACACTTTCAGTGGAAGAAAGATTGAGGAGTCAAAGATTGAAAAATTTCTGGCAGGAACCTAAACAGCAAGGAAAAAACACCTTGAATACGAAGATCCGATTGTTGTGTATTTGTAGTGCATAGTTGACTGTATCGAATTAATTATTATTATTATTAATAATAACGATAATGATGATAATAATACGGAACCTTCTTCTGTTTTAACAGTTTGAGTTTCCCAGCTAGCTCTTGGTTATATGATTTCACCGAAGTATTTAAAAGTATTTACCTGAGGGATTTTTTTCAAATTGAGTAATCAGAGGTTGTTTCACAAAGTATCGAAGATATCCTTCCATGAATCGGGTCTCTCATATAAAATTTGAAGTCGCGTTATTATTATTAATAATTATTATTGCTATTTACTGCTCTACGGTTCTAGTTCTTTCCCACACATAGCTAAGAATCTTGTCCATCCAGCTGAAACAAACGTCTATGTTAATATGCATCTACATTGCACAGCCTTTCACCAGTTCAAGTACCTTAAAGGCCTGTTACATATTTTAAAATACAGAATTAAGGATGCATACGGAGAGGAGATTACATTGGAAAGTTTCACTGCAAGGCGACGTAATAAAACAAGACTTATTTTTACCTTTCACTCCATTAGCGTGCGATCCGCTCCAATGGCAGCGACACCTGGATTCTTTTAAATCCCATTAGTTTTAAATCCAGCTTTAAAGCCGGCTTCTTTTCTAGCCCCTGCAGTGATGTGCTAACGGAAACATCCTGTGTAAGTTGACTTGCCTACCCTCCAGGGGATTAACACCTTATCTTGTTCACGCGCAGAAAAGAGAGATTGAAATGGCGTGTTATTTTTATATGGCTGTAATTAACTTTCACGCGTGTAAAACTGAGGATTACTCATTTGTCAATGCGTCGTCACGCAACGGAACATGCAGATACGCTGGATCCTCGATTGCTGTTTCCGCTACACCGAGAAAACAACAACAAATTGTCAACCTCTTTGGATGTCACCGCGGAGGTGCGGGTTCGATTCCTACGCCAGATAGCCTAAATGTCACTTACAGGCATAAGTAAGTCTTGACCTACTTATGTAATCAATTAAGTGGCATTATAAAGCCCGACCTTCTTGAATTCAAATGAAAATTCCCACAAAACACCTATTGTTATTTACTTGTTATTTATTTACCCTTAAAACTAACGAGCAGATGAGTATTAGCATGGATATTTTTTTACGACTGGGGGCGCTATCTGTGATTAGCGTGGACAACAAACCGACACGGTGGTTACCATGGGAACAAGTGTTTGTCATCTAGTTAGGTAGAGACATCTATATGTTGCTATAAGAACATCGTACTATTATTGAAGGTTAGTACGCGTATCGGTCGCGAGATAGCACGACCTCGCAGTGATGGACTAATTTAAGAGTCCCTAAAGTTATTAAAAGTCATTGAAAATTTCGATTTATTTTTTCTTCTAGGTTCTCCGAGTGTCATTTCAAATTTTAAAAATCAGTGCTACCACAAAAAAAATAGTGTCAACAAAATATCCCTAAAAATTTACTAAATTCAAATTTATTTCAAAGGTGCAAGAGTGATCTAGGCCTATATGGTTACCAAGGCAACAAACCTCACAAAGTGGGACCGTTACTAAAGTATGAACGACATCAATTATAGTTAGTTATTGTTGTATTAAGGGGCGGAACTACGAGGTCATCTGGCCCTGACATCAATTAATTTTGCCTCATAATAATAAGAATAATATATTAATTTGTTATAATTAAATGGATATCGAAAGATGTGCAGGAAAATACGAACATTGTTCACCAAACATCAAATACACCACTTCAAATATTAACATAGATGTTCTCATTTCTGTGCGTAATATCGATGAAATTATTTCTTTTGAATGACGTATAATAATCTCTCAGAAGTAAGGGCATTATCAACTCGAGTTAACAAGTTAGAAATGGCTTATCAACTAACCAAGAACACACATAATAAGACGCCTCTCTCCCGAAAGACTAAAATGAGACACTACCAGACAGTTATACGTCCTGAAGCCTTATATGCTTCAGAATGTCTAATATTCAAACGGAAGAGACTCACGGACAAACTCGAAGAAGAGGAGAGAGAGATAATGAGGAAGATATTGCGACCTGTTAAGGAAGGTAATGAATACAGAAGGCGGCATAATCAAAAGCTCTACACGAGCTGTGAAAGAATCACGGATGTTGCTAGGAAACGACGTTTAGCATTTTATGGACACATCTACAGGATGCATCCTACCAGGTTGACCAACCAGCTCCTCGGTTACTGGCAAAAGCGCAAGACCAAGTCACCATGGCTATGGGAAGTGAGCAAAGATCTGCAAGAACTTGGGGGGACGGAAAGAGACTTAAAAGACCGGACATCTCTCAGGAAGATGCTTCAGCAATTGAGGTTCCAGGACAAACCGCCAAGAAAGAAAACAGGTGCCCTCTGGACACAGGAGAGGAGGGAACATCACAGCCAGAGGATGCGTAACTACTGGGCAAACATCAAAGCCCACTCCAAATGTAACAGTTGAATGTCGTGGTCCTTAGATGGCCTATACCATAGGTGGGCAATGAGGGAGCGGAGCCAAGGAGCTGACCGCTCGCTAATAGTTTGTGCTGGAACGACTAGATGGCAATATGCGCACTCAAGGCACAAGCATAGGTACAGCATTGTACCGGGCTGAGTAGGCCTATATTATGTGTACGGCTGTACGCTAAATATGAATCTCGAACAAGCTTAGCACATTTGTATGAACAGTTTTCGCAAACAGATTTCCCAAACATGCACAAAATGGCTGCCAAACCTCTATCAATGTTTGGTTCAACATATCTGTGTGAGAAACTGTTCTAATGAAGATAAATAAATCTCCACGAAGAGCCACTCTTAACTGACGCACATCTCACTGCCGTTCTTCGAATTGAAAGTGCAAGATCGATCGCACCAAATGTAACCCGTCTGCTTAAGCGAAAGGATACGCACACCTCCTCATCATCTGCAGAATGACATTTCAGATATATAAGAACACATAAGCCTATGTTTTGTTTTTGGTGAATTATATTTATTCATGTATTTATTTCTGTGCTCCTAGAGCAAGTCTTCGGTCCTTGTGTTCTAAACAAGTTGTTTGGTTGGTCTATTGTAGTTTCAGGACTATCGGTAGTGGGCAAAGGAGAGTGTACATATCAGCTCTCAAAGTAAGTATTTATGTTTCCTACACAGAACCTAGTAAAAGGAATATAATTAAACGTAGGTCTATGTACGTAGCACTATAATCTAAACACCTAATGCACAACAAACAGGGTACAAGTATAAAGCTGTTGTGATACGCCGCTTGTAACGGGAAGCTGTGCAACCAGCTACAAGGTTAACTTCGGTTAGAGCGCATACTCTGCTCTTTCTCCTGCCGGAGCGGGAGCTCTGCTCAATGAGCCGAATCGTGCCCATCCCTGGCCTATACGAAACAAGAACAACAAGAATTGTAATCATCCGGAAATCTTGGGTCCTAAACTGACAGCTGAAGGATATCGTCCACACAATCACAGAGAGATACTCCCAACATCAAGACAGATTTCCGCAAACGACGACTGAGGATTTACGGCCACATCATGAGACTGAATGATTACCGATTAACGAACAGAATTCTGACTTACTTAAGAAAACTTAAAGTGACAACAGTCTGGGTTACACAGGTCCAAATTGATGTGCCAATACCTCACCAACAGACACCGAAGACAGAATGACATTCAGATAAAAGATACACAGTTGGGAAGTTAGAAAACTGTACCATAATGATGGTCATTATATTATTGTTTTTAATTATGAGACAGTTTCTCCAACCAATCAGAGCTCATTCATTGACCAATTAGGTAAAGATATCTTCGCGCATGCGCTCAAAATCCAACATGTCGGACATGAATGACATGAATTGGATATCGGATCAACCATTTTAGTTACAATCCCAAACACAAAGACAAAATCAGCACGAACCTTTACGGTAACATGAAAATACTATGACATATGCAAGAAATTTATGAATCTACGTCCTGAAGTTAGCAACACAGCATCCTTCTACATAAATTACCGACATGGAAAGTGCACCGTCCCATATGTTCGCGAAAATAAACTGGCAAATATGAGACAAGAAATAGCACTGTACCTTAATATCCCCAATTCCAATTTCTACACAGCGCATTGCTTTCAAACGACTTCAGTGGCAATATTAGTGAATGCTAGTTCTGATCGGCACTAGACATCATGCAGGCTGTAAACAATAGCATTGACAAGCACAGTAAATGGCCTCTGCTTTGGAAAGTCTTTCACCCACGCATGCCCTCTGTTCAGTCGGCAAACCACCCAACGCGCTCTGTTCACTAACTGAAGTTACTGAATCCCACAGATATTTATGAATATTTATGTTAAAACATATAATAAAGTTATAATTATCGTCGAACATAAACAGTCGTATGCAACTCGCCTATAATGGTAATTAAGACACTCGTGTCGTAATTATTGTCATTATAGGCTCGTTGCATAATGTACTATTATGTGATCCTATGGGTCCAAACAGCTTAAATAAATAAATAATAGCCACGGCCAGGATTCTGTGGAAATGTCGCCTTTTAAATGGTTTACCACAGACATTGCTAACTTATATACAAATCCTGTTCATGGTCTCTACCTTACAGAAATGCATATCTATTAAGTAATTTTTTCGTCATTTAATATTTTGCTTTTAGATCATTTTCTCGCTTTTCGCGTCATTATTATGTCATTTTATGGAATTTATTAGAATATTGAATACGTTTTGAGTAATTTTCTCCCATTTTTAATGGTTTATGGTGCTTTTTTTTGCGTATGGTGCTAGATATTAACGCAACTAAAAGTGAGGATGAATGCGAAGACATGAGAATCTTCACAACTTTTTTCGACCCTTATTTCTTGGAATATTCACATTCCTGGAGACACACTAGACTTAGATGTGTGCAATTAATTCGTATTTGTAAATTAATAATTGAATTATATTAGGTAGTTATTAAAAGCATTTAAACATACAATGACGTAGTCTCTTTTTGCATTTTTTGAGTGATGAAATTATGTCAGTTCCATTAAAATTTATAGGTCATTTTTTAAACATTTTTGTTGTTGTTTGAGTCTTTAGCCTTTTGACTGGTTTGATGCAACTCTCCATGCCTCCCTGTCCTGAGCTAATCATTTCATCTCTACATAGCTATCACACCCTACATCCGAGGCAATCTGTTTAACATATTCTAACCTTGGTCTACCCCAACAGTTCTTGTCCTCGACCCTTCCTTCCATAACTAAGCTTGCTATTCCTGGGTGTCTTAGTATGTGTCCTACCAACCTATCTCTTCTCTTCATTAGCAGTCGCGAGAAACAACTCTCCTCTTCCACTCGTCTTAATACCTCTTCGTTTGTAACCCTATCTACCCGTCTGATGTTCATGATTCTCCTGTAACACCACATATCAAACGCTTCAATTCTCCTCTATTCTGCTGCACCAATAGTCCAAGTTTCACTTCCATAGAGCGCCACGCTCCAGACAAAGGCTTTAAAAACTGACTTCCTAATACCTAAATCTATATTCGATGTCACAGATTCCTTTTCTGTAGAAATGCTTTCCTTGCCTGAGCCAACCTACTTTTATATATCCTCTTTGCTTCGTTCATCACTGGTTATTTTGCTTCCTAAGTAACAGAAGTCTCCTACTTCCTTCAGCCTTTTACCTGCCAATTTGATGTCCATAGAGGTTTCTGATTTGTTTCGGCTGCATTCCAAAATTTTTGTTTTACATTTATTAATTAACATTTTTAGGTATCAAAATCCGGGCCCTGGTGATAACATATCCATGGTTCGATGTTTCCCAGTGCATTGAAGGACTGGTGAAAGGCCGTAGCCCCATCCTATCCTGGGTCCACTCCACCAACCAACCAAACAAACAAACAAACACTCCAAAGTACCACTTCCTCCTCTTGACTAAAGGATATGGCATCTTATATTCACAGCAGCACAGTGTAGTGTTGATGAATGAGTCAGGCCAGTGACCGAGCATTTCACTGCTTGACCCCTCGCATGCGATGGGCGGAGAGTCCTTGAGATTGAATCACTATATTCCACACAACGAGGCCTTTGTGTTATCCAACATAAAAACACGCGTCTTGGCGTTGCCAAAGGAGATGTTTCATTCAGTAAAAATGTGATATCATCTTAATATTCATATCCACAAACTAAGGCCACACACAAAATTACACGACCGCATTAACCACCCAAGAATGTTTCATCCATGAGTTCCTGTTGTGAACATTTAGTGCAAGCATTAGAGTGATTAGCCAGGTCAAGAAGCGCCTATAATAATGACAACCGTGTATTAAAAGGTGGAATATTAGTTTTATACCAACATATGAAATGGAGTTTCCTTTACAAAAAAAATCTCCAGATAGTCTTCAAAATAAAATGTTTAAGTAAAATCATGCAATTTTCTTATAACTAAGGTAAAAAAACAAGAAGTTCCGTGACGAACTAAAGACCCTACTTTTCTTAAAATTTAAGATTCATGCCAATGATTAATCTATATGGATCTATCTAGAATAATGACGAAATTAAGTTGGTAATACCGAAATTTATAATTAGTTCGAAATACTGTATACCTGGCACAATATAGCCTAATAGAGAACTACAGTTGGCAGCCCTGGTGACTGAATATATTCTTAGTTCCATCTGTTAAGGTACAGAATACAAAATTTGGTTTAAAACATTGGATTTAACAGCGCGCGTAAAATCATGTTGGCAACAATGCCATACACGTATTGGTCAGAAATAATCTGATCTATTGTTGTGACAATTTTGAATGAAATCCATTAATTAGAACAGAAGTTACATGCATTTTAAAATTGGACCTATCAGCAGGCTTAGAATCATGTTGGCAGCACTGGCGTAGGCCTATATTAGTTACACCAAATTAATCTAGAATGCCAGGTACTATACGTGTGCAAAGTTTAGAGCTATTGGCTTGCATACTTTCTGATATATTGATATTAGGGTAAAAAAATAGAGACAGCATTTATTAACAGTTGGCAGCCCTGGTTACTCTTAAGAATCGAGATAGTCATATCTGTTATGGTACACATAGCACACACGAAATTTGGTTCAAATCCAAATGATAGTATAGAAGTTACATGTATTTAAAGTTGGACATCTCAGCAGTTGGTAGCACTGACGTATATAAGTTACTCGAAATTAATATAGAATGTCAGGTACTATACGTGTGCATAGTTTAAAGCTGTCGGCTTGCATACTTTCTGATATATGGGTATTTGGATTTTTAAAAATGAGAGCATTTATTAACAGTTGGCAGCCCTGGAGGGTCTTAGGAATACGCTCAGTCATATGTGTTTATGTACACATAGCACATACGAAACTTGGTTAAATTCCAATTGATAGTGTAGAAGTTATATGCATTTAAAAATTGGACCTATCAGCAGGCTTATAATCATTTTGGCAACACTGCCATGTATGGCCTCCTGGAAATTAAACTGCAATATTATTATCTATACGTGTACCAATTTTGAAATAGCTCCCATTCATACATTCCAAGATATCCAACATGGAGCGCAAATTCCAATTGCGACTTTTCAGCAGTTGGTAGCACTGACATCATTTTCAAATATGGCCGTGAGATATCCAGGTATAGATCTTTACTCCTATCAAATTCTGTTTCGATTGCTCCAGCCGTTTAGGAGTTGATAGGACACACACACACACACACACACACACACACAGCCAGACAGACAGAAGGACAGACAGACAGACACACATTTGCCCGATCTCATAAGTCTACTTTTTCCTCATTTTTGAAAAATGTGAAAAGTAGGCTAAAAACAAGTGGTCTGTGCATTCAGAGCAATGTTCACAGAATTTAACATATTTTTTTTTAACAATAAAAATTAAAAAAAGCATATTCCCTCCCCCTCTCAAGGGTTTATTTATTCATTTAGCTTTTGGAAACACATTGCACAAATATAATTATAGTCTATATACATATTTACATAACACTCTATACACTGAGTCACAAACAGATATCCAGATTTGTGATAGCCTTATTTGTTGCGAAGGGGAACTCCTGCGGGTCACCATGGAATGCTCGTAAGGGGCACGCTTGGACAATGTGCTGAATCGTTTGACGTTCAACACCACAATCACAGCGCGGGGAGGATATCATTCCCCATTTATGTAGGGAATCGGCGCATCTACCACAATTAGTTCGTATTATATTCAGAGTGGTCCAAATCTTCCTGTGTTTATCAAATCCTGGTGGCCTGGTTTTGATACAGGGCATCTTCAGTTTCTCCTTTGTAGCACTGGTTTGCCATAATTTAGTCTTCCCTTAATCCATATTCACGATAGAACACCAATCTCGCCATTTACTAACTAATACAGATTATCACCTTAAGGAAGTAAACTCGAAGGTCAACAACCACTACATATCACAAGAAAAAAAAACATAATACAGTATAAGTGAGCAGTTTCTTCTTGACCGGTACATATTCCAGTCTCCACACAGTGAGCCTTCGTACATTTGTGATCAATGCAAATAAAGTACGCATGTGCATATTCAGTGGTCTCAGAGTTCTACTCGGGCTTTAAGAAGAATTGTCACGTGCTTACGACCGGCCACGAATGACTAGCCCATCTATACTAACAAACCTGACAAGTTACGCAAGTTTATAATACACTTATGTAACTAAAATAGTGCGTATATCTTAACACACATATTATAAAACATAGATTAATACGCTGTGTGTAAAGGATCTGATGATGATCGCTTGACGATCCAAACTTGTCATGCAATTTATTAATTAATTTGGAGTATTTCTTTTCAGATGTAGGGAATAACACCCATTATAATTTGGATACAAATTTAAATTTGATCTCAAAATTCTATGATATAATGATCCAGATAATAATTATAATAATAATAGTACAGGAAAACAGAATGCCTGTACGCCTGTTAATGCCTTTCAATGAACTACAGGCTAGAGAAGTTGGAGGTCCTGGAAAGGAGAATCCTGCGGAAAATCATGGGCCCAATCCAGACGGAAAGCGGATGGAAACTTCGGACCAAGGCCGAAGTCTACCAGAAAGTAGAAAAAATCTCTGCGACCAGGAGGACACGGAGACTAAAATTTCTTGGGCACATGTACAGATTGGACAAATCCAGATCAACCAAGCAGTTATTTGACTACTTCTGGAACAACGACATGGATTAAAGAAACTCGGAAAGACCTTGAAAGATCTAACATCCCAGAGCCCCAAATGTTGGAAAGGGATACGTTTCGAAACAGGATACACAATTTGGAAGGGTTTCAAGACGAGAGACGAGCTATAAAGAGCGGAAGAGCTTGGACGGCCGAATAACGGCAGCAGCACAGCGATCGTATGGAGGAGTACTCGAGGCAGAGGAAATTACAACTAAAACAGTGAAATTGTAGCGTGATCCTAAGTCGTCAGTTCGCAAGTAAAAATAATAATAATAATAATAATAATAATAATAATAATAATAATAATAATTAGAAGGCCTGTGTGAGAAATCTCGCAATTGATAAACCACCCACTCGGTTTTGCTGTCATGCGGGCTGGACACGACACAGTTCTGGCAGCGGCATATATTATTTGTTTATGTTCGACCCTGACTATTATATGTCAGAAAACTGTATAATAATGATAATCATTATAACACTATTTTTCATTATAAAACAGTTTCTCCCACCAATCACAGCTCAAGAAGCAGTTGTTTGACCAATTAGATAAGGATAGCATCGCACCTGCGCTGACTTCCAAGGCCTTCTAATTTAAACTTCACTGCGTTGCCTAGTGTCATAGTAGGGTTGTCGAGGAGGCCATGGTCAAATACAAGGCATTCTCTGCGTCCCATGCGCTCTGTTCAGTACATAAAACTGGCGAAATCTCGACGGTTATTTATGAATATTTATGTTCGAACATAAAATAGTTCTGTTATAATAATTATCGTCGAACATAAACAGTTGTATGCAACTCGCCTATAATGGTAATTAAGACACTCGTATGAAATTATAAAACTCGCATACGCTCGTTTTATAAACATACTCGTGTCTTAATGGCCGGCCCCGTGGTGTTGGGGTAGCGCGCCTGCCTCTCACCCGGAGGCCCGGGGTTCGATCCCCGGCTCCGTGGGGGATTTTGAAACTGACGTGAGGGTTGGAACGGGGTGCACTCAGCCTCGTGAAGACAATTGAGTAGCTGTCTGACAGTGAGACAGCGCCCCGATCACGAAAACCAAGATTAACGGCCGATGGGACCCGACGCGCTGATCACGCGTCACCCCAATATCTGCAGGCCGAATGGCTGGGCAGCGATCGCTTGGTCGGCCTTAGCCCGTCATGGGCTGTATAGTGCCAGGGGTTGACTTCTTTTTTACTCGTGTCTTAATTATTGCCATTATAGGCTTGTTGCATAATGTAGGCTACTATTAAACGCACTTTTTAAACAAATTGTAGATATTTTTGAATTCAGAGTACAATTCGTCACTGCTGTGGGTAAATTCTCTTTCTTTTGTATGGCCATTTGTTACCATCGGTTAGTTGTGTCGCCTCACATGTATACATGTAGACGGCCTAACTGTTATGCGGGCTCTAAGCTACACATATCTGGTAGGGGTTATCAACTTCTTTACTTGTTTAAACGCACTTTATAAACAAATAATAGTACATTATGCAACGAGCCTATAATGGCAATATTTAAGACACGAGTATGTTTATAAAACGAGCGTATAGGCGAGTTGCATACGACTGTTTATGTTCGACGATAATTATTATAACTATGATCCAACATAACTATTCATAAATATCTGTCGAAATTTCGCTAGTTTTATGTACTGAACAGAGCGCATGAGACGCAGAGAATGTCTTGTATTTGACCATGGCCTCCTCGAACACCCTACTATGACACTAGGCCACGCAGTGAAATTTAAATTTGAAGGCCGTGGAACTCAGCGCTGGTGCGATGCTATTCTTATCTAATTGGTCAAGCAACTGTTTCTTGAGCTCTGATTGGTGGGAGAAACTGTTTCATAATGAAAAATAGTGTTATAATAAGCCTCATTATGATACAGTTTTCTGACATATAATAGTCAGGGTCGAACATAAATATATTTCCGTTAACTTTTCAAGAAATGCAAGATTTTCCCTGTACTATTGAGACGATTTGGATTTTTTTTTTCACGAATCACAGTTTCTAATTCCCTCTGGTTTAAGAGCTCAAGTTTTGTGAAACATACATCTTAGAGTTCTATATGTACGATAATAATAATAATAATAATAATAATAATAATAACACTGAGTGTTTAAGCTCCACGAATGGAAGGGTCTACGCCTGTATCGGACCATTGCTTGCTTGGACGGGGCTGTCTACCTTCTGGCTTGCCACTCTTAAAACACATAGAGGAATGCACGTGGTTTGCACCTGCCGCCCGAACAAAAGCCAGCGGATAATGGAACGTGAAATGAGATCGATGAACGGTTCAACGACACCACATCTCGGGTTTTATAGCGAGCTGGCTCCCTTGGGGCGTGCGGGGGGTCATTAGTTCATTAGCGAATATTGCGCGCAATCAGAGAAAGTAAGTGGCACGGGTCTTGAGGTTGAGGAAAGAATTCATGATCAAAATCAATAAATGTAGAACAAAATTAATGAAATGCAGTCGAAAGAAATCAGAAACCCCTATGGACGATAAATTGGCAGTTGAAAAGCAAAAGTAGGAGGAGACTTTTGCTACTTAGGAAGCAAAATATAAAAAGTAGTTTGGATCATTCAAGGAAAGAATTTCTGTACAAAAGGAATCTGTTGACATTGAATATAGATTTAGGCATTAGGAAGTTTTTGAACGCCTTTGTGGGGAGCTCGGCGCTCTATGGAAGAGAAACTTCAACTGTTGGCGCAGCAGAAAAGAGGTGGTTGGTGGTTGGTTGGTTCCTTAGTTTAGGGGCTGCGACAACGCGGTCATGTAGCCTCGTGTACTTTGGGTGTGTGTAGAATCTGTCTGATAACCGGTGTTAATTGTGATGACTGAATTAGAGTGTGTTATCTGTTTTAAATTCAAGTAAGGACTGCATACGATAATTTCAAGTAGTTCCTACTTTCGATACCAAATGCTACCGTCCACGACACCTAGCTGTGAACTTAGCTACTATTAGATGCCATCGCAACCAGCACCTGGTGACGTACGTTGGAACTTAAAGAGCATTAATCAAACCTAACCTACAAATTTTGCTTCACCTAAGTTTAGTTAGTGGAAGGTTCTTTTACATGCTATAAATCTATGACATGGTCCCGCCGGCTTGACTTCCCCTCCGAAGGAAGGCATACCGAGGGCTTTTTAACGTTCTTTAAAAAAATCCGACGACTTCGACCGGTTTTGAACCCGCGACCTTGGCCATAGAAGCTCAGCATGCTACCAACTACGCCACCGAAGACGCCAAAAAGGAAGATAGGCATATAAAAAGTAGTTTGGATCAGTCAAGGATGCTGACATCGAATATAGATTTAGGCATTAGAAAGTTATTTTGAAAGCCTTTGGGTGGAACGTGGCGCTCTATGGAAGTGAAACTTGGACTGTTGGCGCAGTAGATAAGAGGAGAATAAAAGCGTTTGAAATGTGGTGTTACAGGATAATTATGGAGATGGGTAGATTGAGTAACAAATGAAGAGGCATTAATATGAATGAGAGAGGACAGAGCTAGTTAGTTAATTATTGAAGTTTAAAGGGGCGGAACAGCAAGGTTATCTTCCCCTGGAGAGGAGAGATGTTTCTGGCGACTGCTAATGAAGAGAAGAGATAGGTTGGTAGGACACGTAGGCTTACTAAGACACCCAGGAATAGTAAACTTAGTTATGGAAGGAAGGATCGAGGATAAGAACTGTAGGGGTAGACCAAGGTTTGAATCTGTTAACCCTTTGTAGGGCAAAAGACTGGGGGTATGATTTTTTTTTTGCACATTTGTAATCGGGGGTGATAGATGAGTAAGAATATGCAACCATTTTATGGGTGTGGATTCTATTTTATGAAATATGGGGTGGAAAATTATTACAGTATCCCTCTGCCCACACCCGACAGTATGTTTTCTTAAATGAGCAATAGGGTAATAATCTCCCTCCTCCAAATTATGATGATACTGAGTTTATCACGTAATAATGAGGTTTATTTAACAGGATATAATATATAAAAACACCCATCACGCTCTATAATTTAAAAAACGTAACTCCCACGCAACACAAGGTCAGTGACCTATATCATCTTTGCCGAAAACTGCACAAAAAATATCAAAGTGATTTTGGAATGTTTAAGTTAGTATATTCGAATATAATTCAATAATTTCAAAACAGTATTTACTAAATACACAGAAAATTAATTTTAAAATTTTTCTATTCTATGGCAAACACCCTGAGCTGGATAATTATTTCCGTTCTAGCTGAAATATATTGTTACGGCTGTGAGTTTGTGTCATCGCTCGCCGTTTGAGTCACAACTGCCCCAGGGGCTGGGCTGTGGCTTGCCTCCTGTATTGCGCGCGCCTTATGCAACAGGGCTACTACAGACAAAGGGATAGTCCAGAAGATTCGTGACTGGACCAGCGGTGGAAACCTCGAGAAGCCGTGGACTCTGGATGGATCTAGAACCATTTATTGAGTCACCGGCCTGCTATATAAGAGTGACCCGTGAAGCAGTTGTCGTTGTGTTTTACGAGCTAGTGCGAGCGATTATCTTGTGCGACAGAAGTGTGGTGACGAAGTGCTGTGCGAGTTACGAAATCCTGTGACATTGTTTCTCCCAGCTTGTGAACAGCGAACATCAAGTGCTCGTAAGTAACTGTATTTGTTGTACCTGAGGAAGAGGGGCAGGTAGCTTCTGCCAAGGCCACCGGACTCATTAGGACGGATTAACTTCTGTGGTCTGTTGCAAGTGAAAGGGGCCAAGGGCGCATAAGGAAGAGACTTGAGGAAACTGGAGAAGGCTCCTAATTGCTTGTATTTGCTGATTAGTGTAATTTTCTGGCCACAATAAAGTTAATTATTTCTTTAAGCAGTAATTAGTGTTGTGCTTTGTACCCCCACCGTAATCCAGTTAACAAAAGTGCCACTAGGGGGTGGCACGTAACAACTGGTGTCAGAAGCCGGATTACGAACTTAAGCACAACACCTGACGGTCCTGGTTTCAAAACCCGAGCAGGTCATTTTCTCTAATTTTCCTGTGAGTGCATGCCCTTTCCAAGACAAACAACTAAAATGGAGGAGAAATTGGCAGCATTGCTAGAAAAGTTAAATGGCATGGAAACCAAATTAGAAGACGGCCAGAAGAATTTAACCAAGGACCTAACTGCCAAATTAGAAGACGGCCAGAAGAAGATGGAAGACGGTCAAAATAAGTTAGCGGAGGACCTGAAGAAGATGGAGGACGGCCAGAAGAAGATGGAGGATGGCCAGAAGAAGTTAGCAGAGGACCTGAAGGACAGCCAGAATAAGTTAGCAGAGGACCTAACCGCCAAATTTCTGGATGGCCAGAAAAATCTGGAAGAGTGCCTGCTGACGAAATTAGAGGAGAGCCAAAGGAAATTAGAACAGGGCCTACGTGAGGAAGTCGCAGCAGTGGAAAAGAAGTTCGACGCCTTACAAGTGGAAGTTGCCGAGCTGCGCCAACGCCCGCTGATGGGGGTGGAGGAGAAATTCAACGCCTTACAAAAAGAAGTTGCCGAGCTGCGCCAACGCCCACTGACGGGGGTGGAAGAGGAATTCAACGCTCTACGAGAGGAAGTTGCCGAGCTGCGCCAACGCCCGCCCACCGTTACACCGGGAATATCAGGAACGGGACATAGCAGAGTGACGCCCCCAACCTTCGACGGAAAGGTCCCGTGGAGCACCTACTTACGTCAGTTCGAGGCAGCCTGTTCCATAAATAACTGGAACAACACAGAAAAGGCTACAGCTCTCATTGTAGCGCTGAGAGGCGACGCCCTTAACGTCCTTCAGGCCATCCCGACTGGATCCCAGGACTACGCTTCACTGATCGCCCATATGGAGTCCCGATATGGAGATAGCCATCTTCAGCAGGCCTACCAGATGCAGCTCCGGACCCGGGTACAGAAGAACGCGGAAACCCTGCAGGAGTTCGAGATGGACATCGCACGCCTCGTAAGGCTCGCCTATCCAACAGCGCCGGCCGACTTTCTGGAACAGATTGCGACGCAGACCTTCACCGACGGGCTACGGGACTCGGACACTCAACAGGCGCTGCGACTCGCGCGCAATAAGACCCTGGCAGATGCGCTGAGCCACGCACTTGAATTCGAGACGGCAAAACAGGCATCTAGAATGCACGCGCGGGTGCGTCAAGTGGACGTCGACGAACCAGTAAAAACCAACGAGACCAAGCCCCTGGCCGACGAATTGATGGAGGCGCTAAGCCGTTTCTTCGACAGTCGCGCCACTACCAGCAACGACACAGCCGGAAGACAACCGGATAGGCGGCCTGGTAGAGGACTACCGACCTGCTGGGCCTGCGGTAAGAAAGGCCACCTGAGCAAGGACTGCGGTGATCGCCGCCGCCGAGGGTATCCGACGGGAAATCAGTCGTCTGAAGACCGCGCCGCCCAGGGAAACGAGTATTAGCCAGCCTTGGGGGGCAAAGGTTGGCTTGTGACAGTCGTCAAGCCCCGGCAGTCCAAGTGCGTGTGACGAAGTTACGGAGGGACAATAGCAGCCTGATGGTCGACGGAGTCATCAACGGAGTGAGCTGGCCCATGCTGATCGACACGGGAGCATCGAGGACCATCGTCAATCCCACTGTGATCCCGAAGTGGAGAGTGCAACCCACACAAAGGAACCTCCAGCTAATAACCGCGACCGGAGAGACCGCACCGGTACATGGCGAAGCATCACTGGAGTTCGTCATTGGTCGACGGGTGATAAAGCATCCAGTGCTTGTGGCTGACGTATCAAACGAAGTGATCATCGGACTGGACTTCCTGGACCAGAACAACATCATCTTGGACCTGAGTACCAACACTCTGCACTTCGGAGGTGAGGAACTTGCTTTGCAACCAGCACACGAGGCAGTCACCGCACGACGAGTAAGGCTGAGAGAAGACGTCATCGTTCCTGCCAGGACGGAGGTCAGCGCCGCCGTGATTGTCGACGGAACTGCTGAGGGAGTGGCGGCTGTCATCGAGCCAAAATATGAGGACATCCAGACAAAAGGATTGCTAGTTGCCAAGACCCTCATCAACACGACGCCTCGGCCGTACGTCCGCCTGTCCAACCTGAACGACTACGACATTACGGTTCACCGGGACACCAACCTAGGAGTCTGCGAGCCCGTTACCTGGATTGCCCGCATCACCGACACGACGGACGGACACCTGCAGACGGACAACCGAAGAAGACGCACACTGCCAGAAGAACTACAGAAGCTGTACCAAGGATCCCAGGACCATTTAGACGAGGAACAATCACGCCAACTCCAGGACCTGCTACGCGAATTCCAGGACGTCTTCTCCGTGGGAAGCAAAGACTTCGGCAGGACAAGCTTGGTCCAGCACAGAATCGACGTTGGGGACAGCGCACCGATTAGGGCCCCATTCCGACGTGTCCCGCTCGCCAAGCAAGCCGAAGTCGACCGGATGGTTGAAGAGATGAAGGATCAAGGGGTGATCGAGCCATCACATAGTCCTTGGAGTTCTCCGGTCGTGCTTGTGAAGAAGAAGGACGGTTCCACCAGGTTCTGCGTGGACTACAGGCGGGTGAACGATGTCACGAAGAAGGACAGCTACCCTCTACCCCGGATCGACGACACGCTGGACACCATATCAGGGTCGAGATGGTTCTCCACCTTGGATTTGAAGAGTGGCTACTGGCAGGTGGAGGTCCACCCTAAGGACCGCGAGAAAACGGCGTTCTCTGTGGGCAGCGGGCTCTGGCAGTTCACCGTCATGCCATTCGGTCTGTGCAACGCCCCTGCAACCTTCGAAAGGCTAATGGAGACCATTCTGAGGGGACTACACTGGAAGACCTGCCTGGTATACCTAGACGACGTCATCGTTCTGGGGAGGAGCTTCGAGGAGCACTACAGCAACCTTAAGGAGATCTTGTTGAAGCTACGGGCTGCTCAGCTGAAGTTGAGCCCCAAGAAGTGTCAGCTCTTCCAGAAGCGGGTCCAGTACCTTGGGCATATCGTCTCCGAGGAAGGGGTGCGCACCGACCCAGAGAAGACCGCAGCTGTGAGGGAGTGGCCAGTTCCGAAGGACAAGTCGCAACTACGAAGCTTCCTGGGACTCTGCACTTATTATCGTCGCTTCGTGAGAGGATTCGCCGACATCGCCAAACCTTTACATCGACTGACTGAGAAGGACCAACTCTTCACGTGGACAGCAGAATGCCACAATGCCTTCGAGCAACTCAAGCAGGCTCTGTGCACCGCGCCTATTCTGGCCTACCCCAGACCTGGAACAAGGTTCATCGTCGATACCGATGCCAGCGACTTTGGCATAGGGGGAATCCTGTCGCAGGTAGTGGACGGCGAGGAGAGAGTAGTGGCCTACTTCAGCAAGGCCTTGTCAAAGCCAGAAAGGAACTACTGCGTCACAAGGAAGGAGCTGCTCGCCATCGTGAAGACCATTGAACACTTCCACAAGTACCTGTACGGGCAAGAATTTCTCATCAGGACCGACCATGCATCCCTGCAGTGGCTCCTGAACTTCAAGCAGCCCGAGGGTCAACTCGCGCGGTGGTTAGAGAGGCTTCAACAGTATAACTTTGAGATTCAGCACAGGGAAGGCCAACTGCATTCTAACGCCGACGCCCTGTCACGAAGACCGTGCCCAGAAAACTGCACCTTCTGTGCCCGAAGGGAGGGGAACACCGGGATACAGTGCCGAAGGACTACCGTGGAACTTCAAGGGAGCTGGAGCCGCGAATCTTTCACGCGGGCGCAAGCGGAAGATGATGACCTGGGACTGATAGCCGAATGGAAGAGGGCCTGTGTCCCCAGACCCGGGTGGAACATTGTGAGTGACTGCAGCCCAAAGTTTAAGTCCTACTGGGCACAGTGGGACTCGCTGATTGTAAGGGATGGCCTCATCTGCCGTACCTGGGAGAGCACCGACGGAAAGACATCTCGGGAACAAGTCGTCGTTCCAAAGGCTATGACTGAGGAAGTCCTGAAGGAAGTTCATGGAGGATCATCTGGTGGACACCTAGGGATAAAGAAGACCCTGGAGAAGCTGAGAGAGCGGTTCTACTGGATCGGATGCCGAACAGACGTGGAGAACCACTGCGCGAGGTGCCACGATTGCGCAGCCAGCAAGGGCCCAGGACGAAGACGACGGGGTCCACTGAAGACCTACAACGTGGGCGGCCCCATGGAGAGAGTGGCCATCGATGTTGCTGGGCCATTCCCGTTAAGCGAGGCAGGGAACCGCTACATATTAGTCGTCAGCGACTACTTTACCAAATGGCCGGAGGCGTATGCGCTCCCTAACCAAGAAGCCGCGACGATTGCAGAGACCCTGGTGAAGGAATTCGTCAGCCGGTACGGAGTACCCCTGGAGCTGCACTCCGACCAAGGGAGGAACTTCGAGTCGCAGGTGTTCCAGAACCTATGCCAGCTGCTGGGAATCCGGAAGACAAGGACAACGCCACTACACCCTCAGTCCGACGGGATGGTAGAGCGATTCAATCGCACCATCGATAACCATCTTCGAATAGTCGTCAGCGAGCACCAGAGGGATTGGGACAAACATCTTCCACTATTTCTCCTGGCCTACCGCGCCGCCGTGCATGAAGCCACCGGGTGCACACCAGCCCGGGCCATGTTTGGGAGGGAGCTCCGTCTACCTGTCGATCTTGCCTTTGGCCGACCTGGGAATGATCCGATCCCGGTAAGCCAGTATTGTCAAGAACTGGTCGACCAACTGGAGGACGTGCACGCGTTCGCGAGGAGGAAACTGCGGATCGAGACCGACAGAATGAAGACCCGATACGACCAGCAGACGGATGCCGGCGGATTCCACGAGGACGACCTGGTCTGGCTCTTCAACCCATTACGGAAGAAAGGCCTGTCACCCAAACTGCAGAAGTCCTGGGAGGGCCCGTACCGAGTCGTGAAACGGATCAACGATGTCGTCTACAGGATCCAGCGGAGCCCGAGGGCGAAGATGAAGATCGTGCATCGAGATCGCCTGGCAGCCTACGGAGGGACACAGACGGACCAATGATTGATCGGGACGATCAGCCTTTTTAGGAAGGGGGTGGTGTTACGGCTGTGAGTTTGTGTCATCGCTCGCCGTTTGAGTCACAACTGCCCCAGGGGCTGGGCTGTGGCTTGCCTCCTGTATTGCGCGCGCCTTATGCAACAGGGCTACTACAGACAAAGGGATAGTCCAGAAGATTCGTGACTGGACCAGCGGTGGAAACCTCGAGAAGCCGTGGACTCTGGATGGATCTAGAACCATTTATTGAGTCACCGGCCTGCTATATAAGAGTGACCCGTGAAGCAGTTGTCGTTGTGTTTTACGAGCTAGTGCGAGCGATTATCTTGTGCGACAGAAGTGTGGTGACGAAGTGCTGTGCGAGTTACGAAATCCTGTGACATTGTTTCTCCCAGCTTGTGAACAGCGAACATCAAGTGCTCGTAAGTAACTGTATTTGTTGTACCTGAGGAAGAGGGGCAGGTAGCTTCTGCCAAGGCCACCGGACTCATTAGGACGGATTAACTTCTGTGGTCTGTTGCAAGTGAAAGGGGCCAAGGGCGCATAAGGAAGAGACTTGAGGAAACTGGAGAAGGCTCCTAATTGCTTGTATTTGCTTATTAGTGTAATTTTCTGGCCACAATAAAGTTAATTATTTCTTTAAGCAGTAATTAGTGTTGTGCTTTGTACCCCCACCGTAATCCAGTTAACAAAAGTGCCACTAGGGGGTGGCACGTAACAATATTTACTCAAGTGACCAAAACCATTATTAACATTGTATTTCAGTTATATACCAACGTTTACAAATCTCTTATCTTCAATAAAAAAAACACCTTCTTCTGTAAAACAATGCATTTCATTCACTCAACACAACCGAACTGGCGAGCACGTGCACTGTGGAGACCACTGGGATATATGCTTCCCACCTTTTGTTTCTGATGACAGTATACATCAAATTAATGTGTTTTCAATATTTCTCTGCATCAAGCTTGTGTATGCATGTGGAACTGCTTGAAATGAAGGGGGTGGGAAGATTCTCTCCCTAACACCGTTCTATAAATACGTGGTGGGAAGATAGTATCCCAAGGACCCATAAAGGGTACAGATTGCCTCGGATGTAGGATGTTGTACCTATGTAGAGATGAAACGATTAGCTCAGCACAAGGAGACATGAGTGCTGCATCAAACCAGTCAAAAAAGACTAAAACAACAATAAGCCAAAACTGAAAAATAGCCGCAAAACCTTCTATATCAGCGAATTTCGAAAGTTTATTTACTACTGTAGTGTGGCATTAGGGTTAGATGACCTTACTGTTCGACTCCTTGAAACAACATCATCATACGTAATAGCTGGCTATCATTGTTTGAAGTACCGGGTGAGTTAGCCGTGGTCGTTACGGCGTGGTTGCAGGCAGTCGCTCACATCCGGAAGGCGAGGAGGTTCGAATCCCCCCGCCGGCAACCTTGAAGATGGTCTTCTGTGGTTTCCCATCTTTCTACCAGCCAAATGCCGGGATTAGTCCCTAACTATAGGCCACAGCCGCTACCTTCCAATTCCTCGGCCTTACATCCACACTATCCTCCCCAGACAACACTCCACACGTGACGGTACTACGAACTCTGATGAGCCGAACATGTCCTCAGACACTCCCGATACTAAAAGCCATACGCTAAAAAAGAAAGCAAAAATGCTTAAAGTAGTGATCTCTAATTCCTTGCCCCCCTCCCTCCACCCATCTTTCCCAACCATTTATCTGCAACCTAGTGAGCCACCAATAAGTGAAATGTTGTGGCGAAGATACTGTTTTCCTTGAAGCAACAATGAAGTCACGGACTCGCGCGACATCTGCTGCACGACGCGCCAACTACAGCCAGATGGAAGGGAGACCACACAATATAATACAGTAGTTGGAAATCGATCCAGGACTAATCAGCCAACAGAGGTCAGCAGTTTAAGAAAGTTCAATACGTGACCCACGAGACTTCATCCCAATTATTGAGTAGCATATGGCAGCAGATGGTTTGTAGTCATGCAATAGAACTAAGCATATTTTTTTTTTCTTGGCCTCAACCCACTGAAGTAACCTGTGGCATTGCCAACCCTCGTTGGACGGAAAAAAAGAAGAAAGAAAAAAGAGGAGACGATCGCTCAAAAAAGGACATTAAGCAGACTTTCGAATGAATTGAGGGAGATAAAAGAGCTTCGCCAATATCAAATTAGAACATGGTATATTGGCTTTCACATCCCGTGAATTAAAACTCAGCAATTTTTCTAGGTTTATGCCATGTCTTTTGTGGGGTTTTACATAGGAACACCAATCCGGTTCATCAGCGGGCTCTTGGTTTCCACGCCCGGAACACCAAAGGAGTAGCAACCGTGCACTACCTCCCTTCTTATGAAGCGTACGTGCGCCTCGTAACTGTGGGAGCTAAAAGCTCAAGCAGCCTTTCACCTCCCTATAAAGGCTTCAAAAAGATGGTATATTGGCTTTCACGGACCGGACACCAAGAGCCCGCTGATGAGCCAGCTTGGTGTTCCAAGGCGAAACCCCACATAAGACACGGCATAAACCTAGAAAAATTGCTGGGTTTTTGTTTTTTGATAAATGTAGATGTTATGGGCATAAACAACGATGCCTTCATCAGCGAAATTAATATTGAAAAAACTGCCTAATACAACATCATGCAGTACAATTTTTTTAAACAATTCATTAAGAGAGTAAACGAAAAGAAAGCAGAAAAGGATGTCTCGTATCTCGTGGCGTAATGACTTGCATTCTTGGCTGTCACTCCTAACGTTCGGGTTCAAATCCCGGCTCTGCCAAGAAATTTAATACTGGTTTGAGGGCTCACTCAGTCTCGTGAGGCAGAACTGGGAAGTTGCAGGTTTGATTACTTTCTCAACCATTTCAGAAGTGGTTTCCCACGTCTACTCCAGACGAATGCCCCAATTTAATAGCCTACACATAGACTACTAGTATAGCCATCACAATGACAAGTTATCAGACGGATTACACACACTCAAGTATACGGGGCTACATGACTACAATATCGCAAAGACCCTAAATGAAACTACAACAGATCAAGCAGCTTTTGATTAGGCCTACGTAGTGATATTTTAGCCTACTTTTCACATTTTGTAAAAATGAGGAAAAAGTAGACTTATGAGATTGATCCGGGCAAATGTCTGTCTGTCCGTCTGTGTGCCCCTCCCCCCCATCAACTCCTAAACGTTTGCAGCTATCGAAACCAAATTTGGTATGAGGAAAGAGCTATGCCTGAATATCACAAGGCCATATTTGAATATGACGTCAGTGCTACCAACTGCTGAAAAATCACAATTGAAAATTGAGGTCTATGTTGGATATCTCGGAAGATATGCATGGGAATTGTTCCAAAATTGGCACACATATAGATAATATGACAAACTAATTTGCAGGAGCCCATACATGAGAGTGTTGCCAACATGATTCTATGCCTGCTGATAGGTCCAATCTTTAAATGCATGTAACTTCCATACTATCTATTGGATTTCGACCAAATTTGGTATGCGATTTACACACCAGAGCAGATATCAATATGCATTTGTGTCAACAGGTCTGCCAACTGTTGAAAAATGCACGCTATATATGTTTATAATAATCTCAATATATAAGTTTGCAGGCCAACAGTTCTAAACTTTGCATACTTATAGTACCTGCAAATTTAGGTTAATTTTCAGTTACGATATACGGCAGGGCTACCAACATGATTCTACGCGTGCTGATAGGTTTAATGTTGATTCACATGTAACTTCCATACTAATAAATGAAGTTCTTCCAAAATTGACACATACATAGATCATAATATTTCAATTTTAGTTTGTGCACCCAATTTATGGCAGTGTCGCCAACCTAATTTTTTGCATGCTGATAAATTCAATCTTTAAATACATGTAACGTGCATACTATCTATTGGAATTCAACCAAATTTTGTATGTGCATTTTGAACCTTAAGGAATGGAACTAAGAATATATTTAGAGTCGCCAGGTCTGCCAACTGTTGATATATGGTCTCTATAATTTGAAGAAAACTAGGCTCTTTAGTTCGTCACGGAACTACTTGTATTTAATACAAGTTGGTTACAATGTTACTAATTCGGGACAAATGACCTCGCTGCTCCGCCCCTTAAAACACAATAACTACAATAACAATGTTGCTAAATTGGAACAACACCTGTCTCTCCGAAATCAAATCGCTTTTACTAGCACATATCACTTTCACACGAAATGAAGCCAACCGAGCTAATTATCATTAGACTGCGTTCGTTTCAATCACAGCAAAATAGAAATCATTAAGATACCGGCACCGTAATACTTCGCCCACTCGCCATTCATATCGAATTCCCACAATTAAGTAAGCTGCAAACACAAATAAAAATAAGAAGGTTGTTTGGCATATGACGCCATTCAATAATTCCCTTCTAACAGTACGGAGTGTAAATGAGGCGATGAAAACAGGCTTAGCTATAATTAAAGGTTATGTTTCACGATATAACTGCACTCTCATGCAAGGCCAACTACAATACTAAGACCTTCTTAATGCAGGTAACGAAAGTGCGAAAATGGCGTATGTCGAAGACCGACATATTGCTTGTTTACGTTCGTTGCTGGGATACGATATTAGCTTTGATTAGCTTCGTTTGATGAAAGTTGGGTCTGAGTGTCTTCATTATGTCTGTATAGCCCAGTCGTTAATGTAAATTTGTGACAATGCGCTTATTATGGAATGGTTCGTTTGTGTGATGATTGTTCAGTCAACCGATGGCATTGTCTCATTTATTGCAAATGTTGCAGTAGGGGAAGGTGGGCCACAGTGAGACAGAAAAAATATATTTTAGTATACTGTCTTATTTCTTGATATATGAGAATGTCTTTATAAATATAAGTTGATTGTCGCTCATCAATTTCATACCCTTAGAATTTCCAAAACATCGACACGTTTCTGTAAAAATAATAAATTGTGAACATGTTGCAGCCGTCTCACTGTAGCCCACCCGTGGGCCACACTGAGACACAATGAAAAGAATTTATTTTGACTGGTTAAATACATAGATAAGCACTAAAACAAATAATTAATGCCAGAAAACACTACAGCACATTCAGATTCCCAAAATTTACAGAAAATTTGAGATATGACTTTTGTCTATTTGTTTTGCGATATGCACAGGAAACCGGCCACAGTGATCTGTTGCCTTTCGCGGGGACTGAAGCAATATCTGCACCCTATGGGTAAAAAAAGAACTGCCTATCATTTTTGCTCTTTTTCTTAAGAATTTTACTTAATAATTTTCATCATCTAAATCTCATTTCACTTCCCCGATGCAAAATCTTGAGTGTTTCCCTGAAAACTCAACCAGAACGAAGTCACCTTCCTTAAGTTTGCGAGCAAGTTGATGAAATGTTAGGAGCTCGATTTCTTCATTATCTGATGAACTGTCTGAATTAGAAGAATCATCAACATCATCATCCATGGAAATGTCTGTAGCTAGGGCTGCCTTTGGCTGAACAAATTCTTCTTGCAGTTCTTTAGATTTTTTAATTTTTATTTGTGGACTTAAAATCAAGTTTTTATTTCTTTCTGGGGTGTGAGTTGGAATGAAAGATCTCCCCTTTTCTCTCCTAGAAGTTGACTCTGCCCTCTCCTCAGCTTTGGGGTAACTCCGTATATCTTTCTCACTGTCTCACTGTAGCCCACCCTACTGTGTCTCTCTGTGGCCCACTTGCGACATGTAAAAACAATTATGTCTACTATCTCACCTACAATACTGAACAAGCTGACAATTCCGATAATTATTTAGTAATATGTATGTATTTCGACCATATTATATTCATTAATGTACAATGATACACATAACTATAAAAAAAACAAAGGAAGAAAATTTTACTTTTCTTACTTCAAAAACGAAGATGTTGTTTATCTCCTACATAACATGCTTCTTTCAAAGAGTAAACAGGATCAAAATGTCAGCTACCAGGAGAGCCAACCTCTAAGAAATATTAAAAAATGTCCCTCTTTCAAAAAAAAAAGGATTTAATGAGCTTGTCTCACTGTGGCCCACCTTCCCATACTTAAGACTAAAGCATTAATAAAAGTGACTCAAGAATATACACAGCAATGATTTTCTAGTTAGTGACAATATAATAATAGCTTAGTACACTTCAGTAGTGTCGAACTTAAGTGCGTAAAGGGAAAACGCAATGAGCATCTAAACCGTTGACGTTATCTTGAACGCTAGGGGCAGATGATCTCATAGTTCCGCCCCTTAAAACAACAATAACTAACTAACAACTATATTGAACGCTCAGCAGCATGTGCCTCCGTAAATCCTTACCAGTCTGACAGATCAAAAAGCGACATTTGTTAACAGTTTTTTTTAACTTTCACTATAATTATTATAATTAAGCAATAGGTACGGTACTATTTCATCGACTACCGAGTCAGATCGGTTTCCCCAATTAACGAAACCCAATACTACATTAAGTAGCAAAAAAATTAGATTGTTTTGGCATACAGCGCAATAAATTTCTCTTCCACCAGTACGGTCTATAAATCAATGAGGCGATAAAAACATCATTGCACTCTTTGCTTTAATTATAGGTTATGTTTCACGATATAACTCCGCACTCACGCAGCAAGTTCTACTCTTAACAGAAGCTGAGCGTGATGCTGTTTCTGGGACTGCCTACATTTTAAAGCAGCTGGACGAGTTTTAGAACGATCACGGTCTTCTAAAAAGGTCCACTTCGTGCCTGACCCGAGGGGCGTTAAATCTGAAATTGTAATGAAAGAACGCGTGGCTTCATAACAGAACCACCACACGAGTTAAAGGCGTAAAGCTGAAGGCCAAGAGTGTGGAATGAGAATGCATGGAAATCTAAAACCATTTCCGAACACGATTACTTGATAAACCCGGAAATGAATTCAATTAAAATTTGATCTGCACATCTGAGGGTCTGAAATTTAATTGTTGCTCACATTTTGTTGACCCAAAAAGTTCCTGTTGATGTGTTCGACTCTCTAGTCTTTAGACTTAAACTCTGCGCTTAATGCCGTTTTGACCAACGCCAATCACCGGTAATTCATCATTAACGGATATTTAACTTTGCACGAGAATTTCATCAAACAGATTTATTTATTTATTTATTTATTTATTTATTTATTTATCGTATAGCTTTTAGTGCCGGGAGTGTCCGAGGACATGTTCGGCTCGCCAGAGGATGTAGCTGCTTCAAGCGAACACCCATGGGGTGAGCTACAAGTTCCGTTCAATTTCAAGTAGTTTCAACTTTCGCTACCAGATGTCACTGACACCTAGTGGTGAACGTTGAAACATTGATAGAGCGTTTCAACGAAATCTAACCTAGAAGTTGTTTTAGCTTCACACAAGTTTAGTTAGTTGAAGGATCTTTTACATGCCATAAATCTATGACATGGCATCGCCGGCTTTACTTCCCCTCCGAAGGAACGCATACTGAAGGATTTTAACGCTCTTAAGAAATTCGTCGACTTCGGTCGGGTTTGAACCCGCGATCTTGGGCACAGCAGTTCAAACAGAATCGCTCGCTAACTTACCACTAACAACCAATTACGTTAAATGGACAAATCTGACCAATTAGCCTCTAAAGCATCATTAAAGTAGAGGGTACCAGCTGAATTCTACCTCGTGCATATTGCAAAGACGGAATAATTGGTTTGTTTACGACTTTCAGACGAACTTTCATCCACCAATACCAAGAAAGAATACGGAAATTAAGAGAGAAAAATCATAACTTCTGTATTTCCCTTCCTTTATAATTAGTTTCCAGAAAATCTCAAGGAAGCATCGTAAACAACGATGAGTGCCGCATGCTTCTTGATCTGTCCGCCAGGTATCTCCAGGGTGAAACCGACGATTGGTCTCGTGAAATGCATCGACGATAACCATGCATTAACTCTCCTATTTAACTTACATTAACTAACTAATCGTTAATAAAGAGTTGCTGTAAACGGCCGTTAGTCGTGCAAGTTAAATCTCTGTTGTTGTCTTCATTTGAGGGGCTTGAACATGGTGGGCATTTAGCCCCGTGTACTTATATGGATGTTTCTCGCGTTATAACTATTCGCGCGCAATGAAACTCAGTACGGTAAATCTTCATACGAGGCCTAATTGGCGTCTAATGCAATTACATTTTTATGAGAACTTAAAAATGGCAGCTGTGCAAAATTCCTAAATTTACATTTTTATTTCTCGTGTTCTAAACAAGCGATAGAAATATAAGCTGGTCCGGCTGGTCTAATGAGCCACCGTTATAATATTCATCTAGTGACATAATTCTATAGCACATATAGGCTAATTAAAAAAAGACAATCCAATATGGCATCTATGCCATATGTTTCACCGGTTCTCAATATCTCCAAAACTATTTAAGGGAAGCAAACAAACTGACATTTTGTATGGTGTTGAGAGGACTGTTAAATAAGGACAAATATGTGACTTACCAAATCCTGAGAAACACAAAAACGGCGGCCAAGTGAATTTCAAATATTTAATACACATTTCCTGGTGATCTAATCACCTGAGTACAATGAAATATGGCTCAGTGAATCTTTATTCAGAGCTTACTATAAATATGTAATCGGTGGCGTAACTAGGATTTACTTCTGGAGGGGGATCCGAATTAAAATCTTAACTGAGATTTTGGTTTTGTGTTTGTTGTTGTTTTCTACTATTTTTGTTTTGCGTTTGTTTTCTGATTTTGCTTTTTGCTTTGTGTGGTTTTGTTTTTTGTTTGTTTTCTGTTTTTGCTTTTGAATTTTGCTTGCTGCTTTATGTTTTCGGTTGTGTGTTTGTTTTCTGCTTTTTCTTTATGTTCTCAGTTTTGTGTTTGTTTTCTGATTTTGCTTTTGAATTTTGCTTTATGTTTTCAGTTGTGTGGGCTATTTTTCTAATTTTGCTTTTATAATTTTGCTTTCTGCTTGTTTTCTGCTTTTACTTTTGAATGTTGCTTTCTGCTTTATGTTTTCGGTTTGTATTCTGCTTTTTCTTTTTGCTTTATGTTCTCGGTTTTGTGTTTGTTTTCTGATTTTGCTTTTATTTTTGAATTTAGCTGTTTGATTTCTGCTTTTGCTTTTGAATTTTGCTTTGTGTATCTTGTTTTTGGGTTTGTGTTTATTCTCTACTTCGTCTTTGAATTTTGCTGTTTGCATTGTGTTTTCGGTTTTTAGTTTGTTCTCTGCTTTTACGTTTGAACTTTGCTTTATGTTTTCGGTTTTGTGTTTGTTTTCTGTTTTGCTTTTGAATTTTGCTTTATGTTTTCAGTTTTGTGGGCTTCTTTTCTAATTTTGCTTTTTTTAAATTTTGCTTTCTGTTTGTTTTCTGCTTTTACTTTTGAATGTTGCTTTCTGCTTTATGTTTTCGGTTTGTTTTCTGCTTTTTCTTTTTGCTTTATGTTCCCGGTTGTGTGTTTGTTTTCTGATTTTGCTTTTATTTTTGAATTTAGCTGTTTGATTTCTGCTTTTGCTTTTGAATTTTGCTTTGTGTTTCTTGTTTTGGGTTTGTATTTATTCTCGACTTTGTCCTTGAATTTTGCTTTTTGCATTGTGTTTTCGGTTTTTAGTTTGTTCTCTGCTTTTACTTTTGAATTTTGCTTTATGTTTTCGGTTTTGTGTTTGTTTTCTGTTTTTGCTTTTGAATTTTGCTTTATGTTTTCAGTTTTGTGTTTTTTTTCTAATTTTGCTTTTTTTAAATTTTGCTTTCTGCTTGTTTTCTGCTTTTGCTTTTGAATTTTGCTTTTTGGCTTGGGGATTTTGTTTTTGTTTTTCAGTTTGTTTTCTGCGTTTGAATTTTTCTTTGTGCGTTTTGTTTTTGGGTTTGTGTTTGTTTTCTGCTTTTAAATTTTGTTTTTCGCTTTCTGTCCTAGTCATGTGTTTGGTTTTGCTTTTTGCTTTGTGCGGGGGGCGGTAACGTTCTAGTTTTCTGGACCCAGGTTGCAGGTTCGTATCCTGGCGCAGTCAGCTGGCATTTGAGGGTGCGCAAATGCGAGGAAGCCATGTCAGTAGATTTACTGGCACATTAGAGATCCCCTTCGGGGCTCAATTCCGGCACCCCGGCGTCTCTAAAAGCCACAGTAATTAAAAGGGATGTAAAACCAATAACATCATCATCAAGACAATCAATCAAAGCAAAACTACACATTTTCATGTTTGATCTCCATAGTATTTGCACCTCAGATTTGGTAACACAAGTAAAGATAAATCTTCTCAAATTACTAAGAATAAACGAACATGATACATTCGTTTGTTTGTCATCAATCCGGAAAATGTGTCTTTTTTTAAAATAAAATTCTCATCAAATAATTCTGATTTTTAAATTATCTGGCTCTGGGGGGGTTGATTCCCATAATCACTCCCCATAGTTACACCACCACATCTAATGATGTTCAATTGTTAAAAAAAATCAAGATGACATCAGTTTGAATTTTTTAAACCTTATTTGTTTTCATCCATAGCTCTACCTTGTTTGCTGGAAGGATTCTCAGTTGATGAAGATGATGTCAAAGAAAAGGTATATGCGATGCTCTGTCTGGGGTATTAGGCTCTGGCTCTACATTTCGAAGGCTTTAAACCAATGGTGATCAGCCTTCTTAAAAGGGCCATGTTTAGCCTCATAGTTTGGAATTGGAAAGATGAGTGGTTGGTTCTTAAGTTTAGGGGCTGCGAGAACGCGGTCATGTAGCCCCGTGTACTTTGGGTGTATGTAGAATCTGTCTGATAACCAGTGATGACTGTATTAGTGTGTGTATGTTTTTTTTTTTTAATTTAAGTACTGCAACTTAGAATTTTTCAAATAGTTCCTACTTTTGCCGCAAAGCGCCACCGTCAACAACTACTAGGCCAAGTTCAGAACTTAGCTACCAGACGCCACCGCAGACGGCTTCGGCCGGGTTTGAACCCGCTATCTTGGGCATAGAAGCTCAGCGGAAAGATGAGTGTTTGGAGAAGTGTATTTTGGCAGTGTCTTCCATAGGTGAGTTTATTTTTTAACCAAGCTGATATCCTTTCTGGATTTCAGGTTCGCAGTCTGCATAAGGCCAGTGATACTCTACGGCACAGAATGTTGGCCAGCTTCAACCAAACACGAACAATCCCTCCATGGAATGTAAATGAAAATCCTGCGTTTGTCGTTGAGTGTAACAATGCTTGGCTATGTCAGAAAAGAACATGTAAGGAAGCAATTGGCAGTTGCAACAGTTAAAGACAAAATGAGGGAAGCGCGTCTACTTTAGTATGGGCATGTCACAAGAGTGACGAGAACTCAGTGACAAAAATAACAGCCTGCTTATACGATCCCTGTGGCTCATGATCGCGAGATTAATGGTCACGTAAAACTACAAGCTTGCAGGTTCGCTCCTAGCCATGGTAAGTGATTTTTGAAAGGTGACAAAAATCACGGCACGCAAGACATATGTTGTTGGCATGTTAAAAGAACCCATTTGAATTCATTAGGCCATGCTCACAATGGCAAAATTAATCTCGGGCATCGATCCCGTGGGGGCTCAAAGAAAGGATGGATGGATAGAATTAGCGAAGACCTCCTGTTTTTTTTTTTTAATTTATTTTATTTACAGCATGCCCCATTACAATGTAGTAATACTACATGCTTAATTATTACTTATTAATCATTTCAGATTAAAACTATGGAATTTATATTATAAATATTTTATATCTATGGCCTGTTAAATGAAATTTGTGTCACTAAATTGATTAACAGTTAAGAAAATATAAATAAAAATTATCTATTTAGTATTTCAAATGAGATAGAGTTTGCAAAAGTAAAGAATTCCCTAAGGTAGTTTCTAACAAGTTCATCTTTCTTTATAGGCCAGTTTCGTGATCTTTAAACATGTGCTATTAATATATCTCTTTCTTTCCCTAATAACTTACACTCATATAGTAAGTGATCTACAGTCTGGTGACCGTTATTGCATATACATGTTGGACTATCTATAATTTTAAATCTGAATAAGTATTATTTAATATTGCCGTGTCCTGTTGTCATAACTGTAAAATTGGGCGTTATGTTCATTTTCAATTTTAATCTGTCCTGTACACTGGGGAAAAATGATTTTGTAATTTTGCCTTTGGATGTATTGTCCTATTCATTCTGCCACTTTCTCAAACTAAACACACTTAATTCTTTTAGCATATTACTTTTTGGAATTCTATTATAGCACTCACTTAAACCGCTTTGTGCTACTTCTTTAGCCAGCTGATCCGCTGATTCATTTCCCTCATTTCCGTTATGCGCCTTAACCCAACTGAAGACAATCACCCAATTCTGTTTCTCCATTTCAATTGCTTTTCTTCTAATTTCCTCTATGAGAAATGTATGGTTTTTGTAGTTTTTAAGTGCATCTTTTGTAATTTGGCTGTCTGTGGAAATGAGTGCGGTTCTCTGCTCCTTGTCCATGGATTCTAGATGTTGCAGTGCCTTGACGATAGCTAGCTGTTCTGCTTGATTATTGGAACATCGTTTGTCTAGTTTATATTGCAGCTGTTGAATGAACTCGTTTCCATTGTATATGGCAATTCCAGATCCTACTCCATCCTCACTTTTACTTCCATCAGTGTAAATATTGAAAAAATGCATCTGGTCATAATTTTCGTCAATAATTTTAATTTCAGCAGGGTGAGACCATTGATTTACTTCCATGTTCATGTCAATTGAGCGATCTTCTTTACTATTAACTTTAATAAGATCGTAGTATGCTACCGTCTCCTCAATTTGAATATTAATTGGAATTAATCCTGTTATCACACAGAGAGCTTCATTAGATACAGTGCGATAAGCTTTAGCTAGTCTGATATTTATCAGCCTTTGGACTCTTATCAATTTTACTTTATAGCAAGTTTTCTCTATAACCTTTCTCCATACCGGTGCTCCATACAAAATGAGAGGTAAGATTCCACCTTTGTATATTACCTTCAGAGCTGTATGCTTTAAACCCCAGTTTAGCTTTGCAAATCTTGAGAGACTAAATATCAGTTTCCTACATTTTTCAGTCATATAGTTAATGTGCTCTCTAAATGTAAGTTTGTGGTCGAAAATAATTCCAAGATATTTAACGGTGTCCACCTGATCTAAGCTTTTGTAATTAAGATAAATTTTAATCTCTTTTTCTTCTTTTCTTTTTCTTTTCCTTTTTGACATGACCATAACTTTCGATTTCTGTTCATTAAATCTGATCTTGTCGAGTTTAGCCCAAATTGAAATTTTGTCCATTTCTATATTAGTATAATTTTCTGCCTCTTTAATAGATGTTGCTTTAACAAGCAGTAATACGTCATCTGCAAATGCAACTACCTTCGTGCGATTTGTATACTGCAATGTAAGTAGAGAATTATATTGTATATTCCAAAAATCAGGAACATACCTCCTGGTATGTGGCCTCAAACCTGAGGATGCCTTTGACAGGAAAAATTGGTGAAAGGCAACCAAGGAAGTGGACCCAGTGCCAACACGGGAAATACAATAGGAAAGAAGAAATCTCCTGTGATGGAAATAGCTCATCCCAATAGATATTGTATATACATGCATAAATAGCTGATGTTGTCCTATCCACCCCTTAACCAGCATGCATAGGTATATGTTGTGTCCAGACAAAGGTTATACCACGGCCAGACAAGAGGGAGGGGCAAGAAGGTTGTAGCCCAGGGACCCGGACATCCTGAGGGACCCAGGATGGCTTACAGTTGACAAGATTACACAAATTTATTTCTAAACCATTTTGACATTTTTTTCATAAGGTAAATGCAACCAATAAATAGTGTTCAAAACATTACAAGGAGAACTATTCATGAACTAATAATATAATTAAAACCACAATGCGCTGGTTTATGAATACCAGAGACAACCTCAAAATACTGCATCTAAAACCCGATGATGCCTTCAGTATGATACTGACGAATGGCTTATCCTGAGATGAGAAACTGAAAACAAAAAGAAGATAAGGTACCACCTGGACAGCAGAGAATTCTGGGCTCCGAGGAAAGTGAAACAAATTGCCAAGGGTAACAAGATTTAGCGTGGTCCTAGATGGCCACAACAAATTATCATCATCAACAGCCTTGTCGTTGTGCCATTTCTTACGATCTTCAGCAGTTCTCTTCATATGGGCATACTAGTCATATACCATTTCCTTGACAATCTTCTTGAGATATGATTGTATTGGTCACCCCCTTGGTTTTTCCCCCCAAAATGTTTCCTTCAAAGATTACCTGGAGGAGAATATCATGACTGAGTATGTGTCCCATGAATTTTGCTTTCCTTTTCTCGATTCTCCTGAATTTTGTTCAGAACTAGCTCATTTGTCTTTCTTTCCATCCAGCTTGTTCGGGTCATTCATCTCCAAAACCACATTTCAGCTGCCTAAGTTTTGTTTCTTCTCTTTTCCGAAGTGTCCATATTTCACAACCATAGGTCAACACACTCGAAACAAAGTTCTTGAGAAATGACTTCCTTATCTTCAAGTTGAGCTGCTCATAGAGCAGCAAATTCATCTAATTTTGAAAGGCTTTCTTCACCAACACTATCCTTTTCTTAATTTCTCAGATTCATCAGTTGCCATAACTAATCACACTTCCCAAATAACAACATTCCGTTACTTGTTCAATGGCACTATCATTTAACATTATATTAGCTAAAATTGGTTGTTTCTTTATTATCAACCACCATTAATTTTGTATTCCGAGAATTAACTCTTACCCCGAATTTTCCTAAGGATTTCTGAAAAACTTTTAACATTCTATTCATTTCACATGCAGAGGTTGCTATAAGTATACATATATAATAATATTAATAAAAATAAAAATAATAATGACCCCTGCCCAGCCATTTGGCCTGCAGATATTGGGGTGACGCGTGATCAGCGCATCAGCTCCCCTCGGCCGTTAATCTTGGTCTGTCTCACTGCCAGACAGCTACTCAATCGTCCTCATGAGGCTGAGTGTACCCCGTTCCAGGCCTCACGCCAGTTTCAAAAATCCCTGACGGAGCCGGGAATCGAACCCGGGGCCTCCGGGTGAGAGGCAGCCGCGCTACCCCAACACCACGGATCCGGCTATATAATAATAATAATATTCTCATGGGAAGGAGAACTATAACGAATTTTATAAACATCCATTCTCAGCCGGGGAAATAGCAAAGTTGTTGAAGTTGTCCATTTAATTTAAAACACACAGAAGTTGAAAGATATTTTATAAGACGACAGGTTTCTAATTCAAAGTCTGAAAAATTCCAGAATATACTTCATTTCTGAAAGAAGTATGGCTTCTTTTTGTGAAGACCGTACACAGCCAGATATAACGAAAATGAAATTTTAAATGCACAGCCATCAAAATTATGAGTGAATCCAAGTGGCAGTGAACGAGTTCAGTCATGTTGATTAAGTGTGCTGATTTATTCTCGAATTGATTGGTTGCAAGACTTCAATTGGGAAGTTTTCCATGTAAATTGTGAGTACGAGTCTACTCATGTAATTGAACACAGGACTGTGATATACTGTTAATATAGAGTGAAAAAATATCATTTTATGTTTTACGAGTGCCAGATCAAATCAACAAAAGGCGACAATTGAATAACTTAATTCAGCGAGGCTTGTCCAAAGCCCTTCGCTACCCAAGAATGGCTACTAGTAATGGCATCGAACCATTACATAACCCTACTAATAGTTCGTTCTACAATGTACCAAAGAAATCCCTTCCAAGTTACACATCCATAATTCAATCAACTCCAAGTAAAGAACAAGCAATTATCATAGATGCACATGACAGAATCCCATTAAAGGATTATATCCTCACTGTTGGTAAAATAACTAGTCCTGATAACATACGATATGTATCTCGCATTTCTAATTCGAGAAACTGCATATTCCTATCGAATAAAAATCTTGTTCAAGAATTATCCTTAAACCACCCTGTAATCAACATCAACAACATTGACCTTTCCCTACGTCCACTAATAGTTCCAAACAAACGCGTGATATTATAAAATGTTTGTCCTATTTTACTTAACTCGGTCATTACAGACTAACTTCAACAACTGAATATCAAACCAATGTCCTCCATATCTAACCTCAAGGCTGGAATTAATATCCCAGGTTTTGCACATATACTCAGCTTCCGCCGACAACTCTATGTTAAACCCTGTGACTTTAATAAACTACCACCTTCATTCCAGATATGCTACGAAGGAACGAGTTATTGGATATACACCTCCTCTGATATCCCAACCTGCTTTACTTGCAAAGAAGAAGGCCACTTGGCCCATGCATGTCCATTGCTAACTAATCCTTCAGACGAAGAAAACCAACCTTACAACCTACCTCCAACCCCTTCCAAGGAGCAACCATCCAATCCAGCCGGCAATACTTTGGAGCATGAACAGGATAAGAATCCTCTTCAAACTATTGAACATAATACCGACTCCCTTCCTACTTATCAAAACTCTCCTCTAAAGGAAACGTCCTTGAATGGACAACTACCGCTACCTGAAATCAACAAAGAATCGCCTACCACCATACATCATGGAATAAAACGACCTTTACCTCCAAGTGACTCCTCAGATATCTCTTCCAGAGCTGACATCAAGTCCTTCTGTGATGACCTCTCTATATCGGGAAATGATAAAACAGATGATGAATTCCCTACTCTGGGCTCCAAAAAAAATCCAGACATAATCCAACCCAAGAAAAAAACAATGAAACCGAATTCCTTCAACTTAGAAAATTAACTCCTCCCTGTCAAAGAAGTGATAGAAGCTGATCCCTCTAACTTTTCACTTGACTTTTTACAACTAAAAAGTCTTTTTGAAAATACTAAAGGTGCATCAGCCTTATCCATTGCACTATCTTACACATCTAGTATTGAAGAACTCATCGAGACTATGCGCAAACTACATCCCTACAATCAAGACAACAACATCAAGAATAGTAACACTCGACTTATCAAGAAACTACTCAATGCACTTAATAATGACAGCAACTCCTCTCCTCCTATAACTCCTCAAACCGAAATGAACCCAAGCCAATAATCCTTCTATTTAAATAATCTTCATGAATCCCAGTATATTACAGTGGAATATAAACGGGTATTACCCCCAAAACGAATACTTGAAAATTTTAGTCAATGAACATCAACCTCAAATAATCTGCTTACATTATTTATTTAGTGTATGGCATAAGTAACATATATACAATTAAATATGATACAATAACAAGAAACAGTTTCAAATAGAAATGTCCAGTCCTTCGATCCACTTTAGTGCTGCCTCTGATGGGATCAAGAAATCAGCCCAGCTACCCGAGTAGGCTCTCAGCTTGCAGCTGCCGACAATATGAGCGATGGTTTGCCGTGGAGCACCACAGTCGCATTCTGGTGACGTTAAACAGTTCCACTTGTAGAGTGAGTCCCTGCATCTTCCATGGCCTGTCCGAACTCTGTTAATAGTGGCCCACTGCCTGCGTGGTAGATGGAATCCACTAGCAATTTGCGCACCAGAAAAGATGTTGTGTAGGGACAAGTCTGTGGAAGTTTCCCAACGGTCTTTCCAAACTTTCACAGCGTCGAAGTTGTTGTGAGCCATGTCGGTAGCATCACGCAAAGGTGGATGGCGTGACTTCAATCTTTGAAGATTGAGTGCAGGGATGTCTTCTTGTATGGGTAGTTCAGGATTTCTGCAGATTTTTTGGTACTCTCTTAATAGGGCATTCGATCTGCGCAGATCAGGTGGAATTATTCCCGTGAGCAGCGGGAGCCAATGGATTGGCGTGGATCTGATTGTGCCCGAAATAAGGCGCATGCTGTTGTTTAGCTGCGTGTCAACATATCGGGTATACGGGCTATTTAACCATACTGGAGAGCAGTACTCTGCACTGGAGTAAACCAGACCAAGGGCAGAATGTCGTAGAGTGCTTGCAGTAGATCCCCAAGTGGTCCCACACAGTTTCTGAAGAATGTTGTTCCGAGTTTTCAGTTTCTTTGATAAGTTCAATAGATGTTGCTTGAATGATAAAGTGCGATCTAAGGTTATACCAAGATATTTAGGAAACCAACTTTAGAGACCACAATGTGGCTAATATTAATCATTATACAGCATACTACAAAAACTGCAACAATCCTACTTACACAAGCGGAGGAGTTACCACCTACATTAGCAATAAAGTTCCTCAAAGAGAAATTCCACTAAATACAAAATTGGAAGCAGTAGCATCTATGATCTTCCTTTCACTTTCCTTCTGTATCTGCAATATATATCTCCCCTCCAGCCAGAAAATAGACCTGCAAGACCTAGTAGATCTAACAAACCAACTTCCCAAACCATTTATTCTCTTGGGTGATTTCAACTCCCACATCACCGTTTGGAACAATGACTAAACAAATAAAAGAGGAAAAATAATTGAAACACTAATAGATTCTGAAAATTTAATCCTACTAGACTCCAATGGTCCTACACACTGGGACATACAGCACGGAACGTTCAGCACAATTGATCTATGTTTATGCACTGCAGACATAGCAGCAACATTCACATCGAACGCTAGTAAAACCTCTATGGAAGTGATCACTTCCCTATATCAATTAATAAAAACAACAAACTTCACCCTCAAATTAATCCTAAGAAATGGAACTCAAAACATGCCAACTGGAGTCAGTGGCGGATCCAGAGGGGGGCACCAGGGGCAAGTGCCCCCTCCGAAAAAACAGTTGTCTGCCATATTGATATTGCCGATAAAAATGACTCTTTCTGCCAACTGCACTGCACGTAAAATATTTGCTGTATTGCCTGCATTCATGAATGTGGTCAATGTTTGTTATCATATAGTATGTAATGGCAACACTGTTAATATAATCGCTACATCGACATACAATTTTTTATGTTTAGGACAGGTAGAAGTAGAAATATATTTCATAATCCTTTGTGTCATGGAGCGCCTTCCTATATTACTTGACTATTTGACTGGCCGGGGCCGGTAATTTTAGCCTACTTTTCACATTCTGCAAAAATGAGGAAAAAGTAGTCCTATGAGATCGATCCGGGAAAATGTGTGTCTGTCTGTCCTTCTGTCTGTCTGTCTGTCTGTCTGTCTGTCTGTCTGTGTGTCTGTCCCCCCCTATCAACTCCTAAACGGCTGCAGCAATCAAAACCAAATTTAGTATGAGTAAAGATGTGCACCGGAATAGCTCACGTCCATATTTAAAAATGATGTCAGTGTTACCAACTGCTGAAAAAACGCACTAGAAATTTGAGCTCCATGTTGGATATCTTGCAAGGTATGCATGGGAGCTATTCCAAAATTGGCACACATGTAGATAATACTATTTCAGTTTAATTTCCAGGAGGCCAACCATGACAGTGTTGCCAAAATAATTTTAAGCCTTCTGATATTTCCAATGTTTAAATGCATATAACTTCTACACTATCAACTGGATTTCAACCAAATTTTGTATGTAATATCTGTACATAAACAGATATGACTGAGCGTATTCTTAAGAGCCACCAGGGCTGCCAACTGTTAATAATTGCTCTCTCTATTTTTTTAAATCCAAATACCAATATATCAGAAAGTATGCAAGCCAACAGCTTTAAACTATGCACACGTATATTCTGACATTTTAGATTAATTTGGAGTAACTTATATACGTCAGGTCTACCAACATGATTATAAGCCTGCTGATAGTACAAATTTTTAAATACATGTAACTTCTATACCATCAGTTGGATTTCAACCAAATTTCGTATGTGCAATGTGTACCATAACAGATATGACTATAAGTATTGTTAACAGCAATCAGGGCTGCCAACTGTTAATAAATGCTGTCTATATTCTTTTTACACTAATATCAATATATCGAAAGTATGCAAGCCAACAGCTCTATACTTTGCACACGTATAGCACCTGACATTCTAGATTAATTTGGAGTAATTAATACACGGCGGTGCTGCCAACATGATTCTATGCCTGCTGATATGTCCAATTTTGAAATACATGTAACTTCTATACTAACAAATGGATTTCATCCAAAATTGGCACAACAAGATATCATAATAATTCAGATTATTTCTGACCAGCACACGCATGGTATTGTTGGCAACATGCTTTTACGCGTGCTGATAGATCCAGTGTCTAACTGCATGTAACGTCCATTGGACTTCAACCAAATTTTGTATTCTGTACCTTAAGAGGTGGAACTAAGAATATATTCAGTCACCAGGGCTGACAACTGTAGTGCTCTATTAGGCTACATTATACCAGGTATATTTTGAACTAATTAGATATTTCGATATTACCAACTTAATTTCGTCATTATTCTAGATAGGTTCATATACTGTAGAATAATCATTGGCATGAAAAGTAGGCTGTATAGTTCTTCACGGAACTTCTTGTTATTTATGTGACTAGTTGTAAGTCAGTGACTGACAATGTTGGTACTATGTACATGTTTTGTAACATTTTTGTAGTAGTCTTGTATATTGCCTTCAGATAGTCTCTATGATTGTATATGTTTTAATACATATTTGACTGTGTAATGTGCATTAAAATGTGGAAATGTACATATTCTGTAGAATTAAAAGTGTTTTTTTTACATAATGACAATGACTTGTGTTATTGAAACTGAAACCAATACATCATTTTAATATAATTAATTTCTTGTAGAATTATAAAATCTGGTGGTTGGATGTTATGTGTAGATTAAATACAAATTTAGTAATTTTATTACATGTTTTCTGTAGCTACTCTGAAATTCTAGAGTGCCCCCTCCGAGGTGAACCTCTGGATCCGCCACTGACTGGAGTCAATACAGAGAAAATATCAAGACTGAGCTCAACAGATTACCGCCATCTTACCTCATCAAAAATTACAATATCAACTATATTGTAAACGAATTCACCAAGGCAATACTCAAAGCCGCAGAAAAATCAGTCCCTAGAAATTAACAATGTAACCCACAGAGGAGTAATTCCTTGGTGGAACAACACATGTAAAGAAGTGATCAAAATCAACAATCAAGCTTTTTACAAATACAAACAACACCCTATTCTTGAGAATAAATTAAATTTTCAAAGAAGTCGAGCAAAAGCACGAAAAGTTATCAAAGAAAGCAAACGAAATTCCTGGCTAAAATACGTGTCCTCTCTTTCCAATCAGACCCCTCAGAACTCTGTTTGGGAATACTTACGGAAAATTAAAGGAATCCAAAATCCCTCAAAAACAATAACTCTCTCAACAAAATCTGGATCAACAATAACCAACCATCTAGACATTGCCAATACCTTAGCCAAAAACTTTGCAAAAATATCAAGTGATTCCAATAATGAACAAGTACTCTCAAATTTCCGTGGACCTAACAATAACTCACTCTCAGACCTCTCTGATAATACCAATGATAGGTACAATGATAAAATTAGCATAAACTAAATATCTCAAGAACTCAACGACTGCCGAAACGCTAGTCTTGGCCCTGATGATATAATATATGAATTCTTGAAAGAACTTCCCCCAGACGGATTAGAATATCTCACCGGAATTTTCAACTTCATTTGAACTCAGAAAGTATTTCCAGATGCTTGGAGGAAAGCCATAGTGATTCCTATACCCAAACCAGGAAAGGACCACATGATTCCTGATAATTATCGACCAATAGCTCTAACATGTACTATGGGCAAATTAATGGAAAAAATTATTAATAGAAGACTAAAATGGATACTAGAGCAGCAGAATTTCTTTACACAAGAGCGGTGTGGTTTCAGACAATTTCACTCAACAACTGATACCTTAATAACCTTAGAATCAGAAATTCTAGATGCTTTTCGAAATGGACTCCATCTCCTAGCAGTCAGTTTAGACATACATAAAGCATATGATACGATATGCAAAACTCAAGTCATAGAAACCCTAAAACAACACAATATCAAGGGAAATATGATTGGATTCATACACAATTTTCTACAGAACAGAAGCATCCAAGTCCGAGTTAACGGTGCCCTATCTCAAGAAATCAGATTAGAGAAAGGAGTCCCACAGAGTTCAGTCATTGGTGTAACCCTTTTCTTAGTAGTCATAAATGGCATAACTTCCTGCATCAACCTCCCAGTAAACTCTTGCCTCTTTGCGGATGCATGACGAATAGAAGGACCTAGTGTGAGGACTCCGCCTTTATAGCATGGTAGTTTGTGGTCCCGCCGCTACAAGCACTGCAAGCTATAATGTCCAACAACGTGTCCTGTTGTTGGGTCGAGCCGGTTCTTAGAAAAGTGTGGGAGAAGTTACTGTGTGAGATATTTGTGTGAATTAAATTGAATTGTCCTTGCTTTCAGTTCTTAAATTCAGTTCATTGAGTCTTGTGTACATCAGCGTTTTGTGTTTTGTGAACTTCAAACATATTTCTTATGCGGCTTTGTTAATTTAATAGTTCAACATGCCGTACTATTTAGTGCCTGGCTGTAAGTCAGGGTATGGTAGAGTAGTTGTCGATATACATTTTTTTTTCACCACCGAAGGATACAAATCAATTTGAAAAATGGGCCAGAGCTATTCCACGAAAGGATACGGAGTTAACGCGAAGTAGTAGAATTTGTCAAATTCATTTCTCTGATGATTTGATAGTATAATCAGATAATTGTATAGTGAATGGTGAGGAAGTGGAAATCTCTTGTGTGAGGTGGAAGTTACTTCCTGGAGCAGTGCCTCATTTCCCCCCTAATTTACCGAAGTACCTGACATGTGAGAATAAGTTCCGTAAAGCTCCCAACAGGAAAAAGAATCTCGACACCACCAGAAAAAGAAGATTGAAGATGGGAGTGGAGCAACGAATGAGGCATTAAAAGGTCAGTCTAATGTTGATAAGAATTTGGGTCATTCTAGTGTACTTACTGATGCTGAAAAGACTATAATATTGCTCAAAAGGCGCCTAAAGAATGCTAACCGTAATTTAATTCGCGTTAGATCCTGCCTCAACTCAGCAAAATCGAGAATTAATTTTCTGGATATGCAGGTTCGAAATTCACAAGCATTTAATTACAAAGATAACGAACACCTTAGCAAGAAGGAAAAGATGATAATAGACACTATGCTCAAGAAATGCCAGGTAAAATCTCCCAATGGAATGAGGTACAGCAACGAATTCATTTTAGAGAGTTTATTGTTGAGAATAAAATCACCGAAAGGATTCCGTCATTGTCGGCGACATAATCTCTTGCCTCTGCCCTCAGAAAGTCACTTGAGAAAACTTTGTAAAGGACATAAGTGCCCTTATGGAGTTAATACGCATAGTATAAATGCTATTTCAGACTATTTTAAGGAAGAATGATAATTCACGTTACGGTGTTGTAATTTTCGATGGAGTGAAGCTAAGAGAAGAAATCCAGTTTAATAGTTTTTCTCATCAAGTAGATGGATTAGTAGATTTAGGTGAACACACACCTGACATCCAGAAGAACGTACTAGCAAATCACGCTCTAGTGTTCATGTTCGTACCATTCATGCATAATTGGGTGCAGCCAGTTGCTGTTTGTGCAAGCAGAAATGCTACTTCAGGGGACATTCTCGCAAAAATTCTAATACAGGTGATTTTGCAGTTAGAAGAGGCTGGGGAAAGGGTGGTTGGGTTTACTTGTGATGGTAGTCAATCAAATAAAAAGGCCTTGAATTCGTTAGGAGTAGGTGGCAAGACAACCTCTCTACAACCTCACATCCTTAATCCTGCAGATGTTACGAGAAAGATCTGGGCGTTCTCCGACTTCGTTCATGTATTGAAATGCTTAAGAAACCACTTTCATGATAAAGTAGAACTTCACTATAATGAAAAAATTATTGATTTCAATTTTTATAGGGAACTGTTCAAATAAGATCTCTCAGGGTATGCTGGGCTTAGAGCCTGCCCTAAACTGACAGTTGCTCATTTAGACCCATAATCTTTCCAGAGAATGAATGCTAGGTTTGCATTCCAACTTTTCAGTGACAGTGTTGCCAAAGGTATTACATTTTATCGAGAAATGGGACTGGCGGGATTTCAAGGTAGTGAGGACACTGAGACATTTACCAGTAATATATAAATGTTGTTGCTGATGCACTAAATGCATTCATTCCGTCTCAGGCTCTTCGTAAAGGTTCACCTTCTCATACAGCTGTTGTTAGTTTTCTTCAGACCGTGAGATCTACCAATAACACCTTTGCCTCCAACAGAACCTTGGAATCCCTAGTAGTAACCCTACAGAGTACTTTGGAGATGTGTGAATGGCTTTGGGAGAAAGGTTATAAGTAGGCTCCATGTGTTGACAGGAAAGCTCACCCAGGATCCCTAGGAACTGCACTTCGGAATTATGCGATCTTTCAGTTCAGATGATCATCCATCAACAATAGATTTCCTTCATTTCAATGTATATACGTCCCTATAAAACAGGCTTTAAATGTTGGTGGAAATAGTGAACCTAAACGGGAGCAGATCTTGACCTCGTATGTTAATCAGATGCGTATATTAGCCCGGAATATGGAGGTGCATAACAAGACAGTGAAGGAATCAGTGGAAACTTCCATTAAGAAAAAAATATGTGGTTCAAGATGCAGTAAATATCGAAGACTGGGGAAGCTCGGTACCTGAATTTGACAGCGCAGTTCGAAACTCTTCGATTGATAAGGGTTGTGTACTATTTGGCTGGCTATGTTGTTAAGCACTCTTCTAAATTTATTAAGTGTTCGCCCGGTGCTCATTCTCTACGTGAGAATAATCTAAGTAAATGTTCAGTTCTTGCCGAAATAAAGGACTACGGTTCAATGAACAATGAAGTGTTTCTAACACGTCCTTCGAGAAGTGTATGTGACATTCTTTTCCAGGCCGAGAAAGTAATTACCGGAAAATTAACCTCAAAATCGATATGGAGCGAAATATTTTTTGATTGTATCGATTCCACAGAAACAATTTCAGTTGATCCTTCAGGAGCCAGCTGCTGTCTTCAACATGTCATGGATATTATCCCCAGACTTGTTTATAATTATATGAAGTGCCGATTTTTCTTCAGAACGAAGGAAATCCGCCAAGATTTGCAATATAACAAAGGAGATTTGCAATCTCGAACATCCGCCAAGTCTTCACGCAAGCTTTCGAAAGTCCAGTAGCCAACAAAATGAATTGGTAAGTAGAGTGTTACTTTAAATAGTTTATATGTGCTTGTTTAATATGCTGGGGATTATGTTTTTTTTTTATCTGTGTCTGTATACTCCAGGAATCGGAGCGATCCGTAACATGTAATGAAGACCGTAGTTATTTTATCCGTGAATTATATTTTCCATTGTGCCCTGCCATGCTATTTTAATTGTAACCGCTAATTGCTTTTTAAAAGAGTATTACTCGTAGTTACAAAGTAATTCGTTTTTCTTGGCACCATCCCTAAGACCAGCTGACCCCGGCAGTGTGGAACTTGCCCACTCTAGCGCTGCCTGGCGGGGCGCGCCTGAACTTCAGGAGTCTTCTCACTTTCTCCTTCTATTCGTCATGGCGGATGACATCACCATTTTCTGCAAAGGCCGTAATCTATCAACAACCCAAGAAATAATACAAAAATCCCTCAACAACCTTGCCAATTAGGCGAATCATATAGGCTTCATTTTCTCTGCAAACCAAAACCAAATGCATTTTATTTTCCAAACAGAGAAGACAGAATGAACAACCAGAATTATATCTCAAGGGAAATAAAATCGAAGTGGAAAAAGAAATAAAAATACTAGGAATGACCTTCGACAGCAAACTTAAGAAACGACTGCCTACGTCGAATTAATGTTCTCAAATCATTAGCAGCTAACAACTGGGGAGCTAACGCTCATGTATTAATGTCCACGTACAAAGCAGTCATCCGTTCTAAGCTAGACTATGGCTCCATTATATACAATTCAGCCCCAGCATCAGCACTTAAATTACTTGACCCTATTCAAAACACATCTCTAAGGATCATCTTAGGAGCTTTTAGAACCAGTCCGATCTCCAGTCTACTAATGGAAGCTTATGAACCTCCGCTCCAATCTCGCAGAAAACTACTGACTATTAATTATGGATCCGGTCCCCACACTCAAAGCTTCATGACGTCCGGAATGATTCTACAAATAAATTCGACATCCCGCTCCTTCCACGCCGAGAACAAGTCCTCATTACCAGAATACGAATAGGTCATACCAAAATGACCCACGCACACATCTTCTGCAAGACATCTACACCGGTATGCGAGAACTGTCAAGAACGGAAAACGGTTAACCACATACTACTAAAATGCCCTTTGTACGATCAACAAAGAACTCTATGCAACCTCCATCAGAGAAGAAGCCTAAGTGAGATCTTAAATGAACACATCCATTTCAAAAACATAATTAATTTTTTAAAACTGACGAATATGTACCAAGATATATAACCTCTGTAACAACTTTTGTAATACCGCACCTTATGTAACTGTTTGTATCCAACATTGTTATAGCTATGTACAAAATTCTGTATGTCGCGATATGACTCGACGAGTTAAAGCGACAATAAATAAATAGGAATTTAAAAAAATATATATGAAGTATTACAACAAGTAATTATTATATATATATGGAAAGCCTCCTTGGCTTAGGCGGCAGCACGCCAGCCTCTCACCGCTGGGTCCGTGGTTCAAATCCCGGTCACTCCATGTGAGATCTGTGCTGGACAAAACGGAGGCAGACAGGTTTTTCTCCGGGTACTCCGGTTTTCCCTGTCAACATTTCATTCCAGCAACACTCTCCACTATCATTTCATTTCATCTGTCATTCATTTAATCATTGCCCCAGAGGAGTGCGTCAGGCCTCGGCAGCCGGCACAGTTCATATCCTCGCCGTTAGATGGGGGCTTCATTCATTCCATTCCTGACCCGGTCGGAGACTGGAAGCAGGCTGTGGATTTTCATTCAATTATTATATATGAATCGCAGATAATGTCCATAGCCGAGGGCTCCCAACAAGTTCAATTTCAAGTAGTTCCAACTTTGGCTACCAGACGCAACTGTCGTTAATACCTAGCGGCGAACGTTGGAACTTGGATTACCAGATGCTAATGTCACTAACATATATTGACGAATCTTGGAACTTGATAGAGCGTTTCTAAATAGCCAAATATAACCTACAAATTTTGCTACACACTACCAATTGCAGTGGTAGGTTCTTTTACGTGCCATAAATCTATGACATGGGCTGGCTTTACTTCCTCTCCGAAGGAAGGCATACTGAGTGATTTTTTAACGCTCTTAAAAAGTAATGAGAGACAAAAAGAATAGTGACTGAAGAACTGAAAACCAAATGAATTGATATTCAATATGGACATGCTAAATTCCTCGGAGTTATTTATGCGTTATATACGAGGGTGAATCAAATATGAATGGGAATTTGAATGTAACGCTGCTGTTAGTAATCTGAGGCAGGACTTTGCCAGGATGTTGGTTGGGGTTTCTGAAGAGAGGCAGGCACGGCGGGGAGCTGGGCTGCTTCAGTAAGCTATGACTGAGCAACATGTGCAAACGTCTATTGTGCAACGCATCATTATCAGATTTCCCACAAAAGAGGGCACCAACCCTTCGGAAATTTTGAGACGGCACCGCGCACAGTTTGAGAAAGAAACACTGTCACAGACTCGAGTACATGGGTGGGCAAAACAAATTGTGGCAGAGAGAGAAACTGTGGAAAATAAACCTCATGAAAGGAGACCGCGGACAAACATCACTGCTGACAGTGCATAAAAATTTCTGAAATTGTTTTAACCGTAGGAATAAACGTATCGCAGCAAACGTCGCCGGCAACCGATCCGAAACGTCAGTCTTCTCCACAACAGGGCAAGACCGCATACAGCCGCTGTAACCCAGGAAAAACTGGAAGAAATTGATTGGATACCTCTGGAACACCCTCCGTACAGTCCAGATTTATCGCCCTGCGACTAAGATTTTTTTGGATCGCTCAAACAAGGATAGCAGTTTGATGATGATACAAGTGTAGAAGAGTTTGTGTGCAACTGGCTCCAGACACGTCATTCTACTTTATATCAGGACGACATCAAAAAAATGCCAATCCGATGGAGAAAATGTGTATCGAAGGCAGGACACAATGTAGTAAAGTGATCTCTATATAAATGTTTTATTTTATGCATTAAATTTTAAAAAACAATTCCTGATTATGGTACCGGTATATTGGCTTTCACGGCCCGTGTATTAAAGCTCAGCATTTTTTCTAGGTTTCTGCCGTGTCTTGTGTGGGGTTTCGCCCAGGAACACCAAGCTGGCTCATCAGCGGGATCTTGATGTTCCACAGAAGACATGGCATAAACCTAGAAAAATTGCCGAGTTTTAATACACGGGCCGTGAAAGCCAATTTACCATGTTTTTGGAAGCCTTCATAGGGAGAGGTGAAAGGCTTGAGCTTTTAGCTCGCGCAGTTAAGAGGCGCACGTGTGGTTCATAAGATGGGGGGGGTGTAGTGCACAGTTCGCTACTCCTGTGGGGGTCCAGCTTGGTGTTCCTAGGCGAAACCCAACGCATGACACGGCTCAAACCTAGAAATAATAATAATAATAATAATAATAATTCTTCTTCTTCTTCTCCTTCTCCTTCTCCTTCTTCTTCTTCTTCTTCTCCTTCTCCTCCTCTAAGAAGGTTGGAGATCAACACAGCAATCTGGTTTTTGGATCTAGCAGCACTGAAAATTTCACTGGAACTACACTTGAACCATATTTTTAGGTTGTCCAACCAACAGATCCTTCTTCTTCCTCGACTCCTTCTGCCCTCAACCTTTCCTTGAATAATTTCTTGTAGAAGACGATGCCTGTCTCCTCTCATTATATACCCAAGTATTGTAACTTCCTAATTTTGACAGAGGTAATTATCTCCACATCTTTCTTTACCTATCCTACGCAATATCTCAAGATTTGTGATTCTATCCATCCAGATTACTCGTAAGATCCTTCGATATGTCCACATCTCAAACGCCTCTAGTCTGTTTATCATATCTTGTTTGAGTGAATACTGTACAAGCTTAAACCTTTCAAAATAATGTAACAGGTAGAAAAACTTAATGGGCCCAAGATCGCTCTCTACGCCCTGGTTATACCACAAGTAACTTGGTGTACAGACATATTGCCGAACTATAACATGAGTAGGTAGCTATAAACATGGCCATGAGGGATTGCATCATAGGACTAGCCCATGCAGCACTTGATTGAATAAACTTACACCTTCTGTAAACAAATTAATCATTCTCAATACACAATATGAATAATATTTACTTCCTTCTTGAGCACCTATAACCAACTCATCCACAATGAGTCATTCTCAAACATTCCGCATTAGCAAGGCTAGGATGTATATGTACTTAAAAGTGTCCAAATATGTACATATACAGGCTGTACCTTAATTATACCGACAAAAAAAATCAGGGACGCTCTGCGTGTTATGTAAAGAACGATGCCACAATCGGATTGGCGGAGAAAATTTTTCCCTCCGAGAAAATGAGGTTACTTTGTTACTTCCGGGCGCGAGATTCAAATCTACGAACTCGCCGTATTTGCTGAGCCAGGCAGCAAGCCGCTGGCCACTGCTGTGCTTCAGGTAAGGGAAGGGAGTCTGATAGAAGGAGACAGATATGCTGGCGGGCATGCGGCAAGCCGGGGCGATCGAGGAAACTTGCGCATGCCCGCCAGCATATCTCTGTCACCTTCTATCACACTCCCTTCCCTTGCTTGAAGCACAGCAGTGGCCAGCGGCTTGCTCTCTAGCTCAGCAAATACGGCGAGTTCATAGATTTGAATCGCGCGCGCGGAAGTAACAAAGTAACCTCATTTTCTCGGAGGGAAAAATTTTCTCCGCCCATCTGATTGTGGCATCGTCTTTTGCATAACACGCAGAGCGTCCCCGATTTTCTTGTCGGTATAATTAATATACACCCTGTATATGTGGATATATTTTGCAAAATATGGAAAATAAATATTAATTTAACCATTAAACACTACATTTTGTCACTTATATAGCCTTAAAAATACATTTAAAATACTAGATTCTTTTTTTCTTTCTTTCTTTCTTTCTTTCGGCCTGCTGTGGACCATATTACTTTGCATTCTAGAGCTTTAACTCTTCCCCAATATTCTCGCATTTGCGATCTGTGAACCTCCTTTCTTTCATCAGTCCACTTCTTGCCGGTTGGAAGCTCTTGTATGTTCGAAGTCTTCTTTGGAGAGATGCACATTCCTAGATGTCTTCAAGTGTGATTCCTACTTCTCGAAGATCTTTTTCAACTTTGATGAACCAGGGTACCTTGGTTTTCTTGTTAACAAAGTAGGCAAAGATCTTGTTGGTCTGTCTCTGCGAGCTCATGCGTGTTATGTGGCCAACAAATTGAATCCTCCTTTTCCGAATGGTGTATGTTATCCTCTCGGAGGTCCTTGTTATACCGTCTTCTGTACTCGTCATTTTCTCCGATTGGATTCATAAATTAAACTATTCATTTTTTCTCAGTTCACATACTATTAATTTGTCATTCATTCATTGTTTATTTCTGCTACCAGTACAGTGTGGCACAAAATGTTCTTTTACATTATCTAACTTGTAGCTTCTCCTGTTGTCTCGCAAAAGTGATTTGTATTGGTCGAAGCTTCGCTCTACCGCACTCGAGGTGATTGGCGCATATTTAACATTCACTGTATCAGCAGGAGATATATCTGATTCTAGTTTTCCATTACACAGTTCCTCAACATTTGGATTTCTTGAAAACTTGCACATCACAAGGTTCAGGTCTATCTTTATAAGCACTGGTATCTGACTCAAAGGAATGCTTGCTATTGTTACAGCCACATACTTTAGATATCTTTCTTGGCTCAAAAACAATTTATGTACATCACTTGTCCTGTGTTGCCATATTTCTGTCACTGAAAACAACAATTCCATGTATTTTTAGTCCTACGAATAAATATATAAAAATATTGCATTAAACAAAGTCAAGGAAGTTTGGGTATGCTGATGACTGGGCCCTTGCTACGAGGCATAAAGAACTTGAAACAACTGAAACCATACTGACCAATGACTTATCAACTATTGGAGAATATTTCCGGAAATGGAGGTTACTGCCAAGTGCCACGAAGACAGAAGTATCTACGTTCCACCTAAGCAACAGGCTGGCCAACAAAGAGCTCACTGTTCATTTTGAAGGAAAATTGTTGAGACATAATAGGAACCCGAAATATCTAGGGGTAACATTTGATAGAACGCTCAGTTTTAAGCAACACCTAACAAAAACAGCTGCCAAAATTAAAACTCGGAATAACATCCTTCAAAAACTGTGTGGCACATCTTGGGGATCATCTGCATCAACACTGCGCACCTCAGCTCTGGGTCTGGTTTACCCAGTTGCCGAATATTGCTCGCAAGCTTGGCTAAACAGCACACACACTAAGCTTATCGACATTCAGCTTAACTATACAATGCGCCTTATAACTGGCACAATCAGACCCATGCCGACTTTCTGGCTACCCATACTTAGCCACATACAACCTCCATCTCTGCGTCGGAAAAATGCACTATTACGCGAGTACAAAAAGCTGTACAAAAATCCACACCTTGCTGTGCATGAAGACATACCAAACATCGGAAGAGGCAGGCTTCGCTCTCGTCATCCACCGCTTGAAACCGCGAGAACTTTAGATGCCAACAACTTTAATACTGATGACTGCTGGAGGCAATCATGGCAGACTAACGCAACAGCAGAGCAATTGAAGATGCCGTGCATATCAATGAAGCCACCCGGTTTTGAATTACCACGCAAGGACTGGTCAGTACTTAATAGAATAAAAACCAACACTGGAAGATGTGCAGACCTTATGTACAAGTGGAAGAAAAGAGTGTCTCCAAGCTGTGACTGTGGTGCTGAAAAGCAGACGGTCTTCCATGTTGTGCACGAATGTCCCTTGAGAGCTTTCGTTGGCGACCAATTAGAGTTCCTGGTGATGACGGAGGGATCACTGGACTATATTCATGGACTTGATATTAGTTTGTAGTCTGTTATAATTATCTTTATGATTGTAATATTATTTAACTGTACATTTTGTGATGTAGCCATATGCTAAACAAATAAATAAATAAATAAATAAATTGCATTAAAATCACTAAATATGGGAGAAACATTTTACATATAAATATGTACCAATGTATGGCAAAATAAGGGAAATAAATTTGTTTAATTAGAATAGAGAACAACATAATCTATGGAGATAAGTTAAAAAAAATATATGTCTACCTGTGTAATAGATATATATCTATGTACAGTAGAACCTCATTTACCCGGATCAACTGGGACCAGGGCCGATCTGAGTTAATGAAGATCTGGGTTATCCAGAGAATGTCGGAAAAAACTATTTTAAAAAACATGTACATCACTGAAATATTTTTAATGGAGTTTAGAAATTATTATCGGCACACTTTCACCTAAAAACACATACATTGCATGAACTGAAGTAATAAAATAAAAATAAAATAACCCCTGCCACTACAGCCCCTGAAGGGCATAGGCCTACCAAGCAACCGCTGCCCAGCCAATTGGCCTGCAGATATTGGTGTGACACGTGATCAGCGCATCGGGTCCCATCGGCTGTTAATCTTGGTTTTCGTGATCGGGGCGCTGCCTCACTGTCAGACAGCTACTCGATTGTCCTCACGAGGCCGAGTGCACCACGTTACAGCCCTCACGTCTGTTTCTAAAATCCCTGACGGAGCCGGGAATCGAACCCGGGGCCTCCGGGTACGAGGCAGGCGCAGTACCCCAACAACACGGGGCGGCATCAACTGAAATAGCCAATATATTTGTACTGTACACAATATAGCTAGAAACTAGTCGGTAGTAAAAAAAGGCAGTGAGCTTCTGCTGTCTCAGTTTAGTGTATCACTTACGAGCAGCGCTATCTCGCATCCGCTTTAACATTAGAAGTTAATTTCACAATGTTTCGGCTTGGCTCTTGAAATAAACCATCAATTTCTCTATGTTTGCTACTGCTTCTGCGTGGGTCATAACAACAGCTGGTTCATCAACACTGAATCTGAATCCTCTTCATTTTCATATAATGTCTTCCTCTGTAATCGGTTTATAACCTCTGTCGTTGCCGATTTGCAACCAATTGCCTTTTTTTTCTCTTTCAAAACTGGTCCAGGTTAACAAGGTTTTTGTTGTGTTGTTTGAGTCCTCAGTCTTGACTGGTTTGATGTAGCTCTCCATGCCTCCCTGTCCTGAGCTAATCGTTTCATCTCTACATAGCTACCACACCCTACATCCGAGGCAATCTGTTTAGCATATTCTAACCTTGGTCTACCCCTACAGTTCTTGTCCTCAACCCTTCCTTCCATAACTAAGCTTGCTATTCCTGGGTGTCTTTGTAAGTGTCCTACCAACCTATCTTTTCTCTTAATTAGCAGTCGCCAGAAACATCTCTCCTCTCCCACTAGTCTCAATACCTCTTCGTTTGTAACCCTATCTACCCATCTGATCTTCATCATTCTCCTGTAACACCACATTTCAAACACTTCAATTCTCCTCTTTTCTGCTACACCAATAGTCCAAGTTTCAATTCCATATAGTGCCACGCTCCAGACAAAGGCCTTCAAAAATTACCTCCTAATACCAATCTATATTCGATGTCAACAGATTCCTTTTCTGTAGAAATGCTTTCCTTGCCTGAGCTAACCTACTTTTTATATCGTCTTTGCTTCATCCATCACTGGTTATTTGCTTCCTAAGTAACAGAATTCTCCTACTTCCTTTAGCTTTTCACCTGCCAATTTGATGTTCATAGAGGTTTCTGATTTATTTCGGCTGCATTCCAATATTTTTGTTTTACATTTATTAATTTTGATCATGAATTGTTTCCTCAAGACAGAGTCCAAATCATTCAAAAACTCATTCAAATCCTCAGGCGTGTCGGCCAAGATGACGATGTCATCAGCAAATCTCAGAGTTGAAATTATTTCTCCTTGAATCTTCACTCCCACTTTAAATTTTTCTCCAATTTCCTTCATTGCTTGTTCAATGTAGAAATTGAAAAGTATGGGTGATAAGTTGCAGCCTTGCCTTACACCTTTCTGAATACCAGCTTCTCTCTCATGTCCTTCAGCTCGAATGACTGCTGTCTGGTTTCTGTATAGATTGTAGATCACCCTCCTATCCCTGTACTTTACTGTACATATAAATCCTATCCTTGATAATTATGTTCATTATAATGGTCTAAGTCTCTGGTCAAAGAATCATGTTTTGTACATCTGGGGACAAGAATATGAGAATGTACGGTTTATAAAGGAATTCTGTCGCCTGGGTTGGGTTTGGTATCTGCATTAACTTATAACAACAGCGGTAGCTACGCTCGCTAACACGCAGTGCTTGTCCTTAGGGCCAAGCTCTCTGCGGACTCTATAGACGTGGGTTCGAGCCCCACCATTGGCCGTCCTTGGAATGCTGTACCGTGGTTTCCCATTTTCAACACCAGGCACATGCTGGGACAGTACCTCCTGACAGTCCATAGCCTTGCCCAGTTCCATTCACCTTCACTTAGAACAACTGCCTTGGCTCTATGCTACTCCACTGCAGAATATGCATGCCCTGTATGGTATACAGTACATCTAGTCACTCAAAGCTAGTAGACATCGCTCTGAACGACACCTGCCGACTTATCAGCGGTTGCCTAAGACCTACGCCAACAGAAAAAGTTTACTGCTTAGCCGGAATCTCCCCACCAGATATCAGACGTGAAGTGGCAGCCAGAGTCGAAAGAACAAAGGCAGACAACTCAGAAAACCATCCTCTATATGGGTACACACCATCAAATCAAAGGCTCAAGTCAAGGAAAAGCTTCCTCCATTCAGCAAAAAGCCTCACGGAACCACCCGGAAAAATTAGATTAACATCATGGAAAAGGAGAGTTAAAGACCTTGAAGACTGGATTATCCCTCATGAAAGTTTACCTCCGGGACATGACAATGGATGGGTTTCATGGAGAACACTGAACAGGTTGCGAAGTGGGGTAGGTAGGTCCAAGGTGAATTTTGAAGAAATGGGGATACACTTCCGACACCACCATGTGCGAGTACGGGGAAGAACAAACCATGGATCACCTTCTTGTATGCAGATTATCTCCTGCTAAGTGCACGATGAAGGACTTCATGGAGGCAACACCTGAAGCACGTGATGTAGCAAAACACTGGTCATATAGTAACATATAGTAGTATACAGGGTGATTCTCTATGTAGTTTACAACTTCAATAATGTGTAATTATTTATTGGAACCACTTACAGACTTGGTTTATATGTTATTATATTGCAAAACACTTCAAGTTTTGACTCACGTAGTTTGTAGTTGCACAGTTGTCCGCCACGCGCGCCACTTGTTGGAAATGGCGTCTTTCACTGGAGCGGAAAGAGCGAAGTGCGTGTTCTGGTTTGAAGAAACCAAGTCAGCAACGAGTGTACAGCGGTGGTTTCACACAGAATTTGGCAAAGACCCACCCAGCAGACCAACTGTGTACAAATGGCACCAGACATTTACCGAAACAGGTTGTTCTGTGCTACACACAAAGGCGCCAGGCCGTGCACCTGTGACTGGCGATGTGGTGGAAACAGTTAGGGAGAGGTTCGTCCGCAGTCCGGGAAAATCGAAACTGGTATCCCTCAGACCACTGTTTGGCGGAAGTTGCGTCGACATTTGGCCATGAAAGGATACCGATTGCCCTGGTTCAAGCACTAAGTGAAGCGGATCAACACACCCGACATGAATTCTGTGTTGAAATGATGGATCGCATTAGCCGTGATGAGTCATTCTTGAACACTGTGGTCTTAAGCGATGAATCAACGTTGCACCTTTCTGGCCGAATCAACACAATTGCCGTATTTGGGGCATGGAAAAACCACATGGGCACCACGTGACAGCCCCAAAGTGAACGTTTTCTGCGCTGTTTCGAGAGAAACATTTACCTGGCCGCCACGGTCCCCAGATTACACAGCACTGGACTTCTTTCTGTGGGGCTTTGTGAAAGATAGGGTGTACATCCCTCCCCTACCTCCAAATCTTGATGAACGAAGACATCGCATCACAACAGCCATCACCTCTGTTACCCCGGTAATGCTGGTCCATACGTAGCGGGAAATCAACTTCCGTTGGGATGTGTCCAGGATGACAAATGGTGCACACATTGAGCCGTAATGGATTTGTCAAAAAAACTTGAAGTGTTTTGCTATGTAATGACATGTAAACCAAGTCTGTAAGTGGTTCCAATAAATAATTACACATTATTGAAGTTTTAAACTACATAGAGCATCACCCTGTATAGTTAAACTGACTGTTTTGATGAGATTGTATATAGTACCAGCTAAATACCATGTATGATGTACTTTTTCTTGAGACTGATGTTGCTTCTGACAGGATTAAATAAATCTCTCGTTAACTACTCTCATGGAGTTGGCATCAGGAAGGGCATCCGGCCATGAAAACCACCCACCACATAGACTTTCATCCCGTTGAAAACAGGAATAATATAATAAATAATATAATAATAATAATAATAATAATAATATAATAAAAGAGTAGACATACCTCAAAACATGGATGACGAATGTCCAAAGGGACATGAGAGTATTGGGTCTATCTGCTGATGATACTTTACAACGAAACGAATAATATTACTAGGATCATACATGGTTCCGTATTGATTGTCTATTAATAACCCTGTTCTTTGACAAAATATATGTATTGATCAGGCGGATTTCTCCTCCTTTATATTGTAATTAACAAAACGGCTGGCGCCTCAGGATTAAGAAAGCCAATCCCACGTAACAGGGAAAGGCGAGGAAGATGAAGAACAAGATACTTTCATCTGTCTTAACTTTACAGCTTCGCGCTTCCGCTATTCTTGGTATGCGAGAATGGCGGTTTGTTGTCGCAGTGTTGGGCTCTCATCTAATGACTTGTTATTCCGTACTCAAGAAGTTTGTTTGCAGTAAAGATGAGTGAACACTGAATGTGTTGTGATGTTTTAGTGGCAGTGATTTTGGTTGGAAACTGGAATAATAAGGGGTAGACGTACATTTATTTGGTTTTAGTACAAAATATCGGAAATAATTTGTTGAAGAAAATTTGCCAAATTTCATAGAACTTCATTTATACTCATCCGAAAGACATCAAAATTGATAAAAACATTCATGAATTGCTCTACAGTGATGCTTCTGAACAAGAATTCGAAATTCGATTGCATGATTAGGACACAAGAAATAAAAACTTAATTTTAAAATTTTGCACAGCCTCCATCTTGAGGTTATGTAAACAATTGAACTAAATTATATGTCAGTGCTTTGCAATAAGTATAAACATTTGCTGTGCCAAGTTTCACTGCGCTCTGATAGTTGCGAGAAAAGTCGATTTAAATGTTTCAACTTCGCCTGGGCGCCATGTTCATATTGTACTTTACAGGTTTATGACAGTCACATTGAAGAACGTTTAGTACATGGTGGCCACTCAAATCGGTCAACAATTTTCCAGGAGTTTTCCAGGAATTTTCCAGGAGTAATTCTCATTTTTCCAGATTTAAAAATAAGCGTGAGTCCTAGGGGCAGCTTTATTGGTTGCCTACTTCAAGACCAAAATAAATCAGTTGTGTTTGGTTTACTTGTACTGATGTTGACAAACATTAGTGGTGATTGCATTATTGATACGCAAGCCTACACACAAATGATTTAATTGTTGTTTAAAAAAAAAGCCTTTGTAATTCAAATATCAGCTTTAAAAAAAAGAGAAAAGAATGCAGCTGCAATTTTATTGCGGTGAAGTTGTCTATACTCAATATGTTTTACAAAATAATAATAACAATAATGTTATTGGTTTTACGTCCCTTTTAACTACTATGGCTTTTAGAGACGCCGGGGTGCCGGAATTTTGCCCCGAAGAGGATCTTTAACGTGCCAGTAAATCTACTGACACGGCTCTCTCGCATTTGCGCACCCTCAAATGCCAGCTGACTGCGCCAGGATACGAACCTGCAACCTATGTTTTACAAAAATACTATCGCGTTTTCTCCCACACAGAAACAGGTAGCCTGAGGAAATTTCTTTTGTTAACGATAGAGTGCTCACCAAAAACCGCAGCGGGAGTATGATTTAAGATGGAAAGATTTTTATAATTAATTAACAGTGGCTATTTTCCAGGAGTTTTCAAATGTTTTGTCATTTTCCAGGACTTTCCCAGGAGTTTTCCAGACCTAATAAAAATCCAGGAGTTTTCCAGGATTTCCATGTTTTCCAGGAGTAATGGCCACCATGTTAGTAGTACCCTTTATCACCGTACAAAATTTCAGGGTGATATCTGTTACTGTTACAAAGATATAGAATGCCAGTGAAATATTTGCGTTGGATTGGTGGAACGTATTAAAATTTGAAAGACAGAATGAAGGTCGGGCGAGGTAGTAGTATGTCCTTAATGGGTTTCATTGAGATCACTTTGGCCATTTAGGTGATCCCATAAGCCTACTTTTCTTCATAAATGAAAATATGCTTTAAAAAAAATGAACGACCTAAGAAACAAAAAGTGATGATAGTCTTTTTTCTTAGATATTAATGTTGGCATAATCTACATACAGTAGAGTCTCGCTCAACCGACCTTCGCTCATTTGACATTCCGTGTTATCCGACTCAGGTAGACTCAATCGAATGTTTGGTGTATACTAAATTATTGGACACCTGATGTGGAGGTTGCTGCCGCGGGACAAGCACTGACGAACGTGAGGATGATGAAGAAGAAGAACGAGGTACTGCAGAACAAAAGGATAAAACGATGTCTTACAGTGAAGGATTGAGTACATTGGATATGGCATTAACGTAGGTGGAGCAACAGGCGGAGGCAAGCGCAATTTTTCGTCGATGGCGAGATCTCGCAGCAAGAAAACGCATCAGTAGGCAAGCAGACATTGTTGAAAAGTTTCTATTCTCAAGGTACAGGGTCATCAATTTAAGTCTCGCATCCGATACCGATGACGGCGCGGCAAGCTCTCGCGCTGACACCCGCTCGCTGGCCGGTAAAATGTGCGCGACTTCTCCCCACTACTTCGCGCCAACATACAGTCATTTAATAGCAATTTCTAGTGAAAATAATTATCTACAAACTTACCTGGTTTTACAAGAAATGTTCAAAGTGTTGTCCGTCAGCTCGCAAGCATGCCTGGCACCTCGTAAACAAGTTTCTAGACACACGGCGAATTTCTTCCTGGGTGACGTTCGTTATAACTTGGCGAATATTTTCTTTTAACTCCTCACTTGTGAGGATTGTTTGCATATGAATCGAAAACGGCACTCTCTAACAGAAGAATACTTCGCATAAGAAAGCACAATGAATACACGTTGTTCTATAGAAAACATCACTTCGCATAACAAAGCACAATGAATACACGTTGTTGTATAGAAACATCACTTTAAGGCAACACATAAACTGTAAAATTGCCTCGAGACTGCACTGTATGTTAGGTCAAATCAACTAGCACTTCACAAGCTTGAATACGCCAGAGATACTGACAGCTTATTGCAACATTGCCGATCGCAGTGCACGTGTTCATTGCGGGGAGAACGCCAAGGCCACCTTGACCGACCTAGCGGCCGCATCTGCCAAGGCCACCTTCACCGACCTAGCGGCGCGTACATGCGGGAAATAAAATGATGACCCGGTATTTGGACCGTTTTTGTTCAATACTGCATGTACAATGAATTGATAATTCAGTAAATAGAGTACCCTAACACATGGCATTGTTTTAGTAATATAGTATTGCCTACCTATTTGTTTTAGTTGATTTTCAAAGCCATTCTGTATTATTCAGCATTTTTGGTGATCGGACGTACTCCAGGTCCAGTTTAGGTCGGATAATCGAGACTCTACTGTGATTTATTTCAGGTTATTTTTCATCATATTCCAGTAATTGGCATGCTTTTTTGTTGGCCGGCTGAAAACTACAGTCTAACATAAGAACAAGCTACACCAAACCTTTCCTTATTTTAGTCTGCGTTTACCTATATGTACATGGTGGCCACTCAAATCGGTCAACGATTTTCCAGGAGTAATTCTCATTTTTCCAGATTTGAAAATAAGCGCGAGTCCCCGGGGGCGGGCTTTATCGGTTGCCTACTTCAAGACCTAAATAAAGCAGTTGTGTTTGGTTTACTTACACAGATGTTGACAAAAATTAGTGATGATTGATTGAGTTATTGATACGCAAGCATACACACAAATGATTTGATTGTTGTTTTAAAAAAGCCTTTGTGACTGAAATATCCGCATTAATAAAAAGAGAAAAGAATGCCGCCTGCAATTTTATTGAGGTGAAGTTGTCTATACTCAATATGTTTTACAAAAATAGTATTGCGTGTTCTCCCACACAGAAACAGGTAGCCTGAGGAAATTTATTTCGTTAACGATAGAGTGCTCACCCAAAACCACAGCGGGAGTATGATTTAGGATGGAAAGCATTTTATAATTAATTAACAGTGGCTATTTTCCAGGAGGTTTCAAATTTATCATAATTTTCCAGGAGTTTTCCGTGAGTTTTCCAGACCTAATAAAAGTCCAGGAGTTTTCCAGGATTTCCAGGTTTTCCAGGATTAGTGGCCACCATGTATGTAGAGTAAACATTTGGATTGTAACCCGTTAAAATGTTTAGCTGATTAAACAAAACAAGAAGTGCTGTTTTTAACAAGTCTAGAAAGATCATTACATTAGAAGTATTAATCAGATCATAATTAAACTTTAATACATCTTGAAGGAACTTATGGCTAATGTGTATCATCATCAACTAGAGCAGTTTCCAACCGCAGGTTGGGTCTGCTTGGAAGACAAGCCTCTCCATCGTTTTCTGCCATCCACCACTTCTCTTCTGTCACTGTTGACCAATTAACTCCTTTTCTTCACCCCCTTTATCCACCTATCCCTTGGTCTTCCTCTAGGTCTCTTTTTCTTCCACTCTATTTCCAATATTTTCCGTGACATTCTCTCTTCTCCCATTCTTTTCACGTGTCCATACCAGTGTAGCCTTGATTTTTAATCCTATCCTGTAGGGATTCTTCCTTTAATATTTCTCTGACTATCATTTCTGACTCTGTCCATTCTAGTTACACCTATACGACTCCTCTGAAACTTCATTTCCACTGCTTGTATTCCGCTTCTATCTCCCTCATCACCCAAGTTTCTGATCCATACGTTAGGATCATATCACAGGTAGTAAAAATACTGGAAAGGATATTAGAAAGAAGAATGAGAAGAAAGGTGGAAGGAGAGTTGCAAGAGGAACAGTATGGCTTCAGGAGTGGAAGATCCACAGTGGACCCAATCTTTAGCTTGAGGCAGGTGATGGAAAAGAACTGGGAATATGGAGAGGATTTGATCATGACTTTCATAGATCTAGAAAAGGCATATGATAGTGTCCCCAGAGAGAAGGTATGGGAAACCATGGTTAAGAAGAGACTGGGAAGAGAAATGTTGGAAATGGTGCAAGCAATGTACAACAACTGTGTTAGCAGGGTACTGACCCCAGTTGGAAAGACAGATTGGTTTAGGAACAAGACTGGACTAAGACAGGGGAGTGTGCTGTCACCTCTTTTATTCATAATGGTAATGGATGAAATTGTAAAGGAAACAAAGGAAGCATATGGACATAAAGAAATGAAGTTACTATTATTTGCAGACGATATTGTGGTCTGGGGAAGGAACACCGAAGAAGTGCAAAAACAACTAGATGCACTGAATGAAAATATTCAGAAGTATGGCCTGAAAATCAGTATAGAGAAAAGCAAGACCATGGGGATGACAAGAGGGGAAAGACAAGGAAAGGGCACTGTGAAAATTGGAAGTCAGAGTTTGGAAATTGTGGATACGTTCAAATACCTAGGAAGTGAATTGATGCAAACTGGTAGGTTGGACATGGAGATTGGCAGGAGGGTACAGCAGAGCAATGCATTCTATCAAAGTGTAAGAAAACTTGTTTGGGATAAGGAAGTACCAAGGAAAAGCAAGGAGGTAATGTATAAAATGTACTATGTTCCCATATTAACTTATGCAGCTGAGACTTGGACCCTGACGAGCAGGCAAGAGAGTAGAATCCAAGCCAGTGAAATGAAATTCCTAAGAAGTATGATAGGTAAGACAAGGAAAGACAGAGTGAGGAATGAAGATGTTAGGAAGGAAGTTGGGATGGGAAAACTAAATGAGAGAATTGAGAAGAATAAACTAAGGTGGTTTGGACATGTAAAGAGGATGGAGGAAAATAGAATACCAAGACAGATGCTGGAGGCCAAGTGCAAGGGTAAGAGAGCAAGGGGAAGACCTAGAACAAGGTGGATCGATTCAGTGAAGAACAGCGTGAGAAAAAGAAGTCTGGACTGGGACAAGATCGTGGAAGAAGAATTGTGGAAGGAAGGAGGAAAGTGGAGAAGTGCCATAAATTGCCCGACCCGGCAGGAGCTGGATAAGGGGAAATGATGATGATGATGATGACGTTAGGATCGGCACAAAGTAAGTCTTGTACATGATCTCTTTACATTTCTGTGGCACATCCTTGCTCCATAACAAGCCTCTAACACTCTTGAAGAATCCATCAGCACACCTTCCTCTTTCATCTAATTCCAAGGCATTTCCCCCCATTTTCGTCAATGACACTTCCCAGATGAAAATGAAAATCAAAAGCCTGCTTCCAGTCGACCGACCGGGTCATGGAATGGAATGAATGAAGCTCCCATCTAGCGGCGAGGATATGAACTGTGCCGGCTGCCGAAGCCTGTCGCACTCCCCTGGAGGCAATGATTAAATGAATGACAGATGAAATGAAATGATAGTGGAGAGTGTTGCTGGAATGAAATTGTGACAGGGAAAACCGGAGTACCCGGAGAAAAACCTGTCTGCCTCCGTTTTGTCCAGCACAGATCTCACATGGAGTGACCGGGATTTGAACCACGGTCCCAGCGGTGAGAGGCCGGCGTGCTGCCGCCTAAGCCACGGATGCTACTTCCCAGATACTTGAAGTAATTTGTAATTTGGTGCGCTGCCATTAAATTCATTCAAAGCACGAACATCGTGGATCCTTTAGAAAACTGTTTCAATTCAATACGATTTTATTGTCCATTCACAGTACCCTCCCCAGTGACGATCGGTTAAGTCATTAATCGCGATGTGCTATTGTCTCCAATTGTGCGATTGGATCAATCCTGTTTCCTCAACAAGATAATTTCGTTGTACATGATCATATTGACTGTTAGTGCTCAGAAAACAAAATCTGTTTCTATCCAGGTTTAAATGAGCTGTTGGCTGTAACAGTCATGTTATCAGTCGTGCATGACTGACAGATTCCTGTATGCCCAAGAAATAACTAAAACCATAGTTTAAATTACACTGCACTCCTGATGTTTCCCGGTAATTAACGCACAAACTTCTGCAAATTATCCACAGTTATGTTTTTATACAAAACTATTGGTTAAAATATTGAAATGTATTTCATGAAAATGCAAAAACATAATTATTTATAGCACTTTATAACATTGCATTGTAAGGCACACTAGAGTAGAAGTACAGTCGAGTCTTGATTATCCGACCTAAACTAGACCTGGAGTACATCGGATCACCAAAAATGCCAAATAATACAGAATGGCTTTGAAAATGAACTAAAAGAAATACGGTAGGTAGGCTATACTGTATTACTAAATATCAATTCAATTGTACTTGCAGTATTGAACAAAAATGCTCCAAATGCCTTTAAGAATAGAAACTTGTCAACAATGTCTGCTCGCGTGCTGATTCACATTTTCTTGCTACGAGATCTCTCCATCAACGAAAATCAATACCTCTGTTATGCTGGCCTCCAGTTGTTGCTCCACGTACGTTATTGCCATATTCATTGTACTCTTCTTAGTACTCAATCCTTCACTGTAAGACATCTTCCTCTTCTTCTTCTTCCTCTTCCTCTTCCTCTTCTTCTTATTCACCATCCTCATTTTCGTCACGGCTCCCACGTTCACACCGGGTTTCCCAGAACTTAGTGTACACCAAACGTTCAAAATAAGTCAACGAGTGTTGGATAACACAGAATGTCGGATAAGCGAATGCCGATTGAGTGGGACTCTACTGTACATGGTCATTGATACCAGCAAATCCTACCTCTAAAGGGGAGGGAGAAGGCGAGTTCCTGGCACCTTAAAACGAGGCTTTCTCAGCTAAGGTATGGTAACCCTGACAGAAAGAGTTCCTGGTTCTCCACGTTGGGAGTTGGGCCTAGGGTTAACTCCCCTATCTCGCAAAAAAGAGATGTGTTACGATTATTTCAAGATACCTCGGAAGAAAACAATTAGCTTCGAGACAACTCGATGAGTAAAACTGTTTACGCGAGGAAAAAATTTATATGAATCAGGTGAACTGGTCACATACAGAGAATGCCAGAAACCAGCGCAGTCAAGACGGTATTTATAGGAAACCCTGATGGGAGAAGGAGAGGAGGAAGACCCAGAGAAAGATGTCTCGACAATGAAGACGATCTGAGAAAGCTTGGTGTTAAATGCTGTAGGAGGAAAAGTGAGGACTGAGATAAAAGGAGGCAGGTAATCAAGGGGGCCAAGGACCTATAAGATCAGTTAGTTTGTAATGACAATTTCTTTTTCTCTTAATATTCTGCCACCTACAGACATAAGCAATTACTGCTGCTCATGTAAGGTTATCGATATACAGTACGGGGACACGGAGATGCTCTCCACTAGCACACACTAACACACCAGGCTGCAACAGGAAGCAATAGAAATATTCAAACACCCCGACAACTTCAATTGAAAGGAAGAAATGGAACGTGTACTTAATACATGGATCCCGGCCCTTAGGCAATCCAAGGCCAAGATATCACGCACACATAAACCTGAAGAACCTTTCTGCTACAGCCCAGCAGTCGCTCAGGGAACACCTGACCCACACAAGTTCGGTCACCGCAGCCGGAGCACGCGCCGCACCCCGCAATATGTACGCGAGACCAGACTGCGCATACAACGCTCGGCTCACACGGTATAAATACTGCGAGCAGTGGAGCTGGTCCTCAATCCACTGCTGACCAAGAAAAGAAGCGGAACCCTTGATAATGTCGGGTGCAGTTCCCGGTGAAACGTCGGGAGATATCCTGTCCGGACCACGGCCTACAAACCCGAACAACTTGTACCTAATTATTATGAACGCCTAAGCTGTTATTGAACAACGTTGTTACTTTGAAATTACTTGTAACATTAGCAGCCATCCCTAGAGACAACATCTAGCATAGAGGGCAGGACTTACCTTTTGTTCATTGGCCTTCTCCTCCAGCTCCTGCAGTCCCCAGCGCCTGTTCGTACGGAGGTCCATGGCTAGCGGTTTGAGACGTCCCTCCATCTCGTGCAGCCACTTGCGTAGGCAGCGCGTCTCGTGTTCCACATCTGGCAAACACACGACAAGTTAGGAACATCAACTAATTTTTATTTTTAAATTTTATTTTGCCTCCTTGATTAATCCCTCTGTTGATCACAGAACTTAATAGAATCTCTATAAAGAATCTTTCTGTCTCTACATTTTAAATTTTGGACTAAAACTGCTCTCTTACTGGATTTACATGAAGCCATGCTTGCATCTTCCAGTAGTAAACACAGCGCTTGATATACATTCATAAACACAACAATTTGTAACCAACGTCAGCACAAACATCTGAAGAATTTGGACTTCAAATCAATGTAAATAAGACAAAATTTATGGTTTTTAGTCGTCAAACTCATGGCCAGGCAGCTTCGAACATCAGAGGTCTTCCAGTCGAGTGTGTTCATTTTTAATATCTAGGGATCGTAATTTTGGTAATAGCTATACGCGCAAACTTTTTTCATATCTTCTTTCTTGTCTGTAAAAAATGAACTCGGGAAATAGCAAGAAATCTGATTTAATGCACGCATTGCGCAAATAATCACGAAATATACTCCACTTAGTACAAAAAATGCTAAATATTATCGAAAAAGCTCTCAGATACAGCAGTGCGAGTTCGCAACTTATAACATTTTGGTGTACCGTATTCGGTTGTTCAATGATTTAATCCCTTATCACATAATTTGTTAGATTTTCCCCGTACTATAAGGAAGATTTCAAAAGAAACGTCGATCATTATGGCAATTTATTTAGCTAAATACCCACCGTAATAGTGTCAGTTTTAATAGCGAAATCAACACTTTTATTTCACCAAAAAATAAAGCCCCTAATCATCACTAAAGATTTAAATCCCGACGTTGAAATCAGAAGTAGCATTAAAATGGCACGCAGTGTATATAAGAAAATGTCCTCGTGCTTCAACAATGACAACTTAAATCTGAAGGTCCGACGAAGATTGGCTCGAACCTGTGTCTGGTCGACACTCTTGTATAGTATGGAGGTTTGGACTTTGAAGGTCAACATCATGAAACGATTAGAGGCCTTCGAAATGTGGATTCATAGACGAATGCTTAAGTTAATAAACCTTGGACTGACAGAGTTACTAACAGAGATGTCCTCAGAAGAGCAAAATATGATCTTCAGCTTTTGTCTGCCATTAAGTATCGAAAGAATGCCTATTTGAGTTATGAACTTAGAGGCCAAAATTATCAGTTGCTTCGACAAATACTACAAGGCAAAATAGATCGCAGACGAGGGCGTGGCAGAAGACAGATGTCCTGGCTTCAGAATATCATGGAGTGGTTACGGATTCGATCTGTTGAAGAATTGTTCCGGCCTGCGGTGGACCGAGACGCCTTTTCCTTGATGATCGCTAACATTCGGGGGATCGAACACGGTACTTGAAAAAATTGAAACATTACAAGTCAGTCATAAGGCCAGAAGCCTTATATGCCATGGAGTGTCTTTCTTTATACTGAAGGGGTCTGATGGAGAAGATCGAAATTACAGAGAGGAGAATTCTCCGGAAGATCCTCGCTCTTGTAAAGGTAGATGAAGAATTTCGTAGGTGAAAGAACTCAGAGCTCTACGAACATATAGAGAAACTATCTGATAGTGCAAGAAAAAAGCCTTTTATGGCCATATCGCGAGATTACCTTCCACAAGATTGAACAGACGCTTGCTCAGTTTCTGGCACAATACGAAGGTTAGTACCACGTGGTTGACAAAAACTGACACAAGGATATTAACAAACTAAAAATATCAGATCTGCACGACAGACAGACGGTGAGGCGTGCCTTGAAGGAAGTCCATGGTTTTCAGGAGTAACCTAGGAGGAAGGATACTCCCTGGACTACAACGGCAGAAAATGTGTCAATACTGGGCGAAGATCAAGACCATCCAGTTGAGTAAACGTGGACCTAAGTCGGCCAATTCGAGAGAAGAAGACGAAGAAGAAGAAGAAGAATAGGAGAGAGAGAGAGAAAAGAAGGAGAGTTGTTGATTAAATAACAACAAAGTAAATTAATATTCAGTTTAGCAAGCTAAATTCCACTGAGCTTTCTTCGTGCTGGGGATTAACATTTGCAACTTATGGTACAGGTTGAATAAAAATGAATGGGCCCAGAGGGCCTTGTCCTAAGCTCTGGCCTGGTCAACACTTTATTGTTTTTATCGAAAGTCTAATTGAACAACAGTAAGAAAGTAGGACTAATAGATATGGCCTATACAGATACTAGCAACCCGCTCCTGCTTTGCCCGATTGGTCACGGTTTACCCAGATTAAGCTTGAAAGGCGTACTTTTGTCGATGTCAATGAACTATGACCTATATCCGTCTTCCGTCTCGACATGATGGGTTAAAATCACTGACTGGACTATTAATTATATTATCATGTAGATGAATGTGCAACGAATTCTTGTCAGACATAATTTAAGAAAGGTGAGGTGCATGACACACAAATCCCCCTTCCGTCCAATCTAAACTCTACTGTGTATTCTGCAGAACGAAAGTTCACAGGCGAAATGAAGAAAAGCCGAGTTGCACTTCCAGGGAAACTCCAAACACATCCACTCTTCACTGAAGTCTTAATTCGACACCTTTGCTCAATCACCTAATAAGACATATTCTGGAGATGATGGATTAGAGGAATATAATTGAGGGTTCCATAGAGGACAACCAAGATGTGACGCAAATATTAGAAGATATGAGATGTGATTTCTACTTCAACCTGAAAAGGAAAGCGGAAAAGTGAGAAGAATGGAGAGCTGCTGCCAACCAGCCACACACCTGATAACTAGAAAGAGAGAATTGGTCATGTTTCAAGCTAATACATAGCCCATCTTCAGCAAGTATACACAATTTACGTAATATTTTACGTAGCTCGTTCTTCGGATCACAGTCTGTACAGTCTTGTACAGTATCCAGCCTCAAGCCGGGTCTGTTTGGAACATGGGCCTCTCCACTTAGTTCTCTCCGTCGTCACTCTGGTCCAGTCCTCTCCTCTCTTTCTGACACACTCCTTCACTCCTTTCAGCCATCTATCCCTTGGTCTTCCCCTTTGTAGTTTCTTATCCATCAACATTTTGTGCATCCTCTTCTCTTCCATCCTCTTCAAGTGTCCATAAAATCTCAGTCTTGATGTCTCAATCCTACCCTGCAAGGGCTCCTCTTTCACCATTTCCCTGATCATGTCATTTCTCACCCTGTCTCTTCTTGTTACTCCTATCCTACTTCATAGGAATTTCATTTCACTTGCCTGGAATCTGCTTATGTCTCTTTTCTTCATTGTCCATGTTTCTGACGCACAGGTTAGTATCGGGATATAGTAGCTTCTGTACAGCACTTTTTTGCTTTTTTGTGGGACAGCTCTATTCCACACTAAGCTTCTAATTCTTCTCAGAAATGCTTCTGCCTGTCAGCCACGTTCGGTTAATTTTTTAAATTTATTAGATAACTTCTCTTTTTCTTTTCCTAGTATTGTCATTGATGCCTTCAAACTTTATTAACTACTTGCATCTGAATTCATCATCATCATCACCACCACCACCACCATCATCGATTCTCCACTCCAACAGGCCGGTTGTGGGAATGAACAAGCCCTTTCCATAGCTGTCTGTCCTGCCACCATCTTTCCTCCATTCCACGCTGCTCTTAGTCAAAGCTCTGTGGACATGCTTCATCCACCCATCTCGAGGTCTACCTCTTGGTCTCTTGCCAATTATCTCCCTTTCAAAATAGGCTTTAGGTGTTCTACAAGAGAGCATTCTCATCAGATGACCGAACCATTTCAATCACGACTCCTGAAGAATGTCAAACACACTTGTTCTCAGCCCTAGCTTTAGGCGGACTGACTCATTTCTAATTTTGTCTCGTCTGGTCTTCTGAATAATTGATCTTAGAAGTTTCATCTCAGTTGCTTGTTGTCCCGGGGAGTCATTGTAGCAGCTTCTAGACCATAGGTCAATATGGGAAGTAAGTAGGATTTGTACAGTGATATTTTAGCTTCCTGAGGAAAGTTTATATCCCACAAAAGCTGCATTTGTATTGACGTATTTAATCAAAGAAGAGAATTGGAACTACGGATAAGTTAGATCTTGGAACTGAATGAGTTTTTAAATGGTATGCACATCGTCTAGAATAAGGAATTTGTGATGAAAATCATTAAATAAAAAAAATAAATAATGGAATGCAGCTGAAACTATTTTCTGAATGCCATAGACATTTGCGTACGTTTGGTAGGAATTTATAAATACTTCCCAAAATGCATGCTCAGATCAGGGTGTCGAGCGATGGCCTTTTTTCAAATTCCCGTATAATTCCCGTATTTCCCGTACAAAAATCCACCAAATTCCCGTATATTTTAGAACCCTCTAAGACTCGAGTTCGCATACCGAATGGCTGAAAAATGAATCTTAAAGCGCGAATCAAGATTTTCTGGCGTAAGTGTAACTGCATTTTTGGAGACACTTCCGCAGCTCACGGGTGATGGCGATATTTAGGCCTAACCCGTAGCGTGAGCAAAGCGCGCGCGCAAGTAAACTCTCTCGCAGGTGGGATGGGATGCTACGAACACAAATACAATACTGTTTACCTGAGGAGAGCTGATATAAATGACTGTTTTACTGAGGAGTAGTGATGTGCGCGAGTGACGCTTGGACTCGCGAGAATCGAGTCTAGCAGTTCCGAGTCTGGACGAGTAACCCGTGCGAAGGACTCGAGTCTCCACGGTGACGTCACGATCCGTACTTACGACATAGGACAGAATGCGGCCAAATTCCCAACACTCGCTAAACTTGCAAACGACTTTTCTACTAGTGATTTACAAGAGAAATCGTTTGCAAAATGCTCACTATGCTTCATATTATAACGACTAGGCAATGATAAAGAAAGAAATGTAATTTAAAAAATCAAGTTAAAAAAAACCTCCTCGCCGGGAATCGAACCCCAGCACGCTGCGAGAAAGTTAGCACCGTTAACCACTCAACCAGAGATATCGATAAGACTACTGGCGTTATCAACAGCGATATATACTACTGCTTAGCAAATTATCACGTTGAAGGAAATTTCTCTTTACTGTATTGCGTTCTTTCTTTCTGTCATCAGTCCACTTCTTGCCGGTTTCCAATTTTGAATATTCAATTGTATCACTGTGCATTGATGGGAATCGAATACAATACTTGGCCAAGGCGTACCGACATTACTATATATCGTGTAGTTTCCATATATGGCTCACGGACAACGCTGACAACGTCCTCGGCCTCGATTCCGGACTCGAGTTTTACGGTTCCAGACTCGATTCTTCGCGAGTCCACTCGCAGCCCATCACTACTGAGGAGGGTTGAGAGAGTAGAGAATAGGAGTGTCACATCTTCATATATATTATTTCAGTAGTATGCATCCCACCTGCGGCGCTCACAAGCTACCGATCGTGACAAATGAGCATTCAAATGAAAGAGAATAGACATTAGCAGTGACTTATTGCACTATAATGTCATAAATATCTATAATTTCTTTAAAAAAGAACTTTAAAAAAGTTGTACGAAGTGTGCGATTTGCAATCACCGTTGATGTAGGATAATACGCTCCATACTTGCTGTCCACGGGCCACTGAGACGCATGTTTCATGTCATATTAACATTCTGAGGTCGTTCCTTTATCCTGAAATGTTAATAGTGTTCTATAATCATTTGGTTGAAATAAAAAACATAACCTTTCTCCTTAAGTGTCTCATTATGAATCTATTGGAGACAGTGTGGTTTATGAACATGCGAGATTACTCGCACGGGTCCGCTATTAATAAATATTTACTGGAAGTGATTGAATTGTATGGTACCGTAACCTTATAGAGCTTCCACGAGTTAAAATGGCATCGAAGCTTATGCATAACGAACTTCCGTTCCGCGAATCTCCATTTGATTTTCATTGGCAGTGGAACGTTCGTTCGTGATTATCTTCCTTATTATTTCGGATTGTGGTTTTGTTTTTAGGCGTTCAACTTATGAAATAATAACTAGAGGGTTGGCCTTTCATGAATATTCCAAAGACAAGTGTCTCCAAAAAGAGTAATTAGTAGAACTTCGCATCAGAGACGACCATAACAAACAGCCTGCCTACAAAGTGTGCGATTTGCACATTTCAAACGGCATTGGTCTAACATATCTTAGACTACAATAATTAAGTTGGTGCAAATTATATATGTTATATGTGAGAATATTACTATAATTTGCTATCCGGTTGTTATATTGGCATATTATGCATTAACGTGACCCGTTTAAATGCTAAATTGTGACATAAGCTACGAGTTGTAGACTATTCGCCGTACCAGTAGGCCTAATATTTACTAACAACGCATCGTTTCTTCTTTAATATTTATTTAATCATTATAATTCAAGGAAAAGGAAGTCAAGGAAGAATTCCAGAAGATAATAAGGGAAAGGATGCCAACAGACAATCCTGAAACAGGGGAAGAGGAATGGAAGCAATTCAAAAACACAACGGTGGAAGCTGCAGTGGCAGTGTGTGGAAGAACAAGCAACAGAAAGCGGTGTAAAGAGACACCATGGTGGAATGAGAGAGTAAAAGAAGCTGTGGGAAGGAAGAACAAGGCTTTCAGAGTGTGGTTCCAGGAAAGAACTGATCTGGCAAGGGGAGATTATAAGATAAAGAAGAAAGAAGCAAACAAGATTGTCGCAGAGGAGAGGAAGAAGTGGATGGTAAAGTGGACAGAGATGATGGAGGAAGACAGTAGAGGAAATAAGAAAGTACTTTATGGGATGGTCAAAAGTAAGAGAAGAGGTCTGCGAGAGGATGTGGTAATGATGGACAAAAACGGAAATGAGGTACACAACAAAGAGACACTCAAGACAGTGTGGAAAGAGTACTTTGAGGATTTGCTGAATCCAAATGGTCATAGGGAGGAAGACAATGCATTGGAAGATGGAGAAGACAACACAGGAATGGAAAAGGACCTGACTTGGAGAGAACTGGAGATGGCTATAGACAAGATGAAAGGAGGAAGGGCACCGGGTGTGGATGAAGTGAGTGTTGAAATGGTGAAGGCAGCAGGGGAGGTTGGGAAACAGTGGCTGTACCGTGTGATGAGGGTGATATGGAAGGAGAAAAAGACCCCAGAAGATTGGAAGAAAGGATTAATTGTCCCAATATTTAAGAAAGGAAGCAGAAAGGAGTGCAGAAATTACAGGGGAGTCACACTCATACCTCACTGTGCCAAGATATATGAAAAGATATTAGAAAGTAGAATACGAGCCAAAGTGGAGAGAAAATTGAGAGAGGAGCAGTATGGATTCAGACCTGGGAGATCAACAGTGGATCTCATATTTTCAGTGAGACAGCTCCAGGAACACCACTATGAATTTGGAGAGGATCTGTTGATGGCCTTCCTGGACATCGAAAAGGCCTATGATAGTTTGTGTAGGGAGAAGGTTTGGGAAGCAATGGAAAACATGGGAGTGGAAAAAGGGACTGTAGGCAGAGTGAAGGAGATGTATTGTGGAAGTGTGAGTTGTGTGAAAGTTGGAGGGGAAAGAACAGACTGGTTCAGACAAAGGAGTGGCCTGAAACAGGGTAGTGCACTGTCACCCCTTCTCTTTATTGTGGTTATGGACGAGGTAATGACACGGATAGCAGGAAAGATAGGAGAAGATAAGATGAAAGCAATGGTGTTTGCCGATGATCTCATGGTCTGGGGAAACAAGGAGGAGGAAATTCAGGAGCAACTGAAGGCTTGGGAAGAAACAGTGGGAGAGTACGGATGGAAGTTCAACATCAGTAAATGTGAGATCCTGTTAACGACCAGGAAAAAGGACGGACCAATGAGTGGGATAACACTTGGAGGTGGACAGCTGAAGAAGGTGGAAAGTCTCAAGTACTTGGGAAGTCTAGTGGAGGAAAATGGGAGAAATGACAAAGAGATTACGGAACGAGGCAGACAGGCAGAAGCATTTCTGAGAAGCATTAGGAGCTTAGTGTGGAATAAAGATGTCCCACAAAAAAGCAAGGAAGTGTTATACAGAAGCTACTATATCCCGATACTGACCTATGCTTCAGAAACGTGGACAATGAAGAAAAGAGACATAAGCAGAATACAGGCAGGTGAAATGAAGTTCCTGCGAAGTAGGATCGGAGTAACAAGAAGAGACAGGTTGAGGAATGAAAAGGTCAGGGAAATGGTGAAAGAGGAGCCCTTGCAAGGTAGGATTGAGACGTCAAGACTGAGGTGGTATGGACACTTAAAGAGAATGAATGAGAAGAGGATTCCCAAGAGGATACATGAGATGCAGATGCAGAAGAACCGACCAAGGGGAAGACCAAGAGATAGATGGCTGAAAGGAGTGGAGGAATGTGTCAAGAAGAGAGGCGAGGACTGGACCAGAGTGACAGCGGAGAGATGGTGGGAAGAAAGGACTAAGTGGCGAGGCTTATGTTCCAAACAGACCCAGCCTGGGGCTGGAAACTGTACAAGATGATGATGATGAATTATAATAGCCTATCTATTAACACTTATTTAACCAATAATCATTTTATAATTATATACATATTCCAGGTATTGCAAGAAAGCGATTTGATAGCACATGCGGCTCTACCTTAAAATCCAACCATGCCCAGTTTTCATTACCTATGGATGATATTACCGCAAGTTAATAAACCAAACAACTGGCAACATTTTTTTAATGCTCATTTACATCTTCACCCTAGTCTACGTAAATCACTGAAATAACGGTAATCACTGAAAGGGTAGGGATGTTATGACCCCAATTTCACAAACGAAGGACCTCATTTTGCATGAATTATGAAACTCGAATCCTAATGGAGGTATGGATTGTCTGTATTTAGAAATATGTTAGTCAATAATTTAAAACAAGATGCCAGAAAACGAAATACAAAAAGCTGCGTGCCTACTACGGTGTTAAGTTGCTCCGTGAAAAAATACACTTCGCCAAGATTATACGATGTGCATACAGTTAAATACAATCATCCAATTGGAGGAACACTTTCTTTGTCACGATCTTATAAGCAATTAAAACATAAACTGCTGCAATTTACGGGAAAATGTGCAACATTTAGAGACTACGAGTGTAGTATGTGGCACAACGTTAGCTGACATTTCGCATCATTAATACATAAGGAATGAACACATGCAGAGCCTTCTCACTGCACACAGCTGAAGATCATATCATTCTTGGTGCATTTTACGTTCTCTTAACAATAAGTTGCTTAGTTACATGCAAGGAAAATTGTAGTACACACTTCCCATTGCTTCCATTACCCGACTACTAAACCAGAAGCTGGTAATGCATAACCATACGCCGGTGGCGCGTCCTATGGCAAATGAAAGATCGAAAGAAGGAGCCCGGAACAAGGCGATACAATCTTCTACACTACTGAAAATAGTCAAAATACCCTTTGTAATAATGAATAATAATTTTGGGGGTCATGTAGCAATAAATGTTACCCACCCACTATCCCTTTTTAGATCACGACTTTTATAGTGAAATTGGAGGTGTGTCCGCTATTACACGCGTAAATTATGGGACAAATACAGTATTGCTAACCCCGCGCATTCGGTACTGACAGCCTTCCTGTCACTTTGCCACGCTTTTCCTCTCCGCAACCTACGGTCGCCACATAACAAGACCCTACGTCCAACCGCCACACGGCAAGAATTCTGAGCATGCTTCTCACCTGCACCCTGTATTTCGAAGGAAACAACGCGAAGGATATGCCGGGAGCTTGGAACAGCTGAGCTGTGTTGCTAAGTTTTTAGAGTTGTTGTAAATCAACTGATTTGAATAATACGCAGCGCTATATACTTCAGACATTATTTCTGTACATCATCATCATCATCATCTTGAGCAGTTTCCAACCGCTGGTCGGGTCTGCTTGGAACATAAGCCTCTCCATCGTTTCCTGTCCATCCACCATCTCTCGTCATTTACTGTGTCCCAGCACACTCCTCTTTCCTCCACACTCTTCTTAACTCCTTTTGTCCATCTGTCCCTTGGTCTTCCCCTTGGCCTCCTTCCCGTCATTTCCATTCCAAACATCTTCTTCGGTATCCTCTCCTCTTGCATCCTCCTCAAATGTCCATACCATTGTAGCCTAGATCGCTCTATTCTATTTTGCAATGGTTCCTCTCTTACCATCTCTCGGACTCTCTCATTCCTTACTCTGTCCATTCTTGTCACTCCTACCCTACTCCTCTGGAACTTCATCTCCACTGCTCGTATTTTATTCTTGTCCCTTTCCTTCATCACCCATGTTTCTGAACCATATGTCAAAATTGGCACAAAGTAGGTCTTGTAGATGATTCCTTTACATTTTTGTGGTACATCTTTATTCCATATCATCCCCCTAACACTCTTGAAAAATCCATCTGCGTACCTTCCCCTCTCATTTATTTCCATCCTATTGCCTCCCTTTTCTTCAATTATGCTTCCCAAGTACTTGAAGCATTCTACTTTCTGCAACTGCTGTCCTCCAAGTGTTATGCCCATATCCAGTCTGTTCTTCTTCCTCGTTGTGATGACCACTTCACTCTTTTGTGCTGAGAACTTCATCCCATATGATAACACTACCTTCTCCCACTCATCTAATTGCTCTTGTACTTCTTGCTCATCCTCTCCCCATACCAGAAGGTCATCAGCAAACAACATTGCCTTCATTTTCCTTTCCCCAATGCTATTTACCACTTTTCGTATGATTTCATCCATCACCACTATAAATAACAGGGGTGAGAGGGCACTTCCCTGTTTCAGACCACTCTCCAGTTGAAACCATTCCGTTCTCTCTCTTCCCACCTTTACACAGCTTTTGCTTCCCTCGTACATTGCTTTCACTCTTGCCACTGTCTCCTTGTTCACTGCTTTTGCTCTCATTGCTTCCCATACCTTGTTTCTATTAATACTATCATATGCCTTCTCAATATCCAAGAAGGTCATCACCAGATCTTTCCCATATTCATAATGGTGTTCTTGTAGCTGTCTCACTGCAAAGATGAGGTCAACTGTTGATCTTCCTGGCCTGAATCCATACTGTTCTTCCCTCAGCCCATCTTCAACTTCTGTCCGAATTCTTCTCTCCAGTACCTTCTCAAATATTTTGGCGCAGTGGCACATGAGTGTAATTCCCCTGTAGTTCTTGCATTCCTTCCTACTTCCCTTTTTAAATATGGGTATTATTATCCCTCTTTTCCAGTCCTCTGGTATTTTCTTCTCCCTCCATATCACTTTCATTACTCGAAAGAGCCACTGGGTTCCTATCACCCCTGCTGCTCTCACCATCTCCACACTCACTTCGTCTATTCCCGGTGCCTTTCCCCCTTTCATCTTCCTTAATGCTTCCTCCACTTCTTTCCATGTCAATTCCTTCTCTGAAATGTCTTGGTCACTGTCTGTTTCTTCCTCCACAATGTCCACTACGCTGGTTTTAGTTGGATTTAGGAGTTCCTTGAAGTATTCTCTCCAGATAACCTTTACTTCTTCCATATTTTCGACCTCCTTTCCATTCCTGTCCACCATTCTGACATTTTCCCCTGTATCTCTTCTCCTTGCCTTTATCATTCCATACAACACTTTCTTACTGCCATCACAGTCCTCCTCCATCATTTCTGTCCATTTCTCCAGCCATTTCTTTTTCTCTTCCTTCACTACTTCTCCTGCTTCTTTCTTCCGCTCTTGGTATTCTTCTCTTGTTCTGTCTGTCCTCTGTTGGAACCATTTCCTGAATGCTTCATTTTTCTTTTTCACTGCTTCCTTAGTTCTGGGGTTCCACCATGGTGTTTCCTTCCACCTTTTCTTTCCACTAGTTCTGCCACACACGACTTCCGCTGCTTCTACCAACACGTCCTTGAACCTATTCCATTCTTCTTCACCTGTTTTCGGATCATCCTTCGGTAATTTGTTCCTCACTAATATCTGGAATTTCTCCTTATTTCCATCCTCCTTCAGCTTCCATGTCCTTATTCTTCTTTCTTGGTTCTCAGTTCTCCTCTTTTCCTTCAGTCCTCTCACCTTGGCGACCAGCAGACGGTGGTCACTGTCCAGGGCTTCTGAAGGTATTACCATGACGAATAGAAAGAAATAGTGTTATCACTCACCGAGTTCAAGCGCGCCCCGCTCGGCTAGCGCTAGCGGCGCTGATCCCCAACGCTACACAGTCAGCTGTTCAATAGTGGCATACGTGCTGGGATACGTAAACCTCTTTACGAAGGCTGCGGTTACGCTGATTACAACATATTGTGTGTTTAGACTTATGAATAATACTGTCAAAAAGTTAGTATTAATATTCTCTGTCCCCATGTAGAACTATCGTTTAAAACCCTCCGTTAGTCGCGCATTGGTCTGACAGCTCCATGGTTCGTTATATTAGTTTTAATATCAAGCCAACAGTTCAAGTTATGATCTTATCGTCTCGTGACATCTTACACCAAACCTTAATAAGCGTGAAATAGCGTGCCTAAAAATAACTTTAACACGTGTAACATTTTGTCAGCGTGAGATTGATAGTACCAGCGCTCCCAATGATGTTACATTCTGTCAGTGAGTGGCAGGTGTGCTGTTATACCGATTATTTGGCTTAGTATGTTGCCTTAGTTAGATATCAGTAAGGAGATTGCGCCTTACGAAAACCTAAGGATGCAGATGAAGCGTGTCACCTTCTGCTGAAAGATAACGAATAGCTAGTTCATGATTCAGTAATTTCAAAGGAATTTGTGACTCTGATACTGAAGAAAAAGTTGAAACATGATCCGAAGATCAGGAGGACGTTAACGGAAGCGAAGAATTGGGTGACCGTTTATTTTATTGGCAGGTTGGCCATTATGATATGTCCGACTCATTCTTGGCCACTTGCCTATCACCACGGAAGTCCGGGTTCGATTCCCAGCTCTGCCAATAAATTTAATACTGGTTTGAGGGCTGGAACGGTGTTCACTCAGCCTCGTGAGGCAAAAATGTTAAAGGGGCGCTTTCGAATCCTACCTCAGCTATCCTGGAAGTGGATTTCCGTGGTTTCCCACTTCTCCTCCAGGCAAATGCCGTGATGGTACCTAACTGAAGGACACGGCCGCTTCCTACCCAAATCCGATCTCAATTCCAAATACACCACTACTACAGACATCATAATGACACAGGTTATCAGACGAATTCTAACAAACCCTAACACATGGGGCTACGTGACCACGATGTCGTTAAGTCCCTAAAGAATCAACAACTATTATTATTTTAGGCCTATTATTATTAAGACGGATTTTTTTTTTTCGTTTTAGGTAAGGATGGCACGAAATAGAACAAGTAACCATGGAAGGCTGCCTTCATTCCGTATCCTACTGGGCAGCTTTCGTGATTTTACATCAGTGGATAGATATTTCGGTAAATTTTTAAAATGTGAGGTACTGATCCTGGTTTTAATTTCCACTTCACGCGAGGAATTTCCACGTTCTCATAGTTCACTACGAAACAGTCCGCCTTTATAATAATTAATTCTTTCGAAAAACGCTCGTCACAGATTCTATTTTTGATCGACAATTGCTTATCTTTCCACGGAATAATTCTCGCCCATTTCGCAAACAGATTTGTTTCTTTTGGCGGTGTGAAAAAATGTCTACCATCAGATTTTCTTCGTAACCCGATTTACTTCCAGGAACAAAACATTACGACATTTTCCCGAAACAACGGAAAACTTAGTTGTTTGCACACACAAAGCACTGCACAGACATTTGTAAACTATTACAAAGAAACAAATTCCCTCGAATAATATGACTTCTCGCGCACTGGATTATTACAGTACTAACCTCGTGGGTTACTGTCACACGTGCTTATGGTTCGGCGCGACTTCCGCGCCACACACTGGCTGGACCATGAACTACAATGCTTAAGTAGCGGAGTGATGACACTGTTTATTTCTATTCGTCATGGTATTACCCTTATATCCGTGATACTCTTCTTTGTCTCCTTCCCGCATAGAATATAGTCCACCACTGATTTCCTAGTCAAATCCCTGCTGTACCAAGTAATTTTATGGCTCTCTCTCTTCTTGTACCATGTGTTTCCAACCATTAGCCCATTTATCTTGCACAGTTCCAACAGTCTCTCTCCTTCCTTATTCCTGTTTCCCCATCCTTCACCACCAATCACTTCCTCAAAACCTCTTCTATCAGTTCCGACATGGGCATTTAGGTCTCCCATGACTATCAGGTCTCTCCCCGCTAACTGCTTCTGCAACTCCTCTTCAAACTCGTCCTTCTCGCCTTCTGTGCATCCCACCTGTGGTGCATAGACTTGCAGAATGTCCAGGTTTCTACCTTTCACTGTGATTCTGGCTCTAATTATTCTATCACTTACCCTCTTTACTTCCTCCCTCAGCCCTTCTCTCACCACCATTCCCACTCCATTTCTCTTCCCCTCCTCATTTCCTATCCAGTATAGCTGCAAGCCATTTCTCAGTTCTTTTCTTCCTTCCCCTCTCCATCTAGTCTCTGCCAGTCCGAGTACATCCAGTTTTCTCCTCTCCATCATATCCACAATCTCCTCCACTCTTCCCGTCAATGTTGTTATATTCAAAGTTCTGAACAATTATACGTAATATATTTAAAAAAAAACGGTCCTGCGTCAACGCCGAGGACATTCAAACAGAGAAATACGATACTTTTAGATGAATAAATGAATTACACACCGAAGCTATGATACCTTTATCATCGGTATTCAATTCAATAAATACGACAAAGAGGGCAAATACTCTACAGCTAATGAATATAAAAACACTCACCATGCAATGTTTATCCTTTAACATGAAACAAGAGTCTGAGTGGAGGTCGTTCACAGCTTACTGCAGTAGTTGACAGATTACACCATGCACACTCACTTAATCGCGACTCTCTACGTTTAATAAGTCATTAGCTTTCGTGATAATACAAAAGTAAAGTTAAGGTAAAGACATATTTAGCACTGAGCACTCAAACAAGCCCCTCTGTGGCGATATTATTGCCATGGTTTTATATTTTCGAGTTGTAGGCTATTGAATGACGGACGGTATTTTGAACACTATGAAGGGAAACAATAGCCTGTGGTCTATTATCGATTGACACAAGCGAACTGACACCAATAAATAAATTATCCTCAGTCACTTGGCAAGGGGTTCTTTGACACCCTCTATTCCTTCACTGTCCCTATCATCACCACCATCATTGTCTTTGTCAGAGCTTGACGAATTGCCAAGGTTAATAATCATTTCATCCACCGCGATATCCAGACCACCTTCAGTATTTCTTTCTGTTCATGCTGTACGGGATGTGTCCAGTCCTCGGGTCGAACTTCGGCGAAGTAAAAGTAACGAAACAATGACAATGAAAGGAAACCCGACACAGACAGTGGTTAACAAGCGACTGAAACAATGCCTGCCCATACGAGAAGAATTCTGTCACTCGTTGAACTGATTTTGTAGCCACATGTTGGTAACGGGTGTTTGATAGTAAAATGTCGAGAGCTGTGAGATATTGTTTGTAGTTTTTGAAATGTATGCATGTGTAACGCATTTGCATTGAGTGTTTGCAAGGACTTAAATAAGTCACTTTGACAAATACAAGATTGTTACTAGGAACTTCAGTTATACAAAGCACAAAATTAAATACTTGTGACAGTACTTTTTTTTTTTCCTTCCTGGAGACCTTCCGTGGCTTTTCTTTCGACTGCCACCTTTGTCGTCGCTTCGCACCTGTTTTGTTTCCTTGAAGACGGCGTAGAGTTTCATGCAGTATGGACTCTTGCTCACGGTTATCTTTTCTACTGCACCAGCTGCCATCACAGCGTCCTGAACAGTAGGCTATGCATGCCAATCAGACTTGCTTCTTTGAGATTGACGATCATGCACTCCTTGTTCAGGGAGAAACCTCTGTCTAGAGCTGCATTGTTGTGATACAAAATCAGTATCATTTTAACGAAGCACGTTTCTGGCAGGAACTGAGGAAGGTGCTGAAGCCACTAATTCAGACCACAGCACGTCGAACCGTGGCTCTTTTCCGTCGAACTGCTTTAAACGCGCAGTAACGGAGAGCAGTCTCCGAAGTGCGGAGTAGCTGCTCTTGATGCGGTCAGCCATTGCGCCAGAAAGCAAATTCTTCTGATTACAAAGAATTTCCAGGGCAATGACGATCGTAACTTCTTCCAACTTAGGAGTCTCAGCGACCCCTATAGTGTCTAGGCAGGAAATAGCACGGGTCTCTCATGAGCAAGAGTTGACCACTCTTTGATTTTTTCAGCCATAGGATACGAATGTACAATTTCCGGCAGTTGGTGCGAAATTGCAGCACATCCGCGTCTGGAATTTTCTGATATCTTGATCTGTTAGCTTCATTAAGGGCTGCTCTTGTCGAAACACCCAGGTCTCCTTACCTGACCCTGACCTGAATTATTGCTACTTTGTCTATGTTATAACTTATTTTTGAGTTTATCGCCTATGCAAGATAATTTTTTAGACTTTCATTTAATTTTGGTGGTTAACTCTTTTATTGGATATGCCTTTTTGATATAATCAGATATAATCAGTTTTTCAGTGTGATTTCTCTTATTATTCATTAAAACTATTCAATTTGATTTAAAATGTTGAATTCAATCATTAGGCTACAGCTGCTCTTTACAGAGTCACAGCTGAACTAGAGTTAGTTGTCAAAGTAGTTAACTATTATAACAGGTCATGTCCACGACTTGGTTTCAAAACTGGACAGGTCCAACACTTGGTTTCAAAACTGGACATGTCCAAGGCTGGGTTTCAAAACTGGACAAGTCCAGATTTATTCACTAGAAAATCATCATCTTCTGTATCAAGAGGTAGACTACAACCCTGAAATAACCACCAAACATGATAATAAACCCCAGTACGGCAGTGCGATGTACTTCTTTCTTGTTATGTATCACTCACAATTTTTTTGCAATTTCTTCAAATCTGTTTAGATGGACTTGTCCTGTTTTGAAATTAGACGCCTCATATAATAAAAAATGCCTATCAATAGCTACGAAGATCCAACATTATAAAACTGTAACTCTCCCAGAAGCCACTTATGCTTGTGAAACACCGTTCCAAATTAAAAATGAACAAAGAACTGATCAGCTCCTCAAAACGGAAAGAAGAATCATTAGAACGTGCATAAATAAAAAGTATCAGGTTAAGGGAGTCTGGAGGATTCTCCCAAATGAAACTGTCTATCGTGAGATTGATCCGATCACCAGCACAATGAAGAAGAAAAGAATTTCATATTTTTTTCACATCTTACGGCTTCCAGAAAACAGAATTGTACGCCAACTGGTGATGAGAAATCTAGGAAAGAAAACTGGAGGAAAATGGATCCAAGAAATCCAACAAGATCTTAAAGCAGTTGGACTCAAGATAACAGATGCCGAGGAGAAAAATAAAATTAACACCATTCTTAAAACTCACAAATTTTCTGCAGAAATGACACATAGAAAGCTTATGGAGATTTCAGACGAGTTGAGAAAATCCCGATCTGAAAGAATGTAAAAGTACTGGAAAGAGGTCAAGAACCAAGCAGTACTACCTTCAAAGAAGAAGTGATTGTGAAACGACTGAAGTGGTCCAATGTGACCAATCAAGATTAATAATAATAATAGAACAGGTATCAGATATGCACTTCATGGCGCAGTCTCTCAAAGGATATCTTAAGGTGGAGCTAACTTAGTTTTTGGTGAAAAATATAAATTTTCCTTTTTGCGATGGTTTGGGTTCTCAACGTAAGTATGTCCATTTTTCCCATATTGATTTCAAGATCTATAAAGATTATGTCCACTTTACAATACAAATTTCTTTTTACTATCACTCCACTTTTACTCCGAGAAATGATACATGTTTCGGCTATTATTAGCCTTCATCAGTCAATTAGTAGCACAAATACACTCCGCCATATTCGATCTTAAAATATTACTAAGACTTGTTTGTTTAAAAGAATTGTACATGTCAACTGGCTTCAACAGAAATAAGATTCTTAAAGATAATCTTGAATCCAGGGGACACCCTTTGTCAATACTATATTTACAATCAAGTTGATAAAAGATTTTAATTTTACTATCATCTTCCGTGACACGTCTTTAAAATTGAAGTAAAACCCAAGTAAAATCTGATACTGGAATCGTATTAATCAGACTCAAAAACTTTTATTTTTTAAATAACACCTTACCCCATTGGAAAAAGCCGCCTGAATATCCCAACTGAGTCGCTTGTCAAGATTATGTGGATTCCATTATACGACTTTCTTTCTATTACACACAATTGTTAACAACGGAAATCAGGATAACCATTAATTTCTTCGTTCACAATTGTGACACTTTTCCATTATTTTAGCAGGATGACAAAAAAAAAGCTTCGTAACTTAACACTAGTAGAAGTCTTTTCCTTAGGCATAATGGAATGGAAGTGTTATTCACCGTAAACTGATGCTTATTCAAGTAAAAGGATATGTAATTAGCCAACTGCTAAGATGAGTCTTCTAGATTATTTCTGTTTCTACCAGTGCGACCATCCAGCCGAGTACAATATGGTAGCGTTAAGAGATGCAGTGAGGTGTATCACCTTCATCCCATACAAAAAGTATTCCACTTGCATTAACTCCCGTTGTGACATCCAGATTCAATTTCTGTAAACAATAGTTCCCTCGCTAAGTTCAGGATGATTCTCACCTACAGCTGCCGTCCAACAACCCAAATATGATGTTCTTTCCAAACAATGCTCAAAATATGACCTAATCTTAATTATACCGGCAAAAAAAATCAGGGACGCTCTGCGTGTTATGTAAAAGACGATGCCGCAATCGAATTGGCGACGAAAATTTTTCCCTCCGAGAAAATGAGGTTACTTTGTTACTTGCGGGCGCGCGATTCAAATCTACAAACTCGCCGTATTTGCTGAGCTAGAGAGCAAGGCGCTGGCCACCGCTGTGCTTCAAGCAAAGGAAGGGAGTGTGATAGAAGGTGACAGAGAAATGCTGGCGGGCATGCGCAAGTTTCCTCGATCGCCATAGCTTGCTGCATGCCCGCCAGCATATCTCTGTCTCCGTCTATTACACTCCCTTCCCTTGCTTGAAGCACAGCGGTGGCCAGTGGCTTGCAGCCTGGCTCAGCAAATACGGCGAGTTCGTAGATTTGAATCGCGCGCCCGCAAGTAACAAAGTAACCTCAGTTTCTCGGAGGGAAAAATTCTCTCCGCCAATCCGATTGCGGCATCGTCGTTTACATAACACGCAGAGCGTCCCCGATTTTTTTGTCGGTATAATTAAGATACACCCAGTATAACATATAAATCCACTGTATTGTGACGATAATCACTTGATTTGCATCAGAAACCAATCGGCCATGGAAATACAGTCAAAGAAAAAAAGTGACTTTTCCTAAACATCCGAGCCCTAGTTATGACCCAACGACAATATCGATAATGATCATGGAAATAGGAGTACCGGTACCGTTCTTCATCATGCCTGCTAGACCCATCAGAACTGGTGACACCCACCTGCACACAGATCCGTCTGGTTGGGGTTGACTTTGCAAGGGCTGATGAACTGTTCCAAATTCTCCCATTTGGAGTTGAGATGAACCTCTCTCCACGAGATCTCGTCTTGCATCTCCGGATATCTCTTGCACAACTTGTTGGCCTGTTCATTGAACAGCCTGCGGCGGTATCCCATCCTCTGCATTTCCTCCATGTGGCTCTGAAACAACAACATATTAGGTTTAATCATTTCAAAATCTTGGTAATAAGGAGTTACTGACGTTTACTGTGCCCATCACTAAACACATGCTCAATTTCTAGTCGATTTACAATAATTCAAAAGTTGTCAGTCCTGAGTAGTGATGTGGGCCGGGTAAATACCCAGCGGTCATTTAAATACCTAAAATGAGGGTATTTTCAGTTTTTTGAGCTTTGTACAACACTTAAGGATCTTGATGAAGTGTTGGACAAACAAGGACTGAAACACAGGTATTTCATACCTTAAATTGAAATCAGGAACAATATTGATCCTTCAAAACTAAAAGAGAAGGAAAATGGACGTCCGGGTATTTTTGGGTATTTATATGTTTTGGCACTGTAACCTTGTCTTTAAGTGTATCTTTTTTCTTGAACTAAAGTAAAATATTGAATAAAACCTATTGGTTGTTTTGTGTTTTTTTTTTTTTTTTTATAAATAAAAAGATATTGAGAAGGTCGAGTTTTATGACGGTACTGGAAATGAGCAACAAAGATGTGGGAGGGAAAAGCTACTTTTGTAGTAATAAGAGTAGGCTATTATGTTAATTGAAATGTGTATGCCAAAACTCGAAAGGTAATAAAATATATTCAATAGGAAGGACAATTGAAAAAAAAAATAGCTTAGTACAAGTGCTGTAAGTTATTTTTCATTCAATTTTAAATATTAAAAAAAGATTAATTTATTAAATTATACTCTAAATAATATAAATGCATGTCAGGAAGTCTTTGTAGTATGTGGGCTCTATAATGGGTGAAGATGTATGCCAGCAAGCATATGGGTTGGCAACACTGCTCAGCTCATCCTACCCAGAATTCACAACTGACATGTACTTCCCTCCCAGTTTCTATTCTTTGTAGTCTATTGTACTTAACCTAACATTTTCAGTGTAGTGGAGTTGTTAGTTTATATCTCCTGAGCTAATTCCCAATTCTAATTATGTTTGTAAGTCCCAATTCTAATTAAATTTAATGTTATTAACTATCTAATGTTGTTACATTTCTCAAAAGTTAATGTAGAATAGTTTGCATACCGGTATCCTTTTTTAAGTTTCAACTTACCACGACACAGGATTTTTCATGAAAAATCTAAAATCTAAAATACCCAGGTATTTACCCAAAATGGGTATTTACCCGAGTATATACCCTGGGTATTTACCCCGATTTATAAATACCTGGGTATTTTACATCACTAGTCCTGAGATCCTTTAATTGGAAGGACAAATAAAGATACCAAGATTAACGGCCGAGGGGACCCTAAGCGCTGATCACGCGTCACCCCAATATCTGCAGGCCAAATGGCTGGGCAGCGGTCGCTTGGTCGGCCTTAGCCCATCATGGGCTGGATAGTGCCAGGGGTTGACTTTTTTTTTTTACTAGATTAGTGGGTAACATGCATGTCTTCCAAAACGTCTTCTTTCTCTGGCCTGGAGTTTCAAATGGCAATAAGTGTGCTTGCCTTTAATGCTGTCTATAAATTGAGTCCTTGGTCTTCCTCGACTCCTCTTTCCTTCTAGCTTCACTTCGAAGAGTGTGGTGCACCAGTCAGAAAGACGAATCAAAGGACCAACAAAACTATTCCTTCTTCTGTTTAAGGATTCAACCAAGGTACATGTCTCCTTTGCTCTTTTGAGAACATTCTCATTCGTGACTTTATCAGTCCTAGGTATCTTTAGTAGTCGTCGCCAGCACCACATCCCGAATGCTCTAAGTTTTGATACATCTGCTTGTCGCAGAGTCCGGGTTTCAGAGCCATAACTTGCAATACTCCATACAAAACTTTTCACGAAGTGTTTTCGCACCTCTAAGTTAACAGTCTTGGATGGTAGTAAAGACTTTTTTTGGAGAAGGCTTCTTTTGCCTGTGCAATTCGAGCATTTACTTCTCTCGTACACTTTCCATTTGATGTGATCAAGCTCCCCAAATATTCGAAATCCTTTATTGGGCTAGTTTTTCACCATCCATTAGAACTAAATACTAAATTAATGCTGTTCTGACGGATTGTGATATTAACCAACCTCAAAATCAAATTCCCTGCATTCCTTACTATTAGAGTCAACCATAACTCCGATTTTAAAAATATGGAGTTGGCCATGTTTGAAACTAGATTACTCGTATATTAGAGAATGTGACCTTTCGACCACCCTCTCTTTGGTTGGTTGGTTCCTTAGTTTAGAGACTGCGACAACACTGTCATGTAGCTCCGTGCACTTTGGGTGTGTGTAGTATCTGTCTGATAACCGGTGTTAATTGTGATGACTGTATTAGTGTGTGTGTATCTGTTTTAATTCAAGCAAGGACTGCAGATGATAATTTCAAGTACTTCCTACTTTTGTTAACAAATGCAAACCTGGCTGCAAACTTGGTTACTTGATGCCATCGCAACCAGCACCTGTCGAAGAACGTTGGAACTTAAGAGCAATAATCAAATTTAACCTACAACTTTTGCTTCACACAATTGAAATTAGAGGAAGGTTCTTTTACATGCCATAAATGTATGACATGGGCCCGCCGGCTTTACTTCCCCTCCAAAGGAAGTCATACTGAGGGATTTTTAACGCACTTAAAAAATCCAACGACTTTGGACTTTGGACGGGTTTGACCCCACGATCTTGGGCACAGAAGCTCAGCATGCCACCAACTACGCCACCAAAGGCGCCGTTAAACACGGGAAGGGCAGTTTTAAGTGCAAGACAAAATTCTTAAGTACCCTTAAAAATAAAAGTAAAATGAGCCCACACTATTCTATAAATGATTAAACACTAAGTCAGTCAGGAAATCGGAAAAGCCATCTTATCTTGCTCCATCATAACTTCTTTATTCTACTGACCAAACAGTCTGTTTTTACCCCCTCCACCGTTTCCCTCCAAGATGCTTTGAGGTTTGAGCCCTTACCACGAGATTTGGTGCTACACTTGTGCCGTGTTTACCCAAATCGGTGGAGATCCAACATTTCATCCCGTTTCCATCTAAATTTTGTTGATTACTTTGTTTAAATTTGTGAAGTTTGTACTTTGTCACACTGATGACCATGAATCTGCCGTTTTGCCGAGAGAAGTTTGTCGGTGAGATGAGGGTTAAAGACTACCTCCGATCTATGATGGTACAAATTAGATGGAATCATTGTTGTCGTTCCCATGGGGTTCCTGAAACCTATATAAAATGGGTGCAACTTCTTTAATGCAATGTAACTAGTGTAATACGCATCTCCGCCGGACTCACTCTGCCTTTCGATTTCACCATCGTTGTTCATCAAGGGTCTGCACTATCGCCACTGTTGTTTATCCTCTGCATGGATATGGTTGCGGCTGACATACAAACACCACACCCTTGGACCCTTCTTTCCGCTGACGATATTGTACTTGTACAAGAAACACGCCTTGAACTCCAGCATCAAGCGCAAATATGGATGGAAAGGCTGGCTGCCTATGGACTGCGCCTTAACATCCAGAAGACAGAATATCTTGAATATGGCCCGCAAACCGATGGCACTGTCCAAATTAGCGATCAAGATCTGCCCAAGACAAATAACTTAAAATATCTACAGTCTGTTATCACGTCAAATGGTGATGTCAGTTTAGATTCACGGCAAGGGTAAATGCGGCCTGGCTCAAATGGAAACAGGCCACTGGTGTCCTTTGCAACAAAAAGATGCCTAAATACCTAAAGGCAAAAGACAGTTGTACGTCCGGCAGCAATTTATGGGGCAGAATCCCGCCCAATGACAAGAAAACATGAACAGGCTCTGCGCACGTTGGAGATGAAGATGCTCCGTTGGACACTTGGACTGACTAGATATGACCATGTCAAAAATACAGATGTTAGACAACAATTAGGTGTCACACCAATTACGGAGAAAATGAGGGAAGCTCGTCTCCGTTGGCATGGTCATGTTATGAGAATGCCAGGCGACTCTGTCACCAAAGTAGCTTTCAACCTGGACCCAGGTGGAATGCGACCATGCGGACGACCTGCGATGCGTTGGATCGACAACATTAAGACAGATGCACGCTGTTGGCTTACAACCTGCAGATGTCAATGACAGGAAATAGCGGGGAAGATGTAGTAGAACAGCGGACCCCGTACTGGGATAAACGCTAGGAAAGAAGAAGAAGATGATTGTTGTCTGCTGGCCACCTACTAGGAAATGGTTGATAAGCTAGACGACACGCATCTTGCTCAACAGTTTGTAAACAAAGATCGACGGCTCAGTGTTCGGGTCTTTTGCTAGACGTTGACAAATGTTTAATGTCTTGCATTCATATTCTCAGTGAAGTACACGAGTGGATGATGCGTCTTGAAGAATTCGGAATGAAATTAAATCTGAAGGAGACGAAGTACCTGGAATGCGGTGACCAAACTGATGGCACGATCACTGTGGATGACGTTCACCTTAATAAAGTGTTGTTGTTCGAGTCTTCAGTCTTTTGACTGGTTTGATGCAGATCTCCATGCCTCCCTGTACTGTGCTAATCGTTTCATCTCTACATAGCTACCACACCCTACATCCGAGGCAATCTGTTTAACATATTCTAGCCTTGGTCTACCCCTACAGTTCTTGTCCTCGACCCTTCCTTCCATAACTAAGCTTGCTATTCCTGGGTGTCTTAGTATGTGTCCTACCAACCTACCTCTTTTCTTCATTAGCAGTCGCCAGAAACATCTCTCGTCTCCCACTCGTCTTAATACCTCTTCATTTGTAACCCTATCTCCCATCTGATCATCATCATTCTCCTGTAACACCACATTTCAAACGCTTCAATTCTCCTCTTTTTTGCTGCACCAGTAGTCCAAGTTTCACTTCCATCGAGTGCCACACTACAGACAAAGGCCTTCAAAAATGACTTCCTAACACCTAAATCTATATTCGATTTCAACAGATTCCTTTTCTGTACAAATGCTTCCCTTGCCTGAGCTAACTTACTGTTTATATCCTCTTTGCTTGATCCATCACTTGTTATTTTGCTTCCTAAGTAACAGAAGTCTCCTACTTCCTTTAGTTTTTCACATGCCAATTTGATGCCCATAGAGGATTCAGATTTATTTCGGCTGCATTCCGATATTTTTGTTTTACATTTAATAAAGTGACCCAATTCAATCACCTCAGACTGCAGCACGATTCCTGATGTCAAAACAAGTGTCACTGCTGCATGGATGAAATGGCGCCAAGTTACTGGAGTCCTATGCGATAAGAAAATCTAAAGTATATCGCACAGTGATTAGACCGGTGATCCTTTATGGATCTGAATGCTGGCCTACAACATCGAAGCACGAAGAAGCGCTTCATGCAATGGAAATGAAGATGTTGTGGTGGTCCAATGGCTTGACTCGACTGGACCACATTAGGAATGATATTGTGCGGAAGGATCACTTCGGTAGATGCTCAACGGATATCCACGTTGGAACAAGTATATAGAGACAAGAACCGTAAGAGTAAAGCAGGTTGTGAAGGAAGAAAAGGAGAGAAGTTAGGAAATATTCATGCAAAGGCTGGAGGATGACAGCCATGGGCACAGGAAACTGCTGAATGGAACAGTGAGAAACAAAAGATCAGAGAACGAAGGCATGAAAGCAATTGAGAGAGGAAATGGGTGTATAGTCCGGGATGCAGATGGAATCAGGGAAGATATTAAAAACTACTTCAATGCATTGCTGAATGGAACAGTGGATAATCGAGGAGTAACACAGAAGAAATGATTTGACAGAACATAATGTGGAGCAACATTCTATTACCTGGCCAGAGACCGAAACTGCCTTGAATCAGATGAAAGGAGGCAAATTCGCTGGGCCAGATGAATTGACAGCAGACATGATCAAGGTAGCAGGCATCCAAGGAATACAGTGGTTACATGGAACACTTGGGAGTCATTTGGAAGGAAAATAAAGTACCAGAAGACGGGACGAAAGGAATTATAATGCCCCTGTTTAACAAAGGTAGTAGCAGAAAGTGTTCTAATTATAGAGGAATCACTCTATTATCACACTGTCTTAAGATATTGGAAAATATTAAGAAAAGACTAAGATCGTTGTTAGAAAATAAGTTTGAAGAGGAACAACATGGGTTCAGAAACAGTAGAGGGACAACTGACAACATATTTGCACTAAGACCGTTAATGGAAAAGTACTGGGAAAAAGGAAAAGATCTCATAATCGAACTTCTGGATTTCATATGACAGTGTGCCAAGATGAAAGATCTGGGAGTGTTTAGAAAAGCTAATGGTTCTGAAATCCCTTATAAGAAAAATGCAAATGCTCAAGTTGTATACAAGTGAGTAATAGCAGATAAGACTGGTTCAGGACAGACAGAGGAGTGCAACAATAATAATGTTATTGGTTTTACGTCCCTTTTAACTACCCTGGCTTTTAGAGACGCCGGGGTGCCGGAATTTTGCCCCGAAGGGGATCTTTAACGTGCCAGTAAATGTACTGACACGGCTCCCTCGCATTTGCAGGAGTGCAACAGGGTAGCACATTATCCCCAGTACTTTATATCACACTTATGGATGTGATTATGAAGGAAATAAAGGAGATGGGAAATGGGGATCTCCATGCATTAGTCTTTGCTGATGATGTAGCTATACGGGGAAGAGACAGAACTAGAGGTACAGGGCGGATTAGATAAATGGAACTCCAAGTTTAAAGAGTACCAGCTGACAGTTAGCAAGAGTAAAACCGTAGCAATGATTATGAGCAGAACACCAACTCAGTGCAACCTTGTGCTAGAGGGAGAGAACATTGAATGTTTGGCGATTATCAATTACCTGGGAAGTACAATAACTAGAAGGTGGTATATTGGCTTTCACGGCCAGTAAATAAAAACTCAGCAAATTTTCTATGTTTGTGCCATGTCTTGTGTGGGGTTTCGCCTAGGACACCAAATGGCTCAACAACGGGCTCTTGGTGTCCCCGCCCGGATCCCCCACAGGAGTAGCGAACTGCGTGCCACCTCCCCCCGTTATGAAGCACACCTGCACCTCATTTCTGGGCCTGGATTTTACTATTAGCCTTGATGAGTAGCATACATGTTTCAAGTCAATAGGTGAGAGGTACTGTACCTGTATAATTGTTGCAACCTTTTCTGTTACCTTGCTTATAAATTGGTGAGATTACTGCTTTTGTCCTAAAATCCAAGCCAATTCAATTATCCTATGGAACCATTTCAGAGTGTAAGGGGTATTTTTTGGAACTGAGAGGATCCAAAGAAATGTAAAAGGGTACTACAGTGCAATCCCAATAATTTGCGTGCGGATAATTCGTTTTGTGGTTAATTCGCGGGTCTCCACGAGTATTTTTTAAAATGGGAATTCTCACAGCAACTTATCACGCTAAGTAAAGCAATCTCTCTGTCGTTTAAAAGAATTTTGATGCGACGCAATGCGTAAAGACGACAATCATTGAGATTCGAAAAGACTGAACTGAGTTTCTCTGCGATGTAACAGTAGGCCTACTTGCGCAATCTCCAAAACTTACGAGCATGTTGCCGCGAGTGGTACAGCACAGATTTCCTTTGTCTTCGAAGCCCAAACAATACAAGAGGAATGCACTTTCATTCGGAACCAACCCTCCCTTTCCCAACAGCCACACTCCAGGGTCGCTGACCTGTGAGTTGTGAAGGGTGGATGCGCGGACAGCGTATTGTAAACAGCGATTATTGCGTGATGGCGCAAACGTGCACGACACCGAGAGCGTGTTTGTTCGATGTTCTTCATGCAGTCAACAAGTCGGGAGAAAAGTACCGCTACTCCGCTCGTACAAAAGCAAGCGCTTGCCGACTTTTGTAACTACGATATTTCGAACGGGCAAGTTAGACATCGATAAAGACGATTATGACGGAATTTGACTGTTGGTGAGGAAAAGGGATCCAGTTGATATAGAGTGCGAGAGTGATGCAACGGAAATAAAGAAAGTTTCCCACAGTCAAGCTAGTGTCTCTAGTCACACTTATCTCTTATACAGAAAACCGAGATGAATTTTCGTTCTCATATAATATTTTCTTCGGAAATGTGCAATCGAAAGTTAGAATAAACGATCTAAGAAACAAAAAGTGATGACGGCTTTTTGTTAAATATTAATGTAGGCCTAATACACATAGGCCTACCAGTTACCTAGCATGCCTTATAAGACACTACAATCAGGAGTTAAAATTATTGTTTCGCGTGTTCAAGCCTATTTCAATATTTTAACCAATAATTTTGTTTTTCCTAGGCTTAACAAAAATAACTGCGGATAATTCGCGGTTTTCGATAATTCGCGGAAGTTCGTGCATTAATTACCGCGAATTAACGAGAGTGCACTGTATATTCAACCTATTACGAGCCTATACTAACAAGGGAAGCTGTAATAAGTCTTAGACTGATTTTGGAAGGTAGAATAAGGAAAGATAAGAGAACATTCATGGCATTTGTAGACTTAGAATAGGCTTTTGATAACGTTGATTGGACTAAATTGTTTGACATTTTGAAAACGATTGGAATAAAGTACAGGGATAGGAGGGTGATCTACAATCTATACAGAAACCAGACAGCAGTCATTCGAGCTGAAGGACATGAGAGAGAAACTGGTATTCAGAAAGGTGTAAGGCAAGGCTGCAACTTATCACCCAAACTTTTCAATCTTTACATTGAACAAGCAATGAAGGATATTGTAGAAAAATTTAAACTGGGAGTGAAGATTCAAGGAGAAATAATTTCAACTCTGAGATTTGCTGATGACATAGTCATCTTAGCCGACACACCAGAAGATTTGAATTAGTTTTTGAATGGTATGGACTCCGTCTTGAGGAAAGAATTCATGATGAAAATTAATAAATGTAAAACAAAAATATTGGAATGCAGCCGAAATAAATCAGAATCCTCTATGAACATCAAATTGGTAGGTGAAGAACTAAAGGAAGTAGGAGACTTCTGTTACTTAGGAAGCAAAATAACCAGTGATGGACGAAGCAAAGAGGATATAAAATTAGGTTAGCTCAGGCAAGGAAAGCATTTCTACAAAAAAAAAAAAGGAATCTGTTGACATCGAATATGGATTTAGGTGTTAGGAAGTCATTTTTGAAGGCCTTTGTCTGGAGTGTGGTGCTCTATGGAAGTGAAACTTGGACTGTTGGTGCAGCAGAAAAGAGGAGAATTGAAGCGTTTGAAATGTGGTGTTACAGGAGAATGATGAAGATCAGATGGGTAGATAGGGTTACAAACGAAGAGGAATTACAGGGTGTCTACCAACTCATCTGAAAAGAATTCCCTGAATATTCCCTGATTTTTCCAGGATTAATGAGAGAATTCCCTGAGTAAAGACTGCTACAAATTCGCCCGGGTACAGGAAGTGTGATGAAATGCACGCTACTTTTGGGTTTGTTTTAAGCGCTCTCCAGAAACAAGAAGCAAAATGTAATCCAGGAAAGCAATTGGAAAATAGGATTAAGTTTTATGTTTCCTGTTCTCGGAAATTCCAGGAGCCAAACAGATGTGAGCAATGGCGGCACAAGGGAAACAGTTCGGAAAATAAATTTATTTCAATTGAATACAAGTTAACTTATTGTCCAGTAAAATAAGCAAGGTTTATGAAGTCATGCTGCTTTCACTACGGTAAATCCCCCCAATAAAAGGGAGAACGGGAGGTTGAATACACACATCAAGGTGTGTATCATATGAGTGTGATCATCTTAGACCAATATTTAATTTGTAAAACCATTCATTACCATTGAAATCACTGATCCTACGTCACAGGAATGATGATATTCGGTAGCATAAGTCTGAATATAGGCCTACACAGTAATTTACACATATCCAAGGGACGAAGGGAGGCATATTCCAAGTTCTCCATCTCAATTAGGTCCACCTCGTCATGACAGAAGTAATGGAGTTAATCGATTTAGTAACTTATAAATACATTTAAATAAAGGAAATCATTATGAAGTTTCAACAGGCCGGAACACACTATTATCAGTCTAAAATAATTTAGGTTGGTTGGTTCCTCAGTTTAGGGGCTGCGACAACGCGGTCATGTAGCCCCGTGAACTTTGGGTGTGTGTAGAATCTGTCTGATAACCGGTGTTAATTGTGATGGCTGTATTAGTGTGTGTTTCTGTTTCTTAATTCAAGTAAGGACTGTATACTTTGAATTTTTCAAGTAGTTCCTACTTTTGCCGTCAAATGCCACCGTCAACAACTAGTTCAGAACTTGGCTACTAGACGCCACCACAGTCGGCTCCTGGTGACAAACGTAGGAACCTGAGCGTTGTTTACATTTTTAACCTAATTTAGCTGCACACAGGTGTAATTAGTGGAAGGTTCTTTAACTTGCCATAAATCTATGACATGGGACCGCCGGCTTTACTTCCCCTCTGAAGGAAGGCATACTGAGGGATTTTTAACGCTCTTAAAAATCCGATGACTTCGCCTGGGTTTGAACCCGCGATCTTCGGCATAGAAGCTCAGCATGCTACCAACTACGCCACCGAAGCCGCTAAAAATAATTTAACCAAGTCTGCTTGATAATACAAGGTAGAGTTAGAAAGGTGTTGCAAAAACATTTCCTGGGCACAATTAAAAAAAAAATTGGACAAAAGTTCTAGCCTAGCTATGGAACGTAGGAGCAGACAATAATCAAAGAATACCGGGATGGAAAAGCCGCGCAAACAGTATTGTCAACCCAGGTCTAACATATTGTTACCCGGGCGCGCGCTACTCTATTCCTTACTGCGGACCGGGCAACTGAAATACACCTAGCACGAGAAGTATGACAATTTCACTCGTATTATTATCGTTAACAGACTCGTCTGAACTGATTATCGCACCGACAGTTCCCGCGCGCCAAGCTAACACTTGACAATATACGCGGTACCTGAGTGTTATAAAACCTCACTTCCAGTACCGAAAGCATTATCAAGACAACAATATACCTATCTGCATTTCGTTGAACAAAGACCTTCGTTCGTAAATAACACGTAGTATTTTGATTAATGATCGGCTGAGAGGAGAAAATTACTCAAGAATGAAGCACCGTAAGACAACGTCAATTTACGTAGCCGGTTGTCCGCGCACCAATACAAAACTACGTAAATTTACGTAGCCCGTCATCACCCAGTAGTAATCAAAATTCGATCGCTAACGGGAGTTTAAATAGTCCCTAAATCTCTCTTACTTAGTATAAAAAGAAAATAATTTGTTTATGTTCAAAGGAAGCCAAACAGTAACGATATCAGTGAAAACGTCGAAAGAAAAAAAAAACAGTAGTCCGTTCGCTTTTAAAGCTTACGCTGGTCAAACCGTTAAAAATATCAATATACTATGAGTGCAAGACTTGTTCAGCATGAAAAGTTCTACAAAAAAGTCCGCAAGAGCATATCTCTATCTTCAAAACATCGCCCACTATACGTGTTTTTAGATTGGACGGGAGGGGGATTTGTGTGTTGCATGCACCTCGCCATAAAATTGCGTCTGACAAGAATTTGTCGCTCATGCTATCTCCATGATAATATAATGGATAGTCCAGTCAGTGATCTTAACCCATCATGCCGATACGTAAAACGGATATAGGCCTAGGTCTAGTTCGTAGTTTATTCACATCGGGGAGAAAAAAGCGCTTGTCACGAAATGCATTCATAACTGTTTCCGAGCAAAGCTAGTATAAACAATACTAAATTTAAAATATTTTGTCGCCAAAGTTGCTACATCTACCGACAAAAACGCTAAATCGGCAATACCGATCGCAACGAACAGAAGGCTCAAGGCAAAATAAAATGGCGTAGTTGGCTCCTGTGCAGAAGGCGAACGGAAAGGTTGCCACATCATGCGTTCATTTGAGCTTGAGAAGGCACTGCTCATTGGCTGAGCACTCATCAGTAGCGAGCAATAACTTCCCGCGAAATTCGAAAGTATTGCTTCCACTTTTACGGGATATAGCCAAACTCAGAAAAATCCCTGATTAACAAAGAAATTCCCTGATTTTTCCCTGATTATTCCAGAAATTCATAATTCCCTGAGAATTCCCGGTTTTCCCGGGTCGTAGACACCCTGTATTAAGACTAGTGGGAGAGGAGAGATGTTTCTGGCGACTGCTAATGAAGAGAAGAGATAGGTTGGTAGGACACATTCAAAGACACCCAGGAATAGCAAGCTTAGTTATGGAAGGAAGGGTCGAGGACAAGAACAGTAGGGGTAGACCAAGGTTAGAATATGTTAAACAGATTGCCTCGGACGTAGGGTGTGGTAGCTATGTAGAGATGAAAAGATTAGCACAGGACAGGAAGACATGGAGAGCTGCATCAAACCAGTCAAAAGAATGAAGACTCAAACAACAACTAACATATGCAGCTGTAACATGGACCACTACAAAAAGAGAGGAGAGTAGAATACGAACAGTGGAGATGAGGGATTGAGGGCAAGACCAGAAGAGATAGAGTTAGAAATGTCGAGATAAGGAAAAGGACAGGATTCTTGAAGCTGCAGCACAGAATAGAAACAACAAAGTTAAAGTGATATGGTCACATGATGTGGATAGAAGAGGAGAGACTACCAAAGAAAGCTTTTTCCGAAAAAATGACAGGGAAGAGACCACAAGGAAGACCCCGAAAGAGATGGACGGATACAGTCTGGGAGTGAATAGAGAAGAGGGGAAGAAAACCTGAAGATGTACTTTAAAAAGGAGAGGAGTGGTGGAGAGACAGGCAGCGATGGAGGTCTTTAATTCACAACCCGACCCAGGAAGCTGCAAACGGTAAATGAAGATGATGAATTCCCACTATACTTTACCATTGCTGGTCGAATTTCATTTACCCCTGCTGCATTGTGACTTTCTCAACCATGATCCTGTTACCATCCTCCTTCTCCTCCTGCATAATCTCAAAATCTGAAACGTCGACAGATAGGTCTCCATTAGCATTTAGCAAGTTTTCTTACCATCTTCCAATCTTTACCATGTAGTCTTTATCCTGGGGATTTTCAACAGTAATCCATCTGCAAACAGACCTCACTTTCTGCACTTTAGGTCTAACTATGCTTAATTCACAGTAGATCAGTCTGTGGTCTATTTCATCAAAAAAGAGCCCCTGAATAGCCTACCCTACAATTCCTGAGCAATTTCCTAAATGGAAAGTTAATAATGAATAGTCTTATTATTGACCTGGTTCCTCTATCTAGGAATATCCTTATGCTTCAAGAATGAGTTTGCAACCGATCTTATCATTCCAGGGTAACTGTCTGGTTAGAGGCATTTCATTCTTCTTCTTCTGTGCGAATGGGTCTTCTAGGACCATGTGGAATCAACACTTATTGGCCTTGATGTTGGCCCAATAACTCTTCATGTGCAAAGATTGAGCAAGTCTTAGTTCCTGTGGCCAGACGTGTCAGGTAGGTCTTCTCTTTTCTACCTCAAAACTCTGTATATGAGTAATTTTCATAATTTCCTCTCGATCCTTGAGATTGGGAAAACCTAATTCAGCCAAGTCCTTTTCCACCTGTTTGTACCAATTAGACCTTGTTGCCTTTTTCTGCAAAAAACATAGATTTTATGTGTTAACCTAGTTGAGTCCATTCTGCCAAAATGTCCCATGAATTGGATCCTTCTCATACAGATTGTGCCTGTGAATTTACTAATTTTCAAATAGACGTCAGCATTAGGGTTTGGAAGGTGAATTCCATCTTTGATTCTTGGTCCCAACATTTTTCGCATAATTTTGCGTTCCTTAATCTCTAATTGATTTCTCAGTGTTTTATGTTGAAGATTAAGTGTCTCTGCTCCATAAAGGGCTGCAGGTAAGAATTTTACAATTCCAAGAGAGGCATTTTTTGTTATAAACTTGGCATTTCATTCTATTGTATCGAATTACCAATATTTTAAAGTGAAGGTGTTATAATATTTTCCCCAGTGCCACACACACATCTTGCCAGACAAAATAATTCTAATCTATGTTACGGGCAGATACTTACAAGCCTCAGACCATGATCAACCTCGTTCTCCTCCTTGCCATACACCGCCTCGTGAATACTATTCAACCAGGAATAGAGTTCAGAGAACTGGCTGGTGAACTCGTTGAAACTCCAGGGGAGTTTGTCAGGTACGTCGTCCTCATCCCACGACAGCTCTCCGCTTGCCTCCTGCAATCATAGTATTCATTACAGTTAGATTAATTAAACGTCTCCGTGTAGTCAACACCTGGCTTTATTTAGTGTTTATATACACTTGTTCAGTACATGTTTCGCAGCATTGGGAAACTAGAGAAAAGTTTTTGTCCCTTCATCATCTTTCCTCTTTTCGTACAGCCAGTCATTTAACATTGAAATGTGGTGATCATTGTTGGTTACTTCAAAATAGAACACTTAAAAACACTTTAAATAATTTAAAAAAAAAACATGCCTACAACAAATAAGGTAAAATAGAGTCTAAAAATTTAAAAACACATTAAACAAGAAGTTCCCTGAAGAACTAAAGAACCTACTTTTCTTAAAATTTAAGATGCATGCCAATTATTAATCTATATGGATCTATCTAGAATAATGACGAAAATAAGTTGGCAATATCGAAATTTCAAATTAGTTTGTAATACTGTATACCTGGAATAATGTAGCCTAATAGAGAACTACAGTTGGCAGCCCTGGTGACTGACTATATTCTTAGTTCCATCTCTTAAGGGACCGAATACAAAATTTGGTTGAAGTCCAATGGATAGCATGGACGTTACATGCAGTTAAACATTGGATTTAACAGCGTGCGTAAAATCATGTTGGCAACAATGACATACATGTATTGCTCAGAAATAATCTGATATAATATGAGCTATTGTTGTGTCAATTTTGAATGAAATCCATTAGTTATTATAGAAGTTACATGCATTTTAAAATTGGACCTATCAGCAGGCTTAGAATCATGTTGGCAGCACTGGCATAGGCCTCTATTAGTTACTCCAAATTAATCTAGAATGCCAGGTACAACACGTGAGCAAAGTTTAGAGCTATTGTCTTGCATACTTTCTGATATATTGATATTAGGGTAACAAAAATAGAGACTATTTATTAACAGTTGGCAGCCCTGGTTACGCTTAAGAATCGGCATAGTCATATCTGTTATGGTACACATAGCACACACGAAATTTGGTGGAAATCCAAATGATAGTATAGAAGTTACATGTATTTAAAGTTGGATCTCTCAGCAGGCTTAGAATCATGTTGGTAGCACTGACGTATATAAGTTACTCCAAATTAGTGTAGAATGTCAGGTACTATACGTGTGCATAGTTTAAAGCTGTCGGCTTGCATACTTTCTGATATATGGGTATTTGGATAAAATGAATTGAGAGCATTTATTAACAGTTGGCAGCCCTGGTGGCTCTTAAAAATACGCTCGGTCATATCTGTTTATGTACACATAGCACATAAGAAATTTGGTTGAAATCCAATTGATAGTGTAGAAGTTATATGCATTTAAAATTTGGACCTATCAGCAGGCTTATAATCATTTTGGCAACACTGCCATGTATGGCGTCCTGGAAATTAAACTGCAATATTATTATCTATACGTGTGCCAATTTTGAAATAGCTCCCATTCATACCTTCCAAGATATCCAACATGGAGCTCAAATTTCAATTGCGATTTTTCAGCAGTTGGTAGTACTGACATCATTTTCAAATATGGCCGTGAGATATTCAGGTATAGATCTTTACTCCTACCAAATTTTGTTTCGATTGCTGCAGCCGTTTAGGAGTTGATAGGGGGGGACACACACACAGCCAGCCAGCCAGACAGACAGAAGGACAGACAGACAGACAGACAGACAGACACACATTTGCCCGATCTCATAAGTCTACTTTTTCCTCATTTTTGCAAAATGTGAAAAGTAGGCTAAAAATGTTAGGAAGGAAATTTCCTTTAAGTCCGTTGCACTTGTTCATGTTTTGAAGGGAAACAAACTTTGACCTGTCGGCTTATCGGCATATCTGGTTGCTTGTCCTTTTGATTATGAACAAGTGCAACGGACTTAAAGAAAATCTCTTCATAACGTTTTTTAATGTGTTTTTAAATTTGTAGACTATATTTTACGTTATTTGTTGTAGGCATGCTTTTTAAGTTTTTGAAGTGTTCTATTTGGAAATAACCAACAATGATCACCACATTTCATTCTCATATCATCCATTGTTTTATTAATTTCAATGTTAAATGACTGGCTGTACGAAAAGACAAATGCAGATGAAGGGACAAAAACTTTTCTCTAGTTTCCCAATGCCCCGAAACATGTACTGAACAAGTGTAAAAAAAAACCACTAAATACACCCATGTATTCACGAGATGGAAACTTAATCGCTGCGCCACGCAGCCAGTCAATATAAAAGATGACTTGTAGTGTTTTACCTGTCTGTTACTCTGCCATGCAATAACTAGCATGAACATAGTTCCTATACCAAGGATAAACATAGGACTATTGCCTTTTCAAAATGTTCGACTGTTTTAATATGTTTGGGGTTAACATTGTTCACGATTTGTTCCGTATTGACGAATGATAGTTTAAAAAATTGAAATATACTATGTTCCATCTAGTCAATACCTTTTGAGTTTAGTTACACACTAGTACATGTTTCAAGGCTTATTAATTCATAGAAAATTTGCCCCTTCATCAGCTAGTATAATAATAGTCTGTCACTATGAACATTAAAAATTAATGAAAGATGATTGATGTTTATGAAATATGATGGAAACATATGAGAGAGGTGCACACACATTAAAAAACCCTTACAAATTTTTACAAAAAAAACTCTAAAATGTTTGTTGCACTTACATTAAAAATTGTTCTTAAAATACCACACTGATGAATAAAATAATAGTTTATATTTTCATGTCCATTTCACTTATTCTTGCGTGAAAACAAGACGTCGCTGGCTAGGCCCACTGTCGCATCTACTGTTTGTATTGGACTATTGATCGTTTTATTATGGTCCAATGTTATTGTTGTGGGTATTGGCTGTAGAAATTGCTGACGATCACGTGTTTAAAATGTTTTGGTGATCGGAATTAGTGTATTCTTCTTTTACTGGACCTATTCATGAAAAATGTTTTCAGGAAAAGATAAAATATCAAAAAACTATATTATTTGAATTAAATATCTTTTAAGTTGAAATATGGTGTTTGCAGACGATCTCATGGTCTGGGGAAACAAGGAGGAGGAAATTCAGGAGCAACTGAAGACTTGAGAAGAAACAGTGGGAGAGTACGGATGAAAAATCGTCAGTAAATGTGAGATCCTGTTAACGACCAGGAAAAAGGACCAATGAGTGTGATAACACTTGGGGGTGGACAGCTGAAGAAGGTGGAAAGTCTCAAGTACTGGGAAGTATAGTGGAGCAAAATGGGAGAAATGACAAAGAGATTACGGAACGTGGCACACAAGCAGAAGCATTTCTGAGAAGCATTAAGAGCTTAGTGTGGAATAAAGATGTCCCACAAAAAAGCAAGGAAGTGTTACACAGAAGCTACTATATCCCGATACTGACCAATGCTTCAGAAACGTGGATAATGAAGTAAAGAGATATAAGCAGAATACAGGCAAGTGAAATGAAGTTCCTGCGAAGTAGGATTGGAGTAACAAGAAGAGACAGGGTGAGGAATGAAAAGGTCAGGGAAATAGTGAAAGAGGAGCCCTTGCAAGGTAGGATTGAGACATCAAGACTGAGGTGGTTTGGACACTTAAAGAGAATGGAAGAGAAGAAGATTCCCAAGAGGATACATGAGATGCAGATGCAGAAGAAACGACCAAGAGTTAGATGGCTGAAAGGAGTGGAGGAATGTGTCAAGAAGAGAGGCGAAGACTGAACCAGAGTGACAGCGGAGAGGTGGTGGGAAGAAAGGACTAAGTGGCGAGGCGTATGTTCCAAACAGACCCAGCCTGGGGCTGGAAACTCTACAAGATGATGATGAGGTTGAAATACGGAATGTTGAGGTGATGATATCCAATCAAATGGATAAACTTACTGATAGCACATAGGAAAACTCTAGAGCCTTTGGTTGTTGTGAGTCTATGTGTAGTTTGATGATGGTAAGAGTTACGTTTCATTTCAGTAGCAGGTGCTGTCGCGTCCTGTCCGGCGAACAGGTATCCATGGCAGGTTGCATGAATTAACTCTTGTCATGCTCCTCACGAACAAATCTTCACTTTTCATTCAGAGTTTATTTACTCAGGTTAGAACAATATAAGTGATTTTAGTGTAAGATACACACATAAGTATATTTTTACCCACACGAGGGACGGCTAACCAACTAGTAATTATATAATTTCAGACAATAAATATTAGTTTAAAAAGAAGTTTATATTTCCGCCTGAATCAATAATTTTGATTTAAAAAATATTAACAAAGTTGTTCATGGTATATGTTTCAGGGACTAATGAACCATTTATGTCCCCTTGATCAGCCAAATGTAAAGCATTAAATGAACGAAATTATTATAAAGCGTAGCATTAAACTATCCATGGTCACTTAACCTGATATGATGCACCATATACTGTATAGGTTGTTGAATTAATTGAGGTACAGATCAAATTAATGCGGTTGTTGACAGTGTGACATATGCGAAGGTAGTATGAGGAAAGTCTCTATATGTTGTCAGTGCACCGACAACCGGTTACTTTATGCATCTTCAATAACCTTTGCAGAACAGCCTTTAATGCTGTCTATAAATTGAGTCCTTGGTCTTCATCGACTCCTCTTTCCTTCTAGCTTCCCTTCGAAGAGGGTGGTGCACCAGTCAGAATGACGAATCAAATGGCCAACAAAACTATTCCTTCTTCTGTTTAAGGATTCAACCAAGGTACGCGTCTCCTTTGCTATTTTGAGAACATTCTCATTCGTGACTATCAGTCCAAGGTATCGTTAGTACTGTAGTCTTCGCCAGCACCACATCTCGAATGCCCTAAGTTTTGATACATCTGCTTGACTCCATAACTTGCAATACTCCATACAAAACTTTTCACGAAGTGTTTTAGCACCTCTAAGTCAACAGTCTTGGATGTTAATAAAGACTTCCTTTTTGAGAAGGCTTCTTTTGCCTGTGCGATTCGAGCATTTACATCTCTCGTACACTTTCCATTTGATGTGATCAAGCTCCCCAGATATTTGAAATCCTTTACTTGGGATGGTTTTTCACCATCCATTAGCACATTGACTATTTGGTCGCCATCCCTAGTGCATGCCATTACTTTGGATTTCTTTTTATTTATCCTCATACCACATTTATCACCATTATGAGCGATTTATATCATAGAATAAATATTAGAGCCGTCGATTTTATCAATTAATCGGATCGATTAACCAATTAATCTAAAAATACAATTAACCGATCAATGTGGTTTAGTTGATTAATCGAACCGATTAAAATAGTAGTGTGGTGTATTATTATTATTTGCACCAGCTATTGTCAGATTAAAACTCAGCAATTCTTCTAGGTTTGTGTCGTGTCTTGTCTTGTGTGGGGTTTCGCCTAGGACACCATGCTGGCTCATCGGCAGGCTCTTGATGTCCCCGCCCGGACCCCCACAGGAGTAACGAACTGTGCGCCACCTCCCTTTATATAAGGTGCAACTTCACCACTTGACTGCGAGAACTAAAAACTCAAGCAGCCTTAACCTCCCTATGAAGGCTTCCTAAAAGATGGTATATCGGCTTTCATGGCTTGAGCTTTTAGTTCTCGCAGTCAAGTAGAGCAGCTGCACTCTATATAAAGTGAGGTAGCGCGCAGTTCGTTACTCCTGTGGGGGTCTGGGCGGGGACACCAAGAGCCCGCCGATGAGCCAGCTTGGTGTCCTAGGCGAAACCCCACACAAGACACGGCACAAACCTAGAAGAATTGCTGAGTTTTAATTCACCAGCCGTGAAAGCCAATATACCATATTGTAAGATTGACAGGTCATGCCTTTGCTTCAGAAATATGAAAGCGATAATATGTCCTTAATTGCTTTCTTCTAAACTGAAGGGTTTGCTCACCGCTTTTACAACCAATAGGAAAGGAAATACCGGACAGGCTATTATTGTCTTATTACTGAAATCTAAAAACTGTTGGACTCAGTGATGCTGGAAATATTGTTACTATAAGAGAAGTACCCTTAGGTCTGAGTCAACTTACTGAGTGTGAAGTCCTAGAGCATAGAAATGTGACTGTAAGTAACTTCAACTTCAAACTCTTGTGTCATTAAATTATCAATATTAAAATATATTTTAAATAAGCTAGTATTATGAACTTAAATGCTTTTGAATGTATTTATTTATTTTAGTGTACTTGCACACCACCAGTACAATTCAATTTTAAAATTATATTTTCCTCAAAGCAAATAAAATTGTAAAAATTTTAAAGTACATTATTCAAAGCATTTTTGTTCTCAAGCTGATGCTGTGTGAAACCAGCTAAAATTCGATTGATTGACCGATTAACCGATATCAAAATTTTTAATCTATCGACAGTTCTAATAAACATTATTAGTACTGGTTAGTTCCTATTATGACAACAACCTTCCCCTCCATGATACCTTGCAACTCTCGATGAGATTTGTGTCCATGAGATAGTTGTAGTCCGGCTGGATCGCGTTCCAGAACTCATCTTTGTTGTCATCGCGACCTCCCCATGACCGGCGCCACAATTCCTGCTCGGGGTCCTTCCTGGAAATTAATTCAAACATTTATTACTAACATCATAATCATCATCTCAAATGTAACAATAAAACTTCGGTAATAATGTTATTGAGTGCTGAACCTGTCTACACTTGCACTTGGATAATATATGTCGTTTTCGTGATTTTCATTACTTATTACCTGTGAGGAATTCGGAATGAGAATTAATAAAAATTAGACAAAATGTATGGTGACAAGTTCAAGAAACGTAAGGACGACTTTAAAGTTAAGATAGGACGAAATAGAACAAATAAGTGTGTTCAAATACTTGGGATGCATAATAACTGACGGCATAAGATACAAACAGGAGGTGAAAACACGCATTGCAATTGCCAAGGGGGCATTTAATAAGAAACGGAGGCTGCTTTGTGGGGGTATGGACAAAGGCCTGAGGAAGAGAATTGCGAAATGCGTTATTTGAAATGTAGTACTATATGGAGCTGAGACGTGGACATTGAGAAAAGAGGAAGAAAAGAGATTGGAGGCGTTTGAGATGTGAATATGGAGGAGAATGGAAGGGATAAAATGGGTAGAGAAAGTGCGAAATGAAGATGTGCTGAAAAGAGTTGGGGAGGAGAAAAATATATTGAAGGTAATCAGGATGAGGAAACAAAATTGGCTTGGTCAATGGATGAGAAGATATTGTTTACTTATGGATGCAATGGAAGGAACGGTGAATGGTAGAAGACGATTAGGACGGAGAAGATTCCAAATGGTTGACAGCATAAGGTTCGACGTAAAGTATGAAATAACAAAGGGAGTAGCAGGAGAAAGGTTTGCTTGGAGAGCTGCCATATGAGGGCAGATGATGATGATGATGATTTCATATTCTGGGAGTCATTACTAGAGGTGGTGATTTTTAGCATTTTGGAATCAGAAATTTAGCATTTTGATTTGAACATTTAGTATTTTATAGCATTTTGAAAAAGAACCATACAATTTGGGTTCAACCTCATAAAGAAGTACAGTAATGTCTTTGGAATGGCATCAATGTGAAATTAAAATAACATTTGTAAAAGGTTAATAGTGATATAAAAATGTTTGGTTCCGAATCGACAATTTATATGGTTGAGCCGTGTATTGATTTTAAATTAATTAGGAAGGGGGAGGTACACCTTTACAAGTGTAAAATCCACAGGTATTTAATATAGTTTTCCTCAGTATCCCTTTGTTCTGCTGATATGAAATTTTGCACACTCCGAGCACTGTCCTTTATCTTTAGTTTTCAACTTGAATATTTGCGATTTACTTTCCCGAGTTTTTAAAAAGAAATTTCAAACAATTGGACTAATTTATACATTGATCATGCTTTTCCTTGATAATTTCTACAAAACTTCACATTTCTGGAAGATTATTGTTTTAGAATGTTCAAAATGCTTGTGTTAACAATGTGAACTAACATATTTTGCCTACCTTTTGAAATAATATTTTTTTCTCCCTTTTGTGGATTTATTTTGACATTTTAGTGTGGTTATGTTCACTCAGAAAATATAAAAAACAAATGTTCCAGCAATGGTTCTAGTTCATATTCGTAAGACACAAAAGATACATGTGAATACAAAATTTCATCAAAATATCTCAAAAACTGTAGTGAGTTATGAAGGAAAGGGAGGAGGAAATTGATGAGGATGCAAAAGGAGATTTAATATTGAGATCAGAATTTGACAGAGCATTAGAGGACTTAGGCCGGAACAAAGCACCAGGCATAGATGATATACCGATTGAGTTGCTACGCTGCATAGGAGATGAAGGTCTGATCAGGTTATTTCACTTCGTGTGTAGGATTTATGAGACAGGTGAGGTACCCCCTGATTTCAAGAAGAATGTTATCATCCCTATACCAAAGAAAGTGGGAGCTGACAGATGTGAAGATTACCGTACAATCAGCTTGATTACTCATGCTTCAAAGATCCTGTCTAGAATAATTTACAAGAGGATTGAAAGCCAGATAGAAACGGAGTTTGGTGAAGACCAGTTTGGTTTCAGGAGAAATGTAGGAACAAGGGAAGCTGTACTAAGTCTTAGGCTGATTTTGGAAGGTAGAATAAGGAAAGATAAGAGAACGTTCATGGCTTTTGTAGACTTAGAAAAGGCTTTTGATAACGTTGATTGGACTAAATTGTTTGACATTTTGAAATCTATTGGACTAAAGTACAGGGATAGGAGTGTGATATACAATCTATACAGAAACCAGACAGCAGTCATTCGAGCTGAAGGACATGAGAGAGAAGCTGGTATTCAGAAAGGTGTAAGACAAGGCTGCAACTTATCACCCATACTTTTCAATCTTTACATTGAACAAGCAATGAAGGAAATTGGAGAAAAATTTAAAGTGGGAGTGAAGATTCAAGGAGAAATAATTTCAACTCTGAGATTTGCTGATGACATCGTCATCTTGGCCGACAAGCCTGAGGATTTGAATGAGTTTTTGAATGGTATGGACTCCGTCTTACGGAAGGAATTCATGATGAAAATTAATAAATGTAAAACAAAAATACTGGAATGCAGCCGAAATAAATCAGAAACCTCTATGGAGATCAAATTGGCAGGTGAAAAGCTGAAGGAAGTAGGAAACTTCTGTTACTTAGGAAGCAGAATAACCAGTGATGGACGAAGCAAAGAGGATATAAAAAGTAGGTTGGCTCAGGCAAGGAAAGCCTTTCTACAAAAAAGGAATCTGTTGACATCGAATATAGATTTAGGTATTAGGAAGTCACTTTTGAAAGCCTTTGTCTGGAGCGTGGCGCTCTATGGAAGTGAAACTTGGACTATTGGTGCAGCAGAAAAGAGGAGAATTGAAGCATTTGAAATGTGGTGTTACAGGAGAATGATGAAGATCAGATGGGTAGATAGGGTTACAAACGAAGAGGTATTAAGGCGAGTGGGAGAGGAGAGATGTTTCTGGCGACTGCTAATGAAGAGAAGAGATAGGTTGGTAGGACACATACTAAGACACCCAGGAATAGCAAGCTTAGTTATGGAAGGAAGGGTCGAGGACAAGAACTGTAGGGGTAGACCAAGGTTAGAATATGTTAAACAGATAGCCTCTGATGTAGGATGTGGTAGCTATGTAGAGATGAAACGATTGGCTCAGGACAGGGAGGCATGGAGATCTGCATCAAACCAGTCAAAAGACTGAAGACTCAAACAACAAACAACAACATGAAGGAAAACAAAAGAAACGGTGGTTACCATGGCAACAGGTGTTTGTCATCTAGTTCAGTGGAGACATCTATATATTGCTATAAGAACTTCTTACTTACTATTATTGAAAGTTAGTACGCTTATCGGTGGTGAGATAGTATGAAATCTGAGGCCTCTTTCACACAGAGCCACCATGGCCGCAGCCTCTGGGGACACCTGGAGCAGGTCTATTAAGTTTCCATCCATAGGTGAGGTGGGCGTCATGATAAGGATGAAATAATGAAGACGTCACAAACACCCAGTCCCCAATCCTGAGAAATTAATCGTATGAAGATAAAATCCTTTGGCTCAGCCAGGAATCAAACCTCTCGGACCTCGAAATTCCAGTCCAATCGGCCACGAAACCGGCTTTGACGATAATCATATATATTATTTCAGTAGTATAAATACCTCCTGCGGTGCTCACAAGCGACCGATCGTGACAAATGAGCATTCAAATGAAAGAGAATATACATTAGCAGTGACGAATTGCACTCTAATTTCATAAATATTGATAATTTCTTTAAAAAATGATTTTAAAAAATGTACGAAGTGTACGATTTGCAGATACTGTTGCTGTAGGAAAATACGCTCCATAATTGCTGTCGACTTCACAGTTTGGCCGCTGTGACGCATGTTTCATGTCATTTTAACATTCTGAGGTATTTCCTTTATCATTTTGCATGGATTTCAGAAACAGTAAATCAAAGGAATGAGTACTCAAATCGTATAATTTCATAAATATCGAATAACTGGTGAGTGTTATGATGATCTAATTTTCAGTGACTGCCTTCTTAAGTTAGGGAACGTAGAACTTGGAATTCTAACGGAAATGTAAATAGTGTTCTATAATCATTTGGTTGAAATAAAAACATAACAACCTTTCTCCTTAAGTCTCTCATTATAAACCTATTGGGGAAAAACCTATTGGGAATAGTGTGGTCTATGGACATACGAGACTTCTCGCACGAGTCTGCTATCTTATTATATAATACGCTAAGGTGTATGTTTCACTAAACTCAAGTTCCTAAACCAGCGGGAGTTAGAAGGTGTGGTTTGTACTAAAATCTTCGAAATCGTCTCAATAGTACAGGAATAATCTTGCATTTCTTGAAAAGTCAACGGAAATGTATGTATTTGTTTATAAATTACTTTAAAACAAGTAAACAAGACAATAGTCCCTGGCAGAACTGTGTCGCGTACAGCCTGCATAACACTAGAACCGGGCGGGTAGTCTGTACACATGGGGCGCACACACAGGCCCGACGAGAGGGAGGGGCAAACAGGGCTGTAGCCCTGGGGCCCGGTCTTGCTGAGGGGCCCGTGAAAGTAGAAAACCCCCGAGTAGACAATTTTACGTACCTATTTGCCAACAAATTTGACATTTTTTGATATTCAGTGTATCTGAATCAATTGAATATGCTACAAAATTCTATCAAGAGAACATGTAAATAACCATTATCTTCATATTTTCTCGGCCAGAGAAACAGTAAAGATTCCACTGTTTATAGGGAGGAAAGTTTCTAAATAACATTTCAAATCGAGTTAATTGCCGCTAAGCTACATTAATGTACCTTCGCAAAGTTTAGTACATAATATTGTGAAAGGCGCTGAACTTGTTCTTGTGATGAGAGAGAGTAAAAGTTTCGGTCAGATACATCAGAAACGACATTGCAAATTTACAATCAACAAAATTAGTAAGTTCCAAAAAAAGTAATTTAAAAAATGCACAACGTTTTTCTGGGGGCTTTAAAAATAAAAAAGCAAATTTGATATTTACACGATGTCATGGGACGACATATACGGAGGGGGCCCGTAAGTGATAGCCCTAGGGCCCGTACTCACTCTCTACGGCCCTGCGCACACAACCCATTATGCGAGAATTCTCGCAACGGTCCGCTAGTGATGATAATAATTCAAGACCAGAACACTATTCTTTTTGAATTCTCACGAAAGGCGAAGAACTCGTAACATGGTGGCCACTCAAATCGGTCAACTATTTTCCAGGAGTATTCCAGACCTAATAAAAATCCAGGAGTTTTCCAGGATTTCCAGGTTTTCCAGGAGTAGTGGCCACCATGTCGTAGGCAACAATGATCTCACCTGGACTTTTTGGTCAGACTGTTGTAGGGCCTCTCAGCTCGTAACCTCGCCCCCTCAGGAGTGTCCACTCCTCCGGAGGGCTGCAGCGAGGACAGCGAAAAGCTCATCTTCAGGGCAGAGTTCTCAAAACCTGCAACAGTAACAACACAGAGTTATACATAGGTAAAAGCCGCGGATATACTTTACATGGCTGTGCGGATAAGCTGCGGATAATGTTTGGAGTAAATTTGCGGATAGTTTTTAGAATACAATCCTAACTTGTTGAATATCATTATTAGGACCCGGATGTTAAATTTTTCCGTTATGTTTTTTTTTTCATGACAAATATAAGATAATGATTTAAGCTAATCTCATTCAAATTATGTCATTAAGCATAATTAACACTCCGAACGGGAAGGGTTGCAATTCGGGCTGTGTAACATTCATTTTAAACTTACCACATGACATACAATGTCAAAGGAAATTACTTTTTCCTCAAATGTCTTAAGGTGTTGCTTTAGTAATATTTATGCTTTATCTAATTAAAAATATTATTGTAATGCCAGTAGATTCGGATAACAAACGTGGGAATACGTAAAAAAGTCGTGCGGATGAGGGCTGGATACGGATAACAGTCGTGCAGATGAGGGTTGGATACGGATAACAGTCGTGCACATGAGGGTTGGATACGGATAACAGTCGTGCAGATGAGGGTTGGATACGGATAACAGTCGTGCAGATGAGGGTTGGATACGGATAACAGTCGTGCAGATGAGGGTTGGATACGGATAACAGTCGTGCGGATGAGGGTTGGATACGGATAACAGTCTTGCACATGAGGGTTGGATACGGATAACAGTCGTGCAGATGAGGGTTGGATACGGATAACAGTCGTGCAGATGAGGGTTGGATACGGATAACAGTCGTGCAGATGAGGGTTGGATACGGATAACAGTCGTGCAGATGAGTGGTGGATACGGATAATAGTCTGCGGATGAGAGGCGGATGCGAATAACAGTCGTGCAGATGAGGGCTGGATACGGATAACAGTCGTGCAGATGAGGGTTGGATACGGATAACAGTCGTGCAGATGAGGGTTGGATACGGATAACAGTCTTGCACATGAGGGTTGGATACGGATAACAGTCGTGCAGATGAGGGTTGGATACGGATAACAGTCGTGCAGATGAGGGTTGGATACGGATAACAGTCGTGCAGATGAGGGTTGGATACGGATAACAGTCGTGCAGATGAGTGGTGGATACGGATAATAGTCTGCGGATGAGAGGCGGATGCGAATAACAGTCGTGCAGATGAGGGCTGGATACGGATAACAGTCGTGCAGATGAGGGTTGGATACGGATAACAGTCGTGCGGATGAGGGTTGGATACGGATAACAGTCGTGCAGATGAGGGGTGGATACGGATAACAGTCGTGCAGATGAGGGTTGGATACGAATAACAGTCGTGCAGATGAGGGTTGGATACGGATAATAGTCGTGCGGATGAGGGGCGGATGCGAATAACAGTCGTGCAGATGAGGGTTGGATACGGATAATAGTCGTGCGGATGAGAGGCGGATGCGAATAACAGTCGTGCAGATGAGGGTTGGATACGGATAACAGTCTTGCAGATGAGGGTTGGATACGGATAACAGTCGTGCAGATGAGGGTTGGATACGGATAACAGTCGTGCAGATGAGTGGTGGATACGGATAATAGTCTGCGGATGAGAGGCGGATGCGAATAACAGTCGTGCAGATGAGGGCTGGATACGGATAACAGTCGTGCAGATGAGGGTTGGATACGGATAACAGTCGTGCGGATGAGGGTTGGATACGGATAACAGTCGTGCAGATGAGGGTTGGATACGGATAACAGTCGTGCAGATGAGGGTTGGATACGGATAACAGTCGTGCAGATGAGGGTTGGATACGGATAACAGTCGTGCAGATGAGGGTTGGATACGGATAACCATCGTGCAGATGAGGGTTGGATACGGATAACAGTCGTGCGGATGAGAGGCGGATGCGAATAACAGTCGTGCAGATTAGGGTTGGATACGGATAACAGTCGTGCAGATGAGGGTTGGATACGGATAACAGTCGTGCAGATGAGGGTTGGATACGAATAACAGTCGTGCCGATTAGGGTTGGATACGGATAACAGTCGTGCAGATGAGGGTTGGATACGAATAACAGTCGTGCCGATTAGGGTTGGATACGGATAACAGTCGTGCAGATGAGGGGTGGATACGAATAACAGTCGTGCAGATGAGGGGTGGATACGAATAACAGTCGTGCAGATGAGGGTTGGATACGGATAACCATCGTGCAGATGAGGGTTGGATACGAATAACAGTCGTGCAGATGAGGGGTGGATGCGGGTATCAGCCGTGCGGATAACTTTTTTTTTATCCGCGCAGGGCTCTATAAACATAGGCTGTTCCTTCTTGACCGGTTCAATCGACAGTGAGAGTCTTCTCTATATAACGGAACCTCGCCGGGGACGTGTGACGGCGGGAGAGCGATTAGTCATGGACAGTTGACTAGCATCTAAAGTTACAATAACGCAGGTCGGGAAGCATCGGATACTCTCATATCATTGCGTACTTCCCCGCCTGGCAAGATAGGCCTACCTTAGTTGAGAGAATTAATATTGTAGCTTTCACCACAAAAATTATTCCAATTATTGGAATATGAGAAAAACAAGTAGTTCCGGGAAGAACTAAATAGCCTATTTTCATATATCCTACGTATATTAATTGCCTCTATCAACATACAATTGTTCAGTTTGATTGCTGAAATAGATTCGTAGATATTGAGAACCGTCTAAATATTTCGGATGGTAACCATGTTTGATTTTTATATATAGTCTTTAGAGCTATGTACTTTTACAATCATTCAGATTATTGTGTAGGTGTTTAATTCAAACTTCAATCGCATAATTAGGACACAAAAAATAAAAACGAGACTTTTAAAGTTTAGCTCTCGCAGCAAAGAAGAGCAGGTGCACTTCATAACAAGGGAGATAGTGATCAGATCGCTACTCCTATGGGGGTCCGGGTACGGACACCAAGAAACCGCTGATCAGCCTTTCTTGGTGTTCCTAAGCGAAACCCCACGGTATAAACCTTGAAAAATTGCTGAGTTTTAATCAATTGGCCGTGAAAGCCAATATATCATTTATAGAATACCTTATTGTTCGAGATTTAATCTCGAATAATTAATTCGAATGTCAAATTGGCAAACAATTCGAAGTAGTCGAATATTCGAATACGCACAGCCTTAATGGAAACGATCTCCCTTTTATCTTCTCCGACATCCCAGTAGTTGTAAATATAAACTGTCAAGTCCGGTCTTAGATTTCTAATTAATTAGCTCACTTAAACAGCCGTTCGGCTCATCGATAGAAAGTAAAACTCGTAGGGCGTGGTAAATACACAAGGTAATGAACGACTCCAAGTGCAAACATGATCGTATACTGTCCTAGCGAGAGTGGGCGTGGCTACCGGTGTGCGCACACACACGCTCACTTCTCTTATACCTGTATTCCTAACAATAAATCAACAATTATATTATTTACTAGTTATATGCACCCGTTGATTACGAGTTTATTAGTATATATAGGTAAAGCACTGCTCGGATGCGGATATACTGTAGTTTGCATAGCTCTGCGGATAGTGGATAAGCTGCGGATAATGTTTCGAGTAAATTTGAGGATAGTTTTTAGAATACAATATTGAACTGGATTAAATAATTATGGCTTTTGCTAAGATCATTGTCTTTCACGTTTCTTGTTATTTCCAAATATGAATCAGTGTTTGTTGAAAGGGCGTAGGTGAACGAAAGGATATTGTTGGGAAACTAAATAAAACTTCCCCAAAGGCTAAATTTTTATTTTATTTTTTATTTTAATGGATTTTGTGACAAACATGCTTTTATGGAACATGTTCCACTCACTAAAATAATTTTATAAATTTTTGTCCGGAAGATATACGCAAAAGAAAATCGTACAACTACGCCCTTTCAAAAAACACAAATAATTAGACACAAAAATTTTCATTAAATTGTTCAAAAATGCTATCTATTTGCCAGAGACAGATATTTACACAAATATATGGCAAAGATGGACACAAAATATAATGAATCATTGTTAATTATCATTTTAGGACTTTTTTTAAATTTTTTTGCAATACTAAGAAATTAGTGCAAATCTAAAGCACAGGCATTGTGTTCAGATGGAATGGATTTGCTACACACAAAAATTGCAAGACATTTGAAGCACAGGGAAACACTTATAACATAAGAAAGTCATTGTGGGTTGGTTCCTTAGTTTAGGGGCTGCGACAACGCGGTCATGTAGTCCCGTGTACTTTGGGTGTGATGCAGGTCCGCCCTAAAAAAAACGCAATATTTATGAACATGAGTTTTATACGGAAAGAACGCTTGCACAAGCTTTCTTTCAAAGGAAACAGATGGCTCCATCCAAAAGGAAAACAAAACGCTAAAAAAGTAAAAATGTCAAAAAATGTCGATTACGTCCTTTCAAAAAAAAAAAAAACACCGATTCATTTGCTTTCGCTTGGATTGTATGAGAATAATTGAGAAGTGAGAGAAGCCAGTCATGGAAATACCCTCAATTAGTGTTGACTTACGAGAAAAAAAAAAAAGCAAAAAGTGAATGTTCGTGCAAGTAGGATTTTTCTCAATCAACTAGAGCTAGGTATAAACACTGTCTTCAGGTTTAATTTTAAATATTATGACCAAAAATTCTAATATACTACAATAAATGGAACGAAACTGCAATTAGGTATTTTAGGTACTCACATATCATTTTTTTTAGGTAGGCCTACTACAGAATCCACTGTTTTGAGTGTGATTCGGAAAAGAATCAAAGTATTTTTGTATTTGAAAGTAAGGAAAACAATACGTAAAAACCTAAGAATCCGGTCTACACATTACTTTCAAAATCCTCGTAAATTGGCGATGCAGCAACATTTGTTCCTCTCCATCTACATTAGGGTTTCCTAAACTTTTTCTGACCATCACCCACTCTCGTGATTTATAATTTTTTTTCGCCCACCTCATTTCAAAAAACGCACAAATCTTAAAATTACTAACACATACATTCAAATACCTACATATAAGTTGAGAAATTAGGATTTTTACGGACAATTTTCTCTTATTAGGTAAGTTACATCGTGTTTATTTAGATATAGCCTAATTATGTACATTACAAATTTGTAAGTAATAGGTCTAAAAAAGGAATAACAATTCATGAAATGAATTACAGAAAAAAATAAAATTAAAACTACATGGATTTTTATATCTAATTAATTAAACAACCTAAATGTCTAATTAATGTAATTTGATAAACTACTGTAGTTGTAAATAGATTAAAAAGGAAACATAATTTGATATAATTAAATAACTTGTTTGCATTTTTATTTTATTCCTCGTTTTTATTGGCAAAAATTTCTCGGTCCTATTGTATATATAAAGAACTGAATTATTTGCCCACCATTTTTTTCAAATCGCCCATCGAATTCATATTCTGTCAGTTTCGCCCACTGGCGTGCTAAAATCTCCCACTACTGGGCGAATTCACCCAGTTTGGGAATCTGATCTACATTAAATAATTAAATATAAACTGTATATTTTGTTCTCACTTTCTCTATTCCAATTTTTGAAGTGGTTGATGAGTTAACCTGAATATTGTCACTTACCAACAGGCATGTTGTCGATATCGGATGATCAGTCTCGGATGTTCAAACAGCACCGCTCCATCAAGGAACAGAATGTTGAATGCAGTCGACTCGGCGCTTACCGTGGGTTGTGTAGTGTTGTGTATGTGTGGGTGACGTAGAAACTGAAACAAAACAACAAATACACAAATGGCTTGAGAATATGGTTTTACAAATTATTTTAACATCAATAAGAAATATTATAACTCATAGTTAACAATAATAATAATAATAATAACAATAAACTCAAGTCATTGATGAAAGTGATAAGAGATTCAAACCAATACGACTTCCAGACATGCAAGCCGCTGTAGACTGAGTTGTGACATATTTATGAGAAAAGAAAATATTAATAATAATAATAATAATAATAATAATAACAGCACCCAAATGCCATATGATCCAATACTTATAGTGATTACAACTAAAACAAGTAATTTTGTTTCAGGTTAAACCACCTGCCCGGCTTTACTATTAAGGGGGTTCGATGCGACACAGTTCTGACAGAAATGCCAGAAAAGAACGCATGAATCGCAGAATGATCAACCCCCAAGATCCATTGGCTGCTCAATGTGCCAATATTGTGGAAGAGTCTGTGGTTCTCGGATTGGACTGTACAGTCACCAAAGAACTCAGCAATATGATTAGGCCAAATATTGGTTTACAGCGAAGATTTGTATAGCTTGGAAGACAATCATACTTGTATCACGAGGGATAGCCTAGTAATAATAATAATAATAATAATATCGTCCTGTTTATTTGTTTAAACGCACTTTTAAATACATTGTAGATATTTATGTAATCAGAGTGCAATTCGTCACTGCTGCGGTTTAATACCCTTTCTACTGAATGCTCATTTCTTACGATCGGTTACTTGTTCACAGTAGAATGCAAACATATTTGCCATTGCAGACAATTGATATAAATATCCATATTGATAGTAGAATTAAAAGTTTAAAAATATACACCACCAATGATTTAGGTATGCCTTCCTTCGGAGGGGAAGTAAAGCCGGCGGGCCCATGTCATAGATTTATGGCTTGTGAAAGACCCTTCCACTAACTAAACTTGTGAGAAGCAAAATTTGTAGGTTAGATTTGATTAACGGTCTGTAGTTCCAAATTTCGTCGCCAAGTGCAGGTTGGGGTGACATCTAGTAGCCAAGGTCGCCGCTAGGTGCCGTTAACGGTAGCAAAAGTAGGAACAACTTGAAATTGATCGTCTGCAGTCCTTGCCTGAATTAGAGATAGCACACACACACTAATAAAGCCATCACAATTAACACCTGTTATCAGACAGATTCTACACACAGCCAAAGTACACGGGGCTACATGACTACGTTGTCGCAGCCCCTAAAGTGAGGAACCAACCAACCACCAAAATGTCTTCGGAATTATAAGACGATAAAATAACCAGTGATGGACGAAGCAAAGAGGATATAAAAAGTAGGTTGCAAGGCAAGGAAAGCATTTCTACACAAAAGGAATCTGTTGACCTCGAATATAGATTTAGGTATTATTAAGTCATTTGTAAAGCCTTTGTCTGGAGCGTGGCGCTCTATGGAAGTGAATCTTGAACTATTTCGTGCAGGAGAAAAGAGGAGAATTGAAGCGTTTGAAATGTGGTGTTACAGGAGAATGATGAAGATCAGATGGGTAGATGGGGTTACAAACGAAGAGGTATTAAGCCGAGTGGGAGAGGAGAGATGTTTCTGGCGACTGCTAATGAAGAGAAGAGATAGGTTGGTAGACACATACTAAGACACTCAGGAATAGCAAACTTAGTTATAGAAGGAAGGATCAAGGATGAGAATTTTAGGGGTAGACCAAGGTTAGAATATGTTAAACAGATTGCCTAGGATGTAGGGTGTGGTAGCTATGAAGAGATGAAACTATTAGCTCAGGACAGGGAGGCATGGAGATCTGCATCAAATCAGTCAAAAGACTGAAGACTCAAACAATAACAAGACGATGGGGCTTCTCGTATCTAGAGATGTGGAACCATTGTAGATATACAACAATTGACAAATTTAGTAAATGCAAAATACTTTTCTTGGCCCGGTGAAATCTACCTCCGCCTTCCGGCGTGCCGAGAGGAATTTTTAAATCCCTCCCTATATTATTCTGCTAAGGTTGGGACCGAAAATAATGTCCCATTATCACCAACCTACACATATGGGGTACCTACAGGTTCAGCATAACCCAATGCGTAAGCGAAACGCACTCACTTACTCTTTAAATGCCTCACAATTAAATAAATACCTTAAAACATGTATATTTACAATGAAATAATGAAAGAATGCAACACGGTAACCATGGTAACAGAATCTCACAGGTCCATCTATTTCTGTAAGACGCAATGCAATTCCAATTAACTTATTACATTACTGTGAAAGTTTCCAGACGGTTATAAGGTTATCACTGAACCAAATTAAGCTGTAAAATTCATCAATACATACAGTATAATGCTCTTAAGAGGGGTCAAGGGGCCCTAGAATTTTTCAGTGTCTGTGATATTCCCAGAAAACTAACTTCGCTCTGATATACCCATGAAGGAATGACAAACCCCTAACCACTGCACCAGTAGCTGAATTGATAAAGTCGGATTATTCATACCAAGGATAAATCAGTCATAGCATTCATAGTTGAGATTTTGCCAAGTGTACTCTTTACAACTAGAATATTCGCGGGCGAAGCCGCGACGCGTAATGCTAGTTTAGATTACTTTCTTAACCCAAAATATCGGGATTTCATTGACAGTGAAGCGCATTGCATTTCGTGAGGTCGTATTATGAATTGTATCGTGGACAAGGTAGAAGGGACGCTCGATTGGTTCTTGTAGTGTGATCAAGGTGCAGAGAGATCTCCGCGCCAGGCACTTAGGGGTTCGATTCTCATCAAGTTAGCACGCGATCTGCATTCCACACCACGCAGTAACATGCAAGCATGAACAGGACATGGACCCGTACCGCAGCACAATATTATATTTTATACCGTGTGGGAACAGTGCTTGTTTCTGTCAGTGGCGTAACAGAGGTGAGGGGAGTGTGGATCCAGCCACCAGAATAGTATCGAATGAATAACAATGTCCTTTATTATTATTATTATTATTATTATTATTCTTTATTTGTTTCACCCAACATTGGGGTACATGAAATCAATCACTTCTTATTGTTTTGAGCTTTCCTCTTGGCTCAGTATTGCCTCATCCTTTGAGATCTTGCTTCCCTTTCTTCGACACAGATGTGGATCGTACGCTTTTGTTTGATTTTAACTTGGAACCGTTGTGTCTTATCCCTGGTGATAGTTGTGTCTGTTTTGTCCATGAGCATGGTGTCTGTAATTTGGAGTTCCAATCTTTCTCGGTATCCTTAAACCAAAGAGTTTTTTATTTATTATGGAAGTAGTCGAAGATCTTTTTGGTTAGTCTATTTGAATTCATTCAGAGGATGTGCCCATAAAAATCTATTATTCGTTTTCTTCTTGTGTCAGAGAGTGTTTCAGTCTTTTAGTAAAGCGTTTCGTTCCTGACATGGATTAATTTGTTGTTACGAAATTTGGGGCCTAAGATTTTGCATAATATATTTCTCCAGCGTTTCAAGCGGTCCCTGGGTGGTGAGAGACAATGTTTCGGCTGCATATAATTCTTCTGGTTTTATTACCGTGTTATGTCTTATCTTGGTATTCCAGGAGAAAGACATTCTCTTTATAAGTGTCCTTCGTAAATTGGAAGGCCAATTCAACTTTATTTCTCCTATATTCCCTTGCCTTTTTCTCTTGCGCATTCCAGCTGATCAATTCCCCAAAATATTTGAATTCTTTGACAATGTATTATGTAGGTCTATTGTTTGCCCAATTTGAAGCTTTTTTTGTGTTTTTTTTCTGTTTGTCATTATTTTTGGTCTTTTCAACTGAGACTCTGAGACCCATTTTTATTTTTTATTCTTTGATTTTCAGCGTTATGCCCATCTGTGGAGTGCGATAATCTTATTCAGCTGATGAATTTCTTTTTTTCCTTCTCCCCAAATCTCTGAAAATCTTCCTCCGTCCTTCAGTTCATGTTTCATTGGTCTTGGTAGATATTTTCTCAGCAATATGAAGGTTGTAGATTGCTGATTTGAACTGGAGTCGATCTTGTATAATTTAGGCTGTGATGTCAACTTTTTGAAGGTCATTTTCTATTTCACTAAACCAACCCTGCTAAGCCGACAACTTGACTTTCATTGAGAGAGCAATGTTGAGAATCCTTTTGGTGAGGCTGAGGCTGTCATAGTTCATTCTGAGAATGTGGCCGTAGAACTTCAATCACCTTTTCCTGAAGGTGTCGTGGACTTTTCAACATGCTGATCAAGTTCCCATGACTTACGTTTCATCCAGATTCCTTCTGAGCGAGCAGACTGGACCAAGGATTTTCCTCTTATTTTCCTTTCTTGTCTCTCGACGTCTTTAATATGTATTATTATTATTATTATTATTAAATCGCTTATCGCCCCAGCTCGGCTTCACCCACGGTCTCTGCGAGGGATCAATCCTCTACCGTCACAAGGACGGTGTCTGGGGTCAACCGTAGAAAGAAACAAAGGACGGAAGGAAGGAAGAAAGGACGGAAGGAAGGAAGGAAGGATCACCGGAAGTAAGACAGAAGGAAACAAAAGAAGGAAGGAAGGAAGGAAGGAAGAAAGAAAGAAAGAAAGAAAGAAAGAAAGAAAGAAAAAGAAAGAAAGAAAGAAAAAGAAAGAAAGAAAGAAAGCAAACAAACAAAAAATAAAGGATGGAAAATAAAAATAAAGAAAGGAAAATAGAAACAAAGGAAGAAAGAATGAAACAAAGAAGGACAAGAAGGTAGAAGAGAAGAAAGACAGGAAGGAAGAAAGAAAGAAAGGAAGACAGGAAAGAAGGAAACAAACAAGGTTAGGAAGAACGAAATACAGGAAAGAAAGGAGAAAGAAAGAAAGAAACAAACAAACAAACAAACAAACAAACAAACTAAACAAAGTTAGGAAGAAAGAAAACAGAGGCAGAAAGAAAACAAAACAGAACAAAGGAATGACAATAGAAAGAAAGAAAGAAAGAAAGAAAGAAAGAAAGAAAGAAAGATGTCTGATTCGAGAAAGGAAGGTATCAGAAAAGATATATGTAAGGGTCAATCAAAACGGGAAAAATAAATACATCCTAGACGTCGAATACACCCTAATACCGCCAAGAGAATATATCAGGAGCCCGGGACAAGGGGAAGCAATACCGGACTCAGCCGGGTCCCCATGGTCGCCAACCCACTAGTTGTGAGCCCCTGACGGGCACACACGAAATGGAAAGTTGCGTGAAAGTATCGATTGAACATAAGTTATGCTCTTGTTTTACTTTGGAGCTCATTTGAATACAACTGACCTTACTGGATGATCAGCCTTAGACACACTGACCTGAGTCACGCGTGTAACCGCGGTTAATATTGACCGGAACATCGCTAATAGTCGTTACGAGGAGGATCACACTGGATCATCAGTCCTCCAACAAACAGTAGGGGAGAATCAGCTTAAGGCTTTCAAAAAATGAACAGATGACAAAAGGCATGTTGCCTAAATCAATTAGTAACACTTAGGAAGAAATTTAAATTTAGTAACTTTTAGTTTGTTATTGTTGATACTACTAGTACTAGTGCTAAATCCGCGATACCTTGTCTAAATATCCAATGTGATAAATCTAATAATACACTTGACTAGCAGTAGTGCCCGGCTTCGCCCGATGCACTTATTTATTTGTTTTATGGAAGATAATAAATATTACTACAGTACTGAACTTACAAACGGTGCAGATCTGTGCCAAAGGGCCAAAATGCAGGGAATGGAGTGGTCTGTCCAAAATTTCAAGTAGACAGTATTACTCGTCTGATTCTAAAGGGTAACAATGGACAACAAATTGGCAGGAGAAAAGCTAAAGGAAGTAGGAGACTTCTGTTACTTAGGAAGCAAAATAACCAGTGATGGACAAAGCAAATACGATATAAAAAGTAGGTTGGCTCAGGCAAAGAAGGCATTTTTACAAAAGAGAGATCCGCTGACATCGAATATAGAGTTAGGTATTAGAAAGTCAGTTTTGAAAGCCTTTGTCTGGGGCGTGGCGCTCCATGGAAGTGAAACTTGGACTGATGGAGCAGCAGAAAAGAGGAGAATTGAAGCGTTTGAAATGTGGTGTTACAAGTGAATGATGAAGATCAGATGGGTAGATAGGGTTACAGATGAAGATGTATTAAGACGAGTGGGAGAGGAGAGATGTTTCCGGCTACCACTAATGAAGAGAAGAGATAGGTTGGTAGGACACATACGAAGACACCCTCGAATAGCAAGCTTAGTTATGGAGGGTCGAGGACAAGAACTGTAGGGGTAGACCAAGGTTAGAATATGTTAAACAGATTGCCTCGGATGTAGGGTGTGGTAGCTATGTAGAGATGAAACGATTAGTTCAGGACATGGAGGGCTGCATCAAACCAGTCAAAAGACTGAAGACTCGATCACCAAGAAGTATATAAAATTTGGTTCAGATCGGTGCAAGTGTAGATTTGTGCCAAAGAGCCTAAATGCTGGGAATGGAGTGGTCTCACTTTGATCTTTATGCTCCTTAGTAGTGTCAGAATTACGAACTAAAACCGGAACATTTAGTGTTAAATTCAGCGAGTAAAGGTAATTGTTGTCTAATAGAATTTGTCGTCATAGTCTAATAGAATTTGTCGTCATATGGTATAGGATTTCAACATTCCGTCACTAATACGGCCGTCACAATAACACAGATTATAGCAGATAAAATTACACACATACACACCCTAGTACACAGAACTAAATGACCACAATGTCCAAGCTAAAATGGCACAACAAAAACAACCAACAATCAGTGCTAAACAGCATGGTAGTAAGCTAAGACAAAAAATAATAATTACATGCCCTGAAAGAAGAACCGGCCACGGGTCGTAGACGCGATAAGACGAAGTATGCGATTCGTAAACAGCTCATGTCATCGATCAGGTGACCCAAATACTAGTCGTTGAATTCCTGATAACTTGGCCAAGGTTGGCCTTAGTCTGCAAGGAAACTCGTTCCGCGAGGGGACAATAAGAAATGGCAGAACATCCTACTCTACCAATACAAGCAAATAAAATTAGACTGTCCGGTATGTCTGCACTTTCATGGAAAGAACAAAAATAAAAGCACAACGCTTTATATTCGTTTACATCACAGCAATGCCGAAACGACTGTTCTTTCGATTCCTGTAGGTATGTAGCCTAGGTATAGTCCGCGTCACCTTAAATAAGTTACTAACATTGTACCGGTAACCTTAAAGGCCGGTATTACACTATCAAATAAATTTGTCAAAGATCTTTTATAATAGATATGACAGTGTAATGGGGAAATCTTTTATAAAAGGTGGTTTTATAAAATTTATTTTATAAAATGTATGATCATCATGGTATCTTTGATAAAAGATTCAAACCAAAATGGCGGATCATAACAGCTGGAATATTACCACAATAAAGATGCTCATATCAGAGTGTGAAATGCATGAAATGTTACATAATGATTAGTACACAATGTAAAACATAAATAACAGTTAGAAAGTGTAGGTAAAAATAGCCGAGACTAGAAGTGCTGAACATAAAGGGCACACATTTCAGGACAAAAAGAGGAATGAAATAGTTAAATAGGCTGAAATAAGCCGTGAATAGTAGTGTGTTGTTATAATATAATTCGCTAATTTCACTTATGGTATTACAAGCGAATGTAAATAACCACTTTATCTTTACCAGTACGTAATACATATAACCAACCGCATCGAACGTGTGCCTAGTTGGCCGAGCGGGTAGACCGTTCGACTTCGGACCGAAAGTACCAGGGTTCGAATCTCACTGAATACATAGTTTTTTTACTTCGTATGTTTCAATTTTATTTGCTCAGGCAGTGGTTGTTTCGAACGTCACCATCATTAATTTCATCATAATTATTAAAAATTTAATAATAATGTAATTTTTCAAATCTTCGTACTGCAGCTCGTTCACCAAGATTTTACTCGTATGTTTCCTGTCACATGGCGATCCATGGTTTAATCCAAAGACGTTTAGTTTATCTTTCCATTTCTTTTATTTACTGGTATTGTCACTACAGAATTTCAACTGCGGTACCGCAATACAGCCAAGTGAACAAGGAACTGTCCTTCATCCATTTTGCTGAACTATGATAAAATATTTGATGTAGTGTAATGGTGTGATTATTGCTTTGTATAACTTTTATAAAAGTTCAGTTTTATAAAATATTGTATAAAATTTATTTGACAAACTTCTTTGATAGTGTAATACCGGCCTTACCGTTTGTCCCTCATCATTAAAGAACTTGGTGATCTATAGTCCACAACACCTAAAATAAATGACTAACAATGTAACCTTACCATTTGTCCCCCATCACTACAAACATGGTGATTATATAGACCACTAGGACCAATAACCTAGACGTTAGACCCGTTAAAAAACAATTATCATCAAATATACTCTGCGTAACCTTAAATAAGTTACTAGCAATGTAACATTACCATTGTCCCCCATCACTACAAACATTGTAACATTGTTCACGTCACCTTAAACAAGTTACTAACAATGTAACCTTACCATTTCTCCCCATCACATAAAACATGGTGACTTCTAGTCCACATCACCTTAAATAAGTTACTAACATTGCAACCTTACCATTTGTCCCCAATCACTACAAACATGGTGATCTATAGTCCACGTCACCTAAAATAACTTACTAACAATGTAACCTTACCATTGTCCCCCATCACTACAAACATGGTGATCTATAGTCCGCGTCACCTAAAATAAGTTACTAACAATGTAACCTTACCATTGTCCCCCATCACTACAAACATGGTGATCTATAGTCCGCGTCACCTAAAATAAGTTACTAACACTGTAACCCTACCATTGATTATTCTTCTTTATTTGTTTCACCCAACTTTGGGGTACATGAAATCAATGACTTTTTTATTGTTTTGGGCTTTCCTTTTGACCCAGTATTGCCTCATTCTTTGAGATCTTGCTTCCCTTTCTTCGCTTTAGTTTGAGTTTCACTTGGAACCGTTGTTTCTTATCCTTGGTGACAGTTTCGGCTGTTTTGTCCATGAGCATGGTGTCTGTAATTTGGAGTTCCACAAGGTATTTCTCGGTTTCCTTAAACCAAAGAGGTTTTGTTTTGTTTTGTTTTTTATTACGGAAGTGGTCGAAGATCTTTTTGGTTTATCTATTTGAATTCATCCGGAAGATGTGCCCATAAAAATCAATTCTCCGTTTTCTTATTGTGGCCGAGAGTTTTTCAGTTTTTCGGTAAAGAGTTTCGTTCCTGACATGGATTAATTTGTTGTTATGAAATTTGGGGCCTAAGATTTTGCGTATTATCTTTCTTTCCTTGACCCAGCTTTTCAAGCGGTCCCTGGGTGGTGAGAGACAATGTTTCGGCTGCATATAAGGCTTCTGGTTTAATTACCGTGTTATAGTGTCTTATCTTGGTATTCCAGGAGAGAGACTTCTTGTTATAAGTGTCCTTCGTAAATTGGAAGGCCAATTCAACTTTATTTCTCCTCGATGCCATTGCCTTTAACATTATTATTATTATTATTATTATTATTAATATTTATTTACCATAAATCGAACAGAAGTATGGAAGATCTAGTGTAATACATATTACATGTTTCATTGGCACAACTTACATCTACATTCGGTTTGAAATATTTACATGTTTTACAAAGATATTTGCATTATTTATATATTTAGAGTATTAACATAGTTCACTCACTCTCTCACTCACGCACGCACTTTCATCACCTCAATCATTCCATACATGCATCATTCGGCGAGACATTCTATCACTCATACAGAAGTTTATTTATACAATGTGCCTTTTTATGTACGGCCTGAATTTCCGCAGAAGCATCTTGGCATCCCCTGGCAGCGCGTTCCATATCCGCGCAGAGCGGCCGTAGAAACCTGCCAGGTAAGCATTGCTACGAGCGAAGGGGACGAGAGTTACACCTCGTCCTCTCCGAACTGAGCGATATGCCAATGACAGTCGACAAAAGGGGTCAATATTAATGGAACCTGTGAGGGATTGTTTGAGAAAGATCAGATCAGTCTTCTCCCCATCACTACAAACATGGTGATCAGTAGGGCTCGGATCGATATGCTCGATAAAATCTTCAGATATGCTCGAAAAAAACACTATATGCTCGAAAACCCCATTATATGCTCGATAGATATGCTCAAAAACCCCATTACATTCGGTTAAATATGCAGAATATGCTCGAAAAACACCGTTAAATCTATAGAAAGGAAAGTGAAACGAAAAAAACAATAACATACCCGCATTGAAGTTTTTCAAGTATATAGTCTATAAGAGAAGTGTTCTTATAAAAGTTACAGTTTAAAAGTTCATTTACAAAATCTTCAGAATTAGGCGAGTCAATGAAGTAGATCTGCATTGGTCTGTACAACAAGAAATTTTCTATGTTTTCAGTTTTGAATGATTTTCTTCAATCAGTTAATAAAAGATTCAATGACGAGAACGACCTCACTAAAGGTTAAAAACCTGCGGTTCTATTATTCGCACCAGATAGGCTTTTCAATAATTATTTCTGTTTTCAAACCTTAAGGATGGTCAGGGCCCGAATTCGTGGGAGAACTCTAAGGAAAACAAACTATTTAGACGAAATCCACAAGAATATGCATTTATATTCTTCTATTCTGAAAACCGCGGTTTTATGCATTTATATGCTCGATAAATTTCAATTCTGTTGGTCCCAGACAGGTGAAAATACCACCGAAAGGCTTCTTTCAATGTGTACTATTCAGGAAAAAAATATGCAAATATGCTCGAATCTGAGCACTAGTGATCAGTAATGACGTACGAAGAGCCAGTGTTTATAATACAGTAGGGGAGATACTTACCTTTCAAAAATATGGAAATAACCGCCATTGTATATTTCATGTATACCCCTTTCGCAGTGGTATATTTTCAGCCCATGCTCTCCAACTGAAGGGCCATATCTCCTTGAAGAAAAGTGAAGTGTATTAATGGCGTCTTGTCTACTTTCGCGTACGGAGATGGTATCAAGACTCAATGGCCTGGTCACTACGAGATACGGTATATTTACATCTCGTGACTGAACCATTCCGCTCCAGATGTTCGTTAAACCGCTATTCAAGTCAATCGTGAGCACCATCTTAACAACGCACATACAAAGTTTCTCTCCTCCACCGCTAGAAACTCGTCAATAAAACTCAGCAATTCATGCAAATAGATTTTTTTTTATTAAGAATTATTATTAAGAATAATCAATATTACATCCAGCAATACAAGAAAATATATACACACATAGCTTTTTAAGTATTAGGACATACGTCCGTACATTGTTCAAGAAATCGCGTGTGCTATATACACATTGTCCTTTGCACTACAACATTGTATAAGTCACTTGTTCTCTTGATCGCTGGAGTCCCGTTATATTAAATATGTACAATCTTCATCATATCGTAACTTTAGTCTGTTTCTGATTATTATCTAAGTAAACGTATTGGTCTAAAAATGTACATTCTGAGATCTATGTGATGAATATCAAATTCAGCCGAGTTAGGGAAGAATACATGTAAGCTATACCACGTAAGGCAAGGCCTTGTGGGTGGCATATTAGGTCTACTTACCTAATTATAACGTTAAGTGTTGATGCTTTCATTATGCTGAATATTTTAAGCAATAAACTAAACCATTCGAAATGACAATTTCTAACATGTTACAACTTGGAGGCAAGGCTGCAACTTATCACCCATACTTTTCAATCTTTACATTGAACAAGCAATGAAGGAAATTGTAGAAAAATTTAAAGTGGGAGTGAAGATTCAAGGATAAATAATTTCATCCTGGCCGGCACGCCTGAGGATTTGAATGAGTTTTTGAATGGTATGGACTCTGTCTTACGGAAAGAATACATGATGAAAATTAATAAATGTAAAACAAAGATACTGGAATGCAGCCGAAATATATCAGAAACCTCTATGGACATCAAATTGGCAGGTGAAAAGCTGAAGGAAGAAGGAGACTTTTGTTACTTAGGAAGCAAACTAACCAGTGATGGACGAAGCAAAGAGGATATAAAAAGTAGGTTGGCTCAGGCAAGGAAAGCATTTCTACAAAAAAGGAATCTGTTGACATCGAATATAGATTTAGGTATTAGGAAGTAATTTTTGAAAGCATTTGTCTGGAGCGTGGCGCTCTATGGAAGTGAAACCAGGACTATTGGTGCAGCAGAAAAGAGGAGAATTGAAGCATTTGAAATGTGGTGTTACAGGAGAATGATAAAGATCAGATGGGTAGATAGGGTTACAAACGAAGAGGTATTAAGACGAGTGGGGGAGGAGAGATGTTTCTGGCGACAGCTAATGAAAAGAAGAGATAGGTTGGTAGGACACATACTAAGACACCCAGGAATAGCAAGCTTAGTTATGGAAGGAAGGGTTGAGGACAAGAACTGTAGGGGTAGACCAAGGTTAGAATATGTTAAACAGATTGCCTTGGATGTAGGGTGTGGTAGCTATGTTGAGATGAAACGATTAGCTCAGGACAGGGAGGCATGGGGCGCTGCATCAAACCAGTCAAAAGACTGAAGATTCAAACAACAACAACAACAACAACAACTTGAAGCAAAAAAAAACCAACTAACTCCGACACGGTGGCTATCATGGCAACAGGAGTGTTCGTCGTCTAAAGTCTGTTCGCCGAGTCGAGATAGTGGAAGTAAACACAGTTGTACACGTGATAGTAGTGCTGCCCGCAAGAGGTGGATAAAACTGTGCCTGTGCCTACTTCAGTGCTGTGTAAAGCCTACATGTGAAGGTTACATGCTACAGCGCGGTTTATTTATTGATCGTTTATGGATTTAATTAATTAATTAATTAATTAATTAATAAGTTTTAACTGCTCATGACTAGGGCTCGGATTTTTAGGTAAATAAATATTTTTATATGTAAATACATATTTTAAGCATTTTTTTCTATAAATACACAAATTCCTCCTTTTTACTTAATAGCACATAAAAAATATTTATATATGTAAATACATATTTTAAGCATTTTTTTCTATAAATACATAAATTCCTCCTTTTTACTTAATAGCACATAAAAAGACATAATATTTACATTCTTTTAAAATCAGTATGCTAGATCTTTCAGTTTATTAAATTTTTGTTCTGTGCTACTTCAAAGGGGAAGAACCTGTGAGCTAGTCAGCTTGCAACTGTGTTATTCTTAACTTGTCGCCCCGTGCCACTCACTGTGAAAGCGGGGGGATTTCTTTGTCCACAGCCATATTGCACCACATGCTAGACCTTACCCCCTCCCTCAGCTACCTGGAACCAGTGTCACTCACATGCAGTTCATTTCTGGCTCTGTGAAGTGTAAGGCAGTTCTAGAATGCCTACAGTAAAAGCAACTACAAGTTATCGTCTATTGCAGAATTTAAAGACAATTTTACTTCTGATGGGGGCGTTCTGTTCTGCCAACCATGTGGGAAAGCAATCAAGGCTGAACAGTGATCTCAAGTTACACAACTCCTCAAGGGCAAGAAAGATATTGCCACAGTTTCGCGCCTTCAGAAGAAGTGTTTCGCAATAATCGTCGGTCATTTGCGATGGACTACTGTACCTGATGATGTATCTCGTTGTGTATCAGCAGTCAGTGGGGCATTCGTGAGTACAGAACTGCATATTGTTTATATTTACTTTAATAAACTAAATTATAATTAATTTTTTTTTACTTTTTTGTCACATATTTCACGTATTTTTAATACATAACAAATAAATATTATCCCGAATTTTAGCACCTAAAAATCCGAGCCCTACTTACGACAGGCAACAGTATACAGTGCTGCAAGTCTTGTCTTTTCTAGGGCTACGGCATGACTAATGATCTCGGAGCTTCTTGGCTACCCCTGTCCGGCAGAGCCGATGACGTGAACTGGGCGTGTTTCCTTGTCCAGGTAGCCAGGGGCACTGTCTTGACTCGGCGAATAGACTTTAGGTCTATGTATTCTACACTGGTCAAAACAATTAGGGGATCAGATGAGGTATCATACACAAGATACATATGGTATCGTATTTTATTCAGAGTTCGATTACAATTTTAACTTGTGTGTGCTACAGTACGATATTGTGCTGTCTCAATTCCTTACTGGAGGTTTACAAGGCGTTTACTTAGAGCGAGGCACCATGGGGCTACCATAATAGTGAAAATGTAATTCTCGTTGCTCTCTAATATGCTGTGTGATCACTAGGGCCCGGATTTTTTAAAAATGCATATGCATATTTTGACATATTTTGAGGTTTAGTGCATATTCTAGACGTAACAGCATATTCCGGCATATATGTCTGAATTTAAGGACAATTACAAGAACTACTAAAATAAATCTGTTTTGCGCATCCCTAGCTAGTTGCCTATATTATGTGCATCCCTCACTAATTGGTGTTTTCGACTCTCTGTGTAACGGCACTTTACTTTCACAACTGACAATGGCAACAGATAGCTTAGGTATGGGTAGGCAGGCTGGCTGGACTTCCCGGAATTCCTTTCTCTACCACAGTAGATAATAATCTCAAGGGGTTGGGCAATTGGTCAGGACAGAAGTATCTTCAGTTCACTAGTTACGTTCCAGTTTAATGCCCTGCATCTCAAGTGTTAGTTTCTAAAAATGCCTAAGGAAAAGAGCAGGAGAAGAGATTTACTAAATCAGTGGGTGTCGGGTAATAGGGACTATTCAACAGATGGTGTCATCGTGTACTGTCAAGTTTGCTCAAAGGAAGTAAAATGTGAAAAGAAATTTCAGCTTGAAGAGCATTCAAAAACAACTGCACATATTAAAGCAAAGGAGGAGAAGAAACACCACAACAACTACTTCTTACGCAGGTAAAGCCTAAGTCCGGTATTCTTAGTACATTTTCAAATGATCTTTGTAGGGTTTTCGTATGCAGCAACATTCCATGGAATAAATTAAACAATCCAGTTCTGCGATCCTTTCTTGAGAAATATTGTGTAAATCAAAAAATACCAGATGAATCAACTCTTAGGAAAAATTACCTACCTCCGCTATATGAATCTACCCTGGAATTGATACGTTCTGATATCGGAAGGAACTATGTCTGGATATCGGTGGATGAGACAACGGATTCATGTGGCCGTTACATAGCAAATTTCGTGGTTGGTAAATTACATCCAGACGAACCCGGTAAGCCGCATCTTCTTGCTTGTAAAGTACTAGAGAAAACCAACCATAGCACAATAGCAAGATTTGTAAATGATTCTCTGCGACTATTGTGGCCATCTGAAATTGAGGATAATTGTTGTAAAGTGCCTGTACTGCTCACAGATGCAGCTTCGTCTATGTTGAAAGCAGCAAAGGCCCTCCAAGTATTTTATCCGAAACTCATACACGTAACCTGTTTGGCGCATGGATTACATCGCATTGCAGAAGAAATACGCACACAGTTTCCAGCTGTTAACAATTTAATTGGATGTTGGAAGAAGCTGTTTCTGAAAGCACCAGCTCGTGTCCAGTTCTACAAAGATTGTCTACCTGAAGTTCCTTTGCCACCTGAACCTGTCCTGACTAGGTGGGGGACATGGTTATCTGCAGTATCATTTTATCAGGAGAAAGAAGTGGTTACAAAACTTGAAGATGAGCATATTGCGTGTATCCGTGATGCAAAAGTTGTGTTTGAAACCGCTACTGTTTATCAAGATGTGAATTTCATCCATGCACATTTTTCTAAACTTCCAAAAGCCATTGAGAGCTTAGAATCTTCTGGTACTCCCCTCCATGAATCACTTGATCTCGTTGAGGCAGCTGCATCTTCATTGAATTACGCTCCAGGCGAAATTGGAGAGAAGATTAAATGCAAGTTAGAAAAGGTGTTGAATTCGAACCCAGGACTGAAGAAGATTAAGTTAATTAGTCAATACTTGAGTGGAACTAGGGTATCCTTGCCAGAAGTATGCTCCAAAACTTTGGTGCCCGTGTATAAGTACTGTCCAATCACGTCAGTTGATTTAGAACGATCATTCTCAGCCTATAAACTCATTTTGACGGACAATAGACATAGTTTGTCTCCAGAAAACATTTAAAGACTACTAGTTACCTATTGTGATGCTTCTTTTTGCAACAAATGATACCTGTAAATAGGTAAGTGAATAAAATTGCATGTTTTAAGTGCATATTTCATTATTTTCCGGACATATATTCTAACTTTTTAGTGCATATTTGCAAGCATATTTTCAGTTTTTTTTTAGTGCATATAAATCCGGACCCTAGTGATCACCTCGGACGGCCAGGACAGTTGCACACCTGCGTGGCATGGATAGTATGAGGTTATTAATCAGCTCTTGAGGGATATTTGGCCATTCTTCCATGAGTGCAATATCCAGCTCGGCAACCATTGTGGGAGATGCTGTGTGGCTTCAATGCGTCTGCCAAGTCCATCCGAAACATGCTCAATCGGAGCTAAGTTCGGTCAACAAGCAGCTGGCCACTCCATTCGTTCAATGCCCTCGTCGTCAAGCATGCTGTCTACCAGTGCAACTCTGTGGGGACGTGCGTTATCGTCCACCAGAATGAACCCATCGCCTATGGCACCAGCGTAGGGCACAACAAACGGTCGAAGGATCTCGTCTCGATACCTCTGAGTAGTCAAAGCGCCATTCTGAACGACATAGAGGTCCGTACGTCCGCCAATACTGACTCCTGCCCACACCATTCGTCCACCACCATGATATGGTGCGGTTTCCTGCACATAAGCGGGATTGTTCCGAGTTCCACGTTCTCTCGAGATGAGGGAACGACGATTGTCCGGCTGAACACAAAATCCTGACTCATCTGAGAACAGAACCCGGCGCCATTCGTTACGACGCCAATCCTGATATTCCTCCGCCCAGTTTCTGCGAGCTAAACGGCGGTGTGGTTTTAATGGGACACACACCATATGCCTCCGTGCGAAGAGGCCACTTTCCCGACAGCGATTTCGGACTGTTTGTGTTGATATTGCGCGTCCTGTTGCCGCCTGAAGGGTGCGTTGCAGCTGAGTTGCATTCAGCCTCCTGTCATGACGGGCTGTTAACCGGAGATAACGGTCATCTCTTGCTGATGTTACCCGTGAACGACCTTGGTCTGGCCTTCTTTTAGCGGTTCCTGTTGTCTGAAATCGCGTCCAGGTCCTGAAAATTACACTTTGGGACACTCCAATAGCTGCAGGCACCTCCCTCGGTGTCTGTCCCGCTTCCAACCTTCCTATGGCACTCCATGCCTTTGGGTAAGTCACGTTGTTGTTGCATTGCACTACCTGCTCACTACACAATCTGAACTCAACTGCTTGTGTCATTCGTGTGGTAGAGTAAACACACGTGCACACCAACCCCCTCTGCAGCAACTTTCTGTTATTACCACTATCTCGATTGCCGTAATATTGTTGTCTCCACTCCGTAGAACCAACAGAAAGACGTCGATCCATTTTAGGTCATTCTGCCGATGACAATACGTCAGAACCTAGATATCTCAACTGATCCCCTAATTCTTTTGACCAGTGTACTTCAGTCAAGTCTTAGATCCCAGTTGTTGAAGCGTGTTGCATCGACAAAATTAATTCTGACAACTAGTTACCATGGCAACAAGGGCAAGCTGACTTATATCCCAGTTGTTGAGGCGTGCGTGATATCTCTATCTCTATAAAAATGAAAGTTTGTTTTTTCTGAATTTCTACGGAAATTTGCGTTATTTACGCGTTTCAGACTGTCTTATGACGGATTCGCGCGAAAATAAAATGTTTGTCTGTCTGTCTGTGGACAATGTTGTTGTTCCCTTAAACTCCAGAACGGCTAGGTGGATCAACGTAAAATTTGGTACAGATATCCTTCAGAGGCACGACACTAAATCAATGATGTAACTCTTCTCTGTACCTCTCATAAAAGGGGGCCTACCCCCTTAAAACACTTGCTGAAATTGGCGTAGAAGGGCGAGACAAAGTTCATTTGCAGTCCATCAATGTGAGAAACGAAACTCGGGGGCCCCAAAGGGCCCCGAAAACCACCCTTTAAGGCCCTAAAACCAACAGTTTTTGAGATATTCCCAGAAAACTAATTTCATTTAATACAATAATGAAAGAATGTAAGCCGGTAACCATGGCAACAGAACGTCACAGGTCCATCTATTGCTGTAAGACGCAATAAAATTCCATTTATTACATTACTGAGATAGTTTGCAAACGGTTATTAGGTTATAACGGAACCAAATTAAGCTGTAAAATTCATCAATACGTATAACGCGCTGAAGGGAGTCAAGGGGTACTCTACAATTTTTTCACGCGATTTACACGTACGGGTGTGGTACGGAAGGTCTATTGCGTCCCTATCCCTATATTGCTATAATAATAATAATAATTATTATTATTATTATTATTATTATTATTATTATTATTATTAGACTATTATAATACGGCCTACAACGACGAGTCAATGCTTATTTTCTGCCCCTTGGTGTCAGAAACAAAACTCGGGGACCCTAAATAGCCGTAAAGGGTCCCCGAAAACTACATTTTAAGGCTCTAAAACCAACAGTTTCTGATATTTTCCCAGAAAACTAATTTAATTTAATTTAATAAACCAATGAAGGAATGCACGGCAGTAACCATGACAACAGCATCTCAAAAGGTGCCGTCCAACTTTCCATCTATTTCTGCAAGAAGTAATGCCACTCCATTTATTAAATTTCTGTGAACGATTGCAAATGGCTATAAAGTTATCACGGAACCAACTAAAACTGTAAAATTCATCAATGCGCTTAAGGGGGTCATGGGTTGCCATAGATTTTTTTCACACGACTTAAACGTGCGTAAAGGAAGGTACAGAAGGTCTATTATATCTCCGAAGAGCAACATTATTTTCAAAATTTCCTGAATTGAAATAGTATTTTTTTTTTCTTGCTTTTAGGAATTTGGGTCATTGGAGGCTAAAAAACCTGAATTTTCATGCACCACAAGCCTTTATAATTTAATAAAGGGGTCTTCCTCTGGATGGGGACTTGACACAATAGTGAAGGTCAGTTTTATTGGACGTGTATTGAGTTTCGTCTACGAGGTTTTCAATTTTATTTTCAAGTCAGGAATACGCGTTAAGTAAATTTAGTTTCAGAGCATATTTTAACTAATCATGTTTCTTTGTCGACAAAGAAGTTCCAAGCTTCTAACCATTGCAACAGTAGCTCAATTGATTACGTCTGGTTATTAATACCCAAGACCTTTCGAAGAATGGGTACTTCTGCTAGTTTATAATACGAATAAAAACATATCCATGATTCTAGATTTTGGATTTGAGGAACATTAACGTCTTTTCTTTTTATTAAGATAATATCAGTGGAAAGCTAAATAGAATTTTGGTGGTAGCCTTGTACAGGCTTCTATTAAGTAGTACATAGGTCGACTAAATAACGAACATATGAACTTGCATGTTACTACCTCATTACGTGCTCTCTTCACTGAATAAGAAACTGTACAATTTTCAATGATACTTACCTCGTTTTGCGTACAAAGAATCCTCTCTCTCTCGAGAATTAACGAGACGTACACCATATAATAAACCTAATATAAACCACTAGGCTCCGTCCTCCGTGCATGTTAACACGGAGTTCAGCAGATGAATAAAGGTCTAAGTATGAATAGTGTGGCATAGACTAGGAACTAGGACATACCGGCCTCAACACAACATTACTGTTTAATAGCTCGTATAGATCACAATGGTATAACAGTGCTTAATACAGCCTCCATTATACTGCATGATTAATATCATCACCTGCACATAATTTATTCCTTTAACTGACGTTATACTTGTGGAATAGCGTCCGTTTCATTATCCTAAGAACGCACATATTTTCCGACCTGTCACCGCGGAGGTCCGTGTTCAAATCCCGAATCTGCCAAGAAATCTGTACGAGCCAAGTTTGAGGGCTGGAACGGGGTACACTCAGCCTCGTGGGGCAAAACTGATAAGAGGCGTGTTCGATTCTCAACTCCGCCATCCTGGAAGTAGTTTCCCGTGGTTTTCCACTTCTACTCCAGGCAAATGCCGGGATGGTTCCTAACTAAAGGCCACGGCCGCTTCCTTCCCAATCCTCATCTGAATTGCTTATACACACACTAATACAGTCATCAGAATAACACAGGTTACAAGACAAATTCCACACACATCCAAGTACACAAGGCTACATGACCACGAAGTTGCAAAACCCCTTAATCAGTCAACAAAAACAACAATAACAGTTTCCGACCGAGTAAGTACGAGATTTTTGAAGGGCGACAAAACACAACACAGCACTCCCGTATTATGTCGACTAAGGCGTGTACTTTTAAGGGGAGGTCCAATGGCCTATCTTCTTAATGTTAATAATTTCGTAGGAACTACTGGGTAGATTTATATGAAATTTTATTACCGTAATTAGTGATCAATTCTTAGTACTTTAACACGGGCGTTTGGTGTTTCTGTTATTGTGACCATAATAATATTTGTTTCCTTTAATCTCAAAATTTTTCGTTTAAAAAATCTATATATATATCTATTTTTTTTTCATAATGTATTTGAGCTAGAACAAAATCCCTGTGTTCAAGTCTCATTTACAAGCCAAGCCACAGGTGGTAAAATTTTGAGACTTCCGTGATAAGTAACAACTGAAAAATATGGGACATTTATGAGCAAAAAATATGTTCTGAGAAAATGCCTTTGTATGTTCTAATTCTCGATGGTTTCTAACGCGCACTGCATTATTTAAATAAATATTAGACATGTTTTGCAAATAACAAATATCAAGTGTTATACATCATTTTAAACGTCAAAGTGTCAGCTTTTACATCGTATACAGATTTGAAAATTTATATATTTTTTTCATATTTTACCCGTTGGAACTCCCCTGAAAAGGATTAATTTCAGTTATCAAATAATCGATTAATTGCTACAAAAACCGATTACTCGATGTACGTCGCTCCCTTCACTCCGCTCTCACAGAAGCAAAACATACATTTAGGCTAATTAATTAATTAATATATATTGTATCATATATTTTTAAATAATGTAGCTTCTTTGTGAAAACTAGGCTAAAGCAAAGTAAAATAAAACTGTTCCTGTCCTAAATTGTAAACATTGAACAAGAATTCAAAATCTTTGCTGAAAACTCTTCGTTTTCATTTTTCGAAACCCTTCCCAATTGTATTGATGTTTGTCCTTCCGCTGTTACTGTTATTGTTAACATAGACAAGGTAGGACACTTTGTATATTTAGGTAAAAAGTAACTTTTATACATTTCTATCCATCATTCCGAAAATAAGCGTAACTCAACTTAAGCGATGACCTCTCTTTTAAACTTCTTTTCTTATCACGTGTCTACTGATCAATTAATGGATTATTCGATTAATCGATTTAATGGCCAGTCGATTAATCGTTTTCGATTAATTTCAATTACTCGATTACCGAACATCGCGTATAACAGATCTAATGTAGACTACACTACTGTCCAAAAGTTAAGCGTAAGTTACAAATAAGCAGGGCAACAGGAAATAGACCGCAAATCGCCCGTTTACTGTGGAGCCGTCAATGTCGAAACTGGACCATGAATGAATGGAGGATGTCCTATTCACAGATGAATCCCGCTTCAGTTTGCAGAGCGATTCCCGTCGCACATTAATCTGGAGAGAACCGGGTAGCCGATACCATCGTGGAACGGGACCAGTATGGTGGTGGTGGCGGCGTCATGTACGGACCTGCACATCTTCATGGATGGTCCGAGGAACACTGTGAACGCTCGAAGACACAGAGATGAGGTACCAAGACCACATGTTCGACTCTTCAGAGGTGCTGTTGGTCCAGACTGCCTCTTAATGGACGATAATGCCCGACCGCATCGCGCTGCTCTGGTGGATGAATTTCTGGCTGGGGAAGACATTCATCGCATGGACTGGCCAGCGTGGTCTGCGGATCTGAATCCTATAGAACTGCCTGGGATGCATTGGGGAGGTGAATTGCATTCCGTCAGCCTCCACCAACCTTCGCATTGCCCTTTCGGAGGAATGGGATCGTCTGTCACAAGAGCTCTTGGGCCATCTGATAGAGAGCATGCCACGTCGCTGCGAAGAATGTGTGGCCGTTAGGGGTAACCATACACCTTATTAACAGCATTTTTATTTTATTTTTTTGGGTAGAAGACATTGTCAGTTGTTGTCAAAGGTGTATCTTAGCTATCAGAACCTTTCTGACACTGTTCTTTTGGACAAGGTGTGTGATTCCGCTTCCGTTTGTTCAGCAATTCGTCTGACATTCCTATCAGGCAGTATGGCCTCGTTTAGCGATTATGCTTAACTTTTGGACACTATTATAGTAAAAGATCTCTTCTATGACATTTAGCAACATCCAATAATAATATGTTATTTAGGCCTAAATTCTAAATACCGTATCCATTTTAATTGCGCGAGTGATCTAGGCCTATGTGGTTACCAAGGTAACAAGGCTCTCAAAATGGGCCTTTACTATGAATTACATCAAATAATAATACTAACAATAATAATAATAATAGTGTATTAATTTGGAATAATTAAATGACCCCTGTAACCATTCATTTTGGTTACAGAGCTCACACTTGAGGTTAGGAAAATGGCTGCCTTTTGCTGGGCATAGCAGGGAGTGTCGAGCCTTGTGCCAACTTGCCAATGCAGGTTTAATTATGTTCTTAGGATGATGGTGTATTGGTTTGATTGCTGGTTGTTGAAATGAAGGATGGATATGTTTAAAAAAAATAGGTAAGTGTTATACCTGGGGGAGTGATCGTTTTCTGTCTATGAAAAAGTATGGAGAGGAATCTGAAATGTTGTGATCTATGATAGTAGGCTTTATGGGGATGGTGATGTCATGTTTTATTAAAGATCAGATATTCTAATGAAAATGTGAAGAAGAAGAAGAAGAAGAAGAAGAAGAAGAAGAAGAAGAAGAAGAAGAAGAAGAAGAAGAAGAAGAAGATAGATCTGCTTGTTGGAATGAATGAATGTCATGTTTGATATGCAGGTATTGGAAGTTGGCTTACGTTGTACACCAACAAGTAATAAAGGCATTGTATTTTTTCATATTCCTTGCGTGTCCAACGCTATCACGACCCCAAATTAACCCAACCAACCCCCGAAAGGTTACAGCCCCTTATATGATTCTCACGTGAGAAGCACGTGAGGATCACACCCAAACTGATATGGAAGAGATGTGTAGGAAAATACGAACATTGTTGACCAAACATCGAATACACCACTTCAAATATTAGCATACATGTTCTCATTCCTGAGCGAAACATTGATAACAATATTCAAAAGACGTATAATAATAATAATAATAATAATAATAATAATAATAACATAACCATGATTCGATATTTCTCAGTGTGGCACAGGAACTTTACCTTTTATTATTTTAAACGTTTCTAAAGAAATAAAATTATGGTAAAATTGTTAACGACTTCAACAGCCTTTATCAGGAAGCTAGCACGTGACTCACGGAAGAACGAACGAAAGTGTTATCTAGTTACGGGTGTGTGGAGTTTAGATTAAACACGGTATGAGCTCAGACTTATTTCTGAACTACTCTACTCTGAGCACCACCCTCATACCATAACTTACTAAGTACCCGAGCATCATTCTCACCTGCTATGCCCAAGGTTGCGGGGTCGAATCCCAGAACAGTCAGTTGGCATTTGAGGGTGATAAAATACGAGGGAGCCGTGTCAGTAAATTTACTGGTAAGTTTAAAATTCCTACAACATGGTGTGTCTAAAAAATTGCAGTAGTGAAACCTTTAACAATATCTCACTCCTCCGACTTTTGCTGATAACCTTGCCACAATTTAACAAAGTGCCACAAGATGGCCGCTCACACGGTGCAAAATACAATGATTATATGAAAATATAACCTCACCAATATGTAATCAGGATCTGATGATGACCGATTGAATGTCGAAACGCGTAATCCTAAAACTAATACTATACTCTGAATTACCAATAAAGCTCGCTGACAGCTGTCAAAGCTAGCACGTGGGGAAATGCTGCGTTGCCACTGAGGCAGATCATGACTCATAACATTCCAAGAGGCATGCAGGAAAATACAAATACTGGGTAAGTTAGTCCCCCTGCCTGGCGTTTTAATGACCGTGACGCGTGAAGACACACTGAGTCAAACCATGTGCTTACTGCTGTGTCCGCATACATTGCAACATTGCTCACTTTTGCCATGGAGACCGTTACCCCTCTCGTCTCCACTCCTCACCTCACCCATCAAGCGGATGACAGTTTTCACCGTTCATCTTTTGTAAATCAGAGTTTAATACATGTTTTTTTTTTGTTTTTTTTTTTTACCAAACGTGATAATTACATATCATCTCTACTTAGTATAAAACAAAGTCCCCTATTCTTGGATGTCACGGGTAATCTCGAGAACCACTGGATGGATTTTGATGTGGTTTCACCTTTCTGTAAAGGATATCTCATGGAAGGTTTCTGTAGAGAATAATTTATGTATGATAAAAGGAAGCCAAGCAGTAACGATTTTAGTGTAAGAGTCAAAAAGAAAAACTGGCGTCCGTGCGCTTTTTAAGCCTACGCTGGGCAAACCGTTAAAATATCAATATACTATGAGTGTAAGAATTGTTCAGCATGAAAAATACTACAAAAAAGTCCGCGAGAGCATATCTCTATCTTCAATACATCGCCCGATATAAGTGATTTTACGTTTTCATTTCTTCCGACAATCTCCATTCAGGAGGCGACAGTTTACGAGCTAGCTAGGGGAGAGCCTATCACCCCAATTAAAGCCTAGCTAGAGGGCGAGCCTATTACCCCAGATACAGCCAGCAGCAAACTATCGAGTCGTGTGGAGTTAAGACTTCAGAGAAGAGGGGTTGTGGTTGGAGTTTCCCCTGGAAGTGCAACTCGGCTTTTCTTCATTTCGCCTGTGAACTCTGCGTTCTGCAATATACAAAATCAAGTTAAGTTTGGACGAAAGGGGGATTTGTGTTTCATGCACCTCACCATTCTTAAATTACGTCTGACAAGAATTCGTTGCACATTCATCTCCATGATAATATAATTAATAGTCCAGTCGGTGATTTTAACCCATCATGCCGAGACGTAAAATGAACATACAGTAGGTCTTAGTTCATTGGCATCGAAAAAAAGAGCGCTTATCACGTTATGCATTCATAACTGTTCCCGGGCGTAGCCGGGGCAGGTTATAATATACATTTTTCCCCACCCAGTCATTGGACACATTCCTGTTGACTGTCTGAAAAGTTCCATCTAGCAGTAGCCTATCTACAGGGTCATTATCTATGTGCGCCCCGATAAACACGGCAAGCTAAACCGGCTGTGACTGGCCCAGATCGCGGGCGCACGTACGCGGTTCACCCGGTGGTGGCACGCTCCGCTGACTCATATCGTTAGTTCACACGTGTTTTGTCATTCATATGGACGTGTATCTGCAAAGCTTAGACGTTAGTGTTGCACGTTTAGTGAGTATTGTGATTGCTGTGAATGTTGGTCATGCCTAGATACCAATTCACATTGCGCGAACGTGTGTATATCCATAATTCGTACATGAAAAGCAGAAAATCTTGATCTGATACGAGACGATAATTTTGAATCAAGTTTCCAGGAAGACCTGTGCCTAATGTCAGTTCAATTAGGAGGCTCACTAAACGATTCAAGGAAACAGGCTCCGTAAATAATAAAAGAGTTGACAGGCATTCTTTCGTCAGAGGATGTCAGGTGTGTGTTACAAGAGAGGGAGGACATTTTCAGCATCACCTATGAGCACTGTAAGTACACATTATTGAATATGTTTGGTAAAAGTGTGAAAGTGCGCGCCACCACCGGCTGAACCGTACACGCGCGCCCGTGATCTGCGCCAGTCACAGCCGGCTTAGCTTGCCGTGTTTACTCGCGCCCACATAGATAATGACACTGTATAATGGGCCACCTTGTGGTGCGGTGGTTGGCCTTATTGGCTCTCGTCCTGAAGGTCCGAGTTGGATTCCTGACTCTGACAAGAAATTTAATCTGGTCTGAGGGCTGGAACACGGGGTACACAAAACTGACAAGAGGTGGGTTTGATTCGTAACTTAAGGCCACGGCCGCCTACTTCCCAATCCTGAATTACAAATACACACACTAATACAGCCATCACAAAATTCTACACATACAAACAAATACCGCTAAATGATCACGATGCCCAAGTTCCTCAAATTATTATTATTATTATTATTATTATTACTATTAATAAACAACAACAACAACATAATTCGGATGCCGTTCGTTTCCGTTTCACTCTGAGGAGTCTGAAAGTTTTGTTTCGCAAGCCTCATAAACCAATCACAAGTAAAATAGAGCCCATTAATGGTTACTAGCGGACCCACGCCAGAACTCTCGCATAATGGGTTGTGTGCGCCCCACGTGTACAGACTACCCGCCCGACCCTAGTGCTATGCGGGCTGTACGCGAAAATGTTCTGCCGGGGGCTATCATCTTGTTTATTTACTTAAAAGCACTTTATAAACAAATAAATATATTTCCGTTGACATTTCAAGAAATCCAAGATGTTTCCTGTACTATTGAGACGATTTGGTACAAACCACACCTTCTCAGGATTAGGAGCTTGAGTTTTGTGAAACATACACCTTAGCGTATGTTAGGTTGTTGTTTATTAATAGTCTAATAAGACTAGCAACCCTCCTCAGCTTTGCCCGGAAACTGAAGCATAATTAATATAATTTATGGAGGAATCATAATTCATAGCAGAATTCTATTTATCGGACCACAAACCATCAACATTTCTTCCCCGTGTCATAGGAACTTTGGGGGGATCTCTCTATCTCTCTCTCTCTCTCTCTCTCTCTCTCTCTCTCTCTCTCTCTCTCTCTCTCGTGACGTTCGAGAGATTATTTGTTGCTCAGTTACATGGTTACACGATGAGCGTATGTTTTTCGATTTCAATGAACAACGACCAATATCCGTTTTCCGTCTCGGCTTGATGGGTTAAAATCACTGACTGGACTATTAATTATATTATATTATCATGGAGATGCACGTGCAACGAATTCTTGTCAGACGTAATTTAAGAATGCCGAGGTGCATGAACATTGTGTCCACAGAATTTTCAATGTAAATTATCCTGACTTTTACTGACTTTTCCTGACCATTTTTTCAACAAAATTCCTGACTGGCGAAGTCATCGTAACATCGGAAGTAAGGTTTATTGAGCAAATATATATATTTTTTATTTGCAACCTCCACCATCCCCATAGCTGCCCCAATGCTCGCCTCTTTATTCATTTAAAATACAAAATAAAGTAAATTATAATGCAATAATACATTAATCAAAGTACTTAATAACCTAAACTATAGTGATGGGGTCGCCACATCCCTACGCCAAAAAAAAACCGTACAAAAAATAGGTAAAAGAGGTTTTTACTATGATGCACTGTAAAAATGGAAACTTACCAAAATGTCCAGTGAGTTATTGCTTTTTATCTTCAGAGATTAGTTGAACTAGTAACATCAAATTATGGCCGTAAAACACAAAATACTGTATGGTTAATATAAAATTCCTGACTTTCTAATACTTTTCGCCATTTTTTCCTGACTCACGCCATTTTTTTACACCTTTTCCTGACCTTTCCTGACTAAAAACAAAATTCCTGACTTTTCCTGACTTTTCCTGCCTGTGGACACCATGATGAAACACAAATCCCCCTTCAGTCCAATCTAAACTTAACGGTGTATACTGCGGAACGAGAAGTTCACAGACGAAGTAAAGAAAAGCAGAGTTGCACTTCCAGGGAAACTGCAAACACATCCACTCTTCTCTGAAGTCTTGACTCACGCGATTCGACAGTGGCTCGAAGCTAGTAATTGAATGGAGATTTTTGGGAGAAATGAAAACGTAGTGGGCGATGTATTGAATGTATGCTTTTTATGATGAAAAATTCTTACACTCATAGTAACTTATATTGATATTTTGAACGGTTTGTCCAGCGTAAGCTTAATAAGCGCACGGACGCCAGGTTTTTCGACTTTTTTTCCACTGAAATCGCTACTGCTTGGCTTATATTCTACAGAAACCTATCTCGAGATATCCTTTATAGAATGGAGAAAACCGCATCAAAATCCATCCAGTGGTTCTCGAGATTGCCCGTGACATCCAAGAATCGGGGACTTTGTTTTATACTAAGTAGAGATTGTCTCTACTCGACATAATGTCAGTCTTAAGGCCAAAGTCGTTAAAATCCAGCCTGGAGGCACCTTCCTCTATATCCTGGTGGCACAGGAATATTCCTCCTATCACAGCCAGTGCTTTAGTGAATGTCAGGGAAACCATTAAAATTCCTAGGATCCTGGACGTGCTCAATAATGGCTGTCCCGAATGACCAAAATATCAATCATAAATACAAGGAGAAGATTGAAAATATGTTCACTAGCTATGGAGGAAGCGAGAGTCTGCTTTGCTTTCGTTGGGTTGCCAAACCAATTATGTCAGCCTCTATAAAAACAACAAGTAGTTCTGTGAAGAACTAAATAGTATATGTTCACATATTCTACGTACATGTTAATTGGCTCTATCAACATACAAAACTTCAGTTTGATTGCTGTAATACCGGTAGATATTGAGAATCGTCTAAATATTTCGGATGGTCGACATGTTGGATTTGTATATATGTAGGCCCTTGAGTTATGGGCTAGTACATAAAGATTGTTGTGTATGTGTATTATTCAAACTTCAATCGCATGATTAGGACACAAGAAATAATAAAAACGAGATTTTAAAATTTCGCACAGCCGCCATCTTGTGGTTATAAAAAAAACAATTGAAATAAATTAAATATCAGTGCATTACAATGTGGATAAACATTTCCTGTACCAAGTATCACTGCATTCGGACGGTTAAATCGCGAGAAAAGTGTATTAAAAAGTTTCAAATTCGCTTGGCCGCCATGTTCGTTTTGTACTTAACAGGTTTCTGAAAGTCACATAGGTGAACTTCTAGTAGTGTCCTTTATCCCCGTACAAAATTCCAGGGTGATATCAGTAATAATTTCGGGGATATAGAATGCCGGTGAAATATTTCGCACAGCCGCCATGTTGGAATGGTGAGACGTAATAAACTTAAGGGCACGGTCTGGGTCGGCCAAAATAGTTCTATGACCTTACCGAGTTTCATTGCAATTGCTCCAGTCGTTTAGATTGTATTAGGGGACACACACACACACACACAAACACACAAACGGACATAAGGTGGTCTCATAAGGCTATTTTTTCATAAATGAAAATAGGCTAAAAATAATGGCTTATAGTCAAGGCGAAACAGAATTATGCTGGCACTACTGAAAAATGTAAAAACACCCCCTAGCGATAAAACAAAAATCCCATTATGAGTTCATGATTATTACCAGTAGATACCCTGGTACTAAACTTCTATAAATGAAGTTTGGGGGGAAGTGAGGTATGTTCTCCTTCTCTACAACTATCTGATATTCATAAAACTTAACCCTCCACTCAAAACGGCTGTAAACACGAGCTGGAGGTTTGCACTACAAAGCTATTAGATGTCCCCACTTCTCATAACAATGTGGATGGAAACCAAGTACATTACAGAAAGAAATCCTCAATTTGCATGCACTCCCGCTTTCACATTATAATACAAGGAATGTGGTCGACATTCCAAAGACTATAAATCTGACTGAATGAGGCAATATGTAGGTCAAGAGGAATGGAACAAGTATGAATCACAATCCATTAAAGGCGAGCAAACAAACAAACAATTAAATTAATTAATAAGTGAATAAATACATAAAAATACACTGAAGAAAATGGAAATTGCAACACCGTGAAGGCATTGGTCGTTTGTGTTGATTTTCAAGATATGGAACGATGCCATGTAGGTATGTAAACGATCAGAGTTTCAGACCCATTGGATTGTTGCTAAAGGTCTCCCCACGTGATTGGTCGCGGAGGAATCAACTCCAGTGTACGGATTCTGGTGTAGCGTAGTTGACTTGCAGCCTGTGAAGTGAAGTGTTCCCCGTCAAACATGCCTCGACGACAGAGAAGAGCACGCTATCAACAACTGTCGCCGTTTGAGAGGGCTCGGATAATTGGGCTGTGTGAGGCTGGATTATCGCTAAGGACTGTCGCTGCACGTGTTGGCCGACAGGCATCTACGGTACAACGTGTATGGCAGCATACTCGTAGACCTGACAGACAATTGTGAGAGAGGACCGCCGCATCATTCGGATGGCCCGGATGGAACCCCATGCAACAGCAGCGCTAATTCGAGCAGCTGTGGCACCCCACGTTACACAACAAACAGTTGGTAATCGCCTGTGTGCAGCTGGCTTACGATCCCGTGTCCCTGCAGAAGGTGTTCCATTGACCCCACAACAGCGACGTGTAAGGCTGGCCTGGTGTCGAGAACGATCGACGTGGGTCGACGAATGGCATATATCGTCTTTAGTGATGAATCGCGCGTCTGTCTTGCCCGCAGTGATCGCCGGAATCGTGTGCGCCGACGTACCGGGGAGAGGGGCCGCCCAGACCTTATTGTCGAGAGGCACACAGGGCCAACACCAAACATTATGGTCTGGGGAGCTATTGGCTTTAATGTGAAATCAATTAGTGCTTGTTGAGGACACTATGACTGCTCGACAGTACTTTGATAGGGTACTCAATCCAGTGGTTGTCCCTATGATGGCGAACATTGCTAATGGGATGTTTCAGCAGGACAATGCCCGGGTTCACACTGCACGCATCTCCAGAGAAGCTCTCCACGACATCACAACCTTAGAATGGCCGCCAGATCCCCGGACCTCAGTCCTATTGAGCATGTGTGAGATGATGGGTCGACAACTGGCCAACTGTCCTCAGCCACCCACAACTCTGGAACAACTGACCCGTGCAGTGCAGCAAGCATGGGCCACAATTCCTCAGGAAGCGATCCAGGGCCTTATTGACTCCATGCCTCGCCGAATTCATCAATGTATTGCAGCTCGTGGTGGGCAAATCCTGTATTGATTGTTGTCCAAACTTGCGGTCAGAGGGACCTGAAAGTCTAATCATCGAATCACAACCGAACACTCGTCCTGTATGTTCAATTGCAGCAATGTAGCACCACTCCTTCTGGGTGTTGCAATTTCCATTTTCTTCAGTGTATATACAATGAACGCACAACCAAAGGACCTTATGTATTCCAACTTAGATCTATAAATGGGTTATAATATCACAACTTATTACCATTATTACCTAGCTTTGTAAGATTCTAACTTTTTAAGTACAAGGGAGCCTCAATTAGAAATACACACTACTAAAGATCTCACAATAACACAAATAATCGTAGGTTTTCAGGGGCAGATGTCCTCGCAATTCCACCGCCTTCTCTCCTTCTCTAGTGGTCAATCCGAAGATTGGTTTGCAGCAAATCTCCCCACTTCGCGTCTTTCCGCTTTCCTCTTCATTTCTCCGTAGGTCTTACATCCCACATCATCCTTAATTTGATCCATATACCTCAGGGAGCCACTATGCCCAAGATTGCGGGGTCAAACCCGGCCGAAGTCGTGAGATCTTTTAAGAGCGTTAAAAATCCTTCAGTAGCCTAGGCCTTCCTTCGGAGGGCAAGTAAAGTCGGCGGTCCCATGTCATAGATTTATGGCATGTAAAAGAACCTTCCACTAACTTCAATCGTGAGAAGCAAAATTGTAGGTTAGATTTGATTAATGCTCTTAAGTTCCGACGTTAATCACCAGGTGCTGGTTGCGATGGCATCTAGTAGCCAAGTTTGTAGTTAGGAGTCGTGGACGGTAGCATTTGGTAGCCAAAGTAGGAATTACTTGAAGTTATCGTCTGCAGTCCTTACCTGAATCACAGATAACACACGCTAATACAGTCGTCATAAATAACACCGGTTATTAGACAGATTCTACACACACCCAAAGTACACGGGGCTACATAACCGCGTTGTCGCAGCCCCTAAACTGAAGATCCAACCAACCATTACTTATTTATTTATTTATTTCGTTCTCGAGAGCCTCCAGAGTATGCGGACTGTTTATGTATACCTTATGTTTCAGGTTTCCCAACAAGTAAGAATCGCACGGCGCTGAAACTTACTGCAAACTTCTTCTGAAGAAGATAATTTTCCACTTGGAAAATTCGATCTTTTGTTCTATACCAAACCATGCTCACAACTAAGGTACTTCTCAGCTGCGTATGTAATAAATGCTATGACAGCATCCGGGGCTTCACGACCTGTAATCGGTACATGTTATACATCTGTTGGTGAGTCATTGCGGCCCGTCCACGCCACGGCCTTTGGAAAGCTCCGTTCTATAGAGAGGACAAATGTTCAGGTTACGTTGTTAGTAAATTATTTCAGTTGACACGGACTATTGCCAGCGTCATGGTGGTGTACCAAATGATACCAAATGAAAAGCCCCCCCCCCTAGTGGGCCCTAGTTCACTGCGGCAAAATGCTAAAATTTCCTTGCGTCTTACCTTATTGTGTGAGTGTGTGTGACGGGTAGCCAGCACCGCAGGAGCCAGCTCCCAGCCAGCACCGCATGTTGAGGGCCAGGACTGGAACAAAAGAATAATAATAATAATAATAATAATAATAATAATAATAATAATAATAATAATAATAATAATAATGGAAGGACCTCCTCGATAGTTATACAAACAACCGGAGGTCCATGTTCGATCCCCGGCTCTGCCAAGAAAATTAATTCTGGTCCAAGGGCTGGAACGGGTTACACTCAGCGTCGTGGGGCAAAACTGAGAAAAGGTGGGCTCGATTCCCATCTAAGAATCTTGGAAATGGCTTCCCACTTCCACTCCAGGCAAATTCCGGCATGGTTCCGCCTCTTCCCCAATCCTTGACTGAATTACAAATACTACTACTACTACTACTACTACTACTACTACTACTACAGACATCATAATAACACAGGTTATGAGGCAATTTCTACTTTCACCCAAGTACACGGACTAAATGACCACAAGTAAAAGCAAAACTATAGATTTTAGGGGCAGATGACCTCGTAGTTTTGCCCCTTAAAACAGCAACAAGTAACTATAGATTTTATGACGTATCTTTAGCAGTCTCTGGAGTTACGGGATCTCCATTTTAACGTAGAATACGAACCACAAAAATAATATTTCGCGTAGGAAATTGCACATGCATTGTCTGGGAATCGACCCCTGATCATCTTTGTAAGACGCAAGTACTTTGAACACTGCACCACCTCTTTAAGAGTTCTGGCGTTACATAACACAACCCTCAACATGGTCGGTGAACATGAAATAAACTAATAACTTGTCTGGAAAGCTTTTTTCTTATTCCACGTCAAGCTTGGAACATTCTGAGAAACGAAACTAAGTGAGTCATAAAATGAAGGCGAGCGAGACGCGGCCGTTAATAAAAAAATGGAAGGAGCTCACGAAGAACAGAGAAGCATTGTCGCTGAAGCCAGTGGGGTCAAAGGTCTTGCTTACTTTATAAATAACGCGACCAAACTCGAGACATGCTCGCAGTCCCATAACTAGCATTGCCTCTGCAACCACCACCACCAGTTAGCGTACCCGTTCGGTAACTTATCTAGAGGATTTCAAAACTACCAGTTAGTGACTATTTCTAGAGCCCTGCACGGATAAACCAAACGTTATCCGCATCCGCCCGACTGCTAACACGTTACGCCATTCATGGGTTCCCAACAAATTCTGCCGAAACAAATATTTCACCAGGTAAACAAAGATGATGATGATGATAATTGTTGTTTTAAGGGGCCTAACATCTAGGTTATCGGCCCCTGATGGTTTGGGTGATCGTGAAGATGAAAATGAAAAGCGAACTTAAAACTAAAACTAACTACTAACCTACATACTAGAAGAAGAAATGAAAAACTAAAGGAGAATAAGGCAAATAAAAGGGCATAAGGAAAAGAAATGCCCTCAACCCTCGGAGAAGGCGGATTGAGGGACTAGGAAGGAAGGAAAGCCATGAAAGGCAAATAGGAAAGTGAAAGAGGAGAGGGTCCGCCCCAATGGGAAGGGACAAAAATGGGAAAACGGACCCAGCTCAGGAATCCCTCGGGGTCGCCAACTCCCGAACTCACCAGCCGTGAGCCCCTGAGGGTGTAGCATTATCTAGGGTGCACCAGAAGTGGTGGGGCTACATATACCCTGCCTCCTTAAGGGCCTAGAGCACAAGGCAGGAGGTAAAAAGAAGAGAAAAAGAAGGCTGACCCCTCGCAGAAGGAGGGTATCAGAAAAGATGAGACAAGGGCCAATTAAGGCGGGAAAGGAAGAGACTCCCTAGGCCTCGGATACCCTAATACCGTCGGGGTCGGAAGAGAACAAGAGTTGACCAAGTGAGGTCGACAGGAAAGAAGAAAGAGAGGAGCACGGCACAAGTAAGTGGAAGCAATGTCGGACTCAGCTGGGGCCCCGTGGTGGCCAACCCACACCCACAAGATGTGAGCCCCTGGGGGAGGTAAACAAAGACTGTAATTGCGAATTGTGCAACGAACATTGCGGAAGATATCATGCCCAAGATCGCAAGAAAAGGAAAGTTTCAATAAGAAAGCTAGGATTAGAATATTAGAATGTACCCACATATAATAAAATAATAATATTCGATGTCAACAGATTTCTTTTCTGTAGTACGTTAATGTTTTCCTTGCCTAACCCAACCTACTGTTTATACCATCCTTGCTTCGCCCATCACTGGTTAACTGGAACCTTTAAATTATCTTGGGTAAGAGCTGGGAATAACATGTTACTTGTATTGTCGTTCCTGGTAACCGTTCCTCATTTAATTTTAGTATTCACATTTATTATGTTACTGACGCCACTGACTAGAGTACGTATGTCATTGAACGATCACCTGATGTATCTTTTCCCTCACCTTCTGCTACGAAACCTCACGGTGCCGCGTGCTTGGTATTCCATGAAGACGTACTGCATGAGTTCTTAGACGATATGCCACTGCATGTGCGTCAAAACATGTGGTTCAGCACGATGGAGAACCTCCTCATTTTTACTTGCGGTCCGAGAACATCTGCACTAGTCTGCACGTTCACCCAACTTGACACCGCTAGACCACTACCTGTGGGGTCACAAGAAACCCTTGATTTACGAGACCCCTGTGGAATCCGAGGAAGACCTACTGGCGCGGGTTATGGCTGCGGTGGATGTTGGAGGACCAGGGGTTGGTGATCGTGTGTACCAGAACATGGTACGGAGGTACCGTGTGTGTGTGTTAACGTCACATCGAGCCCCACCTGTAATTGGACCCAGACAACAATCAGAGGAGTCGGACAGAGCGCCGAAAATGCAAGAGCTGTGAACGTGTGCTGGTTTTTTTTTCGGGTAGCGGGAAGACTGTACGTTTCCGGACACAAGTTCCTATGCTAAACTTACCCTCTTGGTTCCCACTGCAAGCCCTCCAAGTATATAATGGAAGAAGATGGTATATTAAATTATATTTATTTCACTGGCCGCGAAAGCAAATATGCCATCTTTTGGAAGCCTTCATAGGGAGGTTAAGGCTGCGTCAACTTTTAGCTTTCGCAGTAAAGAGGCGCAGGTGCGCTTCATAAAAAGGGAGGTAGCGCGCAGTTCTCTACTCCCGTGGGGGTCTGGGCACGGACACAAAGAGCCCGCTGATGAGCCCGCTTGGTGTTCCTAGGCGAAACCCTACACAAGACACGACTAAGTGTAATGGGAATTTAGAAACACCCGGAACGGCGGTGCTTTTGAGGATCCAACCAGCCTTCGGGCTGACTACCTAACAGACAGACAGACAGGTATATTATTACGATATAAAATAGTTTTATTTTTGGAAATGCTATCAGAATTTGTTCTGAAGTATTAAACTTGTTTCTTGAATTTTATACAAGTTATTTTAATTACATGTATTGACAGACAAACAGTGCCTACCAAAAGTTTAAGACCACTAGGTTATTTTCAACAAACGTTTCCTGGTCTTATATTTTGGATTCAAATTTTGCCAAATATTTTATGAAGATACTTTGATCTAATGGACATCCATCCACCTGTATCAAGAACATTGTAATATGGCTTTCAGTTTTTGAGTTTCAATTCCATTAATACAAGTGGAGTATCGAAGAAATACACCATTTTCAACCACAAATTAATTTGTAGACACTACACCAATAAGGTTAATTTATTAATTATTTTTTAAGTGTTGTAGAATGTATACAAACGTTTTAGTAAATGAAAAAAAAAAATCTTGCCATTTGGTAGTGATTTTTGTTCTTTTTGTAAAAGGTAACGAATTGAAGATAAAACTGATAAGCGTTCACTGGTTAATAGCTTCTGTGAGGGTTGAGCTAGCGGATCCAAACTTTCACCAGGCACAGCACAGCATGTTGTCAACAGATAAAGAGACAGTTCAAAGCTCAACAATCCGAGTACCTGGAATCAGTTTCCCTCGTCTATTCTGAGAAGCCAGGTGTATAAAAAACACTACCAAATGGCAAGAAAATGTTTGGTTTTTTTTTATTTACAAAAACGTTTGTACACATTCTACAATACTTATAAAAATAATTAATAAGGTAACCCCCGTTGGTTTAGTGTCCACAAATTAATTTGTAGTTGAAAATTGCGTTTTTCTTCGATACTCCACTTGTATTTAAAAAAAATTAAACTCAAAAACTGGAAGTCATATTACAATGTTCATGGTACAGGTGGATTCTATAAGATCAAAGTATTCTCATAAAATATTTGGCAAAATTTGAATCAAACATATAAGACCAGGAAACTCTAGTTGAAAATATAGTGGTCTTAAACTTTTGGTAGGCACTGTAATTTCAATTACCTTATTACTGTAGTTTAAACATAGTTAAATCTGACCCCCTTCAACGACGGTACGTATAACCCAGATTCATCCACACTAGAGCGTAAATAATCCGAACGTCAAAAATCCAAAACGTCAATAATCCGAACACCCGCTTTAAACGTGTGAACTGTATTTTGCACGGCGGTGTGAAAGAACAATGACCTTGGTAGTGTTTGTTTTGAACCATCCACTCCCCTTCACCCAGCGGCCCAGTCTTATCTTTAACCCTGTCAGTTCAGTTGCTTCACTATTGTTCAGTAGTGTAGTTCAAGGATCATGTAACTATTAGAGATTCGTCACTTTGGGTTATAGAATTTCCGACAGAGAGCAACGCTTGAGGCTATGTACTGCTCCGGCAAGTCTGGCAACATAAAAAGTAAAAAGCCATATGAATGTAGCTTTTATTACACGTAATTGAACAGTTTGTTCTGCGATGAGTTATTGATTATTGATGAAAATAACACGAACATAACTGCGCATTTCGCTAGGCGCTGAAATATACGTCCAGATAGGAAAATAATACATTTTGATATATCAATGTTGGCAATAGATTTGTCACGAAGGACACAGTTATGCCGTTCTAGAGCTTAATTCACCTTTAGGGTAATTAAACATTGATCTCCTACTCTAGAGAATTGTTGGGATATTCGATGAATATAAAGAAAACTGTCCAAATGCACACACTATATTGCCATAACCTCACTTTTTGCCTGGCATGCCGGCTGCCACCCCTCCCCGTCGCCCTAAACCACAAATTGTATTGCAATGCAAAGGAGAATGGGTAAGAAAACAAACAAGAGATGAAATGCATACATTTATTCTATATATATTTTTTTATTCAAGAGTAGTCCATATTGCCCACTAGTTTTACACATGGTCAACACCAGGAAGATGAAAATTGCCGTATTGTTCTCACTATCATTATAATTCTTACATCCCGGTGCTTGGCAATTTTTCCTCCCTTGCAGTGGCATGATTGACTCTCAATTCAATTCAAATAAATAATCAAAATACCGAACAAATAAAACAACCAACAACACTACGAGGAAAATCATTCAAAACAGACTAGTCCCGCTTCCGCCAGTCGGTTTGATGTGAGCGTTCATGAGTGCCAACTACGGAACCTTAGTGCTAAAATTAATTCTTCATTGGTTGGCAGAACTTCCAGAGCAGAGCTTTACCGCGACCCACGCGCTCCCTATGATCTGTCATCCCCCTGTTTTAGTTGCGTGGTGTGGTTCGTAAAGCGTACATAATTTGTATTAAGCGAATGAAGGCTCTGGCCGGCAGAAAACGGGTTTCGAAACTCGCACAACCCAAAATTAGCAAGTTTTTCAAATAAATTATGTTAGTGAATTCGTACAGTGGTGTTTATTTTTTTGTGTATACAAAAAAAAGCAAGCTTGTAGTTTAACGTGACCGTTAATCTCGAGATCATAAGCCACGGGACCTCCTTTTTACGTGGAATCCGAACCACAGGACATGGCATTTCACTTCGAAAATCTCACATGCATTGACCGGGAATCTAACCCGGACCGCCTTGGTGTTTTGTGTATACAGTACATAATGTACGTGCAGTACATACATATGTAAATATGTAGTGAATTGTTTTTGTAAAATGAGTGCATTTTTCTGGATTTAAAGATACAAATAAATCAAAGTACAATGAAAATCCACAGCCTGCTTCCAGTCTCCGACCGGGTCAGGAATGGAATGAATGAAGCCCCCATCTAGCGGCGAGGATATGAACTGTGCCGGCTGCCGAGGCCTGACGCACTCCTCTGGGGCAATGATTAAATGAATGACATGAAATGAAATGATAGTGGAGAGTGTTGCTGGAATGAAATTTTGACAGGGAAAACCGGAGTACCCCGAGAAAAACCTGTCTGTCTCCGTTTTGTCCAGCACAGATCTCACATGGAGTGACCGGGATTTGAACCACGGATCCAGCGGTGAGAGGCCAGCGTGCTGCCGCCTAAGCCACGGAGGCTTTAAATCGAAGTACAATATGTATGTATAAGTCCCTCGGAACAAATTGGCCCGTGAGTGAGAAACTGAAGCTGGCCACCGGGCCTACCTCAAGTTCAATGACAGCTTACAATGTGGAAGAGGGTTGGGAAGGGGCGAGAGGGGGCATAGGAATAAGGGCTGCTTCGTGACAGATTTATAACATATAGGTACAGTCAGCCAATTGTTCCCAACGTGCTACTTATTTACCAGTCACATAAAAGTGATGGTGATAGTGAAATGTCTGGAATCGAACCATTAGATGATTAATGACTACCCGGTGATTGATTTTGAAGTGAAGATTTAAAATGAATTTCCATTTGCTTGGTTAATTAATTAAAAATATTAATAATGGTTGATTATTAATAGTACAGTGCTGAACTAAAAAGTCATAATATGTTCGTTACTAAATTATTCCATTACACGTAATAGTGTCATTTAATTATTCTAATTACCTCTAATACAGTTCGTACCAAGTGAAATAAATAATGGTTGTTATCGTGTGAGTGACAGTTACTGCAAGAACAGAGTGTACTTCTGACAACTGACGGGTGACGCAGCGGACACCACCCATCAGGCTGAGAAAAGCTGACTCTCTCTTCAGCGTCCTACTAGATTTTCACAAGGGTCAATTAATTCTGAGGCAGTTATACATACAAGTATGTAAGTATATAAGTTAATGTGATTATTTTTATTTATCTTTACATTTTTAGTGTAACTAGGAATTTCCATGTTATGTTCGAAAATCCGAACTAATCTGAAATCCACACCCCCACTCCCTCCCCCTCCAGTCCCAATTAGTTTGGATTTTCGACGCTGTGCTGTATATTAGAAATGGCCAATGATGGTTTTGTTTTTCCTTAGACATGTTGTATTTTCCCATGCAACAGGTTTTATGGCTTGTTATAAATATAAACTCCAAGGCCTTCTTCATCTAAATGAAAGCGGTACAGGTCGTGAGATGGACCACGCCTCCTGCCTGAACCCTGCAGTGAGACAGACACAGGCGAGGAGGCGCTGCAGTTCACTTCAGTTTCCTGGGAGAATACAGGTGACCTTGACTGTGGGAGGGAGACAGTATTTCCGCTGAGGCCAGACCAAACAGCCTCCAGGTCAACATAATGACGGCTAACGGCCGACGATTATATTGCCGTTAACTTGCATAATGATGTAACTAAATCACCGGTACACACGTTCATTTAGCACGTGCATGGTTGATAAAGTGTTATTGCTAAGAGAACTCGGGACAAATTCGAGAAAGGAAGTACTATTACTAGCTCCTACTGGGTCCATAACTAGAGGTAAAGTCCTGCGCGAATGCGGATATCCGCGGATAAACCCACGAAAATCCGCAAATTGTTTCGCCATGCGGATATAGTTTGCATAGCTGTGCGGATAGCAGATAAGCTGCGGATAATGTTTGGAGAAATTTTGCTGATTGTTTTTAGAATACAATCCGAACTAGTAGTTTATTTTGTATGTCGATGATGATGATGATGATAATTGTTGTTTTAAGGGGTCTAACATCTAGGTTATCGGCCCGTAATGATCTGGGTGATGGCGAAAAGGAGAATGAATTGGAAACCAGAACGAAAATTATGTGAGACGGAAAATACGTACAAAGAGAAACTCAGATGGAAACAACTCACAATATGGTCTTACAAAAGGGAATTTAGAACGAAAAGATTCACAAAAAGAATAGATTGAAAAGGACCCACAAAACGTACGCTAGATTCAAAATACGTACAAAATGCAATGTAGTTCGAAATACTTACAAAATGCAACTGAAATTCAAAATACTTACAAAATGCAAATGAGATAGAAAATTCGTACAAAATGCAATTGAGGTTCAAAATACTTACAAAATGCAATTGAAATTGAAAATGATTACAAAATGTACGGTAGATTCAAACGACTCATGTGGATTGACAATACTTACAAAATGCAATTTAGATTGAAAATACTTGACAAAATGTAATTTAGATTCAAAATACCCACAAAATGCAATTGAGAATCAAAATATGTGCAAAATGCCCACCAAACAAAATGCAATTTAGATTCAAAATTCGTGCGAAATGCGGTTCTGGTTGAAAATACTTACAAAATGCAATTGAAATTCAAAATACTCACTAAAAGGCCCATCTACCTGCATTGAAAGACTTACTAAAGAGCAATTTAGATTGTCAATCTTTACAAAATGCAATTGAGGTTGAAAACAATCGCAAGATGTAATTTAAATCGAAAAAACTTACAAAATCCAACGTAGATCAAAAATGCCTTAAAAAATTGCTAAAAGGGAATTTAGATACACGGTGAACCAAGTAACAAAAACAGTGCGGGAATCTTAAAGAGAAAAGGAAATATAAGGAAAATAGGAGACGAGACGAGAGGAGAGGGGAGAGAGGAGAGGGTCCGCCCCAAAGGTAAGGGACAAAAGTGGAAAACGGACCCAGCTCAGGAATCCCTCGGGGTCACCAACTCCCGAACTCACCAGCCGTGAGCCCCTGAGGGTGTAGCATTATCTACGTTGCACCAGAAGTGGTGGGGCTACATACACCCTGCCTCCTGAAGGGCCTTGAGCACAAGGCAGGAGGTAAAAGGAAAAGAAAAAGAAGGCTGACCCCTCACAGAAGGAGGGCATCAGGAAAGATGAGACAAGGGCCAATTAAGGCGGGAAAGTGAAAGACTCCCTAGGCCTCGGATAACCTAATACCGTCGGGATCGGAAGAGAACAAGAGTTGACCAAGGGAGGTCGACAGGAAAGAAGATGGAGAGGAGCCCGGCACAAGTAAGTGGAAGCAATGCCGGATTCAGCTGGGGTCCCGTGGTCGCCAACCCACGTCCCACTAGATGTGAGCCCCTGAGATTTTGTATGTCAATGAAGACCTTATTTCGTGCTCACCATTGCAATGACCGCACTTCCATGCTTTGAACTAAGCGGCAAAACCAGCGCCACACCATTATTAGGACCCGGACGTTTATGACATGTCATCTTTTCACTGAGCTGTCTAAGGCAATGTTTAAGTACATAGAAACTCCGGACGGGTCACCCCGTCTTCAAATATGTAATTTTTATTTTGCATCTTTTTGCATTTTTTGCTATTTTTTTCATTTTAAAAGCATTTTTTAAGTTTGGTAGATTTTTTTGGTCATATTTTAGAGAAATCGGCCTTTCAGGGTCATTTTTATACAAGTTAGTCATGTCACAGCTTTATATGAGGGAGTTACGTCTCTCAGAGTTAAGAAGAAGCTAGTAGCTGATACAAGATAGTTTAAAATATTGAAGAAAAAAAAATTCAGTACTGCTATTAGTAGAAAAATGTTTATTTTGGATGCAGAAGAACGGTACCGTAGGTATAGAGATGCTAATAAAACCGAGTGTATCAGTGAATTTTAAGCAACTAGTATCTAGTATCTCGAGTTTATTATTATTAGATCATTTTCTCCATTTTATAGTGCATTTTTCGAATTTTTAGGTCATTTATTATATAGTCATTTTTGAAAATTATAAATGCATTTTTTTAAACTTTCTTACGGCATCGACATCCGATCCCTATTTATGACATATCATCATATATTTCCGTTATGCGTTTTTCATGACAAATGTAAGATGATGATTTAAGCTAATCTCATTCAAATTATGTCATTAAGCATAATTAACACTCCGAACTGAAAGGGGTTGCAATTCTGGCTGTGTAACATTCATTTTAAACATAGCAAATGACTTACAAAGCGTAGGGGAACGACTATTTCCTCAAATGTTGCTTTAATAATATTTATGCTTTATCTAATAAAAAATACTATTGTAATGCCAGTAGATTCGGATAACAAACGTGGGAATACGGAAAAAGTATTGCGGATGCGGGGCGGATAATGTTTTGTTTATCCGCGCAGGGCTCTACCTATAATAATAATAATAATAATAATAATAATAATAATAATAATAATAAACAAGATTTCTGAACTATCCTAGTTGTAATATAGAGATTTGAATTCATTCGTTCAGTGTTGCCTATACAAAAATGCCATTTGTAGCTCTTCACTTATGTGACTTTCCCCTAATTACAAAACGAACATGGCGTCCAAGCAAAGTTGAAATATTTAAATAGACCTTTCTCGCGATTTAACCATTCGAACGCAGTGAAACTTACAGAAAATGACTATACAAATTGCAATGCACTGACATCTAATTTAGTTCAATTGTTTACATAACATCAAAATGGCGGCTGTGCGAAATTTTAAAATCTCCTTTTTTATTTCTTGTGTCCTAATCATGCGATTTAAGTCGGAATAACACAGATACATAATAATCTTCATGTAATAGTACATAACTCTAAGGCCTATATATATAAATCCAACATGGTGACCATCTGAAATATTTAGATGGTTCTCAATATCTACGAATCTATTACAGCAATCAAACTGAAGATTTGTATGATGATAGAGGCAATATATATGAAAATAGGCTACCGGTATTTAGTCCTCCACGGAACTAATTTTAATTATTATTATTATTATCATCAGAGCCTTTATTCTGTAGAGGGCGACGACTCAGGAGTGCCAGCCATTAACCTTAGCCACTACACCATGAGGTGGTTGGTCAGGTTGAAAGTTAGGCACTCATAAAATCGGATCCAAATTCCTTCCAATACCCAAGTCTCAAACCAGTGATGAGCAAAAAAGTACTACAACTGGCAACACTGCCAACAGCTATGAGACAATGCGAATCGGCAGACAGACACACACACACGTGAGGAATTCCAGGAAATGCACGCACACATGAAGGTGTATCGTCACATCCTGTGACGAGGATACCTACCTAGACTCATATCTTCAGTTCATCACGCTCAGTGCATATGTGATGGGAACCTTCCCAGTAAGTGTGCATGTTTTCCATTAGGAACAAAGCATGTCTTATCTCAGATATGGCCATTACCTTTGTGATCTCGAGATTAGGACCACATCCCACTAATACAGTACTTATCGGTGTTAAAGTGTGTGAGAATTCCTCTTAAAGCCCGAGTGAACGGTCAAACATCAATTCCCCTCGATTTTCCTTAATTCCACTCGGTCCTCCATGGGACCCAAAAATGAGTTCCTCAACTCCGCTCAGGCTTTGGCAAGGGGTCGGCAAAGGAGTTATCCCCAATGACGTAAACAAATGTCATAACCCTCCTGCTCGCATATCAAGGGCCGGGTCAAACACCTTCTGCAGCGCATGAGCGAATTCTTGCATTCCACACAACACAAGCTCTCATATTTTTATTTAACAACAGTGATTAATATCTAGTTCTTTATGTATTATGTTTATATCTGATTTAACGCATGAGCGGACTTGACTTCAGAGCGCTTGACCGATGGCTTGGTGGTGTTCGCAAGACATTGTTGTGCCATTGGTCAACCATTCTGATGTCAAGTCCGCTCATTCGTTAAATCAGGTACAGTGCAACTTGGATAATTCGAACCTCAAGGGACCAGTAAAAACAAAGTCGAATTAACTAAAAATTCGAATTAAGAAAGTTATTTTAAAAAAGAAGACCCGTCTCGTCAACGTTGAAGATGTCCTTTGGGTTTCTGTCCTGGATCATTTCTTCTGAATCCTTTTTCCAATGATTGGCTACTTGCTGGTTAACAGCCCCGCTTTCACCACAAACGAATTTGAACGAAATTTCGTTGCTTGAAGCCATCTAGCCACCCAGTGCTAGCTTTAAAATTTGATTTGCCTAATTCGGTAGCAAACTGTTCAGCTTTGCCTCTTAAAAGTGGACCATTGAGGGATCTTCTTAACCCTCGTTTGTTTAAACCATTTTAAAACGCACTGGTCCACGTTTCCCTCAACCTCTTTCGGCCTTTGCCACTCACTTTCACAACCGAGAATTTTGTCTTTATTTTTTTAGGTATGTTGACAACGTGTTTGGAGGAATCTCAAAAGCCTTTGCAATTTCAGATTTTTTCTTCATTCCCCTTTCCACTTCTTTAATCATCGCTATTTTCTCCGCCAAAGTCAAAGTATGAGGCTTTGATGACGACATCCTAGCTCTGTACACACACTTTAAAACACAGGCCAAACCAAATTTCTGAACAACCACAAGTCTAATCAAAACTTCAAACTATCCAAAATATAATTCGAATTAACCACGATTTTCTAGCATTGATTGTATATAAAATGCTAGGGACCAAGAGAAAAATTCGAATTAAAGAAGATTTCGAATTATAGTAGTTCGAATTAGCCACGTTCCACTGTATAAAGTGTTTGGCACATTATAACTTATATGGCAGAAAATACAAGTGATTAAAAAAATGTAAACACAGAAGCAGTGGTTATTGTACTGTTGAAGTATAACTGACCACGGTAGGTTATTTTGAGAAGTTACACTTAATGTGTTATCATTATTAGAAATTATATTAGAAGCATTGATTATAATCAATAGTAGAAGTGAGCATGGAAGACTTGTCTTTCTAAAAATGCATAAGGATAAAGATACCGCGACCGAGCGGAGTTGACGGACTCCTCTGGCTACTACCTGAAGTGTCGAGTGGAATTGAGGTAACCCTGGCTACCTGACTCAGGTACCCGACTGGAATTGATGCCCGCCCAGTAGAACACTGAGACCACTGAATATGCACATGCGCACTTTATTTACATTGATCAGAAATGTATAAAGCTCACTGTGCGTGAAGACTAATATGTACCGGTCAAGAAGGAACGGCCCACTTATACAGGGCGCCTGGAAATGTTATCCGCAGCGGTTACGTGCAGCTGCGAGAGGTTGAGTCTTCATTTTAGTTGGCAGCACTGTGTCCTTGATAGGGTGAAGGCCACATGTGTGGGCTGTGGGCAGTCGAAATCGTCCGTGTGTATAGTTAGATTATCTGCTGTGCTCAAGATATCGGACTCAAAACGGGCCGAAGTCGTCGAATTTTTTTTAAGAGCGTTAAAAATCTTTCAGTATGCCTTCCTTCGGAGGCGAAGTAAAGCCGGCGGTCCCATGTCATAGATTTATGGCATGTTAAAGATCCTTCGAAAGACTAAACTTGTGTGAAGCTAAATTGTTAGGTTAGATTTAGTCACCACGTTCACCACCAGGTATCATTGATATCTGGTAGCGAAAGTTGGAACTACTTAAAATTGAACGGAACTTCTAGCTCACAGACTCCGGCGAACCGAACATGCCCTCGGACACTCCCGGTACTAAAAGCCATACGATAAATATAAATATAAATATTGGAAGAGTGCAACAGTATGCTATGAATGGCTGTGGCGAGTATAAAGTTTACTGATTGTTTGTTTGGTTGGTTGGTTCCTCAGTTTAGGGGCTGCGACTACGCGTCATGTAGCCCCGTGTACTTTGGGTGTGTGTAGAATCTGTCTGATAACCGGTGTTAATTGTGATGACTGTATTAGTGTGGGTATCTGTTTTCAATTCAAGTAAGGACTGCAGACTTTGAATTTCAAGTAGTTCCTACTTTTGCCGCCAAACGCCACCGTCAGCGACTACTAGTTCAGAACCTGGTTACCAGTCGCCACTGCAGTCGGCTTCCGGCGACGAACGTCGGAACCTAAGAGCGTTTGTCAAATGTATAACCTAACCTAATTTAGCTTCGCACAGGTGTAATTAGTGGAAGGTTCTTTAACGTGCCATAAATCTATGACATGGGACCGCCGGCTTTACTTCCCCTCCGAAGAAAGGCATACTGAGGGATTTGTAACGCTCTTAAAAAATCCAACGACACTGGCCGGGTTTGAACTCGCGATTTGGGCATAGGAGCTCAGCATGCTGCCAACTACGCCTTACTGTTTGTTTGTTATGATACAAGCGACAGCCGTGCTGCCAACGTAACTGGTGACGTAATCTCTTGCAGCAGCTCGTAGACACTGCGGAGATCATTCCCGGGCGAACTGTACTAGCAAACATAAACATGACGAACGACTCAATCTGGCGACTTCGGTGGCGTAGTTGGTAGCATGCTGAGCTTCTATGCCCCAGATCAAGGGTTCAAACTCGGCCGAAGTCGTCGGATTTTCTAAGAGCGTTAAAAATCCCTCAGTATGCCTTCTTTCGGAGGGAAAGTAAAGCCGGCGGTCCCTTGTCATAGATTTGTGGAATGTAAAAGGACCTTCCACTGACTACAATAATTGTGTGAAGCTAAATTTGTAGGTTAGATTTGATAAACGCTCTATGATTCCCAACGTTCGCCGCAAGGTATTCCGTTTGCTGTGGCATCTAGTAGCCAGGTTCATGGCTAGCTGTCGTTGACGGCGGCGTTTGTTGGCAAAAGTAGGAACTACTTGAAATTAATCGTCTGCACTCCTTATCTGAATTACAGATAAAACACACTAATACAGCCATCACAATTAACACCGGTTATCAGACAGATTCTACACACACCCAAAGTACACGGAGCTACATGACCGCGTTATCGCAGCCCCTAAACTAAGGAATCAACCAACCGACTCTTATCAGTTCTTGCCATCACACCGAACATGAATACCGTTTAAGGAGCTCACTTGAATGCTACGCAGAGGAATGCTGTAATTTTGGTTGTCTCTTCAGTCTTTTGACTGGCATAATCCAGCCCTCCTAGTGCTGAGCTAATCGTTTCATCTCTACATAGCTACTACACCCTACATCCAAAGCAATCCCCCCCACCTTGCTCTACCCTTACAGCTCTGTCCTCGACCCTTCCTTCCGTAACTAAGTTTGCTATTCCTGAGTGTCTTGGTATGTGTCCAACCAACCTATCTCTCCTCTTCATTAGCAGTCGCCAGAAACTTCTCGCTCACTCGCAGCGGTCAAGCTCTTTGCCTTTCACCAAGGCGGACCGGGTTCGACTCCCGGTCAATGCATGCGAGATTTTCGAAGTAAAATGCCATGTCCCGTGGTTCGGATTCCACGTAAAAAAGTGCCTATTAAGGAAGGAATGATTTTCCCCCCAAAACTCCATACCCCCACCCTTTGTTCAATGGTTGGTGCCATCAAAAATCTTTACGGAGATAAGTTTAGGCCCTTATCCGAAGAATAGAATCAATTTTGAATGAATACAATTTTTCAAATACTAAGTTAGTTACAGCGCTTTTTCAATTTTTCGAAAAAGGGTCCGATTTTGCCCATTAACGAATTTGACCGAAATTTTCAATGGTTATATTTTGTGTATAAATTTGAAAGTGATCGGTGCTAAATGACGGTAGTTATCGTGTCCACAAGAAAGTGATATATACATAAACTTTTGAACTGACGGTGGTTTACTTTCTATTATCCGGGCTAATGATAAGGATGCATAACACGGATAATCCAAAATCGTGTGTTTATTGCAAGAAGTATGCCTTCTATTTTTTAGCATATTTTCATTTATGAAAAAAAATAGACTGATGCAATTTTCTTTTGTCCGTGTGTGTCCCCCCCCCCCCCCCCCCTCCCCCAATAACATGTAAACGGCTGGAGCGATTTCAATGAAACTCGGTAAAGCCATGTTGTCCGACCCCGACCGTGCCCTTCAAATTATATTACGTCTCACCAATCCAACATGGCGGCCGTGCGAAATATTTCACCGGCATTCTGTATCTCCGAAACTATTACTCATATCACTCTGAAATTTTGTACGGTGATAAAGGGCACTACTGGACGTACACCAATGTGTTTTTCAAAAACCTGTTAACTACAAAACGAACATGGCGGCCAAGCGAAGTTGAAACATTTAAATAGACTTTTCTCGCGATTTAACCATCCGAACGGCAATGGTCAACCGCTCTGACGTCAAGTCGGCTCATTCGTTAAATCAGGTATAAAGTGTTTGGCACATTATAACTTATATGGCAGAATATACAAGTGATTTAAAAAAATGTAAACACTGAAGCAGTGGTTATTGTACTGCTGAAATATAACTGGCCACGGTAGGTTATTTTGAGAAGTTATACTTAATTTGTTATCATTATTAGAAGTTATATTAGTTATATTAGAAGCATTGATTATAATCAATGGTAGAAGTGAGCATGGAAGAATTGTGTCGTTCTAAAAATGCATAAGGCTAAAGATACCGAACGGAGTTGAGGGGCTCCTTTGGAGACTACCTGGAGTATTCGCGGCGATGACTATCAGGTTTTGAATAGAAGTATCTTTAAAAAAAGTGTTATTGAGGAACGGTTACAACTGATACGTTGTATTCGGGGGAGAGGGTGGTCCGTACATGATTCATTTTCAGGCTGAGTGGTCGGGGGACTTCTACGGGTTCAGAACCACTGATCAAAACTATTTAGACGGTTCTCAATATCTAATAATCTATGACAACAATCGAACTGAAATTTTGTATGTTGATACAGGCAAATAACATATGAAGGATAGCCTATATGAAAATGGGCTATTTAGTTCTTCATGGGACTCGCGGTTAAAATATGCAGTAGCATATAAAGTAGGCTATAATACATTTATAAAGATAATAATTACAATAATAATACGGTATGGCCTCGGGTGCCGGGCGCAAGCTTTGTTAATAGACGCCAAGCGGGCAGCTTGCAAGACGAATTATATCGCTGCTTGGAACGCTATGAAAGTTAAGAAGGTTAGATATCTAAGCTCCTTGTCACCATAGCGCTTTCTAGAAAAGAAAGGAGGAACATTTTGTTTTGGCGGAGAATCCCGAGATTAATTTTTCCATTATGAACACGGCCTACTGAATTCCAATGTGTTTTTTTTTAACATGCCAACAAAGTATGACATGCGTACCGTGATTTAAGTCACCTTTCAAAAATCAGGAGCGAACCTGCAAGCTTGGGGTTGGTAGTCGGACACGATAACCACTCACCCACCGTTAACTCACCCACATTATTGTGCTGTCTGTAATGGTTCATCTGCTTCCTTACCTCGAGACGTATTTTGCGTGCGGCAATAATGTCACCATATGTAAACCCTCATTGTCCCATTTACTGGCCGTTTTACCATCTCTTGATGATTGCAGTATATTTGCATTTGTCTGTTGGCACAGGCTAGAGTAAAATGTGGCTTTTCACTGATGTCTCAGTCTCACTCATGGCTGTGATAATATGGAAGCTACTGAGGTATGGGTGGGGCTTAGTAATGACATTCAAGGCACAGTCAGTGCCTGTGGATGCTGTGAAAGGTTCTACTCATAGGGTTAGTACTATTGTACTGACTCGGTGAGGAAAGCAATGGCAAACTACCTCACTCCTCGTCTTGCCCAGTACGTCTCAATATAGGTCTGCCTGGGTTTTTGTGGGTATCTTACCCACATAACCTAACGGCGGTACTTTTTGAGGTTCCAACCAGCCTTCGGGCTGTCTACCTAACAGCCAGTCCCCTAAACAGTAATACAACAGGGTATCTATACACTGTGTGACAAATTGATAACAGCTCTAAGCGGTTCCCTCAATGGAAAGCAGACAGCAAACTTTAAATATGCTTACGGAACTGACACATCGCTATTACAAGACGAGGAGTCGTCCACCCGTCATTAAGTACCATACTAAAAATAACTTTCCCCCACCGGGACTTCACTGCAAAATTATGCACGAAAAATAAATTCTAACGTATTCAATTTTCAGTACAGTATCAACTACAGAGATTTTTTTTAGGTAATGTTATTGTTTTCTCAAGTAGTTTTAATTAGGCGTAAACGCGCCCGGATAATCGGGAGTATAAAGTCGCAACATGGTGCCCATTGCAATTGCAAACAACCAGTGCAATGAAAGGGCATTTTCTTGAAGTACAAAAGAACCGCGTTTATCCGGCCCTCATTAAGATGATGATGATGATGATGATGATAATTATTGTTTTAAGGGGCCTAACATCGAGGTTATCGGCCCCTAATGGTCTGGGTGATAGCGAAAATGTTAATGAAATGGAAACCAGAACAAAATTATCGGAGACGGAAAATACGTACAAAAAGGAACTGAGATGGAAACAACTGACAATATGGTCTTACAAAAGGGAATTTAGAACGAAAAGATGCACAAAAAGAAGAGATTGAAAAAGACCCACAAAACGTAGGCTAGATTCAAAATACGTACAAAATGCAATGTAGCGTCGAAATACTCACAAAATGCAACTGAAATTCAAAATACTTACAAAATGCAAATGAGATCGAAAATACGTACAAAATGCAAATGAGGTTCAAAATACTTACAAAATGCAATTGAAATTGAAAATACACAATGCAATTCAGATTGAAATAACCCAGTTCCAATCCAAATTATTCACAAAGTGCAATTGAAATTCAAAATACTTACAAAATGCAATTGAAATTGAAAATGCTTACAAAATGCACCTTAGATTCAAAGGACTCAGGTCTGGGTGATAGCGAAAATGTTAATGAAATGGAAACCAGAACAAAATTATCGGAGACGGAAAATACGTACAAAAAGGAACTGAGATGGAAACAACTCACAATATGGTCTTACAAAAGGGAATTTAGAACGAAAAGATGCACAAAAAGAAGAGATTGAAAAAGACCCACAAAACGTAGGCTAGATTCAAAATACGTACAAAATGCAATGTAGCGTCGAAATACTCACAAAATGCAACTGAAATTCAAAATACTTACAAAATGCAAGTGAGATCGAAAATACGTACAAAATGCAATTGAGGTTCAAAATACTTACAAAATGCAATTGAAATTGAAAATACACAATGCAATTCAGATTGAAATAACCCAGTTCCAATCCAAATTATTCACAAAGTGCAATTGAAATTCAAAATACTTACAAAATGCAATTGAAATTGAAAATGCTTACAAAATGCACGGTAGATTCAAAGGACTCATGTGGATTGACAATACCTACAAAATGCAATCTAGATTGAAAATACTTGACAAAATGTAATTTAGATTCAAAATACCCACAAAATGCAATTGAGCATCAAAATATGTGCAAAAAGCCCAACAAACAAAATTCAATTTAGATTCAAAATTCGTGCGAAATGCGGGTTTGGTTGAAAATACTTACAAAATGCAATTGAAATTCAAAATACTCACTAAAAGGCCCGGCCACCTGCATTGAAAGACTTACTAAAAAGCAATTTAGATTGTCAATCTTTACAAAATGCAATTGAGGTTGAAAACAATCGCGAGATGTAATTTATATCGAAAAAACTTACAAAATGCAACGTGCAACGTAGATTAAAAAATGCCTTAAAATCGCTAAAAGGGAATTTAGATACACGGTGAACCAAGTAACAAAAACAGTGCGGGAATCTTAAAGAGAAAAGGAAATATAAGGAAAAGAGGAGAGGAGAGGAGAGGGGAGAGAGGAGAGGGTCTGTCCCAAAGGTAAGGGACAAAAGGGGAAAACGGACCCAGCTCAGGAATCCCTCGGGGTCGCCAACTCCCGAACTCACGACCCTCAATAATCCGGATCAATAATAATAATAATAATAATAATACATATTTTTACTGTACAGTATTACTTTTACGGGGTCGACTCTTCTTGAATGTCTTTTCCGCTACGGATAGTTAAGGACAGGAACTGGAAGTAATTCGACCACGGTCAATCAAAGCTACTGTCCCGGCATTCACCTGGAAGTGAGAACTGATGTTAGTAAAACGTCTTCGTGATCGTGCTGCGCGCAGACGCTATACAAAATGTATAAGGTGCGGTTTTTTTCTAGTGACATTCTGCGATGAATATCCGTTCCCCCTACTCCTTCCGCTGTCAGAAACCGAACTACACCTCTTTGCTCTTCGTTTGACGCCTCCATGTCACTGTTTGCAATGCGATTGGCAGCGTTGGACGATTGATGCATGCTGCTGCTCGCTTTCTATCGTCACGTGACGTGCACACGTACCCTCTAGCGACGGACTGTGACCTTCCACGCTCTGGTCGGAACCACACCTCGTTACACACGCCACGATTAGTCTATGTCGTCACCGGTTTGCGCATTCCAGCCTCCGCCTCGTCACTTTTTGAACGCACCTTATAAAACAAGGAAAAAAAAACACATTATTTTAGTGCATAAAACAGAGTCGTAAATGTAAGTAAAGTGTTCATATATATTTTTTTGTACAATTCAAGAAAGGTATTACAACTTATGTTAACAGATTATATAACATGTATTTGTTTTTTAGTTTTTCTGGATCAATTCCGGTCCTACTGAATGAGGTTCTTGTATTAGCAAGAGCAATAATAACCTTTAATCACTATTAGGGTGGAAAGAAGGCATTAAATAGTAGGAAAAGAATTTATGTAACTAACTGTTAACGACGAATATTAACGCAATTGTAAATTTAAAGACCTGGAGTTGGTGGGCGTCGCTCGGACTAATGTGTGCTGGACACGAAGGAAGCCATGACAGGGTATGTTTGCGGTTGTCATTAGGGTGAAAAATACTGTACTTATTTGCAGCAGAAATAATGAACAATTTAAAACATTTGAAAGGGCATTCGATTCATTTGCCGGCCGCGGTAGGCCTAGAGAGCTAATGTGCTACCTCGTACCTCACTGGCATCGGTGGAGTTGGGGTTCGAATTCCCCCTCAGCCATCCTGAAACTTGTTTTCCGTGGTTTACCACTTTCACCACCAGGCAAATGCAGGGACGGATCCTTTCATGGTCGACTTCCTTCCAAAATCCCTTTCCTGACTCTTCCTTAATATTACACCCAAGATAACGGTCACCTATCACCATCCCCAGTTGTATCTGTTATCAAAGTGTGTTCAACTCCCAGACACCATCCTCGCGACAATAGAATAATATTGTTTGGTTCCTCAGTTTAGGGGCTGCGACAACGCGGTCATGTAGCCCCGTGTACTTTGGGTGTGTGTAGAATCTGTCTGATAACCGGTGTTAATTGTGATGGCTGTATTAGTGTGTGTTATCTGTTTTTAATTCAAGTAAGAACTGCAGACGATAATTTTCAGGTAGTTACAACTTTTGCTACCAAACGGCACCGTTAACAATAACTAGCTCTGAACTTCGTTACTAGATGCCACCGCAGTCGGCTCCTGGCGACGAACGTTGGAACCTAAGAGCGTTAGTCAATTCTAACTTATAATTTAGCTTCATGCAAGTGTAATTAGTGGAAGGTTCTTTTACATGCCATAAATCTATGACATGGGACCGCCGGCTTTACTTCCCCTCCGAAGGAAGGCATACTGAGGGATTTTTTACGCTCTTTAAAAATCCAACGACTTCGGCCAGATTTGAACCCGCGACCTTGGGCATAGAAGCTCAGTACCTCCACCGAAGCCGCCTTAGAATAATGCTGCTGTTGTTGTTGTTGTGACTCCTTGAGGGGCTTTGAGACATGTAGCCCCGTGTACTTGGGTATGTGAAAAATGTATCTGTGTGAACTGATGTCTGTACTACAGTGTGTATTTGTAATCGAGTTAGGTTTTGGGTAGGAAGCAGCCGTGGCCTTCAGTAGAGTAGAATTGTGATATATTCACGGAAAACCACTTCCAGGCTGGCTGGAGTGGGAATCGAACCCGTCACGAGGCTGAGTGTACACCGTTCCAGCCCTCCGACCGGAATTAAAATTTCTTGGCGGAGCCCGGAGTTGAAACCAGAATCCAATAATTGTATTTCACCTCGTCTCAACTGTGCGTGTACCCTTATAGCAGGTGTGGTTACATTCTTATCTAATGCCACGGCCTCTCGACATCTGACCTGTTTCGAACCCACGACTATCTAACGGGAACGTCCCGTTGTTTCGAAATGTTGTAAACAATTGAGCGCTTGTTACGGCATGTCTGTGGAGATTGTACGAACATGGCATTGTGTGCCTAACGAATGTTATTCTAGCTGTATTCCTACAATGTATCATCGATTACCGATAACCCGTTTGAATCTGCTTCATTGTTGGCATTCGATTGAGCATGCACTAGTGATTGTTCTAACTTCATGTGAAAAGATTTGTAATTCATGTTAGTTCCTCCGCTACACTAAGAAGCATCGAACCATGGTTATGCCTCTTCTTTCCAGCTGTCATCCGCCATGGTTGTTGTGGTGTAGAAATCCAGCCATATTTCTTTTTTTTTTTCTTATGGTTTCTGATACTGAATCAATTCCTGATAGGAACCTGTGGATGACATCATCTACGAAATATGTCTCCCTCATGAGGACGTATACCAGTCATGATGGCGATTATTTTCAGATTCCTATTCTTTTCATGTTCCCTATCTTGGGATTTTTCCAGACGATTTCTATGCCATATGTTATGATTGGCGTCACATAACTATTAACATCAGTGTTCTTAATGTCACCTACTAAATGTATTTTAGTTTATCACTCTTATACCAAGAAATATAACATATTGTTTCAAAAATGCAAAAATGTCACAAAAAAACACATTTTTTCCATTTCTTCATATTCAGGTTTTGAATGGGGACATTATTAATAATTTTTCTCAGACATTCCTATTATAATTATATTTAATTTGAGACCTTGTTGAGGTGAATTAGAACTTGACTTAATGCTTTTTGAATACACATTGTTATTGAGTAAATGAAGTTTAAAGTTTTGCATTATAATTAGACACGCGCGCCCTGGTCCATTTAAATCAATTATCTGAGCATATTTATAGATAAAACATGTAAAAACCACGCGCTCTGGTCAATTTGAATCAATTTTCTGAGCACATTTATACATAAAACATGTAAAAACATGTAAAACCATACATTTTCTTAAATTAGAAGAATTAAGCTTTCATCTGAAAAAAAATATTAAAAGTATAAAAAGGTAGGCTACATTTTAAAATAATAAAAAAATACAGCCAACACGACAGGCTTAAGATTTTCTGCAGAGAAAACTTTTTTTTTTTACGAATATAAAAAGAGCCCAGAAGTTTTTAGAAACAGATATTGGTTTAATAGAAAAGGTAAAGAAATTCAAATCTTTTGGTAGAGACAATCCAAGAAAATGGTTTAGAAAATTCTGCTATAGAGGAGGGGATACACAAGATGGAAAGGGCGTACGGTATAACTAAGAATACCTACAACAAAAAGTCCTTATCCAAAAATCTTAAAATAAAACACTAACAACACAGTAGTGAAACCGGAATGCCAGCGAATGTCTAGTATTGAACTACAAGCTTGATAAATTAGACGTTTGTCACGGTGGGTGAGTGGTTATCATGTCGGACTACCAACCCCAAGCTTGCAGGTTCGCTCCTGGTCGTGGTAAGTGAATTTTGAAAGCCGAAAAAATCTCATTTCTCCACTAGAAAGCGCTACAGTGTCAAGGAGCTTAGATATCTAACCTCCTTGACTTTCATAGCGCTTCAAGAAGCAATAAGATTCGACATGCTAGTTGCCTTCTGGGCGTCAATTAACAAAGCTTGCACCCGACACCCGAGGCCATACGATATAATATATGATATTATTAAGTTATATAAGCCTCCGTGGCTTAGGCGGCAGCACGCCGGCCTCTCACCGCTGGGTCCGTGGTTCAAATCCCGGTCACTCCATGTGAGATCTGTGCTGGACAAAACGGAGGCAGACAGGTTTTTCTCCGGGTACTCCGGGTTTCTCTGTCAAAATTTCATTCCAGCAACACTCTCCACTATCATTTCATTTCATCGATCATTCATTTAATCATTGCCCCAGAGGAGTGCGTCAGGCCTCGGCAGCCGGCACAGTTCATATCCTCGCCGCTAGATGGGGGGCTTCATTCATTCCATTCCTGACCCGGTCGGAGACTGGAAGCAGGCTGTGGATTTTCATTAAGTTATATAATTTTTTGTTTTATTAATCTTCGGTCTTTTCAAATTTAGGTATTCCCCTCTTCATTTTAAATTCCATTCCAAATTTGTATAATTTAATCAGTGTTACGAGGGGCAGATGACCTCGTAGTTCCGCCCCTTAAAAGTACAAGAACTAACTAAGTCATATAACCCCTGGCACTACAGCCCACGAAGAGCCTAGGCCTACCAAGCGACCGCTGCCCGGCCATTTGGCTTGCAGATATTGGGGTGACACGTGATCAGCGCATCGGATCCCCTCGGCCGTTACGGGGCGCTGCCTCACTGTCAGACAGCTACTCAATTGTCCTCACGAGGCTGAGTGCAGCCCGTTCCAGCCCTATCGTCAGTTTCTAAAATCCCTGACGGAGCCGGGGCCTCCGGGTGAGAGACAGGCGCGCTACCCCAACACCACGGGGCCGGCACAACTAAGTTATATATTATTATTAGGGGGAAAAAGTGAAAATGCCATCCGAATACACCATTTTAAAACGTATAAGAATAACTACAAGAAGGGAGGAGAAACGGAGAACGGTAAGGGGATTACTTGGAGAGACAATAGAATGTTTAAAGAGGACATAAATATGGGAACCTCAGTGTGAAGGGCGTCGACTGCTACATTTAATACATAGTAGTACACACAGACAATTGAAAGTGATAATTATGGAGCATCTCGTTTACAAATGACAGGCCATATAAGAACAAAAGAGATAATATTTAAATATGTAATTCGACAGTAAGCTGTTTCCCAGGTGAAACATGACAATGTGGGAGCTTCAACTAGAAAGAGAAATGTATACCAGAGAAATATTGTAAGAACGGAGAGAGTTGAATCTAGTATTTAGTGTTTAATGTTATTAATTCGCTTTTATTCCTAACCTAGTTTCCAAGGGACTTGTAAGGAGATTTAGAATTATGGTCCACAGATGTTGAAATATTCCCTAGTATAGGCAGCATGTCAGCCTGAGTGGCGATGTCAGTTAGGCGTTGGCCTTCAAACCCCGCCAATGGTAGAACTCAGATAATGCAGCTTCTCTAAAACCACAGCAGTTAAAAAGAACTTAAAACGCGTATTATTATTTGTTCAGCGCTCATCATAATTATTATAGTCATTGAAATTAGATCACCAGATCAGCACTAGATATGTTATTTAGTCTGTGGACGGACGACACCAAAGGAAAGATGGGAAAGATAAATAAATAAATAAATAAATAAATAAATAAATAAATAAATAAAGATATAAGTAACTTATAAATAAATATATAAAGATATACATAATATATTTTATATAAATAAATATATGAATGAGTAAATAAATAAACAAATAATAAAAAAGATATACATAAATAAAATAAGAGAATAAAAATAATTTCATTTTAAAAGAATATTTAAAAAATAAAATAAATAAAAATAAATAAACTAAATAAATAAATACATGACAACATACAGCCAACATGACAGGCTTAAACATTTCTGCAGAGAATACAAGATTTTTGACGAATATAAAAAGTGCGCAGAAGTTTTTAGTAACAGATATTGATCGAATAGAAAAGGTAAAGAAATTAAAATATTTGGGAGAGAAAATTCAAGAAAAGGGTTTAGAAAAATCTACTAGCCTACAGAGGAGGGGATACACAAGATGGAAAGAGCTTACGGTATAACTAAGAATGTCTACAACAAAAAGTGCTTATCCAAAAATCTTAAAACTAAAGCAGTACATTGCAGTAGTGAAACGGAATGCCTGTATACCAGCGAATGTCTAGTATTGAATTACAAGCTTGATAAATTAGATGTACAGTATTAGAAAGAAGAATTATAGGGAAAATATTAGGTCCTCTAAAAATTGCTGAGTTTTGGAAATTAAGAAGTAACAATGAAATTTATCAAAACATAGAAAACATCAGAAACAATAAGGAATAGAAGATTGATATTTGTAGGACATATGTACAGAATGGAGGACAATAGACTAACTAAACGAATTTTCAAATATCTTTGGGAAAATACCAACCACCACTTGGATTCAAGAAGTCACGAAAGATCTGGAAAGGAACAACATAAGAGAAGATGAATTATTGAAAAGATAGGTTTTAGGACGAAGTCATGCAACTGGAGGATTCCAAGGGAGGAAGGAAAATAAAACAGGCGCAAAGTGGACTGAAGACAGAAAAAGCATAGTGCAACAATGAAGGGATACTGGAAGAAAAGGAAAGAACAACTAAGGAGGACGGATTGAAATTGTAACGTGGTCCTTAGAAGGCCGTGACGCAAGGAGAAGAAGAAGAAATATATAAATAAATAAGCTATCTGGATGAGGAAAAGCTCAGAAGAACTGTATTCACTGACTGAACGATTCGCCTTACTTGCACGGAAAAGTCGCATGAAATTCTACGGACATTTAGCTCGAATGGACAAGTACGTACTGACCAAGAAAATCTTCCATATAGTCAAGGGAACCCAAAGTACGCTGGCTAGCAGACACCCAAAAAGCACCTCACTGAAATCAACATTGACCCACTAACAACGACACGGTCTGCATAGACAGTAGACAGAAAGTAAATGCATATAAGTTTCCACCCAAGTTCCCTACGGGACGGAATTTGAAACTCAAAGCTGCATGGACACAAGAAAGAAAACAGGCATATAGCGGAAGGATGAGGAAGTTTCGGGAAGATAAGAAGAACAAGAAGACCAATGCTAACTAATAGTTCTACGTGCTCCTTATAGGGTCAAACGGATTTATATAATAAGATATAAATGATATCAAAATAAGAATAAACGTAAGGTAATAAATAGTTTATTACAATTAATACGTCAATAAGGAATCGGGCTATCATGGTCATTTTTATGTCATTTTATACTAATAAGAATTAAATTAAATTACGATACATCGACATAAATAACTAATAATAAATAATTAAATAAATAATTAAACAAATAATTAATTAAATAAATAAATAAATAAATACATAAATAAACGATTAAATAAATAATTAAACAAATAATTAAACAAACAAATAAATAATTAAACAAATATTTAATAAATAATTAAAGAATTAAATAAATAAACAAATAATTAAATAATTAAACAAATAATACAATAAATAATAATACATCATTAAATAAATGAATAATAATACATAATTAAATAAATAAATAATAATACATAATTAAATAAATAAATAATACATCATTAAATAAATAATTGAACAAATAATTAAATAATAAAATAAATTATTAAATAAATAATTAAACAAATAATTAAATAATAAAATAAATAATTAAACAAATAATTAAATAATAAAATAAATAATTAAACAAATAATTAAATAATAAAATAAATAATTAAACAAATAATTAAATAATAAGATAAATAATTAAATAATAAAATAAATAATAAAATAATTAAATAAATAATTAAATAATTAAATAAATAATTAAATACAAAAAATACAAAAATAAATAAATATAAAAGTAAATAAATAAATATATAAATAAATGAATGAATGAATGAATGAATGAATGAATGTTTTGAAGCCCCAATTCAACAGCTGAGTTCTTCATCGCCTTAAGCCTGTCTAAAACAACCCCATCAATCATTAGACATCTCGCTACTCCCCTTCCTAGTTGTACCCTATAATTACATTCCCTTTTGTAAGAAACCTTAGCCAGGTGGTGAAGGACATGACCGCTGGTTTGTGTGGACGAACAAGAGGGTAGGAACAGGCTCATTAGTACGTCGAGGCGCAATGAGAGTTCCGTGTGAACCTGCCACTAGGACGTTGTCCTCGGATCACCACATCCGGTGTAACTAAGCTCTACTGCTCTCGGCATGCAGCTAACTGTAGTCTTCAATCTTCCCAAATGGAAGGACTAAGCTCGATTGCCGATGACGGCATGGAATTAAGGGCTGTCCCCGAACTTCAAGCCAGCTCTTGGTCAAACAAGGCAGCTAGTGTTGCCAATTATATTCTCGAAAAAAAAAAAAACTTAGGTAGTAGTCAGTCGTGTAGATTCCTAAGTTAACAACAGACGTGTGTATATATAATTGAGTTTCTTAATGTTGATAACATCTTAGCAAAACCGTACAATAAACAATATCCATAATTGTTCCAAACGTTGAAGGGCTAAAGGGCCCAGAAAGGTTTCAAATTGTGTACCCTCAAGAGCTCTGTCAAACTAAAAAAACGTATTTAGAAAATCACTTCCGGCAGTTAAGGAAAAACGGCCTGAAATCGCGTGTTCCTTTACTCGTTTTCTCTTTGATTTAAATTCTAGCCTAATTCACTTACATAATTCTTTCTTTAGTGTTTTCCTTGGTTTAATACCCTCAGCCGTCTTTTTATTTAAAAAAATCTACACACCGAAAGGACTTAAGAGAAACTCTGCATTGACTCTCACTAGCGCTCGTAGTGGTAGAAAAGATAAACTGCTAATCTAATCGACCAGATATTGTTGAGTTTCCGGTGAACAATCGTCAGTCTACCGCGTGTCATCATGCCGGCAACTCGTAACAAACGTTTAGTGTGTTCTTTACTTTTCAAAAAGTGGATAAAACAACGAAATTTAATTACAAATGCACTAACAAGAAGATTCAGTGATGAACCTGGTTCGAGGCGGCTAAAATTCCTAGCTCATACCCCTAGAGGTTGATGGTACGTAAATTCCCAATCCATATCCCCTATAAGGAATAGTGTACATGGAAGGTCCAGTCCATGACATTACCCCCCTCCCCCCCCCGCCCCCCAGGGGCTCACATCTAGTGAGACGTGGGTTGGCGACCACGGCGCCCCAGCTGAGTCCGGCATTGCTTCCACTTACTTGTGCCGGGCTCCTCTCAGTCTTCTTTCCTGTTGACCTCAGTTGGTCAACTCTTGTTCTCTCCGACCCCGACGGTATTAGGGTATCCGAGGCCTAGGGAGTCTCTTCCTTTCCCGCCTTAATTGGCCCTTGTCTCATCTTTTCTGATAACCCCCTTCCGCGAGGGGTCAGCCTTCTTTTTCTTTTCATGTTATCTCCTGACTTCTGCTCTCAAGGCCCTCAAGGAGGCCGGGTGTGTGTAGCCCCACCACTTCTGGTGCACCCTGGATATTGCTACACCCTCGGGCTGGTGAGTTCGGGAGTTGGCGACCCCGAGGGATTCCTGAGCTGGGTTCGGTTTTCCCCATTTTATCCATTACCTCAGAGGCGGACCTTCTGCTCTTTCACTTTCCTATCTGCCTTTCATGGCTCTCCTGCCTTCCAAGTCCCTCAATCCGCAATCTTCGAGGGTTGAGGGCATTTTTTACCTCCTCTCCTTTATTTGCCTTATTCTCCTTTTGTTTTGCATTTCTTCTTTTAGTATATAAGGTGGTAGTTTAGTTTTAGTTATAGTTTACATTTCATTTTCATCTTCACGATCACCCAAACCATTAGGGGCCGATAACCCAGATGTTAGGCCCCTTAAAACAACAATTATCATCATCATCTACGACATTAAAGGATGTTTTCAACTTGCTTGCATGATGGGCCAGAACTGTGGATTTTTTTCTACTAAGTATGTGAGCAGAGCGTCGTCATTATTCTGTTGCCTTCAGTTTCCATATACGCATCGGAAGTGGAAGTCTACAAGTTACTGTATGTATAATATTCTGGAATCTGGCGACAAATTTCAAAGAAAAGTTCACTTATCAGTTGCCTCCTTCCGTTGACGCCAGTAGCGACACTTCTTACAGGTAGTACGACAAGACACGTTAGCAAGGAAACGATAAATCTATGGAGATGACCCTAATTGCTTTCTCATGCTCGCAGTGAAAAGGCTTAACAAACAAGACGTCTCGTCTAGGCTCGATTATCGTGACAGGTGTATCCTCGGTATCTTCAAGCGTAGCCTGTGATTAGTAGACAGCCTGTATTTTCCATTCACCAACATTCACGAACTTAACAACTTTTCAAATGAAATAACTTACAAGCCATCAGTTAGACTAAAGCAACACTTAAGGGCGAGTTTCATTTATTGTCTACGCAATAAAAAACAATCCATGAAGAGTTCTACCCTGTTAAGGGAAGTCGTGAAGGTCCAAATCGGTTAATTTTGACAATTTCACTTTTTTATTCATTAATACTAAGTTACCGGTATATGATTCATTCTGATTAATTTGGTATATATTTTATTACAGTGAAACGTGGCTAATTCGAACGTCTATAATTCAAAATCTTCTTTAGTTCGAATTTCTCTCTTGGTCCCTAGCATTTTATATACAATCAATGCTAAAAAAATCGTGGTTAATTCGAATTATATTTTGGATAATTCGAAGTTTTTACGTGTAAAAAGCCAATTGGAAGCCAAGCAGTTGGGTCAGGAATTCTCGAAAAAGACAAACCACATCACAGAACTTAGGCGTTTTTTTTTAGTAGAAATGACGCAATAGATTCTGTTTTCCGTTTCTTAAATCATTTGTAATGGCCGAGAGACTTAATTGTATGAAACAGGTAAAAACAAACTTTTTTGAAAAATTGTAGAATTCTCTAAGACTTAATAGATTGCTGGATTACTACAGTCATTAAATAGGTGACTAGCACATTTTATTTTATCATTTGAAACATTTGAGGTTAATCACGATCCAGTCATTGTACAGTACCGTTGTCTGTTAATCTGCTTTGTTGAACGTAAATCATTATGTAAACGTAATACAATATATTTTGTCTACCTTTTCGAAGAACTTTTTTAATTCGAATTTTTGGATAATTCGAATTCTTTTACTGGTCCCTTGAAGTTCGAATTATCCAAGTTCCACTGTATAATAGTCCAATATTTACTATTTTAATATCTTTTAATTATATTACTGTAATTCTAATTTTTCTTTAAAAAATCTTGCAAGGTTTTATAAACAGCATATCTCACCAACTATTTGGTCTAGGCTTATATTTCAAAGGAAATCATCGGGTGGCTGTTCTGTCGAGAAGAGTGATAGTTATTGTTGTTATAAGGGGGCGGAACTACAACACAATCTCTTATATATAATCCAAAACTGACTCATCACCGCAGGGCTCAAACTACTAGACCTAGGAAGCTGAAATTTTGCATGTTGGTTGATCCGAGTATGTAGAGGCTCACTATGAAACGGGTTTTGAAAATTCAATTTGTAAGCGACTTTTTTCGGCCCTTTGGCATTGACAATCCAAAATTGACTCATCGACGCAGGGCTCAAACCACTAGACCTAGAAAGCTGAAATTTTGCATGTTGGTTGATCCGAGTAGGCTATGTAGAGGCTCAATAAGAAACGGTTTTTGAAAATTCAATTTGTAAGTGACTTTTTTCGGCCCTTTGGCACTGAGCAAGGACAGTCGGTAAAATGTTCGGATTTAGCTCATTTTAAGCCGCCACATACGAGAAACAATACTCGGAGGTCCTGTGGGGATCCCGAAACACACTTTTTAAGTTCCTAAAATGAACGGTTTCGGAGATATTCCCAATTAACTGTGTTCCCTCTGAGAAACAGATCAACGTTACTATGGCAACCGCTGAAATTTCGCAGACCGGGGATAGTTTTCTGGCAATATCTCGAAAACCGTTCGTTTTAGGACCTTAAAACGCTGGGTTCGGTTCCCACCTCTAACCACGAACGTTGCTCCTCGCATTGATACGCGTAAAATGAGATATATTTTATATAGAGAGGTTGCTTTTGGGGCTCGGATACGATCGTGATTTTGAGTCTAATTTTATACTCTTAAGGCTGGTTGTTGTAAGCGAGCTTTCAGAAGTTTACTCGAATTTACAATGTTAAGATACTTTCTATTTTGCACGGTATGCTTTCATTTTCTTTATAAATTTGTTTTTTCTTAACTGAATATTTTTGTTTGCCAATTTTGATCTGCTCTTTTTCGTTTTTAACCATGATCTGCAACGTTGATTCACAGTCGAATGTTTCGTATTCTACCGGCTGTCACGTTAATTATTATTGTTTCTTAATTACTCTTACTCAGGAATTGGGCAAACTTATTTCAATAAAGTTGTTGTTTTGTCTTTCACGGCCATTGAATCCCCGCACAAGGCACGGCTTAAACCTAGAAAAGTTGCTGAGTTGTACTAATGGACTAATGGTGCAGCAGAAAAGAGGAGAATTGAAGCTTTTGAAATGTGGTGATAGGGGAGAATGATGATCAGATGGGTAGTTAGGGTAACAAATGAAGAGGTATTAAGACGAGTGGGAGAGGAGAGATGTTTCTGGCGACTGCTAATGAAGAGAAGAGATAGGAGGGTAGGACACATATTATGACACCCAGGAATAGCAAGCTTTCTGTCGACCAAAATATTATGTGCACTCGAGTTTGAAGGTTGTTTGTGAAGTAACCAATAGACCTTCATAAAATCCAATGACATCATTTTCGACGTTCGATTTTACGTTAGTTCATGTAGGTTTGGAATTTTTAATTTATATTTTAATATTTTTTATCGCAGTTGAAACACAAAAAGTGCCCCTTTTTAAGCGTGTTTCAACCATGCGTCACATTTAAGAATTATTATCTCACAAACCCGTAATCAGATCGAATCCGAATTTTAACACAATATACATTGGAATGTTGTATAACTGGTTTATTAATTTCAAAATTTTGTGTGTTCAAGAACGAATGTTATTATTTTTGTAAGGTAACTCTTTCTCGGCTCGGGGTCGTTGGAAAATGTAGTTCTTGGTTGCGTTGTAATCCTTATACATCAAAAAGTTATGCTTAATGACTGTGAAATAGGTAAATTAATTCACTTATTTTACATCGGTTTGTATTTGTACGGAGAATTAAGACATGGTTCACCAGCTAGCCGCTCCGGGAAATGCTATACAGCGTTGCTGATATGGAGCCCATCACTTCCGAGCGAGACGTGCCATGACGCGTGATGTAGCCCATCTCGGCAATGATGTACTGCTTTCACCGGAGCGGCTAACTGGTGAACCATGTCTTAATTCTCCGTACAAATACAAACCGATATACAATAAGTGAATTAATTTACGTATTTCACAATCATACAGCATACCGTTTTGATGTATAAGGATTACAACGCGACCAAGAACTACATTTTCAAACCATCCCGAGCCGAGGAAAAGTTACCTTACAAAAATAGTAACAACTTTGTTTCTTGGACACAAAAAAAAAAAAAAAAAAAAAAAAAACCTGTTATACAACATTCCAGTGTATGTTGTGTTAAAATTTGGATTCGATCTGATGACGGGTTTGTGAGATAATAATTCTTAAATGTGACGCATGGTTGAAAAACGCTTAAAAACTGGCACTTCTTGTGTTCCAACTGTGATAAAAAATATTAAAATATAAATTAAAAATTCCAAACCTACATGATCTAACGTAAAATAGAACGACGAAAATGATGATGTTATTGGATTTTATATAGGTCTATCGGTTACTTCACAAACAAACTTCAAACTCGAGTACACATAATAGTTTGGTCGCAGACTAGAACTGTAGGGGTAAACCAGGGTTAAACAGATTGCCTCGGATGTAGGGTGTGGTAGCTATGTAGAAATGAAACGATTAGCTCAGGAGAGGGATACATGGAGGGCTGCATCAAACCAGTTAAAAAACTCAAGACTCAAACAACAACAATCAGGAATTTTAATTACTTAGAGAGGCATGTGGGGCAAAAGGGTCGTTGAAGAATTTCAATCCCTGGGATGTAACACTGGAAGAGACTGCATAATGTACATCAGCGGCCAAGGTGAGCGATATTTAACTATAGGTCTATTAATAGGGATATGTTTACGTTCAAATCATCAATTAGTATGGCCAAATTACATCCAGAATAGCTTAAGTAAGAATACATTTAATTCCCCATATTCCGATAGATTTGCCATTCCAGTGTGCAAGAGTGCAGTTCCCTCTTCAAACAATATTCGCAATTTCTTTAACAAAGCGCAATGACACACACTTAACAGTAGCACGTGTACATTTAGACAAAACAATTTTTTCCCATGGCCAACTGTATGTGGTGTGCTCGCGAGCATCCGGACAACAAAATCGTTATGTCTCAGCAGAAGATGGCTAAACCATAAACGTAATTTTAAAATGTGTTAACATAATGTAACAACGAACCCTGCAGACGTTCACAACTCGATAAAATTCCCACTTTGCTGATCATATCAATATACTGTATGTATCAGAATATTCAGAATTAGAATGGACACACCTATAGCCGCGATTGCTGTAATAGAATAGACCAATTATCAGCAATAATGCATCGTCCCCATTGTCTTGATCGCGGGCGAAGCCGCGGGTACCTGCTAGTAAACTTATATAGTTGCTACCCAAACCTTTAGACATAGATTTAATAGCCTAAGTGTAATGAATCTGATGATGATCGCTTGACAAAAGTATATTTATTAATGTATTTATTAATCTCGTGTATTATTATTTCATGATTAGGGAATAACCAGTCACAATTCTAAAAAATATAAACATATTAATTAGTTAAGTTATATTGAATTCAGGTTTGAGTGACACTGTTAGTTGTAATATTTGTAGGGGGAAAGTAAAACTGTGTGAAAATGCTTCAAATCGAAATGGCCTTACTTTAACATCAATTTTCTCAAAATTACTCTTCTTTTTTCAAAATAAAATCCCCGTTTTCTCAGGAAATACTGGTGGTATCTCCATAATTATTTTGCCACATAATGTATATTGCACACCGATACTGTGGATCCTCGGAGAGTCAATTTGTTCAAGTATATAGTTTTTAAAAACTCCAAATATTCAATGAAAAAATATTTTAAAAATTATATTGAAGTTTCCCATATGAATGAGGATCAGTACACTGAGGAAGAACCAATAAACAGTCTGTAAAAAATAAAATATATCATATACCTAATTGGTGCTGAGAAAATGGGGCATTTGTCATTTTAACATTAGCAATATAGTCAGTCAACAGAAAATCATTCCAATTACTGGAATATGTGAAAGATAACCTGAAATAAATTACATGCGATTAAGATTTATATGTGTATTGTTATGAACTTTTGAAGAGAAGAAGAAGACGAAAGAAAAAAAAACAACAACAACAAATAAACTAAGGAATAACATGTTTCGCTCGTCAAGCAAGCATCATCAGATCCAAATATGCAAGACAAATAGCTCAACAAAACACTACCAAACCCAATGTGATTTTAGCCTATTTTCCATTTTAAAAAAATAGGCTTATGAGATCACCTTTTGTCCGTGTGTGCGTGTGTGAGAGAGGTGTGCGCGTGTGTGTGTCCCTAATAACTTCTAAACGGCTGGAGCGATTTCAATGAAACTCGGTAAGTTCATAGCACTATTCCGGACGACCCCGACCGTGACCTTGAAATTTTGTTACGTCTCACCAATCCAACATGGCAGCTGTGCGAAATATTTCACCAGCATTCAATATCTCCGAAACTATTCCAGATATCACCCTGGAATTTTTTACGGTAATAAAGGGAACAACTAGAAGTTCACCTATGTGACTTTTGAAAAACTGGTAACTACAAAACCAACATGGCGGCCACGCGAATTTGCGACTTTTAAATAGACGTTTCTCGCGATTTAACCAACCAAACGCATTAAAACTTGGTACAGTATATGCTTATACACATTTTAATGCGCCGACATCTAACTTCATTCAATTGTTTACATAACCACAAGATGGCGGATGTGCGAAATATTTCACCGGCATTCAATATCTCAAACTATTAGCGGTATCAATTTTGTACGGAGATAAAGGGCACTACTGGAAGTTCGCCTATAAGACTTTCAAAAACCGATTAACTATAAAACTAACATGGGCGCCAAGCGAATTTGAAAATTTTAAATAGAAAGTTCTCGCGAATTATTGTTCCAAACGAAATGAAATCTGGTACAGGAAATGTTAATACACATTGTAATGCACTGGTATCTAATTTAGTTCAATTGTTTACATAACCTCAGGATGGCGGCTGTGCGAATTTTAAAATTAAGTTTTTATTTCTTGTGTCGTAGTCATGCGATCGAAATGAAAGTTTGAATAATGAACCTACGTAATAATTTTCCTTTAATGGTATACGACTCTATGGCCTATACATTTAACAATCCAACATGGCGACCATCCGAAATATTTAGACGGCTCTGAATATCTACGAATCTAAATTTTAGCAATCAAACTTAATTTTTTAATGTTCATAGGGGCTATGAACTTAAGTTCACCTGTAGGACTTTAAATAAGCTGGTGATCACAAATCCAACATGGCGGCGACGCGAAGTATAAATATTCACATGGACGTTTCTCGCAATTTAACCATCCGAGTGCAGTGAAACTTGGTACAGTAAATCCTTATACGAATGTTAATCCACTGGCATATAATTTATTTCAATTGTTTCCATAACCACAAGATGGCAGCTGAGCGAAATTTTAAAATCTCCTTGTTACTTCTTGTGTCCTAATCATGCGATTGAAGTTTGAATGCTATACGTACACAATACTCTTCATGTAACAGTACATATATAAAATCCAACATGGCGACCATCCGAAATATTTAGTCGGTTCTCAATATCTACGAATCTATTACAGCAAACAAACTGAAATTTTGTATGATGATAGTGGCAATTAACATAAGTAGGATATATGAAAATAGGCTGTATAGTTCTTCACGGAACTACTTGTTTTAATTAATATCGTATGGCCTCGGGTGTCGGGTGCAAGCATTGTTATTTAACGCCCAGAGGCCAGCTTACATGTCGAATATTTGTCGTTCCTTGGAGCGCTATGAAAGTCAAGGAGGTTAGATATCTAGATATCCTTGGCACTATACCGCTTTCTAGTAGAGAAAGGAGGAACTCTTTTGTGTTGGCGGAAAATCTCGAGATTAATTTTGGCATCATAAACACGGCCTTCTGAATCAAAATGGGTGCCCTTTAACATGCCAACAACGTATGACATGCGTGTCGTGATTTTGTTGCCTTTCAAAAATCACTTACCACGGCCAAGAGCAAACCTGCAAGCCAGCCAGCCATCACATCTAACATCGGTTATCAGACAGATTCTTCACACACCGGGCTACATGACCGCGTTGTCGCAGCCCCTAAACTGAGGAACCACCAACCAACAGTACTTGCTGTTGATCGACCAACACTCACGATGTTCTCCGCATTGTTCCACTAACATGACGTCTTGATCATACATAGCATGTGAAGTCGCACAGTTTCACTGGCCTGGGGTCATCCCAGAACGACATCAGTCACAATGGGAGTGATATTTCTTGTTGGAACTATGTCATATCATAGATCTCATCTCATTTTCATGACGAGCAATGGCAACCAACAAGATACCCACATTTTCTAATTAGTCCAGGGGTTAGAACTCGTGACCTTCACGACTCCTAATTAACGATGCACGAATGCTAATTTAATTATGGTCTGCATGCGCATGACAGAACAATTACAGCTGTTTCAGACTTGAAGAAAGTATTGTTCAACCAACTGAAGTAGATCAGCTTTCATTCTTAATCGTGATCAGCTCTCTGGTACGAACTCTGTTTTGTTACACGTAATATTTTCATTTCAATCAATTTTCTTTGTTCCAGCAGGTCTACGAATTATGTGTGATAACATGTGTTATTGTATTATAGGATTGGGAAGGAGGCGGCCGTTGATTTAAGTTACAAACCATGCCAGCATTTGTCTGGAGCATTAGTGGGGGAAACCACGGGGAAAAATCTTCCAGGATTGCTGAGATGGGAATTCAACCCTCCTATTCTCAGTTTTGCCTCACGAGGCTGAGTCGGCCCCATTCCAGCCGGGAATCAAACCTAAACATCCGCGGTGACGGCCAAGAATGCTAGTCACTGCACCACGAGGCGGACCAGGATTAAAGAAAGAAGGAAAGAAAGTAAATAAGAAAGAAAGAAAGAGCTGAATGAAAGAACTGAAAGAAAGAACGGAAGAAAGAAAGGACTGAAAAAAGAAAGAAAGAAAGAAAGAAAGGCATGAAGAAAGAAAGAAAGAAAGAAAGAAAGAAAGAAAAAAAAACGGAACAGAAGAAAGAAAGAAAGAAAGAAAGAAAGAAAGAAAAAAACGGAACAGAAGAAAGAAAGAAAGAAAGAAAGAAAGAAAGAAAGAAAGAAAGAAAGAACTGAAAAAAAGAACTGAAAGAAAGAACGGAAGAAAGAAAGGACTGAAAAAAGAAAGAAAGAAAGAAAGAAAGAAAGAAAGAAAGAAAGAAAGAAAGAGAGAACTGAAAAAAGAAAGAGAGAAATAAATAAATGAATAAATAAATAAATAAATAAAGAAAGAAAGAAAGAAAGAAAATAAGCAAGAAAGAACGCAGGTGATGGTGGTTGTTGTTGATTCAGTTGGGGGCTTTGCAACACCGTAGTCATGTAGCCCCGTGTTCTCGGAGGTGTGTATATATAAAATAAAAGTTTGTCTGACGACCTGTATTATTGTGGTGGCCATATCAGCGTGTATATTTGTAATTGAGATGAAAAGGCGGCAGCCGTGGCCTTAAGTTAGGAACCATCCCGGCATTTGCCTCGAGTAGAAGTGAGAAAACCCACTTATAGAATATCACAGGTGGGAATCAAACCCACCTCCTCTCAGTTCTGCATGAATGTACTTCTTTCCAGCCCTGAGAGCCCGGAATCGAACCCAGCCAACACGAGGCGGACCAGGATGAAAGGAAGAGTAAAGAAGGACATAAGAAAGGACCTTGTGGTAACCTGTCTGATGCGTGACCCTACCAGACAAGCCTCATTAAAGTATGACGTGTCTCCCAGGATACCGTCTGTGTTAGCTAATGGACACTAAACAATCTCGGCGAGCAGTGAGTGGATCCAGACTTGATTAATCTTCAGCGCACATACTAGCCACATGTAAACTGAAGTGATAACATCCCCGTGCACTTAGCTAGGAGGTTCTTACCACCAAATTCCACTCCAATCAAGGACTCTTAAGGCTGTACGCATCAATGTAGAATTAAAGCTTGATTTCTAAATTATTTTGGTTATCGGGGGGGGGGGGGGGAGGGGGGGGAGGGGAGGGAAGGGGTTATCCCAGCAAAAATATCCAACCCTTTAACCTTTTAAGCTCGTATGTCGGGAATGTTCTGACATCTGAATTTCATGTCGCGATCGTATGACGGAAGCCTTCCGACATTATATTTACTCCATTAATTAATACATGTTAATGGCAGCCCTGCGATTCTCAGACAATGTCTACATAAACTTATGAGAACCCATGGACTTGGGAACATAATTCTTAGGGTGCATTGGGCAGGCAATCCGCGGAATAATCGAGCGTTGTGTTTACAGCGGGAATGCACAGAATGGCCGCATTCAAATGAAGTAAGAGAGCTGTCCCGGTATTGGCCCAACTGTAAATAATTTGAATACAAGTGAAGATGATTGTCTTGAGTTTGATTCGGGATGTGGATATCAGGTACTTCAGAAATATCAAGTGAATTTGAAGTTGAAAAAGGCACCGGTTCATCAGACGATGACAGCTCTGAATGGGTAACGACTACTCATACTGATGGTTGAATCTTCCAGCCATGTACCAACAAATATTATTAAATAATACTGAAAACCCAATATTATCTCTTTATCTCCTTGACCTAAAGTACATGAAACAATTTTAAAAATGGTAGGCCTGATAAAATTATAATAAAAATAAATAAGCTCATAAAAATGAAAATTATAATACTTTATATCCTTAATTTTAGAACATTTTTAGAACAATGTTAAAGAAAATAAAAATAAAATTATTAATTAATATTAGGGTGAAACAATTAAAATTTAAAAATTTAAAAAATGATAATTGATACAAATTAAAAATAAATAAGCTAATACAAATTAAAATTCTATTATTTTAACAACATTAACATGGTAAAGAAAACAAAAATTTAAATTAATAATAATTAATATTAGGGTAAAAACAATTAAAATTAAATTAAAATAATCTGCAATAATATTCTGCCCTACAACGAGTTAATGAATTGTAAGCGACTATGGATTCAATATTATATGATTCATATAAATCACCCTTCACCCTTTACGCACACCCCAAATGCAAATACAAACTATCCATCGTGACCGAAGTTTGCGTGTGCCCTTGGTCTGTAGCCTAGCTCTCATTCAACAGACAATATGCTCAAAACAGATTGTATCCCAACACGCTCGCACAACGAAACACGAACCGACAAAGTTAAAATGATAATGAATCATACTCCCTGCATTTGTAACTGTTTTACACGTCTTTATACAACTAACAAATGTATTTTTACGAGTTCTCTTTCAAACAAGACACTATTTCGCCAAATTCTTGAAAAACAAGGGAAACGATGATGCTAATAATTGTTGTTTTAAGGGGCCTAACATCTAGGTTATCGGCCCATAATGGTTTGGGGGATAGTGAAAGATGAGATGAGAATGAAAACTATAACTAGTACTAACTACAGACTTACATACTAGAAGAAGAAATGGTAAACAAATAAAGGATAAGGCAAATAAAGGACAGGAAGAAAGGAAATACCCTCCACCCTCGAAGAATGAGGATTGAGGGACTTGGAAGGAAGGAGAGCCATGAAAGGCAGATAGGAAAAGAGGAGAGGGCCCGCCCCGAAGTCAGAGGAAAGAGGGGACAAAACGGACCCAGCTCAGGAAGCCCTCGGGGTCGCCAACTCCTGAACTCACCAACCGTGAGCCCTTCAGGGTGTAGGATTATTCAGGGTGCACAAAAAGTGGTGGGGCTACACACACCCTGCCAGCTTGAGGGCCTTGTGCAGAAGGCAGGAGATAACATGAAAAGTGCGGCTTCGGTGGCGTAGTCGGTAGCATGCTGAACTGCTGTGGCCAAGATAGCGGGTTCAAACCCGGCCGAAGACGTCGGATTTTTTAAGAGCGATAAAAATCCTTCAGTATGCCTTCCTTCGGAGGGGAAGTAAAGCCGGCGGTCCCATGTCATAGATTTATGGCATGTAAAAGATCCTTTTACAGACTAAACTTGAGTAAAGCTAAATTGTTAGGTTAGATTTCGTAGGAACGCTCTATTAAAGTCCCAACGTTCACCACTAGGTATCATTGATATCTGGTGGCGAAAGTTGTAACTACTTGAAATTGAACGGAACTTGTAGCTCACCCTAATAAGGGTGTCCGCTGGAAGCAGCTACAGACTCAGGCGAGCCGAACATGTCCTCGGACACTCCCGGCACTAAAAGCCATACGATAAATAAACATGAAAAGAAAAAGAAGGCTGATCCCTCGCTGAAGGAGGGTATCGGGAAAGATGAGACAAGGGCCATTAAGGCGGGAAAGTGAGGGACTCCCTAGACCTCGGATACCCTAATACCGTCGGGGTCGTAAGAGAACAAGAGTTGATCAAGAGAGGTCGACAGGAAAGAAGACGGAGAGGAGCCCGTCACAAGTGGAAGCAATGCTGGACTCAGCTGGGTTCCCGTGGTCGCCAACCCCCGTCCCACTAGATGTAAGCCCGTGGGGCAGACATTCATTTGAAACAATGAGTAATTGTAAAGGAGTGCTGAGCCTGGATTCTACAAACTTGCACTTGGATAATACAGTATATCATTTCCATACCTTATTTCATATTCTGGGAGTCATTACCAATTGAAATTACTGTTCATTATCTCTACTGACCTGGAAATATGTGCTAAATTACGTAGGCTAATATGTGTTTTTGTTTCTTGTCCATTCAACGACAATTGCCATGTTTGTTTGGCACATTAGGCCTCTTCAACTGTGACCAACATGTGGGATGCAAAATATACATTGTAATATGGATATCCTGAACTACAGGGTCATTATCTATGAGTAAACACGGCAAGCTAAGCCGGCTGTGACAGGCGCAGATCGCGGGCGCACTTTCACACATTTACCAAACATGTTCAATAATGTGTACTTACAGTGCTCATAGGCGATGCTGAAAATGTCCTCCCTCTCTTGTAACACACACCTGACATCTTTTGATGAAAGAATGTTTGTCAACTCTTTTATTATTTACGGAGCCTTGTTTCCTTGAATCGTTTAGCGAGCCTCCTAATTGTACTGGCATTAGGCACAGGTCTTCCTGGAAACTTGATTCGAAATTTTCGTCTCGTTTCAGAACAAGATTTTCTGCTTTTCATATACGAATTATGGATATACACCCGTTCGCGCAATGTGAATTGGTGTCCAGGCATGACCAACAATCACAGTAATCACAATACTCACTAAACGTGCAATACTGACGTATAAGCTTTGCATATACTGTACATGTCCATACGAATGACAAAACACGTGTGAACTAACGATATGAGTCAGCGGAGCGCGCCACCACCGGCTGAACCGCGTACGCGCCCGAGATCTGCGCCAGTCACAGCCGGCTTAGCTTGCCGAGTTTACTCGCGCACACTATAATGACCCTGTAGCACCAACAGATAGCGCAGAGGTACCCTTTAGTTCAAATAACACACAATAGTCTGTTAAAAATGCTTTAGAATGGACATTTATCGTATTAGCAACTTGTCAATCTGGCGAAAAGTTTCGTATAACATAATCCTGTCCTGAACAAATTCATAACATTAAGACTATAATTTCCTACTGTACGGTACGATCAAAACCTTATGTTGTGATTTTTGTGGACTTTCAAAAGGCTTATGATTGCATGCATAGAGACAACACCTTACGTGAGTTTGGCCTAGACAATAAATCAATTAATTTGTTCAAAGCAAGCTTAGAAAACACCATTTCTAAGGTCAAATTTCGTGGTGAATTGTCCGAAGCCTTTGCAATCAAGACTGGTTGTAGACAAGGTGATCTGTTCAACTGTGTCTTGGAAAAAATTATACGAGAATGGTTAACAATCTTACCAAATAATTATGGCAATCGAATTGGTTATAAAAAAGAAGACCTGAATATAAACAGTCTCGCTTTTGCAGATGACATTGCATTGTTCGCTAATTCAATGGAAGAGGCCACTGACCAACTTAATAATCTACAAATCATAGCTGCTAAAACTGGACTTAAAGTGGCCTTCCATAAAACTAATTTTATCACAAATGTCAAAGATGTCTCAAAATTCATCACGATTGGTCTGTGAAAAATCAAAAAAGTCCGAAAATTTAAATACCTAGGGGAATGGATTATCCCTAATAATTCAGAAATAGCTGCCATTGAGAGCAGATGCAACAAATTAGAAGGTGTCTTTCAAACCTGCAAAAAAATTTACAAAAGTAAAAGCTTGTCGCGGAATGTCAAACTTTGTCATTATAACACAGTAATTAGGCCGTCAGCACTGTATGCCGCAGAATGCTTACAGATGACAAACAAAGGCCCAATGAGAAAATTAGAACTTAAGGATCGAAAAATTCTAAGGAAAATATTAGGACCTGTTAATGATAATGGTACTTACAGGAGAAGACATAACAATGAATTATTTGAACATATAGAAGATTTGGTGAGTGTGATGAGATAAAGGAGAATGTCTTTCTTTGGACATTTGGAACGGATGGAGCATCATCGACTTTCATATCGAATACACTCATCAATCTCTAAATAAATTCCGATTGTAAATGGTCGATGCAAGTTACAAAGGACCTAACAGAAGCTCGAATCAATCAAGCTCTGGTTTGGGATAGGAACCTGTTCAGAAAGGCGGTTAAATCAACCAGTAATCTACACCCTTTAACATCTGTGATACCTCGCCCTCACTGCAAGTGGACGGAAGGAGAGCTGAACATTAGTCAAGAATGAAGATCTACTGGCAGACAAGAAAACAAGCATTACAGTGATCATATGAGTGAAGAACATCGTGGCCCATTGATGGCCGAAACGACTCAAAAAACAAAACAAAAAATATGTGAAAAATAATTAATTGGATCATGTTATGCATAAAGGAACCAAGTGCCACTTTTACTGAAATTTGGTTATAACTACCACCTTGTGGAGGAAATATTGAACTATCAGGCATGCAATAATTATTATTTTAAATTTTAAGTGTGAAAAAATTGCTTTCTTTGTATCGCAGATTGGAGAAAACTCTAACAGAATCAAGCGACTTGCTTCTGATGTTTTGAAGTAATATGTTTTGATGCAATTGGATTTTAGCTGTTCTGCAATGAGTAAGTTCTCTTTTAAAAACAGCGTTTTATATTAAAAGAAGGAAAAGATTGTGAAAATAACATTAAGAGGGGTTGGCACACATTTATTTTAAAAGAAATACCCTGGAAGACACAGATCGCATTATCCACGTGGTTAGCAACAGATCCCGCTCAGAAGAGCGTAGTAAGTTAAACTACAGTATATCCCCTCTATGTAAATATGTTATTTTCAGATTTCACACGTGTAATAGGAATTAAATATCAAAGGTAAACTTTAAGCCTCAATATCTCAGTTCCATCTTGATGGTGGTTGGTTCCTTTATGGATAACATGGTCCAATTGGCAAAACGATTGCGTGAATACTCCCACGGTGCGTGATAAAAACCACGGGGTGTATAGGCCTATATTAGCTAACGCGCCAGAAATCATAGGTTGGATAAATATTATTGATGATTAAGGTTTGGATGTTTAGGAAATGTCATATCTTTTTCCTTGATTACATTTTCTTTAAAAACTGTTACTAAGCAGGAGTTCAATGTTCCTGATTCTTTTTAGGTGGATTGTATAGAGCAGCGTTTCCCAATCTGTGGTACGAGTACCACTGGTGGTACGCTCGTACTGCTGCAGTAGTACGCGCAGTAGTTACGAAACATATGAAAAAATATTAGATACGTTACGAAAAATATAAAAATATAAAAACATTGAAATGTTGCTGGAGGACTTTAAGGCGAAAGATAATGAGCAGTTTTATGAATTGAATTGTGATTCAGAACTAAGGCAAACTTTTTCAAGAATGACTCTTGTGAACTTTTGGGTTGAGAGGCGTGGAGCAGACATAGCTGACAAAGCAGTTAGATTTGTACTGCGTTTCACTACTTCGTACTTGTGTGACACTGCATTTTCTTCATTTGTTTATCTCAAGAATAAATACCGGAATACGCTCCTTAGAGTGGAAAACAATCTTCGTTTGAGACTCAGCAAACTTAAACCAGACATTCCTAAGTTGACTTCTAATCTTCAAGCTCAACCTTCACATTGAAGTTGTTAGTTGTACTTTGGTTTTTATGTTTAATTATTAATAGTTCTTTTATTAATATTATTTGTACAGTGTCATTTCTCAATGTTTGAATTGAATGCTTATTGTAATAAATAATAAAACAACTGGACACAGTTTTTATTATTTGAACTTTAACTCCAACTCTAACAAACACAATTTACAATCCTTCTTTCGGTCTACTACGTGGCGGTGGTGGTGGTGGTGGTGGTAGGGGGTTATAGTTACTATATCTCCCAACTATTAGGTGGTACGCGAGAGATTCTCATCCCTTAAAGTGGTACACACACACAAAAGTTTGGGTAACACTGGTATAGAGCATATAAATGCATGTTTGGGTCATTTTCGTAGTTATTGTCATATTCCATCAATATTAATGTTTAAAGGTCATATTTTGGTAATATTTAAGGGGGTAAGTGGTGGACTTAAAATATGGTATCCGCTGGCCACTTCAAGGTTCTTGTGCGTTAGCGGCGATAAAAATTTAAAATCTTGCCACTTGTTGCAGACTATCAGAAAATATTTAACTGTAACTAAACTTGGTAGTATTTTTAACTTGGGTCATTTTCTCTCTCTATTACGGGAAATGTGATTTTTATCGCGAGAAAAGGTGAAGAATATGCTGCTATCCGCCAGTCTCTTGAAACATACTGCGAAAAAAGTTTGAGGAAAACATTTTAATTGTAGGCCTATTGATATGAAAGCAGATTTTAACTTTTGTTTTTGTTTTTGTTTTGAACGTAGAATTAATACACACATCAAAAAAAGTTTTGCATCACCTCGGTTCCAAGAGTTCCGGAACCGTTAAATACAAAGGGAATAGAGATCAACACAAACAACATTTCAGCTCGTTTTATTGCTCATGAGACCCACACATTGCATGTTGTACCATCATACAGCTAGACTTTCAGCATTTGTGGTCCAGATTGCAGTACACACCACTACCTCTAATACCCAGTAGCACGTCCTCTTGCATTGATGCATGCCTGTATTCGCCGTGGCATACTATCCACAAGTTCATCAAGACACTGTTGGTCCAAATTGTCCCACTCCTCAACGACAATTCGGCGTAAATCTCTCAGAGTGGTTGGTGGGTCAAGACGTCCATAAACAGCCCTTTTCAACATATCCCAGGCATGTTCGATAGGGTTCATGTCTGGCGAACATGCTCGCCACTGTAGTCGAGCGATGTCGTTATCTTGAAGGAACGCATTCACAAGATGTGCACGATGAGGTCGAGAATTGTCGTCCATGAAGACAAATGCCTCTCCAATATTCTGCCGATATGGTTGCACTATGGGTCGGAGGATGTCATTCAGGTATCGTAAAGCCGTTTCGGAGCCTTCCATGACCACCAGTGGCGTACGTCGGCCCCACATAATGCCACCCCAAAACATCAGGGAACCACTACCTTGCTGCACTCGCTGGACAGTGTGTCTAAGACGTTCAGCCTGACCAGGGTGCCTCCAAACACGTCTCCGACGATTGTCTGGTTGAAGGCATATGCGACACTCATCGGTGAAGAGAACGTGATGCCAATTCCGTGGGGTCCATTCAGCATGTTGTTGGGCCCATCAGTACCGCGCTGCATGGTGTCGGGGTTGCAAAGCTGGACCTCGCCATGGACGTCGGGAGTGAAGTTGCGCATCATGCAGCCTATTGCGCACAGTTTGAGTTGAAACACGACGTCCTGTGGCTGAACGGAACGCATTATTCAACATGGTGGCATTCCTGTCAGGGTTCCTCCGAGCGGCAATCCGTAAGTAGCGGTCATCCACTACAGTAGTAGCCCTTGGGCGGCCTGAGCGAGGCCTGTCATCGACAGTTCCTGTATCTCTGTACCTCCTCCATGTCCGAACAACATCGCTTTGGTTCACTCTGAGACGCCTGGAAACTTCCCTTGTTGAGAGCCCTTCTTGACACAAAGTAACAATGCGGACGCGATCGAACTGCGGTATTGACCTTCTAGGCATGGTAGAACTACAGACAACATGAGCAGCGTACCTTCGTCCTGGTGGAATGACTGGAACTGATCGGCTGTCGTACCCCCTCCGTCTAATAGGCCCTGCTCATGCATGGTTGTTTACATCTTTGAGCAGTTTTAGTGACATCTATGAACAGTCAAAGGGACTGTATCTTGGATACAATATACACAGTCAACGTCTATATGCCGGAGATCTGGGAACCGAGGTGATGCAAAACTTTTTTTGATGTGTGTAATAAAAGTAACATTTCACTGCATTATTAACACTTGTTTTTAGAAAGCATGTAAATATAGTAGGTCATATTGTACCTTTTTGGATCATATTTCAGTATTTTTAAGGCCTGCATATTTCTAGTTTCCTTAGCTCCTAAACAGCCGACGTACCGTATACGCGGGGTTGGCAATATTCCATTTGTCCCATAATTCACGCGAATAATAGCGGACACAACTGGAATTTTACTAAACTAGCGGACCCGTGCGAGAAATCTCGCATGTTCATAAGTCATACTTTCCCCAATAAGTTTATAATGAGTGGCTTAAGAAGAAAGGTTGTTATTTTTTTATTTCAACCAAATGATTATAGAACACCATTTTCATTTCAGTTAGAATTCCAAGCTGTACGTTCCCTAACTTAAGAAGGCAATCACTGAAAATTCCATCATCATAACACTCACCAATTATTCGATATTTATGAAAGCATCTAGGTCTAGATTTCCTTCTTTATCTTGTTGGCTGAGGAGCCTTTTTCTCCCTTATCAGGACAGCCCTCGTTAGAAAACTTCTTCACGCCCCGCTTACAGTGAGGCTTCCTTGTTCCTAAGTGCAACGATCAGCGTTAAACTCCTTCGCACACTGCCTGCAGGGCAGCTTTCCCGGTCCTGTGTGGCAGCGCTCAGCGCTAAACTCCTTTGCACGTTACCTACAGGGGTGCTTTCGCTTTCTTGCGTGGAGCGCCAGCATGAGAGCGTGCTGTAGCTGGTTTCTTTCTGTGAGAATTGAATACTGCTTCTTTGATCTTATTTTCCATGTTTTCCTGAAGTCAGGGTTTGAAGTATTGTGTTAGGTCCTCGACCTTTTCGGCAAGGCCGGCTATTACCACCCTACAGGATTTATTCATGTCCAGTCCTCAGGTTTACATGTTTTACACAGCCAAATCAGTTTCCTGTTCTTTCTTTCAAGGTCTCGGACTTCCTGACCAATGAGGCCAGTACAGTTCTCGTGGGTCTTTTCTCTGCACCTATCGCATTCGATTGTGCTGTCCTCATTAGTGCATTGCCTCTAACATATCAGGCAGAATTCCCTTTTGTTGCTTCTGGGTGCACTCCGGGCAGAAAGCATCTTGGTCAAGATTTCCTGCTTTATCTTGTTGGCTGAGGAGCCTATTTCTCCCTTATCAGGACAGCCCTCGTTGGATAACTTCATCACGCCCCACTTATAGTGAGGCTTCCTTGATCCTAAGTGCAACGATCTGCGTTAAACTCCTTCGCACATTTCCTGCAGGTCAGCATTCCCCGTCCTGTGTGGGAGCGCTCAGCGCTAAACTCCTTCGCACGTTACCTACAGGGGAGCTTTCGCATTCCCAAGTGGAGCGTCAGCATGAGAGCGTGCTGTGGCCGGTTTCTTTCTGTGATATTTATGAAATTAGAGTGCAATTCGTCACTGTTAATGTCATTTGTGTGCCGAGTCCAATGATAGACAGCTTAGCCGTAACACCCTCCGGTTATTCGATACATTTCAGTCAGAATCCCAAGTTGTACGCTCCCTAACCTAAGAAGGCAATCACTGAAAATTGGATCATCAAAACACTCACCGGTTTTTCGATTTATGAAATTATACGATTTGAGTACCGGTACTCAATCCATTGATTTAGTGTTTCTGAAATCCATGCGAAATGATAGAAGAAAAACTGTAAGAGAATTAAACTTCAATAGTTTTAAGGTTTTAGACGACAACTTATAATTGCAGCATGTTACAGCAACAGTATTTGCAAATAGGCTAGCACACTTCTTTCAAAAATTGTTATTTATGAAATTAGAATGCAATTCGTCACTGATAATTTATGAGGCCTATATGATGATGATAGTTTTAAGGTTTTAGATGACAAGTCATATTGTAGCATGATACAGCAACATTATTTGCAAAAAAGCACACTTCTTACAAAAATCGATATTTATGGAATTAGAATGCAGAAGAAAAACCTGTAACCAATCCATTGATTTACTGATTCTGAAAACCAGATAGCCTAGAAGAAAAACTGTACGAGAATTGTCGTTCAATAGTTTTAAGGTTTAGACGACAACTTGTAATTGCAGCATGTTAGAGTAACAGTATTTGCAAAAAGCACAATTCTTACAAAGATCGATATTTATGGAATTAAAAAGCAATTCGTCACTGCTAACTTATGAAATTATACGATTTGAGAAGGGCCTACATATTCCTTTCATTTACTGTTTCTGAAATCCATGCAAAATGATAAAGGAAAGACCTCAGAATGTTAAAATGACATGAAACAGGCGTCACAGCGACCAAAATGTGAAGTGGACAGAAATTATGGAGCGTATCTTCATGCACCAACAGTATCTGCAAATCTCACATTTCGTACAGTTTTTAAAAGTAATTTTTTAAAGAAATTATTGATATTTATGGAATTAAAGTGCTATTCGTCACTGCTATGATGATAAGTCGTGAATTAAAAATGGATGGTGGGTGGGTTTTAGACAGCGGAGGAGAAAATATCTATTACTACAGCACATTCACAACAATTATTCATCATTACAAAAAGGTATTTCGGCTAATTTCCGTGGTTTGTAAGAGGCTCACCACTCCTGAACTTTTACCCATCCATGTTGATGTCACTGAAAACATACATCCATAGTTAAGAATTAAACATATCATCAGGCGGCTTCGGTACCGTAGTTGGTAACATGCTGAGCTTCTATGCCCAAGGTTGCGGGTTCAAACCCGGCCGAAGTCATCTGATTTTTAAGAGCGTTAAAAATCCCTCAGTATGCCTTCCTTCGGAGGGGTAGTATAGCCGGCGGTTCCATGTCATAGAATTATGGCATGTTAAAGAACCTTCGACTAACTACACTCGTGTGAAGCTAAATTATAGATTAGATTTGACTAACACTCTTAGGTTCCAATGTTCGTCACCAGAAGCCGACTGCGGTGGCATCTAGTAACCAAGTTCAGATCTAGTTGATCGTTGACGGTGGCGGTTGGTAGCAAAAGTAGTAACTACTTGAAAATTGAATGTCTGCAGTCCTTTCTTGAATTAAAAACAGATGACACACACTAATACAGTCATCGCAATTAACACCGGTTATCAGACAGATTCTACACACACCCAAAGTACACGGGGCTACATGACCGCGTTGTCGCAGCCCTTAAATGAGGAACCAACCAACCAACCAACCAAACATATCGTCCATGTAACGGAAATAAGTACGGTTTTTAGTCCATTTTGCAACAGAATGTTTACCTATTTAATTATATAAATAATCATCGTGTAGCCTCCGGAGAGGCCGTGCAGGTCTTTCTAGATGATGCCCGAGGGCGACCTGTGCTTCGTATTAAGGATGAAGTGATTATGAAGACGTCACATACACCCAGACCCCGAGCCACGGGAATTGAACCAAGAAATTAAAATCCCTGATGGCTCGGCCTAATGCGGTAACCATTTAGCCACGGAGCCGACATTTAATTAGATAGCATAGGAATCTATTCCCTTTGATTTTCATGAAATGTTTTCAGGGTTTCCTACCCTTGCTCTAGCCCTCCCAAGGCGCGAGTTTCCTTAGCAACTGTAGAACTAGGAAGGAGTGCCAGTCTAACACGTATAAATCAGAACGTGAAATTACAGCAGTAACCGAAGGCAGTCAGAAGTGTGACGCTGGTCTACAATTTACATAAACACCAGGCGAGTATTCATGACTACAGACATCATTTAGGGAAACCTGGAGGCGCTAGGTTGACCTAGAGATACTCAAATATTCGTGTCATTTCAATTTTAATGGAGGATCCATTACAAATAGCTTCATTAAATGCTATTGTTACAGGAGATCAGTGTTTGGTTTGTAAAATAAGAGGTTCCGGTACCGTGGGCTACCGAGTGGCGGTAGGAGGGGGGGGGGGGCTTTATGAAATATTGAGTACTAAAGACTATATTTTTACGCTTTTCTGAACACCGTTAAAAATTAAATAGCAATCTAATTTTGATTGCAATTTTTAAAATAAATTGAGACTGCTGAAGCAACATTTTTCTTACCATAGCCTTTGGCCTATATTAAATTTTAATGTAGAGGCTACCATTCAAACAATGCACATTATTTCAATTTAATATTTCACGTAATTTAAAATAAAAAAAATTACGAGCCTTACAGTAGTCGCATATGATGTGTAACATCTGACATAGAAGGATCCCTCACGTGAAATTGTTGATACACCGGTATTTTATACTATTATAGGCACACATATTAATCTATTGTAAAAGGGAGTGTTTTACAGATATTGTACCGTAGTTTATAACACAGAACTCATTTTATTAGATCATTTGTACTGTGAACTACAGGATTCAATAAAATCGAAGATTATGCCGCCATCTTTTGGTTGCAAATAGAACTATTTGGTGGCCTTAAATGACTCCTAGCGCTTTGATCCTGTCTATTGAGAAGTACTGAAGCCAAGCGAGAGTTAGCATCTACGGCCCATGTAACGGTGAATAATGGGTAGTAAAATCGGGCTACTCGTTACGAAATACGAAGGGGTTTGTCGAAAGCTTCTAGGGTCATGCATTGACGGCGAAAAGTAAGGTAGAGAGTGAGTGTGCGGTATTAAAAAGTGCCAGAACGTGCATCTAAACTCCCTTATGAGCCCGCGTCCGTTATAGTAATATTATGAGGATGTTCGGAAATTTTCAAGTAACACACTTGGCGTTGGAGTTCCCCCGGGGTGACATACGAGCATTGAGCTCAGCTTGTATAGATCTCTGCGAATAACCCTGATATGGGTCTTTCGGGCGCGTAATATTTGGTAGTTGGGCCCAGGCATTTAATATTTAAACACATTACTGATCCAAGGAACTCCCTGTGTTGGAATGTAGCGTAGAGTTCGTGATAGTGATGGGTTGCGAGTGGACTCGCGTCGAGTCTGGCACCGTTAAACCTAAGGCCGAGGACGCTGTCAACGTTATCTGTGAGCCATGTATGGAAACAACACGATCTATAGTAACGTCGGTACGCGTAGGCCAAGTACTGAATTCGTTTCCCTTCAATGCACAGTGTTATAATAGAATCTTCAAAATTGAAAACCGGCAAGAAGTGGGCTGATGAAAGAAAAAAAAAAGTTACGAGCCTTACAGTAGTCGCATATGATGTATACATTTGACATAGAAGAAACCTCACGTGAAATTGTTGATACACCTGTATTTTATACTATTATTGGCACAAATATTAATCTATTGTAAAAGGGACTGTTTTACAGATATTGTAGTTTATAATAGGGAACTCATTTTATTAGATCATTTGTAGCTTTCACCAGCACTAGCCTAAATAAAGAATACGATATGGATCAACTAGATTAATAGACGCGACACCGCTCATGACCTTAAATTCCTTATAAACAGGTCTTCTTGATTCACAGACCAACACGTAATTTCATATGGATTCTGTTAAAATGAGTCATATTGATATGATAAATATAATTTAAAATGATAATCTGGTAGCAAAAATATCTACCCCGCCCAGGATTCGAACCAAGATATCAAGATTCACAGTCATACGCACTAACCCCACGGCTATTTCGACTACGAAAATATTATGCACAAGATGGTGACTTATTTGCACGTTCCAATAACACTGCATTACGGAATTTAGTTTCATTTATATTTTGCTGGTTTCGATAATGTTCCTACGTGAAATTGAGATTAAAATGCCTTGTGAATAAGCCCTCTTGTGAGTAAAGAGAATGTATTCAGCAATAGTTCATGAAGGCTTGCTCAATTCTCGTATAACCACAACGATTATATTATATTGATGACTGCATTACCGTTATGTGGGTTAATATTTGAATAGCCATTGTGCAGAAACATAATACCGGCAATGCCGACTAGGCATTTTACCATTTAAATACTGATGCGAAGACTTCGAACATGTACCACGTGCTTTGTTTCAATCACTTGACACCAGAGTTCGCATGAGCGTTTACCGTTCAGTATGTCATATACATTCCACATGGCCGAGAGTACGTCATGGTATCAATTTCCGACACCGCACGCTCATTGTTTCTCTTACCACTGCCAGCTGGATCGATCGATCGATTTGGCAGTGCGTCTTACACTTCCGTTCCGATCCTCTTCCGTCCCATTTTTCAAAATCACTCCCATAAAACTATCCAGCAACCGAGTGGAAAGATGTTGCACATCAATAAATACATTCGGTTTGAAAATACACACATGTTCACCAACAATCTTTTATTTTTTGTTTTATAATTTTGTCTTTACAGTTTTCTGAAATAATTATCTACTACAAGCTGTACCCGGCATGCGTTGCAATGCCAATCAAAGAAAGTGTTGGCGTTGAAATTCTGTTTCTTGAAGTGCTTTTGGATACACAACATGTTAACTGCCTCTAAGCTATCATAAAATGGATTTTCTAATTTAGAACCATTCGAGGGAGCGTGCACAACAACTTTCAAAATATTTCATCGCTGTCACTCATTTGTTGAATCTAATCGTACGCTACCTATTGTGAAATGGATTTACTAAGTCGAAACCCTTCCCTGGCGTGTACACAATGACTCATCAATGATTCATCGCAATCGGATGAATGGTATATGCACGTATAGGGGTTTTTGTTTAAACGATTCGTGCGCTGTCACTCATTTGTTGTATCTACTCGTGCGCTACCTATTGAGAAATGTATTACTAAGTCGAAGCCCTTCCCTGGCGTGTACACAATAACTCATCAAGGTTTCATCGCAATCGAAGAATGTTATATGAACGCAATACGGTAGGGAATTTTGTTGAAACGCTTCGCGCGTCGTCACCCATTTGTTGCATCTACTCTTGCGCTACTTATTGTGAAATGGATTTACTAAGTCCCCTTCCCTGGCGGGTACAAAATAACTGATCAATGTTTTATCGCAATCGGATGAATAGTATATGAACGCATACCTGATTTTGTTTAAACGATTCGCACTCCGTCACTCATTTGTTGAATCTACTCGTGCGCTACCTACTGTAAAATGTATTTACTAAGTTAGAAACCGTCACGTAAGTGTCCACAACATCTCACCCAAGTTTCATCGCTATCGTCGTTCATTTGTCGAATCTACTCGTGTGCTACCTACTGTGAAATGTATTTACTAAGCCAGAAACCTTCCTTGGAGTGTCAACCATATTTCACCCAAGTTTCACCGCTAACGGCAGAATGGTATATGACCTTATACGGGACTTTGTTGAAACGCTTCGCGCGTCGTCCCTCATTTGTTGAATCAACTTGTGCGCTGCATATTGTATAGGGGATTTACTAAGCCAGAAATTTTCCATGACGTGTACACAACATCTCACCCAAGTTTCATAGGTACGGACGAATGGTACATGTATGCATACGGGACTTGGTTGAAACGCTTCGCGTGTCGTCGCTCATTTGTTGATTCTACTCTTGCGCTACATATTGTAATATGGATGTACTCAGCAGGAAACCTTCCCTGGAGTGTACACAACATCTCACCCAAGTTTCATCGCAATCGGATGAATGGTATGTGAACGTATACGGGACGTTGTCGAAACGCTTCGCGCGTAGTCACTCATTTGTTGAACATAAACGTGCGCTTCGTATTGTAAAATGGATTTACTTAGCCAGAAACCTTTCCTGGAGTGTACACAACAATTCACCAAACATTTATCACTATCAGACGAATGGTATATGACTTTATACGGGACTTTGTTGAAACGCTTCGCGTGTCATCGCTCATTTGTTGAATCTACTGGTGCGCTACCTATTGTAAAATGTATGTACTAAGCCAGAAACCTTCCCTGGAGTGTACACAGCATCTCACCCAAGTTTCATCGCTATCGGATGAATGGTATATGAAATTAAATGGGACTTTGTTGAAACGCTTCGCGCGCCGTTGCTAATTTGTTGATTCTACTCGTGCTCTACCTATTTTTAAAGGGATTTACTAAGCTAGAAACCTTCCCTGGAGTGCACACAAAATCTCAGCCTAGTTTCATCGCTATCGGACGAATGGTATATGAACGCAAACGTGACTTTGTTGAAATGCTTCGCGCGTCGTAGCTCATTTGTTGAATCTAATCGTGCGCTGCCTATTGTAAAGTGGATGTACTAAGCCAGAAAATTTCCCTGCAGTGTACACAACATTTTACGCAAGTTTCATAGCTATCGGACGAATGGTATATGAATGCATTCGGGACTTTGTTGAAATGCTTCGCGCATCGTCGCTCATTTGTTGAATCTACGCGTGCGCTACCTATTGTAAAATGGATTTACTAAGTCAGAAACCTTCCTTGGAGTGTACTCAACATCTCACCCAAGTTTCATCGCTATCGGACGAATGGTATATGAATGCATACGGGACTTTGTTGAAATGCTTCGCGCATCGTCGCTCATTTGTTGAATCTACGCGTGCGCTACCTATTGTAAAATGGATTTACAAAGTCAGAAACCTTCCTTGGAGTGTACTCAACATCTCACCCAAGTTTCATCGCAATCGGACGAATGGTATATGAACACATACGGGACTTTGTTGAAATGCTTCGCGCATCGTCGCTCATTTGTTGAATCTACGCGTGCGCTACCTATTGTAAAATGGATTTACTAAGTCAGAAACCTTCCTTGGTGTGTACTCAACATCTCACCCAAGTTTCATCGCTATCGGACGAATGGTATATGAACACATACGGGACTTTGTTGAAATGCTTCGCGCATCGTCGCTCATTTGTTGAATCTACGCGTGCGCTACCTATTGTAAAATGGATTTACTAAGTCAGAAACCTTCCTTGGAGTGTACTCAACATCTCACCCAAGTTTCATCGCTATCGGACGAATGGTATATGAACACATACGGGACTTTGTTGAAATGCTTCGCGCATCGTCGCTCATTTGTTGAATCTACGCGTGCGCTACCTATTGTAAAATGGATTTACTAAGTCAGAAACCATCCTTGGAGTGTACTCAACATCTCACCCAAGTTTCATCGCAATCGGACGAATGGTATATGAACACATACGGGACTTGTTTGAAACGCTTCGCGCATCGTCACTCATTTGTTGAATCTACGCGTGCGCTACCTATTGTAAAATGGATTTACTAAGTCAGAAACCTTCCTTAGAGTGTACTCAACATCTCACCCAAGTTTCATCGCAATCGGTTGAGTGGTATATGAATGCATAGGAGACATACACACCCACAGACAAACTATCACGTAAGATTGATTTTTATATATCTTTATATATATAATTCTTCGACACGTGTGTATGTGACTGAACTCCTCCTAAACGACTGAACCGATTTTGATGGAATTTGGTATGTATATTAGGGTGGGTCCATGTATGGTTTAGATTCACAATCTGACCCGGTAGGTGGAATGAACACAATTTTAGAACCACAATTTACACACAATTTTAGAACTACAATATAAGTCAAAAACAGTCGTCATGGAAACCACTAGCCTTGGCCTTCGTGAAAGCTGATGTCTTTGGACGGTTTGTCTCTGCACGTTAGAGCCACCTGGTCGCAACCTGTGCAACTACCGCCATTACATACACTCCGACCGTGGCGAAAAGTCGTGTTTTATACCAAAGGTGGCAGTGATGTCGAATTCTACTGTTTGTCTCTGCACGTTGGAACGTATCAAAGTCACGTATGCGTTCATATACCGTTCATCCGATTGCCATGAAACTTGGGCGATATGTTGAGTGAGCTCCAGGGAAGGTGTTTGGCTTAGTAAATCCATTTTACAATAGATAGCGCACGAATAGATTCAACAAATGAGCGACGACGCGCGAAGCGTTTCAAAAAGGTCCCGCATGCGTTCAAATACCATTCGTCCGATAGCGATGAAACTTGGATGAGATGTTGTGTACACTCCAGGGAAGGCTCCTGGCTTAGTAAATCAATTTCATATTAGGTAGCGCACGACTAGATTCAACAAATGAGTGACGATGCGCGAAGCGTTTCAACAAAATCCCGTATAAGTTTATATTCCATTCATAGATTGATGAAACTTTGATGAGTTGTTGTGTACACTTAAGTAAAGGCTTCTAACTTAGTAATCCATTTCACAGGAGGTTGCGCACGAGTAGATTCAACAAATGAGCGGCGACGTGCGAAGCGTTTCAACAAAGTCCCGTATGCGTTCAAATACCATTCGTCCGATAGCGATGAAACTTGGGTGAGATGTTGTGTACACTTACGTGACGGTTTCTAACTTAGTAAATCCATTTTACAATAGGTAGCTCACGAGTAGATTCAACAAATGAGCAACGACGCGCGAACTTTTAATCAAAGTCCCGTATGCGTTCATATACCATTCATCCGATTGCAATGAAACTTGGGTGAGATGTTGTGTACACTTACGTGAGGGTTTCTAACTTAGTAAATACATTTTACAGGAGGTTTCGCACGAGTAGATTCAACAAATGAGCGACGACGCACCAAGCGTTTTAATAAGGTCCCGTATGCGTTCAAATACCATTCGTCCGATTACGATGAAACTTGGGTGAGATGATGTGTACACTCTACGGAAGGTTTCTGGCTTAATAAATCCATTTTACAATAGGTAGTGCACGAGTAGATTCAACAAATGTGTGACGGCACGCGAATCATTTCAACATAGTACCGCATGCGGCCATATACCATTTATCAGATTGCGATTAAACTTTGGTGAATTGTTGTGTACACTCCAGGAAATGTTTCTGTCTTAGTAAATCCAGTTTTTAATAAGTAGCGCACGAGTAGATTCAACAAATTGGCAACGGCGCGCGAATCGTTTCCACAATGTCCCGTATGCGGTCATATATCATTCATCCGATTGCGATCAAACCTTGGTGAATCAATGAGTACACGCCAGAGAAGGTTTCAGGCGTAGTAAATCTATTTTACAATAGGTAGCGTATGAGTAGATTCAACAAATGAGTGACGGCACGCGAATCGTTTAAAGAAAATCACTTATGCGTTCATATGTCATTCTTCCGATTCCGATGAAACATTGATGAGTTGTTGTGTTCACGCCAGGGAAGGTGTTCAACTTGGTAAATCCATTTCACAATATTGGTAGCGCACGAGTAGATGTAACAAATGATTGACGACGCGCGAAGCGTTCCAACAAAATCCTGTATGCGTTTATATACTATTCATCGATTGCGATGAAACTTTGATGAGTTGTTGTGTACACTTACGTGAAGCTTTCTAACTTAGTAAATCCATTTCACAGTTGGTAGAGCACGAGTAGATTCAACAAATGAGTGACAGCGCACGAATCATTTAAACCAAATCCCGTATGCGTTAAATGCCATTTATCCGTTTGCGATGAAACTTTGGAGAGTTGTTGTGTACGCTCCAACGAATGTTTCTAAATTAGTTAATTCAATTCACGATAGTTTAGAGGCAGTTAACAGAAATTGAAAAAAAAATATTGTGTATCCAAAAGCACTTCAAGAAACAAAGTTACAACACTTTCTTTGATTGGCAGGACAGCGTCTGCCGGGTCAGCTTGTATAGATATAAAGCTCAAAAACCACTCACTCACTCACTGATTCATTCATCACGAAATCTCAGAAACCACCGAACGGATTGGAATGAAATTTGGTATGCCGCTTCCTCAAGGGCCGCAAACGCACACTAAGAAAGGATTTTTGGATATTCAGGTTCTAAAGGGGTGTTAAGGGGGGAGACCTGCATTTCATTGAATAGCAATATCTCCCGATTGGTTTCATTGGGGGATGTGATACTGGGCATATCAACTCATCATTAAAAATAAGAAGACACGTGTCTGAGGGTTTTTCGATGTGGTGTATATTATGACGTGAAAGGGGTGAAAAGTGGGGGTTGAAGGATTCCTAACGGAGCGTGTATCTCTTAAACGACATAAGCGAGGAGTTTGAAACTCAGCGAAAAAAATCAGCATAAAAATAGGTAAATAGGTGTTTCACCGTTTTTTCATAAATCCAATTTAAGGGGCCCATGGTAGGGGTGAAATTCTGGGGGGGGGGGGGGAAATGGTAATATGTAAAATTATACATGGCCTATGTTGTAGACAATAACACATTACATCTTTTTTGTCTCTTGCTATTTCATCATACGACGAATACTTAGGGAGTTATTAATGATTTTGTACTTTTTGGCCGGAAATTTCTAAGTCCCAGGAATGACATAAAAATTGATTCGAATGAAATTTCAAAAAATAGCCTTTTTTAATACTTTTATTATATTTTTAACGTCTTTTAGAGTCCGAAACCAACATGATATTTTGATGTTTTTTTTCGTCCCATGCATTTTTGGTTTCAGGTGATAGAATTATTTTCCTCTAGGACCTATGCTTATCTATCTATATAACTAATGTTATAACGGGATTCAAAATGTTATTGCGGGCGAAGCCGCGGGTAACAGCTAGTTTATTATAAAAGGTACTGTACTTAAACATGTTTTTCGTCACAGTTTATAAAATTGTCCATAGTTTAGAAAAGTTTTCGTTGTATAACATGTGCCTCCTCTCTGTCTCTCTTATCTTGCTGTTAGTATCCAGAGCGGAGTGCCGTCCCTGAAGCAGCCAAGATTCCACGTACTTTGAAGTACAGTTCAGTTAAAGACCAAGTTGACCGTGACTTACAACTAACGTTCCACAGATTCTAAAAATTATGTTATATATTCGACTTTTCCCCCGATCAGAGGTTTCGGTACGGCGTACCGTCAAAAATCTAGCCCTGCAGGAGATTATTTACTGGATGAATCAGTAATCAATCTGGTATAGGAATATCGAGAATTTCAACAAATCACAATAACCTGATAATGATGTGCAACCATTTTGCTCAGAACTGTGAATATTTTTCAGTTCAATCCATATGTAGTTTCGTTTCAACCCGTCTAAATACTGAAATCAATATACAGGGTAGTTAAAAAAATGTACTCACTGTTGGATAGTCACCATCAGTGGTTCCCAACCTTTGCCAGCTGACCCTCCCCATCCCTTTTCAGATACGGGTGGTCATCGCTTCCTCTCCCCCCCCTCTCTACACTCGTCGCTTCTATAACCTCTTCGATAAACTGACGCCGAGGATATAGACATAACCTAACAACACTCCATAATGGAATAATTATTTCTGAAAAAAATAATATGAAGTATGCGCTTTATATCTATTGCATACTGACTTCATTTTAGCACATTACAAAGAACACACTTGTACAATAAATCCTTAAATTAGTCAACAAATGTCAGTGAGAGGTTAGTTAGTTAGTTATTGTTGTTTTAGGGGGCGGAACTACGAGGGTTGACACCGTTTTCTCTTGGTATGATTCGGTATGCTTGATTTGATATTTGGCAGACCACAGCGGAGATCACTTGCAACATCAAGCCGACAGCGCTGCTTTGTTTTTAAGGCACTCAGCATTGAAAATCCCGACCCTCATTAAAAAAAATTGCCGTTGAAAATGGGGCAATGACACGCAATGCAACTTTGGCTATTTCAGGATACACTGCAAGACAGTTTACCCAAAAGTCACCCAGTCCTAATATTTTGGAATCATCTTTAAGCTTTGAATTACACTTCAAATCTATGGCTTCTTGAAGTTGTGCTGGCAGTGCTTCAATGTCAATAGCAAACGGATTTCTTGTTAACATGCAGAACCATTCATCCGACGAGATATCAGGAAAGTAGAAGTTGAATTCTTGTGCCAGGGAATCCAAATGTGACTGAATTTGCAACTTAAGTTTATTACAATCACGTTCATTTTCCGGCAAAATTTCATTAAGGCGGTGAATGGATGAGAAGTTGTTCAACTGAAGCCGGCGTTTCCATAACTTTTTTTTATTTTTTTATTTTTTTTAGGAAAGCTCTGATGGCATCATAAGCAAGCATAATATTGGAATTTTTGCCTTGGAGCTTTAAGTTCAAACTGTTGAAAGCTTCAAAGAAATCACAAATATATGCCAATGAGACGATAAAATTGGCATTGATTTTGATCCTTACAACACAGCAAATTCCTTATTTCACCTCCAACCTCGTGGCTCCGCAGAGGTTTGTGCCGACAGTTGGCAATTACCAGTGCTTTTGAACGATCGACTTGGTGCGACAATCACTTGGAGAGATTCGAAAAATGTTTATTATACAAAACTGTAATATTCGAGGTAAAAAAATACTTAATTCGGAAATCACTTCACGCCCCCCTTGATAAAGACCCACGCCCCCACGTTGGGAACCCCTGGTCTATATATTCTTGATGCATTTAACTTACACGTAGAATACACCTTTTGGCACTGAAAGAGTTATGTCTTAGTATGTTCGAAATGACCACCAATCACATCCATACAACGCCGATGTCACCCAAGAGCAGACCGAACTACAAATATCAGTCTATCTGGCGTAATGGCAGAACATTTCCGTTGACTTTTCAATAAATGCAAGATTTTCCCTGTACTATTGAGATGATTTGGAAGAATTGGTACAAACCACACCTTCTAACTCCCTCTGGTTTAGGAGCTTGAGTTTTCTGAAACATACACCTAAGCGTATTATATATATATATCGATTATTGCGTTAATTTACACATAATGGAATCACTAAAATCTTATTTTAAAAAATGATTTTATTATGTTGACTGACTGAAAAGTCGTGTTATCAAATCAACCAATCAATCAACAAACACAATAACCTACATAGCTTTTTGTTTCGTTGCCTACGAGAACACAATTATTATGCCCACACATTTGACATTGGTGCATAAAACAGTAACACACTCCAATACAGATACCATAATAATATAGGTTACCAGACAAACTCTAGGCACACACCCAAGTATACGGGACTCATTGTCAAAGATGCCCCAAGCCCCTAATACGATTTAGTTGCTCTTGATTTCAATTAGAAACTTTGAAATTTCCACCGCTCTGATGTGTGTACTAGTTTGTGAATTTGTAATTGACATAGGATTTGGATAGAAAGTAACCTCCGTGGTTTAGGCGGCAGCGCGTCGGCCTCTCACCGCTGGGTCCGTGGTTCAAATCCCCGCCCCTCCATGTGAGATTTGTGCTGGACAAATCAGAGCCAGACAGGTTTTTCCCAGTCCGGCAACACTCTCCACTATCATGTCATCTGTCATTCATTTAATCATTACCCCTGAGGAGTGCTACAGGCTTCGGCAGCCGGCATAGTTCATATCCTCGCCGCTTCATTCATTCCATCCCTGACCCGGTCGGTAGACTGGAAGCAGGCTGTGGATTTTCATTTCATTTGGATAGAAAGTGGCCGTGGCCGGCATTTTCATGAAGTAGAAGTGGGAAACCACGGAAAACCACTTCCATGATGCCTGAAGTAGGAGGCTGAGGTCTCACGAGGCTGAGGTAAATGTCTTTCAATGGCATAATCTGCCATATTTATGCTATTTTTTTAAATCCTGTTGACGAGAATCGCTGTCACCCGAAAATAAATGCTGAAATTAACACCGATGCTACTGTAATTGGTATGTAATAGTAATCGTTGGCTACGGAGAGCTGAAACGATTACCTCAGGACAGGGTAGCATGTAGAGCTGTTAACAGGAACAGCACTCATTCCAGGTTCCGTATTGACCAAGTTTACGTGAAGTATAACATAAATTTCTAGTCAAATCAATACTTTACTTACAATAAAAATACTACAGGTACATGTTTCGGAAAACTAAATGTTTCCTTCCTCAGCCCACTTTTTAGTGTATAACATCATACTACATTGAAAACCTCACCAAATCACAAAAAAAAACATTTCACATTTACTCTCTCATTCTTCTTTTTTGTTATTTGGTGAGGTTTTCAATGTAGTATGAAGTTATACACCAAAAAGTGGGCTGAGGAAGGAAACATTTAGTTTTCCGAGACATGTACCTGTAGTATTTTTAATGTAAGTTAAGTATTGATTTGGCGAGAAATTTATGTTATACTTCATGTAGAGCTGTATCAACGCAGTCTCAAGGACTGGATACTCACAACACAGCACACAATTAAAACCTGAAACCGCAGTCGACTCTAAGTTGTGGGTCAGAAGAGACAACTGCCACACACATAGTTTTGCGAACTTGTTTCTTGACTTTTCAAATCCATTGGACGGTTGGTGGTTGTTTGTATTGTTTGAGAAGAGACATGCGTGCGATCCACAAAAAAAACTTGCACACGATCAAGGACGAGACTGCCTTATAAAGTTACCACAGTCGACCAACCCTTTAAGGTAACGTTCGTGTCCACACGTTCCCCAGGATGTAACTACATTATTCTGCAATACTTACAGTGGGTGATCGTCAGGGATAGGATTTACTATGTATTTACATATTTCATTACCCATATACTTTACTTATCTCCATCGATTATATTGTCTTCTATTCTAATTAAACAAATTTACTTTCCATATTTTTCCATATTTCTGACTGTTAGCTACTAATATGCTGCTAAAAGCGCCCTCTATGTATGGACTACTTTTGTAAGCTCCTTGGAGAGCAGCATCCAGTGGGCCGTGGTTTTAGATAGGCCATAGCGCTGCGCTGTCGGCAGTCAATTATTGTAATAAAGCAACCATAGCATTGAGAAGATACAAGACCATACAAGGTAATAAACAATAAATAAAGGTCATATTCATAAAAGAGAACAAAAATTCATTACATCACCAAAATCAACTCCAACTCAATAACATTGGCGCCCAACAGCGGAACTCTCGACTCCTGTGAGTATCAAATAAATCATAATTGGAGAGACATTCATAGGTTACAAATATACGTCGCAATCGACAGCTGAAACGTAAACGCAATAGCCAAAGCAGTGTCATATATAATTCAAGAGTCATACTACCAAAACAAATAAAACATTGATCTAGGTCTACCGTACTTCAAATCCCATTGTACAAATTCATATAATTCATTGAATACAATAGGCATTTCTTCATTGCATTGGTCACTGCACAGACCTACGCAACTTTATATTTAATCGCAATTCAGGATGTCGCAATTCACAAAGCTAAAACAAAGTCGCGCACGAGTAAAAGGATTCGTGACTAGAACAGCCAACTCGATCTCAGAACACACCACACCAATTGAAGCAACGGTAAAATTAGAAAAAATAGAGGGCATTTGGAAAGAGTTTGACGACATTCAACAGGCTATCGAAGACCATATACCGGAAGATGAAACTGAAGCGGACGTATTTCTGGCAGAATGTGAGGGTGAACGCGCTGTATTTGAAACACAATATTTCAACACAGTCAGTCAACTACACGCTATCGTCGAGACATCACAACAACAAATATCCCCAAATACCCAGAACCTTCAAGTACAAGAACTTCCTCAAACAACTCATTCTAATGTGTCAAAATTGCCAGAAATAAAACTCCCAGAATTCGACGGTGATTACAAAAAGTGGCGGTTTTTCAAAAATAGCTTTGAATCCACAATTCACAACAATTCAAACCTATCAAATGTACAGAGGCACCAGTATCTTGTCGGAGTACTGAAGGGAGAGGCTCAAAGTGTCATCGAAGGATTCACCATAGGCGAAGAGACCTATACCAACGCTTGGGATCTATTAAACGCTACATACGACAACCAAATGATGATAATACAGACCCACCTGGATGAACTTTTCAAATTTCCAGAAATCGAGAAGGAAAACAAAGCCGACTCGATGCGAAAATTGAATTGGCACATCCAAACGAATATATCAGCGTTAAAATCACTTAATCAGCCAGTAGATCATTGGGATACCTTAATAATCCATTTAGTTAAGCAGAAACTAGATTATCTTGAACAGCGTGACTGGCAAGAAAGAATCAAGAATCGCACACCAGAAAATATGCCAACTCTACAAGAATTCACAAAGTTTTTAGCCGAACGATGTCAATCACTGATGTTGTTGAAACAAACCCTCAAATCAAAGACATTAAACAAACAGAGTCCGGGAAACAAGTATACACAGAAGGAAAATAAACAGGATAAGAAGGTTTTAATGATCAACACACCTTCATTCAAATGCAACATATGTGAAGGAAACCACTTCATTTTTCAGTGTGAAACGTTGCTGAAGCAAACGCCTGATGAGAGAAGACAGTTATTAATTAAAAAGAAACATTGTCTAAATTGCCTAAAATTTGGACATCTAGCAAGAGATTGCCGTGGAACAAGATGCAAGAAATGCAACTCACTGCATAACACGTTACTGCACAAAGACAGTGCCAGTTCAGAAAGCCAAGAAAAGGCCACAACTTCAGAAGCAAATCGCTTAATTCAGTTGCAAGAATCTACATTAGGCCAAGGGCCAAGCGTCAATTTAACAAGAGTTCGAACATCACAAGTTCTTCTGTCAACTGCGCTTGTGAATGTAGTGGACAATAAAGGAAAGAGAATCACCTGCCGAGCATTATTAGACCCTGGTGCACAGTTAAATTTGGTAACAACGACTTTTAGCAAAAGGCTTAATTTACAGTGGTTTCGCCAGAATCAACAATTCAGCGGTGTTAGTGGTGCCCAGGTTGAAGCAAAGGGAATCAATCGTATACAACTTTATTCCATGGATAGTCAATACAGCATTGATTTGGAATGCTACGTTGTTCCTTCCATCACAGGACGACTACCCCAATATAAGGTTAACATCAATGAGATAGTCATGCCAAAAAATATTCAACTTGCAGACCCTTCATTCAACGAGCCAGGAGATGTTGACCTGCTGCTTGGAGCAAGCATTTACTGGAAAATCGTCGTTGGAAGACCAAAAAACAACATAGCTGGTCAACCTGCTTTGCAGGATACAAAATTGGGCTGGATTCTCGGTGGAGAAATACAAGAAAATAAAGCTGAAGGAATGTCTACGTGTCTCACAATGACTAATGATACATTATCACAACAGCTCGAAAGGTTTTGGCTACAAGAAAAAATCCCAGAAACGCAGCACTATACAAAAGAAGAGCAATTTTGCGAAGAACTATTCGCTGAAACAACCACGCGGGACTCATCTGGAAGATTTGTGGTTAGATTGCCCATACGGCCAGGAGTTACTCTCGGCGAGTCCAAAGAACAAGCGAAGAGAAGACTTGCCGCTTTGGAAAGAAAATTCAACAAACAACAAAATTTGAAGCAGGCATATTGTGACTTTATGGACGAGTACGAAGCACTTGGACATATGTCACACATTGAAAAAACAGCTGAGGACGAATCAGACAAATGTTATTTTATACCACATCATGCGGTTTTACGTCCAGAGAGCTCAAGCACGAAATTGAGAGTGGTGTTTGATGCTTCCGCCAAAACTACACGAGGAACATCACTAAATGACAAATTGTTTCAAGGTCCCAATTTACAAGCAGATTTATTTCACATCATTCTCAGATTTCGCATGCACCAGTATGTAATAACGGCTGACATTGAGAAAATGTTTAGGCAGATAATGATACACTATGAAGATCGACCATTGCAACACATTTTATGGAGAAGGGATACACTGTTACCAATAAAAACATATCAGCTAAACACTGTCACTTACGGAACAGCGTCAGCACCTTACCACGCGATGAGATGTCTTCGCGAACTTGCTAATATCTATGACCCTCAATATCCAGTAGCAGCCAAAATTATGAGACAAGACTTTTACATGGATGATTGTATCACCGGTGGCGATACTGTAGATGCAGTAATACAAATTCATCGTCAGCTTATGGATCTATTGCAAAAGGGGCAAATGTTGTTGCGCAAGTGGAGGTCCAACCATAAGGAAATCATAAAACACTTGAATATCCAATCGAATGCACGAGACTTGATGGTCCTAGACAAAGAAGAAGCCAGTAAGACGTTAGGAATTGTCTGGGATTCGACAAAAGATACATTGCAGTATCAGGCTAACCTCTCATCTGAAGTAGTGTATACAAAGCGTGAGATTTTATCAAAAATCTCGCAAGTCTTTGATCCTCTTGGGCTAGTAAGTCCTGTTTTAATAAGAGGAAAAATCATAATGCAACAACTATGGACGGACGGGTTCGACTGGGACCAACCTGTTACCACAGATAAGCTGTCCATTTGGAACCAATATTATTCTTCATTGCCACAGCTAAACCAGCTCAGAATCATAAGGAACGTCAATCCTGAAAATTACAATTCAAAATTTGATCTTTTCGGATTCAGTGACGCCTCCGAAAAAGCATATGGAGCCTGTATATACGCAGTAAACAGAAATCAAGATGGAATGTTCACATCTCATCTAATCAGCGCAAAATCTAAAGTGGCTCCTCTAAAAACCATATCCATGCCAAGACTAGAGTTAGAAGCAGCACTTTTACTCACAAGTTTAGTGCGAGAAACGAAGGCTGCTGCAGCAGACAAGATAAGAAATGTTTATCTTTGGAGTGACAGCACCATTGTTTTAGGATGGATAAACACAGAATCGCGATTGCTGAAAACATTTGTGGCTAACAGAGTCACAAAAATACAAGATGCAGCTGAGAATGCAAAGTGGGGTCACGTACCCTCTCAGGAAAACCCTGCTGACCTCATATCGCGTGGGATTCCAACCATAGATATTATTAACCATCATCTTTGGTGGTTTGGGCCTAATTGGTTAGTCAAGGAAAATTCACTACCTCCTTCTACATTGCAACCTGACATCAGTCTGCCAGAGATGAAGAGTTCAAAGGTTATGTTGACCATCGCAAGTACTTCCAAAATATTGCACAAATTTTCGTCATTTTCGAAGTTACGTCGAGTCATTGCTTATTGTCATAGATTTGTCAATAATACCTTAAACAAAGTACAGCGCAAGAAATGGGGAAAAGGATCCAAAGACCTAAATACAAACCACATCACTCCTGAAGAAATAAAACGAGCAGAAACTACTGTATTAAAGTGGTTGCAAATAGAAGCTTTTTCATCATCACACAAATGTTTATCCAAAAAGGAAACACCACCTCGTGGAAGTCCTTTGAGATGCCTTGATCCATTCATTGATGAAGATGGGTTAATACGAGTTGGTGGAAGATTGAGACATTCTGCTCTCTCTGAAGAGCAAAAGCATCCCATTCTCCTCCCGGCAAATCATCACATAACAACTGCTATTATGAGACACGAGCATGTGAGACTTCATCATTGTCCACCGGAGCAACTATTACATTCAACTCGACAAAAATATTGGCCGATAAGTGGTCGAAGAGAAGCACAAAAGATCGTTCGAAAATGCGTCCAGTGTTTTCGATTCAATCCAATAGTTCCAGAAGTCCGCATGGGAGATTTACCCAAAGAGAGGGTTTCGAAAGTCACCAGGCCCTTCACCGTGACTGGTGTGGACTATGCGGGGCCCTTCCAACTTCGAGAAAGTCGACGGAGAGGCAGATTACGCATATTTAAAGCATACATAGCAGTGTTCACTTGCTTTAGTACAAAGGCCGTTCACCTGGAGCTTGTCTCAGAGCTCACAACTGAAGCCTATTTGGCAGCAATGCAACGGTTCACTGCTCGTCGAGGGATTTGTCATCAAATGTTCTCAGATAATGGAAGAACGTTTGTTGGGGCTGCAAATGCCCTGAAAGAATTGCAGTCATTTTTGGCAAAAGAATCACCAATCATCTCCTCTCACTTGGGAGAAAAGCAAATAGCATGGCAATTTATTCCTCCTCGATCCCCACATTTTGGAGGATTGTGGGAAGCGGCCGTTAAAATAGCAAAGAGACATTTATACACTTCATCTCAAGGAAGAGTACATACTTTTGAAGAGATGTATACTCTGCTTTGTGATATTGAGGCAGTCCTGAATTCGCGGCCACTTACACCTCTCACAAGAGACCCAAACGATCTGGATATTCTCACTCCCGCTCATTTTCTTATTGGTGATTCACTGGTCCAACCAGTACAGTCCAATCATACTCAAGAACCAGATAATCGACTGTCTCGTTGGCAACATTTGAAGAAACTTCGACAGGTACTTTGGCAAAGATGGCAACGAGAATATTTGCAAGAATTGCAGAAAAGAAATAAATGGTTCACTTCTAATCAGCGCATCGAGTTGAACACACTAGTTCTGCTCATTGAAGAAGGGATACCACCTCTAAGGTGGCCACGAGATCGAGTAATTCATGTTCATCCGGGACCAGATGGCGAGATTAGAGTTGTCACTGTGAAAACAGCGGAAGGGAACTTTACGAGAAGTGTCAAGAAGCTGTGCCCCCTTCCGATGGAGAACTTCAACGAAGAATTCTCAGCTTGATTAGAGTTTATGTTAGGTTATAATTATGTTCTCCTTAGATGTAGTTTTTGACATTTATGTTCAAATGTTGTTTACGTATGGTGTTTAACCTACCGTACGTATAGTACATGGTTTTCTTGTTGAAATCGCATCTTTCAAGGAGAGCCAGAAATGTTAGCTACTAATATGCTGCTAAAAGCGCCCTCTATGTATGGACTACTTTTGTAAGCTCCTTGGAGAGCAGCATCCAGTGGGCCGTGGTTTTAGATAGGCCATAGCGCTGCGCTGTCGGCAGTCAATTATTGTAATAAAGCAACCATAGCATTGAGAAGATACAAGACCATACAAGGTAATAAACAATAAATAAAGGTCATATTCATAAAAGAGAACAAAAATTCATTACATCACCAAAATCAACTCCAACTCAATAACACTGACAATGGCACATATTTATATGTAAAATAAATGTTTTTCCATATTCAGTGTTTTTGATGCAATATTTATATTATTATTATTATTTCCGATTAATCCCCTTCAGGAGAGTGTGAGAACTTTAGTCAATCACAGCTTCACTTCCTTTTCCTCTCTTCTTTTCTTCCCAAAACATCTTCATTAGTTCACTACGCTTTTTCTTCCATTTTTAGACTATTTTCATTTTAAGAAAAAAAAAACAGGCTTATGAGATCACCTTTTGTCCGTGTATGTGTGTGTGTGATGGTGTGTGTGTGTGTGTGTGTCCCCAATAAATTCTAAACGGCTGGAGCGATTTCAGTGAAACTCGGTAGGATTATAGCACCATTCTCGCCGACCCCGACCGTGCCCTTCAAATTTTATTGCGTCTCACCAATCCAACATGGTGGCTGTGCGAAATATTTCACCAGCAGTCAGTATCTCCGAAACTATTACCGATATCGCACTGAAAGTGTGTACGGTGATAAAGGGCACTACTAGAAGTTCACCTATGAGACTTCCAAAAACCTGGTGACTACAAAACCAACATGGCGGCCAAGCGAAGGTTTTTCTCGCGATTTAACTATCCAAACGTAATGAAACTTGGTACAGAAAATATTTATACAAATTGTAATGCACTGGAGTCTAATTTAGTTCAATTGTTTACATAACCTCAAAATGGCGGCTGTGCGAAATATTTCACTGACATTCTATATCTCCGAAACTATTACATATATCACCCTGAAATTTTGTAGGGTGATAAAGGGTACTGATACAAGTTTATCTATGTAATTTTCATAAACCTGTAAAGTACAAAACGAACATGGCGGCCAAGCGAAGTTGAAAAATTTCAATATACTTTTCTCGTGATTTAACTCTCTGAGCGCAGTGAAATGTGGTACAGTAAATGATTTTACATATTTTAATGCACTGGCATCTAATTTAGTTCAATTGTTTACATAACCTCAAGATGGCGGCTGTGCGAAATTTTAAAATTAAGTTTTTATTTCTTGTGTCGTAATCATTCGATCGAAGTGAAAGTTTGAATAACGAACCTAGGCAATAATTGTCCTTGAATGGTACATAACTCTATGTCCTATACATATAACAATCCTAAATGGCGAGCTTCCGAAATATTTAGACGGTTCTCAATATCTATGAATCTTTTACAGCAATCAAACTGTTTTTTTTAAATGTTCATAGAGGCTATGAACATATGTTCATCTATAGGACTTTCAGTAACCTGGTGAGCACAAATCCGACATGGCGGCGACGCGAAGTATACATATTTAAATGGACGTTTCTCGCAATTTAACCATCCGAGTGCAGTGAAACTTCGCACGTTAGATGCTTATATAAATATTAATCCACTGGCATCTAATTTATATTTAGACGGTTCTCAATATCTACGAATCTATCACGACAATCAAACAGAAATTTTGTATGTTGATAGTGGCAATTAACATGCGTAGGATATATGAAAATAGGCTGTATAGTTCTTCACGGAACTACTTGTTTTTTCCTGATGTGTCCCTCCTTGAGACTTGTACAATTTTCATGTTCCTGATTTTATTTCTAAATTGTTCTCTGTCCTTAATGTCGTCTTCAGAGAATTTAAGCAATTCCATGACTTCATGTACTTCTTTTATCCAACTGGTCTTTAATTTACTTGTATTCACGATATTGAAAATCTTCTTAGTGAGTCTGTTCTCATCCATCCTATATATGTGTCCATAGAACAGCAGACGTCTCTTTCTAAATGTATCTATAATGGTATGTGTATTTTCATAAAGTTCCTTTGTTGGTCTCCTGACCCAAATTCCATGTTATTTTTTACAGTTCGTATCCTCTCCTGAACGTTTTTCATAAACGGAGGTGGCCATGTTTGTAACTAGACTACCTTCATATTTATACAGATCAAATCATGGATATGTCGTAAAGAAATACCATCATTATCAATGTTACGCACTGGAATGAGAACCCGCACTAATGGCTATAATGGGTCATCAATGGAAGTAGGAACATGAGAAAGTGATCGTATTATTATACACACATCAAAAAAAGTTTTGCATCACCTCGGTTCCAAGAGTTCCGGAACCTTTAAATACAAAGGGAATAGAGATCAACACAAACAACATTTCAGCTCGTTTTATTGCTCATGAGACCCACACATTGCATGTTGTACCATCATACAGCTAGACTTTCAGCATTTGTGGTCCAGATTGCAGTACACACCACTACCTCTAATACCCAGTAGCACGTCCTCCTGCATTGATGCATGCCTGTATTCGTCGTGGCATACTATCCACAAGTTCATCAAGACACTGTTGGTCCAAATTGTCCCACTCCTCAACGACAATTCGGCGTAAATCTCTCAGAGTGGTTGGTGGGTCAAGACGTCCATAAACAGCCCTTTTCAACATATCCCAGGCATGTTCGATAGGGTTCATGTCTGGCGAACATGCTGGCCACTGTAGTCGAGCGATGTCGTTATCTTGAAGGAACGCATTCACAAGATGTGCACGATGAGGTCGAGAATTGTCGTCCATGAAGACAAATGCCTCTCCAATATTCTGCCGATATGGGTGCACTATGGGTCGGAGGATGTCATTCAGGTATCGTAAAGCCGTTTCGGAGCCTTCCATGACCACCAGTGGCGTACGTCGGCCCCACATAATGCCACCCCAAAACATCAGGGAACCACCACCTTGCTGCACTCGCTGGACAGTGTGTCTAAGACGTTCAGCCTGACCAGGGTGCCTCCAAACACGTCTCCGACGATTGTCTGGTTGAAGGCATATGCGACACTCATCGGTGAAGAGAACGTGATGCCAATTCTGTGGGGTCCATTCAGCATGTTGTTGGGCCCATCTGTACCGCGCTGCATGGTGTCGGGGTTGCAAAGCTGGACCTCGCCATGGACGTCGGGAGTGAAGTTGCGCATCATGCAGCCTATTGCGCACAGTTTGAGTTGAAACACGACGTCCTGTGGCTGAACGAAACGCATTATTCAACATGGTGGCATTGCTGTCAGGGTTCCTCCGAGCGGCAATCCGTAAGTAGCGGTCATCCACTACAGTAGTAGCCCTTGGGCGGCCTGAGCGAGGCCTGTCATCGACAGTTCCTGTATCTCTGTACCTCCTCCATGTCCGAACAACATCGCTTTGGTTCACTCTGAGACGCCTGGAAACTTCCCTTGTTGAGAGCCCTTCTTGACACAAAGTAACAATGCGGACGCGATCGAACTGCGGTATTGACCTTCTAGGCATGGTAGAACTACAGACAACATGAGCAGCGTACCTTCGTCCTGGTGGAATGACTGGAACTGATCGGCTGTCGTACCCCCTCCGTCTAATAGGCCCTGCTCATGCATGGTTGTTTACATCTTTGAGCAGTTTTAGTGACATCTATGAACAGTCAAAGGGACTGTATCTTTGATACAATATACACAGTCAACGTCTATATGCCGGAGATCTGGGAACCGAGGTGATGCAAAACTTTTTTTGATGTGTGTAATAGCCTATTGCATACCCGTCTCGTTTCATTCGAACAACCTTCACATATTTTCATGGTCCATTATTGTAGTGTAAGGGCATATCTTATAGGCTACTGCTCACAGCCTTCACCTCGCACTTTCTTTGGTATGCAGCGATAATACTGAACATGAAGATGATGATAATAATAATAACGAGCCATTCCATATGTGACTGACTTGACATTTACAACACACCTCAGCAAGAAATCGTCTATACAGGGAGTCTTTTATGTACCTTTGGAGAATGATAGGTCGTGTAGGGGACGGGTATATAAGTAATTTGAGATAGGGAACTTGGAGTCGGAGCGGCCTCCTTAACTCCTAAAATAAGGGTGGATTCAGGCCCTCTACCCTGTCAGTTGGGCAACCGACCCAAGCCTCTATTACCTTTTTCAATCCTTTAACTCTTGGCAAGATTCATTTCACCATTTGGCGCTGGCGTAATAGATAGCGTTGCGGTGCGAAAGGCCGGTAGTCCCGGGTTCGATTCCAGGCTTGGGCAAAATCTTTTTTTTTTGAAATATTATTTGTCGCATTTGCACTCTCTTCTCTGACGTAGCACCAGACTGTATTATGTGACTACAATACGGCAAATAACATCACGGAATCGAACCCGGGACTACCGGCCTTTCGCACCGGAACGCTATCCATTACGCCAGCGCCACATGTTGAAATGAATCTTGCTAAGAGTTAAAGGATTCAGAAAGGTAATAGAGGCTTGGGTCGGTTGCCTAACTGACAGGGTGGAGGGCCGGAATCAACCCTTATTTTAGGAGTTAAGGAGACCGCTCCGACCCCAAGTTCCCTATCTCAAATTTCTTGTATACCCGTCCCCTACAGAACCTATCATTCTCGAAAGGTACATAAAAGACACCCTGTATAAACGTTGTGGAAGAACTATTATAACATGACAGGATACAGGAACACTGGACAATTACGATGACATAAAAATTGCCTTAAAAATAAGCATACAACACAATGCATTATACTAACAAGGGAAGTTATCAGATGAGACAGGTCGAAACCTGTCTTGAAACTTTGTGGTCGCAATCGTTGTGCTATAAGAGGACAACGTGCGGAAAACCAGCCGCCAAATTGAACTGCAAGGCCCCGAAATCGTACCTGACATTCTGGTACGCAGGCATGACGGCTGGAGGAGCTGGACATCCCTGTGGCACTCGGGAGTAGTAGCGAGGCGGGGTGTATATGATGATTGGAGCGTGCAGCTCCTTCCCACCGGTCTCGAGTTCTTGGGCCGTCAGGGCTGTCCATTCCAACATGTAAGATACTAGCTACTTCCCATTGATTTATATGAGAGATTCGCCACATGATTTCGGAGCCTTGCAGTTCAATATGGCGGCTGATTTTCCGCACGTTGTCCTCTTAATAGTACAACGATTGCGTCCACAAAGTTTCAAGATAGATTTCCACCTATCTTACCTAATACTTCCCTTGTAAATACTTGGCTCCAAAGTTTCCATGACTGATGACATGAATGTCAACACTCTATACGCGTGAATGTGTTTCCTTGTATATTTCTCTGAGAGTTTATTTCGAATACTGTTTTCCAAAATACTGTTTGGAGAGGAAGGTTTAAGGTGCTCTTTCATAAAAAAAAACATATCTGAGACTATATCTATAAGAATGTTATAGGTAAAAATGGTGTGACATCTCTTACTTAACTTATAGTAATTCTATAATCACATCCACTCTTTGGATATCAATCAACCTGCTGATAGGAGATTAAAATCGAGAAAGAGCTTCCTAACAACTACTCAACCATTACAAGGAACAGTAGCATCAGTACGAGTTTCAATGAGGAAGGAGAGAACCAGTAATTTGTCTGAGTGGACGGAACCGAGAGAAGCTCTACCACCTGGTCACACAGAGGATCTGGAACTCTCTAAACAGAATGCGAGCTGAATTTGCAAGACCAAGGAACAACTTATACGAGTATAAGTGGCATTTTCCAATCATGTGACTGTGGCGTATTTCAAACAACACAACATCTGTTATCTTGTCCGTTGTGCTCATCTAGATGAAAAATGAGTGATTTGACTCAAGCAAATTCAAATGCTCTTGAAGTGCAGTGGCTTAAGTTTTGGGCAGGAACTGTTTGAAGTTGCATGATCTTGTGTCCATTTATAGTTTCTTTCTCTTTTCATGTTTATGTACCGGTATTGTATCTTTCTTCTTTTGTTTTTTGTTTTTGATGTGTAACATCTTTCCGCTCGGTTGATGGATAGTTTTGTGGAAGTGATTTTGAAAATTTGGGACGGAAGTGGATCGGACGGAAGTGGATCGGACGGAAGTGAAGACGCACTGCCAGAAAAATGGGACGGAAGTGAATCGGGCGGAAGTGGATCGAACGGAAGTGGATCGGACGGAAGTGGATCGGAAGGAAGTGGATCGAACGCACTGCCAGCTGGATGTACAATTGAAAATGTGTGTATTGGAATGCTCTGTAGCGCCAGAATGTTATGGCAATACAGTAGGCAGTGCATTTAGCAGGCACTGGTTTGACGAGCACAGTGGCAAAAGTTTCACCGACTTTCATTTGTCATTGAGCAGTTTATTTATGAAGCTTCACGTTCAAGGTTGAATATCACATGGGGTAGGACAAAGACGACAAATGACATTTAAGTAAGCGGCATTATTGTCAAGCTGTGGGTGAGTAGTCAAATATTAAATGCATAACAGAATGTTGTTATATGAGTGGAATAAAAGCTGTATTTTCATCATATGTGAGACTGGGTCATTTCATGATTGTAGGAAGCCATGTTTTGATTGTTTACGACGAACTGTATGAGAGCCTTGAGAATAATGAATGATATAGTTACTGAGGAATGTGTTCACAGTATTTGAGAGTACTGTCGACGTTGTGTGTCACTTTGTTATTATGAATTATTAATGTAAAAGGAAGGAAGGAAGCTTGTAGTTTTGCGTGTCCGTTAATCTCACGATCATAATCCACGGTACCTCCCTTTTACGTGGAATGCGAACCACAGGACACGGCATTTCAATTCGAAAATTTCACATGTATTGACCGGGAATCAAATCCGGTCTCCCTTGGTGAGAGACTAACAGCTTCACCACTGCGCCACAAATGTGACAGTAGCATATCTCCAATTCAATCTATACATTCATCATAGTACCAGTATGAAAATGGAGTGTAAATTAACATTTTAAGAATGTCCAAGCTGTGTAGTATAAGAGTAGGATAACATGTCAGATGTTACACATCATATGCGACTACTGTAAGGCTCGTATCTTTTTTGTTTGTTTTGTTTTCGTACTTCCGACACGAATAAATAAATAAATAAATAAATGATATAATAACATTATTTCACTCCTATATCACTTTACAAGCATCAGTTTATTCTTTCACAGAGTTTACGCCAACATTGGAGCACAAACGGTAGACTACTAAACAGTCTCTCGCCTCATGGGCTCTGGAAAATGACTTCCAAATAAATCACGACAAAACTAAACAAATGATTTTCAGAAGTGGAAAATTCTCCCCAAACGACACACTGATCCTTCAAAATAATCACCTAGAAGTAGTTTCAAAATTCAAATATCTTGGAGTTACTTTCCAAACAACACTGGCATCATTCAACATTCATGTGAAAGAAGAGCAACAGCAGCGATAAAAGCAATTTACCACATTAAACAGCCTCAAAAGCTCTCAATAAAAACGGCTATGACATTATTTAAAACGGCCATAGCACCAATAGCGACTTACAGAATCCACATAATTTGGGACAAATTAAAAGAAAACGACCTATTAACAATAGAGAAAGTCAAAGCCCGCTATATGAACAGAGTATTGGGTATCGGTCCAGACTGACTTACGTCTTCACAAAAGAAATGTTCTTCATAGAAGACATTAGACTGCAGATGCTATTGCCGCTCACCGAGGCCTATGAAAGTGCCCTTGAAATACTCAAAGAAAAACAAAACACTACCTGGGATGGTTTCTACTCAACTGACGCCATAATGACTTACAGATGGAAACAGGCAAACTATGAACTCCGACACGTAATGACACGATACGCTACACCTGGCTTAAACTACAAGTTCTGCCAAAACAAGAGATTCCACCAACCAACTGAAGAATGTGTGTGTGATCTAAGCAGTGAATGCTGTTCTCGATATCATGCAAAATATTGCCGACAAAGATATACATCAATAACCCAATTGGGATTGGAATAATGTACAGTAGGTTACTCAGTTTTGTATTTTGCACATTGTACGCTTTTTCAATATTATTATTATTAATAATGAATGATGATAATAATAATAATAATAATAATAATAGACATTATAATACAGTAATCAAACCGGAGGCGTTATATGCATCAGAAACCTTAATCATTGGTGGCAAATCTTTAACCAAAGAGATTGAAAAACAAGAAAGGAAAATTTTACGAAAAATTTTTGGCCCAGTTTTATAGAGGGAATCTGGAGGAAAAAGTCATCCCAGGAAATATATCGCCAATGTGAAAAAATGTCTCATACTTTTCGGAAAAGACGATTGAAATTTTACGGGCACATTATCAGAATGAACAATGGCAGATTGACTAAAAGAATTCTCAACTTGGCCCTCTCACTAAAAACCAAGAACAGCTGGCTACGTGAAATTGTAACAGATCTCCAGGAAATCAACATTTCAGACAATATTATACAGGACAGATGCAAATTCAGAACCCTAATCGACAATCACCAATTTGAAGACAAACCCAACACCAGGGCCACCATAACTTGGACAGAAGACCGAAGAAAGGCGCTCAGCGAGAGGATGAAGAGATTTTGGAAGGAAAAGAAGGCCAACACATCAGCTAAACAGGTTCAACCGTGCTCCTGAGTCGGGCATAACGATGCAAGAATAATAATAATAATAATAAATTGGAGCACTTAAAATGAAACCACTAATCCTAGTCCGCGATGCACATTCCTCTCAGGTTCAAGCAGCTTAGACTCGAGCAGTGCTGTCTGAGTCCTCTCTGTTTTCCGTCACCTTATTCGCCCGATGGGGAACTGGCCGTGCAGTTGTGTTTTTGGAGGTGGTTGGCTTGTCCGACCTTGCACCATAAACGTCTTCCACAGTAATGCTTTTACCCGCAGGAACATGAATCTTTTTACGCCTCACCATTTGACGCTTCTGTGTTGCTTCATTCCGCTTCTGCACAGTTGGTCCACGAAGGAGTCCCCGATGACTGCTGTGAGCTCTGGTTCCCGGGCCATCACGAATGACGGAAGCCTTTCCAGGACTATTTGGCGGTTCAAGGGGTGGGTACCGGTTTTCCGAAAGCCTGCTTTCAAGTTATCTCCTCTTGAAGTCACACTTTCCCACAGCTTTTTCAGCAAAGTAGGGAACTGGTCCTTGGGCACAGAGCTACACCTGCTGCCCACTGCCATCTCTTTCCAATCACCAAGTATCTTTCGCCACTGTACTTTCAACGGGCGAAAGTATGCAACATCAAGTGGTTGCAGAAGGTGGGTGGCATTCGGTGGCAAAGCAATGCATTTTATATTGTTCTCTTCGCACAACCGGAGTACTTCAAGGTGGATATACGAGCTGAGGTTGTCGCCTATAATGACCTTAACACCGTCTTGTCGTCTCAAGTAATTGGATAAACCAATCCTCAAAACACTCACTGTCGAACCACCCACTCTTGGACCTGTTGTATCTTGCTCCCGGAGGTCCGTTTCCCGTCCATGTGTCCCACAATTTTTTGGCTTTGTAATTTATGTAAAGGGGGGCTAGTGTACCCGCCGCATTACCACACACCATTAGGGAGGTGCATGCTTTCGACGAGTTCCTTATTTGTTCGGGATACTTTGTTCCCCTTTTTGAAATAATTTTCGCTGATCCTGGTTCGTCGACTAAATTTGTTTCGTCATAGTTCCACACGTTCTCCGGTGGAACACCTTCCAACTCATAATCCAAATTTTCAAAGAAAGCATTCAAGGTTTCTTTGTCGTTTGCTGCTCTAGCATACGTAATGTTTTTTGCCGCCCTCTGCGTCAAAACAGCGTTGTGCCTTTGCATAAAATGCCTTGCCCAATCTATTCCTGGGAAATTGTTTTTAAATCTGGGTTCCTTCCTACCGCATCTGTCAAGATATGCCTTCACAGTACTTCGAAGGTCAATTGTCCGCATAGGGAACCCAAAATGTGACAACGCAATAGCATGGGAAACAAGCCGTTTCTCTCCTGCAGCTGTAAATACACACTGTTCCCTCATGCATTTCCTTAACTTTTAGTAGAAGAGTGTTATTTGGGATTCCATACTTTTGAGACGCCTTTCGGTACGTGAGGTATTTTGTCTTAATCGCGTTAATAGCCTCTTCCAGACTCTCTTGGGTATAATTCATGCATGCCCTGACACTAGGGCTCGTTTATATTCCCGTACCATTTCTCACTTTCAGGGTTACTAAACAAAACAAAATTGATACATCTAATTAGATTAAGTCTTGTGTGGGGTAACTTGTAGGACAGTCCCAAAGTTGCCCCATGTAATTCTCGTTATTGACAAACATAACCAAACCAGATAATGATTTTAAGTTATTTCCCTTCATATTCACAGAAATGAAAGCCAAAATGTACGATTGTCTGTAGTTAGCCTACCTGTCTTTCGTGGTCCAATTGTGGGTAGTTCCGCCGACATACGTGAAAGTTTGCAGCACACCCTATCACTTGTCAAAGCTGGCACAAAAGTAAAAATGGCTGCCGTTTAGCACACGTGCTGTGTGGAGATTTCGGAGACTGCCGATATGTGGCAGCACAGAACAAAGCAGGGAATGACCACAGAAGCAACATTCGGTCTAGGAATTTTCAACCGCGGGAGATTTAAAACTATAGTGTCGCTGTCCTAATGTTACCACACCAATCCCAAAGTAGCCCCAGTTTGTACCGTTTTCGTTGAGTAATATTTTAGTGTAGGTCTTTATAAAAAAAAACCAAGATCAAAACATTCTCAACAGTATAAATGCAGTTTAAATAACATAACGCAAATATCATGAATGAATAACATACAATAATAGCGGCTTCGGTGGCGTAGTTGGTAGCAAGTTGAGCTTCTATGCCCAAGATCGCGACTTCAAACCCGGCCGAAGTCGTCGGACTTTTTTAAGAGCGTTATAAATCCCTCAGTATGCCTTCCTTCAGAGCGGAAGTAAAGCCGGCGGTCCCACGTCATCGATTTATGGCATGTAAAATATCCTTGCACTAACTAAACTTGTGTGAAGCTAAATTTCTACGTCAGATTACGTTAGAACGCTCTATCAAAGTTCCAACGTAGGTATCATTGATATTGGTAGCGAAAGTTGGAACTACTTGAAATTGAACGGAACTTGTAGCTCACCCTAATACGGGTGTCCGCTGGAAGCAGCTACACACTTAGGCGAGCCGAACATGTCCTCAGACACTCCCGGCACTAAAAGCCAAACGATAAATAAATATAAAAAACACTACACCAAGAGGAGGAGCTGCTAGCAAGTAGCCGTACGACAGGTAAAGCCCTGCGCGGATGCGGATAAGCTGCGGATAACGTTTGGAGTAAATTTGCGGATAGTTTTTAGAATACAATCCCAACTTGTTGAATATTATTGCTATGACCCGGATGTTAATGGCATACTTTTCTGTTATGTTTGTATTTCATGACAAATGTAAGATGATTTAAGCTAATGTCACTCAAATTATGTCATAAAACATAATTAACACTCCGAACTGAAAAGGCTTGCAATTCTGGCTGTATAAAACTTCATTTTAAACATAACACTTGACATACATAGTCTATCCTATACTCTGTGAGCTGCCAGAATAGGATTGACAGTTCTCGTCTCACCATGTGGTCTGAGAACGAGGTTGCCAAACTGTACAAGACAGAGATACAGCTGACCAGTCACTGAAGCACGTGGGCTGTGATATTGCAACGCAGAGTATTATGACATCAACTATGCGAACATGGATTGGTTAAGAGGCACAGGGGTGATGACTGACGTGGAATTTCTGGTTAAGTTTCAATCCTATTCAGGCAGCTCACAGAGTTTTTTTTTAATAAGGGAACTACTTTCTCCTCAAATGTCTAAACGTGTTGCTCAATACTTTATCTAATTAATTAAAAAATATTATTTTAATGCCTGTATATTCGGATAACAAACGTGCGGATGCGAATAACGTATCGTTTATCCGCGCAGAACTCTAATTACAGGAAACGAATGTCATCAATAAGACTAGCAGTTACCGACTAGCAAGTGATCTTATAGCGTGCACGAACTAATTACAATCCCCCACCTGCCTGTACGTAGTCTGTGGTTCAGAGCCGGTGCGACTCACGACACGATGCAAGTAGGTTAGGCCTACATGTCTGATGTGATGTGATGTGATGGACCTGATGATTCATGGTCAGTGGGTACAAGGTCGTTGATGCCATCAATATAGAGCAGGAATATAACTGCACGCAATTGCTGTGCATGCCATTTGGCGCGGCAGTGTCTAGTTTCATTCAACAACCTTCACATATTTTCACGGTCCATTATTCTATTGTGTAGGTATGTCATAGAAATATGAAACAAGCAGTTCCGTGAATAACTAAATAACCTATTTTAATATATTCTACTTATGTTAATTGCCCCTATCAATATACAGATTTTCAGTTAGATTGCTGTAATAGATTCGTGTATATTGAGAACAGTCGAATGTTCACCATGTTGGATATTTATATATAGGCCGTAAAGTTATGTACTATTACATGAACATTATCGTGTAGCTGTTTTATTCAAACTTCAATCGCATGATTACGACACAAGAAATAAAAACGAGATTTTAAAATTTCGCACAGCCGCCATCTTCAGGTAATGTAAAGAACTAAATTACATGTCAGAGCGTTGCAATTTGTATAGCCATTTACTGTACCAAGTTTCACTGCGTTCGGATGGTTAAATCGCGAGAAAAGTCTATTTAAATGTTTCAACTTTGCTAGGACGCCATGTTCGTTTTGTACTGAACAGGTTTTTGAAAGTCACATGGGTGAACGTCTAGTACTGCCTTTTATCACCGTACAAAATTTCAGGGTGATATGAGTAATAATTTCGAAGATATAGAATGCCGGTGAAATATTTCGCACAGCCACCATGTTGGATTGGTGAGACGTAATAAAATTTGAAGGGCACGGTCGGGGTCGTCCAAAATGGTGCTATGACCTCACCGAGATTCATTGAAATTGCTCCAGACGTTTAGATTTTATTAGGGGGAGACACACACACGCCCGCACACACACACACACACACGCACACACACACACGCACGGACAAAAGGTGATCTCATCAGCCTTTTTTTTTTTCATAAATGAAAATAGGCTAAAAACATGTCTATTGATATAATAAATAAATACTTAAATACATATAAATACTAAAGTTGTAAATTTGCTACTTCCGCAAATATCGCCGAAAAGGGGGGTGGCAATGCTGTACCGACAGGACATCCAAAATATATGATGTGACCGACAGTAGAAAACGTCACGTGTATTGCCGAGATAAAGCAGCTACATAAAGATGGTGTAAAATATTTTGTTGCCGAGCTCGCACGCGGAAGACACTACTGACGTAAGCCATATATGGAAGGAATGTGCGGTAATGAAGGAAGGGCGGGGAGCTTATTTCTGGAACTAATTGAGGGGGAGTGAGCACGTGTGTAACAAGGCGTGCGTGACATGTGTCTCACCCGAGGTAAACACGAGCATTTCTTAATGGAACATATACCATACCAGTATATCTTCGTTCATAACTTACACAACCATATGTAGGTATAGGTGATGATGATGATAATTGTTGTTTTAAGGGGCCTAACAACTAGGTTATCGGCCCCTAATGGTCTGGGTGATAGCAAATATGTAAATAAAATGGAAACCAGAACAAAAATTAAATAAGAAGGAAAATACACACAAAAAGGAACTCTGATTGAAACAACTTACAAAATGGAGAGCGGTAATACTTACAAAAGGGAATTTAGAATGAAAATACTCAAAAGGAATAGACTGAAAAAACGCACAAAATGTAGGTTAAGTTCAAAATACGTACAAAATGCAATGTACCGTCGAAATACTTACAATATGCAAGTGAAATTCAAAATACTTACAAAATGCAAATGAGATTGAAAATACGCACAAAATGCATTTGAGGTTCAAAATACTTACAAAATGCAATTGAAATTGAAAATACACAAAGCAATTCAGATTGAAAGTACCCATTTCCAATCCAAAATATTTACAAAGTGCAATTGAAATTCAAAATGCTTACAAAATGCAATTGAAATTGAAAATGCTTACAAAATGCCCGGTAGTTTCAAAACTACTCTTTTGGATAGACAATACTTACAAAATGCAATTTAGATTGAAAATTCTTACAAAGTGTAATTTAGATTAAAAAAATACCCCAAAATGCAATTGAGAATCAAAATACTTTCAAAATGCCGATGATACAAAATGCAATTTAGATTGAAAATACTTGCAAAAAGCGGTTTATGTTGAAAATACAAAATGCAATTGAAATTCAAAATAACTTACTCACACAAGTCCCGGCTCGGATATTGAAAGACTTACTAAAAAGAAATTTAGATTGTCAATCCTTACAAAATGCAATTGAGGTTGAAAACACTCGCAAAATGCAATTTAGATAGAAAAAACGTACAAAACGCAACGTAGATCGAAAATACCTACAAAATGGTGTTGATGCAAAAAAAGAAGAAAAAAATCGCTAGGGAATTTAGATACACGGGAGCCAATTAACAAAAACAGTGCGGGAAACTTAAAGAGAAAAGCAAGTATAATGACAAGAAAACCAGAAGTCTGACAGCTCGGAGAAGGAGGGATCAGGAAAGATGAGACAAGGGCCAATTAAGGCGGGAATGTGAAAGACTCCCTAGGCCTCGGATACCCAATACCGTCGGGGTCGGAAAAGAACAAGAGTTGACCAAGGGACGTCGACAGGAAAGAAGACGGAGAGGAGCCCGGCACAAGTAAGTGAAAGCAATGCCGGACTCAGCTGGGGTCCCGTGGTCGCCCACCCACGTCCCACAAGATGTGAGCCCCTGGGGGAATCATGTAGGTATAACAGCTTACCGTACAGATCTCAATAACTCAGCTTATCCTGAATTCAAAATACTGCACATAAAAACCTAAACTCGTTTGTTGTTTGAGTGTCTTTTGACTGGTCGTGTGCAGCGCTCGATGCCTCCCTGTCCTTACCTAATGTTTTCATCTCTACATAGTTACCACCTCATACGTCTGATTCAATCTGTTTAACAAATTCTAACCTTGCTCTACCCCTACAGTTCTTGTCCTCGACTCTTCCTTCCATAACTAAGCTTGCTATTCCTGGGTTCTTAGTACATGTTTTACCAACCTATCTCTTTTCTTCATTAGCAGTCGCCAGCAGCATCTCTCCTCTCCCACTCGTCTTAATACCTCCTTATTTGTTACTCTACCGACCCATATGATCTTCATCATTCTCCTGTAACACCACATTTCAAATGCTTCAATCCTCCTCTTCTCTGCTGCACCAACAGTCCAAGTTTCACTTCCATACAGCGCCACGCTCCATACAAAGGCTTTCAAAAATGACTTCCCAATACACCTACATCTACAGTAGGCTATATTTGATGTCAACAGATTTCGTTTCTGCCGGCCCCGTGGTGTTGGGGTAGCGCGCCTGCCTCTCACCCGGAGGCCCCGGCTTCGTCAGGGATTTTAAAACTGACGAGAGGGTTGGAACGGGGTGTACTCACAAGGGAACGGATTGCGGTGTAAAATTCTAATCTGGTTGAAATTTAGTACACAATATTCCTACAAAGGTGTACAATGACGTAGTGAAAAGCGCACGGGCCACTTTCAATTTTGAACACCAATATTGAACTCCAAAAACCTGCCGGGTGACGGCATGAGCGAGGAGATGGGAATCCTAGCAGCACGCGATGGCTCGCGTATACCAGACAGCGTTGCATTCCCCACCTTCTACCTTCCCCTCAACCCGTCACTTCCTTATCAATTCGGTAGGGATATGCAAAACAAGAGTGATGTTTCGGATCAAGCCGTCATCAAGCCACTATAAAGTGTGACACTTTTATTTCGTCTATTTGCAATTTTACTGACACAGACAACTAATGTTAAATACTTAACTTTACAGTCAAAATATTTACAAAGTGACAACGACGATGTTCAATTGGAACAACTTTCAAATCTTAATATTTGGAATGCGGTAGTTTGTCTACCAAGCTGCTTTGCTGAAAGTGATCGCTATGAAAGCTGGTGGCCGGGAGCCATCGCGTGCTGCTAGGAATCAAGGTCAGCTTTGCCTCTTACCACCTCCTCGCTCATGCCGTCGCCCGGCAGATTTTCGGCGTTCAAAATTGAATGTGGCCCATGCGGATTTCACTATGTCATTGTACAACTCTGTAGGAATATCGTGCACTAAATTTCAACCAGATTAGAATTTTACACCGCAATCCGTTCCCTTGTGAGCCTCGCAGCGCCCCGATCACGAAAGCCAAGATTAACGGCCGAGGGGATCCGATGCACTATCACGCGTCACCACAATATCTGCAGGCCAAATGGCTGGGCAGCGGTCGCTTGGTCGGCCTATGCCCTTCGTGGGCTGTGTAGTGCCAGGGGTTGACTTGATTTCTTTTCTGTATAAATACTTTGCTTACCTGAGCCAACCTACTTTTCATATCATCTTTGCTTTGTCCATCGCTGGTTATTTTGCTTCCTAAGTAACGAAAGTCTCCTACATCCTTTAAAAATCCTCTCGGCATGCCGACAAAGAAAAATATTTTGAATGCACAATAACCATTGTTCTCTGCTGTCCAATAACTGACGGTTCTTGACCAGTAGCATACTTCCTCTGTCTCTCCACGTGGAGTCACGAGTTCTATCCTGGTCGCCTGTCAGGTTTCCAGTGTTGCATAGTTACACGCAATTATGCCCAGTCTCACTGCTTGCTCTCAGTGGCTACGATGGAGAGTTGGCAACGTTGTGTCTCGAGCTGGGAAAGCCTTTGCTCCACGCGGACATAGTAAGTGAGAGAACTACACACCACGCCCCATCTCGTCCCGCACAATGCGGCGCCTGACAGAAGGTTGGGGCTTGGGGCATCTACCGGGATGGTACCTTATTTCAAGTCCCGGAGCTCCTACCTCACCCCCCTCCCTCCCAGGGGCTCACATTTAGTGGGACGTAGGTTGGCGACCACGGGACCCCAGCTGAGTTCGGCATGGCTTCCACTTACTGTGCCGGGATCCTCTCTGTCTTCTTTCCTGTCGACCTCTCTTGGTCAACTCCTGTTCTTTTCCCACTCCGACGGTATTAGGGTATCCGAGGCCTAGGGAGGTCTTTCACTTTCCCGCCTTAATTGGCCCTTCTCTAATCTTTCCTGATACCCTCATCCTTCGAGGGGTCAGCATTCGTTTTCTTTTCATAATATCTCCTGCCTTCTGCACAAGGCCCTAAAGGAGGCAGGGTGTGTGTAACCCCACCACCTCCGGATAGTGCTACACCCTCAAGGGTTCACGGCGACCCCGAGCGATTCCTGAGCTGGGTCCGTTTGTTTCCCATTTCCCCTTTTAGTTGTAAGTTTCATTTGATCATCTTTCATTTTCAGTATCACCCAAACCATTAGGGGCCGATAACCTAGATGTTAGGCCCCTTTAAACAACAACAATTATTATCATCATCATCATCCTACCTGACCCCTGTCCCTAATAAAGTTACACACACTACTACAGTCATTACATGAATACAGGTTATCAGACACGTTCGACACACAACCAACTACACGGGGCTCATGACCGAAATGTCCCAAGCCCCTAAAATGAATTTACAACAACAAAAATTGAATGCAAAATTTGTATTGTAACTATTGAAGTACTTTGTAAAACTAAAGTTCCCACAGTGTCATTAAAATTTGCTGATAATTCCCTGAGTTTTCCAAACACGGGCTTACCGTGAATGAAACCGACTGCGGAAATTCCCAACGGGACATGGGACACAATACATCCATTTCCGGGACGAAACCTATGGCAATGTGCCGTACATTATGTATGTTGCTACCCTTAATTTAAAATCACAACAGACAACTCACATTTATTCCCTTTGGAAACACTGTCTTTGGTTAGAGACTCAAGTCACATATTTCCTGTAGAGACCACTTCCTTGGGCAGTATTTCGAAGGCACTATAGTCAACAGTACCTGGTACCGGCTACAGAGAAAGGCACTATAGTCAACAGTACCTGGTACCGGCTACAGAGAAAGGCACTATAGTCAACAGTACCTGGTACCGGCTACAGAGAAAGGCACTATAGTCAACAGTACCTGGTACCGACTACAGAGAAAGGCACTATAGCCAACAGTACCTGGTACCGGCTACAGAGAAAGGCACTATAGCCAACAGTACCTGGTACCGGCTACAGAGAAAGGCACTATAGTCAACAGTACCTGGTACCGGCTACAGAGAAAGACACTATAGTCAACAGTACATGGTACCGACTACAGAGAAAGGCACTATAGTCAACAGTACCTGGTACCGACTACAGCGAAAGGCACTATAGTCAACAGTACCTGGTACCGACTACAGAGAAAGGCACTATAGCCAACAGTACCTGGTACCGACTACAGAGAAAGGCACTATAGTCAACAGTACCTGGTACCGACTACAGAGAAAGGCACTATAGCCAACAGTACCTGGTACCGACTACAGAGAAAGGCACTATAGTCAACAGTACCTGGTACCGGCTACAGAGAAAGGCACTGTCGTCAACAGTACCTGGCACCGGCTACAGAGAAAGGCACTATAGTCAACAGTACCTGGTACCGGCTACAGAGTAAGGCACTATAGTCAACAGTACCTGGTACTGGCTACAGAGAAAGGCACTATAGTCAACAGTACCTGGTACCGGCTACAGAGAAAGGCACTATAGTCAACAGTACCTGGTACCGACTACAGAAAAAGGCACTATAGTCAACAGTACCTGGCACCGGCTACAGAGAAAGGCACTATAGTCAACAGTACCTGGTACCGACTACAGAGAAAGAAAGAAAGATAGAAAGAAAGAACCTAACATCTAGGTTATCGGCCCCCCAATGGTCTGGATGATAGTGAAAATGACAATGAAGTGGAAACCATAACGAAAATTAAGTGAGACTAAAAATACTTACAAAAGGTAATTTAGAAGGAAAATACTCACAAAAGGAATTTAGATCGAAAATTACGCACAAAATGTAGTTTAGGTTCAAAATACTTACAAAATGCAATGTAGATTCGAAATATTCACAGAATGCAATTGAAATTCAAAATACGTACAAAATGCAATGCAGATTCGAAATACTCACAGAATGCAATTGAAATAAAATGCAATTGAAATTGAAAATACTTACAAAATGCAATTGAGATTCAAAATACTTACGAAGTGGAGTTTAGATCGAAAATACTTACAAAATGCAATATTGAAATTGAAAATATACAATGCAATTAAGATTGAAAATGCCATACCAGATTCAAAATACTCACAAAATGCAGTTGAATTTCAGAATTCTGTACTTACAAAATGTAATTTAGATTGAAAATACTCACAATATGTCGGCCCGCTATCCAAAATACTTACAAAATGCAATTTAGATTGAAAATACTTACGAAGTGGAGTTTAGATCGAAAATACTTACAAAATGCAATGTAGATTGAAAATACATACAACATGTGGTTGAGATTCAAAATACTCACAAAATGCAATTTAGAGACACAGTGAGTCAATTCATAAAATCAAGGCGGGAATCGAATCTTAAAGAGAAAAGGAACTAGAATGAAAAGAAAAAGAAGGCTGGTCTCTAGAAGTATGAGGGATCAGGAAAGATGAGAGAAGTGCTAATTAAGGGGGGAAAGGAAGAGACTCCCTAGGCCTCGGATACCCTAATACCGTCGGGGTTGGAAGAGAATAAAGAGTTGACCAACAGAGGTCGACAGGAATGAAGACGGAGAGGAGCCCGGCACAAGTAAGTGGAAACAATGCCGGACTCAGCTGGGGTCCCGTGGTCGCCAACCAACGTCCCACTAGAGGTGAGCCGCTGAGGGGGGGGGGAGGAGAAAGAAAGAAAGAAAGAAAGAAAGGAAGGAAGAAAGAACGATGATAAAAATAATAATTGATTTTGCCATTCCGAATACACACAAGTAGATTTAAAATTTTAAAAAATATCTTGCGAGGTTCTTTGCTGATTTGAGCAAGGTTTGTAAATTTATTGTATTTATTCCTTGCTTGACTGAAAATGTTATATATGGTATGGTATGATGAAGCTGTTTGATATTGCGTAGATATACTGTATATGGTGAAGTTCGATTACAATGTGTGTTAATGTATGCGTTGGTTTTAAAGAAGGGGTCATAAAAAATTATTATCAAGGAAAGGGAAAACCCAAGGTAAATATTAATCAATGTTGCTCGTAATTCAATTAGTTTTAATTAGTTTTATAAGACAGTTACTGAAGAGGGCCACGGGTATAATATATCATATTTTCAAAACTATTTATTGACTAAGGTGTATAAATTTAATCTATACTCATGGTATTTTGCTTATGACCATGTCTACTAGTCAATTAATCGATTCTTCGGTTATTCGATTAATCTATTATTCGGTTAGTCGATTGATCGAATAAACAGTCAATTAAGCGATTAATCGATTTCGATTAATTTCAAATTATTCGACTAATCGATTGTTAATCGATTAACCGAACATCACGTATTTCCAGCTCTAGTTCGAATCCATCCACACTTCGAGTCGGCAAATTGACCGGTCCCGTCCCACACTGAGCTACCCAATACGTTAATGTATACTCTTAGCAATTTTTCTTAAATATTAAATTATTAACTCTTCATAGGGCAAAACTATTTTCCATTTTTATGTGTTTTTAGCCTATTTTCAATTTTGAAAAAATAGGATTAAGAGATCACCTTTTGTCCGTGTGTGTGTGCGTGTGTGAGGTGTTTGTGTGTGTGTGTGTGTGTGTGTGTGTGTGTGTGTGTGTGTGTGTGTGTGTGTGTGTGTGTCCCTAATAATTTCTAAACGGCTGAAGAGATTTCAATGAAACTCGGTAAATTCATGGCACTATTCCGGCTGTGCAAAATATTTCACCAGCATTCAATATCTCCGAAACTGTCCCCGATATCACCCTGGAATTTTTTGCGGTGATAAAGGGAACTACTAGAAGTTCACCTATGTGACTTAAAAAACTGGTAACTACAAAACCAACATGGCGACCACGCGAATTTGTGACTTTTAAATAGACGTTTCTCACGATTTAACCAACCAAACGCAATAAAACTTGGTACAGTATATGTTCATACACATTGTAATGCACCGGCATCTAACTAGGTTCAATTGTTTACATAACCACAAGATGGCGGATGTGCGAAATATTTCACCGGCATTCTATATCTCTGAAACTATTAGCGGTATCACCCTGAAATTTTGTACGGAGATAAAGGGTACTACTGGAAGTTTATCTATAAGACTTTCAAAAACCGGATAACTACAAAACGAACATGGCGGCGAAGCGAATTGGAAAATTTTAAATAGACCCTTCTCAAGATTTAATGTTCCAAACGCAATGAAATCTGGTACAGGAAATGTTTATACACATTGTAATGCACTGGTATCTAATTTAGTTCAATAGTTTACATAACCTCACGATGGCGGCTGTGCGAATTTTAAAATTAAGTTTTTATTTCTTGTGTCATAATCATGCGATCGAAGTGAAAATTTGAATAATGAACCTAAGCAATAATTTTCCTTCAATGGTACGTGACTCTATGGCCTAAACATTTAACAATCCAACATGGCGACAATCCGAAATATTTCGACAGCTCTGAATATCTACGAATCTATTATAGCAATCATACTGAATTTTTTTTATGTTCATAGGGGCTATGAACTTAAGTTCACCTATAGGACTTTAAATAACCTGGTGATCACAAATCCAACATGGCGTCGACGCGAAGTATAAATATTCACATGGACGTTTCTCGCAATTTAACCATCCGAGTGCAGTGAAACTTGGTACAGTAAATTTTTTTACGAATGTTAATCCACTGGCATCTAATTTACTTCAATTGTTTCCATAACCACAAGATGGCAGCTGTGCGAAATTTTAAAATCTCCTTGTTACTTCTTGTGTCTAATCATGCGATTGAAGTTTGAATGCTACACGTACACAATAATCTTCATGTAACAGTACATAACTCTAGGACCTACATACATAAAATCCAACATGGCGACCATCCGAAATAACTAATCGGTTCTCAATATCTACGAATCTATTACAGCAATCAAACTGAAATTTTGTATGTTGATAGAGGCAATTAACATTTGCAGGATATATGAAAATAGGCTGTATAGTTCTTCACGGAACTACTTGTTATATGTTTATTTATTTTAATTACCGGTATTATAATATTGTTAATAATGTTATTTTTTGTTTCTCTAATTTTAATGTTCATATATTTATTTTTAATTTTTAATTTATGTTCTTATAGATTAATTTTGATATTTTATTGAATTAGTTAATTAACTAATATCGAATTAATTTTTACAATTATTTTCGTATTTTTTTTAATTTTTATATTTCTTTTAATATTGTAATTTTATTTTTATAATTTTTATGTCTATATTTATATTTTATTTTTACACTTAAATGGTTAATGTTTTTAGTTTTTTTTTTAATGTTATCTACGAACAGTATTTTAGTGGAATTAAGATACCTGCATCAAAACTTCCATGAGCTTACAAAATCACTTTTTCCACACTTCAGAGGTAACTTATTGCTAAACCCATGTTTCTCCCTGATGTTTACACGAAGATTTACTGCCACATTCACCATACAGGTCTGCAAACAAATTTTGGAGGGCACCCATATATGAATGATAATGTGCTCATCATTAACACTAGGTCTAACAGAATTCTCCTCACTAAAATAGGCCTATTCCAGTTTTCTGACACTGGCAGAAGAAGTAGTTGCATTACTACAACAAGGTCCTGGAGAAGATTTGGTGGCAGTTCACTTTAGACCATCCTTTGTATAAACATTTTAAAAAACTGAAATTACCTGATTTAATAGTCAGGAGGATATCAGGAGAGGATTGAATATTAGATGTTCACTGCTCCGCTATCATAGACCCACCATCCCGCCCAAATAGCGACACCACTTATATAGTTGAAATCGAAGTTCTCGCCTCCATCTTTCTCACTGAGTCAGTAATGCCAACCCCTCGCGTTTGGTACTATTTCGCACGTGATGTATGAAATCACTATACTCAGTGGAAAGTGAACTCAATTACAGTGTTTATTTATGTATTTATAAGGTTTTTCATACAAAAAAGACCTAACCTGGGGCTTACGCCCCAGACCCCCTTGCTTGTGGTACTAGCAGTAATTTTCGACCAGGCAGTACCTAACCTAGTAGCGGACATAAATTCTATCTTATTAATGTTTTACATACAAAAACAGACGTAACCTGTGGCTTACGCCCCAGACCCCCTTGCTTGTGGTACTAGCAGTAATTTTCCGCAAGATACCTAACTTAGTAGCGAAGGCGTGTGGTGAATTTCTTTATTCAAGTTGGTAACGTAGTCACATGATCGCCTTTCTGGTGTCACATGACTGTCAAACATGGCGTCCGTAAGTTAAGAAAAATTACATTATTTCCGTGAAATAATTATTGCGGTGCAGCAGTGGCTATTGCGTATGAAGAGATTGTGAAACGACTCCCAACAACTCCCCGAAAGGTATGTATATCATAAATTATATATTTTCAATAAGCTAAGGTGTTAAAAGTGATGAAAAGGGAGGAAGGTCTAAAGTGAACAATAAATGGAGATTTAACTTCACATGTAATACACCCCCACTGTTTGTCAACATTCAAAATAGCACTATTCCTTTTCTTGTTTCACGGACTTTCGGTTTACGCCATCTACTAGATACAGAATACATCTAATAAACTGCCCACAAATCTCTAAAATACCATTAACTTACACAAGTTCCACCACTCACAGTAAACCAATAAAAATATAATTCTTAATAATAATAATTTTACACAACGAAAATAGAAACTATGCGAATAAAAGAAATAGAGTCAAAATCTGTATATACACACGCCTCCAACAAACACAGAATGATAACATTTTATCTAACACATTACGTCAAGTTGATACATAGGTATATTTGATTTTTAGAAATACTAGCACTTCGGCAAGACAATTCTCCAAAATTTGGCTTAAATGATTCAGCTAACTGAAAGTCCTTATGACAGGTGGTTAATATAGAGACCACTATCCCATAAAGGATTAAATTGAGTCCCCCATTTTTCTCAATTTGTGAATGTCTTGGACTACCGACGCTCTGTTGCCAAGCAGGTGACACTAGAGCCCGACTGTTTACACTGCGCACGTGACGTAACAATGCAAACTACCACCGGAAGGACATAACCATTATTACGACCTGGTTTGTTTTCACAGCCACAAGACATCACACAGAACGTGCGCGGGGCTAATGACTGACTTCTAACAGCGCCTTTCCTTGAAATGAGTCCCGACTACGTCCGTGGCTTAGGATTGAAGGGCCTCGAGAACGATTTCGGGTCAGTTAATTAGTATTACAGCATTTTAACTGACAAATTATAACATAATCGTTTTCTTGGTTACCATGGAAACAAGTGTTCGCAATTATCAATAAATGTTACCGTACTGATTATCTTTTAAAGTTCAGTATTTTCTCTCAGCCTGGCCCCTTGAAGAATTAGGGTCTTAGGAAGGATGCTTGCCACGGTGGGTGAGTGGTTAGCGTGTCGGTCTACTAACCACAAGCTTGCAGGTTCGCTCCTGTCCGTGGTAAGTGATTTTTTGGAAGGCGGCAAAAATATGATACGCATGTCATACGAGGTTGGCATGTCAAAGAACCCATTTGAATTCAGTACGTCGTGTTCATAATGGCAAAAAATAATCTCGGGAGTTTCCGCCAACGTGCCGGCCCCGTGGTGTTGGGGTAGCGCACCTGCCTCTCACCCGGAGGCCCCGGGTTCGATCCCCGGCTCCGTCAGGGATTTTAAAACTGACGTGAGGGTTGGAACGGGGTGCACTCAGCCTCGTGAGGACAATTGAGTAGCTGTCTGACAGTGAGACAGCGCCCCGATCACGAAAACCAAGATTAACGGCCGAGGGGACCCGACGCGCTGATCACGCGTCACCCCAATATCTGCAGGCCGTATGGCTGGGCAGCGGTCGCTTGGTCGGCCTTAGCCCGTCATGGGCTGGATAGTGCCAGGGGTTGTTGTTTTTTTTTTTTGTTGTTTCCGCCAACACAAAGTTCTTCATTTCTCTCCTAGAAAGCGCTATAGTGTTCAAGGAGCTTAGATATCTAACCTCCTTAACTTTCACAGTGCTTCAAGGAACAACGAAATTCGACATGACACTCTAGGTGTCAAATTACAAAGCTTGCACCCGGCATCCGAGGCCATACGATATTATTATTATTATTATTATTATTATAAGGAAGGATGAGGCAAGGGCATACCCTAAACACCGTCAGGTTCGGAAGAGAACAAGAGTCGACCAAGGGAGGTAGACAGGAAAGACGACAGAGAGGAACCCGGCACAAGTAAGTGAAAGCAATACAGGACTCAGCTGGGGCCCCGTGGTCGCCAACCCACGTCTAACTAGTTATGAGGTCCTAGGGGGCGAGTTGTTTGAGTAAATGAAGAAACTACAAAACAAAACAAAACAAAAGCGTAAAACAGAAGCACTAATATGTAAACTAGTCTTCCACAACGAGAATGAAAACCTACGCACGGCCTGTTCTGCATTCTGTAATAGAATACTTCAATGACACCGAATTTTAGCGCTGAAATCTGAGTACATGATTCGCAAATTGAACGACTAACGACATGCACAGCTCTTGGACTTGGACAATGTCACTTATTCACAAAACACACACAACGTTCGCAATATGATCATTATTATTTCAAAGTGTTGATTACATAAAGCAGCGATCGTGTTTCTTTCAGCATGTCCCGTTCCTTCGAGAGGAGAGAGATACCCAATATCCTGGGAATTGCCACACAGGTATAACCCCACACTTCGCACACGTTACAAAACATGCCGACCACAAATTGGAAATCAATCTTGAGAAGAAGACCAGCTACTGGTCCACTGTCATGGCGTGTAGCATTACCTATTCTCAAAATGGCGGATCGATATGGAAGTGAACTAATCTCAAAAGATGTAAAAAGCAAGAACACTGCCATCATCATGGAATACATAAAAAACAACAAAATATTCATTTTCGTATTTTTATCGTATTTGTAAGTTCTGTTGAATATTGAAATATAGAAAAAAAAACGAATAGCATTTCATTTCTTCCAAATATTTCATTTTTTACCGTACTGAATGAAAAAATAAGTAAAAAGAATCAAAAATAGCCATTATTAAAACTTTAAACAAGTAGTTCCGTAAAGAACTATACAGCCTATTTTCATATATCCTGCTCATGTTAATTATCTCTAACAACATACAAAATTTCAGTTTAATTGCTGTAACAGATTCGTAGATATTGAGAACCGTCTAAATATTTCAGATTGTCGCCAGGTTGGATTTTTATTTTTGTACTATTACATTAAGATTATTGTGTACGTGTGGTATTCAAACTTCAATCGCATGATTAGAACACAAGAAGTAAAAACAAGATTTTAAAATTACGCACAGCAGCCATCTTGTGATTATGCAAACAATTGAAATAAATTAGATGCCAGTGGATCAACATTTGTATAAGCATTTAACGTGCAACGTTTCACAACACTCGGATAGTTAATTCGCGAGAATCGTCCATTTAAATATTTATACTTCGCGTCGCCGCCATGTTGGATTTGTGCTCACCAGGTTAATGAAAGTCCTATAGGTGAACATATGTTCATAGTCTCTATGAACATAAAAAAAATTCAGTTTGGTTGCTGTAAAAGATTCATAGATATTGAGAACCGTCTAAATATTTCGGAAGCTCGCCATTTAGGATTGTTATATGTATAGGCCATAGAATTATGTACCATTCAAGGACAATTATTGCCTAGGTTCATTATTCAAACTTTCACTTCGATCGCATGTTTACGACACAAGAAATAAAAACTTAATTTTAAAATTTCGCACAGCCGCCATATTGAGGTTATGTAAACAATTGATTTAAATTAGATGGCAGTGCATTACAATCTGCAAAATCATTTACTGTACCACATTTCACTGCGCTCAGAGAGTCAAATCACGAGAAAAGTCTATTAAAATATGTCAAATTCGCTTGGTCGCCACGTTCGTTTTTTACTTTACGAGTTTATGACATATACATAGATAAACTTGTACCAGTACCCTTTATCACCGTACAAAATTGCAGGGTAATATCTGTAATAGTTTCGGAGATATAGATTGTCAGTGAAATATTTCGCACAGCCGCCATTTTGAGGTTATGTAAACAATTGAACTAAATTAGACTCCAGTGCATTACTATGTGTATAAACACTTGCTGTTCCTAGTTTCATTACGTTTGGATGGTTAAATCGTGAGAAAAGTCTATTTAAAAGTCTCATCTTCGCTTGGTCGCCATGTTCGTTACTACTTTACAAGTTTATGAAATATACATAGATAAACTTGTATCAGTACCCTTTATCACCGTACTAAATTGCAGGGTGATATCTGTAATAGTTTCGGAGATATAGAATGTCAGTGAAATATTTCGCACAGCCGCCATTTTGAAGTTATGTAAACAATTGAACTAAATTAGACTCCAGTACATTACAATGTGTATAAACATTAGCTGTACCCAGTTTCATTACGTTTGGATAGTTAAATCGCGAGAAAAGTCTGTTTAAAAGTCTCAACTTCGCTTGACCGCCATGTTGGTTTTGTAGTCACCAGGTTTTTGAAAGTCTCATAGGTGAACTTCTAGTAGTACCCTTTATCACCGTACACATTTTCAGGGCGATATCGGTAATAGGTTCGGAGATATTGAATGCTAGTGAAATATTTCGCACAGCCGCCATTTTGCATTGGTGAGACGTAACAAAATTTGAAGGGCACGGTCGAGGTCGCCGGGAATAGTGCTATGAACATACCGAGTTTCATTGAAATCGCTCCAGCCGTTTAGATTTTATTAGGGGGGGGACACACACACGAATCACACACACACGCACACACACACACACACACACACACACGCACACACACACACACACACACGGACAAAAGGTGATCTCATAAGCCTATTTTTTTTTCAAAATTGAAAATAGGCTAAAAATAGTTATTGAGGTTTTAGGGGACGGAACAGCGAGCTCATCTGCGCCAAATTTTAAAAAATAATTAATTTAAAAAAACAGTACAGACCAAAGTGGTCGGAAGAACGTAAACAAGCCTTTTCGGAAAGAATGAAAGCCTATTGGAACATCAAGACAAAAAAAAGTTTATTGATTTATTTGCTTAACGTCTTCCATTTATTGGGGGAATTCGCTAAATAAATAAACAAATAAATATATTCCCGTTGACTTTTCACGAAATGCAAGATTTAGAGACGATTAGGAAGATTTTTGTACAAACCACACATTCTAACTCCCTCTGGTTTAGGAGCTTGAGTTTTGTGAAACACACACTTGAGCGTATTATATAATTATGATGATAGGGCTTGGATGTTGTTGACATGTCAACTTTTTACTGAGCTGTCTAAAACAATGCTGAAGTACATAGAAACTCCGGACGGGCCACCCAGTCTTCAAACATGTCATTTTTATTTTGCATCGTTTAACATGTTTTGCTATTTTTCCATTTTAAGAGCATTTTTAAAGTTTGGTAGATTTTTTTGGTCATATTTTAGAGAAATTGGCCTTTTAAGGTAATTTCTTTCCAATTTAGTCATGTCACAGCTTTATATGAGGGAGTTACGTCTCTCCGAGTTAAGAAAATGCTAGTAGCTGATACAAGATAATTGGATATATTGAAATAAAATATTTCATACATGTATATCTTGGATGAAGAAGAACAGTAGATCTACCGTAGGTATACAGATGCTCTAGTTTTCGTCGCAAACCAGTTATTAGCGGAATGGAATGTTACCTGCTCTGTTGACCAAGGTCAGCTTTTGTCAAGTGCTAGAAATCTATTTTGATTGACTTTTCAGATGAGGTTAAGATGACATTTTTGAAATATTGGTGAGTTTATTATTATAAGACCATTTTCTCCATTGTATACTGCATTTTTCGAATATTTAGGTCATTTATTAGTCATTTCTGAAAATTTTAAGTGCATTTTTTAAACTTTTTTACGGCAGCCTCATCCGGCCCCTAATGATGATATTTAATATGTCTGGTACGTCACAGCCTTGCGCCAGATACGCTCCAGTAGTATAGAAACGTTCTGTCGTGCGACAGGAAATGATGGCCACAACTGTAGACTCGACGAAATGTTTATTGCTCCCAATTGCCGACCCCTCTGGTGCTGTCAGTCAAGACCCCTCCCTCGAACAGGGGTTCACACACATCCCTACTAACCCCCCACCCCAACAACAGAAATAATCAATGTCAACAGCAGGCTACCCTTGTATTTCCTCTCGCCACTCTTGATAGAGCTGTTCCTTATCGTAGTGAGGTGATCAATCCAGGAAGCGTCCATTCTCTGAAGAACTGGAACTGCTCCAACTCCTCCTCATCTTCCTCCTGTTTTTATTCTCCTCTTTGTCCACCTCATTTTTTCTCCTCCTCGTTCTTACTTTTTCCTTCTCGTTTACCCTCTTTTTGTCCTCATCCTCTTATTTTTCTCTTCCTTATTCGCCTATTTCTCCTCGCTATCCTCTTCCTCTTTGTTCTCCCCACTTTTTAACGCCACATCTTGTCTTTCAACTCATCCTTGTCATATTCCTCTTCCACTACTTCCTAGCGACTTTCACGCGTCATGGCGTGGTCCGCTTGTCGCACTTCCATCATTGCTCTAGAACAGGGATCTCCCACTGATTTTAATGTGGCGGATCAGGCGTACTGAACTTTTTTTGAGACCGTGAGTACCCCCTCCCCTCATATCCTACCAAGTATACGAGCACCATTAACTCGATGATGATGATGATGATGATAATAATTGTTGTTTTAAGGGACCTAACATCTAGGTTATCGGTCCCTAATGGTTTGAGTGATGGTGAAAATATGAATGAAATTAAACCAAACCTAAAACTAACTAGTGGAACTTGGATAATTCGAACCTCAAGGGACCATTTAAAAAATTCGAATTATCCAAAAATTCGAATTAAGAAAGTTCTTTGAAAAGGGTAGAGAAAATATATTGTATTATGTTTTCATATTGATTTACGTTCAACAAAGAAGATTAACAGACAACGGTACTTTATAAAGACTGTATCGTGAATAACCTCAAAAGTTTCAAATGAAACATAAAACCAAAATGTACTACTGTATTCACCTATTTAACGACAGTAGTAATCCAGCAATCTAGTTAAGTCTTAGAGGAATGTACGGTTTTTCAAAAAAGTTGGAGATTTTTACCTGTTCCCTACAATTAAGTCTCTCAGCCATTACAAAAAAAAACTAACAAATTTAAGGAACGGAAAACAGAATCACTTACGTCATTTCTACTTAAAAAAAGAACGCGTCAGTTCTGTGATGTGGTTTGTTGCTTGGGCTGCACTCGGAACAGTTTTTTCGGGAACCATCTTGTTTTTCGAAGTTTTTACGCGTAAAAACTTCGAATTACCCAGAATATAGTTCGAATTAACCACAATTGTTTAGCATTGATTGTATATAAAATGCTAGGGACCAAGAGAAAAATTCGAATTAAAGAAGATTTCGAATTATAAAAGTTCGAATTAGCCACGCTCCACTGTATATACTTACATACTAGAAGAGGAAATGGAAAACAAAAATAATAATAATAATAATAATAATAATAATAATAATAATAATAATAATAAGGGAAACAAAAGACAGGAGGAAAGGAAATGCCCTCAACCCTCGAAGAATGAGAATTAAGGGACTTTGAGGAAAGGAGAGCCAGGAAAGGTAAAGAGGAGAGGGACCGCCCAAAAGGCAATGGAAGAATGAGAAAAATCGAACCCAGCTCAGGAAACCCTCGTGGTCGCCAACTCCCGAACTCACCAGCTGTGAGCCATTGAGGGTGTAGCACAATCCAGGGTGCGCCTTAAGTGGTGGGGCTACACACACCCTGCCTCCTTGAGGGCCTTGAGCAGAAGTCAGGAGATACAATGAAAAGAAAACAAGAGGTCTGACCCCTCGAAGAAGGAGGGATCAGGAAAGATGAGACAAGGACCAATTAAGGCGGGAAAGTGAAAGACTCCCTAGGCCTCGGATACCCCAATACCCTTGGGGTCGGAAAATAAGATTTGACCAAGGGAGGTCGACAGGAAAGAAGATGGAAAGGAGCCCAGCACAAGTAAGTAGCAATGCCGGACTCAGCTGGTGTCCTGTGGTCGCCAACCCACGTCCCACTAGATGTGAGCCCCTGGAAGATCATTAACTCCAACAAAATCATCATATATATTATTTCAGTAGTATAGATCCCCCCTGCGGCGCTCACAAGCGACCGATCGTGACAAATGAGCATTCAAATGAAAGAGAAAAGATATTAACAGTAACGAACTGCACTCTAATTTCATAAATACCTTTAATTTCTTTAAAAAATGACTTAACAAAATGTACGTAGGATGCGATTTGCAGATACAGTTGCAGTAGGAAAATACGCTCCATAATTGCTGTCCACTTCACATTTTGGCCGCTGTGACGCCTGTTTCATGTCATTTTAACATTCTGAGGTCTTTCCTTGATCATTTTTCATGGATTTCAGAAACAGTAAATCAAAGGAATGGGCACGGTACTCAAATCGTATAATTTCATAAATATTGAATATCCGGTGAGTGTTACAGCTAAGCTGTCTATCAATGGACTCAGCACAAAAATGACATTAGCAGTGATGAATTGCATTATAATTTCATAGAATGATATCAATTTTTTTAAGAAGTGTGCGATTTGCAAATGCTGTTGCTGTAGGAAAATAGGTGATATCATTGCTGTTCAGTTCGCATTTTGGCTATAGGGAGGCCTGTTTCATGTCCGAACTACTAAACGTTAATTCATTTACAGGTTCGATGTCAATCAATGGACTCAGCACATAAATGACATTATTTCATAAATAGCGATTTTTGTAAAAAGTGTGCGATTTGCAAAGTCTCTCATTATAAACCTACTGGGGAGATTGTAGTTTATGAACATGCGAGATTTCTCGCACGGGTTCGCTAGTAATAATAATAATAATAATAATAATAATAATAATAATAATAATGCAACAAACATGCGTCTCTCTTTCCCTCAGAAGTGAAGAAATTCCTAGGGATTCACCGCTCACGAGGCATCCTGGAACGGCCAGCATGACTCATGCAGATAAGATACATTTACATGTGGACAGTCAAGTCGAATCGGCACTGTTTGTGTTCCTCATAAACAGGGATGTCCAATTATTTTCACTGTACATTAAAAAAACTTCTTCTACCTTATCCGATGCGGACGTTGGCTACCACCATGGCTAACACCTTCTTATCCTGTGCAATCCTGAAGAGTTCCATGGAAGACAGCCCAAACCACGTTCTTAAATTATCCATCCAAGTTATTAGTCTCCTTCCCGTTCCACGCTGACCTTCGATTTTACCCTGAAGTATAACTTGGAGCAGACGGTATTTTGGACTCCTCATCATGTGTCCCAAGTATTCCAATTTCCTCTTCTTAATTGTGTTTAACAGCTCAGGTTGGCTGCTCACACGCTGAAGAACCTCGGCATTACTCACATGTTCTGTCCACGAAATTTTAAGAATCCGTTGGTATATACACATTTCAAAACCTCGAATCTTCTTTTCTGTAGCTACGGACAAGGTCCAAGCTTCAACACCATAAAGAAGGGTGGAGACAACATAACACTTCACAATTCTTTTCTTAAGCGTCATACAGAGATCTCGACAGCATAGTAGTCGTTGCATTGTCATGAAGATGGATCTAGCCTTCTCTATACGGCATCTTATTTCAACCGAAGGATCCCAATTCTCATTAATATTCTGTCCTAAATGAACCAAACTCTTGACTCGCTCAATCTGATGTCCATCGACTAAAAGGACTTGTGACAATGCTGGTTTTCGCGATATGATCATATATTTTGTTTTCTTAATGTTGAGGTCAAGGCCGTATTGTTTACTCTTTTGATACACCATAGTAACAATCTCTTTAAGTCCTTCGAAACTATTTGCAATATACCGTATATTATTAATATAATTACCATTGACCTTAATACCTTGTTGAATGCCATGAAGTGCCTCAGAGAAAATCTGTTCTGCATTGATATTATAAATAAGCGGTGAAAGAATGCATCCTTGTCTCACACCACGCATTATTTCCACTGATCTCGATATATGTCCATCAATTCTGATACTAGCCTTTTGACCCCAGTATAAGTTAATGATGATCCGAATGTCTTTCTCATCTATTCCTGAATTCTTGAGTGCATTATACAACTTATCATGCTGACAACGGTCAAAGGCTTTTGCATAGTCAAAAAACATGCATATACATCCTGATTTACCTCACGGCATCTCTGGAAAAGAACTTGAAGCGCAAATAATGCCTCACGAGTTCCTAGACCGTTGCGGAACCCAAACTGCGTGTCACTGATATGCATCTCGCATTTCCTGTATATGCGATTATGGATAACTTTGAGAAATATCTTGAGCACATGACTCATAAGACTGATTGTCCTGAAGTCACTACATGACTTAGCCATCGGTTTCTTCGGAAGAGCAATAAATGTAGACAAGAGACAGTCTGCTGGTAATATGCCCGTGCCGTATATCTTGTTATATAAATTAGTGAGCGTCACAATGCTATCATCATCCAAGATCTTCAATAATTCCACTGGAATGTCATCTTGACCAGGAGCCTTACCATTTTTCGCTATCCTAATCGCATATTTCACTTCATCCATGGTGATCATGGGTCCAACAACTATTTCACAAAATTGTAAGATTTCTTCCTGCCCATGGCCATACAAGAAAAGAATGTCTTAAAAATGAAAAGCTTATTTTCGTTTACATAGTTGTCATTTTCTTAGCTTTCCTGATGGTCTCCATTGCAGTGTTTCCTTCCTCGAATTGTTTTATTCCCGCCATGGCGTCTTCCAGCAGTCCATCAATATCATGGAGTATGCGTGGAAACTTACCAATATTCTCCTGAAGTATTTGTGGCTCCGACCTCCTTTGTGTCATTTGTGTCTTCATTGGTGTTCCTGAGCGTCGTTATTACAGGAATGTGTTTCCTGATTAACGCTGCCTCATTGCCTGTCAGAAGATTATGATCCAGTATAACAAAACCTCTAATGAGTGTGAGGTCTATGGCGCTTCCTCCATTGTGGCTTATGTACGTGAATGTATTTTGTTATTCACTAATGTGAGCCCTTCCCCTAACAGACAATCTAGAACTAATACCGCTTTGCGACGTGTTTTATTCACTGAGTAACGTGTTTTTCGAGGGTATTTTACGCCACTGACATAAGTCAGTAGGAAGCCATTCTATATTTATTTACGCGGCAAATTGTTTAGCCAAGAGAAGTTTTCATGTAACTTATTATTATTAACTTATTATTATTATTAAGGTATTTTTGGAGCGTTTTTTTTTTATAAAATTATAAGCATACAGATAGTGTTTTCTATAACATCGAAAACCTATCAAGCGAATTATTACGAACAACATTATCGCGGAAAATTATATGATTACGGAATTTTACAGAGTTTTGTCAGTTAGGGTATTGAGAGAGAGACGAGTCACTGGGAATTCGGCTACAGGCTTAATCTTGTCGAGAAGCGTGACGCAAGCGGGGTTGCTGCATCAAGAAAAGGCGAAATGGGCTGGACCGGTAATCGACATCATCCTCGCGCGGAGTGTATTGACCCTGAGGTGGGGAAGATCGCGAGGTGGCTCAGCCAATCAGAGAAGAGCGGGCGAGGAGAAGACGGCTCCAGAGAGGGGAGGCGACGAGTGCATATATGGTTTGCGCGCCATGGAGGCAGGGCGATTATCTTTGTAAAACTTGACCAGTGTGGTTGCTCGTGTGGTTGGCTCCGATGTGTTCGGACCATAAATCATCATATCTACAAGTATCTCTTCAACTAACGAAGAAGATGACGACGTCCAGAAGGCTGTGGGAAGCTCTCTTCAACATCCAGTACGAGGGAAATGCCACGGCAATTTCCAATGGTAAGCGCGAATGACTCAGAACTACATAATCTCTCGTTTCTTTGTTTAATATTCAGTATTTCAGTAACTTCATAGCTTGGGAATAATAGTAAAATCAGTAATTCATCCGACTCCGTTTTCACGTAATTCTCTAGCGGTAATATTCAAATCGCAACGCTCCAACTTAAATTATTATTATTATTAATTTTGCAATGATTGTTTTTATATAATAAATTCATTTCTTTTAACCATGCAATCTTTGCTTTCAGTAGGTAGCATTAGATATAGACCAAATTCCTTCTCCTGATACAATTGTTAGTTGGGTTAATGATCAAATCATACCACGATCTGAGTGTAAAGATTCTTGAAGGTGTTCTACCAGAGCTAGGTGTTGTTAAATATAAATTTAGATTTCAACATAGCGTTGAGGTCTTGGCGCCCATTAATACAACATATCTTATTCAGAGTAAATATTTCAAAGTGCAAGGCAGGGCTAGTAAAAGCGTTACACTTATCACCCAACAGTGAGGCCTAGAGAAAACGTCACACTTGTACGCTCAACGTGGAGCAAAGGAAACCGTTTCAACTGGGCACTTCAGATCGCCCGCGAATATCACTTTCATTTGCCTCAATAGTGTCCAACGCTCTCTGTATACCGTCCACTACGTCTATCGCGCAGCACTCGGGCCTTGTAATGTAAACACTATTATTCCGGTTCGTGGAACAGAATTTGAATTGAAGAATAGATCTCAGAGGAGAGCTAACAACACGTTAAGGACGCCTGTGGCAGATGATCTCTCGTCGTGGTATAGTGGCTAGCATTCTTGACTGTCGTCTCGAAGGTCAGGGTTGCTTGTTTTTGTTGATTGATTTCGGGGGTTTGCTACATCGTGGTCTTGTAGCCCCGTGTACTTGGGTGTGTGTGGAATTTGTCTCTGTTATTGTGATGGCTGTATTAGAACGTGAATTTGTAATTCAGGTGAAGACTGGGAAGGAGGCGGCCGTGGCTTTATGCTAGGAACCATCCCGGCATTTGCCTCAAGTAGAAATGGGACCCCACTGAAAACCACTTCCTGAATGGCTGGGGTGGGAATTGAATCCGTCTCTTCTGAGTTTTGCCACACGAGGCAGAGTGTACCCCGTTCCAGCCCACAGACCAGAATTAAATTCCTTGGCTGAGCTTCTATGCCCAAGATAGCGGGTTCAAACCCGGCCAAAGCCGTCGGATTTTTTAAGAGCGTTAAAAATCCCTCAGTATGCCTTCCTTCGGAGAGGAAGTAAAGCCGGCGGTCCCATGTCATAGATTTATGGCATGTTAAAGAACTTTTCACTAATTGCACCTGTGTGAAACTAAATTGTATAGGTTAAAAATGTAAACAGCGCTCTTAGGTTTCTATGTTCGTTGCCAAGAGCCGACTGCGGTGGCGTCTAGTAGCTGAGTTCTGAACTAAGCCTAGTAGTCGTTGACGGTGGCGTTTGGCGGGAAAAGTAGGAACTATTTGAAAAAATTCTAAGTTGCAGTCTGCACTTAAATTAAAAAACAGATAACACACACTAATACAGCCATCACAATGAACACCGGTCATCAGACAGATTCTACACACACACCCAAAGTACACGGGGCTACATGACCGCGTTGTCGCAGCCCCTAAACTTAAGAACCAACCAACCAAATTCCTTGGCAGAGCCGGGAATGAAACCCGCAGTAGCGATAGCTTCTTTAAGGTGACGAGGACTGTAATTACGATGTTTGTAGTGAAGGGGGACAAAATGGTAAGGTTATATTGTTAGTACTGTAACTTATTTAAGGTGACGCGGACTATAGATGATACGCCCCACTATAATAATTAGTCTACCTAGCCTATCTACTTTCATCCAATAAGAGGAGTCTCTCACAGTCGGAAATCACCAATATTTCAGATGATGAGATATGGATGAATGGCAGTTTTAATTACAACATTAATCACTTTCTCTGCAATCAATACACCAAATAAGGAACAATCATTAGTGTAATCTGGGATGAAGCCTTTCACTGGACATGCAGAGCAGAACAAAGGAGTTAGTGTTGCTTCCCAGGGAACCCTCCCATCTTATGACAGGAGATGGAGCAACGGTTGCTAGCAAGGGAACACCGAAAACGGATTGGTAAAATCAAGGAGCGTATCCGGATAGGGGGTTGGGGAACAATGTGACTGCAGCCCCCTCCGAAATTCTTAGAAAACAACAGATATTTAATTTCCTCCGTCACTCTGAGATACATCAAATCACGGATACGTTATTATTCCTCTATTCGTATGATAGGAATCACGCACGCTTCAACAACTGGGATCTAAGTCTGCTTACCTTGTCGCTATGGCAACTATTTGTCGGTAATTATTGTCGATGCAACACGTTTCCATAAGTGCAATTTAAGCCCGGTATTCATAGTCGCCAATTATTTTCAATCTCCGATTGAATCTCTCATTGAGTGCAGATTTCAATTCATAGACGTCAAACAACCAACGATCGTTGATTCGCCCTCAATCACTGATTCTTGAATCTGTGATTGACCAATCTCCGATTTTTATGTATTCATAGTCGTTAAATAATCGTTGATTATTTGTCAAGTATTCATAGTCGAACAATCTCTGATTATTCGTTGAAATAATCTCAGATTCATCAATTACGGTCCCGACCGTAATTATTGGCGTTTCGTTGCTGCAGACAAAACGAAAGGATAACCTCAAAAAACCTACTCGTTTGCGTTCGAAATGGATATTGTTGAGTATATGGTGGAAGTTATAGAGGAAGAGGAGCTAGAAGTTATGGATGAAGAGGACGTGGCAGAAGTGAATGTTCGGGCTCCTAAGCGGTACATCAGAGATGCTCAAAATCCACTGGAGTTTTATTCTGAGGAGGAATTTCGACAACGGTTCCGCGTCACCAAAGATTCAGTGCAGAACTACATTCTGCCACGATATGAAGAACCTCTACATAAATATAATAACCGTGGACTGCCAATTGCACCAATTTTTCAATTACTGCTTGCCCTTTGATTTTATGCCACAGCGTCCTTCCAGGTATGAAAATGTTATTTTTGAATATGCATGCATTGGATAACAAAACTTTCATTAATAATAAATGCAATAACTCAGTTTTAACTATATGGTGGTTTGCATGTTGTTGTGGGTGATTTCACTGGAATATCCCAGGCAACTCTGCAAGCAGAATCGTAGCTCGTATTTCAAGACTACTGGCCCAACAGTTACCACATTACATAGCAGTGGCGGCCGGTGGCTTGAAAAGCTGGGTGTTGCACCAACATTTCTGATGTCGCAATTTTATATGGGAAGTTTACACATGTAACAAAAATTAATTAACGTTAGATAAACTACATTTCTATAAAAACTGAAATACATGGGTTTTCCAAACTAACTGAACGTTCGACAAATAGACAAATTTTAATGGCTCTTTTGGGCTTCTTCCTATAAGAATTCATAAAAAATCATATGTATGTATTTACGCCCTATGTCTGAGTTAATTGGAAGAATTTAAAACACAGCAGGTTGTCTAAGGTTGGGTCTCTATCTCCAGGATAATAAACATTCTCAACATAAAAACATGGCAACCGAAAAGTTTGTACGTTACGAAAAATGATATTACTAACAAAGATGGGCACATATTCTGCATAAGGATAGGATTTTTTTACTATAGGCCTAGGTTGAACCCCATCAGAGGAACCAGCCATGAAGTGCGCTCTGTCATACGTCTGCGCAATTCATTTTTGCGGAGTTTCATTCAATTTCTGCTTCTTTAATTAATCCAGTAAACACGCTGCTAATGTGTGTGCATCATGTTTTGTTTGCCTCTTACTACGTAACTTATCGGTACACAACAGCCATCTGAAATATGTTTGAAATATCACTAGTTTCATCTGCTATAATGGCTAAAATTTCCGATTCCTTTATTTGCTTTGATACTTCTTCTTGGCAAACCACCAACATAATCTGTAAAATTTAATTTTCAATTGTTTTGGACGTTCCTTTGAAAACAGTTGCCCTTACTAAAATGACCTTTAACACAGCATCCAACTCAACGCTAAATTTAATTAGTTCTCTCAAAACACCTGGATTTGTTGATGTTACACTTTCATCATGATCACGCAAGGCCAGTTCGAAAGAGCCACAGAAACGAATATAGTTTATTACAATATTTAACACATACATATTGTGCCTAACTTCTTCGTTATATTCCGCAATTTACCTTCTATAGACACTGTCCAATTGTGCAGCTTCGTTAACAGTTCCAAAAAGTGTCAATTTCAAACAGCTGAAGATTGGTTGGTTCCTCAGTTTAGGAGCTGCGACAACGCGGTCATATCCTGTACTTTGGATGTGTGGAGAATCTGTCTGATAACCGGTGTTAATTGTGATGGCTGTATTACTGAGTGTCATCTGTTTTTAATTCAAGTGAGGACTGCAGACATTGAATTTCAAGCAGTTTCTACTTTTGGCGCCAAAGGCCACCGTAAACGACTACTAGTTCAGAACTTGGTTACTACACGCCACCGCAGTCGGCTCCTGGCGACGAACGTTGGAACCTAAGAGCGTTGTTCAAATTTTTAACCTATAATTTAGCTTCACACAGGTGTAATTAGTGGAATATTCTTTAACATGCCATAAATCTATGACATGGGACCACCAGCTTTACTTCCCCTCCGAAGGAATGCATACTGAGGGATTTTTAACGCTCTTAAAAATCCGACGACTTCGGCCGGGTTTGAACCCGCGATCTTGGACATAGAGGCTCAGCATGCTACCAACTACGGCACCAAAGCCACTCAGCTGAAGATTCATGTTTCTTTATTTTAGGGATTAATTTCCGTAACTCCTATTTAGGTCCACGCGGATTCTCCACCAACAAACATGGAAAACAGAATAAAGCGTTTGTAATGTCGCATTCACATAACCAATTATTATTGCCTTAAATATATCCTTTAAACGCCCTCGTAGCCTATACTTATATTTTGGACAATACTTATCTGGTAATGGTCAACCGAGTGTTTTTACTGTGAGTTTATCGTCATCAGGGAGCTGGGAAAGCTGTCTAACTAGTAAATTACTTGCTCTATTAATTTTCACTTACACTCCACAATGCAATTAATGTTTCAAACTAAACATTCCGTTTAAATAAAATACTAACTTACAAGATGCACAGATGATACATCTGGGTGCTATATCGGAAAGTGGCGCGAAGCATTCCCTAGTGGTGTGGGAAAGAAACTACCCTTCAGGGGCGGATGACCTCGTAGTTCCGCCCCTTAAAACAACAGTAACTAACTAACTAACTAAACTACCCTTCGCGGGGTAAGAGAAATCGAGGGTGTTGTCATTTCCAAAGAGTGGTGTAGTCTAACGGTGCCATTTGGAACTGAGTGTTGCCAGGGGGCTGGCAGCTCGTCTGCAACTCCCTACTACCCATGCTGGCCAGCAAGCTATGTACAAGCTTGGCCTCGTTCCTGCCGGCCGCGCTGTCTACTTGGGAGTCGCAACAAGAGAGCTAACCCCCTGGAGTTTGATTTGAAGGCGGCAGCTTTTATAGGTACAGTGTGAAGCATTACGATAAATAATAACAAAATATCGATGATTTAAACACATTTTTGAGTGCATTAGATCTATAAAACTAAAACATTAAAGGAAAAAAACGACGAATTAGTTGTAAAATTATTGGGAGTTGTGCAACGCTGCAACAATATCACCAGCCGCCCTTGTTACATAGCAATGCCTGGCACTGCTGCGGAACAAGCCACAACAAAACGTCTCTTCAGTGAGTTGCAGAGAAGAAGGGATCAACCAGACGACAGGGTCATACCGAATATTTTGGGTGCCATAGACTTCAGTCATGTGAGGATATCGTCGACAAAACTCCAACAGATTGGTGAAGTGTACCGAAATAGGAAATCCTATTTCTCTTTGAATGTTCAGGTAGGCTAAGTGAGAAGCAAACAATAGTGTGTTACAATACCACTGTTTAAAGTTGGGAGCTGCTGTTAACTAGCAATGTCTGTTTCTATTACAGGCAGTTGTTGGGCCTCGGATGGAATTTGTCGATTTAGTACCCAATTGGCTAGAAAACATGACAGAAGAATATTTCAAAACAGCCGCATTCGTCACCTATTCAGCACAGGAGCTCTGTTGGGTGATTCAGGCTACAGGAGTGAGCCATTCATGTTCACTCCATTTCTCGATCCTGAGACAAGACCTCAAGTATGGTAAGTCTTGTCTTTTCCCCTGCAATTATGTGGATCCAGAATGTATATCTTACATGAGAATGTACTGGAATTTGGTTAATGATTTAGGTTTTCCTCTTTGCAGGTACAATAGAGCTCAGAGGAAGGGGAGAAACATTGTTGAAAGAGCTTCTGGAGTGTGGAAAAGACGATTTCCTTGTGTTTCTAAAGGATTGGCCACTAAGCTTGAGACTACAACATCAATTATTATTGCCACAGCTGTCCTGCATAACATTTCTCTAATTGTTAATGATATTTGGACTGAAGACGAAGAAGAGCACCCTGAAGAAGTGCCTGTACAACCGGCATGGAATCTCCCTTCAGATGGTCTGGCAGCAAGACAAGAGATCTTGCGTCTGTTCTTTCAAGATGATGGAGCGTAATGTGGTCTATCTTCATCGAAAAGGAATGTTAAAGTTTGGCACTATTGTCATGAATAGAGCAGGTCTTCATGTGTAGGCTAGGTTGATGTTCAATGTTTTTAAAGTGTAAACTACTGTGACTGTGATATTCACGTTGTCATGTACTGGTGTTCCTGATGTAGTAAACCAAACAATACTTCATGTAATTAAAATACGTATTTAATTCTCACAAGTTTCACATTATTTGGCATCATTAACTCAGGCATGATTTTTTCGCATTAACGATAAACGTGACGAAAAGTATTTTGAAGCGATTTTGCGATATCATTACGAATCATATATTTCTGGTTAAGATAATGTTTGCGAATTAAAGCGATAAGACCATTTTAAAAGCGAAATTCAATTATTTCGAGATAAGCGCGATATTACAGCGAAATCTGTAGTAAATAACGAGCTAGAAATGCTGTTCCAAGATTACCGGTATGTATGAAAAGAAGGGGAAGAGCGAACAAAGACTCGTCAACAGGACAGAAATATCTGTTATTATTAATGTTCTGGAAAATCTCTTTAAGGCATGCCATCAAAGAAAAGGGTTTGGCTCCAGGCTTCTTGCGAAATGAAATGTATACAATATTTTTATTGGGGTGGCTGGTAATCCCACACCAGCCTGTTTCCTCACGGTACTATGAAATCCTGGAATCCCTAATGACGTCTAAAACCAGCACGATTGACTGGTGTATTTCAGCTTCGTGGTCAGGTAAAATAAAATAAAAAGTGATCACAGACAGTAGCGAAGATGGGTCGCTCGACAAGTATTACGGTGCACAGCAGAGCTAAACAGTTTGCGAGTGAAGAACTTAATGCCATTGTGTCGAAAACAAAGAACTGTTTTCATATGTCAAAGGAAATCAAACACATGTTTCGTTCATACCTAGACGAATACTTCCCCAGATATGGCAATTTCATTGTATCCCGAGCCTGTGTTCAGTAGATGGGAAAGTTAGTTTAAAGCTGCCTCTTACATGCAGTAGCCTACATGAAAATGTAGATATCCTCCACTCATTTTTCAAACAGTGTCATTGAAACCTGTACCAGTGGTAAACTTGTTGGCAGAAATGGAAGATGCCAGATTTTGCAAACAGGTAAAATCCCAAGTAGCATTAGTTTTTGAAGATTGAAAGTTTATTGCAGACGTTGTTTTGGAATTAGAAGGGTCTAAATAATATCCATATTCTCAATTGCTTGTTTCAAAAACACAACCGAAGGATATAATGAATGTAATTGCTTCTGGCCATGTTGGTGACCTATTTAGTAAGATTATTGAAGGGCTTAGTGAATGGTTGAAAAGTGAAGCGACTTTCCTCTTCCAAAATGTTAGTATCTTAATTGTAAAGAAAATTGAAAAGCACATGTCCCCAAGTGATGCTAGCATTTTATTTGGACTTTTGAATGATTTGTTTCATCCAATTAATGTAATTCAATCAAACTATAGTCTATAATTGTTTCGTCACTGAGTGAAAAAGTACAAAACCTGTCTGGCTTTTAAATGTTGTAGCAGTCTGATATTATTGCTGGGTACAAATTGAAGAAAATCCTAGTCAACAAGTTGAAATAATTCAGTCACAACTGCACATAGTCGGCTTCTGCTCGGCTTATCCCTACGGAAGTGCGTTCCATTGAAAGATTTCCGATCACTTTCCCGATTGTCACCGCCTTCTTCGCGCTGGTTTCGATACCGAAAGATAACGTTCTCATAGTACCTCAAATAATCTATGATTGAAGCTGTAATTCATAAATCAGAGATTGGCGCAAATAATCGGAGATCGACGAATCATTGATTCAGGAATCACAGATTGTTGGACGACTATGAATACATGCAACGAATAATTGGAGATCCACACATAATCACTGATTCAGGAATCTGAGATTAGACATCAAATAATTGACGACTATGAATACCGCCCTAAGTCTCTACTGAACTAGAATGTATAGGCCTAGATGATGAACACTTGTTGCCATGGTAACTGGTCTTATGTCCCCGTTAATAGCATATAGATTCCGGCCCTAAACCATAGCCATGTTGATTATTAAACCATACAGTATACACACTTTGTTGAATATTAGTCAACGCACTAATGTAGCTGAGTCCAGGCAAGCTGGATAGATCATCTCATCAAATTCAAACAGTTTATATTATTATTATTATTATTATTATTATTATATTTTATGTTAAATAATGGGCTTAACAGAGAGGTCATAATGCCCTAAATATGTCAAATTAGGTGCAACCCGAGAACCTGATACTAAAGGAGAAATAGTTGTTTGTTTATTTGAGAGCCTAGGGACATCTTGGTTATCGACCCCGTGTAGTTGGGTGTGTGTTGAACGTCTCTGATAACCTGCATTTATGTGATGACTGTGGTAGTGTGTGTAACTGTATCTAGGACTAACTATTCCGATAGTACATCATTTCATCTATTCAACTTAACGGCAGAACTATTAATGGAGTCGACTGTTTTAGTGGACGATATATTATATCGAACGATAAAAGCTCTTACAAGCATGACACGAGAGGGAGACACATACACAATATTCGTGGAACTCACATGTGTACATAATGGATCAGATATTAGATTACAGATCAGACGCTTTAACAACACGAAAGTGGTTTACCAAGCGTGATCAGAATATGCTGTAAGCTACCTTGTGACCGTGGGAGTGAAGTCGCGCATGACCTTTAATGACGAGATGGAAAGTTGGTATTCCGACGCTGAAGACAGCCATCCTGAGTACAGTTTTCCCTCAAGTGTCTTCACATTCCCACCGGACAAATGGCGAGATGGTAATCTTGCTTCAAGTCCCGAGGACTCTAATCCGATGCTCTACAACTTTACCACCACACCCCAGTATGCATACAAGGCCCTAACAACCGAAGTCCTAAAATAAATTGACTACAAATAAGGTTTCTTATGCACATTTAAGAGCTGTAGAGCTAGTTTTTAAGTTACCTATTTTACTTCTCGTTGCTTATTTGGTTTCTTGAAGTGTGTTGCATCGACAACTAGTTACCACGCCAACAAGGACAAGCAGACATACAGTAGATCCTAGTCGTTGAAGCGTGTTGCATCGACAACTACAGTACTGTTTGTAGAAAGTGAAACACCAAGAACAAGAGATGTGACCACATTGCACTTTATACCACAGATTAGGAACATGACAATACATTAGTCTACTGATTAGAAGGACAGTCCGGTACATGCACGTTGACGGTCGATCTTCAGTACGGCGTCGCGCCACCACGTGCTGCACTCAGAGCCGCTAGACGTCGTGGCATGGAATCATACAGCACTTGAATACGCTGCTGGGGAATACCGTCCCACGCGGTTTGTAGGCGCGTCCACAAAGCATCAACAGTGGCGGCAGGTGGACCTGAACGAACAAGTTGCCGACCGACCATATCCTAAACATGCTCGATGGGCGACATGTCAGGCGAACGGGCAGGCCAGGGAAGCAGTGGTATCCATCGTTCTGCGAAGAAGGCTTGCACATTCCTCGCCACATGCGGGTGGGCATTGTCCTGCTGAAATATGGCCTGTGGAACGGCCTGCAAGATGATGATGATGATAATTGTTGTTTTAAGGGGCCTAACATCTAGGTTATCGGCCCCTAATGATCTGGGTGATAGCGAAAATGATAATGAAACGGAAACCAGAACGAAAATTAAGTGGGACGGAAAATACTTACAAAAAGGAACTCAGATTGAAACAACTCACAAAATGTTCTTACAGAAGGGAATTTAGAACGAAAAGATTCACAAAAGGAATAGATTGAAAAATACCCACAGAATGAAGGCTAGGTTCAAAATACGTACAAAATGCAATGTAGCGTCGAAATACCTAAAAAATGCAATTGAAATTCAAAATACTTACAAAATGCAAACGAGATCGAAATTACGTACAAAATGCAATTGAGGTTCAAAATACTTACAAAATGCAATTGAAATTGAAAATACACGATATAATTCAGATTGAAATATCCCAGTTCCAATCCAAATTATTCACAAAGTGCAATCGAAATTCAAAATACTTACAAAATGCAATTGAAGTTGAAAATGCTTACAAAATGTACGGTAGATTCAAACGACTCATGTGGATTGACAATACTTACAAAATGCAATTTAGATTGAAAATACTTGACAAAATGTAATTTAGATTCAAAATACCCACAAAATGCAATTAAGAATCAAAATATGTGCAAAATGCCCACCAAACAAAATGCAATTTAGATTCAACATTCGTGCGAAATGCGGTTTTGGTTGAAAATACTTACAAAATGCAATTGAAATTCAAAATTCTCACTAAAAGGCCCGGCAACCTGCATTGAAAGACTTACTAAAAAGCAATTTAGATAGTCAATCTTTACAAAATGCAATTGAAGTTGAAAACAATCGCGAGATGTAATTTAGATCGAAAAAACTTACAAAATGCAACGTAGGTTAAAAATGCCTTATAAAATCGCTAGAAGGGAATTTAGACACACGGTGAACCAAGTAACAAAAACAGTGCGGGAATCTTAAAGAGAAAAGGAAATACAGTATAACCCCTCAAATCCGAACTAATTGGGGCTGTAGCCTGTTCGGATTTCAATTTGTTCGGATTAGCCGAAAGATATCCATAACATAATGACCAGCCCTCGTTACGGTATAGGACTGTAGCCTACATTGAGCGAGGCTGGCTGGTTTGGCGCAAACAGCGAACATGAAATAGTGAGTCTGGTCCAAAGTCAAATTGACGGCAATGTAGCTAATGACAGTGAGGAAGAAGAAACTTCGGCAGACAATATGACTTATACTGAAGCTGCATCTGCTGTTGACATCGCATTGCGCTTCGTAGAACAACACCCAGCAGCCACGCCAAACGATGTCATCTTAGTGCGACGCTGGCGCGCAATTGCCTCCGCGGGAAGGTTTTCGTCACTTCTACAATATTGAAGATAACTGATTTGAAGTGAACGATTAAGTGATATTTTATGAGTTTCTATTGCTATTTCATTGTCTTAGAAAAGACGGAATAATACCCAACGTTTCCGTTTCTCAATCCTGGATGGGATAAGTAGTCTATGTAGACACTTTTACACTATGCAAACTGTACTCCTTGTTAATTTTTCAACTAATTATGTAAAATGAAGTCATAATGCAGAGTATATGATTGTTTTATGACTAAATAAATAAGTTTCTCTTTTTTGCGTGTATTTTTTCAAACTTCAAATTGTCGAAAGAACCTCGTTCGGATTACCCGGGATTTCGGATTTCCGGGGTTCGGATATGAGGGGTTTCACTGTATAAGGAAAAGAGGAGAGGAGAGATGAGGGGAGAGAGCAGAGGGTCCGCCCCAAAGGTAAGGGACAAAAGTGGAAAACGGACCCAGCTCAGGAATCCCTCGGGGTCGCCAACTCCCGAACTCACCAGCCGTGAGTCCCTGAGGGTGTAGCATTATCTAGGGGGCACCAGAAGTGGTGGGGCTACATACACCCTGCCTCCTTAAGGACCTTGAGCACAAGGCAGGAGGTAAAAGGAAAAGAAAAAGAAGGCTGACCCCTCACAGAAGGAGGGTATCAGGAAAGATGAGACAACGGCCAATTAAGGCGGGAAAGTGAAAGACTCCCTAGGCCTCGGATAACCTAATACCGTCGGGGTCGGAAGAGAACAAGAGTTGACCAAGGGAGGTCGACAGGAAAGAAGACGGAGAGGAGCCCGGCACAAGTAAGTGGAAGCAATGCCGGACTCAGCTGGGGTCCGGTGGTCGCCAACCCACGTCCCACTAGATGTGAGCCCCTGAGGATCGGCCTGCAAGAGGGGCAGTGTCGCGGGCTGTAAAGCTTCCTTGATGTAGCGGTCACTGTTCAGATTACCCGCAAGACGTACGAGATGTACACCTGGTGTTTGTCCGCTATGCCGTTCAACAATACAGTCTGCCTGATTGCGTTCTCCACGGCGGCGTCGAACGCGCATGCGGTCATCACTGTAGGACAGGTTGAAGCGGAACTCTTCCAAAAACACTACATTTCGCCACTCAGCCTGCCAGTGTCGGCGTGCACGTACCCATTGTAGTCGGAGGCGTCGGTGGTTCCCAGTCAATGGAAGCCGACGCAGTGGCATGCGTGCTACCAGTCCAGCACTCAAAGGACGGCGCCGAACCGTCGACGCAGACATGTCCACCCCCGTTGTAGTGCTCCAACGTCGAGCCAACACCGAAGACGACTCTGTTCTGTCCGATACGGCCATGCGGATAAGATGGCGCTGTGGCCACATTGCGTCGTCCTGTACCCTGTCGTCGCTGTGTACGGCCCTCCTCTCTCCACTGGATCAACATACGCCTTGCTGTAGACGCTGCGTGCCCTGTACGAGCCGCACTGTCCCGGAATGACAGACCCGTCTCCCGGAGCCCAAGCATTCTGCCCCGTTCAACTGCACTCACATGCTGATAGTCCACTCTGCGATGTCGGCGAGGCATCGTTGCACTTGCTTACACGTTTCCACTTGGTATAACGGCCCCACGCCGACAGAGCTGTGCGGAACACTGACCTATCCAGTCCCACGACAGAGGGCACTGGAGGGTCAATGAGCACGCCATCTCTCGGCGATTTCAATCACTTAGTATGGTACCGCAGGCCTACACGACCCCTGTTCTGGGAGTGTCTCCGACCATTTATTTTCGGTGTTTCACTTTCTACAAACAGTAGTGAAGTTACCATGGCAACCAGGACAAGCAGAATAGATCGCAGTAGTTGGATGATGATGATGATGATAATTGTTGTTTTAAGGGGCCTAACATCTAGGTTATCGGCCCCTAATGATCTGGGTGATAGCGAAAATGATAATGAAACGGAAACCAGAACGAAAATTAAGTGAGACGGAAAATACTTACAAAAAAGGAACTCGGATTGAAACGACTCACAAAATGTTCTTACAAAAGGGAATTTAGAACGAAAAGATACACAAAAGGAATAGATTGAAAAATACCCACAAAATGAAGGCTAGGTTCAAAATGCGTACAAAATGCAATGTAGCGTCGAAATACTTACAAAATGCAACTGAAATTCAAAATACTTACAAAATGCAAATGAGATCGAAAATACGTACAAAATGCAATTGAAGTTCAAAATACTTACAAAATGCAAATGAAATTCAAAATGCACAATGTAATTCAGATTGAAATAGGCCTTATCCCAGTTCCAATCCAAATTATTCACAAAGTGCAATCGAAATTCAAAATACTTACAAAATGCAATTGAAATTGAAAATGCTTACAAAATGTACGGTGATTCTAACGACTCATGTGGATTGACAATACTTACAAAAAGCAATTTAGATTGAAAATACTTGACAAAATGTAATTTAGATTCAAAATACCCACAAAATGCAATTGAGAATCAAAATATGTGCAAAATGCCCACCAAACAAAATGCAATTTAGATTCAAAATTCGTGCGAAATGCGGTTTTGGTTGAAAATACTTACAAAATGCAATTGAAATTCAAAATACTCACTAAAAGGCCCCGCAACCTGCATTGAAAGACTTACTAAAAAGCAATTTAGATTGTCAATCTTTACAAAATGCAATTGAGGTTGAAAACAATCGCGAGATGTAATTTAGATCGAAAAAACTTACAAAATGCAACAGATCAAAAATGCCTTAAAAATCGCTAAAAGGGAATTTAGATACACGGTGATTCGAGTAACAAAAACAGTGCGGGAATCTTAAAGAGAAAAGGAAATAGAAGGAAAAGAGGAGAGGAGAGGGGTGGGGAGAGAGGAGAAGGTCCGCCCCAAAGGGAAGGGACAAAAGGGGAAAACGGACCCAGCTCAGGAATCCCTCGGGGTCGCCAACGCCCGAACTCACCAGCCGTGAGCCCCTGAGGGTGTAGCATTATCGACGGTGCACCAGAAGTGGTGGGGCTACATACACCCTGCCTCCTTAAGGGCCTTGTGCACAAGGCAGGAGGTAAAAGGAAAAGAACAAGAAGGCTGATCCCTCACAGAAGGAGGGTATCAGGAAAGATGAGACAAGGGCCAATTAAGGCGGGAAAGGAAGAGACTCCCTAGGCCTCGGATACCCTAATACCGTCGGGGTCGGAAGGGAACAAGAGTTGACCAAGGAAGGTCGACAGGAAAGAAGAAAGAGAGGAGCCCGGCACAAGTAAGTGGAAGCAATGCCGGACTCAGCTGGGGCCCCGTGGTCGCCAACCCACAACCCACTAGATGTGAGCCCCTGGGGGGGCAGTAGTTGGAGCGTGCGGGATATTTATAATACGAATAAAAACATATCTATGATTCGTGGATCTGGATCTCCATCTTCATAACTTCACCTTTTTCAACACCAGGTATGTAGCCTACAGTATATGACCAAGAAATAGCATGGCCCTAACGACCGAAGTCCTAAAATGAATTGACTACAAATAAGGTTTATTCGGCACATATGAGTTTTACAGCTAGTTTTAATTTGGCTCGTTACCTATTTTACTTCTCGTTGCTTATTCGTGGATCTCCATCTCCATAACTTCACCTTTTTAACACCAGGTATGTATATGACCAATTTAGTTATCATCTAATTTTTAAATGCCTTCTTTTTTCTAGTTCCCGTGTTTTATATGCTTGCCTATTTTGACCAAATTAATGCCCAAACATCATCCCGATAATGGTCAGAATATGATGCAATCTAGGAGGATTTATGGTACGTCTTTTCCGGTATTTCGTAAGCGAGTTCCAATTATAAGGAACATGAGAAATAATTACAAGTGTTGGCTTGCATAAGAATTCAACAACGTACGTATTAATCGGGAGTGGGTACTCTTACTACGTCATTCAAAACATGTTATAATTATATCCAATTAAAGTGTTTCCGTTGATCGTGATATAACGGTTACCAAATAACTCGAACATCATGAGAAACTGATACGAAGGAATTTCTCTCCAACCAATATAGTGAGGCCATTCATTCTAATACCCAAGTATCGACTTACTATAAGTCTACTTGATGTGACGTCACGTTAGTATCGATAATACTGAGAGAACAATCGGCGGCTGGTTTGTAGAATCCCTTAGCTGTATTTGCTTACCAAACGCGGATACTTCTATATTAGTATTTGACAAGAAATATATCCTTCTGTCAATAAATTTTAGAACGTTCTGGACATGTTTCGAACCTACTACAGGTCTATCTTCGGCAATAATACTTACACAACGAAGCACGTAAGTTAATAACGAGTAAAGCCCCAAAATAGTGAAAACTGAGTTACAGGTAAAATAATGTTCTATACGCGATCGCCAATAACATACATTCTGGCCCAAGCGGCAGAACAGTTGCAAGTGGTTTGCAACAAGTAGTTCCGTGAGAACTAAAGCCTATTTTCATATAACCTACTTAGGTTAATTGCCTCTATCTACATACAAAATTTCAGTTTGATTGCTGTAATAGATTCGTAGATATCCAGAGCCGTCTAAATATTTCGGATGGTCGCCATGTTGGATTGTTATATGTATAGGCCATAAGAGTCATGTACCATTAAAGGAAAATTATTGCGTGGGTTCATAATTCAAACATTCACTTCGATCACATGATTACGACACAAGAAATTAAAAAATAATTTTAAAATTCGCACAGCCGCCATCTTGAGGTTATGTACACAATTGAACGAAGTTAGATGTCGGTACATTACAATGTGTATAAACGTATACTGAACCAAGTTTTATTGCGTTTGGTTGGTTAAATCGTGAGAAACGTCTATTTAAAAGTCAGAACTTCGCTTGGCCGCCATGTTGGTTTTGTAGTTACCAGTTTTCAAAAGTCGCATAGGTGAACTTCTAGTAGTTCCCTTTATCACCGTAAAAAAATACCTGGGTGATATCGGTAATAGTTTAGGAGATATTGAATGCTGGTGGAATATTTCACACAGCCGCCATGTTGGATTGGTGAGACGTAACAAAATTTAAAGGTTACGATCGGGGTCGTCCGGAATAGTGCTATGAACTTACCGAGTTTCATTGAAATCGCTCCAGCCGTTAGGAGTTGTTATTAGGGACACACACACACACACACACCTTCACACACACGCACACAGACAGACAGACACACGGACAAAAGGTGATCTCATAAGCCTATTTTTTCATAAATGAAAATAGGCTAAAAATCATGAAGACAACACGTGTGTCATGCACCAAGCATGATGGTCAAATAGTGAGCCAAGCGCCAGAAGAATTTAGTGCATCTCATTGTAGAAACCAAGTAGTCGAACTCCTTTGTAGTGACTCTTACGCAAGAAGAAGACTTCTTTAATTTCAAGTCAGCTGCTGACATATATATATCAACATGTCCAAGGTGCATATTTCCAAAGCACAGTGCATCAGGCTGACAGCGGAACGTCCGGCTGTGCTGCAAATTTCAAAGAAATATATAATCGTATATTGAAAAAAAAAAAAAAGAAGAGTGGAGCCTTCTGGTCTTGAACAAGCAGAGCTGGAAACACTTCTGGGAGCAAAGTGACTGACGGAAGAAAAGAGGAAGGACTTATCTAAAATAATGCCTTACATAAGGAGCGAAAATAGGTTGCTTTACGAGGACTTACTGAAGTAAATTGGTTTTAAAGTTGCTTTGTTAAGTTCAGGACCGAAAATAATGCAATGTTAAGAGGATTAATTCTGAAAATAAAATTGTTAATGGTGATAAATATTCACTTTTTCCTAGTAAAATGAAGAACTCAATGTTATGGTGCTTGATTCATTTTTAATGTTAGAACATTTGAACATATACCGTTTCATTTATTTTCATCTTGCGTAACGTTTATAACCAAATGAACTGATATTGAAGTAAGTAGTATAGTCATTATAAAACTTGTGAGTTTATATTTTGCATGTACAATGTTTCACCTCTACAAACCTGGTTTTTTTTTTTTTTTTTTTTTTTTTCAAATGATATACACAACACTTTTCGTTGATTATCTCAAAACTATGTTTTTGGCGCTTGACTCGTTATTTATTTACGTGCTTATTTTTGTTACAGTGAAACTTGCCTACAACGTACCCTTTCTTCTTCTTTCTCCGAATTTGGCCAACAATGGAGCGCATGAAACTCGGAAATGATCCTTACAGGTTTCTTATGTAGTGATTTCTCATCGAACAATATTTGACATTTCTTCTTCTTCTTCTTCTTAACGCACTTCTATCGAGAATTATCTCTAGAGTAATTCGAATTTCGGCTGCATCCCTCTTGACCTCATCTACCCACTTAAACCCTTTAAACCCATGATGTATTGGAAGATCTCTTTGGATAATCGGTTTTCGTCCATTCTTACCAGGTGGCCATTGAATGCCAGCCTTCTTTTCCGCATTGTGTCTGATCTTTTGAACATACTTGTTTTAACTCCTCGTTCTTCCAAGTCCCATTAGTAGACTTCTGTGGTCCCAGAATTCTTTTCATAATCTTCCTTTCAAATTTTTCGAGTTCTTGGAGCTCCTCTTTTTATTTAAAAGTAGACACTCTGAAGCGTAGAAATCTTCTGGTTTCAATATTGAGGTATAGTGTCGGAATTTGGCTTTGTTAAATATTGCCAGTTTGTTATTGACGTCAGAAAAGTTGGATGGCGCAGCCACGCGGTAGAATGTTGAAGCTGTAACATTGTGACTGGTGAGGTTTATTTAGATGGTGAAGCATTGACGTTGTGATGGAAACAGAAAGAAATTTGTCAAATTCGAGGAGGTGCTGCTCTGTATACGGTTGCAAATCGTATAAAACGGGTACGAAATATCTTCACTACTTTCCTGTACAAAAAGTTCAGAGAGAATGATGGGCTTCGGCGCTGTCAATTGGAAAACGTGTTACATGTTACATAACAGTGTGCAGTCTCCATTTTTGTGAAGACGACTTCTTTCCACCGGTACTGTTGATTATTGATAGTTATTGTCTCTAATTTGTATTCACATGGATTTAGCTACATCAAAAATACTGATAAACTTGTAGCCTATTACTTCTGTGCCGTACATAGAATGTAATCTGCTCTTCGTAAACTTATTTTAGGGGTTCTTCCGATTGACAACAGCCGAATGGTTAGAAAACTTAAGAAAAATGCTGTTCCTAGCCTCAATTTGCCAGATAATTTATATTCTTGCCTTTGAACAGCAAGTTTGTAGGTCATTGAAGTATGATTTGGGCGGCTTCGGTGGCGTAGTCGGTAGCATGCTGAGCTTCTATGCCCAAGATCGCGGGTTCAAATCCGGCCGAAGTCGTCGGATTTTTAAGAGCGTTAAAAATCCCTCAGTATGCCTTCCTTCGGAGGGGAAGTAAAGGAAGGAAGCTTGTAGTTTAACGTGACCGTTAATCTTGAGATCATGAGTCACAGGACCTCCTTTTTACGTGGAATCCGAACCACAAGACATGGCATTTCAGGAGGGGAAGTAAAGCCGGCGGTCCCATGTCATAGATTTATGGCATGTTAAAGAACCTTCCAGTAATTACACCTTTGTGAAGCTAAATTGTATAGGTTAAGAATGTAAACAACGCTCTTAGGTTCCTACGTTCGCTGCCAAGAGCCGACTGCGGTGACGTCTGGTAGCTAAGTTCTGAACTAGTAGTCGTTGGCGGTGGCGTTTGGCGGCAAAAGTACTAACTACTTGAAAATTGATCGTCTGCAGTCCTTACTTGAATTAACACAGATACACACACTAATACAGTCATCACAATTAACACCGGTTATCAGACAGATTCTACACACACCCAAAGTACACGGGGCTACATGACCGCGTTGTCGCAGCCCTTAAACTTAAGAACCAACCAACCGAAGTATGATTTGGCTTGAATTGTGTTTTTAGCTATGATCTCCTTACTGTTGAATTAAGTTAATTAAAATGTAAAATCTTAGTTTTAAGTACCGGTTTGGTGACCCATCATCCCAGGAAGGCTGGTAACACCTATACTACTCAGGCAGATAGGTCACTAAGCCGTAATTTTGAAGTTATAGTGATGTTAAGTATACATACGCGGTAATGTAGCAGGAGACCGGATCGGCCTAGGCTATTCTAACTTCAATTAGTTCCCATTTCAGGGTTTTTCAGTTTTGAGAGCGAATAGTTGGTTTGAAAGTCGTACAACAGTAAGGAGAGTATGTTTTGTATAGGTTTTAATTGGTATTATGGTTTATGTCGAGCTGAGGAGTGAATTTGGTTTGGCTTAAAGTGTAGTTTTTGATCTGTTCCGATTGCTTATCACAAGTTCAAATGGAGACTCCAGCTTTGTTAAATATCTGTATTTTAAATATTTAATTAAATATATTGATAAAGAGGATGCCTCCATTTTAACTTGCCTGTGGCAAGAGATTAATAAATTAATATGCTTGCCTTTGAACAGCAAGTATGTAGGTCAATATGTGCAATATTGAAGTATGATTTGAGCATCCCAAGTAACGCTTTTTTGAACCCAAAACATTCATGCAAATTCAGGGTTGCTTGATTCAATTTATTATCAGGGAGTCGTCCTTTGTGTTATGTGAGATATATATATTGTGAAATTAATAAAAACATCGATACCGCTAGGCTCCCAAGTACAGGCTTCATATATGTAACAGCAGACAGTAAATCAACTATCTATATGTGGGTAATATTTTTAACTGGTAGTAATTAGGCACTGCATTTAAATTGATTATAAAAATATTTCTATCAAAGAAAGAAAATATGTAGTATTTTGCCATCATAAATTAGAAGCCATAACAAACGCACACCCAATTACTTCACGTCACTATCTCGCCGCCATATTGCAAACAGCTGACCGTAAGCTCCTCCCCCGTTTCGGACGTCAATACTTGTTCTGTGTTAGCTTGTAAGCAAGGTGTAATATTCTGGCCCTACCTTTGCCCGTTGGGTTGGATCCATTCTCCCAAGTATTTATAAAACGAAAACTTGACAAACGGAAATATTCAACTGTCCCATGAACTTTGAGGTGAAAAACGGGTTAAATTCCCTTCATTATACGTAAACTGTATTATGCGGACAACGGAAATAAAATTACGGAAAATTTCGAAGTTCCAGAATACATTAAGAACATTAATATCAGTCACCCTCGTCTGCTGTAACATTTGATTGTGTAGCTAACAAGAAATGTGCAAATATGTGTTCCTCATTTTGTTCTCCAACTTACACGTCACAAGTTTTAATTCACGGGCCGGGAAACCCAATATACTGTACCATCTTTTTGGAAGCCTTCATAGGGAAGTGATGGTTGCTTGAGCTTTTAGTTCTCGCAGTAAAGAGACGCAGGAGCGCTTCATACAAAGGGAGATAGCGCGCAGTGCGCTACTTCTATGGGGGCCAAGGCGGGAACACCAAGGGTCCGCTGATGAGCCAGCTTGGTGTCCTAGGCGAAGCCCCACACAAGACACGGCACAAACCTAATAAATTAAAAATGTCAGCAGATTCAGATAACAAACGTGCTGATGCGGATAAAAGTATTTCGGATGCGGGGCGGATGCGAATAACAGTTGTGCGAATGCGGGTAAGGTGCGGATAACAGTCGTGAGGATAAACAAAACCTTATCCGCACGACTTTTATCCGAATCTACTGGCATTAAAATAATATTTTCAATTGAATAAAATATTAAAGCAACAAATTTAGTTCTGAGGAGAAAGTCGTTTCCTTAGGCTATGTAAGTCATGTGCTATTTTCAAACTGAATGATATTGCAACCCTTTGCAGTTCGGAGTGTTAAGTATGCTTAATGACATACTTTGAATGTCTTTTTGACTCATAGTCACCCATTTTTCCGTATTGACTTGCTATAATAATCAAAAGATTTCTTTCAAGCACAACACGGCTCTGTTCGACTCTTACCGCACATTACGTAAGTTTTGCAAATAAGTAAGGATACTTTTCAAAATTCTTTTCATTCTATTATTCAAATTTTCTTACTCCTAGCGTCATTTCTTTCCAGCTGGGAATGGAAACCCTTGTCCAGAAATTTTGGAGATAACACCAGGAACTAATTTTGAAAACCTCAAGAAAGACAAGCAAAACCTTCAAGGCTTTTGTAATGAGAGTCTACCATATTTTTAAAAACCTTTAAAAACTTTTTAAAAAACTTTTAAAGTGATTCAGTGAATAAGTGATTTGAGTGTGTTTTTATTTTAACATTTTATCACATCCAATATACAAAGTGATTTTTAAGTGCTGCCAATACGTTGAAAGGCTGATGATGATGCCAATGCAAATAGGCATCGAAACATGTACCGATGAAAATTAAGTGACATGTGATTATATCACGAATATTTGAAAAAATTGTATTGACGAGGCGGCACTAAAGAAATATTTTGATTTTTATAATTTGAATGAGATGAGCGTAAATCATCATCTTACATTTGTCATGAAAAAAAAACACAACGAAAAAAAAATATATATATATATATATATATATCTATATATATAAAAATCAATGTAACGTGATAGTTTGTCTGTGGGTGTGTATGTCTCCTATGCGTTCATATACCATTCGTCCGATTGCGATGAAACTTGGGTGAGATGTTGAGTACACTCCAAGGAAGGTTTCTGATTTAGTAAATCCATTTTACAATAGGTAGCGCACGCGTAGATTCAACAAATGAGCGACGATGCGCGAAGCATTTCAACAAAGTCCCGTATGTGTTCATATACCATTCGTCCGATAGCGATGAAACTTGGGTGAGATGTTGTGTACACTTACGTGAAGGTTTCAAAATTAGTGAATACATTTCACAGTAGATAGCGCACAAGTAGATTCAACAAATGAGCGACGACACGCAATGCGTTTCAACAAAGTCCCGTATGCATTCATATACCATTCGTCCGATAGCTATGAAACTTGCGTAAAATGTTGTGTACACTGCAGGGAAATTTTCTGGCTTAGTGCATCCACTTTACAATAGGCAGTGTACGAGTAGATTCAACAAATGAGCTACGACGCGCGAAGCATTTCAACAAAGTCACGTTTGCGTTCATATACCATTCGTCCGATAGCGATGAAACTAGGCTGAGATTTTGTGTGCACTCCAGGGAAGGTTTCTAGCTTAGTAAATCCTTTAAAAATAGGTAGAGCACGAGTAGAATCAACAAATGAGCACAGCGCGAAGCGTTTCAACAAAGTCCCATATAATTTCATATATCATTCATCCGATAGCGATGAAACTTGGGTGAGATGTTGTGTACACTCCAGGGAAGGTTTCTGGCTTAGTACATACATTTTACAATAGGTATCGCACCAGTAGATTCAACAAATGAGCGATGACACGCGAAGCGTTTCAACAAAGTCCCGTATAAAGTCATATACCAGTCGTCTGATAGTGATAAATGTTTGGTGAATTGTTGTGTACACTCCAGGAAAGGTTTCTGGCTAAGTAAATCCATTTTACAATACGAAGCGCACGTTTATATTCAACAAATGAGTGACTACGCGCGAAGCGTTTCGACAACGTCCCGTATACGTTCACATACCATTCATCCGATTGCGATGAAACTTGGGTGAGATGTTGTGTACACTCCAGGGAAGGTTTCTGGCTGAGTACATCCATATTACAATATGTAGCGCAAGAGTAGAATCAACAAATGAGCGACGACACGCGAAGCGTTTCAACCAAGTCCCGTATGCATTCATGTACCATTCGTCCGTAGCTATGAAACTTGGGTGAGATGTTGTGTACACGTCATGGAAAATTTCTGGCTTAGTAAATCCACTATACAATATGCAGCGCACAAGTTGATTCAACAAATGAGGGACGACGCGCGAAGCGTTTCAACAAAGTCCCGTATAAGGTCATATACCATTCTGCCGTTAGAGGTGAAACTTGGGTGAAATATGGTGGACACTCCAAGGAAGGTTTCTGGCTTAGTAAATACATTTCACAGTAGGTAGCACACGAGTAGATTCGACAAATGAACGACGACATGCGGAGGGTTTCAATACAGTCCCCTATGTCTTCATATCCCATTAGTCCGATAGCGATGAAACTTGGGTGAGATGTTGTGGACACTTACGTGACAGTTTCTAACTTAGTAAATACATTTTACAGTAGGTAGCGCACGAGTAGATTCAACAAATGAGTGACGGAGCGCGAATCGTTTATACAAAATCAGGTATGCGATCATATACTATTCATCCGATTACGATTAAACATTGATTAGTTATTGTGTACCCGCCAGGGAAGGGGACTTAGTAAATCCATTTCACAATAAGTAGCCCAAGAGTAGATGCAACAAATGGGTGACGACGCGCGAAGCGTTTCAACAAAATCCCCTATTGCGTTCATATAACATTCTTCGATTGCGATGAAACCTTGATGAATTATTGTGTACACGCCAGGGAAGGGCTTCGGCTTAGTAATACATTTCTCAATAGGTAGCGCACGAGTAGATTCAACAAATGAGTGACAGCGCACGAATCGTTTAAACAAAACCCCGTATACGTGCATATACAATTCATCCGATTGCGATGAATCATTGATGAGTTATTGTGTACACGCCAGGGAAGGGTTTCGACTTAGTAAATCCATTTCACAACAGGTAGCGTACGAGTAAATTCAACAAATGAGTGACAGCGATGAAACTTTTGAAAGTTGTTGTGCACGCTTCCACGAATGGTTCTAAATTAGAAAATCCATTTTACGATACCTTAGAGGCAGTCAACATGTTGTGTATCCAAAAGCACTTCAAGAAACAGAATTTCAACGCCAACACTTTCTTTGATTGGCATTGCAACGCATGCCGGGTACAGCTTGTATATATATATATGTCGTAAACATCTGGGTCCTAGTAATGTTATTCAACAAGTTCGGATTGTATTCTAAAAACTATCCGCAAATTTACTCCAAACGTTATCCGTAGCTTACCCGCTATCCGCACAGCCATGCAAACTACATGGTGGCCACTGAAATCGGTCAACGATTTTCCAGGAGATTTCCAGGAATTTGCCAGGAGTAATACTGTACTCATTTTTCCAGATTTAAAAATAAGCGTGAGTCCGGAGGGAGGGGGGCATCGATTGCCTACTTCAAGACCAAAGTAAAGCAGTTTTGTATAGTTCACTTATACAGATGTTGACAAAATTAGTGGCGATTGCGTTATTGATACGCCAGCCTAGACACAAATGATTTAATTGTTGTTTTAAAAAAGCATTTGTGACTCAAATATCCGCTACAAAAAAAGAGAAAAGAATGCCGCCTGCAATTTTATTGCGGTGAAGTTGTCTATACTCAATAGGTTTTACAAAAATACTATCGCGTGTTCTCCCACACAGAAACAGGTAGCCTGAGGAAATTTCTTTCGTTAACGATAGAGTGCTCACCCAATACCGCAGCGGGAGTATGATTTAAGATGGAAAGATTTGTATAATTAATTAACAGTGGCTATTTTCCAGGAGTTTTACATTTTTCATCATTTCCAGGAGTTTTCCAGGAATAGTGGCCACCATGAAACTATAACCGCATGGCGAAATATTTTGCGGATATCCGCGGGTTTATCGACAGGCTGATGAAACTTCCTGTAATAATGTTGACTGTTGAACGTCCTGGAGGTGAGCGGCTCGGTGCGTGTTCAAAGAAGAGTGCGTGAGAATTGCGTGTCAGGAAACTACGGGGGAGACACGTGTCCTTTTGGCCCAAGTATCCAGGGGTTACCAAACTTTCCAGTGTTCTGGGAAACCCCGCAAAGTATGACTTAGTGATACGACTAGTGACTGAAGCATTTCACCATTCCTTGTTATAGCAACTTGGTCATCAGCCCCATGTGGTGGTGACTTATTTTCTGAGGGGTGAAATATCTAGGCCATCATCCATAAATACTTGAATGGTAATAAAAATATACTGCCAGCCGCCCCCCCCCCTTTCAAAAAAAACGTAACACTTGCATATTTTCAAAGAATCAACATTAAAAAAACTGTATATAATACGCTAAGGTGTATGTTTCACAAAACTGAATCTCCTTACCGGAGTACAGGAAAAATCTTGCATTTCTTGAAAAGTCAAAGGAAATATATTTATTTATAAAGTGCTTTTAAACAAATAAGCACGTTAATAGCCCCTGGCAGAACTGTGTCACGTACAGCCACATAACACTAGGGCCAGGTGGGTAGTCTGTACACATGGGTCGCACACAACCCATTGTACAACCAGCAGCAGTCATGAATAATTGGTCACTGATTTCATAAATATCCACAATTTGTTTAAAAAAGTGCGTTTAAACTAATAAACATAGTTATAGAAGCCCGCATAACAGTAAAGCCAGGCGGGTGGTTTATACACATACGAGAGTTCTCGCACGGGTCCGATGATGATGATAATTGTTGTTTTAAGGGGCCTAACATCTAGGTTATCGGCCCCAAATGGTCTGGGTGATAGCGAAAATATCAATGAAGTGGAAACCAGAACGAAAATTAAGAGAGAAGAAAAACACGTATAAAAAGGAACTCAAGATTGAAACTACTCACAAAAGGTAGAGCGGTAATACTTACAAAAGGGAATTTAGAACGAAAATACTCACAAAAGGAATATATCGAAAAATTACACACAAAATGTAGTAAGTTCAAAATACGTCCAAAATGCAATGTACAGTCGAAATACTTACAAAATGCAAGTGAAATTCAAAATACTTACAAAATGCAAATGAGACTGAAAATACTTACAAAATGCAAATGAGACTGAAAATACTTACAAAATGCAATTGATATTGAAAATACACAATGCAATTTGGATTGAAAAATCCACATTTAAGATTCCAAATAATCACAAAGTGCAATTGATATTCAAAATACTTACAAAATGCAATTGAAATTGAAAATGCTTACAAAATGTATGGTAGATTCTAACTACTCAATTGGATGGACAATACTTACAAAATGCAATTTAGATTGAAAATACTTACAAAATGTAATTTAGACTCAAAATACCCACAAAATGCAATTGAGAATCAAAATACTTGTGAAATGCGCACCCTACAAAATGCAATTTAGATTGAAAATACGTGCAAAAAGAGGTTTAGGTTGAAATTACAAAATGCAATTGAAATTCAAAATACTCACAAAAGTTCCAGCCCCTATATTGAAAGACTTACTAAAGAGCAATTTAGATTGTCAATCCTCACAAAATGCAATTGAGGTTGAAAACACTCACAAAATGCAATTTAGATCGAAAAGACTTACAAAATGCAACGCAGATTGAAAACACCTACAAAATGGAGTGTAGATGCAAAAAGAAATCGCTAAATGGAATTCAGATACACGGGGTTCCAATTAACAAAAACAGTGCGGGAATCTTAAAGAGCAAAGGAAATATAATGAAAATAAAACAAAGAGGTCTGACCCCTCGAAGAAGGAGGGATCAGGAAAGATGAGACAAGGGTCAATTAAGGCGGGAAAGTGAAAGACTCCCTAGGCCTTGGAGACCCTAATACCGTCGAGCACGGAAGAGAACAAGAGTTGACCAAGGGAGGTCGACAGGAAAGAAGACAGAGGAGCCCGGCACAAGTAAGTGGAAGCAATGCCGGACTCAGCTGTGGTCCCGTGGTCGCCAACCACGTCCCACTAGATGTGAGCCCCTGGGGGATCGTAAGGGTCCGCTAGTTATTTTAATTACATTAGTTTGAGACATCAATGCAAGTAAGATAAACCGCCAACTTCATTTTAAGAGATCGGTTGGTTGGTTCCTCAGTTTAGGGGCTGCGATAACGCGGTCATGTAGCCCCGTGTACTTTGGGTGTGTGTAGAATCTGTCTGATATCCTGTGTTAATTGTGATGGCTGTATTAGTGTGTGATCTGTTTTAATTCAAGTAAGGACTGCAGAACATCAATTTCAAGTAGTTCCTATTTTTGTTATCAAATGCTACCGTCAACGACACCTAGCTGTGAACTTGGCTACAAGATGCCACCGCAACCGGCACCTGGCGGCGAACGTTGGAACATAATAGAGCGTTGATCAAGTCCAACCTACAAATTTAGCTTCACACAATAATTGTAGTTAGGGGAAGTTGCAGGTGGAGTGTTGGAACGAGAGCGCTCTGACGGCACAGCGGCAAAGATGTCACTCGGCAACTCGTGGACGGACAGTCCATACGTAGTTTAATTACATACGAGCGTAGCGCAAAAATTAATTATTAAAATTAATAGGAAATATTCCTCTCTCTTTATACATGCAATATAAGTAGCTAAGAAAGAGAGTTTTAGAGCGCAAAGTTACTGTATTAACAAATTAATTATGGTTTTTTATTAATTATTTATTAGGTTATAAGATGTAGATATCAAATTTGTACTTATTAAAAGGGGCTTAGTTGCGCCTACAGAATACGTTTACATCACCAGTAGCACCGGCTTTGAGAAGCCTCGAGTTGCATGCGCATGTTTGACAACGTCTCACACCCGTAATTTTTGGTTTACGAAAGTGCTGATAACATATTTCTGTGCGTTTTGATGTGCTTAACAACATTTATCTCGGTACGTTTTTTCAATCCCATGACTGTAAAAGATGAAAAATCGACATTGGACATCAAGATGGCTTTTAACGCTACCCTATGAGAGTTTGTTTAAGTGATTTATAATAACTATTTCGATTGTTATCAAGGTTAAGTAGTGTCAAAATGATAGCCTGCATTCTGGTAAGTTATCCTGACCAAATTGCATGTCCCTATCACCCTTAGGTACCGAGTTATGACGTTCAATGCGATGCTGGATACGAAATCCAAAATGCCGGCCATTTTTTCAAGAAGGCGGCATGTTCCCCAAGAGGGATTTTTTGGGACTTATAGTATTTTGATCCAGGCTATTCAAGGAACCTCTCCACCAATTTTTAGCTTGATAAACCAATTTTCCTCACTTTACCCTATTCCTGATCCATAAAAGTTGCCATGTCCTTCACTGGGAACTTACAAGCTCCATAAGATAAGAACAGTGACCTTCCTACAATTAGAATAACCTTCACATACGAACTTGTGTACAATGAAACGCTTTTCGTGTATTGGACTGAGTCATGCTTCGTCTGTTGTGGTTTCACTAATAGACTGGCATTCCATGAGTCCAAGATAAGAGATGATGTTTATGATTCATTTAAGGGTCTTTGCGACATCGTGGTCATGTGGTCCCGTGTACTTTGGGTAGAATTTGTCTGATAACTGGTGTTAATTGTGATGGCTGTATTAGTGTGTGTTATCTGTGATTCAGGTAGAAGGACTGCAGATGATGAATTTTTCTAATAGTTCCTACTCTTGCTACCAAATGCTACCGTCCACGATACCTAGCTGCGGACTTGTCTACTAGATGTCATTGCAGTCAGCATTTGGCGGCGAACGTTGGAACTAATATAGCGTTATCAAACTAACCTACAAACTTTATCTTCCACAAGTGTAGTTAGTGGAAGGTTCTTTTTCATGCTATAATAATAATAATAATAATAATAATAATAATAATAATAATACAGTAAATCTATGACATGGGACTGCCAGCTTTACTTCCCCTCTGAAGGAAGGCATACTGAGGAATATTTAATGCTCTTAAAAATCCGACGAGTTCGGCCGGGTTTGAACCCGCGATCTTGGGCATAGAAGCTCAGCATGCTACCAACTACGCCACCGAAGCCGCTGACCAGTAGCTAAGGCAAATGATTTCTTTATTTATTTCATTGAGTGAGAAGCCTCCGTGGCTTAGGCGGCAGCACGCCGGCCTCTCACCACTGGGTCCGTGGTTCAAATCCCAGTCACTCCATGTGAGATCTGTGCTGGACAAAACGGAGGCAGACAGGTTTTTCTCCGGGTACTCCGGTTTTCCCTGTAACAATTTCATTCCAGCAACACTCTCCACTATCATTTCATTTCATCTGTCATTCATTTAATCATTGCCCCAGAGGAGTGCGTCAGGCCTCGGCAGCCGGCACAGTTCATATCCTTGCCGCTAGATGGGGGCATCATTCATTCCATTCCTGACCCGGTCGGAGACTGGAAGCAGGCTGTGGATTTTCATTTTCATATCATTGAGTGGTGTCTGTTGCTGTTTTTGTCTTGATTCCCGAGTGAATCTAGTTTAGCTAGTTAGTTCCTTTTTCAGAACAGCAAGGTCATCTATCCCTAGGGCCTAGTTTGACTTCATTGCATTGAGAATCATCTCATTTATTAAAACAAAAAGAAACATAAACAATGTGTTTAGTTGACAGAGTTTTTGGCTATTGCTGCACCTGCCTGATAATGTCTTAACTATCTGAAAGCATTTGCACTGTACGTTAAGTTAAATGATTAGAGCAGGTGCTGCTGGAAACGCTGGTAATGTCGAAAAACTTGACCAAGTCGCTCTCCAACCCTTCATGTTACCACCTGCTTTATTTAGCCTTGACAGAGAGAGTAGAACTGAAACCTGATCGAGATTTTGCTTGTGAGAGGCAGCTTTGTTTCTGTTCGTACGAATTGATAAGCTCCATAGGTAAAGTACTGCGCCAAGCGGATATAGTTTCCATGGCTGGGCTGATAGCGGATGAGCTGCGGATAGATTTTAGAATACAATCCGAACTTGTTGAATACGATTACTAGGACCCAGATGTTTATGACATATATTTTTAGCCTATTTTCAATTTTGAAAAAAAAAAAAAAAGGCTTATGAGATCACCTTTTGTCCGTGTGTGTGTGCGTGTGTGTGTGTGTGAGGTGTGTGTACCCCCTCCCTAATAAAATCTAAACGGCTGGAGCGATTTCAATGAAACTCGGTAAGTTCATAGCACTATTCCCGGCGACCTCGATTGTGCCCTTCAAATTTTGTTACGTCTCACCAATCCAACATGGCGGCTGTGCGAAATATTTCACTAGCATTCAATATCTCCGAAACTATCACCGATATCGCCCTGAAATTGTGTACGGTGATAAAGGGCACTACTAGAAGTTCACCTATGAGACTTTCAAAAACCTGGTGACTACAAAACCAACATGGCGGTCAAGCGAAGTTGAGACTTTTAAATAGACTTTTCTCGCGATTTAATTATCCAAACGTAATGAAACATGGTACAGCAAATGTTTATACACATTGTAATGCACTGGAGTCTAATTTAGTTCAATTGTTTACATAACCTCAAAATGGCGGTTGCGAAATATTCCACTGACATTCTATATCTCCGAAACTATTACAGATATCACCCTGCAATTTTGTACGGTGATAAAGGGCACTGATACAATTTTACCTATGTATATTTCATAAACCTGTAAAGTACAAAACGAACATGGCGACCAAGCGAATTTGAAATATTATAATAGACTTTTCTCGTGATTTAACTCTCTGAGCGCAGTGAAATGTGGTACATTAAATGATTTTGCAGATTGTAATGCACTGCCATCTAATTTAATTCAATTGTTTACATAACCTCGAGATGGCGGTTGTGCGAAATTTTAAAATTAAGTTTTATTTATTGTGTCCTAATCATGCGATCGAAGTGAAAGTTTGAATAATGAACCTAGGCAATAATTGTCCTTGAATGGTTCATAACACTATGGCCTATACATTTAACAATGCAACATGGCGACCATCCGAAATATTTAGACGGTTCTCAATATCTATGAATCTTTTACAGCAACCAAACTGATTTTTTTAAATGTTCATAGAGACTATGAACATATGTTCACCTATAGGACTTCAGTAGCTGGTGAGCACAAATCCAACATGGCGGCGACGCGACGTATAAATATTTAAATGGACGTTTCTCGCGAATTAACTATCCGAGTGCCGTGAAACGTTGCACTTTAAATGCTTTTACAAATGTTGATCTACTGGCATCTAATTTATTTCAATTGTTTGCATAATCACAAGATGGCTGCTGTGCGTAATTTTAAAATCTCGTTTTTACTTCTTGTGTTCTAATCATGCGATTGAAGTTCGAATACCACACGTACACAATAATATTAATGTAATAGTACAAAAATAAAAATCCAACCTGGCGACAATCTGAAATATTTAGACGGTTCTCAATATCTACGAATCTGTTACAGCAATTAAACTGATATTTTGTATGTTGATAGAGGCAATTAACATGAGTAGGATATACGAAAATAGGCTTTATAGTTCTTCACGGAACTACTTGTTTCAATACAAATGTAAGATGATGATTTAACATGGTGGCCACTCAAATCGGTCAACGATTTTCCGGGAGTTTTCCAGGAATTATCCAGGAGTAATTCTCATTTTTCCAGACTTAAAAATAAGCGGGGGGGGGGGGGGGCGCTTTATCGGTTGCCTACTTCAAAACCAAAATAAAGCAGTTCGGTTTGGTTTACTTATACAGATCTTGACAGAAATTAGTGGTGATTGCATTATTGATACGCAAGCCTACACACAAATGATTTAATTGTTGTTAAAAAAAGCCTTTGTGACTCAAATATCCGTATTAGAAAAAGAGAAAAGAATTCTGCTTGCAATTTTATCGCGGTGATGTTGTCTATACTAAATATGTTTTACAAAAAATACTATCGCGTGTTCTCCCACACAGAAACAGGTATTAGCCTGAGGAAATTTCTTTCGTTAACGATAGAGTGCTCTCAAAACCGCAGTGGGAGTAAGATTTAGGATGGAAAGAATTTTATAATTAATTAACAGTGGCTATTTTCCAGGAGTTTTCAAATTTTCCCTCATTTTTCAGGAGTTTTCCAGACCTAATAAAAATCCAGGAGTTTTCCAGGATTTCCAGGTTTTCCAGGAGTAGTAGCCACCATGTTAAAGCTGATCTTATTCAAATTATGCCATTAAGCAAAATTAACACTCCGAACTGAAAAGGGTTGCAATTCTGGCTGTATAACACTAATTTTAAACATAGGAAATGACATACTGTACCTTAGAGAACGACTTTCTCCTCAAATGTATAATTGTGTTGCTTTAATTCAAAATGATTTGCCTTTATAAAAATACTAGCAGTAGTACCCGGCTTCGCCCGGTGGAATGATGATAATGTTTTAAGGTCTCCTTAGAAATATAATGGACTTAAAATCTAAGTGATTTGCCCCCAAAGACAATGAGGGAGTAATATCTAGGTCATTTGCCCTTTTGATAAGGATGATAATAAAAACTACTGTTGAATTGACACGTCAAACTTACAAACTACCGTAATAGAAACACACATTTCAAAATTCACAGGCGAGGAAGACTTATTGTGTGTGGTGATTAATGGTGTAATGGACGTAACATCTACTGTAGGTCATTTGCTCTTATGATGAGGATGATAAGGGAAACTACTACCGGTATTGAATTGACACTTCAACGTATAATGTACACAATGTACTGTAATAAAAATAACTATATGGCGGCTTCGGTGGCGTATTTGGTAGCATGCTGAGCTTCTATGCCCAAGATAGCGGGTTCAAACCCAGCCGAAGCCGTCGGATATTTTAAGAGCGTTAAAAATCCGTCAGTATGCCTTTCTTCGGAGGGGAAGTAAAGCCGGCGGTCCCATGTCAGATTTATGGCATGTTATTGAACCTTCCACTAATTACACCTGTGTGAATCTAAATTGGATAGGTAAACAACGCTCATAGATGTCTACGTCCGTTGCCAAGAGCCGACTGCAGTGGCGTCTAGTAGCTAAGTTCCAAACTTGGCCTAGTAGTCGTTGACGGTGGCGCTTGGCGGCAAAAGTACGAAATATTTGAAGAATTCTAAGTTGCAGTTTGTACTTAAATTAAAAAAACAGATAACACACACTAATACAGTCATCACAATTAACACCGGTTATCAGACAGATTCTACACACACCCAAAGTACACGGGGCTACATGACCGCGTTGTCGCAGCCCCTAAACTTAAGAACCAACCAACCAAAAATAAATATTTTAAAAATCACAGTCGAGAAAGACTTTATGCGGCGGTGATTATTGGTATGATGCGCGTAACATCTAGGTCATTTGCACTTATGATGATAATAATAAGGTAATGAAAAAATGACTACTAAACGAACATGGTGTTATTTTAAAACTGATATAGGTAATTCAGGTGTCTAGCTTCGATGTCTTCCAAAGTCTCAACCTTATTTTCTGCCTTAGGCCTGTACTGGATGCGTCTAGTGAAAGAGCGTACTGCTCGGCAAAGACAAAGAATATAGGTCCAAGCTGCACGAACCTGAGATGATCGCAGATGATGACGAAATATGATGACACACGTTCGGGGTTCCCCGTCCTATACAGATTGACCGGGAATCACTCACTGTTTCGCAACGGCCCTGTGCTGGCATCAGCATAGACAGCAGGAGATAACACGGAAAGTACTCTCAAGTCACCTCACGATGAATCAGCAAGCTATTCTCACAACTGACCCCCCCCCCCAGGGTCTCACAACTTTTGGGACGTGGGTTGGCGACCACGGAACCCCAGCTGAGTCTGGCATCGCTTCTACTTCCTGGTGCCGGGCTCACTTCAGTTCTCTTTCCTGTCGGCCTCCCTTGGTCAACTCTTGTTCTCTTCCGACCCAGACTGTATTAGGGTATCCGAGGGCTAGGGAGTCTTTCAATTTCCCGCCTTAATTGGCTTTGTTGCATCTTTCCTGATACCCTCATTCTTCGAGGGGTCTGCCTTCTTTTCCTTTTCATAATATCTCCTGTCTTCTGCTCAAGGCCCTCAAAGAGGCAGGGTGTGTGTAGACCCACCACTTCTGGTACACCCTCAAGGGCTCATGACTGGTGAGTTAGGAAGCTGGCAACCCCGAGGAATTCCTGAGCTACATGCAGGGAATGGAGTGGTATGTCAGAAATTTCAAGTGGACAGTGTTACGCATCGGGTTCTAAAGGGTAAGTATACACACTTTGTTTTCGATCGGTGAACGATGTAGATTTGTACCAAAGGGCCTTAATGCGGGAAATGGAGTGGTCTGTCCGAAATTTCGAGTGGACAGTGTTACTCGTCGAGTTCCAAACGGTAATTATGTAAAATCTGGTTGAGATCGGTGAAACGGTGTAGTTTTGTGCCAAGGGCCAAAATGCAGGGAATGGAGTGGCCTGTCCAAATTTTAAAGTGGACAGTGTTACTCATCGGGTTCCAAAGGGTAAGTATACACATTTTGTTTTCGATCGGTGAACGATGTAGATTTGTGCCAAAGGGCCTAAATGCGTTGAATGGAGTGGTCTGTCCGAAATTTCGAGTGGACAGTGTTACTCGTCGAGTTCCAAAGGGTAATTATGTAAAATCTGGTTGAGATCGGAGAAACGGTGTAGTTTTCTGCCAAAGGGCCAAAAAGCAGGGAATAGTGTGGTCTGTCCGAAATTTCAAGTGAACAGTGTTACTTGTCGGGTTCTACGGGTAAGTATATAAAATTGGGGTCAGATCGGTGAAACGGTGTAGATTTGTGCCAAACAGCCTAAATGCAAGGGATGGAGTGGCCTCGCCGCAATTTCAAGCAGACAGTGTTAGTCGCAGTGTTCCAAAGGGTAAATATACAAATTTTGGTTGAGATCGGTGAAACGGTGTAGATTTGGGACAAAGGGCCTAAATGCAGGGAATGGAGTGGTCTGTCCGCAATTTCAAGCAGACAGTGTTACTCGCTGGGTACCAAAGGGTAAGTTAACGAATATTGGTTCTGATCGGTGAAACGGTGTAGATTTGTGCCAAAGTGCCTAAATGCAGGGAATGGGGTGGTCTGTCCGAAATTTTAAGTGCACAGTGTTACTCGCAGGGTTCCAAAGGGTAAGTATACAAAGTTTGGTTCAGATCGGTGAAACGGTGTAGATTTGTGCCAAAGGGCCTAAATGCATGGGATGGAGTAGCCTCTCCGCAATTTCAAGCAGACAGTGTTAGTCGCAGTGTTCCAAAGGGTAAATATACAAATTTTGGTTGAGATCGGTGGAACGGTGTAGATTTGGGCCAAAGGGCCTAAATGCAGGGAATGGAGTGGTCTGTCCGCAATTTCAAGCAGACAGTGTTACTCGCAGGGTTCCAAAGGGTAAGTATACACATTTTGGTTCAGATCGGTGAAACGGTGTAGATTTGTGCAAAAAGGGCCTAAATGCAGGGAATGGAGTGGTCTGTCCGCAATTTCAAGCAGACAGTGTTACTCGCAGGGCACCAAAGGGTAAGAATACGAATTTTGGTTCTGATCGGCGAAACGGTGTAGATTTGGACCAAAGGGCCTAAATGCAGGGAATGGGGTGGTCTGTCCGAAATTTTAAGTGGTCAGTGGTACTTGCAGGGTTCCAAAGGGTAAATATACAAATTTTGGTTGAGATCGGTGAAACGGTGTGGATTTGGACCAAAGGGCCTAAATGCAGGGAATGGGGTGGTCTGTCCGAAATTTCAAGTGGACAGTGTTACTCGCAGGGTTCCAAAGGTTAAATATACAACTTTTGGTTCAGATCGGTGAAACGGTGAAGATTTGTGCAAAAGGGCCTAAATGCAGGGCATGGGGTGGTCTGTCCGAAATTTAATGTTGACGGGGTTACCCACAGGGTTCCGAAGGGTAAGTATACAAATTTTGGTTCAGATCGGTGAAACGGTGTAGATTTGTATACATAACAGACAGACAGACAGACAGACAGACAGACAAACTTTGTGCTTTATATATATAGATAGATTATTGAAATGCCAGTAGGATGTGAAACTCGAAGATATGTAGAAAATGTTCTGGAATTCGTAATATGGTTTCCATTGCTATCGGCAGCTTTCTCATGAAAAAGTTATTGTTGTTGTTGAAGTTGATTCTTTAGGGGTTATGCGATGTTGTGGTCATGTAGCCCCGTGTACTTGAGTGTGAGTAGAAGTTGTCTGATAACCTGTGTCGGTGTGATGTCTGTACTAGTGAGTAGCTTTCTAATGAAATGTACCTAATACATACTTTCATTCATTCATTCATTCATTAAGATATTTTAAAGTCAATAACTTTATGTTGTTGCAGAGATAAGAAGACGAAAACTTAAGACCTTTGCAGAGAGGGCTAGAGAATATTACAAACACGATATCCACAGAAGAGACTGGAGGTTCGAGGACACCTCACAAGAAATACCGAAAGCCGTATGACAAACAAAAAATGTAATCAAAAATTGTTGTTGATTCTCTAGGGGCTTTGCTACATTGTGGTCATGTGTAAAGGTTGTCTGATAACCTGTGTCACTGTTATGTCTGTACTATTATGTGTACTTGTAATCGATATAGAAAGCGGCCGCGGCTTTGAGTTAGGAACCATCCCGGCATTTGCCTGGAGTAGGAGTGGGGAAGCCACGGAAAACCTCTTCCAGGATGGCTGAGGTAGGAATCGAACCCACCTCTTCTCAGTTTTGCCTCACGAGGCTGAGTGTACCCCGTTCCAATTCTCAAGGCCATTTTTTCCCTGGTGCAGTCAGTTCGCATTTGATGGTGCGCAAATGCGAGGGAGACGTGTCAATATATTTACTGGAACGCTAAAGATCCCCTTCGGGGCAAAATTCCGGCACCTCGGCGTCTCTAAAAGCCGCAGGAGTTAAAAGGGACGTAAAACCAATAACAATATTGAAATGAAAATCCACAGCCTGCTTCCAGTCAACCGACCGGGTCATCTAGCGGCGAGGATATGAACTGTACCGGCTGCCGAAGCCTGTCGCACTCCCCTCGGCAATGATTAAATGAATGACAGATGAAATGAGAGTGGAGTGTGTTGCTGGAATGAAATTTGTGACAGGGAAAACCGGAGTACCCGGAGAAAAACCTGTCTGCCGCCGCTTTGTCCAGCACAAATCTCACATGGAGTGACAGGGATTTGAACCACGGACCCAGCGGTGTGAGGCCGGCGTGCTGCCGCCTAAGCCACAGAGGCTCCCCAATAACATTATTATTAAAATTACATTTCTTGGCCGAGCCGGGAATCAATCCCGGGCCTCTGTGGTGACAACCACGAATACTAACCACTACGCAATGAGGCGGCTACAAAATGGATTGATGTAAACAAGAAAAACGCAGGTGAGTTCAGGCGTGCTTGGTTCTCTATTTCAATTCCAGACAAATGTCGGGACAGTACCTATCGTACCTTCCACCTCATTGATCAATTTAATTTCATCCAGGAAGGCCATTCGGCCGTAAAATAAAACCAGCCAAGTAGAAAACTGACCTTACCTCATCCCTGATCAAAAGAGAACATAGGCTATCTCAACAAGACGACACACAAAAACACACACACTCACCCGACTTGAACAGGATTTGCAGGCGAAACTGCAGAATACTCCTTGATAGAGGTCTTTAACCGGAGACGATGCGGCGAACTGTTCTCAATAGCGTCTGTTTGATACAGGAGACGCACGGTTCATTATATTTAAGGCTGTGGATATTATTGTTTACGTTCTAGAAGAGAGCAGATCACGGGATGTTTACATTAATATGGCGCATTTACGAGAACAATGCCCCCGATAAATTTTGCAAATTAATGCACTGTTACTTCCGGGTAAAAACCTTCAACAAAACAATAAAAGCCCAGATTAAAAATATGGATAGTAGATATTTGTCACAATTCATATGCAGGCTAGTTATTTTCTATCATATAAATAAAAATCTTCTCTGATATAATATTTTCCAATCGATTAGGTTGATTCAAACGACGCACTAACTGATTGGCACCTGATACAAAATTCACACTCCATATTTTGGAAGAAGATTTGTTTTACTCATTTCAAGCACCGAGTTAAAATATTTGTTCACATTCATCACTTGTTTTTCTAAATTATTTAATTGTCTATATTTTTGAATTTTCAATATAAAGCCCAATGTTTTATTTACACTCATCATTGCAAAATTTGTTATTTTTCTAACTGTATTTTGAAAAATTTAATGTAAAGCCCAATATTATATTTTATTTTATTTTATTTATTTATTTATTTATTTACAATTAATATTACATTGAAATGATATTCATATTATTATTCCATTTCATTCTTTTAATTGCAATTTATATCATAAGCATTTCACATCAAATAAACATTAGACTTAAGCACTTCTATAGTATTTTATTTATATTCTTAATTGACTTCATTTTAATCGAGCTGAAGAAGACCTCAATGTACAATATATAATATATATATATTTGTATCAGTATTGATTGGCGTATCATTTAAACTTTTAATAGTGATTAATGAAAACACTAATTAATACGAGGGCGGATCAAAAAGAGGTTGCCCCTATTTTTTAGCCCCAAAAATACACACAGGTAATTACAAATATACGTACTGTTTTATAGTCCAGTACAGCTGCACAGAAGAAACTCCTTTTGTTCCAAAAACCGAGCTATGGTTAGCTTTTAGTAAATCGTTAGAAAAGCACAAGAAAAGCTTAACTCTAAATTTCAGAATAATTTGCACGATCATTTAGTCGGAAAACTCAAAAACGTTTTGAAAAGAGTTTTCTCTCTGAATCGACGTATTTTAAAGAGAAGTTTTTTAAACAAAAAGAAATGTAGAGGACATTGTCACCTACAATTTGTCTCATTGAGGTCATGTCATACGTTTTGAAATGCAGAAGGTAGGTGGCGCCAAAGTTTCCAAAAAACTGTTTTTTCACTTTTTGTCCTGGAAAAAAATGTTTTGTTCACAAAAGAGCGAATCATAAATTTGTTCCTCTCAAAATTGTCTACAACATTTATTGAAACATTTTTCTTTCTCCGACTTACCGTTCCAAAGTTATAGTCTGCCGAAGTGTGAAAATTGTCCGACACCGGTCCCAGTCTAAACTATGCCCACCGCTCTCTCTGCAATAAAATAGTAGCCTTGACCAGGGCCGGCGAGAATGAGTAGCTTTCGCCGGCCCTGGCCTTGACTACGCAGCGTTGCATTTGCTCTTCTTTACCGCTTTTCAACATTTTTTTCGTTTTCCGACAACATGATACTACAAATTATTCCAAAATTTAGAGTTAAGCTTTTTTTGTGCTTTTCTAACTATTTACAAAAAGCCAACCATGGCACGGTTTTTGGAAGAAAACCATTCCAGCGGCACTGTACTATTACGTACCTTACACTATTTTTCCACGAATCTGTGTGAGAAGCGCACAGCGAATAAAGCGCACATACAGGTATTTGCGAAGAAAGCGCACAAGGGCCAATGTGACAGTTTAGGGTAGGGGTTACGTTACCAGGAAATGAATACTTGGAGCTGGTTGGAGGTGAGTCATCACGCAATACAATAGCTCAGGTTCATTCCTCCCGAGCAGCCGCCCCACCTCACCGACCCCTTCTTTGTCATTCCTGTTCTGATGGTCCTTCAAGTCACTTCGTAAGCAGCAATAATCTGTTTTAGTGTTTTAAACTTACTTGTGTTAAAGTTATTTTACTAGTATACCTAGTGTTTTGAACGTTTTCTTTCTTTTTAGTATTTATACATGGTTTAGTTATATTATGGAAGTCTTAACTACTAACAAGGGTAAGCCTGCATCACATTATAACGGATACGCATATAGGGAGTTTAGGAAGAATATAGATGGGTTAATAGTTTGGCGATGTCAGAAGGAAAGGTCAAGTAGGTGCCGTGGAGTGTTAAAAAGTAAAAATGGCGAAGTTTTAGAAGTTACTGATCACTCATGTGCAGCACCGGACACAGCCAGATTGGAAGTTATGAAGAGCATCAACGTTGCAAAGAAGAGAGCCCGTGAAGAAGACACGTCCATTTCAAAGATCTACAGAGAAGAACTGGGAGAACTCCACAACAAGGGCTACAATTTTTAACAGAAATGCCGCAACAACTCACCACAAAAAGAAGTATGTACATACAGAGAAACAGTGCGCGTGGAACCCAAAAGGAGCCTAAGACTAGAGAAGAAGTAATTTTAGACGAAGAATTGCTTCAGATGAACGACGGATCAAAATTTATGTTAGTGGACGAAGGCTCAGAGGAACGGATGATCATTTTTTGTTCAGAAAAAAGGAAAAGAGTGCTTGAGGAACCTACAAGGCTTTTTCATGGATGGAACGTTTAAAAGTTGTAGTAAACAGTTCGGTCAAATTTACACCATCCATGCTGATTATGGAAGCTCCGACACAGAAACTAACGTTTATCCAGTTGTGTTTGGCCTACTTCCAAACAAGAAGAAAACTACATACGTTCGTTTTTTTCGTCATGTACTGCAAGCAGTCCCAGAATGGAATCCAAGACACATCCACGTTGATTTCGAGGCGAGTGCAATAGCAGCAATTAGAGAAGTTCTGCCATCAGTTGAAATCCATGGGTGCTACTTTCATTTGAAAAAATGTCTGTGGAGAAAAATACAAGAAATTGGACTGACATGTGAATATAGAGAAAATGAAGAAATCCGACTGTCCACTCAAATGTGTGCTGCATTAGCCTTCTTGAAAACTGAAGATGTCCAAGATGGCTGGGTCGAAATTCACTCACAGGCTCTTGAAAACCCGAAATTAACTCGCTTCTTCGACTACTTCGTCGAACAGTGGCTGCATAATGACGAAATTCCTATTGAATTGTGGAATTGCTATGCTAGGCGACACAGGACTACGAACGCGGTGGAAGGTTGGCACAACAAAATCAACAATCTTCTTGGACGACCCAACCCCAAAATCAGAGATGTCATACTTTGTTTCAAGAGTGAAGCGGCGGAATCTTCTTGTATGTACATGAGGATAGAACTGAATTTAGCTGGGAAAAAGAGGAAGAAAACTTACATCGAGTTGGATAAGAAACTGGAAAGAACTGTGAAGAAGTATGAAGAAAATGGTGACATCACAGCGTGTTTAAAGACAGTTTCATATCTACAAAAACTTGGCTAGACCTTCTTTCTAGAAGAAAAGCAAGACCCGAAAAGAATGTAAATAGTAAACAGTTAATATTGACGAAGCTACATTCATGCTGATTTAAAGCAAGCCTAAGTATACTTTAAAACTGTAAATATATTTAAAAAGTTAACATTGACGAAGCTATACTCAAGCTGATTTTAAACACGCCTAAATGATTAAAAATATTTAGTAATTAATCATTTAGCCAGTCCACAGCCTGGATAAAGTGTGATGGGAATCAGAAACTAATTAATTCAACTTTTATTTTCTGTGTAACACTCCTTATTTCTAAGAAGATAGGGGCGGGATTCCTTCTGTAACTCCAAAAGGGTTGACTGTGCGCTTTCTTCGCAGTGCGCTTTTTTCGCGACACCTTTTTTCACATAGTCTCCACAATAACCACGTTGTTCACATCGAGAATAATTCGATGTTCCAATTAGAGCTGGTAATACGCGATGTCCGAATAATCGAATAATGTTATGCTAATCGAAAACGATTAATCGACTGACCGTTCAATTGATTAATCGACTAAGCGAAGAATCGATTAATTGATTAGTCTATACGAGATAAGAAAATAAGTTTAAATGAGAGATCATCGCTTAAGTTGAGTTACGCTTATTTTCGGAATGATGTAAAGAAATTTATAAAAGTTACTTTTTGGCTAAATCATGGTGGCCACTCAAATCAGTCAACGATTTTCCAGGAATTTTCCAGGAGTAATTCTCATTTTTCCAGATTAAAAAATAAGCGCGAGTGGTGGTGGGGGGCTTTATCGGTTGCCTACTTCAAGACCAAAATATAGCAGTTGTGTTTGGTTTACTTATACTGATGTAGACAAAAATTAGTGGTGATTGCGGTATTGATTCGCAAGCCTACACACAAATGATTTAATTGTTGTTTTAAAAAAGCCTTTGTGACTCAAATATCCGCTTTAAAAAAAGGAAAAGAAAGCCGCCTGCAATTTTATTGCGGTGAAGTTGTCTATACTCAATATGCTTTACAAAAATACTATCGCGTGTTCTCACACACGGAAACAGGTAGCCTGAGGAAATTTCTTTCGTTAACGATAGAGTACTCGCCCAAATCCGCAGCGGGAGTATGATTTAAGATGCAAAGATTCTTATAATTAATTAACAGTGGCTATTTTCCAGGAGTTTTCAAATTTTTCATCGTTTTCCAGGAGTTTTCCAGACCTAATAAAAATACATCAGTTTTCCAGGATTTCCATGTTTTCCAGGAGTACTGGCCACCATGCTAAATACACAAAGAGTCCTTCCTTGTTTATGTTAACAATAACCAAATAAGAGTCGGTGACAGCGGAGGGACAACCATCGATACAATTGGGCAGGAAAATGAAAAAAGAAAACGGAACAGTTTTCAGTAAAGATTTTGAATTCTTGTTCAATGTTTACAATCTAGGACAGGAACATTATTGTTTTTCTTTGTTTCAGCCTAGTTTTCACAAAGAAGGCACATTATTTCAAAATATATGATACAATTTGCTTCTATGAGAGCGTAGTGATAGGAACGAAGTACATCGATTAATCGACAAAACAATAAATTAATTATTCGACCAACTGATTGATCGATCGATCTAACACCCATCGATTAATTGTTTTTGTAGCAATTAATCGATTTTTCTGCTTCGATTAATCTACAGGGTCATTATCTATGTGCACCCCGATCAACACGGCAAGCTAAGCCCCCTGTGACTGGCGGTGGTATGCGCGCTCCGCTAACTCATATCGTTAGTTCACACGTCTTTTGTCATTCATATGGACGTGTATCTGCAAAGCTTAGACGTTAGTGTTGCACGTTTAGTGAGTATTGTGATTACTGTGATTGTTGGTCATGCCTAGACACCAATTCACATTGCGCGAACGTTTTATCGTTTCAAATTATCTTGTCGACTTCATCGTTATGCTTAGGTCTACCGTTATGCGTTACGGTTACGGCGTGTATGACGTCGTCATGTTGTTCAGTGCATATGCACCGAGTCTGAGTTTACTCCTGGGGTCTGGCGTTATGCGATACGGAGACGGCGAGTGCGTGACGTCATGCAGCCTCAGCGCGGGAAGCCCTTCGCTCGAAGCCCTCCTGAGCCTTTCTAGCATTTGTAGCATGCGTCATTTGAAATGATATAAAGTCTTGGTTGGTTGGTTGGTTCTTAAGTTTAGGGGCTGCGACAACGCGGTCATGTAGCCCCGTGTACTTTGGGTGTGTGTAGAATCTGTCTGATAACCGGTGTTAATTGTGATGACTGTAATAGTGTGTGTTATCTGTCTTTTTTAATTTAAGTACTGCAACTTAGAATTTTTCAAATAGTTCCTACTTTTGCCGCCAAGCGCCACCGTCAACGACTACTAGGCCAAGTTTAGAAATTGGCTACTAGACGCCACAGCAGTCGGCTCTTGGCAACGAACATAGAAACCTAAGAGCGTTGTTTACATTAACCTATCCAATTTAGCTTCACACAGGTGAAATTAGTGGAAGGTTCTTTAACATGCCATAAATCTATGACATGGGACCGCCGGCTTTACTTCCCCTCCGAAGGAAGGCATACTGAGGGTTTTTTAACGCTCTTAAAAATCCGACGGCTTCGGCCGGGTTTGAACCCGCTATCTTGGACATAGAAGCTCAGCATGCTACCGACTACGCCACCGAAGCCGCTGATATAAAGTCTAGTCTCTCAGACTGACTGTATCTTTTTATATCCATAATTTGTATATGAAAAGCAGAAAATCTTGTTCTGAAACGAGACGAACATTTCGAATCAAGTTTCCAGTACAATTAGGAGGCTCACTAAACGATTTAAAGAAACAGGCTCCGTAAATAATAAGAGAATTGTCAGACATTCTCTCATCAGAAGATGACAGATGTGTGTTACAAAAGAGGGAGGACATTTTCAGCATCGCCTATGGGCACTGTAAGTACACATTATTGAACATGTTTGGTAAAAGTGTGAAAGTGCGCGTCAACCACCGGCTGAACTGGGTACGTGCGCCCGCGATCTGCGCCAGTCACAGCCGGCTTTGCTTGCCGTGTTTACTCGCACGCACATAAGGACCCTAAATAACAGAAATTAATCGTTTAAAAGCGACGGCCATAGATTCAATGTATACAGCCCTATTGAAAAATGACCTGTACAAGGCATTCTATGAATCTTACACATGGGAAAGCATGAGTGACATAGCACAGCAAATGAGTGGTTAGAATACCACAGGAAGGAAGCTCGCATGCCTGGCTCCATGTCATATGGGACCCGGACAGGTTTATTATCCTCCTGGGCGAAAGTGTGCGGAAGAGTAGAACAGACAGACGGCGGGGCGCACCCACGTCTCTCAGATAGCCCCAAGACAAGAAGACGAAGGGAGGGGCAAGCTTCAGTATACATTAGCAAAGTTATTCTTAGCTCTCGGCAGGGTCCAACTATCTAGTATCCTTCTTCCTAAACACACACACACACACGTTGTGACAGACTGTTCGCATGTGTAAGGGAATAAATAATTACCAAGCTCCGGATTTGTAGGATCTAAAATGTTAAAATTAGGTTCTATCAGTGTATTAGGGTTTTAAAGGATCTTATGCGTTCAATTTGTGGCCTGTTTGCCATCTCTTGATGAATGCAGTACATTTGCATTTGTCTGTTGGCACAGGCTAGAGTAAAATGTGGCTTTTCACCAATGTTTCAGTCTCACTCCTGGCTGAGATTATATGGATGCTACTGAGGTATGGTTGGTGGTGAGTAATGACATTCAAGGCACAGTCAGTGCCTGTGGATGCTGTGAACGGTTCTACTCATAGGGTTAGTACTGCTGTTCTGACTCATTGAGGAAAGCAATGGCAAACTACTTGCCTAGTAAGCATCAATATAGCGCTGCCCTAGGTTCTTGTGGGTATCTACCCATATAATCTAACGGCGGTACTTTTTGAGGATCCAACCAGCCTTCGGGCTGACTACCTAAGAAACAGACAGACATGTGTTCAATTTCGGAATTGATCGGATTTTTGGAATATATATTTTTCTATCATCATGTTAAATTTGGGATAAAGACATCCACTGAAGGCTAAAGAAGTGATGGACCATAACACGTCATTACGTGTGGAGCAGAAACTTGGCCGATGACGAAGAGATATGAAAGTAGAATGCAGGCAGCCGAAATGAAATTCCTGAGGAGTATGATACAGAAGACTAGGAAAGAAAGAGAGTGATAAAGAAAGTGAATATACAGAAGCTGAATGATACACTGGAGCAGAACACATTGACATGGTATGGACATGAAAAAGGATGAATGATGAAAGAATGCCGAAACAAGTGATGGATAGACGATTGACTGGAAAGAGAGGACGAGGAAAATCTGGAGGACGGTGTGAGAGAACGAAACCTGGAGTGGAGTTCAGTGGTCGAGGAAGGATGGTGGACAGATTAAAGTGGAGAGTTGGCATATGTGCTCCGACCCGGCCTAAGCTGGAAAATGGAAATTGATGATGATGAAAATGAAAAATGAAAAAGGCCGGTATTAGATTTTCAAAGAAATTTGTCAAGGATCTTCTACAAAAGATATGGCAGTGTAATGAGGAAATCTTTTATAAGAAGTGGTTTTATAAAATTTATTTTACAGAAGATTTGAGCATCATGCTGTATTTGATAAAAGATTCAAAACAAAATGTCGGATCATAACAGCTGGAATATTACCACAACAAAAATGCTCATATCAGAGTATGAAATCCATGAATGGTTACATAATAAATGGTATAACAATGTATAAACATAAATAAAAGATGGATAGTGTAGGCAAAAATAGCAGAAGCTATTAGTGCTGGACAGTAAATAAAGGACGCACATTACAGGATATGAAGAAGAATTAAATAGTTAAACAGACCGATAAAAAGACGTTATGTTATGTTCTAATGTATTATTCTTGCTTTATAAGAGATTGGGAGCGCTTCTGAAATTAAAACCAGAATGCTCATAACGACAAACTCAAATGACCTTACATATTATATGCAAACTATTCATAATGGCTTGTCCCCGGGACAATCTAGTTTCACGGCCACTGGTTGTTCTTATCTCATGAGTTTGACCTCAAAATGCACAGTCAGTTCTGAAACCTCAAAAGGGTGTGCCATATTTCTAAATAGACGCCGAGCTCCTTATCTGGCGACAATGGAATTATTTACAGACTCAGGGAGTTAAGTTCATAGCAATGGAATGATTCATAAAAACAAAAATAGCATTAATAAGCGATGGGACGATAACACTAGCAACTTCAATACAGCTTGCCACGGTGGCTGAGTGGTTAGCGTGTCGGTCTACTAACCCCAAGATTGCAGGTTCGCCCCTGGCCGTGGTAAGTGATTTTTGAAAGGCGGCAGAAATACGATACGCATGTCATACGATGTTGGCATGTCAAAGAACCCATTAGAATTCAGTAGGCCGAGTTCATAATGGCAAAATTAATCTCGGGAGTTTCCACCAAAACAAAGTTCATCATTTCTCTACTAGAAAGCAGTATAGTGTTCAAGGAGCTTAGATATATATTATCTAACTTCCTTGGCTTTCACAGTGATTCAAGGAACAACGAAATTCGACATGCAAGCTACCCTCTGGGTGTCAAATTACAAAGCTTGCACCGGCCACCCGAGGCCATACGATATTATTATTATTATTATTATTATTATTATTACGGCAGTGGCGTATCAAGGCATTACGTTAGAGGGTGATAATTAGGGTTTCAAATTCTACACGGGGCTACATGACCGTGTTGTCGCAGCCCCTAAGCTAACAGGGTGTCTACTGTAAGGATGAAGTAAAAATTAGTTACTTTTTAGGTACCTTTTAGTTACCTTTTAGTTAATTTTAGTTACCTTTGAATTCAAGTTACGTCTGCGGTCTACAAGCATAGGCGCTCATCACGCGGTGAAGAAAAACAACAATGAACTGTTTTTAAAGAAGACTTTTATATATCGTATGGCTTTTAGTACCGGGAGTGTCCGAGGACATGTTCAGCTCGTCTGAGTCTGTAGGTGCTTCCAACGGACACCCTTAGGGTGAGCTACAAGTTCCGTTCAATTTCAAGTTGCTACCAGATATCAATGATACCTAGTGGTGAACGTTGGAACTTTGATAGAGCGTTCAGACGAAATATAACCTAACAATTTAGCTTCACACAAGTTTTGGCTGTGGAAGAATCCTTTACATGCCATAAATCCATGACATGGGACCGCCGGCTTTACTTCCCCTCCGAAGGAAGGCATACTGAAGGATTTTTAACGCTTTAAAAAAATCCGACGACTTCGGCCGGGTTTGAACCCGCTATATTGGTCACAGCAGTTCAGCATGCTACCAACTACACCACCGAAGCCGCTTTAAATGAAATTCACATGATGTTATAAAAATTTAAAAAATAATAAATATATACTAGATATTTAATATCCAATGAGTTGTTTCAGCTAATCTGTCGTCTTGTCCATAATATGTTGTTATTATTACGGTACCAAGAGGTTGCTCAGCTCTTGACCATTTGGCGAGATTTCCTTCGTCCCCGCTGTAGGTCGCGAAGAAATGTATGCGATGTTACGCGATCGTCACCGAATTCTGTCTTCGCAGTCAAATGCGGAGAAATATCGAGAGATGTTACACGATCGGCGCTGGTCTCAGTTGTTTGGTGAGCTTCCCGTAGTTTTCACGATAGAACACGGAGAAAAATCGCGATTTAGATCATCAGCGTCAATTTTAGTCATTCGACGAGATTTCCATTGTCCTTGAGTTCGGGCACAAGAAAATATAGCATTATTACGCAATCGGCGCCACTTGCTGTCCGTTTGACAAGAATACAGTTGTCCTCGTCATTGAATGCGGAGAAATATCGCGATGTATCGCAATCGCTGCCGCTCTCGGCCGTTTTACGTTGTCCTCGAGATATTATGCAATCGTCGCCGCACCCGGCCGTTCCATGATTGTCTGCCTGTCTATCTGTCCTGATAGAATGGCGGAGGCAAGCTCAAGGTAGGGCATGGTTAAAATTCACGCGTAGTTATGAACATGTTGTTCGGTCGGCGCCGTGATTCCCTTTGTCCCTATGCTGTAGTTGGGAGTTCATGAGTTCAGGGTGGATCACGAGGAGGATTTAGTATTTCGATGCTACGATGCACTTCTCGCTCCCCACACGCTTTTAAGTATACGGTCATGGGAAAAGTGGCAAGTAGGTTTCGTGATGGGTGCCCCGTGATGGGTGCCCAATCACCTTTGACAGGATTCCCGCAGTCCTCGTGGTCACAAGTTCACGATAGGGGACGGGTTTTATGATTTTACGCAACTGACGTCGATCTCGGTCCGTTTGACGAGATTCCGCAGGCAAGTCGTGCGGTCAGCCAGCCGTCTTGAGGATGAACGTTCGAAGTAGGTACGGTACCGAATATTACGAATTGTTCTGAGAGGATTGCACGGATAATACGACAAGAGGGCAAGTTTTATTTCGATTGAGAACCACGAATTATCAACAAGTTATCGAAATAATCGGTTAGATTATACACACATCAAAAAAAGTTTTGCATCACCTCGGTTCCCAGATCTCCGGCATATAGACGTTGACTGTGTATATTGTATCCAGGATACAGTCCCTTTGACTGTTCATAGATGTCACTAAAACTGCTCAAAGATGTAAACAACCATGCATGAGCAGGGCCTATTAGACGGAGGGGGTACGACAGCCGATCAGTTCCAGTCATTCCACCAGGACGAAGGTACGCTGCTCATGTTGTCGGTAGTTCTACCATGCCTAGAAGGTCAATACCGCAGTTCGATCGCGTCCGCATTGTTACTTTGTGTCAAGAAGGGCTCTCAACAAGGGAAGTTTCCAGGCGTCTCAGAGTGAACCAAAGCGATGTTGTTCGGACATGGAGGAGGTACAGAGATACAGGAACTGTCGATGACAGGCCTCGCTCAGGCCGCCCAAGGGCTACTACTGTAGTGGATGACCGCTACTTACGGATTGCCGCTCGGAGGAACCCTGACAGCAATGCCACCATGTTGAATAATGCGTTTCGTTCAGCCACAGGACGTCGTGTTTCAACTCAAACTGTGCGCAATAGGCTGCATGATGCGCAACTTCACTCCCGACGTCCATGGCGAGGTCCAGCTTTGCAACCCCGACACCATGCAGCGCGGTACAGATGGGCCCAACAACATGCTGAATGGACCCCACGGAATTGGCATCACGTTCTCTTCACCGATGAGTGTCGCATATGCCTTCAACCAGACAATCGTCGGAGACGTGTTTGGAGGCACCCTGGTCAGGCTGAACGTCTTAGACACACTGTCCAGCGAGTGCAGCAAGGTGGTGGTTCCCTGATGTTTTGGGGTGGCATTATGTGGGGCCGACGTACGCCACTGGTGGTCATGGAAGGCTCCGAAACGGCTTTACGATACCTGAATGACATCCTCCGACCCATAGTGCAACCATATCGGCAGAATATTGGAGAGGCATTTGTCTTCATGGACGACAATTCTCGACCTCATCGTGCACATCTTGTGAATGCGTTCCTTCAAGATAACGACATCGCTCGACTACAGTGGCCAGCATGTTCGCCAGACATGAACCCTATCGACATGCCTGGGATATGTTGAAAAGGGCTGTTTATGGACGTCTTGACCCACCAACCACTCTGAGAGATTTACGCCGAATTGTCGTTGAGGAGTGGGACAATTTGGACCAACAGTGTCTTGATGAACTTGTGGATAGTATGCCACGGCGAATACAGGCATGCATCAATGCAAGAGGACGTGCTACTGGGTATTAGAGGTAGTGGTGTGTACTGCAATCTGGACCACAAATGCTGAAAGTCTAGCTGTATGATGGTACAACATGCAATGTGTGGGTCTCATGAGCAATAAAACGAGCTGAAATGTTGTTTGTGTTGATCTCTATTCCCTTTGTATTTAACGGTTCCGGAACTCTTGGAACCGAGGTGATGCAAAACTTTTTTTGATGTGTGTATATCCGATGGAACGAAAGTTCGAAGAAAAAATCGACTTATAACGGAATTTCGAATTAACCATACTGAATGTCGCAAATTTACTTGACATATTTTTTAAATAAGTTATATGTATTTCGAAGATTTTTCGCAGTTTTTTCGAAACTGTAACATTTCGCAATATTGCGACATTAAATTGTTTCGCATTATTTCTGGACTTCAATTTGACATAGTTTCCAAATAACAGAAATGAGAGATTTCTTTTTAGTTTCGGAAGTATTCGCGAATAAACGTCTCGCGAAAAGTCAGGTTTCCTAGTACAGTAACACAGAAAAATATTTCACACGAAACTTAAAAGACTTCTTGATGCCTAAAATATACGTTAAACCGATGTATACCGCTCAAGGTATCCTCGGTATGTATTTCCTTTAGGTCGGGCACGGAGACATATAGCTTAGTACTATGCAATAGGCACGGCGCCGCTTGCGTGAAACTCGCAATCTCTGAGCCTAGCGGCACGAGTTTAAATGATTCAACCCGCCTTCAGAAAATTTTCGTTACCCGTTTGTAAAATTCGTTACTTATTCGTTACTTTCGTTACCCATTTGTAAAATTCGTTAGTTTTTCGTTACTTTCGTTACCGGTAGACACCCTGGCTAAGGAACCAACCAACCATGATTTTCAAAAACATAATATAGATTTTTATAGGTTTTAATATGTACAATATGTTTCTAAATAGCGCCGGCCCAGTGCAGTGGTTTTGGGGTAGCGTGCCTGCCTCTCACCCGGAGGTCCCAGGTTCGATTCCCGGCTCCATAACGGATTTAAGAAACTGACGTGAGGGCTGGAACGGGGCGCTGTGAGGATAATTGAGTAGCTGTCTGATAGTGAGGCAACACCCCGGTCACGAAAATAAAGATTTACGGCCGAGGGGACCCGATGCGCTGACCACGAGTCACCCCCCAATATCTGCAGGCAAAATGGCAGGGCAGCGGTCGCTTGGTAGGCCTAGGCCCTTAATGGGCTGTAGTGCCAGGGGTAAAAAAAAAGTTTCTAACTAGATTTGTATGTTTAAAGTGTAGCAAAAGTCAACAAACTACGAAAAGTTTAAAGTTAATGCCTAATTGTTAGTGGAAAATCTGATTGCAACGAGAGTGTAAATATTTTACATAATGATACGTCTTTTATCTAATTTTCACCGAGAACTTCACACTTTTAGGCAATATTTGCTCTGCTTAAATATATTAATTATTCAAATTCAATATAACCAAGGATGTCAGAGGTGATTTTCACACTGAAGCCCGATTAATGAACTTGGTTTATTGAGAATATTGGGAACTTTGCAGCAATAAGAGATTTATTCCCACTTCCTAAGGGTAAATAACCTAACAATAAGATATAAGCTGAAAAGTGATGAAAGTATTCGCATTTTCTGGCAGGTAGGATTTCTCTCAATCAACTAGAGCAAGGAATAAACACCGTCTTGTGGTTTACTTTTGAAAATTATCGACTAAAAATTCAAATATACTACAATAAATAGAACAAAATATTGCAATCACGTATTTTTAGGTACTCGCATATCATTTAGATGTTTTTTAGGTTCTATAGAATTCATTAATATGGCTCTTGTGAGTGCGATTCGGAAAGTAGTCTATTAACTTAAAGTATATTTGTATTTAGAAGTAAGGAAAAAGTAGGTAAAAACATAAGAATCCGGTCTCTAGAAATGATAACATTTACTTCCATAAATATGAAGGGATTCTGTCAGCCCTGTCAAAACATAAGTAAGTAATTTATCGAGTAAGTAAGCACTGTCGTTGTGCCGGTGTTCACTTGTAGCTTTGATCACCTGCACAACGACAGTGCTTTGAACAGGACTATTCTAACTGATAAGTATTCATATCCATTGTAGAAATAATAATAATAATAATAATAATAATAATAATATCGTATGGCCTCGGGTGCCGGGTGCAAGCTTTGTTATTTAACACCCAGAGGGCAGCTTGCATGTCGAATTTAGTTGTTCCTTGAAACACTATGAAAGTCAACGAGGTTATATATCTCCTTGACACTATAACTCTTTCTAGTAGAGAAATGATGAACTTTGTATTGGCGGAAAATCCCGAGATTTCTTTAACATGCCAACATCGTATGACATGCGTGTCGTGATTTTTGTCGCCTTTCAAAAATCACTTACCACGGCCAGGAGCGAACCTGCAAACTCACCCAACGTGGTAGGCTATTGAAGAAATGAAAGTGCATGATGTAATTTATTGTAATGTGTTGTGTAGATTAACTACTTACAAGTGGATAATTTCCATACGAAGACGTATAATACAGTGAAGTCCTTCCCTAAATTACAAAACAACGCAGAGGTCGTGTGGCGGCTGGATCGGATTAGCCACGGCCAGATAACTAGCAACTACCGATTACACAACAGCGGGTCGAGAAGCACCGGATGCCGTCTTAGCATGTATTACATACGGAGCTGGCAAGATACCCTAGTTGTGATAATTAAGGCTTGTGGTGTGAGGTAACTCCTGCGAAGAATTTTTGTTTAGTAAATCCATTTTACAATAGGTAGCGGACGAGCAGATTCAACAAATGAGTGACGGCGCGCGAATTACTTCAACTTAGTCCCGTATGCGTTCATATACCATTCAACCGATTACGATGAAATTTTGGTGTATTGTTGTTCCAACTCCGGCGAAGGTTTCTGATTTAGTAAATCCATTTTACCCGTATCCCGTGAACATAGGTATAGAACAAAGCAGTGAATTTTCCTAGTGGAAACTTATCTTCTCAATATGAAGTCTTACACTAAATGTATTCGTAAGATTTCAGCGCCGTGCAATTTGTACTTGTGGAGGAACCTCAAACAAAAGGTATACAGAAACAATCCGCGTACTCTGGAGGCTTTCGAGAACGAAACATCAGTGAGGATGAATTGCAGCGAGTGTATCAAAACTTCCTACGTTAGTGCAATGTGTGTTTAGAAAATGAAGGACAACATTCATATAAGTAATGATGGTTATTAAATACGTTAAAAAGTGTAAATCTGTTGAACTAGTTGGGCGCTACGCTTCTGCTAGCGCCTGTGCCTTGCTCGACGCACCGCAATACACTGTGGTCCGGCCGTCACACGACGCCTGCAAGGTTCCGTTCTACAGAGAAGGCTCTCACTGTATAATCAGTGTATCTTACCGTAACAAAAGAACAGCATTTTCCACAACCGAGACTTACCTGAAACAAACAAGAAATACAGTCTAAGTACAACCCCAATAAAATTCAACACATGTAAACAAGTATGTTATGCACAGAACACTTCGGGGATTTTTTTATTAGGGTAAATAACGTACAACAGGATGTCTACCAAAACCAACAATTCCCTGAATTTTCCAGCATAAATCTGAAAATTACCTGAGTAACAGTACCGGCCATAATAAATATATAAAACAGAGTTTGTACCTGAAGAGGATTTCAAAAAGTACTCGAACAATAAAAAGTAGCATGACAGAGTTGGAAAGACAACATTTCTAAATTTTTCATCCAGAAAAACTATTGTACTTGCGAGTATTGAAGTAGCTCGTCAATAGTAATGCTCTCAAAAATCACACAGTTACACATTTAATTTGTGTGCTCTATCTTGCTAGAAATGAGAGCTGATGATACATCAACTACAATCATCACCAGAATATATTTTTTCTCCGTCAAAATTTAAAAGCTTAATTTCCAATTATTCAAGGCTGGACCCTGTAAAACTAAAATCCCCTGAGTGTCATTAAAATACACTGATAATTCCCTCAGTTTTCCAGGATTTAAAAATTGCCGGAGTATTCCCCGTTTTCCATGTCGCAGGTACACACAAATGTTTCTCGCCATCGCGAGACGTAGCGGAAGTATGCGAACCCGCGACTTTCAAGGACAAGTCCGCTTTGTAAAATATCGGTCACTTCGTTCAGGAATAAATGTATCTGACAGAAATGTAATAATCGGTTTTCGTTACAAGGAAAGGTTGTAATTCTATAATAGTAATATAATAATAATAATAATAATAATCATAATAATAACTAATCTTAACTACTACTAACAGTAATAACCGAAGGTACGTGATAGAATTGCAATATTCCATTATTTATAAAAATAAATATAGTTTGTATATCCACTTATTTTATAATTTTTCCGACCAGATTCGCATTTCAGCATGATCACGGGAATTTTAGTACCGTAGCTAATAAACAAAGGTAAAATAAATGTAACTGTGCGGTACTAGAGGGCTTAGAAGAGAGGGAGATGAACTGTGCATGTTTGAGTATCTAGGTGTAGTGGATCACTGATCAAACCCAACTCTTCTCAACCTTGCCTCACTAGGCTCAACTGACTACATTCCAGCCCTTAAACCTGGATTCGATTTCTTTGTAGAGCCGGGAATCGAACCCGGATCTTTGGAGGCTCGGCCAATGTTTATAAGAACTCATTCTATACGAAATGCAAGGAATTGTCTATAACGTGTTTTTGTCTATCCTATTAACGCGGAAACATTACAATGACACAGGTTATCACACACCCAAGTACACGAGGCTAACTGATCGCAATGTACTGTAAAGACCGAGAATGAATGGACGCCAACAGATTATGAGTATGGTAGGAATGACAGTTCAATATTCTTACCTCTCTCAATTCAGGCGTTTTCTCTTATCTGATGATCAATTTTATCCACAGTAGCACGTGGTCACTTCCGCACAAGACACACAATCTGATCTTAAACTAAAATGTCTCCTTTTTTTCTTGACCACTTTTAACACACCACAGCAAAAAATATCTTCAGTAATGACTTGTTATCACATTTCGAACATACACAGACACAGAGCACACGTCAGCCAGTATGTTAGTTTCTTCATCACAAGATGTGTGTGCCAAGCTCTCAGCTAGCATCTTTATCTTATCAGTGAGATTATTCTGTCGCGAAGGATGGATGTATGGCTAATATTAAAAGGGAAGTCTCTTTAGTCAGCCAGAGCTTGATTCTATGAATTTAAAAGGACACATTATTAATATTAGAGTTTTAGTACTTCTATGCTATCACATTTTACGCACCAGATTGTTTCACATAATACTGAAACAATAGAAAAAATCCACAGCCTGCTTCCAGTCTCCGACCGGGTCAGAAATGGAATGAATGAAGCCCCCATCTAGCGGCGAGGATATGGACTGTGCCGGCTGCCGAACTCCTCTGGGGCAATGATTAAATGAATGACAGATGAAATGAAATGATAGTGGAGAGTGTTGCTGGAATGAAATGTTGACGGGGAAAACCGGAGTACCCGGAGAAAAACCTGTCTGCCTCCGTTTTGTCCAGCACAGATCTCACATGGAGTGAACGGGATTTGAACCACGGACCCAGCGGTGAGAGGCCGACGTGCTGCCGCCTAAGCCACGGAGGCTGAAACAATAGTCTGGAATAAAAGTGTATTGATGTTAATTTTATGATAGGCACCTGGAATTAGGAAGAACTTATAAATACATTTTCTTTTCAATCTGGTTGGTTGGTTGGTTCCTCAGTTTAGGGGCTGCGACAACGCGGTCATGTAGCCCCGTGTACTTTGGATGTGTGTTGGATCTGTCTGATAACCAGTGTTAAATGTGATGGCTGTATTAGTGTGTGTTATCTGTTTTTAATTCAAGTAGGCTAAAGACTGCAGACATTCAATTTTCAAGTAGTTCCTACTTTTGCAACCAAACGCCACCGTCAACGACAATACTTCTGAACTTGGATGCTAGATGCCACCGCAGTCGGCTCCTGGCGACGAACGTTGGAACCTAAGAGCGTTAGTCAAATTTAACCTATAATTTATCTTCACGCAAGTGCAGTGAGTGGAAGGTTCTTTTACATGCAATACATCTATGACATGGGACCACCGGCTTTACTTCCCCTCCGAAGGAAGGTATACTGAGGGATTTTTAACGCTCTTAAAAATTCCGACGACTTCGGCCGGGTTTGAACCCGTGATCTTGGGAATAGAAGCTCAGCTACGCCGCCGAAACCGTCTCTTTTCAATCTGTAGCTACTTTGTACCGAATACAGTTTACGCCACAGTTAATTGCCGCTCAGTTCCGGTAGTGCAGTTGCACTGAGGATGGCGTAAAGTGTACGTATCATTTTATCCTGCTTTCGTCAACGTTTAAAATGAGTAGAATGCAATCACTTTGACTGTATTTGTGCGTGCCCAAGTTTACGGGCCTGTTGCCATTTGAGGGCGTGACAGATTTAATGACAAGGTAAAGAAGATTCCTGTAAGGGCAAAGTTCCATCACCAGCTACCGCTGTAATAGGGGATCATAGAGACGCCTCGTTTAGTCACTGAGACTTGCAGATTAGACTGAGCGCTAAAAGCCACAACCAGGGCTAGGATTTTAATGCCCTATGAAATGAAAATCCACAGCCTGCTTCCAGTCTCCGACCGGGTCAGGAATAGAATGAATGAAGCCCCTATCTAGCGGCGAGGATATGAACTGTGCCGGCTGCCGAGGCCTGACGCACTCCTCTGGGTTAATGCCCTATAACATTTATAAAATTATCCTGACTTGTAAAATTTGTGAATTTCTGAATTAATTTGTCGTAGGACCCCAGGCCTACTCATAACTGAAGTAGTTAAAGTGTCATGAAAATAGTGTCGGCTCTAGCGGAAAGTGTCTAAAAAATAGTGTCGGTGCTAGCAAGTGTGTTTAAAATAGGGTAGGTTCTGCGTTAAGTGCCTTTAAAATAGTTTCAGTGCTAGCAGGAGTGTCTTTAAAATAGTGTCGGTTCTGCGGAAAGTGTCGTTAAAATAGGATCGGCTCTGCGGAGTGTGTCTTTAAAGTAGTATCTGTTCTGCGTTAAGTGGATATAAAATAGGATCGGTTCTGCGGAAAGTGTCTTTAAAATAGCATCGGTTCTGCGGAAAGTGTCTTTAAAATAGCATCGGTTCTTCGGAAAGTGTCTTTAAAATAGTATCGGTTCTGCGGAAAGTGCCTTTAAAATACGGTCGGTTCTACGGAAAGTGTCTAAAAAATAGTGTCGGTGCTAGCAAGTGTGTTTAAAATAGGGTAGGTTCTGCGTTAAGTGCCTTTAAAATAGTTTCAGTGCTAGCAGGAGTGTCTTTAAAATAGTGTCGGTTCTGCGGAAAGTGTCGTTAAAATAGGATCGGCTCTGCGGAATGTGTCTTTAAAGTAGTATCTGTTCTGCGTTAAGTGGATATAAAATAGGATCGGTTCTGCGGAAAGTGTCTTTAAAATAGCATCGGTTCTGCGGAAAGTGTCTTTAAAATAGCATCGGTTCTGCGGAAAGTGTCTTTAAAATAGCATCGGTTCTTCGGAAAGTGTCTTTAAAATAGTATCGGTTCTGCGGAAAGTGCCTTTAAAATACGGTCGGTTCTACGGAATGTGTCTTTAAAATAGGATCGATTCTAGCTAAAGTGTCTTTAAAATAGTAGCCTACCGGTTCTGCGGAAAATGCCTTTAAAATAGGATCGGTTCTAGCGAAAGTGTCTAAAATAGTGTCGGTTCTGCGGAAGGTGTCTCGAAAATAGTGTCGATTCTACAGAAGGTGTCTTGAAAACAGTAGCCTATAGGTTCTGCGGAAAGTATCTTGAAAATAGTGTCGGTTCTGTAGAGTGTCTTAAAATATATTATTAGTTCAGCGAAAATTAAGCCAAAGTATTAAACATTACAGTGATACTAGAAGGATTAATAGAAAATTAATTACACTGTTATCAAAACAGGCAGATTAATTGGAAACAAACCGAAACGATAGACAAGTACACTAACACGTCAATCACTTGTAGACCACACACACAACGGATCAATATTAGCGATACACACTTTGCACACGATGTTTCTTGTAGCTGTATCAGATCACAACTAAACCTTGATTGGGAGAGATCCGATCTCTTAACTACTGGACCTGCTTGTCACACATTCTACTTTTAATAGCACCTTGTTTCTCTCCTCCTCCCACGCACGCACACATGCACACGCACTTTCTTCTTGTCTTCTTTCCTCGGCGCGAAGGATGGCAGGCGAGCCAGTGTGGGTGAATGGAATCAGTGGACTGAAGAAGGACTTGACAGATCGTGTGTGTTGAGAGCAGAGCGAGGTGGGCATGCACGGGATCAGCCAGCCAGCCAGCCAGTCTTAGCGAAAGGAATGGTGGGAGAGAGAGCGGGGATATGAGAGGGGAGGATATAGGGAGTGTAAGGTGAGAGAAAGAGTGAGATCGACAAAGCGCTAAGAGTATCCGCCCATCAGATGCACTACTGCAACACGACACTCACATGCCAAGTTGAATACCATGCTTACTTTATTTAGGGGCTTCGGGCATCTTTGCTCTCCAAGTACAGGGTGTTCATTAAGTCGCCGAATTCAATAGTTGGTATTTTCCCTGACTTTTTACTAGGGCTTGGATTTTTAGGTAAATAAATATATTTTTATGTAAATACATATTTTATATGGTCCACTATATAATGCAGAAACAGAAAGGAGGTAAAGAAGATCTCACGATGACCTTTATCAACGCTTTGGGAAGGTAAGCATCAACCGGATTCTGGAGAGGAGGAGGTTGCAATGGTTGGGACATGTCATTCGAGCTGAGGATACCATATCCAATCGTGTTTTCAGGTCGACACCAGCTGGCAAACGCTCGAGAGGCCACCCTAGAACAAGATGGAAGGATCGAGCGATAATGTTACTGGTAAAGGTGGTACCAACAGCAACTTTGGAGGATGCAAGGGACAGAGAGAGGTGGAAGACCATCTGCGACAGATACTTGTGAAAAGTCTCAGTCCCTCCTGTTGTAATGCCTGTGTTGTTTTGTACAGTATATACATTTTTGTTTTATGCTCGTTTTGTCTGTCCTGGGTCTGAACGGCCTGTTAATACAATAAATGATGATGATGATGATGACGATGATGATTATGAAATACATATTCTAAGCATTTTTTCTATAAATACATAAATTCCTGCATTTCACTTATTAGCACATAAAAAGACATAATATTTACATGTTTTAAAATCAGTATGCTAGATCTTTCAGTTTATTGCATTTTTGTTCGACCCTGACTATTAATGTCAGAAAACTGTATCATAAAGATGGTCATTATAACACTATTTTTCATTATGAAACAGTTTATCCCACCAACCAGAGCTCAAGAAACAGTTGTTTGACCAATCAGGTGAGGATAGCAACGCACCTGCACCGAGTTCCAATGCCTTCTAATTTAAATTTCACTGCCTGGCCTAGTGTCATAGTGGGGCAATCAAGGAGGCCATGGTCAAACAAGGTATTCTGTACGTCCCATGCGCTCTGTTCAGTACATAAAACTGGCGAAATCTCGACAGATATTTATGGATATTTATGAATATTTATGTTCGAACATAAACTATTTATAATAATTATCGTCGAACATAAACAGTCGTCTGCAACTCGCCTATAATGGTAATTAAGACAATCGTATGGAAAATATAAAACTCGCATACGCTCGTTTTATAAACATACTCTTGTCTTAATTATTGCCATTATAGGCTCGTTGCATAATGTACTATTTTGTTCTGAGTTACTTCAACGGGGAAGAACCTGTGAGCTATCTAATCTTCATGCAGAGCGTATGTCAGCTTGCTACTGTGTTATTCTTAACTTGTCGCCCCGTGCCACTCACTGTGGAAGCCGGGGATTTCCTTGTCCATAGCCATATTGCACCAAGTGCAAGACCCCCTCCCCCAGTTACCTGGAACCAGTGTCACTCACATGCAGTTCATTTCTGGCACTGTGAAGTGTAAGGCAGTTCTACGATGCCTAAAGTAAAAACAACTATAAGTTATCGTCTGTTGCAGAATTTAAAGATAATGTTACTTCCGATTGGGGCGTTCTGTTCTGCCAACCATGTGGGAAAGCAATCAAGGCTGAACAGGAGAATGAAGATCAGATGGGTAGATAGAGTATCACATGAAGAGGTATTAACACGAATGGGAGAGGAGATATGTTTCTGGTGACTGCTAATGAAGGGAAGATGATGATGATGATTGTTGTTGTTTTAAGGGGCCTAACATCTACGTTATCGGCCCCTGAAGGTTTGGGTGGTCGTGAAGATGAAAATGAAATGGAAACTATAACTAAAACTAACTACTAACCTACATACTAGAAGAAGAAATGGAAAACTAAAGGAGAATAAGGCAAATAAAGGACAGGAGGAAACTAAATGACCTCAACCCTCTAAGAATGCGGATTGAGGGACTTGGAAGGAAGGAGAGCCATGAAAGGCAGATAGGAAAGTGAAAGAGGAGAGAGTCCGCCCCAAGGGTAAGGGACAAAAGGGGAAAACGGACCCAGCTCAGGAATCCCTCGGGGTCACCAACTCCCGAACTCACCAGCCGTGAGCCCCTGAGGGTGTAGCATTATCTAGGGTGCACCAGAAGGGGTGGGGCTACATACACCCGGCCTCCTTAAGGGCCTTGAGCACAAGGCAGGAGGTAAAAGGAAAAGAAAACGAAGGCTGACCCTCACAGAAGGAGGGTATCAGGAAAGATGAAACAAGGGCCAATGAAGGCGGGAAAGTGAAAGACTCCCGAGGCCTCAGATAACCTAATACCGTCGGGGTCGGAAGAGAACAAGAGTTGACCAAGGGAGGTCGACAGGAAAGAAGACGGAGAGGAGCCCGGCACAAGTAAGTGGAAGCAATGCCGGACTCAGCTGGGGTCCCGTGGTCGCCAACCCACGTCCAACTAGATGTGAGCCCCTGGGGGCATGAAGAGAAGAGATAGGTTGGTAGGACACTCACTAAAACACCCAGGAATAGCAAACTTAGTTATGGAAGGAAGGGGTAAGGAGTACACCAAGGTTAGAATATGTTAACAGATTGCCTCGGATGTAAGGTGTGGTAGGTATATAGAGATGAAACGATTAGCTCAGGACAGGGAAAGATGCTTCAAACCAGTGAAAAGAGTGAAGACTGAAAATACAATAATCACCAAATATGATCTTCCACGAGCCAACAGCATACAGCTCTGATTGCCCAAGGCTTTTGCAGCCTTTCACACATCATAAATCGGATGTATAAACCAGTCATCTTGGGAGACGGGAGGCGGACAACGAGAAAGGTGAGAGAGTAATGAAAAGAGCATCTACTTTCCAGTTACTGCAACATGACAGTAACATATTCGTTAGGAAACTCTTGACATGTTGGATCCGGCAGCGATGAATACACACGACGCAACGCGACGGCTAGACTGAAACGTTATAAAATTTCACTCCTTAACGTCAACTATTTTGACAAGTGACAAAGTAATTATGCATTTAACATTTTAACAGACATTATGGTTTCAAACTTTGTCCGTTAAATTAAGGGTGTTTAAGATAGACAGAGCCACACGACATCAACAACGCCCTAAACGCCGCCAGATAAATCTGTGTAATCTAATACGTAAATTCAGAATTTCACTGTCAGAATTACAATCATCAACAACATAAAATATACACAGGGTACAACTAGTATTGAAGCCATGATTATAAAACGACAGCTGAGATGGACTGGAAACGACTGTCTAGTCTCTGACTGGAGGACAGAAGCAAATACGGTGTTCAAAATCACTGGCTCGTGGCCAAAATGTTAGGAAGCGTTTCATTCTAACAAGGTCCAAAACAAACCCCATGAATAACGTGTTGGTGCGTGGAGAGCCTTATTACAGGACTGATGTATGTGTGGCAGAAGGTGTTTGTAAATCAGGCAAGAATGTGGGAATGATTAATCCCAGCCGTAATAAGGAACGGTGTTGAAGTTAACCCTTTGAAATTACGGGACGTTACTAAATTGCTTGCTAAACACTATGGTGACCAATGGAAAACCCTCAAAGACCTACGATTTTTCACCGACTTGATGGAGATCAAGCAAGATGAAGGAACCGAGGAATTTATTGAAGAAGATGGCTTGGAGAAAACTGAAGATCTCATTGTTTAAACACCTTTGTTGTGGAAAATTGTACTATATCATAATTCCATAGACTAGACCGAAAATAGTTTTCTCTCGAGTGTTAATCTTGTTATTTCACTTTTTCAATCCCTATTCCGGGTATCCCAGCAAAACAATCGATGCTATACTTGTATTTTCAATGAGTGAGATGCAAAACCGGCAATCCAATTTTTATTGCCCCCCCCCCCCCCCCCCGTTAATATGTTATATATTCTAGTTTGTCCATGCACATAATGCCATTCATAAATCGAATAATACATTATAGAGCAATAACCATAATATTATATCACTTAGTTACTGAGGTATAAGATATTCGTCTCTCCTGTAAAATTAGACTCAGTGGAGATTGCCGGTATTGCATCTAGACCCCTCAGTCGTAATCCACTTGCCCAATAATCGCATTCCCAAAGTGGTGTTTTGCTCTTAATTAACAGAGGGGGAGGTCAACGGAAGCGATTCAAAGACGTACTAAAGGCCAATATGCAAATGTGTCACATTGATATTAATAACTGGGAGACCCTAGCCCTTGATCGCTCTTCCTGGAGTTCACTTGTCCATCATAGTGCAATACTTTTTGAAGGTAACCGCCGACGAACGGTAGAAGATAAGACGCAGCACAGAAAGGACAGAGAGCTCATTAGAAAGTATGGAAGGAAAGTGGATGTCACCAGTGCGGCAAATTGTGTGCCTCCCGCATTGGGCTGCATAGTCACCTCTAGGGCCAGGATGAGGATGCCGTACAAAAGTTTAAAAAATGCACTTAAAATTTTCAAAAATGACTCTCATAAACGATTTAAAATTCGAAAAATGCACTATAAAATTGAGAAAATTATCTTATAATAATAAACTCATCAATATTTCAAAAATGACATCTTACGCTCAAACTGAAAAGTCAATCAAAATAGATTTGTAGCACTTAACAAAAGGTTTATGTTCACTTCAGTCTGAGTTGCACTGCACTACGAATGTCATTCTGATGTTTTCAAATGTAAATGATGTGCTGTTTCAGCCAACAAGTTTTTATATTTCTAAAATGATGATGATGATGATGATAATTGTTGTTTTAAGGGGCCTAACATCGAGGTTATCGGCCCCTGATGAAATGAAATGGCGTGAAATGAAAGGATGAAGATAAAAAAAACGCTCACTGCTATGGATGAAACGAAAATGGTTTAGATAAAATAGGCAGTGAGCCCCAACAACTATGTCTTATGTAGCAGGGAAAATACTTACAAAAAGGAACTCAGATTGAAACTACTCACCAAATGGAGAGCGGTAATACGTCATAAGGGAAATTCGAAAGAAAATACTCACAAAAGGAATAGATTGAAAAATACGCACAAAATGTAGGTGAAGTCCAAAATACGTACAAAATGCAACGTACAGTCGAAATACCTACAGAATGCAAATGAAAACAAAATACTTACAAAATGCAAATGAGATTGAAAATACGCACAAAATGTAATGGAGTTTCAAAATACCCACAAAATTGCAATTGAGACTTAACTACTTGAACAAAGCGGAGTAGGTTGAAAATACAAAATGCAATTAAAATTCAAAAAACTCACAAAAGCCCACGCCCAGATATTGAAAGACTTACTAAAAAACAATTTCGATTGTCAATCCTTACAAAATGCAATTGAGATTGAAAAACACTCACAAAATGCAATCTAGATCGAAAAGACTTACAAAATGCAACGTAGATTAAAAATACCTTAAACAACCGCTAAAAGGGAATTTAGATACACGGGGAACCAATTAACAAAAACAGTGCGGGAATCTGAAAGAGAAAAGAATATATAAGGAAAAGAGGAGAGGATTGGAGAGGAGAGGGGAGGGGAGAGAGGAGAGGGTCCGCCCCAAAGGGAAGGGACAAAAGGGGAAAACTGACCCAGCTCGGGAATCCCTCGGGGTCGCTAACTCCCGAACTCACCAGCCGTGAGCCCCTGAGGGTGTAGCATTATCTAGGGTGCACCAGAAGTGGTGGGGCTACATACACCCTGCCTCCTTAAGGGCCTTGAAAACAAGGCAGGAGGTAAAAGGAAAAGAAAAAGAAGGCTGACCCCTCACAAAAGGAGGGTGTCAGGAAAGATGAGACAAGGGCCAATTAAGGCACGAAAGGAAGAGACTCCCTAGGCCTCGGATACCCTAATACCGTCAGGGTCGGAAGAGAACAAGAGTTGACCAAGGGAGGTCTACAGGAAAGAAGACAGAGGAGCCCGGCACAAGTAAGTGGAAGCAATGCCGGACTCAGCTGGGGCCCCGTGGTCGCCAACCCACGCCCACTAGAAGAGAGCCCCTGGGGGGATATTTCTAAAAGCTGCGTTCAACATCAACTGATGTACTTGAAGTGAGGAAGGTCGTTTGCTGCTAACTCGGAGAGACGTAACTTCCTCATATAAAGCTGTGACATGACAAAATTGAAGAAAAAAATACCTTAAAAGGCCGATTTCTCTAAAATATGACCCAAAAAATCGACCATACTTAATATGCTCTTAAAATGGAAAAATAGCAAAAAATGCAAAAAGATGCAAAATAAAAATTACATATTTGAAGACTGGGTGACCCGTCCGGAGTTTCTATGTACTTAAACATTGCCTTAGACAGCTCAGCAAAAAGATGATATGTCATCAATATCCAGGCCCTAGTCACCTCCGAACTCACCGATGAAGAGACATTCCGGATTGGAAGGCCAACCTACTCGATACAAGGTGTTTCTAAATTGCAATTACTGTTTAGTGGGACCAAGACGGTTAAGTTTAGCATAGGAACTTGTGTCCGGAAACGTACCGTCTTCCAGCTACCTGCAAAAACCACTACAACACACGTTCACAGCACCCGCATTTTCGGCGCTCTGTCCGACTCCTGCGGATTGTCGTCTGGGTCCAATTACAGGTGGGGCTCGATGTGACAACCACCGATGATCTGCACCACAGATTTGGGGAACAGTGGATAGGTCGTGGTGGCCCGATTGCTTAGCCTGCACGTGCACACGACTTGACACCGCTAGACTACTACCCGTAGGGTCTTATGAAAACCTTGATACCGTTTTGTGATCTTGATCGCAGACAACTTACGTTTTAATCGGTGTCCAATGAATAGCAGCTATTTCCCCTTTGTCAGGATGCGATTTTAAATACAGTAGTATCGACTCCGTGGCTTAGACAGCAGCTCGCCGGGCTCTCACCGCTGGGTCCGTGGTTCAAATCCCGGTCACTGCAGGTGAGATCTGTGCTGGACGAAACGGGGACCGACAGTTTTTATTTGTTATATTTTTTATATGTATCTGTTTTATATACCATATTTTTTATCGTATGGCCTCGGATGCCGGGTGCAAGCTTTGTTATTTGACACCCAAAGGGTAGGCTTTCATGTCGAATTTCGTTGTTCCTTGAAGCACTATGAAAGTTAAGGAGGTTAGATATCTGAGCTCCTTGAACACTATAGCGCTTTCTAGTAGAGAAATGAGGAATTTTGTGCTGGCGGAAACTCCCGAGATTAATTTTGCCATTATGAACACGGCTTACTGAATTCAAATAGGTTCTTTGACATGCCAACATCGTATGACATGGTGTAGTAATTCTTGCCGCCTTTCGAAAAATCACTTACCACGGCCAGGAGCGAAGCTGCAAGCTTGGGGAGAGTAGACCGGCACGATGACCACTCACCCACCGTGGCAAGCAATGACAGATGTAATGAAATGAAAGTGGAGTGTTGATGGAATGGAATTGTGACAGGGAAAACCGGAGTACCCGGAGGAAAACCTGTCTGCCTCCGCTTTGGTTGGTTGGTTGGTTGGTTGGTTCCTTAGTTTAGGGGCTGCGACAACGCGGTCATGTAGCCCCGTGTACTTTGGGTGTGTGTAGAATCTGTCTGATAACCGGTGTTAAATGTGATGGCTGTATTAGTGTGTGTATCTGTTTTTTAATTCAAGTAACGACTGCAACTTTGAATTTTTCAAATAGTTCCTACTTTTGCCGCCAGACGCCACCGTCAACGTCTACTAGGCCTAGTTCAGGACTAGACTACCAGATGCCATCGCAGTCGGCTCTTGGCAACGAACGTAAAAACCTAAGAGCGTTGTTTACATTCCTAACCTATACGATTTTGCTTCACACAGGTGTAATTAGTGGAAGGTTCTTTAACATGCCATAAATCTATGACATGGGACCGACGGCTTTACTTCCCTCCGAAGGAAGGCATACTGAGGGATTTTTAACGCTCTTAAAAATCCGAAGCTTTGTCCAGAACAAATCTCACATGGAGTGACCGGGATTTGAACCATGGACCCAGTGGTGAGAGGCCGGCGTGCTGCCGCCTAAACCACGAAGGCTCGAATTTCAGAAAAGTACGATCACAAAACGCGGCTATTACGCGGGTAACGTGCGGAAAAAATCAGCATGCCCTGTTATTTAGAAACTGTAGCAGCGACTATTATCCCAGTGAGGACAATGGACTGTCGAGTCGCCAGCACGTGATCAGAAAGATGATGACAAGTGAACAACAGAGCAGAGGATGGGATGGGCCGACAGAAGCGAGGGCGGGACGCGGTTTGAAATGCACAATGAGTTTGTTTAGAACGTGGTGGCGACCGAAATGGCTCGGATGTGAGGGTACTAAATACGGCGTTCGCATCACTAACACCTTCCTTATACAGTTACATACTTCCTCCGTGCAGGACCTCCTACGGGTTAATCCCAACACAAGAAGCCGGAAGACATACCGACAATCATGGTTGAGGAGTAACACTTTACTACGAGGGCTGTTTTTTTTTCAACCTCCGGAGGGTCATAAATGAAAGACAAGTGTACATATCCAAATGAATTTATTACCAAAAGTTAGTTAGAAATGTGGTTACTTTTCAACATAATCACCATGAAGGTTGAGGCATTTGTTTTACCTGTGGACAAGCTTTTCGATCCCCTCTGCGCAGTAAGTTGCCGCCAGTGAGTTCAGATAGGCCCAAACGTTGGTTTGAAGATATTCATCCGCCTCGAACCTCTGCCCTCCCAGCCACTTTTTCAGTCCCGGGAAGAGGTGGAAGTCACTCGGCCTCACAGTGCTCATGTCACCCAACAACTTCTGCAGGAATTTCGGTGGGACGTTTTTGACCACCCACCGTTCAGTCCCGATTTAGCGCCGAGTGACTTCCACTCTTAACGCTTAAAAGTAATACTAAATGATGTAAAAAGTCTTACGAACTAGAAACACTTTTAATAGGGTATTACTTTAAGCGTTAACATTTTTCAATCTACCTTTATGGTGCACCATATAAGATTTAGTTTTAAGGGACTTTTTAGTGTTACGTTAAACAATTATCTAGTGTCGTTTTCTTGCATATCGGCTGATGAAGGGGCCAAAACTATTAATTAGGCCTCGAAACATGTCCCACCAATGATCACACAGTGAGCATATTTAATAAAAGTATTGATCAGGCGGAACCGTAACCTGTTTAACTGTAAAATGCATCTTTTGGTGGTAAAGAACACGGCTCCCTCGCATTTGCGCACCCTCAAATGCCAGCTGACTGCGTCAGGATACGAACCTGCAACCTAGGGCCCAGCAAGCGAGAACATTACAGCTGAGCCACGCAGCCAGTCACACAGAAATACACGTTATCAGTCAAGTTCAACGCATACCCAACTAAATAGGGCTGATGACCTAGATGTCTCAAGACTATGTATTTGCCTCCCTTCACCCCTTCCCCTCTCAGCGGTCTTAATGCCGGGCCATTGCTAGTAATACCGTCAGAGAAACTTTATTTGTTTTCAAACAACTATTTAGGCCAGAGAACACCTGTACGTGAGCAATAGAGAAGAACACCCACTATCTCTACCTTTTTGTATCCAATAAAGATGAAAAGCAGCGGTCTCTCCTCTTAACAAAAGGCTTTACACACTGTTAGAACAGGATACCAGCACAATCGTGCATTCAAGTCTCCAAGTATGGAGTGAGCTGACCTTTCCCACACCATAGACCTCTTGTGAATATGATTAATACACCCATAAGGCCCAGTTCACACACACAAGGGACTCAGTCGTGATTATCTTCATTTCGCTCTCTTGATAATAGGTACATTAACTTTCACTACTCGACAAGATTGTATCATCTGCCATCCCAACAACTAACTCTCTTCTTTTTTTAGCTTATTGTAACTATGACAATTGAAATGTTTGCCTATGAGGGCTGTGCTGACTTGAGAAATGGGGCTTCATATTGTATCTTCTGCTCTCCTCGATATACATTTCCAAGGGAACACACACATCTTGCTATTAGAAGCAAAGGTTTACATTTTCAAAAATTGAGTCGTGCTTAGTGCAGATCTTCACCGTTTCTCTCATATTAATAGGAATTTTTAAACTTAAAGTTACAAAATTGAACTTACTCAGAGACCTTTGTGACTTTAATTAACCTGTCTACGAAACGTTAAAAACATATTTTTGAGTTTGCTCAGAATAAACATCACCCTAATAACAGTGCCATTAACTCGCATTTTAGGAATTTGTACACGCATTTATTTTGACATGGCAAATATGCTGGTTAAAAATATATCTGCCCTAAACAGACGGTTTTCTTGTTAGTGATTTTTCATTTTTCAAAATTGGCGTTCCTGTCTCCAATCCAAATTAAGAAATGAGAAATTCATTACAGTACCGTACTTTCCATATGAGCTTGTTGATTAAAGAAGATATATCTTCCCTCAACAGAAGATTTGATTGTTAGTGAGTTTTCTTTCTTCAAAATTGGTGCTCTTGTTTCCAATTCAAATTCTGAACGGCAGGTATGAGTAGGTCAACACCTTCATTAATAATTGAGAAATTCATATCTTTTATATGAGCATGTTGGTTGAAAAATATATCTGCCCTCAGCTGAAGGTTTGCTTGTTAGTGAATTTTCATTCTTCTAAGTCGGTGGTGGTGTTTCCAATCCGAATTCTGAACGGCAAGTAGGTTAACATCTTCATTAAGAAATGAGGAAATAAGTATGACCATGCTGGTTGAATAAAATGCATCCGTCCTAGACAGATTTTTTTCTTATTAGTAAATTGGTGTTCCTGTTTCTAAACCAATTTCTGAACGGAAAGTAGGTTAACACCTTCATTGAGAAATGAAAGATTCGTTACTCACACACAAAGTACACGGGGCTACATGACCGCGTTGTCGCAGTCCCTAAACTGAGGAACCAACCGACCAACCAAGTTGGTTAAGAAAGTATATCTGCCCTCAACAGAAGATTTGATGGTAGTAAGTTTTTTTCTTCAAAATTGGTGTTCCTGTTTCCCATCTAAATTCTGAACGGCATTAACCTTCATTATAATAAGTAAGAAATTCATTTAGCATGCTGGTTAAAAAAATAAATATCTTCCCGCAAGAGGTTTGCATGTTAGTGATTTTTCATTCTTCAAAATTGGTGTTCCTGTTTCTAATCCAAAATCTTAGCAACAAGTAGGTTAACACCTTCATTAAAAAATGAGAAATACATTACTTTCCATATGAGCAGACTGTGAGAACCCATGAGTATCCATTTCAACTCATCATAATAATGAAGAACAAGTAATTGGTAATCCACGCACTTCAATTACCCAGTGCATTTCTTCCCAGGTGACATCACGCACACTTGAATAGAAAAAACTAAAATGGGTTAATCAATTTAGAAGACAATCCTATCATGTTCTCGTTTCTGTGTCTTGACCCCTTGCTCCAATCTTCACATGCTTCATCTGGGAAAGGTCAGTTTTCTCCGCGCCAGAACAATGTTTCGTAGATCACGATCACTCGGCTTTAGTTTCACTTTCCAGGTCGTGCGTGATCGTGTTTTCCTAACGACCACAGGCGAGGGATGTGTACAATACTACAAGGGCACTGTTACGTGGGTGGGGCCCTCGCCATAGGCCCCAAGTCATCAACATCAGGGAGCTTTCATACCAAAGTACCTCCATCTGCTACACACTGAACGGGTCAAATCGACCCAGATATCACTTGTTTGTATTTGTTTAATTATCATCCAAAATATCTCCTTCTCGTCCTCATCCTCCTCTCTTTCTTCTTCTTCTTCTTCTCGCCACCTTCTCTTTCTTCTCCTCTTTCTCCTCCGTCTTCTTCTCGTCCTCCTTCTCCTCCGTCTTCTTCTCGTCCTTCTCCTCCTCAGTCTTCTTCTTCTCGTCCTCCATGTCCTCCGTCTTCTTCTTGTCCTCTTTCTCCTCCGTCTTCTTCTCGTCCTCCATGTCCTCCGTCTTCTTCTCGTCCTCCTTCTCCTCCGTCTTCTTCTCGTCCTCCTTCTCCTCCTCAGTCTTCTTCTTCTCGTCCTCCATGTCCTCCGTCTTCTTCTTGTCCTCTTTCTCCTCCGTCTTCTTCTCGTCCTCCATGTCCTCCGTCTTCTTCTCGTCCTCCTTCTCCTCCTCAGTCTTCTTCTTCTCGTCCTTCTCCTCCTCAGTCTTCTTCTTCTCGTCCTTCTCCTCCTCAGTCTTCTTCTTCTCGTCCTTCTCCTCCTCAGTCTTCTTCTTCTCGTCCTCTTTCTCCTCCGTCTTCTTCTCGTCCTCTTTCTCCTCCGTCTTCTTCTCGTCCTCCATGTCCTCCGTCTTCTTCTTCTCGTCCTCTTTCTCCTCCTCCGTCTTCTTCTCGTCCTCTTTCTCCTCCGTCTTCTTCTCGTCCTTCTCCTCCTCAGTTCTTCTTCTTCTCGTCCTCCATGTCCTCCGTCTTCATCTTCTCGTCCTCCATGTCCTCCGTCTTCTTCTCGTCCTCCTCCTCCTCAGTCTTCTTCTTCTCGTCCTCCATGTCCTCCGTCTTCTTCTTCTCGTCCTCTTTCTCCTTCTTCTCGTCCTCCTCCTCCTCCGTCTTCTTCTCGTCCTCCTCCTCCTCAGTCTTCTTCTTCTCGTCCTCCTCCTCCTCAGTCATCTTCTTCTCGTCCTCCTCCTCCTCCGTCTTCTTCTCGTCCTCCTCCTCCTCAGTCTTCTTCTTCTCGTCCTCCTCCTCCTCAGTCATCTTCTTCTCGTCCTCCATGTCCTCCGTCTTCATCTTCTCGTCCTCCATGTCCTCCGTCTTCTTCTCGTCCTCCTCCTCCTCAGTCTTCTTCTTCTCGTCCTCCATGTCCTCCGTCTTCTTCTTCTCGTCCTCTTTCTCCTTCTTCTCGTCCTCCTCCTCCTCCGTCTTCTTCTCGTCCTCCTCCTCCTCAGTCTTCTTCTTCTCGTCCTCCTCCTCCTCAGTCTTCTTCTTCTCGTCCTCCTCCTCCTCAGTCTTCTTCTTCTCGTCCTCCTCCTCCTCAGTCATCTTCTTCTCGTCCTCCATGTCCTCCGTCTTCTTCTTCTCGTCCTCCATGTCCTCCGTCTTCTTCTTCTCGTCCTCTTTCTCCTTCTTCTCATCCTCCTTCTCCTTTTACGCACAGTACCTGAGAGTTTTTCAATTTTCTTGTAGAGAGTCTCATTCTTGAAGTATATTATCTTATGCTGAAATTCTGGCTCTATGATTTTTCTTAGAATTTTCCTTTCCTTTAATTTGAGTTTCTCCATCTGTTCTCTAAAATTCATGTTTAGGATTTTTGTTGCGGGCAGTGCCTCTGGTTTAATCACTGTCTTATAATGTTTAATTTTAGACCCCCATCTCTTTAAATAATAAAGTAACATTTCTGACTGAATATTTTCATATAATCAGTAAGGTCCTTCTCTATAGATCGGAACCTCCTAGGCGCCATGTGGCGGCCGGACCATTATGTATTGCAGCGTATCGAGAAAGGCACTGGCGCTAGCAGTAGCGTAGCGCCCAACTAGTTTGACACATTTACACTTTTTAACGTATTTAATAATCATTATTATTAACATGAATTTCAGAGTAGTTGCTGGAAATGCTGTCCTTCATTTTCTAAAAACACGTTGCACCAACGTAGGAAGGTTTGGTACACTTGCTGATATTTCGTATCAGTGCAGTTATTTCGCTCTCAAGAGCTTCAAGAGTACGCGAATTGTCTCTGTATACCTTTTGTTTGAGATTCCCATTCAAGTAAAAATCACACGACGCTGAAACGTACGGACACATTTACTGGAAGAACTCTTCACCTCGAGAAGAAAAGCTTCCACTAGGAAAATTCCATGTTCTATACCTAACCATGTTCACGGGATACGAGATAGGCAACATTACTTCGCCACAAGTCTTAAATATCTTAACTAAGGTATCTTGTCACCTCCATATGTAATATGCAATGGCAGGGTCCGGTGCTTCCAGACCCGCTGTTATGCCATCGGCAAATGCTAGTCATCTGGCGCTGACTAAAAGCTCTCTTACCCGTCACACGGCCCCGGCGAGGTTCCATTATATACACAAGGCCCTCACTGAATAAGACGATGACTCTACTGGTATTAAGGAACCATCTGCGTAATTGGCTAAATGAAGTGTCGGAAAGCCCAGGGCAAAACCACTCAGGATGGCTGCTATCAGCATCTGGATTCGAAGCACCTTTATCCATATATACACTGTGGTCTCTCCTCCTTGATCGTCCCTCGTGCTAGGTGGATGATGGTGATGATAATTGTTGTTTTAAGGGGCCTAACACCTAGGTTATCGGCCCCTAACGATCTGGGTGATTGCGAAAATGACAATGAAATGGAAACCATAAAGAAAATTAAGTGAGCAGGAAAATACTCAGATTGAAACAACTCACAAAATGGAGAGTGGTAATACTTACAAAAGGGAATTTAGAAGGAAAATACTCACAAAAGGAATAGATTGAAAAATACGCACAAACTGTAGTTTACGTTCAAAATACTTACAAAATGCAATTGAAATTCAAAATACTCCCAACCCCTATATTGAAAGACTTACTTGGGGGCGTGGTGGCACAGCGGTCAAGCTGTATGCCTCTCACCAAGGCGGACCTGGTTCGATTCCCGGTCAATGCATGTGAGATTTTCGAAGTGAAATGCCATGTCCTGTGGTTCGGATTCCACGTAAAACGGAGGTCCCGTGGCTTATGATCGCGAGATTAACGGTCACGTTAAGCTACAAGCTTCCTTTTTTGAAAGACTTACTAAAAAGCAATTTAGATTGTCAATCCTTACAAAATGCAATTGAGGTAGAAAATACTCGCCAAATGCAATTTAGATCGAAAAGACTTACAAAATGCAACGTAGATTGAAAATATCTACACAATGAAGTGTAGATGCAAAACATTCGCTTAAGGGAATTTAGAAGACACGGGGAGCCAATTAACAAAAAACAGTGCGGGAATCTTAAAGAGAAAAGGAAATAGGTCTATAAATAAAAGAAAACAAGAGGTCTGACCCCTCGAAGGAGGGATCAGGAAAGATGAGACAAGGGCCAATTAAGGCGGGAAAGTGAAAGACTCCCTAGGCCTCGGATATCTTAATACCATCGGGGTCGGAAAATAACAAGAGTTGATCAAGGGAGGTCGACAGGAAAGAAGACGGAGAGAAGTCAGGCACAAGTAAGTGGAAGCAATGCCATACTCCGCTGGGGTCCCGTGGTCGCCAACCCACGTCCCATAAGATCTGAGCCCCTGGGGGGACTCGTGCTGGGGGGGTATAGAATACCGTGACCTCTTATTAAGACTTGGGCGATATGATCACACAACAACACAATTCCATACACGGATGCTCACAATTGAATGCAAATTCATTTCGTGTCAGAGCCTGCGGGTTACCACTCAAAATTATTATCAACCGGTATCTGTCTTGTGTGGAAAGGCCAAAGATGCATATCCGTTTCTGTAACAAGCTTCGCACGAAGTTAACGAGAACGGGAATGAAAAAGAAATCGGCTCAAAGCTCAGCTGAGGACCAGCGTACTTTCTTAACTGTTTAAGACTTTCGCAGTCATCATTAATGTAGCTCAGAGACTAGGATTTTATATTTAGGACTAGCTACCCGCCCCGGCTTCGCCCGGGAACAGTTATGAATACAAGCGCTTCTTTTTCGATGCCAATGAACTACGACCTATATCCGTTTTACGTCTTGGCATGATGGGTTAAAATCACTGACTGGACTATTATTTATATTATCACGGAGATGCTTGTGCAACGAATACTTGTCAGACGTAATTTAAAAATGGCGAGGTGCATGAAACACAAATCCCCCTTCCGTCAAATCTTAACTTGACTGTGTATTTTGCGGAACAAAAAATTCACAGGCGAAATGAAGAAAATCCGAGTTGCACTTCCAGGGAAACTCCAAACACAACCACTCTTCTCTGAAGTCTTAACTCTACACGACTCGACAGTTTGCTGCTGGCTGTATCTGGGGTAATAGGCTCACCCATTAGCTAGGCTGTAACTGGGGTGATAGGCTCGCCCCTAGCTAGCTCGTAAACTGTCGCCTGAGTAATTGAAAGAATATTGTTGAAAGAAAAGAAAACGTAAAAACACTTATAGTGGGTGATGTATTGAAGAGAGAGATATGCTCTCGCTTTTTTGTAGAACATTTCATGCTGAACAATTATTACACTCATAGTATATTGATATTATTAACGGTTTACCGAGCGTAACCTTAAAAAGCGCACGGACGCCAGATTCTTTTTCGACTTTTTCACTGAAGTCGTTACTGCTTGGCTTCCTTTGACCATAAATAAATTATTTTCTACAGAAACCTTCCTCGAGATATCCTTTACAGAATGGTGAATGCCGCATCAAAATCCATCCAGTGGTTCGAGATTACCCGTGACATCCATGAATCGGGGACTTTGTTTTATACAAAGTAGAGATTTCAATACTCGACTACGTGGCGAAGTGACTAGCATTCCTGGCTATCACTCGTGAGTTCGATTTCCAACATAGCCAAGAAATGTATTTCAGGTCTCAGGGCTGGAACGGGATACACTCAGAAGAAGTGGGTTCGATTCCAGCCTCAGCAATTCTAGAAGTGGTTCTCCATGATTTCCGATTTCTACTTCAGGCAAACGCCGGGATGTTGCCTATCTTAAGGCCACGGCCACCTACTTACAAACCCTCACCTGAATTACAAATACACACACTAGTACAGATACTACAATAACACAGATTATCAGACAAATTATACACACCCAAATACACGGAGCTATATGGCCACGATGTCCAAGGTCCTCAAAAGAAACAACAACAGCAGCACTTTCAATAGTTTAGTCTACTTTGTGTTAGGGGTAGAAGTACATCCATTGGCATCAGTATTACCACTCTTTGCAAGCTACTATAAAAAGTACACATTGACTCAGTTATTCGAACATAATTATCATCAAGGCTCGGAAGTTCATGCACTATTAAATGCATACAAAAATGCACTAATTATTGCTCAAATATTCATCACGTTTCATAGTATATGCACTGTGAAATAACTCCGTGTTCTTTAGCGTTACTATTTTAAATATCAAGAAAATATGAACAGACTGACATATGACTACATATAACTAGCTTGCCACAGTGGGTGAGTGGTTATCGGGTCGGACTACCAACCCCAAGCTTGCAGGTTCGCTTCTGGCCATGGAAAGAGATTTTTGAAAGGCGACAAATAACACGGCACGCATGTCATACGATGTTGGCATGTTAAATAACCCATTTGAATTCAGTAGGCCGTGTTCACAATGGCAAAAATAATCTCGGGATTTTCCGCCAGCACAAAGTTCCTCATTTTTCTACTAGAAAGCGCTATAGTGTCAAGGAGCTTAGGTATCTAACCTCCTTGACTTTAATAGCGCCCCAATGAGCGACAAAATTCGACTTGCAAGCTGCCCTCTGGGCGTCAAATAACAATGCTTGCACCCGGCACCGAGGCCATACGATATCATAATTATTATTATTATTACTATCATCATTATCATATACGGTACATGAAACGCTTAGGTGTAAGTTTCACAAAACTCAACCTCTTAAACCAGAGGGAGTTAGAAGGTGTGGTTTGTACCAAAATCTTCCAAATCATCTGAATAGCACAGGAAAAATATTGCAGTTCTTGATAAAGTGTGTTTAAACAAATAAACAAGGCCATAGCCCCTGCCAGAACTGTGTCGCGTCGAGCCCGCATAACAGTAAAGCCAGACGGGTGTTATAGCCTACCCCACTAGTTTATTATTCCTATATGGGTTCGAAATCCCATTTAACCGTTGTACCGCCGGAATACCGAGACTTTGACATGACGGGGGGTCTTCTTTTTTTAATCAGAAAAACCCACTGATTTGGGGTCTCGTATTTAAGCGCCTGTAATTATCAATGAACAGTTTCGGGATTCGATCTGTAACTCTAAGAACTGGAGTTAAGGAATCTTAAACAATGTAGACTATCAGACAGCCAGCTCGAGATTAAGATCTTTTAAAACAACGCGAAATCTATAATTGATTTATGTCGTAGATTCATTTTAAGGTCTTTGTGACATGGACCCCGTGCACTTGGGTGTGTGTATTTGTAATCGAGGCTAGGCTTCAGAAGGAGAGGGCCGTGACCTTTTAGTTAGAAATCATTTCCACCCCCTGCTCAGTTTTGCATCACGAGACTGTTTCAAATCCTCAGACCAGAATTTTTAAATTGTCTTGGCAGAGCTTGGAATCGAACCCCGAGGACTTCAGGGACCCGGAGTCTCAATTCAAATCCCCCCAAGATCCCAGAAAGCGGTGTGCGCATAGTTCTACATCGTAATAATAATGACCGAATATCCGCATTTCACTGCCTGTTGAAAGGGCTCCATTTCGTTCTAGAACATCCCACCTTTCACATCCGTAAAGAAACATGTCGTACGGTATTTATAAGCTTTAACGTATCAATTCCTTTAAGAAGATTACCTCCATATGTCGACTGGTGATTACTGGAACGGAAACAAGAGAGCCCAAACCGGAGGCACCCTGGGTTTCACAGCCTTGGCAGACGCGACAGTCTAGGACCTCATTTCAGCGCCAAACACTTCAATATTTTCCCAGAGTCAGACTTTTAATGTTCAAACGCTCCAAGGTTCAGTCATAACTTTCATTTTAAAAATAAATCAAGAAAATTTCATTTTTATAACTAGCTGTACGTAGTTTTTGAGAATGTTAATTAGCTTTTGAAATCTCTAACAGAATTCAGTAATACAATGTTTCAAATCATTTTTTTACAGTAATGGTTTGTTTGTTTATATATTTAATACAGTTTAATATTTTTAGCCTATTTTCATTAATGAAAAACATAGGCTTATGAGATCACCTTTTGTCCGTGTGTCTGTGTGTGCGTGTGTGTGTGATTCATGTGTGTGTGTGTCCCCTAATAAATTCTAAGCGGCTGGAGCGATTTCAATGAAACTCGGTGAGTGCATAGCACTATTCCGGGCGACCCCGCCCGTACCATTCAAATTTTGTTACGTCTCACCAATCCAACATGGCGGTTGTGCGAAATATTTCACCAGCATTCAATATCTCCGAAACTATTACCGATATCACCCTGGAATTGTGTATGGTGATACAGGGAACGACTAGAAGTTCACTTATGTGACCTTTGAAAACCTGGTAACTACAAAACCAACATGGCGGCCAAGCAAAGTTGAGACTTTTAAATAGACGTTTCTCGCGTTTTAACCAACCAAACGCAATGAAACTTGGTACAGCAAATGTTTATACCCATTGCAATGCACTGGTATGTAATTTAGTTTGATTGTTTACATAACCTCAAGATGGCGGCTGTGTGAATTTTTAAATTAAGTTTTTGTTTCTTGTGTCGTAATCATGCGATCGAAGTGAAAGTTTGAATAATCAACCTACGCAATGATTTTCATTTAAAGGTACATGACTCTATGGCCTATACAGTACATATAACAATCTAATATGACGACCATCCGAAATATTTAGAAGGTTCTCAATATCTACGAACCTACTACAGCAATCACACTGATTTTAAGGAAAGGAAGGAAGATTGTAGTTTTACGTGACCGTGAATCTTGTGATTATGAGCCACGGGACCACCTTTTTACGTGGAATCCGAACCACAGGACATGGCATTTCACTTCGAAAATCTCACATGCATTGACCGGGAATCGAACCAAACTGATTTTGTTTATGTTCATAGGGGTTAAGAACATAAGTTCACCTATAGGACTTTCAATAACCTGGTGATCACAAATCCAACATGGCGGCGACGCGAATTAAAATATTCACATGGTCGTTTCTCGCAATTTAACCATTCAAGTGCAGTGAAACTTGGTACAGTAAATCCTTATACTAATGATAATCCACTGGCATCTGAAAATGAAAATCCACAGCCTGCTTCCAGTCACCGACCGGGTCAGGAATGGAATGAATGAAGCCCCTATCTAGCGGCGAGGATATGAACGTGCCGGCTGCCGAGGCCTGACGCACTCCTCTGGGGCAATGATTAAATGAATGACAGATGAAATGAAATGATAGTGGAAGAGTGTTGCTGGAATGAAATTGTGACAGGGAAAACCGGAGTACCCGGAAAAAAACCTGTCTGCCTCCGTTTTGTCCAGCACAGATCTCACATGGAGTGACCGGGATTTGAACCACGGACCCAGCGGTGAGAGGCCGGCGTGCTGCCGCCTAAGCCACGGAGGCTTCCCACTGGCATCTAATTTATTTAAATTGTTTACATTACCACAAGATGGGAGCTGTGCGAAATTTTTAAATCTCGTTTTTACTTCTTGTGTCCTAATCATGTGATTGAAGTTTGAGTACTACACGTACACAATAATCTTCATGTAACAGTACAAAACTCTAAGCCCTACATACATAAAAGTCCAACATGGCGACTATCCGAAATATTTAGACGGTTCTCAATATCTACGAATCTATTACAGCAATCAAACTGACATTTTGTATATTGATAGTGGCAATTAACATTAGTAGGATATAAGAAAATAGGCTGTATAGTTCTTCACGGAACTACTTGTTTTTAAAATATGTTTATATTGGCTTTCACGGCCAGTGAATTAAAACTCAGCATTTTTTCTAGGCGTGTGCCGTATCTTGTGTGGGGTTTGGCCTAAGACACCAAGCTGGCTCATCAGCGGGCTCTTTGTGTCCCCGCCCGGACCCCCACAGGAGTAGCGAACTGCGCAACCTTCCCTTTTACTTTAAGTTTTAATTATAATAGATTTTGCCTTAGATAGAAGGAGAAGAAGATTCCATCGAAGAATGGAAACGTGTACAATATATGTTTCATGAACTGTATTGAGAGGTTGCGTACACGCAAATACCAACTGACTGCACCAGGATTCGATCCTTCAACTTTGCGTACAGAATACAGAAATGAACATTGAAAAGAAAGCGAAATGCCCACAGCAGTGACGATTTCATAAATATCCACAATTTGTTTTAAAAGTGCGAGTAAACAAAAGCCCCTGCGATAACTGTGTCTCGTCAAGCCCGAATAACAATAAAGCCGGGCGGGTGGATTATACACTTGCCAGAGTTTTAGTACAGACTATCTTCTGCTGTCCGGTTTCACATGGGACGGCTTCGGTGGCGTAGTTGGTAGTCTGCTGAGCTTCTATGCCCAAGATCGCGGGTTCAAACCCAGCAGAACTTGTCGGATTTTCTAAAAGCGTTAAAAATCCCTCAGTGTGCCTTTCTTCGGAAGGGAAGTAAAGCCGGCGGGCCCATGTCATAGATTTATGTCATGTAAAAGAACCTTCCACTAATTAAATCTGTGTGAAGCAAAATTTGTAGGTTAGCTTTGATTAATGCTCTTAAATCCCAACGTTCGTCACCAGGTGCTGGTTGCGATGGCATCTAGTAGCATTTGGTAGCAAAAGTAGGAACTACTTCAAATTATCATCTGCAGTCCTTACTTGAATTAAAACAGATAACACACACTAATACAGTCATCGCAATTAACACCAGTTATCAGACAGATTCTACCCACACCCAAAGTACATGACCGCGTTGTCGCAGCCCCTAGACTAAGGAACCAACCAACCGGTTTCACATGGAAGGCGAACGTAAACACGGCGCAGGATACAAGGAAGAGTGAAGATGTTGTTGCTATTTCCTGTTACTACACCACTTTCTAACATCATTACAATTTAAATATTATTACGACAAGCGCCTGAGGCAAACAAATGAAGACGACTCCGCGGCTACCTCGATATAAAACTGGTGTTCACCTATAGATAAAAGTGGGAAGTTCAAACAGCGGGAAAACTTGACGGAACGAGTTGGTTGCCTTGAAGGTTAATTCAATTCTATTCTGACTCGGGCACCTGCAGGCTGTTTTAGAGAACTTGACGGCAGGTTAGTTAAGTAAAGACGCCATGAATAATGCTAAGGATGGTGTCCGTGGTAACGGCTGAAACACTAAGGTGAATTTATTACCAAGTGGTTTGCCTCGTATTCCACATGTTATCATTAGGGCTCAAGATGTTTAAGACCTAATAATAGCCCGAACATGCAATCAAATATGGCTCGAAAATGACAAAATATGACCTGAAAATTACTGATTTGCATACGGCCGTTTTTTTTTTAAATTTTAAATCCAAGCGACAATCCCTTTCGAGCTTAAATTGTTAACTAGTCTATTTTTCTGTATACATGTTTAAGTGGTTATTTACAGTGTATTTCTGTAAACACTAGTTCCCGTTCGGTAAATTGAGGATGATTGCACACCTACAGCTGCCAAACGAGCGAAATATGACGTTTTATTTTTATTTTTATTACGAGCCTTACAGTAGTCACATGTGATGTGGATGTTTAACATATGACATAGAAGAAACCTCACGTGAAATTGTTGATACACCGGTATTTTATACTATTATTGGCACAAATATTAATCTATTGTAAAAGGGAGTGTCTTACATATATTGTAGTTTATAATACGGAACTCATTTTATTAGATGATTTGCAGCTTCCACCAGCACTAGCCAAAATAAAGAATACGATATGGATCAACTAGATTAATAGACGCGACACCGCTCATAACCTTAAATTCCTTATAAATAGGCCAACTTGCGAGTAAATGCGATGTGCACAGCAGTATATCATGAAAGGCTTGCCCAGTTCCCGGACCTCTAGATTCACAGACCAACACGTAATTTCTTATGGATTCTGTTAAAATCAGGCATATTGACATGATAAACATCGCTTAAAATGGTATTCTGGTAGCAAAAATAGCTATCTCGTCCGGGATTCGAACCCAAGATCTCTAGATTCACAGTCAGGGTCGCTAACACCACGAGCAGGCAAATATAATGCACAAAATGGTGACTTATTTCCACGTTCCAATAATACTGCATTACGGAATTAAGTTTCACTTATATTTTGCTTGTTTCGATAATGTTCCTGCACGAAATTGAGTTTAAAATGCCTTATGAATAGACCCTCTTGTGAGTAAAGAGACTGTATTCAGCAATAGTTCATGAAGGCTTGCCTAGTTCCCAACATGTGCTTCAATCAGTTGACACCAGAGTTCACATGAGCGTTTACCGTCAGAAATGGTATCAATTTCCGACACCGCGCGCTCATTGTTTCCTGGATCTTACCACTGCCAGCTGGATCGTTCCGATCCACTTCCGTCCCATTTTTCAAAATCACTCCCACAAAAATATCCAGTAACCGAGTGGAAAGATGTTACACATCAAAAATGCTCAAAATATGACTTAATGGTAAAAACTGTTCGAAGTATAATAAAAACCACTGTATTTTGACGATAATCACTTGATTTGCATCAGAAACCAATCGGGCAAAGAACAAAAAAAGACCTTTCCAAAACATGCGAGCCCTAGTTATCATACAGCGCGTCGCGTCCTGGCCTTAAGTAAAGTTAAGGTCACTCGATGGACTCGTATGTCAAGGATACAAACATCCAATACATTATAATTATATCATACAAAGCAAAGCTCAGACATTACAGTAACAGTGGTAAATCCAGAGGGTCTGCATGCCTCAGTGTCTAATCCTGAGGGAAAAAAGAGAGAAAAGGGGGGGGGGGGGACTAAAGGAACTTGAGATAAAAGAAAGGAGGATCCTGAGGAAATTTGTCGGACCACGGAAAGATGATGACGGAAAATGAAAAATGAAGATCTGTATTTGCAGACCGAAACCATTGTGGTCACAATGCGTAAAAGAAGGCTAAATTTTTACGGGTATTTGATGAGAATGGACGGGAACCGGCTGACAAATAATTTTTTTAAATACATCACAGGGTTGAACGCTACTACAAAATGGGTAGAAGAGGTCAAAAGACACGCCATTGAAGTTGGACTAACTGAACTTTTCATTCACGATAGGAAACCGTTTCGAAGCCGACTTGACAATATCAAGACGTTCAAAGAAAAACCACCACAACACAGGCCAAATTTGGTAATAACAGAGGAGCAGAGAAAGATAAGAAGTGAAAGAATGAAGAGGTTCTGGGAAGAAAAGAAGAAAAAATTGAACGGAGAGCCTTAGGTTCCATGCGGTCCATAGTTGGCCCAAGTCGGAAACAAACAAAAAATAATAATCTATGATTAGCGTGGACACGTTGATTACCATGGCAACAAGTGTTCATCAGCAAGGTCTACGCATTCTAGTTCAGTAGAAGGAAGGAAGGAAGGAAGGAAGCTTGTAGTTTAACGTGACCGTTAATCTAGAGATCATGAGCCACGGGACCTCCTTTTTACGTGGAATCCGAACCACAGGACATGGCATTTCACTTCGAAAATCCCACTTGCATTGACCGGGAATCGAACCCGGACCGCCTTGGTGAGAGGCATACAGCTAGACCGCTGAGCCACCACGCCCTAGTTCAGTAGAGACAACTACACTAGCCTATATGTTGCTATAAAATAATATTGTGGGTTTTACGACCCTTGTAATTACTGTGGCGTTTAGAGACGCCAGGGTGCCAGAATTTTGCCCGGGAAGGTGATTTTTAACGCGCCAGTAAAACTACTGACACGGCTCGATCACATTTAAGCACCCTCTATGCCCAAGATCGCGGGTTCAAACCCGGCCGAAGTCGTCAGATTTTTAAGAGAGTTAAAATCCCTCAGAATGCCTTCCTTCGGACAGGAAGTAAAGGTCGGCGGGCCAATGTAATAGATATATGGCATGAAAAAGAACCTTCCACTAACTATAATATTGTGCGAGGCCAAATTTGTTAGATTTAATTAACACACTATTACTTCCAACGTTCGCCTCCATGTGCATCTCGTGGTGGCATCTAGTAGCCAAGTTCACTGCTAGGTGTCGTTGACGGTATCATTGGGTAGCAAAAGTAGGAACTACTTGAAATTGATCATCTGCAGGCCTTACCTGAATTACAGCTAACACACACTAATACAGCCATCACAATAAACACCAGTTATCAGACAGATTCAACACACACCCAAGAACATGGGGCTACATGACCGCGTTGTCGCAGCCCCGAAACTGAGGAACCAATCACCATTTCTATTTATTTTCGAAGGTAAGCCTACTCTCCATACGAAGTGCGGGAAAGACACACGGAAGTTCTACGTCAACAAGAAGCTCATCAATGCCATTTTATCATCATCCTTTTTCCTGTCAGAAGGATCTATGCACCTGGATCTTGGCAGAACTGGTCGAGAATGTTCATTCGCGGAAATGAATGACATGTTTGAAGTTGTTGCTGTCAATTATCTCCTCAGCAGATGGTACAACACAAGATAGAGCAGTTTCCAGATGAAGAGCTATTAACCAGTGTCAAAGAACCCATGAGCACTAGGTGTCAAGTCCATACATGAAACAACAACAACAGCAAAGCCGTATTGTCACAGCCCAAGGGTAAGTACGATTAAATAACAGCGACAATGAACAACACCAGTTGGTTGGTTGGTTTAGGGGCTGCAACAACGTGGTCTTGTAGCCCCGTGTACTTAGGGTGTGTGTTGAATCTGTCTGATAACCGGTGTTAATTGTGATGGCTGTATTAGTATGTGTTATCTGTTTTTATTTCAAGTAAGGACTGCAGACATTCGATTTTTCAAGTAGTTCCAACTTTTGCTACCAAACGCCACCATCAACGACGAACTAGTTCTGAACTTGGTTACTAGATGCCACCGCAGTCTGCTCCTGGCGACGAAGGTTGGAACCTAAGAGCGTTACTCAAATCTAACCTATAATTTAGCCATACATCTATGACATGGGACCACCGGCTTTAATTTCCCTCCGGAGGAAGGCATACTGGGGGATTTTTAACGCTCTTTAAACATCCGACGACTTCGGCCGGGTTTGAACCCGCGACCTTGGCCATAAAAGCTCAGCAATCTCAGCATGCTACCAACTACGCCACCGGAGCCGCCTAACAACACCAGTGTCTTGAAGTTATTTTAATAGCTGCTCCATGACATGATACAGCACGAAATGTAGAGTCAAGTTCATGGAGATACAACGTCTGATCCTAAAATCAGTAATTTCAATATTTGGGATATCAAAGAAGGTGTTGATGTTCATGTGGTACACATGCATTGAAATCACCACGGTTCGTATGTAATTCACGCATTGAAATCACCAAAGGGAATTACTTTGCAGTATGTCCGGGAAGTCCGTATACCCTAACTTTGATAGTGTATAGCTGGTTGTTATCGTCCTTAATGAATTGAATGTAATACAAATTAATTTAGTAATGGACTTATGACTAGTTATCGAAGGGATACATACGTGCTCCATCGTGTTGGACACAACATATGCTATGCGTCTCGAAGTTTTTTTTTGAGACCTTTACTTTTTTAAATTCTTTCGTACCGTAGGCATCCCGTACTGCTTGTTCAAGTTCAGCGTCGGTTCATTAGCGACGCACGGCAACCTTCTTCTTGATAATACCCCACAACGAGGGTATGTGGAGTCTATGGAAGTGGTAGTGTTGGAGCTGTTAGGGCCCCCTCGTCATATCCAAGGGTCCAGGAAATTTCTCATTTAATAACAAACGGTAAGAGCGAATTTCGACAAATCTTCGCGTTAGTTCCAGTCAATAGTTTCGGAGAGAAATGTACACATAAAGTTGGAAATTACCCTGGGCAATCTAGGACATTCTGGAGTCCCTTAAACTTTCTTTGGTGACAGAAAAGTTGTCTTCCCTATAGATAACATAAGAATAGGGTGAAGTTTGACAATTACTTGTACTTACGGATTTTTAGCAAATACAAGTTGGCAACAATGTCCTTTAAGGTAACAGACACCTGCCACCACAGTAGTATCAGTTACAAACGGAACTAAAGAGGACAAATGCGACCATCCAATCCTCCGCTAGGCCTAGTTGGTGTACCATGAAGTTAACGGTGAGAGCATTCATTACATGTGTAGGCTAGTGTCACGAGAAGTATAAACGTGTTAACAAACAACGAGGAGTAATATAAATGTTAGTCACACGCCATTCTACAAGCAGCTGGTTAACAAGGAAGCAGTGGCATAGCCAAATATCCAAAGTGGTGGACATAGGCCTTCCCGACTCAATTTGTCTGTACGAGGGTCATTCCACAAGTCATGAGAACTATGTTATATCTTTCGATAATGCTAGAGCATGGTTAATCCACGATGAGCATTGAACCGTTAAGACCGTGTGATGTCTCAATGCCAACAGAAAATAAGGTTCAAGTACACGAGGTAACGGCAAAGGTACAAATGAAAACCACGCAATGGAACTCCGTGTAAATTTGTTTTGCACTAGTGCAAATGGAACACAAATCAACCTTCCACCTCATAAAGTTCACAGCCGAAAAGACCATGACAAAAAAAAGACCACAAGCAATAATGTCCATCAAACCAAAATGTCCAGAGTGACAAAATGTCCAGGAATATATGCACCCCGTTCAAAATGACCACAATTAATGATGTCCAGAATGTCAAAATGACAGGGAATGTTTGCACCTCGTCCAAAATGACCACAAATAATGATGCCCAGAGAAACAAAATATCCAAGAATATTTAAACCCCGTTCAAAATGTCCTCAAATATTGATGTTCATTAAGAGAGGATTCTTATCTTTTTCAACTCTTTCTTAACTATTCTTTTTTGAAATGGAATGAAAAATGTCCAGACTGAGCATTTATTTATAGGTTCAATAAGTTAGCAAAGTGAAATGCCGGGAGCGAGCTAGAGGCGGGTACTACCGCCTGGAGTCCACCTGGAGTCCGCCTGGAGATGCACATGCTGTTGTGTCGGTGACGAGAAGATCTGGCTGGGTACGCCCAGTTGTTGGTATCTGTGTCAAATAACAGGAAAGGACTTTTGGACCCGCTTTCATTCAAATGAAATCTTTTCGAATGTTGGTGTCCATCTAGGTTACCTCGCAGGAAAAATTTACTCCTGTTCTTCCTCAGGATCAGGGGGCTCCTCTATCGCCCTCAGGTAGACGTCGATGTCTCCGCGATCTTTGTATGTTTGATGAATGCCAACATGCGCTCCACTTCACGCTGGTTCCTCTGATAGATCACTTGAGACGTTTTGCACTCTGGACATTTCCCACTTTGAACGTTTGGCACCCTGGACATTTTGACCTTCGGCCGTTTTGTACTCTGGACATTTTGACCTTCGGCCGTTTTGTACTCTGGACATTTTGACATGTGGACGAAAAACCAATGGACCAAAAAACCTGGCCATTTAAGACCTAGACCAAAAGGCGTGGACTTCCTTGTACCTGGACATTCTAATCGTGGACATTATGTCTGGTAACACAAATCAAGGGGCACCGTTTCCAAGCTTTGGAACACTGTTCAATAACAGACACGGACATGTCAGTTCGGGCTAGTGCTAGTGTTATTATAATTTGATTTTACCTGAAGATGGTTACAAGTTAACCGAAACTAGTACATATATGCCATTTAGTTTCAATATACGAGGAAACACAACAATATCTATTTTATACGAAGACACTCACGCCATTTTACCGCAATATTATGCTGAAACTCTAAACGTATAAGAAAGCATTTCTTTACAAAGAGTTTACTCAAAAAACGGTTTGGAACGTTTGAAGTATTGACTTAGGTGGAATATATAATTTTACCTACTCATATATATTTTAATTTAATTAGCACAAATCTCGGCCAGTGAGTCCAGTCGTGAAGCGTGCCTTACACCACTTGGCTACGCTGGAAAGGCAGGAATATAAAGTGTACTGTCGAGTGGTACACGGCACAAAACATACAGTGTACACTAGAAGCAGCTGGTTAACAAGGAAATCAATTCTCTTAACGACTTGACTTTCTGGAAGACAATTTGTTTGGAATGAGCGATTGACTGGCTCTTGGTAACGGCTTCTCAAACATGTTTTCTTAGACTAACAGCGTCCAGTTAATAACATTTAGATTTATTGAATATGAAGAAAATGTTCTGAAATATTACAGAGATAAAGGAAGAGATTTATTTTGTTGTAAGCACGATTGCCGTAACTAGCACGGCCAGTAATTATATTTCCTTCCGCCTCGTTCTGTAATGGGAAATCACTTCCAGGATGGGGCGGATGACCTCGTAGTTCCACCCCTTGAAACAAGAATAACTAACACTTCCAGGATGGCTGAAGTTGGAATCGACTCCACCCACCTCCTCTCAGTTTTACCTCACGAAGCTGAGTGCACCCCATTCCAGAATTAAATTTCATGGCAGAGCCGATGATTGTGATAATTGTTGTTTTAAGGGGCCTAACATCTGGGTTATCGGCCCCTAATGGTTTGGGTGATAGTGAAAATGTGAATGAAATTAAACTAACTACATGGTGGCCACTCAAATAGGTCAACGATTTTCCAGGAGTTTTCCAGGAATTTTCCAGGAGTAATTCTAATTTTTCCAGACTTAAAAATAAGCGTGAGTCGGGGGGGGGGGGGGGGGCGCTACTTCAAGACCAAAATAAAGCAGTTTTGTTTAGTTTACTTATACATATGTTGACAAAAATTAGTGGTGATTGCGTTATTGATTCGCAAGCCTACACACAAATGATTTAATTGTTGTTTTAAAAAAGCCTTTGTGACTCAAATATTCGCTTTAAAAAAAGAATGCCGCTTGCAATTTTATTGCGGTGAAGTTGTCTATATTCAATATGTTTTACAAAAAATACTATCGCGTGTTCTCAAACACTGAAACAGGTAGCCTGAGGAAATTTCTTTCGTTAGCGATAGAGTGCTCACCCAAACCGCAGCGGGAGTATGATTTAAGATAAAACACGGCGCGTAAACTTCCCGATAAAAATAAGCAAATTGTATGTAACATCATTTTAATTTAAAAAAACTTCAGCACACAAGACTTGTACATAAAAAATTAAATGAACAGTATCGAATGTAATATATATTTAAAGATTTTTATACTTAATTAGCAGTGGCTATTTTCCAGGAGTTTTCAAATTGTTCGTCATTTTCCAGGAGTTTTCCAGACCTAATACAAATCCAAGAATTTTCCAGGATTTCCAGGAGTAGTGGCCACCATGTAACTACATACTTACATACTAGGAGAGGAAATGGAAAACCAAAATAAGAAAAAGGGAAACAAAAGACAGGAGGAAAGGAAATACCCTCAACCCTCGAAGAATGAGAATTAAGGGACTAGGAAGAAAGGAGAGCCAGGAAAGGCAGGAGAGATAAAGAGGAGAGGTACCGCCCCAAATTCAATGGAAGAAGGAAGCCCTAGGGGTCGCCAACTTCCGAACTCACCAGACGTGAGCCCTGCCTCCTTGAGGGATTTGAGCATTATTATTTTCTATATTATAGATTGAAAGAACGGCTGACCTAAATGACTTCTTAAAGCTCTCTGACTAAAGCTCTTGGCCTGTAGATTTTCCGAGTGTCTTTTAAAAGAAAGCCATATGTTACCGTATATTTTTAAATTATTAAAGAAAAATGTAATACCGCACTTCGCTTTAGGCAGATGTACTAAGATACCGAAGTTAAAGTGAACAAATAAAGTAGTTAACTAAATCACAAAGGAACTGTGTCTGAGTGGAGAGGATTTTAGATTTTATTTTTTCAATTATTTACTTAATTTCTAAAAGTGGGACAATGTTTCCCCATGCAGGCGGGTTACTGTGCTCCGCCTTCAAAATTAATGTCATTTCAATGGAACAATTGGATGGACAATGTTAGGCTACATACTTTGCACCGTTCCATTTTTACATTTCTTATACTAAAAGATTGTCGAAATTTAAAAAAAAACATTTATCAAAATAACATGATTATTTTTGAAACAAAAGGAAGTAATACATTTTCTTGGAGGTACCACATTCACCATGAAAGAAAACATATTTACATAATCTAGGCACCCTTAAATACTACACAGGTCAATATTTCACTTAGCACCATTCGGGAATATGAAGCAAAACAATTGTATTTATCATCTTCGGTGGTCTATGCCTACTGCAATATCTTTCCATTCATAAAAAGGTTCGTCTGGTTTGATGCGCACAATCACTCTGGCGGATAAAAGATCCACCGCATTTTACTGTGATTTTTGTTTATGAGAATTATAAAGGAAGGGACATATCGTTTATGACGTTTTCACGAGATATACCGGAATAGAATTATAGAATTATAGTATAGAATTATAAAAGAAGGGTATACTGAAAAACTTAAACTGACAGTTGAGTTGCATACATACAATAGTATGGTTCATAGTGCACTTTTTCATTAGCCCGTTCTGATACTTAGTAATTATTATTATTATTATTAGCATCATCATCTATACAAATTTTTTCTCACCACGGAGTAAGAAGGCACAGCTTGTTCCTCTGTCCACACTTACCTGTAACACAGAAACAAAGAGTAATGAGCACTGAATGACAACGATGCAGTTCCAATACATTTTATTCTTAGAAGCTTTTCTTTTCTAGTCGGTCAAAACAAAATAATTCTAATTATTGAAATAGCTTATTTGTAGAAGTAACCTGAAATAAATTACAAGTGACTAAGATATATAAAGGGTGTTTATAAATCGCCATTACAGACTGAGGGCTTGTATTGGGGACCAAGACGTTACGTTTAGCATAAGAACTTGTGTCCGGAAGCGTACCGTCTCCCCACTACTCGCCACGGGCACACGTTCCCAGTTCCTGCATTTTCGGCGCTCTGTCCGACTCCTGCTGCTGGTCGTCTGGGTCCAATTACAGGTGGGGCTCGATGTGACGTCAACACACACACGGTACCTCCGTACCATGTTCTGGAACACACGATCACCAACCCCTGGTCCTCCAACATCCACCGCTACCATAACCCGTGCCAGTAGGTCTTCCTCGGGTTCCACAGGGGTCTCGTAAATCAAGGTTCTCATGTGACCCCACAGGTAGTAATCTAGCGGTGTCAAGTCGGGTGAACGTGCAGGCCAAGCAATCGGGCCACCATGACCTATCCAGTGTTGCCCAAATCTGTGGTGTTGATGATCGTGGTGAAACCACAGGTTTTGACGCACATGCAGTGGTACATCGTCTAAGAACTAATGCAGTATGTCTTCAAAGGAATACCAAGTACACGGAATCTGTGAGATTTCGTGGAAGAAGGTATGGAATGTCAACAAACCTGTAGGGGATATGGGACATCAGGTGATCGTTCAATGACGTACGTACTCCAGTCAGTGGGGCCGAAAGTGCGGGAGCTATGAACGAGTTCCGTGGTGGTTTATTGCGGGTAGTGGGGAGACGGTACGTTTCCGGACACAAGTTCCTATGCTAAACTTGGTTCCCACTACAAGCCCTCCAAGTTTGTAATGGGAATTTAGAAACATACAGTATATATCTTAATCACATGTAATTTAAGTTTTTTTTACATAACTCATTCTAAAAATTGAATTATTTTTTGTTGACCGACTGAAAGTTAAAATATCAATTTATATACTTCTCACACAAATGGGGGGCTAAATTATATGACTAGTTTCTTTCGTCATGCAAACATCATCCGATCCTGATCACTAGCCCGAATATGCAAGCAAATATGACGTTAAAAATGACGACATACTGTAATGTTTTTTATGATGGTGATTTGCTCACTGTTGGATGATAATTGTAATAGGTCATGAAATGAGTCGATACACATGTTAATACACACTGGTATTGTGAACTTACCTTCAGTAGTGCTCTCAAAATGAAATGTTGGGCGCCATGGTCGCAACAAAGTGTTGAAGACCAATAAAAGAAACACAAATAATGATAAATTAACATCAGTGGAGCACCTGAGACCTCTTTCTCCCAGCCCGTGGCGAAATCAAAGTAATCAACCAGTTAGTTTTTGCATTGGGGATAAGGGATGACTTACATGTACTTCTAACTACTGAAAAAGGAATGCAAGGCATGGATTAAAATACTGAATTTAATTCTACACAAAAACAAAATATGAAAAGTTAATAATAATAATAAATAGTAAATACTTTCACTGAAGTTATGTTAACCTGAGGGGCGAGAAAAGTGATGAGACCGATATTAAATTTAATGTTATTTCCAAAACTATGAAGTTACTTGCCAGCAATATAAAAGAAGAGATTTTGAATAATATATATGTCAGCCTAGCTTACCGAGGTTGCGTGTCGAAGGAATTGGTCTCCATAGTTAAGACTTGTAGTTGTTCCAGGGGCGTTGATTCATCTCTTGGAATGACGTCGTGAAGGATCCCAGTAGACAAGTTCCGTTAATCATATTTACTGAGCAGCGATGATGTAGATTTAGCTGCTAGCTTGATCAGTGACGAAGTTCTAACTCCATAAATCACTTTACCGACTTTGGCCAAAAACACAACCATTGTCGTTATTGCATGGAAAGACGAGGTTATATGTCTTATATGCACAATCAAGTCCAAACTATAGACGGTCTGAATGACTTACTTCATTCCCAATAAGATTCACAGTAGTGAGTGGCTCTTTCCTTAAACGCGCCAAGCCCTCAAGTGCCATCCGTCTTTCTCCCCACTCTTGCAGAAAATAAACCTTCGTCGACCAATCAAAATACCGTTGCTATGGTCTTCTGTCTCAGAGATACGTTCCAGTAGACCCCGTCTCCTTCTTAGAAAACACCAGTTAAACTCCTCTTCACTTGTTACAGACACACCTTGTGAAGCTCCTTTGACGCTAATCTCTTGAAATCTATTGTACCAGGCTATCCATTGTTCGCTTGCACAGCGGAGAGCCCCCCGCTGTGCGTGTCACTCAGAATAATTGCACTCGCCACGGTTTTAAAATCTGACTTAAGAAAATAAGAAAAGGGTCTCATGGCTGTGGTCACCTCACAAGTTAACATACTGTAGAATAACTGAAATATGTCGAATCCCTTTGATTCAAATAGCGAAAATAATTGGAGTTATCGTGTGTAATAAAACATCTCCATGGCTCAGTTAGCCTTGAATATAAACTTAATAATAATAATAATAATAATAATAATAATAATAATAATAATAAAGAATTATATCAATTAAGTACGAATAATAATAATAATAATAATAATTATAATAATAATAATACATCTAAATATATAAATAACAAGTAATAGTTTGTCGTTATGAACATATTACAATACGACCTGGAAATTACTGATTTAAATACGGCCATTCTTTTAATTAAATCCAAGCAACAATACTTTCGAGCTTGAATTGTTAACTACATTCTTTATTCCTATTCTCATATTAGTCTATTTTCTGAATAGGCCTATACATGTTTAAGTGGTTAGAACATCCAGATTCAATTTCTGTAAACACTAGTTCCTGTTCGGTAAGTTGAAGAGGATTGCTCACCTACAGCTGCCGTCAAACTACCCACATATGACGTTCTTTTCAAAATATACATTTATATGACAAATAAAAACCACTGTATTGTGACGATAATCACTTGATTTGCATCAGAAACCAATCGGACATGGAAATAGAGGCAAAGAAAACAAGTAGTTCCGTGAAGAACTATGCAGCCTATTTTCATATATCCTACTTATATTAACTGCCACTATTAACATACAAAATATCAGTTTGATTGCTGTAATGCATTCGTAGATATTGAGAACCGACTAAATATTTCGGATGGTCGCCATGTTGGATTTTATATATGTAGGTCCTAGAGTTATGTACTGTTACGTGAAGATTATTGTATACGTGCAGCATTCAAACTACAATCGGATGATTAGGACACAAGAAGTAAAAACTAGCTTTTCAAATTTCGCACAGCTGCCATCTTGTGGTTATGGAAACAATTGAAATATATTAGATGCCAGTGGATTAACATTCGTATAAGGATTTACTGTACCAAGTTCCACTGCACACGGATGGTTAAATTGCGAGAAACGTCCATGTGAATATTTATACTTCGCGTCGCCGCCATGTTGGATTTGTGATCACCAGGTTATTTAAAGTCCTAGAGGTGAACTTCATTTCATAGCCCCTAAGAATATTAAAAAGTCAGTTTGATTGCTATAATAGATTCGTAGGTATTCAGAGCCATCTAAATATTTCGGATGGTCGCCACCTTGGATTGTTAAATGTATAGGCCATAGAGTCATGTACCATTAAAGGAAAATTATTGCGTAGGTTCATTATTCAAACTTTCACTTCGATCGCATGATTACGACACAAGAAATAAAAACTTAATTTTAAAATTCGCACAGCCGCCATTTTGAGGTTATGTAAACAATTTAACTAAATTAGATACCAGTGTATTACAATGTGTATAAACATTTCCTGTACCAGATTTCATTGCGTTTGAAACATTATATCGCGAGAAAGGTCTATTTAAAATTTTCAAATTCGCTTAGCCGCCATGTTCCTTTTGTAGTCAACCGTTTTTGAAAGTCTTACAGATGAACTTCCAGTAGTGCCCTTTATCTCCGTACAAAATTTCAGGGTGATACTGTAATGGTTTCGCTAGCCCACACTGTTGGGTGAGAAATGTAACTGTTTACCTTTGCCTAAGCTATGTTGTTTTAATGGGCGCCAAGACCTCAATGCAATGCTGAAATCTAAATCTGTATTTAACAACGTCTAGCTCTGGCAGAACACATTCAAGACTCTATTCACTCAGATCGTGGTATGATTTGATCATTAACCCAACAAACAATTGTATCAGGAGAAGGAATTGGTCTATATCTAATGCTACCGACTGAAAGCAAAGATTGCATTGTAAAAGAAATGAATTTATTGTATAAAACAAGTATAGCAAAATTAATAATAATAATAACTATAAAATTTAAATTGGAGCGTTGTGATTTTAATATTACCGATAGAAAATTACGTGAAAACGGAGTCTGATAAATTGATTTTACTCTTATTTCCAAGCTATGAAGTTACTGAATTATGAAATATAAAACAAAGAAAAATGAGAGATTGCGTATTTCTGCGTCATTAGCGCTTACCCCTGGAAATTGCCAAAGCATTTCCCTCGTTCTTGATGATGCTGTGTGCTTCCCACAGTCTCCTGGACGTCGTCATCTCCGTCGAAATTTGATGATATTCTGGTAGATTAGATAATTCTATGGTCCGTACATCGGACCCAAACTCTCGTAAAACCGCACTGGTTACGTTTTACAAAAGTTCGTCGCTAACTCCACTGAACATCGGAGCGTCACGCACTTGCGACCGTACACTGCAAGTTCTACACAGATTGTCCGTTCCACGGAACATCGGAGCGTCCCCCGCGTATAACCATACTCCGCAAGTATTTCACAGATTGTCCTCGTCTCACGGCGCGTCGAACGATATATTCACCAGTCGGCCCCCCCACTCCGGAGCAGTCTCCTAGCTTACGTTGTCTCCGCTGATTGGCTGAGCACGCCGCCACTTCCCCTCCTCCGGTTCATTACACTCCGCGGGCGAGAGGGAGAAGTCGTTTTCCGTTTCAACAATTCGCCTCTTCCAGACCTTGCGACCCCGGATTGCGTCATGCTTCTCGACAGGAATCAGCTTGTATCAGAATTCCCAGTGAGTCATGTCTCTCAAATACCCTAACTGACAAAACTCCGTAAAATTCCGTAATCAGATAATTTTCTATGATATCGTCGTTCGTAATAATTTGCTTGTTAGCGTTTTCTAAGACATAGATAACCTATCTGTATGCTTATAATTTTTATAAAATGCTCCGAAAATATCTTAATAATAATTATAATAAATTAATAATAATAATAAATTAACATGAAAAATTATCTTGGCTGAACAATTTGCCGCGTAAATAAATATAGAATGGCTTCCTACTGACTTATGCCAGTTGCATAAAAAAAACCTCGAAAAACACGTTACATATTCGCCTCGGATCATCGGATGATTTACCGTGACGACGGTCCATTATCCGATTATCCCCGACACGTTAATAAACCCCATCCAAAATACATATTACATAAATGAAATCACCCTAAATTACAGATATATACACTCATATTTTTTCTTCACGCACTTTGCGTCAAAGTTTGTTGTCACTATGGATTACACTTTGCAACCAGTCCAATGTTTTACATATGGAATAGTGTTCCACGGATATTTCCGGCTCTCAAATTGCTCTATGTTGGAGAAATAGACATAATTAATGTGTGAGCACTATGTATTTATGATGTCATATCACACGCATTGAAGGTGTTCTGATATATTTATATCATCATTGAACTTCCTAATTTCACTGGAGGTCCCTTCCTTATGGTGAAATTTAATCTCACTTATCACTGAGCACACGATCACACTATTGTGGCAGCGCCTCGTGACCATAATACTTAATCTCTCTTTAAAGTAGATTAAATTAATATTGACTTCTGAAAAAAAAAACAGTAAATGCGCATTACATATAACACCAAATATTTCTGTGCCGTAATCGCCCTGTCTTGTTAAGTTCCCGTACACCATATTCTACTTAATACTAGTTCTCAACACAGACCATTTCTCCTCACACAAATAATACCATTGTACAAATTATCTTAAATTACACACTTACAAATCTTACATGGCGAGGCCGTAAACAGAAATCACGTGTGCTGATATGTATGAGTTTCATGAAGGACTGTCTCGCATTCTGATGGCCCATCTTTTATCTCGTGGACGCCTTAAGCTAACAAGCCCTATTCAAGCGCTCCCCCATCTCTTGGAGATAAATGGGAACCCATCAGCGCTGCCAAAATGGCCTTGGTGCATCGAGACAATTTAGTGCTCAACAGCATCCGACAATCCCGTCATATTTCCCTGTACCTTAAAAACTCTCATTTACTTACATACTACCCCCCTGTGTGACTTCCGATACGCCTGCCTTAAGACCAGATCCTCCACGCACCAGATACCACACTTACTCATTTGATAGGCTGGCTCGCCAGCTAAACACACTCACTTTATGACACATATTTTCGTAGACTATGTATATTATACGTCCCGTATAATCTGTTTCCCTCACTATTCTCCAGCACATATGCTGTTTTGCCAATACGTTTGGAAACTATAAATGTTTCTGCGTCACCTGCTTCCAACCTTGCAAGTGGCTCCCTAAATGAACGTCATCACGTTGCTCTACCTAGCGTATTTCTCAGTGTCTGTAACGATGCCCTGTTGCTACTGTCCACACATGCTAACCCTACCTTCCTATGGTGTAACACCTCTACTCGACACTCTATGACCTAAAAATGTCACTTCTGACTGACAGAATGACGACTTAGACAGCTTCAAAGTGAACCCTGCCTGATCTAACTTCTGAAAAACTATATTTAAATGATGTAGATGCTCCTCAAAACTGCGTGAACTAATTACCATATCATCTATGTAAATGGTTACAAACTCTCCTGTGTCATCCCCTAATGCGATGTTTAAAGCCCTAATTAAAGCAGCTGAACTATTCTTTAACCCATAAGGTGTTCTACAAAATTGATAAAGGTTATATTTATGACTAAAAGCTGTAAATGGTCTATCTTCGTACATAAGTGGCACTTGCCAAAAACTGGAACTCAAATCTACACAAGTGAAATACTTCTTCCCCTCAAATGTTTGCATTAATTCCTCTATTGACATAGATTTCAGCTGATCTGAACTAATTCTACTGTTAACCAAACGAGCGTCTAAACAAATACGAACAGTGCCGTCGGTCTTGGGTACCGTGATCAAAGAATTAACATATGGACTGTTCGAGTGCTCAATAATCCCATCTTCAAGCATCTGATTAATTTGTGCCTCAACTGCACTCTGATAAGCGAAAGGTACAGGATATCTATGTCCTGTGAATACTGACCTATCAATAACGTTCAATGAATGGGTATAGCAATTGGCCATACCAATGCGATCCTCAAAAACTCTCCTATTACACCATAACACATCATAGAGCCGAACACACTGTTCATCCTCTATATTTCCCTGAAATGCAGCCTCACGTAACGAGTCCTCTAGACTTCCGTTCGTAATCACACTGCCCACAAAACATGGAGAACCCCGCTCTACGGCTGGCGATATCTCATTTAAAGTACAAATCACACCTACAACACTACTTCTCTGAATTTGGTCATTGAACGCTACTTCGACTTCAGAATCTCCCCATTTAAATTTCAAACTCCCTACATCATAACATAAGTTACCAGACACTCTACTTAGCCACTCTGAACCCAAGATAACACTGAATACTAAATTTGGAATTACAAGGCAAATCTGCTTCTCTACATGATTATTAATTTTAATGTCTACTAAAACTTGCTTAGAAATTACTTTAGACCTCTTCCCAACAGCTGTGATAACAAAAGTGCTTTTAATTGGCATCTCCTCAAAATTTACTCCAGTTCCTTTCATTTTATCATAAAATGCACTACTTATGCAACTCTTCATACAACCACTATCAATTAAAACATCTGTGTACGCCTCGGACACGTTAAATTTAACTATGGGGCTCTTACTAACCACTTCCTGAATAATACCTTCATCATTTAGTTCATGTAATAATTCATTTCTTACATTTAGGTCATAGGGTTCCTGTATAATTGTATGGACAGGGCATGCTACAGACTGAGATTCTGACCTTACTTCGCAGCCTGGTTCGCGTTTAAAGAACCGCTACAGCTGGCCGTAGTACTACTAACTACTGAACTAGTCTGGTTGTTCTGGGCTGTGTTGTCATTGTTTGGCTGTATATTACTACCACTAGGCTGTCCTCTTCCTTGACCCCTATTCTGGTTGTAATTATTGTCATTATAATTTCTCCCTTGATTTCCCCTGAAATCATTGTTTCTCCCTTGATTTCCCCTGTAATCATTGTTCCTCCCTTGATTTCCCCTGAAATCATTGTTCCTCCCTTGATACTGATTACCATAGCCATTTCCTCTGTTCTGATTTAGCTGATTATTATTATTTCTATTTTGAGCGTTGGCCCCTTCGCCACCGTTCCCTTGAACTTCTTGATGCCTGGCTTCATTAGGTCTATTATTATTATTACCCTGGTTCCGATTGAAATTGTCATCATAACCCCCTCTCCCTAGTGCATCAAATGTGCTTAACAAATTTTCTACTTGTGATATAGTCTTTACATTCTGGATACAAGCAGCCTCCTTGATCCTATAGGGAAAGTGCCTAAGTAGCAACCTCACCACATCACTTTCCTCCTTCAAGCCATCCAGATATTTACACACTAATACCTGCCCTAAAAAGTATTCTGTTATGGTGGAGCTTCCTTTAGGGTTATATTTACCACACACTACTCCCTCACGATGCTGCGACTGAATAACCTCATTCCAGAACTTTTCACAGAATTTCATTTTAAAATCATTGATATCAGTAAACTTGTCTCTGTAGACAGCAAACCAATTCCTCGTTTCCCCCACAAACACTTGTTCTAAAATTTCAACTACCTGGCACCACTCAATACTACCATTTTCCAACCTCTCCCCGAATTTATTTTCTATAGTGTTCATGAACTCCATTGGGCACCCCTGTCGATTGCTGAACTTACCCAGTTCTACCTCCCTGTGTGTGCTATTCACAAAAACTGGCCTATTCTGACTATTTTCTTGCCTGATCCTAGCTTTTAATTTTAACTCTAATTCTGCGATTTTCTCCTCAGCCTTCCTCTCAATACTGTTTACTGTTAATTTAATGTTTCCTTCTGATTCTTCTACTTTATCATATAGCTTTGCTTGTTTCTCCTCAATCTTGCTAATGCTCTCTCTATTACTCTCTCTTAAATCATTTACTTCTGCAACTATTTGTGAGTGGACTTTCTCAATTCTACCCCCCAGCTGTTCCTTAACCTCTTTAGTAGCTACCTGAATTTTGTCAATTTCTCCCCCCAATTGCTTTTTGACCTGCTGTGTTTCCAGTTGCACTAGTTCTTTTAAATTTTCAGCCTGTGTACTGATTCTAATTTCCAACTCCTCCTGTACTTTTCCTAATTTTCTGTCTACATCTGCAATAATCTCTTTAGCCTTTTCTTCCATCACCCCCCTGATCTCACCTCTAATCAGTTCGAATTTGTCACTCATTTCCCTACTGTTTTGTTCTAATTTAGCATTTAAAGTTTCAGTACTCTCTCTATTTTCCTTACTGTTTTGTTCTAATCTGGCGTTTAAAGTTTCATTACTCTCTCTATTTTCCCTACTGTTTTGTTCTAATTTTGCATTATTCTGTTCTAATTTTGCATTATTCTGTTCTAATTTTGCATTTAAAGCTTCTGTACTTTCTTTATTTTCCCTACTGTTTTGTTCTAATTTTGCATTATTCTGTTCTAATTTTGCATTTAAAGCATCACTACTAACTTTGTTCTGATACATGAACTCGAGAAGTAAAGTTTTTAATTCTGGTTGGCCGCCTACACTCCCTGTTTCAGTATCGGGATTTACCTCCGCTACCCCGGTACTACCATCACTCGACATACTGCTCGTATCATCATTCTCCAGTTGATGACCACTACGTAACCTCATCTGTCTTTCTTTCTCATCCCCCATAATGATATACACTGATAAAGACAAATAACCCCCAAAATACAGGCACAGAAATATATACCCTTCTCCTTCCACAAATGTTATTAGGTTTTCAGCCCCAAGTTGTCGGCGACAAATGTAGTTGTTATTAGTTAGTGCCCCATGTTGGTAGCGACAAATGTAATGGTAATTAGTGCCCCATGTTGGTAGCGACAAATGAAACGGTTTACCTTTGCCTAAGCTATGTTGTTTTAATGGGCGCCAAGACCTCAATGCAATGCTGAAATCTAAATTTGTATTTAACAACGTCTAGCTCTGGCAGAACACATTCAAGACTCTATTCACTCAGATCGTGGTATGATTTGATCATTAACCCAACAAACAATTGTATCAGGAGAAGGAATTGGTCTATATCTAATGCTACCTACTGAAAGCAAAGATTGCATTGTAAAAGAAATGAATTTATTGTATAAAACAAGTATAGCAAAATTAATAATAATAATAACTATAAAATTTAAATTGGAGCGTTGTGATTTTAATATTACCGATAGAAAATTACGTGAAAACGGAGTCTGATAAATTGATTTTACTCTTATTTCCAAGCTATGAAGTTACTGAATTATGAAATATAAAACAAAGAAAAATGAGAGATTGCGTATTTCTGCGTCATTAGCGCTTACCCCTGGAAATTGCCAAAGCATTTCCCTCGTTCTTGATGATGCTGTGTGCTTCCCACAGTCTCCTGGACGTCGTCATCTCCGTCGAAATTTGATGATATTCTGGTAGATTAGATAATTCTATGGTCCGTACATCGGACCCAAACTCTCGTAAAACCGCACTGGTTACGTTTTACAAAAGTTCGTCGCTAACTCCACTGAACATCGGAGCGTCACGCACTTGCGACCGTACACTGCAAGTTCTACACAGATTGTCCGTTCCACGGAACATCGGAGCGTCCCCCGCGTATAACCATACTCCGCAAGTATTTCACAGATTGTCCTCGTCTCACGGCGCGTCGAACGATATATTCACCAGTCGGCCCCCCCACTCCGGAGCAGTCTCCTAGCTTACGTTGTCTCCGCTGATTGGCTGAGCACGCCGCCACTTCCCCTCCTCCGGTTCATTACACTCCGCGGGCGAGAGGGAGAAGTCGTTTTCCGTTTCAACAATTCGCCTCTTCCAGACCTTGCGACCCCGGATTGCGTCATGCTTCTCGACAGGAATCAGCTTGTATCAGAATTCCCAGTGAGTCATGTCTCTCAAATACCCTAACTGACAAAACTCCGTAAAATTCCGTAATCAGATAATTTTCTATGATATCGTCGTTCGTAATAATTTGCTTGTTAGCGTTTTCTAAGACATAGATAACCTATCTGTATGCTTATAATTTTTATAAAATGCTCCGAAAATATCTTAATAATAATTATAATAAATGAATAATAATAATAAATTAACATGAAAAATTATCTTGGCTGAACAATTTGCCGCGTAAATAAATATAGAATGGCTTCCTACTGACTTATGCCAGTTGCATAAAAAACCCTCGAAAAACACGTTACAGATACCACTAATAGTTTCCGAGATATAAAATGCCGGTGAAATATTTCGCACATCCGCCATCTTGTGGTTATGTAAACAAATCAACGAAGTTAGATGTCGGTGCATTACAATGTGTATAAACATATACTGTACCAAGTTTTATTGCGTTTGGTTGGTTAAATCGCGAGAAACGTCTATTTAAAAGTCGCAAATTCGCGTGGCCGCCATGTTGGTTTTGTAGTTATCAGTTATTCAAAAGTCACATAGGTGAACTTCTATAGTTCCCTCTATCACCGTAGAAAATTCCAGGGTGATATCGGGAATAGTTTCGGAGATATTGAATGCTGGTGAAATATTTCGCACAGCCGCCATGTTGGATTGGTGATACGTAACAAAATTTGAAGGGCACGGTCGGGGTCGCCCGAAATAGTGCTATGAACTTGCCGAGTTTCATTGAAATCGCTCCAGCCGTTCAGAAGTTATTAGACACACACACACACACACACACACACGCACACTCACACACGCAGACACACGGACAAAAGGTGATCTCATAAGCCTATTTTTTCAAAATTGAAAATAGGCTAAAAATATCATTTTTCCTAAACATCCGAGCCTTAATCATCACTTAAGCTTACTGTAGTTTAGGTTCGGTGGATATATAGGCTAACACTTACGTACTACCCTACCAGCGAATTGTTACCGGTGGCGGAAATCGGAACTAATGCGCTCCGCCCGGCCACACGCCTGCGATAGACGTGCAGTTGTCGCCAGCGAAACCTCATCTCGATTCATTTGTGTGCATGATTCATGCTGGGTCGTGCGCTGTGCGGTGTGTTCTCATTGTATGACTGTACATGCGTTCCCCCTCTCGCCCCTCAACCGCTCGCTGCAGCCATAACGAGGCGAGATGACGTAATGTATACACTACAGCTGCGCTCCACGTCTAGCGGTAACAATTCTCTGGTAGGGTAGTACATCAGTAGGCTATATTTCCCTTCAAAATTCTATGTCAGACCCCGTGCCGTACCCACGTAAGCTGTTATTTCATCTATTGTGTACTGTAAGTAAAAAGTCCTTGGTTGTTTGGTTCCTCAGTTTAGGGGCTGCGACAACACGGCCATGTAGCCCCGTGTACTTTGGGTGTGTGTAGAATCGGTCAGATAACCGGTGTTAATTGTGATGACTGTATTAGTGTGTATTATCTGTTTTTAATTCAAGTAAGGACTGCAGACATTCGATTTTTGAAGTAGTTCCTACTTTCACTACCAAATGCTACCGTCCACGACACCTGGCTGTCAATTTCGCTACTACTAGATGCCATCGCAACCAGCGCCCGGTGACCTACACATTTTGGCTTCAAACAAGTGTAGTTACTGGAAGGTCTTCTTCATAGGCTTTATCTCCCCTCCGAAGGAAGGCATAGCCTACAGAGGGACTTTTAACGCTCTTAAAAAATATCAGGCGACTTTGGCCGGGTTCGAACCTGCGACCTTGGGCATAGAAGCTCAGCATGCTATGCCACCGAAGCCGCCTAAAAAGTCCTTAATCTCCAATGTTGCAGAAAGAAATGTGCAATAATAAATGGCAGTAATAAATCGTTGTTTAATACCAGTATTTAAGTCTCGCGAATTCTATGGCGATTGCGCTGATAGGATCTCGCACTTCCTCTGGTCTACATAGCGGTACGTTATGTGTGGGTCACTGTGACAGCAGCCACCCATGCGAGTCACGATGGTTGTTGTTTGAAGGGACAAGAACAGCGAGGTCACCAGCCTCTACAAGCGAGTCAAGTTCAAACAAGTTGAAACATACGATACTGTATTCTATCAACCACACTGCGAAATGTGCAGTAGCCTCGAAGTTTGAGAACTAAACAAGAAAGTAGTTGTTGTGTTTGCTACGACATAGTTCCGAGCATTTGAGTGGGTGTAATTTGTGTGATGACCTGTGTCTTAGTGATGGCTTTACGAGTGTGTGAATTTGTAAATTGGGGGACAGAACTGGGGAGGAGGCATCCGTGGCCTTAGGTTAGGAATCATCCCTGCATTTGGCGTAGAGTAGAAGTGGAGAAACCACGGGAACCCACTTCCAAGATGGCTGAGGTGGGAATCGAGCACACAACTTCTCCGTTTTTCTCCACGAGTTGGACTGTACCTCGTTCCAGCCCTCGCACCAGAATTAACTTTTCTTGGCAGAACCGGGAATTAAACCCGGACCTCCAAGGATGACAGCCAAAAATGCTAGCCGCTTCACGAAAAAGAAAGAAAGAAAGAAAGAAAGAAAGAAAGAAAGAAAGAAAAATTTAATTTCCTTCACTAAACTAAAATACATCAACTAAAGGATATATTATTATTATTATTATTTCTTTCTTTCTCCCTCCGTTAGGGTCTTCTGAGGACCACGAACCAATTTCAATGTTTAGTCCTTTGTTGTTCTTTCTTATTCCACCAGTGCTCCTTCATCTTTTTCGCTGTGTGTCTTCTTTCTCTCTTCCGACCGATTTGAGCCTGTTTTCAAATATTGCCTTCCTTGGAGTCCTTCCATTCCAAATAACTTTTTTTTTTGAAAATTTCTCTCTGTAGTGCATCTTCTTCTCTTACATTGTTTCTTTCTAAATCTTTCCTTACTTCTTGAAACCAGGCTGTTGTCAATTTCCTTTTCCAGATATATTTAAAAATCTGTTTGGTTAACCTGCTATCATTCATTCTATATAAATGTCCGAAAAGTAACCATCGCCTCTTCTTTATTGTCTCCGTTATGTTTTCAATGTTCCGATATATATCTTCGTTACTTCTTAATTTCTAAAACTCTGTAGTTATTAATGAACCGAGAATTTTGCGTATATTTTCTCTGATACTTCTAATTTACCCAATTTATAATTATTATTATTATTATTATTAGTAATATTATTATTATACGTCTTTCAAATGAAATATTGTTATCAATGTTACACTCAGGAATGAGAACATGAAGTGGTGTATTCGATGTTTGGTCAACAATGTTCGTATTTTCCTACACATCTCTTCCATATCAGTGGGGAAGCATGTAATTATTAAAAATGACTATATTATTATCATTATTTTTAGTCTATCATGTGGCAACGTTTGATGTCATTAATTTTGAGAGCCTCATTGCCATGGTAACCAAATAGACCTAGATCACTCACACACATAAAATAACACTGTCGAAAAAATTTGTACTTGGTAACTTTATAGGCATGTTTTGTTGACACCAAAATTGTGTGTTGGTGGCACTGATTTTTACATTTAACATGCAACATGTAGGCGCTAGAAGCAGAAAAAAAAATCGAAATTTTCGACACAAAAAATATTTATTTCAAAAGACGTGTAATAATAATAATAATAATAATGATTCTACGTTTCTCGGTGTAACGGAAGAAATTAATTTTTTTGTAGAATCATGAAACAAAGGAGAGTATTGTTGCCTAGGTAACTATAATGGCCTAGACCATTTACGCACATAAAAAATAACAATATCGAAGAAACTTGAATTTAATAACTTTCAGGGATTTTTTTGTTGACACTAAAATGTTATGTTGGTAACACTGTTTTTAAAATATCTTATGTCATCTGAGATTCTAGAAGAAAAACAAATCGATATTTAAAACGATAAAACTACTTCTTTGAAAGACGTGTATACACGTGATAATAATAATAATAATAATACGGAGGACATTTTAAAAGATCGACTCCAGTTCAGAACATTAATCAATAACCATCATTCCTCTGGGAAACAATACTACCAGGATCAAGAAATCAAGACGTAAAAACAGCGGAAGATTTTTAGAGATTTTGGGAGAAAAAAACCATCATTAGCAAAATACATTCTATTGCGTCTCGTAAATGCCATTACGACGTACATTATAATAATAATAATAATTTTTTTTTTTTTTTTTTTTTTTTTTTTTTTTTTCGTATGACCTCCCGAGAGGCCGAGTACAGGTCTTTCTAGTCGACGCCCGTGGGCGACCTGCGCGTCGGGATGAGAGATGGAATGGATGAAGATGAATGAAACTGGGCAAGGATGTGGAAGGAATCGGCCGTGGCCTGTAAGAAGGTACCGTCCCAGCATTTGCCTGGTGTTGAAAATGGGAAACCACGGAAAACCATTTCAAGGACGGCCGACGGTAGGGCTCGAACCCACGCGTCTACCGAGTCAGCAGAGAGCTTGGCCCATGACCTAACGCTGCGCTTTTAGCGAGCATAGCCACTGCTGTCGGTAATAATAATAATAATGCTCATGAGTCTACAGTATATTTCCCAGTGTAAATAATGAACGTATAACTTTTATTATTAGACTGTTATTATTATTATTATTATTATTATTATTCCTTAGCTAAAATCATGAAACAAAAGGAGAGAGAGACATATGCCTGAGAAGACAACATTGTGCCATTCGTTAGGTTACTCATGCCGCAGCCATTGGAACATGGTGTCCGTTATTTAGGATTACTCCATCAATTGATGCCGCAAGCTATTTCCAGCCATATAATTATACCCTAATATACTTCTCAATCAACGTAACCCACGAGGCCTCACATCAGACCATACGATACATCCAATTTCCCACAGCAATATTTCTGAAAAGATTCTTGGTACACATACCTATGATCACCAGTCACTGACTTGACCACATGATTCACTTGTTGGCCAATATCCAGCCTGTGCATGCACCTTGAACTGCTTCATGCCAGTGGAAAGTCCAAGATGAGTACAGGGTAATAAAATGATACATTTGCATTCTTATTTATGACTGTCGAACGAATCAACTATCAAGGAGGGCTGGGTGTGTCTCTGTGATAAGCATGGACAACATTTCCGACACGATGGTTAGCATTACATCAAAATTAGTGTTCGTTATCTAGGCCAATACATTCTAGTTCAGCAGAAACTTAGATCGCACTCGTTGAAGCGTGTTGTATAGACAACTAGTTACCATGGCAACAAGGGTAAGCAGACTTAGATCCTAGTTGTTGAAGCGTGTTATATCGACAACTAGTTACCATGGCAACAAGGGCAAGCAGACTCAGATCCCAGTTGTTGAAGCGTGTTGTATAGACAACTAGTTACCATGGCAACAAGGACAAGCAGACTTCGATCCCAGTTGTTGAAGCGTGTTATATAGACAACTAGTTACCATGGCAACAAAGGCAAGCAGACGAAGATCCCAGTTGTTGAAGCGTGTTATATAGACAACTAGTTACCATGGCAACAAGGGTAAGCAGACTTAGATCCTAGTTGTTGAAGCGTGTTATATCGACAACTAGTTACCATGGCAACAAGGGCAAGCAGACTCAGATCCCAGTTGTTGAAGCGTGTTGTATAGACAACTAGTTACCATGGCAACAAGGGCAAGCAGACTTCGATCCCAGTTGTTGAAGCGTGTTATATAGACAACTAGTTACCATGGCAACAAGGGCAAGCAGACGAAGATCCCAGTTGTTGAAGCGTGTTATATAGACAACTAGTTACCATAGCAACAAGGACAAGCAGAATTAGATCCCAGTTGTTGAAGCGTACGCGATACTTACAATGCGAATAAAAATATCGATTGTATGTTTTTTAGTGAAGGGGAGGAACTTCTTTTAGCAATTACACGCGGATACCTTTAAGTTTAAGGCAGCCCATACACCACTCATAAACATATCCGCATTGTTAAGATGTTGTTGTTGTTTTATTTAGGGACTGTATGGCAGTTGTCTAACAACCTGTTATTCTGATGACTGTATCAGTGTGTATATTTTTTAGTCAAGTGAGGATTGGAAAGGAGACGGCCATGGCCTTAAGTTAGGAGCCAACCCAGCATTTACGTGGAGTAGAAGTGGGAAACCACGGAAAACCACTTTCAAGATGCCCGAGGTGGGAATCGAACCCTCGCCTTCTCATTTTTTTTAACAGGAAGCTGAGTGTACCCAGTACCAATCCTCAGGCCAGAATTAGAATGTCTTGGCAGAGCCGATAATCGGACCTCCGGGGCGACAGCCAAGCATGTAAGCCGCTACACCAGGTGGTGGTTTGGAAAATTAGAATTACCGTAAAACCATAATTAGTCCGGACTCTGGACACGAATTTCTGTGTTTATTCCCGGACCGTCCGTGGTAATCCTAGAACGGTTGGTAACCCTCCTAGCAACCTTATCTATTTATAAAAAATAAGTTGCACTGCTAAAATACGCAAATATTCGAGATAAAGAACAAGTTTAAATGCCAAGAATATACAGTAATTTAACCAGTAGAATGTTCACCCGCTGCTCACGATTTTAGCCTACTTTTCATATTTTGTATAAACTAGGAAAAAGTAGACTTATGAGATCGATCCGGGCAAATGTGTGTCTGTCTGTGTCCCAATCCCCTCCTTCCTCTATCAACTCCTAAACGGCTGCATCCATCAAAACCAAATTTGAGTGAAGACCTATACCTGAATATCTCACAGCTATATTTGAAAATTACATCAGTGCTAAAGATTTACATTTTGGTTAATTCAGACCCAAAACCTATAGATATAAGTTAATTCTTCTCCTCAACCGCTAGGTAGGTGAGTAACATGCATCTCTTCCAATACGTCTTCTTTCTCTGGCCTGTAGTTTCAAATGGCAATGTGCTTGCCTTTAATGCTGTCTATAAATTGAGTCCTTGGTCTTCCTCGACTCCTCTTTCCTTCTAGCTCCCCTTCGAAGAGTGAGGTGCACCAGTCAGAATGACGAATCAAATAGCCAACAAAACTATTCCTTCTTCTGTTTAAGTATTCAACCAAGGTAGGCTACGTGTCTCCTTTGCTCTTTTGAAAACATTCTAATTCGTGACTTTTATCAGCCCAAGGTATCTTTAGTAGTCGTCGCCAGCACCACATCTCGAATGCCCTGAGTTTTGATACATCTGCTTGTCGCAGAGTCCATGTTTCAGAGCCATAACTTGCAAATAAGTTAATTATGGAAGTTAATTATTATGTCTTCAGTAACTTTTTTAAAATGCAAATTAAGAAACTCAGCACTTAAACGGTTAAGCTTCGAGATATCGAAAAATTCGAGTTGCAGAAATTCGACTTAAGAGAAAAAAAATTGCATGTAAATTATAGGAACTTTTTTCCGGAAATAATTTCTACGAGATAACGATATTCGACTGGCGCTCATACGGTCTCACCCATCCTGAATATACGAGCGAATAATACGAATGTACAGTTGCATCTCCCGGTGCGACACTGTGGAATGTCATTATATGAAAGAACAAACCGAGCGAAGAGGAGTGGCGCAGGTGGTGTTTGCCCGCTTGAATGATGTCAGAGAGGAATTGTGTGGTACGTGACGGAAATAATAGCTCACTGTCTGTCTAGTGCCCGCATACATCCACTAATCCGACAGAAACCATCATCTCAATATACAAGATTCGTAAGACACTGAAGCAGAGGGGAGTTTAGTGGGGGCGCGTCTACCCCAATAATTCATATAAAGTCCGCACCAACTTAATTTTGATTTTGCGCCAAATTAATCTACGAAATTTTAGCTTCCTATAACGGTATTGTTTTTATGTTCTACGATGTCGACATGTAAATATTATATGTCAGAAAACTGTATTGTAATGAGGGTCATTAAAGTAATAATATGCATTATGATACAGTTTCTCCCACCAATCAGAGCTCAAGATTTTCATTATGAAACAGTTGTGTGACCAATTGGGTACTTGATAGCTTCGCACATGCAAACAAAATCCAACATGTCGGACATGAATTAATGATTTGAAACTAGACATTGTAAAGGCTATCCGATCAATGCTTACACAAATTGGGAATATGACAAAGAAATACCACTGTACTTTAATATCCACAACTCCAATTTCTACACAGGGCATTGCGTACGAATTCGCCGACAATTTTAGTGAATGCTGTTGTTGATATAACCACACTATAACGTCATGGCTGGAAACTTAATGACATTTGATCCACGGAAATCAATAACCCAGCTCTCTGGGATTGTTATTATTTAAATATAATTGTATCAAGCACCCTAAGTCTAATATTTGGTTTTCAGATATATTTACACTTCCAAAAGGATTCGTTGATATATGGATGAAATTTCTGAAGTTTCTTTGACAATGTAAATTGTCCTCCTCATAGCCTGATTGTCCTGACCTATTTATTTATTTATTTATTTATTTATTTATGTTGTGAACATTACAGGAAGCCCCAATTACATTGCTCACTACTAGAATCATATAATATACAATATATAAATAGAAAAACAAAAGATACATAAAGAGAAGATATAGATAGAGAAATACGTTATAAATAATAATAATAATAATAATAATAATAATAATAATAATAAGAAGAAGAAGAAGAAGAAGGTTAGGTATGAGAAGGAAATGGGCTGAATACAGTACAATATATTACAAGACATCTTGCAGTTTATCACAGGACGCTGCAAACTGGTTTTCTGACATACTGAAAATATCTAAGTCAAGATGAATGAAAATCCACAGCCTGCTTCCGGTCTCCGACCGGGTCAGGGATGGAATGAATGAAGCCCCCATCTAGCGGCGAGGATATGAACTGTGCCAGCTGCCGAGGCCAGACGCACCCCTCTGGGGCAATGATGAAATGAATGACAGATGAAATGAAATGATAGTGGAGAGTGTTGCTGGAATGAAATTTTGACAGGGAAAACTGGAGTACCCGGAGAAAAACCTGAGATGATGAACGTTATTATAGTGGGATAAAATTCTGTTAATCGGCGAGTTTTTATGGTTGTCTGTGTGAACTCTCGGAATAAAGAAAATGTTTCGGAATCTACCAGGTTTCACAGCTGGTACATATAAAGTAATTCTCTCTCGAATTTTAGCGTCGTCAATTTTATTGTTTACTATTTTATATAGAAAAAACAGGCCCTGACAATTTCGCCTGTGAGATAAGTTTTCTGACATTGGAGGACTGTAATATAAATATGTACGATTCGTAAGAGGGATAATAGCCAAATCTTTTGTAATATACATATTTTAAGAATTTCTTTTGGATGTTCTCTATACGCTTATTATGATTCAATGTGTATGGATTCCATATAACTCAAGCATATTCTAGTTGTGATCTGATGAAGGCATTAAAGAGCAATATTAAAATCCCATAGGAGAAATTAAATGAATTTCTTATTACAAATCCCATACATTTATGTGCTTTAGAGACAATTTTCTCTATATGCCTTTGAAAATTCAGATCATTGGTAAATACAATTCCCAGATCCTGAACTTCATGAATTTTTAGTAAGCACTCCCCGTCAATGTCATAGTGAAACTTTATGTAATTTTTTCGCCTAGTAAAATTAATTTGCTTGCATTTACTGATGTTAAATGGCAGTTTATTTTCTTTCGTCCATATGTTTAGTTCATTTAAATCATTTTGAAGTTTGATACAATCGTAAGGGTCACGTATTGATTTATATAATTTTATATCGTCTGCGAATAATAACATTTCTGATTGCTGAACTTTATCAGAGATGTCGTTTAAAAATAATAAGAATAGTAATGGTCCTAAGTTAGATCCCTGAGGAACTCCTGAGTTGGTCGGAAATGTTTTGGATAGTTGCGTTTTATATTTCACAACTTGTGTTCTGTTCTTCAGGTATGAAATCAGCAGACGAAACAGTGGTTCAGAAAAATTATACGTTGATAGTTTAGTGATGAGTAAGTCATGATCCACTTTGTCAAATGCCTTTTGAAAGTCGGTATATATTACATCTACTTGGCCTTTGTGATCTAGCTCCGTAGATACAAATTGCGTAAAATTAATAAGGTTAGTCACGGTTGTCCTGTTTGGTATAAATCCATGCTGATTTGGGGAAATAAGCACTTTAACATGTTGAAAAATATGACTATAGAAAATACTCTCAAATATCTTAGCCGGAGATGACGATACAGCTACAGGTCTGTAATTCTTAATCTGAACCGAGTTTCCGGATTTTAGAATTGGTGTTACTTTTGTATGTTTCCATTTATCTGGAAATGTGTTGGTCTTCAGTGTGAGATTGTATATTATAGTCAGTGGTTTAGTAATATATTCCTTACAGCCTTTAAAGAGGTATGGTGGTAACCCATCAGGCCCCGCTGCCTTTTTTTTTGTTTGTTTTAGTTTCTTAATGGCGAATTCAACCATATCCTCGGTGACTTCAGATATAACCAAATAATTTTGAAAATAATGTTGCTTTACGTTATTGCTGTTTGTGTTCAGATTATAGTTGGGAAAGTTTGCGAATATACTGATTTGAAATAGTCAGCGAAATAATTGGCAATTTCCAGTGATTTACAATATTCTTTACCTCCATATTCCATCGCCAATCCTGATCCTTTACGCTCCTCTCTATTTTTTAAAAAGTTCCAGAAGCTTTTGCTATCTTTTTCCATGTTCCGCTCAGTAAGAGCTACATAGTCATCATATGCTTTTTTATGTCTATTTTAGTTTTAGATCTAAGTTGAGTATAATTATTTAAGTAATATTCGGGGAAAAAATCCTTTTTTCTATAATTTTCCTTTAGCTTTAAATTTGATATTATAGACTGAGTGAACCAAACAGGATATGTGCGCTTGTAATGTTTAGTCTTTGGAACGCTCTGGTCAATTATAGAGTATATTTTGTCATAAAAGATAACAACAGCTTCGTTTACATTTCTACAATTATTCATGTTATCCCAATTGCATTTAACTGGGGTAGAAGTGGGAAACCACGGAAAACCACTTCCAGGATGACCCTCCTTTTCTCAGTTTTGCCTCACGAGGCTGAGTATACCCCGACTTCCAGCCCTCACACAAGAATTAAATTTCTTGGCAGAGCCAGGAATCGAACCCGAGCCTCAACGGTGACTGCCAAAAATGCTAGCCGCTACGCAATGAGGCGGACAGGACTAAAAGAGAATGAGAAAGAAAAACACAGCAAGAAGATAGAGATTAGAGAGGAACGTGAGAGATGAAAAGACACAACGAAAAGGAGAAAGAGGAGGCAAATAAAGAAAGGGAAAAATAGAGAAAAATAAACAAAGAGAAAGAAGAGTGGAAAGGGAATTAAAATGAGGAAAGAATGCGATTAAGTAAAATACAAAGGGAGAATGAGAGAGATCAGTACTTCAGATATTTAATTTCTACTAATCAGTTCTTGTACACACGTTCGTCTACAAATCTTACGAAGTACGGTAGTCTATATTTCGAAAGCTGATTTGATTAGTGAACGTCTTGTATGATGATGATGATGATGATGATAATTGTTGTTTTAAGGAACCTAACATCTAGGTTATCGGCCCCTAATGGTTTGGGTGATAGTGAAATTGAAAGATGAATAAATGAAACCTACAACACAAAAACTAACTACTGCCTTACATACTAGAAGAGGAAATGGGAAACAAGAAAGAGAGGAATGTAAATAAAAGACAGGAGGAAAGGAAATGCCCTCAACCCACAAAGAATGAGAATTGAGGGACTTAGAAGGAAGGAGAGCCACGAAAGGCAGCGAAAAAAGGGAAAGAGCAGAGGATCCACCCCAGACACAATGGAAAAAGGGGGAGGAACTTGACCCAGCTCACAAAACCCTCGGGTCATCAAATCCCGAGCTCACCAGCCGTGAGCCCTTGAGGGTGTAGCACTATCCAGGGTGCACCAGAAAGCAGGAGATATCAGGAAGAGAAACACAAGAGGTCTGATCGCTCAAAGAATGAGGGATCAGGAAAGATGAGAGAAGGGCCAATCGAGGCGCAACTGTGAACGACTCCCTAGGCCTCGGATGCCCTAATACCGTCGGGGCAGGAAGAGAACAAGAGTTGTCCAAGGGCGGTCGACAGGAAAGAAGACGGAGAGTAGTCCGGCATACGTATGTGGAAGCAATGCTGGACTCAGCTGGGGTCCCGTGGTCACCAACCCACGCCCCACTATAGATGTGAGCCCTTGTAGCACAGAAGTGAAAGGTTAGATATAGGCCTATATAACGCAGACTTTTAACGAAGTGTTCCGGTTGAACGAGAAACAATAAGATTGTCAACTCGAACTTTCGTTTTCCCTATCATGTTCCTTGCCAGATGGCAATCATTTATGTGTGTGTGCGAGAGAGATTGTACGCTGCAAGCCACATTCCTGAATATTCTGCAGGACAGCCAATCATTTCACATGTGTTGCGATATCAAAGGCATGATTAATAGGGCGATAGCATCGCTGGACGGAGTCCAAGTGGCTGTTCCGAAGTCTGTTCCAGTCCGCGTCACCTTAAATAAATTACTAACAATGTAACCTTACCATGTGTCCCTCATCACTACAAACATGGTGATATATAGTCCACGTCACCTTAAATAAGTTACTAACAATATAACCTTACCATTTGTCCCTCATTACTACAAACATGGTGATCTATAGTCCACGTCACCTTAAATAAGTTACTAACAATGCAACCTTCTCATATGGCCCCCGTCGTTACAAACATGGTGACATATAGTTCGCGTCACTTTAAATAAATTACTAACAATGTAACCTTACCATTTTCCCCCCATCACTACAAACATGGTGATCTATAGTCCACGTCACCTTAAATAAGTTACTAACAATGGAATATTACCATTTGTCCCTCATCACTACAGGCATGGTGATCTATAGTTCGCGTCATCGTAAATAGGTTACTAACAATGTAACCTTACCATTTGTTCCCATCACTACAAAGATGGTGATTTACAATCCGCGTCACTTTAATGTGTCACTATCAATGTAACCTTACCATTTGTTCCCATCACTACAAACATGGTGATCTGTAGTCGGCGTCACTTTAAATAAGTTACTAACAATGTAACCTTACCATTTGGCCCTATCACTACAAAGATGGTGATCTATAGTTCACGTCACCTTAATAATTTACTAACAATGTAACCTTACCATTTGGCCCTATCACGACAAACATGGTGATCTATAGTCCACGTCACTTTAAATAAGTTACTAACAATGTAACCTTACCATTTTTCCCTCATCACTACAAACCTTATATGTCCGCATGGTACTAATGCTCTACCGACAGCAGTGGCTACGCTGGCTAAAGCGCAGCGGTAGATCAAGGGGCCAAGCTCTCGGCTGACTCGGTAGACGCGTGGGTTCGAGCCCCACCGTCGGCCGTCCTTGAAATGGTTTTCCGTGGTTTCCCCATTTTCAACACCAGGCAAATGCTGGGACGGTACCTTCCGACAGGCCACGGCCGCTTCCTTTCACATCCTAGCCCAGTTTCATTCATCTTCATCTATTCCATCTCTCATTCCGACGCGCAGGTCGCCCACGGGCGTCGACTAGAAAGACCTGCACTCGGCCTCTCAGGAAGTCACACGACAAAAAAAAAAAAAAAAAAAAAACTAATGCTCTGAGAGCATATTCCGCAAACGATACTGAACATTATTTTATTTTCCCCTCGAAGTGACTACAAACTAATCCGAGGGAAAAATAATAGTTTTCAGTATCGCCTGCGGAATATGCTCTCAGAGCATTAGTACCAAACAGTATGCTAGCAGAGAAATAACGACCTTGCTGACAACGGGCTGTATAAAACTACATTATTGTATTAGGGGCAGCTGATTCACCTGGTACCGTATATATTCCGCGTTACCTTAAATAAGTTACTAACCTGACGCTTACATTGTAACTTGAACTGCCTACTATGATGTGATTTAGGGTTGCCAATCTTGACATAACTAGCAAGAAAACAACGGATAACATAACCCAGACTAAGGAACATTCATACATTTACACCTCATATAGGCTTCTTATTCTCATATTCTGTCTAGAAGGATTAACTTTGTCATCGCAGACAGTGCACCACAACGTTGCGGTTGTTAAATAATAATAATAATAATAATAATAATAATAATAATAATAATAATAATAATAATGTTTTTACGTCCCTTTTAACTACTGTGGTTTCTAGAGATGCCCGCTGGGGTGCCGGGATTTTGCCCCGAAGGGGATTTTTAACGTGCCAGTAAATCTACTGACACGGCTCCCTCACATTTGCGCACCATCAAATGCCAGCTGACTGCGCCAGGACCTTGGAACCAGCAGGCGAGTACGTTAGCACTGATCCTACCAGACAGTCGTGGTTGTTAGAATAATGTATGATTTGTTTTAAAATAATTAATTGATGCTGAAACACAGGTATCACATCGAGAGAAAAAACTACTATGAATTACTGTAATCAGAACATTACAAAATAATAGAGAGATATTTTATTAAAAATATCAAGTAAATCGTAGTGGAGTATTTTTCTTTTGTGATAATTTGCGGGTGCTAGAAAAAGTTGGCCGAAAATCTATTTCAGTGTTCGACCTGGAATGCCGGAAGTTGCAGGCCTCCCATCACTCATGCTAATTTCGCACATTGAGGTAATTTGCATTTTTAATTTTCAAATTCGTTCTGAATGTAATCAACTTTTAACATGGTGAAAGATGTGGAGGAATCTCGTCCGTACACGGTTAATTCTCCAGGCATATAGCTACTTTTGGTTCCTTGCAAATGAGACTAGAGAAAGCGTACCAGCCTAGTATCAGGGTTGGGCAACTAACTGTACTTACAAGATCGCAAATTTTCCAACTATCCCGAACCGAGGAAAAGTTACCTCACAAATTTATAAAAATCCCTCTCGGTACCGGAAGTAGATTTGACCGGGCAAAGAAAATTATTTCGAATTCACTAAATGTGCCAATTGTTGTAGATCTACATAAGTTCCAGATGTTTAGCAAATAAAAAGTCCCATTCTCTTATAATTCCGAAAACATTTTGCCCCTGGCGTAAGGGTGGGTCATATCAAACATTCTTTCAGACAAATGTTCTGGGTAATTTTTAGAGGACTATTGACTATTTAAAACGTTGTGCCTCCATCTTCATCTTCTGTCCTTTAGGCCGACTGTGGACCATGTTAATTTGATTTCAGCTTCTGAATCTTTATTTTTGTCCGATACTCCATTCTATCGCTCTGCATTCCCCTCCTTTCTTCAGTCCATGGTGCCTGGATCCGGGATGTACGATGACTCTTACAAACCCGTGAAATTCTTAATTTTGACTTTGTATGCTTCCCTGTTGCTGACTTCATTTTCAGATGTTGCCATTTTTTCTAGATCCTTCTTCACCTCCTGATACCAGTGAGCTGTGGTTTTCCAGGTCGCAAAGAATTTCATTATCCGGTTGGTTAATCTACCTGGGTCCATTCCATTCTGTATAGTTTATATATGCCCTTCTTTTCCAAATGATGTCTGAGATTTCATCCCATCTGAGGTATAATTCTTGGTTCCCTTTTTCTCAATACGACCCTTAATATTGTACCTATTGAAAATCCACAGCCTGCTTCCAGTCTCCGACCGGGTCAGGAATGGAATGAATGAAGCCCCCATCGAGCGGCGAGGATATGAACTGTGCCGGCTACCGAGGCCTGACGCACTCCTCTGGGGCAATGATTAAATGAATGACAGATGAAATGAAATGATAGTGGAGAGTGTTGCTGGAATGAAATTGTGACAGGGAAAACCGGAGTACCCGGAGAAAAACCTGTCTGCCTCCGTTTTGTCCAGCACAGATCTCACATGGAGTGACCGGGATTTGAACCACGGACCCAGCGGTGAGAGGCCGGCGTGCTGCCGCCTAAGCCACGGAGGCTTATTGTACCTATTAAGGGAGCGTTTTTTTTCTCTATCTAAAAACTCCATTTTTTCCCACCCGTGCTATCTAAACAAACTTTAAATCTAATCTTTTCAGTGGATCAACAAGCTTTTTTTTTTTCGTTTTGGGAAAATCAAAAATCTGCTTTCCCACAAATTGAAGATAAGGAATCAAAGGGTAGATTAAAACAAATCAAATTTACAATTTAATTTTAATCTGTAGAACAAGTTCCTTTAGCCTTTTTCCAAAATATCATTTAAGCCGGATGTCTTTTTCAACATTTTATTTATAAATATGATAGAGCTTTTCAAAACACACATTAAGTCACTTTTCCGGGTCTCGTAAATAGTGCATACGACTGTTTATGTTCGACGATAATTATAACTTTTATTATATGTTCTAACATAAATATTTATAAATATCTGTCGAGATTCTGTCGGTTGACTTCTTCTTGGGAATTGTGCGGGCTCAGCATATGATCTCTACCCAATAACGAATCCCAAAGCTTTGAAACATTGTTTATCCTGAAGTTGCACCAACAGATGGCGCACAGGTACTATGTTGGATCATTTTGTTATTTTACTAAAATAACACAAAATAATGTATCGTATTATCAACTAGTTATTCTTCAAATTCGATTCCTATAGAATGTCAAGGGAATGCAAATCAATTGAGTACCAAATAGAACAGTTATGACATCTCGCGGAGAAGTTTCGCGTAAGAAATCGATTTACTGAACAGAGAGCTGGATTATAATTTCCGTGGAACTTATGTCATACCCCTACTTCCTCCATGACGTTCTGGCGTGTTTATGTCAACAACAGCAATCACTAAAATTGTCGGCGAAATCTTACGAATGTGTAGAAATTGGAGTTGTGGATATTAAGGTACAGTGCTATTTCTTTTGCAATATTGTCCAGTTTGTTTATGCATTGTAACTACAATGGTTGATCCAATATAGGCTACATTGTCAACTTTCAAATCATGTAATTCATGTCCGACATGTTGGATTTGAGTGTATGTCAGAAGCTATCCTTACCTAATTTGTCAATGCATGAAAATATTGAGCTCTGATTGGTTGGAAAAACTGTGTTATAATGAAAAATAGTACTTTAATGAAGCCCATTATGATACAATTTGCTGACATATAATATTTACACATCGACATCGTCGAACATAAAAAATGTTTTCAACGTTACTGTAAAACCTACAAGATTCGTAGGAGTTTACGTGCCATTTGTGCAATTAAACAGTTTTTTTAGGTAGATTTAATTAGAAAGCTAACTATTGCAATGGGTACCATGTTTCGACTTCCGGAAAATTTCGACATATCTTCGCATTTCACATCCCCCAGACCCCAAAACCACCGTCAGTTCAAAAGTTTATATATAATTTATGTATATATACACATCACTTTCTTGTGGACACGATAACTGCCGTAATTTTGCCCCAATCAGTTTGAATTTTTTACATAATAAGTATCCCATTTAAATCTCGGTCGAGTTCGTTAATGGGCAAAATAAGTCGAAGGGGGTGAAAATGGGGGACTTTTTTCGAAAAAGTGAAATTTCGCTATAACTCTCTTAATACGTGAAATATCGAATCCATTCACAGTTCATAATATGTGTCGGATAAGTGCCAAAAATGTATGTCAAGTAAGTTTTTTGATAGCACCAACCATTGACCAAAGGGGTGGAAAAAAGTGGGTTTTTCGGGAAACATTAATCATATCTCTCTTAATAGGCACATTATCAAAACCGTACAAAATGGAAAATATTACCCTAATAATTACCTAAAACTTTTGTCTGAAAGAATTTTTGTTATGACCCACCATTACGCCAAGGGATGAGAAAAATGATTTCGGAATTAAAGAAAATGCCAAGTGCTATCAGAGGTTACCATGACAACGCTTCTAAATTGATGAGGGATGAGCTATCAGATGTTGCCAAGACAACGCCATTGACGAGATCACATTAATTTTTAGCCTACTTTTCACACTTTGCAAAAATGAGGAAAAAGTAGACTTATGAGATCGATCCGGGAAAATGTGTGTGTCTGTTTGTCTGTCCTTCTGTCTGTCAGGCTGGATGGCTGTGTGTGTCCCCCTCTATCAACTCCTAAACGGCTGCAGCAATCGAAACCAAATTTAGTATGAGTCAAGTTGTATACCGGAATATCTCAGGCCCATATTTGAAAAAGATGTCAGTGCTACCAACTGCTAAAAAACGCACTAGAAGTTTGAGCTCCATGTTGGATATCTTGGAATGTATACATGGGAGCTATTTCAAAATTGGCACACATGTAGATAAAACTATTTTAGTTTAATTTTCAGGAGGCCATATATGACAGTGTTGCCAAAATAATTTTAAGCCTTCTGATAGGTCCAATTTTTAAATGCATATAACTTCTACACTATCAATTGGATTTCAACCAAACTTTGTATGTAATGTGTGTACATAAACAGATATAACTGAGTGTATTCTTAAGAGCCACCAGGGCTACCAACTGTTAATAATTGCTCTCTCTATTTTTTTCCAAATACCAATATATCAGAAAGTATGCAAGCCGACAACTTTAAACTATGCACAGGTATATTACCTGACATTTTACATTAATTTGGAGTAACATATACGTCAGTTCTACCAACATGATTCTAAGCCTGCTGATAGGACCAATTCTTAAATACATGTAACTTCTATACTGTCAGTTGGATTTCAACCAAATTTCGTATGTGTTATGTGTAACTATAAGTATTCTTAAGAGCAATCAGGGCTGCCAACTGTTAATAAATGGTGTCTATATTTTAACCTAATATAAATATATCAGAAAGTATGCAAGCCAACAGCTCTATACTTTGAACACGTATAGCACCTGACATTCTAGATTAATTTGGAGTAATTAATATAAGTCAGTGCTGCCAGCATGATTCTATGCCTGATGATAGCTCCAATTTTAAAATACATGTAACTTCTATACCAACAAATGGATTTCATCCAAAATTGGCACAAAAAGATATCATAATATTTCAGATTATTTCTGACCAGCACTCTCATGACATTGTTGCCAACATGCTTTTACGTGTACTAATAGATCCAATGTCTAACTCCATGTAACGTCCTTTGGACTTCAACCACATTTTGTATTCTGCGCCTTAAGAGATGGAATTAAGAATATATTCAGTCACCAGGGCTGCCAACTGTATTGCTCTATTAGGCTACATTATGCCTAGTGTACAGTATTTCGAACTAATTAAGACATTTCGATATTACCAACTTAATTTCGTCATTATTCTAGATAGTTTCATATACTGTAGATTAATCATTGGCATGAATCTTAATTTTAAGAAAAGTAAGCTCTTTAGTTCGTCACGGAACTTCTTGTTCCATCTGACTATGAGGGAAGCGGCCTTGTTCCATCTGACTATGAGGGAAGCGGCTAACTGGTAGCATGCTGAACTTCTATGGCCAAGGTCGCTGGTTCAAAGCCGGCCAAAGTCGCCGGATTTTCTAAGAGCGCTAAAAATCCCTCACCATGCTTTCCTTCGGAGGGGAAGTTACAACGTTCGTTGCAAGTTGCTGGTTGCGGTGGCATCTAGCAGCCAAGTTCACAGCTAGGTGTCGTTGGCGGTAGTATTTGGTACAAAATTAGGTACTACTACTTAAAATTGACCGTCTGCAGACCTTACCTGAATTACAGACTAATACAGTCATCACAATTAACACCGTTTATCAGACAGATTCTAAACACACTCAATGTACACGGGGTTACATGACCACGTCATCGCAGCCCCTAAACTGAGGAACCAACCAACGTCTCTGTGGGAGATAAAATTTTGCGTGAAGAAGTAACAGACTGTTAGATAGTTACACATCAGTTCCAAACCTTGCATAAGGACAGTGTGATCACAAGTATAAAATAGAACCCCAAATAACAAGAAGGTTATCATCCCCATAAGACAATAAAATGTTCAAAATATGCTTAGAAAGACGAAAAAAAAGTTAATTATCCTCCAATTGTAAAATACTTACTCGCAATAAATGAGGTCTGATCCTCCTACGAAAACCTGCATATTTTTCCTATTATAGCCTATCCCCTAGTTTGCCCGGTGAAATCTACCTCCGCCTTCCGGCGTGCCGAGAGGATTTTTATTTTCTGTAGAAGCGGCTGTACAGTGCTGTAAAGTTTTGATTTACAGTTATCAACGGGAATTGATGACGATCTAGGTGTGACTTTCAAGTTTATAACAAGAAAGCCAGTTCTCTCGTGTTCTTTTCTTCCATTTGAACGTGATATAGGTTATTTCGTGACGATCGCTCTATCCATTCATTCATTCACTTATGGCTTTCTCCACGCTACTGCGCTGCTGCTGCTGAACGTATGTTTCTCTATTTCTTCCATTCCGGCCTCCTCCGATTGAACACAGTCTCGTTTCTATTAAATGAAAGGTTACGCGATTCTCTCTCCTATTTCCTTATATGATGAACTAGTCTCGCAAACGTTTTAACACACATTCAGCGTTTCAAATTACAAACACGGTTAATTAATTAACTGAGCCTAGTTTGCGAATTGAAAAGTCGTAATGAATTAAAACGTTTAAAATTATACGCCAAATCAATACTTAACAAATATATATTTTATATATTGGGACATGTTGCAACCTTCAAAGAGGTCATCTTCAGCTTATAAAAAACCAATTAAGAATTAAAAACTAAATATAGTATATATGACTTAAATCTGAATAATAAATGAAAAGTTAATGATAATAATTGTAATAAATGAAATATAGTAATAAAATGGAAAATAAGAGATATTAATTATGAGTGTAAAAACGTTAAGCTTTAAATTTTTATCTAACTGTACACAAAAATAATTTAGAAAATCAAGTTCTAAAATCAATAAAATAATTCAGTTCAGAGCTTAAGTAAGCTGAATCTTCTTCAATACGGAGTATTTTTTAAAATTTTGAATAGGTGCCAACCAGTTATTGCGACGAACGTGAATTAACCTTGTTGTATATGATGGAGAAATTCGGAATTCGTATAAGAATTTGAGTGAAATGCCCAATGTGGATATGTGGCAAATCTAACATTTATCCAAACGTTTATAAAAACAATGAAAATCGGGACTCTTGAAATGGAAATAAGGTATCAGTAGCTCTTCTTTAAATTTGTTAAATAGTGTGTGGTTATGTATTATCCTCCTTAATGCAACCATCGTATTAAAATCCTCCCGTAGCATTTAATGCAAAAATTTTATAACACACATTTAGTCTTTATCCAGATCAATGAAGTTACTTTATAATAATAATAATAATAATAATAATAATAAATACAGCCCTTAAATCCCCTACGGGCAATTGGCCTCCTGTCTACTGTCGACCAAAGTATTACGTGAACTCGAGTTTGAAGGTCGTTTGTGAAATATCAATTGACCTACATAAAATCCATTATCAACATCATTTTCGTCGCTCTATTTTACGTTAGTTCATGTAGGTTTGGAATGTTTAATTTATATTTCAATATTTTTTATCGCAGTTGGAACGCAAAAAGTGCACGTTTTTAAGCGTGTTTCAACCATGCCTCACATTTAAGATTTATTATCTCAAAAACCTCTCATCAGATCGAATCCAAATTTTAACACAATATACATTGGAATGTAACTTATACCTGGTTTATTAATTTCAAAATTTTATGTGTCCAAGAAACAAAGGTGTTATCATTTTTGTAAGGTAACTTTTTCTCGGCTCGGGGTGGTTGGAAAATGTAGTTCTTGATCGCGTTGGAATCCTTATACATCAAAACGTTATGCTGTATGACTGTGAAATACGTAAATTAATTCACTTAATATATATCGGTTTGTATTTGTATTTGTAGCTAGCCGCTCCGGTAAAAGCTGTACAGCGTTGCTGAGATGGAGCCCATCACTTTCGAGCGAGGCGCGCCATGATGCATGATGGGCTCCATTTCGGCAACGCTGTACAGCTTCTACCGGAGCGACTAGCTGGTGAACGATGTCTTATTTCCCCCTACAAATACAAACTGATATAAAATAAGTGAATTAATTTACGTATTTCACAGTCATACAGCATAACTTTTCGATGTATAGGGATTCCAACGCAACCAAGAACCACATTTTCCAACCACCCCGAGCCGAGAAAAAGTTTCCTTACAAAAATGATAACTTTGTTCCTTGGACATACAAAATTTTGAAATTAATAAACCAGTTATACAACACTCCAATGTATATTGTGTTAAAATTTGGATTCGATCTGATGACGGGTTTTTGAGATAATAATTCTTAAATTTGACGCATGGTTGAAACACGCTTAAAAACGTGCACTTTTTGTGTTCCAACTGCGATAAAAAATATTACAATATAAATTAAAAATTCCAAACCTACATGAACTAACGTAAAATAGAACGACGAAAATGATGATGTTATTGGATTTTATGTAGGTCTATTGGTTACTTCACAAACAACCTTCAAACTCGAGTACACATAATATTTTGGTCGACAGTAGGCAGGGATTTTGCTCCATTACATTCATGAGGTGAGCAGTCCTAAAGAGTAGTGAGGCACCTAATGGTGCGCTTTTCTGGCATGTTAGTATCTGTTCTTGAATTGTTCTTATAGCAATTGATATATCTACTCCTAACCTAGTTACAGTATTCTCTATGTTATGTATTCTTGTTCTTATATCTAATATTTGTAAAATTGTTAATGTTTCTAGCACGTTCACTTTATTTTTAGTAGAGTTTTAACTGTCCTCAATACATTATCGCTATTGTATTTAAGGGTTCACTATGTTGCACTGAGTTGCTCCTTTCCTTTCCTCGCATTTACTATGTTTTGAAAAGGAGCTTTTCTAGGGTCTTCCACTCTTACTTTATAGGTGGCATGTTATTATTAGTAACTTCATTCATCTGGATAAAGACTTAATGTATGTTATAAAAATGTTGCATTAAATACTACGGGAGGATTTTAATACGACGGTTTCATTAACGATGATAATACATAACCAAACACTATTTAAGTTAACAAATTTAAAGAAGAGCTACTGATACCTTATTTCCATTTCAAGAGTCCCGATTTTCATTGTTTTTATAAACGTTTGGATAAATGTTAGATTTGCCACATATCCACATTGGACTTTCCACTCAAATTCTTATACGAATTCCGAATTTCTCCATCAAATACAACAAGGTTAATTCATGTTCGTCGCAATAACTGGTTGGCACCTATTCAAAATTTAAAAAAAAAACTTCGTATTGAAGAAGATTCAGCTTACTTAATCAAGCTCTGAACTGAATTATTTTATTGATTTTAGAACTTTATTTTCAAAATAATTTTTGTGTATATTTTGATAAAACTTTAAGCTTAACGTGTTTATACTCACAATTAACATTTCTTATTTTCTAACTAGGCCTACTTTTGAAAAATTATTGTAAAAAGACCAATATTACTTTTATTTTATTTAATACTACATTTGTAAGGATATCCATTTTATTACTATATTTCATTTATTACAATTATCATTAACTTTTCATTTATTAATCAGATTTAAGTCATATATACTATTTTTAGTTTTTAATTCTTAATTGATTTTCATTTTAAGCTGAAGATGACGTCATTGAAGGTCGAAACATGTCCCAATTAAGTTATATTTGTTAAGTATTGATTTGGCGTATAATTTTAAACGTTTTAATTAATACGGATATTTAAAACATTTGTTTTCAATGGCAAATGTGTTTGCATTCTAAGTCGTAATGAGGTGATTTTGTTAGGTTTTTCTTTTCTTTTTGGTACTTGCTGCCACATTAGAGACATCGTTGTTCATCGTCATCATCCTCCTTGATTGTTTTGATGGAGCTAACATTTATGCAATAATAATAATAATAATAATAATAATAATAATAATAATAAAGTAATTGGTTTTACGTCCCTTTTAACAACTGTGGCTTTTAGAGATGCCAGGGTGCCAGATTTTTTCCCCGAAAGGGATCTTTAACGTGCCAGTAAATCTACTGACACGGATCTGGCGCACCCTCAAATACCAATTGACTGCACCTGGATTCGATCCTGCAAACTTGGAGACAGCAGGCGAGAACGTTACCGCTGAGCCATGCAGACAGACTGACAGATATGAGAGATGGAAGGATAGATAAACAAGATCCTCTTGAGATACGCGAGTCACAGATTGAAAACCAGTGCTCCACTTTATGAAACTTTGGCGGTATAGAAAAGTGATGAAATTATAGAAGCAGCTCGACGGTCAGCGGCCAGAAACAAAGAGGCATTGTTCGACTCTACATATTAATGACTCGATAAAAAACTAAAAACATACGGTAACTTAAGACGGTATGTAACAAAAGCGATATAACATTCCTAACCCTGACATCAGAGTCACAGTCAAATAAATATAAGGGCTCTTCAAATGGAATTTAAGACGCATTTACTCTCAAACAAGGATGAGTCAGCATTGCCAACCATACACTTCTTCTAAGTGTTTTTGAAGGGGAAAAAAAAAACAGTCGACTTTCGATCATTTGAAATTCAAGAGACCAGAGATAAAGTTCAATTTACCGAGAGTTCAAATAACCAAGAGGGAGGGAGGGATACATTCAAATAAACAAGGTTTGATTTTCGTGATCTTATTACTGCACTTACGGATTTTTATTTCAAGAAAAATTGTTCTCTACACCAGGGGTTATCAATTTTTTTTCCTGTCCCCCCCCCCCTCCTCCTTCTGAAACCTCCCCGCCCCCTTCTCTTATTCTTCTTTCCAAAGGTAGGGACAGATGACCTCGTAGTTCCGCCCCTTAAAACAACAATAACTAACATAACTAACTCTTTCCGAAGGAGGGCAAGCACTATCACTTTCATGGGGACTCATTTTACCACAGCTAATAAGCCACGGGTAATGGCGGTACTTGTAGTCTATCAGTTTATTGTAAATCAGGCTAACAACTTCTACTGAACACCCACTAGAATTCACCTGTTCACTCACTGTCTTTGAACTCACTGCAAAGGCCTGGCTGATTTCAAGTCGACAATGGCAGAAATAGAAGAATCTATTCTTGCAAGGAAGTGGCGGTCACATTGTCAAGCGACTTATTGTCATTAGTGGTTGTTTGGGGGTGAGGGGGTGAAAGGGTGTTGTGTGAGAAATGTTACTCTACACCTATTTTCACAAGGGAAGTATTAGGTAAGACAGGTCGAAACCTATCTTGAAACTTTATGGGCGCAATCGTTGTACTATAAGAGGACAACGTGAGGAAAATCAGCTGCCAGATTGAACTGCAAGGCTCCGAAATCGTATCTGACATCCTGGTACACAGTCATGACGGCTGGAGGAGCTGGACATCCCTGTGGCACTCGGAGTAGTAGCGAGGCGGGGCGTATATGCTGACTGGAGAGTGCGTCTCCTTCCCACCAGCCTTGAGTGCTTGGGCGGTCAGGGCTGTCCATTCCAACATGTACTGTACTCGCCCACTGATTTATATGAGAGATTCGCCACATGATTTCGGAGTCTTGCAGTTCAATCTGGCAGCTGATTTTCCACACGTTGTCCTCTTATAGTGCGAAGATTGCGTCCACAAAGTTTCAAGAAAGGTTTCGACCCGTCTTACGTGACACTTCCCTTGTCAGAATTTATGCTGGCTGGATCTAAATTTACATTGTAATTTATTTTAATTATTATAAACTTTATTATAAATAATATTTTTTTGTTTCTCTAATGTTAATGTTTATATATATTTTTTTATGTTAATTTTATGTTCTTATAGGTTTAATTTTGATACTTCTATTGGACTAATTAACTAATTTCGAATCGAGTTTTACAATTATTTACATATCTTTCAAAGTTAATATTTATTATTTAAATTTTTATGTTTCTTTTATTATTGTAATTTTACTTTTATGATCTTTATTTCTATATTTATATTTTATTTTCTACGATTTAATTGTTAATAGTTTTTATTTATTTTTTATTTTATCAACACATTACCACGTCTAGATACGTATATAATATTTGATTTTTAGAAATACTATCAATTCGGCATGAAAATTCTCCGAAATTTGGCTGTAAGATTCAACTATCAGCATCTTTGAAAGCATAAACTGTCCTTATGACAGGAGGTTAATATAGAGACCAGTATCCCATAAAGGGTTAATGCTTTTATTAAGTTTTGCACGTTTTAAATGTTTACTTTTTAGGGGCTACTATTTTAGATAAATATGAATAAAGGGGTAAAGGAGGAAAGAAAGGTTGGGAACCGCTGGGTTAGTATTTACACCAGGGCAAAGCCAGTTACCCCCCGCTAGTAACATATCAATTATATTCAACATGGAGGAGCTGACGTAAAATCCCTGGAGGCGTTTCAAAAAAAACTGCTTCTGAAGTCAAGAAAACACGCACCTTAGCCAAAACATAATATCTTGACACATGCAAGTACTGTACACAGTCACTTTCACTAGAGTAAAATGTGTGAAACTGATCACTTTCTAGACTGCCGCCTTGCTGGTTAATATAGCAGAGTACTGCCACAACCCGAAAAATATACTTGGAAGTTACGAGCTCGAAAATTCGAAGGATCCAGGCTAACGTTTGAAAGATTAAAAGAATAGTTATTAAACGTAATACAAGATCTATTATCAGTGAAAAAAGCCGAAATCCTCACCGCCGACCGCACCGTCCTTAATATCACTGTTCATTTTACATTGCATTTCCGCGGGAATTTTGAAATCATAAGACGCAGATTTCCTTCGTAGCCCCTTTGGAGTGGAGTAGCCCTGAGACCACGGGACCCCAGCTGAGTCCGGCATTGCTTCCACTTAATTAAGCCGGGCTCCTCTCTATCATCATTCCTTTCGACCTCCCTTGGTCACCTCATGTTTTCTTCTGACCTCAACGGTCTTTCAATTTCGACTGGCTGCGTGTCTCAGCGGCAACGTTCTCACCTGCTGATCTCAAGAGAGCGGGATCAAATCCGGGCGCAATTAGTTGGCATTTGAGGTTCACAAATGCGAGGAAGCCATGTCAGTAGATTTACTGGCACGTTAAAGGTCCCCTTAGGAACAAAATGCCGACACCTCGGCGTCTCTAACAAAGCCGAAGTAATTAAAAGGGACGTAAAACCAATAGCATTATTATTATTTGCTTTTAATTTCCTACCTTAAATAGCCCTTGTCTCCCACATTCTCCGAGGGGTCAGATCTTTTCTTTTCCAAGTATGTCCTGCCTGCTGCTCAAGGCCCTTAAGGAGGCAGGGTGTATGTACCTCCATCCTGGATAATGCTAGACCCTCAAGGGCTCACAGCTAGATTAGTTCGGGAGTTGGCAACCCCGAGGGATTCCTGAGCAGGGTGCATTTTCCCCCCTTTCCAGCCTAAAATTAAAGGACAGTATTGTTGTTGTTCTTGCTTCTTTTAGAGAATGCGACATTGTTGTCATATAGCCCCGTATATTTGGGTGTGTGTGAAATTTGTGTGATAACCTGTATTATTGTGATGGCGGTACTATTGTGTGTATTTGAAAATAGGGGATAGGAATTGCCTCGAGTAGAAGTGAGGAAAAACCACGGAAAACCACTTCCAGGATGGCTGAGGTGGCATTCGGCGGCTTCGGTGGTTTAGTTGGTAGCATGCTGAGCTTCTATGTTCTATGTCCAAGATCGCGGGTTCAAACCCGGCCGAAGTCGTCGGATATTTTAAGAGCGTTAAAATCTGTCAGTGTGCCTTCCTTCGGAGGGGAAGTAAAGCCGGCGGGCCCAAAGTCATAGATTTATGGCATGTAAAGAACCTTCCACTAACTACAATTGTGTGAAGCTGAATTTGTAAGTTAGATTTGATTAACGCTGTATTAGTTCCAACGTTCATCGCCAAGTACCGGTTGCGGTGGCATCTAGTAGCCAAGTTCGCGGCTGGGTGTCGTTGACGGTAGCATTTGGTAGCAAAAGTAGGAACTACTTGAAATTGATCGTCAGCACTCTTCACCAGAATTACAAATAACACACACTAATACAGCCATCACAATTAACACAGGTTATTAGACAGATTCTACACACACCCATGACCTCGTTGTCGCAGCCCCTGAACTGAGGAACCAACCGAGATGACATTCGAACCATCCTCTTCTCAGTTTTGCCACACGAGGCTGAGTGTACCCCGTTCCAGCCCTCACACCAGAATTATAATCTCTTGGCAAAGTAGCGAATCGAATTAGGACCTCCTGGCCGACAGCCCACAAACGCTAGCCTCTACACCACCAGGTGGTCAAAGAACAGATTCCGCTGATGATCCAGATGTGGGCTTCTAACATAAATCAGTCAAAGCACACACTTGTATGCTGCAGCCTCCTCCTGCTACGATGTTGTTCCAGCAAATTGGTCGCGCGAGCCAGAGGCGCCAAGATACAGCTCACGATTTGCATAGCAAGAGGCTTCGAGATGAGCCAAGCGTTGCACAAGAATGTGTGTGTGCGCCTCAGGTTCCAGAGTCGATAAACTCTTCAGTCGCCATCCATCTACATGGCCGTGCGTATTACGTCCAAAAATAACATTAGTAGCACTTTCTACGAAAGATTTCAGTAGGCCACGTTTTAAAATTTACTTTTGCCCGAGTGTGGCTTTTACCTCGGACACCAGAACGTATTTAACTAACTGTCAGTGTCATGTGATTCTAGATAAGTGATAAGCCTGGACCCTTGTGACCTCAATAGGATAAGGTTAGAGAAGTTTAGCTTCTACCTCGGACTCCAGAAAGAATAATTTTAACTGGCAGTGTCTTGTGATTTTAGATAAGATATATGTCTTGACCTAGGTGACCTCATTAGGATAAGGTTAGACAATGGTGGCTTTTACCTCGGACTCCAGAAAGAATAGGACTTTAACTACGCGGTGTCTTGTGATTCTAGATCAGAGATATGTCTGGACCCAGGTGACCTCATTAGGATAAGGTTAGACAAGCGTGGCTTTTACCTCGGACTCCAGCCAATTTCTTCCTTTCATTAGCAGTCGCCAGGACCATCTCTTCTAAATACTTCTTAATTTATTGCTCTATCCACCCATCTGATCTTCAACATTCTCCTGTAAGGCCGGTATTACACTATCACAGAAATTTGTCAAAGATCTTTGATAAAAGATCATTTATAAAAAATATGACAGTGTAATGGGGAAATCTTTTATAAAAGGTGGAAAATGTAGAAGCATCATGCTATCTTTGATAAAAGATTCAATATGAACCAATATAGTACAATATATTTCCGTCAATCAATACCAAACAAATTATGTTAAACTGTATTAACACTCGCATTCGTGGGACATGTTTCGGGGCCATGCTGCTCCCTTCTTCAGCCACTTCATCTCCTCAATGTCATCGTGCCCCGAAACATGTTCCACGAATGTGAGTGTTAATACAGTTTAACATAATTTGTTTGGTATTGATTGACGGAAATATATTGTACTATATTGGTTCATAATCTCTTGTCAATACGGACCATGGCGGAATCTAAAGTAGAAGGAATAAAAGATTCAAACCAAACTGGCGGATTATAACAGCTGGAATATTACCACAACAAAGATGCTCATATCAGAATGTGAAATGCATGAAATGATACATAATATGTTACATAATGAATGGTATACAATGTAAAACATAAATAACAGATAGAAAGTGCAGGTAAAAAATAGCCGAGGTTATAAGCGCTGCACACAAAGGACGCACATTTCAGGATATAAAGAAGAATTGAATAGTTAAATAGGCTGAAATAAGCCAAGATGAATAGTAGTGTATTATATATTATAATATTTTTATTATAGGTAATTCGTCAATTTCACTTATGGTATTACAAGCGAGTGTAAATAAGCATTTTATCCTTACCGGTAGATAATATACAGGGTTTCTATAAAAGAACTCCGGGGTTTTAAAAATTCATATCTTAACAACTGTGGAAGATAGCAAAATGCAGTTAATTTCTCTGAAACGAGTAGCTCATCAAGTTTTACTCATACGAATTGGGAATGTTTTCATCAACAGACGGCAGCGCTGCAGAGCGTTGACCTTGAAACAACGTAGCCGCAGTCAGTGCTGTCTGGATTGCCGCGCTATGGCGACGCCGCAACAAAAGTACCAATGCGTTATTTGGCTAATAGAAACGAATTCTGTTGTTACGGTACAAAGAAACTTTCGACGTAATTATGGTGTTGACCCTCCTACGGATAAAACCATTCGCCAATGGTTAAGTGCTTTCAAACAAACAGAAAGTGTTTTAAAACAAAAGTCGCCGGGTAGGCCGCGTGTGTCACAAGGGAAAGTTGACAGAATCCAAGCTTCATGCCTTCGAAGCCCAAAGAAATCATTGACAAGACGCAGTCTGGAGTTGGGTGCGTGAGGCACTTGACGCTCTACTCTGCAACAGATGGATTGGAGGGGAAGGACCTATGCTATGGCCTCCAAGGAGCCCTGATATGACTCTGTTGGACTTTTTCTTCTGGGGGCATATCAAGAATCTTGTGTATGCGGAGTAAATTCATGATGTTGGCCATCTCAGGGAACGAATAATCAATTGTGTGGCATCCGTCCCCCCAGACATGCTGGCCAGGACATTGGAAGAGGTGGAATACCGTTACGATGTGTGCCGTGCCACTAACGGGGCTCATATTGAACTTTATTAAATTGTTAAAAAAAACTTGAAAATGCAACCTTTCCGATCATGTATTAAACATTAATATAACTTTTTTACTTCATTACAATATTTTGTCTCAAAACCCCGGAGTTCTTTTGTAATATGTAACCAACCCCCAAGAGCAAATCGGCGGAATGGCTAGAGCGCTCGACTCCCGTGCGATATGACCAAGGATCGAATACCACTTCTTGCCTAATTTTCTACTTCGTATGTTTCAATTTTCTTTGCTCGGGCAGTGGTTGTTTATAACTCATCATCATTCATATCTTCACAATTATTAATAATTAAATATTAATGTCATTTTTCAAGTCTTCGTACTGCAGCTCGTTCACAAAGATTTTATTCGTGTGACTCATGGTTTAACCCAGGGGTCTCCAAACTTTCCAGCCTTAGGGCCATACTGATTACTCCAGTAAGTTCCGAGGGCCAAAACCATATTATCATTGTTGCCGGTGGTAAAAAGTGAAATAGTTCACTGATGAAAAAAAAAGTCCGAAAAAGTACGCAACGTTGAAAAAAGGCTGCAAATCGGACTAAAGTCCGCAAAACGGCAACACTGCATATTATTAATTTTCCTGTCATTATCTGTAATTTCTAGATTAGTCGTAGAGTACGAGCCATGAGGAGTAACGTGACACGACATCTGGTGGACACAAGCGGAAATAGGTAGTACCTTCTATCGCTAACAGATGGCGCTAATAGCACGTACAGAGTAATCTCGTTGGTTCGAGAGAGTTCTGGTGTCTTCCACTCACTTCTAGATGGCAGTAATTGGAATATATAAGAAGGCTAGTTGCGCAACCACAAGTCAGTTCCTATGACACTGTTGTGAAATAAAATAGTGCGTACCTCCTTAAAACGTGTTTGTGCGTGTTTAAGTTTAAGACATCTTTGTAACAGTATTTTGATTTAAATTGTTGCTTTTGTGTGCGATTTAGTAGTATAGAAAAGAAGCGAAAAATTGATAGTGAATGCAGAAAATTCAAAGATGAGTGGAACATTCAGTATTTCGTAATTGAGTCCAGTAACAAGGCGCTATGTTTGATTTGCAATGAAAGCATAGCCGTTCTCAAGGAATATAACATTAAACGTCATTATGAAACAAAACATTTTCAAAATTACTCAAAATATACAGGAAGTTTGCGGACAGAAAAATTCGAAGCTATGAAGCGCGGATTGAAATCGCAGCAATCTTCATTTACAAAACTCAAAACCGAACAAGAGGCTGCAACTCGTGCCAGCTTTCGTGTGGCTCTTGAAATTGCAAAACGTGGAAAACCATTCACCGATGGAGAAATGATCAAAGAATGCATAATTGCAGCAGCCGAAGAAATGTGCCCTGAAAAGGTAAATTTATTAAAAACTGTCAGTATGTCAGCAAACACTGTGGATCGAAGGGTAGAAAACATCCCTGAAAATATATCCTCTCAACTGTTCGACAAAAATGGAGATGTTGAGTGGTTTTCTTTGGCCTTGGATGAGTCAACGGATGTGTCAGATACTGCTCAGGTGTTGATTTATATTCGAGGAGTAGATAAAAGCTATGAAGTGCATGAAGAAGTTCTTGATATATATAGTATTCATGGCACAACTACTGGTACAGATATTTTTAAAGGAGTTGAAATGGCCATTAATCAAAAGAACCTTCGATGGAAAAACTTGAAATGTATTACAACTGATGGAGGCAAAAACATGAGTGGGAAAGATAAAGGAGTGGTCGCTCTTGTGTCAAAGGCTGTAGAAAATGACGGTGGTTCAAAACCATTAGTCTTACATTGTATCATTCATCAACAGTCTTTGTGCGGAAAATGTTTGGATAAGTCTGAAGTTCTGAAACCAGTCATATCAACTGTTAATTTTATGAGATCTTTTGGGCTGAATCACCGACAATTCCGACAATTTATTGAAGAGATTGGAGAAAATGACCTACCTTATCATACTGCCGTACGTTGGCTTAGTTGTGGGAAAGTCCTTCAGCGCTTTTTTGAACTTCGAGCAGTGATCGAAATTTTTTTGAATGAAAAGCATCGCCCTCTTACTGAATTACAAAACAACGCAAGGCTGTGGAAGTTAGCATTCTATGTTGATTTGACAAAACATGTGAACGAACTGAATTTGAGATTGCAAGGAGAAAACCAGCATCTTCCTGATTTATACACTAATATCAAATCATTCCGGAAGAAATTGATACTGTTTCAATCACAACTACGAAGTAAATGTTTTTCACATTTTAAAACATGTGAAATATTCAGCCACACCACTGAGACTGAGTTTCCTGTCGATTTTGCAATCGAAACTTTGAGTGCTTTGAAAATTAATTTTGATACTCGTTTCTCGGACTTCGATGCCTTTGCGAATCAAATTAAGATTTTTCAGGAGCCTTTTGATACTGACATTGAAACCCTAGCCCCGGAACTTCAAATGGAAATGATTGAACTACAGTGCAGTGATATAATTAAGAACAAATATCAAAACTCATCTGTGTTGGAATTTTATAAGAGTCTTCCACTGACACAATTTGATAATTTGCATAAATTTGCTCGTGGGCTGTTTTCTGTTTTTGGTACTACTTATTTGTGTGAGAAGACCTTCTCCAAAATGAAGTACACAAAAAATGTTTACAGATCTAAATTAACTGATGAGCATCTTAAATCTCTTTTAATAATTGGTACAAGTAAAATTAGTCCACAACTACAAACTATTGTCAGTGGAAAATCTCAATTACATAAATCTCATTAGTATTTCATATGTCTGCATGTTATACATGTCTTTACTCATTACAATTCTGTGTTTCTTTATCCAACTTATCACAAAAACAATAACAATAAGCCTACAACAATGTTATGAGTAGTTAGCCCATGACCATATCAATGTAGATGTCATATTAATAATTATTCAACATAAAATTAGAATACTTCAGTAAACTAAATTTAATTTGCTCTAAAAAAAATATGTTCTCTAAAAGGAGTTTTCAAGTATGCTAGCTCTCCGCGGGCCGGACAAAATCTTACCGCGGGCCGGATGTGGCCCTCGGGCCGTAGTTTGGAGACCCCTGGTTTAACCCATAGACGTTCACTTTATCTTTCCGTTTATTTTACATACCGGTATTGCCACAACAGAAATTCAACTACCGTAATACAGAAAAGTGAATAAGGAACAGTCTTTCATGCATTTTACTGAACTATGATAACATTTGATGTGTAATGGCGTGATTATTGTTTTGTATAACTTTTATAAAAGTTCAGTTTTATAAAATATTTTATAAAATTTATTTGTGAATTTTCTTTGATAGTGTAATACCGGCCAACCGCCACTTTTCAAATGCTTCTATTCTCCTCTTTTCTGATGTGCCAACAGTCCAAGTTTCACTTCCATAGAGCGCCACGCTCCAGGCAAAGGCTTTCAAAAATGACTTCTAATACCTAAATCTATATTTGATGTCAATAGATTTCTTTTCTGTAGAAATGCTTTCCTTCCTTGAGTGAAACTTTATATCCTCTTTGCTTTGTCCAGCACTGGTTATTTTGATTTCTAAGTAACAAAAGTCTCCTACCTACTTTAGCTTTTCACCTGCCAATTTGACGTCAACAGATGTTTCTGATTTTTTTATTCGACTGGATTCCATGATTTCTGTTTTAGTTGTATTGATTTTCATCATGAATTCTTTCCTCGAGACGTAGTCCATACCATTTATATAGTAGAGCGTCGTTAATCCGGACTAATTGGGACCGAAAAGTGCTCCGGATAACGATTTTTCCGGATAATCAAACATGAGTTTGTTTCATAGGAAAAACATGCACAGGACATTATGGTAATAACCACTAATGTTCTCATTTAGCTGCAACGTTTTCTCAAATAACAAAGGTCCAGAAATGGGATCTCCCTTACTTCTTGTCTGAATAAACCATAAGTACACCGTTTCTTCCAATTTTTATCCGTAGCTGATCTCATGGTTCTACTCTTTTTAGACCTTCTACCCTTTCTAACTTCGATGCATAATTCAGAATTTCACCTTTCCTTTCTTCAAATCAATTGTGGATTTTCCAACACTTAAGTTTTCATTAGACACTGCACACTTTCACTTCTATCCAGTTTATTAATGATCTCCACCTTCTTCTCAATGGATAAAACATTGCGATTTTTTTTCTTTTTTGTCACTCGTAGAAGCCATTTTCACAACGTAATACAGTACTGTACAGTACAATATACACACTCATATACTGTAACACATTGAAACATTATAGAGTAAACAAACGGAAGGAGACTACAGAGACAACAAATGAAAACGAGAACCGACTCACTACTGTAGTGAACGCGCGCTGCTCCGTCTTTTTACTTTTTTTTTTTTTTTGCTCGTCCGGATAATTGACGTTCCGGTTGTTTGACGTCCGGATAAACGACGTTCTGTATTTCACAATAATTTCATACTTGGATTAACCCTTTATGGGATAGTGGTCTCTATACTAACCACCTGTCATAAGGACAGTTTATGCTTTCAAAGATGTTGATAGTTGAATCTTTAAGCCAAATTTTGGAGAATTTTCATGCCGAAGTGCTAGTATTTCTAATAAAAATAAAATGTTATATTGGTATCTAAACTTACTTCGCGTAATGTGTTGGAAAAAAATAAAAAAAACAAAAAACAAACAAAAAACATTAACAATTAAAGCGTAAAAATAAAATATAAATATAGAAATAAAAATCATAAAAATAAAATTACAATAATAAAAGAAATATAAAAATAATAAATATAACTATAAAAGAATTATGAAAATAACTGTAAAAATGAATTCGAAATTACCGGTAGTTAATTAATTAATTCAATGAAATATCAAAATTAAATCTATAACAATATAAATAGAAAAATTAAAAATAAATATATAAACATTAAAATTAGAGAAATAAAACATAACATTTTGATTAGTAATTATTATAATTAAAATAAATTAAAAAGTAAAAACACATGAAAAAAATATAGTACTGCGCTATAAAGGGTTCAAGTAATATTTTTCTTCACTTGAGTGCAGTACATGAGTAAAGGAAGATGAGGATGTGCATTCCTGTAGGGCAGGGGTGCCAACCTTTTTTAACCAAGGGCCACATTGTAAATAGTTTGGGGATCTTGCGGGCCAATGACACTCCGGGGGGTTTGAGGGGTACGGATTTTTTAGAGATATAGGTGCAATATGGTGAGTTTGTGGCTGTCTGAGCTTAGTTTTGTTGCCGTTTTCTATTTTTAATTGCAGTATATTAAAAAATAAAACACTAAAAATAATTTTACATAATTTTAATACATCTTTTAGTTAATTTTTTTACAAAACAGCATAGTTTGTGTAACATAGAAAATATGAGAACAACATGTTTCTGCAGACGACTCACTGTATTCTGTTCAAAACAAACTGGGAATTATCATGTTTTATGTATTGTCTTGTATGCCATGCTTGATATTGTAAATATTTCAATATGAAAACTACTGTAGGATTACTCTATATCAAGTGTTTGTTTCTAAATTATTACCACATCATCATGCCCCTATATGAATCATCAACAACAACAACAACAACAACAACAACAAGTTTCCTCTCTTGTAAATGTTCTCATGTCTCATGACTGCTGCTCTGTTCCATTTCAGTAGGTAACCTTTTCTGTCATAGGCATTCCATTACTAGCCTGTTTTCTTATCACGGATGAAAACTTTCTGTGGCTAGTTGTAGTTGTTGTTGTTGTTGTTGTTTTGTGAGTGGGTTAGAACATCATTGTCATCAGCCATGTGTACTTGGATATGGGTAGAATTTGTATGTGTGTATTGTGATGCTAGAATTGGGAATGAGGATAGGTATTGTAGTTTTAAGGGGAGGAACTACGAGATCTTCTGCCCTTGGGAAGGAGGTGACCATGGTCTTCTGCTAGGAACAATCCCAGCATTTACCTGGGGGAGAAAGGAGAAATCGAACCCACTTCTTCTCAGTTCAGTTTTAACTCATGAAGCTGAGTGAATTTCGTTTCATACTCAAAACAGAATTATATTTTTAGCGGCAGATGACCTCGTAATAGCGCCCCTTAAAACAACAATAATCAACAATAACTAACTAGAATTATATTTCTCGGCAGAGATGGCAATCAAACCTAGACCTTTGGACAGATATGATTGACTATACTGTAGATATTAATTTCTGTTTTAACTGTTACAGATTATTTGTTGTTGTGTCTTTTCTTCTCGTTGTGTAGTCGACATCTCACGTTAAAATGGGGTGAATATTGTTCAAGTTTTCTATTGAATTCTTCTATATATCGCATTTATTGAGACAACAGTGTTTTCGGTCAAGTTCACACTCGCAAGGTTCGAAATGCATACTTATCGATTATGATCGAAAACGTCGATTTATTAGCTAGTGTAATGTATCGATCGCATCGACTTCTGACCATCTGTTTCATTTATGGTTACGTTATTTATTTATTCGCGTCTGTAGAACGTAATTTGATACATAAACACTTAGTCGCGTTTCCTCGCAGCTTTTCATAGCAGCAGCGTTGGGTAGCGCGCTCGCTGACGGCCGGAACGCTATGACGTCATAAATAATATTGCAAGGCTCTCTCTCTAGGTGGTGTTGTCGCTGCCAACAAAATTTAATTAGGCTATGGTGTGAGGGCTGGAACGGGGTATACTCAGCCTCGTAGGGCAAAACTGAGAAGAGTCAGGTTCGATTCCCACCTCAGCCATCCTGGAAGTGATTTCCCATTTCTACTACATGCAAATGCTAGGATGGTGCCACGGCCGCTTCCTACCCAAATCCCACCTCAATTACAAATACACACACCAGTACAGACTTCACAGTGACACAGGTTGGCTGGTTGGTTGGTTGGTTGTTCCTCAGTTTAGGGGCTGCGACAACGCGGTGGCCCCTTGTACTTTGGGTGTGTGTAGAATCAGTCTGATAACCGGTGTTAATTGTGATGAGTGTATTAGTGTGTGTTATCTGTTTCTGCTTGCCACGGTGAGTTAGTGGTTATCGTGTCGGACTACCTACCCGAAGCTTGCAGGTTCACTCCTGGCCGTGGTAGGCCTAAGTTATTTTTGAAAGGCGACAAAAATCACGGTACGCATGTCATACGTTGTTGGCATGTTACAGAACGCATTTCAATTCAGTAGGCCGTGTTCATAGTGGCAAAATTAATCTCGGGATTTTCCGCCAATACAAAAGGTTCCTCCTTTCTCTACTAGAAAGCGCTATAGTGTCAAGGAGCTTAGAAATCTAACCTCCTTGACTTTCATAGCGCTCCCAGGAGACATAAAATTCGACATGCAAGCTGCCCTCTGGGCGTCAAATAACAAAGCTTACACCCGGCACCATACGATATATTATTATTAACTGTTTCTAATTCAAGTAAGGACTTCTGACGATAATTTCAAGTTGTTCCTACTTTCGCTACCAAATGCTACCGTCCACGACATCTAGCTGAGAACTTGGCTACTACTACTAGATGCCATCGCAACCAACACCCGGTGACGAACGTTGGAACTTAACGAGCATTAATCAAACCTAACCTACACATTTTGCTTCACACAAGTTTAGTTAGTGGAATGTTCTTTTACATGCCATAAATTATGACATGGGACCGCCGGGTTTACTTCCCCTCCAAAGGAAGCCATACTGAGGGATTTTAACGCTCTTAATAAATCCGACGACTTCGGCCGGGTTTGAACCCGCGACCTTGGCCATTGAAGTTCAGCATGCTACCAACTACGCCACCGAAGCCGCCGCAAATAAGAATAATTCTATGTTCATTATTTGTCCGGCAGTTTACTATTAGCGGGTTGTTCGCAGTGAGGGTAAACAAGGAGAGAGAGAGAGATTCCACGTCTTATCCTTGGAATAGTAATGCCGGAAGTTTCCCACACTGCTTATTAAGGACATGATCCATGTGTAAAGGTGTCAGACACACTCCTAATTTATCTTATTACCGGCAGGAAACATATCATTTGGTATCGTAGTTTACCAGATCGCGGTTAACGGAACGCTATATTGTCCAGTGCAATCTCGTTAAGACGGCTTGAACTGAGTACGGGATCGCCTTTCAACATATTTACAGTATTATACAAATTATTTACGTCATAATAGACCTTAGCGAATTTAAGGAGGTCCATAGACCGTCAGTGGGAATTTTCGCATACAGTTAGCTTCAATAATATATAACATAAAGTTATGAAAACTGACAAATGTATAGCAAATACATAGAGCTTTCATCTAATTTAGAGAGAGGAACAGTATGTAAAGTATTTCGTGATTCATTGAAAGGATCATCTCGGTGATTTTTTAAACTCCATGAATCAAAAAATACTCGATTTAACAAGAATTACCAGTCTGAATGGAATTTCTTTTTTCATGTAAAGTAAACTAATAAATACCGAGGATGAACCACCATGAATGTTTAGTATATTTTTAAAAAAATATTAAATTTGTCTTAAAAAAAAGCAGTTCTTTGTTTAATTTTGCAAGTATACCTCAATTTTTTTTAAGATAATTTCATGAATGAGGTTCATCCTCTAGGGATCATATGTTGGAATGTATCTGCCGAGTTTCATCCAGTTCCATCACATAGTTGACGAGATATTGTGTTTTTCCTACCAAAAAAAACTTTCGGGAAAACAGCTTTGAATTTTGAAAACTCCATTGACAGATAGGCGCAAGTAATACGCTATATCTCTTCAAAAACGCTGAATTTAGTTATAATACTCAACAGGGGAGTTTCATTTAAATGTAAAACAAAAAACAAACAAAAAAAAACATTTTGACATCTGATGGTGTATGAGCCAATCTCTGAAACAACTTAGATCTAACCTCTTCATTTTTAAAGGGTATTTTGAGTATCTTATTTATACCCAGCTTTTCGTGCTTGCCGTGTAGACGGATTTGTACTGCTAAATGTTGATTTTTGTTAGTAGTCTCCGAGCGTCATTTCAAATTTTAAAGACCACTGCTACCAATATGAAACTTAAGTGGCGAAAAATCTCTAAAAAGTGACTAAATTCAGATTTCTTCGGAAGTATGAGAGTGGTAGACCTATGTGGGTACCATGGCAAAACTGAGAAATGTCGAATCAAGGATTATGATAAGTTTTTTTTAACTATGCTAAAATTTGATGTGGTGTATTCAATGTTAGGTCAACAATGTTCGTATTTTCCTACATATCTCTTCCATATCAGTAGGGGGCATTTAATTATTCCAATTGCATAGGCTATAGTATTATTATCTCTACACAGTATAAACAAAGTCCCAGATTCTTGGATGTCACGGGTAATCTCGAGAACCACTGGATGGAATTTGATGCTGTTTTCGCTATTCTGTACAGGATTTCTCAAGGAAGGTTTCTGTAGAAAAACATTCAATTATGACCAAATCAAGCCGAGCAGTAACAATTTCAGTGAATCGACTCGAAGAAAAACCTACCATTCATGCGCCTTTTAAGCTTACGCTGTGTAAATCGTTAAAAATAGGCTACCTATGTTCTATGAGTGTAAGAATTGTTCAGCATTAAATGTCCTACAAAAAGGTCCGCGACAGCATATCTTTATCTTTAATACATCACCAAATATACGTGTTTTTACGTTTTCATTTCTTCCAACAATATCCATTCAGTGGAAATTTTAATTACTAGCTTCGGAGGGAGTTTACTAGCTAGCATCAAACTGTCGAGCCGTGTCGAGTTACGACTTCAGAGAAAAGCATGTGTGTTTGGAGTTTCGCTGTTCACCTCGGCTTTTCTGAATTGCGTCTGGGACCTGCCGTCCGTTCGCCTTACGCTGGGTAAGATACCGCGCGAAGCCGGGGCGGGGTGCTAGTAGTATATATATATATATAACACTGAGGTGTATGTTTCAAGAACTCAAGCTTTAAAACAAGAAATGGAGGACACCACGGAAAAAAATCACTTCCAGGATGGCTCAAGTACGAATCGAACACTCCTCTTACCAGTTTTGCCTCACGAGGCGTGGTGTAATCTGTACCAGCCCTCAGACCAGAATTAAATTCCTTGGCATAGGTAGGAATTTTAGATAAAACAATAGTTCAGTGAGAACTAAAGTGCGTACTTTTCTTAAAATTTAAGATTCATGCCAATGTATATAAACCTATCTAGAATAATGGCAATACCAACATTTCTAAGAACTGCAGTTTGAAAGACACTTGGAATAGTGTAGCCTAACAGAGTAACTTATTACAGTTGGCAGCCGGTGCTACCAACGGCTGAAAAATCACAATTGAAATTTGAGCTCTATGTTGGATATCTCAGAAGTTATGCATGCGAGCTATTCCAAATTTTGGCACACGTATAGATAACATTCGAGATTAATTTTCTGAAGTCCATACATGCCAGTGTTGCCAACATGATTCTAAGCCTGCCGATAGGTCCAATTTCTAAATGCATGTAACTTCTATACTATGTTGCTGCCAACTGTTAATAAATGCTCTCTCTCTCTCTCTGTTCTAACTCTAATATCAATATATCAGAGAGTATGCACGCCAACAACTCTAAACTTTGCACACTAAGAATATATTCAGAAGTTTCCTCGCTTAAGGTATAGAATGCACATACAAAATTTGGTTGAAGTCTAATGGATAGTATGGGTGTTACATGCTGTTTGATATTGGATGTATCAGTGCGCGTAAAATCATGTTTGGAACAATGTCATGTATGTGATGCTCAGAATTAATCTGAAATATTACGATCTATTATGGTGCCAATTTTCGATACAATCCATTTGTTAGTTTAGAAGTTACATGTAATTAAAAATTGAAACTATCAGAAAGCATAGAATCATGCTGGCAGCACTGAGGTATATTAGTTACTCCAAATTAATCTAGAATGTCAGGTACTATACGTGTGCAAAGTTTAGAGCTGATGGCTTGCATACTTTCTGATATTAGGATTAAACAAATAGAGAGAGCACTTATTAACAGTTGGCAGCCCTGATGGTTCTTACGAATACGCATAGTCATAACTGTTATTGTACACAAAGCACATACGAAATTTAGTTTAAATCCATTTGTTAGTACAGAAGTTATATGCATTTTAAAACTGGACCTATCAGCAGGCTTAGAATCGTGTTGGCAACACTGATGTATATAAGTTGCACCAAACTAAGGTAGAATGCCAGGTACTATACGTGTGCAAAGTTTAGAGTTGTTGGCGTGCATACTCTCTGATATATTGATATTAGGGTTAGAACAAAGAGAGAGCATTTATTAACAGTTGGCAGCCCTGGTGCCTCTTTAGAATAAGCACAGTCATATGTGTTGTAGTACACATAGTACATGCGAAATTTGGTTGAAATCCAATCGATAGTATAGAAGTTACATGCATTTAGAAATTGGACCTATCGGCAGGCTTAGAATCATGTTGGCAACACTGGCATGTATGGACTTCAGAAAATTAATCTGGAATGTTATCATCAATATGTGTGCCAAAATTTGGAATAGTTCGCATGCATAACTTCTAAGATATCCAACATAGAGCTCAAATTTCAATTGTGATTTTTCAGCCGTTGGTAGCACTGACGTCAATTTCAAATATGGTCGTGAGATATTCAGGTATAGATATTTACTCTTACCAAACCTAGTTTCGATAGCTGCAGCCGTTTAGGAGTTTATAGGGGGGACGCGCACACAGACACACACACCGACAGAAGGACATACAGACACACATTTGCCCGGATCGATCTCATATGTCTACTATTTCCTCGTTTTTGCCAAATTTGAAAAGTAGGCTAAAAATTACAAATCTTCTCTAGAATGTGTGTGCCATGTCTAAGCCGTCTCGCCCTCGCAAGGCATAGCGGACAACTCGTATACCCCAAGGCTCTTCCTGACATGCCTGCGACACGACCACCTTGACATTCCGCGTTTGCTCTCTTCTGCCCACTTTAGAGCAGCCGACCTCAACAAGGGAGTGGTCCATTACTTAATATTATGTTCTATTACTGAAGGAAGTAGGTGACTTATGTTGCTTAGGAAGCAAAATACATTAACCAGTGATGGACGAAGGAAAGAGGATAGAACAAGTAGTTCCATGAAGAACTAAACAGCCCATTTACATATACGGTATCCTACATATTATGTTAATTGCCTCTATCAACTTACAAAATTTCAGTTTGATTGCTGTAATAGATTCATAGATATTGAGAACCGTCTAAATATTTCGGATGGTCGCCATGTTGGAATTTTATATAAGTAGGCCATAGAGTTATGAACTATTAGATGAATTTTATTGCGTAGGCTTATTATTCTAACTTCAATCGCTTGATTAGGACACAGAAATTTAAAAAGAACAATGCGATTTTAAAATTCCGCACAGCCTCCATCTCCGAGTTATCAAAACAATTGAGTTTAATTGGATGTTAATAGAATTAATTTTATATAAGCATTTACCGTACCAAGTTTCACTGCGTTCAGATGGTTAAATAACGAGAAAAGTCTATTTAGGCTAATTGTTTCAACTTCGCTTGGCCGCTATGTTTGTTTTGTAATTAACAGGTTTATGAAAGTTACATACATGAACTTCTAGTAGTACCCTTTATAACCGTACGAAATTTCAGGGTGATATCTGTTACTGTTGCGGATATATAGAATACCAGAGAAATATTTCGCGCGGCCGCCATGTTGGATGGGTCGAACGTATTAAAATTTGAAAAGCACAGCCAAGGTACTAGAATGCACTTACCGAGTTTCAATGAAATCGCTTCAGCCGTTTATATTTTAATAAGGGGATTCACACATACGCAAACACACAGAAACACACACACGTACAAAAGGTGATTTCATAAGCTTTTTTTTTTTTCCATAAATGAAAATAGGCTAAAAAGCAGGTTGGCTCAGGCAAGGAAAGCATTTCTACAAAAAAAAAGGAATCTGCTGACATCGAATATAGATTTAGGTATTAAGAAGTCATTTTTGAAGGCTTTTGTCTGGAGCGTGGTGCTCTATGGAAGTGAAACTTGGACTATTGGTGCAGCAGAAAAGAGGAGAATTGAAGCGTTTGAAATGTGGTGTTACAGGAGAATGATGAAGATCAGATGGGTAGATAGGGTTACAAACGAAGCGGTATTAAGACGAGTAGGAGAGGAGAGATGTTTCTGGCGACTGCTAATGAATAGAAGAGATAGGTTGGTAGGACACATAATAAGACACCCTGGAATAGCAAGCTTAGTTATGGAAGGAAGGGTCGATGATAAGAATTGTGGGGGTAGACCAAGGTTAGAATATATTAAATAGATTGCCTCGGATGCAGGGTGTGGTAGCTATGTAGAGATGGAGCGATTAGCTCAGGACAGAGAGGCATGGAAAGCTGTATCAATCCGGTCAAAAGACTGAAGACTCAAACAACAACAACAACAACAACAACAACATTATTATTATTATTCCATTGGGGTTGGAAAAGAACAAGAGCCGGCATTAGTAAGGGAAGCACAGTGATTAAGCTAAGGCCCCGTGGTAGCCTATCACTACTTGTGAGTCCCTGAGGGGTACATAGACCTCCCCGGGGTACAGCTTAGCTCTTTGGGTCAACCCAGAAGCATCTCTAGTGGAGCGTTCTCTTTAACATAGCCGCTACTCGGTGGCGATCAATAGAGAAAGCGCAGATCATCCCTGCGAAGAGTGCACCACCTAATGGAGATAAATTAGAAGCACCATCCTAATTTAAATTTTAGGGTGCCAGGCAGTCCACTTGACAACTAACTATCTCATAAAACAGTTACATGTCAATGACCTTATCATATATAACATCAGGGGTGTACAACCTTTTTATAAGTGGGGCCAAGTTATTTTAAATAGTCTAATAAGTGACGGGCCGCAAGTAACCTTTCCACATAGGCTCTTGCCAAACCCTACCGCTAAAACTCAGCAACTCTTCTAGGTTTGTGCCGTGTCCTGTGTGGGGTTTCGCCTAGGACACCAAGCTGGCTCATCGGCGGGCTCTTGGTGTCCCCGCCCGGACACCCGCCTTCATAGGGAGGTTCAGGCTGCTTGAGCTTTTGGTTCTCGCAGTCAAGTGGTGCAGTTGCACCTAATATGGAGGGAGGTGGCGCGCAGTTTGTCACTCCTGTGGGGGTCCGGGCGGGGACACCAAGAGCCCGCCGATGAGCCAGCTTGGTGTCCTAGGCGAAACCCCACACAGGACACGGCACAAACCTAGAAGAGTTGCTGAGTTTTAATTCACCGGCCGTGAAAGCCAATATACCATCCTACCGCTAAAGCTAATTTTACTAGTATCTGAATAACCTATTTTACCACCAGAAAAAAAAAGTGTTTCAATACCATTTTTATCCATTTTTGAAGTTTTTTGGCAAATTGCGTTATTAAGTCATCAAATTACTGATTTACAATCAACTTACTCCTAATTCGAAAAGGTTTAGGGGTGTATATATAATAAAATAATACTATCACAAGGTTGTAAAATTTTTATTTTTACAAAAAACAGAATTACTGTCACGTGCTCACATCCACTTGTATTACAAGCGAGACTCCACAGTCAGTCTGAACCTTGCATCAGTCTGGTTATGCAAAACTTAAAATCTGTACAATAATTTGCATATTAAGGCTTTCACGGCCCGAATTATTACATATATAATTCATGCTTTTGGGCTAATGCCGTGTGTATTTTTAATTTAAACCATACGTTTCGGAGAAACCTTGCCTCCTTTTTCAATGGAAATAAACAATGTGGCCAAAGGAAGTATATCAATGAGATTACACAAAATTTTGATAAATTCCTCTGTTCGTCACCAGAGAGCAGCTGCCAGAAATTACTGTATGGACCATGGTGGAACGGCGGACAGAGTAGTAAGTAACGAGAAGGTAAAGGGGGCGGTGTGAAAATATAGAAACTCCTCGAAGAATGAGGAGAGGGGGGGGGGGGGGAGGGTTAGATGGATATAAGGAAACATAAACAAAAGGGAAGTGTATCTGAACGATACCTAACGTCATACAGTCAACGGCGAAAAAACAGATGGAAACTCCTCCAGTGACGAACAAAGGACATCAAATCCAGGCTCTGAGCCCAGAGGGAAAATGTACAATTTTAAATATGTGAAGAACAGAGAGACTGAGAGGAACTATCTCCCTAGATCCTTAATAACTGGTAGCCAAGTGTCACTTAGCTGATATCCAGTGTCTCTGTTAAAATTATTGGGATTTTTACGAATTTCAACTGCCTCCCTTATAATTCTAGACCAGTTGTGCTTAACAAGGGCAAGCGCATGAGCATCCTTGAAACATACATCGTGCCCTGAAGACAGGGCATGTTCAGCTATAGCTGATTTGTCAGGTTGGTTTAGACGGATGTTCCTTTGATGCTCTTTGATGCGAGTTGCAATGGACCGTTTTGTTTGTCCAATGTAGACTTTTCCGCAAGTACATGGGACTTCATACACCCCAGGTTGTAGTATTGGGGACAATTTATCTTTGTTTAATGCTAAACGTTGACCAATTTTCGTCATAGTGCCGAAAACTGTTTTTATCTTGTGCTTGCGGAGAATCTTAGCAACGCGGTCAGTGGTGTTGTGAATATAAGGGAGGTAAGCAGTTCCTCTCACGTCGGAGCTCTGAGAAGGTTGTCTATCCCTCCTTCTGGGATGTAGGGACCTATATATAGTGGATTCATTATAGCCATTACCCTTAAACATGGTTTGTAAGGCATGTAACTCTTCCTGAAGAGTTGATGCCTCACAAATACGTTCCGCTCTTTTGGCTAGAGTTGTTATAATTCCTTGTTTTTGTGCTGGGTGGTGGTGGGAGTCCGCATGTAAATAACGGCTAGTGTGAGTTGGCTTACGGTAGACGCTGTGCCCCATGGAGCCATCCGCTTTCCTTCTCACAAGAACATCCATAAAAGGTAAGCATCCATCTGACTAGCTCTATTGTGAAGTGGATTGAAGGATGCAGCTGATTTAGGTGGTTCAGAAAGTGGTTCAGTTTCTCAGAACCCTCCTCCCACACCACGAACGTATCATCCACATACCTCCACCAAATCACAGGTTTGTAAGACGCCGAAGATATAGCCTCCCCCTCAAAATGTTCCATGAAAAAATTTGCCACGACAGGCGACAGTGGACTTCCCATGGCCACACCATCAGTCTGCTCGTAATATTTACCATCCCACAAGAAATAACTGGAACACAAGCAGTGGTGGAATAATCGGGCAATGTCCTCAGGAAACAAATCCTTGATGAGTGACATGACCGAGTCCACCGGCACTTTGACAAACAAGGACTCTACATCAAAACTCACCAAAATATCATTTGGTTGAACGGCGATGGTTGAAAAATTTTCGACGAAATGGGTTGAATCCCTAATGTAGGACTGTGTGCGCCCCAAGTGCGGCTGAAGCAACTTGCTGAGATATTGCGCAAGAGCATAACTTGGAGAACCTATTGTGCTAACAATTGGTCGAAGAGGGACGTCTTGCTTATGATTTTTGGAAGACCATACAATCTCGGAGGAACAGCATCTCTCGGAATAAGACATCTTCCCTCTTCTTTTGGAATAGATGACAGTTTAACAAGCTTAGCAGTGGCATTGGATACACAAGTGGTTGGATCACGAGTGCACAGTCTGTAGACAGGATCAGATAACAGAATCGAGATTTTACTTTTATATTCAACGGTATCCATCACCACTGTCGCATTTCCCTTGTCAGCATGAAGAATAGAAATGGTGTCATTATTTCTTAGTTCCTTCAATACCTTTCTTTCACCCCGAGTTAAATTGGGTGCGGGTACTTTAGAGGATCTTAATATCCTCACACTTTCTTGTCTAACTTCTTCAGCTTCATCTGGAGGTAAATTGTAGATGGCAGCCTCAACGGATGTGATCAACTCCTCTGTAGGAATTTTGGAGGGTGCGAGAGCAAAGTTGAGACCTCTGCTTAGTAAAGTTGTTTGATAGTCATCTAAAGGGGTATTAGAAAGATTGACTACAACTTTACTTTTACTTTTTCAACATTTTGAGGGGGAGGCTATATCTTCGGCGTCTTACAAACCTGTGATTTGGTGGAGGTATGTGGATGATACGTTCGTGGTGTGGGAGGAGGGTTCTGAGAAACTGAACCACTTTCTGAACCACCTAAATCAGCTGCATCCTTCAATCCACTTCACAATGGAGCTAGAGTCAGATGGATGCTTACCTTTTATGGATGTTCTTGTGAGAAGGAAAGCGGATGGCTCCATGGGGCACAGCGTCTACCGTAAGCCAACTCACACTAACCGTTATTTACATGCGGACTCCCACCACCACCCAGCACAAAAACAAGGAATTATAACAACTCTGGCCAAAAGAGCGGAACGTATTTGTGAGGCATCAACTCTTCAGGAAGAGTTACATGCCTTACAAACCATGTTTAAGGGTAATGGCTATAATGAATCCACTGTATATAGGTCCCTACATCCCAGAAGGAGGGATAGACAACCTTCTCAGAGCTCCGACGTGAGAGGAACTGCTTACCTCCCTTATATTCACAACACCACTGACCGCGTTGCTAAGATTCTCCGCAAGCACAAGATAAAAACAGTTTTCGGCACTATGACGAAAATTGGTCAACGTTTAGCATTAAACAAAGTTAAATTGTCCCCAATACTACAACCTGGGGTGTATGAAGTCCCATGTACTTGCGGAAAAGTCTACATTGGACAAACAAAACGGTCCATTGCAACTCGCATCAAAGAGCATCAAAGGAACATCCGTCTAAACCAACCTGACAAATCAGCTATAGCTGAACATGCCCTGTCTTCAGGGCACGATGTATGTTTCAAGGATGCTCATGCGCTTGCCCTTGTTAAGCACAACTGGTCTAGAATTATAAGGGAGGCAGTTGAAATTCGTAAAAATCCCAATAATTTTAACAGAGACACTGGATATCAGCTAAGTGACACTTGGCTACCAGTTATTAAGGATCTAGGGAGATAGTTCCTCTCAGTCTCTCTGTTCTTCACATATTTAAAATTGCACATTTTCCCTCTGGGCTCAAAGCCTAGATTTGATCTCCTTTGTTCGTCACTGGAGGAGTTTCCATCTGTTTTTTCGCCGTTGACTGTATGACGTTAGGTATCGTTCAGATACACTTCCCTTTTGTTTATGTTTCCTTATATCCATCTAACCCTTTCCCCCCCCCCCCCCCCCCTCCTCATTCTTCGAGGAGTTTCTATATTTTCACACCGCCCCCTTTACCTTCTCGTTACTTACTACTCTGTCCGCCGTTCCACCATGGTCCATACAGTAATTTCTGGCAGCTGCTCTCTGGTGACGAACAGAGGAATTTATCTATATTTTTTGTAATCTCATTGATATGCTTTCTTTGGCCACATTGTTTATTTCCATTGAAAAAGGAGGCAAGGTTTCTCCGAAACGTATGGTTTAAATTAAAAATACACACGGCATTAGCCCAAAAGCATGAATTATATATGTACAATAATTGTTTACTTTCTAATTTATTTTTAACGAAACATTTTTATAATGTTCTTTTTTCAACTAGGGCTACAATAATGAGATAAATCTCATCATTCACAATATATACATTCACGTTTTCAATAGTATAAAATATTTATCCACGTGCCAGATGAACTGACTTTGAGGGCCATAAGCGGCCCGTGGGCCACGGGTTGTGCACCCCTGCATAACTTATTCTGTACATTACCATGGATATGTTTTAGGCCTAAGGGTCTATCTGTGATTAGCGTGGACACGGTGGTTACCGTGGCAACAAGTGTTCGTCATCTAGTTCAGTAGACACATCTTTTTTTTTTGCTATAAGAACATCTTACAGTACTTACTATTATTGGATGTTAGTGCGCCTATCTGTGATTAGCGTGGTTACCATGGCAACAATGCTCTCAAATTAGGTCTTTGCTGTGAATTACATCATAATATATTCATTTAACTTACAATATTTAAAAAAATCCCTCTCGGCACGCCAAAACGCGGTTGATTGGTTGGTTCCTTAGTTTAGGGGCTGCCACAACGCGGTCATGTAGCCCCGTGTACTTCGGGTGTGTGTAGAATCTGTCTGATAACTGGTGTTATTTGTGATGGCTGTATTAGTGTGTGTTATCTGTTTTTAATTCAGTATGGACTGCATACATTCGATTTTCAAGTAGTTCCAACTATTGCTACCAAACGCCACCGTCAACGACCAACTAGTTATGAACTTTGTTATTAGATGCCACCGCAGTCGGCTCCTGGCGACGAACGTTGGAATCTAAGAGCGTAAGTCAAAGATAACCTATAACGTAGCTTCACATAGGTGTAATTAATGGAAGGTTGTTTTACATGCTATAAGTCTATGACATGGGACCGTCGCGTCGGTTTTACTACCCCTCCGAAGGAAGGCATACTGAGGGAATTTTAACGCTCTTAAAAAATCCAACGACTTCGGCCGGGTTTGAACCCGCGACCTTGGGCAATGAAGCTCAGCGTGCTACCAACTATGCCATCGAAGCCACCTGTTCATCCCTTGGCGTAAGGGTGGGTCATAACACAAGTTCTTCCAGACAAAAGTTTTTGCTTTTTTTTTTGAGGACTATTTGACCATTTTGATTGGTTTTGATATTGTGCTTATTAAGGCAGGTATGATTTCTTTTTTCTCTCAAAACTCCATTTTTCCTACTCCTTAGCCTATGCGAGGAATAGTAGTGATTGGTGCAAAATGACGATAGTTATCGTGTTCACAAGAAGGTGATATATGTATAAACGTTTGAACTGACGGTGGTTTTCGGGTCTGGGGGATGTGAAACGCGAAGATATGCCGAAATTTTCCGGCAGTCTTAACATGATATCCATTACCGTAGCTTTCTCATGAAATCTACCTACTGTAAAGTGGCCCCCTACCGATATGGAAGAGATGTGAAGGAAAATACGAACATTGTTGATCAAACATCAAATACACCACTTCAAATATTAGCATACATGTTCTCATTCTTCAGCGTAACATAGGCTATAGGCTATCTTTTGCAAGACTTGTAATAATAATTAAGGTCTTAAATTACAACACTACAACACCGTAGTCAACCCGGAATGTCTGTATGTCTCGTACTGAAATACAAATTGGATAAATTAGAAGTAGTAGAAAGATGAATTATACGCAAAATACTTGGTCCTTTAAAAACTGCAGAATTCTGGAAATTAAGAAGTAATGATGAAATATATTGCTAAATAAAAAACATATCAGAAACAATACGGAAGAGGAGGTTGCTATTTTTTATTTTATTTTGACATTTGTAAAGATTAACCAAGCAGATCTTCACATTCCTGTGGAACAAGAAGTCAACAACAACCTGAGTATAAGAAGTCAAAACGAATTTAGAAAGAAACAATAACAGAGAAAAAGATTCACCACAGAGATATATTTTTAGATAAAAGGTGCTAAAAATGCAAGGATTCCAAGGGAGGAAGGGAAAGATAACCGGCTCGAAATGGTCCGAGGAAAGGAAGAGGAAACATAGTGAGATGATGAAGGAATATTGGAGGAAGAAGAAGGAACAGAAAAGAACAATACATTGAAATTGGGTCGTGATCCCCAGACGACCGTAACGATAAAAATAATAATAATAATAATAATAATAATAATAATAATAATAATACAGACACTACAAGACAGTTACATTGCCGGAAGCTTTATATGCCTCAGAAACCATATGCCTGGGTGGCCCTCTAAAATTGCAGACATTGGAAAACATGAACGGAAAATTCACCGGAAAATTTATGGTCCCGCGACAGAAAATGGAATGTGCATTAAGAGAACAGCGGACCTCTTCTCCTTCACTGACAGGTTCACTGGTGCCATACGGAAGCGACGCCTGAATTTTTATGGCCATAACTACAGAATGAACAGCGACAGAATAACTAAGATATTATTCGAAGTAATCAACTCAAAGAAGGTCAAGATACAATGTCTAGAAGAAACTAAGGTGGACCTCCAAGAAATGAATATCACAGACGACATCATAGACAATCGTGAAGCCTTTAGGACAAAAGTAGCCAACCATAAATTTAGGGAGAAACCCATAAAGAAAACTGGTAGGAAGTGGTCGACAGAACGCAAGATGCAGCACAGTGCATTCATGAAGACATTTTGGGAGAATAAGATGGCGAAAACCACCAGGCCAACTAACAAGTTCAACGCACTCTTTGAATGGGCATAACGACGAAAGAATAATAATAATAACACCACGATTCGATACTTCTCAGTGTTGAGACGGAGGAACTTCTAGAAAGACCTGGAACAAACATTGGCGGTGCTCTTAGAGGATCAGGGCTGACTTACTAAACGGCAGATTGGTAATGAACCCGAATACTGCATAACGGTACTTCCCACTGAACAGTTAAGAGATCTGTAAATGTCAAGTATGTTTGTTTATTTCTATGTATGAATATCAATGTGTCAATAATAATACACACATGACCCAAATTGTAGAACCGTTTATAGGTAATTGCTTGGTGTCAATAATCATTAGCATAAAACATTAGACCAGCTGCAACAATATGTCACCAGGTGACATTTCACATCGGGGCGAGTCGTAAAGGTCTCCCCTGCCATCGGGAGCGCACAAAATACAAAGTACAACCCGAGCCATCTTACTTCAACCACTGAATTGAAACTTCGGTGGCGTAGTTGGTAGCATGCAGGTTCAAACCCGGCCATAGTCGTCGGATTTTTAAGAGCGTTAAAATCCCTCAGTATGCCTTCCTTTGGAGGGGAAGTAAAGACGGCGGGCCATGTCATAGATGTATGGCATGTAAAAGAACCTTGCACTAACTACAATTGTGTGAAGGCTAAAATTGATTAACGCTGTATTAGTTCCAACGTTCGTCGCCAGGTGCCGGTTGTAGTGGTATCTAAGAGCCAAGTTCACAGTTAGGTGTCGTTGACGGTACCATTTGGTAGCAAAAGTAGGAACTACACAGTAATACAATCATCACAATTAACACCGGTCATTAGATAGATTCGACACACACCCAAAGTACACGGGGCTACATGACCACGTTGTCCCAGTCCCTCAACTAAGGAACCAACCCACCAACCAAAATGGAAGTTTATCACTCTTTGAAGAAAACTTGTCACCAAAGATGCAAATGTTCTCTCGTAAACATCCTAAAAATCATCCTGTAATATGTTAACAGTAAGTCAATTATAGATGGCAGAGTAAGCAATCTACATTAGGTCAAAATATGACGAGGTCTTTCAATAGATTATCTTAATGTGTTAGCGAACAACCCATAACATCAAACCGACAGAGGACAATCAGTTCATACTGCCAACATTCCAATTAACTTACATTTTAAGTGTCAGTTTGGGTTTCTACAAACATAGTGATGGCAACAGTGAATAGAAGGAAGATTCAACACAACACTAAGAAATTATAGCATGTTTGTAGTGATGGGGGACAAATGGTAAGGTTACATTGTTAGTAAAATCTTTACATAGTATCTTGGATGTCACGGGTAATCTCGAGAACAACTGGATGGATTTTGATGCGGTTTTCACCATTCTGTAAAGGATTTCTCAAGGAAGGTTTTTGTAGAAAAACATTCATTTATCACCAAAGGAAGCCCAGCAGTAACGATTTCAGTGAATCGAGTCGAAGATAAACCTGCTGTCCGTGCGCCTTTTAAGCATACGCTGGGTAAGCCGTTAAAAATATCTGTGAGTGGGAGCATTGTTCAGCATGAAAAGTTCTGCAAAAAAGTCCCAGACAGCATATCTCTATGTTTAATATATCGCGCACTATAAGTGTTTTTACGCTTTCATTTCTTCCAACAATCTCAATTCAGTGGAAGTTTAAATTACTGCACTAGCTTCGGAGCAAGCGAGCCTATCACCCCAGCTTCGGCCAGCATCAAACTGCCAAGTCATGTCGAGTTAAGACTTCAGGGAAGAGTATAGGCGTATGTGTTTGGAGTTTCACTGTTCACCTCGGCTTTTCTGAATTGCGTCTGGGACCTGCCGTCTGTGCGCCTTTTAAGCTTACGCTGGATAAACCGTTACAGATACTGGGTGAAGCTGGTATTGAATAATCATCATGTGACGCGGACTATAGATCACCATGTTTGTAGTGATGGGGGACAAATGTTAAAGTTACATTATTAGTAACTTAATGAAGGTGGCGTTGACTATAGATCACCTTGTTTGTAGTGATGGGGGACAAATGGCAAGGTTATGAGCAAATTAGCCCGTAGTTCCGCCCCTTATAACCTCAATAACTAACAAATGGTAAGGTTGCATTATTAGTAACTTATTGAAGGGGACGCGCAGGATAGATCACCATGTTAGTAGTGATTGGGGGAGCGGGCAAATGGTAAGGTTACATTGTTAGTAACTTATTGAAGGGGACGCGCAGGATAGATCACCATGTTAGTAGTGATTGGGGGAGCGGGCAAATGGTAAGGTTACATTGTTAGTAACTTATTGAAGGGGACGCGCAGGATAGATCACCATGTTAGTAGTGATTGGGGGAGCGGGCAAATGGTAAGGTTACATTGTTAGTAACTTATTGAAGGGGACGCGCAGGATAGATCACCATGTTAGTAGTGATTGGGGGAGCGGGCAAATGGTAAGGTTACATTGTTAGTAACTTATTGAAGGGGACGCGCAGGATAGATCACCATGTTAGTAGTGATTGGGGGAGCGGGCAAATGGTAAGGTTACATTGTTAGTAACTTATTGAAGGGGACGCGCAGGATAGATCACCATGTTAGTAGTGATTGGGGGAGCGGGCAAATGGTAAGGTTACATTGTTAGTAACTTATTGAAGGGGACGCGCAGGATAGATCACCATGTTAGTAGTGATTGGGGGAGCGGGCAAATGGTAAGGTTACATTGTTAGTAACTTATTGAAGGGGACGCGCAGGATAGATCACCATGTTAGTAGTGATTGGGGGAGCGGGCAAATGGTAAGGTTACATTGTTAGTAACTTATTGAAGGGGACGCGCAGGATAGATCACCATGTTAGTAGTGATTGGGGGAGCGGGCAAATGGTAAGGTTGCATTATTAGTAACTTATTGAAGGGGACGCGCAGGATAGATCACCATGTTAGTAGTGATTGGGGGAGCGGGCAAATGGTAAGGTTACATTGTTAGTAACTTATTGAAGGGGACGCGCAGGATAGATCACCATGTTAGTAGTGATTGGGGGAGCGGGCAAATGGTAAGGTTACATTGTTAGTAACTTATTGAAGGGGACGCGCAGGATAGATCACCATGTTAGTAGTGATTGGGGGAGCGGGCAAATGGTAAGGTTACATTGTTAGTAACTTATTGAAGGGGACGCGCAGGATAGATCACCATGTTAGTAGTGATTGGGGGAGCGGGCAAATGGTAAGGTTGCATTATTAGTAACTTATTGAAGGGGACGCGCAGGATAGATCACCATGTTAGTAGTGATTGGGGGAGCGGGCAAATGGTAAGGTTACATTGTTAGTAACTTATTGAAGGGGACGCGCAGGATAGATCACCATGTTAGTAGTGATTGGGGGAGCGGGCAAATGGTAAGGTTACATTGTTAGTAACTTATTGAAGGGGACGCGCAGGATAGATCACCATGTTAGTAGTGATTGGGGGAGCGGGCAAATGGTAAGGTTACATTGTTAGTAACTTATTGAAGGGGACGCGCAGGATAGATCACCATGTTAGTAGTGATTGGGGGAGCGGGCAAATGGTAAGGTTACATTGTTAGTAACTTATTGAAGGGGACGCGCAGGATAGATCACCATGTTAGTAGTGATTGGGGGAGCGGGCAAATGGTAAGGTTGCATTATTAGTAACTTATTGAAGGGGACGCGCAGGATAGATCACCATGTTAGTAGTGATTGGGGGAGCGGGCAAATGGTAAGGTTACATTGTTAGTAACTTATTGAAGGGGACGCGCAGGATAGATCACCATGTTAGTAGTGATTGGGGGAGCGGGCAAATGGTAAGGTTGCATTATTAGTAACTTATTGAAGGGGACGCGCAGGATAGATCACCATGTTAGTAGTGATTGGGGGAGCGGGCAAATGGTAAGGTTACATTGTTAGTAACTTATTGAAGGGGACGCGCAGGATAGATCACCATGTTAGTAGTGATTGGGGGAGCGGGCAAATGGTAAGGTTACATTGTTAGTAACGTATTGAAGGGGACGCGCAGGATAGATCACCATGTTAGTAGTGATTGGGGGAGCGGGCAAATGGTAAGGTTACATTGTTAGTAACTTATTGAAGGGGACGCGCAGGATAGATCACCATGTTAGTAGTGATTGGGGGAGCGGGCAAATGGTAAGGTTGCATTATTAGTAACTTATTGAAGGGGACGCGCAGGATAGATCACCATGTTAGTAGTGATTGGGGGAGCGGGCAAATGGTAAGGTTACATTGTTAGTAACTTATTGAAGGGGACGCGCAGGATAGATCACCATGTTAGTAGTGATTGGGGGAGCGGGCAAATGGTAAGGTTGCATTATTAGTAACTTATTGAAGGGGACGCGCAGGATAGATCACCATGTTAGTAGTGATTGGGGGAGCGGGCAAATGGTAAGGTTGCATTATTAGTAACTTATTGAAGGGGACGCGCAGGATAGATCACCATGTTAGTAGTGATTGGGGGAGCGGGCAAATTGTAAGGTTACATTGTTAGTAACTTATTGAAGGGGACGCGCAGGATAGATCACCATGTTAGTAGTGATTGGGGGAGCGGGCAAATGGTAAGGTTGCATTATTAGTAACTTATTGAAGGGGACGCGCAGGATAGATCACCATGTTAGTAGTGATTGGGGGAGCGGGCAAATGGTAAGGTTGCATTATTAGTAACATATTGAAGGGGACGCGCAGGATAGATCACCATGTTAGTAGTGATTGGGGGAGCGGGCAAATGGTAAGGTTACATTGTTAGTAACTTATTGAAGGGGACGCGCAGGATAGATCACCATGTTAGTAGTGATTGGGGGAGCGGGCAAATTGTAAGGTTACATTGTTAGTAACTTATTGAAGGGGACGCGCAGGATAGATCACCATGTTAGTAGTGATTGGGGGAGCGGGCAAATGGTAAGGTTGCATTATTAGTAACTTATTGAAGGGGACGCGCAGGATAGATCACCATGTTAGTAGTGATTGGGGGAGCGGGCAAATGGTAAGGTTGCATTATTAGTAACTTATTGAAGGGGACGCGCAGGATAGATCACCATGTTAGTAGTGATTGGGGGAGCGGGCAAATGGTAAGGTTACATTATTAGTAACTTATTGAAGGGGACGCGCAGGATAGATCACCATGTTAGTAGTGATTGGGGGAGCGGGCAAATGGTAAGGTTACATTGTTAGTAACTTATTGAAGGGGACGCGCAGGATAGATCACCATGTTAGTAGTGATTGGGGGAGCGGGCAAATGGTAAGGTTGCATTATTAGTAACTTATTGAAGGGGACGCGCAGGATAGATCACCATGTTAGTAGTGATTGGGGGAGCGGGCAAATGGTAAGGTTACATTGTTAGTAACTTATTGAAGGGGACGCGCAGGATAGATCACCATGTTAGTAGTGATTGGGGGAGCGGGCAAATGGTAAGGTTACATTGTTAGTAACTTATTGAAGGGGACGCGCAGGATAGATCACCATGTTAGTAGTGATTGGGGGAGCGGGCAAATGGTAAGGTTACATTGTTAGTAACTTATTGAAGGGGACGCGCAGGATAGATCACCATGTTAGTAGTGATTGGGGGAGCGGGCAAATGGTAAGGTTACATTGTTAGTAACTTATTGAAGGGGACGCGCAGGATAGATCACCATGTTAGTAGTGATTGGGGGAGCGGGCAAATGGTAAGGTTGCATTATTAGTAACTTATTGAAGGGGACGCGCAGGATAGATCACCATGTTAGTAGTGATTGGGGGAGCGGGCAAATGGTAAGGTTACATTGTTAGTAACTTATTGAAGGGGACGCGCAGGATAGATCACCATGTTAGTAGTGATTGGGGGAGCGGGCAAATGGTAAGGTTACATTGTTAGTAACTTATTGAAGGGGACGCGCAGGACAGATCACCATGTTAGTAGTGATTGGGGGAGCGGGCAAATGGTAAGGTTACATTGTTAGTAACTTATTTAAGGTGATTATCACCATGCTTTTGGTGATGGGCGACAAATGGTAGGGATACAATGTTAGTAACTTATTGAAGGTGATTACTTAGATCACCATATTTGTGGTGTTGGGAGATACTACTACTACTACTACTAATAATAATAATAATAATATCGTATGGCCTCGGGAGCCGAGTGCAAGCTTTGTTAATTGACACCCAGAGGGCAGCTTGCATGTCGAATTTCGTCGTTCCTTTGAACGCTATGAAAGTCAAAGAGGTTAGATATCTAAGCTCCTTGACACTAGAGCGCTTTCTAGTAGAGAAAGGAGGAACTTTGTGTTGGCAGAAACTCCCGAGATTAATTTTGCCATTGAACACGGCCTACTGAATTCAAATGGGTTCTTTAACATGCCAACAACGTATGACATCCATGTCGTGATTTTTGTCGCCTTTCAAAAATCACTTACCACGGCCAGGGGCGAACCTGCAAGCTTGGGGTTGGTAATCCGACACGTTAACCACGTTAACCACTCGTGTTGGGAGATAAATGGTAGGGATACAAGGTTAGTAACTTATTTATGTTGGAACGATAGATGCAGGAATCAATATCCACTATAACGAAAAGATACATAAATTTCCCGTCGCGCAGCAAGTAAATTTATCAAACTTTGTCACTACTGTAGATGTATTGAAAGGTTACATTGCTTGTTATTTCAGTGGGAGTTTTAACCAAACATATCCATTTTGATTTTTCGGGGAGAGTGCGGCGCATTAGAGTCATAACGACCGATTTATTTAATAGTAAGCCATATAATTGATATATCTCCATTTTCATGATTACTTTTATATTCCAAGGCTTGATATCAAAAATGAATTTTTGCATGTCACACAAAATAGTCGTGTTTTAATTTAATTCCAGATATAAAATTTGAACACACTTTCACACTTCCTGCTCTATAAAACGGATTTCTATATTTTTGGAACCTTAAAAGATTTGTTTATAACCGTAAACACTTTTTAGGAGCAGAATTATTTTTTGGAAGTTTACGTTGTACTGAAAAGAATTGTTTTTATAGTGATCATGTTATTTCTAAGACTCATTTTCTCTAATAGAATAATATCGTTTGTTTGATGCCCTCAGTAAAACTGAAGAAGGTATGGAACTGTTTCCAATACAATATTGACTATACGGTGGATCATTCATATACACTGTAACTACTCTAGATATTAATGTTGATTTCCCTCTGAGACTCAAACATCTTAGGACAGCGACTGAATGATTACGTCTTGTGAACAATGGGGTAGTCTGTAGTCTGGCAGTGAAGTACATTCCATTCTGAAACCGGAACTAACCGACTCATATCCAATGTGCTGCATAACTAAAAAGGATATGACCCCGACACCACCAGGTTCTGCGACGTCACGTTGCATTATGAGACCGGCTGAATAATTACCGAGCTCCCTTTCCGATATAATGATTCACTGCCAAATGTCGGCGATAATGACCGTCCCTGTCCTGGTGAGTCACACAACTTCACCTCCTCTAACATCCCTTCTTTTGTTGGAAATGCACTTAACCCTTCGTTAGTTTTAAACGACTATTGGCCCTCGTTTAATTTTAAACGAATAATAAGTGAATTAAATTACATGAAGCTGTCATTCTGTTCCCTCCCGGTATCCTTTTCTATAGTAGTTTCTTACGCTCTGTATTTTTCACGTGTGCTTGTCGCCGTGATGTCAAGACAATCCCGTTGCCTAGATACTCAAACATACACAGGTCTATCCCTCTTGTCTAAACCCTCCAATGCCGTAAAGTTTTATAATTTTATATTTCTTTTAGTTATTAATATTCATGACAATGCCGAAACTGGCCAGAAGTAAAAAAATAAAAAATAACGGGAAGTACAAACCGAAATAAATAAATAATTCCGTCAGCACATTCTCATAGCCGGAAAATGAAAGCCTTCTGGGCTAAGAAGTAACAAAGACCCAAGTGAAGAGTTAAGGCGAGCCTCGTGGTTTTTAGATGGCCAAATTGAAAAGAGAAGAGAAGAGGAAAGAAAGAAAGAAAGAAAGAAAGAAAGAAAGAAAGAAAGAAAGAAATGAACGAATGAATGAATGAATGTCAGGCGACAATTTGGCGTGGTCCCAATTCCTGGTAAGATGGTTGAACGTAAGACTCCGATGGTATGGCCATGTATTGAGAGCTAGAAGTATCACTGTGGTGGATACTGCCTACCAACTGAAGATTGATGAGAGAAGACCAAGAGGAAGGCCCAAACAAAGGTGGAAAGACACTATCAACACCGATATGAAAGCTGCAACTCGCCAACCAGAAGATGCAGCTGACCGAGTGAAATGGCGCTCCATGATCCCAAAAGCGGACCCCATCCCAATGGAAAAACAAGAAGAAGAAGAAGAAGAATAAATCCAAATAGGAGGATCAAACAAGGCATCTAATATAAATCGAACGGAAAGAAACTCCAGAAAGCATACAAACTCACATAGTCACATTATAACAAGAAATGCATATCACGACGGGCCAAACTTAGACACTACAAAATAGTCGCACAACCAGAAGCATAGTATAAGTCAGAAACGGCCACAATCGGAGCATCATAACAGCAGAAAATGTGGAACTTAAAATTCTCAGAAAAATATTTGGAGCAATATACAGAGATGCCATATGGATGAAGAGACCTACCAAAGAGTTAAACGAGCCCACAGATAGACTCGCAGATATGATTAGAAAACGCAGGCTAACTTTCTACGGGCACGAACAGAGAATGAACAACACTAGACTTACAGAGAAGATCTTTGATGTAGTGAACAGTTCAAGCAAGATTTTAAAAAATTGTTTCATGAAAGGCAGGCAGGGATCACGAGGCAAATGATAGGCAATAGAAGAGAATTCAGAAATTAAGAATACAAAATGTATAGTACATGAAAAGAAGAAAACGGGAACATTGTGGACAGAACAACGGAAACAGGAACACAGTCCAAGGATGAAGAGAATTTGGGAAGAGAAGAGGAAGAATGGAAAGTAGTAAGAATTGTGTCATCATGAGTTTTTAGAGTTCAAACACTGTCCATAAGGGCAAATATGATGTACAAATTTAAAAAAATCAATTAATTAAAATATATTAAATAAATAAATACATTGGTTAATTAATTAATAATTTAAATACATTAAATAATTCATTATTATTAGTGATTTAGCCCCACTAAGGTGCGCTATGACTAGAGCTTCTGCGATGCTTTCTATGTTCTCCAATATCTCCTCAGTCCAGCCAATAACTGAATCGGTTATTTCAGAAACGACGAATGTGTCATTTTTTAGGGTATTGAGATAGAACCGGATTTGGATAAAGGAATCCTAGGCTCATCTTTTTATACAGAGAAAAGCATGTGCAATGTCTACAAGCACAATTTGTTTCAGAAACGGCACATGTGATGCACAGGCGTTGTTTCTGCAAGTTAGGGAATTTTTTGGCTACCAGTTTGCGTTGGCACTAATGAGCTTATTTAACCTTTTTTTGAAAGCTACTAAGAGTAATCGTTTTACCATTCATCACATCACAACTAATAACATTCTGAGTTTTAAGTTATGGTGGCCCAAGCACTACAAAAGAAATTTAATTTCTGTTGAAACTTCTGGCCGCTTCTCACCAACGGAAAATACGATAGCTTTCAAAGTGTGAAACTAAACTCTCTAAACTAGATAAGGGTCCTCAGTTGGCCTACAACAGGTGCAGTAGATGGATGGACCTGGTGATGATGAGTGAAACCAGATTTTTTGATGTTGGCCTACTCTTTAACTCTTTATATTGTTACATTTATATGATTTCGGGTGAAAATATAAATATTAGTACATATAAACTATCAAAATTTATGGGAATCGCTAATTTACTGCAAAAACAGCATTGTGCACTTCTTTTAATTATTTAATTATGGGCGTTAGAATCGACTTGTTTTTTTTTTCTTTCACAAGTAGATCTAAAACACACCTGTTTACCATATATAATGTGTTGGTGTTAATATTTTAAGTTTTACTAAAAAGGGAAAGTTCTTTTTTATTTTCACAGAACTGAGAAAATGTAACCTGTTCTGTTTTTGAAATAACCGATTAAACTTGTCCTTCACTATCACAACATTTGGAACGGTCAAGAATATCCCAGTCTAAAATCCCAGCCTTATTCAAGTCTTGTTTCCACAAGCTGCCAGTCTTGTAGCCATTAATCAATATTAATCTTCTTGGTGATTCTATAGTTCCCCATCCGGAAGAGGTGCCCGTAGAATTTCAGTCGTCTCCGTCGCATGATAGTGGTGGCGGGTTCCAATTGACGGTATAGTTCGGTGTTTGCTTTAAGTCGATGACGATACGAGTCATCTGGGAGCATTCTTGATCCATGAATTTTACGAAAGATACGTCTCTCGACTTTCTCCAAATCATTCATGTTGCCTTTCTTGTTCCTCAAGAGGGTCTCTGCTGCATATAAAAACTGTGGTCCAATAACGATTTTATAATGACAGATCTTTGCATTTTTTGATATAATTAATTAATTAATTAATTAATTAAATAAATAAATAAATAAACTTGCGAGGTTGTGTTGCGTGTCTAAAATATCTGTTGCACGATTCTGAGCCGTTGACACCTTTCAGAGGAACAAATATACCGGTTGGTGGTCTCACCAAGTTATGTTAAGCGATTAAATCTCTCCATCTTATTGTATTAACTTGTAATCAGGTGTTGACGTGAAAGGAGACCTGTCTATTGGTTTTGGCACTAATCTAGTGTTCTCCCTGCCAAGAAAAGAAGTGAACGTGCGCTGTGCAGATTACATACAAAATCCAGTCAGGCATTGAACTTGGCACCGGAATAATCCTTGTCTGATAAACGTGGAACTAATCCCGAGGAAATTAAATAGAAGTATTGCTGTGTCATGCTAACACCTTCGAGTTCGAACACTGGCAAAGGAAACAATCGATAGCTATCGAAATGTGCCTTTTATCGAGAGGGGTCAAGTTGCTATCCTCTCATTACCGGTCAATGCATGTGAGATTTTCGAACTGAAATACCACGTCCTGTGGTTCAGGTTCCACGTAAAACTACAACCTTTCTTTCTCATCAATAAAGGCGTTCATTAGGTCAACATTCATATTCAAAGCTGGTGTTTATTTGGACGCAAGAGTTCTCAACGCGGATTCAAACACGGCCGAAGTCGTCGGATTTCTTTAAGAGGAGCCAATCAACCATACATTATTATGCAACATTTGATGTAATTCATATTAAAGATTCATTTTGAAAGCCTTGTTTCCATGGTAACCATAAAGGCTTAGATCACTCGCGCACTTAAAATTAACACTTTTCTGACGCATTTTTAGCCTATTTTCAATTTTGAAAAAATAGGCTTATGAGATCACCTTTTGTCCGTGTGTGTGTGCGTGTGTGTGTGATTCGTGTGTGTGTCCCCCCCCTAATAAAATCTAAACGGCAGGAGCGATTTCAATGAAACTCGGAAAGTTCATAGCACTATTCCCGGCGACCTCGACCGTGCCCTTCAAATTTTGTTACGACTCACCAATCCAACATGGCGGCTGTGCGAAATATTTCACCAGCATTCAATGTCTCCGAAACTATTACCGATATTACCCTGACATTTTCTATGGTGATAGAGGGAACTACTATAAGTTCACTTATGTGACTTTTGAAAACCTGGTAACTACAAAACCAACATGGCGGCCAAGCGAATTTGCGACGTTTAAATAGACGTTTCTCGCGATTTGACCAACCAAACGCAATGAAACTTGGTACAGTATATGTTTATATACATTGTAATGCACCGACATCTAACTTCGTTCAATTGTTTACATAATCACAAGATGGCGGATGTGCGAAATATTTCACCGGCATTCTATATCTCTGAAACTATTAGCGGTATCTCCCTAAAATTTTGTACGGAGATAAAGGGCACTACTGGAATTCCATGTATAAGATTTTTAAAAAACCGGTTAACTACAAAACGAACATGGCGGCCAAGCGAATTTGAACATTTTAAATCGACCTTTCTCGCGATTTAATGTTCCAAGCGCACTGAAACCTGGTACAGGAAATATTTATACACATTGTAATCCACTGGTATCTAATTTAGTTCAATTGTTTACATAACCACAAGATGGCGGCAGTGCGAATTTTAAAATTAAGTTTTTATTTCTTGTGATGTAGTCATGCGATCGAAGTGAAAGTTTGAATAATGAACCTACGCAATAATTTTCCTTTAATGGTACATGACTCTATGGCCTATACATTTAACAATCCAACATGGCGACCATCCGAAATATTTAGACGATACTGAATATCTACGAATCTATTTTAGCAATCAAACTGCTTTTTTTAATGTTCATAGGGGCTATGAACTTAAGTTCACCTATAGGACTTTAAATAACCTGGTAATCACAAATCCAACATGGCGGTGACGCGAATTATAAATATTCACATGGACGTTTCTCGCAATTTAACCATCCGCGTGCAGTGAAACTTGGTACAGTAAATCATTATCCGAATGTTAATCCACTGGCATCTAATTTATTTCAATTGTTTCCATAACCTCAAGATGGCAGCTGTGAAAATTTTTTAAATCTCCTTGTTTTTTCTTGTGTCCTAATTATGCGATTGAAGTTTGAATACTACACGTTCACAATAATCTGCATGTAACAGTACATAACTCTAGGACCTACATATATAAAATCCAACATGGCGACCATCCGAAATATTTAGTCGGTTCTCAATATCTACGAATCTATTACAGCAATCAAACTAAAATTGTGATGTTGATAGTGGCAATTAATATAAGTAGGATATATGAAAATAGGCTGTATAGTTCTTCACGGAACTACTTGTTTTTTCTTGGTAGCACTGGTTTAAAAAATTAAAAATGACACTGAGAAGCTAGAGAAGAAAAAAATCGAAATTTTGAAAGGATTTTAGTTGCTTTTAGACTAACGCTATCTCGCGGCCGATAGGCGTACTAACTTTCAATAATAGTAAGTAATATGTTCTTATAGCAACATACAGATGTCTCTACTGAACTAGAGAGTCATGGTGACCACCGAATATCCGTGTCCTGAAACATATCCATGTTGCCCTTATGGGCGCAGAGATTCGAAATTCGGATCTCCCAACACGCAGTTACCAGATTCACTGGCCGCTAGGTGATCTCGATAATACGCGAGTCACGCCAGAGAAACTATCGATACTTATTAGAGATAAACATACCCATATTAATTGGATATGTGTATAGACAACACTGTTTATTAACCACCCTAACAAGAATCGAACCAAGACTCTTATAAACAGAGCCGACAACACAATTGCTCACGAATCGCGGTAATTATAATAAGTTTGAGAGTAAATACGTTATCGCTACTACTTTCTTCCTTTATTCATCTGTTATCTGATGGTTTAAAAAGTAGTCGGCAAGCCCTAAAAGGAAGAGAAATTCGTTTATTCAAACAAAGGAGAGGAAAGGACAAGAAATGAAGTATCGTGACTTTCATACCGCCTACACTTTTCTTGTTAAAGCTCCCCCCTGATGATGCAGATTGTTTCATGGGGCCAAACATCTAGGCTGGCAGTAATGATGGTGTTTACGAAATCTGTAGACAGTATACAAGGTCAAGGCGCAGGCAAGGAAAGCATTTCTACAGAAAAAGAATCTGTTGACATCGAATATAGATTTAGGTATTAGGAAGTCGTTTTTGAAAGTCTTTGTCTGGAGCGTGGCGCTCTATGGAAGTGAAACTTGGACTAATAGTGCAGCAGAAAAGAGGAGAATTGAAGCGTTTGAAATATGGTGTTACAGGAGAATGATGAAGATCAGATGGGTAGTTAGAATAACAAATGAAGCGGTATTAACACGAGAGGGAGAGGAGAGATGTTTCTGGCGACTGGTAATGAAGAGAAGAGATAGGTTGATAGGACGCATACTAAGGCACTCAGGAATAGGAAGCTTAGTTATGGAACGGAGGGTCGAGGGGTAAGCCAAGGTTAGAATATGGCAAACAAATTGCCTGTAGCTCAGAACAGAGACGAGCCATGCAGGGCTGCTTCAAACCAGACTTTTTTTTTCACTAATTACGGAAGCAACATTTAAAAGTTACTCAAGTTCCTCTAGGACAGTATCTTTATCATTCATTCAAACAATTAGGGGAAGATGGCCTACATGTTTCTCCCCCATAAAACAACAATCAACAGCAATAACCACCATGTCTCACAAGTTGTCAGCTCTTCGAAGAAAAAGCACGCTTATTAACTCAGCTCAGCTCTGTTTGGTTGGTTGGTTGTTTGGTTCCTCAGTTTAGGAGCTGCGACAACGCAGTCATGTAGCCCCGTGTACTTTGTGTGTGTGTAGAATCTGTCTGATAACCGGTGTCAATTGTGATGACTGTATTAGTGTGTGTTATCTGTTTTTAATTCAAGGACTGCAGACATTCGATTTTCAATGAGTTCCAACGTTTGCTACCAAACGCAACCGTCAACAACCAACTAGTTCTGAACATGGTTACTATATGCCACCGCAATCGGCTCCTGGCGATGAACGTTTGAACCTAAGATTGTCAATCAAATCTAACCTATAATTTAGCTTCACACAAGTGTAATTAGTGCAAGGTTCTTTATCATGCCATAAATCCATGACATGGGACCGCCGGTTTTACTTCCGCTACGAAGGAAGGCATACTGAGGGATTTTTAACGCTCTTAAAAAATCCGACGACCTCGGCCGGGTTTGAACCCGCGACCTCGGGCTTAGAAGCCCAGCATGCTACCAACTACGTCTCCAAAGCCACCAACTCAGCTCTAACAAGATTCGAACAAAGGCTTTTTCCAATAACTTTAAAACGAACCAACCAGCCCAGCTACAAAAAAAACACCTCTCATAATAAGAGTTAAATCGTTATCACGTCTACAACCTAAACTTTGTTCACTTATTCATGTTTTATCTGATGGCCGAGGCGAGCCTTAAAAGGAAGAGAAATTGCTTTATTGAAACAAGGGTAAAAGTGAAAAAAAAATGAAGTAGCAACTTTCATCACGCCTACACTTATAATATTATTGATCGCCTTATTCACTGTGAAAGTTGGGGAGGGGAGAGATTGCTTTTGTCTACGGTGGGTAAGATACAATTCAATTGAAAACAACAGTTTAAATATCGGGAGAGCAATTGAATGCCCTAAAATAAAATTGTTGAATTGTTCACGAATAGGGGGCGAGAGAAGAGGGATGAAAGTGACCTGGAATTCTCATTATTATAATTTTTGAAGTGATATGATAAGTCTCCAATGTTTTTAACCTGTTGCTGATTCCGCTTTCAACAGACTGAAGGTTATACTTAAACGGGTTATGGGTCGCAATTCTTTTCAATACACTCCCGTTTAAATAGGTCAGTCGTAAAGGTCATCTAAAGTTAACGTGACCGAACTGTCCCGTAAATTCTCTTGGTCGTTTAAAACAAATACCTCCCCGCTACTCTTACCGATGCTCTACTGATTAGATCACACTTTCTGTTCTCTCCCGACATCCTCAACTTGCTTCTTACGCTTCCTTATTCGTGTATTTCCCTCAGTGATCTACACCCCACTGATTAGATAATCATGCACAGGTCTTCTCCCTCTTGTCTAAGTCCTCTAAGTTCAGTGATTTACTACACCTAGATACTCAACCATGCACAGGTCTTCTCTCTCTTGTCTAAGTCCCCTAGCTCAGTGATCTACTACACCTAGAAACTCAAACATGCACAGTTCCTTCTCCCTCTCGTCTAAGCCCTCTAAGATCAGTGATCTACGACACCTTTGCTTATAGATAGCTTATACCTTGGATTAACATATAGGCTGCCTTTCATCCATATATATATAAAGGCTCAATGTTATGCCCTTTGGCACAAATCTACACCTTTTCACCGATCTGGACCAAATTTTACGTACTTACCCTGTAGAGATATTACACATGGAACGATACAATAAAATATTGACAAATCTGAGTTCAAGGAACTGGTGTTCAGAATTGGCCTGGTGTTACATCAGCAAAACCTTTCGGTACAGGTTACACGGTCATGTTCGTAACAAGGAATGTTTTCCTTTGACAATGCATCTACATCATGTTTGAGGACAACCTCTTTCAAATATCTCTAAAAGCACAATAACCAGGAATTTTCAATATTTAGAGAGGCATGTGAGGCAAAAGGGTTTTTTGGACAATTTCAATCCCTGGGATGTAACACTGGAAGAGGCTGCATAATGTACATCAGTGGTCAAGGTGAGAGATATTTTACTGTAGGTCTATTAATAGCGACATGTTGAAGTTCAAATCATCAATAATTACACACTGAATAGCTTAAGGAAAAGTACTTTTAACTCCCCATATTCCGATACATTTGCCATTCCAGTGTGCAAGAATGCAGTTCCCTCTTCAAACAATATTTGCAATTACTATTAACAAAGCAACATAACACACACTTAACAGCAGGTGTAGATTTAGACAAAACCATTTTTTCCCATGGCCAACTGTAGGCTATGTTGCGTGCTCAGGAGAATCCAGACAACAAATCGTTATGTCTCAGCGAAACATGCCAAACCCAAAAACATAATTTTAAAATGTGTTCACATAAGGTAACATCGTACCCTGTAGAGTGTAGACTGGGCGGCTTCGGTGGCGTAGTTGGTAGCATGCTGAGCTTCTATGCCCAAGATAGCGGGTTCAAACCCGGCCGAAGCCGTCGGATTTTTTAAGAGCGTTAAAAATCCCTCAGTATGCCTTCCTTCGGAGGGGAAGTAAAGCCGGCGGTCCCATGTCATAGATTTATGGCATGTTAAAGATCTTTCCACTAATTACACCTGTGTGAAACTAAATTGGATAGGTTAAGAATGTAAACAACGCTCTTAGGTTGCTACGTTCGTTGCCAAGAGCCGACTGCGGTGGCGTCTAGTAGCTAAGTTCTGAACTAGGCCTAGTAGTCGTTGACGGTGGCGTTTGGCGGCAAAAGTAGGAACTATTTGAAAATTCAAAGTTGCAGTCTCTACTTGAATAAAAAAAAAACAGATACACACACTAATACAGTCATCACAATTAACACCGGTTATCAGACAGATTCTACACACACCCAAAGTACACGGGGCTACATGACCGCGTTGTCGCAGCCCCTAAACTAAGGAACCAACCAACCAACCAGAGTGTAGACTTTCTCAACTCTATGGAATTCCCATTTTGTGGCTCATACTAATACTGCAGGCATCAGAATTTTCCGAATTGAAATAGACCCACCCAGCCGAGGTTGCTGTGACAGAATATACTAATTGTCAGCAATAATGCATCATCCCGATCTCCATCGTCATCATCGCGTGCGAAACCGCGAGTACCTGCTAGTATTTTATAAGGTTCACTCAAATTAATAACTTGTCGCTAGAATTTGCAGCGTTGTCGTATTTTGCGGAACATCTTTCTTTCGTTGGATAACCCTGCACCTTACCGCTACAACAAGCAAATCTCTTCGTGACCATTTTACCGCCAACTCTAATAATAAGCGAGGTGCTCGTCACAAGGAATGAATTATGTAAAATTCGACCGTGGCCAGCCAGCGTGGGAGATGTCAGGCGGGCACCGAACGACGTCTTGTTTTTGAATGAACTAGCTGTTCTTGAGAAACAGCATCCAGTGTATTTGCGTGACACACATACTGTGTTATGCTACTAACAACCATATTCCGCTTCCGAGAAAGGAATGGGTCGTAGGAGTTCGTTTCTTACATATAGTGCGTCCCGGAAGTTCATACACCTCTTCAAAAGGTTGGATTGCTTCTTTACAGTTACCGTACCCGTTACTTAGGCCAGTTTTACACCACCAAAGAAATTTGACAAATACATTTTATGAAATATTTTATAAAACTGAACTTAAATGAAAGTTACACAAAGCAATCATCACACCATTACACTACATAAAATATTTTACCATACTTCAGCAAAATGGATGAAGGTTCCTGTATTACGGTAGCCTATGCTTTGCTTTCTGTTTTTAGCAAAGAAAGGAAAAAGAATCGTCTATGCGACTATCGCCTATGGTTTGCTTTTTTTTTAGCAAAGAAAAGAAAACGAATCGTTTGTGCGACTATCGCCAATGTTTTGTTTTTCTCATTTAGCAAAGAAATGAAAGAGAGCCGTTTGTGCGACTATCGCCTATGTTTTGTTTCTTTGTTTTTTTTAACAAAGAAATGAAAAAGAACCGTCTGTGCGACTATTGCCTATGTTTTTTTCTTTTATTAGCAAAGAAAAGAAAAACAAATGTTTGTGCGACTATCGCCTATGGATTGTCTTTTTATCAAAGAAAAGAAAAAGAACGGTTTGTGCAACTACTGCCTAGCCTATGTTTTGTTTCTTTGTTGTTGTTTTTTTTTTAACAAAGAAAAGAAAAAGAATCGTTTGTGCGACTGTCGCCAATGTTTTATTATTTACTAGCTAAAGTACCCGTGCTTCGCTACTGGTCATAAATATATTAAAATGTGAAGGTGACAGTTAAAACAGGGGATAGGCGAGGTGCTACGCGGAGGGAGAGTTAGGATGGAAAATTTTGTCCAACTACACCGCTCGGCGTTGACCGTGTTTTATAGCACACAATTAGGTTTTACTCGCTAACAGTTGGAGATACACGAAAAGTGGTAAGGACCTTTCTGATAAAAATTTAAATTTCAAACCTAGTATATGCAATCAAAAGTTTGCTATTTCTTAGCGTTCTCTTTTTATTTGGTGTAGTGACGTCACTTAAATGGTGGCCATCTTTAAATAGTGCAAAGTATTGAAATCAAAAGTAGTCTGTATATTAACCAGGTAAATCAGCTACTTCCATGTAAAATTTCATGTAAATCGGACCAGTGGTTCTTTGGTGATCGAGTAATACACAGACACACAGACACATACCATCTAACTTTTATATAGTAGTATGGATGTAGTTTTTTGATGTACGAAAAACGTAATTTGAAAGCAACCATGTTTAAGTACAAAAGGAGCTTGGGTCATGGCTTCTAATGATTACTATGAGAATTATTGGTGACGTCAGTTACCTGTAGGTTCGCTACGGTACTGTATCTGTTGTGGGTAGTGAAGGAGGTAATGTTCTGTACAAATTATTTACTCTTATAGTCATGTCTTAAGTAGAAAAGAGGTAGTGTTCACTGCGTGGTTAATTATTTTAGGTTACTGTTTCATTTTGGTTGCTACAAATTATTCTGGTTCTGTTAGTCTCAGTCAAGTCTTATCACAGTTACTGTATTCCTGATTTGTAATACAAAATATAGCCGGTACAGGTTAACAATGTCAACAATTAAAACAATGAAAAAAAATGAAAATCCACAGCCTGCTTCCAGTCTCCGACCGGGTCAGGAATGGAATGAATGAAGCCCCATCTAGCGGCGATGATATGAACTGTGCCGGCTGCCGAGGCCTGACGCACTCCTCTGGGGCAATGATTAAATGAATGACAGATGAAATGAAATGATAGTGGCGAGTGTTGCTGGAATGAAATTTTGACAGGGAAAACCGGAGTACCCGGAGAAAAACCTGTCTGCCTCCGTTTTGTCCAGCACAGATTTCACATGGAGTGACCGGGATTTGAACCACAGACCCAGCGGTGAGAGGCCGGCGTGCTGCCGCCTAAGCCACGGAGGCTTCAACAATTAAAACAATGCAGCATAAAAATATTAGGATTAATAAAACATAAAACGTAAACATATTAGTAGTAGAACACACCTTAACAGAGAGTATAACACAACAATAGAATATATTGCGCGTGATACCTTCCGCCATAAGGTAAATATTCAAAATCTCCCGTAACAGCACATTTAGACGACCACGTGGATTAGCGGCTAACATTCTCGGCTGTCGCCTTGGAAGTCGGAGTTTGAATCCGGCTCTGCCAAGAAATTTTAATTCTGGTCTGAGAGCTGGAAAGGGGTACACTGCGCCTCCCGTGGCAAAACTTGGAAGATGTTTTCCTTGGTTTCCCACTTCTACTCGAAGCAAATGCAGGGATAGTTTCTAACTGAAGGCAACAGCAACCTCATTCTTAATTCTCACCTGAATTACAAATACACACACTACTACAGCCATCACAGTAACACTGGTTAACAGAAAAAAATCATACACACTTAAGTTCATGGGGCTACATGGCCATGATGTCGCCAAACCTCTAAATCAATCAACAATAACAGAATCATTGAAGCTCATTTAATCTTAATACTAAGTTTCGTGATGATATATATGGTCGTTGTTACGTTAGGTCGCGTGCAGGGTTAGCCGTGGTATTTGTTTTTATTATTATTATTATTATTATTATTATTTTAATTCCCTACATCGACCCCTGTTAATAAAATTTAAAAAAACTACGTATTCAGATTTTTAAGGCGTTCAGATTCCTAATATTCTTATCGTGGTTTGGATAGAAAATGGAGGCCCATTGACTTGGTGTTTACGTCTTGATTGTAGTCATAGAGAAAATGGAGTAGCATGGCCCCTTACAGAGACAGGTAGAAACCTGGCGATCACTTCTTGAGGTAGTGTTGCCGTTGAGAAAATTGAGTGGCATGGCCTCTTACCGAGATAGAATGAAACTTGGTGGACCCGTCTTGTGCTACTGTTGCCATAGAGATGGCCGGCCTTGCCGTTCCTTCATAAGTTAATTTTCTGAATTTATTAGCCTTTGCTCGATTGCAAATAGGCCGATATCAGAAGAATGAGAAAGACTATCGAAAATTCATGTAGGCAGCCGTTCCTTCTGAGTCCTAAACTATGTGTATGCAAAATTTGGTTGAGATTGGTGGAACGGTGTAGATTTGTATACGGAACATACATACATACATACATACATACATACATACATACATACAGACAGACAGACTTCCACTTTTATATATTAGATTAATTCTTTTTAGCAAAGAAGAGTAAAGAACTGTTTGTGGGACTATCGCATATAACGACCGTTGATTGACGGTCCATTCGGAGTAGTTACAACCGGTTTCATACGTACTTATCTAACCTACATCCCAGCTGAGATTAGAGAGACTGACATCCCCCGCATAGCCAAGCCTTCGTGGGCGGCAGAAACATTAAGGATTGAAGCACACTTTGGAGGCGTCACCTCGAATAATCGTAAATAATGTAGGAATGAGTAGTGTCATTTGGAATCGCCCGCGGCAACGTCGTAGCACAGTCACCGACTAACGGAGGAGAGTAACAACATTTTACTACTCCAACCAATAATTACCTTGACGACAACAAACAGGTAGGCCTACTTGTTTGTTTCAAGGTCCGGAACATGAATGAACAATCGTCACCCCTCCACTGATGAATCCATTATTTAAATATCATAGTCTACCGTAGAAGCTATAGGTACCATATTGCGACTTAGGGACAATTTCGACATTACTACGAGTTTCACATCCCCCAGTCCAAAAACCACCGTCGGATCGAAGATTTATATCTCTACTAGTATAAAACCAAATCCCCGATTCTTGGATGTAACGGGTAATCTCAAGAACCACTGGATGGATTTTGATGCAGTTTTCACCATTCTGTAAAGGATTTCTCGAGGAAGGTTGCTGTAGAAAAACATTTATTTATGACCAAAGGAAGCAGAGCAGTAACGATTTCAGTAATAGTAATAATAATAATAATAATATCGTATGGCCTCGGGTGCCAGGTGCAAGCTTTGTTATTTGACACCCAAAGGGTAGCTTGCATGTCGAATTTCGTTGTTCCCTGAATCACTATCGTTTCTAGTAGAGAAATGAGGAACTTTGTGTTGGCGGAAACTCCCGAGATTAATTTTGCCATTATGAACACGGCCTACTTAATTCAAATAGGTTCTTTGACATGCCAACATCATATGACATGGTGTCGTAATTTTTTCCGCCTTTCAAAAATCACTTACCACGGCCAGGAGCGAACCTGCAAGCTTGGTGTTAGTAGACCGACACGTTGACCGGTCACCCACCGTGGCAAGCTACGATTTCAGTGAATCGATTCGAAGAAACCTGTCCGTGCGCACTTTAAGCTTGCACTGGGTAAACCGTTAAAAATATCTACATACTATGAGTGCAAGAATTGTTCAGCATGAAAAGTTCTACAGAAATGTTCCCGACAGCATATCTCTTATCTTTAATACATCACCCACTATAAGTGTTTTTACGTTTTTATTTCTTCCAACAATCTCCATTCAGTGGGCATTTAAATGACTAGCTTCGGAACAAGCGAGTCTATCACCCCAGTTTCAGCCAGCATCAAACTGTCCAGTCGTGCCGAGTTAAGACTTAAGAGAAGAGTATTGTGTGTTTGGAATTTCGCCGTTAGCCTCGACTTTTCTGAATTGCGTCTGGAATCTGCCGTCCGTGCGCCTTTTAAGCTTACGCTGGGTAAACCGTTAAAGAAACCAGGTGAAGCCGGGGTGGGATGCTAGTATATCGATACATACACATTTGAACTGAAGGTGGTCTGGGGGATGTGAAACGCGAAGAAATGTCGAAACTTTCTGGAAGTCAAAAAGATTCATAGGTTAGTTTTCTCGTGATATCCACCTAAAATAATAAATTAATGAACCATGTTATTTTATTCCTATTGTTGAAACTAATTTTAAACTAATTAGCTACAAAACACTAAATAAAGAAAAAAACGAAAAATTGTGTATTTATAAATGTTATATCCACAAATTCTACGATCATATCCATGTTATTATCATAGATATAGTTGGCATGAGGTCCAGACAACGCCTACATCGTATCATATTCTTGGATATGCAGTTAGCATCAGGAGAAATCTCAGACAAAGAATAGCTGGAAATGTAGGTTTACTGACTTCAAGCTTTGTCATTCAGTTATGTTTCCCGTTAGGTTTTGTCTATTCATTGCAGGCTTTAAGTGTCATTTAAATGTCAACTTGTGTGTTCCCACATTATTAGGGTTACATAAAATAAGTTTAAGTAGAGACATTTACGGAATCGTACAAGGAAAATATATTCACACTGACAGTTACTTACATAGAATCTAAAAAAATACGAACACTATCAAATTTGATTTATTTCCATGCCTTGTCCGGAAACGAAGCTCAAGCCAGCGATTAATTACACAAACCTATAGTCTGCGCCACCTTAACCTAAACCAATGTAATCATACCATTTGTCCCCCTTCACTATGAACTTAGTGACCCAAAGTCCACTGTATCCTAAATAAGTCACTAAGAATGTAACCGTACATTTCCTTCCCCATCACTACGAACATGGTGGCCTCTAGTCCGCTTCACCTTAAATAGGTTACTAACAATGTACCCTTAGCATTCGTCCGTCATCATATTAATAAATAAGTTACCAACAATGCAACCTTACCATTTGTTCCCATACACTATGACTAGATCACCATATTAGAAACAGTACACGGTGACGCGCACTATATAGGTCACGATATTTCTTATGATGGGGAACAAATGGTAAGATTACAATGTTATAAAAACTCTGATTTACGAGAGATGGACGGTGAAGTCTGTCACCCGCTCGAAGGGTGAGGAGAGGAGACAAGAGGGTTAACGGTCTCTATGGCAACAGCGAGCAGTGTTGCAATGTATGCCGACACAGCAGTGAGCACATGGTTTGACGCAGTGTTCCACAGTGCCTAAACTCGTCACTGTCATTAGTATTATCCCGTTTATCTATTGAAGTGCATTTTCTTATTCTTTCATAGGCTACAGTAAGCTTTATCGTTCTGTGTTTGTTGGAGGCGTGTGTATATACAGATTTTGAGTTTATTTTATTCGCATCATCGTGTCTATTTTTGTTGCGTAAAAATGACATCGGTAGGCCTACGTGTTCGCGGAAGGCCCAGAGTCCATTCTCCGCGACATAGAACACCTTCAGACCGTGGTGTGACTCCATAGCCAAACAAGGGAGATATGTGCTGTGAGTAATGTTATGGAGGAAGACGAGGAAAGTATGCGCTTACGGGGGGAACCTCTGATTCCATTTGTTATAGTTATAGTAACTTACAGTATACGGTGACGCGAACTATAGATCACCATGTTTGTAGTGATGGGGGACAAATGGCATGGTTACATCGTTAGTAACTTATTTAAGGTGACGCGGACTATAGATCACCATGTTTGTAGAGATGGGGACAAATGGTAAGGTTACATTGTTAGTAACTTATTTAAGGTGACGTGGACTATAGATCACCATGTTTGTAGTGATGGGGGACAAATGGTAAGGTTGCATTGTTAGTAACTTATTTAAGGTGACGCGAACTAAACATCTCCATATTTGTAGTGATGGGGGACAAATGATAAGGTTACATTGTTAGTAACTTATTTAAGGTGACGTGGACTATAGATCACCATGTTTGTAGTGATGGGGGACAAATGATAAGGTTACATTGTAAGTAACTTATTTAAGGTGACGCGAACTAAACATCTCCATATTTGTAGTGATGGGGAATAAATGGTAAGGTTACATAGTTAGTAACTTATTTAAGGTGCCATGGACTCAGGATCACCATGTTTGTAGTGATGGGGGACAAATGGTAAGGTTATATTGTTAATAACTTATTTAAGGTGCCATGGACTCAGGATGACCATGTTTTTAATGATGGAGGATAAATGACACGACTACATTGTTGGTAACTTTTTTTTTTTTTTAGCGTATGGCTTTTAGTGCAGGAAGTGTCCGAGGACACGTTCGGCTCGCCAGTTTGTAGCTGCTTCTAGGCGGACACCCATGGGGTGAGCTACAAGTACCGTCACGTGTCGAGTGTTGTCTGGGGATGAAAGTTTGAATGCAAGGACCAGGAGTGGGAAGGTAGCGGCTGTGGCCTATAGTTAGGGACCAACCCCGGCATTTGCCTGGAAGGAAGATGGGTAACCACAGAAGACCATCTTCAAGGTTGCCGGCGGGGGGATTCGAACCTCCTCGCCTCCCGTATCTGAGCGACTGTCAGCAGCCACGCCGTAACGACCACGGCTAACTCACCCGGTTGTTGGTGACTTATTTAAGGTGACGCGGACTTCACCGAGTTATCACTAACGTTGCCAACACTGGTTTGCAAGCTAGATAGCGCTCGATAGACAATTACAAGGACTAACAGCTCACCATTTGCAAATCACATTAGTGACCTACAAAAACGGAAACTTATACATTTGTTATACAATATTATGAACGCATGTAGTCATGTGATGTAATATGTATCATTGCCACTTGACACAGATGTGCTGGGGCTCGTGTTTTAAGTATATAAGTGTGCCAAACCTTAGGTGCTTCGGCAAAAAGATAAGTACCATCATACAACGTAGCTTCAGGCAAGGTGCATGCCATATATTCTTTTTAGTCTGAAGGATAAATTACCACCTGCCGGTATAGTCAACACCCTCTGAAGTATAGAAAGAGTTGGTCTAGTACGAGAAGTGCAGTCTTAAGACACAGTAAAATCTGGTCAGGTTGCATTTTACAAAAAAAAAAAAGAATGTGTGCGTTCACACGAAAGGAGATTCGTTAGCAGTTTCTAGGTTAGGGCGTACCGTATTAACAATCGTATTCGACTGTGTGTAGTTCTTTTTCTATCACGTGGATTCAGAATAGATAATGAAACTTTAACACGATTTTAGCCTAATTTCATTTTAAAAAAAAAAAGGCTTATGAGATCACCTTTTGTCTGTGTGTGTGCGTGTGTGTGTGTGTCCCTGATAAAATCTAAACCGCTGGAACAATTTCAATGAAACTCGGTAAGGTCATAATATAATTTTGACCGACCCCTACGATGCCCTTCAAATTTGATTACGCCCCACCAATTCAACATGGTGGCTGTGCGAAACATTTCACCGGCATCCTATATCTCCGAAGCTATTACTGATATCACCCTGAAATTTTGTACGATGGTAAAGGGCACCACTAGACGTTTATCAATGTGACTTTGTAAAACCTGTTAAGTACAAAACGAACATGGCGGCCAAGCGAATTTGGAACATTTAAATAGACTCTTCTCGCAATTTAACGATTTCAGTGCAGTGAAACTTGGTACTGCAAATGTTTATACACATTGTAATGCATTCGACATCTAATTTAGTTCAATTGTTTACATAACCACAAGATGGCAGCTGTGCGATATTTTAAAATTATTATTTTTTATTTCGTACACCTTAATCAATAATAGTGAAAAAAGTATATGTTAAACAAGTTTCGAGCACATTGCGGCCTTCTTCAGCAACTGTCTCAAGTTAAATAAAACTAACAGAAATACGAGCAAAATTGATTTGATGATAATTTTTCATTAATAATATTCAATAAACAGATCTGTTAACAAAGCGTGCTTTAAATTGAAGATAAGTACTATAAAATATTGTATGTTCGACGATGTCGATATGTAAATATTATATGTCAGAAAACTGTATTATAATGTGGGTCATTAAAGTAATAATTTTCATTATAACAGTTTGCCAACCAATCACAGCTCAATATTTTCATTCATTGACGAATTAGGAAAGGATAGTTTCCGACATGCACTCAAATTCCAACATGTCTGACATGAACTACATGATTTGAAAGTTGACAATGTAACCTATATTGGATCAACCATTATAGTTACAATGTATAAACTAACTGGGCAATATTGCAAAAGAAATAGCACTGTACCTTAATATCCGCAACTCCAATTTCTACACATTCGTAACATTTCGCCGACAATTTTAGTGAGTGCTGTTGTTGACATAACCATACCAGAATATCATGGCGGAAGCAGGCATATGATATTAGTTCCACGGAAATTATAATCCAGCTCTGTTCCGTAAATGGTTTTCGTATACGAAACTGTTCCGCCATATGTCATAAAAGTGCTATTTGGGACTTCATTGATTTGCCTTCCGTTGACATTCTATACGCATAGAATTTGAAGAATAACTAGTTGATAATACGATACATTTTAATTTTAAAGCGTTTGTAACAGCCTATTTTGTGTTATTTCACCAAAATAACAAAATGATCCAACATAGTACCTGTGCGCTATCTGTTGTTGCTACTTCAGGATAAACAATGTTTCAAAGCTTTGGGATCCGTTATTGGGTAGAGATCAAATGCTGAGCCCACACAATTCCCAAGAAGAAGAATAATTTAACCGACAGAACCTCGACAGATATTTATGAATCTTTACGTAAGAATATTATAATAAAGTTATAATTATCGTCGAACATAAACAGTTGTATACAACTCGCCTATAATGGTAATTAAGACACGAGTACGTTTATAAAACGAGCGAAACGAGTTTTATAATTTCCATACGAGTATTATTATTAACAGACAGATTCCACACACACCCTAATAGATGGGGCTAATGTCCACGATTTTGCAAGCCCCTAAAAGAACCAACAACAATAACAGAAGTAGACTCCGACTGTAGTATGTGTTACGTAGTTTCCAGCATTTTTTGCCATTATAGGCTCGTTGCATAATTAACTATTCTTCTGAAAAATATGTTTATAAAAGGAAGTTTTTTTTTTAATATCTTGCGAAGAATTTTTATATGATGAATGGTGCTATTTGCGGAGGGGAGCATGCGTGAGGACGACGAGAAATCAGTAGTATTGTTGTGGAAATCTGTTGTAAATACTCCCTGCTTAATTGAAATAACTGTATATGGTGTGGATGGTCCTTGATTGAGAAAATAGCGTGGATATACATGGGTTGGTTTTTTAGTTTTGGCACCTTAGTTATAACTGGATTAATAACTCACTTAGATGGTTCCAAGTTTCACAGGCCCTCGATGTAGCCCCCACCGTTGCGTACAACGTGTTCCCAGCGATGCGGAAGTCGTTGGATCCCGTTGGCACTGCCCCATCTATTGATGGTACGAAGAGAGCGCTCGGCAGCCTACTTAACGTCTTCAATGGTACGGAAGTGCTCCCCGCGCATTGTCATCTTCATCTTCGGGATGAGATCATAGTCGCAGGGACTGATGTCGGGAGAATATGTGGGGTGATAGAGGACCTCCCAGCCCCAACGATCCAACAATGCCGACACAACGCCTGCTGTGTGTGCCCTAGCATTGTCATGCAGAACGATGGGCGGTGTAGCCATGTGGTGGCGCCGTTTCCTTCTCGGAGATGGTCTTGCAGAAACGAAAATTAGTACGCCGCATTAACGGTTTGCCCTCGGGGAACAGTATGGTGAATGATCACACCATCCCAATCATAGGCAAGAATCAACATTACCGTCACATTGGTGGGGGTTGGTCGAACTGTTTGTTTCCGTGGTGATCCGTGGTGCCACCACTCGTTCGATTGGCGTTTTTACTGTGGCTCATAAGATCTGGCCCACTTCTCGTCAATGGTTATGATACGCCGTAAGAAGGCCTCTCCTTCGTGCTCATAACGCTGCAAGTGCATACGACAAGCGTCATATCGCAGCCATTTGTGCATGTCGGTTAAGTCATGCGGAACCCATTTGGACGCAATCTTCCTCATTTTCAGTAAGTCCTTCAGGATGTGGAAGACAGTCGAATGCGCCAGTCCGGTATCTTGCTTTAATTGACGAATCGTTACGTTCCGATCCACCTCTACTAACGCGGACAACATCTGTACATTGTCATCACTTACTGGTGGGTGACCAGATCGAGGCATGTGCTCCACACGTTCGCGGCCATCTCGAAAGGCTGCACCCATCTTGCTACCGTTCTGAACGGTAACGCAGCTGCACCGCACGCTTCCTGCAATCCTCGGTGACCCTGTTTAGCACTGCGACCCCTAGCACACTGAATTTTTTATCCAGGTTCTCTGCTCCTGCTTGGAAAATATTGCGACTGTCTTTCGCGAGCGCTGGTCTCACACTACTCATCTAACAGGCGCGACTGCGCACGAGCGGTGGTGAGGACGGGCGAAGTCATGTGCTCTGAAGGAGGGGATGCAGGGCAGCAACCGTCGGTAAAAGTGGCAGCGCCTAACATTGTTGCAACTTGGCACTGAAGCATTGGTGCCAAAACTAAAAAACCAACCCATGTATAATTATTGTGAAGATCGATTCCATAGTTGTTGATGTTGTGTTGGTTTTAAGATGAGGTCATTAAAAAAACACTACGATTGAAATGAAAGTAGGAATAAAAATATAACACTTCAAAAATCCCAATTCTGGTTCTAAGAACCGTTCAATAACTTACTTTGTATTAATGTTGGCAGCGGCGAACTGAACCAGGGCGTAATCCGAGAACCCCTGCAAGAAAAAGAAAAATAACATACATTAAAACATGAAAGATGCTTGAGAGTCTTCATGAAATCGCAGTAAATCTCCTATGAAAAGACAGAATATATGGAGTACAAGCAACAATGTGAGAGTTACATGGAGGTATAACATGGGAAGATTAAGAGGACAGAGGAGTTTAAATACCTGGGGAATGGATCCAACCCAACGGACTAGATAAGGAGGCAAATAATGGAAGAGCCAGAAAACTAGACCTGGCCTACAAGCTAACGCAGAACAAGTACAACAAACGGGTATTATCCTACAAGGCAAAAATCAGACACTATAGATCAGTAGAACAACCTGAAGGATTGTACGCTTCAGAGTGTATTATTTTATATAAAAAGGGGGAGTTTTAAAAATAAAAAAGAAAGAAAGGAGGATTCTGCGGAAAATACTCGGACCACAGAAAACTGCTGATGGGACTTGGAGGATGAGGAAAAACGAAGAACTCTACAAATACATTGAGAAGATCACGGACACAATGAGGAAGCGGAGGTTAAGTTCTACGGACACCTACTAAGAATGGATTAATGCAGACTGACCAATAGGATCTTCAACTACATCATGGGGTTAAAGGCCACATCTAAATGGGTAGATGAGGTGAAAAGGGATGCAGCAGATGTTGGAATCACACTACAGATGGTCCATAACAGAAGAGAGTTTAGAAGGAGAGTAGACAGTATAAGAGAATTTCAGGAGAAACCAACAATGAGGAGGCCCAAACCGATCATTTCCGATGAGGAGAGAAAGAAAAGAAGCGAACGCACTAAGAGGTTCTGGGAGGAGAAAAGAAGAAAAGCCAAAAAGTAAGTTCTTTGCGGTCTATAGTTGACCAAATTCGAAAGTTTTTTTTAAGAATCAATATTCATCAAACCCTTTTTTTATAAACCCTGATATCAATTGATGTTTAATGGCTTCCTAAAATGCTTATGAAAACAAATCTGTTAAGTTTTGAAGGCATTTTGTTTTTCAGTGCTGCCTGTACAAACTGTTCATTTATAAAAGCACCCAACCAATATAAATACAGGGGTTTCTTCTTTACACCAGAAATGTCGTTGCAGAGCTTTTTGTAGACGTTCCACGATTTCAGATAAGTCTCCGTATCATTTCATACCATATCTTTTCTTTCTTTCCTTATTTCTTCCTAAACATATCACATATAAACTTCGTTAATAATAAAGAATTGGGCAGACATGGTTATGTTCGAGTCTTTCCATACTGTATTATTATTATCAGACAGATTCCACACACACCCAAGTACACTGGGCTAATGTCCACGATTTTGTAAGCCCCTAAAGAACCAACAACAATAACAGGAAGCAGACTCCGACGCTAGTATTTTGTTACGTAGGTTCCGGCCTTGATTGTTGACGTGGACAACTAGGCCTACAGGAAAGTTAGAGAGAAAATGAAGTTTGTTTGCGCTTGCAAGCCTATAAAAGGGAATGGAGCAAGGAACCAAAATGGCGGGTGGTTATACCTCCTGTTTATAGAGTCGAAACAAAAACCAACACTATCTAATTTTTAACTTGTCCCAGGCAATTTATCACGCACACAGCCTGTCTCAGATAATAACAACAAGGATGAAGGGTCCTCTTGGTTTCTTGTGTTAAATGAGGGGTGATGTAAGGGTTCAGCTTACTTCTAAGAAAGGCTGCCTTGAAAATACTTTTTCTTCCACTTAACTTTCAGTATTATTAAATCTCGTAATGACATCGCTCGCTGCACAGAGAGCCCATTGAAGTTTATATCTATCGTCATAAATCTCAGTCATAGGTCACTAACAGGGAGTTAGGATTTTTTCAGATGGAAGAGGAAAATGTGGTGGAGGTAATATTGTTGTATTGAGGGGCAGAACAACGAGGTCATCTACCCTACAAACATTTCATTAAGATAACAGATTTTGGAACTTGTAAAAGACGGAAAAATATTACGAAAGAAAAACATATAATAATTTATTTATTATTAGCAACCCTTCCGGCTTCACCCGGCATCTGTAACGGTTTACCCAGTGTAAGCTTAAAAGGCGCACGGACGACAGATCCCAAACGCAATTCAGAAAAGACGACGGGAACAGCGAAACTCCAAACACGTATACTCTTCTCTAAAGTCTTAAATCGACACGACTCGACAGTTTGATGCTGGCCGAAGCTCGCCGCTTGCTCGCTAGCTCGTAAATTCGCTCCGAAGCTAGTAATTTAAATTTCCACTGAATGGAGATTGTCGGAAGAAATGAAAACTTAAAAACACTTATAATTGGGCGATGCATGAAAGATAGAGATATGCTGTCGCGGACTTTTTTGTAGAACTTTTCATGATGAACAATTCTCACACTCATAGTATATACTGTAGATACTTTTAACGGTTTACCCAGAGTAAGTTTAACAGGCGCACAGACGGAAGATTTTTCTTAGACTCGATTCACTGAAATCTTCACTGCTCGGTTTCCTTTGGTCATAAAATAATGAATGTTTTTCTACAGAAACCTTCCTCGAGAAATCCTTTACAGAATGGTGAAAACCGCATCAAAACCCATCCTGTGGTTCTCGAGATTACCCGTTACATCCAAGAATTGGGGACTTAAGTTTTATAGTATGCAGAGATGTTATTAAATACGAGGAATATAATAATATCAACCGACCACGGAGGCCGAGAGCACTACGTCGTGCCTCACTCGCATCGGGAGAGCGTGGGTTTGAAACCCACCTCAGCCGTCGTAAAAATGGGTTTTAGTGGTACCTGTTTTCACCACCAGGCAAATGCCGGGGCGGTTTCCCAAATTCAGAACGCGACCGCCTCCTTCCCAATCTTAGTCCAGATTTACAGTTATTGTTGTTTATTTGAGGAGCTTGGACATCGTTGCCATTTGGTCCCATGCTCTTCGGTGAGTGTAGAAGTTGTCTTATTGTGATGGTTCTACCACAGTGTGTATTTGTAAATTGAGGATATGATTGGGAAGGAGACGACCATGGTCTTACGTTAGGGACCATCCCGGCATTTATCTGGAGTAGAAGTTGGCTGAGGTGGGAATCGAACCCAATCGCTTTGCACTCTGGTATCATAAATATCGGCAATTTGTTTTAAAAAAAATCGATTAAACAAATACACAAGACGATAGACCCTGCGAGAACTGTGTCTCGTCAAGCCCGCTTACCAATAAAGCCGGGCGGATGGCCTATACTCGCTAGTTATTATTACTTTGCTTAATGTTACAAGACCATATGGACATGGGTACACACACATACGTTAATTGAATTAATATGTAGCGCAGCTCAAGTCGGACCAGAACCGGTATTCTCCAATGAGCGGTGCAAATCAAAAGAGTCAGGTTGGACCAGATTAGTACAGTAGTTGTTCCCAATAGCGAGCACTCGTCTCTGTTCTTAGCTACCAATTTGGCCAAGATACTTGCAACCATCACGACTCGTCAATTGGTAGGTGTGGTTGGATAAGAACTACAGACGGCGAAGCAGTAGTGGGATAATGAAATGTCCTATCAGAAACAACCACCCACCCAGTGACCTAGTGGACATTTTGGAGGTCCCTCCCGCGAGGAAACTACAATAAGGTCTTATCTGAATGGCGGAACCTCGCAAAGGCGCTATCAGCCTGTATTACTTATACATACCACAACGAGCGGCGGTGGCACAAAACTCCCCCCAGGAGTCCGCCATTAAACGAATGGAATGGCCTGCGATGTCGCCGGACATGAACTGTATCGAACATGTCTAGGATATGCTGAAGCGTGCTATTGCTCAGCGTCCACGCCCTCCCATAACCCACCAAGAGATCATGGAGGTCGCCGTCTAGAGTGGGATCGCCTGCCTCAAGAGAACCTGGACAACTTGATCTATGGTATGTCACAGCGAGTAAGAGCCCTGCTGGACGCCCGTAGTGGCCATGTTCCTTATTGAAACGTCACAGGATGGCAAGATTACAACGCATATCAGTCCCTGTTTAACAGGCCAAATGTCTTCCTGTTTGTAATTTTCTTTTTGCACATGAATAATGTCTGTAGGTTATTTGTCAGAATTTGTCTCTTTTGTAATAACCTCTCCCAGAATCACACATACGCTCTGCATCATGGCAAACAAGTGTTATGAAAAACCTTTTTTGATGTGTGTAGTTTAACACAATTACGCTTTTTAACGTATGGTATTTAATAATTACTTACATGAATTGCAGAGTAGAAAGGAAATGCTGTCCTTTTTCTAGACACGTCGCACCGACGTAGGAAGTTTTGGTACACCATTCTCACTGATATTTCGTATTGGTTCAGTTATTTCGTTCTGGAGACCCTCCAGAGTACGCGGATTGGCTCTGTAGATTCACCCACAGAGTACACGGATTGGTTCTGTAGATTCACCTACAAGTGGAAATCGCTCAGCGGTGAAACTTACGTACACATTTACTGGAAACTACTTCTTGAGAAGATAAGTATCCACTAGGAAGATGGTCCATTGGCTTTGCCGGCCAAGGACCCGGACCCCCACAGGAGTAGCGAACTGTGCACTACCTCCCTTCTTATGACGCGCACCTGCGCTTCTTTACTGCGAGAGCTAAGAGCTCACGCACGGACACCAAGAGCCCGCTGATGTGCTTACCATGGTGTTCCTATTGTTTAAATTACTTTCCACGATGGTTCCGTATTGACGCACTAAATAGTTCTTATCAACAATTATACATCCGCCTTAGTCAATACATAAACGAAAGGAAATATAATTAGATTTGCTCCTGGTACATGTTTCAGGGATTAATTGCTTTTATCCCCTTCATCAGCCAATATTTATTTATTTATTTATTTATTTATTGCCTCCAACAGAATAAAATTCCAATTACTGGAGACTGACCAATTTTACATAGATTTATCTTAATCACATGTTAAAGAAAGAAAGAAAAAAAAACAATAATAATACAGTTCAGATTGTACAATATTCAAGTTTAACTATTCTTTACACACATAACTTATATGCTGAATGCCAACTTGATAAAGTGAACGTAAACGGTAATTAAATTAAGAATATTAGTAATATTAGTAATGGGTGAAAACAACAACCATAAAATTTATTAATACATAGTGATTATCACTTAATCAATATTATGTAATATTATTATTATTATTACATTACTTATGTAATATCACATAGCATTATCACAATCACATGTTAAAGAAAGGAAAAAAAGGGGGAAAAAAGTTTACCTGAAGAAAATTATAAAATAGCGTAGCACTCAAAAAAACAAATGGCTATTAGACTTAATATGGTGCACCATAAGTGGGTTACAGAAAAATATTTTAAAGCATAGAGCAAAACTAAAAAATATGAGACGGTGATGATATTCAGCCATCAAACACAAGCGAAGATATACGTAGAGAACCAGTGGACAGTTCATTCACATATCCACTCCAAAACACAAGTCAAAGCTTGAATTGGCATAAATGGGACCACAATACTTCACAAGGTTTTTCATAATATTGATACCTTGATTTAACCTGAAGTAAGTTTATCAAATATTATTATAATAATAAAATAATAATGATATTGGTTTTACGTCCCTTTTAACTACCCTGGCTTTTAGAGACGCCGGGGTACTCGTTCAATGTCATTTTAAATTAATTTGTATAGTTCTTCATATTTATTTCAGTCTATAAATTTCCCCTTGGTCCCTTTCATTATGGTTTTTGTTTTTCCTTTGCTTCTTTTTTTAGGTTATGCATTGAGCTAACCTCATTGCCATATGAAGTTCTTCCTTCCACGTTCATTTCGTTTGTAATCAAGCATTTGATTTGGCTTATGGACCTGTTAAGCTTAAGGCTTCTTCATTGGTTGTGTACATATGGTGAAGTATTGTGATCCCATTTTTGCCAATTCAAGCTTTGACTTCTGCTTGCAGTGGATATGTGAATGAACTGTCCACTGGTTCTCTACGTATATCTTCGCTTGTGTTTGATGGCTGAATATCATCACCGTCTCAATTTTTTTAGTTTTTTTCTCTATGCTTTAAAATATTTTTCTGTAACCTACTTATATGGTGCACCACAGTAAGTCTAATAGCCATTTGTTTCTTTGAGTGCTACGCTATTTTATAATTTTCTTCGGGTATTAATGTAGGCTGATGAAAAGGTTAAAAGTAATTAATCCCTGAAATATGTACCAGGAGCAAATCTAATTATATTTCTTTTCGTTTATGTATTGACTAAGGCGGATGTATAATTGTTGATAAAAACTATTTGGTGTTCCTAGACGAAACCCCGTACAAGACACGGCATAAACCTAGACAAATTGCTGAGTTCCACTTGGAAAATTCGATGTTTTGTTCTACACCGAACCATGTTCACGGGATACGAGGTAGGGTACAGTACTTCACAGCAAGTCTTAATTATCACAACTAAGGTACCTTGACAGCTGCGTATGTAATAAATGCTATGACAGCAACTGGAGCTTCCCGTCCCGATGTTGTAATGCTCTAAATCTGGCGATGACGCATTGCGACCTGTCCGCGACACGGTCTCAGCAAAGCACCATTCTACAAGGAGGGCCCTCACTGTACAAAGTACAGCCGAAAATTCCAAATGTTCAGACAGAAAGTTTCGACTGCTTAATTACTAGGTTTAACCATTGCGTTTTAATTTGTCCAAGTGAAAGGGTTTGAATTGAAAAGCAGCCCAAATATAGACGACTTGATGGCGGAAAAAGAGGATCTGGAACACGCGAGAAGTTCGATTGTGATGTATTATTCAGGCTTGCAGCATTGATTGGGTAAAGGCAGACGGCAGAATACTGGGATGATTTTGCGGTCTATAAGAAAGTTCTTCTCGGTCGGTGGAAATTTTCACTAGAATTAATACAGTGTGTATTTTAAAACGTTTAATGATGATGATGATGATGATCTGGGTGGTAGCAAAAATGACAATGAAATGGAATCCATAACAAAAATTAAGCTGGACTGGAAATACTTACAAAATGTGGGTAAAATAAAAAATAAAAATCACAAAATGTAATTTAGAAACACAGGGAGCCAATTCATAAAAACGGATGATGATGATAATTCTTGTTTTAAGGGGCCTAACATCTAGGTTATCGGCCCCTTATGATCTGGGTGATAGCAATAATGACAATGAAATGGAAACCAGAACGAAAATTAAGTGAGACGGAAAATACTTACAAAAAGGAATTCAGATTGAAACAACTCACAAAATGTTCTTACAAAAGGGAATTTAGAACGAAAAGATTCACAAAAGGAATAGATTGAAAAATACCCACAAAATGAAGGCTAGGTTCAAAATACGTACAAAATGCAATGTAGCGTCGAAATACCTACAAAATGCAATTGAAATTCAAAATACTTACAAAATGCAAATGAGATCGAAATTACGTACAAAATGAAATTGAGGTTCAAAATACTTACAAAATGCAATTGAAATTGAAAATACACGATGCAATTCAGATTGAAATATCCCAGTTCCAATCCAAATTATTCACAAAGTGCAATTGAAATTCAAAATACTTACAAAAAGCAATTGAAGTTGAAAATGCTTAAAGAATGTACGGTAGATTCAAACGACTCATGTGGATTGACAATACTTACAAAATGCAATTTAGATTGAAAATACTTGACAAAATGTAATTTAGATTCAAAATACCCACAAAATGCAATTAAGAATCAAAATATGTGCAAAATGCCCACCAAACAAAATGCAATTTAGATTCAAAATTCGAGCGAAATGCGGTTTTGGTTGAAAATACTTACAAAATGCAATTGAAATTCAAAATTCTCACTAAAAGGCCCGGCTACCTGCATTGAAAGACTTACCAAAAAGCAATTTAGATTGTCAATCTTTACAAAATGCAATTGAAGTTGAAAACAATCGCGAGATGTAATTTAGATCGAAAAAACTTACAAAATGCAACGTAGATTAAAAATGCCTTAAAAAATCGCTAGAACGGAATTTAGACACACGGTGAACCAAGTAACAAAAACAGTGCGGGAATCTTAAAGAGAAAAGTAAATATAAGGAAAAGAGGAGTGGAGAGGAGAGGAGAGGAGAGGAGAGGGGAGAGAGGAGAAGGTCCGCCCCAAAGGGAAGGGACAAAAGGGGAAAACGGACCCAGCTCAGGAATCCCTCGGGGGCGCCAACTCCCGAACTCACCAGCCGTGAGCCCCTGAGGGTGTAGCATTATCTAGGGTGCACCAGAAGGGGTGGGGCTACATACACCCGGCCTCCTTAAGGGCCTTGAGCACAAGGCAGGAGGTAAAAGGAAAAGAAAAAGAAGGCTGATCCCTCACAGAAGGAGGGTGTCAGGAAAGATGAGACAAGGGCCAATTAAGGCGGGAAAGGAAGAGACTCCCTAGGCCTCGGATACCCTAATACCGTCGGGGTCGGAAGAGAACAAGAGTTGACCAAGTGAGGTCGACAGGTAAGAAGAATTCATAAAAACAGGGCGGGAATCTTAAAGAGAGAAGGAACTATAACGAAAAGAAAAAGAACTATAGCCTAATCCCTAGAAGAATGAGGGATCAGGAATGATGAGACAAGGGCCAATTAAGGCGGGAAAGTGAAAAACTCCCTAGCCCTCGGATACCCTAATACCGTCGGGGTCGGAAAAGAACAAGAGTTGACCAAGAGAGGTCGACAGGAAAGAAGACGGAGAGGAGTCCGGTACAAGTAAGTGGAAGCAATGCCGGACTCAGCTGGAGTCCGGTGGTCGCCAATCCACGTCCCACTAGATTTGAGCCCCTGGGGGAAAAGGGGGGGGGGGGACGTTTGACCTCGATAATAAGACATACAGAATCAGTGTTGCCGAAAGTTGTTTACATCCACGAAGTGAGTAAATTGAAAGCATGCATGTAATTAATTTAGCGTGCAAATAACTTACAAATTATTAATAATTGTATTCATTTCATTTTAATGCAATTTACAAACATGATGAAAAAATATTGTGATATTGGCTTTTAGACACTCCAGCTTCGCAATGTAGGCCAAGATAGGCTACGCCATTTTTCCAGACTTAAGAATAAGCAGGAGTCCCGGAAGGGGGGGGGGCTTTATCCGTTCCCACACAGAAACAGGTAGCATGAGGAAATTTCTTTCGTTAACGAAAGAATGCTCACCCAAAACCGCAGCGGGAGAAATATTTAATATAAAACACAACGCGTAAATTTCCAGTTAAAAATAAACAGGGTTTGCAGAGTGGCCGCTAGATGGCCCTTGCTACCCAATCTGCCATATCATGAAGTCCAAGATTTTTATAATTAATTATCAGTGGCTATTTTCAGGAGTTTTCTAATTTTTCGTCATTTTCCAGGAGTTTTCCAGACCTATTAAAATCCAGGAGTTTTCCAGGATTTCCAGGTTTTCCAGTAGTAGTGGCCACCATGCATCCAAGATATTTTTATAAGGAAAACGTACATAACACATACAAGGAGGAATTACATCTAAATATTTCAGGGTGGCTTCGGTGGCGTAGTTTGTAGAATGCTGAGTTTCTATGCTCAAGATCGTGGGTTCAAACTCGGCCGAAGTCGTCATATTTTTTTAAAAAGCGTTAAGAATCCCTCACTATACCTTCCTTCGAAGGGGAAGTAAAGCCGGCGGGCCCATGCCATACATTTATGGCATGTAAAAGAACCTTCCACTCACTACAATATTGTGTGAAGCTAAATTTGTAGGTTAGATTTGATTAACGCTCTATGAGTTCCAACGATCACCGTCAGGGGCTGGTTGTTATGGCACATTGTAGCCAAGTTCGCAGCCAGGTGTCGTTGACGGTAGCATTTGGTAGAAAAAGTAGGTACCACTTGAAATTGATCGTCTTCAGTCCTACCTGAATTACAGATAACATACACTAATACAGTCATCACAAGTAACGCCAGTTATCACACAATTTCTACACACACCCAAAGTACACGGGGCTACATGGCCGCGTTGTCGCAGCCCCTAAACTAAGGAACCAACCAACCAAAGTTCGGAAAAGGAAAGAAGTGAAATTTTAGGGAGAATTTGGAATCAAAGATATTTCCGGTTTTTTAGAACATAGCATTAGGATTCCTTTTCTTCCATTTGTAGCACTAGCATCCATTCGTTGTTCCATGTTCCTTTGCCCTTGCCTTTAACGCAGCCTCTTTCTTAAAAGTTATTTTTGTATCTGTCGTCTACCAGAAATATAAAAGTACAGGAAAACTCGTTTATCCAGATTAAGTGGGACCGGATAATCCAGAAATAACTAAAAACAAATACATGTTATATAATCTATTAACAATTGTACAAAAGGAAAATAAAAATGTTCTTACATTTACGACCCTGTGTTATGCACTAAAATAATCTGTGAGTTTTTCTGTTTTACATTTGTATAGCGTTTGCGGGCAGCACGATCACGAAGACGTTTTACTAACATCAGTTCTCACTTCCAGGCGAATGCCGGGACGGTACCTTTGATAGACCATGGCCGAATTACATCCAATTCCTATCCTTAACTATCCTTGGTGGAAAAGACATTCAAGAAGAGTCAACCTCATAAAACAAATACTGTACAGTAAAAATATTTTTAGCCTACTTTTCACATTTTGCAAAAATGAGGAAAAAGTAGACTTATGAGATCGGGCAAATGTGTGTCTGTCTGTCTGTCCGTCTGTCTGTCCCCCCCTATCAACTCCTAAACGGCTGCAGCAATCGAAACAAAATTTGGTAGGAGTAAAGATCTATACCTGAATATCTCACGGCCATATTTGAAAATGATGTCAGTGCTACCAACTGCTAAAAAATCGCAATTGAAATTTGAGCTCCATGTTGGATATCTTGGAAAGTATGAATGGGAGCTATTTCAAAATTGGCACACGTACAGATCATATAATATTTCAGTTTAATTTCCGGGAGGCCAAACATGGCAGTGTTGCCAAAATGATTATAAGCCTCCTGATATGTCCAATTTTTAAATGCATATAACTTCTACACTATCAAGCGGAATTCAACCAAATTTCGTATGTTGTATGTGTACATAACCAGATATGACTGAGCGTATTCTTAAGACCTACCAGGGCTGCCAACTGTTAATAAATGCTCCTAATTTATTTTATCCAAATACCAATATATCAGAAAGTATGCAAGCCGACAGCTTTAAACTATGCACACGTATAGTACCTGACATTCTATATTAATTTGGAGTAACTTATATGCGTCAGTGCTACCAACATGATTCTAAGCCTGCTGACAGGTCCAACTTTAAATACATGTAACTTCCATAGTACCATTAGGATTTCAACCAAATTTCGTATGTGCTATGTGTACCATAACAGATATGACTATGCGTATTCTAAGGAGCAACCAGGGCTGCCAACTGTTAATACGTGCTGTCCCAATTTTTTTACCCTAATATCAATATATCAGAAAGTATGCAAGCCAATAGCTCTAAACTTTGCACACGTATAGTACCTGGCATTCTAGACGAATTTGGAGTAACTAATATATGTCAGTGCTGCCAACATGATTCTAAGCCTGCTGGTAGGTCCAATTTTAAAATGCATGTAACTTCTATACTAACTAATGGATTTCATTCAAAATTGGCACAACAATAGATCATATTATTTCAGATTATTTCTGACCAATACATGCATGACATTGTTGCCAACATGATTTTACGCGCGCTGTTAGATCCAATGTTTAACTGCATGTAACGTCCATGCTATCCAGTGGACTTCAACCAAATTTTGTATTTAGTACCGTAAGAGACAGAACTAAGAATATATTCAGTCATCAGGGCTGCCAACTGTAGTGCTCTATTAGGATACATTATGCCAGGTATACAGTATTTCGAACTAATTGGAAATTTCGATATTAGCAACTTAATTTCGTCATTATTCTAGATAGGTTCATATTCTGTAGAATAATCATTGGCATGAAAAGTAGGCTGTATAGTTCTTCACGGGACTTCTTGTTATTATTATTATTTTCGATCCGGATAAACCGAAGATCTGGATTAATGAGGCCGGATAAACGAGGTTCTTGTGTACTTGGGTGTGTTTACTAACAAGGAAGGAAGAAAGGAGGCTTTTAGTTTTACGTGACCGTTAATCATGCGATAATGATCCACGGGACCTCCTTTTTACGTGGTATCCGAACCACAGGACATGGCATTTCACTTCGAAAATCTCATATGCATTGACCGGGAATCGAAGACCCGGTCCACCTTGGGGAGAGGCCAACAGTTTGACCGCTGCGCTACCCCCCCCCCCCCCCCCCCAATGTTTACTAACAGGACACACGATTGTGGGAATGTATAAGGAAAATAGCCTCAGGAATGAGATATGATGAACCGTTAGAAAGCTGAACGTCCGTTGATTAATATGGCACTAAAACAACATTTTGAGCATTATGAAGAGTTTGGTCATACCAGAGCCCCCTAAATCAGCACACAGAGTTGACAGGAAATCACTAGACACAAGATTAGAAGCACATCGTTATGACATGCATGTTAGTACAGTACAGCTGGAATGGTTTTGTTCCAAAAACCGTAAAATAGTTTGCTTCTTGTAAATCGTTAGAAAAACAAAAAAAAATCTTAACTCTAAATTTCGGAATAATTTGTAGTATCATGTCGGAAAACTTAAAAAAATTGAAAAGAGTTTTTCTCTGAATCTACGGATTTTAAAGGAAAGTTTTTTTTTTTTTAAATGTAGAGGACATTGTCACGTACAATTTGTCTCATTGAGGTCATGTAATACGTTTTAAAATGCAGTGAAGCTATGTGGCGCCAAATTTTCCAAAAAGTGTTTTTTCACTCTTTGTCCTAGAAAAAATGTTTTTTTCACAAAAGAGTGAATCAGAAATGTGTTCCTCTAAAAATTGTCTGCAACATTTATTTAAACGTTTGTTTCCTCAGACTTACCGATCCAATGTTATAGCGCAGCAAATGGAACGCTGCGTAGTCAAGGCTACTATTGTTACTGCGGAGAGAGCGGTGGGCATAATTTAGACAGGGACCGGTGTCTGACAATTTTCACACTTCGGCAGACTATAACTTCGGAACGGTAAGTCGGAGGAAAAAAATGTTTGAATAAATGTTGTAGAAAATTTTGAGAGGAACAAATTTCTGATTCGCTCTTTTGTGAACAAAACATTTTTTCTAGGACAAAAAGTGAGAAAACACTTTTTTGGAAACTTTGGCGCCACCTAGCTTCTGCATTTCAAAACGTATGAAATGACCTCAATGAGACAAATTGTAGGTGACAATGTCCTTTTCTTTAAAATACGTCGATTCAGAGAAAAACTCTTTTCAAACTATTTTTACTTTTCCGACAAAATGATCGTGCAAATTATTCTGAAATTTAGAGTTAAGCTGTTCTTGTGCTTTTCTAACGATTTACTAAAAGCCAACCATAGCACGGTTTTTGGAACAAAATGGGTTTCTTCTGTGCAGCTGTACTGTACTATGTGTTCCAATCAAACAACCGTTCCTTCACGCATCCTCTGAAGCACAGACAAGTCCTGCCTCCTCGAGTCCCGATGTAGCAACATGGTCTATTATCTGCTTGGACTTGAACGCTAACGCAATGGAGGGAAGGCTTGGCTCACCCGCCTCGTCGTTGTGCAACGACTTGACAACATCGCATTGGCTTGTGCACTCTGCAGCAGCTATAGGAATGAGTAATTAATAGGGCTCGGATGATTAGGAAAAAAATAACATTTTCTTCTTTGCCACTATTTACATGCCCGATTGGTTTATGATGCAAACCAAGTGAATATCAGTCACATGGTTTTTATTTGTCATACAACTTAATAGTACATTATGCAACGAGCCTATAATGGCTATAATTAAGACACGAGTATTTTTTATAAAACGAGCGTATGCGAGTTTTATAATTTCCATACGAGTGTCTTAATTACCATTATAGGCGAGTTGCATACGACTGTTTATGTTCGACGATAATTATAACTTTATTATATGTTTTAACATAAATATTCATAAATATCTGTTGAGAGTCAGCTACTGGAATTTTGTGATCGCAGAGTGTTATACCTTCGTCTTTCAAGAGCTTTGAACGGCCGACGCATGCGCTCTGCCATATGCAGCCATATGTTTACATCAGCCGTCCCTCAGTAATATTGTCACCGCAGTCATTTGAAGACAATGCTCTGTGTAGAAATTAGTGTTAGTGATTTTAAGGTACTGTGCTATTTCTTGTCTCATATTCGCCAGTTTATTTACGCGAACATATGGACGGTGGGTATTCCATGTCGGTAATTTATTATAGTTCGATGTTGTGTTTATGTCCGACATGTTGGATTTTGAGCGCATGCGCGAAATTATCGTTTCCTAATTGGTCAATGAACGAGCTCTGATTGGCTGGAGAAACTGTATCGTAATGAAAAACGGTGTTATAATGACCATCATTATGATACAGTTTTCAAACACATAATAGTGAGGGTCGAACATAAATACATATTTCGAACATTTTTTTACCGTTAGGTCATATTTTGCGCATTCTTTGGTAAGAACGTCATATTTGGGTAGTTTAACGGCAGCTGTAGGTGTGCAATCATCCTCAACTTACCGAACGGGAACTAGTGTTTACACAAATAGACTGGAAATAACCACTTAAATATGTTTATTCAGAACATTAGTATGAAAATAGGAATACAGAATGTAGTTAACAATTTAATCTCGAAGGGATTGTCGCTTGGATTTATAATTAAAAACAAAACGGCCATATTTAAATCGATCATTTTCAGGTCATACTTCGTCATTCTTAAGACCATATTTACTTGCATATTCCGGCTATTTTTAGGTCTTAAACATCCGAGCGCTAGTGATTAATGAACGATGAGTAGTGTCCTCTTTCAACTGATTTGAATATAAGACAGTAAATTACTGGGCGTAGAATTGTGAAAATGATTCCTTTCTTTCTACTCAAATGTAGAAACCGTATCCTGCCATAGTTCACCCAGCGGCGCACGTGATATTTCGTTTCGGTTTTATAGTGACGCGAGCGATCAGTCGACCTAGAACAGTTCCCCACCCTTTATAGGGCAAAAGACTGGGGGTATAAAATATTCTTTTTAACACATTTCTAATTGGGGGTGATAGATGAGTAGGGGTATGCAACAATTTTATAGATGTGGATTCTATTTTATGAATTATTATCCCACTGGCCATACCCGATCAGTATCGTTTCTTAAATGAGCAATGGGGTAGTAATTTCCCACCTCCAAATTATGATACTGTGTTTATCACTCAATTATGAGGTTTATTTAACATTATATAGTATATACAAGACACACAACACGCTCTCTAATTAAAAAATAAAACGTAAGTCCCAAGCAACACACGTTCAGTGACCTAGAACATCTTTGCCGAAAACTGCACAAAAAATATAAAAGTGATTTTGGAATGTTAAAAGTTAGTATATTCGAATATAATTCAATAATTTCAAAATAGTATTTACTAAAACCACAGAAAATTAATTTTAAAATCTTCAATTCTATGGCAAACTCCCTGAGAAGGATAATTAAGTGTTTTTTTCTAGCTGAAATATATTTACTCAAGTGACCAAAACCATTATTAACATTATATTTCAATTATATACTAACTTTTACAAATCTCATATCTTCAATAAAAACAACTTCTGTAAAACAATGCATTTCTTTCATTCAACACAACCGAACTGGCGAGCACGTGCACTGTGGAGACCACTGGGATATATGCTTCCCACCTTTTGGTTTCTGATGACAGTATACATCAAATTAAAGGGGTTTTCAATATTGCTGTGCAGCTAGCTTGTGGATGCATGTGGAACTGCTTGAAATGAAGGGGTGGGAATATTCTCTCCCTAACACCATTCTATAAATACATTGTGGTGTTTGAAGCCATATTTTCAGGAGCACGTAGGAGCAGGGAAAAACCAGTCGTTAAGATAACCACCGCAGTCGACCGCACAGTGAGTTCCAGTGAGCACAAAAACTGCGAGTAGCTGTTGTACGGAAGACAATCAGATAAGTAGTTAGCCTAAAATTTTATAGTTTAACCATAGTTTACAACCTTATAATCTCTCTAAAGTACAATCTACGGATAGCTATCACCATTTAGCATTTCACCTAACATATATACTGCATTTAGCATACACTGACAGTTGCAGTACCAATACTGCAACTAAATAATTGTACAGATTGTAAATATTTTCACCTGTATTTCAAACATAGATTTTGAAGCCTAAGTGTAATGGATCTGATGATGATCGCTTGACGATCGAAACTGGTCATCCTAGTGTTTTATTAATCTCATGTAATTTATTTCAGGATTAGGGCATAACCCATCTCTTTTGGGTACATTCGTGTTGACCGACTGAAAAGCACTAAACTCTTGCTATAAATACATGGTGGGAAGATGATATCCCAACGACCTATAAAGGGTTAAAAGTGACGCGAGCGATTAGCCGACCTAGGAGAGTCTCCACTCCCCCCCCCCCCCCCCTCCCCCCCCCCCCCCCCCTGTTCGGTGGCCATGCCTCTCTGATCATGTCGTGGTAGAGACTGGTGTGTAGGGCTCTAGTTTGGACTGCTACGGTTGGAACCACCAGGCTACACTGACTTTCTGTTATAAATGATCGATGGGTGTCAGAAAGGCAACTGACAGGAACAGACACGTCTTGCTATAGTTGGGGTCAGAGAGCAGAGAGCAAGGTCAGTCACGGAGAATCACACAGCCTCTGGTATGGGAGTCGTTCCGCTTGTTTTCATCATCGTATTGAGAATACGTGCAAATCAGCTCAACTAACCAGAACGATATGCCTCAAGTTCAGACACGACGGACCCCTCTGTAACTTAAGATCCAAGTTCGTACGCATACACAAGAACCCCGATTACTCGTTGTGATGAATATGGCAAAGTGAATGGTTAATCGAGAAAGATGGACAATTGAATTAAATTTTATTTATGTATTTATTTAGTATGCCGGCCCCGTGGTGTTAGGGGTAGCGCGCCTGCCTCTCACCCGGAGGCCCCAGGTTCGATCCCCGGCTCCGTCAGGGATTTTAAAACTGACGTGAGGGTTGGAACGGGGTGCACTCAGCCTCGTGAGGACAATTGAGTAGCTGTCTGACAGTGAGACAGCGCCCCGATCACGACAACCAAGATTAACGGCCGAGGGGACCCGACGCGCTGATCACGCGTCACGCCAATATCTGCAGACCGAATGGCTGGGCAGCGTTCGCTTGGTCGGCCTTAGCCCGTCATGGGATGTATAGTTGCAGGGGTTGACTTTTATTTATTTAAATTTAGTTTTAATAGGACTAAAAGTCTCCTTAGCGGCAACCAACTGCCACTTCTGTATGTCCTTGCCTTACCTTAAGGAACACTAGGGCTGAGTTTTTAGGCAAAAATGGCAAAATAACTGTTTTTTGTTTTTTCCATATATATATCTTATGGACCCCTGTGGATCATTTCAGTAAAACAATTTTCATGCACCGCCATTTTTAAACGCTCAGCGACATTTTTAAATCTCCTCTGCCTAAAAGGAAGATGGAAGGCAAATCATAGAAAGTAGGCTATACTTTTAAAACTAGAAATCCTAGAAAGTCGTAGGTTAACTCAAACGAAAGGTCTCCATGCTCTTTATCTCTACAACAAAACATTGTATTTTTCACATTTTTCCCACTAAAGTTTCATTGGGTGAGCCAAACTGGTTAATATAATATGCGATTTTATAAAAATGCTTTTATCTCCAAACATCGTTTTTAGGTAATCAAAATGCTCCATGTGCATGAGGTATTCACCAATTTTACTAAAAAAAACACTGGATATTCAGAAACACATGTGTTGCAAAATAACATTGCAATATCTCCAGCCTTTTTGTAAATTACAGACCAAAAAATTAAAAAACTATGAAAAATTATCAAAATTCATAAGACATGATGGCACATAAAGAAAAAATTAATCTGACAGCATACATGTGTCACTTTCCTGAAATGTCTCAATGTTATAATATTTAGAATAATTTTGTATATATGTAATAAAAATATCAAGCGTTTTACACAATTGCTAATGCGCATGGAGCATTTTGATCACACGGTATATTTTAATAATGTAATTAGTAAAAAATCAATTACACTTCATTCAATTGTTTTCAAATTTGGTATGTGACTTAGTGTTACTATTCTATGTATGCAGTTTAAATTTCAACTCATTCTGATAATAAATGTGGAAGTTGAAAAACTCAGCCCTAGTGTCCCTTAAGCTGGGTTTTCCTAGGCGCGGAAGCGCAGAGCGGAACGCGGAGTCGGCTCTCCTCTGGTCATATGTAATTTTAATGGTACTGTTTCCCTAGAAGCGGAGCGGACCGCAGACGGCTGGCGGAGTGGCTGGACGGCTGTACATGTTGTGTGTAGTTTTATTCAATTGTGTCCCTTGTGTGTTTAGTATAAAGTGTGTGCACCATGAGTGTGTGTCGGTTTACTGCTTCCGAAGATGAACAACTCTTTGAGTTGGTTCATAGTCATCCTATAATATGGAATCTAATACACACATAATATAAGAATGTTGTGAAGAAAGATGTCATAATTATGTCACTTGCTCATTTTCGATCCTTCACTAAATGCAGTAGTAACTCTTCCTCCTCCTCCTACTCTTCCAAGTGTAATAAAATAGGAAGTCTAGATTCCACGTCCATATCGACCTCACCTTATCACTCCTAGTATACAAATGAGCAACCGTTTCGCTCTCCGCCAGAGGACAAGTCCGCGTCTAGGAAAACAATTCAGCTAGCTGTTGACTCACGAGCAGAGAGCCGACTCCGCTCTCCGCGTTCCGCTCCCCGCTTCCGCGCCTAGGAAAACCCAGCTTTACCTTAAGTTAACCACACAAACCGTAGTCTGTCTTCGGCCTCACCAATCAGCCTCCTCCACCTTCTCCGGTTATTCCCATACTGCTCATGTCCCATCTGACCCCATCTCTCCATCTCAGCCTTGGTCTTCCCTTTGGTCTTTTGCCTCTGATGTCTCCTTCTACCACCTGCCTGGTTATCTGGCCTTCTCGACGCATTAGGCTACGTGTCCATACCACTTCATCCTCCTCTCCTTAATCACTGCCACAATGTCCAGCGATTTGTACAATTCCTGAACTTTTAGGTTTCTCCTTTTCCTCCAGTCCCCTTCATCCTTCGCTGGCCCAAAAATCTGTCTCAGCACAGCATTCTTAAATGTCAGGAGTTTTCTTTCTGTCTTTTGGGTCAGAGTCCAGGTCTCTGCTCCGTATAGGACTACAGGTTGTATTACAGTCCTGTAGATCCTTATCTTCGTGTGTCTCGATAGAAGCCGGGACTTGAGCAGCTTTCCAACTGCAACCCTTGACCGGTTTCCTGCTTGAATTCTAGCAATTATTTCCTGGTCAATCTCATTCCTTTCACTGAGCACTGCCCCCAGATATTTAAATGATTTTACCCTTTCAAAGGCGGCTTCGGTGGCGTAGTTCGTAGCATGCCCAAGATCGCGGGTTCAAATCCGGCCGAAGTCGTCGGATTTTTAGGAGTGTTAAAAATCCCTCAGTATGCCTTCCTTCGGAGGGGAAGTAAAGCCGGCGGTCCATGTCATATTTATGGCCTGTTAAAGAACCTTCCACTAATTACACCTGTGTGAAGTTAAATTGTATAGGTTAAGAATGTAAACAACGCTCTTAGGTTCCCACGTTCGTTGCCAAGAGCCGATTGCGGTGACGTCTGGTAGCTAAGTTCTGAACTAGTAGTCGTTGACGGTGGCGTTTGGCAGCAAAAGTAGGAACTATTTGAAAAATTCGAAAGTCTGCAGTCCTTACTTGAATTAAAAACAGATAAGACACACTATAGTCAACACAATTAACACCGGTTATCAGACAGATTCTACACACACACCCAAAGTACACGGGGCTACATGACCGCGTTGTCGCAGCTCCTAAACTTAAGAACCAACCAACCCTTTCAAAGATTTCTCCATCCACATGTAAGGGTCTGTCATTGTTCTTCTGTATGTTTTAATTACAAATCTAGCCTTTAGGAACTCCGGAATGTTTTATAGCCTACAGCCCATCAAAATGAATACCAATTGTAAATTAATAAATGTATTACACCTTAGTCAATAATAATTAAATTAATATAAATTAATTAACAAAATGTTCCAGTTTCGGCCACATTACGGCCTTATTCAGCGATGTTGCTACAGTGAGGACCCTCCCTATAGAACGGAACCTCGGATGCGCAGTGCGTCGGGTTAGCCACTCTGTAGCAGCCTGTCGAGCAAGGCATTGGCACCACTCTGATTTACAAAAGATGAACGGTGAAAGCTGTCATCCGCTTGAAGGGTGAGGTGAGGAGTGGAGACGAGAGGGGGTAACGGTCTCCATGGAAACAGCGAGCAGTGTTACAATGTGTGCAGACACAGCAGTGAGCACATGGATTGACTCAGTGTTCTACTGTGCCTTGACTCGTCACTGTCATTAGACCGCCAGGCAAGTCTCTTGGAATGTTATGAGTCACGATCTGCCTCAGTGGCAACGTAGCATTTCCAAATTTTGATCCGCATGTGCTACATGAATAGGGCTTTACACCACTATGAATGAGCATGTGCGTCTTCAAACTTTGCTTCGAGGTAAAGTTTGATTCGCATGTGCTACATGAATATGGCGTAACACCACTATGAATGACCTTGTGTCTCTTCAAACGTTCCTTCAAGGTAAAGTTTGATCCGTTTGTGCTACTTGAATATGGCTTAACACCACTATGAATCAGCATGTGTTTCTTCAAGTTTTCCTTCGTTCATTATTGGTAAATCAGAGCAGCAGCGTAGCGCCTAACTACTGTAGTTTATAACACATTTATTAACATTTTCACTTGCCTGTTTACCATCTCTTGATGGATGCAGTATTTACGCGGTTGTCTGTTGGCACAGGCTAGATCAAAATGTGGCTTCTCACCGATGTCTCAAGTCACACTCATGGCTGTGATTATACGGGAGCTACTGAGGTATGAGTGGTGCCATACAGGGCTTAGCTAGTGTCTATGGATGTTGTGAAATGTTTTACTCGTAGGGTTGGTACTGCTGTACCGAATCAGCGAGGAAAGCAATAGAAAACTACCTCACTCTCACCTTGCCTAGTATGCCTCATTATAGTGCTCCATTTGGTTTTTGTGGGTTTCAACTCACATAACCTATGGTGTCACTTTTTGAGGATCCAACCAGCTTCCGGGCCGACTACCTAACTGACAGACAACCTTTTCACGTATTTGATAATCATATTTGGGTAATTCTCCAGTAAAGGGCAGATTTCAGTCCTCGTAGGATTTTAAACATCTTTTTTAAATATTATTTAATATTTTTATTGCTTATTATAATACTAATAGTGACTTAAAATGTTTTTAATTTGGTTTAAAACATTATTTTAAATTATTTTTATGGTGTAAAACTCAACTCCGTGACTGTCCCCTCCCACGATTTCAAATGTCTTTTTCAAAATAAATAATATAAATCATATTTGTAACTTCACAGAACTTACAGTAGTTAATACTAAATTAGTTTAATAGTTAAAAAGTTATTCTTCAAAATAATAAAATATGAAACAAAGTAACTTTTTTCATTTTTAGTTTTGTCCCTGAGGGCAGTTCTCAACTGATTATAGTTCAAAGAATTACTCACAGGTAATAGCACCTGACCCATTTCTTCACTAAACATAAAGAAGGCAGCTATTTCTTGACTGAGAAGAGAAGCTGTGTGTTTTTGTGAAGTGTCTAGTTGAGTGATTAGTTGAAATAAGATTCAAAGTTCCTTGGACATTACAAGTTCTCAACTCCGTTACTTAGCTTGAGAGGTAAGTGACCAAATATGAATTGCTTATTGTTTGCCTACATGAATAAGACATTGAACCTGCACATTCAGGGCTAAGACTTTAGTTACTAACCTCAATTGATGCCATGTGGTCCATCATTTTTCACAAATCCCTCAACTCCGTTACCGATCTTTTGTTTTTAGGAATTGTAGAATCAAAAGATGGGGAATTTGTTACTGTAAACTTCATGAACAAAACTGGAGAGAAAACCAAGAAATAAAAACCAGTGAAATATTCTGTGTCATCCCAGAACCACCTATTCCTGTGTCGAACCTCCACTTCAAGCTAAAACGCTCCAGTGACATTGATAAAAGAGTTAAAATGTTTTAGAAGTAAAGATCAAAGAAAATGAAGTGTTTACTCTTTATTTTGATGTCTATTAGGCCTTCGTTTGTAATAAAACTGCCTTCTTTAAAAAAAATCTCAACTCCGTTACCTTCGCCTCCATTACCAACAAAAATAAACAAAGATTTTTTAAACTAATTTTTTTTACAGAACTATTTATGAAATAGTATTATACAGTAAATGCTGTGCCCCATAAAAATTATAACATAAAAAATATGAAAGTTTTGGATTATTATTTATTTTCTATCAAATCTCCCCTTTTCTGGAGAATGACCCATTTACCCACATGAACTTCCGAGTTGTTGCTGGAAATGCTGTCCTCCTCTTTCTAGACACACGTTGCACCAACGTAGGAAGTTATGGTACACTCGCTGTAATTCATCCTCAAGTTGTTTCGTTCTCGAGAGCCTCGAGATTACGCGGATTGTTTCTGTATACATTTTGTTTGAGATTCCCCACGAGTAAAAAATCGCACCACGCTGAAACTTGCGAACACATTCACTGTAAGACTTCTTCTTGAGAAGATTAGATTCCACTAGGAAAATACGTTGTTTTGTTAAATACCTAACCATGTTCACGGGATACGAGATAGGCTACAGTACTTCACCACAAGCCTTAAATCTCTCAACTACAGTATCTTGCCAGCTGGGAATGTAATCAGGCTATGACTACATCCGGGGTTTCCCGACCCGCTGTTATGTAACGGTAGATGCTAATCAACTGGCGCTGACTCAATGCTCTCCGCCCGTCACACGGCCCCGGCGAGGCTCAGTTCTATGAAAACGTTTCTCTCCGTATAAATACCAATTCAACGCACTATACAATTGATTGTAGTTAGACAATATTTTTTGTATTTCAATTTAAACATCAAAACAGTGATCAAGATCTGATGATGCCCGCTTAAAGGTCGAAACGTGTAATCTTAAAATCGTTCCATTACAATAGTGAAAAAAAAATGAAAATCCACAGCCTGCTTCCAGTCGACCGACCGGGCCAGGGAATGGAATGAATGAAGCCCCCCATCTAGCGGCGAGGATATGAACTGTGCCGGCTGCCAAAGCCTGTCGCACTCCCCTTGGGCAATGATTGAATGAATGCCAGATGAAATGAAATGATGGTGGAGAGTGTTGCTGGAATGAAATTTGTGACAGAGAAAACCAGAGTACCCGCAGAAAAACCTGTCTGCCTCCGCTTTTTCCAGCAAAAATCTCACATGGAGTGACCGGGATTTGAACCACTCCCCTGCGGAGAGAGGCCGGCATGCTGCCGCCTAAGCCACGGAGGCTGGCAATAGTTAATAATAAACACCAAATGTGCATCTGCGAATGATGAGATCAATTTTCTTGCTACATCACATCTGATGTTATTAATGACCCTGGTACCTATAAAACAATCTGCATGTAACGAAATAATGTGTGTGTGTTATCTCCTGTCATATTGCGGTTGATTACCAACGCAGCATTTCTTCTTCCAACAGCGTTGATGACTTCATCGCTTTGCTCGAGAATCTTCTTATGTACACAACGTTCTGCGGCAGTTTTGCCATGCCTACTTATACTGAACGAGATTTCCTTCTATTTTAACGACAGTGGGTTATGAGTCTAGACCTGGGATTTTTATGTAATATCAACATTCAAAATGTGTACATATTTATGTAATAATATGTATTAAACAATGCAATAGCGGTGAAAACTGAAGCACTCTTAGGAGCTGAAACATTAAAGTTAATGCGGAAAGGTGACATAAGCAAAATCATTCTCATGGAAAGAATATTGGTTCGATACATCCTTGGCCCAAGGAAAACAGAAACGGACTATAACCGACCACGACATAACATGGAAATATGCACCAATGTGGAGAACATTATTCATACCATGCGCAAAAGATCAAAGTCATTTTTGAGCATGTAAATAGAATTAATAATGACAGGCTAACAAAACAAAAATTTTAATCATATTTTAAAACTTAAAGTTCAATCAGCGTGGTTTACACAGGCATGAAAGGATCTTAAGGAAGCCGATATTGACATTACAGATACATATAATAGGAATTTATTTCGGGACAAAATTCAAAAAGTGATCTTCTGGGAGGACGAAAAAGACAACAAAAGCAGCCACGTAATATTGAACAGCTCCGAAGGCATTGAGAGGATGAAGCGAATGTGGGCCGAGAGAAAGAGACATGTGGCAAGATTTGAGGTATTAATTTTACGTGTTCTGTAATAGTGCTATTCGATTAAATAAATAATAATAATAATTATGTATCAAGAGAAATATGTATTATTACATTTAAAAATTAAAATATGTAATATTAATTTAATTTCATATTTACGTGCTCTGTAATAGTGCTATTCCATTAAATAAATAAATAAATAAATAATAATAATTATATATCAAGAGAAATATGTATTATAAAATTTAAAAATTTAAATATGTAGTATTAATTTCATTTCATATTTATATAAATTCACATGATATTACTTGAAGATTCCTCATTGTATTCCTTATATTTTTGCAAAATAAAGTGTGTTAACTTACAGTAATTAATTAATTAATTAAGCTGTCCATAATATATCAAATTTAAATAAATTCTATTATTATGTATGAGAAAATGCTTACGAACTCAAGCCAGCCTTTCTAAACAATAGGTTGAAAAGTATAGTCTGAGGCACTCACTGGACAACTGAGATAAAGCCGCTGAGTCTCCAGCAGGGTGTGACCTGTATTTGCATTCCTTTATCTCAACTAATATCTTTCCTGGCCCTTTCTCGGAGGCTTATGAATTGATTGGAAAATCCACTTCATGTATCAGAGTTTCTAGTGAACAAAAGGAGGGTCCAGGGGGATGACAGATCATAGGGAGCGCGTGGGTATCGATAAAGCTCCGCTATAGATGTTCTGCCAACCGACGAAGAATTAATTTCAGCACTATGTTTCCGTAGTTGGCACTCACCCTACGTTCACATCAAACCGACTGTCGTAAGCGGGAATAGTCTGTTTTGATTGATTTTCCTCGTGGTGTTGTTGGTTGTTTTGATTTGTTCGGTATTTTGATTATTCATTTGAATTGAATTGAGACTCAATCATGCCACTGCAAGGGAGGAAAAAGTGCCAAGCACCGGGATGTAAGAATTATAATGATAGTAAGAACAATACGGCAATTTTCATCTTCCTGGTGTTGACCATGTGTAAAACTAGTGGGCAATATGGACTACTCTCGAATAAAAATATAGAGAATAAATGTGTGCATTTCATCTCTTGTTTGTTTTCTTACCCATTCTCCTTTGCATTGCAATAAAATTTGTGGTTTAGGGCTACGGGGAGGGGTGGGTGGCAGCCGGCATGCTAGGCAAAAAGTGAGGTTATGGCAATATAGTGTGTGCATTTGGACAGTTTTCTTTATATTCATCGAATATCCCAACAATTCTGTAGAGTAGATCATTTTTAATTAGCCTAAAGGTGAATTAAGCTCTAGAACGGCATAACTGTGTCCTTCGTGACAAATCTATTGCCAACATTGATATATATCAAAGAGTAGCCTACTATTTTCCTATCTGGACGTACATTTCTACGCCTAGCGAAAGGCGCAGTTATGTTTGTGTTATTTTCATCAATAATCAATAACTCATCGCAGAACATACTGTTCAATTACGTGTAATAAAGGCTACATTCATATGGCTTTTTACTTTTTATGTTGCCAGACTTGGTATAGTGGTACATAGCCTCAGGCGGTGCTCTCTCTCGGAAATTCTATAACCAAAAGTGACGAATCTCTAATACTTACATGATCCTTGGGAGGGTCCAGGGGAAGAAGGGGGAATGCCAAATAATGTAAAATGTTCAGGAATTGAGATTTAAAGATTCATTACTTATATGTACAAAACGAACATGGCGGCCATTTTAATAGACTTTTCTCGCGATTTAACCATCTGAGCGCAGTGAAATATGGTCCAGTAAATGTTTATACATATTGTAATGCACTGGCATCTAATTTAGCTCAATTGTTTACATAACCTCAAGATGGCGGATGTGCGAAATTTTGAAATTAAGTTTTCATTTCTTGTGTCGTAATCATGCGATCGAAGTGAACGTTTGAATAATGAACCTACGCAATAATTAACCTTTAATGGTACATAACTCTATGGCCTATACATATAACAATCCAACATTGCAACCATCCGAAATATTTAGGCGGTTCTCAATATCTAAGTTACGAATCTTTTACAGCAATCAAACTGATTTTTTTATGTTCATAGAGGCTACGAACATAAGTTCACCTATAGGTAAAGCCCTGTGCGGATGCAAATAACCGCGAATAAACCCGCACATTTTTTCGCCATGCGGATCGAGTTTGCATGACTGTACGGATAGCGGATAATCTGCGGATAATGTTTAGAGTAAATTTGCGGATAGTTTTTAGAATACAATGTCGAACTGGATTCTTTTAAAATAATTTTCGTTTTTGCAAAGGTATGCGTCTTTCACGTTGTTATTTCCCTATTTGCTTTCGCTTGGATTGTATGAGAATAATAGAGAAGTGGGAGAAGCTAATCATGGAAATGCCCTCAATTAGTGTTGACTTTTCCCCACAAAATGATACCTGCGCTTGCGTGCGTTACTCAGAGGGACGAAACTCAGTCAACATTGTCTTGCAATTCATACATACGAATATCTCCTCGAATGCGTTGCTTTAGTACTTTACGTTTTATATAATAAATTCAAAATATTATTGTAATGTCAGCGGATGCAGATAACAGTCGTGCGGATGCGGGGCGGATGCGGATAACAGTCGTGCGGATGCGGGGCGGATAACAGTCATGAGGATGCGGGGCGGATGCGGATAACGTTTTGTTTATCCGCGCTTTCAATAACCTGGTGAGCACAAATCCAACACGGCGGTGACGCGAAGTATAAATATTTAAATAGACAATTCTCGCGATTTAACCATCCAAGTGTTGTGAAACTTTGTACTATACGGTGAATACTTATACAAATGTTAATCCACTGGCATCTAATTTATTTCAATTGTTTTCATAACCACAAGATGGCAGCTGTGCGAAATTTTAAAATCTAATTTTTACTTCTTGTGTCCTAATCATGCGATTGAAGTTTGAATACTACACGTACACAATAATCTTCATGTAATAGTACATAACTCTTAAGACCTACATATATAAAAATCCAACATGGCGACCATCTGAAATATTTAGACGGTTCACAATATCTAAGAATCTATTACACCAATCAAACTGAAATTTTGTATGTTGATAGAGGCAATTAACGTAAGTAGGATATATGAAAATAGGCTTTAGTTCTCCACGGAACTAGTTGTTAAAACGTAAAATAACAGACTGTGACGCTTGAAGAAAAATGATCTAACGTTTAGTCCAACACTACCTCGCGACCGATAGGTGTACTAACTTTCAATAATAGTGTGTTAAACTAGTTGGGCGCTACGCTACTGCTAGCGCCAGAGCCTTGCTCGACACATCCGTCTCACGGCCTCAGCGAGGCTCCGTTCTATAAGGAAAGCCCCCGCTGTAGAAAGACTAATTAAGGCCAGCAAGATATGAGTGAGGAGGACAACGTCGAACATATCTTCACCCAAATCTAAAGTCCTGCGCGGATGCGAATATCCGCGGATTTTAGAATAAGTTACAATCCGAATGTTTAAGGCTGTGCGGTCAAAAATTAAAATTTTGTTTTTATTTTTATTTTTATACATAATCTCTAATGTAGGTCTTTGTGAGACATTATATGCGTTTTGCAGAAAATAACGACGGCTCGTTTGCTGAGGACATAGCTTCAAAGTGGCTATTTTGAGCGTTAAAGGTACGATCACCACGACGAAACTAATAATCGGAAGACACCGAAATTTCTCTACAACAACCCCTGTAGTAGTATCTGCAATAGAAACAATTCTTATTTCGAAATTCAAATTTTGTATTAACCTCTTCAGACTTGAATACCATTTTTAGTGAGAAAAATTGTTATATTAACTTCTAAGTTATATTAATTTGAAGTGGATCTTATTCTGAGCAGTAGAAAAGTTTGATAAGGAAAATTGGTTCAGCGATATACCCGTGGTGCATGCTCCTTTCAGACTCTAAAAAAACGCTGGCTGAATCAGTCACACAAGCATACACACACGCCCGCACACACACAGCGGTAAGACAAGGTCTTGGGCAAGAGCGCGCTCGGGCACCTGCCTTCCCCTCTCCATCAACACCTTTGCTATCGCAGCTTCCGCCCCCCTCCCACCCTGACTCATCCTGCCAGGCTACACGACCACAGTCTAGAGGAAATCGTAGAAGTGTTATTATCTCACCCATTACTCCATACAGAATGTTAAAAATTATTTATCAGTTACTTTATAAAATTCTGTAAGTTATATTAGCAGAATAAAACATGTTTATGATCAATAGAACTTTATGTGAGTTGTAATCTTCAAAATTACGGGGCTACATGACCGCGTTGTTGCAGCCCCTAAACTTAAGAACCAACCAACCAATCTTCAAAATATATCAAAATAATATATATACTAATATAATAAAGCTGAAGAGTTTGTGTGTTTAAACGGGCTAATCTCTGGAACTACCAGTCGGATTCGATTTTTTTTTATATGATAGCCAGATTCAAGAGGAATAGTTTAGGCTATGTTAAATTGCGGACAGACCACTCCGTTCCCTGCATTTAGGCCCTTTGGCACAAATCTACACCGTTTCACCGATCAGAACCAAAATTTGTATACATATCCTTTGGAACCTTGCGAGTAACACTGTCTGCATGAAATTTATGACAGACCGGTCTATTCCCTGCATTTAGGCCCTTTGGCACAAATCTACACCTTTTCACCGATCTGAACCAAAATGTGTATACATAGCCTTTGGAAACCTACGAGTAACACTGTTTACATGAAATTTCAGACAGACCAATCCATTCCCTGCATTTATGCCCTTTGGCACAAATCTATACCGTTTCACCGATCTGAACCAAAATTTGAATATTACCCTTTGGAACCCTGCGAGTGACATAGTGTACATGAAATTTCAGACAGACCATCCATTCCCTGCATTTAGGCCCTTTGGCACAAATCTACAACGTTTCACCGATCCGAACCAACATTTGTATACACACCCTTTGGATCACTGCGGGTAACACTGTCCACTTTAAATTTCGGACAGACCAATTAATTCCCTGCATTTAGGCCCTTTGACACAAATCTACACCGTTTCACCGATCTGAACCAAAATGTGTATACCTACCCTTTGGAACCCTGCGAGTAACACTGTTTACATGAAATTCCGGACAGACCACTCCATTCCCTGCACTTATGCCCTTCGGCACAAATCTACACCGTTTCACCAAGCTGAACCAAAATGTGTATACTTACCCTTTGGAACCCTACGAGGAACACTGTCTGCATGAAATTTCGGACAGACCACTCCATTCCCTGCATTTAGGCCCTTTGGCACAAATCTACACCGTTTCACCGGTCTGGACCAAAATTTGTATACTTACCCTTTGGAACCCTGCGAGTAACACTGTCAGCATGAAATTTCGGACAGACCACTCCATTTCCCTGCATTTAGGCCATTTGGCACAAATCTACACCGTTTCACCGATCTGAACCAAATGTCACATACTTAGTCTACACTTTGGAACCCGACGAGTAACACCGTCTGCTTGAAATTTCGGACAGACCACTCCATTCCCTGCATTAGGTCCATTGGCATAAATCTACACCGTTTCACCGATCTAAATCACATTTTGTACACTTACCCTTTGGAACCCTGCGGGTGACACTGTCCACTTTAAATTTCGGACAGACCACTCCATTTCCTGCACTTAGGCCCTTGATCACATATCTACACCGTTCCTCCTAATTGCACCAAATTATACATACACTTTGAAACCCTGCTGGTAACACTGTCCACTTGATATTTTGGACAACGCTCTCCATTCCCTACATTTAGAATAACAAACAAACTTAACTTGAAAACCCTGTATTAAGGCCCTAGAATCATTCATGTCCGTAGTAGTGTAAATGTAAGAGTATTTTAATAAGTCTATTGTTGACTGGCAATTAGGGCTGCATCACGTCGCCCCTACCAGTGTTCTGGTGCAGAATTGCGAAAATAGTTGAATCTTGCGCTGCTTATAAATTGTAGTCAAGGGGAGTATTTAGTGCAAAAAGACTTCTTTTGCCCCTTAAAACAGTTATCATCATGAACATATTATGCATCTGTAGTCTATAAGTGCAATGGTGTTGGTGCAATACATTGAGGTTATCAGCTGCAATAAGCGTTGGTGCTTTCAAATTTACCGTAATTTATTCCGAAAATTATCGTTGAGCGCTATGTGGCCATAAATGATATTGCTACCTCAGGAGCTCGGGACAGCCGAAGTTTTCCAAAGTGTTCTGATTCTTTTCCTACGGCGCTATGCGACAAAAGACGACACTATTGGTCTCTACATCTCTAACAGACAATGAGATATAGGCCCTAGGCAGTGTTTTTTTTATTTCGCTTATTACTCTTTCTAATCATTTTTAGAAATGTGTTTGTAAATTACATATGTCAGTGCTGTAGTTAGTAAATAGCCGTTTCCCTATTCATTATTATCATTATTATCATTAGGGGAAAATGATCTAAATGTTACGTCCATTATACTGTACTGCTTATCACCCTCACTACATCCACCACCACCTCCACCGCAAAAAGTTGTATTTTTTTTCTTTCGGGTAGCTTAAGTATCATATGCCAGTTCTGTAAAAGTATTCATTATCATCCATAAAACAAATAAATCCACCGGGCGAAGCCGGGCACTGCTACTAGTTTATATATATTACAATTTGCCTTGCGTGGGAAGGAAGCGGCTGTGGCCTTAATTAAGGTACAGCGCCCATTTGCCTGGTGTGAAAATGAGAAAGCAGGGAAAACCATCTCCAAGGCTACCGACAGGGGGGGGGGGGGGGTTCGGACCCACTATTTCCGGAATGAAAGCTCACAGCTCCACAACCCTAACCGCACGGCCAGCTCTCTCCGTCAATCATATCATACTATATCATAATATAATGTTTTATTGGGCTGGACGGAGGGAGGGTGCCTAGTCCTCAAATTGGTACTACGCAGGGCCGTCGCGAGACGTGCGGTCTCGCCAGGCCTCGCGCTCAGAAAGGCCCCGCGCTTCAGGCCATTTTTTTCATAAATGTAAATAAATAAATAAATAAATAAATAAATAAATAAAGATAGTGTGTGATTCAGTCCAGCCCAAATTAAAATTTGTCCTCTATGTTGATATGATAGCAGAAACTCCAAGGATCGTCGAATCGGTCATCGAGTTTTTGGAGGTACACGACACTACGGGAATGGGGTTAGCTGAGGTTTCAGAAGGAGTATTGGAGGATAATGATCTTGATATCATGGACTGTTGGGGACAAGGGTATGACAAGGGTGCTAATATGAAGGCTAAGTATAAGGGAGTGCAGATGCGAGTAAAAATACTAATAAACGAACAATGTTCATGGCATGTGTTGCACATAATCTTAACTTACTTTTGGGTGACATGGTTAATGCAATAAGAACGCTATGGCATTTTTTGGTATAGTTCAGCGCCTGAACACTTTGTTTGTAGCTTCCACGGAAAGGTGGGACATTTTGTGCGAACTATGTCCTGGCCTCCTCACACTAAAATCGTTAGCTAGCACGAGATGGGAATGTTGAATTGGCAGTGCCAAGCCCATCAGGTACCAGTTAGGCAAAGTAAACGAAGCTCTAGAAGAATTGGCAGAAACTTCCAAAGATCCTGTTACCCGGTCAGAGGCCCAATCTTTGTTGCTTCATACAAGTTCGTATGAATTTGTTTTAAGCCTCGTTATCTGGTACGATATTTAATTTTCTGTAAACTCAACAAGTAAAACTCTCCAATCTGAGAAGACTTCGTTAGATACGGCTTTAACCGAACTTCATGGCCTAAAGTCATTTTTTCGAAATTATCGCAACACTGGCTTTGACAGTGCAATGTCCACCGGTAGAGAAATAATGGAAAATTTGGGCTATGCAAATAAATTTTCTATTCGCCGTCAAGGCAATCGCAAAAGGTTCCTTGATGAAATAAAACAGCAAAATGATCAGCAAGTGGAAAAAACTGAAGAGGAACTTTAAAAAGAAGCTGAAAATAAATTTCGGGTAAATTACTTTTTGTCTGTCGTAGATAGGCTGCTGCACTGAGCTGCGTAGAAAATAGATTTAACGAAGTTAATTTTTTTTTCGGAATACTTTGGATTTCTCTTCGATCCTTCCAAGCTTTCCAATTTGGAAGGAAGTCAATTGAAATACCATTGTCAAACACTCTCTAATTTTTTTAAAAGACGGGAGCTTGACGATTTGGATGCAGAGGATCTTTTTCTGGAGCAAGAATTATTTAGGTACGCTGTTCCGCAATCTGTAAAAAGTGCTTGCGGTGCACTAGAGTACTTAGCCCCGATAAAGGAGTCCTATCCTAATTTAACGACGGCATATCGAATTATGCTTACAATTCCTATAACGGTTGCGTCGGGGGAAAGGAGTTTTTCCATTTTGAAACTAATCAAAACAAGTAGTTCCCTGAAGAACTAAAGCCTATTTTCATGTATCCTACTTATGTTAATTGCCACTATCAACATACAAAATTTCAGTTTGATTGCTGTAATAGATTCGTAGATATTGAGAACCGACTAAATATTTCGGATGGTCGCCATGTTGGATTTTTATATATGTAGGTCATAGAGTTATGTACTGTTACATGAAGATTATTGTGTACGTGTAGCATTCAAACATCAATCGCATGATTAGGACACAAGAAGTAAAAACGAGATTTTAAAATTTCACACATTCGCCATATTGTGGTGATGGAAACATTTGTATAAGGATTTACTGTACCAAGTTTCACTGCACTCGGATGGTTATATTGTGAGAAATGTCCATGTGAGTATTTTTTATTTCGCGTCACCGCCATGTTGGATTTGTGATCGCCAGGTTATTGAAAGTCCTTTAGGTGAACTTATGTTCATAGCCCCTATGAACATTAAAAAATCAGTTTGATTTTTATAATAGATTCGTAGATATTGAGAATCGTCTAAATATTTCGGAAGGTCGCCATGTTGGATTGTTATATGTATAGGCCATAGTCATGTACCATTAAAGGAAAATTATTGCGTAGGTTCATTATTCGAACTTTCACTTCGATCGCATGATTACGACATAAGAAATAAAAACTTAATTTTAAAATTAGCACAGCCGCCATCTTGAGGTTATGTAAACAATTGAACTGAATTAAATACCAGTAAATTACAATGTGTATAAACATTTGCTGTGCCAAGTTTCATTGCGTTTGGATCATTACATCGCGAGAAAAGTCTATTTAAAACTTTCAACTTCGCGGGGCCGCCATGTTCGTTTTGTAGTTAACCGATTTTTGAAAGTCTCATAAATGAACTTCCAGTAGTGCTCTTTATCTCCGTACAAAATTTTAGGGTGATAACGGTAATAGTTTCAGAGATATAGAATGCCGGTGAAATATTTCGCACAGCCGCCATATTGCGATTATGTAAAAAATTGAACGAAGTTAGATGTCAGTGCATTACAATGTGTATAAACATATACTGTACCAAGTTTCATTGCGTTTGGTTGGTTAAATCGCGAGTAACGTCTATTTGAAAGTCGCAATTTCGCTTGGCCGCCATGTTGGTTTTGTAGTTACCAGGTTTACAAAAGTCATATAGGTGAATTTCTAGTAGTTCCCTTTATCACCGTACAAAATTCCAGGGTATTCTCGGTAATAGTTTCGGAGATATTGATTGCTGATGAAATATTTCGCACAGCCGCCATGTTGGATTGGTGAGACGTAACAAAATTTGAAGGGCACGGTAGGGATCGTCCAGAATGGTGCTATGAACTTACCGAGTTTCATTGAAATCGCTCCAGCCGTTAAGATTATATTAGGGACACACACGCACACACAGACAGACACACGGACAAAAGGTGATCTCATAAATGCCTATTTTTCCATAAATGAAAATAGGCTAAGAAACTATTTGCGATCAACGATGGCACAGGAGCGTCTGAACGGTTTGGCTACTCTGTCAATTGAATGTGAAACGGCCAAAAAATTAGAAATGAACGATTTAATGAGCACTTTTACCCTAGCAAAGGCCCGCAAAGCGCCTTTTACATAAATAAAAAGCTCTAAATACTAAACATAAAACAGATTTTTAAAATAAAAAATAAAATCCTGCCTTGTAAACCATGTTATTTCTCGAACAAAAAGGCCGTTCAGCTGATATTTATCGGTGGAAGTAGACTTATAGCACTTTTAGTAGTTTAGTTTATGAATAACTGTATAGCGGAAGAAATGTTGAAATATGTAAACGTGATTGCGTATTATTATTAATGATTTGCGTTTGGGTAAGAAATTACATCAAGCACATGCTTCGTTTTCCATAATATATTATTTATGCCAAAAAAAATCACCTGTGTTAGCTCATTATATCAGGTTTCCATTGATATAGCTTATTGCTTTTATCTGATCAGGTGCTTCCTGTATCCAATTTTATGCTTAGGCCTATCCTATTTGTTGAGGTTTGTTTAGAAACTAGAAATGTAATAAAATGAGTTTTAACTAGCCTACAATTGTAATTTCTTTTAAAACATCACTCTCCGTACAACACATCCACATCCAATTACAGTCTAACGCTATCAGTGAGAGAGAGAAGACATTGAGTGACGAGGAGAGGTAGGGGAGGAAGTAGGTGGTAAGTGACGGGTAGACAGATCACGAACACAAATGCAGCGGCTGTCCAACGGTGATAGTGCTGCCATCTCTTGCCATGCGATTGACGGCGGTGGTGATCGCACAGCCTTAATATCACTACTAGAACCCGGATGTTTAAGACATTCCATATTTTTCCATTAAGCATTTTACATGACAAATGTAAGATGATGATTTAAGCTTATCTAATTCAAATTATGTCATTAAGCATAATTAATACGCCGACCTAAAAAGGGTTGCAATTCTGGCTGTATAGCACTCATTTTAAACATAGCACATGATATAATATCCTAAGGGGACGATTTTCTCCTCAAATGTCCAAATGTGTTGCTTTAATACTTCATTATTTATCTATAACCGACAGTAGTGGCTACGCGCGCTAAAGCGCAGCGTTAGGTCAAGGGGCCAAGCTCTCTGCTGACTCGGTAGACGCGTGGGTTCTAGCCCCACCGTCGGCTGTCCTTGAAATGGTTTTCCGTGGTTTCCCATTTTCAACACCAGGCAAATGCTGGGACAGTACCTTCTGACAGGCCACGGCCGCTTCCTTCCACATCCTTGTCCAGTTTCATTCATCTTCATCCATTCCATCTCTCATCCCGACGCGCAGGTCGCCCACGGGCGTCGACTAGAAAGACCTGCACTCGGCCTCTCAGGAGGCTACACGAGAAAAAAAAAAAAATTATCTATACAAAAATATTATTCTAATGCCAGTAGATTCGGATAACAAACGTGCGGATGCGGATAACGTTTTGTTGATCCGCACAGGGCTCTGCCCAAAGCCTAATACACAAGAGTAGGGCCCGGATGTTGAAGCCGTAAAAAAAATTTAAAAAATGCACTTAACATTTTCAAAAATGACTAATAAATGACCTAAAAAAACGAAAAATGCAGTATAAAATGGAGAAAATGATCTTATATTAATAAACTCACCAATATTTCAAAAATGACATCTGAAACTCAAACTTAAAAGTCAATCAAAATAGATTTCTAGCACTTAACAAAAGGTTTATGTTCATAGCTACTAGCTGCTTCTTCTTAACTCTGAGAGACTTAACTCCCTCATATAAAGCTGTGACATGACTAAATTAAAAAAAAAAAAAAATCAAAGGCTGATTTCTCTAAAATATGACCAAAAAATCTACCAAACTTTAAAAAAAATGCTCTTAAAATGGAAAAATAGCCCAAAAAATGCAAAAAGATGCAAAATAAAAATGACATATTTGAAGACGGGATGGCCCGTCCGAAGTTTCTATGTATTTCAGCATTGTTTTAGGCAGCTCAGTAAAAAGATGACATGTCATCAACATCCGGGCCCTAGGGTGAGGACCATGACGTTCCTATCCCATGAGTCTAATACGCAACACTTCCATTAGACCGCTAGAAATTGGCCCAGTGGGGTGAATGATCCGCCCACCCAACTTCTAAGGTCGTTGCTGCGCGCGGAAGGAAGCAAAGACGATATTATACAGAGTACAGTTAATTCAAGTATCAATGAACTTACCCGTCACTATTGAATCCTCTTTTAGAACAAGTCCACGCCCCAAACACACACGCACATTCACAAGGAACACTTTCAAAAGGTTCACACAGATAGAGAGAGAATGAGAACTGGTCTTGCCGCGGGGACCGCCTGGCGCCAAATTCACTTGAATACAGGATGAAGCTTGCTGATGGGTAACGGTCTACGATATGAACTATGAACTGACTCGTCATAAATGACCCACGTGGTCTGTCTGCGAGTGATGTAATGTATTACCAGCGAAGCACATGCATACCAACTTCTTTCATCTGCTTAAACTGTCTGAGACACAAGGTCATTTATCTGGTCGGAGATAGCGGGAGGAAACATCCTCCTTCGCTTGGCCAATAAATTGTCCCCTTATCTATAGTTACGGTGACCATCTTAAATTAAATTAGAGTGTCATATCCCCTCCAGGGACGTAGGCGACCGGAATTAGAACCCTTGACTGTGTCAAAGGATCACTAACCAGGCATCCCGAGCCGGAGTTTGCGTGTGGTAGGGTGGCCAGTTAGTTTCCTCTCCTCCTCCTGCCATTGCATCCGGCAGGTTCCCATTTTGCATCAGGAGGCTGGGAGACCCCGTACCAGACCATACCATACCAAGACTTTTAAATTCTTGGCAGAGCCAGGGATCGAACCCGGTACCTCGGGGGTGACAGCCAACAATGCTAGCCACTGCGCCACGAGGTGGTAACGGTGACCATACCTCCCGAAAAAATCAGGACAGTCCCGATTTAAAGGAGCATCGCGAGTATCAATTAAATACTGTAAGTGTCCCGATTTTTAAGTTTGAAAAAATTAATAAAAATTCTCAGAAAAATATGCCTAATTAATCGAAAAATGACTTTTGTTTTTAATATCCACGACCCTGTCCTAGTTCGTAAAGTCTTCAGGCGCTTGTAAAGACTCAGTAAGAATTTTATTTTGTTATTGTAATCATAAGAAACTAAAAAATAAACTAAGTTTAATGTTTTTTTTCTTCACAAAACTTGTAAGATACTTGCATAAATAAATTTAAAAAATACTAAAATAAACTTTGCATTCCTTATAACAAGAAGCCCCTCTCCTGGAATACCAAGATAAGACATTATAACACGGTAATTAAACCAGAAGCCTTATATGCAGCAGAAACATTGTCTCTCACCACCCAGGGACCGCTTGAAAGGCTCGAGGTCAAGGAAAGAAAGATAATACACAAAATCTTAGGCCCCAAATTCCATAACAAATTAATCCAAGTCAGGAACGAAACTCTTGACCAGAACAGTGAAAAACTCTCGGACACAATAAAAAAAACGGAGAATTGATTTTTATGGGCACATCCTCCGAATGAATTCAAATAGACTAACCAAAAAGATCTTCAACTACTTTTGTAATAAAAAACAAAACCTCTTTGGTTTAAGGGACTCCGGAAAGGTAAAAAAGTTTTTTTTATTTTCTTTATCTATGAAATCTCCTCTTTAAAATGATGTAGCCTATAATTTATATGGTTTACTTACACCTAAATATGTTTAATACAATTTTGAAGTACACCCTGCGCGCACGTATCTTGAGGCAAGCAGATCTTGAATGCTGATTTCCCAAGAATCAATTTTTCTCTTATACAATACATGTTTTCTCAGGATCTACTCCATAGATCTGCTTCAAACTTAGAGGATATAGTATGTGGACTATTGAAGTTAATTTAACACAGGTTTTTCTTTAAAAAAATGTTAGTGTAGAAATTGCATATCAAAATTGTTATAAAAATGTAGCCAATATTTATAGCATACGAAAAAATCATAACTAAACCGTGAATCAATAAACTAAAAATCCCCGTGTTAAAGAATGGCCACAATCCTCAAACATGCTGTAAAAATTTCAGCCTAACATTCCACATAGCTCCTGAGAAAATATGCACTTTATAAGTACTATTTTAACGTTGGTAAGATAGGGCTTTCCGGAGTCCCTTAAGGAAACTGAGAGAAAGACCTCGTAGAACTCCAAATTACAGTCACCATGCTCATGGACAAAACAGACAAAACCACCGCCAAGGATAAGAAACAACGGTCCCAAGTTAAAATCAAACAAAAGCGTACGTTCCACATCTCTGCCGAAGAAACGGAAGCAAGATCTCAAAGGATGAGGCAATACTGGGCCATAAGGAAAGCTCAAAACAATAAAAAGTGATTGATTTCATGTACCCCAAAGTTGGGTGAAACAAATAAAGTAGAAGAAACTTTGTATTCATTTATCCCTCTATATTGGATTTTTGGTGGAACGATTTTTGTGAAACTTCTTAAAATTAAATTTTGTAAAAGCCATAACTTTAAGAAATTCTCGAGTCGAACTATAATATCTCTATCCTTCAACAATTCCCCCCTCCCAACAAGGCTGTCACTGTCAAAAATATGCTCATCGTATCTACAGTGCATCTCTAGTTTTTTGTAGAACTTTTCATGCTGAACAATTCTTACACTCATAGTATATTGATATTTTTAACGGTTTGCCCAGCGTAAGCTTAAAAAGCGCACTGACGCCAGGTTCCTTTTTCGACTTTTCTGAATTTGTTACTGCTTGGCTTCCTTGGATCATAAATAAATTATTTTCTACAGAATCCTTCCTCGAGAAATCCTTTATAGAATGGTGAAAACCGCATCAAAATCCATCCAGTGGTTCTCGAGATTACCAGTGACATCCAAGAATCCGGGACTTTGTTTTATACTACTGTAACAGGGGGAGGATACGATGTATGGGTCACCGATTCGAACCGTCTTTAGTACACGTGCGGGGCATGGCCAGGCGTTTATCAGGTGCAAGTAGTAAGGTGCGCTTCTTAGCCGTTTCCGAGAAATTAATTAATTGCAATTACAGTGCGGCGTCTATGTGCGTTGTACGCTAGCAAGAGGCCAACGAGCGCGTGGTGCAGCGGTAAGAGCACTCCTTCGTAAGCCCGGATCGCTGAATCGAATCCCACCGGTGAGCTTTTGCAGTGTGTTGGTTTTTTTTTTCTTTCTTTTAACATTGGCAATTCGTACAACTATACGTGTCGTGAATAATGTTTATTTTGCAGTCAATTGTAATAACGTGTTATGAGAGCGGGAAAAGAGATTCTGAAATCATCGTATCGGGGGTCAACGTTTGTGACATTACATAATGTTCAGTATCAGTATTGGTATTACACACGGTCAAGTGTATTCTATTATATGTATACATTTATGCATTGAAAGCCTAGTCTGTTCCGTGCAATGCACGTCTGTGAACCATCAGACCACCCCGTACCCCGCAAGCAGTGACTCATGCTTTGGGTATTAGCCTACTATTATTATTATGAAGAAACTGATTCGAAACATTAGGGCCAGGTACATATGAAAGCAACACCAGACTCAGTGTTGAACCCCGTGGTCCACATCCGAACAGCTGTTAGTCCCGAGGGGGATATTTCATAAACGAGGCCAATGGCGTATTGCAGTATTATATGTGCAAGTGGTGGAGTCGAGTTGACGACCTTGTAGATACTACAGGACCATACTGGGTTCGCTTCTCAGCTGACTGGCAGTCATTACGTCACTCGCGTCTTCCGCGCAGCATGGCGTGGTTGTAGTATTTCTAGGGTCAGTGGGTAGTGTTCGTGGGATGGTATTCATTGTTTACAGGATCGTTCTTCCCAAACATTTGGTTAGAGATCTGATGAGGTCAGAGTCCCTTTACCACTTGTACCCTATCACTACAAGCATGGTGATCTACGATACCTTAAATAAGTTACTAACAATGTAACCTTACAATTTGTCCCCAATCACTACAAACATGATGTTATATAGTCCACGATACCTGAAATAAGTTACTAACAATGTAACCTTACCATCTTTCCCCATCACTACAAACATGGTGATCTATAAACAACGTCACCTTAAAAAAGTTACTAACAATGTAACCTTACCATTTTATCCCCACCACTACAAACATGATGATCTATAGTCTACGTCACCTTAAATAAGTTACTAAACAATATAACCTTACCATTTGTCCCCCATCACTATAAACATAGTGATCTATAACCCGCGTCACCTTAAATAAGTTACTAACAACGCAACCTTATCATGTGTCCTCACTCCTCCATCACTACACATAAGGTGATCTGCAATCCTCAACACCTGAAGTAACCTTGCCATTTTCACCCCATCACTATAAACATGGTGATCCATAGGGTCCATGTCATGTAAGTTACTAACAATGTAACCTTACCATTTGTCCCCCATCGCTACAAACAGAGTGATTTATAGTCCTCGCCAACTTTAGCCCAGGAATTTTAAGTCAAAAGTCAGTTAAAGGTGGTTGGTTCCTTAGTTTAGGGGCTGCGACAACGCGGTCATGTAGTCCCGTTTACTTTGGGTGTGTGTAGAATCTGTCTGATAACCGGTGTTAATTGTGGTGGCTGTATTAGTGTGTGTTTCTGTTTACAATTCAAGTAGGGACTGCAGACATTGATTTTTTTTCAAGTATTTCTTACTTTTGCCGCCAAACGCCACAGTCAACGACTACTAGTTCAGAACTTGGTTACCAGACGCCACCGCAGTCGGCTCCTGGCGACGAACATAGGAACCCAAGAGCGTTTGTCAAATGTTTAACTGTAATTTAGCTTCACACAGAAGGATTTTTGCCATGTCATAAATCTATGACATGGGACCGCTGCGCCGGCTTTACTTCCCCTCCGAAGGAAGGCATACTGAGGGATTTTTAACGCTCGGTTAAAGGTGGGAATAATTAATGTAAAGCTAATTTTTTTGCACAGTGGTCCTATGTGATCTGCTTAACAACATATTAAAAGTCCCCAACTTTCCTTGTATTCCAGTCTCTAGAACTGGAGTCCTGGAAAAATAGGCCTACATGTTTGCACTGGAATCGGCATTTAATGCGAACGATTGTACCAAAATCGACCAAAGATGTCCTAAATTAAAGACGAAGGATAGAGCTTCATTTTGATGTAGTTGAAATGCATATTCTATAACCTCCAACGCCGCCGCAAGCGCCAAACAGCGGGAAATTTAATAAAAAAGTTCACAATTCCTTCTCTGTGTTTGTGTTGTCTTGGGCGCTTTAATATGGCAGTCCAAGCACGATTTGAAAGAGTAGTAGGTACGGAGTATTACAAGGCAGGGGCGTATATACAATTTATTTTCGGGGGGGGGGGGGGGGGGAGGCTGACTATCCATGAAAATTGTGAGTATTCTCAGGGGATTGTCACCGCAAAATACCCAGAAATATCAACCAATATCTTAGAGCATATGACTTTGTGTAATTATTTTAGATACGATTCAAAGCTTATACTGTATAACCTACAATCACTGGCAACACAAACGACGTTGTAAAATACAACACAAAACACAAATAAAATTTCTTACTTAATGAATTCTCAATTATAGCCTATGGAGTATGAATGGCAAATATCTAAATGTTTGTCAATGTACTAAGCGGAAAGGTAAACAGTTTTTTTTAGTTGATAATTTATTTATCAAAAGTACCTTACTGTGGTACACAGTTTAGCCTCTCTTTCGAGAACTTTTGATTGTGCTCACACGACTGAGCGTAACTTGTTCCAGCCCTCAGACTAGAATTCCAATTTCTTGGCAGAGTTGGGAATCGAATTCGGACCTCCGGGTCGGCAGCCAAGAATGCTAACCACTACACCACGAGTTAGTATAATTTCAATCTTAATATTGTTTATAACTTAGCCAATAAGTTAAGATTCGGGTACAACCAAATTTAAAATTATTTTATGCCCTTACATGTTCTTAATTTGTATTGTTTATTTTTTTTTGGGGGGGGGGGCTGGAGCCCCCTCAGCTCCCCCCTTATATACGCCCCTGTTACAAGGTTTGAGGTGTGTTCATATTTTTAACTAAAAGTTCATCTTCATCATAAAGGCAAACCCTTGTCGCTACGGCCATATCTACTATTCTCTTCATGCTCCCATAAGAACCACATGCCAGTTCTCCAATGGAGTTCTTGATGTACGACATCCTTGGGCGTCCCCTCGCTTTCTTTCCCAATACTTTGCCCTCGATAATGGTTTGGAAAAGATGATTATGATAATTGTTGTTTTAAGGGGCCTAACATCTAGGTTATCGGCCCCTAATGGTCTGGGAGAAAGGAAATTGGCAATTAAATGGAAACCATAAGGAAAATTAAGTGAGACTGAAAATACGTACAAAATAGAACTCAAATTGAAACTACTCTCAAAATGGAGAGCGGCAATACTTACAAAAGGGAATTTAAATTCAAAATACTTGCAAAATGCAATTGAGGATCAAAATACTTACAAAATGCCCACCCTACAAAATGCAATGTAGAATGAAAATACTTGCAAAATGCTGTTGATGTCGAACATACTCTTAGAATGCAATTTATTTATTTACTCACAAAATGCAACATAGATTGAAAATACCTACAAAATGTAGAGTAGATTCAAAAAATTCAATTAAAGTAATTTGGATACACAGGGAGCCAATTAACAAAAAACAGTGAGGGAATCTTAAAGAGAAAAGGAAATAGAATGAAAAGAAAACAAGAGGTCTGACCCCTCGAAGAATGAGGGATCAGGAAAGATGAGACAAGGGTCAATTGAGGCGGCAAATTGAAAGACTCCCTAGGCCTCGGATACCCTAATACCGTCGGGGTCCGAAAAGAACAAAGAGTTGACCAAGGGAGGTCGACAGGAACGAAGTCGGAGAGGAGCCCGAGACAAGTAAGTGAAAGCAATGCCGGACTCAGCTGGGGTTCCGTGGTCACCAATCCACGTCCCAATAGATGTGAGCCCTTGGGGGGGGGGGGGGGTGGAGAGAAGACAGTCGTGCCTTAATACATTTCCAAGAATCTTTGTTTTCCTCTTCTTTACTGTTTTTAATAAACATCGATCCTCCTTCACAAACAACATCATTTGTTTTCCTGTCCATCCAACTTGTTCTTGTCATTCTTCGCCACAACCACATTTTTGCAGCCTTAAGTTTTGTTTCCTCCAGTTTCCCTAATGTCCAGGTTTCGCATCCATTCCAAACAAAGTGGCGGCTTCGGTGGCAGCATGGTGAGCTTCTATGCCCAAGATCGCGGGTTCAAACCCGGCCAAAGTCGTCGGATTTTTTAAGAGCGTTAAAAATCCCTCAGTATGCCTTCCTTCGGAGGGGAAGTAAAGCCGGCGGTCCCATGTCATAGATTTATGGCATGTTAAAGAACCTTCCACTAATTACACCTGTGTGAAGCCAAATTATAGTTAAACATTTGACAAACACTCTTAGGTTCCTACGTTCGTCACCAGGAGCCGACTGCGGTGGCGTCTGGTAACCAAGATCTAAACTAGTAGTCGTTGACGGTGGCGTTTGGCGGCAAAAGTAGGAACTACTTGAAAAAAAAAAGCAATGTCAGCAGTCCTTACTTCAATTGAAAACAGAAACACACACTAATACAGTCACCACAATTAACACCGGTCGTCAGACAGATTCTACACACCCCCAAAGTAAACGGGGCTACATGACCACGTTGTCTCAGCCCCTAAACTAAGGAACCAACCAACCAACCATCCAAATAAAGGTCTTGAGAAATGACTTTCTAGTTATTAAATTGAGGTGATTATTTAGCAATAAGTTCTTTTTATTTCAGAAGGTTAGTTTTGCAAGCAAAAAAGAGCAATTCTGGCTCTGACTTCCATTCTTAGCGGCTGTTGTATTGTGTGTTTAGCTTCCAGTCAGAGCGCCACACCGCTCTACAGAGTGTAACAGGATTATGGGGAATGTATGGCTTCTGTAAGTCACGTGCCCTTCCCAGAGAAACCCTGCCGCCAGTCCGCTTCACAGGGGTCGAGGACCATGAAGTCGTTCGCTAATCGCAAATAAGCGCTAGCGATATGGAGGACGAGCAACAGTTCCAAATAATCCTCAGGACAAATTCACTTGCTCAAGAGAATTACGAAGGAATTGCAGTAATTCTATATCATGAATAAAACATTGTGCTACACTTTAAGAAAAACCTAAGTGGGTCACTAGGAAATCAATCGAGATTTAATGATTTTTAATCGTTCAACCTGATTTTACCCAAGTGTAATAGACGCTCGGAGAAGACAATCGACTAGCAAAAATAATCTATATCTATACTAATCTATTCTAATATAGACTAATAAAGCTGAAGAGGGTGTTTGTTTGTGTGTTTAAACGTGCTAATCTCTGGAACTACCAGTCGGATTCGAAAAATTCTTTCTGTATATGATAGCCAGATTCAAGAGGAATAGTTTAGGCTATGTAGCATTGGGCTAAACCTCTCAGGTAACCTTAAAGATTGATTTTTGTTCAGTAAGTCGGAAGAACAAGCGCTCCCAAACAGCTTCAATAATACATAAGTCTTTTGTTGCCATGTAATGCGGGCCGCATCACGTCGCCCCTACCAGTGTTCTGGTGCAGAATTGCGAGCTGCCTATAAATTGCAGTCACGGGGAGTAATTAGTGCAAAAAAAATTCTTAGGCCCCTTAAAACAGTTATCATCATGACAATAGTATGCCTCTGTATAAGGGCGATGGTGTTGGTGCAGTATACTGAGGTTATCAGCTGCAATAGGCGTTGGTACTTTCCGATCCTTATCCTTGAGCGCTCCAGTTCTATAGTAGTATTCATTATCATCCATAAAACAAATAAATCCACCGGACGAAGCCGGGCACTACTGCTAGTAATGTATATGTTGAGTCATAATTACATCCAAATAGACGATGGAGTCATAATATCAAAATCATTTATACAGACAAATGGAGTTCTTCAAGGAGATCCTATGAGCCCCATACTATACTGTGTTAATTAATCACTGGTGAATTATGTTATGGCGAAGGCACTGAGGTAGGGTTATAACTAGGACTCGGATTATTAGGTAAATAAATATGTTTTTATGTAAATACATATTTTAAGCATTTTTTCTATAAATACATAAATTCCTGCTTTTCACTTATTAGCACATAAAAAGACATAATTACATTTCTTAAAATCAGTATGCTAGATCTTTCAGTTTATTGCATCTTGCTCTGTGTTACTTCAACGGGGAAGAATCTGTGAGCTATCTAATCTTCAGAGCGTATGTCAGCTTGCAACTGTGTTATTCTTAACATGTCGCACCGTGTCACTCACTGTGGAAGCCGGGGATTTCCTTGTCCTTAGCCACATTGCACCACGTGCTAGACCTCCCCCTCCCCCAGCTACCTGGAACCAGTGTCACTCACATGCAGTTCCTTTCTGGCAGTTCTACGATGCCTAAAGTAAAAACAACTACAAATTATCGTCGTTGGAGAATTTAAAGATAATTTTACTTCTGATGGGGGCGTTCTGTTTTGCCAACCATGTGGGAAAGCAATCAAGGCTGAACAGCGATCTCAAGTTACACAACACCTCAAGGGCAAGAAACATATTGCCGCAGTTTCGCGCCTTCAGAGGAAGTGTTTCGCGATAATCGCCGGTCATTTGTGATGGATAACCTGAAGATGTATCTCGTTGTGTATTGTAATGCTTCAGCAGTCAGTGAGACATAGAATAAATTGCATTCATGGGTACTACATATTGCTTATATTCATATTATGAAACTAAATTATAACTAAATATTTTTACCTTTTTGCCACATATTTCAGGTATTTTTCATACATAAAAAATAAATATTTTCCCGATTTTTAGCACCTAAAAATCCGAGCCCTAGTTATAACTGATAGGGGGTGGGGGTGGTCCGCAGACTTTTAAGGGTTGAAAAGCAATGGACTATAGGAAGTAAAAGCCGTGTCACGCAGTAACCAGTCTGCTTGACGCAAATAGTTAAGTGCGGCACCCTAATTGGCTAGGTTATTGAACTAAGTCAATAGTGAACTTGTTCAGTGATGTGGCCTCATTTCAACAGCATTGTTCTCCAGCACGAGCTTGTAGCTTTCAACATAACACATGGTAAATGGTGGCACCTCGCAGTAAAGCTGTTCGTAACAGAACAGGCGGCCATGTGCAATTAATTTACGGAACACATGGTCCTAATTTACAATATAAATCAGATCGCATTCGCTAATCTAGGGAATTTGTGAAGTAATTTGACATATAACATAGATTTCATTGCAACGGGTATCATGATGCGACTTCCAGAAAATTACGACATATCTTCGCGCTGCACATCCCCCAGATGCCAAATCCACCGTCAGTAAAACATATAATATAATCTACTATAAATATAAAAATGAATGTTTGTTTGTTCGTCTCTTATGCGTACATATACCATTCATCCGATTGAGATAAAAATTTTGAGGGTTGTTGTGCACACTCCCGGGATGGTCATAGGCATGGTAAATCCAATTTACAATAGATAGCGCGCGATTCGTTTCGACAAAATCCCGTATGCGTTCATAAACCATTCATACGATTGCGATGAAACTTTAGTGAGTTGTTGTGTACACTACTGCGAAGGCTTCTGACTTGGTAAACCAATTTTACAATAGGTAGCGTACGAGTAGATTCAACAAATAAGTTACAGGATGCAATTCGTTTCAACAAAGACCCGTATGCGTTCATATACCGTTCATCAGATGGTGATGAAACTTTGGTGAGGTATTGAGTACGCTCCCACAAATGTTCCTGAGATAGTAAATCCATTTTACAATAGTTTAGAGGCAGTCAACGGAAAAAGAAGAAAACAATATTGTGTATCCAAAAACACGACAACAAACAAACTTACAACGCCAACACTTTCTTTGATTGGCATTGCAACGCATGCCGGATACAGCTAGTTTATACACTACTGTTCCAAAGTATTGCACGCCCTATGGCATTTTGAGAATTTTGGTACAGACCTTCTAAAAACCCATTCGTCTTTGAAATTTCAAATATTTATTAAAGAAGGATAGTCTACAAGTGAGAAGGAACATTGCAATGAAGGACAAGATTGTTTCTAATATTTTAATTCAAGGAAATGTGTCAACAGTACGTACAGATGTACAATGACATGCCATGACACTCATGATATCGTAGATTAATATTTAATATTTTGATGAAATTTCCATTTAATTTGGTCATAGTGTAAGATATTGAGCATCACTAGTTCATTATTCATTAATCATACTTTGAATGATCTTAGTATTTTGTAGGACACCCCCCGGCCCTTATAACAGCTTTCACTCTGTCAGGCATAGAGTCGATCAATTTTCTAATGATACTGATGTCCATTTCATGGTTCCACACTTTCACAATCACTTCCAACAGCTCCTGTTTTGTTGCAGGCCTCTTCTTCTGAACCCCTTTTCCAACCAATCACCACAAATTCTCAATTGGATTAAGGTCCGGTGAATTTCCCGGCCACGGAAGTTCTCTGATATCCAATTCAGTCATGACAGAACGAGTCTGAAATGATAGATTTGGACGATATGTAACAGCAGTAACCTTGGAAATTGTATTTCAAAGATAAAATAACCAAAACTCACCTTTTTTGATGTGTGACATGGAGCCAGATCCTGTTGAAAAATCCACTGCGCATCCGGGAAATCATCACGTGCAGTGTTCATCAGAGGGCGGCGAATCACAACTTCGTATTGATCACTGTTCACTGTTCCCTGAACAAAGTATAGCCTTCCAACACCTTGGCATGTAATTGCTCCCCACACCATTACCGATGGAGCATGTTTCATGGTTCGCACAAGGCAGTCGGGATCCATCCTATCGTTGGGTTCACACCTGACGAGCTGTGGTCTATCACTCATCATGGAAAATCGGCTTTCATCTGAAAATACCACAATTCTCCACTGCTCTTTTGTCCAGTTTACGTGCAGTCTGGCCCATGCCAGCCTCTTTTTCCTCATTGCAGCAGTTAAAAATGGCTTCTTCTTGGCAACTCTCGCCTTCATTCCCATTACACAGAGTCTTTTCCTAACAACTGATGAGCTGGAATCAACTCCCGTGGACTCTTGCCATGCTTTTGCCAGTTCAACTGAAGTAGCACTCCTGTTTTTCCGGCTTATTCGACGAAGTATTCTGTCCTCCCGGGGCGAAGAAATGCGTGGGCGCCAGCTTCGTGGTAAATTTTCCATATTTCCTTTGGCCATCAGCTTCTGCAGATTTCGACTCACAGCTGACCTCGAACAGTTTAATCTCTTCCCAATTTCAGTGTTGTTTAGGCCTTCGTTGTGTAATATCTCGATGCACTTTTTCTTTCTAGGGGTTAATTCATGAGTTTTACCATGACGCCAAATGCTCACACGCACTAAAGGAAGAAAATTAAAAATCCAGCAATACCTTCAGACCAGAGCTAGCGAACGCGCCAATCCTAGTTAACACAGAGCACTTTCTGAGGCAACAATCGGCAGTATGAGATCACATTGTTGCTAGGCATTGTCGCAAGGCTCCCCCAGAAAAAAAAACCATATACAGTACATAGGTGTAAGTAATATGAGCGTTTCTGCGTGAAGATGCGCAACTAACAAAATAACATCATTGCAATCCAGGGCGTGCAATATTTTAGAACAGTAGAGAACATATATATCTATTTTTTGTGGACACGATAACTAGCGTCATTTTGCACCAATCGTTTTCAAATGTATAACCTACATAAAATATTACCATTCACAGTTTTGGTAGAGTCCGTTAATGGGCAAAATTGGACTAAGGGATGGAAATGGGGGGCTTTTTTCGAAAATGTGAAATATCGCTATAACTTTTTCTTAATATGTGAAAAATCGAACCCAATCCAAGTTCATAAATTTCTTTGGATAAGGACCAAAAACTTATCTCAGTAAAGTTTTTTGATAACACTTACCATTGACCAAAGGAGAGATTTGAGAGAAAAAATTATACCTCCCTTCATAGACACAATATGAAAACCGCTTAAAATGGACAACAGTCAATTAAAAACTTACCTAAAACTTTTGGGAGAAAGAAGTTTTTATATCATCCACCGTTACGCCAAGAGATGAGCAAAATGTGAGAATTATGAGAAGATGAGGCTTCTCGTTTGCTTAACATGTGGAACGTTTGTATGTAAACAACAATTGGCAAATTTGGTGAATTTATTCTTTGCCCGGTGAAATCTACCTCCATCTAACGGCGTGCCGAGAGGGAATTTTTATACAAGAAACTACTCACAGTTATTTTATTTACAACCTTCTAGTTGCCGAAAAAAATAGTTACCCACCTCAGCCATCGTAGAACTGATTTCCCCATTTCTCCTCCAAGCAAATGCCGGGATGGTACCTAAATTAAAGCCATGGCCACCTCCTACTCTATCCTAACCTTATTGCAATACTGTACAAACACTAGTACATCCATCACAATGCCACAGGTTAACAAACATACTCTACACACACACATACACACACCTACTTAGGACACAGGACTAAATTATGAGCACGATATCGCAAAGCCCTTAGATGAATCAACAACAAATGTAGTGACATGTAACTTGATTGCTTTGCTGGATCATCGGCTGGAAACCCCTTTGGGTAACTGCAGTGGTTTTAGTGACAACAGGGTAACGCAATTTCGCCCTGGATGGAGTTCTTTTAATGTGCCAATAAAGCTGGTTGGTTGGTTCCTCAGTTTAGGGGCTGCAACAACGCGGTCATGTAGCCACGTGTACTTGATTACTGTGTAGAATCTGTCTGATAACCGGTGTTAATTGTGATGGCTGTATTAGTGTGTGTTATCTGTGATTCAGGTAAGGACTGCAGACGATCAATTTTAAGTAGTTCCTACTTTTGCAACCAAATGTTACCGTCAACGACACCTAGCTGTGAACTTGGCTATTAGATACCACCGCAACTGGCACCTAGCGGCGAACGTTGGAACTAAATATAGCGTTAATCAAATCTAACCCACAAATTTAGCTTCACACAATAGTAGTTAGTGGAAGGTTCTTTTACATGCCATAAATCTATGACATGGGCCCGCCGGCTATATTTCCCCTCCGAAGGAAGGCATACTGAGGGATTTTTAACGTTCTTAAAAAATCCGACGACTTCGGCTGGGTTTGAACCCGCGGTCTTGGGCATGGAAGCTCAACATTCTACCAACAACGCCAATAAATCTAACATAAGGTTGTCGACTGTGAACACCATCAGGCTGACCTGGGATCAAACCCGCAATTTTGGACATTGAAGATAAATATTTTAAAAATTGTAAATCTGCTTATTGCTTGTAAGTCCATGCCTTGCTTCAAACTGACATGCATTTCGTGGAATTACACAACTTTAGACAAAAGTTAACCATTCTAATGCTTGATTCGTTAAGGAAAAATTCAATTTCTTGCTTCAAGTTCCCTTGTAGAGAATAAAACACCAGTTACTTTCTTGTGCTCATTCATCAAAACGTCTGAAGACTCGATGCTGTTTTTACCTGATCAAGAATTGATCAAGGACTCCATTGTGTAACAAAGAACTTAAACACTATGCTATTCCACGCACCAGTGGAAGTCTTGCTTTAAATGTAAGACCACAAAGAGAATAATTCGTAGCTTTGCCTCCTATCAAACCGCATATTACGTGAAGGAATATTTATTTCCAGATAAAATGAAACATTTTCATTCGGATATCACGAAGGTTCTTCATGCTCCAGTTCAGGTGTTGGATTAATCTAAAGCTCTATAAGTTACAGCACGTTGGTGAACTAGTTCCAAAATTTTGTGACTAAATTCTAGTTTCTCTTTACATAATAATAATAATAATAATAATAATAATAATAATAATAATAATAATAATCTTACGCTATTCCAGAACAGACACACACTGTAGTATCATGAATATGTTTTTATTCGCACTATAAGACGCATCGCGCAGGCTTTAACAACTGGGATCTAAGTCTGCTTGCCCGTGTTGTCATGGTAACTAGTTGTCGATAAAACACGCTTCAACAACTGGGATCTAAGTCTGCTTGTCCTTGTTGCCATGGTAACTAGTTGTCGATACAACACGCTTCAACAACTGGGATCTAAGTTTGCTTGTCCTTGTTGCCATGGTAACTAGTTGTCGATACAACACGCTTCAACAACTGGGATCTAAGTTTGCTTGTCCTTGTTGCCATGGTAACTAGTTGGGAATTTGTCGAAGCAGCACGCTTCAAATAGTGCGATCTAATAAGTCTCTACTAAATTAGAATGCATAGGCCCGGATGACGAACACTTGTTGTCATGGTGTCGGATTTTTGTCCACGGTGGTCAGAGATATAGCCAACCTCCAGCCCTAAAACACATCCATGTTTTATTGCGTTCCATACTTTCGTGAAAAATACCTTGATCGATACAGGAGTTTCAGCTTCTGTGTACGAGGACTGTTTTTTGGTGCACTATCTTTAGAAAAGTTGCGGAACTCTCCCAGAAAACCATCTCCACAACACTCTTGCTGTAAACATCATTGCTGGCGGTGGCCATGTTGCAGCTTCACCCAGGATTTAGGATTCTTTTAAAACTCGCATGGTTACAAATTTGTCATACAATCTGTATCCTATTTAATTAGATGTCCAAAGCAAAGACTGAGGGGTTGCTGTGTCTTGAGACATCTCGGTAGATAAGAACCATGGATAATCAGTCAATTATTATTATTATTATTATTATTATTATTATTATTATTATTATTATTATTATTACTATTACCGATTAAAGCTGATTAGGAACACGTATGACTAGTTCATTTTTTAGCCTATTTTCATTTTAAATTAAAAAAATACGCTTATGAGATAAGTGTTGTTTTAAGAGGACAAAAGGTTATCATCATCATCTATTATAATAAATCAATAATGTAATAAAATTTTGTTTTATTACCATCTAAGTTATAATTTTGGGTGAAATCACGAAAGAAGAAGAATAGAGTTCGCCCTTGGTAGAAAATTGTAAGGGCACTTTCCTCGAAACGTGCATTTGTTGAGTTCGCCCTCTGGTCGGAAACGCCTCATTTGAATAAATACATAAGTAATCCTGAAATCTCACCCCTAGTATTTTGTTATTTATTTATTTATTTATTTATTTATTTATCGTATGGCTTTTAGTGCCGGGAGTGTCCGAGGACATGTTCGGTTCGCCTGAGTCTGTAGCTGCTTCCAGCGGACACCTTAAAGGGTGAGCTACAAGTTCCGTTCAATTTCAAGTAGTTCCAACTTTCGCCATCAGATATCAATGATACCTAGTGGTGAACGTTGGAACTTTTTGATAGAGCGTTCTGACGAAATCTAACCTAACAATTTTGCTTTACACAAGTTTAGTCTGTGAAAGGAGCTTTTAAATGCCATAAATCTATGACATGGGACCGCCGGCTTAACTTCCCCTCCGAAGGAAGGCATACTGAAGGATTTTTAACGCTCTTAAAAAATCCGACGACTTCGGCCGGGTTTGAACCAGCTATCTTGGGCACAGCAGTTCAGCATGCTACCGACAACGCCACCGAAGCGACTAGTATTTTGTTAATTCATTTTAAGGTCTTGGGACAACTTGGTAATCAGCCCCGCCGATGTGTGTTTATTTAATCTGTAAAGAGAAAGGAGAAACGTTCAATTTCCACAAGGCCAATGAAGACCACGATATACAAAACAGTTTCCGTGTCATTATAAGGTTATTCGTCAGTAATTACGACAACATCCGTGACTGCATGCGACTGCGGAACAATATGATCGATTTGCCCTTGCGGATCGACATCTGACACGAATATTTGGTCATGGTGTGCTCTAGATTTGGTGACAGTTGCCAATCGACGTAGCCAACTAATAATTTATCAGTCAATCTGAAACTTGGTTGAAGTCTCTGAATAAAACCACTGGACGTCGGCTCGACAGAATCACCAAAACCTCCTCTGCCCGGCTCAGAGATTGCATTTGCTTGCGCGTTGATTACCTCGGCATCTCTAATAAGTAAGGTTCGGATGTTAAGGAAAAGTCATATTTTTTTTCCTGAGCTCATTTTACCCGAAATCTGAAAACATAAGTTTGAATGACGGGTCCCTGACCACGTTTAAAGCAATTTGATGTTGCCTATAAATGCATATTTCGGCCATTTTTATTGCTTTGGTCATATCTGGTCATATTTTAGTGATAAAAGGTCATATTTGGTTATAATATCAGCATTTTTGTTTAAATTTAGGCGTCGTTAACAAGGTACGTGTGATATGCGTCGAGTTTCAAACACAGGATTTCCGAATAGTGTAGTAGATACAGTATATTTCTCTTTCTTTTCCCAGAACAAGCAGATAACAGGTTTAGAAGACCTGATTCCAAGAAGGCGCTCCCCTACGGACGTCTTTTAGCACATCTTTCTGGACAAGTTAGATTGCGACACTGAACGCATGAGGTCACGGAACATGACGATAGTGTGCTTCCGCCTTTTAATAGGATGTCACTCCAGTAGATATATTTAGTTCAGAAGCAATTAGCAAACAAGGAAATGCCATGTTATCTCTTTTTGGAAAACCGAGCAAGAACTGCATCTCAAGGATATGATACTGAATGAATGTTGAAAATTTTAATGTACTGTAGCTCTCTGTCAGTTTGTATGATTAAATGTGTCTGGTGTATTATCTCTGATCACGTTTTGGCACTTAAGACGTTTACTGTATGTTAATGATACTCTACGTATCCTAAAAATTCAAGTCATATTTAGCTAGTTTTTACGGCATATTTGCTTGCATATTTTGTATTTCTTTAGGTCTTAGACTTCCGAATCCTACTTATTACTTAACCCTAGCATTAAAAAAATCCCTTTTGTGTGATTTCCATTATCCTCTTATCAACATATCTTGTATTTTGAACCTTAAATGGCAAAAATATAACAACAATTAACAACACTTGCAAACAAAATCAAAAATTCATGAAGAAGGAAGTTTAGAAAGTAAATTATTCACTAATCATACTCTTCGCCATCTTTAACACGTGGAGCATACGACTGTTCTTTACTGTGTTTTCCGCATGTGTACTTCTTGCAACCAAAACAAATTATGGTGGTTTTGTTAACTTTGTTGTACTTTTGCCCTTAACACAGTGCACAGTATGACGAGGCACACGAACTACCAACGGGGTTTTCCGTGCCCACCAAAAGAAAATTGTTAACATCTTATACAAGAATTAAAATTTAAAAAGTAATGTGTGGTTGGGTAACCGGATTCAAAACGTCAGGGCTTCCATCCAGTCACTCGTCCAAAAATAGTGAAATAGTGAGTGTTTTTCTTTCGAAAAAGTTAAAAAAAAGGTGAGTTTTTGTATGAAAAAAGTCCTCTCGGCACGCCGGAAGGCGGAGGTAGATTTCACCGGGCAAGCCTGGGGATAGGCGAAAATAGGCAGAATATGCAGGTTTTCGTAGAAGGATCAGACCTCATTTATTGCGAGAAAGTATTTTATAATCAGAGCTTAATTAACTTTGTTTTTCGTCATTTTATGCATATATTAAACATTTTATTATCTTAGAGAACGGTAACATTCTTGTCATTTGGGGTCCATTTTTATACTTGTGGTCACACTGTCCTTATGCATGGTTTCGACACTGATGTGTAACTATGTAACGGTCTGTTACTTGTTCACGCAAAAAAAAATCTCCCGCAGAAATTTTGGTTGGTTCCTCAGTTTAGGGGCTGCGAAAACGCGGTCATGTAACCCCGTGTACTTTGGGTGAGTGTAGAATCTGTCTGATAAACGGTGTGAATTGTGATGGCTGTATTAGTCTGTAATTGAGGGAAGGACTGCTGACGGTCAATTTCAAGCAGTAGTTCCTAATGTTGCTAACAAATACTACCGTCAACGACACCTAGCTGTGAACTTGGCTACTAGATGCCAGCGCAACCAACAACTCGCAACGAACATTGGAACTTCCCCTGCAAAGGAAAGCATACTGAGGGATTTTTAGCGCTCTTAGAAAATCCGACGTCTTCGGCCGGCTTTGAACCCGCGACCTTGGGCATTGACGTTCAGCATGCTACCAGTTAAGTCACCGAAGCCGCTTCACACTTAGTCAGATATAAAACTGAATGTTATCTCGTGCAAGTGCGTTGTCATGGCAACGTCTGATGGCTCATCCCTCATCAATTTAGTAGTGTTGTCATGGCAACCTCTGATGGCTCTTGGCATTTTCTTATAATTCCGAAATCATTTTTCTCATCCCTTGGCGTAATGGTGGCTCATATCAAAAATTCTTTCAGACAAAAGTTTTAGGTAATTATTAGGGGAATATTGTCCATTTTGTACGGTTTTGATATTGTGCCTATTAAGAAAGATATGATTAATGTTTCCCGAAAAACCCACTTTTTTTCCCACCCCCTTTGGTCAATGGTTGGTGCTATCAAAAAACTTTTCAAACATACATTTTTGAGCCTTATCCGACACATAGTATGAAATTTGAATGGATTCGATATTTCAAATATTAAGAGAGTTATAGCGATATTTGACTTTTTCGAAAAAAGTCCCCCCATTTTCACCCCCGTCGACCGATTGTACCCATTAACGAACTCGACCGAGACTTTATAGGGATACATATTATGTAAAAATTTCAAAAGTGATTGGTGCAAAATTGCGGTATTTATCGTGTCCACAAGAAAGTGATATATATATAGATATACTATCTGACCGGGCAGACGTTGTCCTGCCAATCAAAAAAAAGTGTTGTAACTTTGTTTCTTGAAGTGCTTTCAGATATACAATATTTTTTTCAATTTCTGTTAACTGCCTCTAAACTATCGTAAAATGGATTAACTAATTTAGAAACATTCGTGGGAGCGTGCACAACAATTCACCAATGTTTCATCGCATTCAAATGAATGGGATATGAACGCATACGGAATTTTGTTGAAACGATTCGTGCGCTGTCATTCACTTGTGCGCTACCTATTGTAAAATGGATTTACTAAGCCTGAAACTTTCCCTGGAGTGTACACAACAACTCACCCTAGTTTCATCGCTATCGGACGAATGGTATATGAACGCATACGGGACTTGGTTAAAACGCTCCACGCGTCGTCGCTCATTTGCTGAATCTTCTCGTGCGCTACCTATTGTAAAATGGATTTACCATGCGAGAAGCCTTCCCTGGAGTGTTCACAATATTTGGCATACGGGACCTTGTTGAAACGCTAGCTATTGTAAAATGGATTTATTAAACCAGAAACCTTCCCTGTAGTGCACTAAACATCTCATCCACGTTTCATCGCAATCGGATGAATGGTAGACTATAAGACGCATACAGGATTTTATTTAAATGATTCGTGCGCTGTCACTCATTTGTTGAATCTACTCGTGCTCTACCAACTGTGAAATGGATTTACTAAGTTAGAAAGCTTCACTAAGTGTACACAACGACTCATCAAAGTTTAATTGCAATTGATGAATAGTATATGAACGCATACGGGATTTTGTTGAAACTCTTCGCGCGTCGTCAGTCATTTGTTACATCTACAGTGCGCTACCAATATTGTAAATGGATTTTCCAAGTTGAAGACTTCCCCGGCGTGTACACAACAACTCATCAAAGTTACATCGGAATCGGATGAATGGCATATGAGCGCATACGGGATTTTCTTTAAACGATCCGCGTGCCGTCACTCATCTGTTGAATCTAATCATGCGCTACCTATTGTAAAATGAATTTACAAAGCCAGAAACCTTTCCTGGAGTGTACGCAACAATTCACCGAAGTTTCATCGCAATCGGATGAATGGTATATGGACGCATATTGTACTTTGTTGAAACGATTCACGTACCGTCACACATTTGTTGAATCTAATCGTGCGCTACGTATTGTAAAATGGATTTATTAAGCCAGAAACTTTCCTTAGGGCGTACGCAAGATCTCACCCAAGTCTCATCGTAATCGGACGAATTGTATTTGAACGCATACAGGACCTTGTTGAAACGCTTCGCGTGTCGTCGTTCATTTGTTGAATCTACTCGTGCGCAACCTCCTGTGAAATGGATTTACTAAGTTAGAAACCTTCACGTAAGTGTACACAACAACTCATCAAAGTTTCATCGCAATCGATGAATGGTATACAAACTTATACGGGATTTTGTGCAAACGCTTCACACGTCGTCAGTCATTTGTTGAATCTACTCGTGCGCTCCTATTGTAAAATGGATTTAATAAGCCAGAAGACTTCCCTGGAGTGTACACAACATCTCACCCAAGTTTCAATGCTATCGAACGAATGGTATTTGAACACATACGGGACCTTGTTGAAACGCTTCGCGCGTCGTCGCTCATTTGTTGAATCTACTCGTGCCCAACTTGCTGTGAAATGGATTTACTAAGCCAGAAACCTTACCTGGAGTGCACTCAACATCTCATCCAAGTTTCATCGCAATCGGATCTATGGTATAAGAACGAATACGGAACTTAGTTGAAACGCTCTAACGTGCAGAGACAAAGAGAAGAATTCGACATCACCTCCACCTACGGTACAAAACATAATTTTGCGCCCTGGGCGGAGTGTAAGTTATGGCGGTAGTTGTACAGGTTGTGACCAGGTGGCTCTAACGTGCAGAGACAAACCGTCCAAAGACATCAGCTTTCACCAAGGCCAAGCCTAGTGGTTTCCATGACGACTGTTTCTGACTGTATATTGTGGTTCTAAAATTGTGTGTAAATTGTGGTTCTAAAATTGTGTTTATTCCACCTACCGGGTCAGATGTGAATCTAAACCATACAGGGACCCACCCTAATATAGTCAACCCCTGGCACTATCCAGCCCATGACGGGCTAAGGCCGACCAAGCGACCGCTGCCCAGCCATTTGGTCTGCAGATATTGGGGTGACACGTGATCAGCGCGTCGGGTCCCCTCGGCCGTTAATCTTGGTATTCGTGATCGGGGCGCTGTCTCACTGTCAGACAGCTACTCAATTGTCCTCACGAGGCTGAGTGCACCCCGTTCCAACCCTCACGTCAGTTTTAAAATCCCTGACGGAGCCGGGGATCGAACCCGGGGCCTCCGGGTGAGGCAGGCGCGCTACCCCAACACCACGGGGCCGGTACCCACCCTAATATACATACCAAATTTCATCAAAATCGGAGCAGCCGTTTAGGAGGAGTTCAGTGACATACACACGTGTCGAAGAATTATATATATAAAGATATAGATAGATACATATATACATAAATTATATATAAACTTTTGAACTGACGGTGGTTTTGGGGTCTAGGGGATGTGAAACGCGAAGATATGTCAAAATTTTCCGGAAGTCGAAACATGGTACCCATTGCAATAGTGAGCTTTCTAAAGAAATCTACCTAAAAGTGAGTAAATAGTTAGTAAATTCATAGCATTATTCGCATTTATGGCCGTATATCTGATTCATAATTTCAACTTTCGTTGAAATCTGTAGGTGCAATTAGGGGGGGGGGGGTGAGGGGGTGAGCGGGCTTGGGTGGCTAAGCTCCCCAAAACCAACCATAGCCCCCCAAAAGTGAAAACCAAATTGCGCCTATGTTAATATCTCTCGAGTACTGTTTGTGATTTTTCATGTAGTTAGAGAGGACACTTGGAAATAATGGATAGGAAAATCAATGCAACACTGAAGAAATTTAAATCGTAAAACAAAAATATAAATGTGAACTTTTGTTAAAAAACGATTTTGTAAAAAAAAAAGTGAGAATAGTGAGTAATTTTATCAGTGAGAAAAGTGAGGCTGCTTTGAAAATAGTGAATAATAGTGAGAAAAGTGAGTCGCTGGAAGCCCTGAATAACGTTCTATACAGTAAGCGTAGAAAAGGAACACCATAAATAAACCGTAAAAAATGGAACTGGTGGGCACGAAATACCCCTCCCTGTTGGTATTGCTAGGGTTAATGTACAGTAACCCAAATTTCAGGTCTTGCTTCTCAAACAAGGCCTTGTGTAGTTTAGTAAACTGTTGTTGATTTATTTAGAGGCTTTGCGTCATCATGATCATATATGATGATGATGATTGTTGTTTTAAGGGGCCTAACATCTAGGTTATCGGCCCCTAATGATCTGGGTGATAGCGAAAATGATAATGAAATGGAAGCTAGAACGAAAAGTAAGCGAGACGGAAAATACTTACGAAAAGGAACTCAGATTGAAACAACTCACAAAATGTTCGTACAAAAGGGAATTTAGAACGAAAAGATTCACAAAAAGAATAGATTGAGAAATACCCACAACATGTAGGCTACGTTCAAAATACGTACAAAATGCAATGTAGCGTCGAAATACTTACAAAATGCAAATGAGATCGAAAATACGGACAACATGCAATTGAGGTTCAAAATACTTACAAAATGCAATTGAAATTGAAAATACACAATGCAATTTAGATTGAAAAAGGCCGGTTCAGATTTAAAATACTCACAAAATTCAATTTAAATTCAAAATACTTAGAACATGCAATTGAAATTGAAAATGCTTACAAAATGTACGGTAGATTCAAACGACTCATGTGGATTGACAATATTTACAAAATGCAATTTAGATTGAAAATACGTGACAAAATGTAATTTAGGTTCAAAACACCCACAAAATGCAATTGAGAATCAAAATATTTGCAAAATGCCCACCAAACAAAATGCAATTTAGATTTAAAATTCTTGCGAAATGCGGTTTAGTTTGAAAATACAAAATGCACTTGAAATTCAAAAATCTCACTAAAATGTCCTGCGCCTACATTGAAAGACTTACTAAAAAGCAATTTAGATTGTCAATCTTTACAAAATGCAATTGAGCTTGAAAACAATCGCGAGATGCAATTTAGATCGAAAAAAACTTACAAAATGCAACGTAGATGAAAAATACCTACAAAAAAAATCGCTAAATGGAATTTAGATAAACGGGGAACCAAGTAACAAAACCAGTGCAGGAACCTTAAAGAGAAAAGGAACATGATCATATAGCCCCGTGCAATTGAGTGTGTGTTTAAGTTGTCTGATAACCTGTGTTATTGTGATGGCTGTAATAGTGTGAAAGATTGAGGGAGAATGCGACCTTGGCCTTAAGTTATGAACCATCCCGGCATTTGGCTGGAGTAGAAATGGGAAACCACGGATAATCACATCCAGGATGACGGAGGTGGAAATCAAACTCATCTCTTCTCAGTTATGTCATACAACGCTGAGTGTACCCCATACCGGCCCTCAGACCAGAATTAAATTTATTTGCAGAATCGCGAATGGACCCAGGACCTCCAGGTCGACAGCCAATAATGCTAGCCACTGTTCCACAAGAATTCAAGCTGTCTCGACCCTGTGACATTCAAAATCGACCGCAGGCTCCTTTGTTAAGATTATTTCTACTCTCATACTATGAAATTCCAGGACTTAAAATGGAACATTAAACCCATATAGGTTTGAACAAGTAGTTCCGAGAAGCCTAATTTCATATATCCTACTTACTATCAACTTACAAAATTTCAGTTTGATTGCTGTAACTTAATAGATTCGTAGATATTGAGAACCATCTAAATATTTCGGATGGTCGCCATGTTGAGGTGGAATCGAGGCATTGTGCGCAGGCGCGGGAGCGACGAATATTACATTAAATAACAAGTAGTTCCGTGAAGAACTATACAGCCTATTTTCTTATATCCTGCTCATGTTAATTGCCTCTATCAACACACAAAATTTCAGTTTAGTTGCTGTAACAGATTCGTAGATATTGAGAACCGTCTAATAATTTCAGATGGTCGCCAGGTTGGATTTTTATTTTTGTACTATTACATTAAGATTATTGTGTACGTGTGGTATTCAAACTTCAATCGCATGATTAGAACACAAGAAGTAAAAACGAGATTTTAAAATTACGCACAGCAGCCATCTTGTGATTATGCAAACAATTAAAATAAATTAGACGCCAGTGGATCAACATTTGTATAAGCATTTAACGTGCAACGTTTCACGGCACTCGGATAGTTAATTCGCGAGAAACGTCCATTGAAATATTTATACTTCGCGTCGACGCCATGTTGGATTTGTGCTCACCAGGTTACTGAAAGTCCTTTAGGTTAACATATGTTTATAGTCTCTATGAACATAAAAAAAATCAGTTTGGTTGCTGTAAAAGATTCATAGATATTGAGAACTCTCTAAATATTTCGGAAGCTCGCCATTTAGGATTGTTATATGTATAGGCCATAGAGTTATGTACCATTCAAGGACAAATATTGCCTAGGTTCATTATTCAAACCTTCACCTCGATCGCATGATTACGACACAAGAAATAAAAACTTAATTTTAAAATTTCGCACAGCCGCCATCTTGAGGTTATGTAAACAATTGAATTAAATTAGATGGCAGTACATTGCAATCTGCAAAATCATTTACTGTACCTCATTTCACTGCGCTCAGAGAGTTATATCACGAGAAAAGTCTATTAAAACATTTCAAATTCGCTTGGTCGCCATGTTCGTTTTGTACTTTACAGGTTTATGAAATATACATAGGTAAACTTGTATCAGTACCCTTTATCATGGTACAAAATTGCAGGGTGTTATCTGTAATAGTTTCGGAGATATAGAATGTCAGTGAAATATTGCGCACAGCCGCCATTTTCGAGGTTATGTAAACAATTGAACTAAATTAGACTCCAGTGCATTACAATGTGTATAAACATTTGCTATACCAAGTTTCATTAGGTTTGGATAGTTAAATCGCGAGAAAAGTCTATTTAAATGTCTCAACTTCGCTTGACCGCCATGTTTGTTTTAGTAGTCACCAGGTTTTTGAAAGTCTCGTAGGTGAACTTCTAGTAGTACCCTTTATCACCGTACACAATTTCAGAGCGATATCGGTAATAGCTTCGGAGATATTGAATGCTAGTGAAATATTTCGCACAGCCGCCATGTTGGATTGGTGAGACGTAACAAAATTTGAAGGGCACGGTCGAGGTCGCCGGGAATAGTGCTATGAACTAACCGAGTTTCATTGAAATCGCTCCAGCCGTTTAGATTTTATTAGGGACACACACACACACACCTCACACTCACACACACACACACGGACAAAAGGTGATCTCATAAGCGTATGTTTTCAAAATTGAAAATAGGCTAAAAATGGTTGCGTAGGTTCGTTATTCATCCTTTCACTTCGAACGCATGATTACGACACAAGAATTAAAAACTTAAATTTGAAATTTCGTACAGCCGCCATCATGAGGTTATGTAAATAATTGAACTAAATTAGATGCCAGTGCATTACAATGTGTATAAACATTTACTGTGCCATATTTCACTGGATTCAGATGGTTGAATCGCGAGAATAAATATTTAAAATGTTTCAAATTCGCTTAGCCACCATGTTCGTTTTGTACTTTACGGGCTTTTGAAAGTTACATAGCTGAACTTCTAGTAATAACCTTTATCAACATACAAAATTTCAGGGTGATATGGGTAATAGTTTCGCAGATATAGCATGCCGGTGAAATATTTCACACAGCCGCTATGTTGGATTGGTAAGACGTAATTAAATTTGAAGGGCACGGGCGGGGTCGGCCAAAGTGGTGCTATAACCTTACCCAGTTTCACTGAAATCGCTCCAGACGTTTAGACGTTATTAGGGACACACACACACGCGCGGACAAAAGGTGATTTCATAAGGCTTTTTTTTTTTTTTTTCATAAACAATACTAGGTTAAAATCAGTTTCCACGAGGAACTACATATGTTTAATGTCTCGTAACGCCACTAGAATAGCAGGTCCATCTAGATATGGGGTACCACAAGTCTGGAACATGCCTTGTAATAATATCGTTGTCTTGATAGGTCATTTTATCTTACCGCAGCGCAAGAACAGTTTCTCCACAGCCAACACTTACCTGCAAGAAACAGAAGAAGAGAATCAGTGCATTGCATGACACAAAGATATTCTAAAATATGTACATCAAACAGACACAAGGAAATACCACACTTAACATGCACAATATCATCCGTGGCGAACAACCAACTGATCGGTTTGAGATGTCCCAAAAGCTAATGTGAACGTTGCAGAATAGCTTAAAATATTTATGCCCTTAAGTAACAAACATATACACACTAGACAAGGATAATAGTAACACAAAACAAATTAAATAAATAGATAACAGGTCTACAAATATCTTACGAGAAGACCAAATACATGGAACGACAGACCAACAATGTGCAAACCATGCATACGATATATGGATCCATAAAAGAGTCGAAAAATTCAAATATTTAGGGGGATAAATATAAATAGGAGGATCAAACAAGGCGTCTAACATAGACTTGAACGAACGATAACACTTTAGAAAGCATACAAACTCACCTGGTCACATTATAATAAGAAAAGCATATCAAGACAGGCCAAACTTAGACACTACAAAACAGTCGTACTACCAGAAGCATTGTATGCGTCAGGAACGACAACAATTGGGGCATCAGGGATCATAGAAACTGAAAAAATGGAACGCAACATTCTCAGAAAAATATTTGGAGCAATACACAGAGATGACATATGGATGAAAAGACCTACCAAAGAGCTATACTAGTTCACAGACAGACTCGCCGACATGATCAGAAAACGCAGACTAACTTTTTACGGGCACAGACAGAGAATAAACAGCAACAGACTTACAAAGAATATCTTTGATGTAGTAAACAGCTCAAGCAGGAAAACTAATTGGTATCATGAAATAGAGGAAGACTTAGGGCAGGTGGGGATCGACAGGCAAATGATTGGAGACAGAGGAGAATTCAGAAACAAGATTAAGAATACAACATTTAAAGTAAATGATGAAGACATGAACAATGTGGACGGAACAAAGAAAATAGGAGCACAGTCAAAGGATGAGGAGATTTTGGGAAGAGAAGAGGAAGAAGGGAGAGAAGTGAAAATTGTGTCATCGTGAGATATTTAAGTTCAAACACTGTCCATAAGGGCAAATATGATGTAATAATAAATAAATAAATAAATAAACAAAGAAGACAATAAATAAATAAATCTTGAATACACAAATTTTCACTGCAACATTGATGACAAACGACCTTTCCAGGAATTTTCCAGGAGTAATTCTCATTTTTCCAGACTTAAAAACAAGCGCGAGTCGGGCGGGGGGGTGCTTTATCGGTTGCCTACTTCAAGACCAAAATATAGCAGTTGTGTTTTGTTTACTTATACAGACGTTGACAAGAAATAGTGGTGATTGCGTTACTGATACGCAAGCCTACACACAAATGATTTAATTGTTGTTTTAAAAAAAGCCTCTGTGACTCAAATATCCGCTTAAAAAAGAGAAAATAATGCCGCCTGTAATTTTATTGCGGTGAAGTTGTGTATACTCAATATGCTTTACAAAAATACTATCGCGTGTTCTCCCACACAGAAACAGGTAGCCTGAGTATTTTTTTTTTCGTTAACGATAGAGTGCTCACCCAAAACCGCAGCGGGGATTTTTAGCCTATTTTCAATTTTGAAAAAATAGGCTTATGAGATCACCTTTTGTCCGTGTGTGTGTGTGTGTGTGTGTGTGTGTGTGTGTGTGTGTGTGTGTGTGTGTGTGTCTAATAAATTCTAAACGGCTGGAGCGATTTCAATGAGACTCGGTAAGTTCATAACACTATTCCGGGCGACCCCGACCGTGCCCATCAAATTTTGTTACGTCTCACCAATTCAACATGGCGGCTGTGCGAAATATTTCACCAGCATTCAATATCTCTTAAACTATTACCGATATCACCCTGGAATATTTTACGGTGATAAAGGGAGCTACTAGAAGTTCACCTATCTGACTCTTGAAAAACTGGTAACTACAAAACCAACATGGCGGCCAAGCGAAGTTGCGACTTTTAAATAGACGTTTATCGCGATTTAACCAACCAAACGCAATAAAAGTTGGTACAGTATATGTTTATACACTTTGTAATGCACCGACATCTAACTTCGTTCAATTGTTTACATAACCACAAGATGGCGGCTGTGCGAAATATTTCACCGGCATTCTATATCTCTGATACTATTAGGGATATCACCCTGAAATTTTGTACGGAGATAAAGGGCACTGCTGGAAATCCACCTATAAGATTTTCAAAAACTGGTTAACAACAAAACGAACATGGCGGCCAAGCGAATTTGAAAATTTAAATAGACCTTTCTCGCGATTCAATGTTCCGAACGCATTGAAACTTGGTACACGAAATGTTTATACACGTTGTAATGCACTGGTATCTAATTTAGTGCAATTGTTTACATAACCTCAAGATGGCGGCTGTGCGAATTTTAAAATTATTTTTTTATTTATTGTGTCGTAATTATGCGATCGAAGTGGAAGTTTGAATAATGAACCTACGCAATAATTTTCCTTTAATGGTACATGACTCTATGGCATATACATTTAACAATCCAACATGGCGACCATTCGAAATATTTAGACGGCTATGAATATCTACGAATCTATAACAGCAATCAAACTGAATATTTTTATGTTCATAGGGGCTATGAACATAAGTTTACCTATAGGACTTTCAATAACCTGGTGATCACAAATCCAACATGGCGGTGACGCGAATAATAAATATTCACATGGACGTTTCTCGCAATTTAACCATCCGAGTGCAGTGAAACTTGGTACAGTAAATCCTTATATGAATGTTAATCCACTGGCATCTAATTTATTTCAATTGTTTCCATAACCACAAGATGGCAGCTGTGTGAAATTTTAAAATCTCGTTTTTACTTCTTGTGTCCTAATCATGCGATTGAAGTTCGAATGGTACACGTACACAATAATCTTCTTGTAACAGTACATAACTCTCGGACCTATATATATAAAATCCAACATGGTGACCATCCGAAATATTTAGTCGGTTCCCAATATCTATTACAGCAATCAAACTGAAATTTTGTATGTTGATAGAGGCAATTAACATAAATAGGTTATATGAAAATAGGCTGTATAGTTCTTCACGGAACTACTTGTTATAATGAATTAACAGTGGCTTTTTTTCCAGGAGTTTTCATTTTTTTTGTCATTTTCCAGGAGTTTTCCAGGATTTCCAGGAGTAGTGGCCACCATGTATGTGCAAGAAAGGGATGATGGAAACCAAGGAAAGGAAGATTTTGAGGAAAATCTTAGGTCCGGTTAAGGAGAATGGTGAGTTTAGAAGACGGCATAACGAGGAGTTATATACACACGTGGAGGAAATTAACGAAGCGAAGCGGGAAAGACGGATTACATTTTATGGGCACGTGACCCAAATGACATAAACACGATTTATTTATCTACTAAAAGATCTGCAAGAGATTAGGATATCAAGCGAAGATATCCAGGAGTTTAAGAGAAAATTCTTCGAACATCGGAGTTTCCAACCTAAGCCGACGCTGGAAACTGAAAAGAGAAGAAGGAACAACACCGTCTACGAATGAAGGAATACTGGGCTGATTTTAATACTAAATGGAAACAGTTGAAATGGTGCGGTTCATAGTTGGTCGGAAATAAATTGATAACTATTCGATTGAAGGTATTCAGTCAATCTACAGTCCAAGACCAAAAGTTGATACCGCATGCTTTTCAATTAAGTCTCCACACGTTGGAAGTTATGTATGAGAGTGGTTTCGGTATTACAGACGTTCAGTAATTACAGTGCTTGAGTACATTGAACTTTTTAAGGTGGAGACACAAAAGGAAGAAGAAGAAAAATGAAACACAAGCGCTAGTGATAATCAAAAGAGAATAGCAGCTCGGGAAAATGTTTTAGTGAGGGGATCCGCCCTTCATAGTGCTCCAGGCGGTCTGACAAGCCAGGCCGGTAGACAATAACAGGTGCTGCGGTCAAGAAACAGACTGGCTTGTTCAAAGTGAAAGTGGTTTACAAAATGAAATTTGTTACTATACCCGGAAAATTTACTTTTTTGGCCTTGGTCGTAGTTCATTGACATCGAAAAAATGCGCTTAGCACGGTAAAGCATTCATAACTGTTACCGTCACTAGTAAGTGTAAGGCAAGGCTGAAACTTATCACCCATACTTTTCAATCTTTACATTTAACAAGCAATGAAGGAAATTGTAGAAAAATTTAAAGTGGGAGTGAAGATTCAAGGAGAAATGGTTTCAACTCGGAGATTTGCTGATGACATCGTCATCTTGGCCGACACGCCTGAGGATTTGAATGAGTTTTTGAATGGTATGGACTCCATATTGAGGAAAGAATTCATGATGAAAATTAATAAATGTAAAACAAAAATATTGGAATGCAGCCGAAATAAATCAGAATCCTCTATGGACATCAAATTGGCAGGTGAAAAACTAAAGGAAGTAGGAGATTTCTGTTACTTAGGATGGAAAATAACCAGTGATGGACGAAGCAAAGAGGATATAAAAAGTAGGTTAGGTCAGGCAAGGAAAGCATTTCTACAGAAAAGGAATCTGTTGACATCGAATATAGATTTAGGTGTTATGAAGTCATTTTTGAAAGCCTTTGTCTGGAGCGTGGCACTCAATGGAGGTGAAACTTGGACTATTGGTGCAGCAGAAAAGAGGAGAATTGAAGCGTTTGTAATGTGGTGTTACAGGAGAATGATGATCAGTTGGGTAGATAGGGTTACACACGAAGAGGTATTAAGACGAGTGGGAGAGGAGAGATGTTTCTGGTGACTGCTAATGAAGAGAAGAGATAGGTTGGTAGGACACATACTAAGACACCCAGGAATAGCAAGCTTAGTTATGGAAGGAAGGGTCGAGGACAAGAACTGTAGGGGTAGATCAAGGTTAAAATATGTTTAACAGATTGCCTCGGACGTAGCGTGTGGTAGCTATGTAGAAATGAAACTATTAGCTCAGGACAGGGATGCATGGAAAGCTGCATCCAACCAGTCAAAAGACTGAAGACTCAAACAACAACAACAACAATAACGCAACACTTATAGAAGTGATATAGACCAACCGACAACAAAATAACATGAGTGCAACATTGCTATCTGAGTATGCAACAAGGTAGACAATAACAGGTCTGCCTCGTACGAGGCCAAGAAACAGACTGGTTCAGTCCAGACAGACAGGCTTGTAGAAGGTGAAAGTGGTTTCGTCCATTCACTCACCCGCATACGTGAACACCACATTAGAGCAATCACTGTATTAAACAGTTTGCTATACACTAAACAGGTGGGTGAACCCTTAACCCACATCCAAGAATCTGTCCACATCAAAATCTAAATTAATGTTCAACGTTGCCACACACTCTTCTATCCCTGAATCTATTTTAGCTACTTGTTCACGCGAGTTATCTATCACTAGAGCTCGCATGTTTAGGAAAAATCATATCTCTTTATTTGCCTCTATGTTCATGTCCGATTGGTTTCTGAGGCAAATAAAGTGATTATCGTCACAATACAGTGGCTTTTATTTGTCATATAAATGTATATTTCGAACATTTCTTAGCCTACTTTTCACATTTTGCAAAAATGAGGAAAAAGTAGACTTATGAGATCGATCCGGGAAAATGTGTGTCTGTCTGTCTGTCCTTCTGTCTGTCTGTCTGTCTGGCTGTGTGTGTGTCCCCCCCTATCAACTCCTAAACGGCTGCAGCAATCAAAACCAAATTTAGTATGAGTAAAGATGTGCACCGGAATAGCTCACGTCCATATTTGAAAATGATGTCAGTGCTACCAACTGCTGAAAAAACGCACTGGAAATTTGAGCTCCATGTTGGATATCTTGCAAGGTATGCATGGGAGCTATTCCAAAATTGGCACACATGTAGATAATACTATTTCAGTTTAATTTCCAGGAGGCCAACCATGACAGTGTTGCCAAAATAATTTTAAGCCTCCTGATAGGTCCAATGTTTAAATGCATATAACTTCTACACTATCAATTGGATTTCAACCAAATTTTGTATTTAATATCTGTACATAAACAGATATGACTGAGCGTATTCTTAAGAGCCACCAGGGCTGCCAACTGCCAATAATTGCTTTCTCTATTTTTTTAATCCAAATACCAATATATCAGAAAGTATGCAAGCCAACAGCTTTAAACTATGCACACGTATATTCTGACATTTTAGATTAATTTAGAGTAACTTATATACGTCAGTTCTACCAACATGATTATAAGCCTGCTGATAGTACCAATTTTTAAATACATGTACATGTAACTTCTATACTATCAGTTGGATTTCAACCAAATTTCGTATGTGCTATGTGTACCATAACAGATATGACTATAAGTATTGTTAAGAGCAATCAGGGTTGCCAACTGTTAATAAACGCTGCCTATATTCTTTTTACCCTAATATCAATATATCAGAAAGTATGCAAGCCAACAGCTCTATACTTGGCACACGTATAGCACCTAACATTCTAGATTAATTTGGAGTAATTAATACAAGGCAGTGCTGCCAACATGATTCTATGCCTGCTGATATGTCTATACTAACAAATGGATTTCATCCAAAATTGGCACAAGATATCATAATAATTCAGATTATTTCTGACCAGCACACGCATGGTATTGTTGGCAACATGCTTTTACGCGTGCTGATAGATCCAGTGTCTAACTGCATGTAACGTCCATTGGACTTCAACCAAATTTTGTATTCTGTACCTTAAGAGGTGGAACTAAGAATATATTCAGTCACCAGGGCTGCCAACGGTAGTGCTCTATTAGGCTACATTATACCAGGTATATTTTGAACTAATTTGATATTTCGATATTACCAACTTAATTTCGTCATTATTCTAGATAGTTTCATATACTGTAGAATAATCATTGGCATGAAAAGTAGGCTGTATAGTTCTTCACGGAACTACTTGTTTACCATTAGGTCATATTTTGAGCATTGTTTGGTAAGAACGTCATATTTAGGCAGTTTGACGGCAACTGTAGGTGTGCAATCATCCTCAACTTACCGAACGGGAACTAGTGTTTACACAAATAGACTATAAATAACTACTTAAATATGTATATTCAGAATAGTACATTATGCAACGAGCCATTTATAATTGCAATAATTAAGTCACGAGTATGTTTATAAAACGGGCGAAGCGAGTTTCATAATTTCCATACAAGTGTCTTAATTACCATTATAGGCGAGTTGCATACGACTGTTTATGTTCGACGACAATTATAACTATTTTACGTTGGAATATAAATATTCATAAATATCTGTCGATATTTCTCCAGTTTCATGTACTGAACATAGCGCATGGAACGCAGAGAATACCTTGTATTTCACCACGGCCTCCTCCATTACTCCACTATGACATTAGTCACGCAGTGAAATTTAAATTAGGAGGCCGTGGAACTCAGCGCATGTGCGATCCTGTCCTTATCTAATTGGTTCACAAAACTGTTTCTTGAGCTCTGATTGGTGGGAGAAACTGTTTCATAATGAAAAATATTATAATGACCCTCATTCTGATACAGTTTTCTGACATATAATATTTACATTTCCACATCGTCGAAAATAAAATGAATATGAAAATAGAAATAAGGAATGTAGTTAACAATTTAATGTCGAAGGGATTGTCGCTTGGATTTATAATTTAAAAACGGCCATATTTAAAAACAGTTACTTTCCGATCATATTTAGTCAGTTTAGAGTCATGTTTAAGGTAATATTTGCTTTCATAATCGGGCTATTTTTAGGTCTTTAACATCCAAGCCCTAGTTATCACAATTTACCCCTAATTTAGAATATCGCATGACAATGTGAATTTCTACCAATCTGTCCTTTTAATTTTAACCTGATATTTAACTACGAGCAGATGGTACTCCAGTGTCAGTTCACACTCACAAGGAACAAAGTAACAAACCGAATATATTCCATCCAAGAAAGAGCTCGAAGATCAGAGCGTATGAAAAAGTATTGGGAGGGCCACAAGGCAGGCTCGAAGAAGAAGATACGATAAAGTGACTCTGTTTGGTAAAATAAAATTAACTAGAAGAAGTGGAGCAGTCTGGTTCTTGCACCGACCCGAGACATCTTGGAAATGGTCGCTCGCCTTTGCTTTGTCTTGGAACGCGATTATTATAAGCCATAACTTTCAATGCCACGGGAGCGAGGAGAGCAGTGTCGGCTTCAAAGCATAAATTTAATAGCAGCAGTAGGCTGTCTCATTGTGGACAATCGAGTACCGTAGTTTACAAGTGAAAGTGTCTCTCTCGATCAAGCTAAACACTGCTGTTTGTTTCCACGACATATGAGGAGACAATTACCTAGTGAAAGTGCACGATTCGATCTGTCGTTTTGCAGTCGCATAAAATAAACTTGAATACACAGATGAACTCTTATATTACACACTCGTTTGTTGCTAATTGTTCCATAAAAATCTCGGCACGCCGAAAGGCGGAATTAGATTTCACTAAAATACACTGGCCGGCAAATAAAACCGATCACTTGAAAAATTCAACAATTATTTAATTTAAATTTGAAATATGAACGCTCTAGGCTGCGGGCCACCATTTTCGATCAGAACCACTGCCCTGGCAACATCTTCAGGCCACAAGCGCTTATTCGTTTCTGAATTGCACAAGAACAACTGAGATTATGGCTGTATTGATCTTTCCCCATGCCAACAAGTGGCAAAAGTAAAATAATAAAACATTACATTGTTGACGATAGCGATGGCGAGCACATCTTTCCGCGGGAAACAGCATCATGTCAAAGAATCGCTATTGTTAAGTGAAACAATGACATGAAGAATGGTAATGCATCCAGAAAACCAATTAACTTTACTTCCATGAAATAACTACTGTATGTAGGCCTATATCGTTCATATTTATGATTGAACGTAATGTTGAATTTTTCCAAGTGATCGGTATTTTTTGCCGGTCAGTGTATTTCGAATTCACTCTATGTTTACTGCTTACTAATCCCATTTCGAACGGGGTCGGGGATGATATGATGATGATTATGATGATGATGATAATTGTTGCTTTAAGGAGCCTAACATCGGGGAGGGGATGGGATGCGATGGGATGGCTGATGGTTTCTACGGCCGGATACCCTTCCTGACGCCAACCTCAAGAGAGGAGTTAATGAGAGATGAAATGAATGTAAGTTCAATTCCAAGTAGTTCCAACTTTGGCTACCAGATGCCACTGTCAGCGAACGTTGGAACTTGATAGAGCGTTTCTCACCAAATAACCTACAAATTTTGCTACGCACCCCCAATTGTAGTGGAAGGTTCTTTTTCATGCCATAAATCTATGACATGGGCCCGCCGGCTTTACTTCCCCTCTGAAGGAAGGCATACTGAAGGATTTTAAAGCTCTTAAAAAATCCAACGACTTTGTCCGGGTTTGAACCCGCGATCTTGGGCATAGGAGTTCAGCATGCTACCGAAGCTGCCAATTGTTATTTACCTACAAACGTTCCACAAGTTTAGCAAATGAGAAGCCCCATCTTCTTATAATTCCGAATACATTTCACTCATCCCTTGGCGTAAAGTTGGGTCATATCAAAACTTCTTTCAGCCAAGAGTTTTAGGTAATATATAGAGGAATATTGACAATTTTTAACGGGTTTTGATATTGTGCCTATTAAAGGAGGTATGAATTTTTCTCTCTCAAAACTCCATTTTTCCTATCCTTTTGGTCAATGGTTGGTGCTATCAAAAAACTTCGCTCTTATCCGAAGAATAGTACGAACTGAATTAATTCGATTTGTCACATATTAAGAAAGTTGCAGCGGCCCCATTGGTCAGACTTGGCCCATTAACGAACTCGACCGAGATTTTTGATTGGTTATATTTTATGTGTAAGTTTGGAAGTGATTGGTTCAAAATATCGGTAGCTATCGAGTCCACAAAAGAGTGATATAAGTTATAAATTATACGGTATGAACTTTTTACCTGTATTCGCATATACATTGTTCTTATTTCGCGACATTTCACTCTAAATACACGTGTCGCACTTACTAGTAGATTTGTTTAACCACACTTTATAAACAAATAAATATGCAGGGTCCACGGGAAGGAGGAGGAATGTCAAATAATGTAAAATGATCAGGAAACTAGTTTAAAAGTTTCATTACTTATATATACGCGTCAACTTGAAACGTCATTTTGTCACGACCCTCATGTTCTTAGCCACGTACAATTAATGTGCCATCAATACGTCGCAAAGAGGCCGGCCAGATCACGCTGATATCTGGTTTTTACATTTCAGTATATATACGTTTACTTTTCAAGAAACGCAAGATTTGTCCTGTCTATTGACACTGTTTGGAAGATTTTGGTACAAACCACGCCTAATAATTCGCTCTGGTTTATGAGCTTGAATTTTGTGAACCCTTAGCGTTTTTTTAATTGATGACGAAGGTGCTCAAAGCCATATAAATCAAGCAACAACTAGCTGAGAACCTCTGGAATGAAGAAGACTGGCAACCTTACCCAGTACTGCACCATGAGAGAAACTGAATGTTCACTAAGGTCTGCGCTCCACATAATCGTTATGTCACCGAGCACAATACTACTGTAAAAGGGCAGAAAAAAAAGCAACACACACTCAAGTAGTTTCACTAAACACGGTGATGTCATGAAAGAGGTGAGGCGAAAGATGTCAAGCCATACAGCTCAAGGATTCTCCCGGTTACCTTATGATAGCACATGTGCACTCGATCAGATATTATGAACACTATGATCAGCGGACGAGCATTGCTCCATAATGATCCAATATGTCAACTGGGTGCAGTAAATAAATGAATTGTAATAAGAGGGATCGGTTGTAGTTACTAAAGAATGTGTGTGCCTGTAGCAATGATGTCGTATACGCTTTATAGATTCTGCCTCGAATCTTGATCAATGGAAGCGTATGCAGCCAATCTGGGTTGTTGGTTGGTTCCTCAGTTTAGGGGCTGCGACAACGCGGTCATGTAGCACCGTGTACTTTGGGTGTGGGTAGAATCTGTCTGATAACCGGAGTTAATTGTGATGGCTGTATTACTGTGGGTTATCTGTAATTCTGGTAAGAACCACAGACGATCAATTTCAAGTAGTTCATATTTTTTCTACCAAATGCTACCGGCACCAGGCGGCAAACGATGGACTTAATACAGCGTTAATCAAATCTAACCTACAAATTTAGCTTCAGACAATAATTGTAGTTAGTGGAAGGTTCTTTAATATGCAAAATCTATGACAAGGGCCCGACGGCTTTACTTCCCCTCCGAAGGAAGGCATATTGAGGGATTTTAACGCTCTTAAAAATCCGATGACTTCGTCCGAGTTTGAACCCGCGATCTTGGGCATAGAAGCTCAGCATGCTACCTACTAAGCCACCAAAGCCGCCATACCGATTTGGGAATTCTAGTATACCTCTTGTATTATCCCTTGACCACCACATGGTGTAGCGGTTAACAAGCTTGGCTGTCACCCTGACGGTCCGGGTGCGATTCCCGGTTCTGCTAAGAAATTTAATTCTGATCTGAGGGCTGGAACAGGGTACACTCAGTCTCAATTCCCACCTCGGCCATCTTGGAAGTGTTTTTCCGTGATTTCCCCGCTTCTACTCAGGCAAATGTCGGAATGGTTCTTAACTAAAGGCCACGTCAATTAAAATTACCCCCCGCCCCCTTCCGCCTAAATAACAGACAGGTATCAAACAAATCCCACACACACCCAAGTACACGGGGTTACATGACCATGATGTCATCAAGCCCGTAAATAAAACAACAACAGTATTATCTCCTACGACTCTTTCTTTACACAGAATACAAAGTAAGTTGCAGAAACAGAATGAGTTCGACCTAAGTCGGCTTGCCCTTGTTGCCATGGTAACTACATGTCAGAAATGTATCGCCCCAACACGCTTCAACGACTGAGACCTAAGTCGTTTTGCCCTTGTTGTCATGGTAACTAGATGCAGAAAATGTGTCGCCCCAACGTGAGTGAGACCCAAGTCGGCTTGCCCTTGTTGTCATGGTAACTAGAAACAGGAAATGTGTCGCCCCAACACGAGTGAGACCTAAGTCACTGCCATCGTAATGTACAGGCCATCATGCAGCGACTCTTAACGATTGATCAGCTGATCGGTAGGGGGTAGAGATGGCGACCATTTTGCTTTGTGCTGTGTTGTTTATATCTTTTATGAATGAGTATCCGCGTGAAAAGTGATACTTGAGAACGCTTCTACTTACGTCATCTAGAATGAGGATTATTTATTTTCTGAAACAATTGTTCATTTTGTAGGTAGGTTATTGTATCTACCCAAATTTTGCGTTGCATGTTTGTCATCACACAAAAGGTTATGATTTAGTTAGGACCTCTATATCACTTATTATTTCGAATAATACCGTACAAGGTTTTTTGGATGGTAATAAAATGTTGTTAGTTCAGGAAACCTCCTTCCCAGGTCGCAGGTATGTCAAAAGTTTGTTTGTAGCAACTACCGGTATTATGGAAGAAATGATAATGTGGCTTGCTTCTCCTTCCCCACCACGACAATTTAAGAAAGCAATGCATACACAACATTCCTAGACATTATTTGTACATTACGGAGAATACAAGAGTGTGTGTTAACATTTCCCTGAAAGTAAGATATCATTCTTCGGGAGAGAAGAGCTAATCGCCTTGATGGTAGGTTGTTAGTTAATATGGTTTCAATTATTGTAAGAAGTTCCCAAACTTCAGCCTATGCTAGGACTGGAAACATTTCTAATATGATAATGCTGAGGTTAATTTACTTACCGTATGTAAATCAGAGAAGCGATATCCAGTATGGTATCGACTGAAGTCAGTCCAAGTTACATTATTTGTGAGAATGGTCTCTCGATCAAGCTCGAGTGAATATGGTAATGTTTTCGTGGCAGCATTTGTGTAGGCTACTGTATTTACATTAATGGGATTGTTAGCACCTGGTGTATGTACTGTAGGTTATTGATACCCGATTTCAAAATTACAACCCATTGAAAATTCCTGATGCAAGAAACAAGTTAGATTGAGTCATAGAAAATAAGTGCTGTTAGGGTAGGCCCTGTTTAAGTCACCTTGAGGGTGGCCTGTGCATTGATTACAGTTAGAGATAGGTTACATTGTGCTTTGTCATCCACGAGCAGTTTAGGACGTGATCTGTTGAATAGCCAAGAGTGATGTGGGGTTTTCTCAGGCATCTACCATAAACCTTTTCAAAGCGGTGAACAACGAGAAAATGGCCAAGAATAGAATTTATTCTCGACGTAAAAATACTGCAATTAGCCCTGTTTGTGTGTTTCAACGTCCTAGTAAATGTACCGGCAATGTACCATTTTGTTCACTCTCAAAATACCAGCTACATCGGCCGGATTCGAACAAGCGGAGCGATAATTAGGCGTATGTAGTGGTAACGGATGGAAGTGCCAATCAGCCCTAAATAGCATTGCTATATTTCTACGTCTAGAAGCGGGAGCGTAATTTCTATTGGGTTTGAAGAGACTGCGTGTGAAGGGAGCTATCATACTTGCTGCTGAGACTATAACGACCCTAGGCGTGACGTCACAGTAGGAGCCTTACGACCTGTACATTACGATGGCAGTGCATAAGTCATCTTGCCCTTGTTGCCATGGTAACTAGATGTCAGAAATGTGTCGCCCCAACAGGAGTGAGACCTAAGTCGGCTTGCTCTTGTTGCCATGGTAACTAGATGTCAGAAATGTGTCGCCCCAACAGGAGTGAGACTTAAGTCGGCTTGCTCTTGTTGCCATGGTAACTAGATGTCAGAAATGTGTCGCCCCAACAGGAGTGAGACCTAAGTCAGCTTGCTCTTGTTGCCATGGTAACTAGATGCAGGATATGTGTCGCCCCAACAGGAGTGAGACCTAAGTCGGCTTGCTCTTGTTGCCATGGTAACTAGATGCAGGATATGTGTCGCCCCAACACGCTTCAACGAGCAGGACTAAGTCGTCTTGCCCTTGTTGCCATGGTAACTAGATGCAGGAAATTTGTCGCCCCAACACGCTTCAAGTCGTGAGACCTAGGTCGTCTTGAACTTGTTGCCATGTTAACTAGGTGTCGGAAATTCGTCTATACAATAAGATAGGCCCCCAAATCTAATGAAAAATCCATGTTATAAAAAAGGAGGCTAATACCGGCCGCGGTGGCCGAGAGCGCTAACGCGCTACCTCGTGTCTCGCTGGCATCGGGAGAGCGTGGGTTAGATTCCCACCTCGGCCGTCCGGAAAATGGTTTTCGTGGTTTCCCATTTTCACTACCAGGCAAATGCCGGGACGGTTCCTTTCAATAGGCCCACGGCTGGTTTCCTTTCATAATCCCTTCCCTACCGGGTGAGTTAGCCGTGGTCGTTGCGGCATGACTGTTGGTAGTCGCTCACATCCGGGAGGCGAGGAGGTTCGAATCCCCCCGCCGGCAACCTTGAAGATGGTCTTCTGTGGTTACCCATCTTCCTTCCAGGCAAATGCCGGGGTTGGTCCCTAACTATAGGCCACAGCCGCTACCTTCCAACTCCTCGACCCTCCCTTCCAACTTTCCTCCCCAACGGTACTTGTAGCTCACCCATTGGGTGTCCGTCTCTAAGCAGCTACAAAACTGGCGAGCCGAACATGTCCTCAGACACTCCCGGCACTTAAAGCCATACGCTAAAAAAAACCTTCCCTGACCCGTCCTCAAAAGAAAAAAATACATGGTCATTGGCTGCATTAATAAAATTATTATTTAAAAAAAAAAGAGGCTGCTATTAAACATGGTATCAACTTATGCAGTATACTGCCTATTAGACCAATCCTTGATTAATTAACTATCAGTTTGACTTAACAAGGTGATGTCATGGATGAGGTGAGGTTCAAATATGCGTCCTTGACAGAATGATTTGCCACGTGTCCACAATTACTATAATCAGAATCAATTCCATTCATAGCTGCGTAATTATTTAACAGGCATGTCTATTGGTTAGGTGGAGGCAATATATGAATTATATTCCTTGTTGTTGTTGTTTGATGAGTTAGGAGCTTGGGGTATCTTGATAGTTAATAATAATAATAATAATAATAATAATAATATTATTATAAGTCGGCAAGTTAGTCAAAAGAGAACGCAGGATATTGAGAAGCATTTAGGAGACCAAATAGGCTACATTTAAAATTAAATGAAGAGTTGTACAGAAAGATAGAACCAGCCACTTCTCTCAATTAACAAGTAGTTCCGTGAAGAACTAAATAGCATATTTTGATAAAACCTACTGGGTCTTACTTAGGACATGAAAAATGAAAACGATACTTTAAAAGATTGCACAGTCGCCATTTTTAAGTTCTCATAAAATTGCATTAAATTAGACGTCCGCATATTAAGAATGAGGATATATCGTGTCAAGTTCCACAGCGCTCGGATGAAAAGTTGCAAGAAAAAAATCAATATTTAAGTTTCGCGTCACGTCCATGTTGGTTTTGTGCTCTACAGGTTATTGAATGTTCCATAGGTGAACTTATGTTAATAGCCTCTATCAACATACAAAATTTTAGTTTGATTGCTGTAACTTAACAAATTCATAGATATTGAGAGCCGTCTGAATATTTCGGATGGTCGCCATGTTGGATTGTTATAATTTAGTCCATACAGTTATGTACCATTAGATGAAGATTATTGAGTAGGTTCATTATTCAATCTTTCACTACGAACGCATGATTAGGATACAAGAAATACAAACTTAATTTTAAAATTTCGCACAGCCACCATCTTGCGATCATGTAAACAATTGAACTAAATTAGATGCCAGTGCATTACAATGTGTATGAACATTTGCTGTACCGAGATTCACTGCGCTCGGATGGTTAAATCGCGAGAAAAGTCTTTTTAAATGTTTCAAATTAGCTTGCATACCTGCCAACCTCTCAAAATGAAAAATCGGGAGATTCGACGCGGCGACGGGGGGGGGGGGGGGGGGGGAGGGAGGGAGGGGGGGATGCAACATAATACATACACAGGCTAAGACATTGCAGCAAATATATGTTACACTATTTATTAAACTGTACATGACTAACATGATATGACATCCCAGTTTACAAATGTACTTAAGACTGAGTACAGTCATTTTAAATTCTCACTAGTCTATCAAACAAGCATACCTTTCTTTCGACCACACTCAGGCATACAAAACTAGTGACGTATCGAAGATCATATTATTCAATTGGTCGTTGTTGCAGGTGACTGAGGCTGATTTTGCCCTCTTCAAAAAGGTCTTGCTATATTCTTGCTCAAAACACTTCCCTTTCTGAATCGACTTCAGAGTTATAAGTTTGTCCAAAGTCTTGTCAGAGAGAGATGACCTGAACATCCTCTCACACTCTGCATTACTATGCGGAATGGTCAGAATGGAAAGCATAACTTGAGTACCCCACCACTACATATCATTTGGCCTACCAGTGCCCACTTCACAACAATTCTCACTTCTTCTTCTTCTTCTTCTTCAATAGATGTCACATCCTCTAGTTGGAAGTTACAGAATTGGGAATGTAAAGCATCCATTTCCTCATTAAAATTGTCTTGAGTGTCTGTTAAAATGCTGGAAATGTATCTACAAAAAACTTAATTTTGGAAAATGTCCCCCACTATGCGAGATACTGAAATCACACCTACAGACACTACAAAATGCAAATGTTGCGCCTCTTCTTGACTCAGTTATATGCGGAATCAAGGTGTCTACTGTAAGGATGAAGTAAAAATTAGTTACTTTTTAGCTACCTTTTAGTTAACTTTTAGTTAATGAAAAATCCACAGCCTGCTTCCAGTCTCCGACCGGGTCAGGAATGGAATGAATGAAGCCCCCATCTAGCGGCGAGGATATGAACTGTGCCGGCTGCCGAGGCCTGACGCACTCCTCTGGGGCAATGATTAAATGAATGACATTAGTTTGAATTCAAGATACGTCTGCGGTCTGCAAGCAAAGGGGCTCATCACGCGGTGAAGAAAGACAGCAATGAACTGTGTTTAAAGCGGTAAATACAATTCACTTAGGGAGTTATAAAAATTTTAAAAATAATACGAAATATTTATTATCAAATGAGTTGTTTCAGCTAATATGTCGTCTTGTGCACAAGGCGTTTTTATAATTGTCAAGAGGTTGCTCTGCTCTTAACCGTGGCGAGATTTCCTTTGTCCCCGCGGTAGATCACGAAGAAATTTATGGGACGTTACGTGATTGTAACCGAATTCCGTCTTCACAGTCAAGTATGGCGAAATTTCGAGATGTTACACGATCGGCGCTGGTCTCACCCGTTTGTCGAGATTCCCGTTGATTTCGCGATAGAACACGGATAAATATCGCGATTTAGATAATAGGTGTCACTTCCATTGTCCTTGAGGTCGGGCGCGAGAAAATATAGCATTATTATGCAATCGGCGCCACTTGCTGTCCGTTTGACAAAAATACAGTTGTCCTCGTCATTGAATGTGGAGAACTATCGCGATGTATCGCAATCGCTGACGCTCTCTGCCGTTTTACGAGATTCAAGTTGTCCTCGCGATATTATGCATACCGCGCCGCACCCGGCCGTTGAACGATTGTCTATTCGTCCTGACAGAATGCTGGATGCAAGCTCAGGGTTGGGCATGGTTAAAAGGAGAAATTAGTGTCGCGACGCAACGTAGGCTGTCATTTCTAAGTGGATAGATGCACTTCTCGCTCCCCGTACGCTTTTGGGAAAAGTAGCGAGTAGGTTTCGGAATGTTTCGTGATTGGTGCCCAATCATCTTTGACGGGATTCCCGCAGTCCTCGTGGTCACAAGTTCACGATAGGGGACGGGTTTTATGATTTTACGCTACTGACGTCGATCTCGGTCCATTTGACGAGATTCCCGCAGGCAAGTCGTGCGGTCAGCCGGCCGTCTTGAGTATGAAATTTCGAAGTAGGTATCAAATATTAAGAATTATTCGGAGAGGATTGCACGATTAATACGACTAGAGGATACGTTTTATTTCGAATGCGAATCACGAATTATACAAGTTATACAAGTTTTCGAAATAACCGGTTAGATTATAATATATCCGATGGAACCAAAGTTCGAAGGAAAAATCGACATATAACGGAATTTCGAATTAACCATACTGGATGTCGCAAATTTACGAGACAGATTTTTAAAATAAGTTACAGCCTACGTATTTCGAATCTTTTTCAAAATCCTTTTTCGAAACGGTAACATATCGCAAGATTGCGACATTAAATTATTTAGCGTTATTTCTGGACTTCAATTTGACAGTCTCCAAATAAATGCCAGAAATGCGAGGTTTCTGATTAAATTCAGAAGTTTTCGCGAATAAACGTCTCGCGAAAAGTCGGGTTTCCTAATAACACAGATAAATATTTCACACAAAACTAAAAAGTCATCTTGATGCCGAAAATATACACTGAACGATGTATACCACTCAGGGTACCCTCAGTATGCATTTCCTCGAGGTCGGGCACGGGGAAATATAGCTTATGCAATCGGCGCCGCTTGCGTGAAACTCGCTCCATCGCAATCTCTGAGCCTAGAGGCGCGAGTTTAAATTATTCAATCCGCCTTCGGAAAATTTTCGTTACCCGTATGTAAAACTCGTTACTTTTTCGTTACTTTCGTTACCCATTTGTAAAATTCGTTACTTTCGTTACCGGTAGACACCCTGGGAATATTGTCTTTGTACACACTTTTAAATGTCACATCATATTTCTTCGCCATATTACCGAGGAACCGACGCAATCACTCAGATCGAAAAATCACAATAGCCTACCGGCATATTAACGCCAACAACATCTAAGTTATACACAAATCATATAATTTCACGTGTGAAGCAGATACAATATTCCGCAGCGTACAACTACCTCTCACCAACTGGTCATTATGCAAAACATCTAGGAACAAGCGCTGAATTAACGTTCGACGATTTCAAACGAAGACTTATTCGAAGCCAACTTTTTATAACAGCAGGACGCGACGCGGGAGTTAGTACGCAGTTGTTGATTATCGATAAAAAGCGAAACTGCGGTATCGAGATATAACTTCGAAACACGTCAAGTCGATCCGTTCGATAGACGACACATTAAATCCGAAATTACGCGTGGGATTTTTGAAAAATCGGGAGATTTATTACGTTAAGCGGGAGGGCGGGAGAAATGGTCTGAAATCGGGAGTCTCCCGCCTAAATCGGGAGAGTTGGCAGGTATGAGCTTGGCAGCCATGTTCGTTTTGTACTTAACAGGTTTATGAAAGTTACATAGATAAACGTCTAGTAGTACCCTTTATCACCGTACAAAATTTTAGGCTGATATCTGTTGCTGTTGCGGAGATATTGAATGTCGGTGAAATATTTCGCGCGGCCGCCATGTTGGATTGGTGAAACTCGTTACAATTTGAACGAGTTAGTAGTAAGCACTACAAAGTTTCATTGAAAAAATAGCTTCAACCGTTTAGATTTTATTAGGACACACACACGGACAAAAGATGATCTCAATCTTTTTTTCTTTTTGGAGAAATGAAACTAGGCCAAAAATAAATAGTTATTTTATGGAAGTATTGTATGGATGTATATCTTCAGAATATCCGGCGATCCATGACAAAGAAAATTTGGAATTTCACTGAACCAAAAGCAATGAAATTGGGATGCTCCCAACAATGCGACAAAGATCTTACAGAAATCGGTATTCTGTAGAACAAAATTATGGACAGAAATTAATTTAGACAAAGTGTCAAAAACTACTGGAGTTTTAAGGTAGGGGCAGAACCCAAAAGACGAAGGGGGGGGACGGGGGGGGGGGGCTCGTTCAGAAGATCAGAAGGCACTGAGTGATGGGCTGAAGAGATACAATCGATGCAACGATACCTGTTTACTAATGTGCCATCGGTTTGGCTTAATTAGTTGATGTCATGAAGTAGGCGAGGTTCAAATAATATACGTCCTTGTTTTGTCAAGTGTTTCACAGAACACTATGATCAGACCCCATTACATCATAGCTGTATAATGGTTCGATTAACATTTCACTGCAAAAGGTGCGTCAATAAATGAATAGTATTATAATCGCTAGGATTGGTCGACAAATAGTTTCACATTCCGCGACCTATACGGGATTTATAGACCGCATCACTTTAAATAACTTAATAATAATGTAACCTTATCATTTTTCATCATCACTACAAACATCCCCTTAAATAACTTACTAACAATGTAACCTTACCATTTGTCCCTCATCACTACAAACATGGTGATCTACAGTCCACGTCACCTTAAATAATTTACTAACAATGCAACCTTCTCATATGGCCCCCAGCACTACAAACTGGTGATATATGGTGATCTATAGTACGCATCATCTTAAATAAATTACTAACAATGTAACCTTACCATTTGTCCCCTATCACTACAAACATGGTGATCTACAGTCCACGTCACCTTAAATAAGTTACTAACAATGCAACCTTCTAATTTGTCCTCTATCACTACAAGCATGGTGATGCATAGTCCACATCCCCTTAAATAACTTACTAACAATGTAACCTTACCATTTGTCCCCCATCACTACAAACATGGTGATCTACAGTCCACGTCACCTTAAATAATTTACTAACAATGCAACCTTCTCATATGGCCCCCAGCACTACAAACTGGTGATATATGGTGATCTACAGTACGCTTCATCTTATATAAGTTACTAACAATGTAACCTCACCATTTGTCCCCTATCACTACAAACATGGTGACTTACAGTAAAATTTCTTGCAGTTTGATTGAATCAGGGTTGGATTCACTGTTACCAGTCATATTTTAGTCACTGGCTCTTGAAAATTGGGAGCATGAGCTGATGGGAAGGTAATTGGGAGTTCAACCACCCCAACTTCTCATGGTGCGCACACAATACTTAGCACGGAACTGGCTGTCCCCAAGTAAGGAACGACTTTAACTAACCGTGCACAATGCAAGGGAAATGTTCCACGTTATTTAAATAAATAAAACCGGTGAGTTCGAGGATATTTCACGCTTCTTCGAACATAACCTCAATTCCTCGCTGTATGATTATAATTATTTACGGGGACAAAAACCGGCTCAGACAACATCTGGTTGATAATTGTTCCTACACCGTCAAAGCAACACGTCTCGAGTAGAGGATGAAGACTTGAGAAAATAATTGTCCTTCGATTGAGGTGTCAACGAATACCAGGGAGAGGGGGGGGATTCTTTGTTCAACTCATCCCAATTATCTGGGGTCATTAGAGCTAACCAGGCTCAGTTTAAAGTATCTATATTATCAGACTTAAAGGCCTTTTTTCTGTCCACCTTGTGATAGCATTCTTTGCTATCATTCCAGAGGTACGGGATCAATTCCCCACTCTAATAAAAACAATTCTGGTCTTAGGGTTAGAACGGGGTACGCTCAGCCTGGTGAGGGAAAGCTGAGAAGAGGTGGGTTCGATTCTCACCTGAGTTATCCTAAGAAGAGGTGAATGGCATGATGGTATCAAATTAAGCGTAAGGCCCGGACCTGCGCGGTGTCAACAATTATCTATACACGAACACTACGGAAAAATATTAACTCTACATCGAAACAGTTTCTACAAAATTACCTTGGTCCCCTTATAATTGTAGCAACTATTTTATCTTTTCAAATAGTTTTTATCAAGCAGGGTAGATGGTCCAGTGAGGACACTCCCTATCGAACGGAGAATCGTGGTGGCCGTGAATCTTGGTTTTCGTGACCGTGGCGCTGCTTCACTCTCGGATAGCTACTCAATTGTCCTTACGAGGCTGAGTGCCCCCCGTTCCAGCCCTCACGTCTGTTTCTAAAAATCCCATACGTTTGCTAAGCTCACCCCATGCTGGTTGATTTGTAGACGTATTGTACATAGCGCAGAGTCTAGATTTCATCCTGCTCTCCTCTGATATTCAACCAGTACTCAGAGCATATGTTTAGCGAAGCTCTAAAAGACATAAACGAAGGTACCGGTATCTCGATAAACGGGATTAAGATAACCTCCGTTATGGAGATGATACAATAGTATTTGCGGATACAATAGAAGGCCTGCAGCCTTGATGAACGAAATTACAGATACGAGTAAGATTTATGGACTAGATATTTAGTAAAACTAAACTCATGATCATTAGCAAAGAAAACAGCAGAGGAGCAAACCTGTACATAAATCAGGAAAGAATAGAACGAGTCTCACATTACATTTACCTATCATCAATGAACAATGGGATAACTCTTAAGAGATCCGTTGTAGAATTGCCAAGGTTAAAAGTGCTTTCTTAACAATGGGCTCGATGATATTCAAGAGCCATAACCTCACCCTCACCACAAAAGACTCCTCAAATGCTATATGGATACCCAGTGCTTCTGTATGATGTGGAAACATGGACCTTGAGGGAAGAAACAATTTCAAAACTCCACGCGTTTCAACTATGGTTATACAGAAGGATTCTAAAGATACCATGGACTCATAAGATTACCAACCAGTATTACGAAGGATGAATACAACCCAAGAAATAGTCAAATGCCGTAAACTTCAATACCTGGGTAACATACTGTAATGAGGAACAGAGGTAGATACGAACTACTGCAATGCATTTTGCAAGGAAAAATAGAAGGAAAACGAGCCTCAGGACGAAGAAGAATTTCCTGGCTTGCCAACCACAGAGTATGGTTCGGAAAAACATCCACCCAATTGTTCCGGATAGCGACCAATAATGTCGCCATAGCCAGAATGATCACCAGCGTTCGGAGCGGACAGGCACCCTGAGAAGAAGAAGCCAAGTGATTCCCACCCAAGTTTCTTTAACATACGGGGCACACTGCTCCTGGGATTAAAGTCACCGAGCACAAATCTAGCGGCCTTTTTTTTTTGGGTACAATTTCCAACTCATTGATGAGCCCTACTTGATATGGATCCCAAACCACCGATGCGTATTCCAGAATAGGTCTTACGAATGACAAATATCTTAATTCTTTTAATACCCTCATTAAAACCTGCAGATATTTGTAAGCTTTAGAAACTAACATCCTACACGACTAGGCATACTCCATTTCATCTCATTCCTTACGTGAACACCCAAATATTTGCACGAAATTTCTTCTACAAGTAATTCCGAGCCAATGTTACATTGAAAATTTTGTTTTCAACCGTCCCCAATTTTCATAAGACTACATTTTCATGCAACTATTTTCGTTTTATTTTCAATCGCCCACTTATAAACCAGCTTCAGGTCATCTTCAAGTTCTGAGTTGTCTTGTGAGCCATGGATATTTCTACAGGGTCATTATCTATGTGCACCCCGATAAACACGGCAAGCTAAGCTGGCTGTGACTGACGCAGATCGCGGGCGAGCGTACCCGGTTCAGCCGGTGGTGGCGCGCACTTTCACACTTTTATCGTTTTAAATGATCTTGTCGACTTCGTCATTACGCTGGGGTCTGGCCTTACGTTACGGTGACGGGACGAAATGTACCCAGATGCATAGAGGTGTGTGACGTCATAGTACCGGTACCGCTTGCTGCATGTGTTCCCCGACAATCTCTACTTCGTTAGCATACGACAAAAATCCCCGATTCTTGGTTGTTACGGGTAATCTCGAGAACCACTGGATGGATTTTGATGCGGTTTTCACCATTCTGTAAAGGATATCTCGAGGAAAGATTCTGTAGAAAATAATTTATGTATGATCAAAGGAAGCCAAACAGTAACGATTTTTTCAAGCATTTTTCAGCATTTGTAGCATTTAAAATGATACAAAGTCAAGTCTTTCAGACTGACTGTCACTTTTTACCAAACATGTTCAATAATGTGTACTTACAGTGCTCATAGGCGATGCTGAAAAATGTCCTCCCTTTCTTGTAACACTCACCTGACATCTCCGATGAAAGAATGTCTGTCAACTCTTTTATTATTTACGGAGCCTGTTTCCTTGAATCGTTAAGCGAGCCTCCTAATTGTACTGGCATTAGGCACAGGTCTTCCTGGAAACTTGATTCGAAATTTTCGTCTCGTTTCAGAACAAGATTTTTCTGCTTTTCATATACGAATTATGTATATAGACACGTTCGCGTAATGTGAATTGGTGTCTAGGCATGACCCAACAATCACAGTAATCACAATACTCACTAAACGTGCAACACTAACGTCTAAGCTTTGCAGATACACGTCCATTTGAATGACAAAACACGTGTGAAGTAACGATATGAGTCAGTGGAGCACGCCAACCACCGGCTGAACCACGTACGCGATCTGCGCCAGTCACAGCCGGCTTAGCTTGCCGTGTTTATCGGGGCGCACATAGATAATGACCCTGTATATATTACACAATCATCCGCAAACAATCGACAGTCATAGCGAATCCCATTTGGTAAGTCATTAAACGCCAAAAGCAATACTGTTCTGGGAGAGATATCAACCGAGGAGGAACCAAATCTGATTACTGATTTCTCCTTATTTGTGGAGCAGACTCTGCTACAATGTTAACAGTTTTATGAGCAGTGTGGTTCTCCAATGTAGGCCATTACTATGCGACGTTCTTGTTTACGCAACCGAAACCCACTCTGCGTTCAGAGGAAGTGGTCCAGGTGCAAAACACACAAAGAGCGGAACTCCTTTATGATGAGCAAACACCACGTTTCTCCAGATGAAATCGTTACACATTCAAGGTAACAGACTTATGCGGCAGATCGCTAAACCTAGCAGAATTTGTGATGATATTTCGTTCATACAGCAATGTACGAGGGCTGTTTTTTAAGTAAGGGCCTTTTTTTAAGCCCATAGTTAGTGCACACGCCGCAACAAGCGTGCGCGCTACCTCCCGGCATCCTTTGCGAACAAGCAGGCGTCAGTTGCAGCTGTGTAGCTAACCTGTACGCTGAACTGTGCATCTTTACAATGTTCAAGATTATTGATTCGCCCGCCGCGTGTGAGGTACGATCTGTGATATGATTTTTGAGTGCAAGAAACATGTCGGCTGCAGACATTCATCGTCAGCTTTGTGAGGTGTATGGTGATAAAGCAATGACGGAAGGTAAAGTGCAAAGATGGTTGCGCGAGTTCAAAAGTGGCCGTGAAAATGTCCATGACGATGAACGCTCAGGTCTGTGGTCACAGATGACTTGGTGACTGCAATTGACACGAAAATTGACGAGGACCGAAGATTTATGATAACCCCTCTATCAATGGATTTTCCTCAAGTGTGAATTCTTGGTTGTCAGAGCAGGTGGCAAACTTTTATGCAGAGGGATTTCAGGACTTACTGTCGACCAAAGTATTATGTGCACCCGAGTTTGAAGGTTGTTTGTGAAGTAACCAATAGACCTATATAAAATCCAATAACATCAGCATTTTCGTCGTTCTATTTTACGTTAGGTCATGTAGGTTTGGAATTTTAAATTTATATTTTAATATTTTTGATCGCAGTTGGAATACAAAAAGTGCACGTTTTTAAGCGTGTTTCAACCATGCGTCACATTTAAAAATTATTATCTCAAAAACCCGTCATCGGATCGAATCCAAATTTTAACACAATATACATTGGAATGTTGTATAACTGGTTTATTAATTTCAAAATTGTGTGTGTCCAAGAAACAAAGTTGTTATCATTTTCGTAAGGTAACTTTTTCTCGGCTCGGGGTGGTTGGAAAATGTAGTTCTTGGTTGCATTGTAATCCTTATACATCGAAACGTTATACTGTATGACTGTGCAATACGTAAATTAATTCACTTATTTTATATAGGTTTGTATTTGTACGGGAAAATAACACATGTTTCACCAGATAGCCGCTCCGGGAAAAGCTGTACAGCGTTGCCGAAATGGTGCCCACACGCATCATGGCGCGTCTCGCTCGGAAGTGATGGCCTCCATCTCAGCAACGCTGTACAGCTTTTCCCGGAGCGGCTAGCTGGTAACCATGTGTTATTTCCTCGTACAAATACAAACCGATATAAAATAAGTTAATTAATTTCCGTATTTCACAGTCATGCAGCATAACGTTTTGATGTATAACGATTACAACGAAACCAAGAACTACATTTTCCAACCACCCCGAGCCGAGAAAAAGTTACCTTACAACAATGATAACAACTTTGTTTCTTGGACACACAAAATTGTGAAATTAATAAACCAGTTATACAACATTCCAATGTATATTGTGTTAAAATTTGGATTCGTTCTGATGACGCGCTTTTGAGATAATAATTCTTAAATGTGACGCATGGTTGAAACACGCTTAAAAACGTGCCCTTTTTGTGTTCCAACTGCGATAAAAATATTAAAATATAAATTAAAAATCCAAACCTACATGAACTAACGTAAAATAGAACGACGAAAATTTTAATAGTATTGGATTTTATGTAGGTCTATTGGTTACTTAACAAACAACCTTCAAACTCGAGTACACATAATACTTTGGTCGACAGTAGTTTTAAGGTAGGACAAGTGCCTAAATAAACAAGGCAACTATGTAGAAAAATAGAGGAAGGTATGTGAAACCTACAAATAAATGTGGTTTCAAAATAAAATGTTCGGTTAATTTTAAAAAACGGCCCTCGTATTTTCAGACATATCCGTGACATCTCAGTTGTGTTTTGATGTTTATACACAAGGGCGGTGTATCATTAAGGGCTGAAAGGGCCTCGCCGACCCAGAGCCGTATTACACAGTATTTGTATAGTTAATATCTTTAAAAATTACTTTAAATGACAGATATTCTACTTTAAAAAAGGTGTTTTCGGTTCTCTAATCACTAAAAAAAATCAGTATACTTAACTCATCTCTAGCTTAGGGGAACATGCAGCTTAAAGAGCCAATACATTAACGATTTTAATGTGATAACTAAGGTTCGGAAGTTAAGGAAAGTCATCTTTTTTTCATGAGCTCATTTACCCGAAATCTGAAAAATAAGTTTGAATGACGGGTCACTGACCACGTTTAAAGCAATTTGATATTGCCTATAAATGCATATTTCGGTAATTTTTATTGTTTTGGTCATATTTGATCATATTTTAGTGATATAAGGTCATATTTGGTTATAATTTCAGTATTTTTGGTTAAATTGAGGCGTCGTTAACAAGGTAGGCTACGTGTTATCTGTGTCGAGTTTCAAACACACGATTTCCAAATAGTGTGGTAGATATATTTTTCTTTCTTTTCTCGGAACAGGCAGATAGCAGGTTTAGAAGACCTAATTAAAAGAAGGCGCTCCTCTACGGACGTCCTTTCACACATCTTTCTGGACAAGTTAGATTGCGACACTGTACGCACAAGGTCACGGAATATGACGATAGTGTGCTTTCGCCTTTCAACACGATGTCACGTTTTGACACTTAAGACGTTTACTGTATGTTAGTGATACTCGACCTATCCCAAAATTCCATGTCATATTTCATAGCTTAGGTCATATTTTATAGTTTTAGGTCATATTTACCTAGTTTTTAGGGCAATATTTGCTTGCATATTTTGTACATCTTTAGGTCTTAAAACTTCCGAACCCTAGTGACAATTTTGCCTGTTATAAAAATAGGGTACCCAGATTTCAAGAATGGAGAAACGGAACACACGTGCCAAAACATTGTTTCTCTTTAATCAAGGTTGTTAAATGTTGCAATAAAAATACACATATATTATATAAGCATTACATAATCAAATACACAAAATTAAAAACTAGATATTACTGACATATCATATAGGCATATGACATCAGCAACTTACAAATGCTTTTCATTTGAACGACCCTTTGCAAGGATTTTTTTATTCTGATAAAATTCACTACAATTTTCGTCATAATTGTAATATGTGAACAATTCTTGTTTTATCAAACTAATGGAGCTTCTGTTTCTATTATCTCTCCATTTGATATTCATGACAGAAGAAACTCTCTCCATAAAAACATTAGAGGGGGTAAATGCTGAGTATTAACTTCAAAAGGACTAAGATATTCCTTAATTTTGTTGCCCCTAATAAATCTATAACGTGTACCCATCAATCTGACACAGACATAGAAATAGCTGGATATTACAATAAATTCTAAAAAGGGACATTTGAAAATTGGTGCGAAATTGAATATAATTATTATCAAATTAGCAACAAAAAACGGAATATTGTGTTAAAATTTGGATTCGATCTGATGACGGGTTTGTGAGACAATTCTTAAATGTGCCACATGGTTGAAACACGCTTAAAAACTGGCACTTTTTGTGTTTCAACTGTGATAAAAAAATATAAAAATATCAATTAAAAATTCCAAACCTACATGAACTAACGTATGATAGAACGACGAAAATGATGATGTTATTGGATTTAATGTAGGTCTATTGGTTACTTCACAAACAAACTTCAAACTCGAGTGCACAGTAGTAACCCAATTCGTATGCGCCTGGGCCTAATGGGCAATCTGGTGAACACTTATGACAGTTACACGCCCATTGGGCTTTAACGTTGCATTGGAGTGAAATATAAGATCTCTCCTGCTTCTGTCTCTGATTGAAGGTCGGAAGAAGGGGGGTCCAGGGATTCGGACCTACGATCTCCGGGTTTGCTACTGGTGCCCTCGTGGCCGTGATGCTACGCCGCCGAGGAAAACACACCAACGAGCAATACAGTTAAGGCCAGGGCCTGAATAAACAAGCTGTTTTACTTGGTACCTTTCTAGCCGATTTTCATTTATAAACAAGTAGTTCCGTGAAGAACTATACAGCCTATTTTCATATATCCTGCTCATGTTAATTGCCTCTATCAATATACAAAACTTCAGTTTAATTGCTGTAACAGATTCGTAGATATTGAGGACCATATTTCAGATGGTCGCCAGGTTGTATTTTTATTTTTGTACTATTACATTAAGATTATTGTGTACGTGTGGTATTCATACTTCAATCGCATGATTAGAACACAAGAAGTAAAAACGAGATTTTAAAATTACGCACAGCAGCCATCTTGTGGTTATGCAAACAATTGAAATAAATTAGATGCCAGTGGATCAACATTTGTATACGCATTTAACGTGCAACGTTTCACGGCACTCGGATAGTTAATTCGCGAGATACGTCTATTTAAATATTTATACTTCGGGTCGCCGCCATGTTGGATTTGTGCTCACCAGGTTACTGAAAGTCCTATAGGTGAACATATGTTCATAGTCTCTATGAACATTAAAAAATTCAGTTTTGTTGCTGTAAAAGATTCATAGATAATGAGAACCGTTTAAATATTTCGAAAGCTCGCCATTTAGGATTGTTATGTGTATAGGCTATAGAGTTATGTACCATTCAAGGACAATTATTGCCTAGGTTCATTATTCAAACTTTCACTTTGATCGCATGATTACGACACAGGAAATAAAAACTTAATTTTAAAATTTCGCACAGCCGCCATCTTGAGGTTATGTAAACAATTGAATTAAATTAGATGGCAGTGCATTACAATGTGCAAAATCATTTACTGTACCACATTTCACTGCGCTCAGAGAGTTAAATCTCGAGAAAAGTCTATTAAAATATTTCAAATTCGCTTGGTCGCCATGTTCGTTTTGTACTTTACAGGTTTATAAAATATACATAGATAAACTTGTATCAGTACCCTATACCACCGTACAAAATTGCAGGGTGATATCTGTAATAGTTTCGGAGATATAGAATGTCAGTTTAAATATTTCGCACGGCCGCCATTTTGAGGTTATGTAAACAATTGAACTAAATTAGACTCCAGTGAATTACAATGTATATAAACATTTGCTGTACCAAGTTTCATTAGGTTTGGATAGTTAAATCGCGAGAAAAGTCTTTTTAAAAGTCTCAACTTCGCTTGGTCGCCATGTTGGTTTTGTAGTCACCAGGTTTTTCAAAGTCTCATAGGTGAACTTCTAGTAGTGCCTTTTAACACCTTACACAATTTCAGGGCGATATCGGTAATAGTTTCGGAGATATTGAATGCTAGTGAAGTATTTCGCACAGCCGCCATGTTGGATTGGTGAGACGTAACAAAATTTGAAGGGCCCGGTCGAGGTCGCCGGGATTAGTGCTATAAACTTACCGAGTTTCATTGAAATGACTCCAGCCGTTTAGATATTATTAGGGGGGGGGGGCACACACACCTCACACACACACACCTCTCACACACACACACGGACAAAAGGTGATCTCATAAGCCTATTTTTTCAAAATTGAAAATAGGCTAAAAATAAGCTTATGAGATCACCTTTTATCCGAAGTTGAAACTTTTAAAAAGACTTTTCTCGCGATTTAGCCATCCAAACGCAATGAAACTTGGTACAGCAAATGTTGATACACATTTTAATGCACTGGCATCTATGTTTTTTCAATTGTTTACATAACCTCAAGATGGGGGCTGTGCGAAATTTTAAAATTAAGTTTTTATTTCTTGTGTATTAATCATGCGATCAAAGTGAACGTTTGGATAATGAACCTACGCAATAATCGTCATCTAATAGTACATAACTCTATGGCTACATAAATAAAAATCCAACATGGCAACTATCCAAAATATATAGACGATTATCAATATCTACGACTCTATTACAGCAATCAAACTGAAATTGTGTATGTTGATAGAGGTAATTAACATAAGTAGGATTATATGAAAATATGCTATGGAACTACTTCTTTTGTTTTAGTTACTGAATGTATAGATGGGCTGGTCATTCCTGGCAGGTCATAAGTGCGTGAGAATTGTTCTTAAAGCCCGAATAGAACACTGAAACCACTGAATATGCACATGCGCACTTTATTTGAATTGATCACAAAGATATGAAGGCTCACCGTGAGTGGCGACACCACTGTGCATGTATTATGTACCGGTCAAGAAGGAACGGCCCACTTATAACATGCAAGCTACGTCGGTCATCGTTCTGTAGGTGGCAGGAGTTGAACCCGGTTGGCGTAGGAAGTACCTGACCATATCAACAAGAAACGTTGATCGGTTGCTGCTTCTTCTTCCTCATAACGGGTCTTACAGTAATTGATGCTACTGGAGTTTAAAGCTCGTACTTCATCCTCTATCACTTTGGTATAATTATTATTGGAAGTGGTTGGGCGGACACGTCTGAGTTGGGCGTACGATCAAAATATTCCTCTGCCGATTACCATCGATCCCCTAAAAGGCCGGGGTCTAGTTGGGCCCCTGACCACTAGGGTATGTTTCTCATTTCTTAATATCACTGGTCTACAAAAAAAGACTTTTTCTTTTAGGGTTAAAAATTAAATAAATGCTGTTACAGGAAGATAATTTGTCCCTGAATCAAGATCTAATCCCACAATTTATGTACCGCCCTCAGTTTCCATGTTGTAACGGATTTTATGTTCGACGATATCGAAATGTAAATAATAATATGTGTCAGGAAACTGCATCTTAATGATAGCCATTATACAGTAGTACTAGTTTTCATTATGATACAGTTTCTCCCACCAATGAGAGCTCAAGATTTTCATTACGATACAGTTTTTCGCACATGCACTCCACGCACAAAAAAAATCCTGCATGTCGGACATGAATTACATGATTTGAAAGTTGACAATGTAGAGGTTATCAGATTAACTATTGTGGTTACAATCCCAAACACAAAGACAAAATCAGCAAGAACCTTTACGGTAACAAGAAAATACTATGAAATAAGCAAGAAATTTAGGAATCCACGTCCAGAAGTTTGCAACACACCATCCTTATTGTTCTAGCCTACCTATAAATTACCGACATGGGAAGTGTGAACCATCCGAAATGTTTGAATATATAAACAGGAATATGGGAACAGAAGACACTGTTCCTTAATATTCCGAACTGCAATTTCTACACACGGCTTTGCTTTCGTACGACTTCGGCGACAATATTAGTGAATGCTAGTGCTGATCAGCACTAGACATCATACAGGCTGTAAACATATGGCATTGCCAGGCAAAAAGAAAATAGTATCTACTTCGAACTTCTTTGACCCACGCATGCGCTCTGTTCAGTTAGCAAACCCAGCGCGCTCTGTTCACTAACTGAAGTGACTGAATCCCGACAGATATTTATGATTAATTATGTTAGAACATAAAAGTAAATGAATAATTATCGTCGAAAGTCGTATGCAACTCTTACCATATTACGAAAACTGAGCCCGATAGACGAAAACGGATTTCATTTCCGAATACAACACCCACAACTTAGCTAAGAACATCATTCACTTTCTTTGTAACAAAAATGCTGTTAACCAGTGTATTTGTCCACTCGTTTTTATTTGAATTTCCTTCTTGATATCATCAAGTATCAAAGTTGTATCTCCATTTAATGATGACTATAAAACGTCTTGATTTGATATTTCTATTAAGGCATTAAACAATTGAAGCGTATGCGGAAACAACCGTCTATGATGATTTCTGAATACGTATTTGCAAGTAGTTCGAGCATATCTCAAAAGATGACTTTATTATTCCCGAAATTGTGAAGCGAAATGCACTTTAAAAAATAACGAACTAAAGTCTATGTTACATCTTACCGCGTAGCCCCGTCCCACGGACAACATTCACCATTGTTGCTGTTGTCTCAATAAGTAAGAAATGTAACAGACGTTTACGAAGCAGGGCTCTTAACCGCTGCACCACGCGGTCGTTGGCCTCTTGCTAGCGTACAACGCACATAGACGCCGCACTGTAATTGCAATTAATATACTTCTCGGAAACGGCTGAAAAGAGCACTTTACTACTTACACTTGGTATAGGGCCTATACTCTGTGAGCTGCCAGAATGGGATTGACAGTTCTCGCCTCGCCGTGTGGTTAGGGAACAAGGTTGCCAAACTGTTAGAATAACAAGCGATCACACTGTACAAGCCAGTGACAAAGCTAACCTGGCACTGACGCACGTGGGATGTGATATTGCAACACAGAGTATTATTACATCATTTATGTGAACAAGGATTGGTCAAGAGGCAGAGGGGTGATGACTGACCTAGAATTTCCGGCCAAATGTCAATACCATTCTGGCAGCTCACAGAGTATACGCCTGGTCATGCCCTAACCACTGGTGGTACGCTCGTACTGCTGCAGTGGAACGTGGTGATGTTACGAAAACAATATAAAAAAATATCACATTCGTTACGAAAAATATAAAATTATAAAATATACAATTTAAAAATATAGGAACATTGATATGTTGCCGGAGGACTTTAAGGCCAAAGATAAGGAGCAGTTTTATGAATTGAATTGTGATTCAGAACTAAGGCAAACTTTTTCAAAAATGACTCTTGCGAATTTTTGGGTTGAGATGCGTGCAAACTATGCAGACATAGCTGACAAAGCAGTTAGATTTTTACTGCCTTTCAATACTTCGTACTCACACAATTTATACTCCGTCTTTTAGTCTGCTACGTAGTGGTGGTGGGGGTTATAGTTACTACTGTATATCTCCCAACCATTAGGTGGTACGTGAGAGATTCTCATCCCCTAATGTAGTACACACACAAAAAAGTTTGGGAAACACTGCCCTACAGGTGTACTAAAGATGATTCGAATCGGTGACCCATGCATCGTATCCTCCCCTTGTAAGAAAAAACCAGATTTTTACAACCATTCAAACTTATAAAAAAATACTTATCTCATAACTAACATTATGGACTTAGGGTGTTTTTTAATCTCGTTGGAAGCTCCTTGTTCCTCACGAACTTCTGACCATGAGTAGGATAGTCAGTCACCGTGCGTAACCGCGCAAGTTCACACACCCGAGATCAGACTATTTCACAGTCGACTTCAATCAAAGACCACTCTAATAACAGACGTTTCGCAAAACACCACGCGTAAGAACAAAGAGTCTACTTAACATGGTAATGAGAAGCGGAAATGAGTTTCTGTAGACGTTCTTGAACAGATTCCCTAGGCTCAGTACATTCACCCCTTTCCGACGCGTAGGTCGTACTCACACACTAAAGCGATGTTCGGTTGATCGATTGAGTTAATAATCGATTAATCGTTCTATCGATTAATCGACTAACCGCAGAGTCAATTAATTGATTAGGCCCGTCGACACGAGATAAGAGGCGGCTTCAGTGGCGTAGTTGGTAGCATGCTGAGCTTCTATACCCAAGGTCGCGGGTTCAAACCCGGTCGAAGTCGACGGATTTTTTAAGACCGTTAAAAATCCCTCAGTATGCCTTTCTTCGGAGGGGAAGTAAAGCCGGTGGTCCCATGTCATAGATTTATGGCATGAAAAAGAACCTTCCATTAGCTACACTTGTGTGAAGCCAAAATTTGTAGGTTAGAATTTATTTATTTATTTATTTATTTATCGTATGTCTTTTAGTGCCGGGAGTGTCCGAGGACATCTTCGGCTCGCCAGAGGCTGTAGCTGCTTCAAGCGGACACCACTATGGTGAGCTACAAGTTCCGTTCAATTTCAAGTAGTTCCAACTTTCGCAACCAGATATCAATGATACCAAGCGGTGAACGTTGGAACTTGGATAGAGCGTTACAACGAAATCTAACCTAGAAATTTAGTTCCACACAAGTATGTGTGCAAATCGATTTCCCATATCAATTCACAAACACCGTGAAACCGTTTTTTTTTTTTTTTTTTTTTTTTTTTTACAGAGGTAGCACTAGCAAAGGGCACTTTATATTCATGTTTGATATCCGCATAACACGTTGTACTACAACCAACATTCAATTATACTCCTTGAAAAGGACAAATAGTTTTAAGTATACCCTTGCATTTAGGAGAAAGTAGGCTATATGCTCTTTACTGAACAACTTGTTATTTATCTCATATAATTCGTGTTGTCCCACTGAAGAACATTACATTTCGATTATTAAAGCAACACTGAAAAATATCTTCGAATACCGTACCAAAAAGTTACTTTTTGCCTAAATATACAAAGTGTCCTTCGTTGTTTATATTAATAATAACAAAATAAGAGTCAGTGACAGTGGAAGAACAATAACGTCAATCAAATTCGGAAGAGTTTCGAAAAAAAACGAAGAGTTTTTCAGCAAATATTTTGATTTATCGTTCAATGTTTACAATTTAGGACAGGAACATTTTTGTTTAACTTTGTTTTAGCCCAGTTTTCATAAAGCAGGTACATTATTTAAAATACGACGATAAATTGGCTGAAGGAAACAAGGGGAGATGAACATCTGAGAGAACATAATGTAAAAAAAAGGAGAAATCTTCAGAACCAGCGTAAATAAGCCCACATCTAGGGTGAAATCTAGCAGCAGGACTGGTAGAAGATGGACAGTAGCAACACAGTGAGTTGATGAACTGATTTTGGGAGAAGATGATGGTACAAAGTCATCAAGTCAACTAACAAGTTCAATGCATGGGCAAAACGAAGAAAGAAAGAAAGAAAGAAAGAAAGAAAGAAGGAAGGAAGGAATAATAATTTGTATTATTATTATTATTATTATTATTATTCATTCATTCAATTTTGCTAATCGGCCAACTAGGGTCCACGATAAGCCTCGTTTTACATTCTGGCACTTGTTCATTTTTCGCTTGATCCACATTGCCTTCATGAGCTCACTGTGTTTAGCACGACGTTCCTCTGTCCATTTCGCACCAGTTGTCCGTTTTTCGTCCCGGAAAGTCCCAAATGTCTTGATGGCTGCTCTATAAAGATTTCGGTCTTCTGCATCTTATGCTCGTATCCCCATTTTTTTTCAGATCTTTCTGGACGTTAACATACCATGGCATTGTCGTTTTTGGTTTTGAGTCGAATATACTGAAGATACGTTTCGTCCATCGGGAGTCGATCATCCGCCGTATATGACCGTAGAAGCAAACTCTGCGTTTTCGCATTGTGTCTGTGATCTTCTCTATCCTCGAGTAAATTTCTTGCGTGGATCTTCTGATGTAGATGCCATTTTTGTCGTCTGGGCCAAGTATGACGTGTAAGGATCTTTCTTTCTTTCTTTCTTTCTTTTCTCTCTAACTTCGCGAGCAAACATTTCTCGGATAGGATAAGGCATTCAGATGCATATAGCGGTACTGGTTTGATGACAGTGTTGTAGTGACGAAATTTTGTGTTCAGAGAAAAGCACTTTTTGTTATATATGTTGAGGGTGGTTTGAAAAGCGACTTCCATTTTCTTGATTCTTGCTTCTATGGCTTCCTTGTCAAGGCCATTTTGGTGGATCCATTCCCCAAGATATTTAAATTTATTAACACGGTTTATCGTTCCATATTATTATTATTCCATATTATTATTATTATTTTTATTAGCCTACTTTTCACATTTTGCAAAAATGAGGAAAAAGTAGTCTTATGAGATCGGGCAAATGTGTGTCTGTCTGTCTGTCTGTCCTTCTGTCTGTCTGTCTGGCTGTGTGTCCCCCCCCCCCCTATCAACTCCTAAACGGCTGCAGCAATCAAAACCAAATTTAGTATGAGTAAAGATGTGCACCGGAATATCTCACGTCCATATTTGAAAATGATGTCAGTGCTACCAACTGCTGAAAAAACGCACTAGAAATTTGAGCTCCATGTTGGATATCTTGGAAAGTATGAATGGGAGCTATTTCAAAATTGGCACACGTACAGATCATAATATTTCAGTTTAATTTCCAGGAGGCCAAACATGGCAGTGTTGCCAAAATGATTATAAGCCTCCTGATAGGTCCAATTTTTAAATGCATATAACTTCTACACTATCAAGTGGAATTCAACCAAATTTCGTATGTTGTATGTGTACATAACCAGATATGACTGAGCGTATTCTAAAGACCTACCAGGGCTGCCAACTGTTAATAAATGCTCCTAATTTATTTTATCCAAATACCAATATATCAGAAAGTATGCAAGCCGACAGCTTTAAACTATGCACACGTATAGTACCTGACATTCTATATTAATTTGGAGTAACTTATATACGTCAGTGCTACCAACATGATTCTAAGCCTGCTGACAGGTCCAACTTTAAATACATGTAACTTCAATACTATCATTTGGATTTCAACCAAATTTCGTATGTGCTATGTGTACCATAACAGATATGACTATGCGTATTCTAAGGAGCAACCAGGACTGCCAACTGTTAATATGTGCTGTCCCTACTTTTGTTACCCTAATATCAATATATCAGAAAGTATGCAAGCCAATAGCTCTAAACTTTGCACACGTATAGTACCTGGCATTCTAGACGAATTTGGAGTAACTAATATACGTCAGTGCTGCCAACATGATTCTAAGCCTGCTGATAGGTCCAATTTTAAAATGCATGTAACTTCTATACTAACTAATGGATTTCATTCAAAATTGGCACAACAATAGATCATATTATTTCAGATTATTTCTGACCAATACATGCATGACATTGTTGCCAACATGATTTTACAAGCGCTGTTAGATCCAATATTTAACTGCATGTAACGTCCATGCTATCCAGTGGACTTCAACCAAATTTTGTATTTAGTACCGTAAGAGACGGAACTAAGAATATATTCAGTCATCAGGACTGCCAACTGTAGTGCTCTATTAGGATACATTATGCCAGGTATACAGTATTTCGAACTAATTGGAAATTTCGATATTAGCAACTTAATTTCGTCATTATTCTAGATAGGTTCATATTCTGTAGAATAATCATTGGCATGAAAAGTAGGCTGTATAGTTGTTCACGGAACTTCTTGTTATTATTATTCGACATCATTACATGTTATGTTACAGCCTGGTCCGGTCTTAGCAAGGAACCATCTGTACTGAGATACGCGTGTAGATTACACTGTTCAGAGACTTTGCATTACGGTACTTGAGGCCTACATCCATTTCGAGCCCGCACTCCCACGAGTCTCCATAGGATGAGCTCAATTTCGATCTGAATCATCGAGACTTGCTGAGTGTTCGACCAGGGTATTGTTAATATGGCAGATGTTTAACAGAACTGCCTTCTGTAGTTCAATATATGTCTGCGGATGCTGATAGACTACTGTGGAGAGTTTTGGGTATAACACCAGTAAGTTACACGAAACAATTATTGGGATTGTAGTCACCGCCTTAAGTCTCCTTTTAATTATTATTATTATTATTATTATTATTATTATTATTATTATTATTTGCGGGTCTGTACTTACGGAATACAATTATAAAATAGGTTATTTTACAGTTTCAAAACCTCCATTTTTAGATTAATTTGTAGACGGTGCATGAGCGTACTTATCAAATTTAAGGCACGCCTAGGTACCGCGTGCTCCCTGTATCGCAGAAATAGAATGATCCCAGATTGTCCGCTTTTTTAAATTATTTACCGAATGACCCTCAGTCCCATCAACTTCGGATAATTTGGATTTAAGTATATCTACTCTTCCTCTTAAAACATACTAACTTAACTGCAGATGTGGGGAAAATATCACAAAATAACTTAATTCTATTTTAAAAGTAACGCTGGGTTATTTTACAGTTCCAGCGGTAAGAGAATTAATTTCTAGCAATGTAATTGTAACGGTAACTTTAACTAGGTCTAGTAAGTGGTCCTGTAATAATTGTTTATCTTTTTCACCGTGTTCCTGCAACGAGTTAAAAAAGAATTAATCCAAATCCTGACCAACATCATGGGGAGTAGTAATCTACGAACGAGTTGATTGACTTTCAATAGATTTCCGGAGCAAGCAGACACAAAAAGCGCAGCGCTGTGAAGAGGGCGCGTGTTTGTTGTTCTGTGTCTATAAGTTCCCCTCTTCTTTGACGTGGCTTTTGTTATGCTTCCCTTTGTGAGTGAGACAAGCTTTTGTGTGTGCGAGAACTGGAAACTCTTGTTGGGAGGAGAATGTGATACAGCATCACCACGCTTGTATTACACTACAAACAGTTCCAGAATACTCCAACCTAAATCCATTCAACAGAACAGCGGTGAATGAAAGTTCAGTGTACCCAGAGCGATCGGGTGGCGCAAACCGCATTGGGGAAGCTGGGTTAGAGGAGTGACCTGCAGTAGACTCTCCATTATCCGCAGGCGGATTATCCGATATATTCCGCACTACAAGAATGTTTTTGATGTGCAAAATCTTTCCGCTCGGTAGCTGGATAGTTTTGTGGGAGTGATTTTGAAAATTGGGGTCGGAAGTGGATCGGAACGATCGAGCTGGCAGTGGTGGATCAAACGGAAGTATGCACTGCCCGCTCGATCGATCAAACGGAAGTGTACTAGCTGGCAGTGGTGGACAACGGAAGTATGCACTGGCCGCTCGATCTATCAAACGGAAGTGTACTAGCTGGCAGTGGTGGACAACGGAAGTATGCACTGCCCGCTCGATCGATCGCATGGAAGTGTGCCCTAACTGGCAGTGGTGGATCGAACGGAAGTATAAGACGCACTGCCAACTCGATCGATCGATCCAGCTGGCACTGGTAAGAAAAACAATCAGCGCGCGGTGTCGAAAATTGATACCATAACGCATTCTCGGCCATGTGGAATGTATATGACATACTGAACGGAAAACGCTCATGCGAACTCTGGTGACAAGTGAAAAATGAAAATCCACAGCCTGCTTCCAGTCAACCAACCGGGTCAGGAATGGAATGAATGAAGCCCCCATCTAGCGGCGAGGATATGAACTGTGCCGGCTGCCGAAGCCTGTCGCACTCCCCTGGGGCAATGATTAAATGAATGACAGATGAAATGAAATGATAGTGGAGAGTGTTGCTGGAATGAAATTGTGACAGGGAAAACCGAAGTACCCGGAGAAAAACCTGTCTACCTCCGTTTTGTCCAGCACAGATCTCACATGGAGTGACCGGGATTTGAACCACGGACCCAGCGGTGAGAGGCCGGCGTGCTGCCACCTAAGCCACAGAGGCTCTTTCTGGTGTCAAGTGATTGAAACAAATGACATGGTACATGTTCGAAGTCTTCGTATCAGTATTTAAATGGTAAAATGCCTTAATATCAAACATTGTAAGTAGTCGGCATTGCATTGGCATAAGGCATTTTAAACTCAATGTCACTCAGGAACATTATCGAAACAAGCAAACTATAAATGAAACTTAATTCCGTAATGCAGTATTATTGGAAAGTGGAAATAAGTCACAATCTTGTGCATAATATTTGCGTAGTCGAAATAGCCGTGGGGTTATTGCGTATGACTGTGAATCTAGAGATCTAGGGTTCGAATCCTGGGCGGGGTAGATATTTTTGCTACCAGATTATCATTTTAAACGATATTTATCACATCAATATGACTCATTTTAACAGAATCCATATGAAATTACGTGTTGGTCTGTGAATCAAGAGGACCTGTTTATAAGGAATTTTAGGTTATGAGCGGTGTCGCGTCTATTAATCTAGTTGATCCATGATGATGATGATAATTGTTGTTTTAAGGGGCCTAACATCGAGGTTATCGGCCCATTCTAGTTGATCCATATCGTATTCTTTATTTAGGCTAGTGCTGGTGGAAGCTACAAATCATCTGATAAAATGAGTTCCGTATTATAAACTACAATATCTGTACAACACTCCCTTTTACAATAGATTAATATTTGTGCCAATAATACTATAAAATACCAGTGTATCAACAATTTCACGTGAGGTTTCTTCTATGTCAGATGTTACACATCATATGCGACTACTGTAAGGCTCGTAATTTATTTTATTTTATTTTTCCACTCAAGAAAATTTTCAAGCGCTATTAATATTTGTGCTTAACTGTACCTCAGACGCAGACCTCCAAACTTAAAATAAGCTGAATTCTACAGTATATATATAAAATGCTATAACATAATAAACCCTTGCACTACAGCCCGTGAAGGGCCTAGGCCTACCAAAGCGACCGCTGCCCAGCCAATGGGCCTGCAGATATTGGGGTGACGCGTGATCAGCGCATCGGGTCTTCGCAGCCGTTAATCTTGGTTTTCGTGATGACTCACTGTCGGAGAGCTACTCAATTGTCCTCACGAGGCTGAGTGCACCCCGTTCCAGCCTTCACGTTAGTTTCTAAAATCCCTGACGGAGCCGGGAATCGAACCCGGGACCTCCAGGTGAGAGGTAGGCGCGCTACCCCAACACCACGGGGCCGGCTTAAAATGCTATGGTAGACTAACTTATATGGAATTTAACTGATGATATTGTAAGCGACAGAACATTTCACTTTAATCAAACAGCCACAAATACTGTTAGAGTGAAATCTATTTGTGTGTGTGTTCGAGTCTTCGGTCTTTTGACTGGTTTGATGCAGCGCTCCATACCTCTCCGTCCTGAGCCAGCCCTCAGTCTGTACCGGTAATGGGAATTAAGAAACACCCGGTATATGATTTTAACATTTCGTATTATATCTTGGTTGGTTGGTTCATAAGTTTAGAGGGGCTGCGACAACGCGGCCATGTAGCCTCGTGTACTTTGGGTGTGTGTAGAATCAGTCTGATAACCCGTGTTAATTGTGATGACTGTATTAGTGTGTGTTATTTGTTTTTTAATTTAAGTACAGACTGCAACTTAGAATTTTTCAAATAGTTCCTACTTTCGCCGCCAAGCACCGCCGTCAACGACTACTAGGCCAAGTTCAGAACTTAGCTACTAGACGCCACCGCAGTCGGCTCTTGGCAACGAACGTAGAAACCTAAGAGCGTTATTTACATTCTTAACTATCCAATTTAGCTTCGCACAGGTGTAATTCGTGGAAGGTTCTTTAACATGCCATAAATCTATGCCATGGGACCGCCGGCTTTACTTCCCCTCCGAAGGAAGGCATACAGAGGGATTTTTAACGCTCTTAAAAAATCCGACGGCTTCGGCCGGGTTTGAACCCACTATCTTGGGCATAGACGCTCAGCATGCTACCAACTACGCCACCGAAGCCGCCGTATTATGTGTTATTAGCTATAAGGATGATTCACGTTTTAAGGTATACTATTTTAATTTCCTGATGATGAACTCAAAAGAGTCCGAAACATGACCTAAGATTTACAACGTTTTCGAAATGCTAAAGTATTTGATTGACGGGTGAAATTCCATAAAAATGACTCGTGTACAGGATTTCACACACGATGGACAGCGCTGTGCTATATGATACACCTTGCACTTGCAGAAGGGAAGGCAATACCAGCTGGGTACCCGTGACGTCGTAACGATATTATTGTAGTTGAAAAGAACGATCTAAGCGTGCTCTATAAGCTTGTCTGAATGTTTCGTTAGGAGTATCCCTCTTTGAAGCTTGAAGCAGAAGATTACCACAGAAAATTATCATCATACTCATATATATATATATATATAACTCTAAAGGCGGCTTCGGTGGATAGTTGGTAGCATGCTGAGCTTCAATGCCCATGATCGCGGGTTCAAACCTGGCCGAAGTCGTCGGATTTTTCAAGAACGTTAAAATTCCCTCAGTATGCCTTCCTTCGGAGAGGAAGTAAAGCCGGCGTGTAAAAGAACCTTCCACTAACTACAATTGTGTGAAGCTAAATTTGTAGGTTATATTTGATTAACGCACTATTAAGTTCCAACGTTCAACGCGAGGTGCTGGTTGTGGTGGCATCCAGTAGCCAAGTTCACAGCTAGGTGTAGTTGACGGTATCATTAGGTAGGAAAAGTATGAACAACTTGAAATTGATCGTCTGCAGTCCTTACCTGAATTACAGATAACACACACTAATACGGCCATCACAATTAACACCGGTTATCACATAGATTCTACACACACCCAAAGTACACGGGGCTACATGACCGCGTTGTCGCAGCCCCTAAACTGTGGCACCAACCAACCAACCATAATACGCAAGGGTGTATGTTTCACAAAACTCAAGCTCTTAAACGAGAAGGTGCGGTTTGTGCCAAAATCTTCCAAATCATCTCAATAGTACAGGAAAAATTTTGCATTTCTAGCAAAATAAACGGAAATATATTCATTTATAACGTGCGTTTAAACAAATTAAGAGGACGATAGACGCTGTCATAGTTGTGTCGCATCCAGCCGGATAATAGTCAAGCCGAGCGGGTAACCGATAGTATTAACAAGTAGTTCCGTGAAGAACTATACAGCCTATTTTCATATATCCTACTTATGTTAATTGCCACTATCAACATACACAATTTCTGTTTGATTGCTGTAATAGATTCGTAGATATTGAGAACCGACTAAATATTTCGGATGGTCGCCATGTTTGATTTTATATATGTAGGTCCTAGAGTTATGTACTGTTACATGCAGATTATTGTGAACGTGTAGTATTCAAAATTCAATCGCATAATTAGGACACAAGAAAAAACAAGGAGATTTTAAAATTTTGCACAGCTGCCATCTTGAGGTTATGGAAACAATTGAAATAAATTAGATGCCAGTGGATTAACATTCGTATAAGGATTTACTGTACCAAGTTTCACTGCACGCGGATGGTTAAATTGCGAGAAACGTCCATGTGAATATTTATAATTCGCGTCACCGCCATGTTGGATTTGTGATCACCAGGTTATTTAAAGTCCTATCTGTGAACTTAAGTTCATTGCCCCTATGAACATTAAAAAATGCAGTTTGATTGCTAAAATAGATTCGTAGATATTCAGTATCGTCTAAATATTTCGGATGGTCACCATGTTGGATTGTTAAATGTATAGGCCATAGAGTTATGTACCATTAAAGGAAAATTATTGCGTAGGTTCATTATTCAAACTTTCACTTCGATCGCATGACTACATCACAAGAAATAAAAACGTAATTATAAAATTCGCACTGCCGCCATCTTGAGGTTATGTAAACAATTGAACTAAATTAGATAGTAGTGGATTACAATGTGTATAAATATTTCCTGTGCCAGGTTTCAGTGCGCTTGGAACATTAAATCGCGAGAAAGGTCTATTTAAAATTTTCAAATTCGCTTGGCCGCATGGTTAGTTTTGTAGTTAACCGGTTTTTAAAAGTCTTATAGATGGACTTCCAGTAGTGCCCTTTATCTCCGTACAAAATTTTAGGGAGATACCGCTAATAGTTTCAGAGATATAGAATGCCGGTGAAATATTTCGCACATCCGCCATCTTGTGATTATGTGAACAATTGAACGAAGTTAGATGTCGGTGCATTACAATGTATATAAACATATACTGTACCAAGTTTCATTGCGTTTGGTTGGTCAAATCGCGAGAAACGTCTATTTAAAAGTCGCAAATTCGCTTGGCCTCCATGTTGGTTTTGTAGTTACCAGATTTTCAAAAGTCACATAAGTGAACTTATAGTAGTTCCCTCTTTCACATTAGAAAATGTCAGGGTAATATCGGTAATAGTTTCGGAGATATTGAATGCTGGTGAAATATTTCGCACAGCCGCCATGTTGGATTGGTGAGTCGTAACAAAATTTGAAGGGCACGGTCGAGGTCGCCGGGAATAGTGCTATGAACTTTCCGAGTTTCATTGAAATCGCTCCTGCCGTTTAGATTTTATTAGGGGGGGGGGACACACACACGAATCACACACACACACACACACACACACACACACACACACACACACACACACGGACAAAAGGTGATCTCATAAGCCTATTTTTTCAAAATTGAAAATAGTCTAAAAATAACAAATGAGCCGGATTTTAAGGTTTTAAAATTGTCATTTTAGGTTTCAAAAACATAAAACAGTTTTCTTTTAGGTTTTTAAAAGATAGAATAGGTTTTTAAATAGATTTGTACGTTTTAAGTGTAGCAAACGCTGACATAAACTGCGCTAAGCTTAAAATTAATAAGTAGAAAATCTGATTGCAAAGAAAGTGTGATTATTTTACATAATGATATGTCTTTTATCCAATTAACACGGAGAACTTTACACTTTTAGGCAATATTCGCTCTCCTTAAAAATGTTAATTATTAAAATTCAATAAACCAAGGATGTCAGAGATGATTTTCACATTCTAGCTCATTTAAATTACTTTGTTAATTTAGAATATCGGGATCTTGGAAATAATAAGCTTTATCCCCACTTTCCTGACAGAAAAATAACCAAACAATAAGATATAAGGTGAAATGTGCTGAAAGTATTTGAATATTATGGCAGGTAGGATTTCTCTCGATCAACCAGAGCTAGGAATAAACACTGTATTGTGGTTTACTTATTCATTATAGACTAAAAATTCAAATATGCCACAATAAATGGAACAAAACTGCGATTAGCTATTTTTAGGTACTCGCATATTATTTAGATTGTTTTAGGTACTGAGGAGTGCCAATTATTAGAATCAAATAGAGAATTTAAATGAGTGAGATTTTTTTATTCAAAATCATTTTATTGACCAACGGATGACATCCTTGATCACCTTACTTGGTGAAATTTTTCTCCCCTGTAGACTTATAACTTTTCCCATAAAGAATTAACTTACGTCTGGAAATTTTCAGAATTGGGTATTCCGAGGGATACCTGAGCTGAGTCTGTTTTCTCTTGTTTCATTGACTTTGGAACGTGCCCTCTAAATCAGGTGATTTCAATCCATGGTTCACGAAACTTTGTATAGTTCAAGAGCGGACGTTCAGTATAAAAGACTTTGTAATCCTCAGCTCTAAATTCATACGAGAAGTAGAATATAGTAATCAATACAAAACGTGTGGTATTTTTCATTAACGAGGCTCCTATTTTAGTAAAAATTCTACACAATCATTTTTTCTTCTTCTTCGTCGTTTGGGCCTACTGAGGACCACGGGGCTCGTATCTCCTCGTCACTTTGTCTTTTCTCTTCTTCCAGTAATCTTTCATCATCTGACTATGACCCAGCTTTCTTTCCTCCGTCCATGGTGGTCTGCTGACACCAGTGTTCTTCCTAGCTGTCAGTGATACAGGAAAAACTCCCTGTCGGAGGGCTTGCCGGAATTGTTGGTGGTCCTGTATGGAATTAAGTGGGATCCCTAGGTGGTCTAAATCCGTCCTGACCGTAGAGATCCACTTGGTCCTAGAGGCCTTCCCTCTTCCTGCCACTGTGAAGATCTTACTGGTGAGCCGGCAAGGGATCATGCGGGTCAAGTGCCCATAGAAGGCCAGTAGTGTGTTTTGAGGGGTTCTACACCCACCGCCACCGCTGGAATACTAAAATGGCAATATCTCGCGAACCAATCAGGCTAGAGACTTGTACGAGGTGTCATTGAACTCGGGCTGACACCCCCTTTCCAACGGACAACATATTTCAACCCCAAAAATAAAACCTACCCCTACTAGAGGGTGAAATTGAATTTTTTAGAGAATCTCTCTTTCCAATTGCAACATGTGAGAGTTTGAATGCCGATATGGAATGAAACGTTGTTCCACATAAAGTGCATATGTTCGGTGGAAAGCCACTATGAATTAACATGCTAGTTTTTTGCTTTTACACATGTCCACTCATAGGTTTGGTAAGAGGGCGGGCTTTTTAAAAGATGGTGGCTGTAGTGTAACCTAACCCAACCTAACGGGTCCTTGTGGACAGGTCCTTGTTGACAAGTCATTGTGGACAGGTCCCTGTGGACAGATCCCTATGGATGGGTTATTGTTGACGGGTCATTGTTGGCGGGGTCATGGCTGACGAGTCCTTGTGGACAAGTCCTTGTGGACAGGTCTTTGTGGAAGAATCCTTGTCCCTTTGGACTGATCCCTTTAGACCGGTCCCTTTGGACTGGTCCCTATGGACTGACCCATGGTCTCTAATGCTATGATGAAATTAAACGTTGTTCCACATGAAACGCATGTGAAGAGCCGATTGCTACTATGAATTAACATGTTTGTTTTCTGTTTTTACGCATGCGCACTTGAGGTTTTCGTAAGAGGGCGGACTTTTTAAATAATGATTTATAGATGAGTTATTTAAAAAAATAACCAAATGATCCAAAACTAATAGGTCATTGGCTTTTTAATATCTCATGAACCAATAAAGCTAGGGACTTGTATGAGGGGTCGTTGGACTTGGTATGACGCCCCGTATTTCAATGTATTTTTGATTTTTGTCAAAAGGGCCTAAGTACACTTTTGTTAATATCTCGTGAACCAATAAGGCTAGGGACTTGTATGAGGGGTCGTAGCACATGGGATGACATTCCCTTTTTAAATGTATTTGTTGAAATTTTGACAAGGGGCCTAACTACACTTTTGTTGATATTTCCTGAACCCATGATGGGATTTTGACCTGTGAGGTGTCGTTGGACTTGAGCAGACACTCTCTTTTTGAATGTATTTTTGACATTTTAACAAAGGGCCTAACTACACTTTTGTTAATATTTCGCGAACCAATAAGGCTAGGGACTTGTATGTGGGGTCCTAGCACTCGGGGTGACGCTCTGTTTCTAAATATATATTTAATGTTTGTCAAAAGGGCCTAATTGCACTGTTGTTAATATCTCGATAACTAATAATGGGAGAGAGTCAAGTGAGGTGTTATAATACTAAGGATGGCCAACCCTTTCCCATGACCAACGAATTTACCCCAAATATTCAAAACAACAAGGACATTGAGCTGAGATTATATAAACTAATACTCGGATATCGACATATGAGGTGTCATAGGACTTAGAATGGTCAACTCTTTCCCATGACCAATGAATTTACCTAAAATATCCAAAATATTAAGGTCATTGACCTGAGATTTTATAAATTAATAATTGGATACGGACATGTGAGTTGTTTACCGTGAGTGATGAAACATAGCTAGGCAGAGAAAGAACTAGTGTAGGCAACATGTATGGTGACTGACAAGTCTTTCACTATTGGAACTTGTTTTCAGATCAGACTGTAGTGCAGAGAGAGTATAGGTTGCAGGCATGGGTTAATAAATGACAAACGGTGTATACAAAATCGGATTTATTGATTCAAGAATTAAGAGTAGACTATCTTTAATTGATTGGTTAAAGAGGATAGCTAATGAAACAAAATAGTGACTACATTGAACTAAACTGAACCAAGCTGAATCAAACTCAACCAAACCGAACCAAACCTAATCGAAAACGAGCCAAGGGTTTAAGTGTAAAACTTGTGGGTGGATGTGGTCATTGGTAATGTCAAAAAGGAAAGGGATAACGCTCTACCTATAGAGGGTAAGGTAAAACTAGTGCATGGTGCTAATGCACACACCCAAGTACATGAACCTCACCCATCTATCCTATGCAGTTTTTATGGGTTGACTGTTAAAACTTGCTCAGTGGTTACTGGGACAAGATGGTCACTACACACAACAAGCTTTAAATACCTGAGGCTAATAATCTATACACACACACTTGTTCTAAACTAAGCTGTCTTGCTGACAGTGCTCACGCTGTAGGCAGATGACAGAAATGCTTGGCTAACAGAAATACAATCATTTCCGGTTGTCTAATGTTACCAGCTAACCATTTTTTTGCTGCAGTGGCGCGCACATGTGCCACTTACACTAGAGAGTTTAACTCGATTTCAAGCTCTAAGTCCTAGAACGAATCAAACTAAGAAAAAAGGGCATAGTGGCGTAGTGGTTAAGCTGTTAGCCTTTCACTAAAGTGGACTAGGGTTTGATTTCAGGTTAATACGCATGTCATAAACATATAAAAAAGCAGAGATAATGTTTTAAACCGATTACACTCGTCTCTTTTCAAATTATTACTTGGATTACAAATACAAAGGTGGACTGGGTGTGATATACAGTTAATGCTGTCTATCGCACACTAGCTGTAAGGAAGCCATATGTAGAGCTATATGTAGAGAACTACCTAGCGATTTCATGAACCGGTATAGCTATGTCGCATAAACGGTGCAGGATACAATCCAGCAACTATAATTCGTATCTTGTGGAACAGAGAAAATGCACTTTTGCTTTGATGGATAACAAATGTGTGCAGATGAATGACCTACGCATTAGCCTAGCAAGGGGTTATAACCACGTGGAGGAGGTGTGATTTCTATATTTTATTGTTTAGAGACATGGCTTTTGTAACCAGTAGATTTAATTGATTTAGTATTTTGTAAATATTTATTTTTGTAATTGTAAATAGTTAATTTTTTGTAAATAGTGGAAACCATTTATTTTTGTAATGGTAAATGTTAAATGTATAATTAAAGTTCTTTGGGATGAGTGTGCATGTCAATGATCTTTTTAGGGATAAATAGAGTGGTTGTGTGTTTGTTCTCAAAGACAGGCAAGGTTGTGTGGATGTATGACTACACAGAAAGAGAGAGAGAGAGAGAGAGAGAGTAGAAACAGCCTTACCTTCAGTAGTAATAGTAGACCTCTATGTTTTGCATACACATAGACAGACTGTAAGATCGCAATGGCCGAGCACTCACTTTAACACCATTTACAAAATCTTGAAATGAAAAAATCATGTTTCGCAAATATGAACTTTTGACATAAACAAAATAAAAATAAAATGTGTAAACTACAAATTGGAAAATCCATGTTTCCATATCATGAAATTCAAAAACTTTAAACTGACATTTAAAAGAAATGCAAATGGAAAATTGACAAATTGTAATGTGTGAAATGTGAAAATGAACAAATGGCTATCATTATTTTAAAAAATATAAAAAAAATGGTGCTGTATGGTTGAGGTGTGAATCAAACCCTACTTATTTTTGACCACCCGAGACTGAGTATACTTGTTTTAGTCCTCATACCACTTTTAAAATTTTGTGTTAAAGCTAGGAATTGAACCCAAGAGCTTGTAGGGGGAGACAAAGGTTAGAATATGTTAAACAGATAGCCTTGAATGTAGGATGTGGTAGCTATATAGAGATGAAACGATTAGCTCGGGACAGATAGACACTGAGATCTACATCAAACCAGTCAAAGGACTAAAGACTCAAACAACAACATATACGTTCACCAAAATAATGTTGTGTAACGGTAAATGTTAGTCAACGAACAGTAATGCATTACTAAAACCCATGACACGATACCTAAGAGCTTTTCTAAAATGATTTTAAAATGCCTTTAACCCTATATTGAACACCCAGTTCACAAGACTCATAACTGCAATATTATGGTAAAACAAAACAAAATCTATATTTCAAAACAAGCAAGTGGTTTAGGCAATGTATACTGGAGAAAATGTGTTGTAAACACTCAAGTCCTCAAGACCAATTAAATTAGTAACTGTCAGGTTGGCCGAGTGGTTAAGGTGTTTGACTTAAGATCGAATTTCTGTATAAGGAAGCAAGGGTTCGAATCCCTTACCTGACATAACTATTGCCTTAACATGGCTTGGCCACACTGTATTATTATGATACTCGGTACACAAACCATAGATATAGTGTATTGTTTAAGGCCACTCCCTTTCTGAACATAGTCAGAGACTGTTGATGGTTAACAATTGTATTAATAGTGGGACATGGGGATAGCAATTAAGAAAAAACAGCCAATACCCATACAATATTTTTATTCATTTAGTTTTTTTTATCTCTTTACCATTGTTTGACATAGATTTTAAACACAACGCTTGTTGTAGATCCTTTTACAACTTTCTCCAGGTACTCTTGTTCTTAAAAACTGGGGAAGCCGCAATGGTTTTATAGACATTAAACCCTCATTCTCTTCTTTTTCATCATCATCATCATCATCATTATAAATATTATCTTTATAATTATTATAGTCATTGTCACAATCATTATCATCATCATCATCATCCTCCTCAACATCACTAGAACTATCCAATTCCTTTTTTTCCTTTTCAAAAGGGGCCTCTTGAAGAGTCTGTGTTGCTTTTGATAGTGTTACGTTTTTATTGAACGTTGACAACTGTCCTAACATGACTTTTTGAGGAGATAAATGTTTTTTCACAAGGAAGTCACTATGTAGAGTAACACTATGTTTTTGTTGGACTTGCTTTTTCTTGTTCTTTTGATCATGTTTTGTTAACACTAACGGTGTTTCATTTGGTATACCACATTAATGAGTACCCACACTTAAGACCTCACTATGTTTACTTTTTAGATGACCTAGACATTTTGTTGTTCTTTGTTTTGAGCACTGCCAAAATATGATGCCATTCGCATTTTCTCGCTTATAGTTATAAGAGTACCCATGATACAGGGCACGTGGTTTACCTTTATTGGTTATAGTATATTCCGTAGTAGCCACTGACTTGTATAGTCGATCCGCCTACTACAAAGGTCTGAACACTTGTGGTGAAAAAATGATGTTGTGTTGACGTTTTATGCAGGATAATGTTGGTGGCATATGCGGGTGGCTTATGTGGGTGGCTTATGTTGATGACATGTATTGTTGGCTGATTTTGGTGGCTTATGTTGATGGTTTATGGTGGTGGCTTATGTTGGTGGCTTATGTTCGTGGCTTATGTTGGTGGCTTATGTTGATGACATATGTTGGTGACATATGTTGGTGACTTATGTTGATAGCTTATGTTGGTGGCTAATGTTGATGACATATGTTGTTGGCTTATGGTGGTGGCTTATGTTGATGGTTTATGCCGCTGGTCTATGTTGATGGTTTATGTTAATGGCTTAGGTTAATGTCTTAGGTTGATGGCATAAGTTGATGGCATAAGTTGATGGCTTATGTTGGTGACTTATGTTGGTGGCTTATGGTGGTGGCTTATGGTGGTGGCTTATGGTGGTGGCTTATGGTGGTGGCTTATGGTGGTGGCTTATGATGGTGGGTTATGGTGGTGGTTTATGGTGGCTTATGGTGGTGGCTTGTGGTGGCTGATGATGGTGGCTTGTGGTGATGGCTTATGGTGGCTTATGGTGGTGACTTATAGTGGTGGCCTATGTTGATGGCTTATTGTTTGGTGGTTTACGTTAATACCTTATTTGTAATGGCTTATTTGACAAGTTATTGTTGTCAATGTATTTAGAGGATTTTTCTCTTGGTCTTGGCAAGTATCTCAACCCTTTTTTATGGTAGCATAATGCTTACCGCCATATTTGTAAGCAACAATAACACACTAAAATTCCAAGAATCCAAAGTACTCTAAGGTTAATGATTGTCTCTCAACTCCATTCAGCGTCTAGTCAAAAACATTATATATTTTACACATTTTTCAAAAAAAAAGTTAATTGGGAAAGTAGGCTATATGTTTAAACTAAAAATCATATCAAATCATATGCTAACTCCAACACCTACGTCTATCCCACTCTCAGTCAAAAAAATATAATATTCTTCAAATTTTTCCAACTCAGTATTTGGAAAGTAGGTCATATTTTGAAAACTAATCATCCTATAAAGTCATATATATATATACTCAAACCAATGGCTTTTATATCCTTAATCGTAAGAACAAAATATGGAATTTTTGTCATTTCTTCCAAAAATGTTCATTTTAAAACGGGGCTATATTTTGGAATTTTACAAGAAAGTTTGTTTAACGTAAATGACAGGTATTTACCTCCACTACCCACAAACCAAGTCCCAGGTCCCTGGGACAAAATCAAAAAAAAGTTCAATTTGGAAAGTAGGCGATATTTTGAAAACTAATCATCCCAAAAAGTCATATATAGACTCAAACCAATGGCTTTTATATCCTTAATTGGTAAAACAAAACTTAACATTTTTTCAGTTTTTCCAAAAAAGTCCAATTTCCAAAATTGTCTATATTTTGGGAACTAAGAATTTTACAAAAAAGTTTGTTTAACGAAAATGAAAGGTCTTTACCCCCCCCCCCCTCTACCCAAAACATAAATTTCAGGTCCCTAGGACAAAAACTGTGCAGTAGGTTTTTTTTAAGTGACCAGAACCACTATATATATATCATTTTATTCTAAGAGCTTTCCATGATGATAAGAAAAAAAGAGCTTACCATAATGATGGATTGAGTGTAAGAAAACGTCTTTTGCTGCTTGATGTCACTACTAAAGTGATACTCTTACAACAGACAAGTGAGATCATGTTTCGCTGACGTAATCGTATGTTTCCACGCACTTCCTGTGTTGAGTGCGTCATAGTGGCTAAATTTAAAACTCTAGATGAGATGTTTTGTTGACGTAATCGTATGTTCCCCGCACGTACACTTTGGACGGGTCTTTTTGAAGGGAGTCATTTTTTTACGGACCCCGGAGGACGGGTCCTTGTTGACGGGTCCCTGTGGGCGGGTCCTTTGGACTGATCCCTATGGACTGGTCCTTGCATTTTATCCAAATTATGTCAAAGGGGACCCGCCACAGGGACCCGTCAACAAGGACCCGTCCTCCGGGGCCCGTAAAAAAATGACTCCCTTCAAAAAGACCCGTCCAAAGTGTACGTGCGGGGAACATACGATTACGTCAGCAAAACATCTCATCTAGAGTTTTAAATTTAGCCACTATGACGCACTCAACACAGGAAGTGCGTGGAAACATACGATTACGTCAGCGAAACATGATCTCACTTGTCTGTTGTAAGAGTATCACTTTAGTAGTGACATCAAGCAGCAAAAGACGTTTTCTTACACTCAATCCATCATTATGGTAAGCTCTTTTTTTCTTATCATCATGGAAAGCTCTTAGAATAAAATGATATATATAGTGGTTCTGGTCACTTAAAAAAAAAACTACTGCACAGTTTTTGTCCTAGGGACCTGAAATTTATGTTTTGGGTAGACGGGGGGGGGTAAAGACCTTTCATTTTCGTTGAACAAACTTTTTTGTAAAATTCTTAGTTCCCAAAATATAGACAATTTTGGAAATTGGACTTTTTTGGAAAAACTGAAAAAATGTTAAGTTTTGTTTTACCAATTAAGGATATAAAAGCCATTGGTTTGAGTCTATATATGACTTTTTAGGATGATTAGTTTTCAAAATATCGCCTACTTTCCAAATTGAACTTTTTTTGATTTTGTCCCAGAGACCTGGGACTTGGTTTGAGGGTAGTGGAGGTAAATACCTGTCATTTACGTTAAACAAACTTTCTTGTAAAATTCCAAAATATAGCCCCGTTTTAAAATGAACATTTTTGGAAGAAATGACAAAAATTCCATATTTTGTTCTTACGATTAAGGATATAAAAGCCATTGGTTTGAGTATATATATATATGACTTTATAGGATGATTAGTTTTCAAAATATGACCTACTTTTCAAATACTGTGTTGGAAAAATTTGAAGAATATTATATTTTTTTGACTGAGAGTGGGATAGACGTAGGTGTTGGAGTTAGCATATGATTTGATATGATTTTTAGTTTAAACATATAGCCTACTTTCCCAATTAACTTTTTTTTTTAAATGTGTAAAATATATAATGTTTTTGACTAGACGCTGAATGGAGTTGAGAGACAATCATTAACCTTAGAGTACTTTGGATTCTTGGAATTTTAGTGTGTTATTGTTGCTTACAAATATGGCGGTAAGCATTATGCTACCATAAAAAAGGGTTGAGATACTTGCCAAGACCAAGAGAAAAATCCTCTAAATACATTGACAACAATAACTTGTCAAATAAGCCATTACAAATAAGGTATTAACGTAAACCACCAAAAAATAAGCCATCAACATAGGCCACCACTATAAGTCACCACCATAAGCCATCACCACAAGCCACCATCATAAGCCACCACAAGCCACCACCATAAGCCACCATAAACCACCACCATAACCCACCATAATAACCACCACCATAAGCCACCATCATAAGCCACCACCATAAGCCACCAACATAAGTCACCAACATATGTCATCAACATAAGCCACCACCATAAACCACCAGCATAAGCCACCCCTATAAGCCACCAACATAAGCCATCAACTTATGCCATCAACCTAAGACATTAACCTAAGCCATTAACATAAACCATCAACATAGACCAGCGGCATAAACCATCAACATAAGCCACCACCATAAGCCAACAACATATGTCATCAACATTAGCCACCAACATAAGCTATCAACATAAGTCACCAACATATGTCATCAACATAAGCCACTAACATAAGCCACCAACATAAGCCACCAACATAAGCCACCACCATAAACCATCAACATAAGCCACCAAAATCAGCCAACAATACATGTCATCAACATAAGCCACCCACATAAGCCACCCGCATATGCCACCAACATTATCCTGCATAAAACGTCAACACAACATCATTCTTTCACCACAAGTGTTCAGACCTTTGTAGTAGGCGGATCGACTATACAAGTCAGTGGCTACTATGGAATATACTATAACCAATAAAGGTAAACCACGTGCCCTGTATCATGGGTACTCTTATAACTATAAGCGAGAAAATGCGAATGGCATCATATTTTGGCAGTGCTCAAAACAAAGAACAACAAAATGTCTAGGTCATCTAAAAAGTAAACATGGTGAGGTCTTAAGTGTGGGTACTCATCAATGTGGTATACCAAATGAAACACCGTTAGTGTTAACAAAACATGATCAAAAGAACAAGAAAAAGCAAGTCCAACAAAAACATAGTGTTACTCTACATAGTGACTTCCTTGTGAAAAAACATTTATCTCCTCAAAAAGTCATGTTAGGACAGTTGTCAACGTTCAATAAAAACGTAACACTATCAAAAGCAAAACAGACTCTTCAAGAGGCCCCTTTTGAAAAGGAAAAAAAGGAATTGGATAGTTCTAGTGATGTTGAGGATGATGATGATGATGATAATGATGGTGACAATGACTATAATAATTATAAAGATAATATTTATAATGATGATGATGATGATGATGAAAAAGAAGAGAATGAGGGTTTAATGTCTATAAAACCATTGCGGCTTCCCCAATTTTTAAGAACAAGAGTACCTGGAGAAAGTTGTAAAAGGATCTACAACAAGCGTTGTGTTTAAAATCTATGTCAAACAATGGTAAAGAGATAAAAAAAACTAAATGAATAAAAATATTGTATGGGTATTGGCTGTTTTTTCTTAATTGCTATCCCCATGTCCCACTATTAATACAATTGTTAACCATCAACAGTCTCTGACTATGTTCAGAAAGGGAGTGGCCTTAAACAATACACTATATCTATGGTTTGTGTACCGAGTATCATAATAATACAGTGTGGCCAAGCCATGTTAAGGCAATAGTTATGTCAGGTAAGGGATTCGAACCCTTGCTTCCTTATACAGAAATTCGATCTTAAGTCAAACACCTTAACCACTCGGCCAACCTGACAGTTACTAATTTAATTGGTCTTGAGGACTTGAGTGTTTACAAAACATTTTTTCCAGTATACATTGCCTAAACCACTTGCTTGTTTTGAAATATAGATTTTGTTTTGTTTTACCATAATATTGCAGTTATGAGTCTTGTGAACTGGGTGTTCAATATAGGGTTAAAGGCATTTTAAAATCATTTTAGAAAAGCTCTTAGGTATCGTGTCATGGGTTTTAGTAATGCATTACTGTTCGTTGACTAACATTTACCGTTACACAACATTATTTTGGTGAACGTATATGTTGTTGTTTGAGTCTTTAGTCCTTTGACTGGTTTGATGTAGATCTCAGTGTCTATCTGTCCCGAGCTAATCGTTTCATCTCTATATAGCTACCACATCCTACATTCAAGGCTATCTGTTTAACATATTCTAACCTTTGTCTCCCCCTACAAGCTCTTGGGTTCAATTCCTAGCTTTAACACAAAATTTTAAAAGTGGTATGAGGACTAAAACAAGTATACTCAGTCTCGGGTGGTCAAAAATAAGTAGGGTTTGATTCACACCTCAACCATACAGCACCATTTTTTTTATATTTTTTAAAATAATGATAGCCATTTGTTCATTTTCACATTTCACACATTACAATTTGTCAATTTTCCATTTGCATTTCTTTTAAATGTCAGTTTAAAGTTTTTGAATTTCATGATATGGAAACATGGATTTTCCAATTTGTAGTTTACACATTTTATTTTTATTTTGTTTATGTCAAAAGTTCATATTTGCGAAACATGATTTTTTCATTTCAAGATTTTGTAAATGGTGTTAAAGTGAGTGCTCGGCCATTGCGATCTTACAGTCTGTCTATGTGTATGCAAAACATAGAGGTCTACTATTACTACTGAAGGTAAGGCTGTTTCTACTCTCTCTCTCTCTCTCTCTCTCTCTCTCTCTCTCTCTCTCTCTCTCTCTCTTTCTGTGTAGTCATACATCCACACAACCTTGCCTGTCTTTGAGAACAAACACACAACCACTCTATTTATCCCTAAAAAGATCATTGACATGCACACTCATCCCAAAGAACTTTAATTATACATTTAACATTTACCATTACAAAAATAAATGGTTTCCACTATTTACAAAAAATTAACTATTTACAATTACAAAAATAAATATTTACAAAATACTAAATCAATTAAATCTACTGGTTACAAAAGCCATGTCTCTAAACAATAAAATATAGAAATCACACCTCCTCCACGTGGTTATAACCCCTTGCTAGGCTAATGCGTAGGTCATTCATCTGCACACATTTGTTATCCATCAAAGCAAAAGTGCATTTTCTCTGTTCCACAAGATACGAATTATAGTTGCTGGATTGTATCCTGCACCGTTTATGCGACATAGCTATACCGGTTCATGAAATCGCTAGGTAGTTCTCTACATATAGCTCTACATATGGCTTCCTTACAGCTAGTGTGCGATAGACAGCATTAACTGTATATCACACCCAGTCCACCTTTGTATTTGTAATCCAAGTAATAATTTGAAAAGAGACGAGTGTAATCGGTTTAAAACATTATCTCTGCTTTTTTATATGTTTATGACATGCGTATTAACCTGAAATCAAACCCTAGTCCACTTTAGTGAAAGGCTAACAGCTTAACCACTACGCCACTATGCCCTTTTTTCTTAGTTTGATTCGTTCTAGGACTTAGAGCTTGAAATCGAGTTAAACTCTCTAGTGTAAGTGGCACATGTGCGCGCCACTGCAGCAAAAAAATGGTTAGCTGGTAACATTAGACAACCGGAAATGATTGTATTTCTGTTAGCCAAGCATTTCTGTCATCTGCCTACAGCGTGAGCACTGTCAGCAAGACAGCTTAGTTTAGAACAAGTGTGTGTGTATAGATTATTAGCCTCAGGTATTTAAAGCTTGTTGTGTGTAGTGACCATCTTGTCCCAGTAACCACTGAGCAAGTTTTAACAGTCAACCCATAAAAACTGCATAGGATAGATGGGTGAGGTTCATGTACTTGGGTGTGTGCATTAGCACCATGCACTAGTTTTACCTTACCCTCTATAGGTAGAGCGTTATCCCTTTCCTTTTTGACATTACCAATGACCACATCCACCCACAAGTTTTACACTTAAACCCTTGGCTCGTTTTCGATTAGGTTTGGTTCGGTTTGGTTGAGTTTGATTCAGCTTGGTTCAGTTTAGTTCAATGTAGTCACTATTTTGTTTCATTAGCTATCCTCTTTAACCAATCAATTAAAGATAGTCTACTCTTAATTCTTGAATCAATAAATCCGATTTTGTATACACCGTTTGTCATTTATTAACCCATGCCTGCAACCTATACTCTCTCTGCACTACAGTCTGATCTGAAAACAAGTTCCAATAGTGAAAGACTTGCCAGTCACCATACATGTTGCCTACACTAGTTCTTTCTCTGCCTAGCTATGTTTCATCACTCACGGTAAACAACTCACATGTCCGTATCCAATTATTAATTTATAAAATCTCAGGTCAATGACCTTAATATTTTGGATATTTTAGGTAAATTCATTGGTCATGGGAAAGAGTTGACCATTCTAAGTCCTATGACACCTCATATGTCGATATCCGAGTATTAGTTTATATAATCTCAGCTCAATGTCCTTGTTGTTTTGAATATTTGGGGTAAATTCGTTGGTCATGGGAAAGGGTTGGCCATCCTTAGTATTATAACACCTCACTTGACTCTCTCCCATTATTAGTTATCGAGATATTAACAACAGTGCAATTAGGCCCTTTTGACAAACATTAAATATATATTTAGAAACAGAGCGTCACCCCGAGTGCTAGGACCCCACATACAAGTCCCTAGCCTTATTGGTTCGCGAAATATTAACAAAAGTGTAGTTAGGCCCTTTGTTAAAATGTCAAAAATACATTCAAAAAGAGAGTGTCTGCTCAAGTCCAACGACACCTCACAGGTCAAAATCCCATCATGGGTTCAGGAAATATCAACAAAAGTGTAGTTAGGCCCCTTGTCAAAATTTCAACAAATACATTTAAAAAGGGAATGTCATCCCATGTGCTACGACCCCTCATACAAGTCCCTAGCCTTATTGGTTCACGAGATATTAACAAAAGTGTACTTAGGCCCTTTTGACAAAAATCAAAAATACATTGAAATACGGGGCGTCATACCAAGTCCAACGACCCCTCATACAAGTCCCTAGCTTTATTGGTTCATGAGATATTAAAAAGCCAATGACCTATTAGTTTTGGATCATTTGGTTATTTTTTTAAATAACTCATCTATAAATCATTATTTAAAAAGTCCGCCCTCTTACGAAAACCTCAAGTGCGCATGCGTAAAAACAGAAAACAAACATGTTAATTCATAGTAGCAATCGGCTCTTCACATGCGTTTCATGTGGAACAACGTTTAATTTCATCATAGCATTAGAGACCATGGGTCAGTCCATAGGGACCAGTCCAAAGGGACCGGTCTAAAGGGATCAGTCCAAAGGGACAAGGATTCTTCCACAAAGACCTGTCCACAAGGACTTGTCCACAAGGACTCGTCAGCCATGACCCCGCCAACAATGACCCGTCAACAATAACCCATCCATAGGGATCTGTCCACAGGGACCTGTCCACAATGACTTGTCAACAAGGACCTGTCCACAAGGACCCGTTAGGTTGGGTTAGGTTACACTACAGCCACCATCATTTAAAAAGCCCGCCCTCTTACCAAACCTATGAGTGGACATGTGTAAAAACAAAAAACTAGCATGTTAATTCATAGTGGCTTTCCACCGAACATATGCACTTTATGTGGAACAACGTTTCATTCCATATCGGCATTCAAACTCTCACATGTTGCAATTGGAAAGAGAGATTCTCTAAAAAATTCAATTTCACCCTCTAGTAGGGGTAGGTTTTATTTTTGGGGTTGAAATATGTTGTCCGTTGGAAAGGGGGTGTCAGCCCGAGTTCAATGACACCTCGTACAAGTCTCTAGCCTGATTGGTTCGCGAGATATTGCCATTTTAGTATTCCAGCGGTGGCGGTGGCGGTGGGTGTAGAACCCCTCAAAACACACTACTAAGGCCAAGCGCCTCTTTCTTATACAAGTCACAATGTCTTCTTGATGGCTGTAAAGCTCATCATTGTGCCGAATTCTGTAGGTGCCTCCCTCTTCCCGTATAGGTCCTAGTATCCTCCGCAGGATCTTCCTCTCCTTGAGTTCAAGTTTCCTGAGTCGGCCTTTCCTGACCATCACGAGGCATTCAGAGGCGTACAGAACAGATGGTTTTACTACTATAAATTTCTTAAAATAAAATGTAATTGAGACATGCCCGTTGCTCACGGTAAAATTTTCCTTCAAATTTATTGTACAATAATTTAATTTTATAAAATTTATGTTGCTCACGGTCAAATTCAAGTTTTGTATAACCTTTGATAAAACTTTCCATAAAATAGGACATGTTCTATTCCGTAAAATTAATTTTACGAAACGAACTAATCAGGGAAGCTGACATGAAGATGATGCTGGCGTCACGTGGTGAGAAGATTGTGAAGCTCGCTTGTAAACAAACTCTTCGAAAATAAAACATGGAGGACGGTTGTCGTTTGGGGGTAAAATTTACAGTCGATTCGCATTATTAACGCAAAGCGGTCATGAAACTTGCTTTAAGTACATTTGAAAAATATGCGTGGTACTGAATGAATTCATCCCAATCAATATTTAAGATATAATTGTAATAATTGGATATTTAACCATACGCGCTGATAAGAAGTGCAACAAATTGCTGTATAGTCAGTTGGAAAAGTGTGCTAGTGGTATCACGCTCGCTTGCTGAATTGAAGATCCCGGGTTCAAGGCTATCCAAGGGCGGAGATTTTTACTTCCTTTTAATTATTTTATAATTTTCTCCTTACGTCGTACAGCAATATTGCAACTTTGTTTTGTGTTTTCTCCCATTTAAAATTTTTATTTTCCCTAAATACTGTAACCATGGACGGATACCATTCGTGATAACTATTAGAATTTAAATAGTTAAGTATTTATCCCAGAATAATAATAATACTAATAATATGACACGTTCTGTATTTACTGGATATTTATTTATTTATTTATTTAAACCAAGTCTACTTGTTAATTGTCACTTTAACTCAGAGAGTCATATCGTGACCTACAAACAATAAACACATAGATAACATAAATTTACAGGAAAAATCTACAGACAGCAATATGTACAGATAGGCTCTCCTAGGCTTTAACAAGATTTATAGCTTAGGAAGCCATCTCCTGTACTTGAATGCTTAATTTACATGCATCTTTGTTCTGAATCTCATCCGACGCTTTCTTATTCCACATTGCCCTGATGGTATTAAAATATTTTGCTAATTGACCTGCTTTCCCCCATTCCCTTTTTAGTAATTTAATTAAAGTGTGATACTCATTTTCATTTTCTATTCTGTTTATATCTGCTTTGTCTACAAACCTTGCTCTTATCATTTTAATTTCCTTGCATTCCCTGATCAGGTGCGCCGCACCCATAACCTTCCCACAAAACAGGCAAATGTCCTCTTTTCCTACTTCTCTCAACGCTTTGTTCTTATACACCCCCATTAACCACCAAATTATCCCTCTCATTTCTCTTTTCATTAGGCATTGAGGCTTTATGCTCATAAAGTTCCTTATTTCGCAGAACTCCGTTAAGGTTCTCCTACTGGTGCACTCTTCCCTTAGCACCTGCAACTCTACGTCATTAACCCTTCTGCACACTTTTTTACACACCCTACCTTCCTCTCTTTGTAAGTCCCTATCCCATAGATAGCCCATTCCTAATCTTTCCAGTACACTTCTTACCCCGTCCACCCAGTAGCCCTCTTGCTGATGCTTCATTTGGTGCAGGTAGGCTACCTTAAGCATTTCCCCCCCTCCACCTGCTTTTAAACGAATCCAAGACTTTATGACCCTTTTTATGATATGTTGTCTAATGCTTACATCCTCACACAACATTCTCGCTCCACAATTCGCCGTGCAACTAGGTAGCCCCAAAATTATCTTGGCAAACCTACTTACAATACTGTCCAGGGTTTTCGTTCCTTCCTCTAAACCCCATACTTCCACTCCATAGAGTGCTCTTGAAACGATGAGTGCGTTGAACACATTCTTATACACTTTGTAGTCAAGATTCGGTAACCTACGCTCTAACACTTTAACATTCGCCAATGCCGCTAGCCCTTTCGATTTTGCCCTTTTAATTTGTTCGGTCCATTTACCATTACTCGCCATTATCATCCCTAGATACTCAAGTTTTTTCACCGTCTCTAACTGAGACCCATACATGACCCACTTTTCATTCTTAGCCAGTTTAACTCCCTTTTTGCAGACCATAACTTTGGTCTTACTCGGGTTAATTTTTAAGTTCCAGTCCTCACAGTATCTCACAATCTCGTCAATACTATATTGCATATTATAGGGTGTTAGAGCAAGCAGAAGGATGTCATCAGCGAAAGCTAGGCCCGGGATATCATAATTGTCCAAGCAAGGGTTGGACCGTTGCTCAAAGCCCTTTGACTCGAAAATATCGTTGATAAATAGCAAAAAAAAAGCACCGGGGATAATTTGCATCCCTGTTTTAGACCTATATTAGACTTTATCTCTCCTACAATTACATCATCTTTAGTTTTAATTGCACATTTCACTTCGGAATACACATTCTCAATTGCTCGTATCATTTTATGTGACACCCCGATTTTTCCCAGTTTAGCCATGACAGCTCCCCTGCTCACTGAATCAAACGCCTTCTCCAAATCAATAGCTGTGATATACAGCTTACCTCTTTTCCTTCTTATGTACTTGTCCATCACCGTTTTAACCACCATTATATTGTCACTGGTCCTCATTCCTTTTCTGAACCCTGTCTGGAGTCTCGAGAACACCGAACAGCCCTCTGCCCATGCTATTAAACGCTTGGATAAGACCCCGGTGTACATTTTGCTCAAATTATCAAGCAAAGTTATGCCTCTATAGTTGCCTGGGTCTAGTTTGTCCCCACGCCTCTTATATATTGGACAAATTATCCCCTCCTGCCACGCCCTTGGAAATCTACCTCCGTCAAAGATTTTGTTAAAGATTTTTACCAAGCTGTCCATCATGAACCTATTGCTACTCAACTCTTGCCAAAATTCATTTGTTATCCCCGAAATAGCACCTGACTTCCCTCCTTTACTTTTTGTCATTACTTCCTTAATTTCCTCTATCGATATGACTTGGTCCAGCATAGGCAGAGTGACCCCCAGCCCCCTCGGGACGCCAAACTCATCCCTCTTCCTCCAATTATCTTCAGCATTTAACAGATTCTCATAATATGCAATCCATATTTCATCACTTATAGAGCTACCCCCACCACTTCTGCTCCCCATACAGTAAGACTTTATCCTGCTCCACACTTTGCTACAGTCGTTAGCTTTAGAATCCTTATTTAGTGCTGTTGCTTCCTTACCCTGCCATTCATCTTTCATTTTACTGAGCAGTTCCCTATATTCTTTCCTTAGACGACAAAATTCTACTCTCATCGTATCATCCCCTCCTCTCTTGTATAACTTCAGTGCCCTAATAACTTCGGTTTTCTTCCTTCTACAAGATTCATCATACCATCCTTTAATTCTCCCTAATTTTCCCCTAGCCTTCACGCGCATTTTCCGCCCTGCCATCATAATTGCATTCTCAATCATACGTATTACCCCTTCAATTTCATCATTACTGATCATTAAACTTATTCCTACCTTTATCAGCTCAAAATTTTCTCCCTGGAAGTAGTTCTGGAACTCTCTGCAGTTTTCCTCCCTCCATCTGAATCTATTCACTTTTCTCTCTATAGCTTTAACTTGTGGGTTCCCTTTTGATTTTGTCACCGCTCCCTGCATGTTGACGACAATTGGTAGGTGGTGTGATTCCCCCCATTCTTCAACAGTGACCCTCTTAATTAGGGTTAGTGCTCCTCTGGAACATATTGCTAAATCTATTACACTTCCTCCAATCTCTGTTATATACGTCAGGTTACCTTCTTCATCCCCCACACAGACACCATTTAATATGTATAGCTCTTCTGCACCACATAGTTCCAAAATCTTTTCTCCGTTCTTGTTACATTCCTTGTCTTTGCTGTGCCTATCACCACATACGGCCTCGGCAACCCCCTTGCTGTAAAGGGGCTTTCTGTCTGCAACCCTCGCATTGAAGTCCCCTAACAGCACAATCTCTGCCTCTTCATATATATTTTGAATTCTGTTTATTTCAATAGCTAACTCATCGAAAAAGCTTTCTCTTGCATACGGGGAATTCTCCGGAGGGTTGTAGACAAAGCCGAAACATACCGTTCCTTTCCCCCTCCCCCTAATATCTGCTTTTACCCACACTACTTCTTCCAGTTCTGAACTAATAAATTCTGATAATTCCCTCACCTCTTCTTTAATTAAAACAACAATACCCCCTGGGAACCTACCGGTGCGAGCTTTCCTAATCTTAGGTTTTGTATATATATTGAAGCCATCTAATTTAACCTCGCAACCTACAGGGAGCCAACTCTCAACAAATCCTACAATCTGCATATCTTCTATTAGGGTCAAAACTACATCGTTGCCTCTCTTATTTAAAAAACCCTCTATATTTACGCTAGCAATATTCCAGTTTAGTTATTTTTTACCCCTACCCTCCTCGCTGGCGGTAGCTTTACTTCTAGTAACTCTAGCTTTCTCTAACTCTAGTATACTACCACCTGGAGAAGAAATGACCTCCTTCTCCACATTAAACTGCTCTGCCAAGGTTTTCTTGCCCCAAAGTTCTTTTAGACTAGTAACTAGTTGTTTGCCAGTCTCACCTTTCTGCAAACCACGCACTTGTCCGGTGATCCTGGCGCTGACGTTAGTCGTTCCTGCTCGCGCCACATCCGTGTTGGACTTGGAGGTCGCTGCTCTCTGTTGACTCATCACCGCACTTTCCTCTGACCCGACAACTGCTTCCACCTGGTTGCTAGGTCTAACTGTCTCCTGTTGTTGTTGCTTCTCCATATCCTGGAGTTGTGCCACTGTCCAAATCCGATCCCAGTTGTTGCCGCTAACCGCCAGTCTATTACCTTTTACATAAGCCTTGAGACCAGAGCTCCTTGCCTTCCTTAAATGAAACTGCAAGGTCCGTTGCTCGCTTGCCTCTTCTTTACTCATTTCTCTCCTTATCCATATCCTCTCCCCTTTCAAGTTCCTTGTGTTCGCCAGAATTCTGTGAGCCATCAGCGAAGAAACTAATGACACTTTCACGGGCCTCGTGCCCCTTCCTCGCCCTATCCTGGTCACATTGTCAATCTCTGAGACTCCAATGTTTATCCGCATGCCTTCACTAATCACTCGGAGCACCTTGGATGTTAGATCCTCGGTGCTTTCCTTGGCATCTTCCTTTATTCCGTAAATGAAGACGTTTTTCTTTCTCTCATCCAGCTTGGTCTTCCTTAATTCATTTACCTCAGCCTCTAATATCTTCACCTTTTCTCTCAGGTCTTTTATCTCTCTACTATTCTCGGCCAGCCTTTCTGTCACTATTCCCATCTCTTCTCTTATACATGTCTTCATCTCCTTGAATTCCTTACATTGCTCACGAAGAATGTCCCGGACCTGGTCATTTTGTGACACTTCCTTTACAATTTCCCTTATTTTTTCCATTTCTTGCCATCCCAGCTGACCAGGCCCTGGGTTTGACTCCACTCCTCCAATTAATAGTAGCGTCGCCACAACCAGCGCTACCATCCCCATCGCCAAAACCCCCATCTGTTCAGTGACGTTGCCCACTATCACCTTCCCGACACCGAAATCGCACTTCACTCTAGCCTGCCAGCGGCCGATGACCGCCCGGTACTGCTGAATAGCGATTCCCATTCTTCCTTACACTTCACTGCACGTCTGTTCACCTTGCTTGCTTGGTTGAAACTGGTTTACTGGATATAGCTAGCGCTTATCACACAGACGCCGTTTAAAGAAAATATAGTTTAATTCTGATGTATTGATTCGTAGGCCTACTTGTTTATGTTGCCCCTAGGATATCTACCTGAACGAGAAAAACAATCCGATTGGTTGTTGTACTCAAACTGCCAGGAAAAATGGCACCTGTTCAATTTCATGAGTTGTATTGAAGCTATTATGGAAGGCAGAACCTAGCATGGAAGGTACATATCACACGGTGCTAGACGCATAGACCAGTGTGTACACCAGTACTGGTGGAAGCTTTCATACTAACTAGTGTCGTGTGATACGGGCTCCCAAGCTGTTAGTGTTTTAATGGACGAGTACCAGAAATATCAGGTTAAAACGCCCATATACCAAAATAGAAATGCAAGAAGGGAGGCAGAAATCTCAATCGCCGAATATGTTTCACAAATTCGACCGAACACAAGCAAGGCTGATGTGAAGGCGAAGATAAAAGGGTTTCGAACTCACTTGCAGTCTCATTTCAGGAGAAATGCCTAGCCTCATGTTAAGTGTCCTGTCGAATAATTTTGGGACCAACGAGATCTAGGAGTTTTTAGCCTACTTTCGATTTTTGCAAAAAATGAAAGTAGACTTATGAGATCAACACAGGGCGAAAAAAAGTGTGTCTGTCTGTGTGTGTGTATGTGTGTGTGTGAGTCTGTGTGTGTGTGTCTGTGTGTGTGTGTGTGTGTGAGTGTGTGTACTCTGAATGTCTGTCCCCCCCTATCAATTCGAACACGGTGAATGCGAATTGAACGAAATTTGGTACAAAGGTAGCACTAGCAAAGGACACCTCAGTGTCATGTTTTATATCGCCGCCATCTTGACGGAAACGTAATGGCGGCCACACAAATGTTCAAAGCTTAAATCAAATTACGACTAACGTAATCATCCGATCTCTACCAAATTTTGCAACGACATACCTTTATGGGGGGAGCATCCTTTGACCAAACCAATAGGTCATCAGCGTAATAGTTTGCGGATGGCGGCCATCTTTGTGTGAAAATCGATTCCCCCTATTAATTCGAACACGGTGCAACCGAATGGAACGAAATTTGGTACAGAGGTAGTACTAACAAAAGGCACCTCAGTGTCATGTTTTATATCGCCGCCATCTTGACGGAAACGTAATGGCGGCCACACAAATGTTCAAAGCTTAAATCAAATTACGATTAACCTAATCATCCGATCTCTACCAAATTTTGCAACTACATACCTTTATGGAGGGAGCATCCTTTGACCAATCTAATAGGTCATTCACCTAATAGTTTGCGGATGGCGGCCATCTTTGTGTCAGAATCGATTCCCCCTATTAATTCAAACACGCTGAAACCAAATGGAACGAAATTTGGTATAGAGGTAGCACTAGCAAAGGGCACCTCAGTGTCATGTTTCATATCACCGCTATCTTGATGGAAACGTAATCGCGGCCACCCAAATGTTAAAAGCTAAAATGTAATTACGACCAACCTAATAATCTAGTCTCTACCTAATTTTGCAACACCATATCTTTATGTGGGAAACATATTCTGACCAAACTGCAAGAACATCAGCCCAATAGTTTGCAGATGGTGGCCAAGTATGTGTGCAAATCGATTCCCCCTATCAATTCAAACACGGTGAAACCGAATTGAACGAAATTTGGTACAGAGGTAGCACTAGCAAAGGGCACCTCATATTCATGTTTAATATCCCTATGTTGTATTTCAACAAGCTCCTACAACCAACATTCAATCATACTCCTTGAAAAGGACAAAGAGTTATAACAATACCCATGCTTTTAGGAGAAAGTAGGCTATATGTTCTTTACTGAACATCTTGTTTTAAAACTGCTTTCCTCCATTCTTAGAAAATTCCTATATGAATTCTGATTTCTAACCTCAACTCATTTTCGACCAAGGAGAGTATTCCTCTACTCTTTTCTTCTTTTTATCCATTCCCGAGTCCAGGACTTCCTAGCATTTCTTTTCTTCCTTTTTACCACTGTACGACATATAATTGTAGCTAAAGCAGCAATTTTTGCAATTTTTGCTTTGTTTGTTGGAGCCACACTCTCAAACCTATGAGTTTTGAACAGCTGATTCTTGGTTCAGAAGTTTATCGGTAGATGGCGATCCTGATACATCCACGGATTTTATAAAATAATTTTACCGTGAACAACACAGCTTGCTTTCGTCAAATTTTTATAAAATTAGTTGTAAAATAAATTTTAAGAAACATTTTACCGTGAGCAACGGGCATAATGGTTAAATCTTTAAAATAACTTCAGCGCCTTGTAAATATACAGTATTTAGTGCATTAAATCATGAAAATGATAACTGAAATGTTGGGAAAACTGGCGTTGAGTCTAAAAATTTGCACACCTCTGTAGTAAAGAATTCATAAATATGGCACTTTTGAGTGTGATTCATAAAAGTATTAAAGTATTTTTGTATTCAGAAGTAGCCTAAGGAAAAGAATAAGTAAAAACAAAAGAATCCGGTCCCTACAAACGAGGATTCAAAACAAAGAGACGAATCGCACTCTGATTTCATAAATACCGACAATTTGTGAAAAAGTGTGTTGAAACAAAAACAATACAAACAAAAAAAGACAAGAGTGATTACCAAAGAATACAGAATAGCTCACAGGTTAATTTGAATAATATGTTTCTAAAAATAATACAAAGTTATAATGTGTTTGAATTGAATGGAACGCCATAGCACGAATGGCAGCACTGGAGGAGCGGGGACATCAGGGCATGTAAGTTAGCTTGGAGGTGCGCCAGACTTTGTGGTAACACCATGTTTCTCGTCTACCAGATGCTCCTCATGCGGCAAGAAACCAGCCAGTGGAACAACTTCCCGCACCTGCTGCTGTTCAGTTCCCTTCACAAACTGATTCCCTTACAAGATAGTTTTCTTCTTCCTCTTCTGTAGTCCATAACAAATATAAATCTACTTAAAATAAAGTCCCCGATTCTTGGATGTCACGGGTAATCTCCAGAAACAATGGATGGATTTTGATGCGGTTTGCACCATTCTGTAAAGGATATCTCGAGGAAGGTTCTGTAGGAAATAATTTAATTATGATCAAAGGAAGCCAAGCAGTAACGATTTCAATGAAAAAGTGGAAATAAAAACCTGGTGTCCGGGCGCTTTTTAAGCTTACGCTGGGCAAACCATTAAAAATATCTATATACTATGAGTGTAAGAATTGTTCAGCATGAAAAGTTCTACAAAAAAGACCATGAGACAATATCTCTATCTTCAATACATCGCCCACCATAAGTGTTTTTACGTTTCCATTTCTACCAAAAATCTCCATTCTATTACTGAGTAAACAGTTTACGAGCTAGCTAGCGGTCAAGCCTATTACCCCAGATACAGCCAGCTATAAACTGTCGAGTCGCGTTGAGTTAAGACTTCAGAGAAGAGTGGTTTTGTTTGGAGTTTCCCTGGAAGTGCAACTCGACTCATTTCGCCTGTGAACTTTTCGTTCCGCAAAATACACAGTCAACTTAAGATTGGACGGAAAGGGAATTTGAGTTTCATGCACTTCGCCAGCTTTAAATTACGTCTGACAAGAATTCGTACATGATAATATAATTAATAGTCCCGTCAGTGATTTTAACCCTACATGCCGAATAGGTCGTAGTTCATTGACATCGAAAAAAAAAAAAAAAAAAACGCTCATCACGTAATTCAGGCCACGCCAACCCGAGCACTTAGTGCTTGCGCGCCCCGGTGCCGCACCGGGCAGCACCGGTGCTTTCCCCCTCCCATCACTCTTTCCTCACCGTGTAGAGGAGATAGCACAGCAATGGATCACTGACCGCGCTTTCATGAATGACATCACGGGGTATTTAAATTATGATGATTATGATAATTGTTGTTTTAAGGGTCCTAATATCTAGGTTATCGGCCCCTGATGGTTTGGGTGATATGCAAATGAAATGCAAACTGAAAAAAAAACTTAACTACTAACCTACATACTAGAAGAAGAAATGGAAAACTAAAGGAGAATAAGGCAAATAAAGGACAGAAGGAAAAGACCTGCCCTCAACCCTCGAAGAAGGCGGATTGAGGGACTTGGAAGGAAGGAGAGCCATGAAAGGCAGAGAGGAAAGTGAAAGAGGAGAGGGTCCTCCCCACAGGTAAGGTACAAAAGGGGGAAACCGGACCCAGCTCAGGAATCCATCGGGGTCGCCAAATCCCGAACTCACCAGCCGTGAGCTCCTGAGGGTGTAGCAATATCTAGGGTGCACCAGACGTGGTGGGGCTACATACACCCGGCCTCCTTGAGGGCCTTGAGCAGAAGGCAGGAGATAACATGAAAAGAAAGAGAAGGCTGACCCCTCGCAGAAGGAGGGAATCAGAAAAGATGAGACAAGGGCCAATTAAGGCGGGAAAGTGAAAGACTCCCTAGGCCTCGGATACCCTAATACCGTCGGGGTCGGAAGAGAACAAGAGTTGACCAAGGGAGGTCGACAGGAAAGAAGACGGCGAACAGCCCGGCACAAGTAAGTGGAAGCAATGCCGGACTCAGCTGGGGACCCGTGGTCGCCAACCCACGTCCCTCTAGATGTGAGCCCCTGGGGGGGGGGGGTATTTAAATGATTTAAATGTCTCGTTGCAAGGCAAAAATAAATTAATCAGTACTATGTGTGACCGTATTGATAGTTTCAAATTGCAGCTTGTGCTTTTTAAAAGTCAGCTACCAGAAGGAAATTGGGACAATCTTTGATTCTAAAATCCTTGAATTTAAGTACTTATGAACACATCAGTGAGTACACTTAAGCGTCACAGTCATTACTTGAAGAATTTGAAGATAGTTCGAAGAAATAAAACATATAAAACTGGCACTTTAAGTTTTAATGACGCCTTTTTCGGTGCACCCAGAGCTGACAAAACTACAGTGCATATCATTTTGACAGACCGATATTACCATTACAATGGTGATTTAATTTAGTTTTATAAAGCCGTTGATGAACATGAATTCTCGAGGATTCGTGCCCTTGTCCTGAAATTTGTTGCTATGTTCGGAACAACGTTCATTTGTGAACAAATGTTTTCAATTTTGAATATTAACAAAACAAAAACAAGGTGAAGTTTGTCTGATGCTTCCTTGGAAGCTTTTCTTCGAATTGCAACTGCCAAAACAATTGTTCTAAATATCGGAAAATTAGAGGGTTCAAAGCGATGCCATTATAAACAAAGAATGTTGAAAATTAGTGCAAATCAGGAGCGCAATAAAACTATTATTCCTCTCAGCACACAAAATTGACATTATATTTATTATTATTCGTTTTCATACAGTTACGCCGCCTGACTCGCGCTGAGCCCAACCCCATTAGTACAGTACAGCTGGAATGGTTTTGTTCCAAAAACCGTGCTGTGGTTGGCTTTTTGTAAATCGTTAGAAAAGCACAAAAAAAGCTCAACCCTAAATTTCGGAATAATTTGTAGTATCATGATGTCGGAAAACTAAAAAAGCTTTTTTTTTATAAACAAAACATGTAGAGGACATTGTTACCTACAATTTGTATCTTTGAGGTCATGTCATACGTTTTGAAATGCAGAAGCTAGGTGGCGCCAAAGTTTCCAAAAAAGTGTTTTTTCACTTTTTGTCCTAGCAAAAATGCTTTTTTTTTTACAAAAGAGTGTATCAGAAATGTGTTCCTCTCAAAATTGTCTGCAACATTTATTTAAGCGTTTGTTTCCTCCGACTTACCGTTCCAAAGTTATAGCGCAGCAAATGCAACGCTGCGTAGTCAAGGCTACTATTGTTACTGCGGAGAGAGCGGTGGGCATAGTTTAGACCGGGACCGGTGTCGGACAATTTTCACACTTCGGCAGACTATAACTTTCGAACGGTAAGTCGGAGGAAAAAAATGTTTCAATAAATGTTGTAGACAATTTTGAGAGGAACAAATTTCTGATTCGCTCTTGTGTGAACAAAACATTTTTTCTAGAACAAAAAGTGAAAAAACACTTTTTTTTGAAACTTTGGCGCCACCTAGCTTCTGCATTTCAAAACGTATGACATGACCTCAATGAGACAAATTGTAGATGACAAGGTCCTCCACATTTTTTGTTTAAAAATCTTTTCTTTAAAATACGTCGATTCAGAGAAAAGCTTTTCAATTATTTTTTTTGAGTTTTCTGACAAAATGTTCGTGCAAATTATTCTGAAATTTAGAGTTAAGCTTTTTTTTGTGCTTTTCTAACGATTTACTAAAGCCAACCATAGCACGTTTTTTTTTCTGTGCAGCTGTAGGCCTACTGTACTAATTCACCAAACAACAGCAACAACACGACTCTTGCCTCGCTAAGCGCTGACACTACACGTTCCTCTCCTACAGCAGAGCACCGGTGCTCGCGAAACACCTGAGTCGGCGTGGCCTGACGTAATTCATATATAGTGTGTAGCAACCCGCCCCGGCTTCGCCCGGTATCTTTAATTTACCCAGCGTTAGCTTAAAAGGCGCACGGACGGCAGGTCCCAGACCCAATTCAGAAAAGCCGAGGTGAACAGCGAAACTCCAAACACATAAATATACTCTTCTCTGAAGTCTTAACTCGACAGTTTGATGCTGGCCGAAGCTGGTGTGATAAGCTCGCTAGCTCGTAAACTTCTTCGACTCGATTCACTGAAATCGTTACTGTTCGGTTCCTTTGACCACAAATGAATGTTTATTCTCCAGAAACCTTCCTCGAGAAATCTTTGTGATTCCTTCCATCATTTAGCGCTGTGCACCGTAAAATTGGATTGGGTTTGAATAATGGGGAAATATTGAACCCGCTGAGCTATGGTTCATGTGATATTTTTTTTATGACAGAGCATTTATGAGGGGATGTTGTACTTTTGAACACACCCAGGAAGCCACGTGAAGCTGAGAGATCACGCGATTATAAGGTGCCATCGAGCAAGCAATAATAGTATGAGATATTTAAATTGCCAAAGTGGAAATTTCATCTTTGAAACGTCGTATAATTCACGGATGCTGCGTGATACAAAAGTAGCGTCACTAGCACGTGCAGCATGATAAAATAGTATTAGCTCACATGCTAATCCACATCTGCAAGATTAAGGCTGTGTCGTATTTTATAATTGAAGCCTATAATAGTCACGACGGACATTATAATTTTGGAAGTGAGAGGATGAATAATCACGCAACTTATTTCGCTAACCACGTGATTGGACTTTTATTCACCATGGTTGAAGCAGTCACCATGGGCTAATACCATCCCAGTATGGGGGGGGGGGGGGTGACGTTTCTACAGGAACCAGCGTGATGGTGGAACTTCCAGAACGATGAACGAGAGGGAAGGTGCCAAAATGCCATTTCCAGGCATATCCACGAAGATGTCGACAGGGACAAATCGAACCCTGGTCTTTGGGGGAGTCCAGATGGGAATCCTGATGAGTAGGATACCGATCCAGAGAGCCAGAGAGGTTTATGTACAACCCTTGTTGTGGAATAGAGAGCTGAGTGAGAGCTCCTCCATTTCGTGAGTTTTTGTCACACCCCTTCTTTGTTCTAGTTTCTGGTGGTATAGTAGTTTTAATGTAGTTTGTGAATCAACCACACTCAGTGTCAGCCATTTTTCTAGGTAGGGATGTAACTAGATTAGTTAGATGTCATTTATTTCAGTTTAGAGTGAGACACGCTTGGGGTCAGACATTTTGGTCAGCCCTGGTGCAGCTTGGTGAACGTCGTGGAACGTCAATGCCTACCATTTTGCTGAACCCGATCGTAGTCATTTTGAGGCTATTTTGTTCAACCCTACTTGGGGTAATTTTCAAGTCTTTGCTGACTGTAGTTATGGCAATCAGATGCCTTGGTTATTAATTGACTGCATTCTTCGCAGCCATCCTTTGTTACACCCCTGACTGTCGTTAGAACGGTCGTATCATTTAGGTAGTCGACAGTAACTACCAGTTTGTAAATGCATTATATTTCATTTTGAATAAGCTCAGAAGCTATTCTTGGTCATGTTTGAACCTAACAACTAGAAGGAATGTTTCGTTGCCTAGCATCGAACGCGGTTCCCAACGTATCATTAAGCAGATCTAGTGTGTGAATCTGTGCCACATTTATCATATTTTTCTTGTGTCGTGTGAGACACGTTTTTATTTGATGTTCTAGCAACTACTGAGTTGCATTTTTAAAGCAAAGAGCTTCAGTTATTGTAAGTTTACTTTCATTTAGACGTCTTTGGTAGAAAGACGGTAGTGTATTACTATACTCAGATTTATAGCGTGCGTTTGATACACGGACTCTGTAGAGATCCGTAACATATGGTAAAGTTTTTTATGAACCGGCCAAGTGCAGGTTTTGTATTGATTAAATCGCCGGCCTTGAATAAACTGGTTATGGAACCCAGTGACCTAGAGCACGCCTGCTTCATTGTGAGACAAAACTACTATAGACGAGGACAGAGTACAATTTGTATTCGCTTTTCCTTTCATTGCTACTTTGCTTATGGAAATCAGTTTCCACTCTTGTATTTGATCACTTGTTTTATGGATCGGTTTTTGTTAGTTTAACGCTCTGTTGCGTGTATTGTCGTATGACAGGTACAGTTATGTAAGGTTTTCTATAGGATGGTGAAGTCTACCCTGTTATAGCAGGATGTTATTGTATGCTTTGTCCGGGGATGATCCCGTTGACCAGATGTTACTGGAAGGTAACTGTTGTACAGGCCTATCCCAGAGTTATTGAACGCGAGCTTAGCGCCGCTGGTAACCCGTGTTATTGTGTGTCCGAGTTGTTATACTCGTTGATTATATTCCGACTGTTGAGTCGAGGCTTTTTGGTGGAGAATGATCTCAGTTGGAGACACTCCGTGCCCAGGCTATTGTCAATGTTATTCGCCATAAACCTACGATAAACCTATAAACCGACATCCTAATAATAAAATGCATAATTGTTGTAAAACAAGCCTAACTAACGATTCTTTCTATCTAACTTTGTTCTTTGCATTCTGGAACTGTTGACATAGCCGTGCAGTTGAAGATAATTTCCTTGTGAGGAAATGACTAGGACAGTTGACATTTTTGTAGCGACCTGAAGCATGTGCGAACCTAGAGTTCGTAGCTTGTGGAGCTCAGGCCATGCGATGTCAGACGTGGTCTCAACCGCGCATTCGTCACCGTAACTATACACATTAGATGACTATGGTTTACAAAGAGTAAACCAAGGTGTAGGCAGGAATTTTTAATAATACTACTGTGTCTATTTCGTTATTAATTTATGATGTCAAGTGTATTAAACCCTACATGTTACTTTATTGTGTGCTGTTAGCACATAGTTATTAAGCATAATTAAATTGTTTGTTTTTCATGGCTGTACACTTAGCTTTTGGATGTAATTGTTTTCTTTTACGGACGTCATCGCCGTAAATTTTGTTAATTGATAGGACTTAGCTAGTTGAATTAATGTTAAATTTAAATGTCGAAATGGTACCATCCTAACCTAGATTTGTTTTGCTACCCTGTTAAATGTAAATTCAGATATTAGCTTGATCTTGTAACTTGAACTAGGGACTTGCGTCGTGCCATATTCCTAGCGTTGCTGTAGTTGCTTTATCATTGTGAGTTAGATCTTTCGCGAGGGTTTTCAGTAACTTCTCAGGTAGGGGACCTGTTCTTTATCTTAGTTTATTTATTAATTTGCGGACTAGCCGATTATAACCCTCCGAACTAGGCTAGGGGCTTGTGAATTTTAATAAATTTTCACGGTGTTTTACATGAGTCTGGATGTTTATTTTCTCAGTCTAGTTTTAAGGTGAACCTTTCCTTAGGCGGTCTATGACCATCGTCACCATGTACCACGATCCCTGTGGACTACGGACTCTCGTGCCGCTTTAGCCTTTTTGGAAGGTCACCTGATCCTCACGATACTTTTTATTCGATTTATGTGTCGTTAGTTGAGTCATCGTGGTTGTTGACATCAACTAAACGGTCACAATATATTTCTTCACGTCAAGTTGCAGTCCGTAACGCTCTGCTGGCTGAAGGAAGAATTAGTAAAAATAAATAAAGTTAAATAAGTTTTCGATGTTTATGGAAATGTGTATCATGAATAATAATTTTTGAGGTCTGTGGCTAATTGCGATTTTTAAAAAAATCTAATGCGTAGCCTATGATTTGTCATATTTTAAGTGCATGAACTTCCAAGGTCTATCCGTGACTTACTGATGGAATCATTTTTAATCGTAGACAGCAACTGATTGAAGAAAGCCAATATTTGTGCGTGTATTGCAAATTCCTGCAATCTGCTGACTCTACTAACTCACATATTTACACAATGATGTGACATGGCGGTATGTTTTAAGGTGAACGATAAGCAATGGTATCTTTTCAGCAGGTAATGGGCGAGATCGAGTGATGTCAATTACTTATCAAACATGTCGCTAGAAAGATAACGCGTAGGTTAAGAATGTTTTAGGTAGATTTCATTAGAAAGCTACCTCTTGCAATGTGTACCATGTTAGGACTTCCGAAAGATCTCGACATATCTTCGCGATTCACATCCCTGAGATCCCCAAACCACCGTCACTTCAAAAGTTTATATACCTGTATACAGTATATATATATATATATATATATATCACATTGTTGTGGACACGATAACTAAGTTACCGCCATTTTCCACAAATCGCTTTCGAATTTATAGATAAAATATTACCTTACAAAATCTCAGTCGAGGTCGTTAATTGGCAAAATCAGACCAAGGGGGTGGAAAGGGTGTGGGATGGGGTGGGGTGGGGGGGGGGGGCATTTTCGAAAAAGTGAAATATCGCTATAAATTTCTTAATATTTGAAAAATCGAATCCATTCAAAGTTCTTCGTATAAGGGCCAAAAAGGATTTTGATAGCACCAACCATTGACCAAAGAGGTGGGAAAAATAGAGTTAACAGAAAAAGAAAACTTCCTTAATAGGCACAACATCAAAAACGTTTAAAATAGTCAATACTCCTCTAAAAATTACCTAAAACTTTTGACTGAAAGAATATTTCACCCAACCTTACGCCAAGGGATAAGCAAAATGTTTTCGGAATTCTTACAAGATGGGGCTTCTCGTTTATCTAAACATGTGGAAATTTTGTATACAACAATATTGGCACATTTAGTGAACTCTAAATATTTTCTTTGCCCCGTGAAATCTTCCGGCGTGCCGATGATAATGTCCTGGGAATGGTTTCATATGGGGAGACTTTGCTAACTCCACTTGGATTATACTCTTTATGCAGATTTGCGCCAGTGCAAGAGACGAATTCATTTCACCAGCTGTGTTTTATTTCCTTTGGCTATGTATTTCGAAACGGGAAATGCTGCCGCCTAGTGGTAAAATAGTGAAAACTTGTGTTCCTTATATTTTTGTAAAGTATTTATAAAATCTCACGTATTTCGGTGACGTGGCCGTGGTAGAAATGAAGCATATTATCAGACTGATCACATTACGGATTTAGACAAGATATCGCGGATTTAGCACTAGTACCAGTAGTGTCAACCAAAAAATCCCTAAAAAATTACTAAATTAAAATATGTTCGAGGGAGTCAATTTACGCAGATGATTTAGACAACCCATGCCAGGTGAAATTGTAAGAACTGAATTTATGTCAAATACATAGGCTAGTGCAGGTGAAAAGCTAAAGGAAGTAGGAGACTTCTGTTACATAGGAAGGAAAATAACCAGTGATGGACGAAGCAAAGAGGATATAAAAAGTAGGATGGCACAGGTAAGAAAAGCATTTCTACAAAAAAAGAAATCTGTTGACATCGAATATAGATTTAGGTATTAGGAAGTCATTTTTGAAAGCCTTTGACTGGAGCGTGGCGCTCTATGGAAGTGAAACTCGGACTATTGGTGCAGCAGAAAAGAGGAGAATTGAAGCGTTTGAACTGTGGTGTTACAGGAGAATGATGAAGCTCAGATGGGTAGATAGGGTTACAAACGAAGAGGTATTAAGACTATTGGGAGAGGAGAGATGTTTCTGGTGACTCATAACGAAGAGAAGAGATAGGTTGGTAGGACACATACTAAGACACCCAATAATAGCAAGCTTAGTTATGGAAGGAAGGGTCGAGGGCAAGAACTGAAGGGGTAGACCAAGGTTAGAATATGTTAAACAGATTACCTCGGATGTAGGGTGTGGTAGCTATGTAGAGATGAAACGATTAGCTCAGGACAGGGAGGCATTGAGTGCTGCATCAAACCAGTCAAAAGACTGAAGACTCAAACAACAACATATAGGCTAGTAATGTTATTTCCATGTTAATTTTGTGAAAACTTTTCCCTTAATTTATCGTGTTTACCATCGATCCCTTAATATTACGGATTTAGTCGAGTCTCCACTACTGTAGGCCTGCAATGAGAATTTCAGATCACCATGAAGGCTGTTGTGTCTTCATCCCAACATGTTATCACACATCGCATTGCACAACGACCAGTAATAAAGCCTACAAACAAAAGAACAGTGGTAGGCAAGTGAGGTTGTAAATAGAAACGACACGATTATGTAAATATAGTGTCGAGTTACTTAGCGGAGCTGTGACACCAAGACCAGCAAGACCAACTCCCAAGACTACAAACGAGTTCAAATATTTGCAGCCATGTGTGTCCCAGATCAGAACAGTCTAGACCAGAAACTCAAATGTTCCAGTCGCAGCCAGGCGCGCAAAGGCATTATCGTCGTCAACATCAACTGCCTTCTCCGTCAGTGGGACTGATTTTGGTCTCCAGTCGTAAATCACTTGGCGTGTCGTCATCTTCATGGTAACTCTGGTTGTTTCGTGACACTAAATTTGGGTGTCGTGCCATTTCGTCCAAATTCTACGAACAGAGGCAGGTGGGTTGACTCTCTACCGGCCCACTAGCGCTATTTCGTCCAAACACCTATGATTGACAGTTTGACAGGTCTACAATAACTGTTTCATTTCATTGCGTTTCTTGTTAGAAATAAGTAACTATTTTTGATGATTGTAATAATGGACGTTACTCGCTCCGCTCGTTTGCCACCAGTCAACTATATTTTACAAAGAACTGCTTATAATGAAAAACAACATAGTGAGAATAGAAACAAATATTTTCACAAATCATGTGATAATTATTATGATGATGCTAATTGTTGTTTTAAGGGGCCTAAGATCTAGGTTATCGGCCCTTAACGGTCTGGGTGATAGCGAAAATGACAATGAAGTGTAAACCAGAACGGTCTATAGTAAACACTTTTCCACTACAAGAACGGTTAACACAATACCACACAACTTCACCGCACTACTTCTCATTCTTAACCGTATACCGATACCCGTTAAGTAATAAACTAGGTTGGCCCCTTGTAATGGTTGAGAACTCCATAATTAACAAAGATGGGGAGGGGAGGAATGGAATTTCACAGCAGGTTTGGGTGGGAAATCGCACAGCCAGTTGTGGATATCCCACAACCTGTGGTTGTGCACGTAAGCACAGGGGTCATTGACTTCCGACTACCTGCACTGCCTCAACCCTTGCCAACATTTCGTCTGGACGAGATGGCACACATTAAATTGTGTAATAATTTGTAAAACCGAGCTGGACGAAATGGCACATGTTTTCAAGGAAATTTGTTGCTGGACGAAATGGCACCTGGACGGACGATCGTCGTCATTCAACCAATCACTCACATCTTTCCCCGTGATGGTTTCAGCAACAAGAAGTTGATTTAAAAGATGGCCTAGTGGCAAATAATCTTCATTATCTGAACTGTCCCCATTTTCAGAAGACCCCAATACCTTAAGTTCTGAAGTGACGTTTTTCCATCTTTTCTGTAACGTTGATTGTTTGACGTCAGTGCTGATTTGTCAGTTTCCGACGATAACGCTTCGCTACAAACAGGCAAAACTAATATATTTACACATCCAGTTCATGTTCGGTTGACATGGAACCTCGGTTAATCAAGACTCTACTGTATATGAAATTTACATATAAAAATACAAAAGCATAAACGTCGGAACTCCCTGCGAGCCAAAGACACTGATAATAGCACCGGATGTCAAGATGTTCGGAGTCACTGAACAGACAAAACCTTGCTACTTGCAGTACCAAGAAGGGCAGCCTTTTACATATTATTGTGATTCTAGGGAGCGTTTGTTGTAAGCTCATTGCAACACATTCTAAGGCCCCTGGTCGTGGTAAGTGATTTTTGAAAGGCGACAAAAATCACGACATGCATGTCATACGTTGTTGGCATGTTAAAAAAACCATTTGAATTCAGTAGGCCGTGTTCATAATGGCAAAACTAATCTCGGGATTTTCCGCCAACACAAAGTTCCTCCATTCTCTACTAGAAAGCGCTATAGTGTCAAGGAGCTTAGATATCTAACCTCCTTGACTATCATAGCGTTCCAAGGAACGACTAAATTCGACATGCAAACTGCCCTCTGGGTGTCAAATAACAAAGCTTGCACCCGGCACCCGAGGCCATACGATAATATTATTTCTTAGTTTTGCGAACTTAGGGAGCGCGTTTGAACTTGTCGACTCAAGTTGAAGGTGTTTTCCTCTTCTTCTCCTCCCAAAATCTGCTCAAGAACTCGCTATGCTCCTTCTTACGTTCCTCCGCCCATTTTTTCCAGTGGTCTTTTTAGCTTTTTCGGTGAAAGAGTTATTTGTTCCAAAAGTCTTGCGATTAATGATGGCATTTTCTGTGATGTTTATTTCCTTTAAGTCCTGTTTGATATCTTCTAACCAACTGATTTTGACCTTCTTTGAATTTATTATATCAAGCAGCTTTTTTGCATATCTGGTGTTGTCCATTCTGCAGATGTGACCATAAAATTTCAATCGTCTCTTACGCACGGTATCAGTGAACTTATTGATAACTGTGTGTATTATTATAGAAAAGGGAGGCAAGTTCCCTCACGAAACGTTTAGGCATCTTAATTATTTAGAATTTCATACGGCATAATCCCAAAAATATGGATAATATTAATAGTATTATTCCGGTTCGTGCAACAGAAATTGAATTGAAGATTGGATCTCAGTGGAGCTGTCGAGAGCACTGAATTTTACGCGCTACATTAATTACATTCATAAAATTGGAAAACAATGGGTACACACATACAATGCCCTCATCAAGGAAGTGTTATCGTATTCAAATTACGTTGCATAAGATAATGTAACGGTCGAATGGAATGACCAGCTATCAAACTGACGTCAGTGTGTTTTCGTGTCGGCCCAACTTCGTCCGACTTGTCACTCAGAGATAAAAGACTTCTTATCTGGCTCACTCGCTCTTTCCAACGGTCGGTCACACTGACCTTAAGGGGACTTATGAGTGAGTTTCCAAAATCCGAAACTACTGGACAGATCAATTTGAAATTTTAACCACATGTAGATATGCCTCTAATTAGAGGATATTCTGAATTTAAAATTGATTACTCTAACCGTTTCTGAAATAATAATAATAAAAATATTTTCAAAACATAGGGTCATAAAAAAGTTCCTTGCGATGGAGTTTTCACTTATTTTCATCCATACTTGGTAAACAGTAGCACAATACATGTACAAATGGAAATTGCTCTGGAATTTTATGTACCTTTTATATGAGAGTCAGAAATGATAGTCACAGTGATAATATTCATGTTTAGCCCTAAAAATAAAAATTATTTATTTTTGAAAGCAAAAAAAAATACAGTTACTTTTCACTGACATAAAAATCCAGAGCAAATTGTAATGTTCATACATATTTTAATATGCAAACCAACTTTGAACCAAATATCTTCAAAACTGCAATACAAGGAGCATTTTTTATGACATTACATGTAACAAAAATCACTTCATGAGGAAACTGCAATTGAAGTTGGAGGTTAGTTACTTACATCAGAACTGCCCTGCACCAAATGTACAGCCCTCAGGCTTCTTCATCCTGTCTTCTAGGGACAAGTTCAGCAGATTTCTCTTTTTTCTTGCAGTTTTCTTTCCTGGGGTGGTCCTTTTTCTGCTCTGTCGAAGACGTATGTGGTCACGTTGCTCACTGATCTTCACTGAAGGTCTTGTCTTAATAATGATGCGCATCCATCTTTAAATCAGCGCCTGGGCATTAAAAATGGCGCCACGGGAAAAAATCCAACACTCCTTGATTCTGAAAAGGTGTGGGCACCAATTTTCGGTAAAATCCAAATTTCCGTATTTTGGTCCATATTTCATGAAAACTCACTCATAAGTCCCCTTAAAGGCCAAACAATCAAAGTCTTTGCCTAACTCATCGCAAGACACTCATTAATAGGGCTCGGATTCGAGCATATTTGCATATTTTTTTCCTGAATAGTACACATTGAAAGAAGCCTTTCGGTGGTATTTTCACCTCTCTGGAGCTAACAGAATTGAAATTTATCGAGCATATAAATGCATAAAACCGCGGTTTTCAGAATAGAATAATATAAATGCATATTCTTGTGGTTATTGTCTAAATAGTTTGTTTTTCTTCGAATTCCTCCCCGAATTCGGACCCTGACCATCCCTAAGGTTCGAAAACAGAAATAATTATTGAAAAGCCTATCTGGTGCGAATAATAGAACCGCAGGTTTTTAACCTTTAGGCTAGTGAGGTCGTTCTCGTCATTGAAACTTTTATTGCCTGATTTAAGAAAGTCATCGAAAACTGAAAACATAGAAACAATTCTTGTTGTACAGACCAATGCAGATCTACTTCATTGACTCGCCTAATTCTGAACATTTTGTAAATTAACTTTTAAACTGTAACTTTTATAAGAAAACTTCTCTGATATATACTCGACTGCGAGTATATTGCAGTGTATCACACATACAATTAGAAAATGAAGCTCGTATATAAAGGTATGTTATTGGTTTTTTCGTTTCACTTTCCTTTCTATAGTTTTTAACGATGTTTTTTTGAGCATATTCTGCATATTAAACCGCCTATAATGGTTTTTTCGAGCATATATATCCAGCATATATTGGGTTTTTCGAGCATATCTATCGAGCATAAAACACATGGTTTTCGAGCATATCTGGAGATTTTATCGAGCATATCGATCCGAGCCCTACTCATTAAATAAAGAGCGGGGAGTTTCAAACTGCGATACTTGTAGCACAGACAGGAAGAAACTGGAGAGCCATATCCCCTCCAGGGACGTAGGCGACCAGAATTAGAGCCCTTGACAGGCGTCCCGAGCCGGATTTTGCGTGTGGTAGGGTGGCCAGTTTCTTTCCACTCCTTCTCCTGTTGTAGCATCCGGCAGATTCCCATTCCGCATCACGAGGTTGGGAGACCCGGTACCAGACCATACCAAGACTTTTAAATTCTTGGCTGAGCCGGAGATCAAACCAGGAACCTCGGAGGTGACAGCCAACAATGCTAGCCACTGCACCACGAGGTGGTCACAGACAGGAAGGCTTCGAGATAAAAACACACATTATGCATAAAAAATGAAGGATATTATTACTATCATCAATATCACCGTTGTAGGGGAGCGTGATGGCGCAGGGGCTTAGCTGCTCGTCTTTCACCCGGACGGCCGGGGTTCGAATCCCGGTGACAGCTGGGCGAAACTTTCACCCAAAAAATCACGTGGCGTCACGAAAGGTACCGGTCTTAAATTCCTGGCTAAAATCAAAATGAGTTAGGTTGGCTCCGGCGACCCCAATTAATTGGGATAAGCCGAATAAAGCAAGAAAGAAAGAAAGAAAGACTGTCTTGTAAAATACAAAGCAAGTATGCAGATTACATTGAATGAAAACATAATTATCACCTTAATTTAGATCAGTGGCAATGAATTTCTGAACTAACCTAGTTGTAGCTAATATCACTGCCTTCTGTATTCATTTACACAAGTTAATGCCCAGACCTTTTTAGCCCCTAAAGAAGATGATTAGGAACAGGCGCGGATTCAAGGGGGGGGGGGGTCACGGGGGTCATTACCCCCCCCCCCCAAACGGAGGCCAATTTTTTTTGCAAACTCAAAAAATGAAAACACAATTACCAGACAAATAAAACTTAACGAATTTTAACTGAAAAACAGGTTTTTTTTTTCATTTTATTCAATACTGAATTATCTTTATTGGAATTATTATGTTCTGTTACAACTGTACATATTTACAACTTCTAACCTCTTGTATAAAAACTATTAGTTATACAACAAAATCAACTCGTCTATTTTGTTTAGCAAACCTTGTGATTACCGAATCGATGTTTATAGTGATGTCACGATGAATGTGCAGCAATGCACGGATAGGAAACTGGGGCTTTTTTCGCACCAAACATTTTTGCCGACGTCCAAACTGCAAGCTTGGTTGGCAATTTAAGCTGTGACTTTCTCCCTTTGTCAGTATCAACTCGACTTGCCGAAACTGTAACGTACCTTGATCCTTTTCTCGAAGCTGGATGTAAAAGTCGCAAAACACGCCGTTGCAATTTGTACGAATATTTTTGGTGCGCTAAACGCATCAAATTTCTATCCATGAAGCTTGCAAAAAAATGGTCTGGTTTTGTACGTTTGGTTATTTTGTGATTGCGTTTTTAGTGATACCATTTTTCTTCAAAATTTCGATTCTCTGACACCCCCCAAAGCCAAACTCTAGATCTAATCTCTGACACCCCCCCAAAGCCAAACTCTAGATCTAATCTCTGACCCCCCCCCCCCCCCCAACCAAACTCTAGATCCGCGCCTGATTAGGAACCACACCAGTGCTTGAGATGGCTATTGGTACAATTCCAACTCTCTTGGCCTGCCATTACTCCACCAGCTCCAATATTTGGACTTGTTGATGATCACCAGGGCCCGGATAATGACGCCGTAAAAAGTTTAGAAAATGCTCTTTACATTTTCAAAATTGACTGTAATAATGACCTAAAAATTCGAAAAATGCACAATAAAATGGAGAAAATGATCTTATAAGAATAAACTCACCAATATTTCAAAAATTCGTAAAATGCACTATAAAATGGAGAAAATGAACTGAGACAAGACTATACACCCCTTCCCCCATTCTACCCCGCCACAGCTGACCTTGGTAAACAGAACAGGTAACATTCCATTCCGCTAATAATTGGTTTGCGACGAAAACAAGAGCATCTGTATACCTACGGTACCGTTCTTCTGCATCCAAGATATATATTTTTCTACTATTAGAAACACCGAAATATTTTGTTTCAATATTTAAAATTATCTTATATCAGCAACTAGCTTCTGCCTAACTCTGAGAGACGTAACTCCCTCATATAAAGCTGTGACATGTCTAAATTAAAAAAAAAAAACTTAGAAGGCCGATTTCTCTAAAATATGACCAAAAAAATCTACCAAACTTTTAAAAAATGCTCTTAAAACGAAAAAAAAACAAATAATGCAAAAAGATGCAAAATAAAAATGACATATTTGAAGACGGGGGTGGCCCGTCCGGAGTTTCTATATACTTCAGCATTGTTTTAGACAACCCAGTAAAAAGATGACATGTCATCAACATCCGGGCCCTAATGAACACTATGAAAGGCCTATTATGTTTCACTGTCCTTCAGATGAGCACAGTCCGATCCCAATTAAAATCCACAGCCTGCTTCCAGTCGACCGACCGGGTCAGGGAATGGAATGAATGAATCCCCCATCTAGCGGCGAGGATATGAACTGTGCCGGCTGCCGAAGCCTGTCGCACTCCCCTGGAGCAATGATTAAATGAATGACAGATGAAATGAAATGATAGTGGACAGTCTTGCTGGAATGAAATTGTGACAGGAAAAACCGGAGTACCCGGAGAAAAACCTGTCTGCCTCCGCTTTGTCCAGCACAAATTTCACATGGAATGGCGGGATTTGAACCACGGACCCAGTGGTGAGAGGCCGGCGTGCTCCGGCTAAGCCACGGAGGCTCTGCTCCGATCCCAATAAAGTCTGAAATGTTTACGTTCAGCGACGCTCTATGGAACATGCTGGTAGTATGAAACCTTGTTCTGTTTTAAAAGTTGGAGTTACCCAGCTAGCTCTTGGTGCAGGAGTTTTGATACAGCATCCTGCCTGCGCTCATATTCAGTTCCTGACAGCTGCGTGCATCCTGAGGTGATAATTAAGTTGAACTCCTTCAGTGACTTGACACCCATTCCAACATTTATTTTCACTAACTGACGGATCTTTGATGATGATCTTGAGATAGTTTCAAGTAGGGATGACTTCGTCTTGAATTGCCAACATAAATATCATTATTATTATTGTCACGTACGCCCCAAACTTTTGTGGTGTGCGTACCTCAGAGGTGAAAAGAACTTTACCGCGAAATTTCAGAGGTAAGAGTGTCAGAGAACAAGAGAACGTGCCAAGACTCAAGGTCGCCACCCACTAGTACCACTATTCAAATGATATATGATTACACGCCTTTCTCACCTATAAATTAGGAGGAAATATCTCTAATCATACTGGCTCTGTACTTCAACTTCCGGATATTTACAACACGTCTACATGTAGAAGAAGATGATGCAGAGTCAAGGCTACTAGCTTCATGTTTTTGTACCCGTTCACTCGCTGCCTTCATAACGGTGTCCTTCCGCTATTTCTGATTCAAGGACACTGCACATCCTTCACATATACATACAGGATATATACAGGATGGCTTAGATGACTTAGTGGATAATATTTTCGGGAGTAGTATAGATCGCGATACATTACACTAGACACAAAATGGCGGCATCCATACAGTCATGGACGACACTAAGGGTCCAATGGTTCCATTCTTGTTTAATATTATATGTTGATAAGACTTAACATACAAACACAAACCTAACCTGGGTCCCAACGCTTCACAACAACTTGCTTGTAGTATAAATGGGCCGTTCCTTCTTGACTGGTACATATTACGTGCGCAGTGTTGTCTCCACGCACAGTGAGCCTTCGTACCTTTGTAATCAATGCAAATAAAGTAGGCATGCGCATATTCAGTGGTCTCAGTGCTCTACTCGGGCTTTAAGAAGAATTCGCACGTGCTTACGACGGGCCAAGAATGACCGGCCCATCTATACAAGCAGTAATTTTTATCCAAACAGTGGTCTACCCTAGTAGCTGTCAATGCTTTTCGCCCAGATAGTCGTTTAACCTAGAAGCAGCCAATGGTTTCCTCCAGACAGTCGTCTCACCTAGTAGCGACCAACGGTTCCACCCAGACAGCCGTCTAACCTAGTAGCGGCCAACGGTTTCGTCCAGACAGTCGTGTAACCTAGTAGCGACCAATGCACAGTGGGTCAAAATCGAAATCTAGGGGGACAAAATTATTTTTACGTTTTAATCATGAGTTTAGAGTGAAAGCAGCGTATATAATTTGTTTGCTTCATAATAAACATCAGTTACGACCTTTTTAAGCTACGTCTACACACGCAAGAATTTGTCTTTGACTAGGAGTTGGGTAGAGCATTCAGTTATCTCTTCAGAACAACTTTCTACCCTTAGTAAACTTTTAACAAAGTCACAAAGGTCCACGTTTGACATAATCGTCGAACCCAGTGCTTCAAACAGTTGTAAACGTGTGAGCACTGGTTGCGCGACATCTTCTAAAACGTCAAATAACTAAGTTGCAAAAAGATGAAAAAAATCTTATAACAGGCGTAAACTACAAGACGTTATCTACATTTTAACATTAAGTAGAAAGTGACGCAGAGTGACGCGACATACTAAAAATCTAAGTGAAAATATAATTTTAAAAATAATAGTTAAATATTATATAATGTAAATATAGCTAAAGTTACGGAACAATTACGCCCATTAATAACTGAAACACGTTACAAAGATCATACCTTCAGCTGCATGTTCCATCTTAAAGCATCACACTAACCACAAAGACAACCAAACTTCAGGCACTTACATTCACCCTCCAATTCAGACTGCTCAAACAGTGGTGACAGATTTACTCTAAGATGCGCTTATATCCCAGAATAGTGCGCGGCAATTATATGAGAATGCTGTAGAAGTAGTACATTTTGATGTTTTAATTATGAAAATAAATAATTTTGTCCTCCTAGATTTCGATTTTGACCCACTGTGCAATGGTTTCGTCCAGACAGTCGTCTAACCTAGTAGCGGCCAACGGTTTCGCCCAGACAGTCGTCTAACCTAATAGTGACCAATGGTTTCGTCCAGACAGTCGTGTAACCTAGTAGCGACCAATGGTTTCGTCCAGACAGTCGTCTAACCTAGTAGCGGCCAACGGTTTCGTCCAGACAGTCGCCTAACCTAATAGTGGCCAACGGTGTCGTCCAGACAGTCGTGTAACCTAGTAGCGACCAATGGTTTCGTCCAGACAGTCGTCTAACCTAGTAGCGGCCAACGGTTTCGTCCAGACAGTCGCCTAACCTAATAGTGGCCAACGGTGTCGTCCAGACAGTCGCGTAACCTAGTAGCGACCAATGGTTTCGTCCAGACAGTCGTCTAACTTAGTAGCGACCAACGGTTTCGCCCAGACAGTCGTCTAACCTAGTAGCGACCTACGGTTTCGCCCAGACAGTCGTCTAACCTAGTAGCGACCAACGGTTTCGCCCAGTCGTCTGACCTAGTAGCGGCCAATGGTTTCGTCCAGACAGTCGTCTAACCTAATAGCGACCAATGGTTTCGTCCAGACAGTCGTCTAACCTAGAAGCAGCCAATGGTTTCGTCTAGACAGTCGTCTAACCTAATAGCGACCAACGGTTTCGTCCAGACAGTCGTCTAACCTAATAGGGGACAACGGTTTCGTCCAGACAGTCGTGTAACCTAGTAGCGACCAATGGTTTCGTCCAGACAGTTGTGTAACCCAGTAGCGACCAACGGTTTCGTCCAGACAGTCATCTAACCTGATAACGACCAATGGTTTCGTCCAGACAGTCGTCTAACCTAATAGCGACCAATGGTTTCGTCGAGACAGTCGTCTATCCTAGTAGTGACCAATGGTTTCGCCCAGACAGTCGTCTAACCTAGTAGCGACCAATGATTTCATCCAGACAGCCGTCTAACGTAGTAGCGACCAATGATTTCATCCAGACAGCCGTCTAACGTAGTAGCGACCAATGATTTCGTTCAGACAGTCGTCTAACCTAGTAGCGACCAATGATTTCGTCCAGACAGTCGTCTAACCTAGTAGCGACCAATGATTTCGTCCAGACAGTCGTCCAACCTAGTAGCGACCAATGATTTCGTCCAGACAGTCGTCCAACCTAGTAGCGACCAATGATTTCGTCCAGACAGTCGTCTAACCTAGTGGCGACCAATGATTTCGTCCAGACAGTCGTCTAACCTAGTAGCGACCAATGATTTCGTCCAGACAGTCGTCTAACCTAGTGGCGACCAATGAGTTCGTCCAGACAGTCGTCTAACCTAGTAGCGACCAATGATTTCGTCCAGACAGTCGTCTAACCTAGTAGCGACCAATGATTTCGTCCAGACAGTCGTCTAACCTAGTAGCGACCAATGATTTCGTCCAGACAGTCGTCTAACCTAGTGGCGACCAATGAGTTCGTCCAGACAGTCGTCTAACCTAGTGGCGACCAATGATTTCGTCCAGACAGTCGTCTAACCTAGTGGCGACAAATGATTTCGTCCAGACAGTCGTCTAACCTAGTGGCGACCAGTGAGTTCGTCCAGACAGTCGTCTAACCTAGTGGCGACCAATGATTTCGTCCAGACAGTCGTCTAACCTAGTGGCGACCAATGAGTTCGTCCAGACAGTCGTCTAACCTAGTGGCGACCAATGATTTCGTCCAGACAGTCGTCTAACCTAGTGGCGACCAATGAGTTCGTCCAGACAGTCGTCTAACCTAGTGGCGACCAATGAGTTCGTCCAGACAGTCGTCTAACCTAGTGGCGACCAATGAGTTCGTCCAGACAGTGGTCTAACCTAGTGGCGACCAATGAGTTCGTCCAGACAGTCGTCTAACCTAGTGGCGACCAATGATTTCGTCCAGACAGTCGTCTAACCTAGTGGCGACCAATGATTTCGTCCAGACAGTCGTCTAACCTAGTGGCGACCAATGAGTTCGTCCAGACAGTCGTCTAACCTAGTGGCGACCAATGAGTTCGTCCAGACAGTCGTCTAACCTAGTGGCGACCAATGAGTTCGTCCAGACAGTCGTCTAACCTAGTGGCGACCAATGAGTTCGTCCAGACAGTCGTCTAACCTAGTGGCGACCAATGATTTCGTCCAGACAGTCGTCTAACCTAGTGGCGACCAATGAGTTCGTCCAGACAGTCGTCTAACCTAGTGGCGACCAATGAGTTCGTCCAGACAGTCGTCTAACCTAGTGGCGACCAATGATTTCGTCCAGACAGTCGTCTAACCTAGTGGCGACCAATGAGTTCGTCCAGACAGTCGTCTAACCTAGTGGCGACCAATGATTTCGTCCAGACAGTCGTCTAACCTAGTGGCGACCAATGAGTTCGTCCAGACAGTCGTCTAACATAGTGGCGACCAATGATTTCGTCCAGACAGTCGTCTAACCTAGTGGCGACCAATGAGTTCGTCCAGACAGTCGTCTAACCTAGTGGCGACCAAGAAGTTCGTCCAGACAGTCGTCTAACCTAGTAGCGACCAATTATTTCGCCCAGACAGTCGTCTAACCTAGTAGCGACCAATGAGTTCGTCCAGACAGTCGTCTAACCTAGTGGCGACCAATGAGTTCGTCCAGACAGTCGTCTAACCTAGTGGCGACCAATGAGTTCGTCCAGACAGTCGTCTAACCTAGTGGCGACCAATGAGTTCGTCCAGACAGTCGTCTAACCTAGTGGCGACCAATGAGTTCGTCCAGACAGTCGTCTAACCTAGTGGCGACCAATGAGTTCGTCCAGACAGTCGTCTAACCTAGTAGCGACCAATGATTTCGCCCAGACAGTCGTCTAACCTAGTGGCGACCAATGAGTTCGTCCAGACAGTCGTCTAACCTAGTGGCGACCAATGATTTCGTCCAGACAGTCGTCTAACCTAGTGGCGACCAATGATTTCGTCCAGACAGTCGTCTAACCTAGTGGCGACCAATGAGTTCGTCCAGACAGTCGTCTAACCTAGTGGCGACCAATGAGTTCGTCCAGACAGTCGTCTAACCTAGTGGCGACCAATGAGTTCGTCCAGACAGTCGTCTAACCTAGTGGCGACCAATGAGTTCGTCCAGACAGTCGTCTAACCTAGTGGCGACCAATGATTTCGTCCAGACAGTCGTCTAACCTAGTGGCGACCAATGAGTTCGTCCAGACAGTCGTCTAACCTAGTGGCGACCAATGATTTCGTCCAGACAGTCGTCTAACCTAGTGGCGACCAATGAGTTCGTCCAGACAGTCGTCTAACCTAGTGGCGACCAATGAGTTCGTCCAGACAGTCGTCTAACCTAGTGGCGACCAATGAGTTCGTCCAGACAGTCGTCTAACCTAGTGGTGACCAATGAGTTCGTCCAGACAGTCGTCTAACCTAGTGGCGACGAATGATTTCGTCCAGACAGTCGTCTAACCTAGTGGCGACCAATGAGTTCGTCCAGACAGTCGTCTAACCTAGTGGCGACCAATGATTTCGTCCAGACAGTCGTGTAACTTTTAAATTAAATTGAACAAACTAAAAGTAATTCATGAACATTTTTCAATTCAAATACTGTTGCACGTAACGGAGCAACAGAGTATTCATTACAAGTTTCGACAGACACAAATGTTATTGTGTGAAAGTAATATAAACTAATTGGAAATCCCTATTTTATGAGGACACGAAAGATGCTGATTCGATTCGACTGACCGTACGTAAATGTATTTTCCCTGCGTGAGTCATGCAAGCAATTGCAGCATTCCTGGTCAGCGGTGAATCCCTAGCTATTTCATATTTCTGAGGTACAGAAGGATATGAATAGTAAAGAGTGCAGCATGTCTGTTGCATAATAATAATAATAAATCAAGGAATTAGAAAAACATAGAAAAATACTGAGAAAGATCTACGGGCCAGTTCAGAAAGAGGGAATATGGATTAAAGAGACCGACAATAGAACTATACAAACAGACCGAGACGATAATAAACAACAACAGGAAAAGAAGGGCGAAATTTTATGGACACATACATAGGATGAACGAAGACAGGCTGACCAAAAGAAAGTATAATATAGTAATGAATAGGCCTAGTACACTGAAAACCAATTAGGTAAAAGAAACCGTAGAAGGCCTCAAGAAACTAAACATCTCTACAGAAGACATGGCAGACAGGAAAATATTCAGAGACAAAATCGGAAAACAAATTTGAGCAAACACCCAAAGAGAGGAGAGAAAAAAAAAAGAAAAAGAAAACAGGAAAGAAATGGACAGAAGAGAGAAAGAGGAAACACAGTGAATATATGAGAGGCTTTTGGGAAGAAAGAGACAGAAAGAAAACAACATTAAAATTGATTGTGTTTTATAGCTCTCCTTAAGGGGGAATTAACGATAATAATACAGATAATAATAATAATAATAATAATAATAATAATAATAACAATAATAATAATAGAACAGTAATTAAACCAGAATGCTTATATGCCAGTGAATGTATAATACTAAATTATAAATTGGATAAATTAGAAGTATCAGAAAGAAAAATTATACACAAAATTCTCGGTCCATTATGAACTACAGCGTTTTGGAAATTAAAAAGTATCGAAGAAATATATCAGAACATTGAAAACATAACGGAGACAATAAAGAGAGGTGATTGTTACTTTTCAGACATTTATATAGAATGAATGATAGCAGGTTAACCAAACAGATTTTTAAATATCTTTGGAAAAAGAAATCGACAACAGCCTGGTTTCAAGAAGTAAAGAAAGATTTAGAAAAAAAAAAACCAATGTAAGAGAAGAAGATACACTAGAGAGAGAAATTTTAAAAAAGTATTGGGAATGGAAGGACTCCAAGGAAGGCAATATAAGAAAACAGGCTCAAAATGGTCGGAAGAGAGAAAGAAGAGACACGGTGAAAAGATGAAGGAGCACTGGAGGAAGAAGAAAGAACAATAAAGGACTAAACATTGGAATTGGTTCGTGGTCCTCAGAAGTCCCTAACGAAGAAAGAAAGAAAGAAAGAAAGAAAGAAAGAAAGAATAATAATAAGACTGACATAGTAGAACCTTATTATTCACAAATATTAAGTAAATATATTTTAAAACCTTGAACAAAAAACCAGTACCACTCAATACCCACGTGATATTTCGAACACAATTTGGTTAATCTCTATGAGAGATCAGGGGTGATTTATGAAGTAGAGTGAGACCGATCCCCCATTTTGAAATATGTAAATGTATGGATTATTATCAAGTGTGTAAATCTTCAACCTTGACCGCTAAGCGTTTGATAGTGACTCACTGACTCAGTAGCTACTTCCAAAACAGGGAGAGACAGAGGTAGTAACCACGAGACACGCACGCCTGTTCGTTCGTGAAGCACGCAATCCACTGTGCTGGCCCGGTCAGATAATGGGGGAAGGTCATGAAAACCTCCTTTATATCATGTCACCCCTTAATACTTCTAACAAAACATATTAAATAAAAGGAAATATCTGCTTAGCACTTTCTTTGTTCCTTCCATCCTTGATTTCACATGAGAAATGGTTTGTTTAGATATCACTCAACAATGTTGCAGAGGTGATAAATAGCCCAGTAGACAAAGACTCTTGGCTACAGTTCTGTTTTTGGCCGGTCAGCTCCGGTTTTTCAGTCGAACAGAGAACAGTCGGAGCGCTTCAGACATTTGCCAAAAACCGTTGCGTGAACTGTACTCGTAGAGCCCTGCTTGGATAAGCAAAACGTTATCCGCATCCACACAACTCATATCCACACCCGGACGATTGTTATCCGCATCAACACAACTCATATCCACATCCGGACGATTGTCATCCGCATCCACACAACTCATATCCACATCCGGACGATTGTTATCCGCATCCACACAACTCATATCCACATCCGGACGATTGTTATCCGCATCCACACAACTCATATCCGCATCCGGACGTTTGTTATCCGCATCCACACAACTCATATCCGCATCCGGACGTTTGTTATCCGCATCCACACAACTCATATCCGCATCCGGACGATTGTTATCCGCATCCACACAACTCATATCCACACCCGGACGATTGTTATCCGCATCCACACAACTCATATCCGCATCCGGACGTTTGTTATCCAAATCCACACAACTCATATCCGCATCCGGACGTTTGTTATCCAAATCCACACAACTCATATCCGCATCCGGACGATTGTTATCCGCATCCACACAACTCATATCCGCATCCGGACGTTTGTTATCCGCATCCACACAACTCATATCCGCATCCGGACGTTTGTTATCCAAATCCACACAACTCATATCCGCATCCGGACGTTTGTTATCCGCATCCACACAACTCATATCCGCATCCGGACGTTTGTTATCCAAATCCACACAACTCATATCCGCATCCGGACGATTGTTATCCGCATCCACACAACTCATATCCGCATCCGGACGTTTGTTATCCAAATCCACACAACTCATATCCGCATCCGGACGATTGTTATCCGCATCCACACAACTCATATCCGCATCCGGACGTTTGTTATCCAAATCCACTGAGATTACAATAATAAGTTTAGCCTACTTTTCTCATTTTGCAATTGTAGTGGTGGGTTCTTTTACATGCCATATATTTATAACATGGGCCCACCTGCTTTACCTCCCGTCAGAAAGAAGGCATACAGAGGGTTTTTAACGCTCTTAAAAATCCAACGACATCGGCCGGGTTTGAGCCCTCGATCTTGGGCATAGGAGTTCAGCATCGACCACGCCAACCTAACCATGTTCAGGGGATACTAGATAGGCTACAGTACTTCACCACTAGTCTTGATTTTCTCAACTACAGTAAGGTTGCTTCCCAGCAATTAATGCTATGAGAACATCCGATGCTTCCTGACTCTGTCTTGTGTAATCGGGAAATGCTGGTCATCTGGTGCTGACTCAACACTCTCCGACCGTCACACGTCCCCTACGAGGTTCCGTTCTATAGAGAAGGCCCTGACTGGTTTAAAGTTTGTAACTGAGGCATCTGTTAAAAGACAACTAAAACCAGTTAATCTAGAATTGAAATACCTCATTGAGTAGTAGAGAATCGTATTGAAACCACCTCATTTGGGAGTTAGAGCCTACCATAATATTATTAAACCACGGTAACAACTGTAGTTTCAAACAGGTTAATTTTTAAACCTAACTTAAGGAAGAGCTATAAACAAGTATGTCTCCAGAATTAATGGGCCATATCGATAGCAATGAAGTTATAAACCTCTGGATTTCTTTTATGGAAACCAGGCCTGAGGATGAATTGGGGATCACTGGAACGTGACGAAAATAACATTGTAATCGTCTGATCCATTGTCTATCTCGTGCTAAATCTTAAACAGGATTCAAACTACATCCATCGAAGGTTCCTTTTCTTGTGAATTACAATACACTAGCTTTCTTGTTTCTTCTTCTATCAAAAGGAGCGAAGCAGTATTGCCAACATAAGCGTCAAGTCACAAGATGTAGTCTTTATTTGACATAAAATTGGGGACAAATTGTTTGATTTTAACATGGATACGTTTTAAGGCTGGTTGGTTGGCTCCTTAGTTTAGGGGCTGCGACAACGCAGTCATGAATCCCCGTGAACTTTGGGTGTGTGTAGAATCTTCTTGATAACCGGTGTTAATTGTGACGGCTGTATTAGTGTGTGTTACCTGTTTCAATTCAAGTAGTTCCTACTTTTGCTACCAAATGCTACGGTCTACGACACCTAGCTTGCGGACTTGGTTATTACACGACTTCGCAGTCAGCACCTGGCGGCGAACGTTGGAACTAATAGAGCGTTATCAATTCTAACCTAGAAATTTTGTCTTCACACAAGTGTAGTTAGTGGAAGGTTCTTTTTCATGCTATAAATTTATGACATGGGACCGCCGGCTTTACTTCCCCTCCAAAGGAAGGCATACTGAGGGATGTTTAACGCTCTTAAAAATCCCGACGACTTCGTCCGGGTTTGAACCCACGACCTTGGGCATCGAACTTTGAGGCTGGGGATCTGTGGGGGGAAAAATCGACACCGACACTCATATCCGGTGGTTACCATGACAACAAGTGTTCGTTATCTAGTTCAGTAGAGACATCTATACTGTTGCTATAAGAACTTCTTACTTACTATTATCAAATAGTTTATAAAGATTGAAAGTTAGTACGTCTATCGGTCGCGAGAGAGTACGAAGTCATAAAAATCCCTAAACTTACTAAAAGTCATTCTATTTTTTTCATTTTTTTTTCTTCTAGCACCTCCAAGTATAATATTAAAAATCAGTGCCACCAACAAAAAAAGTTAAGTGTTAACAAAAATCCTTCAAGAGTTCCTATATTCACTAATTTCTTCTGAAGTGCGCGAGTGATTTAAGGGCTATATATATGTATTTATTTATTTATTAATAGGTACTGTTACAGTTAGGCAAAACCTGGTGGTAACAAGATATTTACATGCTGCCTATAACTCAATTTCTTTCCATAATGTCTCTGGGTTCCCTGAATGCAACATTTAATTTCTTCTTGAAAACTTTTAAACTGTTAGGAAAAGGTTCTAAGACTTCTTCAGGAAACTCATTCCATGTTTGAATACCCCTGTTTATAAAAGAATACTTAGCTAAGTTTGTTTTTTGAATTATGGGCCTAATTTTGTATTCGAGATCTCTCCTACCCATATAATCTGGATCATGCATTCTGTTTCGCAACTCATTCCAGGCCGGCTCCCCTGTGTATGCTTTGTACATCTCCTGGAGTCTTCTTTCATGTCTTCTGTTGTGTAGGGATTCCCAACCCAATGACTTTAACATGTCAGACACACTATCAGTTTGGGAGAATTTGCCAAGTACGAATCTTGCAGCTTTCCTTTGCACCATCTCCAATTTGTTCGTTAAGAGTTGATTGGTAGGGCTCCCACACACTCGTGGCGTAATCCAAAATTGGTCTCACAAGACATTTGTAAGCCAATTCTTTGGCCTGAATACTGCTACCCTTCATGTTTCTCATAACAAAGTATAACGACTTTTGTGCCCTATTGTTACCAAGGCTAAAAGGAGATAGATAATAAAAATAATAGTAATAATATTTTAACCGTAGCATTGACAAACATTTATTTTGACATACACATAATAATACTGTAATAAGACCAAAGCTTCAGAACGATATCTGGATGAGGAAAAGATCAGAAAAAGCTCAGAAGAACTGTATTCACTGACTGAACAACTCACATCACTTGCACGGAAAAGACACAATAAATTCTACAGACATAGCTCGAATGGCCAACTCCCGACTGACCGAGAAAATCTTCCTCATAGTCATGGAACTCGAAAAATCTAAGTACGCTGGCTCAATGAAATCAAATCGACCCACAAACGGCACGGACTGCATAGGCCTATAGACAGAAAGTAAATTCATTTAAATTTTGCACCCAAGTTCCCTACAGAAACGGCATTAGTGGCGTAGTTGGTAGCATGCTGAGCTTCTATGCCCAAGATCGCGGGTTCAAACCCAGCCAAAGTCGTCGGATTTTTAAGAGCGTTAAAAATCCCTCAGTATGCTTTCCTTCGGGAGGGGAGGGAAAAGCCAGTGAGCCCATGCCATGGATTTTTGGCATGTAAAAGAAACATCCACTAACTACAATTATGTGAAGCTAAATTTGTAGGTTAGATTTGATTAACGTTCTATTAATTTCCAACGTTCGTCGCGAGGTGCCGGTTGCGGAGGTATTTAGTAGCGCCAAGTTCGCAGTGAACTGTCGTTGACGGTAGCATTTGGTAGCGAAAGTAAGAACTCCTTGAAATTGATCGTCTGCTGTCCTTACCCGAATTACAGATAATACACACTAATACAGCCATCACAATTAACATCGGTTATCAGACAGATTCTACACACAGCCAAAGTACACGGGGCTACATGACCGCATTGTCGCAATCTGTAAACTAAGGAACCAACCAACCATTCCTATGGGAACGAATTTGAAACTCAAAGCTGCATGGACACAAGAAAGTAGACAAACACATAGCGAAAGGATGAAGAAGTTTTAGGAAGATAAGAAGAACAAGAAGACCAATGCCAAACGCATTATATAAGTAGGCTTATAATAATAATAATAATAATAATAATAATAATAATGTATGTCTACCCCTTATTATTCCCGTTTTCCAACGGGGTCGGGGATGAGATGCGATGGAAGTCTTTGTGGCGATGGTTTTTACGTCCGGATGCCCTTCCTGACGCCAATCTCATGAGAGGTGTTAATGAGAGATGAAATGCATGATGGTGAATGAAACTGGGCAAGGATGTGGAAGGAAGCGGCCGTGGCCTGTCAGAAGGCACCGTCCCAGCATTTGCCTGGTGTTGAAAATGGGGAAACCACGGAAAACCATTTCAAGGACGGCCGACGGTGGGGCTCGAACCCACGCGTCTACCGAGTCAGCAGAGAGCTTGGCCCCATGACCTAATGCTGCGCGTTAGCCAGCGTAGCCACTACTGTCGGTGGTAATAATAATAATAATAATGATAATAATATCCATGATTCGATGTTTCTCAGTGGGGAGCGTGATGGCGCTTTGGCTTAGCTGCTCGTCTTTCACCCGGACGGCCGCGGTTCGAATCCCGGTTACAGCGGGGTGGAATTTTCAACTGAAAAATCAAGTGGCGTTAGGAAGGGCATCCGGCCTTAAATCCTCGGACAAAACCCAAATGAGCCTGGGTGGCTCCGGCGACTCCAATTAATTGGGAAAAGCCGAAGAAAGTTTTTTGTTTGTTCATTCGACGTTTCTCAGTGCAGCGGAGGAAATCAAACTTTTCAACTTCTCTTCACATAACTGTTAACGTTAGTTCTTTTGATGTCCCCTACTAAATTAATTACTACTATTACATCAAGAAATATAACAATCTTTCAGAAATTCAAAATTTCAATCCCCGCCTCCATTTATTCATAATCAGTTTTTGAATAGGGACATTTTTTTCACCTTTATTACAGGACATTCCTAATGTAATGGTCGTTAATTTGTGATCTTAGTGAGATTGATACGTGAATTATAACTTGACTTATTGGTGTTTGAGTCTGTATAAAACAAGTAGTTCCGTGAAGAACTTAGCAGCCTATTTTTATATATCCTACTTATGTTAATTGCCTCTATCAACATACAAATTTTCAGTTTGATTGCTGTAATAGATTCGTAGATATTGAGAATAATCTAAATATTTCGGATGGTCACCATGTTGGATTTTTATAAATAGGCCTTAGATGTACAGGGTCTTTCATATAAAATAAGAGCGCCAAGCGGCGGCTTTGTTAACCGCAGCTGCGGTGACCTTGGCCGAGCTTGTGGCGCTCCAAGGCCCCCTGCTTTAAGCGTGTGTACAATCCTATATGATGCAGCGGCCTTGCTAGCGTGTGTACAACGCTGAAATCTTACTTTAGTTAGTTATTGTTGATGAAACCGAAACCACTACTTATGCTAATTTTGTGAGTGATTTATTCGGAGACCGTTCAAGATTCTCGCCAATGTCATCTATCACATCCTCTGTTGAAACTGTTCGTGTGCGGGCATGTTTTTTATTGAGCACCGAGCCAGTAGTGTCAAACTTATTTGCAATTACGTGAATCTGTGCTAGTGAAGGTGGCACTTCATCAGGAAATTGCTGAACAAATGCATCACGTACCCGCCGAGCCGACTCGTACTTAAAATAACTTTTACATAAGAAAATACGATGTTGCAATGATAACTGTCTCACCATGTTAGCACTTGAGGTTTAGACTGGCGACTGAGCACCAGCACGCTTATTGCAAGGTCAAGTTTGGTAATGTCAATCTGTTGTTTTTATACAGTCCATCGGAACTTGAAAGAAAAAAAAAACAGCCCTCGTATGTGCTATGCGCGCGCTTTCTATACTACAGCAGGGGGCCATGGCGCGCCACAAGCTCGGCCAAGGTGACCGCAGCTGCGGTTAACAAAGCCACCGCTTGGCGCTCTTATTTTATATGAAAGATCCTGTGTGTACTATTACATGAAGATTATTGTGTACCGGTAGGTGTTTTATTCAAACTTCAATCGCATGATTAGGATACAAGATATAAAAACGAGATTTTAAAATTTCGCACTGCCACCATCTTGAGATTATGTAAACCATTCAACTAAATTAGATGTCAGTTCATTGAAATTTGTATTGTAATTTGCTGTACCAAGTTCCACTGCGTTCGGACACTTAAATCGCGAGAAAAGTCTATTTAAATGTTTCAAATTCGCTTGGCCGCCATGTTCGTTTTCTAGTTAACAGGTTTTAGAAAGTCACATAGGTGAAAGTCTAGTAGTGCCCTTTATCACCGTACAAAATTTCAGGGTGATATGAGTAATGGTTTCGGAGATATAGAATGTCGGTGAAATATTTCGCACAGCTGCCATGTTGGATTGGTGAGACGTGATAAAATTTGAAGGGGAAGGTCGGGGTCAGCCGAAATAGTACAATGACCTTACCGAGTTTCATTGAAATAGCTCCAGCCGTTTAGAAGTTATTAGACACACACACACACACACATACATACGGACAAAAGGTGATCTCATAAGCCAAATTTTTCGTAAATGAAAATAGACTAAAAATAATTTTTAGTTATTTAATAAATTAATTGTAAAGTTTGGCATTATGATTAGACATGTGCGCCCTGGGCCATTTAAATCCAAGTTCTGAGCATGTTTCTACATGAAACATGTAGAAACCATACATTTCCTTAAAGTAGAACAACTAAACGTTCATCTGGAAATAAGAAAAAGTGAAAATGCCATACAAATAGGCCATTCCTAACTTATATGAGTATCTTGAAGAACTAAGTATTTTGCTGCCTGGGAGCTGGTACATAGCAAGCAAGCAGAGACAAGGCAATCAGAAATTATTCATCTAACAATCTGCGGTTCTGTTCCGGAGTTTATTTTTATTTTTTAATAGAAAGGGGAACAGACACGATCAATCAATCGATCAAAAACCGCAGACGAATGTGAAATTCCGATTGCTCCAAATCAATAGCCGGATGTACTGTACATTATCACAACACCAGCTGAGAATAATTATAGGTTTCCGACCAATACGAGTAAAAGCGATCCGAATTAATCTTTACCTTAATGGTGAATTATAGACTGTGGCATTTCCGGGGCTATTTGTACAGTTATCCGAGTGGTGGTCAATCATTATCCTCACACCATTTTCTCCGATTCATTATTAACATGGACATGTTTAAGGGCTGGGAAAAGAAACATGATAACTCTCATATTTACTGTTCAAATTCCATGACATTTTGCAGATGCATTTCTTTGTACAGGTTCCTTGGTGCGTATTGCTTAACCCTGCAATGGTCGCGTACCTAATAGTGACGCGAGTGGTCGCATGGGTTACATAGGTATGCCATTTTATTTTTTAATAAAATAATATATTTAATTTAACAATTGCGTTTATTTGTTTATAAGTCTTATTAACTACGCAATTCTTATTAATTATAATCAATATAACCTAAAAATATTATTATCTTCTTATCAAAATATAGTATACTAAAACAAATAGTCACCAATTTCTTACGAAAAAATTGCAAGGTTCACAGAAATTGATATTAAAACAAGTAGTTCCGTGAAGAACTATACAGCCTATTTTCATATATCCTACTTATGTTAATTGCCTCTATCAACATACACAATTTCAGTTTGATTGCTATAATAGATTCGTAGATATTGAGAACCGACTAAATATTTCGGATAGTCGCCATGTTGGATTTTATATATGTAGGTCCTAGAGTTATGTACTGTTACATGCAGATTATTGTGTACGTGTAGCATTCAGACTTCAATCGCATAATTAGGACACAAGAAAAAACATGGAGATTTAAAAATTTTCACAGCTGCCATCTTGAGGTTATGGAAACAATAATTGAAATAAATTAGATGCCAGTGGATTAACATTCGGATAAAGATTTACTGTACCAAGTTTCACTGCACGCGGATGGTTAAATTGCGAGAAACGTCCATGTGAATATTTATAATTCGCGTCACCGCCATGTTGGATTTGTGATCACCAGGTTATTTAAAGTCCTATAGGTGAACTTAAGTTCATAGCCCCTATGAACATTAAAAAATGCAGTTTGATTGTTAAATAGATTCGTAGATATTCAGTATCGTCTAAATATTTCGGATGGTCGCTATGTTGGATTGTTAAATGTATAGGCCATAGAGTCATGTACCATTAAAGGAAAATTATTGCGTAGGTTCATTATTCAAACTTTCACTTCGATCGCATGACTACATCACAAGAAATAGAAACTTAATTTTAAAATTCGCACTGCCGCCATCTTGAGGTTATGTAAACAATTGAACTAAATTAGATACCAGTGGATTACAATGTGTATAAATATTTCCTGTACCAGGTTTCAGTGCGCTTGGAACATTAAATCGCGAGAAAGGTCTATTTAAAATGTTCAAATTCGCTTAGCCGCTATGTTCGTTTTGTAGTTAACCGGTTTTTGAAAATCTTATAGATGGACTTCCAGTAGTGCCCTTTATCTCCGTACAAAATTTTAGGGAGATACCGCTAATAGTTTCAGAGATATAGAATGCCGGTGAAATATTTCGCACATCTGCCATCTTGTGATTATGTAAACAATTGAACGAAGTTAGATGTCGGTGCATTACAATGTATATAAACATATACTGTACCAAGTTTCATTGCGTTTGGTTGGTCAAATCGCGAGAAACGTCTATTAAAAGTCGCAAATTCGCTTGGCCGCCATGTTGGTTTTGTAGTTACCATGTTTTCAAAAGTCACATAAGTGAACTTATAGTAGTCACCTCTATCACCATAGAAAATGTCAGGGTAATATCGGTAATAGTTTCGGAGATATTGAATGCTGGTGAAATATTTCGCACAGCCGCCATGTAGGATTGGTGAGTTGTAACAAAATTTGAAGGGCACGGTCGAGGTCGCCGGGAATAGTGCTATGAATTTTCCGAGTTTCATTGAAATCGCTCCTGCCGTTTAGATTTTATTAGGGGGGGACACACACACGAATCACACACACACACACACACGCACGGACAAAAGGTGATCTCATAAGCCTATTTTTTCAAAATTGAAAATAGGCTAAAAATAGTGCATAGAATTATTAAAATCTAATCAGTGTTTTCTAAGCAGGACAAACATACAGATTTAGAATGCTCAGGACAAATGAATTTATTGCATGAATTACAAAGCCTCCGTGGCTTAGGCGGCAGCACGCCGGCCTCTCACCGCTGGGTCCGTGGTTCAAATCCCGGTCACTCCATGTGAGATCTGTGATGGACAAAACGGAGGCAGACAGGTTTTTCTCCGGGTACTCCGGTTTTCCCTGTCAAAATTTCATTCCAGCAACACTCTCCACTATCATTTCATTTCATCTGTCATTCATTTAATCATTGCCCCAGAGGAGTGCGTCAGGCCTCGGCAGCCGGCACAGTTCATATCCTCGCCGCTAGATGGGGGCTTCATTCATTCCATTCCTGACCCGGTCGGAGACTGGAAGCAGGCTGTGGATTTTCATTTTTTGCATGAATTACACACTTTCGAGTGCTTCTATTACGCGCTCTACCGCAATAGTGACATCGACCGACATAATTCCTTCGCATGGTTCCTGGTGCCGATGACCGAGTTTCAACTTGCCCAAGGCCTAGAAAATATTTTATTGTGATCGTTAGACTTCTTGGCAACGTGTTTTTCTGCAACCTGCTATGAGCCAATGGTTTCATCATAGCCAGAGACTGGCTGATAAGAAAGTCATGACGGCAAACGGATTCATAGTTTTTGCTTGGTGTATGTATGCAAAGCGCGTTGAGAGCACTGAGGTTGATTAGATCATAGAAGACAGTTACAGGCCATGTTCTTGAGTTTCTGGACACGTCATAGAGAGAAGACATCTTATCCACTAGATCAACACCATTTTTAGTACGATTATAGTACGTAATGATTTCAGATTTTCTTTGTTGTCCTGTTTCGTTTTCAATCACTGCATCGTCACCTGGGATTTCTTGCTCGGATTCAGAATCGGTGAGCTGTTCCTCAAGATAGTCTTCATCCTCATCAGAACTTGAATGTTCGTCATAATTATAGGTTTGATTATCGGCTTCTTCCAACCACGCTGCGATTAGAGCCGCTTGCCTATCCTCCAGGATTTCTTGAAGAAGGAAAAAATAATAATTTTCACCGCCGAAACAGTGTAAAAAGTACTTATTAACGAAAATATTAAGCCGTTGTCAATAATAAAGCAATAATAAGTGCACAATGTAGATTTAGTCTAAGTCTTTAGCAAAAAACTTACGTAATAGGTCGCGCTGCATACCAGTGTAGACCACGGACTCCTCTAACTCAGCCACGCGCAACTGATTTTCGCGCAGCACTGAGCACATGGGTCAACTATCCATCTTAAAGTACACGGAGTGTCAGCTACGTGGCGCTGTAAGTTTTAAAGCAGTGTTTGTTTTCACACGAGTGGAGTAGACCACGCGACCACTCCAGCGTTAAACCTCCTGGCCTGCAACATGGCCACTGTTTCAAGGCATCTGATTGGCGGATATTGTGACCAAATAAACTGTATGAAAAATACACACAGTCGAAAAAAAAAACGATCACTTGAAAAATGTAACATTACTTCCATCCAATCATAAATATTGTTACGAGTGCTAGACAGCTTCGTTGCCTCGCGCGCGACTCGGCCCGCCCCAGGCTATCCCTGCCTGTGTGTTGCCAGCACCCTTACGCAACGGGGCTGTAAGAACAAAGACATGACCCAGAAATTTCGTGGCCCGCCTAGTATGGGAATTCTCGAGAAGGTCTGAGAGTAGCTGTGAACCTGGTATACTCTGGAAACATCCATTGAGTCACCAGCCTCGCTATATAAAAAGCGACCCTGGCCGGTGGGGACGGACTGAGTTTTTGAGCGATTGTGTTCTTACTTAGTGCGACAGAGCATTGAGGCGCAGTGCCGTGTGGATAACGAAACCCAGTGAGATTGTTTCCGAGCCTGCAGAGCAGTGTGTAGCAGACTCTCGTAAGTAACTGTAGTTTGTGTACTCAAGGAAGTGTGCAGGTATTTCAGTGAGGACACGGGTCCTAATTAGTGGAGGATTAACTGTATGACCAAGAGGAAGGGGCGAGAATGCTCTAAGAGGAAGATACTGCTAATTGGTTTCTAAGTGTTTATTGTATGGTGTATATTTCTGACCCGCAATAAAGCTAATATTTATTTCAAGGACCATTTGTGTTGTGCTTTTCCTACTGTGATCCATTAACGAACATGCTACAGGGGGGGGGGGGAGGGAGATAGTACGTAACAATATGAACAGTATAGGCCTAGTACAGTACATACAGTAGTTATAGCATGGAAGTGAGGTTAGATTGGTTTCCTGGATGCATTACCATTCTTCATGTCATTGTTTCAATTAACAATAGCGATTATATGGCATGATGCTGTTTCCCGCGGAAAGATGTGCGCGCCATCGCTATCGTCAACAATGCAATGTTTTATTCTTTTTTCTTTTGCCACTAGATGGCAAAGGATAAGATCAATACAGCCATATTCTCAGTTGTTCTTGTGCAATTCAGTAACGAATATGCGCCTGAGGCCTGAAGATGTTGCCAGTGCAGTAAGTGGCTCTTATTGAAAATGGTGGCGAACACATCTTTCCGCGGGAAACAGCATCATGTCAAAGAATCGCTATTGTTAAGTGAAGCAATGACATAAAGAATGGTAATACATCCAAGAAAACAATTAACCGTACTTCCAAGCTATAAACAGTAACTTATTTACTGGGACTAGAGCGTTCATATTTATGATTTAAATGAAAGTAATTTTGAAATTTTCAAGTGATCATTTTTTTAAATTTTTGGCCGGCCAGTGTAGTATGATCGTTCAAATCTACAATCGTTAATCCACGCTGCATTGTAAATACGCCATCCGTGGTTGCAATCGCCCAGAACACAGGAGTACGCCTGCTTCGCCATGTCAATTGTTCGTTAGGTTCATTACGAGATTACGGTACACAATATTGGGAATAATTCTGGTGAGAAAAATAATTTTAAAAGGTTAAAAAAATGTGTTCATTTAAACTGTAGTTCTTGAAATGATAGTGCATGTTTTCAGATCATTTCTTTAGTGAGAACAATTTAACAAAGCCCCTGGTGGGCAATTATAACCTATAATAATATCCTAATAGTATTTCGCACAATGTGCAATGAATGTGTAGCTGTCACAGAACGTATATTGTTTACGAAGCAACTGCAGCTTTCCAAAGCAGAATGAGTTACATGGGATGTTTTAAAGCCAAATTATTCCCTACATTGCGTATGTCTATGGATCACTTCCTACCAGTTTCCTCTTTAGGTTTCTCCATGAATTTGATCTTGCCTACCATTGTACAAAAGACTGCACGATTTTCTATGATGTCGTTTGTGAAATGTAGTTCTTGGGGTCCGCCTCAATTTCTTCTGGTCAGTTTATTTTGACCTTCTTTCAGTCGATTACTTATAATCTTTTGGTTAGTCTGTCGCTGTGCATTCTATAGATATGGCCATAGAATTCCAGACGTCTCTTGCATACGGCATCAGAGGTCCACAAAGGTCCACTGTTCTCCTCTTAATTCCATTTTCACTCGTGGGACAATACATTTTCCGGAAAACATTTATTATTATTATTATTATTATTCCACTGAAACGCACAGAAGCCGATGAAGAACGACAGTAGTTGATGAAAGTTTAGACTGCGGCACAGATTATCTGTCACGATGTTGCGGGAGAGAGAAATTTGCAGAAATGCTTCGCATTACGATCGTTGGGAAAATGAACAGTAGTATGGATTCAGTCACTCAGAAAGAGCTGTGGAAGCCATGAATGTTTATGTTTTCAATATATACACTTACTTAGTTGCAGTAGTTATTGAACAAGCGCAACTAAATATGATGATGATGACTGTTGTTTTAAGGGGTTTAACATCTAGGTTATCGGAGACTAATGGTTTGGGTGAGAGTGAAAGATGAGATGAGAATGAAAACTATAACTAATACTAACTACAGACTTACATACTAGAAGAAGAAATGGTAAACAAATAAAGGATAAGGCAAATAAAGGACAGGAAGAAAAGAAATGCCCTCAACCCTCGAAAAATGAGAATGGAGGGTCTTGGAAGGAAGGAGAGCCATGAAAGGCAGATAGGAAAGGGGAAAGAGGAGAGGGCCCGACCCAAAGTCAGTGGAAAAAAGGGGGGGGGGAAACGGACCCAGCTCAGGGATCGCCATCTCCCGAACTCACCAGCCATGAGCCTCTGAGGGTGTGCACTAGAAGTGGATGCAACTAAATAAGTGTACAGTAGGCTACATATTGTAAATACCGTCACCCATACTTGTAAACATAGATTTAACAGCCTAAGTGTAAAGGATCTGATGATGTTCGCTTGACGATCGAAACTGGTCATCCAACTGTATTTATTATTCATTGTTTTTTTTTTCACAATTAGGGAAACACCCACTCCAATAGTGTTGACCGACTGCAAAACAAAAACATTCCATCACTAAGGCAACGCTGAAAAATGGCTTCCCACACTATAATATACGGGGCTAAATGATCACGCTGTCGCAAAGCCCCCAAATAATAATAGTAATAATATCGTATGGCCACGGGTGCGGGTGCAAGCTTTGTTATTTGACACCCAGAGGACAGCTTGCACGTCGAATTTTGTTGTTCCTTGGAACGCTATGAAAGTCAGTGAGGTTATCTACCTAAGCTCCTTCACACTATAGCGCTTTCTAATAGTAGAGAATGGAGGAAATTTGTGTTGTCGGAAAATCCCGAGATTAAATTTGCCATTATGAACATCTTGAGGTTATGTAAACAATTGAATTAAATCAGATGTCAGTGCATTGCAATGTGTATCAACATTTGCTGTACAAAGTTTCACTGCGCTCGGATGGTTAAATCGCGAGAAAAATCTATTTAAATGTTTCAACTTCGCTTGGCCGCCATGTTCGTTTTGTACTTAATAGGTTTTTGAAAGTCACAAAGGTAAACTTCTAGTAAGTTAGTGCCCTTTATCACCGTACAAAATTTCAGGGTGATATCTGTAATAGATTCGGAGATATAGAATACCGGTGAAATATTTCGCACAGCCGCCATGTTGGATTGGTGAGACGTAATTAAAATTTGAATGCACGGTCGGGGTCGGCCAAAATAGTACTATGACCTTACTGAGTTTCATTGAAATTGCTCCAGCCTTCAGTTTGTATTGGGGAACACACACACACACATACGCCCACATGGACAAAAGGTGATGTGTATGTCTACCCCTTATCATTCCCGTTTTCCAACGGGGTCGGGGATGAGATGCGATGGGAGGCTTTGTGGCGATGATTCTTACGGCCGGATGCCCTTCCTGACGCCAACCTCATGAGAGGAGTTAATGAGAGATGAAATGAATGATGGTGAATGAAACTGGGCAAGGATGTGGAAGGAAGCGGCCGTGGCCTGTCAGAAGGTACCGTCCCAGCATTTGCCTGGTGTTGAAAGTGGGGAAACCACGGAAAACCATTTCAAGGACGGCCGACGGTGGGGCTCGAACCCACGCGTCTACCGAGTCAGCAGAGAGCTTGGCCCCATGACCTGATGCTGCGCTTTAGCCAGCGTAGCCACTACTGTCGGTGGACAAAAGGTGATGTAATAAGCCTAATTTTTCATATTCAGAAATGAAAATAGGCTAAAATTAAAAACACACGAGCAGGTGGAGTGAAGTGAAGGACAACCTTCCATAATAGTTTATGAAAGTTAGTAACCAACATGGCACAGATTACCCGTCACGATTTGTCGGCAGAGAGGAGAGAAAATGCCATGGCATCACGATCACTGGGAGAGGAAGCGAACTCACGACATCTCATAAGAAGCGGGGTCAGAACCCTGTCAATCCTCAGTTATACTTCACCTCCGGTATACAGCCACTCATTTTCGCCTTTCCACGAAGTGTTTCCAGATGGCATACAGCTGTTCAATATGCATGAACACCCTACAGGAAATTAAACATGAGAATAGTTACGTGCAGTGATATGGACTTAATCCTTATAGACGACTAGCTATTGCAATATTAACTCACTGTAAACCTATGCGAAAAGTACAGTGGAATACAATAACTTAGCAGAGCATGCGTAGGGTTAGCCAATGTATATCTTTTTTAATTTTAATTCTCTACAACGACCAATGTTAATAACATTAAAAAAAATAGTATTCGGATTTTTATGGCGTTCAGGTTCTTAATGTTCCTATCGTGGTTTGGATAGAAAATGGATTGCCATGGCCTCTTACAGAGATAGATGGAAACCTGGAGTTCACATCTTGAGCTACTGTTGCCAATGAAACGACCGGCCTTGCCATTCCATCATCAGTTTATTTTCTGACGTTGGTAATTTTGTTTGAATATTATTTTCAATGCACAATGGGTTGTGTGCGCCCCATGTGTACAGACTACCCAACCGGCTCGAAATGTTATGCGGGCTGGACGCGACACAGTTCTGCCAGGGGCTATCGTCTTGTTTATTTGTTTAAACACACGATTTAAACAAATAAATATATTTCCGAATGAGACTATCGAAAATTCATGTAACCAACGGTTTCTTCCGGTTCCTGAATTATGTGTATGCAAAATTTGGTTGAGATTGGTGGAACGTTGTAGATTTGTATACAGAACAAACTCACCCACATACAGGCTTTCACTTTTATATATAAGAAGAAGATTTAATCGGCATGAATATCAGTTGATATTTAAAATGTATTAACTTACACCTTAGTGAATAATAATTAAATTAACTTAATATACATTAATTAATAAAATGTACAAGTTTCGGCCACATTATGGCCTTCTTCAGCGATGTTGTTAAAAAGAAAATAAACGAACTTAATGTAATTACAAGCAAAGCTTTGTTATTCTTATTAATACAGTATCTTATTTGGGTTTTCTACGAAAAATTGTCGTCACTGTTGCGGATAATATTCTGTATCTTTGAATACACAATTGGCTTCTTGTATACACCCCATGTGTATAGACCACCCACCCGGCTCTAGTGTTTAATCCAGGGGCTACCGTCTTGATTATTTGTTTAAACGCATGTTATAACAAATAATATATATTTCCGTTTATTTTGCTAGAAATGCAAGAGTTTTCCGGTACTATTGAGGTGATTTGGAAGATTTTGGTACAAACTACACCTTCTTACTCCCTCAAGGTTTAAGAGCTTGAGTTTTGTGAAACATACACCTTAGCGTTTTATATACCAGGTGAATCAGCTGCCCCTTAAAATGAAACCCAACTAGCGTTGTTATCAGGAAGGTCGACATTAACCATTGCACTGCAGGCATATCCTGCAAACAATACTGAACATTATTATTTTATCCTCGATGTGACTGCAGACTAATACGAGAGAAATGTAATAGAAAATAAACTGATGATGGAATGGCAAGGCCGGTCGTTTCCATGGCAACAGTACCTCAAGATGTGAACACCAAGTTTCCATCTATCTCTGTAAGAGACCATGGCAATTCATTTTCTACCCATACGGGATGCAAGCAGAGAAATGTCGACCTTCCAGATAACATGCGTTAGTTGGGTTGCATAAAACAATATTATTAAGGGCAGCTGATCCATCTGTATGCAGATGATAATAATAATGTTATTGGCTTTATGTTCCTTTATCTACAGCGGCTTTTAGAAACACGAGGGTGCCAGACTTTAACGTAAATCTACTAACACGGCTCCCTCGCATTAGCGCACCCTCAAATGCCAACTGACTGTGCCAGGATTCGATCCTGCAACCTTGGGTAAAGCAGGCGAGAACGTTACCGTTGAGCCACTAAGCCAGAAACACCTAAGCGACGATACAAAAGATAATTATGATGATGATGATGATGATAATTGTTGTATTAAGGAGCCTAACATCTAGGTTATCGGCCCCCTAACGGTCTAAGTGATAGCGAAACCGACAATGAAATGGAAACCGCAACGAAAACCAAGGTAGATTGAAAATACAAAAATGGAACTTAGAGACTCAAAAAATGTAAAGTAGAAATACTTACAAAAGGCAATTTAGTTGGAAAATACTCAAAAAGGCAATTTAGATTGAAAAATGCGAACAAAATGTAGTTGAGGTTCAAAATTCTTACAAATGCAATGTAGATTCGAAATACTCACAAAGTGCAGTTGTAATTCAAAATAATTACAAAATCCAATTGAAATTGAAAATACTTACAATCAATGTAATTTAGATTCAAAATACTCACTATTTGTTAGCTCCCGCTCCAAAATACTTACAAAATGCAATTTAGATCGAAAATACTTACAAAATGCAATGTAGATTGAAAATACTCACAAAAGGTAATTTGAAAAAATATATCAAAATTTAATTTAAATACACGGGGAACCAATACACAAAACAGTGCGAGAATCTTGAAGAGAAAAAAGAAATAATAATGAAAATAAAAAGAAGGCTATTCCCTAGAAGAATCAGGGATCAGGAAAGATTAGACAAGGGCCAATTAAGGCGAGAAAGGAAAATACTCCCTAGGCCTCGGATACGCTAATGCCATCGGGGTCGGAAGACAACAAGAGTTGACCAAGAGAGGTCGACAGGAAAGAAGACAGAGGATCCCGGCACATGTACGTGGAAGCAATGCTGGACTCAGCTGGGGTCCCGTGGTTGCCAATCCACGTCCCACAAGTTGTGAGCCCCTCAGGGAGTTACAAAAGAAATGAGTTATTCCTAGAATATTTTATAAACTAATTCTGTTCATCATACACACACTGGGTGTTAATAATGGTACAGAGCGCCAAAGCCAAGGTCATAAGAACAACGCCTCACAAAGGAACAGAAATAATAACCAGGGACAACACTTGCCGGCGTCTTTGAAGTTCCTTAACTCCGTTTTTAGAACACATGGCTTACGTCACCATTCGTATTGTGGTCGCGGAGCATTGCCACCATTGTAGTGAAACATATTGGGGTTATAAAGGCTTTTATACTCGTCGTTCGGCTCCACTGCCAACGTGTATTACACTGAAGAAAATGGAAATTGCAACACCATGAAGGCATTGGTCGTTTGTGTTGATTTTCAAGATATGGAACGATGCCATGTAGGTATGTAAAAGATCAAAGTTTCAGACCCATTGGATTGTTGCTACAGGTCTCCCCACGTGATTGGTCGCGGAGGAATCAACTCCAGTATACGGACTCTGGTGTAGCGTAGTTGACTTGCAGTCTGTGCAGTGAAGTGTTCTCCGTCAAACATGCCTCGACGACAGAGAAGAGCACGCTACCAACAACTGTCGCCGTTTGAGAGGGCTCCGATAATTGGGCTGTGTGAGGCTGGATTATCGCTAAGGACTGTCGCTGCACGTGTTGGCCGATAGGCATCTACGGTACAACGTGTATGGCAGCAGTGGTCAAATGAAGGTACCCACACTCGTAGACCTGGCACAGGCCTAGCGCGACAGACAACTGTGAGAGAGGATCGCCGCATCATTTGGATGGCCCGGATGGAACCCCATGCAACAGCAGCACAAATTCGAGCAGCTGTGGCACCCCACGTCACACAACAAACAGTTGGTAATCGCCTGCGTGCAGCTGGCTTACGATCCCGTGTCCCTGCAGAAGGTGTTCCATTGGCCCCACAACAGTAACGTGTAAGGCTGGCCTGGTGTCGAGAACGATCGACGTGGGTCGACGAATCGCTTAGGGTCGTCTTTAGTGATGAATCGCGCTTCTGCCTTGCCCGCAGTGATCGCCGGAATCGTGTGCGCCGACGTACCGGGGAGAGGGGCCACCCAGACCTTATTGTCGAGAGGCACACAGGGCCAACACCAAGCATTATGGTCTGGGTAGCTATTGGCTTTAATTTGAAATCACAATTAGTGCTTGTTGAGAGCACTATGACTGCTCGACAGTACGTTAATAGGGTACTCAATACAGTGGTTATCCCTATGATGGCGAACATTGCTAATGGGATGTTTCAGCAGGACAATGCCCAGATTCACACTGCCCGCATCTCCAGAGAAGCTTTCCACATCACAACCTTAGAATGGCCCGCCAGATCCCCGGACCTCAGTCCTATTGAGCATGTGTGGGACATGATGGGTCGACAACTGGCCAACCGTCCTCAGCCACCCACAACTCTGGAACAGCTGACCCATGCAGTTTAGCAAGCATGGGCCACAATTCCACAGGAAGCGATCCAGGGTCTTATTGACTCCATGCCTCGACGAATTCATCAATGTATTGCAGCTCGTGGTGGGCACATCCTGTATTGATTGTTGTCCAAACTTGCAGTCAGAGGGACCAAAAAGTGTAATCATCGAATCTCAACCGAACACTCGTTCTTCAAGTTCAATTGCAGCAATGTAGCACCACTCCTTCTGGGTGTTGCAATTTCTATTTTCTTCAGTGTAGCTTAAGATCACTTGGTAGTGGCCAAAAGTGTTACTAAATTCTTAAGTTATTAACAAATGGAAGGTACAGTACGTGTAAATTTCTTCACTGCACGTAGAAACATCATGGGTATATTAAGGTATTCTTCTTATTATTATTATTATGAATTATTATTATTATTATTATTATCACATATGGATGGATTATTGGACGAAGGAGGCAAGAAAATCAAGATTGGATAAAAATAGAAATACGAAAATCAGAGAAATAATGCAGGTTAAAAAAAATGTAAGTATGAGTGGTTAAAGAAGGAAGATTACAATGGTTTGGCCATGTGAAAAGGATGCAGAATAGTAGAATTCCAAATGTAATGTTACAATGGCAAACTGAAGGCAAATTCGGTCGCGGTGCGCAATTTCACAAACACGACAACGCCGCAGGATGCTAAAATAAGCAACAAGAATTCTCTTTAATCCAGACTTCGGTAGTTAATGCTGATAATTTTGCCTAATAACAACAACAATTAAGCTAAATAATAAAATAATAATACAGTGGAACTTGGATAATTCGAACCTCAAGGGACCAGTACGCAAATTCGAATTATCCAAAAATTCGAATTAAGAAGGTTTTTTGAAAAGGGTAGAGAAAAGATATTGTACTGTATTACGTTTACATAATGATTTACGTTCAACAAAGCAGATTAATAGACAACGGCACTGTATAATGACTATCGTGAATAACCTCAAAAGTTTCAAATGATAAAATAAAACCAAAATGTACTATTCACATATTTAAGGACAGTAGTAATCCAGCAATCTAGTTAAGTCATGGAGAAATCTACTGTTTTTCAAAAAAGTTTGAGTTGTTTACCTGTTTCCTACAATTAAGTCTCTCGGCCATCACAAAATAATCTAACAAATTTAATAAACGGAAAAAAGAATCACTTTCATTTCTACTTTAAAAAACGCCTTAGTTCTGTGATGTGGTTTGTTGCTTGGGCTGCACTCGGAACAGTTTTTTCGGGAATCATCTTGTTTTTCGGAGATTTTACACGTAAAACCTTCGAATTATTCAAAATATAATTCGAATTAACCACGATTCTTTAGCATTGATTCCATATAAAATAGTAGGGACCAAGAGAAAAATTCGAATTATAGAAGTTCGAATTAGCCACGTTCCACTGTAATAATATCTCTCTTAGATAAATTAGAGTATTTAGAATTAAATTATTCAGCTAGCAAGGTTCAATCAGGAAGCCAACAAGGAAAGAATTGAAAAATTATCCAAATGCATATAAAATTACCTGGAACAGATATAATAAAAAAAAAAGTAAGACGATCAGCTTCTGGCATGAGGTGGAGGAGGGAGCTAACTGTTTTCTTTTATTCCAGAAATTACACGTGTGGGAATTACTAAGCGTGAAAAAACTTTTTTGAAATCACCCATTTGAGAGCAAATCGCCCCCTGAGGTCAGGGCGAGGCCAGAGAGAGAAGGAGGGCGTACAGTGAAAATGTATAGTCTAATATCGGCGTGGCTATTGAACCATGACTTTTATAATAATATACATGCAAGAGATAAGACATGTGGATCATTTAAAAAGATTCCATTAAGTTACTAGCCATGCCGCTTGTTTGGGAGGATCCTGTTCTCTTCTGATCCATTCTGTCTGACCTGGATTAACAAGACCTGCATGCCACCCACATTTTACAAATTCAGGGTGTGGTGGATACAATCATCTAATTATAGCCACACACATACACATCTATATTATCCTGTCAATCACGATCGCCAGTATTCTTTACGGGGGCAGTGTTACTTCGGCAAGATTCAAAAACCCGCGCCAGTACACGCCAATAAGGAATCCGATAAAACGTATTACTCCCCGTGTCATCGAACATAATTGAATATTGGCTTGTTTAGTGTGATTTATTATTGATTTAAGACCACTACGGAGCGCTTATGACTAGTTTTTCTTCGATGTTCTTTTCCGTTCCCAATATCTCTTGAGCCCTGCCCATAATATCTCCTTTCTCTCTTGCGAAGGGGGCTTCCGACATTTAGGGACTCTAGGTGGTGGGGTCCAAGAGCCTACCATAGCACAAAATTTAGTACGATCTTCTACATCAAGGTGAGCAATTCCAGCCGAATCCAAGTCCTTTAGTACTTCATTAAGCCACAGGCTTCCAGTCTTGTAGCTTTTAACCAAGGAGAAGATCTTTTTGGTAAGCCTGTTGCTGTACATTCGTTGTAGGTCCCCGTAGAACTTTAGCCTCCTACGTCGCATACTGGTATTGGCTGATTCTAACTGTTGATGAATGAAAATCCACAGCCTGCTTCCAGTCTCCGACCGGGTCAGGAATGGAATGAATGAAGCCCCCCATCTAGCGGCGAGGATGTGAAGTGTGCCGGCTGCCGAAGCCTGTCGCACTCCTCTGGGGCAATGATTAAATGAATGACAGATGAAATGAAATGATAGTGGAGAGTGTTGCTGGAATGAAATTGTGACAGGGAAAACCGGAGTACCCGGAGAAAAACCCGTCTGCCTCCGTTTTGTCCAGCACAAATCTCACATGGAGTGACCGGGAATTGAACCACGGACCCAGCGGTGAGAGGCCGGCGTGCTGCCGCCTAAGCCACGGAGGCTCTTGATTCTAACTGTTGATACAAGTCAGAATTAGATTTCAAACGGTAGGTTCCATCTGGGAGCAATCTCGGGCCATGGATTTTCCTGAGGATACGTCTTTCGGCTTTCTCCAGGTCATCCATGGTGCCTTTTCTGTTCATCAAGAGGGTCTCTGCGGCATACAGAAATTGTGGTCTGACAGCAGTTCTGTAGTGACAGATCTTAGCATTCCTCGAAATGCATTTCTTGTTGTACAAATTGTGGGATAGTTGGTATGCTGCGTTGAGTTTGGTACGCCTTGCTAACATGGAGATGCCATCTCTACCATTGGGGTGGACCCATTCACCAAGATAACGAAAGCGATTGAATCTTGTGGGATGATCTGTAGTGGTTAGTAAATGATCAGGTTGGTGTAACTTGAAGTGGATTAAATAACTTAGCTGGTTATCGGAGCGATGTGGTATCCGTTCTTGTGCAGCTGCTATCACTAACACTGTCCACAGTGAACAACAACAACAACAACATTTAAAACGAGTAGTTCTGTGACGAACTAAAGAGCTTACTTTTCTTAAAATTATAGAGACCATAATTATATCAACAGTTGGCAGACCTGACGACTCTGAATATATTCTTAGTTCCATCTCCTAAGGAACAATGCACATGAAAAATTTGGTTGAGTTCCAAAAGATAGTATGCACGTTACATGTATTCAAATATTGAATTTGTCAGCATGAGTAAAATCAGGTTGGCGACACTGCCATAATTATAGCCTATGAGATGCTCAAACTTAAATTGAAATATTATCATCTATGGAGCCTCCGTGGCTCAGGCGGCAGCACGCCGGCCTCTCACCGCTGAGTCCGTGGTTCAAATCCCGGTCACTCCATGTGAGATCTGTGCTGGACAGAACGGAGGCAGACAGGTTTTTCTCCGGGTACTCCGGTTTTCCCTGTCAAAATTTCATTCCAGCAACACTCTCCACTATCATTTCATTTCATCTGTCATTCATTTAATCATTGCCCCAGAGGAGTGCGTCAGGCCTCGGCAGCCGACACAGTTCATATCCTCGCCGCTAGATAGGGGCTTCATTCATTCCATTCCTGACCCGGTCGGAGACTGGAAACAGGCTGTGGATTTTCATTTTCATTATCATCTATATACGGTATGTGCCAATTTTGAAAGAAATTCATTTATTAGTATGGAAGTTACTGTACATGTGATTAAACCTATCAATCATGTTGGCAGAATTGTCGTATATTGGTTACTGAAAATTAACCTACATTTGCAAAGCTCAGAACTGTTGGCCTGCATACTTCCTGATACACATTATTGAGATTAGGATAAAAATTTATTGAGGAAATTTTTCAACAGTTGGCAGCCCTGTTGAAACTAAAGAAAACGCATATTAATATCAGCTCCAGTGCGCAAATCACCTACCAAATGGGGTTGAAATCCAATAGATAGTATGGAAGTTATATGCATTTAAAGATTGGACCTATCAGCAGGTATAGAATCATGTTGGCAACACTGTCATGTATGGGCTCCTGTAAATTTATCTGATGTAATATGATCATATGTGTGTCAACTTTGGAGCAGTTCCCATGCATACGTTCTGAGATATCCAACATAGAACACAAATTTCAATTGAGATTTTTCAGCAGTTGGTAGTAGTAAGTTACTGATGTAATTTACAAATATGGCCGTGAGATATCCAGGTATACCAAATTTGGTTTCGATATCTGCAGTCATTTAGGAGTTGATAGGGGGAAGGGGGGAAGGGGGGGAAGGGGACACACGGACAGACATTTGTCCGGATCGATCTCATAAATCTAAATATCCTCTCGACACGCCAGAAGGTGGCGATAGATATCACCGGACAAAAAATGTATTTCGAATTCACTAAATTTGCCAATTGTTGTAGGGCCTATACAAAAAAAAGTTCCACATATTTAACAAACCAGAAGCCCTATCTTCTTATAAATCCGAAAACATTTTGCCCTTGGCGTAAAAAATTCTTTCAGACAAAAGTTTCAGGTAATGTTTAGAGGACTATTGACCATTTTAAACGGTTTTGAATCTGTGCCTATTATGGGTGGTAGGCTATTTTTTTTTCTAAAAACTCCATTTTTCCACCCCTTCGATCCATGGTTGGTGCTATCAAAAAACTTCCTCAGATAAGATTTTGGTGTTTATTCGAAGAATAGAATAAACTTTGAATGGATTCGATTGTTCACATCTTAAGAAAGTTATGGCAATACTTCACTTTTTCGAAAGAAGCCATTTTGCCCATTAACAAACTCGAGCGAGATTCTAAATGTTTTTGGTTGGCTGGTTCCTTAGTTTAGGGGCTGCTACAACGCGGTCATGTAGCCCCGTGTGTGTAGAATCTGTCTGATAACCAGTGTTAATTATGATGGCTGTATTAGTGTGTGTTATCTGTTTTAATTCAAGTAAGGACTGCAGACATTCGATTTTCAAGTAGTTTCAACTTTTTCTACCAAACGCCACCGTCAACGACCAACTAGTTCTTAACTTTTGTTACTAGTTGTCACCCCAATGGGCTCCTGGCGACGAACGTTGGAACCTAAGAGCGTTAGTCAAATCTAACCCATAATTTAGCTTCACACAAGTGTAATTAGTGTAAGGTTATTTACCATGCCATAAACCTTTGACATGGGAACGCCGGCTTTACTTCCCCTCCGAAGGAAGACATACTGAGGGATTTTTAACGCTCTTAAAAAATCTTAAGACTTCGACCGGATTTGAACCCGCGATCTTGGGCATAGAAGCTCAGCATGCTACCAACTACGCCCAAAGCCGCCTAGAAAGAATCAATATTCAATTACTTTTTAATGCGAAGATATGTACACATTTTCCGGAAGTCGAAACATGACATCCATTGCAATAGTTAGCTTTCTCATGAAATGTGCGGTGTTACCAACAACCCACGCGACTGCTTAAGAGTTAAGCACCACCAAATATCTCGCCATTCACTTGGGTAGAAAGGCCGTTCTGTCTACGTTACGGAGAAATTCACTGTACGTACTGTACAACAAAAGCTCACGCCTTGAAAGCAATGCATGGAGTGAAATCATTACTTTACAACTCACGAGGAACTATACAAGAGAGAAATCCACCCTCACTCCCAGCTCTGTAAAGATGAGAGAGTACCGCCACTGTCGACTGGGGGACACGCCCTGTGATTGGCAAATCTCTCCTCGGTTAATAGATATATAGATGAAGGCGGTAGGAGTTCATAGGAGGCAGACACCTGTCTCTGAGATGAACAGTAGGAGATAGTCCGGTGACTGGACCGTTCGCTTCATTTGATATTCATGAACAGTGATAGATAGGATAACGCCAGCCTAGTAACCTGTATTAAAGTGATCAGTCCCCGTTCTATCATCTCCAAGTATGTTACTCCACAGTTTGCTTAATAGATCAATGGTGAATGGAGTGTCAGCCCGATAAAAAGAAATGAAGCAAGCTTCTGACAGTTAATTTCGACATCATGAGCCACGTAAGGTGCTTCTTATTTATGTTCTACCCGGAATCCGAACCACAGACATTTGATATTTCACTTCGAAAATCTGAAATGCCTTAACCGAGAATCGAACCGCGTCCACCTCGGTGTGAGGCGACTGTCGGTTAATGCATGAGAGATTTTTGAGGGGAAATGTCACGTAGAATGGTTGGCATTCCACGTAAAGTAAGACGTTATGTGGCTCATGAAAAAAGCGCAGCGCGGATGCGGATATCCGCGGATTAAAATGTTTCGCCATGCGGATATAGTTTCCATGACTGCGGATAGCGGATAAGCTGCGGATAATGTGTGGAGTAAATTTGCAGATAGTTTTTAGAATTCAATCCTAACTTGTTTAATATAATTAAGGGCCCGGTTTTTATGAAATCATATTTTTCCGTGCCGGCCCCGTGGTGTTAAGGTAGCACGCCTGCCTCTCACCCGGAGGCCCCAGGTTCGATTCTCGGCTCCGTCAGGGATTTTTAGAAACTGACGCGAGGGCTGGAACGGGCTGCACTCAGCCTCGTGAGGACAATTGAGTAGCTGTCTGACGGTGAGGCAGCGGCCCCGATCACAAAAACCAAGATTAACGGCCGAGGGGACCCGATGCGCTGATCACGCGTCACCCCAATATCTGCAGGCCAAATGGCTGAGCAGCGGTAGCTTGGTAGGCCTAGGCTCTTCATGGGCTGTAGTGCCAGGGGTTATTATATTATATTTTTCCGTAACGATTTTTTCCATTACAAATGTAAGATTCAAATTATGTCATTAAGCATAATTAACACTTCGAACTGGAAAGGGTTGCAATTCTGGCTGTGTAACATTCATTTTAAACATAGCACATGACATACATAGCCCTAAGGCAGGGGTTCTCAACCTGCGGTACGCGAAACATTTCAGGGGGTACGCGGCAGGCCATCCTTCTACTCGATCCACATGCTCAGTGAGCTTCGTGCCGTGACTACTGTGTGAGTTATTTACGGCGCGTGTATTTGAACTCCACAAAGAATTGCATCTTTTCTTTACCGACTTTGGTTGGCTTTTAAAATTGGCCTATTTAAGTGATATTTTTGAAAAACTGAACATTTGGATTAAGTGTATGCAAGGTAGTGTTTCTGATATGTTCTATGTTGAAATGAAAACTAACGCAATGATTGCAAAAATCAACCTTTGAAAAAAAAACCTGAAAAACAACAACTATATTTTGTTTTATTAAAATATCTTTCCTTATAAAATTACGAAGGTTAAACCATACTAACTAAATGCCTTTTACATTTGTAATAACCATTATTACTACCTAAGGAAGGTTAGTATGGGGTACGCAGGATGTTTAATTTTTTTAAAGGGTTACGGTGGTTGAAAAAGATTGAGAACCCCTGCCCTAAGGGAACAACTTTCTCCTCAAAAGTCGAAAGGTGTTGCTTTATCTAAATAAAAATATTATTGCAATGCCAGTAGATTCGGATAACAAACGTGCGGATGCGGATAAAAGCCGTGGGGATACGGGGCATTGCAGATAACGTTTCGTTTATCCTCGCAGTGCTCTACTTATGAACACTAGAATAACGGTCACGTAAAAATAAATAATTCCATCCTTTATATTCTCGGCCAAAGAATTCAATTTTTAAAGGGCAGAATAATTCACGACACTCCCGATCGAAAGGTGTCGGCTCGTATTATCATTAGATTAGTAATAATAATAATAATAATAATAATAATAATAATATCGTATGGCCTCGGGTGCCTGGTGCAAGCTTTGTAATTTAACACCCAGAGGGTAGCTTGCATGTCGAATTTCGTTGTTCCTTGAATCACTATGAAAGTCAATGAGGTTAGATATCTAAGCTCCTTCAACACTAAAGCGCTTTCTAGTAGAGAAATTAGGAACTTTGTGTTGGCGGAAACTCCCGAGATTAATTTTGCCATTATGAACACGGCCTACTGAATTCAAATGGGTTCTTTCACATGCCAACATCGTATGGCATGCGTGTCGTATTTTTGCCGCCTTTCAAAAATCACTCACCACGGCCAGGAGCGAACCTGCAATCTTGGGGTTGGTAGACCGACACGCTATCCACTCACCCACCGTGGCAAGCCATTAGATTAAGTTATGCTCTAGGAGCGCGTTGGAACTTACTTAGCATTATGTGTGGCAACTGGACATAATGTTGGTTGGTTCCTCAGTTTAGGGGCTGCGACAACGCGGCCATGTAACCCCGTGTACTTTGGGTGTGTGTAGAATCTGTCTGATAACCGGTGTTAATTTTGATGGCTGCATTAGTGTGTGTCATCTGTACTGCAGACAATCAATTTCAAGTAGTTCCTACTTTTGCTACCGTCAACGACATCTGGCTGTGAACTTCGCTACTTAATAGAGCGTTCATTAAATCTAACCTGCATATTCAGCTTCACACAATTGTAGATAGTGGACGGTTTTACATTCCATAAATCTATCACATGGGCCCGCCGGCTTTACTCCCTCTCCGAAGGAGGGCATACTGAGGGATTTTTAACGCTCTTAAAAAATCCGAAGACTCCAGGTTTGAACACGCGGTCTTGGGCATAGAAGCTCAGCATGCCCAAGTTACACTCCCTTTTAGCTGGCTTATTACCGTAGTAATTGTTCGGATAACCTCAACAGACAACAAAATACGCCACTTCCAAATGGACCCGCAATGGAATGAGGTGAAAAACGTATCTTATGTGACTATTGAGCCTTATAACCTCGACATCCGTCAAAGTCAACAAACCCCACTTGCCGGCTCACCATCTCTGCATCAAGACAATCAGCTTTTTCTAGAGGATAGCATAATGCATGGACTAATTGTGAACTCAATATAATTATATTAAAAAAACATGTATTTTAATTCTAATTTGTAAGGATATCCATTTTATTTTATATTATTAATGTTAAACTAATAACGCTGAAGAAGATATCATTGCTATATCGAAGAATGCACGTTTAAAATAAACATCATTTCACAGTATTGACATGACGGATTACATAATACATACAGCATATTTTACCATTAGTCAATACGGAAACACTGTTACCAATCTAACAGGGTTTCATTTTAATTCGTAGTAAAACAAGTAGTTCCGTAAAGAACTAAATAGCCTATTTCCATAAACCCTATATTAATTGCCTCTATCATTTTCAGTTTGATTGCTGTTATAGATTCGTAGATATTGAGAACCGTCTAAATATTTCGGATGGTCACCATGTTGGATTTTATACAATAGGCCTTAGAGTTATGTATTGGCCTGTTTGCCATCTCTTGATGATTGCAGTATATTTGCATTTGTCTGTTGGCACAGGCTAGAGTAAAATGTGGCTTTTCACCGATGTTTCTGCCTCACTCATGGCTGTGATGATATGGAAGCTACTGAGTAGAGCCGGGCAAATTTGCTCTAGTTCCGATCGGGATCGTAAGTTTCCACATGGCTAGTATCGCCCCCCACCAAGCGCACTCAAGGCCAGGTCTCTCCGCTGAACGAGAATCTTCAGTTTCGATAATACCGGTACTGAGTGGGAGTCTCGATAATACCGGAACTCCTTTTTTCTCGGCGTTATCGACAGTATCTATTTAAAGGAAAAAGCAGACTCACTCACGCCGCTGCACGTGTAAAGTCAAAGCCTTCTGTAATAACTCCGGAGTGTAAACCATTCCTCGTTCTTACATTTGACAAATTTAAAGCAGTATGAAGTGATCCACCCCAGGTAGATCACATTGAATTGAGTTCGCATCTGCCACCTCCCTACCACTCCTACCCTCAGTTACAAATATACACACACTACTACAGACACCATAATAACACAGGTTATTAGACAACGTTGACACACACAAGAACACAAAAATGATCACGATGTTGTAGCCCCTAAAGTAAAATAAACTCAAATAATTGGCGCAGCAGAGAAGAGCTACAAGAAAGTCTCTCGTGTATGACTCATGAATTTTTAGCCCTACTGACTAGCAATTTGCTTTAAAGAATACTTTCAATCTTCTTCTCCACCTTGTAACTGGTTGTTATTAGAGGCAACTATAGTGCAAAAATTGGCTGCGATGGTGAAAATACACTTGGAAAATATTACGCTGAAAAGTTTCAACTAATTTCATCTACTAAAAACTCTGATTTTTTGCTTGAAAACAATACCAGTTTGTGGCATGTGGTGTATTAATCATGTCAGTGCAAACACTTCACTGATTTGTCCATAAATGCCAATGATATGACAGTTTGAGTGAGAATAGTGCGACGGGAGTTGCACTGAGAACAACTCATTACCGCGGGAATGTCACTTCGTCCGATACTCCAAAGTCTCGTTCGATCACAAGGTAATATCTTTGCTCTCTCTACCCATGATGCAACGTGTGAGCACGTGCGTAGGAACGCGATTGCAATGGCGGTGGTTTATGCATATGGCAAAGCCATTATGACGAAAGATAAAATCAATCTTATTCTTGAAGGTGAACATTATTTTTTCGTATGCCCCACGACTAGAGAATATGATTCTAACTGGTAGGAGCATTTGAGATAAAGAGAGTCAGGTATCCAACGCAAAAGTTTTCACTGTGTATGTTTGTACCATTTTCCCTCAGTCTATAACAGTCTCAGTGGCTGAATTGGTTGCGCGCTGGACTCATGAATAGAAGGATCAGGGTTCGATACTCGGTAGGGGCAGTAATTTTAATTTTTGTTTCGTTACGTTTTATTGTTTATGACGACCACTTTACCAGTATCTTACTACAAAAATCATACGACAGAACACAGTTGCATCACAGGGGCTTTAGTAATATAGCGATTGCATGAATTTTCAGGTTTTATTACGAGAAAGTTTCATACGGTAGTGCTTGAATGTGGCACTACACGAAAAGATCTGTAGCCTACACGTCAAATAGAATTTTCTTTTGCTGAAATTTAATGACCAAAAAATGCCGACTGACGATCAAAATCTCCTTCCATATGTTATTAGGATGATATGCTCAATATACCTTGGGTAGTCTGTTAATATGATATCGTTGAAGTTGAGTGGATTCTTTCAATTCGCAGACTCCAGTCAACGGAATGAACAATTTCCATTGAATCCTTACACAAACAAGCCTCAGTGCCTTCAGGCAGCGCCATATTGCCCATGCGAGAACGAGCGATAATGTCGAGAATAATCGTTATCGAGCCCACATTATCGGTAATACCAGTTTCGGAACCATCATTTCCGTTTTTTATTCTCGTCCAACGAGACCGATCGGAACTCAAGAGCTTTTTGCCCGGCTCTACTACTGAGGTATGGGTCGTGCTTAGTAATTACATTCAGGGCACAGTAAGTGCCTGTGGATGCTGTGAAAGGTTCTACTCATAGGGTTGGTACTGCTGTTCTGACTCAGTGAGGAAAGCAATGGCAAACTACCTCAATCCTCGTCTTGCCTAGTACGCCTCAATATAGCGCTGCCTTGGGTTTTTGTGGGTTTCTACCCACATTACCTAACGGCGGTACTTTTTGAAGATCCAACCAGCCTTCGGGCTGACTACCTAACAGACAAAGTTATGTAGGCTACTATTACATGAAGATAATTGTGTAGGTGTTTTATTCAAACTCAATCGCATGATTAGGACACAAGAAATAAAAACATGTTTCTAAAATTTCGCACAGCCGCTAACTTGAGGTTATGTAAACAATTGAACTAACTTAGATGTCAGTGCATTGCAATTAGTATAGTCATTTGCTGTACCAAGCTTCACAGCGTTCGGATGGTTAAATAGCGAGAAAAGTCTATTTAAATGTTTCAACTTCGCTTGGTGGCCATGTTCGTTTTGTAGTTAACAGGTTTTTGAATGTCATACAGGTGAACTTCTCGTGGTGCCCTTTACGATCGTACAAAATTTCACGGTGATATCAGCAGTAGTTTTGGAGATGCCGGTGATATATTTCGCACAGCCGCCATGTTGGATTGGTGAGCCGTAATACAATTTGAAGGGCACGGTCGGGGTCGGCCAAAATAGTCCTATGACCTTACCGAGTTTCATTGATATCGCTCCAGCCGTTTAGAAGTTATTAGGGGGACACACACGGACGCACATACACACACGCGGACAAAAGGTGACCTCGTAAACCTCTCTTTATATATATGTAAATGAAAATAGGGTAATAAGTAACCCTCATTAACGTTTCTCTGTCTAAATTGAAAGGTTTCTACACAGATGAAGTAAATCCCATAAATCAATGTCACAAGTACCGTCACTAGCTGTCTTGAACACACCATTCAATCATTGGAGAAGTGAGAAAGTACGAGCAAACACGTCAAGGTACTAATAGTAGAAAGCCCATACGTACGAGGACAACAATATAAGGGCAATGCCTTTACTTTTTAAACTAGCAAGTCGACACTGATGGAAGACATTTAATTATCCGAAGCAGAAGGGAAAAAGAAGAAGTAACGCAAAGCCACTGTACATTACATAAAACAACAAGCAGGTCGGGCAATTAGTGTCAATAGTTGCCAACGGGGTGAGCAGAGTTACCAACTTATATTTGCTAAAATTAGCACAGTAGAGAAAATAAAAATCCTCAAAATCCCAGCACTGCCAGTAATTTCATTTTATGAAACAAAAATAGAGAAGACAAACGTTCGATTCTAGGCAAATGCTGGGATAGTACATAACTTAAAGCCACGGTCTCTTCTTCCCAAATCTCACCTATATTAACCCTTATAGTGCCAGGGGACCGATTAATCGGTCGAAGGAGCTTTTGCAAAAAAAAAAAAAAAAGCCACGGACCCTGTTATTTCAAATACAGTATTTCCTTAATTATTTTATCATCCAGTCATCAGTGTTGTAACGAAAACAGCGTGGGAATTATTCTCTCTCTGGATATTTTGATGTGTTTAAGTTCCATGAATAACTGACTTCCCAGGCATGTGCTGTTTTACTTTTTACGTTCTTGCTCGGAGCTAATTAAGATGCGCGGTGATAAAAATAGAATAGCTCTTTAAACAAAAATGAAATAAGTTTCTTTAAAAAAGATACTACAGTATTCAGATTGTGTAGGCTGTCAAAATGATATTAAAATTCATAATTTAAATTCAAAAACAAAAAAGAAAAAGGTTTTTAGTAAAAAAATCAAATGTTATCGTTTTTTTTATAAAAATTTGTAATTAATTAAAACTAACTTAACGGACCCGTGCGAGAAATCTCGCATGTTCATAAACCACACTTTCCCCAATAGGTTTATAATGAGAGACTTAAGGAGAAATCAGTATTTGCAAATCGCACACTTCTTACAAAAATCGAATTTTTGAAATTAGAATGGAATTCGTCACTGCTTATGTCTATTTTCTTTCATTTTAATGCTCATTTGTCACGATCGGTCGCTGTTGAGCGCCGCAGGAGGGATCTATACTACTGAAATAATATATACTAGCGGACCCCTGCGAGTAATCTCGCATGTTCATAAACCACACTTTCCTCAATAGGTTTATAATAAGAGATTAAGGAGAAAGGTTGTTATGTTTTTATTTGAACCAAATGATTAGAGAACACTATTTACGTTTCAGGCGTCCCTACGGCCAAAATGCGAACTAAACAGCAATAATGTCACGTATTTTCCTACAGCAACAGTATTTGCAAACCGCACACTTTTACACAAATTTATATTTATGAAATTAGAATGCAATTCGTCACTGCTAATGCCATTTGTGTGCTGAGTCCATTGATTGACAGCTTAGCCGTAACACTCACCAAGTATTCGATATTTATGAAATTATGCGATTGGAATACGGTACTCATTCATTTAAATTACTGTTTTTGAAATCCATGCAAAATGATAAAGGATAAACCTCAGAATGTTAAAATGCACCCCATTGCATTTTGAAGCCTCGCATTTGAGAGCGTAATCGACTCAAACTTATGTGGTACAACAACATGGCAGCTGCTGGCAACATATTGACGATGGCTGGTGTATTCAGCATCACAGCGGCCAAAATGTGAAGTGGCCAGGAATTATGGAGCGTATCTGCCTACAGCAACAGTATCTACAAATCGCACACTTCGTACAGTTTTTTAAAAGTCATTTTTTTAAGAAATTATAGATATTTATGAAATTAGAGTGCAATTCGTCACTGCTAATGTCTATTTTCTTTCATTTGAATGCTCATTTGTCACGATCGGTCGCTTGCGAGCGTCGCAGGAGGGATCTATACTACTGAAATAATATATATGATAATAGTCCGCCAATCAATACAAATTATATTCAAACTAGTACATGTTTCGATCCAACAATGGGACCTTCTTCAGCAATTTACACTTAAACCTTAAGAAATTAATTTAATAAAACAGTTGAGAAATGAAAATAAGTAAAATATATAGGCTGCAGGATGAAATGAAGAAACTGGAAAAACAATGAATAAGAACGATGAAAATATAATGGACAAGCATTCGTGTAACATGTAAAATAATAGAATCAAATTGAATTAAATAAAATAAAATGGATATCTTTACAAATACAGTAATTTGGTTAAATATTAAATATTTGAATATAATTTTAACATAACCACTCGTAATAGCTTGGCTTCAAACGGGTTAAAAATACGCACACTACTGCAGACACTACAATAACACAGATTATCAGAAAATGTTATTTATATGCACTTAATCCCCGATTATCCGTACCTGGATTAACCAAACGTCCGGGTTAATAGAACAGAAAAATAACTTTTTTCTATAAAAAGTTGTTTCCCTTCAGACTTGAAATTTCACGGGTTTTTAAGAGTCATCCTACATCACGGATCCAGGCACCATGGACTGAAGAAAGGAGGGGAATGCAGAGCGATAGAATGAAGGAGTAATAAAGACCCAGAAGCAGCTTAAATCAAATTAACGTGGTCCACAGTCGGCCTAAACTACAGAAGAAGTTGGCTGCATTAGTTGTATGAAATAAAATGAAGGCTACACTTTTCACTGCAGGCTTTGTAACCTTAGTTTCTGATCACTCCTCGTACTAAGACATGCCAAATAATAACCTTAACAAGAAGTTCCGTGACGAACTAAAGAGCCTACTTTTCTTAAAATTTAAGATTCATGCCAATGATTAATCTATATAGACCTACCTAGAATAATGACGAAATTAAGTTGGTCATACCGAAACTTTTTATTATTCGAAATATACCTGACATAGAGTATCCTTGGTGACTGAATATATTCTTAGTTCCATCTCTTAAGCTAAAGAATGCACATACAAAATTTGGTTGAAGTCCAATGGATAGAATGCACGTTACATATAGTTAGACATTGGATCTATAAGTGCGCGTAACACATGTTGGCAACAATGTGAAGCATGTGTTGATCAGAATTAATCTAAGATACTATGATCTATTGTTGTGCCAATTTTTGATGAAATCCGTTTATTAGTATAGAACTTTAATGTATTTAAAAATTGGACTTATCAGAAGGCTTAGAATAATGATGGCAGCACTGACGTACATCGGTTACTCCAAATAAGTGTAGAATGTCAGGTAGTATACGTGTGCAAAGTTTAGAGCTGTTGGCTTGCATACTTGCATAGAGACAGCATTTATTGACAGTTGGCAGTCTTGGTTGCTCTTAGGAATACGCATAGTCATATCTGTTATGGTACATATAGCACATACGAAATTTGGTTTAAATCCAATTGATAGTCTAGAAGTTACATTCATTTAATATTGGACCTATCAGCACGCTTAGAATCATTTTGGCAACACTGTCATGTATGGCCTCCTAGAAATTGAACTGAAATATTATTATCTATGTGTGTGCCAATTTTGGAATAGCTCCCATGCATACCTACCAAGATATCCAACATGGATCTCAAATTTAAATTGTGATTTTTCAGCAGTTGGTAGCACTGACATCATTTTCAACTATGGCCTTGAGATATTCAGGTATAGATCTTTACTCATACCAAATTTGGTTTTGATAGCTGCAGCCGTTTAGGGCACGACACACACACCGACAGACAGTCAGACATACAGAAGGACAGACAGACACACACACACATTTTCCCGGATCGATCTCATAGGTCTACTTTTTCCTAATTTGTTTTTGCAAAATGAGAAAAGTAGGCTAAAAATGGCTGGACCTAACTTGTTTTTATTTGATAGTCCCTGAGGGCTTGGAGGAGGAAGTGACTAATATGCATAAAATGGTGATTGACTATGTATGCTTTCTGGCAGTTATGGCTCCTGCCTTCCGAGTGCCTACTATTGACCCGATTGAATACTAATTGTATTTTATCCTGGTATGTGGTCCAAAAGCCGAAATCCGGTAAAAATAACTTTTATAGTAAGCGATGCTCTCATTTCTTTTGAGAGCTTAACGCCTACATCCAGTATTAACTATCTGCTAGCAACTACTCACTATAGATACGAGTGCAACGCACTTACGGTGCTTGAAGCATGGCCTGCGTAACAGACGTGTGTTCTGAAATAAATGCCGATGCCAAAATTATGTGATTAAAACCATCATCGGCGGCTTTGGTGAGCTTCCATGCCAAAAATCGCGGGTTCAAACCCAGCCGAAGTCGTCGAATTTTTAAGAGCGTAAGAAATCCCTAAGTATGCCTTCCTTTATGGCACGTAAAAGAACCTTTCACTAAGTACAATTGCGCGAAACTAAGTTTGTATGTTAGATTTGATTAACGCTCTATTAAGTTCCAACGTTCACCGCAAGGTGACGGTTGGGGTGGCATCTAGTAACCAAGTTCACAGCTAGGTGCCGTTGACGGTAGCATTCAGTAGCAAAAATAGGAACTACAGCACTAGAAATTGATCGTATGCAGTCCATAACTGAATTGCAGATAACACACACTAATACAGCTATCACAATTAACACCGGTTATCAGACAGATTCTATACACACTCAAAGTACACGGGGCTACATGACCACGTTGTCGCACCCCCTAAACTCAGAAACCAACCAACCAAAACCATTATCGGATCCAAATATACAAGACTAAATAATTGTACAAAACACTACCAAACATTCAGCTATATTTTTATACTAGCAACCCCCCTCGGCTTCACCCAGTATCTTTAGCGTAGGCTTAAAAGGCTCACGGACGGCAGGTTTTTTTCGACTCGATTCACTGAAATCTTTACTGCTCGGCTTCCTTTGGTCATAAATGAAGGGTTTTCTCTACAGGAACGTTCCTCGAGAAATCCTTTACAGAATGGCAAAAACCGCATCAAAATCCATTCAGTGATATTCAACATTACCCATTACATCCAAAAATGGAGGACTTCATTTTATACTAAGTAGAAATAGACGACAAATATCTTTCTGCGGGAGTCATTTTTAAGAAGTGATGTAGCCTATATTTATGGTATGGTGCCATTGAATCTATTATTGATTTACTTTCAACCAAATAGTTTTTAATCCTTGTGAACCATTTTGTCAGTTACAATTTAAGATCAGCACACACGATAAACAAGATAAATATTCGTGTAACACTTCAAAAGTCCTTCACTATGTTGTATGTACAGTGGTTGATGCACTTGTTGGAGGCGATTAGTTCAGCTATTAACGTCTGTCATAACGATCTGTCCGCAGCATATTACAGGAAGAGGCTTAAGAATAAAGAGCGGCTGTATAGGTGTATCCAGAGAGGCGTCAGTTACGCTTGAAGTTCAATATCGGAGAGGTATTTGGACAGGGATTTATACAGTATATGAGTTATATAGACGAAGGGCGTACAATATTGCTTTACACGTCAGTTGTTACGTCCACCTTCTCAACATAATCTCCTTGTAACTTTATGCACTTTTGCCATCGATGTGTCAGTCTCTCCAGACCTTCCTGAAACCATTCTTTCGGAGAGCTGCGTACCCATACCTTGACAGTGACCACGCAGAGGTTTCTTCATGTTCCCGAACAGGTGATAATCACTTGGTGCCAGGTCGGGAGAGTATGGTGGGTGTGGTAGCACTGTGAATCCCATTTGATCAATGGCAGGGGTGGTCTCTCGGGTAGTGTGTGGGCGGGCATTGTCATGTTGCATAAACACACCTTTAGCCCATTTTCCTGGCCGCTTAGTTTGAATGGCACGACGTAAGGGCTCAAGGGTTGGTGCACTGTTAATCGTCGCCCCCAATTCCAGACAACCAATGAGGATGATGCCCTCGTGTCCCAGAACACCGTCGCCATTCGCTTGCCAACTGATTGAACTGTTTGACAGTTCTTGGGCGGTGCACTGCCCATTGCATGGTCGCCGTTTTGCGGATTTTGCAGAACTGGACACAGCTGTCAAGGCATAGGTAGAAACAGGGCTAGATTTGTGACGGTACGCACCGGTACGCCGTACCGATACCTCTGATCGGGGGAAAAGTCGAATATATAACATACTTTTTAGAACTGTGGAACGTTTGTCGTAAGTCAAGGTCAACTTGATCTTTGACTGGACTGTACTTCAACGTACGTGGAATTTTGGCTGCTTCAGGGACGGCACTCCGCTCTGGATACTAACAGCAAGGTGAGAGAGAGGAGGCACATACAAGGAAAACTTTGGACAATTTTGTAAACTTTGAGGTAACAGTACCTTTTATAATAAATAATTACTTCATAAAACTGTAAAGACAAAATTATAAAGCAAGAAATAAAAGATTGTTGGTGAACATGTGTGTATTTCCAAACCGAATGTACTTTTTTTAAATACGTAAAAAAATGAAATAATGCATATTATTTGAATAGTAGCTTAGTTGGCGCACATTAAAATGTAATATAGGCCAACGGCTACGGTAAGAAAAATGTTGCTACAGCACTCTCAATTTAATTTAAAATAGCAATCAAAATTAGATTGTTATTTTGTCCGCTGATTAATTTTTAAAGGTGTTCAGAAAGGCGTAAAAATATCGTTTTTAGAACTCTATATTTCAATATTCCATAAAGGCACCCCTGCCTCCCGCCCCACGCCCCCCCCCCCCCCTCCAACCCCAACCCCACTCCCACCACCACCTGGCAGCCCACAGTACCGGAACCTCTCTTTTTACAAATCAAGCACTGGGTAAAAATAATGGTTTTAGGAAGGTATGGAGAGACTGACACATCGATGGGAAAAGTGCATAAAGTTACAAGGAGATTATGTTGAGAAGGTGGACGTAACAACTGATGTGTAAATGTACTTCATTTGGGTAGAAAAAAAGAGAGTGTAAAACAATATAACTTAGTACGTCCCTCGTATATTCCATATTCCAAAACAAAAAATCAGGAGATTTTGATACGAAAATCAGCAAAAATAAGGAGATACCAACAGTGCATACCAGCACAATTAACGTAATTGGCAAACAATCATTCTAAATGAATTACGCAAATAAGCATTTTATACCCCATCACTTATATGACCAAAATCAATATTTCAGTTGCTACCTACAGATTTTACATGTTCTTGGTGCTTCTTGGCTCCCACGAGTTTCGAAACATCACATCGACCAACAGGATTCGATAATGCACAGAAATTGTACCGGTAACTATTCCGAGCAAAAACACTAGAATGTGACGTAAATATGGCAACAAAGTCAATAAACAACCGCTTACACTAAAACAAAACCCATTTACGAATTCAGGTATTCAAATAACATTAATTAAGTTACCTGCCCACTATAAACACTTCCTAAATACTGCAAAATATTTGAAGTTCGCCAATAATATTTTGTTAAAATCGGGAGAAAAACTCGAGGGAAATCGTAAGGCATGAAAACTATGGAAAAACGGGAATCTCCTGTCTAAATCAGGAGTGTTGGCAGGTTCATTGTAACATTGGAGCATGACAATAAGGGAAAAGGAACGTTGATTTTGGCGGGATCACTAGACAACAATACACTCCCGGTATTAACATACGGACAAACGATCACATGGCCCAAACCTCAACTATCACGACTTGAGCATCTCACAAGGGAAGTGTCATGTAAGACAGGTCGAAACCTATCTTGAAACTTTGTGGACGCAATCGTTGTACTATAAGAGGACAACGTGCGGAAAATCAGCTGTCAGATTGAACTGCAAGGCTCCGAAATCGTACCAGACATCCTGGTACGCAGGCATGACGGCTGGAGGAGCTGGACATCCCTGTGGTACTCGGAGTAGTAGCGAGGCGGGGTGTATATGCTGACTGGAGCGTGCGGCTCCTTCCCACCAGTCTTGAGTGCTTGGGCGGTCAGGGATGTCCATTCCAACATGTACGGTACTCGCTACCTCCCATTGATTTATATGAGGGATTCGCCACATGATTTCGGAGCCTTGCAGTTCAATCTGGCAGCTGATTTTCCGCACATTGTCCTCTTATAGTACAAAGATTGTGCCCACAACCTTTCAAGATAGGTTTCGACCTGTCTTGATGATGATGATAATTGTTGTTTTAAGGGGCCTAACATCTAGGTTATCGGCCCCTAATGGTCTGTGTGATAGCGAAAATGTCAATGAAGTGGAAACCAGAACGAAAAGTAAGTGAGCAGGAAAATACTTACAAAAAGGAACTCTGATTGAAACTACTCACAAAATGGAGAGTGGTAATACGTACATAAGGGAATTTCGAACGAAAATACTCACAAAAGGAATAGAGCGAAAAATACGCACAAAATGTAGGTTAAGTTCAAAACACGTACAATATGCAACGTACGGTCGAAATACTTACAAAATGCAAATGAGATTGAAAATACGCACAAAATGTAATTTAGATTCAAAATACCCACAAAATGCAATTGAGAATTAACTACTTGCAAAAAAGCGGTGTAGGTTGAAAATAAAAAGTGCAATTGAAATTCAAAATACTCACAAAAGGAACCCCCCCCCCCCCCCCGATATTGAAAGACTTACTAAAAATCAATTTAGATTGTCAATCCTTACAAAATGCAATCGAGGTTGAAAAACACTCACAGAATGCAACGTAGATCGAAAAGACTTACAAAATGCAACGGAGATTGAAAACACCCACAAAATGGAGTGGAGATGCAAAAATAACAGTGCGGGAATCTGAAAGGGAAAAGGAAATATAATGAAAAGAAAAACAACAGGAAAACGAAAGAGGAGAGGGTCCGTCCCACAGGTGCGGGACAAAAGGGGGAAACCAGACCCAGCTCAGGAATCCCTCGGGGTCGCCAACTCCCGAACTCACAAGCCGTGAGCCCCTGAGGGTGTAGCACTTTCGAGGGTGCACCAGAAGTGGTGGGGCTACATACACCCGTACCCCCTTGAGGACCTTGAGCAGAAGGCAGGATATAACAGGAAAAGAAAAGGAAGACTGACCCCTCCCAGAAGGAAGGGATCAGGAAATATGAGACAAGGGCCAATTAAGGCGGGAAAGGAAGAGACTCCTTAGGCATCGGATACCCTAATACCGTCGGGGTCGGAAAAGAACAAGAGTTGACCAAGGGAGGTCGACAGGAAAGAAGACAGAGAGGAGCCCGGCACAAGTAAGTGGAAGCAATGCCGGACTCAGCTGGGGTCCCGTGGTCGCCAAACCACGTCCCACAAGATGTGAGCCCCTGGGGGATCGACCTGTCTTACTTGATACTTTCCTTGTTAGAACAACAAAGAGGACGATATCTTAAAGCGGTTCTTGGGATTTCAAAGTTCGCTTCCTCCAGGCTAGTAAATTAATTTGCTCATGAAACATTTTTAACAGAGGATCTACGCACAAAATTATTGCTACCATCCACAAGACAAAAAAAAAAAACACGACTGAAAGAAAGTTTGCAAGAGAAGAGAAAATAAATTGGGAATGATTTCTATTCAACCAGCGAGATGATGAACCGGAATTGGACGGGCCCCCAATAACAAATTACGCAGCGCTTTAACAAGACTGGCAATCCACGGATACCATCACAAATTATGTTTCGGAGGCGTAGTTGGTAGCATGCTGAACTGCTGTGCCCAAGATCGCGGGTTCAAACCCGGCCGAAGTCGTCGGATTTCATAAGAGCGTTAAAATCCTTCAGCATGCCTTCCTTCGGAGGGGAAGTAAAGCCGGCGGTCCCATGTCATACATTTATGGCATGTAAAAGATCCTTCCACTAACTAAACGTGTGTGAAACTAAATTTCTAGCTTGGATTTCATTGAAATGCTCTATCAAAGTTCCAACGATCACCACTAGGTGTTAGTGACATCTGGTAGCGAAAGTTGAAACAACTTGAAATTACACGGAACTTGTAGCTGACTCCATGGGTGAAGCAGCTACAAACTCGGGCAAGCCGAACATGTCTTCGGACACTCCCGGCACTAAAAAGCCATACGCTAAATAAATAAATAAATATGCAAAAGAAATGAACATCACGAACCTTCCGAGGATTGTGTGTGCAAATTTTCTGAAAAACAGTGCCTTCGATATCACTTCAGTGGGTGTCGGAAGAGAACAAACTCATTAATGGATTACACTCCCATTGTAATTAATACTAACTTGTAACGCACGTTTGTGCGAAGTTCACTTATTATTAATAAACAACAATATGTGTAATTGCAGTTGCGATGGTGATGCAATACCCAAGTCAGATATTCAGAACACGAACAGAATCATGCAGACAGAGGTTGCGTGCGGGTGTTAGCAATGAGTCCTACTGAACCCGAGACATACATAGCCTATGTGGTTACTTTATTGGCCATTGAGACCGCAGACAAGCATCCTAAAGATTATCTGTTGTAACAGTTGATTTAATACCCGCTAGTCAATGACAGCCTTTGGTGGTCTAGGAGTTGGACTCCTCTACTGAAGATCTTTGTTGGATACCTGGCTCCACAAAGATCTGGAATTCTGCTCAGAGGATTATAACGCTGTATAGCGCAGTAGCGCACTCAGTCTCGAGTTGATTACTGAAATACACTGCAACAATAGTACATTATGCAACTCACCAATAATGGTAATTAAGACACTCGTATGGAAATTATAAACTGTCTTAATTATTGCCATTATAGGCTGTTTATGTTCGACGATAAGTATTATAACTATTTTATGTACGAACATAAATATTCATAAATATCTGTCGAGATTTCGCCAGTTTTGTGTACTGAACAGAGCGCATGGGACGCAGAGAATACCTTGTATTTGACCATGGCCTCCTCGATTACCCCAACTATAACACTAGGCCACGCAGTGAAATTTAAATTAGAAGGCCTTGGAACTCAGCACAGGTGCGATACTATCCTTAACTAATTGGTCAAACAAGTGTTTCTTGAGCTCTGATTGGTGGGAGAAACTGTCCCATAATGAAAACTTGTACTATAATGAGCCTCATGATAGTACAGTTTTCTGACATATAATATTCACATTTCGACATCGTCGAACATAAAAGACTTCTTATGAACAAACTTTTAAAAACATACTTTTCTCGCCTTAAGCTTGGCAATGTCTTTCAAAATTGAATCAGTATCAATAGTGTTTAAAATTTGGTTTTCAATTGCCAATGTTTCCATTCCAATATTCCAAACGATAATGAGATTTAATATCTCAATCTATCTATCGTATGGCTTTTAGTGCCGGGAGTGTCCGAGGACATGTTCGGCTCGCCTGAGTCTGTAGCTGCTTCCAGCGGACACCCTTATTAAGGTGATCTACAAGTTCCGTTCAATTTCAAGTAACTTAGTTCCAACTTTCGCTGCCTGATATCAATGATAACTAGTGGTGAACGTTGGAACTTTGATAGAGCGTTCTGACGAAATCAAACCTAACAATTTAGCTTTACACAAGTTTAATCTGTGAAAGGATCTTTTACATGCCATAAATCTATGACATGGGACCGCCGGCTTTACTTCCCCTCCGAAGGAAGGCATACTGAAGGATTTTTAACACTCTTAAAAATCCGACGACTTCGGCCGGGTTCGAACCCGCTATCTTGGGCATAGAAGCTCAGCATGCTACGAACTACGCCACCGAAGCCGCTAATATCTCAATAAAATGTCGAGATTTAATGTTGAATATTTTTACATATTCAGGGTCACCAAAGTTTATATTTCAGTTTTATAGCGTCGCAAAATCAAAATATGATTTTCGATCAAAAAATGAAAGAAGACGCCGGCTTTACCGGCGCGGTGCGCCGCCCCTGTCGTGCCAGCGCCTCGTGCGGCCGTATGCGTCGCATGGGCCTCGCCCCGCCCCTGACTGATAGTTAGCAATGTATTCCACAGGTCTCCCATGTAAAGAACCTCGGTTCGAGCTAGTAATACCGTTACGCTACCTCGCCCATGAACGTTACCCTGCTCAGAACTGGTTCTTTATCTCTGTACGTACTAAGATCCAGATTGAGATCCATCTTACAAGCAAATAGACACGATCTCTAGAGGTACATCACTTTTAAATCTGCTTATGTACACAAAAAGACAGGTCTTAATGATGGACTGTGTTTCGGTCTGGTAGGTCTTCTGTCCTATTCTAATCCTAACCAACGTGTGTGGTCAGAATATTAATGAACCTGAAGTGAAAACCAGACGAACAACATTATCAGCTTATCATATTCAACAACTTCCGAGAGCGTCCGTTACTAGTCACGATTGGTCGAGTGAAATTATTTTTGAAAGGAATCTCCTTTGCATGCTTCGCCAAGTGGGGCCTACTACACCCCCGCAGCCATGAGCAGGTCAAGGGTCAAGTTGAATTAGAACGTTAATTTAATTATACCTGCAGGATATGTGATTATAATAAATTCTGTTTTAAGAGGCTAACATCAAGGCCATCTGCCCCCAAATAAATGAGGACTAAGATGAGAAACATTATTACTAGTTCTACCTAACTTACAATTAACTTGAAAATGAGTAGTCGTTTAATTTTAGAATGTCAGATTTTAGAGCCATTTATTCAGTGCTGTCTTCGTTATCTTCAAAATAATGACACTTCAGTAGGTCAACATGTATTGACGTGATGGGCTTAACATCGAGGTTATCGGCCCCTAAGGGTCTAGGTGAAAATGAAAAATTACGATCAAATGAACACTAGAACTGAAACCAAGTTAAATACAACTACAGTGGAACGTGGCTAATTCGAACTTATATAATAGGAAATCTTCTTTAATAATTCGAATTTTTCTTTTAGTCCCTAGCATTTTTTATACAATCAATGCTAACAACTCGTGGTTAATTCGAATTATATTTTGCATAATTCGAAGTTGTTACGTGTAAAAAGTTGATCGGAAGCCAAACAGTTGGGTCAATTCCCGAAAAAAAACTGTTCCGAGTGCAGCCCAAGCAACAAACCCCATCACAGAACTTGGCGGTTTTTTTAAGTAGAAATTACGTTAAGTGATTCTCTTTTCCATTCCTTAAATTTGTTAGATTCTTTTGTGATGGCCGAGAGACTTAATTGTAGGAAACAGGTAAAAATCTCAAACTTTTTTGTAAAACAGTAGTTTTCTCTAAGACTTGACTACTGTAGAGTGCTGGATTACTACTGTCGTTAGATGAATAGTACATTTTGGTTTTATTTTATCATTTGAAACTTTTGAGGTTATTATAAAGTAAGTCTGTTACTGCTTTGTTGAACGTAAATCATTATGTAAACATAATACAATATATTTTCTCTACCCTTTTCAAAGAACTTTCTTAGTTCGAATTTTTGGATAATTCGAATTATATTACTGGTCCCTTGAGGTTCGAATTACCCAAGTTCCACTGAACAATAACTTGCGGGCTACAAGAAGAAAGACAAAAAGAAAGTAATATGGGAAATAAAAGACAAAAGGTGAGAATTGAAGGACCTGGAAGGAAATAGAGCCATGATTATCAGATAAGGAAGGTAACGAGTCCACCCCACAGTCATTGGAAAAAGGGGGATAACCGGACCCAGCTCAGAAATCCTTCGGGGGTTGCCAACTCCCGAAGTCACCAGCTGTGAGCCCTTGAGGGTATAGCACTATCCAGAGTGGAACTACACACACCCTGCCTCCTTTATGGCCTAGAGCAGAAGGCAGGTGATACCATGAAAAGAAAAATTAGAGTTCTCACCCCTCGAAAAAAGAGGGCATCAGGAAAGAGTTGTTTTGTTTGTTGATGATTATTTAGGGGCTTTCCGAAAATCCGCAAAACGGCGATCATGCAATGGAAGCAAAGTGGCAGTCCACCACCAAAGAAATGTCGAACAGTGCAACAGTTGGCAGTGTTCTGGGACACAATGGGCATCATCCTCATTGTCTGACTGGAATTGGGGATCACGATTAACAGTGCAACCCTTACGCGCTTACGTCATGTCATTCAAACTAAGCGGCCAGGAAAATGGGCTAAAGTTGTGCTTCTGCAACATGACAATGCCCACCCCCACATTAGCCGAGAGACCACCACTGCCAGTGATCAAATGGGATTCACGGTGCTGCCATACCCACCATACTCTCCCGACCTGGCACCTGTTCCGTAACATGAAGAAACCTCTCGACACAGCTGTCAAGCCATGGGTACGAAGCACTCCGAAAGAATGGTTTCAGGAAGGTCTGGAGAAACCGACATATCGATGGCAAAAGTGCATTAAGTTACAAGGAGATTATGTTGAGAAGATGGACGTAACAACTGATGTGTAATGTATTTCATTTGAGTAGAAAAAATAAAGTGTAAAATAATATAGTGCGCCCCTCGTATAGATTCAAACTTCTATTAACTTACTCGAATTTTCCAATAACTCAAATGATATTTTGTTCCCCAGACATAAAATGTGTGTATTGAGAAATTGGGGTGAAAATGCAGTTGAATTACGTAGTTTAGGTGTGACATAGGAATTACAATATGGATTCAGTTGTGTAGGGTACCTGTCGGTAGCTTATTATGCTATTTAAGGCTGGAAGACAGGTTGAGGTCAATGTGCACCTCAGCAAGTAGCTAACGACAGTAGCAATAATAGAATATTAATGTATTCACAATAGAACATCACTGATGCCCCGAAAAGTATCACAATTCATGACAATTCAGTATGTAAAACAAATTCCTTTAAATACCTAGGAGAGTGGATAATGAACGACTCACAGGAAAAGACAACAACAAAAACGCGTATGCATTATTACAAAGGTGTTTTCATATGAAAAAAGATACATATAATTTAAAAAACCTTATCCTGGAACACTAAATCAAGGCACTATCAAACAGTGGTCAGATCTGAAACTCTGTATGCGGCAGAAACAATTAAATTAACAAGATTTGGTGATTTAGACAAATTAGAGAAGACTGAAAGACGAATTCTGAGAAAAATACTGGGAGCTAAACGAAATAATATAACACATTATAGGTTACGACTAAATAAAGAGTTATATTTGAAATGTGAAAAATTAACTGATGTAATGAGAAAGAAAAGATTACAGTTTTTTGGGCACATTTATAGAATAGAAAATAGTAGACTAACTAAACAGATCTTCAACTTACTGACTAGTTACAAATCCAAACCCACATGGTTCATTGAAATTGACATCGATTTGACAAACACCAGCATTCAGACAGACACAATAGCAAACAGATCACTCTTCAGAGAAGCTGTTCAAAAGGCAGAATTTCAAGAAAGGAAGAAAGAAACAACTCGCAGAAAGTGGACTCAAAGAGGAGAAAGATCGACACTCTAGAAGGATGAAGGAAATATGGAAACAAAGGAAATTGAACACAATGAACAATAGCCAACGTTGATTCATCGTTATTCGAAAGAAGAAGAAGAAGAAGAAGAAGAAGAGAAGAAGAAGAAGAAGAAGAAGAAGAAGACGAACCTCTTTTTTCACGTATCTCGAATTTTCGACAAATCGAATTATTTTGGCATCCCCTATCGATTCGAGATATTGAGGTTCGAATGTACAGGGTGTATCAAAATGAATATCGGGGTTTTAAGGCTTTTTAGTATTTCTTACAGTTGACATACAATTATAAATAATACATCAATTGAAAGAGCAACTCAAATAGTTTGTCCCACAAGTGTTCAATGTGAGCTCCATTCGTCACACGGCACACATCGAGTTGATAGCCTTGCTCAGTGTCTCTGGAGTAATTGTTGCAACAACTGCTTCAATCCTGCTTCTTAAGTTGGTTAGGTCAGCTGGTAGCTGAGGCACATACACATCATCCTTTACGAACCCCGAAAGGTAAAAATCGCATGGTGTCAGATCGGGTGAACGTGGAGGCCATGCAAAACAAGCTCTGACATTTGGAACGTAATACGGAACGCACGTTGCACTGTAACAGCATATTCAGTCCTTGCAAACTGTAAAACACAGAGAACTTTCTGCTCTCTAATCGCCATCTTTGCTACTAGTGCTGCCAACGGAAGACGGAGGAACCAGTGCATGCGCACAGGTACGAACACTTGTAGAACAAACTGTTTGAGTTGTTCTTTCATTTGATGTATTATTTATAATCGTACGTTAGCTTTAATAAATACTACAAAGCCCTAAAACCCCGATATTCATTTTGTTACACCCTGTATTAGAAAGTAAGAGTTTGTAATGGAGTGGTAGACCTGTATTGATTCTGAGTAGCTATGAAGGATATGGAGCCCTTTTATCACCGGAACAGTTTCCAAGGGCGTTGCTCATAAAATGACTCACACAGAGAGAAAGGTAAACTGCGTGCGGGAGAAGCGAGGGTGGCACACGGGGTGAGGGAAACAGAACACGCACACTAACGCACAAATTAATTAGTTTGCGTCTTTGTCAAACCTCGTCTCTAATAACGAACAAGGGATATTTATTTGACTTCTGGCGTTACCTTGGTTAAAAACAACAAAAACGAAGAGCAATTAGAAGGAGAAAAGAATATAAGACACGGTAATCATTACGTCGACATCCAATATCAATAAATCAAATAACGCGAGGCGATGGTGATTAGGGGAGGAAGGGAGAATTTAAATACATTAAGGGGCTCCGAAATTACCAATACTGTCCATGTTAACTGTCAACGTTTAATTTACATTTCTCTCAAGAACGATTTACAGGAACTAATCGGAATATTTCTGGGATGTTCGTTAAAGTTCTCCTTACTTTAACACAGTTTATTTAAACACAAATTGTGCTAAATGTTCCGGCATAACTCAACAAAATGACAGCGTTTCGCCCCGGTGTGATATTGAGCTCTTCAGTTGGTTAAAGCACACCTCACCAAGACACTGTCTAGTACACACTGGGAAGGCCATTGCAAGACGTATTTGAACATTTAGCACAATTTGTGTTTAAAAATATATAATGGCTCAACGGACAATACATATATTTTCTTTTGAAAATTATATATTCAATGCCAAGGTAAGGTTATAATTGCTTTGGAGTGGAGTTTCGACTCCCATAGTGCACTGGCTTTGCTCGTGACGCGGATACATATGTATCAAATACGTCTTGCAATGGCCTTCCCAGTGTGTACTAGACAGTGTCTTGGTGAGGTGTGCTTTAACCAACTGAAGAGCCCAATAGCACACCGGGGCGAAACGCTGTCATTTTGTTGAGTTATGCCGGAACATTTAGCACAATTTGTGTTTAAATATATAATGGCTCAACGGACAATACATATATTTCCTTTTGAAAATTATATATTCAATGCCAAGGTAAAGTTATAATTGCTTTGGAGTGGAGTTTCGACTCCCATAGTGCACTGGCTTTGCTCGTGACGCGGATACATATGTATCAAATACGTCTTGCAATGGCCTTCCCAGTGTGTACTAGACAGTGTCTTGGTGAGGTGTGCTTTAACCAACTGAAGAGCCCAATAGCACACCGGGCCGAAACGCTGTCATTTTGTTGAGTTATGCCGGAACATTTAGCACAATTTGTGTTTAAATATATAATGGCTCAACGGACAATACATATATTTTCTTTTGAAAATTATATATTCAATGCCAAGGTAAAGTTATAATTGCTTTGGAGTGGAGTTTCGACTCCCATAGCGCACTGGCTTTGCTCGTGACGCGGACACATATGTATCAAATACGTCTTGCAATGGCCTTCCCAGTGTGTACTAGACAGTGTCTTGGTGAGGTGTGCTTTAACCAACTGAAGAGCCCAATTGCACACTGGGGCGAAACACTGTCATTTTGTTGAGTTATGCCGGAACATTTAGCACAATTTGTGTTTAAATATATAATGGCTCAACGGACAATACATATATTTTCTTTTGAAAATTATATAATTATATATTAACACAGTTTATTTTTTTCTAATATTAGGATGTTTCATGAGAAATGACGTTATGTGTTTCATAAGATAGAATTGGTTTTCTTTTGTTCACCAATGTTATTTACATGAGGCCATGACTAGAATTGCGTATAATTTATTTCGAGAATGTTATCAGTAGAGCTCGTAATGTTGAAGACCTAAAAGTACCCGAATATGCGAGCAAATATGACCTTAATGAAGAAATATGGCTAAAAATTACTCATTTTAAATATGGCCGTTTTTTTAAATTATAAATCCAAGCAACAATCCCTTCGAGATTAAATTGATAACTAAATTCTTTATCTAAGAAACACTTAAGTTAATTATACGCCAAATCAATACTAACAAAAACACACTTAAATGTCTTCAATTTATAGACTATTTGAAGTGTACAAATTAAAGTGCACAATTAAGAGAAAAATACTTATTCTAAGGAAAAACATAAATTAAAAATGGATATCCTTACAATACGTTTTAAAATAATAATTTCGAAAAAAAAACATTTATAATACCTTAAAATTATCTATGAAAATTTAGGCAATTATATGGTTACTCTTCTGAAAAAATATATCTATGAAAAAATATTGTAAATATTCCTCTTCTGAAAAAATTATTAGTTATTATGGTTCGCTGAGCATAAACAGTATCTTAAAAATAAACTACTAAGCTTTAGAGTACTGTACCACGGAGTTGAAAGTCATATGTTTATGTTTTTCCTTAGAATAAGTATTTTTCTCTTAATTGTGCTGAAGAAGAAACCATGTTGTTTCGAAACATGTACACTTGAAATAATCTATAAATTGTAGACATTTAAGTGTGTTTTTGTTAGTATTGATTTGGCGTAAAATTAACATAAGTTTTTCTTAGTTATTCTGTCAATACAGATCCAAACAATTTGCTATTATGGCAAATATTTTTGCTTATTATAAATTCTTTATTCCTATTTCATTAAAACATCTGAATATGCATGTTTAAGTGGTTATTACAGTCCATTTGTGTAAACACCAGTTCCCGTTTGGTAAGTTGAGGATGTTTGCACACCTACTAGCTGCCGTAAAACTAGTGAAATATGACGTTCTTACCAAACAATGCGCAAAATATGACCTTCCTAATGGTAAAACATTTTCAAAATATGCATTTATATGACAAATACAGACCACTGTATTGTGACGATAATCACTTGATTTGCATCAGAAACCATCGGGCATGAAGATAGAGTCAAAGAAAGAGATATGATTCTTCCTAAACGGTAACTTACCACTGATTTCTAAAACAGGTTGTCCACATACCTTAGATAAATAACATTAAATAGCCTTTTCGTGCCTATACCGTGAATTCAAGATAGTGTGGGAGTCATATGGTATCTCCCCTACATCATTTATTCCTCGTTGGTGAAAGGCTATTTTACTTCTTAAACGAGACTTCGTCCTCACGATTCCTCCTCGCCTTCACACGTCAAGGTCATCGTACTTTACCGTGAACACGTGGAGAAACATGCACACACATTAGCATAACACTTGCACAATATATTGTTGTAAGCATAACCTGGATCAGAATTGGGGACTAACGCCTTGCTAGTACAGCCGCTAATATAAAAGTAATTCATATCACAATCCTTCAATCGGTCAAGACAATGTAATCCCAATTACTGGGATTTGCGAGAACTATACCAAAGGTCAGGACAAGTCCTGAGGAAAATATCCCTCCCTCTCTGTCCCCCTTTTTTGTTTTTTGTTTTGCAAGTATTTTGATTCTCAATTGCATTTTGTGGGTATCTTGAATCTAAATTACAATTTGTAAGTATTTTCAATCTACCGTGCATTTTGTAAGCAATTTGAATTGCATTTTGTAAGCATTTTGAATTTCAATTGCACTGTGTGAGTATTTTGGATCTGAAGTGAGAGTTATTTAAATCTGAATTGCATTGTGTTTTTTCAATTTCAATTACATTTTGTAAGTATTTTGAACCTCAATTGCATTTTATACGTATTTCCAATCTCATTTGCTTTTTGTAAGTATTTTGAATATTAGTAGCATTTTGTAATTATTTCGACTCTGCGTGGCATTTTGTACTTATTTTGAACCTAACCTACATTTTGTGCGTATCTTTCAAACTTTTCTTTTTTTGAGTATTTTCGTTCTAAATTCCCTTTTGTAAGTATTACCGCTCTCCACTTTGTATTCTTCAATCTGTGTTAAGAGGGGCAGATGACCTCGTAGTTCCACCCCTTAAAACAACAATAACTAACTAACTAACTAACTAACTAACTAACTAACTCTCTGTCCATTCTTGTGTTCCAGACATGGATTGTCATCCCTCAACCTACTATATACATTTAAATTCATTTGTTTGCACCTTTTACTCAACTTCTCGCCACTTTTATTACCTTCGAAGTATTTTATTGGTAATTCAAGCTTAAAAACTGCAGTTTGAACACGTTGTGTAGCCTACTTGAAGAAACCATGTTGAACTTTGTGAAATCGTAGTAGTGTTGTCAACCTTTGTGGCTGATTCGCCATAAAATCGAATTACTCGGTGCTCTTTTGCAGCTCAAACAAGGTTTATATACACACACAACAAAATTTATTATACTATTAAATTCGTCCTGAATAACTCTGCCTATCGTTCCAAATACCACTAAAAACTATATTCACACACATACTCCATCGCATGGAAAGCAAAGTTGGAAAAGCTCCCAATTAACCTGTAAAATGAAAAATTTATTCATTGATTTTTAAGAAGGAAATTCTGAAAAGTAATCTACCCAGCTTATGAAAATATAGAAACATTGCTGGAAAATCTTGTGCGCCAAAAAACAAGCAGAAAAAGTAGGAACTATTTCCTGGCGCGTTAGCCACTTCACAGACCAGACCATCAAAGAGACCGCTTAGGTCTTGAGGTGACCAGAGGTATATACAGCCTATTTTCATATTATTATCCTACTTCTGTTAATTGCCTCTATCAACATACACAATTTCAGTTCGATTGCTATAATAAATTAGTAGATATTGAGAACAGTCTAAATATTTCGGATGGTTGCCATTTGGATTTTATATATATTAGGCCATAGAGTTATGTGCTATTAGATGAAGATTATTGCGTCGCTTATTATTCAAACTTTAATAAAGAAATAAAAATAAAAACGAGATTATACAAATTTCGCACAGCCGCCATCTTGAGGTTATGTAAACAATTGAAATAAATTAGAGGTCAGTGTATTACAATTTCTATAAGCATTTACCGTACCAAGTTTCACTGCGCTCGGATGATTAAATCGCGAGAAAAGTCTATTGTTTGAAATGTTTCAACTTCGCTCGGCCGCCATGATCGTTTTGTACTTAAGCCTAACAGGTTTCTAAAAGTCACATAGGGGGTGATATCAGTAGTAGTTTGCCGGTGAAATATCTCGCACAGCCGCCATGTTGGATTGGTGAGACGTATTAAAAATTGAAGGGCACTGTGGGGGTCGGACGAAATAGTACTATGTCCTTACCGAGTTTTATTGAAATCGCTTCAGATGGTTAAATTTTATTAGACACACACACACACACATACGCACACACACACTGACAAAAGGTGATCTCAAAAGCCTATATTCTCATAAATGAAAATAGGCAAAATATTGAAAATGAAAATCCACAGCCTGCTTCCAGTCTCCGACCGGGTCAGGAATGGAATGAATGAATGAAGCCCCCATCTAGCGGCGAGGATATGAACTGTGCCGGCTGCCGAGGCCTGACGCACTCCTCCGGGGAAATGATTAAATGAATGACAGATGAAATGATAGTGGAGAGTGTTGCTGGAATGAAATTTTTGACAGGGAAAAACCGGAGTACACGGAGAAAAACCTGTCTGCCTCCGTTTTGTCCAGCACAGATCTCACATGGAGTGACCGGGATTTGAACCACGGACCCAGCGGTGAGAGGCCGGCGTGCTGCCGCCTAAGCCACGGAGGCTAGGCAAAATATTACAGGTCATTAATATATACAAGGTGTATCCGTAATGATGTCACAAACTTTCAGGGATGATGGTGGAAAGCAAATGGATCCAAAGGACCCATCTTCCGGAAACGATCGAGGCAACAGTTATTAATAGGGCTCGGAATTTTAGGTGCTAAAAATCGGAAAAATATTTATTTTTTATGTATTAAAAATACCTGATACATGTGACAAAAAAGTAAAAATATGTAATTATAATTCAGTTTATTAATGTGATTATAAACAATATGCAGTACTCACGAATGCAATTTATGCTCTGCCTCACTGACTACTGAAGTATTACAATACACAACGAGATACATCTTCAGGTTGTCCATCACAAATGACCGACGATTATCGCGAAACACTTATTCTGAAGGCGCGAAACTGGGCCAATATGTCTCTTGCCCTTGAGGTGTTGTGTAACTTGAGATCGCTGTTCAGCCTTGATTGCTTTCCCCACATGGTTGGTAGAACAGAACGCCCCCATCAGAAGTAAAATTATCTTTAAATTCTGCAACGAGCGATAACTTGAAGTTATTTTACCACTACAACTGCCTTACACTTCACAGTGCCAGAAATGAACTGCATGCGAGTGACACTGCTTCCAGGTAGCTGGGGGAGAGGGAGGTCTAGCACGTGGTGCAGTGTGGCTATGGACAAGGAAATCCCCAGCTTACACAGTGAGTGGCACGGGGCGACAAGTGAAGAATAACACAGTTGCAAGCTGCATGAAGATTAGATACATAGCTCACAGGTTTTTCCCCTTTGAAGTAACACAGAACAAAAATTCAATAAACTGAAAGATCTAGGTAGCATACTGATTTAAAAAAATGTAAATATTATGCCTTTTTATGTGCTAATAAGTGAAAAGCAGGAATAGGAAAAAAATGCTTAAAATATGTATTTACATAAAAAAATATTTATTTACCTAAAACTCCGAGCCCTAGTTATTAATAATCCCAGTTGATTTAACATCCGTCCTCAATTCTAGTTTTTAACAGACGCCGGGGTGGCGGAATGTTATCCCGCAGGCGTTCTTTAACGTGCCGGAAACCAACGACATGGGGTTGGCACGTGTAAACACACGTAAACGCCACCAACCGCAGTCTGGTTTCACCCGGGGTTAACTTGGGATCAGTAGACCAACGCCGTACCCACTTCGTGACCAACTCGTTCACCTGACCTCACCCCACTGGATTTCCTCTCTGGGGCCATGTGAGAGAGTCTTGTATATGAGACACCTGTCGAGACGAAAAAATTCTAGTTGCCTGCGACACCGGGGATATTCGAACGCGTATGACAGATTTTGTGCGACGATGCTATGCTATGCCTGCATTGACGCAGGAAGACGCCATTTTGAACATTTATTGTAAATGTAGCAGTTTGTGAATCGTGTGCAGGTAAAGTGTATTAAATGAGTAGCATTTTGCTTATAACTTGTGACTCGATCGTTTCCGTAGCCTACTATGGTTTATCATCTCACATTTGCCTTCCTCCATCATCCCTGAAAGTGTGTTTGCCACGGTGGGTGAGTGGTTATCGTGCCGGACCACCAACCCCAAGCTTTGGGGTTAGTTCCTGGCCGTGGTAAGTGATTTTTGAAAGGCGACAAAAATCACCATACGCATGTCATACGATGTTGGCATTTTAAAGAACCCATTTGAATTCAGTAGGCCGTGTTCATAACGGCAAAATTAATCTAGGGATCTTCCGCCCAACACAAAGTTACTCATTTCTCCACTAGAAAGCGCTATAGTGTCAAGGAGCTTAGATATCTAACCTCCTTGACATTCATAGCGCTTCAAGGAGCGATAAAATTCGACATGCAAGTCGCCCTCCGGGCGTCAATTATCAAAGCTTGCACCCGGCACCCGAGGCCATACGATATTATATATTTATCCCTGAAAGTTTGTATCATCATCACGGATACACCCTGTATAATAGTGAGGGACTTCTCTACAGAACGGAACCTCGCAGGCGCCGTCTGTCGAGAAAGGCACTGTGGCTAGCAGCAGCGTAGCGCTCAACTAGTTCAACACATTTACACTTAATAACGTATTTAATAATAATCATTACCTACATGAATTTCAGAGTTTTTGTTAGAAATGCTGTCCTTCATTTTCTAAACACACGTTGCACCGACACGACATATGTTTTGGTACACTCGCTGTGATTAACCTTCACTGATTTGTATCTACCGGCTTCGGTGGCGTAGTTGGTAGCATGCTGAACTGCTGTGCCCAAGATCGCGGGTTCAAACCCGGCCGAAGTCATCGAATTTTTTAAGAGCGTTAAAATCGTTCAGTATGCCTTCCTGCGGAGGGGAAGTAAAGCCGGTGGTCCCACGTCATAGATTTGAAAAATGAAAATCCACAGCCTGCTTCCAGTCTCCGACCGGGTCAGGAATGGAATGAATGAAGCCCCCATCTAGCGGCGAGGATATGGACTGTGCCGGCTGCCGAGGCCTGACGCACTCCTCTGGGGCAATGATTAAATGAATGACAGATGAAATGAAATGATAGTGGAGAGTGTTGCTGGAATGAAATTTTGACAGGGAAAACCGGAGTACCCGGAGAAAAACCTGTCTGCCTCCGTTTTGTCCAGCACAGATCTCACATGGAATGACCGGGATTTGAACCACGGACCCAGCGGTGATAGGCCGGCGTTCTGCCGCCTAAGCCACGGAGGCTTTTTCCACGTCATAGATTTATGGCATGTAAAAGATCCTTCCACTTACTAAACTTGTTTGAAGCTAAATTTCTAGGTTAGATTTCGTTGAAATGCTCTATCAAAGTTCCAATGTTATCCACTAGGTGGAAGCGAAAGTTGGAACTACTTGAAATTAAACGAAACTTGTAGGTCACCCCATGGGTGTTCGCTTGAAGCAGCTACAGCCTTTGGCGAACCGAACATGTCCTCGGACACTCCCGGCACTAAAAGCCATACGATAAATAAATAAATAAATAAATAAATAAATACATAACTGATGTATCTGTGTAGTTATTTCGTTCTCGTTAGCCTCCAGAGTACTGTACTTGGAACAGGTTAATGTGAATAAACAATGATGCCACGTGCTGTTGGCCATAACGTACAGTACCCCCACCACACCGCATGCCGGAAGCTGTTCTCTTGGTTGTATTTTTAGAGAAAAAGTAATCAGTTAATAGGCTCAACCCCCTCTTGTGGATGATATTGATCCCCCTGGAGTGTAGGCAAGTGGCTTGGCAGATGAGTACTGCGGGAGACGCATCTATACCGGGTCTCTCACCGAAGAAAATTGTCTAGCACACACATATATATATATATATATATATTTGTCTGGTGTTTCTGAACATATGAACTACACTGAGAAACAGCGAATCAGGGATATTTTATTATTCTTATTGTTGTCATTATTATCTCTATATTATAGCCTATATATAAATGAAAGTTTGTCTGTTTTTTTTCTGAATTTCTACGGATATTTGCGTTATTTACGAGTTTTAGACTGTTTTATGACGGATGCGCGCGAAAATAAAATTTTTGTCTGTCTGTCTGTGGACAAAGTTGTCCCCTTATAACTCGAGAACGGCTGGGAGGATCAACGTAAAATTTGGTACAGATATCCTTCAGAGGCACAACACTAATTGATGTAACTCTTCTCTGTACCTCTCATAAAAGGGGACCTACCGCCTTAAAATACTTGCTGAAATAGGCGTAGAAGGGCGAGACAAAGCTCATTTTCAGTCCTCCAATGTGAGAAACGAAACTCGGGGGCCCTAAAAGGACCCCGAAATCCACATTTTAATGCCCTAAAACCAACAGTTTTTGAGATATTTCCAGAAAACTAATTTCATTTAATACAATAACGAAAGAATGCAAGCCGGTAACCATGGCAACAGAACGTCACAGGTCCATCTATTGCTGTAAGACGCAATACAATTACATTTATTACATTACTGAGATAGTTTGCAAACGGCTATGAGGTTATAACGGAACCAAATTAAGCTGTACAATTCATCAATGTCATATAATGCGCTTAAGGGGGTCAAGGGGTACTCTAGATTTTTTCACGCGATTTACACGCACGTGTGTGGTACGGAAGGTCTATTACGTCCCTATCCCTAAATTGTTATATTATTATTATAATTATTATACTACGGCCTACAACGACGAGACAATGCTTATTTTCAGCCCCTAGGTGTCAGAAATACAACTCGGTGCCCCTAAATAGCCGTAAAGGGTCCCCGAAAACTACATTTTAAGGCTCTAAAACCAACAGTTTCTGAGATATTCCCAGAAAACTAATTTCATTTAATAAACTAATGAAGGAATGCAAGCCAGTACCCTTGACAACAGTATCTCAAAAGGTGATATCCAACTTTCCATCTACTTCTGCAAGAAGTAAAGCTACTCCATTTATTAAATTTCTGTGAATGTTTGCAAATGGCTATAAGGTTATTACGGAAACAACTCAAACTGTAAAATTCATCAATGCGCTTAAGGGGGTCAAGGGGTACCCTAGATTTTTTCACACGACTTAAATGAGCGATATGTCGTACAGAAGGTCTATTATATCTCCAAACAGAAACATTATTTTCAAAAATTCCTGAATTGATTTTTTTTTTCTTTTAGGAATTTGGGTCATTGTAGGCTAAAAAACCTGAATTTTCATGCACCACAAGCCTTTATAATTTATTAAAGGGGTCTTCCTCTGGATGGGGACTTGACACAACAGTGAAGGTCAGTTTTATTTGACGTGTATTACGTTTCGTCTAGGAGGATTTCAATTTTATTTTCACGTCAGGAAGTACACGTTAGGTAAATTTAGTTTCAAAGCATATTTTAACTAATCATTTTTCTTTGTCGACAAACAGGTTCCAAGCCTCTAACCATTGCAACAGTAGCTCAAATGATTACGTCTGGTTATTAATGCCGAAGACCGTTCGAAGAATGGGTACTTCTGCTAGTATTATTAATATTATTATACGTCTTTCTAAATAAGTATTTTTGTTATCAGTGGTAGGGGAAGGGTGGGCATAGTGGCCAGGGCGGGCATAGTTGCCACGGGCTGTTTTTCTACTGTACATTGCTGCTACCTGGCTGCAAGCGCCTCAACTACTCCACTAGACCGCCATTAGTGTTGTGTTGAGCTTTGAAGCAGATCAGATTACACTTTTAGAAGTTGTCATCAATTTTGTTGTTTTTCAAGTTGCTGATGTAAGGTAAGTGTACTTCATTAACTATTATAACTAGGTATATGATTCTAGTATATATTGATGACAGTAATGCCTAAAACAAGTGTGATTTAAGCTTTAAATTCATCTTTGAAAGTAAGACCTGCTGTAACTGGTTGGGCCTGCAGAGTCGCATTTACATAATGGCGTAAAAAAGGGCAAAGTGGCCACGGCCATGGTAACTTTGCCCGACACTACATATGATATTTTTTAAGTAAAGTATTTATATGAAGCCTAGACCAAACAAAGTTTGTGCTTTTAAAAGGGATACATAGACTATTGAAGGTTTTAAACATCTCCTTGCAAGAGCAGGGTGGTAGCGCAGTCAGTTAAGCGCCGGCATTCAGAATTGTGACATGCTGATGGTTCCAAGATCGAACCCCGCTGGGCTGAGGTGATAAAGAAACAAGGTATTCGGTGATAAGGAAATCAAAAGTGGCAAAACGTGCTTTGTTACTAAAGGAGATAGTAACTCCGATAGTGACGAGATTGATACAAATTGCCTTTACTACCAGGACTTATATTCAAAGTCCAAAAGCAATGAAGGGTGGATCAGATGCTCTAGATGCCCGAAATGGGCACACGAGGATTGTGCTGGGTGTGATGAGGAAGACAATGAATTCATATGTGAAATGTGCAATTAAACACAAATAGGCTAAACACAATATCCATAAAATGTTTTGAAGCATTTCAACTTTTGTATTTTTTATTGTACTCAGTAAAAATTTAGAATTAGTATTATAAAATGATAGGGACCTTTAAACATGTGTGGATAATTATAACAATACTTTAATTTGTAAAAGCATATGCTCATAAATTTTGTTAAATGCATTTGCAGTGTTATTTGTAACCTGGTGGCCATTTTGCCCTTCCCCATAGGGCAAAGTGGCCATTTGTTAGAAGTTTGAAAAAACATTTCTTGTTCAAAAAGTAACTAAGATATAGTTAAAATGATTTGTTTAAAGATACATAAGTAAATAAGCTAGAGTATGGCCAATTTTCAGTTGTTTTTAACAATTTTAACTTATTGAAAACAATGTTTTCCCCTTAGCGTGGCCACTATGCCCACCCTTCCCCTACGTTCAGAAATGAGAACTCATAACTTAATATGCTAATATTTGAAGAGATGTATTTGATGTAATGAAATCGACTACATTCTTAGCAATGGTCTAAAACATCGTTTCCCAACCTGTGGTTCGCGATTTTTTGTTGACACTGAAATTTCAGGTTGGTAACACTGATTTTTAAATTTTGAAATGACACCCAAAGACGCTAAAAGAAAAGTTTCAAATTTGAACGAGATTTAGTAACTTAAGGGGCTAAGTTAAATAACTTATCACCGATAGGCCGACTAACTTTCAATAATAGTAAGATGAATTGCGGCCAATGGCCATAGCAGCGTAATTTTAATTGAACGCCCGTGGGCTCCCAGCATGTCCAATTTCTAACATTCCAACATTGGCTACAAGATGCCACTGTCACTGACACCTAGCTGCGAACATTGGAACTTAATAGAGCGTTTATAACCAGCCAAATATAACCTAAATATTTGGCTACACACTACCAATTCTAGTGGTAGGTTCCTTTACATGCCATAAATCTATGACATGGGTCCTACAGCTCATACTGAAGGATTTTAACGCTCTTAAAAATCCGACGACTTAGGCCGGGTTTGAACCCACGATCTTGGGCACAGCAGAGCAGCATACTACCTATTACGCCACCAAAGCCTTAAAGCAATATCATATAGCAATTGCCTTTGTACTGTACTCAACGTAGCCTACACCACACGATGTAACAACTGAAAGCCTCTTTGGTCGTTATCTTTCTTTGTTTAGTTTCCCTGAATAATGACCGCGTCAACGATGAGTACGCCAACCAAATACCACAAACAGACTGGCAGCCTCATCTTCACCTGTCTAAAAACTCTTGATGCGTGGCGGACCAGACACCGGAAACAGACACAGTCTTTCTTACCGCCAACGGTATAACCACCGCGTCGTCTCTCTATCGCGATGACTGATGTACATTAAACACGCCATTAATGTTCCGAGAGTTCCGTAACCTGAGTGGATTCGATCATAAAATAGTAACCCAAACATTATAGTTTCCAGTCGCCATCATAAATGATTCCTTAGATTTTATTTGGCTCTACAGTAGGTTCGAGAATCTCTACTTAGTATAAAACCAAGTCCCCGATTCTTGGATGTCACGGGTAATCTCGAGAACCACTGGATGGATGTTGATACGCTATCCATCATTCAGTAGAGGATACCTCGGGGAAGGTTTCTGAACAAAATTATTTATTTATGATCAAAGGAAGCCAAGCAGTAACGATTTCAGTGGAAAAGTCGCAAGAAAACCTGGCGTCCGTTCGCTGGGCAAAGCGTTAAAAATATCAATATACTATGAGTGTAACAATTGTTCAGCATGAAAAGTACTACAAAAAAGTCCGTAAGAGCATATACACAGGTCAAAACAATTAGGGGATCATTCGAGATATCTAGGTTCTGACGAATTGTCATCGGCAGAATGGCCTAAAATGGTTCGACGTCTTTCTGTTGGTTCTACGGAGTGGATACAACCACATTACGGCAACCGAGATAGTGGTAATAACAGAAAGTTGCTACAGAGGGGGTTCGTAGGGACGTGTGTTTACTCTACCAAACGAACGACACAAGCAGTTGGGTTGAGATGGTGAAGTGAGCAGGTAGTGCAATGCAACAACAACGTGACTTACCCGAAGGAATTGCATGGAGAGCCATAGGAAGGTTGGAAGCAGGACAGACACAGAGGGAGGTGGCTGCAGCTATTGGAGTGTCCCAAAGTGTTATTTCCAGGACCTGGACGCGATTTCAGACAACAGGAACCGTTAAAAGAAGGCCAGGCCAAGGTCGTCCACGGGTAACATCAGCAAGAGATGACCGTTATCTCCGGTTAACAGCCCGCCGAGACAGGAGGCTGAATGCAACTCAGCTGCAACGCACCCTCCAGGCGGCAACAGGACGCGCAATATCAAAACAAACAGTCCGAAATCCTTCGGGAAAGTGGCCTCTACGCACGGAGGCCTATGGTGTGTGTCCCATTAAAACCACGCCACCGTTTAGCCCGCAGAAACTGTGCGGAGGAACATCAGGATTGGCGTCGTAACGAATGGCAACGGGTTCGGATCACAGATGAGTCAAGATTTTGTGTTCAGCCGGACAATCGTCGTTCCCTCGTCTGGAGAGAACGTGGAACTCGGAACAATCCCACGTATGTGCAGGAAACAGCACCAGGTTATGGTGGTGGACGAATGGTGGGGGCAGGAGTCAGTATTGGCGGACGTACGGTTCTCTATGTCGTTCAGAATGGCGCTTCGACTGCTCAGAGGTATCGAGACGAGATCCTTCAACCGTTTGTTGTGCCCTACGCTGGTGCCATAGTTGATAGGTTAATTTTGGTGGACGATAACACACGTCTCCACAGAGCTGCACTGGTGGACAACATGCTTGACGACGATGGCATTGAACGAATGGAGTGCCCAGCTTGTTCGCCGGACTTAAACCCGATTGAGCATGTCTGGGATACACTTGGCAGACGCATTGCAGCCAGACCAGCACCTCCCACAACGGTTGCCGAGCTGGATATTGCATTCATGGAAGAATGGCCAAATATCCCTCAAGAGCTGATTGATAACCTCATACTGTCCATGCCACGCAGGTGTGCAACTGACCTGGCCGTCCGAGGTGATCACACACAATATTAGAGGGCAACGAGAATGACTTTTTCAGTATTATGGTAGCCCCATAGTGCCTCGCTCTAAGTAAACGCTATGTAAACCTCCAGTAAAGACAGCACAATATCGTACTGTAGCACACAAAAATTACAATTGTAACCGAACTCTGAATAAAAGACGATACCATATGTATCTTGTGTATGATATCCCACCTGATCCCCTAATTGTTTTGACCAGTGTATTTATCTCTAACACATCGCCCATTATAAGTGTTTTTACGTTTTCATTTCTTCCAACAATCTCCATTCAATTACTAAGGCGACAGTTTACGAGCTGGCTAGGAGCGAGCCTATCATCCCAGTTACAGCCTAGATAGCGGGCGAGCCTATTACCCCCAGATACAGCCAGCAAACTGTCGAGTCGTGATGAATTAAGACTTCAGGGAAGAGTGGTTGTGTTTGGAGATTCCCTGAACAAATAACTGTACAAATTGCAATGAACTGACACATAATTTGGTTCAATTCTTAACATAACCTCAAAATGGCGACTGTGCGAAATTTTAAAATTAACTTAAGTTTGTATTTCTTGTGTTCTAATCATGCGATCGAAGTCAACGTTTGAATAATGAACTACACAATAATCCTCATCTAATAGTACATAACTCAATGGCCGACACATATTAAAATCCAACATGGCGACAATCCGAAATATTTAGACGGTTCTCAATATCTATTAATCTATGACAGCAATCAAACTGAAATATTGTAGCCTATATTGATAGAGGCTATAAATGTAAGTTCACCTATGAGACATTCAAAAACCTGGTAAGCACAAATCCAACATGGCGGCGACGCGAAATTTAAATATTGATATTTACAGTATAGGCTATATTGAAATAGGCTATATTTCTCGCGATTTAACCATCCAAGCGTGGTGAAACTTGGTACGGTATACGCTTATATGAATTTTAATCCACTGACATCTAATGAATTTCAATTATTTCCATAACCACAAGATGGCGGCTGTGCGAAATTTTAAAATCTCTTTCTTATTTTTGTGTATTGTGTCCTAATCATGCGATTGAAGTTTGAATAATACACCTACACAATAATCTTCATGGATAGTAGATAACTCAAAGGCCTGTATATAACAAAAACATGGTGACCATCCGAAATATTTAGACGGTTCTCAATATCTAGGAATCTATTACAGCAATCAAACTGAAAATGTGGATCGAGGCAATTAACATAAGTAGGATATATGAAAATAGGCTAGGCCTATATAGTTCTTCACGGAACTACTTGTTAAATAAATAAATAAATTTCTGATTACTAGGGCTCGGATTTTTAGGTGCTAAAAATCGGGAAAATATTTATTTTTATGTATTAAAAATACCTGAAATATGTGACAAAAAAGTATATATATAACTTATTTAATTTTAATTTAGTTATTAATGTGAATTTAGTTATTAATGTGAATATAAACAATATGCAGTACTCACGAATGCAATTATGCTATGTCTCACTGACTGCTGAAGCTTTACAATACACAACGAGATACATCTTCAGGTTGTCAATCACAAACGGTTATTATTATCGCGAAACACTTCTTCTGAAGGCGCGAAACTGCGGCAAAAAGTTTCTTGCACTTGAGGTGTTGTGTAACTTGAGATCGCTGTTCAGCCTTGATTGCTTTCCCACATGGTTGGCAGAACAGAACGCCCTTATCAGAAGTAAAATTATCTTTAAATTCTACACCACAGTGCCAGAAATGAACTGCATGTGAGTGACACTAGTTCCAGGTAGCTGGGAGTGAGGGGGGAAGTCTAGCACGTGGTGCAATATGACTATGGACAAGGAAATCTCCCGCTTCCACAGTGAGTGGCACGGGGCGACAAGTTAAGAATAACTCCATTTCAAGCTGACATACGCTCTGCATGAAGATTAGATAGCTCTCAGGTTCTTCCCCATTTAAGTAACACAGAACAAAAATGCAAAACTGACACATCTAGCAAACTGATTTTAAAAATGTAAATATTACGTATTTATATGTCCTAATAAGTGAAAAGCAGGAATTTATGTATTTATAGAAAAATGCTAAAATATGTATTTACATAAAAAATATTTATTTACCTAAAAATCTGATCATTACCGCAAGGCTGCATTAGGCTACTGGTAAGTTTGAAGACCCAAATAGAGTTCGTCTACTGTAAGTTTGCACTGTTGACAGTTCTCGCTGGAACTATTAGTCCTACTGAATAGATTAATCCGCCGTTGCACGTGCATTCCAGCCAATGAGTCATCACTCACATGGCAGCCAGCAATGGCCGCTGTATTCCGTCAAGAGGTAAACAGCTGTTATGAGTTGCCTAAACCTACATTCATCTTCCAATATCAATTCATTGCCTTTTTTAAAAGGACACTTTTATTTCTTTGTGGCATTTATCAAATAATCGTTCTAACAGCACACTGACGACTCGCTGACAGAATGTTGCATCATTGGGCACGCTGTGAGACAGCAGCTGATAACTTAAATGTTAGAGCGGATTTATTTTTAGGCTCATCATTTCACAGCTCAAAGAAAATGCTTACTAAGGCATGGTGTAAGGTGTCCTTAAGACGATAAGATCATTACTTGATCTGTTTGATTGATATTAAAATAAAACGTACGAAAAATTTCACCATGTAAGTTAACTTTTAGGCCTGCACAACAACTCATATTTTAGGCCTAATTTTTTGCACAAAATAAATATGAGAATTATACACCAGGGCAATGTCGTTGGGGAAATCAATAGTTCTGTCGCCTTCTCTTTTACCTTCAAATGGAGAGAAATGGAATAAATATCTTGAACAAGAAATTCCGTATCTGCTTCAGACTCAATAGTCAAAACAAAGATGGCCGACCTGGAGACCTCTGAGGCTACATATTTACTCAACATTTAAGATAACCACTATAAATTTATCAGAAAAGTGAACACGCGTTCAAATGGAAATAATACCTTCAGAAGACTTTGCGCAATATTATCAATTATAATTATTATTTAATATTATTATCACGGTATTTGTACAGGCGGATAAACATGGCAAAGCGTCCATTACCAACCGCACACCCATGCCACGAGCACGTGGTAGTTCAGTTTGGTTGGTTGGTTGGTTCCTCAGTTTAGGGGCTGCGACAACGCGGTCATGTAGCCTCCTGTACTTTGGGTGTGTGTAGAATCTGTCTGATAAACGGTGTTAATTGTGATGACTGTATTAGTGCGTGTATCTGTTTTAATTCAAGTAAGGACTGCAGACGATCAATTTTCAAGTAGTTCCTACTTTTGCCACCAAACGCCACCGTCAGCGACCAACTAGTTCAGAAATTAGTTACCAGATGCCACCGCAGTCGGCTCTTCACGACGAACGTAGGAACCTAAGAACGTTAGTCAGATGTTTAACCTTCATTAATTTAGCTTCACACAGGTGTAATTAGTGGAAGGTTCTTTAACATGCCATAAATCTATGACATGGGACCGCCGGCTTTAGTTCCCCTCCGAAGGAAGACATACTGAGGGATTTTTAACGTTCTTAAAAAATCCGACGACTTCCGGGTTTGAACCCGCGATCTTGGGCATAGAAGCTCAGCATGCTACCAACTACGCCACCGAAGCCGCTGTAGTTCAGTTTGATAATGCAACTTTTCAGTCTGGCAGACAGAATTATGTTGCCAATATATTCATAATTACTGGGACAAGCGAAAAAATAACCTGAAAAACGTATATGTGATTAAAACATGTATATATTTGTTATGGACAACAGGTTATAAATTGAGTCTTTCCTTATGAGAGTTGGCAATCCTAGCTGTCAAAAAAGTGCAAACTTACAGAACTATAATAATGTGACACATTGACAGCATGAATCACACAGTGACGAGGCACGGTCGGCAGTTTCCGGGTAAGCACATTTAACAATACGGCGTCAATGACTGAGTAAGATGCTCTTCGCTGAATAAACACGCCCACATAAAAAGTTCAAGGCCGCAGTTACATTATTCGTACCGTCCACTGCCAGCAGAACCGACAAGTTAATTGACTTAGCTTACTCCACGTTCCGAGACGAGACCTTTCAGAAAGAACAGAAGCTATCAGCAATATACTACTTTATGACAACACGTCGAAAGTTATAGCTCAGATCAAGCCATCAATAACTCCGTAATTGTCCATTGATTTCCCAAAACACCTGTTGTCTTTCTTCGCATTGATTTAAATATTCCAAAGATGTATTCCAAGTTTAATTCTAGTCAACCTGTTGCCGCCTACACATTTATCCTTCATGATAAGAGAACGTTCATGGCATTTGTAGACTTGGAAAAGGCTTTTGATAACGTTGATTGGAGTAAGTTATTTGGCATTTTGAAAACCATTGGAATAAAGTAAAGGGCTACGAGGGTGCACTACAATCTATACAGAAACCAGACAGCAGTTATTCGAGCCGAAAGACATGAGAGAAAAGCTGGTATTCAGAAAGGTGTAAGGCAAGGCTGCAACTTATCACCCATACTTTTCAATCCAAACATTGAACAAGCAATGAGGAAATTGGAGGAGAATTCAAAGTAGGAGTAAAGCTTCAAGGAGAAATATAATTTCAACTCTGAGATTTGCTGATGACATCGTCATCTTAGCCTACACGCCAGAGGATTTGAATGATTTTTTAAAATGGTATGAATTCTGTCTTGAGGAAAGAATTCATGATGAAAATTAATAAATGTAAAACAAAAATATTGGAATGCAGCCGAAACAAATCAGAAACCGCTATGTAACTTATGTCGAGTTGGAAGGTGAAAAGGTGAAGGAAGAAGGAGACTTCTGTTACTTAGGAAGCAAATAACCAGTGATGGACGAAGCAAAGATGATATAAAGTGGGTTAGTACAGGTAAGGAAAGCATTTCCACAAAAACGGAATCTGTTGACATCGAATATAGACTTAGGTATTAGGAAGTCATTTTTGAAAGCCTGTGTCAGGAGCGTGCACTCAATGAAAGTGAAACTAGGACTGTTGGTGCAGCAGAAAAGAGAAGAATTGAAGCGTTTGAAATGTGGTGTTACAGGAGAATGATGAAGATCAGATAGGTAGATAGGGTTAGAACGAAGAGGTATTAAGACGAGAGGGAGAGGAGAGATGTTTCTGGCAGCTGCTAATGAAGAGAAGAGATAGGTTGGTAGGACACATACTAAGACACCCAGGAATAGCAAATTTAGTTATGGAAGGAAGTGTTGAGGATAAGGACTGAAGGGGTAGACCAAGGTTAGAATATGTTAAACAGATTCCCTCGGATGTAGCGTGTTGTAGCTATGTCAAGATGAAACGATTAGCTCCAGACAGGGAAGAATGGAGGGCTGCATCAAACCAGTCGAAAGAGTGAAGACTCAAACAACAACAACAACATATATAATACGTATTACATCTTGAGATAACCTCTACTCTCTATTAACATCATCTACATCATTAATAAACGTCATACAACATTTTGGCAACATATTTGGATATTTCTGAAGAGTTTTATGAATGTTATATCTTATAATTTTTATTTAATAATAAACACACAGATATTGCCATTCATATTTTAAATCAAGTGTATTTTGTACGGATATCCATTTAATTATTACATTATAGCAATAATTTTCTCACATATTAAGTGCGAACAATTCTAACTTTATATTAATGAAATTTAAATAACTTAGTGCTATTAACTTAACTTACTTTTAATAAAATAAATTCAGTTATCGAATAATATTGTGCGTTTAATCGATAATTGTTTTGTGGATTAATCGATGTACTTCACTCTCACAGAAGCAAAACAGTAATTTAATTAATTAATTAATTATAATACAGGGTCTTTATATTTGCTTGGCAAGGGCATTCTCGCTCACGCGCTCCGCCAGTGAGGACTCAGTTGCAGTAGCCAAGGTCGGCCGGGGGTGCGTGCACCAATGACTGCACCGCCCGACAAACTGCACCTGATTACAAAGCTGTAATTCGATGGTTTAATCAGTTTAAGGAAACAGGGACTGTAGAGAAAAAATCTAGGCCAGGCCGACCACCAACATCAGCATTGAACGCACGCTTTCCCAATGGCTGGATTGGTACGTGAATCATTTCAGGAGTAACTGTCAAGATGGCGGCAGAAATTCGCTCCCGCAGGTGCTCCAAATCCCGAATTTTTTCTTCATACACAATTTTTTTAATGTACCCCCAGAAAAAAAATCCAAAGGGGTGAGGTCGGGACTTCATTGGCGCGTGCGCCCCCGGCAGACCTTGGCTACTGCGCATCTAGTGTGCGCATAGCAAGGTCACGTCCCCTCCAAAACAAAACTTACTTTAACCAGCTGGCGTTCAGTGAAAGAATTACACGTTTAACATAAAGGGTTTCGGTGCTATAATTTTTTGAAATGTTGGCATTATTTTTTGATGACCCTGTATATTCTTGATCTATGTTTTGATGGTCTCACCGTTGACCTAAACATGTACGAGTATAATATGTTATCATTGAATAGATTTGATTTTAAATTGGCGTATTTTTACGGTTTATAAGAACAAAAAAGCGTTTCTTGCTCAAGTTGTCAGGGGGCGGATGCGACCGCGTGGGAGCCCTTCAGTCCTCCCACTCAGAGCCTCACGATATCTCATTTATCAAGAGTTGTAGAGGTGATTAACGATAGCATAACAAGAATCTGTCTGTGGTATACACGGACACTCGAAACCCTGGCTGCTTTGCTCTCGGAGCGTGGTGGAGCCAGCCAGCCAGCCGTGGTCTTGAAGCGTGAAGTGGAAGACTCACCTTTAATAAGTCAGCCAGCCGACAAGAAAACTAAACATAGAAACAACCAGAACTTTCATACAGGGTCATTATCTATGTGCGCGCTAAGCCGGCTGTGACTGGCGCAAATCGCGATCACGCCTACACGGTTCAGCCGGTGGTAGGCGCGCTCCGCTGACTCATATAGTTAGTTCACACGTATTTTGTCATTCATATGGACGTGTATCTGCAACACCCATAATTGGTATATGAAAAGCAGAAAATTTTGTTCTGAAACGAGACGAAAATTTCGAATCAAGTTTCCAGGAAGACCTGTGCGTAATGCCAGTACAATTAGGGGGCTCGCTAAACGATTCAAGGAAACAGACTCCGTAAATTTAAAAATAAGAGTTGACAGACATTCTTTCATCGGAATATGTCAGGTGTGTGTGTTACAAGAGAGGGGCGACATTTTCAGCATCGCCTATGAGCACTGTAAGTACACACTATTGAACTTTTTTGGTAAAAGTGTGAACGTGCGCGCCACCACCGGCTGAACCGGGTACGCGGGCCCGCGATTTGCGCCAGTCACAGCCGGCTAAGCTTGACGTGTTTACTCGCGCGCATATACACACATCAAAAAAAGTTTTGCATCACCTCGGTTCCAAGAGTTCCGGAACCTTTAAATACAAAGGGAATAGAGATCAACACAAACAACATTTCAGCTCGTTTTATTGCTCATGAGACCCACACATTGCATGTTGTACCATCATACAGCTAGACTTTCAGCATTTGTGGTCCAGATTGCAGTACACACCACTACCTCTAATACCCAGTAGCACGTCCTCTTGCATTGATGCATGCCTGTATTCGTCGTGGCATACTATCCACAAGTTCATCAAGACACTGTTGGTCCAAATTGTCCCACTCCTCCACGACAATTCGGCGTGAATCTCTCAGAGTGGTTGGTGGGTCAAGACGTCCATAAACAGCCCTTTTCAACATATCCCAGGCATGTTCGATAGGGTTCATGTCTGGCGAACATGCTGGCCACTGTAGTCGAGCGATGTCGTTATCTTGAAGGAACGCATTCACAAGATGTGCACGATGAGGTCGAGAATTGTCGTCCATGAAGACAAATGCCTCTCCAATATTCTGCCGATATGGTTGCACTATTGGTCGGAGGATGTCATTCAGGTATCGTAAAGCCGTTTCGGAGCCTTCCATGACCACCAGTGGCGTACGTCGGCCCCACATAATGCCACCCCAAAACATCAGGGAACCACCACCTTGCTGCACTCGCTGGACAGTGTGTCTAAGACGTTCAGCCTGACCAGGGTGCCTCCAAACACGTCTCCGACGATTGTCTGGTTGAAGGCATATGCGACACTCATCGGTGAAGAGAACGTGATGCCAATTCCGTGGGGTCCATTCAGCATGTTGTTGGGCCCATCTGTACCGCGCTGCATGGTGTCGGGGTTGCAAAGCTGGACCTCGCCATGGACGTCGGGAGTGAAGTTGCGCATCATGCAGCCTATTGCGCACAGTTTGAGTTGAAACACGACGTCCTGTGGCTGAACGAAACTCATTATTCAACATGGTGGCATTGCTGTCAGGGTTCCTCCGAGCGGCAATCCGTAAGTAGCGGTCATCCACTACAGTAGTAGCCCTTGGGCGGCCTGAGCGAGGCCTGTCATCGACAGTTCCTGTATCTCTGTACCTCCTCCATGTCCGAACAACATCGCTTTGGTTCACTCTGAGACGCCTGGAAACTTCCCTTGTTGAGAGCCCTTCTTGACACAAAGTAACAATGCGGACGCGATCGAACTGCGGTATTGACCTTCTAGGCATGGTAGAACTACAGACAACATGAGCAGCGTACCTTCGTCCTGGTGGAATGACTGGAACTGATCGGCTGTCGTACCCCCTCCGTCTAATAGGCCCTGCTCATGCATGGTTGTTTACATCTTTGAGCAGTTTTAGTGACATCTATGAACAGTCAAAGGGACTGTATCTTGGATACAATATACACAGTCAACGTCTATATGCCGGAGATCTGGGAACCGAGGTGATGCAAAACTTTTTTTGATGTGTGTATATAATGACACTGTATAAGAATGGAAGAGTAAAATTATAACTAGGACTACAAGAATTAAGCTGAAGATTTTTAGAAGTAATATTAAGTTAAATCAGTATTAATGTATGGATCTGAATCATGGAAAGTCACTAGTGGAATTACACATCGGCTACAGGTTTTCATAAATACAGTGATACAGCCGATTTCCTTCCAAAATTCCTTCTCTGACCCGTCCTGAAAAGAAAATACATGGCCATTGGCTGCATTAATAAAATTATAAATATACAGTGAGATCTTTCTCTAAATTACAGAATCTCACCTGGGCCGCACGGCAGTCGGATCGGGAAGCACCGGATGCTGTCATATCAATGATTACATTCCCAGCTGGCAAGATAGCTTAGTTCAGAGAGTTAAGACTTGGGGCGAAGTACTATAGCCTATCTCGTACCCCGTAAACATGGTTACGTACATAATGTCGCTTATTGTGGTCCGTATTGACGTTAATATATTCATTTCAATATGGTTAGGTACAGAACATCAAATTTTCCTAGTTAGAACTCATCTTTTCAAGAAGAAGTCTTACAGTATAAGTGTTCGTAAGTTTTCAGCGTCGTGCGGGAACATCAAACAAATGGTATACACAAACGAAATAATTATATCAGTGAGGATGAATTATAGCGAGTGTACCACAACTTCCTTAGTTGGTGCAAGAAAATTAAGGACAACATTTCCAGCAACTACTCTGAAATTCATGTAAGTAATGGTTATTAAATACGTTAACAAGTGTAAACGTGTTAAAATAGTTGGGCGCTACGCTGCTGCTACACATAGTGGCCCGCCCCGTATCGGTGCAGTTATTTCGCTCTCGGGAGCTCCCGAGTACCGGTATGCGGATTGTTTCTGTAGCCTATACGTTTAGTTTGAAGTTCCCCCACAAGTAAACATGCCGGTGTCCGGACATAACGTACGGTCTAAATACTGAGTGGTGTAGTGAGAGTTCCGTAGCTACACTAACTTCTTTCTTGCAGAATACTGTAGATCGCGACTGTGAACTCACTGCATTGGCTATTCCACACCTCGACTCTATTCCCTTACCCCATTTTTAAGAGCGTTAAAAATCCCTCAGTATGCCTTCCTTCAGAGGGGAAGTCCCATGTCATAGATTTATGGCATGTTAAAGAACCTTCCACTAATTACACCTGCGTGAAGCTAAATTGTACAGGTTAAGAATGTAAACAACGCTCTTAGGTTCCTACGTTCGTTGCGAAGAGCCGACTGCGGTGGCGTCTGGTAGCTAAGTTCTGAACTAGTAGTCGTTGACGGTGGCGTCTGGCGGCAAAAGTAGGAACTATTTGAAAAATTCAATAAGTCTGCAGTCCTTACCTGAATTTTTAAAAAAAGATAACACAAGTGCCCGTTGCTCACGGTGAAATGTTTCTTAAAATTTATTTTACAACTAATTTAAAAAAAAATTGACAAAAGCAAGCTGTGTTGTTCACGGTAAAATTATTTTATAAAATCCGTGGATGTATCAGGATCGCCATCTACCGGTAAACTTCTGAACCAAGAATCAGCTGTTCAACACACATAGGTTTGAGAGTATGGCTCCAACAAACAAAGCAAAAATTGCTGCTTTAGCTACAATTATATGTCGTACAGTGGTAAAAAAAAAGGAAGAAAAGAAATGCTAGGTAGTCCTGGACTCGGGAATGGATAAAAAGAAGACAAGAGTAGAGGAATGCTGTCCTTGATCGAAATTGAGTTGAGGTTAGAAGATCAGAATTCATATACGAATTTTCTAAGAATGGAGGAAAGCAGTTTAAAAAAACCTCCTAGATCTTATTGGTCCCAAAATTATTCGACAGGTCTCTAACATGAGGCAAACCATTTCTCCTGAAATGAGACTGCAAGTGAGTTCGAAGCCCGAAGCCTTCACATCAGCCTGGCTTGTGTTCGGTCGAATTTGAGATTTCTGCCTCCCTTCTTGCATTTTTATTGTGGTATATGGACGTTTTAACCTCATACAAACACTGATATTTCTGGTACTCGTCCAGTAAAACACTAACAGCTTCCTTAGCCCAGCCGGAGCCTGCCATTTTAGAAGTGTTTGTTTACAAGCGAGCTTCACAATCTTCTCACCACGTGGCGCCAGCATCATCTTCATTTCAGCTTCCCTGATTGGTTCGTTTCGTAAAATTAATTTTACGGAATAGAACATGTCCTATTTTATGGAAAGTTTTATCAAAGGTTTTATAAAACTTGAATTTGACCGTGAGCAACAGAAATTTTATAAAATTAAATTATTGTACAATAAATTTGAAGGAAAATTTTACCGTGAGTAACGGGCAGATATTTTATAAAATTAAATTATTGTACAATACATTTGAAGGAAAATTTTACACTGAGCAACGGGCATAATACAGTCATCACAATTAACACCGGTTATCAGACAGATTCTGCAAGCCTCCGTGGATTAGGCGGCAGCACGCCAGCCTCTCACCGCTGGGTCCGTGGTTCAAATCCCGGTCACTCCATGTGAGATCTGTGCTGGACAAAACGGAGGCAGACAGGTTTTTCTCCGGGTGCTCCGGTTTTCCCTGTCAAAATTTCATTCCAGCAATACTATCATTTCATTTCATCTGTCATTCATTTAATCATTGTCCCAGAGGAGTGCGTCAGGTCTCGGCAGCCGGCACAGTTCATATCCTCGCCGCTAGTTAGGGGCTCCATTCATTCCATTCCTGACCCGGTCGGAGACTGGAAGCAGGCTGTGGATTTTCATTTTCATCAGACAGATTCTACACCCCCCCCAAAATACACAGGCTACATGACCGCGTTGTCGCAGCCCCTAAACTTAAGAACCAACCAACTTTCCCCCATACGACCATCGTGAGAGAATACACAGCCTAAGTAACGTAATTAAAATGTTTGGCCTGTTTCAATTTAGTTCCTCCTATTTAACCAATGTTTATTGTAGCAACTGCCTCGCGGGGCGAAGCGGGGAACACAGCGATGACAGCGTGCATTCCGCATATAAGTCAAGCAGCATTGCAAGTCAGAGGAGCTCATGTCACCACGGACAATTAAACGATGACTGAGGCTACTGGAGCTGAGTCATATCCTACTGGCGCAACTGTAACTGTCAACGAAGCAAGCTGACGTGTGACACAAGTAAACAAAGAATAGTTCCCATCTCGACCGCCGGCAATCGATTCGTGAAAGGGTAATGCCTGGTATTCAATCTTCTTGAGTTTCTTCCCTACCGACAGACATAACCTTCAAGTTCTAACATGTTGGCTTGTAAGCTTTCAGCGGAGTCTGATATTACAAACAGGTCATCAGCATAGGCTAGTCTGCTTACTTGGTTTCTACCTTTCCATGGTGGGTGAATGGTGATCGTGTCGGACAACCAACCCAAAGCTTGCAGGTTCGCTCCTGGGCATGGGAAGTGATTTTTGATAGGTGACAAAAATTACGGCACGAATGTCATACGCTGTTGGCATGGTAAAGAACCCATTTGAATTCAGTAGGCCGCGTTCATAAAGGCAAAATAAACTCGGGATTTTCCGCCAACACAAAGTTCCTCCTTTCTTTACTAGAAAGCGATATATTGTCAAGGAGCTTAGATATCTAACCTCCTTGACTTTCATAGCGCTCCAAGGAACGACAAAATTCAACATGCAAGCTGCCCTCTGGGCGCCAAATAAGAAAGCTCGCACCCGCACCCAAGGCCAAACGATATTATTATTATTATCTAACTGAATTCCACCCAGTCAATTTATGGCTGTCACCAAATTATATAAAACGCAATGACGGTAAAAGAAGGAAGATTGTAGTTTTACGTGACCGTTAATCATGCGATTATGAGCCACGGAACCACCTTTTTACGTGGAATCCGAACCACAGGACATAGCATTTCACTTTGAAAATAACACATGAATTGACCGGTAATCGAACCCGGTCCGCCATGGTGAGAGGCCAACAGCTTGACCGCTGCGCCAACCCCACCCCACTAACGGTAAAATATTACAGCCTTGCCTTACTCCTGTAACAACTTAAAACCAAGAAATCATCCTATCGTCAACTAAAACTGTAGCCTGATTGTCAACATCCCTCGATGCAATATTCTTCTTGATTAGGATTCTACTAAACAGTAGTTTTCCTTCAACCCAAAAATACACTATTCCTCCACAAATTTCGGTCTTCAGCATCTTCCTCGGTTAAGCCTTTGGTAGCCATGTTGCTCTTTACACCATCTATCCATTTTTCTCTTGGTTTACCCCGTTTTCGTTTGCCTTCAGCTTGCCAATGTAACATTAAATTTGGAATTATACTATTCTGCACCCTTTTCACATGTCCAAACCATTGTAATCTTTGCAATAATAATAATAATAATAATAATAATAGTAATAATAATAGAAATGGAGAAATTGGGAACCAAGGAATAGAAGATTTCGAGGAAAATATTAGGTCCGAAAGAAAATGGTGAGTTTAGAAGACGGCAGAACCAGGATTTATACACACATTACCGGCGCGATCCCCAAAAGGACAGATTACGTTTTATGGGCACGTGGCCGGAATGACGTCAACACGATTAACTTATCGCATTTTCACTTTTCTCCACGAGGAAATGACGAAGAAAGCCTGGTACAGCGAGATACAAAAGAATCTGCACGAGATTGGGATCTCATGTGAAGATATCCTGGAGCGTGGTCAACTTAAAGCCCCTACAGACTATCAGACCAGACCAGACCAGCTGACGGTCGGAAAAAGTAGCTGACGGCCGGGCAGTTCGAGAGTGTGTAGGCCTGTCTGCCACCCAATTCGGTCTGCGCAGACTGTCTAGCGGTCAGGCAGGAAAACCTTCAGACCATCACACTGCCCTTCGCCAGTCCGGTCTTGTCTGCATTGTGTGTAGCGCTGTCTGGCAGACTAGCGGACTCCATCGCGATCTGCAACAGTTTCAGTACCTATTCTACTGTTGAACATAGAGGCACTACGTCTTATTACAATATTCTGTCGCCATGTCTCAATATTCGCACCATACAAACAACGCGAGTGCCGATGATAATGCAGTAGGGGATCATGAGAGGGATATTATCGTCCAAATGTATAGGTGGACCATACAGAGTAATTCGGTAAAACACTGTTCATCCATTCGTAGAAAAGTGCGGAAATCAGCTGATTGCAACTCCCTCATGAGTGAACCTGTGCTTTTCTTTATACATCTTCTTCTCAACCTCTTATCGCCACGACCCGAAATTAACTAGGCGATCAACGTACGCGGCACATGAGTCTATTAAAAGGTTAAACCGTGCTAATTTAAGAATGCCTTTAAAAATATCGTATTTAAATACTCCACAAAATGACAAAAACCTTCTTACTTATTACTAGACGGACGAATCAATACAACTGAAGTCTGGAGGTCAGGTTTGGTTTGGTCTGATAGTGTGTAGGGGCTTTTTAAGAGAAAAATCTTCGAACATCGGAGTTTCGAACCTAAGCCGACGCTGAAAACTGGAAAGGTGAGGACAAAAGGGGTGGGGGTGGGGGTGGGGGTGGGGTGGGAGGAACAACACCGATTATGAATGAAGGAATGCTGGGCTAATTTTAAAGCTAAAAGGAAACAGTTTGAATGACGTGTCCTTAGTTAGCCTAAACGAAACAAGAAAGAATAATAATATTGTCGAACCCAGGTAGCTTTCACTGAAAACAGTCTTGACGTATTTCCTAGAAGGTTGATCGCAAGAGAGAAAGTCAATACACGAACTCGGGTGAAGTAGGGACACTCTTGTTGACTCTTAAGAAGCAATAAAGGCATGAGTGTGCGTCTGAGTAAATATCTTAATGTTTACCTTCGAATTTCTCTTCCAAATGTGATGCATGTCATCAGAGAGACACAAGCCGTACGTGGGTGAACGGGGACCAAAGAACAGTGAGGCCTCTCAGAAACCACTTATCGCCACGACCCGAAATTAACTAGGCGATCAACGTACGCGGCACATGAGTCTATTAAAAGGTTAAACCGTGCTAATTTAAGAATGCCTTTAAAAATAAATGCAGAAATGTATTATTACTACGGTATGGATATGTTGGTTGGTCCCTCAGTGTTCTTTGGGCGTGTGTAAAATCTGTCTGATAACCGGTGTTAATTGTGATGGTTGTATTAGTGTGCGATTCAGGTAAGGACTGCAGACGATCAATTTTATAGTTCCTACTTTGGCTACCAAATGCTACCGTCAATGACACCTAGCTGTGAGCTTGGCTAGTAGATGCCATCGCAACCGATTCCTCGCGTCGAACTTTGGAACTTAATAGAGCGGTAATCAAATCTAACCTATAATTTGCTTGCCACGGTGGGTGAGTGGTTAACGTGTCGGTCTACCAACCCCAAGCTTGCAGGTTCGCTCCTGGCCGTGGTAAGTGATATTTTTATGAAAGGCGGTAAAAATTACTACACGTATGTCATAGGATGTTGGCTTGCCAAAGAACCCATTTGAATTCAGTAGGCCGTGTTCATGATGGCAAAATTAATCACGGGAGTTTCCGCCAACACAAAGTTCCTCATTTCTTTACTAGAAAGCTCTATAGTGTTCAAGGAGCTTAGATATATAACCTCCTTGACTTTCATAGTGCTTCAAGGAACAACGAAATTCGACATGCAAGCTACCCTTTGGGTGTCAAATTACAAAGCTTGCACCCGGCACCCGAGGCCATACGATATTATTATTATTAACTTATTACCTATAATTTAGCTTCACACAAGTGTAGTTATTGGAAGGTTCTGCCATAAATCTATGATATGGGACCGCCGGATTTACTTCCTCTCCGGAGGAAGCCATACTGAGGGATTTTTAACGCTCTTAAAAAACCGACGACTTCGGCCGGGTTTGAACCTGCGATCTTGGGCATAGAAGCTCAGCATGCTACCAACTACGCCACCGAAGCCGCCCTCAAGACACATTAAAAAGTGGTTTAGAGGTCGCGAAAAGTGAAAATACAAGAGTACAAGCCTTAAGTTAATGAGCATTTCGTGCTCTATAGCTTTTACGAAAAATCACCCCCCCTAACGATAGTGCATTGAGAGAGGACTCTTCCGACCGTGGGCCCAACTCGAACGTGTCCTGGATGAAAGGAATCCACTACCTTTCCAATTTATTTTCACCCGCATAACGGTAATGTAGCCACTTTCGAATGGAATGTCTTGCTTCAGACCATGTAAGCAAGTTAATGAATGGCGTATTCTAACTTACCTCGGCTAACAGTTTTCGAATTTAATACCTGTAATTCTCATGGTTTTAACGGATAAATTAGGCATGTATAATGAAATTAAAGAATAAAAGGTGTCAGTCATAGCAACGCTTTTCTTTTTATATTAATAATATACACGTTGTCTGGTCTCTTTTTTATTTATTTATTAATCACTTGTTTGGATTACCTGTCCTTGACATAGTGTTTGAGTCTTTATACTGGGACGGGGGGCGTGCTGGCGCAGCGATCAAACTCTTTGCCTCTCACCAAAGGTTCGATTCCCGGTCAATGCATATGAGATTTTCGTAGTGATTTGCCATGTCCTGTGGTTCGCATGTTCAACGGTCATTTAAAACTATAACCCTTTCTTCCCGATCCCCCACGGGCTCACATCTAGACGGACGTAGGTTGACGACCACGGGACCCCAGCTGAGTCCGGCATTGATTCCACTTTTGACGAGCTCCTCTCCGTCTTCTTACCTGTCGACCTCTCTTGGTCAACTCCTCTCTTCCGACCCCGACGGTAATAGGGTATCCGAGGCCTAGGGAGTCTCTTCCTTTCCCGCCTTATTGCTCTTTCTCTCATCTTTCCTGACCCCTCAATCTTCTAGGGATCAGCCTTCTTTTCAGTTTTCTTTTCATTATAAGTTAGTTCATTTTCTCTTTAAAATTCCCGCACAATTTTTATGAATTGGCTCCCCGTGTCTCTAAATTACATTTTGTGAGTATTTTGAATCTGCATTGCATTTTGTAAATATTTTGAACCTAAACTACATTTTGTGCGTATTTTTCAATATAAGTTAAATTCCTTTTGTGAGTATTTTCCTTCTAAATTAGGTACTTTTGTAAGAATTTCCACTCTATATTATGCGAGTTCCATTTTGTCAATATTTTCAGTCTAACTTAAATTTTGTTATGGTTTCCAGACCATTAGAGGCAGATAACCTAGATGTTAGGCCCCTTAAAACAATGATAATAATAATAATAATAATCAACCGTTCTTCCCTTCATTCCTTCCTTTCACAAAGAAATGTTTCGGTAGATAGCCATTGATTTTTATTTTCATACAATGGCCTTTATTGCTGCTACCCTTATCAAATAATATATTTGGCGTACTTCTCAGTTACGCTAACATTTCACTTCATCTCAGTAACTTTACCGTTGTTGCCATTTATCGACTTAAAGCGTGGGATAATGAATGGGCAAGGTCGTATTCCGTATTTGTCTGTATCAAGAGTTCTAAAGCTTCTTTCCGTGAAATTATCGGCCTGATAATTAAAGATATTATCTTGTCACTGCAACGAGACATATCAAGGTCATTCATAAATTACATCCAATTTGCTAGAAATATTTAGCAACGTGCCATCTGTTGCTTGTTTCAATGAGGTTGATTAAAAGAAACAAGCGAATCCAGCCAGCACACTCGTCGCCAACAATTAATCTCGCTATGCAATTACGGTTTCATTGAGTAAATGATTGTTATTATCTAGTGAGGGCCCTCCCTATGGAACGGAGGTTTCCAAAGGCCGTGCAGCGGACAGGCCGCAATGACTCACCGTTAGATAGATATGTAGCATGTACCGATTACAACAGCTGGTCGGGAAGCCCTGGATGCTGTCATAGCATTTATTACATACACAGCTGGCAAGTTATCTTAGTTGAGATGATGATGATGATAATTGTTGTTTTAAGGGGCCTAACATCTAGATTATCGGCCCCTAATGGTTTGGGTGATAGTGAAAGATGAGATGAGAATGAAAACTAGAACTAATACTAACTACAGACTTAAATACTAGAAGAAATGGAAAGCAAAAGGAGAATAAGACAAATAAAGGACAGGAGGAAAAGAAATGCCGTCAACTCTCAAAGAATGCGGATTGAGGGACTTGGAAGGAAGGAGAGCCATGAAAGGCATACAGGAAAGTTATACAGGAAAGGGTCCGACCCAGAGGTAATTGATAAAAGGGGTAAAACAGGACCCAGCTCAGGAATCCCTCGGGGTCGCCAACTCCCGAACTCACCAGCCGTGAGCCCCTGAGGGTGTAGCAATATCCAGGGTGCACCAGAAGTAGTGGGGCTACATACACCCTTCCTCCTTGACGGCCTTGAGCAGAAGGCACGAGATAACATGAAAAGAAAAAGAAGGCTGACCCCTCGCAGAAGGAGGGTATCAGAAAAGATGAGACAAGGGCCAATTAAGGCGGGAAAGGAAGAGACTCCCTAGGTCTCAGATACACTAATACCGTCGGGGTCTGAAGAGAACAAGAGTTGACCAAGTGAGGTCGACAGGAAAGAAGACGGAGAGGAGCCCGGCAAAAGTAAGTGAGCGCCATGCCGGACTCAGCTGGGGCCCTGTGGTCGCCAACCCACGTCCCACTAGATGTGAGCCCCTGGGGGTCACCCTTAGATAGATACGTATCACGTTCCGATTACAACAGCTGGTCGGGAAACCCTGAATTATGTCATAGCATTTATTGCATACACAGCTGGAAGGTACCTTAGTTGTGATAACTGAGACTTGCTGTGAAGTACTGTAGCCTGCATCGCATCCCGTGAACAGGACTAGGTGTAGAACAAAACCTCAAATTTTCCAAGAGAAAACTTTTATCTCAACAAGACGATTGCAGTAAATTTGTTCGCAAGTTTCAGCGCCGTACGATTTTTAGCCTATTTTTAATTATGAAAAAATAGGATCACCTTTTGTCCGTGTGTGTATGTAGGCTATGTGTGTGTGTCTCCCCTAATAACTTCTAAGTTAAATGGCTGGAACGATTTCAATGAAACTCGGGAAGGTCATGATATTTGTAGGTTAGTTTGATAACGCTAAATTTGTTCCAACGTTCGCCGACAGGTGCTGACTGCGATGGCATTTAGTAGCCACGTCCGCAGCTAGGTGTCGTGGATGGTACCAAAAGTCGGAACTAAGTTACTTGAAAAAATTAATCGTCTGCAGTCCTTCTACCCGATTCACAGATAACACACATCTGTATAAAAGTAACTGCTTTTCTGTTCATACATAAAAGTGGAGAACTTTCGTATAAAGGCACAATAAAATTTCCACTACAAGGACAGAAACTATGAGTATAACACCAGAAATTCCAAGAACCTTGCAATTCCCAGGGTCTACACCTCTAAATATGGCACCAAAAGCATATTTACCCAGGCTATAAAGGATTATAATGCTCTCCCAGCACATATAAAAGCAATAAATCCTGTCTTAAAATTTAAAAAAAGCCTGCAAACAATTCTTCACAACTACACTCTGATACTTCCTAATTGATAAACTTAATAAAACATTGAATAGTACCTGTCATTGTAAAATATTTTGTAACTTTGTTCTGGTATGTTAAATAATATGTTATATTCCTTATTATATTATATATATCATCCAATATTACAATATATAACAATGTATAGTCCTACTATAGGGCCTTGCCCTCTAGGACATCCTCTGCATCAAAATAAATAAATAAATAAATAAATAAATAAATAAATAAATACAGCCATCACAATTAACACCGGTTATCAGATTCTACACACACCCAAAGTACACGGGGCTACATAACCCCGTTGTCACAGCCCCTAAACTGAGGAATCAACCAACCAACCAACCGGTTATTTCAGTAAAGCAAATATTTTGAAATATTCAAATGTTCGTATACGTTGGAATTTTGCATAGTTCGAATGTGCGAATCAAATATTCGTATTGGAAACTATTCGAATATGTGCAGCCCAATTTCAATATCAAAGACAATTAACTTATTGAAATTATAACATCCCCATTATTTTTAGCCTATTTTCATTTATGAAAAAATAGGCGTATGAGATCAACGTTTGTCCGTGTGTCTGTCGGTGTGTGCGTGTGTCATGGATTTTTGTGTGCCCCCTCCCCCTAATAACTTCTAAACGGCTGGAGCGATTTCAGTGAAACTCTGTAAAATCATAGCACTATTCCCGCGACCCCGACCGTGCCCTTCAAATTTTGTTACGTCTCACCAATCCAACATGGTGGCTGTGCGAAATATTTCACCGGCATTCAATATCACCGAAACCATTACCGATATCACCCTGGAATTTTGTACCGTGATAATGGGAACTACTAGAAGTTCGCCTATGTGACTTTTGAAAATCTGGTAACTACGAAACCAACATGGCGGCGAAGTGAATTTGCGACTTTTAAATAGACGTTTCTCGCGATTTAACCAACCAAACGCAATGAAACTTGGTACAGTATATGTTTATACACATTGTAATGCACCGATATCTAATTTCGTTCAATTGATTACATAACCTCAAGATGGCGGCTGTGCGAAATATTTCACCGGCATTCCATATATCTGACACTATTACCGTTATCTCCATGACATTTTGTACGGAGATAAAGGGCTACACTGGAAGTTCATCTATGAGACTTTCAAAAACCGGTTACTACAAAACGAACATGGCGGTCAAGCGAAGTTGAAAGTTTTAAATAGACTTTTCTCACGATTTAATGATCCAAACGCAATGAAACTTGGTACAGCAAATGTTTATACACACTGTAATGCACTGGTGTCTAATTTAGTTCCATTGTTTATATGACCTCAAGATAACGGCTGTGCGAATTTCGAAAATTAAGTTTTTAATTCTTGTGTTCTAATCATGCGATCGAAATCAACATTTGCATAATGAACGTACACAATAATCATCATCTAATAGTACATAACTCTATGGCCTATATATATTAAAATCCAACATGGTGACCATCCGAAATATTTAGACGGTTCTCAATATCTATTAATCTACTACAGCAAGCCATACTGTAACGTGTTTTTCGAGGGTATTTTACGCCACTGACATAAGTCAATAGGAAGCCATTCTATATTTATTTACGCGGCAAATTGTTCAGCCAAGAGAAGTTTTCATGTAACTTATTATTATTATTAAGAAGGTATTTTTGGAGAGTTTTTTTTTATAAAATTATAAGTATACAGATAGGTTTTCGACGTTATAGAAAACACTATCAAGCGAATTATTACGAACAACATTATCGCGGAAAATTATATGATTACGGAATTTTACGGATTTTTGTCAGTTAGAGTTTGTTGAGAGAGAAGAGTCACTGGGAATTCGACTACAGGCTTATTCTTGTCGAGAAGCATGACGGAAGCGGGGTTGCTGCTTCAAGAAAAGGCGAAATGGCCTGGACCGGTAATCGACATCATCGTCGCGCCGAGTGTAATGACCCTGAGGAGGGGAAGATCGCGTGGTGGCTCAGCCAATCAGTGGAGAGCGGGCGTGAAAGAGACGGCACCTGAGAGGGGAGGAGAGGAGTGCATATATGGTTTGCGCGCCGAGGAGACAGGGCGATTATCTTTGTGAAACTTGATCGTTGTGGTTGCACGTGTGGTTGGTTCCGGTGTGACCGGACCATAATATAACATTTCTACAAGTATCTCTTCAACTAACGAAGATGATGACGACGTCCATAATGCTGTGGGAAGCTCTCTTCAACATCCAGTACGAGGGAAATGCTACGGCAATTTCAAATGGTAAGCGCGAATGACTCAGAACTACATAATCTCTCGGTTCTTTGTTTCATATTCAGTATTTCAGTAACTTCATAGCTTGGGAATAATAGTGAAATCAGTAATTCATCCGACTCCGTTTTCACGTAATTCTCTAGCGGTAATATTCAGATCGCAACGCTCCAATTTAAATTTAAATATATTATTATTATTATTAATTTTGCCATACTTGTTTTATATAATAAATTCATTTCTTTTAACCATGCAATCTTTGCTTTCAGTAGGTAGCATTAGATATAGACCAAATTTATTCTCCTGATACAATTGTTAGTTGGGTTAATGATCAAATCATACCACGATCTGAGTGTAAAGATTCTTGAAGGTGTTCTACCAGAACTAGGTATTGTTAAATATAAATTTAGATTTCAACACAGCGTTGAGGTCTTGGCGCCCATTAATACAACATATCTTAGTCAGAGTAAACATTACATTTGTACACCCCAACAGTGAGGGCCAGTAAAAGCGTTTCACTTGTCACCCAACAGTGAGGCCTAAAGAAAGACATTTACACTTGTCGCTACCAACATGGGGCCGAAAACCTAATAACATTTGTGAAAGGAGAAGGGTATATATTTCTGTGCCTGTATTTTTTTTTTTTCATTTATCGGTGTGTATCAGCATGGGTAGTGTTGAGGAAGAGATGAAGTTGCGTAGTGGTCACCAGTTGGATAGTGAAGATGCGAGCAGTATGGCTAGTCTTGGAAATGAAAGCAGTACAGGGATGTCGGAGGTAAATCACGATACTGAGGGGGGTAATCAAAACAGTCAAGCAGGGTTAGAGAGTTTGCTTCTTCAGTTTATGCAACAAAATAAAATAAGTACAGACGCTTTAAATGCTAAACTTGAACAAAATGGTAGGGAAAATAAAGAGAGTACTGAAACTTTAAACGCTAAACTCGAACAAAATAATGCTAAACTTGAGCAAAATAGTAGGGAAAATAAAGATAATAATAGGGAGCTGAGTGATAGTTTAAATGCTAAATTAGAACAAAACAGTAAACAAATGAGCAATAAATTAAGTGAGAAATTTGAGGAGAACAATTTAAAATTAGATAAAAAATTTGAGCAGATTAGAGGAGAAATCAGAGGGGTGATGGAAGAGAAGGCTAAAGAAATTGTAGCAGATGTAGACAGAAAATTAGGAAAAGTACAGGAGGAGTTAGAAATTAGAATCAGTACACAGGCTGAAAATTTAAAAGAACTAGTGCAACTTGAAACACAGCAGGTCAAAAAGCAATTGGGGGGAGAAATTGATAAGATTCAGGTAGCAACAAAAGAGGTTAAAGAACAGCTGGGGGGAAGAATTGATAAAGTACATGCAGAAATAATCACTGAAGTTGATACTTTAAGGGAGAGGAATAAGGAAAGCATTAATGAGATTAATGAGAAACAAGCTCAGTTAAGTGGTAAAGTTGAAGCATCGGAAGGGAGCATTAGGTTAACTGTAACTAATATTGAAAGAAAAGCTGAGGAGAAAATTGCTGAATTAGAACAGAAGTTGAAAGCTAGAATTAGGCAGGAAAATAGTCAGAGTAGGCCAGTTTATGTGAATAGCACACACAGGGAAATAGAACTAGGCAAATTCAGTAATCGGCAGGGTTGTCCAATGGAGTTCATGAATACAATAGAAAATAAATTCGGGGAGAGGTTGGAAGATGGTAGTATTGAGTGGTGCCAGGTAGTTGAGATTTTAGAGCAAGCGTTTGTAGGGGAGACAAGAAACTGGTTTGCTGTCTACAGAGACAATTTCGAGAATATTTCAGATTTTAAAGTTAAATTTTGTGAGAAATTTTGGAATGAGGTAATTCAGTCTCAGCATCGTAAGGGAATTGTGTGTGGGAAATATAACCCGAGAGGAAACTACACTACGACAGAGTACTTTTTAGGACAGGTATTGACGTGTAAATATCTGGATGGTTTGAAGGAGGAAAGTGATGTAGTCAGGTTATTACTAAGACATTTTCCATATAGAATCAAATAAGCTGCCTGTATCCAAAATGTTAAATCTATTTCACAAGTGGAAAATTTATTAAGTACATTCGATGCTCTGGGAAGAGGTGGTTACGAGGAGAATTTCGGTAGGAACCAGGGTAACCATAATAACAAGCCAAATGAGAATAGGAATCAGGAAGTTCAAGGGAACAGTGGCGAACGGGCCAACATCCAAAATAGGGGGAACCAAAACAATAATAATAATAATCAGCAAAACCAGTACAGAGGAAATGGGTATGGTACGAACTACCAAGGTAGAAATAACGATTTCAGGGGAAATCAAGGCCGAAATAATGATTTTAGGGGTAACCAAGGGAGATATAATAACAATAATAATTATAACCAGAACAGGGGTCAAGGAGGGAATCAGCCCAATGGTAATAAAGGACAGAGAGATACCGTTAACACAACCCAGAACAACCAGACCAGTGCAGTAGTGAGTAGTACTACACCAAGTGGTAGCTTTAAACACGAACCAGGCTGCGATGTAAGGTCAGAATCTCAGTCTGTAACATGCCCTGTCCATACACTTATACAGGAACCCTATGACCTAAATGTAAGAAATGAATTATTACGTGAACTAAATGATGAAGGTATTATTCAGGAGGTGGTCAGTAAGAGCCCCATAGTTAAATTTAACGTGTCCGAGGCGTACACAGATGTTTTAATTGATAGTGGTTGTATGAAGAGTTGCATAAGTAGTGCATTTTATGATAAAATGAAAGGAACTGGAGTAAATTTTGAGGAGATGCCAATTAAAAGCACTTTTGTTATCACAGCTGTTGGAAAGAGGTCTAAAGTAATTTCTAAGCAAGTTTTAGTAGACATTAAAATTAATAATCATGTAGAAAAGCAGATTTGTCTTGTAATTCCAAATTTAGTATTCAGTGTTATCTTGGGTTCAGAGTGGCTAAGTAGAGTGTCTGGTAACTTATGTTATGATGTAGGGAGTTTGAAATTTAAATGGGGTGATTCTGAAGTAGAAGTAGTGTTGTAGGTGTGGTTTGTACTTTAAATGAGATATCGCCAGCCGTAGAGCGGGGTTCTCCATGTTTTGTGGGCAGTGTGATTACGAACGGTAGTCTAGAGGACTCGTTACGTGATGCTGCATTTCAGGGAAATATAGAGGTGGACCAGTATGTTCGGCTCTATGATGTGTTATTGTGTAATAGGAGAGTTTTTGAGGATCGTATTGGTATGGCCAATTGCTATACACATTCATTGAACGTTATTGATAGGTCAGTATTCACAGGACATATATATCCTGTACCTTTCGCTTATCAGAGTGCAGTTGAGGCACAAATTAACCAGATGCTTGAAGATGGGATTATTGAGCACTCTAACAGTCCATATGTTAATTCCTTGATCACGGTACCCAAGGCCGACGGCACAGTTCGTATTTGTTTAGACGCTCGTTTGGTTAACAGTAGAATTAGTTCAGATCAGCTGAAATCTATGTCAATAGAGGAATTAATGCAAACATTTGAAGGGAAGAAGTATTTCACTTGTGTAGATTTGAGTTCCAGATTTTGGCAAGTGCTACTTATGTACGAAGATAGACCATTTACAGCTTTTAGTCATAAATATAACCTTTATCAATTTTGTAGAACACCTTATGCAGTTCAGCAGCTTTAATTAGGGCTTTAAACATCGCATTAGGGGATGACACAGGAGAGTTTGTAACCATTTACATTGATGATATGGTAATTAGTTCACGCAGTTTTGAGGAGCATCTACGTCATTTAGATATAGTTTTTCAGAAGTTAGATCAGGCAGGGTTCACTTTGAAGCTGTCTAAGTCGTCATTCTGTCAGTCAGAAGTGACATTTTTAGGTCATAGAGTGACGAGTAGAGGTGTAACACCAGAAGAAAGTAGGGTTAATAAGATACTTAACGCAGAGGTGCCACAGAATGTTAAACAGTTAAAAACATACATAGGAATTTGCAACTTTTTCAGGAGGTTCGTTCTTAAATACTCAGGGCTGGTAGAACCATTCAGGGAATTGCTTAAAAGTGGGACTCGGTGGAGATGCGAGTCCAAGCATGATCAGGCTTTTAGAGCGCTGAAGGAAGGTTTTGAGAAAGCTGTAGAGCTGAAATATCCTTTAAAAGATAAGGAATATGTGGTTATGACAGATGCTTCACATATAGGCATTGCTGGAGTATTATGTCAGAAAGATGATGAGGGTAATCTGTGCATTGTGTCTTTAGCCTCGCGAGGACTGACAGCAGCAGAGAAAAGATACACGATTACTGAGTTAGAGCTTTTAGGTATTGTTTTCAGTTTAGGGACATTTAGAATGTATTTAGTAGGGAGGAAATTTGAGATCCATACAGATCACCATGCATTACTGTATATGAGGACTTGTAAAATCAGTTCTAACAGAGTTAGTAGGTGGATTCTTGCTCTGCAGGAATACGAATTCACAGTAAAATATATTAAAGGTAAAGATAACATTCTTGCAGACATGCTATCGAGGCACACTAATTTATGTAGGGATTATCCTGTGGTTAAAGCCGAGGACGGTATTTTAATATGTGCATGTGTGGACAGTAGCAACAGGGCATCGTTACAGACACTGAGAAATATGCTAGTGGAGCAACGAGATGACGTTAAGTTAAGGGAGCCACTGGCTAGGTTGGAAATAGGTGAAGAAGAGTATGTGAAAGTAGGACGGTTCACGTACAAAATGCAGGATGGGCTTCTTGCACGGAAATGTAGGAATAATCGGTGGGCGATATGTGTTCCTGCCACTTTGCGGGAGGAGCTAATTTGGTTCATTCATAGGGAATTAGGACACTTTGGTGCTGCCAAGGTCTTCTATGAAATTGGTCGTGACTTCATTTGGAGTAAAATGGGAAGGGATGTTAGGAGGATTTTATCTAAGTGTGACACCTGTCAAAGGAGTAAATATCCAGTTAAATATTTAGTGGGGGAGAGATCTGCAGTTCTCGCCAGTAGTCCCGGCGAACTACTATGTGTAGATTTATTTGGCCCGATCGTTAAAGGACAGTACGGCTACGAGTACATTTTTATAGTTATTGACGCTTTTAGTAAGTATGTCAAGCTATATCCGCTAAGGAAAGCCACGGGACAAGCGTGTAGCCGTCTGATCATTAATAAGTATGTACCTGAGTATGGCCTTCCTCTCAGGATACTATCTGACAGTGGACCACAGTTTACTGCAAAGAAATGGAGAACCAGTATGCAGGAAGCTGGTATAAAACACGTTCATTCCTCTGTAAGGTACCCTCAGGGTAATTCTGCAGAGCGTCCATTAAGGGAAGTGGCTCGTCTTTTTCGGACTCTAGAGCATGACAAGCATACGGCCTGGGTTGGACATCTTCCCAAGGTCGAGACTTGGCTGAATTCTGTCCAGCATGAGAGCACGAAATTAACGCCATACGAAGTTCACTTCGGAAAGAGACCACAAAATGAATTAGCGAGGGTGTTGGGTTTAAATGAGGGAAAGCAACCGGGGATGGATTACATTGTCCAGTTGGCGAAACAGAATTTATCTAAGTCAGCACAAAAGAGAATTCGCCAACAAAAAGAAACTAAATTTGACCTATTCGAGCCGGGGGACAGAGTCTTACTTAGAGTGCCGAAACAGTCAAATAAGCTAGAGAAAGTCATGTCCAAGTTCTTTTTATCTCTACGAGGGCACATTTATAGTTTCCAAACGTATTGGCAAAACAGCATATGTGCTGGAGGATAGTAAGGGAAACAGATTATACGGGACGTATAATATACATAGTCTACGAAAGTATGTGTCATAAAGTAAGTGTGTTTAGCTGGCGAGCTAGCCTATCAAATGAGTAAGTGTGGTATTTGGTGCGTGGAAGATCGGGTCTTCCAGGCAGGCGCACCAGAAGTCACACAGGGGGGTAGTATGTAAGTAATTGAGAGTTTTTAAGGTACAGGGAAATATGACGGGATTGTCGGATGCTCTTGAGCACTAAAATGTCTCGATACACCAAGGCCAGAATTTGGTAGCGCTGGTGAATTCCCATTTGTCTCCTCGAGATGGGTGAGCGCTTGAACAGGGTATTTTTGCTTAAGGCGTCCACGAGACAAGAGATGGGCCACCAGAAGGCGAGACAGTCCTTCATGAAACTCATACATAACAGCACACATGATTTCTGTTTACGGCCTCGCCATGTAAGAATTATAAGTGTGTAATTTAAGGTAATTAGTACAAAGGTATTATTTGAGTGAGGAGAACTGGTCTGAGTTGTGAACTAGTATTAAGTAGAATTTGGTCTACGGGAACTTAAGAAGACAGGGCGATTACGGCACAGAAATATTTGGTGTTATATGTAATGCGCACTTACTATTTTTTTTTTCAGAAGTCAATATTAATTGTGTCTCATATACAGAGAGATTAAGTATTATGGTCACGAGGCGCTGCCACAATAGTGTGATCGTGTGCTCAGTGAGATCAGTGATATTAAGTTTCACCAGAACGAAGCGACCTCCAGTGAAATTAGGAAGTTCTGTGGTGATATATATATACACACACATCAAAAAAAGTTTTGCATCACCTCGGTTCCCAGATCTCCGGCATATAGACGTTGACTGTGTATATTGTATCAAAGATACAGTCCCTTTGACTGTTCATAGATGTCACTAAAACTGCTCAAAGATGTAAACAACCATGCATGAGCAGGGCCTATTAGACGGAGGGGGTACGACAGCCGATCAGTTCCAGTCATTCCACCAGGACGAAGGTACGCTGCTCATGTTGTCTGTAGTTCTACCATGCCTAGAAGGTCAATACCGCAGTTCGATCGCGTCCGCATTGTTACTTTGTGTCAAGAAGGGCTCTCAACAAGGGAAGTTTCCAGGCGTCTCAGAGTGAACCAAAGCGATGTTGTTCGGACATGGAGGAGGTACAGAGATACAGGAACTGTCGATGACAGGCCTCGCTCAGGCCGCCCAAGGGCTACTACTGTAGTGGATGACCGCTACTTACGGATTGCCGCTCGGAGGAACCCTGACAGCAATGCCACCATGTTGAATAATGCGTTTCGTTCAGCCACAGGACGTCGTGTTTCAACTCAAACTGTGCGCAATAGGCTGCATGATGCGCAACTTCACTCCCGACGTCCATGGCGAGGTCCAGCTTTGCAACCCCGACACCATGCAGCGCGGTACAGATGGGCCCAACAACATGCTGAATGGACCCCACAGAATTGGCATCACGTTCTCTTCACCGATGAGTGTCGCATATGCCTTCAACCAGACAATCGTCGGAGACGTGTTTGGAGGCACCCTGGTCAGGCTGAACGTCTTAGACACACTGTCCAGCGAGTTCAGCAAGGTGGTGGTTCCCTGATGTTTTGGGGTGGCATTATGTGGGGCCGACGTACGCCACTGGTGGTCATGGAAGGCTCCGAAACGGCTTTACGATACCTGAATGACATCCTCCGACCCATAGTGCACCCATATCGGCAGAATATTGGAGAGGCATTTGTCTTCATGGACGACAATTCTCGACCTCATCGTGCACATCTTGTGAATGCGTTCCTTCAAGATAACGACATCGCTCGACTACAGTGGCCAGCATGTTCGCCAGACATGAACCCTATCGAACATGCCTGGGATATGTTGAAAACGGCTGTTTATGGACGTCTTGACCCACCAACCACTCTGAGAGATTTACGCCGAATTGTCGTTGAGGAGTGGGACAATTTGGACCAACAGTGTCTTGATGAACTTGTGGATAGTATGCCACGACGAATACAGGCATGCATCAATGCAAGAGGACGTGCTACTGGGTATTAGAGGTAGTGGTGTGTACTGCAATCTGGACCACAAATGCTGAAAGTCTAGCTGTATGATGGTACAACATGCAATGTGTGGGTCTCATGAGCAATAAAACGAGCTGAAATGTTGTTTGTGTTGATCTCTATTCCCTTTGTATTTAAAGGTTCCGGAACTCATGGAACCGAGGTGATGCAAAACTTTTTTTGATGTGTGTATATATCAGAACACCTTTGATGCGTGTGATGTGACATCATATATACACAGTGCTAACACATTATTTATGTATATCTTTCCCAACATAGAGATACTTGAGAGGCGGAAATATCCGTGGAACATTAATCTAAATGAAAAACATTGGACTGATTGCACAGGGCAATCCAAAATGACAACAGACTTTGACGCAAAGTGCGTAAAGAAAATTATGAGTGTATATATATATGTGATTTAGGGTGATTTAATTTATGTAATATGTATTTTGGATGGGGATTTATTAACGTGTCTGGGATAATCGCATGATGGACCGTCGTCACGGTAAATCATCCGATGATCCGAGGCGAATATGTAACGTGTTTTTCGAGGGTATTTTACGCCACTGACATAAGTCAGTAGGAAGCCATTCTATATTTATTTACGCGGCAAATTGTTTAGCCAAGAGAAGTTTTCATGTAACTTATTATTATTATTATTATTAAGGTATTTTTGGAGCGTTTTTTTTATAAAATTATAAGTATACAGATAGGTTTTCGACGTTATAGAAAACACTATCAAGCAAATTATTACGAACAATATTATCGCGGAAAATTATATGATTACGGAATTTTACGGATTTTTGTCAGTTAGAGTTTGTTGAGAGAGATGAGTCACTGGGAATTCGGCTACAGGTTTATTCTTGTCGAGAAGCATGACGGAAGCGGGGTTGCTGCTTCAAGAAAAGGCGAAATGGCCTGGACCGGTAATCGACATCATCGTCGCACCGAGTGTAATGACCCTGAGGAGGGGAAGATCGCGTGGTGGCTCAGCCAATCAGTGGAGAGCGGGCGTGAAAGAGACGGCACCTGAGAGGGGAGGAGAGGAGTGCATATATGGTTTGCGCGCCGAGGAGACAGGGCGATTATCTTTGTGAAACTTGACCGTTGTGGTTGCACGTGTGGTTGGTTCCGGTGTGACCGGACCATACTATAACTTTTCTACAAGTATCTCTTCAACTAACGAAGATGATGACGTCCTGAAGGCTGTGGGAAGCTCTCTTCAACATCCAGTACGAGGGAAATGCTACGGCAATTTCAAATGGTAAGCGCGAATGACTCAGAGTAACTTCATAGCTTGGGAATAATAGTAAAATCAGTAATTCATCCGACTCCGTTTTCACGTAATTCTCTAGCGGTAATATTCAGATCGCAACGCTCCAATTTAAATTTAAATATATTATTATTATTATTATTAATTTTGCCATACTTGTTTTATATAATAAATTCATTTCTTTTAACCATGCAATCTTTGCTTTCAGTAGGTAGCATTAGATATAGACCAAATTCCTTCTCCTGATACAATTGTTAGTTGGGTTAATGATCAAATCATACCACGATCTGAGTGTAAAGATTCTTGAAGGTGTTCTACCAGAGCTAGGTGTTGTTAAATATAAATTTAGATTTCAACATAGCGTTGAGGTCTTGGCGCCCATTAATACAACATAACTTAGTCAGAGTAAACATTACATTTGTACACCCCAACAGTGAGGGCCAGTAAAAGCGTTTCACTTGTCGCCCAACAGTGAGGCCTAAAGAAAGACAGTTACAATACGATAAATAAAATAAAGCAATAAAACTGAAATTTTGTAAGTGTATAGGGGCAATAGGCATTAGTTCACCTATGGGATGTTCAATATCCCGGCGAGCACAAATCTAACATGGCGGCGACGCGAAATTTAAATATTCAAATGGACGTTTCTTGAGTTTTAACCATCCGAGCGCAGTGAAACTTGATATGCTTATACAAATTTTAATCGAGTGGCATCTAATACGTTTAAATTATTTTCATAACCACAGGATGGCGGCTGAGCGAAATTTTAAAATCCCGCTTTTATTTCTCGTGTCCTAATCATGCGATTGAAGTTTGAATAAAACACCTACACAATAATCTTCATGTAATAGTACATAAATCTAAGGCCTATAATATAAAAATCCAACATGGAGACCATCCAAAATATTTAGACGGTTCTCAATATCTACGAATCTATTACAGCAATCAAACTGACAATTTGTATGTTGATAGAGGCAATTGATATTAGTAGGATATATGAAAATAGGCTATTTAGTTCTTCACGGAACTACTTGTTAATGATAACTATAATAATGTCTTCATTTGTTAATCGTAGTAAAACATTAACCTAGGGTCGACGGTAATCCGCAAAATAATGTATTGGCCGTGGGCCCAAATCAAACGTGTCAGTGACTAGGCTACCCACTGAGGGCAGTTCCATGGAACCAACTCGAACCTCCCTCCCTCCGAACTAACCATAGGACCAATTCAACCGGTCATTTTTTGGGGCATTAGTGACCTACTCAACGATACTCTTCATTCATTCCATTCCGGACTTATCCCCGTGTCTTCACCATTTTCGTATCATATTGAATTCAATGCTCACTTGACAGTGGTAGGGTTCTCGCTCGCCTGCAGAATCCAAGATTGTGGGATTGAATCTCCACACAGTCAGTATGCATTTAACAACAATGCTTTAATGGGACGAATTCTCTGGCCTGGTAGTCTAGGGTTACGCATGAGGCTCCAGTTTCCAAGGTCACACCGTAGATTCTACACCAGGCTCTACCTTAACAAATGTAACTCTAGTCTGAGACAGTGGCGGCTGGCGGATAAATCTTCTGGGTGTAGTAACTCTAGTCTGAGACAGTGGCGGCTGGCGGATAAATCTTCTGGGTGTAACACTATTTTCATTAAGGGGGGTAATTGGGGTAAAAGACTACTTGATATCAGAGAAAACTGTATTCAATAGCGCGGTAAAACGGATGTACCTCATTCATCACGAATGTCGCACTTCAGAGAACATCACATTGTCATCAGATTAAATTAAATAGATTATAAGTTAATCTACATGAAAACCTTCACTAGAACAAAACATACGAGAACGAGAAAAAAGCCCGAGTAACCCAAATACGCGTAAATTACATTGGAAGACATGCCATCGGCAGTTGACGGAGCATCTCGAATGTCTCCGTCCGGGCCTCGGCTCCCTTGTTGCAATCAGCGGGCAACGACCAGCCGAATTAACTGTTGGGATAGGACTTACTCTGCCATACCCTTCACTATCGAGATCTGGTCGGTGCTTGGGCCTGGCAACGACCAAACGAACGAGTGCTCCTAGACAGTTGGCGCGCTTTGCTTTCTCAGACAGTTCACAGTAACTTAAGTTACTAAAAGATTTCCCGAATTACTAAAGAACAAAAATTTAACAGGAAACGTACAGCTTTTATTACTAAAATATAATTACGGCATTAACTTATACTAGCATTACCCGTTGCGGCTTCGCCCGCGAATATTCTAGTTGTAAAGAGTACACTTAGCAAAATCTCAATCATGAATGCTATGACTGATTTATCCTTGGTATGAATAATCAGACTTTATCAATTCAGCTACTGGTGCAGTGGTTAGGGGTTTGTCATTCCTTCATAGGTATATCAGAGCGACGTTAGTTTTCTGGGAATATCACAGACACTGTTAATTTAAGGGCCTTTAAATGTGGTTTTCGGAGACCCTTTATAGTCGGGTGAAAAAGACCTTTCGTACCACACTCACACGTGAAAATTGCGTGAAAAAAAATCTAGAGTGCCCCTTGACCCCCTTAAGCGCATTATACTGTATGTATTGATGAATTTTACAGCTAATTTGGTTCAGTAATAACCTTATAACCGTCTGGAAACGTTCACAGTAATGTACAGTAATAATTGGAATTGCATTGCGTCTAACAGAAATAGATGGACCTGTGAGATTCTGTTACCATGGTTACCGTGTTGCATTCTTTCATTATTTCATTGTAAATATACATGTTTTAAGGTATTTATTTAATTTTGAGGCATTTAAAGAGTAAGTGAGTGCGTTTCGCTTACGCATTGGATTATGCTGAACCTGTAGGTACTCCATATGTGTAGGTTGGTGTTAATGGGACCTTATTTTCGGTACAAAACTGGAATGGGACCTTGGCAGAATAATATAGGGAGGGATTGTTTTTCTTGAATTAGTCTGGTCGTTGTGCAACACTGCAACTTTATTACCGGCCGCCACTGGTATGTGGTCTGAGGGCTGAAACGGGGTAACTTACACTTAGCCTCGCGAGACAAAACTGAGAAGAGGTGGTTTTTAGTGTTTCCTACTTCTATTCCAGTTCAGTTAACTTACCACAATTGAATTAATAGAAGCCTTTGTGTGTGTGTGTGGGGGGGGGGGGGGGGGGGGCGGAGGTTGCCAAATTCTAAAGAAAGCTTTCCATGTTTCGAACGTAAAGCGTTCGTCTTCAGATCCTGTTCGCTTAGGTTTAATTAGTGTACGGTGTTTATGAATTGCACCTATGCACAAATATATATATATCGATATACAATGTTTTACAATATTAAAAATCAAGAAATTTCGATATGAAAATCAGGAGATACAAATAACGCATATCAGCTCAATTAATTGGCAAACTATGCTTCAAAATGAATTACGTAAATTAGCATTCGGCATTTATTATCCCAATACTTTCACTTTTAAGAACAATTTTTTTTTTTTGCTATGCTTAACATTTTCTTGATGCTTCTTTGTTCCCACATGTTTTGAAATTTCACTTTTTCCACCATGTGATATATAAACCATTACATCGATAAACAGTACAAAATGAAAAATAATTGGCTTTCGTAGGATTCAATCATACACGAAAAATGTTCCGAAAACTGTTTAAAAAAACACAGAATTGTACTGTATTCTTTTGCCATAGTGAAGAATCAAACACCGAGCAAAAACACTAGAATGTGACAAAAACGTTGCAGCAAAGTCAATAAACAACCGCTCACTCTGAAACAAAACCCATTTACGAATTCAGGTAGGCCTACCCTTGAAATAACCTGCCCACTATAAACACTTCCAAAAATACTGAAAATTGTTTGAGGCTAACTGATAATTTACCAAAAAGAAAAACAAATCTGGGAGAATAACTTGAGTGATCGTGAGACGGGAAAAACTATGGAAAATTGTCAAAATTATTTGCAGACACAATAACATAGATTATCATACAAATTGCCCTCCCGCACAAAACGTTCATGGGGCTGATGACCACAATGTTTAAGACCCTAAAAGAAATATCATCATTAGAGTCCCAGATTTTTGGTTTTAACGATATCCGCGTTTTGTTTCAGCAAGCGTACATATGTTATAACAATGATATACTTATTCCAAATATGCATTTTATTTCGATGTCGAAGTCTCGAAATATCGCGAAAATTAATTACTTTGCGAAATGTGTTACTTTTACCCTAAAATACAAAATGTCAACGAAATGCTTCAAAATGAATGTTGTAAATTAGCATTCAGCATTTATTATCCCAATACTTTCAGTTTTTAGACCAACATTATTTTCTTCTGCTACACTTAACATGTTCTTGATGCTGCTTTGTTTCCACATGTTTTGAAATAACTTACCACTCTTTTTCCACCAAGTTATATAAAAACCATTACATCGACAAACAGTACAATGAAAAATAATTGGCTTTTGTAGGATTCAATTATACACGAAAAATGTTCCGAAAACTGTAAAAAAAAACCACACACACACACACACAGATTGTATTCCTTTGGTCATAGTGAAGAATCAAACACCGAGCAAAAACACTAGAATGTGACAAAAATGTTGCAGCAAAGTCAATAAACAACCGCTCACACTGAAACAAATAGTTTTGTTTTAAATATTTAAGTTAACTTACTTAAAAATTGAAGTTTAAAATTAATTGTAATAGTTCCACTATCTGTCGTTTGATAGAAAATAATAAATCTTAAATGTAAGTGTTTTATAAGATAATACAGCGAAAGGGACTTTTCTGCCTTCTCAGGCGAACAATTCTGCGTCCAGAAATCATGGAAATATTGCTTTATCTAAACTTTGGGGGACAACTTAAGTTTTACGAGTTAGCGATAAAAGGACTATGGTAGCCATGGAGAGGATTTGTTGAAGTAAATGTTTGTATATTGTTCGTAATTTAATCAAATCCGTGCACCGTACAAACTCAACTTTCACTTTTTTTTATTTCACCGCGAAATATCTCGAAATATTTCATATTTTTAATATGACCATAAATCAGGGTCTCAAATCATCATTCCATTCTGTACATATCGTCGTGTATTGCATTCAAGGCTCATTCGTAAGGTTCTGGACAGGAATGGGTTCAGGTGATGCATTTTGAAAACCTTTCACTCAAATGAGCAAGTGTTCCTCATAACCAGACTTTGTGGGAAGGGGCACATCGTTACTTGTAACGCTGTTACTGGGAGGCGTGGCCTAAAGTTAGGAACCAGGCATTTGTCTGGAGTAGAGTGGGAAACCACGGAAAATCACTTCCAAGATGGCTGACGAGGGAGAAATAATTTCAACTCTGAGATTTGCTGATGACATTGTCATCTCATCCAACACACGAGAGGATTTGAATGAGTTTAAATTGTATGGACTCAAGTCTTGTGGAAAAAAATCAGGATAAAAATCAATAAATGTAAAACAAAAATAAAGGAATGCAGCCGAAAGTAATCAGAAACCCTTATTGGCGTCAAATTGCCAGGTGGAAAACTAAAGGAAGTAGCACAATTCTGCTACTTACGAAGCAAAATAATCAGTGATGAACGAAGCAAAGAGAATATAAAAAGAAGGTTCGCACAGGCAAGGAAAGCATTTTTCCATAAAATAAATTTGTTGACATCAAAGCTTTTATCAGGAGCGTAGCGCTTTATGGAAGTGGAACTTTGACTGCTAGCGGAGCAGAATAGAAGCTTTTGAAATGTGGTGTCAGAGGAGAATGATGAAAATCAGATGGGTAGATACAGTAACAAATGAAGAGATGTTAAGACAAATGGGAGTCGAGAGATGTTTTTAGCGACTGCTAAGGAAGAGAAGAGAGAGGTTGGTAGGACACCCAGGAATAGCAAACTTTGTTGTGGAAGAAAGGGTCGAGGATAAGAACTGTCGGGGTAGGCCAAACAGATTGCCTCAGGTGTATTATGTGGTGGCTATGTAGAGATGAAACGATTAGCTCAGGACAGGGAGGCAGAAGACTCAACAACAACAACAACCTTAAGTTAGGAACCATCCCGGCATTTGCCTGGAGTAGAAGTGGGAAACCACGGCAAACCACATGCACATGGTGTCCACAGAATTTTCAATGTCAATTTTCCTGACTTTTCCTGACCATTTTTCAACAAAATTCCTGACTCGCGAAGTCCTCGTAATATCGAAAAAAAAAAGTGTATTGAGCAAATATATATATTTTATTTGCAGCCTCCACCATCCCCATTGCAGTCAAAAAAGCGTACAAAAAATAGGTAGAGGTTTTTACTGTGATGTACTGTAAAAATGGAAACTTACCATAATGTCCAGTGAGTTATTGCTTTTTATCTTCAGAGATTATTTGAACTAATAACATCAAAATTGGCTGTAAAACACAAAATACTGTATGGTTAATATAAAATTCCTGACTTTCGAATACTTTTTGCCATTTTTTCCTGACTCATGCCATTTTTTCACACTTTTTCCTGACTTTTCCTGACCAAAACCAAAATTCCTGACTTTTCCTGCCTGTGGACACCATGAATTGCAGTATGGCTGAGGGGGGAATTAAACCCACCTCTTCTCAGTTTTGCCTCACGAAGTTGAGTGTTGCCCTCGAGCTAGTCGCGAATCGAACCCTGACCTCCGTGGCGACATCCAAGAATGCTATCCGCTACACCAGGAGGTGGACGATTCAAGTACTATATTGCCTACGGGTCATTGCGACGAAGGTGAGTGACGACACCGTAACAGACGCAGATGGTTGGAATTCCAAACCTTCCGGAATAGACCCTACCTGTTTCATTTGTTGCTAATTCATTGTAGGTGCTTTGCGACATCGATGTCATATAATAATAATAATGTTATTGGTTTTGCGTCCCTTTTAACAACTGCGGCTTTTAGAAACGCACCGGGGTGCCAGTCCTCTTTAAAACAACGTCTGTAGCCTATCTCTACTTAGTAGTCCCCGATTCTTGGATTTCACGGATAATCTCGAGAACCACTGGATGGATTTTGATGCGGTTTTCACCATTCTGTCAAGGATTTCTCGAGGAAGGTTTCTGTAGAAAATAATTTATTTATGATAAAAAGAAGCCAAGCAGTAAGTGGTGCAGTTGCACTTTATATAAAGGGAGGTAGCGCGCAGTTCGTTACTCCTGTGGGGGTCCGGGCGGGGACACCAAGAGCCCGCCGATGAGCCAGCTTTGTGTCCTAGGCGAAACCTCACACAAGACACGGCACAAACCTAGAAGAATTGCTGAGTTTAAATTCACCGTCCGTGAAAGCCAATATACCAGAGTAAGAATTGTTCAGCATGAAGAAAAGTTCAACAAAATTGTACGCGAGAGCATATCACGATCTTCAATACATCGCCCACTGTAAGTTAAGTGTTCTTACGATTCCATTTCTTCAAACTCCATTCAATTACTGAGGCGACCGTTTACGAGCTAAATATTTATTTATTTTTCACTGCTCGAGTCCAAGCTCTATGAACTTGCGGGGTGAGGAGAAAGAGCAGGGAAGGGTCGGGCGTGAAGAGAAGGATCTGTCAACAGCCCTCCGTGATATATGGTATTCCTTTCTATTCCAATAGTGCTAACATTCGGCCGTTGCTCAAACCACTGTGGTGTTAGGAATGACTGAGTGAGTCACCGACCAATGTATTTGGTTCTGTACTATGCACGGACCGAGAAACCTCATCACTCGTCAACACCACTACTCATAGTCCGCGATGCACATTCCTCTCAGGTCCACGCAGCTTAGACTCGAGCAGTGTAGGGGCGAGCCTATCACCCCAGTTACAGCCTAATTAAGTTTGCCGTATTGGCAACATTGAAGTTCTTGATGCTTATATTAGGAGCTGTGACATATAGTCCCATGTGTGTGTATTTTGTAAATTGGGGATGTGATTGGAAAGGAGGCGGCCTAAGTTAGGAATCATCCCATCCCCTTGCCTGTCCGAGTATTAATGGGAAAACTACTTCCAGGATGGCTGAGGTGGGAATCAAACCTAGACTAGGTGTACCCCGATCCAGCGCTCTTGGTATAGCCTGGAAGAATTGAACTCGGGCCTCCGGGGAGACAGTCTAGAACGCTAGCTGCTACACCACAAGGTGGTCTAAGACAACATTTAAAAGTTTAAATATATACCGCGATACGTACAATACGTGTCTAGGGGAATATTTTAGTGTAGTTTATGACGGTACAGATGTTGATGATCGTTTGTTTGATGTTTTCAATTGCAGCCATATTGTTCAGCTGTATGAGGTTTCAAACAGTGTGTTGTTACACACTGATCTAGCCACATATGTTGAAGTGCGACGTAGGGTTGGCAGATTTCAAGAATGGAAAAAACGGAACACATCCCAAAACATTGTGTTTTTTAATGAAGGTTGTTAAATGTTGTAATAAATAATACACATATGTATTAAGTTAAATAAACATTACATAATAAAAAAAAAACTAGATATTGCTGATACATCATTTAGGCCTATGACACCAGCAATGCTTTACATTTGAACGACGCTTTGCAATGATATTTTATTTGTAAGTACCTTCTGATAAAATTCACTACAATTTTCGTCAATTCTTGTTTTATCAAACAAACGGAGCATCTGTTTCTATCATATCTCCATTTGATATTCTCCGTAAAAGCATTGGAGGGGAAAATGCTTAAGAGTATTAACTTCACAGGGACTAAGATATTCCTTAATTCTGTTGCCCCAATAAATCTATAACATGACACAGACATAGAAATCATTTTCTCTTTCAAACTTGCACCTGTATCACCAGAAAACAAGCTAGATATTACTATCAATTCTGAAGCGGGACATTTGAAAATATATTATCAAATTAACCAAAGTTCGGAATATTTGGCGTTCTGTTAAAGATTAAAATGGAACGCGGAACAAAACAAGGAGAAACGGAATTGTTCCGGGTAAAACGGAACGTCTGGCAACCCTACGTGCGAGGTTCGGTGGTGAGTTATGAATAGGGCCCGGATGTTGATGACATGTCATCTTTTTACTGAGCTGCCTAAGACAATGCTTAAGTACATAGAAACTCCGGACGGGCCACCCCGTCTTCAAATGTATTTTTTTTTATCTTTTTTGCATTTATTTTGCTATTTTTCCATTTTAAGAGCATTTTTTAAAGTTTGGTAGATTTTTTTGGTCATATTTTAGAGAAATCAGCCTTTTAAGGTACTTTTTTTCCAGACCTTTTGTTAAGTGCTAGAGATCTATTTTGATTGACTTTCCAGTTTGAGCTCCAGAGGTCATTTTTTGAAATATTGGTGTGTTAATTATTATAAGATCATTTTCTCCATTTATAGTGCATTTTTCGATTTTTTTAGGTCATTTATTAGTCATTTTTGAAAATTTTAAATGCATTTTTTTTACGGCATCAACATCCGGGCCCTAGTTATGAATGTTCATAAATTACTTTTGTTCAATTTAATTGTAAAGTTGCACTGTACTCTTCTAAAGCTACGGTGGATCAAAGCCATTGGTCACGACTGCCTGGACAAAAATTACTGCTTGTACTCTTACTACACGCAAGGGAGCCTGGGGCTTTAGGTTTGTGTTTGTATGTAAAGACCTATCGCTTAAACCTTTAGTGCGATCGTGGATGCAGCCATTTTAGGTATAGGGGAATTTTGTGGTGTAAGGTATCGCGATCTATACTACTCCCCATTTAAATAAAGTCAACAAATTTTGATGTTAGTGATGGTGTGGTTTATTTTTTTATTTTTATTATTTCGGTCTGTGAATAAATTCATTGCAGATTTGAATAATAGGCCGTCCCTTATTCCATGTGCCAGGGTCATAGTCACAAACATCAAAGCTCATCAATTTATGTTTTTCAGTTCAACACGCTTTTGCCCAATTAGATTAGGCGGGGTAACTATATACAGTATATGTCACGCTTCCCTGAAAGAAAATACATGTATTAATATTATTCACTGATTTAATTTCCCCCTTGCTAAGTGAATAATAATAATAATAATAATAATAATAATAATAATAATAATAATAATAATAATAGAACATGTAATTTTGATCCTAACTTTGAAAAGACAGAAAACACAGGAAAAAATGCCTTCAAAAGTTCACAAATCAAAGCTTGTCAAAAGACGTACAGATTTCACGCATTAACAGTTAAGTACAGGAGGCTGAAACTCGTCATGCTTCTAGCTCCAAAATTATGCAACACGCGCTTACGGTTATCCCATGCTGAATGTAATTCTATTCATGATAGCGTTACCACGTGCTAGCAATCACCTTTATAATAAAGTCAAAACCTTGTTCTTCAATATCAATGAAACCAAAGTTTCAATGAATATCAATGAACTATAATTAGCGTGAAAGCCTTGTCGGATCAAGGACGTCCTGTTAATTCAAACCTACCACCACACAAAACGCAAAAATGAATGAATAGTAGAAACCGGAGAATCAAAAGGAATGTCATAAAATATACCAAGACTGTCCGTAAGTCAATTAGCCTACAAGCAGCTGTCTTAAAACGACATGGAGGGTGGGAGGGAGAGAGAGAGAGAGAGAGAGAGGGGGTGGAATGTATTGAAACATCCCATCCCCTCTCCCTGACTCAATGAATGGACGCGATCGCCGAATGAGAAAAGCAGCATTAAAAAAAAAAAAAAAAAAAAGCTCTACATCTACATTAAGACGCAGGATTTTCTTACAATTTTCAGTGCATTTTTTTTCTTCAAGAAAATATATAGGCACAATTATTAATAATTAATATAGAACGATTGAAGAATACGTTTTGTCATACATGGCATTCTAGATAAAACTGCACAACAGATTTTCCTTCACAAATGGAAAATAATGCCTCAAGCAAATACTACAACGCGCTAAATTAACGAATCCGCGGAAAAATATTATACCGTACTGTAAGTAACTTATACCTGGATAAAATGCTATCGTTAATAATTCAATAAAACCATTCTTTGCATTTTAGCGTCGCCACACTTTAATTAACAGTCAGGATATATTGAAAGACACAAGCATACCATGCATTGCTGTGTGATTAGGTAAAAAGCAGGAGATATTGCGAAAAACATCAAGGCATGCCACCTTGGAATATGCTAACCACCGGCTGTTTATCACCAATGTCTACCTTGCTGAAAAGATGTACGAATACTGAAAACGATGCCACATGAGCAGAATAGAATAAGCACACTTACATTCAAGAGAATCCCGTGGGGTGGGTAATATCCAATAACACGATTTCTGTCACTTATACACTCACACGAACTTACACACCTGTTCTTGTCCTTACGGATAATTCTCAACTGACGACTGCTGGACGAATTATCTAACGCTTGCCAACCTTTGAGAAATGAGTCGTTCATTACACGTACGAACGGCAATGTTTTAGAAATCGTTCAGGAAACTATATGATTATCATGTTATATCAGGATATTGTATGTACTCTTTACTTTAACTTCTTTACAAACACCAGTTCCAAAATATAATCTTCATAAACGTGGTTGCTAACAACTGCTACACCTGAAAGATGCTGTGGAGTGAGTCATGTAATCGACAAAATCAAGAACTTGTTTAAAAGGCTTTGGTTGCTTTAATGACTGGAATAAGTAGGCGAATGCATGTAGTACCGTTTCGAACCAGTGATAAGGTATGGTGATAAAACCATATATTTCAATGGCGGTTTATATGCAAATACACGAGATGCCAATGGTTTGATTTTCCAGTAATGCCAACAACGATGGTGAGCCGAGAAGAGAACGCTAGCACACTCTAGCGGCCGAGAGCTGGACTAGCAGCACTGGCGCTGTGAACAACGAAATAACGTAAACAGGCTTGCAAACTAGATAAATATAAACTTACAGCTCGATCAAAAGGAAAAGGCTATGTATCTCATTACTAATCCAAGGCCTTAGGGATTAAACAAACGTAATGAAAGGAAAGTCATTAGAAGACTGAGCTTTTGCGTCTCAGATTGTTAAATATTATCATTACTTCCTCATGATTAGCACTCTAGCAAGACTCCGAGCACAATGACTGCAAGTGGGTAAAACATGTATGTTCAGCGATGTACATGTATATAAGGGGGGTGCTGTGGGGGCTCCAGCTACACCCCCCACCCCGAAAAATGACAATAAAAACTAAGAATATGTTGGTTTGGTAAAAGCATAAAATAGGCTAATTGTAAATGTGGTTGTAACCTAATCTTAACTTATTGGCTAAGTTATAAAGAATATTAAGATTGAAATTGCTCTACCTCATGGTGTAGTGGCTAGTATTCTTGGTCACCATCCTGGAGGTCCGAAGTCAATTCCTGGCTCTGCCAAGAAATTTTAATTCTGGTCTGAGGGTTGGAACGGGGTACACTCATCATTGTGAGGTAAAAATGAGAATTCCACAGTACGGCACTTTTGAGAAATAATTAATTAATTTGTAAACATAAGAAATATATACACTACTTCTGAATAAATTGACAAATATTTAGATATTTGCCATTCATACTCCATAGGCCATAATAGAAAATTCATTAAGTATAAAATTTTATTTGTGTGTTGTGTTGTGTTTTTCAAACTTTTTTTGTATTACCACTAATTATTGGCTATATGAACTTAGAATTTTACAATTAACTCTTATCTAAAATAAAAACACAAATGTATATGCTCTAAGATAGAGATTGATATTTCTGGGTATTTTACGGTGACAATCCTCTGTGAATACCCCCCACCCTGAAAAGAAATTGTATATACGCCAGACAGTGGCGTAGCTACAGAGGGGTGGGGTATGATGAGAGTGACCAATCGCTCACATCTGGAGCAAATAATAATAACTAGCATTACCCGTCGCGGCTTCGCCCGCGAATATTCTAGTTGTAATTTAGCAAAATCTCAATCATGAATGCTATGACTGATTTATCCTTGGTATGAATTATCAGACGTTATCAATCCAGCTACTGGTGCAGTGCTTAGGGATTTGTCATTCCTTCATAGGTATATCAGAGCGAAGTTAGTTTTCTGGGAATATCACAGACACTGTTAATTTAAGGGCCTTTAAATGTGGTTTTCGGAGACCCTTTATAGTCGGGTGAAAAATACCTTTCGTACCACACTCACACGTGAAAATTGCGTGAAAAAAAATCTAGAGTGCCCCTTGACCCCCTTAAGCGCATTGTACTGTATGTATTGATGAATTTTACAGCTTAATTTGGTTCAGTGATAACCTTATAACCGTCTGGAAACTTTCACAGTAATGTACAGTAATAATTGGAATTGCATTGCGTCTTACAGAAATAGATGGACCTGTGAGATTCTGTTACCATGGTTACCATGTTGCATTCTTTCATTGTAAATATACATGTTTTAAGGTATTTATTTAATTGTGAGGCATTTAAAGAGTTAGTGAGTGCGTTTCGCGTACGCATTGGGTTATGCTGAACCTGTAGGTTGGTGTTAATGGGACCTTATTTTTGGTACAAAACTGGAATGGAATCTTAGCAGAATAATATAGGGAGGGATTCGTTGAAGTTATAATTTTGAATGAAACCAGTGGCGGTGCATCATTATAAGCTGAAAGGGCTCCGCCCACCAAGGCCCGAATTGCACGAAATTTGTTTAATTAATGCCTTCGAAATGCGAATGTATCGACGGATAGTACGTATCTCATGGACGGAAGGATAATAATAATAATGTTATTTGTTTTACGTCCCTTTTAGAGACGCCGAGGTGCCGGAATTTCGCCCCGAAGGGGATCTTTTACGTGCCAATAAATCTACTGATAAGACTCCCTCGCATTTGTGCACCCTCAAATACCAGCTGATTGCGCCAGGATTCGATCCTTCAACCTTGGGCACAGCAAGCCGCTGAGCCACGCAACCAGCCGGACCGAAAGAATGAGGAATACTGAGGGGTTGGGAAGATTACACAAGAAGACGGGAGTGCTCCTTTCCATCGAGGAGCGAAAACTCGAATATTTCAAACACGTGATGCGGAATGAAGTAGTTCCGTGAAGAACTAAAGCCTATTTTCATATATCCTACTTATGTTAATTGCCACTATCTTAGCTGCTCGTATTTCACCCGGGCGGCCGGGGTTCGAATCCCGGTGACAGCGGGATGGAATTTTCAACTGAAAAATCACGTGGCGTCAGGAAGGGCATCCGGCCTTAAAGCCTTGGCCAAAACCAAAATGAGCCTGGTTGGCTCCGGCGACCCCAATTAATTGGGAAAATCCGAAGAAAGAAAATGTTAATTGCCACTATCAACATACAAAATTTCAATTTGATTGCTGTAATAGATTCGTAGATATTGAGAACCGTCTAATATTACGGCTGGTCACCATGTGGATTTTCATATATGAAGATCTTAGAGTTATGTGTTCATGAAGATTATTGTGTACGTGTAGTATTCAAACTTCAATCGCATGATTAGGACACAAGAACTGAAAACCAGATTTTAAAATTTCATTCAGCTGTCATCTTGTGGTTATGAAAACAATTGAAATGAAGTAGATGCCAGCGGATTAAAATTTGTATAAGCATATACCGTAGCAAGTTTTACTGCGCTCGGATGGTTAAATCGCGAGAAACGTCCATTTAAATATTTATATTTCGCATCGCCGCCATGTTGGATTTGTGCTCACCAGGTTAGTGAATGTCCCATAGGTGAATTTATGTTCATAGCCTCTATCAACATACAAAATTTCAGTTTGATTGCTATCATAGATTAATAGATATTGAGTACTATGTAAATATTTCGGATGGTCGCCATGTTGGATTTTTATATATGTAGGCCATCGAGTTATGTACTGTTAGATGACGAATTTTGCGTAGGTTCATTATTCAAACGTTGACTTCCATCACATGATTAGGACACAAGAAATAAAACGTAATTTTAAAATTTCGCACAGCCACCATATTGGGATTATGTAAACAATTGAACTAAATTATATGTCAGTGCATTACAATACGTATAAACATTTTCTGTACCAAGTTTAATTGCGTTTGGATGGTTAAATCGCGAGAAATCTCTATTTAAAAGTTTTATCTTCGCTTGGCCGCCATGTTCGTTTTGTAGTTAACAGGTTTTTTAAAGGCTCATACGTGAACTTCTACAGTGAGTCTCTCTCACGACTCGGCCGGCCGGCGCGCCCAGCTTATCTGTCTCCCGTTGACTCATCACTTCCCGCTCGGCATAACATAGCACTTCGCTTACTTTATCCGTGCATGACATGAGATAACAATTAAAATTAGGAAAATAACAATTAAATAAGCTCGTATCTTATGACAGGAGTTGTTGAAAATTTTCTCCTCATACATCCACACATTTCCGGCATCGTCTTAGGAAACTCCGATTCACACGCATAAGTTCGTCTTCCGTAATTGAGGCTTTGTATCTCTTTCAGTTCGCCCAACGTGTGAGGGTTTCTTGCATGCACTTTATTCTTGAAATCAGGGGATACCTCACCTGTCTCATAAATCCTACACACCAAGTGAAATAACCTGATCAGACCTTCATCTCCTAGGCAGCGTAGCAACTCAATCGGTATATCATCTATACCTGGTGCTTTGTTCCTGCTTAAGTCCTCTAATGCTCTGTCAAATTCTGATCTCAATATTAAATCTCCTTTTGCATCCTCATCAATTTCCTCCTCCCTTTCCATTACACGATTCGCAATCTCCTTTCCCTTATACAAACACTCTATGTAAGCTTTCCATCTCTCAACCTTTTCTTCCCTATCTGTTACAGGCTTTCCATTTGTGTCCTTAACATTACAGCACTTAGTCCTCTTTTCCCCAAAAGTATTCTTAATCCTTCGATAAGCTGTGTCTACTTTTCCTAATTTCAGACAATATTTTCTATACCTGCACATTTCATATCAGCGCGCGTAAAATCATGTTGGTAACAATGTCATTCATGTATTGGTCAGAAATATTCTGATCTATTGTTGTGCCAATTTTGGATGAAATCCATTGTTAGTATAGAAGTTATATGTATTTTAAAATTGATTCTATAAGCAGGCTTAGAATCATGTTGGCAGCACTGACGTATATTAGATACTCCAAATTAATCTCGAATGTCAGGTACTATTCGTGTGCAAAGTTTACAGCTGTGAGCTTGCATACTTTCTGATATATTGATATTAGGGTAAAAAATAGAGACAGCATTTATTAACAGTTGGCAGCCCTGGTTGCTCTTAAGAATATGCATAGTCATATCTGTTTTGGTACACATAGCACATACGAAATTTGGTTGAAATCCAATTTATAGTACCGGTATAGAAGTTACATGTATTTAAAAATTGGTCCTATCAGCAGGCTTAGAATCATGTTGGTAGCACTGACATATATTAGTTACTCCAAATTAATCTAGAATATCAGGTACTATACGCGTGCATAGTTTAAAGCTGTCGGCTTGCATACTTTCTGATATATTGACATTTGTTAAAGAAAATAGAGAGAGCATTTATTAACAGTTGGAAGCCCTGGTGGCTCTTAAGAATACGCTTAGTCATATATGTTTATGTACACATAGTACACACGAAATTTGGTTGGAATCCAACAGATATGACTCTGCGTATTCTAGAGAGCCACCAGGGCTGCCAACTCTTAATAAATGCTCTCTCTATGTTTTAACCCTAAAATCAATATATCAGAAAGTATGCAAGTCAACAGTTCTTAACTTTGCACACGTATAGTACCCGCCATTCTGCCTTAGTTTGGTGTAACTTATATACATCAGTGCTGCCAACAAGATTCTAAGCATGCTGATACAGTTTTTAAATGCATATAACGTCTATACTAACTAATGGATTTCAACCAAATTTCGTATATGCTTTGTGTACCGTAATAGTTATAAGAGTTATGACTATGCGTATTCGTAAGAACCAGCAGAGCTGCCAACTGTTAATAAATGCTCTCTCTATTTGTTTAATCCTAATATCAATATAGGCTATCAGAAAGTATGCAAGCCATCAGCTCTAAACTTTGCACAAATATAGTACCTGTTATTCTAGATTAATTTGGAGTAACTAATATACCTCAGTGCTGCCAATATGATTCTAAGCTTTCTGATAATTTCAATTTTTAATTACACGTAACTTCTATACTAACAAATGGATTTTATCCAAAATTGGCACTATAATAGATCATAATACTTCAGATTAATTCTGAGCATTACATACATGAAATTGTTCCCAACATGATTTTACGAGCAGTGATAAATCCAATATCAAACAGCATGTAACGTGCATACTATTCATTAGACTTCAACTAAATTTTGTATGTGCATTCTATACCTTAAGAGATGGAACTAAGAATATATTCAGAGTCACCAGGGCTACCAACTGTAATAAGTTACTCTATTAGGCTACACTATTTCAGGTGTATTTCAAAGTACTTAGAAATGTTAGTATTACCAACTTGATTTCGTCATTATTCTATATAGGTCTATATAGATTGGCATGAATCTTAAATTTTAGGAAAAGTAGGCTCTTTAGTTCGTCACGGCACTACTTGTTGCAAAATGAGAAAAGTAGCCTAAAAATCTGCCTTCAACGGGTCCTTTATTAACGGAAACTTGTCTTAAACGGAATTATATGGTGGTCCCATGAACTTAGGGATGTGAAAAACAGGTTAAATCCCTTCAACAAACGGAACCTGTGTACGCTGACAACAGAAATGAAAATACGCATTTTAACAGGAAAATTTCCAAATTCCGTGATGTAGTGCTTGAAAAATTATCAGGCACTCTGTGAAAGTCTGCCATGTCTGTTGTACGAACAGTTGATTATGTAGCTAATAATGAATGTGCAAATATGTCTTCCTCATTTTGGTCTCCAACTTACACGTCTAAGTGTAAGTCAGGCGCGGATTCAAGGGGGGGGGGGGGGGGCATGACCCCCCCTCCCCAAACGGAGACCAATTTTTTTGCAAACTCAAAAAACGAAAACACAATAACCAGACAAATAAAACTTAACGATTTTTAACTGAAGAACAGTTTTTTTTTCATTTTATTCAATATTGAAAATATCTTTATTGCAATTATTATGTTCTGTTACAACTGTACATATTTACAACTTCATACCTGTTATATAAAAACGATTATTTATATAACAAAATCAACTCGTCTATTTTGTTTAGCAAACCTTGTGATTACCGAATCGATGTTTATAATGATGTCACGATGAATATGCAGCAACGCACGGATAGGAATTTGAGACTTTTTCGCACCAGAAAATTTTGCCGACGTCCAAACTGCACGCTTGGTTGGCAATTTAAGCTGTGATTTTCTCCCTTTGTCGGTGCCAACTCGACTTGCCGAAACTGTGACGTACCTTGATACTTTTCTCGAAGCTCGATGTAAAAGTCGCAAAACACGCCGTTGCAATTTATACGAATATTTTTGGTGCGCTAAACGCATCAAATTTCTATCCATGTAGCTTGCAAAAAAATTGGTCTGGTTTTGTACGTTTGTTTATTTTGTGATTGCGTTTTTAGTGATACCATTTTCTTGACAATTTCGATTCTCTGACCCCCCCCCCCCCCCCAAGCCAAACTCTAGATGCGCGCCTGGTGTAAGTTACGGCTAATTGCCTGTTTCCTGTTCCCGAAGCCTTTCCCAATGCTCACTTTAATGAGCTGTCAAAGAACGAAAGCCTGTCGTTGTCTCAGCCCTTGACAATCAGCTTAAAAATCAAGTTTTAACTGAGCACTTTATAACTTGCATTATTAACATAGGCTGCAGGGTGGGTGGGAAGCAATTAGGTATTGAAATTGACGTATAACTTTTATGTTTGAAGAGTTATTTATTTGAAATTAATACAGTATGTACAATGTTATATAGGAATATGATTGCATACAATACAACTCCATTACATTTTGATGTAGGCACCTGTGGCGTCGACCAATCTCTTCAAACGACCTGAAATGGAATTCACAGTTTCCTGGAGGAATTTGTGTGGACGTTTTAAGAACATCCCGAATCCATGCTTCTAATTCGTCCAATGTGCGAGGTTTCGTCCGGTACACCTCCTCTTTAGTCCAGCTCCATAAAAAGAAGTTACTGGGTGTCAGGTCTGGAGTTATTGCAGACCATTCATGAGACGCACGTCTCCCCAGCCAACGTCCGGGAAAGTTCTCATCCTACCAGTTCCGCACGACATTTGCAAAGTGAGGCGGTGCGCATGAAGATAATGTCGGTGGTATTTTCCCATCCAGATATCGTGGGCCTAATGTAATCCTGAAGCATTTGAAGGTAGCGTTCCCCGTTTGTCACGCAGGAGATATGGGCCGATGGCATTTGTAGCCGTTATTCCACACGACACAGTCACTTCTTGTCCACACTGCATCTTTTCCACCGCAATCCCAGGATCCTGTGCCACCCAGTAATGGTAATTGTGCCGATTGACAAAGAACGATCGAATTCCACACCTCATAGCGCGAAGCATTCTGTGCTCATTCTCTTACTGCCAGGCGATCGGACATCTTTGTTATTGTGTACCGCCGCGCCGCTCCCGGCCGCGAGATTGCAATTTCTAGTTCACTTTTAGCATTGGAGAGCGATACGCCTTCCTGATTGGCTATTTTGACGGAACACGACTGCAGCAAAGGATGTGATTAGTCAGCGTAGATATAGCGTGGAATCTATCAGTGATATCGTTCCATTACGTTAAGGTGTGTATGCTAGTCAAATTTATTCATTCATAACGAAAAGAAACCTCATACTTCAATAAATGCAATAAAAACACTTAGGAAGTGATGACTAGGGACATCCATGTTGGTGTCAAATTGCGTATTTTTTGTTGTATTGTTCAATTCTCAAAATGTTGTTAAAATCTAGACTATTTGTAAGATATTCATGTACACAATGATACATTTTTCATAGAACTGTGTTGTTAGAATAATAAACTCTGTACAGCCATAGGAACATAAAGTGTCCCCTATTTGTAGAATCACCCAAATTGTAGGCTACAAGGGGGTGTTAATCGATGAAAAACATTCTGGAAATGATTCTTCTTGATTTAAGAAGATATGGAAACGCTTATGGGCTAGGAACAATGATTATGCAACTATTTCAAGGCGCATTACAATGTATACGGGTACCAAGAAATTACGTAGTTAAAACAGCGGGAGTTCTACATATTTTTTTCAAACATGGAACGGCATCGCTGATAGGTTCCTCTCTATAACTACGCTGACTAATCACATCCTTTGCTGCAGAGGTGTTTCGTCAGAATAGCCAATCAGGAAGCTGTGTCCTTCTCCAATGCTAAAAGTGAACTAGAAATTGCAATCTCGCTGCCAGGCGATCGGACATCTTTGTTATTGTTGAGTGTACCGCCGCTCCCGGCCACCGTCGGTACTACGCGGCATGACAAATCACTATCCTATTTAATGTTCTGTATGTTTCCGCTATTTCCAACATTATTCCATCAATATTAAACATTTAACAGCCATTTAATAATACCTAGTTACTTCCCGCCCACCCTGTAGTTTGGCAACAGTCATTATGGCTTCGAAAGCAAGAGTTGTGCTTCATCTTAACACACGAGTAAAAGTGATACAGTGCTATATTAATGTAGAGATTTGAAGCCTTGTCATTTGCAGCTCTTCAACACGACTGTGCCCAATGAATGGACGGGGTACAATACACATTTAATAGTGACAATTAACTAATACATGTAACTTTCTCCAGTAGTCTATCGGGCTGGGTTGGCGACCACGGGACCCCAGCTGAGTCCGGCATTGCTTCCACTTACTTGTGCTGGGCTCCTCTCCATCTTCTTTCCTGTCGACCTCTCTTGGTCAACTTTTGTTCTCTTCCGACCCCGATGGTGTTCGGGTATGCGAGGACTAGGGGAGTCTTTCACTTTCCAGTCTTAATTGGCCCTTGTCTCATCTTTCCTGATACCCTCATTCTTCGAGGGGTCAGTCTCCTCTTTCTTTTCATGTTTCTGCACAAGACCCTCAAGGAGGCAGGGTGTGTGTAGCCCCACCACTTCCGGTGCACCTTGGATAGTGCTACACCCTCAAGGGCTCACGGCTGATGAGTTCGGGAGTTGGCGACCCCGAGGAATTCCTGAGCTGGGTCCGTTTTGTCCCCTTTTTACTCTGACCTTGGGGTGGGCCCTCTCCTCTTTCCCTTTCCTATCTGCCTTTCATGGCTCTCCTTCCTTCCAAGTCCCTCAATCCTCATTCTTCGAGAGTTGAGGGCATTTCTTTTCTTCCTGTCCTTTATTTGCCTTATCCTTTATTTGTTTACCATTTCTTCTTCCAGTATGTAAGTCTACAGTTAGTATTAGTTAGGCCTATAGTTTTCATTCTCATCTCATCTTTCAATATCACCCAAACTATTAGGGGCCGATGACCTAGATGTTAGGCCCCTTAAAACAACAATTATCGTCATCATTCATTGGGCATAATCGTGTTGTCCGACCGAAGAGCTCACGACCGCAGGTTAAACCTTCTAATTGCCCTGCACGTGTCCCCTGGGTGGTGCTAAACGAGCAACAAGAATACTGCCTACCACACAATCCTCGAGACTTCCTGGTAAAGACCACATCACATAACGGAACATGAACGAGTCGAAAAATGGTCCTTCTGATGACTATCTCTCCAGAAAGCTAGGACAGTGTGTAAGAATTTGTCAGTTGAATATTGAAGGCATCAGTAGAGCGAAATGTAAAGTGCTACATAAGATCTTAGAGGACAACAAAATTGACTTAGTTGCAATCCAGGAAACCCACGCTGCAAATGAAACTCAACTTAATTCAAGAGGAATAACAAGATGTTCAGTAAAGAACATACAGCCTACTTTCTCCTAAATGCATGGGTATTGTTATAACTCTTTGTCCTTTTCAAGGAGTATAATTGAATGTTGTTTGTAGTAGCTTGTTGAAATACAACGTGCTATACGGATATTAAACATGACTATGAGGTGCCCTTTGCTAGTGCTATCTCTATCCCAAATTTCGTTCAGTTCGGTTTCACCGTGTTTGAATTGATAGGGGGAATCGATTTGCACACATGCATAGCCGCCATCTACAAACTATTAGGCTGATGAACTTGTAGTTTAGTCAAAAGACTCTCGCCATATGAATATATGTTTTTGCAAGATTTGGTAGAGATCGGATGATTAGGTTAGTCGTAATTTGATTTAAACTTTGAACATTTGGGTGGCCGCCATTACGTTTCTGTGAAGATGGCGGCGGTATAACACATGACTCTGAGGTGCTCTTTGCTAGTTCTACCTCTGTACAAAATTTCGTTCAATTCGGTTTCACCGTGTTCGAATTGATAGCGGGAGGACAGACATTCAGAGTACACACACACACACACACACACACACACACACACAGACAGACACACCTAGTTTTCTGAGCAATGACCAAGCTTTCCTACTTGATGTACAAAAGTCCAGGGATTCAACGGTCTCAGTCCATTTTAAACGTCTAGCTGTGTCGATGTTACTCAGCAACTCATCTGCTATTTCACGATCGTTACTTTCACAGAATTCTTTGTATAGCTTTTCGCATTCTTCTGTCCAGCCAGAAATATATTCCTTACGGAAACCTCTTGGAATACACTTCTTTGCTGTACCAACTATAGCTTCAACGAACCGCCGATATTATGAGCTTGTTGGTAGGATCCTACACATTTACCCAGATTTTCTGAGAATGTGACCCAATCAGCCTTTTTGAAAATTCCACCTGGGCCTAGGAAGTGTTTTTATTAAAGTAATACTAATTCCAAATTCAAGATAAATTGGTCGGTGTTGACTGTGTGGAAAGTCCCCAAGGACCTTTCTTAATACTGAAATTGCATGACTTTTACAATCAGACGAGACAAAACAAAGATCGGGATTATGGTCTGTTTTCCAGGCACCGGATCTAAAGGTGCTCCGATCCTTAGGATCAAAGATTATATGTATGCCATGGTCTTCGGCCCAATCCACCAAAGCTTTTCCATTTTCATTGCTGTGCCTGTATTTCCACATCTCATGATGGCTGTTGAAGTCGCCCAGATATGTTGTAGGATGAGTGTGAGTATTAAGCACTATAGAAGGCCAATTGATGCCGGGAGCCTTGTAAACATTAACAATCGTAATTTCACCAATCCTTGTTGCAACTTCTATGAAGAAACTTAAGGCACTGAAATCAGCTTGCAAAGCAGAAACTGAATATTCCCTACCATTCAGCATTGAATAAGTAACGACTGCCATAAATGAAATGAAATCAGGGAAAGCCCCGGGATTTGATGGTATTCATGCAGAATCCTTTTGCACGTATGTGAAAAGGTGGCTTGCTCTGTTCTACACATATATTCTGCAAACGGGCAACATACATCCTGAAATGAAACGAGCTAAAGTAATAGCGTTACTGAAAGCAGGTAAGTCAAATAACAAGCCAGAAAGTTACCGACCCATAGCTTTACTTAGCATGCTATATAAGCTCCTCGAAAGAATGTTGTACAATAGAATATGTCTCAATGTCTTTGAACATGTACCGGTTGAACAGGCAGGTTTCAGACCTAACCGCAGTTGCAGAGACCAAGTTCTATCCCTAACAAGCTTCATGGAAGCTGGCTTCCAGGATCAAGAAAAGTCATCAATTGCATTCATTGACCTCACAGCTGCATATGATACTGTCTGGAGGCAGGGTGTCATATTGAAACTTCTACAAGTCATTCAATGCCTAAAAATCGGCAATCTCATCAATGAAATGCTCAATAACCGATGTTTCCAAGTGCTAATGGCAAACAAGATGAGTTCACAAATGAAGCTAAATAATGGGCTGCCCCAAAATCTGTTATTGCACCTCTGCATTCAGCTTATACATATCAGATATGCCTGAAACCACATCAAGAAAGTTTGGGTTTGCTGACGACTGGGCACTCGCAGTGAGGCATAGAGATCTTGAAGTTATGGAGTCCATATTGACCCATGATTTGTCAATTATTGGTGCATATTTCCGCAAATGGAAGTCTCATCGTTTCACCTAAACAACAAGTTGGCCAACAAAGAGCTCAAGGTCTACTTTGAAGGAAGGCTTCTCAGACATAACAGACACCCGAAATATCTAGGGGTAACGCTTGATAGAACGCTCAGCTATAAACAGCACCTATTAAAAACAGCTGAAAAAATAAAAACTCGAAATAACATTCTGCAGAAGCTATGTGGCACATCATGGGGCTCCTCAGCATCGACTCTTCGTACTTCAGCTCTGGGATTGGTCTACCCCGTTGCGGAATATTGCTCTCCCGCTTGGATGAATAGTACTTACGCAAGACTTATTGACACTCAGCTCAACCATACCATGCGCCTTATCTCTGGTACAATCAGGCCTACACCTACTTTCTGGCTACCCATTACTTAGCCATATACCACCTTCATCTAGGACAGATGACCTTGTAGTTCCGCCCCTTAAAACAACAATAACTAACTAACACCTCCATATCTGCGGCAGGAAAGTGCACTTGTCCGTGAATACAAGAAAATAGCACAGAAAAATCCTCACCTCCCTGTTCATGAAGACATCCCAATCATTAATAAAGGAAGGTTTCGTTCTCGTCACCCGCCCCTGGAAACTGCAAGGATGTTGATCAGCAAAGGTTTTAATACCTATGAATGGTGGAAGCATAGATGGCAGATTAACGCTACAACAGAACTACTGAGGATGCCATGCATAACGACCAAGCCACCTGGCTTTGAATTACCGCGGAAAATCTGGTCAGTTCTTAACCGTACAAGAACCAACACCGGCAGGTGTGCTGATTCTCTGCACAAGTGGAAGATAAGAGGTTCTCCAAGTTGTGATTGCGGCGCTGAAAAGCAGACTATTCAGCATGTGGTTCAAGAATGTCCCCTCAGAGCCTTCCCTGGCGATCCAACAGAATTCCTGGTGATGACGGGGGGATCAATAGACTATATTCGTGCAGGCGCGGATCTAGAGTTTGGCTTTGGGGGGGGGGGGGTGTCACAGAATCGAAATTGTTAAGAAAAATGGTATCACTAACAACGCAATCACAAAATAACCAAACGTACAAAACCATACCATTTTTTTGCAAGCTACATGGATAGAAATTTGATGCCTTTAGCACACCAAAAATATTCGTACAAATTGCAACGGCGTGTTTTGCAACTTTTACATCGAGCTTCGAGAAAAGTATCAAGGTACGTTACAGTTTCGGCAAGTCGAGTTGGTACCGACAAAGGGAGAAAGTCACAGCTTAAATTGCCAACCAAGCTTGCAGTTTGGACGTCGGCAAAATTTTTTGGTGCGAAAAAAATCCCAAATTCCTATCCGTGCATTGTTGCACATTCATCGTGACATCACTATAGACATCGATTCGGTAATCACAAGGTTTGCTAAACAAAATAGACGAGTTTATTTTTTTATATAAATAATCGTTTTTATATAACAGGTAAATATGTACAGTTGTAACAGAACATAATAATTGCAATAAAGATATTTTCAGTATTGAATAAAATGAAAAAAAAAAAAAACTGTTTTTCAGTTAAAATTCGTTAAGTTTTACTTGTCTGGTTATTGTGTTTGCAAACAAATTTGTGCTCCGTTAGGGGGGGGGGGTGTCATGATCCCCGTTAACCCCCCCCCCCCCCCCTTGAATCCGCGCCTGTATTCGTGGCACTCAGCCTCGTGATGCAAAACTGAGAAGGGAAGGGTTTGACTCCCACCATTCTGGGAGTGGGTTTTGGTGAACCACCACACACACACTTCTTCTACTCCAGGGAAATGTTGGGATAGTTCCTAACTTAAGGCCACGGCCGCCTCCTTCCCAATACTATCCCCAATTTTACAAATACACCATACAAATTGTACATACAAATAAACTTAGGTTGATCATCCTAAAATGGCAACACCGATGTACTCAAGTCACTTCAAATGTAAATACTGTACACAACTTGTGGGAAGTGGGTTGGCCACCACGGGATCCCAGCTGAGTCCGGCATTGCTTCCACTTACTGGTGCCTGGCTCCTATCAGTTCTCTTTCCTGTCGGCCTCCCTTGGTCAACTCTTGTTCACTTTCCCGCCTTAATTGACTAGCGCTTAGAGACAGCCCAGCGGGGCTAACGAAGTGACCCGAATGCTCACGAACATAACCGATCAGCCAACCTCTTCCACGTACTATATAAAACAGACCAAGCGGGGCAGGATCCTTGGGCAGCCATTTTTCTTTCGTTTATCGACGGGCTATTTGTTCTGTGAATAATCGCTTGATTTGTTGTTCTGTGCGTTAATTCTCAGGCACTCACTGGACAACTGAAATAAACTCAAGGCCAGCCGCTGAGTCTCTGGCAGGGTGTCCATCCCCTTATCTCCACTAATATCTTCCGTGGCCCTTTCTCAACAGCTTATGAATTGCTTGGAAAATCCTATTCACGTAGGCTACCTGATTTTCTAGTGAACAAATAGCTTTCACTTACGAAAAAATATTTTTCTTTTACAGTAAGAGACAGAATATGTAATTTTAAATAAATCAAGTTAAGTTATGTTAAAAAATGTCATTTTGATCAAATATGTAAAATAAAATCAGATAATATTAATTTTAAAGTAAAAATATCTAAAACAAATATCAATAAAATAACAATAAAATATAATTATATGATAGCTAAGGTTCTAATTCATGAACATTTACCGTTCATAGTTATGTATAAGCAGAGGGAAGGAATATGTATTTATATAAAAATCCTAGCCCTAATGATCGGTCTAGGTAGTGAAGTTTCGGGTACGTTCGGTTGGCCCCGCTGCGCCGGTCTGTCTCGGTGCGTGTCAAAAGATCGTGACGGGGGATGGATTATCGGTTGCGGTCGTGAGTATTCGGGTCGCTTCGTTAGCCCCGCTGGGCTGTCTCTAAGCGCTAGTCTTAATTGGCCCTTGTCTCATCTTTCCTGATACCCTCCTTCTCCGAGGGGTCAGCCTTCTTTTTCATTTCATTGTATCTCCTGCCTTCTGCTCAAGGCCCTCAAGGAGGCAGGGTGTATGTAGCTCCACTACTTCTGGTGAACCCTGGATAGTGCTACACCCTCAAGGGCTCACGGCTGGTGAGTTCGGGAGGTGGCGACCCCGAGGGATTTCTGAGCTGGGTCCGGTTTTCCCCCTTTTCTCCATTGCCTTTGGGGTGGACCCTCTCCTTTTCCCTTTCCTATCTTCCTTTCATGGCTCTCCTTCCTTCCAAGTCCCCCAATTCTCATTTTTGAGGGTTAAGGGCACTTCCTTTCCTTCTGTCTTTTATTTACCTTATTCCTTTCTTTTGTCCTTATCCTCTTCTAGCCCGTAAGTTTTGTAGCTAGTTTTAGTTGTAGTTTCATTTTCACGATCATACAAACCCTTAGGGCCGATAACCTAGATGTTAGGCCCCTTAAAACAAAAAAATATCATCGTCATCGTCTAAATACTGTAGGTAAGACTATGATGGGAAAATTGTGTCGTGTCTCGGACAGTTACAAAATGTCGCCATGATGACAACACCTCAGCGTTAATGAGCTGTATTTCCTAGTTCATCAGGCCATGGATGTCCACTGCCTCCTTTCACTCACATTGACGAAACATCGTTCTAAATTTACTTCATCGGAGGCCATGATCAATAGGACTAGGACAGACACGAACCAAGACCTGCGACACTTTGTTAACTCGATGGCGGTACATGGGTACCGGGGCAGGGGAAATGTCATCGAATGCATAAACATATCAGATTTACAGAGTTATATAATTACATTTATGGAAGAAGCCGATGAGGCTTTTTACACATTTTATCCAGTATTTCTTGAGTTTTAATTTCCGCATGTTTATGTACTGTATGGCCGGCCTCGTGGTGTTGGGGTAGCGCGCCTGCCTCTCACCTGGAGGCCCTGGGTTCGATTCCCGACTCCGTCAGGGATTTTAGAAACTGACGTGAGGGCTGGAATGGGGTGCACTCAGCCTCGTAAGGACAATTGAGTAGCTGTCTGACAGTGAGGCAGCGCCCCGATCACGAAAACCGAGATTAACGGCCGAGGGGACTCGATGCGCTGATCACGCGTCACCTCAATATCTGCAGGTCAAATGGCTGGGCGGCGGTAGCTTGGTAGGCCTAGGCCCTTCATGGGCTGTAGTGCCAGGGGGTGAGGGGGGGGGGTTATGTACTGTATATACATTAACGGTAGTCCATTCAAACTGTCTGCTCCCATGGTGTTTATCAAATAGGTCTTCAGATACCGTAATGTTGAGAACGAACGTTCTGGGGTTGCTGTAGTTACCGGTGAAGTGCAGAAAATCTTCAACTCCTTGTGAATGAAGGGGGAAATAATTTCATAATTACGCCTATTCAAATATATAAAATCCTTAGGGAACTCATGATGATCACTCTGTTCAAGAAACTTCTTCTCCACATCTTTAGCTCACTGAAGAATGACTCTGGTGATGCATCAATATCATCCGGCCATTGCAGAGTGGGTCAAAATCGAAATCTAGGAGGACAACATTATTTCTTTTCATATTTAAAAAATCAAAATGTATTACTTCTACAGCATTCTCATACAATTACCGCTCACTATTCTGGGATATAAACGAATCTTAGTGGAAATCTGTCACCACTGTTCGAGCAGTCTGAATGGAGGGTGAATGTAAGTGGCTGTGGTTTGGTTGTCTTTGTGGTTAGTGTGATGCTTTAAGATGGAACATGCAGCTGAAGGTATGATCTTTGTAACGTGTTTCAGTTAATAATGTGCGTAATTGTTACGTAATTTTAGCTATATTTGCATTATATAATATTTAACTATTATTTTTAAAATTATATATTAACTTAGATTTTTAGTATGTCGCGTCACTCTGCGTCACTTTCTACTTAATGTTAAAATGTAGATAAAGTCTTGTAGTTTACGCCTGTTATAAGATTTTTTGCATCTTTTTGCAACTTACTTAGTTATTTTACGTTTTAGAAGATGCCACGCAACCAGTTCTCACACGTTTACAACTGTTTGAAGCACTGGGTTCGACGATTAAGTCAAAAGTGGCCCTTTGTGACTTTGTTAAAAGTGAATTAGGGGTAGAAAATTGTTCTGAAGAGAAAGCTGAATGCTCTATCCAACTCCTCGTCATAGACAATTTCTTGCATGTGTAGACGTATCTTAAAAGGTCTTAACTGATGTTTATTATGAAGTAAACAAATTATATACGTTGCTTTCACTCTAAATTCATGTTTAAAACGTAAAAATAATTTTGTCTCCCTAGATTTCGATTTTGACCCACTGTGCAATGCATTTGTTTACTATGGCATCAAATGCTTTCTGCAGATGTTCATCTGAGGCTTGAACAATGCTTTCGGGCAGCAACGGTAGCATGGTTTGTAGGATCCCTTTATGATTCAAGAATCTGTCCTAGAGCTGACTCATGAAATAATCTATGAAAGGAAGGAAAATTGAAAGCCTGTAGTACATTGCATAATGAATATAATTAACGTAGAAAACGCTCAGATCCTTTGAATTTATTGAATTAATGTGAATACTTTTATCCTAATAGTTTCCAAATTTTCGGGGGATCCGCCCCTGGGTACCACCATAAACTGTGTAACACCGAGTACTTCCGTGATCCAGACAGGCGCGGAATCAAGGAGGGGGGGGGGGGGGTCACAAGAGTCATGACCGCCCCTCCCAAACGGAGACCAATTTTTTTTGCAAACTCAAAAAACGGAAACACAATAATCAGACAAATTAAACTTAACGAATTTTAACTGAAAAACAGGTGTTTTTTTCATTTTATTCAATACTGAAAATATCTTTATTGCAATTATTATGTTCTGTTACAACTGTACATATTTACAACTTCATACCTATTATATTGGCCTGTTTGCCATCTCTTGATGAATACAGTACTTTTGCATTTGTCAGTTGGCACAGGCTAGAGTAAAAGGTGGCTTTTCACCGATGTCTCAGTCTCACTCATGGCTGTGATTATATGGAAGCTACTGAGGTATGGGTGGTGCTTAGTAATGGCATTCAGGGCACAGTCAGAGCCTGTGAGTGCTGTGAAAGGTTCTACTCATAGGGTTAGGACTACTGTTCTGACTCGGTGAGGAAAGCAATGGCAAACTACCTCACTCCTCTTCTTGCCTAGAATGCCTCAATATAGCACTGCCTTGGGTTTTTGTGGGTATCTACTCACATAACGTAACGGCGGTGCTTTTGAGGATCCAACCAGCCTTCGGGCTGACTACCTAACAGACAGACCTGTTATATAAAAACTGTTACGTGCAATGCCCGTACCAACGTTTTTAAATATGTATCTTCCCTATATGTGACTTCCCGACCTTTGAAACGACCGCCTGATGGTTTGGTTCCGCAAATGATCACGAGATGGTAGCATCTATCGGACTTCGACGTCCCTAGTCGGAGTTGCTTCTTCAACCACTAGAGTGTGTTTGGGGTGCCTTCTGGTATCATCCTAATCTAGACATATTTGAAGGCTATTATATTCTACGTCATGGAACAAAAGACTGTATATACATGATACCGCCAAATTAATTACTTAATAATCACATTGTTGCTTGATGTGTCAAGCTGTGATTGGACAATTACATTAACATGAATGCAATGCTTTTTTCGACTTGTGATTCTCCGCCATATTGTGAGCTTGATAGTCTGTCGTCAAGAAAGCAACTAGCCAGTTGGTTGTGAAAGAGGGTCTCTCCGTCGTGCTGGGGGCTGTGGCCCCTAGCCTCTATGAAACATGACTTTATTCAAAACTAAGGAAATGCATGTGCTGCTAGGCTATTATTTTATAATTTGCCTGGAAGATGACGTGTGATCTGCGTATTTTACTGCCTACAACAAGGAAAGCCTCCTGGATTATCGAAGCGGATTCTGTGTTCTACCGCAGCAATGTGCAGGCAGTTCATATCTTTTATGTTATTTAAAATGTGTTAATTATTTTATTGTGTCTCCTCAGAGAAGTTTTAAGGTACGTTATTATTTTTAATATATTGTTTTTGGAGCTCCGATATTGGCCTTATATTAATGTTTTAATTCTGTATTTTGTTTCGCCTGGTAGGCCTAATTTTTGCTAATATTACCAGTTATGTAAAATTTATTGTTTTTCTTCGTACCTTCTGGAGACACGTTTCTAGTTTATTTTACGTTGTAATTTATTATTTATTTTCCTTTGGCAAACTTTGGGATTGCCCTATTATTTATTTATTTATTTATTTTACGATCCGTTGCTGTCTAATAACCTAATGTCAATAGTGTTAAGGCGTAATTCTTTCCTCCCCTTTTGTTCTCTCTGGTGATTTTAAATTAATTTTATGCTAATTGTTTGCCGTAGTTCGATTTGACATGCGGTCGTCTGTTTGGTGGCCATGTTTGTTTTTGTTTTCCCCGGGTGCATTCTGGTCTTGGGAGTGCAGTCTCTTGGCGTCGAGCGGAAAACTAAAACGTGTTGTGGTGTTAGCTTAATATGTTTTTTTATTAACCTTGTTGGTTTAACCTTGTGTTTGGTGAATGTTCCTGTGTTTTTCTCAGTCACGAATGTTGTGGATTTCTTAATTAATCATATTTTATTTTATTAATTTAATTTTAAATTTTTCGTTTTGCGTCGTGGCCTGGATATCTGCATGTCGGATCCGTATTGCGTTCTAGTAAATTATCAAACCCTTTCTCATTTAATAATGCCTGTCTACTGATTTTGTTCCTTTGGGCTTAATTTTTTTAATGTAATGTTTTCGTTTTGGTTCAGCAAGCAAGCATGTAAAGCCTTATGTAGTTTTCTAAGATAATTGTCTTATTTTGGCCTTAAGCCACGTGCATCTTCAGAGGGTGCCTTGGCCATAGAGTTTCTTCCTTTTTTTAAATGATTTTGTTAAATTTTCTTTTTTTTCTTGCATCCTACTGATAATTAAATTTTATTTTAAATTTTTAAGCAACTGTTGTGGCATTATTTCGTCGGCAGCAGTTCTATTGGTTATCGGAGGGTGTCTGTAGAATAGCCTGTGCCTTCCCCTTCTCCACCTTCCTTCCACCCCTTTTGGTGTTCTTCTGTTGGGGCATGTCATCTGGAGGTGATTTTGCTGTGGAAGCGATGCGGACCTCTGAAGACAGGTAAGTAGGCCCATCCACCCTGGCCATCCCCGTGTCAAAAACGATTATTTATATAACAAAATCAACTCGTCTATTTTGTTTAGCAAACCTTGTGATTACCGAATCGATGTCTATAGTGATGTCACGATGAATGTGAATGGGGCTTTTTTTCGCATCAAAATTTTTTGCCGACGTTCAAACTGCAAGCTTGGTTGGCAATTTAAGCTGTGACTTTCTCCCTTTGTCGGTACCAACTCGACTTGCCGAAACTGTGACGTACCTTGATACTTTCCTCGATGCTCGATGTTGTTGTTTGAGTCTTCAGTCTTTTGACTGGTTTGATGCAGCTCTCCATGCCTCCCTGTCCTGAGCTAATCGTTTCATCTCTACATAACTACCACACCCTACATCTGAGGCAATCTGTTTAACATATTCTAACCTTGGTCTACCCCTACAGTTCTTGTCCTCGACCCTTACTTCCATAACTAAGCTTGCTATTCCTGGGTGTCTTAGTATGTGTCCTACCAACCTATCTCTTCTCTTCATTAGCAGTCGCCAGAAACATCTCTCCTCTCCCACTCGTCTTAATACCTCTATGTTTGTAACCCTATCTACCCATCTGATCTTCATCATTCTCCTGTAACACCACATTTCAAATGCTTCTATTCTCCTCTTTTCTGCTGCACCAATAGTCCAAGTTTCACTTCCATAGAGCGCCACGCTCCAGACAAAGGCTTTCAAAAATGACTTCCTAATACCTAAATCTATATTCGATGTCAGCAGATTCCTTTTTTGTAGAAAAGCTTTCTTTGCCTGAGCCAACTTAAAAGTCGCAAAACACGCAGTTGTAATTTGTACGAATATTTTTGGTGCGCTAAACGCATCAAATTTCTATCCATGTAGCTTGCAAAACAATTGGTCTGGTTTTGTACGTTTGGTTATTTTGTGATTGCGTTGTTAGTGATACCATTTTTCTTAACAATTTCGATTCTGTGACCCCCCCCCCCAAAGCCAAACTCTAGATCTGCGCCTGGATCCAGACGACTCCTGTCTATGTAAATTGTGCGGTATGCAATGCTGCCGATACCACGTGATCACATGTAAAAATCGGGGATCAGCCATTGTGATGTTTTGTGAAAGTAAGAGGTGAGGCAGTACCCGTGATAATTCAAGTTTGTAATCAACAAAGAAGGAAGGAAATTCGTAGTTTTACGTGACTGTTAATCTCGCGATCATGAACCACGGGACCTCCTTTTTACGTGGAATCCGAATCACAGGGCATGGCATTTCACTTTGAAAATCTCACATGCATTGAACCCGGTCCGCCGTGGTGGAGGCCAACAGCTTGTCCGCTGCGCCGGCACACCCAACTTTAATAAGCATTATACACAATTTGTGCGCTGTATCTTCAATAAATTTACTCCAATGGGCTAGTAACAAACTTGAGGGAGGGGGTCAGAACAAGAAATTACATTCCAAATTGCTCATCGTAGAAGTACAGATACCATAGATAAATATTCAAGGTAGTTGGTTGGTTCCTCAATTTAGGGGCTGCGACAACGCGGTCATGTAGCCCCCGTGAACTTTGGGTGTGTGTAGAATCTATCTGATAATCGGTGTTAATTGTGATGGCTGTATGAGTGTGTGTTATCTGTAATTCAGGTAAAGACTGCAGATGATCAATTTTAAGTAATTTCTTCTTTTGCTACCAAATGTTACCATCAACGACACCTAGCTGTGAACTTGGCCACTAGATGCCACCACAACCAGCTCCTGGCGACGAACGTTGGGACTTAATAGAGCGTTAATCAAATCTAACCTACACACAATATTGTACAGGGTCATTATCTATGTGCGCCCCGATAAACACGGCAAGCTATGCCAGCTGTGACTGGTGCAGATCGTGGGTGCGCGTACGCGGTTCAGCCGGAGGTTGGCGCGCACCGGGGACTCATATCGTTAGTTCACACGTGTTTTGTCATTCATATGGACGTGTATTTGCAAAGCTTAGACGTTAGTGTTGCATGTTTAGTGAGTATTGTGATTACTCTGATTGTTGGTCATGCCAAGACACCAATTCACATTGCGCGAACGTGTGTATATCCATAATTCGTACATGAAAAGCAGAAAGTGCTGTACCGAAACGAGACGAAAATTTCGAATTATGTTTCCAGGAAGACCTGTGGCTAATGCCAGTGCAATTAGGAGGCTCGCTAAACGATTCAAGAAAACATGCTCCGTAAATAATAAAAGAGTTTATGGACAACGTTGTGTTCTAAGAGCACAAACTTAATATGAGAATGTTGTCCTTTCTTTCATCAGAAGATGTCAGGTGTGTGTTACAAGAGAGGTAGGACATTTTCAGCATCGGCTATAAGCACTGTAAATACCCATTATTGAACAGGTTTGGTAAAAGTGCGCGTCTGCCACCGGCTGAACCATGTGCCCGCGCCCGCGATTGCGCCAGTCAAGGCATTCGGCACCATATAAAGTCTCCGGTCGTATTACTGTGCAGTAATGTTGTATCTTGGCGTTAATGGATATTGATTTCTTCTTGTAGACATTTTTAGTTAGTTGATGCCGTTTCCATTGTTCTGATCCGTGATCTAAAGGCTTCTTTCTCTGAGGTGTTGGAATCTATCCACTCTCCAAGATATTTAAATTTCCCTGTTCGTTTGATTTTCCGTTCTCCTACCTCTAGCACGTTGGGTGCTGACTTAATGTATGTCATAAATACGTTTTCTCGAAGGATATCTGGAGTCCCACATTTACTGCTCGTGCCTTCAGTTCACTGATTTGTTCTACGGCTGTTTCTGGCGAGTCAGAAAAAATTGCAAGGTCATCTGCAAAGGCCAGACAATCAACCGTCAGATTCGTACTTCTACAGCCAAGTCTAACTCCATTTTCAACTCCTTTATTACCCATTCCTTTCCGCCACTCACGGATGACTTTCTCGAGTACGCAATTGAAAATTAAAAGGCGAGAGTGCATATTATTATTATTATTATTATTATTATTATTATTATTATTATTATTATCATCATCATCATCGATATTTCCCCTTTGGGAGAGTGTGTGAACTTGAGCTGATTACAGCTTCACTTCCTTTTCCTCTTCTCTTTTCTTCCCAAAACTTCTTCAATAATTCACTGTGTTTATCTATAGCCTACAAATTAAGGAAGATGTCCTGACTGACTGACAATCAACGCACAGCCAAACTACTGGATATAATTGCATGAAACGTTGAAGATGTGTTTCTACCGTAGTGTAGATGTGCACTTAGAAAGGATTTTAAAAAATTCCGATTTTAAAGAGGTGAAAAGGGGTGAAATGTGATTTTTCATTTTTGTTATACTTAACTGCGACAAAATATCGAAGTTGTCGCATAAAGACCGGCCATAGCTCATTTTACGTCCCTCGATGCGAGAAACAATACTCGGTGGGTCCCTACGGGACACCGAAAACCACATTTTAAGGCCCTAAAACCAACAGTTTCAAAGATATTCCCAGAAAGCTATTTTCGCTCTGATAAACTGATGAACTAATGGCAAGTCCGATTCCATGGTAACAGTACGCTCTGATAAGCTGATGAATTAATCGCAAGTCCGTATCCATGGCAACAGTAGCTCAAAGCATGACATCCAATTGTCCATCTATCCCTGAATTATCTAAAACACGATAGACTAGCTGGGAGGCTCAGCGGTAATGCTCTAGCTTGCTGGGCCCAAGATTGCAGGTTCGTATCCTGGCGCAATCAGCTGGCATTTGAGGGTGCGCAAATGCAAGGGAACCATGTAAGTAGATTTACTGGCACGTTAAAGATCCTCTTCGGGGCAAAATTCTAGCACCCCGGCGTTTCTAAAAGCCAGAGTAGTTAAAAGCAACGTAAATACAATAACATTATTATTAAAACACTATAAGAACATTAGAAATCTGAACGGTCATCCCCTTTTCAAGAAATATCTAAACACGATAAGAACATTAGAAATCTAAACCGTCATCCCTCTTTCAAGATAGCCTATATCTAAGTTTATATCATAATTTAAAAATAACGTTCTATGTTTTAGAACTACAATAACGAACATTAGTGTGAGATAGCGCCTTCTAATACCACCTTTACTTTTGTAACACTACAATAGCGACTACTAAATATAGGTAGCGATCAAGCAACGTTCAATTTATAAACACAGGGCTCACAAATCCCGTATAGTTAAGTGCAAACATATCAGTCTGGTCGTTATGTCAGTAGCAACGAAGCTATGTGGCGGATATTGCCGATTCCGTAACACTAAAGGCATCCCGCCATCACATGCCTCAATATGCACTTACATAATTGTGAACCAGTCTATTTTACTGAAAATAATTTCTACGAGCGAGTATCTATTACGCCAAAAAACACATTCACTACCTTTTCCAACATTTACACAAGACGTGATTTTGAAAGCACTTTTCTGTATGTTAGGGGCAGATGACCTCGTAGTTCCGCCCCTTAAAACAACAATAATTAACTAACTAACTAACTAACTTTCTGTATGCTGAGGTAGAGAGATATTACACATGGAAAGTTACAATAAAATGTTGGCAAATTTGAATTCAAGGAACTGCTGTTCAGAATAGGCCTGGTGTTAAATCTGCAGAATCTTTCGGTACAGGTTATACGGCCCATGTTCGTAACATGGAATGTTTTCCTTTGACAATGCAACTATTGATATCGCGCCAGGAGATGGAAGTTGGGTTTGAGCTGCGGATGTCTTCCCGCTCACTGCGTATCGTGCATTCCAAGAACATAAAGTTGGTCAGTACTTGCTTCACTCACTCGTCTGCTTCGATAACAACCATTGGCATGCGGGAAGCTGATATATTTAGGTTAGGAATAGGCGGGTCGTGCATGCGTACTGCAAGACCCCCGCACCCTATCACGGAGTTTTGAACTGCCATCTCCTGGCGCGATGACAATACACCATGTGCGGGGGCAACGTATTTCAAAGATCTCTAAAACACAATAATCAGGAATTATTTAGAGAGGTATGCGAGGCAAAAGGGTTGTTGGAGAATTACAATCACTGGGATGTAACACTGGAAGAAGCTGCACAATATAGCCTTCATCAGCAGCCAAGGTGAGTGATATTTTAGCTATTGGTCTATTAATAGCGGCATGTTGACGTTGAAATCATCAATAATTGAGGGAAAAGTACACCGTGAATAGCTCAAGGAAAAATACTTTTAATTCCCCATAGGCTATTCCGATTATTCCGATTTGCCATTCCAGTGTGCATGAGTGCAGTTCCCTCTTCAAACAGTATTCGCAATAATTATTATTAACAAAGCGAAATGACACGCACTCACAGCAGCGGGTGTACATTTAGACAAAACCAGTTTTTCCCATGGGCAACTCTATGTGGCGTGCTCACGAGTATCAGGACAACAAAATCGTTATGTCTCAGCAGAAGATGGCAAAACCAAAAACGTAATTTTCAAATGTGTTTACATAAGGTAATATCGTACCCTACCGACTTTCTCAACTGTATGAAATTCCCACTTTGCTGATATATCAATGTATCAGAATTTTCAGAATAAAAATGAACCCACCAGTAGCCAAGAATGCCGAAATAGAAAAGACCAATTATATGAGCAATAATGCATCGTCCCCATTTTCTTAATCGCGAGCGAAGCCGCGGGTACCTGCTAGTCTATTATATATTACAGCTGTCAATTTACCGGTAATCGATTAATCGTACCGATTAGTCTAAAAATACGATTAACCGATCAATGTGCCTTAGTCGATTCATCGAACCGATGAAAATAGTAGTGTGGTGTAGGAAAAGTAATTGTTTTGCTTAGCACAAAACCTGTGTATTGTATAAGATGCGTTCAAAAAGTAACGAGCCGGAGGCTTTAATGCGCAAACCGGTGACGACATCGGCTAATCGTGGCATGTGTTACGAGGTGTGGTTCCGACCAGAGCGTGGAAGGTCACAGCCCTTCACTAGAGGGCACGTGTGCACGTCACGTGACGATACAAAGCGAGCAGCAGCATGCATCAATTGTCCAACGCAGCCAGTCGCATTCCAAACAGTGACATGGAGACGTCAAACGAAGAGCAAAGAGGTGTTGTTAGGTTTCTGACAGCGAAAGCAGTAGGGGGAACGGCCATTCATCGCCGAATGTCACAAGTGTACGGCGAACACTGCACGTCCCTTGCAAGGATCAAGGCAAGGCACAAGCCCTTCAGGGAAGGACGGGCGTCGTTAGCAGATGATGCCCAGTCTGGGGCACCCTCCTGCATTACCGATGACAACGTCAGGCTGGTTGATGCACTCATTACCCAGGACCGCCGGGTGACAGTGATCGCCACACCCGCCGTGGTCGGATTGAGCGTCGGAAGTGAGCACACCATCATGAAGGAACGAGTGCAATTGCGGGGGTGTGTGCCCAATGGGTGCCCCACAGTCTTCAACCACACCAGGAAGCATGTCGAATGGCCTAATGTCTTGGTATTGGTTGGACGATTGATGCATGCTGTTGCTCGCTTTGTATCGTCACATGACGTGCACGCGTGCCCTCCAGCGACGGGCTGTGACCTTCCACGCTCTGGTCGGAACCACACCTCGTTACACACGCCACGATTAGCCGATGTCGTCACTGGTTTGCGCATTACAGCCTCCGGCTCGTTACTTTTTGAACGCACCTTATATTTGCCATTTGGCGTGCTAGCATCAGCTATTGTAAGATTGACAGGTCATGCCTTTGCTTCAGAAAGATAAACGCGATAACATCTCTTTCTTGTAAACTGAGGGATTTGCCCATCGATTTTACAAACAATTGGAAAGGAAATTCTGGATAGACTATTATTGTCGTATTACAAAATATAGTCAAGCGGCAATAATGAGTAGGGGTGAGGAAGGCTCTTGAATGGAATGTTGCTAACAAATTTTCAGGAATGTCCAGGTAATGTGCGGAAGGACAGATACCAGTATGCTGGATGGACACAGTAGGAAAAGTGACAACTGAAACTTCAGTTCGTGTGTTCGTATTCAGATGTCACTCACTCTGTGTTTTGTGGAACTCAATTACAAATATGGCTTATGAATCGATGTGAGGAAAATTCGGTGAAAGTTTCGGATTCAAACTGAATGACAGTGGCAAGGTGACAGAAAGACGGTAGTGTTCAAGAAATGCGGAAAATCTTTCAGTTATACTGAAAGCACAAGTAGTCTTCAATATCATCTTAAGCATATTCATCCTTTCCCAAAGTGTATCTTCGTCTATCAATGGCACTACTAGTTCATCTTCTCAGTCAACGTTAGAGCACTTAATATTGAAGTGTGTGCTCTATTAAGGAAACTGAAATTACCAGTAAACTAGTGAAGTGGATTGTGCGGGATAGTAGGCCGGTTAACATTGTATCTGATCGTGGTCTTGAGGAGGTTTTACAGGAAACTCTCAATTCTCACACTACCTGAATGTTAGACGAGGATATTCCCACCTTTTGTGTTATACAAAATTGGGGTCGTCTTGTATTCAGGCTATAAAAAAATTGATGTAAGTTTAAAAAAATATTGTTATTCTTCGCAAAGTAGTATTTGATGGCGGCATCTTGTAACTCACAACGAATCAATGCGTTAATGAAGATTATGGTTGGTTATGTTCAATTACCATGTATTTACGAATAGGGTACATTTTGAGGTTAGGATTTACGCATACACGCCATTTTAATCCGATAAATTATATGTTCGAAAGCGTACGGAAATATGTTTTAAAACAATCTTTACAAGGACAAAACTCGTCAAAGTTTTACAAGCACTAATTGATTGATCAACGAATCTTAATTTAATATCGTCAGCGCTCTTTCGAAGTTGATCCGGACATCTGAAGACCGTATCGTAATTTAAATACTAAACACACCCTTTTTTGCTGAAGCCGGTACGCGTATCATACGTCTTGTGAGAAATGTTATGGGACACAGAAACGTAACGAATTCTTGTTTTCTGTGTCGTGAAATTGGAGATCTAAGACACAGGTTATGGCTAGTTCATTAGTAGAAAATTACGATCGTTCGTCATCTCAATTTTTAATTTTTCCTTCCTCAGTTGGTACACAGAAAATCACTGTTCTTTGTTTCAGTGGGTTGGCATTCGTGACTGCTTGCCGCGATGCCACTGTTCGCTTGTTTTCTTGTTGCTTCGGTTCATGCTGGTTTTCAGGTTGAATTTGCGTCTACTGGTAGATTACCGGCATTTGCATAATTCGCACTTTTCTGACCGAAATTAAGTGTGAAAATCTTCATTGCGAGATATATTTGTAAACGTAAAATTTGTATGTTTGAAACAAGACGACTGGAATTGTTAACTGCTGTCGCTGCTGCCAATCTCCAAGCTACTCTCGCGTCCGCGTGCATCATCATCCTAACTTCCGTCCAATGCATTTGCGATTCTATTCTTCAAATAGCTACCCCATACCCCTATATTCAATCAAGCAAGAGTTCTAGTGACGGCCTTCTTTATTTTGTCTTCTGTCATCAGCTTATCGTGACTAACAATACCAGATACGTGTTCTAACCTAACAATTTATTATTTAGCGTGTGGAGCGCCAATAAAACAGCTTGACGATCACACCCCGTATTGCTGTTTTACTGCGTCGCCACATTTGCAAACGCCTTGCGTGTTTGGTTATTGGTTTCTAGCGCGTCTTTATGTTGATGCCAGTAGCAAATATCAAATTCATTCACAATGAATTCTCGACCGGCAGCTCTATTACCATCGTTGTCTGCGCGTATGATCACTTTGAGTTTAAATACAGCCGCGTTTGTATATAACTAAACTATCGATATCTACAAGAAAACAATCAAACTTAACTGAGAAACAAAATGGAACGTGAAGACAATACTGGTAGGCCTACCTATCGATAATGCAACAGACGGACAACAAACACTGTGGAAGAACGGAAAGCACCGCTGCGAAAAACGAACAATAACATCGCGGGCAAGACGTGTTTTAAAATTACTACGATCATATTTATGACGGTGTCAGAAATGAATGCGAGATATATGCGAGGAATACTTTTTCCTGAAATTTCCAATTTAAAAATAGGGTGCGAGATGTACGCGGTGGAGAGATACTGTATATGCGAGCAAATACGGCATTCAATGTGATGACAGAAATTCGTGGAAAGAAGACATTTCGAGTTCCGACGGGTGAATGGAAGGGATGCAAACTTCAATTTGATAGTGATTTGTTATGCTGAAACAACATCAAATGTTAAAGCAGGACAGAAGTACGGAGTGAGCGAGTGCAATGTGCATAGATGGCGGCAAACTAAGGACAAACTTAAAAGTGCGCATACAGCAAGAAAATCTTTTCGCTTCCCTGACTTGGACAAAGACATTATAGAGTAGCCTATGTCTTGGAAAAGCGGGCAGAGGGATTTCCGTTAACACGAGACGTTATAAAAATGAAAGCACAACTTTAAGGGCATATATTGTGCAAGTTATGAGTTCGCGAGTATTTTTTTGAAAAAATCTGTAAGGGGCAGTTGATAACTAGGCCCTGTCTTATATTCGGGGTCGTCTTACATTCGGGTATATAAGGTACCATCTTCCCTCTAGGGACACCGTAACAAAAAAATTGAAGCTGTATGACGTAGAAAAGTCAAAATTATTAGATCAACTGAAACAAGCAGAATTTGTTAGCCTCATGGGTGATTTTTGGTCTTCCATATCTAACCGAACTAACCATACCTACTTAGGGGTTACAGCTTACTGGATTTATTCAAATCGGGAATAGGATATCGTAATTCAACATTACAAGTTAAACATTTTACAGAACCCCACAGCAACGCTAACTGCACGGAATAGTTTCTAGATGTAGTTCGTGAATTGGGGTTGGATGATAAAGTTCTCGCTGTCTGCACTGACAACGTAAGAAATATCGTGTTAGGGTTTGAAAGAGCAAAGTACAACAATTTTAATAAATGTAAAACAAAAATATTGGAATGCAGCCGAAATAAATCAGAAACCCCTATGGACATCAAATTGGCAGGTGAAAATCTCAAGGAAGTAGGAGACTTCTGTTACTTAGGAAGAAAATTAACCAGTTATGGACAAAGCAAAGAGGATATAAAAAGTAGGTTGGTTCAGGCAAGGAAAGTATTTCTACAGAAAAGGAATCTGTTTACATCTAATATAGATTTAGGTAATATGATGTCATTTTTGAAAGCCTTTGTCTAGAGCATGGCACTATATGGAAGTGAAACTTGGACTATTGGTGCAGCAGAAAAGAAGAGAATTGAAGCGTTTGAAATGTGGTGCTACAGGAGAATGATAAAGATCAGATGGGTAGATAGGGTTACAAACCAAGAGGTATTAAGACAAGTGGGAGAGGAGATATGTTTCTGGCGACTGCTAATGAAGAGAAGATATAGGTTGGTAGAACACATACTAGGACACCCAGGAATAGCAAGCTTAGTTATGGAAAGAAGGGTTGAGGACAAGAACTGTAGGGGTAGACCAAGGCTAGAATATGTTAAACAGATTGCCTCGGATGTAGGGTGTGATAGCTATGTAGAGATGAAACGATTAGCTCAGTACAGGGAGGCATAGGGAGCTGCACTAAACCAGCCGAGACTGAAGACTCAAACAACACAAGTCAATCAAGTATGCTGGTATTGAAACTTTACTTTCTAAGTGCAGGAGAATAGTGGTATATTTTAAACACAGCCCTTATCTAGAAAACTGGCCTACAGTAAAACTTAAAGAACTAGGTCTTGATGCATGTACATTACAACAAGACATAGTTACTTGATGAAATAGCACGCATTTCATGTTTCAAAGTCTTATAAATGCTAAAAGGGGTATTATAGACGCCCTAACGACCCACTCTTCTAATATCCAACTTCCAACAACAATTGAATGGGAGATGATAGGAAAAATGGTTGTTAGAAATATTAGAACTCCTTGGTGGTAGCAAAAGACAGGTAGTGTTGTATTGCCTGCAGTAACCCACTTGAGCATTTGGGAGTGGCGACCCCATCTTAATAATAGCCTAAAATGAAAGCAAATATGGTTCAGCCTCGGAAAATGCTAGGGCGTCCCCTGCAGGCAACGCGCAGTTCTTCAGATGCTGGGGAGCTGTGAGAAATGGGCGACCTGCATCGCAATACATCCGAATAGGGACAATCAACATCTGGACCCTGGCGGACAAGATTGAGGAGCTAGTGGACTTCATGATAGAGAAGGATATAGCCATCCTCGGTCTCAGTGAAACGAAATAGAAAGGAAAAGGGAAAAGAAAACTAAAGGAAGGGTATAGGCTGTTTTACAGTGGAGGGCACGAGGCAAAAAATGGAGTAGGAATGATTATAAGAAAGGTTGTCCTAGAGTATGTGGAGGAGGTGAAGAAGATAAGTGACAGGATGATCATAGGAAGGATGCAGTTCCAGGCAGGGACAAAAGATCTGGTTCAAGTATATGCTCCACAAACGGGGAATAAAGAAGAGAACTTAGAAGAATTCCTAGAAGAGATGGAAAAATATATAGAGGATAAGGAAATAATAGTAATGGGAGATTTGAATGCGCAAGTGGGAAGAGACAGACAAGGAAGAGAGGAGATTTTCGGACCATATGGTTATGGCAGTAAGAATCCAGAAGGGGATTTCTTAATGGACTTCTGTCAGCGGAACCAATTAATTATAGGGAATACGTGGTTCAGAAAGAAAATATTTCACATAGAGAAGAATGACTAAAATAGTTCCTCATGAAAAAATAACTGGTCAATGGCTTGAAAGACAGTAGTAAGGACTTACATGCTGTCAGTAAAAGTGGAGTTAAGAAAGATGTCTGCAATATTTAAATCAGTAGTTGATAGCCAGAATTTTTAAAATTACCGTGGGTAATTGCACCATAATATGATTAGTAGCCTACGTGCAAGATTTTAAATGGTAGGTTTTCCTGTGAACCAAAAAACAGCTCTTAACGTGGATTATGTTCAGGCTAGGCCTACAAGTTATTGGGAGGGAGGTTTATTCTACATACCTGTTGCACATAAAATGAGCTTCTGATTAGAGCTAGGGGGCGTGGTGGCTCAGCGGTCTAGATGTATGCCTCTCACCAATGCGGTCCGGGTTCGATTACCGGTCAATGCATGTGAGATTTTCGAAGTGAAATGCCATGTCCTGTGGTTCGGATTCCACGTAAAAAGGAGGTCCCGTGGCTCACGATCTCAAGATTAACGGTCACGTTAAACTACAAGCTTCCTTCCTTTTGATTAGAGCTCTGTGGGAATGTTTAAATGGATTGATGATACAGGGTTTATCAAGCCACTTTCTATGCATCTTTTAAAAACATTTTAGCAATTCATAAATTACTGTCATCATTGCTAATGCTGTAATCTGTCATGTTTATTTATGCAGCATGATGAATTAGGAAACATTGGTAGGATTGGTATATTGAGTGGAGATATAGTAGGATAAAATGCAACTGTGTCATGGAAACCTAATATGTATTTTTATTTCTCAACTTTATGTTTGTAGACTCCAACACAGCCCACCACCAGGGCAAAAAAAGTGTTGGTGATGTTTAATGAGAGCAAATCTTGAAACACTGTGATTTAAGTGGTTGGTATCAAAAGCTGTATAGGAAACATGAAAATGTGAAGTCACGCCCCAAGTTTATGAAGCCTTGCCAGACTCAGCTGAAATTATCTTCGATATAAATCGAGTCTCAATAGTTAAAACTTAGGACGACCTTTGATATGAGCACTATAATAGGCCTACATTTAGGATCGACATAGCCTGCAGTAGGTCTTGTGCTACTGTATGCACCTGGGCATGTTTAAAAAAGCTCAGTCTGCAGGTTAACAAGGTAGTATATTACTATAAATCTATCTCAAGCAAATCCAAGAAGTTACCAGACTGAGAAACTACATATCAATATTGTTACGGCTGTGAGTTTGTGTCATCGCTCGCCGCATGAGTCACAACTGCCCCAGGGCTGGGCTGTGCCCTGCCTCCTGTATTGCGTGCGCCTTATGCAACAGGGCTACTAGGACAAAGGGATAGTCCAGAATATTCGTGACTGGACCAGCGATGGAAACCTCGAGAAGCCGTGAACCCTGGATGGATCTAGAAGCATTTATTGAGTCACCGGCCTGCTATATAAGTGCGACCTGTCAAGCAGTGGTTGTTGTTGTGTTTTACGAGTGAGTGCGAGCGCGTATCCTCAGCGACAGAAGTGTGGAGACTTGCGAAACCGACTAGTGAAGCCGATTCTCGTGACAGCGAAGGGAGTGAGGAGCTTACAGGGGACTGCCTGTGTTTTGAGCGAGTGTGCTTACTTAGTGCGAAGAGAGGTCATTGTGGTGAGTTGCAAAACAGTGAATGACATACCTAGTGCAGCTATTTCCATCCAGCGTACGGGGCCACCTCATTACGAGGGATTAACTGTGGTCTGTTGACAAGTGAAAGGAGAAGTATTCTCGACTTGAGGAAACTGGAGTAAGGTAATAATTGTTTGCATTTGCTGATGAGTGGCTGTATCTTTCTGGCCGCAATAAAGTTAATTATTTAAAGGAACAACCTGTGTTTGTGCTCTTTAACCCACCGTAATCCAGTTAACAAAAAGTGCCACTAGGGGGGTGGCACGTAACAACTGGTGTCAGAAGCCGGATTACGAACTCAAGCACAACACCTGACGGTCCTGGTTTCAAAACCCGAGCATGTCATTTTCTCTAATTTTCCTGTGAGTGCATGCCCTTTACAAGGCAAACAACTAAAATGGAGGCGCAATTGGCAGCATTGCTAGAAAAGTTAAATGGCATAGAAGACGGCCAGAAGAATTTAACCAAGGAGCTAACTGCTAAATTAGAAGATGGCCAGAAGAATTTAACCAAGGACCTAACTGCCAAATTAGAAGACGGCCAGAAGAAGCTAGAAGACGGCCAGAAGAAGATGGAAGACGGTCAAAATAAGTTAGCGGAGGACCTGAAGAAGATGGAAGACAGCCAGAAAAGTTTAGCCGAGGACCTAACTTCCAAATTAGAAGACGGTCAGAATAAGCTAGCAGAGGACCTAACCGCGAAATTTCTGGAAGGCCAGAAAAATCTGGAAGAGTGTCTGCTGACGAAATTACAGGAAAGTCAAAAGAAATTGGAACAGGGTCTGCGTCAGGAAGTCAACACCGTCTGCCAGGGCCTACGTGAGGAAGTCACAGCAGTAGAAAAGAAGTTCGACGCCTTACAAGAGGAAGTTGCCGAACTGCGCCAACGCCCACTGACGGGGGTGGAAGAAAAATTCAACGCTTTACAAAAGGAAATTTCTGAGCTGAACCAACGCCCGTCGACGGGGATGGAAGCGAGATTCAACGCTCTTCAAGAGGAAGTTGCCGAGCTGCGCCGACGCCCGCCCACAGGTACACCGGGAATATCAGGAACGGGACAGAGCAGAGTGACGCCCCCAACCTTCGACGGAAAGGTCCCGTGGAGCACCTATTTACGTCAGTTCGAGGCAGCCTGTTCAATAAACAACTGGAACAGCACGGAAAAGGCTACAGCTCTCATTGTAGCGCTGAGAGGGGACGCCCTTAACGTCCTTCAGGCCATCCCGACTGGATCCCAGGACTACGCTTCACTAATCGCCCATATGGAGTCCCGATATGGAGATAGCCATCTTCAGCAGGCCTACCAGATGCAGCTCCGGACCCGGGTACAGAAGAACGCGGAAACCCTGCAGGAGTTCGAGATGGACATCGCACGTCTCGTAAGGCTCGCCTACCCAACAGCGCCGGCCAACTTTCTGGAGCAGATAGCGACGCAGACTTTCACCGACGGGCTACGGGACTCGGACACTCAACAGGCGCTGCGACTCGCGCGCAATAAGACCCTGACAGATGCGCTGAGCCACGCACTTGAGTTCGAGACGGCAAAACAGGCATCCAGAATGCACGCGCGGGTGCGTCAAGTGGACGTCGACGAACCAGTAAAAACCAACGAGACCAAGCCCCTGGCCGACGAATTAATGGAGGCGCTAAGCCGTTTCTTCGATAGTCGCGGCACCACCAGCAACGACACAGCCGGAAGGCAACCGGAGAGGCGGCCCGGAAGAGGACTACCGACCTGCTGGACCTGCGGTAAGAAAGGCCACCTGAGCAAAGACTGCGGTGATCGCCGCCGCCGAGGGTATCCGACGGGAAATCAGTCGTCTGAAAACCGCGCGACCCAGGGAAACGAGTATTAGCCAGCCTTGGGGGGCAAAGGTTTGCTTGTGAGAGTCGTCAAGCCCCGGCAGTCCAAGTTCGTGTGACGAAGTTACGGAGGGACAATAGCAGCCTGATGGTCGACGGAGTTCTCAACGGAGAGAGCTGGCCCATGCTAATCGACACGGGAGCATCGAGGACCATCGTCAGTCCCACCGTGATCCCGAAGTGGAGAGTGCAACCCACACAAAGGAACCTCCAGCTAATAACCGCGACCGGAGAGACCGCACCGGTACATGGCGAATCATCACTGGAGTTCGTCATTGGTCGACGGGCGATAAAGCATCCAGTGCTTGTGGCTGACGTATCAAATGAAGTGATCATTGGACTGGACTTCCTGGACCAGAACAACATCATCTTGGATCTAAGTACCAACACTCTGCACTTCGGAGGCGAGGAACTTGCTTTGCAACCTGCGCACGAGTCCATCACCGCATGACGAGTAAGGCTGAGAGAAGACGTCATCGTTCCCGCCAGGACGGAGGTCAGCGCTGCCGTAATTGTCGACGGAACTGCTGAGGGAGTGGCGGCTGTCATCGAGCCAAAATATGAGGACATTCAGACAAAAGGATTGCTAGTTGCCAAGACTCTCATCAACACCACGTCTCGGCCGTACGTCCGCCTGTCCAACCTGAACGACTACGACATTACGGTTCACCGGGACACCAACCTAGGAGTCTGCGAGCCCGTTACCTGGATTGCCCGCATCACCGACACGACGGACGGACACCTGCAGATGGACAACCGAAGAAGACGCACACTGCCAGAAGAACTACAGAAGCTGTACCAAGGATCCCAGGACCATTTAGACGAGGAACAATCACGCCAACTTCAGGACCTGCTACGCGAATTCCAGGACGTCTTCTCCGTGGGGAGCAAAGACTTCGGCAGGACAAGCTTGGTCCAGCACAGAATCGACGTTGGGGACAGCGCACCGATTAGGGCCCCATTCCGACGAGTCCCACTCGCCAAGCAAGCCGAAGTCGACCGGATGGTAGAAGAGATGAAGGAGCAAGGGGTGATCGAGCCATCACATAGTCCTTGGAGTTCTCCGGTCGTTTTAGTGAAGAAGAAGGACGGTTCCACCAGGTTCTGCGTGGATTACAGGCGGATGAATGACGTCACGAAGAAGGACAGCTACCCTCTACCCCGGATGGGCGATACCCTGGACACCATATCAGGGTCGAGATGGTTCTCCACCTTGGATTTGAAGAGTGGCTACTGGCAGGTGGAGGTCCACCCTAAGGACCGCGAGAAAACGGCGTTCTCTGTGGGCAGCGGGCTCTGGCAGTTCACCGTCATGCCATTCGGTCTGTGCAACGCCCCTGCGACCTTCGAAAGGCTAATGGAGTCCATTCTGAGGGGACTACACTGGAAGACCTGCCTGGTCTACCTAGACGACGTCATCGTTCTGGGAAAAAGCTTCGAGGAGCACTACTGCAACCTGAAGGAGATCTTGATGAAGCTACGGGCTGCCCAGCTGAAGTTGAGCCCCAAGAAGTGTCAGCTCTTCCAGAAGCAGGTCCAGTACCTTGGGCATATCGTCTCCGAAGAAGGGGTGCGCACCGACCCAGAGAAGACCGCAGCTGTGAGGGAGTGGCCAGTTCCGAAGGACAAGTCCCAACTACGAAGCTTCCTGGGAATCTGCACTTATTACCGTCGCTTCGTGAGAGGATTCGCCGACATCGCCAAACCTTTACATCGACTGACTGAGAAGGACCAACTCTTCACGTGGACAGCAGAATGTGGTGCCTTCGAACAACTCAAGCAGGCTCTGTGCACCGCGCCTATTTTGGCCTACCCCAGACCTGGAACAAGGTTCATCGTCGATACCGATGCCAGCGACTTTGGCATAGGGGGAATCCTGTCGCAAGTAGTGGACGGTGAGGAAAGAGTAGTGGCCTACTTCAGCAAGGCCTTGTCAAAGCCAGAAAGGAACTACTGCGTCACCAGGAAGGAGCTGCTCGCCATCGTGAAGACCATTGAACACTTCCACAGGTACCTGTACGGGCAAGAATTTCTCATCAGGACCGACCATGCATCCCTGCGGTGGCTCCTGAACTTCAAGCAGCCCGAGGGCCAACTCGCGCGGTGGTTAGAGAGGCTTCAACAGTACAACTTTGAGATTCAGCACAGGAAAGGCCAACTGCATTCTAACGCCGACGCCCCGTCACGAAGACCGTGCCCCGAAGACTGCACCTTCTGTACTAGGAGGGAGGAGAACACCGGGATACAGTGCCGAAGGACTACCGTGGAACTTCAAGGGAGCTGGAGCCGCGAATCTTTCACGCGGGCACAAGCAGATGATGATGACCTGGGACTGCTAGCCGAATGGAAGAGGGCCTGTGTCCCCAGACCCGGGTGGAACATTGTGAGTGACTGCAGCCCAAAGTTTAAGTCCTACTGGGCGCAGTGGGACTCGCTGATTGTAAGGGATGGCCTCATCTGCCGTACCTGGGAGAGCACCGACGGGAAGACATCTCGGGAACAAGTCGTCGTTCCAAAGGCTATGACGGAAGATGTCCTGAAGGAAGTTCATGGAGGATCATCTGGTGGACACCTAGGGATAAAGAAGACCCTGGAGAAGCTGAGAGAGCGGTTCTACTGGATCGGATGCCGAACAGACGTGGAGAACCACTGCGCGAGGTGCCACGATTGCGCAGCCAGCAAGGGCCCAGGACGAAGACGACGGGGTCCACTGAAGACCTACAACGTGGGCGGCCCCAAGGAGAGATTGGCCATCGATGTTGCTGGGCCATTCCCGTTAAGCGAGGCAGGGAACCGCTACATATTGGTCGTCAGCGACTACTTTACCAAATGGCCGGAGGCGTATGCGCTCCCTAACCAAGAAGCCGCGACGATTGCAGAGACCCTGGTGAAGGAATTCGTCAGCCGGTACGGAGTACCCCTGGAGCTGCACTCCGACCAAGGGAGGAACTTCGAGTCGCAGGTGTTCCAGAACCTATGCCAGCTGCTGGGAATCCGGAAGACAAGGACAACGCCGCTACACCCTCAGTCCGACGGGATGGTAGAGCGATTCAATCGCACCATCGAGAACCATCTCCGAATAGTCGTCAGCGAGCACCAGAGGGATTGGGACAAACATCTTCCACTATTTCTTCTGGCCTACCGCGCCGCCGTGCATGAAGCCACCGGGTGCACACCAGCCCGGGCCATGTTTGGGAGGGAGCTCCGCCTACCTGTCGATCTTGCCTTCGGCCGACCTGGGAATGATCCGATCCCGGTAAGCCAGTATTGTCAAGAACTGGTCGACCAACTGGAGGACGTGCACGCGTTCACGAGGAGGAAACTGCGGATCGAGACCGACCGAATGAAGACCCGATACGACCAGCAGACGGATGCCGGCGGATTCCACGAGGACGACCTGGTCTGGCTCTTCTACCCATTACGGAAGAAAGGCCTGTCACCCAAACTTCAGAAGTCCTGTGAGGGCCCGTACCGAGTCGTGAAACGGATCAACGATGTCGTCTACAGGATCCAGCGGAGCCCGAGGGCGAAGATGAAGATCGTGCATCGAGATCGCCTGGCAGCCTACGGAGGGACACAGACGGACCAATGATTGATCGGGACGATCAGCCTTTTTAGGAAGGGGGTGGTGTTACGGCTGTGAGTTTGTGTCATCGCTCGCCGCATGAGTCACAACTGCCCCAGGGCTGGGCTGTGCCCTGCCTCCTGTATTGCGTGCGCCTTATGCAACAGGGCTACTAGGACAAAGGGATAGTCCAGAATATTCGTGACTGGACCAGCGATGGAAACCTCGAGAAGCCGTGAACCCTGGATGGATCTAGAAGCATTTATTGAGTCACCGGCCTGCTATATAAGTGCGACCTGTCAAGCAGTGGTTGTTGTTGTGTTTTACGAGCGAGTGCGAGCGCGTATCCTGAGCGACAGAAGTGTGGAGACTTGCGAAACCGACTAGTGAAGCCGATTCTCGTGACAGCGAAGGGAGTGAGGAGCTTACAGGGGACTGCCTGTGTTTTGAGCGAGTGTGCTTACTTAGTGCGAAGAGAGGTCATTGTGGTGAGTTGCAAAACAGTGAATGACAGACCTAGTGCAGCTATTTCCATCCAGCGTACGGGGCCACCTCATTACGAGGGATTAACTGTGGTCTGTTGACAAGTGAAAGGGGAAGTATTCTCGACTTGAGGAAACTGGAGTAAGGTAATAATTGTTTGCATTTGCTGATGAGTGGCTGTATCTTTCTGGCCGCAATAAAGTTAATTATTTAAAGGAACAACCTGTGTTTGTGCTCTTCAACCCACCGTAATCCAGTTAACAAAAAGTGCCACTAGGGGGGTGGCACGCAACAATATTATAAAAGGGGTGGCAGTGCAAACTGCACTTTTAATCCTTGCTTCATTAGTTAAACCATAATATTTGTACATCAATACAGTAAGGACTTCACATTACAAACGGCCAGTTAAATTATATGCCTTATTAGGCATAACCTACAAATTACATGTCATGAAATTGGTAAATATAAGCAGACAGCAATATCAATATGCAATGGTCTATAATGTAGTTTTATAGTGCACAACAGGGGCGATTTCTCCGAGCATGCTATATTTTTCTAAAGCAGGCGAGTTAAAACAATTACAATATGTACCGTATCTGTAATAGATCTGCGTCATACAAATCGCACGTTGCATATATCTTGGCGAGTACAGCGAGGCTTGCTCGTGTCCTAGGAGCTTCAGCGGAGCAGTCGACACAGCGAGAAATGTATGCGCGCGCAGGTTTCTTCTGTCCATGGCCGGCTGAAAGCTGTCACGTTTGTAACGTGCAGTTGGAAGCTCTGGTCTGAGAGCTACAGATCTACAGGGATGGAGACACTACATTGAAAGCACAAGAAATTTGTTCTTCTTGCTTAAGTTCAACACTAGATTTCTGCTGGCAATGTTCTCCAAGATTTTTTCATTCTCCGATACCGTGTTCAATATTTTACAAACAAAAGGTTTGGATACTGTATACAGTACTGTGGCAAGGAGGTTGAGGAGCTCTTTTTAAATATCCAGTCTATGAGATATGAAGATTTTGATAGTTTTTATGGACATGTTGATACTGAAACCGATGTTTATGGAGGGCAGCCGTGCTCTAGAAAGCATGATGAACCAGAAAAATTAAAATACTCACGCATATTCAATGAAATTATTGACAATGCACTTGTCCAAATAGGAGCGCGTTTTAAATGTATAAATAAATTTGTGTTCTTCTCGCTGCAGGATTGTGATTTGTTTGAGAAGCACAGAAATAAGTTTCCAGACAGTTATGTTACTGCCCTTATTTGTTGTTGTCGTGTGGCCTCCTGAGAGGCCGAGTGCAGGTCTTTCTAGTCGATGCCCGTGGGCGACCTGCGCGTCGGGGTGAGACATGGAATGGATGAAGATGAATGAAACTGGGTAAGGATGTGGGAGGAAGCGGCCGTGGCCTGTCAGAAGGTACCGTCCCAGCATTTGCCTGGTGTTGAAAAGGGGAAACCACGGAAAACCATTTCAAGGACGGCCGACGGTGGGCCTCGAACCCACGCGTCTACCGAGTCAGCAGAGAGCTTGGCCCCATGACCTAACGCTGCGCTTTAACCAGCGTAGCCACTGCTGTCGGTGTCACTGCCCTAGAAAAGACCTATGGATCAATTTTTTCGACATTGTTTGCTTAAAAACTAAATTAAGTGTGATGAACCGTATTCATCTTCTGACTTTAAAGAGAAAAGTGTTTCAGACTTACTGCAGTTTATGCATATTAACAAATTGTACATGGGTATGCCAGTGATTTTCAAGCTCATCAAACTGGTAGCAACAATTCCTGCTGCTACATCCTCTGCAGAACGTTCCTTTTCTACACTGAGACGCATTAATACATATTGCAGATCGACTCAAGTTCAGGAGAGGCTATCATCATTAGCTATGTTGTTGATTGAAAAAGGATTGCTTGCAAAAATTATATTACAGTCCTCTTTCTATGATGAAGTTATTGATGGTTTTGTAAAGAAAAGCCGCAGAGTAGAGTTTGTTTTCAAGTAGGTAGATCTTATAAATAGTTGCATTTTTTCTGTGTACCGGTACGTACTTTGATGGTTACTTGTTTATCTTGTCATAATTTGTTAATAATTATAAAATGAGTCTGATTGTGAAAATGTGTTATATTTTGGCCCTTCTTGAACTAAAGGTGCAACGTAACCAGTTTGAATGCATGTTCATGTAGTTAGTTATTGTTGTTTTAAGGGGCGGAACTACGAGGTCATCTGCCCCTATATGTTCATGTAACCGATAATTAAAATGTTCATGTGATTTAGCGATTATTGGTTTTTTATTTCATTCATCAAAACTATGCATGTCCCACCCCCACCAACTTTCATGAATGGAAGAGCAAGCCTGACTTTCATGACCAGGATTCGCCCCTGGTGCACAAAACGTTATTGTACTGAATGTGTTTCGAACTGATGAATAAAACTGGTCGAAACGACAGCCAATTGATTTACATCCAAAGTAGTAGAAACTTTCAGTTGATTGGCAAGAGTGTTGATTTGTACTTTTATTTTCACAAATTTTGATGACCAGTGTCACGCTTCAATTTAAATATAAACGTACATACAATTCCTCATCAATAAGTGATTTGCCCTTCATACTGTCATGAACTGGAATAGCTTTCTAGCAATTTAATTGATGTAGACATCTATTCCTCTCGCCGCCATGTTGGTGATAATTGTAAACAAACCCGCGGGCAGCCAATGGCTGCTAATAATTGCCAGCCAATAACAAGCCAGGATGACGCGGATCATAATTCGCGTTTCACTCTCATTGCGTTTTAATTTGAGGTGAGGAATCAGCTGTTCGTTAACGCCACGGGGTGCCATTATTAAACTGTTGGGAGATAGAAACACACCCTTTATAGGCTGTTTTGGTACCAAAACTAGCTTGCCTTGTAGTAGTACCTGCTGACAACGTTAAAAACGCTAGCTGTCATCGCGTACGACGATGTAGTTGAGTTATACTTCTGTAAATGGCAGCAAAATCGGAAAATTGGTGAGTGTTCTTGTTAATGTTGTATATTTAATTAATATTTGAATATATAATATATATATCAATAGTGAATACATATTGCACTGCTTAGAAAGGAATACAATCGGTTTCGAACAATATTATACGAAGAAATTGAATTATATTCGCGAACTCAAGCGACGGTGCTGCCGCTTAGCTGGAACTAGAGGAATGGTGATAGAAATATTAACAAACAGCTGTTTAACCTGCGATTTTTGTTGACGTGTGTGATCTTCTCTCATTTTTTCAGCTTTTGCATAATAACTGAGGCTGAAAAATGATTAATAGATATTGTTCAGTTCCACAGTGCTCTTCAAAGGCAACAAGAGGCATATCAATGCATTACTTTCCTAAAGAGAAAGGTTTAAAGAAGGAATGGAGTCGAGTACTTCGCATCGCAAAGCCGATTTCTAAATATATGATTGTATGCGGTTTGCATTTCACAAAGGAGGATTATTTTTATCCAGGTTAGTAAACATTCCTTTGTACGTGTACTGTAGATGACCTGTTTATTTCTTTCATACATATTAATTACGTCCCAGTTGTGGAAAGATAACCTTCATACACTGGATTAGGCTACATTATTTATACCTATTCTTCTTAAAGTGGACTACACAAGCTACTTCCAGTGGGGTAGGATTATCAATAAGCATAAGATTGTTATAGGACAAGATGGCTTCCTTAAGTAGATGATGGGATATAGGTTCCTGATATATATGTGTTTGTGAAGTGTTTAACGTGTATACTTGTCGCATAGTGTGTGGTATCGGTTAATTTACGCATCGGCTTGCGTGTTTAGCTATAAAGTTGAGTAAGTGACGCTTTAATTAACAGGAGTAAAACTAGGTTAATACTTTAGTTCGCGTACAATAGTAGAGCGACGACATATTGGTTTCCAACTCACCGCCACCAAGATACCAAGAAATCATGCCAGACGCAAGTTCGCAAATTATACTCAGCTCTAGCGATCACGACATCTGCCCCATCTGTAAACGCCGGGTTGAAGATGAATACGCAGTCATGTGTGACGGTCTCTGCCAAAGATGGCACCACCTTCACTGCGCCGAGCTACAACAGGGCCAGTTCAACGCTCTCAAGTCTTCTAATAAAAAGAAGTCAAAATTAATGTGGTTATGTTCTAACTGTGAACAGGACTTTCTAATGTACAAAGCGGGTAAATCTGTACAAGAAGAGTTACGGTCATTAAGAGCAGATATGAACACTAAATTTAATGAAATGTCAGACATCATATATAAGCTAAGAGATCACACTTCAGAACCAATACGTGTACTGACTACCGAAAATACTGCTCAGAAGTCAAGATCCGCAAATAAATTAGACAGGAAAGGTACCACCCCACCTGCATCAAACAAATACATAGGCCAGAACTATTTGAGAGATAAAACCTACCTTCAAATAAATCCAGGAAAATCAAACCAAAGAAACACAGAAGGAAAACAAAGTCACGTTATCCAGAAAGAGAGAGAAGAGGAAATTTCCAGCCAGAGACAGACAGAAGCGCTAACTAGAAGAAAAGGACAAACTGAGGACCCGCAAAATAAATCGGAAGGAACACAGAATCACATTACTCAGAAAGAGAGAAGTGAGGAAATTGACAGTCATGGATCGACAGATCCATCAATTCCAAAAGCTGGACCACAGAGAGAGTTAGTGATTAGCACTCCAGAAAAGCAACACCGACCAAGCAACGAGGAAAAGGATGAGGGTATCAATTCTCAAGGATGGATAAGAATAGAAAACAGAATAAGGGGAAGAGATGAAACAACTGCACAAATCAAAAATGTGACGAACGCAGTAACAACACGAACGAATCAAAACAAAACGAGGAATACATCCTTTGTCATTGGTTCCATGACGGCAAATAATGCAGAAATCAAAGCTGCAACAAAAAGAGCTTGGCTTTATATAGGGAAACTGCACGAATCCACGACGAAAGAGGACCTAGAAAGACATTTTCACAAACAAGGTATCACGGACGTCATTGAATGCGAGGAAGTAGAGACTAGGGGTCACCATAAAGCTTTCAAAGCCGGGATACCTTTCACAGACATAAACAAAGCCTACGATGCCGCGATATGGCCGAAAGACGTATTTGTCAAAAGGCATCGTTTTTTTCGAGGCTCCAGAGAGGGTGGACGACTTGAAGGTTAAGATACTGCTTTGGAACGTCGAGGGACTGCGATCTCTGCTGACGTTATTACCTGACTCAACAATGGAAAAATACGACATACTCATTCTCACCGAAACTTTTCTAACAGAAAACATCGATATAACAGGCTTTTATTCGGAACACGCAATGGCGACGAAAAAACAAGCAGGAAGACCAGCGGGAGGCATCTCTTGCTTTTTAAAGCCACACGTAGGGAAAATAAAAAGCACTTACAGGGAAGACAACCTGATCATAGTAAGCATGGACACCATAACCATAGCAGGGATGTACTTTCCCCCACAGACACACACCGTAGAAATCATAGACGCAGTTATGAACACTCTACGTCATATCAATCCACGAAACACTATAATTCTAGCGGGAGATTTCAACTGCAGGATTGACATTAAGACACAGAAAGGCGAAGAACTACTCAATTTGATGAGGGAAGAAGGTTTTATCCTCATAAACGATCCCAAAGAGAAAACCTACTTTGCTTACAATGGCAGCAGCACAATCGATCTCATCTTCTACAGGGGTTCACAAATCCAAATCAAAGGACTCGATATAGGCTATTTCCATACAGTAACACCTCTCAGGAAACACTGTCCACTAGTAACAGAGTTAAAAATACCCCAGGAAGTACAAACCCCATTAAAAGAAAACTCTAAGAAAGTTAAAAGAGTACTGAATATGGACACCCCTGCCGAAAACACGAACTATCTACAGGAGATCGAAAACCACATCAACAGTAGTCATTTACAAGAAGCGGCGGAGAAAATGAAGGAGTTCATCCTAACAGGTAGCGTCCCCCAGATACATCGCTTCGCGAAGCCATGGTTTGATGCAGAGTGCTACTATGCAAGACAAAGAACTCTACAAGCTCTAAGAGTGGCAAGAGATTCAAATACAAAGAACGACCTTGCAGCGTACTCCTCGCATAGAAAAACATATAAGAACATTTTAAAGACAAAGCGAAATGCATACACAGAAGCGGAAGGAGACAAAATGGCTATGGAAGCATTGAAAGACCCTTTCAAAGCACTGAGGTCAAGAAAATTCAACACAGCAGGGAAAATACCCATGGATACCTGGGCAAGCCACTTCAACGGTATACTTAACAAGAACGATGATCAACAAGCTTACCCCAACACAAGTGGAAGCACAAAGATTACAGGTCGGCATTACTTCACTAAAGAAGAGGTAGAGTCAACTATTTCAGCACTCAAGAATGGGAAAGCCGCTGGTCCAGACGGAGTGTTCAACGAACATATAAAACAGACATCAGGTATCTTACTGGATACATGGACGGACTTATTAAATAAATGTATAGAACTGGAAACAATACCAGAGAGCTGGAGAAGATCGACTATTAAAGTATTGTACAAGGGAAAAGGAGACTTCTCTGATCCCAACTCGTATAGGGGCATTGCACTCGAAAACAACATGTTTAAAGTACTGACAAGACTTATCACTGAACGCCTAACCATAGAGATCGACCATCTGATCCCAGAGGAGCAATTCGGATTCCGGAGAGGAAGAAGCACACTACATGCTGTAAAGAACCTCCTGGATGACATAGACGATACCTTACGGTTACCAAGAGGAAAGCTCCATTGTGTTTTCGTTGATTACTCCAAAGCCTTTGACATGATCGACAGAAAACTCCTAGTGTCAAAATTAGAACAGCTCACCGGAGAAGAACACCCGCTGACCAATATAATAAAGGACATCTTAACTTACAACAAGTTCTCGATTGATGACTCCGTATCTACAACATACGACCTAATCCAAACCAATGGCGTACTACAAGGGGACCCTCTCAGCCCACTTTTATTCAACGTAGCTACAATCGACATCATTAAGACAATAAAACAGGCTACGAAGTCTACTTCACTTTATATGTATGCCGACGATATGGTTCTCGCATCGACCAACATTCAGGACATCCAGCTTTCCCTCAACGCGTTAGCACTATGGACAAATGAAAACAGCTTCACAGTAAACGAGAAGAAAACCCAACAAATGACCTTCCGAAAAGGGGGAAAACCCGCAGAGGTAGACATACTTTACTACAAGGACACTCCATTGGAAAGAGTAAATGCATTCCGGTACTTAGGCATCACACTTCAGACTACGGCGACATCGTTTCGGCTGCATATAAAGGAAAGAGTGACGGCAGCAATAAAAGCTTTTTATGGAATCAAAGACATAAGAAGTTTATCCATACATACAGCAATGGCTCTCTTAAAAGCAAAGATTATACCAATCTTAACCTATGGTTTGGACCTCATTTGGCTTAAACTGACGATAAAAGACCTATCAACAATAGAAAAGGTGAAAGCCCGCTACTTGAAAGTAGCCTTAGGGTTATCAAGGTTCACGCTCTCAAGGCTCGTCTATGAGCTGGCAAGAGAGACTTTCCTTATAGAGGACTTACGTCTACACTACGAACTTCAATCAACCGATGCGACCAGGAATTTAATGGAGGAGAGAGAGAAGAAACGACGAGAAATATGGCCGGAGTTCTTCTCTACAGATGCCATGCTAGACCGAACGTGGATGGGACCCAACCAAAAACTACGACACGTGCTGACCCGGTTGGCGGTGCACGGTTACCACCACTTGATCTGCGTAAAGACTCACTTTCATGAGCCAGACGATACTTGCGTGTGCAGCCTGTGCCATACAGTGTGCGAAAGATACCATATCACCTTATGCAAGCAAAGACAAATTTCTCTCACTGAGTATAGTGAAATGTGAACTAAATTACAGGGTTTATGTATTTATGTATTTTGTGAATGCACTTTCGTGCGCAATTATACTATTATAAGATTGTTATAATATTGCAGTAGAATTATAAATATATTTTACTTTCAGATGTGAGAGCATGTAAAAGATACCTGAAGAAGGGTGCCATCCCCTCTCAGAAATTGCCACTGAGATCATTGGATAAGAAGATATCTTCTCCCCTGAAACTACAGGCAGAGGCCAGTGATGCACGTGTGCAACATAGACACGAAGCTGTGGCACCACCACCATCTCCAACTGAAGACAGTGAAGTGGTAACTGAAGACAAAGAGACTGTGGCAGAGGAGATGTTTGCAGCTCTGGTGGAAGATCCCACTCTAAGGAAATGTGTAGAAGATAAAGGGATACAAGTAACGCCAAGTGTAATTGATGATTGTAGAAAAATAACTTTAGAGGACATGATGAAAACAAATAGAGAAATTAATGCATTTACTGGTATCCCATCGGTTACATTATTAGATAATATGTGTTGCTACAGGAAAATTAGAAAGACAGAGTGCCAAACCACTAACCTTGTCATTAAGACAGCGTATCATTTTAGTGTTCGTGAAATTGAAAATTAATCTTTCTTTTAGGTGTTTAGCTGTTCTATTTGGGGTCACAGCTAATACATGGAAGAACTATTTCCATGTAACAGTAGAGTTATTACACGAGGCACTAAAACAGCTGTTCCATGGCTGGAGAAAGATCTGATTAAGAAGAGGATGCCTATATGTTTTCAACATTTTCAGAATACTAGAGTTATTTTGGATTCTACAGAAATTCCCGTGGAGAAAAATAAGTGTTTAAAGTGTCGTGTGATGTCCTACTCTCATTACAAAGGCGATTACACATTGAAAGTACTTGTTGGTGTTGCACCATCAGGTTTAGTAACTTTTGTAAGTCAAGTGTATGGTGGAAGGGTTTCAGACAAAGAAATATTCTTGCAATCCAATTTATTAGGCATGTTATTACCTTATCAGGATGCTGTAATGGTCGATAAAGGATTTTTGATTGAGAGCGAGTGCATTGAAAGGAATATACAATTGATCAGGCCACCCTTTCTTGGTAAGAATCAGCAATTGTCAACAGAGGATGCACTCAGGACTGCTGACATAGCTGCAGCTAGATTGCATGTAGAAAGAACAATTCAGAGGATGAAAATATTTAAAGTATTAAAAGGGAGAGTCAATTTATATATGGTTCCATACATGGATTCTGTAATGTCTATTATTGCAGGAGTAGTGAACCTTTCAGCTCCTATTCTTAGTGTTGATAAGTATGACTAAGGAGACTTTTGCTACTGGTACCTAGTACCCAGTTTGTGGGTGTGCTTTTTTCTAATGCAGAATTTGAGCGCTGTATCAGCAGCGAAGTAAAGCGCTACATATAAACTAGCTGTAAATAGAAACGGATAGATGGCACGAAATGACAGTCGTTTAAACGTGTGACAGGTTAAATTGGATCTAAAAATAGGATGAACAAGCTCTCGACTTCTTACAAATAATTTTTAATTAACCTACTGATATGCTGCTAGTGGAAATGTAGGCCTATAATCACGTAGTCTCATAGGCTACACCAGTAGCCAGAGCATGTCGCTAATGATATCGGAGTAGACTGTGCATGCACACGTTAACATGAGTTTGCTGGTTTGTGACATTACGTCAACAAATTTGATGTATTTTAACTCTCCTGATTCCATTCTGGCCCCTGTTACTGCCACATGCATGGTTCCAATAGGCTTGATTTCATTTTTAGGATTATTATATTTCACTAGAGCTTACCTGCTGCATCACTCAGAAAATTAAGCAAATGCATGTATCCTTGTTGCAGATCAGCTCCATGTACGTCCAAAAATGTTTTATGTGTCTTCGGTGTTTTTCTCCCACTACGCTATTACTGTCTTCCCCATTCACAAAAGACGTTATGAGCACAGCGGACCACATGCATATGACTAAATGTTGGCTGTAGTGCGCCTAGTGGCCAGGCTGTGTGCTCAGTATGATACGCACTGCAGTACCATGGGCAGTACTCGTACGACTAAACGGTGCACTGCTCAGAAATGGGCAGGGCAGTGCTTCGCCGGCACAAGTGAATTTCTCGCTAGCACTACTTAGCCTCATCCATTGCACAGCCCTGCCCTCTACCCTAATGTTTTGAGGAGTCTAAACTCTTCCTTCTACAGTATAGGATAACTGTATGTCAACAGATGTAGGTGACCTTAATATTACGCTCCTTAAAACGTTGGTACCCACCACCACCCCCCGTCCTAATGATGCAAAGTGTTATTAGACTGGGGCGTAGTGGCGCAGCGGTCATTGTTATTAGACTTTAAATACATTTGCCTTTGATAGTACAAATGCTTGTAGATATCCGTATTGATAGATTAATTAAAAGTTTAATTTAAACTTTTAACATCTTACATAATACAAAAGTAGCTACAATAAACTGAAACTAACGTGCAACACTAATGGGCCCTCATTGCTTACGGACCCCTATGCATTTGCCCCCCTTGTCCCTCCCTGGGCCTAGACGGTGCCAATTGCAGAAATTAGACCAGAAGAACCAAATAACTAGTAAAACAATGTGTAGTAAAGAAAGGAAGCTTGTAGTTTTACGTGACCATTAATCTCGCAATCATGAGCCATGGGACCTTCTTTTTGCGTTGAATCCGAACCACAGGACACGGCATTGCACTTAAAAATATCTTGCATGCATTGACCAGGAATCGAACCTGGTCCACCTTGGTGAGAGGCCAACAGCTTGATAGCTGCGCCACCACGCCCCCAAGTATACAGTAGATTATAATCAACAAGTTCTCTCTAACATACAATAGCCTACTAGTTCATATACAGTATACAATTTGCGTACCTAGTTAGAATGCACCCGAGTGAAAGAAAATAGGCTGGTACCCGTAGCCTATTATTTTTCATGAGAAACCTAATAGAATTTTGTCACTCTGCCAAGTACAGATATGTTACCATGCTGGGGTAAGTACACCAACAAAATTATAGTAATGTTTGTAGACCTAAATAAAATGTGGTATTTCTTTCATAACTACATACTATATGTAAATTATTTTCACAAATCTGAGTCTTCTTATGGAGAATGGGTTTTCCTCCATAGTCCATAACCAAATAAATTTAATCATCAATTGAATACTCGTATGATTATGAACTTCAAAGCAATGCTATGCCTTTCTAGGCTTGATCCTACTTATCTTCCTGGATGGCTCTCGTGTAGCATCCGTTACCCGTTTCGAAAGTGCGTTATTTTACATAGTAGCGCTCTGAAAATGGTTTGTAATAACTCTGACACATTATTAAAGCCATTTGCCATTGACAAACACCGCATAAACACTTCCAAAATAAGGAAATTGTCAACATTAACTTTCAAGTAATAAACTTATCAAAAAGCAAGTCGTCATGTTTGCTGCCAACTTACTGATTGTGCTGCTAGGCAAAACCATTGGCCTGGATAAAGAGTATTGATGCATGACTACCCCCACTGTGCGTAACAAAAACCAGGGGTGTTTATATCAGCCTAACGCGCAGGGCCACGCTACCTAACCTTTATTGGCCTAGGCGAAAACCATTGGTCTGGAAAAAATGTTGGCACTCTGAAAAAAAATACAGTAACACTCTATCGATAAAATATTCAACTCCTGTATATTAGTAACATTGGCCATTTCTATAGTAAATTTTTCGGATTTTAATGGCGCCGGGCAACGTAATACTACACGAGTTCCTAATTGATATTCAGTCGTACACTCGTATACAACAACGCCTTCAAGAAAATTCAGATGAAAACAAGAGTTTATCTTGGTATGACTGCAAACATTTTTCAATGTATCAATCGTGCAGCGAAGTGAAACCACGCTGCATGATGACTCATCTTAAGCTAAAATGTTGGGAGATGGGGATGCTCTGTGGTATGACCTACATGATGATATTATTACATTCACATTGTACTTCTATGACAAATAAAGCATTTGAAACAATATCACTTTTTTATTATTTTATAAATTAGCCTATTTATGGATACAAGGTAGCAATAATTACTCTAAGTTACTTTTTACATCAACTATCCTATAAGAAAAGCTAGTAAAATGCTATTTACAAGAAAAAAAAATCAATTGTTATTGGCAACTCCAGCTATCTGATTATGACATCTAGCGGTAATAATGAGAAACTTACCAAGTAGGGTACATTTGTCACGTGGTGACTGTTTGTATTATGGTTCCTTGTATCGTGGTAAATTCTTCGTGTCTTTATACATAAGTAATAAGTTTTACTCGTTGATAGAGTGCAAAATGAGTAAAAGCAAAGTATATTGCTCAGTTCACGGCTGTAAGTCGATGTATAAGAGGGCTGCGGATATAAGTTTTCATCACTTTCCAAAAGATGCAAATAGCAATAGCCGAAAGGGGACGATACCAAATAAATACGGTCAACAGGAGCGGGTTGGACCACTCACCACTACACACACTGACGACAGGACGGGTTGTTCACTGTTACGCCAAGCCAAGCCGCACCTAGACAGCCAAGTACGGTCTCGCCGAACCAAGCCGTACCACGACAGCCAAGCTTCATCAGTCAGGTATCCTTCCCCGCTCCCTAGTTCATTTCCCTACCAACCACCATCACCTCGCTCTGCGATATCCGAGCCATTCCACTACGAGTCATATAGGCCTAATTTGACTTCGCAGGGTAAATATCTACTCTGCAAGAACCTGCTACCAGTCCGATATTCAACACCAAACCTACCTGCTAACCATCCAACAAATCAAGCAATTCCTGTCTCCCCAGAGTTTTAATACAAGTTAAACTCATCCCTTTACCCTACCAAGCAGCAAATAATTTCTAGAGTCTATGGTACAGTGAGCAAACTCAAATATAGCTTTTAAACGTAACAGTGCCCTGACTCGAACTGCTCAAAAACAAATACCAGCAGACAACCGATGCTTGATAATATGCAATTGACACATAAAATCTAGTGGAACACACACATTAGATCACGTGTATCGCACAGTTATACATATGTACAATTAAAAATAACACTGTCATTATTTTAGGGTCCACATTTACCGATTATAACCGAAAAATAAAAAGTGTTCCATATCAAACGCGTGTTATTGAGTATTTTTACCCTACTTATCCAGACCGACTGCAGCGCAGCTGGCCACCACGTGTGTACTTCTACTCTCCCACTCCTTTCCTCGTGGTTTTCAAAAATCTTAAACAAAGCAATGCTTGCAGCTGCACCTGACCATAATATTGATGATTTGTCTTTAAGGATAAAGTATTTTCCTCAATCGACCCATTTAAATATTTTAGGCCCTGCACTACATCAATTTCAGTCTGCGTTTTACCTGCTCGAGGGCACTTAAGCTCTACACAACAGAGTGGACTAACCACACCATCCAGACTTACACCTAACCATGGGGCACTTGGAGGAACAATAATGCCCACCGGTTCCACTTTATTTTTAAATGCAATTTCATAAGCTTCTAATGCTACTAGTTCAAATTTTTTCCCATGCACAGTTGCCATGTGTCCCTTGAAATCAGTTTTGAACAGCCTACTCACTTTTAAATTCCAGTCAGGGCTTTTATTTTTGCTGTAAGTAAAAACACTGTAACAAGTAGTACCAGTTAATCTTACTTTTCTTGCATTCTTCCAAATTTCTCCAGATTGGGTAGGAGTTGTCAAACATAATTTTACACTGTCTTCATATGTGAGAGCTACCTTCTCATTAAAAAATTGAGCAATGTCACCTTGAAGTTCTGCATCAAAATCAACCATAGCACTAAATTGTGGCAACAAGTTGTTGTTGCCTAAAAGTTTATGGCATAGGGATAATTGTAGCAAATCATCACCACTCGAGACTTGAACAGTAGTAGTAGTAGCAGTAGTCTCCCTTAAGCGCAAAGTAAGATCCAGCTCGGATCCCTGTGCCCCAGAAAGTAGAATATCCAGTATATTATTCTCGCCTGCACTACCGACTAGGCGACTTTGGAGGGTCGATTTGACAGTTGATCTTCCCATGTGGCAGAATTTATTTATAGGAATCGCTTTGTCGTACATGTAGTTGTCTTTCTTTAACTTGCCCCATTGCTGCTTCAAATCTGTGGAGCTCAGGTCTTCCAAGTTTTCAATTATGTGCCTATTACGAAAAGAAGAAAAAACAAATACAGTCAACTTGTACACTCTTCGATTTATCGGCTTCAACAGTATTATATCTTCTAAATTTAAATGCATCTACTTACCGAAATATGTAAAGCAATGTACCGACTACATGCTTACACTTTCCTGAACTTCCAGCCTTACAGGTACACGAACAAATTAACTTTTTCTCGGCAACTGGTGATCGAATCTCAATTTTAATCTGGCGAGGAACTCCCTTCAAATTACTGGTTTGTAAGCATAAAGCTTCAAGTCTCACTAAATCTTCTCTTTCGGCTACTCTCCCAAACATAATTATGTGTTTGGCAACTAAAATTGCCTGTCCTTCAACGAGAGGCCGCCTAGAATCCCCAACAACATTCAATACATCAATCAAGTCTATCACCATTGCGTCCACCATTTTATCGCGACCGACCTGCCACCTACATTCGATTGAGTTCGCGAATTGAATCACACATCGATTTTAGTCGCTACACTGCGCTCGAAAACGATATCAGATACTATCGGTATAATTCAAACTAAGAGCTGGTTGTTCCAACGCTTCCCGTAATTCAAACGTGATATTTCTTAATTCGATTGATAGGAAGTACCGCACGGACAATTAAATAATACTGGTGTGTGATAAGTGCAGCTGTAATTTTGTCTTACAATTCATTTTTAATATTGTAGTATAGTAGCCTACTCTTTCTATTTGTACATATCTGTGGGGTAGGCCTATGTCATGCCATGTGCTTTGTGGAAACATCCACAACTATTGTGATAGAGCCTATGTTTTCTTCTCTACCTGATATCACAGGGGGAAGAAATCGCCTATTATTAGACCAATTACTAAAATATGAAAGAAAGAAAGGAATATAAAGTAGTGGTGTGGGAGATAAGAGTAGGGGAAAGGGAGTGGTAGGCACGGGCCGGGAGGGGAGAGGAGCGAGTAGGCCAGGTCGGGGACGGATCGCGCTCAAGAGTGCATCGTCGCACCTTCTCATATCGTCAGTTGGAACTACTTGCGTCGAGCAATAGGTTGGTGTAAAAATTTTGCATTAAGTTGCAGCTCTACCCATATATCCTCCTTGGTCTAGTGTCTACTCATTTTTAAGCTGAAACATATGTTGTGGCATGGCGTGCAAATGTGGATGTTTGTTAAGAATGGTTCATAATTTTCCTTATTCACGTGAGTAACCAGTTTCGTCTATCATGGTATGTTTAGGCCTACGTTTATTTATTGTGGGTTCTTATTATATATTTTTCTTAAGCCGGTCAAGGTATTCTCGTCTGTTGTACTTGGTGATCATACTTGCTCGTAGTCGAGATAGTTTTCTTAACCTTATTTGTTTATCTTGCTTTAATTATTTTCCTCCTATCTCGATATGTAGTGTACTCCTTATGAGTCTGTGTAAGTACATCTGCGATGATGTAAATTATTTTATTTATTTGTCTGGTTGACTTTGGTAACCTCAATTCTATTGTTCACTTTTAGTAATTATTGACATATGTTTATCGAATAAACATATTGAACCCTTATTGATTTGCCGATCAATAAGTCTTCATGATTTTTTATTATTATTACTGATATCCAGGCAGAGCATGTTGGAGATTGACAAAGGGAAGGTAGTGTGTCGCAACGCTTGCAACAGAGGTGGCGAGGTAGTTATTCCTGGGGTTGACCGAGTAAGCCGAGTTCAAGGACAAATTCAGGGTGAACGCGCATCCAAGTCGGCGTTATTATGGGCGTGCCAGAAGTGAATTTCCAACCGATACACGATTGAATCATCGAATCAGGAGAGAGGACGCCTAAACCACGCGGAGACGTGCGTACCTAAAAAGGGCGTTAAAACACGTGTATGAAGAACCGCCGATGCGACAGGATTCCGCATGAGTGCATTGAGACGTTTAAAAAACAAGAATAAGTTTGATACTAGTCCCATGTCTGTGAGGTGAAAATTACAGATTATTTTCACAGATTGCCCCCCACTCCACCCCTTTCTGTCAGTTTCTAATAAATTGATCGGTGATGAGTAGTTTGAGACACAACTTTATCGGGCTCTGAGGAGCATCGTTCACGCCAGTTTCAGACACGATTTTTATCAGGCTCTGGTGAGCATACTTCACGTCAGTCTGAACGAACATTTTCTTGGGCTCTTGGGAGCAGAGTTCAGGCCTAGCGGAGGGAGATCTCTAGTTGAGATAAGCGCTACGCGGTAGACGTAATTTGTGAGACTTGTTAAAAGCCAGTTGCGTGGTGGACGAAGATTGTAATATTTTCTGTAAATTTTGTGTTATATTTTGTGTGATGTATATGTGCGTGTGAAGTAAGCAAATGCTTAGATAGGGCCAGTTCAACGCTGAGTAATCGCCCAGGACATTTTGAGTGAAAGTCAGTAGCTCATAGCGATTCTAGCTAGGTAGAATATATACTTTGAACATTTCTTTCCAAGAAGCCACGCCAAGATGTCTACAGGAAGGTCGATTGGTGGAATGAAGTGCTACGCCTCTACCAGAACGTCGACGATGAAGGAGTAGATTTCCCGTGGGGAAATGCATTGGGATGGAGGTTGATTTCTACAAGCTGCACGGTGATGTACAAACCATTGATTTATTCAATATGTAGCTAGATTAGACGCGGGAACGTTGTAAATATTTTATTCATTGTTTTTCTTGTGTATTTAGATTTTTGTGCGCCGACACTGTTATATTTAAATGTACGTTGGCACGTGGCCAAAATGTTTGTTTGATTGTATAGTTTTTCTTATGAGTCATTATTAGTATGCACGGCGTGTGTATTTTGATTTTATTCATGCGAATGCGAAATTCGTCATGGTCGATAAATGGTGCTTTTATTCAAATTCATTTTTAGTAGGAGAAGGGGGTAAAAGTTGTTAGATGTTGTACGAACAGGTTTTTATTCATACTAGGGTTGCCGAGCGCAACAAGTTAAGATGTAACTGTAGAACACCTTAGTTCTATATTTTTGAGTTTTTTTGAGATCCCTTTTCAGGTTCTTTAGTCACGGACTAGATTGGGAGCGCAAGTCGGTGGAAAATATTTTATGTCCTTTATTTCAGGTTTCTGTCAAACCCATACGTGTGATTCTGGTGTGTGTATTGTGTCAAGGTGTGTGTATTGATTCTTCGTGATGAGGGGTAGAATGTGCCTACCGCCCTCATAATATTGTGGTTGTATTATTTTTGGAAAGGCAGAGCGCTCTTCGAGGCTACTGTACCTTGTCCTGTGCTGATTCTTGGATTTCCTTGGGAAATGCTAAGATATTTTATTTTGACACGCACACGTATATTATGTGCTTTTGGGAGCACGCTTCTTCGAGACTCGAGCCATTGCTACGGCAGGTCGAGGTAATTGACACGTGGGTTGAGAGATGTGAAGATTCCACTTTGCGCCCGTCTATGTGTGGTGATTCATCGTTTAGGCAGTCCAGCTGACCTACTGACCACTGGGGGCTATCTGTAGCAAACCTGTTCTTTTAATGGTAATTGGATCATAATTTTAATTGGGAGTTTGCCATGTCCGTTACGAATTACCGCATATCGTATGAAATGAAATATTTATTTTATGATGTAAATGTTGGCTTTGAGCCTAGTGATTTCTGTGACTCATTTCATTTGTTTGTAATGTTAGATTTTGTTTGTTGTGACACCGTTGGGTGTATTTTGTATTTCTCTTGTAAAAATGGCAAGCGGCCATATATGTATTTTTCTTGATTGGTCACGTGATGATTTACTTGTGTTGATTTGAAAAGTCCTAATTTTAGGCGTTAATGTTGTTTGCTACGGCAGTTCTTTGATTCCAGTTTCATGCGGAAATAATTTTTGTTTTATTTAGTGTAGGAAGTGTCGGATTAGTTTAATTAGTGTTTAGTTGGTTCCTCGTGTCTGTCTAGCTCTAAGACAATGCAGATTCGTCCCCTGAAGGTTTACTGGATGGTAACGAATCTCGCATTAATTTGTACACATCGTAACGCATGTAGAAAAGCCGCACACGCACATGTCATTGCAGTATTTTGGGACATTCGGTCCAGATGTTTACGATCTCTCCTGAGATCAGGCCTAGTTTGGCATTTTTATTTAATTCAAGTTGTGTCATTTGGGAGACCTTGTTTTTGTTGTTGTTGTAAATAGTGTAAATTTGTTGATCTGTTATTAAATTCATATGTTTTAATCCTGGTATTCACTTTTCCCTGCATGTTATTTTGTTATATGTTACCCTGCATGTTATAAGAAGCGCTTAACAACAACTTTACGCAATGGACTGTTACACCCCCCGAAATTGAGTCTCATATGCTTCTTTGCAAGGGTTCATATATTTAAAATGGCTGCTCAAGTGGGGATTGTTGTTGTTTTGTTGACCTCATACTTATTTCGCTGAGAAATGATGCCAGGTTAGCAGGACAAACGTAAATTCAGTAAATTGAGGCGAAGTTGCACCGCCATGTGTATCAGTAAAATCACTGAGTTCTTAAAGTTAGAAATGTTGAACAAGGTTAGAAATTGATATTGTGTTTGTTGATAACTTGTTCTGGCGCCCGGCTTAAAATTAGAAAATTTTGCATATTTAGTGAACTCAGTCAAAAGCACGAAGGTGTTGCCTTCTTTTACATTTAATTAACTTCGGTTAATTAAAGTGTTTTTCGTAAATTCTGTTAGTTAGGAATTTAAAAGCAGATCACAAGGGAGTTATTTTGTTGTTTGGAAATAAGAGTCATTATTCAGTAAGAGCTTGATTACTGAAAATTTATTTAAATTTGAATCAATGTAATATTTAAATATCAAGACATGTGTGTGTGTACGACTGAAATCCCATTGCATGACCCTATTTTCTCAGAATATATTTGTGTTTTTTACGATTGCTAGCATCGAGGAGATGAAAGTGTTGTTGGAGCAGATGTCTGTGCAAATGTCTGCAAAGACGGAGGAACAGTTAAAAGGCATGAAGGAGGAGATAAATGAAAATAGTGAGAAACAGTTAAATAACATAACTACTCAATTACGTGAACAGAGTGAACAGAGCGATAAACAATTACAGGACGTGAACAGTAACATTACGGTACAATTGCAAATCCAGAAATTGGATAGTGACAACCAATTACATGAGTTGCGTGAACAGAATGATAAACAATTACACGAGTTACGTGAACAGAGTGATAATAATAATAAAGAGTTAGTTGAACTAAACCACAAGTTATCGGAGCAGGCAACTTTACAAACTGTTCAGTTAGAGAGGATAACCCTCGAAATAAATCAGAGTACTAAAGTAGAACTAGAGAAACTGGCGGGGTGGTGGCAGAGAATAATTCGAGACAGCTAGGCGAAATCAAGAAACTAGAATCCAAATTTGACGACAAACTAGTACAGTTAGATGGAATGGTAGCTGCCAAACTAAAACAAATCGAGACAACATGCGTGAACAATACGGCAGGGATTAAAAGCACGCAGGACGAATTACAAGGGCAATTCAACAGAATAGAGGCGAAGAATATTAACATACAAGAGCAGATTAATTCAGTCGACGACAATGTGTTAGGATTGATAAAAAGAACTCGACAAACTGGAGATAAAAACGGAGAAAGAAAGGATGTACTTGCGCGAAAACCTGGAAGACCAGTTAAGTAAAAATCAAGAGAAAATACAAGAAATAGGGGAACAGCTTGAGATGAATCAGGAAAGCAACGAAGAAAAAATTAACAATTTGAAGAGTAGAATCCGGAAAGATTGGGAACAGGAGGTGAATGGGACTAAAGGGGATAGGCTGACTATATTAAAGAGGCTAGGTGAAAATAACTCTAGAATACAGGCTCTGGAGGAAAGTATCAAGTCCAAGCTCCAAGAACACGCAGACCTCATCGTTAAAAATGAGATAAGAATTTTAGAGAATGCCACTTTATTCTCTTCAGAAAATTCAGTAGGGAAACACGGAAATATTGGAAGTCCGGAGGGGTCGAAGCTAGCTGAGGATACGAGCCGAGGTCAGAGTCCAAAGATAACTTGCGACACATGCCAAAATTACAGAGGGGAGACGTCAACTCCACAACCTGGTGTGACACCTGCCCAAGTCATACAAGTAATTAGGGGAAATGATTTTAAACCAGACAAATTCAGGGAAAATTCAGGATCTACTCCAAAAGCATTTTTGCGCCAGCTGGATGATTATTTTAATGACCAACACGTCAGTACCGCAAAACAGCTTCATCTAGTGGAGAAATATTTAGAGGGCTCAAGTTTAATCTGGTTTCAAAGCTTCAAGTATACGTTTAATGACATGGCCCAGTTTAAAGAAGCATTTTTGAGGAAATTTTGGAGTCCTTCACTGCAGCAGGGGTTGAGGATGGACTTATATACCAGAAAATACCATAGTACACATCCTACAAGGTTTTCTGAGTTTTTTAGCCAGCAGCTAGTAAAATTCCGGGATTTTGACGAACCGCCTTCCGAGGAAAACATGGTATTAACTGTCGGCAAGCAGCTTCCGATGAACATACAGCAATTTTTAGTGGCAGGAAATATCAAAACCGCAGTTCAGGCCGAGGAGATACTCCGCCACTTGGACGAAACGAGCATGGTTAGTCCGCAGACCGGGAGACGGAATATGGAATGCGTGAACACTGCAGAAATAGTTGAGAGGCATCAAAACGGTCAAAGTCAGAACAATCAGACGAAGACACAGTCCACTAGCACACAATTTACGCCCAGACGGCAGGAATTCGGCGGTCGAAACCAATACAATAATAATAACAATAGGAACTTCGAAAATCGCCGTGATAATTACAACAATCAGAACAACAATCACAATCAGAGGACGTACCAGCGAGAATATACTAACTGGCGGGGAAACCAAAGGCAGGGTAGACGATATCAAAGGAACGGGGACAGCAGATGGAATAATCAGAGGAATTATCGGCAAGAAAACCAGGGAGATTATCGTAATGACTGGAACGAGCGTTACGCTGAGTCGCAAAAATATTTGGATGAATTAAATGCAGAAGAAGAAACAGAGAAAGAGAAGTGGGGGCGTGCGATGGCAAATAGAAAAAGTCCAGATAATCACCAGGATGCGGGAGCGGAAAGTTTATTACGTCAGCAGGAGAGACACGATGACAACCGGCGAAACTCGACAAATGGGTCGCAGGAAAAAAAAAACCTCGGTCACATCAAAACCAGATAGCCTGAAAACGGAGGAAACTAGGGAACGGGAGGAATTGATTGTTGCGAATATTGAAGAGCGGGTAGCATTCCCGGACGATTGCCTGGAAGAAGTGGTGAAGGACCGAGAGAATGTAATTAGACAATTACCAATTATTTATGCTCATATTGGAGGTCTTAGAGTGAGGTGCCTTATCGACACGGGTAGCCAAGTGAGTTTATTCACGGAAGCATTGTTGAAGGAAATTGGAAATAAACAAACCATTCCAATTATGCCTGTACCATTAATGAAAGTCCGAGGGGTCATTCCTGACAAGACCATAGTATGCAAGCACCAAGCATATTTAGATCTGGAGATATTAAACCATACATTTTCACAAACTTTTATCGTGATACCAAAGATGAATTATAATGTTATTCTGGGAGCCAACTTCATTTGTGATTTCCACGCTATAATTGACCTACATAATAACACTGTGAGTTTTAAACAAGTTGAGGGGTTGAGTCACGTTGGTCTGAACATGGAAGAAAGTCCACTAGTGAGAGAGGCGAATACTTGGGTCATTGAAGAATGCACTAATGAGGCGATTGAAGATAAGAACTCGACGGAGGGACGAGTAAGCCAGACAGCAGTTATTGAAATTGACGGTCAAGATATTTCGCAGGAACTTTGGATACATTTGGCGGAGGAAGAAATTAGCGGGTCCAAATTTGAAATTTTACTTCAGGAGCGACTTAAGGAGGCAATATTAGGGGAACCTGACAGAAGCAAATTAGAGGAGATTTTGAGACATCATAAGGGAGTTTTCGACACGATCCCTGGAAAAGTATTAAATTTTCAGTATGCCATGCAAATTACCGATTGGACCCCATTTAAGAGTAAATTGTACCCGATCCCAGAGAAACATTTTGCTCAGGTCAAGGACATTATTACTAACCTATTAGATTCTGGAATGATTAGAAAAGCAGCAACCCCATATTTAAATGCAATATTGGCTGTGGCCAAACCCAATGGATCAATCAGATTATGCCTAGACGCACGGGTTTTAAATAGCAAACTGTTAGTCGTGCACGACCAAGCGCCAAGGATCAAGGATGTATTGATGAGCTTCCGTGGAAAGAAGATCCCTTCTAGCGTCGATTTAACGAATAGTTTCCACCACCTGGAACTTGAGGAAAAATCCCAGTTATTGACGGGGTTTTTATTTGATAACCAAAGCTATATCTGGTCTCGCATGCCCTTTGGTGTAAAAACAGCAGTGCATTGATAAGAGCACTAGACGGGAATCTAACTGAAGAGGTCAAAAGCTTTACTACAAGATATGTTGATGACATACTCATAGCATCAGAAACAATGGAGGAACATTTGGAAAACCTAAACAAACTTTTATAATTTGAGAACCATGAATTTCAAAATTAATTTGAAGAAATGGTACTTTTGCCAGAGCGAGATTCTGTATTTGGGTCACATAATTGATGTTGAGGGCGTGAGGCCAAATCCGGCGAAAATAGACGCAATTAAGAAATTCCCTACACCAACTAAAGTGAAACATGTTAGAGCATTTTTGGGGGTGACAGGTTTCTTTAAGGAGAATTGTCCTGGGTACACGGAAACAGTAGCACCGATGCAAGAGATGCTTAAGAAATCTAATCGATGGTCATGGAATGAGGAGTGCGACAGGTCCTTTAGAGCCACGAAAGACCTACTGGAGAATTGTGTGAAGTTAGGATACCCAGACTTCGCGAAGAACTTTGTGATTCAGGCAGACGCTTCGTTGAGTGGGATCGGCGCCATGCTTTACCAAGAGGACGCTGATGAACCCAAGAATCGATCATATTTGGCATTTACTAGTCGTAAACTTAGGAAGCACGAGATAAACTACACTGTTACGGAACTTGAGTTGTTAGCAATTTTGTACTCGTTGCTACAATAGCGCACGATGGTCTTCGGGTACTCCATTGTTGTCAGAACTGACCACCATGCACTGACCTTCTTATTCAAAACAACGATGGCAAGCGAAAGAGTTACGCTTTGGTCCATTTATATACAGCAGTTCGATATCACCATAGAACACTGCCCTGGAAGGATGAACATCATACCAGATGCTTTAAGCAGGAACACTGAAGATGAGAACGAGACAGCAGTAGATGTACAACACATAGCATTAACACCTAAGGCTCGCGAATTTTTGGATAAGTTGAAAGAAATTCAGAAGGAACAAGAAAGGGACCCATGGATGATGATGATGATGATCAAGTTTTACAAGAAGGAACTACAGCCAGATTCACCTGAATATCGAGAAGCCCGTGCAAAGGACGCAAAATTCCATTTCCTCAATAATCTTCTTCACAAGTTCGTGGATGATGATCACACCAAACTTCGAATTCTAGTTCCAGCATCGTTACAGAGAGGACTGACGTGGCATGTCCATGAAAGCTTAGCACATATCGGCACTGATAAAACTGAAGCAACAATAGGAGAAACTTTTACTTGGCCAAAGATGCGATACACCATTGTTGAAGTAATTAGGACTTGTGACGAGTGTCAGTGTACTAAGCCCAATAATTTCATACTGAAACAGCTTCCAAAACCTTTATTACCACAGAAACCGTGCGAACTGGTCGCCATTGACTGTTTCGGTCCTCTAGTTAAGGGAAAACGAGGATGCCGACACCTTCTTGTATGTGTCGATGTATTTTCCAAGATGGTGGTATTATGTCCAATCCAGAGGACGACATCAAAGCAAGTCCTTAGCAGAATCCAGAACAAAGTCATTCCGACGCTTGGGAAGCCGGAATTCATCTTATCGGACCATGGAACATATTTTACAAGTAATGTTTTTAGACAAGGTCTAGAGAACTTAGGAATAAAGCATGTTCTATCTAGCATTCGCCACCCTTGTGGAAATCAAAGCGAAAGAACGATTCGCTGTGTTGCAAAATATTACCGCGTCATGATTCCAAATGATCATAATAAGAGGGTCGACAGAGTAGGAGATATTGAGATGTGCATGAATACTACGAAGCACGAGTCGACAGGTGAAGTCCCACTAGATGTACACCACAACAGGACGCCTGAAAGATCTTGGGATAAGATTATTCCATGCCCAAGGGACCCGCTGTTAATACATGAGCTGCGAATTCAGAGAACCAGAGAATACATGAGGAGCCAGGCGGACCGAAGATTGAGGAGATACAGAGGGAAGAAATTTCATCGTGAACTTCAGGAACAGGAATTGTGCTTGTTCGGAGACCACCGATATCAGATCCTAAGAACAAAGTATTTGCCAAGTTCTGTGCAAAATTTATCGGCCCGTTCCGTATTATCAAAAATTTGGGTAATAATGCTTATCGACTTGAAGAATTGAGCACTGGCGCTAAATCTGTCTTCAATAGTGCTAATCTCAAACCATATTACAGAAGGGAACCATTTGATGAGTAAACGGGACAAGGAATGCAGAATCCAATTGCAAAAATTAATTTGAGATCCCACATTCAAATGTACGTGGCTACGTGATACCTGGGAGAGCGAGCTTTGTTTGTAAACATGACGGCAGGTCTGGCAGAAGTTGTAATTGTGTGTGAGCAAGAGAGGGGAGGTCTAGCGAGACGTGTGAATGACATCTCAGAGGGGCACATTGCAGCGAGAAGCGCGCACACTAATTGGGACTGTGGAATGTACACTCAGGCAGACGAGTGAGGTACTTAAGTGATGTTATCTATACTACTGTGGATATTGTTTTTAAAATCCAAATCAATCACTTGCTTCGAATTTCAAAACCTTGCTGAGGATAAATGAACCCTTATTGATTTGCCGATCAATAAGTCTTCATGATTTTTTATTATTATTATTACTGATATCCAGGCAGAGCATGTTGGAGATTGACAAAGGGAAGGTGGTGTGTCGCAACGCTTGCAACAGAGGTGGCGTGGTAGTTATTCCTGGGGTTGACCGAGTAAGCCGAGTTCAAGGACAAATTCAGGTTGAACGCGCATCAAAGTCGGCGTCATTATGGGCGTGCCAGAAGTGAATTTCCAACCGATACACGATTGAATCATCGAATCAGGAGAGAGGACGCCTAAACCACGCGGAGACGTGCGTACCTAAAAAAAAAGGGCGCTAAAACACGTGTATGAAGAACCGCCGATGCGATAGGATTCCGCATGAGTGCATTGAGACGTTTAAATAACAAGAATAAGTTTGATACTAGTCCCAAGTCTGTGAGGTGAAAATTACAGATTATTTTCACAGATTGCCCCCCACTCCACCTCTTTCTGTCAGTTTCTAATAAATTGATCGGTGATGAGTAGTTTGAGACACAACTTTATCAGGTTCTGAGGAGCATCGTTCACGCCAGTTTCAGACACGATTTTTATCAGGCTCTGGTGGGCATACTTCACGTCAGTCTGAACGAACATTTTCTTGGGCTCTTGGGAGCAGAGTTCAGGCCTAGCGGAGGGAGATCTCTAGTTGAGATAAGCGTTACGCGGTAGACGTAATTTGTGAGACTTGTTAAAAGCCAGTTGCGTGGTGGACGAAGATTGTAATATTTTCTGTAAATTTTGTGTTATATTTTGTGTGATGTATATGTGCGTGTGAAGTAAGCAAATGCTTAGATAAGGCCAGTTCAACGTTGAGTAATCGCCCAGGACATTTTGAGTGAAAGTCAGTAGCTCATGGCGATTCTAGCTAGGTAGAATATATACTTTGAACATTTCTTTCCAAGAAGCCACGCCAAGATGTCTACAGGAAGGTCGATTGGTGGAATGAAATGCTACGCCTCTACCAGAACGTCGAGGATAAAGGAGTAGATTTCCCGTGGGGTAATGCATTGGGATGGAGGTTGATTTCTACAAGCTGCACGGTGATGTACAAACCATTGATTTATTCAATATGTAGCTAGATTAGACGCGGGAACGTTGTAAATATTTTATTCATTGTTTTTCTTGTGTATTTAGATTTTTGTGCGCCGACATTGTTATATTTAAATGTACGTTGGCACGTGGCCAAAATGTTTGTTTGATTGTATAGTTTTTCTTATGAGTCATTATTAGTATGCACGGCGTGTGTATTTTGATTTTATTCATGCGAATGCGAAATTCGTCATGGTCGATAAATGGTGCTTTTATTCATATTCATTTTTAGTAAGAGAAGGGGGTAAAAGTTGTTAGATGTTGTACGAACAGGTTTTTATTCATACTAGGGTTGCCGAGCGCAACAAGTTAAGATGTCACTGTAGAACACCTTAGTTCTATATTTTTGAGTTTTTTTGAGATCCCTTTTCAGGTTCTTTAGTCACGGACTAGATTGGGAGCGCAAGTCGGTGGAAAATATTTTATGTCCTTTATTTCAGGTTTCTGTCAAACCCATACGTGTAATTCTGGTGTGTATTGTGTCAAGGTGTGTGTATTGATTCTTCGTGATGAGGGGTAGAATGTGCCTACCGCCCTCATAATATTGTGGTTGTATTTTTTTGGAAAGGCAGAGCGATCTTCGAGGCTACTGTACCTCGTCCTGTGCTGATTCTTGGATTTCCTTGGGAAATGCTAAGATATTTTATTTTGACACACACACGTATATTATGTGCTTTTGGGAGCACGCTTCTTCGAGACTCGAGCCATTGCTACGGCAGGTCGAGGTAATTGACACGTGGGTTGAGAGATGTGCAGATTCCACTTTGCCCGTCTATGTCTGGTGATTCATCGTTTAGGCAGTCCAGATGACTGACTGACCCCAGTAAGCTATCTGTAGCAAACCTGTTCTTTTAATGGTCATTGGATCATAATTTTAATTGGGAGATCGCCATGTCCGTTACGAATTACCGCATATCGTATGAAATGAAATATTTATTTTATGATGTAAATGTTGGCTTTGAGCCTAGTGATTTCTGTGACTCATTTCATTTGTTTGTAATGTTAGATTTTGTTTGTTGTGACACCGTTGGGTGTATTTTGTATTTCTCTTGTAAAAATGGCAAGCGGCCATATATGTATTTTTCTTGATTGGTCACGTGTTGATTTACTTGTGTTGATTTGAAAAGTCCTAATTTTAGGCGTTAATGTTGTTTGCTACGGCAGTTCTTTGATTCCAATTTCATGCGGAAATAATTTTTGTTTTATTTAGTGTAGGAAGTGTCGGATTAGTTTAATTAGTGTTTAGTTGGTTCCTCGTGTCTGTCTAGCTCTAAGACAATGCAGATTCGTCCCCTGAAGGTTTACTGGATGGTAACGAATCTCGCATTAATTTGTACACATCGTAACGCATGTAGAAAAGCCGCACACGCACATGTCATTGCAGTATTTTGGGACATTCGGTCCAGATGTTTACGATCTCTCCTGAGATCAGGCCTAGTTTGGCATTTTTATTTAATTCAAGTGTGTGTCATTTGGGAGACCTTGTTTTTGTTGTTGTTGTAAATAGTGTAAATTTGTTGATCTGTTATTAAATTCATATGTTTTAATCCTGGTATTCACTTTTCCCTGCATGTTATTTTGTTATATGTTACCCTGCATGTTATAAGAAGTGCTTAACAACAACGTTACGAAATGGACTGTTACACCCCCCGAAATTGAGTCTCATATGCTTCTTTGCAAGGGTTCAATATGAATATTGGGGACTCCGTCTAGGGTTCTGATGATGATCAGACGTATTGCTCTTCGGCTCCTACTTAATACGAATTTATTTGATTATTCTTCGTGGTTTAACTTATATATTTTTGACGTTCATAACTGTTAGTCATTAAAACACTTTGAACAGATATTTTATGATTTAATTCTAACTTCGGTGAAATAATGAATTGATTTATTATCTACTAAGCTGATAGTTGATTAATCGTCGTTTTCCTAATTTAATTTGTTTCCTCGTCTTCTACATATTTAATTAATGTCAGTTTGGTAAGTGTTCAAATATTTATGTATTTTATTTATTGTTAAAATACATTATAAAATCTAGTTGATCTTGTTGTTTTCTATTCACTTAGTTCTATGCCAGGTATCGTCTCATTAACCTCTGGGAAAACACTGGGTAGCACTATTTCCACAGGGTCTCTTACCCTTCTGGTCCACTTTGGGTACGATGCGGTTAGCAAAGTGACCAGGTGCTTACTCCGTACAATCCAGAATTGCCACTCGTAGCGTGCGATGCCAGTCCAGTGGGTGTCGCAGGAATCTTGTCTCATGTATTTGATGGTATTGAAAGACCTATAGCTTTTGCATCCAGATCACTGACGGATACAGGTAGAAGATATTGTCAGTTGGACAAAGAGGCTCTGGCAATAATGTTCTCCGTTTATCATTTTTCGTTTACATTTATGGAAGCAAATTTCAAATTAATACAGACAATAAACCTCTTACAAGAATTCTACATCCAGATTCAAATATTCCAGCAATGACCTCAGCAAGATTACTCCGCTATGCATATTTCCTTCAGGAATTTGATTACGAAGTGAAATGCCTAAAGGCGGATGATCATGTAAATGTGGACTGTCTTTCGCGAGCACCGAATCCAGAGCATAAAACTTCCATTGAACAAGTGTTTGGCAACGAAGTTTTAATGTTGTGTGATCAGATCATTAATCAGATTTCGAGCGAAGCAATAACCCCCAAGAACCTGATCAAAGCATCTCGTGAAGACGATAAACTCATCCAAATTCAAAATGAACTCAATTCAACCATAAATACAGATTCAAAGTATACCATTCAGTACGAACTCCTCTTTAAAGACCATCGGTTAATTGTTCCATCCAAAGCAGTTACGGCCAGCGGTGTTAAATGAACTACACCACACACACGTTGGAATCGTTAGGATGAAGCAGCTAGCACGGAGATATGTTTATTGGAAAGGGATCGGCGGGGACATTGAACGAATGGTGAGATCCTGTGAAGCTTGTGCACTGCTGCAGAAAAGCCATGCAAAAGTACCTGTGCACCAGTGGGATGAACCAAGAGAAAACTTTGAACGAGTACACATCGACTACACGGGACCGTTCAGAAACCTCAATTTCCTGGTTCTAGTTGATGCCAAATCTAACTGGGCAGAAGTCCGAACTCAAACAAGCGCACCCACATCAGAATCGACGTTGACGTTTTTGCTACACACGGATTTCCATAAGTTCTCGTGTCAGACAATCCTACAATATTTACATCAATGGAATTTGAAGACTACTGCATTAAGAATGGAATTATTCAGAAATTTAGTGCTCCACATCATCCCACAACCAATGGATTAGCCGAAAGATACGTGCAACGTTACCTTTTGGCAGGGTCGCCTCGTCTAAAAAGTCCGCATGACGTCACATCAAAATGAATGTCAATGTCTCTGCCCAGGTCAACAACAAGACCAACAGGGTCGGATGTGACTCGCGCCCGGCAACCTTTTCATATCATACTTTTTTGAATCAGGCTGAGTAGACTTGATATAACACTAAGGCACCAACTTCAAGAACAGTCCAACGTGCCCCCAGTGAAATTTCTTACCAAAAACTTTTAAGAATTGTTTTAAAAATGTTTTGCTAATAAAATTTTTAAAGTGTCTTTATATAGTGTGTATTAAGCCATAATCATCCAATATGAGGGCCATATAAGTTCGAAAAGACCTCTTTAAATTGCTGCATTTTATCCCTTGCATTACGGTTTAAATGGTTTGAGTATATAGTATTGAGTGCTATTTTTTCATATTCTCCTAAAATGTGCATGTCTTTGTTGTCAATATGTTTTTGATGGATGTTAACATATTTTTAATTTGTATGGCTGAAGAAGGGTCCAGGAAGACCCGAAACATGTCCCTTTAAAAACGGCAATAAACTTTTAGTTGCCTATTAAGAAAAGTATTGATTGGGCTGAGACCCCTTACCCCATTATAAGTGAACAACTATGACCTGTCGAGTTAACAGGTCGAAGGCCTTCTTAAAATCCACAAAGATGGCGTGAAATTTACCTCTATGGTGACGAAGTGCTTCATCAATATCTGACAGTAGGTTTCCAATTGCCTGTAGAGTTGATTTACCCTTTTGAAAACCAAACTGTTGGTCTGGGATTTTGTCAGCTAAACTTTTTCTGTCAGTCTGTCCGTCAGAATTCTTGTGAATATTTTGAATATTGTGTTCTCGAGCGCTATTCCTCTATATGAATCCGGAGAGTCTGCACTTCCTTTCCCTTTATAAAGTAGTTTGATAAATGACGTTCTCCAGGATGACGGTATTGTACAGGTTTTAAGACACTTATTGAAAAGTGTAGGCAATATGTCACGAAGGTAAGGCAAAGCCTCTTTCAAGTGTTCATTAAATATTTCATCAGGCCTGGGGGATTTGCCAGCTTTAAGACTGAGTATAAGTTTCACAACCTCCACCTCAGTAATTGATATTTGTGTGTAGATTTAGCGGACGTTTCCTTCATGTACCAACCGAGGGCATGTAGTTAAATGATATTGTTTAGCATATTAGCCATTACTGACTAGTTATATAGTCCTATTAATAATTTCATTTCTGTTTCTTTTCAGGGTCTGAGGAGACAACGTTGCTTTTCATCAACCATAGAATTGCGCACGACGACCTGTTTACAGGGAAGAGAGGATCGGCATCGGTGTGCTACTCTGCTATAGTGGCAAAAATGAATGCCGGTAGGCCTAGGTCACCAAAGGTTTCAAAAAAGATTCTAGAAAAGAAGTGGGCCAACTTAATGGCGAAATATAGGGCCATCAAATCGCCCCCTACAGGAACAAGCACTGAGGGTGGGAGCCGTACCCCTACCACCTAGCCATATTTTACTACAATAGACTTTTTTCTCTGAATGGCATTCTAACAACCCCCCTTTCATTGTAGATTCATCCAAACCCAAACCATCCTGTTCCAATCCAAATCCTCCTCCTCCTCCTCACAGTCCCGACATTATTTATGTCACTCCTTGGAAATAGCCATAGCCCATATTCTTTGGCCATAACCATGGTGCTATCAACACATAATTTCTGTATTATAAATCATTATTAAGTTATAAGTATATAAAGTTATAACTACAAGTGTGTGTTCTCACTTCATTTATATCGTGTGCATTTCGACCACCAAGACACAACAGAGGGCCTGGGAAAATAGACGAAAGTAAATTCAGCAAGCGAAAGTACAAGGGACACCATGTGGAGGGCCATTGAGCGGGAATCCGGTCGGAGCTTACTTGTCGCCGTGGAAGATAAAACAGCCCTAACACTGACTGCTATCATCAAGGAATGGATTTTGCCCGGGACGACCATCATTTCTGACTGTTGGAAGGCCTACTGCAAATTGATTGAAGAAGGATTTAAACACCTCGCAGTCGATCACACTTAAAATTTTGTAGACCCCAACACCCAAGCCCACACCAACACCATTGAATCCACAGGATAGTAATGGTTGTACGCTACTTTATTCAGGCTCGAAATGTACTTGCAGAAATAATACTTGATGTTTAAATTGCAGCAAGTACCAGTTTGTAAGCCAAAATCAGTAGTGCATTCTATTTCAAAACTAAAAAGAAAAATACAGATTTTTATTCAATTCCAAGTTCTAATTTTAACTTCTTTTCTTTTAATTCCAGCACTCTCAGGTACCGTACAAGCATCTGGAGTACAGAATTGTTTAATTTCCTTGTGTCCTTAGTTTCAAACTCCTCCAAGATGCTTCTCTTTCGCTTGGGGATTAGGCCTATAGTTTATGTCAGAGTTGGAGAGGAATTCGCAAAATCCGTGGGGTTTTCCATATGTATACTTCCTTCCTCTTCCTCCACTGTCAATTCTATGATTGGTGTTGGAGGAATGTTTTCCTCATTTATGTGAGTTATCCCCACTCTAACTGCAGGTTGCTCCTAAGAAAGAAAAGTATCCTATATCTTTACGTTACGTGTGTAATTTTAAGAACACTTCACAATAATTAATTATACGTAGCAGATAAAATCCTAGGCCTGAATTTTGAACCGGGAGTCCTCAGAACTAAAGGCCTGGTCTAATATTTGCAGCAGCTGCCACATCATCCTCCTTTCCTTCATCTAACGTCAAATTATCACCTAATTATAATGGTGGTGATAGTTCATGATCCTTATCCTGTAAGTACTTAGCTTTATTATGCAATACGCAACAGCAAATTATAAGTTTTGGTACGTTATTTAAAAACAAGCGTAGCCTACTTTATGCTGAAGAATTGGGAAACGCTGTTTCAATTGCCCAAAAACAACCCGTTCTTTAGTAAGTTAATGCATCTGTTATAAGCAGTTTCATGTGGTGTCTGTGGATCTCTGAACGGTGTCATAAGCCATGGTACAATACCATAACCACTGCTAAGAGCAAGGCATTTAAGTTACTCCATTTCGACTTAATTTCGTCTGGACAGCTGAATTTTTCCAGATTCTTGAATCGTGCACAGATCCAGGGCATGATACATCAACACTGGTGAACACTGCCTTGGAATTGCACGTTGCCTGTACATTAATACTTGCATAACCTTTCCTGTTTACATACTCATCACCATAATTTGTAGGTTTCTTGATTTTAACACGAGTGCAATCAAGAGCACCTATAGGTGCTGGAAAATTGTTCTTTACCTGCCACTCTTGTTTTGCAAATTCCAGGAAATCTGATCCATACTTTAGCCATAATAAGATCCATAACCCCAACAAGATTTTTAGACATTGTTGTTTGAAGAATCCCAAGATCTTCTCCAATGCCACATTGAAATCCAGGGTCACCACATGCTCACATCTTTCCTTGTAAGTTTCTTCATGATGCACTGCATTATAAATAAACTCAGCCATGTTTAGCAGCAAGCAAATCAGTACCAGTAGTATGTAAGTCTGAGAAAACTATGGTGGCACTAGAGAGTACCCCATCCTTTGTATAAAAATTTTTAGAAACTCAAATTGCCAGAATTAATAGTCGGGAGAATATCTGGAGAAGGTTTAGTATTAGATGTTCACTCCTCCGCTGTCATTGGCCCACCAACCCGCCCTAATAGGAGCACGACTTATATAGAGTAGAACCCCTCTTGTCCGCCCTCGGCTGTTCCGTCGCTCCGGTTGATCCGACCATGCTCAAGCAGAACTTGTCCCGACTCTTAGCCGTGACTCACTACCCGTCGCGCCATTGTTGTTTACAAGTGCTTGTTATCGCTTGTCCGGTTTAGTGCTCCGTCATTTTCTTCTATCGTTTCTGTCGTCCGTGTTTTGTACAGAGCGTACTGCACAGTGAAGTTTTTAGTGCTTTCTGTTCATTGGTTTTACGACATTGTTTTTCTGTGTTCATTACATTACTGTACAGTGTGTGTGTGTGTGTGTTTTTTCAACATATCAGGAGTGAAACCTAAACACGTCACTCTTTCATTAATTGAATAATTAGCAGTGCTACGAAGACTGGACAAAGGGAAATCACTCCAAACAATTGCCAAGGAACTCAATGTAGGCGTTACGACAATTAAAGATTGGAGATTAAATCGGAATCACAATGAATCAAGTACAGTAACGATAGATGGTGAAAACGCTCTTAAGAATCGCAAAACATTGAAAATGCCTAAACTTGAACTGCTTGACCACGCATTGTGGATGTGGTTCCACCGAGAAAGAAGGAAGGGAACCCCGATATCTTTAGTTCAGAGATTGTTTATTTTAATGTAAATCCGTATTTTTCTGTACTTTCTGATAATCCGACCTTTTTTGCGTTCCGACCATACCCTCAGTCCCAAAGGTGACGGATTATAGGGGTTGTACTGTAGTTGAAATTGGAGGTCTGACAGCCATCTTTGTGAATGAGTCAATAATGACAACCCCATACATTCGGTACTCTATCGCATCTGGCAGACCAATGGTTTTGCCTAGATCAATATATTCGGCCAGACCAAGGGTGGTTGGGTAGCGCAGACCGCGTTAGCTAACAGATAACACCCCTGGTTTTCGTCACGCACAGTGGGAGTAGTAACGCATCAATAATCTTTATCCAGGCCAATGGTTTTGCTTTTTATATTCATGTTGGCAACGTGTCACGTGGGTATGACGTAGTGTCCGATTTCGATGTAAAATGGCGGACGTTGTTCAAATGAACACGACCAAAAAATGCTTGCTTTACGTAAAAAGCAATTATATTTCCGGTGTATGCAGTGGGAATTCAAACAAATGAACTCTCTAGGACTCCCAGAAAGGTATGTAAATCATAAATGATATATTTTCAATAAGCTATCTTGTTAACAGTTACGAAAAGGGAGGATGGAGCACTCTCAAGTTTTAATAAAACGATCAGCCATGCTAAAAACAAAGTGAGTATATACTCATCAAACAGATGCTCTTTTTTATTCATACCACAAATGAGTATCTACTCCAAAAAATATAGAAATCAGAGTATATACTACAACTCCATGACATGAGTATAGGGCTTATACTCAGTTAGTACATTCTCAAGAACTTTATTCCTATGATGTGTAGTATGAAGTGTACTCAGAAAAGCTGAGTAACTTATATACTAAATACTCATTTTTATTCTTACGACCCTTGAGTATGGCAAATATCATCACCACTGATCTGGTCTGCAGTGAGACATACATTTAGTTGGTCGCCATTATTACAGTAAATTTACACTGTAACGAACACCATTATAAATAAATTTTCAGAACAGCAAAGTTATGTTTTGGTCCCTTACCTTTCCTGTATTTATTGTGTTTCGAACATTCAATATAGCAAATTACTACTGATAAATTATAACTAAACGTCGTTATCTTCGTTTCAGTAAAGGAAAAGTATAAAACACGTTAATCAGCAGTCCGTACTATCGTATATACCATTTTAAACAACCTACAGAATTACTGCATTACAGAACTGGTTTACACGGCATGGAAAAACGAGGGGAAAATGTACTAGACTCTTAATTCAAATACTGTAATACGAGTTGAAATATTTAGTTTTGTATGATGAAATATTTTCCGACCTAATAGTTCCCATAGAGCACCTATTTGAAGTTCTTTTGAGGTTAAACATGCTTACGTCAGTACAGAAAAAAAAATCTTCCGCCATCAGGCGATCGCAAACAAATCTCGAAACGTGGGAAAACACCGCACTGATTAGAACTTGTCCACATGTCTCCGAAAGTTATTTGTAAGTGTCAGAAACAAACATCAATACTAAAACCTTTCAAATTGATTATGAATTTTGCATTAGACTTACCTATTTTATAATCTTGTAACTTTGTAGTTGCAAACCGTATCAGGCCAACTGATGTCTTTTAGCGAACACACACAAATAGATTTTAACCTCAAACAAATATACCCACCAGGGGCTCGCATCTAGTGGGACGTGGGTTGGCGACCATGGGGCCCCAGCTGAGTCAGGCATTGCTTCCACTTACTTATTATCAATAAATCATTTATTGATAATTCATCCGCTCAAATGGAAACTCCATCGTATTCCCTTCGGGGATATTCAAAACCTTATTCACTTCCGGGCTCCTCTCTAGCTTCTTTCCTGTCGACCTCACTTGGTCAACTCTTGTTCTCTTCCGACCCCGACGGTATTAGGGTATCTAAGGCCTAGGGTTTATCTTCCTTTCCCACCTTAATTGGCCCTTGACTCATCTTTTCTGATACCCTCCTTCTGCGAGGGGTCAGCTTTCTTTTTCTTTTCATGTTATCTCCTGCCTTCTGCTCAAGCCTCTCAAGGAGGCAGGTTGTATGTAGCCCCACCACTTCTGGTGCACCCTGGATATTGCTACACCCACAGGGGCTCATGGCTGGTTAGCCGAGGGATTCCTGAGCTGGGTCTGTTTTGTCCCCTTTTTCCTCTGACTTTGGGGCGGGCCATCTCCTCTTTCCCTTTCCTACCTGCCTTTCATGGCTCTCCTGCCTTCCAAGTCTTTCAATCCGCATTCTTCGTGGGTTGAGGGCATTTCTTTTCCTCCTGTCCTTTATTTGCCTTATTCTCCTTTTGTTTTTCCATTTCTTCTTCTAGTATATAAGTTAGTAGCATAGTTAGTTTCAGTTCTAGTTTACATTTCATTTTAATCTTCACGATCAGCCAACCATTATGGGCCAATAACCTAGATGTTAGGCCCCTTTAAACAACAATTATCATCATCAAACAAATTAGGCCACATTTATTTGCATGTCCCGTAGCAAGTTAATGATAATGAACATATTTACAGACTTAACGAAATGACACAAATCACTGGCATTTAAAAATGAAGATATTAGCAGTAAGAACAAACTTGCGCTGGCTCTGATTCGAACCGCTACCAAATGACTCGTTTCAAGGAACACGCCGCGCTGTGCACGATACCACTGATCTAGTTCGCCAGACTGGAAGTGGCAGCGTTCCTCCGTGGCCGTACGGAACGGAAACAATAGAAAAAGTCGTGCTTACTGGGCGCGGTGTTGCCGATTTGCCTTGTTAAAAGTTTAACTTCGCACAGATTTTTAACGGTTTGTTTCCGGCCATTAGTGTCCTATCTCAAGTTGCTTCAGAAAAGGGCCAGAACCTCTGGTTTCAGTCCCTTACCCTTATTTTGCGTGGTAGCCGCGCCTCCACCAATCTGTTTTATCCCTCTGTTGGGGGTGGGATAAACAGGGTAGTGTAGATGTATTAATTTAGGGGATGTTTCCGAAAAAGGGTAGTTTCCCGTAATTGGGGGAGACTACTAGTGTAATGTGTTGGTGTGAGGATGTGATCTGTTGGGGGCGTTCCTACAGGGTACGTCTACCTGTTAGGGGATGAATGCCTAAGAGTGAGCTATTAACTTAGTCTGCCAATTAAGTATGAGCGAGCGTTTAGCGAGCTCACGTGCAGAGTCGACAACTAGGCACGCTGCAGTCTGGCTGCCTACTCGAATACAATGGGATTCCTGACGGTGCAGTTCCTGGCCTTCACGGTCAGGGGCAATTAGGACTAAGGTCAGGTTGGTTGTAGGGATGTAAAACTGGGTGAAATGAGTAATAGATGTATGTGTTTACTGACCAAGTATTTATTGGTCAGTGGCGGTGATGTACTGTCCCTTTAGGTGGTGGACAGGTATAAAACAAATTACAAAGAGTGTGAAATAGAAAGTGTTCTGGGTAGGTGTTACAATAATTAGGAATCTGAGCACACGGCTAGTTCTCACCTGGTGAAGAGCTGGAACGGACCTTGGAGGAGCAGAGCCGCTGGCCACGAATAGATAATGGGGCTCCTCTGGGTCTAGCTTTTAAGGCTTTCCCCCACTGCTTGGTCGGCGTATCCTCACCGTTGCTGCTCCAGATAGTGTGTTTATGTATGTGTTGTGTAAGTGCGGCTGTCAGCAATACTGCTGGGCCTGCTCGTGTCGAAGAAGTATGTGAGGCTTATGGTATGCCTGTGAGGGTAGTTTTGGTGAAAGATGAAGGGGTGGGTCTTAGGGGTACTGCCCCTGGACTGTACAATATATATGAAATAGCTTATGGTACATTGCTTTTTAAACTTTCTCTCACAGATGCAGATGATTTAAATATTTATTTCCTCATCTCCTCTGACTATGCCCTTGCATGGGATTGTGATAGTAAATTCAATTTTGGATACCATAAGCAAATAATTAAATGTGTGTGTGTTAAGTTATACATCCTACATCTACACTGGCAAAAATGTTACAGCACAAAGTGGCAGTAAAGTTGATTTTAAAATAGTAGCTGCATAATGAAGAGTAGTGTTACCAATTTCAGCGACAAGTTACTAGATGATTTTTCACAAATATTTTGATTCGAATGGCAACTTTTAGTCGACATATTGGGCATATATTTGTGTTGTACAAAAGTTACCTTTCAGTTGTTAGTAAGGCAACATTGAAAAATGGCATCAAAAATTTCTATACAATATTTTTATGACCTTAGTATTTTTAATGTAGGGATTTAGTGATTTCTGAAAATCCCTCTATCAAGAATTTTGTCTTTCGCTATTGTTAACAAAGGAACCTAGCAGTTTCTTATAACTGTTCTGCAATTTACAGCAAATATAATTTGGCAATACTGCTGAAGAGGCAATGAGGCCTAAACAGGTTAAGATGTGCTTAGAAGACAATAATGTGGCAATAAAGTGTTAAGAGAAAATTCAGTACCATTAAAGGGGCACTGGCCTGTAGTCACAAATGGGCAATGGGACACTTAACGGACACACAATATACACCCAAAATTCATATTGGGGCCAAATGTTTTAACATAATACAAAAAATAGTCCACATAGCCCAAGATTTTTCCTTACCTGTGTTCTCCATTCATCTTTTACCCAGTGTTAGATCACATATTCAAGTTTTATCCTTTGTACCTGTTATAGACAGGTTTGTGTTGTAAGAATAACAAAAAAAAAAGCATTTAGGAGACCAGTGACAGAATTTTTTTAAGATTTTTTTTGTCAATTTTTGATCTAATGCTTTGAGGGCTCATTTTCATGGACCGCAAAGAAGGTTTTATCGACTTCTGAGTTATGCCATTGATATACACAGCCAGCGATAACCTGTGTGTATTCAGATATTTACTAACTTGCACCTTCCACCTGTTTGAGATACAATCGCTGACTGCCATGTTAGGAATTAAGTGTTGTTTACAGTCAAGCAGAGAATGCATTGACCCCACTAGCCTACAAGCATTAAAAAAATAACACCACAGCGCAGCCTTGCTCAGCGGCAATTCCAGCTCGAATGGGTAATGATATTAGGCTGGCTTATGTGACGACTCTCCAAAGCTGTCAATAGAGGAAAAGGGGGCTGACAAATAGGACATTTTGGGTGGGCAGGGAGTCATATATCCTCTAATACCCCCTGAGTATGCATCTGTGTATAGTCTAAACATGCAACCTGTATTATTGTGGTATCTGCTCATTAGCAAGAATACAGCAACAGAGCAACAATACAGTCTGTCAGAGAAACTAGCAGCATTTAATGACAACAATGCAAACATTTTTTTTGGCGGTGACAATGTTATTCGGTAACACGGTATTGTTTCGTAAGCTGAACAATATACAGTAGCTCAGTCGCAGTGGGGAAGCCTCCGTGGCTTAAGCGGCAGCGTGCAGGCCTCCCACCGCTGGGTCCGTGGTTCAAATCCCAGTTATTCCAAGTGAGATTTGTGCTGGACAAAGCGGAGGCAGACAGGTTTTTCTCCGGGTACTCCAGTTTTTCTTGTCCAAAATTTCATTCCAGCAACACTGTCATTTCATTTGTCATTCATTTAATCATTGCCCCAGGGGAGTGCGACAGGCTTCGGCAGCCTGCACAGTTTTATCCTCGCCGCTAGATGGGGGCTTTATTCATTCCATTCCCTGACCCAGTTGGTCGAATGGAAGCAGATTGTGGATTTTCATTTTTTATTTTCAGCTCAGTCTCAGTAAGATCTGTAAGAAAGCCTGTTTAACGCAAAAATGAGCGCTCATTTACCGGTAGAGCGAAAGGCTTCATCATGCAAAGGAATTCAGCGAACTTGTGATGCAGCCTTCAAACTTGCAGTTGTGCGTTATGCACAACTAACAGAGAGGCTGGAAGAAAATACGAATGTCAGAAAAAATGTTTACATGTTGGTAAGAACATATTGGTAAGAACAAGAAAGTAAATGTGTCTTCCCTTAATCTGGATGCGGCTTATTTTCGGGCATAAACTCTTTTTCCTTTTCAAATATTAAGGGTGCGTCTTATATGCGGGGATTTTCAGGCCAATACAGTAGTTGCAGGAAATTCTACCCTTCATATGTTGGACCAACATATGAAGTTTTGGTACACTAGCTGGAATTCATCCTCACTGTTATTTAGTATCAGTGCAGTAATTTTGTTCTCGAGAGCCTCCAGAGTATATGGATTGTTTCTGTACCGTATACCTTTTGTTGAGGTTTCTCTACGAGTAAACAATCAATACGCATGGCGGAGACTTACAAACATTAGACGTGTCTTCAGTTCGCCCCTTCTGCAGTTCAATGGTGTATAAGATAAATGGAGTATATGCAAGCCGAGCGTACAGAAGGTTCTTTATGTAGTACTGTAAATAGAAAATAGGCTTTCAGAGCTAGTAAGTAATTAAACTCAAACAAAGTGCCTTCAGTAACATTTGGGAATTGTGTTTAAAAAGTAATAATAAAGAAACCTTTATTGCCATATTAATGTACTCAGAGGGACAGATTACCTTGCTGTTCTGCCCCTTAAAACAACAATAACTAACAAAATGTACTCAAGTCATAAGCACTGGTGCTGCCCACTAACTACCATATTTTCATGTTACTGCTACTATGTTGTGCAGCTTTATAAAACCTCACACATAACTGCCTCAATATATTTACCTGGGTAGAGTAAATAGCTAACAGTGGATGTTACTGTATACCGTATACCATAAAATGTAGCCTTACCCAATTAATGCTTTTGTATGCAATTCTTTTTTCAAAATTGGAAATACCATATATCAAATTCATTGTCAATCAGTTTACCTACATGCCTTGTGGTGCAATGGTTAGCATAATTGGCTACCATCCCAGGGGCCCAGGTCTGATTCCCAGCTTTGCCAGGAAATTTCATTCTGGTCTGAGGTATCCTACCGGTTTGGTAATGTTGAAATGCGAGTCACCAAAGTGGTGTCAATCTCAAACCCAGTGGGCTACACAAGTTTACTTATTATCTTAATTAGTCATACATAAAACTATAATGCCTTGTGATAAATTCTTGGGAAAACCTGGCATAGAATTAAAATTAACCAAGCATCACATGCTGTATATTTCAACAGAATGATGCTAGTTCTTTTCCAGTAAGTATTTTTGCCATTATTTAGTAGAAGACTTTTTAAATAAATTTGCATTCGTGATTAACTCCGTAGCACCTCAGCTAAAGAGGCCCGAGACATAGATTGACCTACAAATATACTTTGAGAGCTATAAGGCCTGTTACAGGCATCGGAAAATAAACTTCTACCAGAACTTCAATTGTTATTTAAATTGATGGGCTAAGTTATTAATTATTAATTCTCATTCGTTGTTTTCCATTACATTAGATCAACCAACTTGGTTTAAGTAAGCTGTATAATATTAGTTATGGTATCTTCGTGTATTGAGTGGCATTAGATCAACCAACTTGGTTTAAGTAAGCTGCATAGCCTAATATTAGTTATGGTATCTTCGTGTATTGAAGGGCATTAGTTCAACCAACTTGGTTAAGTAAGCTGTATAATATTAGTTCTGGTAACTTCGTGTATTAAGTGGCATTAGATCAACCAACTTGGTTTAAGTAAGCTGTATAATATTAGTTCTGGTAACTTCGTGTATTGAGTGGCATTAGATCAACCAACTTGGTTTAAGTAAGCTGTATAATATTAGTTCTGGTAACTTTGTGTATTGAGTGGCATTAGATCAACCAACTTGGTTTAAGTAAGCTGTATAATATTACTTATGGTATCTTCGTGTATTAAGTGGCATTAGATCAACCAACTTGGTTTAAGTAAGCTGTATTATATTAGTTCTGGTAACTTCGTGTATTGAGTGGCATTAGATCAACCAACTTGGTTTAAGTAAGCTGTATAATATTAGTTCTGGTAACTTTGTGTATTGAGTGGCATTAGATCAACCAACTTGGTTTAAGTAAGCTGTATAATATTAGTTATGGTATCTTCGTGTATTGAGTGGCATTAAATCAACCAACTTGGTTTAAGTAAGCTGTGTAATATTAGTTCTGGTAACTTCGTGTATTGAGTGGCATTAGATCAACCAACTTGGTTTAAGTAAGCTGTATAATATTAGTTCTGGTAACTTCGTGTATTGAGTGGCATTAGATCAACCAACTTGGTTTAAGTAAGCTGTATAATATTAGTTCTGGTATCTTCGTGTATTGAGTGGCATTAGATCAACCAACTTGGTTTAAGTAAGCTGTATAATATTAGTTATGGTATCTTCGTGTATTGAGTGGCATTAGATCAACCAACTTGGTTTAAGTAAGCTGTATAATATTAGTTATGGTAACTTTGTGTATTGAGTGGCATTAGATCAACCAACTTGGTTTAAGTACTTACTTACATATTTCCTTTCGCTCCGTGCGGAGCATAGGGCATCCAAGAATGATTTCCTTCGGGCTCTGTGTGTTGCCAAGTTCTTCACTTCCCTCCAAGTCTTTCCCGCTTTTCTGGCCTCCTCTTCAATGGTGCATTTCCAGGTGTTCCTTGGTCTTCCCCGTCTCCGAGCCCCTTGAGGATTCCAGTCCAGAGCTCTCCTTTCTACTGCATCATTTTGTTTCCGCAGAGTATGCCCAATCCAGCCCCATTTCCTCCACTTAATTTGGACTTCTATAGGTTGTTGGTTAGCCCTTTGCCACAGCTCTTCGTTTCGGATTATATCTGGCCATCGTATACCCAGAATTCGACGCAGACAACGATTGATGAATACTTGAAGTTGGTGGCTGATAGGATTGGTAACTTTCCATGTTTCACATGCGTACAATAGGACAGCTTTCACATTGGTATTAAAAAGTCTGATTTTCGTCTTCCTGGATATTTTACGGTTTCTCCATACTGGATAGAGCTGCACAAAAGCCCCATTTGCCTTTCTTATTCTGCTCTTGACATCCTCCTCAGCCCCTCCACTTCTCGTTACCACGCTTCCCAAGAAAACAAATGTATCCACCTGTTCTACATCTACACCTCCCACAGTGAGACCAGCCTGTACTGTGGAGTTCACTCTCAGCTCCTTTGTCTTATTTGGGTTTATCTTAAGTCCAACCTTAGCAGCTTCAAGTTCTAAGTTTGCCAGTTTTCCCTCTATGTCTCTAAAGCGCTGTGCTAGCATACAGATGTCATCAGCAAAATCAAGATCCTCCAACCTGTCTCGAAGTCCCCACTGTATCCCTCTCTTCCTTCCTCTCACCACCTTCCTAAGAGTATTATCAAGAACAATCAGGAACAAAGTGGGAGAAAGTATACAACCCTTGTCGCACTCCAGTCTGGATGGCCAATGGCTGGAATAGCTGACCCTCATGCAGGACTTGACATTCATAACCAGAATACATCTCTCGTATAATGTTAACTATTTTACTTGGTATACCATATTCTTTTAAGGTCTCCCACATGACCTTCCTATTAATGGAATCAAAGGCCTTCTCAAAATCTATAAATGTGATGTACAGTGCTGCTTGCCATTCGTTACTCTGCTCCACAATAATCCGTAAAGTGTTAATTAAGTCCACACAACTACGGTGTTCCCTAAATCCAGCTTGTTCTTTCCTCAACTTCGACTCGATAGACTTCTTCACGCGATTCAAAATTATCCTGAGAAATACTTTGCTTGGTACGGATAGTAAGGTAATACCTCTCCAGTTGTTACAATTCGTCAAGTCACCCTTCTTTGGGATTTTAACAATCACACCTTTCTTCCATTCCGCAGGCAGCTTCTCTTCAAACCAGATCTTTTCCATCAATGGCTTCAGGATATTAGCTGTGGTGTCCATGTCTATCTTGAGGACATCTGGCGAAATGTTGTCGACACCGGGGGCTTTTTCATTCTTCAGCTGTAGCAAGGCTTCTTTGAATTCAGCACAAGTTGGACTGTGCAAAAGAATATTTGGATCAGAATTATCAGGTTCATCATTCCTCTCTTCGTGGTGTTCATTAATCCCTCGATCAACATTAAAAATTTCGGTGAAGTATTCCCTCCACCGTTCTTGCTGTTCTTCTTGAGTTGTGAGTAAATTTCCCTGTTTGTCTTTTATGGGCCGGTACTTTCGGAAACTTTTCTTGGACAGCACTTTTGTGATGCGGTACATTTCTTTGCTGTCACCTTTTGATGCAGCATCTTCTGCCTTCTTCACCATCTCATTGATCCAATTACTCTTATCTCTTTTCACACTCTTTTTGACTTCTTTGTCAACGACCGTGTATTCTGCTTGCACTTTTGCTTTCTGATGTCGAGTCTTACACATATTCAACCTCTCCTTAATCATTTTCCTATGATTTATTGCCTCCCAAGTTTTTTCTGACATCCAATCCTTCTTGAGAGGATTGCTCTTTCCCAGGACTATTTCACTTGTATCAAGGATGATGTTCTTTACATTACTCCAGGAAGATTCAATATCAGTTTCTGCTGTATCAGATTGGAGTACCTGAAAACGATTTCTTAGCTCCAATTTAAATTCATCTCTGACCTTCTCCTCCTTCAATTTCCTCACATCAAATCTCTTGCTCTGTTTTTCAAACCTCTTCTTTGCCACCATGATCTTCATCTTGAACTCAGCCAGCATAAGGTGGTGATCACTGCTAGCATCAGCTCCTCTCTTATTCCGAACATCGGTGAGCGATCTTCTGAATCTCCTACTCACTGCGATGTGGTCAATTTGGTTCTCAGTGTCATGATCAGGGGAAATCCACGTGATCTCATGACACCTCTTATGAGGAAACAAAGTACCTCCAATAACAAGGTCATGGCTAGCACAGAAGTTTGTGAACTTTTCCCCATTTCCATTCCTATCCCCAAGGCCATGTACACCCATCACATGTTCTAGTCCCTCGTTGTTCTCTCTTACCTTAGCATTAAGGTCTCCCATTATTATAATCACATCTCTCTTACTGCTTTTCTTTACTGTCTCATGTAGAAGGGAGTAGAATGCTTCCTTAAGTTCTTCTTCTGATGGTTCCGTGGGTGCATAGCATTGTATAATCGTAACATTGCGAATGCGAGTCTTAAATCGTGCTGATAATATTAGCTCGGAAATGGGTTGCCAACTTATAAGGCTTTTCTTTGCATGTTCAGTAAGCAAAAGACCAACTCCATCTCTGCGTTCCGCATTCTCCTCGCTCCTCCCAGAGTATATGAGGGTAAGTCCTTCATAAGTTTTTATCTCACCAAATTCTGGCCATCTTATCTCACTGAGCCCAAGTATATCAAGTTTATACAAGATCATTTCTCTGGTCACCTGCCTCAGCCTACTACTCTCACCCAGAGTCCTCACATTCCAGAAACCTATTCGTATCTTCCTTTTCGTGCCGAAAGTTGTCAACATGAGATCCGTCTGGTTTTCATTCTTTTCAGTTTCCTTAATAAACAATTTCGGAGAGTGCGAGTTATTAGTCCACAGCTTCCTAGTTTTCTGGTAGGGCTGCAACCTTAAGGACTGAAAACGAGCCCCAGCAGTTTTCCAACCGTACCACTGAATTACAGCTCCGCCTGGAAATAATCTACTGGTGACCCTGCCAGGAGCCGAAGCTCCCGCCGGCATTGCTCTCGGGGTCACTGAAACACACAAGCCTCCCCACCACGTCAAGGTACCAGACCATGGGGGAGGTGGTTTAAGTAAGCTGTATAATATTAGTTAAGGTATCTTCGTGTATTGAGTGGCATTAGATCAACCAACTTGGTTTAAGTAAGCTGTATAATATTAGTTCTAGTAACTTTGTGTATTGAGTGGCATTAGATCAACCAACTTGGTTAACTAAGCTGTATAATATTAGTTATGGTCAGTGGCGTAGCTAGACCTGAAGGGGCCCCGGGGTAAGAAGCTGAAATGGGGCCCCCTCGCTATCTTTTGAAAACCTGACCTAACTGCAGGACTTAAATATTAATAATGTTTGAAGATAAGAACTTATCAAAGTGACTTTATACACTTTTCGAATTCCTCCCCCCTTGCCACTTCCCTTTTTATAGAAATATTTAATTTATACTTTGGCTGTTGGTTCCTTTAAATGTCCTAAATCATTATGATAAATAATAGCTAATATAGCTTTACAATTAATTGTGAAATTGTGATATCGTAATAAGAAAACTACGTCTACACGAATATCAATTAGAAAGAGAAGAAAACTGCATGTAAATATATAACTACACATATTTGTTCTTTTATTACTGACAATGATGAAGCTAGAGTAGAAAACAAAAGGAAACAGATAGGATCGTCTATGAAGTACAAGGCTTTAAAAATAAAATACAAGCCAGGTCGAAAAATCAAAATTATAAATGTATTAAACAAATAACTTGAAAAAAATCTAAAAATTTCTACTCATAGGTCACAATTTTTTTGTTGTGTTATTATTATTAAACAAACTATTTAAAACAAATAAACTTATCAACTAACCTAATTTATGTAGGAAAGGATTTTGGCAAGCGAACAAACCGAACACGTCTTTAAGTATAAAAACTGTATGTACACATAAGATTACAACAGATAAGATTGCACAAAACTTAGCGTGACTTCACTCGACACAAAACTGACACACTGCTCGTCTTAGTTTCTCGCGACTTCCACTTGACTCCTCTACGCGGCGCCACCGGGCAGTGTCGAAGCTGGCGGGAAACCCAAGAACGTTCATTATTTTCAGATTCCCACAATCGGCCATCCTGCAGATCATCCGCCTCGGATGATGAGAAGTCTTCAGCCCAGGGTTTGAGGAATTCAGCACAAGTAGTTGTTCGTTTGGGGCCTAAGTAATTCCCTTCACGACAGAGGTCGTAAGTGTCATTCAGCTTGACTCTGGAGATTCTGTAAGGCCGAAGGTACTTTTTCTTCAATTTAAGGCCTGGTTCAAACTGGGTCCTCTTGATGGTTTTGATATCGCCAACTTGGTACTGGCGAGCAGGCCGTCGACTTCGATCAAACGACACACTGTTTTCTTGATGCACTTTCTGGATTTGTGCTCTTGCTTCTTCACGGTGTCCATCTCTCCTGGTCTCAAACTCGTCTACCATCTCTTCACTGATCAACTCAAGTATTCTCAGGTCATTTTCAGAGCGCATTTTGGCTCCTGTCAAAAGTTCGAATGGCGTCTGCTTGATACTGCGGTTGTAAGTGGAATTCATGGCTCTTCGATCAGGTTCGACGTGCTCGTTCCAATCTCCAGGGTTTTCGATGGACAACTTGGCCAGCACGGAAGTGATCGTGGAGTTCATCTTTTCTATCTGGCCATTGGCACGAGGGAGTCTGGTCGTGATCAGCGAGTGGGTGATGTTGTTGGCAGTGCAGTACTCTTCGAATTCATGTGAAATATACGTGGTTCCACGGTCGGTGACGATCTGCGCAGGATTACCAAATACTCCTTTTTGCACGTCCAATTTCTCCGTAGTTTCTTTCGTGATCGTCGTTTTAGTGGGATACAGCCACACAAAATTTGTGAAGCTATCCGTTACTGCGAGAATATGCTTGCATCCTTTTTTCATTGAATCTAAGGGTTCAAGATGGTCAGCATGGTAGATGTGCAATGGTGTGCTTTCTTTAAATAAGGGATGCAATAGTCCTTGTTTCATCGTGATGCTCATCTCAACGCTGGTACTCTTCGCCTCTTCCGATGCCTTTCCTATGTCCATCTCATCGGCTACTACCACGTCGATTTGGTACAAGTACGCTTCTGATATGTCCTTGGACATCTTGACACCGGTTTTGCTGATGGTAGTTATGGCTTGGTCCAGCAAGTCGTTACCCATGATAGCTGGAAACTTTAGTACATCTCCAGACACCACATAGAAATCAGTCAAGTAAGTATCGTCGTCAACCTGGACGTCGGTTGGAAAATATCCAAGGGGACGCACCTCACTATCTCCGAAACCCTTGAGTACTATGGCGGTAGTCTTCAGCTCCAGATCGCCCATCTCTGTGTAGATGTCTTCACGGATCAGATTGATTGGGCAGCCCGTGTCAACTAATGCATTGATCTTCTGGCCCTGGAGTAACAATTCTTTCATCTTTATATTCGACTTGGTTCCCAAAGCGACGTTCACTGTCTTCTTCTCGGCATTCTGCTCAGGGTTTGGGCACTTGGAAGCTATGTGTCCGAAACTGCTGCAATTGAAGCACTTTGGACCCTGACTCTTGTGTGGACATTCTCTGGACTCATGACTGTTCTTCTGACCACAATTGTAACATCTCTTTACAGGCGATGTCTGCTTCTGCCTGTTGTCTTCTCTTGGTGTATGATTGTTTGTCGCCCTCTCATTTATCGTCACCTGGGAGTTTCGTGCGTAAGCACTCTTATAGATCTTAAACTTGTCCTTGAATTCCTTGATGTCCTTTGCTCCATATAGAATCATCTTGGATCCAGTGTCATCCTCGATGCCATCGATGACGTATTGTATCAGTGATTCATCATCGATTGTCGAACTGCTGGCTATTTCTCGCATCACCAGGAAATATTCGTGAAGAGTTTCAACTTTTGTTTTTCGTCGGTTGGTTAGCAGTCGATGAATCTCTGCTGCGCTGGCATCATCTCGGAATTCCTTCTTCAGGGCTTTCTTCAACTTGTGCCAGGATGTGATGCCACGTTCACTCTGCACGAACAACTTAGCCAGGCCTGACAGTGACTTTTTTGCAAAAACATATTTTTGCATCTCGTCCCAGCCCATCAACGTTGCCGTTTCCTCAAAGTCCTCAATCCAACGTTGCACCGGATAGTTCTCGCTGCCGTCATAGGGTCTGACAGAGCCCTCTACATCTCGGAAAGTCAACGCAAACTTGTGTGCAACTCCCCGGTTTGCAGTGTGCCGCAAGTCCACCACGTCCTGGTCTTCTTCCCCTTCACTTGAGCTTTCTACTACAGTCTTCGATTTGTGTTTGGTCTTTGTTATGTTTTTATGGTTAGGCCTACCTCCTATTGCTTTGGAGAGTTTCTGGTCTTCGGACGAGCTAGATGAATCCAATGATGATCCTGACATGCTAGAGGTTGAATGTTTCATGGATTTCATACTGTACCCGATACCTATTTTAGGCTATCGGCTACGCCAGCAGACATTAAGCTGTAGTTGAGGTTTTGGAAAGCAATCGGAAAAGATAGCGCATCGATCGCGTCAAGAAGAAAGCCAAGATGACGTAGGAGGTCGTGAATCAAGGAGGCATAGAAATCTGTAAGAAAATAGAATTATGAATGGAGATGTGAAGCTTTATTGAAACATATATGGGATTGTAATAATCAAAACAACTTAGAAGAGGATATATAACATGCATTATATGTGGAAATAATTTTATGGAAATAAGTTATTTTATAACAGAACAGCCGAGAGGATTCGGGTTCGAGACTATGTTCATGACGCAGGAACACTGTGGTGGGGAGAATGAGCCACGTGCCGCGCGGAGAACAAAAAGCCGGGACACAGCACTAGCAAGTCAGTTGGGCCCAGGGAGACGGGCAGGTCAGAGCAGCTCTATAGCACAGCGAGACGGGCATTGAAGGTCACGCACACACGTAAACCGTCACGACATAAGTGTAGGCGACAGTTCTCGTATCACCGAGCAGCGAAGGCCGAGAGGGTCGTTGATCCAGGCGACCTGGCCGAGGAGACAATTGTAGATAGCCGGGGTATTTCAAAACCACACTGATCGCATTTGAAGACTTTATTTCAAGCTTCATTTCGACGCTGTTCGAGCACAGGCTTTCACAAATAACCTTATAACCATGCTGTTATATAACACATTCAAAGCGACTTTTACTATTCCAAGTAAACTGAATGTTAGCATAGGCTCTGATGAACATTACAGCGTGCATTTATACGATTTTTATCTTATGCCATTTTCATGGATTATCAATTACGAACAGATACAGGGTGTATCGTAATCTTGAACACTATCTAGTAAAATTTTATTTTACTCAAGTGGGACTTTGCAGTAAGTTGAGATTGGACTTACAATTCTCAAACTGAACATTTATCGGAACAGTGGCGTATATTAGAAGAGGAGTAGGGGGTCCGCTGTTTCCATGAACTTTTCGAGAAGGAGTTGGACGATATCCGCTATGGGTAATCCGAGGTTCAACATGACCGAGTAAACGTGAATAGAGACAAGATGGCACCACAGAGCGATGGATTCGATTCCTGACGAGAGGAGTCCAACAGATGATTCGCTTGGGATTTCGAAGGAAATCGTCATTTCATGGATGAAATGATATTCACGCCGATCTTACGAGAAATTTTTAGGTAGGGAAAATCGACGATCTTGGAAATTATATTACAACTGATAATGAAAGGTACTGTAAGAGTTCTAACTACCTGATTCGATTATTTTCATGAATACTGGGCACACATGTATATTTTTCTAATAGGGGTGATTTGATTATTAAGACATGGTTTGAATTTATATACTTCGAATTTGCTAGAATATGGAGTGACCATATGATATGGCAGGCATCATTATACGAAATTCTCACCGTTGTTTGGCTTTATTAAGCAGATGTTTGGTCTGTTAGACATTTTTCCAGCTAGGATATTTTTCTTGAATAGTTTTTTTGTGTAACGAGTATTTCGAACTCGTGATCTGCAATTGATTATCAGAAACTACTTCGTCAGTTCATTGCATACTAGCGAGTGTGTATTATTCATCAGTAGGGATTTTTTCCATTGGATTGTTTGGAGATATTAAGAAGTTATTCACTTTAGTGAATGAACGTCGCTTTTATATGACAACTAGAAACTTGTTGATTCCTTTCTGGTACATTCACTCATATAATTCTACGAGATGGGGTCTTTCGTATTTATACGATTGTATGGTGGTTACTCACCTTACCCATCGTTCAGGGAACTATCATCCAAGTCGACGGGGCGAGGTCCTTCGTATTTATACGATTGTACGGTGGTTACACATCTTACTCGCCATTGTGGGACTCATTTTATCATCCGAATGTACACGAGATGTAAGTGAATTAAACAAGGAACTACTAGTCACATATCAGTCGAAATTTTGTTAAATAAAGTAACGATAAATGTCAACAGGATTGCATTTAGTAATTCTTGTTTGCCAATCCAATATTTTGTTGCTATACTCTTTTGAGAGTAATTTCAGTTTAACAGCTATTCCAGCTGATGCTTTGATGATTTTTATACTTGTGTTTGATACCTTTGAGAAGGATTTAAAGTAATTGAATCTAATAAGATTAATCATTAATGGTCATAATTATTTTGAAGGCAGATCAGTATTGCAGATTTTGATGTGAGAGATTATAGCACATTGGTGTTTTTCTGCGATGTGAATTTATGAAGATTGTAAGAGAATTTATGCTATTTGAAAGCGAATCTTAAATTACTGAAGAAATATTTTTCCAATTGTTTAAGGAGTTGTCTAGATGTGATCAGAGTAATTACAGTCATTGGAGATTATGTGCGTTGATAATTTGAAGCCATTTATATATTTTTTGTAGATCATGCAACATGGTTAAGTGGAGTTTGTGATAGGCATTTTGTGGAATTTGCCATGTGATAGTTGCATCGTTGATAATGTATTTTGAAGCAGACGTGAGGTCGTCGTACCCAGTCTAGCGTATTTGTTGAGATTCATGCTGTATGTGCTGAATATTTATGGAGTTTTTGGAGTAATTCTTATATTCAAATGTGATATTTGGAATATTGAAGAAATGTAATGTCGTTGTGGATAGTTAGATCCAACGTGATGTCGTGGAGACAATAATATTTTTGGCATGATAAATTAAATACGAGATATAACTTGGAAGTAATAAAACTGTAAGACAACGTTCTATAAACCTTATTAAACAATTTGTTAGGAAATTAAACAAATAAATGAAGTTGATAATACAAGATTTTCTGAAAATAATAATTAACGAAATAATAATCTGAGATTTAAGCATATTAACGATCTGACCTAATGAAATAAAAATCAGAATGACTAGATGAAATAATAGAATCTAAATAACCAGATGATTGAAATTTAAATAAGTTGATAAATTAAATTTTGAATAAATCAATGAATTAAATAAGTGGATGAATTAAAGATTGAATAAATTAAACTGATTGAAATGAATTATTAGACGATTGTAATGATGATGAATAACTGAATTAGAAGGTGATGATTAATTAAAGAAGCTGATGATTAATGAATTTTTATGGAATTAAATAAATTTAATTGAGAGATAATTCGAAGGAATTGCAACTTGAATTGTGAATTTAAATGATGTAATGGTGATGAATTAACGATTCTGACAGGAATATTTAGAATTTTGAAGTGAGAATTAATGTGAGAAATATTTAATTTTGATAATAATGATGATGATGACCAATGAGAATTTGAATTTTCTGTAATTCACAGATAAGAGATTAATGACGATGTAAATAATGTAAATTAATTATTCAATGTTTAGGAACATTTGTTTAACATGTTCTACGTTCAAATTATACCATGCAAACCATAATTTATGTGATATTTAATATGAGTGATTATTATATGTGTATGTTTAGGCAGAATAATAACTTAATTAAATCCACATTGATGTTAAATTAAAGAGAATTAGGTCTCAGGTTTCACAAATGTCAGTGACGAAAGACATAGTGCTACAGTGATCCTGAGAACCCAAGAGAACTTTATACATTTTTCTTGTTATGTGGATAAAATTAATTTTGCATTAGAAAGGAGATGGTTCGATTTTTGGACAATGACAATTTAACTTTGCATTCGACCATACTCTTAGGTAGGAATTATATTTAAAATGTCTGTCTGACTATCAAAGTAAAATAAATTTGTTTTTATCTTAGTGGTGATCTGATGATGGTGTGATGTTCTTTTTTCTTTCCTTGTCTTGAGTAAGGCTTATCCGGAAAGGAAGTGGTTTTGCTAGGAATTCAGTTGACGGCGCCCATTTATATTTGAATTATTTTTATTAACTTAAGCCCGTAACGACCCTAGAGATACTTTGTCTCGTGAAACCCACTGCTTTTTCAAGAACTCAGCTGAATTTCCGACACATTCCTTATTTGACTAGAGGTTCATTTAACTCCGCTCTGTCCTGGAACTCCAGGGATGTGATGTTATAGCAGATGGGTCATCGCATCCCCAGGACGAACGGGTACAGAGAGAGAGGGAGAATTGGCTTTATCCAACTAGTGGGGCTTTTCGATTTTGTTAATTCTATGGAATCACATCAGATTTAGATTACTGAGAGATTGATCTCAAGTTCATTTAAGTGTGTTACAAAATTTATTATACTTAGTCAGACAATGTACTTGTGTGCCCAATCCAGTGTTCATGTTAATCGTATTAGTAATATCATGTTAGTTATAAGATATTTTTCCCTATACCCAAGTGAATGCAGGAATTGAGACATTGTGATGTGTTGTTGTCTAACGTCTCTATATAATTCTATATTGGAAAATATAATTATGTTGCCGGAAGATTTAGCGAAGGTGTTAGGAGAGTTACAGACGGGTATGTCTGGAATTGCAGAAACCATTTCTAAGATGGAAACTGAAGTTAAAGAGCAAATTAATAATTCAGAAGCTAGATTAGAAGCTAAATGTAAAGAGAATGTAAAGTCATTACAGGCTAGTAACGAAGGCAGTCTGAACGACAGTTTGAAGTCATTAGAGACTAGGCTACAATCTAGTACTGAAGAAAATTTGAAATTATTGCAGTCAACTAATGAAGATAATTTAAAATTATTAGAAACAAGATTACAGTCAAGGACTGAAAGTCATTTAAAAGCTAGTGAAGCTAATTTTAAATCGTTGGAAGATAAATTACAGTCTCGTAGTGAAGAAACTAATACTGAATTAGAAAATAAGTTAACCAGATTAGAGAATAGTTTAACTTTAAAGAATAATGAGATGCTGAAAACTTTACAATTGGACATAATTGCAGTAAACATGAAAGGAGAGGAAAATGTTCAAATATTAAGGAAAAATATTATTGAGTTAGAAAGTAGAGGAGAAGAAAATATTTTTACTTTAAGAACAGACGTTATGACCATACAGAAAGACATTAAGTCAGATGTATCGAAGTTGAGATTCGACATCGATGGTTTAGTGGCAGATGTAGGAAAAATTCAAGATTGGTCTACCGAAGTATCTTTCGAGACTAAGATTAAGGGTCTAGAAACGAATCTAGGTAACGAAATAAAAGATTTAAAGACAGTAATTGGGACCATTAAAGATGAAGTCTTGGGAGAGGTCAATTCTAATTTAAAGTCGTTAGAAAATCAATTGCAGTAGGATATTAGAAAGATAGACGACGATATAGAGCAAAAGGTTAACGAAAACTTAGCTTTATTTAAAAATAGAGTCGGAGCAATTGTTGAAGAACGGTATAATGAGGTCGATGCCGAAGCAAAAGAGAAACGTGACGGGTTAGATGAAAAATTAATCGCAGGTATGGCAAACTTAGAAGCTAGGTTTACGGAAAGCAAAGAAGCGATGAAGATAGATTCAACACTATTTAGAACAGATGTTGATCTGTTGAAAGAACAAGTCGCGTTAGTAAGGAACACGTGCGAAGGAAAAATTGACAAGTTAAGGAACGATCTAGACGAAAGTAACAAGACGCAGGATGTTACATCGTTAGATGAGTTGAAGACGCAGATGAAGAGATTAGCAGAAGACAGGGTGACTAAACTAGAAACCATAGTTAACAGTTTTACCAGTCATAATGTAACATCAGGGGAAACATTGATAAATCAAACAGCGATAGACCGCAGTATGACGAATCAAGAACCGAGCATGGTAGAAGACCGTCAAATGCAACCGAATGTGACATTCGAAAGGGTCAGTTCAACCCCTCAGGACAATCCAAGTTCGAATAGGAGTACGTCGGGTCCAAGCGAACGATACTCAGGTCCAGTCACTATTATAAGGAACCTAGATGATAAACCGAGAAAGTTTTCGGGAAATACAGGAGTTACACCAGTAGAATTTCTGCGAGATATTCGAGACTACATGGCGGAACACAGGGTAGCCAAAGAAAGAGAGCTAAGGATAGTGGAACGCGCCTTAGATGGATCTGCACTTACGTGGTTTAGAGCGTTCAGAAGCAACTTTGCGAACATGGAGCAATTTGCCATGGCTTTCTTGAGGAGATTCTGGAGTGCCGAGGATCAACTCAACGTAAGAGCGGAGATGTACTCTAAACGCTATTCTACGTCACATCCGACGCATTACGCCAACTATTTCACGTCATAGCTGGCTAAATTACAGTTCCTTATTCCTCCATTGCCAGAAGAAGAGCTTTTGCAAGCTATAGCGCGACAGTTACCGATAGAGGTACAGCGATCTCTGATAGCATCAGGAGCCAATACGCTGGAACATTATGATGACATTTTGCGGCGATTGGATTATACAAGCGCACAGGTCACGCCTAGAAGTAATCGAAACGACAACAGAAACACGCAAGAAGTAAATGCGGTAGTCGTGGACAATGCAGCTCAAACGGACAGAAGGGATTCCTGGGAAAACCGACGGAACGAAGGGAATCGAGGAAATATCCGTAATGCAAGAGGAAATGATCGATATAGAGGACCATATGAAAGGCCATACGATCAAGAAGCGAGAGATAGCCGGTATAGGAATTATAACCAAAATTCCAGGTATCAGGACAGGAATCGGTATAATAACAGATATCGAGGAAGGAATAACTGGAACCAAGGTCAACAGTTTAATGGAAACGACCGACAGGATGGCCGAAGAAACGATCCTAACGATAGAAGGGAAAATCGTGAACATGAAAGGTCAAGACAAGAGGATAGACAGCCTAGTGCACCACTCGAGGAGACAGTGAGAGATGTCAATCGAGCAAGCACGAGTGAAGAAAGAAGGAATAAACGTCAGAATAACACAGAATCAAGATGTTAATCATTGGAAGTCATCATTATAGAGAGTCAGAAAGAACCATCATGCTGAGTAATGAAATTGTAGAGCTATCGTGTACATGTATCATATATTGAATGCCTGAGAGTGTATTTTTTTTCTCAATCCTGATAAAAAAAAAGGAGATGTACGGGAGAGATGTACCCGATACCTATTTTAGGCTATCGGCTACGCCAGCAGACATTAAGCTGTAGTTGAGGTTTTGGAAAGCAATCGGAAAAGATAGCGCATCGATCGCGTCAAGAAGAAAGCCAAGATGACGTAGGAGGTCGTGAATCAAGGAGGCATTGAAATCTGTAAGAAAATAGAATTATGAATGGAGATGTGAAGCTTTATTGAAACATATATGGGATTATAATAATCAAAACAACTTAGAAGAGGATATATAACATGCATTATATGTGGAAATAATTTTATGGAAATAAGTTATTTTATAACAGAACAGCCGAGAGGATTCGGGTTCGAGACTATGTTCATGACGCAGGAACACTGTGGTGGGGAGAATGAGCCACGTGCCGCGCGGAGAACAAAAAGCCGGGACACAGCACTAGCAAGTCAGTTGGGCCCAGGGAGACGGGCAGGTCAGAGCAGCTCTATAGCACAGCGAGACGGGCATTGAAGGTCACGCACACACGTAAACCGTCACGGCATAAGTGTAGGCGACAGTTCTCGTATCACCGAGCAGCGAAGGCCGAGAGGGTCGTTGATCCAGGCGACCTGGCCGAGGAGACAATTGTAGATAGCCGGGGTATTTCAAAACCACACTGATCGCATTTGAAGACTTTATTTCAAGCTTCATTTCGACGCTGTTCGAGCACAGGCTTTCACAAATAACCTTATAACCATGCTGTTATATAACACATTCAAAGCGACTTTTACTATTCCAAGTAAACTGAATGTTAGCATAGGCTCTGATGAACATTACAGCGTGCATTTATAAGATTTTTATCTTATGCCATTTTCAAGAATTATCAATTACGAACAGATACAGGGTGTATCGTAATCTTGAACACTATCTAGTAAAATTTTATTTTACTCAAGTGGGACTTTGCAGTAAGTTGAGATTGGACTTACAATTCTCAAACTGAACATTTATCGGAACAGTGGCGTATATTAGAAGAGGAGTAGGGGGTCCGCTGTTTCCATGAACTTTTCGAGAAGGAGTTGGACGATATCCGCTATGGGTAATCCGAGGTTCAACATGACCGAGTAAACGTGAATAGAGACAAGATGGCACCACAGAGCGATGGATTCGATTCCTGACGAGAGGAGTCCAACAGCTGATTCGCTTGGGATTTCGAAGGAAATCGTCATTTCATGGATGAAATGATATTCACGCCGATCTTACGAGAAATTTTTAGGTAGGGAAAATCGACGATCTTGGAAATTATATTACAACTGATAATGAAAGGTACTGTAAGAGTTCTAACTACCTGATTCGATTATTTTCATGAATACTGGGCACACATGTATATTTTTCTAATAGGGGTGATTTGATTATTAAGACATGGTTTGAATTTATATACTTCGAATTTGCTAGAATATGGAGTGACCATATGATATGGCAGGCATCATTATACGAAATTCTCACCGTTGTTTGGCTTTATTAAGCAGATGTTTGGTCTGTTAGACATTTTTCCAGCTAGGATATTTTTCTTGAATAGTTTTTTTGTGTAACGAGTATTTCGAACTCGTGATCTGCAATTGATTATCAGAAACTACTTCGTCAGTTCATTGCATACTAGCGAGTGTGTATTATTCATCAGTAGGGATTTTTTCCATTGGATTGTTTGGAGATATTAAGAAGTTATTCACTTTAGTGAATGAACGTCGTTTTTATATGACAACTAGAAACTTGTTGATTCCTTTCTGGTACATTCACTCATATAATTCTACGAGATGGGGTCTTTCGTATTTATACGATTGTATGGTGGTTACTCACCTTACCCATCGTTCAGGGAACTATCATCCAAGTCGACGGGGCGAGGTCCTTCGTATTTATACGATTGTACGGTGGTTACACATCTTACTCGCCATTGAGGGACTCATTTTATCATCCGAATGTACACGAGATGTAAGTGAATTAAACAAGGAACTACTAGTCACATATCAGTCAAAATTTTGTTAAATAAAGTAACGATAAATGTCAACAGGATTGCATTTAGTAATTCTTGTTTGCCAATCCAATATTTTGTTGCTATACTCTTTTGAGAGTAATTTCAGTTTAACAGCTATTCCAGCTGATGCTTTGATGATTTTTATACTTGTGTTTGATACCTTTGAGAAGGATTTAAAGTAATTGAATCTAATAAGATTAATCATTAATGGTCATAATTATTTTGAAGGCAGATCAGTATTGCAGATTTTGATGTGAGAGATTATAGCACATTGGTGTTTTTCTGCGATGTGAATTTATGAAGATTGTAAGAGAATTTATGCTATTTGAAAGCGAATCTTAAATTACTGAAGAAATATTTTTCCAATTGTTTAAGGAGTTGTCTAGATGTGATCAGAGTAATTACAGTCATTGGAGATTATGTGCGTTGATAATTTGAAGCCATTTATATATTTTTTGTAGATCATGCAACATGGTTAAGTGGAGTTTGTGATAGGCATTTTGTGGAATTTGCCATGTGATAGTTGCATCGTTGATAATGTATTTTGAAGCAGACGTGAGGTCGTCGTACCCAGTCTAGCGTATTTGTTGAGATTCATGCTGTATGTGCTGAATATTTATGGAGTTTTTGGAGTAATTCTTATATTCAAATGTGATATTTGGAATATTGAAGAAATGTAATGTCGTTGTGGATAGTTAGATCCAACGTGATGTCGTGGAGACAATAATATTTTTGGCATGATAAATTAAATACGAGATATAACTTGGAAGTAATAAAACTGTAAGACAACGTTCTATAAACCTTATTAAACAATTTGTTAGGAAATTAAACAAATAAATGAAGTTGATAATACAAGATTTTCTGAAAATAATAATTAACGAAATAATAATCTGAGATTTAAGCATATTAACGATCTGACCTAATGAAATAAAAATCAGAATGACTAGATGAAATAATAGAATCTAAATAACCAGATGATTGAAATTTAAATAAGTTGATAAATTAAATTTTGAATAAATCAATGAATTAAATAAGTGGATGAATTAAAGATTGAATAAATTAAACTGATTGAAATGAATTATTAGACGATTGTAATGATGATGAATAACTGAATTAGAAGGTGATGATTAATTAAAGAAGCTGATGATTAATGAATTTTTATGGAATTAAATAAATTTAATTGAGAGATAATTCGAAGGAATTGCAACTTGAATTGTGAATTTAAATGATGTAATGGTGATGAATTAACGATTCTGACAGGAATATTTAGAATTTTGAAGTGAGAATTAATGTGAGAAATATTTAATTTTGATAATAATGATGATGATGACCAATGAGAATTTGAATTTTCTGTAATTCACAGATAAGAGATTAATGACGATGTAAATAATGTAAATTAATTATTCAATGTTTAGGAACATTTGTTTAACATGTTCTACGTTCAAATTATACCATGCAAACCATAATTTATGTGATATTTAATATGAGTGATTATTATATGTGTATGTTTAGGCAGAATAATAACTTAATTAAATCCACATTGATGTTAAATTAAAGAGAATTAGGTCTCAGGTTTCACAAATGTCAGTGACGAAAGACATAGTGCTACAGTGATCCTGAGAACCCAAGAGAACTTTATACATTTTTCTTGTTATGTGGATAAAATTAATTTTGCATTAGAAAGGAGATGGTTCGATTTTTGGACAATGACAATTTAACTTTGCATTCGACCATACTCTTAGGTAGGAATTATATTTAAAATGTCTGTCTGACTATCAAAGTAAAATAAATTTGTTTTTATCTTAGTGGTGATCTGATGATGGTGTGATGTTCTTTTTTCTTTCCTTGTCTTGAGTAAGGCTTATCCGGAAAGGAAGTGGTTTTGCTAGGAATTCAGTTGATGGCGCCCATTTATATTTGAATTATTTTTATTAACTTAAGCCCGTAACGACCCTAGAGATACTTTGTCTCGTGAAACCCACTGCTTTTTCAAGAACTCAGCTGAATTTCCGACACATTCCTTATTTGACTAGAGGTTCATTTAACTCCGCTCAGTCCTGGAACTCCAGGGATGTGATGTTATAGCAGATGGGTCATCGCATCCCCAGGACGAACGGGTACAATACCAGCCATTTTCTCCTTTAACTCACGTAATTCTTCCGCCAGCAATTCGTTTGCCTCTTTCATCTTGCTCATCACATCTTTGGTGTTACCAGTCTCTTCTTCTTCTTCATCATCATCATCATCATCATCATCCTTGGGCATCCCCAGCAACGAAAGGTCCATTAAGTTGTCACAGATGCGTTGCACAAGCACTGCTTTCTCTTCCGTATATTGAATGTTTAACACAGTGCAAATGGCAATTAGATCAGCCTCGGTGAATTCGCACTCAATGAACTTCAATTTCTCCAGGTGTTTTGGTGAGTCACATTCAAACTCGAATCCTGAGAATTCTCTTAAGAGCTGCCTGTTCTTTCGATCACGTGGCAGTTTTTCGAAAATGAGGTTATGTAACGTCTTAATCACGGCCGTAGGCGCCGTCTTAATGTTATTATTAACTTTTTCAATATCTTGTAAACACGCCACATTGTCCGCCATTTTTCTTTGTCTTTCGGCACTCGCACTAATCACTTTTCTTTTCGTCGTCGTCTTAGGGTTCAGGATCCTCGAAATCGTCTTTGCAGCCTGCTCGAATCACCACGTCTTTGGAAGTTGAACAGATACTCGTCTTCTATATTCCACGGACCCACGTCGTCGTCGATCTTGCCAGAAAAATGTCGTCACCTCACGCCTTGGTTTTATCGCTGTAGCCTAACCAAGATTGCCGTTCCGCACTCAAAATACTTCGTATTTCGGACGAGCCCCCAAATGTAGGAAAGGATTTTGGCAAGCGAACAAACCGAACACGTCTTTAAGTATAAAAAATGTATTTACACATAAGATTACAACAGATAAGATTGCACAAAACTTAGCGTGACTTCACTCGACACAAAACTGACACACTGCTCGTCTTAGTTTCACGCGAATTCCACTTGACTCCTCTACGCGGCGCCACCGGGCAGTGTCGAAGCTGGCGGGAAACCCAAGAACGTTCATTATTTTCAGATTCCCACATTTACACATAACTTTTTTCCTACTCTTTACATCTGCAAACAATATAATTACAAGTGAGAAGTTGAGTTTTCGAGCTCTTTCATTTTCAATCGATAAAAAGGTCAACCCAATTAAACGTTCTTGGGTCATTGTGCTTCTTAGGTAGGACTTGATAATTGTCAGCTTGGAAAATGATCTTTCTGCTTTAGCCACTGTAAAGAACTTAAAACAAGCAGTACACTCGTCAGGATAGCTTGCTAACAGAATGTGACTTTCAATGTAGAGGAGGTCTATCAGTTGTTTATCAGTCGACATTTTCTTAAATTTAGAGGAAAAAGATACACGCACGCTGGAAATTTGTGCAGGAAATGTTGGCGACACATCATCAGAAAAAGTCTCGGCGAAACATTTTGTCTCTTTAATCAGTTCGTCATCTGAAACATTGTTCAAGAAATAAAACTTTGTAGGCATTAATGACTGACTTCATGCCTTCAAATCTGCTGTTTAACTGAGCCATCATTGTATTAATCATGAGGTGAACACAGGTACCCGAAATCTAGTTTCAGGATTGAGAAATCGGTGGTCTACACTCAGTTCATCAAAATGCTTTTTAACTTGCTTTAGCCTTTTCTCAGAAATCTCACCAGGTGTTCCACACTTGGAGCCCATAGTTGAAGCTTCTTTTACAAGTTCCCCAAATGAATTTTTTAGTTCTGTAACACCTAAGAGAGCATCGCCTAATAGATCAAAAGCTGAAACAATATCCATATTTTCAGTTTGGAGACATTTAGATACGATGTTCAGTTGCAGCGAATTCTTTGTTAGTACAATTAACAGAATCACAAATTCAAAACTTTCAATTTTCTTTTTCAATCCTATTCCATTGATCCTTACTTTTATCTTATTACTTGTCAAACTAAGTTTGGATAGCTCTCTTAATACATCGCCAAACCTCTCCTTTAAAGAAAAAAATGCTTCGTACCTTCCCGACCATCTTGTTGGGTTGAGTGTTTTTAACGCTATGTTTGCATTTTCAGATGCATCTTGCAGCCCCAGCCAGCGTTTGGTACTGTACACAAAAAAGTTTTAGGACATTTTGTACAAACTCAAAAAACTGTGATATTTCACGATTGGCTTCTACAGCGTCTTTCAACACCAGATTTAAATTGTGACTTGCACAATGTACAAAATATGCATGTGGCGCAACTTCTCATTACGCTTGCGCTGTCATAACCTTGGCCATGACATTTGTTTTCAATTCAAGACCTATATCTTTGATAGATTCCACTATTTTACTTGCCAAACCAAATACACTTTGATCTTCAACTTTTGTAAAAGAAGTAAACGTCTTGCAAATCTTTATTTCTTTGGGTTTATTGTTTCATCATTTACCACTTTGATGTACAGTACCTGAAAACTTTACTTAACTGATCAACTTTACTTATATCCTGAGTTGTATCCATAATAACAGAGAAAAAAGGAGAGCTCTGTATTTCATATTTGATTTCTTTCAGTACTTCATTTGCCATCAAAGAAATAACTTCATTTTGGATGCTAGGGCTTAAATAGTTTACACTTCCTGCTGGCTTTTGCAAGAGGGTTTTTAGTACAGGGTCATAGTCAGACAGAAGTTCTAATATAGACAAGAAATTTCCTTTATTTGGATCTTCCATTTTACTACTTCTTCCGCGGAAAGCAAGGTTAGAGGTGGCCAAAGTTAATGAAACATTAACTATTCTTTCTAGAACGTTCCTCCTGTAATTTTTCTCTTCTTTTAACTGTTTTTCTAAAGCATCACTCATTGTTTCATCATTCCTCCATTTCTCAAATATAAAACAAGAAAATATGTGGTCATCCGATTGTTCATGAGTTTTAATTGTATCAGAAAGATCGTTTAGTCCCATATTACGGAAAGTGTTCTCTGAATGTTGCGGGAACAGCCAACATTGTTGACAGTAGACACAGTCTAACTTTTGCGAATAGCGAAGCCAGAGTCTATTACACTTTATCCCAGAACCGTATATAAAACTGTAGTAATTAGTTGAAAATGATCTTTTACTTCCTCGTCCATGAGGTTGTTTTGGAAAGGGACCATGAGGTTGACAAGGTCCTGAGGCTATGATTAACCTTTTCATTTCTGGATTATTGACTGGACTGGGAAATTCAATTTTGTCTTGCAAAACATAATTTTCAGCGTGTCCAGTTTCAGCCAAGCTTACTGCGTCCTTGTTATTATCGACTGGCGATCAAGACATGAAAGGCCACTATAAGTGGTCAGAACATCTATTTTATGTTCTTCAGACTGTTGATGAGCTTCAACATCTGAAAAAAATACATAGTGAATAATATTGAGCAATAAAATTTAGTGTGGTGGTTTATATTTGACTGCAGTGTTTTATTTGAAGAAACAGATTCAACTAACTGTTGAACTAAGCCAACTAACTGATTATTGGTTGGTTAACGGGACAAAAGGACTGTGTCACCAATTACAGCCGTCCGTTGAAACGATGCATACTGTATACCCGATACAGTGTGATTTTTAATGTGAAGTGAAAAACAAACAAATGTGCTCAGTCCAAGTGAAGTCAATCTACCGTCACAATTTGCAAACCGCTTCATTGTTTGTTTCTTTTATCACACATTCTATGCTTTTTATAATATTAACGTAATATGATATTAGTTAGTTATAAAATATTACGTCCTGACCAAATTGTTAATGGAACTCTTAATAACAATAATTTTACTTTGCTTAACAACTTATAATACTTTTACAATATAGTAAACTTTGGTTTCTTCTTACCTTCATTATTTTCATTTTCTTCGTTTTGATCTTGTTTCTGCACCGAAACTTACTCTAAACCTGAATGAGTTTGAGGGTGCAACCATGTAGTTAACGATTTAGTACAAGCACGAACCGTCTCCTCTTTTTACTTTTATCCTTCCTTTTTTAACTCCACTTTCATAAGTACGTCTCATAGAGTCGTTAAAAGAATAGCACAATGCAAGACACCCACAACTTAAGTTCAGCCACTTAACCGGGAACCGCTGTGGCGACATACCAACTACACTACTGCTACTACTCTGCTACTGTGCATTGCTGTGGTGTGATGTCGCAGTGGAGGGGGAAGGGGTGGAACGATCGATGAGGCATGGTCTTGCGCTGAATGGGGAACAATGCATTGTCTGTCGGGCGCCCGGCTATCAAAAAATGCTCATAGAATACCACACAAATGGATGGATATATCTTACATACAGATTGCACTGAACGTGACTAGTTTCTAAACACAAGTTTAGACGCATAGTTTCGTACAACTGGGGCCCCTGAACTAAATTGAATTCTCAAATATGTGTTCTAGTACTACTTTTATTTATTTATTATTTATTTATAATTTTTCTTTTAGGGTTTGAGGGCCCCCTAACACCAGGGGCCCCGGGGCGGTGCCCCGCTTGCCCCATTCTAGCTACGCCACTGGTTATGGTATCTTCGTGTATTGACTGGCATTAGATCAACCAACTTGGTTTAAGTAAGCTGTATTATTTATTTATTTATTTACATAGTTTATGCCCACATTGGAGCACTTAAATCAATCCATATACACTACAGTCTTTACAATATTAGTTGTAATGGCTTCTCAACTTCCTCTTCTCCTTCCAGAGCTTCTTTAATCTCTCCGACCTGGCCGCCCTCTCTTCATTTGTAATGGTGTACTGTTTCCGTCAGTGGCGGCCGACAAACTGTTAGGCTGGGAGGGCGATCACAGTATTGTTCCCGCACCTTTTTATAAGTTGACAGAGGAAAAAAAAAGAGTACCGGTAGGCCTAGAATTAAGTTACTTTTATATGCAATGAAAATATCGCTACCCGATATTCTTGATGTCAGATCCTGAAGCTGCCCTCAACACTTGTTTTCATCATTTGGTACCGGTATTACAACAATGATTTCATAGGGCAACAACACTGAGAACCTGATGTGAAAGTTACTCTCAAAAGAAAGTTTTCCCCGACCGTTTTTAAAATAGCGTCCACAGAATTCATTTTGAAACGCAGAAATACTTAATCACACTGAGACGTAAGCATAAAAAAGACAATCAAGCCTTAAGGAGTTTCATCTCTAGAGCACAGCCGTAACAAGAATTAAAAATTATTAGTATTATTACTATTATTATTATTACTATATTATAGAGACATCACGAGAATATCACTTTCGGCACAAGCACTTCGAAACCACAGTCACACCGGTAAATAAAAAAAATAAAAAACACTACTTATTGATTTACAGATTAATTATCATCAACACAGAGATTACAACTGCTGAATATTGCCACCGCACTCAAGACTCTTCAGCACGAAAGCGAAATAGCTCATTGGTGCCAAGCTCTTCACTCACCACAGGATGCTAGTCAGAGGTCCGTGTTATACTTCACCATTGCAATATGAATCGAGATTCATGTTCTCAGATGCTACACTTAAATGAAAATCCACAGCCTGCTTCCAGTCTCCGACCGGGTCAGGAATGGGTTGAATGAAGCCCCCATCTAGCGGCGAGGATAGGAACTGTGCCAGCTGCGAAGCCTGTGCACTCCTCTTGGGCAATGATTAAATGAATGACAGATGAAATGAAATGATAGTGGACAGTGTTCCTGGAATGAAATTTTGACAGGGAAAACCGGAGTACCCGGAGAAAAACCTGTCTTCCTCCGGTTTGTCCAGCACAGATCTCACATGGAGTGACCGGGATTTGAGCCACGGACCCAGCACTGCGAGGCCAGCGTTCTGCCGCCTAAGCCACGGAGGCTCGCAAGATGCTACACTTAAATATAATTATATAATTGTTGTCTTCAAAGATAAACAAAGAGCGTGCTGCTCATGAATTATTGTTATTTAAATTTAATTTTTATTATATGCAACCATGGAGATTTGATTTATTCATTCATTTACTTTATTTGCTAATGGGGTGATTCCCCGGCTGGGCGCATGCTCGTCGAGTAGCAAGAGGAGATGACATATTTACCGGTGCTACAGAGCTGTACAGACTCCGCCCGGCTTAAAGACAACTGCTCGCACACCGCACCCACAGATTACCTCTGTGGCAGCCGGCAAGCGCGCCAGTCTCCGTACTCCCCTTACGTCTCAAACCCCTCACCCGGGCACAATCTTAGGGCGGAAAGCCGAGAGTCCGTTACTCCATACTGACCAGTGAGTTGCGCGCTGAGCGTGATTCCACCAAACACAGTCTTCCTGATTGATAGTCTGATAGAGCTACAGTTTTACATTGACATATAATTTACTTAGCATTATTAGAGTTCAATTTTTGACTTAAAATAACAAGAGAAAATGAAAATCCCTTTTCGTTCTCTAGGAAGGACACCGTCCTGGAGTCCTTATGGGCCAGCCGCTACTGGTGGCAGTACTGTTTTGAGACAGGCCAGTGGGGCTGTCGAAGCGACTTGAATACTCACGACCGCAACCGATGATGTTTGATTTGTAAAATGGCTGCCACAGCTGTTATTCTGGCTATATAGACAGTGATCCTATTTGGGATGGCCGGGTGGGTCACAGACGGCGGAGGAGTAAATATCTATTACTACATTATCTCCAGATATTTTCCTGACCATTACTACAGGTATTTTGGTTCGTTTTTCTACCTTAGAAAAGTTATGACTCGGTCATACGTCATGCATTGCTACCGACTTCTTTAACAGATGTTTCCTCCTCCACTGTCTTCTACCCACCCAGCCATCCCAAATAGGATCACGACTTATGTAGGCAAAATTTCAGCTGTGGCCGCCAATGTTAGTTAGTTAGTTAGTTAGTTAGTTATTGTTGTTTTAAGGGGCGGAACTACGAGGTCATCTGCCCCTCTTAACACAGATTAAAGAATACACATTTTGAATTGAATTTAAAATTTTGAGGTGGACATCTAAATTTTAAAAAGACCAAAAAAATGTATAAAACAAAAACAAAAAATTAAATAAAAATAAAAATTATAAAAATAAACAAAAATTACGGAAAAACAAAAACATTATCATTCAAAAACGAACAAGTCGTTGAGTCAATGTTCACTGGAAAATTTAGATTGCAGGCCCTAACTCACTGTCACTTATAAAGCGGATAATGCGATCAGCAGCCACCGCGTCATCGGCTAATATAAGTTTGAGTGTCGTCTGCAAACCAAGGTTTCTTCGTAAGTCAGCAAGATCCACACACTCGGTGAAAATGTGGGCTACGGTGAAAACGGCTCCACAGGTACAAAGTGGGGGGTCTTCCCTTCTCATTAGGTACGATTCGGTGGATCTTGTATGACCTATCCTTAGCCTACACAAAATGACGGACTCTCTCCGGGCCCGGAAGGAGCTCCGCCACACGCGAGTAGTTCCCTTGATCGCTCTCAGTTTACTGGGCAGTGGGTCAGCTAGCCACTGACTCTCCCAAAAAGCCAGAACTTGTAGGCGTAACTGAGAGCGAATATCTCTAGCGGGTACCTCCATTGGTCGAAGTGGTAGTGATACCGCCTCTTTTGCAGCTTGATAAGCTAACTCATTTCCCGCGGCCGCCAATGTCCACATCAAAGAATATAGGACATCGACCATGAAAACAGTACTGCCAACCTCGCCCTTACAGTACTATGCCGCACCAACACCTTTGCTTTGTACAATCCAATGGTTTTTGACAACGGTTACAGTCTAATTTATCCCGATGAATGTTTCTTTTATCAACAGTGATGTTGTATCCCATATGTTGGCAACAATGTGTGTGCTGCTAGAGTGCGCATTGTTGACAGTTGAACGAGATGTAAGAGCTGTCGGATTTGGCAGCAGTTTATAAAGGAACGATAAATAAAAACATATATACGTACTTTAGCACACATATAGGCTATAGTCCGGGACAGCTTAAATAAGTTACTAGATCAAAACAGGGTAGGCAACATTAACAGCCGTCCCCTATGCCTACGTAAATGTTGGTTTATGCTTGCATTTCTTGAAGTTAACTTGTTTTCATGTGCGAGCACATTGTCGCCAACCCTGCTTAAAATCTCGCCATCTCCAAAGACCATAATACCACTAAAATTCCGTACCACACATTTGCCGACATGTTTCTGGCGATAACTCCCAGAATGCATTTTTCACAAAGTCAGCCAACATTATAATTATGACTTTAATTAATGACTTATTATTTGAATAATTTCACAGTTTTTCTTTGGAATTTCAAGTCTAATGAAGTTGTAACAAGCTGTACAAGGTAAGTACTACTAATATACATCGATTAAAACAGTTTTTACAGTTATTGTAGACTCTTGATATGTGTGCGTCAAATCCACTAGTCTGAGATGTTTCGAAGCTTTTATTTAATACATTTTTGGATATTTTCTTATTTACATTTCATCATGACGCCTAAAAAACACGAGAACAAAATTGGAGATGGATTGGAGAAACTCTACGAAGATCACTACGATTTGAGTAAGTAGGCCTAGCCTAGACCTACACAATTAAAAGTACAGAGTTATTTAATCGTTGTTTTATTTATTTTTATATTCATTCAGAGCACAAATAACGTAATAAAAAACCTTAATGATCTTCGGAAATTTTGAAATAGTCTTCTGACTGCATTTTCCGTATAGGCCTAATTCAAACATAACCTAAAATATAGCCTATGTAAGTTCTCTCTCGGGAATATATTCTTAGGTTCAATTCGCCTTCTAATATTGTAATGTATCTTATTCTCGACTTCCAAATGCCGTCAGCCATAATATTATAATACATTGCACATGTAACTCGTAAGCTTGGAAGTAGGCCTTGTCTATGATTCACACTCGGTTAGTGGTAGTGAATGTATTGGTGATTATTTATGTAGCTTATAACTTATGTACTTGGCTACTGACCTATAGCCTACTTAGTAGCAGACAGATAAAATATTTATATTAGGCCTATTTTTATTTGTTTCAGTCATGGTTGCGACAGAGTAGTGTGGTGCCCTTCAACGAACTTCAAGGGTTGTGCAACATGAATCAATCATCATTCTGAAGAGTCATATACTCACATGTGCACGGGATATGCACTGCGCTTGAGTCACATATGCAAATATCTCATAGCCCTCTTTTAGTTCTCGACATAAGTTACTGCACCACTGAATGTCTGGGTGAAAATTACTGATGTACTAATGTTGGGTGAGACAAAGTCATTGTTCGCTACTTGGTTAGATGACAGTTTGGGCGAAGCAACTGGTTGCAATACATTATAAATATTGGTCGCAGCTATAGCTTACTTGTATTATTAATTCTGAATGAAAGTAGATCGCGGCTTGTACACCATACCTATCATTGTCTCAAGTTCGGGCGTGATCCCAAGTACCTTGCTCCAAGGCCATAAAGAACTGGATCTGGATACTCAACTGTCGGAACTAATGCAGAAGGCACAGTATTGCCAATCCCGCACTTACGGTACTACTTTGTATAAGCGCGGTACCATGAAACAAAATAGCACCAAGTTTGAACCAGTTCGCAATGGATTGTGCAAGCTGTTTTTGTCTAGACCAATAATTGTTAATTCGTTAGACCATACAGACACCCCTGCTTTTTGTCACGCACAGTGGGGGTAGACACGCATCAATAATTTTCATCCAAACCAATGGTTTGTGCCTAGACCGATAAATTTTAGGCAGTGAGGCGCTGGTTTTGCCGGTTAGTTTGAAACATGAAATCCTTGCGATCAGCGTTCATTACAGTGGTAAATACTGTTCTACATACAAAACAAACCTAACCTGGCGCTTACGCCCAGGCCCCCTTGTTTATAGTGCAATCAGTAATTTTCGTCCAGACAGTCGTCTAACCCAGTAGCGGCTGACCCATAAGGACTCCAGGGCGGTGTCCTTCCTAGCGAACGAATAGGGATTTTCATTTTTTCTTGATATTTTAAGTCAAAAATTGAACTCTGTTAATGCTAAGAAAATTACATGTCAATGTAAAACTGCAGCTCTATCAATCAGGAAGACTGTGTTTGGTGGTATCACGCTCAGCGTGCATCTCACTGGTCAGTATGGAGTACGGACTCTGGGCTTTCCGCCCTAAGATTGTGCTCGGGCGAAAGGATTGAGACGTAAGGAGAGTATGGAGATTGGCGCGCTTGCTGGCTGCCAGCGGGGTAATCTGAGGGCGCGGTGTGCGGGCAGTTGTCTTCAGGCTGGGCGGAGTCCATACAGCTCTGTAGCACCGGTAAATATGTCATCTCCCCTGGCTACTCTACGAGCATGAGCCAAGCCGGGGAATCACCCCATTAACAAATAAAGTAAATGAATGAATATATATAAATATATGCACTGCATGGTTGCATATAATAAAAATTAAATTTAAATAACAATAATCCATGACCAGCATGCCCTTTGTTTATCTTTGAAGACGAAAAATATACAGGGTGTAATTGATATGATGGAAGTCCTTTGCACTGGTGATAGAAGAGACTATTCTAAGCTTCCTAGGTAAAAAAAAATGTCACCTATCTTGAAATTGAAAATTAATCTTTAAAAAGTAAATGTTTTTAGTTTCTTCAGAAACTAATCAAGTAGAAAGTGGTGCGGCAGGCTGGGGGAAACGGGGCGGAGCGAGATGTGACGATGCGCGGAGGGAAAGTTGTTACGTAATCGGAGCATTGACCTTACCGGTTGATATCAGCTGATATGAGGATAAGCGGTACCGTCTCGTAAGAAAATGTGTATTGCCGTTGTTCTTGTTGTTGTTGTTGACAACGCACGCAATGGCTTGGGACGTTAGGACCGGTAGTATTGTGTAGCCTACTTTGTAAGTGTGGAATTCATTGATTGATGTTCATGTATAAAATAATTTCGATACTCAGCCCTGGTGTATCATTGGCGTCCGTGTCGGACCTTCTGTTGACTAGTTTCTGAAAATACTAAAAACATTCACTTAATGAAATACAGTGTGACAAAATTCCGACATCCCGTAGTCTGTTCAGAACTAAGCATGACGGAATTAAAATACTTCATGTTTTGTCTGAGAGGCTTGGCGATTTTGGTCATTTAGCCCCATGTAGCTGGGTGTGGGTAGAATTTGTGTGATAACCTGTGTTTTTGTGGTTTCTGTAGTAATGTGGGTATTTGTAATTCAGGTGAGGATTCGGAAGAAGGCGCCGGCCCCGTGGTGTTGGGGCAGTGCAACTGCCTATCACACGGAGGCCCTGGGTTCGATTCCCGGCTCCGTCAGATATATTAGAAACAGACGTGAGGGCTGGAATGGGGTGCACTAAGCCTCATGAGGGCAATTGAGTAGCTGTCTGACAGTGAGGCAGTGCCCCAGTCAGGAAAATCAAGATTAATGGCCGAGGGGACCCGATGCACTGACCACGCGTCACCCTAATATCTGCAGGCCAAATGGCTGGACAGCGGTCGCTTGGTAGGCCTAGGCCCTTCGTGGGCTGCACTGCCAGCGGTTATGGTTATTGGGAAGAAGGCGGCCGTGGCCTTAAGTTAGGAACCATCCCGGCATTTGCCAGAGGTAGAAGTGGGAACCCATGGAAAACTACTTCCAAGTTTTAATACTAGTACGGTACCACATGTACATGATTGTGAATTGTCCCATCCCATCTCCAGCCCTGGGATGGCCTTAAACTGGAGAGGAGGGGTGTTGGTTCATTGGTCAATCAACAATGTACATACATATGAAAATACACGAAAATGAAAATAAAATACAAATACATTGTTATAATACAGTGTTATAATAATAATAATAATAATATTACCGAGTGAGTTAGCCGAGGTCGTTACGGCATGACTGCTGGCAGTCGCTCACATCCGGTAGGCGAGGAGGTTCGAATCCCCCCGCCGGCAAACCTTGAAGATGGTCTTCTGTGGTTTCCCATCTTCCTTCCAGGCAAATGCCGGGGTTGGTCCCTAACTATAGGCCACAGCCGCTACCTTCCAACTCCTCGACCTATCATTCCCACTTTCCTCCCCAACGGTACTTGTAGCTCACCCATTGGGTGTCCGTCTCGAAGCAGCTACAAAACTGGCGAGCCGAACATGTCCTCGGACACTCCCGGCACTAAAAGCCATACGCTAAAAAAAAAAATAATAATAATAATAATAATAATAATAATAATAACATCTGTTATTATAATAAGTTATAAATAGTTATAGTATTAGTATTATATACCTATTACTACTTTTATTTTATAGATGTAAATTCTGACGTGTCCTATATCAAAAATGTATTGTATACTTGTATTTGATCAAAAGGAATTAATAAAATCTATCTATCTATCTATCTATCGTTTTATAAAAGGGCATAGCGGGTGGGTTACAGACAGCGAAGGAGAAAACATCTATTAGGACATCCCTTCCATAATTATTATTCATCATTACACAAGGTATTTAGGCTAATTTAAGTATTCTACTTGGTTCATCACTCCTGAAGTGTTACCTCTATTACGTATGTCGTTTTGCCTTGAACATTTTTGGTTGAAGGCGTGCTAATATTTTATTTTAGAATATGCACTGAAAATTTGATGTAATCAGCGTAACCGCAGCCTTCGTAAAGAGGTTTACGCAGGCCAGCACGTATCCCATTTTTGAACAGCTGACTGCGGTTGACTGTGTAGCGTTGAGGGTCTGCACCACTAGCGCTGACCAACAGCGGGGCGCGCTTGAACTCGGTCAGTGATAACACTATGTATTCTATTCGTCATGATAGTGCTACTATTATTATGATCATGTAGAAATGAGCGAAAGTGTAGAGGACGTACGCACTCGCGCATTCGCGACAACGCTGCCTTCAGTTCAATTCCCTCTCATATATTCCGCTCTCGCAAGTTAAATATCTCAGCTCAGTAGTATAATTCGCTAGACTTTGGATATTGCATCATCATGACCAGAAATTGCGTAATCCTGATGACGTCATGGGATGACGTCATGGGTCCTTAGAGCGAGCACGTGGTCCAGGAGCGAGCATGTGCAGTGCACGTGTTAGCGTGGGAAGAGGTTGACCCTTTGGCTTGTTTGTGCGATGGTGATAAAAAGTTAATGGGTGTTGACGTCATGGAGGATGTTTATTAGGATGCTAACTGTCATCTGACACCCATGCGAGTGTGAGCACCAAAACAAAAGGTTATTCGCGGGTAGTGGGGTAGTGTATGTTCTCTTGCAAGTCGCGTGTGTGCTTGAATACGTATGGCTATGTTGGGAAATGTTTGGTGGCGGGCGAGGACTAGGGTTGAGTGAGGGTTCGTTTAAATGCTATTTTTCCCGCTCTATTTGATGGTGAGGTAATTTTTTAAAATGGGTGGAATTTGGAAACGCAATTTGAGGTAAACGTGCTTTTTTGACAATTTGGCGAATTTAATGAGCTTGTAAGGCTAGAACGATGCATATAGGGTGTCGTAGGACTTGTGGTGAACCACCCCTTGCTATGGACGGGAGTATATCCACCCCAAAATAAATCTACCCTTACCCGGAGGTTAAGTAGTGGTTATTTTTGTATGCATGCGCACTTGAGGGCTTTTGTAAGAGAGCGGAAGTTTTAAAAGATTCTTTATAGATGAGGCTTTTTAAAAAATTTATAAAAAAAACAAAAAACTAATAGGTCATTCGATTTTTAGTATCTCGCTAACCAATAATGCGATGTAAACATATGGGGTGTCATAGGACTCGTAGTGAATTCTCCTTTTGTATGAATGAGGTATGTCAACCCCCAAAATAAAAACTACCCTTACCTGGGGTGAAAGAGCAATTTTTGTATGTATGCACACCGGTGGCTTTTGTCAAAAGGGTCTAACTACACATTTGTTAATATTTTCTGAACCCAGGATGGGATTTTCCCATAGGCAGTATCCTAGCACTTGGGGTGACACCTCGTTTTTGAAAGTATCATTCATTTATTTTCTTGTCAAAAGGGCCTAACTACACTTTTGTTAATATCTCGTGAACCAATCATGCTAGGGACTTGTATGAGGGGTCCTAGCACTTGGGGCGACGTCCCCCTTTATGGGGTGAAACTACCCCCCCAAAATTGAAAACTCAATATCTTGGAAACTATGAACCCTAAAATTAGGCGTTATAGCTTTAAAAATAGGTGATGACATAGGCTTTTACCTGGATTGGTCATTTCACCCCTAAAACAGTAAATAGTCATGTTATGGGGAAAAAACGTGTTAAACACCTAAAAATGATAAATGAAACTAAGATCTTTTGTTTTTGATGAAAAATAGCAGGGGGGTGAAAACTACCCCCAAATTGAAAAATCGATACCTTGGAAACTAAGAACCGTAAAATTATGTGTAATAGCTTAAAAAATTCGTTGTGACATAGGCTTTTACCCGGATAGATGATGTCACCCCTAAAACAGTAAATAGTGATTTTACAGTGGGGAAAAAGGTCTTAAACGGGTAAAAATGATAATTGAACCTAAGATCTCTTGTTTTTGATGAAAAATAGCAGGGGGGTGAAAACTACCCCAAAATTGAAAAATCGATACCTTGGAAACTAAGAACCGTAAAATTATGTGTAATAGCTTAAAAAATTCGTTGTGACATAGGCTTTTACCCGGATAGATGATGTCACCCCTAAAACAGTAAATAGTGATTTTACAGTGGGGAAAAAGGTTTTAAACGGGTAAAAATGATAATTGAACCTAAGATCTTTTGTTTTTGATGAAAAATAGCAGGGGGGGGTGAAAACTACCCCAAAATTGAAAAATCGATACCTTGGAAACTAAGAACCGTAAAATTATGTGTAATAGATTAAAAAATTCGTTGTGACATAGGCTTTTACCCGGATAGATGATGTCACCCCTAAAACAGTAAATAGTGATTTTACAGTGGGGAAAAAGGTTTTAAACGGGTAAAAATGATAATTGAACCTAAGATCTTTTGTTTTTGATGAAAAATAGCAGGGGGGTGAAAACTACCCCAAAATTGAAAAATCGATACCTTGGAAACTAAGAACCGTAAAATTATGTGTAATAGCTTAAAAAATTCGTTGTGACATAGGCTTTTACCCGGATAGATGATGTCACCCCTAAAACAGTAAATAGTGATTTTACAGTGGGGAAAAAGGTCTTAAACGGGTAAAAATGATAATTGAACCTAAGATCTTTTGTTTTTGATGAAAAATAGCAGGGGGGTGAAAACTACCCCAAAATTGAAAAATCGATACCTTGGAAACTAAGAACCGTAAAATTATGTGTAATAGCTTAAAAAATTCGTTGTGACATAGGCTTTTACCCGGATAGATGATGTCACCCCTAAAACAGTAAATAGTGATTTTACAGTGGGGAAAAAGGTCTTAAACGGGTAAAAATGATAATTGAACCTAAGATCTTTTGTTTTTGATGAAAAATAGCAGGGGGGTGAAAACTACCCCAAAATTGAAAAATCGATACCTTGGAAACTAAGAACCGTAAAATTATGTGTAATAGCTTAAAAAATTCGTTGTGACATAGGCTTTTACCCGGATAGATGATGTCACCCCTAAAACAGTAAATAGTGATTTTACAGTGGGGAAAAAGGTCTTAAACGGGTAAAAATGATAATTGAACCTAAGATCTTTTGTTTTTGATGAAAAATAGCAGGGGGTGAAAACTACCCCGTATATGAAAGGAGTGTAGACTTATTGATGTTGCAGATTGGAAACAGTGAAAGTTATCACTTTTGTTTAATTAGAAATCTTGCTCGCCTTGTGCGTTCAAGCATCACTAGCACTCAGAGAAGGATTTATATATGTAGACGTTGTTTGTCATATTATCTTCTTGAGGATGAGTTAAATGTTCACTTTGCAGACTGTAAACAGTTTCCTGTTGCAAAAAGCATAATGCCGACTGATGAACAAAGATTTGTTAATTTTACAGAATTCCGAGTTAAAGATACAGTTCCATTTATAATATATGCAGACACTGAATGCGTTTTGTCTCCAATTTCCTCCTGTTTTCCAAATAGTGACATTCATAACTCTACTTTAACACATAAACATATTCCTTACAGCATTTCTTTATACCTTCATTGTAATTTCGATAGTGAATTGTGCAGTTTCAAGCTCTTTAGGGGAAATAATTGCATTGAATTGTTTGTAAAGGAACTTTATAGTATTGTGGATAAACTTCAAACATATTACTTATCGGTTAAGCCAATGTTAAAGATGACCGAAAATGAAGAAAGATTATTTTTGTCAAGTAAAATGTGTCACATTTGCGAGAAACCGATTGCAGTTAATGAACTCAAAGTACGCGATCATTGTCACTTAACTGGAAAATATAGAGGAAGCGCACACAATAGTTGTAATTTAAATTACAAAGTAACAAAGGTTTTGCCTATAGCATTTCATAATCTAACCGCCTATGATGGACATTTTATAATTAAAGAAATTTGCGAGAAACGTGATGGAGAGGTGTTACATAATCCTGGTCATATAAAATTGTTAGCGATGAATATGGAACGTTACAAAGGGTTTACAAAGTATGTACGGGCTAAGAATGGATTCATTCAGTTAAGATTTTTCGATACATATAATTTCTTGTCCTGTTCACTAGATCAATGTTCATCTTCGTTAAGCGAAGATTCAAAGCAAATAACACGACGTTATTTTAATGATGATGCACAGTTTCGACTTACTGCGAGAAAAGGTGTGTTTCCCTATGAATACGTCACGAGTATGGATGTTCTTAACGAAACTAAATTACCTGAAATATCCAAGTTTTATAGCAGCCTTAATGATCAAACAATATCGAATGAAGAGTATGAGTTTGCTCAATCGGTGTGGGAAACGTTTTCCTGTCAAACATTAGGAGAATACGCAGATTTGTATTTAAAAGTTGACACACTTCTTTTGGCGGATGTCTTTGAAAATTTTAGATCGAATGGCATGGAAACTTATGGCATTGATGCAGCTCATTTTTTACACTGCTCCATCTATGTCTTGGTGTGCTATGAAAAAGATAACCAACGTTCAACTTGAATTGCTTCAAGATATTGATATGTTACACTTTTTTGAACGATCTATTCGAGGAGGAAATGTTCAGTGTATAACACGACATGCGATTGCTAATAATAAGTATATGAAAACTTATGATGAGAAAAAGCAAGAGTCCTACATAATGTACTTTGACGTTAATAATTTGTATGGATATGCGATGATGGAATATCTTCCAACGGGTGGCTTTAAATGGATTGCAAATGTTGAAGGCTTTGATGTTTTAACTATTGATGATACTTCAGAAATTGGATATATTTTGGAAGTAGATTTGACTTATCCTCAAGAGTTACATGACAAACATTCAGATTACCCTCTATGTCCAGAAAAGTTGACAAAGCTAATGGCTACCCTAGATAATAAAGAACGTTATGTTTTGCATTATAGATTGTTAAAGCAATGTATTCAACTAGGAATGAAATTAGATCGTATTCACAGAATAATTGAATTCAATCAGAGCCAATGGCTAAAACCATATATTGATGTGAACACAGAGAAACGAAAACAAGCCAAAAATGATTTTGAAAAGAATTTTTATAAATTGATGAATAATGCAATTTTTGGTCGTTCACTGATGAATGTGAGGAAGTTAAGGGACATCAAATGGGTCACCAAATGGCATGGAGCTCGTGGTGGTAGGTCTTTAATAGCTAAGGCTAATTTTAAACATAGAATTATATTCGATGAACAATGTATGGTCATCGAGATGAGTAGACTAAAGATTTTTCACAATCAACCAGTATATGTTGGTGCATCTATATTAGATTTGTCTAAATGTAAAATGAATGACTTTCATTACAATGTTATTTTAGCAAATCCTGAATCAAATGTGAGGTTGTTATACACAGACACCGATAGTTTTATGTATATATTCTATTATGATATTTATGAGTTCATGAAACAACATTCAAATTTGTTTGATACTGGAAACTATGAAACAAACAATCCTTTTGGCATTGTGAGACAAAATAAAGGTGAAATTGGTTTAATGAAAGATGAAAATGCTGGAAGGATTGTTGAAGAATTTGTGGGGTTACGACCCAAAATGTATGCAATAAAATTGTGTGATGAAATGAATAGCTTGTGTAAGGCTAAAGGCATTAAGAAGAGTGTGAGTAAAAGTATGAATATTGATGAGTATCGAAAGTGTCTTTATAACAGAGAAAAAGTCAACAAAGTTCAAGTTTGTATAATTTCAAAATCTCATTCTGTATTTACTGTTCGGCAAAATAAGTTGGCAATTTCATCAAACGAAGATAAAAGACACATAACTGAAAACGGAATTGATACTTTACCGTTTGGTCATTTTTCTCTGAAAAATGATTAGAAACAAATTGAGATTAAAGCAGTTCATCTCACTTACTTTATTTCTTTCACACACACACTTTTATGCTGGTAATAATACTAATTTTTGTGTGTTCCTTTGCTTATGAAATCCTAGACTAGGAGTTCCACATTCGACATGATAGCGGAGTTTCATCTCCCATAAACTCGTCTCTGAGGTGGGTGCCAGAAAAGGCATCCAGCTGTAAAAACCACACCCTCACATAGACTTTCATAACTTCTTACGTTGAGGTTCATAACACTACGTTGATTGATTTATCGGTTTCCTTTTCACAATTCCTGTCTATACATTCCTCTTGAAGGTTGCAAGATGCTTGCAAGGTTCCTAAAATGCAATTAAATTTAATAATTACCTTAAGATGGTTTGATTTGTTTAATGATATGGTGTTAATAGTATTTTTAGGTTTTGACTGGCTTTGCATTAAGAATTGACTAACCAAACATGAGTTACCTATCAGGGAAACATTTTGGCCACTATGTTGGCTATTGACCAGTGAGTTTAGCTGTTTATCATTTTTTTAAATCATAAACAACAGAGGGTTAAACGTATAGATAAACCGTGTGACCATGTTTGTTAAACAAGACATTATACCAGAGACAATTAGAATACTTATGTAGAGTTTACCAAAAAATAATGTTGTGTAACAGTAAATGCTAGTCAACAGTTATACACTTCTAAAAAAAATCATCATACAATACCTGAGAGCTCTTCTAAAATTATTGATGTGTAACATGATTCCACTAACTTGCTATGTATTTTTTGGCTTGGGGGTGATTTTCAAGAAATGCAAATGGAACTGAAATGCAATACAAACAATGAGCGTGCCTGGTGGCTGAGATTGATACCACGACGTACTGTCGGTTATGTAGCTATGTGGAATGTATATCAAATATGGTTTACTTCAAGGTCTGGAGATCCCTACAATTCCTACAATAAATGATCTTGAAATGGTCATCCTATGGTGTGAAAATATTTATTAGGTATATATATTTACTGAAAACAATTATGATTTATTAAATGTTTATATGTTTACAGTATTGTTATTTAATGTAAGCACTTGAGGCACTACCGACCAATGGGAAGCAAAAAGTGGGAGCATATATGGGATGAAATGTGGGAGCAAAGCAAATATAAAAAGTGGGAGCAAATATGCTAACTTGAATTGTGTATATACTTTACTTTCAACTATCTTGAATTGTGTATATACTTTTGCCGGCATATTTGTTGACATATTTGTTAGCATATTTGCTCCCACTTTTTATATTTGCTTTGCTCCCACATTTCATCCCATATATGCTCCCACTTTTTGCTTCCCATTGGTCGGTAGTGCCTCAAGTGCTTACATTAAATAACAATACTGTAAACATATAAACATTTAATAAATCATAATTGTTTTCAGTAAATATATATACCTAATAAATATTTTCACACCATAGGATGACCATTTCAAGATCATTTATTGTAGGAATTGTAGGGATCTCCAGACCTTGAAGTAAACCATATTTGATATACATTCCACATAGCTACATAACCGACAGTACGTCGTGGTATCAATCTCAGCCACCAGGCACGCTCATTGTTTGTATTGCATTTCAGTTCCATTTGCATTTCTTGAAAATCACCCCCAAGCCAAAAAATACATAGCAAGTTAGTGGAATCATGTTACACATCAATAATTTTAGAAGAGCTCTCAGGTATTGTATGATGATTTTTTTTAGAAGTGTATAACTGTTGACTAGCATTTACTGTTACACAACATTATTTTTGGTAAACTCTACATAAGTATTCTAATTGTCTCTGGTATAATGTCTTGTTTAACAAACATGGTCACACGGTTTATCTATACGTTTAACCCTCTGTTGTTTATGATTTAAAAAAATGATAAACAGCTAAACTCACTGGTCAATAGCCAACATAGTGGCCAAAATGTTTCCCTGATAGGTAACTCATGTTTGGTTAGTCAATTCTTAATGCAAAGCCAGTCAAAACCTAAAAATACTATTAACACCATATCATTAAACAAATCAAACCATCTTAAGGTAATTATTAAATTTAATTGCATTTTAGGAACCTTGCAAGCATCTTGCAACCTTCAAGAGGAATGTATAGACAGGAATTGTGAAAAGGAAACCGATAAATCAATCAACGTAGTGTTATGAACCTCAACGTAAGAAGTTATGAAAGTCTATGTGAGGGTGTGGTTTTTACAGCTGGATGCCTTTTCTGGCACCCACCTCAGAGACGAGTTTATGGGAGATGAAACTCCGCTATCATGTCGAATGTGGAACTCCTAGTCTAGGATTTCATAAGCAAAGGAACACACAAAAATTAGTATTATTACCAGCATAAAAGTGTGTGTGTGAAAGAAATAAAGTAAGTGAGATGAACTGCTTTAATCTCAATTTGTTTCTAATCATTTTTCAGAGAAAAATGACCAAACGGTAAAGTATCAATTCCGTTTTCAGTTATGTGTCTTTTATCTTCGTTTGATGAAATTGCCAACTTATTTTGCCGAACAGTAAATACAGAATGAGATTTTGAAATTATACAAACTTGAACTTTGTTGACTTTTTCTCTGTTATAAAGACACTTTCGATACTCATCAATATTCATACTTTTACTCACACTCTTCTTAATGCCTTTAGCCTTACACAAGCTATTCATTTCATCACACAATTTTATTGCATACATTTTGGGTCGTAACCCCACAAATTCTTCAACAATCCTTCCAGCATTTTCATCTTTCATTAAACCAATTTCACCTTTATTTTGTCTCACAATGCCAAAAGGATTGTTTGTTTCATAGTTTCCAGTATCAAACAAATTTGAATGTTGTTTCATGAACTCATAAATATCATAATAGAATATATACATAAAACTATCGGTGTCTGTGTATAACAACCTCACATTTGATTCAGGATTTGCTAAAATAACATTGTAATGAAAGTCATTCATTTTACATTTAGACAAATCTAATATAGATGCACCAACATATACTGGTTGATTGTGAAAAATCTTTAGTCTACTCATCTCGATGACCATACATTGTTCATCGAATATAATTCTATGTTTAAAATTAGCCTTAGCTATTAAAGACCTACCACCACGAGCTCCATGCCATTTGGTGACCCATTTGATGTCCCTTAACTTCCTCACATTCATCAGTGAACGACCAAAAATTGCATTATTCATCAATTTATAAAAATTCTTTTCAAAATCATTTTTGGCTTGTTTTCGTTTCTCTGTGTTCACATCAATATATGGTTTTAGCCATTGGCTCTGATTGAATTCAATTATTCTGTGAATACGATCTAATTTCATTCCTAGTTGAATACATTGCTTTAACAATCTATAATGCAAAACATAACGTTCTTTATTATCTAGGGTAGCCATTAGCTTTGTCAACTTTTCTGGACATAGAGGGTAATCTGAATGTTTGTCATGTAACTCTTGAGGATAAGTCAAATCTACTTCCAAAATATATCCAATTTCTGAAGTATCATCAATAGTTAAAACATCAAAGCCTTCAACATTTGCAATCCATTTAAAGCCACCCGTTGGAAGATATTCCATCATCGCATATCCATACAAATTATTAACGTCAAAGTACATTATGTAGGACTCTTGCTTTTTCTCATCATAAGTTTTCATATACTTATTATTAGCAATCGCATGTCGTGTTATACACTGAACATTTCCTCCTCGAATAGATCGTTCAAAAAAGTGTAACATATCAATATCTTGAAGCAATTCAAGTTGAACGTTGGTTATCTTTTTCATAGCACACCAAGACATAGATGGAGCAGTGTAAAAAATGAGCTGCATCAATGCCATAAGTTTCCATGCCATTCGATCTAAAATTTTCAAAGACATCCGCCAAAAGAAGTGTGTCAACTTTTAAATACAAATCTGCGTATTCTCCTAATGTTTGACAGGAAAACGTTTCCCACACCGATTGAGCAAACTCATACTCTTCATTCGATATTGTTTGATCATTAAGGCTGCTATAAAACTTGGATATTTCAGGTAATTTAGTTTCGTTAAGAACATCCATACTCGTGACGTATTCATAGGGAAACACACCTTTTCTCGCAGTAAGTCGAAACTGTGCATCATCATTAAAATAACGTCGTGTTATTTGCTTTGAATCTTCGCTTAACGAAGATGAACATTGATCTAGTGAACAGGACAAGAAATTATATGTATCGAAAAATCTTAACTGAATGAATCCATTCTTAGCCCGTACATACTTTGTAAACCCTTTGTAACGTTCCATATTCATCGCTAACAATTTTATATGACCAGGATTATGTAACACCTCTCCATCACGTTTCTCGCAAATTTCTTTAATTATAAAATGTCCATCATAGGCGGTTAGATTATGAAATGCTATAGGCAAAACCTTTGTTACTTTGTAATTTAAATTACAACTATTGTGTGCGCTTCCTCTATATTTTCCAGTTAAGTGACAATGATCGCGTACTTTGAGTTCATTAACTGCAATCGGTTTCTCGCAAATGTGACACATTTTACTTGACAAAAATAATCTTTCTTCATTTTCGGTCATCTTTAACATTGGCTTAACCGATAAGTAATATGTTTGAAGTTTATCCACAATACTATAAAGTTCCTTTACAAACAATTCAATGCAATTATTTCCCCTAAAGAGCTTGAAACTGCACAATTCACTATCGAAATTACAATGAAGGTATAAAGAAATGCTGTAAGGAATATGTTTATGTGTTAAAGTAGAGTTATGAATGTCACTATTTGGAAAACAGGAGGAAATTGGAGACAAAACGCATTCAGTGTCTGCATATATTATAAATGGAACTGTATCTTTAACTCGGAATTCTGTAAAATTAACAAATCTTTGTTCATCAGTCGGCATTATGCTTTTTGCAACAGGAAACTGTTTACAGTCTGCAAAGTGAACATTTAACTCATCCTCAAGAAGATAATATGACAAACAACGTCTACATATATAAATCCTTCTCTGAGTGCTAGTGATGCTTGAACGCACAAGGCGAGCAAGATTTCTAATTAAACAAAAGTGATAACTTTCACTGTTTCCAATCTGCAACATCAATAAGTCTACACTCCTTTCATATACGGGGTAGTTTTCACCCCCCTGCTATTTTTCATCAAAAACAAAAGATCTTAGGTTCAATTATCATTTTTACCCGTTTAAGACCTTTTTCCCCACTGTAAAATCACTATTTACTGTTTTAGGGGTGACATCATCTATCCGGGTAAAAGCCTATGTCACAACGAATTTTTTAAGCTATTACACATAATTTTACGGTTCTTAGTTTCCAAGGTATCGATTTTTCAATTTTGGGGTAGTTTTCACCCCCCTGCTATTTTTCATCAAAAACAAAAGATCTTAGGTTCAATTATCATTTTTACCCGTTTAAGACCTTTTTCCCCACTGTAAAATCACTATTTACTGTTTTAGGGGTGACATCATCTATCCGGGTAAAAGCCTATGTCACAACGAATTTTTTAAGCTATTACACATAATTTTACGGTTCTTAGTTTCCAAGGTATCGATTTTTCAATTTTGGGGTAGTTTTCACCCCCCTGCTATTTTTCATCAAAAACAAAATATCTTAGGTTCAATTATCATTTTTACCCGTTTAAGACCTTTTTCCCCACTGTAAAATCACTATTTACTGTTTTAGGGGTGACATCATCTATCCGGGTAAAAGCCTATGTCACAACGAATTTTTTAAGCTATTACACATAATTTTACGGTTCTTAGTTTCCAAGGTATCGATTTTTCAATTTTGGGGTAGTTTTCACCCCCCTGCTATTTTTCATCAAAAACAAAAGATCTTAGGTTCAATTATCATTTTTACCCGTTTAAAACCTTTTTCCCCACTGTAAAATCACTATTTACTGTTTTAGGGGTGACATCATCTATCCGGGTAAAAGCCTATGTCACAACGAATTTTTTAATCTATTACACATAATTTTACGGTTCTTAGTTTCCAAGGTATCGATTTTTCAATTTTGGGGTAGTTTTCACTCCCCCTGCTATTTTTCATCAAAAACAAAAGATCTTAGGTTCAATTATCATTTTTACCCGTTTAAAACCTTTTTCCCCACTGTAAAATCACTATTTACTGTTTTAGGGGTGACATCATCTATCCGGGTAAAAGCCTATGTCACAACGAATTTTTTAAGCTATTACACATAATTTTACGGTTCTTAGTTTCCAAGGTATCGATTTTTCAATTTTGGGGTAGTTTTCACCCCCCTGCTATTTTTCATCAAAAACAAAAGATCTTAGGTTCAATTATCATTTTTACCCGTTTAAGACCTTTTTCCCCACTGTAAAATCACTATTTACTGTTTTAGGGGTGACATCATCTATCCGGGTAAAAGCCTATGTCACAACGAATTTTTTAAGCTATTACACATAATTTTACGGTTCTTAGTTTCCAAGGTATCGATTTTTCAATTTGGGGGTAGTTTTCACCCCCCTGCTATTTTTCATCAAAAACAAAAGATCTTAGTTTCATTTATCATTTTTAGGTGTTTAACACGTTTTTTCCCCATAACATGACTATTTACTGTTTTAGGGGTGAAATGACCAATCCAGGTAAAAGCCTATGTCATCACCTATTTTTAAAGCTATAACGCCTAATTTTAGGGTTCATAGTTTCCAAGATATTGAGTTTTCAATTTTGGGGGGGTAGTTTCACCCCATAAAGGGGGACGTCGCCCCAAGTGCTAGGACCCCTCATACAAGTCCCTAGCATGATTGGTTCACGAGATATTAACAAAAGTGTAGTTAGGCCCTTTTGACAAGAAAATAAATGAATGATACTTTCAAAAACGAGGTGTCACCCCAAGTGCTAGGATACTGCCTATGGGAAAATCCCATCCTGGGTTCAGAAAATATTAACAAATGTGTAGTTAGACCCTTTTGACAAAAGCCACCGGTGTGCATACATACAAAAATTGCTCTTTCACCCCAGGTAAGGGTAGTTTTTATTTTGGGGGTTGACATACCTCATTCATACAAAAGGAGAATTCACTACGAGTCCTATGACACCCCATATGTTTACATCGCATTATTGGTTAGCGAGATACTAAAAATCGAATGACCTATTAGTTTTTTGTTTTTTTAATAAATTTTTTAAAAAGCCTCATCTATAAAGAATCTTTTAAAAATTCCGCTCTCTTACAAAAGCCCTCAAGTGCGCATGCATACAAAAATAACCACTACTTAACCTCCGGGTAAGGGTAGATTTATTTTGGGGTGGATATACTCCCGTCCATAGCAAGGGGTGGTTCACCACAAGTCCTACGACACCCTATATGCATCGTTCTAGCCTTACAAGCTCATTAAATTCGCCAAATTGTCAAAAAAGCACGTTTACCTCAAATTGCGTTTCCAAATTCCACCCATTTTAAAAAATTACCTCACCATCAAATAGAGCGGGAAAAATAGCATTTAAACGAACCCTCACTCAACCCTAGTCCTCGCCCGCCACCAAACATTTCCCAACATAGCCATACGTATTCAAGCACACACGCGACTTGCAAGAGAACATACACTACCCCACTACCCGCGAATAACCTTTTGTTTTGGTGCTCACACTCGCATGGGTGTCAGATGACAGTTAGCATCCTAATAAACATCCTCCATGACGTCAACACCCATTAACTTTTTATCACCATCGCACAAACAAGCCAAAGGGTCAACCTCTTCCCACGCTAACACGTGCACTGCACATGCTCGCTCCTGGACCACGTGCTCGCTCTAAGGACCCATGACGTCATCCCATGACGTCATCAGGATTACGCAATTTCTGGTCATGATGATGCAATATCCAAAGTCTAGCGAATTATACTACTCAGCTCTCCACAGAAAATTGTTTTGTGTTGGTATCTTATAATTATAATTTTCGAGATATTATTCCGTCGATAAAGCTTGCCTTTCAACGCCTGTATTTAACTCATCAATTTCTCAGTGAATTCAGTGAACTTTCTGCAAGTGGCTTTTAATGTGCCAGTTGACGAGAGATCAGGAGAGTATTCTACCAACCATCTCGCGCTGTGCGGCTAGCATAGTTTGGCAGTTGGTCCATGTTCGATTTCCGGCTCTGCCAAGAAATTTTAATTTTGGTCTGAGGGATGGAACAAGGCACACTCAGCCTCGTGAGGCAAAACTGGGAAAAGGAGGGTTCGATTCCCATCTTAGCCATCTTGGAAGTGGTTACCACGCTTCTAATCCAAATGCTGGGATGGTTCCTAATTTAAGGCCATGGCCACCCCGTTCCCAATCCTCATCTGAATAATAAATGCACACACTAATGCAGCCATCACAATAACACAGGTTATCAGACAAATTCCACATGCCCAAGTACACAAATCTACATTACCATGATGTCGCAAAGCCCCAAAATCAACCAACAACTGCTGCTTTCTACCATCCCAAGACGAAATCTTAGAGTTGCCATTAGTCTTATGCCCCTAAAATCCACGACTAGTTCGAATGGTTTTAGGCCTAAGCATTGGATCAACCATCTTCTTGCATCTCAATAGGGATTTGCCAATAGGCTTTCAACAGCTTGTCTAAATTCAGCCTTCATATATGTAGGCCTATACATGTAAGAAATGAGTACGGTACTTATCAAAAATAAAGAAATAATAAGCTAATATGTACCCTACTATTATATTTCTCTCCTACTCCTAAATCCTTCTCTGAACACTCATCTTAAAACAGAATGGTCTGCATTTTTGGACTAATTAAAAAATATAGCCTATAAGAAGAAATGAACATGCTCATCTTTAGCTCCCTGGCGAAAAACTGGAAAAAAACATTGAGTACGGTAAGTATTAATGTTTCTGTTCTTATGCATTTTATATGATGCTTTAAAAATCAATCTAGAAGAGATAATTTAAGTTAACTTCACTACCATAATACTGCTTAAGAGTTACTGTTGAGGACTGATGACCAAGATGTCCCTAACTTGAGCAAGGTCTGCTTCACAACTTCATGTAAAATGTATTTTCGTAAAAGGGCCTTTACTTAGATTGGATCATTTGAGATACGTGTTACATGGATGTGTGTGCTGACTTTTTGGTGTTAAATGATGTAAGTTGGCAACACCAAATGTGGCGGCCATGTTGGCTTTCTAGTAACTTATTTAAAGTGTCCTGGACTATAATAATAGTTTTAATGCAGCCAATGGCCATTGAAAAAGTAAAAAAATACAATGCAGGAACTGTCAGTCGCTACAAAATTGCGTCAGGGAAGTCAATCTTCTTTTACAGTATGCCGCATGATATCGGTCACAGGGCTCGCCATACAATTCACATATGCATGTGGCTGCATTTGGAGTGTGAAAGTCTTTTCTTCCGCATATCCTGAAGTGAAATCCATGGACTGCGAAACGCGTCACAGTGTGTCGTAAATCGTAGTCTGCACTCTTCCAGGCAGACAAAAACATTGCTTCTGTCCCATAGAAGTCCAACCATATTTCTTTCTTTTTTAAATGAAATTCCGCAAGAAGTTCCTGATAGGCAGCGCTAGATGGAAGCTGCATTTGTAGTCTGATTTGCTCAATACAGAATGGCTCTGCAGACAGCTCATACATTAACCGAGACGGAGTAAATTTCGATACACACAATGCTTTCTTTAGGAAGATAGACTTTACTTGCTCTATTTCCTTTAAGTTGCACACACATGAGGCGCAGTAGTGACCAGGGTTCCTAATTTTAATACGTAATATCTCCCAGAAGATGAAACATGGACACAAGGTATGTAAACGTCACATTTATGTCTGATGCAAGTGTAGCCTATATTTTCATTCAGAATTAATGACAATTGTCCATATTTTCATACGGCACATTATAGTGCACGAGTTCCCATGACCACCTTGTTCAGTAGGGCCTAAGTGAAATAACAGACACTTTACATTAATGATTCTCGCAGCAAAAGTTGCGATTTTCATGGCCAAGTGTAATGCAAAAGTTCCTAAAGATATAGTCCTTAGTTTTTTTACATATATTTTATTGACAACAATAATCTTTATATGAATTTCTGTGCTCTACATATCCTATACACCACTATACTGCGTACCTTAGTCCACAGTACAAGTAGTCTTAATTTGATTAGAAAATGCCCACAATGTTCAAAAGTTTACATAGAGGAACATAATTTTGTGCGAGTTCGCAGTAGGCATACATAGTGTGATATCCGTCACGTATCTTTCACACACACAGTCCTGTCTTGGGTCATGGAATCGTTTATTTACACAAATCTTGTGATGGAATCCATGGGTAGCGAATATTTAGAGCTATGTTTTCTTGGTCTGTTTAAACGGATTTCCGCCAAGCGTAACGTCTTCTCACTCAAACGAGCTCAGGCACTGCCATCGTAATGTACAGGCCGTAAGCTCCTATTGTGACGTCACGCCTAGGGTCGTTATAGTCGCAGCAGCAGTCAGATAGCACCCTTCACACGCAGTCTCTTCAAACCCAATATAAATTACGCTCCGGGTTCAAGAAGTAGAAAAATAGCAATGCCATTTAGGGCTGATTGGTACTTCCATCCGTTACCACTACATACGCCTAATTATTGCTCCGCTTGTTCGAATCCGGCCGATGTAGCTGGCGTTTTGAGAGTGAACAAAATGGTACATTGCTAGTACATTTACTAGGACGTTGAAACACACAAACAGGGCTAAATTTCAGTGTTTTGACGTCGAGAATAAGATCTATTCTTGGCCATTTTCTCGTTGTTCACCGCTTTGAAAAGGTTTATGGTAGATGCCTGAGAAAACCCCACATCACCCTTGGCTATTCAACAGATCACGTCCTAAACTACTCGTAGATGACAAAGCACAATGCAACCTATCTCTAACTGTAATCAATGCACAGGCCACCCTCAAGGTGACTTAAACAGGGCCTATCCTAACAGCACTTATTTTCTATGATTCAATCTAACTTGTTTCTTGCATCGGAAATTTACAATGGGTTGTAATTTTGAAATCAGGTATCAATAACCTACAGTACATACACCAGGTGCTAACAATCCCATTAATGTAAATACAGTAGCCTACACAAATGCTGCCATGAAAACATTACCATATTCACTTGAGCTTGATCGAGAGACCATTCTCACAAAATAATAATGTAACTTGGACTGACTTCAGTAGATACTAAATACTGGATATAGCTTCTCTGATTTACATACGGTAAGTAACTTAACCTCAGCATTATCATATTAGAAATGTGTCCAGTCCTAGCATAGGCTGAAGTTTGGGAACTTCTTACAATAATTGAAACCATATTAACTAACAACCTACCATCAAGGCGATTAGCTCTTCTCTCCCGAAGAATGGTATCTTACTTTCAGGGAAATGTTAACACACACTCTTGTATTCCCCGTAATGTACCTACCAATAATTTCTAGGAATGTTGTGTATGCATTGCTTTCTTAAATTGTCGTGGTGGGGTACGAGAAGCAAGCCACATTATCATTTCTTTCATAATACCGGTAGTTGCTATAAACAAACTTTTGACATACCTGCGACCTGGGAAGGAGGTTTCCTGAACTAACAACATTTTATTACCATCCAAAGAAACCTTGTATGAGTCGAAATAATAAGTGATATAGAGATCCTAACTAAAACATAACCTTCTGTGTGATGACAAACATGCAACGCAAAATTCGCGTAGATACAATAACCTACCTACAAAATGAAAATTTGTTTCAGAAAATAAATTGTTATATCGTGGGAGATATAAGATAAATAACATACACTTGTTAATATAAAACAACGGTTTATTAAACACTAGTTGATACACAACGATACACAAGGTGGACTAACTTGAGCGGAACTGTCGTCTACAGTCCGCGGGTGCATATATACATAGTAACTGGAAAGTTCCAGAATCGAATGTTCCAGATTGGAATGTTCTGGGCATAGTGACTAGAATGTTCGTATTAACTCAAGTAGCCTAAATACACAACACTGACTAGAATGTTTATGTTAACACAACACTTTCTAGAATGTTCATGTTAACTCAAGTATATACTCAACATTTCCTCCCTCTTTTAATTGGATGATTTAGGACACTTAATCAGGAGAAAATCTCAATGGTGGTCTTCGCTGGTGAGTACTCCTGTGTGGAATAAAAGTAGTCTGGAAAATAGGTGGTGTCCTGTTTACAGGTGTAGCTGGTGTGGGTGGTGGTGTTTGGACTGTTGCTGGTGTCTCGGTGAAGCTAACTCGTCTCAGGCTCGGTTGCTCGGTGGCTTGGTCGGTTGTGCGGTGACCTTGTCGGTTGTGCGGTGGCTTGGTCGGTTGCACGGTGACTTGGTCGGTTGCACGGTGACTTGGTCGGTTGCACGGTGACCTGGTTGGTTGCGCGGTGGCTTGGTCGGTTTTGCTGTGACCTGGTCAGTTGTGCGGTGACCTCGACGTGGCCTGGTCAAGTTGAGTCTCTTGCGGAGATGAGGGTACCTTTGCTTTGCTGTTATCGTTCAACTGGCGTAAGCGATTGGACGTTCTTGCCCGTTGCTGAGCCGGTGTGACAGTACTGCGCCCAGGCCGGTCTTGCTGACGTCCGTAGACAACATGAGTGGTAACGCTGGGTCATACTGCATGAGTACCTGGGGCGAGGTTAGGGCGTTCTTGATGTCTTTGTATGCCCTGTCGCCTTCTGGTGTCCAGATGAGAGGGTCCTTGAGCAGCATGTCTCTGAGTGGTCTGTCTCTGGTGGACAAATCGGGAATGAACGAACTGTAGTAGGTTGCTTTACCAAGAAACAGTTGGAGTTCTTCTGGTGTAGTTGGTTTCGGTGCATCACGTACAACTCGGATGTGTGCATCAGACTTGTGGATGCCTGACGCATCGATTTTGTGGCCAAGTGCTTCCAGAGAAGTTTGAGCGAAAACGCATTTGGCTCGATTGAGCTTGAGGTTGTGTTGCCGAAACCGTTCCAGAGTGGTGCTGAGGGCCTGCATCAGATTTTCAAGGCTATCAGCAAAAAACTATACTGTCATCGAAAAAACTTTCGACGTTTGGGAGACCATGCAGGACTGTGTCCATTCGTCGCTGCCAGATAGCGGGGATGTTAGCTGCTTCATATACTGCTCGCGTTGGGCGGATCAGACCGTGAGTTGGCGTGTTAAGCGTGAGAGCATGGCTGAACTCGTCGTCGACCTCGAGATGAGTGTACGCGTCGGTGATATCCAGATGACAGAAGAGAGTGGCGCCGCGCATTCCGTTGATCAGATGTTCCTCGTCAGTGGTAATGCGAGTAGCTTCGAGTGGTGCGCGATTTCATATGCTGCGGTGAAGTTCTCTGGTTGTTTTGCAATAATCTCGTCGCACATTTCTCGTGATTCCAATCCTGCGAGCATTTGTTCAATTAACATGCGATCAAGAAATGTGCCATACTCACAAAACGTTGCAGCCTGCCGCAGTCTTAAGGTGAAGCTAGCGATGGTTTCTCCTTGCTTCTGCACTACACTCCAAAATTTGATGCTCTCGGCAAACTTGTTGCGTGTGGCGTCGAAGTGGCCTTTCAGCTTTGATTGAATCTCGTTGTATGACAGAGTTTCCGGATCATTAGGACTCACCAGGATCTTCAGGGCATCATTGAGTTCAGATCCCATGTAAACACGTGCAAAGTTTGCATGCTGTTCCGCGGGTACCTTGCTGAGGTTGAGCGCCCAGGTAAAGCGAGTGAAATAGTCGGCTACAGTCGTTCCGTCGGTAGTGCGATACGGTTGCATTGTGAACTTTGGCGGTCGAGGTTCTGATGACGTTGTTGACCCTATTGTCTGTCGGATAGTGTCGGCGATCATTGCCGAGAATTGTTGGAGTTGCTCAAAGGTTAAGTCCGGCATGGTGAAGATGAGCGGAGAACAGTTTATATAACATGCACTTGCGATGAATTTAGTTCGGTGCAAACACTTGCGTTGAGGTTAGAAAGTTCACTCGGTTTAGTTTCCAACACGCACTGCGTTTAACGTCGTTCGGTGCAACACTTGCGTTGAGGTTAGAAAGTTCACTCGGTTTAGTTTCCAACACGCACTGCGACGAACGTCGATCGGTGCAACACTTGCGTTGAGGTTAGAAAGTCACTTGGTTTCACAACGTTATTTATCTTATCCCACTTCTGACACTGTTACATCGTGGGAGATACAAGATAAATAACATACACTTGTTAATATAAAACAACGGTTTATTAAACACTAGTTGATACACAACGATACACAAGGTGGACTAACTTGAGCGGAACTGTCGTCTACAGTCCGCGGGTGCATATATACATAGTAGCTGGAAAGTTCCAGAATCGAATGTTCCAGATTGGAATGTTCTGGGCATAGTGATTAGAATGTTCGTGTTAACTCAAGTAGCCTAAATACACAACATTGACTAGAATGTTCATGTTAACACTTTCTAGAATGTTCATGCTAACATAAATAATCCTCATTCTAGATGACGTAAGGGGGAACAGCTTATTGGACGTGTTTTTGATCAAGCCTGAGGATGTTTGGGTCAAATCAGAGATCATTGAAGGGATATGTGACCACAAGGCTGTTGTAGTAGAGGTTAAGTTGGGTATTGAGGGGCAGGTTAAGAGGGAGACAAGCTTGGTAAAGCAGTATTACAAAGCTTATAAAGAAAAGATTGGGAGTTACCTAGCTGAAAATTTCAATCAGTGGATAGAGGGGGGACAAAATGTAGATAAACTGTGGGCTGGTTTGAAAACCATAATTCTAGATTGTGAAAAATCTACCATTTAAAAATGTAGGGGCGACTACTGATCCACCTTATTACAATAAGGAGGTAGGAAGATTAAAGAAGAAATGTAGATTAGTAAGCAATAGGCTCAGGAAGAGGATAGGCCACCGAATAGAATTAAATAGGTTAAGGAGGGAACTGGACAGGGCTAAGATAGTAGCTTAGAAACATTTTATGGGTAGGCTGGTTGGCGGGGGGATGCCTTTCAAGGAACGGTGGAGAAATATCTATGTCTATTTAAGGGGAGTGAGAGGAGTTCAAGGCCGAATACCTGATATCGAGGGAGAAGATGGAACGTTGCTGGTGGAAGATGGGGAGAAGGCTGAAGCATTTAATAAGGTGTATGGTAAGGTGGTGGAGATTGTTGGGGAGGGAAATGAAGATCAGAAAATAGAGCAGGGTATTGAGGACGGGAAGAAATTTAGATATGTAAATAAGGATATCTAAGCCTCCGTGGCTTAGGCGGCAGCACGCCGGACTCTCACCGCTGGGCCCGTGGTTCAAATCCCGGTCACTCCATGTGAGATCTGTGCTGGACAAAACGGAGGCAGACAGGTTTTTCTCCGGGTACTCAGGTTTTCCCTGTCAAAATTTCATTCCAGCAACACTCTCCACTATCATTTCATTTCATCTGTCATTCATTTAATCATTGCCCCAGAGGAGTGCGTCAGGCCTCGGCAGCCGGCACAGTCCATATCCTCGCCGCTAGATGGGGGCTTCATTCATTCCATTCCTGACCCAGTCGGTGTCAGGAAGCAGGCTCTGGATTTTCATTCAAATAAGGATATCTATAATGCAATACGGGGACTGGGGTCAAGAAAAGCAGCTGGGGTAGATGAGATAAATGGGGAATTGTTAAAGATTATGGGATGGAACAATGTACCTTATTTAAGGTTTCTGTTTGATTTTTGTATAAATAATGAGGTAGTGCCTGATGACTGGAAACAAGCTCTGGTAGTTCCGGTATAGTGTATAAAGGGAGAGGGGAAAGGGGGGATAGTGATAGCTACAGACCTGTCAGCCTAACATGTATTATATGCAAACTTTTTGAAGGAATTATAAATGTTTACTTAAGGGAATGCTTAGGGAATAGTAGGTGGTTGGCAAATGAACAGCATGGTTTCAGAGAGGGATTTTCTTGTGAATCACAACTATCAGGCTTTCAGTAATATATCAGTGAGGCCTTGGATAATAGAGGTCAAGTTGACTGTATTGCAATTGATCTTTCAAAGGCTTTCGATAGGTTCAATCATGATATCCTATTAAGGAAAATGGAGGTTGTGGGATTGGACAGGAGAGTAGTACGTTGGGTGAGATCCTTTTTAAAGGGGAGAAGTCAAAGGGTAAGGGTTGGAGGGTCAGTGTCAGAACAGTTAAGGGTGGGAAGGGGGGTACCTCAGGGAAGTAAATTGGGACCTTTGCTATTTCTCATGTATGTAAATGACATAGGAGTTGAAATATCATCCCAGATAAGATTATTTGCTGATGATATAGTAGTATACAGGAGGATAAATCATATGGACGACTGCGGAATTTTGCAGAGGGACGTGACTGTCATACAAAGCTGGGCAGATGAAAGTGATATGTTGATAAATTCAAAGAAATGTCAGGCAGTGCGATTTGTTAATAAAAGGAATCATATTGTTTTTGAATATTCAGTAGGGGAAAATAAAGTTGTATTTGGGGACGAATGTAGGTATTTAGGTGTAACTCTGGGGGGTGGGAATTTTCACTGGGGTAAGCACATAGGGGAAATAGTGAAGAAAGCATACAAGTCACTACATATGGTTATGCGTGTGTTTAAAGGGGCTGGCAGGGAGATTAGGGAAAGGGCATACATGTCCCTAGTCCGTCCTCTGCTGGAATATGCTGGGGGAGAGTGGGATCCATACCAAATGTATTTAATAAAGGAATTGGAAGAAGTACAAAGGAAGGCCGCCAGGTATGTAATGGAGGACCACAGATCGACGAGTAGTGTAAGTAAGATGATTCAGAATTTGGGATGGGAAAGTCTGGCTAGTAGACGTTCAAGAGCAAGACTAGGGGGTATTTTCTTAGCTTACAAGGGGGAAATTGCTTTGGAAGACATTAATGAGGGATTGGGAAAGGGAGGTACTTATATGGGCAGATACAGTCATTCGTGTAAATTAAAATTAAGTCAGTGGAATAGTAACTGGGGCAAATATTCTTTCATTGGGAGGGGGAAGTAGAATGGAACAGTTTGCCAGAGGACATTTTCAGCCCTTTGCCTTCTAATGTTGGAAAATTGAAGGAGTTGGTGAGAAAGCACCAGATCAGGAGCCAGTGACATGACATGGATGAAGAATAGTGCAAATTATCCTTATTCGTATTTTATATTTGTTTCTATTATTATTATTTTCTTATACCAATTATTCCTCGTATCTAAAATGAATTCTTTTAGTTGTATGAATATTTATTTTGCTTAGTGTTTTTGTTGTTGTAATTCGCCACCATGGACAGCGTCCACATCTGCAAATAAATATATGTATGTATGTATGCATGTATGTAAGTAGAAGCGCTCTCAAGTATCACTTTTCACGCGGATACTCATTCATAAAAGATATAAACAACACAGCACAAAGCAAAATGGTCGCCATCTCTACTCCCTACCTATCAGCTGATCAATCGTTAAGAGTCGCTGCATGATGGCCTGTACATTACGATGGTAGTGGCTAAGGGCATCTCCTCTTATTCTTTTCTCCATGATATGTTTACCATACAATGATGTTTACCAGTAGTGGAACATCTGTGTACTAAATATCTCTAGGTAGTAATATTGTAGTTGCATTGGTTGGGTTCCCCGTATTAAACTGTTGCAGAAAGTACGCCGTCAACGCGATCCGATGTAGTGGTTCTTAAACATGTTCCTGGAAGGGACTCCAATTTATTTAATAGATATCTTGCAACCAATGGTCATTACTGATAGTAGTGTATTTGTAACAGTTCCGCAGCCTCCTCCTCCTCCCCTCCTCCAAGATGGCGGCAGCCCGATAACTCCCGAACCCGTGGTTGGATTTTAACAAATGAGGTGTCATTGAACTCGGGCTAACACTCCCTTTCCAATGGACAACATATTTCCACCCCAAAATAAAACCTACCCTACTAAGGGGTGAAATTGAATTTTTTAGAGAATCTCTCTTTCCAATTGCAACATGTGAGAGTTTGAATGCCGATATGGAATGTAACGTTGTTCTGCAAACCAATAATCAAAGAGGGGCATGTTAGGCCTTGAGGTGAGAGCCCCTGTTATTGTTGACGAGCCCCCTGCTGTCGAGCCCCTGTGGATGGGTTATTGTTGACAGGTCCTTGTGGACGAGTCCTTGTGGACAAGTCCTTGTGGACGAGTCCTTGTGGACAAGTCCTTGTGGACAGGTCCTTGTTGACAGGTCCTTGTGGACGAGCCCTTGTGGACAAGTCCTTGTCCCTTTGGACTGATCCCTTTGGACCGGTCCCTTTGACCTGGTCCCTATGGACTGGCTCATGATTTCATTTAAATTATATTAAAGGGCCTAACTACATTTGTGTGTGTTGAACTGACGTTGTTCACCACTACTATAATGGGATAACGATATGAAAGGGACGAAATACATGTGAACATACAAGGGATCTAACTTGGTGGATGGATGTGTTCTAACGAGTCATTTGTAGTTGAAAGAGAATAATACATGTTCTTAAGATGTTGAAACTGAGGAGATGGTACGTGCAGTAAACCGACTTGTTACTTCCTGTGTCATATTACAGACATGACAGAGAGCGTGCAGATCTGTTGCTATGACTAACACTGCAGTAATTTGAAACCGCAAGTGTTCATTAAGACAATGGATGATGATCATGCAAAGTTAGCAGTTATTGGATATTACGCAGGTGTTCCTTCCTGTGTCATGTTGCTGACATGGCAGGGAGCGCACACTGCTGTTGCTATGACTGACTCTGCAGTAATTTGAAACCTCATGTGTTGATTAAGACAATGGGTGATGATCATGCAAAGTCAGCAGTCATGGGATACCACACAGGTATTCCTAGTGTACTTTGGACTCTCAGCTGTATTGGGAAAGGAATTGCAATGATCTGCAAAAAACTGCTGACACGAGCGATGAGAGTTTATATAAGAGAGGTGTCATATATCTCCCTACTGTCAGTCTTTATTACTCGCTTTGAGTGAACAGTGCTCTATTACTGCTCAAGAGTTGTAAAGCCGTTTTGATAGAAAATCATTAAATTATTTTGCAAGGTAAGTACTTATTATTAATGGATTGTAGTCTTTTATTACTAATTGATGTTGAAGTTATTGATTGGAATGTATTTATTGATTGATTAATTGATTGATTGATTGATTGATTTGTTTACAGATAATTGGGTACCTGTAGGATACCAGATTCCTACAATCTGTTCATTCGGTGACAGCAGTTGATCAATTATAAAAAGGTAAGCGCCCCTCTAATAACTTTTAAACAGCTAGAGTATTATTTTCCAATGTTCACCACTACATGTCAGTGAAAATGGTATATTTAGCAGTAAAAAGTTGGAACTACTTGACCATGATGTGTAAAGCTAAATTTGTAGGTTAGATTTTGATTACCACTCTATTAAGTTCGAATGTTCATTGCTAGGTGTCAGTGACAGAGGGAATATTTAAAGTCTTAACCTCAGTTCACTTAACTTTACCTAACTTAACCTTGTCATGTGACATGTTTTACAAGTTTAAACTTGTTTTAAGACTGACTATGACGTCACACTTAGCTCACTTAACTGGCGATTGCTGGTTTCTATCACGTGACATGTTCCACAAGTTTAGACTTGTTTTAAGACTGGCTATGACGTCACACTTAGCTCACTTAACTAGCGATCGCTGGTTTCTATCACGTGACATGTTCTACAAGTTTAGACTTGTTTTAAGACTGGCTATGACGCCACACTTAGCTCACTTAACTGGCGACCGCTGGTTTCTACCACTCTATCAAGTTCTAATGTTCACTGCTAGGTGTCAGTGACAGTGATATATAGTAACCCCCAGTTAGAACTACATAAAGTTAGACTTGCTAGGAGTTCACAGATGATTGATTTAAATACCCTGCTATAACCATTGACTGGAATATAATTAAACTATTTATATTGTACTTTTTGTTTTATCTTTTATTAACATTGATGATTTCTTTCTTTTATAGGTAATTTCGAAAGTGATCATAATGTTCTAGTGTGGTGACTGTAAGAAACAGTTCTCAAGACCTGACAACCTTCAACGACATGCAAATGTTAAACATGACATTAAAATGTTTGTGTGCAGTCATTGTGCTACCACATTTAACAGACAAGATAATCTTGCACGTCATGTAAATTTAAAGCATGTTAGTTCAGCACCATTTTCATGTTCAGTTTGTGAACTTGGTTTTTCTGCTGTAAAGCAATATCAATCCCACATGGTTGAAGTGCATGGTGAACAACAAGAATTGAAATCTGTAAAACCAACAACTAGCACGGAATCTTTAAACGAAAGTGATGCTCAAAAGCGTAAACGTTCTCAAGATTGTGAAAATAGTTGTGCAACAAAAAGAAAAAAGAATGGTGAACCTTCAATTACACATTGTGATGTATGTAATATTGATATACCTTCTTCAATCATTCATGGACATTTACGCAGTATTCAACATAAAAATAACACTTGCCATGAAAGAAATTCTGGAAATATTCAACAAATTGGTAGTGCTTTTAAAAGTCGAATTGCTAGTTATAGACTTTATAGTAAAGAAAAAACTCAAAGTATTGAATCATTTTTAAAAAATGTTCAATCTGCTGTGTTTGGCTTAGTAGAAAATGTTTTATTAGAGCATAAAACAATTAAAATGAATTTTGAACTTTTTGGCCTCTATGTAAAAACTGGGAGCGAAGGTGAAATTACGGATATCAAATCCTTTAATACAAAAACATAATTGTTAGCGAATCTACTAATATTAGTGATATATATCAAAATATTTCAAGTGCTATCATTGTGAAGAGTGAAGAGTTCCAGGAAAGGGAGTCAGGCTGGGCGTTGGTTGAAGTACTTTATTTAGAAACCAACCTGAATAAATACAACCCCCTTCGAGCATCATCATATATTGATTTGCCAGGATGGATCAAACGTAAGAATGCTTGTGTAAACGTTATGAATAATGATGACGCATGCTTTGCATGGGCTGTAACCTCAGCTCTCCATCCAGCAGCGATGAATGAAAAGAGAACGTCATCTTATCCTCACTATTCTTTAGTGTTAGATTTAAAAGAAATAGAATTTCCTATGGCGATAAAAGACATTCAACGTTTTGAAGAGCTGAACAATGTAAGTATTAATGTTTATGGAATTGAAAATAAGAGTATAGTTTGTCCTCTATATTATACTCAGGAAAAAAAGGATGCTCATGTAAATTTACTATACATAACTGAAGGTGAAAATGCCCACTATTGTTGGATAAAACATTTCAGTAGACTTGTCAGTAGTCAGATAACAAAATGCGATGGTAAAAAGTGGTTGTGTGATGGTTGTTTGCTCTATTTCAGAAAAGAGGACCAGCTAACTCAACATCAAAATTGGGGGTGTAATCATATGTGTACGGTATTACCGACTCCTAAAAATAACATTCTAAAATTTAAGGATTATGAGAAACAGCTTCGAGTACCATTTGTTATATATGCCGACTTCGAGGCTTTGCTAAAACCATTTAATACATGTTCATCAAATCCAGCCCAACCTTTCACCAACACAACTCACATTCATGAACCTTTTAGCTTTGCATATTATATTAAATGTAGTTATGATGACTCTTTAAATAAGTTTGAGCTCTATAGAGGACCTGATGCACCTAAAGTTTTTATGGAAAGGCTTGAGAAAGATGCCGTCCGTATATCCTCTATTTTAAATACGATCATTCCAATGGAACCACTAACTTCATTAGAGCAAATGAATTTTGAAACTGAAACTAATTGTTTTATATGTGGTGAATGTTTATGTACAGACAGGGTTCGCGATCATGACCATTTAACAGGAAAATATCGTGGTGCTGCTCACCAAGAATGTAATTTAAATTATAGAGTAAGTAAATTCATTCCGGTCATTCTACACAACGGTAGCAAATACGATAACTACTTTATCGTTAAAGAATTTGGAGCTTCAGATGTGAAAATTGATGTTATTGCAAATAATAAGGAACAATACATATCGTTCACAAAATACATCAAAACTAGCAATAAAGAAACCATTAAACTACGATTTTTAGATTCATTCCGCTTTATGTCGAGTAGTCTTGATAAGCTGGATAGTAATTTAAAATCAGATCAGTTTCATGAAATTCAACGTGTCTTTCCTAAAGAAGATGATTTTAATTTGATTCGTCAAAAGGGTATATTCCCTTATGAATATATTAACTGTGTGGAACGTCTTGAGGAGTGTTGTTTACCACCGAAAGATGCATTTTACAGTTCCTTAAACACAAGTCATATCAGTGATCAGGAATATTTACATGCTCAACGCGTATGGGCACAGTTCCACATTCAAACTTTAGGAGAATTTTCAGACATATATTTGAAGACAGATGTGTTGTTATTATCAGATGTTTTTGAAAATTTTCGGAATGTTTGTATGAAAACTTATGACCTTGATCCTTGTCAGTATTTCACAGCTCCTGGGTTAAGTTTCAGTTCAATGTTGAAAAAAAAAACGAAAGTAAATATAGAATTAATGACTGATATAGACATGATCAATTTTATAAAATCATCAATTCGAGGTGGATTAAGTCAATGTAGTGGACGGTACTCTAAAGCGAATAATAAATACATGCCTAGCTACAACCCTTGTGAAGAGTCAAAGTATATTGTCTACCTCGATGCAAATAACCAATATGGTTGGGCTATGAGTCAATATCTACCACTGAAAGATTTTCGCTGGCTGACACAACCTGAAATTGATGTCTTACATGTTGACACTCTTAATGATAACGATGATAAAGGATATATTTTAGAGGTAAATCTTGAGTATCCTAAAGAGTTACATGATGATCATAATGATTTACCATTTTGTCCTGAGAATATGAAATCTCCATACATTACATCACGAACAAAAATGTTAATTGCTAATGTAAATGATAAATGTAAATATGTAATACATTATCAAAACTTGAAACAGTGTCTACAGCATGGATTGAAATTAACTAAAATTCATCGCGTATTGCAATTTCATCAGTCAGCATGGCTCAAACCGTATATTGATCTAAACAATAATTTAAGAACGCAGTCAACAAACGCGTTTGAAAAAGATTTTTATAAACTCATGAATAATAGTGTTTTTGGAAAGACTATGGAGAATGATGATAAACGAGTTGATGTAAAGCTGATAACAAAGTGGGAGAATGATGGTAAAAGGTATGGTGCGAGCAACTTAATAAGCAAGCCTAACTTTCATAGCTGTTCAATTATTCATGAGGATTTAGTTGTAATACAAATGGATCGTCTTAAAGTAACTTACAACAAACCCATATATGTGGGTTACACCATTCTGGAATTATCAAAAACACTTATGTATGAATTTCACTATGATTATGTAAAGAAAAACTATCTTGATAATGCTAAATTACTCTACACAGACACAGATTCTTTTATTTATGAGTTTAAAACTGATGATTTTTACGAGGATATCAAAACTGAGCTAAATAGGTTTGATACAAGTGACTACCCCAAGGATAATATTTACCATTTACCTCTAGTAAACAAAAAGGTTCTTGGGAAATTTAAGGATGAATGTGCTGGTGTTATTATAGACACCTTTGTAGGCACAAAATCTAAATCATACAGCTATATGACAATTGATGATGTAGTAGTAAAAAAATTAAAAGGAGTGAAAAAGAATGTTGTTAGTAAAGAGTTAGATATAAGTGATTATAAAAACTGTATAGTTAGTAACCCACCTGTATTATATAAGAAAATGTGTGTATTTAGAAGTAAAAATCATCAGCTACATACCAATTTGTTGAACAAAGTTGCTTTAAGTAATGAAGACAACAAACGATTCATTATACCCAACACATTTAATACTCTTGCTTGGGGAAACAGTCGTATTGACGACTATTACTTTACTTAAGTCTAATGATCACTATATTGTAATATTTGTAGTGTGTTTTATATTGTAATATTTTTTGTAAAAAACTGTAAGTAGAATGTATAATGTTAGGCTACAGTAGTTTAGTAAAATAAGATAAGTAATACATTTTAGTGTAAAATGTTTGCTTTTGTATATTACGAAAAAGATTTTAAAAAAATTACTGAATGTGTGAACTAAACAAGGGGAATGTAAAAAATGTAAAGTGGAAATTGTAAATATCCATGTGTGAAAAAGTGAAATGACTATCACCATTTTAAAATTAAAAAGACATTGTAATCTGGTAAACCTTGTTTTTTATTTCACAACAACAAAAATGTACAGAATGTGTAAACTAAAACAAGGGAATGTAAAAAATGAAAAGTGGAAATTGTAAATATTCATGTGTGAAAAAATGAAATGGCTATCACCATTTTTAAAAATTAAAAGATATAGTGATTTAGTGAACTTTATTTATGTTTCACAAAAAAATGTACAGAATGTGTGAACTAAACAAGGGGAATGTAAAAATGTAAAGTGGAAATTGTAAATATTCATGTGTGAAAAAAAATGAAAATGAAGAAATGACTATCACCATTTTTAGAATTAAAAGACATTGTGATCTGGTAAACCTTGTTTTTATTTCACAACAACAAAAAATGTATAGAATGTTTAAACTAAACAAGGGGAATGTAAAAAAAATGTAAAGTGGAAATTGTAAATATTCATGTGTGAAAAAAAATGAAATGGCTATCACCATTTTTTAAAAATAAAAGACATTGTGATCTTGTAAACCTTGTTTTTATTTCACAACAAATAGAGCTTTACAAAAATAGAATACAAAGAAATACCAATTCCTCAATCCTTTTCAATGTCCATGTCCACTCATTATTAACTTTCCTTTTATAACACTAATCACAATGACGACTGCCAACCTCTCTCCCACTGAGACATCACAGAATGTCAAAAGTTGTTTAGCTTTTCAACGATACTTTATCCGCTACACGTCTTAATGCAGAATGACTGTGGTGATAAGAAAGGTGCATGCTTGATCCAAAGGATTAATAGGTATATCACTATGCTGCAAAGGTTCTTCAAGATAAGTTCCAGGACTACACAAATAATAATCAGGTAGGTAGATTTCGAAAGTCAAGTATTGAATTACTTTGTTAATGACGCCATTGCCAGTACAGGTCTGGCATATCCTTTTCCATTGATGGTAAAAAGGTTTGATCTTCCTCCTCCTCCTCCTCTGTGGATGATGTTTGTTGTTGTTGCTTTTTTTCTTCATTACTCCCGTGGTATGAGGAAACAAAGTCTTTACACTGACTTTTATGACCATGATACAGTTTGACTAGCTGACAAGTAGCACACTGTCGCATAGAGGGTATTTTTGCCATAGCCACTTGCTTATGGTGATCATAATCCGTACACGGTTGCAATTCACTTAACACAGGGTCTTGAGTCCATGATTTTGGTACATGTTGCCAGATTTCTTTCACTGCATTTGCTGCGACATAATAAATGAATGATTTTGGAAGAGCCAATAATTCTTCTTTAGTAAAACTGTCTAGTTTCTTTTTACACACAAAGAACTTTCCAATCGCTTTATCGGTAGCATCCCCTTTCTCCATGGTATCACGTTGATGTTTACACGTCGCTTGTAGAAATCTCACTGGTGTCATTCACAGGTAAACCTTTAGTTTTAATTTTATTTAACAACTCCCAGCAGGCATTGGTGGATAGCCAATGAAACAATTGCCACACCTGTGCCAAGGCTTTATGGGTAATATTGTCACAGGGGCAGTGATCCATGAGTGTTTGCAGCGATGGACAGCCCATGTCCATTAAATCGATACATTGACAGTAAGACGCTAAAAATGGTTGTAGCCATTGACGTTTTTCACTACCTTTCACAAATATTACATGGGCAGAAGACAAGTGGGCTTTCATGACCATGTCCAGGTGCTTATATGAAATGGTTCCTTGCTTCCAGTTTAGTTGCATATGAGTTTCAATCCACTGGGTTTGTTTACGGTCTTTATCACACAACAAATCAAACGCATAAGGTGGTTTAAACACCAAATGAGTAGCTTGTGATATCCAAAAAGTGGAACAATCGATGATGGCCACTTCTTTAAATATAAATTTGTTATCTCCAATTTTAAACCCTTGACAGTCGACAATCAGTGTACGCAACATGTTCACTCTTGTCTGGATCAAGTCCAACTGACCACAGACTGACAATTGTTCAGTAAGGTGTACCCATGTCATTTACTTACATTACATTCTAGTAAAAGAAAAGAAAAACATCGAGTAGTCACTATAGAGGATAGGATATGACAGGGGGGGAATAAGAAATAATAATATAACAACAACAACCAATTTTTTTTATTTCATTATTTTATTAGCATAACAAGTTTTACATTCTTTTTTCATCTAGGATAGAGGCGGTACCATCTCATACAACAAAAAAGTCTTTTGTGTTTATAGTGTCCATAACACCGATGATATCCCAATGTCTCTAAACTGGATGTTTTTGACTGTGAGCTGCTCACTGAAGCACTGCCAGCACCATAAAGTCCACACGTATCATAACTTTTTTCATCACTCAGAGGCATGAGTGAGGGGTAACTTGAATGACAGGGTATATTACCCACCTCCATTCTGCACAGGTAGGGACAGGCAGGTGACCAGCGCTGATGTTCCTGCATGGGTTCATCGCTCTCTTGCCATTGGTCTAAGATGATGGGACAAAACACACATTTCACTTCATCTCTTCTTTTTAAATAGTAGAATCCAGCGGCTGCTAAGGCTTGAGGGTTTATAAAAGGCACTGGCCACGTCGCAAAGGTCTTGAAACGTTGTTCCTCAGATTTTAAATTCATGGATGTAACTTCTCTTGAGGCTTGAAAGCAAGACATGACTGAGTGGTTTGATGTGTGTTGACCTGCTATTTATACACTTGTCACTTGGTTGGACAGTGGATAATAGTTGACTTGTTTGTGATGAATAATCAAACAGTAGGCCGTGGTATTGGCTGGAACATTGTCATGCGTTTCAAAATCTAGTCGAATGTCAATATTGGATGGTTTGACAGACTCTTCCAAGTAGGAACAGTCAAAGACAATCAGTGGCGCCCTTGTCTTAAAAGCTTGGGGTGACAACATTGGACAATTCTCTTTTTGATAATACGACCATCTAAATTTAGAAAACAAGTCGTACAGGGGGGCAAACTTATTTTTTGAAAAATCTAAATCCAGCCCTTCATAGGGAAACACAGCACCGTTGAGGAAAAGACGTGCATTTCTCAATTGCAGGTGATCAAATTGCGTGACATCTTTGGTTTGTTGATACTTGCGATTCGTTTGAAAACCCACAATCATGTAGAGAGGTCTCTCTGTATAGCGGGATGTTTTTATAGACCAACTGTGTGTGTTGGTGGTGGGCAATAACGGGTACTCATGGAGTGCCCAGCTTCTAAATTCCATGGGTAGAGGTATATCTCTCTTTACCATTTTGAGTATGTCCAGTTTTTTGCTATCGTTAAGGGTCACATGAGGCACTTTCCATAGCAGGCGTTGTAGTTGAATTTTTGAGTCAATGGGGGCATTGTCGACTCCCTTGAGTGCATTATTATCACTCCTGTCTCTCACTAGATAAAGCACTTGCCTTGCGTTGACCACAATGCGCTGGTGATCTTCAGCAAAGCCTAAAATCAGTTTAAGAGGTAAATATCCAGTGAAGGTGCCATCGGTGTGTACCATCCAGTCATTGGTCGAGTCAGGGCACCAACCCGCCATGCAAAGTGTTTTAGCTTCTTCCTCACTATAAGAGGGATATAGTTTCATGACACTGGCAATACCCACATTTCGAGTGCTATCCACCACGATATCGTTAATGACATATCGTACTTCAGAAAACAGGAAGGCGAAAGCATGGTTGGCTAACTTGGATGTAGTGGGTGTAGAACCATCGGCTTTGGTGAGTCGACCTTCAATCTGAATAACACTTTCATGCGGTAGAGTGTAAATATCTTGGTTGTTGATAACAAATTGAATTTCATCATTGTTATTGAGTCCAGGTGTTTGAGCTTGATAAGAATGCAGATCAATTCTTACCACTCCTGGTTGCTCCTCGATGCGGTTCGCTACCTCTAGAATAGAATTCATCGCTGGGGTTAATGTGGTAACCCAAATGCTGTAAAATCTGCTTGTTCTGAGATGTTAACGTGTATTCACGTGGTAAACAACTAACACCATTCCTAGACGGTGCTGTTGCTTTATATACAAACTTCATAGTGGTTTTAGCACCAACTTGTAAGTCACTGGTGTGGTAGAATCTAGATCAATGAGTTGTTGCTCTCTATTGATCAGTCTTAATGTTATATTACTAATACCATCGACAGCCACAGAATGAAAAAGCACCACTGGAGGGTTTTCACGAATAATATAGCCATTGGGCGATGTTATAATAAAGTCATAAAGCGAATGTGACGGTTCTTGATTGGTGTACACTTGACTAATAATATTACACGTCACCGACACATGATGGTCCTCAATGAATTTCACTTCATGGTCTGATTCATGTTTTTGTTGGGCTCTAACACACGTGGTTTAAATCCTAGTAATGGACCAATGGAATCGGGGTGAGTTTTAAAGTCAATTTTGAATGTAGAAAAAATACTGCAGCGATGAGTGTTGGTATTTCCTACAAGTTCAAACTTGCGCGTTCCATCGAGAAATGACTTTAAACCATATTCATTGATCAACACCACATAAATGTGTTCATAAATGTCATCTATCGTATATCCACCAGAGTTCAGGGTAAGCACAGAATCATCATAGTAAAACTTGTTGTTCACATTTTCACGTATGTTGTATATTCGATTGTACGTTTCAAGAGAAACAAGTCCTAAACCATAAGGTTTTTCACTCAATTCGATAGGTGGGTAAAAGTCTAGACTCACTTCAGGTCCACGTCCATGCAGTGTAAACGTCTTACTTTCCGCCGACATACTGTCGACGTTTTTGCTTATGTTGCGTCTTATATAAAAAAATTAAACACAAACGTCCACACTGTTGGCTGTTGAACGTTTGCTCACGTTTCACATTATAATATATTTTGATCCTGTTTCCAAAATAGGCCACTAGTTCCATGGGCGGGGGGCAAATTCCCAAAACTGTCAAAGTACCATACAGTAGATCCCTCTTTGACATAAGCTACATAATGTGTTCCAGGTCCTCGGTGATCATCCAAATTGACAACAGCACATTCATGTTTCCCGGGTTGTGAGGGTAATTGGTTTCGCATAAACACACCTCGAAAATGAGAAAGCTTCAGTTGTTTAGCATAGCTTTCCACTTGCTGATGCGTCAGGGCATGTCTTGTTATGGTTGAGGTTAAAGATGTTATTTTTTATTTCGAAAAGGTGAAATTCCAAATCCTTGTTGATAAAAGGCTGGCTTCAAATTGACATTTCTAGCCCCCATAGCAATGGCCTCCATTGTTTCATTGTGTCGCTGACTTTCATTGAGTTGTTGCTTGCCCTGTTGCACGGCTTTAATGGTTTTTGCCACTGCACTGGCACCGCCTAAAAGTGAACCCAGAGCAGCCAGACCAGCGAATAATGCAGGTAAAAATCCCGCTCTTTTGGGGACGGGGATCACTCGCCCTTGTTTTGAACCCTGTCGCTGACGTTTTGGAATGACATGTCTCTGTGCTACTCGAAGAGCTTTCCTTATGGTCAACACATTATTTTTTATTTTTTTCTTTCGTAAGGGCTTGTCCACGAATGTCATAAGCCCAGGCTTTGCCAAGGACAGGCTCATATTTTTTGTCTTTCTCACCACATATCTTTGTTTCACCATGATGATGATGACCAACAACCTTTCACAAGAAAGTTTAAGTCACAACTAACATTAGATTGTTATTTCATGGCTGTATATTCCAATTCTACACAAAGTGGGAAATCATTTATGGTTTTTCCAGCTTGCTTTTCATTCCATGTCAACAGGAGATGAAAGGATAATTCGTCTCCTGCATTGACCATTTCATGGTTATGGACCAACATCCTATGACCATTTATCTCTATTTGTAAATGGTTCTCATCAGGTATGGCATATTTGATGTGAATGGTTCCATTATAGTGTAGTCGATAGTGGCTTAAACCCGAAGCAAGCACATAGGTCAAGTGCTGGTCATGAACTAGCGGTATATGGTTTCTCTCATTCATAGGTTTTACATTTGTCAGATGCACTAAAAATACAGATGGGAAAAATTTATAAAGCCTTTTCATTTCATAGGTCACGTATCGCTTGGTACAGACATCATTATCTTCTTGTGGGTCTTCCACGTGAATAATGCGGTGATGATTAGCGCTATAGCCATCCACCGTAAGCTGGGGCACTTTATCATAAAACTCATACACCTTGTTATCCACATACTTTTTTGTAGTAACGTCTGTAGACACTTGAGGATGTTTTACCTGAGTTAACCGCTTTCCTTTAAAGTCATAATCTCCTTGTTTTGTGAGTGGCACTACTGACCTATCCACATAGTGTTTATTAGCAGGATCTGTTTCTTGTTTAGGATCATGTATGGGAACAGACCTAGCTTTGACCATCAACGCACGTCCAAAGACATCCATCGTCAACCTGTAATACGAGTGTACTGTTTCTATGACGAGGCTCGGTGCGATGTATATAGACAGCCTGCTAGCCTCTCTAAGCCTTAGTTGAAATGAAGCTAATTAAGCAGCAAGAGTCATTCCCTGTGAGGGACATGGTTTCCCATCTCTGCCCCACATCACGTGAACAACGCCATGGTTCACTGTTTCCATCTTCCATTCGCTGCATCATTGTGGGACCTTCCGGCTGTGGAAAGACCAATCTTTTGCTGACACTTATTACAGCGCCCAATGGTCTGTGTTTTCAAAATATTTATATTTTCGCAAAATCTCTCTACCAACCCCTCTACGTGTTTCTGGATCAAGTCATGTCTGGATTAAAAAATGAGAATATGGGGTATTTTACATTTTCCACGCAAGAAAATGTTATTTCACCGGATGAGGTAAAGCCTGATTCACTCATGATTTTCGATGATGTATCCACTGAACGACAAGGTATCATTCAAAGCTATTTCAGCATGGGTCGACACAAACATATCGATTGCTTCTATCTTGGACAAACGTATTCTAAAATGTCCAAACAGTTGATTCGTGACAATGCCAATGTCATTGTTTTATTTCGCCAGGACGAGAGGAACAGTCGTTACATTTATAATGAACATGTGAATACGGATATGACCTTTCAAATGTTTACAGAATTGTGTGGCAAGTGCTGGAACACACAACGTCATGCCTGTTTAGTGATTGACAAACAAAGTGTACTCAACCAAGGGCGGTATCGCTTAGGGTTTGATCATTTTATTGCTATTTAAGGCACTGTATCATTCCCTCTCAAGTCATTTGTCGCGACATCATGGCGTTAGCAGAGAGTCAATTGAAAAAGCATATTATTAGAGCAAAAAATACTATTCGCCAAAAGTTTCGTCAATTGAAACGATCGCGTGCGGATCATGCTTTGTTTATTCAACAACATTTAGCACCTCCGCTAAAAGCTATGTTGAAACCCTCTATCAAGCCATCTGAAACGCTACCTACCGTTTCACAAGCCAGTCAGACGCACCACGAGGACTCTGAGGAAGAGAAAGAGGAAGATGAAGAGGAACAGGAAGATTTAACTAGTGTTAGCGAAGTTGAGGATAATGAGGAACAAGTGTTTACGCCTCAAAAAAAGGCATCACCCCTTGCAGAGTTTTTAAGAAAAAGGAAATCCTTGGCCATGGTCGAAACCCCTTGCCCTTCCAGATCGTCTCCATTTTCACAACTCTTGGCCACTCCTCAACATAAAGCTCAACTGAAAAACATTTTAATAAAATATTATGGATCAACACTGGAACCCTATTTCACCAATCTATTTGTTGGAAACACAGATACCACATATGGCGTTCGCTATGAGAATGATAGTTTTAAAATTGGTGATTCATCGATTAAATTTAGTCGTACTAAAGCTGTCATTAAAAAGATCAACTATAAATTAACACCAGGACTGTTAAAGCTACTATTCTCTAGGACTCCCTCATCTCAAGATTATACGTCAGAGGACCTTAGTAAATATAAATCCATTTTATTGGATACCCATGCTCACAAAAGACAGTATGATCCCACTCAACAAGTGAATGCTAATATATCCCAAAAATATAAAACCATCATTGCAAAAATGTTCCCCACTAGTCAAAGTGGTCGTCGTAAAGTGTCCGCTTCAGGGGTGACATTTAAACCATTAAAACCCCTTGTGGATGTTACCTACTGGCACAATCCAAATAAACTCGTCCAGCGACTACAGCTGTTGCATGCTTCACGTCAAGCCGGCCATACTGGTCACGATTGGGAAATTCAAGAAATTGAGGAAGAACTTCGAAATGCCAAAATTATTGTTTAAGCCCTCACCCATTAAAATGGGCATTGCTCACGAGTTGCATCGTCCAGCTAGACGTCACTATCAGCGACTCAAGGTGATTTCACAGGGTGTGGATGAACTTTGGCAAGCAGACTTGGTTGAAATGATTCCCTATGCTAACGTTAACGATGGTGTACGCTATATGTTGACGGTCATTGATGTTTATTCCAAAATGGCGTTTGTTGAACCTGTGCGTCGCAAGTCTAGTCCACTAGTCACCAAAGCCTTTCAACATATTATTCAACAATCTAAACGTCAACCTCAGCTGCTACAAACCGACCAGGGAAAAGAATTTTTCAACAAGGAATTCTCCAGTTTTCTCAAATCTAAGGATATTCACCATTACACCACGTACAGCAATCTCAAAGCCAGCGTGGTCGAGCGGTTCAACCGAACATTGAAAACCCATATGTGGAAAGCGTTTACCGCTCAGGGCACTTATCGCTGGTTGGACTTATTACCTGAGTTAGTGTCACGTTACAACGACACCAAACACAGAACCATTGGGACCAAGCCACGACTTGTAACTAAAAATATTCCACAACTGGATAAACTGTTTAACCCCATAAAAACAGCAGACCCTAAACGTCATCGCCTTAACATTGGGGACCATGTTCGTGTGAGCAAATTCAAGTCCGTCTTCGACAAGGGCTACACATCAAATTGGGGGACAGAACTATTTCGAATTCGTCAAGTCAACCTGAACAGTCCAGTCACCTATTTACTCGAGGACCTCAACCATCAACCCATAAAAGGCAGGTTTTATCTTCAAGAACTTCAAAAGACAGCGTTTCCTAAACATTACCTTGTGGAAAAAGTGTTGAAACAAAAAGGAAATAAACTATATGTAAAATGGTTGGGATTTAGCTCAGCCTTTAATTCTTGGATTAATAAATTACATGTTCTGTGAACCTGTGTGTCTTGTATTTATTTATTTACTCATGTTGTACTTAACCTACAGTCCTATGTACAGTCCTCAGCTATACATGTATTATGAGCAAATACATATTTCTTTCTCTCTTCACCTGTGTTCTCTCTTACACTAACTCTCCCCCCTTCACCTCCCACCACTGTCAAAACAGGTTGTGACTTGTTAGCTCTTATCGTGCACGTGTACAGGTGAACACCTGTGTGTTAGATCATATTACACATGAACTTGCATTTTCTCACGTATGAAGCAAAACAGGATGTGACTTGTTTCACAAGGAGGACGGTAATAAGGTCATTTCACAGGTGTTCACATGTATTTCGTCCCTTTCATATCGTTATCCCATCATAGTAGTGGTGAACAACGTCAGTTCAACACACACAAATGTAGTTAGGCCCTTTAATATAATTTAAATGAAATCATGAGCCAGTCCATAGGGACCAGGTCAAAGGGACCGGTCCAAAGGGATCAGTCCAAAGGGACAAGGACTTGTCCACAAGGGCTCGTCCACAAGGACCTGTCAACAAGGACTTGTCCACAAGGACTCGTCCACAAGGACTTGTCCACAAGGACTCGTCCACAAGGACCTGTCAACAATAACCCATCCACAGGGGCTCGACAGCAGGGTGCTCGTCAACAATAACAGGGGCTCTCACCTCAAGGCCTAACATGCCCCTCTTTGATTATTGGTTTGCAGAACAACGTTACATTCCATATCGGCATTCAAACTCTCACATGTTGCAATTGGAAAGAGAGATTCTCTAAAAAATTCAATTTCACCCCTTAGTAGGGTAGGTTTTATTTTGGGGTGGAAATATGTTGTCCATTGGAAAGGGAGTGTTAGCCCGAGTTCAATGACACCTCATTTGTTAAAATCCAACCACGGGTTCGGGAGTTATCGGGCTGCCGCCATCTTGGAGGAGGGGAGGAGGAGGAGGCTGCGGAACTGTTACAAATACACTACTACTGATAATACATCAGCTAACGATAATATAGATAATTCTTTACGTTATCAACGCCTTCTCCACTTATTAATAATCATAATTAATAATCATAGATGGCAATGCCAATATACATAATTAGTACTATTTACTGCAAAGTTTCTTTGCACACGCTAGGAGTGACATCTGACACATTCTTTCCCGCACCATCCACATTGCAGTTGTAGTTTTAATGATGTCGTACTCACATTTGTTTGGAACATTTATTAAGAGGGAATGACATACACATTTTAAAAGAAGAACTGGTGAGGAATTCTAACTAGGAGACCAACAATAATGAAACAATAAAACAAAGCAGAGATAAAATATATACAAGTAAAGGTTCTCCATTCGTCAGAGATAAAATATATACAAGTAAATGTTATTCCCGCTAGATGTCTCCGCCACATACTCCCTCTTCAGTGACAACGGAGAGATATCGTGATGGGAATCGAACAGTTCTTCTAGAACGGGCGTAGGACTCTTTCAGCTGAATCTGTGGGATGAAGATGTCCCTATGAATCTGCTGTTGACTACTGGCACAAGTTGTGGTAGCTGTGCCAGTGTATTCACTATTTAGTAGAAATGCTGGTTTAAGTCTATCAATACAAATATTCTCTTCACCATGGTTGGTAATAACCACAAAGTGTTTGTCGGAGGGAGATATTACACGGAATGGTCCATCGTAGATAGGCTGTAAGGGTTTACGATGAGAGACATGCCGGATGAACACATGAGAAGAACGCAACAGTTCAGGATGTATACATGTTCTTTTAACAGCATAATGTTTTGGTTGGACTGGGCGTAAGGATTGAACATGCAGTTTGAGCTTGAGGACGAAAGCAGGAAGGTCTGTCGTTGGTGGTTCTTCAAAGAAGTCTGCAGGTAGGCGAATAGGCTCTCCATAAATGACTGCAGCTGAGGAGGAATTTAGGTGAGGTATGATGAGTGATCTGAGGCCTAGCAGGACTGTTGGAAGTTGGGGTACCCAGCTGTTGGTTAACCGAGTCCGAAGTGCGCCTTTGAGCTGGCGGTGTCAACGTTCTATTTTCCCATTTGCTGCAGGATGGTAAGCTGTCGTTTTAATGTGGTGTATGCCCAGTATTTTCATCAGATGACTGAATAACGAGCAGTCAAACTGCTTGCCACGGTCAGTTGTGATGACGGCTGGTACACCAAATCTAGCTATCCAAACGTATAGGATGGCATGAGCTACTGATTCTGCTGTTATGTCCTTTAATGGTATAGCCTCTGGCCAACTTGAAAATCGATGGATGATTGTAAGGATATATGTATATCCTTCAGATGGTGGAAGGGGGCCAACAATATCCGCATGTATGTGAAAGAAGCGTCGTTCCACTGGATCATCATCATCATCATCTTGTACAGTTTCCAGCCCCAGGCTGGGTCTGTTTGGAACACAAGCCTCGCCACTTAGTCCTTTCTTCCCATCACCTCTCCGCTTTCACTCTGGTCCAGTCCTCGCCTCTCCTCTTGACACATTCCTCCACTCCCTTCAGCCATCTATTTCTTGGTCTTCCCCTTGGTCGTTTCTTCTGCATCTGCATCTCATGTATCCTCCTGGGAATCCTCTTCTCATCCATTCTCTTTAAGTGTCCATACCACCTCAGTCTTGATGTCTCAATCCTACCCTGCAAGGGCTCCTCGTTCACCATTTCCCTGACCTTTTCATTCCCCAACCTGTCTCTTCTTGTTACTCCGATCCTACTTCGCAGGAACTTCATTTCACCTGCCTGTATTCTGCTTATGTCTCTTTTCTTCATTGTCCACGTTTCTGAAGCATAGGTCAGTATCGGGATATAGTAGCTCCTGTATAACACTTCCTTGCTTTTTTGTGGGACATCTTTATTCCACACTAAGCTCCTAATGCTTCTCAGAAATGCTTCTGCCTGTCTGCCACGTTCCGTAATCTCTTTGTCATTTCTCCCATTTTCCTCCACTATACTTCCCAAGTACTTGAGACTTTCCACCTTCTTCAGCTGTCCACCTCCAAGTGTTATCCCACTCATTGTTCTGTCCTTTTTCCTGGTCGTTAACAGGATCGCACATTTACTGATGTTGAACTTCCAACCGTACTCTCCCACTGTTTCTTCCCATGCCTTCAGTTGCTCCTGAATTTCCTCCTCCTTGTTTCCCCAGACTATGAGATCATCTGCAAACACCATTGCTTTCATCTTATCTTCTCCTATCTTTCCTGCTATCCGTGTCATTACCTCGTCCATAACCACAATAAAGAGAAGGGGTGGCAGCGCACTACCCTGTTTCAGGCCACTCATTTGTCTGAACCAGTCTGTTCTTTCCCCTCCAACTTTCACACAACTCACACTTCCACAATACATCTCCTTCACTCTGCCTACAGTCCCTTTTTCCACTCCCATGTTTTCCATTGCTTTCCAAACCTTCTCCCTACACAAACTATCATAGGCCTTTTCGATGTCCAGGAAGGCCATCAACAGATCCTCTCCAAATTCGTAGTGGTGTTCTTGGAGCTGTCTCACTGAAAATATGAGATCCACTGTTGATCTTCCAGGTCTGAATCCATACTGCTCCTCTCTCAATTCTCTCTCCACTTTGGCTCGTATTCTACTTTCTAATATCTTTTCATATATCTTGGCACAGTGAGGTATGAGTGTGACTCCCCTGTAATTTCTGCACTCCTTTCTGCTTCCTTTCTTAAATATTGGGACAATTAATCCTTTCTTCCAATCTTCTGGGGTCTTTTTCTCCTTCCATATCACCCTCATCACACGGTACAGCCACTGTTTCCCAACCTCCCCTGCTGCCTTCACCATTTCAACACTCACTTCATCCACACCCGGTGCCCTTCCTCCATTCATCTTGTCTATAGCCATCTCCAGTTCTCTCCAAGTCAGGTCCTTTTCCATTCCTGTGTTGTCTTCTCCATCTTCCAATACATTGTCTTCCTCCCTATGACCATTTGGATTCAGCAAATCCTCAAAGTACTCTTTCCACACTGTCTTGAGTGTCTCTTTGTTGTGTACCTCATTTCCGTTTTTGTCCATCATTACCACATCCTCTCGCAGACCTCTTCTCTTACTTTTGACCATCCCATAAAGTACTTTCTTATTTCCTCTGCTGTCTTCCTCCATCATCTCCGTCAACTTTACCATCCACTTCTTCCTCTCCTCTGCGACAATCTTGTTTGCTTCTTTCTTCTTTATCTTATAATCTTCCCTTGCCAGATCAGTTCTTTCCTGGAACCACACTCTGAAAGCCTTGTTCTTCCTTCCCACAGCTTCTTTTACTCTCTCATTCCACCATGGTGTCTCTTTACACCGCTTTCTCTTGCTTGTTCTTCCACATACTGCCACTGCAGCTTCCACCATTGTGTTTTTGAATTGCTTCCATTCCTCTTCCCCTGCTTTAGGATTGCCTGTTGGCAATCATGTGGATCATGTGTATTAAATTGCACTGTTGGTATGTCTGGTAACCTTGGAGCGCTGGCAGGCTATGCAGCATCTTTTCCAGAGTTTGACATCTGCCTTGAGTGATGGCCATACATATCTTTTTTGTAGAAGTGTGGTAGATGCTTTAATTCCTGGGTGCGTCATAATATGAAGCATTTCAAATGCAAGCTTGCGGAATTGGATTGGTAAATATGGACGCACCTCTCCTGTTGAAACATCAGTAACTAGTTCTGCTCCGGATGGTAAATTGATGGTCTTGAATTGAAGAGATGTGGTAGTTGATTGTAGCAGAGCGTGTAGTTCATCATCGGATGCCTGTGCTTTAGCTACATCATCAAATGACAATTGTGATGTAATGAAGATCGATGAGATGCGGGAGAAAAAATCTGCTGGAATGTTATCCTTTCCCGGAAGATACTTCAAGTCAGTTGTAAATTGGCCTATAAAATCCAACTGTCGGAGTTGCCGAGGAGATGCTTTATCTAGGCGCTGCTGAATTGCGAACGTTAGAGGTTTGTGGTCTGTAAAAAGTGTAAAATTTCTACCTTCCAATAAATGGTGGAAGTACTTTATTGCAGAATAGGCAGCGAGAAGCTCACGATCATATGTGCTGTACCTTTTTTTGTGTCTCATTTGGAGTCTTTGAGAAAAATGCAAGAGGTTCTGCTGTACCATCACGGATTTGATGCAGTGAGGCTCCAATCGAAAAGTCGGAAGCGTCAACCGTCAATTTCAATGGTAGATCACTTGAGGGATGTGCAAGTAGGGTAGCATCAGCAATTTGTTTCGTGAGGTTGTTAAAAGCTTGAACAGCCTCTGGTGTCCATTTAATGCTCTGCGGTCACGCTTGCGTGTGTCCTTACATAGGCTGAAGAGGCTCTGCTGGGTCTTTGCCACATTGGGAAGTGACCAACGATATAAGTTTACCAATCCTAGGAATCGTCTTTGATCAACGATTGTACTAGGTTGTGGATATGAAAGGATAGCTTCAACTCGATCAGGTAATGGTTTGATTCCTGTAGACGTAACCGAGTACCCTAAGAAGGAAATTTCAGAGGCCCCCAAAATACATTTGGACAGATTTACATTGATAGAATATTTATCTATGTGTTCCAGAAGCAATTTCAGGTGAATCTCATGCTCCTGCTCATCGACAGACGCTATGAGAATGTCATCAAGGTAGCAGAAAACAAAGTATAAATCTCTTAAAATGACGTCGATATACCTTTGAAATGATTGTGCTGCATTGCAAAGCCCAAATGGAAGTTTAAGAAATTCAAATAGGCCGAAAGGAGTGATGACAGCAGTTTTAGTTATATCCTCTTCAGCGACTGGAATGTGGTGAAAAGCTCGAATCAAATCTATTTTGGAGAAAACTGTTTTGCCACATAATCGGCTGTTGAAGTCCTGTAGATGTGGAATAGGGTAGCGGTATGGAATAGTTTTTGCATTTAGGGCCCTGTAGTCTCCACAAGGTCGCCAGGAACCATCACTTATAGGAACTTAATGGAGTGGGCTGGCCCAAGGGCTCTTGAAAAGTCTACATATACCTAGATTTATCATTTTCTGAAACTCCATCTTTGCTTGTGCTAGCTTATCTGGGGATAGTCCTCTTGCCTTGGCCGAAACTGGAGGGCCTATCGTTGAAATGGTATGAAAGAATGTGATATCGGGTGCACAATAATTGGGATTGTCACGAAATATATTTGGATAATTTCCCAATAGTTCTGGATACTTATTCTGAGGGTCAAGTACATGGATGCTCTCTGAAATTAGACGTTTAACTGGCACTGCAGAGGTGGACATACTGGTGGTGCTATGGATAAGACGTTTATGTTTGACATCGATAAGCAGTTCATAGTTGTTGAGGAAATCAGCACCAATGATAGCGTGTTGGACATCAGCGATGATGAATGGCCAGCAAAATGGACGTCTTAGATTGAGGTTAAGTTGCATTAAACGCTCGCCGTAGGTTTTAATTGGTGTGCCGTTAGCCGCATAAAGTATGCGTTTACAGGTCTACTTTCTGTCATGTGCAGTCGGCGGTAGGACTGACACATCTGCTCCTGTATCAACCAGGAATCGTGTACCAGAGGAACGGTCTGTTACAAATACACGGCGAGAATTTCCTTGGCCCACATCACTATGTGCCGAGTCTAGCGAGGGGCCTGAGCATTTCCCGAAGCAGAGGAGGCTGTGTTATATGAGCATGGGTTGAAAAACTTCCTAGCTTTGTCTTGGTATGTGAAATGGTACCAACATAATTAACTATCTGGTCGATATTGGCGATAAGGTGATCTAGGTCTAGATCGAGATCTCGTTCGATGACGGGTTGTATGTGGGTTCGAAATCAGACTGTTTATGGATAACGTAAGTTGTTCTAATTGTGACTCTAGTCTGAAAATCCTGTCCACCTACTGCGTAGGAGGTTCTGCGGTGGGCTGGCGAGATTGAATCACCGATAGAAATTGCGAGGGGTTTGAGAAATCTAAAATTCTATCATCTAATGCGGCCAGGTTGTCTAGAGTATCGTTGCAGGATGCTAGTATCGATCTTAAATTAACTGGAAGTCGCTGCAGAAAGATTGTGTGTAGAAAATCATCCTTGACCTGTGTCCCCGCAAGGGCGCGCATTTCTCGTAAAAGCTGGCTTAGCTTTTTGTCTCCTAAGGGCCGGTTTCACCACGAGACCGCTTAAACCCTGCTTTGCTAAGGGTGGTTTACGGTTAAGCGATCTTAAATACGACGGCTTAAGGCTGGGAGTTGCACCAACTCGTCTCGTACTTCGCTTAGGTGAACTGAGTTTACGGTGGGAGTCAAAGATCTTCGTTGCGTGAGTAATGCTCCCTGCAGCAAAGAATACGTAGTCTTACCGTTATGCCAACATAATCCCAGCCGTGCTGAATTACTTGCGTAACGATCATATGCAATATAAGGAAAGAATGACAACTTAAGTTTCTAGGGAGCTATTTGAACGCTATTATTGTATTCGCATCATACATATAATATGAAATAATTTCGGCAGTATTGATCCTCCGAGATTGATTTTGTTTGTTATGTTGGTCACGGTTATCATTTGTTTCTAGCCATCGCAATAATTTTCCACGACTACAGCTGTTCTACTTTTGGGGTTGGCGACCATAAAATACATTACTAGTTGTAGAAAGAATTGCCTACTGTTACTGTGTTTGCGAGACGTGAGCATCAGCTGTAGTAGACGCTGGGAAAACCGTTGTTGAAATATAATGCAGTGTATTTTCCTTATCATTACGGTACTTCCTGAACATGTTATTGACTACACCCCACATTGAGATGGTGGCATCTTGCGAAGGCTATGTTTTCTTACTTGGTTTTCATTATATCGCTTGTTTATAAATACGCATATATTATAGCATTAAGCACATATAGTGCGTATTTTCTAATGAGATAGGCCTACAGTATGTATACGAATGACACAGCATGTTGTATTGCAAGCATCCACAATAGGCTAGTACGTCATTGGCTAAGGATTTCTACATCCGTCCCTGGGCTAATATTTAGTTTAACAACCAAAAATGCACATTGCGTTACTGCCAATATAAAGAAGAGTATTTCATTTTACGTTGTCAAAAGCTATTATGTCTGTAGTACAAGCTACCGCGATTTTATTAGGAACGTGAAGGAATGTTATACGTATATATTTAATTTGCATCGCAAAATCCACACTATGTTTCTTTTTTCTTCTTTTCTTAGTCGTTTACCCTCCAGGTTGGTGTAACCCACGGACTCAGCGAGGGAACTCACCACTACAGCCACTACGGGCAGTGCCCTATAGCTGGGAACATCTAATCGGAGTGGATACAACTGGTGAGGTGTGATTGATACCTCGCCCAGGCGGCCTCACCTGCAAAGCGAACAGGGGCCTCTTGAGGGAAGGTAATGGATGGTCAGGATGGATAGGCAAGGAAGAGGGAAGGAGGCGGCCGTGGCCTTGAAGAAGGTACTGTCCCCGTTATGCGGATAGTAGGCTGTCAGATATCCGCCCCCTCAATCGGATTGCCAATAATCAAACGCACCGGCACAGCAACATCAATGAAAATGGCACTGACAGATACTATCGAGATTAGAGCACAATAGTTAACAAGAAATTATTGTGGAACACACCAAAATATACGGGGGTTTCATACTTACCTTTTACTTACCTCTTAAATTTATCTCGGGGACTGGGTTGTCAACTGGATCACTTAAAGTATGCCCACACAATAACCTCCACCAAGATATTTAAAATGAACCAGAACGAAGACGAGAAACTTTAAACTGCACAATAATTTATTTCACATAAAGAATGATTTTAACAAAAATAAAACAACAAAATCCACGTGGCAATCAGAAGCCATCGTCCATATAACCATGTCCTCCTGTAGGACTTGTATACTCTACATACAATGTTTCAGCTTTCTCAAGCTCATAGTAACGTAAAAATAATAATGCACTTGGAATGGAAACGGGATTTGGGACGAGACACATATATCAATTGTTTTGCGTGTTTATACACATCACATTTTATTTATAGCCACAAGGCTATTATGGAAACGTCCTTGGCCTCTATAATACAGTTGTCCGGGCCAGCTGCAATGCACCTGCATCGTCAAAGTGGACTCCCCGTTCGTTCAACCCTAGCATAAGCGAGTTACCTCAGAGCTCAGCTCTCCTTTTCGAAACACGTTAAATGTCCACATCTCAACTGAAATATTATCACGCAAATCCTTTAAATGCTCCATTCAAACACCAATGGAATACTCTAATAATCCCACATCATGGCTAATTGTTCAAACCACCTGCTTAATTAGCATTGTTTAGAGTATAATAACAAAACTCTTAATGTTAATAACAAAAGTTCATTAATTATTTATAACAATAATAAATTGTTTATAACAATGTCAAATGACAATTGAAAATTTTATACACGCCTCTATTAATCACTATCATTTCAAATTATTATCAAAGATATTTACATAATTATTTACAATATTATATTGTTTATATTATTTATACAAGAAATACATTAAACCACACTTTTATCCGGTTGATAATTACTTAAATCGTGTTGATATAATCGACCAATGAAGGTTAGTTATATTTAAATGTCAAATTCAGGTTTAATAAGGTTTAATAATAATTATTATTATTTGTGACAGTAACCTTCATTCAAAATCTTCATCTCAAATTATTTAACACTCTTGTTAATTTTAACAGTATCTTCATATGAATAACTTTCAAAGAACCAGGGCAATACATTCAGCGGAAAAATACTTCGCTCAAAACGCACAAAATTGCACAACAATTGGCCCATAATTCATCATATATCTTCATATATATGGCATAAAAATCTTCCAAACTACATACAAAAACCTCCACTTATAAATTCATCAACTTCATTTATTACTGTGGGAACCTCCTTCATTATTCAAGGGCATTATTCATCAGCGACTTTTACATGTCCACTGAACTAACGATTATACATCCATTGTTCCTCTTTAAAAATTCTTATATTCATCAATTGTATTAATGACTGTTATTATTTAACCTTCATGGGTTTCATTCATGAATCGATATGAAGTAAAAATTTGCCAATCACAAATAAATTTAATAGCAAATACTATTAGACACTCCTCCCTGGTCTATCAAAATTGAGATTAATATCATCAAAGTAACGCAGTATAAAAATACTATCTTCAATCAAAGTTCATCTAAACTGCATAAATAGTCGAATAGAATACAATATTAGACTGTGGAATGCAAACATTATTGTTCCAATCTATAATTGAGAAAAACTCCTATCAAATGTTCATTACTATAGTGTATTCAATAAATCGTAACCAAAGTTCATATTTCATAAAATTGTCTATAATGCAATGATAAATGTCTATGTTGCAATCATGTTCATAAGACGACTAGTATTTCAAAGATCGTCGATATCGTAATAGATTTTAACGCTCTAAAATCATTTAATTATTCTTCTTTCTTGAGGATGACAGAAAATTGGTCAAAGTAATTTACTGAATATAATTACTTTAATAAAATGACACGCTGTCTGAATTCAAATCTGCCATAGCAAATCGTTAACTTTACAGTCAAATCGTGACTACAAAAAATATGCAAATCACTGAAAGAATCTAAATTACCAGTCTCAACTGATCCAAAATTATTTAAGTATGCCAATGACATAACAATGTCTCAAAAACTCGTCGAAAAAGGCATAAATCATCGAAGTGTACTGAGTACAGAAATGTCAATCAAGAAAATGGGGCACAAAAAAATGGGACAGAAAATATGGGAAGAATGGTTGCTCAGATATCGCTACAAGACTCAAATAATACAAGAAACGTTCACGACTACCTTATCTGTTGATTGAAGTTCTAGAGGAAAGTTTTCAAAGAAAACTGCTGTTGGATCCATTTCACCAGCGTAAAGATGTGCTCCGACCTCGAACCTGGAATCAGCGTCCTCGGAGAATCGAACTGCTTCCTTCTCCGGAAATTGCACTGCTCCATGTATACGAAAGACATCCTTCTGGCAAAACTCTTCTTTGTGAGCCGGGACAACCCTGGCCTCTCTTGAAAGTTCCCTGAAGTTCTGGTTGCAATTCGCCATGAAGTTTATTGCAATTATTTCCGCAGAAATATTCATAATCGTGGAGTATGATAATATTTCCATTGTCATTTGATATAATTCAGCGATGGATTCACGATGCATGAGTGTAGTTGGATGTTCACTACATGCTCGCTTTTGTAGAATGACGATTAAAGAAGTTCCATGCTGTTATTTCACTCCATCGATATATGTCCCAATTGCATTAAAGCCTTAGCCTTCCATCTCAACTACTGTTATAATCATTGAAAGCACTGCGAGATTATAATGTTCCATAGTAGACTGTATCGTTGTATTACCAAACGTATTCTCCAATATCACTGTTGCACTCCACGTGTCAGCCGTAGTGTATAATGTGGAATTACAAAAGTGCTTCTCAGGTGGCGAGAAAATCACTTTTGTTGGCAGCCTTAAAGTGCCAATATCTTTCGAAGTATAACTGTGAAATTGTTCAAATCTTCTACACACCTCAATGGTGTACTGCCCAATTGAATTATAATAAAGGCAGAAGTTAACTCTTGATATCTTATCTGGTGGAAACGTTAATGTGAGCGTTTCAACTTCACCTAGTTTCGAGCAGCGTAAAATGGAACTGCTCCGTGTTCGTTCGATGCGCCGGGCTTTAACCACACGCTCAAGACAACTTGCTTCACTTATTCACTCGAAAATGACTATATGACCTCTGAAATATATATGCGTTATCAGCGGTATGATCCGTATGAGATATATGAGTTCTGAGTATGAGTTCTGAGAGCTCCTCTCTTCTGTGCACGACCTTTTATCAACTTCTTAAGGGGCGTATCCATCCCTTCCATAGCCTGTTGCTCCGTCATTGCTAGAAGTTTTAACTTTGGCTATACTTGACGGATTTTCAAATTTCAAAAACTCAAAATTAATTTCTTCAAAATTCCAAATCAATGCCATAGCTGAAAATAGTTTTCCACAAATCTGCATGCCAAAAGTAATCAAATATGGTAGTTTCAGTAATCTCCGTCTTCCTTCCAAACTATCGTTCATTGGTTCGAGTCTCTCCTCCAATAGCGTAACTTCTTCCTTAGCACAATACCTTGTTTCCTGCGACTGCGTCGTAAATCTCAGATCTTTCTCGAACAAAATCATGACGTCACCAAGAATCTCAGCTCAATCAGCCTACTTGCATGAAGTCTACGTCATCCGTGCCTACGTCATGAATATCCACGTCACAACTATGACAGCCATAACTTTACTCATATTTGCCGATACAGCCATCGTGGTCTCAATATAATTCAATTTACGGGGGCATTCTCCCTTCACCACGTTTTAAAAACAGTTGCAAATTGTTTTTAAATTCTGTGTTATAAATATCTCAATTCACTTGAACACGAAATTGAATTATATTCTACTCTTGTATGATATTTCTTCAATGTTCCTTAATCATAAGTCTCTTCTTCTCTGGTTTGTGTGTGGCTAATGCATTCTCTCCTCTCTACTGTCTTTTCTGTTCTGAATTCCTGTTTTCTAAGTTCTGCCGACTTGTAGAAGGACCAGGATCGATCACTACATCCTGTCTTTTCTTTTGATTTTCAGCTTCCTTCTCTCGTAATTCCTTCAGATACTGCTGACTTTCTTTCTCTCTTTCTTGATACTTGTCGGGTGTCATAACCTGACCTTGAGAATTCTGATTCTGATTCTGGTACTGGTTATTTCTATTGTAGTTTCTATTATAACCATTGTTGTAGTATCTACCTCTTCCGTTGTTATAATTCCCTCTATTATTATTCCAGCCTCGTCTTTGCTGATATGGACGGTAACCTTGTGATCTGTTGTTGCGGAAATAATTATTCCTGTGAGGACCTACATTTTCAGTTTTTTCTTCATCGGGCTTATCAGTTTGCTGCACTTGATCCATGTAGACTGTATTAACGTCTTTGAATTCGTGCCTATGACCTTTTTGTACCAAATTTGGCATTGGACTCGTGTAGTCAAGCCTTCTCAACAATTCGTCCATACTGGTCAAATCTCTGATATTTGACGATATGATCAGTCTTCTTACTTCCACAGGCAGCATACGTGAAATCGCATCTATCAACTGCTCTGTTGACAATGGGGGTTGCAAAAATCTCAAGCGTGATAGTTGGCTCGTGAAGAAATCAGCGTACCGTGTTGGAAGAGTACCTGAATACTTCCTCGAGTATACCTCAGCTCTTAATGAATTCTGAGCTTCTATTGACCAGAATCGTTTTATCAGTGCCTCTGCAAATTCGTCAAAATTGCTAAAAGTGTACCGAAATGCTCTAAACCATTCAAGGGGTCCTCCAGCTAGAAATCTTTCTACGATTCTCATCTCTCTCTCTCTAGGAATGTGGGCTTCAATGAAATAGTCTTTAAGATTCCTGATATATTCAATCAGTGTGAGACTATCAGTGTTGCTAAATTTTTGAGGTTTGTCTTCAAAGTTCCGGATGACTGTCACAATTCTCGGATATGAATCCATATAATTCCTCCCACTATCACGATACTTCCATTCGGGTTCAATATTCCGATACTCTTCTTCTTCCCTGAATCTGGATATACGTTCCTCAGGACTAATATCTCTCTCTTCTGTAGTAAGGTTACCTCTTCTCACGTAATTTCTATCCTCTTCACCAGTCAATCCTTCGGTATCCTTGTCTGTGATTTCCGTGATGACTTTCCTAATCAACTCTTCCTTATAGGTTTCCATCATGCTAGCTTCTCCTAGTTTCAAATTCTGCAGTTTGCTCGTAGTTTCATTAACATCAGAGACAACCTTATGAATCTGTTCCTCTAACGCAGTTTTTAATGCTTGCACGTCCTGACCTATTTGAGTTCTATCCTCAACCTGCTTTTCGGATAGCGAATCCATCCTTACATTCAAGTCTTTCCTAATCTGAACTACTTCATTATTAATGTCTACTTGTGTACTGGCAAGTTTTCTTTCAATTCGTTCCTGAATCTGATCTACATGTTCCCCACTTGACCTGTTCCATTCATCTTTCCAAACCGTTACATTTGCAGTTAACATTTCCGCGATATCTACTTCAATGTCTTCCTTAAGTAAACGATTGTGATCTAATACTTGGGTTCTCATGACCTCTACATCGTATTTTAAACCAGCTAAAGAAGCTGTTGTCCTAACAGACTCGTCAACTAATCGAGTTGTTAATGCACTAATGTTACGAGTACAAAGTGTTTTTGAAGTTTCAATTTCCTCCCTAACTTTGTTAACATCAGTTTGAACTTTAGCAATGTCTATAAAAACAGTATTGACTTCTAATTGTATTTTATTGATATCGCTTTGCATATCATTAACATCTGAATGAATATTATTGATGTCTACTTGAACATTTGACACATCAGTTGGAGCATTTCTAACCTCTTTTTGAACTTCCTCTACTTTGTCTTGTACAGTAGCAACATCATTCCTAACAACAATTACTTCAGCTCTAGCACATGAAATATCACCCCGGACATTAGCAACATCAAGATTCAACATAGTAAGATCTTTCTGTACCTTAGACACATCAATTTTAACATCAGAAACATCTTTGTGAATGTCACTTACAGCATTCTCGATTCCCTGGGTACTGATCTGTAAACGCGACACATTATTTTCTAAGTTTGCAGAACTGGTCTGAATAACTTTCAAATTTTCATCCATCCTAGTAGACAAATTACTAGCATTCTCCTTCATCATCTCCTGCATTCTAATAGACAAATTAGCAGACAAGTTACTAGCATTCTCCTCCATTCGACTAGTATTCCTAGCTTCCATCTCCCTCACACTTTCATTAATGCTAGCTATCATTTCTTCCAACATCATTCTCAGACTTTCATCTGCCATTTCAATAATATTTCAATAATAAACTGCTTTAGGGACATACATCAAACAGAGCAAAATAACAACATCTGAGCAACATTTTTCACCATATATAAATTTTGAGCAAATTTCTGTCTTAAATCTAACTTATAATTACCTTATATTTAACCTTCGTAGACACTTCATGTTGAAATAAACTCAAGCACATGTTCAAGTTTCTTTGGTTCATTTTAAAATCATCATCATCATCTTCCTAGCATTAATCCCGCTTTATTGCAGGGTCTGCTTTTCTGCACTTTTTCTTCCATACTGCTCGATCTTGAGCGTCTCTAGTTGTGGCATTCACTAGTTGCATGTCCTCCCGCATAGTATCCAGCCAGCGCTTTCTCGGTCGCCCTCGTGGTCGTCGGCCTTCTGGACTGATGTCAAGTGCAGTTCTCGCGACTGAAGAGTGATTGCTACGCAGTACATGGCCATACCAACGCAGACGGCTCTCCCGCATTTTTTCATGGATTGGAGCCACACCAAATGTAGCTCGAACATTGTCATTCCTGATGTGGTCCAGTCTAGTAAGTCCCTGTGTCCAGCGAATCATCTTCATCTCCATGACATGCAGTTGTTGTTCATGTCTCTTCGTTACTGGCCAGCATTCAGTACCGTACAGTGCTACTGGTCGAACGATGGTTCTGTAAATTTTCGACTTCAGATATAGTGGCACATTCCGGTCAAAAAGGACTCCAGTAACTTGGCGCCATTTCAGCCATGCAGCGTTGACTCTGTTTCGGACATCTGGGAGTTTTCGGCCATCTGAACAGATTAGCGTACCCAAGTATTTGAATGCAGATGATTTTCGGAGTTCAGTGCCATCAATGTGAATAGATCCTTCACTTGGTACTCCACACTCCATATACTCTGTCTTCCCAATATTAAGTCGTAGGCCATGGGTGTCTAATGCAGTTTTCCAACATTGAACATGTTGTTCCAATTCTTGGCGAGACTTGCAGGCTACAATGATATCGTCAGCATAGAGCAAGGTCCAGGGATGTGGTTGCAGAAGTTCGGCTGCGATGGTGTCAAGACAGATGATGAACAGGAGCGGGGACAAAGCTGACCCCTGATGAACACCAACTCGGATGGGAAAAGTTGCGGAGTTTCCTGAAGCACATCGGACATCGCTGGTGACATTCCGATAAAGAAGCTGAACCCATTGAACATATGCTTCTGGTACCCCATGCTGTCGTAGTGCATACCATATTAGATCACGAGGTACCCTGTCGAAGGCCTTTTCAAGATCCAAGAAGGCTATATGGAGTGGTTTCCGCTTTTCTAGGTGCCTTTCCATCAAAAGACGAGCGGCGTGAATAGCATCGATTGTCCCTGTACCTTTCATAAAACCACACTGGTTTGAGGCAATCTTGATTATGTCACGAAGGCGTGTATCCACGATACGCTCAAATATCTTCATAGTGTGGCAAAGCAGGCGAATCGGTCGATAATTTGAGCAGTTGTGCACATCTCCTTTACCTTTCCATATTGGTATTGTTACACTGCTGAGCCAAGTAAGAGGAGCTTCGTTTTCATTGATGATCTTGTTGAAGAGATCTGCTAGAAACTGAGCTGCTTGTGATCCAAGCATCTTCCACACCTCCGATGGGAGATCATCCGGTCCAGTTGCCTTTCCATTTTTCATTTTCTTCATAGCGGTCTCCACTTCGGCAACCGTGATGGCTGGTACTGGACCAAGTACAGGATCCACAGCTGGTAGTGGCGGATGCGGAAATTCTTCGTTGCTAATATTTTCGAAGTGCTGTTTCCATCGGTTAAGGATCTCATTAGGTTTCCGTAGAGGTTGTTGATTTTCATTCTTAATGATCATAACATGTCCAACATCTTGAGTGGAACGATGGCGATTCTTCGCTAGTCTGTAGATATTATTTGCTCCTTCTGGTGTGTTGAGCTCTTCGTACATGCTCTTGTAATGGTCTGCTTTAGCCTTTGCCACTTCCTGTTTTGCCACCGACTTCAATCTTCTATATTGCTGACGATCAAGATCCAGTCCCGATTGGAGCCAGGTCTTATACGCTAACTTCATATGAATAACTGGTTCATTTTAAAATATCCTAACACAAATAATTTACATTTACAATCCAAATAGTTTAATTTTATCTTTAATATGACTAAACATGTCATAAGCCGGTCAAATAAAATAAGATTCCAGATCATAGGCGATTTTTCTAAGTTTCCAGCCTATTTAACCTCTCTCAAGTTGTATAAGATCTGATCTTTTCTGACTGTAATTTTCCTAATACAATACAACATTTTATTCCTATATAATCACACTCTCAAATTCTACAATTGGCCAAGACATCCAACAAAGAATCAACCTCTTTATTTGAGTCATCACAATCCCTTTGACATCGATAACTTGGTAATCCAATGTTATTCGAACACTCCACAAAAATTGCGGTGCCAATTCTACTGCAATAACTTGGTAATCCAATGTTATTCAAGCACTCCGAACTTTGATTGTGCCAATTCTACTGGCGTTCAACCTGTTAATCCAGTTTTGTTGAACATGCCCCACGTTATAGGGTCGCCAATCCTACTGCGATAGTTAATAAGAAATTATTGTGGAACACACCAAAATATACGGGGGTTTCATACTTACCTTTTACTTACCTCTTAAATTTATCTCGGGGACTGGGTTGTCAACTGGATCACTTAAAGTATGCCCACACAATAACCTCCACCAAGATATTTAAAATGAACCAGAACGAAGACGAGAAACTTTAAACTGCACAATAATTTATTTCACATAAAGAATGATTTTAACAAAAATAAAACAACAAAATCCACGTGGCAATCAGAAGCCATCGTCCATATAACCATGTCCTCCTGTAGGACTTGTATACTCTACATACAATGTTTCAGCTTTCTCAAGCTCATAGTAACGTAAAAATAATAATGCACTTGGAATGGAAACGGGATTTGGGACGAGACACATATATCAATTGTTTTGCGTGTTTATACACATCACATTTTATTTATAGCCACAAGGCTATTATGGAAACGTCCTTGGCCTCTATAATACAGTTGTCCGGGCCAGCTGCAATGCACCTGCATCGTCAAAGTGGACTCCCAGTTCGTTCAACCCTAGCATAAGCGAGTTACCTCAGAGCTCAGCTCTCCTTTTCAAAACACGTTAAATGTCCACATCTCAACTGAAATATTATCACGCAAATCCTTTAAATGCTCCATTCAAACACCAATGGAATACTCTAATAATCCCACATCATGGCTAATTGTTCAAACCACCTGCTTAATTAGCATTGTTTAGAGTATAATAACAAAACTCTTAATGTTAATAACAAAAGTTCATTAATTATTTATAACAATAATAAATTGTTTATAACAATGTCAAATGACAATTGAAAATTTTATACACGCCTCTATTAATCACTATCAATTCAAATTATTATCAAAGATATTTACATAATTATTTACAATATTATATTGTTTATATTATTTATACAAGAAATACATTAAACCACACTTTTATCCGGTTGATAATTACTTAAATCGTGTTGATATAATCGACCAATGAAGGTTAGTTATATTTAAATGTCAAATTCAGGTTTAATAAGGTTTAATAATAATTATTATTATTTGTGACAGTAACCTTCATTCAAAATCTTCATCTCAAATTATTTAACACTCTTGTTAATTTTAACAGTATCTTCATATGAATAACTTTCAAAGAACCAGGGCAATACATTCAGCGGAAAAATACTTCGCTCAAAACGCACAAAATTGCACAACAATTGGCCCATAATTCATCATATATCTTCATATATATGGCATAAAAGTCTTCCAAACTACATACAAAAACCTCCACTTATAAATTCATCAACTTCATTTATTACTGTGGGAACCTCCTTCATTATTCAAGGGCATTATTCATCAGCGACTTTTACATGTCCACTGAACTAACGATTATACATCCATTGTTCCTCTTTAAAAATTCTTATATTCTTATATTAATGACTGTTATTATTTAACCTTCGTGGGTTTCATTCATGAATCGATATGAAGTAAACATTTGCCAATCACAAATAAATTTAATAGCAAATACGATTAGACACTCCTCCCTGGTCTATCAAAATTGAGATTAATATCATCAAAGTAACGCAGTATAAAAATACTATCTTCAATCAAAGTTCATCTAAACTGCATAAATAGTCGAATAGAATACAATTAGACTGTGGAATGCAAACATTATTGTTCCAATCTATAATTGAGAAAAACTCCTATCAAATGTTCATTACTATTGAACCCATGTGCCATAGGGTCCAAGGAGGTCGAATCCATGTATTTGGGGAAGAAATGAAAGAAACGTACAGTTTCTAATGTAACTTAGAGAAAGATCAAGCCAGGATTCTAGCCTAACATTGCGCAAGCAGCTCGAGCCAGGTGTTCGAGAGATGAGATCACCCCTCTTGACATTCAGAAGGAGCCAGTCATGAGTATTAATAACCGAGTGGAAAATTCCGGCTGTTAGACAAGGAAGCCTGACTCGGAAATCGAGCTGAGCTTGCTTGAAAACGACAACACCGCTTATGCGCCAGAAGAGGAATAATTAAATTTAACCCGTTTACGAGTATAAAAATAAGTAAACAATTACAGTACGGTGAATCATTTCGAATTAGAGATTTTTGTGTAAAGAAAAACCCTTTAATAATTGCACAGGAGAAAACTGCAAACGCAAGTAGACGTCATAGGGGATTTACCACGGCCTGTGTGGAGGGGAGAAAGCAAAAGAACAGCAACACCCACACAGTTGAGGACGAGAAATTAATTAATATCTCCAAATTGCACGATCGATTTTTATGCGCAATGAGATTATTTAACATTGAGAAGACGAGCTTTTTGAAGGTATAATTTTTATAATGGTGCAACCATTATTTTAAAAGTTGGGCACGGAAAGGGCTCGAGTCTTATCTTTTTGTAGTGAAACAGTATAAAGCTCAGGGCATCACCAAGCCAAACATGCAGTTATTGTCAGCCTGCGGGCGTGACACTGTGTCACGATCATCGTTAATGCAGTTTCGAACAGTCCAGGGGACGTGACGCTGGAGCATCAGTACAAGCAGTTCCAAACAGCCCGAAGGGGGGCGTTGCTACGCATCAGTATTCAGACAGCCGTGTGGGGCGTTACTCTGCTTCACACCGAAGACAGTTTACCAGTACTCCTTGAGGGGAGAAACGCTGTATTACACCGCAGAATTAATATCCGATAGCCACGGGCGTCGCAGTATTAATAACTTGCGTGCCTCCATAAGGAGTTGTACAGAAGAAATATTAAAGTATCGCCGTGTTAAAAAATTAGGAAAATCCTAGTTACAGGATTTAGGTCCGACAGTACACAAGTTTACAGTGAAAATTTCGTAAAATATAGTCAGAGCAGGCTGCGAACGTTGGACTTAAGGCGATAGGTCTTTAAATAAACGACCGAAAATATCATAACGTACGGAAGTACCGTAATAGAAAGATAAACAGTTATCTAATTTAAAGAACCCAAATAGGGAAAAACAGAGTAAGGTTCGCAACGCATTTCAGAAAAGTAGGAGTGCGAGAACCGAATAAACAAAGAAGAACGGAGACTATAGACATTATCTCCAGAAAGCAGACGAACTATTCTAAAGCACTAGACTCGAGAAATACTAGCTGCTATAAAATAAATCCATCGATCATCGATAGGTTATCGAAGGGACCTCGATCCGAACAGACTTTCACTAGGATCGATAAACTAGATCTAAAAAGGAAGCCGTTCAAGCTAGAGAAATAGCCGGTCATCCAGAATAGGATTCGAAGAATTAGGATTCCAGGGAAAAGTAGATGTTTCGAGACTTTCGTATTCTGCAGGATAGGAAGCCGACATTGAATAAATTTCACCCTTGGAAACGGGAGATTAAGTGGTCACGTGTGATAGGCTAGGAAAATACGGCCTAGTGATCAAAAGTTGTGAAGTGTAAATCTATCAAGATTGTGTGTTAATATAATATTTTTTAGTGTTTATTGTGTGTTCTAAATGGATACACCAGTGTATTAAAATGTTGTCAATGTTAAGTGTATTGAGTATGTGTCAAGAAGTGTTTGTACATGAGATGAATTTCTACAATATGGAATAAGTTAAAAGTGTGGGCCAAAATGAAACACCGCACAAGGATGAAGGTCATGAGACGACCTTAAAAACATGTGAGTAATGAATTTCATTATATTTTGGTGTCGGGAAATGATTGTGTACAAATCCACCGGAGTTTTTGAGTAAAAGGGATGTGTTTAAATAAATAACTACTGAATACAAAAACGCGGTCTGAACAATAATAGAAATTTGAGAAAATATAAGTAATTATGTAAAAGAATAAATCCAGTAGAGGAAAAATATGAATAAAATGTCAGTGTATTTGACGAATGTCATAAGAGCAAGCGAAATATTAACAATTATCATGAAAGATATTTAAATAAAAGTAAATTTGAGTTATATGAAAGAAATAGCTTTTGAGCTTGTGTAAAGAATGAAGATATGAAATAATAATAATAATAACCAAGTAAGGAAATATTAAATAAAGATCAAATTAATTGATGTGAACATAAGAGCGTTAGAGCCTTAATAAAAAGTATAGACATGATGTTTAAATGCATGTTCTTAAAAAGAGAGAAAGTTACTGGAAAAGGAAAGAATAATTGTGTATCAATTGTTAATATGATATTATCAATTCTTTGGATGACGCTAGGCTTAAATATAAAGTATAGCGCAAAAGAGCGCAATTAAAATAAAATGTCACGCTAGGAACGCGTAAAAGTAAGGAGTACTTGGTAAATTACTTATGAGAGGTAGTTGATTGTAGCGGATTGAGAATTGGTGTAAGTCCTCTATTTGTGACGTAGTATCACGAGGCCATTGTGTATTGAAAGGGAGCAAATGTATGGTATTGAGCGTAGGTCTTAAGCTATAGGTTGACCCTAAATCGCATTTTGTATAGTCCTCTAAATGGGAATGGTTCCCGAGGCATGTGAAGAGATTCGAACGCAGAATCCTCTTATTGTGAAAGCCCCTTTATTATTCGTCGTAGAATGTGTATACTCTTCCCCAATCAATGAGGACCTTTCATAATTAATAAATGCCAAGATTACGAATGTGGTTTATGAGCCCAATAATATTGTGAATTTAAACGAGGAGTAGAATGCCAGGTCTTCCCAAAGAATTGAGAATGAACGAAAAGCTGTAAAGAGAGCTCTAGCTTAGACTAGACGGGAGGGTTCCCACATAGTCCTAAATAACGCTCGAGTATCACGGTCAGACCCTTGGAGCAGGAGGGGTGTCTGAAGGCCGTCTTGTAAGGAGTAATGAATACACCAGGAGTGTTTAAAGTTGTTAATGACCCGGGCGTTGAACCGAGGTCCTTGTAGATTGATATTTCCGCTTGCCTGTTCAGATCGTAGTTTTTTTAAATGTGATAATGGTCTTATAAGACAAATGAAATAAAGAACAATCCCTATTGTAATGTCGTATGGAAGTAGGATTCCACGAGTTAATTGAAGGCAACTAGGTTCCGGGAGTGACTATAGTTTTTTGACTGTGTCAAGTATCTTCATACTCTGGAGTACACAAGTAATTTCCTGATTACCTTGATGTATTTGTAAAACTAGAGAGAGATGATAAAAGCTGAAAACATGTGAAATGCCCAAATATTGAGTTAGATAATTAACATGTAATTTTAAATGTAATTATACATTTTTTTATGATTAAGAAAATATAAAAAAGTAGTATTTGAGGTGTATAAAGAATGACACCATTATTATAGAAAGCATTGAGCCAATAGAGCTCGGAGTTATATGAAGCTTACAGTTGATGCTTTATGGAAGTAAAAATAATTAGGAATTGTTGGTTGATATGGAAACCAGATGTTTTAATATAATATTTGTTTTTATTCTTATGTTATTCCTTGTTCATTTGGAACAAGTAGATGATATTGGGTCAGTAATTTAATTGTTTAATTGTTTGTAGCGCCATAATTTTGATAAATTAAATGTGTTAAAATAGGAGTTGATTTTGTTGTTATTTTTTGCAAGTGTATCCTCTAATTAATCCAAAATATGTGGTCACAGAGTGGGTGAACTTACCGCTACCCCGAAAATCCCGAATTGAGCTACGCTGGTATACTGTGATTGGCATATTTCTTGCTAAAAGGGCACATGGGGGCATATAAGTAATGTGCTGGATTAATAACTAGAGGAACACTTAAGTCGGTCATATCATGTAAATTAAAGTAATGACAGGAATAGCTACAACGTAAAATATTAACTGACCGCATGGGTCCCTGGAAACTCATACCGAGCAGCCCTGAATTATATCATTATCCCCCTAGCAAATCTTACGATTTTGGCGCCCAGTACGCAGGGATGAGTTTTCCGAGGGAAAACCCGAGTTTTCTCGAAAAATCAAAATTTTCATTTTTTGAAAAAAAAATGGTTTTTCGAAATTTCGAATTTTAAATGCTTCCATAAAGGTTTATGAAATTGAATAAAATATCAAAAGGGTACGTTGTAGTAAAAACCCGTACCAAAGTAAAGTTTGGAAGAAATTGGGACACAATGGTTCAGAGTATCATCTCTCAAGCATGTACTAGTGTGGTGGCATGAGTAGCCCACTGTATTCTAATATGATGTCATTAAGTGAAGAGAGGCGGAGGCTCTCAGAGAATGTAAGGGCCGAGGGTCCAGATAAAGGTAAAATTACAGGTGATAAAAAGTACCCAAATAATGAAAATATAAATGTTTCTGTAGAAAGCATGCGTGCACCTGGAGACATAGTTACACGAAGAGAAGGTAACATGTCTGCAGACAAAAGGGTAAATGTTGAGCCTTTAGAGCTCCAAATGGAAAAAGAAAATTGTACACCGATTCCAAGGAAAAATGTAATTAATACAGATAATGATAATGATGAAGGTAATTTAAAGTCTCACGTAGAAATGCAGGTTCAAGTAGACTCGGAAAGTACAGGGGAAAAGAGTGATAGCACTCGCGTTCAGGATCAGGAAAGGGTAGAAATGGCGACTTGGGATGAAATAAAGAAATTCTTGAATATAATTCGGGAAACGGATAGTAAGTATCACAAGATGAGAATTGAACTTTGGGGATTAAAAGATCTCGAATTAAGAATAAAAGAAGGAATTGAGGAACAAAGAGATAGAATCTCTGAAGAAATGGAGAAGATAGACAAACTCTGTAAGAGGGCAAGTAAAAATTGGTATAAAATATCCAAACAGGAATTAGAAGACTTGTACAAAGAAATCCCTAATGTGAAGGAGTCTTTAAGAGAAACGAAGAAGGAATTTGTAAAACGTATGGAGAAAGAAGGGAAAATAAAATTAGCTCCGTGGGAACAGATAGTTACATCCGTTGATGAAGTAAGTGAAATAGGGGATAAATTATGGAAAATAAGAGACGCTTGGGATAAGATTTGGTGGAAGACCGATTATGAAGAGCGCGATAAGAGGAAATATGTGAACGAACAGAAAGATTATATAGTAGGGGAAAAGAATAAGATGCATCAAGTCATAATGAACATGTATGATGAATCTGAAATAATAAGCATTCAGGAGTTAGCTGAAGTAAGAGAGGTCAAGATTCAGGAATACAAAGAAATATTAGAGACCGTCCAAAAGAAATATGATGAATACATATTAGCAGAGGACCTCAAAGCAAAAGAAATGGCTATCCCGGTCATAAATGAAATAGTTGTCCAGACGGAAGATGAAAAACAAGCTGAAACTAAAGAAGAAAAAGAAGTAACGGTGCCGGAAGAGCCCAAAATTGGAATTAAAGAAGAAGAAATTGAAGGAGAAATAGAAATCGTAATGATTCCAGTGGAAACTGAGGAAACTTTGGAGATCCCTCCAGAAAAACAAATGGAAATTCAGGAGGAAATAGTAATTCCAGACCAGGAGGACAGCCAAAATGAAAACGAGCTGCGAAGTGAAAAAAATCATTTTGACGAAAAGGTTGAGCTGGAAGATCAAGATATAATCTCGGAACAGGAGATAACAAAAGAATTGATAGTTGAAGAAACGGAAATAATAATTCCTGAAGAAACAGAGAAATTAGATGAAACAATAATAGAAAATATCAACGAAACACCGATAGAAACAGAGGTTCAAGAGTTCATGGAAATTGAAAAGGAAAACCCCGAAGAGATTCAGGAAGATCAGGAAGATAAAAGGGCATTAAAAGAAGAAGAAGAAGAAGGACCAAACTTGAAAGTACAGATCCTGGAATTAATGATTAAATATCAGGACTGGCAACAAAAGAAAAGAGAAATGGAAAGAGGTCCAAACACGAGCCAAGAAAACCTCAAAGGAAAAGATGAGATTGTTGGAGATAATGAAAAGAAGGAAGGAGATGCCTCTGAAGAAAATCAGGAAAGAGGAAAACCGCAATTGGTAGTCGGTTTACAGGAAAACAGATACCCCATGGAAACTAGGAAAAGAGGAGAGACAATGTACAATGCCTTGGAGGAAGAGGATGCCCAGGCATATTTCAGCTGGAAGCTTCGTAAAAAGAAAGGGAGTGATAAAAAGAAGAGAAAGATGGGAGATCTGAAGGATCTAAAGAATTGGAAGAGTCGAAAAAAGAAATACTCTTTCGAAATGCCATCTCGGTGCGAGATGAAGAAAAGAATTATTCCATTGGAAACAACGGGTAATAAAAAGGAATAAAATTAATTTTGTTCGAAATACCATCTCAAAGAGAGATGAGGAAGGGGGAAGAACACCAGAAAGAGTCAGGTGAGGTTAGACCGAGCTCTTAAAAATCAAATGAAATTTTACAGACTTGAGGAGTCTGACAATAATAATGATGATGTTACGGGTAGAGCCAGTTGTACCCGCAAGGTAATTTAAAGAAGGTCATTAAGTTGACAATATGTAATGAGGAAAGAGAACAGACCGACAAGAAGTCCGTCTTATGAAAAAAAGAAAAGAAACCAACTGTTTGACTGAAGTTTGGAGAAGTGCACACCAGACGAGGGTAGAAGTTGTAAACACACGAACGTGACAGGAAATTTATGACCCTGAAGTGTAGACGTCCACTAGGGGAATGAATGAATGAATGGGACCTTTAAGAAAGATCCATACAAATATAAACCAGAGAGGAAGGGAACTTTAAAGAAATAATTGATTTTATTGAAGAAGAAAATTTCAATTTAAGGAAGGAGAATGATGAAATAAGGTGACGGGTAGGGATAGACCACACCCGTAAGGAAGAATAAGGTTCTGGAAACTTAAAGCCCAGACGAATGAAGGAGAAAGAAAGGGTAGGGACAGAGCATACCCGACCTACACAATTACCGGATACGACTTTAAAGAAATAAAACAACAGAAGATACGGACAACGTTATGATGGCTTCGACGAATAAAGAAAGATAAGATTAATTGAAATACATTTCCTCAAAATTTTTCGAAAATTTATTTAACCTAAGGAAGGGCGAGATGAACCCATGTGCCATAGGGTCCAAGGAGGTCGAATCCATGTATTTGGGGAAGAAATGAAAGAAACGTACAGTTTCTAATGTAACTTAGAGAAAGATCAAGCCAGGATTCTAGCCTAACATTGCGCAAGCAGCTCGAGCCAGGTGTTCGAGAGATGAGATCACCCCTCTTGACATTCAGAAGGAGCCAGTCATGAGTATTAATAACCGAGTGGAAAATTCCGGCTGTTAGACAAGGAAGCCTGACTCGGAAATCGAGCTGAGCTTGCTTGAAAACGACAACACCGCTTATGCGCCAGAAGAGGAATAATTAAATTTAACCCGTTTACGAGTATAAAAATAAGTAAACAATTACAGTACGGTGAATCATTTCGAATTAGAGATTTTTGTGTAAAGAAAAACCCTTTAATAATTGCACAGGAGAAAACTGCAAACGCAAGTAGACGTCATAGGGGATTTACCACGGCCTGTGTGGAGGGGAGAAAGCAAAAGAACAGCAACACCCACACAGTTGAGGACGAGAAATTAATTAATATCTCCAAATTGCACGATCGATTTTTATGCGCAATGAGATTATTTAACATTGAGAAGACGAGCTTTTTGAAGGTATAATTTTTATAATGGTGCAACCATTATTTTAAAAGTTGGGCACGGAAAGGGCTCGAGTCTTATCTTTTTGTAGTGAAACAGTATAAAGCTCAGGGCATCACCAAGCCAAACATGCAGTTATTGTCAGCCTGCGGGCGTGACACTGTGTCACGATCATCGTTAATGCAGTTTCGAACAGTCCAGGGGACGTGACGCTGGAGCATCAGTACAAGCAGTTCCAAACAGCCCGAAGGGGGGCGTTGCTACGCATCAGTATTCAGACAGCCGTGTGGGGCGTTACTCTGCTTCACACCGAAGACAGTTTACCAGTACTCCTTGAGGGGAGAAACGCTGTATTACACCGCAGAATTAATATCCGATAGCCACGGGCGTCGCAGTATTAATAACTTGCGTGCCTCCATAAGGAGTTGTACAGAAGAAATATTAAAGTATCGCCGTGTTAAAAAATTAGGAAAATCCTAGTTACAGGATTTAGGTCCGACAGTACACAAGTTTACAGTGAAAATTTCGTAAAATATAGTCAGAGCAGGCTGCGAACGTTGGACTTAAGGCGATAGGTCTTTAAATAAACGACCGAAAATATCATAACGTACGGAAGTACCGTAATAGAAAGATAAACAGTTATCTAATTTAAAGAACCCAAATAGGGAAAAACAGAGTAAGGTTCGCAACGCATTTCAGAAAAGTAGGAGTGCGAGAACCGAATAAACAAAGAAGAACGGAGACTATAGACATTATCTCCAGAAAGCAGACGAACTATTCTAAAGCACTAGACTCGAGAAATACTAGCTGCTATAAAATAAATCCATCGATCATCGATAGGTTATCGAAGGGACCTCGATCCGAACAGACTTTCACTAGGATCGATAAACTAGATCTAAAAAGGAAGCCGTTCAAGCTAGAGAAATAGCCGGTCATCCAGAATAGGATTCGAAGAATTAGGATTCCAGGGAAAAGTAGATGTTTCGAGACTTTCGTATTCTGCAGGATAGGAAGCCGACATTGAATAAATTTCACCCTTGGAAACGGGAGATTAAGTGGTCACGTGTGATAGGCTAGGAAAATACGGCCTAGTGATCAAAAGTTGTGAAGTGTAAATCTATCAAGATTGTGTGTTAAAATAATATTTTTTAGTGTTTATTGTGTGTTCTAAATGGATACACCAGTGTATTAAAATGTTGTCAATGTTAAGTGTATTGAGTATGTGTCAAGAAGTGTTTGTACATGAGATGAATTTCTACAATATGGAATAAGTTAAAAGTGTGGGCCAAAATGAAACACCGCACAAGGATGAAGGTCATGAGACGACCTTAAAAACATGTGAGTAATGAATTTCATTATATTTTGGTGTCGGGAAATGATTGTGTACAAATCCACCGGAGTTTTTGAGTAAAAGGGATGTGTTTAAATAAATAACTACTGAATACAAAAACGCGGTCTGAACAATAATAGAAATTTGAGAAAATATAAGTAATTATGTAAAAGAATAAATCCAGTAGAGGAAAAATATGAATAAAATGTCAGTGTATTTGACGAATGTCATAAGAGCAAGCGAAATATTAATAATTATCATGAAAGATATTTAAATAAAAGTAAATTTGAGTTATATGAAAGAAATAGCTTTTGAGCTTGTGTAAAGAATGAAGATATGAAATAATAATAATAATAACCAAGTAAGGAAATATTAAATAAAGATCAAATTAATTGATGTGAACATAAGAGCGTTAGAGCCTTAATAAAAAGTATAGACATGATGTTTAAATGCATGTTCTGAAAAAGAGAGAAAGTTATTGGAAAAGGAAAGAATAATTGTGTATCAATTGTTAATATGATATTATCAATTCTTTGGATGACGCTAGGCTTAAATATAAAGTATAGCGCAAAAGAGCGCAATTAAAATAAAATGTCACGCTAGGAACGCGTAAAAGTAAGGAGTACTTGGTAAATTACTTATGAGAGGTAGTTGATTGTAGCGGATTGAGAATTGGTGTAAGTCCTCTATTTGTGACGTAGTATCACGAGGCCATTGTGTATTGAAAGGGAGCAAATGTATGGTATTGAGCGTAGGTCTTAAGCTATAGGCTGACCCTAAATCGCATTTTGTATAGTCCTCTAAATGGGAATGGTTCCCGAGGCATGTGAAGAGATTCGAACGCAGAATCCTCTTATTGTGAAAGCCCCTTTATTATTCGTCGTAGAATGTGTATACTCTTCCCCAATCAATGAGGACCTTTCATAATTAATAAATGCCAAGATTACGAATGTGGTTTATGAGCCCAATAATATTGTGAATTTAAACGAGGAGTAGAATGCCAGGTCTTCCCAAAGAATTGAGAATGAACGAAAAGCTGTAAAGAGAGCTCTAGCTTAGACTAGACGGGAGGGTTCCCACATAGTCATAAATAACGCTCGAGTATCACGGTCAGACCCTTGGAGCAGGAGGGGTGTCTGAAGGCCGTCTTGTAAGGAGTAATGAATACACCAGGAGTGTTTAAAGTTGTTAATGACCCGGGCGTTGAACCGAGGTCCTTGTAGATTGATATTTCCGCTTGCCTGTTCAGATCGTAGTTTTTTTAATGTGATAATGGTCTTATAAGACAAATGAAATAAAGAACAATCCCTATTGTAATGTCGTATGGAAGTAGGATTCCACGAGTTAATTGAAGGCAACTAGGTTCCGGGATTGACTATAGTTTTTTGACTGTGTCAAGTATCTTCATACTCTGGAGTACACAAGTAATTTCCTGATTACCTTGATGTATTTGTAAAACTAGAGAGAGATGATAAAAGCTGAAAACATGTGAAATGCCCAAATATTGAGTTAGATAATTAACATGTAATTTTAAATGTAATTATACATTTTTTTTGATGATTAAGAAAATATAAAAAAGTAGTATTTGAGGTGTATAAAGAATGACACCATTATTATAGAAAGCATTGAGCCAATAGAGCTCGGAGTTAAATGAAGCTTACAGTTGATGCTTTATGGAAGTAAAAATAATTAGGAATTGTTGGTTGATATGGAAACCAGATGTTTTAATATAATATTTGTTTTTATTCTTATGTTATTCCTTGTTCATTTGGAACAAGTAGATGATATTGGGTCAGTAATTTAATTGTTTAATTGTTTGTAGCGCCATAATTTTGATAAATTAAATGTGTTAAAATAGGAGTTGATTTTGTTGTTATTTTTTGCAAGTGTATCCTCTAATTAATCCAAAATATGTGGTCACAGAGTGGGTGAACTTACCGCTACCCCGAAAATCCCGAATTGAGCTACGCTGGTATACTGTGATTGGCATATTTCTTGCTAAAAGGGCACACTATAGTGTATTCAATAAATCGTAACCAAAGTTCATATTTCATAAAATTGTCTATAATGCAATGATAAATGTCTATGTTGCAATCATGTTCATAAGACGACTAGTATTTCAAAGATCGTCGATATCGTAATAGATTTTAACGCTCTAAAATCATTTAATTATTCTTCTTTCTTGAGAATGACAGAAAATTGGTCAAAGTATTTTACTGAATAGAATTACTTTAATAAAATGACACGCTGTCTGAATTCAAATCTGCCATAGCAAATCGTTAATTTTACAGTCAAATCGTGACTACAAAAAATATGCAAATTACTGAAAGAATCTAAATTACCAGTCTCAACTGATCCAAAATTATTTAAGTATGCCAATGACATAACAATGTCTCAAAAACTCGTCGAAAAAGGCATAAATCATCGAAGTGTACTGAGTACAGAAATGTCAATCAAGAAAATGGGGCACAAAAAAAATGGGACAGAAAATATGGGAAGAATGGTTGCTCAGATATCGCTACAAGACTCAAATAATACAAGAAACGTTCACGACTACCTTATCTGTTGATTGAAGTTCTAGAGGAAAGTTTTCAAAGAAAACTGCTGTTGGATCCATTTCACCAGCGTAAAGATGTGCTCCGACCTCGAACCTGGAATCAGCGTCCTCGGAGAATCGAACTGCTTCCTTCTCCGGAAATTGCACTGCTCCATGTATACGAAAGACATCCTTCTGGCAAAACTCTTCTTTGTGAGCCGGGACAACCCTGGCCTCTCTTGAAAGTTCCCTGAAGTTCTGGTTGCAATTCGCCATGAAGTTTATTGCAATTATTTCCGCAGAAATATTCATAATCGTGGAGTATGATAATATTTCCATTGTCATTTGATATAATTCAGCGATGGATTCACGATGCATGAGTGTAGTTGGATGTTCACTACATGCTCGCTTTTGTAGAATGACGATTAACGAAGTTCCATGCTGTTATTTCACTCCATCGATATATGTCCCAATTGCATTAAAGCCTTAGCCTTCCATCTCAACTACTGTTATAATCATTGAAAGCACTGCAAGATTATAATGTTCCATAGTAGACTGTATCGTTGTATTACCAAACGTATTCTCCAATATCACTGTTGCACTCCACGTGTCAGCCGTAGTGTATAATGTGGAATTACAAAAGTGCTTCTCAGGTGGCGAGAAAATCACTTTTGTTGGCAGCCTTAAAGTGCCAATATCTTTCGAAGTATAACTGTGAAATTGTTCAAATCTTCTACACACCTCAATGGTGTACTGCCCAATTGAATTATAATAAAGGCAGAAGTTAACTCTTGATATCTTATCTGGTGGAAACGTTAATGTGAGCGTTTCAACTTCACCTAGTTTCGAGCAGCGTAAAATGGAACTGCTCCGTGTTCGTTCGATGCGCCGGGCTTTAACCACACGCTAAAGACAACTTGCTTCACTTATTCACTCGAAAATGACTATATGACCTCTGAAATATATATGCGTTATCAGCGGTATGATCCGTATGAGATATATGAGTTCTGAGTATGAGTTCTGAGAGCTCCTCTCTTCTGTGCACGACCTTTTATCAACTTCTTAAGGGGCGTATCCATCCCTTCCATAGCCTGTTGCTCCGTCATTGCTAGAAGTTTTAACTTTGGCTATACTTGACGGATTTTCAAATTTCAAAAACTCAAAATTAATTTCTTCAAAATTCCAAATCAATGCCATAGCTGAAAATAGTTTTCCACAAATCTGCATGCCAAAAGTAATCAAATATGGTAGTTTCAGTAATCTCCGTCTTCCTTCCAAACTATCGTTCATTGGTTCGAGTCTCTCCTCCAATAGCGTAACTTCTTCCTTAGCACAATACCTTGTTTCCTGCGACTGCGTCGTAAATCTCAGATCTTTCTCGAACAAAATCATGACGTCACCAAGAATCTCAGCTCAATCAGCCTACTTGCATGAAGTCTACGTCATCCGTGCCTACATCATGAATATCCACGTCACAACTATGACAGCCATAACTTTACTCATATTTGCCGATACAGCCATCGTGGTCTCAATATAATTCAATTTACGGGGGCATTACCATCCCGGCATTTGCCTGAAGACGAAGTGGGAAACCACGGAAAACCACTTCGAGGATAGCTGAAGTGGGAATCGAACCCCCTCTACTCATTTGGAACACCCGAGGCTGAGTAGACCCCGTTCCAGTCCTCATACCACTTTTCAAATTTCGTGGCAGAGCCGGGAATCGAACCCAGGACCTCCGGGGCAGCAGCTAACCATGCTGACCGCTACGCTATGGAGGCGACCACACTATGTATGCTTTATATTCTAACGACTGAGTAATTATAAGACAATAAAAACAATAAAAGTCAAGCAAAAATATTCCTGCCCGCTGGTATTCGAACCCCGGCACTCCGGGCGGGAGTCTGTAATGTTATCCACTCAACCATAGATGACGATACACGTTACGCCTTTATCAACAGGTATAGATACTAATGCTTAGCAAATGAGCACACGGAAGAAAATATCTCTTCAGTGTATTGTGCCGTCATTATAAACCATTTAATAATATTTTTTTATTATTTCGTTCACTACATTATATAACAACACCTCCAACCTACTGAGATATGGATCAGACACAATGGGGCCGGCCGCCATTTTGACGTATGAGTGAACGGATTAAACCATCCTTAAGTCTTAAACCACCGAGCAGTCGTTCCTGAACCAGCAACTTTTACATTGATAACTAGGTGAAAATACAGTGGCAGTGGGACGTGATTTTTCGCCAGATGGAACAGTCTCACGGAGCATCAAACGTAAGTAATAATAATACATGCGTATTTTCAGCCATGTTTATGTTTAATGGTGTTGACAAGAAAAAATGCCCTCTAAATCCATAAAAGTCGACCTCTGTGTGGGGGGGGGGGGGGGGGGAATTGTTCACTTTTAAACCATCTTTGTATATTTAAATAAAACTTACCGAGTTTTTAAAACACAGTGACAAGAAAACTGGGGCGGGGTGGAGGAGACAACTCGAAGTAACTTTGTCGAAGGAACAAATAACCGGAGAAGCACCCCTGCGACGTTTGACGTCTTCAAAAGGTTGAACTTAATGCCCCTCGGGTAGCTAAGGTACAATTAAAATCAAATTAAATCTTAGCGGAATGGATAGAGTATCATTGGTAAATTTCGTTATGGCGACTTTTGCTGTAGCTCGTTAGGTTTAAGTGCTTAATATCTCTAAAGGAAATGCCTTTACCCTGTATAGTAGGCAATAATTCACACACATCATTTTTGGTGACTAGCGCATAAACCTTACACGTTATCAGAAAATCTCTTCATATGATGTTTACTCATATTTATATACTGTATCCATTCCGCTAAGATTTAATCTGATCCGACGAGTAATTAAGCTATTCGACAGATACCAAATTAAGCGCCATGGATTGTTTTAAATTTAATTGATTAATTAATTATACTATTCAAACTTTTCAAACTAATTTATAATTCATATTCTTTTTTCAGTGCAGCTATGACCTCCCGTGACCATTTAGCAGGTTTAGATTTCAGTGAAATGATGGAAGACTTCAGCCGGGAAAAAGTCGCAAAGTAATATTTTAAAATTTGAGTCGTCCAGTTGCAAAACTCATTTAATCCACTTGTGAATAAGGATCATGTCGTAAAATAATTTATTTATTTTATTTTATTTTACTTTATTTTATTTTGTTTTATTTTGTTTTGATTAATTTTATTTTATTTTGTTTCGTTTTGATTTTATTTTGTTTTAATTTATTTCGTTTTATTTTGTTTTAAATTGTTTTATTTAATTTTTTGTTTTGTTTTATTTAAATTTGTTTTTATTTTGTTTTGTTTTATTTTGATTTTGTTTTGTTTGTTTAGTTTTATTGTTTTGTTTTATTTTGATTTTCCAGAAAACAAACATAAAACCAAAAACAAAAAAAACACGAAGCAAAAAGAAAAATTCGAAAACAAAAGCAAAAGCAGAAAACAAAAAACATGAAACACAAAGCAAAAAGCAAAATTCAAAAAAGCAAAAGCAGAAAAAAAAACACAAAACCAAAACCAAGAAATAAAAGCAACAAGTAAAATTCAAAAGCAAAAGCAAAAGCAAAAGCACAAGGCAAACGCAAAACCACAAACCAAAAACACCTTCGAGCATAAATACAATAGAGTGCGCATTGCCCCACTGCGCCTGTACTGTGACGTGAAACCAATATCTCGATCAGCTGATTAAAGGATAAACAGAGGACCTCGTAATTGAAGGTTATAGGAGTATGTAGGAAAATTATTTTTAATGAGGGTTTAAACACACATTTTCGTAATTTATACGGCATTGGGAAAAGCATCGCATGTTTCTTCACGTACCGGAAGGTAGCAAAGCTCAAGAATGTAACATATTTGGTGTTAAAAGTGGCTGTCGTGTTCCGTAATACTCATACATCCAGAATCCCATTTTGTAAATAATAACAAATCCAACTCTGAGAATTAGGCCTACTGATTTTTGAACAGAATTGTGTTTGTATAAGAAGTGGCTGTCGTGTTCCGTAATACTCATACATCCAGGATCCCATCTTGTAAATAATTAATAACAAATCCAACTCTGAGAACTAGGCCTACTGATTTTTGAACAGAATTGTGTTTGTTTAAAAAAAAGTGGCTGTCGTGTTCCGTAATACTCACACATACTTAATAACAAATCCAACTCTGCATTAGGCTTACTGATTTTTGAACAGAATTGTGTTGGTCTAGCTGGTCATTTTTGATTGTACGCCCGAAAGCTCCAAACAAGTTCAATCTATTAACTTATTACATCATTTCCCAAATTATTTTTCATCATTAGAAAATGTATTTTGGCTAATTTTAGTACCGGTACGTAAGAACATTTTATCGTACGATGAGCTCTCATTCAGCGTTACCCTTCCTCTGAAGCGTTGGTTTTTAACAACTTTGCATTACATTTGCTACATAGGAAAATATTTTAATCAATAAACTGTTTTTAAATTCCATTTTCCATGAATCATAGAAACCTTCGCAAAAATAACCCAGAATTTTGAAATTCTACGAAGAATTGACTAATTTAGGGATGCAATGTAGCCTATCCTAGAAGAATCTCAAAATTCCCTCAACCAAACGCACTGTCCATAACTTACGTTTAATATTTATTATCGAATTCTACACCGTCACATCTGTAGCATAACCTGTAATTTGACACTGAACATGATTGACGACTGCATTGTGTAGTCCACACTACATTTAATCCAGCATAGGGACATAAAGCATTTTTATGTTCAGAGATGCATTTACTAACAGTCTCAACAAAAAAACAAGAAAAAGTCTAGCCTATGGACATATAAATACTTGATACCTTCGAGCATAAACACAGGCCTGTTCAGTGGAGTAAGGGATAGGGTAAATTATAATAATTTATAATAAATTCCAGCATTTCCATGTTTAATCATTTTTCTTTCGTGTTTCGGAGTTAAGAGGAAACGTAGGCTAAAGAAATGCAAGCAATTAAGTCACGAATTATAGGGTTATTTAGCAATGAATTAACATACGTATGGAAAGAAATGCCCGATTCTTTTTTAAACGTCTCCTTACATCCATACGCAACACAGTAATACACCATTCTGACTTCGTAATGAATAGAACTCACTTTAAATAACCCAATTCTATCATCACGTGTAGTATTTCAGTGATCTAAACTACCCGCAGTGACCCGCAGTTCCCTTTAGTCAGCTGATCGAGATGTTGGTTTCAACAACGTGACGTCATCAGCCATCTATTGGATTCATGATCTAAGAAAAACACAAAGCAAAAAGAAAAAAAGTACAAAACAACAAACACAAAAGATACGCGAGGCAAAGTCCAGAGAAACGTTTCTCATGAAAATGATTCTTATTCCCAAGTGGATTAAACGAGTTTTGCAACTGGACGGCTCATTTCAAAGTTTACATAATCTTCTTCAAGGGGACTTAAAGGTTTCTTTCATATTATTAAAAAATGTACGGTAGTGTATTCAAAATATTGCAACTATTATTTATTTTATTATTATTACAAAACTATTTTCCTTTTTTTTCTTTTCAATTTTCAATTGTTGTGGTCCCCACATTATCATATCGCCCAGGGCCCCGCAAGGCCTGGATCCGCCACTGCGTAGGGGAGCCTTTCTGGACCTTCGTTTTTAGACGAAGTGGCTTAGAATTGTCTCCTCTACCCCGACCCGGTTTTCTTGTCACTGAGTTTTGGAACATTCTGTATACGATACTCTCCAAAACGATTCGGCCAAACTCGGGCCTCCTATTTACTGATTTTGTTAATGAATTACATTAGACATATATAAACCCCCTACATAATTTCAAACCAATGTGTAAAATGAACAGTTTTCAAACCAAACTGTACCAATCGGACTACCTTAATATGAGAGCTATTTTGCCTTGTATCCTCGTATAATGTGCATTTATTTTTCGATCTCTTATGTATCGTTATTTTAGTGACTTGCACGTGTTATATATTTTCATGTTTTACCTCCTCCTTTCTTTCAAAGGCGTTATTGAGTGCGTATACCTTAAAAACTATCAAATCTTAGTCAGCACCCTGATACCGGTCCGGTCGATTTTTCATTTTGTCATTCATTTTTCGCGCTTTATTGCGGTGAAAGCTCGGTTATACGACGTCCAATGGAGGGTACTGGCCAAAAACGTCGTTGAGAACGTCGCATAATTTAATGTGTTTTTACTTTATCATGCAAGGCATTCATTATCACACTTAATGCGGTTTAGATCTGGGAAACGTCTTGCAAAAGCAGCACTTCTCTGATAGGCGTCATACAACTGAGCTTATTTTGCTGAAGGGACCGGCTAAAAACGTCGTATAAACGGGATCGTCGTACAATTAAGCATCGTATAACTAAGCTTTCACTGTAGTAAACTTTCTCCCCTGTTAAAAAGTTTAGTTATTTTTATATTTTTCCCCCTCTACATACAGCTCTAAACCTACTTTCACTTTCCGCGGTTATGGAGTATGTGTCTTAGAAATGATTACAAAATATATATTCCGTACGTTACATGCCAAGCTCACAGGTTAAACACTTTCGTAGAGACAGCTTGTAATGCTAGCGCCCTTATCCGAGAGATTTTTGATGTGTAACATCTTTCCACTCGGTTGCTGGAAATGTTTTGGAAGAGATTTTGAAAAATGGGATGGGTGTGGATCGGACGGAAGTGTGTAAGACGCACTGTCAGCTGGATCGCATCCTTCCTGGCTGCTCCTGTTGCTCCTGGCTCCTCCTGCTTTAGCAGCCAGGAGGGATGCGATCCAGCTGGCAGTGGTAAGAGGAAACAATGAGCGCGCGGTGTTGCAGATTGGTACCATGACGCACCGCCGGCCATGTGGAATGTATATCACATTGGATTACTTCAAGGTTTGGAGGCGCCATTAAGAATATTCCTACAATAAATTATCTTCAAGTTGTCATTCTTTGGTGTAAAAATATTCAATACATCATATTTGCCGAAAACAATTATGATTTATTAAGGGTCTCTTTTCCAATCTCTGGATAAACGTAATGGGCATCCACTTCCCGAGTAACTTTGATCAACACTTTCATACTGAACGGTAATCGCTCATGCGAACTCTGGTGTCAACTGTTTGAAACACAAACCTCATGTTCAAAATCTTCGAATCAGTATTTAAATGATGATGTGCTTTAATAGTGAAACATTGTAACTAGTCGGCAAAGCCATTATTATGTTTCTGCACAATGGCTATTCAGATATTAACCCACATTGTGGTAATGTAGTGATCAATATAATATATATAGATTTTTATACGGGAACTGGGCTAGCCTTTCATAGGAATTCCCTTTACTGTCAAGTAGGCGTATTCATAACGAATTTAAAACTCAAATCCACGCAGGAACATTATCGGAAAAAGCAAAATATTAATGGAGCATAAAGAATTACTTCCATATTATTACCTGCACGTGAAAATGAGTAACTGTCTTGTACTCTAAATATCTGTTGTTGTAATGGCTGCGTGGATAGCCCCTTGGTCTGCGAATCATGAGGTCCGGCAAATGTTTCTGCTACCAGATTATCGATTTAAACGATATCTATCATAACTAGGGCCCGGATTTTGATGAAAAGTCATCTTTTTTCTGAGTACATGGAGACGATGCTTAGTGGTAATTAAGTGTATTCTACAATAAATATGTTATATACATGGGGTTTTTAAAAGTCATCAAAATGCATTTTTCCTACATTTTGCAGAATAAAGTCATTTTCTAACATTTAGGGGCATTTTAGGTTATTTTTCAGGTGTTTTAAGTTTATAGCTCATTTTTTTAAATTGAATATGGTTAAATGCTCATTTTAAATTTATGTTTTTAGTACCGGTATCTGTATTTCTAAACATGTCAGCGTTAACATTCTTGGACTAACATGACTACATACTGTAGTTCGGCAGTGCTCATCTGTTTTCATTACTCGTTTCATATCTACGCAGCTGATTTAATTTTTCTCGACGAAGCATTTGTGTGTAAGGTTTGCGTCACTGATTTCTTCACGTGCATGTTAGTATTGCGTCAGTCTGAGAAAAGAAACGGGGTAATCCCCTCAGCGCCCTGTGGTTTGTGTCGAGTTTATCTTTATTAGAAGTGTTGACAGCTCTGGCCGGCTCTGACGTCTGATCGTTTACTCAAATACCCTCCAACTATAGGACTTTTAAGGTGTGTTTGTGTTGTAGGTGTGTGACGTTTTGTTGTGCAGTGTAATTGAAATACCAAAACAAAAGCAGTCAACTGCAAGCCGTTTAAAACAGTATGTGTCAGATTTCGGTGAAAACATATTCTCAACTGATGGAACTATTTTGTTCTGTCAAGTGTGCGAAATCAAAGTCGCTGCAGATAAACGGTTCACCGTACAACAACACGTCGGGCACGATAAACATTTACGAGGTCTTGAAAATGTGGAAAAAAGGAAAGTGCCTCAATTACTGTTAAAAGAAACTGCTTCGACATCAAATAACAAGTCATCTTCCTTTTATAAAGAATTATGTGAAGTATTTGTTAGTGGTAATATTCCACTAGGAAAACTAAGCAATCCTAAATTAAGTGATTTCCTCGAACGCCTCACTGGTCATACTATTCCAGACGAATCAACATTGCGTAAAAACTACCTATTAAAACGTTACGAAGACACGTTAAACCGAATACGTGAATGTGTGAATGGGAAAAAAATTTACGTATCAATTGACGAGACTACAGATTCAGAGGGACGTTATGTAGGAAATGTAGTGATAGGGACCCTAGAAACAAACAGTCCCGGGCAAACTTTTCTGCTGACCTCAGAGGTTTTGGAAGCGGTTAATCACACTCAGATATGCAAACTGTTCGATAAATCCATGTGTTTAATATGGCCTATGGGAATACATCATGAGAATGTGCTCCTCTTCCTAACAGATGCAGCACCTTACATGGTAAAGGCAGCAAAATCTATCAAAGCATTTTACAATAAGATGGTGCATGTTACTTGTCTGGCCCATGCTTTTCATCGAATTGCAGAAGAGGTCCGATCAAAATTTTCAGAAGTAGATAGACTAGTTTCCACAGTAAAGAAAGTCTTTGTCAAAGCACCATCCCGCACTAAATATTTCAAAGACAAGGCCCCTGATGAATCTTTGCCCACCCACCCCCCACCGCACCAGTTTTAACACGCTGGGGTACCTGGTTGACTGCATGCATATACTATTGTGATAATTTTCACATAGTGAGAGAAGTAGTGAATGGCTTTGATAGGACAGACGCTAAGGCTATTTGGAGTGCACAGGACCTGTTTTCTGATCCTCAAATGGAAGGTAAATTGGCTTGCATAAAATCAAATTTTTCATTTTTGCCAGAAACCATAACCTGCCTAGAAGAAAGTGGCATGCTATTGGCCAAGTCAATAGAGTTAGTCAGGAATGCTGAAGGTTATATAAAACATGTAAAAGGTGAGATTGGGGACTCAGTGAGACAGAAAATAAAATTTGTATTGGACAAGAATAAAGGGTATCAGACAGTGTGTCAAATAGCTAGTATTTTGTCGGGAGAAGACTTCAGAATTGACATTTTTGAAGAGGATTTAACAGCCAGTGACATAGTGTTTTTCAAATATGCTCCTATTACATCAGTGGAAGTGGAGAGAAGTTTCTCGAAATATAAAACAGTATTAGCTGACAACCACCGTTCCTTCACCTTTGATAACTTGAGGATGACGATGGTGGTGTATTGCAACGCTAACTAAGGTATGTTTATTTAGTAATATATTTTTTCACTTTGTAGTAGAAATGAAAATGGCGTATTGTTAATCTATTGATTAATAATTTACACTAATTATACTGAGAATGTTTGTTATTCGAACCATTATTTTTACAAGACAATCATGAAATTGATCATTTTTAGGTAATTTTTTAAATGATAATTATTAGGTCATTTTTTTAAATGAGGTCATTTTAAGAGAATTTTAAGGGCATTTTATAGGCCATTTTTCGATAATTTTAAGGTCATCAACATCCGGGCCCTAATCATAACATGATGCGTCATTTTAACAGAATCTACATAAAATTACGATTTATCTAATTTTAATTACAATAGTTTGCACCAAGCAGGAGTTCTGAAGTTTGATTGTATTGACAATTATTTCTAGTAGTCTATAGATAGGCTAGAGACTATGGTTTCATTCCTCATCTTAATTTACAATATAATATGTGATGTTTGTTCAAACAAGTGTGACAGTAGCATATCTCCAATTCAATCTATACATTCATCATAGTACCGGTATGAAAACGGAGCGTAAATTAACATTTTAAGAATGTCCAAGCTCTGTAGTATACGAGCAGGATAACATGTCAGATGACTTCACATATATTTCATCTCAATTTCATAGGAGGATAACATGTTACACATCATATGCGACTACTTGAAGGCTCGTATCTTTTTTGACACTCTTGAGGCATTGTACGTATTTTTTCTTTCAGGTAGCACGAAACGACATTTAAGCTTGCAGAAAGAGCTGGAGAAAATTGAAAATTCACTTCAACTTAAGAATTTATCAAAAACAAGGTTGACTGCGCGCGCCGAATCGGTGAGAGCTGTTTCTACTTCTTATGGAGATATAGTCACAACATTGGAAACAATGAAAACCTTATTCGATTCTGAATTTGACAGTAAAACCCGAACGTTTGCATCAGGCTTGCACAAAAAGCTTCTAGACTTTGATTTTATCTGCGGCACGTAGTTTACCAAAAATATCATGTTTAAAATTAAGAACATAATCGAGCTTTTAGGAGCGGCGGAGCTGAATGTAGTAGACGCGATGCTGTTGATTCAGAGCGCATTGAAGTCTTTTGAAGATATCGACGACGACGTCGGCAAGCTGAACGCTTTAATAAAGAGTGCATTGTCATTTGCAAAAAGTATGCAAGTAAATGCGGATGAAGACTTCTGAAAGCACCACAGGACCCGGCGACTTTCAAAGAAGTATGACACGCACACTGAAACTACAGCAGAAATTTCTTTCTTTATATTCTACAGAAATGAGTTCCGATTACTTGTGGATATATTTACTACAAGCGTGCAAGACAATCTCGCAAAACTAATTTCTTTGCTAGAGCCATTCCACATAATTTTCAAGATACCCGCTGACAGAAAAAACTGCACCATCGAGCGCGTCCGATCTATGAAGCAATCACACCCGAAAATCATCCTTCAAGATGAAGAGCTTGTGCTGGCTGAGCTTGAACTCCTGCTTGATGCCAGTAAACAGTGCTCATCTTTTAAAGAAATCGCAAAAGTAGCTGTTAAATTAAAGAGGATTATCCCGTGTGGTTATCAAGTAGTTTGACTGATTTTAACATCCCCAGTGTCTTCTGCTTCTTCCGAACGGTCCTTCAGCAAGTTGAAGCTCATTTTCAATCATTTGCGGACATCGGTGGGTGACGACCGCTTAGACTCCCTCATGATGTTGTTTTCAACGAAAGATAAGGGCGATGACATTGAAATTACGGAGATAGTGGAGAAGTGGTCCTTGTTAAAACATCGAAGAGTAGGGATTTAGAAGGATAATTAGAGTTTTTTTATTCTTGTAATATTTAAACACTTATTTTGTTCATTTATCAAATACTCCTGCGATTCAAAATTCTGGAGCTAATAAAATACATTTTAAATTAAAGCCGTTAATTAAGTATATTTGTCTTGTGTATCGTTTGCCCAGCCGCCCCCCTCCCCCCTTGCCCCTTCCCACCCGTTGCTCAGTTTTTAAGCGTATAGTCGGCAATGTTGAACAGCCAGTCAGCATTTTTTAAATTCTCACCCCCCCCCCCCTCCTAGACGTACAAGGTCGAACCGCCCCTGAGTACGAATTGCACGTGTCTTCTTCTACAAGCATTTTCGAGCCGATGTTATATTGAAAATCATGCCTTCGTCCTCTCCCTATTCTCATGAGACTGCATTTACTCGTATCTATCTTCATTTTGTTGTCAACCGCCAATTTATGGACCAGGTTGAGGTCAGTTTGTAACTGAGCGCTGTCTTGTGAGCTATGAATATTTTGATATATTACACAGTCATCCCCGAACAATCGGCAGTCACTTCGAATCCCATTCGGTAAATCGTTAATAAGTGCCAGAAATAACAGGGGCCCAATCACACCACCCTGAGGGACACCTGGCGTTATCAAAATGTCCTACGAAAATACGTTACTTACTTTAACATTTTGCGAGTGACCAGTCAAGAACTCTTGAATCCATGAAATTACTCCTTTATTTATCTTCGTTGTCACTAATATACGGAGTAGTATGACATGCGGGACGACATCAAATGCCTTTGCAAAATCTATAATTACGGCGTCAACTTGCACTCCCCTTTCTAGCAAGTCATTAATATCCTGAAAGAGTGATAACATTTGACTCTCACATGAGTACCATTATCTAAATCCGTGTTGTCTCCCATTAAGCCATGATCAGTCGGTCAACACGAATGTACCCAAATAAATTAGGCGGGGAGTTACAATTAATTTCCTAGTGCCTGAAATGATTTGTAAGAATTATTTCTACACTTGATAAAACACTTCTCTAAATAGGATGTCTTATTTCGTTCGTCAAGTGAACATCATTAAATTTAGCTCACTTAGGCTGATTTTAGGTTCAGTGCATATGTACACACATCAAAAAAAGTTTTGCATCACCTCGGTTCCCAGATCTCCGGCATATAGACGTTGACTGTGTATATTGTATCCAAGATACAGTCCCTTTGACTGTTCATAGATGTCACTAAAACTGCTCAAAGATGTAAACAACCATGCATGAGCAGGGCCTATTAGACGGAGGGGTTACAACAGCCGATCAGTTCCAGTCATTCCACCAGGACGAAGGTACGCTGCTCATGTTGTCTGTAGTTCTACCATGCCTAGAAGGTCAATACCGCAGTTCGATCGCGTCCGCATTGTTACTTTGTGTCAAGAAGGGCTCTCAACAAGGGAAGTTTCCAGGCGTCTCAGAGTGAACCAAAGCGATGTTGTTCGGACATGGAGGAGGTACAGAGATACAGGAACTGTCGATGACAGGCCTCGCTCAGGCCGCCCAAGGGCTACTACTGTAGTGGATGACCGCTACTTACGGATTGCCGCTCGGAGGAACCCTGACAGCAATGCCACCATGTTCAATAATGCGTTTCGTTCAGCCACAGGACGTCGTGTTTCAACTCAAACTGTGCGCAATAGGCTGCATGATGCGCAACTTCACTCCCGACGTCCATGGCGAGGTCCAGCTTTGCAACCCCGACACCATGCAGCGCGGTACAGATGGGCCCAACAACATGCTGAATGGACCCCACGGAATTGGCATCACGTTCTCTTCACCGATGAGTGTCGCATATGCCTTCAACCAGACAATCGTCGGAGACGTGTTTGGAGGCACCCTGGTCAGGCTGAACGTCTTAGACACACTGTCCAGCGAGTGCAGCAAGGTGGTGGTTCCCTGATGTTTTGGGGTGGCATTATGTGGGGCCGACGTACGCCACTGGTGGTCATGGAAGGCTCCGAAACGGCTTTACGATACCTGAATGACATCCTCCGACCCATAGTGCAACCATATCGGCAGAATATTGGAGAGGCATTTGTCTTCATGGACGACAATTCTCGACCTCATCGTGCACATCTTGTGAATGCGTTCCTTCAAGATAACGACATCGCTCGACTACAGTGGCCAGCATGTTCGCCAGACATGAACCCTATCGAACATGCCTGGGATATGTTGAAAAGGGCTGTTTATGGACGTCTTGACCCACCAACCACTCTGAGAGATTTACGCCGAATTGTCGTTGAGGAGTGGGACAATTTGGACCAACAGTGTCTTGATGAACTTGTGGATAGTATGCCACGACGAATACAGGCATGCATCAATGCAAGAGGACGTGCTACTGGGTATTAGAGGTAGTGGTGTGTACTGCAATCTGGACCACAAATGCTGAAAGTCTAGCTGTATGATGGTACAACATGCAATGTGTGGGTCTCATGAGCAATAAAACGAGCTGAAATGTTGTTTGTGTTGATCTCTATTCCCTTTGTATTTAAAGGTTCCGGAACTCTTGGAACCGAGGTGATGCAAAACTTTTTTTGATGTGTGTATATAACACTTATGTTCAACAGTGTTTACAATTATAAAGCCACAGAAGTTTTTAATTACACTTTGTACTGAGTCGGATTTTAAAACCAATTATGTAATTTTTATTTTGCTAGTCTATTGCACTACTATAGTGTTACTGTTTAAAATTTTGTAGGTTTACTGTTATTGGGGTTAAAGACCCTGTTGTAAACCAGCATAAATAAATAAATAAATAAATAAATAAATGATTTTTGTTGTTCGTACTTTTTATGTGTATAAGTATAAAAGCTTTCTGAATCGTTATCTTCTACCTTAGCGAGCTTTTCAAGTGATTGCATTCTAGATTGTTTTGTTAGGAACTGTTATTAATCAAGTTTCTTATTTAGGTAATGAGCTTTTGTAATTGGTTAGTTAGGTTAAACACTTAAATATAACTGAGTTGACACTGTGCAAGATATTTGTAGAAATATGATCTTGAATCGACCTTAGGTGCGTAATAGTTTTAGAACCCACACTTGTTTGGTATGTTATGCATTGTGTTATATTATTATTATTAATGAACATTCAACAGTGAAATACACCCCGTCTTTCTCTTTCCGTGAGATTTATTTACAAGAACATTCATATACTGGCGGAGGTTATTCCGCATTTTAGCATACGTGTTCTAGCCTATATTGTATTTTTAACTTCAAAAGAGTTGATTGTTTTCAGGAACTATTTGAACATTAAAGTAGTCTAATGTTTTGTATGTTGTGTGCATATTGTCATTTTCTTTGTTTTTAAAGAATGTGTGCTTGAGTCTTCAGTATTTTCACTGGTTTAATGCAACACTCCATGCCTCCCTTTCCTGAGCTAATCTTTTCATCTCAACATAGCTACCACACCTTACATCCGAGGCAATCTGTTGCGTCCTGAAGGTCGCTATTCAGTGTTTATGTATTATGTTTTATGTCGTATTTCTCAACTTAATATCTGCTTGTTATAGTTAGTCTGTGGACCAGTGTGTAGTGGCTTCCGCCCTTGAGCGGTATCATAGCTAATTTGGTTTCATTGCTATTGTATTCTTGTAAGCATGGCAACTCCATGTTTTCAGGCCTGAGCGCCAGTTGTTGTGATTAGCAAGCATGGCATGACACCATGTTTGAGGATATAGCGTGATCGTTAGTAAAATAATATACAGTCCACTTTTAATATCGAGAAAAGATTATGTTTATATTGAAGAGCTACCAGGGAGATGTAGCCGATACTACAACCTACATTTTTGGTCCTCCGGGGCGGATTTATTGGATGAAGTTTCGTCAGACGTACCGCATGGCTACGACTTGGATTACTGACTAACTACCTAGATCTGGTAATTATTTATACTGTCTATCTTTCTGTTATCCTGTCCTATTATTTATATTCCCAATCACTCTTACCATGGATGCTACAAATAGAAAAAGGTTGATTGCGACGCGTGCAGTTGCGAAAGCCAGTCTCACTCGACTCGTAAAATACATTGATGATTTTGCTGTAGGCTCTGATATCCAGGGTATAATAGGAAGGCTGAAAGAATTATCCAACATCCGTGATAAATTTGAAGGAGCCCAATCTCAGCTAGAAATCTTTGAAGACTTCGAACTGCATGCTCAAGACAGGGACTGTTTTGAAACCATGTTCTTTGACGCGGAAGCTAGAATGAATGCATTAGTCATGCCCAGCTCAGGCGTATGCAACAGTCATCAGGAAAGTGATCAACATCCTTCTTCAAGTACCAGTACCAGTAAACGTTCAATTAAGCTCCCTACAATTAAGTTACCGTCATTTGCCGGCGACGTAACTCAGTTCAGACACTTTCACGACACATTCGTCAGCCTCATTGTAAATAATGAATCTCTTAACAATATACAAAGATTCCATTATTTACTTAGCTCACTAACTGGCGAGGCCCACAATGTCATTGCAAATCTCCCAGTCACAAATGCTAATTTTCAAGTAGCATTCGACAGCATTTGTAGTCGCTACAATAATGCTCGTTTAATTGCATCTGCTCACATAAAACAATTACTCAGTTTGCCCTCTATGAATAAAGTTTCGGCGAATGAACTTCGTGCTCTGCTAAATCAAGCCATGAGTAACATGAATGCTATTAAGGCCCTTAAGTTGACGGTCCCGCTAGAAGAATTGTTAATGTCTCAACTGATCTTAGAAAAAACAGAGATGTCGATTCGCAAGGAGTATGAATATACATTAGACCCTAAAACATTTCCTACGTTTCAACAGCTTTATGAATTTTTAGAAACCACGCGTAAATCGATTGAGACTATAAATTCTAGTCCTCCCACAAGGCTAAACAATTTGACTAGTAACAGGATCCAAGATTCCTCCAGTCGTAAGCATACTACAGTAGTAAAGCAGTCTTATATGTCAACTGCTTTAAGTTGTATTTACTGCAACCAATCCCATGCATTATATAAATGTCACGCTTTCACCCGACTTTCTGTCCAAGAGCGCAGAGATATTGTTAAACAAAGAAACCTCTGCTTCAATTGTTTGAAATCGGATCATCAGGTAAATACGTGCAAATCTGTTGGCTGTCGTACCTGTGGTAAGTGGCACCATACGCTTATTCATCTAGATGTCTCACAACCATCAGAACCTCGTCATTATCAACAAGATGTTTCCCGTAACAATGGTGTCAATGACTGTCGTCAACAATCCGAGACCATGACTGCTAGTTATTGCACATTAAAGGTAATGCCGAGTAAACAAATCCTCTTATCTACAGCTCTTGTGAAGGTCAAGGACAGTAACGGTAGACTACAGACATGTCGTGCTTTACTGGATTCTGGCTCACAATCCTGCTTCATCTCAGAATCGTCTGCACAGCGATTGAAACTTCGTAGAAGGCCCAGTAGGGTACCAATTCAAGGCATAGGTAACACTACTTCGGAAACAAAACACACAATCTCCGTTGAAATCAGTTCATGCTCAAGTAATTTTACGGTGTCAGTTGATTGCCTAGTGCTTCCCAAGGTTACTGACGACTTGCCCGGGCACTTCATTGATTCTTCTAGCTGGAATTTACCCACACATCTCCCACTATCAGACCCTGCATACTCTCAACCTCGGTAAAGAAGTCTGTTCTTACATTCAGCGGTCAGGTAAAGTAACCAGAGACCTCAATCACCAAGTTTTACAGGAAACTGAGTTTGGTTGGATCCTTTCGGGAAGATACAAGGGTGATGGATGCATCCTGCACCAATATTTCACGGCGGCCGGTGGTCTCATGCTTTGCCAAAACTGACACTGATATCCATACTCAACTCCAGAAATTCTGGGAACTAGAAGAGTTGTACTTGACTCCTACAACCAGGGATGAAAAGGAACGTGAAACACATTTTGTTCAGAACACCATTAGAGACTCTTCAGGAAGGTTTGTGGTTCGACTACCATTTCGAGAAGATCCCAAGAAATTAGGCGATTCCTTTCAAATAGCAGCCAAGCGGTTCTATTTACATGAAAGAAAAATGAGTAGAAACCAAAACTTGAAAGAAGACTATACACATTTTATGGATGAATATGAAGATCTGGGTCACATGGAAACAACCAACTCTACTGTTACCCCAGTTTACTACATGCCCCATCACGCTGTTTTCAAGGATTCCAGTTCCACAACCAAGACACGGGTTGTATTTGATTGTTCTGCCAAAACCAGCAGTGGCACTTCTTTGAACGATTTACTATTGGTTGGACCTACAATCCAACAGGACCTCTGTTCTATCATTGTTAGATTCCGCACTCATCCTATAGCGTTTACTGCTGACATCGCAAAAATGTATCGTCAGATACAAATGGACCTCAGAGATTGTTTCAACCAACGAGTCCTGTGGAGAAGGAAGCAGACTGATGCACTACAAGAATACCAAATTAAGACCGTCACATATGGAATGGCAAGTTCTCCATTTCTTGCCATACGTTGCCTACAACATCTTGTCGAAGATGAAGCTAAAACTTACCCGAAGGAATCGGATATTTTATTGAACGATTTTTATGTTGATGATTGCATGTCAGGTTCCCAAAAATCGGAGAAAGCACTCCAGATACAGACAAACCTGATAGACCTGCTTAGTAAGGGCGGATTCTCTCTTCGTAAGTGGTGCAACAATAGCCCTGAATTGTTAGAGAGCATTTCACCTGAACTAAGAGAATCCCAACTTCCTCTTCGCCTTGATGATCATATTAAAACATTAGGTCTCTTGTGGCACCCAGTAGCTGACAAGTTCCAAATAGTAAATAACATTAGATCTGCTGTACATGGCCGTAGCTTCACTAAACGTTGTGTGCTTTCAGCTATTTCATCTATATTTGATCCATTGGGTTTCATTAGCCCAGTTGTAATTCTATGTAAAATGCTTCTCCAAATTCTATGGCAACAACAACTTACCTGGGACGAACCTCTCTCTCCTGAACTCTCACGTTCATGGCAAGAATTCTGCGATCAACTTCCCATGATAGACGCCATACGCATCAATAGAAGAATTTTGACTGAAGGGCCAGTCAACGACATTCAGCTCCATAGATTCTGTGACGCCTCTGAGAAGGCTTATGGTAGTTGCATCTACATACGATCAACTAACAAGCAAGGTCTCACAACATCAACATTGTTATGCTCGAAGTCAAGAGTCGCCCCCTTGAAGAAAGCATCACTCCCTCGCCTAGAACTTTGCGGAGCTCTTCTTCTCGCAAGGCTGTACAAGAAGGTTGTCAGTGCCTTGAATATGAAGTTAAGCAACGCCTATCTTTGGACTGACTCCACTATCGTATTAGCATGGCTGGCTGCGCCATCTACTCGTTGGAAGACCTTTGTAGGAAACAGAGTGTCAGAGATACAAGACGCTACAACAACTGAGTGGCGGCATGTGACTTCTCTCGACAATCCAGGAGATATGATTTCACGTGGAGTCCTTCCTGATGGCCTCATTGACAATCAATCATGGTGGGAAGGAGCTGCTTGGCTGACTCAACACTCCTCTTCATGGCCCAAATTGTATGTTGTTCCCGCTTCTCAACATGTACTGGACGAGAAATCGAAGACATTATGTCACGTTGCAACGAACTGCCAAAATGACATTATTGGCCGTTTCTCTAAGCTGATTCGATTACAACGGGTTGTAGCATACTGCAACAGATTCGTGGCTAATTGTAGAAAAGCTCGCGATGAGAGAGCAACGAATGATATTTTCCTTCAAGAATTGCAATTAGGATTGCACCAATGCATTCGAAGGGCTCAACAAGCTGAATACGCCAGGGAGAATCAGCAACTGGAACACAACGTGCCTCTTGATGGTAATAGTAAACTGAAATCATTGAATCCCTTCCTGGACAAGATGCACCTACTCCGCGTTGGAGGTAGACTGCAGCATTCCGATCTTATGTATCAACAGAAGCATCAGACAATTCTACCACCACATCACCTGACAAAGTTAATTGTGGCACATGAACATCAGCGCATGCTTCATGCTGGTTGCCAATTGTTGCTTTCGTCACTACGCCAGCAATACTGGATTGTGAAAGGCAGGACTACTGTTCGTCATATATTGTACCATTGTTTGACATGCCATAAGTTAAAGGCAGAAACCACACATCAGCTCATGGGACAACTACCTCGTCCTCGAGTGGAATCTACTAGACCATTTTCCAATTGTGGCACTGATTTTACTGGACCATTTTACATTAAATCAGGCTCACGCAGGTCTAAGTTATGTAGCTGTATTCGTGTGCATGGCAACGAAGGCGGTACACTTGGAGGTAGTCAGCAACGTGTCTACTCAGGCATTTCTGGCTGCTCTGAAAACGTTTATTTCGCGTCGTGGAAGACCTCGAAATATCTTCAGTGACAACGGTACAAATTTCGTGGGAGCTGAACGGGAACTGCGAGAAATACAAACCCTTCTCGGACATGACCAGCTACATGGTGAAATAAGAAGTTTCACCATTTCGGAATGCATCAGTTGGCACTTCATACCTCCCAGAGCTCCTCACTTTGGTGGTATTTGGGAAGCGAGTGTAAAATCTTTTAAGTATCATCTACGACGTACCATGGGTACCACGTGTCTTACATTATAGGAAATGACAACACTCATTTGTCAAATTGAAGCGTGCTTGAACTCTCGACCCTTAATCCCTCTGTCATGTGATCGCAATGACCCTGAAGCTCTCACTCCAGGCCACTACTTAATTGGCACTGCCATCACCACCATTCCTCAGCCAGATCTAGGAAATGTTAAGCTTAGCTTGCTGTCAAGGTGGAATATTTTACAGCAGCAGCTCCAACTGTTCTGGCGTAGATGGTCCTGTGACTATCTTCATCATCTCCAGCAAAGATCCAAATGGACTAGTTCTTGCTCGAGTGTGCAGCCTGGTGCACTTGTCATCGTGAAGGAGGAAAATCTGCCCCCTCTCTGCTGGAAGTTGGCAGTCATCGAAGGAGTTCATCCAGACCCAGACGGTTTGGTGCGCGTGGTGACTATTCGTACACCACAAGATCTTTTCAAAAGGCCAATAACAAAACTGTGTTTATTGCCAAAGGATGGTGATTCATAGTGCTTGATATAGTGTTGAGTTGAGTTTGAGTCTTCAGTCTGTTGACTGGTTTGATGCAGCCCTCCATGCCTCCCTGTTCTGAGCTAATCGTTTCATCTCTACATAGCTACCACACCCTACATCCGAGGCAATCTGTTTAACATATTCTAACCTTGGTCTATCCCTACAGTTCTTGTCCTCGACCCTTCCTTCCATAACTAAGCTTGCTATTCCTGGGTGTCTTAGTATGTGTCCTACCAACCTATCTCTTCTCTTCATTAGCAGTCGCCAGAAACATCTCTCCTCTCCCACTCGCCTTAATACCTCTTCGTTTGTAACCCTATCTACCCATCTGATCTTCATCATTCTCCTGTAACACCACATTTCAAATGCTTCAATTCTCCTCTTTTCTGCTGCACCAATAGTCCAAGTTTCACTTCCATAGAGCGCCACGCTCCAGACAAAGGCTTTCAAGAATGACTTCCTAATACCTAAATCTATATTCGATGTCAACAGATTCCTTTTTTGTAGAAAGGCTTTCCTTGCCTGAGCCAACCTACTTTTTATATCCTCTTTGCTTCGTCCATCACTGGTTATTATGCTTCCTAAGTAACAGAAGTCTCCTACTTCCTTCAGCTTTTCACCTGCCAATTTGATCTCCATAGAGGTTTCTGATTTATTTCGGCTGCATTCCAGTATTTTTGTTTTACATTTATTAATTTTCATCATGAATTCCTTCCGTAAGACGGAATCCATACCATTCAAAAACTCATTGAAATCCTCAGGCTTGTCGGCCAAGATGACGATGTCATCAGCAAATCTCAGAGTTGAAATTATTTCTCCTTGAATCTTCACTCCCACTTTAAATTTTTCTCCAATTTCCTTCATTGCTTGTTCAATTTAAAGATTGAAAAGTATGGGTGATAAGTTGCAGCCTTGCCTTACACCTTTCTGAATACCAGCTTCTCTCTCATGTCCTTCAGCTCGAATGACTGCTGTCTGGTTTCTGTATAGATTGTATATCACCCTCCTATCCCTGTACTTTATTCCAATAGATTTCAAAATGTCAAACAATTTAGTCCAATCAACGTTATCAAAAGCCTTTTCTAAGTCTACAAAAGCCATGAACGTTCTCTTATCTTTCCTTATTCTACCTTCCAAAATCAGCCTAAGACTTAGTACAGCTTCCCTTGTTCCTACATTTCTCCTGAAACCAAACTGGTCAACGTTTTTTCTTTCCTTTTATGTATGATTAATGTGCTTTATGAACAATTTTGTTTATTTGAAGAAATTAGACATTTCTTGGCGGCCGGTATGTTGCGTCCTGAAGGTCGCTATTCAGTGTTTATGTATCAAGTTTTATGTCGCATTTCTCAACTTAATATCTGCTTGTTATAGTTAGTCTGTGGACCAGTGTGTAGTGGCTTCCACCCTCGAGCGGGAGAATTTGGTATCATAGCTAATTTGGTTTCATTGCTATTGTATTCTTGTAAGCATGGCAACTCCATGTTTTCTGGCCTGAGCGCCAGTTTGGTGTTAATTTAGTAAGCATGACATGACACCATGTTTGAGGATATAGCGCGATCGTTAATAAAATAATATAAGTCCACTTTTAATATCGAGAAAAGATTATGTTTATTTTGAAGAGCTACCAGGGAGATGTAGCCGATACTACAACCTACACAATCTGTTTAACATATTCTAACCTTGGTCTACCCTCACAGTTCTTATCCTCGACCCTTCCTTGCAGAACTAAGTTTGCTATTCCTACGTGTCTTAGTATGAATCCTGCCAACCTATCTCTTCTCTCCAGTCTCCAGAAACATCTCCCCTCTCGCACTCGTCTTAATACCTTTTCATTTGTCACTCTATCTACCCATCTGTTCTTCATCATTCTGCTGTAACACCACATTTTAAACCCTCCTCTTCTCATTTCTTCTGCTGCGCCAACAGTCCAAGTTTCACTTCCATATATCGCCACGCTCCAGACAAAGGCTTTCAAAAATGACTTCCTAATACCTATAGCTATTTTTGATGTCAACAGAGTTCTTTTTTATAGAAATGCTTTTCTTGTCTGAGCTCTCCTACTTTTTATATTGTCTTTGCTTCGTCCATCACCGGTTAATTTGCTGCCTAAATAGCAGAAGTTTCCTACTTTCTTTAGCCTTTCCCCAGCCAACTTGACGTCAAGATGGATTTCTGACTTCTTTCGGCTGCATTCCATTATTTAGTTTTACATTTATTGATTTTCATCATGAATTCTTTGCTCAAGACGGAGTCCATACCATTAAAAACTCGTTCAAATGTCATCAACAAATCTTTGAGTTGAGATTATTTCTTGTTGAATCTTTCCTCCTACATTAAAATTTCTCTAATTTCCTTCACTAACTGTACAATGTATAGATTAAGAAGTTTGGGTGATAAGTTGCAGCCTTGCCTTATACAATTAACAATAAGGTGCACTTTTTTCAACATTGTGTATTTATTTTTAATTATGTTTACTGGTTTACTCCACACATTTGAAAATCTATTCTAGGTTTAACATAGCATACAGTAAATGAGGCACTGACTGAAAGAGCCGTCCATTTTTATTCATAGCACCGGTATTCAATAAGTAGCTTCATATTCAACCGTATCCGCATTATTCGAGACGTTTCAAACCTCTTTTGTCCCCATCCCCCTATATTCATAATAGTGGAACCAGTTATGAATGGCATTTTTATACTCTTCAAATCACCGCTTTCAACGTCACATCCAATCCCTTCTGGCGGAACTGGGGAGAATATCTGTTTCCAAAGAGTAATTATGTATAGCTTAAATTCATATGATCTAATTTGTAATATAAGACATACTTTTAAGCCATTCATATTAATAAAATAAAATATTATATTAATAGTTAATAATTATTTGATCGTTTCATATATTGTAGCCTGGTCTGTAATATAATTATTGTATATGTACTTTCTTGACTAGGGCGGCGGACGTGACGTAACTCTCATCCTTGTATAAGGTGGAATGGGAAGACGAGAGAAAGTATAAAAGAGCTCCAGAGTTGATACGAAACTGGCTTCTCCGAAGCCCGTTTACCGATTAGTGGAGTGTATATAGGGAATCTTGATTATAATATCATTCAATGGCTCAGAGCCAGGCAAACGTGGTGAGTAGAATTTAACTGAATAAAAACTGATTGTGGCGATGTTCCTTTTACGGCCGTTTATCAAGTGATGTGATGACACATCATCTTGAATCTCCATTGCGGCTTAAAACTTTCCGAAATGGGCTATGAGAAAAAATTCGTATTTTAGAAATATCTACAGAAGTTCGTAAGTAAGCCGGTATTAAGCTTCCTGACCGTGTACTGGGGAGGGTCTTAATTTATTGATTGGTTTTATAAACTGATTAATAGTCAATTAGATGTAACTAATCCTCTTAACAGTGGTACTGTGCGTGCATCTACCATCCGATGGTGTATCGCAACTCGTAAGGAAGTTTCGCAAATATTTTTTCTTTACTTCATTGGGTGCATTTATAGCCTACAAGGGTAAGAAATTCTTTTTCTTTAATGAATTGACAAAATTTCCTTGCCTCTCCTTCCCTGATTGACATATTCTTTTTGAAAGGCGTTAATGTAGAATCGGAATTAATCTGTGTGGGTTTCCCCCTTCGTGACTTTTTACTTGACGTATACGAATTAAGATGCAAATAAAGAACTTATTTCATTATTTTAATACATTTATAAAGTGAAAATTTGACCCTTTATCCACTGTCATTTTAGAATTGCCAGACTACATAAGTCTCCATTCAGTACCTTAAACTCAGGTTCAAAATTCACAGGAAGAAAAAAATCTCTCATTTTACTGTGGAAGGTTCATGACTCATGACCAAATAAGGTCATGAGAATGGCTATTTAGTGTATAAAGTTCTACTGGATTGGAATAAACCATCACAACTTATGGATAGAATAAATTTTCTGTTTTGTCTGTTAATATTTTTTTTTCTGTCAGTTATTGAAAATTTTAAGCCTTTGTATTTTTTAAAAGGAGATATTTTGAACACATCACTCACAGAACATTATTTCTCCAAGTAGGCTAGCTTAAGTCGGAAAATTTTGTGGATGCCTTACTGTTTTCTGAACAGGTTTTTTTTTAGATTGACGGTTGATTCATTCTGTAGGCCTACTCCCACCTGTTAACATCAGTCAGTTCAGTTGGTAGCCTTGGTGTAATTTTAGATGTTTCACCCAACCAATAAGGTCGATTTAACTGAGATCAATCCATTATCTTTAAATATATACTAATTTGAAGTTCCTTTAATAAAAAAGGCTATACTTTTTCTTGAATCTTACTATCTTCACCAGTAATGTTCATTTTATATAATTATGGTCCATTTGCTGAAGGGTATGAACTGGCTGGGTGGGATTCAAATAGGTGGGAGTCTGGCGTATGCTGATGGCCTGGTAGTAATGACAGACTCTGTTGAAAGCTTACAAGCCAACATGTTAGAACTTAAACAGAAATGTACCTGGGAGTATGGGCCTGGTATTAAGTTCAGCATATGAAAGACGAAGGTTATGTCGGTAGGGAAGAAACGCAAGAAAATACAATGCCAGGTAGGAGGAGGTAAATTGGAGCAGGTGGAACATTTTAAATACTTAGGCTGTGTATTCTCTCAGGATGGTCGTATGGGGAATGAAATGAGTCTAGGTGTGGAAAGGGCCAATGCAGTGAGTTCTCAGTTGAGATCTACAGTATTCTGCAAGAAAGAAGTTAATGTAGCGACAGAACTCTCCCTACATCGCTCAGTATTTAGACTGATCTTGCTGTATGGAAGTGAGAGCTGAGTAGATTCAGTCTATCTGATACATAAGCTAGAGGTAACTGATATGAAAGTAGCAGGAATGATTGCTGGGACAAATAGATGGGAGCTATGACAGGAGGGTACTCGTAATTAAGAGATAAAGGCTAAGTTAGAAATGAACACGCTAGATGAAGTTGCTCGAATGAGCTGACTGAGATGGAGGTAGTTAATGAGTTCGGCTGGTGAGGGTAAGAGAAGCAGTGGTAGACCTAGGAGGTGATGGTTAGATTCAGTGTTTAAGGATTTCAAAGTGAAAGGTGTAGAAGCAGAGGAGGCTCCAGTGCTAACTGCTAATAGGGGTCATTGAGGTGACTTGTTCACAAACAGAGACTTACAGACTAGACCAGTCCATGGCAACTCGGATGCTTCACGAGCACCGGCCGGCACCGGCAAAAGCACCGGTGCTCTGCTGTAGGACAGGAACGTGTAGTGGCAGCGCTTAGCGAGGCGAGAGTCATGCTGTTGTTTGGTGAATGGGGCTGGGTAAATCAGCGCGCGTCAGGAGGCGTACCGGTATGAAAACGAACATTTATAATAATGCCAATTTTGTGTACAGATAGAAATAATACTCTTAATTGCGTTCCTGATTTTTCACTAATTTTCAACATTGTTTATCTTTGGCTTCGCTTTGATGCCACTAATTTTTCGATATTTAGAACAATTGTTTTGGCAGTTGCAATCTGAAGAATCCAAGGAAGCATCAGACAAACTTGACCTTGTTTTTGATTTGTTCATATTCATAATTAAAAACATTTGTTCACAAATGAACGTTGTTCCTCAACGTCTTTATAAAATGAAATCAAAATGTTAATAGCGGTCTGTCAAAATTGAATCGCAGTGTAGTTTTATCAGCTCAACTTGGAGACTTGCTGGGGCATCCTCTGGGCGCACCGAAAAAGGTGTCATGAAAACTTTGAGTGCCGGTTTTACTTGCTTTATTTCTTCAAACCTATCTTCAAATTCTTTATGCAATGACTGTAACGCTTTTGTGTACTCACTGATGTGTTCATAAGTACTTAATTTTAAGAAATTTAGAGAGTGAAAATTGGCCCAATTTCCTTCTTGAAGCTGACTTTTAAAAAGCACAAGCTGAAATTTGAAACTTTCAATATGGTCACACATAGTTCTGATTAATTTACGTTTGCCTTGCCACGAGATATTTAAATGAATTAAATACCCCGTGATATCTTTCATGAAAGCGAGGTTAGCGATCTATTGCTTATCATCCAAGTCTGACTGAGCTACCGCCACTACACGGGGAGGAAAGAGAAGAGGGAGGGGAAATGCACCGGTGTCGTTCAGCAGAGGCGTATATACAGGGTTATTACAAATGATTGAAGCGATTTCACAGCTCTACAATAACTTTATTATTTGAGATATTTTAACAATGCTTTGCACACACATACAAAAACTCAAAAAGTTTTTTTTAGGCATTCACAAATGTTCGGTATGTGCCCCTTTAGTGATTCGGCAGACATCAAGCCGATAATCAAGTTCCTCCCACACTCGGCGCAGCATGTCCCCATCAATGAGTTCGAAAGCATCGTTGATGCGAGCTCGCAGTTCTGGCACGTTTCTTGGTAGAGGAGGTTCAAACACTGAATCTTTCACATAACCCCACAGAAAGAAATCGCATGGGGTTATGTCGGGAGAGCGTGGAGGCCATGACATGAATTGCTGATCATGACTCCACCACGACCGATCCATCGGTTTTCCAATCTCCTGTTTAAAAAATGCCGAACATCATGATGGAAGTGCGGTGGAGCACCATCCTGTTGAAAGGTGAAGTCGGCGCTGTCGGTCTCCAGTTGTGGCATGAGCCAATTTTCCAGCATGTCCAGATACACTTGTCCTGTAACGTTTTTTTCGCAGAAGAAAAAGGGGCCGTAAACTTTAAACCGTGAGATTGCACAAAACACGTTAACTTTTGGTGAATTGCGAATGTGCTGCACGAATGCGTGAGGATTCTCTACCGCCCAGATTCGCACATTGTGTCTGTTCACTTCACCATTAAGAAAAAATGTTGCTTCATCACTGAAAACAAGTTTCGCACAGAACGCATCCTCTTCCATGAGCTGTTGCAACCGCGCCGAAAATTCAAAGTGTTTGACTTTGTCATCGGGTGTCAGGGCTTGTAGCAATTGTAAACGGTAAGGCTTCTGCTTTAGCCTTTTCCGTAAGATTTTCCAAACCGTCGGCTGTGGTACGTTTAGCTCCCTGCTTGCTTTATTCGTCGACTTACGCGGGCTACGCGTGAAACTTGCCCGCACGCGGTCAACCGTTTCTTCGCTCACTGCAGGCCGACCCGTTGATTTCCCCTTACAGAGGCATCCAGAAGCTTTAAACTGCGCATACCATCGCCGAATGGAGTTAGCAGTTGGTGGATCTTTGTTGAACTTCGTCCTGAAGTGTCGTTGCATTGTTATGACTGACTGATGTGAGTGCATTTCAAGCACGACAAACGCTTTCTCGGCTCCTGTCGCCATTTTGTCTCACTGCGCTCTCGAGCGCTCTGGCGGCAGAAACCTGAAGTGCGGCTTCAGCCAAACAAAACTTTATGAGTTTTTCTACGTATCTGTAGTGAGTCGTGACCATATGTCAATGAATGGAGCTACAGTGAATTTATGAAATCGCTTCAATCATTTGTAATAGCCCTGTACAATTTTTTTTTCCGGGGCTGGCTGACTATCCTGGAAAATTGTGAGTATTCCCAGCGGATTGTCACCGCAAAATACCCAGAAATATCAACCAACATCTTAGAGCAATACGTTTGTGTAATTATTTTAGATAAGAGTTAATTGGAAAATTCTAAGTTTATATAGCCTGCAATTAGTGGCAATACAAAAATAGTTGTAAAATACAACAAATATGTAAATATTTATCAATTTATTAAGCAGAAAGGAAAACTCAGCAATTCTTTTAGGTTTGTGTCGTGTCTTGTGTGGGGTTTCGCCTAGGACACCAAGCTGGCTCATCGGCGAGCTCTTGGTGTCCCCGCCCGGACCCCCACAGGAGTGACGAACTGCGCACCACCTCCCTTTATATTAGGTGCAACTGCACCACTCGACTGCGAGAACTAAAAGCTCAAGCAACCTTAACCTCCCTATGAAGGCTTCCAAAAAGATGGTATATTGGCTTTCACGGCCGGTGAATTAAAACTCAGCAATTCTTCTAGGTTTGTGCCGTGTCTTGTGTGGGGTTTCGCGTAGGACACCAAGCTGGCTCATCGGCGGGCTCTTGATAATTTATTTCTGAACTGTACCTTACTGAGGAATTCTCAGTTTTGCCTCACAAGGCAAAGTGTACCCCGTTCCAGCCTTCAGACCAGATTTAAAATTTCTTGGCAGGCCGGGAATGCTAGCCACTACACCACGAGGTAGTCTAATTTCAATCTTAATATTGTTTATAACTTAGCCAATAAGTAATAGTAATATCATATGGCCTCGGGTGTCGGGTGCAAGCTTTGTTATTTGACACTCAGAGGGCAGCTTGCATGTCGAATTTTGTTCCTTGAAGACTATGAAAGTCAAGGAGTTTAGATGTCTAAGCTCCTTGACACTATAGCACCTTCTAGTAGAGAAATGAGGAACTCGGTGTAGGCGGAAAATCCCGAGATTAATTTTGCCAAGAACACGGCCTATTGAATTCAAATGGGTTCTTTAACATGCCAACAACGTATGACATGCTTAACATGATATTTTCTGCCTTTCAAAAATCACTTACCAAGGCCAGGAGCGAACCTGCAAGCTTGGGGGTTAGTAATCCGACACAATAACCACTCACCCAACGTGGCAAGCTAGCCAATAAGTTAAGATTAGGGTACCACCAAATTTACAATTATTTTATGCTCTTACCAAAGTAACACTTACCTAATTTTTATTGGCTTTTTTTCGGGGGGGGGCTGGAGCACCCACAGCTCCCCCCTTATATACGCCCCTGCTGTTCAGTGTGGCACCGGGGTGTGCAAGCACTAAGTGCTCGTATTGGCATGGCCTGGACTAGACTACTATATGCAGCATAATGGGAAAGGAAAGGAAATTGAAGTGATAGAGGCCATTTTTCAGTGTTGCCTTGTCTTAAAGCAGTGGCTCTTAACTGGTGGACTGCGGACCAAAGGTGGTCTGCGAGTCCGCAGGAGAAAAGGGTCCACCAGCACGTATAAAAAAAAGTGGCTAATAAATGGGGATTTCGGTAACGATGCGCGTTGAACGAGAATCTCCGAATGTATTCGCGGCGATGACTATCAGCGTTTGAATTGAAATATCTTTAAAATAAGGGTTATTGAGGAAGGGTTACTATTGATAAGGTGTGTTGGGGGGAGGGGTGGTCCGTACATGATTCAATTTTAGGCTGAGTGGTCCGCAGGCTTCTACGGGTTCAAAATCACTGTCTTAAAGGGATGGAATGAAATAGTTCAAATGGCTCTAGCTAAAAGTTGGAGAGATTTGGGCTGGTTTTTGCTTTAAGTGTAGTTTTTAGTCTGAATTGTATTAGGCTTTTTTCTTTCAATAAGTCGAATTTGAAAGTAAAATTATACGGGGTCATTATATATGTGCGCACGAGTTAACACTGCAAGCTAAGCCGGCTGTGACTGGCGCATATCGCGGCAGGGTGTACGTGGTTCTGCCGGTGGTTGGCGCGCACTTTCACACTTTTACCAAACACGTTCAGTAATGTTTACTTACAGTGCTCATAGGCGATGCTGAAAATGTCCTTCCTCTCTTGTAACACACACCTGACATCTTCTCAACGGCAACGTTCTCGCAAGGTTGCAAGTTTGTATCCTGGCACATTCAGCTGGCATTTGAGGGTGCGCAAATGCGAGGGAGCCGTGTCGGTAGATTTACCGGCATGTTAAATATCTCCTTCGGGGCAAAATTCTGGCCCCCCGGCGTCCCTAAAAGCCAGAGTAGTTAAAAGGGACGTAAAACCAATAACATTATTATTACTGACATCTTCTGAGGAAGGAATGGACAACAATCGCATCTAATTTTTGTTCTCTAAGAACACAACGTTATCTGTTAAGTTTTTTATTATTTACGGAGCCTGTTTCCTTGAATCATTTAGCGAGCCTCCTAATTGTACTGGCATTCGGCACAGGTCTTCCTGGAAACTTGATTCGAAATTTTCGTCTTGTTTCAGAAAAGAAAAATCTGCTTTTTCATATACAAATTATGGATATACACACGTTCACGCAATGTGAATTGGTGTCTAGGCGTGACCAACAATCACAATACTCACTAAATGTGCAACACTAACGTCTAAGCTTTGCAGATACACTTTCATATGAATGACAAAACACGTGTGAAGTAACGATATGAGTCAGGGGTGCGCGCCAACCACTGGTTGAACCGCGCACGCGATGTGCGCCAGTCACAGCCGGCTTAGCTCGCCGTGTTTACTTGCGCGCACATATATAATGACCCTGTACTAGCCCCATGTTTGCCTTGTACCTAGGAGATCCTAAACTTGGTTCCCAGCTCCGCCAGAGAGGCGAGAACTGCAGCGAGTTCCACTAGGCTTAATGAGAACAATTGAGTGAAAAGCTAAAGGAAGTACTGTAGGTGACTTATGTTACATCGGAAGCAAAATAACCAGTGATGGACCAAGCAAAGTGGATATAAAATGTAGGTTAGCACAGGCAAGGGAAGCATTTCTAAAGAAAAGGAATCTGTTGACAACTAATTTAGATTTTGGTATTAGGAAGTCATTTTTGTAGGCCTTTGTCTGGAGCATGGCACTATATGGAAGTGAAACTTGTACTGTTGGTGCAGCAGAAAAGAGGAGAGTAGAAGCGTTTGAAATGTGTTGTTACAAGAGAATGACGAAGATCATATGTGTAGATAGGGTTACAAGACGAGTGGGAGAGGAGAGATGTCTCGGGCGACTGCTAATGAAGAGAAGAGTAGGACACATACTAAGACACCCAGAAATAGTAAACCTAGTTATAGAAGGAAGGATCGAAGATAAGAACTGTAGGGGTAGACCAAAGTTAGAATATGTTTAACAGATTGCCTCGGATGTAGGGTGTGGTAGCTATGTAGAGATGAAACGATTAGCTCAGGACAGGGAAACATGGAAAGCTGCATCAAACTGGTCAAAAGACTGAAGACTTAAACAACAACTTGATATAAGAAGTAGCTCTCGATAGCAATGGTTCTTAACCGGTGGTCCGCGGAAGAAAAGGGTCCACCAGGGCGTATAAAAAAGGCCAATAAATGGGGATTTCGAAAACGATGTGCGTTGAACGAGAATCGTCCGAATATATTTGCGGCGATGACTATCAGGTTTTGAATTGAAATATCTTTAAAATAAGTGTTATTGTGGAAGGGTTACAACTGATAACGTGTATTGGGGGGAGGGGGAGGAGGGGTACATGTACATGATTCAATTTCACGTCGAGTGGTCCGCAGACTTCTACGAGTTCAGAACCACTGCTCTATCGGCTAAAATAGGGACAGACAACTGAAAGTTTCGATGATTTACCATAAGGTTCTCATGTTTTGAGAAATCTACTCTTCTACTCCTGCAGTGATCATGATTAACACTTCGTTTTAACATGGATATCCTCGCTGAACTTGCAATACAATACTGCATTTCTGATAATGCTCTTCTTTTCCATTATTTTCCTTACAATTGGTCATGCCTTCCAGCGTCCAACAGAACAGTTCATGCTAGATTTATTTTCCTGTGTATAACCTTCAAGGAAAATGAGCCTTAAATAAACTGTAGGAGGGCAAATCATTAATTCTGGAGGAGACCAAATTCTGCCTTTTACACTTCTACTTGTCTAATTATTAGTGATAATTATGTCTGACATATGTAACCACACCATAAACATCATAAGTAGCACCCATTAAGACATTGCCAGGTAGTTTTCCTCGTGGACTAAGTTGAGCTTTGTTTGCTGCATGGGTTTCTATGATTGCAATGAGATCAATTTCAAGATCTTGTGTAGCTCTTGACAGATCTACTAATGCCTTCGATATTCAACTGGTAAACTCTTACACAATTTCCTAGCCCTCTTGAGAGATACCCTCAGAAGGACTCTTCGACTTAAGCATCCTAAATTTTCCCCATTTTAATCATATATTATTTCAGTAGTATAGATCCCTCCTGCGGCGCTCACAAGCGACCGATCGTGAAAAATGAGCATTCAAATGAAAGAGAATATACATTACCAGTGATGCATTGTACTCTATTTTTCATAAATATCTATAATTTCTTTAAAAAATTACTTTAAAAAAAAATTACGAAATGTGCGATTTGCAAACACCGTTGATGTAGGAAAATACATTCCATAATTGCTGTCCACGGGCCGCTGTGATGCCTGTTTCATGTCATATTAACATTCTGAGGTCTTTCCTTTATTCTGAAATGTAAATAGTGTTCTATAATCATTTGGTTGAAATAAAAACATAACCTTTCTCCTTAAGTGCCTCATTATAAACCTATTGGGGAAAGTGTGGTTTATGAACATGCGAGATTTCTCGCACGGGTCCGCTAGTCTATTATATAATATGCTAAGTTCATCCGACAAAAAACTCAAGCTCCTTAGAAGGTGCGTTTTGGGCCAAAATCTTCCAAATCATTTCAATAGTACAGGAAAAATCTTGCATGTCTTGAAAAGTCGACAGAAATATATTTGTTTAAAAAGAGTGAACAAATAAACAAGACAATAGACCCTGGCAGAACTGTGTCGCGTCCAGCCCGCATAACACTATAGCCGGGCAGGTAGTCTGTACACATGAGGCGCACACAACCCATTGTGCATCGAAAAGAATATTAAAACGGTTGGTTCCACAGTTTAGGGGCTGCGACAACGCGGTCATGTAGTCCCGTGTACTTTGGGTGTGTGCAGAATCTGTCTGATAACCGGTGTTAATTGTGATGGCTGTATTAGGATTCTACATGAAAAATATAATATGAAAATCAATATTAAAAAGACGGAAATAATGGTATGCGCTAGAGAACAACTTAATGCAGCTATTCACATAGCTGGTGCTCCACTTAAGCAAGTTAACACTTTCACCTATCTAGGGAGTAAAATTACTTCCACTGGAAAAAGTTCAACTGATATTCAAGCTAGAATTGCCCAAGCCAAAATTGCATTTAACAGCAAAAAATCCCTTCTGACTTCAAATAATATATCTATTGAGACCAGGACTAAATTTATAAAATGTTATGTGTGGAGTGTAGCCTTGTATGGCTCAGAAGCCTGGACAATGGGATGTGCTGATAAAAGAAGAAGACTTGCAGCTTTTGAAATGTGGTGTTGGCGGCGGATGGGAAAAATTCCATGGACCGCAAGAATGACGAACGACAAAGTGCTCAAAAACATTAACGAAAAGAGAGCATTTCTCAAAACAATACGGAAAAGACGAGACCAACTGATAGGACATCTCTATCGCCACAATGACTTTATGGTAACTGTGTTAGATGGCAGAATTCAGGGGAAGAGGGTGACCGAGACTGCAATACATCAAGCAGATCATAACAGATGTTAATGTCCATTCATACAGAGACATGAAGAGACTGACTGGCGACAGGGAAGAATGGAAGAGGAGGATTGCTGCCGACCAATCTACGGATTGAGAACATGAATGAATTTGTTTTTAATTCAAGTAAGGACTGCAGACATTCGATTTTCAAGTAGTTCCAGCTTTTGTTACCAAACTCCACTGTCAACGACCAACTAATTCTGAACTTGGTTACTAGATGCCACTGCAGTTGGCTCCTGGTGATGAACGATGGAACCTAAGAGCGTTAGTCAAATCTAATCTATAATTTAGCTTCACACAAGTATAATTAGTGGAAAGTTCTTTTATCATTTTTTTTAAGCGTATGGCTTTTAGTGCCGGGATTGTCTGCTGACATGTTCGGCTGGCAAGTTTTGTAGCTGCTTCGAGGTGGACACCCAATGGTGAGCTACAAGTACCGTCGCGTGTGGAGGGTTGTTTGGGGAGGAAAGTTGGAATGTAAGGACAAGGAGTTGGAAGGTAGCGTCTGTGGCCTATAGTTAGGGACCAACCCCGGCATTTGCCTGGTAGGAAGATGGGAAACCACAGAAGACCACCTTCAAGTTTGCTGGCAGGGGCATTCGAACCTCCTCGCCTCCTGGATGTGAGAGACTGCCGGCAGTCATGCCATAACGACGACGGCTAACTCACCCGGTTATCATGCCATAAATCTATGACGTGGGACCGCCGGCTTTACTTCCCCTCCGAAGGAAGGCATACTTTATTAAAACGGAATTCCCCGTAACAGTGACGAATTGCACTCTTGAGTTCATAAATATCGTCAATTTGTTTAAAAAGTACGTTTAAACAAATAAACACATTATTATAGAAACCCGCATAACAGTAAAGCTGGGCGGGAGGTTACTGAACATGCGAGATTTCTTGCACAGGTCCCCTAGTAGTGAACTAATACAGTACATGTAGTTTTTTTCAGGAGTGTATTTACGTACTTATATTTGTATACAGTAGAGCTTCGTTTATCCGGACTAATTGGGACCGAAAGTGTTCCGGATAATCAAACATGCGTTTATTTCATAGGAAAAAACATGCACGGTACATTATGGTAATAACTAGGGCTCGGATTTTTAGGTAAATAAATATTTTTTTCCATAAATACATAAAGTCCTGTTTTTCACTTATTGGCACATCATCATCATCATCTTGAGCAGTTTCCAACCGCTGGTCGGGTCTGCTTGGAACATAAGCCTCTCCATCGTTTCCTGTCCATCCACCATCTCTCGTCATTTACTGTGTCCCAGCACACTCCTCTTTCCTCCACACTCTTCTTAACTCCTTTTGCCCATCTGTCCCTTGGTCTTCCCCTTGGCCTCCTTCCCGTCATTTCCATTCCAAACATCTTCTTCGGTATCCTCTCCTCTTGCATCCTCCTCACATGTCCATACCATTGTAGCCTAGATCGCTCTATTCTATTTTGCAATGGTTCCTCTCTTACCATCTCCCTGACTCTCTCATTCCTTACTCTGTCCATTCTTGTCACTCCTACCCTACTCCTCTGGAACTTCATCTCCACTGCTCGTATTTTATTCTTGTCCCTTTCCTTCATCACCCATGTTTCTGAACCATATGTCAAAATTGGCACAAAGTAGGTCTTGTAGATGATTCCTTTACATTTTTGTGGTACATCTTTATTCCATATCATCCCCCTAACACTCTTGAAAAATCCATCTGCGCACCTTCCCCTCTCATTTATTTCCATCCTATTGCCTCCCTTTTCTTCAATTATGCTTCCCAAGTACTTGAAGCATTCTACTTTCTGCAACTGCTGTCCTCCAAGTGTTATGCCCATATCCAGTCTGTTCTTCTTCCTCGTTGTGATGACCACTTCACTCTTTTGTGCTGAGAACTTCATCCCATATGATAACACTACCTTCTCCCACTCATCTAATTGCTCTTGTACTTCTTGCTCATCCTCTCCCCATACCAGAAGGTCATCAGCAAACAACATTGCCTTCATTTTCCTTTCCCCAATGCTATTTACCACTTTTCGTATGATTTCATCCATCACCACTATAAATAACAGGGGTGAGAGGGCACTTCCCTGTTTCAGACCACTCTCCAGTTGAAACCATTCCGTTCTCTCTCTTCCCACCTTTACACAGCTTTTGCTTCCCTCGTACATTGCTTTCACTCTTGCCACTGTCTCCTTGTTCACTGCTTTTGCTCTCATTGCTTCCCATACCTTGTTTCTATTAATACTATCATATGCTTTCTCAATATCCAAGAAGGTCATCACCAGATCTTTCCCATATTCATAATGGTGTTCTTGTAGCTGTCTTACTGCAAAGATGAGGTCAACTGTTGATCTTCCTGGCCTGAATCCATACTGTTCTTCCCTCAGCCCATCTTCAACTTCTGTCCGAATTCTTCTCTCCAGTACCTTCTCAAATATTTTGGCGCAGTGGCACATGAGTGTAATTCCCCTGTAGTTCTTGCATTCCTTCCTACTTCCCTTTTTAAATATGGGTATTATTATCCCTCTTTTCCAGTCCTCTGGTATTTTCTTCTCCCTCCATATCACTTTCATTACTCGAAAGAGCCACTGGGTTCCTATCACCCCTGCTGCTCTCACCATCTCCACACTCACTTCGTCTATTCCCGGTGCCTTTCCCCCTTTCATCTTCCTTAATGCTTCCTCCACTTCTTTCCATGTCAATTCCTTCTCTGAAATGTCTTGGCACATACAAATACATAATACTTACATTTTTAAAATCAGTATCCTAGATCTTTCAGTTTATTGCATTTTTCTTAAAAGGTACTTCAACCTGTGAGCTATCTAATCATCATGCAGAGCGTATGTCAGCTTGTAACTGGGTTATTCTTAACTTGTCGCCCCGTGCCACTCACTGTGGAAGCCGGGGATTTCCTTGTCCATAGCCATAATGCGCCACGTGCTAGAGCTACCTGGAACGTGCCACTAACATGCAGTTCAATTCTGGCACTGTGAAGTGTAAGGCAGTTCTACGATGCCTAAAGTAAAAACAACAAGTTATCGTCTGTCGCAGAATTTGAAGATAATTTTACTTCTGATGGGGGCGTTCTGTTCTGCCAACCCTGTGGGAAAGCAATCAAGGCTGAACAGCGATCTCAAGTTACACAACACCTCAAGGGCAAGAAACATATAGCCGCAGTTTCGCGCCTTCAGAAGAAGTGTTTCGCGATAATCGTCGGTCATTAGTAATGGACAACCTGAAGATATATCTCGTTGTGTATTGTAATTCTTCAGCAGTCAGTGAGACATAGCATTCGTGAGTACTGCATATTGTTATATATTCACATTAATAAACTAAATTATAATTAAATATTTTTACATTTTCCCCACATATATCAGGTATTTTTAATACATAAAAAATCAATATTTTCCCGATTTTTTAGCACCTAAAAATCTGAGCCCTAGTAATAACCACCAAGCTTCTCATTTAGCTGCAACGTTTTCTCAAATAACAAAGGTCCAGAAATGGTATCTACCTTACTTCTTGTCTGAATAAAGCTTAAGTACACCGCTTTTTCCATTTTTTATCCGTAGCTGATCTCATGGTTCTACTCTTTTTAGACCCTTCTTCACTATCTAACTTCGATGCATAATTCAGAATTTCACCTTTCCTTTCTTCAAATCATAAGTTGTGGATTTTCCAACACTAAGTTTTCATTAGACACTCCACACTCTCACCTTTATCCAGTTTATTAATGATCTCCATCCACCTAGCGATTTCGTTTTTCTTTTTTTTGTCACTCGTAGAAGCCATTTTCACAACGTAATACAGTTCAGTACACACACTCACATACTGTAACACATTGAAACATTTTAGAGTATAAACAAACGGAACGTGATAGAAGAGACAACAATTTAAACGAGAACAGAACCACTACTGTAGTGAGGGCGCGCTGCTCCGTCTTTTTTAAATATTTTATGCCCATCCGGATAATTGACATTCCGGTTGTTTGACGTCCGGATAAGCGACGTTCTACTGTATTTACGCGTATATAGCATGGTGTCCACAGGCAGGAATAGTCAGGAAAAGTCAGGAATTTTGTTTTTGGTCAGGAAAAAGTGTGAAAAAATGGCATGAGTCAGGAAAAAATTGCGAAAAGTATTAGAAAGTCAGGAATTTTATATTAACCATACAGTATTTTGTGTTTTACAACCATATTGTGATATTACTAGTTCAACTAATCTCTGAAGATAAAAAGCAGTGACTCACTGGACATTATGGTAAGTTTCCATTTTTACAGTACATCATAATAAAAACCTTTTACCTATTTTTGTGCGCTTTTTTGGCGTTGGCGTATGGATGTGGCGACCCCATCACTATAGTTTAGGTTATTAAGTATTTTAGTTATATGTTATTGTTGTTTTAAGGAACGGAACTACAAGGTCATCTGAAAAAAGAGACATATATTTGCTCAATAAACCTTTTTTCCGATGTTACGATGACTCCGTGAGTCAGGAATTTTGTTGAAAAATGGTCAGGAAAAGTCAGGAGATTTGACATTAAAAATTCTGTGTTTTAAGACATACCGTATTTTCTCCACGCGGGTGTTCTACTAGAAGTGGCAATACCGTAAATTGTTATGGTGCCTGACGGCCAGGGGCATATATAGGGGGGCAGGCTCCCCCCGAAATTTTTGTCACATATATTTGTTTATTAATTCAAACATTAAAAACCAATATTATCATGTACTATTGTTACTAAGTGACGTATGGCAACGTTGCAAAGCAAGGGGAAGGTAGAGCGATGAAAACAGTGTGACAATCAGTTTGCTCTGATCTTATGAGTAACAACATAACCTCTTATTACTCTCTTATGAACGAACAAAAGTTTTTTCCCTTCTTATCAAACTTTTGGCAAATTTGCCTCTCTCTGTAGCTACCGGTACTGCCGAACAGAGTTTGAGCTGTTGCTTGAAAACATACTTAAGAAATTCTACTTCTGAAAACAGACTCAATGGTCTAGTATTTTTATCTATTCACAGAGACATACATCTCGCTGACGCTGAAGTTATGAACCGATTTGGCAATGCTTCAAGAAACCTTGACTGTATATTATAGTTAGAGTTGTAAATCAATACAGTAACATTAATTCTTTCGATGTAAACACTATCAAGTGAGCAAGATGATTGTATTAATAAAAAGTATCATAAAATGGTCTTAGTTGTGTTTGACATTAACCAACCATAAAACATCACAACAAATTGGTTGAAAAAGTGATGTCAGATAGCGTTAAAACTCATTATTTTGCACCAAATCATGCAAAAGTTTCCCGGGGAGAACCCCGGACCCCCTATTCTTTGGACCTATACCTTTTCCCCTAACCCCCGGTTGGGCAACCCCCAGAAATAAAATTCTATATACGCCCCTGCTGACGGCACTTCAATTTCACTCTGCATGACCTTGAAAGAGAGTGCTATATATGACCCCTGGACCGAATGGTGCCATCGGTAATGCTGATGAAACACCTGTGCTTTTCGACAAGCCAGGAGATACGACTGTCATAGGCTACTCTGTATTTCAAAAGAAAGAACGTGAAGCAAATGGCGGGAGCATGGAACAGCTGAGCAGTGTTGCCAAGTTTTTATTGTTGATGTAGAACAGCTGATTCGAATAATACACAGGGCTACATTTCGGACATTATTTCGGTACTATTATGCGCAATATAATGTAAATGTCGATCCGGAGTCAACGTCGAGGACATTCAAATAGAGAAATACGGTGCATAAATAAATAACACGCCGAAGGTATGCTACCTTTATCACCGTTATTCAATGAATACTAGAAAGAGGCCAAACACTCGAAAGCTATACAAATATAATACAAAATACAAACACAAAGGTAATCTGATGATTGAATATATCAACACTCACCATGCGGTTAACAAGCGACTGAATCATGAGCAATGCACTGGCAACGTGTGATGCTAATTGTCAAAATCCAGCCAATAGGAGCCCTCGGCGGCCATTTTACGAACGTTCCTGCCAAATATGCCATGTTCTTACTCTGGAAATACAGAGTATAATGAGATTGGTGCGAGTACGGTGCGGGTGCGGGCAGCTGGTGCAGAAAATCAAAGATGTTTTGTGATGTTAGCTATCACAGCTGATGGATACAAGCTTATTCCGTACGCTAATTTTAAACGTATGACTCTTCCCAAAAAAAATTACCTCAGGCATTGTCGTTTGAGTGCAACAAAACGGCTGGATGACAGAGGACCTTTTCATAGACTGGTTAAAATCGGTGTGGTTTCGGCGGCCAAGAGCTCTCCTTCGCCCATGTTCGATGCTCAAGCTTGACAGTTTTTAAGGTCATTTGACAGACAGTATTTAACAGAAGTGCGATATGGTGGTAATATCTGGTGGTATGACAGGAATGTTGCAGCCTCTCAATGTTTCCTTCAACCGACCTTTCAAGGCATATCCGAGATAACTGTACCGTAACTGGATAAGCAGTGCTGCAGAAACTACGGCAACTGGATGCCTTAAGAAAGCTTCCCTTTCTCTGATGTGCGAATGGATTGTTGCCTCTTGGAAGGAAATATCTCCAGACATAATTCAGAAAAGTTTTAGGGTGACATCAATTGCAAATGCAATGAATGGATGGAAGTGAAGATGACACGGTGTGGTGTAGGCCTACAACAGATACTGTGTCTAGTGACCAAGATATTAGTGACACTGATCAATAATTCATCAAATGTAAGAATTCAGGTAATAACATTTATTGTCTTTCTTTATAAATTATGTGTATTTTAATGTGTTCCGAGTATAAGCCCCACCTCAGTTTTTGCCTCAATATTTAAACCAAGAAATTGGGGCCTATGCTCGCGTAAATACGGTAATAGTTGGGCATGTTCTGATGTGTGATGTAATATTGAACAAGAGATCTTTTGAATTAACTGGTCGCCATTATTTCGTTGCCGGTTTAGCACCACCCAGGGATACATACAGGGTAATGTAGGTTAAACCTGCGGATATGAGCAACAGTCATCCGGGAGTATAAAAAACTACAGGACATTCATGTAGAATTCATGTAGAAATCCCAACCATCGGTAAAAGAAGGCTTCGTTTTTGCCATCCACCCTTGGAAACTGCCAAAATGTTAGTTGACAACGGTTTTACCATCCGAGAAAGCTGGAGACATACAGTACATGGCAGACCTATGCTATGATAGAACAACTCAGATGCTGTGTGTATAGTCCAAACCACCTGCGTTTGACTTGCCTCGTAGTGCTTAATCGAATAAGAACAAACACTGGCCGATGTGATGATTCTCTGCACGAGCTGAATGGAGTACCTTCTCCGGGTTGTGATTGTGGCGCCAAGAAACAGACTGTTCGCCATATAGTTCAAGAGTGTCTTCCTGATAGCTTTCCCTGGCAACGACTGAGAGAACTATAGACTACATTCGTGGCCTGGGTATTAGTTTGTAAGCTAACTGTAATTGTAATTATAATTATACGCTATATGAATAAAATAATTATTCTGTATGATTTTCATACCTTTATGGGAGTCATTAGCAATTGAGCTTAGCCTACTGTCAATTATCACTGCTGCATCGGAAATATTTGCTAAATTACATAAATATAGGCTATGTTTTTATTTCTTGCTTATTCAACGTCGGCAGCCATGTTTCCCAGGTGCATGAGGTCACTTCAACTGTTACTCAGGCACACACATTGACGTCACATCACTGTTGCCAACATGTGGGATACAAAATATACCACACGACACTCATAATATTGTAATTAAGGTAACTGTACCGGTTTTCGTCACTGTTCCAGTCCTCGTCACTCTCGTATATAAGTACAAAAAATAAGCATGTCAACGGGTCTTTCTCAACGCACGAAGTCTTACGAGATGCGTCATACCTTCCTTGCCGGTAAGGAGCAACTTTGCAAAATCATGCGTTCGATGTAATAGGTGATTCCCTGCGTCAAACCTCTCCTGTGAGCTGAGCTGTCTTGACGCGCCATTTGCTTCTCGCATGTGCTAAGCACGCGCGCGAGTTAATTATGTGCATGCCTGTTATGTTCCGACATTTTAAAATGTTACAAGTGCGTGATATAGTTGGTAATTGTTTCTGTAACATATGTGATTTGTTATTTCGTGCTCACGTGCCTAGTTTTGTTAGAAATGCCGGTGACGAACACTGGATTTAAAAAAATGCATTTTACCAATGCTCGTCATTTGTGACGAAAACTGGCACATTGTCATTTCTCCTTGCAAGACCTAACTAACAGCGGCAATATACTTATAATGTAGCTCTAAAGTACCCTGTATTAATTAAATTATCATTTGATCATCGTGTCCAGTAGTCGTCGTAGCTGACGAACTTTAGAGCACATTCGTGACGAACACTAGTGCACGATAATGTTAAAGTTTGTGTTAAAGTTTCGCAACCAATAAACATTTACAGGGTATTGTTATTATTACGTTGGTCTCTCTTCTTGAGGGCCGCACCTCAGTAGGCTTAGTTTTTTTTGGCTAGGCATGCTACAGAAGATTTTTAAATTTTTATTGAGATGATAAATAATATATTATTCTAAGACTAAATCTTTGCTTTCAGGCAATATGTTAGATAGTTATTGTTGTTTTAAGGGGCGGAACTACGAGGTCATCTGCCCCAGGCAATATGTCGAAACGCACAGTTCTGAATTATGATATTGAGCAAATGGAAGCTGCTATTAAGGCCGTTGTGGAGGACGGCATGAGTATTAAAAAGGCCGCGGAGAGGAATGGTGTTCCAAGAAATACCCTCTCAGACAGAATTAAAGGAAAATCTCCTAGAGAGAGGAAAATGGGGCTAAGTTCCATTTTAACAAAGGAAGCTGAGGCTATGCTAGTTCAATGGGTTATCTCACTACGAAAAGCGGGGTCCTGGTAACAAAGGACGGTAACAAAGGACGATTTGCAAAAGCGTCCAGTGCCTTACACAAGAATTGAAGAGGGACTTTCCTTTCAAAGATGGCCGCCAGGAAGGAAATGGCGTGAATCTTTCATAAAAAGAAATCCAGGTCTATCTTTTACGAACCCCTCAAAATTTGACAGTAAGCCGTGCTGCAATTACAGAACATCAAAATAAAACCTGGGTTTCAGAGGTCTACAGCTATTCAGTGCAAAACGACTTCCAGTCTATTTTGTCAGACCCTCGGCGACTGTTCAACGCTGACGAGACGGTTTTCTCAATCCGAAAGGTAACGAAGTGCTGGCGAACAGGGGTTACAAGACATTATATCAGCAAGTGAATTCGGATGAGAAAGAATGCTTGACGGTACTTCTGACAGGCAATGCCCACGGCGATATTTCTCCTTCCCTTGTAGTGTTCAAGTATGAACGTCTGCCGCAAGGCATCATTATTGCCTCAATGCCAGCACACTGGGGCATTGGCAAATCGCCAAACGGGTGAATGACGGGGGGGAAGTGTTTTATGAATTTCTCAGTAACATATTTCATCCTGGGTTGGTTGAGAAGGAGATTCCTCTCCCTCACATTATTCATGGACGGGCACTTCTCACACTTGACCATACATACTAGTAAATTTTGTGAGGATCATGGAATTGTTTTGGTCGCTTTACTACCTAATGTCACACACGTACTTCAACCCACGGATGTAGGGGTTTTAAGCTACTAAAGACTGCCTGGAAGAAAAATGTACATGAGTGGCGAATTCAGAGGGTTTCTATGGCAACAATCGGTGTTAGGCCTCGGCGAATGGTAATTTTCTGGGCTGTTATGCCGTGGTCTCACTTGTTTAGAGCAGAATTACGATATTTTCCTGCTTGTATGTCTTCTACCCACCAATCCCACTTCCCGTTGCCATCTTTTTTTTTAATATTCCATTTTTAACAAAAAACATAATTACTGGTACTGTTTTATTCGTAAATGTTAGCCTCCAAGTCGATAAATCGGTGTATTACGCAACAATTGACAGAAATGCATTATAAACAGCAGACAAGGAAAATTAACAATGTGACGGCAATTGGTGCAAACGGGTGACGAATATAGGAAAAATCCAAATACATCGTGCAGAACACTGGCGCAAAAACACACTGTTTTTAAAAATACGTCATTTTTCCTAAAACGAATATCTTTGATATTTGGTCATTCCTAGTGTTTGAGTAGAGTTTGAGGTTAGGTACAGTGCTTTTGTTGATTAAATTTACCAAAATGTGTACGGTGTATATGATTTCTTGTCTAAATCTCCCTTAACATGACGGCCATTGGTGCATTTACCTTATGTGATAAAGCATTAATTGGCAAAACCATTGGCCTGGATAAAGATTATTGATGCGCAAGTACCCCCACTGTGCGTGACATAAATCAGGGGTGTATATATTAAATGGGGCTGCACCACATAGCAGTTATTGACCTAGGCAAAAGCCATTGTTCCGGACAATACCGGCTATTCAACTTAGTACAGTATGCTCAGGGGTTGGCAATACAGTGTTTGCCCATAATTCACGCGTATAATGGCGGACTCGGCTGAAATTTTATTTATATAAGTCATGGTCAAAAAAGGGGACGGAGGGTGAGTTTTAGACAGCAGAGGAGTAAACATCTATTAAAGCCCGACCCAGGAATGTCTGCCGCGAAGCAGTTACGCACTTCAATTCGTTCACACCTCCTCTGGCACATGTGACACTTCCTGACTCCCCGAGTCCTGATGTAGCAACATCGTTCATTCTCTGCTTGGACTTGGCCGTAATAACATAATGCTACGCAATGTAGACGAGAGCTTCGCTCACCCGCTCGTCATTGTGCGACGACTTGGCAACATTACATTGGCTCTCCAAGTCAGCAGCGGCTAGTATCGAAGCAGTGTGCTCTTTATTTTTAAAATAACCTAAAAAGTAAACTACTGGGCGTAGAATTGTGATTCAAGTTTCTATATACTCAGTAAAATGCTGCCTTTCATCCTACTTTTATGTAGAAACCGTATGCGGTCAAACTTGACCCCTCGGTGCGCGTGATATTTCGTTTCGGTGACGCGAGCCACGCCTGTCCGGTCATGTCGCGGCAGACACCGCTGGGTCGGGCTATACTACATAATATCCAGATTTCTTTTTTTCATCTTTACCGAAGGTATATTTGGCTAATTTAAGTATGGTAGTTGAAGATTTTCCCCACTCCCCAGGTTTCGGTCTCCTCCAGTGTCACTAAAATGTAGTATTTTTAAGCAAGGGTTATAGATAATCATCATCATCATCAGTTTATCAGCTTGATGGCAGGTTTCCTCATGGTCGGTCTCTCCACCTTATCCGGTCTTCAGCAGCACGTTTCATCAGCTCGTAAGATTTATCAATCTTGATGAAATCCAGCATCTGAAACCTTCTTCTTCCTCTTCGGATTTTCCCTTGGACTGACCCTTCTAATGCACTTTTCACCAAACCATCTCCTCTTAGGCAGTGTCCAATCCAATTCATTTTTCTTTTCCTTATCTTCTTCAGCATCATCCTTTCTTCTCCTACTTTATTTAATTCTTCCTCATTTCTCACTTTGTCCTTCCAACTTATTCTCTCCATTCTTCTCCACAGCCACATTTCGAAAGCCTCTATTCTTCTCTTGTCTTCTTTCCTAAGCGTCCAAGTTTCTGCTCCATACATTGCTACACTCCAAACAAAACATTTCACTAATCTCTTCCTTAGGCTTACTTTCATTGCTCCACAAAATAATTGTCTTTTCTTACTGAAGGCTTCCTTTGCTATTGCAATCCTTGTTTTTATTTCTTTAGTGCATATAATTTCTAGTGTAACCCAACTTCCTAGGTATTTAAAACTATCTACTGTACTTGTTCAACTTCATCTTCTAATTTTACTGTAATTTTTTCATCTTTTCCACCTATGACCATAAATTTTGTTTTTTTCTCATTTATTTTCATCCCATATATTTAAAAAAATTTATCTAGGTTTTTCAACATTTGTGTTGCTTGCCTTTCACTCTCACTCATAACCACCATATCATCTGCAAAATGAATACACTCAAATCTTTTACCTCCTAAGCATCTTCTTCCTCTTCGGCTTTTTCCCAATTAATTGGGGTCGCCGGAGCCAACCAGGCTCATTTTGGTTTTGGCCGGGGATTTAAGGCCGGATGCCCTTCCTGACGCCACGTGATTTTCCAGGTGAAAATTCCACCCCGCTCTCACCGGGATTCGAACCCCGGTCGTCCGGGTGAAAGGCGAGTAGCTAAGCCACTGCGCCATCACGCTTTTACCTCCAAAGCATACACCTCTTGTTTCCTTCGGTGGCGTAGTCTGTAGCATGCTGAGCTTCTATGCCCAAGATAGCGGGTTCAAACCCGGCCGAAGCCGTTGGATTTTTTAAGAGCGTTAAAAATCCCTCAGTATGCCTTCCTTCGGAGGGGAAGTAAATCCGGCGGTCCCATGTCATATATTTATGGCATGTTAAAGAACCTTCCACTAATTGCACCTGTGTGAAACTAAATTGGATAGGTTAAGAATGTAAACAACGCTCTTAGGTTTCTACGTTCGTTGCCAAGAGCCGACTGCGGTGGCGTCTAGTAGCTAAGTTCTGAACTTGGCCTAGTAGTCGTTGACGGTGGTGCTTGGCGGAAAAAGTAGGAACTATTTGAAAAATTCTAAGTTGCAGTACTTAAATTTAAAAAAACAGATAACACACACTAATACAGTCATCACAATTACTCGGGGGTAACGTTCTCGCTTGCTGGGCCTAAGGTTGCAGGTTCGTATCCCGGCGCAGTCAGGTGGCATTTGAGGGTGCGCAAATGCGAGGGAGCCGTGTCGGTAGATTTACTGGCACGTTAAAGATCCCCTTCGGGGCAAAATTCCGGCACCCCGGCGTCTCTAAAAGCCAGAGTAGTTAAAACGGACGTAAAACCAATAACATTATTATTATCATCACAATTAACACTGGTTATCAGATAGATTCTACACACACTATAAGTACACGGGGCTACATGACCGTGTTGTCACAGACCTTAAACTTAAGAACCACCCAACCTCTTTTTCCATCAAAACATTCTTTAATAATTTCTTCTAAATATATATTAAATAGAATGGGTGATAAACAACATCCTTGTTTTACTTCTTTCCCCAGTCATATTTCTTCTATCATTTCTTCCCAATTTTAACTCTTACTTTTTGGTTTAAGTAAGGATCTTGAATAATGTTTCTTTCATTCCAATTCACTCCCAGTTTTTTGAGTATTATCATGAATTTTTTCCATCTCACACGATGAAAGCTTTTTCTAAATCTATGAATACTGCATATACTTTCCTGTTTTTCTGTTTTTTTTTAGGATACATTTTTTAAAGAAATCAGTTGGTAACCTGTTGCATGAGAATGATATTGATTGGTTCTGATAAAGATTCTTTAGACTTTAATGTTAATACAGTGGAACTTGGATAATTCGAACCTCAAGGAACCAGTAAAAGAAATCAAATTATCCGAAAGTTCGAATGAAGAAAGTTCTTTGAAATGGGTAGAGAAAATATATTGCATGACGTTTACATAATGATTTACGTTCAACAAAGCAGATAACAGACAACGGTACTTTATAAAGACTGTATCGTGAATAACCTCAAAAGTTTCAAATGAAAAATAAAACCAAAATGTACTTTTCACCTATTTAATGACAGTAGTAATCCAACAATCTAGTTAAGTCTCAGAGAAATCTATTGTTTTTGAAAATAGTTTGAGATTTTTACCTGTTTCCTACAATTAAGTCTCTCAGCCATCACAAACGAATCTAACAAATTTAAGGAATGGAAAACAACCACTCACGTCAATTCTACTTAAAAAAAAAAACGCCTGAGTTCTGTGATGTGATTTGTTGCTTGGGCTGCAGTCGGAACCGTTTTTTCGAGAACTGATCCAACTGCTTGGCTTCCGATCGGCTTTTTACACTAAAAACTTCGTATTATCCAAAATATGATTCGAATTAACCACAATTGTTTAGCGTTGATTGTATATAAAATGCTGGGGACCAAGAGAAAAAATCGAATTAAAGAAGATTTCGAATCATAGAAGTTCGAATTAGCCATGTTCCACTGTATAAGATTTAAATTGTCATAGTATATTTGCTGAAGATGGGCTAAATATTGGCTGGAAACATGTCCAACAGACTTTGGATAAAAATAATAGTAGGCCTATTGACCAGGCTTTTTAATACCAATGTGAGCTGTCCTATTGTGTGCATGGGAAATATGGAAAGTCACCAATTCTACAGTGAGAGCCCTCTCTATAGAACAGTGCCTCGGATGCGCCGCGTGACGGCCAGGGCACTGTCGAGCGAGGCACTGGCGCTAACAGCAGTGTAGTGCCCAACTAGTTCGACACATTTACACTTTTTAACATATTTGACAGGGTGTCGACTACTATGGAAAACAGGGATTACTCGGGGAATTTTTAAATCGTGGAAAACTCTGGTAATTATCAGGGTATTTTAATGACACTCAGGGAATTTTAGTTTTACCTTGAATAATTTAAAATTAAGCATTTAAATTTTGATGGGGGGGGGGAAGTATATTCTGTTGATGATTGTTGTAGATGTATGTTCGTACTGACGTTAATCAGTAAGCTCTCATTTCTTGCAACATAGAGCACACAAATTACATGTGTAGACTGTGTATTTGTATATAAATGTGTAACTGTATGAGTTTTGAGAGCATTCCTATTAACGAGCTACTTTCAATATTCAAAAGTACAATAGTTTTTCTCGATGAAAAATTAAAAAATTGGCAAAATGTAGAAACATATCTTTTTCTGTTTTTTTTTGTGTCCAACATTGTCATGCTACTGTTTATTGTTCAAGCACCTTTTGAAATGCTCTTTAAGTACAAACTCTGTTTTTTATATTTATTATGGCTGCTAATGTTACTCAGGAAATTTTCTCATTTATCCTGGAAATATCAGGGAATTGTCAGGGAAATCTGTTAGTTGGTTTTGGTAGACATCCTGTTTAATAATCATCATTACTTACATGAATTTCAGAATAGTTGCTGGAAATGCTGTCCTTAATTTTCTAACGTAGGAAGTTTTGGTACACTCGCTGTAATTCATCCTCACTGGTGCAGTGAAACCTCTCTATAACGGGCACCTTTAGGAACGTAAATACTGTCCGCTAAAGAGGGGTGTCCACTATAGAGAGGGTTAGAGAAAATGATTGTAATTTGGCACATGTACTTGTGCAGTATGTGTACTTGCATGAAAACGTAGGCCTAGGTTTATTTTTGGAGCAGTGCAGAAGATAGAGGATGGGAAGGTCAGCACTAATTGGCTTCCAGGATGCACAGGATGTGTCGAAAGTACATTAACATAACAGAGTGTTCGTACAAGACTATAGACCTACAGAGATACGATTTCTTTTCTAAACAAGTGTCCGCTAAGAGAGGTTGGTTGATTTTTTAAAATGCGGCCGGGGTGTCCGTAATAGCGAGTGTCCGCATAAGAGAGATTAATTACTATTATACTTTATAGGAGTTTGGTCACGGACCTAGAAAATCGTCCGTTATGAAGGGGGCCTTAGAGGAGTGTCCATTAAGAGAGGTTTCACTGTATTTAGTTTCAGTGCAGTTATTTAGTTCATGAGAGCCTCCAGAGTATGCGGATTGTTTCTGTATACCTTTTGTTTGAGGTTCCCCCACAAGTAAAAATCGCACGGTGTTGAAACTTATGAACACATTTACTGTAAGACTTCTTCTTGAGAAGATAAGTTTCCACTAGGAAAATTCGATGTTTGGTTCCATACCTAACCATGCCTTAACCATTCTAATTTTAGTAGGCAAATATACATCTGAACACTTGAAGATCTTATCCAGGCCCTTTAATACTGGGGAAAAATATTCTTAAACTCCTCAAATTAGCCAAAATACCTGTGGCAATGGTCGGGAAAAAAACTGGAGGTGATGTAGTATAATAGATCTACGTTTACTCCTTCGGTGTCTATAACCCGCCCGCCATCCCCTATTTTGATCGTGACTTATATAGGTTAAATTCCTGCTGAGTCCGCCATTACACGCCTGATTTAGGGACAAGTACACTATTGCCAACCCCACGCCTTCATATCTGGTATCCTAAAACAAAAAGCGCAGCCAAGCTAATGTGAAAGTTTGCATCTAGTTCCAGTCTAAGTTTGACATGGATTGTGAGAGTTGCTAGATAACAAAAATTCCAACTTCAATAATTTTCATTCAGACCAATGGTTTATGCCTGGACCAATAATAGTTAGGTAGCGTGGCACACTGGTTTTTGTCATGCACAGTGGGGGTAGTCACACATCAATAATCTGTATCCATGCCAATGGTTTTGCCAATTATTGCTTTTTTCACAAAATTACAACATTAGCCTACTTGTGTCGTGTGGTGTATTTTGTATCAGACATGTTAGCAACAGTGATATGATGTCAATGTGTGCCCCTAAATAACAGTTTAAAAGGCCTTAAGCCCCTGGGAAACATGGCTGCCGTCGTTGAATGAGCAAGAATTAAAAACATTTATTTACGTAATATAACTAATATTTCCAGCGCAGCAGTGATAATTTCAATTCCTAATGACTCCCAGAAAGGTATGTAATTCATATATTTTCATTAATCTGCCAGGTGGAAGTGTAAAAGCCAGGATTAGGCATCTTCCAGAATTATTGACAGTCCTTTACTAAGTGGTTTTGATTAATACTTTATAAAGTCAGAATGGTTTCACGACATGCCCTCTGATGTATGAAGTATATTGTAACAACAGTAGATAAAGGCATGACCATTTTATACTTGGTTTGTGTAAGTAATATTATGTCATTTCTTTTGAAATCATGATAACCTGATGAAAGGAACGGTGACTTCCGAAACATAATGGGTTTGGTGTAGCATACCTGGCAAGTTTTCCGCTTTTACCGAGAAGATTTCCGGATTTTTTTGGGTGTTTTCCGGTTGTCTGGATTAATATAGTTTCCGGATTTTCAACTCCATGGCTTGTTTCCGTCCTCTGCATCCAAACCTCATTTTAGTTTTGATTTCCGATAATAGCTGCTATTCTGAGATGCGAGTGTTTGAAGTTTATGGATAACCGCATCTCGCAGATTATCGCTGTGCTTTTGTCATTAATTCAATGCGTTTGACATACGCTGAAAGTCGATCGAATTGTCTATGGATAATCACATCTCGCAGATTATCGCTGCATTTATATTAATCTTTGTGCTTCGACTGTTTGTTAGTGGGAAAGCTTTGTTTATGCTTGGTCTTAAGCGGTGTTTGCTGTAGTTCTGGTATTCGTGCAATTATGTGACGAATGTTTGTGCGATTTAGTGTTTTCGTGATGAATTCAAGTAAGAAACAATATCATCAGTCTTTCAGGGAGGCATATTCTGTAGAATTTCCTTGTATTAAGCGATCACGGAGAGATGAAACTTTTCGAGGCATGTACGTGTTAAATTTTTGCGCTTTGGGATCTTCAGGATTTCTACTTTTGAAAGTTGGTAGGTATGGTGTAGCTTAACACCTTCAAACATAACAATTTTAATCAATTTTTATCTCTCATTCTATCAAAAATAAAGCAAGGAAAGTTTTTAGTTGCAAACTCCCTCATGTGTAGGTACTTGTACAATTTTTAAAACAGTCATCAGCACAGTTAAACATTAAAAAAAAAAAAAAAAAAAGGTGACTGTTAAGTTGTCGGATTTCCCTGATAAGTGAAACCTTTATCAACCTCTGTTGGAGGTTACTTTGTAAGGTAACAACTACAGTACAGACCATATTCGGAACTCTGTTATTAAATTTGGTATTTTTAATCATCTGATAATTTAACATATAAAATTGCATTTTTCTTTTGTCGAAATATTTCTTTTAAAATCAACCCTCCAACCAAGGATCATGACTTATGACAGTTGTGTAGACCCGATCACTAAGAACACGTGCGAAAAAATGCAATGTAATACGCCTTATATTTTAGGAGTTACAAGGGAAACTGATTTGATAAATGCAGTTTTGAGAAAATGAACAACACAGTTATCAGACTCCTTAAATAGCCTGTACAATGCCATCATCATCATGAACCAGCTCCAGTTTCCCGGGTACAGTGAATGAGCACTTTCCATTTAGTTCTCTCCAAGAATGTTTCCTCCTCCTACACTTGTAAATCCAGACCTCTCCCTGCAAGATCATTTCTAACCTGGTCGACCTCTTGGTCTCATGCCTTCAGTTCTTTCTCAAACCACACTCTAGCTGTTCTTTGTGAGTCCATTCTTTTGAGATGACCGAACCATTTCAGCCTGGCTTCAACACAGATATCATTAAGATCTCGTTCTACTTGAACAAGATGGCGTATCTTATCATTTGTTATTTTGTCCCTCCTTGTCTTCTGAATTGTAGTTCTTAAAAGCTTCATCTCCACCACCTGTAGTTAGCTGGTATTTTCTCTTGGATTGAGGGGCAGTTGACCTCGTAGTTCCGCCCCTTAAAACAACAATAACTAACTCTTGGATTGGGTACAGGTTTCTAAGCTATATATCGTAACAGGTACAAAGAAGCTCTTGTAGAGTATTAGTTTTGATCTTAAAGGAACTTTCCATCCCAAAGAAGCCCTCTCACGAGATGATAAAATTGTGCTCCATGTTGAACTCTACTAGTGATTTCTGCAGATGGTTGGTTATCTGTCGACACTACACTGCCAAGGTAACGGAACTGATGTACTTGTTCTAACTTTGTACTATCAGTGTGATGTTAGTACAATGCTGAGCTTTTAAAATCATAACTCCTTATGTGGTTCATCTTTTCTTATTGTAATTCCTTTAATTTATCTCATAGATAACTCCATTATGGCCATTTGGCTGAAATAAATTTATTATTAAAATCATAACTCCTATATATTTGTAAAATTTGATTACCAAAATGAACTAAAAGAGTGGGGTTGTATTTTTAAAAATGATTTGCAAAAAACAATCTTTCAAAGTTTTAAGTTGTACCGACCCCTTTAGTAAGATAAACAATAAATACTAGGTATTGACTAGGCGGAACTTTCTGGGCAGAGCCCCTTATCCATTCACATGGGGACCACGTCTGCTAGTCATCACCGATTTTGTCCAAATTTATGGTAAATGTAGATCTTGACCAGGAATGAAAGCAGGGTGTCTTACAACTCTAAATCTTGGAAAACTCAGGGAATTATCAGGTTATTTTAATGACACTCAGGGAATTTTAGTTCTACAAGGTTCACCCTTGAATAATTGGAAAGTAAGCATTGGAATTTTTCTGGGGGGAAAAGTATATTCTAGTGATGATTGTTATAGATGTAAGTTCGTACTGACGTTAAATCAGTAAGCTCTCGTTTCTTGCAAGATAGAGCACACAAATTACATTTTAGACATGGTGGCAATAAAACCTGGAAATCAGGGAAATTTGTCTCTCTGGAAACATCAGGGAATTTTGCAAAGGTGTAGAAAAAATCAGGAAAATTTGAAGAAACTTGAAAAAATAAAAATCTAAAAAATACAACAAATTTTGTGTTGAGCGAGTGAGAATTATTTTGCAGCCGCTAAATTAATATCAGGGAATTTTGTGGCAAAATCAGGGAAACATCGGGGAATTTGTCAGGCAAAGTCTGTCGCCACCATGGAAAGTGAAAGTGTGAGCTCCAGATGGTGAAGCGTTTAGAAAGAAAATAACACATTGGCGTGGGTCGGGCGAGGCATGAGCCACGCATGTCGGCGTAGTTACCAGGTAGCGGTTGGCGCAGTGAAAACAGTACAGAACGGTAATCCGAGGGTCGTGGGGTAGTCCCTATGCGGAAACTTCTGTCTTGTTTCTAATTTTTAATTTGTACGTTACTTACATTGCAAATAAACCGAAACAATGCTCAATATATTGTATCTATTAACTCTTAGAATACCAAGGAGCGCAAAAGCGTTCCTCGGCGTGTTAGCGAAAACAGCCAGGAACGCAATAGCGCTCCTCATGCAGGCAGTTTTATATATGCTTGTAGTTCTCAGTTTTCTAACAGATCGCAGCACAATGCAGATTATCCAGAATTGGCAAAGCGTGCAGTTCCTAAATTTACCACAACTATCGCGGTAATAGTTTTATTTACGGAGATATGATATTTTTGAAAGCGCTCACTGTTTTGTCCACCACGCACTATTGTTAGTACGAATATGGCCTCAGCGGCGCGGATGTGTTCGTAAACGATGATGATCTAGCAAAGTATATCAATAGAGTGTGTGCCGATACTGATTACATCGAGTCTGATGAAGATGTAGCAATATCAGGGTCGTGTAGTAATGATGTTGGTGATTTTATTTCTGCTACAGAAGTGAGAGCAGCGATGACATTCCGCAGTTCCATAAATCTCGTGGTATTGTCATTAGTGAAAGTGACAATTTTACTGATTTGGAGAGTGACGGTGACGCAAATGAAGACAGTGTAGGCGGTAATGACAATGATGCCTGTGTACCTAATACAGGGTTTAGTAAAGTTCCAATTGATAGTGACCGTCGGTTCGAACCCATTTGACATGAGGTTGTACACGCACTTCGATGAGCGACGAACACTGAAATATTGGAAGAAGGTGGTATTTTGCATTTTTGCTCGATTGGTGATGAATGCCTATTTGATATACAAAGAAAATACTTCGAGTAAAGTTATGACACGGCTCAAGTCCATATAATACGAATGGGTCCAGGAGAAAAACCTACAGACCAAAATGTTAGCTAAGCTTCATCCACCAAGGGAAGGGGAACTTTAGGTGAAATTTTGTGGTATATTATTAAAAAGATGCATTGTGTGCATCAAAATAGATGGAGGTCCAGTAAAAAGGTCACGAACTGCGTGTTCTAAGTGTATGAAAGGTCTTCATGGTTTCTGCCTAGGGTATCACAAGTGCTAAAAGTGTTGTTGTTGTTTGAGTCTTCAGTCTTTTGACTGGTTTGATGCAGCTCTCCATGCCTCCCTGTCCTGAGCTAATCGTTTCATCTCTACATAGCTACCACACCCTACATCCGAGGCAATCTGTTTAACATATTCTAACCTTGGTCTACCCCTACAGTTCTTGTCCTCGACCCTTCCTTCCATAACTAAGCTTGCTATTCCTGGGTGTCTTAGTATGTGTCCTACCAACCTATCTCTTCTCTTCATTAGCAGTCGCCAGAAACATCTCTCCTCTCCCACTCGTCTTAATACCTCTTTGTTTGTAACCCTATCTACCCATCTGATCTTCATCATTCTCCTGTAACACCACATTTCAAATGCTTCAATTCTCCTCTTTTCTGCTGCACCAATAGTCCAAGTTTCACTTCCATAGAGCGCCACGCTCCAGACAAAGGCTTTCAAAAATGACTTCCTAATACCGAAATCTATATTCGATGTCAGCAGATTCCTTTTTTGTAGAAATGCTCTTCTTGCCTGAGCCAACCTACTTTTTATATCCTCTTTGCTTCGTCCATCACTGGTTATTCTGCTTCCTAAGTAACAGAAATCTCCTACTTCCTTCAGCTTTTCACCTGCCAATTTGATCTCCATAGAGGTTTGTGATTTATTTCGGCTGCATTCCAGTATTTTTGTTTAACATTTATTAATTTTCATCATGAATTCTTTCCGTAATACGGAGTCCATACCATTCAAAAACTCATTCAAATCCTCAGGCTTGTTGGCCAAGATGACGATGTCATCAGCAAATCTCAGAGTTGAAATTATTTCTCCTTGAATCTTCACTCCCACTTTAAATTTTTCTCTAATTTCCTTCATTGCTTGTTCAATGTAAAGATTGAAAAGTATGGGTGATAAGTTGCAGCCTTGCCTTACACCTTTCTGAATACCAGCTTCTCTCTCATGTCCTTCAACTCGAATGACTGCTGTCTGATAGATTGTATATCACCCTCCTATCCCTGTACTTTATTCCAATCGATTTCAAAATGTCAAACAATTTAGTCCAATCAACGTTATCAAAAGCCTTTTCTAAGTCTACAAAAGCCATGAACGTTCTCTTATCTTTCCTTATTCTACCTTCCAAAATCAGCCTAAGACTTAGTACAGCTTCCCTTGTTCCTACATTTCTCCTGAAACCAAACTGGTCTTCACCCAGCATAAAATGTCAAAATGTCAAATATGTACATTGCATGGTGTATTAAAATATTTTTAAAATTAGAAACTATAGTATCTAAGATTATGAAACTTTCCAGAGAGTAAACCAACAACATGTGACTGCAGACAATAACAACCGTTTGTGTGTAATTTTTATTTTGAATTGTGTTTCTTTCTCTCAATTTTGACTTTTCTCTTTTTATTTTCACAGTTATAAAACAAATATTTTTTGTATGTTGTAGCGTTATTGTAACATAGTATGTTACTTATTAGAATGGTAAAGCAACTCATTTTCATTGATCAGGAAAAGGTTTGATGGTATATCTTCAAAAATACAAAAGTTATAATGATTTTAGTACAACATTGCAATTTCTTGAAAAGAAGCCTGGTATTCTTCACACATACCACCTATAATCGACTGGTACTAAAAGGGTTAATATTTGCATAAAAGTCATGAAATGGAAAAGCAAAGGAAAATTTGGTATGGCAAATAAATTTCCATGTAGGGATTGCAATTAAGGCGTACACAAGAGCATCGTATATTACATTAGATACATTTATGATATTACAGTTGATGATTTACACGTGCTAGGGTGATATTTTCCTCCCAGGGGCTCACAACTCATAGGATGTGTTTGGCGACCACGGGACCCCAGCTAAGTCCGGCATTGCTTCCACTTACGTGTGCCGGGCTCCTTTCAGTTATCTTTCCTGTCAGCCTCCCTTGGCCAATACTTGTTGTCTTCTGAACCAGACGGTCTTATGGTATCAGAGGCTTAGGGAGTCTCTAAATTTCCTGTCATAATTGGCCCTTGCCTACCTTTGGGTGTGGCGAACCATCGTACAAATAGCCTAAATTTGATAGTGTGAGTCTAGGCCTCGGATGGAGGTCATTGATTCACGCCCCGACCCAGATCACTGGATACCGAGAAATAATAATATCATATGGCCTTGGGTGTCGTGTGTAAGCTTTGCTATTTGACATCTAGAGAGTTCGAATTTTGTTGTTCATCGGAGAGCTATGAAGGTCAAGGAGGTTAGATATCTAAGCTCCTTGACACTATAGCACTTTCTAGTGGAGAAAGGAGGAACTTCCGTGGTGGCGGAAAATCCCGAGATTAATTTTGCGATTATGAACATGGCCTACTGAATTCAAATGGGTGTTCTTTAACATGCCAACAACATATGACATGCGTGTCGTGATTTTTGTCGCCTTTCAAATATCACTTACCATGGCCTGGAGCAAATCTGCAAGCTTGGGGTTGGTAGACCGAACATGATAACCACTCACCCACCGTAGCAAGCGAACCGGGAAATGAAGAAATGAAGAAAAAGGTGATATCTATATATATAAAAATCAATCTTACGTGATAGTTTGTCTGTGGGTGTGTGTGTATGTCTCCTATGCATTCATATACCACTCAACCGATTGCGATGAAACTTGGGTGAGATGTTGAGTACACTCTAAGGAAGGTTTCTGACTTAGTAAATCCATTTTACAATAGGTAGCGCACGCGTAGATTCAACAAATGAGTGACGATGCGCGAAGCGTTTCAAACAAGTCCCGTATGTGTTCATATACCATTCGTCCGATAGCGATGAAACTTGGGTGAGATGTTGTATACACTTACGTGAAGGTTTCCAAATTAGTGAGTACATTTCACAGTAGATAGCGCACGAGTAGATTCAACAAATGAGCGACGACACGCAAAGTGTTTCAAAAATGTCCCGTATGCATTCATATACCATTCGTCCGATAGCTATGAAACTTGCGTAAAATGTTGTGTACACTTCAGGGAAATTTTCTGGCTTAGTAAATCCACTTTACAATAGGCAGCGCACGAGTAGATTCAACAAATGAGCTACGACGCGCGAAGCATTTCAACAAAGTCAGTTTCAAAAAAGTCCCGTATGCATTCATATACCATTCGTCCGATAGCTATGAAACTTGCGTAAAATGTTGTGTACACTTCAGGGAAATTTTCTGGCTTATTAAATCCACTTTACAATAGGCAGCGCACGAGTAGATTCAACAAATGAGCTACGACGCGTGAAGCATTTCAACAAAGTCACGTATGCGTTCATATACCATTCGTCCGATAGCGATGAAACTAGGCTGAGATGTGGATAGCGATGAAACTAGGCTGAGATGTGTGCACTCCAGGGAAGGTTTCTGGCTTAGTAAATCCCTTTAAAAATAGGAAGAGCAGGAGCAGAATCAACAAACGAGCGACGACGCGCGAAGTTTTTCATCAAAGTCCCATATAAGGTCATATACCATTCATCCGATAGCGATGAAACTTGGGTGAGCTGTTGTGTACACTCCAGGGAAGGTTTCTGGCTTAGTACATCCATTTTACAATAGGTAGCGCAGCAGTAGATTCAACAAATGAGCGATGACACGCGAAGCGTTTCAACAAAGTCCCGTATAAAGTCATATACTATTCGTCTGACAGTGATAAATGTTTGGTGAATTGTTGTGTACACTACAGGAAAGGTTTCTGGCTTAGTTAATCCATTTTACAATACGAAGCGCACGTTTAGATTCAACAAATGAGTGACTACGCGCGAAGCGTTTCGACAACGTCCCGTATACGTTCACATACCATTCATCCGATTGCGATGAAACTTGGGTGAGATGTTGTGTACACTTCATGGAAGGTTTCTGGCTTAGTAAATCCACTATACAACAGGCAGCGCACAAGTAGATTCAACAAATGAGGGACGACGCGCGAAGCGTTTCAACAAAGTCCCGTATAAGGTCATATACCATTCTGCCGTTAGCGGTGAAACTTGGGTGAAATATGGTGGACACTCCAAGGAAGGTTTCTGGCTTAGTAAATATATTTCACAGTAGGTAGCACACGAGTAGATTCGACAAATGAACGACGACACGCGGAGCGTTTCAATACACTCCCCTATGTCTTCATATCCCATTAGTCCGATAGCGATGAAACTTGGGTGAGATGTTGTGGACACTTACGTGACGGTTTCTAACTTGGTAAATACATTTTACAGCAGGTAGCGCACGAGTAGATTCAACACATGAGTGACGGAGCGTGAATCGTTTAAACAAAATCCGGTATGCGTTCTTATACTATTCATCCGATTGCGATGAAACACTGATCAGTTATTGTGTACACGCCAGGGAAGGGTTTCGACTTAGTAAATCCATTTCACAATAAGTAGCGCAAGAGTAGATGCAACAAATGGGTGCCGACGCGCGAAGCGTTTCAACAAAATCCCATATTGGGTTCATATAACCTTCTTCGATTGTGATGAAACCTTGATGAGTTATTGTGTACACGCCAGGGTAGGGTTTCGACTTAGCAAATTCATTTCTCAATAGGTAGCGTACGAGTAGAATCAACAAATGAGTGACAGCGCACGAATCGTTCAAAGAAAATCCCGTATACGTTCATATACCATTCATCCGATTGCGATGAAACTTTTGAAAGTTGTTGTGCACGCTCCCACGATTGATTCTAAATTAGAAAATCCATTTTACGATAGCATAGGGGCAGTTAACGGAAATTGAAAAACATGTTGTGTATCCAACAGCACTTCAAAAAACAGAATTTCAACGCCAACACTTTCTTTGATTGGCATTGCAACGCATGCCGGGTATAGCTTGTTTATCATAATAAATAGGGGAAGCAGTAATCTCAGCATCTTGCACACGCCATTGTCGACACATTTTTATAATAATTACAGGGTTCCACTAAATAACTTACTCTTATTTCCGTCTTTTCAATACAGTGGAACTTGGATAATTTGAACCTCAAGGGACCAGTAAAAAAATCAAATTATCTAAAAATTCGAATTAAGAAAGTTCTTTGAAAAGGGTAGAGAAAATATTCAAACTTAAAGTTTTCATCCAAGAATCTTTATTAAGCTGTAAAGGCACTAATGCCGGTATCGTGAATAACCTCACAAGTTTCAAACGGTAAAATAAAACCAAAATGTACTATTCACCTATTTAACGACAGTAGTAATCCAGCAATCTAGTTAAAGTCTTAAATAATTCTACTGTTTTTCAAAGAAGTCTCTCGGCCATCACAAAAGAGTCTAACAAATTTAAGGAACTGAAAACAGAATCACTTCCGTCAATTCTACTTTCAAACAAACCGCCTAAGTTCTGTGATGTGGTTTGTAGCTTGGGCTGCACTCGGAACAGTTTTTTCGAGCACTTCCTCCTCGAGTTCATCGCCAGATGCATCGTCGCCATCTTGTCTTTCGGACCCAACTGTTTGGCTTCCGATCGGCTTTTTACACGTAAAAACTTCGAATTACCCAAAATATAATTCGGATTAACCACAATTTTTTTTAGCATTGATTGTATATAAAATGCTAGGGACCAAGAGAAAAATTCGAATTATAGAAGTTCTAATTAACCACTTTCCACTGTACTTGTAATATTATTAGCACTGTTTAGTACTGGTACATGTTTCGAACAATAATGTTGTTCTTCGTCAGCCAGATATACAATAACAATTATTATTACCGTCTTCCATTCAACCATATATGAATTTCCTAGTTGATCAATATTTATTCATAACCTAGGGAAATCACAACTAAGGCAAACATCGACCAGTACTGACAAATTTAAAAGTTTTTATCAAGAAAAACTCTAAATGAAGTGTTTATATTTTAGCTAATGTACATTGTGGAAAGGGACAATTTTCCAGTGTATTGGACATGTGATATTGTGATTTTACAAGTAACTTTTTTAATGAACTATGTGTATTTGCAATGTATTTTATGCCCATAAGTGTTTATAATGTGTAGATGAAGAACAACAAATTGTTCGAAACATGTACCAGTACAAAACAGTGCTAATAATATTACAAGTACCGTCTTGAAAAGACGGAAATAAGAATAAGTTATTTAGTTTAATTTAAATTCAATACGGACCATTATGGATAAAAACAATTACATGGTTGTTTTAAAGTTGCTATAGAAAAACAATAAGCATACGTGGCTCATGACTCGCTCGACCTAGGCTAGAAGTGCTATTTTTTTCTAAACACTTGGCCAACTGGAGCTCCAACTTCTGTCACTTTCATTTCTGGCCAAACCCTGCATTTTACCATAAATTTGGACGAAATCAGTGATGAAGAGTACGTGCGGTCCCCTTGTTAATAGGCAATACGGAACCAGTATTGTTTTTTCAAAGAATTCCAACAAAATAATGTGCGGATAGTGATTATTCAGGGTGTCTACTACTCTGGAAAACGGGGAATACTCAGAGAATCTTTAAATCCTGGAAAACTCAGGGAATTATCAGGGTATTTTATTGGCACTCAGGAAATTTTAGTCTTACAAGGTCCAACCTTGAATAATTGGAAATTAGGAATTTGAATTTTGCCTGGAGATGATTGTTGTAGATGTACTGTATGTTCATTCTTCTTCTTCTTCTTCTTCATTTCCTGGTTTCAGTGATCTGGGTCGGGGTGTGAATCAAGGACCTCCATACTTTTCTGTCTCTCCACCACTCTCGTCCCTCTTCCAGTGCATCCTCTTTTCTCAATGCTCTCCCTCACTGCATCCATCCACCTCATCCTCGGCCTTCCCCTTTGGCGCCTTCCCGTGACTTTCTCAGTAAGTAATCGCTTCGTGACTCGGTCTTCTCCCATTGGCATCATATGTCCATACCATTTTAGCTTACTGATCTCGATTTTGTCTTGTAACTTTGGGAATCCTGTTTTCTCCCTAATTTCCTTGTTTCTGATTTTGTCTCTGCGGGTCTTTCCCATTATACCTCTAAGGAACTTAGATGTATGTTCGTACTGACGTTAAATCAGTAAGCTCTCATTTCTTGCACGATAGAGCACACAAATTACATGTGTCGACTCTGTATTTGTATATAAATGTGTAACTGTATGACTTTTGAGTGCATTACTATTGACGAGCTACTTTTAATACTCGCAAGTGCAATAGTTTTTCTGGATGCAAAATGTAGAAATTGGCAAAATATAGAAAAATATATTTTCCTTCCCCCCCCCCCCCCCAGCTTGTAACGTGTTTTTCGAGGGGTTTTCATGCCACTGGCATAAGTCAGTAGGAAGCCATTCTATATTTATTTACGCGGCAAATTGATGAGCCAAGAGAATTTTTCATGTTAATTTATTATTATTATTAATTTATTATAATTATTATTAAGGTATTTTTCGGAGCATTTTATAAAATTATAAGCATACAGATAGGATTTCTATGTCTTAGAAAACACTATCAAGCAAATTATTACGAACGACAATATCATAGAAAATTATGTGATTACGGAATTTTACGGAGTTTCGTCAGTTAGGTTATTATGAGAGAGATGAGTCACTGGAAATTCAGCTACAGGCTTAATCTTGTCGGGAAGTATGACGCAATGCTGGGTCGCATCGTCAAGAAAAGGCGGATGTATGGAACGGCAATCGACTTCACCCTCCCGCCGAGTGTAATGAGCCAGAAGAGGGGAGTAGCGCGTAAGGGGTCAGCCAATCAGTGGAGACCACGTAAGCTGGAAGTCGGCACTGGAGTGGGAGGCCGTCGAGTGCATATATCGTTTGGCGCGCCGTGGAGTGGGAACAATCTGTGTAGAACTTGCCGAGTATGGTTGCACGCGTGAGTCGCTCCGATGTTCAGTGGAGTGGAGGACTATCGTTATAAAATTTAACCAGTATGGTTGCACGAGTGAGTGGCTCCGATGTTCAGTGGAGTTAGCGACTATCTTTGTGAAACTTAACCGTTGTGGTTGTACGTGTTGGTTCCGATGTACGGACCATAAATCTTCATATCTACAAATATATCATCAACTAACGAAGAAGATGGCGACATCCAGGAGGCTGTGGGAAGCTCACTTCAACATCCAGTACGAGGGAAATGCTTCGGCAATTTCCAGTGGTAAGCGCGAATGACTCATAACTACGCAATCTCTCGTCTTTCTTTGTTTCATATTCAGTAATTCAGTAACTTCATAGCTTGGGAATAAGAGTAAAATCAGTAATTTATCCGACTCCGTTTTCACGTAATTTTCTAGCGGTAATATTTAAATCGCAACGCTCCAATTTTAATTCAAAATTATTATTATTATTAATTTTGCTATACTTGTTTTTTATACAATAAATTCATTTCTTTTAGCCATGCAATCTTTGTTTTCCGTAGGTAGCATTAGATATAGACCAATTCCTTCTCCTGATACAATTGTTTGTTGGGTTAATGATCCAATCATACCACGATCTGAGAGTAAAGATTCTTGAAGGTGTTCTACCAGAGCTAGGTGTTGTTAAATACAAATTTAGATTTCAACATAGCGTTGAGGTCTTGGCGCCCATTAAAACAACATATCTTAGTAGAAAACATTACATTTGTCCCGCAATAGTGAGGGCTATAGAAGACATTACAAGCTTTGGCATGCTACCCTTTATTGTTCAAGTACTTTTTGAAATGCTGTTTAAGTACAAACCCTATTTTATATATTTATTATGGCCACTACTGTTACTCAAGGAATTTTCTGATTTATCCTGGAAAAATCAGGGAATTGTCAGGAAAATCTGTTAGTTTGTTTTGGTAGACATCCTGTTTTTATACTGTAAGTGAAGAAAATGACAGACGGGATGTTCAGAGTATGTGTGTGTATAGTGTTCTGTAGCTCAGCAGTTCATGGCCATCTGTCAGAATTCTTACGACTGTAATAATCATTATGAGATTCAACCATTGTAACTATGCATGTTTGTTCCAGCTGAAGCTATATCGCAGCGTGATAGAAGATGTGATCACTGGAGTCCGGGATGCCTTCCTGGACGAGGGTGTCGACGAACAAGTGCTACAGGAGCTGAAGCAGATCTGGGAGAGCAAACTCATCTCCAGTAAAGCTGTCGAGTTGAATCCAGATCCTCCCGAACCTCAGCCGCCTCAGATTGGCCTGCAGAAGCAGCTTGTTCGCAACAATATAGACACTAAACCAGGTGGGGCTCACCTGAACTAATATTTTTTACTATTGTTATTAATATTATTTTACATTTGAATTGAGTCTCTTTGGACTCCATGTTAACAATGTCTAGATCTTGTTCGTCTGCTACTGCAGTGAATCCACGACCTACTAGCCGGGTTGTGCCGCGCTGACACTCGAATCGCCTTTCTGTGGCTTCCAAGCCACATGGGAATTGCGGGAAATGAGTTAGCAGATCAAGCTGCAAAAGAGGTGGTATCACTACCACCTCGACCAATGGAGCTACCCGCTAGGGATATTCACTCTCAGTTACGCCGACAAGTACTGGCTTTCTGGGAGAGTCAGTGGCTAGCAGACCCAATGCCCAGTAAACTGAAAGCCATAAAGGGACCTACTCGTGTGTGGCGGAGCTCTTTCCGATCATGGAAAGAGTCCGTCATTGTGTGTAGGCTAAGGATAGATCATGCAAGATCCACCCACTCTTAGCTGTGGAGCCGTTTTCACCGTGGCCCACATTTTAACAGAGTTTGAGGATCTGGCTGACTTACGAAGAAACCATGGTTATGCAGATGACACTCAAACTTATATTAGCCTATGACTCAATGGCTGCTGATCTCGACATCCGTTTTATAAGTGAGAGTGGGTTAGGGCTAGGAATCTAAATTTTCCAGTCTACATTGACTTAAAGACTCGTTCCTTTTTGAATTCTGAATTGTTTGTTTTTCCGTAATTTTTGTTTATTTTTATAATTATTAGTTTTATTTAATTTTTTGTTTGATTAATTTTTGGTCTTTTCAAATTCAGGTGTCCACATCTAAATTTTAAATTCCATTCCACATTTTGTGTACTTTAATCTGTGTTAAGAGGAACAGTTGACCCTTAAAACAACAATAACTAATTTGTTCGTCTGTTGGCTGTGATGTCCTCCCAGTAGAGTCCATAGATCAGTGGTTGTTTTGTGCCTCTTCTGGGTTCGTATTCCACTTTCAAACAGTTTTAATAAGATAATACAGTTAATACGTATACCAAGCATTATCCAAGTATGGTTAATGCTTTTGTCTCATACAGTGAGATTCTTTTCCTGGAGCGGGGCCGCCGAGCGGGCGTTTGCGCCTTCCGCCAGCCAACCGAGCTCGGGCCGCAAGGTTGCGCGGAGCCGAGATAACCAGGGTCATTAAAGTCATTAAGTCACTAAACTTTCATCAACAAGGGTGTGAAGTGTCAGCGCACAGATAAGAAGGTACCGGTAACATAAACAACAGCTTCATACAAGATTTAATTAACGAAGCACAGTTTTTTTTTAATTTCTTGGGAATTTGGATGACCTCACATCACCAGTTCAAGGCTAGAACTTACCTTTTCACAGAAGATGCTGATAATGTTCTCATTCACCTGACAGACACCTTTTCACAGAAGATGCTGATAATGTTCTCATTCACCTGACAGACAGTAACTTTGGAAGTTACATCGTTACATTATGTAACTACTCCTGTACCCCACTGCTTGTTTACTGTAATTAATCGAAGCACGGACCTAAGCCCGTTTGATGTTTAATTGAGGGTTAATTTAAAATACAAAGTGTACAGATCAATTACCTGTACCCTAGTGGAGCTGGAGAACGATATATGGCAGCAGATATCCCTAACCATCATCATCATCATCATCTTGCACAGTTTCCAGCCACTGGCCGGGTCTGTTTGGAACACAAGCCCCTCCAACGTCTTCTGTCTTCCCACCATCTCTCAGCCTCCACCCTTGTCCAGTCTTCTCCTCTCTTCTTCACGCTTTCTCCCACCCCCTTCAGCCACCTGTCTCTCGGTCTCTTTCTTTCCCACTTCGTCTCGTGTATCCTCCTGGGTATCCTCTTCTCCTCCATTCGTTTTACATGTCCATACCATCCAAGTCTAGATTTCTCTATACCATCCTGTAATGGTTCCTCCTTCATTAATTCTCTGGTCCTCTAATTTCTTATTCTGTCCATCTTTCTAGCTCCAAACCTACTTCTCAAGAACCTCATCTCACTGACCTGTATTTTGCTCTTCTCCCTTCCTTTCATAACCCAGGTCTCCGAGGCATAGGTCAGGATAGGGACATAGTACGTCCGATATATGATCCTTTTGCTGTTCTGAGGGACATCCTTGCTCCAGAACATGCTTCTCACACTCCTCCAGAATGCTTCTGTCTGTCTCCCCCGCTCATTTATTTCTCTATCTTTTCTTCCATTATCTTGTATCTGTCTTCCCAGATACTTGAAACTCTCCACTTTCTTCAGCTGTTCCCCACCAATTGTTATTCCCGTTGTGGTTCTTTCCTTCTTCCTTGTTGTGATCACCATCTCACTCTATTTATGCTAAATTTCATCCCATATCCTTGTATTATTCCTTCCCACACGTCCAACTGTTCCTAACCACAGAAGGGAATTACAATGTGTAAACGCTAATTTATTTACACGGTACAACGCCTGTCTGTCAGCTGAAGGAAAACACTCTCAGCATATTCTGTGAAAGGTAAGTTCTTCAATCATGATTTTCTGGTGAATTTACCATTAATTAATGTACTTTGTTACGGTTTCCACCTGCGTGCAATCCGCGGACCGGGCTCGGTTGGCTTGCGGAAGGTGCGCGCGCCCGTCAGCTAGCCGCCAGCCCTGCTCTAGCAAAAGAATCTCTCTGTATAATCTTTTACCTCCACTGTCTTTGATCTTCTGCCTAAAGGGAGACAAACGCTAAGAAGTAGAAGAAGAATTAATAGTGAAGGAGACGAGAACCTGCCTTTGACACTCACAACTTCGTTGATACGGATAATACATGATTTTCATACCTTTTCTTTCTTCTTCTTTTCCTTTCTTTCTCACTCCGTTAGGGTCTTCTGAGGACCACGAACCAATTTCAATGTTAAGTCCTTTGTTTTTCTTTCTTCTTCCTCCAGTGCTCCTTCATCTTTTCGCTGTGTGTCTTCTTTCTCTCTTCCGACCATTTTGAGCCTGTTATCTTATATTGCCTTCCTTGGAGTTCTTCCATTCCCAATACCTTTTTTTTTTTTTTTTTTTTTAATTTCTCTCTGTGGTGCATTTTCTTCTCTTACATTGTTTCTTTTTCCTCTTCCCCAATTTCTTCCTCCTCACCATCTTTTCCATTTGGATTCAGAAGTTCTTCAAAATATTCTTTCCACATTTTCTTCAGTTCTTCCCTATTTTCTATCTCTTGTCCCCTTTTGTTCACCATTCTAACATAATCCGTAGGATCCTTCTGCCTCTTATTTTTTACCATCCCATACAGGACCTTTTTTGTACCTTCGCTATCCTCCTTCATCATCTTTGTCCACTCTTCCATCCACTTTCTTCTCCTCAGCCACTACTCTCTTCGCCTCCTTCTTTCTTTCCTGGTACTCTTCCCTTGTCTCTACCGTCCTATTTTGATACCACCTCCTAAAGGCTCTATTCTTTTCCCTTACTATATCTTTTGTCTTCTCATTCCACCATGGTGTTTCCTTCCACCTCTTCTTACTACTTGTCCTCCTACATACTGCTTCTGCTGCACCTTCTAGTGTCTTCTTAAATCTAGCCCATTCCTCTTCCACCCCTCTTTCTTCATCTGTTGGAATTCCTTCCTTTACCATTTTGAGGTACTCGACCCTTCTATCCCCTTCTTTCAGTTTCCATATCCTTATACGTCTTTCCTGGTTCTCAGTCCCTTTCTTCTCCTTACTCCCTCTCAGGTTCATTACCAGCAATCGATGGTCGCTATCCAGGTTCTCCGGGGGTATAACCTTGATGTCCGTGATGCTCTTATTTAGTTCTTTCTCATACAGTATATAGTCGACCACCGACTTCCTGGTCAAGTCATCACTGTACCATGTGATTGTGTGGCTCTCTCTTTTCTTAAACCAGGAGTTCCCAACTAGCAGGCTGTTCCTCTGGCAGAAGTCCAACAGTCTCTTTCCTTCCTCATTTCTTCCGCCCCAACCCTCTGGTCCTAGAACACTCTCATAACCTTGTCTTTCTCTTCCTACATGGGCATTGAGATCCCCCATAACAATCATATTTCTTCCTACCAAAGGAAGATGAACTGCAAACAGAAAAGGTCTTAACATGGAAAGAAGTGGAAGATGCAGTGAACAAGATGAAAGGAGGGAAGGCACCGGGTGTGGATGAGTTGAGTGTGGAGATGGTGAGAGCAGCAGGAGAGGTGGGGATACAGTGGTTGTACCGAGTGATGAGGACAGCATGGAAGGAAAGGAAGACCCCAGAGGACTGGAAAAAAGGAATAATTGTCCCGATCTTCAAGAAAGGTAGTAGAACAGATTGCAGAAACTATCGGGGAATAACACTCATGAGTCATTGTGCAAAGATCTTCGAGAAAGTTTTGGAAAAGAGTATTAGGACAAGGATAGAAGGAGGGATGAGGGAAGAACAACATGGCTTCAGAGCAGGAAGGTCCACAGTGGATTTGATTTTTGCTGTAAGGCAGTTACAAGAACAGCACTATGAGTATGGAACAGATCTACTGATGGCCTTCCTGGACATTGAGAAAGCATATGACAGTGTATGCAGAAACAAAGTATGGAAGTCCCTGGAGGATAGAGGAGTAGAGAAATGGACTATAAAGAGGATAAAGGAGATGTACAAGGGAAGCGTGAGCTGTGTGAAAGTGGGAGGAGAGAGATCAGACTGGTTGGAACAGAGAAACAAGGAAGTGCACTGTCACCGTTACTTTTCATTGTGGTGATGGATGACATAATGACCCGAGTGGCACAAGTAATTGGGGAAGGAAAGATGAAAGCAATGGTGTTTGCAGATGATTTGATGATTTGGGGAAACGAGGAGGAGGTACAGGAACAGTTGGACGTGTGGGAAGGAATAATACAAGGATATGGGATGAAATTAAGCATAAATAAGAGTGAGATGGTGATCACAACAAGGAAGAAGGAAAAAACCACAACGAGAATAACAATTGGTGGGGAACAGCTGAAGAAAGTGGAGAGTTTCAAGTATCTGGGAAGCCTGATACAAGATAATGGAAGAAACGATAGAGAAATAAATGAGCGGGGGAGGCAGGCAGAAGCATTTCGGAGGAGTGTGAGAAGCATGTTATGGAGCAAAGATGTCCCTCAGAACAGCAAAAAGAACATATATCGGACGTACTATGTCCCTATCCTGACATACGCCTCGGAGACCTGGGTTATGAAAGGAAGGGAGAAGAGCAAAATACAGGCCAGTGAGATGAGGTTCTTGAGAAGCAGTATTGGAGCTACAAAGATGGACAGGATAAGAAATGAGAGGAGCAGGGAATTAATGAAGGAGGAACCATTACAGGATGGTATAGAGAAATCTAGACTTAGATGGTATGGACATATAAAACGAATGGAGGAGAAGAGGATACCCAGGAGAGTACACGAGACGAAGTGGGAAGGAAAGAGACCGAGAGACAGGTGGCTGAAGGGGGTGGAAGAAAGTGTGAAGAAGAGAGGAGAAGACTGGACAAGGGTGGAGGCTGAGAGATGGTGGGAAGACAGAAGACGTTGGAGAGGCTTGTGTTCCAAACAGACCCGGCCAGTGGCTGGAAACTGTGCAAGATGATGATGATGACATTGTTTCTTTCTAAATCTTTCTTTACTTCTTGAAACCAGGCTGTTGTCGATTTCTTTTTCCAAAGATATTTAAAAATCTGTTTGGTTAACCTGCTGTATCTTTCATGCTATATAAATGTCTGAGAAATAACAATCGCCTCTTCTTTATTGTCCCCGTTATGTTTTCAATGTTCTGATATATTTCCTTTTTTTCTTTATATTTTTCTTTCTTTCTTTCTTTCTTTTTTCCTTCGAACCGGCCGAAACTAATGACCACACAAATATCACTTCATTTCCTTCTCATCGATCTTTCTTCCTTCCTCTTCCTCCACATTTCCTTCGTTCTTTCAGAGTGTTGCGCCTTACTCTGTTCTGTCCATCCTCCTCCCCCGCGCTCTCTCTTTTCTTACACAAGAACCATTATGTTAGAAAGTCTTTCCCTGAATTGTTTTCTGTCTTGACCGTCTTCTTCTAGCCCCCTGAGTTCTTCCTTCATCTGCTTGGTGTAGCCCCCTGGCTCTTCAGATTGTATAGCTTATCAAATATGTTCATTCAGTGGCTCATCTCCTTCCTTCTTTCCTCTGAAAAGACTGTTTTTGAAGAATTCTTTTCTCTTTCTCCTCGGAAACCTCTGAAGTCTGAAACTAATTGTCGAAAGTGGTTCCTGTCTTGAACATCTTTCTGACTTGTGCCCATTCTATGCATATCAGTATGTATCTCCAGAAACCACCTGGTAACAATCTTTTTCCCTTCAAAATGTGCAAGGAGTTTTCGAGTCAAGTCTTCCTCGATTCATGCGCAAGAGATGTCCATAGAATTGTATTCATCTCTTTTTCAAGAACCCTATAATTTCCTCAGTTTTTTTTTCCGTTGTCCATCCACATATCTAGGTCCCAGAAACTTCCTGAGGGTCTTTCTTTCTTTTTCAGTTCCAGCAATTCTCTGCTTATTAAATCCAAGGTCTCAGCAGCGTAAAGTCCTTCTGGCTTGATCAAAGTGTTATAGTGCCTTAGTTTTGGTTCTCCTACTTAATGACTTCTTGTTGTACACATTACTACTACAGTACTACCACTGTTCATTGTCATCATCATCATCTTCATCATATTCATCCTACTTCCACGTATTGGGCCAAGTGTCCCCGTTACAGTCATGAATTTTCCTTTCCTACTTAATGACTTCTTGTTGTACCCTACTTAAGGACTTCTTGTTGTACACATTACTACTACAGTACTACCACTGTTCATTGTCATCATCATCATATTCATCCTACTTCCACGTATTGGGCCAAGTGTCCCGTTACAGTCATGAATTTTCCTTTCATCGGCTTCATCGCACATCCTACAGATCTTGTTCCTCTAAGTTGGTAGCGTAGTATCTCTTTTGGTAGTATTCCAGAATCCATCCTCTGCACGTGACGTTTCCAGTTTTCGTGGTAATCATCTTTAGCACATCTTCATTACGCTTATAATTTTATTTTGTATAGCCTGCTGTCCGTCGCATGAATTTCATTTCACTAGCTGCGAGCTGAAGAAACAATTAGTCAAGGGAAAATGATAACGAAAAGAAGATATAGTTGGATTGGTCACTTACTCCGACATTCATCATGGTGCACCAAATTGTTTGAAGGGAAACTGGAAGGAAAGACTAGAAGAGGATGACCAAGAGCAGGGTTCCTCGATGGCATTAAAGGACGACGTCCATATCAACTAATCAAGCAGTTGGCTCAAGATTAAAGGTCGTTGGATGAAGACAGTCATGCTACCCACCAACCATCAGGTGGAGGTGAACGAGATAGTGAGCTGTTAGTCGAGAGATGTCTTGAGATCTTAGTGCCTATGCCTCGCTGCCGTAGCAAATGGTTGGTCTGGCCAAAGCGTTATAAAGACGTAAGTGAATGGGTTTTTTTTTTTTTGCACGAGAGATGGTTTATGATGATGATCATCATCATCATCTTGCACAGTTTCCAGCCACTGGCCGGGTCTGTTTGGAACACAAGCCTCTCCAACGTCTTCTGTCTTCCCACCATCTCTCAGCCTCCACCCTTGTCCAGTCTTCTCTTCTCTTCTTCATGCTTTCTTCCACCCCCTTCAGCCACCTGTCTCTTGGTCTTCCTCTCAGTCTCTTTCCTTCCCACTTCGTCTCGTGTATCCTCCTGGGTATCCTCTTCTCCATTCGTTTTACATGACCATACCATCTAAGTCTAGATTTCTCTATACCATCCTGTAACGGTTCCTCCTTCATTAATTCTCTGGTCCTCTCATTTCTTATTCTGTCCATCTTTGTAGCTCCAATACTGCTTCTCAGGAACCTCATCTCACTGGTCTGTATTTTGCTCTTCTCCCTTCCTTTCATAACTCAGGTCTCCGAGGCATACGTTAGGATAGGGACATAGTACGTCTGATATATGACCTATTTGCTGTTCTGAGGGACATCCTTGCTCCATAACATGCTTCTCACACTCCTCCGGAATGCTTCTGCCTGTCTCCCCTGCTCATTTACCGTATTTCCTCGCATAATCGTCGCCACCGCTTAATCGTCGCTCCCCACTTTTCAAACACTAAAATAGGTTTATAAAGTTTCATCGCATAATCGTCGCATAGCATGTTCGTATTTGTGCGCCAGTCAGTTGCACACGCTGCCGCGACTTTATAACCTGGCGCGAGTTTGTCAGACGAAAAATATCTCGTCTTTATGCTTGCGGGCAATGAACTGTGACGCGAGCGGCAAGCTTCGTCACTTAGCACATTCCGCGAGCATATAATCTGGCGTGATCTTGTCAGGAGAAAGTAATCTTGTCTTTATGCCTGCCGGCTATGAACCGCGACGCGAACGGCCAGCGCACATTCCGCGAGCGTATAGGCCTAATCTGGCGTGATCATGTCAGCAAAAAGTAATCTCATCTTTAGACCTGCGGCCTATGAACTGTGACGCGAGCGGCCAGCGCACACTCCGCGAGCGTCTAGGCCTAATCTGGCGTGATCTTGTCAGGAGAAAGTAATATCGTATTTATGCCTGCGGGCTATGAACCGCGATGCGAATGGTCAGCGCACATTTCGCGAGCTTATAGGCCTAATCTGGCGTGATCATGTCAGCAAAAAGTAATCTCATCTTTAGACCTGCGGCCTATGAACTGTGACGCGAGCGGCCAGCGCACACTCCGCGAGCGTCTAGGCCTAATCTGGCGTGATCTTGTCAGGAGAAAGTAATATCGTATTTATGCCTGCGGGCTATGAACCGCGATGCGAATGGTCAGCGCACATTTCGCGAGCTTATAGGCCTAATCTGGCGTGATCATGTCAGCAAAAAGTAATCTCATCTTTAGACCTGCGGCCTATGAACTGTGACGCGAGCTGCCAGCGCACATTCCGCGAGCATATAGGCCTAATCTGACGTGATCTTGTCAGGAGAAAGTAATATCGTATTTATGCCTGCGGGCTATGAACCGCGACGCGAATTGTCAGTGCACATTCCGCGAGCTTATAGGCCTAATCTGGCGTGATCTTGTCAGCAGAAAGTACTCTCGTCTTTATGCCTGCGGGCTATGAACTGTGACGCGAACGACCAGCGCACATTCCGCGAGCTTATAGGCCTAATTTGGCGTGATCCTGTCAGGAGAAAGTAATATCGTCTTTATGCCTGCCGGCTATGAACCGCGACGCGAACGGCCAGCGCACATTCCGCGAGTTTATAGGCCTAATCTGGCGTGATCTTGTCAAGAGAAAGTAATCTCGTCTTTATGCCTGCGGGCTATGAACCACGACGCGAATGGCCAGCTTCGTCAGCACATTCCGCGAGCGTTAACCTGTCGTGACCTTGTTAGAAGAAAGAACCCTGTCTCTGACTGTGGGCTATGACTCACGCCAGACTCACGCTACGCGAATGACTGGCCCGTGCAGCAAATAATGATACAGTATATTCTTTGAAATTAAATATTCTTCGCATAATCGTCGCACCCTGCTTTTTTCGACGAAATTTTGGCAAAAAAGAGTGCGACGATTATGCGAGGAAATACGGTATTTCTCTATTGTTTCTTCCATTATCTTGTGTCAGGCTTCCCAGATACTTGATACTCTCTACTTTCTTCAGCTGTTCCCCACCAATTGTTATTCCCGTTGTGGTTCTTTCCTTCTTCCTTCTTCCTGGTTTAATCCTCTTAGGCCCAGTTGTACGAACTCGGGTTATCCATCGGAATAGCTATACCTGGGCTGGCGTTTTCCTTGGTATATCTCCAAGGGTGGGTTGTACGACAAGATTTTATTCCGGGGCTCGCTATTCCATGTTTGTCTGAGAGACTAGCTAAGTTGGTAACAAACGGAGCTAACTTTGTGGACATATTGACACGAAATTTGAACTTCTTTGGAAACAGATGAATATCGAATTGACCACTGCGATACTCCATGAGAGGCCGTGAGAATAACAAACCACGGCTGTGGACAAACATACCGTTACTCATAATTAGGCTATACATAAATAATGCAAACTAATATAGCATATCCAAGAATTAAGTACCGGTAGGCACAGGATAGGCTACTACATGTTATTATCATACATTTTACCAGTCAGTCATATGTTCCAGTCCATCGATAATTTGATCTAATAACCTCAAAACTGTGTATTTTTCCTGTCTGAACCGTATAAAGAATTAATTTTCATCACAGTTCAGAAAATGATCCGGCCTCTGTCTGATCTTCTTTGCTTTTCTCCTTTGCAGAAATATTATTTCTATTAATGGATCCTCCGCATCTGCATGAATGCTCTCTTGAATAATTATGAGTACGGTATCCTAGGCTCTTGGCTGACGCAAAGTTATTATTAATGCCCTGTTGAACCAAGGATCACCCCAAATGATTACCGGTACATATATAAGATAATACAGAAACACCAAGCATAACATAAAAACAACAAAAAATAACCAAAACTGTTGGATCTGGTGAGACTCGATCTGCAAAAAATGTAAATTTATACTCGCGAGAATAGCATGCTAGCCACTGGACCACCGCTATCTAACAATATTGTTCTGAAGACTGCACATATGATGCTTACGTACGTAATGTCAGTGACCTGCTTTCATTATTTTCTGTAATAATATGTATGTAATTACTGTGCTGCTATTAAGATTATACATTCTCATGTACATATATGAATATTTCACTTGAATTAAGAGTTTGCGATGATTTAACTTCGTTTTTTTTTCCTAATAAGTGAGCCCCTGCATAAATTTCTACATTAATTCCTGGCATTTCCAGCATGATGCTCTCGACTGACGCGGAGTTATTATTAATTACCCTGTTGAACCTATAAAAACAAAAACTAATAAGCAAAAAAAATTGGAACTGGTGGGGTTCGATCCACAAAATTTACATTCTTTCGCTATGAGTCCGATGCTCTAACCATTGCACCACTGCGACATGACGTTCAGTGCTGAAGACAATGCATATGATGCTTACATTTGTAATGTCGCTGGCTTGCTTTGGTATTTTGTCTGTAAAAATGTGTATGTAATTATTGTGCTGCTATTAAAATTATACGTTCTCATGTACATTTAAGAATAGCTCACTGAAATTAAGAGTTAGCGATGATTTAACTTCGGAAGTTGTAGCGGTCTCTCCCGTCCGCCATATATATACTCGGTATAAGCAGATAGCTCGCCATTCCATGCCCGGTTAGCTATGGCGTCGTTTATACCCGGATTATCTCTTATACCAATGTCGTACAACTCAATTCTGCGCTAACTACGGAGATAACTTTAGCCGAATTATAACCCGAGTTCGTACAACTGGCCCTTAGTGCGAGGCGAAAAGGTAAAAGTGAGGTCTAAAAGTGCCAGGCTGTTTAAATGGAAAATGTAGGCTTTCAGAAAAAAAAAAAAGTATATTCCCTGTTTTTAAAGATACGAAAGCGAAATTTAGTCAGGGAGTGCAAAACATAGCTGTCGAAATTTAGGGAGATTTTCAGATCATTATGAAACCTAAAAAATAAAATAAAAATTAGAAAGTTTGATTACCGTATTTACTCGAATACGACCCGCCCTCGAATAAGACCCGCACCCTGATTTTGAAGAACAAAATTAAAAAAAAAAAAAAAAAAAAAAACTCGAAATTATGTACAATTGTAACTAAATAAACAGAATAGCATTTATCCAAAATAGTTTCCAACAGTTTTGAAGTCGTCCTAAAATAACACACATCAAACGATTAAAAATACAAATAAAAGTACACAAACACTTCATTCATCGTCATCAGAAGTACCAACTTCGGAACTTTTATCACCATCCCACTAAATGTCGTCATCACTGACATCCATAGCATTCGAAATACTACATTTCTTGAAGCTCTTCCGTATGAGATCTCCCGAGATACGATTCCATGCCGTCAAAATGCACGAACATAGCAGCTGAACTTCCGGGCGCTGAATACGACCAGTTGGAGTCAGTGTGTGCTTATCGGCCGCCATCTGCTCCGTATACAGCTGTTTCAAGGCTGCTTTGAACGGGCGGTTCACGCAGACATCCAGTGGTTGTAGCATAGACGTCATCCCGCTCAATCACGAATACATGACTCGTCAATATCATACAGTGCACTCTCGTTAATTCGCGGTAATTAATGCACGAACTTCCGCGAATTTTCCGCAGTTATTTTTGTTAAGCCTAGGAAAAACAAAACTATTGGTTAAAATATTGAAATAGGCTTGAACACGCGAAATAATAATTTTAACTCCTGATTGTAGTGTCTTATACGACATGCTAGGCTACTGGTAGGCCTATGTGGATTATGCCTACATTAATATATTTAAAAAAAGCCGTCATTACTTTTTGTTTCTTAGATCGTTTATTCTATTTTTCGATTGCACATTTCCAAAGAAAATATTATATGAAAACGAAAATTCATCTCGTTTTTCTATATAAAAGATAAGTGTGACTAGAGACACTAGCTTGACTGTGGGAAAATTTCGGGATTTCCGTTGCATCACTCCCGCACTCGAAATCTACTGGATTTCCGTTTTCCTCACCAACAGTCAAATGCCATGCTATTTCTTCTTTGCTTTTCTGTAGTAAATCATAATCGTCTTTATCGACGTCTAACTTGCCCGTTCGAAATATCGTCGTTACAAAAGTCGGCAAGCGCTTGCTTTTGTACGAGCGGAGTAGCGGTACTTTCCTCCCGACTAGTTGACTGCATGAAGAGCATCGAACAAACACGCTCTCGATGTCGTGCGCGTTTGCGCCATTACGCAATAATCGCTGTTTACAATACGCTGTCCGCACATCCACCCTTCACAACTCACAGATCAGCGACCTTGGAGCGTGGCTGTTGGGAAAGGGAGGGTAGGTTCCGAGTGAAAGTGCATTCCTCTTGTATTGTTTGGGCTTCAAAGACGAAGGAAATCTGTGCTATACCACTCGCGGCAACATGCGCGTAAGTTTCGAAGATTGCGCAATTAGGCCTACTGTTGCATCGCAGAGAAATGCAGTTCAGTCTTCCCTAGTCTCAATGATTTCGTCTTTACGCATTGCGTCGCATCAAAATTCTTTTAAACGACAGAGATTGCTTAACTTAGCGTGATGATTAGTTGCTGTGAGAATTCCCAATTTAAAAAATACTCATGGAGACCCGCGAATTAACCGCAAAACGAATTATCCACACGCGAATTATCGGGAGTGCACTGTATTTCCTGCCGGGCACGATTTCCAATAACTTCAGCTTCCCTCACAACTTTCAGCTTCTCACTCACATTAAACGACCGCAAACTCTTCGTACAACTCATGTTTACACTCGGAAAACCGTGCGCGACACGTGCGCGAGGAAGTATGACGCCGCCTGCTTACGGTAAAACAAAGTGATAGCCGGAAGAAGGCTAGCACCATCTAGCGGATACTCGCAACACCCGATATCGCGCGTGGCGGGCAATTTAAATCTTTAAAATCAGGATGACTCAAATAAAACCCGCACCCCAAATTTTCACGTCCGATTTTGTTTAAAAATGTGCGGGTGGTATTGGAGTATATACGGTATTCCTATTGCCACACGCTTATAAATGGAGTAAAAATGAACACTGGAGAGCACACATACGTAACAAAAGAACCAGGAAACGCAGATCTTTAGTTTAAAAAATATCAGCAGGGGTGTCAAAAATCCGAAATTCTAAAATCTAGCATAATCATAAAATACACCAACAATGGCAAGCACTCAAATAAACAAAAAATAAATCAAAATAATTCACTGATCTCGAATCTTGTGGTGGAGCGTGCTTCATACCTGGCAGTTCTAGGAATTGTTGTGTAGCCTGTGGAGGATTGTCCTGACCAACATTACTTTCTTCCCAGTCACTATTACTATCAACATCATTACCATCACTATCACTTTCTTGGTTATGTACGATCGCATTCCGCGCAGGTAATTCATTGTCCGAAGCGGAATCGGCACTTGATTCGTCACACACAAGATCGCAATCACTGTCCACGAAGTCCGAGAGTTCACCATACGAGCATGTTGGCGCGAGTGGTATAGCACAGATTTCCTTTATCTTCGAAGCCAGAGTACTGGTACTGATGTCTACAAGGCAACTAACGGACAACAATAAAGGAAACCTCTGCCGCAAAAACGAATGATAACATTGCGTATTGATGACTGTTGTGGCGCGCTAATCACGCTAAGGTATCGCTTCGGATGAGTTCCTGGACAATGACGACTGTTGTGGCGCGCTAAATCGAACGTGTTTCTACCTCAAGGTTATTAAGGTCATTTATGTGACAGCGTCAGAAATGAATGCGAGTTATATGCAAGTACTATTTTCCCCCTGAAATTTCAAATAAAAAATTGGGGTGCGAGATATACGCGGGGGCGAGATATACGCGAGCAGATATGGTTTATCTACAATGTGATGTAGATTGATGTCTCACTCTAAGATAGTTTCTTTAGAAAAAAAAAATGTACGGTAGCAAAAATATTGTCAAATTTTGACATTTTCTTTTAATACAAAAGTAAAAATATTTTTTGTTAACATATGATGCTCGCCTTTGCAGATGATCTAGCATTATTAGCAACTAGTATCGAAGAAGCTAAATTTCAGGTAGAGGAATTGGAACGATTAGCAGCGAAGGTTGGGTTGAAAATTTATTTTGAGAAAACAGAAATGATGCCATCTTTTCAAGTTGACACATCACATATTGTACTGCATAATGCCCAAAAAATAAAGGTTGTGAAAAAAATTAAATATCTTGGTGAGATCATCACTTGGAATGCCAATGAAAGAGCATCAATAGATAGTAGAACACTAAAATTATGACGAGCAGAACAGATTACCTGGCCAACATATAAGAAACAGTCTCTTTCGATTAATGCTAAACTTCGACATTATTTCTCCGTCGTTAAGCCAGAAGCAACATATGCAAGTGAAACTTGATTTAAACTAAACACCCGATCAACAACTGACAAACTACAGAAGGTTGATAGACGGATTCTTCGGACAATACTCAATAAAAAACACCAGGTTGAGGGCCAGTGGAGACTTTTGCCCAATTCCATACTTTACAAGGAAAATGAATCTATCATTAACACGATGCGAAAACGAAGGATCGCGTTTTTTGGACACTTATCCCGCTTGAAAAATACTAGACTCCTGAAACAACATTTTGACTTCTTTTGGAACAGTGAAACAAAAATTACGTGGTGTAAAGAAATACAAATGGATTTAGACAAATTGAAAATAACTCAACATCAAATTGAACATAGAGAGCAGAAACGGCTTCTGAATAACAAATACACTCGACTAACATTCAAAATTTCACAGCGTAAGAAATATGTTATATCAGCAGAAGAGCGAGCTGCAAGATCTTCCAGAATGAAGAAGTATTATTGGGAAAGGAAAAAAATTATCGAGAATTAAGAACTGAACTTATTATTTGAAATATTGGAAGAATTTGTATATAAGGTTTGATTTTTGGTGCTCCAATGTGGGCGTAAACAGTGTAAATAAATAAATGATGCTGAAGGTACTTGCATTTCTAGAGGAATATCTTTGTAATAAAATAAAACTAACAGAACCTAAGAATATTGAAAATAACAGGAGTTATCACTAAAACACTGCGGCCTTGTTTGATGAACAACCACCATTTTGAATTTTGAAAAAATACCCAATTAATTTTTTGACATGAATGTAATGCTGTTTTTCATATCAAGTAATGCCAGTGTTTCATGTGCACAACATTTCATTGTGGTTTTGAGGGGGGGGGGGGGGGGGCGGAAAAAAAGTTAATTGTTAATCTTTTACCATGGTAACCTGTACCTGACCCCTTAATTGGGATAGGATCCTTTTCTTTAAAAGCCATTAGTTTTGTTTTAGACTAAATTACTGCTATTATTGTAAAATAAAATTGTGTGTTTCAGTACAACAGATGGCACTTTATCCTCAAACTCAGCAAACTACGCTGGGACTTAGTCATGTTCACCAAACGGCGCCAGTAATGCAACAAGCGAATCATCAGCAACATCTTCCTCAACCACAGCACCTACAGCAGCACCAACACATACAACAACAACAACTTCAACAACAACACCACGTACAACAGCAGCAGCAGCACCAAACGATGCAGCAGATGGTTCACCAGCAGACATCTCTACCACAACAACAACAACAACAGCAGCAGCAACAGCAACAACAGACGGTGCCCAATCAACAGCAGCCAACACAACAGACTGTGATCGTCACTGACCCCAACAAACAAGTTCCTATTCAGATCACCCTCCCTGCCCAAAGTGGGGGCGAACCCAGGGTGCTCACCATCCAGGTGCCAGCGTCAGCGTTACAAGGTGAGATCCAGAGGTGTTTGAAAACCTGTGCCAAAACTAAAATTTAACTGTATTCTGTACTTGCCAACTCTTCCGATTTAGGCATGAGATTCTCTATTTTCCATAGTTTTTCCTGCCTGATAATTAGGGCCCGGATGTTGATGACATGTCATCTTTTTACTGAGCTGTTCAAAACATTGCTGAAGTACATAGAAACTCCGGACGCGCTATCCCTTCTTCAAATATGTCATTTTTATTTTGCATCTTTTTGCATTTTTTCCTATTTTTCCATTTTAAGAGCATTTTTCTAAGTTTGGTAGATTTTTTTTGGTCTTATTTTTAGAGAAATCGGCCTTTGAGGTCATTTTTTTTCCAATTTAGTCATGTCACAGCTTTATATGAGGGAGTTACGTGTCTCAAGAGTTAGGAAGAAGCTACTGGCTGATACAAGATAATTTAAAATATCGAAATATTGATTCCATTTCCTTAATCAACCTGGCGGAAACTAGTCTTAGCAACAATCGTGGCGAAATTGTTGCGGGTATTGCATCAAAACTGAAAAAAGTGCTGGACTATAACACCGGGTATAAAACAATCTGTAAAATCTCAGACATTCTTTCTGGTGAAAACTACTGCATGGATGGGATTGAGGACGACTTAGCAGCAAACGACCTTCCTCATTCAAGTACGCTCTGATCACAGCAGTTGATGTTGAACGCAGCTTTTCGAGATATAAAAACTTGTTCGCTCATAACCACAAATCATTTACATTTGACAACATCAGAATGACTAGTGCAGTGCAACTCAGACTTAAGTGAACATAAACCTTTTGTTAAGTGCTAGAAATCTATTTTGATTGACAATTCAGTTTGAGCTTAAGATTTCATACTTGAAATATTGGCGAGTTTATTATTATAAGATCATTTTCTTCATTTTATAGTGCATTTTTCGAATTTTTAGGTAATTTATTACAGTCATATTTGAAAGTTTTAAGTGCATTTTTCAAACTTTTCTACGGCATCAAAATCCGGGCTCTACTAATAATGATTACGCACAGCAGGAAAATCGGTGTGTAGAGGTTTCACCATCATCATCATGAACCGGCTCCATTTTCCCGGGTGCAGTGAATGAGCGCTCTCCGTTTAGTTCTCTCCAAGAATGTTTCCTCCTCCATGATTTCCTGTAAATCCAGACCTCTCCCTGCAAGATCATTCTAACCAGTTTGATCCATCTCTTCCTTGGTCGACCTCTTGGTCTCTTGCCTTTCAGGGGCTCACATCTAGTGAGACGTAGGTTGGCAACCATGGGGCCCCAGCTGAGTCCGACATCGCTTCCACTTACTTGTGCCGGGCTCCTCTCCGTCTTCTTTCCTGTCGACCTCCAAGGGCGTATATAGAAAAAAATTCGGGGGGGCTGACTATCCTGGAAAATTGTCAGTATTCTCAGGGGATTGTCACCGCAAAATACCCAGAAATATCAACCAATACCTTAGAGCATATAACTTTGTGTAATTATTTTAGATAAGATTCTAAGTTTATATAGCCTACAATTATTACTGGCAATACAAAAAAAGTTGTAAAATACAACACAACACACAAATAAAAAGTTATACTTAATGAACTTTCTATTATGATCTATGGAGTATGAATGGCAAATATCTAAATATTTGTCAATTTACTACGCAGAAAGGTAAACAGTTTTTTTTAACATGTATTTCTCAAAAAACATACTGTGGAATTCTCAGCTTTACCTCACAAGGCTGAGTGCACCCCGTTCCAGCCCTCAGACTAGAATTAAAATTTCTTGGCAGAGCAGGGAATCTAATTCGGATCTCCGGGGTGGCAGCGAAGAATGCTACTCACTACACCACGAGTTAGTATAATTTCAATTTTAATGTTGTTTATAACTTAGCCGATAAGTTAAGATTAGGGTACAACCAAATTTACAATTATTTTATGCTCTTACCAAAGCAGCAATTTCTTAATTTTTATTGGCTTTTTTTCGGGGGGTGGGGATGGGGGGGCTGGAGCCCCCTGTCGACCTCACTTGGTCAACTCTTGTTCTCTTCCGACCACGATGATATTAAGGTATCCGAGGCCTAGGGAGTCTCTTCCTTTCCCGCCTTAATTGGCCCTTGTCTCATCTTTCCTGATCCCTCATTCTTCGAGGGATCAGCCTTCTTTTTCTTTTCCTGTTATCTCCTGCCTTCTGCTCAAGGCCCTCATGGAGGCAGGGTGTATGTAGCCCCACGACTTCTGGTGCACCCTAGATATTGCTACACCCTCATGGGCTCATGGCTGGTGAGTTCGGGAGTTGGCGACCCCGAGGGATTCCTGAGCTGGGTCCGGTTTTCCCCCTTTCATCCATTACATCTGGGGGTGGACACTCTTCTCTTTCACTTTCCTATCTGCCTTTCATGGCTCTCCTTCCAAGTCCCTCAATCCGCATTCTTCAAGGGTTGAGGGCATTTCTTTTCCTCCTGTCCTTTATTTGCCTTATTCTCCATTTGTTTTCTATTTCTTCTTCTAGTATATAAGTTCGTAGTTATAGTTATAGTTTACATTTCATTATCATCTTCACGATCACCCAAACCATCAGGGGCTGATAACCTAGATGTTTGGCCCCTTAAACAACAATTATTATCATCATCATCAGTTCTTTCTCAAACCACACAGTCGTCATCATATCCAAATCCCATTCCAGCTATTGCCGGGTCTGGGTGTTTACGCGGCCTCTCCATCTAATTCTGTCTTCCCATAACTTCTCTCCCTCCACTTGATGCCAGTTAGCTCCTCTTCTCTCTATACAGACTCACTTCTGTACTCCACCGCCTTATTGTTCACCCTCGAGGTCTTTTACCCTCCACCTTTAGTTCTTCCATATTTTTTGGCAACCTTTTCCCACTCATTCTCTTAACATCTCCATAACCATCGTAATATCTTTTTCTCGACTCCCGCCATTGCCGGTCCCAAGTCCGGATGAGAAAGGAGGAGGGTTGGGCGTCAGGTTAGCAACCCTTCCCCATAAAACTTTTTTACCGCTACAGAAACAACAAGAAAAATTCAGCGATCCGAACCTAACAGTTCTGGACCTGAACGTGAATTTAAATCTCGACAAGGACATGACAGTGACTTGAATAATCCAAGACTGGGTATCCAGCCACCGATGAAAATGAAAATCCACAGCCTGCTTCCAATCTCCGACCAGGTCAGGAATGGAATGAATCGTCGTGACACAGGTTAGTTTTACCCTACTGATGACAGGTCGTTGCGATAGTAATCCTGCTCAGTACGAGAGGAACCGCAGGTTCGGACATTTGGTTCACGCACTCGGTCGAGCGGCCGGTGGTGTGAAGCTACCATCCGTGGGATTAAGCCTGAACGCCTCTAAGACCGAATCCCTTCTAGCCAATGTTGGCAACGATATCTCTCGGGAGTCCCGTGAGTCGAAAGGCTCCAAAGAATGTGACTTTATTAGGCGCGTCTCGTGAGTGGGGCGCGCCGTACAGGCCCTGTGACTTTGCCGAATGGAGCAAACCAGGTTGTCGTGTCGGGATTTATCCCTTCCGTCAACCCGCTCCTTGCGGTCTATCATGGGTATACCTCGGTTCGATGTCGGGACTCGGAATCGTCTGTAGACGACTTAGGTACCGGGCGGGGTGTTGTTTTAGTCAGTCGTGAGACAGGTTAGTTTTACCCTACTGATGACAGGTCGTTGCGATAGTAATCCTGCTCAGTACGAGAGGAACCACAGGTTCGGTCATTTGGTTCACGCACTCGGTCGAGCGGCCGGTGCAATAGTAATCCTGCTCAGTACGAGAGGAACCGCAGGTTCGGACATTTGGTTCACGCACTCGGTCGAGCGGCCGGTGGTGCGAAGCTACCATCCGTGGGATTACACCTGGAAACAAACTTTTGCAAAGGATCTTGAATGCATGGATATGAACTGGGAGGGAACTGAAAACCTGGCAGCTGATAGAGTTCGCTGGAGGAAACTTGTTGCCCGATATGCTACGGATCTAAGTACCGTATTTACTCGCCTATAACACTCCCTTTTTTCTCCGAATTTTTGGCTTAAAAAATGGGAGGGGGTAATAATTGGTGAAAATTTCCCTTGATATAGGTTAGGATGGCGTGGTATAAAGGCACACAAAGGAGCACCTATCACCCTTAAATCAACACACAAAATAGTTATTTTAACCTAGACTTTGGTTTGTTGGTTCTTAAGTTTAGGGGCTGCGACAATGCGGTCATGTAGCCCCATGTACTTCGGGTGTGTGTAGAATCTGTCTGATAACCGGTGTTAACTGTGATGACTGTATTAGTGTGTGTTATCTGTTTTTTTTTTTTTAAATTTAAGTACTGCAACTTAGAATTTTTCAAATAGTTCCTACTTTTGCCACCAAGCGCTACCGTCAACGACTACTAGGCCAAGTTCAGAAATTGGCTACCAGACGCCACGGCAGTCGGCTCTTGGCAACGAACGTAGAAACCTAAGAGCGTTGTGTACATTCTTAACCTATCCAATTTAGCTTCACACAGGTGCAATTAGTGGAAGGTTCTTTAACATGCCATAAAGGAATTGACGGAAGGGCACCACCAGAAGTGGAGCCTGCGGCTTAATTTGACTCAACACGGGAAACCTCACCAGGCCCGGACACCGGAAGGATTGACAGATTGAGAGCTCTTTCTTGATTCGGTGGGTGGTGGTGCATGGCCGTTCTTAGTTTGTGGAGCGATTTGTCTGGTTAATTCCGATAACGAACGAAACTCTAGCCTACTAAATAGTCGCATCTGGTATCCCTTCGTGCTACCGGCGACAACATATCTTCTTAGAGGGACAGGCGGCTTCTAGCCGCACGAGATTGAGCAATAACAGGTCTGTGATGCCCTTAGATGTTCTGGGCCGCACGCGCGCTACACTGAACGCTCCCTCCTTCGGCAAGCGGCCATGCGGCCGTGCACAGGTTAAAAAATAGGACTCGCCAGAGCCCCGGAGGGCTCGGCAGGAGTCTTGCTCCCGTCAAAACAGGAGCCACGCCGGGAGACCCTGACGGGAACTCCCCACTCGTAAAAAAAGCATAGCTTTTTCAATTTTCAGTAATGATCCTTCCTCAGGTTCACCTACGGAAACCTTGTTACGACTTTTACTTCCTCTAAATAATCAAGTTCGGTCATATTTCCAGTAGCATCGGCAAACTGCCGGAGCTGAAGCCGCGCACCGGTCCGAAGACCTCACTAAATCATTCAATCGGTAGTAGCGTTTTTCAGCCACCGATGAAACGGAATTCAATGTTTACTGCAAAAAATATCACCCGGATTGGAACTTGGAATGTGCGATCCTTAAACCAAACAGGCCGGTCTGTATAAACTAGAAATATTGGGCCTTTGTGAAGTTTAAATGATGAAGTACTTGAGAAGAACTGGTCTACGCAGCCTGCACAAAATCGTTGCTCAAAGAAGAATGAAGTTCGCGGGACATGTTCTACGTATGAATGATAGAAGGATACCCAAATCAGCACTGTTGTGGAAACCAAAGGAAGGATACCGAAGTACAGGAAGACCTCGTAACACCTGGAAACAAACTTTGGCAAAGGATCTTGAATGCATGGATATGAACTGGGAGGGAACTGAAAACCTGGCAGCTGATAGAGTTCGCTGGAGGAAACTTGTTGCTCGATATGCTACGGAACTAAGTACCGTATTTACTCGCCTATAACACTCCCTTTTTTCTCCGAATTTTTGGCTTCAAAAATAGGGGGGGGGGGGGGGGTAGTAATAGGTGAAAATTTCCCTTGATATAGGTTAGGATGGCGTGGTATAAAGGCACACAAAGGAGCACCTATCACCCTTAAATCAACACACAAAATAGTTATTTTAACCTAGACTTTGGTTTGTTGGTTCTTAAGTTTAGGGGCTGCGACAACGCGATCATGTAGCCCCATGTACTTTGGGTGTGTGTAGAATCTGTCTGATAACCGGTGTTAACTGTGATGACTGTATTAGTGTGTGTTATCTGTTTTTGTTTTAAATTTAAGTACTGCAACTTAGAATTTTTCAAATACACTGACCGGCAAACAAAGTGGAACAGTTAAAAGAAGTAATATAAATGGTATAAATCTAAGCCTTGAAAAAGATTTAATCACATTTTAAAAGCTTTTCATGCATTAGAACAAACATCTGAAACATCCGTGAATAGAAATTGATAGGGACCGGAAAAATTAGCATCTATTTGTTTCAAAATTAGCATCTATTTTCTTCAAAATTAGCATCTATTTTCTTCAAAATTAGCATCTATTTACAAAGTTAAAAATCATCACATTGTAATATTATTTTAACGACTTCATGGTTATGAAGTGCAGTTATAGTCCTCAAACAAAAGCATTGTCAGTAGTTCAGCATTGCTTTCTTTCAAATTGTACCGTCTGTCTGTAACCACTGTGTTGTAATGGGACAACACACGCTCGCTATCAACATTGTTCGTTGGGGTCCACGAAACAGTATTTACAAATATGCTGAACTCTGTCTGAACTGCAGTTAATGCAAGCATGATATCACATTTTTCACTTTCTTTCATCTGGGTTTGAATTGCATTTAGCCAACTGTGGCCGAAGAGGCGGCGAACAATGTACAGCGTGCTAACACTCACGCTGCACCGTATGCTTGCACGCGGCCGAGTTCTGATGCGACGCAATGCGTAAAGACGAAATCATTGAGATTCGAGAAGACTGAACTGCGTTTCCCTGCGATGTAACAGTTGGCCTACTTGCGCAACTGTTGTGGCGCGCTAATCGCTAATTCGAACGTATCTCAAGGCTGCGAATTTAGCCAACCGTGGCCGAAGACGCGGCGAACGATGCACAGCGTACTAACACTCACGCTGCGCCGTATGCTTGCACGCGGCCGAGCTCTGATGCGACGCAATGCGTAAAGACGAAATCATTGAGATTCGAGAAGACTGAACTGCGTTTCCCTGTGATGTAACAGTAGGCCTATTTGCGCAACTGTTGTGGCGCGCTAATCGCTAATTCGAACGTGTGTCAAGGTGGCGAATTTAGCCAACCGTGGCCGAAGACGCGGCGAACGATGTACAGCGTGCTAACACTTACACTGCGCCGTATGCTTGCACGCGGCCGAGCTCTGATGCGACGCAATGCGTAAAGACGAAACCTTGAGATTCGAGAAGACTGAACTGCGTTTCTCTGCGATGTAACAGTAGGCCTACTTGTACAACTGTTGTGGCGTGCTAATCGCTAATTCGAACGTGTCTCAAGGCGGCAAATTTAGCCAATCTTGGCCGAAGACTCGGCGAACGATGTACAGCGTGCTAACACTCACGCAGCGCCGTATGCTTGCACGCGGCGCCTCGATCCTTAATCGGCTCGTATCAAAGTTCGGATCAACTCGTTGATGCTCGCTCTTCCTGTTAGTATCGCTTCGGGTAAGTTCTTGGACAATGACGACTGTTGTGGCGCGCTAAATTGAACGTGTTTCTACCTGAAGGTTATTACGGTCACTTATATGACGGTGTCAGTAATGAATGCGAGATATATGCGAGTACTTTTTCCCCCTGAAATTTCAATTAAAAACATGGGGTGCGAGATATACGCGGGGGCGAGATATACGCGAGCAAATACGGTATATCGATTAGAGCGTTGAAAAAAGATATGCGTCATATTTGCAGTATTTCTCATGATTTCGCCGAAATATGTGGTTTTCGCCACTAAAATAACAAATTTTCGCAGAATTCGCACCAAAATCACATATTTGTGCTAATTTCGCATTTTGTCGCATTTTGAATTTAGGTACCACAGTGCTTCAGAACACCTTAAAACTATTTAAAAAATGGTTTTAACACATATTACAAAAAATCGCATTTATCGCAAATGCGAATTTTTCCGGTCCCTAGAAATTGATAATATGACATTTCTTAGGGTGGTTTATTACCACCAATTACCCCCAATCCTCGATGAGCCTATCTTAATGGTTTTATGGAGGGAAGCGGACTGGAAGCGTTTAAGGTTTATGAGTGTTGCCGCTCGCTTATTGTTGTTCTAGGGATAACAACTGGCACTTTTTGAACACGTGTGAACCATTGTCACACATTTTAGCAAGTTATCCATTTGTAGTTCACACTAAAAACATGCCTCTTAGCGGTGAAGAAGCTGCACAGGCAGTTGCATTGGTGGAGGATGGCCGCAGCTTCCGTTATGTTGCTGAGGTCATTGGATCATCTCTCGATATCATACATCGTGCAGTGCAACGTTACAGAGAGCTCCGAACATACGACAGGAGACGAGGGTCAGGCCGTAGAAGAAGCACAAGTGCCAGGGATGACAGATTTCTCACCCTCCAAGTTCTGCGTGATCGGCATACCACAGCAGTTCAGGCACGAAATCAATTGGTAAATGTCAGAAAAGTGAGAGTGAGTGAGCGAACAGTAAGAAGAAGGTTTGAAGAAGCTCATCTTTCGTCCAGGAGACCTGCACGTGGACCCGCACTCGAACGGCATCACAGAGAGGCGCGTCTTCGCTTCGCAAGGCAGCATCTGGGATGAACCCACGTGCAGTGGGCCTCTGTTCTCTTCACTGACGAGAGTCGCTTTAACCTTAGATCTCCTGATGGAAGAGAAAGAGTGTGGAGAAGGCGCGGGGAGCGGTACAGCCCTGTTGCTTTCTCCTCCAGGACTCCATTTGGAGGTGGCTAGGTTATGGTGTGGGGTGGCATCAACGTTATGGCCCGCACTGAGTTGGTGTGCATCGATCATGGGACGCTCAATTCCCAAAGGTACATCGAAGAGATCCTGATGAACCATGTGATGCCCTTTGGTTAGGATCTGTCAATGCGAGACCTCCTTTTTCGGGAAGGACTAGAAGTGAAGCTTCTAGTCTAATAAGAAAATGAACTTTACTAAGTAGGAACAGATTGAACATTGATGAGTAAATAGGAATGGAAACAGTTTGCCAATAACAGTGGTATTTTATTCAAAAACCAACTTTAAAAAGATTAACAATAAATAAATATATAAACATGTAATGGAAAGGTGACCTTTGACAGGCCAACAACAAGCGAACAAGATTTCATAAGTTTGAAAAGGATTAACAATAAATATATAAATATGTAAGGGAAATGTGACCTTTGACAGGCCAACAACAAGCGAACAAGAGTTCATAAGTTTGAAATGCCAAGAACCCTGAGAATAAGTAACCACTTTGTGGCCAGTTAGTGTGAAGTAGAACTATGCAGGGTAAAATAGTGAGTAACTATAGTGCTCAAATGAAGGCTTAAAATTTAGCCTAGGACTGCACACAGAGAGTAGGCTAGTTTATTTACAGAAAAATCAATATTTACATGCCAGTAGGGATAGCATCCCACTAGTTGCCTGATAGTTACAAGGCGAGGTTGTTTACAATTGAAATGGGAGCATTCCCAAGAACACTTTGATAGATTAAATGAAGAACAAGCCATTCACTTCGTCAGATAGGTGAACTGGTGTTAAGCCCAATAGTTTGTACAAAAATAGAGAAAAGAATGATTTGTTTTGAAGGAAAGTTAACATGCGAAAGAGAGAGAACAGCCGTTTTCTCATAGCCTACAATTTAAAGGCATAATACATGCTTACACCACTTAATAGAAAGAAATAAGTTGAGTTTGGCATAGTTTGACAAGTTGTTTAAGTCAGGTAACATAACCCTAAAAAGAAAGATATATTTTTAAAGGTTTAGAAATTTTTGAGGTTATAATAAACACTTAGCTTGTTGGCGTTGGTGTAGAGGAATTTCCACATAATATAAATAGAGGAAGAGCGTGATGATCACTTTTTTCCGTCTTGGAAATGTTGAAGACTTCGTGCCCAGCACAAAACTGACGTAGGCCAATCATCGATGTAAACTTATATAGACTTTGTAGAACTCGGTTTTGATCACTTTTTTCCGTCTTGGAAATGTTGAAGACTTCGTGCCCAGCACAGAAGAAAATTTGTTTATCGTTTTTTGCTCACGACAAACTGACGTAGGCCAAGTATCGATGTTAACTTAAATAGATTTTGTAGATTTTAGAATGCACTGCTGGTTTGACTAGAAGCATTTTGCGATGTATTACCACACAGCGTTGAGACACATTAAAGCGTTGTGCAAACAGCGTGAAGACAGCTGACGACGAGTGACTGGCGTTGTGACTTGCTGGAGACAGACGAGACAGACAGTTGATGTAGGCCAGGGCAGGCTATATACCGGAGATCACGCGGAATGCGTGACGCGGACAGGTGGCGTCGGCCAATCCGAGAGCATGGAAGATTCTCGAAAACTGCTGAGGCCAATCAGAGCAAGGGGCCAACTGAAAATGAACCTCGTGACCAACATTAGTTCCGGAAATCATTACAGTGTCATGGAACACGTGCAAGCAAGAACAGATTGAAGAAAAATGGAATGACATGACAGGTGAGAGGTTATGTTATAATAAAAATAAGTGAACTTTGTAAATTTCACTGAAAAGTGAACATACTGCCAGAGGGGCAACAGAGGAAAAAAAAAAAAAAATAACATGAGAGAGAAGAGCTAGAGTGGCAGAGGGCAAATGACTGAAATAGGACGAACACAGTGTCCTGATGAAGTCTTAAGTTTGACCACTCGAACTCGAGCATCTCTGCCATAATAGCATTTTATAACACGACCAGTTTTCCATACAAGAGGAGGACTTGGGTCTTTGAGAAGAACCAAATCACCCTCCTGAAGGTTAGGCTGAGAGAGCTGCCACTTGTTCCTCCTTTGGAGCGAGTGAAAATACTCAAGTCTCCACCTCTTCCAAAATTGAGCTTTAAGGGATTCTATCTTTCTCCACAAGATAGGCAAAGACAGATCAAGTTTACGATCAAGCAACGGAGGAGACGCAGCTAAGGAACTGCCCACCAGAAAATGACCTGGAGTCAAAGGAAGGAAATCACAAGGATCGTTGGAAAGAGGAGAAAGAGGTCGTGAGTTGACAATTCCCTCAATGAGTATAATTAAAGAATTGAATTCTTCGTAAGTTACAATACTAGAGCCTAGAGTTTTCTTTAAATTATTTTTTATGAGTTTCACACAAGATTCCCATCGTCCGCCATGATGGGGAGCGTAAGGAGGGATGAAATGCCATTTGAATTGGTTTAAGTGCGAGTAATTGGAGATTTGTTCTTTCGCACGAGGGGAACAAAGGGCTTTATACCATTGCTGCGAAGCTCCAACAAAGGTTTTGGCATTATCAGAGAAGACTTCTGAAGGAATGCCTCTTCGTGAAATGAATCTAGAGAAAGCGGAAAGAAAGTATGAGGTGGAGGCACTAGTTACGAGCTCAAGATGAATAGAGCCAGTGACCATACAGACAAATAGAGAAACGTATAGTTTTCCAAGGATTTTCCTTTTAGCACGGGGGTGATTTTGTTGATACACAAACGGACCGGCGTAATCAATGCCGGTGAAGGAAAAAGGCCTGCAGGGAGCTGAACGAAATGGGGGAAGGTCAGCCATGAGTTGCTGATTAGGTTTAGGCTTAGCTTTGAAACAAGTAATGCATTTATGTATAACAGAAGTGACTTCGTGTAAACCATTAATAGGCCAGTATTTTTCCCGTATCAAGCATAGAAGGGTTCTAGAACCAACATGCAAGTTTTGATAATGAAACTGACGAATGATTATCCGAGTGACATGATGTTTAGACGGAAGGATAATAGGGTGCTTTTTTTCATCGGAGAAGTCAGAAAGAGAAAGTCTGCCGCCCACTCTTAACAAACCATCGTCATCTAGAAAAGGGCATAAGGCAAAAAGCCTGCTGTGTTTCTTGAGAGTTTTACCTTTAGCCAATATGTTTATTTCGACTGAGAATGCCTCTCTCTGGGTGAGCCAAAGAACTTTGATGGTGGCAATTTGCAGTTCAACAGCCGAAAGAAAAGGCTGAGGGAATAGAGGTTGATCTAGTACTAAAAATTTCCATCTGAGCACATAAGCAGTGACGCGCACTAGTTTTTGAAAAGAAGAGTAACGTTCCAACAAGGAAGGAGTGTTGGCAGTTACAAAGGCAGAAGCTTTTTTGCTGATTTCAGGAATATCCTCTAACGGGAAATTAGAGTTGGAAGGTCGGTTTTGAATTCTTTCAGAAAGCCATTAAGGGCCGTGCCAGTACAAACAGGATTGAGATAGTGACTTAGGTGAACAACCACGAGAAATGAGGTCGGCGGGGTTGTCTTTGCTAGAAACATGGTTCCATTGTTCTGGTTTAGAAACAGTTTGAATTTTCTCAACTCTGTTAGCTACAAAAGTTTGCCAATTAGAAGGAGGTTTAGAAATCCATGCCAAAGCAATAGAGGAATCTGTCCAAAAATATGTGTGTGAGAACTTACAGTTGAGTGTTTGTTTGAGTTTGTTAGCTAATTCGGCAGCAAGTAGTGCGGCACAGAGTTCAAGACGAGGTAATGAAACGGGTTTCAAAGGCGCAACCTTAGATTTAGCACATATCAAATTGGAGAAAAAGGGGGAGCGGCTTACAATGTAAGCACAACATCCGTATGCTTTGGTCGAACTGTCAGCAAAAAGGTGCAAATCCAGGACAAGAGAGCAAGAGAACGGAACTAGCACTCTAGGAATGTCTATTAATGAGAGATCACAAAGACTGTGCCGAAAGGTAAGCCACTTTTGTAAAAGCGAAGGAGGAATGGGATCATCCCAATCCGAGTTCAATGACCGTAGCTCTAGCATAAAGATTTTAGCTAGAACAATTACGGGTGCAATGAACTGAAGCGGGTCATATATCTTAGCTATTTCTGATAGCACTTGTCTTTTGGTTTGTGGAGGTGAGGAAGACAAATTTACTTCGTAAAAGAATGAGTCAGCTTTAGGATACCAGTGTATTCCCAAAACTTTAGTAGCATCCTCCAATTTACAAAGCTCTACTGGAGTATCAACAGGACAATGTGGCAAGAGATTGGATAGAAGTTCCTCAGAATTTGAGTTCCAACGATGAAGTAAGAATCCTCCTCTGCTAAGTAAAGTTTTTAAACTTTGAGAGAGTTCGATAGCCTCAGATACATTCTTGAAAGAAAAAAGAAAGTCATCAACGTAGAAGGAATTTTTCAACAAAATAGGAGTTTCAGAAGTAAACAAGTGACCATCTTGGTCGGCAAGATGTTTCAAAGTACGAATGGCAAGAAAAGCCGATGGTTTGAGCCCATACGTTACGGTTTTTATTTTAAAGATCTTGATGGTTTTGGTAGGAGCATCACGCCAGAGAATTCGTTGAAGATTTTGTTGTTCGGAATTAATCAGAATTTGTCTATACATTTGTTGTATGTCGGCTATGATTCCAATTGGAAATAGACGGAAATTTAAAAGAATAGACGGGAGATCAGACTGAATGGCAGGTCCAGATAGGAGAGTGTCATTTAAGGAAATGCCATTGGCATCAGGGGCAGAACCATTAAAAACAACTCTTATCTTTTCTTTGGTGGAGGGATTCTTCCAAACGGGATGGTGATTTAAATACACTGAATCTAAAGAAGGGTCGAAATCTTGAACAGTCTCCATATGGTTTGAAGCTTCATAATCCTCCATGAATTCAAGGTATTGTTTGCGAGTGGAAGGATCTTGCTTGAGTTGATTCTCAACTGCAAATAAAGCTTTAAGAGCTTTCGGATAGGAATCACATAAAGGAGGAGAAGAAATGCGTGGCATTGTGACAATATATCTGCCATCTGGGTTACGAACAGTGGTTTCTAAAAAATGTTGTTCACAAAATTCATCTTCTGATGAAAGAGAAGGAGCAGATTCAATGGACTCGATTTGCCAAAATTTTTCCAGACGCTGATGAAGATCTGCATTAGTGAAATGGCATTGAGAGGAACCTTGAACAGTTTGAAGAGGAATATAACCTGTGATAAGCCAGCCAAATTTAGTATGGTGGGCGTAGATACCAGATGAAATATTAACCCTTGACGGAAGAAGATTTTGCCAAAATGTGTTAGCGCCAAAAAGAATGTCAACGTGAGAGCTTTTATAGAATTGAGGGTCAGCCAGTTTTAGATCAGAGGGAAATTTCCATTCGTCAATGGAAAAAGAGCGACTGGGAGTAGGACTGCCAATACTCGAAATGGACAGACAGTTTAGATGAAAGTTAGTGCCATATTGGACTGAATCTTTCACCTGCAGCTTGACATAATTTAAGGAAGTAGACTTGCTGTTGTTGATACCAGATATTTCAATATTGGTGGAGAGTGGTTTGAGACCTAACCTTTCAACTAATGATGAGGTTATGAAGTCATGAGTTGCCGCATTGTCGAGCAAGGCTCGTACTAAGTGCCAATTGCCGGAAGAATCTTTAACTTGGACCTGGATCGTAGATAACAAAACTTGAGCACTACGCCATGAGGGGGTTGTTTGATTGTAGGATTGGGCAACGGTATTTACAGTAGAAACAGAAGAGCTTGGTGGAGAAGCATCACTAGTGAGGCTCAGCGCAGGTTGGGCATTAGGATTTGAAACTGTTCCAGGAATAGACCGTGGCTTTTCGAAGCGGTGCAAGGTAGAATGATGTCTTAGCTTGCAATGCATGCAAACTCCTTTTGAAGGGCAGTCCGCTAAGATATGCTTTGAAGAGAGGCAGTTGAAACAAGATTTGGTTTGCGACACAGCTTTTCTACGATCGTCAACTGAAAGGCCTTTGAAGGTATTGCAGAAATATAAAGGGTGAGGACTATTGCAAAGAATACACGAGGTTTTATTACCTTGTATAGAGAAAACATGAGAATGTGAAGCTTTTTCCGAGAAATGCTTGATGGGTTTACTTTTGCTGACATCGGTGGAACCTTCAGCTTTATTGATTAAAGCAGAAAGAATTTGACAACGTTTTTTTATGAAAGAGATCAACACTTTAAATGTGGGTTCAGGTTTGTCCACTAAATCGGATTCCCATGCTTTACGAGTATTAAGGTCAAATTTGGAGGTAGTGAGATGTATAAGAAAAAGATCCCAATGTTCAACAGGTTGTTTAAGATGTTCTAGGGCTCTTACATGAAGTTCAACGGTGTCTCCCAGATTTCTAAGGGATGATAAATTATCAGGGCGTGAAGTTGGTAAATTAAACAAGGCGTTCATATGGCGTTGAATCCTAAGTTTGGCATTGCCATATCACTGTTGGATGAGGTCAATAGCTACCGAGTAATTTTCGGTTGTGAGAGGTAAAGCTTCAATTAACTTTAAAGGAGGACCCTGAAGAACAGACTTTAAATAATAAAATTTTTGAATCTCAGGGAATGATCTATTATCATGTATTAGAGAAGAAAAAAGTTCAAAAAAGGAATCCCACTGTTTTTCCTCCCCGGAAAAGGTAGGAAGTTGGATTTTAGGAAGAAACGGTTTGCTAACTTCGGTGTTTTGATGGGTTGCTAATTGCTTAATTAAATCCTTAGCTTCGCCATACATATTGTAATACAGTTCTTCAACAGAACTACGATCCTGTTCTTGATCAGGTTCGATTGTTTCAATTTCGGTTTGCAACACATCATATTCTTGAAAATGTTGCTGATAAACATTAAAACGTTGAACTAGAACGTCATAATTGTGATCATCAAAAGATTTGGAACCTAAAAACTGCTGAAAACGAGTAAGTTTGTTTTTACAGGCGGTTCTTTTGGCTACAAGCTCCTTAGGAAGAGACATGGCGGAACTTTGAGTACTTTCACTCACCGATCTGCTAGACTGCCGAGCGTCTGTAGTGGTAGTAGTAGTATTGGTACTGGTAGAGGTGGTAACAAGGGACATCTCCGCTCACCCCAACACAGCTTTCATAGCGATAGCTGAAAAATACAATTAGCATTAGTGACAGAAGTGAAAAGCTGCAATAGCTTATCGAATGGCTTGGCAACCTGTTTCATACAATAAACAATTATGAAGGTTATTTAAAGGTCCCGGGTTCCGGCACCAACATGGTTAGGATCTGTCGATGCGAGACCTCCTTTTTCGGGAAGGACTAGAAGTGAAGCTTCTAGTCTAATAAGAAAATGAACTTTACTAAGTAGGAACAGATTGAACATTGATGAGTAAATAGGAATGGAAACAGTTTGCCAATAACAGTGGTATTTTATTCAAAAACCAACTTTAAAAAGATTAACAATAAATAAATATATAAACATGTAATGGAAAGGTGACCTTTGACAGGCCAACAACAAGCGAACAAGATTTCATAAGTTTGAAAAGGATTAACAATAAATATATAAATATGTAAGGGAAATGTGACCTTTGACAGGCCAACAACAAGCGAACAAGAGTTCATAAGTTTGAAATGCCAAGAACCCTGAGAATAAGTAACCACTTTGTGGCCAGTTAGTGTGAAGTAGAACTATGCAGGGTAAAATAGTGAGTAACTATAGTGCTCAAATGAAGGCTTAAAATTTAGCCTAGGACTGCACACAGAGAGTAGGCTAGTTTATTTACAGAAAAATCAATATTTACATGCCAGTAGGGATAGCATCCCACTAGTTGCCTGATAGTTACAAGGCGAGGTTGTTTACAATTGAAATGGGAGCATTCCCAAGAACACTTTGATAGATTAAATGAAGAACAAGCCATTCACTTCGTCAGATAGGTGAACTGGTGTTAAGCCCAATAGTTTGTACAAAAATAGAGAAAAGAATGATTTGTTTTGAAGGAAAGTTAACATGCGAAAGAGAGAGAACAGCCGTTTTCTCATAGCCTACAATTTAAAGGCATAATACATGCTTAAACCACTTAATAGAAAGAAATAAGTTGAGTTTGGCATAGTTTGACAAGTTGTTTAAGTCAGGTAACATAACCCTAAAAAGAAAGATATATTTTTAAAGGTTTAGAAATTTTTGAGGTTATAATAAACACTTAGCTTGTTGGCGTTGGTGTAGAGGAATTTCCACATAATATAAATAGAGGAAGAGCGTGATGATCACTTTTTTCCGTCTTGGAAATGTTGAAGACTTCGTGCCCAGCACAAAACTGACGTAGGCCAATCATCGATGTAAACTTATATAGACTTTGTAGAACTCGGTTTTGATCACTTTTTTCCGTCTTGGAAATGTTGAAGACTTCGTGCCCAGCACAGAAGAAAATTTGTTTATCGTTTTTTGCTCACGACAAACTGACGTAGGCCAAGTATCGATGTTAACTTAAATAGATTTTGTAGATTTTGGAATGCACTGCTGGTTTGACTAGAAGCATTTTGCGATGTATTACCACACAGCGTTGAGACACATTAAAGCGTTGTGCAAACAGCGTGAAGACAGCTGACGACGAGTGACTGGCGTTGTGACTTGCTGGAGACAGACGAGACAGACAGTTGATGTAGGCCAGGGCAGGCTATATACCGGAGATCACGCGGAATGCGTGACGCGGACAGGTGGCGTCGGCCAATCCGAGAGCATGGAAGATTCTCGAAAACTGCTGAGGCCAATCAGAGCAAGGGGCCAACTGAAAATGAACCTCGTGACCAACATTAGTTCCGGAAATCATTACAGTGTCATGGAACACGTGCAAGCAAGAACAGATTGAAGAAAAATGGAATGACATGACAGGTGAGAGGTTATGTTATAATAAAAATAAGTGAACTTTGTAAATTTCACTGAAAAGTGAACACCCTTTGCACCTTTCATTGGTCAGAATTTCATGCTGATGCAGGATAATGCCCGCCCTCATACTGCTCGCTGTGTTGTACAATATCTGCAGGAAGTGTCGATTCAAACCCTGGACTGGCCAGCTCGTAGTCCTGACTTGAACACCATCGAACATGTATGGGATACGTTTGGAAGGAACGTCAGACAGCATGACCACACCACCTTGGCACAACTGAGAACATCGCTGGTGGAGGAATGGGATCGCATCCCGGCAGATGCCATTCGACGAGTTGTGAACAGTATGCCTGAGCGTTTACAAGCTGTCATAGACGCTAAAGGTGGAAACACCCGTTTTTAGTGACCAGTGTTCTCTTGCAGTGCAGTGCAAACATTAATACTGTTTTGTTTGGCAATACGTTTGATAAACACCAGCCCAAAAGAGCATTACTAAAAAATAGAAAATTGTAAGATTTGCAAAATGTAACGAAATTTGTGGGTTAAAGCGTGTTGTGAAATATGATTCGGTATTTTCTGTTGCCAACCATCTAAATTTACATGAATAATGCAAATATTGGAAAACCGATGCATTTTAGTGGAATAAATTAAGAAATTACATAAAAAATTAAAGTGTTCCACTTTTTTTGCCGGACAGTGTAGTTCCTACTTTTGCCGCCAAGCGCTACCGTCAACGACTACTAGGCCAAGTTCAGAAATTGGCTACTAGACGCCACAGCAGTCGGCTCTTGGCAACGAACGTAGAAACCTAAGAGCATTGTTTACATTCTTAACCTATCCAATTTAGCTTCACACAGGTGCAATTAGTGGAAGGTTCTTTAACATGCCATAAATCTATGACGTGGGACCGCCGGCTTTACTTCCCCTCTGAAGGAAGGCATACTGAGGGATTTTTAACGCTCTTAAAAAATCCGACGGCTTCGGCTGGGTTTGAACCCGCTATCTTGGGCATAGAAGCTCAGCATGCTACCGACTACGCCACCGAAGCCGCTAACCTAGACTTTATTTAGGATAAAAGTGATAATAGCCCATTTAAATAGCCACTCTCTTGCATCATCACAGCTGACTGGCCACAGGACTAAGGCAGCACTGCCGCGCACAGCATTGCGTGCATCTAGTTCAAGTTTACGCAGTGTAAACTAGACCTACCTGAAATACGGAAGATTTGTTTCTAATACCGACCGACCACATTTTCGTACTTTCCTTTTTCACACCGCGGAAGGACTTAGAAGTTTTCTTAATTCCCAATTTGTCCTTCTGGTTGTGCCAATAACGAATCATACACAGCTGCGCTTTGTATTTACGACTCGCTACTTTCACTCCCATTTTCTGCAGCAAATTCTAGCACTTTCAACTTGAAGTATGCCGTAAAATTTGTTTTCTTGCTCATTTTCAGTTCTGCTTGTGTCCTGCAAGCTTGTTAATTATGCACTACACATGGCGGTGCGGGACGCGAGATACGGAACTCGTAAGCTGGGGGCAGAGGGAGTGAGTAACCATTGTCGAGGTCAACCATGCACAGGTGGTGCAGGCAAAAGCGTGGATTTTACCGTTAACTGGAATCTTGTAGGCCTGATTATTTCTCCTTCGCAATTCCTTTTTTTTTTTTTTTACAATTATTCCCCCCCCCCAATAATACAGTGAAACGTGGCTAATTCGAACTTCTATAGTTCGAAATCTTCTTTAATTCGAATTTTTCTCTTGGTCCCTAGCATTTTATATACAACGAATGCTAAAAAATCGTGGTTAATTCGAATTATATTTTGGATAATTCGAAGTTTTTACGTGTACAAAGCAGTTCAGAAGCCAAACAGTTGGGTCAGAAATTCCCGAAAAACGACAAACCACACCACAGAACTTGCGTATTTTTTTTTGAAAGTAGAAATGACGTAAGTGATTCTGTTTTCCGTTCCTTAAATTTGTTAGATTCTTTTGTGATGGCCGGGAGACTTTTTTGAAAAACTGTAGATTTCTCTAAGACTTAACTAAATTGCTGGATTACTACTGTCATTAAATAGGAGAATAGTACATTTTGGTTTTCTTTCTTTCTTTCTTAGGACCACGGGGCTCGAATCTACTCTTGGGTGAAGTTGTTGCTTTCTTCTTCTTCTTCTTCTTCCAATAGTCCTTCATTTTCTGTGTCATTTGAAACTTTTGAGGTTAATCACGATAGTCATTATACAGTACCCTTGTCTGTTAATCTGCTTTGTTGAACGTAAAACATTATGTAAACGTAATACAATATATTTTCTCTACCCTTTTCAAAGAACTTCGAATTTTTGGATAATTCGAATTTTTTAACTGGTCCCTTGAGGTTCGAATTATCCAAGTTCCACTGTAGTAGAAAAATAATAATAATAATATCGTATGGCCTCGGGTGCCGGGTGCAAGCTTTGTTATTTGACACACAAAGGGTAGCTTGCATGTCGAATTTCGTTGATCCTTGAAGCACTATGAAAGTCAAGGAGGTTAGATATCTAAGCTCCTTGAACACTATAGCGCTTTCTAGTAGAGAAACGAGGAACTTTGTGTTGGCGGAAACTCCCGAGATTGATTTTGCCATTATGAACTCGGCCTACTGAATTCAAATGGGTTCTTTGACATGCCAACATCGTATGACATGCGTATCGTATTTTTGCAGCCTTTCAAAAATCACTTACCACGGTCAGGGGCGAACCTGCAATCTTGGGGTTAGTAGACCGACACGCTATCCACTCACCCACCGTGGCAAGCTGGACTATCTCAGAAGAAATAAGACTGAAAGGAGCACGATTTGCTGAACGTGATTAGGATGGATATGGGAGACAACAGGGAGAACAAGAGATAAAACAGGAACCAAATGGGTGGTTGAACTTTGGAAAGACTGGACTGAGATGGGGATCAAGGTGGAATGGATATCGTATAGCTTTTAGTGGCCGGAGTGTCCGAGGACATGTTTGACTCGCCAGAGGCTGTAGCTACTTCAAGTGGACACCCATCGGGTGAGCTACAAGTTCCGTTCAATTTCAAGTAGTTCCAACTTTCACTACCAGATGTCACCTAGTGGTGAACGTTGGAACTTTGATAGAGCATTTCAACGAAATCTAACCTAGAAATTTAGCTTCACACAAGTTTAGTTAGTGGAAGGATCTTGTGAAAATGAAAATCCACAGCCTGCTTCCAGTCTCCGACCGGGTCAGGAATGGAATGAATGAAGCCCCCATCTAGCGGCGAGGATATGGACTGTGCCGGCTGCCGAGGCCTGACGCACTCCTCTGGGGCAATGAATAAATGAATGACAGATGATATGAAATGATAGTGGAGAGTGTTGCTGGAATGAAATTTTGACAGGGAAAACCGGAGTACCCGGAGAAAAACCTGTCTGCCTCCGTTTTGTCCAGCACAGATCTCACATGGAGTGACCGGGATTTGAACCACGGACCCAGCGGTGAGAGGCCGGCGTGCTGCCGCCAAAGCCACGGAGGCTTAGTGGAAGGATCTTGTACATGCCATAAATCTTTGACATGGGGCCGCCGGCTATACTTCCCCTCCGGAGGAAAGCATACCGAAAGATTTTAAAGCTCTTAAAAAATCCAAGTTCTTCGGCCAGGTTTGAACCCGTGATCTTGGGCACAGCAGTTCAGCATGCTACCAACCAGGCCACTGAAGCCGTTTACATAGTATGATTATATATTTCATGGTGTCCACAGGCAGGAAAAGTCAGGAATTTTGTTTTTGGTCAGGAAAAGTCAGGAAAAAGTGTGAAAAAATGGCATGAGTCAGGAAAAAATGGCAAAAAGTATTAGAAAGTCAGGAATTTTATATTAACCATACAGTATTTTGTGTTTTACGGCCATATTTTGATGTTACTAGTTCAACTAATCTCTGAAGATAAAAAGCAATAACTCACTGGACATTATGGTAAGTTTCCTTTTTTATAGTACATCATAGTAAAAACCTTTCTTACCTATTTTTTGTGTGCTTTTTTGGCGTTGGCGTAGGGATGTGGCAACCCTATCACTATAGGTAGGGACCGGAAAAAATCGCATTTGCGATAAATGCGATTTTTTGTAATATGTGTTAAAACCATTTTTTAAATAGTTTTAAGGTGTTCTGAAGCACTGTGGTACCTAAATTCAAAATGCGACAAAATGCGAATTTTGACCAAAATGCGAAATTAGCACAAATATGCGATTTTGGTGCGAATTCTGCGAAAATTTGTTATTTTAGTGGCGAAAACCACATATTTCGGCGAAATCATGAGAAATACCGTATATACTCGAATACCACCCGCACTTTTTTAAACAAAATCGGACGTGAAAATTTGGGGTGCGGGTCTTATTTGAGTCATCCTGATTTTAAAGATTTAAATTGCCCGCCACGCGCGATATCGGGTGTTGCGAGTATCCGCTAGATGGTGCTAGCCTTCTTCCGGCTATCACTTTGTTTTACCGTAAGCAGGCGGCGTCATACTTCCTCGCGCACGTGTCGCGCACGTTTTCCGAGTGTAAACATTAGTTGTACGAAGAGTTTGCGGTCGTTTAATGTGAGTGAGAAGCTGAAAGTTGTGAGGGAAGCTGAAGTTATTGGAAATCGTGCCCGGCAGGAAATACAGTGCACTCCCGATAATTCGCGTGTGGATAATTCGTTTTGCGGTTAATTCGCGGGTCTCCATGAGTATTTTTTAAACTGGGAATTCTCACAGCAACTAATCATCACGCTAAGTTAAGCAATCTCTGTCGTTTAAAAGAATTTTGATGCGACGCAATGCGTAAAGACGAAATCATTGAGACTAGGGAAGACTGTACTGCATTTCTCTGCGATGCAACAGTAGGCCTAATTGCGCAATCTTCGAAACTTACGCGCATGTTGCCGCGAGTGGTATAGCACAGATTTCCTTTGTCTTTGAAGCCCAAACAATACAAGAGGAATGCACTTTCACTCGGAACCTACCCTCCCTTTCCCAACAGCCACGCTCCAAGGTCGCTGATCTGTGAGTTGTGAAGGGTGGATGTGCGGACAGCGTGTTGTAAACAGCGATTATTGCGTAATGGCGCAAACGCGCACGACATCGAGAACGTGTTTGTTCGATGCTCTTCATGCAGTCAACTAGTCGGGAGGAAAGTACCGCTACTCCGCTCGTACAAAAGCAAGCGCTTGCCGACTTTTGTAACGACGATATTTCGAACGGGCAAGTTAGACGTCGATAAAGACGATTATGATTTACTACAGAAAAGCAAAGAAGAAATAGCATGGCATTTGACTGTTGGTGAGGAAAACGGAAATCCAGTAGATTTCGAGTGCGGAAGTGATGCAACGGAAATCCCGAAATTTTCCCACAGTCAAGCTAGTGTCTCTAGTCACACTTATCTTTTATATAGAAAAACGAGATGAATTTTCGTTTTCATATAATATTTTCTTTGGAAATGTGCAATCGAAAAATAGAATAAACGATCTAAGAAACAAAAAGTAATGACGGCTTTTTTTAAATATATTAATGTAGGCATAATCCACATAGGCCTACCAGTAGCCTAGCATGTCGTATAAGACACTACAATCAGGAGTTAAAATTATTATTTCGCGTGTTCAAGCCTATTTCAATATTTTAACCAATAGTTTTGTTTTTCCTAGGCTTAACAAAAATAACTGCGGATAATTCGCGGAAGTTCGTGCATTAATTACCGCGAATTAACGAGAGTGCACTGTATGATATTGACGAGTCATGTATTCGTGATTGAGCGGGATGACGTCTATGCTACAACCACTGGATGTCTGCGTGAACCGCCCGTTCAAAGCAGCCTTGAAACAGCTGTATACGGAGCAGATGGCGGCCGATAAGCACACACTGACTCCAACTGGTCGTATTCAGCGCCCGGAAGTTCAGCTGCTATGTCAGTGCATTTTGACGGCATGGAATCGTATCTCGGGAGATCTCATACGGAAGAGCTTCAAGAAATGTAGTATTTCGAATGCTATGGATGTCAGTGATGACGACATTTAGTGGGATGGTGATAAAAGTTCCGAAGTTGGTACTTCTGATGACGATGAATGAAGTGTTTGTGTACTTTTATTTGTATTTTTAATCGTTTGATGTGTGTTATTTTAGGACGACTTCAAAACTGTTGGAAACTATTTTGGATAAATGCTATTCTGTTTATTTAGTTACGATTGTACATAATTTTGAGTTTTTTTTTTTTTTTTTTTTTTTTTTTTTTAAATTTTGTTCTTCAAAATCTGGGTGCGGGTCTTATTCGGGGGCGGGTCGTATTCGAGTAAATACGGTATTGCAAATATGACGCATATCGTTTTCAACCGCTCTAATCGATATACCGTATTTGCTCGCGTATATCTCGCCCCCGCGTATATCTCGCACCCCATGTTCTTAATTGAAATTTCAGGGGGAAAAAGTACTCGCATATATCTCGCATTCATTACTGACACCGTCATATAAGTGACCGTAATAACCTTCAGGTACAAACACGTTCGATTTAGCGCGCCACAACAGTCGTCATTGTCCAAGAACTTACCCAAAGCGATACCAACAGGAAGATCGAGCAACAACGAGTTGATCCGAACTTCGATACGAGCCGATTAAGGATCGAGGCGCCGCGTGCAAGCATACGGCGCTGCGTGAGTGTTAGCACGCTGTACATTGTTCGCCGCGTCTTCGGCCACGGTTGGCTAAATTCGCCACCTTGACACACGTTCGAATTAGCGATTAGCGCGCCACAACAGTTGCGCAAATAGGCCTACTGTTACATCACAGGGAAACGCAGTTCAGTCTTCTCGAATCTCAATGATTTTGTCTTTACGCATTGCGTCGCATCAGAGCTCGGCCGCGTGCAAGCATACGGCGCAGCGTGAGTGTTAGTACGCTGTGCATCGTTCGCCGCGTCTTCGGCCACGGTTGGCTAAATTCGCCGCCTTGAGATACGTTCGAATTAGCGATTAGCGCGCCACAACAGTTGCGCAAGTAGGCCTACTGTTACATCGCAGGGAAACGCAGTTCAGTCTTCTCGAATCTCAATGATTTCGTCTTTACGCATTGCGTCGCATCAGAACTCGGCCGCGTGCAAGCATACGGCGCAGCGTGAGTGTTAGCACGCTGTACATTGTTCGCCGCGTCTTCGGCCACAGTTGGCTAAATGCAATTCAAACCCAGATGAAAGAAAGTGAAAAATGTGATATCATGCTTGCATTAACTGCAGTTCAGACAGAGTTCAGCATATTTGTAAATACTGTTTTGTGGACCCCAACGAACAATGTTGATAGCGAGCGTGTGTTGTCCCATTACAACACAGTGGTTACAGACAGACGGTACAATTTGAAAGAAAGCAATGCTGAACTACTGACAATGCTTTTGTTTGAGGACTATAACTGCACTTCATAACCATGAAGTCGTTAAAATAATATTACAATGTGATGATTTTTAACTTTGTAAATAGATGCTAATTTTGAAGAAAATAGATGCTAATTTTGAAGAAAATAGATGCTAATTTTGAAACAAATAGATGCTAATTTTTCTGGTCCCTAACTATAGGTTATTAAGTACTTTGATTTATGTTTTATTGCATTATAATGTACTTTATGTTCGACCCTGACTATTATGTATCAGAAAACTGTATCATAATGAGGCTCATTATAACACTATTTTTCATTAAGAAACAGTTTCTCCCACCAATCAGAGCTCAAGAAACAGCTGTGTGACCAATTGCATAAGGATACCTTAGCGCATGCGCTCAAAATCCAACATGTCTATATAAATTACCGAAAGTTCACCGTCCATATGTTCACGTAAATAAACGGGTGAATATGAGACAAGAAATAGCACTGTACCTTAATATCCCGAAATCCAATTTCTACACAGCGCGTTGTTTTCAAACGACTTCGGTGACAGTTTTACTGAATACTGGTGCACAATCTGAACATTTGGCACTGAAGCACACGGAGCGCATGCGTCGGTCGGCCAGAGAGCTTGGAAAACAGAGATATTACTACCCAGCGCAGCACCCGATCACAACATTCTACTGTAGTGACTGAACAGATATTTATGAATATTTATGTTAAAACATATAATAAAGTTACAATTATCATCGAACATAAACAGTCGTATGCAACTCGCCTATAATGGTAATTAAGACACTCTTATGGAAATTATAAACATACTCGTGTCTTAATTATAGCCATTATAGGCTCGTTGCATAATTTACTATTATTTTGTATTTTAAATGAATGAAGAGGCGAGTGTTGGGCAGCTATGGGGATGGTGGAGGCTGCAAATAAAAAAGATATAATATATAGACTATTTGCTCAATAAACCTTTTTTCCGATGTTACGATGACTTTGCGAGTCATTAATTTTGTTGAAAAAATGGTTAGGAAAAGTCAGGAAAATTGACATTGAAAATTCTGTGGACACCATGTATTTAATCAAAATAAACAAAGTGCGTGCGTATGTCGGCCGGCCACTAGCGTCTTGTCCTTACATGAATGCGGCAACACTGCACGTGTGGCCGACCGGCCGCCTCTCTCATAGCGTACGTATGTTGGCCGGGTGGCCGGCTACCTGTTGCTGTTGCATAGCATGAGTCATATAGCCCATGAGCACAGAAAGAAAGACAGAGACTTCTTTCTTCAAACAAGGTCATGCCTTGTTAGCAACAGTGCTCGCGTACGATTCAATGGTTTGGTTCTAAATCAAATATCACTCAATTCCGCCCTGTCAATGCTATTTATTAAAATGTGTGAGTTAATCACTCGTCATTTAATATGGGTACATGTTTCGATGCCTTATCAATATTGGCGTCATCATCAGCCTAATTCAAATGGGCAGCACTTATTACATTACACCTTAAAAGATTGGTTGTAGTAACATAAATATACATGAGAACATACAGTGATCATAAAACATGCACTTAAAACAGTAAAAACTTTTAAAATACTTTGTTAAAAACACATTTAAGAACCATCATCGGGCTTAACAGTCTTTCTTAAAATAGTTCACAGCCCATTCTTGATGTTGATTTCAAATGTACAGAAAAGGGGGTATCCATTCCCAACTGGAAAGAAACCGAAAGCTACGTATGAGCGAATTATTGAGATAAAATTAATAAGTTACCAGTAAACACTTATGTAAAAACTTACATAAAAATGCGGCAAGGTGTCAACAGAGCCGTGCTATGCTGTTGCTGTGCAATACTGGTTCAGTATGCTCGTGTGGAAGCGATAAGCAAGACAGTTCGAGGGAGTGGAGGGGGTGAGGGGGAAGGGGGTGGGCTGAGTGAGTAATATTGACATACGGGTGGGAAGATGAATGAGGAAAGGTGGAGGGGTTGGGGTGGGGTTAAGAACGAAAAGGGGGAAGGAAAAACGGATCAAAGGTTTGTGGGCGAATTTCCCAAGGCCCAAGCAGCCAACAATGATCCAACATATGGTATACAAAGACAAGTATATTCCATGATATTGCCAACCACCTCTGAAGATAATGGAAGAAACGATAGAGAAATAAATGAGCGGGGGAGACAGGCAGAAGCATTCCGGAGGAGTGTGAGAAGCATGATATGGAGCAAGGATGTCCCTCAGAACAGTAAAAAGATCATATACCGGACGTACTATGTCCCTATCTTGACGTATGCCTCGGAGACCTGGGTTATGAAAGGTAGGGAGAAGAGCAAAATACAGGCCTGTGAGATGAGGTTCTTAAGAAGCAGTATTGGAGCTACAAAGATGGACAGAATAAGAAATGAGAGGACCAGAGAAATAATGAAGGAGGATGGTATAGAGAAATCTAGACTTTAGATGGTATGGACATGTAAAGCGAATGGAGGAGAAGAGGATACCCAGGAGGATACACGAGACGAAGTGGGAAGGAAAGAGACTGAGAGGAAGACTGAGAGACAGGATGCTGAAGGGGGTGGAAGAAAGCATGAAGAAGAGAGGGGAAGACTGGACAAGGGTGGAGGCTGAGAGATGATGGGAGGACAGAAGACTTTGGAGAGGCTTGTGTTCCTAACAGACCCGGCCAGTGGCTGGAAACTGTTCAAGATGATGACCTCTGGAAAGATATGACCCTTTCCCTGCGAATGTTTTGCCTGACCAACCGCCGGCCATATCCCATCGCGCGCAGCTGCTCTCGCCGCGCTCGTTGCTAGACAGATGGACAGGACTCTCAATAATTAAAGGAGATCACAACAACACATATTTCGTTATTTATTGCTAAATATGCAACATGGAAATTTAATAACAATGCCGTTAATCCGGTGCCTCTACCATGATAATAATTAATCAAATGATTTTTAAAAAAATCTATAAATTCCCCCCCAAATTCATATTTTTTATCTCAAAACTCAAATATTATAGTATCTTTTCCCGTCCAACTGTTCTCAAGTTATGTGCGAAACTAGTAACTGCTCGTGACATCACTGCGCTCTCAAGTCTACATAGCAGCCTTGTTGCTGTGCATAAGCTCGGGCAGTCTTTTCCCACACTCCATCTGCTGCTGCCGTGTTCTTCTGTTGCCATTGTTAGTGTTAGTCAAAAGACTTCTGTTGCCATTGTTAGTGTTAGTCAAAAGACTTATAATGGATGTAAATAACATTTGTCCGTATCACTTTGAGCCAGAACGAACGACATTTGCTGATGTCCATTCAGATAGCGATCATGAAACGGATATAGTAAACACTACAGGCCGAGCTGGCATGCTGAATCGGTGTAAGTGTAATGAGTGTACCATCATGGATACGAATGAAGAAAGTGTATGCTGTTGTGAATTAGACAATGTAAAAGCGGTGAAATCGGTAGAATTTATGTGTATAACAAGAAATCCCTTGTTTTCAAGGCTTATTTTAGACCGCGAAGTGTTGACAATGGCAAGGCATAACATGAGCTTAAAAACAATGAACAGGACAAAGAAAAATTTACTGACAGCTTTAAATCCAACAAATAGAACTTGGCGATTTATTTGTAACAAGCAGTTCACTTCCTGGGTAAATTCATGGACTGCGATTGGTAAAAATAACAATTATCATGCCATCATGTGTTGTCAACATCATAAGAAACACATTTCCGGAACCCAGTGGCACCTATGTGGGCTTCAAGCTGTAAATTCAAACAAAGGAAGGTAGATTGTAGTTTTACGCGACCGTGAATCGTGTGTTTATGAGCCACTGGACCTCCTTTTTAGGTGGATTTCGAACCACAGGACATGGCATTTCACTTCGAAAATCTCACATGCATTGACCGGTGATGAAACCCAGACCACCTGGGTGAGAGGCCAACAGCTTGACCGCTGCGCCACCACGGCCACCGTAAATTAGAACAATAGAATTATGTAAGAGTGTTCTAAGATTGTTTAATTTATGATAAATATAGACATATTATTTTGATATGCAGTACGGTACATCATTTATTGTTACATGTGAAATCGTGAGAAGTACTTCTTCATCAGGTCGTCCTTGGAAGGTCGAGGTATTGGAGCTATGTTCTTAGGCAGTGACGGATCCATTGCTTCAGCTTCAGGTGAAGCTCTACTATAGTCAGTTTGTGAGAGGTTAATTTTGTTCATTATTGCCTTCTTCCATCCATCGTTTGAAGCTTTGTATTTCTGTTTTATCACCCAGGCTCCTGTTGATTTTGAGTACTGAATTTTGGTACCGACTTTCAATTTATTGATGTTCCAATTATAGTCCAGTGCAGCAATCATTGACCTGAGCTTTAAGCCGCTTTACGAGAAATGAACTCTTAGGAGCGTATATCAAACGAAGATTGTGATAACTTTCTAGGTTACCGGTGTGAACGTAGTGTTTTATATGTTCCACATCTTTTAAGAAAGATTTATCTGTAATTATTTTCTTCAAGGCTTCATATGAACTTGAATTTCCATTAATCCACATTTTCTTTCTCTCTTCTTCCTCTGTTAATGTATCGTGCTAACAGGATTTCCATTCACCGTTTTCGAACCGCTTATGCTCATTTTTTACGTGGTGCAAAATTGACGTAAATTTAGCAATTAACACAGATCTGTTTCCATTACATGTTTGTGCTGCCCACCATAAATGATTATTTATACTGGCCTTCCACGCGTGAACTTCTGTATGCTTTTTATTGAGAGCTCTCATCTTTTTCATTAAACTTTTTGATATGTGCCAAACGTTAAATTCATGTTCGATATTGGGATACTGCGTTCTCAGTAAATACCTTACTCCTTTGTGTGTATCGGAAAGAAAGAGTTCTATATTACAATTTTCTTCCTGTACAATCTTTGTTAACGCGGTTTCACACGCAGCCCTTTCAAGATCACCTTTCACCATCACTTTCTGAACTTCTTCGAAATGAGCTGTACGGCCTGTATTTATATCCACGAGCGAATACACTAAATATATGGCTGAAAAACCGGGAGAATCGTACTAGCCATCTCCAGCTAACCAAATGGGTTTGGCACTGCTTTTCAAACAATCAATAACCTTAGTTCTTTCTTGATTCCACGTATCCTCCAATACAGTGGAATCTCGTTAGTACGTTTTTCAAGGGACTGAAAAATTTGGATGTCATATGCGGGAAAACGTACTACCGAAAAACGCCATACTGCATTTACAACGTATAAGAAAGAACGCGGCGTATATATGGACGTTAAATCGCCGACCTTAGTAAGTGATTGTATGCACCACTACAGTCACGACATAAACATAGGTTATCAGTAACTTACACGGAATAAATAACATAAAAATGAATTACTGTACCTCTACACTACAGTATAATACAGGGTCTTTATTTCTGCTTAGCAAGGACATTCTCGCTCTCGCGCTCCGCCAGTGACGGCTCAGTTACCAGAGACCGCGCACGCATATGTTTGAAGCACGGGCTTGCTTGAACCACTTCAATAAAGCGCTTTCTAGTTGAGGAAACTGTCCCTCTCGCACATGTTTCCTTTTGCCGCTCATTCCTTCTTCAAATGCACGCTCGATTTCCTTCCTTTTGCCGAGAATCGTGTTCAGTGTAGACGGAGGAATGTTCCACTTTCGCGCTATATCCACACGCTTCATGTGAGGATTGCAGTCCACGTCTCGAATGTATTTAATCTTCTCGTCATTAGTTATCTGCCGTACTTTCTTCTTATCCATTATGAAACACGCAATAAAATAGGTCATAACTGAACGTGAACACTAAGAACTAGAAGACAATAGTGCGGAACACGAAGACAATAATGCGCCTACGTGAGAAATAAACAAAGGGAAGGGGGTGAAGGACAGTGGGAGAGAGACACGTCATCTGTGTTGCGTCATAGCTATAGCCACTTCTACGCCGTCAAACACAATAAAATCATCTACACTGTCAATAACTATCAGAGAATATGCGGCAATATCGCGTCGTGTTTCCCAGAAGCCGAATTTTTTAATGAAATAAGAATAAAATACGGTTCACTAACAAATAGTTCAACGGAAATTTGATCGTTGTAAGCGGGAATAGAGAACGTATTAAGGGGATATATCAACATGAATTTAGTAGGATAGGGACTTGAGAAAGGGCAGTGGGAGAGAGACACGTCACCTGTGTTGCGTCATAGCTATAGCCGCTTCTACGCCGTCAAACACAATGAAATCATCTACACTTTCTATAACTAGCAGAGAATATGAGGCAATATCGCGTCGTGTTTTCCAGAAGCCGAATTTTATAATGAAATAAGAATAAAATACGGTTCACTAACAAATAGTCAACGGAAATTTGATCGTTGTAAGCGGGAATAGAGAACGTATTAAGGGGATATATCAACATGAATTTAGTAGGATAGGGACTTGAGAAAGGGCAGCGGGATAGAGACACGTCACCTGTGTTGCGTCATAGCTATAGCCGCTTCTACGCCGTCAAACACAATGAAATCATCTACACTTTCAATAACTAGCAGAGAATATGAGGCAATATCGTGTCGTGTTTTCCAGAAGCCGAATTTTATAATGAAATAAGAATAAAATACGGTTCACTAACAACTAGTCAACGCAAATTTGATCGTTGTAAGCGGGAATAGAGAACGTATTAAGGGGATATATCAACATGAATTTAGTAGGATAGGGACTTGAGAAAGGGCAGCGGGATAGAGACACGTCACCTGTGTTGCGTCATAGCTATAGCCGCTTCTACACCGTCAAACACAATGAAATCATCTACACTGTCAATAACTATCAGAGAATATGAGGCAATATCGCGTCGTGTTTTCCAGAAGCCTAATTTTATAATGAAATAAGAATAAAATCAGGTTCGCTTACAAATAGTACAACGGAAATTTGATCGTCGTAAGCGGGAATAGAGAACGTATTAAGGGGATATATCAACATGTATTTTGTAGAATTGGGACTGGGACTTGAGAAAATCACCGCGCTAAACGGGAAAACGTCGTAACCGAGAACGTGCTAACAAGATTCCACTGTATAGGACCAGTTACTCTATGAATAATTCTATCATACACAGTTCGTGACATCATATGTAAAATAATGGACTTGCAGAATGACCGAAAGGGTTCAAACAGTATGCCTGACAACAATAATGCTGATGCTATTCGGACATTTCTTTCCGGTTTCTTTCCTTCCATCGGTTGAGAATACGTGGGGAATTACTTCGATTTGGATATCTATGGAAATGTACTACTTTTTCTCTACAGTTTCGGTTTTTACTCGTTCTGTTGTTACAACCGTATACACTACACGAAGGCATTTTGCCAACTAGATATCACACTCGATTATAATAAACAACACTAAATGCCAAATTCAAACATTATGGTTCAGTAGTTAAACCTGAAGCAACTTATGCAAGTGAAACCCTGTTTAAGATGAATACCAAAGCAACAACAGATAAAATCCAAAAAATAGACAGAAGGATCATCAGGACAATTATCAATAAAAAACATCAAGTAAATGGACAATGGAGACTGCTGCCTAATGAAATAGTCTATCGGGAAAATGAATCAATTGTGGATACAATGCGAAAAAGGAGACTTGCTTTTTTCAGCCACATAGTAAGACTACCAGACACCAGACTACTGAAACAATTATTCAATTTCTTTTGGAAAAGTAAAACCAAGAACAACTGGTTCGTTGAGGTCCAGAATGATTTAGACGAGCTAAATATTACAATGAAACAAATTGCAGAGAGAAAAGAGAAGAGGATTCTGAGAAGTAGGGATACAAGATTGAAATTAAAAACAGTCAAACGAAAACAGTACACCATTACAAATGAAGAGAGGGCGGCCAGGTCGGAGAGATTAAAGAAGCTCTGGGAGAAGAGGAAGTTGAGAAGCCATTACAACTCTAATAATGTAAAGACTGTAGTGTATATGGATTGATTTAAGTGCTCCAATGTGGGCGTAAACTATGTAAATAAATAAACAACACTAATCAACGGAAGAGTGGCAGCGCGCGTATTGCAACAATCAACTGAATGGAGCGGATAGCTCAATCACCGCTTACGGCGCAGTGACGTCACAGCTACTCGTGTTTCCTTCACTTACCAGCCTGCGGAACTGCACATATAGTTGAACACTGCCTGATACATACTTTGATTTTGAGGCAAGTTGACTTTTGTGTTTTGGTCTCGTTTAAGGAGGGCTATTATAAGTGATTTTCAATGTTGTATTATGGCTGTCGAAAATTAAAGGTGGTACTATAGGCGAGGGGGTCCTATAGCCGAGTAAATACGGTAAATATGCAGACATCTGCTCTTGAAGACTTAGCATCTACTACAATGATAACTACGTGAAACCCAACCCAGAGAAAACCAAAATATGCGCGTTTCACGTGCGGTATTGGCAACTCAAACTAACACTTGGGGCGCTGCGGTCGGTCTGGGTAAGTAGGGTTTAAAATACTCAATAACACGCGTTTGATATGGAACACTTTTTATTTTTCGGTTATAATCAGTAAATGTGGTCTCTAAAGTAATGACAGTGTTATTTTTAATTGTATATATGTATAACTGTGCGATACACGTGATCTAATTTGTGTGTTCCACTGGATATTTTGGTGTCATTTGCATATTATCAAGCATCAGTTTTTATGGTTGATGTAGATCAGCTGATTCAAATTTATACAGGGCTACACTTCGGACATTATTTCGGTACTATTATGCGCAATATAATGTAAATGTCGATCCTGAGTCAACGCCGAGGACATTCAAATAGAGAAATACGGTACATAAACAAATAAATAACACACCGAAGCTGTGCTACTTTTATCATTCCGAGACTAGCATCCACGCAAACCAGACGCCACTGTTCCAAGCTCCGACTTATATCGTGAATTGATGTCAAACTGATGATCCGCCAGCCTTTCCGCCAAGCCTACACCTCGTAATCGCTAAGTTCTTCGATATTCGAGCTATTCCACTACGAGTCATATAGGCCTAATTTGCCTCCCCGTGGGCACTGTAGAATGAGTGATTCCGCTACCATTCAACACCAAACCCTCCTTTTAACCATCCAAATCAAGCAATTCCTGTCGCCCCCCGAGTTTTAATACAAGTGAAACTCATCCCTTCTCCCTACCAAGCAGCCAATAATTATTTATTTAATTAATTATTCAAGTAACTTCAATCTTACCAGCGCGCCCATCGTAACAGCTGTTTTTAAACTGAATAACCTTCGCTGGCTTTACGTCGCAGGTCTTCTGTCTAAGGTCTACCTCGACAAGTGTTAGATCCTTCCCGGGGTGGAAAGGTATTATTATTAGGTATTAGGTATTATTAGGTATCATCACATTTCGGCTATTGCTATTTGCATCTTTTGGAAAGTGATGAAAACGTATATCCGCAGCCCTCTTATACATCGACTTACAGCCGTAAACTGAGCAATACACTTTGCTTTTACTCATTTTTCACTCTATCAACGAGTAAAACTTATTACTTATGTATAAAGACACGAACAATTTACCACGATCTGTTTACCAATACAAGAAACCATATACAAACAGTCACCACGTGACAAATGTACCCTACTTGGTAAGTTTCTCATTTTTACCGCTAGATGTCATATCAGATAGCTGGAGTTGCCAATAGGGAGGCGAGAAGGTCACAATCTGGAACACTGTGTTCATCCTAAATACTTAGGAGTAAAGCTGGATCGTGCACTAACCTATAAACAGCATTGCATGGACACCAAACGGAAGGTATGCACCAGGAACAACATCGTTTGGAAGCTCACAAACACCAGATGGGGAGGGCAGCCTAGTGTCCTGCGTACAACTGCCCTTGCTCTGAGTTTCTCTGCTGCAGAATATGCTGCCCCAGTCTGGAGGAACTCTGCTCATGCCAACCAAGTAGATGTTGCCCTCCATGAGACGGCCCATTGTGACAGGCTGTCTACGTCCAACTTCTGTCGATAAGATCTTTCCGCTTATGGGAGTAGCACCTCCAGAAGTTAGAAGACAAGTAGCGGCAGAAGTAGAGAAGAAAAAGGAAGAAACAGATCCAAGACATCCAATGTATGGACTTGATGTCCATCCACCTAGGCTAAAATCAAGAAAGAGCTTCCTCCAAACAACAGTATCAATTCATTCCTCAGCTGAAGCTTGCCGAATTGAACTTTGGAAAGCAAAATCACCAGGAGGATCGTGGGAAATGAAGGTGAAGCTGGCAGCTGGCTACCATTTACAATACGGATCATGGAAGATGCTAAACCGACTGAGAACTGGTGTGAGTCGGTGCAAAGGCAATTTAATGAAGTGGGGATACAGTGCTGAAGAACTTGGTAGATGTGGTGAAAGACAAGACCCTGAGCACCTTCTGAATTGCAGCATGTTATCAAGACCATGTGCTACGCAGGACTTGATAGAAGCTAATGACTGTGCCATTCTAACAGTTGAACACTGGAGAAATGAAATTTAGTGTAATTTATATGTATACAGGGTCTTTCATATAAAATAAGAGCGACAAACGGCGGCTTTGTTAACCGCTGCTGCGGTCACCTTGACCGAGCATGTGTACAATCCTATATGATGCAGCGGCCTTGCTGGCGTGTTTACAATGCTGAAATCTTACTTTAGTTAGTTATTGTTGATGAAACCGAAACCCCTACTTGTGCCAATTTTGTGAGTGATTTATTCGGAGACCGTTCAAGATTCTCGCCAATGTCATCTAGCTCATCCTCTGTTAAAACTGTTCGTGTGCGAGCAAGTTTTATATTGACCACCGAGCCAGTAGTGTCAAACTTATTTGCAATTACGTGAATCTGTGCTAGTGAAGGTGGCACTTCATCAGGAAATTGTTGAACAAATGCTTCACGTACCCGCCGAGCAGACTCGTACTTAAAATAAGTTTTACATAAAAAGATACGATGTTTCAATGTTAACTGTCTCACCATGTTAGCACTTGAGGTTTAGACTGGCGACTGAGCACCTGCACGCTCATTGCAAGGTCAGGTTTGGTAATGTCAATCTGTTATTTTTCAGCAGGGGGCCGTGGCGCGCCACAAGCTCGGCCAAGGTGACCGCAGCTGCGGTTAACAAAGCCGTCGCTTGGCGCTCTTATTTTATATGAAAGACCCTGTATATGTATGTGTTTTGGACTCGGATAAATAAATAAATAAACCAATATACTGGAACTGACTGACACAGAAGGATTGAGGATCACCAATTGGGAAGACAAGAAAAGAGGACACTAAAGATTTCCGAAGAAGAACGGGAGAGAAGACAGTGGATGAAGAGGTTCTGGGAGGAGAAAATGAAGCAGACCCAAACCATGGCAGAGCTGCCAATGTTCCCATAGAGGCCATAACGAGAGGAGGAGAAGAAGAAGACGACGAAGAAGACGAAGAATAATCTTGTTTTCCCTTTAACTGCGCTGAAGAACTTAATTTCCCCTGCTTGTATTCTGCTCCAGTCCCTTTCCAACAATGTCCAAGTTTCTGCTCCATAGCCAACAATGGGTGAGTAATAGGTGTTATTATTATTATATATATATATATTTTTTTAATGCAGCCAATGACCATGTACTTTTCTTTTCAGGACAAGTTAGGGAAGGGATATTGGAAGGAAATCGGCCGTGGACCTATAGAAAGGAACCGTCCCGGCATTTGCCTGGTGGTGAAAATGGGAAACCACGAAAACCATTTTCCGGACGGCCGAGGTGGGATTTGAACCCACACTCTCCCGATGCCAGCGAGACACGTGGTAGCTCGTCAGCTATTTCGGCCACCGCGGCCATTATTATTATTATTAACTTTATAGGCCACATTGGACGACTTGATCTTCCATGTCACTTTTTCTTTGAAGGTTGTATTGTTTGATTCTTCTTATCTGCCCAGTACTTCTTTAATCGTTCTGATCGCAGGGTTCTTAATTGGTCTGAAATCTCTGTGCATAATTTCTGCTGAAAATTTGTTGTTGGTTCTTAAGTTTAGGGGCTGCGACAACGCTGTCATGTAGCCGCGTGTACTTTGGGTGTGTGTAGAATCTGTCTGATAACGCGTGTTAATTGTGATGACTGTATTAGTGTGGGTATCTGTTTTTTAATTTAAGTACTGCGACTTAAAATTTTTCAAATAATTCCTACTTTTGCCGCCAAGCGCCACCGTCAACGACTACTAGGCCAAGTTCAGAACTTAGCTACTAGACGCCACTACAGTCGGCTCTTGGTAATGAACCTAGTAACCTAAGAGCATTGTTTACATTTTTAACCTATCCCATTTAGCTTCACACAGCTGCAATTAGTGGAAGGTTCTTTAACATGCCATAAATCTATGACATGGGACCGCCGGCTTTACTTCCCCTCCGAAGGAAGTCAAACTGAGGGATTTTTAACGCTCTTAAAAACATCCGACGGCTTCGGCCAGGTCTGAACCCGCTATCTTGGGCATAGAATGAAAATTTGTGATTCTTAAGAAGGGTGGTAATTTTATTCTTGTTCTCTGCATCTGTAATTTCGAGTCCAATTGTTTTGAGATCCTCTTGAATACATAAGAAGTTTTGCTTTTTCTGGAGTTTCCTTGTTCCAAACCAGATGTTTTATTGTTTGGTAAGAATTTCCTCCTTTTTGCAGCCTCTTATTAGTTTCAAATGTTATCCTGCCATAATGTGGGTTATGAGGAAGAGACAGGTGAGCAGGATCCAGGCTTGCGGAATGAAATTTCAGAGAAGCAGATTAGGAATAACAAGAAGGGATAGAGTAAGAGGCCGGCCCATGGTGTTGGGTTAGCGCGCCTGCCTCTCGCCCGGAGGCCACGGGTTCGATTCCCGGCTCCGTCAGGGAGTTTAGAAACTGACGTGAGAGTTGGAACGGGGTGCACTCAGCCTCATGAGGACAATTGAGTAGCTGTCTGACATTGAGGCAGCGCCACGGTCACGAAAACCAAGATTAACGGCCGAGGGGACCCGATGCGCTGGCCACGCGTCACCCCAACAGGGTGTCCACATGCAGGAATACTCAGGAAAAAGTGTGAAAAAATGGTGTGAGCCAGGAAAAAATGGCGAAAAGTATTAGAAAGTCTGGAATTTTATATTAACCATACAGTATTTTGTGTTTTACGGCCATATTTTGATGTTACTAGTTCAACTAATCTCTGAACATAATAAAACAATGACTCACTGAACTTTATGGTAAGTTTCCTTTTTTATAGTACATCATAGTAAAAACCTCGTTTACCTATTTCTCGTAGGCTTTTTTGGCGTTGGCGTAGGGATGTGGCGACCCCATCGCCCAGCACATTGCACTTAATTTTCTATTTTAAATGAATAAAGAGGCGAGCATTGGGCAGCTATGGGGTTGGTGGAGGCCGCAAATAATAATTATATTTGTTTGCTCAATAAACCTCTTTTCCGATGTTACGATGACTTTACGAGTCAGAAATTTTGTAGAAAAGTGGTCAGGAAAATTGACATTGAAAATTCTGTGGACACCATGCCCAATAACTGCAGGGCAATTGGCTGGGCAGCGGTCGCTTGGTAGGCCTAGGCCCTTCAAGGGCTGTAGTGTAGGGGTTATTGTTATTGTTATTGATAGAGTAAGAAATGAGAGAGAGAGTTTGTGGAAGAGAATCCCTTACAAAGGAGCATAGAGAAGTCAAGAATGAGTTGGTACGGATACGTTAGGAGAATGCAGGAGGGCAGGATACCAAGGAGGATGCATGAGATGGAAATGGAGGGCGACAGACCAAGAGGAAGGCCAAGAGATAGGTGGATTGTGGGTGTGAAGGAAGGTGTGCAGAAAAGGGAGAGGAGTGGGACGGAGTGAGAGGTGAAAGGTGGTGGGAGGATAGAAAACGATGGAGAGGCTGGAAAGTGTAGATGATGATGATGATGATGATGATGATGATCCTGCCATCACTTGATATTTCACTGCCAAGGTAATTGAAACTCTACTAATTTGAGTGTTTCTCTATCCAACTCGATGTTCTTCTCTATCTTTCTATCTCTTCCGAATATCATGACTTCACTCTTTTCTTTATTCCTTCTTAATCCATACCTTTTCATGATTCCATTCCATGCTTCTAGTTGTAACTGGACATCTTCCACTGTATCACCCCACATTACTATATCATCTGCAAAAATCATCTCTTTATCCTTTCCTCCGAGAGCCTCCATGGCTTCGGCGGCAGCACGCCGGACTCTCACCACTGGGTCCATGGTTCAAATCCTGGTCACTCCATGTGAGATTTGTGCTGGACAAAGCAGAGGCAGACAAGTTTTTCTCTGGGCACTCTGGTTTTACCTGTCACAATTTCATACCAACAACATTCTCCACTATCATTTCATTTCATCTGTCATTCTTTTAGTCATTGCCCCAGGGGAGTGCGACAGGCTTTGGCAGCCGACACAGTTCATATCCTCGCCGCTAAATGGGGGGGGGGGGTGGGCTTCATTCATTCCCTGACCTGGTCGGTCGACTGGAAGCAGGCTATGGATTTTCATCCTTTTCTCCAACCATCTCCGTTACTAATCTATTAATTCCTTCCATCACAACATTAAATAGTGTAGGAGATAGAACGCTTCATTGTTTTAGTCCTTGTCCTATTTCAAACCATTTAGAGTTGCCTAGTGGTGTTCCAGCTCTACAAGTGTGTCCTGTATTTAGTAAAAATTGTTCTGTTTCAGGCAACCAACTACACACTGTCCTGACGGGTCCTGTGATCTCTGCAACCATGGCATTACCACCTCAGCTGGCTTCCACACTCCTGCAACAGCATGTGACGGCAGCTCTGCAGGGGCAAGCCACGTCTTTGAGGCAAGTTGACGGCGCGGCCGACTCGTCCGACGAGGAGGAGATCTCGGCCGCCATGGCGTTGCCACCTCAGCTGGCTTCCACGCTCCTGCAACAGCACGTGACGGAAACTCTGCAGGGGCAAGCCACCTCTCTGAGGCAAGTTGACGTAGCGGCCGACTCGTCCGACGAGGAGGAGATCTCGGCCACTATGGCATTACCACCTCAGCTGGTTTCCACCCTCATGAAACAGCAGCAGAAGCAACAAGCTACCTCCCTTAGGCAAGTCGACGGTCCTGCTGACACCTCCGACGAGGACGAGGATGAAGATGAAGACGACGACATAGATGATGATGACGAGAACGAGGATAAGGACGAAGATGAAAATGAAGAGGAGAATAACGAAGGAGCAGAGGAGGTGAGAACTATTCATAACACTGCCAGAAATACTCTGTACCTATAGTGTGATTCATACGAGTTGGAATTCAATAGAAACACATAAAATCAACACAAAAAGAGCTGTTAGAAGCACTGAAGACCTAATCACAATTTAAAATTACCAACAGAGTATCAATTACTGTATATTAGCTTTATTTCCACGTCAGTACAGCAAATGTACCGAGTTTTGTTTTACTCTCATTCAGAATTCCATAATATTGGTCCGATTTCGTCACGATTTATCCATATAAATAAATAAATAAATAAAACAAGAAACACAATGTCAGACATCAATTACTGTAAAAAAGAAAAAAAAACGCACTTTCCTGAGAAGCTTTGGCGACGAAAAAGAAACACAAGAAATATACAAACAATTGATGAAAGTCCTACTTTATTTTTCATCAAAAATATTTGTTGAACCTCTTGATGATCTGATTAGAAGTATTCTTTGAACAAGGTAAGGCTTCTGCTAATTTTATAAGTAAAACCAAAATTAACCTTTACATTCAACTTACAAGGTAAAGTCAGGTCAGCGCAACCACGCAAGGTGTAAAATGAGTTGATTTTTGTTATTTGTTAAGTGATTACATAATCATTTTGTTTACACCTCTCCCCGCATGTCATCTACGTAATAAGGGTATTAATTGTAGTGTGATCTATGTAATATTTGGACGGCCCCCGCGTAAGTAAGCCCTTCAGTTTCGTTTTAATGTGAGGTTGTTCGTGTTTCATTTAGTTATTGTAGGGGCAAAGTCCAACGACAGGAAGAACAGATGCTATATCGTTGGCAATATGATACTGCGCACAATCATTAGCCCCTCCTTGTAATGATACTTCCCAAACTTTCAAATTTTCTTGATACAGTGGAATCTCGTTAGTACGTTTTTCAAGGGACTGAAAAATTTGGACGTCATATGTAGGAAAACGTACTACCGAAAAACGCCATACTGCATTTACAGCGTATAAGAAAGAACGCGGCGCATATATGGACGTTAAATCGCCGACCTTAGTAAGTGATTGTATGCACCACTACAGTCACGACATAAACATAGGTTATCAGTAACTTACACGGAATAAATAACATAAAAATGAATTACTGTACCTCTACACTACAGTATAATACAGGGTCTTTATTTTTGCTTAGCAAGGACATTCTCGCTCTCGCGCTCCGCCAGTGACGACTAGGCCTACGGCAGAATACAGTGCATAAAATCAGTAGCCTACCATGCAGTTTTACTGGCCATGATTTACAGTAGATGCTGAAAATGTTCCCCATCCGCTTCCAAACACATACTGTATAAAACAGGCTCTTTCTTTATATTTGATTAGCAAGGACATTCTCGCTCTCGCGCTCCGCCAGTGACGGCTCTGTTGCCGGCGACCGCGCATGCAAATGTTTGAAGCACGGGCTGCTTGAACCACTTCAATAAAGCGCTTTCTAGTTCAGGAAACTGTCCCTCTCGCACACGTTTCCTTTTGCCGCTCACCCCTTCTTCAAATGCACGTTCGATTTCCTTCCTTTTACCGAGAATCGTGTTCAGTGTAGACGGAGGGATGTTCCACTTTCGCGCTATATCCACACGCTTCATGTGAGGATTGCAGTCCACGTCTCAAATGTATTTCATCTTCTCATCATTAGTTATCTGCCGTACTTTCTTCTTATCCATTATGAAACACGCAATAAAATAGGTCATAACTGGACGTGAACACTAGGAACTAGAAGACAATAGTGCGGAACACGAAGACAATAATGCGCCTACGTGAGAAATAAACAAAGGGAAGGGGGTGAAGGGCAGCGGGAGAGAGACACGTCAAACACAATAAAATCATCTACACTGTCAATAACTATCAGAGAATATGAAGCAATATCGCGTCGTGTTTTCCAGAAGCCGAATTTTATAATGAAATAAGAATAAAATACGGTTCACTAACAAATAGTTCAATGGAAATTTGATCGTTGAAAGCGGGAATAGAGAACGTATTAAGGGGATATATCAACATGAATTTAGTAGGATAGGGACTTGAGAAAGGAGAGAAAGGGCAGCGGGAGAGAGACACGTCACCTGTGTTGCGTCATAGCTATAGCCACTTCAAAGCCGTCAAACACAATGAAATCATCTACACTGTCAATAACTATCAGAGAATATGAGGCAATATCGCCTCATTTCCAGAAGCCGAATTTTATAATGAAATAAGAATAAAATCCGGTTCGCTTACAAATAGTACAACGGAAATTTGATCGTCGTAAGTGGGAATAGAGAACGTATTAAGGGGATATATCAACATATATTTTGTAGAATTGGGACTGGGACTTGAGAAAATCATCGCGCTAAACGGGAAAACGTCGCAACCTAGAACGTGCTAACGAGATTCCAATGAAATTAAGTCTCTGTAACGCGGTTGTTGGGGGACATGCTTTACTCCCGCGGTATATCGAAAGTGAGCAATGTAATGACAAACTACGTGTACCCCCCCTCCTCTCGCCACCACAACAACTACACGGGGCCTTATTCGAGACGAGCTCGGGGATGGACGGGGACCTCGTACGCAGAGGCCGCAATTAGGAATAGGTTACCTAAGGTTTCGTATGCTAAGAGAAAGAAGTTGCATTTAAGGGAATAACTATATAATTTCAAGCAATACAGACAAGGTAAATCAAAAGCAATCGCGCCTCATTACATAGATTAAGCAAGCGCCAAGCAATAAAATAGACACTAAATCACTATGGTACATAAGCACAAACTTATAGCCTATACACAATGGTTACCCATTCACCTCGGGTGAAATGGTCGCAGGATAAAATACAGAATTACATAATAATTAAAAATCCAAGTAGGGACAACGCCTTTAATAGAACGCCGCGTGAAACAAATATCCAACCGAATGAGGTTAGGTGACCTCCCAAACTAATACCGACTACTAACAGTATAATCAGAAATGGATGAATCCTTTAATGGAAATTCATATTAAAGCTCCCTTCCGAACAAAGGGGTGACATCGCCAAACGAGGGTAAAATAATGGCAACACGAAAATGAAGGGTAAAAACCAAGAAGTGGAATATCACTAAGTCTGGAACATAACCCCACAATGATACAAAATAATTAAATGAACAAACTAAAGAGAAAACCGCTAGGCCTAAGCATCGAACCGGACGAATGACAAATTACGTCTTAATACGGCAGAGCCCAAGTACTGACTTCAAGGAATACTGATTACTCCGGGGCAGTAAGGCCCCGCGAGGCAATAACCCCCACTCCAATGTTGTTTGAGTCTTCAGTCTTTTGACTGGTTTGATGCAGCTCTCCATGCCTCCCTGTCCTGAGCTAATCGTTTCATTTCTACATAGCTACCACACCCTACATCCGAGGCAATCTGTTTAACATATTCTAACCTTGGTCTACCCCTACAGTTCTTATCCTCGACCCTTCCTTCCATAACTAAGCTTGCTATTCCTGGGTGTCTTAGTATGTGTCCTACCAACCTATCTCTTCTCTTCATTAGCAGTCGCCAGAAACATCTCTCCTCTCCCACTCGCCTTAATACCTCTTCGTTTGTAACCCTATCTACCCATCTGATCTTCATCATTCTCCTGTAACACCACATTTCAAATGCTTCAATTCTCCTCTTTTCTGCTGCACCAATAGTCCAAGTTTCACTTCCATAGAGCGCCACGCTCCAGACAAAGGCTTTCAAAAATGACTTCCTAATACCTAAATCTATATTCGATGTCAACAGATTCCTTTTTTGTAGAAAGGCTTTCCTTGCCTGAGCCAACCTACCTTTTATATCCTCTATGCTTCGTCCATCACTGGTTATTCTGCTTCCTAAGTAACAGAAGTCTCCTACTTCCTTCAGCTTTTCACCGGCCAATTTGATCTCCATAGAGGTTTCTGATTTATTTCGGCTGCATTCCAGTATTTTTGTTTTACATTTATTAATTTTCATCATGAATTCCTTCCGTAAGACGGAATCCATACCATTCAAAAACTCATTCAAATCCTCAGGCTTGTCGGCCAAGATGACGATGTCATCAGCAAATCGCAGAGTAGAAATTATTTCTCCTTGAATCTTCACTCCCACTTTAAATTTTTCTCCAATTTCCTTCATTGCTTGTTCAATGTAAAGATTGAAAAGTATGGGTGATAAGTTGCAGCCTTGCCTTACACCTTTCTGAATACCAGCTTCTCTCTCATGTCCTTCAGCTCGAATGACTGCTGTCTGGTTTCTGTATAGATTGTATATCACCCTCCTATCCCTGTACTTTATTCCAATAGATTTCAAAATGTCAAACAATTTAGTCCAATCAACGTTATCAAAAGCCTTTTCTAAGTCTACAAATGCCATGAACGTTCTCTTATCTTTCCTTATTCTACCTTCCAAAATCAGCCTAAGACTTAGTACAGCTTCCCTTGTTCCTACATTTCTCCTGAAACCAAACTGGTCTTCACCCAACTCCGTTTCTATCTGGCTTTCAATCCTCTTGTAAATTATTCTAGACAGGATCTTTGAAGCATGAGTAATCAAGCTGATTGTACGGTAATCTTCACATCTGTCAGCTCCCACTTTCTTTGGTATAGGGATGATAACATTCTTCTTGAAATCAGGGGGTACCTCACCTGTCTCATAAATCCTACACACCAAGTGAAATAACCTGATCAGACCTTCATCTCCTATGCAGCGTAGCAACTCAATCGGTATATCATCTATGCCTGGTGCTTTGTTCCTGCCTAAGTCCTCTAATGCTCTGTCAAATTCTGATCTCAATATTAAATCTCCTTTTGCATCCTCATCAATTTCCTCCTCCCTTTCCATTACATGATTCTCGATCTCCTTTCCCTTATACAAGCACTCTATGTAAGCTTTCCATCTCTCAACCTTTTCTTCCCTATCTGTTAGAGGCTTTCCATTTGTGTCCCTAATATTACAGCACTTAGTCTTCTTTTCCCCAAAAGTATTCTTAATCCTTCGATAAGCTGTGTCTACTCTTCCTAATTTCAGACAATTTTCTATACCTGCACATTTCTCTTTCAACCATTCTTCTTTCGCTTCCTTGCACTTCTTGTTAACCTCATTTCTCAGACGTCTGTATTCTGCTTTCCCCTTTTCATCTCTTAGATTCTTGTGTTTCCGCCTTTCATCCATCAATTCTAGTATATCCTGAGTGATCCACGGTTTTCTACCTATTCTTTCTTTCCTACCAATGTTTTCTTCTGCGGATTTTGTTATTTCATTATTCAAAAGTGCCCATTCGTCTGCAATTGAAGTTTGTTTAGGGGTTTTGATTAGTCCTTCCTTTATACTCTTCTTGAATCTTTCGTTTACATCCTTTACTTTCAGTCTGTCTATTGCCCACCTTTTTGGCTTTTGACTTTTCTTCAGTTTCTTCAACTTTAATCTGCATTTCATTACAACCAGATTGTGGTCAGAGTTTATGTCAGCACCAGGATATGTTTTACAATCCAAAATCTGGTTTCGAAACCTCTGCTTGACCATAATGAAGTCGATTTGGTAACGCCCTGTATCTCCTGGTCTCATCCATGTGTATATTCTTCTATTGTGGTTATTGAATAAGGTGTTAGCTATGACCAGCTCATGTTCGGTGCAGAATTCCATCAGCCTGCTTCCTCGATCATTTCTTTCACCTAATCCGAAATCTCCTACTATCTTCCCTTCTCTCCCTTTTCCTACCACAGCATTCCAATCTCCCATTACTATAACATTTTCATCACCTTTGATATACCTCAGAATGTCATCTATTTCTTCGTAGACCTTTTCAACATCCTCATCATCAGCTTGACTGGTAGGCATATAGACTTGTACCACTGTGGTGCACGTAGGTTTAGTATTGATTTTTGCTACAATAATCCGTTCACTGTATTGCTCATAATATTCCACCCGCTGTCCAAGTTTCCTACTCAATATGAGACCAACCCCTGCTTGGCCATTGTTTGATTTAGTGCTAAGGACCCTATAGTCTCCTGACCAAAAGTCCTGCTCTTCCTGCCAGCGCATTTCACTAATCCCAACCAAATCCAACCTCAACCTATCCATTTCCCTTTCTAAGTTTTCTAACTTTCCACTTCCTAGCAGACTTCTAACATTCCACGCTCCGATCCGTAGAATGTCAGATTTCCTCTTTGTCACTTCTGTGATGTTAACCCCCTCTCGAGTAGTCCCCACCCGGAGATCCGAACGGGGGACTAGTTTACCTCCGGATTGGAATTTTACAAGGGAGGAGGCCATCATCACATGTAATTATGCATAGAGAGGTGCATATCCTCGGGAATAGCATTACGGCTGTAGTTTCCCGTTGCTTTCAGCCGTGCAGCAGAACGCAGTGTAGCCATTAGTTGGCTTATAATATCAATATCTTAACCGTCTATTAGACTAGTAAAGAATTGATTTATTCTGGAAGGCTGCTACTCCCTTTCAGAATAAGTAAAGAGCAATTCTACTACAAAATACTAACCTTCTACTAACAATTAAATACCAAAATTCTACTAACGAAAAAAATACTAAAGTTTCACCAACAAACAAATACTACCACTAAAACAGTCTGTCACCAGGCCCACTCACATGCACCCTCACCAGACACACACACACACCACAGTCTAATAGAACAATGACATATAGCTAATAAACAAATTAACTTCATACTTACAACTAAACTTGTATTAATATTTGATTTTGGAATTTCAAGCAGGTTTATTATGACAATTTGTGTGCAACAATTAATAATTTGTGAATGGTTGAAAACAAGTGCGCATGTTGAATAAATGATCCATGTGAGTAATAAATCAGAGAATTGTCAGATTGTGCATGGACACGATTGAACACTTTTTTTTTCTTAATAAGACACATTTAATTAAAGTGAAGGTTCACCAATTTATTTCGGTTAGGAATCTCAGGGTCAAGGACTTTATTATTACAACCCTGTGATTTAGACAGGAATGTCATAATTTTTGTGTGGTATTTTTATTAAATAAAAGTGGAGCGTTTTTCTTTAGAATTTTGTGTTCATCCTTTCCTATCCACGCGTGGAACTCTAATTCGGTTTGGCACCATTTATATTGATTCTCATGAGTGACAATCTAATACGTGTGTCTTTATTTTTGTCAACTCCTTTATTGCGTACCATACAACTGAAGTTATTTTTAACGTAGGATGTTGCTCATGCTTCACTCTTTCCAAATAGACCACTGGGTGTTAGTTTTAAGATTGAAGTTGTACAAAAAAGAAAGGATTTTATAACAGTGTCACTCTTGAGGTTTTAAATATGGAGACAAAAAATTGTATTTTTTTTAAATAATTTTTATTATTCTTTTATAGAATGTTACTTAAAAAGTTAACATACTTCATTTCATGACTGCAGTCTCAACAAACAATAAATTACTATTCTTAACTTAGGTTGCACAATGCACAGATTTTAAATCTTTGAACTTAAGTTTTCCTTTTACTTTAGGAGGTAATTTGACCTCACATGTCGATTCCAGTTCTTGAATTATAAGTTGAACAGCTTTCCTACTGGGAGTTTGAAGTTGGTTTTGATTGGTAGCCTTAGATAATTCACGTGTCATTGTTAGATTCTTTTGTCACTGAAATTGCTTTTGTAATTTCCAACAATGTCGTCTTATAGCTTGGTTTTCACGCTCAAGTACTTTTATCTTTATTTTGAGTGCGCCAATTTCCAACTTGGTTCTCTTTCTGTTCCGTCGTACTTGCTTCAGTTTGCTACTTTTTTTGAAAGAGGGACTCTTGTGGGTGGTGTAAAAAAGTTGACAGCATTGTTGTTGCCTGGAATTTCAGTCTAATCAATCAAAACTGGAACATTGGACTGCTGGTGCTGACTGACGATCCACTTCTGGTCATTTCCGATAGGTCTGATCGTTGCATCTTTGGTAAATTATGAGATTGTTGGCCGACATTGTGTCTGATTGGCGTCGCTGGAGCCACAGTGCAGGGCCGTCTCAAATCCTGAGAAGTCTATGGACTAGGGATGGCTGCTGGTATGTGTTTTGTACCTCCTATTGTTATCCCACACACTCCAATTTCACCGCACATTTCTTTGTTTCGTTGGACTCGTGTCTGATTTTTTTCGTCGTTGGAAATTCCTAAATTTGAAGATACAGTACTAGAAAATAAATAATATAAAACAGAAAATGTATATATATAGTGTGTAAGTTTATGAAACTATAAAATAGGTGTTCTGGTATGTATAGTTTGTATTCCCCTACCCATTGTAAGTCTTCTTTTCTCTTCTCCCTGTACTTTTCACGGTGTTCCTGAACTCCCCGAAACAAATGACTGCAGTGCTGCTATTTAAACACAATGTCACTCCTGAAGATGTCTTTTGTGAAAACTGGGGGACAAATTCATTTTGAGCAAAAACCTTTTAAAAAATAAGTTTAAAAATCCAGCAAAGACACAGCATAATCTAGATATTGTGCTGAATGAAAGGCACATTTTATATTTCTATTATCTTAACCATAGTAATAAACATAGGTGTTCAAATGCAGAACATATAGGTGGGGACAGTGTCATGAGGTTATGCCAACTTAGAATTATCGTAAAAAATTAAGTTTTCGACCAAAATAGTTCTGAAGTGCTCTTCAGCAACCTAACTTTGACCGGAAAAATTGATACACAAAAAAATGCATTTCTTTTGGGTGAAATATACACTGGCCGGCAAATAAAACCGATCACTTGAAAAATTCAACATTACCCTCATTCAAATCATAAATATAAACGCTCTAAGCCTAGTATATAACTTACTGTTCATAGCATGGCAGTAAGGCCAATTGTCTTCCTGGATGCATCATCACTCTTCACATCACTGCTTCACTCAACAATAGCGATTCATTGACATGATGCTGTTTCACGCGGAAAGATGTGCACGCCACCATTTTCGATCAGAACCACTGCCCTGGCAACATCTTCAGGCCACAAGCGCATATTCGTTTCTGAATTGCACAAGAACCGAGGATATGGCTGTATTGATCTTTTCCTATGCCAACAAGTGGCAAAAGAAAAAAGAATAAAACATTCTATTGTTGACGATAGAGATGGCGCGGGAAACAGCATCATTTCAAAGAATCACCATTGTTAAGTAAAACAATGACAATGAAGAATGGTAATGCATCCAGGAAACCAACCAACCTTACCTCCATGCTATAACTACAGTATGTACTTTACTAGGCCTATACCGTTCATATTTATGATTTGAAAGAAAGTAATGTTGAATTTGTCAGGTGATCATTTTTATTTTTTTTGCCCAGTCAGTGTAGGCCTAGTTTAGAGACCTGAGGACATGAAAATGCCCCATTTAACAACATTTCGAGGAATTCCTGCCAGTGCTTCCTTGGTATCTACAATGAGTTTCCCTGAATTATCCAGAACACTGCTCATTTCTCTTTCTTCTCCATTTCTAGATTTCACACCACAGGGTTGACAAAACTTGCTTCCCTCTATGTTCTACTCAACAAGAATACCCAGGATACCTTGCCCGTTCAATGCGGAGCAACGTTTGTGTTATTCCAAACTTTTCCATAGCCCTCACATTTTCCTCCGGATCATTGAGACAAAGGTTTTTTTTAACATGCTCCCCAATTAAATTTTGAACTTTATAGGCCTACTCTCAAAAGATTGAATTAAGCAGTGAAAAATTTATTTCTATTCTTACCTCGAATAACTTTATTTTCGGATTACATACATATTCAAGACCACTGAAAAGTTCTATTATGACAAATATTTCTAGTGGGTGCACATACACAGCAAAAAAAGCAAAACAAAAATGAAAAAGTGGAAGATTCTTTTTATGTATAAGGGGCGTTCACAAAAGTAACGAGCCGGAGGCTGGAATGCGCAAACCGGTGACTACATCGGCTAATCGCAGGGTGTAACGAGGTGTGGTTCTGACCAGAGCGTGGAAGGTCACAGCCCGTAGCTAGAGGGCACGCGTACACGTCACGTGAGATACAAAGCGAGCCGCAGCATGCATCAATCGTCCAATGCTGCCAGTCGCATTCCAAACAGTGACATAGGGTGTCAACCGAAGAGCATAGAGGTGTTGTTCGGTTTCTGACAGCGGAAGGAGTAGAGGGAACGGACATTACATTTTGCATGAACTTGATAGGAACACTTTAATAATCTAACTTATCTATGTATAAAATTTCTCATTCAATTAACACACTTCTCTATTAGCTATCAAAATAATACTTGGTATGTAACTAAGTACTAGAAGGTACTAATGAAACAATGTAAAAAATAAATAATGGCCTTAGATAAGAAGCAATCCGCGGATCAGGGATATCCATATTACTTTTCACGTGGCATGAACTAACGATTTATTTTAAAACATGGTGAAGCTCTAGACGAATTTAATATTACTCTTTATCGTTTTGAACAATAAAAATAATGATTCATTCTTCCCTTGACCAGAACATGGCTTTAACAAAACGTGGGATATTATTGAAAATATATAGTAATATATGATTCACATACTTTTTTGGGAGCCATTAGCAATTGAAAATACTGTCAATTGTCACTGCTGCACTGGAAATATTTGTAATATTACCTAAATAAAGGTTTTTATTTCTTGCTCATTCAATGACAGCAACCATGTTCGAGGCGCACACATTGACGTCATATCACGCCCCAGAAATACACCACACGACACACGTAACGTTTTAATTATGTGAAAAAAGAAATAATTGGCAATACCATTGGCCTGGATAAACGTTATTGATCATACCTGCCAACCTCTCAAAATGAAAAATCGGGAGATTCGACGCGGCGGCGATTGGGGGGGGGGGGGAGAGATTCAACATAATACATACACAGGCTAAGACATTTCAGCATATATATAAGTTACACTATTAAACTGTACATGACTAACATATGACATCCCAGTTTACAAATGTACTTAAGACTGAGTAATTTTAAATTCCAACTAGTCTATGAAACAAGAATACCATTCTTTCGACCACACTCAGGCATACAAAACTAGTGACGTATCGAAGATATTATTGGTCGTTGTTGCAGGTGACTGTGGCTGATTTTACCCTCTTCAAAAAGGTCTTGCTATATTCTTGCTCAAAACACTTCCCTTTCTGAATCGACTTCAGAGTTATAAGTAACTGAACTGCGTTCTTGGTTTTCTGACAAGACTGAACATCCTCTCACACTCTGCATTATTATGTGGAATGGTCAGAATGGAAAGCATAACTTTAGACAATTTGTCATACTTGAGTTCTGGCTGAGCCATATCTCCCGGCAATTTTTGAATTTGCGAACATCATCCTAAATAAAGGACCAGCGTGATCGGAACAATTGACAGGGAGGTTATGTTCAATAATAAACGATGTGAACAATACTTCTGCACATATTATACTGTCAGTGTCTTCCTCCTTACGCTTGAAATAATCAAGTTTCTTGTTTTCCCAACATATTGTACATTGTCTTTATGTTTCTTTGAGAGCACATGTTTTGAAATGTCTCCCTTTCCACCATGTGAGATACTGAAATCACACCTACAGACACTACAAAATGCAAATGTTGCGCCTCTTCTCGACTCGGTTATATGCGGTAAGTTATCTGTGTGGGGGAGACCGGGGTATTGCCGAACACGTAAGCTTTGAACCCAGATTTTACAAACAATTATTGACTCATGAAAGAACAAAGTAAATTTCGAAAATCAATCGTATTTACCCAGTAAACACTCGCAATAACAACCTTTAAACATGGATAGAAGTATCTTACAAATCAGTTCTAAAAAAATAATACCCACGTTCGGCATTACCCCCAACCAGGGGTAATAGCGAACATGATGTTCGGCATTCCCTCAAATCCAAAAAACAAGTTCAAACTGATGAAAAAAATATTTTAAATTAATTTAAGCCATTACCGCATAATTTACAATATTGTAAACAGTAGCCTATGTTTTAGTTTTAACTACTATTGGCGCCTTTTAAATGCAACAATCACATAAACACCGTTCAGCGTTCTTTTTCCATGAACTGCAGTCTTTACGAGTCCAATTTCTGCACAATGCTTTTGAACATTTAGACCATAGCTCATTGTCACGTCCAAATTCTACAAAAACACAACATACCTCACCAGAATCAGTTTGGGATGTAATAATATCAACTCACTCCTCCTTAAAAAGGAATGAACCACGCTCTTCTACCAATATTGTAACATGCTAAAAGTAAACACCAAGAAGGATTGAACCATGCTATTGTAACATACTAAAACCCCGATAACAGTTACTTGCATCTGTAGACCTGCAGCCGGACACTCCTTCCTCGATGAAGAATCTCTTGAAAATTGTTAGGACGAGTTAGGGCCTAATAAATGAAATAATTAAATAAATATATGTGTGATATATTTAGAACAAGGCATACTGTCTTTAATTGAGTGGCTTCAAATTAATATGATGATTGTTATCAATCGGAAATTATTTGGGGTAGTGCCGAGCAAGTTGTTCGCGATTGTCCCGTTAGACGCCATGATAATATTTTGTTAATAACTTCTTAAGTAAACAATAAAAATGTGTTCTACAGGATTGAGATATGAACTAACTGAATGTAAATAATACACGTACTATCCATATGAAGAAGTAACCGTATGTGTACTAATTTTTGTGCTAAATCGCTGCACAATGTTACTAGCAGTTTCATAAAAAACACGTTTCACCTTCTTACAATGGCGTCTTGCCGCCAACTGGAGTGTGCGGTTGCTGTGGAGATAGAGGGACTTGCGATAGACAGCAGCACCAATTTAAGACTCCGTTATGCCAACCGTTGCCCACGAAACACCCTGTTCGCCGTTACCCCGATGTTCTATTTAAACACAAATTGTGCTAAACGCTCCGGCACAACTCAACAAAATGACAGTGCCCCGCCCCGGCGCGCAACTGGGCTCTTCAGTTGGTTAAAGCACACTAGACAGTGTGTACTAGACAGTGTCTTGGTGAGGTGTGCTTTAACCAACTGAAGAGCCCAACCGCACACCGGGGCGAAACACTGTCATTTTGTTGAGTTATGCCGGAACATTGGCAAACACTGTCATTTTGTTGAGCTATGCCGGAACATTTAGCACAATTTGTGTTTAAATATATAATGGCTCAACGGACAATACATATTTTTCTTTTGAAAATTATATATTCAATGCCAAGGTAAGGTTATAATTGCTTTGGAGTGGAGTTTCGACTCCCATAGTGCACTGGCTTTGCTCGTGACGTGGATACACATGTATCAAATACGTCTTGCAATGGCCTTCCCAGTGTGTACTAGACAGTGTCTTGGTGAGGTGTGCTTTAACCAACTGAAGAGCCCAATTGCACACCGGGGCGAAACACTGTCATTTTGTTGAGTTATGCCGGAACATTTAGCACAATTTGTGTTTAAATATATAATGGCTCAACGGACAATACATATTTTTCTTTTGAAAATTATATACCCGAATGTTCGCCAATACCCCGGTCTCCCCTACACACTTTTAAATGTCACATCATATTTCTTCGCCATATTACCGAGGAACGGACGCAATCACTCAGATCGAAAGATCACAATAGCCTACGGGCATATTAATGCCAACAACATCTATGCAACTAAGTTGTACATAAATCATATAATTCCACGTGTGAAACAGATACAATATTCCGCAGCGCACAACTACCTATCACCCACAGGTCATTATGCAAAACATCTAGGAACAAGCCCTGAATTAACCATCCAAGATTTCAAACAAAGACGTATTCGAAGCGAACTTTTATAACAGCAGGACGTGACGCGGGAGTTAGTACGCAGTTGTCGATTATCGATACAGAGCGAAACTGCGGTATCGAGATACAACTTCAAAACCGTAAATTCGATCCGTTCGATAGACGACTGGAGTGTCATCTCGCACATTCAATCCGAAATTACGCGTGGGATTTTTGAAAAATCGGGAGATTTAATACGTTAAGCGGGAGGGCGGGAGAAATGGTCTGAAATCGGGAGTCTCCTGCTTAAATCGGGAGAGTTGGCAGGTATGATTGATGCGTGACTACCAACACTGTGCGTAACAAAAACCAGGGTGTTTATATTCGCTAGCGAACAATTATTGGTCTAGGCAAATACCATTGGTCCAGATTCAAAAATTGGGCTAGGCAAAACCATTGGTTTGAGAAATTATTGAAGTTCAGTTTTAGGGGGTGAGAGGATATACGAGTAGATCAGATATTATTGTAAAGAACTGGTGCGCTCGGGTGGTTCGAGGGCGATTTGTTATGAATAGGTGCTCCGCTTTTCTGTTTTACGATACCTGATAATCAAATAATATGAAAAAAACGGTCAGATTAGCTCAAATTAAAATTGGTAGTGTTTCGCTCAAATGGAAACTAACATTATATTTCCTTTGGGAATATTTGAAAACCAAATTGGATTACCAAGGTAGGTTAATTGATTTTGTGAAAGGGAGTGGGACTCCCGTAGCACATTGGTATTACTCGTGACATTAATACTACATGTATTTTGTGTCTTGTAATGGCCTTCTCAGTATGTGCTAGCAATGGTACACTGGGGAAAAAGACTGGCAATTATAATTTGAGCCAACCGGACCATTTTATCATATTATTTGATAATACATTCGCTCAAATAGAAACTAACATCATATTTCTTTCGGGAATATTTGAAAACCCAATTGGATTACCAAGGTAGGTTAATTGTTTTTGTGAAAGAGAGTTTGACTCCCGTAGCACATTGGCATTACTCATGACATCAATACTACATGTATTTTGTGTCTTGTAATGGGCTTCTCTGTGTGTGTTTGTCTTGGTGAGGTGTACCATACCAACTGACGAGCCCAATGGTACACAGGGGTGAAACGCTGGCAATTATAATATGAGCTAACCGGACCGTTTTATCATATTATTTGATAATACATCTGCTCAATTGGAAACTAACATATTTCCTTTGAAAACTGTACTTGTGCATAATTAATGCTGAAAATGGCCGACACAGCTGGAATTTTTACTATATAAGTCATGATTAGGGCCCGGATAGTTATGTGCTTAACTTTTCAGAAATATGTATGTATTTATGTGCTTAAAAGTGGGAAAATATGTGATTAAGTTTCCAAAATATGTTCTTAAATTGTATAGTATTTATGTCCCTCAGTTACTCAAAGATAGTTGAAACGTACAGCTGCTTCAATAACCCAGTCCACAGTACACATATTCCCGCTTAACAGACCGGGTCTTGACTCCAATTACTTACGTGAAAGAACCATTTGAAATTTTGATGGGAGGAGAGCTTGAATATGAAACAGCAATAATAATAAACATAACATTACACAATTAAGCTGACTTCCAAGGCTGCGCACGTGATACCATCTTAAGTGTAAACACAAGGACGCCATGTTGTCATAAAACAAAAGACACTCGGTCCATAGACAAATGAGTTACCACAAACAAAAGAATAACGCAAAGAAAAAATCGAACTAGGCCATGCTGCCCTTAAAAATACACTACATTAAAAACAGTTAAACTGTCTGGATTAGACACAAATAAAAGCCAAAAATGCTTCCCTAATCCCCCACACAGTGCTTTGCATAAACACAAATCTTACAAGACAGGTCCCCCGGATAATTACACGAATTGATCGACACCGGATTCACACGGAGTGACAGAACCATATTACTTGCGTGTTCGTACACGCCATGAAACAGAAACATGAACAAAACTGAAATAGAAGCCCTTGTGCGCAAAAGAATATCACGCGCGCAGCCAACAGATGTATTCCCTAACCACCCAAAATAATAATGTTAAATGTTACTTCTCAGTACGGTAGTTCTTATTATCGCACACGGTTTCTTCAAACTTTTGTAGGTTGGTTGGTTAACTGGCCGGGTGGAAGAGGAGACATCTTCGCACCCGGCCGCTGACGCACACGTTACACACGTCTGCAAGCTTCGAAGTCGGTATTCAGAATCACAAGCGTCAGCCTGCCGAGACACTTCACACTTGCTGGAAAATCATCCAGGCTCGCCACAAGAAACACTGCCGAGAATCTTAAATTTGCATGTCTTTTTAGTTACTCTTCTTGCCGCTATGTTGGTACCTCCGAGTCCGCAGTTGCCAGGCAGAGTTCAAACTAAACGCGGAAGATTCCGCGATGTTAGAACAAGGGTAGTCTTTGTTGAAAATGACGCCAATCACCGATATGCGCACCGATTGGCTTATTTCGGAAAAGGCGAAATGTCAGTGCATGGAAATGGGCGGTAACCCAAGCGAGACGCTTTAAGTCACATCTGGGAACACTCCAGTTCTGGCCACCCGCCGATTGGAATTTCTGTACTGTAATTAAATTTAAACAAGTAGTTCTGTGACGAACTAAAGAGCCTAGTTTTCTTAAAATTTAAGATTCATGCCAATCTATGGTTGGTTGGTTCTTAAGTTTAGGGGCTGCGACAACGCGGTCATGTTGCCCCGTGTACTTTGGGTGTGTGTAGAATCTGTCTGATTATAGACCTATCTAGAATAATGACAAAATCAAGTTGGTAATACTATCATTTCTAAGTACTGCAGTTTGAAATACACGTATAAAATTTGGTTGAAGTCCAATGGATAGTGTAGACGTTACATGCTGTTTGATATTGGATTTATCAGTGTGTGTGAAATAATGTTGGGAGCAATGTCATGTATGTGACGCTCAGAATTAATCTGAAATATTACGATCTATCATAGTGCCAATTTTGGATAAAATCCATTTGTTAGTAGGCCTATAGAAGTTACATGTAATTAAAAATTAAAACTAGCAGAAAGCTTAGAATCAGGTTGGCAGCACTGAGGTATAATTGTTACTCCAAATTAATCTACAATGTCAGGTGCTATACATGTGCAAAGTTTAGAGCTGATGGCTTGTTATTATCTATATGTGTACCAATTTTGGAATAGTTCGCATGCATAACTTCTGAGATATCCAACATAGAGCTCAAATTTCAATTGCGATTTTTCAGCAGTTGGTAGCACTGACGTCAATTTCAAATATGGCCGTGAGATATTCAGGTATAGATCTCTACTCTTACCAAATTTGGTTTCGATAGCTGCAGCAGTTTAGGAGTTGATAGGAGGGGACACACTGACCGACACATATTCCCGGATCGATCTCACAAGTCTACTTTTTCCTCATTTATGCAAAATGAGAAAAGTAGGCTAAAAGATTAGAGGTACATACTGTAAAACAATTCTGAAACTTACCAAATAGGGTACAGCAATTAGACAAACTTAACTGAAACGTCGATCAAACAATAACCTCGCGTGGTAAACTTCCTTTCATTTCGCCATTCAGCACATGATCAATAATCTTTATTTTATCACTCACAGAATAGGCCTACGCTTTCCGTTTCTGTGACATCGCAACAAGCACCTAGAAATCTAGTCAATGACTGAATAATTTGTGATCCACACCACATGATGGTTGTGCTCAATTCGATTATTGCCAAGCACTGTTGCATAGTCACTTTGTTGACTGCGTCACAATGTTAACCCTTGGATGTGTATTAAAAGCTTCTGTCTATACTCTGTATTTCAAAAGAATGAACGTGAAGGAAATGGCGGGAGCTTGGAACAGCTGAGCTGTGTTGCCAAGTTTTTATTGTTGACGTAGAACAGCTGATTCCACTAATACACAGGGCTACACTTCGGATATTATTTCATTATTATTATGTGCAATATAATGCAAATGCCGATCCTGAGTCAATGCCGAGGACATAGAGAAATACGGCATGAAATAAATAAATAACACACCGAAGCTATGCTACCTTTGTGACCGTTATTCCATAAATACGAGAAAGAGGCCAAACACTCGACAGCTATACAAATATAATACAAAATACAAACACAAAGTAATCTGATGATGAATATATCAACACTCACCATGCAATGATTATATCCTTCAAGATGAAACAAGAGTTGGGTGACGGTCGTTCGCAGTTTACAGCAGTTAACACAGAACGCAGAATTAACATCATGATAATACCAACCACACTCACTCACTGTATCGTGACTTTGTAGGTTAATAATAGCCACATACGTGATGTCAAGGTAAAGTATTTAGCACCAAGCACACAAACAAGCTGCGGCGATATTATTGCAGTGTTATTACATTGTCGATTTGTAGGTTATTGAATGACAAGCGTTAATTTGAACACTACGGTATGCAATGAACCTTTACTGGATACGTAAACACTAAGACTATTTTGTACGTCACGCATGTATTCTAAATTAAGTATATTTAAATTTTAACTGAACAAACAAGGCTAACCATGACAAAGTTTGATGTCGAAATTAACGATAGCCGGCCGTTACAGGTTGGCGCGGTCTCCGGCTGTAGCCTATTCCCCGCATTTTCCCACGTTCTTCCTGCGGTTCTATTTGCAACTTATTGACTTATTGACTCGATGCTAAAAGAAAACGAAACTATGACAATGAAACAAACTCCGACAACGTTAACAGGCAACTGAGTGAATGACAATGAGCTGGCAACGTATAATATTAGTTGTCAAAATCCAGCCAATAGGCGCCCCCGGCAGGCAGCTGTTCCAGCTCCCGCCATTTCCTTCACGTTCTTTCTTTTGAAATACAGAGTATAGCAACAATCTTGATACAGTATGTATGTTGATAAGACAAACCAAAGGTTAAGTTTAATTACGTCCATCTCTTTTGGTTGAAGTGAACTGCAGAAACGCTACATGCAGACTGTATTAAGTTTTTTTTAAGTTTATAAAATACGAGGGCTGGTTTTTAAGTAAGGACCGTTTTCTTTTTAAATTAACCGAACATTTTATTTTGAAACCATATTTATTTTTAGGTTTTACATACCTTCCTCTATTTTTTTACATTGTTGCCTTGTTTATTTAGGCACTTGTCATACCTTAAAACTAAGTTCTGAAATCCCTCTGCATAAAAGTTTGCTGTCTGCTCTGACAACCAAGAATTCACACTTGAGGCAAATCTATCGATAGAGTGGTTATCATGAATCTTCGGTCCTCGTGAATTTTCGTGTCAATTGTAGTCACCAAGTCATCTGTGATCACAGACTTGAGCGTTCATCGTCATGAACATTTTCAAGGGTGGAGGCTGAGAGGTGGTGGGAAGACAGAGAAGACGTTGGAGAGGCTTGTGTTCCAAACAGACCCGGCCAGTGGTTGGAAACTGTGCAAGATGATGATGACCTTCCGTCATTGCATTATCACCATACACCTCACAAAGCCGATGATGAATGTCTGCAGCCGACTTGTTTCTTGCACTCAAAAAACGTATCACAGATCGTACCTCACACGCGGCGGGCGAATCAATAATCTTGAACATTGTAAAGATGCACAGTTCAGCGTACAGCTTAGCTACACAGCTGCAACTGACGCCTCCTTGTTCGCAAAGGATGCCAGGAGGTAGCGTGCACGCTTGTTGCGGAGTGCGCACTTTAAAAAAAATGGCCATTACTTAAAAAACAGCTCTCGTAACCTTGAGGGTGCAAAAATCATTCATAAATGATACTGCATTTTATTTTGGGAGACATAGTTGATCCGCGTTATATCCGAATCCGCGGTGTATCGGGCTTCTACTGTAATTGATATTTTCTATGCTTTTGTTTAGTTTGGCAGCATTAATTCGTTAGTAGTTGGTCTTTTTGGTGTTAGGTATGAGAGTTGAATTTTATTTAATTCAGCAATTTGATGTCTTTTCTATATCACAGGGCTTCCAGTGACTCACTTTTCTCACTATTATTCACTATTTTCAAAGCAGCCTCACTTTTCTCACTATTTCATAAAATTACTCACTATTCTCACTTTTTATTACAAAAAAGTCACATTCTGTGTTAAAAATGGTCTCATGCACAATCAGATTGCTAGAAACGACCCAAAATATACCCATGAATGGGTAGTTCATTTTTCTGCCACCGGTGCCTGGGCGCGCTGCCGGCAGCGAGCCAGGCGGCCAGAAAGCATGAAAAGCTTCCATAGTGCAATACCACAGCCGGGGCCATGCAGCGATCGCCGAAAATTTTAACTAAGCGTTTTTTAACAAAAGTTCACATTTATATTTTTGTTTTACGATTTAAATTTCTTGAGTGTTGCATTGATTATCCATTATTTTACAAGTGTCCTCTAACTACATGAAAAATCACAACCATTACTCACAGATATTAACATAGGTGCAATTTGGTTGACATTTTTGGGGGACTAATTGTTTTTCAGATATACATTCTTAAAAATTTTGTCCATTTCAATACAGTTTTGTCACATTTTTGGGGGGCTATGGTTGGTTTTGTGGAGCTTAGCCACCCAAGCCCCTCCCCCCCTCCCCCGTAATTGCGCCTACAGATATGAACAAACGTTAACATTATGAACCAGATACACGGCCATAAATGCGAATAATGCTAGGAATTTACTCACTATTTACTCACTTTTTCATACAAAAACTCGCCTTTTTTTTTCACTTTTTTGAAGAAAAATCACTCACTATTTCACTATTTTTGGACGAGTGAGTGGATGGAAGCCCTGATATCACATAATGTTTCCTCACTTCTAAAGGTCTGAAGTTTCATGTGTTATGCTATGACTTCATCATCATTTATTTACAGTTCTAGTGGCTTCGGTGGCATAGTTGGTAGCATGCTGAGTTTCTATGTCCAAGAATGCGGGTTCAAACCCGGCCGAAGTCGTCGGATTTTTTAAGAGCATTAACAATCCCTCAGTATGCCTTCCTTCGGAGGGGAAGTAAAGCCGGCGGTCCCATGTCATAGATTTATGGCATGTTAAAGAACCTGCCGGTAATTACACCTGTGTGAATCTAAATTAGTTTAAAAATATAAACAACGCTCAAGTTCCTATGTTCGTCACCATGAGCCGACTGGTGGTGGTGTTTAGTAGCCAAGTTTTGAACTAGTAGTCGCTGACGGTGGCATTTGGCGGCAAAAGTAGGAACTACTTGATAAATTGAAAGTCATCATCATCATCATCATTTCCCCTTATCCAGCTCCTGCCGGGTCGGGGTATTTATGGCACTTCTCCACTTTCCTCTTTCCTTCCACCATTCTTCTTCCACGATCTTGTCCCAGTCCAGATTTCTTTTTCTTACGCTGTTCTTCACTGAATCAATCCACCTTGTTCTAGGTCTTCCTCTTGCTCTCTTACCCTTGCACTTCGCCTCCAGCATCTGTCTTGGTATTCTATTTTCCTCCATCCTCTTTACATGTCCAAACCACCTTAGTTTATTCTTCTCAATTCTCTCATTTAGTTTTTCCATCCCAACTTCCTTCCTAACATCTTCATTCCTCACTCTGTCTTTCCTTGTCCTTCCTATCATACTTCTTAGGAATTTCATTTCACTGGCTTGGATTCCACTCTCTTGCCTGCTTGTCAGGGTCCAAGTCTCAGCTGCATAAGTTAATATGGGAACATAGTACACTTTATACATTACCTCCTTGCTTTTCCTTGGTACTTCCTTATCCCAAACAAGTTTTCTTACACTTTGATAGAATGCATTGCTCTGCTATACCCTCCTGCCAATCTCCATGTCCAACCTACCAGTTTGCATCAATTCACTTCCTAGGTATTTGAACGTGTCCACAATTTCCAAACTCTGACTTCCAATTTTCACAGTGCCCTTTCCTTGTCTTTCCCCTCTTGTCATCACCATGGTCTTGCTTTTCTCTGTGCTGATTTTCAGGCCGTACTTCTGAATATTTTCGTTCAGTGCATCTAGTTGTTTTTGCACTTCTTCAGTGTTCCTTCCCCAGACCACAATATCATCTGCAAACAACAGTAACTTCATTTCTTTATGTCCATATGCTTCTTTTGTTTCCTTTACAATTTCATCCATCACCATTATGAACAAGAGAGGTGACAGCACACTCCCCTTATGCAGTCCTTATTTGAATTAAGAAACAGAAACACACACTAAAACAGTCATCACAATTAATACCAGTTATCAGACAGATTCTGCACACACCCAAAGTACATGGGACTACATGACCGCATTGTCGCAGCCCCTAAACTGAGCAACCAACCAACTATTTACAGTTCCAGTTTCCTGCGTACTGTTGACAAGCCTCTTCCTCTGTCCACATACGTCTTGTTTTTCATGACATCATCTAGTGTCCTTCCCTTGGTTGCAATGTCTGACTTGACCATGTCCATCCAACGAGTTCTTGGTCTTCCCACCCTACGTTTACTATCCACCTCTCTTTCTAGCTGTATTCTTGCTGACCTCGTAGGTTCCATTCTCATCACGTGTCCAAACCACTGAAGCCGTGATGAGCTGACTCTGGCAAGTAGACATGTCTTGATCCCATCTATGACTTATTGAATGAAAGGTTGAAATGTGGATTTAATTTATTATATCTTCATTCAAATAATCAGTGAGGGTTTTTTTGATGTAAAAAATACTGCAGCTAAAGAGTTAAAAGGATGACATGTGTCGCTCATCAGTCAGTCCAGGTTAGAAATCTAACACCTATACAAGACAAATATTGTCTACAAAACCCACAAAGCCAGTCACGAACAGTCGCGGCCCTCCAACAGTCACTCCCTATGGCACAGGAAATCTTATTAAACTGCAACTATACCTCATTCCATGTAAGTTGAGAGTCAAATGACAACACACCAGAGCCAAGGAGAAGAGCTCTTACCTCTTACTGATGTGAAGTTTACACGTCTTAATTAGATTATCACAAATACTGGGCAATTTAGGATTACGTGTTTCGACCCTCAAATGGCCTTCATCGGATCCTGATCACTGTGTAGCGGTTAAAGTTTACACTAAAGAATTAATTAATTAATTAATTTAATTTAAGTTGCTACTACAGTATTGTAGTTTTGAAAGCAATGAATAATCCACTTCCGGCTTTTTTGGCCTGTCGTAACTTCACCAGAGCCCCTTTAGCCGTCATTTTTCAGGGTACCAGTAGGGCCTTCACAGCTACTGTAGCGGTCCAGGGCACACAAAGTCTCCACTGTACTTCACCCCTACAGGCAATCCCCTACTTTATGCCGTTGCCCGTCTCCCACGACGTGGACGAGGGGTTGGACTTGTGGACCTATGGCTGTGAAACTTGGACCATGAAGAAGAAAGATGAGAGAAGGTTTCAGGCAGCAGAGATGAGATTTTCCAGAGCCATGGTTGGTAAGACAAGAAAAGAGAGAATTTGCAATGAGCATATCAGAGAATTGGTTCAGGTCGACAAACTACAGGATAAAATAACCTTGAAAAGGCTCATGTGGTTTGGCCATATGCAAAGGATGGATGTTAACCAGAATTCCAAAACAAATGTATGAACTGCAGCTTCATGACCGAAGACCAAGAAGAAGATATGCAGACATGGTGAGAAATAACATCCAACGATTGGGCCAGGACTTGGACAGCATTGAAGAAGAAGAGAAGTACAGAGGCAGAAATTGGTGGAGGGGCCTCATTCGCCGACCCATCTAATAAATGGAACGACGTGGGATATGTACAGTATTGTAGTACAGTGAAACCCCTCAAATCCGAACCCCAAAAATCCGAAATCCCGGGAAATCCGAACGAGTTTTTTGTTGACAAATTTAAGTTTGATAAACACACGCAAAAAGAGAAACTTATTTAGTTAGTCATAAAACAATTATATATTCTACATTATAATCTTATTTTACATAATTAGTTGAAAAATTATCAAAGAAGTACAGTTAGCATACCTAAAAAGTGTAAATGTGTCTACATACTTGTCATCCAGGATTGAAAAATGTAAAAAGTCGGTTATTGAAATTCTTTAGGTTGCAAAAACAATGAAATAAAAATAGAAACACACAAAATATCACTTAAATCTTTCACTTGAAATCAGTTATCTTCAATTGCCGAAGTGACGAAAGCCTTCCTGCGGAGGCAATAGTGTGCCAGCGTTGCATGAGCATGACATCGTTTGGCGTGGTTGCTGCGTGTTGTTCTACGAAGCGCAATGCGATGTCGAGCAGAGGCAGCATCAGTATAAGTCACATTGGCTGTCGAAGTTTCTTCTTCCTCACTGTCACTAGCTACATTGCCGTCATGTTGACTTTGGACCAGACTCATTATTTCATGTTCGCTGCATTCTTCATTGACGTCAACTCTTGCCTACTCCTCTAGAAAACCTTCTCCAGCATCCTCACAACCTGGTACTTGCTGAACAAAATGAAGGAGCTCCGTGTTATCGTCTTGTGTGACAGGTGTAGGGGTAGGTGTTTTCTCGAACTCGAGGCTAGGCCAAAGCTTCTTCCAAGATCTGCACATTAAGTTCGCTCTTGTATTGCCACGATTCTGCAACCCAGTAAATGAAATGAAAATCCACAGCCTGCTTCCAGTCTCCGACCGGGTCAGGAATGGAATGAATGAAGCCCCCATCTAGCGGCGAGGATATGAATTGTGCCGGCTGCCGAAGCCTGACGCACTCCTCTGGGGCAGTGATTAAATGAATGACAGATGAAATGAGATGATAGTGGAGAGTGTTGCTGGAATGAAATTTTGACAGGGAAAACCGGAGTACCCGGAGAAAAACCTGTCTGCCTCCGTTTTGTCTAGCACAGATCTCACATGGAGTGACCGGGATTTGAACCACGGACCCAGCGGTGAGAGGCCGGCGTGCTGCCGCCTAAGCCACGGAGGCTTCAACCCAGTAAATAACGTCTTTTATTGTAACTTTCTTCAGCTTCTCAATGATAGAAAGAGAACCATTTTCTTCAATAAGATATCGTAAGAGCATTTTTCGGTAGCTTAGTTTTATATTCTGTAGAACACCCTGATCCATAGGCTGCAGCAGCGATGTCACATTGGGAGGCAGAAAAACTGCTTTTATGTCCCCGCATATCAGCTGCATGTCTGATGGGTGAGAAGGGGCATTGTCTATCAGAAGCAGAGCTTGAGGTGGCAGTCCCATTTTCTTTATTGAATTTTTTTCACCGAAGGAACAAATTGCTTGTGAAACCACTCCTTAAAAAGAGAACTAGTCATTCATGCCTTGTTTTGATTCCTGTAATACACAGGGAGAGAATTCATATTCATGTTCTTAAGGGCTCGTGGTTTGGCAGATTTACCAATCACCATCAATGGAAGCTTGTTTGACCCCGCTGCGTTTTATCACTTGTTACATTGCAAAACTGTTCAATTTTGACACGTTTTTTTTTTTCGCTAGCTAACTTTGTCAAACTTTCCTCAGCGTCCAGACGCTTTAAAGCTTTCAGTTTTTGTTCTACAATACAAGAACTGTGTTTTCGTTTGCTTGCCATTATTTAAAATCAAAACATTAATCAACACCTTTTACTTAATTAAAAACTCAACAATAACAATGCAACTCGAACAGAAAAAACCAACAGCACACAAATTAAGCAGTGCAGTGACAGGAGACACACACAGAACAACAGATAGGAGCTGACTAACTATGTTAGGGTGTTGTAGGTTGATTATCAGGGTTGTGTTCTATTTTTAGCGCAGGCCTGCTGAACGACAATACCGTCAGCTACTTTCCTGCCACCTGTTCACCAGTCAAGGTCACTAACCTCGCTCGTCGCGCGCCAGAACTAGCCTGCCACGCTCAATGTACAGTCCTATACCGTAACGAGGGCTCGTTATTATGTTATGGATATTTTTCGGCTAATCTGAACAAATTGAAATCCGAACAGGCTACAGCCCCAATTAGTTCGGATTTGAAGGGTTTCACTGTAGTTCATCTTGGTTGTATTGTTTCATTAAAATTGATTGGAATATTTTCCATGTTAGGTCCGTATTGACAAATAATAATGTTATTGGTTTTACGTCCCTTTTAACTGCTCTGCTTTTAGAGACACCGGGGTGCCGGAATTTTGCCCCCGAAGGGGATCTTTAATGTGCCAGTATATTTACTGACACGGCTCCCTCGCATTTGCGCACCCTCAAATACCAGATGATTGCGCCAGGATACGAACCTGCAACCTCGGGCCCAGCAAGCGAGAACGTGACCGCTGAGCCACGCAGCCAGCTCCATATTGACACTTCCACAGTATTGATTAGGCAGTAAATTGATCCCATTAAGTTTTGCATTTGTATTCCCGTTTTTGTCTTGACGGTTTATTTTATGAATTATGTAATAAAGATCTTAAAAAAATGTATATACACGTGTTTACAAATAAAACCAATATGCAGTAAAAGCTGCCTAAGCCGGTCCGTTTATATACCGCAAACTTGGACAAACGGAAAACAAAATTCGGAATGGAGGTATTTCCTATGTAAAATGACACTGTAAACCGGATAACTACCTAACGCTGAAATTGAAAGAAATTTAGGAACTGTAGGCGTAAATAACCTGACAAAGACGAATTATCTTATCATATCCATAATACAAAGCTATGTACTAAATTTTGAGCACAACTGTACTTGCTCCAAAGTCCTAAGAAACATTAATTCTAATTTTTCCTCAAGGATGCAGCAGGTATGCTACATTTCACAACATCTGTACCATTACTTCCTCCAACCCTCTTGTAATACACACAGTTTCCGTCTGACAAATGAGAGTAGAAGAAAACAGTGGACTTGAGTGATCTTTAAAGGTGTTCTTTCTGCATTTTTTTTTACGTACTGTAATTCAGTGAAGTATAGAGAAAAGCAAGACCATGGTGATGACAAGAGGGGAAAGACAAGGAAAGGGCACTGTGAAAATTGGAAGTCAGAGTTTGGAAATTGTGGACACGTTCAAATACCTAGGAAGTGAATTGATGCAAACTGGTAGGTTGGACATGGAGATTGGCAGGAGGGTACAGCAGAGCAATGCATTCTATCAAAGTGTAAGAAAACTTGTTTGGGATAAGGAAGTACCAAGGAAAAGCAAGGAGGTAATGTTTAAAGTGTACTATGTTCCCATATTAACTTATGCAGCTGAGACTTGGACCCTGACGAGCAGGCAAGAGAGTAGAATCCAAGCCAGTGAAATGAAATTCCTAAGAAGTATGATAGGAAAGACAAGGAAAGACAGAGTGAGGAATGAAGATGTTAGGAAGGAAGTTGGGATGGGAAAACTAAATGAGAGAATTGAGAAGAATAAACTAAGGTGGTTTGGACATGTAAAGAGGATGGAGGTAAATAGAATACCAAGACAGATGCTGGAGGCAAAGTGCAAGGGTAAGAGAGCAAGAGGAAGACCTAGAACAAGGTGGATCGATTCAGTGAAGAACAGCATGAGAAAAAGAAATCTGGACTGGGACAAGATCGTGGAAGAAGAATTGTGGAAGGAAAGAGGAAAGTGGAGAAGTGCCATAAATACCCCGACCCGGCAGGAGCTGGATAAGGGGAAACGATGATGATGATGTAATTCAGTGACATGACTTCTGAACGTAAGACACTTACACTGGAGGAGAGTTATTGAAGAACATGAGAAAACACACGTCCGGCTAAGGAATGAATTGTGTAGTTTAAAGTGGGAAAAAATCATAGTAATCCTATGCGATAACACAGTATTTCTTTGTAGTGTCTTTTGTCTTATTAAAACTCAACCCTTTGTAAAACGTAAACCTGTGAAAACGGAAAAATAAATCCTGAACGATTGTGTTCCGCTTTAGGCAGGTTTTACTGTAGTAGTAAGTCAACAAACAAATACTATATGCACTGTACTTACTCGACTTGTGAAGTTTCACTGTGTTGACTTATCGCGTGGCCGCTCCCTAGCCGCTTGAGGGTCGAAACTCATAATCCTAAACTGCCCCATTATTTGTAATAATCTAATTAATACATGTAATTTTTTCCAGGAGTGTCATTAAAGCCAGTTTAGAATTCATAAAGTGTCTGTAATATTTCAGTCGACGGTAGTGTGTTTGTATAGGCAAGAGCTCTTCTTCGTGGCTCCGGTGTGTTGTAATTACTCTCAACTTATATGGAATATGGTATGGTACGGCTGAGAAATACTAAAGCATTAAGCCCCTGCAAAAAAGAACTACAGTGGAATCTCGTTAGCACGTTCTCGGTTACGACGTTTTCCCGCTTAGCGCGATGATTTTCTCAAGTCCCAGTCCCAATTCTACAAAATACATGTTAATATATCCCTTAATACGTTCTCTATTCCCGCTTACGACGATCAAATTTCCGTTGTACTATTTGTACGCGAACCGGATTTTATTCTTATTTCATTATCAAATTCGGCTTCTGGAAAACACGACGCGATATTGCCTCATTGATAGTTATTGACAGTGTAGATGATTTAATTGTGTTTGACGGCGTAGAAGTGGCTATAGCAATGACGCAACACAGGTGATGTGTGTCTCTCCCGCTGCCCTTTCTCTCCTTTCTCAAGTCCCTATCCTACTAAATTCATGTTGAAATATCCCCTTAATACGTTCTCTATTCCCGCTTACAACGATCAAATCTCCGTTGAACTATTTGTTTTTAACAAATTCACAAAGAAATTTGATACAATGGTCCGGTTAGCTCAAACCAGTTGCCAGCGTTTCGCCCCAGTGTACCAATGGGCTCTTCAGTTGGTTATGGTACACCTCACCAAGACGCGTGGCTAGTACATACTGTGAAGGCCGCTGCAAGGCACAAATGTTGCCACGAGCAGCGCCAATGTACTATGGAAGTCAATACTTCCTTTCAAAAATAATGTTAGCTTACCTAGCTAATCCATATTGGAAATATCTGTTCCCGTAGGAAACAGGATGTAAAATTGTCCGATTGAGCTATGTACATTAACAAATTCACAAAGAAATTTGATACAATGGTCCGGTTAGCTCAAACCAGTTGCCAGCGTTTCGCCCCAGTGTACCAATGGGCTCTTCAGTTGGTTATGGTACACCTCACCAAGACGCGTGGCTAGTACATACTGTGAAGGCCGCTGCAAGGCACAAATGTTGCCACGAGCAGCGCCAATGTACTATGGAAGTCAATACTTCCTTTCAAAAATAATGTTAGCTTACCTAGCTAATCCATATTGGAAATATCTGTTCCCGTAGGAAACAGGATGTAAAATTGTTCGATTGAGCTATGTACATTAACAAATTCACAAAGAAATTTGATACAATGGTCCGGTTAGCTCAAACCAGTTGCCAGCGTTTCGCCCCAGTGTACCAATGGGCTCTTCAGTTGGTTATGGTACACCTCACCAAGACGCGTGGCTAGTACATACTGTGAAGGCCGCTGCAAGGCACAAATGTTGCCACGAGCAGCGCCAATGTACTATGGAAGTCAATACTTCCTTTCAAAAATAATGTTAGCTTACCTAGCTAATCCATATTGGAAATATCTGTTCCCGTAGGAAACAGGATGTAAAATTGTCCGATTGAGCTATGTACATTAACAAATTCACAAAGAAATTTGATACAATGGTCCGGTTAGCTCAAACCAGTTGCCAGCGTTTCGCCCCAGTGTACCAATGGGCTCTTCAGTTGGTTATGGTACACCTCACCAAGACGCGTGGCTAGTACATACTGTGAAGGCCGCTGCAAGGCACAAATGTTGCCACGAGCAGCGCCAATGTACTATGGAAGTCAATACTTCCTTTCAAAAATAATGTTAGCTTACCTAGCTAATCCATATTGGAAATATCTGTTCCCGTAGGAAACAGGATGTAAAATTGTCCGATTGAGCTATGTACATTAACAAATTCACAAAGAAATTTGATACAATGGTCCGGTTAGCTCAAACCAGTTGCCAGCGTTTCGCCCCAGTGTACCAATGGGCTCTTCAGTTGGTTATGGTACACCTCACCAAGACGCGTGGCTAGTACATACTGTGAAGGCCGCTGCAAGGCACAAATGTTGCCACGAGCAGCGCCAATGTACTATGGAAGTCAATACTTCCTTTCAAAAATAATGTTAGCTTACCTAGCTAATCCATATTGGAAATATCTGTTCCCGTAGGAAACAGGATGTAAAATTGTCCGATTGAGCTATGTACATTAACAAATTCACAAAGAAATTTGATACAATGGTCCGGTTAGCTCAAACCAGTTGCCAGCGTTTCGCCCCAGTGTACCAATGGGCTCTTCAGTTGGTTATGGTTGGTTCCTACGGGAACAGATATTTCCAATATGGATTAGCTAGGTAAGCTAACATTATTTTTGAAAGGAAGTATTGACTTCCATAGTACATTGGCGCTGCTCGTGGCAACATTTGTGCCTTGCAGCGGCCTTCACAGTATGTACTAGCCACGCGTCTTGGTGAGGTGTACCATAACCAACTGAAGAGCCCATTGGTACACTGGGGCGAAACGCTGGCAACTGGTTTGAGCTAACCGGACCATTGTATCAAATTTCTTTGTGAATTTGTTAATGTACATAGCTCAATCGGACAATTTTACATCCTGTTTCCTACGGGAACAGATATTTCCAATATGGATTAGCTAGGTAAGCTAACATTATTTTTGAAAGGAAGTATTGACTTCCATAGTACATTGGCGCTGCTCGTGGCAACATTTGTGCCTTGCAGCGGCCTTCACAGTATGTACTAGCCACGCGTCTTGGTGAGGTGTACCATAACCAACTGAAGAGCCCATTGGTACACTGGGGCGAAACGCTGGCAACTGGTTTGAGCTAACCGGACCATTGTATCAAATTTCTTTGTGAATTTGTTAATGTACATAGCTCAATCGGACAATTTTACATCCTGTTTCCTACGGGAACAGATATTTCCAATATGGATTAGCTAGGTAAGCTAACATTATTTTTGAAAGGAAGTATTGACTTCCATAGTACATTGGCGCTGCTCGTGGCAACATTTGTGCCTTGCAGCGGCCTTCACAGTATGTACTAGCCACGCGTCTTGGTGAGGTGTACCATAACCAACTGAAGAGCCCATTGGTACACTGGGGCGAAACGCTGGCAACTGGTTTGAGCTAACCGGACCATTGTATCAAATTTCTTTGTGAATTTGTTAATGTACATAGCTCAATCGGACAATTTTACATCCTGTTTCCTACGGGAACAGATATTTCCAATATGGATTAGCTAGGTAAGCTAACATTATTTTTGAAAGGAAGTATTGACTTCCATAGTACATTGGCGCTGCTCGTGGCAACATTTGTGCCTTGCAGCGGCCTTCACAGTATGTACTAGCCACGCGTCTTGGTGAGGTGTACCATAACCAACTGAAGAGCCCATTGGTACACTGGGGCGAAACGCTGGCAACTGGTTTGAGCTAACCGGACCATTGTATCAAATTTCTTTGTGAATTTGTTAATGTACATAGCTCAATCGGACAATTTTACATCCTGTTTCCTACGGGAACAGATATTTCCAATATGGATTAGCTAGGTAAGCTAACATTATTTTTGAAAGGAAGTATTGACTTCCATAGTACATTGGCGCTGCTCGTGGCAACATTTGTGCCTTGCAGCGGCCTTCACAGTATGTACTAGCCACGCGTCTTGGTGAGGTGTACCATAACCAACTGAAGAGCCCATTGGTACACTGGGGCGAAACGCTGGCAACTGGTTTGAGCTAACCGGACCATTGTATCAAATTTCTTTGTGAATTTGTTAATGTACATAGCTCAATCGGACAATTTTACATCCTGTTTCCTACGGGAACAGATATTTCCAATATGAACTATTTGTTAGTGAACCGTATTTTATTCTTATTTCATTTTAAAATTCGGCCTCTGGAAAATACGACGCGATATTGCCTCATATTCTCTGATATTTATTGACAGTGTAGATGATTTTATTGTGTTTGACGGCGTAGAAGTGGCTATAGCTATGACGCAACACAGGTGACGTGTCTCTTTCCCACTGCCCTTCACCCCCTTCCCATTGTTTATTTCTCACGTAGGCACATTATTGTCTTCGTGTTCCGCACTATTGTCTTCTAGTTCTTAGTGTTCACGTCCAGTTATGACCTATTTTATTGCGTGTTTCATAATGGATAAGAAGAAATACGGCAGATAACTAATGACGAGAAGATTAAATACATTCGAGACGTGGACTGCGATCCTCACATGAAGCGTGTGGATATAGTGCGAAAGTGGAACATTCCTCCGTCTACACTGAACACGATTCTCGGCAAAAGGAAGGAAATTGAACGTGCATTTGAAGAAGGGGTGAGTGGCAAAAGGAAACGTGTGCGAGAGGGACAGTTTCCCGAACTAGAAAGAGCTTTATTGAAGTGGTTCAAGCAAGCACGTGCTTCAAACATATGCGTGCGCTGTCGCCGCCAACAGAGCCATCTCTGGCGGAGCGCGTGTGCGAGAATGTCCTTGCTGATCAAATATAAAGAAAGACCCTGTATTATATGTGTTTGGAAGCGGATGGGGAACATTGTCAGCATCTACTGTAAATCATGGCCAGTAAAACTGCATGGTAGGCTACTGATTTTAAGCACCGTAGGCCTAGATATGCGTGCGCGGTCGCCGGCAACTGAACCGTCACTGGCGGAGCGCGAGAGCGAGAGCGAGAATGTCCTTGCTAAGCAGAAATAAAGACCCTGTATTATACTGTAGTGTAGAGGTACAGTAATTAATTTTTATGTTATTTATTGCGTGTAAGTTACTGATAACCTATGTTTATGTCGTGACTGTAGTAGTGCATACAATCACTTACTAAGGTCGGCGATTGAACGTCCATATATACGCGTCCAAATTTTTCAGTCCCTTGAAAAACGTACTAACGAGATTCCACTGTATTTATTTTAAAATCAACAAAGTTGCAAGACTGTTTGTGGGTGGTATTGTGATTTTTCAATCTTGAGTAAAATTCTTTGAGTTCAAATTCCTGCCGACTTGTTAAAAGAAAACTCATTCAAAAATATTTTCTCAGACACGGGAAAGAATACGACTTGACTTTGCTTTGGTGAAACATCCGGTAGAGGTATTTGAAAATGGTCTTACCTTTGTGTTTCCATCCATTGTTGACCTTGTATTTTCTCGTCATATAAATCCAAGAAGGTAGTATTGTATGTTATGAAGATCTCTGAATATGTATCATCCCCCTGATTTCCTTTTCAACCTAATTTGTCCTTTTTTGTTATAAAATCAGCAATTAATTCTTTTGAATCTTTTCAGGAACCACTTAATTCGGGAGATGATGTCAGTGACGAGGACCCGTCGGATCTGTTCGACACTGACAACGTGGTTGTGTGTCAATATGATAAGGTGAGCAAAGATCGTGTTCTGAGTGCTCTTCTTTTTTTTCTTTCTTCGGGAGAGGCAAGAAAATAGTACATAAAACTCTTGATTACCCATGCCTAGTTTAGCAAAAAAAAAAAAAAATTGCCAATTTAAAAAAATTCCCGCTTGGGGAAATCTTAAAATGATAAGACACGCTGGAAGCCAGCCGACTGCAGCATGTTCAGAGAATACTTATTATAAAGTTAGCTCTTCACGGAACTTAAACACATTAGATATATTTTGAGAGAGAATGTCGTCTTGGTTACAACAGTGTTAGCGATATGTGGCAAGAAATAACTCTAACAAATAAACAGGGTCGATGGATCGGCCGGTGGCATTTTTAGCAGACGCTCACTCGGCCGATATATCGGCCCCATAAGGGTAAAACCAGAGGGAGTACGGTTTGTATCAAAATCTTCCAAATCATCTCATAGTACATGGAAAATTTAGCATTTCTTGAAAAGTCAACGGAAATATATTTCTTTCATTGTATGTCCACCTTGTTCTTTCCTACATTAATTAACTCTGGTAATACTTAATAATCAGTCAGTTAACTTCATCCCAGAGGAGTGCGACGGGCTTCACAATGTAGGAATGCGAATGTATTGTGTTGTCTTGTGTTCCCAGATCACCCGGAGTAGGAACAAGTGGAAGTTCTACCTCAAGGACGGCATCATGAACCTCAACAGCAAGGACTACGTGTTCCAGAAGGCTAGTGGAGACGCCGAATGGTGAGAGCTCGGCTGCGTGTATGATCGTGTGTGAATGTGAGAGAGAGGAAGACATTGGTTGTGCTTGGAAAAGAGAGAAAAATGGAACATATTTTTTCCCCTTTTGTTTTGTTGTTACTATACCTTGTTATTGTTATTTGCAAGCAATGACTGAGGACTTATAAGACTCAGAATTCTCTCTTCACAATGGGGAATTACCAAATATTGTATATAAGTTCTTTTTTTTTTGAAACGCAGTGAAATATCCTGAAGGCTAACAGGAATGTGATAGTTATTAATTCTACCTTTTTCAGTCAGAATCCTATGTTCCGAGGGGGTGATCGGAAACTAAGGTTACAAAGCCCACAGTGAAACGTGGACATTTTATTTAATGCAACCTACCTAACTTCGTGATATTAAGGATTGTAAATGAGAAACTAAAAGAAATACTCGATCAAAAAAATGTTATAATTTACGTGTATGAAACCAATACATTGTTCTACTTATCCATGATAAAGAGCATTCAAGAAATGTAAAACTATTAATATTATACAATAATATGTACGCAGTGGGCATGCTACTTAATTTCGTGGTAGCATACTTAATTCCGTGACACTATACTTTGCTAAGCAATTGTTCAGTAACAATGCATATAAATCCAACTCTGATGACTGGGATTTTAAGTATGTTCCTTAGAGAATACGGCTGCATAGAAGGTTTTGAATAATTATTACGTCAACCACTTTCCTTAACGACCTTGTAGTACAAGAACTGCTTAACAAAGAACGTTTTTTCACGCAAATACCATTCACTCAACTCGACTGTCGTAAACCCAGTGATGATTTCCGCTCAGAGCATTTTTCCCATGTAACGACATTCCTGTCATCTGTTGAGGACTCTTGGAACTCGTTGTAGAACGCCTGCCTTACTTCAGGATAAATATTAAGCCTGGTGTCACGAAATACAGTAGGTTTACTCTACAGCCAACTGATAGTTAGAGCCCTGCACGGATAAACAAAACGTTATCCGCATCCGTACGACCTTTCTCTGCATTTGCAAGTTTGTTATCCGAATCTACTAAAATGAGATGAAAATCCACAGTCGACCGACCAGGTGAGGGTTGGAATGAATGAAGTGGCGAGGATATGAACTGTGCCGGCTGCCGAAGCCTGTCGCACTCTTCCGAGGCAATGATTAAATGAAAGACAGATGAAATGAAATAATAGTGGAGAGTGTTGCTGGAATGACATTTTTGACAGGGAAAACCAGAGTACCTGGAGAAAAACCTGTTTGCCTCCGTTTTGTCCAGCACAGATCTCACATGGAGTGACTGGGATTTAAACCACGGACCCAGCGGTGAGAGGCCGGCGTGCTGCCGCCTAAGTCACGGAGGTTTGACATTGCAATAATATTTTAAATTAGATAAAGCATAAATTATTAACGCAACATATTTAGACATTTGAGGAAAAAGGCTTTGTATGCCATATGCTTATGTTTTAAATGAATGTTGTACAACCAGAATTACAACCCTTTCCTGTTCGGAGTGTTAATTATGCTTAATGACATAATTTGAATGAGATTAGCTTAAATCATCTTACATTTGTCATGGGGGAAAAAAAAAACATAACTGAAAAATATGATATGCCATAATTCATAAACATTCTGGTCCTAATAATGATATTAAACAAGTTCGGATTGTATTCTAAAAACTATCAGCACAACCATGCAAACTTGATCAACATCTACGCAGGGCTTTACTGATAGAACAGTAAACCGGTCATCAACGGAACTTCAAAGGGACCGAGTAATATTTCCGTTATGGAAAGGACTTAGGTTAATATAGGTGATCATGAAAATTATATATGAGTGTAAATACAACACTATGGTTTGGTACATACGTCTGGTTGATAATCCAGCTACAGGGGTTACGCCATTTACACGCTAAACACTAGCACTGTTGGTGCAGGTGGCTGAAACTCTACACAGTCGTACCCGACCACATGAATTAGAATAACCACCACACTACTAATTTCTATAGAACAGATGAAACACCAGGAATATCGGCTTTGTAACCTTCGTCTCTGATCACCCTTCGTAATTTTCAGTGTTGCCTGGTACAGTCCTAAGTATAAAGATGTTTTTCAGTTGTCAAAATTTGCTTTGGGTGAATAATACTGATCTATATACAGTGAGCAGATAATGACCTATCCCAAAACGTAGCGTTGTGCTTTAAAAGACACAACACAATTTTAAGGGGAGCTGCAGGAAGTTCGAAGGTACGAATCCTGCACTAACTGCGGCGATCCTTGTGATTTTTCTACTCCCACTGTAGGAAAATGCTGGGATATTACCTCCCCCATTCTCAATCCTTGTAATTAGTTACATACTACTACAGTTGCCACAGAAACATAGTTTATCAGACAAACACACATTTAACATTTGTCTGGGGGAGTGTGGTAAAATCCAGGGAAAAAGCATTCAGGATAGCTGCTGTCAGTGTCAGAATTTGAACCAAAGATACCTTTGAAGCCATTTTCTGTCCTTATTAACAATTAATGTAATAGGAGCTTCGGTGGCATAGTTGCTGAACTGCTGTGCCCAAGATCGAGAGTTCAAACTCGGTCGAAGTCATAGGATTTTTTAAGAGCGTTAAAATTCTTCAGTATGCCTTCCTTTGGAGGGGATGTAAAGCCGGCAGTCCCATGTCATAGGTTTATGGAATGATTAAGAACCTTCCACTAACCAAACTTGTGTGAAGCTAAATGTTTTGGTTAGATATCGTTGATACACTCGATGAAAGTTCCAACATTCACCACTAGGTGTCGTGACATCTGGTAGGGGAAGTTGGGACTACTTGAAATTGATTGGAACTTGTAGGTCACCCTATGGGTGTCCGCCAGAAGCAGCTACAGCCTCTGGCAAGCCGAATATGTCCTCTGACACTAAAAGCTATACGATAAATAAATAAAATAACAAATTAATATTGTAGGTTTCCGTCAATCAAATCAAAACAAAAAAAGTGTTGACCAACTGAAAGCTACAATATTAAGAATTTGAATCAATGATGTCCAGAATTGCTGCAGTTGCCCTCACGGCCATGGTGCACAATTTAATGAGCATGTCAATAATAATCTACTTTACCTTTAAGTGTATGAATGTCTGATAAATATTCACGTAACATACAGTAGAGTCTTGCAAACTCGGCCTAATGTGGACCGAAGGGTGGCCGAGTTTGCGAAAATGCCGGGTTATCGGGAACTGTGTTAAAAAGAAGAAATAAGCTATTTGTTTTGGTTTAAAAGTAATGCAATGCAGAACATCTACCGTATATACCCGAATGTAAGACAACCCCGAATATAAGACGAGGCCTAGTTATCAACTGCCTCTTACAGATTTTTTCCAAAAAATGCTCGCTAACTCATAACTAGCACAATATATGCCCTCAAGGTCGTGCTTTCATTTTTATAACGTCTCGTGTTATCGGAAATCCCTCTGCCCGCTTTTCCAAGACATACTCTAAGCAGACCCGACAAGCGGTCGGAAATTGCTCAAGATGATGACTCTATAATTTCTTTGTTCAAGAATGGGAGACGTTATTAAATTAAGATACGTTGATCACTCAATTACTGCTCGTAAAACGGACTGGTTCTTCTTGTAAAGATTGTTTTAAAACATATGTCTGTATGCTTTCGAACATATAATTTATCTACTTAAAATGACGTGTATGCGTAAATCCTGACCTCAAAATGTACGCTATTCGTATATGCATGGTAATTCAACATAACAAACCATATTTTAATCTTCATTACCGCATTGATTTGTTGCAAGTTACAAGATGCCAACACCACATACTACTTTGCAAATAATAACAATTAGAAAAAAAAAATTTTTTAATACCCTGAATATAAGACCACCCCAAATTTTTATAACACCAAAAGTGGGAAAAAACCTCGTCTTACATTCGGGTATATACGGTATTTGTTTTAACAGAAACACAAGTTTTAAAACGATTAAGCCACTACAATTACCGTACTTGAATATATAGTTCAGTGGCTTCGGTGGCGTAGTCGGCAGCATGCTGAACTGCTGTGCCCAAGATAGCGGGTTCAAACCCGGCCGAAGTCGTCGGATTTTTTTAAGAGCGTTAAAAATCCTTCAGTATGCCTTCCTTCGGTGGGGAAGTAAAGCCGGCGGTCCCATGTCATAGATTTATGGCATGTAAAAGATCCTTTCACAGACTAAACTTGTGTAAAGCAAAATTGTTAGGTTAGATTTCGTCAGAACGCTCCATCAAAGTTCCAACGATCACCACTAGGTATCATTGATATCTGGTGGCGAAAGTTGGAACTACTTGAAATTTTACGGAACTTGTAGCTCACTCCGCTGGAAGGAGCTACAGACTCAGGCGAGCCGAACATGTCCTCGGACACTCCCGGCACCAAAAGCCATCGATAAATAAAAATAAATAAATAAGTACTGTACTACTGTACTGCATAAAAATCAAGGGAAACAATTAAATTATAAAAGAAAATTTAGAAAAACTAGGCCTACAAATTATTTTTATAATATGTACAAAACAATTCCTGTACGCAAAATAGTTTTTTCACTTAATGAAAATTACTATTTACTTTTTTTTGCAAAAAGTAAGTAATGTTCTTTAGCTTTTCGCTTTGAAACCTGTTTCTTGAAGCCTCGTCACAAAGACGGTGAAGCAACAGAATGCCCATATCGGAGAAGACGAAAGAAAACAGAATAACGCTCTGTGCGGAATCACAAAACCAAACAAAAATCATGATTTTTTTTTCTCCTGTACGGGTGGCCGAGAAATCCGGAGTGCCGGGTTACCGAATGCCTAGTTTGCAAGACTTGACTGTACTTGAAATACCCCAATGACCAAACACAAAGCTCGTGCCACATTGATTCATCGACTTACAGAGCAGTCTCAATTTGTGTGCCATTGGGCTTGTCAATTGGTCAAGGACACCTCACCAAGACACTGGCTAGTAGACCTATACAGATCTGTTATCTGAGAACAGTGAGTTCATGGGAGAAGAGGAAGGTGGACACCTAGGATCCCGGCTGCAAAGTGATAATGTACGAGGAAGGATCAATGCAGCATGGATGCGTTGGGGTTCTGTGTGATAAGCAAATATCAACTCACCTGAAATCTAAGGTCTATTGTACAGTCATATGACCAGTTGCACTGTATGGCACTGAATGTTGGGCTGTCACTAAAAGTGCTCAACATTCTCTCCACGCAATGGAAATGCTGATACTGCGACGAATTATGGGTATTTCACTGGGGTTGTATAACGATAACAGGTGACCATTTGGCGTGGTCCCAATTCCTGATAAGATGGCTGAACACAGACTCCGATGGTATGGCCATGTGTTGAGAGCAAGACGTAACACTGTGGTAGATACTGCCTACAAACTGTGCCGGCTGCCGAGACCTGACGCACTCCTCTGGGGCAATGATTAAATGAATGACAGATGAAATGAAATGATAGTGGAGAGTGTTGCTGGAATGAAATTTTTACAGGGAAAACCGGAGTACCCGGAGAAAAACCTGTCTGCCTCCGTTTTGTCCAGCACAGATCTCACATGGAGTGACCGGGATTTGAACCACGGACCCAGTGGTGAGAGGCCGGCGTGCTGCCGCCTAAGCCACGGAGGCTTCACATATTCCAGTAATTGGAGTTATTTTATGTTGACCAACTGAAAGTAAAAATATCAATTGTTTTAAGGCAACAGTGAGAAATGGTTTCAAAACTATCTTTGATCAAAAATAAATCGCTACGTTCCTAAATAATGGAAGATATGTTTAAGTCTTAAGAAGAAAGTACGTTTTGTGGATACTATGGGTAATTATATTAAACACAGGTGTAATACAGAGCACGCCAGGGAATGTTCTGCACAGCTGCTATATGTAGCATCAGCAGTAACGTTGGCAGCATGGTAAACTTTGTTCTCACCACAGCCATTCATAACAGATGCTGGAAGTGTTGTCCTTGTGTTCAAAGACAGACTTCAACACGTCTGCACATATTGTCGAAGAATTTCTCTAAAGTTTCTTGCCTAATGGACTGCACATAATTAATGATATTCACTTTATATTCATCAATTGTTTTTGGATTAGTTTGTGAGCTGGTCACACAAAATTTACTTATCAAATCCGAAAGGTATCCCGGTTTGGACACTTTGAATTAGGAAACCGTACCTGAAATTTTAGTTTTAAATTTTCTGTAAACCGATCGCCTTCGCGAAAAACATATTCCACCAAAAAAAAAGCTCTCTCTTCAGTAGTAAACATTCATCATCATCTTCATTTCCCGTTTCCAGCTTCCTGGGTCGGGTTGTGAATTAAGGACCTCCAACGTTTCCTGTCTCTCCACCACTCCTCTCCTGTTTTTAGTACTTCTTCAGGTTTTCCTCCTCTCTTCTCTACACACTCCTACACTGTATCTGCCCATCTCTTTCGGGGCCTTCCTCGTGGTCTCTTCCCTGTCATCTTTTCACAGAAAGTTTTCTTTGGTACTCTCTCCTCTCCCATTCTCATCATATGTCCATACCACTTTAACTTTGTTGTTTCTATCCTGTCCTGCAGCTTCAAGATTCCTGTCCTTTTTCTAATCTCTTCGTTTCTAACTATCTCTTCTGGTCTTGCCCTCTATACCTCTTAGGAATTTCATCTCCGCGGCTTGTATTCTACTCTCCTCTCTTTTTGTAGTAGTCCACGCTCCAGCTGCGTATGTTAGTATGGGTCTGTAGTAGGTTGAATATAATACATTTTTACATTTCTTTGGGACATCTCGGTTCCACAGAATACCCCTTATGCTCTGGTAAAAACTGTTCGCTTGTTGTATTCTCTTTCCAATTTCCTCAGTTATCCTTCCATCTTCTGTGATCACACTTCCCAAGTACTTGAAACTTTTAACCACTTCTAGAATTTTCCCATTCAATTCTATCTTTCCTCTTCCTTCCTTCCTTCCTTCCTTCCTTCCTTCCTTCCTTCCTCTTGACATTACCATTGTCTTGCTCTTCTCTGTGCTTACTTTCATCCCATATTTCTCTATTTCTTGATTCCATACATCTAGTTGTTTTTGTACTTCCTTTTCATCCTCGCCCCATATCACTATATCATTATTGCCTGTATACTTTTGCACTCTTCCAATAATCTATCTGAACGTTCGCCAACTGCATTACACACTGAATATTTCGACAGCCCACATGCGTAGTCTTCGCTGTACTGCTACCCTGTCCAGGACACCATGCTGCCAACTAAACTGCTGATGCTACCTCTCACAGCAGCATGTAGCCACTGGGGAGAACATTTCTTGGCACATTGTAGGTAAATTGTGCTCTGAAAGAAGTTCATTTTCCGTATTGACAGATTCACTATATAACAAAAGAGAAACTGCTCTGCCTAGTCAATACATTTATTTACAACAAGTTATAAACTTGCTATTATATGGGACATATTTCGGGGCCTCTAGTACTGGTCCCTTCTTCAGCCATAAATTAAGTTGCAAAATCCAGCATAATTAAAGATATATAATAAAAAATACATAAAATGATGAGTGAATGGATGAAGTGAGGCGAAATATTACTCCTGAGAAGTAATATGAGTGTGCATCAGTAAAAAGTAACAATACAAGACTATAAGCTCAGAAGCCCCAGCTTGAACAGCAAGTTTCAGTCAACAGCATTGTAAACAACAGGCCATAAATCCCAAGTGAAGTGATTTCCACGTGCACAAACATTAGAACAGTGCTATATAAGTGTATTCTCAAGAACCTAGCACTACCAATGGTATTACTTTTTACTGATGCGCACTCATATTACTTCTCATGAGTAATATGTTCTTTTTCGCCTCACTTCATCCATTCACTCATCATTTTATGTATTTTTTATTATATATCTTTAATTATGCTGGATTTTGCAACTTAATTTATGGCTGAAGAAGGGACCAGTACTAGAGGCCCCGAAACATGTACCATATAATAGCAAGTTTATAACTTGTTGTAAATAAATGTATTGACTAGGCAGAGCAGTTTCTCCTTTGTTATACATTGTAGGTATTTAATTGATAATTCTATAGGAAGAGATACATATTGAATACAATTTTGTTTTATGAACAGAACTTTCATAAATAAAAATAAATAAACAAACAGGATTACAATATACAAGAAATGACGGGTCTCCGTGCCCCCATGCAACCGCTCCAACAATTTATTCTGTTATAATAATAATATCGTATGGCCTTGAGTGCCTGGTGCAAGCTTTGTAATTTGACACCCAGAGGGTAGCTTGCATGTCGAATTTCGTTGTTCCTTGAATCACTATGAAAGTCAAGGAGGGTAGATAATAGATATCAAAGCTCCTTGAACATTATAGCGCTTTCTAGTAGAGAAATGAGGAACTTTGTGTTGGCGGAAACTCCCGAGATTAATTTTGCCATTATGAACTCGGCCTACTGAATTCAAATGGGTTCTTTGACATGCCAACATCGTATGACATGCGTATCGTATTTTTGCCGCCTTTCAAAAATCACTTACCACGGGCAGGGGCGAACCTGCAATCTTGGGGTTAGTAGACCGACACGCTATCCACTCACCCACCGTGGCAAGCTATTTATTCTGTTGACCAACTGACAAACTTTTTTATATTTAGGAAATATTTCTGCTGAATTTCATAGTCTCTTTGTATTAAATCATGACTTCTTTGATATGCTTTTGATGGAAATTGTTTTCTCTTTAGCATGTTGTTGTTCCTATATTTTACATCACTGTATCCCTGTTACACTGCCTGAAATAAAACCAAGACTGTGACACACTGAATAAGGATTATAATATATGGGCTTTTGAAGGTTGAGTTTCAGGTCATCCTCTTCGCCATGGACTGATTCCAGTTGTCCAACAACGGTTGAGTAAGTGTTTTATTTTGATAGTTTACTGCCTCGATGAGATTCCCATTCTTGCCAATTCTCATAGTTTGTCTGCCCGTAAAATTACAAGTGTATACGAAACATCAGGCGACCGTAAAGCCAGGGTGGACTCAACGAATGGAAGACCAAGTTTGAAGTGTTTAACCCTCTTAGTGCCAAGCCATTTCCTGAAATACTTGCCAAGCCATTTTCAATGGTCATGCAGACTATTCGAGAAAAAAAAATCATAAATACCACATTTCCAACGATAGAATCATTATTTTTGCTTTGCATTATAACCAATACCTCATTCTTTCATACATTATGTTCGTAAAGGTAAATACTGCATCTAAACCTTTTTAATGGATGTTATTCTGACAATTGTTCAACTTTTCAATTTTTTTTTTGGTAACAAATCTATTTTGAGTCTAAATTAAGGACATGTAAGAGTCATATTCGAAGAAACACTATGTTTCAGCTGTATAAAGTTCTTAGATACATCTGTAGGCACCGCAATTTTGGTGGGAACGTGCGTGATTGGGGGAGCGGTAAGGGAAGGCGTGAATACAAACTCAAACCTAACGCGTAACGGACTTTGAAGGAAAAAAGTAGACCCCGCACAGGCAAGCTTGGAACCTCACGTTTCCAACCGTATGCAATAATCATGGATATATGTCTACAAAAGTCTACAAATATAAGACAAACAGCGCGCCGATTCAGTCGGCTTTGGCACTTTGGGAGCGAACAGCGAGAGCCGATCTGATCGGCGTGTAAGAGGATTAATCTCAAGATAAGCTTGAATAAGATAGTGGCAATGGTTGTGACCGGGAGAAATACAGGGTTGTATTTACTGTATCTATAAGCACCAGGCACGTCCAATCGTCTGTTACCCGTTTATCGGCCGACATCAGCTGATGTAATTGCCGTGGGGTGACAGATGCAGCTGACGTGAAGAGTGCGCATCGAGATAACATGGGGAATTAAGTCATCCGTGGTTGGCAGATACACGGGCAACAGCCTAGTGGACGCGCGACGGTGCCTACATATAAATATAACCCTGTAAATCGGCTACAATTAAATGTGTAGACAGATTCACCTACATGGGTAGTGTAGTCTCTAAAGATGCCTTAGCTAACAATGAAGTCACCAGTAGAATATAGAAGAGTTCCCTTTTCTACCAGGAAGTGGAGACACTACTCTGGGATACGAAATTTCCAGGAAAAGTAAAGTTGACTCTCTTCAAGTGTTGATGATGATGATCAGGTGCCATCAAGTCGGGCGTCGACTCCTAGCGACTGCATGGATGGACTGTCTCCATATGATTCGGTCTTCAGCCATATACTTCAGATCCTTCACTGACATATTCATTCTGAACGCTGGCCGCCCTCCGAGACCCTTCCACCTTTCCAAGCATAATTGTCTTTTCCAACGAATTAGAACGTCTTGTGTGTCCAAAATAGGACAGCTGTAATCTTGTTATTAATACTTCAAGAGACAGATCTGGTTTGATGTTTTGAATTATCCATACATTTGTCTTCTTGGCTGTCCAAGGAATACGCAGTATCCTTCTCTAACACCAGAGCTCAAAAGCATCAATATACTTCCTATCTCGTTTCCTTATGGTCCAGCTTTCGCAACCATATGTAGCTATGGGAAAGACTAGTGCCTTAACCATTCTAATTTTAGTAGACAAAGATACATCTGAACACTTGAAGATCTTTTATCCAGGCCTTTAAAAGATGCTCTTCCTAGGGCAAGTCTTTGGCGAATCTCTGGACTGCATGAGCCACTACTACTAATGGTTGATCCCAACCAACAGAGTTTCTTCACACCAATATGGAGATGAAGTTCCTTAGGTCCTCTATTCAAAGGACCAAATTGGACAAGATAAGAAATGAGAAGGTAAGGAAAGATGCTGGGATCACGACATCAGTTCTACACAGGATCAGAACATTGAGACAGTGTCCTGGCTACCCGTACAGGGAATCTTGCCCAGTTCACGTCATCGGCTCTGCCGGACAGCGGTAGCCACGAAGCTCCGAGATCATTAGTATAGCCGTAGCCCTAGGAAAGACAAGACTTGCTGCACTGTATACTGTTGCCTGTCATAAGCAGTTAAGAACTTATTAATTAATTAATTAATTAATTAGTTAATTAAATCCATAAACGAACAATAAATAAACTGCGCTGTAGCATGTAACCTTCACATGTAGGCTATACACAGCACTGAAGTTGGCGTACGCTCAACACGCACAGCTCTATGCTCCCCTTGCGAGCAGCCCTGCAATCACTTGTACTGCTGTGTTTACTTTCACTATTTCCATTCGGCGAACAGAATTTCGACTAAAATGGTTTGGACATGCAGAGAGGATGGAACCATCAAGAATACCTGAGTAAACTTGGAAAGGGAGATGGAAGGAAGGCAACCTCGAACCCGTTGGATGGACATCACACTCATGGGAAGAACACTTGAAGTCATCACGGAGAGCAAAGTGTTTATGAACAGAATGGAATGGAGGAGGCTTATCAACAGTACCCGGGATACTGGAACAGTAACCTGAAGATGATATGAAACCTCACCATTATCATCGTCTTCCTAGTCCTTGTCTCATTTTAGTGCAGGCAGGCCCACCTGACCTAGGAACTCATGCCTTGCGCGATCTGGGCTAGAAATGCTATTTTTTTCTGAACCCTTGACCATCTGGAGCTCCCACTTCTATCACTTTCATTTCTGGCCAAACCCTGCATTTACCATAAATTTGGAAGTAATCGGTGATGACAAGTCGACGCAGTCCCCTTGTAAGGCTTCAAGGGATGCCATGGTGGTCGAATTGGTGTAAGTGGCTAAACAACTCTTGTCTGTACAGCAGAAGATGTGGGTTCCGATGACTCTCCGTGATGACTTCAAGTGTTCTTCCCAGTTGAAGTTGACCTCTGTGAGGGTTGTGGTATTGACAAGGTCACATATGTCCGAATATTTGGAACTATTCAGCATTGCATGACGAATAAGACGAGGTGTCAACTTGTTAATGTTCCTCGACCAAAACAATAGTAATGAATATTTATAATCGATGCCGCCGACCGTCAGCTAACCATCATCTAAGTAGCCCTGAATTGACTGTCTTCAATTCTCTACTAGCTATCTAATTGGACTGTTATTCATAAACAACAGTCGCTTCACTACAGCATGTTAAGTATTCTAGATAGGGAACACCATAATATTTGTTGTCCTACCTCAAACAACAAGTGTCCATCGACAATAGGCAAATTCTAGATGTTTTCAACAAGCCCTACGTACGCAAGAGTCTCCATAGATTACATTTATTTTAGAGTTTGAAGAAACTTTGAACAAATTAAGTGGTTGTGCATAAACAATATTTTAATGTGTCCAAAGACACAAACTAAACAAGGACTGAATGACTGAAAATGCGAGGAGCATTACATGCTTCTTCTTCTTCTTCTTAGTCGCGAATGGGTCTCTTAGGACCACGCGGAATCAACAATGGTTAGCCTTTCTTGCAGCCCAGTACTCCTTCATACGCAACGAATGGGTTTGCTTCCGTTGTGCAGACCAGATATGGTGGTATGGCCGTCTTTCTTCATCCTCGAAACCCCGTGTGAGTGCAAGTGTTCTGATGACATTTCGGTCTAGGAGATTTGGCGATCCTAATTCTTGCAAGTCTTTTTCAGTCTGTTTGTACCAATTTGATCTAGTTGTTTTGTTTTTCAAATATGTGTGAATTTTGTGAGTTAGTCTATTTGGGTCCATTCTTTCCAGGTGCCCCAAGAATTGGATTCGTCGCATACGCATTTTGTCTGTGATTTTGGAGATGGTTTTATATATTTCAGCATTTGGCTTTGGAAGATGAACACCATCTTTGATTCTCGGCCCTAAGATTTTCCTCATTATTTTACGTTCCTTCACTTCCAACTGATCTCGAAGTGTTCTATGTTGAAGAGTGAGAGTTTCTGAAGCGTAGAGAGCTTCGGGCCCGATCACTGTTGTATAATGTTGAATTTTGCATTTCCAGGAAAGACTCTTTTTGTTGTAAGTATTTTTCGTTAACTGAAAAGCAGTTTCCATTTTTTGAATTCTTGTTGTAATGGACCTCTTTTCATTACAATTGTCGGTAATCCATTCACCCAAATATTTAAATTCCTTCACACGAGATATATGGTCAGTACCAATTTCAATTTCAGATGGGGCATTCTTTATATCTGTCATAAATTTTGTTTTATCAAATGAGATTTGCAATCCAATTTTCTTTGCTTGTTCTTGTAGAAGTTCAAGTTGGTATTGCGCATCAGAGATGTTTTGGGCAATTAATGCCATGTCATCAGCAAATGCCAAACAGTCTAATTCTATGCCTTTAAGTTTTGGTCCTATCCTATGCGTCGGTGCACCTGCTTTTCGCCATTCTCGTACAACCTTCTCTAGTGCACAATTGAAAAGCAACGGGGACAATCCATCTCCTTGTCGGACTCCTGTGTCAATGGGGAATTCTCTGCTCAGTTCTCCCATAAATTTAACCTTAGATTTGGTTTCCATGAGTGTTTCCTTAATAATATTTGTTGTCTTTTGATCTAATCCAAATTCTGTGAGTATTTTGAAAAGGGATTCACGGTCGATGCTATCATACGCCTTTTGGAAGTCAACAAATGTAATGACATAGTGTTTGTTCGATGTATTGCGGAAATATTTCATTGAGTTTTTTAAATTGATAATTTGTTCTACACACGACCTGCCTTTCCTGAAGCCACCTTGGTATTCGCCGATTACTGGATCCAATTGAATTTCTGCACGATTCAGGAGAGCTTTAGACAAAACTTTGTATGTTATGGATAGTAATGAAATTCCACGATAATTGTTGGGATCCGTCCGATTTCCTTTTTTGTGCAAGGGATGTATGAGTGCCATCTTCCAGTCAGCGGGGATTTTTTCAGTTCGCCAAACTTCTTCTAAAATTTCTTGGAGTTTTACAATGAGATTTTCTCCTGCATTTTTCCACAACTCGGCAACAATTTGGTCTTCCCCCGACGCTTTGTTGTTTTTCAATGATTTAATTATCTCTCTTATTTCCTGAACGTTGGGTGGATACGAATCTTGGTTTTGTTGCGTGTGGATAAAAGTGAATGTTTCTTGAGGTTTCTCACAATTGAGCAATACCGAAAAGTAGTTTGCAAGGATTTCACAGTTTTCTGTGTTACTATGAGCAATATCCCCATGTTCATTTTTGAATTGAAGTGATGGAGGGGAATATTTAGTGAGCTTCTGGCGAAAGGTTCTATAGTAGTTTCTAGAATTATGTTGTTTGAAGTCAGCTTCTATTTCTTGTAATATTTTGTTGTCATTCTGCTTGCGAATTCTTCGTATTGATTTTGTGACTGTTCTTCTGACATCCTTGAGATCTTGCAGAGTCTTAGGAGTTTTGTTGCAAGACCAATTGTGCCATGCCTGTTGCCTGAGCCTTACAAGGTCATCACATTCGGCTGTCCACCACGGATGTTTGCGTGTTCTCATGTGTGGTGCTATTTTCTCGGCTGTTTTTATTAATCCTGCTTGGAGCTGTTGCCAGTTTTGTGGATTCAATTGTTGAGTCTCGTTTTTAAATTTATCATTACCTTGAATATTTTGAACATCATATTTACGGGGTGGGATTTTCTGAGAGAATCGCCTTTTCTCTGGAATAATATTTAATGAAAATTTTGTAGGGTAATGGTCAGAATCCAGAGCTAACCCCTTAAGGACTTTAAGTTTCATTATTTCGAGAGTATTTACTCTGGAGATCAGCACATGGTCCAATTGATATTCTCCTAACAGTGGGTTAGGTGACACCCACGTCTTGGACTGAGAGGTTTTCTTTTTGAAAAATGTTGATTTGAAGAATAAGTCATGGTTCTTGCAGATTTCAAGAAGACGCATACCATTCCGATTGGTCTGATTATGTCCTGACCATTTACCTACCCAATATCTATATTTCTTTTCTTTGCCAATTTGGGCATTAAAATCACCCATAAGTATTTTAACATGATTCCTCGGGATTCTTTGAAGTATATCATCTAATTGGTTCCAAAATTCTTCGACTTTTCCTACAGCCTTTCTGTTGGTGATATTAGTTGGGGCATGTCCATTAATGAGAGTGTAAATTTTGTTTGCTGATTTTATTGTCATGGTGGAGAGACGACCGGAGGGAGAGTGGAAGGTTGTAACTGAATCAAGTAAGGAATGATGGACTATAAATCCAGTACCAAATTGTGGGCAATTTTTCATAGCTCGTTCTCCTGGCTTCCCTTTGTAAATCCTGTAACCTTCAGAATTGAAAGGATATTCATCTGAACTTGATTTTACGTTCTCGTGATTTGTCTAAAATGGATTTGAGTTTCCCCATCTTCAAGAGAGAATTTACGTTAAACGTCATTAGCCAAATCTTTGATTTAGGTTTAATTTTCTTACGGGGTGTCGAGGCACTCCGACTTACCTCATCGTACACGTCTGTGGTCTCCCCAGAATCCGAATAGACCACTTGCGGTTTTTCAACCGTGGGATTTGACCCACTGGGGTAAGTTGTTTTTGAACGTGCTACATCCATGTTGATTAACTTGGATTAGGGATTTGACTAGAATTGAGGTTCTAGTCGGGTTAAGCTCAGAGTTCCACTTCTGAGTGTTATTAATCAGCCGCCACTAACATGTGGAACAGACGCTGTCGGAGTATCGCCACTAACATGTGGAACCGTCATACCCCTAAGACTGATATATGGCCTCCATATACCTTTTACTCATTAACCCGAGCACTGGGTTGCCCCTTCCGCCAATTATGCTGTACCGAAAGTTACCTTCTCCACCATAAATGCCGTTGAGGTCTTCACCGTTACCCTGGTAAGGGGCCCATACATGGTACTACCAGTCGGGCCAACTGGACCATGGTTTTTTTAAGAGGTGTTACTCCTCTATCACTCACCTTTTGTCCTGGCTTGTGACAGGCAGAGCCTGGCTTCCCAAACAATGGGTCCAGGTTGGCAGGTTCATTTATGGTTGTTGTTGAATTTTAATTAGTGTATTTTTTAAGCTCGTAGTTTTTAATATGTTGTGGTTTTGTAATTTATGATGTGTGTTTTATGTTGTTTTATTGGGGATTTCGAGTGTGTTTTATGATGTTTGTAGTACTAAGAGAGGGCTGAGGAAGGAGACAGAGGGTCTCCGAAACATGTACCCATAGAGTTTTCTATTAAGTAAAGTATTGATTCGGCGGGAAATTCAGGTTTTACTTATTGTGGGTTTGAATCCTAGCTTTTTACACCCAAATAACTGCTGTGGCTTATACTCTGTATGTACCCCGAACTCTTTTACATTCACAGCATTTTAAATTTCAAGTCATCACAAAATTAACATAATTGTACATTCTGTACATGTCTTTTCTTATGTTTCACGTACATGTTGTCCATTCTTTCATCAAAAGATGTCGGGTGTGTGTTACAAGAGAGGGAGGACGTTTTCAGCATCACCTATGAGTAGGGACCTGCGCGGATGAACAAAACGTTATCTGCAACCGCACGACTTTCATCTGTATCCGCACGTTTGGTATCCAAATCCGCTGACATTACAATTTTTTTTATTTTATTAGATAAAGTATAAAGCAACACATTTGCCTCCGTGGCTTAGGCGGCAGCACGCCGGCCTCTCACCGCTGGGTCCGTGGTTCAAATCCCGGTCACTCCATGTGAGATCTGTGCTGGACAAAACGGAGGCAGACAGGTTTTTCTCCGGGTACTCCGGTTTTCCCTGTCAAAATTTCATTCCAGCAACACTCTCCACTATCATTTCATTTCATCTGTCGTTCATTTAATCATTGCCCCAGAGGAGTGCGTCAGGCCTCGGCAGCCGGCACAGTTCATATCCTCGCCGCTAGATTGGGGCTTCATTCATTCCATTCCTGACCCGGTCGGAGACTGGAAGCAGGCTGTGGATTTTCATTTTCATAAAGCAACACATTTAGACATTTGAGGAAAAATGCATTCCCCTAGGCTTTGTGAATCGCAAGACAATGTTGACTGAGTTTTGTCCCACTGATTAACGGCAAGTGAAACAGCGGGTGGCGAATTATAGCACTTAGTCTTCGGATATAGGCTACCCACGCAGGCAAGCGCAGGTACAAAGGATTTTTTTGGGAATAATTCAACAATAATTGATGGTATTTCCATGACTGGCTTCTCTCACTTGTCTATTATTCTCATACAATCCAAGCGAAAGCAAATAGAAAATTACAAGAAACGTGAAAGACTCAGATCTTGGTAAAAAATATGTTTTTTTAAAACAAAATCCAGTTCAGCATTGTATTCTAAAAACTATCCGCAAATTTACTCTAAACATTATCCGCAGCTTATACGATATCCGCACAGCCATGCAAACTATATCCGCATGGCGAAAAATGTTGCGGATATCCGCATCCGCACAGGGCACCTATGAGTACTGTAAGTACACATTATTGAACATGTTTGGTAAAAGTGTGAAAGTGCGCGCCACCACCGGCTGAACCAGGTACGCGCGCCTGAGATCTGCATCAGTCACAGCCGGCTTAGCTTCCCGTGTTTACTGGCGCGCACATAGATAATGACCCTGTATTTTAACGTGTATACTGACAGTCTAATGATCAAATGTCAATAGATTAAGGGGGGACCAACACCTTCGACAGCAACAAAATGGTGAATATTTAACATTTATTTTCTTTGCACTGATAACATAGCGTATAGAAGAGAAAGTGACACGACTTGTGGAGTTTGTATGGTCCAGCCGCTAGGTGGCTCTAGCGTTGGCTAGCGCTGAGTGAGGACGATATCAATACAAGCAGTTGAATGTTACTTTTCAGTACTTGAATGTTATCAGCTTACACTACGTTGTATTAGACATGATGATCCAAATATAAAATTGTCCGCACTGAGTATATAAAACGCTGACGTCCGTTGTGTTGATTATGAAACATCAGATTGCGTCATAGGTTCATATAATAAGGAAATAAAACATTCTGACGGGGGTCAAAATGTAACTGAATGTGTGAAAATCGTAAAGCTACAGACCATTCACTACTGCACAAATAAAGTAAATATAATATAATACATTATAATGACAAACTCACCCATATAATTTATAGCTCTCAGTTGTCCGAAGCTTTGGACAGCTTACGCGATGATTTTCCAGACTTAGAAGTTGACTGCTCTTTCCTAATTCTTTCGTACGAAAGAAAAAGCGCACTTCATGAAATGAAAAACGAGTTTTCCAATAAGGTCCAGTTTATGTTCCATACACCATCAAAAAATCACGGCCTTAAAACAATCTCATCAATGCTGTCCTAACACTCATAAATTATATCAACCCACAAATTTGAAAGGGAAGATAATTCCATTTCAACGACTACTTCGACCTGTAAAAGAATGTTGAAGACACTGTCAGACAGTTGAGTTAGGTAACTAAGGGCATTTATTGTGCCTAAGTCCTTTATATTAGTGAAAGTTGCAGCTGTTGTGTCCGATGGCCTTTTCACTTTGAAGGGTTGTTGCACACTTCACACAGCTGATCCCTTTCCTTAGTTGCTTGACAATATACCCGGCTAGATAGTGTGGGACTGCACCAGGCTTCAAACTCCATCTCATTCTCGCCGTTTCGACTGTCTTTCCTTCTATAATGAAAGTGTCCGTTTTTATAAGGAAATTATCGGAGCAATGTTTGTCACATAGCCTGCATATGACTTACTTGACAATTTAATGTCTTTCCTCGGAATGGCCTTAGTCCATTTAAATAAATCATCTTCGGCTTTTGGAGGTCTAAAAAAGTGCCTACCTGTTGCAGATGACTTGTCGTATCCAGATCGGCACCCGGGAACAAAACAACACGGCATATTCACTTACACAGTTTTGTTTGACGAATCTTACCAGGTTATAATTCACTTGACAGCACAAACGTAAAGAAATAAGTGTAAAGGCTTACAAATACTAAACACACCAGTGTCATAACGTATGTATTATTTCACTATCGCTTCTTGATCGCATACACTTTTCAACACCAAGAAATAAGGACTAAACACGGCAACATTTCCATGTTTTCAAACTCGCGAGCGCTTAGAAAGTGTCTCCAGCCAGCCACAACCAACCGCTGCGCAGTCTACCGGCGGGCGCAGCAACTACCCATACTAAAGATACGGCAAACTCGGGAGTCGGCACACTTTCTCTTCTAAACGCTATGCTGATAACTGTTTGGAGTTGTCACGTAACACAGTCTACATATAATACAATTTTAACACAGACCAACTATTAAATATTTAGAAAATTGCATCATCATTGATATATATGCACACAAAATGGCGGCTGTATATTATACACAAGAATGGGGTTTCCTTAGTAACTCTCTGAAATATTGTTACATTTTAATTATTGTTTTTTTAATGTGGTCCTAGATGTCATAGCAACAAAATGTACTAGAATGATTGAAATATTTCAAGAAGAAATATTATTTTGAGATTTTTTAAATAATGGGTCTAAAAATCGATAAAAAATTTCATAGTTAATAATTTTTTATTAATAAACTATAATATGTAAAACAAATGAAAGAAGAACTTCAAAAATTCAAAATTACTGAAGAAGATTGTCTAAATCGAATAGAGTACAGAAAAAAAATTTTTGGTCTCAAAATTCTTGTCGGGGAGAAGAAAAATCTCAACAGAGGAGAATGGACTGCTGAAAGAAGAGCTGCACAGTCGACCAGGATGAAAGACTTCTGGAAGAGAAAGAAGGAAACTAGACCTATAAAGAAGTGATATTTGCGTGGTCCTTGTTGGCCTGTCCGCGGTGTATATATATATAATAAACTATAATGGTTAGGGCAACCATTCTAGTACATTTTATTGATAACTATCGTAGAAATGTTACTACAAAACTTCACTGAAATATCTTTGTAAGTTCATGAGTTATTAGGGAAACGGAATGAAGAATATGAACTTACGGGAAATGAGCGACAAACGTTTCACATGGTTGGGATGTTCTAAAATTCCCCTGCCACATAAACTGGTCCTTCCTCACCAGATTTCTCAGTATTTTCCTACAGTCATAGTCTCTTATTTCTTTTAAAACTAGTTTTCTTTGCTAATGCTAACGAAGAGAAGAGATAGGTTGGTAGGACACTCAGGAATATTAAAGTTCGTTATGGAAGGAAGGGTCGAGGATAAGAACTGTAGGGGTAAACCAGGTTAGAATATGTTAAACAGATTGCCTCGGATGTAGGGTGAGGCAGCTATGTACAGATGAAAAGATTAGCTCAGGACAGGGAAGCAGTCAAAAAACGGAAGACTCATCAACAACAACAACAACTATTAGACCAAAATATTCCAGCTATATTTTGTGCAAATTTTATAATGCCAGTGCTATCAACATAATTCGATAGATAAAGTGAATATTCTAAAAGGGTCAATTTTGAGGAATATTGCTAATTAAAATGGGCGTTGACAAGAAATTTAATTTTCACTGGGAGATGTCAGTCATATCGTACTTTTACTATAACTTCCGTTCTATTCGAGATATTAAACCAATTCTTTCACGGAATGAAAGAGAAATTGTTGTTCTATTCGAATATAATATCTTTGAAAATGTCATTTTTTGGAGCTTAAAGGTGTTGGTCCCCCCTTAAGTTTTTGAGATATCGTATTATGCATGCATATTTACCTTCAGCAGTGTTGTTTAAATGTTGGCTTTTTAAGTTAACGTGAGTGGAAGGAGACATTTTAACTCAACAATTATGTGATTTTATTTATAATGTATATTTTGAGCATGGACGATTACACAGTGGCTGATGAAGGGAGCAGTGGAGCCCCGAAACATATCCCGCTTAATGTAAGTCATCATCATCATCATCTTGTACAGTTTCCAGCCCCAGGCTGGGTCTGTTTGGAACATAAGCCTCGCCACTTAGTTCTTTCTTCCCACCACCTCTCCGCTGTCACTCTGGTCCAGTCCTCGCCTCTCTTCTTGACACATTCCTCCACTCCTTTCAGCCATCTATCTCTTGGTCTTCCCCTTGGTCGTTTCTTCTGCATCTGCATCTCATGTATCCTCTTGGGAATCTTCTTCTCATCCATTCTCTTTAAGTGTCCATACCACCTCAGTCTTGATGTCTCAATCCTACCTTGCAAGGGCTCCTCTTTCACCATTTCCCTGACCTTTTCATTCCTCACCCTGTCTCTTCTTGTTACTCCGATCCTACTTCGCAGGAACTTCATTTCACCTGCCTGTATTCTGCTTATGTCTCTTTTCTTCATTGTCCACGTTTCTGAAGCATAGGTCAGTATCGGGATATAGTAGCTTCTGTATAACACTTCCTTGCTTTTTTGTGGGACATCTTGATTCCACACTAAGCTCCTAATGCTTCTCAGAAATGCTTCTGCCTGTCTGCCACGTTCCGTAATCTCTTTGTCATTTCTCCCATTTTCCTCCACTATACTTCCCAAGTACTTGAGACTTTCCACCTTCTTCAGCTGTCCACCTCCAAGTGTTATCTCACTCATTGGTCTGTCCTTTTTCCTGGTCGTTAACAGGATCTCACATTTACTGATGTTGAACTTCCATCCGTACTCTCCCACGGTTTCTTCCCAAGCCTTCAGCTGCTCCTGAATTTCCTCCTCCTTGTTTCCCCAGACCATAAGATCATCTGCAAACACCATTGCTTTCATCTTATCTTCTCCTATCTTTCCTGCTATCCGTGTCATTACCTCGTCCATAACCACAATAAAGAGAAGGGGTGACAGCGCACTACCCTGTTTCAGGCCACTGATTTGTCTGAACCAGTCTGTTCTTTCCCCTCCAACTTTCACACAACTCACACTTCCACAATACATCTCCTTCACTCTGCCTACAGTCTCTTTTTCCACTCCCATGTTTTCCATTGCTTTCCAAACCTTCTCCCTACACACACTATCATAGGCCTTTTCGATGTCCAGGAAGGCCATCAGCAGATCCTCTCCAAATTCGTAGTGGTGTTCCTGGAGCTGTCTCACTGAAAATATGAGATCCACTGTTGATCTCCCAGGTCTGAATCCATACTGCTCCTCTCTCAATTTTCTCTCCACTTTGGCTCGTATTCTACTTTCTAATATCTTTTCATATATCTTGGTACAGTGAGGTATGAGTGTGACTCCCCTGTAATTTCTGCACTCCTTTCTGCTTCCTTTCTTAAATATTGGGACAATTAATCCTTTCTTCCAATCTTCTGGGGTCTTTTTCTCCTTCCAGATCACCCTCATCACACGGTACAGCCACTGTTTCCCAACCTCCCCTGCTACCTTCACCATTTCAACACTCACTTCATCCTATCGGGGCTACATGACCGCGTTGTCGCAGCCCCTAAACTAAGGAACCAACCAACCACACCTGGTGCCCTTCCTCCTTTCATCTTGTCTATAGCCATTTCCAGTTCTCTCCAAGTCAGGTCCTTTTCCATTCCTGTGTTATCTTCTCCATCTTCCAATACATTGTCTTCCTCCCTATGACCATTTGGATTCAGCAAATCCTCAAAGTACTCTTTCCACACTGTCTTGAGTGCCTCTTTGTTGTGTACCTCATTTCCGTTTTTGTCCATCATTACCACATCCTCTCGCAGACCTCTTCTCTTACTTTTGACCATCCCATAAAGTACTTTCTTATTTCCTCTGCTGTCTTCCTCCATCATCTCTGTCCACTTTACCATCCACTTCTTCCTCTCCTCTGCGACAATCTTGTTTGCTTCTTTCTTCTTTAATCTTCCCTTGTCAGATCAGTTCTTTCCTGGAACCACACTCTGAAAGCCTTGTTCTTCCTTCCCACAGCTTCTTTTACTCTCTCATTCCACCATGGTGTCTCTTTACACCGCTTTCTGTTGCTTGTTCTTCCACATACTGCCACTGCAGCTTCCACCATTGTGTTTTTGAATTGCTCCCAATCCTCTTCCCCTGTTTTAGGATTGTCTGTTGGCATCCTTTCCCTTATCATCTTCTGGAATTCTTCCTTGACTTCCTTTTCCTTGAGTTTCCATACTTTTATTCTCCTTTCCTGGTACTCTGTCCTCTTGCTATCCTTAACAACTCCCAGGTTCATTACAAGTATTCTGTGGTCGCTATCTAAGGCCTCTGATGGTATTACCTTTATATCTCTGACACTTCTCTTCATTTCCCAGTCGTACAGCATGTAATCTACCAAAGATTTCTTTGTTAAATCACTGCTGTACCACGTTACCTTGTGGCTTTCTTTCTTCCAGAACCAGGAGTTGCCTACCACTAAACCATTTCTCTTGCAAAAATCCAGCAACTTTCTCCCTTCTTCATTCCTGCTACCCCATCCTTCTGCTCCCAATACATTTTCATATCCTTGCCTTTCACTTCCTACATGTGCATTCAAATCTCCCATGACAATGATGCTCTGCCCATTCAACTGCTGTTGTAGCTCCTCCTCAAAGTCTTCCTTCTCTTGAGCTGTACATCCAACTTGAGGGGCATATACCTGGGCTATCTCCAGGCTTCTTCCCTTTACAGTTACTCTGATCTTCATGATCCTGTCACTTATTCCCTTTACCTCTTCCTTCATTCCATCTCTCACAACTACTCCTACTCCGCTGCTCCTTCCTTCACTGTTCCCACTCCAGTACAACCGGTACCCTTTCCTCAGTTCTCTGCGACCTTCTCCTTTCCATCTTGTTTCTGCCAAGCCCAGTATATCCAGTTTTCTTCTCTCCATCACATCTACAATCTCCTCTACTTTTCCTGTCAGTGTCTGTATGTTTAATGTCCCAACTCGTAGTCCATTAGCATATCCGGGTCGTCGTCGTTTGCATCCGTCCTTTCCGAGGCCTGTTCCTGGTTTGAAAGCAAATATGATATCCACTACTGGCTTGCTAGGCCTATGGTAGCTTCACCAGAGCCCCGTCAGCCGTCACTTTTCAGGGTTCCCATAGAGCCTTCACAGCTACCGTAGCGGTCCCGGGGCACACAAAGTCCCCACTGTACTTCACCCCTACAGGCAATCCCCTACTTCATGCCGTTGCCCGTCTCCCACCACGTGGAGGAGGGGTTGGACTTGTGGGAGACGCTTAATGTAAGTGACATTTGTATTTATTTGTATTTAAATTTGAGTATTGATAGACGAAAATTTTACCACATTTGTGTCTATAACTTCAATGTCAATACGAACCATGTCGGAATCCAGATTAGCTGAAAATACTGTACATAGTACTGCCATAAGTTCTTGTCAGTAAAATCTAAATGCACGCAGTATGGTAATTGTGAATGAAGAAGCGTGGCAACTCTGAATGTCGTCGTCCACAACGTCACCTTCATGACTCCACCAGTAACCGGCTTGCAGTGTGCTATGAGCAGGCAACAGTGAAAGATGGAGTGGGGAGTGGATGAGAATCGTATCGCTGTATTGGCGTTATTTTGTTGCGGAAAGCGAACTAAGGAAATTGTTTCTACGCTGAAACCTCTCGGTATCAATGAACGATTTGTGCTTTGGATTACGGCTCAACATTAAGAAAACTGAGTATTTGACAACAGATCTAAATGATCCGACTACGATTCAAATTAATAGGGTTGACCTTCCAAAGACATTGTCGTTTAAATACCTTGGCTCGACTATTACTGCAGATGGAACCCTCAGACCTGAAATATCACATCGTGTGAGCAGCGCATGGCTCAAGTGGTGCTCTTTGTCCGGTGTCTTATGTGATAAGAAGATTCCAGACCAGCTAAAGTCTAAAGTTTATCGTTCTGTGTCCCGTCCCGTTGCTCTGTATGGGGCAGAATGCTGGCCTTCAACTAAGGAGTTGGAACAGCAACTTGGTGTGATGGAGACAAAGATGCTCAAGTGGGCATCTGGCTTGACACTCCATCATCATGTCAGCAATAACGACATTCGCAAGCGATATGGAGTAGCACCAATTGTTGAAAAGATGAGGAAAAGATCCAGTACTTCTCTCTAATAATACCCAACAGAGTCTGTGGGCCTACATGACACTGCCGAATGTGCGTGTCATGAATAAGTCGCTGCACAACAGGGTGATCTCCCGGCAATATAGCAGGCTGGCGAAACTCATTGTTGTCCTCCCTCTCTGTTATTCTAGTGTTAACTCGCAAAAGGCCATGATTGTCTAACAATGGCACTATTGAAGCCAGTTTCTGATCCTCGGGCCCTTGAAAACTTGCATTCTGGACAAGTTTAATTACTATTCTTTCACTGTCTTCTAATTCTGAACAAGTCAGTTCTCCATTCTGCCTGCTATTATATTTACAATTGAACATAAACAGTCTTATCCACCCGATCAGCCTCACTATTTTGTCAAATCGAGAGAAATACTTGTAATACCAGTTGGAACTTGAAGGCTCTTCTGCGACCAATAGAGTCGTGGCGGTCTTTCTTCTTTCAAGCTTGATTTCATCTTCATTTCTGTTGCTATTATCTGAAGGCCATTCTTCTATGGGAAGATACATCCATGACAGTCCCTCCCACCATCTCGATGCTATAAGATCTCTTGTTGTACAGCCTCGGGTAGGCAGATCAGCAGGATTGAGTGCCCCAGGTACATGCCTCCATGATTCTTTTGAAGTCAGTTGCCTGATTTCTCTAACCCTGTTCTCAACAAAAACAGACCAGAGAACTTCTCGCTGTATCCATGTCAACACTGTTGTCGAATCAGTCCACAAATAAAATGTTTCAGTGTCAAACTCTTTTCTTTTAGATGCCAGCAATCGGGCACTAATTGCAGCTCCCATAAGTTCGAGTCGAGGAATGGTCGTTCGAGGTGATGGAGCCACTCTTGATTTTGCTTGGAGAAGCTCAACATGAATTCCTGTTACTGTCTGTGTGCGTAAAAATACCACTGAAGCATAGGCATCTTGACTCGCATCGCAAAAGGCATGGAGACTACGTTCCTCATATGCCTTAGGGAGTCTTCTTGGGATCGTCAGCTGGCCTAATTCTTCTATTTCCCGAAGCCATTTTTCAAACTTGATTTGGATTTCCTGCGGTACCTCCGGTCCCAAGAAACCTTGTTTATTTTCTGCAGTAACAGCTTCGGTGATAACATAACCGGTGCAGAAAATCCAATTGGGTCATAAATCCTATGGACGGCAGGTAGTATCGACCTCTTGGTTGCTTTTATAGGTGATAGCTTCTTCAGGGGTTCACAGTTCAAGCTAAGCGTGTCTTCCTTGCGATTCCACATTATTCCTAGGACGGGTGACATTTTTTCATCATCTTGAAGCACTGGATCACTACTCTCCCAACCTCTAAGCTCAAACTTGTGTTGGGCAAAAACATCTTGAGCAGTTTTAATAAAACAATTCCAGCTCCTGTTTATTTGAGACACTCTTCACACAATTATCAACATAAAAGCTGTCTTTCAGTTGCTTAATAATATTGACAGTCATACTGTTCCACCTTTCCTGATCATTTTTCAAGGCTTGGTCTAAAAGGTGTTCAATCACAGCTGCCAGTAGAAAGGGGCTTGATGTCACTCCAAAAACAACTCGTTTGTGTCTATATGTTTTCATTTTCTCTTTTCCCCACAGGAATCTCAAGAAATCTCGATCTTCTGGTGCTACCGAAACTTGCAGGAAAGCCTTGAGAATATCAGCAATAACTACAATTGACTTCTTTCGAAACTTGTATAGGAGAGATGGAATAAGTTGGATCAGATTTGGACCCTTTTCCAAACAATCGTTGAGTGATGGGTTGTTACCTCTTCTAGCGGAAGCATCGAACACTGGTCGAACAGGTGTTGTTCCATAATCCTTGATCACAGGTCGATGAGGCAGATAATGGCCACATATTTCAGTCTGATCACCATTAATCTCCTCTATTATCCCTTCAGCTAGCCAGTCTTGAAAGACTTTATCATATTCTTCCAAGTATCCGTTACTACCTAGCTTTCTCCTCGTTATATCAAGGCGCTTCACTGCCATCTCATACGAAGGATCCAAGGGAAGATGATCCTTCAACCATGGCAGTCGAACTTCGTATCTACCATCTTTTTTATTTCTACGGTTTCAATGAAATTTAATCTAGCTTCCTCTTCAAGTTCGCATCTCTTCTTTTCAGTGATAGGATCTTCTATTCCCAATATGTCAAGTTCCCAGAGGTTGCTAGCCTTCTCTATATTCAGCATAATAGGTGTAGTTTTACTCATGCCACACCCCGAGCGTTGGTCTCTACCAAATACTGTCCACCCCATTGTAGTGCGCAACGCTGTTAACTCCCACCGTTTTACGATCATTGGAGAGAATTGATCCTAGAAAATCAGCACCAATAAGGATCTCAATATCCTTATCCTTTCCTACATCTAGATGGGACAGTCCAAGTTTCACGACTTGCTCTGTTGTAAGGCGAGGAACCTGACTGCAAATAACAGGCTGACTAAGAACAGTCAGTCTCAGCTGACAGGAGTTATCGAGATTATGAATAACAAGTTCAAATACGCCATGTTCCACCGGAGATCCAGTTCTGCCAGCAAACACAGCATGGCTTAAAGTAACCTCCCTGACTTCCTTGAGACCCAATCTCTCTGCCAGTTCTTCTTTAATGTAAGAATGTTGTGAGGCAGAGTCTAGAAGAGCACGTACAAGCTCTATATTATACCCGTGAACAATCTTAATCAAAACTGTTTGTAGATATACACTAGAGGAATTTATGCAGAAGTTCGTCACTGACCTGGCCTGAGATGAGGCCTGAGTCTCCGTTTCAAGAATCCTTTCTGAAAAATCACACATAAATGGATAATGCTGCCGCTTACATAACTTGCAGGAGAGGTGAGTATGGCATCGTCTTGCAACATGACCAACCCTGAGACATTTGAAGCATGCGCCATTCTTTGACAACCTAGCCTTCCTTTCTTCGAGAGTCATATTCTTTGCTTCCGTGCATCCCGATGAAGGATGTTTCTCTTCACCACAAAAATCACATGTACCTCCCACTCCTCCAGTTGATACCAAACCCTGAGCAGTAGGAACATTACACTGTTTCACGGGTTTTGAAATTTGTTTCTTTTCCGCAGTAACGTTACCTATCTTTCTAGTAAGTTGTAAGTACTCTTCATTTTCTACTTCAGATTTCAAAAATGTCAAAAGGTTTTTAAGCTTATCTTGTGACCCATTTTCTTGTATACAATCTCCTCTTCTCTGCCACACACGAATTAATTCATCCGTCAAACAAGACTCTACCAGGGGAAATAATAATGCAGCATAATTGTCGGTAGTCAGGCCCATTGACTCTAGGGACCTAACATTAACCTCAATTCGGTCATACAATAGTGAAAGGGAAGGCTTCTCTGTCACTAGATTTATTATGTCCCTGACATAGAGTTCTATCAATAGATCTTTTCGACCATAGCGGGCTTCTAACAACTGCACAGCCTTGCTATAATTCTCGGCAATAGGAGGAAAACCACTCACAAGATCATACGCCCTTGTTCCAGGAGTCATAGATTCTCTTAGATAAAGAATCTTTTCTGTAGCATCCAGCTCAACACTCTCATGTATTCGCTTGAACTGGGCCCAAAATGATAACCAATGTTTTTTATATCTCCTGAGAACTTCACAAGCGACAACTTTGGTAATTTACTAATCAACTTACCAGTTTGAGAAACACTAGTTCTTATGGAACGAGTGTCGCACGGTATTTCACATTCGTACTTTTCATACTTACACTTCACTGTTGTCCATTTATCTCGATATGTTTCGACTTCTTCATATTCCTTGTCTTCATCTTCGCTGTTGCATTCACGTCCATGCCAAGCTTCGCGGATTCTCTCATCAAGTGGAAACAGTCGATCGGCTTTATCTTCGAGTAGTTTAAAACTAGTAAATATAACTTCCTGTTTCACATTTTCCTCCTTAATCTTGTTCTGGAACGTGTTAAAGACTCTTGTGAACAAACGACGTAACTGTGCTCTTTCTCTTTGTAAAGCAGTCACGTCAGCCATATTGATAGATTATGCTAGTCGAAATCAAACAGTTGTTGTGTACCTTAAGTTCTTATTTTACCTTCACTGCACGGCAATCAGTCCTGTCTATCGGTCACCAAATGTTAACTCTAACCTTGTTTTTAATATAAACACCGTGCAGTCATATACCGGTACAGGTTCCTTACTTTATTTTTCCACCGTCACCAAGACAACGTAACAACACATAAAACAATACCGTGTACATGATACCAATACCAAGAAATTAATTACTTTACCCTGACAGATGGGAAGAGACCAATGGGATGACCAAGACACCGTTGGCTTGACACTCTGCATGACGATTTTAAAATTGCCTGACTTCATCCTGACATGGCACACAATCGTGTAATATGGCGACAGAGAACCGAAAAAGCAGACCCTGCTAATTTGTGGGACAAATGCTAAAAGAAAAGAAGCAGAAAAGAAGAAACTAATGGTGCAACTGTTGATCACGTCAGATCGGGCCGTCCTAGGTGTGTACGCTGAAAAGAAGTTGTGACCGCTTTCTGAGCAAGGAGAAAGTTCCACGTGCGCTGTGCGAACATCACCCTGCAGCTTCCTAGCTGGGAGGTGCATTTTTATCAAAGGTGGATACCAGACAATGTTGGAAAAGGTGATATTACGTATCAATTCAAAGCTGTTTGAAGGAGAATTGCAAATACGCTGCAGTGGTTGGCAACCATTGTCCATGGTCCACTGCTGCTGATTGGCCTAGTGGAAGTCCGGACCCCAATGCATTGGATTACTCTCTGTGGCAGAAGCTCGAGTTGATAGCATGTCAAAAACAGCACCACAATATTGAGATGTTAGAGAAATCAATCACGTCAGCTGTCAAAAAAATTCCACTGGACATGATTCGTACAGCTATTGATGAGTTGTTTCAACGTCTTCTCCGCTGTGTTGCCGCACATGTTGATTCATTTCGAATAAGAGTATGTTCATTCTTGCAAAAAGGTTCCAATATCTTTCATCAAGTACGGAACATGGTATGGGACAAGCGAGTTCCTGTGAGGGCTAAATAGACTCCTACCAATCATGACATCTGGTCTGGATAGTTGCATCATTCATAGAATAGAAGAAAGTCAACTGCAAGCTTGTGAAATGAAGTTCCTTAGATCTGCTGTGCAGAAAACAAGGAAAGACAGAATCAGGAATGAGCAAATCGGAAGAGACCTGCAAATCGGCCTGACCATGAAAGAAAGATCAAGTGTTGCAAGGTTGAAATGGCTAGGACACGTCAAGCGAATGCAGCCATCACAAACTCCAAGGGAGAGTTTGAGAGGATCTTTCCAGGAAGAAGACCGATTGGTTGCCCTAGGGAAAGGTGGGTAGACCAGATTAAAGAAAACCTTGAGACGAGAGGAGAAACATGGGACACCCTAGAGAGAGAAAAAACATACCAAGACTGTAATAAATAGAGGCAGTTGGTTCTAAAACATCCTACCCGGCTCGCTGGAAGGAATTCCTGATGATGATTATTTTGTTCATTTTTGTGTTCTTTTAGAATATATGTACGGTATATTAATGGGTTTACATTGAAACTACTGACAGAACTTATGGCAGTACTGTGTATATTGACAGACTAGGAAAAAGTTTTATGGGCATCAATAATATAGAAAGTTGGCAAGTGTGTATTTGTCTCTCATTATCCTGCTCGGAATTTAATATGAGAATAAATATGAACAAAACTAAAATTTTAGTATGCAGTAGATAAATAGTCAATGTACTAAATTAAAATTGAGGGGTGATACATTACAGGAAGTGTCTGAATATACCTACTTGGGAAGTAGAATTACAAATGATGGTAGAAGTTCTCGAGAGATAATAAGCAGGATTGCTCAAGTGAAGAATGCCTTTCACAAGATGAAGAATCTGTTTACATCAAAAACCATCAATCTTAATGTAAGGAAACAACTGTTGTGAAGACTTATGCATGGAGTATTGCGTTATATGGAAGTGAGACGTGGACCATCAGCAAAAGGGATTAGAAGCTACCGACTGCTTGCATTTGAAGTTTGGTGCTATAGAAGGTTACTGAAGATAAGTTGGAGAGAAATGGTTACCAATGATGAGGTCTTTTGCAGAGCAAGAGAAGGGAGATGTTTCATGACACGAATAAGAAGGAATCGAGACCATCTCATTGGACATATACTGCGGCATGATGGGTTATTAAAGACAATTATGGAGGGTTCCGTAGAGGGTAGGAATTACAGAGGAAGACCACGACAAGAATACATGACACATACTTCCTACTACCAACTGAAAAGGAAAGCAGAGAAGCGAGAAGAAAGGAGAGCTGCTGAAAACCAGATTTACAGCTGATAACTAGAGAGAAAGATCCTCCTCCATCGGATTGCTTCTTGTTTCCACATACCGTATCTTACTCCTGCTAGATCTTGAGGCTAATGTGAAATGTTCCTGGCAGTACCTGCCCTTCAAAACAGAAATAATCCTCTGTAAAGCATAAAATACATGGCATTTAATATCAGAACTAATATGTTGTATCATAGTAAAACAAGAAGTTCCGTGTCGAACTAAAGAGCCTACTTTTCTCGAAATGTAAGATTCATTCCAATGATTAATCTATATGGACCAAATTAGAATAATGACGAAATTGAGTTGGTAATAACGAAATTTCTTATTAGTTCGAAATATAACTGGCATAATGTAGCCTAATAGAGCACTACAGTTGGCAGCCTTGGTGACTGAATATATTCTTAGTTCCATCTCTGAAGGTACAGAATACAAAATTTGGCTGAAGTCCAATGGCTAGCATGGACGTTACATGCAGTTAAACATTGCATCTAACAGTGTGCGTAAAATCATGTTGGCAACAATGTCATGCATGTATTGGTCAGAACTTATCTGAACTATTATGATCTATTGTTGTGCCAATTTTGGATGAAATACATTTATTTGTATAGAAGTTACATGTATTTTAAAATTGGACCATTCAGCAGGCTTAGAATCATGTTGGAAGCACTGACTTATATTAATTACTCCAAATTAATCTAGAATGTAGGTACTATACGTGTGCAAAGTTTAGTGCTGTTGGATTGAATACTTTCTGATATACTGATATTAGGGTAAAAAAATAGAGACAGCATTTATTAACAGTTGGCAGCCCTGGTTGTTCATAAGAATATGCATAGTCATATCTGTTATAGTACACATAGCACATACGAAATTTGGTTGAAATCCAATTGATAGTATAGAAGTTACATGTATTTACATTTGGTCCTATCAGCAGGCTTAGAATCATGTTGGTAGTACTGAGGTCCATTAGTTACTCCAAATTAATCTAGAATGCCGTGTTCTATACGTGTGCATAGTTTAAAGCTGTCGGCTTGCATACTTTGTGATATATGGGTATTTGGATAAAATAAATTGAGAGCATTTATTAGCAGTTGGCAGCCCTGGTGACTCTTGAGAATACGCTCAGTCATATCTGTTTATGTACACATAGCACATACGAAATTTGGTTGAAATCCAATTGTTAGTGTAGAAGTTATATGCATTTAAAATGTGGACTTATCAGAAGGCGTATAAGCATTTTGGCAACACTGCCATGTATGGCCTCTTGGAAATTAAACTGCAATATTATTATCTATACGTGTGCCAAATTTGAAATAGCTCCCATTCATACCTTCCAAGATATCCATCATGGAGCTCAAATTTCAATTGCGATTTTTCAGCAGTTGGTAGCACTGACATCATTTTCAAATATGGCCGTGAGCTATTCAGGTATAGATCTTTACTCCTACCACATTTTGTTTCGATTGCAGCAGCCGCTTAGGAGTTGATAGGGGGACACACACACACATACAGACAGAAGGACAGACAGACAGACACACATTTGCCCGATCTCATAAGTCTACTTTTTCCTCATTTTTGCAAAATAGTCCGGTGTCAAATGTACATCCGTGTGCTCCTTGATTATGCAAGTGTGGAAGTAGTCTCAATCTCTTCGTTTGACCTTGGAGAAACATAATTTCGATGGTGGCACTCTTGAAAATGGTGAGTTTGAATGCTGCGGGCAAAAAACAAAATGGCCGCCATCGCAACACGTTTACCTACTTATATCAGTAACCGTTGGGATTACAGAAAAAAGGTTCAAACAAAAAATGTAGCTACGCATATTCTGCACAGAACAGGTCATTACAACTTTTTATGTAGTATCAACCGTTTCCTCATAAAAAGTATTTTATATTTTTCGAAAATAAATTGATTATGTCTCAGTATGAGGGTCTTGCAAGCCCATATTTACGTACTTGACATTATTTACATGGCCACTGGATAATTCGAATAATAAATAATACACTAAACACTAATAAATTAAAAAATATCCCCTTTCCATTATGTTGTGCCGTAGGAAACTGAAAGATAAAAAGCACCACTATTGCTTTAACCTTTAATGAAAATACTGCGGAAGAAATACTATGTTTACAGATTTATACAGACGGAGTGGAGGCAATAATACTTGTCACTCCTTCAATTATATTTTGAATTACAGTCATCGTCACTTTCAATGCAAATCTCTCATCTTCTAGCTCGCACTCTGCCATATCGTCACAACGGTCGGGATTACCTTCGCACTTGCACATTTCAGTTCACCGGAGTCCATTTGACTGACATGTACATGGAGAAGAGCAACGTCTTTTGGAGCATGAGCAGCGACAAAGTTCCAAGATAAGCTCTGGTGCTAAAGGGTTGGTACAAGCAACAGGCTCGTATGCACCCCCTACTTTGTTCCATCCAAAATCTGAGGGTGGTGGGTTATTGGGATGCTGAATTAGGTCCTGATTCCACTCAAAACACTGAAGGCGAGCCCTTAGCAATGCCGGATCCAGTGCAGATCTTGTTGGAGGAAGATTCTCATCTTGACATTGTTTCTGTGTAAACAACAACCATCGCACAGCTCCTATGTCGGTCAGTGTTGTTTTGGGGATATAAAGCTGACAAATGAACGCTTCCAAGTTAGTCCTGATATCTTCAGTGAGTGACGGTGTAGTCCCCAATTTAGCTGAAGCTTCTAGCAGGCGGAATTAAAAGCTTTCCACCACTTTATTTTTCCTTTGCCAGCAAATGATCCTGTTACATCCGCTCATGAAAGAGCGTGTAATCCAGGGAGTGCAGAGGCTTTCAGAGGTCCGAGTGCTCTGTAAATTGAACCTATCTGAATGAATCTTTTCATGCCATGGCCCAGGAAAAACGCAACATTTTTCGAAAGTTGAGGATATCGCCTTAGTGCTAAAATAAGGACATCAGTATGGGGGGAGAACACATGAGTAGTTTTAATTCCTTTCTGTGCTAAATAAGCTGCATTTAATATGTGTCGTCCAGTTCCATAACTCGTTATGTCCATTTACCAAAATTTTACAGGAGACACGAAAAACTCGTATCTTCTCTCCTATGAGAGATTTTTTACCGAATTTTCGTTCTAGTTATACATTAAGCCGTACAGATTTAGGCTGTCTCACTCTACAAAATGTGTACATAGAGGTTTCTGTTAAAAATGCATAATTGTGTTGGACATAACGAGTTATGGAACTGGAAAATGGACATAACGAGTTTTGGAACAGGTTTTTAGGATGGAAGTTTTTAATTTTGGTTTTAATAAGATGCAAATATTGCTTTCTGTAAGGAAATGTTTTATTGTTACAATGAAATAAATGTTCATTCGGATACAATCATAAAAACGAAAAATTTAACTTGTTTTCTTTAAGTCTCAAAATCTTACAATATCAAAATGTCCTGACTGTCCATAGCAATTTCCCCAACATATTCATGAAAATGAGCAATGTAACTTGTTTTCTAAAGTCTCAACATTTTACACTCCCAAAATGTCCTCACTCTCCATAGCAATTTCCCCGACATCATCCTCCTCTTCCTGTCGAAGTGTATCACCTTGATCGACAAGAGCTTGCTGATCGGCACAAAGTTGAGAATAAAACTTAAGGGTTGGATCCATCTTCCAATCTGACCCGAAGTGGGTTTGTAGCAGTGATTTTACATCATTCAATTTTTGAGGCTTGATGAGGACACCTTTGGCTATGAGATTGGGTGTGGTTTCGGTCCAGGACTTGCCCTTTCGACAGATACTTCGGGAACTCCCCAAATTCATGTTGTAGGCTACTTCACCTCGTACTTTTATGGTTTTGTTAGACTCTTTGGTGATAATTATTCGTTTGCTGGGCTGGAACTTGAAGTGCCACTTACCTATTGGCTTGGCAGTCCCTGGGATGGCAGGGATCTCACCTTTCTTAGGAGCACCCATTGCAGCAGTTTTCCAATCATATACGTTTACATCGGTCCCAACTTTAAACACGGTCCCAATTGAGTCAAACAGGGCTTCATATTCTTCTGGAATTAAAATTGAAGCTTTGGTCTTAACTTCTTTCTCAATACGTCCGAATATTCGGTCTGGTGGAATGTAGGAGTGGCCTACTATTGGAAACAAAAGGATGACTTTCTTTACACTATCTGGAGCATTTTGTGCAAGCCAAATACAAATCATTCCAACCATGGTTGAATTTTTATTTTGTCCACCACAACCATCAGAAACTAGCTTAACGGTAGTTACTTCCTTCAAGTCAGTGTTACACAAACGGTGGTAAACTGAAGACACAATTTGGCAAGAACCTTTGGGAAATTCATGCTCGAGCCATACATAGCAAAACGTGTTATCTTTGGTTTGACTTGCAGTTGATAGACCTTCACAAACAGTAAAATTATAGTAATACAACTGTCTTAAGTAGTAGGATGACTGATCTGGTAGTTTTGGTAATATCAGATTCTTCTGACAGTCAAAACTAATAACTTTGACACCTTCTATCTCGGTTCGAAGATTATCGTAATAGGCCTTGGCCTTTGCCTTGTGAACTGTTAGTTCTGCTTGCACCGTTTGTTTTTCCTCTCCGGTAGGCAGACGTTTTAATTTTTCTTGATGCATTAGGCAAAAGGAACAAACGTCAGTTGCCGGGGACCCAAATCCAATATTGAAGTTGTTATCAAAAATGTTTCGGAAAAATTCATACTTAACTTTCAAATCCTCAGTAGCTTTTTCATTGTACATGCGATATAGTTTTGTTATTGACAGCTCACTTGGTAGATAGTACCTATGAACATTTCTGGACCTACAATAATGTTTCCCAAGCGGAGGAATTGATAGAATGAAGGATTTGACAGCATCTCGCCTACTTTGAAAGTGGCCTGATCTTGTGTCACCTCCCCGTTTTTCCACAGGTGTGGTTCCTGATTCAAAAAACTTTCTGCATACATTTTGAACACGATCCCGACTAACACCAAGGATATTAATAAAGGTCTTCTTACATATCTGCAACCTCGTTACAACTCCATCTCGTTGCTTATTGCAGAAATACTTGATGGTCACATTTTTCTGTTGCATATTTACTCGTGATCTGCTGCGGTGTGGAGTTTCAACTGTTACATATTTCAAAATGTATTCATTCTGAACCTGGCGGTTTTGTGTTGAATAAAAATGTTGGTTCATTCGTCGGATGTCTTGCATTCCTAGTTCACTACATTTAAAAACTCCCCCTACATGACCACATGTAGGCATGGATGGTGGACCTTTTGAAGAATACCTGAAAGAGAAACCCCATTATTAGATTTATGAAGTAAATTAATACATTCTTTAATAAAAAGGCTCATAAATTGTCTAGGCTATAGCACTAACCTCATTTTCTTGGCTACAACTTTTGTCCATGCTTCCTGGTTTTTCTTTCTTTTCCTTGATTGACCTGGTCGTGCCGGAGTAATAACGTCACCCTCAACAATCCCTTCGTCATTCCCCATGTTTAAATTAGCCTTAAAACACTTTCAAACACTGTATAACAGAGAAAAATTAAACGTTCACAGCTGAAAACTAACACACAAGCAGAATGCCAGGTTATGGCTTTACTACAGTCCCCTTTCAAAACAAAACAAGTGTACCAACCTCCATAAAGTTCCCTAACCTCATTTGTTCAGTTGTAGAAACGGAACAACACCTTAATACCCGAAATATGTTGGCAAAACCAGCTGAATTAATTTGTCGGACATAACGATGTATGGAACTGTAACACTTGCCAAGTGTGGGAAATGAGTTGGACATGACGAGTTTTGTTTCTGTGCTCTGGTAATGGACATAACGGGTTATGGAACAGTTTCTGCTGTGGACATGACGAGTTTTGGAACAGTACTCCATTTTCAATGCTCAATTTAAGCGTGAAATAGCGACTTACGGAACAGTTTGGCATATTGAAGACATGCATATGAATGCCCTCTACAAAATGGCGCAATAAAAAGGAATTTAATTTTTTTGGACATAACGTGTTATGGAACTGGGCGACACATATGATCTTTGTGTCGGCCTCCTCCTGTGTACTTGCACGACTGGATATATCATCACCATGTGATGAAGCTGCTTTGTCCCTCCAACTAAGTACGAACATTCTGTTGTTTATCACGCCAAATTGAAGAATATGATCGGTAAGGAACTCTGTTAGTTCGTCCTTCGTATTATCATGGGCCAATAATTTGTGCATTGGTATACTTCCAATTTTCGTTTCTGGTCCGATTTTGTACCTCATTGGATCTGAGCCCTTTTGCCGAATCTCTCGCATCGCTTTCTTCAATGAGTTGTCTTTGTAAGAGTCAAAAACTATATGTACCTCAGTGTAATTGCCGAATTTTTGTCTGTCCATTGGCTGAAGCTTACACCGAGGTCACTACATGTCTTCACTGTGTTAGGTTTGTGGTAGGTATGAAGAAGCGCCATGCCATCTACTATCACAGCTTTTCCCGGTAGCTCTTCATGTTCTTCTAAAACATCACGTGTGGTGGAAGCATGATTATCTTCGTTTCCTTCGGCTGGTATCTCTTGCATTGATTCAAGAGCATCCGTAAGTTTGTACTTAGCTAGACAATGGTGCATACTCCAGTCAACTGCAAACAACGACTTCGGTAGTGCTGAAAATTCGTAGTTGCTCATATTGTGCCTCAAATCTATATCAGGCCTGCTTCTGGAAGCTATCAACAATCTTGAAATAAGAGATAAGTCTGTCTTTATGGCAATGGTTTTGTCCTTGATGGTAATTTTAACCTTTTTCGCTGCTGTTTTACACGTTCTAATGACATTCCTTTTCATAGGAGCCCAGAACGGAATGTTGTTAGTATGAACTCGTTGATCTAAGAAAATATTATGCAGATCTTGAGCAAGTTCCGCAACACTGCCTAAAGACACTTTTATTTCCTGTGGAAAGACTCGCTGAGTTAGGATATGAGTGAGGTCATCAGTTTTGCATTGGAAGGGATTTGTCGAGTTTTGAAACGCTTCCTGGCTCTGTTGAAGTTTAACAGACACTTCATGATGTTTACTTCGAGCTGTCAGTTCTATCAGTTTTTCGGTTTCGCTTGCAATTCTAGTTAGTTCCGAATTAGCAAGGAAGAATCGATTTCGAGCATTCTCATTAAGTGTTATACCAACCAGGCCCCCATGTACCTTTAGTTTTCGATTTTGGTGTTCCAGACCTAGAGCACAAAATGGAACTTTACTTCTGTTCACAACCCAATTACCTTCCGTAAATTGTTTCCAAATCTCTGGATCTGTGGATTCCAGGTTTTCCATCTCTGAAATATATAGGGTGATCATCCGAGCATAGTTCAATCTATTAAATGTAAAGAAGTATTTAACAAACAAGTGGAGAGATGCTAAATACAGCATCCAATCCGATGTTCTGACAGCTCTTATGAAATTCATCATAGCTTGGACCATGTCCATATATGTGCACGCTAGTTTGAAAATAGGATGCTTGAGCTTTCTTGTTGCTGAAAAATGTTCTATTTCTTCAACAAGTCTTCTTTCTTTAATGGTAGAAACTACTGCGGCATGTACCTTTTCCAGATCTTTGTACTCACTAGCTGTGAGTTCTTCTACCAGTTCTTGCAGATGAGGCTTCAAACCGTCTAATTGTCCTGGATATTCATTCTCAAATTCTTCTAGACGTAGGATAGTTAGCGCAGAGGAAGTAGTTATGTGAGCTTCAATTGCTCTTCTGATGTGTTTAACGTCAAGGATTTGTTTCATTGTTGCAGCAGAATATAATCCACATTCAATCCACACTTCAGGTATAACAGAACCTTCAATGAGCTCTCCAATTGTTCGGAGCTGAGCAATTATAATATACAGCTCACCAGGCTTCAAAAGTCATTTTCTCTTATAGTCACTGACAGCCATTTCCAGCTGTTTTATTGGTTTGTAAAGAGCCATGTCAACTGTGACAACTACCTTCTTCCTTTTCTTCGTGGCCTCTACATCTGAACTTGTATCATGGACTAAAATATTCAGTTTCTCCAACTGCTTCATCACAGTAAGCTGAACTTATTGATTGGTTGGTGACTCTGGGATCATAGGTGGCATGGTTACTCTTGACACAGGCTTTTGATCTATAATAAAGCTGTTATAGCCAGCCCATGTTGGAGAATGTGTAGTAGGCTTCTTGTTCGTAGTCAGTATGTAGTTTCTTAAAAGAAACCAAACAGCATCAGCTAGTTCGGCCTCACTAATAATGTTCAGGTGGTTAATTTGAGTGATTGAAACCACAGGAAGGGGGCAGCAAGTTTTCCAGTTAGGTGGATTTGTACATGTTATTACGGTTGGCAGAGCAATGTCAAATGATTTTGCTCGACACTCATTTGGTGAAGCTAATGATAATGGTACAAATGTATCAGAATCTTTCATAACCTGATACACAGTTATGACTGTCCCATGGAGTGTTCTCCTACCATCTGCAGTGTCTTCAGAAAAGTCAAGGTTGTCCATAGCACAATGTATAAATCTATTTGGTACAATGTCTGATGGCATGTAAACTCCGTCATTGTCACGAATTTTTTTCAAAACACTTGCTGCTATTTGTGTTTCCAACTTAAGAACACGACTATAATCTATGCTACACCCAATACTATGCAGAAGGTTTACTAGGAACTTACTGCGGGTTGACCCATAAATTGTCAGACCGATAGCTGTTTGAAGTGGTAAGTCCCTTGTACGATAAAACTGAGTAGACTGCTTGTTTTCAACTTGCCTGCGAGAGAGACAATTTGCCACCATAATTTGTGACATGTGACAAGCTCGCCTTTCAACTTCTTTTTCTCTGATGAAATGCCCTTCTTTCCCCCCCCCCCCAATGCACCGCTTAAAGAAACAATTAATTTCATTTGGAATAATACCACTGAGATCTTCTGGAACAGAGCCATCAAAATTCCACAGCTTTGATTTAAATACAAGATTTCTGATTATGTTTGCAGCCTGAAACAAAACATTAAGTTCTGTCATTTTTTGGTCATCATAACTTTCAGCCTCTGCTAACAAGTCTTCTCTGCTACATTTCATGGAAACTCGCTCTGGTTTGTTACACTGTCTGGGGCGAGAAAATTCAATTCCCTTGTCCGAAAGCTCCGTCTCAATAAATACCTTCAACTGCCTACGTGACATAGACGATTCCTGTACATTATTGGAAACACAAATAGTCTTATATGTTTCTTCAAGAACATCCATGGCAAAAATTTGACCTTCTGACAGTTTTTCTTCCAAAAATATTGATGAATTCGACTTCTGACGCCATTGACGAAATACTCCTCTCCTCATGCGGATGATTTCCATCATATCTCTGATTGTCAGATTGAAGAACATTCGTGACATATTTTGTCCAACATTTTCGATGGTACATGACATCAATTGCATGGGCATCATTAATATTTATTGCTTCATTTAACCTTACTCTGAGTTTATTATCATTTGTTAGTTCAATGGATTTGTGCAAGTTTTGGCCAGCTTTATCGGTTTAAACTCTCCTTAGTTTTTCTTTTCTGTCCGCTGCCTGATCACAAAAAAAAAAAAAACCACTTGTCCTTTTCGTAAGCAACGGTTTGTGACCTAGTATATCTAGTAGCCTCCGTGGAAAGTACATTTGTTTGAGTAGGTTGAATGTATTCTGTAGATGCCTCTTGATCTGTAGACGTTGACTGCAAACACTCGTACCTTTTCTGAAGCCTATCAATTATTTTTTTGTGGGTAACATTTTTGTAACAAGATCAATGTCACTTCAAATTGTTTTGTTTCAATGTCTCTACGCTAAAATCACATCCGAACTTCTTCAATATGTTTTCACTATTCTCTTCGCCATATTTGGCCCGTTTTCTTAGACACACAACAATTTTCTCATAAGAGACATTTGAAGGTTGTGAAACCCATTCCTGTGACGATTGAGCACTACAGATGAAACAGCATAGCTTGTTGTCTGCCTTCCTTTTATTTTTCAAATAAGCATCAAATACAGGCTACATCTGTCTTCTTATCTTCTACTCTGAAACAAAAACAATATTTTCATCCAAGAAATATAATAATAGCTTAATAGTTAATAACAGGTCCTAAGAATAATGTCAAGCATATAAATATGCGCTTGCAAAACCCTCATACTGAGGCATAATCATTTTTATTTAAAAAAAAGATAAACATACTTTTTATGAGGAAACTGTTGATACTACATAAAAAGTTGTAATAACCTTTTCTGTGCAGAATATGCGTAGCTACATTTTTTTTGTTTGAATCTTTTTTCCGTAATCCCAACGGTTACTGATACAAGTAGATAAACGTGTTGCGATGGCGGCCATTTTGTTTTTTGCCCGCAACATTCAAACGCACCATTTTCAAGAGTGCCACCATCGAAATTATGTTTCTTCAAGGTCAAACGAAGAGATTGAGACTACTTCCACACTTGCATAATCAAGGAGCACACGGGAGCCTATTTTTGTACATTTGATACCGGACTAAAATGTGAAAAGTAGGCTAAAAAGAAATTAAAGAAAAGGAATCAGATAATTCTAATTGTTTTGCGAATACCTCAAACTCCAATCCTAAATAGAATCCTGCCTACATCCATAAAATACACTTAATTGTACAGTCTATGTAACAATGTAACCTTACCATTTGTCCCCCCATCACTTAAAACATGGTCATTAATAACAGCTGCAGCATCTGATTAAAATTTTAGGGTGGGCCAGATGATAGTTTTGTTGTTGCATATTAAATCATCCTCATCTTCATATCCTGTTTCCAGCTTCCTGGGTCGGGTTGTGAATTAAAGACCTCCATCGTTGCCTGTCTCTCCACCACTCCTCTCCTTTCTTAAGTACATCTTCAAGTTTTCTTCCCCTCTCCCAAACTGTATCCACTCATCTCTTTTGGGGTCTTCCTCGTGGTCTCTTCCCTGTCATCTTTTCGGAAAAGGCTTTCTTTGGTACTCGCTCCCCTTCTATCCTCATCATGTGACCATACCTTTGTTGTTTCTATCCTGTCCAGAAGCTTCAAGATTCCTGTTCTTTTTCTTATCTCTTCATTTCTAACTCTATCTCTTCTGGTCTTGCCATGCATTAAAAACTGTACTCACATGGCTCCTTATTTGTAAATATGTATATTCTCTTCTACTGTGCTTGGTTGATGAAATTTTATCTACCAACTTGGTTGATGATGCCCTAATATTTATTTTTAGCCTATTTTCATTTATGAAAAAAATTCGCTTGTGAGATCATCTTTTGTCCGTGTGTCTGTCTGTGTGTGCATGTGTGAGATGAATTTTTGTGTCCCCCTTCTAAACAGCTGGAGCTATTTCAATGAAACTTGGTAAGTTCATAGCACTATTCCGGGCGACCCCGACCGTGCCTTTCAAATTTTGTTACATCTTATCTATCCAACATAGCGGCTGTGCGAAATATTTCACCAGCATTCAATATCTCCGAAACTATCACCGATATCACCCTGGAATTTTGTACGCTGATAAAGGGAACTACTAGAAGTTCATCTATGTGACTTTTGAAAACCTGGTAACTACAAAACCAACAAGACGGCCAAGCGAAGTTGCGACTTTTAAATAGACGTTTCTCTCGATTTAACCAACCAAACGCAATGAAACTTGATACAGTATATGTTTATACACATTGTAATGCACGGACATCTAACTTCGTTCAATTGTTTACATAACCTCAAGATGGCGGCTGTGCGAAATATTTCACCGGCATTCTATATCTCTCAAACTATTACCGGTATCACCATGAAATTTTGTACAGAGATAAAGGGCACTACTGGAAGTTCATCTATGAGACTTTAAAAAACTGGTTAACTAAAAAAGAACATGGCGGCCAAGCGAAGTTGAAAGTTTTAAATAGACTTTTCTCGCGATTTAATGATCCAAACGCAATGAAACTTGGTACAGAAAATGTTTATACACATTGTAATGCACTGGTATCTAAGTTAGTTCAATTGTTTATATAACCTCAAGATGGCGGCTGTGCGAATTTCGAAAATTAAGTTTTTATTTCTTGTGTTCTAATCATGCGATCGAAATCAACATTTGCTTAATGAATGTACACAATAATCATCATCTAATAGTACATAACTCTATGGCCTATATATATTAAAATCCAACATGGCGTCCATCCAAAATATTTAGACGGTTCTCAATATCTATTAATCTGCTACAGCAATCAAACTGAAATTATGTACAGTAAGTGTATAGAGGCTATAAGCATAAGTTCAGCTATGGGACGTTCAATAATCTGGCGAGCACAAATCCAACATGGTGGTGACGCGGAATTTAAATATAACATCAGCAAGCTGTGAACAATGGCTAAGACCTGTTGAAGGGCGTGGGATGGATTTATCTCCCGTAATCCGGTCTGACCTTCAAACAGTGAAATGGTGAGATCTTCTATTATGCAATGCTATGGTATTGGCCAATTCTCCAGGCCCTTGAAGAGAAAGAAAATCCTTTCATAGCACAGAGGATTTAATGTGCAACACAGTACTATGTCCACTGTTTTCCCATACGGCCCATCACTCTTTATACTTTTCATAGAAGGTTCTGTAGAGCAGCCCTTGCTATTACAATACACCGTGCGTACGAGACTGTCAGGAACTTAAGTTAGGGATGCGTTATGTATACTGAATTCCTTTTAGAGATTCTAGAAGGGAAAACCACTTATTTTATGTAATTTTTAAAGACATTCGGTTAATCAAACAAATTTTGTGCTATAGAGCTTCAATTATCTTCGAAATATTGTATCGAACCAGGGGAGTGCTAAATTGGAAATCCAGAACAGAGTGACAAGAGGTTCCACGTTCTTCTATCAGGTGCAAAACCTAGTGTGGGACAAAACAGTCCCCGTAAAAGCCAAACAAACAATGTTCAAATCTTACCTCCTACCAATTATGACATATGGGTTGGAGACCTGTGTGTTATTGAAAAGAGACATCAGCAAACTGCAAGCGTGCGAAATGAAATTCTTACGATCGGCTATGCAAAAAACAAGAAGAGACAGATTTAAAAATGAGTACATTAGGAATGACATGCAAGTGACCTGTACGATGGAGGAAAGATTACGCATTGCACGGTTGATATGGTTTGGGCATATGCAGAGGATGGAGGAGAATAGAATCCCCAGACAGTACGTGGAAGGAGACCTGTTGGACGTCCAGGTGCGGATTAAAGGGGGGGGGGGGGGTCATAACCCCCCCCCCAAACGGAGACCAATTTTTTTTTGCAAATTCAGAAAACGAAAGCACCATAACCAGACAATTAAAACTTAACGAATTTTAACTGAAAAACTGTTTTTTTTACATTTTATTCAATACTGAAAATATCTTTATTGCAATTATTATGTTCTGTTACAACTGTACATATTTACAACTTCATACCTGTTATATAACAACGATTATTTATATAACAAAATCAACTCGTCTATTTTGTATAGCAAACCTTGTGATTACCGAATCGATGTCTATATTGATGTCACGATGAATGTGCAGCAATGCACGGATAGGAATTTGGGTCATTTTTCGCACCAAAAAATTTTGCCGACGTCCAAACTGCAAGCTTGGTTGGTAATTTAAGCTGTGACTTTCTCCCTTTGTCGGTACCAACTCGACTTTCCGAAACTGTAACGTACCTTGATACTTTTTTCGAAGCTCGATGTAAAAGTCGCAAAACACGCCGTTGAAATTTGTACGAATATTTTTGGTGCGCTAAACGCATCAAATTTATATCCATGTAGTTTGCAAAAAAAATTGGTCTGGTTTTATACGTTTGGTTATTTTTTGATTGCGTTGTTAGTGATAACATTTTTCTTAACAATGTCGTTTCTGTGACCCCCCCCCCCCCCCCCACACACACACACACAAAGCCAAACTCTAGATCCGCGCCTGTGGACGTCCAAGAAGAAGGTGGCTGGACCATGTAAATGCAGACCTTATCGAGAAAGGAACAACACTGCAGGAGAGGAACTCTATAATGACAGGAACCGATGGAGGCATATTGTCCATAAAAATCCTACCAGGCCCGCTGGAAGGATACCCAGGTGATGATGATGATTGTCCTGGGTGGGAAGAGCCCTTTCAGCCCCTAATGACACAGCGCCCTGGTTATACATACAATAGAGTTACCCTGCCTAATCTAATTGGACGATTGCCGGGATGGAATAATATTCATTTTCCTTTGATCTAGTTAATCTTTCAAATGAATGAACTGTCACCGTGAAGGCTGGAACGGGGTAAGATGGTATATTACACTCAGCCTTGTGAGGCAAAACTAAGGGGGGTTCGATTCCCATCTCAGCCATCTTGGAAGTGGTTTTCCGTGATTTCCCCACTTCTACTCCGGGCAAATGCCGGGATGGTTCCTAACGTAAGGCCACGGTGCCTCCTTCCCAATCTTCACCTGAATTACAAATACACGCACTAATACAGCCATCACAATAACACAGGTTATCAGGCAAATTCCACACACACACAAGTACACGGGGCTACATGACCACGATGTCGCAACAACAAACTAATCGACTATACTTAGAAATGGGAAACATATCCTGGAATTAATTGGAAGGCCAGGCAGGTCCCTTTGAAGATGCAGATGACATGTCTTGTCTTTTCCCAAAGTCAGAGGCGGTAAATAAATAAAATCTGCCTTCAACAGTCCCTTTATAAAACGGAAACTTGTCTTAAACGGAAATATTTGACGGTCCCGTGAACTTAGGTTTTTTAAATTTATTTATTTATTTAGCGTATGGCTCTTAGTGCCTGGAGTGTCCGAGGACATGTTCGGCTCGCCAGAGGTTGTAGCTGCTTCAACCGGACACCAATGGGGTGAGGTACAAGTTCCGTTCAATTTCAAGTAGTTCCAACTTTCACTAACCAGATGTCACCGGATATGGTGAACGTTGGAACTTTGATACAGCGTTTCAACGAAATCTAACCTGCAAATTTAGCTTCACACAAATTTAATTAGTGGAAGGTTCTTTTACATGCCATAAATCTATGACCTGGGACCGCCGGCTTTACTCCCCTCAGAAGGAAGGCATACTGAAGGATTTTAACGCTTAAACAATCCGACGACTTCGGCCGGGTTTGAACCCCCGATCTTGGGCATAGAAGCTCAGCATGCTACCAACTACGCCACCGAAGTCGCTAACTTAAGGGTGAAAAAGGTGTTAAATTGCCTCCATTAAACGGAAACTGTGGCAGGCAGACAACGGAAATCATAATATGCATTTTAACAGAAAATTTTCAACTTCCGGAAAGCAGTGTTTATAAAATGTTAAGGCATCCTCTGAAAATCTACGTTGTCTGCTGTAACAATTGATTCTATAGCTAACAAGGAATGTGCAAATAGATCTTCCCTCTTGTTCTCCTACTTACGCGGCGAAGTGTAAGGCTAATTGCCTGTTTCCTGTTCCCCAAGCCAGACCCTTGTCAATCAGATTGGAATTTTCATTTTTTAACTGAGCACTTCATAACTTACATTACTGAAATAGTTATTAACTTGAAAAGTACATCCGCCTGAATCAATACTATAAAGGAAAAAATAATTATTAAACGTGTTTTCAGTACATGTTTCGAGGATTAATTACATTTTATTCTCTTCATCAGCTATTGAAAAACACAAAACAAAGCGTAGCACAGTAATAAGATACGTATTTAAATCTAATATTGTGCACCATAAATTTAGGTTATAAGAAGAGAAAAAAATGAAATGAAATAGGTGGCGGTGATCAGCTTGCAGGTGCTTGTGACAAATAATAGTTCCGTATTGAAGCTTGAAACGGTAGATATGGAACACCAATACTTCACCAATCCGTGCAGATCTATAATAAATGAAGAGCGTGTATCCAATTTTCGCCTTTTCAAAACAAAGTGAGTAGGTAATATAAGCCGAAGCTGGCGCAGGGGCTAATGGGCAAGATGGCCGCTGCGCGCAACCAGCCCTATGTTATTCTTATGGAGGGATCAGTCAGAGCTGGCGCAGTGGCTAATGGGCAAGATGGCCGACACGCCCTGAGACGGTGCATGACGTCACAGAGAGAGGTCCGCCTTGTAGTTGCTAAATGGAATATTTATTGTTATTATTATTATTAGGTAATTATTGATTGATCGTGTACAATCAAGACCAGCCTTATATTGTCCACTTCGTAGTGTAGTGGCAAGCATTCTTGGCGGTCATTCCTGAGGTTCGAATCCCGGCTCTGCCAAGAAATTTAATTTCTGGTCTCAGGAGTGGAACGGGGTACACTCAGCCTTGTGAGGCAAAACTGACAGGAGCTGGCTTTTGATTCATACCTCAACGATTCTGCCTAACCCAACTTCACCTAACCTAAGCTAACTTCAAAGTCAGTGCAAATATGAGAGCAAATGTGAGAGCACACATAAAAAACTAAGTTATAACCTAACCTAACCTAACCTAACTTCAAAGTCAGAGCAAATGTGAGAGCACACATAATAAACTAAGTTATAACCTAATCTAACCTAACCTAACTTAACCTAACCTAACTTAAAAGTGCGAGCAAAAAAAAGTGAGACCAAAATGTGTGAGCAAAAAAGTGAGAGCAAATGTGAGATCACAAATAATATACTTAGTTATAACCTAACCACACCTAACCTAACCTAACTTCACCTAAGCTAACCTAACATAACCTAACTTCAAAGTGAGAGCAAATATGGGAGCAAAAAGTAAGAGCAAAAAGTGTGAGCAAAAAGTGGGAGCAAAAAAGTGGGAGCATAAAAGTGGGAGCAAAAAAGTGGGAGCAAAAAGTGGGGGGGCAAAAAAGTGAGAGCAAAAAGTGGGAGCAAAAAAGTGGGAGCAAAAAGTGGGAGCAAAAATGTGGGGAGAAAAATAGTAGAGAGCAAAAAAAGTAAGAGCAAATGGGAGAGCACAAATAATAAACTTAGTTATAACCTAACCTAATCCACAGAAACCTCATTTAAAGAAATTATATTTTACATTTTAACATTTTACATTTTAACATTTTAGATTTTTGATTTTTTCATTTTACATTTTTGATTTTACATTTTTGATTTTTCTGTATTTTAAATTTTAGTTTTTTTAGATTTTACATTTTAAATTCAAGATTTTTTTGTTTTTAGATTTTACATTTTACATTTTCCGAAAAGAGTAAACAACAAGGTCACATACCTAACCTCACCAAACCTAACTTTACCAAACCTAACTTAAGCTAATCCAAAGGCTAATGCACATACACAAAGTATATAAGGACACATGAAACTATCCTTATGCTAGTCTTATAGGCTACTGTACAACATGATCACTACCCCAAACGTTTTTTTTTTCATTTTGTTGTTTACACATTTGTCAATTTTCCAATTTCCCATTTTCAGTTTTTTAAATGTCAGTTTTAAGTTTTTCAATTTCATAACATGGAAACATGGATTTTGCATTTGTTGTTTACACATTTACCAATTCACAATTTCCCATTTACAGTTTTTAAAATGTCAGTTTAAAGTTTTTCAATTTCATGATATAGAAACATGGATTTCCCAATTTGTTGTTTACACATTTGTCAATTTACCAAATTCCCATTTACAGTTTTTAGAATTTCAGTTTAATGTTTTTTCTATTTTGTAAATATGGAAACATGGATTTTCCAATTTGTGTTTTACATGTTCATTTTGCATTAGGAGTGGGGAGAGGTGGGTAGTAATTAAAAATGTACAAGCAGTGTCCATACAATATTTTTTATTTTAAATACATGTACACTATTTACACATAATACATTTTATATATATTCTTTTTTGTTATAAATTGTACAGTTGTTTTTATTTTGTTTTCTATTTTATTTATTTTTTGATTATGAATACTAGTTTTTTTAATTTTTGTAGTGCTATTGTTTTATTTCCTAAATTGTTTTGTTTTATGTATTTGCTAGTTGCAGGCAGAAGATTTTGATATTCATAACTTATCTCTTTAAGCATAGTCAATGATTGAGTAATGACCATAGGCATGTGTACCTATACCATCAGCATCAATCACTCTTTTATCATCACCAGGACACAAAGCAATTTTGTTTAGTCTTATAGATGATATGTCATGTTGTTTAGAAGCGATAATGTTCATTGGTATTCTTTTTACATTGTTGTTCATGACACAATCCTTATAATCTTGAAAGCTTATACAATTTTTGACAACACCTCTGTTAATACCTTTAATCTTTATAATTTCTTTACCATTTATGTCTAAAGCGTACATTTTAGCTCTAAGTCCTGCAAATGCTTTTATAATTTGTCCACAAGCCTCGTCTTTAAATTTCCCCAACGTTTTCTTGTTTAATGTAGAGTCACATATGTGATTAGTAGGATAATCTGATGTGTCCAGGTGTTCTAGGAAATCCAACTTGTCTTGATATACATCTTGGGTTTTAACCAAATAAATGAACGAGTCGGTATCCATATACATGAGTTTAAGATTGTTCATTCCATAATAGGGTAGCAGGACATCATAGTGGTGAGAATACATGAGAGTTTTTGAAATATCCAGTATACACATTCCAATATATATAGGCTTATTGAATACAATGTTACGTTTAGCCATGTGGAAAGCAGCTAGGTTAGGACCATAAATGGTTCTGTCAATAAATGTCGGCTTTGCTATTAGCTTTTCTGCCTCTTTGCTGTCAGTCACAAGACGTATGTCTATTCTTTTACGGATATTTTCCTTTTTTTTTTTTCAAAAATGGCATTGTTGAATGATTTGTACACATTTTTCTCAAAATAATTTTTGGCTTGTTTTCTAAGGTTGTTATTAAAATCAACGTAGACCTTTAACCAAGGTCTTTGCTTAAACTTTAACACACGGTGAATTTTTATCAATTTTATTCCATGATCTAAAGCCTGTTTTAATGCCATGTAGTGAACAACATATCGCCTTCGATTTCCAAGATGAGGAATTAGTTTTTTCAGAGACGAATCCTTAGGTTGTGTACACTCTGGTAGGAAAGGTAAATCGTTGTGTAGATCATGAAGGTCAGATGGGTAATCAACATCAACGTCTAGAATGTATCCCACAGGATCGTCTTTCTTCAGTTTTTCTAGATCAACGGTATCTGGAGAAACCCACTGAAATCCGCCATAAGGAAGAGAGTGACACATAGCCCACCCGTATTGGTTGTTGGCATCATCATAGGTAATAAACTGCGATGGTTTCTCAGAATCATAGGTTTCCATGTATTTATTGTTAGCTTCAGCATACCGATGAGACACCTGGCATATGCCTCCACGTATTCCAGACTCGATTAAAAGAATCTGATCGTAATCCTGTAGCAATTCCAGTTCAATGCCTGTGTAAAGGAGCATTGCCTCGAAACTTAAACCAGGCGAAGTGAAAAAGTGTGCAGCATCCACTCGGTGTGTTTCTAGTGTTTTGTTTCTAAACGTTTCAAAGCTGTCTGCAAGAAGGAGTACATCTGAAGTTAGGTAGAGGTCACTATATTCCCCTAGAGTTTTAATGTTGAACTGATTCCACACATTTTTGGCATGTTCATAGTCTTCTTGACTAACATCTTCTTGACTTAATTTGTTAAAGAATACCTCTTTTGGAGGTAAACACGTTTCACTTAACTTTTCCCATGAGTCAATGTAGTCATAACAAAATACCCCTTTACGAGTCATGAGCATTGCATTTTCTTTTCCAAAGTACTTGTCTGTTTCAGGGTATAATGTTAAGTTGGAAACTAAGTTTTCCAAACTACTTGGCATTAACCGAAACGTGTCCACAAATCGAAGCTAAACATTTCCAACATATTTTGAAAGAGATGTACTTTTCTTTGGAGTTAGGGATAACGTCAACTCTTTCAGTAGTACACCCCAATTGCTTTACAATGAAATTTGCGTCGTAGCCACTCATATTATGTAGAAATACAGGAACGGGGTTACGTGTTTTACACCTCAAATTACAGTTATTGTGAGCACTTCCACGGTATTCCCCTGTAATATGACAATGGTCTCGAACTTTCCAGTCCTCTTTGGTAAATGGTTTATGACACAAATAACAGGTTTCAGAAGATTGGAACTCTGCTTTTTGATGCTCAGTTAAAGCTTTTGGAACATTTAAGCTGTAAAGACGATCAATTTCATTAGCTATTGAGATCAAACAGTCCATAAACTTTTCTGCAGCGTCAGGTCCACGATAAATAATAGGTTGGCTCGGAAGGTTTGTCTTTATGTGTTCCACAGCTGGTGAGGGTTTAACATATATACCAAAGCTCATAGGAACATGACTCTGGTATGGCACTGTATAACTTGCCTCAGGATTAGGTAGACATGTTTGATAGGGTAACAGTATACTTTCAAAATCTGCATAGATAACGTAAGGTATTCTAAGCATTTTTTCCACATTTACGAATTTCACAATTGGGTTTTTAATAGGCATTTCAACCCTAGCAATGTCATGCTGGACACACAAAGCTCTATGTTCTTTTAATTTTTCCATTCCTTGTTGCCCATATTGATTATCAAAGTGAGTAAAACACCGTTTACACGTATATATCTTATGTCCATGGCGGGTAATCTGATGTCCTACTAGTTTATCAAAATCATTGATAAAGACGTAGTGGTTCTGGCCGGATGAAGAACTTAGCAGAAGGAGGTCACGATGGTTTTGTAACTCTTGATCCAGAATCTTTAGAGGAAACAGTTTGTTGTCTTCTTCCAGTCCAAATATATTGATGGATATATCGTTGGCTTTCTCGAATTTGGGAATGTCAGCTAGTAATGTAGGAAATGATATTACTGAAAAATCATACTTGCGTTGAGCATCCTTTTTAACCAGTTTTGCAAAATGGCATACATAAAACACTTTTCATCTTTCACATTTTCAGGATTAATGCAGGCTTTTCTTGCTTGTATAGCTGCTGGTAATGGAATATATGTGCTACCACGCAAGGGATTGTACTGATTTATTTTCAATCGCACTCCTTCCACTGCTAACAAAGCCCAATTACTGCCTTTTAGCTCAGATTCTTCCATTTCCGTAGTTAACTTTGTAAATTGTGTTTCCAAGAAACTACTTAAGTCTGTTTCCAAAAATAGGGCCTGATTTCGTGTTTTAAAAGCACGATCTGTAATTTCATTCGTAGACGTATGAATGAATCTACATTCAGCCACAATATTAACTTTGATCGACTTGTGCATTGCTAGTTCTTTCTCCATAGCTTGTATTATTTGCTGTTTGGACTCTTTAAGGTATGAATTTAAATCCTTGCACGTATCGCAACGAATGAAATAGGATTTAAGTCGACCTTGAAAAGACGTTTCATATTCAGTAAGTCCATTTTTGTCAGGAACCATTGAAAGCAGGTAATGTTTTGTAGGCTCAGTTTTTTGTCTTTTAGCTGCCGACACAACATTACAACATTCTTCATGCCGACGTCCGTTGTATACATTGTTGAATGTACTACCACAGGTCTTGCACTCATGGAATTCACCACACGATACTTCATGTCGCTTCCTATGATAGTCTCGAAGAAAAGTTTTTCCACACTCTTTACACATATAGCTAGGAATGGGTTCTTCCATTATGAATGTTGATTTCTGCAAACAGCTGCTTACTGCGTATCACAGGGCTAGAGGTTGGTCAGTGAGACGGTCTTTCACGATGTGAACACCGTGAGAGGTAGTAGTCAACTGGTGATATTCTTGTTAAGGGTCCTCTAATATACCCCTAGTCTAGACCAACAGCTCTTTACAGTGTATGACAAGGCTGTAGACTGGACAGTGACACGGTCTTTCACGATGTGAACACTGTAACAAGTAGTAGTCAACTGATTATATACTTGCTAAGGGTTCTCTAATATATCATAGTCAAGACCAACAGCTACTTACTGTGTAGTACAAGGCTGTACAATAGTTGTTTTGACAGTCTTTCACGATGTGGTCACTGTGAGTGGTGATAGTCAACTGGTGATATTCTTGTTAAGGGTCCTCTAATATACCCCTAGTTAAGGGTAACAGCTGCTCACTGCATACGTCAAGACTAAAGACTGGTTGTTTCAATGGTCTTTCACAATGTAAACACTGTGACAGGTAGTAGTCAACTGAAAATATTCTTATAGCCTACTCAAGGTTATCAGGTACTTACTGCATATCAAAAGGCTGTACACTCATGTGTTAGACAGTCTTTCTTGCTAAGGACCCCAATATTCCCTACACAAGGCTATACATGTTAGTTCTAAATACGTAGTGGTTAATTGTATAATAAATTTAAATACACAGCATATACGAGCACGTTTTCACTCGGTAAAACTTTACCAAATAGTCAAATGCGACACGCAAAGTATGTTTCCGCTATCTAGCAGTGACTATGAGAACTACTTGAACGACCAGCATTCTACCTAGCGCTCCATTTCAACAATCGCTCACTGAACGACCAGCATGCTATCTAGCGGTCGATATCAATACTCACTCAACTACCAGCCTGCTACCTATCGGTTAATATAACAACTCACTCAACTACCAGCATGCTACATGGCTTTTTTGTCAGTTTTTTGTTGCCTTTTTCTGTTGGCTATTGTATTAGCTCTTTCATATTTGCTCTTGTTTGTGGGGGCTTATTTGGTCTTGGAAAGTATGTCAGTCCTTTTTTTATGGCTGCATAATGCTTACAGCCATGATTGTAAGCAGCAACAACAACAACAACAACAACACACAAAATTAAAAAAAAAAACCAAAGTACTCTAAGGTTTATCAATGACTCTCAACTCTTACACTTACCTCTATCCCATGCCTAGTCAAAAAAGTAGTGTATTTTTCAAATTTTTCAAAAAAATATTTGGAAAGTAGGCTATATCATTAAACTAAAAATCCTGAAAAGACATATGTTAACTCCAACACCTACTTCTATACCACTCTCAGTCCAAAAATAGTGTATTTTTCAAATTTTCCAAAACATATTTCCAAAATGGGTTATATTTCCAAAATTAAAAAGTTTACAAAAATGTTTGGTTGACATAAATGAATGGCCATTGCCTCCTCTACCACCGTACCAAGTCCCAGGTCTCTAGGACAAAAAAAATAAAATTTTTAAAATGGGTTTTATTTCCAAAATTAGGAATTTTACAAACACATTTGTCTGACGTAAATCAATGGTCATTACCCCCTCTACCCCCACACTAAGTCTCATGTCTCTAGGACAACAAAAATAAAATTTTGAAAATGGGCTTATATTTCCAAAATTAGGAATTTTACATACACGTTTGTCTAACGTAAATCAATGGTCTTTACCCCCTCTATCCCCATACCAAGTCTCAGGTCTCTAGGTCAACAAAAATAAAATTTTGAAAATGGGCTATATTTCCAAAATTAGGCATTCTACAAAAAAAAGTTTGTCTAACGTAAATCAATGGTCTTTACCCCTCTATTCCCATACCAAGTCTCAGGTCACTAGGTCAACAAAAATAAAATTTTGAAAAAATGGTCACTATTTTGGAAACTAGGAATTCTACAAAAAAAGTTTGTTTAACATAGATGAACGGTCTCTATCCCCTCTACCTGTAAACCAAGTTCCAGGTCTGTATGACAAAAAATGAAAAAAGTTCAACTGGGAAAGTAGGCGATTTTTCATAAAACCAAACATTCTAAAAAGTGTTCTATGGGCTTAAAAGAATGGCCTCTATGTCCTTTATTTTTATAATAAAACTTTTTTATTTTTTACATTTTTTTAAAAAAAGTTCAATTTTGAAATTTTTATATTTTGGAAACTAAAGAGTTTACAAAAATTTTGTTTGATATAAATGACTGGCCCTGTCCCCATCTCCAGCCAAAATAAATTTCAAGCCTCTAGGACTAAAACTGCAGTAGGGGGATGGTAGGGGGTCTAACGAGTTTCATGGCCGCCGCGTGAAATTTATTTTGGTTGTAGATGGGGTCAGGGCCAGTCATTTATGTCAAACAAAATTTTTTGTAAACTCTTTAGTTTCCAAAATATAAAAATTTCAAAATTGAACTTTTTTCAAAAAAATTTTAAAAATAAAAAAGTTTTATTATAAAAATAAAGGATAATACAGTGGAAGATAGACATCAAGCCTGGTTACGGTATCAGAGTCAAAAAACAGATGAATCACACTTGGATCTCATAAAACAAAGGAAGATAACTCAAAAAATAATACGAGGGGTTAAACGGCTATACCAAAGGGATATACTTCTGATGATCGAAACAAATAGCGCGAAAACAATCTCAAGAGATTACTACAAAATTTTTAGCAAACAACTACAAAGATATGAACCTCCAACATTAATGTTAAAAGACAAAAATGGCGAGTTAGCTCATAGTAATAAAAGAAATACAGAAATTTTAGCAGAAACATTCAACAAGTTGCTAAATTGCGAAGATCCACCAGAACTGCTTCAAATAAATACAGACACCACTATTAAAACACCATCAGAAAACATAAATCCACCCACAATCCAAGAAGTCTACAAAGCGCTGAGAGAGCTCAAAAACTACAAAGCGAGTGGAGAAGATCAAACATTTGCAGAATTGTGGAAATATGCAGCAGAACCAGTAAAGATTTCATTACACCAATGCATAGTGAACATTTGGATCAAAGAAGAACTGCCAGACCATTGGACTACTGCTATAATACATCAATTACACAAGAAAGGAGAAAAATCAAATCCTGACAACTATCGAGGAATTTCCCTTTTGGATATCACATATAAAATCATGTCACGAATTCTATATAATCGTTGTAAAGATCAATTAGAACTGGAAATAGGGGAATATCAAGGTGGATTTCGGCCATGGCGAAGCTGCCCTGAACAGATAATCACCTTAAAATTAGTAATGGACTACTACAAACGTAGACAAAAACAGCAAGTCATAACCTTCGTAGACTTCAAAAAAGCTTATGATTGTATACATAGATCTTCATTGCTGAAAATACTAAGGAATTTCGGACTTCATCCCAAATTAATAAAAATTATAAAACTAACTCTAACAAACACCAAATCTAAAGTAAAATTCAGAGGAGAAATATCTGAACCGTTTACGATTAAAACAGAATTAAGGCAAGGAGATGGTTTATCGCCTCTACTTTTCAATTGTGCTTTGGAATATGTAATGAGGGAATGGTGCAGGGAAAATCCTAGGAACATAAGAATTGGAACCAAGAAAGATCAAATAGACTTAAATTGCTTGGGATTCGCAGATGACTTAGCGTTACTGGCTAATAATATTCAAGAAGCCAAAAATCAAATAATAAGCCTACAAAATATAGCACAAAAAATTGGACTTCAGATATCATTTGAAAAGACAGAGATAATGGTAGCAAATCCACTTGTAATCAATCACATAACAGTAAATAACAAGAAAGTTAAAATAGTGAAGCAATTTAAATACTTAGGAGAAATTATAACTTACAACTTGGATGAGAAACCTGCATGGCAAGAAAGAACTAATAAGATGATAAAAGCCCAAAAATTAACATGGTCTACATATAAAAGAAAATGTCTATCAATCGCAACAAAATTAAAACATTACAAGACGGTGGTTCAACCAGAGGTGACCTATGGAAGTGAAACTCTTTTTAAAGTTACTCAGAAAAACAGAATCGACAAAATTTTAAAAGTAGAAAGAAGAATAGCTAGAACATGCATAAATAAAAAATATCAGAAAGATGGACAGTGGCGGATAGTACCAAATGAAGTGGTATACAGAAAACTGGAGCCTATCACTGATACTATTCGGAAGAAACGGCTTTCTTTCTTTCTTTCTTTCTTTCTTTCCTTCTTTCTTTCTTTCTTTCTTTCTTTGGTCACATCATGAGGACACCAGAAACCAGGTTATCTAGAAAAATTGTAGTGAAACTTTGGAATATGAAACAACAAGTAGGATGGATTAAGGAAATTAGAGAAGATATGAAAGAATTGGAAATAACCTTGGATGACTTGCAAAACAAAACAACAAAATTAAAAAAACTGAGAGATATAAAAATAAGATTTCAGGCTAAAATAGACAAACGTCATACAGTAAAAAGGGTATTTACAGATGAGGAACGCCTGAGAAGATCAGAGCGAATGAAGAGCTACTGGGCGACTCGGAAAGGAAACTTACTGAAGAAGAGGACCAAGAAATGATTGACTGAAGTGGTCCAATGAGGCCGTAAAAGCAGAAGAAGAAGAAGAAGAAGAAGAAAAAAATAATGGACATAGAGGCCATTCTTTTAAGCCCATAGAACACTTTTTAGAATGTTTGGTTTTATGAAAAATCGCCTACTTTCCCAGTTGAACTTTTTTCATTTTTTGTCACACAGACCTGGAACTTGGTTTACAGGTAGAGGGGATAGAGACCTTTCATTTATGTTAAACAAACTTTTTTGTAGAATTCCTAGTTTCCAAAATAGTGACCATTTTTTCAAAATTTTATTTTTGTTGACCTAGTGACCTGAGACTTGGTATGGGAATAGAGGGGTAGAGACCATTGATTTACGTTAGACAAACTTTTTTTGTAGAATGCCTAATTTTGGAAATATAGCCCATTTTCAAAATTTTATTTTTGTTGACCTAGAGACCTGAGACTTGGTATGGGGATAGAGGGGGTAAAGACCATTGATTTACGTTAGACAAACGTGTATGTAAAATTCCTAATTTTGGAAATATAAGCCCATTTTCAAAATTTTATTTTTGTTGTCCTAGAGACATGAGACTTAGTGTGGGAGTAGAGGGGGTAATGACCATTGATTTACGTCAGACAAATGTGTTTGTAAAATTCCTAATTTTGGAAATAAAACCCATTTTAAAAATTTTATTTTTTTTTGTCCTAGAGACCTGGGACTTGGTACGGTGGTAGAGGAGGCAATGGCCATTCATTTATGTCAAACAAACATTTTTGTAAACTTTTTAATTTTGGAAATGTAACCCATTTTGGAAATATGTTTTGGAAAATTTGAAAAATACACTATTTTTGGACTGAGAGTGGTATAGAAGTAGGTGTTGGAGTTAACATATGTCTTTTCAGGATTTTTAGTTTAATGATATAGCCTACTTTCCAAATATTTTTTTGAAAAATTTGAAAAATACACTACTTTTTTTGACTAGGCATGGGATAGAGGTAAGTGTAAGAGTTGAGAGTCATTGATAAACCTTAGAGTACTTTGTTTTTTTTTTGAATTTTGTGTGTTGTTGTTGTTGTTGTTGTTGCTGCTTACAATCATGGCTGTAAGCATTATGCAGCCATAAAAAAAGGACTGACATACTTTCCAAGACCAAATAAGCCCCCACAAACAAGAGCAAATATGAAAGAGCTAATACAAAAGCCAACAGAAAAAGGCAACAAAAAACTGACAAAAAAGCCATGTAGCATGCTGGTAGTTGAGTGAGTTGTTATATTAACCGATAGGTAGCAGGCTGGTAGTTGAGTGAGTATTGATATCGACCACTTGATAGTATGCTGGTCGTTCAGTGAGCGATTGTTGAAATGGAGCGCTAGGTAGAATGCTGGTCGTTCAAGTAGTTCTCATAGTCACTGCTAGATAGCGGAAACATACTTTGCGTGTCGCATTTGACTATTTGGTAAAGTTTTACCGAGTGAAAACGTGCTCGTATATGCTGTGTATTTAAATTTATTATACAATTAACCACTAAGTATTTAGAACTAACATGTATAGCCTTGTGTAGGGAATATTGGGGTCCTTAGCAAGAAAGACTGTCTAACACATGAGTGTACAGCCTTTTGATATGCAGTAAGTACATGATAACCTTGAGTAGGCTATAAGAATATTTTCAGTTGACTACTACCTGTCACAGTGTTTACATTGTGAAAGACCATTGAAACAACCAGTCTTTAGTCTTGTCGTATGCAGTGAGCAGCTGTTACCCTTAACTAGGGGTATATTAGAGGACCCTTAACAAGAATATCACCAGTTGACTACTACCACTCACAGTGACCACATCGTGAAAGACTGTCAAAACAACTATTGTACAACCTTGTACTACACAGTAAGTAGCTGTTGGTCTTGACTATGATATATTAGAGAACCCTTAGCAAGTATATAATCAGTTGACTACTACTTGTTACAGTGTTCACATCGTGAAAGACCGTGTCACTGTCCAGTCTACAGCCTTGTCATACACTGTAAAGAGCTGTTGGTCTAGACTAGGGGTATATTAGAGGACCCTTAACAAGAATATCACCAGTTGACTACTACCTCTCACGGTGTTCACATCGTGAAAGACCGTCTCACTGACCAACCTCTAGCCCTGTGATACGCAGTAAGCAGCTGTTTGCAGAAATCAACATTCATAATGGAAGAACCCATTCCTAGCTATATGTGTAAAGAGTGTGGAAAAACTTTTCTTCGAGACTATCATAGGAAGCGACATGAAGTATCGTGTGGTGAATTCCATGAGTGCAAGACCTGTGGAAGTACATTCAACAATGTATACAACGGACGTCGGCATGAAGAATGTTGTAATGTTGTGTCGGCAGCTAAAAGACAAAAAACTGAGCCTACAAAACATTACCTGCTTTCAATGGTTCCTGATAAAAATGGACTTCCTGAATATGAAACGTCTTTTCAAGGTCGACTTAAATCCTATTTCATTCGTTGCGATACGTGCAAGGATTTAAATTCATACCTTAAAGAGTCCAAACAGCAAATAATACAAGCTATGGAGAAAGAACTAGCAATGCACAAGTCGATCAAAGTTAATATTGTGGCTGAATGTAGATTCATTCATACATCTACGAATGAAATTACAGATCGTGCTTTTAAAACACGAAATCAGGCCCTATTTTTGGAAACAGACTTAAGTAGTTTCTTGGAAACACAATTTACAAAGTTAACTACGGAAATGGAAGAATCTGAGCTAAAAGGCAGTAATTGGGCTTTGTTAGCAGTGGAAGGAGTGCGATTGAAAATAAATAAGTACAATCCCTTGCGTGGTAGCACATATATTCCATTACCAGCAGCTATACAAGCAAGAAAAGCCTGCATTAATCCTGAAAATGTGAAAGATGAAAAGTGTTTTATGTATGCCATTTTGCAAAACTGGTTAAAAAGGATGCTCAACGCAAGTATGATTTTTCAGTAATATCATTTCCTACATTACTAGCTGACATTCCCAAATTCGAGAAAGCCAACGATATATCCATCAATATATTTGGACTGGAAGAAGACAACAAACTGTTTCCTCTAAAGATTCTGGATCAAGAGTTACAAAACCATCGTGACCTCCTTCTGCTAAGTTCTTCATCCGGCCAGAACCACTACGTCTTTATCAATGATTTTGATAAACTAGTAGGACATCAGATTACCCGCCATGGACATAAGATATATACGTGTAAACGGTGTTTTACTCACTTTGATAATCAATATGGGCAACAAGGAATGGAAAAATTAAAAGAACATAGAGCTTTGTGTGTCCAGCATGACATTGCTAGGGTTGAAATGCCTATTAAAAACCCAATTGTGAAATTCGTAAATGTGGAAAAAATGCTTAGAATACCTTACGTTATCTATGCAGATTTTGAAAGTATACTGTTACCCTATCAAACATGTCTACCTAATCCTGAGGCAAGTTATACAGTGCCATACCAGAGTCATGTTCCTATGAGCTTTGGTATATATGTTAAACCCTCACCAGCTGTGGAACACATAAAGACAAACCTTCCGAGCCAACCTATTATTTATCGTGGACCTGACGCTGCAGAAAAGTTTATGGACTGTTTGATCTCAATAGCTAATGAAATTGATCGTCTTTACAGCTTAAATGTTCCAAAAGCTTTAACTGAGCATCAAAAAGCAGAGTTCCAATCTTCTGAAACCTGTTATTTGTGTCATAAACCATTTACCAAAGAGGACTGGAAAGTTCGAGACCATTGTCATATTACAGGGGAATACCGTGGAAGTGCTCACAATAACTGTAATTTGAGGTGTAAAACACGTAACCCCGTTCCTGTATTTCTACATAATATGAGTGGCTACGACGCAAATTTCATTGTAAAGCAATTGGGGTGTACTACTGAAAGAGTTGACGTTATCCCTAACTCCAAAGAAAAGTACATCTCTTTCAAAATATGTTGGAAATGTTTAGCTTCGATTTGTGGACACGTTTCGGTTAATGCCAAGTAGTTTGGAAAACTTAGTTTCCAACTTAACATTATACCCTGAAACAGACAAGTACTTTGGAAAAGAAAATGCAATGCTCATGACTCGTAAAGGGGTATTTTGTTATGACTACATTGACTCATGGGAAAAGTTAAGTGAAACGTGTTTACCTCCAAAAGAGGTATTCTTTAACAAATTAAGTCAAGAAGATGTTAGTCAAGAAGACTATGAACATGCCAAAAATGTGTGGAATCAGTTCAACATTAAAACTCTAGGGGAATATAGTGACCTCTACCTAACTTCAGATGTACTCCTTCTTGCAGACAGCTTTGAAACGTTTAGAAACAAAACACTAGAAACACACCGAGTGGATGCTGCACACTTTTTCACTTCGCCTGGTTTAAGTTTCGAGGCAATGCTCCTTTACACAGGCATTGAACTGGAATTGCTACAGGATTACGATCAGATTCTTTTAATCGAGTCTGGAATACGTGGAGGCATATGCCAGGTGTCTCATCGGTATGCTGAAGCTAACAATAAATACATGGAAACCTATGATTCTGAGAAACCATCGCAGTTTATTACCTATGATGATGCCAACAACCAATACGGGTGGGCTATGTGTCACTCTCTTCCTTATGGCGGATTTCAGTGGGTTTCTCCAGATACCGTTGATCTAGAAAAACTGAAGAAAGACGATCCTGTGGGATACATTCTAGACGTTGATGTTGATTACCCATCTGACCTTCATGATCTACACAACGATTTACCTTTCCTACCAGAGTGTACACAACCTAAGGATTCGTCTCTGAAAAAACTAATTCCTCATCTTGGAAATCGAAGGCGATATGTTGTTCACTACATGGCATTAAAACAGGCTTTAGATCATGGAATAAAATTGATAAAAATTCATCGTGTGTTAAAGTTTAAGCAAAGACCTTGGTTAAAGGCCTACGTTGATTTTAATAACAGCCTTAGAAAACAAGCCAAAAATGATTTTGAGAAAAATCTGTACAAATTATTCAACAATGCCATTTTTGGAAAAACAATGGAAAATATCCGTAAAAGAATAGACATACGTCTTGTGACTGACAGCAAAGAGGCAGAAAAGCTAATAGCAAAGCCGACATTTATTGACAGAACCATTTATGGTCCTAACCTAGCTGCTTTCCACATGGCTAAACGTAACATTGTATTCAATAAGCCTATATATATTGGAATGTGTATACTGGATATTTCAAAAACTCTCATGTATTCCCACCACTATGATGTCCTGCTACCCTATTATGGAATGAACAGTCTTAAACTCATGTATATGGATACCGACTCGTTCATTTATTTGGTTAAAACCCAAGATGTATATCAAGACAAGTTCGATTTCCTAGAACACCTGGACACATCAGATTATCCTACTAATCACATATGTGACTCTACATCAAACAAGAAAACGTTGGGGAAATTTAAAGACGAGGCTTGTGGACAAATTATAAAAGCATTTGTAGGACTTAGAGCTAAAATGTACGCTTTAGACATAAATGGTAAAGAAATCAAAAAGATTAAAGGTATTAACAGAGGTGTTGTCAAAAATTGTATAAGCTTTCAAGATTGTAAGGATTGTGTCATGAACAACAATGTAAAAAGAATACCAATGAACATTATCGCTTCTAAACAACATGACATATCATCTATAAGACTAAACAAAATTGCTTTGTGTCCTGGTGATGATAAAAGAGTGATTGATGCTGATGGTATAGGTACACATGCCTATGGTCATTACTCAATCATTGACTATTCTTAAAGAGTTAAGTTATGAATATCAAAATCTTCTGCCTGCAACTAGCAAATACATAAAACAAAACAATTTAGGAAATAAAACAATAGCACTACAAAAATTAAAACAACTAGTATTCATAATCAAAAACTAAATAAAATAGAAAACAAAATAAAAACAACTGTACAATTTATAACAAAAAAGAATATATATAAAATGTATTATGTGTAAATAGTGTACATGTATTTAAAATAAAAAATATTGTATGGACACTGCTTGTACATTTTTTAATTACTACCCACTTCTCTCCACTCCTAATGAAAATGAACATGTAAAATACAAATTGGAAAATCCATGTTTCCATATTTACAAAATAGAAAAAACATTAAACTGAAATTTTAAAAACTGTAAATGGGAATTTGGTAATTGACAAATGTGTAAACAACAAATTGGGAAATCCATGTTTCTATATCATGAAATTGAAAAACTTTAAACTGACATTTTAAAAACTGTAAATGGGAAATTGTGAATTGGTAAATGTGTAAACAACAAATGCAAAATCCATGTTTCCATGTTATGAAATTGAAAAACTTAAAACTGACATTTAAAAAACTGAAAATGGGAAATTGGAAAATTGACAAATGTGTAAACAACAAAATGAAAAAAAAAAAAACGTTTGGGGGTAGTGATCATGTTGTACAGTAGCCTATAAGACTAGCATAAGGATAGTTTCATGTGTCCTTATATACTTTGTGTATGTGCATTAGCCTTTGGATTAGCTTAAGTTAGGTTTGGTAAAGTTAGGTTTGGTGAGGTTAGGTATGTGACCTTGTTGTTTACTCTTTTCGGAAAATGTAAAATCTAAAAACAAAAAATCTTGAATTTAAAATGTAAAATCTAAAAAAACTAAAATTTAAAATACAGAAAAATCAAAAATGTAAAATGTAAAAACTAAAAAATGTAAAATGAGAAAATAAAAAATCTAAAATGTAAAAATGTAAAATGTTAAAATGTAAAATCTAATTTCTTTAAATGAAGTTTCTGTGGATTAGGTTAGGTTATAACTAAGTTTATTATTTGTGCTCTCCCATTTGCTCTTACTTTTTTGCTCTCTACTATTTTTCTCCCCACATTTTTGCTCTCACTTTTTGATCTCACTTTTTTGCTCCCACTTTTTGCTCTCACTTTTTTGCTCTCACTTTTTTGCTCTCACTTTTCTGCCCCCACCCCCACTTTTTGCTCCCACTTTTAGCTCCCACTTTTTTGCTACCACTTTTTTGCTCCCACTTTTATGCTCCCACCTTTTTGCTCCCACTTTTTTGCTCCCACTTTTTGCTCCCACTTTTTTGCTCTCACTTTTTGCTCCCACTTTTTTGCTCCTACTTTTTGATCTTACTTTTTGCTCCCATATTTGCTCTCACTTTGAAGTTAGGTTAGGTTAGGTTAGGTGAAGTTAGGTTAGGTTAGGTGTGGTTAGGTTATAACTAAGTTTATTATTTGTGCTCTCACATTTGCTCTCACTTTTTTGCTCACACATTTTGGTCTCACTTTTTTTTTGCTCGCACTTTTAAGTTAGGTTAGGTTAGGTTAGGTTAGATTAGGTTATAACTTAGTTTATTATGTGTGCTCTCACATTTGCTCTCATATTTGCTCTGACTTTGAAGTTAGGTTAGGTTAGGTTAAGTTAGGTTAGGTTAGGTTAGGTTATAACTTAGTTTTTTATGTGTGCTCTCACATTTGCTCTCATATTTGCACTGACTTTGAAGTTAGCTTAGGTTAGGTGAAGTTGGGTTAGGCAGAATCGTTGAGGTATGAATCAAAAGCCAGCTCCTGTCAGTTTTGCCTCACAAGGCTGAGTGTACCCCGTTCCACTCCTGAGACCAGAAATTAAATTTCTTGGCAGAGCCGGGATTCGAACCTCAGGAATGACCGCCAAGAATGCTTGCCACTACACTACGAAGTGGACAATATAAGGCTGGTCTTGATTGTACACGATCAATCAATAATTACCTAATAATAATAATAACAATAAATATTCCATTTAGCAACTACACGGCGGACCTCTCTCTGTGACGTCATGCACCGTCTCAGGGCGTGTCGGCCATCTTGCCCATTAGCCACTGCGCCAGCTCTGACTGATCCCTCCATAAGAATAACATAGGGCTGGTTGCGCGCAGCGGCCATCTTGCCCATTAGCCCCTGCGCCAGCTTCGGCTTATATTACCTACTAATGTGGCTTCAAGAAAATCGATGCGATGGAATGTGATCTCTTGGCAAAGAGAAGTTAGTTGGAAGCATAAGGTGTATGAGGTTAGGACAATGTTTCATTCAGAAAATGATTTGTCTATCTATTTAATTTCATTTTATTCTGTTCTCATAACCTAAATTTATGGTGCACCATATTAGATTTAAATACGTATCTTATTACTGTGCTACGCTTTGTTTTGTGTTTTTCAATAGCTGATGAAGGGGATAAAATGTAATTAATCCTCTAAACATGTACTGAAAACAAGTTTAATAATTAATTTTTTCTTTATAGTATTGATTCAGGCGGATGTACTTTTCAAGTTAACTATTCTAGCATATCAATACGGAACTACCATGAGTCATTTAAATAATATAATAAATAATATAATTACATTACTGACATAGTTCGGCAGCAGTCATTATAGCTTCCAAAGCAACACTACAGTAAAAGTGATACATTATTGTCAATAAAACCTGTCTAAAACGGAACACAATAATTCCGGATTTATTTTTCCGTTGTCGCAGGTTTCCGTTTAACAAAGGGTTGAGTTTTATTAAGGCAAAGTACACTACATAGAAATACTGTATTATCCCATAGGTCTGTCTGTTAGGTAGTCAGCCCGAAGGCTGGTTGGATCCTCAAAAAGTACCGCCGTTACGTTATGTGAGTAGATACTCGCCAGTCAATTTTAAACTCACCTTAGCTTTCTCACTCATTAGGACACCTTATTTACCGCCAAATACAGACACAATAATCACATTGTACGTAATGCAAACGGAACGATTAAGGGCGCCAGACAGCGAACCTAGCGGCAAAATACGGAACAAGTTCGAACCATCGCTCGCAATGTTGTCTGGCGCCTCATTTCCTGGCCTTGTATATAACGTAGGCCACGGTAGATACCCACAAAAACCCAAGGCAGCGCTATTTTGAGGCGTTCTAGGCAAGAAGAGGAGTGAGGTAGTTTGCCATTGCTTTCCTCACTGAGTCAGAACAGTAGTCCTAACCGTATGAGTTGAACCTTTCACAGCATTCACAGGCACTGACTGTGCCCCGAATGCCATTACTAAGCACCACCCATACCTCAGTAGCTTCTATATAATCACAGCCATGAGTGAGACTGAGACATCGGTGAAAAGCCACCTTTTACTCTAGCCTGTGCCAACTGACAAATGCAAAAGTACTGTATTCATCAAGAGATGGCGAACAGGCCAATATCCCATAGGATTACTATGAAATAATTTGAGTTTTTAGCCTACTTTTCACATTTTGCAAAAATGAGGAAAAGTAGTCTTATGAGATCGGGCAAATGTGTGTCTGTCTGTCTGTCCTTCTGTCTGTCTGGCTGTGTGTGTGTGTGTCCCTATCAACTCCTAAACGGCTGGAGCAATCAAAACAAAATTTGGTATGAATAAAGGTCTATACCCGAATATCTCACGGCCATATTTGAAAATGATGTCAGTGCTACCAACTGCAAAAAAATCGCAATTGAAATTTGAGCTCCATGTTGGATATCTTGGAAGATATGAATGGGAGCTATTTCAAAATTGGCATACGTATAGATAATAATATTGCAGTTTAATTTCCAGGAGGCCATACATCGTTGTGTTGCCAAAATGATTATAAGCCTGCTGATTGGTCCAATTTTTAAATGCACATAACTTCTACACTATCAATTGGAATACAAGCAAATTTCGTATGTTGTATGCATACATAACCAGATATGACTGAGCGTATTGTTAAGACCCACCAGGGCTGCCAACTGTTAATAAATGCTCCTAATTTATTTTATCCAAATACCAATATATCAGAAAGCATGCAAGCCAATAGCTCTAAACTTCGCACACGTATAGTACCTGGCATTCTAGATGCATTTGGACTAACTAATATACGTCAGTGCTGCCAACATGATTCTAAGCCTGCTGATAGGTCCAATTTTAAAATGCATGTAACTTCTATACTAACTAATGGATTTCATTCAAAATTGGCACAACAATAGATCATATTATTTCAGATTATTTCTAACCAATACATGCATGACATTGTTGCCAACATGATTCTACGCACGCTGTTAGATCCAATGTTTAACTGCATGTAACGTCCATGCTATTCATTGGACTTCAACCAAATTTTGTATTCTGTACCTTGAGAGATGGAACTAAGAATATATTCAGTCATCAGGGCTGCCAACTGTAGTGCTCTATTAGGCTACATTATGCAAGGTATACAGTATTTCGAAATAATTAGAAATTTCGATATTAGCAACTTAATTTCTTCATTATTCTAGATAGGTTCATATACTGTAGAATAATCATTGGCATGAAAAGTAGGCTCTTTAGTTCGTCACGGAACTTCTTGTTCCCACTGTAAACAACACAGTTAAATCTTTAGCCGGATGTTAGTTTTTCTCTTGTTCGTCTATAACTTTAATTTTCTTCTCCAGTGTGTCTTATGTTTAGAAGTCATTGTCACTGAATTGCAGTTGGCCTACGTAAATAAATGCAATACACAGTAAAAAGAACACCTTTAAAAATCACTCAAGTTCACTGTTTTCTTTCACTCGTAGTTCTACTCTCACTTGTCAGACGGAAACTGTGTGTATTACAAGAGAGTTGAAGGAAGTAACGGTACATTCCATTCCCTTACATATGTTGTGAAATGTAGCATACCTGCTGCATCCTTAAGGAAAAAGAGACTGTCGGTCTGAAAGACTGGACTTTATATCATTTTAAATGCTACAAATGCTGAAAAATGTTAGAAAGGCTAGATTTTATTATTTATCGTGTGGCTTTTAGTGCCGGGAGTGTCCGAGGACATGTTCGGCACGCCTGAGTCTGTAGCTGCTTCCAGCGGACACCCTATATAAAGGATGAGCTACTGGCTACAAGTTCCGTTCAATTTCAAGTAGTTCCAAATTTCGCCACCAGATATCAATGATACCTAGTGGTGAACGTTGGAACTTTGATAGAGCGTTCTGACGAAATCTAACCTAACAAATTTTGCTTTACACAAGTTTAGTCTGTGAAAGGAAGTGGCCGGTCAGAAGTTACTGTCTCAGCATTTGCCTGGTGTTGAAAATGGGAAACCACGGAAAACCATTTCAAGGACAGCCGACGGTGGGGCTCGAACCCACGCGTCTACCGAGTCAACAGAGAGCTTGGCCCCATGGCCTAACGCAGCACTTTAGCCCGCGTAGCCACTTCTGTCGGTCTTAGGTTATTTACGCCTAAAGTTCCGGAATTTCTTTCAGTTTCCGCGTTAGGCAGTTTTCCGGTTTACAGTGTTATTTTACATAGGAAATTCCTCCGTTCCGAATGTTGTTTTCCATTTGTCCGGATTTTCAGTATATAAAGGAACCGGTTTAGGCAGGTTTTTACCCACGGTGGATGGGTGGTTATCGTGTTGAACTACCAACCCCAAGCTTGCAGGTTCTCTCCTGGCCATGGTAAATCATTTTTTGAAAGGCGGCAAAAATTACGACACGCATGTCATACGATGTTGGCATGTTAAAGAACCTATTTGAATTCATTAGACCGTGTTCATAATGGCAAAATTAATCTCGGGATTTTTCGCCAACACAAAGCTCCTCATTTCTCTACTAGAAAGCGCTATAGTGTTCAAGGAGCTTAGATATTCATAGTGTTTCAAGGAGCAACAAAATTCGACATGCAAGCTACCCTCTGGGTGTCAAATAACAAAGCTGGCACCCGAGGCCATACTATATTATTATTATTATTATTATTATTATTATTAGTTCGTAGAAATAGCCTCCGTGGAAGCACGCCGGCCTCTCACCGCTGGGTCCGTGGTTCAAATCCCGGTCACTCCATGTGAGATCTGTGCTGGACAAAACGGAGGCAGACAGGTTTTTCTCCGGGTACTCCGGTTTTCCCTGTCAAAATTTCATTCCAGCAACACTCTCCACTATCATTTCATTTCATCTGTCATTCATTTAATCATTGCCCCAGAGGAGTGCGTCAGGCCTCGGCAGCCGGCACAGTCCATATCCTCGCCGCTAGATGGGGGCTTCATTCATTCCATTCCTGACCCGGTCGGAGACTGGAAGCAGGCTGTGGATTTTCATTAGTTCGTAGAAATACGTGTAAATACTGTACAACACTGAATAAGGTATGTACACAATATTATCTTTTGTCGGTATGTCCAATGCAAGTCCATGGGTTTATTATTTTAGCATAGGCCTACCTCCATTAATGGAAATAATTATTTGCAAGTCCCGTTCGATTCCGTCGAAGGCAGGCTTTACTGTACGTTATTATATCCAGAGAGTGAACGCGAATGGAATGTGTTCTGTGTTCCAGAAGGCGAGATAAAACCACTCGCGGTCTGCCAGTAGCTCTCCACACATAACTAATGATAGACCATTTAGCTCTGTCTAAATGTTACATCACTCAGGCACTAAGAAACATCACGTCCTAATTCCACTCATTTGAAACAGCTCCCAGCCTTTTAAGAACCTCGCAACATTTATTATTATTATTTTAATAATCGTTTCGGTCGTCTATGGACCACGTTATTTCAACTGCCTTTTCCCTCTTTCTTTCACATTGGCCCAGTATTCGCACATTCTTCTTCGGTGAGCTTCCTTCCGTTCTTCGGTCCACTTCTTGCCGGTTTTCAATATAGGTTTTGGCTGAAAACTCTGTATCTCCCCAAGTTTCTTCTTCAAAGAGTCACGTTCCAAGATGTCCTCATGTGATATCCCCAGTTCATGTAGGTCTTTTTCCACCTCTGTAAACCAGATCCCTTTGGTTTTCTTTCCCAGAAAGTAGGCACAGATTCGACTGGACAATCTTCCAGAGTTCATTCGTGTTAAGTGGCCATAAAAGGAGAGTCTTCTTTTGCGAATGGTGTCCGTTATTTTATCCACATGTAGATAAAGTTCATCGTTGTATTATTATTATTATTATTATATTTTATTTTTTATCTAAGCGAAAATTCCTCTACAGGAGAGCGATTAAACTTGTTAACATGATGTCATTTGGAGGTGTGTCTCCTCCGCTCCTCCCAAAATCTCTTCATTCTCGCGAAATGCTCCCTCTTTCTCTCATCCGTCCAATTTTTCCCAGGTTGTCGTAATGATCTTGGTTCAAACTTAACATTCGCGATTTTCGTCTGGCACTCAGTTCGGTCTTCGACATTTTGTAAGTCTCTCTGTACCTCTTTAAGCCATTCTGTGCCGCATTTGCTCTGTGTTATGATACCAAGTAGTTTCTTTGGCAATCTGGAGTGTAAAATTTGGCTCTGCTTTTTCTAATTTCCTCTGTTATCGTAATGGTCTTTTGATAGAGTTCTGTATTAGGTCTCTTCGTCCAAATGCCGTTTCTGTTGATTGCTCCATAGATCTTCTGGAGAATTTTTCGTTCCTGTTTTTCCAGTTCCCTAATCTTGGAATGACCATCAATTACTATTGTTTCAGCGGCATATGTTGCTTCTGGAAAAATAACTGTTTTATGATGTCGTAATTTGACGTTCGTCGAAATGCATTTCTTGTTGTAATGGGCCCACGCTAGCCTATAGGTCTTCTGGAGCTTAGAGATTCTGTCTTCATTAAGTCCTGAGGGCTATATAATTTCACCAAGGTATTTGAAAGTGCAGACTTGTGCGATTTTATCGTACTTGGTGTTTAAAGGGGATTTTATTATTATTATTTTCGGTTTATACAGAACATATAACACATTTCTGGTATATTACAACGTAACTATACGGGCTTCAGTGAACCAAAATATAGCTACGGAAACAGCAACTTCTAAGCTAGAATTTCGCTACCCATGAACTTCCGAACGATTCTGGTTGTCGATAGAACTACTGCCTTCTGCATTAGTTTGTAGAGCCCAGTATCCAGATCCAGTTCTTTAAGGCCTTGGAGCAAGGTACTTGGGATCACGCCCGTACTCGAGACAATGATAGGTATGGTCTTCACTCGTTCTACATGCCATTGTCTTTTGATAGGGTCGACCAACTCGCTGTATTTGCTGATCTTTTCAATGTGTTTTGACTGGAGATTCTTGTTGTTAGGAATCGCAACATCAATCAATGTAGTTTGCTTGGTTTTCTTGTTTACAACCACCAGATCCGGCCTGTTGTGTGATACCGATTGATCAGTCAAAATAGTTCGGTCCCAATACAGTTTGTATTCATTGTTTTCAAGAACACACTCTGGCTGATATTGGTGGTACGGAACTTTCTTTCCTTTCAAAAGCTGAAACTTATCAGCCAACTCCTGATGCAAGATTTTAGCAACTGCATCATGCCTTTGTTTGTGCTCTGTTGCCAGGAAATATCTACATGCAGATGTAATATGCTGTATTGTTTCTGACTGTTGACATCCGTAGCGGCACTTATCATCTGGTACAGCGGGATCTTTTACAATGAACTTGAGGTAGTTCCTTGTAGGGATGACTTGGTCTTGAATTGCTAGCATAAAACCTTCAGTTTCTGGAAAGATCTGTCCTGAAGTGAGCCAGTAGTTTGACGCATTTATATCAACATTTGCTTGACTCACCTCATTTGGATGTCTTCCGTGCAAAGGTTTTGCTTTCCATGCTTCCATCTTCTGAATGTCAGTATGTAGGAGGTGTTGAATCTCTTGCTGACACAAGACCAGTGGCGTTGATCTGTCCGCCTCACTGATGGCTCTGTGAAGTACAGATGACCTCGCTTCTGCATAGAAGTACTCCCTAAGGCTGACTATCTGCCGTTTCATCTGATTATCAATGTCAACGAACCCACGTCCACCTAGGCTTCTGGGTAGAGTCAATCGCTCTATTGAAGATCGTGGGTGGTGTTTCCTTCCTTTTGTGAGCATCGTTCTCATTTTTCGTTCAAGTCCTTCGATGTCCGTTTTGCACCATTTGATTATGCCAAATGAGTAGCTCAGCACAGGTACAGCATACGTGTTAACAGCTTTCACTAAGTTTTTGCTGTTCAAGTGCGTTTTTATAATTTGTTTTAATCTTTTGACAAATTCACAGGACAGATCTTTCTTTATTGACACATGGTCAATATGCTTAGCTTGTTTTACTCCTAAGTATCTGTAGGTGTCTTCTGCCAACATAGCCCTAATATGCTGTCCATCTTCCAGCTCATACCCGGACTTCTGTACTTTTCCTCTCACCACCTTTAGTGTCCGACACTTGTCCAAACCAAATCCCATTTGTATGTCTCGTGAGAATGCTTCAACTATTCTCAACAAGTTTTCCAGATGCGACTCTGTTTCGGCATAGAGTTTAAGGTCGTCCATGTATAGCAGATGATTTAGCCGAGTACCAATTCTCTTTCCAATCTTGATAGAAAAGCCGTAGTGAGTAGAGTTAAGCTGGGTAGATAAAGGATTCATTGCCAGGACAAACCATAAGGGGCTAAGAGAGTCTCCTTGAAAGATGCCTCTCCGAATCGATATCTCATCTGTTCGTATATCTCCGCGTGGCGTACTAAGACACAGTCTAGTTTGCCATGCTGACATAACCCTTTCCAAGAAACTGACAAATACCTCATTGATCCTATACAATCGCAGCACTGCTACTAGCCAGTCATGGGGGACAGAATCAAAGGCCTTCTTATAATCGATGTACGCCATATGAAGGTTTCGGTGATTTAAGTGTGCCTGGCCACACACAACTGAGTCAATTATTAGTTGTTCTTTGCACCCTTTTGAACCCTTTTTACAACCTTTCTGTTGCACGGCAATTATATTGTTTCTTTCACAGTGTGCATATATCCTGTTAGCCAAGCATGATGTAATGATCTTATACAACGTGGGCAGACATGTGATGGGACGATATTTTGTAGGATCCCATGTATTCTGAAGATCTTTTGGAAGCAAATATGTGATGCCACGTGTGATGAATTCGGGTAAGCTATCAGGATGAAGGATGGAATCATTAATGAACTCACCTAGTCGATTGTGGATGCTCCAGAACTTCTTATACCAAAAATTCTGAATCTGGTCAGGGCCAGGGGCTTTCCAATTCGCTAAGTTGTTGATAACTTCCTTAATATCATTTGTGGTGAATTTCTCGTGCTGCATTTGCTCAAATCTTTGGGAAGCTTGCTGTTCTTCTCTTACCCAACTTGATTGAGTGTCGTGATGAGATGGTGTAGACAGATGTTTTCCCCAAAATTCTTGAACTTCTTCTTTAGTCGGATAGCTTTTGTCCGCAGAAACCTTTATCTTACCCAGAGTCTGATAGAATCTTCTCTCTGAGTTGGCGAAAAGGAAGTTATCCTTCTTCCTCTTCATACTCTCCCTATACTTTGCAAGTCTGGCGGATAAAACAGACAGCCTTTGTTTCAAGGTATCTAAGCACTCTTCAGGTGTTGAATTCGGTACATCTCGCTGTGTGTGGGCTGTGTTTTGTCTCATTATATGCTCAGCTTTCCTCAGTAATTTTCTTGTTCTTGTACCACGAACATATTGTGTCATTCTAGCAATATCTGCCCTGAGCTGTTCAATCCTTCCAACAAGTCTTCTTTCCCAGTTTGGCATCGATGGCATTTGCTTTTTCCGTTCATGTTGTCCAATACCCATAGCTTTCACAACAGTTACTGCACCACAGTAAATAATAGTATGAAGGGATTCCAGATTGGCAGATGCTTCAACATGTTCCGGCAAAACATCCCGATTCATGATACTCAGTATCTTTGTCAGCTTTCTTGAACCATTGACTTTCGGTATTTTCGGCCTGCAATTTGTATCAGTTCCATAAAACTCTATGACTGTAGTCATCATTTCATTCTTCAACTTTCCAATTTGGTGTTGATCGATAATTTGCATGGAAACTGGATCTACTTCTTGAAGGTCCTGGCTATCAGCTTGTGCCGACTCCAGTTCTTCAGGAACACTGTTCTGAGTGACTCCATTCACACCTTCCTTCTCACGCCGTACCTCTTCTTTAATGGTGTTCATTCTGGCTTCAGGGATAAGATTATTCCGGAGAATAGCTCTGTATTGATCAGATACTCTCTGTTCGGTCACAGTTAGTTCAGGGTAATGCAACAGAAATTCAGAATGTAAGCGTTGCCTATAACCAACTGAATTCTGTCCGAAGTCAGTAACCCTAAAATAAGTGCGTATTATGGTTTCGTTCATGACATTTGTCCATTTAATACGCTGTCGTGGCAGTCCTGCCTGGGTGAGCACAGGTTGAGTTACCTGTGCAGCACCTTCAGCAGGTGAAGTACTAGATAATGATTCACTTCTCTGCTCAGGCTCATCATGCAAACGCTTGTCGGCTGTAATGATTTCGGGATCTTGCCCGGTAGGGGCCCGCCTGTTCAGCCCTCTACCACCGGCGGCTCGCATACTGTCACGTCCAGCACCGGCTCCAAACGTGCCCTGGCGCTCCCCAGGCAGCGGCATTTCATCCGAGGCATTACTCGTTAATTTCTCCATCATGCATTAAATGGGTTTGCCTTTTATACCTACAGCCAGGTTTTGTTATCAGCCGTCCCTAACATGGGATACAGACGCTGTTGGCAGCCGCCCGTTCCGGATCAGACGCTACCATTGTAGGTTTAATTTTGGAGTTTTCCATCTCCTAGACAGGTTGCCTTCACTACGGCTCAGGAGTCCTGCCTATTATTATTATTATTATTATTATTATTATTATCAGGCGTAGTGCACGAAATTTGTTTAATTAATGTCTCTAAAATTACTTTAAATTACAGACATTTTACTTGAAACGAGGATTTTCCCCTTCTGGAATCTCTAAAAGAATTCAGTATAGGCTACATAACTCATCCCTAACATGGGGAGCGCAGCCTAGTGTCCTGCGTACAACTGCCCTTGCCCTGAGTTTTTCTGCTGCAGAATATGCTGCCCCAGTCTGGAGGAACTCTGCTCATGCCAACCAACCCTCCATGAGACAGGCCTCATTGTGACAGGCTATCTACGCCCAACTTCTGTCGATAAGATATTTCCACTCATGGGAGTAGCACCTCCATAAGTTAGAAGATAAGTACCGGTTAGCGGCAGAAGTTGAGAAGAAAATATAAGAAACAGATTCAAGACACCCAATGTATGGACTTGATGTCCATCCACCTAGGCTAAAGTCAAGAAAGAGCCTCCAAACAACGATATCCATTCCTTCCTCAGCTGATGCTCGCCGAATTGAACTTTGTAAAACAAAATCACCGGGAGGATCGTGGGAAATGAAGGAGAAGCCGGCAGCAGGCTACCATTTACAATACGGATCTTGGAAGACGCTAAACAGACTGAGAACTGGTGTGAGTCGGTGCAAAAGCAATTTGAAGAAGAGGGGATACAGTACTAAAGAACTTTGTAAATGTGGTGAAATACAAGACCCTGAGCACCTTCTGAATTGTAGCACGTTACAGAGACCATGTGATAAGCAGGACTTGATAGAAGCTAATGACTGTGCCATTCTAACAGTTAAACACTGGAGACATGAAATTTAGTGCAATTTGTATGTATATTAGTATGTGTTTTGAACTCGGACAAATAAATAAATCCCTAACTTAAGTTCCTGACAGTCTCGTACGGTGTATTGTAATAGCGAGGGCCGCTCTGCAGAACCTTCCATGTAAAGCATATGGAGTGTAAGGCCGGGTTTGAAAACAGTGGACATAGCACTGTCTTGCACGCGAATTCTGTGTGCTATGAAAGGATCTTCTTTACTCTTCAAGGGACTGGAGAAATTGCACATAACGTTGCGTTGGAGGGAAATGGAAAATCTCTCCATTTCACTTCCTGTTTCTGTCTCTTTTTGAAGGTCAAACCGGATTATGGGAGATGGATCCACCCCACGCCCTTCAACAGGTACTTAGCCATTGTTGGTTGGTTCTTAAGTTTAGGGGCTGCGACAACGCGGTCATGTAGCCCCGTGTACTTTGGGTGTGTGCAGAATCTATCTGATGACCGGTGTTAATTGTGATGACTGTATTAGTGTGTGTTATCTGTTTTAATTCAAGTAAGGACTGCAGACAGTAATTTCAAGTAGTTCCTACTAATGCTACCGTCCACGACACCTAGCTTGTGGACTTGGCTACTAGATGGCATTGCAGTCATCATCTGGCGGTGAACGTTGGAACTAATAGAGCGTTATCAATTCTAATCTACAAATTTTGGCTTCACGCAAGTGTAGTTAGTGGAAGGTTCTTTTTATGCCATAAATCTATGACATGGGACCGCCGGCCTTACTTCCCCACCGAAGGAAGGCATACTGAGGGATTTTAACGCTATTAAAAAATCCGACGACTTCGGCCGGATTTGAACCCGCTATCTTGGGCATAGAAGCTCAGCATGCTACCAACTACGCCACCGAAGACGCTATAATTAAATCTAATTACAAAATTACAACAAAAACTAACTACAGCTTAAAAACTAGAAGAAGAAAAGGCAATTAAAAAAGAGTAAGGAAAATCAAAGAGATGAAAAAGAAAACGCCATAAACCCCCTGAGAATGAGGAATGTCTCATTGAGAAAATCAATAAAGCAGATAAATGTTTCTCAAAGCAATTAGTAAACAAGGTTGGTTGGTTGGTTCCTTAGTTTAGGGGCTGCGACAACACGGTCATGTGTAGAATCCGTCTGATAACCGGTGTTAATTGTGATGACTGTATTAGTGTGTGTATCTGTGATTTAGGTAGAAGTATTGCAGACGATTAAATTTTTCTAGTAGTTCCTACTTTTGCTACCAAATGCTACCGTCCACGACACCTAGCTGCGGACGTGGCTACTGAACGCCATCGCAGTTACCACCTGGCGGTGAACATAGCGTTTTCAAACTAACCTACAAACATAGCGTATCGAAGACGCTTTGCTACACATTTTAGCTTCCGCAAGTGTAGTTGGTGGAAGGTTCTTTTTCATGCCATAAATCTATGACATGGGCCCGCCTGTTTTACTTCCCCTCTGAAAGAAGGCATACTGAGGGATTTTTAACGCTCTTAAAAAATCCGACGACCCCGTTTTTAGTTTATATTCAGCTGGTCTATGGGGCATATTTGCTTGCATATTTTGTACATTTGTAGGTCTTAAACTTCCAAACCCTAGTAATAACAGTCATTGGTTTGATGATCGGGGCTCGTGGAAACATCTCGTGACGCCTTACTGAATTTTGAAGATATTTCTCCTACGCCTGAGTTCTAAAGAAGATCGTAGAGGTGGGCTTGAAAGGATCTATCACTCACAGAACACCAAATATAATAGAAGTGAATGACGCACGGTAAAGCATGGAAACAATAAACTGCTGTAGCGCGCCTAGTGCTATGGCAGCCAACTACGAGTATGAAAATATTGGATCCCAAATATGTTTTATTTTGTATTTTATTTAACCAGGCCATTCCAATCCTTATTTAATTTAAGGGCACATTTTCATTAAAAAGAATCGCACCAACTTGAGACTTAAAACTGGATGGTTTTAGTAAGAACTGTTCACACCGATTATGTGGTATGACCCATATTCTTTGGCTTGAGCAACACCCGCATTTGACTAATACGGTTTACGAACGAAAAGTATGGAGCACGAATATAAGCTGCACAAATACGACAGTGTCGTGTTATCCAGGAACAATATTTGCCATTGAGAGTAGTTGAACGTATAAAATGAATTAAATATCTCTCAAAATTGGGATAATGAACAGTTACCGTAGTGCAGATTTCATGCATGCAGAGCCGCCATGTTATCAACAACTAGAGATGGGCAGCAGTCGACTGAAAACAGTCGAATTAGTCGATAGTTAAAACAATCGACTTATTCGACTGCTTTTAAAAACAGTCGAATGAATTCAACGACTACTCACCGTATCATAAACAAGTCGTTTGCAAACGACTGATCCCAAAGCTATCGTTGGAAATCATTCGAATGAAACAAGTCGATGGCAAACGACTACTTCCAAGAGAATGAAATCATTCGAATAAAAGTAGTCGTTGTAAACGACTGATCCCAAAGCTATCGTTGGAAATCATTCGAATGAAACAAGTCGATGGCAAACGACTACTTCCAAGAGAATGAAATCATTCGAATAAAAGTAGTCGTTGTAAACGACTGATCCCAAAGCAATCGTTGGGAATCATTCGAATGAAACAAGTCGTTGGCAAACGACTACTTCCAAGGGAATGGAATCATTCGAATAAAAGTAGTCGTTGTAAACGACTGATCCCAAAGCAATCGTTGGAAATCATTCGAATGAAACAAGTCGTTGGCAAACGACTAATTCCAAGCGAATGGAATCATTAGAATTTAAGTAGTCGTTCTAATCAAACGACTTCTTCAGGATAACTTCATGCTACAATTCATTGTGCTGTATGTTTATTGTAGAGCTTTAATTAATAAGTTAAGTATACCTGTAGGTGCCTATAGTTTTATACAGTTCGTTGATTCTTTCAATGAAATAGCCTAAATCCAATTGTCCAAGTTATTGGACAATGCAATATTGTCATTCAATATTTAGGTTATGTTTGAACTCCAGATACCGGTTTTGTGGCACATCATCCCAGGCAAGCCGGTAAATACCTTTGCCTCCCAGTCAGATGGATCATTTAGCCGTAATTTTGAATTAGAGTAAGGTTGTAGTATGCGTGGTCTGATTTAGACAATAGCCTACACCATGAACGGGTCATGGCTACGCCTTCTATGTTTGTTTAATGAATAGAGTAACTGAAATGAGGGATGTATACTGATTTTAAGATTTGTGGAATGAGTTTATGATTTTTTTAATAGAATTTAATGAAGTCTTCAGTAAAGTTGAAGGAGACATGATCGTGTTTAGACAATAGCCTACTCCACGAAGGGGTCATGACTATGCCTTCTATGTCTGTTTAAAGTGTAGTATGGCTGAAATGAGGGAGGTTTACTGATTTTGGTGTTTGTGGAGTAGTCTTTTCGTTTATAATTTAGGTTTTTGTGAGCTTGTTGCGGAGTTGTTTTATGGATTTTATTGCTCTGCAAATGAAGTGTATTAGGGGGTTCTGGGTTTGGTTTAGCTGTAGTTTACAGGGTTATGGCTGAGAGTTGTTGTAGCAGGCCTAACAACTGTGTCAGAGCAGTGGCGTGCTGTGTGGGAGGGGGGAAGGGGTTAGTGGCAAAGACATGAGGGCAGGGATGGAAGAGTTGTAGCGTTGTCTGTGGTTAAACTGCCGTTGCCTTATGGCTGATTTTATGTACTGACATCCATCATAAGATAGAGTGGTGATGTGAATCTCTACATCTATTGCAGCGGGTACTGTGAGGACAGCTTGACTGTACGCACAAATTGATTCTGGTCGTCAATTGTTTGGAGATGAGCAGCACCGCAGCAGTCGACTGAAAAATGTCAGATCCATCGACTTGTTTGACTGCTTTTAAAAAACAGTCGAATGAATTCAACGACTACTCACCGTAACATAAACAAGTCGTTTGCAAACGACATATCCCAAATGTGTTTTAACTTTTAACATGTAGAACGCGCTCGGATAGTTTTACGTTCTGGTCGTCAATTGTTTCAGCACATGGATAGCGCGCGCATTAAAAAACCTTAGTATTTACATTGTTGCCAACATCTCCACTGAAATTTCGCCCTCGTTGCTGTTCTAAAGTGTTCTATTTTCGTGTGTATTTACTGTAGGCCGTAATTTTCTTGTTCAAGTCGTATTTCAGCTCTACGTTCTTAGTACTTCAGAGAGGATTAAATTAGTGAATACATAGCCTAACTCGTTTATGACTCTATGGACATATTTTACATTTACTATTTTTTGGCATTAAAATATGAAGTGTGATTATTTCAATGTTGGCTATGGAGTTGTTCCCGTTACTTAAGAACTCCCTCTCAGTAATAGTGATTTAATTTACTCTTACGTTAATTAAGTATTGGTCTATTACTTCACTTATACACAGTACATACAGGTAATGTGCCTTGTATCAATACTGGGATCGGGGAACATTTACTCACACATTTTGCATTAAATGTGCAAATAATGGCTGCACTCTACACGACTTAAACCACTAATTCGAAGCACAGTAAAAATAAATAAATAACATGTTGCCGAGCGTCGAGTAGTCCAAACTAACGTCTGCAAAAATAGGTGGGTTAAGGAGAAGTTTGATTTTCATCTGTTGGTACGACTCAACTCAGCCGCTAACGGCTTGCAGTGCTTTGTACGCTGCCTAGAAGCGACTACTTTCAGTCGAAAACATGAAACAACACGCTTAGGAGCAATTCAGGTAACCATTCGACTGAAAGTAGTCGACTATCTAGTCGATAGTTTCTTCTAATGAATGACTAGTCAGTCGATGGTTAAAAGTAGTCGATAGTCCCATCTCTATCAACAACACACAACACCAAATATAACAAATATAACCAGGCCAAATCAACCAATTACAAGGCGACCTTTTGCCTAGCAGCGCTCGCAGTGGGATGGCGGTGAAGTACACAGTGTTGTCAGTTATTACTCGTATCGTAGCTTCATCCCCGTGAATTCTATCACTATCTTCCGTAATCACTGCCACGTACTATCTCGCGACCCGTAGGCGCACTAACTTTCAATAATAGTAAGTAAGATGTTCTTACAACAACATATAGATGTCTCTACTGAACTAGATGGCGAACACTTGTTGCCATGGTAACCACGCTAATCAGAGATAGGGGCACTAACTTTCAATAATAGTAAGTAAGATGTTCTTATAATAAGAACTTTATGTTCGACCCTCACTATTATGTGTCAGATAACTGTATCATAATGATGGTCATTATAACACTGTTTTCCATTATGATACAGTTTCTCCAGCCAATCAGAGCTCGTTCATTGACCAATTAGGTAACGATAACTTCGCGCATGCGCTCAAAATCCAACATGTCGGACATAAACACAACATCGAACTATAATAAATTACCGACATGGAATACCCACCGTCCATATGTTCGCGTAAATAAACTGGCGAATATGAGACAAGAAATAGCACTGTACCTTAAAATCACCAACACTAATTTCTACACAGCGCATTGTCTTCAAATGACTGCGGTGACAATATTACTGAGGGACGGCTGATGTAAACATATGGTTGCTTATGGCATTGCAACCACACAGAGCGCATGCGTCGGTTGTTCAAAGCTCTTGAAAGACAAAGATATAACACCCAACGCTCGCTCTGCGATCACAAAATTCCAGTAGCTGACTCTCAACAGATATTTATGAATATTTATGTTAAAACATATAATAAAGTTATAATTATCGTCGAACATAAACAGTCGTATGCAACTCGCCTATAATGGTAATTAAGACACTCGTATGGAAATTATAAAACTCGCATACGCTCGTTTTATAAAAAAATACTCGTGTCTTAATTATAGCCATTATAGGCTCGTTGCATAATGTACTATTATTGCAGCCAATGGCCAAATTAATAAATTAACATTAAAAGACAAAAAAGATTGCCTTAGTCTTCACTACAAAACATTGTAAGTGTGACCCGTCTTTGTTTGCACAACATCACGTGATACCTATCACACTGCTCTCCACATAGCAAACAGATGCACTGCTGGTCCGGCTGATGAAATCTCTTCTTGGTGCATACTTTAAAGTGAAAACCATGCACCGAAAATCTCGTGACTATATGACGCAAATCGTACAATGCATTTGTCCATTCAGTTGAAAGCATCGCGTCAGTGCCGTAAAAGTCGTCCCATATGTCTTCTCTCTTCCTTTTCAATTCTGTCAGTAGGGTCTCATATCCAGGTGTAACGGGCAGCAGTAGGTTCAGTCTCAGGTCTTCAACAAAATATGGCTCTCTAGCTAGCAGGTAAACCAAACGGGATGGCGTGTACTTTGAAAGGCACAAAGCTCTCTTGAGATAGATGGATTTTACTCTTTCCAGATCTGCCAGGTGTTTTCTCTTGAGGTGTATCCATATATTTTCCAATCCATACGATGCAATTGGTGCTATTTTTACATGAAACAATTGGATTGCAGTCTTTAGGGACAATTTATGAATTTGTTTTATGTCACTCATCGCTTTCACTGCAGCGGTCAGCTTGTCTCTCATATGGATTGTAAAAACGTTTCCCAGAGTCTGCAAAGTTATCCCGAGATACTTAAAATGAGTCACCGATGGAATAAGTCTGTCTTTATGGCTTATCTTTCCCCGCTTCCCTCCTTTCCTGAATGTCATCATAACTGTCTTGTCCTCGTTTAAGCGTAATTCATTGACTTCAGCCCAATCCACCAACTTGTTGAAAGCTCTTTGGAGATATTCCATACTTGATGATGATAGAACCATGTCGTCTGCATATATATATAACCTGACGTTGTCCGTCAATGTCGCTTCTACTATGTCCGCAGTGGCGATGTTGAACAACAGGGGACTTAGAGGGTCCCCCTGTAGTACACCATTAGTTTGTTGTATCGGCTTAGACTTGGAGATGTTGTCATTAATCTCCACACAATTCCAGCTAAGAATATTCCGTATTATAGTGGTCAGGTAGTGCTCCTCGCCTATGAATTTCTCCAATTTTTTCAATAGGATAGTTCTGTTTAATGTGTCAAAAGCCTTGCTGTAATCAATGAACACTGCGTAAAGTTTTCCACTTGGTGGTGCTAATGCCTCCTCTATTTCCATCTGAAGACACTGAATAGCATGTAAGGTGGATCTACCTATCCGGAAACCGAATTGCATATCTGGCATTTTTATATCCACATGCTCTGTCAGACGTTCACATATCAGATTCGTCAAAGCTTTGAAGAGTGTACACTCAAGAGCTATACCTCTGTATGCATTCGGGTCACTGGTATCCCCTTTTCCCTAATAAAGCATCTTAATTGTAGATCTCCTCCAGCTGTCCGGTATATTCCCACGGCGGATGCATTCATTTAAAATAGACAATATTCCCTCTTTAAGGACTGGTGCTACGCTTTTAAGGTGTTCATTATAGATAAAATCTGGACCACATGCCTTGTTATTCTTCGTACTGTTTATCACTCTCAACACCTCTTCTTCTGTAAACAATTGTAAATGATCTGTTACATGGGAGTTTCCTGATGGACGTGTTTCCCTGTCTTGCAGAATAAGCGACAAATGTTCTTCCCAGATCTCCATTGGGATACTCCTTGGGAATCTGGGCTGTCTTGGGTTTAAAGCCCTGTAGGGGTTCTGTTCTGCTTCTTCAACAAGTTTTCTTTCTTCATTCTCTTGGTATGAAATCCGTGTTGCTTTCAAGATGACCTTATATTGTCTCCTTTTTTCGCTGTAAGCTTGAAGATTCTCTGGTGAGGAATATTGTAAGGCCTGATGCAAGGCAACATATAGATGTCTCTACTGAACTAGATGACGAACACTTGTTGCCATGGTAACCACGCTAATCACAGATAGACCCACAGCATTGAAACATATTCATGTTAAAATCGAGTCTCAGCTCTAAAGCAAAGGACAATTTTTATAAACTATAAATCTACTTTAGTGTACTATTTTATGTAAGGTACAGTATGTACAGTATTAAAGACGTGTTATCTATACTAATATATAAAAATGAGATGGTGTGTATCTGTGTGTCTGTGCATTACTCAATCACGCAAGAACCACTGGTCCGATTTACATGAAATTTTACATGGAAGTAGCTGATTTACCTGGTTAACATATAGGCTACTTTTTATTTCGATACTTTGGACTATTTAAATATGGCGACCATTTTAGTGACGTCACTACACCCTTTGGTTTCAAACTTTCATATTTTCATTTCAAATAAAAAGAGAACGCTAAGAAATATCAAACATTTGAGGGCATATAAGAGGTTTAAAATTTAATTTTCTATCCGAAAGGTCCGTATCACGTTTCGTGTATCTCCAACGGTTAGCGAGTAAAACCTAAATTTGTGCTATAAAACACGGTCAACGCCGAGCGGTGTAGTTGGACAAAATGTTCCATCCTTACTCTCCCTCCGCGCATCACCTCGCCTATCCCCTGTTTTAACTGTCACCTTCATATTTTGCGTTATTTATGACCCGTAGCGAAGCACGGGTACTTCAACTAGTACAGCATATATACGAGGTCTCTGAATTAAATTATGACTGATTATTTCACACGGTTTTATTCCAATACCATTACAATAAAAATTAATCACCGTCCGATTCAAAGTAACTGCCCAGGAAATCCAAACAGCGCTGGAGGAGACTCTTCCATTCATCCTAGCAGTGCTGGAACTCAGATACTGGAATCGGCTTCAGCTGGTCAGTTATAGTTGTTTGAATGGTGTCCAGTTCACCAAAACGAGTTCGCTTGAGTTGTGTTTTCAATCTCGGCAAGAGAAAAAAGTCACAAGGGTTCATATCGGGCGAATAAGGAGGCTGAGGAGCCACAGGATTGTTCTTATTGGCCAAATAATGGTTCACTGAAGTCGCTGTGTGACAAGGCGCATTGTCGTGATGCAACACCCAGTTCTGATTGACGTTTGGTCTCACATGCATTATCCTTTTGCGCGATGTCTTTCCAGAGCCTCTCGGTAGAAGTGTTGATTCGTGTCACTCATTGTCAGAATGCACATGCAAAACTGGTGTCATTAAAATAATTGCTACGGACAACCAACGTGACCCAGCGAGGCCTAACTCGCATTGATGGCGTATCACATGTGCACCTGTCTCCCATCCTAGTCCCGCGTCGCCAGTGTTGTCCGATCGCACACTATGCTACCAGTTTCATTACCAAATTTACACACTACGCACACTTTTGAGTAACATTGCATGGGACGCGAACCTACGATAACATTTATTAAACTATTAAAATTAGCCAAAATGCCTTTTGTAATGACGCAAATTAAATCAGGAAATTGACTCCTCTACTGTCTATAACCTGGGGGCGTGGTGGCGCGGCGGTCAAGCTATTCGCTTCTCATCAAGGTGGACCGGATTCGATTCCCAGTCAATGCATGTGAGATTTTCGAAGTGAAATGCCCTGTCCTGTTGTTCGTATTCTACGTAAAAAAGGTGGTCCCGTGGCTCATGATCCCAAGATTAAAGGTCACGTAAGACTACAAGCTTCCTTTTTTTCTTGTCTATAACCCACCCACCATCCCCTTTTTATATCACGACTAATCATCATATATATTACCGGGTGAGTTAGCCGTGGTCGTTACGGCATGGCTGCTGGCAGTCGCTAACATCCGGGAGGCGAGGAGGTTTGAATCCCCCCCGCCGGCAACCTTGAAGATGGTCTTCTGTGGTTTCCCATCTTTCTTCCAGGCAAATGCCGGGGTTGGTCCCTAACTATAGGCCACAGCCGCTACCTTCAAACTCCTCGTCCTTACATTCAAACTTCCGTCCCCAACGGTACTTGTAGCTCACCCAATGGGTATCCGCCTAGAAGCAGCTACAAACTGGCGAGCCGAACATGTCCTCGGACACTCCCGGCACTAAAAGCCATACGCTAAAAAAATAAAAATAAGAAAATCATATATATATTATTTCAGTAGTATTGATCCCTTCTGCGGCGCTCACAAGCGACTGATCGTGACAATTGAAAGAGAATAGACATTAGCAGTGACGAATTGCACTCTAATTTCATAGCCTAAATATCTATAATTTCTTAAAAAATGTACGAAGTGTGCGATTTGCAAATACTGTTGCTGTAGGAAAATATGCTCCATAATTTCTGTCCACTTCACATTTTGGCCGCTGAGACGCCTGTTTCATGTAATTTTAACAATCGGATGACTTTCCTTTATCATTTTGCATGGATTTCAGAAACAGTAAATCAAAGGAATGAATACTCAAATCGTATAATTTCATAAATATCGAATAACCGGTGAGTGTTACAGCAACCTTTCCCCTTAAGTCTCTCGTTTTAAACCTATTGGGGAAACTGTCGTTTATAAACATGCGTGATTTCTCGCACGGGTCGGTTAGTTTAGAAAATTTCCAGCCGTGTCGGCCATTATATGAGTGAATTATGGACAAATACAGTATTGCCAACCCCACGCAATCGGTACTAATAGGCGGTATTGTAAAACGAAGGAGCGTCATAGACCAATAATTACTAGGTAGCGGCCATATATGCACCCATGGTTTTTGTCACGCACAATGGAAATAGTCACTCATATGACCGACCTCATGTGGTGGTGTATTTTATATCTTACATGTTGGCAACAGTAATGTGACGTCAAGGTAACAGTTGAAGAGACCTCATGCTCCTGCCATTGTTGAATGAGCGAGAAACAAAAACACACAGGCTATTTCCGGTGCAGTAGTGATAATGGACAGTAATTTCAATTGGTAATGTCCCCCACAGTATGAACAAGGTTGTATTTGAGTTTTCAGTCTTTTGAGTGATTTGATGCAGCTCTCCATGCCTCCCTGTCCTGAGATAATTGTTTCATCTCTACATAGCTACCACACCCTACATCCGAGACAGTTTAACATATTCTAACCTTGGTCTACCGTTACAGTTCTTGTCCTCGACCCTTCCTTCATAACTAAGCTTGCTATTTCTGGGTGTCTTAATATGTTTCCTACCAACCTATCTGTTCTCTTCATTAGCAGTCGCCAGAAACATCTCTCTTCTCCCACTCGTCTTAATACCGGTACCTCTTCGTTTGTTACCCTATCTACCCATCTGATCTTCATCATTCTCCTGTAACACCACATTTCAAACGCTTCAATTCTTCTCTTTTCTGCTGCACCAATAGTCCAAGTTTCACTTCCATAGAGCGCCACTCCCCAGACAAAGGCTTTCAAAAATGACTTCATAATACCTAAATCTATATTCGATGTCAACAGATTCCTTTTCTGTAGAAATGCATTCCTTGCCCGAGCCAACCTACCTTTCATATCCTCTTTGCTTAGTATATCACTGGTTATTTTGCTTCCTAAATAACAGAATCTCCTACTTCCTTTAGCTTTTCACCTGCCAATTTGTTGTCTATAGAGGTTTCTGATTTATTTCGGCTGCATTCCAAAATTTTTGTTTTACATTTATTAATTTTCATCATGAATTCCTTCCTCAAGACGGAGTCCATACCATTCAAAAACTCATTCAAATCCTCAGGCGTGTCGGCCAAGATGACGATGTCATCGGCAAATCTCAGAGTTTAAATGATTTCTCCTTGAATCTTCGGTTGGTTGGTTCCTCAGTTTAGGGGCTGCGGCAACGCGGTCTTGTAGCCCCGTGTACTTTGGGTGTGTGTAGAATCTGTCTGATAACCGGTGTTAATTGTGATGGCTGTATTAGTGTGTGTATCTGCTTTTAATTTAAGTAAAGACTGCAACTTAGAATTTTTCAAATAGTTCCTACTTTTGCCGCCAAACGCCACCGTCAACGACTACTGGGCCTAGTTCAGAACTTAGCTACTAGACGCCACCGCAGTCGGCTCTTGGCAACGAACGTAGAAACCTAAGAGCGTTGTTTACATTCTTAACCTATCCAATTTAGCTTCACACAGGTGTAATTAGTGGAAGGTTCTTTAACATGCCATAAATCTATGACATGGGACCGCAGGCTTTACTTCCCTTCCGAAGGAAGGCATACTGAGGGATTTTTAACGCTCTTAAAAATCCGACGGCTTCAGCCGGGTTTGAACCCGCTACCTTGGGCATAGAAGCTCAGCATGCTACCGACTACGCCACCGAAGCCGCTTTTTTGAATCTTCACTGCCTCTTTAAATTTTTCTCCAATTTCTTTCATTGCTTGTTGAATGAAAATATTGAAAAGTATGAGTGATAAGTTTTAGCCTAGCCTTACACCTTTCTGAATACCGACTTCTCTCTCATGTCCTTCAGCTCGAATGACTGCTGTCTGGTTTCTGTATAGATTGTATATCACCCTCCTATCCCTTTACTTTGTTCCAATGGTTTTCAAAATGTCAAACAATTTAGCCCAATCAATGTTATCAAACGACTTTTCTAAGGTAGATAGGCTATAAAAATAATCTATTATCCGTATTAACCCAGTTGTGAGTATCAGGGGCGTATATACAATTTTTTCGGGTGAGTGGGGAGGGGGGCGGGGGGAGCTGCTGACAATCCTGGAAAATTGTGAGTATTCCCAGGGGATTGTCACCGCAAAATACCAAGAAATATCAACCAATATCTTAGAGCATATAACTTTGTGTAATTATTTTCGATAAGTCTTAATTGTAAAATTCCAAGTTTATATAGCCTACAATTACTGGCAATACAAAAAAGAGTTGTAAAATACAACACAACACAAAATGAAATTTTATACTTAATGAATTTTCTATTATGGCCTATAGAGTATGAATGGCGAATATCCAAATATTTGTCAATTTATTAAACAGAAAGGTAAACTTTTTTTTTACAAATTATTAATTTATTTCTCAAAAATACCGTACTGTGGAATTCCCAGTTTTTCCTCACATGGCAGAGTGTACCCCGTTCCAGCCGTCAGACCAGAAATAAAATTTCTTGGCTGAGCCGGGAATCGAATTCGGCCTTTCGGGGCGGCAGCCAAGAATGCTAGCCACTACACCACGAGGTAGTCTAATTTCAATCTTAATATTGTTTATAACTTAGCCAATAAGTTAAGATTAGGGTACAACCAAATTTACAATTATTTTATGCTCTTACCAAAACAAGACTTTCTTAATTATTATTATTCTTTCTTTTTTTTCGGGGTGAGGGGACTGGATCCTCCCCAGCTCCCCCCTTATATATGCCCCTGGTGAGTGTCAAAGGCAGGTTCTCGTCTCACGCAGTTTTAATCACTTATGTGTTTAATATCATTGGTTCTTTGTTTCACATTGGTCCTATAACACTGATATTTTTTTGGTCGTAAATGAACTGTTATATAAAAAATCAATAATTAATTATCCGAAGACCCCCCTTAGATGCTCTCCTGTAGTAGTATTTCTTTTCTTTCCTGTATTGCAATCTGACCAGATCTAGTTTATTGATGTGTAACATCTTTGCGCTCGGTTGCTGGATAGTTTTGTGGGAGTGATTTTGAAAATTGGGGACGGAAGAGAATCGGGCGGAAGTGGATTGAACGGAAGTGGATCGGACGGAAGTGAAGACACACTGCCAGAAAAATGGGACGGAAGTGAATCGGGCGGAAGTGGATCGAACGGAAGTGGATCGGACGGAAGTGAAGACGCACTGCCAGCTGGAAGTACAATTGAAAATGTGTGTATTGGAAACAAGGCAGTGTGTGCTCTGTAGCGCGAGAATGTTATGGCAATACAGTAGGCAGTGCATTTAGCAGGCACTGGTTTGACGAGCACAGTGGCAAATGTTTCAACGACTTTTATTTGTCATTGAGCAGTTTATGAAGCTTCACGTTCAAGGTTGAATATCACATGGGGTAGGACAAAGACGACAAATGGCATTTAAGTAAGCGGCATTATTGTCAAGCTGTGGGTGAGTAGTGAAATATTAAATGCATAACAGAATGTTGTTATATGAGTGGAATAGAAGCTGTATTTTCATCATATGTGAGACTAGGTCATTTCATGATTGTAGGAAGCCATGTTTTGATTGTTTACGACGAACTGTATGAGAGCCTTGAGAATAATGAATGTTATAGTTTCTGAGGAATGTGCTCACAGTATTTGAGAGTACTTTCGACGTTGTGTGACACTTTGTTATTATGAATTATTAATGTAAAAGGAAGGAAGGAAGCTTGTAGTTTTGCGTGTCCGTTAATCTCACGATCATGAGCCACGGTACCTCCCTTTTACGTGGAATGCGAACCACAGGACATGGCATTTCAAATCGAAATTCTCACATGTATTGACCGGGAATCAAACCCGGTCTACCTTGGTGAGAGACTAAGAGCTTGACCGCTGCGCCACAAATGTGACAGTAGCATATCTCCAATTCAATCCATACATTCATCATAGTACCAGTATGAAAATGGAGTGTAAATTAACATTTTAAGAATGTCCAAGCTGTGTAGTAGACGAGTAGGATAACATGTCAGATGTTACACACATTTGCGACTACTCAAATCTTTTTTTTTTTTTCACTCCTACGAAATTCCCGCTTCGGACTTGGATATAAACTCTTAAGGATAAACGCACACGCTACTCGGAATGCGACGCCATCCCCACGAGTAGGTCACACGCCGTGCCGTGCCGTCTTGAGGGACTGACAATAACAAGAAAGAAGTAATTGGCGTCGTATTTCACCGCGGGGGGACGACACATCAGACCGCACGTATCTTCAGGCTTGGCCCGCCACAGAAGCATCATTCCAACTAGGCCTGCTTGGTAACACCACGCTCGCAAACAGAAATACTCTTGGAGTTACCTTACATCTAAAAAAACAACTTATTTATTCTGACTGAAAGAAGACTTAAATACGAAACAGAACGAAATATGGAGCGACTTCTACAGCACGGATGCGATGATAGACAAAAACCTATAAGGATCCAAAAATCATGTAGGCTATATTTAACTTTTTTAATTCCTCAGCAACAGAAAGAACTAAAGAATTGTAATTTGCTCTGCCAATCACACTATGCTTTGCCAATATGTTCGTGTATTTACAAGTCATACGGCGAACGCATTTCAGGAAATTAGGCATTTAAAATGGCGGCTGCATATTGTGTCCTGTTCCACCGTTTCCCTAATGTTATTGTTTGAGTCTTCAGTCTTTCGACTGGTTTGATGCAGCCCTCCATGCCTCCCTGTCTTGAGCTAATCGTTTCATCTCTACATAGCTACCACACCCTACATCCGAAGCAATCTGTTTAACATATTCTAACCTTGGTCTACTTTCCATAACTAAACTTGCTATTCCTGGGTGTCTTAGTATATGTCCTACCAACCTATCTCTTCTCTTCATTAGCAGTCGCCAGAAACATCTCTTCTCTCCCACTCGTATTAATACCTCTTCGTTAGTCACCCTGTCTACCCATCTGATCTTCATCATTCTCCTGTAACACCACATTTCAAATGCTTCAATTCTCCTCTTTTCTGCTGCACCAATAGTCCAAGTTTAACTTCCATAGAGCGCCACGCTCCAGACAAAGGCTTTCAAAAATGACTTCCTAATACCTAAATCTATATTATTCGATGTCAACAGATTCCTTTTTTGTAGAAAGGCTTTCCTTGCCTGAGCCAACCTACTATTTATATCCTCTTTGCTTCGTCCATCACTGGTTATTTTGCTTCCTAAGTAACAGAAGTCCCCTACTTCCTTCAGCATTTCACCTGCCAATTTGATGTCCATAGAGGTTTCTGATTTATTTCGGCTGCATTCCAGTATTTTTGTTTTACATTTATTCATTTTCATCATGTATTCATTCCGTAAGACAGAGTCCATACCTTTCAGAAACTCATTCAAATCCTCAGGCGTTTCGGCCTAATATTTTACACAAATACCATTGTTTTTCAAAAATTATTTTTTCATTGTATTTACTAATGCAGTAGCTAGAGATTGACCTAGAATAATTGGAATATATAAAGGAAAATTATTTTTTTAAAGCTTATATTATAGTATAACTTTTTTGCAAGTTTTTTTCACAGAATATATAAAAAACGAGTCTATGACATGTACAGCAACAGTTCTAGGTCATATTGTTCTTCCCTATAAGATACACATGTATACTAAATTTCACTTAATTATCTTGAAAACTCGGGCAGTTACTAAGGAAACGGATTTGAAAATCCAAAGTTTCGGGAAACGAGCAAAAAAGTTACCAATGTGTAGGAATACTTCTAAAACGTCGGTAACAGAGACGGTGACAGTCCTGCTCGTTTTTGGTTATAACTTCAAAAGTATTATACATATCAAAGAAATTGTTGCAGTAATTTGAAGAGTAAGGATCAATAAACGTAGAAAAAAATGAAAAATGACAAATTTTGATCCTTATAGGTGTAGGTCCCCCCTTAAAGACGAAACAGAACGGCATTTGGAGCGACTTCTACAGCACGGATGCGATGATAGACAAAGACTGGATGCTAAGCCTAATACCCCGTTTAGACGTCTCGGCCTCGTCCCGATTATCTCTGATCTGGATAATGACCAATCGCGATCAACGACATTTGTCATTGGTACGTGTTTAGACGTCCCTTCATGAAACAACGGGATAATCGCGTAAAACAGCATGACATCGCTAAGGTCTGCCAACTTTTGAATCCAAGTGTTATAGCAGAAATTTACAGTAGTTTGTTTCCTGCAGTTTTGAAGTATTTCAGTTATTCTGTATACATAATTCAACCTGCTAATGTATACTTTTAAATATATACTAGGCCTAATCCTAAAAGGAGTCGTGTAGGCAAGGCCTACTCTTGGTGTGGAAATAAAAATATTTCAAATATTCATGCACAGGTCTAGGATATTTATTGCATAAATACTTCTATGTTCGTTCCGAGTCATTTGGCCCTATCGGAATTACTTCTATGTCTATGGCAATAAAAAAATGTATGTCTTTGATAATCGTCTTCATCGACTTTCCCCAACGCTAATATTTTTTCCCCCACCGTTTAAACACTGGTATGTTTGTCTCCATCCATCATTTCGTGTCTCTCAATCTTCATATATCTGATATCAACCAACATAAATACAACCATCATGGCCAACATTACGTACTTCTCGCTTTCAAAACACAAGATATACAAAATGGCCATCATTTCCACTGCCTACTTCACTCACACAGCAGGAGGATAGAACACACCGACGATCGCAATGGCCGCGAACGCGATTATCTCGTTGTGGGAACGGGATCGGGCTGATCCTGTTGGAGGGAAAGTTGATCGCGATAATGTTATCCTGTTGCGTTTAGACGTCCCAACTTAATCTGGATCGGTGCCTGATCGCGATCGCAACCGGGACATCTAAACGGGGTATAAGCGAACTACGCTACGTCGCGACCAGATTCGCGACTCACGGATTCCACTACAAAGTATGCACGAACAAGAAATACCACCAATCTGCCCCAGGATGTGTATGCTCGTGGTGCGGAAAGAAGAGTGATAGATACCGCGCAATGTGGTGTGAACAGAGGCTATCTCTTACATAGTCGAGTGTCGACCAACAATGTCTTACATTTAATGCATATTTTGCGCTGTATGATTTACTATTTGTTTAATAAATCTACCTTCATCATTTATTCTTTGAAGAATATTTTTCGGCCGAAACAATGCTGACAAAATCGATATTTATTCGTAATTGCCGTAAAAACTCACTCCAATAACATAACAATCGATCAATAGTCTTGCGTAAATCATATACAGTAAATTATTATTATTATTATTAAGCCTCCGTGGCTTAGGCGGCAGCACGCCGGCCTCTCACCGCTGAGTCCGTGGTTCAAATCCCGGTCACTCCATGTGAGATCTGTGCTGGACAAAACGGAGGCAGACAGGTTTTTCTCCGGGTACTCCGGTTTTCCCTGTCAACATTTCATTCCAGCAACACTCTCCACTATCATTTCATTTCATCTGTCATTCATTTAATCATTGCCCCAGAGGAGTGCGTCAGGCCTCGGCAGCCGGCACAGTTCATATCCTCGCCGCTAGATGGGGGCTTCATTCATTCCATTCCTGACCCGGTCGGAGACTGGAAGCAGGTTGTGGATTTTATTTTCATTATTATTATATATAATATTTGCAAATGGGGGTAATTCCCAGGTGGCAAATTGTACAAATACAGAAATACACCAAATCACCATCAATAACATCAAACACAGTATACACAATTCGCAATTTAGGAACTATAGTAATTACATTGTAGTGAAAATATCCAATAGTAGTAGTTTGAGCCTAGCCACGGTACAGGTCAGACGTCGCTGCCACGAGCTCCGAACCAAGGGATGCCAAATTGATGGTCCATCCTCCACGCCGCTTCTTCGCCACAGCCATCGAGACTCAAACCAGCCTTTAACCGATACCCATTCCCAAATTCAAGCTAACAATCTCCTTCCCTTCCAACCGTTAACCATTGTTACATCCAAGCCATTGTCGCCTTCCCACCTACCGCACCATTCTACGTCAAGAAAATCCTATCACCCTCGAGTTGCAGTCAAGCTAAACTCTTCCATCCAACCCAGCAGCAGCCAAATAATTAATTATATTAATTAATTATTTAAACTTTTCCGCCTGCGTGCACATTGTCACGGCTACAACCGATCAACTGTTAACCTTGTGCGACAGGCATTAAATTCTTGGGCGAGCCAACTTAAATACAAGGGTCTACCACGGTATTTGACCCCTTTAGCTAAACACTAACTCACTCACATTCACACATATTCACAGACATGGACCCAATAGACCACGTGACTGCTTTTGCCGAATTCGCACACTCGCTGTCGGAGGAAAGCAATCAGTCATGGGCCTCTACACCACACTCCGAGCACCTTAGAGACCCTACACCTCCGTCTACACCGTGCCATGGCATCTTTCCGCAATTCGACTACGGGGAGAGGCTATGCTACGCGTCACCTACACGCCGTTCTCCCAAAAGCACGCTGATAGTCCTACGCCCTCCGGACTACAGACAATTGCCAGCTACTCGCGACGCAATCATCAGCGTGCTTACACCCATTGCACACTACATCACGAACATAGAGGAACTGGTGAACCACCAAATAGTTATTACTCCCACCAGGGACTATCGCATCAACGCAGTCATTTATGCGCTACAAAGCCATCCCTACATTCCTCAACACATTCTCATTCCCTACTACTCCGAAACTCACTCAGTCAGAACTCAAACAGACCCATCCTCTCTTCCAACAGTTGAAACGCGCCCTAAAGCATCACAGACCATCCCTATCCCACCTCCAATGCCCACTTACATCAGCAAGAAACACGCTCAAACAGACACGATAGAATACTTACACGAACACACCCAAACACACAAGGAGACAGGTGAAAGATGGACACAAGTCTGGACCCAAACGGGCAAAAGAAAAAACAAAAACAAAAAAAAACACGAAACACTAAAACAGATTCACCAAGCCCCGTTGAAACAACTACTCAAACAGACTCTCCCCAGCCTGCCTTCAGCACACAAGCCACTGAATCCCCTTCCTCACCTCCCCCTAACACAGTAAATTCATCCCCCAAAACAAGAACACGGGCGAAACGTCGTCCACTAACCGAACAACATCCCACACTCATCTACCAGTGTTTCAACTGCCAATGACTGGGCCACAACGCTTCCGATTGTCCTCACGAGGCTCGCTGTAACAGGTGTGGTGATCCACATCACCATAAGACCTGTGCGACTCCAATTGACAGTCCTAAGTGCTGCAATTGCAAGGGCAATCATGCAGCGTCATATGGTGGCTGCAGTTATATAAAAAAAAGCCATAAAACACAGGCAGTTGGAACTCAGACAACGCGCTACTTACAACCTTCCCTCCCTCATGTCTATAACAATCCCTCCGCCGCCAGCTCTAACACAGAACACAGCCCTTACTCACATCCTACAGATCCTCTCGCAATTAGTTTCAGCAGCACTTTAACTTCACTTCCCCCTCATAAAACACCATTCCGGGAGCCGTGGCGAAGTCTGCCTGGGGGGTAAGGCCCTGCCAGCCCGCCTGGGGTGACGAACCACGGCCCTCGGAGCAACAAACACACCAAACTGCACTGGAGCGTATTACAAGATTCGAACCAAGTACCTACTAGGAGGCCCAGTCTAGCGGGGCCGATCCCTCCGATTGGCCTACGCTATACTGGCTTCCATACTTTACGAAAACATCAAATCATACCATCAACAGACTAATTTAACAATAATTAATTGCAATATCGCATAATTATCTATATATATAAAGCACAAAGTTTGTCTGTCTGTCTGTCTGTCTGTCTGTTATGTATACAAATCTACACCGTTTCACCGATCTGAACCAAAATTTGTATACTTACCCTTTGGAACCCTGCGGGTAACCCCGTCAACATTAAATTTCGGACAGACCACCCCATGCCCTGCATTTAGGCCCTTTTGCACAAATCTACACCGTTTCACCGATCTGAACCAAAAGTTGTATATTTAACCTTTGGAACCCTGCGAGTAACACTGTCCACTTGAAATTTCGGACAGACCACCCCATTCCCTGCATTTAGGCCCTTTGGTCCAAATCCACATCGTTTCACCGATCTCAACCAAAATTTGTATATTTACCCTTTGGATCCCTGCGAGTACCACTGACCACTTAAAATTTCGGACTGACCACCCCATTCCCTGCATTTAGGCCCTTTGGTCCAAATCTACACCGTTTCACCGATCAGAACCAAAATTCGTATTCTTACCCTTTGGTGCCCCGCGAGTAACACTGTCTGCTTGAAATTGCGGACAGACCACTCCATTCCCTGCATTTAGACCCTTTGGCCCAAATCTATACCGTTTCACCGATCTCAACCAAAATTTGTATATTTACCCTACGGAACACTGCGACTAACACTGTCTGCTTGAAATTTCGGACAGACCACGCCATTCCCTGCATTTAGGCCCTTTTTGCACAAATCTACACCGTTTCACCGATCTGAACCAAAATGTGTATACTTACCCTTTGGAACCCTGCGAGTAACACTGTCTGCTTGAAATTGCGGACAGACCACTCCATTCCCTGCATTTAGGCCCTTTGGCCCAAATCTACACCGTTCCACCTATCTCAACCAAAATTTGTATATTTACCCTTTGGAACACTGCGACTAACACTGTCTGCTTGAAATTGCGGAGAGGCTACTCCATCCCATGCATTTAGGCCCTTTGGCACAAATCTACACCGTTTCACCGATCTGAACCAAACTTTGTATACTTACCCTTTGTAACCCTGCGAGTAACACTGTCCACTTAAAATTTCGGACAGACCACCCCATTCCCTGCCTTTAGGCACTTTGGCACAAATCTACACCGTTTCACCGATCAGAACCAATATTCGTAAACTTACCCTTTGGCACCCAGCGAGTTACACTGTCTGCTTGAAATTGCGGACAGACCACTCCATTCCCTGCATTTAGGCCCTTTGTCCCAAATCTACACCGTTTCACCGATCTCAACCAAAATTTGTATATTTACCCTTTGGAACACTGCGACTAACACTGTCTGCTTGAAATTGCGGCGAGGCCACTCCATCCCTTGCATTTAGGCTGTTTGGCACAAATCTACACCGTTTCACCCATCTGACCCCAATTTTATATACAGTACTTACCCGTAGAACCCGACAAGTAACACTGTTCACTTTAAATTTCGGACAGACCACACTATTCCCTGCTTTTTGGCCCTTTGGCAGAAAACTACACCGTTTCACCGATCTCAACCAGATTTTACATAATTACCCTTTGGAACTCGACGAGTAACACTGTCCACTCGAAATTTCGGACAGACCACTCCATTCCACGCATTTAGGCCCTTTGGCAGAAATCTACATCGTTCACCGATCGAAAACAAAATGTGTATACTTACCCTTTGGAACCCGATGAATAACACTGTCCACTTTAAAATTTGGATAGGCCACTCCATTCCCTGCATTTTGGCCCTTGGCACAAAACTACACCGTTTCACCGATCTCAACCAGATTTTACATAATTACCGTTTGGAACTCGACGAGTAACACTGTCCACTCGAAATTTCGGACATACCACTCCATTTCCCGCATTAAGACCCTTTGGTACAAATCTACATCTTTCACCGATCGAAAACAAAGTTTGTATACTTACCCTTTGGAACCCGATGCGTAACACTGTCCACTTGAAATTTCTGACATACCACTCCATTCCCTGCATGTAGCTCAGGAATTCCTCGGGGTTGCCAGCTTCCTAACTCACCAGTCATGAACCCTTGAGGGTGTACCAGAAGTGGTGGGTCTACACACACCCTGCCTCTTTGAGGGCCTTGAGCAGAAGACAGGATATATTATGAAAAGGAAAAGAAGGCAGACCCCTCGAAGAATGAGGGTATCAGGAAAGATGAGACAAAGCCAATTAAGGCGGGAAATTGAAAGACTCCCTAGCCCTCGGATACCCTAATACAGTCTGGGTCGGAAGAGAACAAGAGTTGACCAAGGGAGGCCGACAGGAAAGATAACTGAAATGAGCCCGGCACCAGGAAGTAGAAGCGATGCCAGACTCAGCTGGGGTTCCGTGGTTGCCAACCCACGTCCCACAAGTTGTGAGACCCTGGGGGGGGGGTCAGTTGTGAGAATAGCTTGCTGATTCATCGTGAGGTGACTTGAGAGTACTTTCCAGAGCCCGCCGTGTTATCTCCTGCTGTCTATGCTGATGCCAGCACAGGGCCGTTGCGAAACAGTGAGTGATTCCCGGTCAATCTGTATAGGACGGGGAACCCCGAACGTGTGTCATCATATTTCGTCATCATCTGCGATCATCTCAGGTTCGTGCAGCTTGGACCTATATTCTTTGTCTTTGCCGAGCAGTACGCTCTTTCACTAGACGCATCCAGTACAGGCCTAAGCCAGAAAATAAGGTTGTGACTTTGGAAGACATCGAAGCTAGACACCTGAATTACCTATATCAGTTTTAAAATAACACCATGTTCGTTTAGTAGTCATTTTATCATTACCTTATTATTATCATCATAAGTGCAAATGACCTAGATGTTACGCGCATCATACCAATAATCACCGCCGCATAAAGTCTTTCTCGACTGTGATTTTTAAAATATTTATCTTTGGGTGGTTGGTTCTTAAGTTTAGGGGCTGCGACAACGCGGTCATGTAGCCCCGTGTACTTTGGGAGTGTGTAGAATCTGTCTGATAACCGGTGTTAATTGTGATGACTGTATTAGTGTGTGTTATCTGTTTTTTAATTTAAGTACAAACTGCAACTTAGAATTCTTCAAATAGTTCGTACTTTTGCCGCCAAGCGCCACCGTCAACGACTACTAGGCCAAGTTCGGAACTTAGCTACTAGACGCCACTGCAGTCGGCTCTTGGCAACGGACGTAGACATCTATGAGCGTTGTTTACCTATCCAATTTAGCTTCACACAGGTGTAATTAGTGGAAGGTTCAATAACATGCCATAAATCTGACATGGGACCGCCGGTCTTACTTCCCCTCCGAAGAAAGGCATACTGACGGATTTTAACGCTCTTAAAATATCCGACGGCTTCGGCCGGGTTTGAACCCGCTATCTTGGGCATAGAAGCTCAGCATGCTACCAAATACGCCACCGAAGCAGCCATATAGTTATTTTTATTACAGTATATTGTGTACATTATACGTTGAAGTGTCAATTCAATACCGGTAGTATTAATCACCACTCACAATAAGTCTTCCTCGCCTGTGAATTTTGAAATATGTATTTCTATTACGGTAGTTTGTAAGTTTGACGTGTCAATTCAACAGTAGTTTTTATTATCATCCTTATCAAAAGGGCAAATGACCTAGATAATACTCCCTCATTGTCTTTGGGGGCAAATGACTTAGATTTTAAGTCCATGATATTTCTAAGGATACCTTAAAACATTATCATCATTCCACCGGGCGAAGCCGGGTACTACTGCTAGTTACATATAAATCCATTTAAACTTCATTCAGCCATCAGCCAATCAGATCACTCCTCCAGCCAATCAGCGAGCAGCTACTCAAAAATCAAACTCCCCGCTCCAGTGTCAGTCTTTACACTACAATAACACTAGTTACATATTCTTCACACAAATATTAACACTATGAGGTGGTAGCTGAGGCCTTTTCAATGCAATGTATTGTTATACAACAATGCAAAACCTACTACAGGTCTTTATTTTTCACTTCTCCTAAAGCACTACATAACTTCTACCTACTAAAGGTCTGCTACATTTCCAATTAAATCTACGAAGCTGCTGCTCAAATCAAACAATATACACACTCCAAATTAAACACAATTAAACCATGGCGAGCGAATAATTAACAACTACAGCATCGGCAGGAGTGTGCACTGGCCAACAATGGCCATCTGGCACATCCTGACCCGAACGAAAGCTGAAAACTCTGCTATTCTCTTTCTCAATTCGCACTGCCCCAAACTAATTAACTAGTTGCTCTTGCAATTAGTTAATTAAATTTACAACTTAACCCCTTGCACAATTAAAACCAATTTCACTACAAAACTCTGGCTATCGGTTACTCGTTTAACTATAGCCAGAGTAAATTTATTTAATTCATTTTTATTTAATTAACATCCTTCAAAATTTCACCCCCTCAAACTAGAGTAAAAGGAGCCCGGTTTACGGGCACCAGACTCTACCTCTTCCTGCATTCACCTTTTCAAAGGTGACTTGCTTGTCACTGCCTGAGAATAGTAGTGAAAATATCCACAGCCTGCTTCCAGTCTCCGACCGGGTCAGGATATGAGCTGTGCCGGCTGCCGAGGCCTGACGCACTCCTCTAGGGCAATGATTAAATGAATGACAGATGAAATGAAATTATAGTGGAGGGCAGTGCTGGATTTGTAAAAAATGAGGTTCCGGTACTGTGGGCTACCGGGTGGTGGTGGGAAGGGGGTGAGTGGAGTCTTTTCGGAATATTGAAATATAGAGATCTAAAAATGATATTTTTACGCTTTTCTGACCACCTTTAAAAATTAATCGGCGGACAAATTAATAGCAATCTAATTTTGATTGCAATTTTAAATTAAATTGAGACTGCTGTAGCAACATTTTTCTTACCTTATTAAATTTTAATGTAGGCCAACTAGGCTACCATTTAAACAATGTACATTATTTCAGATTAATTCTTTACGTATTTTAAAAAAATGCATTCGGTTTGAAAATACACACAAGTTAACCAACAATCTATATTTCTTGTTCTATAATTTTGTCTTTACAGTTTTCTGAAATAATTATCCAGCCAAAGACCAAGTTGACCTTGACTTACAACTAACGTTCCACAGTTTTAAAAATAATGTTATATATTCGACTTTTCCCCCGATCAGAGGTTTCGGTACGCCGTACCGGAGCGTACCGTCACAAATCTAGCCCTGGTGGAGAGTGTTGCTGGAATGAAATGTTGACAGGAAAAACCGGAGTACCCGGAGAAACACCTGGCTGCCTCCGTTTTGCCCAGCACAGATCTCACATGGAGTGACCGGGATTTGAACCATGGACCCAGCTGTGAGAGGCCGGTGTGCTGCCGCTTAAGCCACGGAGGCTTATAGTAATTACATCGTAGTATTTACATAAAATTCAATCTTCTCTTAAACACATCAATAGGTTTGGGGAAAGGCTCTATGGCGGAGGCAAGTAACATGGGCGCCCGCAGGACGTTTCCAGAGGGGGGCCAAATTATAATTTTCATTTCATTACCCCCCCCCCCCCCCAAAAAAAAAATCGTTTCATTTCTTACTTGCTTCGTGAATTTCATTATTTGACTGCTCTCAATCCGTTGGCTACTTTATGGCAAGATTGGGAGGAATGTTTTGTTTTTGGTTCACAGTTTTTGTCCATGGAAGTTCGCTTTTCTTTATTTGTGATTCATTGTCATGTTGTTGAGGTCTTTAAACGTGTAAAAAAGCAGTTCATTAAAATGCTAATGAAAAGCCAGTTCGCCTATCTTCTAAATACGGTAAATGGAGGACATATTTTCAGATATTTCCAAATTATTGATTTAAATTAATACAGTAGTGGCTACGCTGGCTAAAGCGCAGCATTAGGTCATGGGGCCAAGCTCTCTGCTGACTCGGTAGACGCGTGGGTTCGAGCCCCACCGTCGGCCGTCCTTGAAATGGTTTTCCATGGTTTCCCCATTTTCAACACCAGGCAAATGCTGGGACGGTACCTTCTGACAAGCCACGGCCGCTTCCTTTCACATCCTTGCCCAGTTTCATTCACCATCATTCATTTCATCTCTCATTAACTCCTCTCATGAGGTTGGCGTCAGGAAGGGCATCCGGCCGTAAAAACCATCGCCACAAATACTTCCATCGCATCTCATCCCCGACCCCGTTGGAAAACGGGAATAATAAGGGGTAGACATGCTATTGAGTTAAATTAATCTGTGGAAATATCCCTACATCTATCTATCTATCTTCTATATATATAAAGCACAAAGTTTGTCTGTCTGTCTGTCTGTCTGTCTGTCTGTTATGTATACAAATCTACACCGTTTCACCGATCTGAACCAAAATTTGTATACTTACCCTTTGGAACCCTGCGGGTAACCCCGTCAACATTAAATTTCGGACAGACCACCCCATGCCCTGCATTTAGGCCCTTTTGCACAAATCTACACCGTTTCACCGATCTGAACCAAAAGTTGTATATTTAACCTTTGGAACCCTGCGAGTAACACTGTCCACTTGAAATTTCGGACAGACCACCCCATTCCCTGCATTTAGGCCCTTTGGTCCAAATCCACATCGTATCACCGATCTCTACCAAAATTTGTATATTTACCCTTTGGAACCCTGCGAGTACCACTGACCACTTAAAATTTCGGACAGACCACCCCATTCCCTGCATTTAGGCCCTTTGGTCCAAATCTACACCGTTTCACCGATCAGAACCAAAATTCGTATTCTTACCCTTTGGTGCCCTGCGAGTAACACTGTCTGCTTGAAATTGCGGACATACCACTCCATTCCCTGCATTTAGGCCCTTTGGCCCAAATCTATACCGTTTCACCGATCTCAACCAAAATTTGTATATTTACCCTATGGAACACTGCGACTAACACTGTCTGCTTGAAATTTCGGACAGACCACGCCGTTCCCTGCATTTAGGCCCTTTTTGCACAAATCTACACCGTTTCACCGATCTGAACCAAAATGTGTATACTTACCCTTTGGAACCCTGCGAGTAACACTGTCTGCTTGAAATTGCGGACAGACCACTCCATTCCCTGCATTTAGGCCCTTTGGCCCAAATCTACACTGTTCCACCTATCTCAACTAAAATTTGTATATTTACCCTTTGGAACACTGCGACTAACACTGTCTGCTTGAAATTGCGGAGAGGCTACTCCATCCCATGCATTTAGCCCCTTTGGCACAAATCTACACCGTTTCACCGATCTGAACCAAACTTTGTATACTTACTCTTTGTAACCCTGCGAGTAACACTGTCCACTTAAAATTTCGGACAGACCACCCCATTCCCTGCCTTTAGGCACTTTGGCACAAATCTACACCGTTTCACCGATCAGAACCAATATTCGTAAACTTACCCTTTGGTACCCAGCGAGTTACACTGTCTGCTTGAAATTGCGGACAGACCACTCCATTCTCTGCATTTAGGCCCTTTGTCCCAAATCTACACCGTTTCACCGATCTCAACCAAAATTTGTATATTTACCCTTTGGAACACTGCGACTAACACTGTCGGCTTGAAATTGCGGCGAGGCCACTCCATCCCTTGCATTTAGGCTGTTTGGCACAAATCTACACCGTTTCACCCATCTGACCCCAATTTTATATACAGTACTTACCCGAAGAACCCGACAAGTAACACTGTTCACTTTAAATTTCGGACAGACCACACTATTCCCTGCTTTTTGGCCCTTTGGCAGAAAACTACACCGTTTCACCGATCTCAACCAGATTTTACATAATTACCCTTTGGAACTCGACGAGTAACACTGTCCACTCGAAATTTCGGACAGACCACTCCATTCCACGCATTTAGGCCCTTTGGCAGAAATCTACATCGTTCACCGATCGAAAACAAAATGTGTATACTTACCCTTTGGAACCCGATGAATAACACTGTCCACTTTAAAATTTGGATAGGCCACTCCATTCCCTGCATTTTGGCCCTTGGCACAAAACTACACCGTTTCACCGATCTCAACCAGATTTTACATAATTACCGTTTGGAACTCGACGAGTAACACTGTCCACTCGAAATTTCGGACATACCACTCCATTTCCCGCATTAAGACCCTTTGGTACAAATCTACATCTTTCACCGATCGAAAACAAAGTTTGTATACTTACCCTTTGGAACCCGATGCGTAACACTGTCCACTTGAAATTTCTGACATACCACTCCATTCCCTGCATGTAGCTCAGGAATTCCTCGGGGTTGCCAGCTTCCTAACTCACCAGTCATGAGCCCTTGAGGGTGTACCAGAAGTGGTGGGTCTACACACACCCTGCCTCTTTGAGGGCCTTGAGCAGAAGACAGGATATATTATGAAAAGGAAAAGAAGGCAGACCCCTCGAAGAATGAGGGTATCAGGAAAGATGAGACAAAGCCAATTAAGGCGGGAAATTGAAAGACTCCCTAGCCCTCGGATACCCTAATACAGTCTGGGTCGGAAGAGAACAAGAGTTGACCAAGGGAGGCCGACAGGAAAGATAACTGAAATGAGCCCGGCACCAGGAAGTAGAAGCGATGCCAGACTCAGCTGGGGTTCCGTGGTTGCCAACCCACGTCCCACAAGTTGTGAGACCCTGGGGGGGGGTCAGTTGTGAGAATAGCTTGCTGATTCATCGTGAGGTGACTTGAGAGTACTTTCCAGAGCCCGCCGTGTTATCTCCTGCTGTCTATGCTGATGCCAGCACAGGGCCGTTGCGAAACAGTGAGTGATTCCCAGTCAATCTGTATAGGACGGGGAACCCGCAACGTGTGTCATCATATTTCGTCATCATCTGCGATCATCTCAGGTTCGTGCAGCTTGGACCTATATTCTTTGTCTTTGCCGAGCAGTACGCTCTTTCACTAGACGCATCCAGTACAGGCCTAAGCCAGAAAATAAGGTTGTGACTTTGGAAGACATCGAAGCTAGACACCTGAATTACCTATATCAGTTTTAAAATAACACCATGTTCGTTTAGTAGTCATTTTTTCATTACCTTATTATTATCATCATAAGTGCAAATGACCTAGATGTTACGCGCATCATACCAATAATCACCGCCGCATAAAGTCTTTCTCGACTGTGATTTTTAAAATATTTATCTTTGGGTGGTTGGTTCTTAAGTTTAGGGGCTGCGACAACGCGGTCATGTAGCCCCGTGTACTTTGGGAGTGTGTAGAATCTGTCTGATAACCGGTGTTAATTGTGATGACTGTATTAGTGTGTGTTATCTGTTTTTTAATTTAAGTACAAACTGCAACTTAGAATTCTTCAAATAGTTCGTACTTTTGCCGCCAAGCGCCACCGTCAACGACTACTAGGCCAAGTTCGGAACTTAGCTACTAGACGCCACTGCAGTCGGCTCTTGGCAACGGACGTAGACATCTATGAGCGTTGTTTACCTATCCAATTTAGCTTCACACAGGTGTAATTAGTGGAAGGTTCAATAACATGCCATAAATCTGACATGGGACCGCCGGTTTTACTTCCCCTCCGAAGAAAGGCATACTGACGGATTTTTAACGCTCTTAAAATATCCGACGGCTTAGGCCGGGTTTGAACCCGCTATCTTGGGCATAGAAGCTCAGCATGCTACCAAATACGCCACCGAAGCAGCCATATAGTTATTTTTATTACAGTATATTGTGTACATTATACGTTGAAGTGTCAATTCAATACCGGTAGTATTAATCACCACACACAATAAGTCTTCCTCGCCTGTGAATTTTGAAATATGTATTTCTATTACGGTAGTTTGTAAGTTTGACGTGTCAATTCAACAGTAGTTTTTATTATCATCCTTATCAAAAGGGCAAATGACCTAGATAATACTCCCTCATTGTCTTTGGGGGCAAATGACTTAGATTTTAAGTCCATGATATTTCTAAGGAGACCTTAAAACATTATCATCATTCCACCGGGCGAAGCCGGGTACTACTGCTAGTCTATATATATAAAGCTCAATGTTTGTCTGTCTGTCTGTCTGTCTGTCTGTTATGTATACAAATCCACACTGTTTCACCGATCTGAACTAAAATTTGTATACTTACCCTTCGGAACCCTGCGGGTAACCCTTTCCACTTGATATTTCCGACAGACCACCCAATTCCCTGCATTTAGGCCCTTTGGCCCAAATCTACACCGTTTCACAGATCTCAACCAAAATTTGTATACTTACCCTATGTAACCCTGTGAATAACACTGCCCACTTAAAATTTCGGACAGACCACCCTATTTCCTGCATTTAGGTCCTTTGGCAAACATCTACACCGTTTGACCGATCCGAACCAAAATTTGTATACTTACCATTTGCAACCCTGCGGGTAACCCTGTCCACTTGAAATTTCGGACAGACCACCCCATTCTCTGCATTTAGGCCCTTTGACCCAAATCTACACCGTTTCACCGATCAGAACCAAAATTTGTATACTTACCCTTTGGTACCCTGCGAGTAACACTGTTTGCTGAAATTGCGGACAGACCACTCCATTCCCTGCATTTAGGCCCCTTGGCTAAAATCTACACCGTTTCACCGATCTGAACCAAAATGTGTATACTTACCCTTTGTAACTCTGTGAATATCACTGTCCACCTAAAATTTCGTACAGACCACCCCATTTCCTGCATTTAGGCCCTTTGGCACAATTCTACACCGTTTCACCGTTCAGAACCAAAATTTGTATACTTACCCTTTGGTACCCTGCGAGTAACACTGTCTGCTTGAAATTGCGGACAGACCATTCCATTTCCGGAAAGAGGACAGGGTCCGTCCCAAAGGCAATGGAAAAAAGGGGTAAAACCGGACCCGCTCAGGAAACCCTCAGGGTTGCCATCTCCCGAACTCACCAGCCATGAGCCCTTGGGGATGTAGCACTATCCAGGGTGCACCAGGAGTGGTGGGGCTACACACACCCTGCCTCCTTGAGGGTCTTGAGCAGAAGACATGAGATATTAAGAAAAGAAATAGAAGGCTGACACCTCGAAGAATGAGGCTATCAGGAATGATTAGACAAGGGCCAATTAAGGCGGGAAAGTGAAAGAGTCGCTAGGCCTCGGATACCCTGATACCATCGGGGTCGGAAGAGAACAAGAGTTTGACCAAGGGAGGCTGACAGGAAAGAGAACTGAAAGGAGCCCGGCACCAGTAAGTAGAAGCAATGCCGGACTCAGTTGGGGTCCCGTGGTCGCAAACCCACGTACCACAAGTTGAGAGACCCTGGTGGGTGGAGGGGGGAGGAGGGGGCCAGGTGTGAGAATAGCTTGCTGATTCATCGCGAGTTGACATGAGAGAAATGTCCAGACCCCGCCGTGTTACCTGGTATTGCTGACTATGCTGATGTTCATACAGGGCTTTTGCTCAAACCACTGTAGTGTTACGAAAGAATGAGTGATTCATCGGTCAATGTGAATAGGACCGGGAACCCCCCCCCCCGAACGTCTGTCATCATATATCGTCATCATCTGCGATACGTGCAGCTTGGACCCGGGTAATACTCGATAAGCTCTTTCACTACACGCATCGAGTATAGGCCTAAGCCAGAAAATAACGTTCAGACTTTGGAAGACATCGAAGGTAGAAATCTAAATTGCCTATATCAGATTTAACAAGATGTTCAGTAAAGAACATATAGCCTACTTTCTCCTAAATGCATGGGTATTGTTATAACTCTTTGTCCTTTTCAAGGAGTATGATTGAATGTTGGTTGTAGTAGCTTGTTGAAATACAACGTGCTATAGGGATATTAAACATGAATATGAGGTGCCCTTTGCTAGTGCTACCTCTGTACCAAATTTCGTTCAATTCGGTTTCACCGTGTTTGAATTGATAGGGGGAATCGATTTGCACACATACTTGGCCACCATCTGCAAACTATTGGGCTGATGTTCTTGCAGTTTGGTCTGAATATGTTTCCCACATAAAGATATGGTGTTGCAAAATTTGGTAGAGACTAGATTATTAGGTTGGTCGTAATTACATTTTAGCTTTTAACATTTGGGTGGCCGCGATTACGTTTCCGTCAAGATAGCGGTGATATAAAACATGACACTGAGGTGCCCTTTGCTAGTGCTACCTCTGTACCAAATTTCGTTCCATTCGGTTTCACCGTGTTCGAATTGATAAGGGGAATCGATTTTCACACAAAGATGGCCGCCATCCACAAAATATTAGGCTGATGACCTATTAGTTTGGTCAAAGGATGCTCCCTCCATAAAGGTATGTTGTTGCTAAATTTGCTAGAGATCGGATGATTAGGCTAATCGTAATTTGATTTAAGCTTTGAACATTTGTGTGGCCGCCATTACGTTTCTGTCAATATGGCGGCGATATAAATCATGACACTGAGATGCCCTTTGCTAGTGCTATCTCTGTACCAAATTTCGTTCCATTCGGTTTCACCGTGTTTGAATTAATAGGGGGAATCAATTTTGACATAAAGATGGCCGCCACCCGCAAACTATTAGGCTAATAACCTATTAGATTGGTCAAAGGATGCTCCCTCCATAAAGGTATGTAGTTGCAAAATTTGGTAGAGATCGGATGATTAGGTTAATCGTAATTTGATTTAAGCTTTGAACATTCGTGTGGCCGCCATTACGTTTCTGTCAAGATGGCGGCGATATAAAACATGACACTGAGGTGCCCTTTGCTAGTGCTACCTCTGTACCAAATTTCGTTCCATTTGGTTTCACCGTGTTTGAATTAATAGGGGGAATTGATTTTCACACAAAGATGGCCGCCATCCGCAAACTATTAGGCTAATGACCTAGTTATTTGGTCAAAGGATGCTTCCTCTATAAGGGTATGTTGTTGCAAAATTTGGTAGAGATCGGATGATTAGGTTAATCGTAATTTGATTTAAGCTTTGAACATTTGTGTGGCCGCCATTACGTTTCCGTCAAGATGGCGGCGATATAAAACATGACACTGAGGTGCCTTTTGTTAGTACTACCTCTGTACCAAATTTCGTTCCATTCGGTTGCACCGTGTTCGAATTAATAGGGGGAATCGATTTTCACACAAAGATGGCCGCCATCCGCAAACTATTACGCTTATGGCCTATTGGTTTGGTCAAACGATGCTCCCCCCATAAAGGTATGTTGTTGCAAAATTTGGTAGAGATCGGATGATTAGGTTAGTCGTAATTTGATTTAAGCTTTGAACATTTGTGTGGCCGCCATTACGTTTCCGTCAAGATGGCGGCGATATAAAACATGACACTGAGGTGTCCTTTGCTAGTGCTACCTTTGTACCAAATTTCGTTCAATTCGCATTCACCGTGTTCGAATTGATAGGGGGGGACAGACATTCAGAGTACACACACTCACACACACACACACACACACAGACACACACACACACACACATACACACACACAGACAGACACACTTTTTTCGCCCTGTGTTGATCTCATAAGTCTACTTTCATTTTTTGCAAAAATCGAAAGTAGGCTAAAAATACACCCTGTTCGTTTAGTAGTCATTTTTCATTACCTTATTATTATCATCATAAGGACAAGTGACCTAGATGTTACGCCCATTATAGCACTAATCACCACACACAATAAGTCTTCATCGCCTGTGAATTTTGAAATATTTCTTTCTATCACGGTAGTTTGTAAGTTTGTCGTGTCAATTCAACAGTAGTTTTCATTATCATCCTCATCAAAAGGGCAAATGGCCTAAATGTTACGTCCATTATACTACTAAGTAGCACCACAGTCTTCATGGCCTGTGATTTTAAAATGTGTATTTCCATTAGTTTGTAAGTTTGATATACCCGTTCAGTAGTAGTCGTCTTCATTATCATCCTCATCAAAAGGACAAATGACCTAGATGTTACGTCCATTATACTACTAAACAACACCAGAGTCTACCTAGCCTGTGATTTTAAAAATATGTATTTGCATTAATTTGTAAGGTTGATATACCCGTTCAGTAGTAGTCGTCTTCATTATCATCCTCATCAAAAGGGCAAATGACCTAGATGTTACGTCCATTATACAGTACTACTAAGCAACACCACAGTCTTCATTGCCTGTGATTTATAAAATGTGTATTTCCATTAGTTTGTAAGTTTAATAAACCCGTTCAGTAGTAGTAGTCTTCATTGTCATCCTCATCAAAAGGGAAAATGACCTAGATGTTACGCCCATTATACTACTAGGCAACACCACAGTCTTACTCGCCGGTAATTTTAAAATATGTATTTCTATTAGAGCGTAAGTTTATTTGGCCTGTTCGCCATCTCTTGATGAATACAGTACTTTTGCATTTGTCAGTTGGCACAGGCTAGAGTAAAAGGTGGCTTTTCACCGATGTCTCAGTCTCACCCATGGCTGTGATTATATGGAAGCTACTGAGGTATGGGTGGTGCTTAGTAATGGCATTCGGGGCACAGTCAGTGCCTGTGAATGCTGTGAAAGGTTCAACTCATAGGGTTAGGACTACTGTTCTGACTCAGTGAGGAAAGCAATGGCAAACTACCTCACTCCTCTTCTTGCCTAGAACGCCTCAAAATAGCGCTGCCTTGGGTTTTTGTGGGTATCTACTCACATAACGTAACGGCGGTACTTTTTGAGGATCCAACCAGCCTTCGGGCTGACTACCTAACAGACAGACGTAAGTTTATTATACCCGTTCAATAGCAGTCGTCGTCAGTATCATCTTCATCAATGACGTTGAGTGTTAAGGAGACTGAAATATTATCATCATTCCACCGGGCGAAGCCGGGTACTACTGCTAGTAGCCTATGAATCTGACTAATAATTCAAATAGCATTATTTCCAAATATCTAGTTTTTACTGGCCGTTACAGCGGATCCATCAATTTTTTCCTCTTCTTCACAAGCTATCAGGAATACTTCGCATTGCTATTCTTAGCCTAATGAATTTTGTGCGAAGTGATAAATTCGTTTTGTACGTTACTCGTACTTGTGGCGCCCATTGTATTAGCATATTTTCGTTTTAGAAAGAAATTATTTCATTTGATTATTGCTGAACTTTGAGTAAAATATACAAAACTCACTAAATCATGTACTTCTTACTTAGTCGCTTTGATGACGACAAATATCGCAGGATCATTTTACCTAACTATTATACATTCGTACTTAATGATAGAACGTACAAGGCACTGCCGGCCGGACGTTACGTCCTCATTTGAGTACGCAATTCAATTGCTTATATGAGGACGAAGCGTCCTGCTGGCATGACCGTTCTTTTTTCCATTATAAAGAGGGAAATGTAACGAATCAGCGCATGCAAGTCTGAAGTTGGTAGCTCTGACCGTTCAGGGTGGCGATTATACGTAAGGTTGACCGTGTTTATGGTTTTGCTACCGGTACCTATTTCGTTGCTCCAAGCAGTGGAAATGCATCGAGTCGCTCGTAATTTGCTAGTAATTATGATACCACTAAATGTCGTGGTACTGTAGATAAAATTACGTGTAGTTGTGCAACAGTGCTGTGGGATATTGACAAAAACCCAACTAGGTGTTTGTTAATAGATTTGTTCTCGAGTGATCTGCAGTATCATTACGCTCTGATAACCCAAAGTACTGCCGGAAGGACGCGTCCTACTGGAAGGCCAGTTCAAACATTTGCCATAAGAGTCCAAAGTCCTGCTGGAAGGACGCGCCGCTGTGTACAAAAGTACTTCCGGAAGGTCCTTCTAGCAGGACGAGTGACTGTACACTCTATCATTAAGAATGTCACATAAATGTTCCTTGAGTTAAGAGCCTACCAATGTCTGTTCTGTAATTTTCTTCTTTCAGAAGCACATCATTATCATTTCCCCCTTGAACTTTGGCTTTATCACCTAATTGATCTATACTGAATTGTAACTTTCAGTCGGTAAATACGACTATGAGCCCAATTAAATTAGGATAAAATTACCTTCTCCACTCATATAAGTAGGCTACATGTTGCGCATCGAAAATTGCCTTGCAAGAAGATTCCATTGGAATTATAATATAGCCTTCAACATTACGAAGTCTATCAGTATTGAATTCACCATTTTGTCTCAACTGATCTACCGTCTATATTCGATTGAGAGTGTGGATCTCAGTCGCTTTGATAAAAACACCGCAGAACAATTTAACTATTAGCCAATAAATTGCTTCGATCCTAGAAGATTTAACACTACAGGTTAAGAATCTACAACAATGGTAGATGGCTGTTCATTAGTAGCAATAATTGCTCCATTCTCAAGAAATGGACCACAGTAGGCCTACTATGGCACACCTTGAATAAAAATATACGGCATTTCGCAGCACGAATAACGATCGCAGTAATATGGCAGAACGACGCAAAATTAGACGAGTGTACAACACAGTCAGGCTCGTATTTAGGGCTCTTGAAGCCCCTGGGCAAAAATAATTTTAAAAAAAAATCTTTGCTACCCCCCGACTTAAAATATGTAGATTCATTAAAGTTTCCTTAACATTGGAACTGTTTAATCACTGAGCTAGTATTTAACTATGGGTGGCAAACTCTATAAATATGTGTTTACTAAAATTACAAATAGAAAAACACTTAATACAAAGTAACATTTAAATTTTAAAAGATATCATACACAACCAATGGCAAAAACACCAATTGTTTAAATAACAAGGGGGCTTCCTTCTTGCCTTGTCATTTGCAAACAAGATTAGGATTTCATTACAGTCCAATTTCACTTTCGAGTCGGATTCAAAAGCAAGAACATCAAGATGATTAACACAATCCCGTTTTGTGTGTCCTTAAATAATTAAAATTGTAAATGTGCGACAAATAATAATTCTCTTGTGTGTGTGTGGATGGGTGGGGGGTAGTACTTCAATAACTTGGCGTTTAATGCCCAAGCGGTTTTGTACAGTTTCCAGATTTTTTCCCCGCCCCTAAAACCTGCCACCCTGGGCAGCTGTCCTGTTTGTTCCCCGTAATTACGGGCCTGAATACAGTAAATAACTCAATATTGTAAGCACGACCTTAAACCTCTGTTACCCAGGTTCAATTATAGAACATACATACCCAGGTCTGGTCTGACAGACCCCTCATTATTTTTCGACATCACGAAGAGTTGAAATGATACAGAGGTTTCAAAATTAATCTATTGATTCTGTGACCTCTTATGTATGTAAATACGATGGACATAAAACAATAACCCCATGCAACGTTGGCTCTTGGTATTAATTATATGAAATTCAAAATTTCTTTAAAAAAATCACAGTCAGTCTGAAAGACTAGACGTTGTATCATTTCAAATGACGCATGCAACAAATGCTACACATGTTAGAAAGGCTCAGGACTCTTTCAACAGACTGCATTACCCATTAACTTAGGCTTCCCGCGCGGACACCTCTTTAAGGGTCACGGGAAGAAATGTGTTTCTTGTACTTGTATTAGAGATGTGTTTGTTTGAATAAAGCGTAAATTGTGTACTTTTTATAGCGGTTTTGTGGCCCATCATCCCAGGCAAGCCGGCGGAAACCTTTGCCTCCCTGTCAGAAGGATCATTTGGACGTAAATTTGAATTAGTGTAAGGATGTAGTATGAGTGTCCAGATTTAGACAATAGCCTACTCCATGAAGGGGTCATGACTATGCCATATATGTTTGTTTAATGAATAGTGTATCTTAAATAAGGGAAGAATACTGATTTACAGATTTGTGGAGCGAGTTTCTGATTTTTAAAAGCGTCTGGTTCTCGCTCCCCGCGTGAGCATGACGTCACGTTCCCGTGCAGCTGCATGACGTCACTTCCCGCGCGGCTGCATGACGTCACGTCCGTCACCGTGTCCGTGTCCGTGTCCGTAATGCATAACGATGGACCCCAACCATAACGACGAAGTCGACAAGATCATTTGAAATGATAAAACTGCCTTAGATAGTGAGGTCGAATATTATGGAAACAATATAAGAGGAAATTTGTCACTATCTATAGACATGCAAAGCAAAGGACACAAACTAGTACACTAGCATGAAAATACAACCAGGCGCGGATCTAGAGTTTGGTTGGGGGGGGGGGGGGGGGGCGGTGGAGGGGGGAGGGGGTCAGAGAATCGAAATTGTTAAGAAAAATGGTATCACTAAAAACGCAATCACAAAATAACCAAACGTACAAAACCAGACCAATTTTTTTGCAAGCTTCATGGATAGAAATTTGATGCGTTTAGCGCACCAAAAATATTCGTACAAATTGCAACGGCGTGTTTTGCGACTTTTACATCGAGCTTCGAGAAAAGGATCAAGGTACGTAACAGTTTTGGCAAGTCGAGTTGGTACCGACAAAGGGAGAAAGTCACAGCTTAAATTGCCAACCAAGCTTGCAGTTTGGACGTCGGCAAAAATTTTTGGTGCGAAAAAAGCCCCAGTTTCCTATCCGTGCATTACTGCACATTCATCGTGACATCACTATAAACATCGATTAGGTAATCACAAGGTTTGCTAAACAAAATAGACGAGTTGATTTTGTTGTATAACTAATAGTTTTTATACAAGAGGTTAGAAGTTGTAAATATGTACAGTTGTAACAGAACATAATAATTCCAATAAAGATAATTCAGTATTGAATAAAATGAAAAAAAAAAAACTGTTTTTCAGTTAAAATTCGTCAAGTTTTATTTGTCTGGTAATTGTGTTTTCGTTTTTTGAGTTTGCAAAAAAAGTTGGTCTCCGTTTGGGGGGGGTCATGACCCCCGTGACCCCCCCCCCCTTGAATCTGTGCCTGAATACAACGAAAAACAGCAAACAAAGCAAAATTGCAAGCAGTTTCTTTCCTCATAGTTTATTGTTATAGTCAATGGTTTGGGCTCAAGATTGGCGGTTATTATCCACAATTAAGCTCACATTCTCATTCTCTGTTGTTTTGAGCTAATCATAGCAACATTCTCAGACTTTTTTTTTGTGGCAAATTGCAAACAAATGGGATTTCTGCAAGAATGGCCCATGTAAGCAATTTTTCATTTCTTGCTTGCAGTGCACATGTGGCAAGTCTTCCTCTTTTTCAGTTCGGTTTCTCTTCAATTGGAAGCAGTGCTTCTTTACACCCAAAATCTTTCTATTTCAGATCCTGAGTTCATGGGTGAGATAGTGTTTGAGGCCCTCTTTTCCATAAGTGGAAATACGAGAGCGTTAGCTAGTGCTTCCATGAATTCAAGCCTGGAGACAGGTGTCTGCGATACGGTTGGATTCAATTGCAAAACCTTCATTACAGTCCGTTTCACCATCACTCCCATTCTCATCCTCAAACACTTTGGAAATGTTAATCAGCGGCCATCACTTTACGTGAGCTTCCAGCTGGGGAAGTCATTTCGCAACGGTAATACCTAGGTATGGTCAGGTGGACCGCCTGAGAACTTAGAAATATTACACTACACACCACTCAGCGTAACAGCTGACGATAAACTGATGTCTTTGAACACATCAATAATAGATTACTGAAGCCTAGGCTGCTCAAGATTGCAGCAAATGAGAGTAACTATTACTGTTACCAAGGTGAGCGGTCTGGCAGACCAGTCCTGGGTACTTGAGGGATAAGCAGTGTTTTACTAGTCGTCAAAGAAAACCTCGTTTTAGGGGACTGAAATCCGCTATCCGTGTTGCAATGTATAAAAATATCTCCAGAACGTGCTTACAGTACATATCGTCACTGCCAAAGAGAGGGGGGTTGGGGGGGGGGGGGGGGGGGGGCACGGCCCCACCTTGCCCCTGCCTGCGGGCGCCCATGGCAGGTAATGAATTCCAATTATCAATACCACGGTTTATGAAAGAATAACACGTACGTAGGTAGAATATGTAGGCTAGTAGAGGTTATGTTATGTTTTGCTATTTTGGCTAACAATGAGAAGATTGGAGACCTCAAATGACGTCGTAGAAAGACAGATGGCTATCACTCTATCTGCCAACTTCCAAGTTACTTTATAAGTGACCGTTTCAGTGTCTGCAAACCTGGTGACATTTTACTGTATACATGATTGGCAACAATTAATACAACTCAACAACAAGACATTATACTATAATAATTATATCACCATGTTTGCAGTGATGGGGACAAATGGCAAGGTTGCATTGTTAGTAACTTATTTAAGGTGACGTGGACTATAGATCACCATGTTTGTAGTGATGGGAGACAAATGGCAAGGTTACATTGTTAGTAACTTATTTAAGGTGACGTGGACTATAGATCACAATGTTTGTAGTGATGGGGGACAAATGGTAAGGTTACATTGTTCGTAACTTATTTAAGGTGACGTGAACGATAGATCACCATGTTTGTAGTGATGGGGGACAAATGGTAAGGTTAGGCCTACATTGTTGGTAACTTATGTAAGGTGACGTAGTCTATAGATCACCCTGTCTGAAGTGATGGGGGACAAATGGTAAGGTTGCATTGTTAGTAACTTATTTAAGGTGACGTGGACGATAGATTACCTTGTTTGTAGTGATGGGGGACAAATGGTAAGGTTACATTTTTATTAACTTATTTAAGATGACGCGGACTATAGATCACCGTGTTTGTAGTGATGAGGGACAAATGGTAATGTTACAGTGTTATTAACTTATTTAAGGTGACGTGGACTATAGAATGGGGGACAAATGGTAAGGTTACATTGTTAGTAACTTATTTAAGGTAACGCGGACTATAGATCACCATGTTTATAGTGATGGGGGACAAATGGTAAGGTTACATTGTTAGTAACTTATTTAAGGTGACGTGGACTATAGATCACCGTGTTTGTAGTGATAGGGGACAAATGGTCAGGTTACATTGTTAGTAACTTATTTAAGATGACGTGGACTATAGATCACCATGTTTGTAGTAATGGGGGACAAATGGTAAGGTTACATTGTTAGTAACTTATTTAAGGTGACGTGGACTATAGATCACCGTGTTTGTAGTGATAGGGGACAAATGGTCAGGTTACATTGTTAGTAACTTATTTAAGGTGACGTGGACTATAGATCACCATGTTTATAGTGATGGGGGACAAATGGTAAGGTTACATTGTTAGTAACTTATTTAAGGTGACGTGGACTATAGATCACCGTGTTTGTAGTGATAGGGGACAAATGGTCAGGTTACATTGTTAGTAACTTATTTAAGATGACGTGGACTATAGATCACCATGTTTGTAGTAATGGGGGACAAATGGTAAGGTTACATTGTTAGTAACGTATTTAAGGTGACGCGCACTAGGCTATATATGTTAAGGTTACATCGTTTGTAACTTATTTGTCGGTGGCTATAATAACTACTGCAACTAAAAACGGAGGAGACGCTTCCAGTATTGCCAACTTAAATTTGTTGAAAATGACTAAGCAGTAGTCAAAAAAATCTTTCGATTACTATGTTATCCATGGAAAAATTGGTGTATCTTTCCCCAATGGAACTTCAGAATTGCTATGAAAATGCTAGTCTACTGAATTGATAACATTTTGTCAATTTCCTCAACGGAAGACAATAATCCACAATTTGCAGATTCGATTTTCGACCGAGGAAGTTTGACTGTGGGCACTGGGCAGATGACCTCGCTGTTCTACCCTTCAAGCAACCAATCATCATCATCGTCATCGATATTCGATTTGCAGGACCGGAATACCCAATGACATTCCGAGCCGTTGGCCTACGTTGGTGATTACTAAGGCAGAGAAGTTCATGCACTATCAATTGAATAAATATGCATGCAAAAATGCACTAATGATTGGTCAAGTATGCATTACGTTTCAAAAAAATATTAACTATGAAATAACTACGGCAATTACAATCACTCCGAATTCTTTTAGCGTTTCTATTTTGAATATAAAGAAAATGTGAACAGACGGACATATAACTACACCTTTTTTTTAAGATATCTCAACCAAGAAACAGTTCAAAATAGTAGGAAATGTTATTTTATGGAGCTTCAAGTGGTGTTGACCATCAATAATTATTGTATTATGTTAATTTTTAAGTATAACTGATATACCCTTTTAATAGCCATTGCATTTTTTAAATGAAAATCATTTTACAATATTTACGTAGCGAAAGCTGAATAAAAAAAAGTGACAGTCAGTCTGAAAGACTAGACTTTGTATCATTTTAAATGCTACAAATGCTGAAAAATGCTAGAAAGGCTGGAGGCTTCTCGCTTCGCTCGAAGCCAAGGACTCTTGACATGTTAGAAAATTATCTCCATAATACTTATCTTGCTTATCTTGTTTCAAATTACTCGCGAAGGGCAAGTGCAAACCAAGGGCAAAGCAAGGTCCAGCGCGCGGGATGCCGTCACGCTCACCAGAGCGCGCGGGGACTTGCCCCTTCCATCCAGTCTAAAAACACTTATAGTGGGCGATGTATTGAAGATAGAGATATGCTCTCGCGGACTTTTTTGTAGAACTTTTCATGCTGACCAATTCTTACGCTCATAGTATCTAGATATTTTTAATGGTTTGCCCAGCGTAAGCTTAAGAAACACACGGACGCCATGTTTGTTTTCGACTTTTTCACTGAAATCGTTACTGCTTGGCTTCCTTTGATCATACATAAATTATTTTCTACAGAATCTTTCCTTGAGATATCTTTTACAGAATGGTGAAAACCGCATCAAAATCCATCCAGTGGTTCTCGAGATTACCCGTGACATCCAAGAATCGGGGATGTTTGTCTTATACTAACGAAGTAGAGATTGTCGTGGTACACATGCACCAAGCGGTACTATGACGTCACACACCTCAGTGCATCTGTCCGTCCGTCACCGTAACGGAACGCCAGACCCCAGCGTAACGACGAAGTCGACAAGATCATTTAAAATGATAATAATTCATATTAACTTGCAAAAATGATTTAAACGTACTAGGTATTAAAATAATAATTTCAGTATTATTCTGTGATAGAGACTCGGAGTCCGAATCGAAATATACGACTTTAAGACCATGAAGTAACAAAAAGCGCTTCAAAACAATAGGAAATTAGAATATACGCTCTTCTCAAGCAGAGATGTGCACTTTTAACAGGCAAAGGAGAAAAATAAAATAATATGCAAAAATATGATTTTGCATCAACTTCCGGGCCTTAGTGATTACGTATAAGATCGTCACACGTTAAATCGTGCACCATGACCGTGAGGCCAGCTTCAACAAATCCGGAGATTGTAGGTTCAAATCTTTGCGCTGGAAGTGGCTGTCCTGAATGTGATTTTCCCCCATTTTTTTCGCAATTTTACCAGGCAAATGCCAGGTTGGTACCTCACTTCAAGTCCCTGTCCCCTAATACACATACTACTCCAGTCATCACTAGGGCCAGGATGTTGATTCCGTAAAAAAGTTTAAAAAATGCACTTAACATTTTCAGAAATGACTGTAGAAAATGACCTAAAAATCGAAAAAATGCACTATAAAATGGAGAAAATGAACTTATAATAATAAACTCACCAATATTTCAAAAATTCGAAAAATACACTATAAAATGGAGAAAATTACGAGAGTAAACTCACCAATAATTTCAAAATGACATCTTAAGCTCAAACTGAAAAGTCAATCAAAATAGATTTCTAGCACTTAACAAAAGGTTTATGTTCATTTAGTCTCAGTTGCACTGCTCTACGAATGTCATTCTGATGTTGTCAAATGTAAATGATCTGCGGTTATCAGCCAACAAGTTTTTTTTAATCTCGAAAAGCTGCGTTCAACATCAACTGATGTGATCAGAGCGTAGCCTACTTGAAGTGAGTAAGGTTGTTTGCTGCTAACTCTGAGAGACGTAACTCCATCATATTATTTTGACATGACTAAATTGAAAAGAAAAAAAATCTTAAAAGGACGATTTCTATAAAATATGACAAAAAAAAAATCTACCAAACTTAAAAATATGCTCTTAAAATGGAAAAATAGCAAAAAAATGCAAAATAAAAATGACATATTTGAAGACGAGGTGGCCCGCCTGGAGTTTCTATGTACTTCAGCATTGCTTTAGACAGCTCAGTAAAAAGATGACATGTCATCAACATCCGGGCCCTAGTCATCACCGTAAATACAGTTCATAAGACAATCTCAACACACACCCAACTACAGGGAACTGATGACCAAGATGTCCCATGTCCCTAGAATTAATTAAAAAATCTACAACAACAAGATAAGATCAACGAAGTCTCAGCTCGGCTATAGGAACTCCAGAGTTCACTAAGATATTCATTCTATGTCCGAAGAAAGAACAAGTAGTTCCGTGAAGAACTATACAGCCTATTTTCATATATCCATCTTATGTTAATCACCTCTATCAACACACAAAATTCCAGTTTGATTGCTGTAATAGATTCGTAGATATTGAGAACCGTCTAAATATTTCGTATGGTCGCCATGTTGGATTTTTATATACGTGTAGGCCATAGAGTTATGTACTATTAGATGACGATTTTTGCGTAGGTTTATTATTCAAACGTTCATTTCGATCGCATGATTACGACACAAGAAATAAAACAATATTAAAATTGCGCATAGGCAGCATCTTGAGGTTATGTGAACAATTGAACTAAATTAGATGCCAGTGCATTTCAATGTGTATAAACATTTACTATGCCATATTTCACTGCGCTCAGATGGTTAAATCCCGAGAAAAGTCTATTAAAATATGTCACCTTCGCATGGCCGCCATGTTCGTTTTGTATTTTACAGGTTTTCTGAACTTTTAGTAGTAGTCTTTATCACCGTACACAATTTCAGGGTGATATCAGTAATAGTTTCGGAGATAATAGAATGCCGGTGAGATGTTTCGCACAGCCGCCATCTTGGGGTTATTTGGACAATTGAACTAAATTAGATGTCAGTACATTACAATGTGTTTAAACGTTTGCAGTACCAAGTTTCATTGCGTTTGGATGGTTAAATTGCGAGAAACACTGTTTAAAAGTTTCAACTTCGCTACGCCACCATGTTCGTTTTGTAGTTAAAAGATTTTTGAAAGTCTCATAGGTAAACTTGTAGTAGTGCCCTTTACGACCGTAAAATATTTCAGGGCGATATCAGTAATAGTTTCGGAGATATTGAATGCCGGTGAAATATTTGGCACAGCCGCCATGTTGGATTGGTGTAATGTAATAAAATTTGAAGGGCGCGGTCGGGGTCGGCCGTAATGGTACTATAATCTTACCGAGTTTTATTGAAATAGCTCCAGCCGTTTTGAAGTTATTAGGGGGGACACGGATAAAAGGTGATCTCATAAGCCTATATTTTCATAAAATAGGCTAAAAATAGCGTTTACGGTTACTATCAAATTCAAAATATGTAAACAGAGAGAAAAAAAAGAGTGTTTGGGAATATTGAGATACTGAAAGAGGGCCAGAGACTTGAGGAAGGCTATAATGTGTGTGTACTAATAGCATCTTCTAGGAGTAGAGTGGTATCCACCATAACTGATAGCGAGACCTGAAATATACGAGACACATGCCACAGCTTACACGTGGCATCATATAATGTAGCTATGGTCACAAACAGCGGAACAATATTGCCAACTTTTGCGAGAAGTAACTATGCTATCCTACGAGTCAGGTGCATTTCCTCTGTGTGTATGCAAATATTTGGGTTTAAGGGCTGAGACGACGCCATCATGTAGTCCCGTGTACTTTGGGTGTGTGTTGAATCTGTCTGATAACCGGTGTTAATTCTGATGGCTGTATTAGTGTGTGTTATCTATTTTTAATTCAAGTAATAATAATAATATCGTATGGCCTCGGGTCCCGGGTGCAAGCTTTATTATCTGCGCCCAAAGGGCAGCTTGCATGTCGAATTTTTTGTTGTTCCTTGGAATGCTATGAAAGTCAAGGAGGTTAGATATCTAAGCTCCTCGACACTAGGCTATAACGCTTTCTAGTGGAGAAAGGAGGAACTTTTATGTTGGCGGAAAATCCCGAGATTAATTTTGCAATTATTAACACGGCCTACTAAATTCAAATGGGTTATTTAACATTCCAACATCGTATGGCATGCGTGTCGTGATTTTTGTCGCCTTTCAAAATTCACTTACCACGGCCAGGAGCAAACCTGCAAGCATGGGATTGGTCGTCCAATACTATAACCACTCACCCACCATGGCAAGTAAGCACTGCAAACATTGAATTTTCAAGTAGTTCCTACCTTTGCTATCAAACGCCACCGTGGGTAGATTATTGGCTGAGGAATAACCCACCCACCAAGGGAAGATGATTAAGAAAAGGAAGTGGGTTTCGGACTGGAGAAAAAGGATAGCGAAATAGGATGAGAGTTCCACAAAAGTTATAAATTTAGCTTTAAATACACTCAGAGGCGGTTGCCACCGCAAATCCGCTCTCGGATACCTAAAGTGGGTAAGGGCTTGGTCCAAGCTGACGGGAAACACAGCTAGAACTTGGGCGGTTTGCTGGAGAGTGGCCTTAGTATATTCCCTCTCAAGCAGGCATAAGACTACTATGGGGAAGGGTGTTGGTCTGGCATGACTGAAAGTGACAGATTTATTGTATGTCTTTTCTAAGAAATTCGTTTTTGCAAAGTAATTCGAAGAATGCCAATAATTTGAATCAAGTTTGGTATTTCCAGGTTTCGAAGTTATAAGCTTCCTGAACAGTGACCAAGTGCTTCCAAAAAGGATGGTGATAGAGGAATTATGCTTTTGAAAATAAATTTGGTAAATGAACCAGTAGTTGCATTTGGAAATGGCTAAGCTTTTAACCAGCCAGTAGCCGACTAAAAGTTTAGGCAAAGAGAAACACTTATCGTTTTGAAAACTGACCATAAGATTTTGGAGAGGATCTCCACAAGCAGGTAGCTGGCGTAGCGAGCTGTACTTGCCTTACTGGCCAGTTAGAATTAGCTTTTAAAGCTAAGAGAACTTTAACAAGATTACCACTAAGAATTTTTGCTCAAATGCAACAAGTGGTGAAAGCCCTATGAATAGGTTTAATGGCATTGAGTAGGGAGAGTCAAGGAAGACCGGATCTTGCCTAACCGTTGTGTTTTCTAAATTATGAATCCAAAAACAAATATTTAATTTATTTAAAAAGGCAAAAAAAGTTTATAACTTTAACAAACATATATTCAATCTAGTTAACAAATTTGGGGTCACAGACCTCAGATAGCATTAAACATTTGCGCCAGGCAATTAACAATTTATGAGGTTTTAAACTTTATATATGTACTAAAATCTTTGTAAGATTTAAAAAACAAAAACAAATGAAATGCTTAACGTTTAAACATCAAATTGAGTACAAGGAGTGTACTTTAAGGAATTTACAAGTAATTATTTTAGAAAAAGTTACAACTTCGAAAATAACAAAAAAAAGGAAGCAAGTAAATGAAAAAGAAGTTCCTATTACTTCTTATATTTATGCGGAATTACTTCTATGACAATTATACAAAAGAGGGCAGGTCACTTACTGTGAAACCTGAAGAAAAAAAATCAACAAGGAAGGTTCTAGACTTCCTGTATTTAGATAGGAATCACTAGATAAATGGGGCAGGTTACCCTTTCGTGAGACCTAGAAACAACTCACTAATGAGTTAAAAGAATTGTATTCTCTCGTTATAAAAGAGAAACAATGTGAGCTTGAACCGTGTATAAAACACGTAATTATACAGAAATTAAGTAATGATAAACAAGCAAAATGGAAGGGCACTTCGAAGAGTGACACCTTATGGAGAAGTTACAATTTTATTAATATGGTTTGTTAGTAAAAGGTTGAGGAAAGATCATTGGGATTTAGGATGAATGTTCATGGCCTGATTTAATGTAAACGAACGATCGCGACGCGGTAGAAAAGTGGGACAAGCACTAGTTATCACTATAGTCTTATAAATAGATGAAAAGTTCGCTGTAGAGGCACGAAAGTTTATGTAAAGAAAGTTATTGCAATGATGAAAATAACTGGTTGCACTAGGTAGGCGAGAGTCTATTTCTTGAGAAAGTTGGGAATTACAATTAAATGCGCCATAGAACATTCCAACGGTGGACGAAAGTTTGCTATTGCAGTAATTTATAAGGAAGATTCCTCATTTTAAACAGTATTTTCACAAGTGAGTGAAAAATGCCTGACGGCAAGACTCGCAGATAGAGTACAGGATCTGGAAGGTTCCAGTACGATCTTAATAGAAAAATGAGGCCAAAGATAATCCAGCGGAGGAACTTGCTTTGTAATTTATAGACAGCGGGTATTAGATAATATCCCACGTGGTGAGAAGATTTCTCATTTAGCAAGCATAAGAAATGCTGCTTTTCACCAAGATTGGCTTGATTAGACCAAAGCCCAACATGAAAAATCCCGCAAAGAATGATTACCGCCCCACAAGTAATCTCACGCTGTCTATAAAATAATCAATAAAAGCATGTAGATAAAATTGATGAAGATGAGGTTAAAACCTTAAGTCTGTACTTATCTTGGTTGCATGTTGAAGGTGAAGTTCCCCTTTACAATATTTAATATGCCAACATGGCGTAGAAAGTAGAGTTTGCCTCTTGGTTTGAGGAGACTGGCTCGAGTTGAGCCTTAACTGAGTCGACGGCCGGCGCACAAGTGAGACCCACTCAGCAGAGCACGGAGGGTCCAAGGAAGGGAAAAAGTGGGGGTAGGAGACAAAAGGAGAACATACAAACATAGCCAACATTACAACAAAAAATTGATCTTCTCTTGCTGAGTTGATAACAGATGATACTAGCACAGCATGGTGAGTAAAAAAGTAGACGTAGTTATCTTGCTCACGGAGAAAATAGCTGGCGATGGTAACAAGATCTGGTGGCCAGATGGATAAGTAAATCCTCTTGCACCAGGAAGAATTGAGGAGCTTCAGAGATTCGCTGCGAGATGACGCTAGGTGGGTCATAGAAGATATATATCTAGAACAGACTCATAAAAGATATAAGCGAAGTGATCACCACAGAGAAAATAGAAGATCACTATTGGTGTTTGACAAAGAGGAAGGAATGAACATGCAAAGAGCATTAAAAATTAGATTCTCACGTACCGTGTATTCAAAGAATACACCACACCGTCAACGACCAGCTAGTTCTGAACTTGGTTACTAGATGCCACCGCAGTCGGCGCCTGGTGACGAACGTTGGAATCTAAGAGCATTAGTCAAATTTAACCTATAATTTTGCTTCACACAAGTGTATTTAGTGGAAGGTTCTTTATCATGCCATAAATCTATGGCATAGGACCGCCGGGTTTACTTCCCCTCCGAAGGAAGCCATACTGAGGGATTTTTAACGCTCTTAAAAATCCTATGACTTTGGCCGGGTTTGAACCCGCGACCTTGGGCATAGAAGCTCAGCATGTACCAACTACGTCACCGAAGCTGCTACAAATATTGTAAATTGTGTTTTAACATGGGTGTATTGGCTAAGGGTCTATGTGTGATTATCGTGGTTACCATAGAACAAGTGTTCGCCATCTATAAGGTGCGTTCAAAAAGTAACGAGCCGGAGGCATAATTACAGAAACCAGTACCTGTATGTTAGAGGTATTGGCCCTGGCTGTTGAGGCACTTGTCCCACTGTGACACTAGGCGGTGAATGGCTGTCTCATAAAATTCCCTAGGCTGCGATGTGGACCAGTTCCGCACGTACAGCTGAACGTCGGCGTCCGAGGTGAATCGTTGGCCCTGCATAGCCTTATACAGGGGACCAAACATGGCGTAATCACAGGGAGAGAGGACAGGACTGTACGGAGAGTGGCCGAGAACCTCCCATTTGAATTTATGCAGGAGTGCCGCGACTGTGTTGGCCGTATGAGGTCGTGCATTGTCGTGGAGCGACAACGGCGGCAATGGCGTTAACTGTCACTGGGCGGTCCTGGGTAATTAGTGCATCAACCAGCTGGACGTTGTCATCGGTAATGCAGGGGGGTGCCCCAGACCGGGCATCATCGGCTAACGACACCCGTCCTTCCCTGAAGCGCTTGTGCTACGCCTTGACCCTTGCAAGGGACATGCAGTGTTCACCGTACACTTGTGACATTCGGCAATGAATGTACGTTCCCCCTACTCCTTCCGCTGTCAGAAACTGAACAACACCTCTTTGCTCTTCGGTTGACGCCTCCATGTCACTGTTTGCAATGCGACTGGCAGCGTTGGACGATTGATGCATGCTGCTGCTCGCTTTGTATCGTCACGTGTCGTGCACGCGTGCCCTCTAGCGACGGGCTGTGACCTTCCACGCTCTGGTCGGAACCACACCTCGTTACACACGCCACGATTAACCGATGTAGTCACCGGTTTGCGCATTCCAGCCTCCGGCTCGTTACTTTTTGAACGCACCTTATAGTTCAGTAGAGACATCTGTATGTTGCTATAAGAACATCTTACTTACTATTATTGAATAATAATAATATCGTAAGGCCTCGGGTGCCTGGTGCAAGCTTTGTTAATTGACACCCAGAGGGTAGCTTGCATGTCGAATTTCGTCGTTCCTTTGAACGCTATGAAAGTCAAGGACGTTAGATATCTAAACTCCTTGACACTACAGCGCTTTCAAGTAGAGAATGGAGGAACTTTGTGTTGGCGGAAAATCCCGAAATTAATTTTGCCATTGAACACGGCCTACTGAATTCAAATGGGTTCTTCAACATGCCAACAACGTATGACATGAGTATCGAGATTTTTGCCGCCTTCAAAAATCACTTACCATGGCCAGGGACGAACCTGCAATCTTGGGGTTGGTAGTCCGACACTATAACCACTCACCCACCGTGGCAGGCACTATTATTGAATGTTAGTACGCCTATCGGTCGCGAGATAGTGTTGGACTATAAGTCCCTGATGTTACCAACATTCATTGACTATTTCGACTTTTCTAGCTTCTCCGAGTGTCATTTTAAATATTAAAAATCGGTGCTACCAGCGTAAAAGATTTATAGTTCACTTTAGACCATCCTCCCTTTTCATCACTTTTAACACCTTAGCTTATTGAAAATATATCATTTATGATATACTTACCTTTCGAGGAGTTGTTGGGAGTCGTTTCACGATCTCTTCATACTCAATAGCCACTGCTGCACCGCAATAATTGTTATTTCACGGAAAGAATGCAACTCTCCTTCACTTACGGACGCCATCTTGGATAGTCATGTGACACCCGAAAGACGATCATGTGACACGTTACCAACTTGAATAAAGAAATTCACCACACGCCTTCGCTACTAAGTTAGGCACTGTCTTGCGGAAAATTACTGCTAGTCCACAAGCAAGGGGGTCTGGGGCGTAAGCCACAGGTTACGCCTGTTTTTGTATGTAAAACATTAATAAGATAGAATTTATGTCCGCTACTAGGTTAGGTACTGCTTGGTCGAAAATTAATGCTAGTACCCCAAGCAAGGGGGTCTGGGGCGTAAGCCCCAGCTTAGGTCTGTTTTTGTATGTAAAACATTATAAATACATAAATAAACACTGTAATTGAGTTCACTTTCCACTGAGTATAGTGATTTCATAAATCACGTGCGAAATAGTACCAAACGCGTAGGGTTGGCATTACTGACTCAGTGAGAAAGATGGAGGTCAGAACTTCGATTTCAACTATATAAGTCGTGTTGCTATTTGGGCGGGATGGTGGGTCTACGACAGCGGAGCAGTGAACATCTAATTCTCAATCCTCTCCTGATATCCTTCCGACTATTAAATCAGGTAATTTCAGTTTTAATTTTTTTTATACAAAGGATGGTCTAATATGAACTCTTACCCGTAAAAGTTAAGTGTCAACGAACATCCCTAAAATGTTACTAATAGCACATTTCTTAGTTTATTTAACATATTAGAGGCGATAACGAGAAAAATATTGATGTAAATAATTATAAACACAAATAGTGACAGGCCATAAGCAGTCGCACGCTATGTCTACGTAATTTAAGTATTACCTTAGTGGTTTAAGCTGGTATATCACCATAGTGATTATATTAATAAGTTTATGTTAGCTTGCCACGGTGGGTGAGTGGTCAACGTGTCGGTCAACTAACCCCAAGCTTGCAGGTTCGCTCCTGGCCGTGGTAAGTGATTTTTTTGAAAGGCGGCAAAAATTGCGACACCATGTCATACGATATTGGCATGTCATAGAACCCATTTGAATTTAGTAGACCGTGTTCATAATGGCAAAATTAATCTCGGGAGTTTCCGCCAACACTAAGTTCCTCATTTCTCAACTAGAAAGCGCTATAGTGTTCAAGGAGCTTAGATATCTAACCTCCTTGACCTTCATAGTGCTTCAAGGAACAACGAAATTCGACATGCAAGCTACCCTTTGGGTGTCAAATAACAAAGCTTGCACCCGGCACCCGAGGCCATACGATATTATTATAATAAGTTTGTGTTATAAATTAATGTTTATTTAGTTAATTACAATTGCTAATGCGACATATAGGTAGTTGTTTGCTGTTCATGTTGGACAATCCAGGTGGTAGTTTATTAAGTAGTGATTGTACAATATAATTTAATAATAATAATAATAATATAATAATCTCATTTGTAATAATTAAATGGCCCCTACTGATATACAGGGTCATCAAAAAATAATGCCAACATTTCAAAAAATTATAGCAATGAAACCCTTTAAGTTAAACGTGTAATTCTTTCACTGAACGCCAGCTGGTTAAAGTAAGTTTTGTTTTGGAGGAGAAGTGACCTTGCTATGCGCACACTAGATGCGCAGTAGCCAAGGTCGCCCGGGGGCGCGTGCACCAATGACTGCACCGCCCGACAAACTGCACCTGATTACAAGGCTGTCATTCGATGGTTTAATCAGTTTAAGGAACCAGGGACTGTAGAGAAAAAATTCTAGGCCAGGCCGACCATCAACATCAGCATTGAACGCATGCTTTCCCAATGGCTGGATTGGTACGTGCAATCATTTCAGGAGTAACTGTCAAGATGGCGGCAGAAATTCGCTCCCGCAGGTGATCCAAATCCAGAATTTCTTCTCCATACACAATGTTAAAAAAAAAAAAATCAAAAGGGGTTAGGTCAGGACTTCATTGGCGCGCGCGCCCCCGGCCGACTTTGGCTACCACGCATGTAGTGTGCGCATAGCAAGGTCACGTCCCCTCCAAAACAAAACTTACTTTAAACAGCTGGCGTTCAGTGAAAGAATTACACGTTTAACATAAAGGGTTTCGGTGCTATAATTTTTTGAGATGTTGGCATTAATTTTCGATTACCCTGTACAAGAGATGTGTAGGAAAATACGAACATCGTTGACCAAACATCGAATACTCCACTTCAAACATTAGCATAGATGTTCTCATTCCTGTGCGCTATATTGACATATATTTAAAGAGTACAAAACAATGTCCCCGATTCTTGGATGTAACGGTTAATCTCAAGAACCATTGGATGGATTTTGATGCGCCTTTCACCATTCTGTAAACGATTTCTCAAGGAAGGTTTTTGTAGAAAACATTCATTTAAGATCAAAGAAAGCCGAGCAGTAACGATTTCAGTGGATCGATTTGAAGAAAAACCTGCCGTGCGTGCGCCTTTTAAGCTTACGCTGGATAAATCGTTAAAATATCTATATACTATGAGTGTAAGAATTGTTCGGCGTGAAACGTTCAACAAAAAGACCGGGACAGCATATCCCCATCTTTAATACATCGTCCACTATAAGTGTTTTTACGTTTCTATTTCTTCCAACAATCTCCATTCAGTGGAAATATAAATTACTAGCTTCGGAGTGAGTTTACGAGCTAGCAAGTGAGCCTATCAACTCAGCTTCGGCCAGCATCAAACTGTCGAGTCGTGTCGAGTTAAGACTTCAGAGAAGAGTATACGTTATATGAGTTTGGAGTTTCGCTGTTCGCCTCGGCTTTTCTGAATTGCGTCTGGGATCTACCATCCGTGCGCCTTTTAAACCGTTAAAGATACAGGGTGAAGCAAGCAGATTTCTAGTGTAATAATAATAATAATAATAATAATAACATCCATGATCGAACTCCTCCTGCAGTACCTACTGAGTACTGAGTGGATTGAGTAGCTCAGTAGTTGCTGTTGCCGGTCCCAAGTCCGAAGAAAGGAGGAGGGTTGGCTCAAAGCCGTAAAATGACAGCCAGAAAAAAACTTGAGGCAACCTCTAAGGCTTAATACTGTTACGTGCCACCCCCCTAGTGACACTTTTGTTAACTGGATTACGGTGGGTTGAAGCACAACACAGATTGTTCCTTTAAAGAAATAATTAACTTTATTGCGGCCAGAAAGATACACTACTCATCAGCAAATACAAGCAATTAGAGCCTTACTCCAGTTTCCTCAAGTCTCTTCCTTATGGAGAGCTCTTGCCCCCTTTCACTTGCCAACAAACCACAGAAGTTAATCCGTGCTAATGGGTCCGGTGGCCTTGACAGAAACTACCTGCACCTCTCCCTTATGTACACAAACTACAGTTACTTACGATAACCTGCTACACGCTGCTTCGCTGCCCACGAGCTGGGAAACAATGTTACTGGATTTCGTAACTCGCACGGCACTCCGCCCCCAATACCTCTGTCGCTCAGTGAAATCACACTCGCTCAAAACACAGGCAGTCCCCTGTATGCTTCTCACTCCCTCGCTGTCAAGAGAATCGGCTTCACTAGGGGTTTCGCAAGTCACCACACTTCTGTCGCTCAGGATAAACGCTCGCACTAGCTCGTAAAACACACTGTCCTCAGAAACTCGGTCCCCTCACTGTTGAGGCCGCTTATATAGCAGGCTGGTGACTCAATGAATTCTAGAATCGTCCAGGACACACAGCTTCTCGAGATTTCCTTCACTGGCTGGGTCACGAATATTCTGGACCATCCCTTTCACTCCGCAGCCCGTTGCGCACGTAATACACTGAGGCAGAGCACACACAGCCCGGGGCAGCTGTGACTCAACGCGGCGAGGCGACAAAACAAACTCACAGCCGTAACACCACGCCCTTCCTAAAAGGCTGATCGTCCCGATCAATCATTGGTCCGTCTGTGTCCCTCCGTAGGCTGCCAGGCGATCTCGATGCACGATCTTCATCTTCGCCCTCGGGCTCCGCTGGATCCTGTAGACGACATCGTTGATCCGTTTCACGACTCGGTACGGGCCCTCCCAGGACTTCTGCAGTTTGGGTGACAGGCCTTTCTTCCGTAATGGGTTGAAGAGCCAGACCAGGTCGTCCTCGTGGAATCCGCCAGCATCCGTCTGTTGGTCGTATCGGGTCTTCATTCGGTCGGTCTCGATCCGCAGCTTCCTCCTCGCGAACGTGTGCACGTCCTCCAGTTGGTCGACCAGTTCTTGACAATACTGGCTTACCGGGACTGGATCATTTCCAGGTCGGCCGAAGGCAAGATCGACAGGTAGACGGAGCTCCCTCCAAACATGGCCCGGGCTGGTGTGCACCCGGTGGCTTCATGCACGGCGGCGCGGTAGGCCAGGAGAAATAGTGGAAGATGTTTGTCCCAATCCCTCTGGTGCTCGCTGACGACTACTCGGAGATGGTTATCGATGGTGCGATTGAAGCGCTCTACCATCCCGTCGGACTGAGGGTGTAGCGGCGTTGTCCTTGTCTTCCAGATTCCCAGCAGTTGGCATAGATTCTGGAACACCTGCGACTCGAAGTTCCTCTCTTGGTCGGAGTGCAGCTCCAGGGGTACTCCGTACCGGCTGGCGAATTCCTTCACCAGGGTCTCTGCGATCGTCGCGGCTTCTTGGTTAGGGAGCGCATACGCCTCCGGCCATTTGGTGAAGTAGCCGCTGACGACCAATATGTAGCGGTTCCCTGCCTCGCTTAACGGGAATGGCCCAGCGACATCGATGGCCACTCTCTCCATGGGGCCGCCCACGTTGTAGGTCTTCAGTGGACCCCGTCGTCTTCGTCCTGGGCCCTTGCTGGCTGCGCAATCGTGGCACCTCGCGCAGTGGTTCTCCACGTCAGTTCGGCATCCGATCCAGTAGAACCACTCTCTCAGCTTCTTCAGGGTCTTCTTTATCCCTAGGTGTCCACCAGATGATCCTCCATGGACTTCCTTCAGGACTTCCTCCGTCATAGCCTTTGGAACGACGACTTGCTCCCGAGATGTCTTCCCGTCGGTGCTCTCCCAGGTACGGCAGATGAGGCCATCCCTTTCAACCAGTGAGTCCCACTGCGCCCAGTAGGACTTAAACTTTGGGCTGCAGTCACTCACAATGTTCCACCCGGGTCTGGGGACACAGGCCCTCTTCCATTCGGCTATCAGTCCCAGGTCATCATCTTCCGCTTGCACCCGCGTGAAAGATTCGCGGCTCCAGCTCCCTTGAAGTTCCACGGTAGTCCTTCGGCACTGTATCCCGGTGTTCTCCTCCCTTCTGGTACAGATGGTGCAGTCTTCGGGGCACGGTCTTCGTGACAGGGTGTCGGCGTTAGAATGCAGTTGGCCTTTCCTGTGCTGGATCTCAAAGTTGTACTGTTGAAACCTCTCTAACCACCACGCGAGTTGACCCTCGGGCTGCTTGAAGATCAGGCGCCACCGCAGGGTGCATGGTCGGTCCTGATGAGAAATTCTTGCCCGTACAGGTACTTGTGGAAGTGTTCAATGGTCTTCACGATGGCAAGCAGCTCCTTCCTGGTGACGCAGTAGTTCCTCTCTGGCTTTGACAAGGCTTTGCTGAAGTAGGCCACCACTCTCTCCTCGCCGTCCACTATTTGCGACAGGATTCCCCCTATGCCAAAGTCGCTGGCATCGGTATCGACGATGAACCTTGTTCCAGGTCTGGGGTAGGCCAGAATAGGTGCGGTGCACAGAGCCTGCTTGAGTTGTTCGAAGGCACTGTGGCATTTTGCTGTCCACGTGAAGAGTTGGTCCTTCTCTGTCATTCGATGCAGTGGTTTGGCGATGTCGGCGAATCCTCCCACGAAGCGACGGTAATAAGTGCAGAGTCCCAGGAAGCTTCGTAGTTGGGACTTGTCCTTCGGAACTGGCCACTCCCTCACAGCTGTGGTCTTCTCTGGGTCGGTGCGTACCCCTTCCTCGGAGACGATATGCCCAAGGTACTGGACCTGCTTCTGGAAGAGCTGACACTTGGGGCTCAACTTCAGCTGGGCAGCCCGTAGCTTCATCAAGATCTCCTTCATGTTGCTGTAGTGCTCCTCGAAGCTTCTTCCCAGAACGATGACGTCGTCTAGGTAGACCAGGCAGGTCTTTCAGTGTAGTCCCCTCAGAATGGACTCCATTAGCCTTTCGAAGGTCGCAGGGGCGTTGCACAGACCGAATGGCATGACGGTGAACTGCCAGAGCCCGCTGCCCACAGAGAACGCAGTTTTCTCGCGGTCCTTAGGGTGGACCTCCACCTGCCAGTAGCCACTCTTCAAATCCAAGGTGGAGAACCATCTTGACCCTGAAATGGTGTCCAGGGTGTCGTCGATCCGGGGTAGAGGGTAGCTGTCCTTCTTCGTGACGTCATTCACCCGCCTGTAATCCACGCAGAACCTGGTGGAACCGTCCTTCTTCTTCACTAGCACGACCGGAGAACTCCAAGGACTATGTGATGGCTCGATCACTCCTTGCTCCTTCATCTCTTCTACCATCCGGTCGACTTCGGCTTGCTTGGCGAGCGGGACACGTCGGAATGGGGCCCTAATCGGTGCGCTGCCCCCAACGTCGATCCTGTGCTGGACCAAGCTTGTCCTACTGAAGTCTTTGCTCCCCACGGAGAAGACATCCTGGAATTCGCGTAGCAGGTCCTGAAGTTGGCGTGATTGCTCCTCGTCTAAATGGTCCTGGGATCCTTGGTACAGCTTCTGTAGTTCTTCTGGCAGGGCACGTCTTCTTCGGTTGTCCGTCTGCAGGTGTCCGTCCGTCGTGTCTGTGATGCGGGCAATCCAGGTAACCGGCTCGCAGACTCCTAGGTTGGTGTCCCGGTGAACCGTAATATCGTAGTCGTTCAGGTTGGACAGGTGGACGTACAGCCGAGGCGTCGTGTTGATGAGGGTCTTGCCAACTAGCAGTCCTTTTGTCTGGATGTCCTCATATTTTGGTTCGATGACAGCCGCCACTCCCTCAGCAGTTCCTTCGACAATTACGGTGGCGCTGACCTCCGTCCTGGCAGGAACGATGACGTCCCCTCTCAGCCTTACTCGTAGTGCGGTGACGGCCTCGTGTGCTGGTTGCAAAGCAAGTTCCTCAACTCCGAAGTGCAGAGTGTTGGTACTCAGGTCCAAGATGATATTGTTCTGGTCCAGGAAGTCCAGTCCGATGATCACATCGTTTGATACGTCAGCCACAAGCACTGGATGCTTCACCGCCCGTCGATCAATGACGAACTCCAGTGATGCTTCGCCATGTACCGATGCGGTCTCTCCGGTCGCGGTTATTAATTGGAGGTTCCTTTGTGTGGGTTGCACTCTCTACTTCGGGATCACGGTGGGATTAACGATGGTCCTCGACGCTCCCGTGTCGATCAGCATGGGCCAGCTCACTCCGTTGATGACTCCGTCGACCATCAGGCTGCTATTATCCCACCGTAACTGCGTCACACGAACTTGGACTGCCGGGGTTTGACGACTGTCACAAGCCAACCTTTGCCCCCCAAGGCTGGCTAATACTCGTTTCCCTGGCTCGCGCGGTTTTCAGACGACTGATCTCCCGTCGGATAGCCTCGGCGGCGGCGATCACCGCAGTCCTTGCTCAGGTGGCCTTTCTTACCGCAGGTCCAGCAGGTCGGTAGTCTTCTTGCGGGCCGCCTCTCCGGTTGCCTTCCGGCTGTGTCGTTGCTGGTGGTGCCGCGACTATCGAAGAAACGGCTTAGCGCCTCCATTAATTCGTCAGCCAGGGGCTTGGTCTCGTTGTATTTTACTGGATCGTCGACTTCCACTTGACGCACCCGCACGTGCATTCTGGATGCCTGTTTTGCCGTCTCGAACTCAAGTGCGTGGCTCAGCGCATCTGCCAGGGTCTTATTGCGCGCGAGTCGCAGCGCCTGTTGAGTGTCCGAGTCCCGTAGCCCGTCGGTGAAGGTCTGCGTCGCTATCTGCTCCAGAAAGTCGGCCGGCGCTGTTGGGTAGGCGAGCCTTACGAGACGTGCGATGTCCATCTCGAACTCCTGCAGGGTTTCCGCGTTCTTTTGTACCCGGGTCCGGAGCTGCATCTGGTAGGCCTGCTGAAGATGGCTATCTCCATATCGGGACTCCATATGGGCGATTAGTGAAGCGTAGTCCTGGGATCAAGTCGGGATGGCCTGAATAACGTTAAGGGCGTCCCCTCTCAGCGCTACAATGAGAGCTGTAGCCTTTTTCCGTGCTGTTCCAGTTGTTTATGGAACAGGCTGCCTCGAACTGACGTAAATAGGTGCTCCACGAGACCTTTCCGTCGAAGGTTGGGGGCGTCACTCTTCTCTGTCCCGTTCCTGATATTCCTGGTGTACCTGTGGGCGGGCGTCGGCGCAGCTCGGCAACTTCCTCTTGAAGAGCGTTGAATCTCGCTTCCATCCCCGTCGACGGGCGTTGGTTCAGCTCAGCAATTTCCTTTTGTAAAGCGTTGAATTTCTCTTCCACCCCCGTCAGTGGGCGTTGGCGCAGTTCGGCAACTTCCTCTTGTAAGGCGTCGAACTTCTTTTCTACTGCTGTGACTTCCTCACGTAGGCCCTGGCAGACGGTGTTAACTTCCTGACGCAGACCCTGTTCCAATTTCTTTTGACTTTCCTGTAATTTCGTCAGCAGACACTCTTCCAGATTTTTCTTGCCATCCAGAAATTTGGCGGTTAGGTCCTCTGCTAGCTTATTCTGACCGTCTTCTAATTCGGAAGTTAGGTCCTCGGCTAAACTTTTCCGGCTGTCTTCCATCTTCTTCTGGCCGTCCTTCAGGTCCTTGGCTAAATTCTTCTGGCCATCCTCCATCTTGGTTTCTATGCTACTTAACTTTTCTAGTAATGCTGCCAATTGCGCTTCCATTTTAGATGTTTGTCTTGTAAAGGGCGTGCACTCACAGGAAAATTTTAAAAAATGACCTGCTCTGGTTTTGAAACCAGGACCGTCAGGTGTTGTGCTTGTGTTTGAGTTCGTAATCCAGCTTCTGACACCAGTTGTTACGTGCCACGCCCCTAGTGACACTTTTGTTAACTGGATTATGGTGGGTTGAAGCACAACACAGATTGTTCCTTTAAAGAAATAATTAACTTTATTGCGGCCAGAAAGATACACTACTCATCAGCAAATACAAGCAATTAGAACCTTACTCCAGTTTCCTCAAGTCTCTTCCTTATGGAGAGCTCTTGCCCCCTTTCACTTGTCAACAAACCACAGAAGTTAATCCGTGCTAATGAGTCCGGTGGCCTTGACAGAAACTACCTGCACCTCTCCCTTATGTACACAAACTACAGTTACTTACGATAAACTGCTATGCGCTGCTTCGCTGCCCACGAGCTGGGAAAAAATGTCACTGGATTTAGTAACTCGCACGGCACTCCGCCCCCAATACCTCTGTCGCTCAGTGAAATCACACTCGCTCAAAACACAGGCAGTCCCCTGTATGCTTCTCACTCCCTCGCTGTCAAGAGAATCGGCTTCACTAGGGGTTTCGCAAGTCACCACACTTCTGTCGCTCAGGATAAACGCTCGCACTAGCTCGTAAAACACACTGTCCTCAGAAACTCGGTCCCCTCACTGTTGAGGCCGCTTATATAGCTGACTGGTGACTCAATGAATTCTAGAATCGTCCAGGACACACGGCTTCTCGAGATTTCCTTCACTGGCTGGGTCACGAATATTCTGGACCATCCCTTTCACTCCGCAGCCCGTTGCGCACGTAATACACTGAAGCAGAGCACACACAGCCTGAGGCAGCTGTGACTCAACGCGGCGAGGCGACAAAACAAACTCACAGCCGTAACAATACCATAGTTGCAACATTGGGGTTGATCACAACCAATCTCCCCAATACCTTCAACCTATCAGCATGATGTCGATTTTCAACGATGCACCTACCCAAGGTCCTAGCAGACATACTAGGTTTTCTCGGTCATCGGATTCTGGGGTACCGAGAACATCATGCGGGAATGTATCGGAACTTCCCAAATCTCTTCGCCCAAAATGCAAAATTTTCTTTGGTAGTCTAAACATCAACACACTTCGGAAAACTGGAAAGTTAAAGCAATTGACATATATGTTTGATAACTTAAACATCCAAATTTTAGTACATCCGGAAACCAGATACTCGGATGAAAAACATTTTGACCCAGGAAATTATAGAATTTACAAAGGCAAGCCAGCAATCTACTTTCATAGGAAGCCACTACAATTTGGCACTGGATTCGCTGTAAGAAGAAACATTATAAACTCAATACTTAACTTCTGTAAGAATTTTAACAATATACAATAAATCAGGAAACAAAGCTTATACCGTACATTAATTAATGCACATGCACCCACCAATAACTACAATCGAAAAGATCCAGAAATTGTGGAAGACTTCTGGGATCTGCTAGATGAAACTACAGCCACGATTCCAAAACATGACATAAAAATTCTATTGGGAGATTGCAATGCCCAAATTGGTAGAGAAAAGAAATTCAGGACCATTGTTGGACTATACCCAGCGCACAATAGGACTCATAAAAATGGAGAAAGATTAATTAATTTTTGCAAAAGTTTTGATCTTAAATTAATGTCAACACATTCTCGAGCGCTTCCACATAAAAAGAAAACCTGGAGATCCCCAAGTTTTCACTTGGGAGAATTTCAAATAGATCATGTAGCAATTTTCAAGAAAAAATCGAAAAGAAATTATGAATGTTAAAGTTAAAAAAGGAATCATTGGCTCTGACCACCATTTATGGTTAATCAAGGTAAAATTTCAACCAAACAGGTCTAATTAAAACACTTATGTTATATACTCGCAAAATCAATACTAAAAACACTTAAATGTCTATATTTTCTATTGATATGGCGAATATATAACATAAGTGTGTTTTAATTATCCAATCAATACTGATTTACACAATTTGCTACCGGTATTATGGCAAATATTTTTGCTTATTAAAACAGGTCTAAACCAAGAATAACAAAAGACCTGCGCGTTGATCCGGAATTTCTTAAACATAACACCAGTACTTTCCTTGAAATTATCCCTACTCACAATTCTTCGAACTGGTTAGAACACAAATACATACTTTTGAAGGCTTCTCAAAATGTTAGCACATCACCCAGGAAACGCAAACTTAGGTGGTGGAATGAAGCCTGCGATAAGGCCATAAAATTTAGAATTTAAGACTGGCACAATTGGAATTCTCATAAAACTGAACAAATCTGGCAGGAATTCACCAAAATAGAGAAACAAACATCCAAAATTATCAGGTCTGAAAAACGCAAATACGATCAATACAGATTGGTAGAAATTTAACAATATTTTACAAAAATCAATACACGTAAGTTCTACAAGCTTTTCAGAGAAGAATTATCAAATTATCAGGCACCTGGTCTTTGCTTCAAACGGCCGGATGGGACATTGGAAACGAATAATCAGGAACACTTCAAACTTCTAGCAGTTTAATTCAAGGATCTTTTAAACTGTGAATCCCCTAAAGAACAACTCACCTGTGAAAAACCCTCATCTAATCAAGATTCAGAACCCCCAACATTGGAAGAAGTCAAATAAATAATTCATGGACTAAAAAGTAACAAAGCCCCAGGGGAAGATGGTATAATTGCCGAAATGCTGAAGATTGGAAGTGAGAGCGTAGCCCGGAAAATCCACTCGATTCTTAAGAACATCTGGATCCCTGAAGATTGAAAATATGCGCTAATCCATCCACTACACAAGAAAGGGGATAAAACCAACATCAATAATTTTAGAGGAATTAGATTGATACCAGTTGCTTACAACATTTTTTTCCAAAGCCATTCTCTCTAGACTTGAGAAACAAACAATTTACCTGAATACCAGTCAGGTTTCCGAAAAGGAAGATCTTGTAGTGAACAAATCCTTAATCTCAAAACTATCCTACAAATGTCAAAACCAGACAAACAGTCATTACGTTTGTAGATTTCAGAAAAACATATGATTCTGTAGACCGTCAAGCACTTTTCAATACTCTAGAAGAATTTCAAGTGGATAAAAAAGCAAGAGAATTAATCAGACAAACATTAACTGGCACTACTTCAAAAGTTGAATTACTGGGTGAAATATCTGAGCCTTTTACTATTAACACCGGGGTCCGTCAAGGAGACGGATTATCTATTTATATAAATAAATATAGGGTAAAGTTAACAGGGGCGTATATAAGGGGGGTGCTGAGGGGGCTCCAGCCCCCCCCCCCGAAAATGCCAATAAAAATTAAGAAAGTGTTGCTTTGGTAAGAGCATTAAATAATTGTAAATTTGGTTGTACCCTAATCTTAACTTATTGGCTAAGTTAAAAACAATATTAAGATTGAAATTGTACTAACTCGGGGTGTAGTGGCTAGCATTCTTGGCTGCCGCCCCGGAAGCCCGAATTCGATTCCCGGTTCTGCCAAGAAATTTTATTTCTAGTCTGAGGGCTGGAACGGGATACACTCTGCCCTGTGAGGCAAAACTGTGAATTCCACAGTAACTTACGGTACTTTTGAGAAATAAATTATCAACGTGTAAAAAACAAAAACAAAAACGAAACTGTTTACCTTTCTGCATAGTAAACTGACAAATATTTAGATATTTGCCATTCATACTCCATAGATCATAATAGAAAATTCATTAAGTATAAAATTGTATTTGTGTGTTGTGTTTTATTTTACAACTTTTTTTTTGTATCGCCAGTAATAATTGTAGGCTATACAGTATAATCTTTGAATCTTATCTAAAATAATTACACAAAGTTGTATGCTCTAAGACATTGGTTGATATTTCTGGGTATTTTGCGGTGACAATCCCCTGAGAATGCTCACAATTTTCCAGGATATTCAGCCCCCCCCCCCAGAAAAATTTGTTTATACGCCCCTGAAAGTTAAGTAACTCCGTGATACTAAGCTTCTTTTGGTTACTGTTTCAGAAATTTTAAATTTCAGTTATTTCGATTTGTTTCATGTTAAGAGGGATACCCTACGGAACATTTCTGGCATATATCTTACAAATATTCATAAGTTATTCCGAGGTATTAACTAACAAAATCCGGTAGTAGAAGTAGGTAACACCGTGATATTCAAGTTACTCCGTGATAGTGTTCAAGTTACTCCGTGATAGCTAATGTTTAATGTAATGAAAGTGTTCAAATTGTATGTAGACTATAATTTTTTATTACCCCATATTGCCCATATTGAAACATTTCACTACACTTTTTTTAAATAGAAAAAAAAAACACATTCTATTAAAATATTCCATTAAACATATCTTAAGTCTCCTTAGTCTCTATCAGATTCCTCACACCTATCACTCATAAAATATACATTATCGGTCCCAGACATTACAAAACAGATACTCAATCCATTCGGCTCCATTCTTCCTCTTGGTGAAATCCGCCAGGGGAGCCACCTCACGCACCACAACCATCATCGTCATTGTTCTGGGGTCTGGAATTTGGCCTAGACCGATCTATTGTGTCTATCTTGACAAATTTCCTTCACTTCAAATTCAGATGACACAACGAGTGGCTTTCCAATTTTTGCAAGGGTTGCACTTCCTGGATCGGCTGAATATTTTGTGCAATAATACTTTAGTGTACTCCACGGGTCATTAAAACGTCTACTGGCCTTGTATACTGACCATCCTTCTACCTTCATCGACCTCAATGCTTCTCTAAGTGTTTCAGCTGTGTAGGAGCGAGCCTCTTGATTCCGTTTTGGCACCATTTCAGCGTCCAACCTAAGAAAAACGTACATATTGCTAAGCTCACACACCTTGCATGCGTAACACTACCTGCATGTAAGATTTGTATGTGAATAGTCTGCATCTTACCTCTGACTGGTTAAAATGAAACTTATACAATGAAATAGCTGTTTATAAGAAATTAAAATCTTCGCCACAGATTTCACTGGATGTGGATCACTTGAAATGTCAACTCTCTGTTAATATATTTTTAGCCTACTTTTCACATTTTGCAAAAATGAGGAAAAAGTAGACTTATGAGATCGATCTGGGAAAATGTGTGTCTGTCTGTCTGTCCTTCTGTCTGTCTGTCTGTCTGGCTGGCTGGCTGTGTGTGTGTCCCCCCCTATGAACTCCTAAACGGCTGCAGCAATCAAAACCAAATTTAGTATGAGTAAAGATGTATACCGGAATATCTCAAGCCCATACATGAAAATGATGTCAGTGCTACCAACTGCTGAAAAATTGCATTAGAACTTTGAGCTCCATGTTGGATATCTTGGAAGGTATGAATGGGAGCTATTCCTAAATTGGCACACATGTAGATAATACTATTTCAGTTAAATTTCAAGGAGGCCTTACTGTACCCGATACCTAGTTGAGGCTATCGGCTACGCCAGCTGACATTGAGCCGTAGTTGAGATTTATGGGAAAAGTTGTAAAGATAGCGCTCAAATCGAGTCGAGAGGAAGGTTAGGAAATGACGTAGAAGGCCAAGGATAAGATGGCACTACCAGTCAAGCAGATGGAATTATGGGAGGAAATTTGAAGTATTATTAAGATCTATATGGAACATAATATTATATCATCTCAGAAGAGAAGAAATGTCAAGCAATATATATGGTGATAACTTGAAGAAAGGCAGATAATCCCTTAAGTTATTGTATAACTTAATAGCCGAGATGATGGTGGTCGAGATTATACTTGTGACGCATGACCACAGAAGGTAAGGGAACATCACGTGACAGCGCGGAGTAGGAGCTGGTCAACGCAGTCTAGAGACAGCAGTTGAGTTCAGCCAGCAGGGCTGAGTAGAACACATGTTGCGCAGAGAGAACGGCAAGGTGAGCGGTGTACAGCACTTGTTGCGTGGAGTGAAAGCGACAGTATTATTTCAACAAGCGGAGCTGACAGCAGCATAAGCTAGGAGAACGGAAAGTAGGTCAGTGAGTCAAGGCAAGCAAAGGCACGGTAGGCGGTACGAGGACCGGTTGGCGAGGCAAGCTGTACAGGCCGTGTAAGCAAGAGAAGAGCCGGGGTGTGAACAGTATCATTTCAGACATCGTGGTTACAGCTATGCGAGGCAGCAATGCTTTTTCAAATGTTAAGGAATAAACAGCATTATAACGCGATTGAGAACTTTATTTCAAGCAGCATTTTGTAACGCAGAACAGCACAGCGAAGCGCTATGGCGAGGCCGGCTTTAAGCGTCGATCATTCTGGAACAGTGCAGTAGAGCAGAGCGTGCTGGTTCCGACTTTTATACGCAGGCAACATTAAAGAAGCTGAACTTCATTTCAACATTCAGTTACAACTTTATGAGGTTGAACTTGTATTCAGTAGTCGAATTGTGCAGGCAGATAGTTATCATATACTGCTATTGTGAACATCAAATGAAATTAGATATTCCAATGACATTACGACTTATCAAACTATGCATTTCATAACGGAATATTAAAAGCGACCATGGGGTCAAGACAACATTAACGCTTTTAGGCAAACGAAATGTTACAAGTATATGCACTTATGAACATTGGCATGTGCATTAATACAATTCTTTTTCATGAATTATTATAAAATATCGATTACGAACACAGCTACAGGGTGTTTCAGAAACTTATACACTTTATAAATAAAATTTATTTTCTGCAAGTGAGATTTAGCCCCAGTGGAGATTGACTTTTATCACAAGTAAACCGAACATTGTATGGGACAGTGGCGTAACATAGTAGAAGAATATGGGGTACGCTACGTTTATGAACTTTTACGAAAGAATTTGGACAGTATCCGTTATGGATAACATGCAGTTCATCATGTCGGAGTAAGCGGAGACAGAGACGTGATGGCACCACAGAGCGATGGATTCGGTTCCTGAAGAAGAGGAGGTCCAACAGCTGATTCACTTGGGATATGAAGGCAATCGTTATTGCGTGGGTGATACGATATTTACGTCGATCTTTCGAGAAATTTATAACACACGAGGATAATCGACGATCTTTGAAATATATTAACAGCTGATATGAGAAGGTACTGTAAGAGTTATGACTTTCTGATATGATTTTTTCATGAACACTGGGCATACTTGTATATATATTTCTAGTAGGAGTTCTACGATTATTTAGACATGGCTTAGACATTATTTGCTCCAATTTTGCTAAAATATGGCGTTACCATATGATATGGCAGGCACCATTATACGAAGTTCTCACCATTGGTTGGCTTTATTAAGCAGATGTGTGGTCTTTTAGACATTTTCCAGTAAGGATAGTTTTCTTGGATAAGTTTTTTTTTGTGGCGAGTATTTCGAACTCGTGATCTGCAATTGGATTATTTAAATTACTTCGTCAGTTCATTGCATACTAGCGAGTGTGTATTATTCATCAGTAGGGATTTTTTCCATTGGATTGTTTGGAGATATTAAGATTTTATTCACTCAAGTGAATGAATATCGCTTTTATGTGACAACTAGAGACTTGTTGATTCCAATCTGGTACATTCACTCATTAGACGACGAGATGGGGCCTTTCGCTTTAGGCGATTGCGTGGTGGTACACATCTTTACCCATCGCTCAGGGCATTATCATGTTAGTCTACGGGGCGAGGCCTTTCGTATTTATACGATCGTGTGGTGGTTACTCATCTTACTTGCCATTGAGGAACTCATTTTTATCATCCGAGTGTACTTGAGATTGTAAGAGGATCAAACAAGAAACTACTAGTCACATATCAGTCGAATTTTTTAAATAAATTAAAAATAAATGTCAGCAGGGTTACATTTTGTAATTCTTGTTTGCCAATCCAATATTTTGTTGCTATACTCTTTTGAGAGTACTTTCATTTAACAGCTGATACAGCTGATGCTTTTGATAATTTTTATGGTTGAGTTTGATACTTTTGAGAAGGATTTAAAGTAATTGAATCTTGTAAGATGAATCATTAATGGTCAGATTTATTTTGAGGCAGATCAGTATTGCATATTTTGATGTGAGAGATTATAGCACATTGGTGTTTTTCTGTGAAGTGAATTATGAGAATTTTAAGAGAATTTATGCTATTTGGAAGCAGATCTTGAATTGGATTTCGATAACTAAGGTAATATTTTTCCTAATTGTTTAAGAAGTTGTCTAGATGTGATCAGATTAATTACAGTTATTGGAGATTGTGTGCGTTGATAATTTGAAGCCAGTTATATATTTTTGTAGATAATGCAACGTGGTTAAGTGAAGTTTGTGACAGGCATTTTGTGGAAGTTGCCAAGTGGACGTTGCAATATTGCTGATGAGTATTTTGAGGCAGACATGAGGTTGTCGAACCCAGTCTAGCACAATTTTTGAGATTCATGCTGTGCGCTGAATATTTATAGTGTTATGTGGAATAATTGTGGTATTCAAATATGGTATTTGATAAAGTGAGAGTAGATGATGAAGTTTTGGATAGTGAGATCCAACGTGATTTTGTGAAGGCAATAATATTTTTTTGGCATGATAATTGAAGACGAGATATAATTTGGAAGTGATAAAACTGTAAGACAACGTTCTATAACCCATATTAAACAATTTGTTAGGAAATAAACAAATAAATAATGTTGATAATACAAGATTTTCTGATAATAATAATAATTAATGAAATAATAATCTGAAGTTTAAGCATATTAATGATCTGACCTAATGAAATAAAAATCAGAATGACTAGATGAAATAATGAAAATCTAAATAACCAGATGAATTAAAATTTAAATAAATTGATATATTAAATTTTGGAATAAATCAATGAGTTAAATACATGGATGAATTAAAGATAGAATAAATAAGCTGATTTAAATAAATTAATAGATGAATAAATAGATGATGAATAACTGGATTAGAAGGTGATAATTAATTAAAGAAGATGATGATTAATAAATTTAAATGGATTTAAATAAATTTAATTGAGAGATATGACTTGAATGATTTGAAGAATTGCAACTTGAGTTGATGAATTAAACAATTTATATTGATGATTTAAGATGATTTAATCTGAAGATTATGAAATGAGAGTGTGTGAATAATTAGAGAGCATAAAGAATTGATGATTATAATATTCATTTAAATGATTTAATGGTGATGAATTGATTATTCTGACATGAATATATGGAATTTTGAGATGAGAACTAATGTGAGAAATATTTAATTTTGATGATGATGATGATTATAACCAATGAGTAGTGGATTTTCTGTGATTCACAAACAAGCAATTATTAATGACAGTGTAAATAGTGTAAATTAATTATTCGATGTTTAGGAGCAATTTACTAAGATATTCAGCATTTGAATAATGCCATGCAAGCCATAAATTATGTGATATTTAAATATGTGATTAGAATATATGTGTTTAGACAGATTAATTATATTTTTTTACATCCACATTCATGATGTTAATTTAAAGAGAAGTTAGGTCTCAGGTATCACGAATGTCAGTGACGCAATGACATAGTGCTACGGTGATCCTGAGAACCCAAGTGAACTTTAGAAATTTTTCCTATTTTATGTGGATAAAATACACTTTGAGTAGAATAGAGATGGTTCGATTTTCTGGACAATGACAATTTAACGTTGGCATTCGACCATGCTCTCAGGTAGGATGAGTGTTTAATATGTCTGTCTGACTATCAAAGTTGAATAAATTTGTTTTTATCTTAGTTGTAATCTGATGATGATGTGATTTTCCTATTTCTTTCCTTGTCTTAATTAAGGCTTAACCAGGAAGGATGTGGTTTGCTAGGGATTCAGTTGGTGGCGCCCATTTGTATTTGTATTTTTTTTTTTATTAAATTCAAGCCCGTAACGACCCTGGAGATACTTTATCTCGTGTTACCCTCTGCTTTTGTGATATTTCAACTGAATTTCCGACACATTCCTTATTTGACTTCATGTTCATTTAACTCCGCTCTGTCCTGGAAATCCAGGAATGCGATGTAATAGCAGATGGGTCATCGCATCCCCAGGACGAACGGATACATTACATGACAGTGTTGCCTAAATAATTTTAAGTCTTCTGATAGGTCCAATTTTTAAATGCTTATAACTTCTACACTATAAATTGGATTTCAACCAAATTCTGTATGTAATATGTGTACATAAACACATATGACTGAGCATATTCTTAAGGACCACCAGGGCTGCTAACTGTTAATAATTGCTCCCTCTACTTTATTTATCCAAATACCAATATATCTGAAAGTATGCAAGCCAACAGCTTTAAACTACGCACACGTATAGTAGCTGACATTTTAGATTAATTTGGAGTAACGTATATACGTCAGTTCTACCAACATGATTCTAAGCCTGCTGATAGGACCAATTTTAAATACATGTAACTTCTATACTATCAGTTGGATTTCAACCAAATTTCACATGTGCTATATGTGCCATGACTACAAGTATTCGTAAGAGCAATCAGGGCTGCCAACTGTTAATAAATGCTGTTTATATTTTTTTTACCCTAATATCAATATATCAGAAAGTATGCAAGCCAACAGTTCTATACTTTGCACACGTATAACACCTGACATTCTAGATTAATTTGGAGTAATTAATATAAGTCAGTGCTGCCAACATGATTCTACGCTTGCTGATAGGTCCAATTTTTAAAACACATGTAACTTCTATACTAACAAATGGATTTCAGCCACAATTGGCACAACAAGATATCATAATATTTCGGATTATTTCTGACCAGCACACGTATGACATTGTTGCCAACATGCTTTTACACGTGCTGATAGATCCAATGTCTAACTGCATGTAACGCCCATTGGACTTCAACCAAATTTTGTATTCTGTACCTTAAGAGATGGAACTAAGAATATATTCAGTCACCATGGCTGCCAAATGTAGTGCTCTATTAGGCTACATTATAACAGGTATATTTCGAACTAATTCGACATTTCGATATTACTAACTTAATTTCGTCATTATTCTAGATAGGTTCATATACTGTAGATTAATCATTGGCATGAATCATAATTTTAAAGAAAGTAGGCTCTTTAGTTCTTCACGGAACTTCTTGTTTAAACTTCATTGAGTTGGTCAGAAATAGACTTCGGCCGGGTTTTAACCCGCGATCTTGGGAGTAAAAGCTCAGCATGCTACCAACTCCAAGGGCTTCCTGGATGCCTGGTTTCTACTGCCATCTGTTGGTAAAAACTTAGAACTTTCGGAATTGAACCTAGGTAGTGATACAAGAAATACGCTTTATCACGGTGTTACTTGATATCACGGAGTAACTTAACCCTACCTATGTATCCATGATTGGATACGTAGCGGATAAACTTTAATTTTTTGGCGTAATTTCTTCTTCTGTGAGATTAATTGATGACCTAACATGCAAAAGCAACCAAGTCCAATTTCTGACATTTTTAAGCTGTATGCCCCATTATGTGCGCAATGAAGAATTCTTTGGTTACATTTTATTAGTCAGAAGCAAAACCTGCCATTTTATGTTGCAAATGCATGCAGAAATTTGCAGTTTCAAGCAAGAACCGCCAAGTCCATCGGGTCATAGCAAGCAAGAACCGCTAAGTCCACAGGAGCCAATGAAACTGCTTCTCCGTCTCACGTGGCATAGTTCAGGACTTTATTCTGCATAACCATAAGTAATTCAATTACAACATTATTCTTGAATTTACATTTGTTAACATGCTTTTTATTATTGAAATATTTCATTGTCAACGCAAAATACTTGATCGCAGAGACTTAGGCTAGTTTCTCATTCATATATATGTCAGAATTTTGAATTACTGATTACTATCATGTTCGAACCAAAACCCTCCAAGTCCAAAATAAAATACACATTTACAGCGAAAATAATAGGTAGACGATTATTTTTCTTTGTTCAAATTATTCCCAAACCCCTTACTTATCCAATACACACACCATAAGTACAAATGTAACGCTGAGGCAAGTTTTTCTAAATTTCTGAAAATGTGGACTTGGCGGCTTTTGCATGTAAGGTCCTCAATTGATCTCGTGCCATCTCCAAGTGAGTAAAAATCCTTTCTCTCGCTGATATAATTTCCTGAGTTATCTCCAATCTCCACCACTCACATTACTGGTTTAAAAACTGCCCCAGAACTTGTAGTAACTAAGATAATACGATAAATAGACACAGGCTGCGATAAGGCTATGTGTGTGTTCTCCATCGAGATATCGGTTCTAAGAGCTCTCAGCCCCCACACACAAGGCTGATGTAAGACCTAATCTCTCACAAAGAAATAGCCAGGACCGTACTGAAGGGCTGGCGAAATTGGCCCACCGCCAAGGGTGGAGGCGCAACAGTGGCGGTGCTAGCCATTGCGGGGCCCGGTGTGGTACGATATTTGCGAGGCCCTTTCTTCCGAGGGGTTTTAGGGGTTAATACCATCTAGGAATAAAAACAAGATGTTCAGGAAAGAACATATAGCCTACTTTCTCCTAAATGCATGGGTATTGTTATAACTCTTTGTCCTTTTCAAGGAGTATAATTGAATGTTGGTTGTAGTAGCTTGTTGAAATACAACGTGCTATAGGGATATTAAACATGAATATGAGGTGCCCTTTGTGCTAGTGCTACCTCTGTAAAAAAATTCATTCAATTCGGTTTCACCGTGTTTGAATTGATAGGGGGAATCGATTTGCACACATACTTGGCCACCATCTGCAAACTATTGGGCTGATCATGTAGCAGTTTGGTCAGAATATGCTTCCCACATAAAGATTTGTTGTTGCAAAATTTGGTAGAGACTAGATTATTAGGTTGGTCGTAATTACATTTTAGCCTTTAACATTTGGGTGGCCGCGATTACGTTTCCGTCAAGATGGCGGTGATATAAAACATGACACTGAGGTGGCCTCTTCTAGTGCTACCTCTGTACCAAATTTCGTTCCATTCGGTTTCACCGTGTTCGAATTAATAGGGGGAATCGATTTTCACACAAAGATGGCCGCCATCCGAAAAATATTAGGCTAATGACCTATTAGTTTGGTCAAAGGATGCTCCCTCCATAATGGTATGTTGATGCAAAATTTGGTAGAGATCGGATGATTAGGTTAATCGTAATTTGATTTAAGCTTTGAATATTTGTGTGACCGCCATTACGTTTCCGTCAAGATGGCGGCGATATAAAACATGACTCTGAGGTGCCCTTTGCTAGTGCTACCTCTGTACCAAATTTCGTTCAATTCGGTTTCACCGTGTTTGAATTGATAGGGGGAATCGATTTGCACACATACTTGGCCACCATCTGCAAACTATTGGGCTGATGTTCTTGCAGTTTGGTCTGAATATGTTTCCCACATAAAGATATGGTGTTGCAAAATTTGGTAGAGACTAGATTATTAGGTTGGTCGTAATTACATTTTAGCCTTTAACATTTGGGTGGCCGCGATTACGTTTCCGTCAAGATGGCGGTGATATAAAACATGACACTGAGGTGGCCTCTTCTAGTGCTACCTCTGTACCAAATTTCGTTCCATTCGGTTTCACCGTGTTCGAATTAATAGGGGGAATCGATTTTCACACAAAGATGGCCGCCATCTGAAAAATATTAGGCTAATGACCTATTAGTTTGGTCAAAGGATGCTCCCTCCATAATGGTATGTTGATGCAAAATTTGGTAGAGATCGGATGATTAGGTTAATCGTAATTTGATTTAAGCTTTGAATATTTGTGTGACCGCCATTACGTTTCCGTCAAGATGGCGGCGATATAAAACATGACTCTGAGGTGCCCTTTGCTAGTGCTACCTCTGTACCAAATTTCATTCCATTCGGTTTCACCGTGTTCAAATTAATAGGAGTAATCGATTTTGACACAAAGATGGCCGCCATCCGCAAAGTATTAGGCTAATGACCTATTAGATTTGTCAAAGGATGCTCCCTTTATAAAGGTATGTTGTTGCAAAATTTGGTAGAGATCGGATGATTAGGTTAGTCGTAATTTGATTTAAGCTTTGAACATTTGGGTGGCCGCCATTACGTTTCCGTCAAGATGGCGGTGATATAAAACATGACACTGGGGTGCCCTTTGCTAGTGCTACCTCTGTACCAAATTTCATGCCATTTGGTTTCACCGTGTTCGAATTAATAGGGGTAATCGATTTTGACACAAAGATGGCCGCCATCCGCAAACTATTAGGCTAATGACCTATTATATTTGTTAAAGGATGCTCCCTCCATAAAGGTATGTTGTTGCAAAATTTGGTAGAGATCGGATGATTAGGTTATTCGTAATTTGATTTAAGCTTTGAACATTTGTGTGGCCGCCATTACGTTTCCGTCAAGATGGCGGCGATATAAAACATGACACTGGGGTGCCCTTTGCTAGTACTACCTTTGTACCAAATTTCGTTCCATTCGGTTTCACCGTGTTCGAATTAATAGGGGCAATCGATTTTCACACAAAGATGGCCGCCATCCGCAAACTATTAGGCTGATGACTTATTAGTTTGGTCAAAGGATGCTGCCCCCATAAAGGTATGTTGTTACAAAATTTGGTAGAGATCGGATGATTAGGTTAGTCGTAATTTGATTTAAGCTTTGAACATTTGTGTGGCCACCATTACGTTTCCGTCAAGATGGCGGCGATATAAAACATGACACTGAGGTGTCCTTTGCTAGTGCTACCTTTGTACCGAATTTCGTTCAATTTGCGCTCACCGTGTTCGAATTGATAGGGGGGGGGGACAGACATTCAGAGTACACACACACACACACACACACACACACACACAGACTCACACACATACACACACACAGACAGACACACGTTTTTTTTCGCCCTGTAGTGATCTCATAAGTCTACTTTCATTTTTTGCAAAAATCGAAAGTGGGCTAATAAGTGAAATAAATTGAGTGAATTGTAATATTGTAATTTTAAAATACAGCACAGTACGGGGTCTTTCATGTAAAGTAAGAACGCCAAGCGGTGGTGGCCTTGGCCAAGCTTATGGCGCGGGCGCGCTGTGGCCAAGACCACTGCAGCAGCGGATAACAAATCCGCCGCTTGGCGATCTTAATTTATACGAAAGACCCTGTATTACTATTTATAAAACTTACAGTAACAAGGAATGCTAAAAATGAACTCTTCTGCTCTTTTCCTGGCTGAAGTCTTTTATTAAATCTTTATAGCCCAAACTAGATGCCAATTAATTTTCTATGGAACAGGATTGCGACTGCTGAGAGTCTAACTTTGGTTATGATGTTTCTGAGATAGGTTTTAATTAATTTTGGCTTTTCTCGGCAGCCTCAACTGTGACGGGAATAGTAACAAAAGTGCAATACTTTTATTTGGATAAATTTCACTCAGATTGTTCTCCACGATGTAGACCACAGTACTTCAAAGCCGTTACAATTCCACTTTCTTCATTTCTTTTTCGTCTATTTCGAGTGTCTTTCCCATTGCCATCAAACACTGCGCGAAGGAAGATTTCATTTTGTCAATAGTTTATTGCGAAATTAATGTTTGAATTATGTTTCACTTTCAACAATTAGCATTTTTCGATCTGTCTAGCAAAAATGTACCTGGTAAGTTTATAGTCCAAGTTGACAGGTTGTTGAAGATCAGACTTTTTTTTTTTTAATTATGAAATGAAAAGAAAAGAAATGAAGAGATTAGGAGACGACTTAACGTGGTGCAAATTTCTGAGAAAGTCAGAGAAGCTGGCCTCAGATGGTATGGCCATGTTAAGAGAAGAGATCAAGATTATGTGGGGAATAGGATGATGGAAATGCTTCCACCGGGGAAACAGAGTCGAGGACGAACCAGAAGGCGAAGGATGGACAGCCTTCAAGAAAGCATGAAACAGCGGGGGCTTGTGCAGGAAATGGTCCGGGATAGAACAACGTGGAGGAGGAATATCCGCATCAGCGACCCCACATAAGTGGGATTAATAAGGCTGGGGAAGAAGAAGAAGATTTATTATTATTTTTATTATTATCTTTTCGGTCGTCTAGGGACCACGAGCCAATTTCAACGCTTTGTCCTTTCCTGTTCCTTCTTCTTCCTCCAGTATTCCTTCAACATCTCACTATGTTTCCTTCTTCCTTTCCTCGGACCATTTCGAGCCGGTTATCTTTCCCTTCCTCCGTTGGAATCCTTCCATTTTTAGCACTTTTTGCATAACAATGTATCTCTGTGGTGTATATTCTACTCTGATATTGTTTCTTTCCAAATCCTTCTTGACTTCTATATTTTTTTTATTATTTATTATTATTTATTATAAAAGAATTTCCATTAAAAATATGATGCTGATGATGATGATTATGATGATGCTAATTGGTGTTTTAAGGAGCCTAACATTGAAGTTATCGGTGAAAATTAAATAAAAATGATGACATTAGTAAAATTTCCTATTTTCATCTATTTAATATAACTAAAACTAAATACAACTTACAAAAAATCCCTCTCGGCACGCCGGAAGGCGGAGGTAGATTTCACCAGGCAAAGAAAAATGTCTGGAATTCAGTAAATTTACCAATTGTTATATATCTACAAACGTTCTACAAGTATAACAAACGAGAAGCTCCATCATCTTATAACTCTGAAAGCATTTTGCTCATCCCTTGGCATAAGAGTGCGTCATATCAAAAATTCTTTCAGTTAATTTTTGGAGGAATATTGACCATTTTAAACGGTTTTGATATTGCGCCTATCAAGGGAGATATGATTTTTTATTTTCTCTAAGAACTCTATTTTTACCAGCCTTTTGGTCAATGGTTGGTGCTATCAAAAGACTTTACAGTAGCTTCTGTCTCTTACCCGAAGATGGATGGAATCGATTTTTCACATATTAAGAAAGTCGGTTGTTTGGTTCCTTAGTTTACGGGCTGCGACAACGCGGTCATGTAGCCCCGTGTACTTTGGGTGTGTGTAGAATCTGTCTGATAACCGGTGTTAATTGTGATGGTTGTATTAGTGTGTGTTATCTGTTTTATCATTTAAAATGATCTTCTCGACTTCATCGATACGCTGGGGTCTGGCGTTCCGTTACGGTGACGGACGGACAGATGCACTGAGGTGTGTGACGTCATAGTACCGCTCGGTGCATGTGTACCCCGATAATCTCTACTTCGTTAGTACAAGACAAAAATCCCCGATTCTTGGATGTCACGGGTAACCTCGAGAACCACTGGATGGATTTTGATGCGGGTTTCACCATTCTGTAAAGGGATATCTCGAGGAAAGATTCTGTAGAAAATAATTTATTTATGATCAAAGGAAGCCAAGCAGTAACGATTTTAGTGAAAAAGTCGAAAACAAAGTTGGCGTCCGTGCGCTTCTTAAGCTTACGCTGGGCAAACCGTTAAAAATATCAGTATACTATGAGCGTAAGAATTGGTCAGCATGAAAAGTTCTACAAAAAAGTCCGTGAGAGCAAATCTCTATCTTCAATACATCGCTCACTATAAGTGTTTTTAGACTGGATGGAAGGGGCAAGTCCCCGCGCGCTCTGGTGAGCGTGCGGCATCCAGCACGCTTGACCTTGCTTTGCCCTTGGTTTTGCACTTGCCCTTCGCGAGTAATTTGAAACAAGATAAGCAAGATAAGTATTATGCAGATAATTTTCTAACATGTCAAGCGTCTTTGGCTTCGAGCGAAGCGAGAAGCCTCCAGCCTTTCTAGCATTTTTCAGCATTTGTAGCATTTAAAATGATACAAAGTCAAGTATTTCAGACCGACTGTCACTTTTTTTAATTCAAGTAGGGACTGCAGACGATAATTTCAAGTAGTTCCTACTTTAGCCGCCAAACGCCACCGTCAACGACTACTAGTTCAGAACTTGGTTACTAGATGCCACCGCAGTCGGCTCCTGACGACGAACGTTGGAACCTAATAGCGTTGGTCAAATTTAACCTATACCTTAGCTTCACGCAAGTGTAATTAGCGGAAGGTTCTTTTACATGCCATAAATCTATGACATGGGACCGTCGACTTTTCTTTCCATCCGAAGGAAGGCATACTGAGAGATTTTTAACGCTCTTAAAAATCCGATGAATTTGGCCGGGTTTGAACCCGTGACCTTGGGCATAGACGCTCAGCATGCTACCAACTACGCCATCGAAGCCGCCTCTTTCACTGGTTATTTTGCAGGGGCAGATGTCCTCGTAGTTCCGCCCCTTAATACAAAAATAACTAACTAACTTCCTTTAGTTTTTCACCTGACAATTTGACGTCAATAAGGGTTTCTGGTATATTTCGGTTGCATTCCATTTAGTTAAAGGTTAAAGAATACCTCAATACCAAAAATATAATTACTAGAGACCAGATGTTTTGCAGTCAATACGGAAACCCTACATACATGATTAATTTCATGTTATTACGTAATAATAGGCTCAGAAAGAACATTTTCAACCAAGCCTTATCAATGCAAATGAAAATCCACAGCCTGCTTCCAGTCGACCGACCGCCCATCTAGTGGCGAGGATATGAACTGTGACCGCTGACAAAGCTTTTCACACTCCTCTGAGGCAATGATTAAATGAATGACAGATGAAATGAAATGATAATGGGGAGTGTCAATGGAATGAAATTTTGACAGGGAAAACCGGAGTACCCGGAGAAAACCCTGTCTGCCTCCGTTTTGTCCAGCACAGATCTCACATGGAGTGACCGGGATTTGAACCACGGACACAGCGGTAAGAGGCCGGCGTGCTGCCGCCTAAGCCACGGAGGCTCTTAGGCGTATCAATGAAAAATCAAAATAACTAGTTAAAGAAATCAGTGAAGATATAAATGAAATTGGCTGTCATGAAGAAATCATCCAAGACAGAACAACATTCAGAACTTTAATTCACAATCATACATTTTCTGAGAAGCCCACCTGACAAAATACAGGATGGACAGAACAGCGTAACAGGGAACACAGCGAGAGGATGAAGAGATATTGGGAAGGCAAGAAGAAACGCGTTCCTTAGTTGGGCACAACGAATCAAAAATATTAATAATAATAATAATATTGTTACGGCTGTGAGTTTGTGTCATCGCTCGCCGCTTGAGTCACAACTGCCCCAGGGGCTGGGCTGTGGCCTGCCTCCTGTATTGCGTGAGCCTTATGCAACAGGGCTACTAAGACAAAGGGATAGTCCAGAATATTCGTGACTGGACCAGCGATGGAAACCTCGAGAAGCCGTGAACCCTGGATGGATCTAGAAGCATGTATTGAGTCACCGGCCTGCTATATAAGTGCGACCTGTCAAGCGGGGGTTGTTGTGTTTTACGAGCTAGTGTGAGCGTTTATTCTGAGCGACAGAAGTGTGGTGACTTGCGAAACCCCTAGTGTAGCGGCGAAGTGAGAAACATACAGGGGACTGCCTGAGTGAGTGTGCTTTCACTGAGTGTCTGAGATATTGTGGTGTCGAAATCCAGTGACATTGTTTCTCCCAGCTTGTGAACAGCGTGCAAATGCTCGTAAGTACTGTAGTAGGCGCACATTAGGATGAAGTTGCATGTAGTTCTGTCAAGGCCACTAGGCTCATTAGTGGCAGGATTAACTTCTGGGGTTTGTTGACAAGTGAAAGGGCAAGAGCTCTCCGCAAGCAAGAGACTTGAGGAAACTGGAGTAAGGTTCCTATTGTCTGTAATTGCTGATGAGTAGTGTAATTTTCTGGCCGCAATAAAGTTAGTTATTTCTTTAAGCAATAATTGGTGTTGTGCTTCCTACCCACCGTAATCCAGTTAACAAAAGTGCCACTAGGGGGGGGGGGGGGTGGCACGTAACAACTGGTGTCAGGAGCCGGATTACGAACTCAAGCACAACACCTGACGGTCCTGGTTTCAAAACCCGAGCAGGTCATTTTCTCTAATTTTCCTGTGAGTGCATGCCCTTTACAAGACAAACAACTAAAATGGAGGAGAAATTGGCAGCATTGCTAGAAAAGTTAAATGGCATGGAAACCAAGATGGAGGACGGCCAGAAGAATTTAACTAAGGAGCTAACTGCCAAATTAGAAGACGGCCAGAAGAAGCTAGAAGACGGCCAGAAGAAGATGGAAGACGGTCAAAATAAGTTAGCGGAGGACCTGAAGAAGATGGAAGACGGCCAGAAGAAGATGGAGGACGGCCAGAAGAAGTTAGCCGAGGACCTAACTGCCAAACTAGAAGACGGCCAGAAGAAGTTAGCCGAGGACCTAACTGCCAAACTAGAAGACGGTCAAAATAAGCTAGCGGAGGACCTGAAGAGGATAGAGGACGGCCAGAAGAAGATGGAAGACGGTCAGAATAAGTTGACACAGGACCTGAAGAAATTAGAACTGGGTCTGCGTGAGGAAGTCACGGCAGTGGAAAAGAAGTTCGACGCCTTACAAGTGGAAGTTGCCGAGCTGCGCCAACGCCCGCTGATGGGGGTGGAGGAGAAATTCAACGTCTTACAAAAGGAAGTTGCCGAGCTGCGCCTACGCCCACTGACGGGGGTGGAGGAGAAATTCAACGCCTTGCAAGTGGAAGTTGCCGAGCTGTGCCAACGACCGCTGATGGGGGTGGAGGAGAAATTCAACGCCTTACAAGTGGAAGTTGCCGAGCTGTGCCAACGCCCGCTGATGGGGGTGGAGGAGAAATTCAACGCCTTACAAAAGGAAGTTGCCGAGCTGCGCCAACGCCCGCCCACCGTTACACCGGGAATATCAGGAACGGGACATAGCAGAGTGACGCCCCCAACCTTCGACGGAAAGGTCCCGTGGAGCACCTACTTACGTCAGTTCGAGGCGGCCTGTTCCATAAATAACTGGAACAACACAGAAAAGGCTACAGCTCTCATTGTAGCGCTGAGAGGTGACGCCCTTAACGTCCTTCAGGCCATCCCGACTGGATCCCAGGACTACGCTTCCCTGATCGCCCATATGGAGTCCCGATATGGAGATAGCCATCTTCAGCAGGCCTATCAGATGCAGCTCCGAACCCGGGTACAGAAGAACGCGGAAACCCTGCAGGAGTTCGAGATGGACATCGCACGCCTCGTAAGGCTCGCATACCCAACAGCGCCGGCCGACTTTCTGGAGCAGATAGCGACGCAGACTTTCACCGACGGGCTACGGGACTCGGACACTCAACAGGCGCTGCGTCTTGCGCGCAATAAGACTCTGGCAGATGCGCTGAGCCACGCACTTGAGTTCGAGACGGCAAAACAGGCATCCAGAATGCACGCGCGGGTGCGTCAAGTGGACGTCGACGAACCAGTAAAAACCAACGTGACCAAGCCCCTGGCCGACGAATTAATGGAGGCGCTAAGCCGTTTCTTCGATAGTCGCGGTACCACCAGCAAAAACGTAGCCGAAGGACATCCGGAGAGGCGGCCCGGAAGAGGACTACCGACCTGCTGGACCTGCCGTAAGAGAGGCCACCTGAGCAAGGACTGCGGTGATCGCCGCCGCCAAGGGTTTCCGTCGGGACAGTCAGTCGTAGGGAAACCGCGCGGCCCAGGAAAGCAAGTATCAGCCAGCCTAGGGGGGCAAAGGTTGGCTTGTGACAGTCGTCAAGCCCCGGCAGTCCAAGTTCGTGTGACGCAGTTACGGAGGGATAATAGCAGCCTGATGGTCGACGGAGTCGTCAACGGAGAGAGCTGGCCCATGCTAATCGACACGGGAGCATCGAGGACCATCGTCAGTCCCACCGTGATCCCGAAGTGGAGAGTGCAACCCACACAAAGGAACATCCAGCTAATAACCGCGACCGGAGAGACCGCACCGGTACACGGCGAAGCATCACTGGAGTTCGTCATTGATCGACGGGCGATAAAGCATCCAGTGCTTGTGGCTGACGTATCAAAAGAAGTGATCATCGGACTGGACTTCCTGGTCCAGAACAACATCATCTTGGATCTGATTACCAACACTCTGCACTTCGGAGGTGAGGAACTTGCTTTGCAACCTGCGCACGAGTCCATCACCACACGGCGAGTAAGGCTGAGAGAATACGTCATCGTTCCCGCCAGGACGGAGGTCAGCGCTGCCGTAATTGTCGACGGAGCTGCTGAGGGAGTGGCGGCTGTCATCGAGCCAAAATATGAGGACATCCAGACAAAAGGATTGCTAGTTGCCAAGACCCTCATCAACACGACGTCTCGGCCGTACGTCCGCCTGTCCAACCCGAACGACTACGACATTACGGTTCACCGGGACACCAACCTAGGAGTCTGCAAGCCCGTTACCTGGATTGCCCGCATCACCGACACGACGGACGGACACCTGCAGACGGACAACCGAAGAAGACGCACACTGCCAGAAGAACTACAGAAGCTGTACCAAGGATCCCAGGACCATTTAGACGAGGAACAATCACGCCAACTTCAGGACCTGCTACGCGAATTCCAGGACGTCTTCTCCGTGGGGAGCAAAGACTTCGGCAGGACAAGCTTGGTCCAGCACAGAATCGACGTTGGGGACAGCGCACCGATTAGGGCCCCATTCCGACGAGTCCCGCTCGCCAAGCAAGCCGAAGTCAACCGGATGGTGGAAGAGATGAAGGAGCAAGGGGTGATCGAGCCATCACATAGTCCTTGGAGTTCTCCGGTCGTGCTAGTGAAGAAGAAGGACGGTTCCACCAGGTTCTGCGTGGATTACAGGCGGGTGAATGACGTCACGAAGAAGGACAGCTACCCTCTACCCCGGATCGACGAAACCCTGGACACCATATCAGGGTCGAGATGGTTCTCCACCTTGGATTTGAAGAGTGGCTACTAGCAGGTGGAGGTCCACCCTAAGGACCGCGAGAAAATCGCGTTCTCTGTGGGCAGCGGGCTCTGGCAGTTCACCGTCATGCCATTAGGTCTGTGCAACGCCCCTGCGAACTTCGAAAGGCTAATGGAGTCCATTCTGAGGAGACTACACTGGAAGACCTGCCTGGTATACCTAGACGACGTCATCGTTCTGGGGAGGAGCTTCGAGGAGCACTACAGCAACCTGAAGGAGATCTTGTTGAAGCTACGGGCTGCCCAGCTGAAGTTGAGCCCCAAGAAGTGTCAGCTCTTCCAGAAGCGGGACCAGTACCTTGGGCATATCGTCTCCGAGGAAGGGGTGCGCACCGACCCAGAGAAGACCGCAGCTGTGAGGGAGTGGCCAGTTCCGAAGGACAAGTCCCAACTACGAAGCTTCCTGGGACTCTGCACTTATTACCGTCGCTTCGTGAGAGGATTCGCCGACATCGCCAAACCTTTACATCGACTGACTGAGAAGGACCAACTCTTCACGTGGACAGCAGAATGCCACAGTGCCTTCGAACAACTCAAGCAGGCTCTGTGCACCGCACCTATTCTGGCCTACCCCAGACCTGGAACAAGGTTCATCGTCGATACCGATGCCAGCGACTTTGGCATAGGGGGAATCCTGTCGCAAGTAGTGGACGGCGAGGAGAGAGTAGTGGCCTACTTCAGCAAAGCCTTGTCAAAGCCAGAAAGGAACTACTGCGTCACCAGGAAGGAGCTGCTCGCCATCGTGAAGACCACTGAACACTTCCACAAGTACCTGTACGGGCAAGAATTTCTCATCAGGACCGACCATGCATCCCTGCGGTGGCTCCTGAACTTCAATCATCCCGAGGGTCAACTCGCGCGGTGGTTAGAGAGGCTTCAACAGTACAACTTTGAGATTCAGCACAGGAAAGGCCAACTGCATTCTAACGCCGACGCCCTGTCACGAAGACCGTGCCCCGAAGACTGCACCTTCTGTGCCCGAAGGGAGGAGAACACCGGGATACAGTGCCGAAGGACTACCGTGGAACTTCAAGGGAGCTGGAGCCGCAAATCTTTCACGCGGGCACAAGCAGAAGATGATGACCTGGGACTGATAGCCGAATGGAAGAGGGCCTGTGTCCCCAGACCCGGGTGGAACATTGTGAGTGACTGCAGCCCAAAGTTTAAGTCCTACTGGGCACAGTGGGACTCGCTGATTGTAAGGGATGGCCTCATCTGCCGTACCTGGGAGAGCACCGACGGGAAGACATCTCGCGAACAAGTCGTCGTTCCAAAGGCTATGACGGAGGAAGTCCTGAAGGAAGTTCATGGAGGATCATCTGGTGGACACCTAGGGATAAAGAAGACCCTGGAGAAGCTGAGAGAGCGGTTCTACTGGATCGGATGCCGAACAGACGTGGAGAACCACAGCGCGAGGTGCCACGATTGCGCAGCCAGCAAGGGCCCAGGACGAAGACGAAGGGGTCCACTGAAGACCTACAACGTGGGCGGCCCCATGGAGAGAGTGGCCATCGATGTTGCTGGGCCATTCCCGTTAAGCGAGGCAGGGAACCGCTACATATTGGTCGTCAGCGACTACTTTACCAAATGGCCGGAGGCGTATGCGCTCCCTAGCCAAGAAGCCGCGACGATTGCAGAGACCCTGGTGAAAGAATTCGTCAGCCGGTACGGAGTACCCCTGGAGCTGCACTCCGACCAAGGGAGGAACTTCGAGTCGCAGGTGTTCCAGAACCTATGCCAGCTGCTGGGAATCCGGAAGACAAGGACGACGCCGCTACACCCTCAGTCCGACGGGATGGTAGAGCGATTCAATGCACCATCGAGAACCATCTCCGAATAGTCGTCAGCGAGCACCAGAGGGATTGGGGCAAACATCTTCCACTATTTCTCCTGGCCTACAGCGCCGCCGTGCATGAAGCCACAGGGTGCACACCAGCCCGGGCCATGTTTGGGAGGGAGCTCCGTCTACCTGTCGATCTTGCCTTCGGCCGACCTGGGAATGATCCGATCCCGGTAAGCCAGTATTGTCAAGAACTGGTCGACCAACTGGAGGACGTGCACGCGTTCGCGAGGAGGAAACTGCGGATCGAGACCGACCGAATGAAGACCCGATACGACCAGCAGACGGATGCCGGCGGATTCCACGAGGACGACCTGGTCTGGCTCTTCAACCCATTACGGAAGAAAGGCCTGTCACCCAAACTTCAGAAGTCCTGGGAGGGCCCGTACCGAGTCGTGAAACGGATCAACGATGTCGTCTACAGGATCCAGCGGAGCCCGAGGGCGAAGATGAAGATCGTGCATCGAGATCGCCTGGCAGCCTATGGAGGGACACAGACGGACCAATGATTGATCGGGACGATCAGCCTTTTTAGAAAGGGGGTGGTGTTACGGCTGTGAGTTTGTGTCATCGCTCGCCGCTTGAGTCACAACTGCCCCAGGGGCTGGGCTGTGGCCTGCCTCCTGTATTGCGTGAGCCTTATGCAACAGGGCTACTAAGACAAAGGGATAGTCCAGAATATTCGTGACTGGACCAGCGATGGAAACCTCGAGAAGCCGTGAACCCTGGATGGATCTAGAAGCATGTATTGAGTCACCGGCCTGCTATATAAGTGCGACCTGTCAAGCGGGGGTTGTTGTGTTTTACGAGCTAGTGTGAGCGTTTATTCTGAGCGACAGAAGTGTGGTGACTTGCGAAACCCCTAGTGTAGCGGCGAAGTGAGAAACATACAGGGGACTGCCTGAGTGAGTGTGCTTTCACTGAGTGTCTGAGATATTGTGGTGTCGAAATCCAGTGACATTGTTTCTCCCAGCTTGTGAACAGCGTGCAAATGCTCGTAAGTACTGTAGTAGGCGCACATTAGGATGAAGTTGCATGTAGTTCTGTCAAGGCCACTAGGCTCATTAGCGGCAGGATTAACTTCTGGGGTTTGTTGACAAGTGAAAGGGCAAGAGCTCTCCGCAAGCAAGAGACTTGAGGAAACTGGAGTAAGGTTCCTATTGTCTGTAATTGCTGATGAGTAGTGTAATTTTCTGGCCGCAATAAAGTTAGTTATTTCTTTAAGCAGTAATTGGTGTTGTGCTTCCTACCCACCGTAATCCAGTTAACAAAAGTGCCACTAGGGGGGGGGGGGGTGGCACGTAACAATATCGTATATGGTGTGGAGACGGCAAATTTGATGAACCTGGAAAAGCTTCTGAAGATAGAAAGGAAGATATTGAGGAGGATTTACGGCCCAAAAGTGGTACAGGGAACCTACAGACTGAGATCAAACAAGGAGATATATGAAAGGGTGGAAGACCTGGAAACAACAATTAGGAAAACTACGTTTATGTTTCTATGGACATAAGGTTAGAATGGATCCAACAAGAATAAATAAACACATTTTTAATAAAATATATAATCTGAAGAGCCAAGGGGGTTACACCAAGCTGATGTAGGAAGAACTCCGGAGGCTAGAAATTACAGATGACGACTGTCGATACAGAACACAATTCAGGAAAATACTTTCCAACATAAAGGTTCCTGTGGGAGAAAAGAGAGAACGCAGGGGAGGAAGATGGACAGCAAAGAGAAAGGCACAACACTCTGAAATAATGAAGGAATTCTGGAGGAAGAGAAAGGAAGAAAGAACTATGAGAAGGAAATGAAATGATATTTGCGTGGTCCTCAGTTTTGGCCGGTTCGCATAATGTAATAATAATAATAATAATAATAATGGCTACGCCGCAGTGGCTTCGGTGGCGTAGTTGGTAGCATGCTGAGCTTCTATTTTTTAAGAGCGTTAAAAATCCCTCAGTATGCCTTCCTTTGGAGGGAGTGTAAAGCCAGTGGTCCCATGTCATAGATTTATGGCTCACCAAGGCGATCCGGGTTCGATTCCCGGTCCATGCATGTGAGATTTTCGAAGTGAAATGCCATGTCCTGTGGTTCGGATTCCACGTAAAACGGAGGTCCCGTGGCTCATGATCTCAAGATTAACGGTCACGTTAAACTACAAGCTTCCTTCCTTCCTTCATAGATTTATGGCATGAAAATGAACCTTCCACTAATTACACTCGTGTGAATCTAAATTATAAGTTATCTTTGACTAACGCTCTTAATGTTCCAACGTTCGTCACCAGGAGCCGACTTTGGTGACATCTAGTAACAAAGTTCAGAACTTGTTGGTCGTTGACGGTGGCATTTGGTTGGAACTACGTGAAAAATCGAATGTCTGCAGTCCTTACCTGAATTACAGATAACACTCACTAATACAGCCATCACAATTAACACCGGTTATCAGACAGATTCTACACACACCCAAAGTACCCGGGGCTATATGATCGAGTTGTCGCAGCCCCTAAACTGAGGAACCAACCAACCATGACTACGCCTACTGTGTGACGCGTGACGTGACTTTTGTGTGTCATCTGTTCCACTCGTTTCTCATTGATCCCGTGTTTCATCTCCCTAAAGTGGTGAAAGACGTCGTCCGTCTCTGAATCGTTTAGAAGAAGACACATAGAAAGAAAGAAATATTGCTTTTTGCGAGGCGCGGAATGAAACTCACATCAAGACAATGTGTTAGCCCCTGAGCAATGTTAGCTTAGTTTATAGCCTACATGGCACATTCCTTTGAAAATACGGCGCCACGCTATTTCTGTTGGTGCTGTATGAGAGATTACGTCCTACAGCAGCAGTCTTGTGTGGGGGCGTACAGCTCTCATCGCTGCCTCTGCTCAATACTCTTGTGTCTATAATCATAAAATAAATAATTAAATAACCCCTGGCACTACAGCCCGTGAAGAGTCTAGGCCTACCAAGCGATCGCTGCCCAGCCATTTGGCCTGCAGATATTGGGGTGACGCGTGATCAGCGGATCGGCTCCCCGCGGCCGTAAATCTTGGTTTTCGTGACCGGGGTGCTGCTTACTGTCAGACAGCTAATCAATTGGCCTCACGAGACTGAGTGTACCCCCGTTCCAGCCCTCACGTCAGATTCTAAAATCTCTGACGGCACCGGGAATCCAACCCGGGGCCTCCGGGTGAGAGGCAGGCACGCTACCCCAACACCACGGGGCCGGCTCTATAATCATAAGAGAGCACAGAAATTCGCATCAATTTCGAAAAAATAAATCGCGATATGGTTATTGAATTTTGCGTTTTATTGCGAAATAGTTGTAAGGTTATTGCGATAATTTCGTGTAAATTTTAAAGAGATTTTAAGTAAATAGATAACGCTGTACCTTATCCCATATAAGTCGAGAGTCAATGACAACACGTCAGAGCCGCGAAGAAGAGCGCTTACCTCTCTTACTGACGAGAAGTTAAAGCCAGTTTACAAATGATACGGTGTCTGTAATATTTCAATTGAAGGTAATTTATGTATTTATTTATTTGCGCACAACGGGATTTTCATCCCAATTACAGTGGCATAAAGATTACACAGTATATTATCTTACAACTTATACTAACTTAAAGTGAACAGGGGCGTGGTGGCGCAGCGGTCAAGCTGTTGGCCTCTCACCAAGTTGGACCGGGTTCGATTCCCGGTCAATGCATGTGAGATTTTCGATATGAAATGCCATGTCCTGTGGTTCGGATTCCACCTTAAAAGGAGGTCCCGTGGCTCATGATCTCAAGATTAACAGTCACGTTAAACTACAAGCTTCCTTTTTAAAGTGAACAGTAACTTAATGAAACTATTTAAAATAACTAGATGTGAGATTAAAACAGCATAGTACAAAATAATACAAATGTAATACAAGGGTGCCAAGGTAGAATGACTCAGTGGTAAGAATTCATGATTTACAATTTGCTAGGTTTGAGACATTATTTCTGGAGAGTGGTTAGAAATTCCATCAAAAATACTAATAAAACTATCAATATTCTCCGTCTATTCAATACAATATTAATAGTCTATTTATACAATTGGGTACAAGTTTCGCACAAACGTTAGTGCTTCCTCAGCCCAAATATACATTAAGGCATTAACAAATATTACGCACTTATCAAATTTGTTTATGTCTTAATGTATATTTGGGCTGAGGAAGCACTAACGTTTGTGCGAAACATGTACCCAATTGACTATTAATATTGTATTGAAAAGACGGAGAATATTGATAGTTTTATTAGTAAACATATTCAATACGGACCTGAAATGGATAATATTATTCTGATCAAAAATACTGTCAAGGGAGTACTAAAATCTATGGAATTATTTCTTTGAGCAACATTGTTGAAAATATTACATAGTCTGGTCAGCGGTGAATTTTTGTGGGCTGATGTCCTGGTCCTTTAAATTTCAAATGTGATATTGATGCGTGGTACATGGAAATTTAAGAGAGAAAGGAATACGGAATCATCAATTGAATTGTTTATAATTTTGATAATGTGCCCGTATAGGTGAGAGCTCTTCTTCGCGACTCTGCCGTGTTGTCATTGACTCTCAACTTGTATGGGATAATGTATATGTATATCGAATGGACGGTATTGTATTAGGCGTGGGAATTATGACAAATACGTCTTCTGACGATTGAACGAACCATCGATAGACGCCTATCTTATAGTAGCTACACTTTTTTCTTTTAGCTGGAAATGCTCTTTATTTCTTTAGACGCTGTGTCTCGTTTCTTCCAATCTACCCGCACATTAAAATATTTACACACTAACCCTTGAGAACGGGCGTGAAAAAATATTACACGAGGACTGGCGTTGGGTCATTTTAACCCATAGAGTGTCGCTCCCTTTATGCCGTAGTCACACGGATTTTAATGAAGTAATTTTACACCTGGTGTCTTCCTATGAACTATCCCAATATAAAATGAGGTTTATTTATTTTTTACAAAAATTAACATGCAGAAAAATGACACTAATTTTCGTAACAGTGGTGATAGTAGCGGTAAAGCAGTCATCTTGCTTTTTTTTGAACAAATGAGCTGATGACCAAGGTGTCCCTAGACCCTAAACATGGATCAACAAGAACGTGAGCTGCACCACAATAGTTGGATTTTCCCCCTTAATTTTTTGCAGATTGTCCCGACTAACGTAAGCCAAAATTGTCACACGAGGACTGGCGCCATGGGTAAATCTGACCCAGCCGTAAATAATATATATATTTACTCGAATCAGAGGCAGATAAATGATATTGTACATACAAAATCAAAGGAGAAACATGGAATTTTACATATATATATTTATATTCAAACTTGGGTGTTCAAAAAGCTATGGACATGTTTCTATTGCAGGGTGAAGTTCAAGGCTAGGAGGAAAGGTACAATAAGCGACAGGAAATTAGGGCTGAACAAAACGAAAATATAGAGCATTATTTAAGCGTCAAGTCAAAAATACTCATGCGCCAGTCCTCGCGGGTTAATGTACACAATGCATAACTTAGGGCCGGGTTCAATAACGGAGCGTTAATAGGCCGTGAGTAAATGCCCCGTTAATTTTAACATCGGAAATATTAAACTCGATGGCCTTTGACCAGCATATTCGCCGATTGGCATTAGCAAACAAATCGTTATGTTTAAGGACAGTACAAAACTCTCTGGAAGATTATGATTGTGGCGGTATTTGCATATTCTTTGGAACGAAATAACATGAAATGAACCATGTCTGCCCAAATCCTTATTGACAGAGTTTAATTGTGATAGCAAAAGATACCTTGAGTCAATAAAATCCAATATTTGGGTACACTGTATATTATAACGATATGAAACGTTACGATACGATTTGAATTTATTTGTAGGATTATATCTAATTTAAAAAAAAAGTATAAATCAAACATATTTCCAAAAACGTTAACTTTCTTAATGCTTAGAAATACTTTTAAAAAATCAGATCGGTTGCAATTTGCTTTAAGTTAATATTGAAAGAACACACTCTTCAAAAAAGACACCCCATAGTGGAGAAGTCAAAGATATGGAACTGATGTTGTTCTATTGAGAAATTTTGAGGTTGGGATTCATTGTGAAACTTTATGCTTACGTTGTATTAAAAGGTCTTATGGTACATTATCGTGATAAGAGTTTGTCAAAAAGCTAGAAAGGCTATACGCCAGTCCTCGCGGGTAAAAATTTTGGAGTGATAGAAGCCATTTTTCAGTGTTGCTAATTCTCTATTAAAGAGAATGTGTGCTTTTTCCATTACAGCCTTGACTTGTACAAAACGTGGCTGTCATGTTTACAATTTGAAATGTTTAAGAGCTGCATGGAATATTAAAAACAGTAATGAAAACAAAATACCAATACATTTCGCCAAATTAGTTTATTTCGCTATTAAAGATATTTGCGAAAATTCGCCATTAAAATATTGCAATTTTACATACTGTTGCATACTATTCACAAAGAGATTGCATTTTCTTTTTAATTAACAATTTGTCGCTTTTATCGCGACTGCAAAACATCTGTTCTCGAATAAAACAAGAAGTTCCGTGACGAACTAAAGAGCCTACTTTTCTTAAAATTTAAAATTCATGCCAATGATTAATCTATATGGACCTAGGCTATCTAGAATAATGACGAAATAAAGTTGGTAATATAGAAATTTCTAATTAGTTCGAAATATACCTGGCATTATGTAGCCTGATAGAGCACTACAGTTGGCAGCCCTGGTGACTGAATATATTCTTAGTTCCATCTCTTAAGGCACAGAATACAAAATTTGGCTGAAGTCCAATCGATAGCATGGACTTTACATGCAGTTAAACATTGGACTTAATGCAGCGTGCGTAAAATGATGTTGGCAACAATGTCATGCATGTGTTGGTCAGAAATAATTTGAAATATTATCGTCTATTGTTGTGCCAATTTTGGATGAAATCCATTTGTTAGTATATTAGTTACTGGTATATTAAAATTGGACCTATCAGCAGGCTTAGAATGATGTTGGTAGGACTGACGTACATTAGTTGCTCCAAATTAATCTAGAATGGCAGGTACTATACGTGCGCAAAGTTTGGAGCTGTTGGCTTGCATACTTTCTGAAAGCCTATGTTGATATTAGGGTAAAAATATAAACAGCATTTATTAACAGTTGGCAGTGCTGATTGCTCTTAACAATACGCATAGTCATATATGTTATGGTACACATAGCACATACGAAATTTTGTTGAAATCCAATTGATAGTATAGAAGTAACATGCATTTAAAAACTGGTCCTATTAGCAGGCTTAGAATCATGTTGGTAGCACTGACATACATTAGTTGCTCCAAATTAATCTAGAATGTCAGGCACTATACGTGTGCGAAGGTTAAGGCTGTTGGCTCGCATACTTTCTGATATATTGGTATTTGGATAAAAAATAGAGAGAGCATTTATTGACTGTTGGCAGCCCTGGTGGCTCTTAAGAATACGCTCAGTCATATCCGTTTATGTACACATAGTACATACGAAATTTGGCTGAAATCCAATTGATAGTGTAGGAGTTATATGCATTTAAACATTGGACCTATCAGTAGGCTTAGAATCATTTTGGCAACACTGTCATGTATGGCCTCCTGAAAATTAATCTGAAGTAGTATTATCTATATATGTGCCAATTTTGGAATAGTTCCCATGGATATATTCCAAGATATCCAACATGGAACTGAAATATCAATTGCGATTTTTCAGCAGTTGGTAGCACTGACATAATTTTCAGATATGGCCGTGAGGTATTCAGGTATAGATATTTACTCCTACCAAATTTTGTTTCGATTGCTGCAGCCGTTTAGTAGTTGATAGGGGGGAACACACACACAGACAGACAGATAGACAGACAGAAGGAAAGACAGACAGACAGACATTTTCCCGGATCGATCTTTTTCCTCATTTTTGCAAAATGTGAAAAGTAGACTAAAAATGAAAATTGGGTTATTTGTTGAAGGGAGCATTCGTGATAATGACGAAAAATCAGGACTTTATCATGGTTTGGAAATTTGTTGCTAGTAATTAATCTCCGCTATATTGAGAATTTTGTATGTGGTATGGATGGTCCTTGATTGATAACATTTCTTGTACTGTATCTGTATGTAATTTAATTGCATTGGCTGTTGATGTTATGTTGGTTTTACGGAATGGGTTATGGAAAATGATTATTTTATAATTATTTCATCCAAAGAGGGACCATCATAGGATATTTTAAAAAAATCTTTGAAATATAAAATACACACATCTGAGGGATTCCTGGAGCCAGAAACAGCGGCCAAGAAGAAACAATATTGGACAGCTGAAATGTTAAAAAAGCTGTGAGCAAGAGAATGAAGGAAAACTGGTGCCAAAGAAAACTGAAATCAGGAAGAGTTATTTACGTGGTCCTTAGTTGGCCAAAATCCATTATGATGATCATAGGGTCTAATAATAATAATAATAATAATAATAATAATAATAATAATAATAATAATAATAATAATAATAATAATAATAATATCGTATGGCCTCGGGTGCCGGGTCCAAGCTTTGTAATTTGACACCCAGAGGGTAGGTTGCATGTCGAACTTTGATGTTCCTTGAATCACTTTGAAAGTCAAGGAGGTTAGATATCTAAGCTCCTTGAACACTATAGCGCTTTCTAGTAGAGAAATGAGGAACTTTGTGTTGGCGGAAACTCCCGAGATTGATTTTGCCATTATGAACACGGCCTACTGAATTCAAATGGGTTCTTTGACATGCCAACATCGTATGACATGCGTGTCGTATTTTTGCCGCCTTAAAAAAAATATATCACTTACCACGGCCAGGAGCGAACCTGCAATCTTGGAGTTAGTAGACCGACACGCTAACCACTCACCCACCGTGGCAAGCAACATATTTTTCAAAAGAATTATTTTCTGAGTATGTAAGCGGCTTCGGTGGCGTAGTTGGTAGCATGCTGAGCTTCTATGCCCAAGATCGCGGGTTCAAATCCGGCCGAAGTCGTCGGATTTTTAAGAGCGTTAAAATCCCTCAGTATGCCTTCCTTCGGAGGGGAAGTAAAGCCGGCGGTCCCATGTCATAGATTTATGGCATGTTAAAGAACCTTCCACTAATTACACCTGTGTGAAGCTAAATTGGATAGGTTAAGAATGTAAACAACGCTCTTAGGTTCCTTCGTTCGTTGTTGCGAAGGGCCGACTGCGGTGGCGTCTGGTAGCTAAGTTCTGAACTAGTAGTCGTTGACGGTGGCGTTTGGCGGCAAAAGTAGGAAGCATTTGAAAAATTCAAAAGTCTGCAGCCCTTCCTTGAATTAAAAACAAAACAAAACAAAAACAAAAAAAACCAGATACACACACTAATACAGTCACCACAATTAACACCGGTTATCAGACAGATTCTATGCACAGTCAAAGCACACGGGGCTACATGACCGCGTTGTCGCAGCCCCTAAACGAAAGAACCAACCAACCAATCTGAGTATGTATCATCAAAAAAATTAAAAAATAAAGCACACTATTGTTAACAGATCTGTTTTTTGAATACGTTTTTTAATGAAAATTAATATCAAATCAACGTTGCTCATACAGTATTATATTAAGTTTTAATTTTAGTTTTATAGAATAGTTACTGAAGAAGACCACAATGTAGCTGAAACTTGTATACGGAAACTTATCACCATTTCAACATTATTGACTACGGTGTACAAACTTAATAAATACTAATAGTATTTCAATTATAGTCTATAGTAGGGAGGCTGGGGGGGGGGGGGGGTTGACTCAAATACCGTTATTTATGCAAATTAGGGGGCGTGGCAAGGTCAATGACCTTGAGGTAGGTCATGATCAATGACCTTGAGGTAGGTCATTGACCCCCAAGGTCGCCGGGACCCCGGAAGGTAAACAAACCTTGGAGGGTCCAGGAACCGGTTTGAGGGGGTGTGGGTGGAGGGGGAGGAGTGGGGGGGGGGAGGGGGGGAGGGGGAGGGAGGGGAGGGTGAGGGGGGAAGGGGGTGGTGGCGAGGGTGGGGGATGAGGGGGAAGGATGGAAGAGGCTCTGCACGAGACCCTCCTCGACCCAGTCTCCCTGTTGGACTGAGCGCCTTCTCTGATATTATCCTGGGCTATATAGCTTTGCTTTGAGCCCGATGAGATCCGAGTGTTGCCGAAGGTTTCCGAATCCTTGGTTGTGAATGAATTGTCAGAGAATTGAACTGTCAACTGGTGTGTGTGTGTGTGACGTCACAGCGGATTACGGGATGTGAGGTAGGTCATGAACGGGAGTGATTTGAATGGAAAACATTAGTGTAACTGGTGTGTGTGTGTGTGTGTGACGTCACAGCAGATTACGGGATGTGAGGTAGGTCATGAACGAGAGTGTTTTGAATGGAAAACATGAATGGCGGTGGATGGCGGTGGTTGTTAAACCCTGACGTGGTAGGTTGGTTAGGTGTGAATGGGTCTGAGAGACAAACAAGATGGGGTTGAAAGCGCTCAATGGTAAACAAACATCGATGGTATCGGGAGTAGTGAATGGAATTGAGGGAGAGGGGGAATGAACTGGTTGTTGAATGTGCTCAATGGTAAACAAACATCAATGAATCAGGAGTAGTATTTCCTGTAAATGGTAGGGTGTGGGGTAGGATACAAATCGCATGGTATGTTGAGTCGGCCAGCTCGACATGAAATAAAAACAAGAAGGTGTACACCAGATCTGATTTATTAATCCATGAATTATATGTGGCATTAAAACCTAGCCACTTAACAAAAAGTTTATTGCCACGTTTTTGTACAATTTTTTCAACAAGATAATGCTTGGGATATTGCGTCCTTTGCAGTTCCTCCATGTAGAATCCTCCTTGGATTGGCTGCTTGTTGAGGTCATCAAGTAAATAAACAACTGGATTAGAAAGTTTTACCTTGCGAATACGAAATATTTCTGTGCTCCAGTTTGGTGTGTATCCTTTGGCGAAGATTGTTTTATGTTTACTGATGCGCACATAATCACCAATACGTAATTGATGACGTCGTGGATCTACTGTTTTGATTTTGTGATGAATGCGATCCAATTGCGCAATGTTCTTGGTTACAAGGCGTGGTTTCATTTTGATGGTTCTATGTTTAGTGTTGTTGTAACGTGTCACCAGGTCGCCTACAAGTTCAAGCCAGCGATAGGATCCTCTTGCTGTAAATTGTTCCCACATGCGCGTCTTGAGTGTGCGGTTGAAACGTTCTACAACACTTGCCTTTAGATTGCTAAAAGTGGAATAGTGATGGATGTCAAGTGATTTGAGATAAGCGGAAAAAGTCTTGTTGAAAAATTCTTTGCCCTGATCTGTTTGAAGCAAACGAGGTTGTCGTCTTGACCGCTGAACGATGGTCTTGAATGCAGCGGTGACCAGTTGTGCAGATTTATTCCGAACAGGTTCAACAAAGGCCATTTTGGAATAAACGTCGATGACGGTGAGCAGATAGTTGACCCCGTTGTTAGCTTTTGCATAGGGAATCATTTCAACCAGATCAGCTTGCCAAAGATCGTCAACGCCCCGTGTGATGACACGACGACGATGGTAGAGACGACGAGCTGGTCTATGCAACTCGCGAGCAATGGCAGCCTTAACAGGCGAGGGTGTATGAACACGTTGACTCATTAGACAATAATGCCAGCATGACGAAGCTCCTCTTCTATTTCTAAAACTTCCGCCTCGTGTCCGGTATGACCGGCCTGTTCCGATGCACGCAACAGTTGCAGACGTTTAACCAACTTATTTGGATTGTTCCAATAGGCGAAATCGATGAATGGTTTCAAAGTATTAAACGTGATACCGGACGCTGAATTTGCACGGCGAACACTTGCATAGGTGGGAAACAATTTTGATATGATGGTTTTATATTTGAAGCCCTTATTAGCATTTATTGCTTCAGAACGTTTATAATTACGTCTAAAACCATTTGTAACCATCAAGATGTCTTTATACTTTTCAAGATCTTCTTTATCATAGTCCTCGGTAGAAGGTGTACGTGAAAATAACAGTTCTAAAAGACCTGGCGTCAATTTGTAACGAACTGTTTTAACAATCAAAACATTGTCACTTATCTTGATTGGTGAATCGCCAATTCGAAATCTATTGTTTTCATAGCGAACACCATAGGTAGTATCAGTTTTCTTAGTAAAAAGATCTTCAAGGAAGGGAGTAACCAACGCACCATAATTTTGTAGTAAAATGGATTTTAACCGCACATATTGTTCGGGCGTATTCAATATTTCTTTAAGAGTAGGCTGCTTTTCTTTGGCTCTAGTGGGTGTTTCAGCAATTATTGATGTTTTCAAAAACTGGGACAGCGGTGATTCTTTGGAGCTAGAAGACGGGAGCAATGGAGAAAAAACATCCTCAGGTTCTTCATCATTTTCTTCCTCCTCCTCCTCTTCAATTGTTTGTGTTTCTTTTGAGCGTGTACTAGGCTTTGTTGTTCCTTTCAACACAGCTTCCAGAGGTGATTTCAAATGTTTTTCGACAAACAGTTCACTGTCGGCATGTGCACGTTTTAGATAGCGAAACTTTTGTCGAATGCTATTTCGCGCACGGATTATGTGCTTTTTTAATTGACTCCCTGTTGTCGCCATGACATCTGAACTAATGATGTTTAGAAAAGCGATGCAGCTACTTAAATACGAATGAAATGATCAAATCCCATGCGGTAGCGTCCATTGTTGATGTTGCTCTGCTTATCAATAACAAGACAACTGTGGTGATGAGCGTTCCAACACATGGCACACAACTGTGTAAAGGCTTGAAAGGTCATGTCTGGGTTCACGTGATCATCGTAGACGTGATGCATGTTGCGCTCATCCTGACGGAAGAGAACAATCACGTTGGCATTGTCACGAATCAACTGTTTTGGTATTCGCGAATAGGTTTGAGCGAGATAAAAACAATCAATATATTTATGACGTCCCATGCTAAAGTAAGCCTGAATAATGCCCTGTCGTTCTGTGGCCACATCGTCAAAAATCATAAGCGAATGGGGGCGAACATTGTCTGGAGAAATGACATCTTCGTGCGCTGCGAATGTGAAGTAGCCCATGTTGCGCAGACCTGACATGACCTGTTCCAAGAACACATACAGCGGTTGATACAGCGATTTGGCGAAAATATAGATATTTTGAAAGCGCACTCCGTTTAAGGAGGTGATGAGGGTAAGCAGAAGATTGGTTTTTCCTCATCCCGACGGGCCGGCGATGAGACAGTGAATGGAGGATGGGAAGAGTGATCCATGACGTTGTTCGGACGATGTTGAGAAGAGGTGTGAAACCAAGTCTCCCACCGGAAGTGAATGTTGTTGCTTAATAATCTGCATATCAACTAAATGTGAAAGGGGAAGAGCTGGTCTCTATATACATGAGACAAACGGGTGTTTCAGTTCCAGTGTAACCATGGACGCCTTTGGAAGAACTCTCAAAACAAATGAACGATTTGCTTTGACAAACGATCCAAAACATGATACAGATCCGGCTACTAAACGATATGTCGATGCTAATGTATTGTCACGCACTACAGATGGCAATTACAACTTTAATGGAAAGCGATTGACCAATATAACAGAACCCGTATTACCCTCAGACGCATGTTCAAAAAAGTATGTAGATTATTACCGATTACGACGTATCAAAGGAGATTATGAGGCTCAGAATAAACGTATTACAGGCGTTGCAGATCCTGTGAACGATCAAGATGTGTGCACCAAAGCCTATGTGTTAACCAATGCTGTGGTGTTAACAGAAGCAAAGGACTATGACGTACATCAACGTCGAATCACTCAGCTGGCTCTTCCAACAAACAACACGGACGCTGCTCGAAAGGACTATGTAGATAACAAGGTGAAACAGGTGCTCAGTATTGTGCCCACCCTAACTGCAAAGGGCTATACAGCAAATAATGCACGCCTTGTGCATGTGGCCGATCCTGAAGATGATCAAGATGTTTGTACAAAACGGTTTTTAAACTCTGAAATGGAAAAGGTGTGGGAAATTAAGGAGAACGCTCTACAGATGAAGCGAAGACGAATAGCCGAAGTTGCTGATCCTGTGCAACCTCACGACGTGACGACCAAACGATTCTTGGAACAACGGTTATCGCTTTTTATTAAATCAATACCCTCTATATTTCTGCTTCACATTGTAAACCAACAACCGGTAAAAGATCCCAATAACCTCGCCTACATACTACGTTCGGGGTATGACAATTACCGTTTAATGTATGATGGTGCCATTCGTGTAATTGAGTATGCACCAGATTTGAAACATTTAGAGGTACGATTAAACGGTAGTGTTCAACCACTTATTGATCAACCGGTGAAAGCCGGAGACAAATTATTCTTTCACTTGAAACTCTCGTCTGAAGAAAAAGAGGCGGGGAAAACGATGAACGATTTTCCTCTGTATATAGAACTTGAATATACAGCCACCATTGAATAAATAACTACAGGTTCCCTTCCTGAGGAGCGTTAGTTGTGTTCTATACTTTGCGGTGTGAGGTTGTCTTGTTCTTTGGTCGCGATGGTGAAACAGAGATATGTGGTGAAGAAGAGGAAGAAGTTGTCCAGAAAGGGAGGTTTTAAAGCTATTCTTCATGCGGCACGTCAAGCTTCGCGCGGAGAAACAAATAGTGAGTTGGCTATTAAGAAAGCACTCCGAGCAGCACGATTGCACGCGAATCCCAAAAGTAAACTACGTTTTAGAAAGCGTGCCCGAGTTATTCCTGTGCCGAAACGTGGTGGATTTTTACCTGCACTGTTTGCTGGACTAGCAGCCCTGGGTTCACTTCTTGGAGGAGCAAGTGCGGTAGCACGAACGGTGAAAGCTGTTGAGGAGGCGAAGCAACAGTTGAAGGAAAGTGAAAGGCATAATAAAACTGTGGAGGCCATAGCACTGCGCGGCAAAGGTGTGAACATGAAGCTAGCACCCTACAAGAAAGGACTCGGCATTTACATGTCGCCAAGAAACGGTTAATCGATGCACTGCCACGACGAGCCATGACGCATGAGGAAGTTATAAGATATGCAAAACAGCTTAAGATCTCCCACTTTCGAGGCGTGTTTATGCGCAACCAGCTACCGTCTCGACCACGGAGCCATGAAAGTGCAGTTGTCAATTTGGATGACAGTCATGGACCGGGAACGCATTATGTGGCCTACATAAAGCATGGGCGAACCGTGTGGTACTTTGACAGTTTTGGAAATCTTCCTCCTCCGACAGAGCTTGTTCGCTATTTTGGAAGCAGTGCAACAATACACTATAATGTGAAACGAGTGCAAAATTTTAACACGCAACAGTGCGGTCGTCTATGTTTGACTTTTCTATATAAGACCGAGCACGGCGGGTGACGTGGTCATTATGACAACAGAAAGTAGAACGTTTACAGTGCACGGACAAGGTGCGGAAGTAACTGTTGACTTTTATCCCCCTATTGAATTGGGACGACGACCCTACGTGCTGGGACTTGTTTCGTTTGAAGGCTATAATAGAATCTGCAACATAATTGAAGACGTTAATGATAAGTTCTACTACGATGACTATGTGTTAACTCTACCGTCTGGCAGCTACACCGTAGATGATATTCACGATCACATCTACACAACTCTCACCAAAGAATTTAGTCTAAAAGCATTTCTGGACGGGACACGCAAGTTTGAACTCATAGCCAACAACGTGACACATCGCTGCAGTATTCTTTCTTCTTTTAGGATTGATTTTAAATCTCAACCAGATTCGATTGGGTCATTGTTAGGCTATTCACCACAAGTTTTAGTACCGAACGTGATACACAAGTCTGACCAACCGGTGAAAATAATTGAAGATCATCACGTATCTGTCACGTGTAATATTATTACAGACGTCTACACCAATCAAGATCCCTCGCATTCGCTTTATGATTTTATTGTTACTTCACCTGGTGGTTATATCATCCGCGAAAACCCGTCGGTGGTGCTCTATCATCCTGTGAGTGTGAGCAACATCAGGAATATTACCTTAAGACTGGTGAATAGAAACCAACGTCTCATCCGGTTAGACCCTCATACACCTGTGACCTACAAACTGTATCTGAAGCCAGCATGAAACAAGTGTATAAAGCGGCAACGCTGTCAAGAGCAGGTGTTAGTTGTGCTCAACACGTGTACAGGTTAACACGTGTCAACAAGCAGATCCTACAACAACTTGGTTACATCTTACGTCATGAATTCGATTCTAGACGTGACAAAACCCTGTCGAAGTACAGGAGGGCATTGTAAGAATTGAACACCATTCCTACCAACCGTATACTCAGGGACTAAATAATAATGATGAGATTCGAATTACTATTAACCAACAAGATATCTACACGCTTCCACATGAAAGTTACATCCAGATTGAAGGGCAACTCACCAAATTGGATGGTACCATTCCAACAACGTCAAAGTTGGCCAACAATGCTTTGGCCTTTTTGTTTTCTGAGGTTCGCTACGTGATCAACGGTATTGAAGTGGATACTACTCGAAATGTTGGCATAACAAGTGTCATGAAACTTTATCCCTCGTACGGAAGCGAAGAGAGTAAAGCTTTTTGTATGGCTGGTTGGTGTCCCAACTCAACCAACGACTGGATGATTAACGATGATGGTACATTTACTGGACATTTACCTCTAAAATTAATACTAGGCTTTGCAGAGGATCATAAGCGCATTGTTGTGAACGCAAGACAGGATCTGATTCTTGTACGAGACAGGAGTGATTATAATGCACTAAAGGGAGCTGATACATCGCCAATAGATACAAAAATTCTACTGCAACGAATTCTATGGAAAGTACCGCACGTTACTCTATCAGATCAGAAAAAATTGAGTCTGCTCAAGATTGTGGAGAAGGATACAGCTTTACCCATTCAATTTAGAAGCTGGGAGCTGCATGAATACCCGGTATTACCACTCTCCGATACACATACTTGGTCTATAAAAACCTCACGGTATACAGAGCGGCCACTCTACGTCCTGGTTGGATTTCAAACAGATCGCAAATATCAACAGAATAAAGATGCATCAAAATTTGATCACATCCAATTACGAAATATACGACTCTTTTTGAACGGAGTTACCTTTCCCTATGAGGGAATGGATTTAAACTTTAACAAGAACAAATATGGTAAGCTCTATGACATGTTTGTAAACTTTCAGACTTCCTATTATCAGAAAGAGGCATGTCCGCTATTATCACCACAAGACTTCAAGTCCAAGGCGCCTCTGGTGGTGATGGACTGTTCGTATTTGGAGGAGTCGATGAAGGAAACAACAATTGATATCAGACTAGAATTTGAAACATCGACAGTTATTCCAGAAAAAACAACAGCCTATTGCCTTATTGTTCACGAGGCACAAGTGTTTTATCAACCGCTGTCCAATATGGTGACCAGAGTATAAATAGCATGTCTTCCTGTATTGCCCTTCACAGTCATGGAAAGCTACGATGAAGTCACAACCCCCTCTGCGAGGTGGGTCTGCAAATGTGAAAGTGATTCACCAGGCTCAGATGAAGATTCAAGGTTTACCATTTATCGCGCCCTAGTGAGTGAAGCTATAACTGCCTATCACAAGAATCATACTGTGCTTAGAATGCCGCCGCATCTGGTTCACTATTTACCAGATGGATTCATGTCTACGTTTGGTATTCATGACAGGGGGTACAACAACAAGCCCATCGCTAATCAAACAAATAATGTGGACGATGGCGTTGCCAAAGCTTCATCTTGTCATGTTGGAGAGCGGGTAGATTGCATGGACTGCAAATGCGATCGTTGCTCAACAAGTCGAGACGCTGATGCAGCATTTGAGATTTATCGCACCCTGGTGAGTTTAGCAATACGCGCCTACCATAAAGCACAATTTCTTCGTGAAATGCCGCAGCATCTGATTGCCTATTTACCAGCTGGATTTCTGACCGCGTACGGTGCACACGACATTGACCTTAATTGGGATAAGCTACCATTACACCTCCGTATGTCGGCGGATGTTGCAGCCTGTCGTCCTTGTCGTAGACACTTTATGCATCGAGGAGATTCTCACTGTGATTGGGATGGTCCAAATCCTATGATAAAAAATTGTAAGCGATGTACTGATAACTTTATGAATAAAATTGTGTAATTGATTCTTTGTGTGTATATTATTTCCCCGCTCCTATCCAATCAGTTAGTTGTTAAGAAGCAGCGGTGGTGGAAGGTGTGATATCCGTCGCCATGCCGAAAACATTGATTGTCGACGTGCAGGGTTTCAAGGTGAACGGAAACAAGTTTGTATTTAAAGAAGTAGGAATTATTGACTGCACAACCATGTGGGCACCAAGAGTAACCAGTTTTGTCTTTGAACCACCGTTTCCATTGCATTTGCAGTCAGACGAGGACAGAAGACAAACAGAGTGGTTGCAACGCAATTTGGGACTAGTCTGGAAAGAAGGCGACATTCCTTACCAGCATCTATCACTTGTTCTGAAAGCTCACTTGTTTGGTGCTGACCTTGTATTTGTAAAGGGAAGTGAAAAAAAGGAATGGTTGCGTCAGTATGTTAATTCAACATGTCAACTTGTTGACCTTCATGATCTGGGATGTCCTGCACTGTACAACCTGTCCGTGCCTGATGAACCTCTACAAAATAAAACACTTCAAAATGTTTGGAAGCTTTTTGATTGGCTAGCTCGCAGAGCATGTCAAAACTTGCATGTTGAGTGCAAAGCGTCGTAACGTCAGCTTCAGTGTGAGACATACCAGTGATCAGTGTGGACGTGTAGTAATATGGCAGCAATTGAAGGTTTGGACGCAAACCCCACAGAGCGAGCTATTGTCAAGTTTTTTGCCTGTAAAAAAAAGCTTGACAGTTTCACAGATGAGGAATTGAACGCTTTGCCCAAGGCGTTCCTTTTTTATGTTGCTTCAAACGCGGTGAAAAATATTTGGCACAGTGTACCTAGTGAATGGAGCAGAGATCCTGGTCTGCGTGAACTACAACCATGCACTGACTTTAGTCATCACCAGCAAGTGTCTATTACTAAAATGCCATCCATTAGACAGTGTGGAACGTGTCAGCTCATCAAATTGTACCACGGCCATACAAATATACCGTCCTGTAAAGACTTTGCTTCATCATTCCATGGTTGCGATGAAGAAGAGGAAGAAGAGACAGCAGCGGCAGTATCGCCAGCACCAAAAAGTAAGACAACGATTGAAAAAGATATATCGGACCTTTGCTGGTCATGGTCTAGTTAACAAGGCCATTGATGTACTTCCCATTGAACTGCATATTCCCGGATATCAATTTTGTGGTCCTGGGACTAAACTAAACCAACGTCTAGCACAAGGTAATTCTGGAATCAACAAATTGGATGCTGCGTGTAGAGATCATGACATTGCTTACAGCGACAAGAATGCAGAAGTACGTCGAGTTGCAGACCACATTCTTCTAAGAAAGGCTGTGCAGCGCGTGACATCATCTACTGCTTCCATTGGTGAAAAGATTGCAGCCTTGATCGTGGCAGGAGCTATGAAGTCAAAGCTAATGATTGGTGGTGGTTGTGGATTAGCGAGGAAAAGGACAAAGAAATAACCTTGAATCAAATATTGTTAAGTATTTATTTGAGAGTCAGTCCACCAGATTACAGCATTCACAAAAGATGTTTTGGTTTCTTCTTGTAAAAACATACAATTGTAATAAAAAAGAATTGAAAAATTAAAGTGTGTTCTTATTTACTAGGTGTGGAAATGTCCAAAAGGCAAGCTATTTACACCATCCCACAACCGTTTATTGTCATATGTAGACAGCGATGTTTTATTTTGATTTACTGTAAATATATTATGGTTCTTTGAAAGAATGCGTGTTTGCTGGTACAAGCGAGAGGTGTTTGTGTAGAGTACACATCGATATTCCTCAACATTGAGGAATTGTGTGACGCTACGAAGAACACCCTTCGCTTTGCATTGACCTTTATTCTTTTGTGTTGAAAATGCGTACATTTTCGGCGCCAAAGCCACAAATTCCGTCATAACATCACCAGCACACTCATCCTTAAATAGACCAATGTGTTTTTTATTCATGGGAATTATGCCAAACATATTGTTAACCTCATAGTTTGAGGTATCAAAGTAACTTGGATGTTCTCTCATCACAGAGTAAATATCCGTCTTATTGGTTTGATAAATAAGACTGTCTGTATCCATATACAGTAATTTTACATCTCCAAACTTTTGTTTGGCAAACTCATAATGAAATTGATACATTACAAATTTTGAAAAGTCAAGTATTACCATTCCTAAGTAAATTGGTTTGTTATACATGATTTCTGTCTTTGACAATTCAATGGTTACTAAATCAGTTTCAATAACTCGTACTGAATGGAAATTGGGCATAGCAATATATTTTCGTGCGCCATATCGACCATCCCAGTGGTTTACCAAATGAATAGTTCTTTGCTTTCTAATATTTTCCATAGATTTACCGTAGCATGCATTGTTCATTAATTTATAAAAATTTGACTCGAATGTAGTCTTGGCGTGCTGCCGATAATGAGTATTTAATTGCATGTACGGTTGTAACCATGGTTTCTGGTCAAAACAAATAATGCGGTGAATGGTTTGTAGCTTCAAACCGTGTTTCAAACATTGCATTAAATTTTCGATGTGTATGACGTAGCGATTTTTCGGATTTAAAGTTGCCAGCAACTTTTTATTGTTGGAACGTGAACTGGGAGGTTGTAGTTTTTCAACACAAAATGGTAGATCAGAATGATCATTGTGTATCTCGCGGGGATATAATATGTCAACTTCTAGAACATAGCCACGTGTGTTATTGCTCAACGCGTCCTGTAAATTAAAATTTGAAACTTCATCTGAAGTCAGCCATCGAAAATTTTGATACGGAAGCGGTTTTTCCATAGCATATCCGTATAAATTGTTACAATCCAGGTAGGTGAGGTATGTTGTAGGTTGCTTTGGTTTGTATGTATCCATATATGGATTATTTGCTTTGGCATGCTTTTGCACAAGCGATACAAGCCCGCCACGTATCCCGCGTTCAAAAAAGAGCAACATGTCGATGTCAGTTAATAGTTCCAGTTCTATTTCAGTTACCTTCAACATACAGTCCCAACTGTATCCGGCAAGGGTGTAGTAATGGGCTGGATCTAGATTGTAGATTTCAAGACACAGTTTGCGAAAGTGTTCAAACACGTCTGTCAAAAGTAGTGTATCAATTTTGAGGTATAAATCAGCATACTCGCCCAAAGTTGATATCTTGAACACGTCCCATACTTTTTGGGCGTGTAAATAGTCTTCTTCAGAAATATGACTTTTTGTTAAGTCATTGTAAAATTTATCCTTTGAAGGGAGTGCAGTTTCCTGCAAACATGCCCAATTGTTTACATGATTATAGGGAAACACCCCTTTTCGAATGCATAATTCAAATTGTTCGTCACCAGTAAAGTTTTGACGTACAGAATTCAAATTGTTTGGGTGAAGCCCTTGAACCAGCGCATCCAATGATGATGCGAGGAATCTATACGAATCTAAAAATCGTATACTAATTCCATTGCGCCATTTTGTAAACGAAATAAAATTTTCATGATTTTGTGGAATTAAAGAAAACTTTTGGTTTTCAAGGTTAACAAATTCCTTAATAATTAGATGACTGTCATACCGAGACATGTTGTGCAAGAAACAAGAAATATAGCGTGCTCTTTTATAGGCCAAATTACATGCACTATGAGCCGCTCCTCTAAATTTGCCAGTGTACCGATTATGGTCCCTCACCGGCGTGTCACAAGTTGCTATTGGTTTTTGACAAATGTGGCAAGTGGTTGCTGTTGCAAAAGCCACCTCGTCTGCATCCAACATTTGAAGCGGAATTGGGTTTTCCAGGATATTGTACACCCGATCTGCCAAGGCGTCCAATTCATTTAAAAACCAAGCAGCAGCATTTGCATCGCGATAAGATTTGAAGTAAGAAAGCGATGGGTCATATGAGCAAATCACGTTTAGAGCACAACTGAATGGCACATGTTGCTGTACTTGCTGAGTGTACGGGCGTGCTGGATCCGGGTTACATGTGTCAATGGGTGTGGTTAAACATTCAAAATCTGCATATACTGTAAATGGAAGCGGTTCTTGACGAGACACATTTTGAAATTTCATACTGGCTTTATCCTTTTCTGGGAATGTAATTTTTACAGCTGGTTGTGTAATGCAATCAATAGTATGGGCTGTCAACTTTTGATTGCTAGTAAAATATTGCAAACAGCGATCACATATATATACCCTATTTTTACTCTTTGTAACTTGTGAACGAACTAGTCTGGAAAGATCTTTGATATAACAATAATGGTTGCACAATTCCCCTTCAATGTACAATAAATTAAAATGCTTTTCTTTTTTTTCCTTTGTCACATAGAGTGGCCCAATAACTTTGTCCCCTTCAACTCCGTATACATTAATGGAGTAAAGCAGATTTTTAGATTCAAAACGAGAAATGGCGTTGAGGTCCATTGGGAATTCTATGTCTGCTAAATTTAGACTGATCATTAATTCCATAAATTTCTCGTGATATTTGCCCATTCTGTGAACATTTTTACTTGCAGAACATAGCCCAGCAGCCAGGGACCAAATAAAGCAGAAAACATCATTATTATCCACATTGATAACTGCGTGACGGTTTTCCAACTGTTTAGGCAAATTAACATGAGATGACCCACTATTTATGGGATCAAAGGTGCATACATTAATTTTAAGATGATTGATAGCTTCCAGCGATTTGCCGCTTTCTAATTCTTGAAACTCAGCAAAGCGTGTTGTGAGTTTATCAACAATGTTTTTACTATACCAACTGTGTATATTATCAGTGCGGTATAATTTAGTCATGTGTGTGTGTAAATAGATTGGCTGTATGATCTCCTCACCTTGTTTCAAAATAGCAAAGTCACATAATAATTCAGCGTTAACCTTTAACGCTACATGTTCTCTTAAACAGTCTTGTATTTTGTTTTGAAAAATGTTGTAACTAGTGTTTAAATATTCATTGAGATTTAAAATGTTTGCATCATTATTGACTTTAGTGCACCAGATATTGTTATTGAAACAACTATCCACATCTTGCCAACTTTGTATCGGTGGCGACATGATGTCCCTTAGTACTTAACAATTACAAAAACTGAACGGTTTGCAGAGAGAGTGAACCAAAGTTTATTTTCCCTGCAAATTCCGTTTTTACATAAACTAATTTTAAATTTTATTTTTTTCTTCTATGAATTCCACAAGACATCTTTTGTTTTCCAGTCCCATGTATTTTAAATAGATGGTCCCTTTGTTGAGATCGGCTACATCTTCCTCGCTGAGTTCCTTGAATCTCGACGGTAGAAATACTACAAAGTCCTCCAGTTCACAAAGAATACGTTCCCCAAATTTCGTCTTGACTCGACGAACAGCAGTTACCAAATAAGACTCGTTTACCTGCAGATCCTGTAGTCGTTTAGTCTCTGGTCCAGCATCTTTCCCTATGGAATTCGCATTTTTTATTGCCGACATTCTGAAATCGAATTTGATATCTATAATAGTGTTTTAGTATACCTAAGCCATTAGCAAATATGTATATACACACAAAAGTTATCAAAACCCTTCTACACACCCATTATCGCTAGCCACTAATTTAATTGTCAGCAGCTTGCGTTCACCATTTTCCTACTTCTCCTCAATCCATTACAAGAACACAGGTTATCAAACAAGTTATACACCCAGGTGCTACATGGTCAGGAGCTGGCCATGACTGTACTTTGGTGAAGCCGGGTCAGATTGCTTGTATAATTTAACTGTTCCCTGGCAAAGCCGGGGGCAAACTGCTTGTGTAATTTAACTGCCCCCCCGGGCGAAGCCGGAGCGGGTTACTAGTATAATATATAACTGTTCCCGGGTGAAGCCGGGGTGAATTTCTTGTATAATTTAACTGTTCCCGGGCGAAGCCGGAGCGGGTTTCTAGTATAATATATGACTGTTCCCGGGTGAAGCCATGGCAGATTGCCTGTATAATTTAACTGTTCCCGGGCGAAGCCAGGGCGGATTGCTTGTATAGTTTAACTGTCCACCGGATGAAGCCGGAGCGGGTTTCTAGTATAATATATAAATGTTCCCGGGTGAAGCCGGGCAGATTGCTTGTATAATGTATAACTGTTCCCAGACGAAGCCGGAGCGGGTTTTTAGTATAATATATAACTGTTTACGGGCGAAGCCGGGGAAGATTACTTATATCATTTAACTGTCTCCCGGGCGAAGCCGGAGCGGGTTTCTAGTATAATATATAACTGTACTTGGGTGAAGCCAGGGCAGATTGCTTCTATAATTTAACTGTTCCCGGGAGAAGCCAGAGCGGGTTTCTAGAATAATATATAACTGTTCCCGGGCGAAGCCGGAGCGGTTTTCTAGTATAATCTATAACTGTTTCCGGGCGAAGCTGGGGCAGATTGCTTGTATAATTTAACTGTTCCCGGGAGAAGCCAGAGCGGTTTTCTAGTATAATCTATAACTGTTCCCGAGCGAAGCCGGGGCGGATTGTTTGTATAATTTAACTGTTCCCGGACAAAGCCGGGGCAGATTGCATGTATAATTTAACTGTTCTCGAGCGAAGTCGGTGCATGCTTTTGGTATAATATAACTGTTCCCGGGCGAAGCCGGGTTGAGTTTCTGGTATAACATAACTGTTTCCCGGGCGAAGCCGGGTCGGGTTGTTTGTATATTATATCTGTTCCCGGGTGAAGCCGGGGGGCAGGTTGCTTAAATAATGTATCTGTTAATATACACCCTAGTGCATGGGGGGCTACATTAGTTGGGAGGTGCTGATTTAAATGTCCTTAACTAAATAGGTTACTTGACCTGGAGCGGATGTATAAAAGTGAATGCATTTCTCGATGGTAATGTTACATAAATCCTTCACCTTTGCAATACATAAGAGATCATTATCTATTACGTGACTGCCTCGAGCACCGTAATTATCTCGCGGGCAATGCAGTGAAATCGGCAACATTTAATTGGATAATAACAGTAATTATATATAATTGAGCTGCATTCATTTTATATATCCCAGGCAGCTAGTGGTTTAAGATGCAAGTCACGTTAAGACCAATCTTATTACATGCTATGAATTCTGCTCGTTTCATACTTGAAGTAATTATTGCTTGTCTGATTCATACCGTATAACTTTTAAACCAGCTTTGTCAATAGGCCATTATACTATTAAAATTCTAAACATCTTCATGTGGATTTAAGTCTACCATCTCAGCATTTACAAGTACTGTAATGTACAGTTGTTGTTTGAGTCTTCAGTCTTTTGACTGGTTTGATGCAGCTCTCCATGCCTCCCTGTCCTGAGCTAATCGTTTCATCTCTACATAGCTCCGACACCCTACACCCGACACAATCTGTTTAACATATTCTAACCTTGGTCTACCCCTACAGTTTTTGTCCTCGACCCTTCCTTCCATAACTTAGCTTGCTATTCCTACTGCCTTAATATGTGTCCTACCAATCTATCTCTTCTCTTCATTAGCAGTCGCCAGAAACATCTCTCCTCTCCCACTCGTCTTAATACCGCTTTATTTGTTACTCTCTCTACCCATCTGATCTTTATCATTCTCCTGTAACACCACATTTCAAATGCTTCAATTCTCCTCTTTTCTGTACAGTACAATCACTTATTTTGTAAACCATTTGGCTGAGTTAGTCTCCCAGTAGCACATAGTCAAATATATACACTAGGATATACTTTAAAGTTATATACTTAAGTATGTTGAATATTACCTGATAGACAAGGATCCAATTGCAATCTAGTGTGAATGCTGTAAGCTCCTAGCCAACTCTACTTTCATTTCAATTCTGCTCGACTATTTATACCCCTCCGAATACGGGAAACGCCCATGGATTACCGTTCCTTTCACACAAACATGACCTCCATACGGCATTACCCTGCATTAATACAGGAATCGTTACTGACCTTCCTTTCACCAGAAATAGCTCCACACTGTATAACCCTGCACAACTACTTTAAACACTCCTAATTAATCCACCTTTCACCAGAAAACACACAGTATATAAAGAGAATGTTCCTTTTCACAACATATCATTCGCTGCAATGTCTGGGAACAAGAACAATGAAGTCATGGAGATGGAAGAAGAAGAAAACAACGAGGAGTTGACGCTTGATCTGTTAATGTAAGTATTATTTATTTACTAAAGCCTTATGTAGCAGCACGTCAGTCTCTCACGGCTGGGTGCGTGGTTCAATTCCAGTCACTTTATGTTAGATCTGTGCTGGCAAACCAAAAGCAGACAGGTTTTTCTCTGGGAACACCAGTTTTCCCTGTCAAAATTTTCTTCCGGCAACAGCCTCCACTATCATTTTTTTTATCTGTCATTCATTTAAACATTGACTCTCAAAAGTGAGACAGGCTTTGACAGCCAACACAGATCTTTCTCGCCGCTAGATGGAGTTTAATTCATTCCATTCCTGATCTGGTCAAATACTGGAAGCAAGCGGTGTTTTTTTTTTCTTCTTCAAAATGATTAGAAATACTGAGCGTAGTTACCGTTTTTGTAGCCCATGTTTACTTGGGTGTGAGTAGAATTTGTCTGATAACCCGTGTTATTGCGATGAATAAAAAAGGATTGGGAAGGAAGTCAGATTTTTTTAAGTGTGTTAAAATCCTTCAGTATGCCTTCCTTTGGAGAGGGAGTAAAGCCAGTGGTTACATGTTCTCACTTTATGACATGTAAAAGATTCGTTCACAGACTAAACTTGTGTGAAGCTAAATTGACAGGTTAGATTTTGTCAAAACAAGTTCCAAAATTTACCACTAGATGGCATTATTATCTGGTAGCAAAAAACTTGGAACTTGTAGCTCACCCTAAAGGCGTTCGCTGGAAGCAGCTACATACTCAAGTGAGTCACACATGTTCGTGAACACTGCCAGCACTGAAACCCATACTCAAGTTCCAACATTCACCACTAGGTATCATTAATATCTAGTAGCAAAATTTTGAAACTACTTAAAAATGAACAGAACTTGTAGCTCACCCTAAGGGCGTCCGCTGGAAGCTGCTGCAGACTTAGGTGAACTGTACTTGCTCTCACACACTCCCAGCAATTCACAATACAATATTTAGATAAACAAGCGTTATAAAACAATTTTGTTGTACTCTTTATTGTATACATTTTTTTTTTATAGTTTTGGAAATGATCCAGATTTGGTGAGGTTTTTTGCCGATTTGATGTCGGCGATGGAAAGGTGTGAGAGAGTTGGAGAAGATGAAGAAGAAGAAGAAGATGATGATGAAGAGGAAGATGAAGAGTCAAAATAAATCATAATTTTACTTTTTTTGCTTCTGGTTTTATTTGTTTTTACATTCACCCTACCAAGCAAGCCAGAGTTCAACACCCACCATCCATCTCCATTCATGATTCAGACACGTTTAGCTCATCATTTGTCCCGCACCCTCTCAATCACCGTAAGGTCATTCCCAGACATGACCTACCATACAACCCGTTGTCAATCTCAGGATTAGTCATCCCATGTGACGTCACACACAGGTTAACCGTTCAAATCTGTTTATTCATTCACACACCAACCTATGTTCATTAAACATCCACCCACGCATCGATGTTTGTTTACCATTGAGCGCTTTCAACCCCATCTTGTTTGTCTCTCAGACCCATTCACACCTAACCAACCTACCACGTCAGGGTTCAACAACCACCGCCATTCATGTTTTCCATTCAAAACACTCTCGTTCATGACCTACCTCACATCCTGTAATCTGCTGTGACGTCACACACACACACACACACACCAGTTACACTAATGTTTTCCATTCAAAACACTCCCGTTCATGACCTACCTCACATCCCGTAATCCGCTGTGACGTCACACACACACACACACACCAGTTGACCGTTCAATTCTCTGACAATTCATTCACAACCAAGGATTCGGAAACCTTCGGCAACACTCGGATCTCATCGGGCTCAAAGCAAAGCTATATAGCCCAGGATAATATCAGAGAAGGCGCTCAGTCCAACAGGGAGATTGGGTCGAGGAGGGTCTCGTGCAGAGCCTCTTCCATCCTTCCCCCTCATCCCCCACCCTCGCCACCACCCCCTTCCCCCCTCACCCTCCCCTCCCTCCCCCCCTCCCCCCTCCCCACCCCCACTCCTCCCCCTCCACCCACACCCCCTCAAACCGGTTCCTGGACCCTCCAAGGTTTGTTTACCTTCCGGGGTCCCGGCGACCTTGGGGGTCAATGACCTACCTCAAGGTCATTGATCATGACCTACCTCAAGGTCATTGACCTTGCCACGCCCCCTAATTTGCATAAATAACGGTATTTGAGTCAAAACCCCCCCAGCCTCCCTACTATGGTAGGAGGATTTGCCTATTAAAGTAGGAGATTGGGGAGAGCATAGGAGGTTAAGGGCATCCGGCCAGCCTGCTCAAGTCCTCTAACATAAGGGAGTTGTCTATAAAACACTGCCCCAGTTTCATGAAAGTAGGCGATTGGAAAGAGCATAGGTAGTGAAGGGCATCCGGCCAGCCTCGTCAAGATCTCCAACATAAGAGAGTTTCACCTGGCAGCCATCTTGCGCAATAGCCTCTGTACCAGTCATCTCAAGTCCTCTAGAGTAGCGCGCAGTGGTCATCTTGCCCACTAGCCCATGTGCCAGCTCCCAAGAGTTAGTTCCATAAGAGACCATGTATAGCGGCCATCTTGCCCATTAGCCCCTGTGCCAGCTCCGGCCTATTGCACCTACTGTCTATTATTATCCATTATATATATAGTTAAAGCCACGGTTTTTGGCCGGTCAATTCCGGTTTCCAAGTCCTACAGAGGACAGGTGGTGAGCCTCAGGCAATTGATACGTGAGTTTTCAGTTGCGCGGAAAGCAATTGGGAAAGCCCGGACAACTTTCAATTTTTTTTCGCTATCGTTTTACCCTCCAGAGTTGGGTTTTCCCACGGACTAAGCGAGGGATCCCACCTCTACCGCCACTGAGGGCAGTGTCCTGGAGCTTGATACTCTCAGGCAGGGAAACAACTGGGGTGTGGGACCAGCACTACACCCAGGCAGCCTCACTTGCAAAGCGAACAGGGGGCCTGATGAAGGAATGGGAAGAGTGGGAGGGTTAGGCAAGGAAGTGGGAAGGAGGCGGCCGTGGCCTTACAGCAGGAACCATCCCGGCCTTTGCCCGAAGACAAAGTGGGAAACCACGGAAAAGCACTTCGAGGATAGCTGAGGTGGGATTCGAACACCTTCTACTCATTTGGGCCACCCGAGGCCGAGTAGACCCCGTTCCAGTCCTCATATCACTGATCAAATTTCGTGGCCGAGCCGGGAATCGGAACCCAGGACCTCCGGGGCGGCAGCTAACCATGCTGACTGCTACGCTACGGAGGCGACCAACTTTCAATAAGATGCGGAATTTGTTCAAACATCATGGGCTGACACTAACTACGAAAATCAGGCTTTTGCGTTGTTATGTGTTCTCGACTCTTGTTTACGGTGCTGAGATATGGACTCTGACAGAGTCTCTATGTAAACGGTTAGAGGCCTTTGAAACGTGGCTGTACAGAAAGATATTGCGGATACCATGGACAGACCATGTCACAAATGTTGAGGTTCTCAGAAAAATGGAAAAAAAAATTATATACGAGCCTTACAGTAGTCTCACATGACGTGTACCATCTGACGTGTTATCCTACTCGTCTACTTCACAGCTTGGACATTCTTAAAATGTTAATTTACTCTCCATTTTCATACTGGTACTATGATGAATGTATAGATTGAATCGGAGATATGCTACTGTCACATTTGTGGCGCAGCGGTCAAGCTGTTAGTCTCTCACCAAGGTAGACCGGGTTTGATTCCCGGTCAATACATGTGAGATTTTCGAATTTAAATGCCATGTCCTGTGGTTCGCATTCCACGTAAAAGTGAGGTACCGTGGATCATGATCGTGAGATTAACAGACACGCAAAACTACAAGCTTCCTTTCTTCCTTTTACATCAATAATTCATAATAACGAAGTGACACACAACGTCGACAGTACTCTCAAATACTGTGAGCACATTCCTCAGTAAGTATAACATTCATTATTCTCAAGGCTCTCATACAGTTCGTCGTAAACAATCAAAACATGGCTTCCTACAATCATGAAATGACCTAGTCTCACATATGATGAAAATACAGCTTTTATTCCACTCATATAACAACATTCTGTTATGCATTTAATATTTGACTACTCACCCACAGCTTGACAATAATGCCGCTTACTTAAATGTAATTTGTCGTCTTTGTCCTACCCCATGTGATATTCAACCTTGAATGTGAAGCTTCATAAACTGCCCAATGCGTCTTCACTTCCGTCCGATCCACTTCCGTTCGATCCACTTCCGCCCGATTCACTTCCGTCCCATTTTTCTGGCAGTGCGTCTTCACTTCCGTCCGATCCACTTCCGTTCGATCCACTTCCACCCGATTCACTTCCGTCCCCAATTTTCAAAATCACTCCCACAAAACTATCCAGCAACCGAGCGGAAAGATGTTGCACATCAAAAAACAAGGAAGTATTAACCATCGTGAAAATCAGAAAAATGCAATACAGAGGACACATCATGAGGAATACCGCCAAGTACCATCTCCTACAGTCTATTCTTCAAGGAAAAATACCAGGGAAGAGAAGTGTTGGACGAAGAATAATATCCTAGTTTAAAAAATCTCACAGCCTGGACCTCAAAAACATCTACTGAATTATTCCGAGCTGCAAATGACAGGAACAGCACAGTCAAGATGGTAGCCAACATCCGGAACAGATAGGAACCAGAAGAAGAAGAAGAAGAAGAAGAAGAAGAAGAAGAAGAAGAAGAAGAAGACTTTGAAACTGGGGCTCACCGGCCAAAAACAGTGGCGTGAACTGAAGATGTCCGTAAAACAGTAACCGCTGTTTTCTTATGGTATCTGTGATTTTTTTTTGTAACTTGATAAATTTCATGTGATTTCTTTTAGCCTATATCCAAATTCCATTTTCACACTTTGGTCCTAATATTTTCCTGAAAATTTTCCTTTCTTGTTTTCGATAATTTTTATTCGAGATTTGCCACTGATTATAATAGTTTGGTTGGTTGGTTCCTCAGTTTAGGGGCTGCGACAACGCTGTCATGTAGCCCCGTGTACTTTGGGTGTGTGTAGAATCTGTCTGATAACCGGTGTTAATTGTGATGACTGTATTAGTGTGTGTTATCTGTTTTAATTCAAGTAAGGACTGCAGACTTGCATTTTTTCAAGTAGTTCCTACTTTTGCCGCCAAACGCCACCGTCAACGACCAACTAGTTCAGAACTTAGTTACCAGATGTCACCGCAGTAGGCTTTTGACGACGTACGTAGGAACCTAAGAACGTTAGTCAAATGTTTAACCTATATATAATTTAGCTTCACACAGGTGTAATTAGTGGAAGGTTCTTTAACATGCCATAAATCTATGACATGGGACCGCCGGCTTTACTTCCCCTCCGAAGGAAGGCATACTGAGGGATTTTTAACGTTCTTAAAAAATCCAACGACTTCGGCCGGGTTTGAACCCGCGATCTTTGATATTTTCAGATGCATATAGAGTTTCTGTTTTAACGACTGTGTTATAATGTCTTAATTTTGACTTTGCTGATACGTGGGTACGAGTTTCAAAAAATGCCGTCCTTGAAATGGTTTCCCCCATTTTCAGGTCCAGGCAAATGCTGGGATGGTACCTTCAGACAGGCCTCGGCCGCTTCCTTCCAACTCCATGACCAACTTCATTCATCTTCATTAATAACTCCTCTCATGAGGTTGGTGTCAAGAAGGGCATCCGACCATAAAAACCAACTTTCACATAGACTTTTATCGCATCTCATCCCCGACCCTGTAGAAAAAATTTCTCTCGGCACGCCGGAAGGCGGAGGTAGATTTCACCGGGCAAACTAGGGGATAGGCTATAATAGGCAAAATATGCAGGTTTTCGTAGAAGGATCAGACCTCATTTATTGCGAGAAAGTATTTTACAATGTAATTGGAGCTCAATTCACTTTTCTTTCGTCTTACTATGCATAATTTTAACATTTTATTGTGTTAGGGGGACGGTAACCTTCTTGTCATTTGGGGGCCCATTTTTATATTTGTGGTCACACCGTCCTTATGCAAGGTTTGGAACTGATGTGTAACTATCTAATAGTCTGTTACTTCTTCACATCAAATTTTATCTCCCGCAGAGATGTTGGTTGGTTCCTCAGTTTAGAGGCTGTGACAACGCGGTCATGTAACCCCGTGTACTTTGGGTGTGTGTAGAATCTGTCTGATAAACGGTGTTAATTGTGATGGCTGTATTAGTCTGTAATTCAGGTAAGGACTGAAGACGGTCAATTTCAAGTAGTAGTTCCTAATGTTGGTACCAAATATACCGTCAACGACACCTAGCTGTGAACTTGGCTACTAGATGCCACCGCAACCAGTAACTTGCAACGAACGTTGGACTTCCCCTCTGAAGGAAAGCATACTGAGGGATTTTCAGCGCTCTTTGAAAATTCGACGACTTCGGTCGGCTTTGAACCCGCGACCTTGGGCATAGAAGTTGAGCATGCTACCAGTTACGTCACCGAAGCCGCTTCACACGTAGTCAGATGGAAATCTGAATCTGATCTCGTGCAAGTGCGTTGTCATGGCAACGTCTGATGGCTCATCCCTCATCAATTTAGTAGTGTTGCCATGGCAACCTCTGATAGCTCTTGGCATTTTCTTATAATTCCGAAATCATTTTTCTTATCCCTTGGCGTAATGGTGGGTCATATCAAAAATTCTCTCAGACAAAAGTTTTAGGTAATTATTAGGGGAATATTGTCCATTTTGCACGGTTTTGATATTGTGCCTATTAAGAGAGATATGATTAATGTTTCCCGAAAAACCCACTTTTTCCCACCCCATTGGCCAATGGTTGGAGCTATGAAAAAACTTTTTAAACATAAATCTTTGGCACTTATCCGACACATAATATGAACCTTGAAGGGATTTGATATTTCACATATTAAGAGAGTTATAGTGATATTTCACTTTTTCGAAAAAAGCCCCCCATTTTTACCCCCCCCCCCCTTCGACCGATTTTGCCCTTTAACGAACTCGACCGAGATTTTATAGGGATACATATTATGTAAAAAATTCAAAGTGATTGGTGCAAAATTACGGCAGTTATCGTGTCCACAAGAAACTGATATATATATATACATAAATTATATATAAACTTTTGAACTGACGGTGGTTTTGGGGTCTGAGGGATGTGAAACGCGAAGATATGTCGAAATTTTCCGGAAGTCGAAACATGGTACCCATTGCAATAGTTAGCTTTCTAATGAAATCTACCTAATAAAGTGGACTTTATATCTCTAACTACTGCGGTTTCCAGTGACGCCTGGGTATCGGAATTTCGCACTGTTGGGATCATCAGGCGGGAACGTTACTGCAGAGTCACGCAGCCATCCGGACTCACTGGGTCCCGTGGTCGACAAATGGACATTCCACTAATTGTGAGCCTCTAAGGGTTGCAAAGAAGAAACCCGGTAAAACCAACCACATTCAGGGTGGCCGTGCGGTAGCTTCGGTGGTATAGTTGGTAGCCTGCTGAGCTTCTATGCCCAAGGTCTCGGGTTCGAACCCGGCCAAAGTCGTTGGATTTAATGGAGCGTTAAGAATCCCTCAGTATGCCTTCCTTCGGAGGGGAAGTAACACCGGCGGGGCGGGCCCATGTCATAGATTTATGAAAGGAACCTTCCACTAATTACCCTTGTGTGAAGCTAAATTATAGGTTATATTTGACTAACGCTCATAGGTTCCAATGTTCGTCGCCAGGAGCCGACTGCGGTGGCATCTAGTAACAAAGTTTAGAACTATTTGGTGGCGTTTGGTAGCAAAAGTTTGAACTACTTGAAATTACTGTCTGCAGTTCTTACTGGAATTAAAAAAAAGTCCTCTCGGCACGCCGGAAGGCGGAGGTAGATTTCACCGGACAAACTTGGGGATAGGCGAAAATAGGCAGAATATGCAGGTTTTCGTAGAAGGATCAGACCTCATTTATTGCGAGAAGGTATTTTATAATTGGAGCTTAATTAACATTGTTTTTCGTCATTTTATGCTTATTTTAAACATTTTATTGTCTTATGGGAACGGTAACCTTCTTGTCATTTGGGGTCCATTTTTATAAACTGTCCTTATGCTAGGTTTCGACACTGATGTGTAACTATGTAACGGTCTGTTACTTCTTCACGCAAAATTATATCTCCCGCAGAGATTTTGGTTGGTTCCTCAGTTTAGGGGCTGCGACAACGCGGTCATGTGACCCCGTGTACTTAGGGATGGCTGTATTTGTCTGTAATTCAGGTAAGGACTGCAGACGGTCAATTTCAAGCAGTAGTTCCTAATGTTGCTACCAGGTACTACTGTCAACGACACCTACCTGTGAACTTGGCTACTGGATGCCACCGCAGCCAGCAACTCGCAACGAACGTTGGAATTTCCCCTCCAAAGGAAAGCATACTGAGGGATTTTTAGCGCTCTTAGAAAATCCGACGACTTCGGCTGGCTTTGAACTCGCGACCTTGGGCATAGACATTCAGCATGCTTGCTACCAGTTACGTCACCGAAGCCGCTTCACACTTAGTCAGATGGAATTCTGAATATGATCTCGTGCAAGTGCGTTATCTTGGCAACGTCTGATGGCTCATCCCTCATCAATTTAGTAGAGTTGCCATGGCAAGCACTGATAGCTCTTGGCATTTTCTTATAATTCCGAAATCATTTTTCTCATCCCTTGGCATAATGGTGGGTCGTATCAAAAATTCTTTAAGACAAAATTTTAGGTAATTATTAGGGGAATATTGTCCATTTTGTACGGTTTTGAGATTGTGCCTATTAAGAGAGATATGATTAATGTTTCCCGAAAAACCCAATTTTTCCCACCCCTTTGGTCAATGGTTGGTGCTATAAAAAAAGCTCTTCAAACATAAATTTTTGGGCTTTATCCGACACATAGTATGAACGTTGAACGGATTCGATATTTCACATATTAAGAGAGTTATAGCAATATTTCACTTTTTCGAAAAAAGCCCCCCATTTTCACCCCCTTCGACCGATTTAGCCCATTAACGAACTCGACCGAGATTTTATAGGTATACATATTCGGTAAAATATTCAAAGTGATTGGTGCAAAATTACGGCAGTTATCGTGTCCACAAGAAACTGAAATGCATATATATATATACACATATACATACATAAATTATATATAAACTTTTGAACTGACGGTGGTTTTGGGGTCTGAGGGATGTGAAACGCGAAGATATGTCGAAATTTTCCGGAAGTCGAAACATGGGACCCATTGCAATAGTTAGCTTTCTAAAGAAATCTACCTAAAACGGGAATAATAAGGAATAGACATACATTATTATTTGTTTTTCACGTTACAGGCCTAGTAGACCACGCGAAGCAATCATGACTCTTTGTTCTTCCTGTCTTTCCAGTACTCTTACATTCGTGCACTGAAGACCCTCTTCCTTTCTTCGGTCCACTTTGGTTTTTGGGCTGTAGGTGCTCCTTTCTCTGACATCACTTTCCACTTGTATACTTTGTGTCGAAAGACGCTTTTGTCTATGACGACTTCTGGGTCGACCTGTGCTTTTTCCAGATCAATTCTGACTTTGATTATCCAGGGTGTAGTAATCTTGAGCCGCTGTGTGTATCTAAGAATTTTGTTGGTGAGTCTGGTTTGTGGAAGTCTGCTGATGTGGCCGTGAAATTTTAGTCGTCTCTTTCTGATATCAGCTGCGAGGTTGGACAATTTCTCTGTGGTGTCTCTGGAGTGAAGCCTGTATCCTTCATCTGCGTGCTTTGGTCCAAAAATTTTCCCTATTATTTTTCTTTCCTCTGTGAGAATTTTTTCTAAGCCGCCCTTAGTGTGTAACGTCAATGTCTCACTGGCATAAAGCACCTCAGGTTTAATAACCGTGTTGTCATGACGAAGTTTGGTGAATGTGGACATACATTTTTATCATTTTAAATGATCTTGTCGACTTCGGCGTTACGCTGAGGTCTGGCGTTACGTTACGGTGACGGGACGAAATGTACCCAGATGCACTGAGGTGTGTGACGTCATAGTACTGCTTGGTGCATGTGTTCCCCACAATCTCTACTTCGTTAGTATAAGACAAACATCCCCGATCTTGGATGTCACGGGTAATCTCGAGAACCACTGGATGGATTTTGATGCAGTTTTCACCATTCTGTAAAGGATATCTCGAGGAAAGATTCTGTAGGAAATAATTTATGTATGATCAAAGGAAGCCAAGCAGTAACGATTTCAGTGAAAAAGTCGAAAACAAACTTGGCGTCCGTGCGCTTCTTAAGCTTACGCTGGGCAAACCGTTAAAAATATCAATATACTATGAGCGTAAGAATTAGTCAGCATGAAAAGTTCTACAAAAAAGTCCGCGAGAGCATATCTCTATCTTCAATACATCGCCTACTATAAGTGTTTTTTAGACTGAATGGAAGGGGCACGTCCCCGCGCGCTCTGGTGAGCGTGACGGCATCCCGCGCGCTTGACCTTGCTTTGCCCTTGGTTTGCACTTGCCGTTCGCGAGTAATTTGAAACAAGATAAGCACGATATGTATTATGCAAATAATTTTCTAACATGTCAAGAGTCTTTGGCTTCGAGCGAAGCGAGAAGCCTCCACTCTTTCTAGCATTTTTCAGCATTTGTAGCATTTAAAATGATACAAAGTCTAGTCTTTCAGACTGACTGTCACTTTTTTTTTGTTCAAGCATTTCTCCTAAGCATTTAAAGTGGGCGACTCAATTTATCTTGCCATATTTCGTGTTTAAATTCTGTATGACGAATTTCGATCAGAGAAGCTCTGTCTTTTGGAACGAGATTATTATTATTATTATTATTATTATTGTTGCTTCGTTTCGGCCAACTATGGGCCACGTCATTTCTACTGTTTCCTTTTAGCTTTAAAATTAGCCCAGCTTTCCTTCATTCATAGATGGTGTTGTTCTTTTCTCTCTTGTTCATGCCTTTCAAGTTTTCAGCGTCGGCTTAGCTTGGAAACTCTCATGGAGATCTTTTCGTATCTCACTGAACCAGGTTCCCTTTGAGTTTTTCTTATCATGATTATGAAATTAATTTCATCACATCAATGGGTACAAATCGACATATCGGCTTATTTGCAAGACGGTATGGCAATTTCTATTAGGATGGTACATTGAGAAAGTGGTTGGTTGGTTGGTTCCTCAGTTTAGGGGCTACGACAACGCGGTCATGTAGCCTCGTGTACTTTGGGTGTGTGTAGAATCTGTCTCATAACCGGTGTTAATTGTAATGGCTGCATTAGTGAGTGTTATGTGTAATTCAGGTAAGGACTGCTGACTATCAATTTCAAGCATTCAAATTCCTACTTTTACTACCAAATGCTACCGTCAACGACACCAGGCTGTGAACTTGGCTACTAGATGCCATCACAACCGGCACCTGGCGAAGAACTTTGAAACTTAATAGAACATTAATCAAATCTAACCTATAAACTTAGTTTCACACAGTAATTGTAGTTAGTGGAAGGTTCTTTTACATGCCATAATTTATGACATGGACCCGCCGGCTTTACTTCCCCTCCAAAGGAAGGCAACCTACGGCCGGGTTGGAACCTGCGATCATGGGCATAGAAGCTCAGCATGCTACCAACTATTCCACCGAAGTTGAAAAAGGTTGCAGGTTCGTATCCTGGCGCAGTCAGCTGGCATTTGAGGGTGCGCAAATGCGAGGGAGCTGTGTCAGTAGATTTACTGGCACGTTAAAGATCCCCTTCGGGGCAAAATTCCGGCATCCCGGCGTCTCTAAAAGTCAGAGTAGTTAAAAGGGACGTAAAACCAATAACATTATTATTATTATTAATATTATTATTATTACTCAATGAGAAAGCAGCGAACTATGCAATACGTATCCAAGACGACGACCTTCTGCATGATAATAAATAGACCAGGATGTATTCCCCATTTTTCCAGGTTACGAGCCAATGATTTAGGGATGATGCCGGTAGAAGGGTTGACTATGGGTGCTATTTATAAAACATTTCCATGTTGCTAAAAATTACAGAATTCAACAAACAAAACATTTTGCGTTGAGTCTTTTGGATATATTCCGCAGTGATGGACGAACCAAAGAGGATATAAAAAGTAGGTTGGCTCAGGCAAGGAAAGTATTTCTACAGAAAAGGAATCTGTTGACATCGAATATAGATTTAGGCATTAGGAAGTTATTTTTGAAAGCCTTTGTCTGGAGCGTGGTGCTCTATGGAAGTGAAACTTGGACTATTGATGCAGTAGAAAAGAGGAGAAGTGAAGCGTTTGAAATGTGGGGTTACAGGAGAATGATGAAGATCAGATGGGTAGATAGGGTTACAAACGAAGAGGTATTAAGCCGAGTGGGAGAGGAGTGATGTTTCAGGCGAATGCTAAAGAAGAGAAGAGATAGGTTGGTAGAACACATACTAAGACACCCAGGAATAGCTAGCTTAGTTATGGAAGGAAGGGTTGAGGACAAGAACTGTAGGGGAAGACCAAGGTTAGAATATGTTAAACAGATTGCCTCGGATGTAGGGTGTGGTAGGTATGTAGAGATGAAACGATTAGCTCAGGACAGGGAGGCATGGAGAGTTGCATCAAACCAGTCAAAAGACTGAAGACTCAAACAACAACATTCCGAGTGACTACATCGAACATAAACCAAACAAGTAGTTCCGTGAAGAACTATACAGCCTATTTCATATAACCTACTTATGTTATTTGCCACTATCAACATTCAACATTTCAGTTTGATTGCTGTAATAGATTCGTAGATATTGAAAACCGTCTAATATTTCTGATGGTCACCATGTTGGATATGTAAGTCTTAGAGTTATGTACTATTACATGAAGATTATTGTGTGTGTAGTATTCAAACTTCAATCGCATGATTAGGACACAAGAAGTTAAAACAAGATTTTAAAATTTCGCACAGCTGCCATCTTGTGATTATGAAAACAATTGAAATACATTAGATGCCATTGGTAACATTTGTATAGGCCTAAGCTTTTAAAGTACAAAGTTTCACTGCACTCGGATGGTTAAATCGCGAGAAACGTCCATTTAAATATTTATAGTTTGCGTCACCGCTATGTTGTATTTGAGCTCACCAGGTTATTGAAAGCCCTATAGGTGAACGTATGTTCATTGCCTCTATGAACATAAAAAAAATCAGTTTGGTTGCTGTAAAAGATTCGTAGATATTGAGAACCGTCTAAATATTTCGGATGATCGCCATGTTGGATTGTTACATGTATAGGTCATAGAGTTACGTACCATTAAAGGAAAATTATTGCGTAGGTTCATTATTCAAACTTTCACTTCCATCGCATGATTACGACACAAAAAATAAAAACTTAATTTTAAAATTTCGCACAGCAGCCATCTTGAGGTTATGTAAATAATTGAGCAAAATTAGATGCCAGTGCATTATAATATGTATAAACATTTACTGTACCATATTTCACTGCGCTCAGATGTTTAAATCGCGAGAAAAGTCTATTAAAATGTTTCAACTTCGCTTGGCCACCATCTTCGTTTTGTACATTACAGGTTTTTAAAACTTACATATTTAAACTTGTAGTAGTTCCCTTTATCACCGTACAAAATTTCAGGATGATATCAGTAATAGTTTCGGAGATATTGAATGCCGGTGAAATATTTCACACAGCCGACATGTTGGATTGGTGAGACGTAATAAAATTTGAAGGGCACGGTCGGGGTCGGCCGTAATAGTACTATGACCTTACCGAGTTTCATTAAAATCTCTCCAGCCGTTTAGACATACGCACACACACACACACACACACACACACACACACACACACACACGGACAAAAGGTGATCTCATAAGCCTATTTTATTTTTAAAATGAAAATAGGCTAAAAACACCATTTATAATTAATGAAGTTTGCTTTTGTACTTCATGCAATGATAAATAACGTTAGGCCCCCATGAAGCAGTTTGTAAAGGCTCTTCGTTAAGATTCTGAAGCTTTTCAATATTTAAAGACTTGTTTTTCTAAATGTCAGAAGCTAAAATTAAAGCTGGTATTTTCGTCGGCCCTCAAATAAAGAAACTAATGGCCAGTGAAGAATTCCCACAATTCCCACGAAAGACAAGTATGGTACAGCCTTAAAGCAGTGATCCATGGCTTTGTTGGTAATAAGGAAGCTGAGAATTACAAAAGAGTTTATTTTCACTATGCTTGAGAACTTTAAACTCATGGGTTGCAGAATGTCCCTCAAATTACACATGTTACATGCTCACTTGTTGGCATATTCAGAAGAGCAAGGGGAACGTTCTCATCAAGACGTGATGGACTTTGAGCAACGTTATCAAGGAGAATATAATGAGAAAATGACGGGTGTTTACATTTGGGGGCTAATACGAGAAAGTTCGTACCCACACAGAAGAAGTACCAAAAATATTCACTTCTAAAGCTTGTTTTTTGGTTTGTGGATTAATGTTAACCATGTTTTATACAGGGTGATTCTCTATGTAGTTTACAACTTCAATAATGTGTAATTATTTATTGGAACCACTTACAGACTTGGTTTATATGTTATTATATTGCAAAACACTTCAAGTTTTGACTCACGTAGTTTGTAATTGCACAGTTGTCCGCCACGCGCGCCACCTGTCACTTGTTGGAAATGCCGTCTTTCACTGGAGCGGAAAGAGCGAAGTGCGTGTTCTGGTTTGAAGAAACCAAGTCAGCAACGAGTGTACAGCGGAGGTTTCATACAGAATTTGGCAAAGACCCATCCAGCAGACGAACAGTGTACAAATGGCACCAGACATTTACCGAAACAGATTGTTCTTTACTACACACAAAGGCGCCAGGCTGCGCACCTGTGACTGGCGATGTGGTGGAAACAGTTAGGGAGAGGTTCGTCCGCAGTCTAGAAAAATCGAAACTGGTATCCCTCAGACCACTGTTTGGCGGGTGTTGCGTCGACATTTGGCCATGAAAGCATACCGATTGCCCTTAGTTCAAGCACTAAGTGAAGCGAATAAACATACCCGACATTAATTCTGTGTTGAAATGATGGATCGCATCAGCCGTGATGAGTCATTCTTGAACAATGTGGTCTTCAGCGATGAATCAACGTTGCACCTTTCTGGCCGAGTCAACACAATTGTCGTATTTTGGGCATGGAAAAACCACATGGGCACTACGTGACAGCCCCAAAGTGAGCGTTTTCTGCGCTGTTTCGAGAGAAACAATTACCTGGCCGCCACGGTCCTCAGATTGCACACCACTGGACTTCTTTCTGTGGGGCTTTGTGAATGATAGGGTGTACATCCCTCCACTACCTGCAAATCTTGATGAACGGAGACATCGCATCACAACAGCCATAGCCTCTTTTTCCCCGGAAATGCTGGTTCATACGTGGCGGGAAATCAACTTCCGTTGGGATGTGTCCAGGATGACAAATGGTGCACACATTGAGCCGTAATGGATTTGTCAAAAAAAATAAAAAATAAACTTGAAGTGTTTTGCTATGTAATGCCATACAAACCAAGTCTGTAAGTGGTCCCAATAAATAATTACACATTATTGAAGTTGTAAACTACATAGAGAATCACCCTAAACGTGATGTTAATATAGGCCTACATAGGTTGGTTTTTTAGCCTATTTTCAATTTTGAAAAAATAGGCTTATGAGATCACCTTTTGTCCGTGTGTGTGTGTGTGAGGTGTGTGTGTGTGTGTGTGTGTGTCCCTAATAAATTCTAAACGACTGGAGCGATTTCAATGAAACTCGGTAAGTTCATAGCACTATTCCGGACAACCTCGACCGTGCCCTTCAAATTTTGTTACGTCTCACCAATCCAACATGGCGGCTGTGCGAAATATTTCACCAGCATTCAATATCTCCGAAACTATTCCCGATATCACCCTGATATTTTTTACGGTGATAAAGGGATCTACTAGAAGTTCACCTATGTGACTTTTCAGAAACTGGTAACAACAAAACCAACATGGCGGCCACGCGAATTTGTGACTTTTAAATAGACGTTTCTCGCGATTTGACCAACCAAACGCAATCAAACTTGGTAGAGTATATATTTATACTCATTGTAATGCACCGACATCTAACTTCGTTCAATTGTTTACATAACCACAAGATGGCGGATGTGAGAAATATTTCACCGGCATTCTATATCTCTTAAACTATTTGCGGTATCACCCTGAAATTTTGTACGAAGATAAAGGGCACTACTGGAAGTTCATCTATGAGACTTTCAAAAACCGGTTAACTACAAAACGAACATGGCGGCCAAGCGAATTTGGAAATTTTAAATAGACCTTTCTCGCGATTTAATGTTTCAAACGCAATGAAATCTGGTACAGGAAATGTTAATACACATTGTAATGCACTGGTATCTAATTTACTTCAATTGTTTACATAACCTCAAAATGGCGGCTGTGCGAATTTTAAAATTAAGTTTTTATTTCTTGTGTCGTAATCATGCAATTGAAGTGAAAGTTTGAATAATGAACCTACGCAATAATTTTCCTTTAATGGTACATGACTCTAAGGCCTATACATTTAACAATCCAACATGGCTACTATCCGAAATATTTAGATGGCTCTGAATATCTACGAATCTATTATAGCAATCAAACTGATTTTTTTTATGTTCATAGGGGCTATGAACTTAAGTTCACCTATAGGACTTTAAATAACCTGGTGATCACAAATCCAACATGGCGGTGACGCGAATTATAAATATTCACATGGACGTCTCTCGCAATTTAACCATCCGAGTGCAGTGAAACTTGGTACAGTAAATCCTTATACGAATGTTAATCCACTGGCATCTAATTTATTTCAATTGTTTCCATAACCACAAGATGGCAGCTGTGCGAAATTTTAAAATCTCCTTGTTACTTATTGTGTCCTAATATTGCGATTGAAGTTTGAATGCTCCACGTACACAATAATCTTCATGTTACAGTACATAACTCTATGACCTACATATATAAAATTCAACATGGCGACCATCCGAAATATTTAGTTGGTTCTCATTATCTTCGAATCTATTACAGCAATAAAACTGAAATTGTGTACTTATGTTGATAGTGGCAATTATCATAAGTAGGCTATATGAAAATAGGCTGTATAGTTCTTCACGGAACTACTTGTTAGTTTTGGCACCTTAGTTATAACTGGATTAATAACTCACTTAGATGGTTCCAAGTTTCACAGACCCTCGATGTAGTCCCCACCGTTGCGTACTACGTGTTCCCAGCGATGCGGAAGTCGTTGGATCCCGTTGGCACTGCCCAATCTATTGATGGTACGAAGAGAGCGCTCGGCAGCCTGCTCCCCGCGCATTGTCATCTTCATCTTCGGGATGAGATTATAGTCGCAGGGACTGATGTCGGGAGTATATGGGGGGTGATAGAGGAGCTCCCAGCCCCAGCAATCCAACAATGCCGACACAACGCCTGCTGTGTGTGCCCTAGCATTGTCATGCAGAACGATGGGCGGTGTAACCATGTGGTGGCGCCGTTTCCTTCTCAGAGCTCCTCGGAGTTGGTCTTGCAGAAACGAACAATAGTACGCCGCATTAACGGTTGCCCTCGGGGAACAGTATGGCAGCGCTTCCGTACCTTTGAAGACGTTAATCAGTCTGCCGAGCGCTCTCTTCGTACCATCAATAGATTGGGCAGTGCCAACGGGATCCAACGACTTCCGCATCGCTGGGAACACGTTGTACGCAACGGTGGGGACTACATCGAGGGCCTGTGAAACTTGGAACCATCTAAGTGAGTTATTAATCCAGTTATAACTAATGTGCCAAAACTAAAAAACCAACCCATGTATAAATTAAGGCTAGTTTTCCTTTGAACTTATAAAAATAGAGAATTTCCTTCAAATTTGAACTTTCGTTGTGGTAGCTACAAAAACTTTCTTTCTTTCTTTCTTTCTTTCTTTGTCGTTTAGGACCACGGGACTCGTATCTACTCTTCGGTAAAGTTGTTGCTTTCTTCTTCTTCTTCTTCTTCTTCTTCTTCTTTTTCCAATAGTCAGTCTTCTTTCTTTGAGGCTTCGGTGTCGTAGTTGGTAACATGTGACCTGGTGCTCTAAGCACCTTGAAATGCTTAGATTTAGAGTTTGGAAATAAAGTAAAAGAAGGAGCTCAGTTGAGCTAGAGTTTAGAAGAGTGAAAGGTACAGGGCGCCCGAGAATGTTCTCCGCAGTGGGTACGTGCAGCTGTGAGTGGTTGAGTCATGCGTTTTAGTTGGCTGCACTGCACTGTGTCCTTCAAAGTGTGACTTCCCAGTGTGAGCTGTCGATGTGTATCGCGATAAGCGCGCAGCCTGCATCTCTTCAGCGTGTATTAGTCAGCGAGCGTTCAGATAGATTATTATTGGAAGGGTGCAACAGTATACAGGCGGCAATGTATACTACTAAAGAGAGTTTTTGGGTGGAATACGTTTTTCGCGAAGGTGATCGGTTTACAGAAAATGAAACATTAAGATTTCAGGCGCGGTTTCCTAATTCAAAGTGTCCAAATCGTGATACCGTTCGGGATTTGGTAAGTAAATTTCGTGTGACTGGCTCAGTGCACGATGTACCGGGAACAGGCAGGCCTACGCTTTTAACAGACGAAAAAATTGATGAAATCTCCGATATAATGCTGCGTAGTCCAAGTAAATCAACACGAAAATTAGCTCAACAAACAGGAATCTCCAAGTCGACAGCACATATAGCTGTACAAGCTGTAAGAGACAAGCTTCAGTTGTTCCCTTTTAGTGGGCGATGTATGGAAGATAGACATATGCTCTCGCGGACTTTTTTGTAGAACTTTTCATGCTGAACAATTCTTACACTCATAGTATTTAGATATTTTTAACGGTTTGCCCAGCGTAAGCTTACAAAGTGCTGGGACGCCAGGTATTTTTATAGACTTTCCCACTAAAATCGTTACTGCTCGGCTTCCTTTGATCATAAATAAATTATTTTCAACAGAAATCATACCCGATATATCCTTTACAGAATGGTGAAAACCGCATCAAAATCCATCCAGTGGTTCTCGAGTTTACCCGTAACATCCAAGAACCGGGGACTTCGTTTTATACTAAGTAGAGTTAGAGATGATGCAAGCGGCAGCCGTGATACCAACGTAACTGCTGTAGCTAGCCGGACTCACTGTAGTTTAGAGCTGTAGAAGCTAAGAAGTTTTATTCAATGATAATACGGGGCCTTTTATGTCGGCACCCGGTGGCTTGGTAATCACCCAACCTGTTCACTAGAGGGTTGGAGTTACGGGTTTTTGTTCTGTAGAGTGTGGCTGCCTGCTGTCTAATACGGGTGCTGATGACCGGAAGTTGATAATCAGCGTGAAGTTGAGCGTTGCGCACGTACCAGGGAGCACCTGATATCATGCGCAAGGCTTTATTTTGAATAACCTGCAGTTTATTGATATGTGTGTGTGCTGCGTAGCCCTACACTGGACAAGCATATTCCATAACTGGACGTACAAGATTACGGTAAGTCAAGAGTTTGCTGAAGTCATCGAGAGAACTTCTGGCTTTAACGAGAGGCCAGAGTTGCGCTAGAACACTCTTTGCACTGTTGGCGCGCTGTTTAACTTCCTTTGCAAAGGTGTGACCGCGGTCTAGCGTGGTTCCCAGATACTTAGTAGCTGTCTGCCATCTTATTACTTCGCCGAAAAAGGCGAGATCCTGGACGTCTGTGAATTTATGTTTCTTAGTAAAAAGAGTAGCGGAACAGTTATCAACATAATTTTAATTCTCCATTTCTCGAACCAGGCTTCGAGATCGTCTAGAGCTTTTTGGAGGTTAATTGAAATTCTATCTCCTTTCCAGGAAGTGGTAGAAATAGCAGTATCGTCTGCATATAGGTGGAGGCTAGTGTTATTTGTCTTAGGCATGTCAGCGACATAGACGTTGAATAAGTGTGGGGAGATGACACTACCCTGCGGTATACCAGCTCTTATTTTCCTCACAGAGGATTGGGCGTCCTCCACCTGGACATAGAATTTTCTGTTCCTAAGGTAGGAATTTATGATTTGTAATAAGTAGTCTGGGAGACAAGTAAAAATTTAGACTTTCACGACCGGCGTTGAAATAGGAATCTCTGTTTCGCGGGCTTATAGGCCGTGTTCCAAGGACATTTTGTCGTCCTGACGTTTCGCTGAAAACTGCGCTCAGCATGTTCACAGGTTACATTAAGCGAGGTAAAACAATTAAACAGAAGATATATAAATAGTTAGTTAGTTAGTTAGTTATTGTTGTTTTAAGGGGCGGAACTACGAGGTCATCTGCCCCAAATATATAGTCAACAACCCACACATAGAGGTTACCATAGCAACGGCGTGGTGTATTCTTGGAATACACGGTACGAGAGATTACAATTTTGAATGCTTTGCATGTTCTTTCCTTCCTCTTTGTCAAACACCAACAGTGATCTTCTATTTTCTCTTTGGTTCCTGTCTCTTATGTCTTCATGAGTCTGTTCTAGATATATATTCTCTGTGACTCACCTAGCGTCATCTAGCAGCGAATCTCGGAAGCTCTTCAACTCTTCCTCGCGCAAGAGGAATTCCTTCTCCATCTGGCCACCAGATCCTGTTACCATCGCCAGCTATTTTCTCCTTGAGCAAGAGGTTTACGTCTGCTTCTTTACTCACCATGCTGCGCTAGTATCGCCTACTATCAACTCCTTGAAGACCATTCATGAAGAAGAACATTTATTTTTGATAAGTTGGCAATGTTTATATGTTTTCCTTTTGTCTCCTACCCCCCACTCTTTTCCCCTTCCTTGGACCCTCCGTGCTCCGTTGAGCAGGTCTCACTTCGCAATAGGCAGTTGACTCGGTCAGTTAAAGCTCCTCTCGAGCTAGTCTCCTCAAACCAAGAGGCACACACTCTTCTACGCCATGTTGGCAAGGTAGTTGTCAAAGGAAACTTCGCCTTCAACATGAAATTAAGATAAGTACCATCTTAAAAGTTTTAACCTCATCTTCATGGTTTTAACTTCCACGTGCTTTTAACGATACTTTTATAGACAGTGTGAAATTGTTTATTTTGGGGCAAAAATCATTCTTCGTGGGATTTGCCATGTTGAGCTTTTGCTTGTATAAGCCAACCTTACTAAAAAAGAGCTTTTCTTAAGCTATTCAAATGAGAAATCCTCTCACTACGTGGGATATTACCTAATACCCGCTGTCTATAATTCACCAAGCTAGTTCCTCCGTTGGATTTTCTCAACCCCATTTTTCTACTAAGGTCGTTCTGGAACCTTCGAGATCTTGTACTCTATCTGCGAGTCTTGCCGTCAGGTATTTTTCACTCACTTGTGACAATAATATTTAAAATGAGGAATCTTCCTTACAATAGCTAACTTTCTTCCACCGCTGGAACCGCTGGAATGTTCTATGGTACATTTAATTGTAAATCACAACTTTCTCAAGAAATAGACTCTCACCTATATAGTGCAATCAGTTATTTCCATAATTGCAATAACTTTCTTTCTCATAAACTTTAGTGTTTCTATAGTGAACTTTACATCCATCTTTATAGACTACAGTGATAACCAGTGCTTGCTCCACGTTTCTACCGCGTCGCGATCGTCCGTTTACATTAAATACGGCCATGAACATTGATCCTATATCCCAATGATCTTTCCTCGACCTTTTACTAACAACCCATATTAATAAAATTGTAACTTTTCTATAAGGTGTCACTCACGAAGTGCCCTTCCCACTTTGCTAGTTTAACATTAATTAATTTCTGCATAATTGCTTGTGTGATACAAGTTTCAAATTCACATTGTTCCTTTCCTATAATCAGGGAAAACAATTCTTTAAACTCTTGAGCGAGTCATGTTCAGGTTTCACGAAATGGAAACTGTCCCATTTGGCTAGTGATTCCTACTCAAACTTGGGAAGTCTAGAATCTTCCTTTTAACTTTCTTCAGGTTTCACAGTAAGTGACCTGCCCTTATTTGCATAATAACCAACGTTAATTCTGTATAAATATAAGAAGTTGTAGGAACTTCTATCTTATTCTTCATGTTTTTCTTATTGTTATTTTCGAAGTTGTCACTTTCTCTAGAACATTCTCTCAAGAATTTCTTAAAGTACACTCTTTGTACTAAATTTAAATGTTTAAACTTTAATTACTACACATGTCTTTTTATTTTCCTATAAAGATTTTAGAAACATGTAAGGTTTTAAACCTCATAAATTGTCAATTGCCTGGAGCAATCGTTTAATGTGAGGAGGTCTGCGACCCCATTTCTTAAAAAAAAGTTTAAATGAACTATGTTTGTCAAAATTATATTACATAATTGTTAATTTCCTCAAACTTCTTTGAATTGTTAAATAAATGAAGCGTTTCTTTTCGCTTTTTCATTTTCTAATACAAAGTTTAGGTAAAATCCTGTCTTCCTTGGCTCTCCCTATTCAATGCCATTAAAATCATTAATAGGGCTTTCACCATTTGTTGCATTTGAGCAAGAACTCTTAATTTTCACCTTACTAAAGTTCTTTTTAGCTTTAATAGCTAATTCTAATTGGCCAGTAAGGCAAGTAAAGCTCGCTAAGCCAGCTACCTGCTTGTGGAGACCCTCTCCGAAAACTTATGGTCAGTTTTCTAAAAGATAAGTGTTTCTTTTTGTCTAAACTTTTAGCCGGCTCCTCGCTGAGTAAAAGCTTAGCCATTTTCCAATGCAACCATTGGTTCATTTACCAAAATTACTCCATAAGGTATAATCTTTTATCATTTTCCTTCTTAGAGACACTTGGTCGCCTTTACAGGAACTCCATAATTTTGGAAATTGAAACTACCAAACCTGAGTTAAATCATTTTCATTCTTCGAATTATTTTGCAAAAACGAATTTCTTTGAGCAGACATACAGTAAATTTGTTACTCTCAGTCTTGCCAGACCATCACTCTTCCCCATAGTAGTTTTATATATGCTTGAGAGGGATTATACGAAAGCTACTCTCTTGCAAACCGCCCAAGTTCTATCTGTGTTTCTCGTCAGCTTAGACCAAGTCCTTACTCATTTTAGGTATCCGAGAGCGGATTCTCGGTGGCAACCGCCTCTAAAGGTATTTAAAGTTAAACTTATTAATTTTGTGGGACTCTCCTCCTATTTTTCTATCCTTTTTCTCCAATCCAAAACCTACTTCCTTTTTTTTAATCATCTTTCCTTGGTGGGTGGGTTATTCCTCAGCCAATGAACTACCCACGGCGTACCACATAAAAGTAATGCATCAAGGACAGGGCTGCTCGTCTGTTGCATCTTCTCGTCTACGAGGGGATTAAGGACTGGAAGCCAAGCTCTGTTCACACGTTCTGCTTCCTCCTTAAGATTGAAGCTGTTAGTATGCTTCAGGATTTCAATGGCCTCCCTTTGTAGCCTGGCATGATAAGACACCGTGGTGGACAGAACCTCGGTGTCTCCATATCTTATATCGTGACCTGCGAGTAGCGAGTGTGCTGCTACAGTGGATTTATCTGTTTGTCCCAGCCGGCTGTGTCGTTCGTGCTCCTTGAGGCGAGTGGCAATACTTCTTTTCGTTGTTCCAATATATACTTGGCCACAATCACACGGGATTTTATAAACCCCTGCCGCGGTATGAGGATGTCGCTTATCTTTAGCGGACCTAAACATGTCCTTAATTTTTCGTGTAGGCCTGTATATGGTCTTTATATCATGGGACTTTAGTAGCCTCCCTATTCTGTCCGTGACCTTTTTATATATGGAAGAAAAGCTCTAGCCAGGGGCTGCTTGTCTCCAATTACCCTTGTAGTTAGACGTCTCGGATGGAGTGCTCGCTGGATATCTTCCTGGCTGTATCCATTGGCGCGTAAGGCCTCGTTGAAGTGTACAATTTCTTGTTTTAGGCACTGCTTTTCACAAATTCTTTTCGCGCGGTCAGCCAGTGTTTTTATCACTCCGTATTTCTGTCGTGGGTGGTGGTTGGACGTCTTATGTAGATATCGGTCAGTATGGGTCGGCTTACGGTAAACTGTATGTCCCAAGATCACGATAAACTTCTTCAATGAAGTCTGGGAGACCTCTGTGCTTCAACTTGTATAGCAAACCACTATGCCATACTTTGTCGAAGGCACGACTGATGTCTAGAAAGCAAACTCCTGTGCTGCGATTTTCATTAAATGCGCGTGTGATAGTCTCAGTAAGTCTGAGTAGCTGATGGACTGTGGAATGGCCTTTTCGAAAGCCGAATTGCTCTTCATTAAGAGAGTCATCAATAATGCGTTGGAGCCTGGAAAGTAAAGTCATCTCGAACAGTTTCGAGATGATTGAGAGGAGACTAATGGGCGTATAATTTTGGGGGAAGGTGCCGTTGGTATGAGGTTTACATATCATAATTATCTTGGCAGTTTTCCAGGCTGTGGGAAGAAACTAAATCTATAAATAGCATTAAATAGTTTTGTGAGGCAAGTGAGGACATTTTTGGGGATGTTTTTAAGAAAAGAAGCCGCTACTCCGTCAGGCCCGGGTGCCTTTTGGTTTTTCAGCTTTTTAATTAATTTGAGCAATTCGGCTGGTGTGACAAATTCGAAGTCTGGTGGCAATCCCTCCTGGAAGCCACCACGAAGATCACGATAAACTTCTTCAATGAAGTCTTCATCGCAAGGTTCGTCGTTTGGCTTACAGGTTTTCTCGAATGTGTCCTCCAAAGCATTCGCTTGGTCTGTAGATGTACAGACCAGTTCACGTTCCCCGCGTAATGGTGGTATGCCTGTCCATTTCTTAAGAAGTTTTCTAGCCATACTGTACAGTGAGCTGGAGTTTCCAGCCATGGCCCCTAATTTATCATTCCATGATTTATTACGAAGTTGTAGCATGGTTGCACAAATTTGTCGCTTCATGCGGTACCATTCCTGTCTCTGTCCTAGATCACGAGAGATTTGCCAGCGCCTCGTGACCATGTTCTTTCTCTTTATTAGGTCTTTAAGGTAGGCTGGGATGGAGGGAGCTTGGATCTTTTAGTGTTTAGGGCCTATAGCGGCCATGTTGGCTGCGTGTAGGAGGGAGTTTGTGATTTTATCCACGAGGGGGTCGATGGCCTCCTCGTTTCGAATGCTGGGATTGTCAGCGACGGTTGACTGGAGAGTGTATTTGTATAGGTCCCAGTCTATTTTGCGGAGATGAAGCGGGATTGTGGAGCGAGAAGGGATATAGTCGGATCCTAGCGTGATTGGGATGGGATCGTGGTCAGAATTTAGGACTGTGAGGTTTTCTGCCACGATTGGAGTGTGTAGATTTTTGCTGATGGCAATATCTAGGGTGTCAGGAAGTTGGTTTGGATTAAAGGAAAAAAAAACGTGGGTTCAGGGGGCCCATGTGCGAGGCAATCGTGATCGTGACAGAACTTTTCAAGCATCCTGCCCCTAGTCTCTGTGTATCGGCTATTGCATAGCGTATTTTTGGCGTTGAAATCGCCCTCCAATATTACTGGAATATTGTCGGGGATTAGCGACTCCAAATCAGACGGAATAAACGGTACCCCTGAAGGTAGGTATAAGGACACTATTTGGTATGGTCCGCTATCTAATTCTACCTGTACGATAGTGGCTTCAATAAACTGCAGGTTATTTGGGGTTGTGACTCGATGATGGACCAGATCAGATTTTATTAAATTGCCTGAACCCCCACCAGCTCTCCCGAGCCTATCATTCCGGTAAACCCTATATCCCGGAATGTAGACTTTATCGCCGGGTTTTCTGAGAGTCTCTCCCAACAGCGCGATATTGATGGTCTCTGTGACTGGTGAGTACTTCACATAATTCCTGTATTTCTGGTAGAAGGCTGAGGGTATTCCAGACTTCTGTCTCGGGACAGTCGGATGAGGAGCCAGAAAGATGCGCGCGCACCCGGCAGCGAGGAGCATTTGAATAGCGCAAGTTGTAAGAAATAAAATATGGAGGACGGTTGTCGTTTCGGGGTAACATTTACAGTCGATTTGCATTATTAACGCAAAGCGGTCGTGAAACTTGCTTTAAGTACATTTGAAAATATGCATTCCAATCAATATTTAACATCTAACTGTAATAATTGAATATTTAACCATACGCACTATTAAGGACCATAACAAAATACTGTAAAGTCTGATGGAAAAGTGCGCGAGTGGTATCGCGCTCGCTTGTTGTTTTGAAGATCCCGGGTTCAAGGCTGTCCAAGGGCGGAAATTTTTACATCTTTTTAATTATTTTATTATATCCTCCTCACGTCGTACAACAATATTGCAACTTAGTTTTGTCTACATGATCTACGAGGACGATAGTAAACATGTTTTCTCTCATTTAACATTCTATTTTCCCTAAATACTGTTTAAAACCATGGACGGATCTACTATTTAAATAGTTCAAAATTTATCCCAGAATAATAATATTAGCCTATGACACGTTCTATATTTGGTTGGTTGGTTCCTCAGTTTAGGGGCTGCGACAACGTGGTCATGTAGCCCCGTGTACTTTGGGTGTGTGTAGAATCGGTCTGATAACCGGTGTTATACTCTGAATTATCAATAAAGCTCGCTGACAGCTGTCAAAGTTAGCACGTGGGGAAATGCTGCGTTGCCACTGAGGCAGATTATGACTGAGTCATAACATTCCAAGAGGCTTGTAGGACGAGTGAAGACACACCATGTGCTTATTGCTGTGTCGGCATACATTGCAACATTGCTGACTGTTGCCATGGAGACCGTTACCCCGCTCGTCTCCACTCCTTACCTCACCCATCAAGCGTATGACAGCGTTCACCGAGCATCTTTTGTAAATCAATTCTTTTTTTTTTTACTTTACAATCTCAATAATATCTTTGTAGCATGTGAAGATATCTATCTCCCATAATTCTGTGCATCCATATTAGTTAAAATAGTTATCGTTTATTTTTAAATAATTTTTAACTTTAATTTTTGGAAATAAAAATTAATTTTGTGAAACTATTTTTTATTTCAGGAACTATTTTATATTTTTCCAAACCCATGCACAGAATTATTAGTCTGTGCAGTGCGTACATAGTGTAAAAAGATTGTAAAGTTTCAGTAATTGTTAGTGGTAAATAGTTGGTATCATTTTTTTTTAGGAAAAGACTATCTTTTAGTAATTTCTGCCCATACTGATCAACTGAAAGGAATAATTTTTCACTTTTTGCTTTATGAAAGATGTTGGTCGTATGGAAATAAAATTTGGTGCAGTTTGGATCACTGGGAGCAAAAAAAAAATTTGGGGGTAGCCTATAGTGTCCCCTTAAAGAACCTTCCACTAATTACACCTGTGTGAAGCTGAATTGTATAGGTTAGGAATGTAAACAACGCTCTTAGGTGTCTACGTTCGTTGCCAAAAGCCGACTTTGGTGGCGTCTAGTAGCTAAGTTCTGAACTAGGCCTAGTAGTCGTTGACGGTGGCGTTTGGCGGCAAAAGTAAGAACTATTTGAAAAATTCAAAGTTGCAGTCCTTACTTGAGTCAAAAAACAGATACACACATTAATACAGCCATCACAATTATCACCGGTTATCAGACAGATTCTACACACACTCAAAGTACACGGGGCTACATAACCGCGTTGTCACAGCCCCTAAACTTAGGAACCAACCAACCAAATACAGAACGTGTCATAGGCTAATATTATTATTCTGGGATAAATGTTGAACTATTTAAATAGTATCCGTCCATGGTCTTAAACAGTATTTAGGGAAAATAGAATTTTAAATGAGAGAAAACATGTTTACTATCGTCCTCGTAGATCATGTAGACAAAACAAAGTTGAAATATTGTTGTACGACGTGAGGAAGATATAATAAAATAATTAAAAAGAAGTAAAATTTTCCGCCCTTGAACCCGGGATCTTCAAATCAACAAGCGAGCACGATACCACTCGCGCACTTTTCCATCAGACTTTACAGCATTTTGTTATGGTCCTTAATAGTGCGTATGGTTAAATATTCAATTATTACAGTTAGATGTTAAATATTGATTGGAATGCATATTTTCAAATGTACTTAAAGCAAGTTTCACGACCGCTTTGCGTTAATAATGCAAATCGACTGTAAATGTTACCCCGAAACGACAACCGTCCTCCATATTTTATTTCTTACAACTTGCGCTATTCAAATGCTCCTCGCTGCTGGGTGCACGCGCATCTTTCTGGATCCTCATCCGACTGTCCCGAGACAGAAGTGTATTCCAGGCCATTATCTTAAAATATGTACCAGCTTGTTGATTAATTTGTGGCATTAAAGAGGTAAGTGGAGGGGGCTTAAATTAATATTTGAACCTTGGTTGCGGTGTGTGGAGCTGAAAAGGTTTCAATCTAATAATCAGATTCAATTTAAACATGTCAATTTTTTGAAGAAGGAGATTTCCACCAGTAAACTTCATTCACTACTGCAAACAATTGTCAGTAGAAAGTTACAGCTAAATAAATCTCATTAATCGTAGTAGACTAATAATAATAATAAAAAAATAATAATAATAAGTAATTTAATTACGTGATTTAGGGCCTACCTATATAGGCTACTTCACATATAATGACATCACTGATACAAAGAGGTAAGTCAATATATACGGGAATAAGTTTATGGCGCATTCTGGTGGCCAGCCATCGTCACTACAGATCAGTTGGAATTAATTTCAAATAAAGCGGAATGTCACCGAGATACAGGGGTTTTTATTTTTAGTAGAAACGGAAAGAACGTCCCATATCCTCTTACTTTTTTCATAATTTAACTTGAGTTGTTATTTGTTTTATATGTGCTGCCTTTATAAGATATACATTTGACAAAAAAGAGACTATATTTCTTACCCTCAATTGACGTGTTTTAAGTAGACTATTTCTTTTTAGTGTTGAAAGTTTAAATTGGTTCTCCTGAAAAATTTACAGAATGTGACTTACCTGTTTATCCCCATGAGACTTCAATTGTGAGTGGAAAGTTCCAGCTACATAAATCTCATTAATCATAGTAGACTAATAATAATAATAATAATAATAATAATAATGAATAGTTTAATTATGTGAATTAGGACCTATCTATGCATTTCACATATATTAAGCTCTTGTCAATAAACAGTTAAAATGTTCAATTTCATAATGTATGCCAGTTTTTATTAAATTATTTATTTTTATTATCGAATTGGGCGAACTATGGACCGCAAGGAACTCAAGACTTATTGGCTTTCTTTCTCTTCCCAGAACTTCTTCATCCTGTCACTTCTTGGTTTTCTCTTCTGCTCGGAAATGGTCCGTTTGGGCCTCCTGCTTGGTGGTTTCTCCTGAAATAACGTGCCTCTGTCAACTCGACTGCGGAACTTTCTTCTATCGTGGGCCATCGGTGGAGTAATTCCAACTTCCGCTGCAGTTATTATTATTATTATTATTATTATTATTATTGTGTTTCTTAATTGGTCGTTAAATAAAAACATCTGATTATAATTTGGATGATTTACTTATATTGTAAATTTTACAATGTTGCCTAATCAAAATAAGTTACCGCGGGCCGGTGTTGGCCCAATGGTCGTAGTTTGGAGACCCCTGGTCTACGACATTAAGGGATGTTTTCACCCTGAAGAGCTAGAACTGTGGATGTATTTCTGACAACATAGAAACCAGTTTTAACTAGTGTTTAATTAGTATTGCTTTAGAAAAATCTGCTTTGCTCCAACAACCCGTCAATGATCAACCCACGCCTGCAGTGGGCGCCACTTATTATGATCACTCGGAGACGCATGTAGTTTAATAACATTAACCGATTGTTGTTGTTGTTTGAGTCTTCAGTCTTTTGACTGGTTTGATGCAGCGCTCCATGCCTCCCTGTCATGAGCTAATCGTTTCATCTCTACATAGCTACCTCCCCCCACATCCGAGGCAATCTGTTTAACATACTCTAACCTTGGTCTACCCCTACTGTTCCTTCCTAACTAAGCTAGATATTCCTGGGTGCCTTAATATGTATCCTACCAACCTATCTCTTCTCTTCATTAGCAGCCGCCAGAAACATCTTTCCTCTCCCACTCGTCTTAATACATCCTCATTTGTTACACTATCTCTTGTAACACCACATTTCAAACGCTTCAATTCTCCTCTTTTCTGCTGCATCAATAGTCCAAGTTTCACTTCCATAGACGCTCCAGACAAAGGCTTTCAAAAATGACTTCCTAATACCTAAATCTATATTCGATGTCAACAGTTTTTTTCCTGTAGAAATGCTTTCCTTTCCTGAGCCAACCTACTATTTATATCCTGTTTGCTTCGTCCATCACTGATTATTTTGCTTCCTAAGTAACAGCATTTCACCTGCCCATTTGACGTCCATAGAGGTTTCTGATGTATTTCGGATGCATTCCAATATTTTGTTTTACATTTATTGATTTTCATAATGAATTCTTTCCTCAAGACGGAGTCCATACCATTCAAAAACTCATTCAAATCCTCAGGCGTGTCGGCCAAGATGATGTCATCAGCAAATCACAGAGTTGAAATTATTTCCTCTTGAATCTTCACTCCCACTTAAATGTTTGCTCCAATTTCCTTCATTGCTTGTTCAATGTATAGCTTGATAAGTATGGGTGATAAGTTGCAGCCTTGCCTTACACCTTTCTGAATACCAGCTTCTCTCTCATGTCCTTCAGCTCGAATGACTGCTGCCTGGTTTCTGTATAGATTGTAGATCACCTTCCTATCCCTGTACTTTAATCCAATCGTTTTCAAAATGTCAAACAATTGAGCCCAATAACGTTATCAAAAAACTTTTCTAAGTCTACAAATGCCATGAACGTTCTCTTATCTTTCCTTATTCTACCTTCCAAAATCAGCCTAAGACTTAGTACAGCTTCCCTTGTTCCTACATTTCTCCTGAAACCAAACTGGTCTTCACCCAACTCCGTTTCTATCTGGCTTTTCATCCTCTTGTAAATTATTCTAAACAGGATCTCTGAAGCATGAGTAATGAAGCTGATTGTACGGTAATCTTCACATCTGTCAGCTCCTACTTTCTTCGGTATAGGGATGATAACATTGTTCTTGAAATCAGAGGGTACCTTACCTATCTCATAAATCCTATACACCAAGTGACATAACCTGACCAGGCCATCATCACTTATGCAGCGTAGCAACTCAATCGGTACATCCTCTATGCCTGGTTGTTTGTTCCTGACCGATAACAGTAGCCAAAGAATAAATATTGATTGGTAGCCTACGGTATTTATTCATAACCTACTGTACTTACACTACAATGAAGCAGATACCGGTACACAGCACTGTAATACAATTAACTGTTTTCAGCTATGTAAAATAGTCTCTAATTATTATTTGCTTCTGGTTGTCTCTCAAAAGTCCATTAATGTATCTTTTATATTCATAATGTTTTTTTGGAAGTCCACTGACCTACGCAGAACAACTCGTCTCAAGATATCTAGCAGCTGTCGCATTTCACCATTCGTTGGTGTTCGGGAAATTTCGGCAACATCGCTATCTTCTGCTCCATTTTCTTCACCTGTCATATCTGATTCTGCGGGAGCAACTGCCTCACATATGTCGTCTTCTGTCTGTTTCGCATCGGTAATGATGGACGCCCTCATCAATGTTCATTCATTCCTGAAATTCATCTTCAGTAAAGCCTAAAAGTGCCCTTCAAGGCAGGCGCAGTGTAAAAACGGTGTTTTAAGGGTTAAGAGCGTTTTCTTTGTGTGAACTCGACTCGCATACTTGAAAACAAATGTGACGATAACATAAACTGAATTCATGATCACAATAAACGGAAGATTTTCAATGTTTCAGTATTTGTCCGTAAGGGACTTCATAAACGTGTTTGTATAATACGGCTGATATCATTATCCGTGATCACAATAAACGGCGTCCACTGTATAATATAATCTCTGTGCTTTTATGAAAATTAATTTCAAAAATAATGAAGCACTTCCGTTCTTTATTATGCATTTCCTATTTTAGTCCATCAATTCTTTTTGATCACGGTTTCTTTTTTATATTAAAAAGAGAGAGCGCCCGTTCAATTAATAATAATTAATTTGAATGTTATGATGGGGGTTGTTTTACTCTACTCCTCCGCTGGGAATGTATTGGAAGGATGGCAGGGTAAACTAATGGTGGACTGTTTTGTATGGCTATTTGGGAGTGTTCCTATAGATACGCCTATCACCTCTCTCTTTTTTCTTCTTTTTTATTTTAGTCCTTCAGATGTTCTCTTTCTGTATTTTCTTCTTGAATTTAGGATTGTCACGTTCGTACAGTACAGCCTATCTATAATGAAACTCCAAGGAAGGTTTTTTTTTAATTTCTGACACGGCTCCCTCGCATTTGCGCACCTTCAAGTGCCGGTTGACTGCGGCAGGATACGAACCTGCAACCTTGGGCCCAGCAAGCGAGAACGTTACCGCTGAGCCACGCAGCTAGTCTAACATGAGATTTTAGCTCTCACAGTAAAGAGGCGCACGTGCGCTTCATAAGAAGGGATGTAGTGCATAGTTCGCTACTACTGTGGGGCAGTAGCGGCTATTCAGGTGAAGGGAGTGAAGAGCCTCTTCACTAGCTATCTCGTAAGATTTGTTATTTAAATGCAAATGATGCAATTGTCTTGCGCTATTTTATCGTGTAGTGTACTGTTATTTCTACAGTTCGTTGCTAGATGGTACCCAAGCGAGGCTATATGACGGCCTTGTGTCAGTTGAACTCTCTGTCGCTAGATTGTGCTGTTTTAACTTGGAGTGGAATCTGCAGGAGACGAAGTAACGTGTTTACGTCAGCCACTTCGTCTCGTTGCCATGGCAACCTGACAGCGAGTGTGACGTCATTACCTGCCGTTAGACAGACAAGTGAAGAAGTTGCTGTTTCTCCAAGGCAATACGTCAAATCCAGTTGATGAATGTTGGCATTGCGTCAGGCTTCTATGCTGAAGCTTGTATTTATTTTCCCAATAAATAGTATTTATTTACAACGTTACTTACCCTCTTGTTGAGAAAGTTGATGGCTTTTAGGGTAATAATATTTCCAGTGAAAGACACGGTATTTCTTTTATTAGAAATTCTCTTCAGTAGGTGGAAAGACGAAGACAAAGGGGTGTTATTAAATTGTGGACGGCCAAATTAATTAATAGAACTGTGCACTACAAAGATATCAAGAAAACCGACAAATATTATAGCCTTCATTCCAAGGGATCTTGGTTCGGGCAGTTCATATGCTTGTGCAGTACTTGTATTCTTAAAAACAACCTGTTCTGTTAGCCTTGCATACTTTTTAGTATCAAATGTGGTGTGTGAAATCTACAAGTTTCGGTGATTTCCAAAACATTAGGCCTACACGCGAGTTGAACAAACACAAAGACAGAGAGGAACATTTGAAGTGCCAGTTACAGATTAGAACACTCAAAAGAAACACTACCACGTTATCTGACGCCTTGAGGGGAAATGCCAGACTACAGTGGTTGCAGAAAGTTTAGGGACAGGTCTATATTTTGTTTGATGAACATTTGTCCCTAAAATAACAGCATTTTAGTCATTGTTTTACATGATGTTATTAGACATCTATATGAGTGGTTTTCATTTGAAATTTCACTGCTCCAGGTCTAATACTTTAGGAGATGGAATGTTTTTGTAAACAAGGCTAAAAAACTGTGTTTCTTACTTGAATGTTTTCTTTCTCAAAAACTGTTAGTACTACAGCTATGATTGCTATATTGTAGTAAAACAGCAGTAAAAATTTCATATTTGTAGGATTAGCAGTTTTTGAGAACGAAAACATTTTATTAGTAGGAAAAACAGTTTTTTTGCCCTGTTTAAAAAAGGTAAAGCATTCCATCTCCAAAAGTATTAGAGCTAGAGCAGCAAAATTTTAAATGAAAACCCCCTCATATAGGTGTCTAACAATATGATGTAAAGCAATGACTGAAATGCTGTTACTTTAGGGACAAATGTGCATCAAACGAAATTTAGGCCTGTCCCTAAACATTCTGCAAGCACTGTATGTGGACTTAGATATAATGAGAATGTGACTTTGAATAGGCAGATTTTGAGGCTTATAATTAGAGTTGTTCTATACTTGAGGTCTCACTCTCGTCATGACCTCTATAAGAGAGCTCCTATGAACTTTAAACTTAACTGTAACTCGTGGGAACTTTAAGGAATTCTATTAATTCTGTTAATGCAGGCAATGACCATGCATTTTCTTTGCAGGACGGGTTAGGGAAGGGATTTTGGAAGGAAATCGGCCGTGGATCTGTTGAAAGGAACCATCCCGGCATATGCCTGGTGGTGAAAATGAGAAACCACAAAAATAATTTTCAGGACGACCGAGTTGATATTTTAGCATTAAAATACGAAGAAAATGTCAATATTCACAAAATCAATCAAGCACTGCTGAAATTAGAGTTTCGCTCTTCACCTGATTTTTCATCTACGAGCCGCCACTGCTGTGGGGGTCTGGGCATGGACTCCAAAAGTCCGCTGATGAGCCTGTTTCGGTGTTCCCAAGCGAAACCCTGCACAAGACTCGGCATAAACGTAGAAAAATTGCTGAGTCTATTATTTAATGCAAATATTCTGACTGTCTACATCGAACATTAACCAAAAACGCCATTCATAATTAATAACGTTTGATTTTGTGCTTTATGCAATGATAAATCAATATTTGAAGTTCTGGCAGACTGTTTTAAGGGGTAAAGGCTTTGAACACTTTAGAGAGGGTATATTTACTGAATTTTCTTTCCTAAATTGTCAGAAATTAAAATTAAAGCTGGTATTTTTGTCGTAAACTAATGGCCCGTGAAAAATGCCCACAATTACTCAACACCCACGAGAAACAAGCATGGTACAGCCTTGAAGCAGTGATCCATGGCTTCGTTGGAAATAAGAAAACTGAGATCTACAAAGAGCTTTTTTCCACTGTGCTTGAGAACTTTAAACCCATAGGTTATAGAATGTCCCTTAAAGTACACATGTTACATGCTCACTTGGGGGCATTTTCAGAAGAGCAAGGGGAACCTTTTCACCGAGACTTGATGGACTTTGAGCAACGTTATCAAGGACAATATAATGGGAACATGACGGGTGGTTACATTTGGGGGCTAATACGAGAAAGTTCGTACTGAACCCATGTACCATTGGCTCAAAAGGGGTCGAATCCATGTATTTGGGGAAGGAATGAAAGAAACATACAGTTTCTAATGTAACATAGAGAAATTTCAAGCCAGGATTCTAGCCTAACGTTGTGCAAGCGGCGAGGACCAGGTGTTCAGGAGAAGAGATCATGCCTCTTGACATTCAGAAGGAGCGGGTCATGGATATTAATAAAACGAGTGGAAAATTTTTACTGTAAGACAAGGAAGCGTGACTCGGAAATCCAGCTTAGCTTGCAGGAAAACGGCAACACCGCCGATGTGCCAGAAGAGGAATAATTAAATTTAACCCATTTACAGGAATGAAAATAAGTAAATAATCACTGGACTGTGAATCATTTTGGATTAGAGATTTTTGTGTAAAGAAAAACCTTGTAATAATTGCACAGGAAAAAACTGCAAACGCAGTATACGTCATTGGGGATTCACTGATGCCAGAGGAGTGGGGAATTATAAAAATGAACAGCAACTCCCACGCAGCTGAAGACTACAAATTAATTAATATCTCAGAATTGCACGATCGATTCTTATGCGCAATGAGATTATTTGACGTTTGGAAGACGAGCTTTCTGGAGATATAATTTTTATAATTGTACGACAATTAGTTCAAAAGTTGGTCACGAAAAGGACTAGGATTTTATCTTTTTGTGACTAAAAGGTATAAAACTCCTGGCCTCACCAAGCCAAACATGCAGTTTCCGAGAGCCTAGGAGGGCGTTACTCTGCATCAGTACAAGTAGTATTCCGACTGTCCGTGAGGGGGCGTCACTCTGCTTCATCAAACATCGAATTCAGATAGTCCGTGTGGGGCGACACGCTGAAACACACCGAAGACAGTATACCAGCTTTCCTTGAGGGGAAAAACGCTGTATCACACCGAATGAAGAATATCCGATAGCCACGGGCGTCGCGTTATCAATAATTTACGTACCTCCGTAAGGAGTTGTAAAGAAGTAAAAGTACAGTATCGCCGTGTTTGAAAAGTAGGAAAATCCTAGTTACAGGATTTAGGTCCGACAGTATAAAAGTTTACAGTGAAAAGTTCGTAAAATATAGTCAGAGCAGGCTACGAACGTAGGACTCAAGGCGATAGGTCTTTAAGTAAACAACCAAAAGTATCATAGCGTACGGAAGTACCGTAACAAAGAGATAAACAGTTTATCTAATTTAAAGAACCCGAGCAGGGACAGAGAAATAAGGTTCGTAAGTATTCTCGAAGATTAGGAGTACTAGTACTGAATAAGCAAAGGAGAAGACAGGAAACTATAGACATTCGTTTCAAGAAAGCAGACGAACTATTCAAGAGCACTAAGACGCAAGAAAATATTGGAAAATATCGAGCCAAAGGAGCTCATAGTTATATGGAACTTTAAGATAGGTACTTTATGGAAGTAAAAATAATTATGAATTGTTGGTTTTAAAGGAAACCATGTGTTTTAATACAATATTTGTTTAATTCTTATATTATTCCTTGTTCATTTGGAACAAGTAGAAGATTATTGGTCAGTAATTCAATTGTTTTATTGTTTGTAGCGCCATAATTTTGGTTAATTAAATGTGTTAAAATAGGAGTTGATTTTGTTGTTATTTTTGCAAGAGTATCCTCTATTTAATCCAAAATGTGTAAGTCACAGAGTGGGAGAACATACTACAACCCCGAAAATCCCGAATTGAGCAATGCTGGCATACTGTGATTTGCATATTTCTTGCTAAAAGGGCACATGGGGGTTTAGAAATAATGTGCTTGGATTAATAACGAGAGGAACACTAAAGACGGTCATTTCATGTAAAGTAAAGTAATGATAGGAATAGCTACAACGTAAAATATTAACTGACCGCATGGGTCCCTAGAAACTCACACCGAGCAGCCCTGGATTTAATCAACCCCCAAGCAAATCTTTGATTTTGGCGCCCAACGTGGGGATGAGTTTTCCTAGGGAAAACCCGAGTTTTCTCGAAAAATCACAATTTTCATTTTTTGAAGAAAAAAAATGGTTTTTCGAAATTTTGAATTTTAAATACTTCCATAAAGGTTTCTGAGTTTGAATAAAGTTATCAAAAGGGTACGTTGTAGTAAAAACCCGTACCAAAGTAAATTTTTTAAAGAAATTGGGACACAATGGTTCAGATTACTATCTCTCAAGCATGTATTAGCGATGTGGCATGAGTAGCCCACTGTATTCTAATAAGATGGTTTTGAGTGAGGAATTGCAAGGGCTTTTGGAGGCTATAAAAGCCGATAGCCAGGAGAAGTGGGAGGCCATGAACAATAAATTGGGAACGATAGACAATACATTGGATCTCCAAAAGGATGAAAATAAAAAAGAGTTCAAATCTATAAATGATAATTTAACAGCTCTTAAAACTGACAGTGTTAAGATAGAGAATAAGTTGGACAGCCAACAGACTGAAAATAAAGAAGAGTTTAAATCCATAAATGAAAGTTTGAATAAGTTGGACAGCCAACATAGTGAAAATAAAAGGGATTTAGGATCCATGAAGCAAAGCTTAGACTCACTAAAAACTAATAGTGATAACATGGGGACTAAATTAGAAGATATCGAGACTAACTGTGTAAGAATGAACGATGAAGTGAAGGCGGAAATTGAGGGAATGAAAAAGGGGTCAAATGGACTCCGAGAGAGTATAGAAGAAACAATAAATAACAAATTTCAAGGTTTTGACACTGAGTTTGGGACTAAGTTAAATGATTTAAAAGGGAAAATCACAAGTGAGATTAAAGAGGAAAATAAAGGATTTCATTCAGGATTGCAAGCCCAAATACAGGCCTTGAACGAAAGTATGGGAGAGTCCCAAACTAAATGTCAAGAAAATTTTGGAAATTTGAATAAAAGTTTGAGTTCCATGGAAACTAAATTAAGTAATATGGAAAAAAAGGGTGATGATTGTGAAAAGAAACTTGTAACCCAGATCCAAGGTGTGCAGGAGAAATTAGAAGCTCAGATAAAATCTAACAGCGATATCTGTTAAACCTCCCGGGATGAGATAAAAGAAAGTTTTAAGAAATTAGGAGACGAATTTAATGGGGTAAAGGACCAAGTAGAAAACCTCGAGGAAAAAGTAGTGAGAGTTCAGACCGAAGTAAGTGATATGAGAATTCAGAATCAGGAAGATGCGAAGAGTAGGAAAGAGCAATTTGATCATTTTACCGGGCAGGTAGATGAGAACTTAAAGAAGTATGAGGGTGAAATAAATCGAAGATTAGGTATATACGAGGGGCATCTCCAGAGTGAAAGAAAACAACGAGAGGACGAAAATAAGGAAAGTACCCATAAGATAGATGAAATAAGTCAGGGTATTAATGATGTCCAGGAAACCATCGGAACATTAAAGGTCCAAATAGGAAAAACTCATACTGAAGTAAATCAGGTCCAAGATGAAATGATGAGATTATTTAAGAGCCAAGGGAAAACTGAAGAAAGGCTTGACGGAATTAAAATAGATATGGTCAAAGGACAAAGAGAAATGGAGAAAAAGATAAAGGAAATACGAGAAGACCTAGATACCAGAGGTGACGTTAAACCAGAAATTATAACAGAACAGGTCATGGTCATCAAGAAAGAGGTAGAAGAACACTTAAATGAAATCAGGAATAGCTTCAGGGACGACAAAAACCAACTCAAACGAGAACTGGAAACCAGTAAGAAAAATCAGGAAAGAATTCAAAATGAATTAGGGTCCCGGTTGGAGAGGACTGAACATAAGAACAGTCAAATGGAAATCCAACTCATGGCTAATGAAGAAAGTGCCCGAAGGGAAAGGAAGTTAGAATGAGGAGGAGTTTCCAAAGACAGGATGGGTAGATTCCCGTGAACAAGGCACCGATACAGATAGGGACTTAGGAGGGGAGAGCCCTTATAAGAACCCAGGATATCCGATGGCGATGTCAACCCCGTACATGAACCAGACAAATGGTCAGATAATAAACATCATTAAGTCGAATGAGGACAGACCGGTAAAGTTTACGGGTAATAACATGTCAATTACTCCAAAATACTGGCTAAAGGAAGTTGCAGAGTACTTAAACGAAATGAAAGTTCCACAGGATCGGAGACTGAGAGCTATTGAAAAGCTGTTGGCAGGTGATTGTCTCACCTGGTTCAGAAGCTTCAGGTACACCTTTGATACGGTGGAAGGCTTTAGGGAAGTATTTTTAAAACGATATTGGGCAGCAGACGTCCAAGAGAATTTGAGGCTAGATCTGTACTCTAGGAAGTACAGCACAAATGCACCTACTAAGTACTCAGAATTTTTCACCGCTCAGCTGTGTAAATTCCGGGAACTTGACATTGCTCCAGCTGAGAACGACCTGTGTGCCGCCATTGCAAGACAACTTCCATATGAGATTCAGAGGTTGTTAATCTCATCCAAAGCCAGAAGTGCTGTGGAGGTAGAGAGCGTACTACGTCAATTATATATGACGACGTCACACGTAACTCCCAGGCATCAAAGACAGACTGAACAGGTACACATGGCCAGCAGTCAGGAAACCAGAGAAAAACCATCGACCAGAAATCAGTCCACTAGTACTGACACTCAGGGACTAGGTCGAGAGTATGGGCACCAAGAACCTAGAGGAATACAGCCATACTACACAGGAGGATATCGAGGAAGAAATCCTAGGAATACGGGTTATAGGCAACAAGAGAGCCGACCCTATAACAATAGCCATCAGAGGCAAGAAAACCGAAAGAAATGGGAGAATTATCCCAGAAGGAACGTAAGGCCAGAGGATAGGGATGATGAATATCGGGCCGAAATAGAAGAGAGGTATCAGGAAAGTCTTCGTTATATGCACGAACGACCAGACGAACCTGAAAGGCAAAAAGTCCGTTGGAGTGAGGCAGTCAAGAACCGGAAATCACCCGACCGACTAGACGGAGCTCAAAGCTTGGAACTACAAGCTCAATTAAAGAATGAGGGGAAAGGAAGCCCTCAGGATAAAAAAAACTTCAAATTTAAATCGTCAAAAGTGGAAACATACCAGGAGCTGGGAGGAGGTAGAAATTGTGAATTGGATAGCTAGACCAGATGAGCTAATTAACGAGGATGTGGAAGGGATTCCACCTATTAAAAGAGAATTACCCATAATTATGCTAAGGATCGAAGGATTACTGGTCAGGGCATTAATTGATACCGGATCCACAATAAGTTTAATTACACAAACCCTTTTAAATGAACTGGAAACAAGGGGCCGCGTATTAAAAATTCCCACATCAAGTGTAAAGATTAAGGGGATTATCCCTGAAAAATCTTTAACATGCAAATTTCAGGTATACATTGATTTGATCATGGGTAACGCTGAAATTTCGTAATGCTTTTTGCTGGTAAATCAATTGCCGTATAATGTCATATTAGGTATTGATTTTATCCGTGAGAACAAGGTCATCATAGACCTAGCGCAAAACTGCATTAGAATCCAAAGAGAGGATGTGGTTGAACAAAACATTAACCTACAGGAACAGGATGCGAAAATAGGAGAACAGGTATGGCATGTGGAAGAAGTAACTGAGGAAGGTTATAAGGACATAGAAAGGATATTTGAAGTCCTCAACATAGAACTCGAAGATAATTTGGAAACTGAGTTCGAGACCAACCTGTCAGGAAAGGTAGAGGAAGCTAAAGTTAACCTCGAAAATAAGGAACAATTAAAGGAATTATTATTAAATTTTAGGGACGTATTTGATTCCAAGCCAGGGAAGATTGAAAATTTAAAATACGCGTTCCAAGTCAATGATTGGGCACCGTTCAGACAAAAACCATACCCGGTTGCGGAAAAACATTACCCACAAACGAAGAAAACACTGCAGGAGATGATGAATGCAGGTGTTATAGAAAAGATGGCGACAACATATGTTAGTCCATTGGTGATTGTGAGTAAACCGGATGGCTCAGTAAGGGTGTGTCTAGATGCCAGAAATTTAAACGCAAAAATCATACCAGAAAATGATTCGGCACCACCCATAAAAGAAATACTGAGGAAATTCAAAGGCAAGAAGATTTTTACAAATATTGACATGACTTCTTCGTATCATCATCTCGAACTGGAAGAGAAAACCAGCTTGTTGACTGGATTTCAGTTCGACCAACAAACATATTGTTTTAGGAGATGTCCGTTTGGATTGAAGACCGCAGGATCTGCCTTAATAAGAGCGCTTGATCGAAACCTGTCAGAGGAAGTGAAAGATTGCACTATCCGTTATGTGGATGATATTTTGCTTACCTCGGAGAACATTGAGGAACATTTAGAGAAGTTGAAGAAATTATTAGAAGACCTAAGAAGGGCTAATTTTAAAATCAATTTAAAGAAGTCAAATTTTTGTCAAAGACAAGTAACATTTTTAGGGCATGTGATTGATAAGGATGGTGTTAAACCAAATCCATGCAAATTAGAATCGATAAGAGATTTTCCAAGGCCTTTGAAAGTGAAGAACGTTCGCCAGTTTTTGGGATTGATTGGATTTTTCTCAGGACATTGTCCATCATACACAAAGACTGTTGCACCACTACAAGACCTTCTGAAGAAGGGGGGCAAGTGGAAATGGACGGAGGAGACAGAAAAAGCATTTGTGGAGGCCAAGGAAATGCTCTTAAACTATGTGAAGCTAGGATATCCTGATTTTAATCAGAGATTTATCATTCAAACAGATGCATCCCAGATTGGAATAGGGGCAATGCTGTATCAGGAAAACCCGGAGAACACTGATAAGAAAAACTATCTAGCTTTCACAAGTCGGAGACTGAAACCACACGAGAAAAATTGTACGATCAGTGAAATCGAGCTGTTAGCGATATTGCACGCGCTGCAATATTGGCGAAAGATCGTATATGGGTTTCAGGTCACCTTAAGGACGGATCATAAAGCCTTAACCTTTTTGATGAAGACTGATTTATCCAGTTAAAGGTTGATGCGTTGGGCTTTATACAGTCAACAGTTTGATGTAAAGATAGAATACTGCCCAGGAAAAGAAAATATAGTTCCAGACTATTTAAGTAGACAGCCAGAGTCCACAGAAGAGGAAGTAATGGCTATTGATTTGGAAGACAGGGATCAGCGTACTCTAAATGAGTTAAGAAGCATTAGTCAACGACAACGTGAGGATCCGTGGATGAACATGCTCATATCTTTCCTTGAGGGAAGTTTGATAAGGGGAACACCAGCGTACACGGAAGCTAATAAGATAGCTCAAGATTACACATTTTATAATGGATTATTATATAAGTTTGTGGACTCTGACCATACGCGATTAAGGATTGTTGTACTTGCAATTTTGCAGAGGAAAATAGTATGGTTAGCCCATAGATCGTTCGGACATATGGGAGTCGACAAAACAGTCTCGATGCTGAAAGAAGCATTTGTATGGCCGAGACTGAGAGAAACTGTAAGGGACACGCTAAAGACTTGTGATTTATGTCAAAGGATTAAACCAAATGCATTTCTGATGAGACAAAAGCCTATACCATTGTTACCCGAGAGGCCAGGTCAAATCATCTCTATTGATAATGTTGGACCTTTGCCCAAGGCAAGAAGAGGAAATCGACACATAATGGTGGCTATGGATGTCTTCACGAAAATGGCTGTCCTTGCTCCCATACAGAAGACTAGTACCAAACAGGTGTTAAAACGACTCAAAGAAAAAGTGATACCGATTCTGGGAAAACCTGAGAATTTGTTGTCGGATCACGGTAGTTGTTTCACCAGTGTAGAGTTCAGACAAGAATTAAAAAGACTTGGAATACGCCAGATTTTGTCAAGTATTCGCCATCCTGAGGCAAATCCTGTAGAAAGAGTGATGAGGGAGACGGCCAAGTATTGTAGAATATACTGTGCCGAAGAAAATTGGAAGTGGATAGATATCTTGGATATTATCGAATTCTGTATAAACAATACAATCCATGAATCTACGGGAGAGATACCAATAACGTTACATCGGAACGAGCAACCAGAGAGACCTTGGAGTCTGGTAATTCCTAGGCCAGCAGACGCTCAGCCTGGAAGAGATGTACGTATTAGAAGAGCCTTTGAGCATCTAAAAGCTCAAGCCGACAGGAGGCAAAGAAGAAATAGGCACAAGAGGTATCATCGGCCACTACTAGCAGGGGAAATGGTGCTAGTAAAAAGACCAGCCATTTCGGATCCAGGGAACCGCGTGTACAAAAAGTTCCAGAAAATGTACCACGGACCGTATCAAATAATCAGAGATTTGAGAAATAATGCCTATAGAATTCGGCACTGTGAAACGAATCACGAAGTGACCATGAATTCAGCAAATTTGAAAGTATATTACCCTCCCGAAGACTTTGATGAAGCCAATGAACAAGCCCTGGTTATGGAACAATTTAGAGATGAATCCACTTTTGATAGAAACGAGAATGAGGAAGAAACAGGAAACAGAGCTCAAACATTCGAGTGCGAATGCGAATTGGAGAAATTGTATTGGGAAATAAAATAAATAATTAATTTGGTTGAAGAAGAAAATTTCAATTTAAGAAAGGAGAATGATGAAATAAGGAAACGGGTAGGGATAGACCACACCCGTAAAGAAGAATGAGGTTCTGGAGACTTTAAGTCCAGACAAATAAAGGAAAAGGAAAGAAAGGGTAGGGACAGAGCGTACCCAACCTACACAATTACCGGATACGACTTTAAAGAAATAAAAGAAACAGAAGGTACGGATAACGTTATGATGGCTTCGACAAATAAAGGAAAAATAAGATTTTTATGAATAACAAGCTGTACCCGGCATGCGTTGCAATGCCAATCAAAGAAAATGTTGGCGTTGAAATTCTGTTTCTTGAAGTGCTTTTGGATACACAACATGTTAACTGCCTCTAAGCTATCAAAAAATGGATTTTCTAATTTAGAACCATTCGTGGGAGCGTGCACAACAACTTTCAAAAAGTTTCATCGCTGTCACTCATTTGTTGAATCTAATCGTACGCTACCTATTGTGAAATGGATTTACTAAGTCGAAACCCTTCCCTGGCGTGTACACAATGACTCATCAATGATTCATCGCAATCGGATGAATGGTATATGCACGTATAGGGTTTTTTGTTTAAACGATTCGCGCGCTGTCACTCATTTGTTGAATCTACTCGTGCGCTACCTATTGAGAAATGTATTACTAAGTCGAAGCCCTTCCCTGGCGTGTACACAATAACTCATCAAGGTTTCATCGCAATCGAAGAATGTAATATGAACGCAATAGGGAATTTTGTTGAAACGCTTCGCGCGTCGTCACCCATTTGTTGCATCTACTCTTGCGCTACTTATTGTGAAATGGATTTACTAAGTCCCCTTCCCTGGCGGGTACAAAATAACTGATCAATGTTTCATCGCAATCGGATGAATAGTATATGAACGCATACCTGATTTCGTTTAAACGATTCGCACTCCGTCACTCGTTTGTTGAATCTACTCGTGCGCTACCTACTGTAAAATGTATTTAATAAGTTAGAAACCGTCACGTAAGTGTCCACAACATCTCACCCAAGTTTCATCGCTATCGTCGTTCATTTGTGGAATCTACTCGTGTGCTACCTACTGTGAAATGTTTTTACTAAGCCAGAAACCTTCCTTGGAGTGTCAACCATATTTCACGCAAGTTTCACCGCTAACGGCAGAATGGTATATGACCTTACACGGGACTTTGTCGAAACGCTTCGCGCGTCGTCCCTCATTTCTTGAATCAACTTGTGCGCTGCATATTGTATAGGGGATTTACTAAGCCAGAAATTTTCCATGACGTGTACACAACATCTCACCCAAGTTTCATAGGTACGGACGAATGGTACATGTATGCATACGGGACTTGGTTGAAACGCTTCGCGTGTCATCGCTCATTTGTTGATTCTACTCTTGCGCTACATTTTGTAATATGGATGTACTAGGCCAGAAACCTTCCCTGGAGTGTACACAACATCTCACCCAAGTTTCACCGCAATCGGATGAATGGTATGTGAACGTATACGGGACGTTGTCGAAACGCTTCGCGCGTAGTCACTCATTTGTTGAACATAAACGTGCGCTTCGTATTGTAAAATGGATTTACTTAGCCAGAAACCTTTCCTGGAGTGTACACAACTATTCACCAAACATTTATCACTATCAGACGAATGGTATATGACTTTATACGGGACTTTGTTGAAACGCTTCGCGTGTCATCGCTCATTTGTTGAATCTACTGGTGCGCTACCTATTGTAAAATGTATGTACTAAGCCAGAAACCTTCCCTGGAGTGTACACAGCATCTCACCCAAGTTTCATCGCTATCGGATGAATGGTATATGAAATTAAATGGGACTTTGTTGAAACGCTTCTCGCGCCGTTGCTCATTTGTTGATTCTACTCGTGCTCTACCTATTTTTAAAGGGATTTACTAAGCTAGAAACCTTCCCTGGAGTGCACACAAAATCTCAGCCTAGTTTCATCGCTATCGGACGAATGGTATATGAACGCAAACGTGACTTTGTTGAAATGCTTCGCGCGTCGTAGCTCATTTGTTGAATCTAATCGTGCGCTGCCTATTGTTAAGTGGATGTACTAAGCCAGAAAATTTCCCTGCAGTGTACACAACATTTTACGCAAGTTTCATAGCTATCGGACGAATGGTATATGAATGCATACGGGACTTTGTTGAAATGCTTCGCGCATCGTCGCCCATTTGTTGAATCTACGCGTGCGTTACCTATTGTAAAATGGATTTACTAAGTCAGAAACCTTCCTTGGAGTGTACTCAACATCTCACCCAAGTTTCATCGCAATCGGACGAATGGTATATGAACACATACGGGACTTTGTTGAAATGCTTCGCGCATCGTCGCTCATTTGTTGAATCTACGCGTGCGCTACCTATTGTAAAATGGATTTACTAAGTCAGAAACCTTCCTTGGAGTGTACTCAACATCTCACCCAAGTTTCATCGCTATCGGACGAATGGTATATGAACACATACGGGACTTTGTTGAAATGCTTCGCGCATCGTCGCTCATTTGTTGAATCTACGCGTGCGCCACCTATTGTAAAATGGATTTCCTCAGTCAGAAACCTTCCTTGGAGTGTACTCAACATCTCACCCAAGTTTCATCGCAATCGGACGAATGGTATATGAGCGCATAGGAGACATACATACCCACCCACAGACAAACTATCACGTTACATTGATTTTTATATATATACAAGCTGTACCCGGCATGCGTTGCAATGCCAATCAAAGAAAGTGTTGGCGTAGAAATTCTGTTTCTTGAAGTGCTTTTGGATACACATGTTAACTTCCTCTAAGCTATCGTAAAATGGATTTTCTAATTTAGAACCATTCGTGGAAGCGTGCACAACAACTTTCAAAAGTTTCATCGCTGTCACTCATTTGTTGAATCTACTCGTACGCTACCTGCTGTGAAATGGATTTACTAAGTCGAAACCCTTCCCTGGCGTGTACACAATAACTCATCAAGGTTTCATCGCAATCGAAGAATGTTATATGAACGCAATAGGGGATTTTGTTGAAACGCTTCGCGCGTCGTCACCCATTTGTTGCATCTACTCTTGCGCTACTTATTGTGAAATGGATTTACTAAGTGCCCTTCCCTGGCGGGTACACAATAACTGATCAATGTTTCATCGCAATCGGATGAATAGTATATGAACGCATTCCTGATTTTGTTTAAACGATTCGCGCTCCGTCACTCATTTGTTGAATCTACTCGTGCGCTACCTACTGTAAAATGTATTTACTAAGTTAGAAACCGTCACGTAAGTGTCCACAACATCTCACCCAAGTTTCATCGCTATCGGACTAATGGGATATGAAGACATAGGGGACTGTATTGAAACGCTCCGCATGTCGTCGTTCATTTGTCGAATCTACTCGTGTGCTACCTACTGTGAAATGTATTTACTAAGCCAGAAACCTTCCTTGGAGTGTCTTCCATATTTCACCCAAGTTTCACCGCTAACGGCAGAATGGTATATGACCTTATACGGGACTTTGTTGAAACGCTTCGCGCGTCGTCCCTCATTTGTTGAATCAACTTGTGCGCTGCATATTGTATAGTGGATTTACTAAGCCAGAAATTTTCCATGACGTGTACACAACATCTCACCCAAGTTTCATAGCTGCGGACGAATGGTAGCCTACATGAATGCATACGGGACTTGGTTGAAACGCTTCGCGTGTCGTCGCTCATTTGTTGATTCTACTCTTGCGCTACATATTGCAATATGGATGTACTCAGCCAGAAACCTTCCCTGGAGTGTACACAACATCTCACCCAAGTTTCATCGCAATCGGATGAATGGTATGTGAACGTATACGGGACGTTGTCGAAACGCTTCGCGCGTAGTCACTCATTTGTTGAATATAAACGTGCGCTTCGTATTGTAAAATGAATTTACTTAGCCAGAAACCTTTCCTGGAGTGTACACAACAATTCACCAAACATTTATCACTATCAGACGACTGGTATATGACTTTATACGGGACTTTGTTGAAACGCTTCGCGTGTCATCGCTCATTTGTTGAATCTACTGGTGCGATACCAATTGTAAAATGTATGTACTAAGCCAGAAACCTTCCCTGGAGTGTACACAACATCTCACCCAAGTTTCATCGCTATCAGATGAATGGTATATGAAATTATATGGGACTTTGTTGAAACGCTTCGCGCTCCGTTGCTCATTTGTTGATTCTACTCGTGCTCTACCTATTTTTAAAGGGATTTACTAAGCTAGAAATCTTCCCTGGAGTGCACACAAAATCTCAGCCTAGTTTCATCGCTATCGGACGAATGGTATATGAACGCAAACGTGACTTTGTTGAAATGCTTCGCGCGTCGTAGCTCATTTGTTGAATCTACTCGTGCGCTGCCTATTGTAAAGTGGATGTACTAGGCCAGAAAATTTCCCTGCAGTGTACACAACATTTTACGCAAGTTTCATAGCTATCGGACGAATGGTATTTGAATGCATACGGGACTTTGTTGAAACGCATTGCGTGTCGTCGCTCATTTGTTGAATCTACTTGTGCGCTATCTACTGTGAAATGTATTCACTAATTTTGAAACCTTCACGTAAGTGTACACAACATCTCACCCAAGTTTCATCGCTATCGGACGAATGGTATATGAACACATACGGGACTTTGTTGAAATGCTTCGCGCATCGTCGCTCATTTGTTGAATCTACGCTTGCGCTACCTATTGTAAAATGGATTTACTAAGTCAGAAACCTTCCTTGGAGTGTACTCAACATCCCACCCAAGTTTCATCGCAATCGGACGAATGGTATATGAACGCATAGGAGACATACACACCCACAGACAAACTATCACGTTACATTCATTTTTATATATATAGATGAAATAAATTTCCTCAATTTTTTTTTTTGAAAATTTATTTACCTAAGGAGGGGAGAGATGAACCCATGTACCATTGGCTCAAAAGGGGTCGAATCCATGTATTTGGGGAAGGAATGAAAGAAACATACAGTTTCTAATGTAACATAGAGAAATTTCAAGCCAGGATTCTAGCCTAACGTTGTGCAAGCGGCGAGGACCAGGTGTTCAGGAGATGAGATCATGCCTCTTGACATTCAGAAGGAGCGGGTCATGGATATTAATAGAACGAGTGGAAAATTTTTACTGTAAGACAAGGAAGCGTGACTCGGAAATCCAGCTTAGCTTGCAGGAAAACGGCAACACCGCCGATGTGCCAGAAGAGGAATAATTAAATTTAACCCATTTACAGGAATGAAAATAAGTAAATAATCACTGGACTGTGAATCATTTTGGATTAGAGATTTTTGTGTAAAGAAAAACCTTGTAATAATTGCACAGGAAAAAACTGCAAACGCAGTATACGTCATTGGGGATTCACTGATGCCAGGGGAGTGGGGAATTATAAAAATGAACAGCAACTCCCACGCAGCTGAAGACTACAAATTAATTAATATCTCAGAATTGCACGATCGATTCTTATGCGCAATGATATTATTTGACGTTTGGAAGACGAGCTCTCTGGAGATATAATTTTTATAATTGTACGACAATTAGTTCAAAAGTTGGTCACGAAAAGGACTAGGATTTTATCTTTTTGTGACTAAAAGGTATAAAACTCCTGGCCTCACCAAGCCAAACATGCAGTTTCCGAGAGCCTAGGAGGGCGTTACTCTGCATCAGTACAAGTAGTATTCCGACAGTCCGTGAGGGGGCGTCACTCTGCTTCATCAAACATCGAATTCAGATAGTCCGTGTGGAGCGTCACGCTGAAACACACCGAAGACAGTATACCAGCTTTCCTTGAGGGGAAAAACGCTGTATCACACCGAATGAAGAATATCCGATAGCCACGGGCGTCGCGTTATCAATAATTTACGTACCTCCGTAAGGAGTTGTAAAGAAGTAAAAGTACAGTATCGCCGTGTTTGAAAAGTAGGAAAATCCTAGTTACAGGATTTAGGTCCGACAGTATAAAAGTTTACAGTGAAAAGTTCGTAAAATATAGTCAGAACAGGCTACGAACGTAGGACTCAAGGCGATAGGTCTTTAAGTAAACGACCAAAAGTATCATAGCGTACGGAAGTACCGTAACAGAGAGATAAACAGTTTATCTAATTTAAAGAACCCGAGCAGGGACAGAGAAATAAGGTTCGTAAGTATTCTCGAAGATTAGGAGTACTAGATCCGAATAAGCAAAGGAGAAGACAGGAAACTATAGACATTCGTTTCAAGAAAGCAGACGAACTATTCAAAAGCACTAAGACGCAAGAAGTATTAGTTGCTAAAAATCCATAGGTCGCTGATAAATTATCTAGGGGACCGTGAACAGAACAGACTTTCATTAAGATCAATAAACAGAATCTAAAAGGGGAGCCGTTCGTGTCAGAGGAATAGCAGATCGTCCAGAACGGGATTCGAAGGAGTGCTATTGCAGGGAGGAGGTAGATGATTCGAGACTTTCACATTCAGAGAGGATAGGAAGCCGACATTACTAAATTTCACCCTTGGAGACGGGAGATCAAGAGGTCACGTGTGATAGGCTTAAATAGCGGCCTAGTGATCAAAAATTGTGAAGTGTAAATATATCAAGATTTTAGTGTTAATAATAATATATTTTCAGTGTTTGATTGTGTGTTCTAAACGGATACACCAGTGTATTTAAAATGTTATTAGTGTTAAATATATACGTGTTAAATATGTGTCAAGATATATCTGTACATGCAATGAAGTTGTACACGATGGAGTAAGTTCAAAAGTGGGCCAAAAATGACACATCGCACGAGGAGAAGGGTCAAAAGACGACCTTAAACATGTGAGTAAAGATTTTCATTATGTTTTGGTGTCGGGAAATGATTGTGTACAAATCCACCGGAGTTTTTGAGAAAAAGGGGATGTTTCTAAATAACTAAATACAGAATAAGAACGCGGTCTGAACAAAAATAGAATTTGAGAAATTATAAATAATTATTTGAAAGAATAGAAGCCTCCGTGGCTTAGGCGGCAGCACGCCGGCCTCTCACCGCTGGATCCGTGGTTCAAATCCCGGTCACTCCATGTGAGATCTGTGCTGGACAAAACGGAGGCAGACAGGTTTTTCTCCGGGTACTCCGGTTTTCCCTGTCAAAATTTCATTCCAGCAACACTCTTCACTATCATTTCATTTCATCTGTCATTCATTTAATCATCGCCCCAGAGGAGTGCGTCAGGCCTCGGCAGCCGGCACAGATCATATCCTCGCCGCTAGATGGGGGCTTCATTCATTCCATTCCTGACCCGGTCGGAGACTGGAAGCAGGCTGTGGATTTTCATTCATTTGAAAGAATAAATCCTGTAGAGGAAATGTATGAATAAAATGTCAGTGTATTTGACGAAGTTATAAGAGCAAGTGTAATAATAATAATTATCATGAAAGATATTTAAATAAAGGTAAATTTGAGTTATATGAAAGAAATAGCTTTTGAGCTTTTGTAAGGAATGAAGATATAATATGAATAATAATAATAATAACAAGGTAAGGAAATATAAATGAAGATCAAATTGAATGATATGAACATAAGAGCGTTGGAGCCTTAATAAAAAGTACAAGACATGATATTAACGCCTGTTATTAAAATAGAGCAATTATTGTCAAAGGAAAAGATTAATATAAAAATTGAGATATGTATCAATTGTTAATATGGAATTTATCAGTTCTTTGGAAGACGATAGGCTTAAAAATAATGTATAGCGCAACGGAGCGCAATTAAAATAAAATGTCACGCTAGGAACGCGTAAAAGTTAAAGTACTTGGTAAGTTACTTATGAAGGGTAGTTGATTGCAGTGAATTGAGATATGTTGTAAGTCCTCTAATTGTGACGTAGATCACGAGGCCATGTGTGTGTTATTATGTAAAAGGGACCAAATGTATGGCATTATTGAGCGTAGGTCATGTAGGCCACGGCCGACTTTAAATCGCATTTTGTATAAGTCCTCCAATATGGGAATGGTTCCCGAGGCATGTTAAGAGATTCGAACCTAGAATCTTCTTGTTGTTAAAGCCCCTAATTATTCGTCGTAGAATGTGTATTACTCTTCCCAATCAATGAGGACCCTTTATAATTAATAAATGCCAAGGTTACGAAAATGGTTTATGAGCCCAATAATATTGTTGAAAGAAAATAAGTGAAGTAAAAGCCAGGTCTCCCCAAAGGACTGAAAATGAAAGGAAGGTTTGTTTAAAAGCTTTGAAGAGAGCTCCCACCCGCAAACTAAACGGGAAGTTTCCCGCGCAGTCATAAATCACGCTCAAGTATTACGGTCAGACCCTCGGAGCAGGGGGGGGGGGGGGTGGCTGAAGGCCGTCTTGTAAGAAGTAATGAATACACCGTGAGTGTTAAAAAGTTGTTAATGACCCGGGAAGTGAACCGAGGTCCATGTAGATTGATAATTATCGCTTGCCAGTTCAGATCGTAGTTTTCTTATGTGATAATGGTCTTATAAGACAAATAAAATTAAATAACAATCCCTATTGTAACGTCGTATGGAAGTAGGATTCCACGAGTTAAATAAAGACAACTAGGTTCCGGGAGTAATCATAATTTTGACTTTGTCAAGTAATCTTTATAACTCTGGAGTACACAAGTATTTTCCCGATCACCGTAGTGAATTTGTAAAGACTTGAGAGAGATAGTAAATGCTGAGAACATGTGAAGTGCCCAAATATTGAAGTAGATAATTAACATGTAATTTTAAATGTAATTATATATTTGTTTGATGATAAGAAAAGATAAAAATAGTTTTTTTTGAGGTGTACAAAGAATGACACCGTTATTATTGGAAAATATCGAGCCAAAGGAGCTCATAGTTATATGGAACTTTAAGATAGGTACTTTATGGAAGTAAAAATAATTAGGAATTGTTGGTTTTAAAGGAAACCATGTGTTTTAATACAATATTTGTTTAATTCTTATATTATTCCTTGTTCATTTGGAACAAGTAGAAGATTATTGGTCAGTAATTCAATTGTTTTATTGTTTGTAGCGCCATAATTTTGGTTAATTAAATGTGTTAAAATAGGAGTTGATTTTGTTGTTATTTTTGCAAGTGTATCCTCTATTTAATCCAAAATGTGTAAGTCACAGAGTGGGAGAACATACTACAACCCCGAAAATCCCGAATTGAGCAATGCTGGCATACTGTGATTTGCATATTTCTTGCTAAAAGGGCACAGTACCCACACTGAAGAAGTACAAAAAGTATTCATTTTTAAGAGCGTTGCCTTACTTCGGAGGGGAAGTAAAGCCGGCTTTATTTGTGTGAAGCTAAATTTCTAGGTTAGATTTCGTTGGAACGCTCTATCAAAGTTCCAAGTTCCCCACATCTGGTGGGAAAAGTTGGAACTACTTGAAATTGAACGGAACTTGTAGCTCACCCCATGGGTGTCCGCTTGAAGCAGCTACAGCCTCTGGCGAGCCGAACATGTCCTCGGACACTCCCGGCACTAAAAGCCATACGGTAAATAAATAAATAAATAAATAAATAAATAAATACATAAATTGTTTTTTATTTGTAGATTAATGTTAAGTCATCATCATCATCTTGAGCAGTTTCCGACCGCTGGCCGGGTCTGCTTGGAACATAAGCCTCTCCATCGTTTCTTGTCCATCCACCATCTCTCGTCTTTCACTGTGTCCCAGCACACTCCTCTTTCCTCCGCACTCTTCTCAACTCCTTTTGTCCATCTGTCCCTTGGTCTTCCCCTTGGCCTCCTTCCCTTCATTTCCATTCCATACATCTTTTTCGGTGTCCTCTCCTCTCGCATCCTCCTCACATGTCCATATCATTGTAGCCTAGATCGCTCTATTCTATTTTGCAATGGCACCTCTCTTACCATCTCTTTGACTCTCTCATTCCTTACTCTGTCCATTCTTGTTACTCCTACCCTACTCCTCTGGAACTTCATCTCCACTGCTCGTATTTTACTCTTGTCCCTTTCCTTCATCACCCATGTTTCTGAATCATATGTCAGAATTGGCACAAATTAGGTCTTGTAGATGATTCCTTTACATTTTTGTGGTACATCTTTATTCCATATCATCCCCCTAACACTCTTGAAAAATCCATCTGCGCACCTTCCCCTTTCAATTATTTCCATCCTATTGCCTCCCTTTTCTTCAATTATGCTTCCCAAGTACTTGAAGCATTCTACTTTCTGCAACTGCTGTCCTCCAAGTGTTATGCCCATATCCAGTCTGTTCTTCCTCCTCGTTGTGATGACCACTTCACTCTTTTGTGCTGAGAACTTCATCCCATATGATAACACTACCTTCTCCCACTCATCTAATTGCTCTTGTACTTCTTCCTCATCCTCTCCCCATACCAGAAGGTCATCAGCAAACAACATTGCCTTCATTTTCCTTTCCCCAATGCTATTTACCACTTTTCTTATGATTTCATCCATCACCACTATAAATAACAGGGGTGAGAGGGCACTTCCTTGTTTCAGACCACTCTCTAGTTGAAACAATTCCGTTCTCTCCCTTCCCACCTTTACACAGCTTTTGCTTCCCTCGTACATTGCTTTCACTCTTGCCACTGTCTCCTTGTTCACTGTTTTTGCTCTCATTGCTTCCCATACCTTGTTTCTATTAATACTATCATATGCTTATTAATGTTAAGTATGTTTTGTAAATACACGTAATGTAAATATATAAATTAACGCTTGTTTTCGTTTAAACTTATAAAAATAGAGAGTTTCCTTCAAATTTGAACTTTCGTTGTAATAGCTACAAAACCAAATTGTATTAAGTTAGATAAAACTATTTTTTCTTTCATTAGTAAGGCTTGACAAATCAAAATCAGACATACACAACCCATACTCAAAATTCGTGTTGACTTTTGTTATATATTTAGCAATCAAAATTTTAATTTATCAGTAAAAGTTGAAATATTTATCAAATGTAAAAATCTAGATTCAAAAGCACGGTAATCAAAATGCGCATATTTGGTTGGTTGGTTCCTCAGTTTAGGGGCTGCGACAACGCGGTCTTGTAGCCCCGTGTACTTTGGGTGTGTGTAGAATCTGTCTGATAACCGGTGTTAATTTAGATGGCTGTATTAGTGTGTGTATCTGTTTTTAATTCAAGTAAGGACTGCAACTTTGAATTTTTCAAATAGTTCCTACTTTTGACGCCAAACGCCACCGTCAACGACTAGTAGGCCTAGTTCAGAACTTAGCTACTAGACGCCACCGCAGTCGGCTCTTGGCAACGAACGTAGAAACCTAAGAGCGTTGTTTACATTCCTAACTCGGCTTCGGTGGCGTAGTTGGTAGCATGCTGAGCTTCTATGCCCAAGATAGCGGGTTCAAATCAGGCTGAAGCCGTCGGATTTTTAAGAGCGTTAAAAATCCCTCAGTATGCCTTCCTTCGGAGGGGAAGTAAAGGCGGCGGTTCCATGTCATAGATTTATGGCATGTTAATGAACCTTCCACTAATTGCACCTGTGTGAAGCTAAATTGGATAGGTTAAGAATGTAAACAACGCTCTTAGGTTTCTACGTTCGTTGCCAAGAGCCGACTGCGGTGGCGTCTGGTAGTCTAGTCCTGAACTGGGCCTAGTAGTCGTTGACGGTGGCGTTTGGCGGCAAAAGTAGGAAATACTTGAACAATTCTAAGTTGCAGTACTTAAATTAAAAAACAGATAACACACACTATTACAGTCATCACAATTAACACCGGTTATCAGACAGATTCTACACATACCCAAAGTACACGGGGCCACATGACCGCGTTGTCGCAGCCCCTAAACTAAGGAAACAACCAACCAACATTCCTAACTTATACAATTTAGCTTCACACAGGTGTAATTAGTGGAAGGTTCTTTAACAAGCCACCGAAGCCGCCAATGTGCATATTTAAGTGTGTTACAACGGGCAGATAACCTAGCAGTTCCGTCCCTTAAACAACACTGTCCCCTTTAGTGTGAGCGTATCGTCTTAACTCCAAACGCACTGTATATATTTTAGAAGTGCGGTAATCAATTTCGCCCTTTCTTCTCTATTGTATGTGCTTGTCTCCGACTTGGAGATTCTTTGGTGATTCTCTCTCTCTCTCTTCCCTTCCATTTCCGTTGTTGTGTCAGGCAGGCCAATGCGTGAAATGATCCCAACTTAGTTCTTCCTTTCTGCGCCTTTCTTAGAGGGTCAGCATCCGGCTACATACAGCAATAATATGTTACCAAGGACGACGATGCTAACAGTAGCCAAACTTTGTACTGTATATGGGCCATTCCATATCAAGAGGAGGTCAGTTTAATCATAGCAATAATAATAATAATAATAATAATAATAATAATAACAACAATAGTAATAATAATAATAATAATAATAATAATAATAATAATAAGAGCCGCTACGGCTGGTAACAGTGAGAAACAATGCAGCATATTAATAATAACTAGCATTACCCGTCGCGGCTTCACCCGCGAATATTCTAGTTGTAAAGAGTACACTTAGCCAAATCTCAATCATGAAAGCTATGACTGATTTATCCTTGGTATGAATAATCAGACTTTATCAATTCAGCTACTGGTGCAGTGGTTACGGGTTTGTCATTCCTTCATAGGTTTATCAGAGCGAAGTTACTTTTCTGGGAATATCACAGACACTGTTAATTTAAGGGCCTTTGAATGTGGTTTTCGGAGACCCTTTATAGTCGGGTGAAAAAGACCTTTCGTACCACAATCACACGCGAAAATTGCATGAAAAAATTCTCGAGTGCCCCTTGACCCCCTTAAGCGCATTATACTGTATATATTGATGAATTTTACAGCTTGATTTGGTTCAGTGATAACCTTATAACCGTCTGGAAACTTTCACAGTCATGTAATAATTGGAATTACATTGCGCCTTACAGAAATAGATGGACCTGTGAGATTCTGTTACCATGGTTACCGTGTTGCATTCTTTCATTATTTCATTGTAAATATACATGTTTTAAGGTATTTATTTAATTGTGAGGCATTTAACGAGTAAGTGAGTGCGTTTTGCTTACGCATTGGGTTATGCTGAACCTGTAGGTACCCCATATGTGTAGGTTGGTGTTAATGGGACCGTATTTTCGGTACAAAACTGGAATGGGACCTTAGCAGAATAGTATAGGGAGGGATAATAATAATGATGATAAGTGCCGCTACGGCTGTTAACAGTGAGAAACAATGCAGCATATTAATAATAATAATAATAATCTTATTAGTTTTACGTCCCTTTGAACCCACTCTGACTTTTAGAGACACCGAGATGCCAGAATTTTGCCCCGAAGGGGATCTTTAACGTGCCAGTAAATCTACTGACACGGCTCCCTCACATTTGCATACTCTCAAATGCCAACTGGCTGCGGCAGGATTTGATCCTGCAACCTTGGGCACAGCAAGCGAGTACGTTAAACGCTGAGCCACCCAGCCAGTCAATATATACATCTGCATGTAGATATTTCCTGGCGACGGAGCACAAATAAAGGCATGATACAGTTGCTAAAATCTTGCATCAGGAGTTGGCTGATAAGTTTCAGCTTCTTACAGGAAAGAAAGCTCCGTACCACCAATATCAGCCAGAGTGTATTCTTGAAAACAATGATTACAAGCTGTATTGGGACCGAACTATTCTGACTGATCAATCGGTATCACACAACTGGCCGGATCTTGTGGTTGTCAACAAAAAAATGAATCAAACTACCTTGATTGATGTTGCGATTCCTAACAACAAGAATCTCCAGTCAAAACACATAGAAAAGATCAGCAAATAGAGTGAGTTGATCGACCGTATCAAAAGACAATGGCATGTAGAGCGGGTAAAGACCATACCTACCATTGTCTCAAGTACGGGCGTGATCCCAAGTACCTTGCTCTAAGGACTTAAAGAGCTGGATCTGGATACGCAACTGTACAAACTAATGCAGAAGGCAGTAGTTCTATGAACAACCAGAATCGTCCGGAAGTTCATGGGTAGCGACATTCCAGCTTAGAAGTTGCTGTTTCAGTAACTATACTATGGTTCCCTGAAGCCCGTATAGTTTGTTGTAATGTATCAGCAATGTGTTATATGTACTGTATAAAACAATAATAATAATACATTAATTAGTAAGGCAGACATGCCAGATGACAAATGTAGGAGATGCCATCGCGAATCGAAGACCATCCAGCATATCACAGGGGAATGTACAACAATTTCATCTACGCACTCCTCAAGTACTGTAATAATGTTCTGCCTTACTATCAATATATTCCTGATGCTGTTCTGAAAATGATGATGATAATGATGATGATAATGATACTATTGTTGTTTTAATGGGCCTAACATCTGGGTTTTCGGTCCCTAATGGTCTGGGTGATAGCGAAAATGACAATAAGATGCAAACCATAACGACAACTTAACGGATATTGAAAATACTGACGAAGGATTGAAAAGACAGACAAAAATGTAATTAAGAGTGGAAAATACTTACAAAATGGGATTTAGATGGATAATACCCACAAAAGTAATTTAGATTGAAAATACGCACACAATGGGACTTAGGTGGATAATACCCACAAAAGTTATTTAGATTGAAAATACGCATAAAATGCAGGTTACAGTAAACACCATTTGAAAAAAAAAATTCAATTTAGATTCATACTCACAATATGCAATTTAGATTCGAAATACTTACAAAAAGCAATTTGGATTGACCATACTTACAAAATGCAATTAAGATTGAAAATAAGTACAAAATGTAATTGAGATTCAAAATACTCACAAAATGCAATTGAGATTGAAAATACTCAAAAAATGCAATTGAGATTGAAAATACGTACTAAATGTAATTGAGATTCGAAATACTCACAAAATGCAATTGATATTCAAAAAACTCACAAAATGCTCAACCTACAAAATGCAATTTAGATTGAAAATACTTGAAAAATGCGGTTAAGGTTGAAAATCCTTACAAAATGTAATTTAGATTAAAAATACTCACAAAATGCTCAACCTAAAAAATGCAATTTAGATTGAAAATACTTGCAAAATGCAGTTTAGGTTGAAAATCCTTACAAAATGTAATTTAGATTCAAAATACTCACAGTATGTCTGCCCCGTTCCAAAAGACTTACAAAATACACTTTAGATTGTCAATCCTTTCAAAATGCAATGGAGGTTGAAAATGCTCGCAAAATATAATTTAGATGGAAAATACTCGCAAAATGCAATTTAGATTGAAAATACTCGCAAAATGCAATTTAGATTGAAAATACTCGCAAAATGCAATTTAGATTGAAAAAACTCACAAAATGTAGTGTAGATTAATAAAAAAAGAATTGTAACTTAAATACACGGGGAGCCAATTCACAAAAACGGTCTGGGAATCTTAAAGAGAAATGAAAAGAAAATGAAGCATGATCCCTAGAAGAAGGAGGGATCAGAAAAGATGAGAGAAGGTCCAATTAAGGCGGGAAAGGAAGAGACTCCCTAGGCCTCGGATACCCTAATACCGTCGGGGTCGAAAGAGAACAAGAGTTGACCATGAGAGGTCGACAGGAAAGAAGGCGGAGAGGAGCCCGGCACAAGTAAGTGGAAGTAATGCCGGACTCAGCTGGGGTCCTGTGGTCGCTTACCAAGACGGGAAAGGAAGAGACTCTCTAGGCCTCGGATACCCTAATACCGTCGGGGTCGAAAAGCCCTGGGGTGTGTTCTGGAGAATGATACTCACAAGCTATTCTGGGACAGGTCAGTGATCACAGATACACCTGTATCAGCAAACAGGCCAGACATTATTCTTTTTGATAAAATGCAGAAACGAAATCTTCTAATAGACATCGCAGTCTCTAACTCACATAATATCCGACACATTTATGCTGGGAAAGTGACCAAATGCATCAGGGGCGTATATAAGCCCCCCCCCCCCCGAAATTTTGTCACATATATTATTTGTTTATATATATATACACCGCGGACAGGCCAACAAGGACCACGCAAATATCACTTCTTTATAGGTCTAGTTTCCTTCTTTCTCTTCCAGAAGTCTTTCATCCTGGTCGACTGTGCAGCTCTTCTTTCAGCAGTCCATTCTCCTCTGTTGAGATTTTTCTTCTCCCCGACAAGAATTTTGAGACCAAAAATTTTTTTTCTGTACTCTATTCGATTTAGACAATCTTCTTCAGTAATTTTGAATTTTTGAAGTTCTTCTTTCATTTGTTTTACATAGCCTCCTTGTCCTTTATAGTTCCAGATTTTATCAAAAATTTGTTTGTTTAACCTTGAGCAATCCATGCGGACCATATGTCCGTAGAACTGAAGTCGCCGTTTTCTGATCATCACTTCAAGGTTGTCGATTTTACTATAAATTTCTGCATTCGATCTCAGTCTATAACCTTCCTGTGTTTTCCTAGGACCATAAATCCTTCTTAAAATTCTTCTTTCTATCTTGAGCAAATTCTCCATTCCGGTTATATTTGTAGTTTCCATGCCGTACAAGATGACTGGTCTAACAACAGTATTAAAATGTCGTAATTTTGCATTGATAGACAGGTTCTTTTTATTGTATATATTTTTTGTACAAAAATTTAATCTTTCCAATTTCCCTTTTTTGTTCTCGATTGCCAATTTATCCGTCCCATTGCTACTAATTATTTCTCCAAGATATTTAAATCGGTCAGTGACCCTGGTGCTCCCATAATTTGTTTTTATCATTTTCTTAGTGTATTTCTGATCACTTGTCATCATCTCTGTTTTTACCAACGAAATCTGTAAGCCCGCTTTTTCCGCCGTTTCTTTTAACTGATCAATTTGGTTAATAGCTTCTTGTTCTGATTCAGCAAACAACGCTACGTCGTCAGCAAATGCTAAACCTTTGACTCTGAGGTTCTTATTCTTTGTACCAATTTTAGCACTTGAATCGTTCTTCTCCCAAAACGTCCTCATGACTTTATCCAAGACCAAATTGAAAAGCAGTGGTGATAGACTGTCCCCTTGTCTTAGCCCAGTTTTTACCTCGAAGGGCTCGCTAACTTCATTTAAAAATTTGACTCTGGAAATCGTATTAGTTAATGTAAGTTTTATTAAATTTATGGTTTTTTGATCAACTTGGTATTCCTTCAATGTGTCAAAAACAGTATCCCTATCCACTGAATCATACGCTTTCTGAAAATCAACGAATGAGATAAAGATATTCTTTGGCCTGTTGTTGTAATATTTTAATATCAATTTTAAACTAAGAATTTGTTCTGCACACGATCTATTCCTTCTGAAACCTCCTTGGAACTCGCCAAGCTGTGGTTCGATCTGTGGTTCAAGTCTGTTTAAAAGTAGTTTGGCAAATATTTTATATGTGACAGACAACAATGAGATCCCCCTATAACTATTGACATCAATTTTTGAGCCTTTTTTATGTAGTGGATGAATTAAGGCGATTAACCAGTCTTCTGGAATTGCTTCCTCAATCCAAATTTTCTGGAATAGATTTGTCGTCGCTATTAAAAATTCATCATCTACAAGCTTCCACATTTCTGCAATTATTCCATCTTTGCCTGAGGCTTTATTGTTTTTAAGTGAGTTGATAATACATTTAACTTCATTTACATCTGGGGGCGTAGAGTCAAAATTTTGTGTTGTAAATTTGAAACTCAACTTGTCTGTCGGTTTTGGACAATTTAACAACTTCTCAAAATACGCAGCCAAGATATCACAATTTTCCTTGTTGTTTAATGCTAGCGTACCATCTTCCCTTTTGAAATTTAAACTCGGCGCTGAATATCCAGTGATTTCATTCTTAAATGCTCTATAAAACAATCGGGTGTCATTTTTCTTAAAATTGTCGTCCATTTCCATTATTTGGTCCTTCATATATTTTCTTCGAATCGTTCTTAAAGTCTGGTGGGCCATTTTCCTTAATCTTTGTACTTCCTCTAAATTTTCTGGAGTCTTGTTCCCGTTCCACTTGTGCCAAGCACAATGTCTTTCTTTGATCACTCTTTCACATTGTTCATTCCACCAAGCATGTTTCCTATAAAAGTTCAACGGTGCAATTTCCTGAGCTGGTTCAAGAAGGTTATTAGTAACATCATTCCAATTGGTTGGTATTTTAAGTTTTCCTTGAAATTCTATCCTTTTTTCATTTGTAAGAACCTCTCTATTAATTTTCGGAATTTTAATTCTAGTTGTATTTTGTTTGCGTGTAAAAGGTATGAAATTCATCTTGATTTGAGAAAGGTAATGATCTGAAGTTACATTAATGGATTTTCTGACCTTGACATTTTGAATTTCTTTGAAACAATTTCGAGAGATAGCTACATGATCTAGTTGAAACTCACCCAGTAACGCATTTGGGGAGACCCATGTTTTCTTTTTACTTGGTTTTGCTTTAAAATGTGTGGACATAATCTTTAAGTTTAGATGTTCACAGAGTTTAACCAATCTCTCACCATTCCTGTTGGTTCTATTGTGAGCGGGATATTTACCTATTATATCAGAAAATTTTCTCTCAGATCCAAGCTGAGCATTGAAATCTCCAAGTAAAATTTTTACATGATTAGAAGGAATTTTGAGAATTTCGGCTTCTAACTCGTCCCAAAATTCATCAACTTTCTCTGGATTCGATTTATTATCCTTATTTATAGGAGCATGGGCGTTGATTAGCGTGTATCTCTTATTGAGAGATTTTATAGTTAGAAAAGATAGTCTGGCATTCACACTTCTAAAAGCGATAACTGCGTCCAAAAATTTCTTGTTGACCATAAAAGCTGTTCCAAGATGTGGCATGTTCTTCATCACTCTCTTCCCAACTTTTCCTTTGAAAATTCGGAAGTTGTCAGATTCAAAGGTGTCCTCATCCAAGAACCTGGTCTCTTGAAGGGCTAATATTGTAATGTGATGTCTATGAAGTTCTGTTGTTAGTTGTTTTAATTTTCCAACCTGAATTAAGGAATTCACATTGTATGTTCCAAAAAAATATTTTCTCATTTTCTTGAATCTTGAACTGTTCTTGTGGTGCTCCGATTCACCATAATGTAACCCTAAACTGCTAGGCACCCTGGAATCCGATTTACGCCTAGCATTGTCTTCAGGGTAATCATGACCAATAGAAGCTAAATCCATGATATTAAAGTAAATGTGGGTTGGACAAAGTCCAACGTTATACAACTAAGATTGTGAGTCCTAGAGGTTGCCTCAAGATGTGTTCTGGCTCTTATTTTACGGCTTAAGCCAACCCTCCTCCTTTCTCCGGGCTTGGGACCGGCAACAGAAACTACTGAGCTACTCAATCCACCCAGTAGATCCTGCAGGCGGAGTTATATTATTTGTTTATAAATTAAAACATTAAAAACAACTATTGTTATTGGGAGTGGAAAAAGGGACTGTAGGCAGAGTGAAGGAGATGTATTGTGGATGTGTGAGTTGTGTGAAAGTTGGAGGAGGAAGAACAGACTGGTTCAGACAAATGAGTGGCCTGAAACAGGGTAGTGCGCTGTCACCCCTTCTCTTTATTGTGGTTATGGACGAGGTAATGACACGGGTAGCAGGAAAGATAGGAGAAGATAAGATGAAAGCAATGGTGTTTGCAGATGATCTCATGGTCTGGGGAAACAAGGAGGAGGAAATTCAGGAGCAACTGAAGGCTTGGGAAGAAACAGTGGGAGAGTACGGATGGAAGTTCAACATCAGTAAATGTGAGATCCTGTTAACGACCAGGAAAAAGGACAGACCAATGAGTGGGATAACACTTGGAGGTGGACAGCTGAAGAAGGTGGAAAGTCTCAAGTACTTGGGAAGTATAGTGGAGGAAAATGGGAGAAATGACAAAGAGATTACGGAACGTGGCAGACAGGCAGAAGCATTTCTGAGAAGCATTAGGAGCTTAGTGTGGAATAAAGATGTCCCACAAAAAAGCAAGGAAGTGTTATTCAGAAGCTACTATATCCCAATACTGACCTATGCTTCAGAAACGTGGACAATGAAGTAAAGAGACATAAGCAGAATACAGGCAGGTGAAATGAAGTTCCTGCGAAGTAGGATCGGAGTAACAAGAAGAGACAGGGTGAGGAATGAAAAGGTCAGGGAAATGGTGAAAGAGGAGCCCTTGCAAGGTAGGATTGAGACATCAAGACTGAGGTGGTATGGACACTTAAAGAGAATGGAAGAGAAGAAGATTCCCAAGAGGATACATGAGATGCAGATCCAGAAGAAACGACCAAGGGGAAGACCAAGAGATAGATGGCTGAAAGGAGTGGAGGAATGTGTCAAGAAGAGAGGCGAGGACTGGACCAGAGTGACAGCGGAGAGGGGGTGGGAAGAAAGAACTAAGTGGCGAGGCTTATGTTCCAAACAGACCCAGCCTGGGGATGGAAACTGTACAAGATGATGATGATGACTATTGTTACTAAAGTGACGTATGGCAACGTTGCAAAGCAAGGCGAAGGTAGAGCAATGTAAACAGTGTGACAAGCAGTTTGCTCTGATCTTATGTGTAACAACATAACCTCTTATTACTCTCCAGAGCCTTCGCTCTTATGAACGAACCAAGATCAGCAACAAGTGTCCTTGAAGCGTGTGACAAAACTTTTTTTCCATAACTTTTATACCCTTGTTAAACTTTTGGCAAATTTGCCTCTCTCTCTGTAGCTACCGGTACTGCCGAACGGAGTTTGAGTTGGTTGAAAACATACTTACGAAATTCTACTTCTGAAAACAGACTCAACGGTCTAGTATTTTCATCTATTCACAGAGACATACATCTCACTTTTTTATTTTATTTTTTTAGCGTATGGCTTTTAGTGCCGGGAGTGTCCGAGGACATGTTCGGCTCGCCAGTTTTTTTGTAGCTGCTTCGAGACGGACACCCAATGGGTGAGCTACAAGTACCGTTGGGGAGGAAAGTTGGAATGGAAGGACGAGGAGTTGGAAGGTAGCGGCTGTGGCCTATAGTTAGGGACCAATCCCGGCATTTGCCTGGAAGGAAGATGGGAAACCACAGAAGACCATCTTCAAGGTTGCCGGCGTGGGGATTCGAACCTCCTCGCCTCCCGGATGTGAGCGACTGCCAGCAGTCATGCCGTAACGACCACGGCTAACTCACCCGGTATACATCTCACTGACGATGAAGTTATGAACCGATTTGGTAATGCTTCAAGAAACCTTGACTTTGTATTCTAGTGTGAGTTGTAAATCAAAACGGCAACATTAGTTCTTTCCATGTAAATACTATCAAGTGATCAAGATGATTGTGTTAATAAAAAGTATCATAAAATGGTCTTAGTTGTGTTGGACATTAACTAAACAAAAAACATCACAAAAGATTAGTTGGAAAAAAGATGCCAGATAGCCTTAAAAGTCATCATTTTGCCCCAAATTATACAAACGTTTCCCGGGGAGAACCCCAGACCCCCTATTCTTTGGGCCTATACCATGCCCCCTAACCCCCGGTTGGGTACCCCATGAAATAAAATTTTATATACGCCCTTGAAATCAGGCACGTGTATTCCGTGGAAGTAAGGTAAGCATTGCTTACCCAAATAAAATAATGGGTACAATAATTATTTACTTAGGTTATAGTGATATTCCAGTCTCTGTGTCGTGTATTCTTTTAATGGACCCATTGACACTTCGTTGCTCTTTGCTGCCTGCTGCGAGTTCCTTGCGGAGTCGCTTGAAGCAGCACAATAGCGTTATGCCCTCTTGTGGTATTTCTTGGTACTGCAGGGTGAGTGAAAGCGAAGGCTAGGAAGCAATTCCGTAAGTTACATACCTTAGGCCGAAAACAAGGAGCGATCAGTTTTCAAACATACTGTGTTTAATCGCTCATTTTAGTTTGAAAAAGCTTGTCAGTGTTTGTGTAAAACAGCTTTTTATATGCTGTGTTAAAACGTGTGATTGTTTTACAGTGGTACGCCGTCATTTTTATAGTTCAGCGATATAATGTTGTCTAATGCAATATAAGGGAGTAGGGTATGCAGTAGGCGTTTTTGTTTACACTAGTAGGCGTGAGAAATCTGTAAAAATATGGCACCGGGACTTGGGTCTAGAGATGTCAGTGATGTGCGGTAAATTTGAGAACAAAATAATAATTTTATTAGGAAGTCGTCCAACTCTTCAATTGAGTAGGCCTATTAACACGAAAGTGAAAGCTTGTATTCGGTATTTTAACTAAACGTATAATATTTATCATTGATTTCAATTGAGATAGATTTACTTTCTAAGTTCAAAACATCCCAAACTTCTACAACTGGGTCTTCAATGATTTTGCGAAGAAAACCATTGCTTACCCTAAGTAAAATTCCACCACACGCCACTGCTTGAAATGCATACCTCTGGCTGAAGAGATCCGACAGATGTGGCGACAAGAATTTGTCACTGTATTGCCAATCATAATCTCTTCCACAGAGATCATACCGAAGTCGCTGAAGGCCAACCTCGATAAACTGGGGCTCCACCATAATCTGCACTTTTTAAATTATTATTATTATCGTATGTCGTTTAGTGCCGGGAGTGTCCGAGGACATGATCGTCTTGCCAGAGGCTGTAGCTGCTTCATGCGGACACCCATAGGGTGAGCTACAAGTTCCATTCAATTTCAAGTAGTTCCAATTTTCGCTACCAGATGTCATTGATACCTAGTGGCGAACGTTTGAACTTTGATAGAGCGTTCCAACGAAATCTAATCTAGAAATTTACCTTCACACAAGTTTAGTCTGTGGAAGGGTCTTTTACATACCATAAATCTATGACATGGGACCGCCAGTTTTACTTCCCCTCCGAAGGAAGGGATACTGAAGGATTTTAACGCTCTTAAAAATCCGACGACTTCGGCCGGGGTTGAACCCGCGATCTTGGGCACAGCAGTTCAGTATGCTATCGACTACGCCACCGAAACCGCTATAATAATAATAATAATAATGAAAAAATCCACAGCCTGCTTCCAGTCTCCGACCGGGTCAGGAATGGAATGAATGAAGCCCCCCTCTAGCGGCGAGGATATGAACTGTGCCGGCTGCCGAGGACTGACGCACTCCTCTGGGGCAATGATTAAATGAATGACAGATGAAATGAAATGATAGTGGAGAGTGTTGCTGGAATGAAATGTTGACAGGGAAAACCGGAGTACCCGGAGAAAAACCTGTCTGCCTCCGTTTTGTCCAGCACAGATCTCACATGGAGTGACCGGAATTTGAACCACGGACCGAGCGGTGAGAGGCCGGCGTGCTGCCGTCTAAGCCACGGAGGCTTTAATAATAATAATAATAATAATAATAATAATAATAATAATAATAATATATTTTAGGTTTTCGAGGTAAACGGTGGGGAAATCTTCAAAGGCTGACTACAAGATTCCGGACTTACATCTGTGCAGGATTCTTAACTCCTCTCATGAGGTTGGCGTGAGGAAGGGCATCCAGCCGTAAAAACCATCCGCCACATAGACTTTCATTGCATCTGATCCCTGACTCCATTGTAAACGTGAATAATAATAATAATAATAATAATAATAATAATAATAATAATAATATCGTATGGCCTCGGAAGCCGGGTGCAAGGTTTGTAATTTGACACCCAGAGGGTAGCTTGCATGTCAAATTTCGTTGTTCCTTGAATCACAATGAAAGTCAAGAAGATTAGATATCTAAGCTCCTTGAATACTACAGCGCGCTTTCTAGTAGAGAAATGAGGAACTTTGTGTTGGCGGAAACTCCCGAGATTAATTTTGCCATTTTGAACACGGCCTACTGAATTCAAATGGGTTCTTTGACATGCCAACATTGTATGACATGGTGTCGTATTTTTGCTACCGTTCAAAAAAAAATCACTTACCATGGCCAGGAGCGAACCTGCATGCTTGGGGTTAGTAGACCAAAACGTTGACCACTCACCCACCGTGGCAAGCTAACGGAAATAATAAGGGGTAGACATACACGTACATTAACAGATTATTTTATTGATATGCTGTATCAGGTTTTTATACAGGGTCAACGAAATAGGTTGCAGCAAATTCAAAATATCATAGCTCAGGAACTGTATTTTTTGTCTTAAATTCACCACTTCAAAAAAGGTGTTTTTAGCCTACTTTTCACATTTTGCAAAAATGAGGAAAAAGTAGACTTATGAGATCGATCCGGGAAAATGTGTGTCTGTCTGTCCTTCTGTCTGTCTGGCTGTGTGTGTGTGTCCCCCTATCAACTCCTAAACGGCTGCAGCAATCAAAACCAAATTTAGTATGAGTAAAGATGTGCACCGGAATAGCTCACGTCCATATTTGAAAATGATGTCAGTGCTACCAACTGCTGAAAAAACGCACTAGAAATTTGAGCTCCATGTTGGATATCTTGCAGGGTATGCATGGGAGCTATTCCAAAATTGGCACACATGTAGATAATACTATTTCAGTTTAATTTCCAGGAGGCCAACCATGACAGTGTTGCCAATATAATTTTAAGCCTTCTGATAGGTCCAATGTTTAAATGCAAATAACTTCTACACTATCAATTGGATTTCAACCAAATTTTGTATGTAATATCTGTACATAAACAGATATGACTGAGCGTATTCTTAAGAGCCACCAGGGCTGCCAACTGTTAATAATTGCTCTCTCTATTTTTTAAAATCCAAATACCAATATATCAGAAAGTATGCAAGCCAACAGCTTTAAACTATGCACACGTATATTCTGTCATTTTAGATTAATTTGGAGTAACTTATATACGTCAGTTCTACCAACATGATTATAAGCCTGCTGATAGTACCAATTTTTAAATACATGTAACTTCTATACTATCAGTTGGATTTCAACCAAATTTCGTATGTGATATGTGTACCATAACAGATATGACTATAAGTATTGTTAAGAGCAATCAGGGCTGCCAACTGTTAATAAATGCTGTCTATATTCTTTTTACCCTAATATCAATATATCAGAAAGTATGTATACTTTGCACACGTATAGCACCTGACATTCTAGATTAATTTGGAGTAATTAATACAAGGCAGTGCTGCCAACATGATTCGATGCCTGCTGATATGTCCAATTTTAAAATACATGTAACTTCTATACTAACAAATGGATTTCATCCAAAATTGGCACAACAAGATATCATAATAATTCAGATTATTTCTGACCAGCACACGCATGGTATTGTTGGCAACATGCTTTTACGCGTGCTCATAGATCCAGTGTCTAACTGCATGTAACGTCCATTGGACTTCAACCAAATTTTGTATTCTGTACCTTAAGAGGTGGAACTAAGAATATATTCAGTCACCAGGGCTGCCAACTGTAGTGCTCTATTAGGCTACATTATACCAGGTATATTTTGAACTAATTAGATATTTCGATATTACCAACTTAATTTCGTCATTATTCTAGATAGGTTCATATTCTGTAGAATAATCATTGGCATGAAAAGTAGGATGTATAGTTCTTCACGGAACTTCTTGTTTTATTCCATATATTGTTACTCTAGGCGCTCGACTGTTTCGTCACTACCTGTCGACCAAAGTATTTTGTGTACTCGAGTTTGAAGGTTGTTTGAGAAGTAACCAATAGATCTATATAAAATCCAATAACATCATCATTTTCGTCGTTCTATTTTACGTTAGCTCATGTAGGTTTATATTTTAATATTTTTTGTCGCAGTTGGAACACAAAAAGTGCACGTTTTTAAGCGTGTTTCAACCATGCGTCACATTTAAGAATTATTATCTCAAAAACCCGTCATCAGATCGAATCCAAATTCTAACACAATATACATTGGTATGTTGTATATCTGGTTTATTAATTTCAAAATGTTGCGTGTCCAAGAAAAAAAGTTATCATTTTTGTAAGGTAACTTTTTCTCGGCTCGGGGTGGTTGGAAAATGTAGTTCTTAGTTGCGATGTAATCCTTATACATCAAAAAGTTATGCTGTATGACTGTGAAATACGTAAATTAACTCACTTATTTTATATCGGTTTGTATTTGTAGGCGGAAATAACACATCGTTCACCACCCACCCGCTCCGGGAAAGTTGTACAGCGTTGCTGTGATGGAGCCCATCACTTCCGAGCGAGGCACGCCATGATTTAATATTGAAATAAAATATTTCAGTATTGCTATTAGTAGAAAAATATATATCTTGGACGAGGATGAAGGGTACCGTTTTCGTCACAAACCAGTTATTAGCGGATTGGAATGTTATCTTCTCTGTTGACCAAGGTCATCTGTGGCGGGGTAGAAAGTGGAAGTGGTGTACTGTATATTCTTGTCTCAGTTCCGCATAGTTCACGGCGAGAGATATCGTTCATTGCTGCTTTTTCTATTTTATAGTGCATTTTTTCGAATTTTTAGGTCATTTATTACAGTCATTTTTGAAAATTTTAAGTGCATTTTTTTACGGCATCAACATCCGGGCCCTAGTTTTTTTGCGTATGGCTTTTAGTGCCGGGAGTGTCCGAGGACATGTTCGGCTCGCCAGTTTTGTAGCTGGGTGAGCTACAAGTACCATTCGGGAGGAAAGTTGGAAGGGAGGGTCGAGGAGTTGGAAGGTAGCGGCTGTGGCCTATAGTTAAGGACCAACCCCGGCATTTGCCTGGAAGGAAGATGGGAAACCACAGAAGACCATCTTCAAGGTTGCCGGCGGGGGGATTCGAACCTTCTCGCCTCCCGGATGTGAGCGACTGCCAACAGTCATGCCGCAACGACCTCGGCTAACTCACCCGGTTCGGGCCCTAATTATAACACACATCACACACTGGGATTTCTGCTGAACTGTCGCCATTGCAATCACACTCACACAGTGGCGTGGCAGTTTCCTGTCGCGCACTTATTCTGCGCATCGCTTGAAGGTCACGGGTGGAGTAGGCCTACAGTCACATCTAAAACTAAAACTTGATGAGTTCCTGATTAGTTTTCAGGTCGAATTATTAATGTATCTCACTTTCAACGGGAGATAGGACTTTTTGAAATTGCTACAACGTTTTTCGATGCCCCTATACTATGAACTGGTGGCTTCCGTGGGTTAGTCGGTAGTATGTTCAACTGCTATGTTCAAGATCGCGGGTTTAAACCCGGCCGAAGTCGTCAGATTTTTAAGAACGTTAAAATCCTTCAGTATGCCTTCCTTTGGAGGGGAAGTAAAGCCGGCGGGCCCATGTCATAGATTTATGGCACGCAAAAGAACCTACCACTACAATTGGTAGTGTGTAGCCAAATTTGTAGGTTATATTTGGATAGAAACGCCCTATCAAGTTCCATCGTTCGCCGCTAGGTGTCAGTGACAGTGGCAACCTGTAGCTAAAGTTGGAACTACTTTAAATTGAACTTGCTGAGAGTCCTCGGGCGTTCAATTAAAATATCCTGCCATTGGCTGCAATTCATATATGCAGTGCTTTTTTTAGGGGGCACGCGAGGGGGGGGGGTTCGCGTACCCCTGAAACATTTGAAAACTGTTTAAGAAAACAGTATTGGTACATTTGTATCTACTCCAGCGAATATAACTTCCGACTTGAAAGTTCATCGATCAGCTGGCGGGTCGAGTAATCCTCGATTTAAATCGATCTATCGAATGAGTTTCCTTTGGTCGGCAACCCGGCACTCCGTTCTTATAAGCACGCAGGCTATAGTCCAGTCAATAGACGAACTTCACCCTACACCAGATGCGGGATCGTGTTTTATTTTTTGATGTTGTTTAGGACCATTAGGTAGTTATTAATCCAAGTTTCCATCATCCCCACCCCCTTGCTTCGTCCGCCATCTTGAAAAAAACTGTCAGAAATCGGCACTATTTCAGGTTTTGGCCTCTAGCTCATTCCCAGTTCATTTGTTTGAAGATATGTCAAAATAAGAAAATGTAAATTACTAAATTTCCAACAACGTTGATGTGGAAGTTTATTTTGTAGGACCAAGCGTATTCGAGATACGAGAAGGCGAAAAAGGGCGGAAATTGGCGATTCGGCAAATGTTTCACTTTCGCTCCACTTTCCATCGCAAAAACAGGCGGAAGACTTGATCTCAGCAAAACGTTTATTGAATGAAAGTTGTAGAGAATTAAATTTCCTTTGAAACTCATGTATCAAACAAATAATTACGAGCAATGGGTAGGAGTGGGGGTAAATTTAAGAAAACTAGAGGAATTGCGTTTTTGTGATTCCACCCTGGAGCGCCGTGTTGGTGAAAGTTTTTCGTTTTCATTATATTACAACCATTTTCTGAACACAGCAGTGCATCTAAATCATATTTAAACCATTTTTTGTATAAATATGAATATATGGGAGAGAACAAATTCGTTATACATTCATTTAAAAAGTTAGTGTGTAACCTATTTACAAAATATAGATTACAATACAATGTGGTTTATATATTAAATATTTACATATTAATTGTTAGGGAATAATGAACACACTAAAATAAAAACTTCAAAATAGATGGGGTGTTGCTACAGTAACCAGAGACGTTTCGCACGGGGGGTCGAGAGGGCTGACTCTTTGCCAGGGTCTTCGTCGAATGGTATGGACGGGTCGTCGATGTTTTCCTCTTCCTCGTCAGCGGCTATCAAGGGACGGTTGTCGCAGAACTTTCCACCGCAGCAGAATTTGCAGAAAGTGGAGCAATGCAGACCGGCTTTTCTGCATCCACATGCTGCGGAACAGCCGGTGACACACCTGCATGATACCGTCTTCAGCAGGGTACGAGGAGCAGCATCTCTGGTGGTTGTTGTCGGAATCAAGCCCCTGCTTCCTCTTATCCAGCCAAAGATGTTCGGGTCTTTCTTCCTGCTCATCCAGGACATCACTTGTGGTATACTCTCAAGGAGTTGTATCGCGCTGCATCGGAGGTTGGGGGCAGCTTTTCCAGGTTCAAGTTTGTCGTGGTGGCAACAAATTTTGTGTGTCGGAGGTCAGAAAGTGATTGTTCGATTTCCCCACCATAGAGGACGACCAATATTTGCTCTCCTGCTTTAGAGACGTCCTCTAATGTGGCTTCTAGGTCCATGAAGACATCACTGATCTCCAACAATAATGGATTCCTCCGGAACAGGGAACAAAATTTGGTTTTACCGAACCCATAAATGTTTGACGTTGTGTCACACCCGCTGATGGCATGGATGAGCAGCAGGTTCTCGGCGAAGTCTTACATAAATGATGAGGGGGAGTACATGACGTTAGGTGAATTGCCTCTTCCTGTTTTTTTTAAGATACACGTTGTTCATCGTATTTTCTGTCCCAGTGAGGATGAGTAATAAATCGATGTCTTCCCCCACAATAATTACAGCGTCGTACGAAGAAGCCATCGATGTTGCAGTGGTCACAATGAGCTCGTCAGTATCCTCCTCAGCTTGCTTGTTCGTGATGTTGGACGCTTTAAGTGTTGATCTAAGGAGAGCAACAAATCGTTTTTATTGCTCTCTTTGGACAGAAATTTGTCTTGAGGAGTTGTGTTAACTCTGGCTTCATCAAATATCACATCTGCTGAAGCGTTCAGCTTGCGCCTTCTTGCTCCTTCAGCATTCTTGGTACTCATCAAAAGATTCTCTGGGTACCCGTCGAAGATGACCATCACCAGTGTCCCATAATGCTGGTGGATGTACTTGGCATAATCGGCACAAATTTGCCCAAAAGTCAAATTCGATTCCACACAACTTTGTGGAGCAGGTGCCCAACATCGATGACAGTGAGGTGATTTGAGTGGAGCTTGAAATCTACGGGCAGGAGTGTGAACGCTGCATATAAAGCAGACTTTGTTCCCTTGCGCATGCCATCCTCGTTGAACAACGACTTAGGGTACGGTGCAAGCTCATAAGAGAGGTATTCCTCAAGGTAGTCCTGGGTTGTTTTTGCTGTGATAGAGTGTGAGTGGGTCCACAGCAATCTTCTTCTCCCCAACTTTTAAGATGTTCTCGTCAGCTGCTAAAGATATCACATTGTCCTTGTTTTTGAAGGACACTTCACCGAAGGTTGTTCCCACTATTCTTGAGAATCCAGCCATACCGACTTGCTGGGCCTTGTAGCAGTTCACCTGCTCACTTCCAACTACACCAGAGCTGATGCTCATAATTTACTCTGCTTCAGGGAAAGGGGGGGGGGGGGTTGAAAACCATTCGAGCAGCCGTTGCACATCTTGTTCGTCCCGCGTGATCCTGCTGGGCCTCAGCTCCGCATGTTGTTTTGAAGACAATGCTGTAACTTCAGTGTACTGCTCCATTTGTTGAGCTATATCCTGAAGAGAAGTCATTCCAAAAGTCCACTTCAGCAATGTACTATCTGTCATTCCCCTTCCGCTAGTCAAGCCACCTCCTACTTTCATATCTTTTCATGAGTTTCTGTTCGATTGTCATGTCAGTCCAAACGCCTGACCAAAATTTGTCTGACCTTCGGATTGTGAAATAACCTTCTTTTGTAAATATTTGGAACTCGGAAGGATTCATTCTGTCTTCCAAAGAGGACAATTCTTGAGGGTACAAATGCGCACTTTTTTCATAAAGCCAATGTCCAGCAGCATGGAAAAATGGTATCATCGTCTTGATAGTGTCCAAGTAGAGTTGAAAGTTGCCCATCCTTTCTGCTTGTATTAATTTCTTCACAAGAGTCACCATGTTATAGTACTGAACCCAGAGCTGAGCTGTTGGACCTCTGCTTTACAATTAAGTGAGAGAAACAGTTTTTGTCAATTATCTCAATTCTTACAAAAATGACTTAGTGCCTTCTAACAATGACCGATTCAATTATATATGCGTGTGTGAGAAAGTGTGAGAGTGTGTGTGTGTTTACATTTATACCAAAAATTGTTTAAATATGATTTAGATGTACTGCTGTGTTCAAAAATGGCTGTGATATAATGAAAACGAAAAACTTTCACCAACACGGCGCTCCAGGGCTGAATCACAAAAAACGCATTTCCTCTAGTTTTCTTAAATTTACCTCCACTCCTACCCATTGCTCGTAATTGATTATTTGATACGCGAGTTTCCAAGGAAATTAAATTCTCTTCAACTTTCATTCAATAAACTTTTTGCTGAGATCAAGTCTTCCGCCTGTTTTTGAGATGGAAAGTGGAGCGAAAGTGAAAAATTTGCTGAATCGCCAATTTTTGACCATTTCGCCTTCTCGTAGCTGGAATACGCTTGGTCCTACAAAGTAAACTTCCACATCAACGTTGTTGGAAATTTAGTAATCTACATTTTCTTATTTAACATATCTTCAAACAAATGAACTGGGAATGAGCTAGAGGCCAAAACCTGAAAAAAGTGCCGATTTCTGACAGTTTTTTCAAGATGGTGGACGACGCAAGGGGGTGGGGATGACGGAAACTTGGATTAATAACTACCTAATGGTCCTAAACAACATCAAAAAATTAAAAGCGATCCCGCATCTGATGTAAGGTGAACCCCCTTTTTAAGCCTCTATTGACTGGACTACTAGTGTTTGGAGGCGGGGTAGGTTGTTATTTGCTCTCAAAACATTAAAAAAATATATATAATAATAATAATAATATTAATTTAACCCACCAAAAAAGCTTGAAGTAGGAAAAACAATACATAGTCATCGTCAAAGAATTAAAATATCTTGGGGAATGGATCGGCTAGAATGCGCTAGAGAAAAAGGCAATGGAATCTAGGAGAAATAAAGTTGAATTGGCCTTCCAATTTACGAAGGACACTTATAACAAGAAGTCTCTCTCCTGGAATACCAAGATAATACATTATATCACGGTAATTAAACCCGAAGCTCTATATGCAGCCGAAACATTGTCTCTCACCACACAGGGACCGCTTGAAAGGCTGGAGGTCAAGGAAAGGAAGATAATACGCAAAATCTTAGGCCCCAAATTTCATAACAACAAATTAATCCATGTCAGGAACGAAACTCTTTACCAAAAAACTGAAAATCTCTCGGACACAATAAGAAAACGGAGAATTGATTTTTATGGGCACATACTCCGGATGAATTCAAATAGATTAACCAAAAAGATCTTCGACCACTTCTGTAATTTAAAAAAAACTCTTTGGTTTAAGGAAACTGAGAAAGACCTCGTAGAATTCCAAATTACAGACACCATGCTCATGAACAAAACAGCCAAAACCATCACCAAGGATAAGAAACAACGGTTCCATGCGAAACTCAAACAAAAGCGTACGATCCACATCTCTGCCGAAGAAAGGGAAGCAAGATCTCAAAGGATGAGGCAATACTGGGCCAAAAGGAAAGCTCAAAACAATAAGAAGTGATTGATTTCATGTACCCCAAAGTTGGGTGAAACAAATAAAGAAGAGGAAAGAAATAATAATTTACTGTGCCCAATCAGTCACGGCAGTCTGGCATCGAACTCGGGTCTCATCAGAGAAGACCAGGCACATGGTTATGCCTAGAGTCGAACCATTGATCTCTGAGGGGGAGCAATTACAGGGAACCCAAAGAGCAATGAGAGGTATACTGACATATAATAAGGTAGCGTGATTTCACGATCTATATGTGAATATCATAGCAATTTAAGGCGAAGAACTGTAGCCAAATGCAAGGAAATATACATTTTCTGAGCATACGAGAATGAGAGGAGGCCAGTTTGAAGTTTTACAAATTACCCTTAGCAAGTGGGCGGAGAGCTTAGGCGCCGACCGCACTATTTACGTCTGGAGCAGGAAGACAGCTCAAAATTAATGACCCGGGTATTCACCGTTTGACAAGGATTGAACTTAGAGTAGGGATGATGGCCCACGGAAATTAATTAATTACAGCCAAGTGGAGTATTGAAATGCATTGAAATATACACCCAGGTGAATATATTCACGGAGAGGTAATTTAGGAGTGGTTTTTCACCTAAATTAAACCTTTTATCTCCAAATGAACGAATTACAACCGAGCTTACGCTCGAGAGCAGTGACTTTGTGACCAGTCAACGGGGAACCACCACAGTAGCATCCCCACGCGCTGAACTAAGGCAATTAATTGTAATTAATTGGCCGAAGCGATCGCCGGCACGCGAATGTTTTTGAAACCTCCACACCTAAATAAACAAGATGTAGATGTCATTTCGGCTGAAGAGGTATTATTTCAAGAAAGGAGTCGCTCTCATGTGTCCAGTGGACTATTTTGTACGAGAAACCTTTATAAGGGAGAGCAGCTCACACCAAGCTAGTTCATCTCAGTTCATCTCAAGTTATTCTACAGTATACACGTAACTAAGACGTTGCCAGTAAGCACGCCAAAAGTTAAAGTATCAACTCTCCTCCGTTGAAGAACAATAGAAGCAACTCATAAGCTTCATAAGTAATCATGAAGTGCGTCGAAAGTAAATTGATACAGATATTTACCTATTATCTGACGCAAATATAAATTCGCCACAGCGAAAAAAGGAACATAATGTTTTTGAACAGTTCTTATACCGGGAGGTATTGTCAGAATTATATATGACATCATCATCAGGATCACTACAATGATGGGAGCTTGGAAATCATTGCCACCTAATCTGGAGAGTGAGCTGAACAAGATTGCAGGGAACGAGGATCGAACGTCCGTAAAACGCTGTTAGATTTTCACGGAGACCAGCGGTTGTCATAATTGCATCGCATCTCTGAGATCAGGCGTAGGAGAAGTCCAATTTAAGGATCAACATGTGAAGTAGTGGATAAGTGTACATAAATTGTGTAATAGTGATTTAAAGTGTTCATGTGTATAGTGATTAATATGCAGTGTATAGAAATGAAAGAGGCCACTGATAAAAGTATGTTTATCAGGTGGAAAGTGTGTGAATCTAAGTGTTGTGTAAAGGATAACATGATGGCTTAAATCAAGCGTCATGGTAGCGCTAAAGCTGAAGTGCTGGCACTATCCAGCAAAAAGGAAAAAGTGAGTACCCATTTTATAATGTCATTATAACTAAATAGTTCACCATGTAACGATTTATCACTTTGAGAATAAGATGTAATAGTCACTTACTGAACGAGTTTTCACCACTCGTCTTGAATAAAATATGGCTTGGAAGGTGATTTGTTTAAGGCCATTTAGGCAAAAATAGTGATGGATGTAACGGTAACGTTAAATGAATGATAATAATAATAATATTATTGGGTCGGCAACAGTAAAGTAATAGGCATTTTTGGCCTAAATAATGTTCGGATAGTGTCATGTCTAATATAAAGATATTGTATTTTGGTAAACAGTAAGAAGTAACGTGGAATATAGAGAAATACGATAGCTTTTTCAGTGTCAGTGAAATATCAATGAATATTTGATATGGTCAATCCTTAGGATTATGTTTGAGGACCATTAAAGTAAAGAAAGCCAGTAAATGTATTACATTTTTGTTAGGAGCTATGTAAAGCTTTGGTTTAAGTGGTATGACAGAGAGAACGCGGGTGCCTTAATAATTGAGTCATATATGTGAAGTATTGTTTGAGCCGCATGTAAGCGTGCAGAATTAACGTAGAATCCAGTGACTTACGTAAATAAATATTGCGGGGAACAACTAGTATAGCTTGCGCGTTAGGTGGGAAGTTGGCTAAATCTACGAGTAGTATCGCCCTTGAGCATACTGTATTATTCGCAGCGAATTGGACAGAGCCTGTCTGTATCCAACGCTTGCAGGAATTATGGCCACTAATGACGTCCGTCGAGACGCAGTGAGCATGTGTGTATAATGACCTACCCTGAGAGGTAAGGATCATATTCGTCGCTTAGGAACGCAGGTTTCCTTATATTTTATTGACAGCTGCTGGTGAAAATCGTGTATTTTCACTATGATGCGCGTCTAAAGCCACTAGTAGTCACCATAGAACGGCAAGGCTATCACTAGAATTCCACCCCAGCCATGAATGTTAATTAAGGAGCCAGTTGAGCCCAAGACACTATAAGGATAGGTGTTAAATATTTAAATGACTCAATTACTAAGGAGCCACACTTAGCGTAACTCCAGTACTGCAATTTGTAAACAAACCTGACCTTGACAGCAGAGAGGGGTGGGGTTATAGACCACTTCTGCGGCAGCCATCTTGACTAGCCAGCTGGAACGAATTTTATTGCCTGCTGAGGGGGAGGAAGGTCGGTCGACCGGTCCCTGGGAAATTAGAGTCACAATAGGACACTGAGGAATCTCGATATTTCAATATGCAATTAAGATATGATTACATTGATGATGCCAATTGAATTGAACGGTGGGTTGCAACTCACATACGTTGTTGGATCATAGAAATCAGATAATATTTGGCTCAGTTATTCTCTGAGGAGGAAAACTGAACCAAAATAATGTAGGCATCTTTCTTTTAGAATGCATTTTGCCAGTTCCTGCTAATTTATGCAGACGGGTATGTGTTTTCCCAGAACATGACACATTTGTAACGATGATAAGCCCGACAAGACCCAGAAAATCGTTATATGGTGAAACTATAAAATATTCTATCCATGTTTATTTTGGAAGGGATAAGTACCACTTTTCTTAAAGCGTTCATATGGATGGAAAGAAGGAAGATGATTCACACGAGACAACAAATATTTGTTAATGATTGCAGAAAATAATGAATTTATGCTAATCAAGGTAAATGCCATAAGAAACAGAGTGATGTTTTATTAATATCATTTTTATGTGATATGTGATTTTTGTGTTATGATACTCCAATTAACTAAGATCGTGTCACATGATGAACACTATGGAAACCCATGGAAGTCTGAAAATATCATTGACAGGATGCTAGAATTAGATTTGAGTGCAGTGTAGCACTATTTTAAGAAGATAGCTCACAGAATAACCCTATTTTTATTTGTGGGAATTAAATATAATTTGTCCTTTATTTGTATTTGTTGTATAGCCATGATTTTAGACCAGTAAATAGTTCATTTAGGAAAATGTTGTGTATTTCCTGTAGAGTAGTTACCTGGTAGACTCAAATCCTGAGCATGTGGTCGTATGGTGGGCAGGAACGTCCCATACCTCGAAAGACCGTGAGTTAGTTGGGATACGAACACATGGTCCACATGATGACAGTTGGGTACATTACATAGGCCTATATCAATCATCAAGCTCCATCTCCACCTACATCGTCACGGCAATACTTCCTACCATTCAACATCATCCCCATTACACCGAATTATACTTCATTCACACATCATCTTCACCACGACCATCCACCTTATGAGCTCGACGTAAATCCCCCCCCCCCCCCTTTAATCAACTCATATACTTCCAAACAATCAAACTGACCTAAAAACTCCCGAGCAATATAAGCTACTTAATCTACTTTTCGCAATTGCGTGTTTTCATTGTTCTTCGAAAAATATAAGTCATTTAAAAGTTATATCTACGACTAATAAAGCAGTCCACCTCCCCCCCCCCATTCCTACATCTTAATCTCCCTTCCCAGAAGCGATACTTCCCCCCCACAGCCCATCTCCAAATATCACCGCTATGTCCCAAAATAAAAATCCCAACACACCTTCATCCAAATTCAAAACCCAAACTCCCCCATCACCAAAATTTATACCTCTCCCAAAAACCATATCTCCTTGGTCCGAAGAGACGGCGAAACCGTCTAAGGGGGACCGCCACCGCAGGAGCAATCGCCCTTCAGTGGAATGAAACGATTGCTATTGATTGTTGATAGGTTGTTATTTTGTACGCGTGGTTAGACATCTGGCGGCCGATACGAAAATCAAGCAGAGGAAGCGTGAATATGGCAGTGATCAGCCTCTTTTACCAGTGTGGAATTTACTGTAAGCAGGACAGCAAAATGAGACACTAGCACACTCACAGTGCTTATATCTATTTCACTTAATTTTAAAAAGTAAAATGATTAGAAATACTGAGTGCAGTTACCACCTTGACATGTTGATCACAAATAAATTAACCGAATGCAACCTTTCATTTAACGCAAGCCTCCGTGGCTTAGGCGGCAGCACGCTGGCCTCTCACCGCTGGGTCCGTGGTTCAAATCCCGGTCACTCCATGTGAGATCTGTGCTGGACAAAACGGAGGCAGACAGGTTTTTCTCCGGGTACTCCGGTTTTCCCTGTCAAAATTTCATTCCAGCAACACTCTCCACTATCATTTCATTTCATCTGTCATTCATCTAATCATTGCCCCAGATGAGTGCGTCAGGCCTCGGCAGCCGGCACAGTTCATATCCTCGCCGCTAGATGGGGGCTTCATTCATTCCATTCCTGACCCGGTCGGAGACTGGAAGCAGGCTGTGGATTTTCATTTTTTCAACCTTTCATTTAACATGTCAGCCCGAAAAGTAATATCCGGACTTTGCAAATTGCCTAAAATTGCGAGATCATGATGTTTTGCCTACTACAACAGAGAGTAACCCTTAAATTGTGTTAAGAAGAAAAGCACTGGATTGAAGTTAATAATCGTTGTTTGTTACAGATTAATAGGGTCCGCTTGGGAGAGAGAAGTCCATAGCTAAAGCGTTTTGCCTTATCCAGCGCCCCCCAAGGGCTCACATCTAGTGAGACGTGGGTTGGCGACCACGGGACAGCAGCTGAGTCCGGCATTGCTTCCACTTACTTGTGCCGGCTCCTCTCCGTCTTCTCTCCTGTCGACCTCTCTTGGTCAACTCTTGTTCTCTTCCGACCCGGACGGTATTAGAGTATCCGAGGCCTAGGGAGTCTCTTCCTTTCCCGCCTTAATTGGCCCTTGTCTCATCTTTCCTGATTCCCTCCTTCTGCGAGGGGTCAGCTTTCTTTTTCTTTTCATGTTATCTCCTGCCTTCTATACAGGGCCCTCAAGGAGGCAGGGTGTATATAGCCCCACCACTTCTGGTGCACCCTGGATATTGCTACACCCTCAGGGGCTCACGGCTGGTGAGTTTGGGGAGTTGGCGACCCCGTGGGATTCCTGAGCTGGGTCCGTTTATTCCTCTTTCTTCACTGACTTGGGGCGGGCCCTCTCCTCTTTCCCCTTTCCTGTCTACCTTTCATGGCTCTCCTTCCTTCCAAGTCCCTCAATCCTCATTCTTCGGGGGTTGAGGGCATTTCTTTTCCTCCTGTCCTTTATTTGCCTTATCCTTTATTTGTTTACCATTTCTTCTTCTAGTTTGTAAGTCTGTAGTTAGTATTAGTTATAATTTTCATTCTCATCTCATCTTTCACTATCATCCAAACCATTAGGGGCCGATAACCTAGATGTTAGGGCCCTTAAAATAACAATTATCATCATCATCATCATCATCATCTTATCCAGCGGCCAGAAGCAAGTCGAGATTCAGCTTCGGAAATGTTCCCTACGAGCCTACCAGCGCGCAAGGTAAGCACGAGGAACCATAGTCTTGTCCAGCAAGTGCTGCTCCGTAGCAAAATAGCCGAGAGTTACAAGTTCGGGAAGTAGATAGATAGTCGTTCCCACCTAAATCTAACGGTTGTAGTAAATTATTTGACTGCTAGGAGCAGATTAGTCGCCCCCCAACAATATATTGGAAGCTTTTTGATATATCGAGTTTCGAAGAATGGAATGGAGAGGAAACACTTACTGCTTCTGTCCTTAAATTCCCACAACATAACCATTGAGGTAAATGTGAAGCATTCCACAACCAGAATAATAATAAATTATGTAACATCCTAAACTTCTTGTGATAATAATAATAATAATAATAATAATAATAATAATAATAATAATATCGTATGGTCTCGGGTGCCGGGTGCAAGCTTTGTTATTTGACACCCAGAGGGTAGCTTGCATGTCGAATTTCGTTGTTCCATGAAGCACTATGAAAGTCAAGGAGGCTCCTTGAACACTAGATCGCTTTCTAGTAGAGAAATAAGGAACTTTGTGTTGGCGGAAACTCCCGAGATTAATTTTGCCATTATGAACACGGCCTACTGAATTCAAATGGGTTCCTTGACATGCCAACATCGCATGACATGCGTATCGTATTTTTGCTGTCTTTCAAAAATCACTTACCACGGCCATGAGCGAACCTGCAATCTTGGGGTTAAGTAGACCGACACGTTAACCACTCACCCACCGTGACAAGCTAACTTCTTGTGATAAACTATTACTTAAAACATTTAGGTAGGACTTCCTTAATCTTTGTTCACGCAATTAGTAATGGCCATGAATAGTTAATGATCGACTAATGGTACTTACAGAAGAAGACATAACAATGAATTATTTGAACATATAGAAGATTTGGTGAGTGTGATGAGATAAAGGAGAATGTCTTTCTTTGGACATTTGGAGCGGATGGAGCATCATCGACTTTCATGTCGAATACACTCATCAATCTCTAAAAAGAATTCATATTGTAAATGGTCGATGCAAGTTAAAAAGGACCTAACAGAAGCTCGAATCTATCAAGCTCTGTTTTGGGATAGGAACCTGTTCAGAAAGGTGGTTAAATCAACCAGTAATCTACACCCTTTAACATCTGTTATGCCTCGCCCTCACTGCAAGTGGACGGAAGAAAGGAGAGCTGAACATTCGTCAAGAATGAAGATCTACTGACAGACAAGAAAACAAGCATTACAGTGATCATATGAGTGAAGAACATCGTGGTCCATTGATGGCTGAAACGACAAAAAAAAAATGGGCATGAATAGAGGATTCGCGTATGAAATACATTCTATTTCATTGAACTTCATCAATACAACATGTTGAGAGTAGTCGTAAACAATCTCTCTAGCAGTAACTTGATCGCGTGAGAAATTCTCACCATGGGCGTTCTTTCTCGTTGGATGTGCTTTGATCATTGTACAGGGTGCGGCAGAAATAACTGACGAATTTCAAACGTAAATAACACAGCAACGCAACACGATATTCACAAATTTATTGCGCAGTTTAAAAGAGCAATGTTTGCCATTTGCATCATATACACATACACACTAGGTTTTGAAAATAATGTCATCCAAATGTCGACCACTCCTTTTGATGCATTTCTGAAGCCTCTCCCTGAAATTCCGCATGACCCTCCTAGTCATGCCTAGTGGTATTGCCTCGATTTCCTCACAGATAGCAACTTTCAGGTCGTGTAGTGTTCGCGGCTTACGTTGGAAGACGCGAGCCTTCAGGTATCCACTGAGAAAGAAATCGCAAGGGTTGGGATCAGGGGAACGGGCTGGCCATGGAACGTCACCCCGTAAGGAGATTAAACGTTTTGGAAACATCTCTCTGAGGAGATTGCGTAAAGGCATGTCTCACTGCACGGATATTCTCTGGTGTTGTAACGCTACGAGGCCTACCAGGCGGTTTCGTTTTAACACTTGAACCAGTTCCTCTCAAATTATTCACCCATACCAGAATGGTATTCCTGCTTGGACCTTTCGCATGTCTATGTAACCTAAAGTGTCTACGAAATAAACGCTGTGTTGTGGTAACAGAGTCAGCATTTTTGAAGTATACGTTTCAATCACAAAACCTCGCTGCTCACCACTCCACGCCATACTAGCCCTGACAAGGCGATGCACGTGTTCTCCAGGCCGCGCGCACATCGACAATAACACATGCTTAAGCGCTCTGGCCAATACATGTGTTGGATCTTCCGCTCCAATCTATGTAACAAAAATGGCAAACACTGCTCTTTTAAAGTGCGCAATAAATTTGTGAATATCGTGTTGCGTTGCTGTGTTATTTACGTTTGAAATTCGTCAGTTATTTCTGCCGCACCCCTGTAGTTGACCGTGGACTGGTACGAACTTCCCAGTTAGAACCCATGCATAACGTGTAATTGGAAAATTTCTACTCGTTGCCGTTAGAGCGCACTCCCATCTCATTATAGGCGAGATTAGTAAGCAGCTGTACACAACGTACAGGACAACGAAGTTTAGTTTCAGTTTTAATTATTGTAAATAGTCGGTATTAATATACTGAATTCCGACGATGTTTGGAATGTTTGCTGAAGATATTGTAAACTGTTGGGGTAAATTATAAACTACGCTGCTCAAATCCAGCATGTCATACTGTTGTGTGCCAATTTGCACTTCGAATAGGAAGAAAAGCGCGGAGGTGTACTTTAATTTCACGAATACCATTCTCTTCTTCATATCAGCGAACATACTGTTCTACACCATCGTCATCGACATCATCCATTTCTTTAACTTAAATTTAAAAAAACCAACTCTCTCTCTCTCTCTCTCTCTCTCTCTCTCTATATATATATCTTCAGCTCCAAACCCACTCTTCACCAATACCATCACTTTATCTCCTCCACGACTTTATGATCTGGACGTCATTACAGCCCCTTGTTCACCACACTTAGTCTCTTCAAAACCAAACATACGTCATCCTCCGAGCAATATAAGTTACATCGTCTACTTTTGGCAGTTGCAGCAGCGTATCCATGTTTTCTTTGTTGGTCATAAATATCCGACTTTTTAAACACTACCCAAGTCGAACCACACAATCTCCCTTCTCCACCTTCTTCCCCAACCCACCATCTAACTCTCCCTTCTCAACAGCGACGCTTCGCCCAAACCCATTTTCAAACTCCACCGCATTGCCCCAAATCAAACTTCCAACACACATTCATCCAATTCCTAACACCAAACCCACCCATCTCCAAAATTTCACCCCTCCCATAAACCTTAATCCCCTGGCCCGAAGAGACGGCGAAACCGTCTAAGGGGGCCCGCCGGCGCAGAGGCAATAGCCATGCGGCGGAATGAAACAACTGCATAATAATAATAATAATAATAATTTCATTTCACGAGTTCCCGTCTGACAGAGATAGGTGTGATGAATGGCTTAGATTTATTAGCACACTATTTTATTTTGTGATATAATTTGCATTTTGATATTGCGGAAATTATAATGATAATATAATATAGTGACACTAGCAACCCGCCCCGGCTTCGCCCGGGAACAGTTATGAATGTGCAAGGAATTCCTGTCAGACGTAATTTAAGAATGGGGAGGTGCATGAGACACAAATCTCCCTTCCGTCCAAATTAAAAACACTTATAGTGGGTGATGTATCGAAGATAGAGATATTCTCTCCTGGACTTTTTGTAGAATTTTTCTTGCTGAACAATTCTTACACTCATAGTATATTGATATTTTCTACGGTTTGACCAGCGTAAGCTTCAAAAGCGCACGGACGCAAGGTAATTTTTTCGACCTTTTCACTGAAATCGTTACTGCCTGACTCCCTTTGATCATAAATGAATTATTTTCTACAGAAATCGTCCTTGAGATTACCTTTACAGAATGGTGAAAGCCGTATCAAAATCCATCCAGTGGTTCTCGAGATTACCCGTGACATCCAAGAATCGGGGGACTTTGTTTTATACTAAGTAGAGATAGGCCTACTTCTTGCTGAACAATTCTTACACTCATAGTATATTGATATTTTTTACGGTTTGCCCAGCATAAGCTTCAAAAGCGCACGCACGCCAGGTAATTTTTTCGACCCTTTTACTGAAATCGTTACTGCCTGACTCCCTTTGTCGTACTATGCTTGGTCGACAGCGCTGTGTGAGCAGTTGAGTAACTAACGGGATTTCATGTAAAAAAGTCTCATTGTCTAGGCCGGTTGTGGAGAGCGCAGCTCGCATCCAGCAGGCCGTGACTAAACAAACCATGCGCCGGCACCTATCAGTGAGCGCGTAACCATAGTAATTGTGCATTATCATTTACCTGATTCCTTTTAGTGGCTTTGCGGCGTTGTGGTCATATAGCGCACATTCAATTAATTCCATTGCTAGTGGTTTGATGGATTATAAACGAGGAAAGCTGGTACACATAACGATAGGCCTAAGTCAAGCAAGGCAATAATTATTGCAGAATATAATAAATACTGACAACTTTGTGGCATTTCAAACAACTTTTTAACCCTTAATTCACTTTGAAAGAATTCACTACCTGAGTCCCCGGGACTCACAGTCATTTTTTCAATCTTTGTGCATCTCGTGATTTTGCGTCGATTTTTTTTCCGCCACTGTATACCTTCCTTCAGTTGAGTATTGAATGTGTTGCGGAAGAGACGTGTGCAAGCGGTGACTGGAAATTGGGCTAAAGTACTCGAATGAGTCTCGGGGACTCATGGTAGATATTTATGTTACAACTTCTATTCATGAGCTTACAGTATATATGCTTATTTTATGTTTGAGTATGGATCATAATCATGCTGGATGTTATTCAGTAAGTATCACTGATCCTGATGTAGAGTCAGTTGTAAATTCATGGCTCCAAGAAGAAGAAAACCAAAGTTAAAACATGTTCGAAAAGGTGTGCAGATCCTGTGTAACAGAGACACTTCACTGTCATACAATACATGTGATATTTGTTTTGGTGTTGATTACAACAGTAATTGTCGTTTTAAAATGATGCTGATCATATTTGTGAATTATATACTTTCTGATATTTTTTATCATTTTGAAAAAATGTGATTGATGTTTATTGAGATCATTGCGAGAATATCTTAATTATTTGTAAATATTTCTAATTTACTGTATTAGTAATTAAGTGTATTAACCTGAAATGTCCATATCAATTCAAGTGCATTTTTTTCTCTTAATTTTGATACTTAAAAAAGTGAGTCCGTGGGAATCAGGGTAGGAATATACGTGACATGTTTCCTAGTAGTGAATTGAGGGTTAAGGCAGATGGAGCGGCTCTTGATAGAAGATGTTTGTAGAATCATATTTCCCCCACTACTCCTCCCAAGAGCAGAAAGTATGGATGCAGAAAAGTGGATTAATCGGTTTTTGTTCCGACGCTTCTCAAACGACATCCGGACACTGTAAACGGCGAGGCTATGTGTATGGTAAAGCCCGACCCAGGAATGTCTGCCGCGACGCAGTTACTTACATCAATTCGTACACACCTCCTCTGGCACACGTGACGTGTCCTGACTCCCCGAGTCCCGATGTAGCAACATCGTTCATTCTCTGCTTGGACTTGGCCTTGATAACATAATGCTACGCAATGTAGACGAGAGCTTCGCTCACCCGCTCGTCACTGTGCAACGACTTGGCAACATTACATTGGCTCCCCAAATCAGCAGCGGCTAGTATCGAAGCAGTTTACTCTTTATTAGCCTATTTTCAATTTTGAAAAAATAGGCTTATGAGATCACCTTTTGTCCGTGTGTGTGTGTGTGATTCGTGTGTGTGTGTCCCCCTAATAAAATCGAAACGGCTGGAGCGATTTCAATGAAACTCGGGAAGTTCATAGCACTATTCCCGGCGACCTCGACCGTGCCCTTCAAATTTTGTTACGTCTCTCCAATCCAACATGGCGGCTGTGCGAAATATTTCACTAGCATTCAATATCTCCGAAACTATTACCGATATCGCCCTCAAATTGTGTACGGTGATAAAAGGCACTACTAGAAGTTCACCTATGAGACTTTCAAAAACCTGGTGACTACAAAACTAACATGGCGGCCAAGCGAAGTTGAGACATTTAAATAGACTTTTCTCGCGATTTAACTATCTAAATGTAATGAAACTTGGTACAGCAAATGTTTATACACATTGTAATGCACTGGAGTCTAATTTAGTTCAATTGTTTACATAACCTCAAAATGGCGGCTGTGCGTAATATTTCACTGGCATTCTATATCTCCGAAACTATTACAGATATCACCCTGCAATTTTGTACGGTGATAAAGGGTACTGATACAAGTATACCTATGTATATTTCATAAACCCGTATAGTACGAAACGAACATGGCGACCAAGCGAATTTAAAATATTTTAATAGACTTTTCTGGTGATTTAACTCTCTGAGCGCAGTGAAATGTGGTACAGTAATTGATTTTGCAGATTGTAATGCACTGCCATCTAATTTAATTCAATTGCTTACATAACCTCAAGATGGCGGCTGTGCGAAATTTTAAAATTAAGTTTTAATTACTTGTGTCGTAATCATACGATCGAAGTGAAAGTTTGAATAATGAACCTAGGCAATAATTGTCCTTGAATGGTACATAACTCTATGGCCTATACACATGAAATGAAAATCCACAGCCTGCTTCCAGTCTCCGACCGGGTCAGGAATGGAATGAATGAAGCCCCCATCGAGCGGCGAGGATATGAACTGTGCCGGCTGCCGAGGCCTGACGCACTCCTCTGGGGCAATGATTAAATGAATGACAGATGAAATGAAATGCTAATGGAGAGTGTTGCTGGAATGAAATTTTTGACAGGGAAAACCGGAGTACCCGGAGAAAAACCTGTCTGCCTCCGTTTTGTCCAGCACAGATCTCACATGGAGTGACCGGGATTTGAACCACGGACCCAGTGGTGAGAGGCCGGCGTGCTGCCGCCTAAGCCACGGAGGCTATGGCCTATACACATAACACTCCTAAATGGTGAGCTCCCGAAATACTTAAGACGGTTCTCAATATCTATGAATCTTTTACAGCAACCAAACTGAATTTCTTTTTGTTCATTGAGACTATGAACATATGTTCACCTATAGGACTTTCAGGAACCTGGTGAGCACAAATCCAACATGGCGGCGACGCGAAGTATAAATATTTAAATGGACGTTTCTCGCGAATTAACTATCCGAGTGCCGTGAAACGTTGCACGTTAAATGATTATACAAATGTTGATCCACTGGCATCTAATTTATTTCAATGGTTTGCATTATCACAAGATGGCTGCTGTGCGTAATTTTAAAATCTCGTTTTTACTTCTTGTTGTCTAATCATGCGATTGAAGTTTGAATACCACACGTACACAATAATCTTAATGTAATAGTACAAAAATAAAAATCCAACCTGGCGAACATCTGAAATATTTAAACGGTTCTCAATATCTACGAATCTGTTACAGCAATTAAACTGAAATTTTGTATGTTGATTGTGGCAGTTAACATAAGTGGGATATATGAAAATAGGCTGTATAGTTCTTCACGGAACTACTTGTTTTTAAAATAACATAAAAAGTATACTACTGGGCGTTGAATTGTGATTCATGTTTCTATATACTCAGTAAAATGCTGCCTTTCATTCTACTTCTATGTGGAAGCCGTATCCTGTCAAACTTGAACCCTCGGTGCGCGTGATATTTCGTTTCGGTGACGCGAGCCGTCAGCCTCCTACTGTTCTGAAGCCACGCCTGTCCGGTCATGTCGCGGCAGAAACCGCTGGGTCGGGCTATGCCGTCCAAATATGCTACTTACCTCGCTCGTGCGGTGAATGATCAAGAGAGAGCGCAATATTTGAGGAATGCTAAGGTAAATATCCAGCTAACTTAGAATTTTAGGTTATATTTCTAACCTGCTTGATCTGATCCACATCTACAGGATCATTATGTGTGTGCACGTCAGTAAACACTGCAAGCTAAGCCGGCTGTGACTAGCGCAGATCGCGGCCGCGCGCACCCGGTCCAGCCGGCGGTGGTGTACTCCGCTGACTCATATCGTTAGTTCACACGTGTTTTGTCATTCATATGGGCGTGTATTTGCAAAGCTTAGACGTTAGTGTTGCACGTTTAGTGAGTATTGTGATTACTGTGATTGTTGGTCATGCCTAGACATTGCGCAAACGTTTGTATATCCATAATTCGTATGTGAAAAGCGGAAAATCTTGTTCTGAAACAAGAAAAAAATTTTGAATCAAGTTTCCAGGAAGACCTGTGCCTAATGCCAGTACAATTAGGAGGCTCGCTAAACGATTCAAGGAAACAGGCTCCGTAAATAATAAAAGAGTTGACAGACATTCTTTCATCAAAAGATGTCAGGTGTGTGTTACAAGAGAGGGAGGACATTTTCAGCATCGCCTATGAGCTCTGTAAGTAGGGCCTACTCATTATTGAACAAGCTTGGTAAAAGTGTGTTAGTGGGTGCCTACTGGCGCGCACACACATAATGACCCTGTATAAGATTTCGCAATAACTAATTGCATTGTCATTTACTGAATTGCAGATCAAAGTAACTAGATCATCTTGTAATAGGTACTGTGCCCAACTCTAGGAATGGGTATTCCAAGATTCAGACACCTAGATATCAAGGGAAAGGCTACATCCGCTTTTGAAAGTTGAGATATTTGAATATCGCGCTACATTGCTTCTCGAAGCAATTGGAAAGAATATACCGATACTTGCATGTCAAGTGACGTAGCGAGTAATAGCAGAGGTCGAGGCTATTTATTGATTAAATAGTTAACCATGGAGTAGAGACTTGAGACTTGGATCAGATTACTGGCACGGCCAAATGAAAGAGAATGCAATTAGTATCAAGTAAATCGGATCAGGGATACCAGAGATATAAGGATTTCTAGATTTCAGCGTGATGACGCGTGACCTTGACAGTTTTGAATAAAAGTCGGCTGGCCGAAACATCGATAGCTCATTCCAACACAAGCACTTGCCGAGCAAGTTGCTGCTACGCTGAGCCAAGGCACATGGTTGCCGGATCTACGCAGAAGTTATTTTCAATGTTGTGAAAGTCACCAAAGTGCTGCGCTACGAAGTGGAACTTAGTAAGTTTCCGGCGAGGAGAATCACTGAGGTGATTGAATTTTTTTTTCTACAGACATTAGTGGAAATATTTATGTTTCTACATGGACATATGCTAGACTTTGTCTAGAATTAGTACTTTGTCACAGTCCAGTAATAACCTAATACTTGGATGTTTAAGTCCATTTCAGTCAGTTTTCATATTGGTAACTTGTTAACCACTTCGATCTATCAGTACACTGAAGACCAGTCTATCACGGTGTTGTTCATTAGTCTACGCAAGGGAAACTACAAGTTGCTTAGCGCATGGTAGATGGTGTTAAACCATACCCAGGGAACGATCTTCAGAACAGCCGTTGATTGGTTAGACTGTCAGTGTCTTCTTGTATTGATAAGATTACCGTGAGTTATGTTACAACTGACATATCTAAGAATAGATCACTTAGATCTGACACCATTTAAACAAACTGTTATGGCTTTGATAGAAGCCCATATTAAAATGGAACAACAGTTAATTCAAACGTCAAGAGATACTACCACTATGTCTTACTAGACGGATTGTGGGTATATAATGGCGGCCGATACAAGGATTATACGTGCTTGTCCGATAGGGCATGTCTATGGATAGATCTGGTACAGACCAGGTTCACTACGCTTCAAGACCATCAAGAAATGTAAGCCACATTTGAATTATATTATGCCTAGCTAATTGGAACAAACTATTTTTCTGCAGATGACCAACACATTTATTTTTCTTCGTATTTAAATCTTGCAATGATTTACGCAAGACAAATTAGAGTTATTCTGAGTATTTTCAGCACTCAGAACAGTTTAGGATCGATGACCGAGCATTTCGAGCATTTATTTGAATATTTCATATTTTTGGGAAATCACGGTAATCAGCCGATGTAACTGTAAAAGTTAAATTATTTTTGTTGAGGAATGGATATTTTTTTCCATATTCGAAGGTTCGAACATGTGGATTCTCACATAATGAGATGATAATTAAACATATTTAAACTAATACTAATAATAATAATAATAATCCACTAATAATAATAATAATAATTTTCATAATTTTTCTAAATAATTTTTGGATATTATACTTTATAATAATCATATGTATTGAGAAAGAGCCTATGAAGTAGTTTAATCATTTCTAGTTTGGAACAGGAGATTTTCCGAAGGAGAGTGGTTAGCGCAAGCCCGCATTCGACCAACATTTCAGTTCTGGTTGAACAGTTGATATTTGCAATGAGCAAAGTATATTTTTCAGATAACACGGAGAGGCATGAAACGGGAAGCAATTGATATTTGTATCAAATAGGATAACTTTGTATTTATATAAAATCATGACGTAAATACACTCGAAAGTGAAATAAAGATTTTCATAAGTATGGTAAATTCACGGGTTGAACTGAATGGTAAAATAAAATAAACTTGTAAGTTTATTAATCTTCCAGTGTTGATAACAAGCAGAGGCTTGATTTATTGTATACATTTTGGGAAGAAAATTTATATGTGTGGAGTAGTTGAAATGCCATTCCCAGGTGCGCATGTTTAAGTCGCAGGAATGAGGAGATTTTTTCGAGCATCAATCAAATAGCAGGTTCGATGGCTCAGGTTTATAGAAGGAGTATTGGAACTACACATTTCGTCGTATGAATGACCCGAAGGTTATTTCTTGAAACCATCAGTTCTTATTTCAACCTTGTTTACGAATTCCATTTAGACTTTAATTTTGCTAGAACCCGGATTTGTCATGATAGTAGTTTATTCTTCTTCAGAGGAAGACCTTTGCCGTTGTTGTTGTAATATTGTGTTCTTACACAAATAATAGAATGGGCCACTGCCAATTAAAAATAATTTTTTAACCACGAATAATTTGAAGGATATTTTCAATCCTAGTGCCATGAACTAAATGAATTTATTATGAAACTACGATTCTAATTTCCGCATTCTGTCGAAGAATTGCAAGTTGTGAAAATTACTAAAAATGGCCATGAATATAAATATTTTTTATAATAATGATTCCAAGTGGAAAATTGAATAGTTGAATGGTTCAACAATTTATTGATCAAGTTGATGATTCAGAAATCATGTATTTTGTTAGGAACTTGAAGTTCATAATCGAGTCACTTCTCGAAATGTTTAATGTCAGAAGAACAATTAATTGTTGTTGTGCTTCGCACAGTTCTTCGATGCTATGCTCAAGGTCAAATACTTTTCAGATGTTATTAATATGTGTAAATAATTTGTGTTGATTCAGAAATAATAATATTTTTCGACAATATATTTTTGAAACTGGAAAAATAAGTGAAAGTTAAAAATTCTATGAACATTTATTCTACGAGTGTTAATATTATGTAAATTCAAACAGTGATCTACGATATTTCCAGTAGAGACAATTAAATTTGAACTGGAATTAATCATAAATAATTTTGGAACACAGTCTACAGGACTATTAATCAGACTTGTGTTTCCAAAAAAATAATTGTCAAATGTGTTTGGAAAATTTCTGTATATTGTGTAAATAGGAGTGTGGGTCGCCACACGTGAGTGATGCTGCTTTGAGCATCTTTGCAGTCAATTTTAACTTCAAAATAAACTGAGATAATTTTACTTGATGTGTTACGCCCAATTGAATCTCCTTCTATCCTTATTGTTGCATTGAGCCAAAAATCAGTAAAGCATTTTTTTAATTTGATGTCGTTTTTGCGATTGCTTTAACCCATCTGGCGCTCCAGGATATTTTGACTCTCGTGCTGACTGATTATTGGTAAAATGCATATGTGGTCGTGCGGACTCCGGTCTAAACGGGCACAGTACGATTTGGAACCTCGCCGCCAAGGCAGTGCGCTGCCGCTGATAAGGCGACGGGAGCTCACTACCGCTCCACGTGTATTATTTACACGGGATGCATTTCAAACTCCGCCGCCGCTGCCTTTTAGCCTATCTGGCCGCGCAAAATTCCTTTGCATATAGAAAAGGTCTATAAACATTAAAATAACTGTTCAAAAGTATGTTAAACATCTTCCTTATTCTTATTAATAAGAATTCAGGTTAAACTTGTCTTAACAACAATAATATTATTAATGTTCAACTGAATGAGGGCGTTCCTTAATGCTGCTGAGCGTAAGTGATTTTGTGACATCAGGTTTTTGAAAAATACTCCAGATTAAAAGAAATCAGCAACAATTGGTATGCTATGTTGAACTCCTAGCTCCATACAGTCCATAGATATTTTAATTGAACTAGGCTATTACAGATAATAGGCTAATTTTCATTTGAGAATGCATTACTTTAAAAATAGTATTTGATTTGTAGGTATAGTAATAACAATTGAACTCTTTTAGTAACCATAATAAAATAATGTGCATGAATACACAAAACATATAATCTCCCGTTTCCTCACAATCTCAATATCTCTGGTCAACACAGTAATAAATTAACTCGTCACTGAAATGCGATTTCATGAATCAGGCTAAACACATGCCGTTCCTTCCATCTGGTTCTTATCACAGCTAAACGTGTGGTGCAACGAAGCACTTAAGAAGGGAATGAATTAATTAACATAATATATGATCTTTCAGGGGTGTACAGAATTAAACTGAAATACCACACATCTATTCAATTAAAGGAAAATTAGGACGACAAAAAACTTGCTTAATGTCTTGTGATTTCCAATCCACTTTTTTCTTCATTGTGCGGAAAAATTAATAAGTTCTTTTTCTAACAATATCTTTAACAGACTGTCCAGTGGTTTTCAGATTAGAATTTTATATCAAATAGTTTAGTAAGACATCACTTGCTTTCACTTTCCCACTAGCATGGCATCAAACATCGAAAAGATCTTACCGCGAAATTCCTTCCGACAGCACTAAAACGAGAAAAAAAAGCCAAAGTTGCAAAAGCTTGAAAGCAGTTTTTACACAGACAGCACAATAGGGTATAGGCTATAGTCTAATGAAAAGAATTTCAACAATAGTTGACAATTGCGAATTTCCGGGTCTAAACACCCATAGAAGAAGGATAAAATATATTTTAGTAGTGGTTTTTGGCCGGTTCAGATCCCACCACCACCGCTCCACCGCTGGAATACTAAAATGGCAATATCTCGCGAACCAATCAGGCTAAAGACTTGTACGAGGTGTCATTGAACTCGGGCTGACACCCCCTTTCCAATGGACAATATACTTCAACCCCAGAATAAAACCTACCCTACTAGGGGGTGAAAATTGTAATTTTTTAGAGAATCTCTGTTTCCAATTGCAACATGTGAGAGTTTGAATACTGATATGGATTTAAACGTTGTTCCACATAAAGTGCATGTGTACGGTCAATAGTAACTATGAATTAACATGCTTGTTTTCTGTTTTTACGCATGCCCACTCATGGCTTTTGTAAGAGGGTGGGGGAGTGGATCCCTATGGATGGGTTATTGTTGACGGGTCATTGTTGGCGGGGTCATTGTTGTCGAGTCCTTGTGGACGAGTCCTTGTGGACAAGTCCTTGTGGACAGGTCATTGTTGACAGGTCATTGTGGACGAGTCTGTGTGGACGAGTCCTTGTGGACAAGTCCTAGAGGACGAGTCCTTGTCCCTTTGGACTGATCCCTTTGGACGGGTCCCTTTGGCCTGGTTCCTACGGACTAGTCCATGAATTTATTTAAATTATGTCAAAGGGCCTAACTACATTTGTGTGTGTTGAATTGACGTTGTTCACCACTACTATAATGGAATAACGATATGAAAGGAAAGTGACGAAATACATGTGAACACGTGTGAAATGACCTTATTACCGTCCTCCTTGTGAAACAAGTCACATCCTGTTTTGCTTCATACGTGAGAAAATGTGAGTTCGAACCCGTGGTCGGATTTTGACGAATGAGGTGTCATTGAACTCGGGCTGATACCCCCTTTCCAATTAACAACATATTTCCACCCCAAAATAAAACCTACCCCTACTAGGGGGTGATATTGTATTATTTTTTTTTAGAGAATCTCTCTTTCCAATTGCAACATGTGAGAGTTTGAATGCCGATATGGAATAAAACGTTGTTCCACACAAGAGACATGTATTTGGTGGATAGCCACTATGAATTAACATGCTTGTTTTTGTTTTTTTGTTTTTTACGCATGCCCACTCATAGCTTTTGTAAGAGGGCAGGCTTTTTAAAAGATGGCGGCTGTAGTGTAATCTAACCTAACCCAACCCACGAGTGGTGATCAAAAAGTATTTTAAGTGACGCTTGTCGATTGGCAAACCAATAATCAAAGAGGGATAAGTCAGGCCTTGAGGTGATAGCCCCTTTTGATTGATCCCTGTTGATTGATCTCTGTTGATTTGTCCCTTTGGACTGGTCTCTGTTGACTAGCCCCTTTTGGACGGGCCCTTTTTGACAGGGGGTCATTTTTGATGGATCCTTTTTGACAGGTGCTTTTCGACGGGTCCCTGTTGACGAGTCATTGCTGACGGGTCCTTGTTGATGAGTCCCTGTGGACGGGTCATTGTTGACGGGTCCCTATTGACAGGTCATTGTTGACAGGTCATTGATGACAGGTCATTGATGACAGGTCATTGTTGACGGGTCCTTGCTGACAAGTCCCTGTTGATGGGTCCCTGTGGAAGGGTCCCTTTAGACCGGCCCCTTTGGACTGGTCCCTATGGACCGGCCCATGAAATTTATCCAAATTATGTCAAAGGGCCTAACTACATTTGTGTGTAAAGCAGTGTGTTGAACTGACGTTGTTCACCAGTCCTTACTACTACAATTGGATAACGATATGAAAGGAATTGATTAACTAGACATGAGTTAACTACCAACGAAACACTTTGGCGAATCTGCTTGTTATTGACCAATGAGTAGGGTTTTAGAAAAACTGTTTGCTATTTTGGGTTATATACAAAAAAAGCTTAGACCTTTTGAGTGACTATGTTTGCTAAACAAGACATTATACCAGACACGATTAGGATTCTTATGTAGCTCAGACAAGGAAAGAATTTCTACAGAATCTGTTGACATTGAATATCGATTTAGGTATTAGGAAGTCATTTTGAAGGCCTTTGTCTGGAGCGTGGCACTCTATGAAAGTAAAACTTAGACAATTGGTGTAGCAGAAAAGTGGAGAATTGAAGTGTTTGAAATGTGGTGTTACAGGAGAATGATGAAGATTAGATGGGTAAATAGGTTTACTAACAAAGAGTTATTAAGACGAGTGGGGGAGAAGAGATGTATCTGGCGACTGTTAATGAAGTAAAGAGATAGGTTGGTAGAACACGTACTAAGACACCCAAGAATAGCAAACTTAGTTAAGGAAGAAAGGTTCGAGGACGAGAACTGTAGGGGTAGACCAAGTTTAGAATATGTTAAACAGATAGCCTTGAATGTAGGGTGTGGTAGCTATATAGAGATGAAACGATTAGCTCGGGACAGATAGGCGCTGAGATCTGCATCAAACCAGTCAAAGGACTAAAGACTCAAACAACAACATGTAAGTTCACTAAAATAATGTTGTGTAACGGTATATGTTAGTCAACGAACAGTAATGCATTACTAAAACCCATGACACGATACCTAAGAGCTTTTCTAAAATGATTTTAAAATGCCTTTAACCCTATATTGAACACCCAGTTCACAAGACTCATAACTGCAATGTTATGGTAAAACAAAACAAAATCTATATTTCAAAACAAGCAAGTGGTTTAGTCAATGTATACTGGAAAAAGTTTTGTAAACACTCAAGTCCTCAAGACTAATTAAATTAGTAACTGTCAGGTTGACCGAGTGGTTAAGGTGTTTGACTTAAGATCAAATTTTCTGTATAAGGAAGCAAGGGTTCGAATCCCTTACCTGACATAACTATTGCCTTGACATGGCTTGGCCACACTGCATTATTATGACACTCGGTATACAAACCATAGATATAGTGTATTGTTTAAGGCCACTCTCTTTCTGAACATAGTCAGAGACTGTTGATGGTTAACAATTGTATTAATAGTGGGACATGGGGATAAGAAAAACAGACAATACCCATACAATATTTTTATTAAATTCATTTTATAATAGTTACACACTGAATTCAACTCTATCTCTTTACCATTGTTCTATATAGATTTTTAAACACAACGCTTGTTGTAGATCCTTTTACAACTTTCTCCAGGTACTCTTGCTCTTAAAAACTGGGGAAGCCGCAATGGTTTTATAAACATAAAACCCTCATCCTCTTCTTTTTCATAATTATCATCATCATCATCATCATTATGAATATTATCATCAAAATTATTATAGTCATTGTCACCATCATTATCATCATCATCATCATTCTCAACATCACTAGAACTATCCAATTCCTCTTGTTTGTTTTCCACAGGGACCTCTTGTAGAGTCTGCGTTGCTTTTGATAGTGTTAAGGGTTTTTTGAACGATGGTATTTGTCCTAACATGTCTTTTTGAGGTGATGATGAATGCTTTTTAACAAACAATGCACTATCTTGAGCAGCAATATATTTCTCTTGGACTTGCTTTTTTACCTGGGTTAGAGTATTTTGCGTATTTAAATGTGTATTAATTTGAGATTCACAATGATGTTCTTTTGAAGTAAGTACGTTGGAGTCTTTTGTTTTAATCATTCCTCGACACTTTTTGGATCGTTGTTTTGAACATCGCCAAATAACAGTTCCATCTTTATTGGTTGTTTTTACAATATATGTATATCCTTTATAGAAGACACATGGCTTGCCATGACTGGTTGTTGAGACTTCCATATCAACTAATACATATGAATTAAATTTTAGTAAAGGCACATGAACAATCTTTAGATTACAAGTGATTTACACACCCACACACACACACACACACACACACACACACTTTCCTAAATGTCAAGATTTATGGATGTTGTTTTCCGCCAACAGCTGCTTACTGCGTATGACAAGGCTGGAGACTGGTAGGTGAGACGGTCTTTCACGATGTGAACACTGTAACAGGCAGCAGTCAACTGACAATATTCTTATACCCTAGTCAAGGTTAACAGGTACTTACTGCGTATGACAAGACCGTACACTCGTAGGTTAGACCGTATTTTTTGTTTGTTGCTAAGGATCCCATATATACCCTAGACATGTTAGTTCTGAACACTTAGTGGTTAATTGTATATATTGAATTTAAATACACAGCTCATACAAGCACGTTTTGCGGATGGGAGGGGTGAGAGGCTGGCAAAAAAGGAAATGTTTTAGTTTAATGAAACGTCATGTCCTAGTAGGCGTGATTTTTAGTAGACGCAATTGATAGTAGACGCAATTGATACTAGGCGTGATTGATAGTAGGCGTGATTTGTAGTAAGCGCATTTCATAGTAGGCTCAATTGATAGTAGATGCAATTGATAGTAGACGTGATTGATAGTTGGCGCGATTGATAGTAGACGTGATTGATATGGACGCGACTTAGATCATTTTTGATATTACAAAGTTACAGTGTCATAGTTTATACAAAGTACGAGGCAGAGAGGGGGTATTTTAAGACATAACCTCAGCTCACTTAACATAACCTAACTTTACCTAACCTAACTTTGTCACGTGACATGTTCTACAAGTTTAGACTTGCTTTAAGACTGATTATGACGTCATAGATTGATGGGAGGGGTGAGAGACTGACAAAAAAGGAAATGTTCTGGTTTAATGAAACGTCATGTCCTAATAGGCGCGATTTATAGTAGACGCAATTGATAGTAGGCGCGATTAATAGTAGACGCAATTGATAGTAGACGTGATTGATAGTAGGCGTGATTTGACATGAGCGCGATTTATAGTAGACGCGAAAGGAAGTAGGCGCGATTGATAGTAGGCGTAATTAGACATGGGCGAGATTTATAGTAGACGCAATTGATAGTAGGCGTGATTGATAGTAGGTGTAATTGGTAGTAGGCGCGATTTGACATGAGCGCGATTTATAGTAGACGCAAATTATAGTAGGCGTGATTGATAGTAGACGCAATTGATACTAGGCGTGATTGATAGTAGGCGTGATTTGTAGTAAGCGCATTTCATAGTAGACTCAATTGATAGTAGATGCAATTGATAGTAGACGTGATTGATAGTTGGCGCGATTGATAGTAGACGTGATTGATATGGACGCGACTTAGATCATTTTTGATATTACAAAGTTACAGTGTCATAGTTTATACAAAGTACAAGGCAGAGAGGGGGTATTTTAAGACTTAACCTCAGCTCACCTAACATAACCTAACTTTACCTAACCTAACTTTGTCACGTGACATGTTCTACAAGTTTAGACTTGCTTTAAGGCTGACTATGACTATGACGTCATAAATTGATGAGAGGGGTGGGAGGCTGACAAAAAGGAAATGTTTTGGTTTAATGAAAAGTCATGTCCTAGCAGGCGCGATTGGTAGTAGACGCAATTGATAGTAGACGCGATTAATGGTCCTCCGGGACCCGTAAAAAAATGACTCCCCCTTTAAAAAAGACCCGTCCAAAGGGGCTAGTCAACAGGGACCAGTCCAAAGGGATACATCAACAGAGATCAATCAAAAGGGGTCAATCAACAGGGATCAATCAAAGGTTAAGTTAAGCTACGGCAGCCATTTTGGAACTTTTTGATCTCACTTCGTAGGGTTAGGTTAGGTTGAGTTAATCTACGACCGCCAAAATATAGGCAATTTTGAAAATTGGACTTAAAAAAAAATGTTAAGTTTTCTTATAACGTTAAGGGACTTAAAGGACATTTGTTTGAGTCTATATATGACTTTTTAGAATGATTAGTTTTGAAAATATCGTCTACTTTCAAAATTGAACCTTTTTGGATTTTGTCTCAGAGACCTGTGACTTGGTTTGTGGGTAGAGGGGGTAAATACCTGTCATTTTTATGTCAAACACATTTTTTGTGTAATTCATAGTTTACAAAATATAGCCCATTTTTAAAAATGATCAATATTTGGAAAAATGTCAGATTCCATGTTTTGTTCTAACGATTAAGGACATAAAAGCCATTGGTTTGAGTCTATATATGACTTTTTAGGATGATTAGTTTTCAAATTATAGCCTACTTTCCAAATATTTTTTGGAAAAATTTAATGAATATATATATATATATATATATATATATATATATATATATATTGACTGAGAATGGGATAGACGTAGGTGTTGGAGTTAGCATATGATTTTTTAGTTTAAATATATAGCCTACTTTCTCAATTTACTTTTTTTTGAAAAATTTGAAATGTATAATGTTTTTGACTAGGCGTGGAATGGAGTTGAGAGACCATCATTAACCTAAGAGTTGTTTGGATTCTTGGAATTTTAGTGTGTTGTTGTTGCTTACAAACATGACGGTAAGCATTATGCTATCATAAAAAGGGCTGAGATACTTTCCATGAACAAGAGAAATATCCTCTAAATACATTGACAAAAACAACTTGTGAAATAAGCCATTACGAATAGGGTACCACAAAATAACTTGTCAAATAAACCATTACAAATAGGGTACCACTTTTACACCCCACTTTTGCACTCACTTTTGCACTCACTTTGCACTCACTTTTACAACTACTTTTACACTTACTTTGCACTCACTTTTGCACTCACTTTGCACTCACTTTTACACCCACTTTGCACTCGAACATTACATCATCTGACATAATAAAAATAGGCATGGTTGTTGTCGAGACCGAGATAAGAGTGGGGGTAATGAATTTATAGTGATAGGATCGGAAAACCCATTATCACTTTAGTATTGACATCAAGCAAAAATTAAAAAAAAAAAAATCGTGTTTTTGACAGAGTGGGATAGACATAGTTATAAGAGTTGAGAGTCGATAATTAATCTAAAAGTACTCTGGAATTCATGGAATCTTAGTGTGTTGTTGTTGTTGCTTACAAACCGGTATGGTCACGTCAGGTGAAGTTAGCTAGGATTAGATTAGGATATGTTCAGGTAGTTTCCATAGTCACCGCTAGATAGCGGAAACATACTTTGCGTGTCGCATGTGGCTATTTGACAAAGTTTTACTGTGTGAAAAAACGTGCTTGTATAACCTGTGTATATAAATTTAAAATACAAATAACCACTAAGTGTTTAGAACTAACATGTATAGCCTTGTATAGAGAATATATAGGGGTCCTTAACAAGATAGAGTGTCTAACACACGAGTGTACAGCCTTTTGATATGCAGTAAGTACCTGATCACACCTACTATCAATTGCGCCTACCATTAATCGCGTCTACTATCAATTGCGTCTACTACCAATCGCGCCTGCTAGGACATGACTTTTCATTAAACCAAAACATTTCCTTTTTTGTCAGCCTCCCACCCCTCTCATCAATCTATGACGTCATATTCATAGTCAGCCTTAAAGCAAGTCTAAACTTGTAGAACATGTCACGTGACAAAGTTAGGTTAGGTAAAGTTAGGTTATGTTAGGTGAGCTGAGGTTAAGTCTTAAAATACCCCCTCTCTGCCTTGTACTTTGTATAAACTATGACACTGTAACTTTGTAATATCAAAAATGATCTAAGTCGCGTCCATATCAATCACGTCTACTATCAATCGCGCCAACTATCAATCACGTCTACTATCAATTGCATCTACTATCAATTGAACCTACTATGAAATGCGCTTACTACAAATCACGCCTACTATCAATCACGCCTAGTATCAATTGCGTCTACTATCAATCACGCCTACTATCATTTGCGTCTACTATAAATCGCGCTCATGTCAAATCGCGCCTACTACCAATTACACCTACTATCAATCACGCCTACTATCAATTGCGTCTACTATAAATCTCGCCCATGTCTAATTACGCCTACTATCAATCGCGCCTACTATCTTTCGCGTCTACTATAAATCGCGCTCATGTCAAATCACGCCTACTATCAATCACGTCTACTATCAATTGCGTCTACTATTAATCGCGCCTACTATCAATTGCGTCTACTATAAATCGCGCCTATTAGGACATGACGTTTCATTAAACCAGAACATTTCCTTTTTTGTCAGTCTCTCACCCCTCCCATCAATCTATGACGTCATAATCAGTCTTAAAGCAAGTCTAAACTTGTAGAACATGTCACGTGACAAAGTTAGGTTAGGTAAAGTTAGGTTATGTTAAGTGAGCTGAGGTTATGTCTTAAAATACCCCCTCTCTGCCTCGTACTTTGTATAAACTATGACACTGTAACTTTGTAATATCAAAAATGATCTAAGTCGCGTCCATATCAATCACGTCTACTATCAATCGCGCCAACTATCAATCACGTCTACTATCAATTGCATCTACTATCAATTGAGCCTACTATGAAATGCGCTTACTACAAATCACGCCTACTATCAATCACGCCTAGTATCAATTGCGTCTACTATCAATCACGCCTACTATAATTTGCGTCTACTATAAATCGCGCTCATGTCAAATCGCGCCTACTACCAATTACACCTACTATCAATCACGCCTACTATCAATTGCGTCTACTATAAATCGCGCCCATGTCTAATTACGCCTACTATCAATCGCGCCTACTATCTTTCGCGTCTACTATAAATCGCGCTCATGTCAAATCATGCCTACTATCAATCACGTCTACTATCAATTGAGTCTACTATTAATCGCGCCTACTATCAATTGCGTCTACTATAAATCGCGCCTACTAGGACATGACGTTTCATTAAACCAGAACATTTCCTTTTTTGTCAGTCTCTCACCCCTCCCATCAATCTATGACGTCATAATCAGTCTTGAAGCAAGTCTAAACTTGTAGAACCTGTCACGTGACAAAGTTAGGTTAGGTAAAGTTAGGTTATGTTAAGTGAGCTGAGGTTATGTCTTAAAATACCCTCTACCTTGTACTTTGTATAAACATTGACACTGTAACTTTATGATATCAAAAATGATCTGAGTCGCGCCCATGTCAAATTGCGCCTACTATCAATCGCGTCTACTATCAATCACGCCTACTATCAATCGCGCCTACTATCATTTGCGTCTACTATAAATCGCGCTTACTACAAATCACGCCTACTATCAATCACGCCTAGTATCAATTGCGTCTACTAGTAATCACGTCTAGTATCGATTACACCTACTATCAATTACGTCTACTATCAATTGCGTCTACTAAAAATCACGCCTACTAGGACATGACGTTTCATTAAACTAAAACATTTCCTTTTTTGCCAGCCTCTCACCCCTCCCATCCGCAAAACGTGCTTGTATGAGCTGTGTATTTAAATTCAATATATACAATTAACCACTAAGTGTTCAGAACTAACATGTCTAGGGTATATATGGGATCCTTAGCAACAAACAAAAAATACGGTCTAACCTACGAGTGTACGGTCTTGTCATACGCAGTAAGTACCTGTTAACCTTGACTAGGGTATAAGAATATTGTCAGTTGACTGCTGCCTGTTACAGTGTTCACATCGTGAAAGACCGTCTCACCTACCAGTCTCCAGCCTTGTCATACGCAGTAAGCAGCTGTTGGCGGAAAACAACATCCATAAATCTTGACATTTAGGAAAGTGTGTGTGTGTGTGTGTGTGGGTGTGTAAATCACTTGTAATCTAAAGATTGTTCATGTGACTTTACTAAAATTTAATTCATATGTATTAGTTGATATGGAAGTCTCAACAACCAGTCATGGCAAGCCATGTGTCTTCTATAAAGGATATACATATATTGTAAAAACAACCAATAAAGATGGAACTGTTATTTGGCGATGTTCAAAACAACGATCCAAAAAGTGTCGAGGAATGATTAAAACAAAAGACTCCAACGTACTTACTTCAAAAGAACATCATTGTGAATCTCAAATTAATACACATTTAAATACGCAAAATACTCTAACCCAGGTAAAAAAGCAAGTCCAAGAGAAATATATTGCTGCTCAAGATAGTGCATTGTTTGTTAAAAAGCATTCATCATTACCTCAAAAAGACATGTTAGGACAAATACTATCGTTCAAAAAACCCTTAACACTATCAAAAGCAACGCAGACTCTACAAGAGGTCCCTGTGGAAAACAAACAAGAGGAATTGGATAGTTCTAGTGATGTTGAGAATGATGATGATGATGATAATGATGGTGACAATGACTATAATAATTTTGATGATAATATTCATAATGATGATGATGAGGATGATAATTATGAAAAAGAAGAGGATGAGGGTTTTATGTTTATAAAACCATTGCGGCTTCCCCAGTTTTTAAGAGCAAGAGTACCTGGAGAAAGTTGTAAAAGGATCTACAACAAGCGTTGTGTTTAAAAATCTATATAGAACAATGGTAAAGAGATAGAGTTGAATTCAGTGTGTAACTATTATAAAATGAATTTAATAAAAATATTGTATGGGTATTGTCTGTTTTTCTTATCCCCATGTCCCACTATTAATACAATTGTTAACCATCAACAGTCTCTGACTATGTTCAGAAAGAGAGTGGCCTTAAACAATACACTATATCTATGGTTTGTGTACCGAGTGTCATAATAATGCAGTGTGGCCAAGCCATGTCAAGGCAATAGTTATGTCAGGTAAGGGATTCGAACCCTTGCTTCCTTATACAGAAAATTTGATCTTAAGTCAAACACCTTAACCACTCGGTCAACCTGACAGTTACTAATTTAATTAGTCTTGAGGACTTGAGTGTTTACAAAACTTTTTCCAGTATACATTGACTAAACCACTTGCTTGTTTTGAAATATAGATTTTGTTTTGTTTTACCATAACATTGCAGTTATGAGTCTTGTGAACTGGGTGTTCAATATAGGGTTAAAGGCATTTTAAAATCATTTTAGAAAAGCTCTTAGGTATCGTGTCATGGGTTTTAGTAATGCATTACTGTTCGTTGACTAACATATACCGTTACACAACATTATTTTAGTGAACTTACATGTTGTTGTTTGAGTCTTTAGTCCTTTGACTGGTTTGATGCAGATCTCAGCGCCTATCTGTCCCGAGCTAATCGTTTCATCTCTATATAGCTACCACACCCTACATTCAAGGCTATCTGTTTAACATATTCTAAACTTGGTCTACCCCTACAGTTCTCGTCCTCGAACCTTTCTTCCTTAACTAAGTTTGCTATTCTTGGGTGTCTTAGTACGTGTTCTACCAACCTATCTCTTTACTTCATTAACAGTCGCCAGATACATCTCTTCTCCCCCACTCGTCTTAATACCTCTTTGTTAGTAACCCTATTTACCCATCTAATCTTCATCATTCTCCTGTAACACCACATTTCAAACACTTCAATTCTCCACTTTTCTGCTACACCAATTGTCTAAGTTTTACTTTCATAGAGTGCCACGCTCCAGACAAAGGCCTTCAAAATGACTTCCTAATACCTAAATCGATATTCAATGTCAACAGATTCTGTAGAAATTCTTTCCTTGTCTGAGCTACATAAGAATCCTAATCGTGTCTGGTATAATGTCTTGTTTAGCAAACATAGTCACTCAAAAGGTCTAAGCATTTTTTGTATATAACCCAAAATAGCAAACAGTTTTTCTAAAACCCTACTCATTGGTCAATAACAAGCAGAGTCGCCAAAGTGTTTCGTTGGTAGTTAACTCATGTCTAGTTAATCAATTCCTTTCATATCGTTATCCAATTGTAGTAGTAAGGACTGGTGAACAACGTCAGTTCAACACACTGCTTTACACACAAATGTAGTTAGGCCCTTTGACATAATTTGGATAAATTTCATGGGCCGGTCCATAGGGACCAGTCCAAAGGGGCCGGTCTAAAGGGACCCTTCCACAGGGACCCATCAACAGGGACTTGTCAGTAAGGACCCATCAACAATGACCCGTCAACAATGACCTGTCATCAATGACCTGTTAACAATGACCTGTCAATAGGGACCCGTCAACAATGACCCGTCCACAGGGACTCATCAACAAGGACCCGTCAGCAATGACTCGTCAACAGGGACCCGTCGAAAAGCACCTGTCAAAAAGGATCCATCAAAAATGACCCCCTGTCAAAAAGGGCCCGTCCAAAAGGGGCTAGTCAACAGAGACCAGTCCAAAGGGACAAATCAACAGAGATCAATCAACAGGAATCAATCAAAAGGGGCTATCACCTCAAGGCCTGACTTATCCCTCTTTGATTATTGGTTTGCCAATCGACAAGCGTCACTTAAAATACTTTTTGATCACCACTCGTGGGTTGGGTTAGGTTAGATTACACTACAGCCGCCATCTTTTAAAAAGCCTGCCCTCTTACAAAAGCTATGAGTGGGCATGCGTAAAAAACAAAAAAACAAAAACAAGCATGTTAATTCATAGTGGCTATCCACCAAATACATGTCTCTTGTGTGGAACAACGTTTTATTCCATATCGGCATTCAAACTCTCACATGTTGCAATTGGAAAGAGAGATTCTCTAAAAAAAAAAATACAATATCACCCCCTAGTAGGGGTAGGTTTTATTTTGGGGTGGAAATATGTTGTTAATTGGAAAGGGGGTATCAGCCCGAGTTCAATGACACCTCATTCGTCAAAATCCGACCACGGGTTCGAACTCACATTTTCTCACGTATGAAGCAAAACAGGATGCGACTTGTTTCACAAGGAGGACGGTAATAAGGTCATTTCACACGTGTTCACATGTATTTCGTCACTTTCCTTTCATATCGTTATTCCATTATAGTAGTGGTGAACAACGTCAATTCAACACACACAAATGTAGTTAGGCCCTTTGACATAATTTAAATAAATTCATGGACTAGTCCGTAGGAACCAGGCCAAAGGGACCCGTCCAAAGGGATCAGTCCAAAGGGACAAGGACTCGTCCACTAGGACTTGTCCACAAGGACTCGTCCACACAGACTCGTCCACAATGACCTGTCCACAAGGACTTGTCCACAAGGACTCGTCCACAAGGACTCGACAACAATGACCCCGCCAACAATGACCCGTCAACAATAACCCATCCATAGGGATCCACTCCCCCACCCTCTTACAAAAGGCATGAGTGGGCATGCGTAAAAACAGAAAACAAGCATGTTAATTCATAGTTACTATTGACCGTACACATGCACTTTATGTGGAACAACGTTTAAATCCATATCAGTATTCAAACTCTCACATGTTGCAATTGGAAACAGAGATTCTCTAAAAAATTACAATTTTCACCCCCTAGTAGGGTAGGTTTAATTTTGGGGCTGTAGTATATTGTCCATTGGAAAGGGGGTGTCAGCCCGAGTTCAATGACACCTCGTACAAGTCTCTAGCCTGATTGGTTCGCGAGATATTGCCATTTTAGTATTCCAGCGGTGGAGCGGTGGTGGTGGGATCTGAACCGGCCAAAAACCACTACTTATTTTAAAAGTCACTATTTTCAAACGTTTATCACATAAACACAGCAATTTGTATACGATTTTGCAAATTTAATAAAGAAAGAGCATAGCTTGGTCTGCCATATCCAGTGGCAAACGATGAAGATGGCTCAACGAACACGTCTTTACAAGCACAAGATTAAAACACAAATAATCAGCTCCGCTTCCAGCTGAGGATGCGATAAGAAACATCCTACTTCAGTGATCTCTCACTCTCCAGGGGGTGAACCAATATGACATATAAGCACAGTTCTGAGGTCATCAGACATTACTGATACTAAAAACGTCATAAATCATGAAAATACATAACATTCATTTTTTGCATTTTGAGCGCCCAGATAGTGCAAAAAGACCACTGTGATGGGCAGCGTGGTCTCTCAGCCGCGCCGGTAGCGGTCTGGCGGCTCGCATGTTCACCGATCCCACTTCGTATAGTATAGGATTATTATTGGTGGAAGTATGAGCTAGATCTGATTCAGACTCTCATCTACAGATAGTGCGCCACTCGCGTTTACAGAGAACGATATGCTGACTTCAGATTATGTTAGTTCATTGAAGGCAAGGCTTATAAACTACGTTTGATACATTTATGTATATCGTTCAACTATAAGAGTAATACTTGCATACATTGTTCGGCACTATTCATAGCTTTTCATAACCTTACTGAACGCTTTGTAACCGTCAAGTAATTCCACATAATTAACAAGCAACCGCCAGGGAAAGATAACATACTCCTGAAAAGTATTACCGTACCTTGTGATCAACTACAACGATTAAAGATAAGTTGTCTACTGATCCTACTTAGAGTAATGAATAAATAAGTAAATTGCGGCTAAGTGTTGGACTTCATAAGATTGATCAGTGAAAGACTTGAGTTGTAATTACCATGTATGTTTTGTCAGAAATCATGGTTGTGGCAACCATTCAAATAATATGATATGATATGGGTTAAGTTTTCTGTGAGTTCAGCGTCTTGTAGAAAATACGATTTATGTTCCCGTCGTACATAACCCTACCGGAAGTGGTGCAACAGCACTACATTTCTGACGCCACGAAAGCTCACCAGGGCCAGTATTTCTCGTTGGCCGTGACAAGGAAGCTTGTGACGTCACGTCCTTTCCATTCCCTCCGCGGTCCCCTCGCCTAAGAGCTCCTTATTGAGGCAACCTCTGTAGTTTAGTAGCCTTGGGATCGGCGAACATGTTGGCGGCTCTGCGGCGCTGCACAGTTGGCAATGAAATTATACATGGACGGGAAATGGAGTATAAAACTGCTATCCGCTAGATATCTCGACCTGTCGCTTATTTGTCCGTACTAAATATTCGAAAATGATTCTATTTGTTGCCTTTAATAAGGACGAAAACGCAAATTATACAAATAATGTGGCATCTAATGAACATTTAAATGACATTTAACTTAATTTTAGACCAATTATATGTAACAGAAATATGTCGTTGCTCAAAGAAGAATGAAGTTCGCGGGACATGTTCTACGTATGAATGACAGAAGGATACCGGTACCCAAATCAGCACTGTTGTGGAAACCAACGGAACGATACCGAAGCAGAGGAAGACCTCGTAACACCTAGAAACGAACTTTTGCAAAGGATCTTGAATGCATGGATATGAACTGGGAGGGTTGCTCGATATGCTACCTAGCATTGGAGGAACTAAGTCTAAGTAAGAAAGTCTAATGAAGAACCACAAACACGAAGTGTTTTCAAAGAAATAAATCCACGCAGATATGCCCATGATCAACACAGTAAACCTTTCAAGCTATTGGTATACTCTTACTAATGAAGTGCCTTGAGTATTGCCTTGATTTGATTCTAATTGAAATAACTAATTTTATAGAAATCGCAAAAATTGTTAGATTATCTTTTCTTTATTATTTAAGAAATGTCGTAAAGAATGGAATGTAGCTTCGGAGATAAATACAGACCACCTTCTGATGTAGCGGCTAGCGGCGCTCTTGGCTCTCGGCCCTGAGGTCCGTGATCGATTCCCGGTGTTGCCAAGAAATTTTAATCCTGGTCTGAGTGCTGGAACGGGCTACACTCAGCCTCGAGAGGTAAATCTGAAAAGTGGAGGATCGATTCTCACCTTCTCACCTGGAAGTGGTTTCCCCCACTTATACTCCAGGAAAATGCTGGGATGGTTCCTAACTTAAGGTCACAGCGACCTTATTCCATCCCTATCACCAATAATTTACAAATAGGCTACAAACTGTGGCTGTACAGCCACACAATAACAGAGGTTATCACACTAATGTCATACGCATCTAAATACACGGGGATATAAGACCACGATGTCGCAGCCCGTAAAATAAACAACAACAAAAATCAACAATGCAATGAAATGTTAACGTTAGAAACAGTTTTTGCTGAGCATTGATGCATTTCCGCGGTGTAAATGGCATCAAATCCTCGACAACCAACCTCAAAACAATCCCAAATTGTCATAGTTCAGTCTGCAGAATTGTCTAAAAAAATCTTCGTCTCTTTTTTTTTTGATGTCTTCCAATCAATATTTTAAAGCACCATACACTTTCTCGGTTTTTTGTAGATATCTTTCGGGGCATTCCTTTTTCTTTATCGCACTAGTAGGGCTAGGATCAAGTTGTCATCGTCTCCTTCCTCCATTAATCTTCTTCTTTTTTTTCTTTGGTGGCGGCACTGCACATGATGGTCGTACTTTTAAATTACCTGAATATAAACAGCCTACTGGACCTCTACCACGCAGCCCAGGCAGTGCGGTAGAGATCCAGGAAAGGATGGAAGCTTGTAATTTAACGTGACCTTTTATCTCGCGATCATGAGCCACGGAACCTCCATTTTACGTGGAATCCGAATCACAGGACATGGCATTTCACTTCGAAAATGTCACATACATTGCCCGAGGTCCAGGTCCAGGCTGTTTACATTGAGGTAATTTAAAGGTACAACCATCATGTGCAGTGCCGCTGCCAAAGCAAAAATAATAAGATTATTGGAGGAAGAAAAAGACGATGACAACTTGATTCTAGCCCTACTGGTGCGAAAAAGAAAAAGGAATGTCACGAAAGATATCTACAAAAACCGAGAGAACGAAGGGTATTTTAAAATATTGATTGAAAGACATCTAAGAGACGCAGATCTTTTTAGACAATACTGCAGACTCAACTATGATCAATTTGGGATGGTTTTGAGGTTGGTTGCCGAGGATTTGAGATAATTTAGCCTACACCGTGGAAATGTTTCAGCGCCCGGCAGCTGTTTCTAACGTTGCAATACGTGATAATGGTTTTGTCATTTTGTCGGTTCACATTTCATGCTGCGAAACATGTTGCTAAAGAAGCTTATCAACTTCAAAGTAAATGGATGCATGTTAAACTGGTTTTCAAGATTCCTTTCACAAAGAATGATCAATGTTCGTTACAACAACAAAACTTCAGGTTGCAAGCAATCAAAACTAGGCCTCCCACAAGGAGCTGTATCAAGCACAACTTTATTCAATGTGTACATCAATGATCTTCCAAAAACAATAAAGGAAGTAGGTAATGTCGATGGCCCAGTTCAATACAGCAATAACTCAAAAAATGGCTATTTTGAGTAATTGCCTCCTAGCCATTGGCCATAGGCCTGTTTATCATTTCAATAGTGACTCAAGTCAAAATCCACAGTATCCTAGCTACAAAAGCGTATAATTCTATTTAGAATGTTACTGTTATTCATTTGAGACTAGTTCAATACAGCAACTATTTGACTTATTTCCGTATAGAACCAAAGCTGACCCTCATTTCATTTCCACACAGAAACATTTTGAGTTGGCTCTGTATAGAATTCTTAGTTTGAAATCAGTTTCAAGTTATTGCGTTAAAATTGAATCAGTTGAATATAATTATGTTAAAAATACCTGAAAGTGTGGAACATGAAGCCGCAGTGGATTCAAGTATAGCTATCATTAATGACTCCGATGGGGATAAGATTTCAAAATATGTTTCAGTGTTGACCACAAATAATAAGGTCGGAGAACTAGAGGAATGTTTGGATTTTGAATTTGATGTTTATAACGACAAAGAATATGTACGGTACCTGAAAGTGATAAGAGTTCCGTTAGAAGTGATATTTCTGAAAGTGAAGCCATTACTGTGCATACTAGGTATTTAAAAAAGATTAACATACCAGAAAGTAGTGGGAATGAAAAAACGGTTGAAATTATAAATAATGAAGCAAATGCTGAAAATATAAATGACAGAGAGAGTATCCCTGGGAGGAATCAACATGAGCATAATAAAACAGAAAGTTTAGGAACAGATGGATGCAAAAAGAATAGGAAACGCATACGTCAACCAAAAATAATGGGCTAAAAATGATGCTAAAACGAAGAAATTTAGATGAAAGCTACATAACGTATTCGGTAATGTTGTTCCCAGTAAAACCTTAAATCCCCCTTCCACTGCTTAAGTGTTCTAGCAGAATTTCTGAAGAAGAAAGGCGGGCTCTTCACAACAATTACTGGAAAATAGGAAGCATTGATCGACAAAGGAGTATCTAACACGGTGTATAGAAGTAATACAGCCTATAGATGCTTACAAGAAGTTGGACAGCAATGGATCATTGAACTACGCTTATTGTTTAGAAATCAATGATGCGAAAATTACGGTATGTAAGTTGTTTTTTCTGATGACATTAGATATAAGCAGCAAGATGATATTTCCTACCTGTAAAAAGAAGAATGATGGTGTGATTGAACCGATAAACGAGGATGCTGTGGGAAGAGAGGGAGCAGCTATTAAAACTCATATTGAATCATTTCAAGGTGCTGATTCTCATTATTACCGTGCGTGTTCTACAAAGAAGTATTTGGATGGAAGCCTTACACTAGCAGCTATGTATCGTATGTATGTCAATAATTCATCTAAAGAGAAAGGACAACCATTTCCAAAATTGAGTATGTATAGGTATGATAATATTTTCAATACGGAATATATCATTGCCTTTTTTTTTAGTAAAAAGTACCAATGTTCACAATGTGAATGTCAAAGAAATTCTTCTCCTGAAGAGAAAATTACAAAACAAGAAAAAATTGACAGACACCTGCTTGAAAAGAACTGGATCAGAGAAAGAAAATTATTTTAAAAAATGCTCAAAGCAAACCAAGAATTTAGATTTGTTGCTTTGACTTACAAGCTGTCATATCTTTACCTTGTGGAGATGTCAGTCAATTCTACTACAAACGACGACTAACATGCTACAATTTCACTATCTATAAAATTACTGAGAAAAAAGAATCTGCTACTTATGGAATGAAGGTGTTGCTAAACGAGGAGCAAATGACATTGCAAGCTGTTTGAACAAATGCTTCGAAGAATGTGAGGCAGAAGATATGATGTTTTATGCTGACAATTGTGGTGGCTAAAATAAAAATACATTTTTGTTTTTTCTGTTCATGTTTCATGTACTGAACTCTGCAACCAATTTTGAAGTTTCTAGTAGTCGGCCACACCCAAAATTAGGGTGATAGTATGCTCGCCATGATTGAACGCTCTAAAAAGAGAACCTTGAATGGAGGGTCAATTTATATTCCTTCTCAAATGGTTCCAATAATAGGGCTAGCAAAAACCAAAGGCCATCCTTATAAAACTGTTGAAATGTCAACTGATGACTTCGATGCTTAAGGTCTCCAAGAAAGTTTGGGTAACAATTTCAATGTAAGTTGTCCTGGAATGACATGTGTGTAAGAGTTGAAAAATCAGAACCATATGTGGTGTTTTACGAAGCATCATACACACAAAAGTAATACAGAAAGATAAACATACGGCACTGGGTAGGGAATGACATCCCTCAGTTGAAGAAGGCTTGTAGTCAACCACCTGCAATATCTAAAGCGAAGAAGGATGATCTCATTTCTTTGTGTATCCCACCAATATTGGCTTGTTTGAGTCTTCAGTCTTTTGACTGGTTTAATGCAGCCCTCCATTCCTCCCTGTCCTTAGCTAATCGTTTCATCTCTACATAGCTACCACACCCGACATCCGAGGCAATCTATTTAACATATTCTAACCTCGGTCTACCCCTACAGTTCTTGTCCTCGACCCTTCCTTCCATCACTAAGCTTGCTATTCGTGGGTGTCTTAGTATGTGTCCTACTAACCTATATCTTCTCTTCATTAGCAGTCGCCAGAAACATCTCTTCTCTCCCACTGCCAATATTGGCAGTTCTTCGAAACTTTAAACTCCGAATAAACACTGAGTTTTTGATTCCAACTTTGACTTACTGAATATGTACAGTTATTTGGATAGCTTGATGCACAATAATTATGTCGAAACAGTCATATATTTAAATACAATCGTTTATAATGAAAATACTGTGTAATTTCAATTAAAATAATAATAAATACATTTTTATAGATCCTTATGTTTGTCTTTATTGCAGCAACAACTAAAAATCCTTTACAAAGCCGACTACTTATACCAGTTCAATACGGCAACAACTTCGAATATTCAAGATAATAAGATATTTAGGAACGTGTTTAAATATTAACATGGCACCAAATAATTATTATTTTTTGAGTTGTTCCTGTATTGAACTGGGCCATCGATGTAAATATCAGCATGTTAGCAGACGATGTTATCATTTGGACCACAGCACGTAACAGCCCAAATCAGCAAATGCTTCTTGAACACAGAATGAACCAGGCACTTATAAAACTCAAAAAACTGGACTGAAAACAATAATATGGAAATCAATACTACCAAAACAGTGTACCAGTTTTTAGCCTACTTTCGATTTTTGCAAAAAATGAAAGCAGACTTATGAGATCACTACAGAGCCAAAAATTGTGTGTCTGTCTGTGTGTGTGTATGAGTGTGTGTGAGTCTGTGTGTGTGTGTGTGTGTGTGTGTGTGTGTGTGAGAGAGTGTGTGTACTCTGAATGTCGGTCCCCCCCCCCTATCAATTCGAACACGGTGAAACCGAATTGAACGAAATTTGGTACAGAGGTAGAACAAGCAAAGGACACCTCAGTGTCTTGTTTTATATCGCCGCCATCTTTACCAAAACTGAATGGCAGCCACTCAAACGTTCAAAACGTAAAATCAAATAGCGACCAACCAAATTATCCGATCTCTACCAAATTTGGTAATAACATACCTTCGTATAGAACGCGTCTTGTGACCAAACTACAAGGTCATCCGCCGTACCATTTCAGGATGGCGGCCGTGCGAATTATGCAAACTTTATAATCCATATCATGGGACCCACCAGTTCCGATTATCGAGCCGAGAATCGATTTAACTGTTCTAAAGGAAGAGGCACGTTCGAAATTAAAAGTTTATTTTGTAATACTATAGTGCAGAAGTGATTTTAAAAAGCTGAGCCGTCTCGGTGAGAAGACCAGATGGCGGCGGATATCTTGTGCCTGACTTATATTTCACTAATTTGAGTATTGCATAGTCGCCTCCGTAGCGTAGCGGTCAGCATGGTTAGCTGCCGCCCCGGAGGTCCTGGGTTCGATTCCCGGCTCTGCCACGAAATTTGGAAAGTGGTATGAGGACTGGAACGGGTTTTACTCAGCCTCAGGTGTTCTAAATGAGTAGAGGGGGTTCGATTCCCACCTCAGCCATCCTCGAAGTGGTTTTCCGTGGTTTCCCACTTCGTCTTCGGGCAAATGCCGGGATGGTACATTCTTCAAGGCCACGGCCGCCTCCTTCCCTCTTCCTTGCCTATCCATCCTCACCATCCATTACCTTCCCTCATGAGGCACCTGTTCGCTTCGCAGGTGAGGCCGCCTGGGCGATGTGCCAATCACACCTCACCAGTTGTATCCACTCCGATTAGATGTTCCCAGCTCTAGGACACTGCCCGCAGAGGCGGTAGTGGTGAGTTCCCTCGCTGAGTCCGTGGGTTCCACCAACCTGGAGGGTAAACGACTAAGAAAAAAAAGAGAAGAAGAGTACTGCATGCAATATAGCGTACTGATACAAAATAAATTAACTTTGTATGAAATGCTTTATATATAAATAATATACTCCACTGATGAAATCGTTAGGTCTAAATCATTATTTACTAACAAGTTCTATGTAAGTCATTTTATATAGATCAATGTTCGTTGGCACAAATGGCTCCGTGGTAAAGCGTTAGTCTGTCATTCATATGCCTATGGTTCAAACCCCATCAGAGTTAGGTTTTTTGCTTGACATTTTACATATTTGTTGCTTTGTAATGACTCAGACGTTTTAAAATTAAGCGTTATATTGTGCATATTACGGTGCAAAACATATATTTAATTAAAACATAATTCGCCAGCAGATTTGCTCGAGACATCTAGCAGCCAAAAAGGTAACTGCACGCCGGCCTACTTATTAACTTCCAGATTTTATTGAAAAGTTTCTTCTTACGGCCGCTAGAATGCACTCGCCCTGTTAGGATTATATTGTTCGATATTTCTCCACTAGATTTCATGACTGGTCTACATGGGACTCCATTGATAGTATACCATGGGCATTCTATGCGCATCGAGTTTGAAGAATGACAAGATGATACTATGATGCATTTTTACTTCTTATTTTAAAGGGTTTGTAACAGCCTATTGTGCGTTATTTGAAAATGTTATTTGAAGTAAAGAACAAAACGATTTCACATAGTAACTGAATTCTAGCCGCTGGTGCTAGTTCAGGTTATTAATAATTTTATTTCAGGCAAATAGCAATCGAAAATATCCACATAGTTTGTATACACACGTCTCTGTAGAGACATGGAAAGATTTGTTAATTCAATTAGGGTTGTGAAAGCCATGCACAACCAGACGTGTAAAGACATGCCTCAACTCAAAGTTGGATGTTGCCCACGGCAGGTCGATTATGTAATAATAACAATAATAATAATGTTATTTGTTTTACGACCCTTTTAACTACTGTTGCTTTTATACGCCGGGGTGCCGGAATTTTGGCCCGAAGGGGATCTTTAACGTGCCAGTAAATCCACTGACACGGCTCCCTCGCATTTGTGCACCCTCAAATGCCAGCTGACTGCGTCAGGATACGAACCTGCAACCTAGGGCCCAGCAAGCGAGAACGTTACCGCTGAGCCACGCAGCCAGTCTGGCCGATTATGTCTCCAGATCCATAACATTCTTGAGATACTTCTTATCTATCTTTCTTCAATGATGGTAGTAGTTTTTTTCTAGGTTGTGGCGTTTGGTAGAGGTAAATAGTTTCTAAGGTCTTCAACCAAGAAATGATTCTATTATACTCTTTGATAATAACAACGAGTTATAACTATACTCATACATTTAGCAGAAAGTAGGCTATATGTTCTTTACTGAACATCTTGTTCTCCCTGAGACACCACAATCCAACTTTCAGTCTCAAATTCAGTAATCAAGACCTTCCAAAAAGTGAAAGTACAAAGTACCTAGGTATCATCATGGACAAGAAGCTGAACTGGACCAAGCACATACAACATGTGGAGGATAAGGTAAGCAAACTGTTGAAATTACTGAAGAGACTAGCAGGAGCTACTTGGGGGAGCACTCAAGACACACTCAACAAAACCTACAGTACTTACATCAAACTTATCATAAAATATGGCAGTGAAGTACTCTCTACAACACCCCAGTCAAACATTGATCGCCTCGAGAGGTGTCAGACTAATGCCCTACGAATCATAACAGGCGCGATAAAAACCACACCTGTAATCGCCTTGCAATTATATACCCACAACTTATCAATAGAAGAAGAGATGAAACATCAAACAGCCAATGCATATCTCAGTATACAAAGACTACTGTTTTTCTTTTTTTGATCCATGTCAAATGACATGGATCAAAAAAAGAAAAACAGTTTCTAGCCCCAATCTTAAAACACAAAAAGATCCCCTAAGTCTCGTGAAGAATATTATCAATAAGAACAATCTGCAAATAAAACTTGAACCACTCTGTATGCCAGTCAACCCCATTGAATATATACAAGTGACTACAGATCTTACTTTGCTAGAAGAGGTCTGCAAGAAAGACTCTTCACCACATGATCTAAAACATGTACAATAGAAGAAAGATAACCGTCTAATCAATGGCCAAAAATATTTACAGATGGCTCACAAGACAAAGAAAATAGAACTGGAGCAGGAATGCATTCATCTCTCTTCTCACTCGACTTCCCAGTAGGCCAAAACAAAACAAACTTTGATGCTGAGATAAGAGCAATTTCACATGCACTCCATCAGTTATTAGGCAGAAACATTGATTATCAAAAATGTTTTATCATTACAGATTCAAAAGCAGCCATCCAAGGCGTCGCGTCAAATTATAAGCCTCAAAATAAAGAACTGAAATAATTCTTTTGTATGAGAAAAACCCTTCAAAGACTCCACAAACAGATCTCATTCCAGAGGATACCTTCTCATGTTGGAATAGCAGGTAATGAAGAGGCAGACAGTTTAGCAAAAAAAGGTACCACACTACAACAACCTGTCAGTCAGACTGATTTTATGTCAGTAAAAAGGATCTTGGAAAATACTATCAAAAACAGGTATGAAGAAATGGCAAAGAAAACAGCAGAAACCAAATTATGGAAGGACATTGATGCTAAATGGGATCAATATAAATTAACACCAAGAAGAGAAGCTGTAGCCTTCTTCAGACTTAACACTGGCCATGACTGCCTTGCAGCTCATCTGAAACGAATCAACATCTTGAGATCTGAAGAATGCACACTTTGTCACGAACCTGAAAGTAAAATGGATAAGGGGCACCTGCTACATTGCAACAAACTTGATGCGACTGCTAGAACTTCAGGAAACCTCACACAACTCTATTGGAACGCAAGAAAGCTGATGGATTGGAATCCGGGCTGGCCATAGGAAACAACAACAACAACAACATTTCATTTCATTGTTGATTTTTGTTGTTGCTTATTTTACGGGCTGCGACATCGTGTCATATAGCCCCATGCATTTAGGTGTGTATGAAATTAGTGTGATAACCTGTGTTATTGTGTTAGCTGTGCAGCCACAGTTTGTATTTGTAAATTGAGGATAGGATTGGAATGAGGCGGTTGTGGCCTTAATTTAGGAACCATCTCAGCATTTTCCTGGAGTGTAAGAGGGGAAACCACTTCCAGGTGAGAAGGTGAGAATCGATCCTCCTTTTCTCAGATTTGCCTCAAGAGGCTGAGTGTACCCCGTTCCAGCCCTCACACCAGAATTAAAATTTCTTGGCAGTACCGGGAATCGAACACGGGCCTCAGGGGTGAAGAAGGTGGTCTGTATTTATCTCTGTAGTCACATTCCATTCCAGTTTACTTTCTTTATCACATTTCTTAAATAATGAAGAATATAAAGTCTAACATTTTTTTTGATTTTCTTAATATTAGTTCTTTTAAGAACTTATAATAAACATTATGTGGTTTGAAGCCATTTTTCAGTGTTGCCTTTGTAAACAGACGTTTGGTGCTTTTCAGTCGGTCAACACGAATGTACCCAAACGAGTTGGGTTACAGTATACCCTAAGCCTAAAAAATTACATTTATTAATCTCATGTATTTTCTTTCAGGATTAGGGTATAAGCCAACTCGTTTGGGTACATTCGTGTTGACCGACTGAAAAGCAGCACACTTCTACATATAATAAAATAAATTCAATACCCAAGGCATGTCATTAGTGAATATTGTTACGTGCCACCCCCCTAGTGGCACTTTTGTTAACTGGATTACGGTGGGTAGAAAGCACAACACCAATTACTGCTTAAATAAATAATTAACTTTATTGTGGCCAGAAAGATACACTACTCAACAGCAAATACAAGCAATTATTACCTTACTCCAGTTTCCTCACGTCGAGAATACTTCCCCTTTCACTTGTCAACAGACCACAGTTAATCCTCTCGCTAATGAGGCCGGTCCCGTACGCTGGCTGAAAATAGCTGCACTAGGTCTGTTACTCACTGTTTTGCAACTCACCACAATGACCTCTCTCGCACTGAGTAAGCACACTCGCTCAAAACACAGGCAGTCCCCTAAGCTCCTCACTCCCTTCGCTGTCAAGAGAATCGGCTTCACTAGGGGTTTCGCAAGTCTCCACACTTCTGTCGCTCGGGATAAGCGCTCGCACTCGCTCGTAAAACACAACAACAACAACCACTGCTTGACAGGTCGCACTTATATAGCAGGCCGGTGACTCAATAAATGCTTCTAGATCCATCCAGGGTTCACGGCTTCTCGAGGTTTCCATCGCTGGCTCAGTCACGAATATTCTGGACCATCCCTTTGTCCTAGTAGCCCTGTTGCATAAGGCGCACGCAATACACGAGGCAGGGCACAGCCCAGCCCTGGGGCAGTTGTGACTCATGCGGCGAGCGATGACACAAACTCACAGCCGTAACAATATGTACCAATAGCTTGCTAAGTTTACTGACTTGACCCACGCATTATTTTAGCCTATCGGCCCGAGGGCCTTAAGTGTTATATCAGAGGGGGATTCGACCAACTGCAATAATATGAGGGGAATTGGGTGATTACCATGAAATCAAATTGGTCAGAATGTGACCTAGGTGCAAGAAATACAGAATGTAGAAAGGATAGTACAAGAAAAGAAGTTCAGAAGAGAGGTCAGAAATTAGGAGTGAAATCGGAAAGTGAAAGTTCTCAAGAGAAGAAAAGGTGTGCTATCAGGGGCGTATATTCAATTTTCTTTCGTGGGAGGGGGGCTGGCTATCCTGGAAAATTGTGAGTATTCTCAGGGAATTGTCACCGCAAAATACCCAGAAATATCAACCAATGCCTTAGAGCATATAACTTTGTATAATTATTTTAGATAAGATTCTAAGTTTAGGCTATATAGCCTACAATTACTGGTAATACACAAAAGCCGTAAAATACAACACACACATAAAATTTTATACTTAATGAATTTTCTACTATGGCCTATGGAGTATGAATAGGAAATATCTAAATATTTGTCAATGTATTAAGCAGAAAGGTAAACAGTTTTTATTTTACCAGTTGATAATTTATTTCTCAAAAGTCCCGTACTGTGGAATTCTCAGTTTCACCTCACAAGGCTGAGTGTACCCCGCTCCAGCCCGAGGACTAGAATTAAAATTTCTTGGCATAGCCGGGAATCGAATTCGGAACTCCGGGGTGGCAGCCAAGAATGCTAGCCACTATACCACAAGGTAGTCTAATTTCAATCTTAATATTGTTTATAACTTAGCCAATAAGTTAAGATTAGGGTAGAACCAAATTTACAATTATTTTATGCTCTTACCAAAGCAACACTTTCTTAATTTTTATTGTTTTTTTTTCTGTGTGTGTGTGGGGGGGGGGGGGGCAAGAGCCACCTCAGCACCCCCTTATATACGCCCCTGTGTGCTATAGTAGCAAGTTTGTTGCGAAGAGGATAATTATTCAATAATAATGCGTGGGCGCTTATGACGGCTCCCCCTGACTTGGTAATCACCCAATCTGTTAATGAGTGGGTTTGTACCGAGTGGGGCTGTTCGATATAGTATTACTGCCTGTTTGTGGATTCTCTGACTAATAGTCGGGAGATTATAGTCAGTGTGTAGTTGGGCGTTGCGCACGTACCAGGGAGCGCCTGATATCGTCCGCAAATCTCGATTCTGAACGACCTGAAGTTTATTGATAGAGGGAGCAGCGTAGCCCCAAGCAGGACTGGCATATTCCATAACAGGTCGCACAATTGTGCTGTATGTGAGGAGCTTGCTGGTGTCATCTAGAGCTCTCTGAGACTTAAGTAAGGGCCAGAGCTTCGCTTTGCTCTCTGCGTGACCTCCTTTGCGAAAGTAAGGTCTCGATCAAGCGTGATTCCTAGATACTTTGTAGCTGACCATATCTGCGTGGATATATTTCTGTGAAAACACTTCGGACATATTTCCGTTGCATACAATTGGTCTAAAATGTCATTTAAGTGTTCTTTAGATGCCGTATTATTTGAATAATTTGCTTATTTGCCCTTATTAAAGGTACTTGGTAGCATGCTGAGCTTCTATGCCCAAGATAGCGGGTTCAAACCCGGCCGAAGCCATCGGATTTTTAAGAGCGTTAAAAAAACCTCAGTATGCCTTCCTTCGGAGGGGAAGTAAAGCCGGCGGTCCCATGTCATAGATTTATGTCATGTTAAGGAACCTTCAACTAATTGCACCGGTGTGAAGCTAAATTGGATAGGTTAAGAATGTAAACAACGCTCTTAAGTTTCTACGTTCGTTGCCAAGAGCCGACTGCGGTGGCGTCTAGTAGCTAAGTTCTGAACTTGGCCTAGTAGTCGTTGACGGTGGTGCTTGGCGGCAAAAGTAGGAACTATTTGAAAAATTCTAAGTTGCAGTACTTAAATTAAAAAACAGATAACACACACTATTACAGTCATCTCAATTAACACCGGTTATCAGACAGATTCTACACACACCCAAAGTACACGGGGCTACATGACCGCGTTGTCGCAGCCCCTAAACTTAAGAACCAACCAACCAACCTTATTAAAGGCATCAAAAACAATTATTTTCAAATAATTGGTACGGACAAATTAGTGAGAAGTCGAGACATCTAGCGGACTTTTATGAAACACCAGTTTTATACTCCGTTTTCCGGCCTTGTATAATTTCGTTGCCAACAATGCGGCTCCGCGGATCCGCCAGACCGCTCCTGGCGCGGTTGGGCGGCCACGCTGCCCATGCGGAGCTGCATTGCTTGGGCAGCGGCGGCGGAGTTCGAAATGCATCCCATCTAAATAGACGTGGAGGGGGTAGTGAGCTTCCGCCACCATGGCAGCACGCCGCCTTTACAGCGGCAGCGCGCTGCCTTGGCGGCGAGTTTCCAAATCGTACCTTTAGTCATCCCGGACATTCTTCATGTGCCACGTCGAAACGTCTGTTGTGCTACAAGAACCAGCGGACCCCTGCGCCTCAGATTCAACTTTTCAGCGCACTGCACCGCCAACTGTAAAGATGGAGATTGCGAGTCATGAGCATCTTCGATGGGACAGTATTGAACTAAGGAGAATCGGTAAGTGTCTAGTTTATTTACAGATATCATGTGTGTGTGTCATACAGTGGTCTCGGTATCTCACTATACGGCGCCATGTTAGTGAGGAGGTTATGTTCCCGTAACTGCTCCTCAGTTGGCGGTGAGACTGCTATATCATTCAACACCCTCCCATTCATGTGTGCCTAATGGAGTGTGTGTGTGTGTGTGTGAGAGAGAGAGAGAGAGAGGGGTCATCATCAAAGTGTAGTCTCTGTCGCAGGCATCAGGAGCACAGCCATATCAGTGAGGAGGTTACGCTCCTATAACTGCACCCCCATTGCCTGTGAGACTGCTGCTTCCTTCAATACCCTCCCTATCATGTGTGTCTAATGGGGAGTTTGTGTGTGTGTGTATGTGAGAGAGAGTGGGGTCATTATCAAAGTGTAGTCTCGGTCGCAGGTATCAGGAGCACAGCCATGCCAATGAGGAGGTTATGTACCCATAACTGGACCTCCTTTGGCGGTGAGACTACTTTATCCTCCAAAACCCTCCCTATCATATGTATATGTGTCACCAGCAGTCTCGGTCAGCGGTATCGGGAGCACGGCCATGTCAATTTGGCTGTGAGATTGCTGTACCCTCCAATACTCTTCCCATCATGTGTGTGTGTGAGCTAATACAGTAATGTTGTTCGAACCCTAATGAGTAAATAAAGAGGGGAATTTCCATGTGTTTCAGTAAACGCTGGTCGCTTAAATAACAACTATGAGAGACACATTTGAATACAAAGAAAAACACGAAGAGAGAGATAAAAAAAGAACACTAAGATGATAGAAACTACTTTTGGAATAATGAGTGCGAGATGAAAGGGACAGCAAACAAATGGATGAAGGGATAGATGCGATTCAATAGATTGAAGAATCATTACACTCACATGGCTGAAGTATTTTTAAACATAAGAAAATGACAGACACAGTCGATACATAACTGATTGAAGATACTTTAATATATTTCGTTAAAGGTATTCGATGGAGACCAATGGATGCCTTGTATCAAGTCAAGTTTAACATGTGTAGGGATTATTCTTTCTCTAACGGGAGAATCAACGAACATTCAACAGAAACTATTCACCAGTACAATCGTTGCTCGCTTGCTTGGAGAACTGTGAAACATTACGATTAGTTTACTGTGAAACACACACAGTGCTGCCGATTGAGAACCAGAGCGACGTATTAAGCATAGTAATCGTGGACTAGGCCTACCGAGGAGACCACGTAAAAAAACGCGCCATGTACTCTACCGCATGGTGGTGTGGAAATGAGTATTCAGCCAGACTCTTCTAGGTAAGATCGCATTAATAATAGAGTATAGTAGATCGTGTGGCCTCCGGAGAGGCCGAGTGCAGGTCTTTCTAGTTGACGCCCGTGGGCGATCTGCGCGTCGTAATGTGGATGAAGTGTTGATGAAGACGTCACATACACCCAGTCCCCGAGCCACGGGAATCAACCCCAGGAGATTAAAATCCCTGATGGCTCTGCCGGGAATCGAACCCGGAGCACTTTGGAATAAAGCCAAGCACGCTAACCATTTAGCCACGGTGCCGGACATTAATGACAGTATATGTCTGACACAACTGAGAGTACCCCATTAAAGTTTGTTTAGAAAAAGAGCACCCCATATACATGGGTTGGTTTTTTAGTTTTGGCACCAATGCTTCAGTGCCAAGTAGCAACAATGTTGGGCGCTGCCACTTTTACCGACGGTTGCTGCCCTGCATCCCCTCCCTCGGAGCACATGACCTCGCCCGTCCTCACCACCGCTCGTGCGCAGTCGCGTCTGTTAGATGAGAAGTGTGAGACCAGCGCTCGCGAAAGACAGTCGCAATGTTTTCCAAGCAGGAGCAGAGAACGTGGATAAAAATTCAGTGCTAGGGGTCGCAGTGCTAAACAGTGTCACCGAGGATTGCAGGAAGCGTACGGTGCAGCTGTGTTACCGTTCAGAACGGTAGCAAGATGGGTTTTAGCCTTTCGAGATGGGCGCGAACTTGTGGAGCACATGCCTCGATCTGGTCACCCACCAGTAAGTGATGACAATGTACAGATGGTGTCCGCGTTAGTAGAGGTGGATCGGAACGTAACGATTCGTCAATTAGAGCAAGATACCGGACTGACGCATTCAACTGTCCTCCTCATCCTGAAGGACTTACTGAAAATGAGGAAGATTGCGTCCAAATGGGTTCCGCATGACTTAACCGACATGCACAAATGGCTGCGATATGACGCTTGTCGTATGCACTTGCAGCGTTATGAGCGCGAAGGAGAGGTCTCTTACGGCGTATCATAACCATTGACGAGACGTGGGCCAGATCTTATGAGCCACAGTTAAAACGCCAATCGAACGAGTGGCGGCACCACGGATCACCACGGAAACAAACAGTTCGACCAACCCCCACCAATGTGAAGGTAATGTTGATTCTTGCCTATGATTGGGATTGTGTGATAATTCACCATACTGTTCCCCGAGGGCAAACCATTAATGCGGCGTACTATTGTTCGTTTCTGCAAGACCAACTCCGAGGAGCTCTGAGAAGGAAACGGCGCCACCACATGGTTACACCGCCCATCGTTCTGCATGACAATGCTAGGGCACACACAGCAGGCGTTGTGTCGGCATTGTTGGATCGCTGGGGCTGGGAGGTCCCATATACTCCCGACATCAGTCCCTGCGAATATGATCTCATCCCGAAGATGAAGATGACAATGCGCAGGGAGCACTTCCGTGCCATTGAAGACGTTAAGCAGGCTGTCGAGCGCTCTCTTCGTACCATTAATAGATTGGGCAGTGCCAACGGGATCTAACGACTTCCGCATCGCTGGGAACACGTTGTACGCAACGGTGGGGACTACATCGAGGGCCTGTGAAACTTGGAACCATCTAAGTGAGTTATTAATCCAGTTATAACTAAGGTGCCTAAACTAAAAAACCAACCCATGTATGATAATATGAACTGGCCATGCTTCATCTCTCATTGAAGAGGGAAGTTCGTTGAGAGAAGGAACTGTGTAATTGCATTTCTTTCTTTCTTTCTTTCTTTCTTTCTTTCTTTCTTTCTTTATTTATTTATTTATTAATTTCTATTTCTCTTTTTATCTTTCTTTCTTTCTTTCTTTCTTTCTTTCTTTCTTTCTTTCTTTCTTTCATCTTTCTTTCATTATTTTCTTTCTTTCTTTCTTTCTTTCTTTCTTTCTCTTTTTTTATTTCTCTCTTTATTTAATTCTCTTTCTTTGTTTATTTATTTCTTTCTCTTTCTTTCTTTCTTTCTTTCTTTCTTTGTTTATTTATTTCTATCTCTTTCTTTCTTTCTTTCTTTCTTTCTTTGTTTATTTATTTAATTCTCTTTCTTTGTATATTTATTTCTCTTTCTTTCTTTCTTTCTTTCTTTCTTTCTTTCTTTAATTCTCTTTCTTTGTTTATTTATTTATTTCTCTTTCTTTCTTTCTTTCTTTCTTTCTTTCTTCCTTTCTATCTTTGTTTATTTATTTATTTATTTATTTAATTCACTTTCTATCTATTTTGTTCCTTTATTTATTTATTTATTTATTTATTTATTTATTTAATTCTCTTTCTAACTATCTATCTATCTATCTATCTATCTATCTATCTATCTTTCTTTCTTTCTTTCTCTTTCTTCCTTTATTTATTTCTCTATCTATCTTTCATTCTTTCTTTCTTTCATTGATTATTTATTTACTTCTCTTTCTTTCTGGCTGGCTGCGTGGCTCAGGGGCAACGTTCTCGCTTGCTGGGCCCAGGGTTGCAGGTTCGTATCCTGGCGCAGTCAGCTGGCATTTGAGGGTGCGCAAATGTGAGGGAGCCGTGTCCGTAGATTTACTGGCACGTTAAAGATCCCCTTCGGGGCAAAATTCCGGCACCCGGGCGTCTCTAAAAGCCAGTGTAGTTAAAAGGGACGTAAAACCAATAACATTATTATTATTTTTACTTCTTTCTTTCTTTCTTTCTTTCTTTCTTTCTTTCTTTGTTTCCTTGCCGTGCCGAACTTGGATTTACGTGGTGCTTGCGGAGGTATAATGGTCTCGTTATGCTAATACAAGGGTCCTGTGTGATCTAATAGGATACCTCTTCAGAACAATTCGATATGAAAAGTGCACGTGTCTCCGATGACCGCGCCCTGCTGTTGAGGTGGATCGACACGTCTCTGTACTAATGGTCCTTATCACGTGAGGAGAATAGACGAGTAGATGACAGTCATGGAGCCTCTCAAGGTTAGAGTGTGTCTGCTCAGAGGATTATCGGGAATTGGCGTGCACTTCCATTAGGGACTCAGAGGTGGTGCGAGATCTCATTGTGGCGCCTCTATAGAGACTAATCATAACAAACATGTTTTTACATTATTAATAACTATTATTTTAATATTGAACGCTCCTAATTTTTTTTTTTTGTCGTGTGGCCTCAGGAGAGGCCGAGTGCAGGTCTTTCTATTCGACGCCCGTGGGCGACCTGCGCGTCGGTATGAGAGATGAAATGGATGAAGATGAATGAAACTGGGCAAGGATGTGGAAGGAATCGGCCGTGGTCTATCAGAAGGTACCGTCCCAGCATTTGCCTGGTGTTGAAAATGGGAAACCACGGAAAACCATTTCAAGGACAGCCGACGGTGGGGCTCGAACCCACGCGTCTACCGAGTCAGCAGAGAGCTTGGTCCCATGACCTAACGCTGCGCTTTAGCCAGCTGAGCCACTACTGTCGGTTTATTTAATATTAAACAATATTGTTTGCTTATATTCCCACTTAGACCAGGCTATGCATGGTTATTATGTACACAAAATGAAACATCTCTAATATGATGTTACTAATACATCTTACATTACATAACAACACTTAGTACAGTAGTAACGTTAAGTAAAGTTTCGATTTCACTCGTAACCAATGGCGACCAGCAATAAGGTTGCAGTGTTGCACAACGACCAGATTAATGCAAGAAAAACAATTAATACCGTAATAATAGTTTTAGTAATAAAGATACAGTCAGTCTGAGAGACTAGACTCTATATCATTTCAAATGACGCATGCTACAAATGCTACACATGTTAGAAAGGCTCAGGAGGGCTCCCCAGGACTCTTTCAACAGACTCCATTACGAACTTAAAACAAAATATTTCAACAATTAGTTCCATCCAATAAGGGGTTAAGGGTTTCAATCTGGCATCTTACCCACCTCTTTAAGGGTCACCCTGTATTTGAGTCAGACATCTTTTACAACTCTTTAAGGGTCGCCCATTATTTGAATGTGATATCTTTCAAACCTCTTTAAGCATGTATTTGAATTGAATCTAACATACTGTACAACTCGTTAAGTGTCACCCTGTATTTCGCTCTGACATCCTGCACACCTCTTTAGGAGTTACCCTGTATTCCTGTCTGACGTCACGCACTCGCCGTCTCCGTATCGCATAACGCCAGACCCCAGGAATAAACTCAGACTCGGTGCATATGCACTGAACAACATGATGACGTCATACACGCCGTAACCGTAACGCATAACGGTAGACCTAAGCATAACGATGAAGTCGACAAGATCATTTGAAATGATAAACAGCTGTACGTTTCCTTTTATATGTATAGGAATTCCTGATGCTGATCTTTAATAATTCAGGAAATCTTATAGTGTAGTAAGTTACTGTGAACTGTCTGGAGCGCTCGTCCGTTTGGACGTTGCCAGACCCGGGCACCGACCAGATCTCAACAGTGAAGGGTATGGCTAAAGCCCTGCGCGGATGCGGATATCCGCAACATTTTTCGCCATGCGGATATACTTTGCATGGCTTTGCGGATAGCGGATAAACTGCGGATAATGTTTGGAGTAAATTTGCGGATAGTTTTTAGAATACAATCCGAACTTGTTGAATATCATGGGGAAAGTTGGGTAATTATGCGCAGCGGCTAATCGTGCGCACCTATGTTTTTCGAGTTGGTAGTACAAATAGCAACTCAGTTCCCTGCTACCCTTAAGCTCTCATCGTACCTATCAGATAGGGACAGTCAGCATGATGCCAGTCGCTATGTGATAACCGTGAGGCTTGGATGAAGAAACGTAACACGTTGCATGTTATTTTCTGTAGCCAGCAAATATTAGAAGGTAAGCCTACAGTTGTGATTCAATTATTATTTAAAATTAAATGTAGTTTTTACCGTGGTTTTGCATGCATTTATTTTTCAATATAATACAGTAGATTAGTTTGCCTGGATTCAGTGAGTTATGTTTTAAGAGCAGAGTGGGGTAATGGTGCGCAGAACATATATGATACGAGTAAATACAACGCGACATTAATGGCAAAATATTTCGTGTTTGTTCTCCAGATGCCAAAAAATTATACCCGGAAAACGGAGAAAAACTCCTACCCAGCAGAAAATGTGCAGAAAGCTCTACGTGCAATTAGGGATGATGGGGGGGGGGGGGGGGGAAATAAGGGAAGTGGGGAGAAGTTTCAACATTAGTATATGGCTTTCCAACACTCATCCCATGCGCATAATTTCCCAACCCATGCGCATGATTATGCTGCAAATATTATTGTAATGCCAGTAGATTCGGATAACAAACTTGTGGATAAAAGTCGCGTGGATGCGGGGCGGATGCGGATAACAGTCGTGCGGATGCGGGGCGGATGCGGGGCGGATGCGGATAACGTTTTGTCTATCCGCGCAGAGCTCTAGGTATGGCAGAGATGCTAGACCAGGCTGTTCCAAATCCATGCGTACACGCGAGCACTCAGCAGTGTTGCTCGGAGCACGGGTGGAGAGGACTGGGGGTGATAGCCAATACGTCACTGGGTGAAGGTCATAACACAATTGAAGACATGGATGAAAGAAGGGCGTAACTCAAAAAACACATTTTTGAGAAAAATGAGTTTAAAGAATTATGTCATCAAACACTTTTTCGCAGAAAGACAAAATTTTGGGATGTTATTCTTAACTATTATGTTGATGTTTTCATAATATGCAAATGAATGTTTAATAAGAAATTTGGCATTGTCGTCCTTTTTTAGCCTATTTTCAATTTTGAAAAAATAGGCTTATGAGATCACCTTTTGTCCGTGTGTGTGTGCGTGGGTGTGTGTGCGTGTGAGAGGTGTGTGTGTGTGTGTCCCTAATAAAATCCAAACGGCTGGATCGATTTCAATGAAACTCGGTAAGTTCATAGCACTATTCCGAGTGACCTCGACCGTGTCCTTCAAATTTTGTTATGTCTCAGCAATCCAACATGGCGGCTGTGCGAAATATTTCACCAGCATTCAATATCTCCGAAACTATTTCCGATATCACCCTGGAATTTATTACGGTGATAAAGTGAACTACTATAAGTTCACCCATGTGACTTTTGAAAAACTGGTAACTACAAAACCATTATGGCGGCCACGCGAATTTGCGACTTTCAAATAGACGTTTCTCGCGATTTAACCAACCAAACGCAATAAAACTTGGTACAGTATATGTTTATACAGATTGTAATGCACCGACATCTAACATGATTCAATTGTTTACATAACCACAAGATGGTGGATGTGCGAAGTATTTCACCGACATTCTATATCTCTGAAACTATTATCGGTATCACCCTGAAATTTTGTACGGAGATAAAGGGCACTACTGGAAGTTCATCTATAAGACTTTCAAAAACCGGTTAACTGCAATACGAACATGGCGGCCAAGCGAATTTGAAAATTTCGAATAGACCTTTCTCGCTGTTTATTATTCCAAACCCAATGAAATCTGGCACAGGAAATGTTTATACACATTGTAAAGCACTGGTATCTAATTTAGTTCAATTGTTTACAATACCTCAAGATGGCGGCTGTGCGAATTTTAAAATTAAGTTTTTATTTCTTGTGTCATAATCATGCGATCGAAGTGAAAGTTTAAATAATGAACCTACGCAATAATTCTTCTTTAATGGTACATGACTCTATGGCCCATACATTTAACAATCCATCATGGTGTTTTAGATCCCTTAGTTGGGGGTGGTTAGGTCTAAAACAGATGTGTTAGTGTGCTGATTTGGAAGGTGATTCCTAGAGAGGGTAGCTTCCCGTAGCTGGGTAAGCTCACCAGTGTAGACTGTTGTGTGATGTTTAAATGATAGGGGGTGCTCCTATGAAGACGTAAGTGTCGATTAGGGGATGATCCTTTGAGCCAGGTTAATGTACTGCACTCCCAACTGGTCGGGAGGAATTATATAACAGACCTGCTTATGTCAGCTAGGCCGGCGGCGTGCTGCCAGCGGTCGCGTGCGAGAGACACAGTGGCACCTGAGTAGGCGATTACCGGCTACTGTTGTCACGCTTACTCGTGACGAGAGTCGGGAAGGGTGTTAGGATGTGAAGAGGCGTGTAATTACGAATACAAGGTGTAGTTTACTGACCAAGTATTTATTGGTCAGTGATGTATGAAATTGTATGTCCCTTTTAGGGAAATGTGAACAATAGTGCAAATTATGTGTACAAGTTTGTGGGGTAGGTTTTACACAGTATAGGATATCTGAACACTTGCTGACTCACCTGATGATAACAGCTTGTCACAGGGCCTCCGGCTACACACACTGTATGACTGATAATAGAGAGCGTGTGTCCTCATTAAGGCCTTCCTCTTATAGGCTCTGGCGTTGCTTCGTCGGCATTCCATCGATGTAGGTGTCCTAGTTAGCCATTGTGTAGATGTTTGTGAGTGTGATGCAAGTAGTTGGCAGGCTCCCCAATCTGGGCAGCCGCCCTTGCTGTGTAAAAGGTACTGTTCTGGCTTTATTATGTCTGCCAGTTAGGGGTGGTTTTAATGGATGATGGAGGGTGGCTTCAGGGGGTGCAGCCCCCTGGGGGCCTGTACAAGCCTCCTCCTCTGATTAGTTCGCGTCCCCGCGAACGGGAACGGAACGTGGGGTTGGGGTGTCGATGTATTAGGTTATTGTTGAATCTTCCTTGTATCTCTTCTTTGTTTCTTCTGTGTCGTGTAGAGGTAGTGATGTCGTGTTGATGTAGCGATGTCGTGTAGATGTGAGATCAGCTCGTGTTCAGAGGGGTGGGTTTTGGGATATACATATACATTTGACATTTTAAAACAGTTCATGAGAAAAAAATCGACATTGAAATATTGAAATGTTCCACAAAAAATACATGGTTTTGAACATTATGTAATATATTGTTGTGCAGGGAGGAAAAAACCCAGGGCTGGACGGGCGATTGTGCCGTCCGGCTCTATCTTGGGGAAAAAATTGCTCCCTGCAATGTGAAAGATAGAAGAAGTAGAAAAAAATAGGTGTTCCAAGGTATACGTTAGGGGAAATATTTAAAATATGTTTATTGTTTTGGGATGAAACGGAACACCTTCACAAATTTGGACGTTAGAAGAAAGAAAATGAAAGAAACAAATCATAATCATTGTGTACATGTGATATTAATGTAGAGAGTATACTGTTTAATATGTAATTTTGATACGCGCATATATTAAGATTTGTGAATACCATTTATCCCCTCCGCAGACAATGTGGGGGTGCGAAGTATTATCCATACATTTATGGAAGAATAACTGCCCGTGGGCGCATTACTTTGTGCTAATTTACAATTTACAATAATCTTACGGACTAACTAAGCGCGCTAAATTTCTGTTACTCTAATCTATGTGGTACCTCATCGTCATCATTTCCAACAAACTTATGCTAATAGCGTTGCCCCCTGTGGGTGGGCGCGACTATCATGGCGACACAACCCGTCCTTTACATGAGGAGTCCGCGTTGTGTGGCCGTATGTCACCTCTCATATTAGGTGAGATATCCATTAAACGTTGATCCGACCTGCGGTGGGGTATATCCCACAGGCATATCTCCCCCGTGGTGCGGATTTATTATCTGTAAGAAAAATTTATTGAGGTGTGTAGAGGGGGGGGGGAAATTGTGTATGTAAGTAGGGGTTAGCAAGACGTGTATGGGCGTGGGCAAATTTTTACAAAGGGCTATATACAATGTCGCCACCTGTTGGTAAAGAAAAGAAATTATTGAACATATATGTATATGTATAGGGTGTTCACCCTTGTCATCCTATGTATTGGCCTGCAAAACATGACAGTATGAGCATGGTGCTCAACACGTGGTTGCTACATGGTAGCGGTTGCATGTACCCTGTGGTCGGTTGTCGGCGCTGGACCGATACCTGGCGGGGTGCAAGAAAATATAACATGATATGTAAGCTCAGTATAATAATGACATTGCCATATAAAATCTGGAGAGTGCCCATATTGGCGCCACTCTCTATGCTGACAAAAATAAATATCCATAATGATGGAGCACCCTATATTGGGAGCGGGTGTCCCATGTTGGAGCTCATGGCTGTAAAGCAAGCATATATATATATAATTAATATCACTGTCCATATGTATGTCTACTCCTGTCTACCGACTAACCTTATGTCTATTTATAGACTACTCTTAGGTATATATAAAAAGTGGCTCCATATGTTGCCTTAACCTAGTGTTGTCGGGCTTACCCTGGTACCGATTTTTGGTGACCAGGTGCCGGAATATTCTACCTTAGTCTATTTATGTTAATGTGTTATCGGGCTTACCCTGATGACGGGTTTGTTCGTCATCAGGTGCCGGACGGCGTTATCTTAATACTATTTATCGTAATATGTTGTCGGGCTTACCCCGGTAGCGGAATTTTAGTTACCGGGTGCCGAAATATTTAGCCTAAATCTGACTTATTCTAGTGTGTTATCGGTCTTACCCTGGCAACGGATTTGAGTCGCCAGGTGCCGAGATATTTATTCTAAATCTTACTTATTCTAGTGTGTTATCGGGCTTACCCTGGCAACGGATTTGAGTCGCCAGGTGCCGGGAGATTTTATCTTAATCTAAAAAAAAATTCCTTAAATTTTAAAAAAAATTGCCTTAAATGTAAAACTATGCTGTATATACATGGCGAGTGGACCTTATTCTAAAGCCGAAATGTGCTGTGCCCTATTTTAGCAACAGCGCTTGTTGAATTTGCTTACATCTAAGTGACCTTAAAAATGGCTCTGTGACTTAAATACTAAAATTTAGATGGAGGCTGTCCGTCCGATTTCTCTCGCGGGGGTGCCCTTGTAGTACATTGTTGGAACCGGAACCCAACAATGCCTCGTAGTCCCCTCCGTCTTAATTCTAATTGTCGACATTAATATTAATGCTTACTACTAGTAATTAATAAAGTTCCGGGCAGCTGCGATGCCCAAAAGAGCAAACGCTGCGCCCGTTATACTTGCCTGTTCATTGCCGTTACATTTGCATATGTCGTCATTGTTATTCTTTGCTGTATTCAGCATTGTTGGGCTTGCCCACTAAACCCCTTTGAGTTGCTCGCGATGCTCCTCATTTAATAATTCTGGCTGCCCGATGCGTCACCATTTAAGCTCTGGCGACCCGTTGTCAGCCATTTATGTGGGCGCAGGACCGAATGAGCGCGTACATTCCATATATATTTATATTTCATTCTTCATTATTTGTTGATTTCGTTGTCTTCACCTTCGCCTCGCGGGGCAAGGAATTTTCGGATCTAGGATTGGTCCTGCTGAATCCTAGGATCCTGCTTCACTCCTGACGAATAGGAGTCTAACTCCCTGCCCTGGAAGTTCTACTTACTTATGTACTAAACTAATAGTCTAGTCGTGATTTGGTCGTCCCTAGGGTCATCTCCTGAGTCCGGCGTGGAGCTGGCTATTTCTCCCACCATCCTCAGAAAGTCTCCCCTGCAGGTCTTGGCTTCGACGACCGTGGCACATAGTGGGTGTAACACCTCTTCGTCCCGGGAACAGGCTAGGTACCCTGGGACTCCGAAGTTTGCCCGTGCCAGGCCATGAATGCCCCAACCTTACGTAGTTCGTCTCTTTGGTCTGGGTCAGTGTGTTGACTAGGGTAAGGCTCAGCATCGCCTGCTCTGCTTCTGTGTGGTGCCTCTTCCCTTCAGCTTACGCTGTCATCATCATTCAGCGTGTCATAGATTCCTTTTTATATATGAAAAAAAAAGTGTGTTGTGTAAATAATTTATTGTGTATAAAATGTAAAATTTTTCAAGTGTTTTGGGGTTGTAGAAACTTCTAAGTGCATAGACTACTTCAGGTCTACTTTGCTATGTCGGACTTCCAGCTGTAATGCTTTGTTGATTTTCCTGGAGGCGTTAGTAGGGTTTATGGCATTAGGTTCCCTGTTATTAGGATCCGGGGGGCGTTATTTGTTGTATAGGCTTAAAGCAAGGTAGGATGGGGTTGCGCATCTTTGGGCTCCATCTTAATGGTGGCCTGGGGCCGGTGATGCTGCTGGGATGCTTCTACAATGAGTGGACGGGGGTAGGTATTTCCCGGGATTGCAAAAAGTTTAACAAAGTGTCATGCAGGTTTAATAATAATAACCCTTGGTATGTGGACGGGATATTCCATGCATGTGTCTGGATATGAGGCGTACCCGCACTCATGTAAGGATAGGTATCGGTCTGTGTATAATAATACTACGTCCCTTTCATGCGGGATTATTTAATAAAAAAGAATTGTTAGTATATAATTTTGGCCTCATCTCTTACTTGGAGATGCGCATTACGCTTAATTGTCGTTTTCCGACACACCCCTAATACTCAGGTGTTAGCATTGAGAGCCAGGGCGTAGTAAGCCCTCTCTTTAAACGCATGAAGTCTATCAACCCCGATGTAAATTTTGGCGTGTAGTTTAGCTGTTTTAATGTGTTTATGTGTCTGTGTTGGTTAATGTTGTAAGTGGGAAGGTTATGGAAGGATGAGGGTGGTACTATTGTAGCCTGTAGGCGGTATATTGGCTATCTGGTTGGCCCTATCCACCTGTGCTCCTGTCATCCTCATCTGGTCAATCTGTTTTCTATCCGCTCCTTGGGATAGTAAAGTATGGTGACGCTATAACGTCACGACCTAATCTGGTCTCCCATGTGATGATGTTAAAGTAGTAAGTGATCGTAGTGTGACTATGTCCCGTTACACCACGCGGGCGGGTGGGCTGTTATAGCCTAAGTCCTATCTTGTGTCGCGTGTATGGGCAGGAGGTGCGTGCGGCCTGTCACCATCTCTGTAAACATGTTCCCATGGGCCTAAGATAATATGGCCCACAGTATCTGCATATTGCTAAATGCCAGTATCCATGTGTCCTGTATGTTAGTGTCGCAATGCTTCTAGAATTTGCAAGTCAATGTTATTGCTTGTGTAAGGGAAGGCTCTGACGTCACGTATGTCGGCTGTCGGAACGTGCCTTTTTGCGAATGTCGGCATGTTGTCATTGCTTGAGATTCCGGGAGTGCCAGTGTGCTAATCTGTCCCGTTTTTGCTAACGGATGTTGTATGTACACTGCTTTCAGCAAGACTTTTGCTTTGTGTAACTATGTGTAATACATGTCTGGGAAGTCTGTTGTGATCCCCTTGGTGGCCTAGAATTTGCGGTACGCCCTCTTGTTGGGAATTCCTGGGTCGCCACTGCCGAGGTAGGCTGTTGTAGCGAGTACCCTGGGGCGAATCTATGCTCCATTATGTATGGGAAAAAAGAGAGAAAAAACCTCCTGTGCGTATAGATATGTGTCTGACCCACTTATGTACTTGTCTGGATGCAGTTTCAGTGTAATTGGGCGTCTGGATTTTTTGTTTCCCATGGCGTCCGATTTTTTTGCTGGGATTCGGACCCGTGATCATGTAATTCTCCGTGTTCTATGTCTGCGTTGTCTGTTGGGGTTTAATTGTCCCTAGTGTGGCTTTTGATTGTGTTTTTCGCGCCAAAAATACCGTTGTTTAGTTAGTTTTTGGCACGAGTGTGTAGTGTGGTCGTGAGTTCACATCCCCCTGCTTTAAGGTTCTGGTATTACGATATTTGTACCGTATATACCATGGCACACGTATCGTGTATTTGAAATGCGCAGATGAAAATACGCATTCCTGTGAAGAGTTTGTGTCTTTGGGAATGGTCCTCGTATTGTAATTTCGGGAGTTATAAGGTTTTGGATCTGACGTGAATGATGGCGTTTGTTCCGCTCTCAGAGCCACATGCATATTGCTGTCTATATGTGTGAAGGTCGCCCAGTCACGAGTGTCTTATCGCTGACGGCGATGGTCTCTAATTTCATTGACGTGTGCGCTATCTTATTACTTGTTTGACAATGCTCCGTGTCCGGCACGTGTGTGTCTAACCTGCTTGCTCTCTCTGCTGTTGCAAGTAGGGCTTTCCGTAATGTAAAAGAACCTTCCGCTAAGTACATTTGTGTTCCCAATTTTGTGGTAATGTAAGTGTGGGTCGAATATGTCCCTCTTAGTGGCACTTGGCTGTATCTATGCACAAGTGTCTCCGGGCCGCTAGTCGCGTGTTTGGTGACTAGGTGTCGGAGGTGATTTGATTGTTTTGTTCGTATGTGTATGCGTTAGTGGAACTGTCCTTTATTATTATGTCCTTCCATATTGGATAATTACCCGACCTTGCAGTCCTGGTATCCAGAAGGTTGCGGGTTGGAGACCGTCTTTGACCAGGGTAATTATTTCTGGTGCCAATCAGGCTTGTGTCTTCTGGACAGTTCTGCCAAGTGTTAGGGTATTAACTTGTTATGTGGCAATGTGAATTGACTGTGTGCCGTCCAAAAATATGCAGGCTTTCCCAAAGTCTGGGATTTTCACCCTATGGTGTTTGTGTTTTAGCTTGCGTGCTGTTATGGAGGCGAGAGAAAGTCATGTCATAGGCAGTGTAATGTGTCACGTATGCCTATGGATTAAATACATACAGTTCAACTTGGCTAACTTTTCTTTCTCGGGATTAGTGAAAGAGGCAAAAGAAAAAAGGAAGTTATGCAACGCTCCGAATTAAGAGAGCACGTTTAAAAGAGAATAGAAAATATATTATATCCCGTCTGCGCAATGCTTTATGCTTATTAAAGCGGGTTGCCAGGCAGCGGTAATCTGTAAAGATTGTGTCGTAAATAGTGCAAAAATGTTTAAAAATGAAAAGTAGGACCTGAGTGTACTATCCACCTATTTGGTGACGTTAGTACGACAGTAATCTAGTTTCGTCCCAGGGGAATCTACCATTTTTGAAAAATAGTTTGAGATTCTTAAATCTTGCTACGATTAGGGCTCTCGCCCGTCACAAGAGAATCTATCAAACTGTGGGACCGGAACATAGAACCTTTAGTCATTTCTACTTAGAAAGACCCGCCTAAGCTCTATGCAGTGGTTTGTTGCTTAGGCTGTGTTCGGAATAGCTCTTTCCGGCCTTAAGCCGCGTGGCTCGCTTAATTGGCTTCCGCTCGGCTTTGCATATTAAAACTTTGCAATGTCCGAAATATGTCTTGAATTAATCACGATTGTAAACCATTGATGGCCTAAAAAAATGCAAGGGGCCAGGGAAAAAAACTAAGAAGAATATTGAGTTATACCTTTTGACTTAGCCATGTTCCACTGAATATACATGAAAATGTGCAGTTTTTGTCCGTGAGTCTCTGTGTGTCTATAATTGTGGTGCAAGTGACATTGGTTTATGTTGTGTTCCTGGTGAAAGTTGCTATCCCCGTCCGAGCGTCCTTGCTCGGCAAGGTGGATACTTTCGCCCTGTCACTAAGGTGTAGGCCCCTGAAACCCACCGGGATGCTTCTTTGCTATTTTCCGGAGGAATTTGTAGCAAAGTAAGCCTGGGTCTACTTTCACCGTAGTGCCTGGATGTTGGCCTTAATGTGGTTATGTCTGAGGGATTAATTGCGCTTCGCGCTACCCTAGTAGAGTTTACGGGGGTGTGTGTATTTTTGACTGACTGGTCTCGTGGGGTAAGTAATAAGACCTTTCTTATACCCCGTGTACTGTGTGTTTGCGCCTGGTCAGAGTGTGCGGGTGTGTGTTGTGCATCCTGAGGGCCTGAAGGCAACACCCTCTTATGCATTCGCACCTGGGGTACGAATGCCGTTGCCCGCTTTCGTCCTGGCAAAATTGCCCTTTGGACTGGCGGCAAAGGCCGTTTGATTGCCTGTGTTTGCCCTGGCGATGTAGTGGCGTGTAGTCTGACCGCTTTCTGGCCTGTGGCCACGGTAGACTCCTGCCCTTGTGTTTGCCTATTTGTGTAGGTGTATGTGGGCTTAATGTGCTGTAGGGCTGGCTCTACGTCCTCAGCCCATGAGACGGTTACCTCCCGTTTTCTCCCTGTTATGTCATGTGTACTCGAGAGTCCTGGCGTCAACTCCCTCTCGTTCATCCGTTTTGAGGGGGTTGGCCTGTGTTCTGTTCCCCGGTTTGGCAAAATTGCCTTCCGAACCGGAGCTGAGGGATGTGTATTGATGTAACTTTGTCCCCGCAGTGTATTGGAGTCTAACCTGGCCGTCTTCTGGACTGTGGCCACGGTGAACTCCTTCCCTGGTGTGGCAGTACGTGGCGAGAGGGACATCCTCGCAAATTGCCGAGTTAGCGTATCTACGCTTATGTCCTCTCTCGGCTGGGCTGGTGGCCCTGCCATGAACTCAAAAATGGCCTTGTTATTCTGGAGCTCGCGGTATTCGTCCCAAATTTGGGCGTACTGCCTGTTGAGGCTCATGGCCTGCTCAGCGACTTTTGTGCCATTAGTCCCTATGCGTTGGTGTTCCCTGATGAGTGTTTCCCATTGCTGGAACATGAACTCGTGTCGGCAGTGTAGTTGCCAGTGTGCCTTAATGATTTGTGTACGGAGGGTGGGGATTTTCGCCCGAATCTTGCGATTCTTAGCGCTGCGGAGTGGCCGGACAAGTGCTCTTATGATCCGCATATACTGGGCGTGCAGGAGCTGCTGAAACCTTCTGAGGTAGTCCTGCCTAGTTTCAAAGACTTTGTGCCAGGCAATTAATTCCTGCTACTCCCCAATGCTCCTCAGCACAGCTAGGCGGTATAGGGGGGCCATGCCGAATGAAGTGTATGCGTCTTCAAAAATAAAAATAAAACTGTGCGTGATTGGCAGTGTATCTTATATCGCTCTGATTCTTTCGGGGGGGGGGGGGGGGCTAGGGGGTTGGTTTGACAAAAGATTTCCCTTGTGTAGGTAGTGTGAAGCAAAAATGATGCTTTCTGTCTGAGAAAAAAAAAATCCAGTCTCGCTTGGCTGTATGCGGTACGGGCCGTTTTGACCTCGAGAACTCGTTGTATGAGCCCTTTGTTTACTGTGCGTGGTACCCGGCCTCCACCAAATTGTTTTAGATCCCTTAGTTGGGGGTGGTTAGGTCTAAAAGAGATGTGTTAGTGTGCTGATTTGGAAGGTGATTCCTAGAGAGGGTAGCTTCCCGTAGCTGGGTAAGCTCACCAGTGTAGAGTGTTGTGTGATGTTTAAATGATAGGGGGTGCTCCTATGAAGACGTAAGTGTCGATTAGGGGATGATCCTTTGAGCCAGGTTAATGTACTGGACTCCCAGCTGGTCGGGAGGAATTATATAACAGACCTGCTTATGTCACCTAGGCCGGCGGCGTGCTGCCAGCGGTCACGTGCGAGAGACACAGTGGCACCTGAGTAGGCGATTACCGGCTACTGTTGTCACGCTTACTCGTGACGAGAGTCGGGAAGGGTGTTAGGATGTGAAGAGGCGTGTAATTACGAATACAAGGTGTAGTTTACTGACAAGTATTTATTGGTCAGTGATGTATGAAATTGTATGTCCCTTTTAGGGAAATGTGAACAATAGTGCAAATTATGTGTACAAGTTTGTGGGGTAGGTTTTACACAGTATAGGATATCTGAACACTTGCTGACTCACCTGATGATAACAGCTTGTCACAGGGCCTCCGGCTACACACACTGTATGACTGATAATAGAGAGAGTGTGTCCTCATTAAGGCCTTCCTCTTATAGGCTCTGGCGTTGCTTCGTCGGCATTCCATCGATGTAGGTGTCCTAGTTAGCCATTGTGTAGATGTTTGTGAGTGTGATGCAAGTAGTTGGCAGGCTCCCCAATCTGGGCAGCCGCCCTTGCTGTGTAAAAGGTACTGTTCTGGCTTTATTACGTCTGCCTGTTAGGGGTGGTTTTAATAGATGATGGAGGGTGGCTTCAGGGGGTGCAGCCCCCTGGGGGCCTGTACAATGGCGACCATCCGAATTATTTAGACGGCTCTGAATATCTACGAATCTATTATAGCAATCAAACTGAATATTTTAATGTTCATAGGTGCTATGAACTTAAGTTCACCTATAGTACTTTAAATAACCTGGTGATCACAAATCCAACATGGCGGTGACGCGATGTATAAATATTCCCATGGACGTTTCTCGCAATTTAACCATCCGAGTGCAGTGAAACTTGGTACAGTAAATCCTTATACGAATGTTAATCCACTGGCATCTAATGTATTTCAATTGTTCCCATAACCACAAGATGGCAGCTGTGCGAAATTTTAAAATCCCCTTGTTACTTCTTGTGTCCTAATCATGCCATTAAAGTTTGAATGCTACACGTACATACTAATCTTCATGTAACAGTACATAACTGTAGGACCTACATATATAAAATCCAACATGGCGACCATCCGAAATATTTAGTTGGTTCTCAATATCTACGAATATATTACATAAATCAAACTGAAATGTTGTATGTTCATAGTGGCAAATTACATAAATAGGATATATGAAAATAGGCTGTATAGTTCTTCACGGAACTACTTGTTGTTCTAGAGTTTATGCCCTTTTTCCATTTTCAGGAAATATTTTCTTTGAAAATTCATTTTATTTACATTGTTGAAAGCATGTAGACACGTCTACAGATTCGAACATTTCACTGGTCACAACATGTCATTAGGGGAGTCACTATTCTCAGAATTTCCTACTCCCACAGATTGAACTTCCTGGATTTTTTTCAAACAATGCACGTGCATCTATGCTTACAAATCTCAGTAAATCCTTAACTTGTTTTAAACATGTATCCGAACCATCTGAGCTTTCATTGGGTATGTATTCGCTTTCATCAGACGAAATATCCGAAGTTTCTCCTCCCGAGACTACTCCTGTGACAGCCATTTCGCTTCTGCGCACGCGGCGTAAGCCAGGCAGGAGCAATATTCCCAAGAACGGCGTAACTCAATATAGCATATCGTATGCCATCTATTGACACTACAGCGAAGTCTTTCAGATAGTATCTCGAACAGCCACCAGGGAACGTGTTTGTGCAATTTACCGAATAACGACGCAACCTGACTTACGCCCTTCTTCCATCCATGTCTTCAATTCCATGCGTTTCCTGCCTGTCTTGATGTACCCAACGCGCAGTGACGGCAGCCCCCACAGCAGAGATGCATTGCATGTTGCAGGTTTACTCACGCAAGGTGGCGAGTACTCTACTGCTCACAGGCGAGCAGCTCGGCTGGAACAGCCTGTGCTAGACCGAGTAAGTTCTATCTCAACAGTTAACTCGGCTGGTCGTTGCCCGCTGATTGCAACAAGGGAGCCGAGGCGTGGACGGAGATATCCGTGATGCTCCGTCTACTGCCGATACTGTGTCTTGCAATGTAATTTGCGCGTTCTTTCTCGCCCTCGAATGAGGTATACGACTTACGTTGTTTTATACTCATGAACGTTATCATGTAACTAACTTAGAATCCATTTAAACCGATGACAAGGTGATGTTCACTGAAATGATGATGATCATGATGATGATGATAATTGTTGTTTTAAGGGGCCTAACATCTAGGTTATTGGCCCCTGATGGTTTGGGTAATCGGGAAGATGAAAATGAAATGCAAACTTAAAACTAAAACTAACTACTAACCTACATACTAGAAGAAGAAATGGAAAACTAAAGGAGAATAAGGCAAATAAAGGACAGGAGGAAAAGAAATGCCCTCAACCCTCGAAGAATGCGGATTGAGGGACTTGGAAGGAAGGGGAACCATGAAAGGCAAATAGGAAAGTGAAAGAGAAAAGGGCCCGCCTCAAAGGTAAGGCACAAAGGGGGAAAACGGACCCAGCTCAGGAATCCCTCGGGGTCGCCAACTCCCGAACTCACCAGCCGTGAGCCCCGGAGGGTGTAGCATTATCAAGGGTGCACCAGAAGTGGGGGGGGGGGGCTACATACACCCTGCCTCCTTGAGGGCCTTGAGCAGAAGGCAGGAGATAACATGAAAAGAAAAAGAAGGCTGGCCCCTCGCAGAAGGAGGGAATCAGAAAAGATGAGACAATGGCCAATTAAGGCGGGAAAGGAAGAGACTCCCTAGGCCTCGGATACCCTAATACCGTCGGGGTCGGAAGAGAACAAGAGTTGACCAAGTGAGGTCGACAGGAAAGAAGACAGATAGGAGCCCAGCACAAGTAAGTGGAAGCAATGCCGGACTCAGCTGGATCCCGGTGGTCGCCAACCCACGTCCTACTAGATGTGAGCCCCTGGGGGAGTTCTCTGAAATGTGGCATTCGTGATGAATGAGGTACATCCGTTTTACCGCGCAATTGAGAACTTACTTTTGCCGCTAAACGCCACCGTCAACGACTACTAGTTCAAACCTTGGTTACTAGATGCCACCGCAGTCGGCTCCTGATGACGAACGTTGGAATCTAAGAGCGTTATTACAACTTTTAATCTATTAGCTTCACACAGGTGTAATTAGTGGAAGGTTCTTTGACGTGCCATAAATCTATGACGTGGGACCACCGGCTTTACTTCCGCTCCGAAGGAAGGCATACTGAGGAATTTTTAACGCTCTTAAAACATCCGACGACTTCGGCCGGGTTTGAACCCGCGATCTTGGGCATAGAAGCTCTGCATGCTACCAACTACGCTACCAAAACCGTTGAAAATGGAGTTGAATTACGTTCTTTTGATGTGACATGGGAATTACTATATGGATTCAGTTGTGTAGGGCAGGGGTTCTCAACCTTTTTCAACCATCGTACCCCTTTAAAAAAATTAAACATCCTGCGTACCCCTACTAACCTTTGTTAGGTAGGTAGTTTTTTTTTTTTTTAGCGTATTGCTTTTAGTGCCGGGAGTGTCGAGGACATGTTCGGCTCGCCAGTTTTGTAGCTGCTTCGAGACGGACACCCAATGGGTGAGCTACAAGTACCGTTGGAAAGGAAAGTTGGAATGGAAGGACGAGGAGTTGGAAGGTAGCGGCTGTGCTGTGGCCTATAGTTAGGGACCAACCCCGGCATTTGCCTGGAAGGAAGATGGGAAACCACAGAAGACCATCTTAAGGTTGCCGGCGGGGGGATTCGAACCTCCTCGCCTCCCGGATGTGAGCGACTGCCAGCAGTCATGCCGTAACGACCACGGCTAACTCACCCGGTTCTTAGGTAGTAATAATGCGTTATTAAAAATGTAAAAGGTATTTAGTTAGTAATTTTATAAGGAAATATATTTTAATAAAACAAAATACAGTTGTTTTTCAGTTCCTTTTCCCAAAGGGTGATTTTTGCAATCATTGCGTTAGTTTTCATTTCAACATAGAACATATCAGAAACACTACCTTGCGTGCACTTATTCCAAATGTTCAGTTTTTCAAAATTATCAGTTAAGTAGGCCAATTTTAAAAGCCAACCAAAGTCATTGAGTACTGATGATAAATTAGAATTGTGCTCGGTAAAGAAAAGATGCAATTCTTTGTGGAGTTCAAATACACGCGCCGTAAATAACTCACACAGTAGTCACGGCACGAAGCTCACTGCGCATGTGGATCGAGTAGGATGGCCTGCCGCGTACCTTTAAGGGGTCGCGTACCACCGGTTGTAACCCCTGGTGTCGGGCACCTGCACTGTGTATTTCTGTAAGTAGCATATTATTCTATTAGCAACCCGCCCCGGCTTCGCCCGGTATCTTTAGCGGTTTACTCAGTCGCTCTAAGAATCTGATCGTTGTTCGAACCTAGCAACGACCAGTGGAGATATTTACAGGGATATGAGTTCCTGAGTCTAGCCTCTCTGCCATACCAGTGCACTATACGGTAGAACTTCATCAATATTATAAAATATATAAAAAGATTAATTTTTAGCCTAGACATGAGATCGATGCGGGCAAATGTGTGTCTGTCTATCTGTCTGTCCTTCTGTCTGTCTGTGTGTGTGTGTGTGTGTGTGTGTGTGTGTGTGGGTCCCCCCCCCCTATCAACTCATAAACGGCTACAGCAATCGAAACAAAATTTGGTAGGAGTAAAGATCTATACCTGAATACCTCAATGCCGTATTTGAAAATGATGCTGAAAAATCGCAATTGAAATTTGAGCTCCATGTTGGATATCTTGGAAGATATGAATGGGAGCTATTTCAAAATTGGCACACATATAGATAATAATATTTCATTTTAATTTCCAGGAGGCCATACATGGCAGTGTTGCCAAAATGATTATAACCCTGCTGATAGGTCCAATTTTTAAATGCATACAACTTCTACACTATAAATTGGAATTCAACCAAATTTCGTATGTGCTATGTGTACTACAACAGATATGACTATGCGTATTCTTAAGAGCCACCAGGGCTGCCAAATGTTAATAAATGCTGTCTCTATTTTTGTTACTCTATTATCAATATATCAGAAAGTATGCAGGCCAATAGCTCTAAACTTTGCACACGTATAGCACCTGGCATTCTAGATTAATTTGGAGTAACTAATATACGTCAGTGCTGCCAACATGACTCTAAGCCTGTTGATAGGTCCAATTTTAAATTGCATGTAACTTCTATACTAACCAATGGATTTCATTCAAAATTAGCACAACAGTAGATCATATTATTTCAGATTATTTCTGACCAATACATGAATGACATTGTTGCCAGCATGATTTTCCGCGCGCTGTTAGATCCAATGTTTAACTGCGTGTCATTTCCATTGGACTTCAACCAAATGTTGTATTATGTACCTTAAGAAATGGAACTACGAATATATTCAGTCACCAGTGCTGCCAACTGCAGTACCTTATTAGACAACATTATGCCAGGCATACAGTATTTCGAACTACACACATCAAAAAAAGTTTTGCATCACCTCGGTTCCAAGAGTTCCGGAACCTTTAAATACAAAGGGAATAGAGATCAACACAAACAACATTTCAGCTCGTTTTATTGCTCATGAGACCCACACATTGCATGTTGTACCATCATACAGCTAGACTTTCAGCATTTGTGGTCCAGATTGCAGTACACACCACTACCTCTAATACCCAGTAGCACGTCCTCTTGCATTGATGCATGCCTGTATTCGTCGTGGCATACTATCCACAAGTTCATCAAGACACTGTTGGTCCAAATTGTCCCACTCCTCAACGACAATTCGGCGTAAATCTCTCAGAGTGGTTGGTGGGTCAAGACGTCCATAAACAGCCCTTTTCAACATATCCCAGGCATGTTCGATAGGGTTCATGTCTGGCGAACATGCTGGCCACTGTAGTCGAGCGATGTCGTTATCTTGAAGGAACGCATTCACAAGATGTGCACGATGAGGTCGAGAATTGTCGTCCATGAAGACAAATGCCTCTCCAATATTCTGCCGATATGGGTGCACTATGGGTCGGAGGATGTCATTCAGGTATCGTAAAGCCGTTTCGGAGCCTTCCATGACCACCAGTGGCGTACGTCGGCCCCACATAATGCCACCCCAAAACATCAGGGAACCACCACCTTGCTGCACTCGCTGGACAGTGTGTCTAAGACGTTCAGCCTGACCAGGGTGCCTCCAAACACGTCTCCGACGATTGTCTGGTTGAAGGCATATGCGACACTCATCGGTGAAGAGAACGTGATGCCAATTCTGTGGGGTCCATTCAGCATGTTGTTGGGCCCATCTGTACCGCGCTGCATGGTGTCGGGGTTGCAAAGCTGGACCTCGCCATGGACGTCGGGAGTGAAGTTGCGCATCATGCAGCCTATTGCGCACAGTTTGAGTTGAAACACGACGTCCTGTGGCTGAACGAAACGCATTATTCAACATGGTGGCATTGCTGTCAGGGTTCCTCCGAGCGGCAATCCGTAAGTAGCGGTCATCCACTACAGTAGTAGCCCTTGGGCGGCCTGAGCGAGGCCTGTCATCGACAGTTCCTGTATCTCTGTACCTCCTCCATGTCCGAACAACATCGCTTTGGTTCACTCTGAGACGCCTGGAAACTTCCCTTGTTGAGAGCCCTTCTTGACACAAAGTAACAATGCGGACGCGATCGAACTGCGGTATTGACCTTCTAGGCATGGTAGAACTACAGACAACTTGAGCAGCGTACCTTCGTCCTGGTGGAATGACTGGAACTGATCGGCTGTCGTACCCCCTCCGTCTAATAGGCCCTGCTCATGCATGGTTGTTTACATCTTTGAGCAGTTTTAGTGACATCTATGAACAGTCAAAGGGACTGTATCTTTGATACAATATACACAGTCAACGTCTATATGCCGGAGATCTGGGAACCGAGGTGATGCAAAACTTTTTTTGATGTGTGTAATTAGAAATGTCGATATTACCAGCTTAATTTCGTCATTACTCTAGATAGATCCATATGGATTAATCATTGGCATGCATCTTAAATTTTAGGAAAAGTAGGCTCTTTAGTTCGTCACGGAACTTCTTATTATATTTTCATATATCTGCTTGTATCGCTGAGAAATATCTGGTCGTTGTGCAACCCTGAAAACTAGTCACCAACCGCCACTGCTAGGTCTTGTGAAGGCAGCACAGCGGTGGGTCATCTCTAACCTAGACACGCGCTCGAACCAGGTCAAGACTCGCGGCCGGAAGCGCAGGTTGTTCTTGTGTTCTGTGTGACACAATCTTAAGCGAACCATTTTGCTGCTTTATTTATTCCTAGCTATCTGCTACAGTGTGTGGACATATAAATAGAAGCCTCTCTCGGTGTGTGCCTAACGGTCGGAATCTATCGAGTTCATTGACTTCTGGTCTCAAGTATAGCAAGTGAAAGAATGCCGTATGTTTTGACTTGTATTTGGTTCTTAACCTTATTGAGACTGTGACTACCACCGTCAAATATAATAATAATAATAATAATAATAATAATAATAATAATAATAATAATAATAATAATAATAACAATAATAATAATAATAATAATAATAATAATAATTTTTTTTTTTTTTTAGGGGAAGAAATGCATTTACGCACAGAGTGTCGGGCTCCTGCTCCTGAGTAGCAGACTACCGACTAAAACTCCCCCGTTACTTCTGAACACTAGCCTGGAACCGTTTAGCACATTACTTCAGGCTAGAGTCATTTTATATTTGCCTGTAGGGCACTCTTCCGTAATGAATCATCTTCAGTGGCGATCCAGATCCGTCTTCTTTGTTCGGAGGATATCTTCAACAAAGCTTGCTACCAGTTTCCAGTTTTCCTCATTTTGTAGCATCACTGCAACAATATTGTCCGGGGATATCTCTACATCAATGTGATCTTGAAGAGACTGCCTATTTTGGACCCACCGTCCACAAGAGAAGAAGGTGTGATTAGCATTATCTAATTCATTGATACAGTAGATGCAAGCTGATGAATCCACCTTCCCCATCTTCTTAAGATAGGAACAGAAGTACCCATGGCCAGTCAAGAACTGAGTGAGATAGTAACCAACCTCACCATGTTTCCTCTCTGTCCAAACCTGCACCTGAGGGATCATTCTCTTAGTCCATTGGCTTTGATCTCCTTGCTCCCATTTGATCTGCCAATTTTGAAAGGTTTGTACTCTTGCCGATCGTCTTGCATTTTGTAAACCCATATCAGATTTCCTCAAGTAAATGTTCTTGCGTTCTTTCGCAAGAAAAAAAATCGGAATAATCCCGGCAATAACGAGAACTGCTTCCTCAGAGACCGTGCGATATGCAGATGCCACGCGCAAAGCCCCCCGCCTCTGCACTTGCGCCAGTGGCTTCCTATAAATTTCCTTATCCAGGGCATCCGCCCATATTTCCGCTCCATACAGCAGAACTGAATGGATGGCTGTCATCAATAGTCTTCTCTTACTAGATTTTGGCCCACCAACATTGGCCATGAGCCGACTGAGGGACGTTACTCCTCTGGCTGCCTTATCTGCAGTCCGTCTAATCTGTTCTCCAAAATTCATTTTACTGTCGATCATGATGCCCAGGTATTTTGCTGCTGGCTGCGTCTCTACTTGAATTTGTCCTACCTGTATTGGAAGTATTGTCTGAATTCTCTTCTTTGTTAGGATGACAATTTCCGTCTTACTAAGTGCTAGAGACAGACCATGTTCCTCCATCCATCTATTGATTTTGCGCATTACCATATTGAGTCGCAACTGTGCCTGCTCGACACTTCTTCCTGCTACAAGAGCAGCAACATCATCTGCATATCCTACTAGAATAGTTTCTTCAGGCATTTCAAGCCTCAACAAGCTGTCGTATGTAACATTCCAGAGATCAGGTCCTAGAATCGAACCCTGGGCAGCCCCAGCCGTGACTTGTACTCTACGGATCCCTTCTGTAGTATCGTAGAGCAGAGCACGATCCTTCAAGTAAGAGTCTAAGATCCGAAGGAGATACCTTGGAACATGGAATGAAAATTCTAGAGCATCCATGATATCAGTCCATTTGACAGAGTTGAAAGCGTTTTTAACATCCAGTGTAACAAAAAGAATCACCCGGCGAGAGTAATGATTATAACTCTCCGCTCTTCGTACTTTATCGGCGACTTCTTGCACTGCATCCAGTGTCGACCGGCCTACCCTGAATCCAAATTGTCTTGGTGATAAATCGCCGGCTGCGATTATTGCTTCAAGCAATCTCCGTCTTATGAGTTTCTCAAATAGTTTGCCTGTTGTTTCAAGCATACAAAGTGGGCGGTACGATGATGGTAACTCAGGGTCACCCATGCCCTTACTAATGAGCACTAAGCGACAGATCTTCCAGCGAAAGCTAAAGATTCCTGCTTTCATGCACACATTGAACATTATTATGAGATGACTGTTAGGAGTGGCCACGGGAGTGTTCAGTGCGGAGTGTAAAGTGAATTAGAAAGAAGCTAAGCCTAGGAGGTAAGCTGAAATGAAGTGCAAGTGTTACAGAAAGAGGCGTACTACGAAGGTACTAATCAATTACAAACATATACCAGGGTACATAGTTAAAAAGTCTCATGACAAATCCATTGGCGTGCTAGCCCGGTAAGTGAGGTTAAGTTAGCCGAGTCACGGATCGCCCACCGATAGAGTAAACTCTGGGTAGTCCATACTGGCAACACAAGGCTCAAGTGTAGCAGGTGCGCACAAACATTTCACACCACACGGAGCGAGCAAAGGTACATGCTAGCAATGTGTAAAGACTTTCAGTCAGGAAAATGAACTAGACGCCTCATGCAGACGGAATAAGGCTAAAGTGTTACAGTTGCGCAAAAACGTTTATATTATTATTATTGTATTGTGAAGTGACTTACCAAAGCCAAGCGCTTTGAGAGAATTTCTGTTATTGAGGACCAGTCAAAACAAGAGAGCATTGGGAATCTTCGACCGAGTATGGAGGATCTTTTGCAACGGTGTCGAAACATTCTCAATAAGATGAAACTTGCAACTGACAGGCAGCGTAATATATCCAACGATGTGAAGAATGGCATAGTGGAACTAGAAGAGGCCATTGATTCTATAGCCTATTGTGATCGTACTTCACATGCGACACAAGACGAAGCTCACAAGGTTGTATTGAATGACCTACCGAAGGACATGACCCCCAATTCTAGCAGCAGGAACGAAGTTACTTCGGGAACTGTAGCTGCTCAGGAGGGGGATAAGAAGAATGAGACAGAGTCGTCAGAAATATGGACTCCTGTTACATCGAGGAGAGACAGAAGATTGGTAAAGGTTAGAGAAAATGCTGAGAATAGGCAGGAGGATTTTGCTGATAATGTTGACATATCTACCCACCAAGCAACCCCAAACAGACAGAAGAGACCTAGTAGGCCAAGGCGAGCAGCCTTACTGATCAGACCAGCTGAAGGTAAATCATATGCCGATATTCTGAAGGAGATTCGCCAAAAAGCAAACCCTAATGATACAGGAACTGAAGTCCGGTCCATTCGACAAACTAAAGCGGGAGACGTCCTTGTCGAGTTGGGAGCAAGTTCCAGGGATAAAGCAGCTTTTGGTAATTCTCTGCGAAATGTTCTGGGGTCCAATGCTACAGTTCGTAGGCTTGAAGCGAAGGCAACTGTTGAAATCAGAGACCTTGATGCTCTAACTACTTCCGAAGAGGTCATGGAAGCTATCCAGAGAACTATCCCAGAACTCTCTCCAGATACCAAGGTGCTGCTGACGAGGACGAATACGAGGGAAGTGAAGATGGCTGTTGTCACATTAACAACTAGTGATGCAGATGTGCTCTTGAGGCAAGATCATATCACCATAGGATGGGTCAATTGCAGGATTAGACGGAGGATCATGGTATCTCGTTGTTATAGATGTCTGGACTATGGACATGTTGCTAGCAACTGCAAAGGCACAGATAGAAGTAAACTTTGCTACAATTGCGGCGGGACAGGTCACAAAGCTAGAGGATGTACGGCCTCAAAGAAATGTGTTCTTTGTGAAGAACGAGGTTTTATCAAAGATTTAGCACATGCTATGGGATCTGGCCAGTGTAAGGTCTTCAGAGAAGCTTTGGACAAAGAAAAGGCACTGAGGTTCAAATGATTCGTATACTTCAAGCCAATCTACATAGAAGTAAGACAGCCAATGATCTGCTATATCAGCTAGTCACAGAGAAGCAAAGCGATCTCTTGCTAATCAGCGAACAGTATAAAGATAAAGAGTCATCTCTTTGGTTCAGTGACACACTTGGCACTTCTGCAATCTGGGTGTTGGATTCTAGAAACGTTATTATAAAGGATCATGGAAGTTCTGATGGTTATGTTTGGGTGAAGACCAGAAGGGTCACCTATTTTAGTGTTTACCTAACTCCTAATGAGGCAATTGAGCACTTCCGCCGCAAAGTAAATTCTTTGGAAGATGCAATTCTAAACGCCACAGATAGTGTCATAGTGGCTGGAGACTTTAACGCCAAAGCAGTGGAATGGGGTATGCCAAGTACAGATTCCCGGGGTAAGTACATTCTAGAGATGGCATCCAGGATAGGCCTTCTAATATTAAATATTGGTACAGTTCCAACTTTCCGACGTCCAGGATGTGAAGGAACAATTCCGGATGTCTCCCTGGCATCAGAAGTAATTGTGCCATTCATTAAGAGATGGAAAGTGTTGGAAGATTATTGTGCTAGCGATCATCAATTCATCGCCTTTGACTTTGAATCAAATGTTCAGGGACGGGAAGTACCTCCCCAGAAATGTCAACGGTGGAATGTAAATAGGATTAGCATGGACAAGTTCAAAGATATCATTGGGAAGGGTGCAGAACAGATTCGAAGTGCTGAAGCACGGAGAGAGTTTGAGGTTGAGGATCTGGTTTCTGCAACCATGAAAATTATTACGTCAGCTTGTGATGTTTCGATGCCCTCCTCAGTACCACGTCACCGAAAGAGCCCTGTACACTGGTGGACCAGAGAGATAGCAGAATTAAGGAAGAACTGCCTCAGGCTTCGCCGTCTTGCCCAGAGAGCAAGAAATCGGGAAGAAGCTAATGAAAAATCAGCGGAGCATAAAGCAGCAAAGAAGCTACTTCGGAAAGCCATAACTACGAGCAAGGTTCAGAGTTGGAGAAAGCTTCAGGAAGATAATAATAATAATAATAATAATAATAATAATAATAACAATAATAACAATAATAATAATAATAATAATAATAATAATGGAAATGAAAATCCACAGCCTGCTTCCAGTTGACCGACCGGGTCAGGTTGGTTGGTTGGTTCTTAAGTTTAGGGGCTGCGACAACGCGGTCATGTAGCCCCGTGTACTTTGGGTGTGTGTAAAATCTGTCTGATAACCGGTGTTAATTGTGGTGACTGTATTAGTGTGTGTTATCTGTTTTTTTTTAATTTAAGTACTGCAACTTAGAATTTTTCAAATAGTTCCTACTTTTGCCGCCAAGCGCCACCGTCAACGACTACTAGGCCAAGTTCAGAACTTAACTCCTAGACGCCACCGCAGTCGGCTCTTGGCAACGAACATAGAAACCTAAGAGCGTTGTTTACATTCTTAACCTATCCAATTTAGCTTCACACAGGTGCAATTAGTGGAAGGTTCTTTAACATGCCATAAATCTATGACATGGGACCGCCGGCTTTACTTCCCCTCTGAAGGAAGGCATACTGAGGGATTTTTAACGCTCTTAAAAAATCCGACGGCTTCAGCCGGGTTTGAACCCACTATCTTGGGCATAGAAGCTCAGCATGCTACCGACTACGCCACCGAAGCCGCCAACCGGGTCAGGGATGGAATGAATGAAGCCCCCATCTAGCGGCAGGGATATGAACTGTGCCGGCTGCCGAAGCCTGTCGCACTCCCCTGGGGCAATGATTAAATGAATGACAGATGAAATTAACTGATAGTGCAGAGTGTTGATGGAATGAAATATGTGACAGGGAAAACCGGAGTACCCGGAGAAAAACCTGTTTTCCTCCTCTTTGTCCAGCACAAATCTCACATGGAGTGACCGGGATTTGAACCACGGACCCAGCGGTGAGAGTCCAGCGTGCTGCCGCCTAAGCCACGGAGGCTAATAACAATGTTTTTTTTATTTTTTACGAGGGACTGTGGAAAATCTTCAAAAGACACTTGCGAAGGGACCGCACTCCACAGTAGTGTGGGATTTTTACCCACTAAAAACCACATCCCTTTTCCCACGATGCGTTCATCACCCCGGAACCTCTCTCGCATTACTTCAGGGTGATGTCATGCTTACTTAGCCTTTCAGACTTCTTCTTTCTTCATTTCTTCTTAAGGGCGTTCGTACGCTTCCAGATCTCGCTTTTTCTGGCGAAGGACATCCTCCACATACACTGCTACATGATCCCATGATTGCTGGCTCCGTAACATCACAGCAATAATATTATCTGGTGTCAGTTCTCCCAATTCAGTTTCCACATATTCTCTCTTTATCATCCAATGGCCGCACACGAAGAAGGTGTGAAGTACATCATCGATGTTGTCACAATATATGCATGTTGCACCACTCGCTCCGCCTACTCTATGCAGGAATTTACGGAAATATCCGTGTCCTGTTAGAAGTTGTGTGAGGTAATAATTGACTTCATCATGGACTCTTTCGACCCAGGTATCCAGGCGTGGTATCAGTTAATAACAATGATAATAATAATAATAATAATAATAATAATGATAATAATAAGCCAGCTATTGAAGAGAGAGCGCAGAAGAAGGAGATTGCATTCAGATTATGCCAGGAAATTTGTAAGTCCAAATCCCTCTCCTATGAAGCCAAACTCAGACACTACAACACCGTGGTGAAACCTGAATGCCTTTATGCAGCGGAGACAATTGCCAGAAAGGGAATCACAGAAATAGAAAAGAAGGAACGTAAATTTCTTTGGAAAATTCTCGGACCCAAGAAAGCAACAACAAATTAGTTTACCTTTCGTTTGAGATCAAATCAAGAGCTATATAAAAATGCTACAACATTTCAACATCTATGAGGAAAACACGACTAACTTTCTATGGACACTTGAGAAGAATGAGACCGGAACGCCTAGCAAATAAAATCCTCATCTTTCAGGAAAGGAGAAAGACTCAAGTACTGTACCCGTTTAAACCATTTGAGCTGCTTGTCGCATCCGAAGATCAACTGGATTGCAGAATATCGAGGTCCCCGGCTCATAAACCTGGAAATCCTACCAACAATAGCTAAATGGGGGATGCACACTTCCTAAGATCATGTTTTGGTAAAGCAAGATAGGTGGATTAACTGAAAAAAAAAACGAAGAGCTCGAAAAACTTACCATTCTCGGCTAAGTGGGCGTAATTAGTGGTTTAATAAAACCTCAAATGCACCAAAACATAATCCTTCTTCATAACTTAAATAAATCATCAAGACGTGGTTACAAAAACTAACGAATACATTTATTAATAAAGTGATAATAAGGAAAAATTAAAACAACAAATATCCCTATAGTATTTACATATGATCCGCAAAGTGATTATGCGTAAATCCAATAATCAGATAATAAAATAAAAACACCGTCCCACGGACGTTAGAAGTACTCCACTTCTCATAAAAAATTAAACAAATAATCAACCAGCTGTTAGCACAGCAGCGCTTAAATTCACACTTGTTCTCTAGTAATATCTGAACAAATATCTTATTAATACAACCAATGTCTTCCAATGACATTCCTTCTTACTGTTACAAAATCATCCATCGGTAAAATAATGAAAATTATTTAATGCTGATCTTCCATAAGACCACTTCTGTACAACAATAAACAACCTTAATATAGTCAAAGAACGTCGTCACGTCCTTTAAACGTCACTCCTATTAATGGTTTAAACGTTTAAAAGATTTATAATAAATTAAACAAAAGTTTAATTGTCAACTAAGATTCTCTAAATTATTTAATGAATAATAACAGATATTATTATTAAATGTTTAATTAAAAGGTATTAATATTTCCAAAATATAAATTAAGTTTGTAAAATATTTATTATTTAGATGTTTATTAATTATTAAAAATAATTATTAATCGTATTGATTCACATAATAAACAATATTATTTTTATTGTTTTAGGATCAGCTGTTTATCAAAAAAGTTATTCAGATAATTTTATTATATCGTTAAATTCTCCTAACTATTAGTGATAATAATAATGTTATTGGTTTTACGTCCCTTTAAACTACACTGGCTTTTAGAGACGCCGGGGTGCCGGAATTTTGCCCCGAAGGGGATCTTTAACGTGCCAGTAAATCTACTGACACGGCTCCCTCGCATTTGCGCACCCTCAAATGCCAGCTGACTGCGCCAGGTTTCGAACCTGCAACCTTGGGCTAACTATTAGTGATATTATGTTTAAATATTGTTAACAAAATTTCATATATTATTTACATCATTCGTGATGATTCTCAATCATCCAACCTTCCTTCTCTTGTCAACTCCTGACAATCCTTGCTCTTAAATAAAGTGTCACTGTTACAAAATCTTATCACATTGTTATCATCATAATATCGTGGTTTCGTTTCATAATTGGGCATAAATATATAGCCGAACGATTAAGTTAAGGTTATATAATTGCTGTCTTATTCTTGATTATATTTTAATAATTGTTACGTGCAAAGCCCGTCCCAACATTTTTATTATGCATCTATTTCGATGTCCTGGTACCTTCGCCTTTTAAAATGCACGCTAAGATGCCTTGGTTTGGCTAATGAACTCGAGATGGCAACGCCTGTCGGCACCTCAAGCCGGGGGTTGTGTCTTCTGCCGCTAGAGCGAGGCATAGGTGTCTTCCGGGCTCGTCTAATCGAGACATATTTGAAAAAGTATATTATCCTACGTCATGAAACAAAAGACTATATATGCATCATGCCGCCAAAACATTTTAATGGTGTCGTGTGAATATTATTTTGTTATTCACATTGTCGTTATATGTGGCTAAATTGGATTGGTCCAATTAAAATACCGTGGTGCATCATGGGAGCAGGGACGTATTTCCCACTAGGCACACTAGGCACCCGCCTAGGGGCGGCACGGCCTGGGGGGCGGCACAGCCTGACGTCCGACGGGCGCCGCGGTATCGGGTGAATTGCCGTGCCAAGCGCCAGGCGCAGTGACCGAGAACGGCAGTCAAAGGGAGCTTACTTTGCATTTTCTCACGTAAATTTGAAATCTAAATACAATTCATAAACTAAAAAAAAAATCTCTTTTACAAGTCAAGCGTGAAGTTTTGTTTTATTTAATATGGGTATATTTTATGCTGGTAGTCAACAGACTGGCAACACTGCCAGTCAGTGGGGATACAGTAGACTGTCAAAGCTAGTGTATTATAGGTCTGAATTACCAATAAAGCTCGCTGACAGCTGTCAGAGCTAGCACGTGGGGAAATGCTGCGTTGCCACTGAGGCAGATCATGACGCATAACATTCCAAGAGGCTTGCAGGAAGACACAACTACTGTGAAGGTTAGCCCCCCTGCCTGGCGCTCTAATGACCGTGACGAGTGAAGACACACTGAGTCAAACCGTGTGCTTATTGCTGTGTCGGCATACATTGCAACATTGCTCACTGTTGGCGCCATGGAGCCCGTTACCCTTCTCGTCTCCACTCCTCTCTCACCTCACCCATCAAGCGTATGACAGCTTTCACCGAGCATCTTTTGTAAATCAGATTATAGTCGTTCGCTTAACGTCTTCACGTTCAGTTGTTATCCTTACCAAGTCGTTCACATTGCTTAGATAAAGTAAGTGTGTTATAATTTTATTTTTTATAATGTTGAACTAAAAAGTACCAATGAGTGAAAAACGTCGGAAGCTTAGTGGTTCAGGTTACCGCAAAATCGCAAGTGAAAAAGAAACTAACTTTTTGAAAAATATTAAGACGGTTGACAGTTTTTTTAAACCTCTTGAAAAATCCAACGAGAGTGGACTGAGTGGAGAAGGCTGCTCATCTTGGGAACAGTACAATTTCAACGAAAGTGGTTCAAACAATGAAAATAATGATCAAGCAACAAGTGCCCCTGAAACGGATAATTTTATATTGAGTGGTGATAACGAACGTAGTTCCGACAGTACACAAATAAGTAAAAGTTCAAATGATTCCGTTTCACAACAAACTGATATAAATTTTACTGTTAGTGACGACCCCATTGAGTGGAAAATAAATGACACCACGATCGAAGTATTATTACACAGAGGAATCAATCAGTATAAAGATTGTGATTTTAAAAACTCTAAAAGGGATTTTTCCAATAAAACCAGATATTTAAATAAACAAAACTTTAGTAGGAAATTACAAAATGGAGAACTCATTTCAAGAGATTACTTGGTGTATTCAAAAGGTACAGTTTCGGTATTTTGCTCTTCCTGCAGATTATTCGGCTTTCAGAAGACGTGTTCTAAACTAGCCAGTGAAGGTGTTTCGGATTGGAAAAATATTGGAGCGATTTTGTCGGCACATGAAAGCTCACAAGAACACATCAATTCTGAACTGGCAGTTTTGACCCGCAAGAGAAGAATTGGAACGCTAGACAGTCAATACGATTCCATCGTCGAAACTGAAAGGAAGTATTGGAAACCCGTTTTGGAAAGAGTGTTCGCTGTGGTGAAAAAGCTGGCAAGCCGAGGACGTCCGTTTCGAGGAGCTGATGAAACAGTTGGGTCTCTACACAATGGGGAGTACATGATGTCACTGGAATTAGTAGGGGAGTTCGATCCTTTTCTCGCTGAACACATACGTAAATTTCGTAATCCAGGTTCAGGGAAAACGTCCTATCTGTCTTCATTTATTTACAATGAGGTAATTGTACAGTTAGCCTCAAAAGTTAGAGATATCATAATCAGTGAAGTGAGACAAGCGAAGTATTACTCCATAATAGTGGATTCAACGCCTGACATAAGTCACACTGATCAGCTTTCATTTGTTTTGAGGTTTGTACAAGAAAATGGCAATCCTGTTGAACGCTTTCTCATGTTTTTGTCGAATACTGGGCACAAATCCGAAGACTTAGCCAATGCTGTTATGGCTGTTTTAAGATCAAATGCCATCGATCTATCCGACTGTAGAGGGCAATCATACGATAATGCTAGCAACATGTCAGGCGTGTATAGTGGCTTACAAGCTAGAATAAAGGATGAAAATCCCAAAGCACTGTTTGTTCCTTGTTCGGCACATTCACTTAACCTTGTAGTTACGTGTGCTGCAAGGTGTTGTCCAGAAGCATGTGCTTTCTTTAACAGTACACAAAACGTTTACAACTTTTCTGTTGCATCTACTAAGAGATGGGAAATTCGAGTTACCTTTAGTCAACCTGAAAGTAAAACTCTTAAGGGTTTGTCTGAAACAAGGTGGAGTGCTCGTGAAAGTGCATGTAAAGGGCTCTGTGAAAACTTAGACGGTGTTATGCTGGCTTTAGAGGACTATGAAGAGAACACTAATGAGAAGCCGTTGGTAAGAAGTGAAGCCACGGGACTTTTGAGATCATTGAATAGGCTGGAAACGGTATTCATGATGGAACTTTGGAGTGATATATTGGACAGGTTTGAACAAGTTAGCCAAACTCTTCAGAAAATAGAAACGTCCATAGAAAGAGTTGTGAGACTGTATGATTCTTTAGTCCTTTTTATTGATTCTCGTTTGCCGTATTTGAAGAAAGGGCTAAAAAACTATGTGATTTGGAATATGAGACTTGCTACAAACGTCAAAAAAAGAGAAAATTCCAGGCTGACGAAAACAAAGAAACTGAAATACTTCTTGAAGGACGTGACAAATTTAGAGTTGAGACATTTTATGTAGTTCTCGAGCAACTAAAAACTGAGTTGCAGAAGCGGAAAAACGCATATGGTGAAATAGCAGACAAGTTTTCAATTTTTATCGATCTGTCCTCCTCAACTGAAACAAAAATAGAGCGTGCAAACAAACTTCAGTCATTGTATGCCAATGATCTAGAAAAGTCATTTTCAAATGAATGTGTACATTTTTCTTGTCTGTTGAAGAGTAGTGGAATTAGAAACAACCCACTCGTTACGATGAAATATATTAGAGAAGAACAACTCCAATCAACATTCCCCAACATTGATATAGCTCTTCGTATGTATTTGTGCACAGATGTTTCCAACTGTTCAGCGGAACGTTCATTTTCTGTCTTAAAAAGAATGAAGTCTTGTCTTAGATCAAGGATGAATGAAGACAAATTAAACTCGTTGGCTATTCTACACATCGAGGCTGAACTTTTGAAAAGTGACAAGATGAAAGTTGAAGATCTAATAGAGGAGTTCTCAATTATGAAATCCAGGAGAAAATCCATGTAAATAAAACACGCCGCTGGTGCAGATGTACTGTATTGATGCATAAGATATGTGTATTGATTTGCTAGTTTTTAACATCTAATTTTGTTCTTAATTATGAACATTGAATTATGTTTTAAAAAATTGTAAAATCCTTAATAGACTTGATGTATCATTTATTGTAGCTGATACAAAGACTTAACAATCACTTTAAAACTTTATCAAAGTGTAAAGGAAACTTTTCTATTTAGCCTATTGGAAATATGCCAGTTTGTAAGAATATTCTTAATTCTTATGTAATTAAATCAATCTTAGATCAATAACTTTTAGTTTTTATTAACATCAACCCCACAATTTAGATTACGTTTTTTATAATCAATCTGCTTTATATACAATCAATAATGTCTAAAATTAAAATGACGTGCAAGATTTATCCTATACTCAGCCGTCCAGCGGGGCTTACCCTTACTCGGACACAAATAAAGCCAACCGGCCGATGAATTAGATGATTCATTAGCCGATCGGCTGCATTTGTGTGCGTGCGTGAGTTAAGGATCACTCTCAGGTGCCACCCCCACCCCTGGACGACCAACGTGGGAAGGGGGGGGGGTCAGAATGTGCCTAGGGGCGGCAGATATGTAAATCCGTCCCTGCATGGGAGACCTTCTTGGCTTTTGACCTCCATCTTAAGAATTATGACTTGTGACTGATTGCTGGTTGAAGGAGCACGCAAATTGTGGATCTCGTCAGGGGGGCGAGGGCTTATGCCCTTGTCTCCGCTAACTTGGGGATTTATCCCATTATTTTGATGATGCATGAATAATTTAGTGTGCAACTATCATCTGTGATATTCGTGAACGTGTTTTCTTGGGCCTTAATATGGAAATGCGATGTTTGGTGTGCATCTCTTCGACGTCGGGTGGCAGCCATCTCCTCTTTTTTTTGTGATATAAATCCTTTAAGGATATCTAAGTAGTGTTGTAAATATTAGTGTCTCCCCAAAAGGCATTATTAAAGTATGTTTTTAACGTTTTATTTATTTTAAATTTTTGGAGCTCCATATTTTTCATTGTGTACTTAGTGTTTTAGTTTTTTTGTTCTGAAGGTTGACTTTGGCCTAGATATGTCACCTCTGAATATCTAAAATTTTGTTAAACAATATTAGTCCGGAAACACTTCTGTTTTTCTTCTAATTTTATTATTTGGCGTCTGGCTAAGGCATTTTCTTCTTATTATATTCTAGTACTGACCAGACGAATCTATTGAACACTAGGCCTAATTTGATCATTAGTCGATCGGTTTTTATTTTGATCCGTTGCCTTTTAATATACTATTTGATCTCGTAATGTCTAGAGTTTTGTTTATATCTTCCTGTTTTCTCACTGGAGAAGAATTTTTTAAATGTAAAATTAGGCGTTTGACATAAATACGTACTGATATACCTTCAACTGTTCTGGTCGCCATGGTAACTTGTTGACTGAAGTGCATTGTGGGTTTTTGTTTCTGGCGTGTGTTTGAAGTGCACGTTCATGGGTCATGGTGATGTTGTTTAAATTATTTTGGTTTTAAATTATCCTTAGTTTTCCTTTTTTGGAGTTTTCTATTTTTGTACTCCTGGGTCATCTTTCGGTACCTTTTTTATGGTAAAGTTTGCACTATTTACTTCTTTTTTGATTCTCCAAGGACATCATGGTTCAGTTGGGAGTTTGTCAGGTACATATTAAGTGTTTTTTGGGTGGATTTTCTTTCTCTGACCTCAGGTAATTGTTAATTGGTATCGACCTTTAGTTTTTTTAAATCTACAGTGAGAATTCTAGGTAAAGTTTATTTTAGTTTTTGTAATTTTATGCTGGCTGATGCATTTTCTGGTCTCTGGTGGAGGTGTTCATTTTACATTAAATTTTCTTTTAAAGCAAGCTACTGTAGTTGCATCATTTCGTCGGTGGCAGTTCTGTTAGTTATCGGGGAGGTTTTCTGTAGACGAACCTGTGGGCTTTCTCCTTCTTCCACCTTTAGGTGTTCTTCGGTTGGGGCATGTCAACTGGCGGTGAGTTGCATGAGTGAGTGGTCCTCCGAAAAAAGGTAAGTAGGCCCATCCACCCCATCCATCCCCTAGCAATTATAATTAACAACATTGTTACTTTCAATCCGTTTCCCAAATATTTTCCGCCAATAGAACTAATCAATTCAACTGAAAGTCGTTTCACAATAATAACAGACAATAAAGGTTTTCTTAATTCTTTACTGTAATATAATTACTTATGATTTCCAAATAAACGCTTTCAACGCGTAAGATGACCTTCCCTTCTCTGATATACTGAACAAACATCCACAGAATACTTAAACGACAACTTCTCTCAATAACACAGGTAAATTCCGTATAACATTTTCCTCAGCTTGTTATCAAACAAATATAGCTGCTATAATTTTTCACTTCGATCTCTTAATACAGTATTCTTACGTAACAACTTATTTAAATTGCATATAATGCCTTGCTTTCATAATATATTTATATATAATAATTACAGTGTATAACTCTTTCAGATGTTGTAATAATACATAATAGTCGACTCTAATAAACAGTGATGACGTAATGGTTTACTAGTATAAGTTACTTTAGATTTTAAATAATTGTTGTTAATATTTAATAAATATAAACATTTGTTACTGCTCTCTGGTCTTTCCAAAATATTGCGTTAATGCAATCAGTAGTCAACAACAAACTCTAAGAGTGTTGCAAATGTTTCCTAGAATACTCGAATGTGTTGATTTGTCTAAGCAGATAAGATCTCTCAAAATAAAATAATTTATCCACTGATAAATTATTAATAATAATGTCTGGCTAAAGTTGGAATGTCCAAATAATGTTTCATTCATCAACTAATCCGAAATGTTCGATCAAATAATTATTTGAGTAGCATCAGACTCGAAGTTAGCTATAACAAAATAACTATATTTCCAAAATAAAGGATCGCTGCTCCTAAGATTTACAATAAAATCTTGGAAATGTCCAAAAGAAATAATTCATCTCCAAAGAAATATCCTTTTCCTAGTCTGGGTTGCTTGGGTAAATTAATATCATATTCTATAATGCTAAATATAATTCAGTAACATTCGTTAAACTTCAATTAAATTCAATAAAATTCAATAAAATTCCCAAAGAATTTATGGTTCGAAATAAATTCGAAAAACGAAATGATTTATAAAATGAGCTTAAATCTCGAAGCCTAAAAGTCAAAAATCCATATGTTAATATCCAAAATCTCACTAAAGAAATTTAATATTTAAAAATCCAACGTTGAAAAATAATGTCTGGGCCTAAAATACATCACACACAATAAAAATGGACTAGCGTTGAAAAGGTGCCAAGCTCTCTGATATTCTAATCTACAACTACAAAAAGAACCAACAACTACGAACGAAGATCTCTCTACCTTACGATGACATCTTTTAGAAATAGTGTGGTGAAAATTACTGACGACTCCAGTAATTCCACACTCGATAATCTTCCTCCTCTTCCTGCGGAAAACTGCCTCATCACGACTCGAACCCTGATCTCCGATCGCTAATCTCCCTGGCTGGTTACTAACGCGGACCTCGCCTCGATCAGCAACGCCGCACGAACCTCCAAGTCGCGAAGTGCGATGAACTACTTCAGTTCGGGTTTGATAGTATTTAGCCATGACGCGACAATCAAGATCCATCTCGGAAAGTTGGACTGTAGCTACGCGATAGTTACACCACATCTTAAAATTTTATGATTAATATTGGTTGCCTGATATTCTAGACTGACAATGTAACATCACGTTCCATGCGCATAACTTGGCTTAGTTCATGATCACAAATGCGTTAAACACAATGTTAATTATTCCCCTTAACGCTTGCATATCGAACATCTCGACAAAAAGTTTATAACTGAGCAGAGACTTGCTATAATTGTGTGCCACTGTCCTTCAAATGTGCCTGAGCAAACATACAACGGGCCATCCCCTGCAGTCGCTATTGTTCTCACTGCCGAGCGCTTGCAATGCTGACACGCACAGTGTGAAACGTGCTTAAATAATGTGAATGCTTTCAACAAAGTAAACTATCTTATTCTTTCAAATATCTTCCTGAGACTTTTACGAAATATACACACGATGTTTCTCTTTAGTTTAGTCGAAATCTCGATACTGGTTTCACACGAGAACTGATATTATAACGACTTTCCGTTTCCCACATCTTCAGCGGACTTCTCATGTTATATTTTGACCGACGAAACCGACCTCCTCGCCGTCAAACTTTGTTCGCGATAGACCCCTATCTTACACACGCTGGTTTCAAGACCCCAAGTATCGCAGGTCCAATCTCTACCACTGCTGCTACGCAAAGACCTCGATTTGATGCGCGTCACCACGCTCGTCCAAACCAATGGATTGGCGTCCCATGAGGAATGAGCGGTAAATCATTCATTACTTATATCTTTCTACAGGAATCCCAAACTTCCTTCCCTGAGTGACTAACATAGTTCCTTTTAATTTAGATCCTTTCTCAATATTTAATAAATGGCAGTATATATTATCGATGAAGCTTCTTATTACGCGCGCTCATCTTCTCCTTCCTCCTTGTTTCGAGAAATTGGATTAGCCAATCAGCGCATTTCTCTTCCAACTCTGCACGTTGCTATGAGCGGCCAAGCGAAAATACAACACAGGATTGCCTAACAGCGGCTTCGATCGCCATTTTGCTGTCGTCAAACACAATCTGAAGCTTCTCCTCATAATGCAATTTTAAAAATATCGCAATTCCTCCAAAAATACTGCAATCTTCTCCAAATTTCACTAAAACATCCAAAATAGCATCCTGTCCATCCTGAATCCTTTAGAATTTGAGTCCAATACCATGGTTGAAAGAAGTTTATCTGGATCTTAAAAAATGTGGCATTGAGGACAGAGATATTGCAAACAGAACAGTGTTCAGAAGGAAAATTGCGGACGTGACAGTCCGTAGAGAAACCCAAGAGAACTCGAAGGGTGTTCTCGGACAAGGAATGACCAAGAGTGAGCCAACGAATGAAAGAGTATTGGCGCAACAATCAACAGTAAAGGAAGTTGTGTAATATTAACCCATAGGAGGTTGGAACTATCCTAAATACTACTATTACTACTACTACTACTACTACTACTACTACTAATAATAATAATAATAATAATAATATTTTTTTACGAGGGACTGTGGAAAATCTTCAAAAGACACTTGTGAAGGGTCCGCACTCTACAGTAGTGTGGGATTCCTACCCACTAAAAACCACATCCTTTTTCCCACGATGCGTTCATCACCCCTGAACCGCTCTCGCATTACTTCAGGGTGATGTCATGCTTAGGCCTACTTAGCCTTTCAGACTTCTTTATTAATTTCTTCTTAAGGGCGTTCGCATGCTTCCAAATCCCGCTTCTTCTGGCGAAGGACATACTCCACATACACTGCTACCTGATCCCATGATTGCTGGTTCCGTAACACCACAGAAATATTATTATCTGGTGTCAATTCTCCCAATTCAGTTTCCACATATTCTCTCTTTATCATCCAATGGCCGCACACGAAGAAGGTGTGAAATACATCATCGGTGTCGTCACAATATATGCATGTTGCACCACTCGCTCCGCCTACGCTATGCAGGAATTTTCGGAATTATCCGTGTACTGTTAGAAGTTGTGTGAGGTAATAATTGACTTCATCGTGGACTCTTTCGACCCAGGTATCCAGGCGTGGTATCAGTCGCTTGGTCCATTTACCACGAGGGTCACTTTCCCATCTGAGTTGCCATCGCCTCATCCGTTGATTAAAGGCACGCTTCTTCGCTCATTTCTTTCCCAGCTCTCCTTGGGTACGCCAGATTTCTCGTCGCTCCAATGCAAGTAGATCTATTGGGGCTATTGCTGCCACCGTGAGGATTGCAGGTTCTGAAACCGTGCGGTATGTACGTGCAATACGTAAAGCTGCTCTCCGTTGTACAGCAGCTATCCTTCTCCTATACCATCCAAATCTCAAGGATTCGGCCCAAACCTCAGAGCCATACAGGAGCACTGACTGAACCGTCATCATGAGGAGGCATCTTTCACTTGATATTGGGCCGTTAATATTGCCCATCAGCCTACAAAGTGCTGTCATGATTTTACTGCCTTATCTGTCGCTCTCTGAATATGGTTTCAGAATGTGAGCTTGGAGTCAAGTGTCACTCCTAAATATGTTGTACTCGTAGATGATTCAATCACTGTATCACCAATCGTCATTGGTACAAGAGTCTCAATCCTCTTCCTTGTCAGAAGAACTATCTTCGTTTTATGTTCTGCTAATGATAGCATGTGACCCGTCATCCAGTTTTTTATGCACCGCATCACCTGGTTCAATTTGATTTGAGCCATCTCAACATTGCGGGCCACTATCAAGGCAGTCACATTGTAATATGTTCATATCGGCAAACTATTACTTGTTATTTATATATTTAGATTTATTATTATTATTATAATTATTATTATTATTCGTACTTATTTGATATAATTCTTTAATTATTATTATTATTATTATTATTAAGTTTAGATTCAAGGCTAACTGAGCCATGGAGATGTTTTATTACACACGATAACTCCAATTATTTTCGCTATTTGAATCAAAGGGATTCGACATATTTCAGTTATTCTACAGTATGTTAACTTGCGAGGTGACCACAGTCATGAGACCCTTTTCTTATTTTCTTAAGACAGATTTTAAAACCGTGGCGAGTGCAATTATTCTGAGTGACAAGCACAGCAGGGGATCTCCGCTGAGTAAGTGAACAATGGACAGCCTGCTACAACAGATTTCAAGAGATTAGTGTCAAAGGAGCTACCTGTCTTCACAAGGTGTGCCTGTACCAAGTGAAGAGGATTTTAACTGATGTTTTCTAAGAAGGAGACGGGGTCTACTGGAACGTATCTCTGAGACAGAAGACCATAGCAACGGTATTTTGATTGGTCGACGAAGGATTATTTTCTGCAGGAGTGGGGAGAAAGACGGAGGGCACTTGAGGGCTGGCGCGTTTAAGGAAAGAGTCACTCACTACTGTGAATCTTATTGGGAATGAAGTAAGTCATTCAGACCGTCGATAGTTTGGACTTGATTGTGCATATAAGACATATGTCTTCGTCTTTCCATGCAATAACGACAATGGTTGTGTTTTTGGCCAAAGTCGGTAAAGTGATTTATGGAGTTAGAACTTCGTCACTGATCAAGCTAGCAGCTAAATCTACATCATCGCTGCTCAGTAAATATAATTAACGGAACTTGTCTGCTGGGATCCTTCAAGACGTCATTCCAAGAGATGAATCAACGCCCCTGGAACAACTACAAGTCTTAACTATGGAGACCAATTCCTTCGACACGCAACCTCGGTAAGCTAGGCTGACATATATTATTCAAAATCTCTTCTTTTATATTTCTGGCAAATAACTTCACAGTTTTGGAATTAACGTTAAATTTAATATCGGTCTCATCACTTTTCTCGCCTCTCAGGTTAACATAACTTCAGTAAAAGTATTTACTATTTATTATTATTAACTTTTCATATTTTGTTTTTGTGTAGAATTAAATTCAGTATTTTAATCCATGCCTTGCTTTCCTTTTTCAGTAGTTAGAAGTACATGTAAGTCATCCCTTATCCCCAATGCAAAAACTAACTGGTTGATTACTTTGATTTCGCCACGGGCTGGGAGAAAGAGGTCTCAGGTGCTCCACTGATGTTAATTTATCATTATTTGTGTTTCTTTTATTGGTCTTCAACACTTTGTTGCGATCATGGCGCCCAACATTTCATTTTGAGAGCACTACTGAAGGTAAGTTCACAATACCAGTGTGTATTAACAGGTGTCTCAATTCAATTTCATGACCTATTACATTTATCATCCAACAGTGAGCAAATCACCGTCCTAAAAGACATTACAGGTGTCGCCAAAGCGTAGGGCACGAAAACCAGACAGTATTTGTAATTGGGGGAACGGTATTATCTTTGTGCTTGTGTTTTGTGGGGGATTTTAATTGTGGTGTATCAGTATGGCTGATAAGGACCAGATGAAGCTTAGGAGTGGTCAACAGTTGAGTGGTGATATGGTAGAGGAGAATGTGGGGGAGGAGAGTAGTCAGTTGGCAGAAGATGGTCAGAAGTTGATGGAAGGGAGATCGGAGGTTGATCCCAATACCAGTAAGGAGATGTCGGTGGAAATAAGTGAAGGCATTATGAGCATGTTAAGGTTGTTGAATAACAAATTAGAAGCCACTAATAATAAACTAGATAATACCAGTCAGGAAATAAATGCTAAATTGGAAAGTCACAGTCAGGAAATAAATGCTAAATTGGAAAGTCACAGTCAGGAAATGAATGCTAAATTGGATAGTCACAGTCAAAGAATAAATGCTAGATTAGAGAGTAATAATCAGGATTTGAGTAACAAGTTAGAAGCAACTAATGCTAAACTTGAACTTAATAATAAGAGATAAACAGGAAGTTGGATCAGAATAACGCTGAAACTAATAATAAAATTGAAGAGCTAAATAAAAAGTTAGATGGAGTCACTAAAATCAACGAGGAGCTGAGTAAAAAGTATGAGAAGGTGAAGCATAGTATTGAAGGAGTGAGAGGAGAAATTAAGAGTCAGTTGACTGAGAAATCTAGTGAAATCATAGCAGATGTAGATAGTAGATTGGGGAAGGTACAAGGCAGTTTGGAGGAGAGAATGAACACTCAGACAGAGAATTTCAAGGTGTTGGTGCAAGTGGAGACCAAACAGGTTAAAGAGCAGCTGGAGGGTGAGATTGAAAAGGTACAGAAAGAATTAAGTAAGAAGGTGGAAGATTTCAACTTAGTGAATTTAGATAGTATTCAGGAAGTCAAGGAGAAGCAAGGAGTATTAACGGACAGGATAGAGGAAAGGGAAGGAAGTAACAGGGAAAGAGTTGAGAATATTGAGAGGAAGGCGGAAAAGAAAATAGCGGAGCTGGAAGTGAGATTGAATAAGGTAAGGCAAGAGGCCGGGCAGGGGAGAACAAGTTTCATAAGCGGTCACGGTTTCAAGGAGGTAGAGCTGGCTAAATTTAGCAACCGTCAGGGATGTCCTATGGAATTCTTAGAAGCCGTGGAAAGCAAATTTAAAGAAAGGCTGGATGAAGGAAGTCTTGAGTGGTGTAATGTGCTGGAAATATTAGACCAGGCATTTGTTGGTGAAACAAGAAGTTGGTTTGCCGTATACAAGAGCACTTTCGAAAACTTAGATGATTTTAGAGATAAATTCTGCGATAAATTCTGGAATGAGGCAATTCAGTCACTGCATCGTGAGGCAGTGGTGTGCAGTAAATACAACATAAAGGGAAATAGCAGTATGACTGAATATTTTCTAGGTCAAGTGCTCACATGAAAATATTTGGATGGGTTGACTCAGGAGAAGGATGTTGTCAGACTACTTTTGAGGCATTTCCCATACCGCATTAAGGAAGCTGCTTGTATTCAGAGAGCGAATACAATACAGGAGGTTGAGAAGTTATTAGGGACTTTTGATGCACTGGGAAGGGGTGGCGGAGAAGAACAACTGGTTAGCTATCAAGGCAATCAAGGTCATCAGGGACAGGATGCTAGGAACCAGAGTTTCCAAGGTAGAAGCAGTGGTGGCAGCCAGAATTATCAGAATAGGGGTAACAATATCAATAATAATTTTCAGAACCGTAGTAACAATATGAGCCAGAACAATCAGAATCGAGGCAATAATGCGAAAAACCCTAATTATCAACATAGAGGTAATCAAAGGTCAGGGAGTTATAATAACTCGAACAACAATCAAGGTAATCGAGGTTATAACAGAGGTGACCAGGGTAACAATAGCCCTAACAATAGAGAAGAAACAGTACCGAGTAACAATAGTCAGATCAGCAGCCAGAGGGGTAGTGATGACAATGCCGTCACGCCAAATTTAAACTAATACCAGACTGCAATGGTGGGTCAGTATTACAGTCTGTTGTTATTCCCGTCAGTACGTTGATATCTGATACTTATGACCTGGATATGAAAAGTGACTTGTTACGTGAATTTACCGAAGAACCCGAGGTAGTTGAGTCCTTAAATTTGAATCCTGTTGTCGAATTATTCGTGTCGAGGGCGAGTGTGTGTAGTTTGTTAGATAGTGGCTGTGTAAGATCTTGCGTGAGTGCTGCATTTTATGGGAGGATGAAGGACGCTGGTGTGAAGTTTGAAGAGATTCCGATTAAATCGACGTATGTAATTACGGCTGTTGGTAAGAAGTCCCACGTGATTTCGAGACAAGTGCTGGTCGATATAGAAAATAATAACCATATTGAGAGTCAAATGTGTTTGGTCATTCCAAATCTTGTCTATGAGGTCATCCTTGGTTCGGATTGGTTGACCAGGTTTTCTGCTAAATTATGTTTTAAAGAAGGGTGTGCGAAGTTAAGATGGAATGACAATGAGGTAATTATAATGTTTGTTGACCCAGGTAAGAAGTGTAGTGCTTCTCAGGGAGTGTGTATTCTAAGTGAGGTGTTCCCGGCAAGTGATGTCGAGGTAAGTGGGCAGGTATCTAGAGGTGCAGAGCCTGTACCGTCATTCTTTGTGGGCAGTCTACAGACGAATGGTGATCTTGAAGACACATTACGTCACGCTGCAGGGGAGAGTAAATTGGATGCAGATAAGGTTAATCAACTTTATGAGGTTTTATTGAAGAATAAGAGAATTTTTGAGAATAGGATTGGAGAAGCAAATTGTTACGAACATTCGTTAAACGTTATTAATTACTCTGTTTTTGTCGGTCATCGCTATCCCGTGCCTTTTCGTTATCAGAAAATGGTCCAAACTCAAATTAACCAAATGCTGGCAGATGGTATTATCGAGCATTCAAATAGCCCTTATGTGAATTCACTCATTACGGTCCTGAAAGCTGATGGTAAGGTCAGACTTTGCCTTGACGCCCGTCTGCTCAATACGCGCATAAGTTTTGACCAGCTGAAATCCTTGTCAATTGAGGAACTGATGCAGAGCTTTGAGGGGAAGCAATGGTTCACGTGTGTTGACCTTAGCTCTAGTTTCTGGCAGGTCCCTTTAAGGAAAGAGGATAGGGCCTTGACAGCATTTTCACACCAGTATAACCTATATCAATTTCGGCGTGTACCGTATGGTTTGAAGAGTAGTTCAGCGGCTCTGATTCGTGCTCTGAATATAGCTCTAGGTAGGGACACAGGTGAGTTCGTAACTATATATATAGATGACATGGTAATCAGCTCTAGGACTTATGAGGAGCATTTAGTTCATTTGAACTATGTCTTCAAGAAGCTGGACAAGGCAGGACTCACTCTTAAACTTTCTAAGTCATCATTTTGTAGGCAGAATGTCACTTTTCTAGGTCATAATGTATCGAGATTGGGAGTAACACCGGAGGTAAGTAGGGTAAGGAAAATACTGGACACTAGTGCACCTAGCAACGCTAAGGCACTGAAGTCTTTTCTGGGCGTGTGTAACTTCTTTAGGAGGTTTGTTGTGAAGTACTCATGTTTGGTGGAGCCATTCAGGGAGCTACTGAAGGCTGGAAACAGATGGTATTGGAATGAAGCGCATGCCGAAGCATTCCAGGCTCTGAAGCGTGGATTTGAGCAAGCGGTGGTACTGCGATACCCTCTGAGAGACAGAGAGTATGTGGTGATGACTGATGCATCCCATACAGGCATTTCGGGTGTATTGTGTCAAAGAGATGAGCAAGGAGACTTGAGAATTGTGTCTTTAGCCTCGCGTGGATTATCTGCCGCGGAGAAAAGATACACTATCACGGAACTGGAGCTTCTTGGAATTGTTTTTAGCCTAAGTAAATTCAGGATGTATGTTTTTGGTGGTAAGTTCGAGATTTACACGGATCATCATGCTTTGGTTTTCATAAAAACTTGCAAGTTGAGTTCCAACAGGGTAAGTCGTTGGATATTGGCGCTTCAAGAATATGATTTCGACGTCAAACATATAAAAGGTAAAGACAACATATTGGCTGATATGTTATCACGAGATGTATCCTTAAGTAAGGAGGGTTCGGTGTTGAGAGCTGAGGAAGGCATATTGATATGTGCTTGTATGGATCCAGGCAATAAGCATTCACTTGAAATATTGAAGAACATGTTGGTGGAACAGAGAGAAGATGTCAATTTGTGTGAGCCTCTGGCTAGGTTGGAAACAGGTGACTCGGCAACGGTGAAAGTTGGACGGTTCACATATATGATGCAGGGCGGCTTTCTCGCACGCAGGTGTAAGGATGATCGCTGGGCAATATGTGTCCCGACTTCTTTAAGGGAGGAACTTATATGGTTCCTACACAGAGAACTGGGGCATTTTGGCGCGAACAAGGGGCTCTATGAACTTCGTCATGACTTTATTTGGGAGAAAATGGGAAGGGATGTTAGAAAGATTCTCGCTAGGTGTGACCTCTATCAGAAATCTAAATTTCCCGTTCGTTATTTATCCGGTCCTATGCAGGCAGTCCTCACAAGTCGTCCTGGTGAACTTCTTTGTGTTGATCTTTATGGTCCTGTGATTAACGGTCAGTTCGGCTACGAGTACATATTTGTAATAGTTGACGCATTCTGTAAATACGTCAAACTTTATGCATTAAGGAAAGCCACGGGTCTTGCATGTAGCCGACTGATCGAAGATAAGTACATACCTGAGTTTGGCATTCCACTCAGAGTTTTGTCTGACAGCGGACCGCAGTTCACCTCTAAGCACTGGAAAACCAGCATGGAGAAAGTCGGCATCACACACGTTCATTCATCAGTGAGATATCCGCAAGGAAATTCTTGTGAACGATCGATGAAAGAGTTATCTCGACTCTTCCGGGCTTTGGTGCATAACAGACATTCAGCATGGGTGAGTCAGCTTCCCAAAGTTGAGACCTGGCTGAATGCTGTTCAACACGAGAGTACCCGATTAACGCCTTTTGAAATTCATTTTGGTAGGAGACCCCAGAATGAATTAGCGAGAAGTTTGGGCTTAACGGAGGGTAAACAACCGGGGGTGGATTTTTATGTCCAGTTGGCGAAAGAGAATTTGACTAAATCAGCAGAGAAAAGAATTCGCCAACAAAACAAATCTAAACATGACTTTTTCAAGGTGGGAGATCGCGTCCTATTGAGGGTCCCGAAACAGTCTTGTGCCGTAGAGAAGGTCATAAAAGAAGTGGTTTCTCTTATTTGAAGGACCATATGTTGTTTCTCAGCGCGTCGGTAAGTGCGCTTATGTGTTAGAGAATAATGGAATTCGCTTATATGGTACATATAACATTCACTCGTTACGTAAGTATGTGGCGTGAGTTGGAGAGGTAACAGCTGTTACGAAAGGGTGATCGGTGATGAACCTCTAGGACTTGATTTGAATAGGTAGCCTATGTAAGGTGGTATGAAGGCTGTTGATCTGGACTAAAGGTTAGTGGTAACCGTAATTATGAAGGTATGTATTTGGGGAGAGACCGTGTTGGAGTTATCTCAAAGAGATAAGGGTGACAGGAGGAGTGCTCGCTGTAGGAAGGTGAGAGTCAGGTTTTGAAGGAAGCTAAATGGGACTCATTAAGCACAGAGATAAGATGAATTACATAGATTTCTATATTTTGATATTATTTCAGTAGAGGTTCACATTGTAATTAATTTTCAGAGATTTTGTGTAATGCAGCCTGTAAGCCCTATAGCTTACGTGTGACGTACTGCAGCGAAAATTGTGTTAATTGACATGTGTATGCGTGTGAGAGGTGGAATTCCCGACATATCGAATACAGTTCAGGAGAAGTTATGACTACACTATATAACATTGTAATTTGGTCGAATCTCCGTAAACTCTACTCCAGGAATTAACCCTCCGAAGTGATATTATTTCATACGTGTAGTATGGAACCGACCCGTAATGTGACATAATTATTATTGTGTCACGAGAAGAAAATTTACCGTGTGTAAATACAGGGTAAAATATAAATATATGTTCTATTTTTCAGGGAATCGATTTCGTGTAACATGCGGTGTTTCCGCTATTCAAAAACACTTGAACGCACAAGTTGCAAATGAATACAAAGTGAACAATGACGTAATTATGTTGAAGATGATTGCAAATTATACTTGGACATAGAAGGGTATTATTATATGTTGTATTTTTTGTATGTTGTGACATATTTTTTTATATTCGTGTTGGAAGGAAATCAGCACTACATTACTAGGTAATATAGCGTGATCTTCTAGGGCGTTCTGTAATATGTTCACAACGGCAAACTATTACTTGTTATTTATATATTTAGATTTATTATTATTATTATTATTATAATTATTATTATTATTCGTACTTATTTGATATAATTCTTTAATTATTATTATTATCATTATTATTATTATTATTAAGTTTAGATTCAAGGCTAACTGAGCCATGGAGATGTTTTATTACACACGATAACTCCAATTATTTTCGCTATTTGAATCAAAGGGATTCGACATATTTCAGTTATTCTACAGTATGTTAACTTGCGAGGTGACCACAGTCATGAGACCCTTTTCTTATTTTCTTAAGACAGATTTTAAAACCGTGGCGAGTGCAATTATTCCGAGTGACAAGCACAGCAGGGGATCTCCGCTGAGTAAGTGAACAATGGACAGCCTGCTACAACAGATTTCAAGAGATTAGTGTCAAAGGAGCTACCTGGCTTCACAAGGTGTGCCTGTACCAAGTGAAGAGGATTTTAACTGATGTTTTCTAAGAAGGAGACGGGGTCTACTGGAACGTATCTCTGAGACAGAAGACCATAGCAAACGTATTTTGATTGGTCGACGAAGGATTATTTTCTGCAGGAGTGGGGAGAAAGACGGAGGGCACTTGAGGGCTGGCGCGTTTAAGGAAAGAGTCACTCACTACTGTGAATCTTATTGGGAATGAAGTAAGTCATTCAGACCGTCGATAGTTTGGACTTGATTGTGCATATAAGACATATGTCTTCGTCTTTCCATGCAATAACGACAATGGTTGTGTTTTTGGCCAAAGTCGGTAAAGTGATTTATGGAGTTAGAACTTCGTCACTGATCAAGCTAGCAGCTAAATCTACATCATCGCTGCTCAGTAAATATAATTAACGGAACTTGTCTGCTGGGATCCTTCAAGACGTCATTCCAAGAGATGAATCAACGCCCCTGGAACAACTACAAGTCTTAACTATGGAGACCAATTCCTTCGACACGCAACCTCGGTAAGCTAGGCTGACATATATTATTCAAAATCTCTTCTTTTATATTTCTGGCAAATAACTTCACAGTTTTGGAAATAACGTTAAATTTAATATCGGTCTCATCACTTTTCTCGCCTCTCAGGTTAACATAACTTCAGTAAAAGTATTTACTATTTATTATTATTAACTTTTCATATTTTGTTTTTGTGTAGAATTAAATTCAGTATTTTAATCCATGCCTTGCTTTCCTTTTTCAGTAGTTAGAAGTACATGTAAGTCATCCCTTATCCCCAATGCAAAAACTAACTGGTTGATTACTTTGATTTCGCCACGGGCTGGGAGAAAGAGGTCTCAGGTGCTCCACTGATGTTAATTTATCATTATTTGTGTTTCTTTTATTGGTCTTCAACACTTTGTTGCGACCATGGCGCCCAACATTTCATTTTGAGAGCACTACTGAAGGTAAGTTCACAATACCAGTGTGTATTAACAGGTGTCTCAATTCAATTTCATGACCTATTACATTTATCATCCAACAGTGAGCAAATCACCATCCTAAAAGACATTACAACATCATCAGCGTAGCCCACTAGATTCCTGTCCTCTGGCATCTCCAGACGTAACAAGCCATCATACATGATGTTCCAGAAATCTGGACCAAGGATCTATCCGTGCGCTGCTCCACCCGTCAGTCGTTTTGCCCTTTGTCCATCTTCCGTATCATACAGCAGAGTGCGATCCCTGAAGTAGTCTCTCATTATGCGCATAAGATACTCTGCTACTTTGAATGTCTCTTCAAGAGCTTCCAACATGTAATTCCAACTTGCCGAATTAAAAGCATTCTTTACATCCAGAGTCACAAGAAGTGTCACTTTACGAGAATGATGATTGCCCATTTGCGCTCTTTCTACTGTGTTCACATCAATAGTCGATAGTCCTCTTCGAAATCCATGCTGATGAACAAATAAATCCCCAACTATTTGAACTGCTGAGAGAATTCTTGGCTGCAGAAGTTTCTCTAGGCCTTTTCCAGCTGTGTCCAACATACATAAAGGTCTATAAACACCAGATTTTCCTTTGCTGATCAAAACCAACCGAGCAATTTTCCATCGGGCATTAAAAAACCCGCTTACAGGCAATGATTATACATATTCAACAACAGTTCTGGACAATGTTCTGATATTATCTTTAGCACTTCTGCTAGTATATCATCTGGTACTGGAGCCTTTTTGTTTCCAAGGGAGCTAAAAGCTGTATTCAGTTCTTCTACTGTGAAGAGAGGTATATCATTCAGTTCACTTTCATCGTCACAATCAGTCCTCTCTGGATGGTCGGGGAAAAGTGTATCCACAATTGTTTTAATGGTTTGTGAATCCATGCTCGGGTTTGAGAATTTCCAAAGTTTCTTCATTACAATCTTATAACCCTGGCCCCATGGATCATCTTCCACTTCCTTAGCCAAAGCCCACCATTTATCAGCTTTACTCTTCTTAATGGCTTTGCCAAGTTCCTTCTTTGCTGACTTATACTCCGCTGTGACTGAGGTATTCACTTGTCTGCCTTTCGTCCTCTGGGCCATGCGTCGAAGTCGCAGACAGTTTCTTCTCAATTCTGCAATATCTCCGGTCCACCAATACGCTGAGCGTCTGCTAGTTCGTGGTCTCTTTCGGGACATTGATGTATTGCATGCTTGCTGGATTAGCTGCATGATGAGTTCAACACGTACACCAGCTGATTCTTTTCCTCTACAGCAAGAACATTTTTCTGCTATGTTTTCCATTCCATTTTGTATTACATCAAGAAACGTTTCCTTGTCAATGCTGGCTATATTCCACCATGCTGGCCTGTGCAGTATGTTTCTTGCTTGAGGAACTTCCTGAAGTAAACGAAAGATGATATACTGGTGATCACTCCCTGTATAGTCCTCAATAACTTGTCATCCAGTAATCTTAGGCGCGATATCCTCCGTTAAGAATGTTACATCCGGTATTGTTCCCTTACATCCTGGCCGTCGGAATGTTGGTACATTTCCAATGTTATTGGCCACTAAACCTGTTCTAGCTGCCATTTCCAGTATGCGTCTTCCTCTGGAGTCTGTTTGCGGCATGCCTCATTCCAACGCTTGAGCATTAAAATCACCAGCGACCACTGGTCTTTTGTCCATTTCACACAATGCATCCTCAAGGCCATCAAGTTTCATTTGAAAGATTGGGACAGATTCATTTGGCGTAAAATAACAGCTTACTATAGTGATTCCCCCAATCTGTACCCAGACAAAACCGTTTTCACATCTATGCTCTGCGACTGAGAATTTTCCTAGATCTGGTATCCAAATTGCAGCTGTTCCAAGATTATCCGCAAACCACCCAGGATGGTCCCTCTCTTGATATTCTTCACTAATAATAATGATTTCTGCTTCCATCTCATAAATCAGCTGTGTCAGAAGGTCGTTAGCTTTTTGACTCCTGTGCATTTTTGCTTGAAGGATTTGCATAATTTGCTGTGATGTTTTGCCTTTTCAAGAGCTTCACGAAAAACTGTGCATGCACCCGATTCAGGAGCATGATTTCGTTGAACTTCATTGAAGCCTTTATATGTACAAAGCATGCATCGCGGATTATTCTTTTTACAGTCTACTGCTTTATGACTAGCTTCTTCACACTTAAAACAAAGCTTACTTCTGTCAGGGCCTTCGCATTTCCATGCCAAATGTCCATATCACAGGCACCGAAAGCAGCGAGGTAAAAGGGTTCTAACACGTACTCAGCAGTATAGACATCCTATCTTAATTCTTCTTGCTTCCAGAAGTTTCTGAGCATCCTCATCTTTAGTTTCAAAAATTGCAAGTTTCTGTCCCCAACTATTTGGTTTAGTTACCGAAATTTTCAGCTCTCCATGAATATTACCAGAATCTCGTCTGACAGCTTCCTCCAAATCTGCAACGGTAGTGATACCATCCATGTCCCGAATCTCCAGTGTAGTTCGGGGTATTAAAGCCTTTACTTCACCATCTTGTCCAAGAGCATCTCTCAAAGATTTACTGAATTTCTCCCTGTTTTCAATCTGCGTTGTTTTCTTGAACTGAAGAAGAACAGCCCCATCTCTAGTTTTACGGATAGATCGAATGTCTGCTCCATTGTCTTCCGGCTTCACCTTATTCCTGATATCCTTCAGAACATCAGCGAAAATCTCACCCTTCTTTGTTTTGATAATTACGGCTTCTGAACGACTCCTTAATTTAGAATAAGGTCGTTTTCCACTCTCGCTAACCGCTGTATTTTTAAGATCGCTTTTGACCTGCTCCATTGGAATATCATCAGGTTTCCTCTCCTCACTCTTCTTCTTTCTCTTCTTCTTAGATAGAACCTTTTCCCAATTTCCTTCATCTTCCTCCATTTCATTTGTTGCTAATGATGTCCTAGTCAATTTCTTGTTCTCCACGATAGTTATTCCCTGCTACAGATCTTCTGCTGATTTCTTTCATGACATCCTACATGTTGCTCCAGCATCTAGAGCTTCTTCTAACTTCATGAGGCCGTTTTTATATCCATTTTTAAGTTCTTAATAGGAATGGCCATAATCTTCTTTAGTAGTGATCTGGCCGTCTCAAGATGCATCTCTTCTTCATGTTGATTCTCTGTTATATGCCGACCGATATCATCAATCTGATTTAAGTCAATACTCCTACCCTTTACGCAATTTTGGATGCTTTCCTTTGATGTTCCCAACAGCTCAGCTGTATCACGCTTCTTCCGTCATACTGATGGCGGAGTCTAGTAGGCCGTAACTCGAATCGAGAGAATGAGATCTTTGGTAAGCGATAGGAGCGCTTGCACAAGAAAATGATCGTCTATCTGTCATCTATCTTCTGTGTGATTTCATCTTTGACTAGATGGCTGATCACAACAAGGTTATTTCACCACAAGATTTTTAATGCTACACACGATATTATGTCGTTCCAACTGCAAACAAATACATCCACCACACAATGGAGGTTGAAACAACTGTACCAACCCACTTTGGTAAGTCACTTCACAATACAAACTCACTCTCCGAAGCTATTCATAATAATAATAATAATTATAATGATTCTGACCCACTTGATGAAGACCTACAGAATACGGCGGATGAGAAAAGACGTAAATATCAGCCACCTGCCGCTGAGCTCAGCCATATATACTGTACGGCCTAAAGGATTTTTTTTTCATTCCAGTTGTTGTCTCTGTGAATGACAAACTACACACTTTGCTCTTATCATTTTGGTTTTATTCAGTTTGTAGACAAGTCTGATATAAACAGAATTGAAAGAGAAAATGAATATCGCAATTTTATAAAATTACTAACTTAAAAAGGGATGGAGGAAGCCAGGTAAATTAGCGAAACCTTTTAATATTGTCAGGAGAATGTGGGATAGTAAAGCGACAGATGAGAACCAGAACAAAGATGCATGTGAAACAAGTATACGGGTACATGAGATGGTATCCTAAACTATAAAACTTAGTTAACGTCTAGGATAGTCTCTCTGTAACAATTAGTACATAATCAGTGTTTTGATAATTGTTTATATAATTTAATATAATGTAAATTAGTTGTAGGTTTGTGGCTTATGTTTAAATTTAGGTTGCGATTTATTAATCTTACTATTAGTGAATCACTGGTAGTGGCTACGCTGGCTAAAGCTCAGCATTAGGTCATGGGGCCAAGCTCTCTGCTGACTCGGTAGACGCGTGGGTTCGAGCCCCACCGTCGGCCGTCCTTGAAATGGTTTTCCGTGGTTTCCCATTTTCAACACCAGGCAAATGCTGGGACGGTACCTTCTGACAGGCAACGGCCGCTTCCTTCCACATCCTTGCCCAGTTTCATTCACCATCATTCATTTCATCTCTCATTAACTCCTCTCATGAGGTTGGTGTCAGGAAGGGCATCCGGCGGTAAAAATCATCGCCACAAAGACTTCCATCGCATCTCATCCCCGACCCCGTTGGAAAACGGGAATAATAAGGGGTAGACCTACACTATTAGTGAATCACTGTAACTAATAATCACATTTATCAGGTGATGGTTGTAATAAATAATACTCTCGTCCCAATCTCTGGTTATCCGAGATTTGGAACAGAGGGTATTCTTAATCTTAGAAAAGAAATCTCTGTGAATGGTTTAGTTACAAAGGACTGGGAAAAAGCAAAGGAAAGCCTTGGTTTGAAGAGGAACCATATGAGGCTGCTTTCCTTGGTACTGCAAGTAGCCTATTACAGGGCCATCCAGACAGCGCTCCCCGAGCGTTAGCTCTCCGGCCGCGCTCTAAGCCAGTGCTCCGAGCGCTTTGTTGGAAGGTAGTTTCAGAAGTGGTGGGAGGAGCTTAGCAGACTAAGCGCGCTGAAGTGTGCAGCCTATCCTTCAGTCGCTAGTCGAGTCCAATGGGCTTTGTTGACAGCGTGTAAGTAAATCAGTTTTGCAGTGGTCATGACTGAACAGACTAGCAGTCTTTAAACAGAATGTGAAATTTCATTTTTCTGTACAGCTTATAAAGGGCATACCAATTTTTTAGTGTGTAACAAAGATGTAATGTGTTAAAAAGAACACAATTTGTTGTTGAATTTTCCTCTCCAATATGTTCACATTTCAGTTTGGAATAAATCACAATGTTCTTTACTTAACACTTGTGTTCGTTTCCAGCACATTCCATACATCGGAGTACCATTCGATTTGTATATGCTGTATATTTGTTATGGCAAAAAAGCCCTATTAATATGTCAACATTCCCACAAGAGCCGTTAGCCGCACGACTGTACGTACGTATCTAGTCAGCGTGATCCGAACTTCGTCCGTCTCTTCGGTGCCACAGTGCAGTGGTGGTAGGGGAAGGAGCGCTAGTCTGACTGCCCAGTGCTCCCCGAGCGCAATGACTGGATGGCCCTGCTATAGTGCGTAAGGTTTCGTCTCTTCAGTGAGTTGATCTGAACATCTTGAGATCCAGCGCTATCATCAGTGTCTTTGACTCGCAACGAGTCCGACGATGATGCTTTTGTATTTTCATTTAAATGTCATATTTATAATAATAATAATAATAATAATAATAATAATAGATCATTAGGAAAATCTTAGAAGCAAGATATACCCAAGATTATTTTGGGAGAGTCAGTGGCTAGCTGACCCACTGCCCAGTAAACTGAGAGCGATCAAGGGAACTACTCGCGTGTGGCGGAGCTCTTTCCTGTCACGGAGAGAGTCCATCATTTTGTGTAGGCTAAAGATAGGTCATACAAGATAAACCCCCTGTAGCTAATAAGAAGGGAAGACCCCCCGCTTTGTACCTGTTGAGCCGTTTTCACCGTGGCCCACATTTTAACCGAGTGTGTGGATCTTGCCGACTTACGAAGAAACCTTGGTTTGCAGATGACACTCAAACTTATATTAGCCGATGACGCGGTGGCTGCTGATCGCGTTATCCGCTTTATAAGTGAGAGTGGGTTACGGCCAGCAATCTAAATTTTCCAGTGTAAATTGACTCAACGACTTGTTCGTTTTTGAATGATAATTTTTTGTTTTTCCGTAATTTTTGTTTATTTTTATAATTTTTATATTTATTTAATTTGTTGGTTTTATTTTACAAATTTTAGGTCTTTTTAAATTTAGGTGTCCACCTCAAAATTTTAAAATCAATTCCAAATTTGTATTCTTTAATCTGTGTTGAGAGGGGCAGATGACCTCGTAGTTTCGCCCCTTAAATCAACAATAACTAACGAACTACTTATATACCCAAGATGGTTACAGGTTACAATCTATCAAAACAACAGAACGGTATTCGAAGATCGAAATTGATACTAAGAAAAGACGAGTGAAATTCTTTGGTCATCTCACTAGATGCGACTGACGAAAACGATAATTGTTTATGTAACCTCACTGAAGAACTCAACACCTTGGCTAGAAGAACTTCGAAAGGACCTCAAAAACGCAAACATAAGTGCAACAGACATTTCAGAAAGGGACACCTTCAGACACAAAGTAAACACATGGGAAGTTACATCAGAGCATCTAAAACAAAAACAGTACAGACCAAAGTGGTCGGAAGAACGTAAAAAAGCCTTCTCGGAAAGAATGAAAGCCTATTGGAATAACAAGAAGAACCCAACAGAAAGTTGATTGAGTTATTTGCTTAACGTATTCCATGTATTGGGAGAATTTGCTTGAAATAAATAAATAAACAAATATTTAAACAAATAAACAAATAAATAAATAAACAAACAAATAAATAAACAAATATATAAACAAATAAACAAAAAAATAAACAAATAAACACATAAATAAACAATCAAATAAAAAATAAAAATAAGCAAACAAATAAACAAATAAATAAACAAACAAATAAACAAATAAATAAACAAACAAATAAATAAATAAATAAATAAATAAACAAATAAACAAATTAACAAATAAACAAATAACCTTATAAATAAATAAACAAACAAATAAATAAACAAATAAATAAACAAACAAATGAACAAACAAACAAATAAATAAACAAACAAATAAACAAATTGACAAATAAATAAATAAACAAACAAATAAATAAATAAACAAACAAATAAATAAATAAACAAATAAATAAACAAACAAATGAACAAACAAACAAACAAATAAATAAATAAACAAACAAATAAACATATAAATAAATAAACAAGCAAATAAATAAATAAACAAACAAATAAATAAACAAATACATAAACAAACAAATGAACAAACAAACAAATAAACAAATAAATAAATAAACAAACAAATAAATAATCAAACAAATAAATAAATAAGCAAATAAATAAACAAATACATAAATAAACAAATAAATAAATTAACAAATAAATAAATTAACAAATAAATAAACAAACAAACAAATAAACAAACAAATTAATAATTAAATAAACAAACAAATAAACATACACATTAACAAATAAATAAACAAAGAAATAAACAAAGAAATAAACAAAGAAATAAAAAATAATGGCAATAATGCAAGAAGCAAACGCCTGTCTTTCCTTTCCCTATCTCTGAAGTGCTGAAATAGCAAGGGATTCATTGTTCACGTTCACCAGGCATTCTGCAACTGCTTACGTGACTCATGCATATAAGATACATTTACCTGTGGACAGTCGACTCCAATCAGCATCTTTCATGTTACTCATGATATAAGGATGTTCAATAACTTTTACTGTACATTAAAGATACTATTTCACAAAATGATTGCATTTCTGACTGTCAAAAGGTGTAATGAAAACACTATTACTCCGGTTCGTGCTACATCATTCGAATTGAAGAATGGATCTCAGGGGGGGGGGGGGGGGGGGAGCTTGTGCTCGATATCATTTGAGAGGGAAAGAATACTCATACGGACACACAATAGATTTGGGGGATTAGAAAGGGAAAAAAGCAGGCAATGAGCAACTTCCTTTGAAACTGGCTCTTGTAGACCATCTCGAAATTAGGTGGTGATGTGGCATCAACAAAAGAGAGAGAGAGGGAGGCCCAGAGTCTTTTGTTATTTCAAGTACATTAGTGTTCAAAGTCGAAGCAACCTCAAACTTTCATTATTCAAAAGGTGTATTTTGTTCCTTGTTTTCTGTGGGGTTGGCATTGAAAACTCAAAACTGCTGGTTCAATCCCAGCATTCATTCAAGTTTCAAGTTTCAAATACCAGATAAGTTTACATAAACTTATTCCATTCGAGTGCAGTGTAGCATTTGTATATTCGCCACACGAGATATTACTAGGGCTCGGACGTTTAGGTGCTAAAAATCGGGAAAATATTTATTTTGTATGTATTAAATATACCTGACATATGTGGCAAAAAAGTAAAAACCGCTTGTGGTCTATTCGGATTCGGGGGAGACCACAGTAGTGTGCCATGAGGTAAATCGGAGTGCCTCAAAACCCCGTAAAGACAAAATCAGACCAAACTCAAGACTGTGGTTAATGACTTTTAATGTCAACTCCTTCTTGAAAATGGGAAAACTTAAGAATATTCTTGACAAATCTCGAGAACGGAGAAATCGAATCATCGCTTTTCAAGAATCAATGTATACTGATGAGCACCCGTTTGACTCGGAAGGGTACAGAATATATAAGGGAAAGCCTGTTGTAAGAGCTATGCCAAATTGTCCTCAATTCGGTACTGGATTTATAGTAGACAAGACAGTACTTGATTCTATTGTGGACTTTAAATCCTTCTCAGGTCGACTTTCCACCATGACAGTTAAATCAGTTAATAAGATCTACACGCTAGTCAATGGACATGCAGCAACCAATATTACCAATAGACAGGACGTTGATAAAGTAGACGAATTCTGGAACTTGTTAGACGATGTTCTTCAGAGAATCCCAATAAACCATGTTAAGATCTTAATGGGTGATTTCAATGCCCATATTAGCAAAGAAAAAGAGTATAAATACTGGGTTGGTAAATGGTCAGGTCATAAGCAAACCAACAGGAATGACATGAGACTAATAGAGATATGCAGGAACCATGATCTATTTTTAAATCAATATTTTTCAAGAAAAAATCATCAAAAACTAAGACTTGGATATCACCAAATCCACTATTGGGTGAATTTCAGTTGGACCATGTACTGATCTCTCGTTCCAACACGGCGGAAATCATGAAACTTAAAGTCCTCAAAGGATTAGATCTGGACTCTGACCATTACTCCACAAAATTCTCTTTGGACATTATCCCAGAAAGGAGGAAATGTGCTCCAAAATTACCATCTCGTTGATATGATGTCCATCTTATACAAAATAGTACGGAATTCACGCGAGACACAAAAGTTGACTCCACAGAATTGGCAGCAACTTCAAGCTGAACTTCTAAAAACGGCTGAAAAAATTGCGCCTCTAACCAGGGTACGGAAACATGCATGGTGGACTGATGAGTGTGACCACCTCATAAACCTAAGACAACAAGCATGGCAGAACTGGATGTGCAACAAGAATGAAAGGACGCTACAATATCTTCAAGACGTTAGAAAAACAGTAACAAAATCGCTAAGAGTGATTCGTAAAAATCATGAAAACACTAACTTAAAAGATATAGAAGAGGACTTCAAGAAACATCATTCTAGAAATTACTATAGAACATTCAAGCAGAAATTAACTAAATATTCACCACCTTCTCTCCATTTTCAAAATAACCGTGGGAACATCGCCCACTCCAACTCGGAAAATTGTGCACTTCTTGCAGATTATTTTGGCAAACTACTCAATTGTGAGAAACCTCAGGAAACATTTCAATTTTGTCATAATCTACGGAATCCTGACTCGGAACTACCGGACATACAGGATGAAATAATCCAATCCATGAAAAACAACAAAGCGTCGGGAGAGGACCAGATCGTTGCAGAACTATGGAAAAATGTAGGTGAAAACCTCATCATCAAACTCGAAGAAATTATTGATGAAATCTGGCAAACTGAAAAAATACCTCCAGATTGGAAGATGGCGATCATCCATCCAGTATCCAAGAAGGTAGCAAAACGAACGCAAGCAATTACCGAGGGATCTCATTACTCTAGGTAACTTTTTTTTTTTTGTCCAAAGCCCTTTTGAACCGTGCCTATCTTCAACTGGACCCGCAGATTGGTGAATACCAAGGTGGGTTCCGGAAAGGCCGATCGTGTACAGAGCAAATTATCAATTTGAAAAAATCAGTGTCTTACTTCCGTAAAATGTCAAACAAAAATTATCTCATTACTTTGTTGACTTTGCAAAGGCTTATGACAGCATTGACCGTAATCCCTTGTTGCTGTACTCTCAGAATTTGGATTAGATCGCAAGACAACATCAATCATCAAAGATACCCTCTTGAATACAAGTTCAAAGGTTAAATTTATGGGAGGACTGAGCGCAGAATTTTCAATTGATACAGGAGTGCATCAAGGAGATGGATTATCTCCATTGTTGTTGAATTGTGCGCTCGAAAAAGTCGTCTGAGAATGGAGACGAGCTGGTGCACCATCCCATAGATTAGGACCAAAACTCAAAGGGATAGCACTAGAGTGTTTGGCATTTGCGGATGACATGGCGTTAATTGCTCCAAGCATTTCTGATGCCCAGAAACAACTTGAATTACTCAAAGAACACGCAGCAAAAATCGGCTTACGGAATTCTTTTGATAAAACAAAACTTATGACGGATATTAAAACTGCTCCGAATACACTCCGCATCGGTAATTGTCAGGTCTCCCGAGTGAAAGACTTCAAGTATTTGGGTGAATGGTGGTGTATTCTTTGGAATACACGGTAAGATACCGTAGAGTAAGCGTTTGCTTCTCTTTGCTCTAGTTCATCCCTTCCTTTTTTCGCAAACACCAACAGTGATCTCCTGATTTCTCTTTGTTGGTATATGTCTCTCATACTACCCGTAAGTCAGTTCTAGATATATATCTACCTTGACCTACCTAGCGTCATCTAGCAGCGAATCTCTGAAGTTCCTCAATTCTTCCCTGTACAAGAGGACTTCCTTATCAGTCTAGCCACCAGATCTCGTCGCTATCGCTTGCTATCATCTCCGTGATCAAGAGAACTTCGTCTACTTTTTCACCCTCCAGGCTGCGCTAGTGACTCCTACTATCAACTCTTTGAAGACCATTTCATCAAGAAGATTTTTATAACTGTAAAGTTGGCTATTCTTATATGTATTCCTTTTGTCTCCTACCCCCACTCTTTTTCCCTTCCCTGGTCCCTCCGCGCTCCGTTGAGCGGATCTCACTTCTACGTCGGAAGTCAAACCAGTCAGTTAGAGCTTAACTAAAGCTCGCCTCCTCAACTCTAGAGGCAAACTTTTAAATTCGACGCCATGTTCGAATTTTAGAACCAACCGTCAACAGCAACATCGCCTTCTTTATGAAGCAAAGATAAGTATCGACTTCATGTTTTAACCTCATTCTCATCGCTTTTAAAATGCTCAATGCTTTTATTTGGATTTTATAGACAGTGAAAGTTATTATGTGAAAATAACTGCTTTCTAGAGATCTTCTTGATCAAACTTAAACTATCAATATGAAAGATTTTCTGAGATGCTATCTCACATCGAGGGATATTTCCAAAATACCCACTGTCTATATAATCTAGTTTTCCGCCGAGGGATTCTCTACCCAATTTAAACAAGTCATCATTGCTCTGGAACCTTCCAGAACCTGCACTCTATCTACCAGTTATACTGTCATGTACTTTCCACTCACATATGGGAATACTTTTTTCAAACTAAGGTATCTTCCTTATGAACTGCTAATCAATATCTAATTTTTCTTCCTCCGTTGGGATTTTTCTGGTGCATTCAACTATAACCTACAAGTTTCTCAAGCAATAGACTCTCGCAAATCTAGTGTAACTAGTTATTTTCCACCATTGCAATAACTTTCTTTGCCATCAACGTTTTGTGCTACTGCAGTGAACTCTTCAACTATATCAACAGACTATAGTGAAAACAGTGCCTGTTTAACTTTTCATCCGCGTCGCGCTCGTCCAAGTACAATAAATACGGCCATGAACACTTTTCCACAATCCCATTTGATCTTTCCCAAACCCTATACTAACAAACTAAAATAATAAAATTGTTACTTTAGGTCTTTTTTTCAATGAGGTGTCACTCTACATAAGTGCCCTCCCTTATTTGCTCCATGTATAACGAATTAATGTCTGTAAAACTTCGTGTCTAGTACACGCCTTAAACTATATTGTTTCTCCCTTTTAATGAGGGAATCCAATTCTTTCTACTCAACAGTGAGTTATCTCTAGGTTTCACGAAAGGGATACTTGCCCCATTTTTCTCGTGATCCCTACTTAAACATAGGAGTTCTAGAAACTTCCTTTCAATTGTTCTCTTCAGGTTTCACAATAAGTGACCTGCCCTATTTGTATAATCTCCTTTGTATAATCTAACCACGTAGTTCAGTATTAATACAAGAAGTTATAGAAAGTTCTATTTCATTTCTTCCTGTTTTTGTTGTTGTTGTTGCTTTCGAAGTTGTTATTATTTCTAAGATACTTATCTAGAAATCCTTAAAGTACACACCTTGTACTTGATTTATTGTTTAACTTTAACTACGTCAGTTATCTTTAAATTTTTCATTTATTCATCTTAGCCATATCAAAATCTTACGAAGATTGTAAAGCATATAAAAGGTTTAAAACCAAAAGAATTATCAATTGCCTGGCGCAAGCTTTAGATGTTTTCAGAGGTCTGCGACCCCAATTGTTTATAAAAATCAAAATTATATATTTGTTACAAAAACTACTTCCTTTTACATTGTTAAATAAATTAAAGATTTGTTTTTCGCTTTATCATTTCTCTAACATAACGGTTAGGCAAGATCCAGTCTTCCTTGACTCTTCCTATTTAATAAAAATAAATCTATTGATAGGGTTTTCACCACTTGTTGCATTTGAGCAAGAACTCTTAGTAACTTAGTAAAGTCTCTCTTAGCTTTAATAGCTAATTCTAACTGGCCAGTAAGGCAAGCATAGCTCGCTACGCCAGCTTCCTGCTTGTGGAGATTCTCTCTAACACATATGGTTGGTTTTTCAAAATATAAGTGTTTCTCATTGTCTAAACTTTTAGTCGGCACCTTACTGGGTAAAAGCTTAGTCATTTCTAAATGCAACTATTGGTACACTTACCAAAATTATTCCCAAAAGTATAATTGCTTTATCCCTATCCTTCTTGGAAGCATTTGGTCGCTCTTTAGAAATCCTACAATTTCAAAAACTAAAATATCAAAGCTGATTCAAATTATTTGCACTCTTCAAATTACCTGTTTAGAAACAAACTCCTTTGAACAGATACACAATAAATCTGTTACTCTTTGTCTTGCCAGACCACCACCCTTCCCCATAGTAGGCATTTTTATGCTTGAGAGGGAATACGCTACAGCAACTTTCTTGCGAACAGCCCAAGTTCCAGCTGCGTTTCCTGTTAGCTTTGCCCAGGTCCCTACCCACTTTAGGTATCGGAGAGCGGATTTGCAGTGGCAGCTGCCTTTGAGTATCCTTAAAGTTAAAATTATAACTTCCGTTGGACTCTCGTCCTATTTCTCCATCCTTTTCCTCCAGTCCGAAACCCACTTCTTTTTCTTTATCATCTTCCCTTGGGGGGTAGGTTATTCCCAAGCTAATAATCTACCCAAATAGATCAATGAAACTGGCAACGAAAGAAAAGCTATAGAAGCAAGACTACAGAAAATGGAAACTGCTTTCCATTTGACAAAACAAGTTTATAACAAAAAAATGCCTCCCTTGGAATTGTAAAATTCAACAGTATAACACAGTAGACTTGCCTGCAGCCCTTTATGCAGCCGAGACACTTAATCTACAACATAAAACACTGAGAAATCAATTGGAGATTAAGGAACGCAAAATCATGCGGAAAATGTTGGGATCAAGAATTAAAGATGGAATTCAACTTCCGAAACCTAATGCTGGAATCTATTTAAAAATTACTAAAATCACAGACACAATCTGTATGAGAAGGATCCAATTCATGGGACAGTTGGACAGAATGGACCCAACTAGGTTAACAAATAAAACCTATACGTTTTTTGCAGAAAAAGGCAACAAGGTCCAATTGGTACTGCGCCAGAATTTATTGAAGGTCATTACTCAAGAACTGATCGGGAGATGAACCAAGACCCCAGAAAATAAATGAGTGGATAAAAATTTTTATTTATTAAAAATTTGAGTAATATGGGAAAAACTGTATGGAAATGAGTGAAATACTATAGATCTTATGCATTTATAAAAAGACAAGGAAGTAGGAATGATTTAAAGATGGACATATATTCCATTATACGAAAGGGGGAGGTTCACTTTACGAGAAAGATCACGCCACTTGAAGCGAGAGTTACGTCATGAGAGAGGGGAAGAGGCGAAGGTCGAACTGCGGACGGAAGTCAGGAGAGGTGGTAGGAGTTACGTCACACCACGGGAGGAGAGGAAGTGAGACGAGAACTTGAGGAATGCGGAGAGCAGGACGAGAGAGTTTTTTCCAATTGAGATTTGAACGAGAGAAGACCTCGAGCATAAACGAGTATCTTTATAATAGTGCTACGGTTCACAAAGGTTGGAAGTAAGGAAGAGTGTAATTTCAGTAACTTGGGAGCAAGCTACAACTATATATTGCAGTACTTATGCAAAGTGTTCCATATAGCTAGAAACATTTTCGACAAGAAGCTACTCAGTATTTCTACGTGTAAAAGCTTATTTGAACATTGTATTGAAAATGCAAGTTATAAGGCAGCAACGGGGAGGTCTCAAGTATATTATCAAGAATATGAATATTAACATGTGCTAAGTTAAGCATGGGGAAGTTGAAGACTACAAGGATGTCAGTTGAATTCCAGATTCACTAACATGAAAGACGCTACAAATATCTACGCAAAGCGCAACATCACCGAGCAAAACTCATACCTTTCTACGAGAGTTTTAACACATCTTGAGACACGAAAAAGCTTGCATAAACGACAGTATTACACCGTGATGTCTATTCTGAAGAAAACCGATGTCTATTCTGAAGAAACCCGATGTCTATTCTGAAGAAACCATGATGTCTATTCTGAAGAGATGGAGAATCGAAGCCAGCCTACTTGGAGCGAAGGAGAGACGGGAGTTGGCAGAGCTGTTCTCGGCGAGGTCATTCACCGCGAGTCCAGCTGGTGCTGTCACAAAACCGGTCTTCATAGCTGTGGACATTGCTATGAACACGACAAGTTTGGTTTGGAAGGAGCGATGCAAGTATTTTCAGCAGTACAGAAGTCAACACAAGGTAGTGAGAAAATTGTCTTTTATAATGTAGAATTGTAGTTTAGTTGTGTGATTATCCAATTGACCAACCGCATATTTTTCAACCACATACTTTCAATAGCATTTTTCTTAACTGCATTATTTGAAACGTGTAATTTTGTCAAAGTAATTAAATTTGTGTAGATCTTGTTATTGTGATTTTTCATATTTTTCTACGGAGTTATTTGCCGTATTTCCTGGAAAATTTCAGTCACTTGGACGAAATTTTGGCATGATGATGATGCTATTAACACTAAGGTTATAATTAAAGTAAAATCGTGTAAATATTTTCATACTTGCGTTAGATTTAATTTAATTAAGTCTGTTTTATCGCAGCGATGGAATATAAAGGAATTGAGAGGAATATTGGAAGGAATAAAAAGGAATATACAGGAATTGAAAGGAATATAAAGGAATTGTTTAGAGGAAAGCAAATTATTGAAAGGAAGTGTATTAAAGGAATTTAGAGCGTTAAAATAAAAAGGAATGAAGAGTGAACTATATAAAAGGAATAGAACGTTGAACGAAGTAAAGCAGGAGTAAGATTATAATTGAAGTAAAATGAAATTTATTGGAGCAAATTTAAGTACAGTATACTTAAGAAGTAACGTCACGAAGTGTAAAGAATATTTCGACAACTCATGATGTTGATTCGAGTGTCAGAAATTTATTATGAACGAAAGTATTACGAAAAGCTTAAACCCATATGTCTAATGAAATTTAGAGCGTTAAAAACATAAAGGAGTTTGTTAAACAAATATCAATGGAATGAAGTCAAACTTATATCTTTTGTTAAGAATATGAATATTTACTGATATTTCTTGAAAAGTTGTAATAAAATGTAAAGCTGAATTTAAACACGTGAAGAGGAAAGTTAACGAAATTAAATCACAGGGTGATTAGAAAAGTGAAAGTACAGAGATTTATTACAGAAATGAAATTACGAGCACGAGGCGATGTTGTATCAATTATAGAGGAGAAATGTTAAGTAAAGGAAGTATATGTATTGAAGTAGAAGTTTATAGTTGAATTACCGTGCAGATTAAAGAGTTATGAACGTAAAGGAGTTACGTAAGTTTACGAAGGGACGCAGGGGAGTCTCTAAATTTTTCTAGTATTGAATGCAATAATTGTGAAGTTATGAGAGTGTAGTAAAGGAAGATTCTGTACAGGGTGTTTAAGAGAGAAAGTAATTGTTGTATAATTATGGAGGAGAAGTGTGGAAACGAAGGTTAATGCCGTGCACTTACAGTATTCACGTTTATCAGAAGATTGTTAACTCAGTAAAGAATTTCAGCACTTATTTCAGAATTTCATGATATATAGATAAATGTAAAAAGGAACAGTGCTTAGCTTAAATGTTTGTCACTTATGTTCAATTGATTATGACGAGTATTTATTACTTTCAACACGATAGTTGCGGTGTATGTTTGAATTTGAATTTGATATTTAAGAGAAATGGAGTAGATGAAAGACTTATTGGAGGAAGAAAATTTAATCTTCGACGTTATGGAGTGTAAAATTTGAATTTCATAAAAAGATGTATATATGCACATAGTTCATGAATAATTTGAGTAGATATGGAACTACGGTTCATAGTTGAAGCGGACCTGTATAAAATAGGGCAATACTTAATGTCACGCCGTTTCACATTTTCTTACGATAGTAATGCCACGTGCAAATTTATCTTTGCAGTTATTTTTGTTGAAGTGTCAGGGAGACACAATATTAAGGGAGGAAGTCAATTGTTATACATGTTTTATTAGCTTAATAAACGGCTAGTGCTTTTTAGCAACTTAGTCAAATTTTATCTAAACTGATTCCGTTTTCATTGTCGTCATCGTCGAAAATAGTATTACGAGGTATAGATACAGGCGCTCACTATATATTAGACCTTATCACCCCTCGAGATTGGAGTTTTCTCGATTGTTCTAAATGTAAATAATATTAGAAATTTGTACCTTGTCTAGTAGTACTATTTTCTTTACGAATAATATCTATCCTGTATGTTCCTGGAATTCCCAAATTTACTTAGTAGGCATGATAAGCTTGTGAGCTGGGTAACCTACTACATGTCTGCAATCCTTTTTCGGGCTTTGGATATAAGTACTGATGGGTTTCCTTCGGGCGCATATAGATAGAGATATCATTTAAATGGCATACCCATCCGTGGGGCGTTCGAAAAGCATTCGAAATGCATTCGAAAGAGCACTTGAGAGAAGAAGTTTGGAAGTACTCGAGAGTGAGGCCATATTAGTTTTGAAAAGAAAAATGCCGATCCCAAATTTAATGATTGTTGAGATGAACACAACATCAGAAGATTAGTGGAGTACACTATAGTTGTGAGGCATAATTTGTAAACCAGCTAACGACATTTGTCATGTTATAGTAAATTTAAAAGTAAATTCATGTTGTTAAACATAGGTTAAGTGAGATGATAAAATGAAGCGATGTCAGTTCGGTAAAATGGGACAACAAGTGTACGAGACAAGTCGCGATTGAAATAGATGTAAGTAGGATTAAGATGTTCTATATATTCCATTAGTGGTATAAAATGCATGCGTTGGTCAATCTGGATATTCACTGGTAATTTTTGTAGTCGATACTTCCCTTATTCTCAAGAAAAGAAGAAATATGTCAACGAATGATATGACGTTCATTCGAACGATGCTTGAAACCATGAAGGAAGGTCAAAGTACATTGACCAAAGACCTTGAAGCCCTCCACCAGTTAACACATAACAACATTAAACAATTGAAAACCGAGATACAGAAATCAGCAGCTACTGTAAAATCAGAAGTCAAAGCAGAGTTAGCAGTTGCTCAAACACTTACTACGGCTAGTATAACATTAGCACAGGAAGAAGCTAAGTTAGCGTTAGAGAAGGCCAGAAAAGAAGATAGACTAGCTAGAGAGAAGGAAAGAGAAGAAGCCAAGTTAGCTTTGGAAGAGGCAAATAGGATAAGAGCAGAGATAAGACTAGCTCAGGAAAAAGCTCGTGAGGAGGACAGGTTAAGTCAGGAGCAGGCTAGATTGGAAGATAGAAAGATCCAAGCCGAAATAAGAAAAGCACAGGAGGAAGCTAGGAAAACACAGGAGGAGGTCAGGAAAAATCAGGAAAAAGCACAGGAGGAAGCTAGGAAAAATCAGGAAAAAGCTCAGGTAATTTTTGAAAGGGCAGGTAAAGCACAGGAAGAATTAAAAGTTTCAGTTAATCAAGTCAAACAGGACATGGCAGAAAAAGTGAAAGAACTAGAACAGAAACTACAGGCTAGCATGAGCTCAATTAAGGAAGACAATAACACTCATCCTGTACACATTTCAGGGGCCCAGAAGAAACTCAAGGAGCAACTTGACAATCTAAAAGGCACTGTTGGTGAATTGCAGGTCAAATTGGAAGGTCAAAGTAAACTGATTGAAGAGGGTATAAATGTAGATATAAATGCTTCCATTGTAAAGGCAGTTACGGACATGAAGGAGGAGGTCGTAACAGTCACAACTCAAATCATATCAGAGATACATCACAAATTAGCAAATGACATTAAAGCTATAGAGTTATGTTCCAATATTAATGTTAGCAAGGTACGGGAAGATCTATCTAAGCGGATAGATACATTACAAATCAATAACGTAGCCACGCTGACAGAGATTGTTAATAAAACAGATTTAACTAACTCAAACGAATTTGACAAAATTAAATGTACGGTCGATGGGATAAGCATAGAACTAGCGAAAATTCAATCAAAGCAGGATGAGGATATCAGAGAAATTGAACAGCAATTAAGGTCACTTATGATAGGAGATGCTCCATTTTCATCAACGTTAAGAACCGAAGTCAAGGAGGACATCAGAAAGGACTTGGCGAGATTTTTTCAAGCAAGAGATGAAAAATTAAAAGAAGAAATAAGAAGATTAGAGGCTAGGACAGACAGGATAGAAGAGGATAAGGAAAGCGAGATTAGTCAACAGCAAATTCCGAAGTCCAATTTTAACTTCAGTCAAGAGCCATTTCACACTGAAATAGGGGAATTTGGAGGAAATTTTGAACCTTACTAAACTAGATCAAATGCCAATATCGTCGTAATAAAGAATAATGATGAGAAACCGAACAAATTCAGCGGAGTAGGCAATATTACTGCAGTAGAATTTCTGAGAGACATGAGATCGTATTTAGAAGACAATAGGATACCTCGTGAAAGACATATGAGAGTCGTGGAAAAATACTTAGATTCAGAAGCATTAGTATGGCACAGAGCTTTCAGATACACATATCACACATTTGAAGAATTCGCTATAGCTCTACAAAAACGATTTTGGAGCAAGGAACTTCAACAGGATATACGAGCGGAAATTTATTCTAAGAAGTATGCATATTCCAGTCCTACGAAATACGCAAGTTTCTTCACGAAACAATTAGCACGCTTGCAGTATTTGCAACCCCCTTTGGCGGAAGAAGACTTGGTTCACGCTATTTCATGTCAGCTACCAACAGAAGTTAGGAGACACCTCATCTCGGCAAACGTGAAAACTCTAGAAGGAATGGCGGAAATTTTGAGAAGACTGGATCACACGTCTAATGTATCCACCAACTCAACTGGAAATCAAAACCAGAGAAGTAGAAACCAGGAACCGAGAGAAATACACACCATTCACATCGATCAAATGCAGCAAACAGAGGAGAACAAAAATGGAGTAGGTCCAACGAGATCCAGGATATATGGGCAGAATCGATTTCGACCAGATTATCAGAGACCTAGAGAAGGAAGGCCATATGAAAATCAAAGATGGAGGAATAACTATTACACCAGGAACAATGATTATCGTAGAGAGGGATATTATAATCGAAATAACCCTACGAATAATTATGGATATCGGGGATATCAGAACTGGAGAAACACGAGTAATTATTCAAGACAGCAACAACAGCAACAAGGTTGGAGGAATAATAACAATGTAAGAAGGTATTATGACGACAGGGAAAGAGAAAGTCAGGAGTACCTAAGTAATCTCAGAGTAAGGAATGCGAGAGACCAAGATCAGGGACAGCATAACCGAAATCAAGAACCTCAACCTGGAACAAGCAGAGATAGAAGGACTGAAGACCCAGGAGGGGCACAAAAAAAACGTCAAATTCCAAGAAGTGAAAGGAGAAGAAAACAGCACCGTAACCAGACATGAGATCCAAATTAATGAATTGTATGAAGCCACGAATGAAGATCTTCTATATGAGAGAGAAGAGACGAAAACAGATAGAGTAGCAAGGTTACCGATTATAGAAATCATATCAGAAGGAGAATGCCTGAGAACACTACTAGATACGGGAGCAACAGCATCAATTTTATCAGAGAACTGTTTTCACAGATTGAAGGATGGAAATTCACTTATAGCAATGCCAGTTTCAACCATTAAAGTCAGGGGCGTATTTAACGACAAGACCATGAAATGTAAAGTCCAAGCACTAATGGAATTCTCTATAAATAAACACAGATATGAGCAGATATTCATAGTCTTGAGCCAGATTAATTTTGATGCTATTTTAGGCATTGATTTTATAACCAAGACTGGAGCTGTAATCGATTTACGAAATGGAGTCATAAGATTTAATGAAGGCCTACATCAATCAGAGGATAAGACGAAGGATGAGAATGAGTGTAGTTTGTTTGACGAAACTACAGAAGAAAATCTTGTGAAGATTGTTATGGAAATCGAAGCAGAAGGAATACCTCACTATGGCAGAAAGATTGAGAATTTTGAAGATCAGAGGGAGAAGTTGGAAGAATTAGTCACGACTTATGCAGACATTTTTGATAACAAGCCAGGTATTATAAGAGGATATAAATATCAGATTAAGCTAACTGACGACACACCTTATCAGAAGAAATTGTTCCAATTCCGGAGAAGTATCAAGCTGAAGTGACAGAGCTCATAAAAGGCATGGAAAAGGAAGGAATTATAAGAAAGCAAACCACTCCTTATTTAAATCCACTCACTGTTGTGAAGAAAGCAGATGGTAGTCTTAGACTATGTTTAGATGCCAGGGGCATAAATACTCTTCTGCTGAAAGAATTCGACAGGCCACCGAAAATTAGAGAACTACTGAGGAGATTCAAGATTAAAACCTGTTTCTCAGTGATTGATTTAACTGCAGCATTTCATCAAATAGAGCTTACAGAAGACAGCAAATGTTATACAGGGTTCATGTTCAATCAAACCTGTTATGTATACCAAAGAGTACCATATGGATTGGTAAATTCAAGTCCAGCACTTATCAGAGCCTTGGATGACAAGTTGAGTGAAGAAGTGAAACAATTTGCTATTTGCTACGTGGACGATATCATCATATCTTCAGAGACACCAGAGCAACATTTCATGCATTTGACGAAGCTATTTGATAACCTTAGAAGTGCAAACATCAAGGTGAAGTTGGATAAATGTCATTTCTTTCAAGAAAAGATCAACTTTCTTGGGCATACTATAGACAGATTTGGTTACCATCCGAAAGAAGACAAGATTGAAGCAATTTTGAAATTTCCAACACCCAAGAAAATCAAAGACATCAGAGCTTTTGCGGGTCTTTGTCAGTTTTTCAGTAGTCATTGTCCACGATATTCAGAAATCATGGCACCTCTACATGAGCTTCTAAAGAAGAACAATAGATGGAAATGGGATGCAGCTGCTGAGAATGCCTTTATTCAAGCAAAGGAAATGCTCAGAGATAACATCAAGTTGGAGTACCCAGATTTTGAAAGAACAATGCTGGAATTTTCAAAGTACATTCGCTTGTATAGTGCAGATAATCATGCGAATTGGGTAAAGATTGTACCTCTAGTGGAATTTTGTATCAATAATACAAGACATGAGAGCACCAACGATATTCCAGTCATGTTACATTTTGAAGAGAAACCGGTACGACCATGGGACGGAATCTTCAATATTCCGGAAGATAACGAACCACCGATGGACCAGAGAATCGAAGAAGCAAGGATCCAGTTAAACAAAGCGGCTGAGAAGAGATTAAAACGTTTAGAAGGGAAGAGATTCAGTGGACCGTTACGAGAAGGAGACCTTGTATTAGTCATAATTCCTGTGAAAGCTGACGTACTGAAGAAAGTGTATATCAAATTCAGTAACCTGTTCAGAGGACCATTCAAAGTAGATACAGTCTACGGAAATAATTGCTATAAAATTGTGAGAGTGGAAGATAATAGATCCATTGGAAAATTCAACCATTCCAAGTTGAGAAGATTTTACCCACAGATACAGTAAAATCAATAAATTCAGTCTCAAGAGCAGAGAAATCACTGGTATTAAAGAAAGTACAGGCTATACTTTACTTTAAATTAGCAACGGGGAAATGCGCCAGAATTTATTGAAGGTCATTACTCAAGAACTGATCGGGAGATGAACCAAGACCCCAGAAAATAAATGAGTGGATAAAAAATTTTATTTATTAAAAATTTGAGTAATATGGGAAAAACTGTATGGAAATGAGTGAAATACTATAGATCTTATGCATTTATAAAAAGACAAGGAAGTAGGAATGATTTAAAGATGGACATATATTCCATTATACGAAAGGGGGAGGTTCATTTTACGAGAAAGATCACGCCACTTGAAGCGAGAGTTACGTCATGAGAGAGGGGAAGAGGCGAAGGTCGAACTGCGGACGGAAGTCAGGAGAGGTGGTAGGAGTTACGTCACACCACGGGAGGAGAGGAAGTGAGACGAGAACTTGAGGAATGCGGAGAGCAGGACGAGAGAGTTTTTTCCAATTGAGATTTGAACGAGAGAAGACCTCGAGCATAAACGAGTATCTTTATAATAGTGCTACGGTTCACAAAGGTTGGAAGTAAGGAAGAGTGTAATTTCAGTAACTTGGGAGCAAGCTACAACTATATATTGCAGTACTTATGCAAAGTGTTCCATATAGCTAGAAACATTTTCGACAAGAAGCTACTCAGTATTTCTACGTGTAAAAGCTTATTTGAACATTGTATTGAAAATGCAAGTTATAAGGCAGCAACGGGGAGGTCTCAAGTATATTATCAAGAATATGAATATTAACATGTGCTAAGTTAAGCATGGGGAAGTTGAAGACTACAAGGATGTCAGTTGAATTCCAGATTCACTAACATGAAAGACGCTACAAATATCTACGCAAAGCGCAACATCACCGAGCAAAACTCATACTTTTCTACGAGAGTATTAACACATCTTGAGACACGAAAAAGCTTGCATAAACGACAGTATTACACCGTGATGTCTATTCTGAAGAAAACCGATGTCTATTCTGAAGAAACCCGATGTCTATTCTGAAGAAACCATGTTGTCTATTCTGAAGAGATGGAGAATCGAAGCCAGCCTACTTGGAGCGAAGGAGAGACGGGAGTTGGCAGAGCTGTTCTCGGCGAGGTCATTCACCGCGAGTCCAGCTGGTGCTGTCACAAAACCGGTCTTCATAGCTGTGGACATTGCTATGAACACGACAAGTTTGGTTTGGAAGGAGCGATGCAAGTATTTTCAGCAGTACAGAAGTCAACACAAGGTAGTGAGAAAATTGTCTTTTGTAATGTAGAATTGTAGTTTAGTTGTGTGATTATCCAATTGACCAACCGCATATTTTTCAACCACATACTTTCGACAGCATTTTTCTTAACTGCATTATTTAAAACGTGTAATTTTGTCAAAGTAATTAAATTTGTGTAGATCTTGTTATTGTGATTTTTCATATTTTTCTACGGAGTTATTTGCCGTATTTCTTGGAAAATTTCAGTCACTTGGACGAAATTTTGGCATGATGATGATGCTATTAACACTAAGGTTATAATTAAAGTAAAATCGAGTAAATATTTTCATACTTGCGTTAGATTTAATTTAATTAAGTCTGTTTTATCGCAGCGATGGAATATAAAGGAATTGAGAGGAATATTGGAAGGAATAAAAAGGAATATAAAGGAATTGAAAGGAATATAAAGGAATTGTTTAGAGGAAAGCAAATTATTGAAAGGAAGTGTATTAAAGGAATTTAGAGCGTTAACATAAAAAGGAATGAAGAGTGAACTATATAAAAGGAATAGAACGTTGAACGAAGTAAAGCAGGAGTAAGATTATAATTGAAGTAAAATGAAATTTATTGGAGCAAATTTAAGTACAGTATACTTAAGAAGTAACGTCACGAAGTGTAAAGAATATTTCGACAACTCATGATGTTGATTCGAGTGTCAGAAATTTATTATGAACGAAAGTATTACGAAAAGCTTAAACACATATGTCTAATGAAATTTAGAGCGTTAAAAACATAAAGGAGTTTGTTAAACAAATATCAATGGAATGAAGTCAAACTTATATCTTTTGTTAAGAATATGCATATTTACTGATATTTCTTGAAAAGTTGTAATAAAATGTAAAGCTGAATTTAAACACGTGAAGAGGAAAGTTAACGAAATTAAATCACAGGGTGATTAGAAAAGTGAAAGTACAGAGATTTATTACAGAAATGAAATTACGAGCACGAGGCGATGTTGTATCAATTATAGAGGAGAAATGTTAAGTAAAGGAAGTATATGTATTGAAGTAGAAGTTTATAGTTGAATTACCGTGCAGATTAAAGAGTTATGAACGTAAAGGAGTTACGTAAGTTTACGAAGGGACGCAGGGGAGTCTCTAAATTTTTCTAGTATTGAATGCAATAATTGTGAAGTTATGAGAGTGTAGTAAAGGAAGATTCTGTACAGGGTGTTTAAGAGAGAAAGTAATTGTTGTATAATTATGGAGGAGAAGTGTGGAAACGAAGGTTAATGCCGTGCACTTACAGTATTCACGTTTATCAGAAGATTGTTAACTCAGTAAAGAATTTCAGCACTTATTTCAGAATTTCATGATATATAGATAAATATAAAAAGGAACAGTGCTTAGCTTAAATGTTTGTCACTTATGTTCAATTGATTATGACGAGTATTTATTACTTTCAACACGATAGTTGCGGTGTATGTTTGAATTTGAATTTGATATTTAAGAGAAATGGAGTAGATGAAAGACTTATTGGAGGAAGAAAATTTAATCTTCGACGTTATGGAGTGTAAAATTTGAATTTCATAAAAAGATGTATATATGCACATAGTTCATGAATAATTTGAGTAGATATGGAACTACGGTTCATAGTTGAAGCGGACCTGTATACAATAGGGCAATACTTAATGTCACGCCATTTCACATTTTCTTACGATAGTAATGCCACGTGCAAATTTATCTTTGCAGTTATTTTTGTTGAAGTGTCAGGGAGACCCAATATTAAGGGAGGAAGTCAATTGTTATACATGTTTTATTAGCTTAATAAACGGCTAGTGCTTTTTAGCAACTTAGTCAAATTTTATCTAAACTGATTCCGTTTTCATTGTCGTCATCGTCGAAAATAGTATTACGAGGTATAGATACAGGCGCTCACTATAGATTAGACCTTATCACCCCTCGAGATTGGAGTTTTCTCGATTGTTCTAAATGTAAATAATAGTAGAAATTTGTACCTTGTCTAGTAGTACTATTTTCTTTACGAATAATATCTATCCTGTATGTTCCTGGAATTCCCAATTTTACTTAGTAGGCATGATAAGCTTGTGAGCTGGGTAACTTACATGTCTGCAATCCTTTTTCGGGCTTTGGATATAAGTACTGATGGGTTTCTTCGGGCGCAGTACAAACAGGCGGAAAATGACTTGGCTGAATTAGGTTTTCCCAATCTCAAGGATCGAGAGGGAATTAGGAAAATTACTCATACACGGGGTTTTGAGGCAGAAGAGAGAAGACCTACCAGACACGTCTGGTCGCAGCAACGAAGACTAGCTCAATCGTTGCTCATGAAGAGTTATTGGGCAAGCATCAAGGCCAAGAAGTGTTGATTCCGCGTGGTCCTAGGAGACCCATTCGCGCAGAAGAAGAATTTAGTTTATTAATGGCAATATAAACAATTTGCAGTATTCACTAATGCAATTTATGCTATGCCTCACTGACTGCTGAAAAATTACAATACACAACGAGATACATCTTCAGGTTGTCCATCACAAACAACCGACGATTATCGCGACACACTTCTTTTAATGGCGCGAAACTGCGGCAATATGTTTCTTGCCCTTGAGGTGTGGTGTAACTTGAGATCGCTGTTCAGCCTTGATTGCTTTCCCACATGGTTGGCAGAACAGAACGCCCCCATCAGAAGTAAAATTATCCTTAAATTCTTCAATATACTGCAGCGGACGATAACTTGTAGTTGCTTTTACTTTAGGCATCGTAGAACTGACTTACACTTCACAGTGCCAGAAATGAACTGCATGTGAGTGACACTGGTTCCAGGTAGCTGGGGAGGGGAAGGTCTAGCACGTGGTGCAATATGGCTAAGGACGAGGAAATCCCCAGCTTTTACAGTGAGTGGGACGGGGCGACAAGGTAAGAAAAACACAGCTGCAATAGCTCATAGGGTCTCCCCCGTTGAAGTAACACAGAACAAAAATGCAATACTGATTTAAAAAATGTAAATATGTCTTTTTTATGTGCTAATAAATGAAAAGCAGGAATTTATGTAATTATAGGCAAAATGTTTAAAATATGTAATTACATAAAAAAATATTTATTTACCTAAAAATCCGAGCCATAGGTATTACAATACACCAGTTTAAATAGGAACACTTTATATATAACAAATAACAAATCAGTGTAGACCTGGAGTTATTCACAATAATAATTCAATATTTTACAGGTTAACATACTTAAACCACATTAATAATAATAATAATAATAATAATAATAATAATAATAATAATAAAAATAATAATAACGCAACAACCATAGAAGTGAACTATATTGTCTGTAAATAAGTTTGACGCGTTACAGAAGTTTTTACAAACTATTTGTGCATAAGTGTAAATCATAAACATCGTACATTAACTAAGCCTAAGTGAACAGGATCTGTCAATGCTCACTTCACGAGCGAAACATGTCATTCCATAGTTTTCTCCTTTTTCAATAGTCCATAACAATATATACACTAGTGTTCAAAAGTTAAGCATGATCACTAAACGAGGCCATACCGCCTGATAGGAATGTCAGACGGATTGCTGAACAAACGGAAGCTGAATCGCACAGCATATATCACACAACTTGTCCAAAGGTTCTGATAGCTGAGGTACACCTTTGACAACAACTAACAAAACTTGGCAATGTCTTTCACAACAAGATATGCTGTTAATAGGGTGTTTGGTTACCCCTAACGGCCACACATTCTTCGCAGCGACGTGGCATGCTCTGTATCAGATGGTCCAAGAGCTCTTGTGACAGACGATCCCATTCCTCCGAAAGGGCAATGCGAAGGTCTTGGAGGGTCCTTGGTGGAGGCTGACGGGATGCAATTCGCCTCCCCAATGCATCCCAGGCATGTTCTATAGGATTCAGACCCGCAGACCACGCTGGCCAGTCCATGCGTTGAATGTCTTCCCCAACCAGAAATTCATCCACCAGAGCAGCGCGGTGCGGTCGGCCGTTATCGTCCATTAAGAGGAAGTCTGGACCAATCGCACAACTGAAGAGTCGAACATGTGGTCTCAGTAACTCATCCCTGTATCTCCGAGCGTTCACAGTGATCCTCGAGCCACCCATGAAGATGTGCAGGTCTGTGCATGATGCCATCACACACCATGACTCCACCACCACCATACTGGTCCCGTTCCACGATGTTCCTGTGGTTGTATCGGCTATCCGGTTCTCTCCAGATTAATGTGCGGCGGGAATCGTCCTGCAAACTGAAGTAAGATTCATCTGTGAAGAGCACATGCCTCCACTCATTAATGGTCCAGTTTCGATGTTGACGGCTCCACAGTAAACGGGCCCGTCTCTGTGCTGGAGTGAGCGGGACGCACAGCGCTGGACGTCTGGCAAACAGCCCTGCTGTTCTGAGCCTCCAGTACACAGTTTACCGGGAAACGGCAACCCCTGAGACGGCTGCAAGCTCCGCCGACAATATTGTCTTGCAGGTGCAGTCCGATTTCGTCGGGCGGTTAAGGCCAGATATCGGTCCTGCTGTGGGGTGGACTCTTGGTCGACCTGGTACTGGTCTACGACTAACATCTCCTGTGTCTCGAAATAGTCTCCAAAGCCCGGAAATGATACTTCGTGGCACATTCAAGGATACGTCGGCGGCTTCGGTGGCGTAATCGGTAGCATGCTGAGCTCCTATGCCCAAGATCGCGGGTTCCAATCCAACCGAAGTCGTCGTATTTTTTAAGAGCGTTAAAAATACCTCATTATGCTTTCCTTCGGAGGGGAAGTAAAGCCGGCGGTCCCATGTCATAGAATTATGGCATGTTAAAGAACCTTCACTAATTGCACCTGTGTGAAGCTAAATTGTATAGGTTAAGAATGTAAACAACGCTCTTAGGTTCCTACGTTCGTTGCCAAGAGCCGACTGCGGTGACGTCTGGAAGCTAATTTCTGAACTAGTAGTCATTGACGGTGGCGTTTGGCGGCAAAAGTAGGAACTACTTGAAAATTGATCGTCTGCAGTCCTTACTTGAATTAAAACAGATAACACACTAATACAGTCATCACAATTAACACCGGTTATCAGACAGATTCTACACACACCCAAAGTACAGGGGCTACATGACCGCGTTGTAGCAGCCCCTAAACTTAAGAACCAACCAACCAAGGATACGTCGACTTTAGTCTGGGTCTGGCAGCAGAGTATTCTGCCCTGCAAAACGGGGGCCAAATGGCGTCGTGCCATTATGTTGTCACGTTCACCACGAGGCTACAGTCCGCACACTATAACAGGGTAAACACGACTGAGGGAATATGGGGCTCAGGCACTGGCTGTGTTCACCTTGCGGTTACGCCGCTAGTCAAGGCAGGGAATACTCCTTTCCTATACAGAGCGAACGCGTAAAGTTGGTTGGTAGGTGCTTATGTTATGCGATTTGCGGTCTATTTCCTGTTGCCCTGCTTATTCGTAACTTATGCTTAACTTTTGGACACCACTGTCCACCAAAATAATATGTGCACTCGAGTTTGAAGGTTGGTTGTGAAGTAATCAATATACCTATATAAAATCCAACCACATCATCATTTTCGTCGTTCTATTTTACGTTAGTTCATGTGGGTTTGGAATTTTTAATTTATATTTTAATATTCTTTATCGCAGTTGAAACACAAAAAGTGCCCGTTTTTAAGCGTGTTTCAACCATGCGTCACATTTAAGAATTAGTATCTCACAAACCCGTCATCAGATCGAATCCAAATTTTAACACAATGTTGGATAACTGGTTTATTAATTTCAAAATTTTGTGTGTCCAAGAAGCAAAGTTGTTATAATTTTTGTAAGGTAACTGTTTCTCTGCTCGTGCTGGTTGGAAAATGTAGTTCTTGGTCGCGTTGAAATCCTTATACATCAAAAAGGTATGCTGTATGACTGTGAAATACGTAAATTAATTCACTTATTTTATATCGGTTTGTATTTGTACGGGGAAATAAGGCATGGGTCACCATCTAGCCGCTCCGGGGAATGGTGTACAGCGTTGTTGAGTTGGAGCCCATCACATCCGAGCGAGGCGCGCCATGACGCGTGATGGGCTACGTCTTGGCATCACTGTACAGCTTTCCCCGGAGCGGCTAGCTGGTGAACCATGTCTTATTTCCCCGTACAAATACAACCGATATAAAATAATTGAATTAATTTACGTATTTCACAGTCATACAGGATAACTTTTTGACGTATAAGGATTACAACGCGACCAAAACCTACATTTTCCAACCACCCCGAGCCGAGAAAAAGTTACCTTACAAAAATGATAACAACTTTGTTTCTTGGACACAGAAAATTTTAAAATTAATAAACCAGTTATACAACATCCCAATTTATATTGTGTTAAAATTTGGATTCGATCTGATGACAGATTTGTGAGATAATTATTCTTAAATTCTTGAAAGACGCTTAAAAACGGGCACTTATTGTGTTCCAACTGCTATGACAAATATTAAAATATAACTAAAATTCCAAATCTTCATGAACTAACGTAAAATAGAACGACGAAAATGATGATGTGATTGGTTTTTATGTAGCCTAGGTCTTTTGGTTACTTCACAAACAACTTTCAAACTCGAGTGCACATAATATTTTGGTCGACAGTAGTGTATATCGTAATCACATGTAATTTATTTAAGGTTGTTTTCTTCACTTATTCCACTAGCAGGTACCCGCGGCTTCGCTCGCGTCATATTCGTGTCATATTGTTCTTCAATGAATTGCAGGTTTAACCCCGTTCACACCCCTTTAGAACTTGAATATCCAAAAATCCCTCCTTATTAGACGTTTTCGACGCACAACTAACATAATCCCAAAATATCATTCTTCTAACTTCAATAGTTTTGGTTGGTCGATGAGAGTGAATATCCAAAATTCCTTCCTTAGTGGACGTTTTTCTTCTAGAATTTCACCCCTCCCCATGAGCCCCTTAAATTGCATTTATGAAAAAACGGTCGAACACCTATTTATTTAATTATTTATTTATTTATTACTAAGCTGATTGTTTTCCTCTGAGTTTCAAACGCCTCGCCTATGTCTTTTAAGAGATGAACGCTCTGTTAGGAATCCTTCAACCCCCACTTTTCACCCCTTTCACTCATAATATACACTACATCGAAAAACCATTAGACATGTGTCAGTTTATTTTTAATGATTGGTTTATATGCCAAGAATCACATCCCCAAATGAAACCACTCTTGAGATATTGTTATTCAATGAAATGCAGGTTTACCCCCTTAACACTCCTTTAGAACCTGAATATCCAAAAAAATTTCCTAAGTGGACGTTTTCGACATACAATGAACATATCCCCAAAATTTCATGTTTCTAACTTCAATAATTTTGGCCGGGTGATGATGAGTGAGTGAGTCAGTCAGGACAATTTTTTCATTTATTTTTCAGAATTTCACCCCTCTCATGAACCCCGTAATTGGATTTATGAAAAAAAAAACGATCGAACATCTATTTACTTATTTTTAAGCTGTTCTTCCCCCCGAGTTTGATGAGTGAGTGAGTTAATCAGAACACTTTCTTTCCTGCTTTTCCCCAGAATTTTACCCCTCTCCAAGGGCCCCTAAAATTGGATTTATGAAAAAAAAAACGGTCGAACACCTATTTACTCATATTTTAAGCTGTTTTTTTTTCACTGAATTTCAAACTTCTCACCTATGTCGTTTAAGAGATACACGCTCCGTTAAGAATCCTTCAACCCCCAATTTTCACCCCTTTCACCTCATAATATACACCACATCGATAAACCCTTAGACATATGTCTGCTTATTTTTAATGATTAGTTTATATGCCGAATATCACATCCCCAAAGAAACAACTCATGAGAGATCGTTATTCAATGAAATGCACGTTCACCACCTTAACACCTCTTCAGAACCCGAATAAACAAAAATTCTTCCTTAGTTGACGTTTTCGACATACAGCGAACATATTCCCGAAATTTAATGTTTCCAACTTCAATAGTTTTCGCTGGGCGATGATGAGTGAGTGAGTCAGTCAGGTTATTTTCTGTCAATTATTTTTACCAGAATTTTACCCCTCCCCATGGACCCCTTAAATTGGATTTATGAAGAAACGCTCGAACACCTATTAACTTATTTTTTAAGCTGTCTTTTTCCCCTGAGTTTGATGAGCGAGTGAGTTAGTCAGTCAGTTAGGAGACTTTCTCTCCTTTTCCCCCCCAGAATTTCACCCCACCGCATTGGTCTCTTAAATTGGATTTATGAAAAATAACGGTCGAACACTTATTTACCTATCTTTTAAGCTGATTTTTTTCCGCTGAGTTTCAAACTCCTCGCCTATGTCGTTTAAGAGATACACGCTCCTTAAACCCCCAATTTTCACCCCTTTCACCTCATAATATACACCACATCGAAAAACTCTCAGACATGTGTCTTCTTATTTTTAATGATGAGCTTATATGCCGAGTATCACATCCCCCAATGAAAGCAATCGGGAGTTATTGTTATTCAATGAAATGCAGGTTTAACCCCCTTAAAACCCCTTTAGAACCTGAATATCCAAAAATCCTCCCTTAGTGGACGGTTTTGACATACAATGATCATATCCCCAAAATTTCATGTTTCTAACTTCAATAATCTTGTCTGGGCGATGGTGAGTGAGTCAGGACTTTAGCCTTCAATTTTCTTTTTTCAGAATTTCACCCCTCCCGATGAACCCCTTAAATTGGGTTTATGAAAAAAACTGTCGATCACCTATTTACTTATTTTTAAGCAGTTTTCCCCCTGAGTTTGATGAGTGAGTCTGTCAGTCAATCAGTTATGTCACTGGCTGGGCAATGGTGAGTCTGTGAGTCAGTGAATCAGTCAGTCAGTCAGTCAGGACACTTGGTTTTATATAGGAGATTTGGTGTTGACCGATTAAAAGTTACAATATAATTTGGTATATTGGCTTTCTCGGCCAGTGAATTAAGACTCAGCAATTCTTCTACAGTACGCAATAGTCAATCTTGTTGACGGGCTGCTTCGGTGAAGAAACTGGTAGCATGCTGAGCTTCTATGCCCAAGTTCGTGGGTTCAAACCCAGCCGAAGTCGTCAGATTTTTAAGAGCGTTAAAAATCCCTCAGTATGCCTTCCTTCGGAGGGGAAGTAAAGCCGGCGGGCCCATGTCATATATTTATGGCATGAAAATGAACCTTCCACTAATTAATTACACTTGTGTGAAGCTAAATTATAGGTTATATTTGACTAGCGCTCTTAGGTTCCTACGTTCGTCGCCAGGAGCCGACTGCAGTGGCATCTAGTAACAAAGTTCAGAACTACTGTAGTTGGTCATAGACGGTGGCGTTGGTAGCAAAAGTTGGAACTACTTGAAAATCGAATGTGTGCCGTCCTTACTTAGATTAAAAACAGATAACACACACTAATACAGCCATCACAACTAACACCAGTTAGCAGACAGATTCTACACACACACGAAGTACACGGGCTACATGACCGCGTTGTCGCAGCCCCTAAACTAAGGAACCAACCAACCAACATTGTTAACCTCGTAGTTCCACCCTTTAAAACAACAATAGCTACAGTACTACTCAATCTTGTTGCTAGGCAACTTCGAAAAATATGGCAACAAAGCATTCCGTTGCACGAAGCACGTCCTAAGTCACTTAAATCAAACCGTTGATTTGAACGTTATTAGTAGTGTATTTCCCTTGAATTAATGAATGGAAACGCTTCATTACACATTGTTATGGTTAGCTGACACGCTTGTAAGAGTCCTTGCCAGGAGCTGAGACGTGTTTTATTGTACTGCTCATAACTTGTTCCCCAAGACAGCTGTGTTCCGTCTTGCCTTGTTGACATTCTGCCAACATCTCCAGGATCTCTTGATTCTCAGGGAAATGAGAACAAGATCCCCCTCGTTTCACGATAAAAGCTTCGTGCCGCCTCACGTTTCTGTGGTATTTTATAATTAAAAGGAATATTGAATCGGCCAATACAGGGATGGCGGAAATAGAATTTCCCGACTCCATAGTAACCATGACAACCGGTGTTCGTCATCTATACGTTGTTATAAAATAGAAGCTCTTAGTTACGTGTTGTTTGTCATCTATGCATACTAGGTCAGTAGTGTCATCTATCCGTTGCTATAAGAACACAAGCTCTTAGTTACGTGTTGTTTGTTCATCTATGTATACTAGGTCAGTAGTGTCATCTATACGTTGCTATAAGAACACAAGCTCTTAGTTACGTGTTGTTTGTTCATCTATGTATACTAGGTCAGTAGTGTCATCTATACGTTGCTATAAGAACACAAGCTCTTAGTTACGTGTTGTTTGTTCATCTATGTATACTAGGTCAGTAGCGTCATCTATACGTTGCTATAAGAACACAAGCTCTTAGTTACGTGTTGTTTGTCATCTATGCATACTAGGTCAGCAGTGTCATCTATACGTTGCTATAAGAACACAAGCTCTTAGTTACGTGTTGTTTGTTCATCTATGTATACTAGGTCAGTAGTGTCATCTATACGTTGCTATAAGAACACAAGCTCTTAGTTACGTGTTGTTTGTTCATCTATGTATACTAGGTCAGTAGCGTCATCTATACGTTGCTATAAGAACACACGCTCTTAGTTACGTGTTGTTTGTTCATCTGTGTATACTAGGTCAGTAGCGTCATCTATACGTTGCTATAAGAACACAAGCTCTTAGTTACGTGTTGTTTGTTCATCTATGTATACTAGGTCAGTAGTGTCATCTATACGTTGCTATAAGAACACAAGCTGTTAGTTACGTGTTGTTTGTTCATCTATGTATACTAGGTCAGTAGCGTCACCTATACGTTGCTATAAGAACACAAGCTCTTAGTTACGTGTTGTTTGTTCATCTATGTATACTAGGTCAGTAGCGTCACCTATACGTTGCTATAAGAACACAAGCTCTTAGTTACGTGTTGTTTGTTCATCTATGTATAGGGGCCGATAGCCTAGATGTTAGGCCCCTTAAAACAACAATTATCATCATCATCATCATCATCTATGTATACTAGGTCAGTAGTGTCATCTATACGTTGCTATAAGAACAAAAGCTGTTAGTTACGTGTTGTTTGTTCATCTATGTATACTAGGTCAGTAGTGTCACCTATACGTTGCTATAAGAACACAAGCTGTTAGATACGTGTTGCTTGTTCATCTATGTATACTAGGTCAGTAGTGTCATCTATACGTTGCTATAAGAACAAAAGCTGTTAGTTACGTGTCGTTTGTTCATCTATGTATACTAGGTCAGTAGTGTCACCTATACGTTGCTATAAGAACACAAGCTGTTAGTTACGTGTCGTTTGTTCATCTATGTATACTAGGTCAGTAGCGTCATCTATACGTTGCTATAAGAACACAAGCTGTTAGTTACGTGTTGTTTGTTCATCTATGTATACTAGGTCAGTAGTGTCATCTATACGTTGCTATAAAAACACAAGCTCTTAGTTACGTGTTGTTTGTTCATCTATGTATACTAGGTCAGTAGCGTCATCTATACGTTGCTATAAGAACACAAGCTCTTAGTTACGTGTTGTTTGTTCATCTATGTATACTAGGTCAGTAGTGTCATCTATACGTTGCTATAAGAACACAAGCTCTTAGTTACGTGTTGTTTGTTCATCTATGTATACTAGGTCAGTAGCGTCATCTATACGTTGCTATAAGAACACAAGCTCTTAGTTACGTGTTGTTTGTTCCTATATGTATACTAGGTCAGTAGCGTCATCTATACGTTGCTATAAGAACACAAGCTCTTAGTTACGTGTTGTTTGTTCATCTATGTATACTAGGTCAGTAGCGTCATCTATACGTTGCTATAAGAATACAAGCTCTTAGTTACGTGTTGTTTGTTCATCTATGTATACTAGGTCAGTAGTGTCACCTATACGTTGCTATAAGAACACAAGCTCTTAGTTACGTGTTGTTTGTTCATCTATGTATACTAGGTCAGTAGCGTCATCTATACGTTGCTATAAGAACACAAGCTCTTAGTTACGTGTTGTTTGTTCATCTATGTATACTAGGTCAGTAGTGTCACCTATACGTTGCTATAAGAACACAAGCTCTTAGTTACGTGTTGTTTGTTCATCTATGTATACTAGGTCAGTAGTGTCATCTATACGTTGCTATAAGAACACACGCTCTTAGTTACGTGTTGTTTGTTCAACTATGTATACTAGGTCAGTAGTGTCAACTATACGTTGCTATAAGAACACAAGCTCTTAGTTACGTGTTGTTTGTTCATCTATGTATACTAGGTCAGTAGCGTCAACTATACGTTGCTATAAGAACACAAGCTCTTAGTTACGTGTTGTTTGTTCATCTATGTATACTAGGTCAGTAGTGTCACCTATACGTTGCTATAAGAACACAAGCTCTTAGTTACGTGTTGTTTGTTAATCTATGTATACTAGGTCAGTAGCGTCAACTATACGTTGCTATAAGAACACACGCTCTTAGTTACGTGTTGTTTGTTCAACTATGTATACTAGGTCAGTAGTGTCAACTATACGTTGTTATAAGATCGCAAGCTCTTAGTTACGTGTTTGTTCATCTAGGTATACTAGGTCAGTAGCGTCAACTATACATTGAGATAAGAACACAAGCTCTTAGTTACGTGTTGTTTGTCCATATATGCATACTAGGTCAATAGCGTCATATATACGTTGAAATAAGAACACAAGCTCTTAGTTACGTTGTTTTTAATGTATGCCTACTAGGTCAGTAGCATCAACTATACGTTACTATAAGAACGCAAGCCCTTAGTTACGTGTTTTTATTCATTTACTAGCAGAAGTACCCATTCTTCGAATGGTCGTCGGTATTAATAACCAGACGTAATCAATTGAGCTACTGTTGCAATGGTTAGGGGCTTGGAACCTATTTGTCGACAAAGATAAATTATGAGTTGAAATATGCTCTGAAACTAATTTACCTAACGTGTACTTCCTGACGTGAAAATAAAATTGAAAACCACGTAGACGAGATGCAATACACGTCACATAAAAACTGACCCTCACTGTTGTGTCAAGTGCGCATCCAGAGGAAGACCCCTTTAATAAATTATAAAGGCTTGTGGTGCATGAAAATTCAGGTTTTTTAGCCTCCAATGGCCCAAATTCCTAAAAGCAAAAAAAAAAAAGTATTTCAATTCTGGAATTTTTGAAAATAATGTTGCTGTTTGAAGATATAATAGACCTTCTGTACGACACATCGAACGTTTAAGTCTTGTGAAAAAAATCGAGGATACCTCTTGACCCCTTTAAGCGCATTGATGAATTTTACAGTTTTTGTTGGTTCCGTGATAACCTTATAGCCATTTGCAAACTTTCACAGAAATTTAATAAATGGAGTGGCATTACTTCTTGCAGAAATAGATGGAAAGTTGGATGTACCTTTTTGAGACACTGTTGTCATGGTTACTGGCTTGCATTCCTACATTAGTTTATTAAATACAATTAGTTTTCTGGGAATATCTCAGAAACTCTTGGTTTTAGAGCATTAAAATGTAGTTTTCGGGGACCCTTTACGGCTGTTTAGGGGCCCGAGTTTTTTTTTCTGACACCAAGGGGCTGAAAATGAGCTTTGTCTAGTCGTTGTAGGCCGTAGTATCATCATCATCATCCTCTTGCACAGTTTCCAGCCACTGGCCAGGTCTGTTTGGAACACAGGCCACTCCAACGCCTTCTGTCTTCCCACCATCTCTCAGCCTCCACCCCTGTCCAGTCTTCTCCTCTCTTCACGCTTTCTTCCATCCCTTTCAGCCACCTGTCTCTCGGTCTTCCTCTCGGTCTTCCTCTCGGTCTCTTTCCTTCCCACTTCGTCTCGTGTATCCTCCTGGGTATCCTCTTATCTTCCAGTCGTTTTACATGTCCATACCATCTAAATCTTGATTTCTCTATACCATCCCGTAATGGTTCCTCCTTCATTAATTCTCTGGTCCTCTCATTTCTTATTCTGTCCATCTTTCTAGCTCCAATACTGCTTCTCAAGAACCTCCAGGTCTCCGAGGCATACGTCAGGATAGGGTCATAGTACGTCCGATACATGATCTTTTTGCTGTTCTGAGGGACATCCTTGCTCCATAACATGCTTCTCACACTCCTCCGGAATGCTTCTGCCTGTCTCCCCCGCTCATTTTTTCTCTATCGTTTCTTCCATTATCTTGTATCAGGCTTACCAGATACTTGAAACTCTCCACTTTCTTCAGCTGTTCCCCCCCCAATTGTTATTCCCGTTGTGGTTCTTTCCTTCTTCCTTGTTGTGATCGCCATCTCACTCTTATTTATGCATTTCATCCCATATCCTTGTATTATTCCTTCCCACACGTCCAACTGTTCCTGTACCTCCTCCTCCCTGTTTCCTCAAATCATCAAATCATCCGCTAACACCATTGCTTTCATCTTTCCTTCCCCAATTACTTGTGCCACTCGGGTCATAATGCCATCCATCACCACAATGAAAAGTAACGGTGCCAGTGCACTTCCTTGTTTCAGGCCGTTTCTCTGTTCCACCCAGTCCGATCTCTCTCCTCCCACTTTCACACAGCTCACGCTTCCCTTTTTCATCTCCTTTATCCTCCTTATAGTCCATTTGTCTACTCCGCTAACTTTGTTTCTGCATACATTGTCATATGCTTTCTCAATGTCCAGGAAGGCCATCAGTAGATCTGTTCCATACTCATAGTGCTGTTCTTGTAACTGCCTTACAGCAAAAATCAAATCCACTGTGGACCTTCCTGCTCTGAAGCCATGTTGTTCTTCCCTCATCCCTCCTTCTATCCTTGCCCTAATTCTCCTTTCCAAAACTTTCTCAAACATCTTTGCACAATGACTCATCAGTTTTATTCCCCGATAGTTTCTGCATTCTGTTCTACTACCTTTCTTGAAGATCGGGACAATTATTCCCTTTTTCCAGTCCTCTGGGGTCTTCCTTTCCGTAGTGTAATAATAATATTAATTATAATAATAATAATATAACAATATAGGGATAGGGATATAATTGACCTTCCGTAGCACACCAGCACGTGTAAAACGCGTGAAAAAATTCTAGAGTACACCTTGACCCCCTTGAGCGCATTATATGTATTGATGAATTTTACAACTTAATTTGGTTCCGTTATAACCTTCTAGCCGTTTGCAAACTATCTCAGTAATGTAATAAATGGAATTGTATTGCGTCTTACAGCAATAGATGGACCTGTGAGTTTCTGTTGCCATGGTTACCGGCCAGCTTTCTTTCATTATTGTATTAAATGAAATTAATTTTCTGGGAATATCTCGAAAACTGTTGGTTTTAGGGCCTTAAAATGTGGTTAGGGCCCCCGAGTTTCGTTTCTCAAATTGAGGGGCTGAAAATGAGCTTCGTCTCGCCCTTCTACGCCTATTTCAGCAAGTATTTTAAGGGGGTAGGCCCCCTTTTATGAGAGGTACAGAGAAGAGTTACATCAATGATTAGTGGCGTGCCTCTGAAGGATATCTGAACCAAATTTTACGTTGATCCACTCAGCCGTTCTCGAGTTATAAGGACACAAAAAATTGTCCCCGACAGACAGACAGACAGACAGACAGACAAACAAACAGACAGACAAAACATTTATTTTCGCGCGCATCCGTCATGAAACAGTCTGAAACGCGTAAATAACGCAAATTTCCGTAGAAATAAAAAAAAACAGACAAACTTTCATTCTTATATATAGAGAGATCTATGTTTGCTCACCAACGTTCTGAAGCTAGGTCGGTCCCATAAAATTTAATTTGTTACGTTGAATTCTTGAAGGTCATTTTCAATTTCTATTAGCCAATTATTTTTGACGTTTAATGAAGAGGCATGATTAAATATCCTTTTAGTAAGTCTTTCATTGTCCATTCTTTGAATATGGTCATAAAATATGAATCATCCTTTTCTAATATTGTCTGATATATTGTCGAAATGTTGGTATAACTCGTGAGACCTCCACACTCCCTCTATGTACTCTGGGGCAAAGAATTTCCTAGGGATTTTCCTTTCTAATACAGTATTCTTTCTTGTATTATTTAGGCCAACTATGGGCCACGTTATTTCAACTGTTTCCTTTTAGCTTGAAAATTAGCCCAGTATTCCTTCATTCGTAGACGGCGTTGTTCCGCTCTCTTTTGTCCACGCCATTCTAGTTTTCAGCGTCAGCTTAGGTTGGAAACTCCGATGATGGAATAGTTTTCACTTAAGCTGATCACGCTCCTGGATATCTTCTCAGGAGATCCCAACCTCGTGCAGATCTTTTTGTATCTCACATTATTATTATGTTTATTTTTATTTTTATTCGTTGTGCCCAACCAATGAGCGCGTTTCTCCTTCCCCTCCCAATATCTTTTCACCCTCTCGCTGTAATCCCTTTTACGCTGGTCTGTCCATCCTGTATTTTGTCAGGCTTCTCTGAAAATTTGTGTTTGTGAATTAAAGTTCTGAATGTTGTTCTGTCTTGAATGGTTTCTTCATGTCAGCCAATTTCATTTATGTCTTCACTGATTTCTTTTAGCCAGTAGGTTTGATTTTTCATTGATAAGGCTGGGTTGAAAATGTTCTTTGTGAGCCTATTATTATCCATTATCCATCCGTAAAACTGTAACCACGGTTTCCTTTTTTTTTTTCTGTAACTTGATAAATTTCATGTGATTTCTTTTTCATCCAAATTTCATTTTTACACTTTGGTCCTAAGATTATTCTGAGGATTTTCTTTACTTGTTTTTCGATCATTTTTATTCGAGATTTGTCACCAATTATAATAGTTTCAGATGCATGTAGAGCTTCTGTTGTAACGACTGTGTTATAATGTCTTAATTTTGCCTTTGTTGATATAATTCTTTTATTTAATTTATTATTATTATTATTATTATTTAAGCGAAAATTCCCCTACAGGAGAGCGATTAAACTTGATAACATGATGTCATTTGGAGGAGTCTCCTCCGCTTCTCCCAAAATCTCTTCATTCTCGTGGAATGCTCCCTCTTCCTCTCATCCGTCAACTTTTTCCCAGGTTATCGTAATGATCTTGGTTCAAACTTAACATTCGCGAATTTCGTCTGGCACTCAGTTCAGTCTTCGAAATTTTCTACGCTGCTATTATTTATTTATTCGTTTATTCCCCATAAGGGGAGCGTTACAACACAATCAATTTTCATGTTTTATTCTGGATCTTTCTTCTTTTTTCTCAAAAACCTCTCATATACACACTATGCTTCCTCTTTCTCTCCTCCGTCCACTTCTTTCCTCGTTCTCTCTTTTTGGGGGTTTGCTCAAACACCAGTTGTCTAAGTTTTTCTCTGTATTTGCTCCTGTCTGCGATGTCTTCTGTAGAGATGTTTAGTTTCTTGAGGTCTTCCACGGTTTCCTTTACCCCATTGGTTTTTAGTGTGCAATTCGTAACTATATTAAAAATTTTCTTGGTCAGTCTGTCTTCGGTCATCCTACGTATATGTCCATAAAATTTTGCCTTCCGTTTCCTGATGTTCTTTGTAATAGTCTCTGTCTGTTTGTACAGTTCTATTGTCGGTCTCTTTATCCATATTCCCTCTCTCTGAACTGGCCCGTATTATAAGGTGCGTTCAAAAAGTAACGAGCCGGAGGCTGGAATGCGCAAACCGGTGATGACATCGGCTAATCGTGGCGTGTGTAACGAGGTGTGGTTCCGACCAGAGCGAGGAAGGTCACAGCCCATCGCTAGAGGACACGCGTGCACGTCACGTGACGATACAAAGCGAGCAGCAGCATGCATCAATCGTCCAACGCTGCCAGTCGCATTGCAAACAGTGACATGGAGGCGTCAACCGTAGAGCAAAAAGGTGTTGTTCGGTTTCTGACAGCGGAAGGAGTAGGGGGAACGGACAATCATCGCCGAATGCCACAGGTGTACGGCGAACACTAAATGTCCTTTGCAAGGGTCAAGGCGTGGCACAAGCGCTTCAGGGAAGGACGGGTGTCGTTAGCCGATGATGCCCGGTCTGAGGCACCCCCCTGCATTACCGATGACAACGTCCAGCTGGTTGATGCACTCATTACCCAGGACCGCCGAGTGACAGTGAACGCCATAGCAGCCGTGGTCGCTCCACGACAATGCACGCCTTCATACGGCCAACACAGTCGCTGCACTCCTGCAGAAATTCAAATGGGAGGTTCTCGGCCACCCTCCATACAGTCCAGACCTCTCTCTCTGTGATTACGCCATGTTTGGTCCCCTGAAAAGGGCTCTGCGGAGCCAACGATTCACCTCGGACGCCGACGTCCAGCTGTACGTGCGGAACTGGTTGACATCGCAGCCCTGGGAATTTTATGATGCAGCCATTCACCGCCTCGTGTCACAGTGGGTCAAGTGCCTCAACAGCCAGGGCCAATACTTCTAACATACAGGTACTGATTTCTGTAATTATGCTTCCGGATCGTTACTTTTTGAACGCACCTTGTATTATTATTATTATTATTATTTGTCTCTTATTATTAGATTATTATCATTATGATTAATAGTCTAATATAATTTCTTTATTTTACTGGCAGAAACGTTTGAATGCTACTGTCTTTAACTAGAACCTTCCGACTACACCGTCCTTTGTCACGAGACAGCCTGAGAAGAAACAATATTAGACCAGCTACAGATTGAGTCCCCTAAGAGCAAAAAGTTTAATTCAGTTTCGCAGACTGCCAGGAGCAGTGAGTCTTTTTTCTTCTGCAGAAACAAGAAAGACCAAGTGAAGAGTATTTAATCGCTTCCAATCAACGGTCTTTGCTTCCATTCCGCTTGAGCACTGAGGAAGTGGATCCCAAACTGCGCAGAGTCAAGTTTCTAGAGCAGAGCTATCCAAACTGTTTATCATGGCGACACCCTAATAGCACACATTATTCTACACGTCACTCATTTAATTACAAACATAGACTATTTTAACAAAATAGATTCATTTTAAAAGAATATACATTTTTCATAGTATATATATATAATTTTCCAGGGTGCGCCCCGATAAACACGGCAACCTAAGCTGGCTTTGGCTGGCGTAGATCGCGGGCGCACGTACACGGTTCAGCCGGTGGTGGCGCGCAATGTTCAATAATTTGTACTTCCAGTGCTCATAGCCGATGCTGAAAATGTCCTCCCTCTCTTCTAACACACACCTGACATCTTCTGATGATAGAATGGACAACAATCTCATCTAATTTTTGTTCTGGAGGAACACAACATTGTCTGTTAACTTTTTTATTTTTTATTTACGGAGCCTGTTTTTTTTGAATCGTTAAGCGAGCCTGCTAATTGTACTGGCATTAGGCACAGGTCTTCCTGGAAACTTGATTCGAAATTTTTGTCTTGTTTCAGAACAAGACTTTCTGCTTTTCATATACGAATTATGGATACACACACGTTCGCACAATGTGAATTGGTGTCTAGGCATGACCAACGATCACGGTAATCACAATACTTACTAAACGCCCATATGAATGACAAAACACGTGTGAACTAACGATATGAGTCAGCGGAGCGCGCCACAACCGGCTGAACCGTGTATGCGCACACCCGCGATATTCGCCAGTCAAAGCTGGGCGTACATAGATAATGACTCTGTATAACAGGTTATATTAAACACAATTTTCATAGATACAAAACGTGCATCTTGATGTTCCAATTCAATGACTGCTATGGGCTTGGCGATCATTACAAATCTGATTTATATCAGGTCGGTTGCAGGACAAAAATTCACACGCATTTCTTCATTCTCAAACTTCCACGTTTAACTGTTTTTGTAGTAGCCATAACAGAAAACGTACTTTCACACGAATATGTCGTAGAAGACTGCAACAAAACGATGAGGGCTCTTTTACTCAGGTGAGAAAAGTCTTGGTCCCCAGTACAAGCCCTCAAAGTCTGTAATGGGAATTTAGAAACACCCTGTATATAAAAAGTGCATGCTATCTGAAAAGGAATTACAATAATGGTATTGTTGTTTTTCCTGTGGTTAGCATATTGAATTACGGATTTCTTGTGGGTTACACAGATTTGTTTTGCTAATCCATTACTATTGTGGAATGTAAATGTCCTTACTTTGTGAGAAACTTCTTCGTCTTCATTCCATTCCAGGCCAAGGACGCGCGCGTCCAGGTCGAGAGACTTTCAGGAAATTAGTGTAATAATTCAGTTACGCGTGATACAAACTAATCTGAAGTTCACAGCTTTGCAGAAGCAGTCGTAATACAAGATGGGCCAAAACACTTAAACACAGTAACTGCTTGTGGGAATGTGTTAGAAAAAAAAACCACATACACAAACAAAAATCCCTCACAACGAAAAAATCAAATCAAGAAAAACAAAGGCAAAACAAGCCATAAACAGAATCAAAATAAAATAATAACAAAAACAAATAAGCCAAAAAGAAAACAAATCTGAATAAATACAGAAAAAATAAACAAAAACATAAGAAATAAACGCAAAAAATTAAAAAACAAAGCATGAATAAAACCAAAACAAATATCTATATATATAAAGCTCAATGTTTGTCTGTATGTCTGTCTGTCTGTCTGTTATGTATACAAATCCACACTGTTTCACCGATCTGAACCAAAATTTGTATATTTACCCTTTAGTACCCTGCGAGTAACACTGTTTGCTTGAAATTGCGGACAGACCTCTCCATTCCCTGCATTTAGGCCCCTTGGCTAAAATCTACACAGTTTCACCGATCTGAACCAAAATGTGTATACTTACCCTTTGTAACTCTGTGAATATCACTGTCCACCTAAACTTTCGGACAGACCACCCCATTTCCTGCATTTAGGCCCTTTGGCAAAAATCTATATCGTTTCACCGATCCGGACCAAAATTTGTATACTTACCCTTTCGAACCCTGCGGGTAACCCTGTCCACTTGAAATTGCGGACAGATCACCCCATTCCCTGCATTTAGGCCCTTTGGCACAAATCTACACCGTTTCACCGTTCAGAACCAAAATTTGTATACTTACCCTTTGGTACCCTGCGAGTAACATTGTCTGCTTGAAATTGCGGACAGACCACTCCATTCCCGGAAAGAGGACAGGGTCCGTCCCAAAGGCAATGGAAAAAAGGGGTAAAACCGGACCCGCTCAGGAAACCCTCAGGGTTGCCATCTCCCGAACTCACCAGCCATGAGCCCTTGAGGATGTAGCACTATCTAGGGTGCACCAGAAGTGGTGGGGCTACACACACCCTGCCTCCTTGAGGGTCTTGAGCAGAAGACATGAGATATTAAGAAAAGAAAAAAAAAGGCTGACACCTCGAAGAATGAGGCTATCAGGAATGATTAGACAAGGGCCAATTAAGGCGGGAAAGTGAAAGAGTCGCTAGGCCTCGGATACCCTGATACCATCGGGGTCGGAAGAGAACAAGAGTTTGACCAAGGGAGGCTGACAGGAAAGAGAACTGAAAGGAGCCCGGCACCAGTAAGTAGAAGCAATGCCGGACTCAGTTGGGGTCCCGTGGTCGCAAACCCACGTACCACAAGTTGAGAGACCCTGGTGGTGGAGGGGGGAGGAGGGGGCCAGGTGTGAGAATAGCTTGCTGATTCATCGCGAGTTGACATGAGAGAAATGTCCAGACCCCGCCGTGTTACCTGGTATTGCTGACTATGCTGATGTTCACCGGTCAATGTGAATAGGACTGGGAACCCCCCCCCCCCCCGAACGTCTGTCATCATATATTGTCATCATCTGCGATTCGTGCAGCTTGGACCCGGGCAGTACTCGATAAGCTCTTTCACTACACGCATCGAGTATAGGCCTAAGCCAGAAAATAACGTTCAGACTTTGGAAGACATCGAAGGTAGAAATCTAAATTGCCTATATCAGATTTAAAATTACACCATGTTCGTTTAGTAGTCATTTTTCATTACCTTATTATTATCATAAGGGCAAATGACCTAGATGTTACGCCCATTATACCACTAATCACCACACACAATAAGTCTTCATCGCCTGTGAATTTTGAAATATTTCTTTCTATCACGGTAGTTTGTAAGTTTGTCGTGTCAATTCAACAGTAGTTTTCATTATCATCCTCATCAAAAGGACAAATGGCCTAAATGTTACGTCCATTATACTACTAAGTAGCACCACAGTCTTCATGGCCTGTGATTTTAAAATGTGTATTTCCATTAGTTTGTAAGTTTAATATACCCGTTCAGTAGTAGTAGTCTTCATTGTCATCCTCATCAAAAGGGAAAATGACCTAGATGTTACGCCCATTATACCACTAATCACCACACACAATAAGTCTTCATCGCCTGTGAATTTTGAAATATTTCTTTCTATCACGGTAGTTTGTAAGTTTGTCGTGTCAATTCAACAGTAGTTTTCATTATCATCCTCATCAAAAGGACAAATGGCCTAAATGTTACGTCCATTATACTACTAAGTAGCACCACAGTCTTCATGGCCTGTGATTTTAAAATGTGTATTTCCATTAGTTTGTAAGTTTAATATACCCGTTCAGTAGTAGTAGTCTTCATTGTCATCCTCATCAAAAGGGAAAATGACCTAGATGTTACGCCCATTATACCACTAATCACCACACACAATAAGTCTTCATCGCCTGTGAATTTTGAAATATTTCTTTCTATCACGGTAGTTTGTAAGTTTGTCGTGTCAATTCAACAGTAGTTTTCATTATCATCCTCATCAAAAGGACAAATGGCCTAAATGTTACGTCCATTATACTACTAAGTAGCACCACAGTCTTCATGGCCTGTGATTTTAAAATGTGTATTTCCATTAGTTTGTAAGTTTAATATACCCGTTCAGTAGTAGTCGTCTTCATTATCATCCTCATCAAAAGGGCAAATGACCTAGATGTTACGTCCATTATACAGTACTACTAAGCAACACCACAGTCTTCATTGCCTGTGATTTTTAAAATGTGTATTTCCATTAGTTTGTAAGTTTAATATACCCGTTCAGTAGTAGTAGTCTTCATTGTCATCCTCATCAAAAGGGAAAATGACCTAGATGTTACGCCCATTATACTACTAGGCAACACCACAGTCTTACTCGCCGGTAATTTAAAAATATGTATTTCTATTAGAGCGTAAGTTTATTATACCCGTTCAATAGCAGTCGTCGTCAGTATCATCTTCAACAATGACGTTGAGTGTTAAGGAGACTGAAATATTATCATCATTCCACCGGGCGAAGCCGGGTACTACTGCTAGTATACAATAAAACTAAAACAAAAGTAACAGGTGAAAGAAAGCAAAGCAAAGGAAAAAAACAAATAAATAGATAAATACATACACAGACAGACAGACAGTCAGACAGACAGACAGACAGACAGACAGACAGATAGATAGGTAATATAATAATAATAATAATATCGAATGGCCACGGGTGTCGGGTGCAAGCTTTGTTAATTGACGCCCAGAGTGTAGCTTGCATGTCGAATTTTATCGCTCCTTGAAGCGCTATGAAAGTCAAGGAGGTTACATATCTAAGCTCCTTGACACTATAGCGCTTTCTAGTAGAGAAAGGAGGAACTTTCGTGTTGGTGGAATATCCATAGATTAATTTTGACACTATGAACACGGCCTACTGAATTCAAATAGGTTCTTTAACATGCCAACAACGTATGACATGCGTTTCGTGATTTTTGCCGCCTTTCAAAAATCCCTTACCACGGCCAGGAGCAAACCTGCATATTTGGTGTTGGTAGTCGACACGATAACCACTCACCCACCGTGACAAGTGACAGATAGATAGATAGATAGACAGACAGACAGACAAACAGACAGACAGACAGACAGACAGACAGACAGATAAATAAATAAATAAATAAATAAAAAGATAAATAAATAGGCAGACAGATAGAAAAAATATATAAATAATGTGTTCCAACTTCCTGTCTCTTATGGACAGAATGCTGATGTTTTAAGGGGCGGAACAGCGAGGTCATTTGCCCCATACCTCTTACTATCCCGGTTCTAAGAGTTTGGAGGATGAGATGCGTTTCTGGGAGGCATTTTATTTTACTTGCTGATGCCAACCTCACGAGGAGAGTTAATGAGAGATGAAAAAAAAAATGAAGACTAGTAGAAGAGGGGAAGGAAGCAGCCGTGGCCTATTAGAAAGCAACGTACTGACATTTGCCTCGAATATTGAACATGGGTAACAATGGAATATCAATTCTAGGGTGGCCGACGATTATAATAATAATAATAATAATAATAATAATAATAATAATAATAATAATAATATAATATAATTTAATGCAGCCAATGGCCATAAAATACAACTTAATTTCTGTAAATAACAATCGCACGATTACTATTAAAGCATTGTAAATTAGTCTGGATCTCTGTTGTACTCCAACAGTGATTTGGTTCTTTTGGAACATTTACCAAAATGGTATCATGAGCACGTTTTGTTACACAATTTGCATACACATTCTGGTAAAGGGTCGTGAAAGTCTGTCCTGTTGCAAAGTTTATGGCGATATCCATGTATCGCCAGTCTCGTCATTGCGCTGCGTATTGTGACGTTTGGTCCAGTCCAAGTCCGGTTGAGCATTGCGTCAGTTGTGTAAAATTATGTCGGTACATCATTCCTCTTCTGTAAAATACGGCTAGTAGGTGCAATGCTTCATGTTAAGGAGCTCTGAAAAGAGTCGTTTCCATTAGGTGTTCTTGACATCATGTGATAGCCAGAATAGTATCGCTCGCTTAGCACCACCCAAGGGCCACGTGTAGGATACTTTAAGGTTATACCTACGGACGTGAGCAACATCAGGCACAATCAGATCCACGCCAACCCATAGGTTGCCGCTGCTCACAGGAATAATGTCACCTGATCTGCGCAGATCGAATGCTCTCTTAAGAGAGTACCATAAAATCTGCAGAAACCCCCAACGATACAAGAAGACACCCCTGCACTTAATCTTCAAAGATTGAAGTCACGCCACCCACCTTTGCAAGTTGCTGCTGACATGGCTCACAACAACTTCGACGCTGTGAAAGTTTGGAAAGACCGTTGGGAAACTTCAACAGACTTGTCCCTACACAACATCTTTTCTAGTGTGCAAATGGCTTGTGGATCTCATCTACCACGCAGACAGTTGGCAACTCTTAACAGAGTTCGGACAGGCCATGGAAGATGCAGCGACTCACTGTACAAGTGGAACTGCTTAACGTCACCGGAATGTGACTATGGTGCTCCACGGCAAACCATCCCTCACATCGTCGGGAGCTGCAAGCTACGAGCCTACTCGGGTAGCTGGGCTGATTTCTTCATCCCATCAGAGAGAGTACTAGAGTGAATAGAAGGACTGGACATTTCGATAGGAAATTTAGCTTTCTTGTTATTGTACAGGGAGCGGCAAAAAGATCTGACGGTTTTTAAATCACAACAACACAAACATTTTAAATGATACAAACTCTTTTATTACTTATAACAGCAAGGTGTACGTGTCAATTAATGGAAAACATGAAAGAACAATAGATTTTAACTTTTAAGATTTGAAGATAACGTCTTTCAAATGATGCCCATCTTTTGCCATGCATTCTTCCAGTCTTGCACTGAAGCTTTGCATAGTCATTAGGCTTCAACTGCTGGACAATAACCATTTTATACGGATGAAAATGCAACTCGAAACACAATATTCGTCTCACTGTTCGATCAGAGCGAGTGAGACAAGCTGTGGAAACCAGTCCACGGCGGCCGGCTCGTAAACAAGCTGCTGGTTTGCAAATGTCTGATCGAACAGTGAGACGAATATTGCGTTTCGATTTGCATTTTCATCCGTATAAAATGGTTATTGTCCAGCAGTTGAAGCCAAATGACTATGCAATGCTTCAGTGCAAGACTGGAAGAATGCATGGCAAAAGATGGGATTCATTTGAAAGACGTTATTTTCAAATCATTATTGTTCTTTCATGTTTTCCATTAATTGACATGTACACCTTGCTGTTATAAGTAATAAAAGAGTTTTTATCATTTAAAATGTTTGTGTTGTGATTTAAAAACCGTCAGATCTTTTTGCCGCTCCCTGTACTATATTTAATTGTAATTATGTTCGACCCGGGCGAAATGTAAATATTTTATGTCAGAAAACCGTACTGTAATGAGGCTCATTATAGTACAAGATTTCATTATGATACAGTTTCTCCCACCAATCAGAGCTCCAGAAACAGTTATGTGACCAATTAGGCGAGGATAGCATCGTACCTGCGCTCACTTCCATGACCCCTTATTTTAAATTTCACTGCGTGGCGAGTGCCATAGTGAGGTATTCCAGGAGGCCATGATCAAATACAAGGTATTCTCTGCGTCCCATGCGCTCTGTTCAGCACATAAAACTGGTGAAATCTCGACATATATTTATGAATATTTATGTTCGAACATAAAATAGTTATAATTATCGTCGAACATAAACAGTCGTATGCAACTCGCCTATAATGGTAATTAAGACACTCGTATGGAAATTATAAAACTCGCCACGCTCGTTTTATAAACATAGTCGTGTCTTAATTATTGCCATTACAGGCGAGTTGCATAATGTACTAATATGTATTTTATGGCATACGCTAAATAAAAATCCTCTTCTGTTGTCTGTTTTGCTTTACTTGTGATTTTTGTCGGGTAGCTGGAAGTAAGAGTTTAGTGCATAGGTCTCCCACGAGGAATGTTTCGTGCGCTAACTCATATGCAAAATTAGATGGAGCAAATTTCGAAATACTGTAATAACTAGCGGACCCATGCGATGACTCAAGCATGTGTATAAACCACCCGCCAGGCATTACTGTTATGCGGGTTCGAGGCAACACAGGTTTGGCAGGGGCTATCGTCTTTTTCATTTGTCAAACACACTTTCTTAGCAAATATACTGTATAAACTGGATTTCAAGAAACGCAAGATTTTTCCTGTACTATTGAGACGATTTGGAAGATTTTGGTACAAACCCTATCTAACTACCTCTGGTTTAGGAGCTTGAGTTTTGTGAAACATACCCCTTTGCGTATTATACATAGTATGGGAGGAGTTTAACTGGACAGCCGGGAACATATAATACCCTTGGTCAGGACGCGCCGATAGACGTGGAAAACGTATAATGAAGGGTGCATGGTTTAGCGGAAAGAAAATGGTTAAGCAACACTTTTTGAACATGTCTAGCAGGCGAATCATTGGTCCTATGACTCTAGTATAGCACCATGCTAATGTCTGGGGTGGATCTGCTTAGGGTGAGTGGTTCTCAAACAATTCCAAGTTACGACAATCACTTTCGGGAAGGCTATTTGCCATGTCCATTGCATCAGCTGTCTTATCTTAAAGGGGAAGGGAAGCATAGTCTGTGGTAACTGGTTGGGCAAGTTACCTCCCCTCTGCGGAACTGACCTTCACTTATCAGTTGTCTGCGAGACCTTACCGGCTGTTCTGTCGGTCCAGTGGCACTTCCTCGATCCGGTCTTGTGGACAGTGTTGCCAAGAGTGACGTACTTTTGATCTTGTTTTCTCCTAAACCACGCCCCTTTTACTCCACGTCTTCCAGTGCTTTATGGCCTGGGGAAAATAATTATGTATATATATGATGATGATAATAATAATAATATCATATGGCCTCGGGTGCCCAAAGGGCAGCTTGCGTGTCGAATTTTGTTGTTAGTAGGATATAAAGGGCGGTTCTGGCGCAGGGGCTAATGGGCAAGATGGCCGCCGAGCGCAACCAGCCTTATGTTATTCTTATGGAGGGGTCATTCAGAGCTGGCGCAGTGGCTAATGGGCAATATGGCCACTACGCCTCGAGACCGTGAATGACGTCACAGGGAGAGGTTGGCCGTGTAAATGCTAAATGGAATATTTATTATAATTATTATTGTTATTATTATTATTATTATTATTATTATTAGGTAATTATTAATTGATCATGTGCAATCCAGACCAGCCTTATATGGGCAGACACTTGGTGTAGTGGCTAGCATTCTTGGCTGTTACTGCTAAGGCCCGGGTTCGATTCCTGGCTCTGCCAAGAAATTTAATTTCTGGTCTCACGAGTGGAACGGGGTACACTCAGTCTTGTAAGGCAAAAGTGAGAAAAGGCGGGTTTTAATTCATACCTCTGCCATTCAGCCTAATCCAACTTCATTTAACCTCACCTAACCTAACCTAGCCTAACCTAACCTAACCTAACTTCAAAGTGATAGCAAATATGAGAGCAAATGTGACAGCACAAATAATAAACTTAGTTATAACCTAACCTAACCTAACCTAACGTAGCCTAACCTAACTTAACCTAACCTAACCTAACTTCAAAGTCAGAGCAAATATGAGAGCAAATGTGAGAGCACACATAATAAATTAAGTTATAACCTAACCTAACCTAACCTAACCTAACCTAACTTAACCTAACCTAACCTAACTTCAAAGTCAGAACAAATATGAAAGCAAATGTGAGAGCACACATAATAAACTAAGTAATAACCTAACCCAACCTAACCTAACCTAACCTAACTTAACCTAACTTAACCTAACTTCAAAGTCAGAGCAAATATGAGAGCAAATGTGAGAGCACACATAATAAACTAAGTTATAACCTAACCTAACCTAACTTAACCTAACCTAACCCAACCTAACCTAACTTCAAAGTCAGAGCAAATGTGAGAACACACATAATAAACTAAGTTATAACATAACCTAACCCACAGAAACCTCGTTTAAAGATTTTAGATTTTACATTTTAACATTTTACATTTTAACATTTTAGATTTTTGATTTTTGATTTTACATTTTTCAGATTTTACATTTTACATTTTTGATTTTTTTTTTTGTATTTTAGATTTTAGTTTCTTTTAGATTTTACATTTTAAATTTAAGATTTTTTTGATTTTAGATTTTACATTTTCCGAAAAGAGTAAACTACAAGGTCACATACCTAACCTAACCAACCCTAACTTAAGCTAATCCAAAGGCTAATGCACATACACAAAGTATATAAGGGCACTTGCAACTATCCTTATGCTAGTCTTATATGCTACTGTACAACATGATCACTACCCCAACCGGGTATTTTTTTTTTAAATTTTGTTGTTTAGACATTTGTCAATTTTCCAATTTCCCATTTTCAGTTTTTTTAATGTCAGTTTTAAGTTTTTCAATTTCATAATATGGAAACATGGAAATTGCATTTTGTTGTTTCCAAATTTGTCAATTTTCCAATTCCCCATTTTCAGTATTTTAAAAATGTTAGTTTTTAGTTTTTCAATTTCATAATATGGAAACATATATTTTTGCATTTTGTTATTTACACATTTATCAATTTCACAATTTCCCATTTACAGTTTTTTAAAATGTCAGTTTGAAGTTTTCAATTTCATGATATAGAAACATGGATTTTCCAATTTGTTGTTTACACATTTGTCAATTTATCAAATTCCCAATAACAGTTTTTAAAATTTCAGTTTAATGTTTTTTCTATTTTATCAATATGGAAACATGGATATTCCAATTTGTGTTTTACATGTTCATTTTGCATTAGTAGTGTGGAGAGGTGGGTAGTAATTAGAAATGTACAGGCAGTGTCCATACAATATTTTTATTTTAAATACATGTACACTATTTACACATAATACATTTTTATATATATTCTTTTTTATTTTGCTTTATATTTTATTTATTTTTGATTATGAATACCATTTTTTTATTTTTGTTTTTTTATTTTTGTAGTGATATTGTTTTATTTCCTAAATTGTTTTGTTTTATGTATTTGCTAGTTGCAGGCAGAATTTGATATTCATAACTTAACTCTTTAAGCATGGTCAATGACAGAGTAATGACCATAGGCATGTGTACCTATACCAATGATAGAGTAATGACCATAGGCATGTGTACCTATACCATCAGCATCAATCACTCTTTTATCATCACCAGGACACAAAGCAATTTTGTTTAGTCTGATAGATGATATGTCATGTTGTTTAGAAGCGATAATGTTCATGGGTATTCTTTTTACATTGTTTTTCATGACACAATCCTTATAATCTTGAAAGCTTATACAATTTTTGACAACACCTCTGCTAATACCTTTAATCTTTTTAATTTCTTTACCATTTATGTCTAAAGCGTACATTTTAGCTCTAAGTCCAACAAATGTTTTTATAATTTGTCCACAAGCCTCGTCTTTAAATTTCCCCCAACGTTTTCTTGTTTGATGTAGAGTAACATATGTGATTAGTAGGATAATCTGATGTGTCCAGGTGTTCTAGGAAATCCAACTTGTCTTGATATACATCTTGGGTGTTAACCAAATAAATGAACGAGTCGGTATCCATATACATGAGTTTAAGATTGTTCATTCCATAATAGGGTAGCAGGACATCATAGTGGTGGGAATACATGAGAGCTTTTGAAATATCCAGTATACACATTCCAATATATATAGGCTTATTGAATACAATGTTATGTTTAGCCATGTGGAAAGCAGCTAGGTTAGGACCATAAATTGTTCTGTCAATAAAAGTCGTCTTTGCTATTAGCTTTTCTGCCTTTTTGCTGTCAGTCACAAGACGTATGTCTATTTTTTAACGGATATTTTCCATTCTTTTCCCAAAAATGGCATTGTTGAATAATTTGTACAGATTTTTCTCAAAATCATTTTTGGCTAGTTTTTGAAGGTTGTTATTAAAATCAACGTATGCCTTTAACCAAGGTCTTTGCTTAAACTTTAACACACGATGGATTTTTATCAATTTTATTCCGTGATCTAAAGCCTGTTTTAATGCCATGTAGTGAACAACATATCGCCTTCGGTTTCCAAGACGAGGAATTAGTTTTTTCAGAGACGAATCCTTAGGTTGTGTACAGTACACTCTGGTAGGAAAGGTAAATCGTTGTGTAGATCATGAAGGTCAAATGGGTAATCAGCATCAACGTCTAGAATGTATCCCCCAGGATCGTCTTTCTTTAGTTTTTCTAGATCAACGGTATCTGGAGAAACCCACTGAAATCTGCCATAAGGAAGAGAGTGGCACATAGCCCACCCGTATTGGTTGTTGGCATCATCATAGGTAATAAACTGCGATGGTTTCTCAGAATCATCGGTTTCCATGTATTTATTGTTAGCTGCAGCATACCGATGAGACACCTGGCATATGCCTCCACGTATTCCAGACTCGATTAGAAGAATCTGATCGTAATCCTGTAGCAATTCCAGTTCAATTCCTGTGTAAAGGAGCATTGCCTCGAAACATAAACCAGGCGAAGTGAAAAAGTGTGCAGCATCCACTCGGTGTGTTTCTAGTGTTTTGTTTCTAAATGTCTCAAAGCTGTCTGCAAGAAGGAGTACATCTGAAGTTAGGTAGAGGTCACTATATTCCCCTAGAGTTTTAATGTTGAACTGATTCCAGACATTTTTGGCATGTTCATAGTCTTCTTGACTAACATCTTCTTGACTTAATTTGTTAAAGAATACCTCTTTTGGAGGTAAACACGTTTCACTTAACTTTTCCCATGAGTCAATGTAGTCATAACAAAATACCCATTTACGAGTCATGAGCATTGCATTTTCTTTTCCAAAGTACTTGTCTGTTTCAGGGTATGATATTAAGTTGGATACTAAGTTTTTCAAACTATTTGGCATTAACCGAAACGTGTCCACAAATCTAAGCTTAACATTTCCTACATATTTGGTAAAGGAAATGTACTTTTCTTTGGAGTTAGCGATAACATCCACTCTCTCAGTAGTACATCCTAATTGCTTTACAATGAAATTTGCGTCGTAGCCACTCATATTATGTAGAAATACAGGAACGGGGTTACGTGTTTTACACCTCAAATTACAGTTATTGTGAGCACTTCCACGGTATTCCCCTGTAATATGGCAATGGTCTCGAACTTTCCAGTCCTCTTTGGTAAATGGTTTTTGACACAAATAACAGGCTTCAGAACATTGGAACTCTGCTTCTTGATCCTGAGTTAAGGCCTTTGGAATATTTAAGCTGTAAAGGCGATCGATTTCATTAGCTATTGAGATCAAACAGTCCATAAACTTTTCTGCAGCATCAGGTCCACGATAAATGACAGGTTGGCTTGGAAGGTTTGTCTTTATGTGCTCCACGGCCGGTGAGGGTTTAATGTATATACCAAAGCTCATAGGAACATGACTCTGGTATGGCACTGTATAACTTGCCTCAGGATTAGGTAGACATGTTTGATAGGGTAACAGTATACTTTCAAAATCTGCATAGATAACGTAAGGTATTCTCAGCATTTTTTCAACATTTAAGAATTTGACAATGGGATTTTTACTAGGCATTTCAACCCTAGCAATGTCATGCTGGACACACAAAGCTCTATGTTCTTTCAATTTTTCCATTCCTTGTTGACCATATCGATTATCAAAGTGAGTAAAACATCGCTTACACGTATATATCTAATGTTCATGGTGAGTAATCTAATGTCTTACTAGTTTATCAAAATCTTTGATAAAGACGTAGTGCTTCTGTCCGGATGATAAACTTAGCAAAAGGAGGTCGCGATGATCTTGCAGCTCTTGATCCACAATCTTTAGAGGGAACAGTTTACTGTCTTGTTCCAATCCAAATACATTAATGGATATATCGTTGGCTTTTTCAAATTTGGGAATGTCAGCTAGCGATGTAGGAAACGATATTACTGAAAAATCATACTTGTTTTCCAGATCCTTGTATTTACTAATGCGTTGAGCATCCTTTTTAACCAGTTTTGCTAAAATGGCATACATAAAACACTTTTCATCTTTCAAATTTTCAGGATTAATGCAGGCTTTTCTTGCTTGTATAGCTACTGGTAATGGAATATATGTGCTACCACGCAAGGGATTGTACTTATTTATTTTCAATCGCACTCCTTCCGCTGCTAATAAAGCCAAATTACTGCCTTTTAGCTCAGATTCCTCCATTTCCGTAGTTAACTTTTTAAATTGTGTTTCCAAGAAACTACTTAAGTCCGTTTCCAAATATAGGGCCTGATTTCGTGTTTTAAAAGCACGATCTGTAATTTCGTTGGTGGACGTATGAATGAATCTACATTCAGCCACAAGATTAACTTTGATCGACTTGTGCATTGCTAGTTCTTTCTCCATAGCTTGTATTACTTGCTGTTTGGACTCTTTAAGGTATGAATTTAAATCCCTACACGTATCACAACGTATGAAATAGGATTTAAGTCGACCTTCAAAAGATGTTTCATTTTCAATAAGTCCATTTTTGACAGGGACCAGTGACAGTAGGTAATGTTTTGTAGGCTCCGCTTTTTGTCTTTTAGCTGCCGACACAACATTACAACATTCTTCATGCCGACGTCCGTTGTACACATTGTTGAATGTACTACCACACGTTTTGCACTCATGGAATTCACCACACGATACTTCATGTCGCTTCCTATGATAGTCTCGAAGAAAAGCTTTTCCACACTCTTTACACATATAGCTAGGAATGGGTTCTTCCATCACGAATGTTGATTTCTGCAAACAGCTGCTTACTGCGTATCACAGGGCTAGAGGTTGGTCGGTGAGACGGTCTTTCACGATGTGAACACCGTGAGAGGTAGTAGTCAACTGTTGATATTCTTGTTAAGGGTCCTTTAATATATCCTAGTCTAGACCAACAGCTCTTTACAGCGTATGACAAGACTGTAGACAGGACAGTGAGACGGTCTTTCACGATGTGAACACTGTAACAAGTAGTAGTCAACTGATTGTATTCCTGCTAAGGGTTCTCTAATATATCATAGTCAAGACCAACAACTACTTACTGTGTAGTACAAGGCTGTACAATGGTTGCTTTGACAGTCTTTCACGATGTGAACACCGTGAGAAGTAACAGTCAACTGGTGATATTCTTGCTGAGGGTCCTCTAATTTACCCCTAGTTAAGCGTAACAGCTGCTTACTTCTTATGACAAGGCTAAAGACTGGTTGTTTCAACGGTCTTTCACAATGTAAACACTGCGAAAGGTAGTAGTCAACTGAAAATATTCTAACACCATACTCAAGGTTATCAGGTACTTACTGCATATCAAAAGGCTGTACACTCGTGTGTTAGAGAGTCTCTTTTTGTGCTAAAGACCCTCTATATTCCCTACACAAGGCTATACATGTTAGTTCTAAACACTTAGTGGTTAATTGTATAATAAATTTAAATACACAGCATATACGAGCACGTTTTCACGCGGTAAAACTTTATCAGATAGTCAAATGCGACACGCAAAGTATGTTGCCGCTATCTAGCGGTGACTATGAGAACTACTTGAACGACCAGCAGGCTACCTAGCGCTCTATTTCATCACTAACTCACTGAACGACCAGCATGCTATCTAGCGGTCGATTTCATTACTCTTCAACTACCAGCATGCTACCTATCGGTCAATATGACAACTCACTCAACTGCCAGCATGCTACATGCCTTTTTTTAAGATTTTTGTTGGCTTGTGTTGGCTTGTGTTGGCTTTTCTTGTTGGCTTTTGTATTAGCTCTCTCATATTTGCTCTTACTTGTTGGGGCTTATTTGGTCTTGGAAAGTATGTCAGTCCTTTTTTGGCTGCATATTGCTTACAGCCATGTTTGTAAGCAGCAACAGCAACACACAAAATTCCCAAAAAAAAAAAACATAGTACTCTAAGGTTTATCAATGACTCTCAACTCTTACACTTACCTCTATCCCATGCCTAGTCAAAAAAGTGTATTTTTCAAACTTTTCAAAAAATATTTGGAAAGTAGGCTATATCATTAAACTAAAAATCCTAAAAAGACATATGTTAACTCCAACATCTACCTCTATACCACTCTCAGTCCCAAAATAGTGTATTTTTCAAAATTTCCAAAAACGGTTATATTTCGAAAATTAAATAGTTTACAAAAATGTTGTTTGACATAAATGAATGGCCTTTGCCCCCTTTACCGCCGTACCAAGTCCCAGGTCTCTAGGACAAAAAATAAAATTTTGAAAATGGGTTATATTTCCAAAATTAGGAATTTTACAAAAACGTTTGTCTAACGTAAATCAATGGTCTTTACCCCCTCTACCCCATACTAAGTTTCAGGTCTGTAGGACAAAAAATGAAAAAAGTTCAATTGGGGAAGGAGGCGATTTTTCATAAAATCAAACATTCTAAAAAGTATTCTATGGACTTAAACGAATGGCCTCTATGTCCTTTATTTTGTATAATAAAACTTTTTTTATATATTTTTTGAAAAAGTTCAATTTTGAAATTTTTATATTTTGGAAACGAAAGTGTTAACAAAAAGCATTGTTTGACATAAATGAATGGCCTTGACCCCCTCTACCCCGAAAATAAATTTCAAGTCTCTAGGGCAATAAATAACAGTAGTGGAGTAGTGAGAGTTCTACTTCACTTGGCGTGGCTGTGTCCAAAAAAACCAACATGGCGGCCACGCCAAATAAAGCAGAACTCTCACTACTCCAATACTGTTATTTCTTGTCCTAGAGACATGAAATTTATTTTCGGGGTATAGGGGGTCAAGGCCATTCATTTATGTCAAACAATGTTTTTTGTTAACACTTTCGTTTCCAAAATATAAAAATTTCAAAATTGAACTTTTTCAAAAGAAATTTAAAAAAAGTTTTATTATACAAAATAAAGGACATAGAGACCATTCTTTTAAGTCCATAGAACACTTTTTAGAATGTTTGGTTTTATGAAAAATCGCCTACTTTCCCAATTGAACTTTTTTCACTTTTTGTCCTACAGACCTGAAACTTAGTATGGGGGGTAGAGGGGGTAAAGACCATTGATTTACTTACGTCCGACAAACGTGTTTGTAAAATTCCTAATTTTAGAAATATAGCCCATTTTCAAAATTGTATTTTTGTTGTCCTAGAGACTTGAGACTTAGTGTGGGGCTAGAGGGGGGTAAAGACCATTGATTTACGTTAGACAAACGTTTTTGTAAAATTCCTAATTTTGGAAATATAAACCATTTTCAAAATTTTATTTTTGTTGTCCTAGAGACCTGGGACTTGGTACGGCGGTAAAGGGGGCAAAGGCCATTCATTTATGTCAAACAAACATTTTTGTAAACTTTTTAAATTTCGAAATATAACCGTTTTTGGAAAATTTGAAAAATGCACTATTTTTGGACTGAGAGTGGTATAGAGGTAGATGTTGGAGTTAACATATGTCTTTTTAGGATTTTTAGTTTAATGATATAGCCTACTTTCCAAATATTTTTTGAAAAATTTGAAATATACACTTTTTTTGACTAGGCATGGGAAAGAGGTAAGTGTAAGAGTTGAGAGTCATTGATAAACCTTAGAGTACTTTGGATTTTTTTGGAATTTTGTGTGTTGTTGTTGCTGCTTACAAACATGGCTGTAAGCAATATGCAGCCAAAAAAAGGACTGACATACTTTCCAGGACCAAATAAGCCCCAACAAATAGGAGCAAATATGAGAGAGCTAATACAAAAGCCAACAAAAAAAAGCCAACACAAGCCAACACAAGCCAACAAAAAAGCCAACAAAAAAACTTACAAAAAAGCCATGTAGCATGCTGGCAGTTGAATGAGTTGTCATATTGACCGATAGGTAGCATGCTGGTAGTTGAAGAGTAATGAAATCGACCGCTAGATAGCATGCTGGTCGTTCAGTGAGTGAGTGTTGAAATAGAGCGCTAGGTAGCATGCTGGTCGTTCAAGTAGTTCTCATAGTCACCGCTAGATAGCGGCAACATACTTTGCGTTTCGCATTTGACTATCTGGTAAATTTTTACCGCGTGAAAACGTGCTCGTATATGCTGTGTATTTAAATATATTATACAATTAACCACTAAGTGTTTAGAACTAACATGTATAGCCTTGTGTAGGGAATATAGAGGGTCTTAAGCAAAAAAAAAAAAAGACTGTCTAACACACGAGTGTACAGCCTTTTGATATGCAGTAAGTACCTGATAACCTTGAGTATGGTGTTAGAATATTTTCAGTTGACTACCACCTTTCGCAGTGTTTACATTGTGAAAGACCGTTGAAACAACCAGTCTTTAGCCTTGTCATAAGAAGTAAGCAGCTGTTACGCTTAACTAGGGGTAAATTAGAGGACCCTTAGCAAGAATATCACCAGTTGACTGTTACTTCTCACGGTGTTCACATCGTGAAAGACTGTCAAAGCAACCATTGTACAGCCTTGTACTACACAGTAAGTAGCTGTTGGTCTTGACTTTGATATATTAGAGAACCCTTAGCAAGAATACAATCAGTTGACTACTACTTGTTACAGTATTCACATCGTGAAAGACCGTTTCACTGTCCAGTCTACAGCCTTGTCATACGCTGTAAAGAGCTGTTGGTCTAGACTAGGGTATATTAAAGGACCCTTAACAAGAATATCACCAGTTGACTACTACCTCTCACGGTGTTCACATCGTGAAAGACCGTCTCACCGACCAACCTCTATCCCTGTGATACGCAGTAAGCAGCTGTTTGCAGAAATCAACATTCGTGATGGAAGAACCCATTCCTAGCTATATGTGTAAAGAGTGTGGAAAAGCTTGTCTTCGAGACTATCATAGGAAGCGACATGAAGTATCGTGTGGTGAATTCCATGAGTGCGAAACGTGTGCTAGTACATTCAACAATGTGTACAACGGGCGTCGGCATGAAGAATGTTGTAATGTTGTGTCGGCAGCTAAAAGTCAAAAAGCGGAGCCTACAAAACATTACCTACTGTCACTGGTCCCTGACAAAAATGGACTTATTGAAAATGAGACATCTTTTGAAGGTCGACTTAAATCCTATTTCATACGTTGTGATACGTGTAGGGATTTAAATTCATACCTTAAAGAGTCCAAACAGCAAATAATACAAGCTATGGAGAAAGAACTAGCAATGCACAAGTCGATCAAAGTTAATCTTGTGGCTGAATGTAGATTCATTCATACGTCCACCAACGAAATTACAGATCGTGCTTTTAAAACACGAAATCAGGCCCTATTTTTGGAATCGGACTTAAGAAGTTTCTTGGAAACACAATTTAAAAAGTTAACTACGGAAATGGAGGAATCTGAGCAAAAAGGCAGTAATTTGGCTTTGTTAGCAGTGGAAGGAGTGCGATTGAAAATAAATAAGTACAATCCCTTGCGTGGTAGCACATATATTCCATTACCAGTAGCTATACAAGCAAGAAAAGCCTGCATTAATCCTGAAAATTTGAAAGATGAAAAGTGTTTTATGTATGCCATTTTAGCAAAACTGGTTAAAAAGGATGCTCAACGCATTAGTAAATACAAGGATCTGGAAAACAAGTATGATTTTTCAGTAATATCGTTTCCTACATCGCTAGCTGACATTCCCAAATTTGAAAAAGCCAACGATATATCCATTAATGTATTTGGATTGGAACTAGACAGTAAACTGTTCACTCTAAAGGTTGTGGATCAAGAGCTGCAAGACCATCGCGACCTCCTTTGGCTAAGTTCATCATCCGGACAGAACCACTACGTCTTTATCAAATATTTTGATAAACTAGTAAGACATTAGATTACTCACCATGAACATAAGATATATACGTGTAAACGATGTTTTACTCACTTTGATAATCGATATGGTGAACAAGGAATGGAAAAATTGAAAGAACATAGAGCTTTGTGTGTCCAGCATGACATTGCTAGGGTTGAAATGCCTAGTAAAATCCCATTGTCAAATTCTTAAATGTTGAAAAAATGCTGAGAATACCTTACGTTATCTATGCAGATTTTGAAAGTATACTGTTACCCTATCAAACATGTCTACCTAATCCTGAGGCAAGTTATACAGTGCCATACCCGAGCCATGTTCCTATGAGCTTTGGTATATACGTTAATCCCTCACCGGCCGTGGAGCACATAAAGACAAACCTTCCAAGCCAACCTGTTATTTATCGTGGACCTGATGCTTCAGAAAAGTTTATGGACTGTTTGATCTCAATAGCTAATGAAATCGATCGCCTTTACAGCTTAAATATTCCAAAGGCCTTAACTCAGGATCAAGAAGCAGAGTTCCAATGTTCTGAAGCCTGTTATTTGTGTCAAAAACCATTTACCAAAGAGAACTGGAAAGTTCGAGACCATTGCCATATTACAGGGGATTACCGTGGAAGTGCTCACAATAACTGTAATTTGAGGTGTAAAACACGTAACCCCGTTCCTGTGTTTCTACATAATATGAGTGGCTACGACGCAAATTTCATTGTAAAGCAATTAGGATGTACTACTGAGAGAGTGGATGTTATCGCTAACTCCAAAGAAAAGTACATTTCCTTTACCAAATATGTAGGAAATGTTAAGCATAGATTTGTGGACACGTTTCGGTTAATGCCAAGTAGTTTGGAAAACTTAGTTTCCAACTTAACATCATACCCTGAAACAGACAAGTACTTTAGAAAAGAAAATGCAATGCTCATGACTCGTAAAGGGGTATTTTGTTATGACTACATTGACTCATGGGAAAAGTTAAGTGAAACGTGTTTACCTCCAAAAGAGGTATTCTTTAACAAATTAAGTCAAGAAGATGTTAGTCAAGAAGACTATGAACATACCAAAAATGTCTGGAATCAGTTCAACATTAAAACTCTAGGGGAATATAGTGAACTCTACCTAACTTCAGATGTACTCCTTCTTGCAAACAGCTCTGAAACATTTAGAAACAAAACACTAGAAACACACCGAGTGGATGCTGCACACTTTTTCACTTCGCCTGGTTTATGTTTCGAGGCAATGCTCCTTTACACAGGAATTGAACTGGAATTGCTACAGGATTACGATCAGATTCTTCTAATCGAGTCTGGAATACGTGGAGGCATATGCCAGGTGTCTCATCGGTATGCTGAGGCTAACAATAAATACATGGAAACCGATTATTCTGAGAAACCATCGCAGTTTATTACCTATGATGATGCCAACAACCAATACGGGTGGGCTATGTGCCACTCTCTTCCTTATGGCAGATTTCAGTGGGTTTCTCCAGATACCGTTGATCTAGAAAAACTAAAGAAAGACGATCCTGTGGGATACATTCTAGACGTTGATGTTGATTACCCATTTGACCTTCATGATCTACACAACGATTTACCTTTCCTACCAGAGTGTACACAACCTAAGGATTCGTCTCTGAAAAAACTAATTCCTCATCTTGGAAATCGAAGGCGATATGTTGTTCACTACATGGCATTAAAACAGGCTTTAGATTACGGAATAAAATTGATAAAAATTCATCGTGTGTTAATGTTTAAGCAAAGACCTTGGTTAAAGGCATACGTTGATTTTAATAACAACCTTCGAAAACAAGCCAAAAATGATTTTGAGAAAAATCTCTACAAATTATTCAACAATGCCATTTTTGGGAAAACAATGGAACATATCCGTAAAAGAATAGTCATACTGTACCCGTTCGGCCGAGGTATGCGATGACCCATCTGCTATTACATCGCATTCCTGGATTTCCAGGACAGAGTGGAGTTAAATGAACATGAAGTCAAATAAGGAATGTGTCGGAAATTCAGTTGAAAATTCACAAAAGCAGAGGGTAACACGAGATAAAGTATCTCCAGGGTCGTTACGGGCTTAAATTTAATTTAAAAATTTCAAATAGAAATGGGCGCCACCAACTGAATTCCTAGCAAACCACATCCTTCCTGGTTAAGCCTTAATTAATACAAGAAAGGATTAGGAAAATCACATCATCATCAGATCACAACTAAGATAAAAACAAATTTATTCAAACTTTGATAGTCAGACAGAAATATTAAACACACGTCCTACCTAAGTGTATGGTCGAATGCCGACGTTAGATTGTCATTGTCCTGAAAATCGAACCATCTCCATGCTATTCAAAAGTGTACTTCATCCACATAAAATATGAAAATGTGCTAAAGTTCGCTTGGGTTCTCAGGTTCACCGTAGCACTATGTCTATGCGTCACTGACATTTGTGATTCCTGAGACCTAACTTCTCTTTAAGTTACCATCATGAATGTGGATGTCAAAAAAACATCTGTCTAAACAAATTATTCTAATAACACATATTTAAATATCAACTTGTTTAATGGCTTGAATGGCATTATTCGCATGCTGAAAAATTTAATAAATGCTCCAATAAATCTAACAATTAATTTACACTATATTTACACTGTCACTAATTATTGCTTGTTTGTGAATCAAAGAAACATCACTATTCATTGGTTATCATCATCATTATATCAAAATTAAATACCTCTCACATTAGTTCTCATCTCAATATTCATTATATTCAAGTCAGAATAATTAATTAATTACTATCAAATCATTTGAATGACTATTATATTATCAATTCATTATATTCTCCAATTATCTATACCTTCTCATTTCATTATCTCATTCAGATTAAATCATCTCAATTCATCCATTTAAATTGTTTAATTCATTAATTCAAGTTGCAATTCATCAAATTACTTAAATCATATTTCTTATTTAAATTTATTTAAATCCATCTAAATTTATTAATCATCAGCTTCTTTAATTATTTATCACCCTTTAATTCAGTTATTCATCAGCTGCTTAATCACCTATTAATTTATTTAAATCAGTTAATTTATTCAATCTTTAATTCATTCATTTATTTAATTCATCGATTTATTCAAAATTTAATTTATCAATTTATTCAAATTTTAATTCATTTGGTTATTTAGATTTTTATTTCATCGAGTCATTTAGATTTTATTTCATTGGGTCAGATCATTAATATGCTTAAACTTCAGATTATTATTTTATAAATTATTATTATCAGAAAATCTTGTATTATCAAAATTATTTACTTATTTAATTTCCTTGAAAATTGTTTAATATAGGCTATAGAACGTTGTCTTACAGTTTTATCACTTCCAAGTTATATCTCGTATTTAATTATCATGCCAAAAAATTATTATTGCCTTCACAAAATCACGTTGGATCTCACTATCCAAAACTTCATCATATACTCTCACTTCATCATATACCATATTTGAATACCATAATTATTCCATATAACACCATAACTATTCAGCGCACAGCATGAATCTCAAAAATATGCTAGACTGGGTACAACAACCTCATGTCTGCCTCAAAATACTCATCAGCAATATTGCAACTTCCACTTGGCAACTTCCAAAAAAATACCTATCACAAACGTCACTTAATCACGTTGCATGATTTACAAAAATATATAACTGGCTTCAAATGATTAACGCACACAATCTCCAAGAACTGTAATTAATCTGATCACATCTAGACAACTTCTTAAACAATAAGGAAAAATTACCTTCGTAATCGTAATCCAATTCAAGATCTGCTTTTAAATAGAGCATAAATTCTCTTAAGATTCTCAAAATTCACTTCAAAGAAAAACACCAATGTGTTATAATCTCTCACATCAAAAATATGTAATACTGATCTGCCTTAAAATAAATCTGACCATAAATGATTCATCTTACAAGATTCAATTACTTGAAATCCTTCTCAAAAGTATCAAACTACTCACAAAAGACTATCAAAAGTATCAAAAGTATCAGCTGTTAAATGAATGTACTCTCAAAAGAGTATAGCAACAAAATATTGGATTGGCAAACAAGAATTACAAAATGTAACCCTGCTGACATTTATTTTTAATTTATTTGACAAAATTCGACTGATGTGTGACTAGTAGTTTCTTGTTTAATCCTCTTACGATCTTAAGTACACTCGGATGATAAAAATGAAGCCCTCGACTGGCAGGTAAGGTGTGTGCCACCACGCAAACACCTAAAGCGAAAGGCCCTGCCCCGTAGACTACCATGATAATGCCCTAGACGATGGGTCAGGTGTGTGCCACCACGCAATCGTATAAAACGACAGGCCCCATCTCGTAGACTGATGAGTGAATGTACCAGATTGGAATCAACAAGTATCTAGTTATCACATAAAAACGATATTCATTCATTTGAGTGAATAAAATTTTAATATCACCAAACAATCCAATAAAAAAATCCCTACTGATGAATTATACATACTCGCTAGTATGCAATGAACTGACGAAATAATTTTACTTATCCAATTGCAGATCACGAGTTCGAAATCCTCGCCACAAAAAAAATCTATCCAAGAAATACTATCCTTACTGAAAAATATCAAAAAGACCAAACTTCTGCCTAATAAAGCCAACCAATGGTGAGAACGTCGTATAACGGTGCCTGCCATATCATATGGTAACACCATATTCTAGCAAATGGAGCAAAAAATATCTAAGCCATTTCAAAATAATCGTAGAACTCCTACTAGAAATATATACAAGTATGCCCAGTGTTCATGAAAAATCATATCAGGAAAGTCATAACTCTTACAATACCTTCTTATTTCTGCTGTTAATATAATTCAAAGATCGCCGATAATCCTCGTGTGTGCCACAAATTTCTCGAATGATCGACGAAAACATTGTATCACCCACTGAACTAACGATTGACTTCATATTCCAAGTGAATCTGATGTTGGATATCCTCTTCTTCAGGAACCGAATCCATCGCTCTGTGGTGCCATCACGTCCCCGTATTCGCCTAGCCCGACATGATGAATTCAATATTATCCATCACGGATATTGTCCAAACTCTTCCACAAAAGTTCAAAAATGTCGAGTACCCCATACTCTTCCAATATGTCACGCCACTGTCCCGTACAATGTTCGGTTTGCATATGACAAAAAGTTAATCTCCACAGCGGCTGAATTTCACTAGTAGAAAATAAATATTTAGAAAAGTGTATTGATTTCTTAAACACCCTGTATCTGTGTTCGTAACTGATATTTCATAATTGTTCATGAAAAACAACTATAATGCTGCACGTGCCACTGTTCACAAAGTGCATGTTCTCGTAACTGTTCATCTGCCTAAAAGCAGTAATGTTGGACGGACCCCATGGTCGCCTTAAATATTCCGGTCTAAAATGCATCATCTAACATGCCATAATACCGTTGAAATATGTCTAAGTCCATTTAGAAGTTCACAATAGCAGTGTATAATTGCTATCTGCCAGCACAATTGGACTGTCGAACACAAGTCCAAACTTATTAAGTTTGACAAAATGTCGAAATGATGTTCAGCTGCTTGCATGTCGCCTGCTTGAAAAATGTCGGCCCCAGCACGACCTGTTCCGCCTCACTGTTCTCGTATAATGCGACGCTGAAAACTGGCCTCATTATATCACTTCGCTGTGCTGTTCTGTATTAAGAATGTAGCTCGAAATAATGTTCTCAGTTCTATCACAATGCTGCGTATTACTTTAACGAACGGTAACATTGGAAAAGCATTGCTGTTTCACATAACTGTAGCCACGATGTTGAAAATACATCTGCCCGAACACCGGCTCCCTTTCACTTCCACGGCTTGTGTAACTCGCCTTGCTAACTGATTCTCGCACTGCACACCGTGCTCCGCTCAACTTAACTGACTGACCTACTTTCGTTCTCCTGGCGCACGTTGCTATCAGCTCAACTTGCTGGACTAATAATGCTATCTTTTTCCTAGCGCACCATGTGCTTTGCTCTGCTTGACTGGCTGGACTCATACTACTGTTCTCAGACGGTGCGATGAGCTCCGCTCGGCGCTGTCACGTGACCTTCCCCTTCCTTCTGCGGTCATACGTCACAACTATAATCTCGACCACAATCATATCGGCAATTAAGTTATAACATAACTTAAGTAGTTATCTGCCTTTCTTCAAGTTATCACCATAGATTTCTTGATATATTTCCTTCTCTTCTGAGATTATATAATATTATATTCCATATAGATCTTTATAATACTCCAATATTCCTCCCATAATTCCATCTGCTTGACTGGTAGTGCCTCCTTCATCCTTGGCCTCCTACGTCATTTCCTACCACTCTTCTCGACTCGATCTGAGCGCTATCTTTTCTTCTTTTCCCATAAATCTCAACTATGACTCGATCTCAACTGGCGTAGCCGATAGCCTCAACTAGGTATCGGGTACAATACGTCTTGTGACTGACAGCAAAAAGGCAGAAAAACTATTAGCAAAGCCGACATTTATTGACAGAACAATTTATGGTCCTAACCTAGCTGCTTTCCACATGGCTAAACGTAACATTGTATTCAATAAGCCTATATATATATATATATATATATATTGGAATGTGTATACTGGATATTTCAAAAGCTCTCGTGTATTCCCACCACTATGATGTCCTGCTACCCTATTATGGAATGAACAATCTTAAACTCATGTATATGGATACCGACTCGTTCATTTATTTGGTTAACACCCAAGATGTATATCAAGACAAGTTGGATTTCCTAGAACACCTGGACACATCAGATTATCCTACTAATCACATATGTTACTCTACATCAAACAAGAAAACGTTGGGGAAATTTAAAGACGAGGCTTGTGGACAAATTATAAAAGCATTTGTTGGACTTAGAGCTAAAATGTACGCTTTAGACATAAATGGTAAAGAAATTAAAAAGATTAAAGGTATTAGCAGAGGTGTTGTCAAAAATTGTATAAGCTTTCAAGATTATAAGGATTGTGTCATGAAAAACAATGTAAAAAGAATACCCATGAACATTATCGCTTCTAAACAACATGACATATCATCTATAAGACTAAACAAAATTGCTTTGTGTCCTGGTGATGATAAAAGAGTGATTGATGCTGATGGTATAGGTACACATGCCTATGGTCATTACTCAATCATTGACCATGCTTAAAGAGTTAAGTTATGAATATCAAAATCTTCTGCCTGCAACAAGCAAATACATAAAACAAAACAATTTATGAAATAAAACAATATCACTACAAAAATAAAAAAACAAAAATAAAAAATGGTATTCATAATCAAAAATAAATAAAATAGAAATCAAAATAAAAAAGAATATATATAAAAATGTACTATGTGAAAATAGTGTACATGTATTTAAAATAAAAATATTGTATGGACACTGCTTGTACATTTCTAATTACTACCCACCTCTCCACACTCCTAATGCAAAATGAACATGTAAAACACAAATTGGAAAATCCATGTTTCCATATTGATAAAATAGAAAAAACATTAAACTGAAATTTTTAAAACTGTAAATGGGAATTTTGTAAATTGACAAATGTGTAAACAACAAATTGGAAAATCCATGTTTCTATATCATGAAATTGAAAAACTTTAAACTGACATTTAAAAAAACTGTAAATGGGAAATTGTGAAATTGATAAATGTGTAAACAACAAAATGCAAAAATATATGTTTCCATATTATGAAATTGAAGAACTAAAAACTAACATTTTTAAAATACTGAAAATGGGGAATTGGAAAATTGACAAATTTGGAAACAACAAAATTGCAAATTCCATGTTTCCATATTATGAAATTGAAAAACTTAAAACTGACATTAAAAAAACTGAAAATGGGAAATTGGAAAATTGACAAATGTGTAAACAACAAAATTTAAAAAAAAATACCCGGTTGGGGTAGTGATCATGTTGTACAGTAGCATATAAGACTAGCATAAGGATAGTTGCATGTGCCCTTATATACTTTGTGTATGTGCATTAGCCTTTGGATTAGCTTAAGTTAGGGTTGGTTAGGTTAGGTATGTGACCTTGTAGTTTACTCTCTTCGGAAAATGTAAAATCTAAAATCAAAAAATCTTAAATTTAAAATGTAAAATCTAAAAAAAACTAAAATCTAAAATACAAAAAAAAAATCAAAATGTAAAATGTAAAATCTGAAAAATGTAAAATCAAAAATCAAAAATCTAAAATGTTAAAATGTAAAATGTAAAATATAAAATCTTTAAATGAGGTTTCTGTGGGTTAGGTTAGGTTAGGTTATAACTTAGTTTATTATGTGTGTTCTCACGTTTGCTCTGACTTTGAAGTTAGGTTAGGTTAGGTTAGGTTAGGTTATGTTAGGTTGGGTTAGGTTAGGTTATAACTTAGTTTATTATGTGTGCTCTCACATATGCTCTCATATTTGCTCTGACTTTGAAGTTAGGTTAGGTTAGGTTAAGTTAGGTTAGGTTAGGTTAGGTTATAACTTAGTTTATTATGACTGTGTGCTCTCACATTTGCTCTCATATTTGCTCTGACTTTGAAGTTAGGTTAGGTTAGGTTAAGTTAGGTTAGGTTAGGTTAGGTTATTACTTAGTTTATTATGTGTGCTCTCACATTTGCTTTCATATTTGCTCTGACTTTGAAGTTAGGTTAGGTTAGGTTAAGTTAGGTTAGGTTAGGTTAGGTTATAACTTAGTTTATTATGTGTGCTCTCACATTTGCTCTCATATTTCCTCTGACTTTGAAGTTAGGTTAAGTTAGGTTAGGTTAGGTTAGGTTATAACTAAGTTTATTATTTGTGCTGTCACATTTGCTCTCATATTTGCTATCACTTTGAAGTTAGGTTAGGTTAGGTTAGGTTAGGCTAGGTTAGGTTAGGTGAGGTTAAATGAAGTTGGGTTAGGCTGAATGGCAGAGGTATGATTTAAAACCCGCCTTTTCTCACTTTTGCCTTACAAGACTGAGTGTACCCCGTTCCACTCGTGAGACCAGAAATTAAATTTCTTGGCAGAGCCAGGAATCGAACCCGGGCCTTAGCAGTAAGAGCCAAGAATGCTAGCCACTACACCAAGTGTCTGCCCATATAAGGCTGGTCTGGATTGCACATGATCAATTAATAATTACCTAATAATAATAATAATAATAATAACAATAATAATTATAATAAATATTCCATTTAGCAACTTCACGGCCAACCTCTCCCTGTGACGTCATTCACGGTCTCGGGGCGTAGTGGCCATATTGCCCATTAGCCACTGCGCCAGCTCTGAATGACCCCTCCATAAGAATAACATAAGGCTGGTTGCGCGCGGCGGCCATCTTGCCCATTAGCCCCTGCGCCAGAACCGCCCTTTATATTCTACTGTTGTTCCTTGGAACGCTAAGTCATGGAGGTTAGATATCTAAGTTCCTTAACACTAAAGCGCTTTCTAGTAGAGAAAGGAAGAACTTGTGTGTTGACGAAAAATCCCGAGATTAATTTTGCCATTATGAACACGACCTACTGAATGATGATAATATAGGCTACCTCCCTAAACTGTCATCTCGACGCCTATGCAGGTGAATAACCTTGCGCTATAGCGGGTAGAAGCGACAGTGCTTTATCTTCTCCCTAAAACTATATTGATGGCGTTGGTCTCTTGTAGAGTGTTTCGTGCTGCCATCCATCATACGTTAACTCGATTAACCGGCGCGGTGCGGCGTCAGCCCGACATGACTTCATGTCACACTTGTTACGTAGCGAGCTTAGTACAGTGCGGGGTTGTTAGCCTGGAGTCCACAGACCTACCGCACTATTCAACGGAATGCCCAAGTGTAGAATTTCTCGTAATAATAATAGGGTGGTAGCTATGTACAGATGATACGATTAGCTCAGGACAGGGAGGCATGGAGCGCTGCATCGAACCAGTCAAAAGACTGAAGACTCAAACAACAACAATTTAAAATACTTAAAGCCAGTTTCATCAGCCGTCGTTAAAGATTCAACAAGACGTTAAAGTAACATTGGTTGATGGAACACTATTTTGTTAACATTTACATAATAGTACATTATACAACGAGCATATAATGGCAATAATTAAGACACGAGTATGTTTATAAAACGAGCGTAAGCGATTGTCTTAATTCCCATTAGAGGCGAGTTGCATGCGACTGTTTATGTTCGACGATATTATAGCTTTATTATATGTTTTAACATAAATATTCATAAATATCTGTTGAGAGTCAGCCACTTGAATTTTGTGATCGGAGTGCGAGCGCTGGGTATGATATCTCTGTCTTTCAAGCTCTCTGACCGACCGACGCATGCGCTCTGTGTGCTTGCAATACCATATTATGCAGGCCATATGTTTACATCTGCCGTCCCTCACTAATATTGTCACCGAAGTTGTTTGAAGGCAATGCGCTGTGTAGAAATTTAGAGTTGGTGATATTAAGGTACAGTGCTACTTCTTGTCTCATATTTGCCAGTTTATTTACGCGAACATATGGACGGTGCGTATTCCATGTCGGTAATTTATATAGGAAGATGTTGTGTTTATGTCTGACATGTTGGATTTTGAGCGCATGCGCGAAGGTATCCTTGCCTAATTGGTCAATGAATGAGCTCTGATTGACTGGAGAAACTGTATCGTAATGAAAAACAGTGTTATAATGACTATCATTACGATACAGTTTTCTGACACATAATGGTTACATTTCGACTTCGTCGGACATAAAATTACTTTAACGTGCTGTTAAATTTTTAAGGGAGGAGTATGCAAAATTGGACTCCAGTAAAAGTAGTATTGTAACTCCCAGAGTTTTAAAGATAATGCTATATAATTTTAATCAGATGAATATCAGTGTGCTAGGCATGTCTTTGTTGATTTTCGAGGTGATAATTCAAATGGTTCTTCAGCTAGGAATATTTGAATTTTTTGAAACATGTACCCTTAATATGTACCTTTTCTACGAAGCCATCACATTGTAAGTTACAACATTTGAAATGTAATATCTACAGACTAGGTTAACGATATCTGTCGAACAAAGTTTTGATATCTTATTTACTTTATTTTTAACAGCACTTCAAAATCTGATGGACTTAATTTGAAAAAAAAAAAAGATGATAACATGTTATGGTACCCCTTAAAATCTAAAATATGTTCTTAAAAAATGTTCCAGGAAGTTATTTAGAATAACGGTTTACAGCAGCATACCAAGTTTCATCACTGTATACTTCATGATGTAGGAGAAAAGGTACAATAAACTTACAAAAATGTACGTTATTAAAAACTTGAATCAAATATTTGAGTTTGTTTATAGTCTATTGCCGCTCATCTAATGAATTGGTGCAGACCATATCCATTTTACTCTGATTTATCTTATTCCTCCAGTTGTTTCCTCATTGAATGTCTCTTTGATGAGCCTTTGTTTCCAATTTCATCATCTGATGATGTCAGATTACCCTCACATTCTTCCTAGAGAAGTGGGTGTAACAAGCAGTTACATATACTATTTTTTCTCACATTTACAGATGGTATTGAACTGTAATATTTTGGAATTAAAATCTTGATACAGCAAGGTAAATTATGGGCGAATAAAAAAAATACTACTTTTACTCATTTTTACATACGTCCCCACTTAAAAAAAGGTTGGCTAAATCGACTCAGTCACTAGAATCATTGAGTTTCTGAAGAAATGACGTAAATAGAGCGTCAAGCTCAGTGGTTATATTTGTAGTATAAGTGGGCCGTTCCTTCTTGACCGGTCATATTACGTGCGCAGAGGTGTTTCCACGCACAGAGAGCCTTCACTCTGTATATTAGTATAAGTGGGCCGTTCGTTCTTGACCGGTCATATTACGTGCGCAGTGGTGTCTCCACGCACAGTGAGCCTTCATTCTTTTGTAATCAATGCAAATAAAGTTCACAATGTCCTGGGTAGCACATGTGTATATTCAATGGTATCAGTGTACTACTCGGGCTTTAAGAAGAATTCTCATACGCTTACGACCGGCCACAATTCCCACCGAACCACGTGGAATTTTAACAACAAAGACATTGATGATGATGATAATTGTTGTTTTAAGGGGCCTAACATCTGGGTTATCGGCCCCTAATGGTTTGGGTGATGTGAAAATGTAAATGAAATGAAACTCTACCTAAAACTAACTACAAACTTACAAACCAGAAGAGGAAATGGAAAACAAAAACAAGAAGTTCCGTGACCAACGAAAGAGCCTACTTTTCTTAAAATTTAAGATTCATGCCATCTAGAAAAATAGCGAAATTAAGTTGGTAATATCGAAATTTCTAATTAGTTCGAAATATACCTGTAGCCTAATAGAGCTCTACAGTTGGTAGCCCTGGCGACTGAATATATTGTTATTTCCATCCCTTAAGGTACAGAATACAATATTTGGTTGAAATCCAATGGATAGCATGGACGTTACATGCAGTTAGACATTGGATCTATCAGCGCGCGTAACATCATGTTGGCAACAATGTCATGCATGTGTTGGTCAGAAATAATCTGAAATATTATGATCTCTTGTTGTGCCAATTTTGAATGAAATTCATTTGTTAGTATAGAAGTTACATGTATTTTAAAATTGGACCTATCTGCAGGCTTAGAGTCATGTTGGCAGCACTGACGTATATTAGTTTCTCCTAATTAATCTGGAATGCTAGGTACTATACGTGTGAAAATTTTAAAGCTGTTGGCTTACATACTTTCTGATATATTAATATTTTTGGGTTAAAAATATAGAGACAGCATTTATTAACAGTTGGCAGCCCTGGTTGCTCTTAAGAATAAACATAGTTATATCTGTTATAGTACACATAGCACATACGAAATTTGGTTTAAATCCAATTTATAGTATAGAAGTTACATGTATTTAAAAATTGGTCATATCAGCAGGCTTAGAATCAATTTGGTAGCACTGACGTACATAAGTTACTCCAAATTAATCTAGAATGTCAGCTACTATACGTATGCAAAGTTTAAAGCTGTTGGTTTGCATACTTTCTGATATATTGGTATTTGGACAAAAGAACAACGAGAAAATTTATTGTTAGTTGGCAGCCCTGGTGGCTCTTAAGAATACGCTCAGTCATATCTGTTTATGTACACACATTACATACAAAATATGGTTGAAATTCAATTGATAGTATAGAAGTTACATGCATTTAAAAATTTGACTTATCATCAGGCTTAGAATCATTTTGGCAACACTGCCATGCATGGCCTCCTGGATATTAAACTGAAATATTATTATCTACACGTGTGCCAATTTTGAAATAGCTCCCATGTATACCTTCCAAGGTATCCAACATGGAGCTCAAATTTCAATTGTGGTTTTTCAGCAGTTGGTAGCACTGACATAATTTTCAAATATAGGCTTGAGATATTCAGGTATAGGTCTTTACTCATACCAAATTTGGATTCGATTGTTGCAGCCGTTTAGGAGTTGATAGGGGGACACACACACACAGCCAGCCAGCCAGACAGACAGAAATTTGCCCGGATCGATCTCATAAGTCTACTTTTTCCTCATTTTTGCTAAATGTGAAAAGTAGGCTGAAAAGAATAAGGGGAACAAAAGACAGGAGGAAAGGAAATGCCCTCAAACCTTGAATAATGAGAATTAAGGGACTTGGAAGAAAGGGGAGCCAGGAAAGGCAGATATGAAAGGTAAAGAGGAGAGGGACCAACCCAAAGGCAATGGAAGGAGGAGAAAAACTGGACCCAGCTCAGGAAGCCCTCGGGGTCGCCAACTCCCGAAATCACCAGACGTGAGCCCTTAAGGATGTAGCACAATCCAGGGTGCACCATAAATGGTGGGGCTACACACATCCTGCCTCCTTGAGGGCCTGGAGCAGAAGACAGGAGATACAATGAAAAGAAAACAAGAAGGCTGACCCCTCGCAGAAGGAGGGTATCAGGAAAGATGAGACAAGGTCCAATTAAGGCGAGAAAGGAAGAGACTCCCTTGGCCTCGGAGACCCTAATACCATCGGGGTCGGAAGAGAACAAGAGTTGACCAAGGGAGGTCGATAGGATAGATGACAGAGAGGGGTCCGGCACATGTAAGTGGAAGCAATGCCGGACTCAGCTGGGGTCCCGTGGTCGCCAACCCACGTCCCACTATATGTGAGCCCCTGGGGGGAAATAGAAAGACTCACATGTTTTCTTTCAAAATGTTATACAGCCAGCTAATGTTGCTCCTGCTCTTCATTCATGATGATAGAAACATCAATACTGTCACTGGTGTGGGTGGATGGTCTGCAGACGAGCGATTAGGAGTTCCAATTACAGATGAAAGTGAATGAGAAGCAGATTTGATGAGTAAGCCCGCGTATTGTCTGTTGTCATTTTATAAACATTTGAAAATGAGAAGGACGGTAAAACAAGGATGAAATAAAGAATGCGATGGAAAACGTTCTAAGGCCATGGTTCGTATTTCGATGCTTACATTGTGAGTGTGGTTTGTTGTTTGACAGGATGACTGTCAAGTACGGCTTCAGTGGTGCAGTTGGTACCATGCTGAGCTTCTATGCTCAAGATCGCGGGTTCAAATCCAGCCGAAGTCTTCGGATTTTTAACAGCGTTAAAAATCCCCAGTATGCCTTCCTTCGCAGGGGAAGTAAAGTAGGTGAGCCCATCTCATAGATGTATAGCATGTAAAAGAACCTTCTACTAACTAAAATTGTGTGAATCTAAATTTGTTGTTTAGATTTGATTAACGCTCTATTAGTTCCAACGTTCGCCGCAATGTGATGGATGCGATGGTATCTAGTGGTAGCAAAGCTCACAGCTAGGTGTTGTGGACGGTAGCATTTGGTAGCGAAAGTAGGAACTAGGCCTACTTGAAATTATCGTCTGCAGTCCTTACTTAAATCAAATCACTCGAGATGGCATGGACAACGTGCTAAGTCCATGATTCGTCTTTCGGTGCTTACATTGTGAGTGTGGTTTATTGTTTGACAGGATGACTGTAAATTTGTAGTTTGGATTTGATTAACGCTCTATTAATTCCAACGTTCGCCGCAAGATGATGGTTGCGGTGGCATCTAGTAGCCAAGTTCACAGCTAGGTGTCGTTGACGATAGAATTTGGTAGCAAAAGTAGGAACTACTTGAAATTGATCGTTTGCAGTCCTTACCTTTATTACAGATAACACACACTAATACAGCCATCACAATTAGCACAGGTTATCAAACAGATTCTACACACACCCAAAGTACACGGGGCTACATGACCGCGTTGTCGCAGCCCGTAAACTGTGGAACTAACCAACCTGTCCAGTACGGACAGTGAATAGTGACAGAAGCTTTACGAGAACGGATACACTACATCACCGAGAATCGGATCTCCAGGGCCACGAACGCTAGCCACTATACTAGGAAGTGGACCACATTCAAATTTATCTAGAATGTTCAGAGTAGGGAACAGTTTTTGACAGATGTATGCCACTCGATTTTATACTTGAGATATTCAGTCAGTGTGTTTCCACTTAATCTACATAATCTACTTAAATCAAATCACTCGAGACGGCATTACGAAACTTTTGTGTATAAATGTAGAGCATTCTTCTTCCATTCACATCTGTACTACGCACTTAAGATGACGTCACCACTTGATTCTTTATAAGGGTCAGAACAGGTAACTCATATCATTCGAAGGATTAGCGAGGTGTAAGGGAAAGTGGTGGTTAACATGCTGTAGTCCTGTCATGTTAGCTTCCTAGTGTCAACATATCAGCTGTACAGCAATATAAGGATGGTTCCACAATTTGACTTTTTGGCGAATGACTAGAAGATTAAATATTAAAGAAGAACGCTGACAGCTGTCATCCGCTCATAAAGGTCAGTCCACACGCAACAACTTGTCTGTACAAATAAGATCGTTGCCTACATGTCGTTGCGTGTGGAGCGGAAAACTGAGAACTGCGCAGAAGTTATTGGTTGGTTCCTAAGTTTTTTTAATGTTATTTTTTTAGCGTATGGCTTTTAGTGCCGGGAGTGTCCGAGGACATGTTCGGCTTGCCAGTTTTGTAGCTGGTTCGAGACGGACACCCAATGGGTGAGCTACAAGTACCGTTGGGGAGGAAAGTTGGAATGGAAGGTCGAGGAGTTGGAAGGTAGCGGCTGTGACCTATAGTTAGGGACCAACCCCGGCATTTGCCTGGAAGGAAGATGGGAAACCACAGAAGACCATTTTCAAGATTGCCGGCGGGGGGATTCGAACCTCCTCGCCTCCCGGATGTGAGCGACTGCCAGCAGTCATGCCGTAACGACCACGGCCAACTCACCCGGTGTTCCTTAGTTTAGGAGCTGCGACAACGCGGTCATGTAGCCCCGTGTACTTTGGGTGTGTGTAGAATATGTCTGATAACCGGTGTTAATTATGATGGCTGTATTAGTGTGTGTTATCTGTTTTTAATTCAAGTAAGTACTGCAGACGATAATTTCAAGTAGTTCCTACTTTCACCACCAAATGCTACCGTCCACGACACCTAGCTGTGAACTTGACTACTACTAGATGCCATCGCAACCAGCGCTCGGTGACGAACGTTGGAACTTAAGAACATTAATCAAACCTAACGTACAAATTTGACTCACACGAGTTTAGTTAGTGGAAGGTTTTTTTACATGCCATAAACCTATGACATGGGCCCGCCGGCTTTACTTCCCCTCCGAAGGAAGGCATACTGAGGGATTTTAACGCTCTTAAAAATCCGACGACTTCGGCCGGGCTTGAACCCACGATCTTGGGCAAAGAAGCTCGGCATGATTCCAAGTGGTGTATTCGTTGTTCGTCAACAATGTTCGTATTTTCCTAAACATCTCACCATATCAGTACGGGACCATTAGAACAATTTTATCTTGTATATTTGGATCTGATGTTGCTCGCTTCACGAGCCAATTCCCGCCCCCCCCCCCCCCTCAATTTGTTAGAGAAGTATGTTAATAAGTGTATAAATTACCATTTCCCAGTGGCAGCACCGACAAAGGTTCTTTATGCTTATAAATTTCTAGGTCATATCACCACCATTGACGACAAAGAAAAATCATGATGGTAAAGTCAGAGAGTTGTTTCATTTGAGGGGCTTCGAAGCGACTGGCTCCTATATTCTTCAGCATTTACACCAATGATCAGCCTCTCCCAGAAGGAGCGAATAGTTTCATCTATAGGCGGCTTCGGTGGCGGAGTCAGTAGCATGCTGAGCTTCTATGCCCAAGATAGCGGGTTCAAACCCGGCCGAAGCCGTCGAATTTTTTAAGAGCGTTAAAAATCCCTCAGTATGCCTTCCTTCGTAGGGGAAGTAAAGCCGGCGGTCCCATGTCATAGATTTATGGCATGTTAAAAGAACTTTTCACTAATTACACCTGTGTGAAACTAAATTGTATAGGTTAAGAATGTAAACAACGCTCTTAGGTTACTACGTTCGTTGCCAAGAGCCGACTGCGGTGGCGTCTAGTAGCTAAGTTCTGAACTAGGCCTAGTAGTCGTTGACGGTGGCGTTTGGCGGCAAAAGTAGGAACTACTTGAAATTAAATGTTTGCAGTCCTCACTTGAATTGAAAACAGATAACACACACTAATACAGTCATCACAATTAACACCGGTTATCAGACAGATTCTACACACACCCAAAGTACACGGGGCTACATGACCGCGTTGTCGCAGCCCCTAAACTAAGGAACCAACCAACCAGTTTCATCCATGCAGACAACCTCGCTCTCGTAGTTCAAGAGGCAAGTTTCCAACAAGTTGAATAGACATTTTCCAATGCTCTAAAATAATTAAGCGATTATTACTGAGCCAACCAGCTGAAACCCCACCCGTCAAATATTCACGTTTGTGCCATACATCTCAAGAACAGGGAGACAGCAAGGAAACTGCAGGTGACCTGGGAAGGCACAGAATTAGTGCACTGTTTTACTCCAAAATATCTAGGAGTAACTCTTAATCGTGCTCACACCTACAGAACACACTGCCTGAACCAGGGGCGTATATACAATTCTTTTTCGAGGAGGGGGCTGGCTATCCTGGAAAATTGTGAGTATTCTCAGAGGATTGTCACCGCAAAATACCCAGAAATATCAACCAATGTCTTAGGAGCATAAAAGTTTGTGTAATTATTTTAGATAAGATTCAAAGTTTATATAGCCTACAATTATTACTGGCAATACAAAAAAAGTTGTAAAATACAACACAACACACAAATAAAATTTTATACTTAATGAACTTTCTATTATGATCTATGGAGTATGAATGGCATATATCTAAATATTTGTCAATTTACTAAAGCAGAAAGGTAAAGAGTTTATTTTTTTTACAAGTTGATAATTTATTTCTCAAAAGTACCGTACTGTGAAATTCACATTTTTGCCTCTCAAGGCTGAGTGTACCCCATTCCAGCCCTCAGACTAGAACTAAAAATTCCTGGCAGATTCGGGAATCGAATTCTGATCTTCGGGGTGGCAGCCAAGAATGCTACCCACTACACCACGATTTAGTCTAATTTCAATCATAATATTGGTTATAACTTAGCCAATAAGTTAAGATTAGGGTACATCCAAATTTACAATTATTTTATGCTCTTACCAAAGGAAAACTTTCTTAATTTTTACTGGCAATTTCGGAGGGGGGGGGGGGGCTGGAGCCCCCTCAGCACCCCCCTTATATACGCCCCTGGCCTGAACATCAAACGAAAGGTATCAGCAAGAAACAAGATTTTACGTAAATTGAGTGGTACAACTTGGGGAACACAGCCTCTCACCATAAGAACTTCAGCCATAGCCCTTTGCTCTTCAGCAGCAGAATACAGATCTAGCCACGCTAAGCTGGTAGACATTGCATTAAATGAGACCTGCAGACTTATTACAGGTTGCCTCAGATCTACGCCGCTTGATAAAACTACTATCTGACGGGTATCTCACCTCCAGATATCCGCCGTGAATCGGCAGCCAGGTTAGAGAAATCTAAAGCTTTGACCCAACAGACCCATCCTTTGTATGGTTACTTACCTGCAGCTCAAAGACTCAAATCAAGAAGAAGTTTTCTTCAAGCCACTGCAAATCTCCCTCCTTTAGTATTTAGATTGCTCTCTTGGCGCTCCAGATCTAACGACTCTGCAGGATGGACGCTAGAAGACCTGCCCGCTGGACACGACGAAACATGGTCAACGTGGAAGACCCTCAACAGGCTGCGCACAGGAGTGGGGAGATCAAAGACGAATTTGAAAAAATGGGAATTTGCCTGACTCTCGACTTTGTGTGAGTGTGGTGAGGAGCAGACTATGAATCACCTCCTCGTTTGCGGGTTGTGTCCCATCACATGTTCTCCACGGAACCCGATGGACGGAACACCTGAAGCTTGCGAGTTGGCAAAATTCCGTGAAGAACTATACAGCCTATTTTCATATATCCTACTCATGTCAATTGCCTCTATCAACATACAACATTTCAGTTTGATTGTTGTAATAGATTCGTAGATATTTCAGATGGTCGCCATGTTGGATTTTTATTTATGTACTATTACATGAAGATTATTGTGTACGTGTGGTATTCAATCGCATGATTAGGACACATTAAGTAAAAACGAGATTTTAAAATTTCGCATAGCTGCCATCTTGTGTTTATGAAAACAACTGAATTAAACTAGATGCCAGTGGATTATCATTTGTATAAGCATTTACTGTACAAAGATCCACTGCATTCGGATGGTTATATCGCGAGAAACGTCCACTTAAATATGTATACTTCGCGTCGCCGCCATGTTGGATTGGTGCTCACCAGTTATTGAAAGTCCTATAGATGAATTTATGTTAATAGCCTCTGAAAATGAAAATCCACAGCCTGCTTCCAGTCTCCGACCAGGTCAGGAATGGAATGAATGAAGCCCCCATCTAGCGGCGAGGATATGAACTGTGCCGGCTGCCGAGGCCTGACGCACTCCTCTGGGGCAATGATTAAATGAATGACAGATGAAATGAAATGACAGTGGAGAGTGTTGCTGGAATGAAATTTTGACAGGGAAAACCGGAGTACCCGGAGAAAAACCTGTCTGCCTCCGTTTTGTCCAGCACAGATCTCACATGGAGTGACCGGGATTTGAACCACGGACCCAGTGGTGAGAGGCCGGCGTGCTGCCGCCTAAGCCACGGAGGCTTTATGTTAATAGCCTCTATGAACATTAAAAAAATCAGTGCGATTGCTGTAAATGATTCGTAGATACTGAGAATCGTCTAAATGTTTCGGATGGTCGCCATTTTGGATTGTTGTATGTATAAGCCATATAGCTATGTACCATAAAGAACAATTATTGCGTAGCTTCATTATTCAAATGTTCACTTCGATCGCATGGTTACGACACAAGAAACAAAAACTTAATTTTTAAATTTTGCACAGCTGCCATCTTGTGGTTATGAAAACAATTGAAATAAATTAGATGCCAGTGGATTAACATTTGTATAAGCATTTAACATGCAAAGTTTCACAGCACTCGGATGGTTAAATCTCGAGAAACGTCCATTTAAATATGTATACGTCGCGTCGCCGCCATGTTGGATTTGTGCTCACTAGGTTACTGAAAGTCCTATGGGTGAACTTATGTTCAAAGCCTCTATGAACATAAAAAAAATCAGTTTGATTGCTGTAAAAGATTCGTAGATATTGAGTACCGTCTAAATATTTCGGATGCTCGCCACCTTGGATTGTTAAATGTATAGGTCATAGAGTCCTGTGCCATTTAAGGAAAATTATTGCGTAGGTTCATTATTCACACTTTCACTTCGATCGCATGATTACGATACAAGAAATAGAAACTTAATTTTAAAATTCGCACAGCCGCCATCTTGAGGTTATGTAAACAATTGAACTAAATTAGATACCAGTGCATTACAATGTGTATAAACATTTCCTGTACCACATTTTACTGCGCTCAGAAAGTTAAATCACGAGAAAAGTATATTAAAATATTTCAAATTCGCTTGGCCGCCATGTTCGTTTTGTACTTTACAGGTTTATAAATGTTACATAGTTAAACTTGTATCAGTACCCTTCATCACCGTACATAATTTCAGGGTGATATCTGTAATAGTTTCGGAGATATAGAATGTCAGTGAAATATTTCGCACAGCCGACATTTTGAGGTTATGTAAACAATTGAACTAACTTAGACTCCAGTGCATTACAATGTGTATAAACATTTGCTGTACCAAGTTTCATTACGTTTGGATGGTTAAATCGCGAGAAAAGTCTATTTAAATGTCTCATTTGCGCTTGGCCGCCATGTTGGTATTGTAGTAACCAGGTTTTTGAAAGTCTCATAGGTGAACTTCTAGTAGTGCACTTTATCAGCGTACACAATTTCAGGGTGATGTCGGTAATAGTTTCGGAGATACTGAATGCTAGTGAAATATTTCGCACAGCCACCATGTTGGATTGGTGAGACACAATAAAATTTGAAGGGCACTTTCGGGATCGGCCAGAATGGTGCTATGATCTTACCGTGTTTCATTGAAATCGCTCCAGCCGTTTAGAAGTTATTAGGGACACACACACAGACACACACACCTTCACACACACATACACACACACATGCACACACACACACACACACACGGACAAAAGGTGATCTCATAAGCCTATTTTTTCCTATTGAAAATAGGCTAAAAAATATAAAATTTAGAAAGATAAAATAATGAAAAATAAAAAGATAAAAATAAACGCATTCGACTCGTATCCTGTGTTATTGTGGTGTCTGTAGTACATGCAATTCAGGTAAAGGTTGGGAAGGAGGCGGCAGTGGTCTTATGTTAGGAACCAAATCGGCATTTGCCTGGAGTAAAAGTGGGAAAACCACGGAAAACCTTTCCCTAGATGGTTGAAGTAGGAATTGAACCCACCCCGTTCCAGCCCACGGACCAGATTTAAACTTCTTGACAGAGCCGGTAACCCTACCCTGATGTCCAGGGTGATAGCCAAGAATGCTAGCCGCTACATCATCAATGTTATTATTGATGATTGCTAGACCATCATATTATTATTATTATTGACCGCTTCTGGAGGTCAAGTTTATGTAACACGAAATTATGGAAGATGCTTTCTCTCAAGTGAAGAAGTAGGCCTGATTAGTTGTCTTGTCCTTTTTTTAATGACAGGACAGGAAAGGACCGGCTTGACTACTGCGCAACCCATGCTGCGCACCCTCACTATTCTATGCCCTTCCGCTTGTAAACAAACCGTTGTAGTGCAGTGCGCTGTTCCCTAGACTGGCGTTCAGTCGCATAGCGTGAGTGATCCGTGAGGCAGTGGAGAGAGAACTCCCGCGCAATTCTAGAACACACTCTCTCCGTGTTTTGGAATGTGCTAACTTAATTCTTACCGGCTTCAGCCATCCAGGCTGACGAATTTAAAAAAGAAATTCATTCATAATATTGGGAAATAACTGCCACCAAAAAAACAGGTTACAAACATTGAAAAGACAAAGTTTTAGGGTTGACATCAACGTTATTTGAGCGAATTTCCCACTGATTTTAATTTTTGACATTGCTTTATCGTGTTTATATTTGTGATCACGGTAAAGAAGACTCCATCATTGTGGATTAAAAGGTAAGTTTCTTTATAATAATAATAATAATAATAATAATAATAATAATAATAATAATAATAATAATAATAATAATAAATTTAATTTTAATTAAATTAATTTTTCTAACGAATCTGATGGTAAATCCAGTACAGATTATATGTGAGACATATTTATTATTATTTACAACGTATATACAGATTGTATTTCAATACAAGAGTGCATGCAAAAGATATGTCTTTTTTATTTTCAATTTTTCTAAATAATAATAATAATAATAATAATAATAATAATAATAATAGTTCTGTTCAATGCCTTATATTCTTGGTCGCTGTTGCTGGATCCTGGAACCCATCAGATATTATCATTAGTCTCTTGTTATTATTATATTTATTATTATTATTATTCTCATTATTCTTGAATCGATTTTGTGCCACTACAGACCACGGAAATAACTCTTCATGACTTAATTTAATTTTCCTTTGGCGCCAATATTCTTTCAATCTCTTGGTTGCAGCTTCTTTCTAGGGGCAGATGACCTCGCTGTTTCGTCCCTTAAAAATAACTAACTAGCATCTTTCTCTTCATTAGTTCAATGTCTTATATTCTCTTTTTGGTCGCTGTTGCTGGCTTCTGGAGCCTATCAGGTATTATTACTATTATTATTATTATTATTATTATTATTATTATTATGTATATTATACACAGTTCTTTTGGTCTTCGGCAAAACTTCGGTGGGCGTACACAAAAGTTGTTATAGTTGCAGCGACAACGCGGTCACATTGTCCCGTGTATTTGGGTATGTGTGTGTTAACCTGTGTTATTGTGGTGGCTGTATTAGTGTGTGTATTTGTAAATTGGGGATAGACTTGGGACTGAGGCGTGGGCTTAAGTAAGGAACGATCCCGACATTTCCATGGAGTAGAAATGGTAAACCACGGAAAACTATTTTCAAGATGGCTCATCTCTTTTCAGTTTTGGCTCACGTGGCTGAGTGTACCCCTTTCCAGCCTTCAGACCAGAATTTAAATTTCTTGACAGAGCCGGGAATCGAACCCTGTCCTCCGGGGTGACAGCTAGACGCTACACCATGAGGTGTTCTTTGATATATGTTGAATGGTAGATTCAGTTGATGTGGAGATGTTTTGAGATGATGATGATGATGATGATGTTAATTATTATTATTATTATTATTATTATATTCATTTTTATTATTATTATTATTATTATTATTTTGGCTGTGCGTAGAATTTGTCTGCTAGCCTGTGTTATTGTGGTATCTGTAGTAGTAGCGTGTGCATTTGTAATTGGGGCTAGGATTATGGTTAAGACGACTTTGGTCTTAATTTAGGTACTAATTCATCATTTGCCTGGTAATGAAATGAGGAAAATCCACGACAAACCACTTCCAGAATTGAACCCATCTCTTTTCAGTTTTGCCTCACGAGGCTGAGGAGTGTTTCCCTTTCCAGTCCTTGGACCAAAATTAAATTTCTTGGCAGAACCGGATTCGAACCCGGGCGTCCTCGGTGACAGCCAAGAAAACTAGCCACTACGCATCGAGGCAGACATAAATGTGAATGAGCGAAGCTGGCAGTGACCAACTTAATGTTTTTATGAATGCGCGGAAGGCTTCTTCAGTTCAAACCGAACGGGGGCACAAACAATGGTTAAAATATATCCTGTAGGGTAAAAGACAAAAGACAAAAGAAAAAAATGAATAAATGAACGGAATTAACAAACCGAACAGCACTGTACTTCATGCCCAACTACATGCATAGGGCAAAGAGGGCGGAATATGTCAACCCGTTATAAGGAACACGTGAATGCTTGAGAATAGTTGCCAGCCATTCTGCCTTGACTAAGGCCACCGTAGCAATGGGAAAATGTCGGCAACAGAGCATCTCCCGATGTGGAAAAATAACCTGAGACACTACACAATGAAATACATGAGATTTGAAGCAGCGGTAACTAATAATTAGGACTGCACATATTTAAATATAATATTATTATTCGAATAATTTCAAATACGAATATTTGATTCGAACATACGAATAGTTCGACTGTCTGAATTAGTCGCACATTCGAAATATCCGCATTAGTGAAATAACCTGATTGTTCACAAGAGAAAGAAAGAAAGAAAGAAAGAAAGAAAGAAAGAGATAACAAGTGTTGCTTGAATGATCTATATATATATACAAGCTGTACCCGGCATGCGTTGCAATGCCAATCAAAGAAAGTGTTGGTGTTGTAATTTTGTTTCTTGAAGTGCTTTTGGATACACAATATTTTTTTCAATTTCCGTTAACTGCCTCTAAACTATCGTGAAATGGATTAACTAATTTAGAAACATTCGTGGGGTTGGTGCACAACAACTCACCAACGTTTCATCGCAATCGGATGAATGGCAGATGACGCATACGGGATTTTGTTATGATTCGTGTGCTGTCACTAATTTGTCGAATCTATTCGGGTGCCACCTCATGTGGAATGGATTTACTAAGTTAGAAACCTTCACGTAAGTGTACACAACAACTCATCAAAGTTTCATCGCAATCGGATGAATGGCATATAAACGAACGCATACGTGATTTTGTTTAAACGATTCGCGCGCCTTCACTCATTTGTTGAATCTACTCAGGCGCTACCTATTCTAAAATTGATTTACTAAGCCTGAAACCTTCCCTGGAGTGTACTCAAAGATTCATCCAAGTTTCATCGCAATCGGATGAATGGTATATGAACGCATACGGGACTTCGTTGAAACTATTCGCGCAGCATCGCTCATTTGTTGAATCTACTCGTGCGCTACCTATTAAAAATGGATTTGTTAAGCCAGAAACCTTTCCTGGAATGTAGACAACAATTCACCAAAGTTTCTTCGCAATCGGATCAATTGTATCCTATATGAACGCATACATGACTTTGTTGAAACGATTCGCGCGTCATCTTCCATTTGCTGAATCTCTTCCTGCACTACATAGTGTAGAATGAATTTACTAAGCCATACTCCTTTCCTAGAGTGTGCACGACGCTTCACCAAAGTTTCATCGCAATCGGATGAATGGTATATGAACGCATACGGTACTTTGTTGAAACGATTCGCGTGCCGTCGCACATGTGTTGAATCTACCCGTCCGCTACCTATTGTAAAATGGATTTATTAAGCCAGAAACCTTCCGTGGAGTGTGCACAACATCTCACCCAAGTTTCATCGCTAACGGACGAATGGTATATGAACTGATACGGGACTTTGTTGAAACGCTTCGCCCGTCGACGCTCATTTGTTGAATATACTCATGTGCTACCTGTTGTAAAATGGATTTACTAAGTCTGATACCTTCCATGGAGTTGACACAACATCTCACCCAAGTTTCATTGCTATTGCATGGATGGTATATGAACGCATATGGGACTTTGTTGAAACGCATTGCGCGTCGTCGCTCATTTGTTGAATCTTCTCATGCGCTACCTGTTTTAAAATGGATTACTAAGCCAGAAACGTTCCCTGGAGTGGACACAACATCTCACCGATGTTTCATTGCTATTAGATGGATGGTATATGAACGCATACGGGACTTTGTTGAAACGCTTCGCGCGACGTCGCTCATTTGTTGAATCTACTCATGCGCTACCTGTTGTAAAAAGGATTTTCTAAGCCAGAAACCCTTCCTAGAGTTGACACAACATCTCACCCAAGTTTCATTGCTATTTGACGGATGGTATATGAGCGCATATGGGACTTTGTTGAAACGCATCGCGCGTCGTCGCTGATTTGTTGAATCTACTCATGCGCTACCTGTTGTATAATGGATTTACTAAGCCAGAAACCTTCCTTGGGGTGTACTCAACATCTCACCCAAGTTTCATGGTAATCGGACGAATAGTATATGAACGCATACGGGACTTTTTTTTTGAAATGCTTCGCGCATCGTCGCTCATTTGTTGTATCTACTCGCGCGCTACCTGATGTAAAATGGATTTACTCAGCCAGAAACCTTCCCTGGAGTGGACACAACATCTCACCCAAGTTTCCTTGCTATCGGACGAATGGTATATGAACGCATACGGGACTTTTTTGAAACGCTTCACGCGTCGTCGCACATTTGTCGCATCTACTCGTGTGCTGCCTATTGGGTCCAATTGGGAATCTAAACCATACAGGGCCCACTCAAACAAACTTACATGTTGTTTATTTGCTATGAGCCGTTATTGAAATGTCCAAACAATGCCAAGTTCTACGATGCAAGAGATTTGTGCATGTTTTGAAGCCTACTTCAAATATCAAGAATTCGACATCACCGCCACCTATGGTACAAAAACATAACAATGAATTATTCTCAGAAAGTCAATTATTCATGAACGTTTTAGAAGAAACCCCTGCCAAGGGGACGGGCTTGGGAGAATTAGTGGGGAAGATGACCCTGTTTAGCGGCGAGTTAAGTTTTCACTAAGGCTAGCTGTTTCCATGATGACAGTTTTCGTTTTGTTAACTGTATCTTGTGGTTCTAAAAGTGTTTTCATCCTACATTTTCGTCGCTACGCCACCTACCGGGTCCAATTGTGAATCTAAACCATACATGGACTCACTCTAATATACATTTAAAAAATCATCAATATCGGACCAGCCGTTTTGGAGGAGTTCAGTCACATACACACGTGTCGAAGAATTATTATAAATAGATATAAATCAATGTTACGTGATAGTTTAACTGTCTGTCTGTATGTATGTAGCCTATGTATTTACGTCCCCTATGCGTTCATATGCCATTCATCCGATTGAATTGAAACTTGGGTGAGTTGTTGTGTGCACTCCAGGGAATGTTTCTAGCTACAAATTATTTATGTAACACAAAAGGGTGAGGCACTTAACAGAAACCCTTAAATCCACAGTTACCCCATTGCAAAATCTGTATACTTATCACTCCGCAATGCCAGGTGTGAGAATGGCTTCCTGATTCATCCCGAGGTGACATGAGGAGACTGTCAGCAGCCCGCCGTGTTTGGCGTGTTATCTGGTATCACTGTCTATTCCAATACAGTTCATGCCACGGGTTTTGGCCGGGGGTTCATTATTCTTATCTTCCTTTATGTCTTTGATTGGAATTGCAACGCATGCCGGGAATAGCTAGTTTATTTATAAGAATCTATCAGGCTGACCTTCCGGATTCGCCCCTGCTTTGAACAACTCTTCCTTTAGACATATTTCTTAACACAAATTGCTGTAATTATCGGGTACTTATCATCTCCAAATAAGTTTATTTGAACTGTTCGATTAATTTTAACAATCGACTGTTCGGACTCGTAGAATAATTCGAATAACCAAATGTATTCGGGCATCCGATTTTTTCAAACGATCGAATAATTTATTCGAATTTCGGCGAATATTCAATGCAATCGACTTAATCGTATATTAGATTGATATAAGTTATGTACAGCCCTACTAATAATTGGGAAAGGTGCCATTATTTAGAGACACAGACTGTAATTTGCTGCCCACTGTCAATTAGAGTTTCAACTTCTTCCCCAGGGCACTCTAAACCCTGACTGACAGACAAACATAGGATAGGCCTAAATTAGATACTGTGAAATGAAGTCCCGCGTCGTAGCTGTGCTCGTTAAATCGTGCACCACAGCCGCGAGGGCAGCTTTACCAAGTAGCGGCTTCGGTGGCGTAGTTTGTAGCATGCTGAGCTTCTATGCCCAAGATCGCGGGTTCAAACCCGGCCAAAGTCGTCGGATTTTTTAAGAGCAGAGGGGAAGTAAAGCCGGCGATCCCATGCCACAGATTTATGGCATGTTAAAGAATCTTCCACTAACTACACTTGTGTGAACTAAAATTATTGGTTAAATTTGACTAACGCTCTGAGGTTCCAACGTTCGTCGCCAGGAGCCGACTGCAGTGAAATCTAGTAACCAAGTTCAGAACTAATAGTCGTTGACGGTGGCGTTTGGCGGCAAAAGTAGGTACTACTTGAAAATTCAATGTCTGCAGACCTTACTTGAATTAAAAACAGATAACGCACACTAATACAGCAATCACAATTAACACCGGTTATCAGACAGATTCTACACACACCCAAAGTGCACGGGGCTACACGACCACGTTGTCACAGCCCCTAAACTGAGGAACCAACCAACCAACCAGCTTTAACAAGTCTGGAGATGGTAGCTGGATAGTACCTTATTTCAAGTCCCGTGGCACCTACCTCATCCCTGCCCCCCAAAAACCTACACACACTACTACAGTCATCACATAAATAAAGTTTACCAGAAAAGTTCAACTCACACCCAACCATACGCGGCTGATGATCAAGATGTTCCAAAAACCCTTAAGCCAACAGATACAAGTAGTTCCGTGAAGAACTAAATAACCTATTTTCATATATCCTACTTATGTTAATTGCCTCTATCAACATACAAATTTTCAGCTTGATTGCTGCAATAGATTCGTAGATATTGAGGACCGTCTAAATATTTCGGATGGTCGCCATGTTGGATTTTTATATATAGGCCTTAGAGTTATGTACTATTACATGAAGATTATTGTGTAGGTGTATTATTCAAACTTCAATCGCATGATTAGGACACAAGAACTTAAAAAACTTAATTTTAAAATTTTGCACAGCCACCATCTTGAGGTTATGTAAACAATTGAACTAAATTAGATGTCAGTAGATTGTAATCTTTTCATAGTCATTCGCTGTACCCTGGTTTCACTACGTTCGGATAGTTAAATCGCGAGAAAAGTCTATTTAAATGTTTCAACTTCGCTTGGCCGCCATGTTCGTTTTGTAGTTAACAGGTTTTTGAAAGTCACATAGGTGAACTTCTAGGAGTACCCTTTACCACCGTGCATAATTTCAGGGTGATATGAGTAATAATTTCGGAGATAAAGAATGCCGGTGAAATATTTCGCACAGCTGTCATGTTGGATTGGTGAGACGAATTAAAATTACTGAGTTTCATTAAAATTGATAGCTTGCCACGGTGGGTGAGTGGATAGCGTGTCGGTCTACTAACCCCAAGATTGCAGGTTCGCTCCTGGCCAAGGTAAGTAATTTTTGAAAGGCGGCAAAAAATACGACACGCATGTCATACGATGTTAGCATGTCAAAGAACCCATTTGAATTCAGTAGGCCGTGTTCATAATGGCAAAAATAATCTCGGGAGTTTCCGCTAACACAAAGTTCCTCATTTCTCTACTAGAAAGCGCTATAGTGTTCAAGGAGCTTAGATATCTAACCTCCTTGACTTTCAAAGTGATTCAAGGAACAACGAAATTCGACATCGGGTTGTCAAATTACAAAGCTTGCACCCGGCACCCGAGGCCATACGATAGTATAGTATTAGTAGTATTAAAATTGATCGAGCCGTTTAGAAATTATTAAGAGGACACACACACACGCGGACAAAAGGTGATCTCATAAGCCTATTTTTTCATAAATGAAAATGGTCTAAAAATGAAGATTGTATAGTTGACTAACTTTCGTGTTTAACTGCCAATTAGCGATCTTAGCGATAATATAGCGGTAAGATTCCATGTAGCATGCTTAAGTAAAATCTGGAAGTTTTTGAATACAGTGGAACCGCTCAAAAGCGAACTAATTGGGGCTGGAGCTTGTTCGGATTAGCCGAAAACTATCCATAACATAATAACCAGCCCTCGTTACGGTATAGGACATACAATGTGACTTATAGCCTACTGAAGCTGCATCTGCTCTTGACATCGAATTACGCTTTGTAGAACAACACGCCGCAGCCACGCCAAATTGACTTCGGTGGCGCAGTTGATAGCATACTGAACTGCTGTGCCCAAGATATCGGGTTGAAACCCGGCTGAAGTCATGGGATTTTTAAGAGCGTTAAAATCCTTCAGTATGCCTATCTTTGGAGGTGAAGTAAAGCCGGCGGTCCCATGACATAGATTTATGACAAGAGATCCTTCCTTGTGTGAAGCTAAATTTCTAGGTTAGATTTCGTTCAAACGCTCTATCATAGTTCTACCGTTCACCACTAGGTGTCAGTGACATTTGGTAGCGAACGTTGGAACTACTTGAAATTGAACGGAACTTGTAGCTCACACCATGGGTGTCCGCTTGAAGCAACTACAGACTCTGGCGAGCCGAACATGTCGTCGGACACCCCCGGCACTAAACGCCATATGATAAATAAATAAATAAATAAATAAGCCACGCCAAACAATGTCATGTTCCTGCGACGCTGGTGCGCAATTGCCTCCGCTGAAAGGTTTTCGTCACTTCGACAATTGAAGATAACTGATTTCAAGTGAAAGATTAAGTGATATTTTGTGTTTTTCTATTGTTATTTCATTGTTTTAGCAAAGTGATTAATCTAAGGAATTGTAATAACCAACTTTTCCGTTTTCCAATGCTGGATGAGATAAGTATGTAGTCTCATTTACATTATGCTAACTGTACTTCCTTGTTAATTTTTCAACTAATTATTTAAAATAAGTTTATAATGTGTAGCCTCCGTGGCTTAGCCGTCAGCACGCCGGCCTCTCACCGCTGGGTTCGTGGTTCAAATCACGGTCAATCCATGTGAGATTTGTGCTGGACAAAGCGGAGACAAAGAGGTTTTTCTCCGGGTACTCCAGTTTTCCCCGTCAATAGTTCATTCCAGCAACACTCTCCACTGTCATTTAATTTCATCTGTCATTCTTTTAATCCTTGGCCCAGAGGAGTGGTACGGGCTTCGGTAGCCGGCACAGTTCATATCCTCGCCGCTAGATGGGGGCTTCATTCATTCCATCCCTGACCTGGTCGGTCGACTGGAAGCAGGCTGTGGATTTTCAAGGTTATGATGTAGAATTTATCATGCGACGGAGACGACTGAAATTCTACGGGCACCTCTTCTGGATGGGGAACGATAGAATCACCAAGAAGATCTTCAACTACATTAATGGCAGCCTGTGGCTTAATGAAGTGAAACAAGACCTGAATAACGCTGGGATTTTAGACTGTGATATTCTTGACCGTTCCAAATATTGTGATAGGGTTAACTCTTAGTTCCCACCACCCAAAGTGGTTAAGACCCGACCACCCCTCACACAGGGGAGGAAGGACAAGTTATTGGCTGGACTGAGGAGATATTGGAGAACAAAGAGAGCGTCGCAGAAGCACTAGTTATAAGTGCTCCTTAGTGGGGTTAAATCACTAATAATAATAATATAATTGATTCATGAGTAAATATCCATATATAGCCTAAGTTTCTAAGTTACGTGTGTTTTTCAAACTTGAAATTGTGTGTGTGTGGGGGGGGGGGGGGACTCGTTCGGATTACCCGGGATTTCGGACTTCCGTGTACGGATTTGAGGGATTTCACTGTATTGACCTTCAATCGAATAAGGTTTTTCACGTGGGCAAAATACACGGATAATAAGGGAAATCAAAGACGGTGGTTAGGAAATACTGTAGTTATCTCAACCCTTGAAGAATGAGAATTGAGGACATGTGTAGGGAAGTAGAGCTATGAAAGGCTGATAGGAAAGTAGGCTACAGAGGGCCGTGAAGCAATTTCTCAACGTTGTCTTATTGAGGAGCAGACATGGAGAACGGTATAAGTGCCTCCGAGGTAAAATTTGGTTTATATAATGGAATGTGATGTACTGTATGTGCCAATCATTCCTTCATATACTGTAGTTACAAAGCAGGCAACTCAATGTTGAAAACATTCCTTAATGTCATGGATTACACCTTACCATGAACACTGTTCCCTGGGAATTTACGTACCATCAACCTCTTGGGATATGAGCTAGGAATTATTACTGAAAATGAAAATCCACGGCCCGCTTCCAGTCTCCGACCAGATCAGGAATGGAATGAATGAAGCCCCCATCTAGCGGCGAGGATATGAACTGTGCCGGCTGCCGAAACCTGACGCACTCCTCTGGGGCAATGCTTAAATGAATGACAGATTAAATGAAATGATAGTGGAGAGTGTTGCTGGAATGAAATTTTGACAGGGAAAACCGGAGTACCCGGAGAAAAACCTGTGTGCCTCCATTTTGTCCAGCACAAATCTCACATGGAGTGACCGGGATTTGAACCACGGACCCAGCCAGCGGTGAGAGGCCGGCGTGCTGCCGCCTAAGCCACGGAGGTTACCATAAATAAAGCAGAGGTATGGAAGGCCTAGAGTAAAAGGGCAAGCCCCCACATAGATATTACATGTTACATTGGCACAACTTACATCTACTGTACATTTGGTTTTGCAATATTTACATGTTCCATAAAGAAATTTGCATTATTTACATATTTAGAATATTAACATAGTTCACTCACTCTCTCTCTCTCTCTCACGCACGCACTTTCATCACCTCAATCTCTCCATACATTCATTCATTCATGCACAAGTTTATTTATACAATGTACCTTTTTATGTACGGCATGAATTTCCGAAGAGGCAAGATCTTGGCATCTTCTGGCAGCGAGTTCCATAACCGCGCAGAGCGGCCCTAGAAACCTGTCAGGTAAGCATTGCTACGAGCGAAGGGTGGAACGAGAGTGCCACCTCGTCCTCTCCGAACAGAGCGATATGTCAATGACAGTCGACAAAAGGGACCAATATTAATGCAATTCTCGGCTTATCACTTAATCTTTTTGTTGGAGCATTTGTAATTAATTTCCGTTGTTTTCTCCACTTTTCCAAACGCAAAGGACACACTAAACGTTTCTTACGAGGTGTCGGCTTGATGCGACGCGGTAGACCGATGATTGTTCACCGAAAACTCAACCATATCCTATCGATTACATTAGTAGTTTGCCATTTCTACCACTACGAGTGCTAGTGTAAGTCAATAACAACCAAATCTGGTCAATTAGATTAGCACTTTGCCTTTTCTACCACTACAAGTGTTAGTGTGAGTCAAACTCAGCCATATTGGGTCAATTAGATTAGCAGTTTGCTTTTTCTACCACTAAGAGCGCTAGTGTGAGTCAATGAAACTCAAGCATATCCGGTCAATTAGATTAGCAGTTTGCATTTTCTACCACTAAGAGCGCTAGTGTGAGACAATGAAACTCAACTATATCCCGCCAATTAGATTAGCAGTTTTCCGTTTCTACCACTACGAGCGCTAGTGTGAGTCAATGAAACTCAACCATACCGGTCAATTAGATTAGCAGTTTGTCGTTTCTACCGCTACGAGCACTAGTGTGAGTCAATGAAACTCAACCATATCCGGTCAATTAGATTAGCAGTTTGCTTTTTCTACCACTAAGAGCGCTAGTGTGAGTCAATGAAACTCAACCATATCCGGTCAATTAGATTAGCAGTTTGCCCTTTCTACCACTACGAGCGTTGGTGTGAGTCAAACTCAACCACATTGGGTCAATTAGATTAGCAGTTTGCCGTTTCTACCTCTAAGAGCGCTAGTGTGAATCAATGAAGCTCAGTCATATCCGGTCAATTAGATTAGCAATTTGCCATTTCTACCACTACGAGTGCTAGTGTGAGTCAATAAAACTCAACCATATCCGGTCAATTAGATTAGCAGTTTGTCGTTTCTACCACTACGAGCACTAGTGTGAGTCAATTAAACTCAACCATATCCGGTCAATTAGATTAGCAGTTTGTCGGCTCTACCACTACCAGCACTAGTGTGAGTCAATAAAACTCAACCATATCCGGTCAATTAGATTAGCAGTTTGCTTTTTCTACCACTAAGAGCGCTAGTGTGAGTCAATGAAACTCAACCATATCCGGTCAATTAGATTAGCAGTTTGCCCTTTCTACCACTACGAGCGTTAGTGTGAGTCAACCTCAACCACATTGGGTCAATTAGATTAGCAGTTTGCCGTTTCTACCTCTAAGAGCGCGAGTGTGAATCAATGAAGCTCAATCATATCCGGTCAATTAGATTAGCAATTTGCCATTTCTACCACTACGAGCGTTAGTGTGAGTCAATAAAGCTCAACCATATCCGGTCAATTAGATTAGCAGTTTGCCGTTTCTACCACTACGAGCTCTAGTGTGAATCAATGAAACTCAACCATATCCGGTCAATTAGATTAGCAGTTTGCCGTTTCTGCCACTACGAGCGCTAGTTTGAGTCAATGAAACTCAACCATATCCGGTAAATTAGATTAGCTGTTTGCCGTTTCTACCACTACGAGCGCTAGTGTGAGTCAATGAAACTCAACCATATCCGGTCAATTAGATTAGCAGTTTGCCGCTTCTACCACTACAAGCGCTAGTGTGAGTCAATGCAGAGTTTCACTTAAGCCCTTTTAACTACTTCCAGTGTGAAGATTTTCCCAAAAAATCAAAAACGCCTGAGGATATTGAACCAAGGAACACTTTAAATAAAGAATTATGTAAATAAGTTAATTTGGCTGGGATTTGAATCAAAGAGAAAACTAGTAAAGAAACACATGATTTTAGGCTGTTTTTCCCCGAACTTCATTTAGGCCGGAAGTGATTTTCGAAATTTGTTTATTTAGTTTGATAGAGCTCTCCAAGACTCACAATTTGAAACCTTTCCAGGCCCTTTAGCCCTTCACCGTTTGGTATAATTGAGGACATATTTGTTATTGCTGAGATGGGGATCACTATTTTGTCTGCTATACAAATATTTTCAACTTTTAAATTCTTAGTAGATGGCGCTCTTGGGAACAATACATGTGCCACCTAGTGTATGTTCTGTGGAGGATTACTAGCTGTTTTGATCTGTAATAAATGGAACAGGTTCTGGAACCTGTAAAAGGATCGAAGGCAAAGAATTGTAAAGAAAATAGCAGGCTGCGACAGCAAGACGAGCCATACACCACAAGTGCTGAAAACTGGAAAAATGAAGCCACCAGTTGCATTCGAGTTACTTGTCATCGTCCAACCAATATTGGTCCTGATTCTGAAGAGTGGAAGACATGTCAGATTCTAAGAAAAGGATGAACACTGCAGTCGAGGCTTTACCTTTACCTTACGGCAAAACTTTGCACGGGTTCAGTTGTTATTGTTTGAGTCTTCCGTCTTTTAACTGGTTAGATGCAGCTCTCCACACCTCCCTGTCCTGAGCTAATCGTTTCATCTCTACATAGCTACAACACCCTACATCCGAGGCAATCTGTTTAACATATTCTAACCTTGGTCTACCCCTACAGTTCTTGTCCGAGACCCTTCCTTCCATAACTAAGCTTGCTATTCCTGGGTGTCTTAGTACGTGTCCTACCTTCTCTTCATTAGCAGTCGACAGGAACATCTCTCCTCTCCCACTCGGCTTAATACCTCTTCGTTTGTAACCCTATCTACCCGTCTGATCTTCATCATTCTCCTGCAACACCACATTTCAAACGCTTCAATTCTCCTCTTTTCTGCTGCACCAATAGTCCAAGTTTCACTTCCATACAGCACCACGCTCCAGACAAAGGCTTTCAAAAATGACTTCCTAATATCTAAATCCATATTTCATGTCAACAGATTCCTTTTCTGTAGAAATGCTTCCCCTACCAGAACCAACCTACTTTTTATATCCTCTTTGCATCGTCCATCACTGGTTATTTTGCTTCCTATGTAACAGAAGGCTCCTACTTCCATTAGCTTTTCACCTGCCAATTTGATGTCCATAGAGGTTTCTGATTTATTACGAGTTCAGTAGTATAACAAATTACGCTCTGTTTAGATCGAAGAACACCGGGATCGCGCCATTTCTAACTAAACAATGTATACTGTAAGGGTCCTCGCCGGTTAGGTTAGGTGTGTATCCTCAACGTATTTTGGAGTTGAAGGAACTTGCTCGCCTCTTCCTTCCCCTCTCAATAACCTTGACACGGTTGCTACAGTGTGTACAAACAGTGCAGTCCTATTCGCTGCCACCCGTTTCATTTATCTCCTCATCGGTCCTGTATTCGTTCCAGTTCCATAACTCGTGCCACTGTAAATTGTAGTCGAGTCGAGCGCAATAATCCTGGGTGTTAACTGCATTGTTTATATTCAGTGTTGAAAATTCGGTCACACACACAAAAAAAAAAAAGATACGAGCCTTACAGTAGTCGCATATGATGTGTAATATCTGACATGTTATCGTACCTTGAAGTTGTTACCGTTTTTATTATCATTGACATTCATGAACACCCAAAAAATCTTTTTATATTTTATACTCTCATAATACATAACAATTCCAAGACTATATTTTTAGCCTATTTTCAATTTTGAAAAAAAAAAAAGGCTTATGAGATCACCTTTTGTCCGTGTGTGTGTGCGTGTGCGTGTGTGTGTGTGTGTGTGTGTGTCCCTAATAACTTTTAAACGGCTGGAGTGATTTCAATGAAACTCGGTAAGTTCATAGCACTATTCCGCGCGACCCCGACCGTGCCCTTCAAATTTTGTTACATCTTACCAATTCAACATGGCGGCTGTGCGAAATATCTCACCAGCATTCAATATCTCCGAAACTATTACCGATATCACCCTGGAATTTTGTACGGTGATAATGGGAACTACTAAAAGTTCACCTATGTGACTTTTGAAAACCTGGTAACTACAAAACCAACATGGCGGCCAAGCAAATTTGTGACTTTTAAATAGACGTTTCTCGCGATTTAACCAACCAAACGCAATGCAACATGGTACAGTATATGTTTATACACATTGTAATGCACCGACATCTAACTTCGTTCAATTGTTTACACAACCTCAAGATGGCCGCTGTGCGAAATATTTCAAAGGCATTCTATATCTCTGAAACTATTACCGGTATCACCCTGAAATTTTGTACGGAGATAAAGGGCACTACTGGAAGTTCATCTATGAGACTTTCAAAAACCGGTTAACTACAAAACGAACATGGCGGCCAAGCGAATTTGAAAGTTTTAAATAGACTTTTCTCGCGATTTTATGACCCAAACGCAATGAAATCTCGTACAGGAAATGTATATACCCATTGTAATGCACTGGTGTCTAATTTAGTTAAATTGTTTGCGATTGTTTGTGTGTGTGATTCGTGTGTGTGTGTCCCCCTAATACATTCTAAACGGCTGGAGCGATTTAAATGAAACTCGGTAAGATCGTAGCACCATTCAGGCCGACCCCGACCGTGTCCTTCAAATTTTATTGTGTCTTACTAATCCAACATGGCGGTTGTGCGAATTTCGAAAATTAAGTTTTAATTTATTGTGTTCTAATCATGCGATCTAAATCATCATTTGCATAATGAACGTACACAATAATCATCATCTAATAGTACATAACTCTATGGCCTACATTTATTAAAATCCAACATGGCGATCATCCGAAATATTTAGATGGGTCTCAATATCTATTAATCTTCTACAGCAATCAAACTGAAATTTTGTAAGTGTATAGAGGCTATAAGCATAAGTTCACCTATGGTACGTTCAATAACCTGGCGAGCACAAATTCAACATGGCGGTGACGCGAAATTTAAATATTCAAATAGAACTTTCTTGCGTTTTAACCATTCGAGCGCAGTGAAAGTTGATACGGTATATGCTTATACAAATTTTAATCGACTGGCCTCTAATTCATTTAAATTATTTTCATAACCACAAATTGACGGCTGAGCCAAATTTTAAAATCCCGCTTTTATTTCTTTTGTTATAATCATGCGATTGAAGTTTGAATAAAACACCTACACAATAATCTTGATGTAATAGTACATAAACCTAAGGACTATAATATACAATCCAACACGGTGACCATCCAAAATATTTGTATGTTGATAGAGGCAATTAATATTAGTAGGATATATGAAAATAGGCTATTTAGTTCTTCACGGAACTACTTGTTTTTTTCGTCACTGCCGACTTGATATTTCTACTCTCACACTGCCTTCTTGATACTCTGCTGTTCCAAAGTAATCCGTATGGGATAAACTTTCCACATGGTACCACTACCAGCTGGATCACATCCCTTCTGGCTGCTAAAGTCTTACACACTTCCGTCGGATCCACTTCCGTCCCATTTTTCAAAATCACTCCCACAAAAATATCCAGCAACCGAGTGGAAAAATGTTATACATCAAAAAGTGAGATGACTGCTTTACCGCTACTATCAAGGCTAATTACACTGCTACGCAAATTGAAATTTTTTTGCATGTTAAATTTGTAAAATATAATTAAACTTCATTTTATATTGGGAATAGTTCATAGGAAGACACCAGGTGTAAAATTACTTCATTATAATCCGTACGACTACGACAAACGGGGAGTGACTCACTATGGGTCAAAATGACCCGACGCCAGTCCTCGTGTTATATTTTTTCAAGCCACATCTCAAGAGTTAAATGGTTTAGATATTGTACCTATTAAGGGAAGTATGATTTTTTAGCCTATTTTCATTTTATGAAAAAAAATAGGCTTATGAGATCACCTTTTGTCTGTGTGTGCGTGTGTGTGTGATTCGTGTGTGTGTCCCCCCATAATACATTCTAAACGGCTGGAGCGATTTAGATGAAACTCGGTAAGATTGTAGCACCATTCAGGCCGACCCCGACCGTGCCCTTCAAATTTTATTGTGTCTTACTAATCCAACATGGCGGCTGTGCGAATTATTTAACCAGCATTCAGTATCTCCGAAACTATTACCGATATCACCCTGAAATTTTGTACGGGGATAAAGGGAACTACTAAAAGTTCACCTATGAGACTTTCAAAATTCTGATAACTACAAAACCAACATGGCGGCAGAGCGAAGTTGAGACTTTTAAATAGACTTTTCTCGCGATTTAACCATCCAAACGTAATGAAACGTGGTTCGGCAAATGATTAAACACACTGCAAGGCACGTGCGTCTAATTTAGTTCAATTATTTACATAACCTTAAAATGGCGGCTTTGCGAAATATTTCACTGGCATTCAATATCTCCGAAACGATTACAGATATCACCCTGAAATGTTGTACGGTGATAAAAGGGCACTGCTACAAGTTTACCTATGTTACGTTCAGAAACCTCTAAAGTACAAAACGAAGATGGCGGACAAGCGAAGTTGAAACATTTTAATATACTTTTCTCGTGATTTAACAATCTGAGCGCAGTGAAATGTGGTACAGTAAATGATTATACACATTTTAATGCACTGGCATCTAATTTAGTTCAATTGTTTACATAACTTCAAGATGGTGGCTGTGCGAAATTTTAAAATTAAGTATTTATTTCTTGTGTGGTAATCATGCGAGCGAAGTGAAAGTTTGAATAATGAAGCTACGCAATAATTTTCCATTAATGGTACATAACTCTATGGCCTATACATATAACAATCCAAAATGGCGAGCATCCGAAATATTTTGAGGGTTCTCAATATCTACGAATCTTTTACAGCAATCCAACTGAAATCTTTTATGTTAATAGAGGCTATGACTTTCAGTAACCTGGTGAGCACAAATCCAACATGGCGGCGACGCGAAGTATACATATTTAAATGGACGTTTCTCGCGATTTAACCATCCGATTGCAGTGAAACTTTGCACGTTAGATTAATCCACGGGCATCTTATTTATTTCAATTGTTTTCATAACCACAAGATGGCAGCTGTGCGAAATTTTAAAATCTCGTTTTTACTTCTTGTGTTCTAATCATGCGATTGAAGTTTGAATATCACACGTATACAATAATCTTCATGTAATAGTACATAAATAAAAATCCAACCTGCCAACCATCTGAAATATTTAGACGGTTCTCAATATCTACGAGTCTATCACAACCTTCAAACTGAAATTTTGTATGTTGATAGAGGCAATTAACACGAGTAGGATATATTAAAATATGCTGTATAGTTCCCCACGGAATTACTTGTTATCTCTTAAAACTCCATTTTCCCACCCCTTTGGTCAATGGTTGGTGAGTGACAATAATGCCCACGTCCCAGGCGGAGAGAGGAGCGGATGGTTAATTGAATGGGAAGAGAGTGTAAATGCCCGATGTACGAAGATTATCTTGAATGACAAGAGAGCACACACATTAGAATTACGCAGAACAGAATATTCCCAGTCTTACTCTTTATATTGGGCAGATAATTTCTATGTAAATGGAACGCACTCACGAAGTTCAGCAGGCTTTGGTCGTTATGAATTTCCGCTCCATGGAAGCTCCCGAGAAGCCATGCGCAAATGAAACTGCTGTAAGACGGGGAGAAGAACTCTTCAAGTTTGTTGAGTTAAGGGGTCTTGAAATTTGGCAACATCAAGCAGAGATGTAATAATATTTACATTAGCAATAGGGTTATACATATTATTCGTGTGTGTTTGAGTCTTCAATCTCTTGACTGGTTTGATGCAGCTGTTCATACCTCCCTGCCCTGAGCTAGTCGTTTCATCTCTACATAGAGAGCACACACCTTATATAAGAGCCAATCTGTGTAATATACTCTAATCTTGGTCTGCCCCTGCAGTTCTTGTCATCGATCCTTCTTCCATAACTATGTTTGCTATTCCTCGGTATCTTAGTAAGTATCCTACCAACCTATCTCTCATTAGCAGTTGCCAGAAACATCTACTCTCCCATTGTTATTAACACCACTTCATTCGTTACCCATCTTATCTTCATCATGGCTGGCGACATGGCTCAGCGGTAACGTTCTCTCCTGCTGTGCTCAATATTGCAGGATCGAATCCTGGCGCAGCTAGTTGGCATTTGACTTACTTGACTTAATTCCCCTCACGGTGGGTGAGTGGTTATCGTGTCGGATTACTAACCCCCAAGCTTGCAGGTTCGCTCCTTTCCGTGATAAGTGATTTTTGAAAGACGGCAAAAATCATGACACGCATGTCATACGATGTTGGCATATTAAAGAACCCATTTAAATTCAGTAGGCCGTGATCATAATGGCAAAATTAATCTCGGGATTTTCCGCCAACACAAAGTTCCTCATTTCTCTACTAGAAAGCGCTATAGTGTCAAGGAGCTTAGATAACTAACCTCCTTGACTTCCATGACTTTAAGGAACAACAAAATTCGACATGCAAGCTGCCCTTTGGGTGTCAGATAACAAAGCTGGCACCGAGGCCATGCGATATTATTATTATTACTCCTTGATCTCCTCTTGACGAGCACAGGGCCGAAAGAAGGGTTCTGTTGCGTCCTGTGGATTTTATCTTTCCCCACGAATATCCAAGCTGCTCGCTCTCTTCCTCCACTGATTTTCTAGGTCTTCCTCTTCTCCTTTGGCCCTGAGGATTCCACTCCATGGCTTGCTTAGCATTGCTGTCATCAGTGTATGGCCAATCCATTGCCACTTTCTTCTCTTGATCTGCTGTTCGACCGGCAGTTGATCTCTCCTCATCCACAATTCCTCATTTGACCCAGGGCCGGATTCAGAGTTTATGCGCTCCTAGGCCCGTGGGTTTTTGCCGCCCCCTCTTCATACCATCGTGAAGTAGGGAGAATTTAGACCTCAGAAAGGTCTTTGTGAAGGTAATTTTTATTTTATTCTAATGCATCGTGAAGTAAAATCAATTAAATAAATTAAAATTATGAGAGAATCAACTATTTCTACATTTGTATATATAAACTATAAATAAATAGGCCAACTAAATATTAAAATAAGTTTAAACCATTTAAGACTCATTATACACTTACAGATATACATATACACTACAACCTACAACTATGCATAATGAACTATTCAAATTAAACTGATATTAATATTCATGACTTAAATTTTCTCCTAAGAAATCATAAAACATTGCTGTTCTAAAGCTGAAGTCCAAAAATCCGCCTTTCAAAACATTTGTTGGAAAATGATGGCCACAATATAAACTGGAAAAGTGTCAAAATTTTGGAAAGTTTAATTTAAATCATAAAATTATACGAAATTGGTTTAAAAAAAATTAAAAGTAAAAGCCTGTTTAGTCTATTTTTAGCCTACTTTCGATTTTTGCAAAAAATGAAAGTAGACTTATGAGATCAACACAGGGCGAAAAAAGTGTGTCTGTCTGTGTGTGTGTATGTGTGTGTGTGAGTCTGTGTGTGTGTGTGTGTGTATGTGTGTGTGTGAGTCTGTGTGTGTGTGTGTCTGTGTGTGTGTGAGTGTGTGTACTCTGAATGTCTGTCCCCCCCTATCAATTCGAACACGGTGAATGCGAATTGAACGAAATTTGGTACAAAGGTAGCAATAGCAAAGGACACCTCAGTGTCATGTTTTATATCGCCGCCATCTTTACTAAAACTGAATGGCGGCCACTCAAACGTTCAAAACGTAAAATCAAATAACGACTAACCAAATCATCCGATCTCTACCAAATTTGGTAACAACATACCTTCGTATAGGATGCGTCTTGTGACCAAACTACAAGGTCGTCCGCCATACCATTTCAGGATGGCGGCCGTGCGAATTATGCAAACTTTATAATCCACATCATGGGACCCACCAGTTCCGATTATCGAGCCGAGAATCGTTTTAACTGTTCTAAAGGAAGAGGCACGTTCGAAATTAAAAGTTTATTTTGTAATACTATAGTGCAGACGTGATTTTAAAAAGCTGAGCTGATTCAGTAATAAGACAAGATGGCAGCGGATATCTTGTGCCTGACTTATATTTCACTAATTTGAGTATTGCATGCAATATAGCGTACTGATACAAAATAAATAAACTTTGTATGAAATGCTTTATATATAAATAATATACTCCAGTGATGAAATCGTTTAGTATAAATCATTATTTGCTAACACGTTCTATGTAAGTCATTTTATATAGAACGATATTCGTTGACACAATTAGCTCAGTGGTAGAGCGTTAGCCTGTCGCTCAAATGCCTATGGTTCAAACCCGATCAGAGCTAGGATTTTGCTTGAAATGTTATATGTTTATTGTTTTGTAATGACTCAGATGTTTTAAAATTAAGCGTTATATTGTGCATATTATGGTGTAAAATATATATTTAATTAAAACATAATTCGCCAGCAGATTTACTCGAGACATCTAGCTGCCAAAAAGGTAACTAGATTAACTTCCAGATTTTATTGAAAAGTTTCTTCTTCTGGCCGCTAGAATGCACTCGCTCTGTTAGGATTATATTGTTCGATATTTCACCACTAGATGTCACGACTAGTCTACGTGGGGCTCCATTGATTACTACACCATTGGCATTCTATGCGCATCGAATTTGAAGAATGACAAGATGATACTACGATACATTTTTACTTTTTATTTTAAAGGGTTTGTAACAGCCTATTTTGCGTTACTTGAAAATGTTATTTGAAGTAAAGAACAAAATGATTTCACATAGTTGGTGTTAGTTCAGGTTATTAATTACTAATTTTATTTCAGGCAAATAGCAATCGAAAATATCCACATAGTTTGTATACACACGTCTCTGTAGGGTCATGGAAAGATTTGTTAATTCAATTAGGGTTGTGAAAGCCATGCACAACCAGACGTGTAAAGACATGCCTCAACTCAAAGTTGGATGTTGCCCACGGCAGGTCGTATATGTAATAATAATAATAATAATAATGTTATTGGTTTTACATCCCTTTTAACTACTGCTGCTTTTAGAGACACCGGGGTGCCGGAATTTTGGCCCGAAGGGGATCTTTAACGTGCCAGTAAATGTACTGACACGGCTCCCTCGCATTTGTGCACCCTCAAATGCCAGCTGACTGCGCCAGGATACGAACCTGCAACCTAGGGCCCAGCAAGCGAGAACGTTACCGCTGAGCCACGCAGCCAGTCCGGTCGATTATGTCTCCAGATCCATAACATTCTTGATATACTTCTTATCTTTCTTTCTTCAATGATGGTAGCAGTTTTTATCTAGGTTGTGGCGTTTGGTAGAGGTAAATCGTTTCTAAGGTCTTCAACAAAGAATAGTTCTATTATACTCTTTGATAATAACAACGAGTTATAACTATACTCATACATTTAGGAGAAAGTAGGCTATATGTTCTTTACTGAACATCTTGTTGAACTATAAAAATAACTTTTTGAAGTGCAACAAGATCAAAAAGGAGCGTATAATAAAGAAAAATAGATTACAAAACAATTGTAGTCAAAAACATTTTATGGAAATTTTCTGACAAAGAAAATCGAGGATAAATTTTGCGTCCCTGAGCATGGTGCGCCCCTAGGCCGGGACCTATGGGGCCTATTGGTAAATTCTGCCCTGATATATACCACATCTGGCCAGTGTATTCCTAAAATGTTCCTAAGACATTTATTTACAAATGTCTGAATCTTTTGTGTCAAGGACTTGGTCACTTTCCAAGTTTCACAAGCATATAGCAGCACTGATTTGACATTGCTATTGAAAATCCGTAATTTGTTCTCCCACTGAGTTTTTTGGACCTCCAAATGGGACGAAGTGTTGCCAAAGCGCCCATAGTTTTATTCAAATGGCTGTTAACGTCTTCTAAAGTCTGTTTGCCGAGTGGAGATAGTGGAAGTAAACACAGTTGTACACGTGATTGCAGGGCTGTTCACAAGGGGTGCATAGAGCTGTGCCTGTTGAACGTACGCCAACTTAAGTGCTGTGTATAGCCTACATGTGAAGGTTACATGCTACAGCGGGGTTTATTTATTGATCGTTTACGTATTTAATTAAATAATTAGTTCATAACTGCTTAGGACAGGCAACAGCACAGCACTAAGTGCAGCAAGTCTTGTCTTTTCTAGGGCTACGGCATGACTTATGATCTCGGAGCTCCTTGTCTGAGCCGATGACGTGAACTGGGCGTGTTTCCCTGTCCAGGTAGCCAGGGGCACTGTCTCGACTCGGCGAATAGACTTTAGTTGGCATTTGAGGGTGCGCAAATGTGAGGGAGCCGTGTCAGTAGATTTACTGGCACGTAAAAGACCCCCTTCGGGGTAAAATCCCCCCATCCCGACGTCTCTAAAAGCCAGAGTAGTTAAAAGGGATATAAAACCTATAACATTATCATTATTATGATCTTCATAATTCCCCTGTAACACCACATTTCAAAGGCTTATATACTCCCCCTCTGCTGCTACGCCAACTACTTTAAATATTTGCCAATTTGAATAAATTATTCGATTAATTATTTGAATGTTGGAACAATACACAAGTCCGAATACTTCGGTTGTTAGAATCATTCTAAGTACGGTACTCGAGTATTTTCAAGAGTCGATTATTAAAATAAATCGATAATTTCTTCAAATATTTGAATTATTCGAGGATGATAAGAACCTAAAATCACAGCAATTTGTGTAAATAAACAGTTATGTCCAGTGGACGAGTTGTTCAATGCAGGGGCAAATCCAACGGGTTGAATGGGGGTTAACCCCTTCCCCATTGAGCCTGACAGCATCACTCGTTATCTCTTTCTTTTTATCTTTCTTTCTTTCTTTCTTTCTTTCTTTCTTTCTTTCTTTCCTTCTTTCTTTCCTTCTTTCTTTCTTTCTTTCTTTCCTTCTTTCCTACTTTCTATCTTTTCTTCTTTCTTTCTTTCTTTCTTTCTTTCCTTCCTTCTTTCTTTCCTACTTTCTATCTTTCTTTCTTTCTTTCTTTCTTTCTTTCTTTCTTTCTTTCCTTCTTTCTTTCATTCTATCTTTCTTTCTTTCTTTCTTTCTTCCCTTCCTTCTTTCTTTCCTTCTTTCTTTCCTACTTTCTTTCTTTCTTTCTTTCTTTCTTCCTTCTTTCTTTCCTTCTTTCTTTCCTTCTTTCGTTCTTTCTTTCTTTCTTTCTTTCTTTCTTTCTTTCTTTCTTCCCTTCCTTCTTTCTTTCCTTCTTTCTTTCCTACTTTCTATCTTTCTTTCTTTCTTTCCTTCTTTCTTTCTTTCTTTCTTCCCTTCCTTCTTTCTTTCTTTCTTTCTTTCTTTCTTTCTTCCCTTCCTTCTTTCTTTCCTTCTTTCTTTCCTACTTTCTATCTTTCCTTCTTTCGTTCTTTCTTTCTTTCTTCCCTTCCTTCTTTCTTTCCTTCTTTCTTTCCTACTTTCTAGCTTTCTTTCTTTCTTTCTTTCTTTCTATTTTTCTTTCTTTCTTTCTTTCTTTCTTTCTTTCTTTCTTTCTTTCTTTCTTTCTTTCCTTCCTTCTTTCTTTCTTTCTTTCTTTCCTTCAGTGTTTCTATCTTTCTATCTTTCTTTCTCTTTCCTATTTTTTTTGGATGATGATTATGATAATTTTTGTTATAAGGGGCCTAACATCTAGGTTATCGGCCCCTAATGGTTTGGGTGATGGTGAAAATGAAAGATGATCAAATGAAACCTACAACTAAAACCAACCACTGACTTACAAACTAGAAGAGGAAATGGGAAACAGAAAGGAGAAGAATGTAAATAAAAGACAGGAGGAAAGGAAATGCCCTCAACCCTCGAAGATTGAGAATTGAGGGACTTGGAAGGAAAGTTAGCCAAGAAAGGCGGAGAGGAGAGAGCCCGTCCCGAAGGCAATGGAAAAAGAGAAAAACGGACCCAGATCAGGTTTCTCTCGGGGTCGCCAACTCCCAAAATCACCAGCCGTGAGCCCTTGAGGGTGTTGTAGCACGATCCAGGGTGCACCAGAAGTGGTAGGGATACACACACCCTGCTTCCTTGAGGGCCTTGAGCAGAAGGCAGGAGATATCTGAAATAAAAACAAGAAATCTGACCCCTGGAAGAATGAGGATCAGGAAAGATGAGAGAAGAGCCAATTAGGGCGGGAAAGGAAGAGACTCCCTAGGCCTCGGATACCCTAATAGCGTCTGGGTGGGAAAAGAACAAGAGTTGACCAAGAGAGGTCGACAGGAAAGAAGATGGAGAGGAGCCCGGCACAGGTAAGTGGAAGCAATGCTGGACTAGTTGGGGTCCCGTGGTCGCCAACCCACGTCCCGCTACATGAGAGCCCCTGGGGTGTTAAAATTTGAATGAATCACGAAAAAGTCGGGTTATTTCCTTAATGCGAATATTTTGAATTCAAATGTTGGAATAGGTTGGAAATTCGAATAGACGAACAATTTGCTGTAGTGTGTCCACCATTTTATATTTTCTCAGTATTGTCCATGGTTCAATTATTTTAGCATAGGCCTACCTCCATTAACCGGAAACCATTCCTTAGCGGAAAAATTCGATTCCTTTGAAGGCAGGTTTTATTATACAGGGTTATTCATAAATCAGTTGTTGTTGTTGTTGTTGTTGTTGTTTGAGTCTTCAGTCTTTTGACTGGTTTGATGCAGCACTCCACGCCTCCCTGTCATGAGCTAATAGTTTCAGCTCTACATAACTACCACACCCTACATCCGAGGCAATCTGTTTAACATATTCTAACCTTGGTCTACCCCTACAGTTCTTGTCCTCGACCCTTCCTTCCATACCTAAGCTTGCTATTCATGGGTGTCTTAGTATGTGTCCTACCAACCTATCTCTTCTCTTCATTTGCATTCGCCAGAAACATCTCTCCTCTCCCACTCGTCTTAATACCTCTTCGTTTGTAACCCTATCTACCCGTCTGATCTCCATCATTCTCCTGTAACATCACATTTCAAACACTTCAATTCTCCGCTTTTCAGCTGCACCAATAGTCCAAGTTTCACTTCCATAGAGCGCCACGCTCCAGACAAAGGTTTTCAAAAATGTCTTCCTAATACGGTACCTAAATCTATATTCGATGTCAACAGATTCCGTTTCTGTAGAAATGCTTTCCTTGCCTGAGCCAATCTACTCTTTATATCCTCTTTGCTTCGTCCATCACTGGTTATTTTGCTTTCTAAGTAACAGAAGTCTCATACATCCTTTAGTTTCTCCGCTACCAATTTGATGTCCATAGAGGTTTCTGATTTATTGCGGCAGCATTCCATTATTTTTGTTTTACATTTATTAATTTTCATCATGAATTCTTTCCTAAAGACGGGGAGTTCATACCATTCAAAAACTCATTCCAATCCTGAATTTACACACCTATATTGACGTATGCAGCAGGCACGTGGACAACAACTAAACGGGAGGAAAGTAGAATCCAGGCAGCAGTGGGTAGGTTATAGGCTAGGGAATAACCCACCCACCAAGGGAAGATGATGAAGAGAAGGAAGTAGATTTTGGAATTGGAAAAGAAGGATAGAAGAATAGGAGGAGAGTCCCACAAAAGTAATAAATTTAGTGTTAAACACACTTAAAGGTGGTTGCCACTGCAAATATGTGCTCGGATACCTAAAATGGCTACGAGCTTGGTCGAGGCTAACGGGAGCCGCAGATAAGGCTTGGGCAGTTTGCCAGAGAGAACCTGTAGTGTATTTCCTCCCAAGCACGAATGAAAGTACTATAGGGAAGGGGGATGATCTGGCCAGACAAATAGTAAAAGCTTTATTAAGCATTAACGAGGGCATAAACCTAGGAGGAGCTAGGAAAGCCAGGATCCTGCCTAACTGTAGTGTCAGAGAAATGATGAATCCAAAAATAAATATCTAATTTATTTAACAATGCAGGAAGTTTGAGGAAATTAACAATTGTGCAATATAAATTTGATAAACATGGTTCATTTGAACCTTTTAACAAATAGGGTCGCAGACCTCTCCACATTAAACGGTTGCTCCAGGCAATTGACAATTTAAAAGGTTTCAAACCTTACATGTTTCTAAAATCTTTATAAGATTTAAACAAATGAACAATAAAATAATTAAAGCTTGAACGTGAATTGGAGTACAAAAGTGTACCTTAAGAAATTCTTGAGAGAATGTTCTAGAGAAATTGACAACTTTGAAAAGAACAATAATAACAACGGGAAAAATGCAATAGAAGTTCCTATAACTTCTTATATTTATACAGAGTTAATATATGAGAATTATACAAAGAGAGCAGGTCACTTACTGTGAAACCTGGAGAAAGTGAAAAGGAAGTTTCTAGACTTCCTATGTTTAATTGGGAATCACGAGAAAAATGGGACAGTTTCCATTTCGTGAAACCTGAACATGACTCTCTCAAGAGTGTAGAGAATTGTTTTCCCTATGTATAGGAAAGGGACAACGTGATTTAAAACTTGTATCACACAAGCAATTATGCAGAATTTAATCAATGTTAAACTAGCAAAGTTGGAAGGGCACTTCGTGAGTAACACCTTATAGAAAGTTACAATTTCATAAATAATGGTTGTTAGTAGAAGGTTAAGGAAAGATCATTGGGATATAGGAACAATGTTCATGGCCGTATTTAATATAACCGGACGATCGCGACGCGGTAGAAAAGTGGAGCAAGCACTGATTAACACTATAGTCTGTAAAGATGGATGCAAAGTTCACTATAGAAACACTAAAGTTCATGAAAAAGAAAGTTATTGCAATTATGGAGATAACTGATTGCACTATGTAGGTGAAAGTCTATTTCTTGAAAAAGTTGTAATTTACAATTAAATGCGCCATAGAATTTTCCAGAGGTTCCAGCGGAGGACGAAAATTCACTATTGTAGTAATTTAGTTTTAAACAGAATTCTCCCAAGTACGTGAGAAATACATGATGGCAGGACTCGCAGATAGAGAACAAGTTCTAGAAGGTTCCAGAACGACCTTAGCAGAAAATGGGGTTGAGAAAATCCAACGGAGGAAATAGTTTTAAAATTATAGGCAGCGGGTATTAGATAATATCCCACGTAGCGAGAGGATTTCTCGTTTGAATCGCTTAAGAAAAGCTCTTTTATAGTAAGGTTGGCTTATACAAGTAAAAGCTCAACATGGCAAAACCCACGAAGAATGATTATTGCCCCAAGTAAATAATTTCACACTGCCTATAATTAAAAGCACTTGAAAGTTAAAACCATGAAGATGAGGTTAAAACTTTTTAAAAATGGTACTTATCTCGATTTCATGTTGAAGTCGGAGTTCCTTATGAAGACTATCTAGCCAACATGGCGTAGAAGAGGGTGTGCCTCTTGGTTTAAGGAGACCGGCTCTAGATGAGCCCTGACTGATCAAGTCAACTGCCGACTGAGAAGTGAGTGCAGCTCAGCGGAGCACGGAGAGACCACGGAAGGGGGAGAGAGTGGGGGTAGGAAACAAGAGGTATACATATCAGCATAACCAACTTTAAAGAAAAAAAATAATCTTCTTTTGCTGAGCTGGTCTTCAAAGAGTTGACAACAGTATCTGGTAGCCAAATGGATGTGGAATTCCTCTTGCGCGAGGAAGAGTTGAAGAGCTTCAGAGATTTGTTGTCATATGACGCTAGGTGGATCACAGAATATATATCTGAAACATACTCACACAAAATATAAGAAATTTGCACATAGAGGAGAAAACAAATGATCACTGTTGGTGTTTGACAAAAAGGAAGGAAAGAACGTGCAAAAGCATTCAAATTTGTAATCTCAGGTACCGTGCATTCCAAGAATGCACCATACTGGGAGGGCCAGACACCAACAGGGAACAAATAAGCAATTAAACATTTAAGAGTGATACAGTAATTGAAAAGCAGTGGTCTTGTGATCTGACCATTAGTGGTCAAGACTCTGAATACCCTGACTCTCCTATCTCTTCCAGAGTAACACTTAGTCACTTTTCGAAAAGGCCAGACTAGGGGGGGGGGGGTGAAACATCCCTAACTAAGACCAAGTCTCCTACTTGAATGTCGGGACTGGAAAGAAACCACTTCTGCCTCCGTTGCAAGGAAGTTAAATATTCCAAGTTCCACCTTTTCCAAAAAGAATTACGGAGGGCTTCAAGTTTACACCAAACAATAGGTAAATCAAAATCCCTGAAAGAATTGGGAAGGGGAGGAGGGGCAGAGAGAGAAGGGCGTGTAAAGAAGCGACCAGGTGAAAGTGGAAGGAGGTTATCAGGGTCATTGGAAAGCGGAGTTAAAAGGCGAGAATTATCGACACTTTCAATCACGAAATAGCTGGAAGCCGAGAAAAATAAAGCACTAGTAAAGATTGCGATACGATGAGAAAGAAGAATTGGCAAGTTTAAACAAAGCGTATAGGAACAAGTACATCTATTCAGGACAAGAATATACCAAATAAACAAAGGAACTATGCGAGTAGAAAGCAAGAACGCCATAGGTAACAAACGAGTAGCCATAAACAATGACCTCAAGTTATAATGAGTATCAAAGGGGTTACTCAGAAAAATACTTAAGTCAGCGAAAAACGTGACATGACAATCATGGATACAAAAACACATCGAATGTGACGTCGAGAAAAAACAAGTTTGTTCATCAATGATCATTAAGATCGCCAAATATGCAAGCAAATTGCAATACATAAGCAAAGTGGAATACATGAACGCGTGAGAAATACGCAACGAAGTTTTGAAACAGGGATCGAAACAATTGTAAGATACGAGCGTGGGTAAGCGGAAGACGTAAACAAGTACAGCCTTGACACACATAGTACAACGAGATAAGACATATAAATAGCTGACAGAGTCCCTAACTAGAACCAGTTTATTTTGGGGACTAGGTGAACGGCTTCCGAGCGTGCGGTAGCAACTCGCTAGACAATGCTTGGCAATCAGCCAAAGTTGAGATAAGAGAAACTTGCTTTGAACTGTGTCAAGCGTACAGGAAATAAACAACGACTGGGCATTCCTCAGACTGGTATACACACGAGTCTCAAAAACAAGCAGTTCAAAGTGCACACACACTAATTGAGTCAGCTGTAACTTAAAGCAGAACGAGTAACACGACATGCAGTCAATCGTAACTTGAACGTGAAAAAGCAATTTAAAGCTATATGAAATAAAGTAGGAAATCAATTTCGCATAATTGAGAGGATCACGAAATCGAACAATTTTCAACAAAAAGAAGCTTAATTCTTCCGAGCAAAGAAGACAAGCTGGGACATTGAGACGAAGGTTATGCATAAGAATAGTTATTCTAGATGCAATGGAATTCAGAGTTTCAAGCGGTTTCATGAGCGACTTCCAATTGCGAGGAAGGGGGGAGGAGCCGGCCGTGGCCATCCTTCTACATAACGAAAGAAGTGAAACATAGCGTACAGCAAAGTGATGGTGACTGATAGCCATGGTTTTACACAAGGGGAAGATAGTTTTCGAGGAATAGTTTAAGCAATTAACTGCTATAAAAAATGACATAAGAAGACAGACGAAATAACACAAAGCAAGGCGAACTTGAATGGCCATCTTGTGCGGGAAGAAGGAAAAACCATTTAAACAACTTACAGGGTTAGCGCAGTTATTCACGATAAGACATCGTTTCGACAAGTGGTTTTCAAAAATATTAAGATTTGAAACATGAGCGTTCTCTTTTTCAGAAATGGGATTTATGTCAGCCGTAACGAAATGACATTGTGCTTTGGTTTGAACACTGGTATGTTTGATCTCACCAGTGATAACCCAACCAAAATCGGTGTCTCTGGCGACCACGGTTGAAGATAACTTGCGTGTTTGTTTGCGAATGCAGTTCCAAAAGACATTGGCACTGAAAAGCACATCAATGGGACCTTGAGCATTAAACTGAGGATCGGCTAACCTTAAGTGCGAGGGAATGTTTAAGCCGGAAGTATTAATGGAGTGACTTGGAGTGTCTTTACCAATACTGGTAAGAATGAGACAGTTTAAATTAAGATTGGTGTTTCTTTGACAAACGTCTCTGATTTTCAATTTTGAAGACTGCAAAACTTGAGTTTTCAAATTGTCAATGCCGGTCACATTGATAGAAGTAGGCGATGACGAAAGACCTAGTTTTTTAATCAACGATTGCGAAACAAAGTTGTGCGTTGAAGCGGAATCGAGAAGACCACGGGTTTTGAACCAATTTCCAAATCTATCTTGGATTTCAAATTGTACAGTGGTCAACAGGGTTTGCGCACTGTGAAAAGTTTTGGCGTGGGAAATGCAGGAAGAAGCATTAATTTGTTCGGAGCGGCTCTGCAAGGAGCTTAAAGAGGCAGGTGCTGATGACCTCGATTTATCGTGAACGTGCAATAAAGAATGATGCGGTTTTTTGCAATGAAAACAAAGGTTTGATGACGTACAGTTCGAAGAAGAATGCTTAGGTGACAAGCAATTGAAACAATGTTTGCTGTTTAAGACAAACTTTCTTCGATCTTCGACAGACAATTCTTTAAAGGATTTGCACAAATACAAGGTGTGAAGCTTTTTACAGAGCGTGCATTTTAACGATTTGTTAAGCGGCCTGATATCTTCTCTTGAATGATTAAAAGAAGAACGGGTTTGTTTGTTTTCGACAAATGGGGGCTGATGTCCCTTTGAAGAAGCAAGTTTTTTTTTCAAAAATTTGACACTGAGGATTCGTTTCGACTTTTTCGCACTGAAATGCGAGTGCTGTAAGGAATTGACATCGACTGTTGAGAAACGAAACGAGGTGTTCGAACGAATGTTCCTTGTTGTAGGCGAGTTCGATCTCCCAGGCTTTCAGTGTCGAAAAATCGAATCTTGATGTAGCTAGGTGAATAAGTATGGTGTCCCATGTTTGGACAGGCTGTTTTAGCTGGTATAACGCTCTGACATTTAACTGCATAGAATCTAAGAGGTCTCTTAAAGATGTGACGTCATTAGGTTTGACGGATGGTAAGTTGAAGAGACAGCGGATGTGTCGAGCGACACTCAACCTTAAATTGCCATATCTCTCTTTAAGGAGATTAAAGGCGATGTGGTAGTTGTCTGCGCTTAAAGGCAGTGACTCTACCAAGGTCAAGGCCTCTGATTCCAAAGAAGTGCGGAGGTAGTAAAATTTATGTATGTCTGGGATCTCGATATTTTCATGAATTAAAGAGCAGTAAAGTTCGTAAAAAGAATACCATTCACCTTCCTTGCCTGAGAAGTGCGGTAGGCTTATCTTGGGAAGTAACGGTTTCGGTTTGTTCTCGTGAACTGAAGCGGGTACGAACTGGGCCGGATTGATGACCCTAGTGTCCGGTTCTGAGATATTGCGGATCAATTGGTGGGCCTTTGCAATTCCTTCAAAGTACAAGGGTTCGACCTCATCCCGGTCCAATTGCAGTTCTGGACAAGCGGATTCAATCTCGGTTTGAATTTGGTCATAATAATCATAAGACCGTTCGTACAACTTAAGGCGATGAGTCAAGATATCTAAATCACACTCGGCGGGATTTAATTTGCTGATGAAATTTCGGAATCTAGTGAGTTGCCCTTTATAAGAAGAACGTCTAGCAATAAGAGTTTCATCTTTTTCGGCAGGAGCCATGACAAAAATAATAAATTGAAATACAACTCACGAAACTGTAGAACCTTGGAGATGCTGTCAGGTTTGCAGCAGAGAATGGATAGCAAGAACGGGACACACCAAAGGAGACAGGAGCGGCCTCTTTCCCGTTCACAGGCTTTGCATGACGTAGGTATAGCTGAAAGATCCAAAGGAGATATTAAAAATATGCAAAGTATTGTCAAATGACACTTGACAAACAATAGAAATAACAAATGGACTCTCCCGGGTTTCGGTACCAAATTTTGGGTAGGTCATAGGCTAGGGAATAACCCACCCACCAAGGGAAGATGATGAAGAGAAGGAAGTAGATTTTGGAATTGGAAAAGAAGGATAGAAGAATAGGAGGAGAGTCCCACAAAAGTAATAAATTTAGTGTTAAACACACTTAAAGGTGGTTGCCACTGCAAATATGTGCTCGGATACCTAAAATGGCTACGAGCTTGGTCGAGGCTAACGGGAGCCGCAGATAAGGCTTGGGCAGTTTGCCAGAGAGAACCTGTAGTGTATTTCCTCCCAAGCACGAATGAAAGTACTATAGGGAAGGGGGATGATCTGGCCAGACAAATAGTAAAAGCTTTATTAAGCATTAACGAGGGCATAAACCTAGGAGGAGCTAGGAAAGCCAGGATCCTGCCTAACTGTAGTGTCAGAGAAATGATGAATCCAAAAATAAATATCTAATTTATTTAACAATGCAGGAAGTTTGAGGAAATTAACAATTGTGCAATATAAATTTGATAAACATGGTTCATTTGAACCTTTTAACAAATAGGGTCGCAGACCTCTCCACATTAAACGGTTGCTCCAGGCAATTGACAATTTAAAAGGTTTCAAACCTTACATGTTTCTAAAATCTTTATAAGATTTAAACAAATGAACAATAAAATAATTAAAGCTTGAACGTGAATTGGAGTACAAAAGTGTACCTTAAGAAATTCTTGAGAGAATGTTCTAGAGAAATTGACAACTTTGAAAAGAACAATAATAACAACGGGAAAAATGCAATAGAAGTTCCTATAACTTCTTATATTTATACAGAGTTAATATATGAGAATTATACAAAGAGAGCAGGTCACTTACTGTGAAACCTGGAGAAAGTGAAAAGGAAGTTTCTAGACTTCCTATGTTTAATTGGGAATCACGAGAAAAATGGGACAGTTTCCATTTCGTGAAACCTGAACATGACTCTCTCAAGAGTGTAGAGAATTGTTTTCCCTATGTATAGGAAAGGGACAACGTGATTTAAAACTTGTATCACACAAGCAATTATGCAGAATTTAATCAATGTTAAACTAGCAAAGTTGGAAGGGCACTTCGTGAGTAACACCTTATAGAAAGTTACAATTACATAAATAATGGTTGTTAGTAGAAGGTTAAGGAAAGATCATTGGGATATAGGAACAATGTTCATGGCCGTATTTAATATAACCGGACGATCGCGACGCGGTAGAAAAGTGGAGCAAGCACTGATTAACACTATAGTCTGTAAAGATGGATGCAAAGTTCACTATAGAAACACTAAAGTTCATGAAAAAGAAAGTTATTGCAATTATGGAGATAACTGATTGCACTATGTAGGTGAAAGTCTATTTCTTGAAAAAGTTGTAATTTACAATTAAATGCGCCATAGAATTTTCCAGAGGTTCCAGCGGAGGACGAAAATTCACTATTGTAGTAATTTAGTTTTAAACAGAATTCTCCCAAGTACGTGAGAAATACATGATGGCAGGACTCGCAGATAGAGAACAAGTTCTAGAAGGTTCCAGAACGACCTTAGCAGAAAATGGGGTTGAGAAAATCCAACGGAGGAAATAGTTTTAAAATTATAGGCAGCGGGTATTAGATAATATCCCACGTAGCGAGAGGATTTCTCGTTTGAATCGCTTAAGAAAAGCTCTTTTATAGTAAGGTTGGCTTATACAAGTAAAAGCTCAACATGGCAAAACCCACGAAGAATGATTATTGCCCCAAGTAAATAATTTCACACTGCCTATAATTAAAAGCACTTGAAAGTTAAAACCATGAAGATGAGGTTAAAACTTTTTAAAAATGGTACTTATCTCGATTTCATGTTGAAGTCGGAGTTCCTTATGAAGACTATCTAGCCAACATGGCGTAGAAGAGGGTGTGCCTCTTGGTTTAAGGAGACCGGCTCTAGATGAGCCCTGACTGATCAAGTCAACTGCCGACTGAGAAGTGAGTGCAGCTCAGCGGAGCACGGAGAGACCACGGAAGGGGGAGAGAGTGGGGGTAGGAAACAAGAGGTATACATATCAGCATAACCAACTTTAAAGAAAAAAAATAATCTTCTTTTGCTGAGCTGGTCTTCAAAGAGTTGACAACAGTATCTGGTAGCCAAATGGATGTGGAATTCCTCTTGCGCGAGGAAGAGTTGAAGAGCTTCAGAGATTTGTTGTCATATGACGCTAGGTGGATCACAGAATATATATCTGAAACATACTCACACAAAATATAAGAAATTTGCACATAGAGGAGAAAACAAATGATCACTGTTGGTGTTTGACAAAAAGGAAGGAAAGAACGTGCAAAAGCATTCAAATTTGTAATCTCAGGTACCGTGCATTCCAAGAATGCACCAAGCAGAGAAGAAGTTCCTTAGAGGTTATAATTGGAAAGACCCGCAGAGACAAAATCAGAAACAAGGAAATGAGTAAGAAAACAGGATTCCCAAAGTTACAAGACAAAATCGAGATCAGTAAGCTAAAATGGTATGGACATATGATGCCAATGGGAGAAGACCGAGTCCCGAAGCGATTATTTACTGAGAAAATCACGGGAAAGTGCCAAAGGGGAAGGCCGAGGATGAGGTGGATGGATGCAGTTACGGAGAGCGTAGAGAAAAGAGGAGTACAAGTGGAGGATGTACTGGAAGAGGGACGAGAGTGGTGGAGAGACAGAGAAGTATGGAGGTCCTTGATTCATACCCCGATTAAGATCACTGAAACCGGGAAATGAAGAAGAAGAAGAAGAAGAAGAAGAAGAAGAAGAAAAGAAGAAGATTCATAAATCAGTGTCACATTTCGGAAGTTTATTGTGAAATAAGTACTTTACATGAGATGATTTTGGTGACAGACTCGTCTTCAGCGAAGAAGCAACGTTTCACGTGTCGGGGGAAAGTGAACCGTCACAAAGTGCGTGTTCTCTGCCCTGTCAAAGGACAAGGTTTACGGACCTTATTTTTCACCGAAATCATAGTGACTGGCATTATTTATCTGGATATGTTACAACAATGGCTTATGCCGCAACTGTGTACGGACAGTGGCAACTTCGATTTCCAACAGAATGGGGCACGCGCGCGTACCTGAACGAGAACTTACCGCAACGTTGGATTGGACGAAACGCTGACAATAACGTCGCATTGTTATGGTGGCCGCCTCGTTTCCAAGACTTAACCCCATGGTATTTCTTTCTCTGGGGATATGAGAAGGACAGGGACTTCATTCCGCCACTTCCTGCTGACTTGAATGACCTCTGAGATCGCATTACAGCACCGATCGACCGTAACATGCTGGTGCGGTTGTGGGTGGAGTTGGACTATAACCTGGATGTTTGCCGTGTATCCAAAGGTGCACACATAGAACATTGCCAAACAAACAAACTTGGAGAGATTGCCCGTCTTTTGGTATATCATTCATACTGATATGTTAGTTGATTGGTTCCTTAGTTTAGGGGCTGCGCCAATGCGGTCATGTAGCACCTTGTACTTAGGGTGTGTGTAGAATCTGTCTGATACCGGTGTTAATTGTGATGGCTGTATTAGTGTGTGTTATCTATGATTCAGGTTGAAGGACTGCAGTTGATTAATTTTTTCAAGTAGTTCCTACTTTCGCTACCAAATGCTACCGTCTACGACACCTAGATTCGGACGTGGCTGCTAAATGTCATCACAGTCAGTACCTGGCGGCGAACGTTGGAACTAATATAGCGTTATCAAACTAACCTACAAATTTTAGCTTCGACAAGTGTAGTTAGTGGAAGGTTCTTTTACATGTCATAAATCTATGATATGGGACCGCCGGCTTTACTTCCCCTCCGAAGGAAGGCATACTGAGGGATTTTAATGCTCTTAAAAATCCGACGACTTCGGCTGGGTTTGAACCCGCGATCTTGGGCATAGAAGCTTAGCATGCTACCAACTACGCCACCGAATCCGCTACACGGATATGTAAAGTACTTATTTCACAATAAATTTCCGAAATGTGACACTGATTTATGAATAACCCGGTATAATCCTCAATTGACGAGTGATTCTGCCAGTACGACCCACATATCCTTGCTGTCAACTGCATCAACGACCTTACGTGAGAGGGACTGTAACTTACTTGAACCACACACACTTGAGTTGTGGGAACTTGGACTTCCTAGCGTCGTGACCGAACAAAGTTCCAAACTCGTCAGATGTGGGAGTAGTTGAGTTGAATTGTAGAAATTCGCTTCTAGAATTTATTCTCACGCCTCCAATATGGTTTCCTTCTTTCAAGAGCTCTTAAATGCGTTTAAAGAATATTGTTGTTCTTGTTAAGTGATTTAACCTCTTCAGATCCAGGGCACACACATTATGTGGAACTTAATTTGTTAATATTTTTTTCTCATCAACAATATTGGTATTATGTGAATTCTGAACTAATTCTACCCCTTAATATTCCCATATCTATGGGGTTGGTGGCTGAAGAGAGATGAGTCTTATGTCGGTGAATGGTTTTTACTGTCGGATGCGCTTCCCGACACCTAGCTCATCAGAGGTGTTATTGAGAGATAACGAATGAGTAGAGATGAATTAAACTGGTCAAGAAGTTGAAAGGAAGCGGCCGTGCCCTGGTAGAAGTACCATCCCAGTTTCACCTGGATTTGAAAACGAGAAGCATGGAAAAGCATTTCAAGAATGTTCGACTGAGGGATTCGAACCCATTTGTTTGTCCAGTCCGGAGATAGTGAGGCCCTATGTGCACTACTTGGCGGTCGTAACTACGCCGGTTCGCAATATTGATATGTAAATTTTATATTTTATTAAAATACGTAATTTATCTTAAAATACATTATATGTGCCGTTATATAATAAGATAGACAGATCCAGTAAATATTGTTTTTTTTTTCTTGGGTCTGGAGAGCTTAAGGGACTTGGGGCATCTTGGTCATCAGCCCTGTATGGTTGTGCGATAACCTGGACAGGGATAAAGTAGGTACCCCGGGAGTTGAAGTAAAGTACTATCCCAGCATTTTCCTGGTGGGAGTGTGGAAAAAGCCACACTCGGGATTGCCGCTGTCAGAGTCGGGATTTGAACCTACGATCTCAGGACTTTCTGTAGCTGACCTCGTGGCCGTGGTGCAACCAACAACTGAAAACAACTGTTGTTGTTGTTGATTCTTTTAGGGGCTTTGCGACATCGTGGACATGTAGCCCCGTGAACTTGGGTGTGTATAGAATTTGTCTGTTAACTTGTGTAACTGAAGCCTCCATGGCTTAGGCGGCAGCACGCCGGCCTCTCAACGCTGGGTCCGTGGTTCAAATCCCGGTCACTGCATGTGAGATTTGTGCTGGACAAAGCGGAGACAGGCAGGTATTTCTCCGGGTACTCTGGTTTTCCCTGTCACAAATTTCATTCCAGCAACACTCTCCACTATCATTTCATTTCATCTGCCATTCATTTAATCATTGCCCCAGACGAGTGCGACAAGCTTTCCGGCAGCCGGCACAGTTCCTATCCTCGCCACTAGATGGGGGCTTCATTCATTCCATTCCCTGACCCGGTCGGAGACTGGAAGCAGGCTGTGGATTTTCATTTTTCAACTTGTGTCTGTACTAGTGTGTGTATTGGATTTGGGTTGGAAGTGGCCGTGGACCTAAGTTACTGTAGGCAGCATCCCGTCATTTGTCTGGAGTAGAAGTGGGAAACCACGGTAAAAACACTCAAGATGGCTGAGATGTGAATCGAACCCCATCACTTCACAGCTTTACCTCACGAGGGTGAGTGTACCCCGCTGCTTCAGCCCCCAGACCAGATATCGAACCAAGACCTCTGAGGTGACAGCCAGGAATGCTAGCTGCTACACCACGAGGTCGTCTGTTACTCTATCTACCTATCCGTAACACCACATTTCAAATGTATCTATTCTCCTCCTTTTTACTGCATCAATAGTCCAAGTTTTACTTCCATAGAGCGCCACGCTCGAGACAAAAGCTTTATTTTACCTCAGTCTGTAATTGATTTCAAACGATTTAATTTATGTAGAAATGCTTCCCTTGCCTTGGATAATCTACTTTTTATTTATATCCTCTTTGCTTCGTCCATCACATACATAGTCTACGTACCCAGCAGCAAAAGTACTCTACGTCCTTCTGCCTTTCTCCTGCCAATTTGATGTCAATAGAGCTTTCTGATTTATTTCGGGTGCATTTAATTATTTTTGTTTTACATTTGCTGCTGTTGTTGTTTTTGTTGTTAGAGTCTTCAGTCTTTTGACTAGTTTGATACAGCTCTCCATGCCTCCCTGTTATGAGCTAATGGCTTCATCTCAGCTACCACACCCTACATCCGGGACAATCTGTTTAACATATTCTAACCTCGGTGCACCCATACAGTTCTTATCCTCGACCCTGCCTTCCATAATTAAGTTTGGTCTTCCTGGGTGTCTTAGTATGTTTCCTACCAACCTATCTCTTCTCTTCATTAGCAGTCACCAGAAAGATCTCTCCTCTCCCACTCGTCTTAATACCTCTTAATTTGTTACTATATCTACCCATCTGATCTTCATCGTTATGCTGTAACACCACATTTCAAACGCTTCAATTCTGCTCTTTTCTGCTGCTCCAACAGTCCAAGTTTCACTTCCATAGAGCGCCACGCTCCAGACTATGGCTTTCAAAAATGACTTCCTAGTACCTAAATCTATATTCGATGTCAACAGATTTCTATGTAGAAATTATTTTTGATTTATATTTATTGACAGAAGGTATTTTCTCTTCTCATTGCAGGTGTCTCACGAGTTAGCGGGAGAAAAATAAACTCTTGAAGACTTGAAACAATTGAAGGAAGAACAGTGTTTTCTTTAGAAAAAAAAACAAAGAATAAATAAGAACTTAATAGCTTAATAAAAATAAACCAAGTAACATAATTTACAGTATATCTAGAACTGAATTAATTTTTAAAGTTTATAAAAATATCTGAATGACAAATATAGTGAAGAAAAACTTTGAATAAGTGTTACAAAAAAGTTAAATTATTATTTGTTGTTGATTTGTTGTATTTTATAGTAGCTTTTGAAAAAAAAACGAAGCAATATATTTGCCGCTGCTGTCATTTATAATTGGAGAGTAACTTTAGAGCGTTGTTTGCTTTCTTTCTCCTGCAGAACGTTGGTGTTATGATGAGCATATTTTCAAGAAAGAGTGGGGAAGTGCAATTCTATATTCTGTGTTAAAAATAGTTAATAATGGCTGTTGAGTTTTTTGATGCGATGGGACTTAATTCCACATGGGAAGGAAATTGGACTCGCGAGGATGATTTGCTTGCTTGGGGTGAAAATTTCACAGCAGCAACAACAACAACAGCTTACGAACACAAACATCCAGTGCATGTGCCGTCTCACCATTATCTGACTTTAGTTCGGCAGGTTGTAATAACTTGTAGTTATGTTGTGGGTGTGATAGGTAATTTCTTTGCGCTACTCATCCTGTATCGGCCGCGTAGACAGAGGAATCGTAAACACGCTCTTATGTTGCGATGTTTGGCCTGTAATGACTTGGTGGCACTCCTGGGGATGTTGGTGCTCATGTACATCCCTGTCTTCATCCCCAAACATCTGCTTAACAACTTTGGCATGTGTGTGGCAAGAGTGCTGTGGCGTATCTTCGGACTCAGCTCTGGGTGTGTGGCAGCTGTCATGGCCGTCGAGAGATGGCTGGCTTTGACACATCCGTTCCTCTACCAGAAGGTAAGATTGCATACATATTTCTTCTCTTCGTGTTAGTCTTGAAAGTGCTTTAACATGGATATAGTTCAGGGCTATCTGACGCGGTGGTTACCATGACAACAAGAGCAAGCAGACTTAGATCCAGTTGTTGAAGCTTGGTGTATAGACAACTAGTTACCATGGCAACAAGGGCAAGCAGACTTAGATCCCAGTTGTTGAAGCGTGTTGTACCGACAACTAGTTACCATGGCAACAAGGGCAAGCAGACTTAGATCCCAGTTGTTGAAGCGTGTTGTACCGACAACTAGTTACCATGGCAACAAGGGCAAGCAGACTTAGATCCCAGTTGTTGAAGCGTGTTGTACCGACAACTAGTTACCATGGCAACAAGGGCAAGCAGACTTAGATCCCAGTTGTTGAAGCGTGTTGTACCGACAACTAGTTACCATGGCAACAAGGGCAAGCAGACTTAGGTCCCAGTTGTTGAAGCGTGTTGTACCGACAACTAGTTACCATGGCAACAAGGGCAAGCAGACTTAGATCCCAGTTGTTGAAGCGTGTTGTACCGACAACTAGTTACCATGGCAACAAGGGCAAGCAGACTTAGGTCCCAGTTGTTGAAGCGTGTTGTACCGACAACTAGTTACCATGGCAACAAGGGCAAGCAGACTTAGGTCCCAGTTGTTGAAGCGTGTTGTATCGACAACTAGTTACCATGGCAACAAGGGCAAGCGGACTTAGATTCCAGTTGTTGAAGCGTGTTACATAGACAACTAGTTACCATGGCAACAAGGGCAAGCAGACTTAGATCCCAGTTGTTGAAGCGTGTTGTATCGACAACTAGTTACCATGGCAACAAGGGCAAGTGGACTTAGATTCCAGTTGTTGAAGCGTGTTGTATCGACAACTAGTTACCATGGAAACAAGTACAAGCAGACTTAGATCACAGGCGAATACCAGGATGATTCCTAACTTAAGGCCACGGCTGCCTCCTTACTAATCCTCACTTACAAACACACACACTAACACAGTCATCAAAATAACTCGTTATCAGACGAAAATTCCCACACACTCAAGTACACGGGGCTAAGTAACCACGATGCCCGAGCTGCTCAAATGAAAACACAACAGAAGAGGGAAATAACGTAATAACCACTTCCAGGATGGCTGATTTGGGAACCGAACCCACCTCTTCTTAGTTTTGCTTCACGAGACTGAGTGCGCCCTGTTCCAGCCCTCAGACCAGAATTACATTTCTTGGCAGAGCGGAGAATCGAACCCAAACCTCAGAGTTGGCAGTAATAAATGCTAGTCACTATGCCACTTACCCTGTCGACTGAAAATGATGGCATCAAATTGGATCTCGACGAGGATTAATTTGTTCAATCACTAAAATATCATTGATAGGAATAGAATCGGTTGTAATAAATTGAGAAGGGTTTCAGCGACACGGATTTCATGGAAATGTTTGTAAGCAAGACAGCACTACTTTATCGCAGTGTTTTGTTTTCTTAGTATCTGGGTAAATAATGGCTGGCCGTTGCTCCTGTCTGTCTGCATGTTGAATGCGTGTCACATACAACCAATAGATACGCAGTGGAAGGTCCCAAATGTACAAGAGATCGCCGATCAAAAAGGTGAAGTTCCTTCGCCGCAACATCAAATCACGGATGTTATAATAATAATAATTATTATTATTATTATTTTATTATTATTATTATTATTATTGGCCTACTATCATTTATGAAAAATTAGGCTTATTAGATCACCATTTGTCTGTGTGTGTGTGTGTGTGTGTGTGTATGTGTCCCTAATAAGATCTAAAAGGCTGGAGAGATTACAATGAAACTCAGTAAGGACTTCGTACTATTTTGGCCAACCCCGACCGTGTCTTTCAAATTTTAATACGTCTCACCAATCCAACATGGCGTCTGTGCGAAAAATTTCACCGGTATTCAATATCTCCGAAACTACTACTCATATCACCCTGAAATTGAGTACGGTGATAAAGGGCACTACTAGAAGTTCATCTACGTGACTTTCAGAAACCTGTAACTACAAAACGAACATGGCGGGCAAGCGAATTCGAAACATTTAAATATAATTTTCTAGCGATCTAACCATCCTAGCGCAATGCAACATGGTACAGCAAATGTTTTTACGCATTGTAATGCACTGAAACCTAATTTAGTTCAATTGTTTACATAACCTCAAGATGGCGGCTGTGCAAAATTTTGGGTAGTAAGTCTTTCAAAAAAAAAATTGTTACCAATGTTACGCTCAGGTATGAGAACATGTATGCTAATATTTGAAGTGGTGTATTCGATGTTCGGTCAATAATGTTCGTATTTTCCTACACATCTCTTCCATATCAGTAGGGGGCATTTCTTTATTCCAAATGCGTATATTATTATTATTATTATTATTATTATTATTAAAATTAATTAAATGAATAAAGAGCAATTCAAATTGTGTTAACGCGCAGACAGACACCAAAAGGTTGCACGGAACTTACAATCCAGTACTTGTGTGTTCTTCTTCTTCTTCTTCTTTTATTCATGGGGCCTCTCGTTTCCAAGTTCCTGATTAGCGTCGACCTCCAAGATCTTTTGCTACCATGTGTTTCCTTCATTCCCACCTGAATATCTCTGCTCCCTTCACAAAGCTGCAGATCAATCTTATTGGGTCCTCTAGGATTTTCTCTCTTTCTTCACCCGGCAGCCCCAGTGTGGAGATTCTAGTTCTTCCCAGCGCCTCACATTCAAAAAGTATGTGTTCAGCTGATTCTTCTGCTTCATTGCATTTCCTACATATATTGTCTCTTATTACTCCAATTCTATGTAGGTGTTTTTTAAGATGGCAGTGTCCTGTCAATAGTCCCACAACCCATCTTATATTTCCTCTGCTAAGTTGTAGAAGTTGTTTAGTGTGCTTCTTGTTTGGTCCTTTTATCAGTTCCTTTGCAAGTCTGCAACCTGGAGTCTTTTTCCAGTTTTCTATTTGCTTCTTTTGTACCCATTTACCTATTACATGTCGGGCTTGTCTGTAAGAGATCCCACATACAGGTTCTGGGCCGACAAAATGTATCTCTGCTCCTTTTCTGGCCAGTTCATCTGCCCTTTCATTACCTTCTATACCTGCATGCCCTGGTACCCATATTATTTTAACGGTGTTGTACTCTGAGAGCTTCAGGAGAACTGAGTGGCAGTGCCATACTATTTTGGATGTTATCCGGACTGCCTCTAGTGCCTTAATGGCTGCTTGGCTATCCGTAAAAATGAGAATGTTCTTATCTTTATATTTCATTTTCATGTTTTCTTCAAGACACGTGGTGATAGCTAACACCTCCGCTTGAAAGACAGTAGTGTGTCTGCCCAGGCTCATTTGAATTGATCTCTCAGGTCTTTCCCCGTTGATCCCTCCTCCTGTACCACTTACAGTTTTTGAGCCATCAGTCCACCACACTATATCCTCTCTATCGGTCTTCCACTTGTTGATATCCCAGTCTTCCTTTTTTATTATTTGGGTCTCAAATGGTTTCTCAAAGTTATACTTTGGTATCATGTAATCAGAAGGCATGTGTAGTACTTCCCCTGTTATAACTCTGTTAATTTTACAGTGTCCTAGATTGGGCCTTTGTGCTTTCCAGCATTCTGTTTGTTCCAATCTATATGAACTCATTCTAGCCTGCCCCTCTATAAAGTTGCTTAGAGATGGGAGATCCAGTAATGTATTCAAGGCTTCTGTCGGCGCAGTTTTCATAGCTCCAGTTATAGCAACACATGCCATTCTCTGCAGACTATTTAATCTGCTGCCGACATTTCCTTGTTTTGCTTTCTCCCACCAAATGATTGAAGCATAGGTTATCAGTGGTCTAATGATCATTGTGTATATCCACATTACCACCGACGGATTTAGACCCCATGTTGTCCCAACAGCTCTCTTACACGCATAGAGTAAGTTCTTGGCCCGGGTTATGTTCCTTTCTATATGCGGATTCCAGGTTAGCTTCTTATCTAGCACTACTCCAAGATATAGTACCTGTTCTTCCATATAGATTTCATGCCCAAAGAGCTTCAGTGTTCTCTTTCCCTCTAATTTTTTCTTTCTTGTAAAAGGGACCAGAGTTATCTTATTCGGGTTAACAGAAAGTTGTTCTTCCCGACACCAGTTCTCTACAAGGTTAAGTGATCTCTGCATGAGGTCCTGTATGACACTCATCACCTTACCTCGTACTACAATCACTAGGTCGTCTGCATATCCTTGTGTATACATACCCTGTTCGTTGAGCCTGGCTATGATTTTGTCCACTACAAGGTTCCACAGCAGAGGAGATAACACTCCTCCCTGAGCACAGCCTCGAGTGGCCCTAACCGTTAGCGTCTCGTCAAACAGGGTTGCTTTTATCCTTCTTCCGTCCAGCATAGATTTAATCCATTTTACGACGGTTTTGCTGACCTTGCTCTCTTCTACTGCTTTGATCATAGAGTCATAGGTTGTATTACTGAAGGCCCCTTCTATGTCTAGAAATGCCGCCAGTGCTATTTCTTTATATTCTAGGCTTGCCTCTATTTTGCAAACCAATTGATGGAGTGCTGCTTCAGTGGATCTGCCAGGTCTATATGCAAACTGATTTTCATGTATCATTGAGTTCAGTTGCACAGTTCTTCGGATGTATTTATCCATAATTTTCTCCATTGCTTTTAGCATGAAGGAATTTAAGCATAATGGTCTGTAGGCTTTGGCTTGAGCATAATTCGCCCTACCAGGCTTCGGTATAAATACCGCTTTAGCCTCAGACCATGATTTCGGCACATACCCTAGGGCTAGACTAGCTCTGAATAGGTTTGTCAAGGCCTCAACAAGTATCTCCCGTCCTTCCTGAAGGAGTATCGGAAGTACCTCATCTGGCCCCGGAGCCTTTATGGGTTGAAACGTGTCGATTGCCCATCTCACTTGATTGGGTTTTACTAGTCTTTTGGCACAGTTCCAGTCTGCTCTTCGAGCTTTGGCCTCTGTTCCAATCTCTTCTTCCTCTGTCATCTCCTCAGCCTCAGGAAAATGACACGCCATCAACATCTCTAGCGTGTCCCTCCCTCCCTGAGTAAATGTTCCATCGGATTTTTCCAGTGTTCCTACTTGGTTTATGTGAGTTGCTTTGAGAACCTTCTGGAGCCTTGCTGCTTCAGTGTGCGTTCCCACTTTCTCACAGAACAGTCTCCAAGATTTTCTCTTTGCTCTCCGTATTTCTAGGTTATACTCAGTGAGTTTCCTATGATATATATTCCACATACCATTTCTAGATGATATTTTATACAAAGCCCTAACCTCTTTTTTCAATTTGGCTAGGTTGTTGTTCCACCACCTGACGTTTTTGGTGTTCTTCTTTTCTCTGAGAGGACAGTTGTCATGGTATGAGTCTATAATGGCATCTTCTAAAAGTTCCACTGCCTCATCCAATTCTCTCTGTCCCCTTACATCAGTTCGGATCTTCTGCACCGCCTGCCCCAGAACTTCTCTGTATCCATCCCAGTTAGTTCTTTTGGGGTCTCTGTACATTTCAATTCTACTTTGTCTCGCATCTATTGCAAATTGGATATGCTGGTGGTCTGCCAGTGATGGTTCCTCCAGCACCTTCCAATCTTTAATGAAATTTGCAACATGCGTAGTGCTCATTGTAATGTCTATTACCTCCCTACGATTCTTATTTATGAATGTAGGCTTATTTCCTAGGTTTAGTATCATGATCTCAGTTCTCATGATAAACTCTAGTAAAGACTCACCTCTTGCATTGCAGTTCGTACTGCCCCATGCCGTGTGGTGTGAATTTGCATCCGCTCCCAGGACTAGATGTTCTCCTTTCCTCTTTGCGTTGCAAATTAAGTTCTCAACTTCTTCTGTTGGAGGCAGATTAGTTGAGTCATATGGGAAGTACGCAGAGCCTATAATTATTTCTCTAGGTCCTTCCCAATTTCCAAGTTTTACCTTGGCCACAGTCAAATCCCGTGAACAGTGCTCCTGCAATAGAAGACATTGTAGTTTCCTACTCACAAGAAGGCACGTTCTGGGTATTTCCGATATTGTATCGTACATTAGCTTACCTCCAGATTCCGCCAGTCCTGCTACTTTGCCCTTGACTACCCATGGCTCCTGAATTAGGGCCACGTCAATAGCCTCGGACTTGAACTTTCTGGCGAAATTGGCCACAGCTACTTTTTTATGTTGAAGGTTGGCCTGAAGTACTTTCAGTACCATCCTTGCCAACATTGGGTTTCGTTTTTCCTTTGATGACCTGAAACCTGATTTGCCCAAGTCCGAGTTTAGCTTTCAGGCTTCTCTTCTTGAGCTCTTCAAAGTCTCGTTCACCAAGGGCCATAACGACTATCCTTCCTGTTTCGTCAGTTGTTGATGCATTCAGCACTCTCCAATCTTTCGTCAGAATTTTGGTGTCGTGCTGGTGTATTCTGACAAGAACGTCTTCCACTTTCATCTTGTCAAAAGGAGGTGGAAACTTGGTGATGACCTTGATAGTGTTCAACACCTTCTTAGCGTCCGCCACCTCTAAATTCTCCCCTTTCCAGGGGTTACAATTGGATACTGTCTGCTCCAGCCAGCTTTTAGTTTCTGGATTGGCACAGATCAGTACCATTGCTCCATTTTCCAGCCTTGGTGACTCGAGGAAGCCTGGCAGACACCCATCTGACAGCGGCTTCATCTGCGCTATCAAGACGGTTGACAGTTCCGTCATATCCTCCTCCTTGAGCTTGCCATCTGGAAAGGTCTTAGGTATTATTACGACCTTAGATGAGGTCAGTCGTTCCGAAAAGGACATGACTGTTTCCTCCTTCTGTTTCTTGGAGAGTGGTTTTACAGCCGAACTTGGTGGCGTGCTGTCCTCCGACCTTGGTCTTTTGGACCTTGTCGGTGGCATAGCATTTTGCCGATCTCTGTTCTTAGGCTTCTTCTCCACCCAAGTTCCAGCCGCTATCTTGGCTTCTTTTCTCGCTTTCTTCTTTTCTTTGTAATATGCATTTGTGCGAGGTTTATTTTCTATGTGCATCCTGTTGATCTTTGATGCAGATATCTTCAGGTCTTTCTCGGTGGAATCTCCTGTGCTACTTGGTCCTGCAGTCTGCTCTACTGTAGCTTCTGTTGCCTTTTCCAATTTGTGTTTGGATTTAGAGACAGCCTGTCCTACTGGGACTTCTGTCTCCATTTTTTCATCTCCGGTCTGCACATGGATCTGCTCTGCTGGAGCTTCCATGGCTTCCTTTGATGTGGGGTTTGTAGTTGGTTCTTTCTGATTGTCCATACTTCATATTATAATAGGGTTTTTGCCCCTTCTAGGGTCCTGAGCGACGTTCTCACCATCCGTGATGAGGCATAAAGCCAGACATTGTCCTCCCGCAACTCAGGCTCTCCGTAGCAGTAACCACGCTCCTCAGTCGTCCATCCAGCAATCCGCCCCTGGCCCGAACCATCAAGCCAGGTTTGTATCGCCTTCAGTAGGCCTACTCACGTGGTAACCACTTGGCATTACCATGACTGAGTTCACAGCCATGGCTTCCCCCCTAGATTGGGATCGCCCCATTCCCAACCCGCAGCTCGTCCAGGCTACGTAGGGCAAAGTGATGTGTTGGTTCCAGCTCATCGCAGTGAGCCTTCACCTCAATCACCAGCACCCACTTCACCTAAACCACTGTTTCATCCATGCGGAGGGATCATGGATGCCTCTCTAGCAGGTATGGTCGAGGCCTCCACTTCCAAGCCTTGGCTTGGGCTAGTAACCGTGGGGGTATTATTACGCCCCCCTCCCACAGGGGGTGGGTGGTGTTTTAGCTTCCTCCTTCTTGTATAATGCCTGGTTACCATTCATGGCTCCACACAGTATCTCAAGAAAGGAGCTACTAGTCCCCCTCACCACGCAGAGGATCTTCACCTGTATCGAGTAACTTAGATTATCCCAATACAAATGTAGAAACACCAAGAGGAGGTACTTGTGTGTTAGGCTGCAGATTGACTAACGTGCCAAAGAGACTGTATATGTTTTTAGGTTATGTTCGGTACAAGTGCAATTGACCATGGTTGTAAACAACATCTCTGTGATATTGATAATGATCTGCCGATCGAACTTTGGATAAACAAGGTGAGTTTGTCGGTTATTTGGCGAAATTAGATTCTCAATAATAATGAATATATTATTATTATCAAACACATAAAACCCTAAGGTGTATGTTTCACAACACTCAAGCTTTTAAACCAGAGGGGGTTAGAAGGTGTGGTTTATACCCAAACTTTCCAAATAGTCTCAATAGTACAGGAGAAATCATGCATTTCATGAAAAATCCACGGAAATAATATTTACTGTATACTGTATAATAAAGCTGAAGAGTTTGTGTGTTTGTGTGTTTAAACGCGCTAATCTCTGGAACTACCAGTCGGATTCATTTTTTTTGTATATGATAGCCAGATTCAAGAGGAATAGTTTAATCTATGTAGCATTAGGCTACGCCTCTCAGGTAACCTTAAAGATTGATTTTTGTTCAGTAAGTCGGAAGAACAAGCGGTCCCGACCAGCTTCAATAATACCTAAGTCTATTGTTGCCAGGCAATGCGGGCTGCAGTGTTCTGGTGCAGAATTGCAAGCTGCTTATAAATTACAGTCACGGGGAGTAATTAGTGCAAAAAGATTTCTTAGGCCCCTTAAAACAGTTATCATCATGACAATAATATGTGATGGTGTTGGTGCAGTATACTGAGGTTATCAGCTGCAATAAGCGTTGGTGCTTTCCGATCCTTATCCTTGAGCGCTCCAGTTCTGTAGTAGTATTCATTATCCATAAAACAAATAAATCCACCGGGCGAAGCCGGGCACTACTGCCAGTTTGTTTATAAAGTGCGTTTAAACAAATGAACAAGACAATAGCCCCTTTCAGAACTGTGACGCGTCCAGGGCACATAACAGTAAAGCCAGGTGGGTGTCTTTTATGTACCTTTCGAGAATGATAGGTCGTGTAGGGGACGGGTATAGAAGTAATTTGAGATAGGGAACTTGGGGTCGGAGCGGCCTCCTTAACCCCTAAAATAAGGGTTGATCCAGGCCCTCCACCCTGTAAGTTAAGCAACCGACCCATGCCTCTAGTACCTTTCTCAATCCTTTTAAAGGCACTTTGTGACAAATTACGGAACTGCGGTAGTTTTAAGATCGTGCCTTCTAATGATTACCCTACGGTAAAAAAAAAATAAGCTAAATATGCCTAGCCTATCTAAACCTTACTTTCTCTTGCAAATCAACGTGATTTAAACGTAATAACGGACTTAAACAATTAAATGCTACGAAGTGCACAAAGATCGGTTTATGTTCGACCCTCACTATTATGAGTCAAAAAACTGTATCATAATGATGGTCATTATAACACTGGTTTTCATTACGATACAGTTTCTCCAGTCAATCAGAGCTCGATCATTGACCAATTAGGTAACGATACCTTCGCGCATGCGCTCAAAATCCAACATGTCGGACATAAACACAACATCGAACTATAATAAATTACCGACATGGAATACGCACCGTCCATATGTTCGCGTAAATAAACTGGCGAATATGAGACAAGAAATAGCACTGTACCTTAATATCACCAACAATAATTTCTACACAGCGCATTGCCTTCAAACGACTCTGGTGACAATATTACTGAGGGACGGCAGATGTAAACATATGGCCTGCATAATATGGCATTGCAAGCACACAGACCGCATGTGTCGGTCGGTCAGAGAGCTTGAAAGACAGAGATATCATACACAGCGCTCGCTCTCCGATCACAAAATTCAAGTGGCTGACTCTCAACAGACATTTATGAATATTTATGTTAAAACATATAATAAAATCATAATTATCGTCGAACATAAACAGTCGTATGCAACTCGCCTATAATGGTAATTAAGACACTCGTATGTAAATTATAAAACTTGCATACGCTCGTTTTATAAACATACTCGTGTCTTAATTATTGCCATTATAGGCTCATTGCATAATGTACTATTAATTTACCGAAGGTATCGAGCTTAAAATAACATTAAAAAGTGCCCAAGCCCGGAATCGAACCCGGGACTACTGGCCTTTCGCACCAAAACGCTATCCATTACGCCAGGACCACATGGTGAAATGAATCTTGCCACCAGTTATATAAAGGATTGAGAAAGGTAATAGAGGCTTGGGTCGGTTGCCCAACTTACAGGGTGGAGGGCCTGAATCAACACTTATTTTAGGAGTTAAGGAGGCCGCTCCGACCCCAAGTTCCCTATCTCAAATTACTTCTATACCCGTCCCCTACACGACCTATCATTCTCCAAAGGTACATAAAAGACACCCTGTATACACAAGGGACGTTCACTCGTAGAGTATAATATTCTTATTAGTTTTACGTCCCTTTTATATACTGAAACTTTTAGAGACGCCGAGGTGCCGGAATTTTGCCCTGAACTGGATCTATAAATGCCAGTAAATCTACTGACACGGCTCCCTTGTATTTGTGCACTCTCAAATGTCAACAGACTGCGCCGGGATTCAATACTGAAACCTTGGGCGCAACGGGCGAGAACGGGACCACTGCACCCCACAAGTAACCGATCATAACAAATGAGGAGTCAAAAGAAAGAGAATTACCCGCAGCAGTGACGAATTGTACTCTGATTTCGGTTGGTTGGTTCCTTAGTTTAGGGGCTGCGACAACGCGGATTTGCTTGATGAGTGAGACATGGCTATCGCCACTCCATCTTTCAAAATCATTTAACTTGCCCGGCTACACACTATTACGCAACGACCGAGTAGGAAAGAAAGGAGGTGGAGTTGGAGCTTTTGTTAAGACGAACTTAAATCCTAAATTACTAGCATGCTCTGATAGCCAGTACAATAGAAGACCCGAATTTATGTTATTCGAAAGAGAGACCGCCCATCAAAAGTGTGCTGTCTGCGTTGTTTACAAGGCACCTTCGCTGGGTCATTTAGAGGACGTAGAGAACGCGTTATTACGCATCCTGCCTCTTTACCAGCACGTAATAGTCATGGGCGATTTCAATACCAATATAGGCGATAATACCAAAGCTGAAACTCGGCAACTCTTGAATATGCTCGCGTCACGTGACATGAAAATATTAGACCTACTACCGACACATCACACACGTTCATCACACACGACAATTGACCTGATATCAGTAAAGAACACAGACAAAGTGCTTCAATACGGGCAGACATCTGTACCTGGAATTTCTGCCCACGACTTAATCTACTTGTCCTACTCTTTAAAATATAAGAAGACCAAACCAAGGACCATCACGTACAGAGACCTCTCTAAAATTGACACGCCATCCTTGATAGAAGACGCTCTCAATGTACCATGGCATGAAATACTGAATATTCACAATATAGATGATAAAGTACACAAAATGAACGACTACTTGACAGGACTATATGATAAACATGCTCCAGTGAAAACTGTGCGAGCGACGCGTCCTCCAGCACCCTGGCTCAGCACGGAACTGAAAGAACTAATGGCTAAGCGAGATTCTGCGCACAGAAAGTTTAAGAAATTACCCACGCAACAGAATTATGATGACTTTAAAAAGCTCCGAAACAGGACATCCCAAGCAGTACGTAACGCTCGAACCAGGCATGCTCACAACTTGCTCGGGCGTAATATCAAACCCTCTGCGGCGTGGAATGAACTAAGAAACATGGGAATAGGCAAAGGAAAAAATGACAACCCCATTAATCTACCTCTTGACACACTCAATGACTATTTTACTAATACAGGACATTCTGTCAACCCAGACATAAAACACAGAACTCTCACCAACAACTACAACACCCCCACCCCCAACAGAGAAAAATTCTACTTCTCGCATGTCACCCCGTCACAAGTAAGACGTGCCATTCTTAGAATCAAATCAAAATCGAAAGGGATCGACAATATAGAAATAGAAATATTCAAACGAATCATTGACATTATACTTCCCACAATTACACACATATTCAACTACTCGTTAATGACTGGTACGTACCCATCGCTATGGAAAGCGGCTATTGTCATTCCAATCCCTAAAAACACACAAGCCAAAAACGTGAGTGACTATCGCCCAGTGAGCATATCATCTGCCATCTCCAAATCTCTCGAATTTATCGTGTACGAACAACTCTCCTGCTATTTGCAAGCGCACAACATCCTTGATGAGCACCAATCTGGCTTCCGGAAAAATCACAGCACTACTACGGCACTACTTAAGGTCACGGATGACATAAGAAAGGCTATGGATAGTGGGCAAGCAACAATCATAGCACTGCTTGATTTCAGCAAAGCATTTGATTCTGTTGATCATGACATATTACTCTCTAGCCTATTCAAAATTCATCTCTCTATGAACAGTATCCAATGGGTGGACTCATATCTACATGGGCGCCAACAGCGCGTTAAAAGTAATTCAAATCAAATGTCTTCTTGGCGCTCAGTGGTGAGAGGAGTCCCTCAGGGATCAGTTCTAGGACCCCTTCTCTTCTCGATCTACATAAATGATATCACTTCATCGATAACTAAATGCAAATATCACTTATACGCTGACGATGTACAACTCTATCTACATGCTGCACCAGAAAGACTATCGCAAGCAATCAAAGCTTTCAATGAAGACTTAACTGAAATTTGTAATTGGTCCAATTCACATGGACTACGACTGAATGAGACAAAAACACAAGCTATCATAATCTCCCACCCAAAAATTCTTCGTAAAATAAAAAATAATCCCACCCTACCAAACTTACGCTTGCGCGACTCCCCAATCGAATTCCGAGAATCAGTCAAAGATCTGGGCGTGATAATTGACGAACAACTCTCTTGGACGCAGCAAGTCCACAACGTCTCTAGAAAAGTATTTTCCGCACTGAATTCATTGAGACGATTTGGGAATATTTTCTCTCGCGTGTTAAAAGAACGACTTGTTTCCTCCCTAGTACTGCCTCATTTTGACTATTGCGATGTGGTATACAATGACCTGTCTGCTACTCTTAAAAACAAACTCCAACTAGCACAAAATGCCTGTGTACGCTACATATGCAACTTACGGTATTACGACCACGTCACCCCTGCGTACGAACAACTCAGCTGGTTGCGACTAAATCAACGCCGCGATCTTCATTCTTTATGTCTTTTCCGACAAATACTCTTAAGTTCCTCTCCAGCTTACCTGCATTCTCAGTTTCACTGTCTCTCACACGAACATAGTCTTGGTACACGGTCAAAAAATGATTCACTCATGCTCATACCAATACACCGTACGGTACGCTACACTAACTCCTTCGTAGTTTCTACTGCACGACTGTGGAACAACCTGCCGCGCTCTGTCAGAGGAGCAACCCCGTCTAGCTTCAGGCAGCAATGCCAGCTGTACATATCACAAAAGAAATGAAACCTGAACTCAACACGCCAAATATTTGAATCCTTATGCTGAGTTATATTCGTGTTTCTAATTTACGTTTTATTTATTTTCTGTTTAGTTACCTAAATGTTTTCTTACATCCTTTTAAATGCGCATTGCAAAATCAATATTAGGCTATAGTAATAACTCATCCATGATGCGTATCATCATCATCAACATCATCACATCATCATCAGGTTCTGTTTTATTAGTGTTTGTGTTTCCCTATTATTTCCTTACTTTAGCTATAATTAACTAATTACAATAATTTTTCCTACGCCATGCTTACCTGCCATTATATGTATTGTGATCAAATCTGAAATGTATTCCTGTTAGATTTAAGTACCATTGTTAAGTTTTGCAAATAATGTAATAATGTATTAATTGTAAAATCTGGTTAGATGGAAGAGAGGGCCCAATGGCCCTAATCTTGCCAGACAAAATAAATCTATCTATCTATCTATCTATCTACTTTGGGTGTGTGTAGAAGCTGTCTGATAACCGGTGTTAATTGTGATGACTGTATTAGTGTGTGTATCTGTTTTTTAACTTGTTTTTTTAAACTAATGTAAGGACTGAAACTTTGAATTTTTCAAATAGTTCCTACTTTTTCCGCCAAACGCCACCGTCAACGACTACTAGGCCTAGTTCAGAAGTTAGCTACTAGACGCCACCGCAGTCGGCTCTTGGCAACGAACGTAGAAACCTAAGAGCGTTGTTTACATTCTTAACCTATCCAATTTAGCTTCACACAGGTGTAATTAGTGGAAGGTTCTTTAGCATGCCATAAATCTATGACATGGGGCTGCCGGCTTTACTTCTCCTCCGAAGGAAGGCATACTAAGGGATTTTAACGCTCTTAAAAATCCGATGGCTTCGGCCGGATTTGAACCCGCGATCTTGGGCATAGAAGCTCAGCATGCTACCGACTACGCCACCGAAACCGCCGCACTCTGATTTCATAAATATAGATAATTTGTTTAAAAAGTGCGATTAAACAAATAAACAGGACGATAGCCCCTGCTATTTATACTGTATTTATAAATATGCGAGATGGATGGATCCCTGTCACGAAAACCAAGATTTACCGCCGAGGGGACCCGAAGCGCTGACCATGCGTCACCTCAATATCTGCAGGCCAAATGGCTTGGCAGTGGTCGCATGGAAAGCCTAGGCCCTTCATGGGCTTTAGTATCACGGAGTTTGGTTTGTTGCATAGATGGATGGATCGCATGGATGCGCTTCTATTACATATTGACTCTCTACCGTCAATATGACAATAACTCTCCATATTAGACGTGGAGAAAGTGAGGGAAGCTCGGCTTTGCTGGTATGGTCACGTAGCGAGACAGCAAGATGACTCTGTCACAACAGCTCTTCAAATTGATCCAGATGGAATGTGACCGCGTAGTAGACCATCAAAGTGGTTGACTGACAATATCAACGTCGACATGCACGATGTTAGCTTAGAACCGGAAGATGTCTACGACAGGCTGAAATGGAGGAGGTGTAGTAAAGGGCGAGATAAACGCTAGGATATGTATATACAGGATGTCGCAAAATTACGTCGACGAACTGAAACCAGAGGTTCTGGCCCATATCTGAAGCAACTTGAGATAGGACACTTATGGCCGGAAACGAACTGTTAAAAATCTGTGCGACGTTAAACTTTTAACGAGGCAAATCGGCAACACTGTGCCGAGAAAGTGCGGATTTTTCTAATGTTTCTCTTCCGTACTAGCCACTTCCCGTCTGGAGAACTAGCTCAGTCGTACCGTGCACGGCGCGTTTCTTGAAACGAGTCATTTGGTTCGAATCAGAGCCAGCGCAAGTTTTTTCTTATCATACTCTTTCTATATTTTGCCGTGCACGATACGACTCAGCTAGTTCTCCAGACGGGTAGTGGCGGCTGGTATGGAACAGAAACATTAGAAAAAGTCGCACTTTCTCGGCGCAGTGTTGCCGATTTGCCTCGTTAAAAGTTTAACGTCGCACAGATTTTTAACGGTTCGTTTCCGACCATAAGTGTCCTATCGAAGTTGCTTCAGATAAGGGCCAAACCTCTGGTTACAGTTTGTCGACTTAATTTTGCGACACCCTGTATATATACGAGTATACATACTAGTGGACCCGGCAGACGTTGTCCTGCCCGAATATGTAGAGCGGGTTCAGCAAACACATTTGAATTTTCGATCAACTATGGGCTATACTAAGTGACATTTGGCATTGATTTTTTAAGAAGAAAAACTCAAATCATTTCCAAGGAAGCCTACGTCAAATACCAAGAATTCGACATCACCGCCACCCACAAAACCATAATTCTATATAGGCCTACAAGATTTATTGAACACAACGTATACATATGAAGAATACAATGGTATGGTCAACTTCAAATTTGATCGTCTTTTGCATAGGCTGCCATTGATTTAGTCCTTGATTTGATTTGCCCACAAATCTGTCCACAAAGATTGCAAGTACACAAGTCCGACGCCAAGTGATATCCTCTTAGTCCACAGATTTTATAATGGAATCCTTGAGCTGCTGTTCTCGTGAATACATGTCTTAACTTGAAGTTAGACTTCTTCCATTCTTCAGTATTCATGGCTGGGGTTAGTTAGAAGCTCGGGTCTATGCTTGTAGCTTTATTTTCTCTGTTATTGATGAGGTCTTCACAAGCAAAGGAAGACCGTATCCCTTTTTATCTCTTTCACAAAATAATCTGTTTCCGCTAGCAAATAGATTATCCTAGATCTAGTTGATTTAGAAACTTGGAGAGCTATCTTGATGAAGGATGCTTTCACTGCCTCAGGTCTCCTCAGATTCGCAGTAGTTAAGTGAACCCATATTGTGCTGATCGCCTAACACACAATTGGGGCAACTTTGATATTGAAAAGTTTTAATGCAGTGCCCAGAGAGAGAGAGAGTTTCTGGAGCATCTTAATATCGAACGAGGCCTTTATCGCTGCAGAACATCTTTGATCTATATGCTTAGTGAAGATTTTACCTGTTACTTGCAAGGTAAGTCCCAAGTAAGTATAGGAGTTGACAATATCCAGCTTCATTGCTACTGATGGAGGTATCTGATTTTGAGATATCTCCTGCTCTTCTAAATTTCAAAGCCTTGGTTTTACTTGTATTTATGACCTGTCCATCCCTAGTTATAAGGACTCTCTATTGCTCGACAGGATTACCATATCATCCGCATAAAGGAACATATGTAAGTCTTCTGCTACCTCTCGTATAACAGCATGCGTCAGTAACTATGAATTATTCTCAGAAAGTCAATTATTCATGACCTTCTCAGAAGAAACTACTGCCAAGGGAACAAACAGGCTTGGGAGAATTGGTGGGGAAAGAAGGCCCTTTTGAGCTTGATAAAAAATAATTTAAAAGATTTCTAGAACCTGATCGCAGCGCCACCTACCGGGTCCAATTGTGAATCCAAACCATACATGGACCCACTCAAACAAACTTACATTGTGTTTGTTTTCGATGAGCCGTTATTGAAATGTCAAAACAACGTCAAGTTACGATGCAAGTGATTTGCGCAACAAATACCAATAATTCGACATCACTGCCACCTATGGCACAAAAACATAACTATGAATTATTTTCAGAAAGTCAATTTGATTTTAAGATAAAGTTACCTTTTCAAAAGAAACCACTGCCAAGGGAACGGGCTTGGGAGAATTAGTGAGGAAAGAAGACCGTGTTGAGCTGGTGTGGCGGCAGTAACACAGCTTGCCACCAGGTACCACCACGGGCAGAGTCTAAGGTGTGGTGGCAGTAATGCAGTGCAGATGCAAACAATCCAAAGACTTAAGTTTTCACTAAGGCTAGTTCCATGATGTCAATTATTGTTTTGTTGACTGTATCTTGTGGTTCTAAAAGTGTGTTCGTCCTACATTTTGGTCGCTACGTCATCTACCGGGTTCAATTGTGAATCTAAACCATACAGGGATTCACTCAAACATACTTAAAAGATTTCATCAAAATAGGTTCAGTCGTTTAGGAGGAGTTTATTAACATACGCATTTGCCACGGTGGGTGAGTGGTTATGGTGCCAGACTAACTCCAAGCTTGCAGGTTCGCTCCTGGCTGTGGTGAGTGATTTTTGAAAGGTGACAAAAATTACAACATGCATGGCATACGATGTTGGTATGTAAAAGAACCCATTTGAATTCAGTAGGCCGTGTTCATAATGCCAAAATTAATCTCGAGGTTTTCAGCCAACACAAAGTTCCTGATTTCTCCACTAGAAACCGCTATAGTGTCAAGGAGCGTAGATATCTAACCTCCTTGACTTTCATAGTGCTTCAAGGAACAACAAAATTCGACATGCAAACTGCCCTTTGGGTGCAAAAAAACAAAGCTCGCACCCGGCACCCGAGGCCATACGACATCCCTCCCTATATTATTCTGCTAAGGTCCCATTCCAGTTTTGTACCGGAAATATGGTCCCATTAACACCAACCTACACATATTGGGTACCTACAGGCTCAGCATAACCCAATGCGTAAGCGAAACGCACTCACTTACTCTTTAAATGCCTCACAATTAAATAAATACCTTAAAACATGTATATTTACAATGGAATAATGAAAGAATGCAACACGGTAACCATGGCAACAGAATCTCACAGGTCCATCTATTTCTGTAAGACGCAATACAATTCCAATTATTACATTACTGTGAAAGTTTCCAGACGGTTATAAGGTTATCACTGAACCAAATTAAGATGTAAAATTCATCAATACATGCAATATAATGCCCTTAAGGGGGTCAAGGGGCACTCTAGAATTTTTTTCACGCAATGTCTTTTTCACCCGACTATAAAGGGTCTCCGAAAACCACATTTAAAGGCCCTCAAATTAACAGTGTCTGTGATATTCCCAGAAAACGAACTTCGCTGTGATATATCTATGAAGGAATGACAAAACCCTAACCACTGCACCAGTAGCTGAATTGATAAAGTCTGATTATTCATACCAAGGATAAATCAGTCATAGCATTAATGATTGAGATTTTGCTAAGTGTACTTTTTACAACTAGAATATTCGCGGGTAATGCTAGTTATTATTATTATTATTATTATTATTATTATTATTATTACAGAAGAATTATATATAAATATATATATTATTATAATCATAATAATAATTATTATTATAGTGAATTAATAATTACTAGACTAGACTAGACTAGAAATGGTGTACAAATCAGTAGTGAGATCTGCAATGATTTATGGAGCCGAGACATGGGCACCGACTAAGGCACATTGTAAGGCATTGGATGTGGCTGAAATGAAATTGTTAAGAATGATTTGTGGCGTCACGAGAAAGGATAGAATCAGAAACGAGAGAATAAGAGGTAGCCTAGTGTTAAAGTGACGGAGATATCAAAGAAAGTTCAAGAGAGAGGACCACAGTGGTATGGACATGTCATGAGAAGGGACGACACTTATGTTGGCAATAGAATGACAGTAATGGTAGTGGAAGGCGCCAGAGGAAGGGGAAGACCACGAAGAAGATGGAGGGACTGCATATGCGAAGACTTGAGAGAGAAACATCTAAGGGAAGAGAACGTATGGGACCAAGGAAAATGGAGAAGACTTGCCAGGAACGTCGACCCCACTTGAGTGGGAAAAGACGATGGAAAAGAAGAAGAAGAGACTAGACTAGACTTATTGTTAGCCTATTATTATTATCATTATTATTATTATTATTATTATTATTAGCCAGAGTAGCCCGGAAAAAAGGACCACTAGCCGCCACTGGATTGAACTATACATCTCTACGCTCATTATATGATGCACATGTTTGTCATTACGGGTACAATAATCAATTGTATTTATAGCTAATTTCATTTGCCAGAGACCATTATACATCTCGCGTTACGTTCTAATATAGTTGAATTTGAATACTAATGATGTTCCAAACGAGTATCAGTTTGAAAGTGTGCCATTACATTAGTGTAATATACATAACTTTATTTTAATTGGTCAATATTCAGAAACATTGCAGAAAATAATTAGCACAGAGCACAATATGGAACATGCTCTTACCAACAGGGGCGGATCTAGGGGAGGAGGAGGAGGGCGACCGCCCAGGGCCCCGCGGCCCGGGGGGCCCCGTACATTGGATTTTTTTTTAAATTTAATGAATTTATTAATTATACGTTTCATACTAATTTGAGATTCATATTCATTTTTTCAGTGCAATTATGACCTCCCGTGACCGTTTAGCAAGTTTAGATATCAGTGAAATAATAGAAGACTTCAGCCGGGATAAAAGTGGCAAAGTAATATTTTAATATTTCATAGTTTTCATAATTTTCTTCAAGGGGACTTAAAGGTTTCCTTCATATTATTAAAAAATGTACTGTAGTGTATTCATAATATAGTAACTACTCTTTGTTTTATTATTATTACCAAACTATTTTCCATTTGATTGTATATTCTTTTATTTCCTATTGTTGTGGGGCCCACCTTATCATATCGCCCAGGGCCCCGCAAGGCCTGGATCCGCCGCTGCTTACCAATCACTTCCATGCTAGGCTGACATCGTATCGGAATTCGCCTGTTGGGAAACCACTTTTAGGATGGTTGAGGTGGGAATCGAACCTTAATCTCAAACCACACTGACAATCAAGAATGCTAGTAAGTCCACAATCTTGACGATCATGTGAAGCAGTGAAGGAATTATAAGGGAAACACCTTTAAAAATATATATATATATATATTCTTCATCAACACAAGCATTCACCACATTCATCCTCCATCCAATATCATTCACAATTACCACCTCAAATTACACCATTCATACATCGCCTTCACTACGAACATCTCCCCTAATAATCCCATACACAATAAATTCCACCAATCAACTTGCTTACATGCTTACTTACAGAAAATAAATAATATAAAATCTTCAGAGCAATATAAGTAATTTAGTCTACTTTTGTCGATTGCGGGTGTTGTTTCCATTTGCAACCACTCCATAACAATATAAGTCACTATAAGTCCGATCTTCAATAAAGCAGTCGTCCCCACCCTCCATTCCTGCTCCCACATCCCCCTCCTCCAGAAGCGAATCATCTCCCAACATCACCTCTCCAACTATCACCGCTCTACCCCAAATTCAAACCACACACATCTTCATCAAATTCCGAAACCAAAACCCCCATCACCCAAATTACACCACTTCCAAACACCATGTATCCCTGGCCCGAAGAGACGGCGAAACCTTCTAAGAGGGCCCGCCGTCGCAGGAGCGATGGCCCCGCGGCTGAATGAAACAACTGATGTATATTCAGGGTGTAACAAAAATGCACGGCCCAAAATACAGGGCACATTCCTCACGCGTAGATGAAGAAATTGTGTTGTATGAACATGGGTCTGGAAACGCATTGTTTCCATGTTACAACTCATTTTCTCCAACTCATTAATCATGGGAAACACACAACAACAGACCGTTACAATCATGGGGAACAAGCACTCTTGGTTACGTTGTCATTACCGTAGTTGCACTGCCAGTGTTTTGTTTTACAAGACCATGTTGTCATGCGACTCAGCAGATGTGTCTTTAACTGTGCGACAAAACATGTACTTCATGCACGATGGAGCACCTCCTCATTTTAGTGTTAATGTCCGTCGGCTTCTAAGGCTGTGTCCCAATAGTACAATTTCAGCCGTAGTGAACTAGATAGTCGACTACTTTGCCGGATGTGACGTCAGAAGTCGTGATCCAATACTGCTTAGCACATAGCAATCAAGTCTGTAGCATCTAGTGAACGAAAGTGCATGCTAGATTGTCGACTACGTCAAGGAAGTTATAGCAATTGTAGCTTATCGAAATTGTAGGTTATGTAAATTGTAGGTTGTCTTTGACTTAAGCCAAACACAAACCATAATTAGGGCTCGGCTAAAAAGTGATCTTTTTGGCGCATCCGTGATCGTATAATTCAGGTATTGTTTATTTAAAACAGCTGATGAAAGCGCAAAGAACTTACAAGGAGTAGCAGATCACCGCCATCTTGAGTGTTGGTTTGGTACCAGCATGTAAGTCCAGTGCGTTTCAGGACACAAGGAGGCTGTGATCAAGCAGACATGTCCCAAATCTCCGTAGTGCATAGCACATAGCACATAGTAGCTAGCAGCTAGTCAATAGCAGACAACTTGTGTATTGGGACACAGCCCAAATAAGAGAATCGGTAACAGATGGATAGGTAGAGATGGACCAATTGCCTGGTGGGGCTACATGCACCCTGCCTCATTGAGGGCCTTGAGTAGAAAGCAGGAGTTAACATGAAAAGAAAAAGAAGGCTGCCCCTCGCAGAAGAAGGGTATCAGGAAAGATGAGACAAGGGCCAATTAAGGCGGGAAAGGAAGATACTCCCTAGGCCTCGGATACCCTAATACTGTCGGGGTCGGAAGAGAATCAGAGTTGACCAAGTGAGGTCGTCAGGAAAGAAAACTGAGAGGAGCCCAGCACAAGTAAGTGGAAGCAATGCCGGACTCAGCTGGGGCCCCGTGGTCGCCAACCCACGTCCCACTAGATGTGAGCCCCTGGAGGATACTAAAATTAACAAGACAAGCAATACCAAGTATAGCAAGAACATATTTCTAGATATTTGTATAAATTTAAACTTCATCAACCATAGTGATCAGAATCTGATAATGACCGCGTGACGGTCGAAACGCGTAATGCTAAAAATCCCCTCTTTTATCGGTGATTATCCTTTAAGTACGCGCGCTGGTGTATAAAGTACACCATCCGTACTAAAGCTGGTATATTTTTGGTAGTAATGTTTCTGCAGGCTGTTAGGTGGCATCTAACCTATCCTTAAAATGTTCGCAAACGACTGCAAATAGTGTCATTGTTGTCGGATTCGTTTGTGATGATTCACAGGAACAAACATTGAGCTGTTGCGTGGTATGGTGAACAAAGTACAGGGTGCGCACAAATGATTGGAGTGGTTTTGTCAATCATTTCTAGCCATACTATTAGAGCTATGATGATGGTGTTTGATGTTGTAAGGCACGTGGCCCTCAAAGTTTTGTCTTGTGTTGTTTGAACAGCCTCCTTACATTGTGCTTCCCTTAATACCCGCGAGAGCGCAACAGTTGCAACATCCGGCAGACATGATGAGTCTTCTACCCGTGACTCTCCAAAGCTCAATGTTTTCTGTACCATCTCGAAATTTAAAGTTTACGGTTCCTTCTTCTACGCTTAAAAATCCATTACAGGGCACATCTACCTGGATATGCAGGAGAATTGGCTCATGCCACAGTTGGATGCTGATAGCATGAACTTAATCTATCAACAGGATGGTGCTCCACCTCATTTCCATGGTGATGATCGTGACAGAAGACTTCCAGAAAAATGGATTGGTCGTATCGGGAATGAGGATCACGCCCTGATGTCATGGCCTACACGCTCTTCAGACCTCACCCCTTGCGACTTCTGCGTATGGGGTAATGTGAAAGACGCAGTTTTTAGGCCACCATTACCGGCTGATCTAACAGAACAGCGGGCCCGCATCATCAACGCCTTTGGTCAAATTGACAGCGACATGCTACGTTGGGTGTGGGGCGAACTTGACTATAGAGTTGATGTGTGTAGAGTCACTCATGGGGTACATATTGAGCACTTGTATGCGCATAAAAACTTAGTGAGGTCTTCTGCCTGTCTATAAAATTTTGTAATGTTAGAAACAGGAATATTTTGAAACCACTTCAATCATTTGTGCGCACCCTGTACAATATTGCTTCAGTTATTTAACTCAGTCTTACTTTTTAAATCATATTTTAATAGAATTAGAAACTAACTCCGTGTCTCGTACGGTTCTGTGTATTTAGGGCTTGTATACGAGCAAAAAATCCGAAGCGACTTACTGAAGGGGAAATCAATGACTCTATAGCGCAAGAAGAAGTTGGACGAGACGCAGATACTTCCGAGGAAGAATTTATAGAGTAAAATCATCACGATACAGAATAGCCTTTTAAAACTATTCTGCTTGTAGACAAAAATTTTAGGCTAAGTGATTTCGTGGCATTATTCTCTTGGTGTACAAAATTCACCAAGCGTGTACTTATTGTATATTTATGTTCGACGATGTCGAAATGTGAATATTATACGTCAGAAAACTGTATCATAATGATGGACATTATAGTATTGTTTTCCATTATGATACAGTTTCTCCAGCCAATCAGAGCTCATTCATTGACCAATTAGGTAAGGATACCTTCGCGTATGCGCTCAAAATCCAACATGTCGGACATGAACACAGCATCCTTCTATATAAATTATGTTCGCGTAAATAAACTGGCGAATATGAGACAAGAAATAGCACTGTACCTTAATATCCCCAACGCCAATTTCTACACAGCGTATTGCTTTCAAACGACTTCGGTGACAGTTTGACTGAATGCTGCTGCTCCTCGGTGTTCGGCAGCCTGTAATCATATGACATTGCCAAGCAGACAGAGCGCATGCGTCGGTCGGTCAGAGAAATTGGAAAACAGCGATATCAAACCCAGCGCTTGCACTCCGATCACAAAATTCAAGTGACTGAATCTCAACGAGCCTATATTGGTAATTAAGACACTCGTATGGAAATTATATACTCGTGTTATAATTATTGCCATTATAGGTTCGTTGCATAATGTACTATAATAGGTGCGTGTACCGGGTGAGTTAGCCGTGGTGGTTACGGCATGACTGATGGCAGTCGCTCACATCCGGGAGGCGAGGAGGTTCGAATCCCCCCACCGGCAACCTTGAAGATGGTCTTCTGTGGTTTCCCATCTTCCTTCCAGGCAAATGTCGGGGTTGGTCCCTAACTATAGGCCACAGCCGCTACCTTCCAACTCATCGTCCTTACATTCCAACTTCCCTCCTTCCCTCCCCAACGGTACTTGTAGCTCACCCATTGGGTGTCCGTCTCGAAGCAGCTACAAAACTAGCGAGCCGAACATGTCCTCGGACACTCCCGGCACTAAAAGCCATACGCTTTTAAAAAAAATAGGTGCGTGTAGTCAAAGGTAATGTTTTTCTTTTCAGGACATTTCCTACCACGCCTAATCTAACTGGACAAAGAAGCGTGATCACCGAATGAAAATTATAAATTGATAGTATGCTAGCCACTACGCCATGATGTGTACATCAATGCTACCAAGTTCTTCAGTTTAATAAACACCTTACTTTTTAAAACAGCTGACTTCTCCTAAATGTCGTCACGGTGTGTTTTCTCTAACTGATATCTGTGTTATCAGTCGGAACCTCATGTTATCGCGACCGTCTCCAATCTATTGTCATGTTTTGAGAGGAGTATTTTGTTGACTTCACCTATATAGGACAGTTCGCAGTCCAGGGGAAAATATGATTCAGTGGCGTAGCGTGACAGGGGAGACCATCAGTCTTATATCACACCACTTCACATTGAAACGTGTCCTTTCAATGAATCCTGACCCTTATTATATCTTCTTCTTCTTCTTCTTGGTCGTAATTCGATTTCGAAGGTCGTGACCCTTCACGCAATTCCGTTAACAATACCCCGCTATACCCCGCGATCTTCTGCTGTATGCATTAATTTCTGAAGTGGCAGCTTAGTCAGACTCTTTATCTGGTCAAGGTACCGGTTCAGGGCACGGTCCCCTCAGCCGTTGATTACGTGCCGAGTGCGACCGTGCCGGATGCGACGCAGTAAAAATCGTGGCTGTAGCAACCTTGCTAGTAGCTTACAGTGCCCCATGTGACCCATTGTTCGAGAGAAGAATTGAAGATTTTATTTCCAAAGTGACGTAGATCCATGAAATGTAAAACTTTAGAAATCGCGTTTTTTGTTTCTTCGTATAATTAAATTCAGACATGGTTACTAATATAATGTAATTTCTTTCATTACTTTTATGCACCTCCTGACACTGTGTTTTAAAAATCTCATATCAATGGAAATTGTGGTAATCGTCTCCCGTAAGTTGGAGTTAGGACGTTTTGGAAATAAATCATATATTGACGTACGCTTTGAGTGACATATGTGAACATTTAAATGGTTTAAACACAACAAACACAAACTGATAATCTACATATTCTTCCAAGTTAGCCATGACTTTGATTTATCACGTGATGTCCATAGAGCCATCGGATTGGTCAACATGGATATAAGACACATTGGAAATAAATACCTTTGGAGTTTTATCACTTTGCAAATAAAGTTAGTTCTTAGATCTCTGTTAATATGGGATATACGCCATATTGCGACTTAAAACCTTTGCTATACTTTGAGATAACCTTTAACTTGCTTATGAAAGAAAAAAACTGAAAAACCGTCAATTTCTGATTTACGTCACTTTGGGAATGAAAAATCCACAGCCTGCTTCCAGTCTCCGACCGGGTCAGGAATGGAATGAAGCTTTTCAATTTTTATGGCGCCTAAACTAACCTAACCTAAACTAAGCGGAATTTTAGCAGAGACAGATATGTTAGAAATTCCCAGATTCCACCAATACATTAGTGCTTGGGTTGCTAGTGGCACGATGTCAAATTCGTGTGTAGCATCCGGCACGGTCGCATTCTGCACGACACCCAGCCGTTTTCCGTCAACTTTACCCTTCTCAATGTCGTCTCGCCGGATGGCATGGCCGAAAATTTTCAACATTTGCCTTTGGATGTTTGGGAGTAAGTGTGCTTTAGGAGCAATCCTTTGCTCCTTCAGAATAGATTCATTCTTGCTACCCACGATATTCGTAGCATTCTTCGATAACTCGTCATTTCGAAGGCTTCGATTCTCCTACGGCATGCAGCATTTATGGTCCAGCACTCAGAGCCACACGTGACGATAGGAAATACCAAAGCTTGAACCAGTCGCTTCTTCGTTTCCTCGGTAATATGATGATCTCTCCATATTCTTGTTAGACTAGACAGTGCTTTCTTAGCCATACCTATTCTTTTAATTTCTCCTTCACAGTTTCCCTTATTATTATATACACATCAAAAAAGTTTTGCATAACACTTATTTGCTATGAAGCAGAGCGTATGCGGTATTGTGGGCGAGGTTATTTCAAAAGAGACGGTATTCCGACAAATCCTGTACATTTCATTCGTGTGTGAAAAGAAAAATTACAAACAGGAAGACATTTGGCCTGTTAAACAAGGACTGATGTGTTGTAATCTTGCCATCCTATGACGTTTCAATAGGGAACATGGCCACCACGGACGTCCAGTAGGGCATATTGTAGATCAAGTTGTCCAGGTCCTCTTGAGGCAGGCGATCCCACTCTTCGATGGCGGCCTCCATGATCTCTTGGTGGGTTCTGTGAGGCCGTGGACGCTGAGAAATAGCACGCTTCAGTATGTCCTAGACATGTTTGATACAGTTCATGTCCGGCGACATAGCAGGCCATTCCATTCGTGCAATGACGGACTCTTGGAGGAAGTTTTATACCATCGCCGCTCGATGTACTAAGCATATGCAAAACTTTTTTGGTGTGTGAATATTCACTGAGAGACTTCTCTCCAGAATGGAACCTTGCTGGCGCCGTATGACGGGTTCTGTGGCTAGTTGCCTGTGTATATTTTCTTTCTTCTGTAACATTATTTTATACCAGTGACGGAGGAGGGCCCTAACGCGCTGTTGCCTCGCTGGCATCGGGACAGAGTGGGCTCGAAATAAAATGGAAGATTGTAGTTTTACGTGACCGTGAATCATGTGATTATGAGCCACGGGACCTCCTTTTTACGTGGAATCCGAACCAAAGGACATGGCATTTCAGTTCGAAAATCTCACATGCAATGACCGGGAATCGAACCCAGTCCACCTTGGTGAGAGCCCAACAGCTTGACCGCTCCACCACCATGCCCCTAGGGCTCGATTTGAGCTGGTAATAATAATAATAATAATAATAATAATAATAATAATAATAATATCGTATGGCCTCGGATGCCGGGTGCAAGCTTTGTTATTTGACGCCCAGAGGGCAGCTTGCATGTCGAATTTTTGTTGTTCCTTGGAACGCTATGAAAGTCAAGGAGGTTAGATATCTAAGCTCCTTGACACTATAGCGCTTTCTAGTAGAGAATGGAGGAACTTTGTGTTGGCGGAAAGTCCCGAGATTAATTTTGCCATTATGAACACCGCCTACTGAATTCAAATGGGTTCTTTAACATGCCAACAACGTATGACATGCATGCCGTGATTTTTATCGCCTTTCAAAAGCCATTTACTTCGGCCAGGAGCGAACCTGCAAGGTTCTGGTTGGTAGTCTGACACGATAACCACTCACCCACTGTGGCAAGATGGTAATGATCGATGTTAGGTTATCGATTAATCAAATTATTTGAAATTAATTGAAAAGGATTAATTGATTAGTAGGCACGAGATAAGAACAGAAGTTTAAATGAGAGGTCATCGCTTAAGTTGAGTTACGGTTATTTTCGGAATGATTTATAGAAATGTATAAAAGTTACTTTTTACCTAAAGATACAAAGTGTCCTTCCTTGTTTATGTTAACAATAACCAAATAAGAGTCAGTGACAAACATCAATACAATTGAGAAGGGTTTCGAAAAAAAGAAAACGAAGAGTTTTCAGTAAAGATTTTGAATTCTTGTTAAATGTTTACAATTTAGGACAGGAACATTTTTGTCTTGCTTTGTTTTAGGGCAGTTTTCACAAAAAAGGATCCTTATTTAAAAATATATCGTTCAATATTAATTAATTGTCTGTTTTGCTTCTGTGAGAGCGGAGTGAAGGGAGCGAACTACATCGATTAAAGGACAAAACAATTATTCGACCATTAATCGATTAAACGAAAAATCGATTTATCGTGTTTTGTAGCAATTAATCGATTTTTATGCTTCGATCAATCGATTATTCAATAACTGTAATTAATCAATTAAAAGTTTGAATCCCAGGTTATCCGTCCTGTGTACTGTGGGCTTTATATAATTTTCAATAAATTTTTCCATTTCGAATAATTAAATTTTAATTTTAATTTATTTGTAGTTTTCAATATTTCAATTTTTAATTCTTAATTTTTGATTTTTGTTATTTTTTATTTTGATTTTTCATTTGTTTATTTTTAATTTTTAATTTCATTTTTTTAATTTTTAATTTTTGATTTTTGTTATTTTTTATTTTGATTTTTAATTTGCTTATTTTTAATTTTTAATTCCAATTTGTTATATTTTTATTTTTTTTTATTTTTTATTTTTAATTTTTAATTTTGAATTTAATTTAATTTTTAATTGAATTTGTCTCATAACCTGTGTTTATGACTGTAGTACCTGTCACTGTAATTATCAGGGACAGTTATTTAGTAGTTGCCCCGGGTCTTGAAATTAAGTACTATTCCATCCTTTGACTAGGGGCAGATAACCTCGTAGTTCCTCCCCTTAAAACAACAATAACTAACTATCTTTTGACTGGAGGAAATGTGGAATATCCACACTCAGAATAGCCATTATTAGCGCCGAGATTCCAACTTCCAATCCCCTGACTTGTTGCCGCTCTCCGCCGCTGAGAGCGATTTAACGTGAATCAGCAACAACTATTATCTCATCTTCCATTCCCCCAGGGGCTCACATCTAGTGGAACTTGGGTTGGTGACTACGGGGCCCCTGCTGAGTCCGGCCTTGCTTCCACTTACTTGTGCCGGGCTCTTCTCCATCGTCTTTCCTGTCGACATCACTTTGTCAACTCTTGTTCTCTTCCGACCCCGACGGTATTAGGGTATCCGAGGCCTGGGGAGCCTCTTCCTTTCCCGCCATAATTGGCCCTTGTCTCATCTTTTCTGATACCCTCCTTTTGCGAGGGGTCAGCCTTCTTTTTCTTTTCATGTTATCTCCAGCCTTCTGCTCAAGGCCCTTAAGGAGACAGGGTGTGTGTATCCCCACACTTCTGGTGCACCCTGGATATTACTACACCCTCAGGGGCTCACATCTGGTGAGTTCTGGAGTTGGCGACCCCGAGGGATTCCTGAGCTGGGACCGGTTTTCCCCCTTTTATCCATTACCTCTTGGGCGGACCCTCTCCTCTTTCATTTTCCTATCTGCCTTTCATGGCTCTCCTTCCTTCCAAGTCCCTCAACCGCATTCTTAGAGGGTTGAGGGCATTTCTTTTCCTTCTGTCCTTTATTTGCCTTATTCTCCTTTTGTTTTCCATTTCTTCTTCTAGTATGTAGGTTAGTAGTTAGTTTTAGTTATAGTTTACATTTCATTTTCATCTTCACGATCAGCCAAACCATTAGGGGCCGATAATCTAGATGTTAGGCCCCTTAAAACAACAATTATCATCATCATCATCATCATCTTCCATTGCCATGATCTACTGTACTGTACATTCAAGCAGAGGTCGCCTATTCTCGCGTCCTCGCTACCAATGAGGAGCACACTTCTACTCTAAAGTACGATGCTCCAGGGAGCTCTGTCGTGTCGAGATCTCCTTTATAAACTTCCGGAAGACCGACCGGCCGACACTTCCCGAGGGCAGGCTGGCTGGCTTCATCAGAATGCGCCCCAGTCACGGAACAACCCTCCCTCCCTCCCAGCACGGTAATGGAATATTTTAGTTTCTCAGGTCTTCACTTTCTTCCCAATACTCTCAACAAAATACAGCAACAACCTAATAAGCGCGGCAAGAAAGCCAATTTCTGACCGGGACTGGCCCCAATTATAGCTATCATCTTAACACACTTACGGCGGGATACACAGTTTAAATCAACTCCTGGCATTATACAGCCCATGAAGTGCCTAGGCTGACCAAGCGACCGCTGCCCAGCCATTTGGCCTGCATAATTGGGGTCCCCTCGGCCGTTATTCTTGGTTTTCGTGATCGGGGCGCTGCCTCACTGTCAGACAGCTATTCAATTGTCCTCACGAGGCTGAGTGCACCCCATTCCAACCCTCACGTCAGTTTTAAAATCCCTGACGGAGCCGGGAATCGAACCCGGGTCCTCCGGGTGAGAGGCAGGCACGCTAACCCAACACCACGGGCCGGCACCACAGTTTAAATAAAATTAAATTAACAATTAAATATAGTCTAATAACACTAAAATGCTTGCCACGGTGGGTGAGTGGTTATCGTGTCGGACTACCAACTCCAAGCTTGCAGGTTCGCTCCTGGCCGTGGTAAGTGATTTTTGAAAGGCGACAAAAATCACGACACGCATGGCTTACGTTGTTGGCATGTTAAAGAACCCATTTGAATTCACTAGGCCTTGCTCATAATGGCAAAATTAATCTCGGGATTTTCCGCCAACACCAAGTTTCTCCTTTCTCTACTAGAAAGGAGCTTAGATATCTAACCTCCTTGACTTTCAAAGCACTCCAACTAACAACAAAATTCGACATGCAAGCTGCCTTCTGGGCGCAAATAACAAAGCTTGCACCCGGCACCGAGGCCATACGATAATATATATATATTTTTATATATATAATTCTTCGACACGTGTGTATGTCACTGAACTCCTCCTAAACGACTGGACCGATTTTGATGGAATTTGGTATGTACATTAGGGTGGGTCCATGTATGGTTTAGATTCACAATCTGACCCGGTAGGTGGAATGAATACAATTTTAGAACCACAATTTACACACAATTTTAGAACCACTATATACAGTCAAAAACAGTCGTCATGGAAACCACTAGCCTTGGCCTTCGTGAAAGCTGATGTCTTTGGACGGTTTGTCTCTGCACGTTAGAGCCACCTGGTCGCAACCTGTGCAACTACCGCAATTGTATACACTCCGCCCGTGGCGAAAAGTTGTGTTTTATACCAAAGGTGGCAGTGATGTCGAATTCTACTGTTTGTCTCTGCACGTTAGAGCGTTTCAAAGTTCCGTATGCGTTCATATACCATTCATCCGATTGCCATGAAACTTGGGTGATATGTTGAGTGAGCGCCAGGGAAGATGTTTGGCTTAGTAAATCCATTTTACAATAGATAGCGCACGAATAGATTCAACAAATGAGCGACGACGCGCGAAGCGTTTCAAAAAAGTCCCGTAGGCGTTCAAATACCATTCGTCCGATAGCGATGAAACTTGGGTGAGATGTTGTGTACACTCCAGGGAAGGCTTCTGGCTTAGTAAATCAATTTCACATTAGGTAGCGCACGTCTAGATTCAACAAATGAGTGACGACGCGCGAAGCGTTTCAACAAAATCCCGTATAAGTTTATATTCCATTCATAGATTGAGAAGGAACTTTGATGAGTTGTTGTGTACACTTAAGTGAAGGCTTCTAACTTAGTAATCCATTTTACAGGAGGTTGCGCACGAGTAGATTCAACAAATGAGCGGCGACGTGCGAAGCGTTTCAACAAAGTCCCGTATGCGTTCAAATACCATTCGTCCGATAGCGATGAAACTTGGGTGAGATGTTGTGTACACTTACGTGAGGGTTTCTCACTTAGTAAATCCATTTTACAATAGGTAGCTCACGAGTAGATTCAACAAATGAGCAACGACGCGCGAACTTTTAATCAAAGTCCCGTATGCGTTCATATACCATTCATCCGATTGCAATGAAACTTGGGTGAGATGTTGTGTACACTTACGTGAGGGTTTCTAACTTAGTAAATCCATTTCACAGGAGGTTTCGCACGAGTAGATTCAACAAATGAGCGACGACGCGCGATGCGTTTCAATAAGGTCCCTAATGCGTTCAAATATCATTCGTCCGATTACGATGAAACTTGGGTGAGATGTTGTGTATACCCTACGGAAGGTTTCTGGCTTAATACATCCATTTTACGATAGGTAGCGCACGAGTAGATTCAACAAATGTGTGACGGCACGCGAATCATTTCAACAAAGTACTGTATGCGTCCATATAGGCTACCATTTATCCGATTGCGATGAAACTTTGGTGAATTGTTGTGTACACTCCAGGAAATGTTTCTGTCTTAGTAAATCCAGTTTTTAATAAGTAGCGCACGAGTAGATTCAACAAATGAGTGACGGTGCGCGAATCGTTTCCACAATGTCCCGTATGCGGTCATATATCATTCATCCAATTGCGATCAAACCTTGGTGAATCATTGAGTACACGCCAGAGAAGGTTTCAGGCTTAGTAAATCTATTTTACAATAGGTAGCGCATGAGTAGATTCAACAAATGAGTGACGGCACGCGAATCGTTAAAATAAAATCACTTATGCGTTCATATGTCATTCATCCGATTCCGATGAAACCTTGATGAGTTGTTGTGTACACTTATTTGAAGCTTTCTAAATTAGTAAATCCATTTCACAGTTGGTAGAGCACAAGTAGATTCAACAAATGAGTGACAGCGCACGAATCATTTAAACCAAATCCCGTATGCGTTAAATGCCATTTATCCCTTTGCGATTAAATTTTGGAGAAATGTTGTGCACGCTCCAACGAATGTTTCTAAATTAGTTAATTCAATTCACGATAGTTTAGAGGCAGTTAACAGAAATTGAAAAATATATTGTGTATCCAAAAGCACTTCAAGAAATAAAGTTACAACACTTTCTTTGGTTGGCAGGACAACGTCTGCCGGGTCAGCTTGTATATATATATATATATTTTTGCTTTTGGTTTTACGTCCCTTTTAACTACACTGGCTTTTAGAGACGCCGGGGTGCCGGAATTTTGCCCCGAAGGGGATCTTTAACGTGCCAGTAAATCTACGGACACGGCTCCCTCGCATTTGCGCACCCTCAAATGCCAGCTGACTGCTCCAGGATACGAACCTGCAACCTTAGTCCCAGCAAGCGAGAACGTTACCGCTGAGCCACGCAGTGACCCGATAATAAAATAAAAAAAGAAATACTAAAATAAGATAAAATAAAATAATTTTATGCTTCGGTGGCGTAGTCGGTAGCATGCTGAGCTTCTATGCCCAAGATAGCGGGTTCAAACCCGGCAGTCGGATTTTTTAAGAGCGTTAAAAATCCTTCAGTAGTCTATCCTTCGGAGGGGAAGTAAAGCCGGCGGTCCCATGTCATATATTTATGGCATGTTAAAGAACCTTCCACTAATTGCACCTGTGTGAAGCTAAATTGTATAGGTTAAGAATGTAAACAACGCTCTTAGGTTCCTACGTTCGTTGCCAAGAGCCGACTGCGGTGGCGTCTAGTAGCTAAGTTCTGAACATGGCCTAGTAGTCGTTGACGGTGGCGCTTGGCGGCAAAAGTAGGAACTATTTGAAAAATTGTAAGTTGCAGTACTAAAATTAAGAAACAGATAACACACACTAATACAGTCATCACAATTAACACCGGTTATCAGACAGATTCTACACACACCCAAAGTACACGGGGCTACATGACCGCGTTGTCGCAGCCTCTAAACTTAAGAACCAACCAACCAAAATAAAATAAGGAATTCATTAAACTGCGATAACATTAAAATAAAAAAATAAAAAAAGTTAAAAAGTAAAAAGTTAAAAAAATATTTTTTTAAAATTTAAAAGTTAAATTAAAAAATAAAAAAATAAAAAATAAAATTGAATTATTCAATCATTTAACAATAGAAAATAAATTAAATATTAAAAAATATTTAATAGGAAGATTAAAACAAATTTGTAATGTAATGATAATTTTGAAAAATTACAAAAAACAAAATTAATATATTTTTAAAATATAATAAAACTTAGTAACATAACATAAAGATAGCTTGAAGCCATTTTTCAGTGGTGCCATATTAACAATTAATATTGTAGCTTTCAGTTGGTCAACACAAAAAACAATCCAATTACTGAAATATGTGAAAAATAAACCTGTAATAAATTACATGTGATTGTTATGGAGTATTGAAGAAGAAGAAGAAGAAGAAGAAGAAGAAGAAGATGATGATGATGATGATGATGATGATGATGATGATGATGAAGAAGAAGAAGACTAAAGAATGACATGTTTCGCTCCTTAAGCGAACATCATCAGGTCCAAATATGCAAGACATATAGCTCTACAAAACACTACCAAACTTACAGTGACACCCATTAACGTGTTGATCGACAGAAAAGCCAATATATTCTTGTACTATATTACCCTGACATATCTGTTGCGAAACATCTCCAGAGCGCTGTTGGTAGAAGAAATACATTAATTTAGCCATTCATGACATCAATATAAAGTGACAATGTCATAACAAAGACAGACTTCAAACGACCAATTTAAAAATGATTATCTCATATAAAGGACATCATACTCCCTGACCGTTTGTGACAATGGAGCAGAACAGATATTCACACAATCAGCAGTTCTTGTGTAATTTGCCGATCTGTAATCAGAGCAATGCGTACACACACACACATACGCCGTCCAGCGCTGATTGGCTGTGGAGATTAAAATGTTAATGAGCGCTCTGCTGTGAAAACGATTCTGCAGGCAGAGTAAACCTTGCCTTTAACGGGCCGTTTAACAACGGAAATATTTGAAGGTCTTGTGAACTTAGGGGTGAATAACGTGTTAAATTCCCTTCATTAATCGGAAACTATTTTACGCGGATAACAGAAATTAAAATCTGCATTTTAACGAAAAAATTTCGAGTTCCAGGGTTTAGGAAATTTTCAGGCGCCCTGTGAAAGTTAACCTTGTCTGGTGTAACAGTTTATCCTGTAGTTTATCCCTGGCAGAAAACATGCATTAAGTCCATTGAGCAAGTTAATAAGAAATTCCTCAGATATTTACACCTCAAAATAACGGGCAATTACCCACATATGGTACCCTACGGTGAACTTTTGTTGAATTTCGGCATGACTAGTTTGGAGTCTCGAAGGCAAGTGAATGATATGAAATTCCTTTATAAAGTCATTAACGGTCAAATTGATAACTCATTTTTCCTATCGCTCCTAAATTTCAACATCCCTCGCTTAACTACAAGATCAACCATAACATTCAACAAGAAGTTCCGTTAAGAACTATACAGCCTACTTTTCATGCCAATGATTATTCTACAGAATATGAACCTATCTAGAATAATGACGAAATTAAGTTGCTAATATCGAAATTTCCAATTAGTTCGAAATACTGTATACCTGGCATAATGTATCCTAATAGAGCACTACAGTTGGCAGCCCTGATGACTGAATGTATTCTTAGTTCCATCTCTTAAGGTACAAAATACAAAATTTGGTGTAAGTCCAATGAATCACATGGACGTTACATGTAGTTAAACATTGGATCTAACAGCGCGCGTAAAATCATGTTGGCAACAATGTTATGCATGTATTGGTCAGAAATAATCTGAAATAATATGATCTATTGTTGTGCCAATTTTGAATGAAATCCATTAGTTAGTATAGAAGTAACATGCATTTTAAAATTGGACCTATCAGCAGGCTTAGAATCATGTTGGCAGCACTGACGTATATTAGTTACTCCAAATTCGTCTAGAATGCCAGGTACTATACGTGTGCAAATTTTAGAGCTATTGGCTTGCATACTTTCTGATATATTGATATTAGGGTAACAAAAATAGGGACAGCACATATTAACAGTTGGCAGCCCTGGTTGCTCCTTAGAATACGCATAGTCATATGTGTTATGGTACACATAACACATACGAAATTTGGTTGAAATCCAAATGATAGTATGGAAGTTGCATGTATTTAAAGTTGGACCTGTCAGCAGGCTTAGAATCATGTTGGTAGCACTGACGTATATAAGTTACTCCAAATTAATATAGAATGTCAGGTACTATACGTGTGCATAGTTTAAAGCTGTCGGCTTGCATACTTTCTGATATATTGGTATTTGGATAAAATAAATTAGGAGCATTTATTAACAGTTGGCAGCCCTGGTAGGTCTTAAGAATACGCTCAGTCATATCTGGTTATGTACACATACAACATACGAAATTTGGTTGAATTCCGCTTGATAGTGTAGAAGTTATATGCATTTCAAAATTGGACCTATCAGGAGGCTTATAATCATTTTGGCAACACTGCCATGTTTGGCCTCCTGGAAATTAAACTGAAATATTATGGTCTGTACGTGTGCCAATTTTGAAATAGCTCCCGTTCATACTTTCCAGGATATCCAACATGGAGCTCAAATTTCAATTGCGATTTTTTAGCAGTTGGTAGCACTGACATCATTTTCAAATATGGCCGTGAGATATTCAGGTGTAGATCTTTACTCCTACCAAATTTTGTTTCGATTTCTGCAGCCGTTTAGGAGTTGATAGGGGGGGGGGACACACACACAGCTAGACAGACAGACAGAAGGACAGACAGACAGACAGACAGACACACATTTGCCCGATCTCATAAGTCTACTTTTTCCTCATTTTTGCAAAATGTGAAAAGTAGGCTAAAAATGATATAACCAATACCACTTCACATAACAATTCACCTGTATGGAGGCTTTGCAGTATTTACAACGATGCGGTTCGTGTAAACTGGAAACTAGATTTCTGTCTCTCAATCAGACCGTTCTTGGAAATTATAACCCAGTCACTCTAATTCATACTTGGAATAAAATTATCACACATAACAGAATCAACAATGTATATATGTGGATAGGCCTGTTCCCTAGTTATTGATGTTAGTTTATTATGTAATAATTTCAAAACATGTTTTTTATATTTGGCATTAGATCATATTTAGATTTAGTTTTTATATTATCTTTTTACTACTATGCATTTTGATCTGTGTGAACTTCTTAGTTTTAAGAATTACATTAAGATATTAATACTTAATGCAGACTATTATTGGGGCGCACACTGAGCCCTGTTGTGTACCATCAACAAATAAATAAATAAATAAATAAACACGGAATGTGCAAAGAGGTCTTCCTTATTTGCCTGTTTCCTGTTGCCCAAATCGTTCCCAATATTCACTTTAATGAGCTGTCAACCAACAAATGTCTGCCTTTATGTTCATTGTAAGTTTTGCATGTACAGTACTGCATTAATTCGTAGCAGAAATATGTAAATACAACACTGGATAAGATATGTGCACCATTTTATTTTTCTCAGTGTGTCAATTATATGTGTCATGTCATTTGTTGTTTTTAAGGGCGAGGTCATCTGCCCTAATGATAAGGTAACGGCTTCGGTGGCGTAGTTGGTAGCATGCTGAGCTTCTATGCTCAAGATCGCGGGGTCAAACCCGGCCGAAGTCGTCGAAATTATTAAGAGCGTTAAAACCCTGCCGGTGGGCCCATGTCATAGATTCATGGCATGTAAAAGAACCTTCCACTAACTATATTTGTGTGAAGCTAAAATTTGCAGGTTAGATTTCATTAACGCTATATTAGTTCCAACGTTAGGCAACAGAAACTGATTGTGATGGCATCTAGTAGCCAAGTTCACAGATAGTTGTCGTGGACGGTAGCATTTGGTAGTAAAAGTAGGAATTTAACTTGATATTGATCGTCTGCAGTCCTTACCTGAATTACAGATAACACACACTAATACAGCCATCACAATTAACACCGGTTATCAGACAGATTCTACACACACCCAAAGTACACGGAGCTACATGACCACGTGGTTGCAGTCCCTAAACTAAGGAACCAACTAATGATAAGGTGATAAGAAATTGGAATGAGAAATACACTGGAGCCCACTAATCCAAACACCCGGATAACCGAAACCTCGATAACCCGAAAACCAGGATAATCAAAGCCCCTAAAATCAGAATAATGCGAACCTCTCTAGTCAGAAAACCCGGATAATCTAATCCCCACCAGCCCAAAATTCCGGATAATTCGATCCCCAATGGCATGAAAACTTGGATAATCCGATCCTCAATAGTCTGAAAACTCGGATAATCTGATTTCCATTGGCTTGAAACCCTGGATAAACTGATATACACTAGCCTGAAAACATACATAATCCGAACCCCACTTGTTCGAATGTCTGGAAAATCCGAACCCACTAGGCTGAAACCTGGATGATCAGAAAAAAACTTTAATCCCAACTAGCACGAACACGGGGTAATCCAAAAACCCCTAGCCTGTAAATCTGCATAATCCAAACCCCATTAGACCGAAAACCTGGATAATCCAAACCCCACTAACCCAAAATCCCTGGTAATGCGAACTCTGCTAACCCAAAAAGTCGGATAATCCAAACCCGCTAGCTCGAAATACTGGATAATATGAACCTCACCAGCTCAAAAGGCCAGCAAATAAAAACCCCGCTTGTCCGAATACCCGGATTAACCGAATCCAAAAATTGTTTAAGGAAAATTGTTTTTAGAAATTAATATTTATTTAGATTAGAATTATATTGTTGGGATATAATTTTGTAATGTTAATCTACTTAAAGTTTCGTTATGCTGACGGGAATCTAAAAACGATTTGAAACTTCAATAAACTAGTATTGTTTGGCGATCATTATTTCATTTATTTGAAAACATACTGAATGAATTCAAATTGTTTCCATTTTTATGTACTGTACGAAAAAAATGGTATTCTCACGAAAATTTATAAAGTAGCTTAGTTTTCTTTTTTTTATTATTTTTATAAAAATCCAATTTGTGCACAAAACACAGGAAATAAAATATGCCCTCAGGAAATTGGTTAACCTCACATTACCATCGAATCGCAGTGAGAGATATCACAGCACACTAAAAATACTGTATGTCCTTGTTGTTATTTCGTGGTGCTCTTTTTAATGCAGAGGACATTAGGTACTCCTGTAAAAGCCCGCGGTTTGTGTGTGACGAAGCGAGAGAAACGGTTAACTGGATGTTTTAAAAATAAAATTCACGTAACGAATACTAGAACTAGAACCTCGCGGTAATTCATTGTAATATTCCCCCGTGCGAACATGTAACTGACATTATTTACTGCTGTTGTAAAACCCTGCATACAAAGGTGCGATAAATTCATACATAATTAATAGAAACTAACAGTATAAAAAGGCAGGACACTTTTTCTACTTAGGAAAATAACCAGTGATGGACAAAGCAAAGAGGATACAAAAAGTAGGTGTGCTAAGGCAAGGAAAGCATTTCTACAGAAAATAATATCTATTGACATTAAATGTTGATTTTGGTATTAGGAAGATTTTTTGAAAGCCTTTGTCTGGAGCTTTGAGCTCCATGGAAGTGAAACTTGGACTGTTTGGGCAGCAGAAAAGAGGAGAATTGAAATGAGGTGCTACAGGAGAATGATGAAGATCAGATGGGTAGATTGAGTATCAAATGAAGCGGTATTAAGACGAGTGGGAGAGGAGAAATTTTTTTGGTGACTGTTAAATGAAGAGATTTTTATTTACTCGTGTCAGAAGCCTTTCTTTACAATACACACCGTTATATACAGTAAACATATTTACAAAAACAATAAACACATTAAGAAATATCGTTGACCAAAATTGCAAACAAGATGGCATTTGTCCAAAATTAGCAAGTAGAAGTTCCCGTGTTGAACAAGTAAATGGACAAAGGGCACTGGCGCAGGTGTTCCACAGTTTGTTCTTATCCACACACTTCTTCTTCTTCTTCTTTTATTCATGGGGCCTCTTATTTCCAAGTTCCTGTTTAGCTTCGTCCTCCAAGAGCTTTTGCTACAATGTATTTTCTTCATTCCCACCTGGATATCCCTGCTCCCTTCACAAAGCTGCAGATCAATCTTATTGGGTCTTCTAGGATTTTCTCTCTTTCTTCACCCGGTAGCCCCAGTGTGGATATTCTGTATCTTCCCAGCGCCTTACATGTGTTCAGCTGATTCTTCTGCTTCGTTGCATTTCCTACATATATTGTCACACACACACACACACACACTTGCTATCCTCTGTGAAACCCTATAGTGTAAGAGAGGACTTCACCCTACCGACACCAGTTCTTAAGTGGTTAAGGGGAGTACGTACATCCTATACCTACAGAGTTAAATTTGCAATATTGATGACCTATTATCTCAGAACCTTTGACAGAGATTTGGAATTATTGGGAGGTATAGTATCACTCCTTTTCTGATTAATGAACCAGAATCAGAATATACAGACGAATAATTAGGTAGTTATGATTTTTTGAAAATTATGTTCAATTTTTTTTTCTTTTAAAAGCCCACTTTTCATCTGTAAATAAAAAAACATTTGAGGCAGAAATGGTTTGTTGGTTCAGTAGCTGCAGTAGCCTATACTAAGAGGTAACACTATGTAAAATATGGTTAATATATCTGTATTAGTTTCGGAGATAATGGGTCAAATTTAAAAAAAAAATGTCATTTTAGGGAAATCAAGTTGAAAGTTTGACATGGTGTCAACTCATATTTGGAGGAATGCCAGCTCCAAAGATCAGTCATATGAACAGACAGACATATAACTGCACCTTTCTTTTAAAATATCTCAACTAGGAAAAAGTTCTAAGCAGTTAGAAATGTTATTTTATGGATCTTCTCTTCAAGCGGTGTTGACCACCAATAATTACTTTATTATGTTAATTTTTAAGTAGCCTATAACTGATTTACAATTCTCATAGCCATTGAATTGTTTAAATGAAAATAATGTTACAATATTTACATAGAAAATGCTGAATAAAAATAATTGATATTAACTTGCAAAAAGAACAGAAAAGTACTAGGTATTAAAATAATTTCAGTATTATTCTGTGATAGACCTCTTGGAGTTCGAATCAAAATATATGACTTTAAGAACGTAAAGTAACAAAAAGCGCTTTAAAAGAATGGGAAATTAAAAATATAAGCTCTTCTAAAGCAGAGATATCCACTTAAACTGGCAAAGGAGAAAAATGTGATGCATTGTGCCAAAATAACCAAAATATGCATAAATATTCAAAAATATGATTTTGCGTGAACTTCCGGGCCTTAATCATCACTCACATACAGGTTGTCAGAGAAATTCAACTACACGGGGCTGATGACCTAGATGTATCAAGCTCCTAACAACATCTCCCTGGCCAACCATTGGACAGCAATACTCAGACAGTGGGTGTTGTTGGGTTAAGCAAATTGAAATAGATCTTCCATTTAAAATAGGCCTCAAACATCGAGTCCAGTAAGAGGAGTCAAGTGTCTGCTTCAACTCGAAGAGAAATCTCTGTGTGTGTGTGAATGGCAAACAACACGTATACATTCAACTTGATAATATGTATACATGGTGTTAAGGAAATGTAACATACGTTGTTTGATTCAACAATTATGGAAACTACAGTCGAACCTTTTTCTAGTGGAAACTCATCTTCTTGGTTAGTTGGTTATGTAGTTTAGGGGCTGCGACAACGCGGTCATGTAGCCCCGTGTACTTTGGTTGTGTATAGAATCTGTCTGATAACCGGTGTTAATTTTGATGACTGTATTAGTGTGTGTTATCTGTTTTTAATTCAAGCAAGGACTGCAGACGATAATTTCAAGTACTTCCTACCTTCGCTACCAAATGCTACAGTCCATGACACCTAGCTGTGAACTTGGCTACTGTTAGATGCCATCACAACCAGTGCCAGGTGACGAACGTTGGAACTTAAGAGCATTAATCAAACCTAACCCACAAATTTTGCTTCACACAAGTTTAATTAGTTTTACATGCCATATATCTATGACATGGACCCGCCGGCTTTACTTCCCCTCCGAAGGAAGGGCTAGTGAGGGATTTTTAACGCTCTTTAAATATCTGACGATTTCCGCCGGGTTTGAATCCGTGACCTTGGGCATAGAAGTTAAGCATGCTACTAACTATGCCACCGAAGCCGACAAACTTATCTTCTCAAGAAGAAATCTTCCAGTGAATGTGTTCGTAAGTTTCAGCGCCGTGTGATTTTTAGCCTATTTCCATTTTATGAAAAAATATAGACTTATGAGATCACCTTTTGTCCGTGTGTGTGTGCGTGTGTGTGTGTTTGCCTAATAACTTCTAAACGGCTGGAGCGATTTCAATGAAACTCGGCAAGATCATAGCACCATTTTGGCCGACCCCGACCGTGCCCTTCAAATTTTATTGTCTCTCACCAATCCAACATGGCGGCTGTGCGAAATATTTCACTAGCATTCAGTATCTCCGAAACTATTACCTATATCACCCTGAAATTTTGTACGATGATAGAAGGCACTACTAGAAGATCACCTATGAGACTTTCAAAAACCTGGTAACTACAAAACCAACATGGCGGCCAAGCGAATTTGAGACTTTTAAATAGACTTTTCGCGCGATTTAACCATCCAAACGTAATGAAACTTGGTACAGCAAATGTTCATACACATTGTAATGCACTGGCGTCTAATTTAGTTTAATTGTTTACATAACCTCAAAATGGCGGATGTGCGAAATATTTCACTGGCATTCTATATCTCCGAAACTATTTATGATATCACCCTGAAATTATGTACGGTGATAAAGGGCACTGTTACAAGTTTATCTATGTAACTTTCAAAAACCTGTAAAGTACAAAACGAACATGGCGACCAAGCGAAGTTGAAACATTTTAATAGACGTTTCTCGTGATTTAACCACCTGAGCGCAGGGAAATGTGGTACAGTAAATGAATATACGTATTGTAATGCACTGCCATCTAATTTAGTTCAATTTTTTACATAACCTCAAGATGGCGGCTGTGCAATATTTTAAAATTAAATTTGTATTTCTTGTATCGTAATCATGCGATCGAAGTGAAAGTTTGAATAATGAAGCTACGCAATAATTGTCCTTGAATGGTACATAACTCTATGGCCTATACATATAACAATCCAAAATGGCGAGCATCCGAAATACATTTGACGGTTCTCAATATCTACGAATCTTTTACAGCAATCAAACTGAATTTTTTAATGTACATAGAGGCTATGAACATAAGTTCACCTATTGGACTTTCAGTAACCTGGTGAGCACAAATCCAACATGGCGGCGACTCGAAGTTTAAATATTTCAATGGACGTTTCTCGCTATATAACCATCCGAGTGCAGTGAAACTTTGCACGTTAAATGCTTATACAAATTTTAATCCACTGGCACCTAATTTATTTCAATTGTTTTCATAACCACAAGATGGCAGCTGTGGGAAATTTTAAAATCTCGTTTTTACTTCTTGTGTCCTAATCATGCGATTGAAGTTTGAATACCACACTTACACAATAATCTTCATGTAATAGTACGTAAATAAAAATCCAACCTGGCGACCATCTGAAATATTTAGACGGTTCTCAATATCTACGAATATATCACAACAATCAAACTGCAATTCTGTATGTTGAAAGAGGCAATTAACACGAGTAGGATATATGAAAATAGGCTGTATAGTTCTTCACGGAACTACTGAATACTTGTGGGGGAATCTCAAGCAAAAGGTATACAGAAACAATCCACGTACTCTCGTGAACCTAAGATCAGTGAGGATGAATTACAGTGAGTGTACCAAAACTTCCTACGTTGCCGGTGCCTTTCTCGACACGCAATTATACACAGTGGCCCGGCCGTCACACGGCATCTGCGAGTCTCCGTTCTATAGGGAGAGTCTTCACTGTATTTATACATATGCCAGTTTAGCCTATTTTCATTTATGAAACAAGATGTTCAGTAAAGAACTTATAGCCTACTTTCTCCTAAAAGAATGGCTATTGTTATAACTCTTTGTCCCTTTCAAGGAGTATAATTGAATGTTGATAGTAGTAGCTTGTTGAAATACAACGTGCTATACGGATATTAAACATGAATTGAGGTGCCCTTTGCTAGTGCTACCTCTGTAAAAATTTCATTCAATTCGGTTTCACCGTGTTTGAATTGATTTGGGGAATCGATTTGCACACATACATGGCCGCTATCTGCAAACTATTGGCCTGATGACCTTGTAGTTCAGTCAAAAGATGCTTCCCACAAAAAGGTATGTTGTTGCAAAATTTGATAGAGATCAAATGATTAGGTTGGTCGTAATTTGATTTAAGCTTTTAGCATTTTGGTGGCCGCCATTCCGTTTCCGTCAAGATGGCAGTGATATAAAACATGACACTGAGGTGCCCTTTGTTAGTGCTACCTCTGTACCAAATTTTGTTTAATTTGGTTCAACCGTGTTTGAATAGATAGGGGGGGGGGACACATTCCTAGTACATACACTCACACACACACACTCATACACACAGACAGACACGCAAATTTTGGCCCTGTGTAGATCTCATAAAATCGAAAGTATGCTAAAAATATAGGATTATGAGATCACCTTTTATCCGTGTATGTGTGCCTAATAAAATCTATACGGCCGAAGCGATTTCAATGAAACTCGGTAAGTGCATACTACTACCACGTCCGACTTCGACCGTGCTTTTCAAAATTTAATACGTTTCACAATTCATTCCAACATGGCGGCCGCGCGAAATATTTCACTTGCATTCTATATCTCCGCAACACTGATAAAGGGTACTACTAGATGTTTATCTATGTGACTTTCATAAACCTGTTAAGTACAAAACGAACATGGCCGTCAAGCGAAGTTGAAACATTTATTAGACTTTTCTCGCATTTTAACCATCCGAGCGCAGTTAAACTTTGTAAAGCAAATGTTTATACACATTGCAATGCACTAACATCTAATTTAGTTCAATTGTTTTCATAAACTCAGGATGGCGGCTGTGTGAAATTTTAAAAAAAGTTCCTATTTCTTGTATCCTAAACATGCAATCGAAGTGAAAGTTTGAATAATGAACCTACGCCATAATCTTCATCTAAGGGTACATAACTCTATGGCCTACGAATATAAAAATTCAACATGGCGACCATCCGAATTATTTAGACGGGTCTCAATATTTACAAATCTATTACACCAATCAAACTGAAATTTTGTATGTTGATAGAGGCTAATAGTTCACCTATGGATCATTCAATAACCTGGTGAGCACAAAACCAACATGGCGGCGACGTGAAATTTAAATATTTAAATGGATTCTTCTCGCGACCTTTCTTCCTAGTGCTGTGAAACTTGGGACGGTATATCTTCATACAAGCTTTAATATACTATAGTCTCATTTAATGGAGTTTTATGGGAATTTAAAAATGGCGAATGTGCAATTTTTTTTAAAATATCGTTTTGATTTCTCGCGTCCTAAGTAAGACCAGTAGGAGATATGAAAATAGTTCTTCACGGAACTACTTGTTGCAATATTCTCCTTCTCCTTCTCATTCTCCTTCTCAATCTCAATCTCATTCTTATTCATAACCTCAACCTTAACCTTAACCTTATTCTTATTCTTAACCTTAACCTTATTCTTAACCTTAATCTTATTCTTAACCTTAACCTTATTCTTATTCTTAACCTCAACCTTAACCTTAATCTTATTCTTAACCTTAACCTTATTCTTAACCTTCTTAACCTTAATCTTATTCTTAACCTTAACCTTATTCTTAACCTTAATCTTATTCTTAACCTTAACCTTAACCTTAATCTTATTCTTAACCTTAACCTTATTCTTAACCTTAACCTTAATCTTATTCTTAACCTTGGAGGGCGTGGCAGCTCAGCGGTCTAGCTGTATGCCTCTCACCAAGGCGGTCCGGGTTCGATTCCCGGTCAATGCATGTGAGATTTTCGAAGTGAAATGCCATGTCATGTGGTTCGGATTCCACGTAAAACGGAGGTCCCGTGGCACATGATCTCATGATTAACGGTCACGTTAAACTACAAGCTTCCTTTTTATTCTTAACCTTAACCTTATTCTTAACCTTAATCTTATTCTTAACCTTATTCTTAATCTTATTCTTATTCTTAATCTTAACCTCAACTTAACCTTAACCTTAAACTTATTCTTAACCTCAACCTTAACCTTAACCTTAATCTTATTCTTAACCTTAACCTTATTCTTAATCTTAATCTTATTCTTATTAATATGAAATTAAAGCCCACATTTGTTACAGATCTGCTTTTAACTATTTTTACTAGATATTTCATAGAAAACCCAAGTGAAATGTTAACAACAAAGCTTTGTTTTAGTTTCTTTATAACAATATCACCGAAATGTGTATTTAAAAAAAATTGTGAATAGACCATTGAGGATCACGCTACAATTTCATTTCTTCTTCGTGTTAAGCTTCCTCTTCCTCCAGTATTCCTTCATCTGGACTCGGTGTTGCTGCTTCTGTTGATCCGTCCAGGTTCTTCCAGTCCTCGCAGTTCTTCCGCCTAGGAGCCCTTCCAAATTGTGAATAATGCTCCGATTTTTATCCCTTACTAACATCTGAAATTCCTGAATGTTGGACCTTTCTAAATATTTATGAACTACCTTAATCCATGCCGTAGTTGACTTCTTGTTCCATAGGAGTTTCCTTAATAGGCCTACTGAAAAAAAAAATACACGAGAGTAAAATATCGCCTACACTTGGATGATCAGTTTCGATCATTAAGTGATCATCATCAGATCCTTTACACGTAGGCTATCTTATTATATAATACGCTAAGTTGTATGTTTCACAAAACTCAAGCTCCTAAACCAGGGGGAGTTAGAAGGTGGGGTTTGTACCAAAATGTATTTATTTATTTATTCATGTATTTATTTATTGCCACAACAGGCCAGTGCCCCAATTACAGTAGCAAACGATACACACAGATAATACATGAAAATACATTAAAATACAATATAAAATACATTATAATACAAAATAAAAATTGAAAATTAAAAATTGATAGTTGAAAATTAAAATTTAAAAATTGAGGATTAGAAATTAAAAATTTTAATTCAAATAAAAAAAATTGTTAACAAGGAAAATAAAAACAAGTTCAAGTCGCAATAACAGTAAATGAAGCATGATTTTTAATATTTTTTCACATAATGTAAAACTACAGTAGATTCATATATTTAGGTACTACAGTGGAACGTAGCTAATTCGAACTTCTATAATTCGAAATCTTCTGTAATTCGAATTTTTCTCTTGGTCCCTAGCATTTTATATACAATCAATGCTAAAAAATCGTGATTAATTCGAATTTTATTTTGGATAATTCGAAGCTTTTAGTGTAAAAAGCCGATCGGAAGCCAAACAGTTAGGTCAGTTGGTTCAGTTCCCGAAGAAAAAAAACTGTTCCGAGTGCAGCCCAAGCAACAAACCACATCACAGAACTTAGGCATGTTTTTTTTAGTAGAAATGACGTAAGTGATTCTGTTTTCCATTCCTCAACTTTTTGAGATTCTTTTGTGATGCCTGAGAGATTAAATTGTAGAAAACAGGTAAGAATCTCAAACTTTTTTGAAAAAAGTAGATTTCTCAAAGACTTAACTAGATTGTTGGATTACTACTGTCGTTAAATAGGTGAATAGTACAGTTTGGTTTTAATTTTCATTTGAAACTTTTGGGGTTATTTACGATACAGCCATTATAAAGCACCGTTGTCTGTTAATCTGCTTTGTGGAACGTAAATCATTATGTAAACGTAATACAATATATCTTCTCTACCATTTTCAAAAAACTTTCTTAATTCGAATTTTTGGATGATTCGATTTTTTTTTTACTGGTCCCTTGAGGTTCGAATTATCTAAGTTCCACTGTAATACAATAGCAATGAAAGATTACCATCTTCCATTCCTCAACTTGAAACCTCAAAGTGAAACCTACAACTAATAGCAGCTAAATTTAATATCTTCATTACAGTGAATCATTTGACAGCTAAAACTAAGTGTAATTTTCTTCTATAATTTAGCAAGGACATTCCAAAATCTAATTTGTTGTCAGCTGAGAGCCTGTTGTAAGAACAGCACATATTCATCTTCCAAATCTTCTCAATAGTACAGGGAAAATCTTGCATTTCCTGAAAAGTCTACGGAAATATTTTTGTTTGTTTATAAAGTGCTTTTAAACAAATATACAAGACGATAGCCCCTGGCAGAACTGTATCGCGTACAGCCCGCATAGCACTAGGGCCGGGCGGGTAATCTGTACACACAACCCAATATGCGAGAGTTCTCGCACGGGTCCGATAGTTTATATTAATTTAATTATTGACTAAGGTGTATTATAAGGTGCGTTCAAAAAGTAACGAGCCGGAGGCATAATTACAGAAACCAGTACCTGTATGTTAGAAGTGTTGGCCCTGGCTGTTGAGGCACTTGTCCCACTGTGACACGAGGCGGTGAATGGCTGTCTCATGAAATTCCCTGGGCGCCGATGTGAACCAGTTCCGCACGTACAGCTGGACGTCCGAGGTGAATCGTTGGCCCCGCAGAGCCCTTTTCAGGGGACCAAACATGGTGTAATCACAGGGAGAGAGGTCTGCACTGTATGGAGGGTGGCCGAGAACCTCCCATTTGAAGTTCTGCAGGAGTGCCGCGACTGTGTTGGCTGTATGAGGTCGTGCATTGTCGTGGAGTGACCACGGCAGCTATGGCGTTCACTGTCTCTCGGCGGTCCTGGGTAATGAGTGCATCAACCAGCTGGACGTTGTCATCAGTAATCGGTAATACACTTGTGAGACATTCGGCGATGAATGTCCGTTCCCCCTACTCCTTCCGCTGTCAGAAACCGAACAACACCTCTTTGCTCTTCGGTTGACGCCTCCATGTCACTGTTTGCAATGCGACTGGCAGCGTTGGACGATTGATGCATGCTGCTGCTCGCTTTGTATCGTCACGTGACGTGCACGCGTGCCCTCTAGCGACGGGATGTGACCTTCCACGCTCTGATCGGAACCACACCTCGTTACACACGCCATGATTAGCCGATGTAGTCACTGGTTTGCGCATTCCAGCCACCGGCTCGTTACTTTTTGAACGCACCTTATACATTTATTAAATTCATTCAGATGCCTTCTTGCATGTGAAAGTCACTTTTCAATAACTACAGTATTGTTGTTTCAGATATATTTGCGGTGAAGGTTTAAGAGGTCCACCCTGCACTGTATGTTAGTAGCAAGGCGTTGGCTGGAATATCACTGGACAGACCTTCCCTCTAAGCAACATTATATACTTGACTGGTCTATCTAATTAGTTACATGATCCTTGCCTCTTGGCATCATGGAAAATGAGTTTATACTTTAGACAGAGGGCTTTGACGAGAACTGGACATGTCTATGTATCTAGTTAGCAGTGAAACAATTAGGCCTACCTTGACTTTCGTATAAAAGTATAAATTTGTATTCTTCCAACGTGAAAAAACGTAATTTTATAACATTTTTATCGGATTGTTGATAAACGATTGAATTACCTAGGCCTACGTTTATAGGCCTAATTTGAGAAGATTTATCTCTACTTGTGTACAATAACTTATTTATTGTTCGGCCGCAAATTGAGAGGTGCAAATAACACATATCAGGTTAGCTTTCATTGATTGTGACCATTCATGACAAAAAACAGTAAGCAAAAAGCAAAACTGAAAAACAAGAGCAAAAAACAAACACAAAAAGCACGAAGCAAAAAGCAAAATTCAAAAACAAGAGCAAAAGCAAACAACAATTACAAAATTAAAAGCACAAAGCAAAATTCAAAAGCAACACAAAATCAAAAACAAAAAGCACAAAGCAAAATTAAAAAAACACAAAGCAAAAAAGCAAAGTTCAAAAACAAATTCAAAATAAAAAATCAAACACTAAACAAAAACACAAAGCAATTTTAAAAAAGCAGAAAACAAACACAAAATCAAAATAAAAAAACACAAATGAAAAAGGAAAATTCGAAAACAAAAGCAAAAGCAGAAACAAACACAAAATCAAAAACATAAAGCAAAAAGCAAAATTCAAAAGCAAAAGCAGGAAACAAACACAAAGTCAAAAACAAAAAAATACTAATCAAAAAGTAGAATTCAAAAAGTAATGCAAATACAGAAAACAATTACAAACTCCAGAACATAAAGCAAAAAACAAAATTCAAAAACAAAATCAAAATAAAAAACAAATACAAAACAAAAAACACAAAGCGAAATTGAAAAACAAAACCAATAGCAGAAAACAAACACAAAATCAAAGACACTAAGCAAAAAGCAAAATTCAAAAACAGAAAACCTACCCAAATCAAAAATAAAACCACAAGAAAGTAGAAAAAAGACAAACTCAAAATCAAAAATTAGTTGAGATTTGTTTCCGCTTCAGAAGCAAATCTTAATTACGCCACTGCATCTTGCCCGTATCCAGTCTACTCTACATGACTTAACTCCAGTTGTCCCCCGTGGAAGATACACCAACCCAATGAGCTTAGTAATAAGCATTTTATAAACAATTTAGTGCTACAGATTCCAGCACTCACCTGAGTGTTTTCATTCATAAACGAATAATAACATACAAGCACTCTAACCGACTCGACCCGCACAACGCACTGGCGCAAAGAGCACCATAGTGGCGGGATCTCTTGACACTTTCCGAAACTATAACAAAATAGGCGATTTCCCCCGTTTGCCATCGTCCCCCGATCCACTCTAATAAGTCTTATAATCAAATAATTTGTCAAGTTTATGCTGGCCCATCATCCCATATACTTTACATGGAAGGTTCTATTGAGTGGCCCTCGCTATTACAATACACCGTACGAGACTGTCAGGAACTTAACACATGGATGACAGACCCCGAGAAATCTCGGGTTTATTGTCGGTAATCCTGCAGCATCTTTTGACCATGTATTGAACTATTTTGGTCTAGCTCATTGAGTAGAATATTTGTAGATGTATATGTGTCATTTTACATTTATTCATGGCATTTGTTTCTTATTTGAATTATTTTCAAAACATAGACTCTTTTATTTCTGCTGACTCAGTCAATGACAAGATGTAGGCCTTGCATAATTAGATGATGAGATTTTAGAAGAACTGTCGTTCAAATGGATCAAGTTATAGTGAATTAGTGGAAACTGACTGTGAGAGTGATATTCAGACCTCTAGACGCCGCGCCGTAATATAACCAACGTGCTTTTTTTGTTGACCAATCGAACCTCAAATGTACTGCATCTGCTCTTACTGTAAACCGCCACTGCTCATTATGTCATCTTTCGAAACACATCACACGTTAGAGCACTGCTAGGAGTGTTAGTGTATACTCAAACCTATTTCAAAGATAATATCTGTAAGGTGGTGGTGGTGGTGGATATTGTTTTAAGGAGGTAGAACATCAAGATTAAAGTGTGTAAAACAGGCGTTCTCAACATTTTTGAGGCTGTGAGCACCATTCGTAGCCTATTTTCAATTTTGAAAAAATAGGCTTATGAGATCACCTTTTGTCCGTGTGTGTGTGCGTATGTGTGTGAGAGAGAGATAGGTGTGTGTCCCCCCTAATAACTTCTAAACGGCTGGAGCGATTACAATGAAACTCGGTAAGTTCGTAGCACTATTCCGGACGATCCTGACCGTACCCTTCAAATTTTGTTACATCTCACCAATCCAATATGGCGGCTGGGCGAAATATTTCACCAGCATTCAATATCGCCGAAACTATTCCCGATATCACCCTGGATTTTTTTACGGTAATAAAGGGAACTACTAGAAATTCATCTATGTGACTTTTGAAAAACTGGTAACTACAAAACTAACATGGAGGCCACGTGAATTTTCGACTTTTAAATAGACGTTTCTCGCGATTTAACAAACCAAACGCAATAAAACTTGGTACAGAGTATGTTTATACACATCGTAATGCACCGACATCTAACTTCGTTCAATTGTTTACATAACCACAAGATGGCGGATGTGCGAAATATTTCACCGGCATTCTATATATCTGAAACTATTAGCGGAATCACCCTGAAATTTTGTGCGGAGTTAAGGCACTACTGGAAGTTCATCTATAACACTTTCAAAAACCGGTTAACTACAAAACGAACATGGCGGCCAAGCGAATTTGAAAATTTTAAATAGACCTTTCTCGCGATTTAATGTTCCAAACGCATTGACATCTGGTACAGGAAATGTTTATACACATTGTAATGCACTGGTATCTAATTTAGTTCTATTGTTTACATAACCTCAAGATGGCGGCTGTGGGAAATTTTAAAATGTCCTTGTTACTTCTTGTGTGCTAATCATGCGATTGAAGTTTGAATGCTACACGTACACAATAATCTTCATGTAACAGTACATAACTCTAGGACCTACATATATAAAATCCAACATGGTGACCATCCGAAATATTTAGTCGGTTCTCAATATCTACGAATCTATTACAGCAATCAAACTGAAATTTTGTATGATGATAGTGGCAATTAACATAAGTAGGATATATGAAAATAGGCTGTATAGTTCTTCACGGAACTACTTGTTTTTTAATCGTATGGCCTCGGATGCCGGGTGCAAGCTTTGTTATTTGACGCCCAGAGGGCAGTTTGCATGTCAAATTTTGTCGTTCCTTGGAACGATATGAAAGTCATGGAGGTTAGATATCAAAGCTTATTGACACTACAGCGCTTTCTAGTAGAGAATGCAGGAACTTTGTGTTGGTGGAAAATCCCGAGATTAATTTTGCCATTGAACACAGCCTACTGAATTCAAATGGGTTCTTTAACATGCCAACAACGTTTGACATCCATGTCGTGATTTTCTTCACCTTCCAAAAATCACTTACCACGGCCAGGGGTGAACCTGCAAGCTTGGGGTTGGTAATCCGACATGTTAACCACTCACCCACCGTGGCAAACCAATCAAACATGGCGGCTGTGCGAAATATTTCACCACCATTCTTTATCTCCGAAACTATTACTGATATCACTCTGAAATTCTGTTCGGTGATTCAGAATGCCACTACTAGTTCACCTATGGGACTTTCAATAACTAGCTGAGCACAAATCCAACATGGCGGCAACGCGAAATATAAATATTTAAATGGACGTTTCTCGCGATGTAACCATCCGAGCGCAGTGAAACTTGGTACGGTAAATGCTTATACAGATTTTAATCCACTGGCATCTAATTTATTTCAATTGTTTCACAACCACAAGATGGCAGCTGTGCGAAAATTTAAAATCTCGTTTTTATTTCCTGTGTAGCTTGCCACGGTGGCTGAGTGGATAGCGTGTCGATCTACTGACCACAAGATTGCAGGTTCGCTCCTGGCCGTAGTAAGTGTTTTTTTTTGAAAGGCGGCAAAAATACGACACGCATGTCATACAATGTTGGCATGTCAAAGAACCCATTTGAATTCAGTAGGCCGTATTCATAATGGCAAAATTAATCTCAGGAGTTTCCGTCAACACAAAGTTCCTCATTGCTCTACTAGAAAGCGCTATAGTGTTCAAGGAGCTTAGATATCTAACCTCCTAGGCCTTCATAGTGATTCAAGGAACAACGAAATTCGACATGCAAGCTACCCCCTGGGTGTCAAATTACAAAGCTTGCACCCGGCACCTGAGGCCATACGATATTATTATTATTATTATTATTATTATTATTATTATTATTTCTTGTGTCCTAATCATGCGATTGAAGTTTGAATACTACACCTACACAATAATTTTCATGTAATAGTAATATATGTAATATATAAAAATTCAACATGGAGACCATCCAAAATATTTAGACGGTTCTCATTATCTACGAATCTATCAGGGGCGTATATACAATTTATTTTAGGGGAGGGGGAGAGCTGACCATCCTGGAAAATTGTGAGTATTCTTATGGGATTATCACCGCAAAATACCCAGAAATATCAACCAATAATAGTTTTCTATTATGGCCTGTGGGGTATGAATGGCAAATATCTAAATATTTGTCAATTTACTAAGCAGAAAGGTTAACTTTTTTTTAAAATTGATTATTTCTCAAAAGTACCGTACTGTGGAATTCTCCGTTTTGCCTCAAGGCTCAAGCCCTCCGACAAGAATTAAAATTTCTTGGCAGAGCCGGGAATCGAATTCGAACCTTCGGGGGCGGCAGACAAGAATGCTAGCCGCTGCACCACGAGGTAGCCTAATTTCAATTTTAATATTGTTTATAACTTTGCCGATAAGTTAAGATTAGGGTACAACCAAATGTAAAATTATTTTATGCTCTTACCAAAGCAACACATTCTTTTTTTCATGGGGTCTGGAGCCCCCTTAGCTCCCCCCCCCCCCCCCCCCTTATATACGCCCCTGGAATCTATTTCAGCAATCAAACTGAAATTTAGTGGCAATTAACATAAGTAGGATGTATGAAAATATAGGACTGTTTAGGTTCGACGATATTTATAACTTTATTATATGTTTTAACATAACTATTCATAAATATCTGTTGAGATTCAGTTACTCGAATTTTGTGATCGGAATGCAGCGCTGGGTAGGATATCTGTGTTTTCCAAGCTCTCTGACCGACCGACGCATGCGCTCTGTGTGCTTCAATGCCATATGTGCAGATTGTACACCAGTATTCAGTAAAACTATCACCGAAGTCGTTTGAAAGCAATGTGCTGTATAGAAATTGGATTTGGGGATATTAAGGTACAGTGATATTTCTTGGCTCATATTTGCCAGTTTATTTACGCGAACATATGGACGATGCACTTTCGGTAATTTATATAGACATGTTGGATTTTGAGCGCATTTTGAGCCTCAGTATGATGCAGTTTTCTAACACATAATGTTAACATTACAACATCGTCGAACATAAACACTATTATTCCAGTTCGTGCATCAGAATTGGTTGGTTCCTCAGTTTAGGGGCTGTGACCACGCGTCCATGTAGCCTCGTGTACTTTGGATGTGTGTAGAATCTGTCTGATAACCGGTGATGGCTGTATTAGGCCGGTTACCCACACGGCGGATAGTTTTCCGTCGCCGTCGTAGGAGTAGTTGCAGTGTAGTTTCTGAAACCAACTCACTTCCTCAGATGTTCAAATTATTGATTGCTTGTGTAATTTGAAATGAACAGAGAGCAGCTTCTAGCGTTATTGTTATTCCGTCGCGGCTTCGGTGGCGTAGTTGGTAGCATGCTGAGCTTCTATGCCCAAGATAGCGGGTTCAAACCCGGCCGAAGCCGTCGGATTTTTTAAGAGCGTTAAAAATCCCTCAGTATGCCTTCCTTCGGAGGGGAAGTAAAGCCGGCGGTCCCATGTCATAGATTTATGGCATGTTAAAGATCTTTCCACTAATTACACCTGTGTGAAACTAAATTGTATAGGTTAAGAATGTAAACAACGCTCTTAGGTTGCTACGTTCGTTGCCAAGAGCCGACTGCGGTGGCGTCTAGTAGCTAAGTTCTGAACTAGGCCTAGTAGTCGTTGACGGTGGCGTTTGGCGGCAAAAGTAGGAACTATTTGAAAATTCAAAGTTGCAGTCCCTACTTGAATTTAAAAAAAAACAGATACACACACTAATACAGTCATCACAATTAACACCGGTTATCAGACAGATTCTACACACACCCAAAGTACACGGGGCTACATGACCGCGTTGTCGCAGCCCCTAAACTAAGGAACCAACCAACCACCGTTATTCCGTCGTCAATGAAAAGGAGAAGAAAAAATCGACTGATTTGGGATCATCCAATTAATGAAAGGAGAGATGAGGTTGGCACTTTCTACAAGTTATTTGAAGAGTTGAGGCTGGATGACGTGAAATTCTACAATTATTTCAGAATGTCGATGACTTCCTTTGACGAATTGCATGGCTGGTTGAAAGATACCATTCAGTGCAAAAATACCAAAATGAGCAACTGTATTCAACAAGTAGAAATGTTGGCAATGACACTGAGGTAAGTGAAAATAACTTATAAAGTTGACAAGTTAAAAATAATATATGATAATATAAGAAGCAGGGATAATCATTTTCTAAAGATCTGTATTAATAAGCATTCTCAAGAATATATGAACTACAATAAGTTAATACACTCCATATTATTACAATTGACGAATTGAGGGAACTTGGTGTAGAACAACTTCCACAATCTTCTTCGTCAAGAGGAGGCCTCATAGGAAACTATGTGAGTAACATTCTATGTAGGTATTTTGTTTCAAGTTTAGGATGTGTTTCCTGTTTCCAAGGTGTAAAGATATTTTTGAAAGCTTTTTCTTGTCATAATTTTTATCTAATTGTAAACTATTGTCGTAACGGTAGCAACAAGATACAATCCTAATAAATTAAAATACCCTACTAATAATATCTTTTTAATAAACCCCTTCTTTCAATTCGCAATGAGCAAAATTTATAAATCCGATTTTTGACTTAACAATTTTCAAATTTAGAGTAATGATAGGAACGACGTACGCAATAAGTTTTCCTTTGAACTACTGTATTTGAATAATCAGAGAAATATAGACTTACCAAAATATTGTTCCTTTCGTTTTCTTCCATCTGGTCGAAGCCACTTCGAAATTCAACACACACTTCATGCCAAGCGTTTTTAGTAGCATTGCGGTCCTTGAAACTGTCCAGTGTTTTATCCCATAGAACAGATCTTGCTTCAATTAATGGAATGAGAATTTCATTATCAATCACGTCACTCATGTTTACGAAATGATACGAAATGTATAAACGATGTTCACGCTATATACTTCCCTGCCAATGTGAAGTTCCAATCTGTGTGGCAGCAGCTGAACGGTAGACAATCCGCTGTGTGTGTAAACGCGCATTTGGTTACGTACGCCACTAGATCAAGACGGCGGTGAAACTTCCGTCAGGGCCAGTGGCACCCGACGGCTGCACAGCTACCACCAACGGCAAACTGACCAATCGGATTTTTTCCCGTCTAATGTGTAAGCTCTAATGTACTTCAATGGGCTACTGTTGGAACGGCAGCGATATTTATTTATCCGCTCGGAAAAATCCGCTGTGTGTGCAACCGGCCTTAGTGTGTGTTACCTGTGATTCAGGTAAGGACTGGTTGGTTGGTTCTTAAGTTTAGGGGCTGCGACAACGCGGTCATGTAGCCCCGTGTACTTTGGGTGTGTGTAGAATCTGTCTGATAACCGGTGTTAATTGTGATGACTGTATTAGTGTGTGTTATCTGTTTTTTTTTTAATTTAAGTACTGCAACTTAGAATTTTTGAAATAGTTCCTACTTTTGCCGCCAAGCGCCACCGTCAACTACTACTAGGCCAAGTTCAGAACTTAGCTACTAGACGCCACCGCAGTCGGCTCTTGTCAACGAACGTAGGAACCTAAGAGCGTTGTTTACATTCTTAACCTATCTAATTTAGCTTCACACAGGTGCAATTAGTGGAAGGTTCTTTAACATGCCATACATCTAGCACCCACGACACCTAGCTGCGGACGTGGCTACTAAATGCCATCGCAGTCAGCACCTGGCGGCGAACGTTGGAACTAATATAACGTTATCAAACTCACCTACAAATTTTAGCTTCCACAAGTGTAGTTAGTGGAAGGTTCTTTTTCATGCCATAAATCTATGACATGGGACCACCGGCTTTACTCCCCCTCCGAAGGAAGGCATACTGAGGGATTTTTAAAGCTCTTAAAAATTCCGACGTCTTCGGTCGAGTTTGAACCCGGGATCTTGGGCATAGAAGCTCAGCATGCTAACAACTACGCCACCGAAGCCGCTCAACAGAATTTGAATTGAAGAATGGATCTCAAGGGAGCTTGTGCCCGCGAGGTGGACCATCTGGAATCTTCCCCTTCTATTTTAGAATATTGTGAGCGCAGTACGTCGTGTCGAACTCTCCCCATCCCTGAGGGATGGAGGTCCTTGAGAGAGAATGATACTCCAGTAACAAGGAGCCTGTATATGTCGTAAATAACGACCTACATCTTGTCGAGATGATGGAGAGACATCATCTGTCAAGTGACCAATAAATGTGACTGCCTTGCGACTTTATTACTCCGGCCTTGCAGTATATCATGTGGTGTGCTAATATATTGTATTTACACCTTATAAAATAGTCTTAAATCATAACGTGACGCTATAGTACTTTATGCACCGAGCCCATAATGGCAATAATTAAGACACGAGTATGTTTATAATACGAGCGAAGCGAGTTTTATTATTTCCATACGAGTGTCTTAATTACCATTATAGGCGAGTTGCATACGACTGTTTATGTTCGACGATAATTATAACTTTATTATATGTTTTAACATAAATATATGTGGGATTCAGTAACTTCAGTTAGTGAACAGAGCGCGCTGGGTGGTTTGCTGACTGAACAGAGCGCATGCGTGGGTCAAAGAATTTCGAAAGCAGAGACCATTTACTTTGCTTGGCAATGCTATTGTTTACAGCCTGCATGACGTCTACTGCCGATCAGAACTAGCATTCACTAATATTGTCACCGAAGTCGTTTGAAAGCAATACGTTGTGTATAAATTGGAGTTGGGGATATTAAGGTACTGTGCTATTTCTTGTCTCATATTCGCCAGTTTATTTACGCGAACATATGGGACGGTGCACTTTCCATGTCGGTAATTTATATAGAAGGATGCTGTGTTGCTAACTTCTGGACGTAGATTCATAAATTTCTTGCAAATGTCATAGTATTTTCTTGTTATCGTAAAGGTTCGTGATGATTTTGTCTTTGTGTTTGGGATTGTAACTACAATGGTTGATCCTATATCTAATATGAACTTTCAAATCATGTAATTCATGTCAGACATGTTGGATTTTGAGAGCATGCACGATGCTATCCTTACCTAATTTGTCAATGAATGAGCTCTGATTGGCTGGAGAAACTGTTTCATAATGAAGAATAGTACTATGATGCCCCTCATTATGATACAGTTTTCTGATATATGTGAATTTCGACATCGTCGAACATAAACTTATTTTAATGATCCACCAGTGGTTTTGCCAACCTCAGCGCTAAGTCACTATAGAGCGACTCTGCCTTTAAATACAGTATTTGCCTCTCACACGCTCTCGCTTGTACTACAATTACCTTTGTCCTCTTTTAGCTTGGCGATATTCATTCATTTACTTTATTTGTAAATGGGGGTTATTCCCCGGTGGCAAATTGTACACTTACAGAAAATCAGCAATGATATCGGCTTGCCACGGTGGGTGAGTGGTTATCATGTCGGACTACCAACCCCAAGCTTGCAGGTTCGCTCCTGGCCGTGGTAAGTGATATTTGAAAGACGACAAAAATCACGATACGCATGTCATATGAAGTTGGCATGTTAAAGATCCCATTTGAATTCAGTAGGCCGTCTTCATAATGGCAAAACAATTCTCTCGGGTTTTTTCGCAAACACAAAGTTCCTCATTTCTCTACAAGATAGCGCTATAGTGTCAAGGAGCTTAGATATGTAACCTCCTTGACTTTTGGTGGCTTCGGTGGCGTAGTCGGTAGCATGCTGAGCTTCTATGCCCAAGATCGCGGGTTCAAACCCGGCTGAAGTCGTCGCATTTTTAAGAGCGTTAAAAATCCCTCAGTATGCCTTCCTTCGGAGGGGAAGTAAAGCCGGCGTTCCATGTCATAGAATTATGGCATGTTAAAGAACCTTCCACTAATTACACCTCTGTGAAGCTAAATTAGGTTAGTTTAAACATTTGACAAACGCTCTGGTTCCGACGTTCGTCGCCGGGAGCCGACTGAAGTGGCGTCTGGTAATAAGAATCTGAACTAGTAGTCGCTGATGGTGGCGTTTGGCGACGAAAGTAGGAACTACTTGAAAAAAATTGAATGTCTGCAGTCCTTACTTGAATTAAAAACAGATAACACACACTAATACAGCAATCACAATTAACACCGGTTATCTGACAGATTCTACACACACCCAAAGTACACGGGGCTACATGACCGCGTTGTCGCAGCCCCTAAACTTAAGAACTAACCAACCAATAATATCAAACACACTTAATATACTGTGCACCAGTCGGAATTTGAATACTATAGTTTTTTTTGTCGTGTGGCCTCCTGAGAGGCCGAGTGCAGGTCTTTCTATTCGACGCCCATGGGCGACCTGCGCGTCGGGATGAGAGATGGAAATGGATGAAGATGAATGAAACTGGGCAAGGATGTGGAAGGAAGCGGCCGTGCCCTGTCAGACGGTACTGTCCCAGCATTTGCCTGGTGTTGAAAATGGGAAACCACGGAAAACCATTTCAAGGACAGCCGACGCTGGGGCTCGAACCCACGCGTCTACCGAGTCAGCAGAGAGCTTGGCCCCATGGCCTAACGCAGCGCTTTAGCCAGCGTAGCCACTACTGTCGGTAATACTATAGTAATTACATCGTAGCATTTACAAAAAATTTCAATCTTCTCTTAAACTCATCAATATGTTTGGGGAAAGGCTCTAAGACTGAGGCAGGTAATGAGTTCCAATAAGCAATACCACGGTTAATGAAAGAATATTTCCCATAATTCGTACGCTGTGGTCGGCCCTTAACTTTGAGTGGATAATTTGCCCTGCTCAGGTAGGTGGGATTTCCCAGACGTTTGCTTGGTTAGTGTTATGCTTAGCGTATAGTCTGGATTTCGTACTTCTCTCACCCTAGTGTTTCTATCATTCGAGTTACACAAACCTAGCAGCCTTCCTTTGTACCATCTCTAGCTTATTGATGAGCCCTACCTGATATGGGTCCCAAACCGCTGAGCCATATCCTAAAGTCTGTTCGCCGAGTCGAGACAGTGCCCCTGGCTACCCGGAGAAGCTCCGAGATCATTAGTCATGCCGTAGCCCTAGAAAAGACAAGACTTGCTGCACTTAGTGTTGTGCTGCACTGTATGTTGTTATTAAAAAGAATTATACACCCGCCTGAATCAATACTAAAAAGAAATTAATTATTAAACTTGTCCTTAGTACATGTTTCGGGGATTAATCAAATTTTATCCCCTTCATCAGCTAAAATCATATAGAAAACAAAATAAAGCGTAGCACTGTATTGATTCAGGCGGGTGTATAATTATTTTAATACGGAACCACCATGAATAATTTAAATAATGTATACTGCTGCCAGTCATAAGCGTTTAAGAACTTATTAATGAATTAATGAATCCATAAACGATCAATAAATAAACCACGCTGTTCCAAATCCATGAGTTTGAGTATGCGTACACGCGAGTACTCAGCAGTAATGCTCGGAGCACGGTTGGAGAGGGACTGGGGGTGAGAGCCAATACGTCACTGGGTGAAGGTCATAGCACAAGTCCATGCGCTTCCTGCCATTCTTGATGTATTCACCGCGAAGTGACGGCAGCCCTCCACAGCAGAGCTGTATTCCATGTTGCAAGATTACTCACGCAAGGCGGCGAGTACTCCGCTGCTCACGGGCGACCTTCTCGGCTGGAACAGTCTGATTGTAACCGATAAGTCAGCCCGCTTTACATGTAGGCTATACACAGTAGTGAAGTTGGCGTACGTTCATCAGGCACAGCTTGCTGGCAGCCCTGCAATCACGTGTACAGCTGTGTTTACATCCACTATATCGACTCGGCGAACAGACATTAAGATTGACCTCACCAGGGTCAAATATTCTAATCCTTTTGCGGTGGAACTACACCCTTCTAACACCCTAATTACAAAATGAAGTGAGTTGTACGCTTTGGTGACGATACAACCCACATGGGTACTCCATTTCATATCATTCCTTACATGGATGCGCAAGTATTTAAACGAATCTCTTGACAACTTTTTATCATCCAACAGAGTAATGATTTCTCCCCTGCGGACTTATAAATTCTCCCATAAGGAATAGCAAAAAAGGAAGCATGTAGTTTATCGTGACCGTTAATCTCGAGATCATGAGCCACGGGACCTCCTTTTTACGTGGAATCCGAACCACAGGACATGGCATTTCACTATAAGGAATAGCGTCTGGAAAGTTTCGGAATTGGGGATTCCGAGGGATACCAGAGTTGAGTCCGTTTTCTCTTGTTTCATTGACTTATGGAATGTACCCGCTAAATGAGGTGATTTAATTCCATAGTCTACGAGGAATCTTTGACTAGTTTTAAGAGCAGACCATCAGTAAAAAAAAAAAATGAAAAAAAAATACGAGCCTTACAGTAGTCGCATATGATGTGTAACATGTGACATGTTATCCTACTATGTGTGTCCCGGGAGCGCTAATCCCTTGTTGACAGTGAACTCTATTGGTCATTGAAATAACTACTTGTAAAACTCCAGTGCCAAATCCTGACCGTAATGAATCATAATTGTTATTTGCCGTGGCGGAAGCAATCCACTGCCTACTTGATGCGAGCTGCGCTCTATGCCGGCCAGTTAGTGAACCCATGCCAGTGATATGTTTAGTTAGACCAACGAAGTTTCAATTATTGTTAGTAGTCGGCATTAATATACTGAATTCCTACGTTGTTTGGAGTGTTTGTTGATGCGATATAGATTCCACATAGCCACATGGCCGACAGTACATCGAGTGCTTACATTAAATAGGAGTACAGCAAAAGTATGAAGATTTAATAAATCGTAATTGTTTTCAGCAAATATGATAAATTGAATATTTTTACACCAAAGAACGACAACTTGAAGATGATTTATTGCGGGATTATCTTAATTGGGGTCTCCAAACCTTGAACGAAACTGTATGCGATATACATTCCCCATAGCCACATGGCCTACAGGATGTCGTTGTACCGATCTCCGCCATCACGCCCGCTCATTGTTTCCGTCCCATGCACTTCCGTCCCATCCATTTCCGTCCCTTTTCCAAAATCACTCCCACAATAATGTCCAGGTACCGAGTAGAAAGATGTTACACATCAAATCCATCTACTCTAAATTTACACGAAAATTTGTATAATGTAATGAAAACAAATCATGTGGGAATTAGCATGACCCCTCTCATACTGGAAATTTAAAAAAAAATATTTTACTATGAGTTTCGTAAAATGAAATGTAGTTAATACTTTGGCAAATCCTAGTTAGTTAGTGCGCCAACCTAAACGTAATGATGAACTATGTCCGCACTTACCTGAGTGTAGGAGACACCAGGCATAGCAGCAATCGTCTTGAGAAGGATGTAAAACTGGCGGTGGAAGAGATTGATTTGATTGATTTTATTTTCACGGCTACACTTAGAGCTTAAGAGATCTTTTACAGTAGCGCCCTACACAAAATAAGATTAGGGTATAAAAATAAAACATTTCACTTACCGAAAAACAAACACCATATACTGTACAAGAAAAGCTATTAAAGTTGACAGGTTGTCAGAATAGTTTCGTGCTGGGTCCATTGTTTTGCGAAACTACCGTGCCAGGACTCAAGAAGATGAGCTGGACACCCCAGGGTCGTGGACGAACGTACCCTCGTTAAGAGAGTAAGTTCAACCAAGTCCCCTCATATGACAGTATCTCGTCAAACATGAGCTGAGAACGAAAATGAAGAAAGACTATAAGACACAAAGGGATAAGCAAGAAATTGTCGAGACGACATGTATTTCAAATATGCAAAAGATCCGAAGCGGGAGGAACGATAAAAAGCTACAGTAGGATGAACGTAAAATAAGTGTAGCACATCAAGATACGTCCACTGCCGCAAGGGAGTAGGGATTTTAAATAAGATGACGTTGGGAAAGAAAAGGTGAAGAGGAGCTGACGTAGAGTCTTGTGAAAATCTGGACTGTAACAAAATAGGCGCTACAGTCCCAAAGTGAGAAAGAAAAAAATAAGAATTCATATTGAGACGAGAACGAACTACATATTAGAGAAAATCGTGCATGTGTTGTTTGAGTCTTCAGTCTTTTGACTGGTTTGATGCAGCTCTCCATTCCCCTGTCCTGAGCTAATCGTTTCATCTCTACATATTTACCACACCCTAGATCCGAGGCAATCTGTTTAACATATTCTAACCTTGGTCTACCCTTACAGTTCTTATCCTCGACCCTTCCTTCCATAACTAAGCTTGCTATTCCTGGGTGTCTTATTACGTGTCCTACCAACCTATCTCTTCTCTTCATTAGCAATCGCCAGAAACATCTCTCCTCTCCCACTTGTCTTAATACCTCTTCGTTTGTAACCCCATCTACCCATCTGATTTTCATCATTCTCCTGTAACACCACATTTCAAACGCTGCAATTCTCCTCTTTTCTGTTGCTCCAACAGTCCAAGTTTCACTTCCATAGAGCGCCACGCTCCAGACAAAGGCTTTCAAAATGACTTCCTAATACCTAAATCTATATTCGATATCAACAGATTCCTTTTTTGTAGAAATGCATTCCTTGCCTGAGCCAACCTACTTTTTATATTCTCCTTGCTTCGCCCATCACTGGTTATTTTGCTTCCCAAGTAACAGAAGTCTCCTACTTCCTTCAGCTTTTCACCTGCCAATTTGATCTCCATAGAGGTTTCTGATTTATTTCGGCTGAATTCCAGTATTCTTGTTTTAAATTTATTAATTTTCATCATGAATTCTTTTCGTAAGACGGAGTCCATACCATTCAAAAACTCATTCAAATCCTCAGGCTTGTCGGCCAAGATGACTATGTCATCTACAAATCTCAGAGTTGAAATTATTTCTCCTTGAATCTTCACTCCCACTTTAAATATCTCTCCAATTTCCTTCATTGCTTGTTCAATGTAAAGATTGAAAAGTATGGGTGATAAATTGCAGCCTTGCCTTACACCTTTCTGAATACCAGCTTCTCTCTCATGTCCTTCAGCTCGAATGACTGCTGTCTGGTTTCTGTATAGATTGTATAGCCTCCCTCCTATCGTGCATAAACACACCGTTAAACAGAAACAAAACGAAATAGACTTACGGAAACATAGCTAAAGGTAGATATCTCAGTAATAGGAGAACAGGCAGGAAAAGGGGAGAAAAGGGTCATGAGAAAAAGATTTGCGTAACAAACGCAATCTCACTCAAAGACACGAAAGAAACGGAACTTGAGTGCAGTAGATAGTGGTGTAAAATCAAGACTTTGCTTGGGTCAGAAAAGAAAGAAGTATATGATACGACAGTACAGGTCTGTTCTAAGATCCAGGTGCATAGTAATATGCAATGAGCAACAGATCTTACACCAGGTACAGGCGAGACCAGACGAACATCATAGCAGTAATATGAGCATCCCGAAAATGCATGAAATGCAAGGAGGCCGAAGCACACACTGCACACACACACACACGAGATCCCAAAACATGCATGTATGCCCAACGCCAAGTCCAAGATATACAACACCCAACTAAATACTGAACTCAAGAATAAATAAGAAAAGTGGAAAGGGACAAGAAACATAAACACATGGGAAAAGGAGAACAATAAAGATATGCAGAATAGCGAAACATGCTCGTACAAGACGCACGTAACAGTTCACTATATAATTCATGCATATCGAGAAAAGGAACATGGCGACTACTTACCGAGATATTGCTGTGTTTTCGTAAGGTGAAAAGCGACACAAATAAACGAACGAAAATAAATCCAATTATGTTAATTAATAGAAAAATATACGTATTTAACCTCATCTCAATATGTATACTTATCAAAAGAGTTGGAAGCGAAACCTTCCGATAAAATCAGAGAGATCAGAAAGTTGGGTTAGTCGTCTATAGTGATCGAGAAAAGAATAGGAAGAGATGCAAAATTCATGCCACCAGATGGCATCGACAAGAGAAGTAAAGAATGAGAAAACTACAGCGGAGGACTGTAAAATTACATAATAATAGTACATTATGCAACGAGCCTATAATGGCTATAATTAAGACACGAGTATGTTTATAAAACGAGCGTATGCGAGTTTTATAATTTCCATACGAGTGTCTTAATTACCATTATAGGCGAGTTGCATACGACTGTTTATGTTCGACGATAATTGTAACTTGATTATATGTTTTAACATAAATATTCATAAATATCTGTTCAGTCACTAGAATGTTGTGATCGGGTGCTGCGCAGGGTAGTATATCTCTCTGGCCAACCGACGCATGCGCTCTGTGTGCTTCAATGCCATATGTTCAGATTGTGCACCAGTATTCAGTAAAACTGTCACCGAAGTAGTTTCAAAACAACGAAATTGGATTTGGGGGATATTAAGGTACAGTGCTATTTCTTGTCTCATATTCACCAGTTTATTTACGCGAACATATGGACGGAGCACTTTATATATTTATATAGACATGTTGGATTTTGAGCGCATGCGTGAAGGTATCCTTATCTAATTGGTCACACAACTGTTTCTTGAGCTCTGATTGGTGGGAGAAACTGTTTCATAATGAACAAGTAGTTCCGTGAAGAACTATACAGCCTATTTTCATATATCCTACTTATGTTAATTGCCACTATCAACATACAAAATTTCAGTTTGATTGTTGTAATAGATTCGTAGATATTGAGAACCGACTAAATATTTAAGATGGTCGCCATGTTGGATTTTATATATGTAGGTCCTAGAGATATGTACTGTTACATGAAGATTATTGTGTACGTGTAGCATTCAAAGTTCAATCGCATGATTAGGAAACAAGACGTAACAAGGAGATTTTAAAATTTGGCACAGCTGCCATCTTGTGGTTATGGAAACAATTGAAATAAATTACATGCCAGTGGATTAACATTCGTATAAGGATTTACTGTACTAAGTTTCACTGCACTCGGATGGTTAAATTGCGAGAAACGTCCATGTGAATATTTATACTTCGCGTCGCCGCCATGTTGCATTTGTGATCACCTGGTTATGTAAAGTCCTATAGGTGAACTTATGTTCATAGCCCCTATGAACATTAAAAAATTCAGTTTGATTGCTATAATAGATTCGTAGATATTCAGGGCCGTCTAAATATTTCGGATGGTCGCCATGTTGGATTGTAAAATGTATACGCCATAGAGTCATGTACCATTGAAGGAAAGTGATTGCGTAGGTTCATTATTCAAACTTTCACATCGATCGAATGATTACGACACAAGAAATAACAACTTAATTTTAAAATTCGCACAGCCGCCATCTTGACGTTATGTAAACAATTGAACTAAATTAGACACCAGTGCATTACAATGTGTATAAACATTTCCTGTATCAGATTCCATTGCGTTTGGAACATTAAATCGCGAGAAAGGTCTATTTAAAATTTTCAAATTCGCTTGGCCGCCATGTTCGTTTTGTAGTTAACCGGTTTTTGAAAATCTTATTGGTGAACTCACAGTAGTGCCCTTTATCTCCGTACAAAATTTCAGGGTGATACCGCTAATAGTTTCAGATATATAGAATGCCGGTGAAATATTTCGCACATCCGCCATTTTGTAGTTATGAAAACAATTGAACGAAGTTAGATGTCGGTGCATTACAAGGTGTATAAACATATACTGTACCAAGTTTTATTGCGTTTGGTTGGTTAAATCGCGAGAAACGTCTATTTAAAAGTCGCAAATTCGCGTGGCCGCCATGTTGGTTTTGTAGTTACCAGTTTTTCAAAATTCACGTAGGTGAACATCTAGTAGTTTCCTTTATCACCGTAAAAATTCCAGGGTGATATCGGGAATAGTTTCGGAGATATTGAATGCTGGTGAAATAATTCGCACAGCCGCCATGTTGGATTGGTGAGACGTAACAAAATTAGAAGGGCACGGTCGGGGTCGTCCCGAATAGTGCTATGAACTTACCGAGTTTCATTGAAATCGCTCCAGCCGTTTAGATTTTATTAGGGGGACACACACACACAAACACGCACACACACACGGACAAAAGGTGATCTCATAAGCCTATTTTTTTTCAAAATTGAAAATAGGCTAAAAATAGTGTAATATTGAGCCTCGTTATGATACAGTTTTCTGACACATAATAGTCAGGGTCGAACATAAAAGAATTAAATACATGAATTAATAATAATAAGGAATAGATGTTTAAATACCATAGTCAGATCGTGTAATAGAAGTGATGGAATAGAAATTTGGACTCGGCTGAACCAGGTAAATGGTTCATTAGTATTTGTGGTTTTAAAGGGTGGATCTACTAGGTCATCTGTCCCTCTTAACACAGATTAAAGTGAACACATTTAGAATGGAATTAAGAATTTAGAGGTGAACACTTAAATATGGAAACACCGAAAATTAACATTCTGGCTACGAGCCTAATAAAGGAAAATCACCGTCATCAGTTCAAGAGTTGTGATGAGTCGTGAAGAATGAGAGCGATGCGCGGCCGCATGAATGTAGGGTCACACACAGGTCAGCGACCGTCCAGCAGCAGGCGACAACAATATTGCTCAGAATTATCATCCCGTATTATTCATTCCAGTCAGACCTGGTTTCCTTCAGAACTCACCACTCCCTTCTCGACCCGCCATACAGTCTCAATCTATATTCATAAAGCCGTTTCTATTTGATTTGGATAGAAACGCTACAGATAGCAGCACGTACGTGAGACATTTGCGCTTCCACTAAGTGTATCTGTTTTCTGAAAACGTTATATCACTGTTGCCTACTTTAGTGACAAGTCGCTAGATCTACAGTGATTTCAAATACATTTGAACCTCGATATTTCAGATCAGTAGGGAATGTCAAAATACATTTGACTTACTGAAAATTCGAGTTGTGGAGCTACGTAGGAAAAATGTTAAATTATGATAGACTGGTCGCAAAATACAATGTGCTGTCTGTAACTAAACTGGCGCGAATATGTGCTGTCTATAACTAAACTGTCACGACAGTGTGCTGTCTGTATTATTGAACTGACGCGACGTTTAAACACGACAGTGTGCTGTATGTTACTGAACAGTCACGACAGTGTGCTGTCTGTAACTAAACTGACGCGACGTTTAAACACGACAATGTGCTGTATGTTACTAAACAGTCACGACAGTGTGCTGTCTGTAACTAAACTGTCACGACAATATGCTGTCTGTAACTAAACTGGCGCGAATATGTGCTGTCTGTAACTAAACTCTCACGACAGTGCTGTCTGTAACTAAACTGTCACGACAATATACTGTCTGTAACTAAACTGTCAATACAATGTGCTGTCTCTAACTAAACTGTCACGACAACGTGCTGTCTGTAACTAAACTGTCACGACAATGTGCTGTCTGTAACTAAACTGTCACGACAATGTACTGTCTGTAACTAAACTGTCACGACAATGTGCTGACTGTAACTAAACTCTCACGACAGTGCTGTCTCTAAGTAAACTGTCACGACAATATGCTGTCTGTAATTGAACTGTCACGACAATGTGCTGTCTCCAACTAAACTGTCACGACAATGTGCTGTCTGTAACTAAACTGTCACGACAATGTGCTGTATGTAACTTAACTGTCACGACAATGTGCTGTCTGTAACTAAACTGTCACGACAATGTGCTGTCTGTAACTAAACTGTCACGACAATGTGCTGTCTGTAACTAAACTGTCACGACAATTTGCAGTCTGTAACTAAACTGTCACGACAATGTGCTGCCTGTAACTAACCTGTCACGACAATGTGCTGTCTGTAACTAAACTGGCGCGAATATGTGCTGTCTGTAACTAAACTGGCGCGAATATGTGCCGCCTGTAACTAAACTCTCACGACAGTGCTGTCTGTAACTAAACTGTCACGACAATATACTGTCTGTAACTAAACTGTCAATACAATGTGCTGTCTCTAACTAAACTGTCACGACAACGTGCTGTCTGTAACTAAACTGTCACGACAATGTGCTGTCTGTAACTAAATTGTCACGACAATGTGCTGTCTGTAACTAAACTGTCACGACAATATGCTGTCTGTAACTAAACTGTCACGACAATGTGCTGTCTCTAACTAAACTGTCACGACAGTATGCTGTCTGTAACTGAACTGTCACGACAATGTGCTGTCTCCAACTAAACTGTCACGACAATGTGCAGTCTGTAACTAAACTGTCACGACAATGTGCTGTATGTAACTAAACTGTCACGACAATGTGCTGTCTGTAACTAAACTGTCACGACAATGTGCTGTCTGTAACTAAACTGTCACGACAATGTGCTGTCTGTAACTAAACTGTCACGACAATTTGCAGTCTGTAACTAAACTGTCACGACAATGTGCTGTCTGTAACTAAACTGTCACGGCAATGTGCTGTCTGCAACTAAACTGTCACGACAATGTGCTGTCTGCAACTAAACTGTCACGACAATGTGCTGTCTGTAATTGAACTGACGCGACGTTTAAACACGACAATGTGCTGTATGTTACTAAACTGTCACGACAATGTGCTGTCTGTAAATAAACTGTCACGACAATGTGCTGTCTGTAACTAAACTGTCATGACAATGTGCTGTCTGTAACTAAACTGTCACGACAATGTGCTGTCTGTAAATAAACTGTCACGACAATGTGCTGTATGTTACTAAACTGTCACGACAATGTGCTGTCTGTAAATAAACTGTCACGACAATGTGCTGTATGTTACTAAACTGTCACGACAACGTGCTGTCTGTAACTAAACTGTCACGACAATGTGCTGTCTGTAAATAAACTGTCACGACAATGTGCTGTCTGTAAATAAACTGTCACGACAATGTGCTGTCTGTAACTAAACTGTCACGACAATGTGTTGTCTGTAACTAAACTGTCACGACGTTTAAACGGGACAATGTGCTGTGTGTAACTAAACTGACTGATCAGTAAGTTTAAGGCGGAGACTGTCAGCGTCTCCAGCTGTTTGGGGTCGATATGAGAATCTATCGAGATTACAGTTCAGTATAGGAGTTGACTCAACTACAGTAATCGGTGGAAATGAGACGAGTTGCGCTGCAAAAATACGTAAATGATCCAGATAATTTAAGCTTCGAAATGTCGAAAAATTTGAAGAGATAAATATACATAAATTATTTGATGTTTTTTCTGAAAATAATTAGCCTATTACGAATTATCGAAAATTCGAGTTATAGAGATTCGAGATTCAACTGTATATTTTTGTGGTAATAATAATAATAATAATAATAATAATAATAATAATAATAATAATAATTAATTAATTAATTAATTTTTAGGGATTTTAATTGATTCTCTAAGTAAGTAGCCTACATTCCACGAATCGGTGGAGGATCCAAGCCAATTATATGTGGGGTATATATTATTAAATAATATATTATACATTACATATACAAGTGCTACTTATTCAATTTAAAGTAAAGAAAAAAGAAACCGTAAAACAATTAAACAAATAGCAATTAAAAATAAATAAAAATAAAAATTTAAAAAATATGTAAAATAGTGTAAGTAACATATTTTAATAATAATAGTAATAATAACAATAATTTTAAATAACGCAGTTTTTCGATACAAAATTCTCAGACAAACTCCCAATAAAACAAAATACGTTCAAATTGTACAAGTATAATATTTCAAATATTTAGGAGAAATCATGCAGAAATCTGGTCTGAACACAAAGGCTAACGTAGAAAGAGTCTCAAAATTACAGAAAGCTTACAAACGTAGCTGGTCCCACAACAATAAAAAAATACATCTCCACGGCCGAGAAATTACGACATTATAGAACGGTAGTCTTGCCGCAAGCCTTATACGCACAGAAACCACAAGCACCAAGGGAATGGCCAAAATGAAAGACATTGAAAAACAAGAAAGGAACATTCTGAGAAAAAAATACGCCACCGTTTTCAGAGATAATTTCTGACAAAATAAGACAGACCCACAGAAGAATTATACAGAGATACTGAATCTATCACGACACTCATCAGAGAACGCAGAGTGAAGTTCTTTACACATATCGCCAGAATGAACTACACCAGACTGACTAAAAGAATATTCAACATAATTTCTACTTTCAACAATTACATATCACCATAGTATACATTCACGACCGCAGCATTTGTAGACAAATAATCAGAAACCAGAAATTTGAATGTAATCACAACCCAAAAGAATTAGGCGTAAATGGACAGATGAAGAGAAGAAGGCAAACAGTGAACGGATGAAGGGTTTCAGGGAAGATATAAGGAAGAAAAGAGCCACCTCCAAAAGCTAGATTTCTTTGTTTTTAGCGCTCTCCTTAAAGGGGAATGTACGCAAAAAATAAACAAGTAGTTCTGTGAAGAACTATACAGCCTATTTTCATATATCCTACTCATATTAATTGCCTCTATCAACATACAAAATTTCAGTTATATTGCTATGTTAGATTCGTAGATACTGAGAACCGACTAAATATTGCAGATAATAGCCAGGTTGGATTTTTATTTATGTACTTTACATGAAGATTATTGTGTACGTGTGGTTTTCAGACTTCAATCGCATGATTAGGACACAAGAAGTAAAAACGAGATTTTAAAATTTCGCACAGCTGCCATCTTGTGGTTATGAAAACAATTGAAATAAATTAGATACCAGTGGATTAACATTTGTATAAGCATTAACGTGCAAAGTTTCACTGCACTCAGATGGTTAAATCGCGAGAAACGTCCATTTAAATATTTATACTTCGCGTCGCCGCCATATTGGATTTGTGCTCACCAGGTTACTGAAAGTCATATAGGTGAACTTATGTTCATAGCCTCTATGAACATAAAACAACAAGTTCCGTGACGAACTAAAGAGCCTACTTTTCTTAAAATTTAAGATCCATGCTAATGATTAATCTCTATGGATCTATCTAGAATAATGACGAAATTAAGTTGGTAATATCGACATTTCTAATTAGTTCGAAATACTGTTTACCTGGCATAATGTAGCCTAATAGAGAACTACAGTTGGCAGCCCTGATGACTGAATATATTCTTAGTTCCATCTCTTAAGGTACAGTATACAAAATTTGGTTGAAGTCCAATGGATAGCATGGACGTTACATGCACTTAAACATTGGATCTAACAGTGCGCGTAAAATCATGTTGGCAACAATGACATACATGTATTGGTCAGAAATAATCTGAAATAATATGATCTATTGTTGTGTCAATTTTGAATGAAATCCGTTAGTTAGTATTGAAGTTACATGCATTTTAAAATTGGACCTATCAGCAGGCTTAGAATCATGTTGGCAGCACTGGCGTAGGCCTATATTAATTAGTTACTCCAAATTAATCTAGAATGCCAGGTAATATACGTGTGCACAGTTAAGAGCTATTGGCTTGTATACTTTCTGATATATCGATATTAGGGTAACAAAAGTAGAGACAGTATTTATTAACAGTTGGCAGCCCTGGTTACTCTTAAGAATCGGCATAGTCATATCTGTTATGGTACACATAGCACACACGAAATATGGTTGAAATCCAAATGATAGTATAGAGGTTACATGCATTTAAATTTGGACCTATCAGCAGGCTTAGAATCATGTTGTAGCACTGACGTATGAAGGTAACTCCAAATTAATATAGAATGTCAGGAACTATACGTGTGTATAGTTTAAAGCTGTCGGCTTGCATACTTTCTGATATATGGGTATTTGGATTAAAAAAAATTGAGAGCATTTATTAACAGTTGGCAGCCCTGGTGGCTCTTGAGAATACGCTCAGTCATATATGTTTATGTACACATAGTACATACAAAATTTGGTTGAAATCCAATTGATAGTGTAGAAGTTATATGCATTTAAAATTTGGACCTATCAGCAGGCTTATAATCAGTTTGGCAACACTGCCATGTGTGGCCTCCTGGAAATTAAACTGCAATATTAGTATCTATATGTGTGCCAATTTTGAAATAGCTCGCATTCATACCTTCCAAGATATCCAACATGGAGCTCAAATTTCAGTTGCGATTTTTCAGCAGTTGGTAGCACTGACATCATTTTCAAATATGGCCGTGAGATATTCAGGTATAGATCTTTACTCCTACCAAATTTTGTTTCGATTGCTGCAGCCGTTTAGGAGTTGATAGGGGGGGGGGGACACACACACACAGCCAGCCAGACAGACAGACAGACACACATTTGCCCGATCTTATAAGACTACTTTTTCCTCATTTTTGCAAAATGTGAAAAGTAGGCTAAAAAATCAGTTTGATTGCTGGGAAAGATTCTTAGATATTGAGAACCGTCAAAATATTTCGGATGCTCGCCATTTTGGATTGTTATATGTAGCCTATAGGCCATAGAGTTATGTACCATTAAAGGAAAATTATTGCGTAGTTTCATTATTCAAACTTTCACTTCGATCGCATGATTACGACACAAGAATAAAAATTTAATTTTAAAATTTCGCACTTCCACCATCTTCAGTTTATGTAAACAATTGAACTAAATTAGATGCCAGTGAATGACAATATGTATAATCATTTACTGTACCACATTTCAATGAGCTCATATGATTAAATCACGAGAAAAATGTATTAGAATGTTTCAAATTCGCTTGGCCGCCATGTTCGTTTCGTAGTATATAGCTTTTTAAAAGTTGCATAGATAATCTTGTAGCAGTGCTCTTTATCACCGTACAAAATTTCAGGTTGATATCATAAATAGTTTCGGAGATATTGAATGCCTGTGAAATATTTCGCACAGCCGCCATTTTGTGGTTATATAAGCAATTGAACGAAGTTAGATGTCGGTGCATTACAATGTATATAAACATATACTGTACCAAGTTTCATTGCGTTTGGTTGGTTAAATCGCGAGAAACGTCTATTTAAAAGTCGCAACTTCGCCTGGCTGCCATGTTGGTTTTGTAGTTACCAGGTTTTCAAATGTCACATAAGTGAATTTCTAGTAGTTCCCTTTATCACCAAACAAAATTCCAGGGTGATATCGGTAATAGTTTCGGAGATATTGAATGCTGGTGAAATATTTCGCACAGCCGCCATGTTGGATTGGTGAGACGTAACAAAATTTGAAAGGCACGGTCGGGGTCGCCCGGAATAGAGCTATGAACTTACCGAGTTTCATTGAAATCTCTCCAGCCGTTTAGATTTTATTAGGGGACACACACACACGAATCACACACACACGCACACACACACACGGACAAAAGTTGATCTCATAAGCCTATTTTTTCAAAATTGAAAATAGGCTAAAAATAAAAATAAAAATAATCATAATATTACAGGAGCTGTACAACAATTTCAGTTACGCACTACTCGAAGAGGCATGATCAAGTAGCCAAGATAATTCACCTGAACCTGGCAAAGAAGCACTCCTTGAGTAATAATGTTCTGCCTTACTCTCAATATATTCCTGATGCTGTTCTGGAGAATGATACACACAAGTTACTCTGGGACAGGTCAGTGCTCACTAGGGTTCGGAAGTTTAAAACCTAAAGAAGAACAAAATATGCATTTAATATGTCCTAAAAACTAGCTAAATATGTCCTAAAAACTATAAAATATGACCTAAAATCTATGAAATATGACATGAATCTTTGGGATAGGTTTTCACTAACATACAGTAAATGCTAAATGACGTCCGTAGAGGAGTGCCTTCTTGGAATCAGGTCTTTTAAACCTGCTATCTGCCTGTTAATAAAAAAGAAACAAAAATATAGGCCTATCCACTACACTATTCAGAAATCCTGTGTTTGAGACTCGACACAGATAACACGTACCTTGTTAACGACGCCTCAATTTAAACACCAATGTTGAAATTATAACCAAATATGACCTTATATCACTAAAATATGACCAAATATGACCAAACCAATAAAAATGGCCGAAATATGCATTTATAGGCAACATCAAATTGCTTTAAACGTGGTCAGGGACCCGTCATTCAAGCTTATTTTTCAGATTTCGGGTAAAATGAGCTCGGGAAAAAAATATGACTTTTCCTTAACATCCGAACCTTAGTGATCACAGATAGACCTATATCAGCAAACAGGCCAGACATTATTCTTATTGATAAAGTGCAGAAGAAAACTCTTCTAATAGACATCGCAGTCCCTAACTCGCATAACATCCAGCACAGTTATACTGAGAAAGTGACGAAATACATGCGTCTGGCTGAAGAGATCCGACAGATGTGGCGACAGGAATTTGTCACTGTATTGCCAATCATAATCTCTTCCACAGGTATCATACCGAAGTCGCTGAAGGCAAACCTCGATAAACTGGGGCTCCACCGTAATCTGCATACCAGTAAGCAGTTCGTTCGTTCCTCAACCTACCGATATAGAGAACTACACTCCATCTTGCAACAAATGCCGATGAGATGGTGAATTGTACCCAATGACATGGTGAACATAATAATAATAATAATAATAATAATAATAATAATAATAATAATAATAATAATAAATGCCGATGATGCCAACTATAACCTGAAACAATCCAGCATATTATCACAGGAGGCTGCCAAGCAATCTCCTCTATCGATTTCTTGAAAAGACAACCAATCGGTCAAAATAGTGAACCTTGCACAAAACTATTGGTTATCTGAAAAATGTAAATATATGTTAGGAATCTACGTCCAGATGTTTGCAACACACTATCCTACCCTAGCCTGTACCGACATGGAAAGTGTGCACCATCCGTAATGTTTAACATAAACAAACTGCGGGATATTGCAATATAAATAGATTCACGGAAATTATAATCCAGTTCTCTGTACATTAAAGGGATTTCTTATGCGGAACTTTTCCGCCAGATGTCATGATTGTTCTATTTGGGACTCAATTGATTTTCCATCCGTTGACATTCTATACGCATCGAATTTGAAGAATAACTAGTTGATAATGCGATACATTTTAATTTTAAAGCGTTTGCAACAGCCTATTTTGTATTATTTGATCCAAAAAACGAAATGATACAACATAGTACCTGTGCGCTATCTGTTGGTACTACTTCAGGATAAACAATATTTAAAATCTTTGGAATTCGTTATTGGGTAGAGAGCAAATGCTGAGCCCACACAATTCCCAAGAAGAAGAAGAAGAAGAAGAAGAAGAAGAAGAAGAAGAAGAAGTCAACGGACAGAATCTCGACAGATATTTATGTTAGAACATATAATAAAGTTATAATTATCGTCGAACATAAACAGTCGTATGCAACTCGCCTATAATGGTAATTAAGACACTCGTATGGAAATTATAAAACTTGCTTCACTCGTTTTATAAACATATTCGTTTCTTAATTATTGCAATTGTAGGCTCGTTGCGTAATGCACTATTGCCTTACTATCAGAAGGCTATGTCCCAGACGCCGTTTTTGAAATTTGTACTCACACGTTATTAGGGGACTGTTCAAATCGAAACATTCAGTGTTCATTAGGCTGGAAAATGACATGATCCTATTCATGGTTGGTCGGTTGGTTCCTCAGTTTAGGGGCTGCGACAACGCGGTCATGTAGCCCCGTGTACTTTGGGTGTGTGTAGAATCTGTCTGATAACCGGTGTTAATTGTGATGGCTGTATTAGTGTGTGTTATCTGTTTTTAATTCAAGTATGGACTGCAGACATTCGATATTTAAGTAGTTCCAACTTTTGATACCAAACGCCACCGTCAACGACCAACTAGTTCTGAACTTGGTTATTAGATTCCACCACAGTCGGCTCCTGGCGACGAATGTTGGAACCTAAGAGCGTTAGTCAAATATAACCTATGTATGTCTACCCCTTATTATTCTCGTTTTCCAACGGGGTCGGGGATGAGATGCGATGGAAGTCTTTGTGGAGATGGTTTTTACGGCCGGATGCCCTTCCTGACGCCAACCTCATGAGAGGAGTTAATGAGAGATGAAATGAATGTTGGTGAATGAAACTGGGCAAGGATGTGGAAGGAAGCGGCCGTGGCCTGTCAGAAGGTACCGTCCCAGCATTTGCCTGGTGTTGAAAATGGGGAAACCACGGAAAACCATTTCAAGGACGGCCGACGGTGGGGCTCGAACCCACGTGTCTACCGAGTCAGCAGAGAGCTTGGTCCCATGACCTAATGCTGCGCTTTAGCCAGCGTAGCCACTACTGGCGGTAGTCAAATATAACCTATAATTTAGCTTCACAGAAGTGCAATATTAGTGGAAGGTTCTTTATCAAGCTAGAAATCTATGACATGGGACCGCCGGCCTTACTTCCCCTCTGAAGGAAGGCATACTAGAGAGATTTTAACGCTCTTAAACAATCCGACGACTTTGGCCGAGTTTGAACCCATGACCTTGGGCATAGAGCTCGGAATGCTACCAAATACACCATCGAAACCGTCTGATCTTATTCATTTGTTAATATTCTCTACCAAATAAAAATGTACTAAAGTGTGACATGCTTCGCTTTGACTTTTGTCCGGTCGAATTGTGTGAATGAACCTCTGTAGAGCCATTATACAGAGTGGGGCGGATCAACGACACCGTAATTAACGCGAAAAAACAAAAAACCTTCATCTAATGTCCTTCTGATGAAAATTAAAATACCATCACAATAGATTCTCATTCAATTGCATATCATATTGTGTGTTTTATTTCTTTTAATCGAATTAGAACGTCCGACTACATTCCAAAACCGTCTTCGTAGTCTGTGTATTGCACGGATTAAATTGCCACTTCACGGTAATGAAATCCCTTGCAGCATAACATCGCTCGGATGAACAACCTCTCCGCACCGCAGGTTCTATCTCTTGCTTTAGACATTGGATCTATCAGCGCGTAAAATCATGTTGGCAACAATGTCATGTATGTGATGGTCAGAAATGATCTGAAATAATATGATCTATTGTTGAGCCAATTTTGAATGAAATCCATTAGTTAGTATAGAAGTTACATGCATTTTAAAATTGGACCTATCAGCAGGCTTAGAATCATGTTGGCAGCACTGACGTATATAAGTTACTCCAAATTAATATAGAATGTCAGGTACTATAGGTGTGGATAGTTGAAAGCTGTCGGCTTGTATGCTTTCTGATATACGGGTATTTGGATAAAAAATAAATTGAGAGCATTTATTAACACTTGGCAGCCCTGGAGGCTCTTAAGAATATGCTCAGTCATATCTATTTATGTACACATAGCACATACGAAATTTGGTTGAAATCCAATTGATAGTGTAGAAGTTATATGCATTTAAAAATTGGACATATCAGCAGGCTTATAATCATTTTGGCAACACTGCCATGTATGGCCTCCTGGAAATTAAACTGCAATATTGTTATCTATACGTGTGCCAATTTTGAAATAGCTCCCATTCATACCTTCCAAGATATCCAACATGGTGCTCAAATTTCAATTGCGATTTTTCAGCAGTTGGTAGCACTGACATAATTTTCAAATATGGACGTGAGCTATTCAGGTATAGATCTTTACTCCTACCAAATTTTGTTTCGATTGCTCCAGCCGTTTAGGAGTTGATAGGGGGACACACACACACAGACAGACAGACAGACAGACAGACAGGCAGAAGGAAGGACAGACAGACAGAAGGACAGACAGACAGACTGACAGACAGACAGACACACATTTGCCTGATCTCATAAGTATACTTTTTCCTCATTTTTGCAAAATGTGAAAAGTAGGCTAATAACCTTTGATAGGCAGAGAATCCTCTTGGAAGCTATACGAACGTGGTAAAAAAATCGGTTCAAATTAACATTATGCCTCTGTTTAAAAGTGATTGAAAAGTCACGAAACGGCGAGTCAGAGTGTGGAAATAGAAGGCCGCCGTTCGCTTGTAGCTTTGTTGTCAAAGTGACCAGATAACCACCAGCTTTCCACTTTCACGCCCTGACTCCCTGTTCCACGTCTTTTCAATCGCTTTAAATAGAGGCTTAATATTAATGTTAGCCGATTTTTTATCACCTTCGTATAGCTTCTAAGAGTATCTTCTGCCAATTACAATCCCATCGGGAGATAGACACTACCAGAGTTCCCTGAAAGGGAATATTTTCTCTGGACACTGGGCGTGTGGTACATTGGAAGTCATGTATCCATTGCTCAATAATTCGTGAGAGTTACCGTACACCTTTCGACGCTTCAGTTTATATTGTATCGATTGGTGGAAACAGATTAGATTAAATCACTGTTAGCTGCTTTGGCTGTGATGTCACGATGTTTTCCGATACACAATTTGTATTTGTCAGGATCTTTGACAAAGAAAGGTTTCAGCCTCATAATACACCCCCCCCCCCCCCCCAAAAAAAAACTACGACTATAAGCAATTGAAACAAGTGTTCCATATAAATGCAGTTTTACAATATTCAAATATTATACAGGTTGTATAACGTATATGATCATAATGACAGGGTCGTACATTTATGGACAGATTTGCCTTGGACAACAGTTTCAGATATTGTATAACCTTCTCTAAGTTTAGAGGTGTCGGATGTCATCTTACGAGATAGTGTTTCGTCTGTTGTCGCATTTGGTCAAGGGATGTTGCGGGTAATTCAGATCGGACCTGAAACCGTGCCACCAGTAACTCAAATATTTTGTGAAAGGGTTTCGTGCAACTCAGATCTTTGTGAAAGGGTTTCGCGCAACTGAGATCTTTGTGAAAGGGTTTACCGCAACTAGCATCTTTGTGGCGGGGGTTGGTGCAACTCAGACATTTGTGAAAGGGTTTCGTACAACTAAGATCTTTGTGAAAGGGTTTCGCGCAACTAGCATCTTTGTGAAATGGGTTCGAGCAACTTACATCTTTTTGAAAGGGGTTCGCACAACTCGGATCTTTGTAAAGGGGTTCGTGCAACTCGGATCTTTGTAAAGGGGTTCGCGCAACTTGGATCTTTGTAAAGGGCTTCGCGCAACTTGGATCTTTGTAAAGGGGTTCGCGCAACTCGGATTTTTGTAAAGGGGTTCGCGCAACTCGATCTTTGTAAAGGGCTTCGCGCAACTTGGATCTTTGTAAAGGGGTTCGCGCAACTCGGATCTTTGTAAAGGGTTTCGCGCAACTTGGATCTTTGTAAAGGGCTTCGCGCAACTTGGATCCTTGTAAAGGGGTTCGCGCAACTCGGATGTTTGTAAAGGGGTTCGCGCAACTCGGATCTTTGTAAAGGGGTTCGCGCAACTCGGATCGTTGTAAAGGGGTTCGCGCAACTCGATCTTTGTAAAGGGCTTCGCGCAACTTGGATCTTTGTAAAGGGGTTAGTGCAACTTGGATCTTTGTAAAGGGCTTCGCGCAACTCGGATCTTTGTAAAGGGCTTCGCGCAACTTGGATCTTTGTAAAGGGGTTCGTGCAACTCGGATCTTTGTAAAGGGATTCGCGCAACTCGGATCTTTGTAAAGGGCTTCGCGCTACTTGGATCTTTGTAAAGGGGTTCACACAACTCGGATCTTTGTAAAGGGGTTCGCGCAACTCGGATCTTTGTAAAGGGCTTCGCGCAACTTGGATCTTTGTAAAGGGGTTCGTGCAACTCGGATCTTTGTAATGGGCTTCGCGCAACTCGGATCTTTGTAAAGGGCTTCGCGCAACTTGGATCTTTGTAAAGGCTTCGCGCAACTCGGATCTTTGTTAAGGGGTTCGCGCAACTCGGATCTTTGTAAAGGGCTCAGCGCAACTCGGATCATTGTAAAGGGGTTCGCGCAACTCGGACCTTTGTAAAGGGGTTCGCACAACTCGGATCTTTGTAAAGGGGTTCGCACAACTTGGATCTTTGTAAAGAGGTTCCCACAACTCGGATCTTTTTGAAAGGAGTTCGCGCAACTCAGATCTTAGTGGAAAGGTTTCGTGCAACTGAGATGTTTGTGAAAGTAGTTCGAGCAACTCAAATCTTTGTGAAAGGAGTTTGCAAATCGTAAAAGTCTGGGATCAACTGCTATAAAGCAAAGGGATTATTTTTTAATCGAATGAATGGACCATGTCCTAAATTTCATCTCAATGGACCCTGTAGGTACTTTGTGGTTGAACATATCGACATTTAGATCAACATGAAGGTAGAGATTGCTAGAATTTATAGCCCCTTGGAGTTCCTTGTTTACGACGGTAACCTGAAGATATTTGTAGAGAGTTATATATCAAGGTGATGGGAATTTTTCATTCAGTGTGGGAAAGACGAGTACAAGAGCGCCATTGTTGGCCCGAATATCATTGGAATAAATCACGGAAGATTGTTGATGTGTTACAGAATTGATAGAAGCCATTGACCTGATCCTGTGATTGGTCAAGGTTTGCGATGCCAGTCATTAACAGTTTACACTATGTTTGATGGTGTTTTTGTTGTTGTTGTTGATTATTCATTTTCTCCGCTGCGTAGCCTTGCTCGTTAAATCGTGCACCATGGTTGTGTGGACAGCTGCATCAAGTCCGAAGATCGCAGGTTCGGAAGCCAGTGTTGACAGTGATTATCGTTAGTGAGTTTTTTCTCCGAGTTTACCCACACTCCCTTCAGTAAAATGCCGGGATAGCACCTTACTACAAGTCCCGGGGCGCCTACCTTATCTCTGTCTTTCATAAAGTCAACACATAAATACAGGTAATGAACTATACGGGGCTGATAACCAATATGTCCCAAGCACCTCAAATGAATTAACAACAGAAACAACATGATTATTCATTTTCCATTCTCCCTTCTGGTTGTCTTCGAGACCACTCTTCCCAATCATGTCTAGTGTTCCTGCTGCATACAGACATTCAGGTCATGTTTTAGCTGTTTCTTGATGTCATCGTCAGGCTTGCCACGATTGGTGTTCTTAGTGGTGGGTTTGGCAGCTGCTTTTCTCGAGCTTTTCTGATGGCCCAGTAGTCCTTCATTTTCCGGCTAAATTGAATCCTACGTTCCTCAGACCATTTCCTAGTCTCGTCTTTTGGTCTGTGGGTAACTTCTGTGAGGGATGTTACGAAGGATTTAATTTTAAGAGCTGTGTGATAGTTACTCCGGTCGGCTATGTCATTTTCATTTATATGGAGTTCCGATAGATCCTTCTCCACTTGCTTCTTCCACAAGAATCCAGTAGCTTTGCCCTTGTTAGCAGCCTTGAAGACCCTATGGGATAACCTGTTTGAGTCCATTCTGAATAGATGTCCGTAAAAAGCCAGTCGCCTTCTTCTGATGGCATCTATGAGATTTTCTTGGTGTTTATATAGCTCACGATTTGGTTGATACCATCGGCTTCGATCTGGTAGAATTCTTGGTCCTACTGTCCGTCTCAGGAACTTTCTTTCTTGTGCCTCGAGGGCTCTTAATGGTGTCTTCTTAGTTAGACATAGGCACGGTGGCCGAGAGCGCTAACGCACTACCTCGTCCCTCGGTGGTATCGGAAGAGCGTGGGTTCGAACCCCTCCCCCAGGGTCCCACGGCTAGTGGGACGTGGGTTGGCGACCACGGGACCCCAGCTGAGTTCGGCATTATTTCCACTTACTTGTGCCGGGCTCCTCTGTGTCATCTTTCCTATCGACCTCACTTGGTCAACTCTTGTTCTTTTCCGAGCCCGACAGTATTAGGGTATCCGAGGCCTAGGGAGTCTTTCACTTTCCCGCCTTAATAGGTCCTTGTCTCATCTTTTCTGATCCCACATTCTTCGAGGGGTCAGCCTTCTTTTTCTTTTCATGTTATCTCCTGCCTTCTGCTCAAGGTCCTCAAGGAGGCAGGGTGTATGTAGCCCCACCACTTCTGGTGCACCCTCAAGGGCTCACGGCTGGTGAGTTCGGGAGTTGGCGACCCCGAGGAATTCCTGAGCTGGGTCCGATTTGTCCCCTCTTTTCCTCTGACAGTGGGGCGGGCCCTCTCCTCTTTCCCTTTCCTATCTGCCTTTCATAGCTCTCCTTCCTTCCAAGTCCCTCAATCCTCATTCTTCGAGAGTTGAGGGCATTTCTTTTCTTCCTGTCCTTTATTTGCCTTATCCTTTATTTGTTTACCATTTCTTCTTCTAGTAGCCTATGTAAGTTTCTAGTTAGTATTAGTTACAGTTTTCATTCTCATCTCATTTCACTATCACCCAAACCAATAGGGGCCGATAACCTAGATGTTAGGCCCCTTAAAACAACAATTATCATCATCATCGAATCTCGCCTCAGCCGTCCTGAAATTTCCTTTCTTGTGGTTTCCCATTTTAACCCCCAGGCAAATACCGGGACGGTTCCTTTAAACAGATCCACGACCGACTTCCTTACAAAATCCCTTCCCTGACCTTTCCTTAATTATACCCAAGTTAGCGGTCTGTCACCATCCCCAGTTGTATCTGCTGACAAAGTGTGTTCAGCTCCCAGACACCGTCCTTGTGACGGTAGAGGAATGATCCCTCGCACAGTCCGTGGGTGAAGCCGAGCTAGGAGGATATGCGATGAAAGAAAATATAATCCCTACCTATATTATTCTGCTAAGGTCCCATTCCAGTTTTGTACCGAAAATGAGGTCCCATTAACACCAACCTACACATATGGGGTACCTACAGGTTCAGCATAACCCAATGCGTAAGCGAAACGCACTCACTTACTCTTTAAATGCCTCACAATTAAATAAATACCTTAAAACATGTATATTTACAATGAAATAATGAAAGAATGCAACGTGGTAACCATGGTAACAGAATCTCACAGGTCCAGCTATCTCTGTTAAGACGCAATGCATTTCCAATTATTACATTACTGTGAAAGTTTCCAGACGGTTATAAGGTTATCACTGAACCAAATTAAGCTGTAAAATTCTTCAATACATACAGTATAATGCACTTAAGGGGGTCAAAGTGCACTCTAGAGTTTTTTCACGCAATTTCCACGTGTGGGTGTGGTACGAAAGGTATTTTTCACCCGACTATAAAGGGTCTCCGAAACCCACACTTAATGGCCCTTAAATTAACAGTGTCTGTGATATTCCCAGAAAACTAACTTCGCTCTGAATGAAGGAATGACAAACCCCTAACCACTGCACCAGTAGCTGAATTGACCAAGTCTGATTATTCATACCAAGGATAAATCAGTCATAGCATTCATGATTGAGATTTTGCTAAGTGTACGCTTTACAACTAGAATATTCGCGGGCGAAGCCGCGACGGGTAATGCTAGTATATATTATTTCAGTAGTATAGATCCCTCCTGCGGCGCTCACAAGCGATAATAATATTGACACCGAAGTCGTTTGAAAGCAATGCGCTGTGTAGAAATTGGAGTTCGGGATATTAAGGTACAGTGCTATTTCTTGTCTCATATTTGCCAGTTCTTTTACGCGAACATAGGGACGGTGCACTTTCCATGTCGATAATTTATATAGAAGGATGCTGTGTTGCTAACTTCTGAACGTAGCTTCATAAATTTCTTGCATATGTCATAGTATTTTCTTGTTACCGTAAAGGTTCGTGCTGATTTTGTCTTTGTGTTTGGGATTGTAACTACAATGGTTGATCAGATATCCAATTTGAACTTTCAAATCGTGTAATTCATGTCCGACATGTTGGATTTTGAGCACTTGCGTGAAGCTATCCTCACCTAATTGGTCACATAACTGTTTCTTGAGCTCTGATTGGTGGTAGAAACTGTATCATAATGAAAACTTGTATTATAATGAGCGTCACTAGAGTACAGTTTTCTGACATATAATATTTACATTTCGCCGGGGTCAAACATAAACATATTTATAGAAGCCCACATAACAATAAAGCCGGGCGGGTGGTTGGTTAATGAACATGCGAGATTTCTTGCACTGGTCCCCTAGTTATTATTGCTATTCTTATCAGTTGCAGACTGGAAAAGAATAAATGGCAACAGCTGGGAGTACGAACGGGAGCCTTGGAAATCAACCATCGTGAGTGGGTGCAATGTTTTAAGCAAATAAACAACTACGATCATTTAGCAATCCATTACAGATGATCATAAAACGCTATCTTAAAGTTTCCACTTGAAGTGCCACTAATGCAAGATATTCTTGGAGATGTTAGTCTAAAGATATGACCTTTCTCAATGGCATCACATCCATCTTTGTTTATGGAGGATGCTTATTTTCGTAGTTCTGATTTCATTATAAGTGAGTAGACTGTAGGCGTTCTCAAACTGGTACACGCGAAGTGCTCCTTAAATGATATTTGGCGCTCACGTTATATGAGTCAAAAAGGGCTCGTGAGCACAACGGTGTTCCTTAAATGGAATTGGGTGCTGCCGTCATACGAGTCAAAAAGGGTTCGTGAGCACCACGGTGTTCTTTAAATGGAATTGGGTGCTGCCGTCATACGAGTCAAAAAGGGCTCGTGAGCACCACGGTGTTCTTTAAATGGAATTGGGTGCTGCCGTCATATGAGTCAAAAAGGGCTCGTGAGCACCACGGTGTTCTTTAAATGGAATTGGGTGCTGCCGTCATACGAGTCAAAGTGTGCTCGCGAACACCACGGTGATCTTTAAATGGAATTTGGTGCTCCCGTGATACGAGCCAAAATGTGCTCGCGAACACCACTGGTTTCCCTTTCCTCTTTTAGTAAATATAGTACAACATCCAGAACAATTATTCACCAGCCTTCACTAAGATCTAGTGACTTGCCCTTTTAAAGTTGACCACACTGCTTTCAATACAAGACAATATTGCACTACGTGGCTTTTCACAGAAAGTTCCTGTGATAACAGATCATGTAAATAGCTACATCAAGCATCAGAACATTATAAATGATGCAACAGGTCACGTATTTAAAAGGATTAAAGAGAAAACGGGACGGCATATTCCGCGATAAATGGGATCGTTGCCTTGTTTACTTCAGAGAACTGCGTCGTTTTGACTCCTCATTCCTTGCTTGTTTACATGTAATTATCAACCAATGATTCTTTTGATTCAAGACAATCATAATAAAGGAAGACATATTACAAATTATACAAGGACATGATAGATTTTCCCCCTTATGCCAGCCCATAATGAGGTCTCATATAAACACCCTGTGTTTCGAAAGAGAGAACTTGAAGGATATGGCGGGAGTTTGGAACAGCTGGCCTGTGTTGCCAAGTTTTATTGTTGCTATAAATCAGCTGATTTAAATAATACACAGGGCTACATTTCGAACATTATTTCGGTACAATTATACGTAATAATTTATAAGTCGATCTTGTGTCAACGCCGAGTACATTCAAATACAGAAGGAAAGACAGAGAAGGAAAGAAAGAAAGAAAGAAAGAAAGAAACAAACAAATAAACAAACAAACAAACATATAAATACATAAATAAATAAATAAATAAAGAAAGAAAGAAAGAAAGAAACTAACAAAGAAAGAGAGAAAGAATGAAAGAAAGAAAGAAAGAAAGAAAGAAAGAAAGAAAGAAAGAAAGAAAATAAATAGAAAAAATGAAATGAAGAAAAAAAGAAAGAAAGAAAGAAAGAAAGAAGGAAAGAGAGTAAGAAAGAAACAACCAAAAACAAATAAATAGATAAAAAATAATAAACAAACAAATAAAGAAAGAAATAGAAAGAACGCAAAAAGAAAGAAAAATGAAAGAAAGAAAGAAAGAAAGAAAGAAAGAAAAAATGAAATAACGAAGGAAAGCGAAAAGAAAAAAGAAAAAAAGAAAGACATAAAAAAGAGAGAAAGAAAGTAAGAACGAAGAAAGAAAGGAAGAAAGAAAAAATAGAAAAATAAATATTTAAATAAATAAAGAATAAAAAGAAAAAAGTAAGAAAGAAAAAAGAAAGAAAGAAAGAAAGAAAGAAAGAAAGAATGGAATAAATAATAAATAAATAAGTAAATAAATAAATAAATAAATAAATAAATAAACAATGATTGAATGAATGCATAAATAAATAAATAAACCCCATCCCCTACCTGAAAAATAACATTTACACACACAACTACAGTCAGCACAAAATCTCATGTTATCAGACAAATTAAACACACACACCCAAGTACATGGGGCCCAGGGAAGGCAATATTATTGTGACACTGAAATTATATTACATTTTCAATTGAGAATGTTTTGCCTTTCAGCATCCAGATGGGCAAAACGATGTAAAATAATAATAATAATAATAATAATACAATTAAATGTTCCCTACTGATATTAAAGAGGAAAATACGAACATTGTTGAACCAACTTTGATTACAGCGCTTCAAATATTAGCAGAGATGTTCTCATTGTTGAATGTACCATTGCTAACTATAATCTCTTGAAAGGCGTATACCGGTAATAATAATAATAATAATAATAATAATAACAGTAATGATACAAAGTTTCTAAGTGTATCGGAGATACTCGATTTTCTTCTTAAACAGGAAAGAAGTCGGCGTTCTATCTCGTTATAATAATTGGCATATTTTTAGGCTATTTTCAATTTTGAAAAAAAATAGGCTTATGAGATCACCTTTTGTCCGTGTGTGCGCGCGCGTGTGTGTGTGTGTGTGTGTGAGATGTGTGTGTGTGTGTCCCTAATAAATTCTAAACGGCTGGAGCGATTTCAATGAAACTCGGTAAGTTCATAGCACTATTCCGGGCGACCTCGATCGTGCCCTTCAAATTTTGTTACGTCTCACCAATCCAACATGGCGGCTGTGCGAAATATTTCACCAGCATTCAATATCTCCGAAACTATTACCGATATCGCCCTGAAATTGTGTACGGTGATTAAAGGGCACTACTAGAAGTTCATCTATGAGACTTTCAAAAACCTGGTTACTACAAAAATAACATGGCTGCCAAGCGAAGTTCTGACTTTTGAATAGACTTTTCTCGCGATTTAACAATCCAAACGTAATGAAACTTGGTACAGCAAATGTTTATACACATTGTAATGCACTGGAGTCTAAGTTAGTTCAATTGTTTACATAACCTCAAAATGTCGGCTGTGCGAAATATTTCACTGACATTCTATATCTCCGAAACTATTACAGATATCACCCTGAAATTATGTACGGTGATGAAGGGTACTGATACAAGTTTAACTATGTAACATTTATTAACCTGTAAAGTACAAAACGAACATGGCGGCCAAGCGAATTTGAAATATTTTAATATACTTTTCTCGTGATTTAACTTTCTGAGCGCAGTAAAATGTGGTACAGGAAATGTTTATACACATTGTAATGCACTGGTATCTAATTTAGTTCAATTGTTTACATAACCTCAAGATGGCGGCTGTGCGAATTTTAAAATTAAGTTTCTATTTCTTGTATCGTAATCATGCGATCGAAGTGAAAGTGTGAATAATGAACCTACGCAATAATTTTCCTTAAATGGCACAGGACTCTATGACCTATACATTTAACAATCCAAGGTGGCGACCATCCGAAATATTTAGACTGCTCTGAATATCTACGAATCTATTATAGCAATCAAACTGAATTTTTTAATGTTCTTAGGGGCTATGAACTTAAGTTCTCCTATAGGACTTTAAATAACCTGGTGATCACAAATCCAATATGGCGGCGACGCGAATTATAAATATTCACTTGGATGTTTCTCGCAATTTAACCACCCGAGTGCAGTGAAACTTGGTACAGTAAATCTTTATACGAATGTTAATCCACTGGCATCTAATTTATTTCAATTGTTTCCATAACCACAAGATGGCAGCTGTGCGAAATTTTAAAATCTTCTTGCTACTTCTTGTGTCCTAATCATGCGATTGAAATTTGAATGCTACACGTACACAATAATCTTCGTGTAACAGTACATAACTCTAAGACCTACATATTTAAAATCCAACATGGCGACCATCCGAAATATTTAGTCGGTTCTCAATATCTACGAATCTATTACAGCAATCAAACTGAAATTTTGTGTGTTGATAGTGGCAGTTAACTTAAGTAGGATATATGAAAATAGGCTGTATAGTTCTTCACGGAACTACTTGTTCTTATTTTGTTCTTATATATCTTTCGGCGAAAACTTTTCCCGAGATGTGATGGGATGTGATGAAAATGTAGGAATGCCGTGTTGATACAACAACAGCAGTCCTGAGTTTGTTTATACAGCGCGACGCCGACCGGTCGGTTGGGCTGATCTGATGACGGCTTCGTCTTGTGTAATAACAAGTGGCCATGGAGAGTTGTGGCATAATGCAGCCTTAAAATAGCAAGAGTAGGGACAAATATAACCCTATTAAGGGAAGTGTTTACAGGGCCACCGGCTTTGACTGAGTGGGTGGACATACGACGGCCTGCCCATTATATTTACCTTTACAGCCAATTGTGTGTGTGCGCGTATGTGTGTCCCCAATAAAATCAAAACAACTTGAGCTATTTCAATTACACTCGGTAAGGTCATAGTACTATTTTTTTCCGACTCCGACCGTGCCCTTGAAACTTTATTACGCCTCACCAATCCAACATGGCGACAGTGCGAAATATTTCACTGACATTCTACAGCTCCGAAACTATTACTGACATCACCCTGAAATTTAATACAGTAATAATATTATTAATAATAATAATATCATATGGCCTCGTGTGCCGAGTGCAAGCATTTTTATTTGACACCCAGAGGGCAGCATGCGTGTCGATTTTCGTCATTCCTTGGAACGCTTTCTAGGAGAGATTGGAGGAACTTTGTGTTGGCGGAAAATATCGAGATTAATTTTGCCTTTATGAACACGACCTACTGAATTCTTATGGGTTCTTTAACATGCCAACAACGTATGACATGCGTGTCGTGAGTTTTGTTGCCTTTCAAGAATCACTGACCATAGCCAGGAACGATCCTGCAAGCTTGGGGTTGGTAGTCCGACAAGATAACCACTCCCCCACCGTGGCAAACCGTACGGTAATAATGGGCACTAATAGAAGTTCACCTATGTGACTTTCAAAAACCTGTTACTGTAAGTGAAAAACGAACATAGCGGCCAAGCAAAGTCGAAACATTTAAATTGACTTTTTTCGCGATTTAACCATCCGAGCGCAGATAAACTTGGTACAGCAAATATTTGTAATGCATTGACATCTAATTTAGTTCGGCGGCTTCGGTGGCGTAGTCGGTGGCATGCTGAGCTTCTATGCCCAAGATAGCGGGTTCAAATCCGGCCGAAGCCGACGGATTTTTTAAGAGTGTTAAAAATCCCTCAGTATGCCTTCCTTCGGAAGGGAAGTAAAGCCGGCGGTCCCATGTCATAGATTTATGGCATGTTAAAGAACCTTCCACTAATTGCATCTGTGTGAAGCTAAATTGGATAGGTTAAGAATGTAAACAACGCTCTTAGGTTTCTTTGTTCGTTGCCAAGAGCCAACTGCGGTGGCGTCTAGTAGCTAAGTTCTGAACTTGGCCTAGTAGTCGTTGACGGTGGCGCTTGGCGGCAAAATTAGGAACTATTTGAAAAATTCTAAGTTGCAGTACTTAAATTAAAAAACAGATAACACACACTAATACAGTCATCACAATTAACACCGGTTATCAGACAGATTCTACACACACCCAAAGTACACGGGGCTACATGACCGCGTTGTCGCAGCCCCTAAACTAAGGAACCAACCAACCTAATTTAGTTCAATTGTTTACATAACCTCACGATGGCGGCTGCGCGAAATTTTAAATTTCTTGTGTCCTAATCATGTGATCGAAGTCAACGTGCGAATAATGAACCTACGCAATAATCTTCATCTAATAGTACATAACTCTATGGCTTACATAGAAATCCAACATGGCAACCATCCAAAATATTTAGACGGTTCTAAATATCTATTTATATATGACAGCAATCAAACTGAAATTTCGTATGATGATACAGGCTATGGACATAAGTTCAACTATGGGACTTTCAAATAACCTGGTGAGCACAAATATAACATGGCGGCGACGCGAAATTTAAGTCTTTAAATGGATGTTTCTCGCAATTTTATCATCTGAGCGCAGTGAAACTTGGTAGGGTAAATGCTTACACAAATTTTAATCCACTCACATCTAAATTATTTTAATTGTTTTCATAACCACAAGATGGAGGCTGTGCGGAATTTTAAAATCTCGCTTTTATTTCTTGGGTCCTTATCATGCGATTGGAATTTGAATAATACACCTACGCAATCATTTTCATGTAATAGTACATAACTCTATGGCCTACATATAAAAATCCAACATGGCGACCATCCGAAATATTTAGACGGTTCTCAATACCTACGAATCTTTTTTGATGTCCTGCCAGTATCTCTTGAGCTCATCACTCAGCGCCTTCTTCCGATCTTCTGAAAGAGGTCCCCTCCGTCTTTTGGGTTCTGCCCCTACCTTAAATCCCTGGTAATTTTTAATTAGGTGTCTGAATTCACACCTGTTCATAGTTTTGCAGTCCGGAATACCAATTTCTATAAGGTCTTTGTTGCATTCTTCGAACCATGCCAATTTTTTCCTCTTTGGTTACACGAAATTCGAAATTTTCTTTGTTGGACGATCGTTGGACATTCTGAAAATGTGTCCATAAAACAACAACCTTTTCCTTTTTATTGTTGACGTGACTGGTTCTATCTTTCTATATAACTCTTCGTTTGACTTCAAACGTAATCTCTTACAGCAATCAAACAGGAAATTTGCACATTGATAGAGGCAATTAACATAAGTAGAATATATGAAAATAGGCTATTTAGTTCTTCACGGAACTACTTGTTCTAAGAGAAATCCAAATTATTATTGATATAAGTATTATTTCTTATTTACGAATAGATCCCTGAGCATCACGATACAAGTTAATTTATCTTCGTGTTCCTCCAGTATTCCTGCATATGGACGCTGTGTTGCTGCTTCTGTTCATCCGACCAGGTTCTTCCAGTCTTCGCATATCTTCCGTCTTGGAGCCCTTCCAAATTGTAAATGTATCCCTAACTAACATCTGAACTTCCTCAATGTTGGACCTTCCTAGATCTTGAACTTCTTTAACCCATAACGTAGTTGTCTTCTTGCACCTTAGATAGTCGAATGTCCCTTTGGTTATTTTTGTTTTCGTCCATTCTGACCCTCAGGGGCTCACGACTAGTGGGACGTGGGTTGGCGACCACGGGGCTCCAGCTGGGTTTGGCATTACTTCCACTTACTTGTGCCGGCCTCTCTGTCATCTTTCCTATCGACCTCCTTGGTCAACCCTTGTTCTTTTCCGACCGCGACGGTAATAGGGTATTCGAGGCCTAGGGAGTCTTTCACTTTCCCGCCTTAATTGGCCCTTGTCTTGTCTGATCCCTCATTCTTTGAGGGGTCAGACCTCTTATATTCTCTTCACATCTCCTGCCCTCTGCTCAAAGCACTTAAGGAGGCAGGATGTGTGTAGCCCCACCACTTCTGGTGCACCCTGGATAGTGCTACACCCTCACGGGCTCACGGCTGGTGAGTTTGGGAGTTGGCGATCCCGAGGGATTCCTGAGCTGGGTCCGTTTTGTCCCGTTTTTCCTCTGACCTTGGGGCGGGCCCTCTCCTCTTTCCCCTTTCCTATCTGCCTTTCTTGGCTCTCCTTCCTTCCTAGTCCCTCAATCCTCATTCTGTGAGGGTTGAGGGCATTTCTTTTCTTCCTGTCCTTTATTTGCCTTATCCTTTATTTGTTTACCATTTCTTCTTCTAGTGTGTAAGTCTGTAGTTAGTACTAGTTATAGTTTTCATTCTCATCTCATCTTTCACGATCACCCAAACCATTAGTGGCCGATAACCTAGATGTTAGGCCCCTTAAAACAACAATTATCGTCATCGTCATCCGAGAAATGACAACCTCCTCCTTTTCATAGTTTCTGAGATTTTCTCCACATTTTTGTAAACTTCATTGTTGTTCCGAAGTTTCCAAATGGTTTCAGTGTGGACTGGACCCATGATTATCCGAAGTATTATTCTTTCTAGGATCTCCAGCTTCTACAACCTGTAAGCCATTTTATTATTATTATTATTAGCTTCGCCCGGGAATAGTTATGAATGCATTACATGATAAGAGCTTTTTTTTTGCGATGCCAATGAACTACGATATATATCTGTTTTACGTCTCGGCATGACGGGTTGAAATCACTGACTGGACTAATAATTATATTAGCATGGAGATGCATGTGCAACGAATTCTTGTCAGACGTAATTTAAGAATGGCGAGGTGCATTAAACAGAAATCCCCCTTTCGTCCAATCTTAACTTGACTGTGTATTTTTCGGAACGAAAAGTTCACAGGCGAAATGAAGAAAAGCCGAGTTGCACTTTCAGGGAAACTCTAAGCACAACCACTCTTCTCTGAAGTCTTAACTAAACACGACTCGACAGTTTGCTGCTGGCTGTATCTGGGATCATAGGCTCGCCCACTAGCTAGGCTGTAACTGGGGTAATAGGCTCGCCTCTAGCTAGCTCGTAAACTGTCAGTAATTGAATAGAGATTGTTTGAAGAAATGAAAACGTAACAACACTTATAGTGGGCGATGTCTTGAAGATAGAGATGTGCTCTCGCGGACTTTTTTGTAAAACTTTTCATGCTGAACAATTCTTACACTCATAGTATATAGATACTTTTAACGGGTTGCCCAGCGTAAGTTTAAAAAGTGCACGGACGCCAGTTTTTTTCGACTTTTTCACCGAAACCGTTACTACTCGGCTTCCTTTGATCATACATAAATTATTTTCTACATAAATCATCCTCGAGATATCCTTTACAGAATGGTGAAAACCGTATCAAAATCCATCCAGAGGTTCTCAAGATTACCCGTGACATCCAAGAATCGGGGACTTTGTTTTATACTTAGTAGAGATTATTATTACCGGGTGAGTTAGCCGTGGGCGTGGCTGCAGGCAGTCGCTCACATCCGGGAGGTGAGGAGGTTCGAATCCCCCCCACCGGCAACCTTGAAGATGGTCTTCTGTGGTTTCGGATCTTCCTTCCAAGCAAATGCCGGCGTTGGTCCCTAACTATAGGCCACAGCCGCTACCTTCCAATTCCTCGTCCTTACTTCCACACTTTTCTCCCCAGACAACACTACACACGAGACGGTACGTGTAGCACACCCCATGGGTGTCCGGATAGAAGCAGCTACAAACTCTGGCGAGCCGAACATGTCCTCGGACACTCCCGGCACTATTATGTCACATTCATTTCACCACATCAGTGGGTACAAATCAACATATCGTCGTCTTTTTTCAAAACGGTATGGCGACTTCTCTCAGGGTGACACATTAAGAAACGAGCGAACCATGGAACAGTCTTCTACATGATGAAATGTAGACTAGGATGTATTCCTAATTCTTCTAGGTTGTGAGCCAATGATTTAGGGATGATGCCGGTAGAAGAAATAACTATGGGCAGAACCACTGCACTTTCCTGTCTCCACATTTGCCGTATTTCCTCAGCCAAGGGCAGATATTTGGTGATTTTCTCACAGCATGTTTGTTGCAGATAATACGATTTGGGCACTGTGATATCAATAATAAAGGTGCTCTTTCGCACTTTGTCCAGAAGAACGATATCTGGCCTGTTCGCTGGTACGGTTTTATCAGTAATAACTGATCTGTCCCATGACAACTTGTGAGTAGTATTTTCCAAAACAGCGCCAGGAGCATAATGATAGTAAGACAAACTATTTTCAGAAAGTTCTATCTTCTTCTTCTTGTTGTTCCGTATAGGCCAACTACGGAACACGATATTCAACTATTTTGCTTGGAGTGGGCCTTGATGTTTGCCCAGTAGTTACGCATCCTCTGGCTGTGTTGTTCTTTTCTCTCCTTTGTCCAGAGGGCACCTGTCTTCTTCCTTGGGGGTTTTTCCTGGAACTTTATTTGCTTTAATTTACTCCTGAGAGACGTTCGATCTTTTATGTCCTTTTCCGTAACTCCCAGTTCCAGCAGATCTTTGTGCACTTCTATCAGCCATGGTGACTTGGTCTTCCTTCTTTGCCAGTATGTGAGTAGCTGGTTGGTCAGCCTAGTTGGATGCATCCTGGAGACGTGTCCATAAAATGTTAGACCTCTCTTCCTGGTCACGTCTGTAATTCTTTCAGAGTAACTATAGAGCTCCTGGTTGGGCCGTCTAATATATTTACTCCCTTCCTTGATTGGTCCCAATATCTTCCTCATTATCTTCCTCTCTTGGATTTCTAGTTTGTCCGTGAGTCCTTTCCTGTTTAACATGAGGCATATAAAGCTTCAGGGCGGATGACCGTTTGATAGTGCTTCATTTTGGTGTTACGGGAGAGACACTTCTTATTGTAGATGTTCTTAGTCAGTCGGTATGACAGTTCTAGCTTATTATTACTATTATTATTATTATTATTATTATTATTTGGCAGATCAAATGGGAGCAAGGAGACCGAAGCCAGTGGACTAAGAGATTGATCCCTCAGGTCAAGGTTTGGGGGAATTAGGTCTTTGTAGGTTTTATTTAGTCTGTAAAGGGAAGGGAAAAGGTTACCCACTTTAGATGAAACACAGCCGTCAATAACGAGTAAAAAATAATGTTCTGGATTATAAATTTGAACATCTCCTCAGACATTATTATGTCATCACCTTCCTTTCATTAATTTCTCGCATGTGATGTATCTGCACAGGTGTCATTGTATTACACACAAACAGAAAAATATTCTAGAACGTTCGAAAGCTTTGGAAGTAACATCTAAATAGGTCAGTAGAGATAAATAATTTATAAATTAATTTTCTGAGAGAGGGATTAAACGAACAACATTCTAAATTTTGTTAACGAGGTAGACGACCGAATTGCTGAGTGGTTGATGTTGCCAACTCCGCAGGATGTTATTTAGTGTAACTTACGACATTCTCTGAGAATTTGTAGCACCTTTGAAAAGTTGGATTAAGTTTTCGTAATATACCGCTAGGACATACGATCATATGTCCGTTAGCAGTTCTACGCAAATATTTATGTTCTATATTTGATTGAGAAATTCTCAAACAGACTTGGAGACCTAGTTTTGGGGAGAAAATAAACAGAAATGAAACAATGGAGCCAAACCACCAAGTATTATAAAAACTCATATTGACGTCAGGTGAAAGGCTAAATGGTGTGAGAGAATTCTGCTTGTTGGGAAGCAAGGAAGAACGGAGCAAAGAGGATATAAAGAGCATGTTGGTTCAGGTAAGGAAAGCATTTATACGGAAAATAAATCGGTTGGCATCAAATATGGATTTAGATATTAGAAAGTGATTTTTGAAAACGTTTGTCTGGAGTGCGACGCTGTATGGAAGTGAAACTTGGACTGTTGGTCGAGTGGAAAAGATGAGAATAGAAGCATTTAAAATTGCGGTGTTACAAGAGAATTATGAAATTGGCTTCGGTGGCGTAGTCGGTAGCATGCTGAACTGCTATGCCCAAGATCGCGGGTTCAAACCCGGCCGAAGTCGTTGGATTTTTAAGAGCGTTAAAATCCTTCAGTATGCCATCCTTCGGAGGGGAAGTAAAGCCGGCGGGCCTGTGTCATAGATTTATGCCATAAAAAAGAACCTACCACTACAATTGGTAGTGTGTAGCAAAATTTTGTAGGTTATTTGGCTAGAAACGCTCTATAAAGTTCCAACGTTCGCCGCTAGGTGTTAGTGACAGTGGCCTCTGGTAGCCAAAATTGAACTTTCATTCATCTTCATTCATTTCATCTCTCATTAACTCCTCTCGTGAGGTTGGCGTCAGGAAGGGCATCCGGCTGTAGAAACCATCAGTCACGTGGATTTTCATCGCATGTCATCCCAGACCCCCTTCGACACGGGATTAATAAGAGGTAGACATAGACAAGAGAATGATGAAATTTAAATGCGCAGATAGAGTAACAATTGAAGAGGTATTGAGACTAGTGGGAGAGGAGAGATGTTTCTGGCGACTGCTAATGAGGAAAAGAGATAGGTTGGTAGGGCTGTTTTTTAAGTAAGGGCCGTTTTTTTAAATTAACCGAACATTTTGTTTTGAAACCACATTTATTTTTAGGTTTTACATACCTTCCTCTATTTTTCTACATAGTTGCCTTGTTCATTCAGGCACTTGTCATACCTTAAAACTAAGTTCTGAAATCCCTCTGCATAAAAGTTTGCCGCCTGCTCTGACAACCAAGAATTCACAGCTGTTTTCATTCTTCATCGTCGGCGAAGCGCTTCTCACCAAGATGACGTTTCAGCTGCGAAAAGAGGTGGAAATCGCTCGGAGCAAGAAGCGGATGACATGTTGAGTCGAATCATCACAGGAGATGAAACATGGGTATCCCATTCCACCCTTGAAACCAAGCAACAGTCAATGGAATGGCGACACTCAATCTCTCCTGTCAAAGTCAAACCCAAACAATCCCCGAAGAAGTGAAAACAACCGTGAATTCTTGGTTGTCAGAGCAGGCGGCAAACTTTTATGCAGAGGGATTTCAGAACTTAGTTTTAAGGTATGACAAGTGCCAAAATAAACATGGCAACTATGTAGAAAAATAGAGGAAGGTATATAAAATCTAAAAATAAAGGTGGTTACAAAATAAAATGTTCGGTTAATTAAAAAAAGGCCCTTACTTAAAAAGCAGCCCTCGTACTAAGGCACTCAGGAATAGCAAATTTAGTTATGGAAGGAAGGGTCGAGGATAAGAACTGTAGAGTTAGACCAAGGTTAGAATATGTTAAACAGACTGCCTTGGGATGTAGGGTGTGGTAGCTATGTAGAGATGAAACGATTAGCTCAAGACATGGAGGCAATGAGAGCTGCATCAAACCAGTCAAAAAATGAAGACTCAAAAACATATCCGAAAAGTACACTTCTTTTTAAAATATGTGGCTGTTGTTGTTGCTTCAAGAAGGGGTTTGGGATATCTATGTTAATTAGCCCCATGTACTAGTGTGTGTAATGATAATTATTAGATTGTAGAATTGGGGCAGATGACCACGTCGTTTCGCCTCTTAAAATCACCTTCACTAGACACTTGAATTGGGTTAAGTTCCTTTGGACTTAAAATAAGGTACTATTTGCGTAGAGGGTGTGCCAAAGAAACCAAAACATTCACATTTCATATGCCCCTAGTATCTTCACTGAAGATCGTTTGAGGGTGTCGATGTTTCAGCTCAATATAACACCCCAGACCAGATGAAACAAGACACCATTTTTAATTTTGCTGTTGTTTTAGGTGGAAATTGTCATTATAGAAAAAAACCTTCATTGTTTTGAATGTTTTACGTGGCGCTGCTAATATTTGTCTTGTGCGTTTATGTTTTTATGAGTTTAGTATTTTTGTGTGAGTCTGTTGTTTCTGTATCTCTTTAGTTTGGTTTTGTATGGAATGTGTTTTCAGTGTTTTGCGTCTCTTTTGTTTGGTTTCAAATTGCTTGTATTTTCTGTGTTTTGCGTCTCTTTTGTTTGGTTTTATATGGATTGTGTTTTCTGTGTTTTGTTTGGTTTTATATGGTTTGTGTATTCTGTGTTTTGTTTGGTTTTATATGGTTTGTGTATTCTGTGTTTTGTTTGGTTTTATATGGTTTGTGTATTCTGTGTTTTGTTTGGTTTTATATGGTTTGTGTATTCTGTGTTTTGTTTGGTTTTATATGGTTTGTGTATTCTGTGTTTTGTTTGGATTTATATGGTTTGTGTATTCTGTGTTTTGTTTGGTTTTATATGGTTTGTGTATTCTGTGTTTTGTTTGGTTTTATATGGTTTGTGTATTCTGTGTTTTGTTTGGTTTTATATGGTTTGTGTATTCTGTGTTTTGTTTGGTTTTATATGGTTTGTGTATTCTGTGTTTTGTTTGGTTTTATATGGTTTGTGTATTCTGTGTTTTGTTTGGTTTTATATGGTTTGTGTATTCTGTGTTTTGTTTGGTTTTATATGGTTTGTGTATTCTGTGTTTTGTTTGGTTTTATATGGTTTGTGTATTCTGTGTTTAGTTTGGTTTTATATGGTTTGTGTATTCTGTGTTTTGTTTGGTTTTATATGGTTTGTGTATTCTGTGTTTTGTTTGGTTTTATATGGTTTATGTTTTCTGTGTTTTGTGTCTCTTTTGTTTGGTTTTATGTGGTTTGTGTTTTCTGTGTTTTGTTTGGTTTTATATGGTTTGTGTATTCTGTGTTTTGTTTGGTTTTATATGGTTTGTGTATTCTGTGTTTTGTTTGGTTTTATATGGTTTGTGTATTCTGTGTTTTGTTTGGTTTTATATGGTTTGTGTATTCTGTGTTTTGTTTGGTTTTATATGGTTTGTGTATTCTGTGTTTTGTTTGGTTTTATATGGTTTGTGTATTCTGTGTTTTGTTTGGTTTTATATGGTTTGTGTATTCTGTGTTTTGTGTCTCTTTTGTTTGGTTTGTGTATTCTGTGTTTTGTTTGGTTTTATATGGTTTATGCTTTCTGTGTTTTGTGTCTCTTTTGTTTGGTTTTATGTGGTTTGTGTTTTCTGTGTTTTGTTTGGTTTTATATGGTTTGTGTTTTCTGTGTTTTGCGTCTCTTGTTTGGTTTTATATAGTTTGTGTTTTGTGTCTCTTTTGTTTGGTTTTATATGGATTGTGTTTTCTGTGTTTTGCGTCTCTTGTTTGGTTTTATATAGTTTGTGTTTTGTGTCTCTTTTGTTTGGTTTTATATGGATTGTGTTTTCTGTGTTTTGCGTCTCTTTGGCTTGGTTTGGTTTGTTATGGTTTGTGGTTTCTATGTTTTGTTTTGGTTTTATATGGTTTGTGTTTTCTGTGTTTTGCGTCTCTTGTTTGGTTTTATATAGTTTGTGTTTTGTGTCTCTTTTGTTTGGTTTTATATGGATTGTGTTTTCTGTGTTTTGTGTCTCCTTTGTTTGGTTTTATATGGATTGTGTTTTCTGTGTTTTGTTTTGGTTTTATATGGATTGCGTTTTCTGTGTTTTGTTTGGTTTTATATGGTTTGTGTTCCCTGTGTTTTGTTTTGCTTTTATATGGATTGTGTTTTCTGTGTTTTGCGTCTCTTTTGTTTAATTTTATATGGTTCGTGTTTTCTGTGCTTTTTGTCCCTTTTGTTTGGTTTAATTTTTTGTGTATATTATGTGTGATTTTTTTCTTTTTGGTTTTTGTATGTTCTATGTTGTTTTGTTTATTCATTGGAAGGTTGCAATTAGGCAAGTACACAAGTACAATAATATACTCATTAACTAAATTAAAAAAGGCCAACACTCAAAACATCAATTCAACGAAATAATAACAAAACAAGCTCATCAAATTCAATAAGTGAACAAAAAAACAAAGGAAAACATTAACCTTGGAAAACAATCAACAACAACGCAAGATTAAATTAAAAAAAGGATAAAAGGACTGTAGCTTACATGAAGCAAGCAAGGTAATAAAATAATAATTAGAACATACGACAGAACCGGCTCAAGCTGGAAGATTCAAGAGAGTCTTCCGGTTAATTGATTGCAAGTTTTGTAGCGCGGGGGATTATTCGATGGTTGACAACGCTGCTGTAAGGGAATTTACTCCGTCACATCGGGAACTATGGGAGCTAATTGCTATGAGACGAGTGACCTAGTTCTAAGTAAAGATAACCAAAGTTCATCCACATTAGGTGTTCATTAGCATTCCTGTAGCTGAGCACCATTATCTCTGATCGCTTCAACAACTTCACGTACAGGGGGTGACCAATTTTGCCAACTTGTATTTGCTGAAAATCACTGGGTTAACTTATAATCACTTTAGTCCTATGTTACCAAGAGTGAAACATTAATTGTGCATAAGGAATTACGCACATGCATACACAAAATGTATGGAGTTTGTCATCTTTAGTTTTTATAAATTAAAACGTATATTTGAATTCGAAATTTAGTGGTTTTCAGCAAACTGGTTAAAAATATAGAGTTGGCAAAATAATACAGAAACTTGTTCGAAACGCGACTTTTCCTCTTCTTCTTTCTCTTTCGTCAACATTGCTTTCAAAAGACATCTTTCATCCTGCTTCTTGGAGCAGTATACGTCTCACATTTGATTACTGTATTATGTTAAAATACTTTTTTAAAAGTTCAATTATAACACAAGGACAATAGCTGACAACCTGTCTACGTCAATAGCTTAATAGCTTGATTAATCTCTTGTAATTTATTTCAGGATTAGGGCATAACCCAGCTCTTTTTGGGTACATTCGTGTTGACCGACTGAAAAGCACTAAACTTTTGTTATTGTTTTCTTGTACGGTATAAGGTGTTTTTTTCGGGCTGATAGTCTGTATGCACTCTCACTCTTTTGTATATCATTTTTCCATTATCATTAGTATGTATGTCTACCCCTTATTATTCCCGTTTTCCAACGGGGTCGGGGATGAGATGCGATGGAAATCTTTGTGGCGATGTTTTTACGGCCGGATGCCCTTCCTGACGCCAACCTCATGAGAGGAGTTAATGAGAGATGAAATGAATGACAGTGAATGAAACTGGGCAAGGATGTGGAAGGAAGCGGCCGTGGCCTGTCAGAAGGTACCGTCCCAGCATTTGTCTGGTGTTGAAAATGGGAAACCACGGAAAACCATTTCAAGGACGGCCGACGGTGGGGCTCGAACCCACGCGTCTACCGAGTCAGCAGAGAGCTTGGCCCCATGACCTAATGCTGCGCTTTAGCCAGCGTAGCCACTACTGTCGGTTTCCATTATTATTATTATTATTATTATTGTATTGTTACAGTCTTTCTGTTACTATAATTGTTAGCCTATTATTATTTATATTGTGAATGTAAGTGAAATGTTTTATTTTTATAAGCCCTAATCTTATTTTATGTAGGGCGCTAGTGTAAACGAGTTCTTAAGCTCTAAGTGTAGCCGTGAAAATCAAATCAAATCAAAATCTTTCTCTCACTTTCTCTTCCCCTTCCTTCTCCTCCTCGAATATTTACAAACAAAATCAAAACAAAGAAAGTTAACCCTCAATTTCTATAAAACTTGGCAATGGCTCAAGAAAATTATTTCCTTTTACACTACTATATGTAACTAGAAACTTTCTTTGGCAAAAGCTACTTCCATTACGGTGATTCCATTTATGGCATCACTATAAACAATGTTCCTTTTCAAGACAACCAACAAGTATAGAAAACTGGTCCTTTGGCTATATAATCATTAAAATAGTACAGACAATGTGTATCAATTACTTTTTGGTTCACATTGAGGTGCAATTTTTAATAATAATTATTATCTGAGTTTTATTGATTTTTTGTTAATAATAAATATTTAAAACTAGTACATTATGCAACGAGCCTATAATGGCTATAATTAAGACACGAGTATACGCTCGTTTTATAATTTCCATACGAGTGTCTTAATTATAGCCATTATAGGCGATTTGCATACGACTGTTTATGTTCGACGATAATTATAACTTTATTATATGTTTAACATAAATATTCATAAATATCTGTTCAGTCACTAGAATTTTGTGATCGGGTTCTGCGGTGGGTAGTATATCTCTGTTTTCCAAGCTCTTTGGACAACCGACGCATGCGCTCTGTGTGCTTCAATGCCATATGTTCGGATTTTGCACCAGTATTCAGTAAAACTGTCACCGAACTCGTTTCAAAACCATGCGCTGTGTAGAAATTGGTTTTGGGGATATTAAGGTACAGTGCTATTTCCTGTCTTATATTCACCAGTTTATTTACGCGAACATATGGACGGTTCACTTTCGGTAATTTATATAGGCATGTTGGATTTTGAGCGCATGCGCGAAGGTATCCTTATCTAATTGGTCACACAACTGTTTCTTGAGCTCTGATTGGTGGAAGGAACTGTTTCATAATGAAAAATAGTGTTATAATGAGCCTCGTTATGATACAGTTTTCTGACACATAATAATAAGCCCATTATTGAAATTCTAAATGATTCAATTTTTTTAGGAACTACAAGAAACACATCTAGAAAGAAAAAAAAATCAAGCTGTTTAATCCATTGGTTGCTGACAAAAGGTACTTAATATTTCAGAAAAATGCAAAATGTAAATTAGCTGAATTATCATAAAGATTTCTGCTCTGAAACTTACCACTTGTTTTCAATGATCTCCTGCACCATAATCACCATTTTCCCCTCTACTCTTATGTAATTATCTTTTCTCCATTTCTCGTTTAATTACTTATTATTCACAAAATTTAACATGAAATGATACATGTCACTGACGAGATCAGATGGTCTCCCGGTTAACGCCCCCTTAAAAAACAAGATGATCAGTAAAGAACATTTAGCCTACTTTCTCCTAAGTGTATGGGTGTCCTTTGTCGTTTTCAAGGAGTACATTTGGATGCTGGTTGTAGTATCTTGTTAAAATACAACGTGCTCTACGGATATTAAACGTTGATTGATTGAATCCTCACCTGAATTATACATACACACACTAATACAGCCATCACAATAACACAGGTTGTCGGACAAACTCCAACACTCACCCAAGTACATCGGGATAAATGACCATGTTGTCCATGCATCTCAAATGAAACAACAACAGCTTCCTACCCAAATCTTTCCTCGTATAAAAGTACACACACTAGTAAGCCAACAGACATAACAGTGACACAGGTTATCAGACAACTTCTACACACACCCATGTAAATGGGGCTGCAAGACCATGATGCCACGAAACCCATAAAGATTAAACAAAACAAGTAGTTCCGTGAAGAACTATACAGCCTATTTTCATATATCCTACTCATATTAATTGCCTCTATCAACATACAAAATTTCAGTTTGATTGCTATGTTTGATTGGTAGATACTGAGAACCGAATAAATATTGCAGATGGTATCCAGGTTGGATTTTTATTTATGTACTATTACATGAAGATTATTGTGTACGTGTGGTTTTCAGACTTCAATCGCATGATTAGGACACAAGAAGTAAAAACGAGATTTTAAAATTTCGCACAGCTGCCATCTTGTGGTTATGAAAATAATTGAAATAAATTAGATACCAGTGGATTAACATTTGTATAAGCATTAACGAGCTAAGTTTCACAGCATTCAGATGGTTAAATCGCGAGAAACGTCCATTTAAATATGTATATTGCGCGTCGCCGCCATGTTGGATTTGTGCTCACCAGGTTACTGGAAGTCATATAGGTGAACTTATGTTCATAGCCTCTATGAACATTAAAAAAAACAGTTTGATTGCTGGAAAAGAATCTTAGATATTGTGAACCGTCAAAATATTTCGGATGCTCGCCATTTTGGATTGTTATATGTATAGGCCATAGAGTTATGTACCATTAAAGGAAAATTATTGCCTAGGTTCATTATTCAAACTTTCACTTCGATCGCATGATTACGACACAAGAATAAAAACTTAATTTTAAAATTTCGCACAGCCGCCATCTTCAGTTAATGTAAACAATTGAACTAAATTAGATGCCAGTGAATGACAATATGTATAATCATTTACTGTACCACATTTCAATGCGCTTATATGATTAAATCACGATAAAAATGTATTAGAATGTGTCAACTTCGCTTGGCCGCCATGTTCGTTTCGTAGTTTACAGGTTTTTGAATATTACACAGATACACTTGTAGCAGTGTTCTTTATCACCGTACAAAATTTCAGGTTGATATCATAAATAGTCTCGGAGATATTGAATACCTGTGAAATATTTCGCACAGCCGCCATTTTGAGGTTATGTAAACAATTGAACGAAGTTAGATGTCGGTGCATTACAATGTATATAAACATATACTGTGCCAAGTTTCATTGCGTTTGGTTGGTTAAATCGCGAGAAATGTCCATTTAAAGTCGCAAATTCGCTTGGCCGCCATGTTGGTTTTGTAGTTACCAGGTTTTCAAAGGTCACGTAAGTGAATTTCTAGTAGTTCCCTTTATCACCATACAAAATTCCAGGGTGATATCGGTAATAGTTTCGGAGTTATTGAATGCTGGTGAAATATTTCGCACAGCCACCATGTTGGATTGGTGAGACGTAACAAAATTTGAAGGGCACGGTCTGGGCCACCCGGATTAGAGCTATGAACTTACCGAGTTTCATTGAAATCTGTCCAGCCGTTTAGATTTTATTATGGGGACACACACACACACGAATCACACACACATACGCACACACACACGGACAAAAGGTGATCTCATAAGCTTTTTTTTTTTTTTCAAAATTGAAAATAGGCTAAAAATATATACAATTGACTCTACGTTGGATCAAGGTCAACGAATATTAATCGCTGTATTTGAGTGTTGAAATATGTGTTGTTATAAGTACTGCAGGCCTTTATCTTATCTTATCTTATCTATATCTATCTCTCTCTATAAAAAATGAATGTTACGTGATAGTTTGTGTGTGTGGGTGTGTGTGTATGTCCCGTATGCGTTCATATACCATTCATCCGATTGCAATGAAACTTGGGTGAGATGTTGAGTACACTCCAAGGAAGGTTTCTGGCTTAGTAAATCCATTTTACAGTAGGTAGCGCACGAGTAGATTCAACAAATGAGCGATGGCGCGCGAAGTGTTTCAACAAAGTCCCGTATGCGTTCATATACCATTCATCCGATTGCGGTGAAATTTTGGTGAATTGTTGTGTACACTCCAGGGAATGATTCTGGCTATGTAATTCCATTTTACAATAGGTAGCCCACGAGTAGATTCAACAACTGAGCGAAGACGCACGAAGCGTTTCAACAAACTCCCGTATGCGTTCATATAGGTTACCATTCATCCGATTGCGATGAAACTTTGGTTAACTGTTGTGTACACTCCAGGAAAAGTTTCTGACTTAGTAAATCCATTTTAGAATAGGTAGCGCACGAGTAGATTCAACAAAAGAGTAACGGCGCGCGTATCGTTTAAACAAAATCCCGAATGCGTTCATATGCCATTCATCCGATTGCGACGAAACTTTGGTGAATTGTTGTGTACACGCCAGGGAATATTTTTGACTTAGTAAATCGATTTCACAATAGGTAGCGCACGACTAGATGAAACAAATGAGTGGCGACGTGCGAAGCGTTTCAACAAAATCCCGTATGCGTTCATATACCATTCATCGATTGCGATGAAACTTTGATGAGTTGTTGTGTACACTTATGCGAACGTTTCTAACTTAGTAAATCCATTTCACAGTAGGTAGCGCACGAGTAAATACAACAAATGAGTGACAGCGCACGAATCGTTTAAAAAAAACACGTAGACGTTCATATGCCATTCATCCGATTGCGATGAAACTTTGATGAGTTGTTGTGTACACGCCAGGGAAGGTTTTCGAATAGGTAAATCCATTTTACAATAAATAGCGCACGAGTAGATGCAACGTATGAGTGACGATTCGCGAAGCGTTTCAACAAAAACCCGTATGCGTTCATATTATACCATTCATCGATTGCGATGAAACTTTGATGAGTTGTTGTGCACATTTACGTGAAGGTTTCTAACTTAGTAAATCCATTTCACAGTAGGTAGTGCACGAGTAGATTCAACAAATGAGTGACAGTGCACGCATCGTTTAAACAAAATCCCGTATGCGTTCATATGCCATTCATCCGATTGCGATGAAACTTTAATGAGTTGTTGGGCACGCTCCCACAAATGTTTCTAAATTAGTTAATCCATGTTACGATGGTTTAGAGGCAGTTAACGGACATTCAGAAAAATATTGTGTATCTAAAAGCACTTCAACTTACAACATTACAACTCCAACGCCTTCTTTGATTGGCATTGCATCGCATGACGGGTATAGCTTGTCTATATAGATATAGACTATAACAAGTAGTTCCGTGAAGAACTATACAACCTATTTTCATATATCCTACTTATGTTAATTGCCTCTATCAACATACAAAATTTCAGTTTGATTGCTGTAATAGATTCGTAGATATTGAGAACCGACTAAATATTGCGGATGGTCGCCATGTTGGATTTTTATATTTAGGTCTTAGAGTTATGTACCGTTACATGAAGATTATTGTGCACGTGTAGTATTCAAACTTCAATCGCATGATTAGGACACAAGAAGTAAAAACGAGATTTTAAAATATCGCACTGCTGCCATCTTGTGGTTATGGAAACAATTGAATAGAATTAGATGCCAGTGAATTAACATTTGTATAAGGATTTACTGTACCAAGTGTCACTGCACTCGGATAGTTAAATTGCGAGAAACGACCGTGTGAATATTTATATTTCGCGTCGCTGCCATGTTGGATTTGTGACCAACAGGTTTTTGAAAGTCCTACAGGTGAACTTATGTTCATAGCCCCTATGAACATTAAAAAATTCAGTTTGATTGCTGTAATAGATTCGTAGATATTGAGATCCATCTAAATATTTAGGATGGTCGCCATGTTGGATTGTTATATGTATAGGCCATAGAGTCATCTACCATTAAAGGAACATTATTGCGTAGGTTCAGTATTCAAACTTTCACATTGATCGCATGCTTACGTTACAAGAAATAAAAACTTAATTTTAAAATTCGCACAGCCGCCATCTTGAGGTTATGTAAACAATTGAACTAAATTAGATATCAATGCATTACAATGTGTATAAACATTTCCTGTACCGAGTTTCATTGCGTTTGGATCATTGCATAGCGAGAAAGGTCTATTTACAAATTTCAACTTCGCTTGGCCGCCATATTTGTTTTGTAGTTAATCTATTTTTGAAAGTCTTATAGATAATCGTTTCAGTAGCGCCCTTTATCTCCGTACAAAATTTCATGGTGATACCGGTAATAGTTTCAGAGTCATAGAATGCCGGTGAAATATTTCGCACAGCCGCCATCTTGAGGTTATGTAAACAATTGAACGAAGTTAGATGTCGGTGCATTACAATGTGTATAAACATATACTGTACCAAGTTTTATTGCGTTTGGTTGGTTAAATCGCGAGAAACATCTATTTAAAAGTCGCAACTTCGCTTGGCTGCCATGTTGGTTTTGTAGTTACCAGGTTTTCAAAAGTCACATAGGTGAACTTCTAGTAGCTTCCTTTATCACCGTAACATATTCCAGGGTGATATAGGTAATAGTTTCGGAGATATTGAATGCTGGTGACATATTTCGCACAGCCGCCATGTTGGATTGGTGAGACGTAACATAATTTGAAGGGCACGGTCGGGGCCGTCCGAAATAGTGCTATGAACTTACCGAGTTTCATTGAAATCGTTACAGCCGTTAAGAAGTTATTAGGAGGGGACACACACCATCACACACACACCATCACACACACCATCACACACGCACACACAGACAGACAGACAGACACACGGACAAAACGTGATCTCATAAGCCTCTTTTTTTCATACTTGAAAATAGGCTAAAAATCAATGTTACGTGATAGTTGTGCGTCTGTGTGTGTGTATGTCTCCTACGAGTTCATATACCAATCGTCCGATTGCGATGAAACTTGGGTGAGATGTTGAGTACACTCCAAGGAAGGTTTCTGGCTTAGTAAATCCATTTTACAATAGGTAGAGCACGAGTAGACTCAACAAATGACCGAAGATGCGCGAAGCGATTCAACAAAGTCCCGTGTGCGTTCATATACCATGCGTCCGATAGCGATGAAACTTGGGTGAGATATGATTACACTCCAAGGAACGATTCTGGCTTAGTAAATCCACTTTACAATAGGTACCGCACGAGTAGATTCAACAAATGAGTGACGGCACGTGAATCGTTTCGAAAAAGTCCTTTACCGGTACGCGTTCATATACCATTAGTCAGATAGCGATGGAATTTAGTTGAGATGTTGTGTACAGTCCAGGGAAGGTTTTTGGCTTACTAAATCCATTCTACAATAGGTAGCGCACGAGTAGATTCAACAAGAGCGAAGGCACGCGAATCGTTTCAACAAAGTCCTGTATGCGTTCATATAATATTCATCCAATTGCGATGAAACTTTGGTGAATTGTTGTGTACACTCCAGGAAAGGTTTCTAGCTTAGTAAATCCATTTCACAGTAGGTAACGCACGAGTAGATTCAACAAATGAATGACGGCACGCAAATCGTATAAATAAAATCCCGTATGCGTTCATATAGGCCTACCATACATCCGATTGCGATGAAACTTAAGTGAGTTATTGTGTACACTGCAGGGATCGTTTATGATTTAGTAATTCCATTGTATAATAGATAGCGCACGAGTAGTTTCAACATATGCGTGACGGTGCGCGAAGAGTTTCTACAAAGTTCCATCTGCGTTCATAAGGTCACCACACACAGAAAGCTAAGCTAAGCTACGCTACGCTATGCTATGCTATGACACGAACAAAAAGCTAAGCTAAACTAAGCTAGGCAGCAGTTTAAGGATGACTCGCATTGTATAGAAGGCTCTTTTGTTGGCTGCTGTCATCGAAGATGAAGAAAAAGAAAGAAACAGGAAGAGAAGAAGATTCTGGATACTTGAAATTGGGAGAAGAAGAAAAATACACGGTGAATTCCATCATTTGATTCAAGAACTAAATGGAAATGATGAAGAATTTGAAAGTTACTTTCGTCTAAGTCAGAAACAATTTCACGAACTTTTCTCTATTATTGAGGGTGATATTAAGAAAAAATGTACAAATGTACGTATCATAAAGGCAGGGATATCTTTTCACCTCTTCAATTATTCGTTCTTCTTTTGGCCTGTCACCCATTGTATAAATAAAACGAAGTACGATACTACCTTGAATCACTACACTACACTCACACGACACGGCTACGCACACAACTCAAAGGTCTATGACAACCCGCCAGATCAACTGTTCCGGAATGAAAAGCGCATGCGCCAGGCCAGCTACAGCCAAGAAAATCGCCTGCCTAGCGATCTGTCTAGCTTAGCTTAGCTTAGCTTGGCATAGTATAGCTTAGCATAGCGGCCTGTGTGTGTCACTGTACTTAAATGTATTGAGAGCGATATTTTTCATAACACCGCGTAGCTTAGCTTAGCTTAGCCTAGCTTTCTGTGTGTGGTGGCCTATATACCATTCATCTGATTGCGATGAAACTTGGGTGAGATGTTGAGTACACTCCAAGGAAGGTTTCTGGCTTAGTAAATCCATTTTACAATAAGTGGCGCACGTGTAGATTCAACAAATGAGCGACGACGCGCGAAGCATTTCAACAAAGTCCCGTATTCGTTCATATACCATTCGTTCGATAGCGATGAAACTTGGGTGAGATCGGGTGAAATATTGAGTACACCAAGGAAGGATTCTGGCTTAGTAAATCCACTTTACAACAGGTAGCGCACGAGTAGATTCAACAAATGAGCGACGAAGCGTTTCGACAAAAGTCCCGTATGAGTATTTTGATCCTTGTTAGGCCCCATTCCAGATTAAGTTGGGATGTGTAAATGCAATAGGATTTCTTTATATAGATTAACAATCCTCCAAAGAAGATTAGCCCAATCCCATTATCACAACTAGTGGATTCTATCCTTCTGCATAGTGTGAGTAAAGTAGGCAGTCTAAATGCTAGCCATTGGTTTGAAAGCATAAAGTACCGGTATTCATTGTTGGCCATCATGGTTAATATCAGATATTATATGAAGACCAAAATTCATTAAATAATGAGAGGAGAACAAATATTATGAAAGTTTGATGCTTTTCAGTATAGACATAGAGAAATCCGTAGCATCAGGGGAAGACATTGGAGACTAATAATAAATGTGCCGTCTAATCGAGGTACGTTATATGCAGAGGCGTACCGACAGGGGGGTTAGGGTTAAACACCCCACCCCAGAGATATTTATTTACTTGAATCTTTATATTTTCCCATCTATCACCTGTTTTACGGCATCGCTAGTTAGGCGTCTTAACTCCCTGTGTATATAAGGTGCGTTCAAAAAGTAACAAGCCGGAGGCTGGAATGCGCAAACCGGTGACTACATCGGCTAATCCCGGCGTGTGTAACGAGGTGTGGTTCCGACCAGAGCGTGGAAGGTCACAGCCCGTCGCTAGAGGGAATGCGTGCTCGTCACGTGACGATTCAAAGCGAGCAGCAGCATGCATCAATCGTCCAACGCTGCCCGTCGCATTGCAAACAGTAGCATGGAGACGTCAACCGAGGAGCAAAGAGGTGTTGTTCGGTTTCTGACAGCGGAAGGAGTAGGGGGGAACGGACATTCATCGCCCAATGCACAAGTGTACGGAGAACACTGCATGTCCCTTGCAAGGGTCAAGGCGTGGCACAAGCGCTTTAGGGAAGGACGGGTGTCGTTAGCCGATGATGCCCGGTCTGGGGCACCCCCCCCCCCCCCTGCATTACCGATGACAACGTCCAGCTGGTTGATGCACTCATTACCCAGGACCGCCGAGTGACAGTGAACACCATAGCCGCCGTGGTCCCTCCACGACAATGCACGACCTCATACGGCCAACACAGTCGCGGCACTCCTGCAGAAATTCAAATGGGAGGTTCTCGGCAACCCTCCATTCAGTCCAGACCTCTCTCCCTGTGATTACGCCATGTTTGGTCCTCTGAAAAGGGCTCTGCGGGGCCAACGATTCACCTCGGACGCCGACGTGCAGCTGTGCATGCGGAACTGGTTCACATCGCAGCCCAGGGAATTTTATGAGACAGCCATTCACCGCCTCGTGTCACAGTGGGACAAGTGCCTCAACAGCCAGGGCCAATACTTCTAACATACAGGTACTGGTTTCTGTAATTATGCATCCGGCTCGTTACTTTTTGAACGCACCTTATACTTTAAATGTGGTCACGTTTTCACTGGGTAAATGCCCTGCACTCTACTCGCAGCGAGACTCCACCTTCAGTAATAATAATATCGTATGGCCTCGGTGCCGGGTGTAAGCTTCGTAATTTGACACCCAGAAAGTAGCTTGCATGTCGAATTTCGTTGTTCCTTGAATCACTATGAAAGTCAAGGAGGTTAGATATCTTAGCTCCTTGAACACTATAGCGCTTTCTAGTAGAGAAATGAGGAACTTTGTGTTGGCAGAAACTTCCGAGATTAATTTTGCCATTATGAACACGGCCTACTGAATTCAAATGGGTTCTTTGACATGCCAACATCGTATGACATGCGTGTCGTATTTTTGCCGCCTTTCAAAAATCACTTACCATGGCCAGGAGTTAGTAGACCGAGACGCTATCCACTCACCCACCCTTCAGTGTTAGAGCTAGTCATGGATCAGTTTTGCTGTAGAAGTGTGCGATCGGTAACAGTTTTCACGTTGCCTCAGGTTGCTTTAATTGTGTGTGACCCTTTCGTTAAAGATAATTCAGTACATGAGGATTTTCTGCAATTTAATCCAATTAATGATACAGATAAAATCATCAAGATAGGCAGATTTTGAGAATCATTATTAGCAATTGCAGTAGGAACACTAAGCAAAACATTATGTTTCTCTCAATATTTCCAGCAACCACGTAACTATGGTCATGATGATACCACAGCATCGTTTCAGTCTTAATATTTAGTTACTGTTTTCCATATTGTTTAGAATTTTTTTCATTTTTTATTGTGTCGAAAAAATGAGGCCTACCGATCGCACATTTTAACAGCAAAACTGATCCATGACTAGCTTTAACACTGAAGGGTGGGTGAGTGGATAGCGCGTCGGTCTACTAACTCCTGGCCATGGTAAGTGATCCATGAATATTAATGGAAATATAATTTTAATTATGATGATGACTGTCGTTTTAAGGGTCGGAAAAACAAGGTCATCTGCCCCTTTACTAATGTACGCAATTACGCTGTTATATTAATGACAGGAGGTACTAAGTGAAGTGAAGTGAACACGCGCCAATTTAGTGCTCCCCGAGTTTTTAGTTTGAGGCAAAGTAATCGTATCCAGTACAACTTTAAAATGTTATAAAAGTGCGGGAGGTAGCATCCCACAACGCAAGAATACAAGAACCTTTAGTAACGTGTTTTTCGAGGGTATTTTACGCCACTGACATAAGTCAGTAGGAAGCCATTCAATATTTATTTACGCGGCAAATTGTTCTGCCAAGAGAAGTTTCATGTAACTTATAATTATTATTAAGGTATTTTTGGAGCGTTTTTTTATAAGGTTATAAGTATACAGATAGGTTTTCGATGTTATAGAAAACACTATCAAGCGAATTATTACGAACAACATTATCGCGGAAAATTATATGATTACGGAATTTTACGGATTTTTGTCAGTTAGGGTATTGAGAGAGAGATGAGTCACTGGGAATTCAGATTCAGGCTTATTCTTGTCGAGAAGCGTGACGCATGCCGGCTGGCTGCATCAAGAAAAGGCGAAATGGCCTGGACCGGTAATCGACATCTTCGTCGCGCCGAGTGTATTGACCCGGAGGTGGGGAAGATCGCGTGGTGGCTCAGCCAATCAAGGAAGAGCGGGCAAGTAGAAGAAGGCTCCGGAGAGGGGATGCGACGAGTGCATATATGGTTTGCGCGCCGAGGAGGCAGGGCGATTATCTTTGTAAAACTTGACCGTTGTGGTTGCACGTGTGGTTGGTTCCGATGTGATCGGACCATAACTTAACATATCTACAAGTATCTCTTCATCTGACGAAGAAGATGACGACGTCCAGAAGGCTGTGGGAAGCTCTCTTCAGCATCCAGTACGAGGGAAATGCCACGGCAATTTCCAATGGTAAGCGCGAATGACTCAGAACTACATAATCTCTCGTTTCTTTGTTTCATATTCAGTATTTCAGTAACTTCTTAGCTTGGGAATAATAGTAAAATCAGTAATTCATCCAACTCCGTTTTCACGTAATTCTCTAGCGGTAATATTCAATTCGCAACGCTCCAATTTAAATTTAAATATATTATTATTATTATTATTAATTTTGCCGTACTTGTTTTTTTATATAATAAATTCATTTCTTGTAACCATGCAATCTTTGCTTTCAGTAGGTAGCATTAGATATAGACCTAATTCCTTCTCCTGATACAATTGTTAGTTGGGTTAATGATCAAATCATACCACGATCTGAGTGTCAAGATTCTTGAAGGTGTTCTGCCAGAGCTAGGTGTTGTTAAATATAAATTTAGATTTCAACATAGCGTTGAGGTCTTGGCGCCCATTAATACAACGTATCTTAGGGTAAACATTACATTTGTACACCCAACAGTGCGGTCATTAAGGAAACAGTTACACTTGTCATCCCAACTGTGGTGCTCCTTATATATGTATTTCAAAGTGCAAGGCAGGGCTAGTAAAAGCGTTTCACTTGTCACCCAACAGTGAGGGCAAGTAGAACCGTTTCACTTGTCGCTACCAACATGAGACCGAAAACCTAATAACATTTGTGGAAGGAGAAGGGTATATATTTCTGTGCCTGTATTTTGGGGTTTTTTCATTTATCGGTGTGTATCAGCCAGTGGCGGATCCGGAGTGGGGCACCAGGGGCAAGTGCCCCCCCCGAAAAACCAGTTGTCTGCCACATTGATATTGCCGATAAAAATGATTGTTTCTGCAAACTGCACTGCAAGTAAAATCTTTGCTGTATTGCCTGCATTCATGAATGTGGTCAATGTTTGTTATCATATAGTATGTAATGGCAACTCTGTTAATATAATCGCTACATCGACATACAGTTTTTTATGTTTAGGACTGGTAGAAGTTGAAATATATTTAATAATCCTTTGTGCCATGGAGCGCCTTCCTATACTACTTGACTATTTGACTGGCCGTGGCCGATATTTTTATTTATGTGACAAGTTGTGAGTCAGTGACTGACAATGAAGGTACTATGTACATATTTTGTAACATTTGTGTAGTAGACTTGTATATTGTCTTCAGATAGTCACTATGATTGCATATGTTTTAATACATATTTGACTGTGTAATGTGCATTAAAATGTGGAAATGTACATATTCTGTAGAATTAAAAAGGTTTTTTTACATAATGGCAATGACTTCTGTTATTGAAACTGAAACCAATAAACCATTTTAATATAATGAATTTCTTGTAGAATTATAAAATCTGGTGGTTGAATGTTATGTGTAGTGTGTGTAGATTAAATACAAATTTAGTAATTGTATTACATATTTTCTCTAGCTACTCTGAAATCCTAGAGTGCCCCCTCCAAGGTGAACCTCTGGATCCGCCACTGGTATCAGCACGGGTAGTGTTGAGGAAGAGATGAAGTTGCGTAGTGGTCACCAGTTGGATAGTGAAGATACGAGCAGTATGGCTAGTCTTGGAAATGAAAGCAGTACAGGGATGTCGGAGGTAAATCCCGATACTGAGGGGGGTAATCAAAACAGTCAAGCAGGGTTAGAGAGTTTGCTTCTTCAGTTTATGCAACAAAATAAAATTAGCACAGATGCTTTAAACGCTAAACTTGAACAAAATAACGCTAAACTTGAACAAAATAGTAGGGAAAATAAAGAGAGTAATAGGGAGCTGAGTGATAGTTTAAATGCTAAATTAGAACAAAACAGTAAACAAATGAGCAATAAATTAAGTGAAAAATTTGAGGAGAACAATCTAAAATTAGATAAGAAATTCGAACTGATTAGAGGTGAGATCAGAGGGGTGATGGAAGAGAAGGCTAAAGAGATTATTGCAGATGTAGACAGAAAATTAGGAAAAGTACAGGAGGAGTTAGAAATTAGAATCAGTACACAGGCTGAAAATTTAAAAGAACTAGTGCAACTTGAAACACAGCAGGTCAAAAAGCAATTGGGGGGAGAAATTGACAAAATTCAGGTAGCAACTAAAGAGGTTAAAGAACAGCTGGGGGGAAGAATTGATAAAGTACATGCAGAAATAATCACTGAAGTTAATGCTTTAAGGGAGAGGAATAAGGAAAGCATTAATGAGATTAATGAGAAACAAGCTCAGTTAAGTGGTAAAGTTGAAGCATCGGAAGGGAGCATTAGGTTAACTGTAACTAATATTGAAAGAAAAGCTGAGGAGAAAATTGCTGAATTAGAACAGAAGTTGAAAGCTAGAATTAGGCAGGAAAATAGTCAGAGTAGGCCAGTTTATGTGAATAGCACACACAGGGAAATAGAACTAGGCAAATTCAGTAATCGGCAGGGTTGTCCAGTGGAGTTCATGAATGCTATAGAAAATAAATTCGGGGAGAGGTTGGAAGATGGTAGTATTGAGTGGTGCCAGGTAGTTGAGATTTTAGAGCAAGCGTTTGTAGGGGAGACAAGAAACTGGTTTGCTGTCTACAGAGACAATTTCGAGAATATTTCAGATTTTAAAGTTAAATTTTGTGAGAAATTTTGGAATGAGGTAATTCAGTCTCAGCATCGTGAGGGAATTGTGTGTGAGAAATATAACCCGAGAGGAAACTAAACTATGACCTAGTACTTTTTAGGACAGGTATTGACGTGTAAATATCTGGATGGTTTGAAGGAGGAAAGTGATGTAGTCAGGCTATTACTAAGACATTTTCCATATAGAATCAAAGTAGCTGCCTGTATCCAAAATGTTAAATCTATTTCACAAGTGGAAAATTTATTAAGTACATTCGATGCTCTGGGAAGAGGTGGTTACAAGGAGAATTTCGGTTGGAACCAGGGTAACCATAATAACAGGCCTAATGAGAATAGGAATCAGGAAGTTCAAGGGAACAGTGGCGAAGGGGCCAACGTCCAAAATAGGGGGAACCAAAATAATAATAATAATAATAATAATAATAATAATAATAATCAGCAAGACCAGTACAGAGGAAATGGGTATGGTACGAACTACCAAGGAAGAAATAAAGATTTCAGGGGAAATGAAGGCCGAAATAATGATTTTAGGGGTAACCAAGGGAGGTATAATAACAATAATAATTATAACCAGAACAGGGGTCAAGGAGGGAATCAGCCCAATGGTAATAACGGACAGAGAGATACCGTTAACACAACCCAGAACAACCAGACCAGTGCAGTAGTGAGTAGTACTACACCAAGAGGTAGCGATACTTTAAACACGAACCAGGCTGCGATGTAAGGTCAGAATCTCAGTCTGTAACATGCCCTGTCCATACACTTATACAGGAACCCTATGACCTAAATGTAAGAGATGAATTATTACGGGAACTAAATGATGAAGGTATTATTCAGGAGGTGGTTAGTAAGAGCCCCATAGTTAAATTTAACGTGTCCGAGGCGTACACAGATGTTTTAATTGATAGTGGTTGTATGAAGAGTTGCATAAGTAGTGCATTTTATGATAAAATGAAAGGAACTGGAGTAAATTTTGAGGAGATGCCAATTAAAAGCACTTTTGTTATCACAGCTGTTGGGAGGAGGTCTAAAGTAATTTCTAAGCAAGTTTTAGTAGACATTAAAATTAATAATCATGTAGAAAAGCAGATTTGTCTTGTAATTCCAAATTTAGTATTCAGTGTTATCTTGGGTTCAGAGTGGCTAAGTAGAGTGTCTGGTAACTTATGTTATGATGTAGGGAGTTTGAAATTTAAATGGGGTGATTCTGAAGTAGAAGTAGCGTTCAATGACCATATTCAGAGAAGTAGTGTTGTAGGTGTGATTTGTACTTTAAATGAGATATCGCCAGCCGTAGAGCGGGGTTCTCCATGTTTTGTGGGCAGTGTGATTACGAACGGTAGTCTAGAGGACTCGTTACGTGATGCTGCATTTCAGGGAAATATAGAGGTGGAACAGTGTGTTCGGCTCTATGATGTGTTATTGTGTAATAGGAGAGTTTTTGAGGATCGCATTGGTATGGCCAATTGCTATACACATTCATTGAGCGTTATTGATAGGTCAGTATTCACAGGACATAGATATCCTGTACCTTTCGCTTATCAGAGTGCAGTTGAGGCACAAATTCACCAGATGCTTGAAGATGGGATTATTGAGCACTCTGACAGTCCATATGTTAATTCTTTGATCACGGTACCCAAGGCCGACGGCACAGTTCGTATTTGTTTAGACGCTCGTTTGGTTAACAGTAGAATTAGTTCAGATCAGCTGAACTCTATGTCAATAGAGGAATTAATGCAAACATTTGAGGGGAAGAAGTATTTCACTTGTGTAGATTTGAGTTCCAGTTTTTGGCAAGAGCCACTTATGTACGAAGATAGACCATTTACAGCTTTTAGTCATAAATATAACCTTTATCAATTTTGTAGAACACCTTATGGGTTAAAGAGTAGTTCAGCAGCTTCAATTAGGGCTTTTAACATCGCATTAGGGGATGACACAGGAGAGTTTGTAACCATTTACATTGATGATATGCTAATTAGTTCGCGCAGTTTTGAGGAGCATCTACGTCATTTAGATATAGTTTTTCAGAAGTTAGATCAGGCAGGGTTCACTTTGAAACTGTCAAAGTCGTCATTCTGTCAGTCAGAAGTGACATTTTTAGGTAATAGAGTGTCGAGTAGAGGTGTAACACCAGAAGAAAGTAGGGTTAATAAGATACTTAACGCAGAGGTGCCACAGAATGTTAAACAGTTAAAAACATACATGGGAATTTGCAACTTTTTCAGGAGGTTCGTTCTTAAATACTCAGGGTTGGTAGAACCATTCAGGGAATTGCTTAAAAGTGGGACTCGGTGGAGATGGGAGTCCAAGCATGATCAGGCTTTTAGTGCGCTGAAGGAAGGTTTTGAGAAAGCTGTAGTGCTGAAATATCCTTTGAAAGATAAGGAATATGTGGTTATGACAGATGCTTCGCACATAGGCATTGCTGGAGTATTATGTCAGAAAGATGATGAGGATAATCTGTGCATTGTGTCTTTAGCCTCGCGAGGACTGACAGCAGCAGAGAAAAGATACACGATTACTGAGTTAGAGCTTTTAGGTATTGTTTTCAGTTTGGGGAAATTTAGAATGTATTTAGTAGGGGGGAAATTTGAGATCCATACAGATCGCCATGCATTACTGTATATGAGTACTTGTAAACTCAGTTCTAACAGAGTTAGTAGGTGGATTCTTGCTCTGCAGGAATACGAATTCACAGTAAAATATATTAAAGGTAAAGATAACATTCTTGCAGACATGCTATCAAGGGGCACTAATTTATGTAGGGATTATCCTGTGGTTAAAGCAGAGGACGGCATTTTATTATGTGCATGTGTGGACAGTAGCAACAGGGCATCGTTACAGACACTGAATATGCTAGTGGAGCAACGTGATGACGTTAAGTTAAGGGAGCCACTGGCTAGGTTGGAAATAAGTGAAGAAGAGTATGTGAAAGTAGGACGGTTCACGTACAAGTTGCAGGATGGGCTTCTTGCACGGAAATGTAGGAATAATCGGTGGGCAATATGTGTTCATGCCACTTTGCGGGAGGAGCTAATTTGGTTCATTCAAAGGGAATTAGGACACTTTGGTGCTGCCAAGGTCTTCTATGAAATTGGTCGTGACTTCATTTGGAGTAAAATGGGAAGGGATGTTAGGAGGATTTTAGCTAAGTGTGACACCTGTCAAAGGAGTAAATATCCAGTTAAATATTTAGTGGGGGAGAGATCTGCAGTTCTCACCAGTAGTCCCGGCGAACTACTGTGTGTGGATTTATTTGGCCCGATCGTTAAAGGACAGTACGGCTACGAGTACATTTTTAAAGTTATTGACGCTTTTAGTAAGTATGTCAAGCAATATCCGCTAAGGAAAGCCACGGGACTAGCGTGTAGCCGTCTGATCATTAATAAGTATGTACCTGAGTATGGCCTTCCTCTCAGGATCTATCTGACAGTGGACCACAGTTTACTGCAAAAAAAATGGAGAACCAGTATGCAGGAAGCTGGTATTTCACACGTTCATTCCTCTGTAAGGTACCCTCAGGGTAATTCTGCAGAGCGTCCATTAAGGGAAGTGGCTCGTCTTTTTCGGACTCTAGTGCATGACAAGCATACGGCCTGGGTTGGACATCTTCCCAAAGTCGAGACTTGGCTGAATTCTGTCCAGCATGAGAGCACGAAATTGACGACAGACGAAGTTCACTTCGGAAAGAGACCACAAAATGAACTAGCGAGGGTGTTGGGTTTAAATGAGGGAAAGCAACCGAGGATGGATTACATTGTCCAGTTGGCGAAACATAATTTATCTAAGTCAGCACAAAAGAGAATTCGCCAACAAAAAGAAACTAAATTTGACCTATTCGAGCCGGGAGACAGAGCCATACTTAGAGTGCCGAAACAGTCAAATAAGCTAGAGAAAGTCATGTCCAAGTTCTTTTATCTCTACGAGGGCCCATTTATAGTTTCCAAACGTATTGGCAAAACAGCATATGTGCTGGAGGATAGTAAGGGAAACAGATTATACGGGACGTATAATATACATAGTCTACGAAAGTATGTGTCATAAAGTGAGTGTGTTTAGCTGGCGAGCCAGCCTATCAAATGAGTAAGTGTGGTATTTGGTGCGTGGAAGATCTGGTCTTCCAGGCAGGCGTATCAGAAGTCACACAGGGGGGTAGTATATAAGTAATTGAGAGTTTTTAAGGTACAGGGAAATATGACGGGATTGTCGGATGCTCTTGAGCACTAAAATGTCTCGATACACCAAGGCCAGAATTTGGTAGCGCTGGTGAATTCCCATTTGTCTCCTAGAGATGGGTGAGCGCTTGAACAGGGTATTTTTGCTTAAGGCGTCCACGAGACAAAAGATGGGCCACTAGAAGGCGAGACAGTCCTTCATGAAACTCATACATAACAGCACACGTGATTTCTGTTTACGGCCTCGCCATGTAAGAGTTGTAGGTGTGTAATTTAAGGTAATTAGTACAAAGGTATTATTTGAGTGAGGAGAACTGGTCTGAGTTGTGAACTAGTATTAAGTAGAATATGGTCTACGGAAACTTAAGAAGACAGGGCGATTACGGTACAGAAATATTTGGTGTTATATGTAATGCGCACTTACTGTTTTTATTTCAGAAATCAATATTAATTTTATTTAATATAAAGAGAGATTAAGTATTATGGTCACGAGGCGCAGCCACAATAGTGTGATCGTGTGCTCAGTGAGATTAAGTTTCACCAGAAGGAAGCGACCTCCAGTGATATTAGGAAGTTCTGTGGTGATAGATGTCGCGGGTGAAGTCGACTAACAAGCGGATGTATAGGCCAGTTCCGAAAGTAATGCTGTCAACGAAGCAGCAGAGTTCAGTGTGCTTCCCGAATCCACACTGTATCTGGACCATCGCGCATTGAAATAACTTCATTTGTGGAAAGTTTAAAGGTTGTATACTCTTTTCATAAACATATTTAATCATAGAAATACCACGTAACTAATTACAAAAACATGAGGGGTTGCTCTTGTCCCGTAAGAATCAAGTATGCGGGGCAAGTTCGTCCCTGCCCAACGGGGCAAGTGCGTATCCAGACAATTAAGATATCAGTGATATTTTGGAAGACGAAATAGTGCCTATTATCCCTCCGCCATCTGTAGACCGCAGGGGAAAACTGTTGTTTCCCATTTCCTTTACTCAGAACAACATTCAGTGAATGGGTAATAGTGAAACTTAATTTGACGATTTTTTATGATGGACCACGAGTGAAACTTACTTTTGATTTATTAATAAGGAGATTTAAACACATCATGATGTTATTTAAATGAATATCTACTGTTAGTGACAATGTTTAATTTTCGTTTCTTTATTTTAAAAATTTGATAAACAATTTTAATGTGGCTTGATTCAGTGTATCTTCTGTCGACATTTATTTTCCTTGTACTTATTTGGTATAACTTAACTTGATTTTACAATTTGTTTTAGTCACTGTTACATTAATAAATTACCGACAGTAGTGGCTACGCGGGCTAAAGCGCTGCGTTAGGTCAAGGGGCCAAGCTCTCTGCTGAGTCGGTAGACGCGTGGGTTCGAGCCCCACCGTCGGCTGTCCTTGAAATGGTTTTCCGTGGTTTCCCATTTTCAACACCAGGCAAATGCTGGGACAGTACCTTCTGACAGGACACGGTCGCTTCCTTCAACATCCTTGCCCAGTTTCATTCATCTTCATCCATTCCATCTCTCATCCCGACGCGCAGGTAGCCCACGGGCGTCGCCTAGAAAGACCTGCACTCGGCCTCTCAGGAGGCTACACGACAAAAAAAAGCGATGAAACCTAAGCAACTTACCTACTAATAACATGTAAGTCAACGCCAGTTTTTGTCTTTAATTTTCATATTCTTGTGATGTTTTCCAATGGCTGTAATTTTGCATCTTACACACCCCAACATTCTAAGGTGAAGAATTTAATAGAAAACATAACTTTATAAATTCTGAAATATGCATCTAATAGCTTAATAAGTAGAGAACACGAACTTGCCCCGCGATTATGTGTAAAACATTTAATGGAAGAATATAGGCCCATATCACGGGGCAAGTGCGTACCCTGGACATTATAGTGATATTTAATTTCCTAATGGAATATACATTCTAGAAGCAAACATTCAAGATGCAGTAGTCACACACAATTAACCAGTCAATATGCAGAAAAAGTCTTGTTTTGGTATTGCAATTGGTTTAGATGCATTTAAAATTCAAAGTTGCACTTACATTTTTAGGGTATGCACTTACCCCAACTCACCTTAATTGTTATTCAGGGTGTCTACTATTCTGGAAAACAGGGAATACTCAGGGAATTTTTAAATCCTGTAAAACTCAGAGAATTATCAGGGTATTTTATGACACTCGGGGACTTAGTCTTAAAAGGTGTAGTGGATATATTTTTCTTTCTTTTCCCGGAACAGGCAGATATCAGGTTTAGAAGAACTGATTCGAAGAAGGCGCTCACCTACGGACGTCATTTAGCATTTAGTGTTAGTGTTAGTGATACTCTACCTATCCCAAAAATTCATGTCATATTTCATAGTTTTTTAGGTCATATTTTATAGTTTTAGGTCATATTTAGCTAGTTTTAGGGCATATTTGCTTGCATATTTTGTACTTCTTTAGGTCTTAAACTTCCGAACCCTAGTGATCACTGTGATTGTTGGCCACGCCTAGACACCAATTCACATTGCGCGAACGTGTGTATATCCATAATTCGAATATGGAAAGCAGAAAATCTTGTTCTGAAACGAGACGAAAATTTCGAACCGAGTTTCCAGGAAGACTTCTGCCTAATGCCAGTACAATTAGGAGGCTCGCTAAACGATTCAAGGAAACAGGCGTCATAAATAATAAGAGTTGACAGACATTCTTTCATCAGAAGACGTCAGGTGTCTGCTACAAGAGAGGAGAAAATTTTCAGCATCGCCTATGAGCACTGTAAGTACACATTATTGAACATGTTTGGTAAAAGTGTGAAAGTGCGCGCAAATCACTGGCTGAACCGGGTACGTGCACCCGCGATCTGCGCCAGTCACAGCCGGTTTAGCTTGCCGTGTTGTCTCGCGCGCACATAGATAATGACCCCCCCCCCCAAAGGAGGTCGTGATGAAGGACTTTAACACTCTTAAAAGTCCGACGACTTCGGCCGGGTTTGAATCCGCGATCTTGGGCATAGCAGTTCAGCATGCTACCAACTACGCCTCCAAAGCCGCTTGATAACAACTTAATCAAATTGAATATTTTCCTGATTGACGATTGAATCACGTGAATACCAAATGGTTCGTATCGATTTATTCAATAATAATTCAAGTAATGTAAATTAATTACTTTAACAAACCATTGAAGTATTAGAAGCCATTTTTCAGTGTTGCCTAATTCTATTAAAGGGAACTTTCCAGTCGGTCAAAACAAATTGTTACGAATTACATTAGGCAAGAAAGCAATTTTATTCACCTTAACATAAAAGAAATCTATATATATATAACAAGTAGTTCCGTGACGAACTAAAGAGCCTACTTTTCTTTAAATATAAGTTCATGCCAATCTATATAGACCTATCTAGAATAATGACGAAATCAAGTTGGTAATACTAACTACAGTTTGAAATACACCTGAAATAGTGAAGCCTAATACAGTAACTTACTACAGTTGGCAGCCCTGGCGTCTCTGAATATATTCTTACTTCCATCTGTTAAGGCATAGAATGCACATACAATATTTAGTTGAAGTCCAATGGATAGTGTGGACGTTACATGCTGTTTGAAATTGAATTTATCAGTGCGCGTAAAATCATGTTGGGAACAATGTCATGTATGTGATGCTCAGAATTAAACTGAAATGTTGTGATCTAATATAGTGCCAATTTTGGATAAAATCAGTTTGTTAGTATAGAAGTTACATGAAATTAAAATTTGAAACTATCAGAAAGCTTAGAATCATGTTGGCAGCACTGAGGTATATTAGTGACTCCAAATTAATCTAGAATGCCAGGTACTATACGTGTGCAAACTTTCGAGTTGATGGCTTGCATACTTTCTGATATATTGATATTAGGATTGAACAATTTCCTATCTAAATTGCATTTTGTAAATATTGTCAATTCAAATAACAGTACAGTAAGTATGTAGTTAGTTGTAAGTAGGTAGTTAGTTTGTCTATTAGATATATGTCATTGTTCTATTAGACTGTGGTGTGTGAGTGTGTCTGGTAACAGTTGCATTGTTTATTAGTTATAGTTCATTGTGTCAGTAGACTGTGATGTGTGATTGCATGTGAGTGTGTCTGGTGACAGACTGTTTTAGTGGTAGTATTTGTTGTTGGTGGAACTTTAGTATTTTTTCGTTAGTAGAATTTTGGTATTTAATTGTTAGTACAGTAGAAGGTTAGTATTTTTGTTAGTAGAATTGCTCTTTACTTATTCTGAAAGGGAGTAGCAGCCTTTCAGAATAAATCAATTCTTTACTAGTGTTATAGACGGTTAAGATATTGATAATATAAGCCAACTAATGGCTACACTGCGTTCTGCTGCACGGCTGAAAGCAAGGGGAAACTACAGCCGTTTGCTATTCCCGAGGATATGCACCTCTCTATGCATAAATACATGTGATGATGGCCTCCTCCCTTGTAAAATTTCAATCCGGAGGTAAACTAGTCCCCCGTTCGGATCTCCGGGTGGGGACTACTCGAGAGGGGGTTAACATCACAGAAGTGACAAAGAGGAACTCTGACATTCTACGGATCGGAGCGTGGAATGTTAGAAGTCTGCTAGGAAATGGAAGGTTAGAAAACTTAGAAAGGGAAATGGATAGGTTGAGGTTGGATTTGGTTGGGATTAGTGAAATGCGCTGGCAGGAAGAACAGGACTTTTGGTCAGGAGACTATAGGGTCATTAGCACTAAATCAAACAATGGCCAAGCAGGGGTTGGCCTCATATTGAGTAGGAAACTTGGACAGCGGGTGGAATATTATGAGCAATATAGTGAACGGATTATTGTAGCAAAAATAAATACTAAACCTACCTGCACCACAGTGGTACAGGTCTATATGCCTACCAGTCAAGCTGATGATGAGGATGTTGAAAAGGTCTACGAAGAAATAGACGAAATTCTGAGGTATATCAAGGGTGATGAAAATGTTATAGTAATGGGAGATTGGAATGCGGTGGTAGGAAAAGGGAGAGAAGGGAAGATAGTAGGAGATTTCGGATTAGGTGAAAGGAATGATCGAGGAAGCAGGCTGGTAGAATTCTGCACTGAGCATGAGTTGGTCATAGCTAACACCTTATTCAATAACCACAATAGAAGAATATACACATGGATGAGACCAGGAGATACAGGGCGTTACCAAATCGACTTCATTATGGTCAAGCAGAGGTTTCGAAACCAGATTTTGGATTGTAAAACATATCCTGGTGCTGACATAAACTCTGACCACAATCTGGTTGTAATGAAATGCAGATTAAAGTTGAAGAAACTGAAGAAAAGTCAAAAGCCAAAAAGGTGGGCAATAGACAGACTGAAAGAGAAGGATGTAAACGAAAGATTCAAGAAGAGTATAAAGGAAGGACTAATGAAAAACCCTAAACAAACTTCAATTGCAGACGAATGGGCACTTTTGAGGAATGAAATAACAAAATCCGCAGAAGAAAACATTGGTAGGAAAGAGAGAATAGGTAGAAAACCGTGGATCTCTCAGGATATACTCGAAATGATGGATGAAAGGCGGAAGCACAAGAATGTAAGAGATGAAAAGGGGAAAGCAGAATACAGACGTCTGAGAAATGAGGTTAACAAGAAGTGCAAGGAAGCGAAAGAAGAATGGTTGAAAGAGAAATGTGCTGGTATAGAAAATTGTCTGAAATTAGGAAAAGTAGACACAGCTTATCGAAGGATTAAGAATACTTTTGGGGAAAAGAAGACTAAGTGCTGTAATATTAAGGACAAAAATGGAAAGCCTCTAACAGATAGGGAAGAAAAGGTTGAGAGATGGAAAGCTTACATAGAGAGTTTGTATAAGGGAAAGGAGATTGAGAGTCATGTAATGGAAAGGGAGGAGGAAATTGATGAGGATGCGAAAGGAGATTTAATATTGAGATCAGAATTTGATAGAGCTTTGGAAGACTTAAGCAGGAACAAAGCACCAGGCATAGATGATATACCGATTGAGTTGCTACGCTGCATAGGAGAGGAAGGTCTGATCAGGTTATTTCACTTGGTGTGTAGGATTTATGAGACAGGTGAGGTACCCCCTGATTTCAAGAAGAATGTAATCATCCCTATACCAAAGAAAGTGGGAGCTGACAGATGTGAAGATTACCGTACAATCAGCTTGATTACTCATGCTTCAAAGATCCTGTCTAGAATAATTTACAAGAGGATTGAGAGCCAGATAGAAACGGAGTTGGGTGAAGACCAGTTTGGTTTCAGGAGAAATGTAGGAACAAGGGAAGCTGTACTAAGTCTTAGGCTGATTTTGGAAGGTAGAATAAGGAAAGATAAGAGAACGTTCATGGCTTTTGTAGACTTAGAAAAGGCTTTTGATAACGTTGATTGGACTAAATTGTTTGACATTTTGAAATCGATTGGAATAAAGTACAGGGATAGGAGGGTGATATACAATCTATACAGAAACCAGACAGCAGTCATTCGAGTTGAAGGACATGAGAGAGAAGCTGGTATTCATAAAGGTGTAAGGCAAGGCTGCAACTTATCACCCATACTTTTCAATCTTTACATTGAACAAGCAATGAAGGAAATTAGAGAAAAATGTAAAGTGGGAGTGAAGATTCAAGGAGAAATAATTTCAACTCTGAGATTTGCTGATGACATCGTCATCTTGGCCAACAAGCCTGAGGATTTGAATGAGTTTTTGAATGGTATGGACTCCGTCTTACGGAAAGAATTCATGATGAAAATTAATAAATGTAAAACAAAAATACTGGAATGCAGCCGAAATAAATCAGAAACCTCTATGGAGATCAAATTGGCAGGTGAAAAGCTGAAGGAAGTAGGAGATTTCTGTTACTTAGGAAGCAGAATAACCAGTGATGGACGAAGCAAAGAGGATATAAAAAGTAGGTTGGCTCAGGCAAGAAAAGCATTTCTACAAAAAAGGAATCTGCTGACATCGAATATAGATTTAGGTATTAGGAAGTCATTTTTGAAAGCCTTTCTCTGGAGCGTGGCGCTCTATGGAAGTGAAACTTGGACTATTGGTGCAGCAGAAAAGAGGAGAATTGAAGCATTTGAATTGTGGTGTTACAGGAGAATGATGAAGATCAGATGGGTAGATAGGGTTACAAACAAAGAGGTATTAAGACGAGTGGGAGAGGAGAGATGTTTCTGGCGACTGCTAATGAAGAGAAGAGATAGGTTGGTAGGACACATACTAAGACACCCAGGAATAGCAATCTTAGTTATGGAAGGAAGGGTCGAGGACAAGAACTGTAGGGGTAGACCAAGGTTAGAATATGTTAAACAGATTGCCTCGGATGTAGGGTGTGGTAGCTATGTAGAGATGAAACGATTAGCTCAGGACAGGGAGGCATGGAGAGCTGCATCAAACCAGTCAAAAGACTGAAGACTCAAACAACAACAGATATATATCAGAACACCTTTGACGCGTGTGATGTGACATCATATATACACAGTGCTCACACATTATTTATGTATATCTTTCCCAACATAGAGATATTTGAGAGGCGGAAATATCCGTGGAACATTAATCTAAACGAAAAACATTGGACTGATTGCACAGGGCAATCCAAAATGACAACGGACTTTGACGCAAAGTGCGTAAAGAAAATTATGAGTGTATATATATGTAATTTAGGGTGATTTAATTTATGTAATATATATTTTGGATGGGGATTTTGTTAACATGTCTGGGATAATCGCATGATGGACCGTCGTCACGGTAAATCATCCGATGATCCGAGGCGAATATGTAACGTGTTTTTCGAGGGTATTTTACGCCACTGACATAAGTCAGTAGGAAGCCATTCAATATTTATTTACGCGGCAAATTGTTCTGCCAAGAGAAGTTTCATGTAACTTATAATTATTATTAAGGTATTTTTGGAGCGTTTTTTTATAAGGTTATAAGTATACAGATAGGTTTTCGATGTTATAGAAAACACTATCGAGCGAATTATTACGAACAACATTATCGCGGAAAATTAAATGTTTACGGAATTTTACGGATTTTTGTCAGTTAGGGTATTGAGAGAGAGATGAGTCACTGGGAATTCAGATTCAGGCTTATTCTTGTCGAGAAGCGTGACGCATGCCGGCTGGCTGCATCAAGAAAAGGCGAAATGGCCTGGACCGGTAATCGACATCTTCGTCGCGCCGAGTGTATTGACCCGGAGGTGGGGAAGATCGCGTGGTGGCTCAGCCAATCAAGGAAGAGCGGGCAAGTAGAAGAAGGCTCCGGAGAGGGGATGCGACGAGTGCATATATGGTTTGCGCGCCGAGGAGGCAGGGCGATTATCTTTGTAAAACTTGACCGTTGTGGTTGCACGTGTGGTTGGTTCCGATGTGATCGGACCATAACTTAACATATCTACAAGTATCTCTTCATCTGACGAAGAAGATGACGACGTCCAGAAGGCTGTGGGAAGCTCTCTTCAGCATCCAGTATGAGGGAAATGCCACGGCAATTTCCAATGGTAAGCGCGAATGACTCAGAACTACATAATCTCTCGTTTCTTTGTTTCAAATTCAGTATTTCAGTAACTTCTTAGCTTGGGAATAATAGTAAAATCAGAAATTCAAGCAACTCCGTTTTCATGTAATTCTCTAGCGGTAATATTCAAATCGCAACGCTCCAATTTTAATTTAAATATATTATTATTATTATTAATTTTGCCATACTTGTTTTTTTATATTATAAATTCATTTCTTGTAACCATGCAATCTTTGCTTTCGATAGGTAGCATTAGATATAGACCTAATTCCTTCTGCTGATACAATTGTTAGTTGGGTTAATGATCAAATCATACCACGATCTGAGTGTAAAGATTCTTGAAGGTGTTCTGCCAGAGCTAGGTGTTGTTAAATATAAATTTAGATTTCAACATAGCGTTGAGGTCTTGGCGCCCATTAATACAACGTATCTTAGTCAGAGTAAACATTACATTTGTACACCCAACAGTGGGGTCATTAAGGAAACAGTTACACTTGTCATCCCAACTGTGGTGCTTCTTATATATGTATTTCAAAGTGCAAGGCAGGGCTAGTAAAAGCGTTTCACTTGTCACCCAACAGTGAGGGCAAGTAGAACCGTTTCACTATCAATGGTAAAAGTAAATAGAAAATATCAGTAATACATCCCAGCTCAAGGGGATAGTGAGGTTATATTGCACAAATAAGATCATAACACAAATACCATACAGCAACAACAACAACAACAAAATTTAGTAAATGTCCTACCACAGAAGTCGCAGGTAACAGATATAATCCCTGTATGGACAAGAAGTTCCACCGGCAAGAAACCAGTGACCTGCGGCGAATGCAGTAACGCATTCTCCACGAATTGATAGCTGTATGCAATAGCATATCAGTGATTTGTTTCGAACTAATTAATACACTACACGCGCCAAAAAGAGGACTAAAATATATACAGTACGTAACTAACAAATACAAAAACATGCCACCCAAAACAGTTGGCAGCCCTGGTGGCTCTTAAGAATACGCTCAGCCATATCTTTTTATGTACACATATTACATACAAAATTTGGTTCAAATCCAATTGATAGTGTAGAAGTTATATGCATTTAAACATTGGACCTATCAGAAGGCCTTAAATTAATTTGGCAACACTGTCATTTATGGCCTCCTGAAAATTAAACTGAAGTATTATTATCTACTTGTGTGCCAATTTTGGAATAGCTCCCATGCGTACCTTCCTAGATATCCAAATTTGTTGTGGTGTGAAGTTATACTGTAAAGTGAAGTGGTTCTTGTTTTATTTTAATATAATTTGTGTTAATTATTATTATTAAGTTATTATTATATTTATTATTGTGATATTCACTATGAATACAGCAACAAGAAAGCAGCGTAGTATTGGCAAATTGCACAATTGAGAACGGATTATAGTACTGAATATATTTAATTATTTCTTAAAGAACATAAACGTTACCGAGGCAGTTGAAAGACAGCAGAAGCTACTGGGTGTTCAAAAAGTTTAGTATATAAAATAAGAAAGGGGAAAAAAGGTAGGTCCTCTGAGAACGCCAGCAAAATAAAACCTAATAGAGCGAGTAAATAAAAAAATGCTAGGTCAATAAAGTATGATGGAATAGTACAAAGCGGAGTTTGCTAAGTCTGGCAGTTAATAGTCCTGTCAGAATTTTTAGTGGCGCACACTCCAAAGCTATCCCCCGGTATGAGTTCGGGTCCCTCGAGTCACCTTTCCCTTTATACAAAACCTTTAGTGTAGAAAGCCTCCATCTGTTTGGGATGTTTCCTTGCCTTAGACATGCATTAAAAAGTTCAGTCCATGTTGTTGCAAGAGCATGTGCAGTTTCCTTCAGTTGTTCGAAGAAGATACCATCTGGACCGCAAGCTTTTTTATCTTTTGTTTCTGCGATTTGTTTCCGAACTTCGTCCAGTGAGAATGGATTCGTTGACTCAATTTCTTCGTCTTGGTTTGTGTTAGGTGGACGTGTTTCTCTGTCTTGTAAAACCGTCCTGAAGTGTTTCTCCCATGTGCTAAGTGGAATGTCTCTCGGGAAATAGGGTTGTTTTGGCGCTGAGGCTTTGAACCATTGCTGTTCAGATTCTTCAATGAGTTTTTTCTCTTCTTTTACAAGATGGTTCTTTTTTCTTTGATCTATAGTTTGTTTGTAGTGTTTTCTGGCTGTGTTATATGTCTCCAGGTCTTCCTGAGTTAATGTTATTTTTGCTCTTTGTAGTGCGATTAGCGCTGTTTTTCGTGCTTGATAGCACCAAGGTTTTGCCCTCCGTTGCCTCCATTTTTGCGTTACTATTGCATGTGCCAGCTGTTCTTCAATTATACTCAAAGCTTCGTCTATGCTACCTCCTTTGATCTCTTGTAGCGCTGTGGGTGTCGCATCCATGTTGAGTTTGCTTATATCGATTTCTCTGGTTATCCTTGTTGACCGCTTGGTTGGCTTCTCTTCTGCGAATTATCCTTTCATTTTAATTAGGGTGCTGACCGGTAAGTGTTTTCGTACCGGCAGGTCTTGCCTGATCTCTTGATGTGTCTTGCCGCCGTTTGCGAACACAAGGTCAATAGTACTGGAACCATTAGGTCCAAAGTAGGTTTTTTCCTTTTTGTCGTTGATCAACGTTAGGCCCTCCTTTTCTAGATAACTGATCACAGTGTTCGTCTTCTGAGAGGGAGCATCAATCCTGCAGTTCATGTCTCCTTATAAGATTAGCTTGTCGTTTCTGTTTGTCAGGCTGAGAGCATTTGCAACTTCTTCCATTATATCATCTGCCTTATAGTCTGGTTGGAAGTACACACACATTATTATGCATAATTTTGTTTTCACTAATAGAATATTTGGAGAGCTAAGCTGAATCTCGAAGGGGGCCAAGGTAGGTTTTATTAACATAGTTATGCCACCTTTGGGCCTTCCCCTTTCTCCTTGTGTTGCATATGAATGAATTGAATAAAAATGTTCTGTGCTCCATTGTGTGGTCAAGAACGTTTCCGTAAGTGTAACTAAGTCATAGGCGATGAAAGTATCCTCTGGTATCATGTTGACAGCGTTTTTCAATCCTTCTATGTTCCATAACAATATCTTCACCAGATTTTCTTTTCCTGAATTTTTATAAACTGATATTTGCTTTTTGTTGCGTGAAGTGGGCAATAAAGATCGTGAGTCCTTATTCCAGGGATCCTGCGGCCCGTTTTTGTGTGAAAGCTCGGGAGAGGCGAAATCGTCTGACTAGTACATTAATTGGCCAAAAAGTCAGGGTTTTCAGTCATTCCAAGGTATTGAAATGATATTCCAACTTTGAAGGCCTTGTTTGTGCCCGTAGTGTTCAGCTATATCCCCCTGAATTCCATTTTTGCGTAGAAATGAAATCACTTTGCCACCTGTTGTGTTCTCTTTCAGCTTCCCTATGTAGAGCCAAGTCGTTCTTTCTCCTGCTTGTAATCCTTCATCCTCCTTTGTCCCGATGACCACAGTTGATCTGGGGGTGCCCCGAGAGTTTTCTCTCCGGCGGGGTATTGTCCTCCATGGTGTGGCGCTTTCTCCTGTTTGACGATCTTCGCCTTCCTTTGTTCCGAGAATCATTTCTGTCCTTGAGTTCCAATGAGTGGTCGCTTTCTTTCGGGGCGATGTCCTCCACGCTGCAGTGCTTTGCCTACCGTCTTCTATGGATTCTTCCCCCTTTCTAGGGTTACATTTCGGTACTATTTCTAGGGCTTGGTTGTTGTTGACGAGAGGTGGGCATTGTTTATCATAATTGTATGATTCGTCCTTCGAGGTAATAAATATATCTGTCTCATGTAGTGTTTCTGTTGGTTGTTGATGTTGTTTAGCAGGTTGCTTACAGGTGTTCATCCACAATATTGTCACATCTACCTTCTTCTGTATTATTGTTTGTATGGAATCCTTGATGAGATCTAATATCGTATTCATTTTTTGATCTAGTTCTTTTAGTTTTGTGTCTTGGTGTCTTCTTTGTGTCACTATTTGCGGTTTACAAACAGTGCAGAGCCATGTTAGCATGCATTTTTTTTTCGTTTTAATTGCGTCGTAATCCCCTTTGGACATATTTAAACATTCCTGGTGCTGCCATATGTTGCAGGACTCGCATTCTAAGGCATTATCAGTGTTCTTAACTCGATTATTACAGATGTCCAAATGTCATCCGTGTTATCTGTTGATGAGATAATCTCTTTGGGATTTGCATTTGCCATGGTGTGATTTTGTTCTTTACTCTTTGGCATTTTTCACTGCGAAATATATGTCTGCCTTATAACATATATGACAAGATGGCTGCAATGATAATTGTGCAGTTTATTCTGTACTCTTTCATCAAAATCTTTCCAGATGATTCATCTGTCAACAATTTCTATGACAATATGGCGATTGGTGTTTTTGACAAATTCGAGACTTTATTTACAACTTAGATAGTTTGATTGATTTGATAATTGGCTTTCACTAACACTTTCTCTGCATACACCAAAACTGAACTTCGCTTAGCTTACCTCTAAAATTCCGTATTATTTAGGATATTCTCACTATAATTCAATTCAATAAATTACGAGACGCTTGTATTCACTGCTTCTTCACTCCCAGAAAATATTTCAGGTTATTAAAAACAAAATCACTCACTGATCACTCGCGGCACAACACCGAATATTCTCATACAGTTAAATATCCGCCAATCAGAAGTCTTAAAATACGGCGTATGCCGTTTAAGGTTTAAAAAATACGCGCTTTTTAAAGGAAAAGATTCTTCCCGAAGAAATACACCCATGATCTGTCGTCCCTCGAATGAATGAATAGGAGTTATTTCATTCCCTGCCCCGCAAAGCGAGACAAGGCGGGCACCCAGCTCAACAGGGAGCTCTTGTGCCGAAGAAGAGGAAAGGGTTAGAGAATACATTATTTGTGAAAGAAGATATGCTAGGCATATGGATAGGAGGGATGAAGGAGGATGCAATGGCACAGAAGACACCGCGACCCCAAGGCGGACCCCCCAGACGAGGCCCCCCACCGCACTCGCCGGAGCATTACCCCACTAGCCCCGTTTATTCAAAAAAAAAATACAAGATACAGAAAATAAAGATTGCCGTGGGTAAAATACAGAAGTAGATATAACAAACAGAAAAGTAAAGTCCAGAAAGAATGTCTATTGTTCGTATGGCTGGAAAAGATAAAGACACTGGAAAAAGCACAGAAAATGAATAAATTGCTTGTATTAAAGTTCAAAAGATTGTCTATTGTCCATGCTGAAAGAGAAACAAAAATATTTCAGAAGCACACGCATCACTTGAAGCACTGGGGTGTAGCGGCAACAAGGCCGATTAATTTTTGGAGCACTGGGAGCACTGTGTGACGATGCGTGGAGCCATTCCGGAGAACGAAGTAGACTAAATAAGGTTTAGTGGGGCAAAAAAGAAAAAAGTTATATAACTGCGACAGGGGCGATGTGAATAAGTTAAACGGAACGAGAAGAAATAAACAATAAGAGGGCACTTGTGGTGCCGACAGTAACAAAGAGGCGGGGCTGACTATAGCCCCCCAAAAGAAAGTCGAACATGTGGAAAATGTGCACAGAACAGAATAATGGGAGCGTGAGAGGGGGCTAGTCGATGAGTGGAGGGAAGAGATGACCGGTTTCCAGGGTGCGTGTGGAATTGAGGATAGCAGTGGCATAGGGGGAGAGCTCGAGAGCTTCAAGGGGTTGGGTGGCGTGGGAGCGGCGTGCGCGAGTAAGGTAGGAGAAACGAAGGGAGTGAACATGGGCGAGTGCAGAAGGGAAAGTGAGCATACCAGTGAGGGTGGCGGAAGGGATATCGAGTTTACAATGATATGCGATTCTGATAGCGTGGCGGTCAAGGGTGAGGAGACGGAAATAGAGGCGGGGGTGGGCGGTGAGCCAGGTAAGGGAGGCATAGGTGAAAACTGGGCGAATGAAGGTCTTGTAAACGTTAAGGGTCTGAGGGGGCCGTAGGCCCCAGGTCTTACCGGTGAGGAGACGGAGAATGCGGAAGCGGGAGAGGGAGCGCTTGTAGACTGAATCGAAGTGAAGGTTCCTTTTGAGGTTATTTTGGAAGGTAATGCCGAGGTATTTAAGCTGATTAAGTTGAGGAATAAGAGAATCATTAAAGGTGAAATGGAGGCGCTGGGAAGGGCGGCGACGGGTGCGGGAGCGTTTGATATAGATGTATTGGGACTTCAGGGGGTTGACTTGAATGTGCCAGTGATTGCACCAAGTTTGGAGGGTATGAAGGTAACGTTGTACATGGCGTTGGAGGGTGTGAGAACGAGGGAAGAGGGCGAGAATGGCAAGGTCGTCGGCGTATTGATACAAACAGAGCGGAGGAGAAGGGGTAGGAATATCAAGGGTGTAGAGGACATAGAGAAGGGGAGAAAGGGGGCTGCCTTGAGGGACTCCGGCGTGGATAGGGAAAGTGAAGGAAGAAGTACCATGGATGAGGATTTGGGCCGTGCGATGATACAAGAAGTTGGCAATGAGGCGGACGTACGTGATGGGTAAGGGGAGGTGGAGGAGCTTGAAGAGGAGGCCAGGGAACCAGACTTTATCGAAAGCTTTTTCAATATCGAAACAGAGGAGAAGGGCATGTTTGTTATTGGGGGAGGCTAGGAAGGCTTCAATGGAGGCAGTGATGTGAAAGAGGTGATCGTGGGTGGAGAAGTTAGGGCGGAAGCCAGTTTGATGAGCGGGGATGAGATGAAGGGAGTGAAGATAGGGATAGAGGCGTTTGGTGATAAGAAGTTCAAAAAGTTTGGAAAGAACAGGGAGAAGGGAGATTGGACGGTAGGAATTGATGTCCGAAGGAAGTTTAGAAGGTTTTTAGAAAAAGAAGGATGTTGGCATTTCCCCAGTGGTGGGGAAAATGTCCGGTGTAGAGGATAGTGTTGTAGATCTGAGCAAGGTAAAGGAAGAGGATGTCGGGGGCCTCGCGAAGGTGACGGTAAGTAATGCCGTCACCCCCGGGGGCCGTAGTGCGGCGATGCTTAAGGAGATTGCGGATTTCAAGGGGGGTGATAGGGGAATTGAGAGGGTGTTGGTAATCAGTGGAGGGAAGGTGGGCAAAGGAAGGCGTGAGACGAGGGGAAGTTGGGTCGGTATAGGCATGAATGATAGGTTCGTCGGGGTGGGAGAGGTGAGGGGCGATAGTGGGGAAGAAAACGTGGGAGTAATGCTGGGCAAACATATCGGCTTTTGCTTGATTAGAAACAACAGGAGAACCATTACGGAGGATAGGGTACGTGGGATGGGATTTACGACGTTGGGAAAGGCGGGAGAAAGTTTTCCAGAAAAGGGCAGGGTCAGGAGTGTGGGAAAGGTCGGAATAGGCGTCATTCCATTGCTTGCGGCGGATGGCTTTGATAAAAGAGCGAGCGTGACGAAGGGTTTTGCGGTGTTCGGTTAGGGTGACAGGATCGCGGGTTCGACAGTAGGAGCGGTAGAGATCATGAGCAGTACGAAGGAGACGGAGGGCGCGGGGAGGGATAGGAGGTTTCGAAGGGTGATAGGAGTGGCGGGGAACATGGCGGAGATCGGCGGTAATTAAGGCCTGTTCAGCACGTTGGATGAGTTGTGAGAGGGCAGGGTGAGAGGCAGGGGGTGTAGGAGGAAGGGGGGTGAGGGAGGAAGTTAAGGTGGTACGGTAGGCGTTCCAATCTGTTTTAGAGTATTGACGGGCTGGAGGAGGTCGTGGAGGAGGTTGGAAAGGGGCAGGGAGGTAGTTAGACAGGGAAATGAGGGTTGGAAGGTGGTTACTACCGATAGTGGGAAGGACAGCAACAGTAGCAATATTGGCGAGATTAGGAGTAAGCATAAGAAAATCGGGAGTGGAATTGGAATAGGGAAGCGTGGGGGAGGGAAAAGGGACGGATATGCCCCGGCTGATGGACAGGAAGTCCTGGAAAAGACGGGCTTGGACAGGGGTGTAGGAGGTAACATTAATATCGGCGGCAAAGAAATAAGTAGGAAAATTGGCTTCGAGGAAGCGGAAGAAAGCGATGGGGGGAGGGGAGCGGGGTACCAGATACATAGTGACAAGGGTGAAAGTTTGGTTAGGAAAGATAAGGTCAAGAATGAGGTATTCGTTAAAGCCGTCAGGAAAATTGAAAAAGTGCTGGCGAGTGGGAATTGAGTTGCGAACAGCAACTGCAACCCCACCCGACCGCTGAAATTGACGATTGGCACGAATGAGTTGGTAGCCGTCAAAGGGGGGAATTGCTTGGGAAGGTTTGAGGAAGGTTTCATTGAAAATCATGATGTCCGGGGCATGTTGGGAGAGGGAGATGTCCAACAAGGGTCGGTTGGAGAAGAGGGAGCGGATGTTGACAAAGTAAAGGGTGAGATTAGGCATTTATCAATAGGCAGGGACGGTACTCAGCGGGAAAAATGCAAAATGCATCTTATTCCCGCTATACGACATATCGACATGCGTATTCAAAGTGAGACGGGCGGCGAGTTGGACTTGGGAAACAATGAGTGGACGGGCGAAGGGAAGGACGTTTTGGAGGACCATCGTCACGAATCGGACGATGTTCTCCGTGGTAGGGGGAGGGGTAGGGGATGCGGAAGGGGGGGGGGGAAGATCCTGGGATATGGCGGGGACAACCTGTTCAGGCTTAGCAGGGTCGGGAAGAGGCCGGCCCCGGCATCGGTATGCGAAGGCGGGGTGGGCCTCACCGCAGGTTGCGCACTTCGGGTGCTCCCGATTTACGCAACGAGCGGTAGGGTGTTCTTGAGCACAAATACCTCATACCTGATCGTTCGGGCAGATGGCTCCAGGGGGGTGGTCAAATTTCTGGCACCGGTCGCAGCGCGTACGTTGAGGGGCGGGAGTCCGGGAGGGCTCCACGCGATGACGCTTACAATAGATGGATGCACCGTTGCGCAGAAGGGCGTCGATGGAGGTGACGTTCTTGCACAGCACCCGCTCCAGGGTGGTGGGGCCATGGGCGTTGTTGATCCGTACCACCTTGAAGATATCCAAGCCGGCGAGTTGGAGCTGAGCGGCAACCTCGTCGGCGGAGTACGAACGCTCGACCCCATAGATAACCGCAGACATGATGGGAGTAGTGCGGTGAGATGGGGGAGGCTGATGTGAAGGCTGTGCCATAGTGACATTATAAGCCCGACAGGAGGGGGAGAATTGGGCTGTACCGATGGAGTTAACTATGATGCTGTACAGCGGCTCGGTGGATTTGAGGTTGTGACCCTCCTTGGTCCTCTGTATTTCGAGGTTGTAGGCAGCAAGGTTGGGAATAAACTTGGATAGGACTTGGTGGAGATGGCGGGGGTGGTTGTGCTCGGGCATGAGTTTGATAAGACGGACGACATAGTAGGTGGGAGACGGGATGAGGGAGGGGGCGGTGACACTACGCGTGCGGACAGCAGAGGGTAAGGCGGGGTTCCGTGCTGCGTCGGCGTAGCTGCGGAGAAGTGGGCCGGGTACAATATTGGCCGGCATGAAGACGTCGGAAGATTGAGACTGGTTTTGCTGCGGCGATCGAGGTGGGAAGTGAAATGGGGCAGCGATACGAGATGGTGAGAGACGGCGGAGCGGAGAGTCAATCTCCAAAAGGCTCTTAATACCCAACTCCTCCGTGGGCGTACAAGTAGTGCTAGTGGAAGCAGAACTCTGCCCTGGATAGCAGGGCTTCTTAGCACGCCCGATGGAAGGAGGCGTGCGGTCCATTTTAATTTGCAGAGTTTCCATTTCACTGTCACTCACCTCGGGTTGTTCGTGGTCAGAGTCCGAGTCCATCAGCAGCGACGGCATGGAAGGAGCTTTAGAAGAAGAAGCTTGAGCTTGAGCAGAAGGCGGCATTTTAGCCGCATTAGACGGTGTTTTCACCATGACGCACACGAACACAAGCACTGGTAAATATATACTCGCTAGCACGGGCACACGCAGAAACTGGTGAGAACCGGTCGTAGCACTGAGAATAGTGATGGACAGAAAAACGCCCAACTGTTTGGAGAAAACAGTTGTCCGATGAAAAACGAACGAACTGTTTTTTAATGTTACACCAAACAGTTTTCCTTCAGTCTTATTACGATTGGTTGGAACGAATCCACTGTTTGTCTTGCACTGTTTGCTACTCACTGGCACTGCTGTAACCTTGAATGAATAGCTTCGCCGGAGCTATTCGGCTGAGGTCGTCATTATTCGACAGTTAACCACTCCCACCCCCTCTCTGTCAAATCAACTGTTTGTCCCGTATTATTATTAGCAGCCAGCAGGATACAAGAGCTGTTGGGAAAAGCAGTTCTTAGCCAAACTGTTCTTCTTCAACGTTTTCGCTTATTGCTGTTTGCGAGCTGTTGGCTGTGTTCTTAAATCTCCTCAAAGCTCTCGCATAGCAGCATGGGCACCCGCCCGCAGGGGTTCGGGGGTTGGGGAGAGGTAGGGGGTGGATTACCGAGAATATTTACATTCTTAATATTCACACCAGTTTATTGCATAAATTGAAGGAAGAAAGATTGTAGTTTAACGTAACCATGAATCTTGTGATAATGAGCCACGGGACCGCCTTTTTACGTAGAATCCGAACCACAGGACATGGCATTTCACTTCGAAAATCTCACATGCATTGACCAGGAATGCTTGTTGGCGAGAGGCCAACAGCTTGACCGCTGCGCCACAAGGCCCCTATTACAAAAATTGAAGTTACTGATAGTTAACTCATAATTCCACAATTTTATTTAACTTAGAGTAATTTGGAATTATTTGAAAATATCTGCAGTTATTTAGAAAATCGGCGAACTGGATTAACATTACCATTTTAATGAACTGCTTGAATTTTATTTTTGTCGATACATGGTGATACCACTAAAAAAATGAACATTATGACGATGATTCACAAAGAAAAGCGAACTTCTAAGGACAAAAACTCTGAACTAAAAGAAAACAACTATTCTTCCCATTCATGTCATGAAGATAATGTACCCAACGGTTTCAGAGCAGCCAAATAACGAATATCACGAAGCAAGTAAGAAATGAAACGAAAATTGCGGGGGGGGGGGGGGGCGATATGTCCTAGTGACAGCTAGGTAATTAAATGAAAAATATGACTCTCCCCCCTGGAAAAAAAAAAGCCTGTGGGCGCCCATGCATAGAAGGTCGCGTGGTGTCTGAGAGACACCTCTAGCATTCTGAGAAATGTATTTAATTCAAAGTTTCATGTGAGAATTTAAATTAATTCCTAGCTGCGGCAACGCGGTCATGTAGCCCCGTGTACTTTTTTGTATACTTTAATCTGTGTTGAGAGGGGCAGATGACCTCGTAGTTCCGCCCCTTAAAACAACAATAACTAATTTGATTGCATTGACTTTGCCTAAGAGTGGAGTCTCACTCATCTTCCCGTTCTACCCGTGTAGCCTTTATACAAGTATTTTGTCAGCCATCAGCTTGTGTTGCCTGTCAGTGTCTAATAATAATAATAATAATAATAATGTTATTTTTACGTCCCTTTTAACTACTCTGGCTTTTAGAGACGCCGGGGTGCCGGAATTTTGTCCCAAATGGGATCTTTAACGTGCCAGTAAATCTACTGACAAGGCTCCCTCGCATTTGTGCACCCTCAAACGCCAATTGGCTGCGCCAGGATTCGATCCTGCTACCTGGGGCTTAGCAAGCGAGAACGTTATTATACCCCTGAGCCACGCAGCCAGCCTCAGTGTCTACTGTGTAGATATTACGCAACGAATCAAGTTACAGTGAAAGGTGGAGAAATATCTTCCCTATCTCACAGCTCTTGTGCGTGTGACTCACTCGTCTATCGCCGAGTCCCGTTATGAAGTGTCAACGAATGACCTGTTGTCTTCAAACTGTTTGCGAAAACATTACTGCGTTGGTTAATCAGCTTCTGCCGTACTGTCTTGTGAACGAATTTTATAACCTGTTGTTTTCAAACTGTTTGGGAGAACAGTTGTTTTCAACAAACGAACAGTTCGTTGGCGTTTTCCTAAAACAGCACAAATGACCATCACTAACTGAGAATTTTTATAGGTTTTGTAATTATTTGTAGACACACGGTCAGCGAAACAGCTTCTTTGATACTGGACAGTCGCCATGTTGGATTGTATCTAGGTCCTAGAGTTATCTACTGTTACATGAAGATTATTGTGTACGTGTAGCATTCAAACTTCCATCGCATGATTAGGACACAATGATTTTAAAATTTCGCACAGCTGCCATCTTGTGGTTATGGAAACAATTGAAATAAGTTAGATGCCAGTGGATTAACATTCGTATAAGGATTTACTGCACCAAGTTTCAATGCACTAGGATGGTTAAATTCCAAGAAACGACCATGCGAATATGTATACTTCGCGTCGCCGCCATGTTGGATTTGTGATCACCAGGTTATTGAAAGTCCTATAGCTGAACTTAAGTTCATAGCCCCTATGAACATAACAAAATTCAGTTTGATAGCTATAATAGATTCGTACATATTCAGAGCCGTCTAAATATTTCGGATGGTCGCCATATTGGATTGTTAAATGTATAGGCCATAGAGTCATGTACCATTAAAGGAAAAATATTGCGTAGGCTCACTATTCAAACTTTCACTTCGGTCGCATGATTACGACATAAGTATAAAAACGTAACTTTAAAATTCGCACAGCCGCCATCTTGAGGTTATGTAATTAATTGAACTAAATTAGACACCAGTGCATTACAATGTGTATAAACATTTCCTGTACCAGATGTCATTGCGTTTGGAACATTAAATCGCGAGAAAGATCTCTTCAAAATATTCTAATTCGCTTGGCCACCATGTTCGTTTTGTAGCTAACCGGTATTTGAAAGTCTTAAAGATGAACATCCAGTAGTGCCCTTTATCTCCGAACAAATTTTCAGGATGATACCGCTAATAGTTTCAGAGATATAAAATGCCGTTGAAATATTTCGCACATCCGCCATCTTGTGGTTATGTTAACAATTGAACGAAGTTAGATGTCGGTGCATTACAATGTGTATAAACATATAATGTAAAAAGTTTTATTGCGTTTGGTTCGTTAAATCGCGAGACACGTCTATATAAAAATCGCAAATTCGCGTGGCCGCCATGTTTGTTTTGTAGTTACCAGTTTTCCAAAAGTCACATAGGTGAACTTCTAGTAGATCCCTTTAACACCGTAATAAATCCCAGGGTGATATCGGGAATAGTTTCGGAGATATTGAATGCTGGTGAAATAATTCGCACAGCCGCCATGTTGGATTGGTGAGACGTAACAAAATTTGAAGGGCACGGTCGGGGTCGCCCGGAATAGTCCTATGAACTTGCCGAGTTTCATTGAAATCGCTCCAGCCGTTTAAAAGTTATTAGGGGGGAGGGACACACACACACTCCTCACTCACACACACACACTTGCCGAGTTTCATTGAAATCGCTCCAGCCGTTTAAAAGTTATTAGGGGGACACACACACACACACTCCTCACTCACACACACACACACGGACAGAAGGTGATCTCATAAGCCTATTTTTTTTCAAAATTGAAAATAGGCTAAAAATCTTATGTACTGTAATTGTTGTTTTCCTCAGCTAAATGTTAACACATCTTCATTTGCACAAGTAAATAAAAATAAAATTGAACATTTTATTTAGAATTTTAAAAATATGAACTGCATACTAACAGCTAACAAATAACAAATTAAAATATTAGTTATACTGTATTTAAAAAAAGTTATAAATAGTTGAAAGTTTTTTTAAAATTATTAATGTCTTTATTAAGTTATGTACATATTGCCAGGAAAATATTAGCCTAAGCGTTTCGAAAGTTTACTTTTTAAGGGGTACAAATTTAGATAAACGTGTATAAAGGGGTACGGGAGGAGAAAAAGGTTGGGAACCGCTGGATTATGAGATCAATATAGGGCGAAAAATTGTGTGTCTGTCTGTGTGCGAGTATGTGTGTGTTTTCTCAGAATGTCTGCCCCCCCCCCCCCCCCTTTCAATTCGAACACGGTGAATCCGAATTGAATAAAATTTGGTACAGAGGTAGCACTAGCAAAGAGCACCTCAGTGTCATGTTTTATATCGCCGCTATCTTGACGGAAACGAATTGGCGGCCACCTAAATGTTCAAAGCTTAAATCAAATTACGACTAACCTAATCATCCGATCTCTACCAAATTTTGCCACAACATATATCTACACACATCAAAAAAAGTTTTGCATCACCTCGGTTCCAAGAGTTCCGGAACCGTTAAATACAAAGGGAATAGAGATCAACACAAACAACATTTCAGCTCGTTTTATTGCTCATGAGACCCACACATTGCATGTTGTACCATCATACAGCTAGACTTTCAGCATTTGTGGTCCAGATTGCAGTACACACCACTACCTCTAATACCCAGTAGCACGTCCTCTTGCATTGATGCATGCCTGTATTCGCCGTGGCATACTATCCACAAGTTCATCAAGACACTGTTGGTCCAAATTGTCCCACTCCTCAACGACAATTCGGCGTAAATCTCTCAGAGTGGTTGGTGGGTCAAGACGTCCATAAACAGCCCTTTTCAACATATCCCAGGCATGTTCGATAGGGTTCATGTCTGGCGAACATGCTGGCCACTGTAGTCGAGCGATGTCGTTATCTTGAAGGAACGCATTCACAAGATGTGCACGATGAGGTCGAGAATTGTCGTCCATGAAGACAAATGCCTCTCCAATATTCTGCCGATATGGTTGCACTATGGGTCGGAGGATGTCATTCAGGTATCGTAAAGCCGTTTCGGAGCCTTCCATGACCACCAGTGGCGTACGTCGGCCCCACATAATGCCACCCCAAAACATCAGGGAACCACCACCTTGCTGCACTCGCTGGACAGTGTGTCTTAAGACGTTCAGCCTGACCAGGGTGCCTCCAAACACGTCTCCGACGATTGTCTGGTTGAAGGCATATGCGACACTCATCGGTGAAGAGAACGTGATGCCAATTCCGTGGGGTCCATTCAGCATGTTGTTGGGCCCATCTGTACCGCGCTGCATGGTGTCGGGGTTGCAAAGCTGGACCTCGCCATGGACGTCGGGAGTGAAGTTGCGCATCATGCAGCCTATTGCGCACAGTTTGAGTTGAAACACGACGTCCTGTGGCTGAACGAAACGCATTATTCAACATGGTGGCATTGCTGTCAGGGTTCCTCCGAGCGGCAATCCGTAAGTAACGGTCATCCACTACAGTAGTAGCCCTTGGGCGGCCTGAGCGAGGCCTGTCATCGACAGTTCCTGTATCTCTGTACCTCCTCCATGTCCGAACAACATCGCTTTGGTTCACTCTGAGACGCCTGGAAACTTCCCTTGTTGAGAGCCCTTCTTGACACAAAGTAACAATGCGGACGCGATCGAACTGCGGTATTGACCTTCTAGGCATGGTAGAACTACAGACAACATGAGCAGCGTACCTTCGTCCTGGTGGAATGACTGGAACTGATCGGCTGTCGTACCCCCTCCGTCTAATAGGCCCTGCTCATGCATGGTTGTTTACATCTTTGAGCAGTTTTAGTGACATCTATGAACAGTCAAAGGGACTGTATCTTGGATACAATATACACAGTCAACGTCTATATGCCGGAGATCTGGGAACCGAGGTGATGCAAAACTTTTTTTGATGTGTGTATATGACTAGGGTCTTTTGACTAGAGGACGAGGTCATCAGCCCAATATTTTGCATATGGCGGCCATGTATGTGTGCAAATCGATTCCCCCTATCAATTCAAACACGGTGGAACCGAATTGAACGAAATTTGGTACAGAGGTAGCACTAGAAAAGGGTACCTCAGTGTCACGTTTTATATCGCCGCCACCCTGACGGAAACGTGATGGCGGCCACACAAATGTTAACATCTTAAATCAAATTACGACCAACCTAATCATTTGATTTCTACTAAATTTTGCAGCAACATACCTTTAAGTGGGAAGCATCTCTTGACTAAACGACAAGGTCATCAGCCAAATAGTTTGAAGATAGGGGGAATCGATTTGCACACATACATGGCCGCTATCAATTCAAACACCGTGAATCCGAACTGAACGAAGTTTGGTACAGAGGTAAACTTCCAAAAGGCAACTCAGTGTCATGTTTTATATCGTCGCCATTTTGACGGAAACGTAATGGCGGCCACAAGCTTAAATTAAATTACGACCAACCTAATCATCTGATTTCTACCAAATATTGCAACAACATATCTTTATTTAAGAAGCGTTCTTTGACCATGCTACAAGGTCATCAGTCCAATAGATTGCATATGGCGGCCATGTATGTGTGCAAATTGATTCCCTCTATCAATTCAAACGCGGTAAAACCGAATTAAACGAAATTTGGTACAGAGGTAGCACTAGCGAAGGGCACCTCAGGGTCATGTTTTATATCGCCGCCGTCTTGACATAAACGGAATGGCGTCCACCCAAATGATAGAAGCTTAAACCAAATTACGACCAACCTAATTATTTGATCTCTACCAAATTTTGCAACAACATACCATTTGTGGGAAGCATCTTTTGACTGAACTACAAGATCATCAGCCCAGTAGTTTGCAGAGAGTGGCCATGTATGTGTGCAAATCGATTCACCATATCAATTCAAACACGGTGAAATCGAATTGAATGAAATTTTGTACAGAGGTAGCACTAGCAAAGGGCACCTCATATTCATGTTTAATATCCGTATAACACGTTGTATTCCAACAAGCTACTACAACCTACAATCAATTATACTCCTTGAAAAGGACAAAGAGTAATAACAATACCCATGCCTTTAGGAGAAAGTAGGCTATGTGTTCTTTACTGAACATCTTGTTTATTCATCTAATAGTGCATGAACTTCCGGGCCTTAGTAACCACCCAACATGTGCTTGATAACGTTGCTCAAAGTCTATCACGTCTTGGTGAAAACGTTCCCCTTGCTCTGAATATGCCCCCAAGTTATCCTTAAATTGCTCCATGTGTACTTTAAGGCAGCGTTTCCCAAACTGTGGTACGCTTGTACTGCTCCAGTAGTACGCAGAGATGTTACAAAAAAAATTACTAGCCTTACAGTAGTCGCATATGATCTGTAACATCTGACATGTTATTCGAATAATTCCGTATTACTTACTCGCATTTTTTTAAGAATGAACTCATAGTGCTACCTTGTGCCAGCAAACATGATAGGATTCTCCAATGCATCTGCAGTAGTGACATATACAGGGTCTTTCATATAAAGTAAGAACGGCGAGCGGCGGTTTTGTCATTCGCTGCTGAAGCCGGCTTGGCCAAGCTTGTGACGCGCCACGGCCCCCTGCTGTAGTATTGAAAGCGCGCTCATAGTACAAACTTGACCTTGCAACAAGCGTGCAGGTGTTGTCAGTCGCCAGTCTGAACCTCAGCTTCTAACATGTTGAGACAGTTATCATTGCAACATCGTATTTTTGTATGTAAAATTTATTTTAATTACGATTCGACTCGGTGGGTACGTGATGCATTTGTTTAGCAATTTCCTGATGAAGTGCCATCTTCACTAGCACAGATTCACGTGATTGTAAATAACTTTGACACTTGACACTACTGGTTCAGTGCTCAATAAAAAACACAAAATAAAAAATCAGAAAAAATACAGTGGCATGACTCACTCGCGTCAGCCAAAATGTGGTTACCAGATACAATGCCTGTATAACCCAGGAAGGACGACACTTCCAGCAACTTTTATAAGGTAATATTTCTTAGAGGATTGTACACACGCTTAAAGCAGGGGGCCACGGCTCGTCACAAGCTCGGTCAAGGCCACCACACTAGCGGATAACAAACCCGCCGCTTGGCGTTCTTACTTTATATGAAAGACCCTGTACCTGCTACTGTATGCGGGAACAATCCACTGTTTACTTGATGCGAGCTGCGCTTTATATCGGCCAGTCAGTGAACCCATGCCAGCGGTGTTATATAAAATGGCCTCTTTTTGCCGATATGGCGCACTGCCAAGTATAGGCGCGATTAAAAGTTAGGTGTGCAGTAGGTATATTAAATGCGTTTCTCCCAGTGATACGTTTAGACCAACGAAGTTTCAATTATTGTTAGTAGTCGGTTTTAAGTAGAATAAACAAACCGGTTCCTGCGCAGGAGCTAATGCGCAAGATGGCTGCCGGGCGCAACCTTTCTATGTTATTCATATGGGGAGGACAGTCATAGCTGGCGCAAGGGCTAATGGGCAAAATGGCCGCCACGCCCTTAGACTGTGTATGACGTCACAGGGAGAGGTCGGCCGTGTAGATGCTAAATGGAATATTTATTATTTTATTATTATTATTATTAGATATTTATTGATTGATCATGTACAATCAAGACCAGCCTTATATTGTTCACCTCTTGCTGTAGTGGCTAGCATTCTTGGATGTTACTGCGAAGGCCCAGGTTCGATTCCTGGTTCTGCCAAGAAATTTAATTTCTTGTCTCGGGAGTGGAACGGGGTACACTCAGCCTTGTGAGGCAAAACTGACAGGAGCTGGGTTTTGATTCATACCTCAGCCATTCTGCCTAACACAACTTCACCTAACCTAACCTAAACTAACCCAACTTGACCTAACCTAACTTCACCTAACCTAACCTCAAAGTTAGAGCAAATATATGGGAGCAAATGTGACAGCACACATAATAAACTAACTTAACCTAACCTAACCTAACCCAACATAAAATTGCGAGCAAAAAAAAGTGAGAGCAAAAAGTGTGAGCAAAAAAGTGAGAGCAAATATGAGAGCACAAATAATAAACTTAGTTATAACCTAACCACACCTAACTTAACCTAACCTAACTTCACCTAAACTAACCTAACCTAACATAACCTAACTTCAAAGTGGGAGCAAATATGGGAGCAAAAAGTAAGAGCAAAAAGTGTGAGCAAAAGGTGAGAGCAAAAAGTGGGAGCAAAAAGATGGGAGCAAAGAGGTGGGAGCAAAAAGTGGGAGCAAAAAACTGGGAGCAAAAAGTGGGTGCAAAAATGTGAGAGCTAAAAGTGGGAGCATAAAAGTGGGAGTAAAAAGTGGGAGCAAAAAAGTGAGAGCAAAAAGTGAGAGCAAAAAGGTGGGAGCAAAAAAGTAAGAGCAAATGGGAGAGCACAAATAATAAACTTAGTTATAACCTAACCTAATCCAACCCACAGAAACCTCATTTAAAGATTTGAGATTTTACATTTTAACATTTTAGATTTTTGATTTTTTCATTTTATTTTTTTAGATTTTACATTTTACATTTTTGATTTTTTGTATTTTAGATTTTAGTTTTTTTAGATTTTACATTTTAAAAGAGTAAACTACAAGGTCACATACCTAACCTCACTAAACCTAACTTAAGCTAATCCAAAGGCACATGCAACTATCCTTATGCTAGTCTTATAGGCTACTGTACAACATGATCACTATCCCAACCGGTTTTTTTTTTCATTTTGTTGTTTACACATTTGTCAATTTTCCAATTTCCCATTTTCAGTTTTTTTATGTCAGTTTTAAGTTTTTCAATTTCATAATACGGAAACATGGATTTTGCATTTTGTTGTTTATAAATTTGTCAATTTTCCAATTTCCCATTTTCAGTTTTTTAAAGCGCGCGGGATGCCGTCACGCTCACCAGAGCGCGCGGGGACATGCCCCTTCCATCCAGTCTAAAAACACTTATAGTGGGCGATGTATTGAAGATAGAGATATGCTCTCGCAGACTTTTTTTTGTAGAACTTTTCATGCTGACCAATTCTTACGCTCATAGTATATTGATAGTTTTAACGGTTTGCCCAGCGTAAGCTTAAGAAGCGCACGGACGCAAGTTTGTTTTCGACTTTTTCACTGAAATCCTAACTGCTTGGCTTCCTTTGATCATACATAAATTATTTTCTACAGAATCTTTCCTCGAGATATTCTTTACAGAATGGTGAAACCCGCATCAAAATCCATCCAGTGGTTCTCGAGATTACCCGTGAAATCCAAGAATCGGGGATTTTTGTCGTATACTAACGATGTAGAGATTGTCGGGGAACACATGCACCAAGCAGTACTATGACGTCGCACACCTCATGCATCTGGGTACATTTCGTCCCGTCACCGTAACGTAACGCCAGACCCCAGCGTAACGAAGAAGTCGACAAGATCATTTAAAATGCTAAAAACATCTTTTTTTTGTTATTTTTTTATTGTGTTGAAAATATAATGAAGCCCAAAATAGCTTTCATCCAAGGAGAATGTTTATTTAATTACTGGTTCTTATGAAAATTAATCGACATATTTTAATAATGTATGATGATGATAATGACTGTCGGTTTAGGGTCCGAACAGCAAGGTCACCTGCCTCTTTAATAGTGTAGGCCTACACAATTACCTACCCTTCTATATTTCTTTCTCCATAGACGGTTGCATTAAACCGGAAAATACATAACCTAACACTGTTTGGCAAATTTAAAGAAGAACATCTGATACATTAATTCCATTTCTAGAATACCGTTTTTCCATTATCTTCTAAACGTTTTGGATAAATATTAGAACTGCCACATATCCAGATTGGGCATTTCAACTCAAATTCTTATACGAATTTCAGAATTTCTCCATCCCATACAACAAGGTAAGTGATATTAAATCATATAAAGTAGATTTTATCAGTTTCATATGCTGGCTAATTATGTTTCGTTTATTTATATAAATATTTTTCTGACATGTATTATTTTCCTATCATCGTAATACTGGTTGGCACCTATTCAAAATTGTTAATAAACTCCGTATTGAAGTGGATTCAACTTATTTAATCAAGCGCCGAATTGAATTATTTATTGATTTTAGAACTAGATTTTTCTAAATTAATTTGTTCGTATATTTTTATAAAACATTTTAAAGTTTAACATTTTAACACTCACCGTTAATAGTTCTTATTTTCTAACTTCTTTTTCTAAAATTAATGTAAAAAGACCAGTCTTATATTTATTTAATTAATACTGCATCTGTAAGGATATCCATTTTATTACTATATTTTATTTATTACAATTATTATCATTAATTTTTCGTTTCTAATTTAGTTTTAAGTCATATATGCTATTTTAGTTTTTCAATTGTTAATTGAATTTCTGTTTTTAAGCTGAAGATGACCTCATTGAGGGTGGAAACATGTCCAAATACATAAAATATGTAGTTGTTTATGTATTGATTTGGCGTAAATTTTAAACGTTTAATTACCCTTCTATAGTAATGACCCCCCCCCCCCCAGAAGGAAATCCTGCATACGCCACTGGAGTATTATGAACACTAGACGCAAGCAATAACTCAAGAGAGATTAAGAAATTAAGAACATTTCTTGTATTTACATGTATTCTTATTTCCATATGGCAGGACTGGATTTCTATTCCTTGTCATTGCATGCAATATTTCAAAATGAAAAATCATGTCCAGCGATTACATTTACTAAGCCATGCTTGTCATCCAGGATACCAGCGTGACATGATGTACCAGGAATACTAGTGGAATACGAGTACGGTTGGTTCATTAGTTGAATTAGTTATTTTCTTTTTGCTTTAGTGAAAATCTACCACAGAAGGACACAAGACATTGGTGTGCCATGGCATAACATCCCAGAGTCCTGTGCAACTTAAGTCATTATTGCAATGAGAGTTTCAACTATTTTATAGTGAAAAGAGATTGAACAATTGCCAGTGGAAGTGTATTTCTTAATCTACGTATTATTATAATTTAGAAAAAAAGTGCTCCAAACCTACCACAGTGCCAATAATTAAATAATTATAGCACTAGATAAATCTAACCTTTCATATGGTTTCATTTAGACTTTTAGATGGATTGTGTGCCAAGGCATTGCATTTTGAAATAGTTTACAAGTGCCAGAGTGCTTCAACAACTCATAGCCATAGGTGGTTGGTTATTTGATTGAAAATGACCTGATTATATGTTGCATTGTTTGAATTTCAACTACTCTTGAAGACAGCATTAAAAAAGATAGCTCATCTTAAATAAGATACTAACAAAGGTGATTCTCACTGTTGTGTTGCTTTCACTGTTACCACACAAATCACTATGGTTGTAGACACTAAACTTGAAAGAAGGTAGCATCAGCTCAGCTTATTGCAGTGTGAATATGCAACAGTGTTAAAAATAAATAACTACGTTGTCAACATAACCTCGGCCTATAAATTTTCTTCGAAGAATAATTAACCTACTCTTGAAACTTACAGGACTATGTGCCTGGGTCATATGAGAATCCTAAACTAGTTGATTGATCACAGAGACAGCTGTGGCTACTGCAATAGCCATACTGCTAGCTTGTAGGACTCAACTGGAAGAGAAGGAAGAGGAAAATGGGATGAAATCTTCAGAGTTCATTATCGTCCTTCATCGCCATTATGATTCAGTTAACATTGAAAGGCCACTCTGTACTAGTAGATGATACAACTTCAAATCTTCTGAAATCATGCCTCCAGTCTCTTAAAGAATGAAATGAGTTGGTGCTTCACTTGTCTCTATCACCAAATTTTCAGTCATTTTCTGAATTCAGCATAACCTCTTCAGGCTTGCCATACACCATGTGCTGTACAGCAGACCCAGCCTCGTCTGCGGTTGCTTCCTCTTCCGACGGTGAAATCACGATCTATTTGTGGTTTTCAGTCACCTGATAACCAGCAGCACGAATACCATCGACCAAGGCATTTAAGTCGCAGTGGTTTGAAATCGACTTTCTTTCTCCTTCACTACTTGGTTCACGCTGAAGCTCTCCCACATTATCAACAATCTGGAATGTTTGTCCTGGTTGCTGCATGATATGTGCTTCTTCTTCCTGTGATAAAACCTCGTAGTAACCATTTCCTGAGGGACGTACAAACTGAATTTCTCTAGTCGAAGCCAATTCAAGTAAACCTTGTTCGGGAGAAACCTCAGTTGGTGTTTCCAGTCTTTGGGCATCGTCTGAAGCAGTGTCAACAAGAAGATTAACACAGCTCATGTCGTCCATTTCTTCCTCAAGAATTACCGAACCATCTTCACATACGAACTGAAAATTTGGACTGGGAGGTGTAAGCTCTTGAGCAGGTACGCGGGAATTTCTGATATGTGCTGAATCATCGACTTCTTCAGTTTCAACATCAGCTTCCACCTCTTGCTCGTAGCCCACGCCCTGTTCAGGGCCAGGAGGTTCGACTTCGATTGAAAGCTGACCATCCGCTGCAACTTTCTGGATTACTGTAGCCACTACTGGTACCTTGATCTGAACTGCCCTAATATTACCATTTCTGGAAGTACCCAAAGCGAGATTTGGCTGCACAGTAATCTTGCCCGCCGACTTGAGATCTTCAGCAGTTGCAGGAACTAACATATGTTTGTTATTTGATGCAAGCATCACTTTGACTAAGACAGGCCCACCCTTGGCAGGTTTCAATAAGGCAAAAGGAGTTTGGCCTTCACGCTTAGCAGTGCTCATAGCCCTGGTATTGATCGGATCGATGATAACACCATCACTTGGCTCTTGCTTACGAAACCTATGGTCATTCCTATATATACCATCTCTTTGCATGCCATCTTGATCTCTTGGAATGATGTCGTTGATGTCTGCCAAGGTCCTGTCACCATTGGGTAAATGATTGATACTTAGATTCTTCTCTTCTCGGCGTTTTTGTCTTCGATTGACTGATTCTCTCAAACTTTTGGGATTCATCTGCTGAATTATTATTCCATCTCTGTATCGGATTCCATGTTTGTACTTTTCGTGAGACCGGAGAGCATACTTCCGTGGGAATTCGATATTGCATAACGGGCATACAAAAGGCGACTTGGTCTCGTGCGAATGAGCCTTATGACTCATAAGATTAGACATTTGGTTGAAGCCCTTGCCACATATATCACATTTATAAGGCCGCTCATTGGTGTGCGTGAAGATATGGTTTCGAAGATTTCCTTTCTTATGAAAAGCTTTGCCACAAATACCACATTTATGGGGTTTGTGTTCAGAATGAGTCTTGCGGTGGGAGATAAGCGCCGAGACGCTATTGAATGTCTTTTTGCACAATTCACAAACGTACGGGCGAGCATCGCTATGCATTGTTCGATGCAGCGACAGTGCACTCATATAACGAAATGCTTTGCTACAGATTTCGCACTTATAATTCCTGTGGGTAGGTAGATGTCTCATTAAAGTGTACTGATGACGGAACTCCTTGGCACATATGCCACATTCCCAAATCTTGACAGTCTTATTTTCAGCTTTGATATACTTAAAAAAATGCGTTTGCATTCGAGGGTCATCCTTAAGTAATTGACAGTCATCTTGGTCGGTTGACATATAAGTATCAACTCCATCGCCAACCACCTTAAACTGTATTTGACTCTTTCTCTTTCCCAGAGGATGACCCATCGGTTTGATATCAGCCTCCCTACCTTGGTTTCCACCGGACCTCTGCGAAAGGATAACTGTATTTGATAGAGCGTCTCTGGAAGAGTGCGGAACTATGTGGCCTTTTGTACCCGATCTTGGCCCAGGATCCAATTCATCTTCTGGAATCGCATGTGAATCCTCGTGACTATCAAACCTAAAACAAAATACGTACACATTGACCATTATGACAAGGGTGATAACTAATATCCGTGATCACTGATAGTACTATCTTATTAAAAACCGCCATGTCAAACACTAAAGAATGCAGTTTATTCACTGCTTATTCGTACATGTTTCGGTGTTCAATGACACTGTTGTGTTTACTTGTTAAGAGTAGACAATTATTCTGATAAAACCATTATAATTGTAAACTTACCAAACAGGTATGATCTACATAATGAGTCTTGAGTAAAAAACAAGTAGTTCCGTGAAGAACTAAACAGCCTATTTTCATATATCCTACTCATGTTAATTGCCTCTATCAACATACAAAATTTCAGTTTGAAGGTTATGATAGATTCGTAGATATTGAGAACCGTCTAAATATTTCAGATGATCGCCAGGTTGCATTTTTATTTATGTACTATTAAATTAAGATTATTGTGTACGTGTGGTATTCAACCTTCAATCGCATGATTATAACACAAGAAGTAAAAACGAGATTTTAAAATTTCGCACAGCTGCCATCTTGTGGTTATGAAAACAATTGAAATACATTAGATGCCAGTGGATTAACATTTGTATAAGAATTTAACGTGCAACGTTTCACTGCACTCGGATAGTTAAATCGCGAGAAACGTCCATTTAAATATTTATATTTCGCGTCGCCGCCATGTTGGATTTGTGCTCACCAGGTTACTGAAAGTCCTATAGGTGAACATATGTTAATAGCCTCTATGAACATTAAAAAAACTTAATTTTAAAATTTAGCACAGCCGCGATCTTGAGGTTATGTAAACAATTGAACTAAATTAGATGCCACTGCATTACAAAATGTATAATCATTTACTGTACCACATTTCACTGCGCTCAGAGAGATAAATCACGAGAAAAGTCTATTAAAATGTTTCAAATTCGCTTGGCCGCCATGTTCGTTTTGTACTTTACAGGTTTATGAAAGTTACATAGATAAACTTGTAGCAGTGACCTTTATCACCGTGAAAAATGTCAGGATGATATCATAAATAGTTTCGGAGATATTTAATGCCAGTGAAATATATCGCACAGCCGCCATTTTGAGGTTATGTAAACAATTGAACTAAATTAAACTCCAGTGCAATACAATGTGTATAAACATTTGCTGTACCAAGTTTCAGTACGTTAAATCGCGAGAAAAGTCTATTTAAAAGTCTCAACTTCGCTTGGCCGCCATGTTGGTTTTGTAGTTACCAGGTTTTTGAAAGCCTCATAGGTGAACTTCTAGTAGTGCCTTTTATTACCGTACACAATTTCAGGGCGATATCGGTAATAGTTTCGGAGATACTGAATGCTGGTGAAATATTTCGCACAGTCGCCATGTTGGATTGGTGAGTTACAATAAGATTTGAAGGGCACGGTCGGGGTCGGCCTGAATGGTGCTATGATCTTACTGAGTTTCATTGTAATCGCTCCAACCGTTTAGAAGTTATTAGTGGGACATACACCATCACACACACACGCACAGACAAAAGGTGATCTCATAAGACTTTTTTTTTTTCTTTTTCAGAAAATGAAAATAGGCTAAGAGTGTGTAGTCGCTATTGAAGTGTGCGCTTGATGGAGGACGTGCATGCTGGCTGCTAGAAATTTGGACTCGCAGTAGTGGTGATAGCATGAATTATGAGGGGTAGATCGTTAGGAAAGAAGAGGCTACTCTAATTGTAATTGATGTGTAGAAAAATGTATAAAATACTCGTAGTATTTGATTGAGTGTATTCATTTATACACCCGGTTGTTACAAGGGCTATTATTCCCATTTTAACTATAGAAGTATGTCGGTGACATTTGGCGTCCAACGTTGAGGCAGAATTTATCTACATCGATTGTGTTACTTCTTATGCTAAAATGGGAATACTAGCCCTTGTAACAACCGGGAGTATAGATGAATACTCATAATCAACATATTGCGAGTATTTTATTCATTTTTCTACACATGAATTACAATTGAGTCGTCCAGTTGCAAAACTCGTTTAATCCACTTGTGAATAAGGATCATGTGTTAATTTTTTTATTATTATTATTATTTTATTTTACTTTATTTTATTTTGTTTTATCTTGCTTTATTTTGTTTCGTTTTAATTTATTTTGTTTTATTTTGATTTTGTTTATTTTGTTTTGTTTTATTTTAATTATCCAGAAAACAAACACAAAACAATCAAAAAACACGAAGCAAAAAGAAAAATTCAAATACAAAAGCAAAAAAGAAAAAAGAAACACAAAGCAAAATGTAAAATTCAAAAACACCAGAAGCAGAAAACAAACACAAAACCAAAACAAAAAAAGAAAAAGCAGAAAGCAAAATTCAAACACAAAAGCAAAAGCAGAAAACAAAAACAAAAAAGAAACACAAAGCAAAAAGCAAATTTTAAAAACAGTAAAAGCAGAAAACAAACACAAAACCAAAACAAAAAAGACGAAGCAAAAAGCAAAATTCAAACAAGAAACCAAAAGCAGAAAACAAAAAGCAAGAAACATAATGCAAAAAGCAAAATTCAAAAAAGCAAAAGCAGAAAACAAACACAAAACCAGGAAAGAAAAGCAAAAGGTACAATTCAAAAGCAAAAGCACCAAGCAAACACAAAACCAAAAACACAAAGCAGAAAACAAAAAACACAAAACATACGTGAGGCAAAGTCCAGAGAAATGTTTCTCAAGAAAATGATTGTTATTCACAAGTGAATTAAACGAGTTTTGTAACTTGACGACTCAATTAGAGTAGCCTCTTCTTTCCTAACGATCTACCCCTCATAATTCATGCTATCACCACTACTACGAGTCCCAAGTTCTTGCAGCCAGCATGTACGTCCTTCATCAAGCGCACACTTCAATAGCGATTTTTTTTTTCAAGTTGATTTTTCTGGTCCCTCTGTTAAAACAAGACTCATTAAATAGATCATACCTGTATGGTAAGTTTACAATCAATGCTGTTATCAGCAGAATTGTCAACACTTTACAAGCAAACTCAACAGACACCCTCGTCAGCGTAGCGTAGATTGAAAGAAAATAATCTTAAAACTAAGTTCACATAGATAATAGAGAAAATGGATATCGTTACTGCTCGAGTCCCAGCTGCGTGAACCTGAGAGGAATGTGGATCGAGGACGACGATGAGAGACGTGGGGGATTCCCGGTCCGTGCGTAGTAATAGAATCAAATATATTGATCGATGACTCACTCACTCATTCGCAACAGCACAGTGGTTTAGGCAACGGCACTATGTTAGCAATATTGGAATAGACAGGAATTTCAGATAACACAGCATGCTGTTGACAGGCCCTTCGCTTCCCACCTCCCTCGTCACCTCACCCCTCAAGTTCACAGAGCTTGGTCTCGAGCAGTACAAAGCACTATTAGAAATTTATTTATTTTGTAAGTATATCCATTTTCTCTTTTGTCCTTGTAAACTTAGTTTTACCCCTTTATAGGTCCTTGGGATACTATCTTCCCACCATGTATTTATACTAGAACGGTGTTAGGGAGAGGATCTTCCCACCCCTTTCATTTCAAGCAGTTCCCCATGCATCCACAAGCTAGATGCAGAGAAATAATGAAAACACATTAATTTGATGTATATTGTCATCAGAAAACAAAGGTGGGAAGCATATATCCCAGTGGTCTCCACAGAGCACGTGCTCGCCAGTTCGGTTGTGTTGAGTGAATGCAATGCATTGTTTTACAGAAGAAGGTAATTTTATTGGAGATAAGAGATTTGTAAACGTTGGTATATAACTGAAATACAATGTTAATAATGATTTTGGTCACTGGAGTAAATATATTTCAGTTAGAATGGAAATAATTATCCTGCTCAGGGTGTTTGCCATAGAATAGAAGATTTTTAAAATTAATTTGCTGTGTTTTTAGTAAATACTATTTTGAAATTATTGAATTATATTCGAATATACTAACTTTTCACATTCCAAAATCACTTTTATACTTTTTGTGCAGTTTTCGGCAAAGATGATATAGGTCACTGACCTTATGTTGCGTGGGAGTTACGTTTTTTTTAACTGATAGAGCGTGATGGGTGATTTTATATATTATATCCTGTAAAGTAAACCTCATTATTGAGTGATAAACACAGTATCATTCTAATTTAGAGGTGGGAAATTATTACCCCATTGCTCATTTAAGAAAACATACTGTCGGGTATGGGCAGTGGGATAATAATTTCCCACCCCATATTTCATAAAATAGAATCCACACCCATAAAATTGTCTCATATTCCTACTCATCTATCGCCCCCAATTAAAAATGTGCAAAAATATATATGTATATATATATTTTTTTATATACCCCCAGTCTTTTTCCCGATAAAGGGTTAAGATTATTTAATTCAATCTACGCTGACGAGGGTGTCATTGAACACCGAAACATGTACGTATAAGCACAGATTCTTTAGTGTTTGACAAGGTGGTTTTGAATAAGATAATACTATCAAACCTCACATGTTTTACATAAATATGGTCCACACTTTGCTTAATTCTAACGCTGAGACAACGATTACTCTAGAAACTCCTCAGATGTAAAATTAATCGTATCCATTTCATCACAACAGTGCCTGAGTGAGTGACGACAGTTCATAGTGAAGAGCGCCTTTTCAACGATTTAAAGAGAAACAGAAAGATATGGCAATAGGATCAGCAGATATAAAAGAGGTACAAGAAGTACTACAGAATCTAGAAGTATGGGCAAAAGTAAATGGATTACAAATAAATCTTATGAAAACGAAACAAATGTACTTTAGGAAAGGCAACAAAAGACAATTTGACACTAACTTACAAGATAAACCAATAGAAATCGTCCCAAAATTCAAATACCTTGGAGTAACACTTCAAACAACCTTAACCACATTCATAATCCACGTGCAAGAAAAATCAGCCGCTGCAATAAGAGCAATATATAACATAACATATCTTCCACTACTCTCAATAAAACACTGCCATGACACTCTTTCGAACTGTAATAATGCCCATAGCAACCTATGGTATTACTGTGATTTGGGCTACTCTTCAAGTTGGAGATTTATCAACTTTAGAAATGGTTAAGGCCCGTTACATGAATAGGGTAGTAAGTATAAGCATAACGGAACCATCAAGGTTAACATACATTCTGATGAAAAAGAAGCTACTTTATAGAGGATATTCGCTTGCAAATGTGTCTTCCAAATACAAGAGCATATGATAAAATGCTCCAAGTATTACAAAACAAAGGAAATTACTTTTGAAATGAATTTTTCACTACGGTTGCGATGATGAAAGAGGAATGGAAAGAAGCCAGCTATCAACTACGACACACCATCACCCGCTTTGCAGTACACGGCTTTCACCATAAGATGTGTACCACCAAGAGATTTCATCATCCAAGGGAGGAGTTAAACTCAAACAATTCTGTAATTATCAAAGTAGTCGTTATCATGCAGGGTTAGACAAATATCACTCACTAAACTATGTACTGAATGACTTAGGATTTTGTACTAACATAATTATTGTATGGCTATTTACAGCAATACATATTCATTCAAAGAGAAACAGGACACACACGGTGAACTGAAACGCAGATGGAAGCAACGATGCACCAGAAGAGACACAGGAACAACAGGTATTTCACAGTAAACACTCCAAATGAAATAAGACAAGAAATCCCGCGTTACCGGAAGTACAAGAAGCTAAGTTATGAACTAATGTTGAAAGTCGCCCACCTTAACAACGAACCTGACCCACAACTCGCTGGCTGAAATTAAAAGCCTTCCCGCAGAAGACGCATCTAAATGTTCTACCGGACGCATGAACAAACGACACGCTGCGCTGCTACTAGTCACCTGCACGCATTGTAAGAAAGCATTCAACATGTCATAGTGGCTTATGTGGAGACATTGAACGAAGACATTTCTCGGCAAGAAACTAAATAAAAAGACAAACATCACTAGGGCTCGGATTTTTGGGTACTACAAATCTGAAAAATATTTATTTTTTATGTATTAAAAATACCTGAAATATGTGACAAAAAAGTAAAAATATTTAATTATAGTTTACAGTAGTTTATTAATGTGAATATAAACAATATGCAGTACTCACGAATGCAATTTATGTCTCACTGACTGCTGAAGAATTACAATACACTACGAGATACATCTTCAGGTTGTCCACCACAAATGGCCGACGGTTATCACGAATCACTTCTTCTGAAGGCGCGAAACTGCGGCAATATGTTTCCCGCCCTTGAGGTGTTGTGTAACTTGAGAGCGCTCTTCGGCCTTGATTGCTTTCCCACATGGTTGGCAGAACATAACGCCCCCATCAGAAGTAAAATTAATTATCTTTAAATTCTGCAACATACTGCTGCAGACGATAACTTGTAGTTGCCTTTACTTTAGGCATCGTAGAACTGCCTTGCACTTCACAGTGCCAGAAATGAACAGCATGTAAGTGACACTTGTTATTGGTAGCTGGTTGGGTAGGTCTAGCACGTGGTGCAATATGGCTATAGACAAGAATATTCCCGGCTTCGTCAGTGAGTGGCACGGGGCGACAAGTTAAGAATAACACAGTTACAAGCTGACATACGCTCTGCATGAAGATTAGAGAGCTCACAGGATGAAGTAACACATCAGAAAAGTGCAATAAACTGAAAGATTTAAAAATGTAAATATTATGTATTTTTATGTGCTAATAAGTGAAAAACAAATTTATGTATTTATAAAAAAATGCTTAAAATATGTATTTACATTTAAAAATATTTATTTACCTAAAAATCCGAGCCCTAAAACATCACACACCACAATACCGCAACGAATTAACATCGGATTGCACCAGAATATGGAGGAAGAGATGGAAAAGCGAATAGGGATGTATAGAACTAGCACCGATAGAGTGCACTGCTGTTGTACTGGGTAAGCGCAAGGTGCTCTTCATTTGTCTCCTGTGTTCTCATGCCGCTAATATGTACGAATTTAAGTTGTTTAAATTGTTATTTTCGTGACTTTGCCGAGCTATTGCAGTGTTCCTCTTTGCAAAAATCAGGGAAGCCCGTTTTCGTTTCACCAATTTCCACAAAATAAAGAAATGAGGAAGAAATGGTCACATGTTATTAGAAGGAAAAATTTTGGTGAGAAAAATCTGACCGAATATATTAAAGTGTGTATCCATCATTTACAACCCGATGACTTCACGAAAACTGTGTTGGATAAGTGTGACTTACAAAGGGAAATAATTCCTATTTTGTACCTATAAACTGATTAGACATTTCGATAACAACCACTGAATTTATGCGTTTGTATTTGAAGGTCAGAGAGCAAGATAAAAACCGGGCGCTGTTCCATCGCTTTTTCCGTGGACCACGAACACAACAAAAATAATTATTTAGGAAAAGGCCATACACAAGAAAATTGCCGGATTAGCACGATAAGCCTACAATAACGTAATCTGCAGAAATCATCTCCATTGAAGTACGGGAAGAAATCGTCAATATACACGAAGAAATGAAAGTAACATTTCTGACTCCCATTTTCAAAGACATCAATAGGCTACTCGGTCAAATACTTCAAGAATAAATGTCACAACATTAACAGTCACAAACGTATTATGGTTGGTTTCTTGAAATCGGAATTAATCGTCAATTTCCATCTGCCTGACGGAGAATGTGGTAGCGACTGACTTCTACATTCTTGAGACATAGTCAGATGAATGGAAACAGTTCGTGGCCCTAAAGCAGGGATTCTCAAACTTTAAAAAAATTGTACCCTCAAGTCCTTTCCCAGGGGTAAGGGAACGATTCTTATTGCGAAATTGACAAAATTACATAAGAACCAAACGTTGCGATGCATTTTCGAGGTACACATTTAATTACCGGTATCAACTTTCATTGATTATGTTTACCTTAAAACACGACAGTTTCATGTAAGCTATCAACCTAAAAAAATACATGAATCGAAGTCTGTAAGCATGGGGAGCAAGTGAATATTTAAATCTCAATTTATGATTTAAGTCTTTTGGATATATATTTATCAATATAGGCCTACAATACTCTAGTAATTGTAATCTTTAGGAGAAAGCATGCTGACTCATATTCATTATTTGAATAATAAAGCGTGTTAGAATTTTGTTATTACCACTGTAGGCTATTAATTCTTCCTTCCTCCCGCTGGTTTTAGTGCCTCCAGTCCGTAGCTCATTTTGCAGCTGTTTAACGCTTAAACGCTGAAAATCGTCCATAATATATTAGGAGATATACCTATAGAATTAATTAACATAGTCTTGGCGTAAAATTGAGAAGATATAATTTACTTTCGCATAGAAAACTCGGTCACAATTTATATATTCCTCGCAGCTGACTGGGAGAAACATAAGACGATCGCCTTGCGCTTACCCAGTACTACACGAGCGCTATCTGGCGCGAACTTTCTCCCGCTACATCCCTATTGGACTTAGGATTGCCAGACGTTCCGTTTTACACGGAACAATTCCGTTTTTTCTTGTTTTGTTCCCCGTTCCGTTTTAATCTTTAACGGAACGCCAAATATTCCGTTTTTCAGCCTATTTTCAATTGTGAAAATCTAGGCTTATGAGATCACCTTTTGTCCGTGTGTGTGTGAGTTTGTGTCCCTAATAACCTCTAAACGGCTGGAGCGATTTCAGTGAAACTCAGTAAGTTCATAGCACTAATCCGGACGACCCCGATCGTGCCCTTCAAATTTTGTTACGTCTCACTAATCCAACATGACGGCTGTGCGAAATATTTCACCAGCATTCAATATCTCCGGAACTATTCACGATATCACCCTGGAATTTTTTACGGTGATAAAGGGAACTACCAGAAGTTTCCTATGTGACTTTTGAAAAACTAATAACTACAAAACCAACATGGCGGCCACGCGAATTTGCGACTTTTAAATAGACGTTTCTCGCGATTTAACCAACCAAACGCAATAAAACTTGGTACGGTATATGTTTATACACATTGTATTGCACCGACATCTAACTTCGTTCAATTGTTTACATAACCACAAGATGGCGGTTGTGCGAAATATTTCACCGGCATTCTTTATCTCCGTAACTATTAGCGGTATCACCCTGAAATTTTGTACGGAGATAAAGGGCACTACTGGAAGTTCATCTATAAGACGTTTGAAAACCGGTTAACTACAAAACGAACACGGAGGCCAATCGAATTTGAAAAGTTTAAATAGGCCTTTCTCGCGATTTAATGTTCCAAACGCAATGAAATCTGGTACAGGAAATGTTTATAAGCGTTGTAATGCACTGGTATCTAATTTAGTTCAGTTGTTTACATAACCTAAAGATGGCAGCTGTGCGAATTTTAAAATTAAGTTTTTATTTCTTGTGTTGTAATCATGCGATTGATGTGAAAGTTTGAATAATGAACCTACGCAATAATTTCCCTTTAATGGTACATGACTCTATGGCCTATACATTTAACAATCCAACATGGCGACCATCCAAAATATTAAGACGGCTCTGAATATCTACGAATCTATTATAGCAACCAAACTGATTTTTTTTATGTTCCTAGGGGCTATGAACTTAAGTTCACCTATAGGACTTAAAATAACCTGGTGATCACAAATCCAGCATGGCGGCGACGCGAAATATAAATATGCACATGGACGTTTCGCGCAATTTAACCTTCCGAGTGCAGTGAAACTTGGTACAGTAAATCCTTATACGAATGTTTATCCACTGGCATCTAATTTAATTCAATTGTTTCCATAACCACAAGATGGCAGCTGTGCGAAATTTTTAAATCCCCTTGTTACTTCTTGTGTCCTAATCATGCGATTGAAGTTTGAATGCTACACGTACACAATAATCTTCATGTAACAGTACTGTTACGTGCCACCCCCTAGTGGCAAGTTCCGTTAACTGGATTACGGTGGGTGAAAGCACAAACACAATTGTTCCTTTAATCAGAAGTTAGCTTTATTGCTTGCAGGTCAGAAATATACACCGTACAATAAGCAGATAGAAACAATTAGCTGTCTTACAGAAGCTCCCTCCTGTATGGAGCCCGACTCACCCTTTCACTTGGCCTTGCAGTTAATCCTCTCGCTAATGAGGTGGTCCCGTGCTCTGGCTGGAAACAGCTGCACTAAGTCTGTCACTCACTGTTTTGCAATTCACCACAATGACCTCTGTCGCACTAGGTAAGCGCACACTCCTCAATACACAGTCTCCCCGTATGATCCACACTTCTTCACTGCCAAGAGAATCAGCTTCACAGGGTTTCGCAAGTCACGTCACCAACAACTGTCGCTCAAGGTAAACGCTCGCACTAGCTCGAAAAACACACACACACTGCTTGGCAGGTCGCTCTTATATAGCAGGCCGGTGACTCAATAAATGCTTCTAGACCCATCCAGGGTTCAAGGCTTCTCGAGGTTTCCATCACCGGCTGGGTCACAAATATTCTGGACCATCCCTTTGTCCTAGTAGTCCTGTTGCGTAAGGCGCACGCAATACACTGAGGCAAAGCACAGCCCAGCCCGGGGGCAGTTATGACTCATGCGGCGAGCGATGAAACAAACTCACAGCCGTAACACCACCCCCTGCCTAAAAGGCTGATCGTCCCGATCAATCATTGGTCCGTCTGTGTCCCTCCGTAGGCGGCCAGGCGATCTCGATGCACGATCTTCATCTTCGCCCTCGGGCTCCGCTGGATCCTGTAGACGACATCGTTGATCCGTTTCACAACTCGGTACGGGCCCTCCCAGGACTTCTGCAGTTTGGGTGACAGGCCTTTCTTCCGTAATGGGTTGAAGAGCCGCCATCCGTCTGTTGGTCGTATCGGGTCTTCATTCGGTCGGTCTCGATCCGCAGTTTCCTCCTCGCGAACGCATGTACGTCCTCCAGTTGGTCGACCAGTTCTTGACAATACTGGCTTACCGGGACCGGATCATTCCCAGGTCGGCTGAAGGCAAGATCGACAGGTAGGCGGAGCTCCCTCCCAAACATGGCCCGGGCTGGTGTGCACCCGGTGGATTCATGCACGGCGGCGCGGTAGACCAGGAGAAATAGTGGAAGATGTTTGTCCCAATCCCTCTGGTGCTCACTGACGACTATTCGGAGATGGTTCTCGATGGTGCGATTGAATCGCTCTTCCATCCCGTCGGACTGAGGGTGTAGCGGCGTTGTCCTTGTCTTCCGGATTCCCAGCAGCTGGCATAGGTTCTGGAACACCTGCGACTCGAAGATCCTCCTTTGGTCGGAGTGCAGCTCCAGGGGTACTCCGTACCGGCTGACGAATTCCTTCACCAGGGTCTCTGCGATCGTCGCGGCTTCTTGGTTAGGGAGCGCATACGCCTCCGGCCATTTGGTGAAGTAGTCGCTGAAGACCAATATGCAGCGGTTCCCTGCCTCGCTTAACGGGAATGGCCCAGCAACATCGATGGCCACTCTCTCCATGGGGCCGCCCACGTTGTAGGTCTTCAGTGGACCCCGTCGTCTTCGTCCTGGGCCCTTGCTGGCTGCGCAATCGTGGCACCTCGCGCAGTGGTTCTCCACATCAGTTCGGCATCCGATCCAGTAGAACCGCTCTCTCAGCTTCTCCAGGGTCTTCTTTATCCCTAGGTGTCCACCAGATGATCCTCCATGGACTTCCTTCAGGACTTCCTCCGTCATAGCCTTTGGAACGACCTCTTGTTCCCGAGATGTCTTCCCGTCGGTGCTCTCCCAGGAACGGCAGATGAGGCCATCCCTTACAATCAGCGAGTTCCTTTGTGCCCAGTAGGACTTAAACTTTGGGCTGCAGTCACTCACAATGTTCCACCCGGGTCTGGGGACACAGGCCCTCTTCCATTCGGCTATCAATCCCAGGTCATCATCTTCTGCTTGTGCCCGCGTGAAAGATTCGCGGCTCCAGCTCCCTTGAAGTTCCACAGTAGTCCGTCGGCACTATATCCCGGTGTTCTCCTCCCCTCTAGTACAGAAGGTGCAGTCTTCGGGACACGGTCTTCGTGACAGGGCGTCGGCGTTAGAATGCAGTTGGCCTTTCCTGTGCTGAATCTCAAAGTTGTACTGTTGAAGCCTCTCTAACCACCGCGCGAGTTGACCCTTGGGCTGCTTGAAGTTCAGGAGCCACCGCAGGGATGCATGGTCGGTCCTGATGAGAAATTCTTGCCCGTACAGGTACTTGTGGAAGTGTTCAATGGTCTTCACGATGGCGAGCAGTTCCTTCCTGGTGACGCAGTAGTTCCTCTCTGGCTTTGACAAGGCTTTGCTGAAGTAGGCCACTACTCTCTCCTCGCCTTCCACTATTTGCGACAGGATTCCCCCTATACCAAAGTCGCTGGCATCAGTATCGACGATGAACCTGTTCCAGGTCTGGGGTAGGCCAGAATAGGCGTGGTGCACATAGCCTGCTTGAGTTGTTCGAAGGCACTGTGGCATTCTGTTGTCCACGTGAAGAGTTGGTCCTTCTCAGTCAGTCGATGTAGTGGTTTGGCGATGTCGGCGAATCCTCTCACGAAGCGACGGTAATAAGTGCAGAGTCCCAGGAAGCTTCGTAGTTGGGACTTGTCCTTCGGAACTGGCCACTCCTTCACAGCTGCAGTCTTCTCTGGGTAGGTGCGCACCCCCTCCTCGGAGACGATATGCCCAAGGTACTGGACCTGCTTCTGGAAGAGCTGACACTTCTTGGGGCTCAACTTCAGCTGGGCAGCCCGTAGCTTCATCAAGATCTCCTTCAGGATGCTGTAGTGCTCCTCGAAGCTTCTCCCCAGAACGATGACGTCGTCTAGGTAGACCAGGCAGGTCTTCCAGTGTAGTCCCCTCAGGATGGACTCCATTAGCCTTTCGAAGGTCGCAGGGGCGTTGCACAGACCGAATGGCATGACGGTGAACTGCCAGAGCCCGCTGCCCACAGAGAACGCAGTTTTCTTGCGGTCCTTAGGGAGGACCTCCACCTGCCACTAGCCACTCTTCAAATCCAAGGTGGAGAACCATCTTGACCCTGATATGGAGTCCAGGGTGTCGTCGATCCGGGGTAGAGGGTAGCTGTCCTTTTTCGTGACGTCATTCACCCGCCTGTAATCCACGCAGAACCTGGTGGAACCGTCCTTCTTCTTCACTAGCACGACCGGAGAACTCCAAGGACTATGTGATGGCCCGATCACTCCTTGCTCCTTCATCTCTTCTACCATCTGGTCGACTTCGGCTTGCTTGGCGAGCGGGACACGTCGGAATGGGACCCTAATCGGTGCGCTGCCCCCAACGTCGATTCTGTGCTGGACCAAGCTTGTCCTGCCGAAGTCTTTGCTCCCCACGAAGAAGACATCCTGGAATTCGCGTAGCAGGTCCTGAAGTTGGCGTGATTGCTCCTCGTCTAAAGGGTCCTGGGAACCCTGGTACAGCTTCTGTAGTTCTTTTGGCAGGGCGCGTCTTCTTCGGTTGTCCGTCTGCAGGTGTCCGTCCGTCGTGTCTGTGATGTGGGCAATCCAGGTAACGGGCTCGCAGACTCCTAGTTTGGTGTCCCGATGAACCGTAATATCGTAGTCGTTCAGGTTGGACAGGCGGACGTACGGCCGAGGCGTCGTGTTGATGAGGGTCTTGGCAACTAGCAATCCTTTTGTCTGGATGTCCTCATATTTTGGCTCGATGACAGCCACCACTCCCTCAGCAGTTCCGTCGACAGTTACGGCGGCGCTGACCTACGTCCTGGCAGGAACGATGACGTCCTCTCTCAGCCTTACTCGTCGTGCGGTGATGGCCTCGTGTGCTGGTTGCAAAGCAAGTTCCTCAGCTCCGAAGTGCAGAGTGTTGGTACTCAGGTCCAAGATTATGTTGTTCTGGTCCAGGAAGTCCAGTCCGATGATCACTTCGTTTGATACGTCAGCCACAAGCACTGGATGCTTTATCACCCGTCGACCAATGACGAACTCCAGTGATGCTTCGCCATGTACCGGTGCGGTCTCTCCGGTTGCGGTTATTGGCTGGAGGCGCCTTTGTGTGGGCTGCACTCTCCACTTCGGGATCACGGTGGGATTAACAATGGTCCTCGACGCTCCCGTGTCGATCAGCATGGGCCAGCTCGCTCCATTGACGACTCCGTCGACCATCAGGCTGCTATTATCCCTCCGTAACTGCGTCACACGAACTTGGACTGCCGGGGCTTGACGACTGTCACAAGCCAACCTTTGCCCCCCAAGACTGGCTAATACTCGTTTCCCTGGGCCGCGCGATTTTCGGACGGCTGATTTCCCGTCGGATACCCTCGGCGGCGGCGATCACCGCAGTCCTTGCTCAGGTGGCCTTTCTTACCGCAGGTCCAGTAGGTCGGTAGCCCTCTTCCGGCCCGCCTCTCCGGTTGTCTTCCGGCTGTGTCGTTGCTGGTGGTGCCGCGACTATCGAGGTAACGGCTTAGCGCCTCCATTAATTCGTCGGCCAGGGGCTTGGTCTCGTTGGATTTTGCTGGTTCGTCGACGTCCACTTGACGCACCCGCGCGTGCATTCTAGATGCCTGTTTCGCCGTCTCGAACTCAAGTGCGTGGCTCAGCGCATCTGCCATGGTCTTATTGCGCGCGAGTCGCAGCGCCTGTTGAGTGTCCGAGTCCCGTAGCCCGTCGGTGAAGGTCTGCGTCGCAATCTGTTCCAGAAAGTCGGCCGGCGCTGTTGGATAGGCGAGCCTTACGAGGCGTGCGATGTCCATCTCGAACTCCTGCAGGGTTTCCGCGTTCTTGTGTACCCGGGTCCGGAGCTGCATCTGGTAGGCCTGCAGAAGCTGGCTATCTCCATATCGCGACTCCATATGGGCGATTAGTGAAGCGTAGTCCTGGGATCCAGTCGGGATGGCATGAAGGACGTTAAGGGCGTCACCTCTCAGCGCAACAATGAGAGCTGCAGCCTTTTCTGTGTTGTTCCAGTTATTTATGGAACAGGCCGCCTCGAACTGACGTAAGTAGGTGCTCCACGGGACCTTTCCGTCGAAGGTTGGGGGCGTCACTCTGCTCTGTTCCGCTCCTGATATTCCCGGTGTACCTGTGGGCGGGCGTTGGCGCAGCTCGGCAACTTCCTCTTGTAGAGCGTTGAATCTCGCTTCCATCCCCGTCGGCGGGCGTTGGCTCAGCTCAGCAATTTCCTTTTTTAAAGCGTTGAATTTCTCTTCTACCCCCGTCAGTGGGCGTTGGCGCAGTTCGGCAACTTCCTCTTGTAAGGCGTCGAACTTCTTTTCCACTGCCGTGACTTCCTCACGTAGGCCCTGTTCTAATTTCCTTTGACTTTCCTGTAGTTTCGTCAGCAGACACTCTTCCAGATTTTTCTGGCCATCCAGAAATTTGGCGGTTAGGTCCTCTGCTAGCTTATTCTGACTGTCTTCCATCTTCTTTAGGTCCTCTGCTAACCTCTTCTGGCCGTCCTCCATCTTCTTCTGGCCGTCTTCCATCTTCTTCAGGTCATCCTTCAGGTCCTTAGCTAATTTCTTCTGGCCGTCCTCCATCTTCTTCTGGCCGTTTTCCATCTTGGCTTCCATGCCACTTAACTGTTCTGGCAATGCTGCAAATTGCGTTTCCATTTTAGATGTTTGTCTTGTAAAGGGCATGCACTCACAGGAAAATTAGAGAATTGACCTGCTCGGGTTTTGAAACCAGGATCGTCAGGTGTTGTGCTTGTGGTTGAGTTCGTAATCCCGCTTCTGACACCAGTTGTTACTTGTCACCCCCTAGTGGCAAGTTCCGTTAACTGGATTACGGTGGGTGAAAGCACAAACACAATTGTTCCTTTAAAGAGAAATTAGCTTTATTGCTTGCAGGTCAGAAATATACACCGTACAATAAGCAGATAGAAACAATTAGCTGTCTTACAGAAGCTCCCTCCTGTATGGAGCCCGACTCATCGGCACTGCTTCAATTTACTGAGTGGTAGGGTACAGGTGCTAGTTTGAAAGAGAACATGTTTTCTATGTCTGTGGCAGATAGATGGGAACATGTTATAGATTTATTAGGGGCAACAGTTGTGAATTTCATACTCAGCATTTTCCCCCACAATGATTTTACGGAGTTTTTTTTTCTGTAATGAATATCAAATGGAGAGATGTTAGAAACAGAAGTTTCATTAGTTTGATAAAACAAGAAATGTTCACATATTCCAATTATGACGAAAATTGTAGTGAGTTTTATCAGAAGGTATTTAAAGATAATAGAAAATCCTTGCAAAGGGTCGTTCAAATGAAAATTATTTGTAAGTTGGTGGTGTCATAGGCCTATGTGATATGTCAGCAATATCTAGTTTTAATTTTGTGTATTTGATTATGTAATGTTCCTTCTTCTTCTTTCCGATGAGGCCTGCTAGGGACCACGTGCCAATTTCAATTCTTCACACTTTATTGTTTTCTCTTCCGTTCCCTCCAGTACTCCTTCATCCGTTCACTATGCTGCTTCTTTCTGTCCTCGGACCACTTCGCACCAGGTTTCTTTGGCAATCTTCCTTGGAATTCTTTCATACTTAATACCCTTTTTATTAAGATCTCTCTGTTCACCGTTTCTTCTTCACTTATATTATTGCTTTCTAAATCTTTCCTTACTTCTCGAATCCAGCTAATTGTTGCCCTTTTCTCTCAAAGGTACTTGAATATCCTTTTTGTTAATCTGGAATCATCCATTCTGTAAATATGTCCAAAAAATTGCAATATCCTTTTTCTTATCGTTTCTGTTATATTTTCTATGTTCCTGTATATTTCATCATTAGATCGTAATTTCCATACTTCTGCTGTTTTCACTGGGCCTAAAATTTTCCTCATGATTCTCCTTTCTAATACTTCAAGTTTATCCAATCTATAGTTTAGTACCAGACATTCACTTGCGTATAGGCTTTCCGGTTTCACCACTGTAGTCTAGTGCCTTATTTTAGGATTTTTAGATAAGCACTTTCTGTTATAAAAATTCTTAGTGATACCATTTGCTCTTTCCATCTTGTGTACCCTTTCTTCTACCGAAGATTTTTCTAAACCATTTTCTTGAATTATTTCTCCCAGATATTTGAATTTCTTTACTTTTTCCACTGGGCCAATATCTGTTGCCAAATATTTTGAAGCGTTCTTATGTTTGTAATAAATTTAGTTTTTTCTACGGAGATTCTGAAACCTGTTTTGTTGGCTATTTCTTCCAAGAGATTGATTTGTGTTGTTGCACTTGTTAGGTTTTCTGACAATATAGGAAAATCGTCTGCAAATGCTAGGCAACTTATTTCAATGCCTTTGTTTCATCTCCCCAAAGTTACTGGGGGAAATGTTATGTTCCTTTAGCTTTAAATTCCAAATTCTTACAATTTTCTCTAAAACACAGTTGAACAGAAGGGGTGATAAACCATCACCTTGCCGTACACCTGTATTTATCTTAATAGATTTTGATATCTCACCCATAAATTTTACTTTTGAAATCGTGTAATGTTTATTTTATACGCATGTGTATTATTTATTACAACCTTGATAAAAACAATGTTTTGGGACGTGTGTTCCTTTTTTCCATTCTTGAAATCTGGCAACCCTGAGTGGACTAGCCCTCAAAAGTATCGAGAACATCGTGGAAACTGGAGGATATCTCAAAAAAGCAACTAAGAAATACATCCACAAAGCGGTGAATAGCATACGAACCTGTTTCGAGAGGGGGGAGGGGGGGGGGGAATGAAAATAGGCTAAAAATAGGTTTTTAAGATCACATCTTGTCCGTGTGTGTGCCCCTAAAAATCTAAACGGCTGGATCGATTTCAATGAAACTCGGTAAGGATATAGTACTGGCCAACCCCGAACGTGTCCTTCAAATTTTAATACATCTCACCAATCCAACATGGCGGCTGTGCAAAATATTTCACCGGCATTCTATATCTCCGAAACAATTACTAATATCATCCAGAAATTTTGTACGGTGATAAAAGGCACTACTATGTGACGTTTTAGAAACCTGTTAACTATAAAACGAATATGGCGGCAAAGCGATTTTGAGACATTTAAATAGACTTGTCTGGCGATTTAACCATCCGAACGCAGTGAAACTTGGCACAGAAAATGTTTATATTCATTTCAATGCACTGACATATAATTTAGTTCAATTGTTTACGTAACCTCAAGATGGCGGCTGTGCAAAATTTCAAAATTAAGTTTTTATTTCTTGTGACCTAATCATGTGATCGAAATCAACGTGCGAATAATGAACCTACGTAATAATAGTCATCTAATAGTACATAACTCTATGGCCTACATATATATAATCCAACATGCTGACCATCTGAAATATTTAGACGGTTGTCAATATCTAGTGATCTATGACAGCAATCAAACTGAAATTTTGTATGTTGATAGAGGCTATAAACATGTAAGTAGGATATATGAAAATAGGCTATTTAGTTCTTCCAGAACTATTTGTTTATTCCATTAGTCGATTACACATCTATAAGTGTTGCGTTTTCGTGATCGTCGTTGATGTTGTTGTTGTTGTTGTTGTTGTTGTTGTTGTTGTTGTAGTTGTTAGTACTGGGACTCAGTTACATTGTAGTTTCTGTTCAAGTGATTAGTTAGCGACCACGGGACCTCAGCTGAGTCCGGCATTGCTTCCACTTGTGCCAGGCTCCTCTCCGTCTTCTTTCCTGTCGACCTCACTTGGTCAACTCATGTTCTCTTCCGACCCCGACGTTATTAGGGTATCCGAGGCCTAGGGAGTCTCTTCCTTTTCCGCCTTAATTGGCCCATGTCTCATCTTTTCTGATACCCTCCTTCTGCGAGGGGTCAGCCTTCTTTTTCTTTTCATGTTATCTCCTGCCTTCTGCACAAGGCCCTTAAGGAGGCCGGGTGTATGTAGCCCCACCACTTCTGGTGCACCCTAGGGGCTCACGGCTGGTGAGTTCGGGAGTTGGCGACCCCGAGGGATTCCTGAGCTGGGTCCGCTTTCCCCCTTTTGTCCCTTACCTGTGGGGGGACTCTTTCCTCTTTCACTTTCCTATCTGCTTTTCATGGCTCTCCTTCCTTCCAAGTCCCTCAATCCGCATTCTTCGAAGGTTAAGGGCATTTATTTTCCTCCTGTCCTTTATTTGCCTTATTCTCCTTTCGTTTTCCATTTCTTCTTCTAGTATGTAGGTTAGTAGTTAGTTTTAGTTTTAAGTTTGCATTTCATTTTCATCTTCACGATCACCCAAACCATCAGGTGCCGATAACCTAGACGTTAGGCCCCTTAAAACAACAATTATCATCATCATCATCATCATCATCATCAAGTGATTAATCTAACTAATCGATTACAAAAGTTCGCTACGTTAGAAGTTAAGGATTCAACGTGTTTTCGTACTTAAACACATACAAAATACTGAACCCGAGGAGGTTATGCTGACTGGAATCGAACGTGGTTCTCAGAGACTGTGATCTCAGTAATAAAGGTTCCACCAGGGAACGAACCCGAAGTCTGTGGAGGGAGTTTCATTGTAAGAACCCCTAGAGAGAAGTGTATATTAAATCACTGGTGTGATTTCAGTTGCAGTGGCATTATTTATTAAAATAATGCAGGGAAATTGAGCAGAGTACAGTATTATTAGACTACTTGGTGTAGGCTATATGGGGCTTGGAGCACTGCAAGTGCAGAGTTGACATTTTACAAATAGGCCCAGAATTGTGGGAGGTGTTCAGTGGAGCCAAGTCAATCATTCTGACCTCATTCTGTCGTCTGGAAGAGGGTGAGGGCCTGAATAATGACCCAGTTCTTCCCCGACGGAGAATGGATTTGAGAATGGTGGGGAGAGATCACAAGGAAAATCATTGATTACTCGTGATTGGAGTAACGAGATGACATGGGAGTTGCCCACAGGTGAATCTTTAGACTGGAGGCTAATTTTAGAGCCTTTAATCTGCGAAATTGACGCATATTTAAGGAAGTGCGGAAGGACCGTAGGACTATCATTGTTCGCGGCGGGATTTGAGGAGGTTGCCAGGGAATCCCAGTGAGGTAGCGTCCCCACGCTATAGAGAAAGGAATTAATATTAATTAATTGGCCGAGCGATTCTTTTGCACGCAGATAGTTCTGGGATCAGTGAAAGAAATGGGACCCAAAGAACATGGTTTCGAGACCAGAATCATGCTGGGAGAGGAGCCGAGATCACGCGGGAAGATTCCGCTCTACTTTTTGTGTGAAACTCATATAAGGAGGTCGACCCTTAGCAGAGCATTCAGTCTTACCTCAGTCAGTCTTACACTAGTTGCAGACGGTTGGAGCCAGTTCGTCACAGTTTGTCAAGAGAGTCGCAGACAGTCGTCATAGCGGAACATATGTTGGTCCGGCTCATGAAAGGACGCGCGAACAAAGAGTTCTACATTTGAGTGAAGCATTCAATAAGCTTTTATTTAATAATAATCGCGCTGCAGGTATACTCACCAGTACGAGCAATGGCGTGTTCACTTAGGAAGCACCGCGTAAGATGAGTGGCAGAACTATTGTAAATAATAATAATTTGTGTAAAGTTATGGACAGTGTTAAGCGCAATGTATCAAATATCGACTGATCATTCATGTCTAATTACGCTGGAATACGCTGGGAGAAACTTTACGAAGCATTTGGTAATGTCGTAAGGATACCAAATAATAACGCTCAGGACGGAAGTTAGCATATTTATGCAACGCAGGAAGCTTACCGTAGGAGTATGGATAAAAACTGTTGGTGAATTCCGAGGGCAGGTAAACCAGACTTTCAATCAGGAGTTGGTAGGAGCACGGGAGATGCCGTCGACACCTGCAATTTTGATATCTTTGCTAGGGAATTTCAAGCAATGAAAAGTGTACAAAGTGACGTGTGTTATGTATAAAGCATATGTAAAATATCTTTTGAAGTAGTGGTTTAATAAGTGTTATAAAGTGTCACATGTTTGGAAGCAATAGCTTCATTATAGAAATGCTAAGCGCCGTGTGGTTAACGGAAAATATGTGTCATAAAATGTGTGTATTCAAGATAAAAATGTCGCGTTAAACCTGCATATGGCGGGCGACTTGGAAGGATATGATTGGTTGAAGCCACCATGAGGAGCCTAGAGATATGTGAGTACCCCACAAATTATGGTTAATTAGAGAATATGGGCCACTGCATGTTATGTGATTTCAGTAAAGATGCCAGTAAGAATCAGATTAGGAGGTAGACCCTCCAGGTTTAGTCATTATTGTATTGATTTTCATACAGTTGAGATGTTAATGTGCATCAATAAGTGGAGTAATCATTACCACTATTAATTAAGATGGCAATCAGTTATGTAAATGTTACGAGCACAGTTGTTCGAGTTTTGAGATGATTGGTTGTGTCGGATTTTGGTAAATTATGTCAGAAATATAATAATAATAATAATAAGGAATGATTTGGTAATTTATGTCAGTGAGAATAATATAATAACAATTATGTATATCAAAGGTATTAATGAACGCATCAGGTAAAGGTTGTAAACAGGAAATAATTACGCTAATTGCAAGACTTATCGATCCAAGCAGTAAGATTATACAGTAAGATTACCTTACGGGATTAAAGAAAGAGTTTGATATCAGAATATTGTATTAATGGGAATATAATGATGCCAGGAATGGAAGAGCTTTTAGTGAATCGAATTTGCAGCTTATGTGAGAAGCTTATAGAGTAATTGATAGATTTCTCTTAATATTATAGGACGAAGTCGTAACATTAGGTAAGGAGCCAGGTGGTCTATTCTACGTATGAAATCTCCTATGCCGGGGGCATAGCGGAGATATACTTTGTGCCAGAGTGTTTAGTGTTGGACCCTAACTCTGATGATGGATGAAATGTTCCGGATTGGAATCCCATGTAGGTGCGAGGCAAACGATGGACACCTCGACACTTTATGATTTCCCGAGAACTTATTGTTGAGTGATTCGGCTTGTTGAAGCGAACCTCAATCTCAGCAGCTTGGGCTGACCGCATAATTTATTTAAGACACCGGTTGCCTACTAGACCAATGTTTTACGAACCTCGTACCTTCATGTTGAAATGGGCCTAGTTTGGTGCCAGTTATTAGTATCCTCGGGGTAGGAATAAATATAAAGCTCATTCACTACCTGTGTGCATAATATTCAGTTAAAATCCATTGAGATATGTGTGTCATTGGGAGCACAGTACTGTCTTGTAAAATCTTATACTGCTTTGGAAATAAGCCTTCAGACATAAAGCGAGGGTCGAGTTAATGTTGGAACCCCCTTCCACACTCCTATTGTATGCCGACCGCTCGGGGAGAGGGTCTGGGGACGGCCAGACGGACCATAAAAGTAAGGTTGAAAGGAACAGATTTTAGACCCTGTTAATGACTTGAAGTGAAATATTGTTATGTTGAGTAATGAAGCCATGTGGTTTAAGAACACATTGATAATCATATATTATCCTGATGGTTCATGATTTTAGCTATCTAACGAATGGTTAGACGTTGCATTTGTACTGTCACTGACAACTTTTTCAGAAGTTGGTTACCAGATTCCACAGGCTACGCGCGCAAGGTAGTTTGATTGTACCATCCGACACAGCAATAACATAACGGTTTTAAATTGAAATCACAAAACGGCATGTTGTGGAACTATATAAATAGTGGAGTAGGGGTAGCTTACATAATTATGGAGTTGCACGTAGTTTGCTGTGCAACAGCAGAATAGGCTAATGCATGTGAAGCATTTGGTGGGAAAAGAAAGGTCAAAACACACACGGTACACATAATTGTCAAATTAAGAAGGTTTAATGAATCAGTAATGTTGTGATATTAAAGAAGTCACATTGTATGACAGTAGAATCAATGTACAGTTTGTTTCTGAAGTTGTACGTGCATCAGCGCACTAGAATATCTTTGTGAAGTTCACATAAGGGTAAAGGTTTGTGGTATGATATGATTTTATTATGATTATATTATGTTCATATTGGTGGATTGTGGAAAGTAATTTTTGTTTGCTTTGTTTTATGCTTATGGGGATTGTTTTATTTGTTAAAAGCCATGATTTTATTTACTGAATTAAAGTTTTAGAATAGAGTTGTGCCTTATCATTGTAGAGTTGATACCTTTTAGCCTCAAATCCAAAGTATGCAACTGCTCAGTGGGAGGACGGTACACCCTCGAGTCCTGAAGCTAGCTGGAGGCAGAAGCATATTTCCCATCGAGATTACTCACATGGGTACAATACTAACTACATGTTTGGCCTGTTTTCATTTATGACATCGCCTTTTGTCCGTGTGTCTGTGTGTGATTCGTGTGTGTGTGTGTGTCCCTAATAAAATCTAAACAGCTGGAGCGATTTCAATGAACTCAGTAAGTTCATAGCACTATTCTGGACGACCCCGACCGTGCCCTTCAAATTTTGTTACGTCTCACCAATCCAACATGGCGGCTGTGCGAAATATTTCACCAGCATTCAATATCTCCGAAACTATTGCCGATATCACCCTGGAATTTTGAACGGTGATAAGGAGAACTACTAGAAGTTCATCTATGTGACCATTGAAAAGCTGGTAACTACAAAACCAACATGGCGGCCAAGCAAAATTGCGACTTTTAAATAGACGTTTCTCGCGATTTAACCAAACAAACGCAATGAAACTTGGTACAGTATATGTTTATACACATTGTAATGCACCGACATCTAACTTCGTTCAATTGTTTAAATAACCACATGATGGCGGCTGTGCGAAATATTTCACCGGCATTCTATAACTCTGAAACTATTAGCGGTATCCCCCTGAAATTTTGTACGGAGATAAAGGGCACTACTGGAAGTTCATCTGTGAGACTTTCAAAAACCGGTTAACTACAAAACGTGCATGGCGACAAAACAGAAGTTGAAAGTTTTAAATAGACTTTTCTCGTGATTTAATGATCCAAACGCAATGAAACTTGGTACAGCAAATGTCTATACACATTGTAATGCACTGGTTCAATTATTTACATAACCTCAAGATGGCGGCTGTGTGAATTTTAAATTGAAGTTTTTATTTCTTGTGTCGTAATCATGCGATCGAAGTGAAAGTCTGAATAATGAACCTACACAATAATTTTCCTTTAATGGTACATGACTCAATGGCCTATAATATAAAAATCCAACCTGGCGACCATCCGAAATAATTAGTCGGTTCTCAATATCTACGAATCTTGTACAGCAATCAAACTGAAATGTTGTATATTGATAGAGGCTATTAACATAAGGAGGATATATGAGAATAGACTGTATAGTTCTTCACGGAACTACTTGTTTTTTCATCGTTATACCCATCTGTTGAGCATGATAGAACTTTATCAGAAAATTTCATTCTTTTCTTCTCCCGAAATCTTTTCATCTTGGCTCTAGAAGTCTTCCTCCGCTGTTCAGTCCATGATTAATTGACCCTGGTAGACATTTTCTTATCAAAATTATGGTTAACTAGCAGAAGTACCCGTTCTTCGAACGGTGTTCGGTGTTAACACCAAACTTTATCAATTGAGCTACTGTTGGAATGGTTAGCGGTTTGTCATTCCTTCATAAGTTTATCAGAACGAAGTTAGTTTTCTGAGAATATCACACACGCTGTTAATTTAAGGGCCTTAAAATGTGGTTTTCGGAGACCCTGTATAGACTCCCGAATTTTGTGTCTCACAGTGAGAAGCGCAACATATGCTTTGGTCATCCTTCTAGGATAATTTTATATTTCGCCTAATTTAGCATGTATTTTTGGAAGTATTTCCCTATTATCCGCCCTTCTACTCTATGAAAAGTACGGTGAAGGGTTTTATAAATGATTCGTGTATTGACTCTCATGGTTACCATACCTAATTTTACGATGCACCAAGCATCCAAACACGAGCTACAGGCGTACATAAAGATGCACAGAAAGACAGACAGACAATTCTATTGTCTACAACATATCACCCAGATTCCAAATATGGGTATATCTACCACACAGTATCCAACAAAATCATCCTTACGATGAACCCATATGTCGACCAAAAAAAAATTAGTTAAAATGTTCTCTCAAACTAAATTCACCTAATGTGTACTTCCTCACGTGAAATAGAATTAGGTCCCCATACACAGTAAGACACCTTTCATAAATTATAAAGGCTTATGGTGCAAGAAAATTCAGGTTCTTTAGTCTCAAATGGCCCAAATTCCTAAACGCCACAAAAAATGCTGATTCAATTCAGGAATTTTTGAAAATTATGTCACTGTTTGTAAATATTTTAGACCTTCTGTACTATATGTCGCACGTGAAAATTGCATGAAAAAATTCTAGGTTACCCCTTGACCCCCTTAATTGCATTGATGAATTATACAGTCTACGTTGGTTCCGTGATAACCCTATAGCCATTTGCAAACTTTCACAGAAATGTAATAAATGGAGTGGCATTGCTTCTTACAGAAATAGATGGAAAGTTGGATGCCACCCCTTGAGATACTGTTGTCATGGTTACCGATGTGCATTCCTTCATTAGTTTGTTAAATTAAATTAAATTAGTTTTCTGGGAATATCTCAGTAACTGTTGGAATTAGAGCCTTATAATGTAGTTTTCGAGGACCCTTTAGGGCCTCCGAGTTTTGTTTCTAGCACCGAGGGGCTTTGTCTCGTCGTTGTATGCCATAATATAATAATAATAATGATAATAATAATAATAATAATATAGGGATGTGGCGACCCCATCGCCCAGTGGGAAACCACTGCAATCAGCCACCCGAGTATTGGCGGGAAAACCCTAACTATTCGGGTTAGGAGGAAATGCCTGCCCACCGCCGGATAACATCTTGAGGCCCTCCAAGGCTAACAACATTGGTTGCATTCATTATGAGCAATGTGCTCCAAGCTAAACTAAAGCTTCTTAAGCATGATGGTAAAACAAATACAGGAGATTAATACCCCAGGTGGCAACTTTTCGAAGAAATCCACCGTCGCCCACGAGCGACGCATGCATCCCATTCGGACTCTCGGGGGAGGGGGGGGGGGAGGGGGGGGGCAACGTCATGCTAAAGACGAGTCGGAGTGTCTTGGAAATCCTGAACAGTCACGAAAGCTGAAACCCAAATCTAAGAGTTTTTTGGCAACGTTCAACATCAACTCTCTAATACAAACTGGTAAGATGAAACAGCTGACCCATGCCCTTCACGAAAACAAAATCGCAATAATGGCCTTGCAAGAAACTCGCTTCACTGACGAAGATACGTTTGAGTCTAATGGGTATCGGTTCTTCAAGAGCAAATCCCATAAGAGGGTAATGAAGAACACCCCCATCTTCGGTACAGCCTTTGCTGTCAACACCAGAATCCTTAGGTCAGTCTCGAATTTTGAAGCTGTTATCGATAGGTTATGCCTTCTATCTCTGCGCTGTGCAAACAAAACATATACGCTAGTCAATGTACATGCTCCAACTAATGAACAAAACAAAAAAGAGTTGGAAGACACTGATAGATTTTGGAACCTCTTGGATGCTAGATTGGCAAAAATCTCGAAACACCACGTCAAGATCCTAATGGGTGATTTCAACGCACAGGTAGGACGTGAACGGAAATACAGGAATGTCGTTGGGCTCTATCCAGCACACAATAGAACTAACAAGAATGGAGAACGCCTCATTGAACTATGTAATAGCCATAACCTCCAGCTGATGTCAGCACACTTTCGTCACCTACCTAGAAAACAGACTACATGGAGATGCCCGAACAAAACATTAGGAGAGTTCCAAATAGATCATGTTGCGATATCTCGAAGATCTAGTCCGGAAATCATGAACGTTACCGTAAAAAAGGGAATGAACATGGACTCAGATCACTATGTATCGGTATTAAAGTTCCGGCCCATTCCACTAAACAAAAAGAAAAACAAACCTACCATAATCCGCTTCGACACAAACATGCTCAGAGATAGGGAGAATGAATTCAACGAACTTGCCCAATCAGTGGAAAAGACTTCAACAGCACGAGAAAGCAGATGATAAATGCTGCAAAAGAAGTAGCAGAAACCAAGAAGAGGAAGAAACACACATGGTGGAACAATAACTGCGAGAGGACCTTAAAGGATCGTCTAAATGTTTGGAAAAAGTACTACACCACCAAAGAGGAAGAAGATTGGAACATCTATAGAGACCAACGAGCACAAACAGCAAAAATAATACGCAGCGAGAAACGCAAGTATGAAAAAGAACAAATGGACAAAATTGAACAAAAAATTCACAGAAATGAGACCCGTGAATACTACAGGGATTTTAAAAAGAAGATACAAGGATACAAGGCACCTTCCCTTTGTTTTCTAAGAAAAGATGGAACTCTAGCAACATCCAACGAAGAAAACTGCGAAATTTTAGCCGGGTATGTTAACGACCTCCTAAATTGTGAAAAGCCATCCAATCCCATCAGAACAAACAAACAAATGAACCACAATTTGTCATCTTCTCCACCAAATCGCGATGAAATCAAACGCCACATAAAGAGGGTGAAAAATAACAAGGCTCCTGGTGAAGACTCCATGATTCCAGAACTGTCTACACCAAACCATTGTAGGTATATGGGAGACAGAACAACTCCCAGAGGACTGGAAGATAGCTTTGATCCATCCTTTACACAAGAAAGGAAATATAAGAAATGTGAACAACTACCGTGGTATTTCTCTTCTGTCAGTAGCTTACAAGATCCTGTCACTTTCCATCCTTGAAAGACTGGAACAGCAAGTTGAACACAAACTCGGAGAATACCAAGGTTTTTTTAGGAAAGGCCGATCGACTGCAGAACAAATCTTTAACCTAAAAACCATAATTAGGTACTATGTGTTGAGAGGTCGAACGTATGTATCGACATTTGTAGACTTTAAGAAAGCGTACGACTGCATCTACCTTGATGTGTTGATTAACATACTTGCAGAAATGGGAGTCGATATGAAACTGCTGGCGATAATAAGTCAAATTCCAAGGATGTATCTCTGAACCCTTTGAAATCAAGACAGGTGTTCGACAGGGAGATAGCCTGTCACCTCTGTTGTTCAACTGCGTGCTTGAAAAGGTAATACAGAATTGGCGACAGAAATTAAAAGAAGGAGGCCATTACAAACCTTTAAGGATCGGGACAAAGAAAAACGGAGTGGAAATAGATTGCTTAGCATTCGCTGATGATATAGCCCTGATGACAGAAGATTTCGAAAGTGCAACAGAACAGGTCAATATATTGAAGGAAGTAGCAGAACAAACAGGATTACAAATTTCCTTTCAAAAGACAGAAGTAATGTCGAACATCAAGGATGATACAGCACAACTAAACACCAAATATGGAACGATAAACCGTGTTAATAAATTTAAATATCTTGGGGAATGGATCCAGCAAAATGGCCTTGACAAGGAAGCCATAGAAGCATGAATCAAGAAAATGGAAGCAGCTTTTCAAACCACCCGCAACATATATAACAAAAAGTGCTTTTCTATGAACACAAAAATTCGTCACTACAACACTGTCATCAAACCAGTACCGCTATATGCATCTGAATACCTTATCCTATCCGAGAAATGTTTGCTCGCGAAGTTAGAGAGGAAAGAAAGAAAGATCCTACACATCATACTTGGCCCAGACTACAAAAATGGCATCTACATCAGAAAATCCAGGCAAGAAATTTACTCGAGAATAGAGAAGATCACAGACACAATGCGAAAAACGCAGAGTTTGCTTCTACGGTCATATACGACGGATGATCGATTCCCGATGGACGAAACGTATCTTCAGTATATTCGACTCAAAACCAAAAACGACAATGCCATGGTATGTTAACGTCCAGAAAGATCTGAAAGAAATGGGGATACGAGCAGAAGATGCACAAGACCGAAATCTTTATAGAGCAGCCATCAAGACGTTTGGGACTTTCCGGGACGAAAAATGGACAACTGGTGCGAAATGGACAGAGGAACGTCGTGCTAAACACAGTGAGCTCATGAAGACAATGTGGATCAAGCGAAAAATGAGCAAATGCCAGAATGTAAAATGAGGCTTGTCGTGGTCCCGAGTTGGCCGATTAGCGAAATTGAATGCATGAATAGGGATAGGAATATAATAGACCTGCCATACGACACCCGCAGGTGTAAATCACGTGAAAAAAATCTAGTGTACCCCTTGACCCCTTAAGCGCATTATACGTATTGATGAATTTTACAGCTTAATTTGGTTCCGTGATAACCTTCTAGCCGTTTGCAAACTTTCACACTAATGTAATTAATGGAATTGCATTGCGTCTTACAGCAATAGATGGACCTCTGAGAATCTGTTGCCATGGTTACCGGTTTGCATTCGTTCATTCTGGGAATATCTCAAAAACGATTGGTTTTAGGGCCTTAAAATGTGGTCCTCGAGCTTTGTCTCTCACATTGAGGGGCTGAAAATGAGCTTTGTCTCGTCCTTTTACGCCTATTTCAGCATTTGTTTTAAGGGGGAAGGACCTCTTTTATGAGAGGTACGGAGAAGGGTTACATCAATGATTAGTGTCGTGCCCCTGATGGATATCTGTACCAAATTTTACGTTGATACACCCAGCCGTTCTCGAATTATAAGGGAACAAATTTGTCCACAGACAAACAAACATACAGATAGACAAAAAAAATATTTTCGCGCGCATCCATCATAAAACAGTCTGAAACGCGTAAATAACTCAAATTTCCGTAGAAATTCAGAAAAAAACAGACAAACTTTCATTTTTATCTATAGAGAGATATACTGCACCGCTCGGTGTTGACCATGTTTTATTACACAAATTTAGGTTTTACTCGCTAACCGTTGGAGATACACGAATAGTGATAAGGACCTTTCGGATAGAAAATTAAATGTTAAAGCTCCTGAATGCCATAAAAAGTTTGCTATTTCATAGCGTTCTCTTTTTATTTGATATGGAAATATGAAATTTTGAAACCAAAGGGTGCAGTGACGTCACTAAAATGGGCGCCATTTCTTAATAGTGTAAAATATCGAAATCAAAAGTATCCTATATGTAAACCTCGTAAATCAGCTACATCCATGCAAAATGTCATTAAAATCGGACCAGTGGTTCTTGCGTTATTGAGTAATATACAGACAGACAGACAGACAGACAGACACGATCTCACTTTTAGCCTACTTTTCACATTTTGCAAAAATGAGGAAAAAGTAGACTTATGAGATCGGTCCGGGAAAATGTGTGTCTGTCTGTATGTCTGTCCTTCTGTCTATCTGTCTGTCTGTCTGTCTGTCTGACTGGCTGTGTGTCCCCCCCCCCCCCCTATCAACTCCTAAACGGCTGCAGCAATCGAAACAAAATTTAGTATGAGTAAAGATGTATACCGGAATAACTCAAGCCCATATTTGAAAATGATGTCAGTGTTACCAAATGCAAAATAAAGGCACTAGAAATTTGTGCTCCATGTTGGATATCTTGGAAGGTATGCATGGGAGCTATTCCAAAATTGGCACAAATGTAGATAATACTACTTGAGTTTAATTTCCAGGAGGCCATACATGACAGTGTTGCCAAAATAATGATAAGCCTTCTGATAGGTCCGATTTTTAAATGCATTAACTTGTACACTATCAATTGGACTACAACCAAATTTTGTATGTAATATGTGTACATAAACAGATATGACTGAGCGTATTCTTAAGAGCCACCAGGGCTGCCAACTGTTAATAATTGCCCTCTCAGTTTTGTTTATCCAAATACCAATATACCAGAAAGTATGAAAGCCGACAGCTTTAAAATATGCACACGTATACTACCTGAAATTTTTGATTAATTTGGAGTATCTTATATATGTCAGTTCTACCAACATGATTCTAAGCCTACTGATAGGACCAGTTTTTCAATACTTGTAACTTCTATACTACCTGTTGGATTTCAACCAAATTTCTTATGTGCTATGTGTAACATAACAGATATGACTCTAAGTATTCTTAAGAGCAATCAGGGCTGCCAACTGTTAATAAATGCTGTCTATATTTTTTACCTTAATATCAATATATCAGAAAGAATGCAAGCCAACACCTCTACACTTTGCACACGTACAGCACCTGACACTCTAGATTAATTTGGAGTAATTAATATGTCAGTGCTGCCAACATGATTCTATGCCTGCTGATATGTCCAATTTTAAAATACATGTAACTTCTATACTAACAAATGGATTTCATCCAAAATTGGCACAACAAGATATCATAATATTTCAGATTATTTATGACCAGCCCACGCATGACATTGTTGCCAACATGCTTTTACGCGTGCTGATAGATCCAATGCCTAACTGCATGTAACGTCCATTGGACTTCAACCAAATTTTGTATTCTGTACCTTAAGAGATGGAACTAAGAATATATTCAGACATCAGGGCTGCCAACTGTAGTGCTCTATTAGGCTTCATTATACCAGGTATACTTCGAACTAATTAGACATTTCGATATTACCAACTTAATTTCGTCATTATTCTAGATAGGTTCATATACTGTAGAATAATTATTGGCATGAATCTTAATTTTAAGAAAAGTAGGCTCTTTAGTTCGTCACGGAACTTCTTGCTATATATTAGTATGATGAACTGGAGTTGATCTTGTATAATTTCTTCTGTGAAGAGAATTTCTTGAAGGTTGTTTTCTATTTCACTAAGCCAGTTGTTGTTGACTTTCATTGAGAGAGCGAGGTTGGGAATCCTTTTGGTGAGCCTGTCATTGTTCATTCTGAGAATGTGGCCGTAGAACTTCGAAAAAAGCGAAGCTTGTAGTTTAACGTGACCGTTAATCTTGAGATCATTAGCCACGGGACCTCCTTTTTACGTGGAATCCGAACCACAGGACATGGCATTTCACTTCGAAAATCTCACATGCATTGACCGGGAATCGAACCCGGACCGCCTTGGTGGAGGCATACAGCTAGACCGCTGAGCCACCACGCCCCCGTAGAACTTCAATCGCCTCATCCTGAAGGTGTCAGTGATCATTTCAGCATTCTGATAAAGCAGATTCCTTCTGAGCAGACTGGGCCAAGGGTTTTCCACTCAATATTTTCTTGTTTCTCTACCTCTTTAATGATTATTTGTATTATTATTATTATTATTATTATTATTATTATTATTATTATTATTATTGCAGCATAAAATATTGCAATAAACATTTATTTATCTGCTGGTGCTTAAAAAGATCGATTACTTCCTAAGACGCACAGCGGTTACAGATCTGGCACTATAAGTGTCATCAGGACGTGGGAAATTATAAGGCGATAATCAATAAAGCAGCTGAATACTGTCTTAAAGAGTGGGCGAGACTCGTTTTTCAGTGACAAAGTGGATGAATGGGCTCATTAATCCGGCTGTGTAGCCATGCTGCCGGCTATTTGACTTGTCTCGATCGAGTCTATATTTATGACAATCCCAACACCAGCTGCAGTGTGTACTTGATAATCACTTCGAATTAACTAGTCATGACTCACTGTGGCATTTCTTCCCACCTGAGACCATTGTGGATTGCACTGTTGTTGGTTCTTCAATTAGAGTAGCTCTCGTCGTAACTGCTTAATTCGCAACGTCTTTGTCCTTAGCCCTGGGGACTTAACTTATGTGTACTTCAAATACGTTACTAACAATGTAACCTTACCATTTATCCCCCATCACTACAAACATGGTGATACATAGTCCGTGTTACATTAAATACGTTACCGGGTGAGTTAGCCGTGGTCGTTACGGCAAGACTGTTGGCAGTCGCTCACATTCGGGAGGCGAGGAGGTTCGAATCCCCCCGCCGGCAACCTTGAAGATGGTCTTCTGTGGTTTCCCATCTTCCTTCCAGGCAAATGCCGGGGTTGGTCCCTAACTATAGGCCACAGCCGCTACCTTCCAACTCCTCGTTCTTCCATTCCTACTTCCCTTCCCAACGGTACTCCTAGCTCACCCATTGGGTGTCCGTCTCGAAGCAGCTACAAAACTGGCGAGCCGAACATGTCTTCGGACACTCCCGGCACTAAAAGCCATACGCTAAAAAAAAAAAAAAAAAAAAAAAAAAAAAACGTTACTAACAATGCAACCTTACCATTTATTTCCCATCACTACAAACATGGTGATTTATAGTCCACGTCATCTTACATAAGTTACTAACAATGTAACATTACCATTTGTCCCTCATCGGTGGCGTGGTCGGTAGCATGCTGAACTGTTGTGCCCAAGATAGCGGGTTCAAATCCGGCCGAAGTCGTCGGATTTTTTAAGAGTGCTAAAAATCCTTCAGTATGCCTTCCTTCGGAGGGGAAGTAAAGCCGGTGGTGCCATGTCATAGATTTATGGCATGTAAAATATCCTTTCACAGACTAAACTTGTGTAAAGCAAAATTGTTAGGTTATATTTCGTCAGAAGCTCTATCAAAGTTCCAACGTTCACCACTACGTATCATTGATATCTGGTGGCGAAAGTTGGAACTACTTGAAATTGAACGGAACTTGTAGCTCACCCTGGAAGCAGCTACAGACTCAGGCGAGCCGAACATGTCCTCGGACACTCCCGGCACTAAAAGCCATACGATAAATAAATTATAAATAACTACAAATATGGTGATCTATAGTCCGCGTCATCATAAATAAGTTACAAACAATGTAACCTTACCATTTAACCCCTTCACTACAAACATGGTGATCTATGATCTGCGTCATCATAAATAAGTTACTAACAATGTAACCTTACCATTTGTCCCTAATCACTACAAACATGGTGATCTATAGTCCGCGTCACCTTAAATAAGTTACTAACAATGTAACCTTACCTTTTGTCCCTCATCACTACAAACATGGTGATCTATAGTCCGCGTCATCATAAATAAGCTACTAACAATGTAACCTTACCATTTGTCCCTAATCACTACAAACATGGTGATCTACAGTCCGCGTCACCTTAAATAAGTTACTAACAATGTAACCTTACCTTTTGTCCCCCATCACTACAAACATGGTGATCTATAGTCCGCGTCACCTTAAATAAGTTACTAACAATGTAACCTTACCATTTGTCCCTCATCACTACAAACATGGTGATCTATAGTCCACGTCATATTAAATAAGTTACTAACAATGTAACCTTACCTGTCCCTCATCACTACAAACCTGGTGATCTATAGTCCGCGTCATCATAAATAAGTTACTGACAATGTAACCTTACCTTTTGTCCCCCATCACTACAAACATGGTGATCTACAGTCCGCGTCACCTTAAATAAGTTACTAACAATGTAACCTTACCATTTGTCCTCCATCACTACAAGCATGGTGATTTATAGTCCACGTCATATTAAATAAGTTACTAACAATGTAACCTTACCTGTCCCTCATCACTACAAACCTGGTGAACTATAGTCCGCGTCATCATAAATAAGTTACTAACAATGTAACCTTACCTTTTGTCCCCCATCACTACAACCATGGTGATCTACAGTCCGCGTCACCTTAAATAAGTTACTAACAATGTAACCTTACCATTTGTCCCCCATCACTACAAACATGGTGATCTATAGTCCGCGTCACCTTAAATAAGTTACTAGCAGTGTAACCTTACCTTTTGTCCCCCATCACTACAAACATGGTGATCTATATTCCACGTCACATTAAATAAGTTACTAGCAGTGTAACCTTACCTTTTGTCCCCCATCACTACAAACATGGTGATCTATAGTCCGCGTCACCTTAAATAAGTTACTAACAATGTAACCTTACCTTTTGTCCCCCATCACTACAAACATGGTGATCTATAGTCCGCGTCACCTTAAATAAGTTACTAACAATGTAACCTTACCATTTGTCCCTCATCACTACAAACATGGTGATCTATAGTCCGCGTCACCTTAAATAAGTTACTAACAATGTAACCTTACCTTTTGTCCCCCATCACTACAAACATGGTGATCTATAGTCCGCGTCACCTTAAATAAGTTACTAACAATGTAACCTTACCTTTTGTCCCCCATCACTACAAACATGGTGATCTATAGTCCGCGTCACCTTAAATAAGTTACTAACAATGTAACCTTACCATTTGTCCCTCATCACTACAAACCTGGTGATCTATAGTCCGCGTCATCATAAATAAGTTACTAACAATGTAACCTTACCATTTGTCCCCCATCACTACAAACATGGTGATCTATAGTCCGCGTCACCTTAAATAAGTTACTAACAATGTAACCTTACCATTTGTCCCTCATCACTACAAACCTGGTGATCTATAGTCCGCGTCATCATAAATAAGTTACTAACAATATAACCTTACCATTTGTCCCCCATCACTACAAACATGGTGATCTATAGTCCGCGTCATCATAAATAAGTTACTAACAATGTAACCTTACCATTTGTCCCCCATCACTACAAACCTGGTGATCTATAGTCCGCGTCATCATAAATAAGTTACTAACAATGTAACCTTACCATTTGTCCCCCATCACTACAAACATTGTAATCTATAGTCCGCGTCACATTAAATACATTATGTTATTATTAATATTATTATTATTGAGCAGCATGTGTTGATTTAATTCATAGATGGTTGGTTCCTCAGTTTAGGGGCAGTGACAACCCGATCATGCAGCCACGTGTACTTTGGGTGTGTGTAGAAAAACGCAGTCTTCTGTTACTTAGGATGCAAAATAACCAGTGATGGACGAAGCAAAGAGGATATAAACAGTAAGTTACTCAGGCAAGGAAAGCATTTATCCAGAAAAGGAATCTGTTGACATCGAATATAGATTTAGGTGTTAGGAAGTCATTTTTGATGGTCTTTTTCTGGAGCGTGGCGCTCTATGGAAGTGAAACTTGGACTATTGATGCAGCAGAAAAGAGGAGAATTGAAGCGTTGGAAATGTGGTGTTACAGGAGAATGATGAAGATCAGATCGGTAGATAGGGTAACAAACGAAGAGATATTAAGACTAGTGGGAGAGAAGAGATTTTTCTGGAGACTGGTAATGAAGAGAAGAGATAGGTTAATAGGACACATACTAAGACACCCAGGAATAGCAAGCTTAGTTATGGAAGGAAGGGTTAAGGACAAGAACTGTAAGGTTTGACCAAGGTTACAATATGTTAAACAGATTGCCTCGGACGTAGGGTGTGGTAGTTATGTACAGATGAAACGATTAGCTCAGGTCAGGGAGGAATGGAGTGCTGCATCAAACCAGTCAAAAGACTGAAGACTAAAAAAAAAAAAAAACAACAACAGTAGTTTCAGGCTGCACTCTGGTGACAAACAGGGGATTTTTTTCTAGTTTTTATAAGATCATTGACACACATTCTTTGGCCACATTATTATGCATCGTATGGCTTTTTGCGTCAGGAGTGACCGAGGACATGTTCGGCTCGCCAGAGACTGCAGCTGTTTCAAGCCGACACCCATAGGGTGAGCTACAAGTTCCGTTCAATTTCAAGTAGTTCCAACTTTCGCTACCAGATATCAATGATACCTAGTGGTGAACGTTGGAACTTTGATAGATTGTTCCGACGAAATCTAACCTAACAATTTAGCTTCACACACGTTTAGTCTGTGGAAGGATCTTTTACATGCCATAAATCTATGACATGGGACCGCCGGCTTTACTTCCCCTCCTAAGGAAGGCATACTGAAGGATTTTTAACGCTCTTAAAAATCCGATGACTTCGGCCGGGTTTGAACCCGCTATCTTGGGCACAGCAGTTCAGCATGCTACCGACCACGCCACCGAAGCCTCTTAATCTACATAAAGAAAACGTAAACTAAAGTATGGTGCTTTTCAGTTGGTCAACACGAATGTACCCAAAAGAGTTGGGTTATACCCTATTCTTGAAAAAAATTACATGAGACTAATAAATACACTAGAATGACCAGTTTCGATCGTCAAGCGATCATCATCAGATCCGTTACACTTAGGCTGAAAATTCTAACTTTGAAAATACAGATGAAAATATTTACAATATGACAATTATTTGGTTGCAGTATTGGTAATGAAACTTTTCAGTGTGTGCTAGTTGTAGTGTATATGATCTTAGGTGAAATGCTAAAATGGTGATAGAAATCCGGAATTTGTCTGTTTGGAGTGACTATATGGTTCACCTAACATCATATATACTATAACTAGCATACACTGAAAAGTTTCATTATCAATACTACAACTAAATAATTGTACATATTGTAAATATTTTCATCTGTATTTTCAAACATAGATTTTTCAGAAGTGTAATGGATCTGATGATGATCGCTTGACGATCGTAACTGGTCATCCTAGTGTTGTTTTTTTTTTTGAGTCGTTTCGGCCATCAATGGACCACGATGTTCTTCACTCATATGATCACTGTAAAGCTTGTTTTCTTGTCTGCCAGTAGATCTTCATTCTTGACGAATGTTCAGCTCTCCTTTCTTCCGTCCACTTGCAGTGAGGGCGAGGCATCACAGATGTTAAAGGGTGTAGATTACTAGTTGATTTAACCGCCTTTCTGAACAGGTTCCTATCCCAAACCAGAGCTTGATTGATTCGAGCTTCTGTTAGGTCCTTTTTAACTTGCATCGACCATTTACAATAGGAATTTTTTTTAGAGATTGATGAGTGGATTCGATATGAAAGTCGATGATGCTCCATCCGCTCCAAATGTCCAAAGAAAGACATTCTCCTTTTTCTCATCACACTCACCAAATCTTCTATATGTTCAAATAATTCATTGTTATGTCTTCTTCTGTAAGTACCATTATCATTAACAGGTCCTAATATTTTCCTTAGAATTTTCCGATCCTTAAGTTCTAATTTTCTCAATGGGCCTTTGTTTGTCATCTGTAAGCATTCTGCGGCATACAGTGCTGACGGCCTAATTACTGTGTTATAATGACAATGTTTGACATTCCGGGACAAGCTTTTACTTTTGTAAATGTTTTTGCAGGTTTGAAAGGCACCTTCCAATTTGTTACATCTGCTCTCAATGGCAGCTATTTCTGAATTATTAGGGGTAATCCATTCGCCTAGGTATTTAAATTTTCGGACTTTTTTGATTTTTTGCAGACCAATCGTGATGAATTTTGAGGCATCTTTGACATTTGTGATAAAATTAGTTTTATGGAAGGCCACTTTAAGTCCAGTTTTAGCAGCTATGATTTGTAGTTTATTAAGTTGGTCAGTGGCCTCTTCCATTCAATTAGCGAACAAAGCAATGTCATCTGCAAAAGCGAGACAGTTTATATTCAGGTCTTCTTTTTTATAACCAATTCGAATACCAAGGCAACAGTGAAAAATGGCTTCAAACCTCACAATAAAAAAGTAACTTGTCACACAAGGTAACTGTAACGATAATTTCGTTACTATTTAAACATATACCGGAAATTGTAACGTAATAAGTTACCCAAGCCTAGCTGGTTGTGTGAGAATATTACGGAAGCACTTGTATAACATTAAGTGGTCTGTGCGCTGAGTGTGGGGCGATAACAGATGGGACAAGATGGCTAGCACAAATATTTCCATCACGTAGAATATTCCCCAGCTCTGGTCCAGACCGAACATTTGGAATAAACAAGCTGACATCTCTAATGCTGTTCCATGAATAATCGTCAACTCTCTGACTAAAAGTCAGCACTGCTCCATTTTGTTTTTATATTCCCCATCCTCTCTCCCTCTCCCTCTCTCCCTCATATACTTATTCACTCTGCTCGGAACATAACTCATAATTATTACAGTCTAATTTCGCAGTAGAATTTAAGATGAATTTATGGACTTCATGCTTAACTTAACCGACTGCGTTGGTTTCTCAAATAATAATAATAATAATAATTTTTTTTTTTTTTTTTTTTTTTTTTTTTTGGGAAGAAATGCATTTACGCACAGAGTGTCGGGCTCCTGCTCCTGAGTAGCAGACTACCGACTAAAACTCCCCCGTTACTTCTGAACACTAGCCTGGAACCGTTTAGCACATTACTTCAGGCTAGAGTCATTTTATATTTGCCTGTAGGGCACTCTTCCGTAATGAATCATCTTCAGTGGCGATCCAGGTCCGTCTTCTTTGTTCGGAGGATATCTTCAACAAAGCTTGCTACCAGTTTCCAGTTTTCCTCACTTTGTAGCATCACTGCAACAATATTGTTCGGGAATATCTCTACATCAATGTGATCTTGAAGAGACTGCCTATTTTGGACCCACCGTCCACAAGAGAAGAAGGTGTGATTAGCATTATCTAATTCATTGATACAGTAGATGCAATCTGATGAATCCACCTTCCTCATCTTCTTAAGGTAGGAACAGAAGTACCCATGGCCAGTCAAGAACTGAGTGAGATAGTAACCAACCTCACCATGTTTCCTCTCTGTCCAAACCTGCACCTGAGGGATCATTCTCTTAGTCCATTGGCTTTGATCTCCTTGCTCCCATTTGATCTGCCAATTTTGAAAGGTTTGTACTCTTGCCGATCGTCTTGCATTTTGTAAACCCATATCAGATTTCCTCAAGTAAATGTTCTTGCGTTCTTTCGCAAGAAAAAAAATCGGAATAATCCCGGCAATAACGAGAACTGCTTCCTCAGAGACCGTGCGATATGCAGATGCCACGCGCAAAGCACCCCGCCTCTGCACTTGCGCCAGTGGCTTCCTATAAATTTCCTTATCCAGGGCATCCGCCCATATTTCCGCTCCATACAGCAGAACTGAATGGATGGCTGTCATCAATAGTCTTCTCTTACTAGATTTTGGCCCACCAACATTGGCCATGAGCCGACTGAGGGACGTTACTCCTCTGGCTGCCTTATCTGCAGTCCGTCTAATCTGTTCTCCAAAATTCATTTTACTGTCGATCATGATGCCCAGGTATTTTGCTGCTGGCTGCGTCTCTACTTGAATTTGTCCTACCTGTATTGGAAGTATTGTCTGAATTCTCTTCTTTGTTAGGATGACAATTTCCGTCTTACTAAGTGCTAGAGACAGACCATGTTCCTCCATCCATCTATTGATTTTGCGCATTACCATATTGAGTCGCAACTGTGCCTGCTCGACACTTCTTCCTGCTACAAGAGCAGCAACATCATCTGCATATCCTACTAGAATAGTTTCTTCAGGCATTTCAAGCCTCAACAAGCTGTCGTATGTAACATTCCAGAGATCAGGTCCTAGAATCGAACCCTGGGCAGCCCCAGCCGTGACTTGTACTCTACGGATCCCTTCTGTAGTATCGTAGAGCAGAGCACGATCCTTCAAGTAAGAGTCTAAGATCCGAAGGAGATACCTTGGAACATGGAATGAAAATTCTAGAGCATCCATGATATCAGTCCATTTGACAGAGTTGAAAGCGTTTTTAACATCCAGTGTAACAAAAAGAATCACCCGGCGAGAGTAATGATTATAACTCTCCGCTCCTCGTACTTTATCGGCGACTTCTTGCACTGCATCCAGTGTCGACCGGCCTACCCTGAATCCAAATTGTCTTGGTGATAAATCGCCGGCTGCGATTATTGCTTCAAGCAATCTCCGTCTTATGAGTTTCTCAAATAGTTTGCCTGTTGTGTCAAGCATACAAAGTGGGCGGTACGATGATGGTAACTCAGGGTCACCCATGCCCTTACTAATGAGCACTAAGCGACAGATCTTCCAGCGAAAGCTAAAGATTCCTGCTTTCATGCACACATTGAACATTCTCAACAATAACAACAACATATCTTGATCAACTATTATTTTCAGAACCTCATTAGGAATCCCATCCGGCCCCGGAGCCTTGTTGTTCCGTAAAGAATGCGTTGCAACCCGAAGTTCATCTTCAGTAAACAGTGGGAAATCTAGATCACATTCAAAATTCCTCTCAGGTCTTGTGGGATGAGTTGGAAAAAGGGTTTGAACAATGGTGTTCATAATATCATCCTCCATGATGCACGATGTTCTGTGACTTCCAAGTTTCTGTGTTACAATTTTGTAACCCAAACCCCATGGATCAGTGTCAATATCTTCCTGAAGCTTTCTCCAACTCTGAACCTTGCTCGTAGTTATGGCTTTCCGAAGTAGCTTCTTTGCTGCTTTATGCTCCGCTGATTTTTCATTAGCTTCTTCCCGATTTCTTGCTCTCTGGGCAAGACGGCGAAGCCTGAGGCAGTTCTTCCTTAATTCTGCTATCTCTCTGGTCCACCAGTATACAGGGCTCTTTCGGTGACGTGGTACTGAGGAGGGCATCGAAACATCACAAGCTGACGTAATAATTTTCATGGTTGCAGAAACCAGATCCTCAACCTCAAACTCTCTCCGTGCTTCAGCACTTCGAATCTGTTCTGCACCCTTCCCAATGATATCTTTGAACTTGTCCATGCTAATCCTATTTACATTCCACCGTTGACATTTCTGGGGAGGTACTTCCCGTCCCTGAACATTTGATTCAAGGTCAAAGGCGATGAATTGATGATCGCTAGCACAATAATCTTCCAACACTTTCCATCTCTTAATGAATGGCACAATTACTTCTGATGCCAGGGAGACATCCGGAATTGTTCCTTCACATCCTGGACGTCGGAAAGTTGGAACTCTACCAATATTTAATATTAGAAGGCCTATCCTGGATGCCATCTCTAGAATGTACTTACCCCGGGAATCTGTACTTGGCATACCCCATTCCACTGCTTTGGCGTTAAAGTCTCCAGCCACTATGACACTATCTGTGGCGTTTAGAATTGCATCTTCCAAAGAATTTACTTTGCGGCGGAAGTGCTCAATTGCCTCATTAGGAGTTAGGTAAACACTAAAATAGGTGACCCTTCTGGTCTTCACCCAAACATAACCATCAGAACTTCCATGATCCTTTATAATAACTTTTCTAGAATCCAACACCCAGATTGCCGAAGTGCCAAGTGTGTCACTGAACCAAAGAGATGACTCTTTATCTTTATACTGTTCGCTGATTAGCAAGAGATCGCTTTGCTTCTCTGTGACTAGCTGATATAGCAGATCATTGGCTGTCTTACTTCTATGTAGATTGGCTTGAAGTATACGAATCATTTGAACCTCAGTGCCTTTTCTTTGTCCAAAGCTTCTCTGAAGACCTTACACTGGCCAGATCCCATAGCATGTGCTAAATCTTTGATAAAACCTCGTTCTTCACAAAGAACACATTTCTTTGAGGCCGTACATCCTCTAGCTTTGTGACCTGTCCCGCCGCAATTGTAGCAAAGTTTACTTCTATCTGTGCCTTTGCAGTTGCTAGCAACATGTCCATAGTCCAGACATCTATAACAACGAGATACCATGATCCTCCGTCTAATCCTGCAATTGACCCATCCTATGGTGATATGATCTTGCCTCAAGAGCACATCTGCATCACTAGTTGTTAATGTGACAACAGCCATCTTCACTTCCCTCGTATTCGTCCTCGTCAGCAGCACCTTGGTATCTGGAGAGAGTTCTGGGATAGTTCTCTGGATAGCTTCCAAGACCTCTTCGGAAGTAGTTAGAGCATCAAGGTCTCTGATTTCAACAGTTGCCTTCGCTTCAAGCCTACGAACTGTAGCATTGGACCCCAGAACATTTCGCAGAGAATTACCAAAAGCTGCTTTATCCCTGGAACTTGCTCCCAACTCGACAAGGACGTCTCCCGCTTTAGTTTGTCGAATGGACCGGACTTCAGTTCCTGTATCATTAGGGTTTGCTTTTTGGCGAATCTCCTTCAGAATATCGGCATATGATTTACCTTCAGCTGGTCTGATCAGTAAGGCTGCTCGCCTTGGCCTACTAGGTCTCTTCTGTCTGTTTGGGGTTGCTTGGTGGGTAGATATGTCAACATTATCAGCAAAATCCTCCTGCCTATTCTCAGCATTTTCTCTAACCTTTACCAATCTTCTGTCTCTCCTCGATGTAACAGGAGTCCATATTTCTGACGACTCTGTCTCATTCTTCTTATCCCCCTCCTGAGCAGCTACAGTTCCCGAAGTAACTTCGTTCCTGCTGCTAGAATTGGGGGTCATGTCCTTCGGTAGATCATTCAATACTACCTTGTGAGCTTCGTCTTGTGCCGCATGTGAAGTACGATCACAATAGGCTATAGAATCAATGGCCTCTTCTAGTTCCACTATGCCATTCTTCACATCGTTGGATATATTACGCTGCCTGTCAGTTGCAAGTTTCATCTTATTGAGAATGTTTCGACACCGTTGCAAAAGATCCTCCATACTCGGTCGAAGATTCCCAATGCTCTCTTGTTTTGACTGGTCCTCAATAACATAAACTCTCTCCAAGCGCTTCGCTTTGGTAAGTCACTTCACAATACAATAATAATAATAATAATAATAATAATAATAATAATAATAATAATAATAATAATAATAATAATCACTGCCGCGTGATTAGTAATAATAATGATAATTCATTAAGAATCGGACAACAGAAGAAATAGAGAAGTGATGTTACAATTGAATGTAGTCATCAATGGGTCGAAAGAACTCACTATCATCCATTTAATGAACGTAATTCTTAAGTTATATTAAAAATTTGGGATTGTCTTATTTCCCCTTACAAATACAAACCGATATAAAATAAGTGAATTAATGTACGTATTTTACAGTCATACAACATAACTTTTTCATGTATAAGGATTACAACGCGACCAAGAACTACATTTTCCAACCACCCCGAGCCGAGAAAAAGTTACCTTACAAAAACGATAACAACTTTGTTTCTTGGACATACAAAAATTTTAAATTAATAAATCAGTTATACAACATTCCAATGTATATTGTGTTAAAATTTGGATTCGATCTGATGACGGGTTTGTGAGATAATAATTCTTAAAAGTGACGCATGGTTGAAACACGCTTAAAAACGGGCACTTTTTGTGTTCCAACTGCGATAAAAAATATTAACATATAAATTACAAATTCCAAACCTACATGAACTAACGTAAAATAGAACAACGAAAATGATGATGTTATTGGATTTTATGTAGGTCTACTGGTTACTTCACAAACTACCTTCAAACTCGAGTGCACATAATATTTTGGTCGACAGTAGTTATGGAAGGAAGGTTCGAGGGCAAGAACTGTAGGGGTAGACCAAGGTTAGAATATGTTAAACTGCCTCGGAGGTAAGGTGTGGTAGCTATGTAGAGATGAAACGATTATCTCAGGACCAGGGAGGAGTGGAGTGCTGCATCAAACCAATCAAGCGCAGTCAGCGGGCATTTGAGGGTGCGCAAATGCGAGGGTGCCGTGTCAGTGGATTTACTGGCACGTTAAAGATCCCCTTCGGGGCAAAATTCTGGCACCCCGGCGTCTCTAAAAGCCCGAGTAGTTAGAAGGGACGTAAAACCAATAATATTATTATTACAAACCAATCAAAAGACCGGACACTTAAACAACAACAATAATAATAATGGGTTGGTTTCAGCTACCTATTGTGGTTCCTTCTAAGGTGGTATCTAAGTGATCGTCATACGAACTTTCACGAACTGTTTGCACTGCCATCTATCAGAGAAACCAGAGCTTCGCTTGGCGATTTGTGGTTAAAATATTGCCAAGTGCCAAGCCATTTCCTGAAATACTTGCCAAGAATGCCAAGCTATTTTCAATGATCATGCAGACTATTGGAAAAGAAATAATTAATACCCCATTTCCAACGATAGAATCATCACTTTTGCTTTGCGTTATAACTAAGGTTCGGATGTTAAGGAAAAGTCATATTTTTTCCTGAGCTCATTTTACCCAAAATCTGAAAAATAAGTTTGAATGACGGGTCCCTGGCTACGTTTAAAGCCATTTGATGTTACCTATAAATGCATATTTCGGCCATTTTTATTGTTTTGGTCATATTTCATCATATTTTAGTGATATAAGGTCATATTTGGTTATAATATCAGCATTTTTGTTTAAATTGAGGCGTCGTTAACAAGGTACGTGTTATTTGCGTCGAGTTTCAAACACAGGATTTCCGAATAGTGTAGTAGATATATTTTTCTTTCTTTTCACGGAACAGGCAGATAGCAGGTTTAGAAGACCCGATTCCAAGAAGGCGCTCCCCTACGGACTTCTTTTAGCACATCATTCTGGACAAGTTAGATTGCGACACTGTACGCATGAGGTCACGGAACATGACGATAGAATGCTACCGCCTATTAATAGGATGTCACTCCAATAGCTCAGAAGTAATTAGCAAACAAGGAAATGTCATGTTTTTAGGCCATATTTTATAGCTTTAGGTCATATTTTGCTAGTTTTAGGGCATATTTGCTTGCATATTTTGTACTTCTTTAGGTCTGGAACTTCCGAACCCTAATTATAACCAATACCCCATTCTCTCATACATTATGTTCATAAAAGTAAATACTGCATCTAAACCTTTATAATAGAGGTTATTCTGAAAATTTTTCAATTTTTCATTTTTTTTAGTAAAAAAATCAATTGTGAGTCTAAATTAAGGTCACCTAAGAGTCATATTCGAAGAAATACTACGTTTTCAGCTGTATAAAGCTCTTAGATACACCTGTAGGCAGAAAACGTCAACAAGAAGAAAACAACTGCATCACAATTTAGGCGGGAACGTGCGTGATTGGGGGAGTGCTAAAGGAGGGCGTGAATACAAACTCAAACCTATCGCGTAACGGACTTCGAAGGAAAAAAGTAAACACCTCACAGGCAAGCCTGGAACCTCACCTTTCCAACAGTATGAAATAATCACGGACATTTGCCTAGAGAAATCTGCAAATATAAGATAAACAGCGCGCCGATTCAATCGGCTTTGGCACTTTTGGCGCGAACAGCGAGAGCCGATCTGATCGGCGCGTGGCACTAAGAGGGTAAAGGCACCGAAAGTTGTACAACATGTCATTTACGATGCCACATTATACGATTCGAAGTATCGATCATTTTCCTCGCCCAGTCTAATTCCAACTTCGAACCCGTATAATTTAGATCAAAACACGGACAGTGTATAACACAGTGTATAACATAACCACTCAAGGAGCTACTCTTTTTAATTGAAATATGCATAATGAAAACAATAGCTCTAGATATTTACTTGCTGCCTCAAGGCTCTTTTCTGTGTCCTACCCTTTATTTTGTGATTATCTTTTAATAGCTTTTCCATGTTCCTCTCCGTCCTCTCTCCCCTTACGGGCTTGCTTATTAATTTGCAACTTCTCTCATTTTTATATTGAAGTATTTTAGGCGATAAAAAACTAAAACCTTTAAATGTATTTACAAGCTCCAGTGAATAAAATATGCAATGAAACAAGATGTTCAGTAAAGAACATATAGTCTACTTTCCCCTAAATGCATGGAAATTGTTATAACTCTTTGTCCTTTTCAAGGAGTATAATATTATTGAATGTTGGTTGTAGAAGCTTGTTGAAATACAACGTGCTATACGGATATTAAACATGAATATGAGGTGCCCTTTGCTAGTGCTACCTCTGTAAAAAAATGTCATTCAATTCGGTTTCACCGTGTTTGAATTGATATGGGGAATCGATTTGCACACACACATGGCCGCCATATGCAAACTATTGAGCTGATCACCTTGTAGTTTAGTCAAAAGACACTCGCCATATAAGTATATGTTGCAACATTTGGTAGAGATCAGATGATTACGTTAGTCGTAATTTGATTTAAGCTTTGAACATTTTGGTGGTCGCCATTACGTTTCCGTCAAGATGGCGGTAATATAAAACATGACACTGAGGTGCCCTTTGCCAGTGCTACCTCTGTACCAAATTTTGTTCAATTCGGTTTCACCGTGTGTGAATATATAGGGAGAATCGATTTGCACACATACATGGCCACCATCCGCAAAGTATTGGGTTGATGACCATGTAGTTTGGTCAAAAGATTCTCAATAGATAAAGGTATAACGTTGCAAAATTTGGTAGAATTCAGATGATTAGGTTGGTCGTAATTTGATTTAAGCTTTTAACATTTGGGTGGCGCCTTTACGTTTTCGTTACCTGTGTACCAAATTTCGTTCAATTCGGTTTCACCATGTTTGAATTGATAGGGGAATCGATTTGCACACATACATGGCCACCATATGCAAACTATTGGGCTGATGACCTTGTAGTTCATTCAAAAGATGCTTCCCACAAAAAGGTATGTTGTTGCAAAATTTGGTAGAAATCAAATGATTAGGTTGGTCGTAATTTGATTTAAGCTTTTAACATTTGGGTGGTCGCCATTCCGTTTCCGTCAATATGGCGGCAGTATAAAACATGACACTGACGTGCCCTTTGCTAGTTCTACCTCTGCTCCAAATTTCGTACACACACTCACACACAGACAGACACACAATTTTTGGCCCTGTGTAGATCACATAAGTCTACTTTCATTTTTTGCAAAAATCGATAGTATGCTAAAAAGAATGTCATTTACGCATCCATCAGATTCGTGCGGTATTATTACAACTATAATATATTTCGCATGTTTTCCTTCTTGGAGGCGAATTCGAGGAACAACAATAATGATAATAATAATAATAAAATATATACTTTTTCAGTACAATCGATCCCCTTTGGGTCGTCACTGCAGTGGCCCGGGTTCGATTCTCGACTCTGCCGAGAAATTTAATTCTGGTCTGAGAGCTGGAATGTGGTACACTCAGCCTCGTGAAGCAAAACTGAGGTAGGTTCGATTTCTACCTCAGCCATCCTGAAAGTGGGTTTCCGTGGTTTCCCCACTTCTACTCCAGGCAAATGGCGGGATGGTACCTAACTTAAGGCCACGGCCACTTCCTACCCAAATCCTACCTCAATTACACACCAGTACAGACATCACAATGGCACACGTTATCAGATAAATTCTACGCACATCCAAGTACACGGGGCTACATGATCACGACGTCGCAAAGCCTCTAAAGCAGTGGTCTTCAACCTTATTTTAACGAAGGGCCAAATTTTTGTTATGGAAGTGCTTGAGGGCCTCATTAATCTTATTATATATCTCTATATATATATATATATATATTGGCCTGTTCGCCATCTCTTGATGAATACAGTACTTTTGCATTTGTCAGTTGGCACAGGCTAGAGTAAAAGGTGGCTTTTCACCGATGTCTCAGTCTCACTCATGGCTGTGATTATATGGAAGCTACTGAGGTATGGGTGGTGCTTAGTAATGGCATTCGGGGCACAGTCAGTGCCTGTGAATGCTGTGAAAGGTTCTACTCATAGGGTTAGGACTACTGTTCTGACTCAGTGAGGAAAGCAATGGCAAACTACCTCACTCCTCTTCTTGCCTAGAACGCCTCAAAATAGCGCTGCCTTGGGTTTTTGTGGGTATCTACTCACATAACGTAACGGCGGTACCTTTTGAGGATCCGACCAGCCTTCGGGCTGACTACCTAACATATATATATATATTGTCTTTCAAGTTGAAAGAAAAAAACATCATAGTGAATTCAATATTAAAATATGGTACAAAACACAAAACTAAATTAAAAATATCATTTTTTTTTTAGTTCACTGAGAAATGTGGCACTGTTTCTCTTTCACTAATCTGTCAATGTTCGCTTTTATGTTGCATGAAACAATTCGAAGAGAAGTTCTCTAAATGAGTGTCAAAAACACGATTCCTCAATTTTGTCTCCACATTCTGCATTTTGGAAAATATCTGCTCTCAGATGTAAGTGCCGCCAAAAAGGGATGCTGTCGACAGAGATCTGATTGCTGGAAATTGATCCTTTTCAACATACAATGAGTAAAACCCCAAAAGTTCAATTTCTCCTGTAAATCGCTATTACACTGAAACTCAATAAGTTCCATTTCTATGTCTCCGGGATAGTCTTCCACATTCACACTGTTTGTTACTACTCATAGCCATTATTCACAAATCATAAACAAGCGTTCACTCGCTAGGAGAGATCAGGTGATGCGGATTAGTGCACCGTGGAAAGCAGTCTCATTTGATTGACCTTGAGTCACAGGGTTGCCACACTTGCTTCGCCACTTACAAAATTCCCGACTGCACCCTACGAAGTATGATACATTTTATAATTCAACAAAATGATGCAATCCTCTGAACTCTTTGTTCTTTTTATCATCGGTACATCAACATAACACTGTTGTGGCTATCGAAATACTATCAAATATGAATTATGAAACTAAATCGTTTTACGGGCCGCTGAAATATACGCGACGGGCTGCGGGTTAAAGATCAAAGCTCTAAAGGATCAACTACTCAACCTATCTTTTGGGACGCTCACAAGTAACAAGCGATCACACTGTACAAGCTAGAGATACAGCTGACCGGGAGTTGACGCACGTGGGCTGTGATATTGCAACGCAGAGTATTATGACGTCAACTATGCGAACATGGATTGGTCAAGAGGCAGAGGGGTGATGACTGACGTGAAACTTCCGGCCAAATGTCAATCCTATTCAGGCAGCTCACAGAGTATAGTTATATTTTCTAGTTGGGCAAGTGTGATAACTAGGGCTCGGATTTTTAGGTAAATAAATATTTTCTCTGTAAATACATAAATTCCTGCTTTTCACTTATTAGCACATAAAAAGACATATTTTTTTTAATCAGTACCGTATGCTAGATCTTTCAATTTATTGCATTTTTGTTCTGTGTTACTTCAACGGGGAAGAACCTGTCAGCTATCTAATCTTCATGCAGAGCGTATGTCAGCTTGCAACTGTGTTATTCTTAACTTGTCGCCCCGTGCCACTCACTGTCGAAGCCGGAGATTTCCTTGTCCATAGCCATATTGCGCCACGTGCTAGACCTCCCTCAGCTACCTGGAACCGTGCCACTGTGAAGTGTAAGGCAGTACTACGACGTCTAAAATAAAAGCAACTAAAAGCTATCGTCTGCAGCAGTATGTTGCAGAATTTAAAGATAATTTTACTTCTGATGGGGGCGTTCTGTTCTGCCAACCATGTCGGAAAGCAATCAAGGCTGAACGGCGATCTCAAGTTACACTACACCTCAATGGCAAGAAACATATTGCCGCAGTTTCGCGCCTTCGGAAGAAGTGTTTCGCGGTAATCGTCGGTCATTTGTAATGGGCAACCTGAAGATGTTTCTCTTTGAGTATTGTAATTCTTCATCAGTCAGTGAGACATAGAATAAATTGCATTTGTGACTACTGCATATTGTTTATATTCATATTAATAAACTAAATTATTATTAAATATTTTTACTTTTTTTGTCAAATATTTCAGATATTTTTAATACATAAAAAATAAATTTTCCCCCGATTTTTAGCACCTAAAAATCCGAGCCCTAGTGGTAAATAACACCGTGACGGTATAGCCCATGAAGGGCCTAGGCCTACCAAGCGACCTCTGCCCAGCCATTTGGCCAGCAGATATTGTGTTGACACGTGGTCATTGCATCGGGTCCCCTCGGCCGTTAATCTTGTTACCCGTAACCGAGGCTCTGCCTCACTGTCAGACAGCTACTCAATTGTCCTCACGAGGCTGAGTGCACCCCGTTCCAGCCCTCACACCAGTTTCTAAAATCCAAGACGGAGCCGGGAATCGAACCCGGGGCCTCCAGGTGAGAGGCAGGTGATAAACACACAAATTGTTATTTCCCGCGTAATTTAATTGGGCACATTATTGTAAGAACCGACTGAAAAGTGATGCTTTTCTTAACAAGTAGTACCGTGAAGTACTAAATAGCCTATTTTCATACATCCTACTTATATTAATTGCCACTATCAACATACAAATTTTCAGATTGATTGCTGTAATAGATTCGAAGATATTGAGAACCGTCTAAATATTTCGGATGGTCACCATGTTGGATTTTTATATATAGGCCTTAGAGTTATCTACTATTACATGAAGATTATTGTGTAGGTGTTTTATTCCAACTTCAATCGCATGATTAGGACACAAGAAATACGAACGAGTTTTTAAAATTTCGTTCAGCCAACATCTTCTGGTTATGGAAATAATTTAAATGAATTAGATGGCAGTCGATTAAAATTTATATAAGCATATGCCGTATCAAGTTTCACTGCGCTCCTATGGTTAAATTCGCGAGCAACGTCCATTTGAATATTTATATTTTTCGTCGCCGCTATGCTGGATTTGTGCTCACCAGGTTATTGAACGTCTCATAGGTGAACTTATGTTTATAGCCTCTATCAACAAAACAAAATTTCAGTTTGATTGCTATCCAGGCGCGGATTCAAGGGGGGGTGTCACGGGGGTCATGACCCCCCCCCCCCCCCCCCCAACGGGGACCAAATGGTTTTGCAAACTCAAAACACAATAACCAGACAAATAAAACTTAACGAATTTTAACTGAAAAACAGTTTATTTTATTTTATTCAATACTGAAAATATCTTTATTGCAATTATTATGTTCTGTTACAACTGTACATATTTACAACTTCATACCTGTTATATAACAACGATTATTTATATAACAAAATCAACTCTTCTATTTTGTTTAGTAAACCTTGTGATTACCGGATCGATGTGTATAGATATGTCACGATGAATGTGCAGCAATGCACGGATAGGAATTTTTTTTCGCACCAAAAAATTTTGCCGACGTCCAAACTGCAAGTTTGGTTGGCAATTTAAGCTGTGACTTTCTCCCTTTGTCGGTACCAACTCGACTTGCCGAAACTGTAACGTACCTTGATACTTTTCTCGAAGCTCGATGTTAAAGTCGCAAAACACGCCGTTGCAATTTGTACGAATATTTTTGGTGCGCTAAACGCATCGCCATGTTGGATTTCAATATATGTAGACCATAGAGTTATGTACTATTAGATGACGATTATTGTGTACGTTCATTATTCGCACGTTGATTTCGATCGCATGATTAGAACACAAGAAATAAAAACTTAGTTTTGAAATTTCGCACGGCCGCTATCTTGAGGTTATGTAAACAATTTAACTAAATTAGATGTCAGTGCATTGCAATGTGTATAGTCATTTGCTGTACTAAGTTTCACTGCGTTTGGATGGTTAAATCGCGAGAAAAGTCCATTTAAATGTTTCAACTTCGCTTGTCAGCCATGTTCGTTTTGTAGTTAACAGGTTTTTAAGAAGTCACATAGATGAACGTCTAGTAGTGCCCTTTATCACCGTATAAAATTTTAGGGTGATATGAGTAATAGTTTCGGAGGTATAGAATGCCGGTGAAATATTTCGCATAGCCGCCATGTTGAATTTGTGAGACTTAATAATATTTGAATGGAACTGTCGGTGTCGGCCAAAATAGTAGTATGACCTTACTGAGTTTCATTGAAATCACTCCAACCGTTTAGAAGTTATTAGGGGAGACATACACTCACACACGCACAAAAGGTGATCTCATAAGCCTATTTCTTTCATAAATGAAAATAGGCTAAAAAAATTGGAAAACCATATCAAGGATTGCCAACAATAGAAGTTCAATCCTAGGATCTTGTGCTTTAGTGCGCGTAGTTGTCGTGGTCTTCTCGAAGTATTAATAGCCTCTACTAAAACAGCAAATCACCCTTGTTTTAGAGTGTAAAGAAATTACTACAGATGGATGAATGAACATTTTCAGGCGCGGATAGCTTCATTAGTTTTAATTACTTCAAATAAATTGGATGGAAGATTGTTTCCTGAGATTGGGTCGATCAGCTCAGTCAAAAACACTTGACAAGAGAATTAAAATTAAGTTAAAATGACGAGCGAAATACTACGTCGTATGATCTTTAAGTTCATTGCCCCCAAGTGCTTAAAACACCGTGCCTAGTAACGGTACTGAAAACACTGGAATTCTGATGTTTTAACAAACAACAACAACTATTGCTGCTGCTGCTAGGGGCGTGATCGTTCAGCGGTCAATGAAATGCCATGTCTTGTGGTTCGGATTCCACATATAAAGGAGGTCCCGTGGTTCATGATGCGTTGGGTTAACGAAAAGTGTTCGAAATTTTGATGCGTTTCGGTGGGTCAACACGATTCTTCCCAAAAGAGATGGGCTATTCCCCAATCCTAAAGAAAATACACGAGATTAATAAATACATCGAAGTGTTGACCGACTGATGATGATAATTGTTGTTTTAAGGGGCCTAACATCTAGGTTATCGGCCCCTGATGGTTTGGGTGATCGTGAAGATGAAAATGAAATGCAAACTTAAAACTAAAACTAACTGCTAACCTACATACTAGAAGAAGAAATGGAAAAATAAAGGAGAATAAGGCAAATAAAGGACAGGAGGAAAAGAAATGCCCTCAACCCTCGAAGAATGCGGATTGAGGGACTTCAAAGGAAGGAGAGCCATGAAAGGCAGATAGGAAAGGGAAAGAGGAGAGGGCCCGCCCAAAGGTAAGGGACAAAAGAGGAAAACGGACCCAGCTCAGGAATCCCTCGGGGTCGCCAGCTCCCGAACTCACCAGCCGTGATGCCCTGAGGGTGTAGCAATATCCAGGGTGCACCAGAAGTGGTGGGGCTACATACACTCGGCCTCCTTGAGGGCCTTGAACATAAGGCAGGAGATAACATGAAAAGTAAAAGAAGGCTGACCCCTCGCAGAAGGCAGGAATCAGAAAAGACGAGACAAGGGCCAATTAAGGCGGGAAAGGAAGAGACTCCCTAGGCCTCGGATACCCTAATACCGTCGGGGTCGGAAGAGAACAAGAGTTGACCAAGTGAGGTCGACAGGAAAGAAGACAGAGAGGAGGCCGGCACAAGTAAGTGGAAGGAATGCCGGACTCAGCTGGGGTCCCGTGGTCACCTACCCACGTCCCACTAGATGTGAGCCCCTGGGGGATTTTGACTGACTAAAAAGCATCAAACACCAGAATGAAAAGTTTTTGCAAGAAGGGTGCTGAGATATCTGACCCCAGAGCAGGCGGAGTGACACTTCCCTGCATCGCAGGGCACCGAGTTTTACCTGAGTGGTCTCTTCAAAATGATTACACGCAACGACAAGTCTGTCAATAACGGTGGCGACTATGTCGAAATATAGTGAAGATGTATTATACAGGGTCTTTCATATAAAATAAGAGCGCCAAGTGGCGGCTTTGTTAACCGTAGCTGCGGTCACCTTGGCCGAGCTTTTGGCGCGCCAAGGCCCCCTGCTTTAAGCGTGTGTACAATCCTATATGATGCAGCGGCCTTGCTAGCCTGTGTACAATGCTGAAATCTTACTTTAGTTAGTTAGTTAGTTATTGTTGATAAAACCGAAACCCCTATAGTATTGATAGCGCGCACATAGTACATACGATGGCTATTTTTAGCCTATTTTCAATTTTGAAAAAATAGGCTTATGAGATCACCTTTTGTCCGTGTGTGTGTGATTCGTGTGTGTCCCCCCCCCCTAATAAAATCTAAACGGCTGGAGCGATTTCAATGAAACACGGAAAGTTCATAGCACTATTCCCGGCGACCTCGACCGTGCCCTTCAAATTTTGTTACGACTCACCAATCCAACATGGCGGCTGTGCGAAATATTTCACCAGCATTCAATATCTCCGAAACTATTACCGATAGTACCCTGACATTTTCTATGGCGATAGAGGGAACTACTATAAGTTCACTTATGTGACTTTTGAAAACCTGGTAACTACAAAACCAACATGGAGGCCAAGCGAATTTGCGACTTTTAAATAGACGTTTCTCGCGATTTGACCAACCAAACGCAATGAAACTTGGTACAGTATATGTTTATATACATTGTAATGCACCGACATCTAACTTCGTTCAATTGTTTACATAATCACAAGATGGCGGATGTGCGAAATATTTCACCGGCATTCTATATCTCTGAAACTATTAGCGGTAAAACCCTGAAATTTTGTACGGAGATAAAGGGCACTACTGGAAGTCCATTTATAAAACTTTCAAAAACCGGTTAACTACAAAACTAACATGGCGGCCAAGCGAATTTGAACATTTTAAATAGACCTTTCTCGCGATTTAATGTTCCAAGCGCACTGAAACCTGGCACAGGAAATATTTATACACATTGTAATCCACTGGTATCTAATTTAGTTCAATTGTTTACATAACCTCAAGATGGCGGCAGTGCGAATTTTAAAATTAAGATTTTATTTATTGTGATGTAGTCATGCGATCGAAGTGAAAGTTTGAATAATGAACCTACGCAATAATTTTCCTTTAATGGTACATGACTCTATGGCCTATACATTTAACAATCCAACATGGCGACCATCCGAAATATTTAGACGATACTGAATATCTACGAATCTATTTTAGCAATCAAACTGCATTTTTAACGTTCATAGGGGCTATGAACTTAAGTTCACCTATGGGACTTTAAATAACCTGGTGATCACAAATCCAACATGGCGGTGACGCGAAGTATAAATATTCACATGGACGTTTCTCGCAATTTAACCATCCGCGTGCAGTGAAACTTGGTACAGTAAATCCTTATACGAATGTTAATCCACTGACATCTAATTTATTTCAATTGTTTCCATAACCTCAAGATGGCAGCTGTGAAAAATTTTAAAATCTACTTATTTTTTCTTGTGTCCTGATTATGCGATTGAAGTTTGAATACTACACGTTCACAATAATCTGCATGTAACAGTACATAACTCTAAGACCTACATATATAAAATCCAACATGGCGACCATCCGAAATATTTAGTCGGTTCTCAATATCTACGAATCTATTACAGCAATCAAACTGAAATTGTGTATGTTGATAGTGGCAATTAACATAAGTAGGATATATGAAAATAGGCTGTATAGTTCTTCACGGAACTACTTGTTTTTTTCAAGTTCCGATGGACTGTATAAAAATAACAGATTGACATTACCAAACTTGACCTTGCAATGAGCGTGCAGTTGTTCAGTCGCCAGTCTAAACCTCAAGTGCTAACATGGTGAGACAGTTATCATTGCAACATCGTATTTTTTATGTAAAACTTATTTTAAGTACGAGTCGGCTCGGCGGGTACGTGATGCATTTGTTCAGCAATTTCCTGATGAAGTGCCACCTTCACTAGCACAGATTCACGTAATTGCAAATAAGTTTCACAATACTGGCTCGGTGGTCAATAAAAAACATGCCCGCACACGAACAGCTTTAACAGAGGATGAGCTAGATGACATTGGCGAGAATCTTGAACGGTCTCCGAATAAATCACTCACAAAATTAGCACAAGTAGGGGTTTCGGTTTCATCAACAATAACTAACTAACTAAAGTAAGATTTCAGCATTGTACACACGCTAGCAAGGCCGCTGCATCATATAGGATTATACACACGCTTAAAGCAGGGGGCCTTGGCGCGCCAAAAGCTCGGCCAAGGTGACCGCAGTCGCGGTTAATAAAGCCGCCGCTTGGCACTCTTATTTTATATGAAAGACCCTGTACTTCATATACGTGGTCTTATGGGGAGAAACAGGAGTGGAAGTACAGGAGAGACTGACTGCTTGGAATAACAAATTTAAAGAATTTAGCCTGAAGATCAGCAAGGCCAAGACTGTTGAAATGAGCATTAGCAGAGAGAGGAAAAGTTCAAACATATATTTGGAGGGAGCAAAACTAGAATCCGTTTCTCACTTCCAGTATCTGAGAAGTATGGCCTCCAAGGATAACACCCCCAATGAACGCATCACATTTCTATAACCTAGTTCGGCACTTACTTTGGGACAGCAACGTTGTATCACACTTACTTTGTTCCAATACTTACTTATGGTATGAAAACATGTACATTGCTAAGTAAGGATTACAGTAGAATTCAAGCCACAGAAATTAGATTTATTAGGACTATGAACCAAAGTACCAGGGGAGACAAGATCAGAAATGAGGTACACAGAGCAACAGCTGGCATCAGGGTCCCTGTTACCAACTTTCTGGCGAAACGCAGACGTCAATGGTATGGCCATGTAATGAGGAAGGATAGCTCTAGAGCAGCTAAGAAGTACTTCAACCTGGATGTCAGAGGGAAGAGACCAAGAGGAAGTTCAAGGAGACGATGGATAGAGACAGTTCGATCAGAGAATGGATTTAACTGGGACGATGTCCAAGAACAAATGATGAACCAAGATCGGGCAAGATGGAGAGCGCTTGTTTGCCACACCCGGGAAACTGGTGATGGAAAATGATGATGATGATGATAACATGGTGTATGTCAGTTTGGCAATAAAGGGTCCCTGGCCAAAAAGAAATAATTAAACATACTGAATTTTCGGAACTCCCTCATATACAAACTTTTGAACCGACGGTGGTTTTGGGGTGTGGTGGATGTGGAACGCGAGAGATATGTTAACATTTCCCGGATGTCGTGACATACAGTATTACCCATTGCAATAGGCGACTTTCTAATGAAATCTACCGAAAACACCCAACGCTGGAATGTGACCAATGAAATGCACCCGTTTTGCTACGGCTAGCCAATTAAAAGTCTAGAACGTTTGGCGTTTGAATTATTTACAGATCCAGTTTCAAATACCAGTGTTTCTTCACCTGTAAATGATAGAGGTTAGCAATCCGCTGTCATCTCCACGTAACAAATAGGCTATCACTTTGCCTGTCACTGGTCCCGGTATTTATCGATATCGGTGCCAACATGGCTCATTCCGCTTCACTGGTTGTAGCGTTGCTTTTTATTTGCCGATCTGTTGGAATGACGCGCGGCACGGTAGCTCATTTAAAAGGGGTTTCAACGATACATCAACTCGACTGTGATTTGAGTTAATCGGTTCCAGAGGTCACACTGCCAGGATATCACGAAATGCTCTGATTGTCGCATCCGTAGCGTAGCGGTCAGTATGGTTAGCTGTCGCCCCGGAGGTCCTGGGTTCGATTCCGTGGTTTCCCACTTCGTCTTCCGGCAAATGCTGGGATGCTACCTACCGTAAGGCCACGGCCACTTCCTTTCCTTTTCCTAGCCTATCCATCCCAATCTTCCCTTCCCTTCCCATCCCTCATGAGGCCACTGTTCGCTTTGCAGGTGAGGCCACCTGGGCGAAGTGCTGATCACACTCCCCAGTTGTATCCAATCCGACCAAGTGTTCCCAGCTCTAGGACACTGCCTGGAAAGGCGGTAGTGGTGAGTTCCCTCGCTGAGTCCGTGGAAACCACCAACCTGGAAGGTAAACTTGACTAAAAGAAAAAAAAACTGATTTCGGTTGTTAAAAATGTCAAGTTCTTCCAATACACTGGGATTTATTATTTTATTTAGCTTACGACTTTTAGTGCCGGGAGTGTCCGAGGACATGTTCGGCTCGCCAGAGGCTGTAGCTGCTTCAATGCGGACACCCATAGGGTGAGCAACAAGTTCCGTTCAATTTCAAGTAGATCCAACTTTCGCCACCAGATATCAATGATACCTAGTGGTGAACGTTGGAACTTTGATTGAGCGTTCCGACGAAATCTAACCTAACAATTTTGCTTTACAGAAGTTTAGTCTGTGAAAGGATCTTTTACATGCCATAAATCTACGACATGGGACCGCCGGCTTTACTTCACCTCCGAAGGAAGGCATACTGAAGGATTTTTAACGCTCTTAAAAAATCTGACGACTTTGCCCGGGTTTGAACCCGTTATCTTGGGCACAGCAGTTCAGCATGCTACCAACTTGGCACCGAAGCCGCTTGATACTACAGTAATTTCTCCCTGTAGTACAACTAAGAATCGAGTAGCGAGTTCAGTGATATTCTTATTTTGCAAATCCAACGAGTACTTTTGGAGATATTAAATGTTTCCATATGTGTCAGCATTAGACAGAAAGCTATGTGCTAGCCTCCGGAATGTGGAGTGCATCCTTCTCTTGCGGGAACCACTCCTTGTTGATTTTTTTTTGTCGTTTACCCTCCAGGTTGGTGGAACCCACGGACTCAGCGAGGGAACTCACCACTACCGCCTTTACGGGTAGTGTCCTAGAGCTGGGAACATCGAATCGGAAGGGATACAACTGGTGAGGTGGGATTGGCACCTCGCCCAGGTGGCCTCAACTGCAAAGCGAACAGGGGCCTCATGAGGGAAGGTAAGGGATGGTTAGGATGGATAGACAAGGAAGAGGGAAGGAGGCGATCGTGGCCTTGAAGAAGGTACCATCCCGGCCTGGGTTCGATTCCCGGCTCTGCCACGAAATTTGAAAAGTGGTATGAGGACTGGAACGGGGTCTACTCAGCCTCGGGTGGCCCAAATGAGTAGAGGGGGTTCGATTCCCCCTCAGCCATCCTCGAAGTGGTTTTCCGTGGTTTCCCAATTCGTCCTCGGGAAAATGCCGGGATGGTACCTTCTTCAAGGCCACGGCCGCCTCCTTCCCTCTTCCTTGTCCATCCATCCCTTATCTTCCCTCATGAGGCTCCTGTTCGCTTTGCAGGTGAGGCCGCCTGGGCGAGGTGCCAATCCCACCTCACCAGTTGTATCCCTTCCGATTTGATGTTCCCAGCTCTAGGACACTGCCCGTAGAGGCGGTAGTGGTGAATTCCCTCGCTGAGTCCGTGGGTTCCACCAACCTGGAGGGTAAACGACTAAAATATATATATATATATATATATATATTTGTCGTATGGCTATTAGTGCCGGGAGTGTCTGAGGACATGTGCGGCTCGCCTTGAGTCTGTAGCTGCTTCCAGCGGACACCCTTATTAGGGTGACCTACAAGTTCCGTTCAATTTCAAGTAGTTCCAACTTTCGCCACCAGATATCAATGATACCTAGTGGTGAACGTTAGAACTTTGATAGAGCGTTCCGAGTAAATCTAACCTAACAATTTTGCTTTACACAAGTTTATTCTGTGAAAGGATCTTTTACATGCCATAAATCTACGACATGGGACCGCCGGCTTTACTTCCCCTCCGAAGGAAGGCATACTGAAGGATTTTTAACGCTCTTAAAAAATCTGACGACTTTGGCCGGGTTTGAACCCGTTATCTTGGGCACAGCAGTTCAGCATGCTACCAACTTGGCACCGAAGCCGCTTGATACTACAGTAATTTCTCCCTGTAGTACAACTAAGAATCGAGTAGCGAGTTCAGTGATATTCTTATTTTGCAAATCCAACGAGTACTTTTGGAGATATTAAATGTTTCCATATGTGTCAGCATTAGACAGAAAGCTATGTGCTAGCCTCCGGAATGTGGAGTGCATCCTTCTCTTGCGGGAACCACTCCTTGTTGATTTTTTTTGTCGTTTACCCTCCAGGTTGGTGGAACCCACGGACTCAGCGAGGGAACTCACCACTACCGCCTCTACGGGCAGTGTCCTAGAGCTGGGAACATCGAATCGGAAGGGATACAACTGGTGAGGTGGAATTGGCACCTCGCCCAGGCGGCCTCAACTGCAAAGCGAACAGGGGCCTCATGAGGGAAGGTAAGGGATAGTTAGGATGGATGGACAAGGAAGAGGGAAGGAGGCGATCGTGGCCTTGAAGAAGGTACCATCCCGGCATTTGCCCGAAGACGAAGTGGGAAACCACGGAAAACCACTTCGAGGATGGCTGAGGGGGATTCGAACCCCCTCTACTCATTTGGGCCACCCGAGGCTGAGTAGACCCCGTTCCAGTCCTCATACCACTTTTCAAATTTCGTGGCAGAGCTGGGAATCGAACCCAGGACCTCCGGGGCGGCAGCTAACCATGCTGACCGCTACGCTACGGAGGCGACTCCTTGTTGACATACTGGATTTATTCCATTCATTACATACTGTGATGTTGTGTACATTTTCAAAATACAGTCACTTATGAACGTGTGCCTTTCTCCCTCTCCACCTCATCCTGAATCCTAGCGGAATTATCTAAAATCACCTCAACTCACAGGATAAATAATATGCACGGAAATGTTGTAGACATGGTGGACCTACGACAGTGACTTAATGTACATATTAAAATCAGAAATGCATCGAAACTCACCCATTCAGTTTATTATGAACGTCTCGTCTAATTGATTAACCATCAATCACTTTGAAAATGTACACAACATCACAGTATTCAATGAATACCCCTGTCGGAAACTGCCTCCAAACTACACTACAGTATATTTACCACTCCATTACCGGGTGAGTTAGCCGTGGTCGTTACGGCATGACTGCTGGCAGTCGCTCACATCCGGGAGGCGAGGAGGTTCGAATCCCCCCGCCGGCAACCTTGAAGATGATATTCTGTGGTTTTCCATCTTTTTCCAGGCAAATGCCGGGGTTGGTCCTTAACTATAGGCCACAGCCGCTACCTTCCAACTCCTCGTCCTTACATTCAAACTTTCCTCCCCCAGACAACACTCCACACGCGACGGTACGTGTAGCTCACCCATTGGGTGTCCGCCCCGAAGCAGCTAAAAAACTTGCGAGCCGAACATGAACTCGGACACTCCCGGCACTAAAAGCCATACCTAAAAGAATATATAAAAAACACACTCCGTTACTTCTTGTCTTGTAGAAACTTGTATATATTTTCTCGCAAATTCTTCAGCAAATCCCACGAGTTTTTTTTTTGTTGTCCTCGAGGGTTATCCTTTGCTAAGTAACTAAGTGCACCCCGCTCTTCAACTGTTTTCGTTCTTACATGGGTATGGAGCTCGTGGCGGACCAATGAATAATGAATGCAGCCTTTGAAACGTCCATTGACGGCAAGGAAAGCTTTCCAATACATCGTATCGCCGTGACGTCAGTGTAGTATCGATATAGCAGTGTGCTGAACAATTACTAGAACGGATTTCAGAGATATGAACACACAACCAGATATAAACACACAACAACCGCGGATTTCATTTTCGTACCTCCTCAGGGGCTCACGTCTAGTGGGACGTGGGTTGGCGACCACGGGGCCCCAGCTGAGTCCGGCATTGCTTCCACTTACTTGTGCCGGTTCGTCTCCGTCTTATTCCCTATCGACCTCCCTTGGTCAACTCTTGTTCTCTTCCGATGCCGACGGTATTAGGGTATCCGAGGCCTAGGGAGTATCTTCATTTCCCGCCTTAATTGGCCCTTGTCTCATCTTTTCTGATTCCCTCCTTCTGCAAGGGGTCAGCCTTCTTTTTCTTTTCATGTTCTCTCCTGCCTTCTGCTCAAGGCCCTCAAGGAGGTCGGGTGTATGTAGCCCCACCACTTCTGGTGCACCCTGGATATTGCTACACCCTCAGGGGCTCACGGCTGGTGAGTTCGAGAGTTGGCGACCCCGAGGGATTCCTGAGCTGGGTCCGTTTTCCCCTTTTGTCCCTTACCTGTGGGGCGGACCCTCTCCTCTTTCACTTTCCTATCTGCCTTTCATGGCTCTCCTTCCTTCCAAGTCCCTCAATCCGCCTTCTTTGAGGGTTGAGGGCATTTCTTTTCCTCCTGTCCTTTATTTGCCTTATTCTAGTTTAGTTTTCAATTTCTTCTTCTAGTATATAAGTTAGTAGTTTTAGTTTTAAGTTTGCATTTTATTTTCATCTTCACGATCACCAAAACCATCAGGGGCCGATAACCTAGATGTTAGGTCCCTTAAAACAACAATTATCATCATCAGATCATCATTTTCGCACACGTCACGGCATTGTAACTATCTACTTTGTATCAACGGGATTGTCCGGCTCCGTGGCTAAATGGTTAGCGCGCTAGGCTTTGGCCTAGCCATCAGGAATTTTAATCTCCTGGGGTCAATTCCTGTGACTCGGGAACTGGGTGTATGTGACGTCTTCATCCTCATTACGACGCACAGGTCGCTCACGGGCGTCAACTAGAAAGACCTGCACTCAGCCTCTCCGGAGGCCACATGATCATTCATCTACGGGGGTTGATCAGGAAAGACTGAAACAGATTTGTTCCCTGGTATGTTATTTTCCTACCCCCTCCCCTGCTCCCCCCCCCTTCCTTTGTATAGCGTCTCTGGTAGTCCTCGAACACATTTCTTAGGAGGTCCTTGATATGTTGTTGTTTGAGTCCCCAGTCTTTGACTGGTTTGATGCAGCTCGCCATGCCTCCCTGTCCTGAGCTAATCGTTTCATCTCTACATAGCTACCACACCCTACATCCGAGGCAATCTGTTTAACATATTCTAACCTTGGTCTACCCCTACAGTTCTTGTCCTCAACACTTCCTTCCATAACTAAGCTTGCTATTCCTGGGTGTCTTAGTATGTGTCCTACCAACCTATCTCTTCTCTTCATTAGCAGTCGCCAGAAACATCTCTCCTCTCCCACTAGACTCAATACCTCTTCGTTTGTAACTCTATCTACCCATCTGATCTTCATCATTCTCCTGTAACACCACATTTCAAACGCTTCAATTCTCCGCTTTTCTGCTGCACCAAGAGTCCAAGTTTCACTTCCATATAGCGCCACGCTCCAGACAAAGGCATTCAAAAATGACTTCCTAATACCTAAATCTATATTCGATGTCGACAGATTCCTTTTCTGTAGAAATGTTTTCCTTGACTGAGCTAACCTACTTTTTATATCCTCTTTGCTTCGTCCATCACTGGTTATTTTGCTTCCTAAGTAACAGAATTCTCCTACTTCCTTCAGCTTTTCACCTGCCAATTTGATGCCCATAGAGGTTTATGATTTATTTCGGCTGCATTACAATATTTTTGTTTTACATTGATACTCGCCTCACATTTCTTGAGCACTGCTTCAGAGCTCTCAAATTGAATACCTAAAAGCGTTCCCTTCAAATCACAAGGTGCAAGATCGGTAATATAAGGCGGATAGAGTACACAGCAATGTTCCATTTAGCCAAAACCTGTATAACTTGATTTGCAACTGTCGTGACGTCAACAGACGTGGCAATGGGTGGTGCTGAGTAATGACATTCAGGGCACAGTCAGTGCCTGTGAATGCTGTGAAAAGTTCTAGTCATAGGCTCAGTGCTATTGTTCTGACTCGGTGAGGAAAGCAGTGGCAAACTACCTCACTCCTCATCTTGCTTAGTACGCCCCATTATAGTGCTGCTATTAGGTTTTGTGGGTATCTACCGGCGGTGCTTTTTGAGCCTCTGGGCTAACTACCTAACAGACAAATATGTACTTAGTTCACTTTTCTACTACCGGAGAGCTGGTTGGTTGGTTCCTTAGTTTAGGGGCTTGACAACGCGGTCATGTAGCCCCGTGTACTTTGGGTGTGTGTAGAATGTGTCTGATAACCGGTGTTAATTGTGATGGCTGTATGAGTGTATGTTTTCTGTAATTCAAGTAAGGACTGCAGACGATCAATCTCAAGTAGTTCCTACTTTTGCTACCAAATGCTACTGTCAACGACACCTAGCTGTGAACTTGGCTATTAGATGCCACCGCAACCGGCACCTGGCGACGAACGTTGGAACTTAATAGAGCATAAATCAAATCTAACCAACAAATTTAGCTTCATACAATTATTTATTATTATTATTATTATTATTATTATTTATCGTATGGCTTTTAGTGCCGGGAGTGTCCGAGTACATGTTCGGCTCGCCAGAGGCTGTAGCTGTTTCAAGCGGACACCACTAGGTTGAGCTACAAGTTCCGTTCAATTTCAAGTAGTTCCAACTATCGCTACCAGATGTCAATGATACCTAGTGGTGAACGTTGGAACTTTGATAGAGCTTCTGACGAAATCTAACCTAACAATTTTGCTTTACACAAGTTTGTCTGTGGAAGGATCTTTTACATGGCATAAATCTATGACATAGGACCGCAGGCTTTACTTCCCCTCCGAAGGAAGGCATACTGAAGGATTTTAACTCTCTTAAAAAATCCGACAACTTTGGCTGGGTTTGAACTCGCGACCATGGGCATAGAAGCTCAGCATTCTACCAACTACGTCACCGAAGCCGCTTAAGCGAAGAGCTCGGTCGGCGAGTTCGTAATTCCAATGTTTCCATTGTGGTCACTCTTATCTTCAAAATGTATTTAACACCCACGATATCGAAGCTGGGAGTTATTATTCCATAGAGATCCAATACATCACAAACCAATTTGTCTAGCTTTGTGAAACTGTGAACAGAATCCCCCATTTATCATTCCGGGCCCTCTCCTTCTCTTTGTAAATACTGCCGCACGCTAGGCCATTTCCCACGTTAGACGCCTGCAGACTGGGCTGATGTGACACTCAATACTAAGCAGCACAGTGGGTTGCATATAACACAGGCTGATTAAAGATAAGCTACGCATTCCTGGCCAAGTTAAAATAATATTGATATTGTTGTTGCAAATTTATTTAGGGTATTGATGATTATGTTGATGATAATTAATTGTTGTTTTAAGGGGCCTAACATCTAGGTTATCGGCCCCTAATGGTTTGGGTGATCGTGAAGATGATAATGAAATGTAAACTATAACTAAAACTATCTACTAACATATATACTAGAAGAAGAAATGGAAAATAAAAGGAGAATAAGGCAAATAAAGGACAGTAGCAAAAGAAATGCCCTCAACCCTAGAAGAATGCGGATTGAGGGACTTGGAAGGAAGGAGAGCCATAAAAGGCAGATAGGAAAGTGAAAGAGGAGAGGGTCGGCCCCAGAGGTAATGGATAAAAGGGGGAAAACCGGACCCAGCTCAGGAATCCCTCGGGGTCGCCAACTCTCGAACTCACCAGCCGTGAGCCCCTGAGGGTGTAGCAATATCCAGGGTGCACCAGAAGTGGTGGGGCTACACACACCCGGCCTCCTTAAGGGCCTTGAGCAGAAGGCAGGAGATAACATGAAGAGAAAAAGAAGGCCGACCCCTCGAAGAAGGAGGGTATCAGAAAAGTTGAGACAAGGGCCAATTAAGGCGGGAAATGAAGAGACACCATAGGCCTCGGATATCCTAATTCCGTCGGAGTCGGAAGAGAACAAGAGTTGACCAAGTGAGATCGACAGGAAAGAAGACGGAGAGGAGTCCGGCACAAGTAAGAGTGGAGGCAATGCAGGACTCAACTGGGGCCCCGTGTATTTAGGGTATTGGAGCGTCTTCCGACCCCTACAGTTATAGGGTATCCAAGGGAGTCTTTCAATTTCCCGCCTTAATTGGCCGTACATCGGTAGCTACGCTCGCTAAAGCGCAGCGTCAGGTCGGGACTCAGTAGATGTGTGTTCGATCCCCACCGTCAGCCGCGCTTGAAATGGTTTTCCGTGGTTTCCCCCATTTTCAACTCCAGGCAAATGTTGGGACGGCACCTTCTGACAGGCCACGGCCGCTTCCTTCCACATCCTTGCCCAGTTCCATTCACCATCATTATCTTTATCTCTCATTTAAGGCTTCGGTGGCGTAGTTGGTAGCATGCTGGGCTTCTATGCCCAAGATCGCGGGTTCAACCTCGGCCGAAATCGTCGGATTCTTTAAGAGCGTTAAAATTCCTCAGTATGCCTTCTTTCGGAGCAGGCCCATGTCATAGATTTATTGCATGTAAAAGAACCTTCCACTGACTAAAATTGTGTGAAGCTAAAAAAGTTAGATTTGATTAACACTCTATTAAGTTCCAACGTTCGCCACCGGCTACCGGTTGCGGTGGCATGTAGTGGCCTAGTTCACAGCTAGGTGTCGTTGACGGTAGCATTTGGTAGCAAAAGTAGGAACTACCAGAAGTTGATCGTCTGCAGTCCTTACCTGCATCACAAATAACGCACACTAATACAGCCATCACAATTAACACCGGTTATCAGACAGATTCTACACACACCCAAAGTACACGGGGCTACATGACCGCATTGTCGCAGCCCCAAAACTCTCATTTACCCCTCTCAAGAGGTTGGCGTCAGAAAGGGCATCCGACCGTAAAAACCATCCGCCTCAAAGACTTTCTTCACATCTCAACCCCGACCTCATTGGAGAACGGGGACAATAAGGGGTAAACAATCATTAAATAGTTGATTAAAGAATTAAAAAATTAATTCATTTAGTAATCAAAATCAGATAAATAATAGTACATTACGCAACGAGTCTATAATGGCAATAATTAAGACACGAGTATGTTTATAAAACGAGCGTGTACGAGTTTTATGATTTCCATAAGAGTGTCTTAACTACCATTTTAGGCGAGTTGCATACGACTCTTTATGTTCGAAGATAATTATTATAACTATTTTATGTTCAAACATAAATATTCATAAACATCTGTCGAGATTTCACAAGTTTTATATACTGAACAGAGCGCATGAGACGCAGGGAATGCCTTGGCCACCTCGATTACTCTACTATGACACTAGGCCAGGCAGTGAAATTTACATTAGAAGGCCGTGGAACTCAGCGCATATAATTATCTAATTGGTCAAACAACTGTTTCTTGAGCTCTGATTGGTGGGAGAAACTGTTTCATAATGCAAAATAGTGTTATAATGAGCCTCATTATAGTACAGTTCTCTGACATATAATAGTCAGGGTCGAATATAAATGAAATAATTAATTAATTACAGACACTGTAACACAACTTATCAGACAAAACCAACGCACATGCAAGTTCACGGGTCTAATAGCCAAGGTGTCCCAAGCCCCTGAAATGCAACAAAAACAACAAGGATGTCAGAGGAATCGAACCGTAAGTGGAGAAAATTACTAAACCTGCCCGAGGACTGCTTTCCCAGAGGGCGCGAGTAGCTGTTGAATGTTTGTTCTCTTTTGACTGGAACCAAGACATGGGGTATTGTTCCCGTACTGCGAGACGTCTGGCGTAGACATTATAAATAACGTCGTTACCCAGAGTTCACCAAGAACTCAGTACAAGTTAGGTTTAATCTACACTGAAGGCAAACTTAATTGTACAGCTTCACTCATGCGAGAAGAACCTCTGCTCAATAGTAATAATAATAATAATAATAATTACGAGCCTTACAGTAGTCGCATATGATGTGTAACATCTGACATAGAAAAAACCTCACATGAAATTATTGATACACCGGTATTTTATAGTATTATTAGCAAAAATATTAATCTATTGTAAAAGGGAGCGTTTTACAGATATTGTAGTTTATAATACGGATCTCATTTTATTAGATGATTTGTAGCTTCCATCAGCACTAGCCTAAATAAAGAATAAAGATTGTTTCTCTTACCAGTGACAGCTGGATCGATCGATCGAGTTGGCAGTGCGTCTTATACTTCCGTTCGATCCACCACTGCCAGCTAGGGCACACTTCCATTCGATCGAGCGGGCAGTGCATACTTCCGTTGTCCACCACTGCCAGCTAGTACACTTCCGTTTGATCGATCGAGCGGGCAGTGCATACTTCCGTTGTCCACCACTGTCAGCTAGTACACTTCCGTTTGATCGATCGAGCGGGCAGTGCATACTTCCGTTTGATCCACCACTGCCAGCTCGATCGTTCCGATCCACTTCCGTCCCCAATTTTCAAAATCACTCCCACAAAACTATCCAGCAACCAAGCGGAAAGATGTTACACATCAAAAATGTTGATGATGATGATGATGATTGTTGTTTAAGGGGCCTAACATGTGGGTCATCGGCCCCTAATGGTTGAGTGATGGTGAAAATGTGAATGAAATGGAACTATACCTAAAACTAACTACATACTTACAAACTAGAAGAACAAATGAGAACCAAAAATAAGAATATGGTGAAAAAAGACAGGAGGAAAGGAAATGCCCTCAACCCTCGAAGAATAAGAAACAAGAGACTTGGAAGAGCCAGGAAAACCAGCTAGGGAAGGGGAGGAGAGGGTTTTCCCCAAAGGCAATGGAAGAAGAAGAAAAACTGGACCCAGCTCAGGAAGCCCTCGGGGTAGCCAACTCCCGAACTCACCAGACGTGAGCCCTTGAGGGTGTAGCACAATCCAGGGTGAACCAGAAGTGGTGGGGCTACACACACCCTGCCTCCTTGAGGGCCTTGTGCAGAAGGCAGGAGATACAATTAAGTAAAAACTAGAGGTCTGACCCATTGAAGAATAAGGGATCAGGATAGATGAGACAAGGGCCAATTAAGGCGGGAAAGTGAAAAACTCTTTAGGCCTCGGATACCCTAATACCGTTGGGATTGGAAAATAACAGAGAGTTGACCAAGAGAGGTCGAGAGGAAAAATAACAGAGAGGCACTAGTAAGTGAAAACAATGCCAGACTCAGCTGGAGTCCCGTGGTCGACAACCCATGTCCCACAAGTTGTGAGCCCCAGGGGAGGGGGGTCAATAATAATAATAAGGAACAGGATATAGATATTGGTGAAGTGTTGTCCAAAGCAGGCGAATGGCAGAATCTCTTGTAGGAGATCCGGGCGGACTCTGAACTGCACCGTCAAACAAGTGATGATGATAATGATAATTGTTATTTTAAGGGGCCAAACATCTAGGTTATCAACCCCTAATGGTCTGGGTGATAGCGAAAATGATAATGAGATGGAAGCCGTAACGAAAATTAACGGAGATTGAGAAAAACTGACAAAAGATTGAAAATGCACACAAAATGCAGGTTAGAGTCAAAATAATATTTTAAGCGCAATTTAGTTCAAAATACTTTCAAAATGCAATTTAAATTAACAATACTTAAAAATGCAATTTAGTTGAAAATACAGTACTTACAAAATGTCATTTAGATTCAAAATACTCACAAAATGCAATTAAGAATCAAAATTTTTACAACATTCCCATCCTACAAAATACAATTTTGATTGAAAGTACTTGCAAAAAGCGTTTTAGATTGAAAATACTTACAATATGCAATTGAAACTCAAAATACTCACAAAAATGCCACCCCTACATTGTCAATCCTTACAAAATGCAATTGAGGTTGAAACTAATCGCAAAATACAATTTAGATTGAAAATACTTAAAAAATGCAATTTAGATTGAAAATATTTACAAAATGGAATTAAGATACACGGAGCCAATTCACAAACAGTGCGGGAATCTTAAAGAGAAAAGGACATAATGATGAAAAGAAAATGAAGGCTGATCCCTAAAAGAATGATGAAAATTGTTGTTTTAAGGGGCCTAACATCTAGGTTATCGGCCCCTAATGGTTTGGGTGATCGTGAAGATGGAAATGAAATGTAAACTATAACTAAAACTAACTACTAACTTATAGACTAGAAGACGAAATGGAAAACAACAGGAGAATAAGGCAAATAAAGGACAGGAGGAAAAGAAATGCCCTCAACCCTCGAAGAATGCAGATTGACGGACTTGGAAGGAAGGAGAGCCATAAAAAGCGGATAGGAAAGTGAAAGAGGAGAGGGTCCGCCCTCAGGTAATGGATAAAAGGGGGAAAACCGGACCCAGCTCAGGAATCCCTCGGGGTCGTCAACTCACCAACCGTGAGCCCCTGAGGGTGTAGCATTATCCAGGGTGCACCAGAAGTGGTGGGGCTACATACACCCTTCCTCCTGGAGGGCCTTGAGCAGAAGGCAGGAGATAACAGGAGAAGAAAAAGAAGGCTGACCCCTCGCAGAAGGAGGGTATCAGAAAAGATGAGACAAGTGCCGATTAAGGCGGGAAAGTGAAAGACTCCCTGGGCCTCGGATACCCTAATACCATCGGGGTCGGAAAAGAACAAGAGTTGACCAAGAGAGGTTGACAGGAAAGAAGACGAAGAGGAGCCCAGCACAAGTAAGTGGAAACAATGCTGGACTCAACCAACCCACGTCCCTGGGGGTCAAACGAGTGAAAATAAAAAACATCATAAGATACACTGCGGGTCTGTACCCACAGTAGATGGTGAATAGCGCAGATAAAGCATCCTACTATCTTCTCTTAGAGTATACATGACCTGATCAAAGGTCTTCCTTATCGCTGACCATACAGACCTTCCCTACCAACTGATCGTACAACCGAGTGAGCTCACGCTGGCTTACTCTAGTCTGCCCGAGTATTGCAAGCTGAACGCCACCATCCATCGTAGAGAAACCTATTTTCACAGTTATCTCAGTTTCATTTAACCCTTTATAGGTCCTTGGGATACTATCTTCCATGTATTTATAGAACGGTGTTAGGGAGAGAATCTTCCCACCCCTTTCATTTCAAGCAGTTCCACATGCATCCACAAGCTAGATGCAGATAAATATTGAAAACCCATTAATTTGATGTATACTGTCATCAGAAACCAAAGGTGGGAAGCATATATCCCAGTGGTCTCCACAGTGCACGTGCTCGCCAGTTCGGTTGTGTTGACTGAATGAAATGCATGGTTTTACAGAAGAAGGTGTTTTTATTGAAGATAAGAGATTTGTAAACGTTGGTATATAACTGAAATACAATGTTAATAATGGTTTTGGTCACTTGAGAAAATATATTTCAGCTAGAATGGAAATAATTATCCTGCTCAGGGAGTTTGCAACAGAATAGAAGATTTTTAAAATTAATTTTCTGGGCTATTAGTAAATACTATTTTGAAATTATTGAATCATATTCGAATATACTAACTTTTAACATTCCAAAATCACTTTTATATTTTTTGTGCATTTTTCGGCAAAGATGTTATAGGTCACTGACCTTATGTTGCGTGGGAGTTACGTTTTAAAAAAAATTATAGAGCGCGATGGGTGTCTTTATATATTATATCCTGTTAAATAAACCTCATTATTGAGTGATAAACACAGTATCATCATAATTTGGAGTGGGAGATTATTACCCCATTGCTCATTTAAGAAAACATACTGTGGGGTATGGGCAGTGGGATAATAATTTCCCATCCCATATTTCATAAAATAGTACCCACACGCATAAAATTGTTGCATATTCCTACTCATCTATCACCCCAATTACAAATGTGCAATATATATATATATATTATATACCCCCAGTCTTTTGCCCTATAAAGGGTTAAATTAATTAATTAATTAATTAATTTATTTATTCATTCATTTGTTTGTTTAATAAAGTACAGGGTGTATCAAAATGAATATCGGGGTTTTAAGGCTTTGTAGTATTTATTACCGTTAACGTACGATTATAAAAAACTAGCAACCCGACCCGGCTTCGCCCGGGAACAGTTATGAATGCATTACGTGATAAGCTCTTTTTTTTTTTTTTTTTTCAATGTCAATGAACAATGACCAATATCCGTTTTTCGTCTCGGCATGATGGGTTAAAATCACTGACTGGACTATTAATTACATTATCATGGAGATGCATGTGCAACAAATTATTGTCAGACGTAATTTAAGAATGGCGAGGTGCTTGAAACACAAATCTCCCTTCCGTCGAATCTTAACTTGACTGTGAATTTTGCGGAACGAAAAGTTCACAGGCGAAATGAGAGTTGCACTTCCAGGAAATGGCGAGGTGAATGAAACTCAAATCCCCCTTCCGTCCAATCTTAACTTGACTGTGTTTCACAGGCGAAATTGAGAAAACCCGAGTTGCACTTCCAGGGAAACTCCAAACACATCCATCCTTCTCAGAAGTCTTAACTCAACACGACTCAACGGTTTGCTGCTGGCTGTATCTGGGGCGAGCGAGGCTGTAACAGGGATGATAGACTCGCTCTTATCTAGCTCGTAAACTGTCGCCTCAGTAGTTGAATGGACATGGTTGGAAGAAATTAAAACGTAAAAACACTTATAGTGGGCGATGTATTAAGATAGACATATGCTTTCGCGGTCTTTATGATGTGTAACATCTTTCCGCTTGGTTGCTGGATAGTTTTGTGGGAGTGATTTTGAAAATTGGGGACGGAAGTGGATCGGAACGATCAAGCTGGCAGTGGTGGATCAAACGGAAGTATGCACTGCCCGCTCGATCGATCAAACGGAAGTGTACTAGCTGACAGTGGTGGACAACGGAAGTATGCACTGCCCGCTCTATCGATCAAACGGAAGTCTACTAGCTGGCAGTGGTGGACAACGGAAGTGTGCCCTAGCTGGCAGTGGTGGATCGAACGGAAGTATAAGACGCACTGCCAACTCGATCGATCGATCCATCTGGCACTGGTAAGAGAAACAATCAGCGCGGTGTCGAAAATTGATACCATGACGCACTCTCGGCCATGTGGAATGTACTGTATATGACATACTGAACGGAAAACGCTCATGCGAACTCTGGTGTCAAGTGATTTAAACAAATGACATGGTACATGTTTGAAGTCTTCGTATCAGTATTTAAATGGTAAAATGCCTTAATATCAAACAATGTAAGTAGTAGGCATTGCATTGGCATAAGGCATTTTAAACTCAATGTCACTCAGGAACATTACTGAAACAAGCAAAATATAAATGAAACTTAATTCCGTAATGCAGTAATATTGGAACGTGGAAATCACCATCTTGTGCACAATATTTGCGTAGTCGAAATAGCCGTGGAGTTATTGCGTATGACTTTGAATCTGGAGAACTTGGCTTCGAATACTGGGCGGGGAAGATATTTTTGCTACCAGATTATCATTTTAAACGATATTTATCATATCAATATGACTCATTTTAACAGAATCCAGATGAAATTACGTGTTGGTTTGTGAATCAAGAGGACCTGTTTATAAGGAATTTAAGGTTATGAGCGGTGTCGCGTCTATTAATCTAGTTGATCCATATCGTATTCTTTATTTAGGCTAGTGCTGGTGGAAGCTACAAATCATCTAATAAAATGAGTTCCGTATTATAAACTACAATATCGGTAAAACACTCCCTTTTACACTAGATTAATATTTGTGCCAATAATACTATAAAATACCGGTGTATCAACAATTTCACGTGAGGTTTCTTCTATGTCAGATGTTAGACATCATATGCGACTACTGTAAGGCTCGTATTTTTTTTTGTAGAAATTTCAATGCTGAACAAGTCTTACACTCGTAGTATTTAGATATTTTTAACGGTTTGCCCAGCGTAAGCTTACAAAGCGCTCGGACGCCAGTTTTTTTTTTCGACTTTTCCACAAAAATCGTTACTGTTCGGCTGCCTTTGATCATAAATAAATTATTTTCTACAGAAATCATCCTCGAGATATCATTTACAGAATGGTGAAAACCGCATCAAAATCCATCCAGTGTTCTCGAGTTTACCCGTAACATCCAAGAATCGGGGACTTTGTTTTATACTAAGTAGAGATAGCCTACATCAAACGAAAGAGCAACTCAAACAATTTGTCTTACAAGTGTTCAATGTGAACGTCAATCGTCACACGGCACACATCGAGTCGATACCCAAGTTCATCCCAAACCTTGCTCAGTGCCTCTGGAGTAATTGTTGCAACAACTGCTTCGATCCTGTTTCTTAAGTCGGTAGCGGAGGCACATACACATGATCCTCTACGAACCCCCAAAGATGAAAATCGCATGGCGTCAGATCAGGTGAACGTGGAGGCCATGCAAAACAAGTTCTGTCATCCGGAACTTAATACGGAACGCACGTCCTTGCAAACTGTAAAACACAAATAACTTTCTGCTCCCTAGTCGCCATCTTGGCTAGTAGCGCTTCTAACGGAAGACGGAGGAACCAGTTCATGCGCATGCGCACTGGTACGAACACTTGTAGAACAAACTGTCTGAGTTGCTCTTTCATTTGATGTATTATTTATAATCGTATGTTAACTGTAATAAATGTTTCAAAGCCTTAAAACTCTGATATCCATTTTGATGCACCCTGTATTAGCAACCCGACCCGGTATCTTTAACGGTTCACCCAGCTTAAGCTTACCAGGCGCACGGACGGTAGGTCCCAGACGCAATTCAGGAAATCCGAGGTGAACAGTGAAACTCCAAATACATATACTCATCTCTGAAGTCTTAACTCGACACGACTCGACAGTTGATGCTGGCTTGCTCACTCCAAAGCTAGTAATTTAAATTTCAACTGAATGGAAATTCTTGAAAGAAATGAAAAAGTAAAAACACTTATATTGGGTGATGCATTTTTAGCCTATTTTCAATTTTGAAAAAATAGGCTTATGAGGTCACCTTTTGTCCGTGTGTGTGTGTGTGTGATTCGTGTGTGTGTCCCCCCCTAATAAAATCTAAACGGCAGGAGCGATTTCAATGAAACTCGGAAAGTTCATAGCACTATTCCCGGCGACCTCGACCGTGCTCTTCAAATTTTGTTACGACTCACCAATCCAACATGGCGGCTGTGCGAAATATTTCACCAGCATTCAATATCTCCGAAACTATTACAGATATTACTCTGACATTTTCTAGGGTGATAGAGGGAACTACTATAAGTTCAGTTATGTGACTTTTGAAAACCTGGTAACTATAAAACCAACATGGCGGCCAAGCGAATTCACGACTTTTAAATAGACATTTCTCGCGATTTGACCAACCAAACGCATTGAAACTTGGTACAGTATATGTTTATATACATTGCAATGCACCGACATCTAACTTCGTTCAATTGTTTACATAATCACAAGATGGCGGATGTGCGAAATATTTCACCGGCATTCTATATCTCTGAAACTATTAGCCGTATCTCCCTAAAATTTTGTACGGAGATAAAGGGCACTACTGGAAGTCCATCTATAAGATTTTCAAAAACCGGTTAACTACAAAACGAACATGGCGGCCAAGCGAATTTGAACATTTTAAATAGACCTTTCTCGCGATTTAATGTTCCAAGCGCACTGAAACCTGGTACAGGAAATATTTATACACCTTGTAATCCACTGGTATCTAATTTAGTTCAATTGTTTACATAACCTCAAGATGGCGGCAGTGCGAATTTTAAAATTAAGTTTTTATTTCTTGTGATGTAGTCATGCGATTGAAGTGAAAGTTTGAATAATGAACCTACGCAATAATTTTCCTTTAATGGTACATGACTCTATGGCCTATACATTTAACAATCCAACATGGAGACCATCCGATATATTTAAACGATACTGAATATCTACGAATCTATTTTAGCAATCAAACTGTATTTTTTAATGTTCATAGGGGCTATGAACTGAAGTTCACCTATAGGACTTTAAATAACCTGGTGATCACAAATCCAACATGGCGGGGACGCGAATTATAAATATTCACATGGACGTTTCTCGCAATTTAACCATCCGCGTGCAATGAAACTTGGTACAGTAAATCTTTATCCGAATGTTAATCCACTGGCATCTAATTTATTTCAATTTTTTCCATAACCTCAAGATGGCAGCTGTGAAAAAATTTTAAATCTCCTTGTTTTTTCTTGTGTCCTAATTATGCGATTGAAGTTTGAATACTACACGTTCACAATAATCTGCATGTAACAGTACATAACTCTTGGACCTACATATATAAAATCCAACATGGCGACCATCCGAAATATTTAGTCGGTTCTCAATATCTACGAATCTATTACAGCAATCAAACTGAAATTGTGTATGTTGATAGTGGCAATTAACATAAGTAGGATATATGAAAATAGGCTGTATAGTTCTTCACGGAACTACTTGTTTGATGTGTAACATCTTTCAGCTCGGTTACTGGATAGTTTTGTGGGAGTGATTTTAAAAATTGGGGACGGAAGTGGATCGGAACGATCGAGCTGGCAGTGGTGGATCCAACGGAAGTATGCACTGCCCGCTCGATCGATCAAACGGAAGTGTACTAGCTGGCAGTGGTGGACAACGGAAGTATGCACTGCCCGCTCGATCAATCGGACGTAAGTGTACTAGCTGGCAGTGGTGGAAAACGGAAGTATGCACTGCCACCTCGATCGATCGATCCCGCTACCAGATTATCATTTTAAACGATATTTATCATATCAATATGACTTATTTTAACAGAATCCATATGAAATTACGTGTTGGTCTGTGAATGAAGAGGACCTGTTTATAAGGAATTTAAGGTTCTGAGCGGTGTCGCGTCTATTAATCTAGTTGATCTATATCGTATTCTTTATTTAGGCTAGTGCTGGTGGAAGCTACAAATCATCTAATAAAATGAGTTCCATATTATAAACTACAATACCTGTAAAACACTGCCTTTTACAATAACAATTGAAAATGTGTGTATTGGAAACAAGGCAGTGTATGCTCTGTAGCGCGAGAATGTTATGGTAATACAGTAGGCAGTGCATTTAGCAAGCACTGGTTTGACGAGCACAGTGGCAAATGTTTCACCGACTTTCATTTGTCATTGAGCAGTTTATGAAGCTTCATGTTCAAGGTTGAACATCACATGGGGTAGGACAAAGACGACAAATGACATTTAAGTAAGCGGCATCATTGTCAAGCTGTGGTTGAGTAGGCTAGTCAAATATTAAATGCATAACAGAATGTTGTTATATGAGTGGAAAAAAAGCTGAGACTAGGTCATTTCATGATTGTAGGAAGGCATGTTTTGATTGTTTACGACGAATTGTATGAGAGTCTTGAGAATAATGAATGATATAGTTACTGAGGAGTGTGCCCACAGTATTTGAGAGTACAGTCTACGTTGTGTGTCACTTTGTTATTATGAATTATTAAGGAAGGAAGGAAGTTTGTAGTTTTGCGTGACCGTTAATCTCACAATCATGATCCACGGTACCTCCCTTTTACGTGGAATGCGAACCACAGACATGGCATTTCAATTCGAAAATCTCACATGTATTGACCGGGAATCAAACCCGGTCTACCTTGGTGAGAGACTAACAGCTTGACCGCTGCGCCACAAGTGTGACAGTAGCATATCTCCAATTCAGTCTATGCATTCATCATATTACCAGTCTGAAAATGGAGCGTAAATTAACGTTTTAAGAATGTCCAAGCTGTGTAGTATACCAGTAGGATAACATGTCAGATGTTATACATCATATGCGACTACTGTAAGGCTCGTATCTTTTTTTTAGAATGTGTAACATCTTTCCACTCAGTTGCTGGATATTTTTTGTGGGAGTGATTTTGGAAAAGGGACGGAAATTGGACGGAAATGTGCAAGAGGAAACAATGTAGAATGTATATCGCATACGGTTTACTTCAAGGTTTGGAGACCTCATTAAAGATATACCTACAATAGATCATCTCCAAGTTGTCGTTCTTTGGTGTGAAGATATTCATTATATCATATTTGCTGAAAACAATTATGATTTATTAAATCTTCATACTTTTGCTGTATTCTTATTTAAGGTAAGCATTCGAGGTACTGTCGGCCAACATACAGCGCTATGTGGAATGTATATCGCATACGGCTTACTTCAAGGTTTGGAGACCCCATTAAAGATATTCCTACAATAAATCATCTTCAAGTTGTCGTTCTTTTGTGTGAAAATATTAATTATATCATATTTGCTGAAAACAGATATGATTTATTAAATCTTCATACTTTTGCTGTGGAATGTATATCGCATACGGTTTACTTCAAGGTTTGGAGGCCCCATTAAAGATATTCCTAGAATAAATCATTGGTACTGTACCCGATACCTATTTGAGGCTATCGGCTACGCCAGCAGACATTAAGCCGTAGTTGAGGTTTTGGGAAGAGTTAAGGAAAGATAGCGCTCAGATCGAGTCAAGAGGAATGTCAGGATGACGTAGTAGGTCTAGGATCAAGAAGGCACTGACATCTGTAAGCGGATGGAATTATGGATGGAAATGTGAAGCTTTATTAAGATCTATATGGAACATGGTATTTAAACATCTTAGAAGAGGAGATATAACATGCATTATATGTGGTAATAATTTGAAGGAAGTCAGATAACCCTTAAGTTATTTTATAACTTAATAGTCGAGATGATGGGGGTTCGAGATTATATTTGTGACGCAAGACCACAGTGGTGGGGAGGACGTCACGTGACCGCACCAGGCAGGTAAGGGTCGAGGCAGTGCAGACACTGTCAGTCTAACTCTGTGAGCCAAGCAAGAAAGTCAAGCTGAGTAACACACGCCAGGCGCATGGTATAGATCGCGCAGCGAACCGAAACTGTCACGGAAAGTGCAGGCGACAGTTTCAGCTTCACCGAGCAGCGAACAGAAACTGTCACGGAAAGTGCAGGGGAAAGTTTCGGCTTCTCCGAGCGGCGAGCGACAAGTAGGTCAGTGGGCCAGGCGGACTTGCGGAGCAAACAAGCATATGAGGCCGGGGTTTCTAAAACAGCATTGCGAGTAGTTGGAGAACTTTATTCCAAGCTGCATTTCAACGTAGAACGACATGGCAAGGCTAGCTTTATGCGGAGATTATTATGGCATAGCAGTAGGACCGTGCGGGTTAATTCCCATTATTATACGCAAGCATTATAACAGAAGCTGAACTTCATTACCACGTTGAGTTGGAACGTTTATTCAGCACTTGAATTATAAAGACAAATAGTTACGTGATACTGCAACTAAACTTCGAATGAACATAGTTTTTCTCAATGACATTACGACTATGCATTTCATAGCGCATTCCAAGTAACAGTAACCATTTTAAGCAAACGGAATGTTGTAAGCATATGCACTTAGGAACATTAGCTCGTGCATTAATGCAAGTCAGTCTTAAGAAGTGTTATGAATTACCGAGTACGAACACAGATACAGGGTGCTTCATAAACATAGACACTCTGATGAAACAATTTTATTTTCTACAAGTAAAACTAAACCACTGTGGGAATTGAACTTTCAACACTCAAACTGAACATTGTATAGAACAGTGGCGTAACGTAGAAGAGGAATAGGGGTTCCGCTGTTTCTATGAACTTTTTCGTGAGGATTTGGACAATATTCGCTATGGATAACCAGAAGTTTATCATGTCGGAGTAAACGCAGACACAGAAGCGATGGCACCACGGAGCGATGGATTCGATTCCTGACGAGGAGGAGGTCTACCAGCTGATTCACTTGGAATTCGAAGGCAATCGTCATTGCATGGATGGAATGATATTCACGCCGATCTTTCGAGAAATTCATTACATAGGGAAAATCGACGATCTTTGAAATTTAATGACAGCTGATTATGAGAAGGTACTGTAAGAGTTATAATTTCCTGATACGATTATTTTCATGAATACTGGGCACACATGTATATTTTTCTAATAGGAGTGATACGATTGTTTAAGACATGGCTTTGACTTTATATGCTTCGAATTTTTGCTAGAATATGGCGTGACCATATGATATGGCAGGCATCATTATACGAAATTCTCACCATTGGTTGGCTTTATTAAGCAGATGTTTGGTCTTTTAGACATTTTTCCAGCAAGGATGTTTTTCATGAATAGTTTTTTTTTTTTGTGTGACGAGTATTTCGAACTCGTGATCTGCAATTGATTATCTATATTACTTCGTCAGTTCATTGCATACTAGCGAGTGTGTATTATTCATCAGTAGGGATTTTTTCCATTGGATTGTTAGGAGATATTAAGATGTTATTCACTTTAGTGAATGAATATCGCTTTTATATGACAACTAGAGACTTGTTGATTCCTATCTGGTACATTCACTCATATAGTCTTCGAGATGGGGTCTTTCGTATTTATACGATTGTATGGTGGTTACTCATCTTACCCATCGTTCAGGGCACTATCATGTTAGTCGACGGGGCGAGGTCTTTCGTATTTATACGATTGTACGGTGGTTACTCATCTTACTTGCCATTGAGGGACTCATTTTTATCATCCGAGTGTACATGAGATTGTAAGTGAATCAAACAAGGAACTACTAGTCACATATCAGTCGAACTTTTGTTAAATAAAGTAACGATAAATGTCAACAGGGTTACATTTGTAATTCTTGTTTGCCAATCCAATATTTTGTTGCTATACTCTTTTGAGAGTAATTTCAGTTCTATAATTGTGTTGGATACCTTTGAGAAGGACTTAAAGTAATTGAATCTTGTAGGATGAATCATTAATGGTCAGATTTATTTTAAGGCAGATCAGTATTGCAGATTTTGATATGAGAGATTATAGCACATTAGTGTTTTTCTGTGATGTGAATTATGAGAATTGTAAGAGAATTTATGCTATTTGAAAGCAGATCTTGAATTACTAAGGTAATATTTTTTCCAATTGTTTAAGAAGTTGTCTAGATGTGATCAGATTAATTACAGTTATTGGAGATTGTGTGCGTTGATAATTTGAAGCCAGTTATATATTTTTTGTAGATCATGCAACATGGTTAAGTGAAGTTTGTGATAGGCATTTTGTGGAAGTTGCCAAGTGATAGTTGCAATGTTGCTAATGCATTTTGAAGCAGGCATGAGGTTGTTGAACCCAGTCTAGCGTAATTGTTGAGATTCATGCTGTATGTGCTGAATATTTATGGAGTTTTGTGGAATAATTGTTGTATTCAAATGTGATATTTGAAGAATTGAGGATATATAATGTAGTTGTGGATAGTCAGATCCAACGTGATGTCGTGAAGGCAATAATATTTTTTGGCATGAAAATTAAATACGAGATATAACTTGGAAGTGATAAAACTGTAAGACAACGTTCTATAACCCATATTAAACAATTTGTTAGGAAATTAAACATATAAATAAAGTTGATAATACAAGATTTTCTGAGAATAATAATTAATGAAATAATAATCTAAAATTTAAGCATATTAATGATCTGGCCTAATGAAATAAAAATCAGAATGACTAGATGAAATAATAAGAATCTAAATAACCAGAAGAGTAAAATTTAAATAAGTTGATAAATTAAATTTTGGAATAAATCAATGAATTAAATAAATGGATGAATTAAAGATTGGATGAATAAACTGATTTAAATAAATTAATAGATGATTGGATAGATGATGAATAACTGAATTAGAAGGTGATAATTAATTAAAGAAGCTGATGATTAATGAATTTATATGGAATTAAAATAAATTTAATTGAGATATAATGTGAGAACTTGCAACTTGAGTTGAGGATTTAAATGATTTAATGGTGATGAGTTGATGATTCTGACAGGAATACGTTGAATTTTGAAATGAGAATTAATGTGAGAAATATTTAATTTTGATGATGATGATAATGATGACCAATGAGAAGTGAATTTTCTGTAATTCACGAACAAGTAATTATGTATGACAATGTAAATAGTGTAAATTAATTATTCAATGTTTAGGAGCATTTGACTAACGTATTCAACATTTAAATTATGCCATGCAAGCCATAAAATACGTGATATTTAAAATATGTGATTATAATATGTGTATGTTTAGACAGATTAATAACTTTTTCAAATCCACATTCATGATGTTAAATTAAAGAGAAATTAGGTCTCAGGTTTCACAAATGTCAGTGACGAAAGACATAGTGCTACAGTGATCCTGAGAACCCAAGAGAACTTTAGAGATTTTTCTGTTTTATGTGGATGGAATATTTTTGATTAGAAAAGAGATGGTTCGATTTTTGGACAATGACAATTTAACGTTGGCATTCGACCATACTCTCAGGTAGGAGGTATATTTAAAATGTCTGTCTGACTATCAAAGTGAAATAAATTTGTTTTTATCTTAGTTGTGATCTGATGATGGTGTGATTTTCCTTTTCTTTCCTTGTCTTGAGTAAGGCTTAACCAGGAAAGGAGGTGGTTTGCTAGGAATTCAGTTGATGGCGCCCATTTATATTTGCATTTATTTTTATTAAACTTAAGCCCGTAACGACCCTAGAGATACTTTGTCTCGTGTTACCCACTGCTTTTTCGATAACTCAGCTGAATTTCCGACACATTCCTTATTTGACTAGAGGTTCATTTAACTCCGCTCTGTCCTGGAACTCCAGGAATGCGATGTAATAGCAGATGGGTCATCGCATCCCCAGGACGAACGGGTACAGTACCACGACGTACCTCGCGCATGCGCACCGGTCAGGATTTGGCACTGGAGTTTTACAATTAGTTATTTTAATGACCAACAGAGTTCACTGTTAACAAGGGATTTGCGTTCCCGGCAGACCCAAAACGAATATGTCATCGGCTTTATAATATCTGGCAAACCAATAATGCTAGAGACTTGTATGAGGTGTCCTAGGAGTCGGGGTGACGACCGCCGTTTTTCTATCCCCCTCATAATTTAACCAAAGGACCCAAAACTAATAGGTCATCGACGTTTCAATATTTCGCGAACCAATAATGCTAGGGATTTGTATGAGGTGTTGTAGGACCCGGGGTGACGCCCCATTTTTACATGATTTTGTGATTTGCAGAGATGGGTAAATCCAGAGCAGAATATATGCGAAATTATCGACAAAAGAAACGTGAGATGAAATTAAAAACTGGAGGAGTACAGCCGAAAAAAATTGACTTCACGTATATTTCATTTCAATTTCATACTAGGATAACATGGCAGATGACTAATGTCCTTGATAGGGTGAAGGCCACATGTGTGGTCTGTGGGCTGTCGAATTCGCCAGTGCGTATAGTTAGATTATTGGAAGAGAGCAACAGTATGTTATGAATGGCTGTGGTGAGTATAAAGTTTACTGTTTGTTATGATACAAGCGACAGACGTGTTGCCAACGTAACTGGAGACGTAATCTCTCGCAGCAGTTTGTAGGTACTGCGGAGAACATTTGCGGACTTCCTGTATATTTCATCTCAATTTCATAGTAGGATAGCATGTCAGATGTTACACATCATATGCGACTACTGTAAGGCTCGTATCTTTATTTATTTACTAGCAGGTACCCGCGGCTTCGCTCGCGTCATAGTCGTGTCATATGGTTTTCAATGAAATGCAGGTTTAACCCCGTTAACACCCCTTTAGAACCTGAATATCCAAAAATCCCTCCTTAGTAGACGTTTTCGACACACAACAAACATATCCTCAAAATATCATTCTTCTAACTTTAATAGTTTTGGTGGACGTTTTTCTTCCAGAATTTCACCCCTCCCCATAGGCCCCTTAAATTGGATTTATGAAAAAACGGTCGAACACCTATTTATTTTAATTGTTTATTTATTTATTTTTAAGCTAATTGATTTCCTCCGAGTTTCAAACACCTCGCCTATGTCGTTTAAGAGATACACGCTCCGTTAGGAATCTTTCAACCCCCACTTTTCATCCCTTTTACCTCATAATATTCACCACATCGAAAAACCATTAGACATGTGTCAGCTTATTTTTAATTATTAGTATATGTGTCAAGTATCACATCCCCAAATGAAACCACTCGTGAGATATTGTTATTCAGTTAAATGCAAGTCTACCCCCTTAACACCTCTTTAGAACCTGAATATGCAAACCTCTTTCCTTAGTGGACGTTTTCGACATACAACGAGCATATCCACAAAATTTCATGTTTCTAACTTCAATAATTTTGGCTGGGCGATGATGAGTGAGTGAGTAAGCCAGGACATTTTTTTTCATTTATTTTTCAGAATTTCACCCCTCTCATGAACCTCTTAAATTGGATTTATCAAAAAAAAAACGGTCGAACACCTATTTACTTATTTTTGATCTGTTCTTCTCCCCTGAGTTTGATGAGTGAGTGAGTTAGGACACTTTCTTTCCTGTTTTTTCCCCCCAGAATTTCACCCCTCTCCAAGGGCCCCTTAAATTGGATTTATGAAAAAACGGTCGAACACCTATTTACTTATATTTTAAGCTGTTTTTTCCGCTGAATTTCAAATTTCTCGCCTATGTCGTTTAAGAGATACACGCTCCGTTTCGTTTTGTTTTGTTTTGTTTTGTTTTGTTTTGTTTTGTTTTGTTTTGTTTTGTTTTGTTTTGTTTTGTTTCGTTTCATTTCGTTTCGTTTTGTTTTGTTTTGTTTTGTTTAGTTTCTGTTTTCGTTTCGTTTTGTTTTGTTTCTGTTTTCGTTTCGTTTTGTTTTGTTTTGTTTCTGTTTTCGTTTCGTTTCGTTTTGTTTTGTTTCTGTTTTCGTTTCGTTTCGTTTCGTTTCGTTTTGTTTCGTTTTGTTTTGTTTCTGTTTTCGTTTCGTTTTGTTTTGTTTTGTTTTGTTTCTGTTTTCGTTTCGTTTTGTTTTGTTTAGTTTCTGTTTTCGTTTCGTTTTGTTTTGTTTCTGTTTTCGTTTCGTTTTGTTCTGTTTAGTTTCTGTTTTCGTTTCGATTTGTTTTGTTTTGTTTTGTTTCTGTTTTCGTTTCGTTTCGTTTTGTTTTGTTTTGTGTCGTTTCGTTTTGTTTCTGTTTCGTTTCGTTTCGTTTTGTTTTGTTTTGTTTTGTTTAGTTTCCTTTTCGTTTCGTTTTGTTTTGTTTTGTTTTGTTTCGTTTTTTGTTTTTTTTTGTTTTTTGTTTGTTTTGTTTAGTTTTGTTTTATTTCGTTTTTTGTTTTTTTTGTTTTTTGTTTGTTTTGTTTTGTTTTGTTTTATTTCGTTTTGTTTTGTTTCTGTTTTCGTTTCGTTTTGTTCTGTTTAGTTTCTGTTTTCGTTTCGATTTGTTTTGTTTTGTTTTGTTTCTGTTTTCGTTTCGTTTCGTTTTGTTTTGTTTCTGTTTTCGTTTCGTTTCGTTTCGTTTTGTTTCGTTTCGATTTGTTTTGTTTTGTTTTGTTTTGTTTCTGTTTTCGTTTCGTTTTGTTTTGTTTAGTTTAGTTTCTGTTTTCGTTTCGTTTCGTTTCGTTTTGTATTGTTTCGTTTTGTTTTGTTTTGTTATAGAAAAGGTGGTCAAGTATAGCAGGGTTGAAAGGAAAGGATAGAGGGGAAAGTGGGTAAGAGAAGGAAGAGTGTGCTAAAGACAAGATCTGCGTGTTTGAGTAACACAATACTATTCCATGTATTGTTAACTAAAATATTCCTCTCAGTATCAATAATAATAAAATAATTTTATTGGATTTATGTTCGTTTTTACTACTGCGGCTTTTAGAGACGTCAGGGTGCCGTAATTTTTCCCCGATGGCAGGGTTCCCTCGCATTTGCGCACCTTCAAATGCCAACGGACTGCGCCAGGATTCGATCCTGGAACCTTGGTCATAGCATGAGGGAACGTTGCCGCTGATCCACGCAGCCAGTCTAATTGGGTTTATACAGCCCATCTTTAAAAAACATTACAGTCAGTCTGAAAGACTAGACGTTATATCACTTCAAATGTCGCATGCTACAAATGCTACACATGTTAGAAAGGCTCAGGAAGGCTTCTGGCTTCTCTCGAAGCCCCAGGGCTCTTTCAACAGACTCCATTACCCATTAACTTAGGCTTCCCGCGCGGGCACCTCTTTAAGGGTCACCCTGAATTTGAATTGAATCTAACATACTGTACACCTCGTTAAGTGTCACCATGTAATTTGCTCTGACATCCTGCACACCTCTTTAGAAGTCACCCTGTATTCTTGTGTGCCATCTTGTACACCTCTTTAAGAGTCACCTTGTATTCTTATCTGGCATCTTGTTTATCTCTTTAGGAGTCACCCTGTATTCTTATCTGGCATCTTGTACTGTATTTGCTCTGACATCCTGCACACCTCTTTAGGAGGCACCCTGTATTCTTGTCTGACATCTTGTGCACCTCTTTAGGAGTCACCCTGTATTCTTCTCTGCCATTTTGTACACCTCTTTAAGAGTCACCTTGTATTCTTATCTGGCATCTTGTATAACTCTTTAGGAGTCACCCTGTATTGTTATCTGGCATCTTGTACTGTATTTTGCTCTGACATCCTGCACACCTCTTTAGGAGGCACCCTGTATTCTTATATGGCATCTTGTATATCTCTTTAGAAGTCACCCTGTATTCTTGTGTGACATCTTGTACACCTCTTTATGAGTCACCCTGTATTCTTGTCTGACATCTTGTGCACCTCTTTAGGAGTCACCCTGTATTCTTCTCTGCCATCTTGTACACCTCTTTAAGATTCACCTTGTATTCTTATCTGGCGTCTTGTATATCTCTTTACGAGTCACCCTGCATTCTTATCTGGCATCTTGTACTGTATTTTGCTCTGACATCCTGTACACCTCTTTAGGAGGCACCCTGTATTCTTATATGGCATCTTGTGTATCTCTTTGGAAGTCACCCTATATTCTTGTGTGACATCCTGTACACCTCTTTAGGAGTCACCCTGTATTCTTATCTGGCATCTTGTACACCTCTTTAGGAGTCACCCTGTATTCTTATCTGGCATCTTGTACACCTCTTTAGGAGTCACCCTGTATTCTTATCTGGCATCTTGTACACCTCTTTAGGAGTCACCCTGTATTCGCTATTTAAATATGACATCACTTTACATTTATCTTATACTTGACCAAACAGTCTTTCGCCGGAACAATGCAATACAGTATATGCCTCACAACGAATTGTACTCCACATATCAAACAACGGGAATTCATCTCCTCAACTTGTCAGATTGGGATCGGCATTTAAAGTACAAACAAAACACGACTGTGTCATACACCAAACGTGCTTAATATAGCCGTGATTACGAAATATCACCTAGTGAAACAAACTCGACACAACCGCTGGTCACTCAGCACTGGGAATTCAAATTAACAAATTTGATAGACCCATGCAATCGACAACGTCGAAGCCACACCAGTTGGGCGACCATCAATTAGATATGTTATATATGCGCCCGAATTCCTCTAGAGCACAGTCCCAAATCCGCACAGATGGTAAAAGGATCCTGAGAATGTCAACACCCGGCTATGAGTTGAACAACTCTCACCGGACTGATGACTAGGGAACCCTAGGAACACATATATACATCTCTAACTACACTACTAACTAGTTGCATACACTACAGAAAATATAAACAAATAAAAGTAGAGCACTAACGAGCAACTCGGCTCTCGGGCGTTAAGATAAGTTGTCGATCATCTGTCTGCATCTAGCTAACGTAATTAAGCGTTGAATCAAAGAAACAGTTCTAAAAAACTGAGCGAAAATAAAAATATTCTTGCCATTTATTGACAATAAAGAATATAACATGACAAAATTATGTTCCCTTCACCAAGAATAAAATGAACTATTTATCTGTGCCTCACTTAGGCCTGATGCGCTTAATAAGTGCCTTTCTTGCATCTTTACACGAATACAACATGTATCTCTTGCTTGATAATATTTACATAAACACATAGTTTAATTAATGACAGCAGTGTCTGTCCTACTTGTTTACTGAAGTTATGCTTTAACGCTCATCATTACAAACACACTCCCTTCGTAATACAATCGTTGAAGTCTTCAAATTTAGATCTTACGTTCTTAAATAATAATAAAAGAAATGATTAATACTAGAATAATAACGTATTTACATTTTATACATGATCGCGTCCCGCACGAGTGCGTTATCATGGCAACGTCTGATGGCTCATCCCTCATCAATTTAGTAGTGTTGCCATGGCAACCTCTGATAGCTCTTGGCATTTTCTTATAATTCCGAAATCATGTTTCTCATCCCTTGGCGTAATGGTGGGTCATATCAAAAATTATTTCAGACAAAAGTTTTAGGTAATTATTAGGGGAATATCGTCCATTTTGTACGGTTTTGATATTGTGCCTATGAAGAGAGATATGATTAATGTTTCCCGAAAGAAACACTTTGGTTGGTGCTATAAAAAAACTCTTCAAACATAAATGTTTCGGCTTTATCCGACACATAGTATGAACTTTGAACGGATTCGATATTTCACATATTAAGAGAGTTATAGCAATATTTCACTTTTTCGACAAAAGCCTCCCATTTTCACGCCCCTTCGACCGATTTAGCCCAGTAACGAACTCGACCGAGATTTTATAGGTATACATATTCGGTAAAAAATTCAAAGTGATTGGTACAAAATTACGGCAGTTATCGTGTCCACAAGAAACTGATATATATAAACTTTTGAACTGACGGTGGTTTTGGGGTCTGGGGGATGTGAAACGCGAAGATATGTCGAAATTTTCCGGAAATCGAAACATGGTATCCATTGCAATAGTTAGCTTTCTAATGAAATCTACCTAAAAATTGCTGAGTTTTAACACACTAAACGTTTCTTACGAGGTGCCTGCATGGTGACACGCAGTAGACTCATGATTATTCACCGGGAACTCCTCTATATCCGGTCGATTAGCTAAGCAGTTTGCCTTTTCTATAACTTCGAGCACTAGTGTGAGTCAATGAAACTCAACCATATCCGGTTTATTAGATTAGCAGTTTGCCTTCTCTACCACTACGAGCGCTAGTGTGAGCCAATGAGACTCAGCCATATCCGGTTTATTAGATTAGCAGTTTGCCTTTTCTACCACTACGAGCACTAGTGTGAGTCAATATAACTCAACCATATCCGGTCGATTGATAAGCAGTTTGCCTTTTCTATAACTACGAGCGGTAGGGCGAGTCAATAAACTTCAACCATATCCGGTTGATTAGATTAAAGGTTTGCCTTTTCCTCCACTACGAGCGCTAGTGTGAGACAATGAAACTAAACCATATCCGGTTGTTTAGATTAGCAGTTTGCTTTTTTTTTATAACTACGAGCGCTAGTGCGAGTCAATTAAACTCTGCCATATCCGGTTGATTAGATAAGCAGTTTGTCTCTTCTACCACTACGAGCGCTGGTGTGAGATAAAGCAACTCAACCATATCCTGTATATGAGATTAGAAGTTTGCCTTTTCTATAACTACGAGCGCTAGGGTGCCAACTAAACTCAACCATATCCAGTTGATTAGAATAGCAGTTAGCCTTTTCTACCACTACGAGCGCTAGTGTGAGTCAATGCAGAGTTTCACTTAAGCCCTTATAACTACTCTTGGTGTGAAAAGATTTCAAAAAAAATCAAAAAAATCCTGAGGATATTGAAACAAGGAACACATTAAAGAACTAATTACATGTATTTTAAGTCTACCCCTTACTATTTCAGTTTCCAATGGGGTCGGGGAAGAGATGCGATGCAATTCTATCTGGCGGATGGTTTTTACGGCAGGATGCCCTCACTGACACCTCATGAGACTAGTTAATGAGAGATGAAATGAACGAAGATGAATGAACCTGGACAAGAATGTGGAAGGAAGCGGCCGTGGCCTGTCGGAAGGTTGTTTGGTTGGTTACTCAGTTTGGGGGCTGCGTCAAAGCGGCCATGTAGCCCCGTGTACTTTGGGTGTCTGATAACCGGTGTTAATTGTGATGACTGTATTAGTGTGTTTATCGGTGATTCAGGTAGAAGGATTGCAGACGATTAATTTTTTCAAGTAGTTCCTACTGTTCCTACCAAATACTACCGTCCACGACACCTAGCTACGGAAGTGGCTACTAAATGCCATCACAGTCAGCACCTAGCGGCGAACGTTGGATCTAATATAGCGTTATCAAACTAACCTACAAATTTTAGCTTCCACAAGTGTAGTTAGTGGAAGGTTCTTTTTCATGCCATAAATCTATGACATGGAACCGCCGGCTTCCCTTGAGGGATTTTAACGCTCTTAAAAATCCGACGACTTCGGCTGGGTTTGAACCCGCGATCTTGGGCATAGAAGCTCAGCATGCTACCAACTACGCCACCGAAGCCACTCCTGTCAGAAGGTACCGTGCAAACATTTGCCTGAATTTCAAATTTGGGAAACCATGGAAAACCATTTCAAGGATGATCGACGGTGGAGCTCAAACCCACGTGTACCTAGTCCACAGATAGCATGGTCTAGCACTGTGCGTTCTCGAGCATAGCTACCGCTGTCGGTAAAGAAAGAATTATGTAAGTAAGTTAATTTGGCTAGAATTTTAATCAAAAAGAAAACGTGTCAAGAAACAATCAATTTTAGGCTCTCCGAAACTTCATTTAGGCCGCAAGTGATTTTCGAAATTTGATTTTTAGCTTATTTTCATTTATGAAACAAGAAGCTCCGTGACGAACTAAAGAGCCTATTTTTCTTAATATTTAAGATTCAAGCCAATTATTAAACATTATGGATCTATCTAGAATAATGACGAAATTAAGTTGGTAATAGCGAAATTTCTAATTAGTTCGAAATACTGTATACCTGGCATAATGTAGCCTAATACAGCACTACAGTTGGCAGCCCTGGTGACTGAATATATTCTTAGTTGCATCTCTTAGTGTACAGAGTACAAAATTTGGTTGAAGTCCAATGAACAGCATGGACGTTATATGCATGCTTGCATACTTTCTGATATATTGATATTAGGGTAAAATAGACACAGCATTTATTAACAGTTGGAAGCACTGGTTGCTCTTAAGAATACGCATAGTCATATATGTTATGGTACACATGGCACATACGAAATGTGGTTTAAATCCAAATGATAGTATACAAGTTACATGTATTTAAATTTGGATCTAACAGCGCGCGTAAAATCATGTTGGCAACAATGTCATGCATGTATTGGTGAGAAATAATCTGAAATAATCTGATCTATTGTTGTGCCAATTCTGAATGAAATCCATTAGTTAGTATAGAAGTTACATGCATTTTAAATTGGACCTATCAGCAGACTTAGAATCAAGTTGGCAGCACTGACGTATATTAGTTACTCCAAATTAATCTAGAATGCCAGGTACTATACGTGTGCAATGTTTAGAGCTATTGGCTTGCATACTTTCAGATATATTTATATTAGGGTAACAAAAATAGAGACAGCATTTATTAACAGTTGGCAGCACTGGTTGCTCTTAAGAATACGCATAGTCATAGCTGTTATGGTACACATAGCACATACGAAATGTGGTTAAAATCCAAATGATAGTATAGAGGTTACATGTATTTAAATTTGGACCTTTCAGCAGGCTTAGAATCATGTTGGTAGCACTGACGTATATAAGTTACTCCAAATTAATATAGAACGTCAGGTACTATACGTGTGCATAGTTTAAAGCTGTCGGCTTGCATACTTTATGATATATTGGTATTTGGATAAAGAAATAGAGAGCATTTGTTAACAGTTGGCAGCCCTGGTGGCTCTTAAGAATACGCTCAGTTATAACTGTTTATGTACATATAGCACATACGAAATTTGGTTGAATTCCAGTTGATAGTGTAGACGTTATATGCATTTAAAAATTGGATCTATCAGCAGGCTTAGAATCATTTTGGCAACACTGCCATGTATGGCCTCCTGGAAATTAAACTGAAATAGTTTTATCTATACGTGTGCCAATTGTGAAATAGCTTCCATTCATACCTTCCAAGATATCCAACATGGAGCTCAAATTTCAATTGCGATTTTTCAGCAGTTGGTAGCACTCACATCATTTTCAAATACGGCATTGTGATATTCAGGCATAGATCTTTACTCCTACCAAATTTTGTTTCGATTGCTGCCGCCGTTTAGGAGTTGATATGGGGACTCACACTCACAGCCGGACAGACCGACAGAAGGACAGACAGACAGACAGACACACACACACACATTTGCCCGGATCGATCTCATGTCTACTTTTATCCTCATTTTTGCAAACTGTGAAAAGTAGGCTAAAATAGCCTATTATAATAATGTTATTGGTTTTACGTCCCTTTTGACAACTGCGGCTTTTAGAGACGCCGGGGTGCGGGAATTTTGCCCCGAAGGGGATCTTTAACGTGCCAGTAAATCTACGGACACGGCTCCCTCGCATTTGCGCACCCTCAAATGCCAGCTGACTGCGCCAGGATACGGAACCTGCAAAATAGGCTATTGAGATCACCTTTTGTCTGTGTGTGTGTATTTGTGTTCCCCTCTAATAACTTCTAAACGGCTTGAGCGATCTCAATGAAACTCGGTAAGGTCATAGCACCATTTTGGTCGACCCCGACCGTGACCTTCACATTTTATTTCGTTTCACCAATCCAACATGGCGGCTGTGCGAAATATTTCACTAGCATTCTATATCTCCGAAACTATTACTGATATCACCCCAAAAATGTTGTACGGTGATAGAAAGCACTACTAAAAGTTCACATATGAGACTTTCAAAAATCTGGTAACTACAAAACCAACGTGGCAGCCAAACGAAGTTGAGACTTTTAAATAGACCCTTCTCACGATTTAACATTCCAAACAGAATGAAACTTGGTACAGTAAATGTTTATACACATTGTAATGCACTGGCATCTAATTTAGTTCAATGTGTGAAATTTTTAAAATAAGTTTTAATTTCCCGTGTCCTAAACATGCGATTGAAATTTGAATAATAAAACACCTACACAATAATCTTCATGTAAAAGTACATAACTCTAAGACCTATATATACAAATCCAACATCGTGACCGTCCGAAATATTTAGACGGTTCTCAATATCTACGAATCTATTACAGCAATCAAACTGAAATTTTGTATGTTGATAGAGGCAATTAATATATGTAGGATATATGAAAATAGGCTTTAATTTTTCACGGAACTACTTGTTGAAATTTGTTTTTTTAGTTTGATAGAGCTCTTTAGGGTTCACAATTTGAAACCTTTCCGGACCCTTTAGCCCTTAAACTTTTGTTTTAATTTTACGTTTCTTAAACGAATGGGGACCTCCACCTTATTTGTCAAGAAATGTTTACAATATTTTGAAAAAAGTTTACCTTACGGGATGTGTGATTTGGTTCTCGCTATTTTTATATGAGTCGTCCAATTGCAAAACTGGTTTAATCCACTTGTGAATAAGGATCATGTCATAATAGTACATTATGCTACGAGCCTATAATGGTAATTACGACACGAGTATGTTTATAAAACGAGCGTATGCTAGTTTTATAATTTCCATACGAGTGTCCTAATTACCATTATAAGCGAGTTGCATACGACTGTTTATGTTCGACGATAATTATAACTTTATTATATGTTTTAACATAAATATTCATAAATATCTGTTCAGTAACTAGAATTTTTTGATCGAATGGTGCGCTAGGTAGCATATCTCCGTGTTCCAAGCTCTCTGGCCGACCGACGCATGCGCTCTGTGTGCTTCAATGCCATATGTGCAGATCGTGAACCATTCCGTAAAACTATCACCGTAGTCGTTTGAAGTCAACGCGCTGTGTAGAAATTGGATTTGGGTATATTAAGGTACAGTGTTATTTCTTGTCTCATATTCACCAGTTTATTTACGCGAACATATGGACGGTGCACTTTCGGTAATTTATATAGGCATGTTGGATTTTGAGCGCATGCGCGAAGGTATCCTTATGTAATTGGTCACAGAACTGTTTCTTGAGCTGTGATTGGTGGGAGAAACTGTTTCATAATGAAAAATAGTGTTATAATGACCATCAATATGATACAGTTTTCAGACACATAATAGTCAGGGTCGAACATAAAATTATTTAGGCTATTTAATTATTTTATTTATTTTACTTTATTTTATTTTGTTTTGTTTAATTTTATTTGTGTTTGTTTTTTGTTTGGTTTGTTTTTCTTTACTTCATATATTTTGTTTTAAATTGTTTTGTTTTGTTTTATTTTGATTTTGTTTATTTTGTTTTGTTTTATTTTGATTTTCCAGAAAACAAACACAAAACCAAAAACAAAAAACACGAAGTAAAAAGCAAAATTCAAACCCAAAAGCAAAAGCAGAAAAAAAAGAAACAGAAAGCAAAAAGCAAAATTCAAAAACAGAAAAAGCAGAAAACAAACGCAAAACCAAAACAAAAACACGAGGCAAAAGCAAAATTCAAAAACAAAAGCAAAAGCAAAAAAACAAGAAACATAAAGCAAAAAGAAAAATTCAAAAAAGCAAAAGCAGAAAACAAACACAAACCCAAGAAAGAAAAGCAAAATGTCAAATTCAAAAGCAAAAGCACAAAGTAAACACAAAACCAAAATCACAAAGCAAAAAGTAGAAAACAACAAACACTAAAGATACGTGAGGCAAAGTCCAGAGAAACGTTTCTCATGAAAATGATTCTTATTCACAAGTGGATTAAATGAGTTTTATAACTGGACGACTCATATACAGTTGAATAAATAATTGAAATGGCATACAAGAACGTTAATAAACCGATAAATACACAGTTCTGCATGCTTCAATGAAGTCCACACACAATAATTCCTTCTCCCCCTTGGCTGACCTTTTTTCTATTTATGATGTAGTTTCACGGTATTTAGATTACGCAAACTCATTAATTACCCTCATCAAATGAATGTTTCGCAAAATTAATTTTCAATATAATTTCCATTAAACTGAAGAGGTCGATCATTCCATGCTTCTGTTGAATTTAATTAGTATGAGAAATGGTTGTTATTTCATTTATTGGCTTACACAGCATGATTTTTCCCAACCTCGTTTGCCGTGATAACCTGTGCTACTGCGGTGTCTGTAGTAGTGTATTAGTGATTGAGGGGAGGGTTGGGAATAAGTGTCCATGGCCTTGAGTATGGAATCAACGAGGCATTTGTCTGGAGCCGCATTCTATGGCACGTACTGAACTAAGGCTGTGCATATTCAAATCGTTCGAATAATTTCGAATATTTGATACTAGCAACCCGCCCCGGCTTCGCCCGCATAGGCTTAAAAGACGCACGGACGGCAGGTCCCAGACGCAATTCAGAAAAGCCGAGGTGAACAGCGAAACTCCAAACACATATACTCTTCTCTGAAGTCTTAACTCGACAGTTTGATGCTGGCCGAAGCTTGGGTGATAGGCTCGCTTGCTAGATGGTTAACTCGCTCCGAAGCCAGAAATTTAAATTTAACTGAATGGTGATTGTTGGAAGAAATGAAAACGTAAAAACACTTAGAATGGGCGATGTATTAAAGATAGAGATATGCTATCCCGGACTTTTTTGTATAACTGATCATGCTGAACAATTCTTACACTCATAGTATATAGATATTTTTAACGGTTTACCCAGCGTAAGCTTAAAAGGCGCACGGACGGCAGGTTTATCTTCGACTCGATTCACTGAAATCGTTACTGCTCGGCTTTCCTTGGTCATAAATGAATGTTTTTCTACAGAAACCTTCGTTGAGAAATCCTTTACAGAATGGTGAAAACAGCATCAAAATCCATCTCGTGGTTCTCGAATTACTCGAATTGCCAACCTATTCGTATTAGTGAAATAGCCCGAGCCTGACTATTCATACAATAAGAGAATGATTTGACGAACATGTTAAATCATTCGAATTATAAAGGCTGCTTGTGCGAGAAATCTCACAAATAATGTTAAACCACCCGCCTGGCCTTACTGTTATGCGAGCTAGACGACTGCACGTTACGGCAGGGGCTATTATCTCGTTGATTTGTTAAAACGCACTTCATAAACAAATAAATATATTTCCGTTGTCTTTTCAAGTGGGGCCGATAACCTAGATGTTAGGCCCCTTAAAACAACAATTATCATCATCATCTTTTCAAGTAATACAAGATTTTTCCTGTACTATTGAGACTATTTGGAAGATTTTGGCACAAAGCGCATCTTCTAACTCCCTCTGGTTATTTACTGTATACAATAGCCAAGATAGGTTAGATACAAATACAGTATAACGTTACGGTATATAAAGAATTTACACCATAATTTTAATAAAAGGAAATAATATATATTAAAGAAGACTCATACGTAACCTAACATTGTTTACTGCCGTCCGAAGAATTTATATCCAAATTTTATTACACGTGACACATCCGTATTCATAATACTAAACACTTGTTTGTTGAATTCCAAATTGCCACTCAACTATACAACACGATTGACAACTGACGATAACAACAGGCTGCATTAAAAAAAAAAGACGCACTAACTGGTCACCTGAAAGTAAAATTTTCACTCAATATTTCGGAAGAAGATTTAATTTTACTCATTTTCAGACAACCCAATTAACATATTCTTTACTTTTTATTTCTAAATTATTTGTCTATATGAATTTTAATGGAAATCCCAATATTGTATTTACATTCAATCAATTACAATTGTTATTGCAAAATTACTTGATTTATAATGGAAGTGAAGAGAACGATTGCATTGGCAAAACAGGCATTTATGACTAAGAAAAGCATTTTATCCAGCAAACATATGAATGTAGAAGTAAGAAATCATTTGCAAAATCATTTGCATGGAGTACACTGCTCTATGGAAGTGAAAGTTGGATTCTGGGTAAATTGGAAAAGAATCGACTTGAGGCTACTAAAATGTGGATATGGCGATAAATTACGAGAACGAGCTGGATGGAAAGAAACACCATCCTGGAAGTCTTAAGGGTAGTCAAAGAAGAGAGAAGATTAATGAAGGAAATGGGAAAGAGAAAAATAAAATTTATTGGACATGTCATCAGTAGGGCTCGGATTTTTAGGTGCTAAAAATCGGGAAAATATTTATTTTTTATGTATTAAAATACCTGAAATATGTGACAAAAAAGTAAAAATATTGAATTATAATTTAATTTATTAATATGATTATAAACAATATGCAGTACCCATGAATGCAATTTATTCTATATCTCACTGACTGCTGAAGCATTACAATACACAACGAGATACATCTTCAGCTTGTCCATCACAAATGACCAATGATTATCGCGAAAGACTTATTCAGAAGGCGCAAAACTGCGGCTATACGTTTCTTGCCCTTGAGGTGTTGTGTAACTTGAGATCGCTGTTCAGCTTTGATTGCATTCCCACATGGTTGGCAGAACAGAACGCCCCCATCAGAAGTAAAATTATCTTTAAATTCTGCAACACACAATATCTTGTAGTTGTTTCAAATTTAGGCATCGTAGAACTGCCTTACGGTGAAATGAACTGCATGTGTGTGACACTGGTTCCAGGTACCTAGGGGAGGTCTAGCACGTGGTGCAATATGGCTATGGACAAGGAAATCCCCGGCTTCCACAGTGAGTGGCACGGGGCGACAAGTTAAGAATAACACAGTTGCAAGCTGACATATGCTCTGCATGAAGATTAGATAGCTCACAGGTTCTTCCCCGGTGAAGTAACACAGAACAAAAATGCAATAAACTGAAAGATCTAGCATACTGATTTTTAAAAATGTAAATATTATGTCTTTTTATGTGCTAATAAGTGAAAAGCAGGAATTTATGTATTCATAGAAAAAATGCTTAAAATATGTATTTACATAGAGAAATATTTATTTACCTAAAAATCCTAGCCCTAGTCATCAGACACAACACTTTCATCTTTAACATTCCTGATGGGAAAATGCTGGGAAAGAAAGGAAGAGGACGGCTTAGGACGAATTATTTGGAAGACATCAATAATAGAATGGGATGTGACAATTACATGGAACAGTGCTTTTTTTTTAAACAAAATTTAAGGGGTACACTCATTTGTAGTCGACAAACCATCATGATCTTGCAATTTTCCGCAAATTGCAGAGTACGGTTATTACTTTATGGGCTGACATGTTAAATGAAAGGGTTGTATTGGGTTAGTTTATTAACTCATTAATTCATTAACTTTCATCTTTTTCGATGCCTGGGTGGTTGTAAAACAGTTCGTTATTTTCTTCATCCTTCTAAACTAAGCACACACACAAACTAACAACCTACCCCACCTCCAAACACTAGCCTGCGTGCGTATAAGAACGGCACTTCCTTTTCACGATTGTTAGAGTATGTTACTTATTTTTGCCTCAACAAGTAAATTTCTTCGAATAAGGGAGCTATTACACAAAGCTTTTGTCGAGCAGAAAATAATATGGCGTAATTATTTAGATTATGCTGCTGAGTGCCGAGTTGCCGACCAAAAGAAACTGATTCGATAGATCGATTTAAATCGAGGATTACTCGAATTATTATATTGTCACTAGTGGAGTCTATCTGTCTGACAATAAAGAATACATACATACATACATACAAATCTCCTCCAGCTGTTGTGAATAGCGCGTTGATCGATGAACTTTCAAGTCGGAAGTTATATTTGCCGGACTAGATACAAATGTACCAATATTATTTCTTAAACAGTTTTCAGTCGCCTCCGTAGCGTAGCGGTCAGCATGGTTAGCTGCCGCACCGGAGGTCCTGGGTTCGATTCCCGACTCTGCCACGAAATTTGAAAAGTGGTATGAGGACTGGCACGGGGTCTATTCAGCCTCGGGTGTTCCAAATGAGTAGAGGGGGTTCGATTCCCACCTCAGCCATCCTCGAAGTGGTTTTCCGTGGTTTCCCACTTCGTCTTCGGGCAAATGCCGGGATGGTACCTTCTTCAAGGCCACGGCCGCCTCCTTCCCTCTTCCTTGTCTATCCACCCCTTACCTTCCCTCATGAGGCCCCTGTTCGCTTTGCAGGTGAGGCCGCCTGGGCGAGGTGCCAATCACACCTCACCAGTTGTATCCCTTCCGATTCGATGTTCCCCGCTCTAGGACACTGCCCGTAGCGGCGGTAGTGGTGAGTTCTCTCGCTGAGTCCGTGGGTTCCACCAACCTGGAGGGTAAACGACTAAGAAAAAGAAAACAGTTTTCAAATGTTTACGGGGTGCGCGTACCCCCTCGTTCCCCTTGAAAAAAAAAATGCCCTGCTTGGAACTGAAACGAACCGCCAACGACAGAAGAGTGTGGTTGCCTTTAGAATATCATGGTGATGAATTCATTATAATTTATCACATAATTTTTTTCATATCAAACATTCATTATTAGACTTAACTACATGATTAGTATTTACATTCTTAATTCGGCATTGGAAGATCTCAAAGTCAGGTCGACACATGTACCTAACCTATAATACCGAGTCATCATTTTATTTCCCGCATGTACGCGCCGCTAGGCCGGTCAAGGTGGCCTTGGCAGATGCTGCCGCTAGGCCGGTCAAGGTGGCCTTGGCAGATGCTGCCGCTAGGCCGGTCAAGGTGGCCTTGGCAGATGCTGCCGCTAGGCCGGTCAAGGTGGCCTTGGCAGATGCTGCCGCTAGGCCGGTCAAGGTGGCCTTGGCAGATGCTGCCGCTAGGCCGGTCAAGGTGGCCTTGGCAGATGCTGCCGCTAGGCCGGTCAAGGTGTCCTTGGCAGATGCTGCCGCTAGGCCGGTCAAGGTGGCCTTGGCAGATGCTGCCGCTAGGCCGGTCAAGGTGGCCTTGGCAGATGCTGCCGCTAGGCCGGTCAAGGTGGCCTTGGCAGATGCTGCCGCTAGGCCGGTCAAGGTGGCCTTGGCAGATGCTGCCGCTAGGCCGGTCAAGGTGGCCTTGGCAGATGCTGCCGCTAGGCCGGTCAAGGTGGCCTTGGCAGATGCTGCCGCTAGGCCGGTCAAGGTGGCCTTGGCAGATGCTGCCGCTAGGCCGGTCAAGGTGGCCTTGGCAGATGCTGCCGCTAGGCCGGTCAAGGTGGCCTTGGCAGATGCTGCCGCTAGGCCGGTCAAGGTGGCCTTGGCAGATGCTGCCGCTAGGCCGGTCAAGGTGGCCTTGGCAGATGCTGCCGCTAGGCCGGTCAAGGTGGCCTTGGCAGATGCGGCCGCTAGGCCGGTCAAGGTGGCCTTGGCGTTCTCCCCGCTATGAACACGTGCGCTGCGATCGGCAATGTTGCAATAAGCTGTCAGTATCTCCGGCGTATTCAAGCTTGTGAAGTGCTAGTTGATTTGACCTAACATACAGTGCAGTCTCGGGGCAATTTTACAGTTTATGTGTTGCCTTAAAGTGATGTTTTCTATACAACAACGTGTATTCATTGTGCTTTGTTATGCGAATTGATGTTTTCTATAGAACAACGGGTATTCATTGTGCTTTCTTATGCGAAGTATTCTTCTGTTAGAGAGTGCCGTTTTCGATTCATTCGGAAATATCGCCAAGTTATAACGAACGTCACCCAGGAAGAAATTCGCCGTGTGTCGAGAAACTTGTTTACGAGGTGCCAGGCATGCTTGCGAGATGACGGACAACACTTTGAACATTTCTTGTAAAACCAGGTAAGTTTGTAGATAATTATTTTCACTAGAAATTGCCATTAAATGACTGTATGTTGACTCGAAGTAGTGGGGAGAAGTCGCGCACTTTTTACCGGCCAGCGAGTGGGTGTCAGCGCGAGAGCTTACCGCGCCGTGATCGGTATCGGATGCGAGACTTAAATTGATGACCCAGTATATAATAGATATACAGGGCGCCCGACAATGTTCTCCGCAGTGGGTACGTGCAGCTGTGAGTGGTTGAAGCATGAATTTAGTTGGCTGCACTGCACTGTGTCCTTCAAAGCGGGACTCCCCCGTGTGAGCTGTCAGTGTGTATTGCAATAAGCGAGCGAGCATGATTGTCTTCAGCGTATATTACAGTCAGCGAGCGTTCAGATAGATTATTATTGGAAGAGTGCAACAGTATACAGGCGGTAATGTTTTACTACTGAAGAGAGAGGTTTTTTTGGTGAATTAGGTTTTTCGCGAAGGTTTACAGAAAATGTAAAATTAAGATTTCAGGCGCAATTTCCTAATTCAAAGTGTCCAAACCGTGATACCGTTCGGGGTTTGGTAAGTACATTTCGTGTGACTGGCTCATTTCACGATGTACCGGGAACATGAAGGCCTACGCTTTTAACAGACGAAAAACTTGACGAAATCTCCGATATAATGCTGCGTAGTCCAAGTAAATCAACACGAAAATTAGCTCAACAAACAGGAATCTCTTAGTCGACAGCACATAAAGCTGTAAGAAACAAGCTTCAGTTGTCCCCTTATAAAGTTACCGAGGTTCATGCATTAAAACAAACTAATTACGGAAAGAAAGTGATGTACTGTGAATGGTTACAGCATCTGTTATGAATAACTGTGGTGAGTACGAAGTTTACTGTTTATTTGTTATGATGCAAGCGGCAGCCGTGCTACCAACGTAACTGCTGTAGCTAGCTCTCGCAGACATAATGTAGGCGCTGCGGAGAACATTCCCGGACTCACTGTTAGGTAGATTTCATTAGAAAGCTAACTATTGCAATGGGTACCATGTTTCGACTTCCGGAAAATTTCGACATATCTTCGCGTTTCACATCCCCCAGACCCCAAAACCACCATCAGTTCAAAAGTTTATATATAATTTATGTATATATATCAGTTTCTTGTGGACACGATAACTGCCATAATTTTGCACCAATCACTTTGAATTTTTTATCGAATATGTATACCTATAACATCTCTGTCGAGTTCGTTACTGGGCTAAATCGGTCGAAGGGGGGTGAAAATGGGGGCTTTTTTTTTCGAAAAAGTGAAATATTGCTATAACTCTCTTAATATGTGAAATATCGAATCCGTTCAAAGTTCATACTATGTTTCGGATAAAGCCGAAACATTTATGTTTGAAGAGTTTTTTATATCACCAACCATTGACCAAAGGGGTGGGAAAAAGTGGGTTTTTCGGGACACATTAATCATATCTCTCTTAATAGGCACAATATCAAAACCGTACAAAATGGACAATATTCCCCTAATAATTACCTAAAACTTTTGTCTGAATTTTTTTTTGATATGACCCACCATTACGCCAAGGGATGAGCAAAATGATTTTGGAATTATAAGAAAATGACAAGAGCTATCAGTGGTTGCCATGGCAACACTACTAAATTGATGAGGGATGAACCATCAGACGTTGCCATGACAACGCACTTGCACGAGATCTGATTCAGATTTCCATCTGACTAAGTGTGAAGCGGCTTCGGTCACGTAACTGCTGAACTTCTATGCCCAAGGTCGCGGGTTCAAAGCCGGCCAAAGTCGTCGGATTTTCTAAGAGCGCTAAAAATCCCTCATTATGCTTTCCTTTGGAGGGTAAGTTACAACGTTCGTTGCGAGTTGCTGGTTGCGGTGGCATCTAGTAGCCAAGTTCACAGCTAGGTGTTATTAACGGTAGTATCTGGTAGCAACATTAGGAACTACTGCTTGAAATTGACCGTCTTCAGTCCTTACCTGAATTACAGCCTAATACAGCCATCACAATTCACACCGTTTATCAGACAGATTCTACACTCACCCAAAGTACACGGGTTTACATGACCGCGTTGTCGCAGCACCTAAACTGAGGAACCAACCAAAATCTCTGCGGGAGATATAATTTTGCGTGAAGAAGTAACAGACAGTTAGATAGTTACACATCAGTGTCGAAACCTTGCATAAGGACAGTGTGACCACAAGTATAAAAATGGACTCCAAATGACAAGAACTTTACCGTCATCATAAGGCAAAAAATGTTTAAAATATGCATAAAATGACGAAAAACAAAATTAATTAATCTCCAATTATAAAATACTTTTTCGCAATAAATGAGGTCTGATCCTTCTACGAAAACATGCATATTCTGCCTATTTTCGCCTATACCCAAGTTTGTCCGGTGAAATCTACCTCCGCCTTCCGGCGTGCCGAGAGGACTTTTATTTTAATTCAAGTATTGATTGGTGTATATTTTAAACTTCAGAACTCTGGTTATTTATGTATTTAATTATTTATTATTATTTTCCCATACGAATTGACTACTTAGGATCAGGCAACAACTTCATTTATTTTTCTTTCCTTTGCCAGGAGTTCCCTCTGTCTCCAATATTCCTTCATGCGGTCACTGGCATGTTTCCTTTGATCTTCTGTCCAAGTTCGTCCACTGCTCTTAGATCTTCCTTTATCTTGAAACCTTTCCAGATTTTTCACTTTACTCTTAAATTCACTTCTTTCAAGCATCTGAGACTCTGTGATGTTCAACTTTTCTAAATCCTTCCTAACTTCCTTAGTCCACCTTGAAGTGGTCTTCTTCTTCCAGAGATAGTCGAATATTTCTGTGGTTAATCTGTGTTTGTACAATCTGTACAGATGCCCAAGGAATGTCAGCCTCCTCTTCCGCATAGTCTCTGAGATGCTTTCCATGTTCTGGTAGACTTCTCTGTTGCTTCGTAGTTCGAACTGCACCCATGATTTTTCTTAGAATTCTCCTTTCCAGGAGGTTATAGCTCATTTATTATTATTTCCGATTATTCTCCTTCAGCGGAGCGTGTGAACTTGAGCCAATCACAGCTTCAATTTCTTTTCTTCCCAAAATCTCTTCATTAGTTCACTGTGCTTTTTATTCCTTTCCTCTGTCCATTTTTTTCCCTGATGTGTCCTTCCTTGAGACTTGTACAATTTTCGTGTTTCTGATTGTATTTCTAAATTGTTCTCTGTCCTTAATGTCGTCTTCAGAGATTTAATATTTATTTAATAGAGCTTTTTCAGTTTCTTCTTCCAATCCATAAGTCGTAGTATTCATCTATCTACTGTCGACCAAAATATTATGTGCACTCGAGTTTGAAGGTTGTTTGTGAAGTAACCAATAGGCCTATATAAAATCCAATAAAATCATCATTTTCGTCGTTCTATTTTACGTTAGTTCATGAAGGTTTGGAATTTCTAATTTATATTTTAATATTTTTTTATCGCCGTTGAAACACAAAACGTGCCCATTTTTAAGCGTGTTTCAACCATGCGTCACATTTAAGAACTATTATCTCACAAACCCGTCATCAAATCGAAACCAAATTTTAACACAATATACATTGGAATGTTGTATAACTGATTTATTAATTTCAAAATTTTGTGTTTTCAAGAACGAAAGTTGTTATCATTTTTGAAAGGTAACTTTTTCTCGGCTCGGAGTCGTTGGAAAATGTAGTTCTTGGTTGCGTTGTAATCCTTATACATCAAAAGGTTATGCTGTATGACTGTGAAATAAGTAAATTAATTCACTTATTTTATATTGGTTTGTATTTGTACGGGGAATTAAGACAATGGTTCACCAGCTAGCCGCTCCGGGAAATGCTGTACGGCGTTGCTGATATGGAGCCCATCACATCCGAGCGAGGTGCACCATGACGCTCGATGGAGCCCATCTTGGCAACGCTGTACAGCTTTCACCGGAGCGGCTAACTGGTGAACCATGTCTTAATTCCCCGTAAAAATACAAACCGATATAAAATAAGTGAATTAATTTACGTATTTCGCAATCATACAGCATACCTTTTTGTTGTATAAGGAATACAACGCAACCAAGAACTACATTTTCAAACCACCCCTAGCCGAGAAAAAGTTACCTTACAAAAATGATAACAACTTTGTTTCTTGGACACACAAAATTTTAGAATTAATAAACCAGTTATGCAACATTCCAATGTATATTGTGTTAAAATTTGGATTCGATCTGATGACGGGTATGTGAGATAATAATTCTTAAATGTGACGCATGGTTGAAACACGCTTAAAAACGGGCACTTTTTGTGTTCTAACTGCAATAAAAAATATTAAAATATAAATTAAAAATTCCAAACCTACATGTACTAACGTAAAATAGAACGACGAAAATGATGATGTGATAGGATTTTATGTAGGTCTATTGGTTACTTCACAAACAGCCTTCAAACTCGAGTACACATAATATTTTGGTCGAAAGTATGTATACAAACGCTGCGCAATGTCTCATCCACCCTCTAGTCTATATGTTCTAACCCGGATCAAGCCTGCGCTCTTAGCTTGTGTTGTAACCTATGCAACTCTCTACCCTGAATGCGTTTAATCCGATTAGTGGAATTAGATCCCAATCAACAGGCACACCGCAAGCGGCTATCGACTTCATTTGCAGAGTACATGACGAGGTATTTACTCGGCTATCCATAATTTGCACTATGTGTGTTATTTAACACCGTGAGAATCAACCTACCGGGTAATAATAATATTCAAATAATTCATGGTTTTTGGGCTAATGCCGTGTGACCATGGTAGAATTTCTGGCAGCTGCTCTCTGGCGACGAACAGAGGAATTTATCTAGTTTTTGTTTGTAATGTCATTGATACACTTTTTTTGGCCACATTGTCTAATTCCATTGAAAAAGGATACAAGGTTCCTTCGAAACGTCTGGTGGTATTTAATTTTATTTTCACACGGCTTTAGCCCAAAAACCATGAAATATTTGAATTGTACTCCGGGCCGTGAAAACGTTAATTTAAATAATAATAATAATAATGATAATACAGTAGAGCGTCGTTTATCCGGACTAATTGGGACCGAATATGCTCCGGATATTGATTTTTCCGGATAATCAAACATGCATTTATTTCATAGGAAAAACAAGCACAGTACATTATTGTAATAACCACCAAGCTTCTCATTTAGCTGCAACGTTTTCTCACATAACAAAGGTCCAGAGATGGGATCCCCCTTACTTCTTGTCTGAATAAACCATAAGTACACCGCTTCTTCCAGTGTTTATCCCGAGCTGATCTCATGGTTCTACTCTTTTTAGACCTTCTACCCTATCTAACTTCGTTGCATAATTCAGAATTTCCTTTCTTCAAATCATAAATTGTGGATTTTCTAACACTAAGTTTTCATTAGACACTGCACACTCACACCTTTATCCAGTTTATTAATGACCTCCACATTCTTTTCAATGGATAAAGCCTTGCGATTTCGTCTTTCTTTTTTGTCACTCGTAGAAGCCATTTTCACAACGAAATACAGTACAGTACACACACTCACATACTGTAACACATTGACACATTAACTTATAGAGTAAACAAACGGAAGGAGACTACAGACACAACAATTGAGAACGAGACCCGACTCACTACTGTAGTGAGCGCGCGCTGCGCTGTCTTTTTTTTTTTTTTTTTTGCTCGACCGGATAATTGACGTTCCGGTTGTTTGACGTCCTGATAAAAGACGTTCTACTGTATTAATAAAGTATAAGCATGCATATCGCTGTCCAACCTGTAGAGCAGGCGTTCTCAACCTTCTTGAGACTGTGAGCACCTCCCTTATGCCATACCAAGTACACAAGCACCAAATCGAATATAATAATAATAATAATAATAAAGTTCCTCTACTACAATGAGAAACATCCAATCAGGGACATGTTATTATTCTTATTCTTATTCTTATTATTATTATTACTTCGCTACGCCCCTGTCGAGCGCAATAGAACTCACTTTGCTAATGATGTTTTTTTCTTCTCCCAAAATCTGTTCATCTGGGCACTGAAAATCTTCCGGCTTTTTTCAGACCTGGTAGTAATTTTCACAGAGAAATGATGACGGTTGATTAATGTTCTGAACTGGAGTCGATCTTGTATAATTTCCTCTGTAATGTCAATTTCTTGGAGGTCTTTTTCTATTCCACTAAGCCAGTTGTTGTTGACTTCCATTGAGAGAGCGAATCCTTTTGGTGAGCCTGTCATTGTTCATTCTGAGAATGTGGCCGTAGAACTTCAATAGCCTTTTCCTAACGTTGTCACTGATCTTTTCAGCAAGCTGATAAAGCTACAGAGACTTCCGTTTCATCCAGATTTCTTCTGAGCAGACTGGACCAAGGATTTTGCTCAATTTTTTTATTTCTTGTTCCTCTAAGTCTTTAATAAGAGATCTGCCTCTAATTATTATTATTATTATATTTTTTGGCTTCATTAACACGGCAGATACCGGTTATATTTTATATTACAGCCTGGTTCGGCCTTAGCAAGGAACCATCTGTATTGAAATACAATGTATGTAAATTATAGGCACCTCACATTACATTATTTTCGTGTCCGGACTCTTCACGAGTCTCCCTCATTTATAGAATGAGCTAAATTTCCTTCTGAATCATCTTCGAGACTTGCTGAGTGTTCGGCGAGGGTATTGTCACCACGGAACTTCCTGACAATATGGCAGGTGTTTAACAGAACTGCCTTCTGTAGTTCAATATATCGCACCCCCGCTGGAAGACTACCACAAGTCAAAAAACATGAATTTTGAAGTATGTGGTACTTTTAAATGCCTATGATCAAGTCCATGTCCTGTAAAATTGCCACAACTCAGATCCTATAAATAGCAATTCTACGGCACTGAATAGAAAACTGCCATAACTGAAAATCATTATTATTTTTATTAAAACACATAAATATAATCCATGAAAGAACTTTGTATGTTATTGTATAGTACTTGACAATGTTAGAAGTTGGTAACACGTTACTTTCACTTTAATTATGTAAATATTTATATTTTCCCATTAGCTCAACATCTTTAAATGCTTGTCCTGAAAATGTGTCCTTTTTGACTTGTGGCAGTCTTCCAGCGGGGGTGCGATATATCTTCGGGTGTAGATTCAATATTGATAGAGTATTGTGGAGAGTTTTGGGTATAACGCCAGTACACGATACAATTATTGGGATGGTCGTCACCGACTCAAGTTTCCACATCTGCTTTATCTCAATTGCCAGCTCTGTGTACTTAGATATTTTAGTAGCAGCTGCTGTTTGGATGTTTTGAGTGTTGGGACATGCGATATCTATCAGTAATGCCTCTATGTGTTCTTTATTGATGACAATGATATCTGGCCGGTTGTTACTGACTGCAACATCTGTCACAACTCCTCTGTCCCAGTAGAGCTTGTGTGTGGCATCTTCGAGTACTGCGGATGGTGTGTATTTCCAATAGGAGACGGAGTTTTGAAGAAGTTTGAACTTCAAGGCCAGTTTCTGGTGGATAATGTTGGCAACTTGATCGAGTCGATGTTTGTAGTCAGTGTTGGCAAGGTGGGAACAACCTGATAGTATCTGTTGAATGGTCTCACTACATTTGCCACAGCGGCGACACTTCTCACTGTTGCTGGATCTTTTATGATAAATTTCCGATAACTTCGAGTAGCAACAACTTGGTCTTGGAGAGCTACAACAAATCCCTCTGTTTCCGGAAAGAGAACCGAGTGGGTCAGCCATGCGTGCGACGCTAACGTGTCGATGTGAGGCTGGTCCAACTCATGTGGAAACTTCCCATGAAGCGCCTTCTGTTTCCAATTCCCGATCTTGTATTCAGTAGTTTTCACTTCGTTTACTGGTGAATCTAAAGATGATAGATGGAGCGGTGTGTAATTATCATCAGCTGAAGATACAGTGCGATGGAGAGGGGATGTTTCTCCTTTGTTGTGGAAAAATGCACGCAGAGTTGTCACTTGTTTTGTATGAAGGTTCATGATGTCTATCAGTCCTCTACCACCTTCAGACCGGGGTAGAGTCAGGCGCTCTGTTGCTGATTTCGGATGGTGCATACGATGGCGTGATAAAAGCACCGATGTTTTTCGTTGCAGATCGTGCAGCTCAGTTTGAGTCCACCTGATGATACCAAAGGAGTATGTAACTACGGGCATTGCAAATGTGTTAACTGCCTTAATTATATGTTTAGCGCTAAGTTTTGAAGAGTGAACACTGCGGAGTCGTGAAGTATACTGCTCAGTTCTCTGTCCCTCTCCAACAGGTATTACTTGTGCAGAGTGCGAACCTCTAATAAGAGTCTGTGTTCTGCACTTATCAAAACCAAACTGCATACGGATATCTGAGGAAAAGCTCTGAGTGATAGAGATGAGGTATTGTAGGTGCACTTTAGTTGATGCATACAGTTTAATGTCATCCATGTAAAGAAGATGGTTTATCTTGTACGCTTCACCATGATTACCCTTAATACTAAATCCGTAGTTGCTATTGTTCAGGATTTGCGAGAGAGGATTCAAAGCCAGACAAAACCAGAGTGGGCTAAGCGAGTCTCCTTGGAAAATTCCTCGGCGAATCGGTATTAATGAAGATGTTAAACGAGTGCCACCCACTGTAAGTTGGAGGGCAGTGCTCCATGAAACCATTACGCTCTTCAGGAAGTTCACTATAATAGGGTTGACTTTGTAAATCTCCAAGCTCTGTATGAGCCATGTATGAGGCACGGAATCGAAAGCTTTTCGGTAATCAATAAATCAGGCATAAAGGTTTCGTGATCTACGACAGGTCTGCTCTAATGCCACGGCATCAATAGTGAGCTGTTCCTTACATCCTTGAGAATTCCTTCTGCAACCCTTTTGCTCCTCTGAGAGAATGGCATTTTTCCTCACAATGCGCACGAATTCGTTTTGCAATAATGGATGTAATGATCTTATACAAGTTTGGCAAGCAGGTGATGGGGCGATATTTAGATGGGTTTGTGATTTTAGAGTCCTTTGACTTGAGTTAGGTTAACCCTCTGGTTAGGAAAAATGGAAATGCAGCAGGGTTTTCCAGAAAACATTGTATGTGGATAGCCAGTAAACGGTGGGTACAAGTGAGCCTTTTGTAGTAGTAGTTATGGATCCGGTCAATTTCAGGTGCTTTCCAATTCTGTAGGCTGCTGATGACCTGGCGTAGTTCCTCAACGTCAACGTCTGTATGTGCCATTTGATTTATTCGTCTAGTAGCATTCTCTATTTCCTTAAACCACGGAGCTTCATTGTTGTGTTCTTCCGGCCTAGACCATATTGATGACCAGTAGTCGGTAACACTCTCCGCACTGGGTCCTTCTGGAGAATCATTCTGAACTTGAGGTGTCTTCTTCAGGTCTTCATATAACTTTCTCTCATTTCTCTTGAAGTCATTGTTCTGTTTCTTCCGTTCGGTAGTGTTCTGGTATCTCTTAAGACGCTTAGAGAGGGCTGCAAGTTTTTGTTTATATGTATCAAGTACTTCTGTTATCACAGCGTCCTCGGGCATCTGAAATTCTTGTAGTGAGGAGTCAATCATGATCCTTCGTATGCGGTTGTTCAGACGTCTACTTCTCACTCCATTCTTATACTGTTGCAGTCTGTTCACATTCTGGCGTAGTTGTTCAATGCGTTGTTTCAAACGTTTTGCCCATGGTGGATCGCTGGGTTTCCTTGTAGCAGACTGTTGGTTTGGAGGGCGTGGCCTACCCCCATTAATTCGTACTGCAGCTAGTGCTGCACAATAGATAGCAGTATGAACCTCCATGAAAGATTGGTGCTCTTCTAAATAGTTAGGAAGTACGGTTTCGTTCAGTTCTTTCAACACCATGGCAATCTTGCGGGAAGACTGCTGCTTCGGAAGTATTGGACGTTGGGTAGGGTCAGTACCTGCATATTCAAGCAGAGCTGAATTAAATTCGTCTTGGATCTTGGAATGATGGCTTGTTTCCCCATTCTGAAGTTCATTTACGTGAGTCGATTCATTCATGGAGACCTCATTGTCAGTATTTATTTGGTTAGTTTCACCACTTGCAGCTTAGGGATATAGTTCATGAGATATCTCCTGTCTGATTCGATCCAGAACAGGGTCGAGAACTAAATGATTCTTTACAATTGCTCTTCTTTGATCCGCGACTCGTTGCTCAGTGATGTTAAACAGAGGATACTGCTGCTTGAAAGCCACATGCAGTGCTTGGCGGTAGTTTGTCATATCTGTTTCAAGACGAGTTATTCGATAATATGCCCGCATGATAGATTCATTCATATGGCTTTCCCATTTCATGCGTTTTCTGGGCTTACCTGCGAGAGTGGTTGTATTTAATACAAAGGCACTGCCGTCAATTGCGGTGCGAGACTCGAGATTTTGTGTACCGCCAATATCGTCTTGAGCTGCTGGAGTTTCTTCGGGTCTACTGGAGGGTGGACAGCAGCTTGTCATCCCACTGCCACCGGTTTGCGTATTGTCACCTCTAGCGGTGGTTCTAGAGGTAACCTGCCGTATCACAGGCAGTGACATTTCTTAAAGCAAATTACTGTTATTGCCTTCCCTGTGTGCTTTTTATACCTTCAGCCAGGTATTGCCTGGGTATTGCCTTTTATACCTATGGCAAGGTTTACAACATTCCTGTGAATGCTAGTGTGTTATTTTGACTGATCGACGCAGATTCTTTGTAAGTATGTGATCCAACTGATGTCAGTTCACTCAATCTTAACCTCCGTTTCTAATGAAATAAACGACATTACACAATTAATGTCTGTTATAAGGGCCCAGTTGGACTAATTGAGTAAACGGAGTAATAAACACACAATACAGGAAATAGATAAAAATACACACATCAAAAAAAGTTTTGCATCACCTCGGTTCCCAGATCTCCGGCATATAGACGTTGACTGTGTATATTGTATCAAAGATACAGTCCCTTTGACTGTTCATAGATGTCACTAAAACTGCTCAAAGATGTAAACAACCATGCATGAGCAGGGCCTATTAGACGGAGGGGGTACGACAGCCGATCAGTTCCAGTCATTCCACCAGGACGAAGGTACGCTGCTCATGTTGTCTGTAGTTCTACCATGCCTAGAAGGTCAATACCGCAGTTCGATCGCGTCCGCATTGTTACTTTGTGTCAAGAAGGGCTCTCAACAAGGGAAGTTTCCAGGCGTCTCAGAGTGAACCAAAGCGATGTTGTTCGGACATGGAGGTGGTACAGAGATACAGGAACTGTCGATGACAGGCCTCGCTCAGGCCGCCCAAGGGCTACTACTGTAGTGGATGACCGCTACTTACGGATTGCCGCTCGGAGGAACCCTGACAGCAATGCCACCATGTTGAATAATGCGTTTCGTTCAGCCACAGGACGTCGTGTTTCAACTCAAACTGTGCGCAATAGGCTGCATGATGCGCAACTTCACTCCCGACGTCCATGGCGAGGTCCAGCTTTGCAACCCCGACACCATGCAGCGCGGTACAGATGGGCCCAACAACATGCTGAATGGACCCCACAGAATTGGCATCACGTTCTCTTCACCGATGAGTGTCGCATATGCCTTCAACCAGACAATCGTCGGAGACGTGTTTGGAGGCACCCTGGTCAGGCTGAACGTCTTAGACACACTGTCCAGCGAGTGCAGCAAGGTGGTGGTTCCCTGATGTTTTGGGGTGGCATTATGTGGGGCCGACGTACGCCACTGGTGGTCATGGAAGGCTCCGAAACGGCTTTACGATACCTGAATGACATCCTCCGACCCATAGTGCACCCATATCGGCAGAATATTGGAGAGGCATTTGTCTTCATGGACGACAATTCTCGACCTCATCGTGCACATCTTGTGAATGCGTTCCTTCAAGATAACGACATCGCTCGACTACAGTGGCCAGCATGTTCGCCAGACATGAACCCTATCGAACATGCCTGGGATATGTTGAAAAGGGCTGTTTATGGACGTCTTGACCCACCAACCACTCTGAGAGATTTACGCCGAATTGTCGTTGAGGAGTGGGACAATTTGGACCAACAGTGTCTTGATGAACTTGTGGATAGTATGCCACGACGAATACAGGCATGCATCAATGCAAGAGGACGTGCTACTGGGTATTAGAGGTAGTGGTGTGTACTGCAATCTGGACCACAAATGCTGAAAGTCTAGCTGTATGATGGTACAACATGCAATGTGTGGGTCTCATGAGCAATAAAACGAGCTGAAATGTTGTTTGTGTTGATCTCTATTCCCTTTGTATTTAAAGGTTCCGGAACTCTTGGAACCGAGGTGATGCAAAACTTTTTTTGATGTGTGTATTTTAATCGGAGTATTTGTGGTAATGTTAACCTAACCTGTACCAGCAATTCCTAGGCAACCACGTAAACAAGTTTCATGCACAGACATATAATATCCAAATATCACTATAAAAACCTCGCACAATCACTATTAAACACTGTGTACTGTCAGTAAGTTACTCAAAAACATTTTCCAAACCATAAAACACTCAAGTAGACATGAAATAACTAAACTAACTATATAAATAGGAGGAGCCTCGATCCGGTCAGCCTCACCAAGTCACAGCCTTCCCTATTATTATTACTATTATTATTATTATTATTATTATTATTATTATTATTATTATTATGAGGTAACTTTGATGTAATTCATAGTAATGGCCCATTTACAGAGTCTTTTACCGGGTGAGTTAGCCGTGGTCGTTACGGCATGACTGCTGGCAGTCGCTCACATCCGGGAGGCGAAGAGGTTCGAATCATCCCGCCGGTAACCTTGAAGATGGTCTTCTGTGGTTTCCCATCTTCCTTCCAGTCAAATGCCGGGGTTGGTCCCTAACTATAGGCCACAGCCGCTACCTTCCAACTCCTCGTCCTTACATTCAAACTTTCCTCCCCAGACAACACTCCACACGCGACGGTACTTGTAGCTCACCCATTGGGTGTCCGTCTCGAAGCAGCTACAAAAACTGGCGAGCCGAACATGTCCCCGGACATTCCCGGCACTAAAAGCCATACGCCAAAAAAGGTAAAAAAAAGAGTCTTGTTACCATGGTAACCAAATAGGCCTAGATCATTTCCCGACGTAAAAAAAACAATATGAATTTAGTAGCTTTTTAGGGAATTTTTGTTGGGACTATCAGTTTATGTTGGTAGCACCGATTTTTAAAATATAAAATGATACTCTGAGATGTTACAGGAATATAAATCGAAATTTTGAACGAGTTGGTACTATCTCGCGACCGTTAGGTGTACTAACTTTCAATAATAGTAAGATGTTCTTATTCACCCGGAGGCCCCGGGTTCGATTCCCGGCTCCGTCAGGGATTTTAGAAACTGACGTGAGGGCTGGAACGGGGTGCACTCAGCCTCGTGAGGACAATTGAATAGCTGCCTGACAGTGAGGCAGCGCCTCGGTCACGGAAACCAAGATTAATGGCTGAGGGGACCCGGCGCGCTGACCACGCGTCACCCCAATATCTTCAGGCCAAATGGCTGGGCGGCGGTCGCATGGTAGGCCTAGGCCCTCCATGGGCTGTAGTGCAAAGGGTTATTATAAGATGTTCTTATAGCATTATATAGATGTCTCTACTGAACTAGATGACAAACTCTTGTTGGCATGGTAACCACCGTGTCAGATAAACCCCAGCGCTAAAACACATCCCTAGCGTCTTCAGTAGCATAGTTGGTAGCATGCTGAGCTTCTATGCCGAAGATCGCGGGTTCAATCCCGGCCGAAGTCGTCGGATTCTTTATGATCGTTAAAAATCGCTGTATGCCTTCCTTCGGAGGGGAAGTAAGGCCCACGGGTCCATGTCATACATTTATGGCATGTAAAAGAACCTTCCACTAATTACAATTGTGTGAAGCTTAATTTGTAGGTTAGATTTGATTAACGCTCTCATAAGTTCCAACGTTCGTCACCAGGTGCTGGTCGTGGGGCATCTAGTAGCCAAGTTCATAGCTAGAGTCGTTGACGGTAGCATTTGGTAGCAAAAGTAGAAACTACTTGAAATTGATCGTCTGCAGTCCTTACCTGACTTACAGATAACACACACGAATACAGCCATCACAATTAACACCGGTTATCAGACAGATTCTACACCCAGCCAAAGTACATGGGGCTACATGACTGCGTTGTCGCAGCCCCTAAACTTAGGAACGAACCAAACAAACACATCCATGTTCAAAAAGTATCAATGATCATCAATCCTCCGGTCATTGACTACAGATTAAGAAAGAACTTGTGAGTGTACAGACTTACCTCGTTAGGTGGTTGATGGAGCCCGACGGAGCAAACATCGTTAAGACGGTCTAGAACGCGAACGCTGACCGTGAACTTGGCAAGCTGTTCACGGTCATTCAGGAGAAACCTCATTCTTAAATCATTCTCCAGCTGATAATATTTATGATGGAATGTTTATTGTTTAATGCAAAATTATACGGGTGTTTGCCAAACCAGGGAACTTTGGTAGCGTGAACCCTCGATCGGTTTGCAATTGGCTGAGGATACTCTTGGAAGGTCACTTCATACCAGACGTTCTCAACTAGTGCTCTTTAAATGACATTTGGTGCACTCGTCATACCAGCAAAAAGTGCTCGCAAGCAGAAGTTTCCCTGAGACCCATTCTGAAATTTAAATTATATTGCACGAACCGAAATAAGACGAGGGATGATCAGAAACTAAGGTTTAAAAGCCTGCTGTGAAACGTGTAGCCTATATTTTATTCCATGCAACCAGTAGGCTACAGCCAACTGATAAACTGCGCCGATAAACAAAACGTTATCCGCATCCGCCCCGCATCCGCACGACTGTTATCCTCATCCGCCCCGCATCTGCACGACATTTATCCTCATCCGCCCCGCATCTGCACGACTATTATCCGCATCTGCCCTGCATCCGCACGACTGTTATCCTCATCCACCCTGCATCCGCACGACTTTTATCCTCATCCGCCCCGCATATGCATGACTGTTATCCACATACGCCCCGCATCTGCACGACTATTATCCTCATCCTGCCCCACATCTGCACGACTTTTATCCTCATCCGCCCCGCATCCGCACGACTGTTATCCTCATCTGCCCCGCATCTGCACGACTTTTATCCTCATCCGCCCCGCATCTGCACGACTTTTATCCTCATCCGCCCCGCATCCGCACGACTGTTACCCTCATCCGCCCCGCATCCGCACGACTGTTATCGCCATCCGCTTCGCATCTGCACGACTGTTATCTTCATCTGCCCCGCATCTGCACGACTTTTATCCTCATCCGCCCCGCATCTGCACGACTTTTATCCTCATCCGCCCCGCATCCGCACGACTGTTATCCTCATCCGCTCCACATCTGCACGACTGTTATCCTCATCCGCCCCACATCTGCACGACTGTTATCCTCATCCGCTCCACATCTGCACGACTTTTATCCTCATCCGCCCCACATCTGCACGACTTTTATCCTCATCCGCTCCACAACCGCACGATTGTTATCGTCATCCGCTTCGCATCTGCACGACTGTTATCCTCATCCGCCCCGCATCTGCACGACTTTTATCCTCATCCGCCCCGCATCTGCACGACTTTTATCCTCATCCGCTCCACATCCGCACGACTGTTACCCTCATTCGCCCCGCATCCGCACGACTGTTATCGTCATCCGCTCCACATCCGCACGACTGTTACCCTCATCCGCCCCGCATCCGCACGACTGTTATCGTCATCCGCCCCACATCTGCACGACTGTTATCCTCATCCGCTCCACATCTGCACGACTTTTATCCTCATCCACCCCGCATCTGCACGACTTTTATCCTCATCCACCCCGCATCCGCACGACTGTTATCCTCATCTGCCCCACATCTGCACGACTTTTATCCTCATCCGCCCTGCATCCGCACTTTTATCCGCATCTGTCCCGGATCCGAACTTCTATCCGCATCCGCACGACGTTTATCTGCATCCACACGTTTGTCATCCGAATCTAGTGGCACTACAGTAATATTTTTAATTATAAGCATAAAAGCAACACCTTTAGACATTTGAGGAGAAAGTCGATCTCCTAGGCTGTGTGTGTCAAGTGCTATGTTTAAAATTAATGTTACACAGCCAGAATTGCAACCCTTTCCTGCTCGGAGTGTTAAATATCGTTAATGACATAATTTGAATGATATTAACTTAAATCACAATCTTACAATTGTCATGAAGAAAATAAATTAACGGAAAAATCTGTGTCATAATATCCGGGTCTTAGTAATGATTGCAATCCAGAAACTATCCGCAAATTTACTCCAAACAAGAGTTTAGTGCTTTTCAGTCGGTCAACACGAAGAGCTGGATTATGCCCTAATCCTGAAATAAATTACATGAGATTAATAAATACACTAGGGTGACCAGTTTTGATCTTCAAGCGATCATCATCAGATCCATTAACGGTACACTTAGGCTATAGAATCTATGTGTGAAAATATAGGTGAAAATATTTACAATATGTACAATTATTTAGTTGCAGTATTGGTACTGCAACTGTCGGTGTATGCTAAATGCAGTATATATGTTAGGTGAAATGCTAAATGGTGATAGATATCAGGAGTTTGTAATTTGGCGTGATTATATGGTTGTTAAAATCAACTATGTAATATTACAGGCTACTACTTATCTGGTTGTCTTCCTTGCTGGAGCTACGCGCTGTTTACTTGTTCACTGTTGCTCCAGGTGTGGTCGACTGAGATGGGTTGTTATCTCAACGAAACTGGTTTTTCCCCTTTATCCCCCCTGTTCATATGTGCTGTGCGGAGTAAGTGCGATGTGTTTATGTGGGGTGTTGCCAACCTAGATAAGATGTATGTTATTGAATGAGGTGGACCTACAACTATCAAAGACCGTGGAACATTCCTCGCCACGCGTGGACCTTAAGCCATTCAAACTAAGCGCTGTCCGGTCTTATGAGGACGTCCCGGCACCTTTAATACTGCCGCGAATACGGGCCTTGGTTTATTGCAGAAGAAAAGTACATCGTACACCTGTTCCAGATAACATTTACCTATTAACACTCCCTAATCCCCCGCAGCTCTTTTGGGTACATTCGTGTTGACCGACCGAAAAGCACTAAACTCTTGTTTACTAAGGCAACACTGAAAAAATGGCTTCAAACCCCACAATGTTTACTCCAAACATTATCCGCTATCCGCACAGCCATAAAACTATATCCGCATGGCGAAAAATGTTGCGGATATCCGCATTCGGGCAGGGATTTATACAAAGACTACATTAGGTTATTTTTGGACATAGTCTCCATGTTGGTTGTCGTACTTATCGCTTGATGAGTTTGAATATTCCCCCATGGTAACAATCCTGTCCTTGCGTGTGTCGCGAAGTATTTCACCTCCTGGACTGAAGGGCTTGACCTCCTAGGTGCTCCTTCAGGCGAGGAAACAGGTGAAAGTCGCTTGGAGGGAGGTCCGGGTTATAGGGAGGTTGGTCCATGATGTCTCAGTGAAACCGCTTCTACAGCGCGGTGGTAATAATAATAATATCGTATGGCCTCGGTTGCTGGGTGCAAGCTTTGTTATTTGACACCCAGAGGGCAGCTTGCATGTCGAATCTTGTTGTTCCTTGGAGCGCTATGAAAGCAAAGAGGTTAGATATCTAAGCTCCTTGACACTATAGCGCTTTCTAGTAGAGAAAGGAGGAACTTTTGTGTTGGCGGAAAATCCCGAGATTATTTTTTCCATTATGAACACGGCCTACTGAATTCAAATGGGTTCTTTAACATGCCAACAACGTATGACATGCGTGTCGTGATTTTTGTCGCCTTTCAAAAAATCACTTACCATGGCCAGGAGTGAACCTGCAATCTTGGGGTCGGTAGTCCGACATGATAACCACCCACCCACCGTGGCAAGCGTGGTGGTGTTCTGGGCTGTATGAGGTCGCGCGTTGTCATGAAGTAAGATGAGAAGTTATGACCACGGTTACAAGTTTCGCCCCACAGAAATCGAATAATTCATGGGATCTCTTCACGAGACCAGTTTCCAATGGAGTCGCCATTACTACAACTAGCGCTGTACGTGGCTGAAATTGAAACTACCAAGCGACTGTTGCCAAACCATTTTGCCTGCAGATTATGGGGGGACGCGTGGTCAGCGCGTTGCGTTCCCTCAGCCCTTAATCTTAGTATCCGTGGCCGGGCCACCACCTCACTGTCAGACAGCTACTCAATTGTTCTCACGAAGCTAAGTGCACCCCGTTGCAGCCCTCGCAACGGAGCCGGGAATCGAACCCGGGGCCTCCGAGTGCGAGAAGGGCGCGCTAGCCCAACACCATGGGGAACAGAATCTGTCAACGCTGAACCGGAAACAACTTATCGATAAACAGTAATTTGTTCAGTAGAAAATCCACGGTTGTAGCCCATGAGGCAAGTAACCCAATATTTTAAAACATCCCTTAATGTCATAGACTAAACCCGGCCGAAGTCGACGGATTTTTAAGAGCGTTAAAAAACCCTCAGTATGCCTTCTTTCGGAGGGGAAGTTAAGCCGGTGGGTCAATGTCATAGATTTATGGCATGAAAAAGAACCTTCCACTAACTACACGTGTGTGAATCGAAAATTGTAAGATATATTTGATTAACGTTCTTTAAGTTCCAACGTTTGCTTCCAGGTGATGAGTGCGAAGGCATTTAGTAACCACGTTCGCAGCTAGGTGTCGTGGACGGTAGCATTTGGTAGCAAAAGTAGGAACTACTTGAAAAGAATTAATCGTCTGCAGTCCTACCTGAATCACAGATAACACACACTAATACAGCCATCACAATTAACACTGGTTATCAGTCAGATTCTACACACACCCAAAGTACACGGGGCTACATGACCGCGTTGTCGCAGCTCCTAATCTGAGGAACCAACCAACCAGCACTATTCCTTTCCTGGTAATAATAATATCGCATGGCCTCAGGTGCCGGGTGCAAGCTTTGTTATTTGCGCCCAGAGGGCAGCTTCCATGTCGAATTTCGTTGTTCCTTGAAGCACTATGAAAGTCAAGGATGTTAGATATTTAAGCTCCTTGAACACTATAGTACTATAGTAGGGAAATACGAAACTTTGTGTTGGCGGAAACTCCCGAGATTAATTTTGCCATTATGAACACGGCCTACTGAATTCAAATGGGTTCTTTAACATGCCAACATCGTATGACATGCGTGTCGTAATTTCTGCCGCCTTTCAAAATCGGTTATTTTACCATGGCCAGGAGCAAGTTTGGGGTTGGTAGTCCGACACGATAACCACTCACCCTCCATGGCATTTGTAGTTAATTTTCGTCTTTTCTCCACTTTTCCAAACGTAAAGAACACAGTAAACGTTTCTTACGAAGTGCTGGTATGATGACACGCGGTAGACTGATGAGTATTCACCGGAAACTCAATCTTATCCAATGCATTAGTATAGCAGTTTGCCTTTTCTACCACTATGAGCGCTGGTGTGAGCCAATGCAGAAGTTGACTTAAGCCCTTCCGGTGGGAAGATTTTTCCGAAAAATTAAAAATAACTGATGGTATTGAACCAAGGAACACATTAAGGAAGTAATTATGTGAAAATCCACAGCCTGCTTCCAGTCTCCGACCGGGTCAGGAATGGAATGAATGAAGCCCCCCCCAACTAGCGGCGAGGATATTAATTGTGCCGGCTGCCGAAGCCTGACGCACTCCTCTGGGGCAATGATTAAATGAATGACAGATGAAATGAAATGATATTGGAGAGTGTTGCTGGAATGAAATTTTGACAAGGAAAACCGGAGTACCCGGAGAAAAACCTGTCTGCCTCCGTTCTGTCCAGCACAGATCTCACATGGAGTGACCGGGATTTGAACCACGGACCCAGCGGTGAGAGGCCGGCGTGCTGCCGCCTAAGCCACGGAGGCTTACAAGGAAGTAATTATGTAAATAAGTTAATTTGGCTAAGATTTGAAGCAAAAGGAAAACGAGTTAAGTGGCTTTTAGGCTGTTTTTCCGGAACTGCAATTGTGCCGGAAGTGATTTTAGATTTTTCATGTGTAACATATTTCCACTCGGTATCTGGATATTTTTGTGGCACTCGGTAGCTGGACCTTTTTTTGGGAGTGATTTTGGAAAAGGGACGGAAGTAGATGGGACGGAAACAATGAGCGTGCGCGGTGGCGGAGATCGGTACAACGACGTACTGTAGGCCATGTGGCTATGGGGAATGTAAATCGCATACAGTTTAGTTCAAGGTTTGGAGACCCCATTTAAGATATTCCTACAATGAATCATCTTCAAGTTGTCGTTCTTTGGTGTGAAAATATTCATTATATCACATTTGCTGAAAACAATTACGATTTATTAAATATTCATACTTTTGCTGTATTCTTATTTAATGTAAGCACTCGATGTACTGTCGGCCATGTGGCTATGTGGAATCTATATCGCATCAGCAAACACTCCAAATAACGTAGGCATTCAGTATATTAACACCGACTACTAACAATAATTGAAACTTGGTTGGTCTAAACATATCACTGGGAGAAACACATTTAATATACCTCCTGCACACCTAATTTTTAATCGCGCCTATACTTGCCTATCGGCAAAAAGACGCCATTTTCAATAACATCGCTGCCATGGGTTCACTAACTGGCCGGTATAGCGCGCATCTCGCATCAAGTAGGCAGTGGATTGCTTCCGCCACGGCAGACTGTATGCGAGCTGCGCTCAGATAAATATAGTTCAGAACGAGAGATCAGCTGCCTTCTTGTCTGCAACCGATACGGCTCAGCATTTTAAAGCCACTTCTGCAGTATAATATTACAATATACACTTTTAATTTTCCATTGCAAATTGCACAATATGTTTTCAATCGATTAAGATACAATGTCTTAGCAAATAACAATTATGATTTATTACGGTCAGGATTTGGCACTGGAGTTTTACAAGTAATTATTTCAATGACCAACAGAGTTCACTGTCAACAAGGGATTTGCGCTCCCGGGACACACATAGCAGGATAACATGTCACATGTTACACATCATATGCGACTACTGTAAGGCTCGTATATTTTATTTTTATTTTTTTAGTTTGATAGAGCTCTGCAGGGTTCACAATTTGAAGCCTTTCCGGGTCCTTTAGCCCTTCAACATTTGGCACAATTGAGGAAATTGCTTAATTTTACCATTTTCCTAAGGGAACCCTTACTTGTCTGTTAAGATATGTTTACAACCTTAAAACTACCTGTATAATGCAGAAGTTATGTTTATATTGTGTATTTTTGGTATACCCTATACTGGAGGCTTATTGTTGCTGGGTCTAGGGTCTGGGTTCTCTAGTTCCTCAAAGGAATGGGCTTACTTCCGCTGAAACTGCTGGATTTTATTTTCTTTCGTAGAGATCGTTTTCGTATACTGCGTGCAAACTGAGGCGCACATGTTCTGTACACCGTGCATTGTACCAGCGTCTTGGCTCGGGTCGATTCGGCTAACCTCGGCTTAACTTGGCTTGGACGATGTAGCGCGCTGCAGAGATACAAGGCGTGCGTTGATAGACGGCTATATACAGGGTGTAGCTTAATTATACCGACAAAAAAAATCAGGGACGCTCTGCGTGTTATGTAAAAGGCGATGCCGCAATCGGATTGGCGGAGAAATTTTTTCCCTCCGAGAAAATAAGGTTACTTTGTTACTTCCGAGCGCGATTCAAATCTACGAACTCGCCGTAGTTGCTGAGCTAGAGAGAAAGCCGCTGGCCACCGCTGTGCTTCAAGCAAGGGAAGGGAGTGTGATAGAAGGTGACAGAGAAATGCTGGCGGGCATGCGCAAGTTTCCTCGATCGCTTCGGCTTGCCACATCGATGGCAAAGAAGCATAAAGTTGAGAAGGTGGACATAACAACTGATCTGTATTGTACAGGGTCTTTATATTTTCTTGGCTAAGACTTTCTCGCTCACGCGCTCCGCCAGTGCAGTGACGCCTCAGTTGCCGGCTGCCGCTTGCTCGTATTTACGGCAGAGTTGGTGCTTACAATCAGTATAATGCATTTTTACTCACCATGTTTACAGTAAATGCTGAAAATGTTCCCCATCTGCTGCCAAACATAATGGGCATCTACTTATGAAGTTTCCGGTTATTCCGGTTAATTTAGCTTCACTAAGGAAATAACGAGCTTTACGTCTATTTTTATCGTTTTCTGAACCTGTACATTTGAATCTCTTAGCCAGGTGTTTTATTGTGATTGTGTATAGTGCTGTAATGCCTTATGTGAAATATTCGTTACGTGAACGAGTATATCTGCACAATACGTACATAAAGTGCAGGAAATCGTGCACTAGAACAAGACAAAAGTTTCGAGTGACATTTCCAGGGAGACCCATTCCTATAAATCGTACAATAAAACAACTGGCTAATTTGAGATTCAAACGTGCAGGTTCAGTAAACAATAAAAATAGGCGTTAAGGTCGTTATTTCCTTAGTGAAGCTAAATTAACCGGATTAACCAGAAACTTCATAAGGAGATGCCCATTATGTTTGGCAGCGGATGGGGAACATTTTCAGCATCTACTGTAAACATGGTGAGTAAAAATGCATGATACTGATTTTAAGCGCGGTATTCTGTCGTACATACGCGCGCGCGGTCGCCGGGAACTGAGCTGTCACCTGCGGAGCGCGTGAGCGAGAATGTCCTAACTAAGCAAATATAAAGACCCTGTACATGGTGAGGCACTTAAAACTGTTTTTCGAAATATTTGGAAAAATACATATTGGATTAAAAATAAGTTGCAATATAAGTTGTTCACCTCGGAGAGGGACATCCATTAACATAAAGCTCGACCCCCCTGCACCACCCCTGGGGGCGGGAGGGTGGGGTGTAACTTTGAAATCTTAAATTACCCCTACTTTTTATTGCAGATTTGGATTCTCCGTGAAAAAAGATGTAACTTTTGTATGAAACATTTTTTTCGTTTCATAATCATAATCATAATAATAATAATATCGTATGGCCTCGGGTGCCGGGTGCAAGCTTTGTAATTTGACACCCAAAGGGTAGCTTGTATGTTGAATTTCGTTGTTCCTTGAAGCACTATGAGAGTCAAAGAGGTTAGATATCTAAGCTCCTTGAACACTATAGCGCTTTCTAATAGAGAAAGGAGGAATTTTGTGTTGGCGGAAAATCCCGAGATTAATTTTGCCTTTATGAACACGGCCTACTGAATTCAAATGGGTTCTATGTCATGCCAACATCGTATGACATACGTGTCGTAATTTTTGCCGCCTTACAAAAAAAAAGCACTTACCACGGCCAGGGTAGAAAAAAAAATAAAGTGTAAATCAATATTCATACAAATACCGCCACAATCATCATCTTTCAATGAGTTTGTGCATAACGATTCGTTTGCTAATGCCAATCGGCGAATGTGCTGGTGAAACCCCAATGAGTTTAATTCCGATGTTTAAATTAACGAGGCTTTTACTGACGTCCTGTTGAGTCTCTAATATCTAGGGCCCGGATGTTGATGACATGTCATCTTTTTACTGAGTTGTCTAAAACAATGCTGAAGTACATAGAAACTCTGGACGGGTCACCCCGTCTTCAAATATGTCATTTTTATTTGCATCTTTTTGCATTTTTTGCTATTTTTCCATTTTAAGAGCATTTTTTAAGTTTGGTAGATTTTTAGGTCATATTTGAGAGAAATCAGCCTTTTAAGGTCTTCTTATTTTTTCCAATTTAGTCATGTCACAGCTTTATATGAGTGAGTTACGTCTCTCAGAGTTAGGAAGCTAGTAGCTGTGAACATAAACCATTTGTTAAGTGCTAGAAATCTATTTTGATTGACTTTTCAGTTTGAGCTTCAGATGTCATTTTTGAAATATTGGTGAGTTTATTATTATAAGATCATTTTCTCTATATTATTGTGCATTTTTCGAATTTTTGAAATATTGGTGAGTTTAGTATATTATTATAAGATCATTTTCTCCATTTTATAGTGCATTTTTCGATTTTTAGGTCATTTATTACAGTGATTTTTGAAAATTTAAAGTGCATTTTTTAAACTTTTTTATGGCATCAACATCCGGGTCCTACATCGTATCCTGAGAACAGAAGCACAGCCGCCCGGAAAACATGTTTTGCTACCACTATTCTTTTCTTCATTTCTGACAGGCACTTGTTATTTATTGCAACTCAGCAATATTTCTAGGTTTGTGCCGTGTCTTGTGTGGGGTTTCGCCTAGGACACCAAGCTGACTCATCAGCGGGCTCATGGTGTCCCCGCCCGGACCCCAACAGGCGTAGCGAACTGTGCGCTACCTCCCTTTATATGAAGTGTACCTGCACCTCTTTACTGCGAGAACTAAAAGCTCAAGCAGCCTTAACCTCCATATGAAGGCTTCCAAAAAGATGGTAGTTGTGAACTGCGCGCTACCTCCTTTTTTATGAGGCGCACCTGCACCTCTTTACTGCGAGAACTAAAAGCTCAAGCAGCCATAACTTCCCTATGAATTTTTAATTCAATTGAGAGGTGGAAAGGAGGTGACCGTGGCCTTAAGTTAGTATCCTCCCCAGTAATTTCCTGGAGTAGAAGTTAGGTAAGGCAGAACGACTTCCAGGTTGACTGAGATGATAATCGTGAACACACTTCTACACAGCTTTGGCTCATTTAAAGGGCCGTTATCTCTTAATTCATCGTTAAAGGTTATTTAACTTTGCACGAGCATTTCACCAAACATAAACGTTCGTTAACTTACCACTAACACGAAATTACGTTAAATGGTCAAATCGGACCACTCAACTCTCTAAAGCAGGGGTCTCCAAACTTTCCAGCATTAGGGCCATACTGATTACTCCAGTAAGTTCCGAGGGCCAAAACCATATTATCATTGTTGCCGGTGGTAAAAAGTGAAATAGTCCACCGATGAAAAAAAAAGTCCGAAAAAGTACGCAACGTTGAAAAAAGGCTGCAAATCGGACTAAAGTCCGCAAAACGGCAACACTGCATATTATTAATTTTCCTGTCATTATCTGTAATTTCTAGATTAGTCGTAGAGTACGAGCCATGAGGAGTAACGTGACACGACATCTGGTGGACACAAGCGGAAATAGGTAGTAACTTCTATCGCTAACAGATGGCGCTAATAGCACGTACAGAGTAATCTCGTTGGTTCGAGAGAGTTCTGGTGTCTTCCACTCACTTCTAGGTGGCAGTAATTGGAATATATAAGAAGGCTAGTTGCGCAACCACAAGTCGGTTCCTATGACACTGTTGTGAAATAAAATAGTGCGTACCTCCTTAAAACGTGTTTGTGCGTGTTTAAGTTTAAGACATCTTTGTAACAGTATTTTGATTTGAATTGTTGCTTTTATGTGTGATTTAGTAGTATGGAAAAGAAGCGAAAAATTGATAGTGAATGCAGAAAATTCAAAGATGAGTGGAACATTCAGTATTTCGTAATTGAGTCCAGTAACAAGGCGCTATGTTTGATTTGCAATGAAAGCATAGCCGTTCTCAAGGAATATAACATTAAACGTCATTATGAAACAAAACATTTTCAAAATTACTCAAAATATACAGGAAGTTTGCGGACAGAAAAATTCGAAGCTATGAAGCGCGGATTGAAATCGCAGCAATCTTCATTTACAAAACTCAAAACCGAACAAGAGGCTGCAACTCATGCCAGCTTTCGTGTGGCTCTTGAAATTGCAAAACGTGGAAAACCATTCACCGATGGAGAAATGATCAAAGAATGCATAATTGCAGCAGCCGAAGAAATGTGCCCTGAAAAGGTAAATTTATTAAAAACTGTCAGTATGTCAGCAAACACTGTGGCTCGAAGGGTAGAAAACATCGCTGAAAATATATCCTCTCAACTGTTCGACAAAAATGGAGATGTTGAGTGGTTTTCTTTGGCCTTGGATGAGTCAACGGATGTGTCAGATACTGCTCAGGTGTTGATTTATATTCGAGGAGTAGATAAAAGCTATGAAGTGCATGAAGAACTTCTTGATATGTATAGTATTCATGGCACAACTACTGGTACAGATATTTTTAAAGGAGTTGAAATGGCCATTAATCAAAAGAACCTTCGATGGAAAAACTTGAAATGTATTACAACTGATGGAGGCAAAAACATGAGTGGGAAAGATAAAGGAGTGGTCGCTCTTGTGTCAAAGGCTGTAGAAAATGACGGTGGTTCAAAACCATTAGTCTTACATTGTATCATTCATCAACAGTCTTTGTGCGGAAAATGTTTGGATATGTCTGAAGTTCTGAAACCAGTCATATCAACTGTTAATTTTATGAGATCTTTTGGGCTGAATCGCCGACAATTCCGACAATTTATTGAAGAGATTGGAGAAAATGACTTACCTTATCATACTGCCGTACGTTGGCTTAGTTGTGGGAAAGTCCTTCAGCGCTTTTTTGAACTTCGAGCAGTGATCGAAATTTTTTTGAATGAAAAGCATCGCCCTCTTACTGAATTACAAAACAACGCATGGCTGTGGAAGTTAGCATTCTATGTTGATTTGACAAAACATGTGAACGAACTGAATTTGAGATTGCAAGGAGAAAACCAGCATCTTCCTGATTTATACACTAATATCAAATCATTCCGGAAGAAATTGATACTGTTTCAATCACAACTACGAAGTAAATGTTTTTCACATTTTAAAACATGTGAAATATTCAGCCACACCACTGAGACAGAGTTTCCTATCGATTTTGCAATCGAAACTTTGAGTGCTTTGAAAATAAATTTTGATACTCGTTTCTCGGACTTCGATGCCTTTGCGAATCAAATTAAGATTTTTCAGGATCCGTTTTGATACTGACATTGAAACCCTAGCCCCGGAACTTCAAATGGAAATGATTGAACTACAGTGCAGTGATATAATTAAGAACAAATATCAAAACTCATCTTTGTTGGAATTTTATAAGAGTCTTCCACTGACACAATTTGATAATTTGCATAAATTTGCTCGTGGGCTGTTTTCTGTTTTTGGTACTACTTACTTCTCCAAAATGAAGTACACAAAAAATGTTTACAGATCTAAATTAACTGATGAGCATCTTAAATCTCTTTTAATAATTGGTACAAGTAAAATTAGTCCACAACTACCAACTATTGTCAGTGGAAAATCTCAATTACATAAATCTCATTAGTATTTCATATGTCTGCATGTTATACATGTCTTGACTCATTACAATTCTGTGTTTCTTTATCCAACTTATCACAAAAACAATAACAATAAGCCTACAACAATGTTATGAGTAGTTAGCCCATGACCATATCAATGTAGATGTCATATTAATAATTATTCAACATAAAATTAGAATACTTCAGTAAACTAAATTTAATTTGCTATAAAAAAATATGTTCTCTAAAAGGAGTTTTCAAGTATGCTAGCTCTCCGCGGGCCGGACAAAATCTGTCCGCGGGCCGGATGTGGCCCTCGGGCCGTAGTTTGGAGACCCCTGCTCTAAAGCATCGTTAAAGTGGAAACGCCAACAAGTTTAATTTCGATGTTAAAATTTACGAGTCTCCAGACCTGCCAACCTTCCCGATTTAGGCGGGAGACTCCCGATTTTCCATAGATTTTCCCGCCTCACGTTAAATAAAGTTATCCTCCCGATTTTTGTATTGGTGAACTTCAAACAGTTTCCAGTATTCTTTTGAAGTTATTTATAGTTCGCAGGTAATGAATGTCATTTGTGTAATTCGTAAATTGGTTTTATTTCAGTGCAAGTGGATGTTTATTGACTTTACTGCAACATTCTAGTGTTTTTGCTCGGTGTTCGTATCTTCACTATGACCAAAAAATACAATTCTCTGTTTTTTGAAACAGGGAACAACTTCCGTGATTGATTGAATCCAGCAAAGGTCAAGTATTTTGCATTTTGTTATGTTTGTCGATGTATTGTTTTTTATATCACATGGTGGAAAAAGTGATATTTTGTAACACGTGGGAGCAAAGAAGCGCCAAGGAAATCTGAAGAGTAACAAAGAAAAAAAAAGTACTTTTGGTGTTAAAAGTGTAAGCGATGGGATTGACGTAATTCATTTTGAAGCATAGTTTGCCGATTAGTCGCCTCCGTAGCGTAGCGGTCAGCATGGTTAGCTGCCGCCCCGCAGGTCCTGGGTTCGATTCCCGGCTCTACCACGAAATTTGAAAAGTGGTACGAGGACTGGAACGGGGTCTACTCAGCCTCGGGTGTTCCAAATGAGTAGAGGGGGTTCGATTCCCACCTCAGTCATCCTCGAAAGTGGTTTTCCGTGGTTTCCCACTTCGTCTTCGGGCAAATGCCGGGATGGTACCTTCTTCAAGGCCACGGCCGCCTCCTTCCCTCTTCCTTGCCTATCCATCCTGACCATCCATTACCTTCCCTCAAGAGGCCCCTGTTCGCTTTGCAGGTAAGGCCGCCTGGGCGAGGTGCCAATCACACCTCACCAGTTGTATCAACTCCGATTAGATGTTCCCAGCTCTAGGACACTGCCTGTAGAGGCGGTAGTGGTGAGTTCCCTCGCTGCGTCCGTGGGTTCCACCAACCTGGAGGGTAAACGACTAAGAAAAGAAAAGAAAAGAAAAGAGAAAGTTTGCCGATGAATTGAGCTAATATGCACTATTTGCATCTCCCGAATTATCCTGATTTTCAGACCAAAATCTCCAGTATTTTGGTTTTGTAAGGTTGGCAGGTATGAGTCTCTTACTGACGGCCTGTTAAGTCTCAAATAGCACACATATCCTGAGAATTGAAGCACATCCGCCACTGCTGAGCCTAGGGCAGCCAATCATTCTGGCCATCGTTCTATTGAATGAGAAAAGGGAGATACAAGCTAATACAGTGTGTCTCGTCACGTCATGTCGGGAAAACAATAATGTGAGACCTCCCCCTGGCGGTGAAGATTGCGACACGTGGAGCCAATAAATACGCGACACACGTGTCTCTTCTGGACCAGTGTTGTCACATTTCACGATCAATGATCACATTGCCAGTTATCTCTATAAATAAAGTGAAAGACGAATTGTACGGAAAATATTAGGTCCATTATGAATTACAGAATTCTGGAAATTAAGAAAACATAACAAACACAATAAAAAAAGAGGCGATTGCTATTTTTTTTGGACATTTATATAGAATGAATGACAACAGGTTAACCAAACAGATATTCAAATATCTTTGGAACAAGAGATTAACAACAACTTGGATTCAAGAAGTTAAAAAGGATTTGGAAAGAAACAACATAAGAGAAGAAGATGCAATAGAGAGAGGAATATTTAGGAAAAAAGTGTTGGGAATGGAAGGGTTCCAAGGAAGGAAGGAAAAGAAAAGAGGCTCAAAATGGTCCGAAGAGAGAAAGAAGATGCATAGTGTGAAGATGACGGATTCCTGGAGGAGGAAGAAGGAGACCTGGAGGAAGAAGAAAGAACACCAAAGGACTAAACATTGAAATTGGCTCGTGGTCCTTAGAAGACCGTAACGGAGAAAGAAGAAAGTGAGAAACATATACAACAAGAAAGCGATTTCCATTAGCACTAAACTATGACACTATCAAACAGTAATTCAACCAGAGTGCCTGTATGCTTCTGAATGCCTAGGACTAACAACTAAAACAGAGGCGGCGTCGGTGGCGTAGTCGGTTGCATGCTGAGCTTCTATGCCCAAGATCGCGAGTTCAAATCCGGCCGAAGTCGGATTTTTAAGAGCGTTAAAATCCCTCAGTATGCCTTCCTTCGGAGGGGAAGTAAAGCTGGCGGTCCCATGTCATAGATTTATGGCATGTTAAAGAACCTTCCACTAATTATACCTGTGTGAAGCTAAATTGTATAGGTTAAGAATGTAAACAACGGTCTTAGGTTCCTACGTTCGTTGCCAAGAACCGACTGCGGTGACGTCTGGTAGTTAAGTTGTGAACTAGTAGTCGTTGACGGTGACGTTTGGCGGCAAAAGTAGGAACTACTTGAAAATTGATCGTCTGCAGTCCTTACTTGAATTAAAACAGATACACACACTAATACAGCCATCGAAAAATTTTAAGAAAAATTCACGGACCAAAAAAAGATGTGCTGACTCATATCGATTACGCAGTAACAAATAAGTATATAAAACATGCGGCAGAATCTCACATACCATACAAAAACGAAGGGTTAAATGCTTTGGATATGTTTTAAAAATGCCTGACAACAGACTCACTAAGACTAAGACTTTCAACCAGCCCAATAGAAAAGGCAACTCTTATGGAAAATGGTTTGCTAACACCAAGAAGGATCTACAAGAAATGAACATCACAGATCAAGACATCCGCAACAGAACCACTTTCAGAAATAAAATACACACACCTGAGGGGTTCCTAGAGCCACAAACAGCGACCAAGAAGAAACAACATTGGACAGCTGAAAATAAAGAAGCTGTGAGCTAGAGAATGAAGGAATACTGGCGCCAAAGAAAACTGAAATCATGAAGAGTTATTTACGTGGTGCTTAGTTGGACAAAATCCATGATGATGAAAGTGAGCTTTCAGTTAAGTTTGAATATTTGTGTTTAACCCAGTCGAGTATGACGGTTTCAGTGACGAAGTTGGTAGCTTGCTGAGCTTCTATGCACAAGGTCGCGGGTTCAAACCCGGCTAAAGCCGTCGGATATTTAAGAGCGTTAAAATCCCTCAGTATGCCCTTCTTCGGAGGGGAAGTAAAGCCGGCTTTCCCATGTCATAGATTTATGGCATATAAAAGAACCTTTCACTAACTACAATTAATGTATATAAAATAATAATAATAATAATAAATAAATAAGCCCGGCACTAAAGCCCGGGAAGGGCCTAGGCCTACCAAGCGGCCGCTACCCAGCCATTTGGCGCGCAGATATTGGGGAGACGCGTGGTCAGCGCATCGGATCCCCTCGACCGTTAATCTTGGATTTCATGACCGGGACGCTGTCTCACTGTCACGCAGCTACTCAATTGTCCTCACGAGGCTGAGTGCACCCCGTTCCAGCCCTCACGTCAATTTCTAAAATCCCTGACGGAGCCGGGAATCGAACCTTGCCCCCCCCCGGGTGAGAGACAGGCACGCTACCCCGACACCACGGGCTGGCAACTACAATTGTGTGAAGCTAAATTTGTAGGTTAGAATTGATTAATGCTCTATTAGTTTCAACGTTCGTGGCCAGGTGCTGGTTGCAGTGGCATTTTGTAGCCAAGTTCACAGTTAGGTGTCGTTAACGGTAGCATTTGGTAGCAAAAGTAGGAACAACTTGAAATTGATCGTATGCAGTCCTTACCTGAATTAAAGATAACACACACTAATACAGCCATCACAATTAGGCTAACACCGGTTATCAGACTTATTCTACACACACCCAAAGTACACGGAGCTACATGACCACGTTGTCGCAGCCCCTAAATTGAGGAACCAACCAATCGGATGAGTTATATAGTGATCAAATGTATAGTCAGTTTCTTATGGGCTAGCTTCAAAACAACCGGATCAAATGACGTGAAAATTCGTAAGTAGAAGAATGGTCTACGTTTTTCTGTCACTGAATTCCCATACATGACTTCACTGCATTTACTGGTACAATGACGCTGTGTGTGTGAAATGGCCAACATTGAGAATGGACAGCTCACTTTCGTGGCATAGCATTGAAGGATCACCTAGTCACGCGGATATACAGTATATTTAAAGACTCATACAGCCATGTCAAATTGGCAGGTGAAAAGCTAAAGGAAGTAGGAGACTTCTGTTACATAGGAAGCAAAATAACCAGTGATGGACGAAGCAAAGAAGATATAAAAAGTAGGTTGGCTCAGGCAAGAAAAGCATTTCTACAGAAAAGAAATCGGTTGACATCGAATATAGATTTAGTTATTAGGAAGTCATTTTTGTAGGCCTTTGTCTGGAGCGTGGCGCTCTATGGAAGTGAAACTTGGACCTTTGGAGCAGCAGAAAAGAGGAGAATTGAAGGGTTTGAAATGTGGTGTTACAGGAGAATGATGATCAGATGGGTAGATAGGTTAACAAATGAAGAGGTATTAAGACGAGTGGGAGAGGATAGATGCTTCTGGCGACTGTTAATAAAGAGAGGAGATAGGTTGGTAGGACACACACTACGACATCCAGGAATAGCAAGCTTAGTTATGGAAGGAAGGGTCGAGGACCAGAACTGTAGAGTAGACCAAGGTTAGAATATGTTAAACAGATTGCCTCGGATGTAGGGTGTGGTAGCTATATAGAGATGAAAATATTAGCTCAGGACAGGGAAGAATGGAGATCTGCATCAAACCAGTTGAAAGACTGAAGACTCCAACAACAACAACAACAACAACAGAGCCATCTAACAGTAAATGCAGTTGATACATCTCTTTGACTGACATAGGAAGAAAATTATCTATATCCTTCGGTTTAAGAAATTTGCTAGACTCTTCGAGTATCAGTGGAAGCAATAATTAGGTGTCTGTTATGTGTGGACTATGAGATAAGAAAATGAAGTTAGTTGTATGCAGTAAAGGAAACAAAACAATACCCATTTACTGGTGCAATGACCAATGAACACTCCCATGGCGTAGCATTGAAAGTCAGCGGATCACGGGGAGACATATTCACAGATTCACAAAGCCACCAGTAAATGCAGCAGTCATCTACTGGACTAAGACAATTTGTACGCAGTGAAGGTATGTCGGGAGCTGGCGTTGTCATGGATACGTTTGGATTCTTTCATCAAAGTTTGCAGTAGCTGGCGTTGTCATGGATACGTTTGGCTATCCCTTCATGATAGTTTGCAGTAGCTGACGTTGTCTTGGATACGTTTGGATTCCTTAATCAATTTCACAGCCCGGGAATGCGTTTTAGGCACTGCCAGCTGGATCGCATCCCTCCTGGCTGCTTTAGACTGCCTGTCCATTCAACGATTACAGCATTGGTTTATGCGTACAACCTCGTTTCCAAATATAGACGCTAAGAGCAGCACCAACCCGCTGTGATCGCCACTTTTTCAAGTCACTGTTGCAGACATTTGTTTTGTATTGATGTTAGTGGCGTCAATAATTATAGCCTGTTCTTTATTCGGTGTTAACTGTATTGCAGAAGCATAACTTTTCTGGGATTTCTTGGGTACATTGAGGGTAGAACTGTCGGTAAGGTTAGGTAAGGTCTGACTTCCTTGGTAAGAAGCCATTGCTTTGAGTGTGAAAGGCTTTGGAGCCTCGCTGAATTACGATGTTCAACCGTTTGTTGTTTGTTTTCCGCGAAGTTGTGGTTTGGTTTTTAGAATGCCGTACTGCTGCGTGCTCTTTTGTAAATCATAAATGAAATCTGCAATTAATATAAATCGTGTACGCCTCGAAGTGTTGAATGGGCAGGCAGTTTAAAGCAGACAGGAGGGACGCGATGAAGCTGACAGTGAAAAAGCCGCGGTGATCACAGTGGGTTGGTGCTGCAACCTACGTATCTTGTACTCCTCTGAGCGTTGAATGGGCAGGCAGTCTAAAGCAACCAGGAGGGATGCGATCCAGCTGGCAGTGCCTTAATCAATTTCGCAGCCCGGGAATGCGTTTCAGGCAAATGAAGGACTTAATGAAATGAATAATACGTTTTCTAGTAATCCTGAGATGGCGTTAGTATTGTGGTTTTCTCACAGTGTTACGATACACGTTCATATATATACAGGGTGAATTTTAATTACACCGATAAACTGCAGGAAGAGCTTCCTGACTGGAATTCCAGCAAAAAAGTTCTTATTAACATATTGGAAATGGACGGCGAGTGTGCAACGACAGCAAGTAGTCCCGGCACACACTTACACAGTTTGAAGCTCATCCATGTAACAATAGGTGTTCAAAGTGGCCTCCATTGGATGCAATGCAAGAGTTCACACGTAGCATCATACACCCTGGGCACAAAGTCCCGTTACCCCTATACATTTCAGGAAATACGTTGATTTTTTTTTTAAATCTGTTTCAGATATAATCAATGGCTGATACTAGTGACTATAGCATTGAAGAACGCATTGTCACAAGCACTTGGGTTCATGAGAGACCAAGAACAGGGAAAACGTTGGAACAGGTGCGTACTGACTTTGAGCAGCGATTTGGACGACGTTGGGAAAAGAAACTGTTCTCTACAGGCAGCGTGAAGGACAAACCAAGAAGTGGTCGACCATCAACAAGAGGGGAACAATGCTGAGAAGTCGCGGAGTCAGTGGAAAGATCACCAACGAAGTCAACTCGTAAACGATCCGCGGAACTGGGTATACCCCGGTCAACTCTGCGCAAACACATGCAACATGACTTAAAGTTGCACCCATATCGACCAAAGTGTTGTCTTTTGAGGAGGCTGTCGTCCGAATCGCTGCTCAAAGTCAGTACGCACCTGTTCCAACGTTTTCCCTGTTCTTGGTCTCTCATGAACCCAGGTGCTTGTGACAATGCGTTCTTCAATGCTATAGTCACTAGTATCAGCCATTGATTATATCTGAAACAGAAAATGTTTAAAAAAATCAATGTATTTCCTGAAATGTATAGGGGTAACGGGACTTTGTGCCCACCCTGTAGATTGCGGCACTCTTTCGAATGTGCCGGCCTGTACCTGAACAGCATCACGGACTTCGCGGACACTCTGTTGAAGGTTCTGCACGTCGGGAACGGATGCATCATTCACAACACTTTTTAGATGCCCCCACAAGTAAACATCCAGAGGGTTAGGTCCGATGATCGAGCAGGCCATGCAAGAGGGCTTCCGCGTTCTATCCGTCGTGTGGGGAAGGTGTTTTCGAGGTATCGGTGAACAGTAATGCGGAAGGGGGGCGGCGCTCTATCATGCTGTATTCACATGACTTGTGTTGCCAAAGGCACATTATCATGCAATAGTGGCAGCGTGTTCTGCAGGAAGTTCAGATGATATTTACCACGGTAACGAAGCATTTCCGGACATAATTATGTTGATATGGGCTTTTTGCTCCATTTCCAGTCAGGAAACTCTCCCTGCAGTTTGTCGGTGTACTTAAAATTCAGTGAGGCACTTAAAACTATTTTTCGAAATATTTGGATTATATCGGATTAAAAATAAGTTGCATTAAAAGTTGTTCAACTCGAAGAGAGACATCCATTAATATAAAACTCGACCCCCCTGCACCACCACTGGGGGTGGGAAGAGGGGGGGGGACTTTGAAATCTTAAAAAGGAACCCCTATTTTTATTGCAGATTTGGATTCTCCGTCACAAAATATGTAAGTTTTGTTTGGAACATTTTTTTTCGTTTCATGATAGATGGCGTTGTAATTGACAATCTCCTTGTAACTAAGCACCCCGAGATAGTGAGAGGCAAGGGGACGCACAGTAATTAAGCTCCCCAAGATAGTGACAGGCAAGGGGACTCACAGTAATCAAGCACCCAGAGAGAGTGAGAGGCAAGGGGAACCACGAAAATCAAGCACCCCGAAGGGAACAAATTACTACCACGTCCACGTCATTGTTCCTGTGTAACGCTAAAATTAGTCTAAGAATGCATTGCGGGAGGGTTGGTGGTGTCACATGATAGCATTTTCAAAAATATCAAAAAAACTTTGATTTTCCTAATCTGATGTGTATTTTTTTGAGATATTACCATTTTTCAACAATTTTCAACTCATTTTCATTTTTGCCGATCACAGCGCCATCTAAATACAAATAGTGGTTCCTATTCAAGATTTCAAAGTCACCCCCCACCCCTTCCCCCCCAGGGGTGGTGCAGGAGGGTCGAGCTTTATATTATTGGATGTCCCTCTTCGAGGTGAACAACTTTTATTGCAACTTTTTTAAAAATCCGATTTTTATTTTTCTAAATATTCCGAAAACCAGTTTTAAATGCCTCACCCTGTACAGTATATGGGAGATACTGCATGTAGGAAATGGCGAAGGGCACCTCAAAGAAAGAGCAAATTTTGAAAATTAGATTAAAAATAGTTTTAATTAAAATTTTGAAAGTTTTCTTCTGGAAGCAAAGATGTTTCGGGTCCGATTTACCTTGCTGCTCCACCCCATAAACCAACAAGATATGTTTCATTGGAAATGGTTGGTTGGTTAGTTCTTAAGTTTAGGGGCTGCGACAACGCGGTCATGTAGCCCCGTGTACTTTTGGGTGTGTGTAGAATCTGTCTGATAACCGGTGTTAATTGTGATGACTGTATTAGTGTGTGTTATCTGTTGTTTTAATTTAAGTACATACTGCAACTTAGAATGTTTCAAATAGTTCCTACTTTTGCCGCCAAGCGCCACCGTCAACGACTACTAGGCCAAGTTCAGAACTTAGCTACTAGACGACACCGCAGTCGACTCTTGGCAACGAACGTAGACACCTAAGAGCGTTGTTTACATTCTTCACCTATCCAATTTAGCTTCACACAGGTGTAATTTGTGGAATGTTCTTTAACATGCCATGGGACCGCTGGCTTTACTTCCCCTCCGAAGGAAGGCATACTGAGGGATTTTTAACGCTCTTAAAAAATCCGACGGCTTTGTATATAATTGTTGTATAAGATTTATGACAGACTCAATTATAAAAGTAATATTGTAATTTTTGTCTGTATCTTCCCCCTTGAGGGACAGTTAGAGAAAAATAAATAAATTCATCTGGGCATTCTATAGCGCCGTGGCATATTGATTGTTAACCTATTATCCTTATGTTTAACGGAAACACACAAAGAAAGTCAGTAAAAGATGTTTGACGTCACTGTTTTAGACAGCTGACTGCTCTCAAGAGGAAGTCGTCAACATGTCCACCTCATCCCCTGCCACGCCCAACCCTCTGATGCATCTGCACTTCATTAGTAAAGTGCATTTTCTGTCCAGTTATCTCCAGGTGAAGAAGATTGCTATCATCATTCAGATGAGAACAAGATGCACGCACACCGGCTATTGCATGTGAATACATTGGCTTCATATATGAACCATTGTAATCAATCAACGATTCCGTATTGAGTAATTAACTTTAAAAGAGGATTTACTTACATAAATAAGGAGGGTTTCTTTGAGACTTGTCGAAGAAAGCGTTAATTAATTGATACTATTTACCGTACTGGTTCCGAACACTGCATGTTCATTATCAGCTTAACCCAAAAATCAGAGCAATAAGATTTTCAGAGGTACCACCGTTGAGAATATCTCATCCATACCTACTTTATTTTCTCCATGTTTCTAAGCCCCCTGTTACATGATACGTCCATTCCTACTTCAATTGCTCCTTGTTTCTAAGCCTCCTGTTACATGATACTTAAGTCCGTTCCTACGTCAGTTTCTCAATGTTTCTAAGCCCTCTGTTACATGATACTTACGTCCGTTTCTACTTCAATTTCTCCATGTTTCTAAGGCCCCTGTCACATGATACGTCCGTTCCTACGTCAGGTTCTCCACGTTTCCAAGGCCCCTGTTACATGATACGTCCGTTCCTACTTCAATTTTTCCATGTTTCTAAGCTCCCTGTTACATGATACTTACGTCCGTTCCTACGTCAGTTTCTACATGTTTCTAAGCCCCCTGTTACATGATACATACGTCCGTTCCTACTTCAATTACTCTATGTTTCTAAGCCCCCTGTCAAATGATATTTACGTCCATTCCTACATCAATTACTCCTTGTTACTTCACAGCGCACAGGCCTGCTCTAAGCCTTCTGTCAAAATATACTTTCATCCGGAAAGTGCGTAAGCCTACTTCCAGGCCCCTGTCACATGAATGAAATGTTTATCTTGAAACATCTGACTTCATTCAACGATAATACAATATGCAACATGCCACTGCAAATGCCAACGGAAGCGCATCAAGAAATCACTAAGCATTCTTCATTGATGAGAGTATATAAAACAAACTCTTAGCTGGTGGGCTGATAAGAGCTCCAATTAGCTAGATCAATCATGTCGCCGCTCAGTGGAAGTATTGTTCAACCAAACCCTCGCTCAACGTGTTATCGCTAGGCGCTGCGAGTTGTGCAGTGATGATAAACAAGGAATGTTCGTCGGGCCAAGGATTGGGCTTAACATCAAGGCCATTTGTAAAGTGGCAAAGGTCACTGCACGCGTGGAAAATAATAATATTGTGATGTGCCACTGGTCATTTTTCAGATTTTCTAAATTTTGCTGAATTAAAAGAAACAGTTCCATTTGATGTTCTGAACCAAAAGAAAATTGTTCCAGTTCAATTTATTGATCCTAAGGAAACAGTTCTAATTCAAATTATTACCAAAAGAAAATAGTTCCCTAACCAAAAGAAGAACAGAAGTTTTTTAACTAGAAGGAACTAGTTCCAAATTGCGTTCCTAATAAGAAACAAATAGTTCCTGTTCAAGTTCCTAACTAAAAGGAATTAGCTCCAGTTGAAGTTCCTAACCAAAAACAAACAGTTCCTTTTCAAGTTCCTAACCAAAAATAAACAGTACCTTTTCAAGTTCTTAACTAAAAGGAACTAGTTCTAGTTGAAGTTCCTAACCAAAAACAAACAGTACCTGTTCAAGTTCCTAACCAAAAGGAACTAGTTTCAGTTGAAGTTCCTAACCAAAAATAGTTCCAATTCAGCATCCTAACCTAAAGGAATTAGTTCCCTACCCAAAAGGTAACAGTTCCATTTCAAGTTCCCGACCAGAAAGAAACAGTTTCAATTCAAATTCCTAGCCAAAAATAAACAGTTCCTGTTCAAGTTTTAACGAAAAGAAACTGCCCTAGTTCCAGATGTTCATTTCCTTCGACAGAATTTAAAGATGTGACAGCATTTATGTAACATCTTTTTAAACGACAGTTTGAGGCCATCCTTCCATTCAAAGCTTGACATACTTACTCTGTCCGTCCCACATTATAATATGATCTTGCTCTGGACGGATATGAGTTTCCAGGGCTACAACGAAAACTACATTTAATTCCAAAGAACACTATGGTATGCAAATCAAGTCCTTAAAAAAGTAGTTCCGTGAAGAACTAAATGGCCTATTTTCATACCTCCTACTTATGTTAATTAAATCGCTAATTGCAGAAACCACCTAAGTGCACTTTTTCAAATGGTTGGGAAAATCAAAATAACTTTGTGGCAGTGTAAGTTGAAGTCTGACCTCCTTGTAATTTTTTATGAAACTTTAATATGCTAGAAAAGAGTAGCAAACATGAAATATTTTTTTTAAAAAAATGCTATAAAAATAAAAACAAGATGTTCAATAAAGAACGTACAGCCTGCTTTCTCCTAAATGCGTGGGTATTGCTATAACTCTTTGCCCTTTTCAGGGAGCATAATTGAATGCTGGTTGTACAGTGTGTCCGCAAAGTCTCTCCGCAGCGCGTGTGTCGCCTTGCAGGACATGTTGGGTTGGCAGTACATTCATGGGATGTTGTTACAAGGAAAACAATTACATTAAATTATGTAATGCGGTACTCAACACTATCACACTGTGCTCTGCAAAGTTTCCACCAGCATGGAAAAACTCTTCCAATATAAACACACGCTCTTCAGTAGTAAGCATTTCCACTAGACTCAGCTTGCACAAGAACACAACTTACAGCGTCAATGCTGTCATGCACAGGCACTCACTGTCAGAAATAATGAACCGGTATTCTTCACCCTATCACTCCAGTTGAAGGCCAACACGGAACAAGTGCATGCTTATGCGAACTGCTGTGATAAGACTTTGCGTATACAGCGACATGAATGTGCTGCCAACGTTCAACGAGACCCGCTGCTGCGGAGAGACTATGTGGACACACAGTAGTAGCTTGTTGAAATACAACGTACGGATATTACACATGGATATGAGGTGCCCTTTGCTAGTGCTACCTCTGTAAAAAAAAAACATTCAATTCAGTTTCACCGTGTTTGAATTGATATGGGGAATCGATTTGCACACATACATGGCTGCTATCTGCAAACTATTGGGTTGACGACCTTGTAGATCATTCAAAAGATGCTTCCCACAAAAATGTAATTTGGTAGAGATCCAATGTTTAGGTTGGTCGTAATTTGATATAAGCTTTTTACATTTGGGTGGCCTCCATTACGTTTCCGTCAAGATGACGGCGATATAAAACATGACACGGAGGTGCCTTTTGCTAGTGCTACCTCTGTACCAAATTTCGTTCAATTTGTTTTCACAGTGTTCGAAAAGATATGGGGAATAGATTTGCACACATACATAGCCGCCATCCACTAATTATTGGGCTGATTACCTTGCAGTTTGGTCAAAAGATTCTTTATACATAAAGGTATAATGTTGCAAAATTTGGTAGAGATCAGATGATTAGGTTGGTCATAATTTGATTCAAGCTCTTAACATTTGGGTGGCCGCCATTACGTTTTCGTCGAGATGGCGGGGATATAAAACATGACACTGGAGTGCACTTTGCTAGTGCTACCTCTGTACTAAATTTCGTTCAATTCGGTTTCACTGTGTTTGAATTGATAGGGGGGAATCGATTTGCACACATACATAGCCGCCATCTGCAAACTATTGGGCTGATGACTTTGTAGTTTAGTCAAAAGATGCTCGCCATATGAATATATGTTGTTGCAAAATTTGGTAGAGATCGGATGATTAGGTTAGTCGTAATTTGATTTAAGCTTTGAACATTTGGGTGGCCGCCATTACGTTTCCGTCAAGATGGCGGCAATATAAATCATGACACTGAGGTGCCCTTTGCTAGTGCTACCTCTGTACCAAATTTTGTTCAATTCGGTTTCACCGCGTTTGAATAGATAGGGGGAATTGATTTGCACACATACATGGCCGCCATCCGCAAAGTATTGGGCTGATGACTTTGTAGTTTGGTCAAAAGATTCCTCATACATAAAGGTATAATGTTGCAAAATTTGGTAGAGATCAGATGATTAGGTTAGTCGTAATTTGATTTAAGCTTTGAACATTTGGGTGGCCGCCATTACGTTTCCGTCAAGATGGCTGTGATATAAAACATGACACTGAGGTGCCCTTTGCTAGTTCTACCTCTATACTAAATTTTGTTCAATTCGGTTTCACCGTGTTCGAATTGATAGGGGGGGACAGACATTCAGAGTACACACACTCACACACACAGACTCACTCACAGACAGACAAACATTTTTTGGCCCTGTGTAGATCTCATAAATCTACTTTCATTTTTTGCAAAAATCGAAAGTAGGCTAATAAACATTGCACTTAGGTTGTTTCTGAAATAAACAACTTTTCCTGTTTGTTTCCTGTTAATTTCTGTAGCAATTATTTAAGAAACTAGCTTTTTTTATCTATGCAAGTGTAAAGATGAAAGGTTAAGTAAATAACACCATTCTATTCATAAAAATTTAATAGATATCATTAATAAACCACAAAATACAAATTAGAACAATAAAAGGCTTTCTGGCTTTATTCAGCGTCTGGCATATCCTCGGCACATTCTCTCTCGGTTGTTGGCCATTGAATGATGCTGTCATAAAATTCTTCATAACCAACGGTGTAGTCCATTATTTTTTTCAAGTCTTCAACTTTCTTTTCGTTGATTGAAACCTAAAACCAAAAAATTGCATTTTTCAGAACCCAGTAAAAGTTTATAAAGTTATTATAGGCTACAAAATGTTGCTTTTATTTGCTCGATAATTTTATAGCCCTTGAATAATATTATTGTAATCAACTTACCTTTCCCAAAGGATAAGCCTTCTCGGAAGGTAGTTCAGATGGGCTGTCGGTTTTCAGTAGTGCGAAAGTAGATGAAAATCCTCCAATAAACGCCTTTGCCACAACTTGTCCTCAGGCGCGGATCTAGAGTTTGGTTTGGGGGGGGGGGCAGAGAATCGATCTAGAGTTTGGCCTTTGGGGGGGGGGCGGGCGGGGGGAAGGTCAGAGAATCGAAATTGTTAAGAAAAATGGTATCACTAAAAACGCAATCACAAAATAACCAAACGTACAAAACCAGACCAATTTTTTTGCAAGCTACATGGATAGAAATTCGATGCGTTTAGCGCACCAAAAATATTCGTACAAATTGCAACGGCGTGTTTTGCGACTTTTACATCGAGCTTCGAGAAAAGGATCAAGGTACGTTACAGTTTCGGCAAGTCGAGTTGGTACCGACAAAGGGAGAAAGTCACAGCTTATATTGCCAACCAAGCTTGCGGTTTGGAAGTCGGCAAAAAATTTTGGTGCGAAAAAATCCCCAGTTTCCTATCCGTGCATTGCTGCACATTCATCGTGACATCACTATAAACATCGATTCGGTAATCACAAGGTTTGCTAAATAAAATAGACGAGTTGATTTTGTTGTATAACTAATAGTTTTTATACAAGAGGTTTGAAGTTGTGAATATGTACAGTTGTAACAGAACATAATAATTCCAATAAAGATAATTCAGTATTGAATAAAATGAAAAAAAAACTGTTTTTCAGTTAAAATTCGTTAAGTTTTATTTGTCTGGTAATTGTGTTTTCGTTTTTTGAGTTTGCAAAAAACTTTGGTCTCCGTTTGGGGGGGGGGGTCATGACCCCCGTGACCCCCCCCCCCCCCTTGAATCCGCGCCTGCTTGTCCTGGAGTACCTTTAGAGTACAGAAACTATTTGTAACTAGAAACCTTGAATGGCTCCTTACGTTCTCTTGGTTCTGCCCCGCGTGAAGTTTCATTAGAGTTTGTTATTTTCTTGTATGATGTAGGCCACCAATGTTTAAAACTTAAATCATCGTCCGAGGTAAAACGTCCAGACACACTTGCATTTAAGATGAGCTCAGCATACTCATCTGGAGTATAAATTCTGTCTACCTTCCTCAAGAGCCGTTTAATACTCCCAATATCCCTGTCACAAGGCGAAAACGAGTGCCCACGGACAGGAAAGTTATGCGTAATCGTCTCAAACCGACCTCTGTCACAGATATTCAATAAGAAACGCACAACTGTGTGATTCTTATTTTGGCCCGTTGGCCCATCACAAAACAATATGAGGTGCTTGACATTAAATGGAAGTTTAGTGTCAAAATAATGTGGCAGCATAGAACAGACTTCATCTGGACCTTTGTTTGCTCCTCCACTGTCATGAGTGGAGGAATGAATTTACCGCAAAAAGAACCTAAGCGACGGCGCTTGGGTTCTTTCTGAAATAAACACATTTTTGCACAACTGCCTAACAGCATTGATTATATGGAACATAGGTTATTTCAGCAAAAAACTATGTATTTATCTCCGAATAGCAACATCCCGTCAAAAACTCCATTTTGAAAAAAGTGTCACTTAGGTGGTTTCTGCAATTAGCGATTCAATTGCCTCTATCAACATACAAAATTTCAGTTTGATTACTGTAATAGATTCGTAGATATTGAGAACCGTCTAAATATTTGGGATGGTCGCCATATTGGATATTTATATATGCAGGTCATAGTTATGTACTATTAGATGAAGATCATTGCGTAGGTTTATTGTTCAATTTTCAGTCGCATGATTAGGACACAAGAAATTAAAAACGAGCTTTTAAAATTTCTCACAGCCGCCATCTTGAGGTTATGAAAACAACTGAAACAAATTAGAGGTCAGTGGATTAAGAATTGTATAAGCATTTACCGTACCAAGTTTCACTGTGCTCGGATGGTTAAATCGCGGGAAATGTCTATTTAAATGTTTGAAATTCGCTTGGTCGCCATATTTGTTTTGTTCTTAAGTTTATGAAATCACATACGTGAAATTCTAGGAGTGCCCTTCGGCACCGTACAATATTTCAGGGTGGTCTCAGTAGCAGTTTCGGAGATATCGAATGCCGGTGAAATATTTCGCACAGCCGCCATGTTTGACGGGTGAAACGTATTAAAATTTGAAGGGCGCCGTCGGGGTTGGACAAAATAGTACTATGACCTCACCGAGTTTCATTGAAATCGCTCGAGCCGTTTAGATTTCATTAGGGACACACACACACACATACGCAAACACACGGACAAAAGCTTATTTTTCCATAATTGAAAATAGGCTAAAAAAAAACAGGTACAACCTACTCTTTGCCATGTCGACTTAATTGAGCTGGTTGGTTGGTTCCTCAGTTTAGGGGCTATGACAACGCGGTCATGTAGCCCCGTGTACTTTGGGTGTGTGTAGAATCTGTCTGATAACCGGTGATAATTGTGATGGCTGTATTAGTGTGTGTTATCTGTTTTTAAGGGGACTTGGTAGGGTCTACATCTATAATGTTAAATTTACGGTTTTTAGGTACATTTTTCTCGGAAACGTTTCACACTAAAGGCTTCATTTTTTCTCATGCATTCTTTATACCTTCTTGCATGTTTAACTCATCAGAGATATTCGACCAAATGTTTTAATAAATGCAACATTTTTTTGGGAAAAAATCGCTTACTTATTAGTCCCTTGTTTCTGTACTAAACACTTCTCTCCAAAAGCGTCGTGTTAGAAAGTGTGTATATTATGAGTTTATGTAACATATGAAAGTTTCAAGATTGTATACTGGATAGTTCTTGAGAAAATGTTTCTTTTGTTCAGAAAAAAGTGAACTTGCAGAAACAAGCCTTCATAGTATTTCAATGTAACCATGCCCCATATGATGGATAATCTGGGTTGTCTTGCATCTCATCCTCTAGTTTCATTTGAATTTTAAAAAAATTGCCAAATTTCACCCCACCGGGTCCCCTTAATCCAAGTAAGGACTGCAGACATTCAATTTTCAAGTAGTTCCTACTTTTGCTACAAAACGTCACCGTCAACGACAGCTAGTTCTGAACTTGGTTACTAGATGCCACCACAGTCGGCTCCTGGCGACGAACGTTGGAACCTACGAGAGTTAGTCAAATCTAACCTATTTTTATTTATCTATTTATTTATCGTATGGCTTTTAGAGCCGGGAGTGTCCGAGGACATGTTCGGCTCGCCTGAGTCTGTAGCTGCTTCCAGCGGACACCCTAAAGGGTGGGCTACAAATTCCGTTCAATTTCAAGTAGTTAAAACATTCGCCACCAGATATCAATGATACCTAGTGGTGAACGTTGGAACTTTCATATAGCGTTCTGACGAAATCTAACCTAACAATTTTGCTTTACACAAGTTTAATCTGTGAAAGGATCATTTACAAGCCATAAATCTATGACATGGGTCCGCCGGCTTTACTTCCCCTCCGAAGGAAGGCATACTGAAGGATTGTAACGCTCTTAAAAAATCCGACGACTTCGGCCGGGTTTGAACCCGCTATCTTGGGCACAGCAGTTCAGCATGCTACCGACTACGCCACCGAAGCCGGATAAATTTAACCTATAATTTAGCTTCACACAGGTGTAATTAGTGGAATGTTCTTTTACATGCCATAAATCTGTGACATGGGTCCGCCGGTTTTGCTTCCCCTTCAAAGGAAGGCATACTGAGGGATTTTAACGCTCTTAAAAAATCCGATGACTTCGGCCGTGTTTGAACCCGCGACCTAGTCTTAGAAGCTCAGCATGCTATCAACTACGCCACCAAAGCCACTCTTAATAATTGAGCTATTCGTTTGTCTGCGTGTCATGCTCGTTACCATGGTAACCGACTATTGAGCACGCCAACTGGGCTCATATTTCTGTCAACATCAATCTCTTTCATTTACACGCGCGCGCTGCCTTCTCATTTACACAGTGAAATAGGAGCGGATGCTAATTCCACTCAAGGTTAATAGAATGCATTCACAATGTCGAAAGGAAGAAGCCAAACAGAGCACTAACGAACCATTGAGACCGTATGTTCATCACGTAGAGCGGGGATTCCCAAACTCGGTGGCACTCCAGGGATACCAATATCGGTACCAGAGTAGGGACCTCCCGCCCTCTCCTCTGAAATCTCATTAATATCTTATAATAATAAACTACTGTTCCAGTTAACGGGGATCAGTGGAAAAGGGGCACAAACCACATGTGTTTGAGTCTTCAGACTTTGAGTGGTTTGATGCAGCTGTCCACGCCTCCCTGTCCTGAGCTAATCGTTTCATCTCTACATAGCTTCCACACCTTACATCCGAGGCAATCTGTTTAATATATTCCATTCTGCCCATACAGTTCTTGACCTCGACCGTTCCTTACGTAACTAAGTTTGCTATTCCTGGGTGTCTTAGTAGACTATGTGTCCTACCAACCTATATCTTCTCTTCATTAGCAGTCACCAGAAACATCTCTCCTCTCCCACTAGTCTTAATACCTCTTCATTTGTTACCCTATCTACTCATCTGATCTTCATCATTCCCCTGTAACACCACATTTCAAACGCTTCAATTCTCCTCTTTTCTGCTTCTCCAACAGTCCAAGTTTCACTTCCGTAGAGCGCCACGCTCAAGACAAAGGCTTTCAAAAATGACTTTCCAATACCTAAATCTGTATTCGATGTCAACAGATTCCTTTTCTGTAGAAATGCTTTCCTTGCCTGAGCCAACCTACTTTTGATATCCTCTTTACTTCGTCCATCACTGGTTATTTTGGCTCCTAAGTAGCTGAAGTGTCCTTAAGCTTTTCATCTGCCGATTTGACGTCAATTTCAATTTCAATTCTTATTTATTTCGGCTGCATTCCAATATTTTTGTTTTACATTTATTGATTTTCATCATGAATTCTTTCCTCAAGACGGAGCCCATTCTATTTAAAAAATCATTCAAATCCTCTGGTGTGTCGGCCAAGATGACGATGTCATAAGCAAATCTCAGAGTCGAAATTATTTCTTTTTGAATCTTTACTCCTACTTTAAAATCATCTCTAATTTCCTTCATTGCTTGTTCAATGTACAGATTGAAAAGTATGGGTGATAAGTTGCTGCCTTGCCTTACACCTTTCTGAATACCAGCTTCTCTCTCATGTCCTTCATCTCGTATGACTGCTGTCTGGTTTCTGTATAGATTGTAGACCACCCTCCTATCCCTGTACTTTATTCCAACCGTTTTCAAAATGTCAAACAACTTACTCCAATCAACGTTATCAACATCCTTTAGTAAGTCGGAATAGTTCGGTTAGTTTTCCTATTATTATTATTATTATTATTATTATTATTATTATTATTATTATTATTATTATTATTATTATTATCGATAGCCTCCGTGGCTTAGGCGGCAGCATGCCAGCCTCTCACCGCTGGGTCCGTGGTTCAAATCCCGGTCACTCCATGTGAGATCTGTGCTGGACAAAACGGAGGCCGACAGGTTTTTCTCCGGGTACTCCGGTTTTCCCTGTCACAATTTCATTCCAGCAACACTCTCCACTATCATTTCATTTCATCTGTCATTCATTTAATCATTGCCCCAGAGGAGTGCGACAGGCTTCGGCAGCCGGCACAGTTCATATCCTCGCCGCTAGATGGGGGCTTCATTCATTCCATTCCTGACCCGGTCGGAGACTGGAAGCAGGCTGTGGATTTTTCATTATTATTATCATTTTAAATTATCTTGTCGACTTCGTCGTTACGCTGGGGTCTAGCGTTACGTTACGGTGACGGACGGAAAAGATGCACTGAGGTGTATGACGTCATAGTACAGCTTGGTGCATGTGTACCCCGACAATCTCTACTTCGTTAGTGAAAAATGAAAATCTACAGCCTGCTTCCAGTCTCCGACCGGGTCAGGAATGGAATGAATGAAGCCCCCATCTAGCGGCGAGGATATGAACTGTGCCGGCTGCCGAGGCCTGACGCACTCCCCTGGGGCAATGATTAAATGAATGACAGATGAAGACAAAAATCCCCGATTCTTGGATGTCACGGGTAATCTAGAGAACCACTGGATGGATTCTGATGCGGTTTTCACCATTCTGCAAAGGATATCTCGAGGAAAGATTATGTAGAAAATAATTTATGTATGATCAAAGGAAGCCAAGCAGTAATGATTTCAGTGAAAAAAGTCGAAAACAAACTCGGCGTCCGTGCGCTTCTTAAGCTTACGCTGGGCAAACCGTTAAACATATCAATACACTATGAGCGTAAGAATTGGTCAGCATGAAAAGTTCTACAAAAAAGTCCGCGAGGGCATATCTCTATCTTCAATACATCGCCCACTATAAGTGTTTTCAGACTGGATGGAAGGGGCAAGTCCCCGCGCGCTCTGGTGAGCGTGACGGCATCCCGCGCGCCAGACCTTGCTTTGCCCTTGGTTTTCACTTGTCCTTCGCGAGTAATTTGAAACAAGATAAGCAGATAATTTTCTTACATGTCAAGAGTCTTTTGCTTCGAGCGAAGCGTGAAGCCTCCAGCCTTTCTAGCATTTTTCAGCATTTGTAGCATTTAAAAAGATACAAAGTCTAGTCTTTCAGACTGTCTGTCACTTTATTATTATTAATATTATTATTTATTTATTTATTTATTTATTCGTTAATTCCCCATAAGGAGAGCGTTACAACACAATCAATTTTCATGTTTCATTCTGGACCTTTCTTCTTTTTTCCCAAAAACCTCTCATATAGACACTATGTTTCCTCTTTCTCTCTTCTGTCCACCTCTTTGCTGGTTGTCTCTCTTTGGGAGTTTGCTCAAACTTCTGTAGTCTAAGTTTTTCTCTGTATTTGCTCCTGTCTGCGATGTCTTCTGGAGAGATGTTTAGTTTCTTAAGGTCTTCCACGGTTTCCTTTACCCAATTGGATTTTAGTGTGCTATTCGTAACTATGTTAAAAATTTTCTTGGTCAGTCTGTCTTCGGTCATCCTATGTATATGTCCATAAAATTTTGCCCTTCTTTTCCTTATGTTGTTTGTAATCGTCTCTGTCTGTTTGTACAGTTCTATTGTCGGTCTCTTCATCCATATTCCCTCTTTCTGAACTGGCCCGTAGATCTTTCTGAGAATTTTTCTCTCTTGTTTTTCTAATTCCTTGATTTTTGTTCGCCCCTTGATTGCTGTCGTTTCTGAAGCGTATAAGGCCTCTGGTAAGACTACTGTACGATAGTGTCGTAATTTGGCATTGATGGAAATACTTTTTTTATTGTAGTGGTTCCATGTAAGTCGGTATGCTTTCTGCAATTTAGCGATCCTGTCTTCATTGGATGCCAAGTTCAGTCCTGTTTTCTGTAAAATCTCTCCTAGATATTTGAAACTTTCCACTTGTGTTATTTTTCCATACTTGGTTTCCAGTGGGTGCTTGTCTGTAGATTTTGTGTCCATGAACTGTGTTTTTTCGTATGAGATTTGTAACCCTGTTTTGGCAGAGATTTCATGTAGCGTCTCTAGAGCTTCTTTGGCTTCTTTTCTGTTATTTGTTATAATCGCTACATCATCGGCATGGGCCAGACACTTAATGTTGACTGTCCTTTTCTGGTGTTTTGCCATTTTTATGCCTTTGACTCCTTTTTCCCATGTCTTGATTATTTTATCCAAAACTGAGTTGAATAGAATGGGTGATAAACCATCACCTTGTCGCACTCCTGTATTAATTTTGAAGGGTTCCGAGATCTCTCCCATGAATTTAACTCTGGATATTGTATTTGTTAATGTTTCTTGGATTAGTTTTCTGGACTTATTGTCGACCTTCATTTCTTCTAATGTGTTAAAAAGTGTTTCTCTATCTATGGAGTCGTACTCTTTTTTGTAGTCGACGAATGTGATTGTTGTGTTCCTGGTTTTTCTCGTTGCTAGTATTGTTCTCAGGCACCAAATCTGCTCACTGCACGATCTTCCCTTCCTGAACCCTCCTTGGTATTCTCCTATCTGTGGATCTATTTGAGGCGCTATCCGTTTTAACAGGGCTTTGGAGAAAATTTTGTATGCGACGGGTAATAGTGAAATCCCTCTATAATTATTAGCGTTCGTTTTGTTTCCCTTCTTGTGGAGGGGGTGTATTAGAGCTGACTTCCATTCTTCTGGTACCTTCCCTGTTTCCCAGATGTTTTCGATGATTTTGTGTATTTTTGGTGTAACATTTTCGTGGTCTAATTTCCAGATTTCCGAAATCAATCCGTCTTCTCCAGGCGCTTGATTGTTCTTTAGTGATTTTATTATTTCCACGATTTCTTCAAGTGTTGGAGGTTTGGAATCAATGTTAGGTTCTGGCTTTTCGAACTGTAATCTGTGTGTTGGTTTATCACAGTTAAGCAGCGAGTCAAAATATTGTGCCAGTATCGTACAGTTCTTTTTCGGGTTTGTCTCCAGTGTTCCGTCTTGTCTTTTGAAGCATAAGCTCGGTGGTCGATATCCTGTCATATTCTCTCTGAATGTTCTATAGAAGTTTCGTGTGTTATTTTTGGTAAAATCCTCTTCTATCTCCTTGAGTCTGTTGTTATCGTAGTTTCTTTTTTCTCTGCGGATTATTCTCGAGGAGTCTTTTTGTATCTTGTTGAATTCTTCCCATTTTTCGGGTGTTCTATGGCTGTTAAATTTTTTCCAGGCTTGTATTCTATCCTCTATGGCTCTGTCACATGTCACGTTCCACCATCTGTGCTTCCTTTTCCTCGGGGGCTGCCCCATTTTTATCAGTTCTTTCATGTTTTCGGACATGTCCGTCCAGTCGTTACTCTCAATTTTCTTAAGTCCTTGTGTTATTTCTTTCTTGTTTAATTGTAAATACTCTGGGTCTGTTCTGAAAATTCTGGTTGTTCTCTTAGTTTGTCTGTTTGGTATAAACTTAGCCTTGATTTGCAGTAAATGATGATCAGATTCGAAAAAACCTTTTCTCGTTCGTATATTCATAACTTCTCTGGTGTTTTTTGTAGATATCGCAACGTGGTCTATCTGAAATTCTCCGAGGGCGCTGTTTGGAGATTTCCAAGTCCATAGTTTCTTGTAGGGTTTCTGGAATTGTGTTGACATGATTTTGAGGTCAAAATTCCTACAGAAGTTTATCAAATTCTCTCCATTCTTGTTTGTCCTCTGGTGCGCTGTATGTTTTCCTGTTGTGTCTCTGAATTTTCTTTCGCGGCCTAATTGTGCATTAAAATCACCAAGCAATAATTTTACATGCTTATTGGGGATTTTGTTGGTGATTTCTTCTAAGTCTTCCCAGAATTCTTCTATCATCTGTGGATTTTTGTTATTGTAGTTATTTGTGGGGGCATGAGCATTGATTATTGTATACGCTTTGTTACCAGAACGTATCGTAAGTGTGGAAATTTTTTCAGATTTTGAGGTGAAATCTATTACAGAGTCCAATATTGAGTTGTGGACTACAAAACCTGTTCCGAAGAGTTTGAGATTTTTTCCTGGAATAGTTATGGCTGGTTTCCCCTTGTATATTCTGTAACTTCCCGAATCGAAGTGATTCTCATCTGAGAATCTCGTTTCCTGTATAGCCAGTATTCTGATATTGAATGTGTCCATGATGTTTGTTAGTTGTTTCACTTTACCTAGTTTCAGGAGTGTGTTTACGTTGAGTGTTCCCATGTAAAATATTCTCTTAGTTTTGAGGGTTTTTGAGAAGCAATTCTCCTCTTCATGACATACCTGATCCCCTGGAATCCGATGATCAGGTACAATACCCAGTTTTATTGACTGGGGCCCAGGGTAGTGTGTTCGTTCACGTCGTTCTGTCATGATTATTGATTTATGTTCAAGTTGTGGTGGTGAAACCCCAAGGGATCTCACAGAATTACGACTGGAGTTTTGAATTCCAGAAGATTGGATCACAGCCGAGCTCACAGAGCTAACAGACGCCGACCAGAGTACCGGTGGTTACCACACAGACGTGTCTGGATTTAAAATTTTCACCTAGTAACCCTAGGCAGGGGCCCTCACAGGGTGCTACCATCCGGAGCCAGATGGACCCAGGTTTTTTAACGAGGTGTTACTCCTCCCCCTCCTCCTTCCTCAACACTTGCGTGATGAGGCCCCGGGCTTGGGACCGGCACTGGCGGAGTTATTAATATTATTATTATTATTATTATTATTATTATTATTATTATTATTATTATTATACTTGCCACGGTGAGTGCGTGGTTATCGTGTCGGACTGCCAACCCCAAGCTTGCTGGTTCGCTCCTGGCCGTGATAAGTGATTTTTGAAAGGCGACAAAAATCTTGGCACGCATATCATACGTTGTTGGCATGTTAAAGAACCCATTTGAATTTCGTGGGCCGTGTTCATAATGGCAGAATTAATCTCATTTTCCGCCTACACAAAGTTCCTCCTCTCTCTACTAGAATGCGCTATAGAGTCAAGGAGCTTAGATATCTAACCACCTTGACTTTCATAGCGCTCCAAGAAGCGATAAAATTCGACATGCGAGCTGCCCTCTGGGGGTCAATTAACAAAGCTTGCACCCGGCATCCGAGGTCATACGATGTTATTATTATTATTATTATTAGTTTTTCAAAATATTTTTTTAAAATCAATGTTACGCTTAGGATTGAGAACATCTATGTTAATATTTGAAGTCGGCCCCGTGGTGTTGTGGTAGCGCACCTGCCTCGCTCTCGGAGGCCCCAAGTTCGATTCCTGGCTCCGTCAGTGATTTTAGAAACTGTCGTGGGGACTGGAACGGGGTACACTCAGCCTCGTGAGGACAATTGAGTAGCTGTCTGACAGTGAGGCAGCGCTCCGGTCACGAAAACCAAGATTAACGGCCGAGGGAACCCGATGCGCTGACCACGCGTCACCCTAATATCTGCAGGCCAAATGGCTGGGCAGCGGTCGCTTGGTAGGCCTAGGCCCTTCACAGGCTGTAGTGCCAGGGGTTATTTTATTATGCTAATATTTGAAGTGGTGTATTCCGTGTTTGGTCAACAATATTCGTATTTTATTCCAAATGAATATATTATTATTATTATTATTAGTGTAATTATTATTATTATTATTAATTTTCTAAGTCAATTTTACCCTCCAGGTTGGTGGTTTCCACGGACTCAGGGAGGGAACTCACCACTACCGCCTTTCCAGGCAGTGTCCTAGAGCTGGGAACACTTGGTCGGATTGGATACAACTGGGGAGGTGTGATCAGCACTTCGCCCAGGCGGCCTCACCTGCAAAGCAAACAGGGACCTTATGAGGGATGGGAAGGGAAGGGAAGATTGGGATGGATAGGCAAGGAAGAGAGAAGGAGGCAGCCGTGGCCTTACATGAGGTAGGCTACCATCCCGGCATTTGCCCGAAGACGAAGTGGGAAACCACGGAACACCACTTCGAGAATGGCTGAGGTGGGAATTGAACCCCCTCTACTCATTTGGACCACCCGAGGCTGCTGAGTAGACCCCGTTCCAGTCCTCATACCACATTTCACATTTCGTGGCAGAGCCGGGAATCGAACCCAGGACTTCCGGGAGGCAGCTAACCCTGCTGACCGCTACGCTACGCAGGTGACTATTGTTATTATTATTGAGACAATATTTGATGTAATTCATAGTTATGCCTAGGGGCATGAATTTTTCCGCACTAATTAATGAAAGATTTCGCGAGGAATTTTCGCGTTATTTCGCGAAATAGATATATTGCTGTGTCGCTTTAATTTCGCTTTAATGAAATTCTAAAATAAATCATTAAAGGTTTCATTATTGAGGTTCTGACTTTTTTAGCCTATTTTCAATTTTGAAAAAAATAGGCTTATGAGATCACCTTTTGTCCGTGTGTGTGTGCGTGTGTGTGTGAGAGAGAGTGTGTGAGTGTGTGTGTGTGTGTGTGTGTGTGTGTGTGTGTGTGTGTGTGTGTGTGTGTGTGTCTAATAAAATCTAAACGGTTGGAGCGATTTCAATGAAACTCGGTAAGTTCATAGCACTATTCCGGGCGACCCCGGCCGTGCCCTTCAAATTTTGTTACGTCTCACCCATCCAACATGGCGGCTGTGCGAAATATTTCACCAGCATTCAATATCTCCGAAACTGTTACCGATATCACCCTGGAACTTATTACGCTGATAAAGGAAACTACTAGAAGTTCACATATTTGACTTTTGAAAAACTGGTAACTACAAAACCAACATGGCGGCCTCGCGAATTTGCGACTTTTAAATAGAAGTTTCTCGCGATTTAACCAACCAAACGCAATAAAACTTGGTACAGTATATGTGTATACATATTGTAATGCACCGACATCTAACTTCGTTGAATTGTTTACATAACCACAAGTAGGCGTATGTGCGAAATATTTCACCGGTATTCTATATCTCTGAAACTATTAGCGGTATCATCCTGAAATTTTGTACAGAGATAAAGGGCACTCCTGGAAGTTCACATATAAGACTTTCAAAAACCGGTTAACTACAAAACGAACATTTAGGCCAAGCGAATTTGAAAATTTTAAACAGACCTTTCTCGCGATTATAAATGTTCCAAACGCAATGAAATCTTGTACATGAAATGTTTACACACATTGTATCTAATTTAGTTCAATTGTTTACATAAATTCTGACTTGTTTATATTATAGTATTATATTCCTGATTTTGCATTAATTTTAACGCTAGCAGTGACTGAATTATTTTAACTTGTTGAATACTTGTTCGCTCTTCTCTTTCTTTTCATACATAATCTTGAAACAACATTTCAAGCTCTTTATTCACTACAGATTTCGCTGTAATATCGCGAAATAATTGAATTTTATTTCTCTTAAAAATGCCCCTGTCGCCTCCGTAGCGTAGCGGTCAGCATGGTTAGCTGCCGCCCCGGAGGTCCTGGGTTCGATTCCCGGCTCTGCCACGAAATTTGAAAAGTGGTATGAGGACTGGAACGGGGTCTACTCAGCCTCGGGTGGCCCAAATGAGTAGAGGGGGTTCGATTCCCACCTCAGCCATCCTCGACGTGGTTTTCCGTGGTTTCCCACTTCGTCTTCGGGCAAATGCCGGGATGGTTCCTACTTCAAGGCCACGGCCGCCTCCTTCTCCCTTCCTTGCCTCTCCATCCTAATCTTCCCCTCCTCCCATCCCTCATGAGGCCCCTGTTCGCTTTGCAGGTGAGGCCGCCTGGGCGAAGTGCTGATCACACCTCCCCAGTTGTATCCATCCCGACCAGATGTTCCAAGCTCCAGGACACTGCCCATAGAGGCGGTAGTGGTGAGTTCCCTCGCTGAGTCCGTGGGAACCACCAACCTAGAGGGTAAATTGACTAAAAAAAAAAAATTAAAATGCCCTTATCGCTTTAATTCGCGAACATAATATCTTTATCTTCTTAACCAGAAACATATGATTCGTAAATACATCGCAAAATCGCTTCAGAATATTTATTGTCGCTTTTATCTTTAGCACGAAAAAAGCATGTCTCTATATCAGTGGTTCTGAACCCGTAGAAGTCTGCGGACCACTCACAAGGGGAGGATACGATGCATGGATCACCGATTCGAACCATCTTTAGTACACGTGTAGGGCATGACCAGGCGTATATCAGGTGCAAGTAGTAAGATATGCTTCTCAGCCGTTTCCGAGTAATTAATTAATTGCAATTACAGCAGTGTGGCGTCTGTGTGCGTTGTACGCTAGTGAGAATCCAACGAGTGTGTGGTGCAGCGGTAAGAGCCCTGCTTCGTAAGCACGTGATCGCTGGTTCGAATCCCACCGGTGAGCATTTGTAGTGTGTCTTTATCTTTTGTAACAATTGTCAATTTCCAACCAATACCCATAGCAAGAGTCACTGCTTACGGGGTGGTCTGATGGTTCACAGACGTGCAATGAACGGAACAGACTGGGCCTTCAGTGTATACCGGTACATATAATAATAGGATACATCTGACCGTGTGTAATACCTATGTATTTGCAATGCCGATACTGTACATTATGTAATGTCACAAACGTTGACTCCCATACGATGATTTCAGAATCCCTTTTCCCGCTCACAAAACACGTTATTACAATTGACTGCAAAATGAACATTATTCTCGACACCTACAGTTGTACAAATCGCCTATGTTTACAAAAAAAAAAAAAAGGCTCACCGGTGTGATTCGATCCAGTAATCCCACGCTTGCGAAGCAGGGCTCTTACCGCTGCACCACGCGCTCCTTGGCTTCCTGCTAACGTACAGCGCTCATGAACGCCGTACAGCAATTACGAATAATTCATAATTAATTTCTCGGAATCGGCTGAGAAGCGCATCTTACTACTTGCACCTGGTATACGTCTAGTCATGCCCTACACGTGTACTAAAGATGGTTCGAATCGGTGATCCATGCATCGTATCCTACCCTTGTCAGCGTGAAATTGAATCACCTTATCAGTTGTGGGTCGCCTCCGTAGCGTAGCGGTCAGCATGCTTAGCTGCCGCCCCGGAGGTCCTGGGTTCGATTCCCGGCTCTGCCACGATATTTGGAAAGTGGTATGAGGACTGGAACGGGGTCTACTCAGCCTCGGGTGGTCCAAATGAGTAGAGGGAGTTCGATTCCCACCTCAGCCATCCTCGAAGTGGTTTTCCGTGGTTTCCCACTTCGTCTTCGGGCAAATGCCGGGATGGTACCTACTGTAAGGCCACGGCCGCCTCCTTCCATATTCCTAGCCTATCCATCCCAATCTTCCGTCCCTTCCCATCCCTGATGAGGCCCCTGTTCGCTTTGCTGGTGAGGCCGCCTGGGCGAAGCGCTGATCATACCTCCCCAGTTGTATCCATCCCGACCAGATGTTCCAAGCTCCAGGACACTGCCCATAGAGGCGGTAGTGGTGAGTTCCCTCGCTGAGTCCGTGGGAACCACCAACCTAGAGGGTAAATTGACTAAATAATATAAAAAAAAATCAATTCAAAACCTGATAGTCATCGCCGCGAATACAATCGGACGATTCTCGTTCAACGCACATCGTTTTCGAAATCCCCATTTATTGGCCACTTTTTTATACGTGCTGGTGGACCCTTTTGTCCCGCGGACCTCTCCCGAGGCACTCGCGGACCACCGGTTAAGAACCACTGCTCTATATAAACCAGTCATGTGCAAAGTACACCTCCCGGGCCAAGTGCGGCCCTTGAGCTAGTCTAATCCAGCCTGCGACATGGTTTCGAACTATAATACCTACAGTTACACCTAGACCATATTTCCTGTTCTGTGTTCCTAGAAGTGAAAAGAAAGTTACAGTCAGTCTGAAAGACTAGACTTTATATCATTTCAAATGACGCATGCTACAAATGCTACACATGTTAGAAAGGCAGGAGGGCTTCGAGCGACAGACTCCATTACCCATTAACTTAGGCTTCCCGCGTGGGGAACGGAGAGCGGGAGGTGCACTCTGCTGCATGACGTCTCGCGCTCTCCGTCTCCGTATCGCATAACGGTAGACCAAAGCATAACGATGAAGTCGACGAGATCATTTGAAATGATAAAAATGATTGTGTTTATGCGTTTTGTGAATTATCGTTTTGTGCAAAAAATCTGCACGACGAATTTGAATGAAGATTTCAGGACTTCAAAGTTATTGAACAGGACTTGGACGTTTTCATATGCCATTTAATAATGTTGACTATGAAACCGTAAAATCAGATTTGCAGCTAAAGTTGATTGAGTTGCAATGTTACAACGAATTAAAGCAACTATTCCTCAACGTTTCGAAAATTGAGTTCTACGAGGCCCTACCAAAATCAAGCTTATAGTAGTTAGTTATTGTTGTTTTAAGGGGCGAAACTACGAGGTCATCTGCCCCAAAATCAAGCTTCCCAAACATGAAATCTCACGCAAAAAGATAACTGCCATGTTCGCATCTTCCTATATCTGCGAACGGGTGTTTTCCTAATGAAGCTTCGCAAAAATAGCGTCAGAAATAGATTAACCATTTATCTGCGCTACTAAGAATCAGCTCATCCCAGTTTCAACCAGATTATGAAAATCTTTTAGAAGCACAGTCACAGTTTCACCTGTCACATACCCCTTCCTCTTCTAACAAATAATAAAGGTGTGTTCATTTTCCATAGGTTTTTTACCATTTGTAGCCTATAAGTTTGGTTTGATTTAAAAATCAGAAATAAAAAGTTTATAATCTATACTAATATAATACAGCTGAAGAGTTTGTGTGTTTGTTTGTTTGTGTGTTTAAACGCGCTAATCTCTGGAACTACCAGTCGGATTCAAGAGGAATAGTTTAGGCTATGTAGCATTAGGCTACACCTCTCAGGTAACCATAAATATGGATTTTTGTTCAGGAAGTCGGAAGAACAAGCGCTCCCGGATAGCTCCAATAATACCTAAGTCTATTGTTGCCTGGTAATGCGGGCTGCATCACGTCGCCCCTACCAGTGTTCTGGTGCAGAATTGCGAGCTACTTATAAATTGCAGTCACGGGGAGTAATTAGTGCAAAAAGATTTCTTAGGCCTTTTAAAATGGTCATCATCATGACAATACCGACAGCAGTGGCTACGCTGCGCATTAGGCCAAGCTCTCTGCTGACTCGGTAGACGCGTGGGTTCGAGCCCCACCGTCGGCCGACCTTGAAATGGTTTTGCGTGGTTTCCCATTTTCAACACCAGGCAAATGCTAGGACGGTACCTTCTGATAGACCACGGCCGCTTCCTTCCACATCCTTGCCCAATTTCATTCATCTTCATACATTCCACCTCTCATCCCGACGCGCAGGTCGCCCACGGACGTCAACTACAAAGACCTGCACTCGGCCTCTCAGGAGATCACACGGAGAAAAAAACAAGTAGTTCCGTGAAGAACTATACAGCCTATTTTCATATATCCTACATATCTTAACTGCCACTATCAACATACAAAATTTCAGTTTGATTGCTGTAATAGATTCGTAGATATTGAGAACCGACTAAATATTTCGGATGGTCGCCATGTTGGATTTTAAATATGTAGGTCCTAGAGTTATGTACTGTTACACGAAGATTATTGTGTACGTTTAGCATTAAAATTTCAATAGCATGCTTAGGACACAAGAAGTAACAAGGAGATTTTAAAATTTCGCACAGCTGCCATCTTGCGGTTATGGGAACAATTGAAATAAATTAGATGCCAGTGGATTAACATTCGTATAAGAATTTACTGTACCAAGTTTCACTGCACTCGGATGGTTAAATTGCGAGAAACGTCCAAGTGAATATCTATACTTCGCGTCGCCGTCATGTTGGATTTGTGATCACCAGGTTATTTAAAGTCCTATAGGAGAACATAAGTTCATAGCCCCTAAGATCATTAAAAAATTCAGTTTGATTGCTATAATAGATTCGTAGATATTCAGAGCCGGCTGAATATTTCGGATGGTCGCCACCTTGGATTGTCAAATGTATAGGCCATAGAGTTATGTATTATTAAAGGAAAATTATTGCGTAGCTTCGTTATTCAAACTTTCATTTCGATCGCATGATTACGACACAAGATATAAAAACTTAATTTTAAAATTCGCACAGCCACCATCTTGAGGTTATGTAAACAATTGAACTAAATTAGATACCAGTGCATTACAATGTGTATAAACATTTTCTGTACCACATTTCACAACGCTCAGAAAGTTAAATCACGAGAAAAGTATATTAAAATATTTCAAATTCGCTTGGCCGCCATGTTCGTTTTGTACTCTACAGGTTTATAAAAGTTACATAGTTAAACTTGTATCAGTACCCTTCATCACCGTACAAAATTTCAGGGTGATATCTGTAACAGTTTCGGAGATATAGAATGTCAGTGAAATATTTCGCACAGCCGACATTTTGAGGTCATGTAAACAATTGAACTAACTTAGACTCCAGTGCATTACAATGTGTATAAACATTTGCTGTACCAAGTTTCATTACGTTTGGATAGTTAAATCGCGAGAAAAATCTATTTAAAAGTCTGAAATTCGCTTGGCCGCCATGTTGATTTTGTAGTAACCAGGTTTTTAAAAGTCTCATAGGTGAACTTCTAGTAGTGCCCTTTATCACCGTACACAATTTCATGGCGATATCAGTAAGAGTTTCGGAGATATTGAATGCTGGTGAAATATTTCGCACAGCCGCCATGTTAGATTGGTGAGACGTAACAAAATTTGAAGGGCACGGTCAGGGTCGCCCGGAATAGTGCTATGAACTTACCGAGTTTCATTGAAATCGCTCCAGCCGTTTAGAATTTATTAGGGACACACACACACACACCACACACACACACACGCACACACACACGGACAAAAGGTGATCTCATAAGCCTATTTTTTTTTTTAAATTGAAAATAGGCTAACAAGGAGATTTTAAAATTTTTCAGAGCTGCCATCTTGAGGTTATGGAAACAATTGCAATAAATTAGATGCCAGTGGATTAACATTCGTATAAGGATTTACTGTACCAAGTTTCACTGCACTCGGATGGTTAAATTGCGAGAAATGACCATGTGAATATTTATAATTCGCGTCACCGCCATGTTGGATTTGTGATCACCAGATTATTTAAAGTCTTATAGGTGAACTTAAGTTCATAGCCCCTATGAACATTAAAAATTGCAGTTTGATTGCTAAAATAGATTCGTAGATATTCAGTATCGTCTAAATATTTCGTATGGTCGCCATGTTGGATTGTTAAATGTATAGGCCATAGAGTCATGTACCATTAAAGGAAAATTATTGCGTAGGTTCATTATTCAAACTTTCACATCAATCGCATGACTACATCACAGGAAATAAAAACTTCATTTTAAAATTCGCACTGCCGCCATCTTGAGGTTATGTAAACAATTGAACTAAATTAGATACCAGTGGATTACAATGTGTATAAATATTTCCTGTACCAGGTTTCAGTGCGCTTGGAACATTAAATCGCGAGAAAGGTCTATTTAAAATTTTCAAATTCGCTTGGCCGCCATGTTCGTTTTGTAGTTAACCGGTTTTTGAAAGTCTTATAGATGGACTTCCAGTAGTTCCCTTTATCTCCGTACAAAATTTTAGGGAGATACCGCCAATAGTTTCAGAGATATAGAATGCCGGTGAAATATTTCGCACATCCGCCATCTTGTGATTATGTAAACAATTGAACGAAGTTAGATGTCGGTGCATTACAATGTATATAAACATATACTGTACCAAGTTTCATTGCGTTTGGTTGGTCAAATCACGAGAAACGTCTATTTAAAAGTCGCAAATTCGCTTGGCCTCCATGTTGGTTTTGTAGTTACCAGGTTTTCAAAAGTCACAGAAGTGAACGTCTAGTAGTTCCCTCTATCACCATAGAAAATCTCAGGGCAATATCGGTAATAGTTTCGGAGATATTGAATGCTGGTGAAATATTTCGCACAGCCGCCATGTTGGATTGGTGAGTCGTAACAAAATTAGAAGGGCACGGTCGAGGTCGCCGGGAATAGTGCTATGAACTTTCCGAGTTTCATTGAAATCGCTCCTGCCGTTTAGATTTTATTAGGGGGACACACACACACGAATCACACACACACACACACGCACACACACACGGACAAAAGGCGATCTCATAAGCCTATTTTTTTTCAAAATTGAAAATAGGCTAAAAATCATGACAATAGTATGCCTCTGTATAAGGGTGATGGTGTTGGTGCAGTGTACTGAGGTTATCAGCTGCAATAAGTGTTGGTGCTTTCCGATCCTTATCCTTGAGCGCTCCAGTTCTGTAGTAGTATTCATTATCATCCATAAAACAAATAAATCCACCGGGCGAAGCCGGGCACTACTGCTAGTCTATCTACGAGGGTCATTCCAAAAGTAAGGTCCGATTCGCCGTAAATATTTGAAAGCGGCGCCAAGGGCAAAACACGCATGCGCGCCGACTCCTGGCATGCCTTGCGCGGCAAAAGCCGCCAGTAGCGTTGTTACTGTTGCTGTGTGCTGTTGATACTGTCAGTTCACAATGTTTAAGACAATTAATCAGCCCGCCGATTGTGAAGTAGGGGCACTGATACGGTTTCTATCTGCAGGAAACATTTCTGCGGCACAAATTCATCGGCAGATTACTGAAGTGTACGGTCCTAACATAATAAGTGACAGTAAAGTGCGCAAGTGGGTGCGAGCCTTTAATGAAGGACGGGATGAACCCCGCTCTGGCAGACCATCAGTGATTTCAGACGAGTTGGTTCATGCGGCTGACGACAAAATTCGTGAAGATCGACGATTCACTATTTCAGGGACAACGATCAATAAAGCCGCCTACTGCGCTACCCTGACTAAAATTCGACGTGCAATCCAGAATAAGCGACGTGGTCTTTTGTCGTCTGGAGTGTTGTTGTTGCATGACAATGCCAGACCCCATACTGCGAATGACACACAAACTCTAATCAAGAAATTTGGATGGGAACAGATGGACCACCCACCGTACAGTCCAGACTTGGCGCCAAGTGATTACCACCTGTTCCGCTACCTAAAGGAGTTTCTTGGCGGCAAGCGCTTCCACACAGATGATGAAGTGAAAGAAGCTGTTAAAGACTGGGTAGCTTCGCAGGCGGCCGAGTTCTACGACTTAGGCATTCAAAAGCTTGTGGAACGATGTGACAAATGTGTAAATAAGTATGAAAATTATGTAGAAAATAGAGAAAGACGTAAGGAATGTCAATAAAACAATTGTTTTGGAAACAATTTTGATTTTACATGTTTTTTTTTTACCGGACCATCGTTTTGGAATAGCCCTCGTATAAACATGTGTTGTTCTTTTTTTCTGCCTAGATTATTTTGTATTACATCTGACCCTGCTCATGAAAAGTTTGCCCATGTCTGCTCTAGACAGACATAATGGCCCATACTGTCATGAAATGGACCGTGTCTGCCCAAATCCTTGGTAAGCATATAGGCCTAGATCACTCGCGCACTAAGAATACCAATAGCAAGATATTTGAATTTAGTAACTCCTTAGGGAGTGCTTGTGACAAGCTTTTTCATTTCGTGGTAGTGTTATATAACAGAAGACAATAAGCTTGCGATGAAGCGTCTTCTTGTCTTGGCTGGGGTCATGAATGGCATATCAACGCCGTGGAGACATAAACACATCGGAAGTGTCTTGACCATTGTGTTCGGGCAATGCCCAAGGTCAGCGTGAGACATGCATACTTATTACGTGTATGTAAGACCGCGTGCGAAACTAATGGCAATGGTTTGATACAACTTGACCGCTGCTAGCTGAATCTCAAATGAGTTATATAACTACTATAAAATAAATAGCAGTCACCTGTGGTCACCGCCCGCAATGTTAGCCCTTGAGAACTGGCGTGAAACAAGTAGTTCCGTGAAGAACTATACAGCCCATTTTCATATATCCTACTTATGTTGATTGCCTCTATCAACATACAGCATTTCAGTTTGATTGCTGTAATAGATTCGTAGATATTGAGAACCGACTAAATATTTCGGATGGTCGCCATGTTGGATTTTTATATAAGTAGGTCCTACAGGTATGGGCTGTTACATGAAGATTATTGTGTACGTGTAGCATTCAAACTTCAATCGCATGATTAGGACACAAGAAGTAAAAACGAGATTTTAAAATTTCACACAGCTGCCATCTTGTGGTTATGGAAACAATGGAAATAAATTAGATGCCAGTGGATTAACATTTGTAAAAGGATTTACTGTACCAAGTGTCACTGCACTCAGATGGTTAAATTGCGAGAAACGTCCATGTGAATATTTATACTTCGCGTCGCCGCCATGTTGGATTTGTGATCACCAGGTTATTGAAAGTCTTATAGGTGAACTTAAGTTCATAGCCCCTATGAACATAAAAAAATCAGTTTGATTGCTATAATAGATTCGTAGATATTCAGAGCCGTCTAAATATTTCGGATGGTCGCCATGTTGGATTGTTATATGTATAGGCCATAGAATCATGTACCATTAAAGGAAAATGATTGCGTAGGTTCATTATTCAAACTTTCACTTCGACCGCATGATTACGACACAAGAAATAAAAACTTAATTTTAAAAGTCGCACAGCCGCCATCTTGATGTTATGTAAGAAATTGAACTAAATTAGATACCGGTGCATTACAATGTGTATAAATATTTGCTGTACCAAGTTTCATTGCGTTTGGATCATTAAATCGCGAGAAAGGTCTATTTAAAATTTTCAACCTCGCTTGGCCGCCATGTTCGTTTTGTAGTTCAACGGTTTCTGAAAGTCTTATAGATGAACTTCCAGTAGTGCCCTTCATCTCCGTACAAATTTTCAGGGTGATACTGCTAATAGTTTCAGAGATATAGAATGCCGGTGAAATATTTCGCACCGCCGACATTTTGAGTTAGATTTTGGTTGGTTAAATCGCGAGAAACGTCTATTTAAGAGTCACAACTTTGCATGGCCGCCATGTTGGTTTTGTAGTTACCAGGTTTTCAAATGTCACATCGGTGAATTTCTAGTATTTCCCCTTATCACCGTAAAACATTCCAGGGTGATATCGGTAATAGTTTCGGAGATATTGAATGCTGGTGAAATATTTCGCACAGCCGCCATGTTGGATTGGTGAGACGAAACAAAATTTGAAGGGCACGGTCGGGGTCGTCCGGAAGAGTGCTATGAACTTACCGAGTTTCATTGAAATCGCTCCAGCCGTTTAGAAGTTATTAGGGGGCACACACACACACCATCACACGCACACACAGACACACGGACAAAAGGTGATATCATAAGCCTTTTTTTTTTTCATAAATAAAAATAGGCTAAAAATATCACACGAGAACTGGCGTCGGGTCATTTTGACCCATAGTATGTCACTCCCTTTATGTCGTAGTCATACGGATTCTAATGAAGTAATTTTACACCTGGAGTCTTCCTATGAACTATTCCCAATATAAAATGAGGTTTATTTATGTTTTACAAATTTAATTATTTCTTTTTAGTCGTTTACCCTCCAGGTTGGTGGAACCCACGGACTCAGCGAGGGAACTCACCACTACCGCCTCTACGGGCAGTGTCCTAGAGCTGGGAACATCGAATCGGAAGGGATACAACTGGTGAGGTGGGATTGGCACCTCGCCCAGGCGGCCTCACCTGCAAAGCGAACAGGGGCCTCATGAGTGAAGGTAAGGGATGGTTAGGATGGATAGACAAGGAAGAGGGAAGGAGGCGGCCGTGGCCTTGAAGAAGGTACCATCCCGGCATTTGCCCGAAGACGAAGTGGGAAACCACGGAAAAACCACTTCGAGGATGGCTGAGGGGGAATCGAACCCCCTCTACTTATTTGGGCCACCCGAGGCTGAGTAGACCCCGTTCCAGTCCTCGTACCAATTTTCAAATTTCGTGGCAGAGCCGGGAATCGAACCCAGGACCTCCGGGGCGGCAGCTAACCGTGCTGACCGCTACGCTACGGAGGCGACACAGATTTAACATGCAGAAAAATGACACTAATTTTCGTAACAGTGGTGATAGTAGCGGTAAAGCAGTCATCTCGCTTTTTTTAACAAAGGAGCTGATGACCAAGTTGTCCCTAGACCCTAAATATAGATCAACAAGAACGTAAGCTACGTGATTGTGCTGAACCAAAGTAGTTGGATTTTCCCCCTAATTTTTTGCAGATTGTCCCGACTAACGTAAGCCGAAATTGCCACGCGAGGACTGGCGCCATGGGTAAATCTGACCCAATCGTAAATAATATAGAAATAACTTGAGTGTTCAAAAAGCTATGGACATGTTTCTTTTGCAGGATGAAGATCAAGGCTAGGAGGAAAGGTACAATAAGCGACAGGAAATAAGGGCTGACCAAAACGAATATATTATTTAAGCGTCGGGTCAAAAATAGGCATGCGCCAGTCCACGCGGGTTAATATACACAATGCATATACTTAGGGCCGGGTTCAATAACAGAGCGTTAACAGGCCGTCTGGAAATGGCTCGTTAATTTTAACATCGGAATTATTTAACTCGGCCTTTGACCAGCACATTCGCCGATTGGCATTAGCAAACAAATCGTTATGTTTAAGGACAGTACAAAACTCTTTGAAAGATTATGGTTGTGGCGGTATTTGCATATATTTTGATACGAAATGACATGAAATGGACCATGCCTGCTCAAATCCTTATTGGCAGAGTTTAATTGTGATAGCAAAAGATACCTTGAGTCAATAAAATCCAATATTATTTGGGTACACTGTATATTATAACGATATGATACGTTACGATACGATATGAATGTAGTGGCAGGATTATATTAAATTTTATAAAATTAGGATTATTTATATTTTACAAATTTAACATGGAGAAATATGACAATAAGGCTATAGATGAATGTTTGATTATTGAATAAACAACAACTCTAATTAAGTATAAATTCAAACATATTTCCAAAAACGTTAAATTTCTTAATGCTTAAAAATACTTTAAAAAATCAGATCGATTGCAATTTGCTTTAAGTTAATAATGAAAGAACAAATTCTTCAAAAAAAAGACAGCCCGTAGTGGAGAAGTCAAAGATATGGAACTGATGTTGTTCAATTGAGAAATTTGGAGGTTGGGATTCATTGTGAAACTTTATGCTTACGTTGTAGGCCTATTAAAAGGCCTAATGGTACATTATCGTGATAAGAGTTTGTTGAAAAACTAGAAAGGCTATAGATGAATGTTTGATTATTGAATAAACATTATCGTGATAAGAGTTTGTCAAAAACCTAGAAAGGCTATAGATGAATGTTTGATTATTGAATAAACAAGAACTCGAATTAATTCATTCCATAATGAAACATTCATCTATACCCTTTCTAGCTTTTTAACAAACTCTTATCACTATAATATACCATAAGACCATCTAAAGTACAGCTAGTGCCACTACTGGGAACCGAAAGTGTCGACGATGGAGTGACGTCATCCATCGTCCCCTCGTCCCATGAAGTTCAAAAGCCAACCATCCACTGGAAAGGTGATGCTCACCCTGTTCTGTATTTACTGGGGCCCATTGCTTATTGATTTCAATGAACTTGGTGTCTCCATCACTGTGGAACGGTACTGTACAACACTAGAGAAATTACGGTGTGCAATTAAGGCGAAACGTCCAAGAAAATTTCGACAAAGGGTGCTGCTTCATGATAACGCACGTCCCAATACCACAAAGGTCGTAACACAGAAGGTACGCCAACTGAAGTGGGAGACACTCGAGTTTCCGCCCTATAATCCTGATCTCTCCCCATGCGATTATCACGCCTTCGACCCCGTAAAAAGGCCTTGATTCCTGTGGGATGAGGATGTGCAGCAGCACACAGTGTTTTACCACACGGGGATCTTCAACCTGGTGTGTCGGTGAGATGAGAGCCTCAATGCTCATACCGATTCTGAACTGTACGGTCGTCAAACGGAAACTTTTTGATCACGCCTTATAGTTATACATTCTACCAACCTGGAAATAAGCGGGCAACCACTGCTTTCCCAGACAATAGAGAGAGATTCTCGAAGAGATGGGTTATAGAACGAGACCTCATTAAAGAATCCATATCAAAGTTCCTCAGAGGGGCATATGACCTCGTAGTTCCGCCCCTTAAAACAACAATAACCAACTAACGTTAAGTTCCTCAGACTGAGTCTTATTATGAATGTTTGAAGCTCCAAACCCCATTTGCGTAATGACCTTTCTCAACTGCTAGAAGAAACTTTATATTTTTGCAATCAAGAAGAGAACACAGTAAGTTCAACGAACTTGGCAAGACTTGTAACTGAACCTTCACTTTAAGGGCTTGGCCATTTTGGTCATCATCCCCATGTACTTGAGTGTAGCCTATGTCTGTGTGGGAACTATAATGATGTGTACTATTCTGATAGGCGCCCCTGAACTTGAAATAAGGTAAAACCTGCTATTTCTCTAGAGGAGGAGTAGGAAAACCCGAACAGAAACTGCACTCAGGATGACCATTGCGACCGCCGGAATTCGAACCTTCGATCTCACACTTTTAGTTCCCCCATGCAGTCGTCATGCGTGCCCCAACAAGCACAGCTATGCTGCGGGATTAACGACTTGCTTTCTCTCTCTCTCTTTTAATTATTTGTTATGTCTTACTTTCTTTCTTTCTTTCTTTCTTTCTTTCTTTCTTTCATTTCCTTTCTTTTTACCTTTTCTTCGTATCTTTCATTTTTCATTACGCATTCTTTCTTTCTTTCTCTCTCTCTCTCTCTCTCTCAATTTCCTGTTTTCTTTCTTTCTTTCTTTCTTTCTTTCTTCTTTCCTTTATTTCTTACTTACTCTCCTTTCTTTCATTCTTTAGTTCTTCCTTTATTTACTACCTTAATTCTTTCTTTCTTTCTTTCTTTCTTTCTTTCTTTCTTTCTTTAATTCTTTCTTTCTTTTTTACTTACTCTCATTTTTTTTCTTTTTCACCTTCTTTCTTTCTTTCTTACTCTCATTTTTGCCTTCTTGGTTATTATCTATGTTTCTTTCCTTCTTTCTTTCTTTCTTACTCTCCTTTTTACCTTCTTTGTTATTATCTATGTTCTTTTCTTTTTGTTTTTCTTTCTTACTTACTCTCCTTTTTCTCTCCTTTGTTATTATCTATGTTTCTTTCTTTCGTTCTTTCATGTTTCCTTTCTTTCTTTCTTTCTTTCTTTCTGCCCTTCCTTTTATATTACTAGCAGAAGAAATGAGAGATAAAACAATGTAATAAATATTCGAGAATAAGGGAGAGAAGGAAAAGAAATGCCCTCAACCCTAGAAGAATATTAACAAATTAAGGATTTGGAAGGAAGTAGACAGTGAAAGTCAGGAAGGAAAGTATAGTAAAATCCTACCGTTCCCACTAGTTACATGAATATTATACCGTAATTCGCAATGCCGATACAACTGTAGTCTCCTCATTCCCACTCCATCCACCTTGACGTATTATTATTATTATTATTATTATTATTATTATTATTATTATTATTATTATTATTATTAATGTCAGTGTTGTTGTTTCAGCACATAACCCAGCAAATCATCCGGAACTCCATCTTCACGCTGTGGGCCACAGTTCTTGTCCTGGTGTGTCTGCCCTTCACCGGGTTTGGTGTCTACTTCGAGAACAACAAATGTATCCGCTACCGATTGGCTGAAAGACCTAAAGATGTGGCCTACGCCTTCCTCTTCTTTACGTTCGGTGAGTTTTTTGCAAGTCATTGAATTGTGTTTCGAAGTGGTGTTTGAGTCTCCGTCTTTTGATTTTTTTTTAATTTTTTTTTTTTCACTCAAAACACATTTCATACGTTACTGTGACCCGTTATTGCTATTTTACTTGTAGAGTGAATAATACGTGCTTTGGTGTGTTTACAAAACTGTTAGTGAGATGTGACGATTCAGCATAAGCCTAATTGATGCGGTCTCCCTCCCTTATGTTTCAATAAAAATAAAGATTACAATTCAATGTCTGGTTCCTCCTTTCGATTTCTTTTCACATGCGAATTGACCAGTTAGGATCACGCAATAACTTTATTTCTTCATGCATTCACTGGCGTGTTTCCTTTGATCTTCTGTCCAAGTTCGTCCACTTCTCATAGGTTTCCTTCATCTTGAAATCCTTCCAGATTTTTCACTTTTCTCTTAAATTCAGTTCTTTCTAGCATCTGAGACTCTGTGATGTTCAACTTTTTTAAATCTTAAAGATGATACGGCCAGTGAATTAAAACTCAGCAATTCTTCTAGGTTTGGAAGCCTTCATAGGGAGGTTAAGGCTACTTGAGCTTTTAGTTGTCGCTGTAATGTGGTGCAGTTGCAATGCATATAAAGGGAGGTAGCGCGCAGTTCGCTACTCATGTGTGGGTCCGGGCGGGGACAACAAGAACCCGCTGATGAGCCTGCTTTGTGTCCTAGGCGAAACCCCTCACAAGACACGGCACAAACCTAGAAGAATTGCTGAGTTTTCTAAATATTTCCTAACTTACTTAGTCCAAGTTGGAATGGTCTTCTTCTTCCAGAGATAGTCGAATATTTGTTTTGTTAATCTATGATTGTGCATTCTGTATAGATGTCCGAGGAATATCAGCCTCCTCTTCCGCACAGTCTCGGAGATTCTTTCCATGTTCTGGTAGACTTCTCCGTTGCTTCGCAGTTTCAGTCTGAACTGCACCCATGATTTTTCCTAGAATTCTCATTTCCAGGACTTCTAGTTTTTCGAGGCTATAGCTCATCGAGGGGCATTCACTGGCAAATAGACATTCTTTTTTTACGACAGCGTTATAATGCTTTATTTCGGTATTCCAGGAGATGCACTTCTTGATGTAGATATGTTTCGTTAATCCATATGCTATTTCCATTTTTAGAATTCGATCTCCAACAGCTGATTTTTCTAACCCATTCCCCGGTATAGTCTCTCCCAGATACTTGAACATTTTGATCCCTTCAATCCGTCCTATCTCCGTGTCAAGGAATTTCGGTCCATGCTTGTGATTTGTCATAAATTTTGTCTTTTCAACTGAGATCCTTAGTCCTGTTTGGCTAGCGATCTTTTCCAAGAGGTTGATTTGTATGGTTATTTTTTATTTATTTATTTATTTATTTGAAGATCTTTAACTTGATTAATGGCTACAAGACTGGCAGCTTGTGGCTTAGTGAAGTGTAACAAGACTTGAATAACGCTGGGATTTCAGACTATGATATACTTGCCGTTCCAAATGTTGTGATAGTGTTAACTCTTGGTCCCCACCACCCAAAGTGATTAAGACCCGACCACCCCTCACACAGGAGAGGAACGACAAGTTATTGGCTGGACTGAGGAGATATTGGACAACAAAGAGAGCATCGCAGAAGCACTAGTTATAAGTGCTCCTTAGTGGGCTTAAATCACTAATAATAATAATAATAATAACGCTTACCGTATACTCTTCTCTGAAGTCTTAACTCTACACGGCTTGACAGTTTGATCCTGGCCGAAGCTGGCGTGATAGGTTCGCTCTCTAGCTCGTAAACTCGCTCCAATGCTAGTAACCTCAATTTTCTCGTGTAATCTAGTAAGAAGGTGGTTAGATATAACAATAATGTTATTCATATTGGTTTTACGTCCCTTTTAACTACTGCGACTTTTAGAGACGCCAAGCAGTGGTTAGTCTACAGAAGGCTGTGCACTAATAGAAGCATCCAATAGAATGCGCTTCTGTGTGCTCTCAGCCTTAATTGGCGCGATCCATTTTCCAAACTTTGCTTATCAAGGCCTCGTGTATCTAGTATGCAGTGGTTAGATTCGACATGCAAGCTACCCTCTGGGTGTCAAATTGCAAAGGTTGCACCCGGCACCCGAGGCCATACGATATTATTATATTAGTGGTTAGATTACAGAAGGCTGTGCACTAATAGAAGCCTCCAATAGAAGGCGCTTCTGTGTGCTCTCAGCCTTAATTGGCGCGATCCTTGTTCCAAACCTCGCTTGTCAAGGCCTATTGTATCTAGTAGGCAGTGGTTAGACTTCAGAAGGCTGTGCACTAAAGAAGCATCAAATATAAGGCGCTTCTGTGTGCTCTCAGCCTTAATTGGCACGATCCTTGTTCCAAACCTTGCTTGTCAAGGCCTCGTGTATCTAGTCGGCAGTGGTTGGACTTCAGAAGGCTGTGCACTAAAGAAGCATCAAATATAAGGCGCTTCTGTGTGCTCTCAGCCTTAATTGGCACGATCCTTGTTCCAAACCTTGCTTGTCAAGGCCTCGTGTATCTAGTCGGCAGTGGTTGGACTTCAGAAGGCTGTGCACTAAAGAAGCATCAAATATAAGGCGCTTCTGTGTGCTCTCAGCCTTAATTGGCGCGATCCATGTTCCAAACCTCGCTTGTCAAGGCCTCGTGTATCTAGTAGGCAGTGGTTGGACTTCAGAAGGCTGTGCACTAATAGAAGCATCAAATATAAGGCGCTTCTGTGTGTTCTCAGCCTTAATTGGCACGATCCTTGTTCCAAACCTTGCTTGTCAAGGCCTCGTGTATCTAGTAGGCAGTGGTTGGACTTCAGAAGGCTGTGCACTAATAGAAGCATCAAATATAAGGCGCTTCTGTGTGTTCTCAGCCTTAATTGGCGCGATCCTTGTTCCAAACCTCGCTTGTCAAGGCCTCGTGTATCTAGTAGGCAGTGGTTGGACTTCAGAAGGCTGTGCACTAATAGAAGCATCAAATATAAGGCGCTTCTGTGTGTTCTCAGCCTCAATTGGCACGATCCTTGTTCCAAACCTTGCTTGTCAAGGCCTCGTGTATCTAGTAGGCAGTGGTTGGACTTCAGAAGGCTGTGCACTAATAGAAGCATCAAATATAAGGCGCTTCTGTGTGTTCTCAGCCTTAATTGGCACGATCCTTGTTCCAAACCTTGCTTGTCAAGGCCTCGTGTATCTAGTAGGCAGTGGTTAGACTTCAGAAGGCTGTGCACTAATAGAAGCATAAATTAGAAGGCACTTCTGTGTGCTGTCAGCCTTAATTGGCACGATCCATGTTCCAAACCTCGCTTGTCAAGGCCTCGTGTATCTAGTAGGCAGTGGTTGGACTTCAGAAGGCTGTGCACTAATAGAAGCATCAAATATAAGGCGCTTCTGTGTGCTCTCAGCCTTAATTGGCGTGATCCTTGTTCCAAACCTCGCTTGTCAAGGCCTCGGTATCTAGTAGGCAGTGGTTAGACTTCAGAAGGCTGTGCACTAATAGAAGCATCAATTAGAAGGCGCTTCTGTGTGCTGTCAGCCTTAATTGGCGCGATCCATGTTCCAAACCTCGCTTGTCAAGGCCTCGTGTATCTAGTAGGCAGTGGTTGGACTTCAGAAAGCTGTGCACTAATAGAAGCATCAAATATAAGGCGCTTCTGTGTGCTCTCAGCCTTAATTGGCACGATCCTTGTTCCGAACCATGCTTGTCAAAGCCTCGTGTATCTAGTAGGCAGTGGTTAGACTTCAGAAGGCTGTGCACTAATAGAAGCATCAATTAGAAGGCGCTTCTGTGTGCTGTCAGCCTTAATTGGCGCGATCCATGTTCCAAACCTCGCTTGTCAAGGCCTCGTGTATCTAGTAGGCAGTGGTTGGACTTCAGAAGGCTGTGCACTAATAGAAGCATCAAATATAAGGCGCTTCTGTGTGCTCTCAGCCTTAATTGGCACGATCCTTGTTCCGAACCATGCTTGTCAAAGCCTCGTGTATCTAGTAGGCAGTGGTTAGACTTCAGAAGGCTGTGCACTAAAGAAGCATCAAATATAAGGCGCTTCTGTGTGCTGTCAGCCTTAATTGGCGCGATCCTTGTTCCAAATCTTGCTTGTCAAGGCCTCGTGTATCTAGTAGGCAGTGGTTAGACTACCGAAGGTTGATGAAAAGCTAAAGGTATGGTTTGGCTACAGCGATGAACGCTCGGCGCACAAAGTCAGAAGAGTGGTTTCCCTAGCCGAAGATCAAGAATAGAGAATGTAGCTTTTCCACTGCCTCCTACAACAGAGGAAATTCGATCTGTTTTAATAAAGTAAGATTTCTAAAATACAATAATAAAAAGTCCAAGGTTTGTATTTTTACTACTGTAGGGATGCCAAGAAGGCTTAGGCCTACAAGTTAGTTAGCCAGTAGGTCGATAGCAAAAATATTTTTGTCTTTGTACGAAAAAGGGCTATGCTATTATCAGACCCTTGTGTTACATGATAACCTGTGTTACCGTGTGTCTGTCCTAAATAGCATGTATTGGAACACAGGTGAACAAATAAGCACACTTACTACTCTTGCTTATAATTTCACCACGTTTCAGTGACAAGCAACATAATTTATTAAAATATCATCAGTTTTTTTTTAGAAATTGCAAAATACTGGCTGTATGGAAGCCATGATACTGTTTCCCAAAGAGATGACAGCTGCATTATTACTTTATTCACGAAATGGCCGGTGGTATTTGCTGCCGAATTGAAATGAATTGACGCCAGCGCAGCCCCATTTTAGCCTATTTTCATTTAGGTAAAAATAGGCTTATGAAATCACCTTTTGTCCGTGTGTGTATGTATGTGCAATCGTGTGTGTCCCCCTAATAACTTCTAAAAGGCTGGAGCGATATAAATGAAACTCGGTAAGGTCATAGTACTATTTTGGCCAACCCCGACCGTGCCCTTCAAATTTTATTACGTCTCACCAACTGTTCGAAATATTTCACCGGCATTCTATATCTCCGAAACTATTACTCATATCACCCTGAAATTGTGTACGGTGTTAAAGGGAACTTCTACACGTTCACCTATGTGACTTTCAAAAACCTGTTAACTATAAAACGAACATGGCGGCCAAGCGAAGTTGAAACATTTAAATGGACTTTTCTCGCGATTGAATCATCCGAACGCAGAGAAACTTGGTACAGCAAATGACTATACAAATTGCAATGCACTGACATCTAATTTAGTTCAATTGTTTACATAACCTCAATATGGCGGCTGTGCGAAATTTTAAAATTAAGTTTTCATTTCTTGTGCCCTAATGAAATAACTCTAAGGCCTACATATAAAAATCTAACATGGTGACCATCCGAAATATTTAGACGGTTCTCAATATCTACAAATCTATTGCAGCAATCAAACTGAAAATTTGTATGTTGATAGAGACAATTAATATAAGTAGTATAATATATGAAAACTCCTTGTTGTTTACATGCGTTCATAAAGCAACGAAGATCGCCAGCGATGTGCGCCGTAGCCAAACCGTACCTTAAGAGTTCCTGGCTGTTCGCACCTCACTTAACGTTTGGAACAGCGAGTGGATAAGCAAATACGTGTGACACGCCTGCACGGTATCGGATGTGACCTACACATAGTCTACCACATGTATTTATTTCCCTCCGGGTTCCCAGGTCGCGAGCAGTATTGTATTTTATTCATGGAGAGATGTGGCGGTTTTTAGCTCGTGTGGCGACGCTCAAACTCCGTTCTCCGGGGATCCTACACGCGTATTAGGACTGGCTTGTTATTCCACCCTGGAGGCACAAATGTTATCATCGGGCCCGATAACCTAAAGTACTACTACTCTCATGCTGTGACAGCATAGCACCTTAGAAAAGGCGAATGCGGGAAGTGTCAGAGTCTGGTGCCCGTAAACCGGGCTCCTTTTCGTCTGTTTTGCGTGGATAACTTGGGGATAATAATAATAATAATAAAGCGTTCAAACACATCCCGCGCTTTGAATGAAATAATATTGAAATATCAAGCCAGAAACGGCAAGTTGTCAAAGTGACAGGTGCTGAAACACGTGCGCACCGATCATTTAAATGAAAATAAATAACCTAAGTAACAGGAAAGCATATAAATTATACATTTCTGGAAACTAGATTTAAAAAATCCAAAATGTTCTTTAATATGGCTGTATGGAAAGTAATAGTAACTACAGACGATTGAATTCGGCGTGCAACAAAAATCGAATCGAATCCAACCCTGCGCGCAAAGTCAGCGGGCATGAAATTTTAGCCTTTCGGCCCGAGGGCCTTTAGAGCTATGTCCCTAATGCGAGTGACCTGACAGCATTGTTTTGGGGTGTTAGGTGATTACTATTTTAATTCTTAATTAGCCAGGATATGGCTAAGTGCACTAGGACACTGAAAAGTACTTAATATAGAAGATAAAAATAGTATAGACAGTTTTTATGAAGTGAGAGAGTGAAAGGGAAGAAATCTGATTAGCTATAGTAGCTGAAAGATGAGTAATAGGGTTTACTCTATGATAATTTGAGGGTGCTTATGGCGGCACCCCGTGGCTTGGTAATCGCCCAACCTGTTTATAAGAGGGTTGGTTCTTCTTGTACTTGATTTGTAAAGGTTGACTGCCTGCTTCCTAATCCCCCGACTGATGGTCTCGAGGTGATAGTCCTGGTGTAGTTGGGTGTTACGTACGTACCAAGGGGCGCCTGATATCGTACGTAAAGCCCTATTCTGAATAACCTGAAGTTTCCTGATCGAAGTGGGGGCTGCGAACCCCCATGCTGGACAGCCATACTCCATGACTGGTCGCACTATAGTGCTGTATGCGAGTTGCTTGCTAAAGACATCTAGGATGTGTTTCTATCTCCCAAAATTTTAATAACGGCACCCCGTGGCAATAACGAACAGCTGATTCCTCACCTCAAGTTAAAACGCAATGAGAGTGAAACGCGAATTATGATCCGCGTCATCCTGGCTTGTTATTGGCTGGCAATTATTACCAGCCATTGGCTGCCCGTGGGTTTGTTTACAATTATCACCAACATGGCGGCGAGAGGAATAGATTTCTACATCAATTAAATTGCTAGAAATCTATTCCAGTTCATGACAGTATGAAGTGCAAATCACTTATTTATGAGGAATTGTATGTACGTTTATATTTAAATTGAAGCGTGACACTGTTCATCAAAATTTGTGAAAATAAAAGTACAAATCAACACTCTTGCCAATCAACTGAAAGTTTCTACTACTTTGGATGTAAATCAATTGGCTGTCGTTTCCACCAGTTTTATTCATCAGTTCGAAATACATTCAGTACAATAACATTTTGTGCACTATAGAACTACATTATAGACCATTGCATATTGATGTTGCTGTCTGCTTAGCTTATATTTACCAATTTCATGACATGTAATTTGTAGGTTATTCCTAATAAGGCATATAATTTAAGTGGCTGTTTGTAATGTGAAGTCCTTACTGTATTTATGTACAAATATTATGGTTTAACTAATGAAGCAAGGATTAAAAGTGCAGTTTGCACTGCCACCCTTCTTTTTTAAAATATTGATGTGTAGTTTCTCAGTCTGGTAACTTCTTGGATTTGCTTGAGATAGATTTATAGTAATATACTACCTTATTAACATGCAGGCTGAGTTTTTTTTTAAACATGCCCAGATGCATACAGTAGCATAAGACCTACTGCAAGCTATGTCGATCCTAAATGTAGGCCTATTATAGTGCTCATGTCAAAGGTCATCCTAAAGTTTTAACTATTGAGACTTGATTTGCATCGAATATAATTTCAGCTGAGTCTGGCAAGGCTTCATAAACTTGGGCGTGACTTCACATTTTCATTTTTCCTATACAGCTTTTGATACCAACCACAAATCACAGTGTTTCAAGATTTGCTCTCATTAAACATCACCAACACTTTTTTTTTTGCTCTGGTGGTGGGCTGTGTTGGAGTCTACAGAAAATAAAGTTGAGAAATAAAAATACATCTTAGGTTTCCATGACACAGTTGCATTTTATCCTACTATATCTCCACTCAATATGCCAATGCTACCAATGTTTCCTAATTCCTCATGCTGCATAAATAAACATGACAGATTACAGCATTAGCAATGACGACAGTAATTTATGAATTGCTAAAATGTTTTTAAAAGATGCATAGAAAGTGGCTTGATAAACCCTGTATCATCAATCCATTTAAACATTCCCACAGAGCTCTAATCAGAAGCTCATTTTATGTGCAACTGGTATGTAGAATAAACCTCTCTCCCAATAACTTGTAGGCCTAACCTGAACATAATCCGTGTTAAGAGCTGTTTTTTGGTTCACAGGAAAACCTATCATTTAAAATCTTGCACATAGGCTACTAATCATATTATGGTGCAATTACCCATGGTAATTTTAAAAATCCTGGCTATCAACTACTGATTTAAATATTCCAGACATCTTTCATAACTCCACTTTTACTGACAGCATGTAAGTCCTTACTACTGTCTTTCAAGCTATTGACCAGTTATTTTTTTCATGAGGAACTATTTTAGTCATTCTTCTCTATGTGAAATACAGTTGATGACAACTGCCTGGAAGACTCAGGTGTTTTTTCTTGTGTCGCTTCTCTGGTTGCCTACGACACTTCCTAATTATTAACAGAATGTTTCATTGAATTGTTGTATCCAATTGACCAACTGGTAATATATTATGGCTTGCTTTAATATTCCTATGATACACTTTTAGATCCCATACATTAATGAAACATACAACAACATAGGCTGACATGTTGAACCAATCTCCCATTCCCTAACACTCCCAACTAATGGGACATAGCTACCTAGTGGTTGGTCTCACATTGCTTCCATCTGCATGTACCGTACTAGGTCTAGTAATACCATAGGTATTGAGACTGTTTCTCCAACTCCGTCAAGGAAACTAATTCTGAACTAAGATCTGGAATGGGGTACACTGTCCCACGAGGGCAATCAAGGACAACTTGAATCATTCAAGTGATTTTTCTATTTCATTTTACCAACTAACCAGGTGCCTGGAAATGCTAGTGAAGGAGGCTGCTAAGTAGGCTAGCCTACTGGAATTCACCATTCAGAGAACATTCTCAGCGACTTATCTATGCATAGGCCTATGACACAATTTTCAGAAATTGATACAGTAGTCACAGAACACTAATGGTGTCCAGTACTCACAGCTTAGCATAGGACGGAGTGGATTCCAGCCACAGATTAACTTATGATCTGTCAACGGGTTTTCAAACAAATTGAGCACACACCCAAGTACAGGGGTCTTGACCATGATGTTCCAAGCCTCTAAATGAAACACTCCTCTTTAAGACTTTCTGGTCTTGCATCCATGGTCGATCAACATTCTCCTGATCTGTGTTCTCAAGTTTCTGATGGTTATGGACATTATTTTTATCCTGATAACTTCATATTTTAAGGGGTTGGGGTACATGCCCTATTCTTAATTAGTTCAGCATAAGATCATTGAATCCCCTTAAGAAAAATAGGGAACATTCATGTGTTACTTGACCATAGGAAAGGGAGAATTTAAAAAACTGAACCTCTAGGGACATTGATGCAGACGACTCCGAGTAAGTAGGCTAGATCAAAATGAACATTTTTCAGTGTTGCCTTAATAAAGGTTGATAACTTTCTACCGTTCAACATGAATAGGCCTATATTGGATAGGAAATATTTTTATTATTTGCAAAGATTACAAGGATGACTTGTTGATGTATCATTATTTTGTTAAGCGAACATAAGTTCCAAGTCCATATCGTGTTGGAACCCATATTTCAGTGCTGCCTTAGTAAACGAAATATGCAATGTCTTTCAGTCGGTCAACACGGTTGCACTTAATGGTAACGAGCATTATTCAAAAAACTAGAAAAAAAACCTGTACATGCAGGCCTAACATGTCAAATCAATCATGCCTACAAGACAACAAAAATGCTCTATGAAAAACTCTTAAAACCCCATAATGGTAGTCAAAAATAATCTCAAACCACCGCCACTATTTCGCGAAGGTGCAGAAAAATCTTAATAAAGTACAGCTATTCGTAATAGTTGCTACTGTTGTGATAAACCGCTACTGAGTGATAGGCCCCCGAAATATAACTATTTATCTTAATGTCTACAAGTTAACGAGATTGCCAAAAAACCACAATGCCACCCACAAATCTATAGAAGGCAACACTAAAAATGGCTTATCTAATCCACTAGTCACCCACCCTTCACCAACAGTAATATTTGTAATTTAAGTAACTTAGGTTATGTTAAATTGAGGTTAATGGCGGAATTAATTGCGGCTGTGTGTCGGGAAGTACCCAATAAGTGCTCAGCCAATCAGGGACATTTTGATTGGAGACCATGCTCGGAAAAAATTTAGATCGTTTTGATTCACTTGCCTTCGTTAAGCCCCCACCCTAGGCCGTGGCAGCGAACAAAATGGCGGCTTAACGAACACGACGGGGTGCCATTATTAAAATTTTGGGAGATAGAAACACAGCCCTAGTGAGCTCTGGGACCTAAGTAAAGGCCAGAGCTGCGCTAGGATCCCCTTCGCTTGGTTTGCGCGCTGTGAGACCTCCTGAGCGAAAGTCAGTTGGCGATCTAGCGTGACTCCCAGGAACTTAGTGGCTGTCTGCCATCTGATCACTTCACCAAAGAAATTTAGATCCTGGACTTCAGTGAATTTTCTCTTTTTCGTGAACAGTGTGGCAGAACATTTATTTACATTAATTTTGATTCTCCATCTCTCTAGCCAGTCTACTAGAGCGTCTAGGGCGACTTGGAGGTTGTGGTTGACTCTATGTCCTCTAAAGGAGGTAGTTGAGATGGTGGTATCATCCGCATACGGGTGGAGTTCAGTGTCTCTAGACTTGGGCATGTCAGCGACATATATATTGAAGAGGGAGGGGGAAATGACACTGCCCTGTGGTACTCCAGCTTTAATATCCCTCATAGAGGATTGGGCGTCCTCCAGCTGGACATAGAATCTCCTGTTCCTAAGGTAGGAATTTATTATCTTAAGTAAGTGCTCTGGGAAGCCATTGTGTTTCAGTTTGTATAGCAGACCACTATGCCATACCTTATCGAAAGCACGACTGATGTCTAAGAAGCAAACTCCTGTCATACGGTTTTCGTTGAAAGAGCGCGTAATAATTTCTATTAATCTGAGTAGTTGTTGGACCGTGGAGTGGCCCTTACTGCTCGTCATTAATGGTGTTGTCAATGAACACTTGGAGCCTGGAAAGTAGGGTCATCTCAAATAGCTTTGAGATGATGGAAAGTAAACTAATGGGTCTGTAATTCTGGGGGAATGTGCCATTGGTGTTAGGCTTTCCAATCATAATCACCTTGGTGACTTTCCAGGCATGGGGGAAGTGACCAAATCTATATATAGCATTAAAAATCTTTGTTGGGCAGGTGAGGGCGTTCTTGGTTAAGTTTTTAAGGAAAGAAGCTGCGACCCCGTCAGGCCCTGGGGCCTTCCGGTTTTTCAGTTTCTTAATAAGACTGAGCAGTTCGGTAGGTGAGACAAGCCGGAAGCCCGGCGGAAGCTCTCCCTGGAAGCCATTATGAAGGTCACGATAGACTTCTTCAATACAGTCTGCATTGCTAGGTTCATAATTTGGCTCGCAGGCTTTCTCGAAAGTGTCCGCCAGAGCGTCAGCCTTGCCTTCTTTAGTATAGACCATCCCCCGTTCCCCGTGTAATGGTGGGATGGCTGTCCTTTTCTTAAGTAGCCTTCTAGCCATTCCGTACAGAGAGCTGGAGTTGCCAGCCATATTAACTAATTTATCTTGCCATGCTTTATTACGGAGGTTCCGCATAGCTGAGTCAATTTGACGCTTTAATCGGTACCATTCTTGCTTCAGTCGAAGGTCCCGTGTGACCTGCCAACGCCACCTGGTCATATTTTTACGCTTAATAAGTGCCTTTAGTATGAGTGGGATGGAGAATGGCTTATGTTGTCTGTGGGCGGGGCCTATGGCGGCCGTGTGGGCAGCGTGTAGGATTTCAGAGGTGAACTTCTCTACATGGGAGTCTATGTCCCCTTTGCAGAGAATGCTGGGATTGCCAGCAACGGTAGCTTGGGGCTTAGACCGGTAGAGGTCCCAGTCTAGCTTGCGGAGATGAAGTGGGATTTTGGTACGGGAAGGTCTGTAGCTTGTGTTTAATGTAATGAGGATGGGATCGTGATCAGAGTTTAGGGCACGTAGATTGTCAACGGCGATCGGTATGTCTAGGTTTTTGCTTATGGCAATATCTAGGACATTCGGGAGTGAGTTGGCATTAAACGGATAATATGTGGGTCCAGGCGGCGCGTGGGTAAGGCACTCGTGATCTTCGCAGAAGCTAGCAAGCATTCTACCTTTGGCCTCAGTATATCGGCTGTTCCATAGCGTGTTTTTACAGTTGATATCACCTGCCAATATCACAGGAATATTGTCAGTTAATAGCTCCTGAAAATCCGTCAGTACAACCGGTGTGCTAGGGGGCCTGTAGTAGGACACAATGCGATATGGTCCGTTGTCTAATTCAATCTGTACGATTGTGGCCTCAAGAAACTGCAGGTTATTAGGTGTGGGAATGCGGTGATGCACCAGGTCTGTTCTAATGAGTATAGCGGTGCCTCCACTTCGACGAGGGGGGGGGGGGGGCGATCATCTCTGTAGATGGTGTATCCAGGGACATAGAAGTTGGTTCCTGGTTTAATATTGGTTTCGCCTAGTAGTGCGACATCTATGTCTTGTTCTTGTAGAACCTCGCAGAATTCCCCCTCTTGGGATTTTAAGTGGTAGGCGTTCCACGCCATTATCTTCAGTTTGGTACCAGCTTGCTGATTAATTGCTCCCATTGTTGAATAGATATTGGGAGGCGATTTCAATAATAATTTGCATCTTGGAAGCAAGGTCTGGAGCGCTCATGAGGCGCAAGAGAATGCCCTTCACGACTGAAATGAGGTCGCGAAGGGAGGGGTCGGATAACAGTTTGAAAATCTCAAACATGTAGTTTGAGGGAAGGTGGCTAGAAGAAGGATTGGGCGTGGGAGTAGGGGCAGGGACTGGCGTGGGGAGTAGGGGAGCAGTAGCAGGAGGAAGACCCGGAAAGATGGATGTACTGTTGATAGGAGCGGGGGGGGGGGGGGGTAGGGGCTGCAGTCTGAGCAGTCTGAGCAGGGGCTTCCTCAGTTGCGTTGCGGGGTGTGGCGGCCCCTGCGAAGCTGGTACCTGGTCGGATGGAGTTCCTGTTGGGTATGTGACCCGCTGGAGCCTTTCTGGTAGCTGGCAGTCTGTTGTTAAAGGTCTAATTAGTTTTCGATAGGTTTCGCACCCGCGAAAGCTGGCTGTGTGCGCTTTCCCACAGTTAGCGCATGTCGGTGTCTCATTTTTGCCGTTAATGGGGCAATCTTTGGCACGATGGTTTGCTGCGCATATGACGCATCTTTGCTTGCAATGGCAGCCGTTGGAAGCGTGTCCAAAGCCTTGGCATTGGTAGCACTGCACGGGGCCTGCAGGTCCTTGGTACCTGGCGACGGTTACTTGATTGTACAGAAGTGAGTTTAGGTTATATAATCAGATCAGGAGATGTGGTGGAATATGTTACCAGAAAGAGGGGCAACTTTTTGGAGCGGGCATTGGTCGCAGTCAGTTGGCATACTTTTTCAATATGGTAGCCAAGTTTCTCAAGGGCTTGGTGGATGCGATCAGTGGAGCAGGTTTCATGCAGGCCGCGGATTACGACCTTGCGGGTATTGCGTGGCATAGTGGGCCTGGTGTGAAATTCCCCGTTAACTTGGATGATGAGTGACGTCAGAAGCTTGTGTTGTTCTGGTGTCGCCACTGTTACTCTCCCGGTGTTAGGCATGACCTTCATTTTGAATTGAAGCTTGTTGTCCACTAGCAGGTCGGTGAGCTCATTAATATCTGTGACATTTTTAATGTACACAGGGTGGACAATCTGGCGGGGAGGGTTGGCAGGAGTAGCCCTGGCTGATGTGCCTGGGGATCCTGGGGTTTGCACAGGAATGGGCTGCGCACCCGTGAACTGATCTTTAGGGAGCTTTTTCAGGGGACCGAACGGGTTGCGGCTGATGACCATCTTCTCCGCTGGTATGGTTTGTCGGATCTTGTTGGCTTTCTTCCTTCCGGTCACAAGGTGGAAGCCATCGTTCTCATCAGTCGAGGTGTAGGAGCCATCATCATCCGAGTGGTTGGGAGCGTGGAGCGTGGCTCGTCGTAGCCGTGTGTTGCTCGGGAGAACGAGGCGTTTCTTCACCACTGAAGTGCTCAGCAGGGTTTTCCGGAGGTGTGGCAGTGGGGCCAGACTTAGTGATGATGTTTGACGTAGAGGGACCCGCGCGTGCAGTGCTCTCCATATCTAATCTTCTCGTTAGGGCAGACCTGGTGCCTATTGGGGACTTCTTGACATGAGTTACCAAGCCTTTGGATTGGAACTTAGTCATATCAGGGCCTGGACAGCCTCCTGCCAAGGCAGGAGCTGCTGGACTGTGACGTAAGGAGCGCTAATAGTGTTTAAAGCAGGCAGTGTTTGTCCCTAAACTAATGCTGTAGGTGGGCGGGCAACTGGTGCCAGGGGGGAGTCTCTCACGCCCGAGGGCGGAGGTAATAAAAATAGTAAGCGCGCAACAGAGAAAGTAGGCTACCCAACTCAGAGCAGGTGTAGTTTATACTGGTAGCGCAGTGACAAGCAGTGAGCGGATAGGTACGTCCCTGGCTGAATTACCCGAGATACGGTGAATTTAAATTAAATCCCATTATGATGGCCACTGAGGGTGACAGAGAGGGGGAGCCTAAACTAATAAGAATTTATTGCAGCCGAAAGGCCAAAAGAAGAGAATTTACATCTTACTGTACTCAGTCAATGATAATGTTCTTTTGGAGCACTTTGATAGGTGGCACCTGTCACATTTCTTGTTACACAGCTCACATACACAACTTTCGCTTGGGTTATGGTACGATTTTGTTGCACACACTCTGTGATGAAAACCGTGGATGGCGTGTCTCGTCACAACATGTCTCAGTTCCTGGTTTTCCTTCATCCAGTTCCTCTCCACCATGGCGCTTGTAGCGTAGAAGTCCGGATCTATATCTTCGCTTTTGGCTTTCCTCCTCTCCAGATGTTTAGAGTAATGTTCTGTAGCTGGTAGAAGCAGTTGGGTCCTTAGGTCTTCTGCGTAGTAGGTCTCCTTTGTTAGTCTATAGACCATTCTTGTTGGTGCTGATTTTCCCACTCTCAGTGCATTTTTGAGGAAGCGGGCTTTGACTCGTTCTATTTTTTCAAAGTCACTAAGTTTTAGACTTTCTCAGATCAGTTCTAATCCGTACGTTACTATAGGGGATATGGCGGCGTTAAAAAGTCTCATTGCTGTAACTAGGGACAGAGCTGGAAGGTTCTTTATGGCTGAGATTGCTCTTGTGGCAGCTGCAGTTCTCTCCTGAATATGGCATCTAAACGACTTTGTAGTAGTTTGCAAGGTAATTCCAAGATACCTAAATTGATTGACAATTTTCAGATGTTCTCCATTAAGAGTAAGGAAGTCACTACCTGCAATTTTTCCTCCTTTCCGATATGTCATTTGGACTGTCTTCTCCAAATTAATGGTGAGGCGGTTTTCCAGTACCCAATTCTCCAGCTCTATTAGGGCTCGTTGCAGGTCATTTCTATTTGGTGATCCCAACACCATGCCATCCGCGTATACGATAAGTTTCGTATTCGATGTGCGCTGAAGGATGTCTGTAATGTCTGCTGTGGCGATGTTGAACAACAAGGGGCTCAATGGATCTCCCTGCAGGACTCCATTTGTTTGTTCGAACGTGTCTGATACGTCGACTGTATCCTCAATCTGTACAAAATTGACTTTTAAAATGTTTTCAATTGCTCTGACAAGAGGATGTGTTGTCCCAATCATGTCTTTCAACTTTGTCATCAGTATTTCCCTGTTTAGGAGGTCGAACGTCTTCGTATAGTCAATAAAGACAGCGTAGTATTTTCCGTTCGGATGTCTCAAAGCTTCTTCTATTTCTTCCAGGAGGTATCTGACTGCTTGTGTTGTGTTTCTACCTCGTATGAAACCAAACTGGCATTCAGGAATATTTGTTAATGTTTCCAGTTTTGACGCTAGGATTTTTTGTATATATCTTAAAGATGTTATTTTCCAGTGCGATTCCCCTGTATGATTTAGGGTCGTTCGTATCTCCTTTCCCTTTGTATAGAGTCCTGATGGATGATATTCTCCAACAGTCCGGGATCGTTCCAGACTTTAGGCATTCATTGAATAATTTTGTCCAAATTGGTACCAAGGTCTCTTATGATTGTTTTAGGTGTTCCATATGTATTTGATCTGGGCCTGAGGCCTTTTTGTTTTTCGTTTGATGTATCGCCTGTGTTACTTCTGCTGTTGTTATTTGCATGCTTTGCTCCGTTTGTTCCTGGATGTCTTGTTTTTCTTGCTCTTTTGAGGATATCGCGCCCACTTTGAAGGCGCATGTTTTGTTCTCCTGGTTCAATAGTTTTTTGAAGTGTGTCTCCCACCTGTCCATTGGAATTTCTTTCGGTCTGGTTGCGATTTTCCTTCTGAGGGGCAGGAAGGGGTCTGATTTCACGTCCTCCGCTAATTTTTGTGCCTCCGTTTCCATATAGTTGGATTTTTTCAGTATCAAGAGTTTTTTATAGTCTTTCCTGTGCTTGGCGTATTCTTGTAGCTCACTTTTCGAGTCCTTTGACTTTGCCTCGTGTAACAACTTCAAGGTTTCCTTTCTTTTGTCGTAGCATTCACTGTCGAACCATGGCTGTGATTTTCTCTCCTTTGCTGGCATGATCGCCTCCCTAATTAGATCAGTAGCGATTTGAGTTGCTTCGTTTAATTGTCCTTCTAGAATTAGTTGTTCTGTTAAGGTGATCATTTCTTTTTGCTGTAATTTTCCAGTGTCCAATCTTCTTGATATTTTCTTCTCTCCGTATGTATGCTTGACATTTGATACGGCTGTCATAACTGTGAAGTCGGTCGCCACCGGTATGTGTTTCCTTATTGGAGCTGCACCTGAGTTCCAGAGGACTTCCTGCTTCTGTATGGTAATTGCTGTTCCTCTATAGAAGATTAGATCTATAGTACTAGATCCGTTGCCTGCAAAGTACGTTTTGTCTTCTTTCTTATTTACTAGGGTGAAGCCCTCTTCTGCTAGCATCTCTAGGATCAATTTTGACTTTTGGTTAGGTTTGTCAATTCTGCAATTGATGTCTCCTGCAATAATGACATTTGCATGATTGCTTACTTTCTCGATGGCTTTAAATAACAACTCTATCACGTCTTCTATCGAATTGTCTGGTTTGCTATATAGACAGATTAGTGTTATTAATGACGTAGTAGCTATTACCATATTTCTTTCTTAGTATGTTGCTTTCAACTTGCCTGCTGTTGCTTTCAGGAAGCATGAAACTCCTCCCTCCGGTCGTCCCGCTGTGGGTGTTGCGTAGGTATGAATGCTATAGTATCCTGGTAGATCGAAGTCTTCAAGTATAAAAGTTTCTGTTGCTATCAATATATCTGTTTCTTTCATGATCGTTTGAGGAATGTGAGGAAGTGCATTTTTCATTCCTTCTGTGTTCCATAATAGTATCTTAATCGAGCTGGTCTTACTCGAGAGATGCTCCTACGTGTCTTCTTTGTGAGAAGCGAAATCGAAATCTTCTCATTAGGACGTCTTTGGGCCAGATAATCCTATCTTGTGAACCACGGCGCTAAACAAAACGCGCCTACCGGCCGTGGTGCACCGATGCTGTAGTTGTAAGTAGAGATGGGCAGCAGTCGACTGAAAACAGTCGAATTAGTCGATAGTTAAAACTAGAGATGGGACTATCGACTACTTTTAACCATCGACTGACTAGTCATTCATTGGAAGAAACTATCGACTAGATAGTCGACTACTTTCAGTCGAATGGTTACCTGAATTCGCATAGTTCCTAAAAGCGTGTTGTTTCATGTATTCGACTGAAAGTAGTCGCTTCTAGGCAGCGTATAAAGCACTGCAAGCCGTTACCGGCTGAGTTGAGTCGTACCAACAGATGAAAATCAAATTTCTCCTTTATCCACCTATTTTTGCAGACGTTAGTTTGGTCTACTCGACGCTCGGCAACGTGCAATTGGTCAAAGTTATTTATTTATTTTTACTGTGCTTCGAAATGGTGGTTTACGTCGTGTAGAGTGCAGCCATTATTTGCAATGTTGCACATTTCATTTAATGCAAAATGTGTGAGTAAATGTTCCCCGATACCGGTATTGATACAGGGCACATTACCTGTATGTACTGTGGATTAGTGAAGTAATAGACCAATACTTAATTAACCTAACAGTAAATTAAATCACTATTACTGAGAGGGAGTTCTTAAGTACCGGGAACAATTCCATAGCCAATATTGAAATAATCACACTTCATATTTTAATGCCAAAAAATAGTAAATGTAAAATATGTCCATAGAGTCACAAACAAGTTAGGCTATGTGTTCACTAATTTAATCCTCTCTGAAGTACTAAGAACGTAGAGCTGAAATACAACTTGAACAAGAAAATTACGGCCTACAGTAAATACACACGAAAATAGAATACTTCAGAACAGCAACGAGGGCGAACTTTCAGTGGAGATGTTGGCAACAGTGTAAATACTAAGGTTTTTTTAATGCGCGCGCTATCCATGTGCTGAAACAATTGACGACCAGAACGTAAAACTATCCGAGCGCGTTCTACATGTTAAAAGTTAAAACAATTGGGATATGTCGTTTGCAAACGACTTGTTTATGTTACGGTGAGTAGTCGTTGAATTCATTCGACTGTTTTTTAAAAGCAGTCAAACAAGTCGATGGATTTAACATTTTTCAGTCGACTGCTGCGGTGCTGCCCATCTCCAAACAATTGACGACCAGAATCAATTTGTGCGTACGGTCAAGCCGTCCTCACAGTACCCGCTGCAATAGATGTAGAGATTCACATCACCACTCTATCTTATGATAGATGTCAGTACATAAAATCAGCCATAAGGCAACGGCAGTTTTACCACAGACAACGCTACAACTCTTCCATCCCTGCCCTCATGTCTTTGCCACTAACCCCTTCCCCCATCCCACACAGCACACCTCTGCTCTGACACAGTTGTTAGGCCTGCTACAACAACTCTCACCCATAACCATGTAAACTACAGCTAAACCAAACCCAGAAACCTCTAATACACTTCATTTGCAGAGCAATAAAATCCATAAAACAACTCCGCAACAAGCTTCACAAAAACCTAAATTATAAACGAAAAGACTACTCCACAAACACCAAAATCAGTAAACCTCCCTCATTTCAGCCACACTACACCTTAAACAGACATAGAAGGCGTAGTCATGACCCCTTCATGGAGTAGGCTATTGTCTAAACACGATCATGTCTCCTTCAACTTTACTGAAGACTTCATTAAATTCTATTTAAAAAATCATAAACTCGTTCCACAAATCTTAAAATCAGTATACATCCCTCATTTCAGTTACTCTATTCATTAAACAAACATAGAAGGCGTAGCCATGACCCCTTCATGGAGTAGGCTATTGTCTAAATCTGACCACGCATACTACAACCTTAATCTAATTCAAAATTACGTCTAAATGACCCATCTGACTGGGAGGCAAAGGTATTTACCGGCTTGCCTGGGATGATGTGCCACAAAACCGGTATCTGGAGTTAAAACATAACCTAAATATTGAATGACAATATTGAATTGTCCAATAACTTGGACAATTGGATTTAGGCTATTTCATTGAAAGAATCAACGAACTGTATAAAACTATAGTCACCTACAGGTATACTTAAATTATTAATTAAAGCTCTACAATAAACATACAGCACAATGAATTGTAGCATGAAGTTATCCTGAAGTAGTCGTTTGATTAGAACGACTACTTAAATTCGAATGATTCCATTCGCTTGGAATTAGTCGTTTGCCAACGAGTTGTTTCATTCGAATGATTTCCAACGATTGCTTTGGGATCAGTCGTTTACAACGACTACTTTTATTCGAATGATTCCATTCGCTTGGAAGTAGTCGTTTGCCAACGACTTGTTTCATTCGAATGATTTCCAACTACTTTTATTCGAATGAATCCATTCGCTTGGAAGTAGTCGTTTGCCATCGACTTGTTTCATTCGAATGATTTCCAACGATAGCTTTGGGATCAGTCGTTTGCAAACGACTTGTTTATGATACGGTGAGTAGTCGTTGAATTCATTCGACTGTTTTTTTAAAGTAGTCGAATAAATCGATTGTTTTAACTATCGACTAATTCGACTGTTTTCAGTCGACTGCTGCCCATCTCTAGTTAAAACAATCGACTTATTCGACTGCTTTTAAAAAACAGTCGAATGAATTCAACGACTACTCACCGTATCATAAACAAGTCGTTTGCAAACGACTGATCCCAAAGCTATCGTTGGAAATCATTCGAATGAAACAAGTCGATGGCAAACGACTACTTCCAAGCGAATGGAATCATTCGAATAAAAGTAGTCGTTGTAAACGACTGATCCCAAAGCAATCGTTGGAAATCATTCGAATGAAACAAGTCGTTGTAAACGACTGATCCCAAAGCAATCGTTGGAAATCATTCGAATGAAACAAGTCGTTGGCAAACGACTACTTCCAAGCGAATGGAATCATTCGAATAAAAGTAGTCGTTGTAAACGACTGATCCCAAAGCAATCGTTGGAAATCATTCGAATGAAACAAGTCGTTGGCAAACGACTAATTCCAAGCGAATGGAATCATTCGAATTTAAGTAGTCGTTCTAATCAAACGACTTCTTCAGGATAACTTCATGCTACAATTCATTGTGCTGTATGTTTATTGTAGAGCATTAATTAATAAGTTAAGTATACCTGTAGGTGCCTATAGTTTTATACAGTTCGTTGATTCTTTCAATGAAATAGCCTAAATCCAATTGTCCAAGTTATTGGACAATTCAATATTGTCATTCAATATTTAGGTTATGTTTGAACTCCAGATACCGGTTTTGTGGCACATCATCCCAGGCAAGCCGGTAAATACCTTTGGCTCCCAGTCAGATGGATCATTTAGCCGTAATTTTGAATTAGAGTAAGGTTGTAGTATGCGTGGTCAGATTTAGACAATAGCCTACTCCATGAAGGGGTCATGGCTACGCCTTCTATGTTTGTTTATTGAATAGAGTAACTGAAATGAGGGATGTATACTGATTTTAAGATTTGTGGAATGAGTTTATGATTTTTTTAATAGAATTTAATGAAGTCTTCAGTAAAGTTGAAGGAGACATGATCGTGTTTAGTCAATAGCCTACTCCATGAAGGGGTCATGACTATGCCTTCTATGTCTGTTTAAGGTGTAGTGTGGCTGAAATGAGGGAGGTTTACTGATTTTGGTGTTTGTGGAGTAGTCTTTTCGTTTATAATTTATGTTTTTGTGAAGCTTGTTGCGGAGTTGTTATATGGATTTTATTGCTCTGCAAATGAAGTGTATTAGGGGTTTCTGGGTTTGGTTTAGCTGTAGTTTACAGGCAGCCTCGTGAGGACAATTGAGTAGCTGTCTGACAGTGAGACAGCGCCCCTATCACGAATACCAAGATTAACGGCCGAGGGAACCCGACGCGCTGATCACGTGTCACCCCAATATCTGCAGGCCAAATGGCTGGGCAGCGGTCGCTTGGTCGGCCTTAGCCCGTCATGGGCTGGATAGTGCCAGGGGTTGACTTTTTTGACTTTTGACTTTTATAGTTTACAGGGTTATGGCTGAGAGTTGTTGTAGCAGGCCTAACAACTGTGTCAGAGCAGTGGCGTGCTGTGTGGGAGGGGGGAAGGGGTTAGTGGCAAAGACATGAGGGCAGGGATGGAAGAGTTGTAGCGTTGTCTGTGGTTAAACTGCCGTTGCCTTATGGCTGATTTTATGTACTGACATCCATCATAAGATAGAGTGGTGATGTGAATCTCTACATCTATTGCAGCGGGTACTGTGAGGACAGCTTGTCCGTACGCACAAATTGATTCTGGTCGTCAATTGTTTGGAGGTGGGCAGCACCGCAGCAGTCGACTGAAAAATGTTAAATCCATCGACTTGTTTGACTGCTTTTAAAAAACAGTCGAATGAATTCAACGACTACTCACCGTAACATAAACAAGTCGTTTGCAAACGACATATCCCAATTGTGTTTTAACGTTTAACATGTAGAACGCGCTCGGATAGTTTTACGTGCTGGTCGTCAATTGTTTCAGCACATGGATAGCGCGCGCATTAAAAAAAACTTAGTATTTACATTGTTGCCAACTTCTCCACTGAAAGTTCGCCCTCGTTGCTGTTCTAAAGTGTTCTATTTTCGTGTGTATTTACTGTAGGCCGTAATTTTCTTGTTCAAGTCGTATTTCAGCTCTACGTTCTTAGTACTTCAGAGAGGATTAAATTAGTGAACACATAGCCTAACTTGTTTATGACTCTATGGACATATTTAACATTTACTATTTTTTGGCATTAAAATATGAAGTGTGATTATTTCAATGTTGGCTATGGAATTGTTCCCGGTACTTAAGAACTCCCTCTCAGTAATAGTGATTTAATTTACTCTTAGGTTAATTAAGTATTGGTCTATTACTTCACTTATCCCCAGTACATACAGGTAATGTGCCCTGTATCAATACCGGTATCGGGGAACATTTACTCACACATTTTGCATTAAATGAAATATGCAACATTGCAAATAATGGCTGCACTCTATACGACGTAAACCACCATTTCGAAGCACAGTAAAAATAAATAAATAACTTTGACCAATTGCATGTTGCCGAGCGTCGAGTAGTCCAAACTAACGTCTGCAAAAATAGGAGGGTTAAGGAGAAGTTTGATTTTCATCTGTTGGTACGACTCAACTCAGCCGGTAACGGCTTGCAGTGCCTTGTACGCTGCCTAGAAGCGACTACTTTCAGTCGAATACATGAAACAACACGCTTAGGAGCTACGTGAATTCAGGTAACCATTCGACTGAAAGTAGTCGACAGTTTCTTCCAATGAATAACTAGTCAGTCGATGGTTAAAAGTAGTCGATAGTCCCATCTATAGTTGCAAGCTGAAAGATCTCGGAGCAGTAGCGAAGGGAATAAGAGCTTTGCATTGATCTGTGTATATAAAACGTAAACTGGAATGCTTCAGACAGTTATTTCAAGGCTACTAACAACCTGATAGTAGTACTAATATACATCATTTTAATAGTTTAATTGCCATAAGTGAATATGTCGATTGAGAATTACTACGTGATGAATAAATATTTTAATTCTAACGTACAATGAAGTTATTATCTAAAGATGGACTTCAAAACCTGTATATTTTAGAGAAAGGAGGTTTAGATCAAGCAGATTTTCAATATTTTACATGCAGACACATCTGCAGAGTTTCGTCGTAACATTGCATTATGTAGCGCATGCGCGTTACGCGAGCCATGACTTCGCTTTCGTCTGCAATCGGCTCACTTTCGGCAATCGTCGGTGCTTGGTCTTCACTGGCAAATTGATGAAAAGGATAAGGTTGGCCCTGTGTGTAGTTCTTGAAGAGAGAAGTAGCCTACTTGAAAATAAGTGCGCTAAATTATATCTTCTATAACAAATTTGTATAAGCATTTACCGCACCAAGTTTTACTGCGCTCGGATGGTTAAATCACGAGCTATCTCCTCTCTATATAATTCAAAGAACGCCAAACTTGTTCACTATTAAGACTCGAGGACTGAATATCATTGCTGCATACTTCCAACCATACGTTACGGCACAGGATATTATCGGGGAGTTTTCAGACACATTAACTCTTATCGGTTGCAACGAAGCTACCATACTAGCTGGCGATTTTAACTGTCGTACGGACAAAGAAGACATGAAAAGCAGGACAGTTCTAGGATTTATAGAATCGGAGGGTTTAATTCTTGTGAACAATCCTCACGCACCAACCTACGTCTGTCATAACAACGGTATGAGTGCAATAGACCTGATATTTGTCAACACCTACGTTAGAGCCAGTGAGTTCAAGACACTCATAAATGCCGGTGTGGCCCCACTAAGAAAACACTTACCCGTGTACTGCTCGGTTCCAAGCTCTGTGAACTTGCGGGATGAAGGGCACAGGCAGGGTAGGAGCAGGCGAGAATTGAGAAGCCTGTCGACAGCCCGCCGTGTTACTTGACATGCTCGTCTATTCCAATACTGCTTTTCTGAAACCAGTGTGGTGTTACGAATAAGTCAGTGAGTCACCGACCAATGTATTTGGTTCTGTACTATGCTCGGACCGAGAAACCTCATCACTCGTCAACACCACTTCTCATAGTCCGCGATGCACATTCCTCTCAGGTCCACGCAGCTTAGACTCGAGCAGTACGTACAACTCGCGATAGATGAGTCACTATCTAGCCGCAGAGAGCAGGAAAGAGTAATGACAAAACGTTCTTTAAACACCAGCATCCTATCAGAAATGTCATCGTTGAAAGAACACCTACTAGATGAGATAATTCAGGAGAGGTAGATTCCGAAGCATCGAAGTTGGCTAACTACATACAGGGAGCTCAAACAAGGGAAATAGGGATCAAGCGCAAGTCGCAGCCATGGTTCGACGCAACATGTTATGACAAAAGAAAAAAATTTACGAGCCTTACAGTAGTCGCATATGATGTGTACCATGTGACATGTTATCCTACTATGTGTGTGCCGGGTGCGCAAATCCCTTGTTAACAGTGAACTTTGTTGGTCATTGAAATAACTACTTGTAAAACTTCAGTGCCAAATCCTGACCGTAATAAATCATAGTTGTTATTTGCTAAGATGTTGTATCTTACTCGATTGAAAACATTCAGTTTATGAGGACATAATTAGGTCTGTGGTTACAGCGTTGGTCTCTCAACCGGCCGGCTGGGGTTCTAATCCCAACAGAGTTGTATTTTTTTGCATGTTTCTTTTATATTTATTGTTCTTTGAGTACTGAGACGTTATACAATTAAGCGTTATATTGTGTATTTTACAATGGAAAATATATATTTAATTAAAACAAAGTTCTCCAATGGATCTGCATTAGTGACATCTACCTTCAACTAGTTGAACTACGGTATACGGGAGCAATCCACTGCCTACTTGATGCGAGCTGCGCTCGATACCAGCCAGTTAGTGAACCCATGCCAGTGATGTTATTGATAATGGCCTCTTTCTGCCGATAGAGTGAACTGCCAAGTATAGGCGTGATTAAAAATTAGGTGTGCAGTAGGTTTATTAAATGTGTTTCTCCCAGTGATACGTTTAGACCAACGAAGTTTCAATTCTTGTTAGTAGTCGGTGTTAATATACGAAATTCCTGCGTTGTTTGGAGTGTTTGTTGATGCGATATAGATTCCACATAGCCACATGGCCGACAGTACATCGAGTGCTTACATTAAATACGAATACAGCAAAAGTATGAAGATTTAATAAATCGTAATTGTTTTCAGCAAATATGGTATAATGAATATTTTCACACCAAAGAACGACAACTTGAAGATGATTTATTGTGGGAATTTCTTTAATGGGGCCTCCAAACCTTGAGGTAAACCGTATGCGATTTACATTCCACATAGTCACATGGCTTACAGTATGTCGTTGTACCGATCTCCGCCACCGCGCGTGCTCATTGTTTCCGTCCCATCCACTTCTGTCCCTTTTCCAAAATCACTCCCACAGAAATGTCCAGCTACCGAGTGCCACAAAAATATTCAGATACCGAGTGGAAAGATGTTACACATAAGTAATAATAATAATAATAATAATAATAATAATAATAATAATAATAATAATAATTGGTAATTATCTCTGGCTGTAGAAAATCAAATAACTTACAGCTAGAGTATTCGTTGTGAGAGGTTTAATAGTTATGCAATGGAATAATCAAATCAAAAGTGAAGATATAGTAAAATTTATTAAGTCCCAACGTCTTAATTGGCTGGGTCATGTAGAGAGAACACCAAGGAAGATATTACATGGAACTATGGAAGGGAAGAGGAGACGTAGACGACCGCGCAAAAGATGGCTACAAGACTTAGGAGAAGACCTGAGAACTATGAGGGTTGGAAGATGGTGGGAGAAAACTCATAGAAGGGTCGAATGGAGAGGAATCGTGAGAGAGGCCAAAGCCTACCCCTGGCTGTAGCGCCGAGGAAGTAAGCAAATAATAATAACTATTTGTTTAATTAAATAATTAATTAATTAATTGTCGCCTCCGTAGCGTAGCGGTCAGCATGGTTAGCTGCCGCCCCGGAGGTCCTGGGTTCGATTCCCGGCTCTGCCATGAAATTTGAAAAGTGGTACGAGGACTGGAACGGGGACTACTCAGCCTCGGGTGGCCCAACTGAGTAGAGGGGGTTCGATTCCCCCGCAGCCATCCTCGAAGTGGTTTTCCGTGGTTTCCCACTTCGTCTTCGGGAAAATGCCGGGATGGTACTGTCCCCGTTTACCTGGATAGTAGGCTGTCAGATATCCGCCCCCTCAATCGGATTGCCAATTATCAATCGCACCGGCACAGTTACATCAATGAAAATGGCACTGACAGATACTATCGAGATAAGAGCACAGAAGTTCACAGGAAATCATTGTGGAACACACCAAAATAGACAGGGGTTCATACTTACCGTTACTTACCTCTTAATTATCTCGGGGTTTGAGTTGACAACAGGATCACTAAAAGTCTGTTCACACAATAACCTCCACCATGACATTTAAAAATGAGCCAAGACGAAGACGAGAACTTTGAACTGTACAAAAGCTTTATTTCTAATAAAGGGTATGATTTTACTAGCACAACAAAATCAACGTGGCTATCAGAAGCCCAAGTCAATCTGACTACGTCCTCCAACAGGACTTGCAAAAATTATCATACAACATGATATAAAACATTTTAGCTCCCAAGAGCTCCAAATAACGTAATATTCATAACACTATTGGATTGGAAAAGGACGTCAGGGTGTGACATATATAGAGCATTTGGTTTCCTTTTAATAAACATAAGAATGGTATTTATAGTCGCAAGGCCGGAGTGTGGACGACCTCACTCTCTGTGAACCAGATGTTGGCCCAGCTGCGAGCTAACCTCGAACCTGTTGCATACTGGTTGAATGGACTCCCTTCTCACCTGCTGTGTTACGTAACATACAGCTTGCTCTCTCAAACTTTTATCTGTCTACAAGACAACTCACATTATATTTACGCAAATCTTTCAAGTACTTTGCTCACATCCTATTGGATCATTATGTTAATTCCATAAACTTGTTAAGTTCAATCCAAATGTTTAATTAGCTCTTAAATGTTTATAACAAAATCACATAAATTATTTATAACAATTAGAAATTGTTTATCATATTTGTCAAAGACAATAAAAATATTATATGCACGCCTTTAACATCACTCACGTTTCTCATTATTTTCAAAAATATTTACAGCAATTATTTACAATATTAACATTTTAATTGTTTAAATTATTAATTTAATAAATACATTGACCACAGGTTCATCCGGTTGATAATTTTCATAATTTTGTTTAATATAATCGACCAATGAAGGTTAGTTATACATGTTAATGTCACAATCTGGTTTAATAAAGGTTTTAATAATGATTTGTGACGGCAACCTTCATTCAAAATCTTATCTCAAATTCTTTCAAAACTTGTGTTAATTAAAACAGTAAATCACTTGATTTATTTTCAACGAACTATTACAATCTTACTCCAGCGGAAAATCCTTCGCTAACAAGTTAATGCGCAAACTGCATTACAAATATGCCCAAAATCATCATATATTAATCTATATGGCATTCAACTTCCACATAACTTACAAAACTTCCACAAATAATTCTTTAACATTTATTCCTGTGGGAACTTCCTTCATATTCAAGGGCATTATACCTCAGCGACTTTCAACACGCGCTGCACTAGCGATTATACATTCATAGTTCCACTTAAAAAATTTTATAATCATTAATTGTTTCAAAACTGTTTTTCTATTTAACCTTCGTGGATTTCATTCATGAACCGAAATGAAGTCAAATCTTGCCAATCACAAACAAATTTAATAGAGAATACGCTTATATACGTCTGTCTGGTCTATCAAAATTTAAGATTAACATCTTAAAAGAAATGTAGTATAAAAATACTATCTTCAAATAAAGTGCGACTAAAAATGCAAAGTAGTCGAATAGAATCCAATTAGACTGGGGAATGCAAACATCGTTCTATAAATCTCTAATTGAGAAAAACTTCTAACAAAAGTACTTGACTTTAATGCATTCAATAATTCATTATTAAAGTTACTCTTTCACAAAAGTGTCTATAATGCAATGTTCATTCATGACTGACGATACATGTCTGTGTTGCAATCAATTCAAATAACGACTAGTATTTCCAAGATCGTCGACAACGTAAGAGATTTTAACGCTCTAAAATCATTTAAATGTTCTTCCTTCTTGATGATGACAGAAAATTGGTCAAAGTAATTAAACTGGGATAGAATTACTTTAATAAAATGACACGCTGTCTGAATTTAAATCTGCCATTAAAAATCATTAACTTACAGTCAAATCGTGACTACCAAAAATATTAATTACTGAAAATTCTAAATATCAGTCTCAACTGATTCAAAATCATTAACTATGCCCATGACATAACAATGTCTTAATAAAACGTCGAAAAATGCAAAACTCAACAAGGTGTACTGAGAATCAGAATCTCAACAAGAAAATAGGGCAAAAATACATGAGGATAAAAATACGGGAAAAATGGTTGCTCAAACATCATTAGTATACTCAAATACAATAAACGTTCACGACTACCTTATCTGCCGATTGACGTTCCAGAGGAAAATTCCCCAAAGAAGACTGCTGATGGATCCATTTCACCACGTTAAAGTTGAGCTCCATCCTCGAAATAGGAAATAGCACCCTCAGAGAATCGAACTGCTTCCTTCTCCGTGAATCGCTCTGCTCCTCGAAGACGAATAGACATCCTTCCGGCAATAATCTTCTTTGTGAGTCGGGTCCACCCTGACCTCTCTTGAAAAATTCCCTGAAGTTCCAGTAGACAATCGTCATGAAGTTTTGTAGAAATTTCCGAAGAAATTATTCATATTCAGAGTATGAAATTGTTTCTATGGCTGTTCGATGGTATTCAGCCTTTAATTACGAAACATGGGTGTAGATGGTATTCACCGCATGTTCGCTTGTGTGGAATAGCAATTAGCGAAGTTCCATGTCGCTATCTTACTCCGTTGAAGTATGTCCCAATTGCAATAAGCCTTTTAGCCTTCCATCTGCTCTTCGGTTGTAGTGTCAGAAGAACAAACTGCCGTATTCAATTGCTCCATTATACCGTAGTGTTCTGTAACCAAGCAATCAAGTCTTTCTATTCCACTCGCAGCGTCAGCCGTTGCGTTGATTCTGGCTTATACAAAAGTGCTTCTCTTGTGGCGAGATAATCACTTTTCTCAGTCGTATAAAACTGCTAATATCTTTCGAACTAATCGGTCGAAATTGTTCTGCTTTTCTCTATAACTGCATGTAGCACTGCACAATACAATTAGCTTATCGGTGACCGCTAACTGTTCGAAGCTAAACTTGTAGAAGCTTTCTAAGGTCCGTTTCAACTTCACCTAGTTTGACTTGGATCTCGTTAATATAGTGGCCTCGCCACACGTTATAAAGACGATTCTTTTCACTGCTGTTCACTTCGACGTCTCACTATAATGAATGTATAAGAAAAGAACTTTCACAATAGACTTCGATGCTCTGAGAATGAGATCTCAGAATAATCAGAGAACGAAAGAGCCTCTTCTCTTCTGCGCAAGCCCTTTTATTAACTTCACGGGGGGCGTTACCATCCCTTCCAAAGCGTGATACTGCGTCATCGCTAACAGTTCCAACTTCGTTAATACATGACGGATTTTCAAAATTCAAAAACTGAAACTAAATTTCACCAAAATTCCAAATCAATGCTTTTACTGCAAATGGATTTCCACAATTCTGCATTCCAAAAGTAATAAAAATACCATAGTTTTAGCAATCTCCGTCTTCCTTTAAACTATCGTTGATTGGTTCATGCCTCTCCTCCAATAGCATAGTTTCTTCCTCAGCCGAATTCCTCGTTTCCTGCGACTGCGTCGTACATCTTGGAACATTCTCGACTAAATGCTGACGTCACTGAGAATCTCAGCTCAAGTAGCTTGCTGGCATAACATTTACGTCATCCGTGCTTCCGTCATGACTACCCACGTCATAACTATGACAGCCATAACACTCATTATAATTTCAAATATAGCCACCGTGGTCTCTACATAATTCAATTACGGGGGCATTCTCCTCCCACCACGTTTTAAAAACAGTTGCAAATTGTTTTTAAACTCAGTGTTACAAGTATCTCAATTCTCTTGAACACGAAATTGAATTATTACTGGCTTACTCTAGGATAGTATCTTTTTAAATTTCCAGCATTGAACTTGCCGTAAACGACATTATTCTCATCATCGTAGAGTTCATAACAGTTGTTTCCATAAGCGTTCGTAATCCTAAACGGCCCCAGGAACACTAATCCAAATTTGGGGTATATTTTCTTGGACATATCAGCCTTGACAGGTCTGCGTAATAATACAAGATTTCCAACTTGAAAGGGTGTACCAAAACGTTTTCCAGCTACTCTCTTCAATCGTTTCTCTGCTGCTTTCTGGAGTTGTTCCTTTGCCTTGTCAATCCTCTGCTGTCTTCCTATGTCGGGATCTCTTGGTATGTGGTTGAAAAGATTATCCCACGGCCTTTCTGGGTTTCTTCCTAGATGAAGTCGCATTGGCACTTCTCCTGTGCTCTCCTGTACTGTAGAGTTCAGACATTCCTCAATAAGGGGTACAAATCTCACCCAACCAGAATGATCATTTGGACAGAAAATTCGACAGAATTTCGAAAATTCAGCCATATATCTTTCTGAGGAATTCGATTCAGGGTAACGCACGCTTGAAAATAAGTGCTTAATTCCAAGCCTTTCCATATCCGCTGCAAATTCCACGGACGTAAACTGCGTTCCATGATCTGACAGTAGATATTCCGGTATACCAGCTTTAGGAAATACAGCATTTTCCAGTCTGCTTACTACGTTTCTCGTGTTAGCTTTCTGCATGGGACTCATTGTAACAAATTTTGAGAAAACATCCACGGTCACCAACAGGTACTGGTTACCCTGGTATCCCTTCGGACAGGGGCCAAATATATCCGTCGCCATGAGTTCGTTTGGCTTAGAAGGAATCATCGCCTTCGGTTTTCCCTTTAGTAAAGCAGAAGCATACTTTGCTCTTTGACATTTGTCACAGGATCTAATGACCTTGGCAATACTGGAACGCATGTTAGTCCAGATAAATCTCTCTTTAAGTGTATTAAGAGTTTTATCTAAACCGGCATGTCCAGTTGCGTGATGAGCTACCCACACTAAATTGACAATAAGTTTAGGTGGCACGACTATTCGGAGTTTTGTATGCGCAGAGTCAGCATACTTGCATACGATGTCTCCACTCAAGACAAAGTGTCGTGAATTTCTCCGTGTAGCTTCATAGTCAACATCTGTATTGTCCATGTAACCCTTGAGGAACCTGTACATTTTCCTTATTGGAGCGTGTCTCTTCTGTGACACACCGATTCGGGCTAACCTCCTAACGGTTTCTTCATCTTCTTGCTCCAATTGTACATGGTGTATCTGCACATTTTTAATAGGGTTACGTGATAGAGCATCAGCCAGTAAGTTATCTTTCCCAGGCTGGTGGACAATAGTAGCGTTAAACTGTTGGGTGAACAAAGCCCAACGTGTCAATCTATCACTTGACATGTCAGTTTGCAACATAAACTGTAGTGCCTTATGGTCAGTAATAATGATGACCTTATGTCCCAGCAGGATTTTCTTCCAGGCTTGTAAAGCTGTCACAAAAGCTAACGCTTCAAGCTCTGTCGTGAAGTAGTTTTCCTCGTGCTTTTTCAACTTCCGACTAGTGAACGCAATGTAGTGCTTGTTGCCTGCCTCGTCTTTCTGGTATAAGACTGCACTAATGCCTATTCTTGATGCATCAGACTCAATATAGAACACCTTCTCAAAGTCTGGGTACTCCAGTTTCACATTATTTCTGAGCATTTCTTTTGCTTTCTCAAAAGCCTCGTCTGCAGCGGTACTCCATTTCCATCTGTTGTTCTTCTTGAGTAAGTCATACAGAGGAGCCATAATTTCCGAGTATCTTGGACAGTGGCTGCTAATAAATTGGCATGCACCTACAAATTCTCTGACTTGTTTTACCTTAGTTGGCTTTGGAAATCTCGTGATCGCATCTACTTTTTTCATGTTTGGATGATATCCATCTTTATCAATAGTATGCCCCAAATAATTTATCTCCTTCTTCAAAAATTGACATTTTCCAAAGTTCACCTTGATGTTGGCCTCCCTTAAATTCTCGAACAACTTTCTCAAGTGCACTAAATGTTCTGCAGCGCTGGGTGAAGATACGATTAAATCGTCAATGTAGCAGATTACATTTTCTTTCACTTCGTCAGTGAGTTTACTATCAAGTGCTCGAATAAGTGCTGGTCCACTGTTAACCATTCCAAAAGGCATTCTGGCAAAGACCCATGACGTCTGGTCAAATAGGAATCCAGTGTACTGCATACTATCCTCTTCTAATTGAACTTGATAAAAAGAAGACGTCAAGTCAAGAACGCTGAAACAAGCTCTTCCTTTGAATTTCCGAAGCAGATCTCTAATCTTGGGTGGTCTGTCATTTTCTGGAAGAATCTTCAAGTTGATGGTCCTGGCATCGAGACAAAGACGTATTTGACCATTACTTTTCTTCACTACTGTGATGGGGTTTATATAAGACGACGCCTGTTTTCTAATAATCCCGTCTACCTCCATTTTTCTGATTAACCCTCGTACTTCTTGATAGTATTTCTCAGGAATGGGGTATATTCTTTTCTGGTAAGGGGTTTCATCTGTCAGCCTTATCTTGTACTTATAATCCTTAATCAATCCAGGCTTTTCATCGAAAATATCTTGGAATTCCTTTATCAGATCCTCAAATTCCCCCTGAATTTCTTCAAATCCTTCAGTTTTTCTACTGGGTATTTCTTCTAAATTTTCCACTTCATTAATTATTGTATTCAAAATTTCTTCCCTAAGGTCTATTTCCAGACTGTTTTTCACGTCCTGTTCTTCTATCTCTTCTGTGATTATGTACCCATCATTAAAGCTAATACTTCTGTTCTTCATGTCAATAATAGCTCCGACCTTCGATATAAAATCGATTCCAAGCACCATATCAAAATTGATCTTGCTCACCACAATGAAGATCTGTTCATAATTCCTTCCATTGATCTCAAAGTTCAATAACACTTGAATCTTGCATTTCACTGCCTTATCTTGGAATATCCCTCTCACTTTGACGGTAGAAACAGGTAGAACTGTCATGTGCTCTCCTCTTAGCAGACTTTGATAACATTCCTCTGAAATGATGGAAATAATAGCACCAGTGTCCATCAGGGCTTTGTACTGCTGTCCATCTATCCGTACAGCAATAATTGGTAATGCACATGGTCTTTCCTCTTTAACAATACCCCTCTCTTCTAGTAAATCTTCATCGGTAACTTCGTATATCTCATTAATCGTAATCAGGTGTGGTGTGGCAATGTATTTACAGGTTCTTACTGACGTTGAGAAATCGGCGTTTTTTTTTTTTGTGTTACCGACCTCAAAATTCTGCTGGCTCGTAGAAGGACCAGGATCGATTACAACATCCTGCCTTTTCTTTTGATTGTCAGCTTCTTTATCCCTTAATTCTTTTAAGTATTGCTGGCTTTCCTTTTCTCTTTGCTGATATTGATCGGGTGTCATAACCTGACTTTGAGTATTCTGGTTTCTATTTTGGTTTTGGTTATTCCTATTATAGTTACGGTTATACCCATTATTGTTGTAATATCTGCCTCTTCCATTGTAGTTTCCTCGGTTGTAGTTCCAACCTCTTCTCTGTTGATACGGTCGGTAACCTTGTGATCTGTAATTTCTAAACTGATTATTCCTGTGAGGACCTACATTGTCAGTTTTCTCCTGCTCTGGCTTGTCAGTTTGTTGGACTTGGTCCATATATACCGTATTGATTTCCTTAAATTCCTGCCTTTGACCTTTCTGGACTACGTTAGGCATTGGACTTGTGTAGTCTAACCTTCTTAGTAATTCATCCATGCTGGATAAATCCCTGATGTTGGACGAAATTATAAGTCTCCTCACCTCAACTGGCAGCATAGGAGAAATCGCATCTATTAGTTGCTCCGTGGACAATGGGGGTTGCAAAAATCTCAAGCGGGACAACTGACTCGTAAAGAAATCAGCGTACCTCGTTGGAAGAGTACCTGAGTATTTTCTTGAATACACCTCCGCTCTTAACGAATTCTGCGCTTCTATAGACCAAAATCGCTTGATTAATGCCTCTGCAAACTCGTCAAAGTTACTGAATGTGTATCTAAATGCGCGAAACCATTCAAGGGGTCCTCCCATCAGATATCTCTCTACTATCTTCATCTCTCTCTCTCTGGGAATGTGAGCTTCGATGAAATAATCTTTGAGATTCCTTACATACTCTATAGGTGTCAAACTATCAGTGTTACTGAATTTTTGTGGTTTGTCTTCGAAATTCCTAATGACCGTCACGTTCCTCGGATATGAATCCGGATAGTTTTTCCCACTATCTCTATAATTCCACTCAGGTTCCATGTTCCTCTCGTCATCCTCCTCTCTGAATCTGGATACACGTTCTTCAGGCGTCACGTCTCTTTCTTCTGGCTCTAGGTTATGTCTTCTAGCATAATTCCTATTCAATTCGCAAGCTAAGCCTTCTGTATCCTTGTCGGTGATTTCTGTTAAGACTTTCTTGATAATCTCTTCTTTGTAGTTCTCCATTAAACTAGCCTCTCCTAACTTCAAATTTTTCAGTTTAGTCGTCGTTTCATTTACGTCCGAGACAACTTTATGAATTTGATCCTCTAATGTAGATTTTAAAGTTTGCATATCCTGATCTAGTTGTGTTCTATCGTCAACTTGTTTTTCGGATAACGAATTTATCCTGACGCTTAAATCTTTCCTAATCTGTACTACTTCATTGTTAATTTCTATCTGCGTACTGGCAAGTTTTCTTTCAATCCTTTCCTGAATTTGGGTTACATGTTCCCCACTTGACTTATTCCACTCGTCTTTCCATACCGCTACGTTTGCTGTTAACATTTCGGCTATGTCTACTTCGATATCCTCTTTTAATACTCTATTGTGGTCTAATACCTGTGTTCTCATAACCTCTACATCATACTTCAACTCTGCTAAAGACGTTGTTGTTCTAACTGATTCATCGACTAACCTAGTCGCTAATGCAGTTATATTACGCGTACAAAGAGTTTTTGAGTTTTCGATTTCTTCCCTGACTTTATTCACATCAGTTTGGACTTTAGTAATATCTACGAAAACTGTGTTGACCTCTACCTGAATCTTAGTTATGTCACTTTGCACCTCAGTTATATCCGCATGAATGTTATTAATGTCTACCTGAACATTAGATACATCAGTTCTAGCTTTTTGAATTTCTTTTTGGACTTCCTCGACCTTGTCTTGGACAGTCGCTACATCGTTTTTGACAACAACTACTTCGGCTCTAGCACAAGAAATATCCCCTCGGACATTAGCTACATCTAGATTTAACATTGTAAGGTCTCTCTGTACCTTAGACACATCATTTTTAACATCAGACACATTTGTGCGGATGTCACTTACAGTATTCTCAATTCCTAGGGTATTAATCTGCAAACGCGACATATTCTCCTCTAAATTGGCAGCACTAGTATGAAGAACCTTCATATTCTCCTCCATTCGACTATTATTCTCCTTCATACTACTATTCAAATTAGCAGACATATTACTAGCATTCTCCTCCATTCGACTAGTATTCCTAGCTTCCATCTCCTTCATACTACTATTCAAATTAGCAGACATATTACTAGCATTCTCCTCCATCCTTGCATTCAAATTAGCAGACAAATTACTAACATTCTCCTCCATTCTTGCAAATTACTAGCATTCTCCTCCATCATCTGCTTCATGTTAGCAGACATCTCCTCTAACATTTTCTTCAAACTTTCATCTGCCATTACAATATTATTCAAGAATGGATTGCTGTAGGGACATACATCAAAAGAGCAAAATAACAACATTTGAGCAACACTTTTCACCATATATAATTTTTGATCAATTTTCTGTCTTAAATCTAACTTATAACTACCTTATAATTAATCTTCGACGATACTTCATGTTGAAACAAACTCAAGCACATGTTCAAATTTCTCTGGCTCATTTTAAAATATCCTAACACAAATAATTTACATTTACAATCCAAATAATTAATTTTATCTTTAATATGACTGAAATGTCATAAGCCGGTCAAATAAAATAAGATTCCAGATCATAGGCGATTTTTCTAAGTTTTCAGCCTATTTAACCTTTCTCAAGTTGTATAAGATCTGATATTTTCTGAGTGTAATTTTCCTAATACAATACAACATTTAATTCCTATATAATCACACTCTTAAATACTACAATTGGCCTAGACATCTAACAAAGAATCAACCTCTTTATTTGAGTCTAATGGAACCTCACGTTTTAGGTTTGCCACTCTTTCTGGCGTTCAACCTGGTAATCCAGTTATGTTGAATCGAGCCCCAACGTTTTAGGTGCGCCAATCTTTCTGTTGACTCAGACCCACGCTCTTGGGTCGCCAATCTTTCTGTCCCCGTTTACCTGGATAGTAGGCTGTCAGATATCCGCCCCCTCAATCGGATTGCCAATTATCAATCGCACCGGCACAGTTACATCAATGAAAATGGCACTGACAGATACTATCGAGATAAGAGCACAGAAGTTCACAGGAAATCATTGTGGAACACACCAAAATAGACAGGGGTTCATACTTACCGTTACTTACCTCTTAATTATCTCGGGGTTTGAGTTGACAACAGGATCACTAAAAGTCTGTTCACACAATAACCTCCACCATGACATTTAAAAATGAGCCAAGACGAAGACGAGAACTTTGAACTGTACAAAAGCTTTATTTCTAATAAAGGGTATGATTTTACTAGCACAACAAAATCAACGTGGCTATCAGAAGCCCAAGTCAATCTGACTACGTCCTCCAACAGGACTTGCAAAAATTATCATACAACATGATATAAAACATTTTAGCTCCCAAGAGCTCCAAATAACGTAATATTCATAACACTATTGGATTGGAAAAGGACGTCAGGGTGTGACATATATAGAGCATTTGGTTTCCTTTTAATAAACATAAGAATGGTATTTATAGTCGCAAGGCCGGAGTGTGGACGACCTCACTCTCTGTGAACCAGATGTTGGCCCAGCTGCGAGCTAACCTCGAACCTGTTGCATACTGGTTGAATGGACTCCCTTCTCACCTGCTGTGTTACGTAACATACAGCTTGCTCTCTCAAACTTTTATCTGTCTACAAGACAACTCACATTATATTTACGCAAATCTTTCAAGTACTTTGCTCACATCCTATTGGATCATTATGTTAATTCCATAAACTTGTTAAGTTCAATCCAAATGTTTAATTAGCTCTTAAATGTTTATAACAAAATCACATAAATTATTTATAACAATTAGAAATTGTTTATCATATTTGTCAAAGACAATAAAAATATTATATGCACGCCTTTAACATCACTCACGTTTCTCATTATTTTCAAAAATATTTACAGCAATTATTTACAATATTAACATTTTAATTGTTTAAATTATTAATTTAATAAATACATTGACCACAGGTTCATCCGGTTGATAATTTTCATAATTTTGTTTAATATAATCGACCAATGAAGGTTAGTTATACATGTTAATGTCACAATCTGGTTTAATAAAGGTTTTAATAATGATTTGTGACGGCAACCTTCATTCAAAATCTTATCTCAAATTCTTTCAAAACTTGTGTTAATTAAAACAGTAAATCACTTGATTTATTTTCAACGAACTATTACAATCTTACTCCAGCGGAAAATCCTTCGCTAACAAGTTAATGCGCAAACTGCATTACAAATATGCCCAAAATCATCATATATTAATCTATATGGCATTCAACTTCCACATAACTTACAAAACTTCCACAAATAATTCTTTAACATTTATTCCTGTGGGAACTTCCTTCATATTCAAGGGCATTATACCTCAGCGACTTTCAACACGCGCTGCACTAGCGATTATACATTCATAGTTCCACTTAAAAAATTTTATAATCATTAATTGTTTCAAAACTGTTTTTCTATTTAACCTTCGTGGATTTCATTCATGAACCGAAATGAAGTCAAATCTTGCCAATCACAAACAAATTTAATAGAGAATACGCTTATATACGTCTGTCTGGTCTATCAAAATTTAAGATTAACATCTTAAAAGAAATGTAGTATAAAAATACTATCTTCAAATAAAGTGCGACTAAAAATGCAAAGTAGTCGAATAGAATCCAATTAGACTGGGGAATGCAAACATCGTTCTATAAATCTCTAATTGAGAAAAACTTCTAACAAAAGTACTTGACTTTAATGCATTCAATAATTCATTATTAAAGTTACTCTTTCACAAAAGTGTCTATAATGCAATGTTCATTCATGACTGACGATACATGTCTGTGTTGCAATCAATTCAAATAACGACTAGTATTTCCAAGATCGTCGACAACGTAAGAGATTTTAACGCTCTAAAATCATTTAAATGTTCTTCCTTCTTGATGATGACAGAAAATTGGTCAAAGTGATTAAACTGGGGTAGAATTACTTTAATAAAATGACACGCTGTCTGAATTTAAATCTGCCATTAAAAATCATTAACTTACAGTCAAATCGTGACTACCAAAAATATTAATTACTGAAAATTCTAAATATCAGTCTCAACTGATTCAAAATCATTAACTATGCCCATGACATAACAATGTCTTAATAAAACGTCGAAAAATGCAAAACTCAACAAGGTGTACTGAGAATCAGAATCTCAACAAGAAAATAGGGCAAAAATACATGAGGATAAAAATACGGGAAAAATGGTTGCTCAAACATCATTAGTATACTCAAATACAATAAACGTTCACGACTACCTTATCTGCCGATTGACGTTCCAGAGGAAAATTCCCCAAAGAAGACTGCTGATGGATCCATTTCACCACGTTAAAGTTGAGCTCCATCCTCGAAATAGGAAATAGCACCCTCAGAGAATCGAACTGCTTCCTTCTCCGTGAATCGCTCTGCTCCTCGAAGACGAATAGACATCCTTCCGGCAATAATCTTCTTTGTGAGTCGGGTCCACCCTGACCTCTCTTGAAAAATTCCCTGAAGTTCCAGTAGACAATCGTCATGAAGTTTTGTAGAAATTTCCGAAGAAATTATTCATATTCAGAGTATGAAATTGTTTCTATGGCTGTTCGATGGTATTCAGCCTTTAATTACGAAACATGGGTGTAGATGGTATTCACCGCATGTTCGCTTGTGTGGAATAGCAATTAGCGAAGTTCCATGTCGCTATCTTACTCCGTTGAAGTATGTCCCAATTGCAATAAGCCTTTTAGCCTTCCATCTGCTCTTCGGTTGTAGTGTCAGAAGAACAAACTGCCGTATTCAATTGCTCCATTATACCGTAGTGTTCTGTAACCAAGCAATCAAGTCTTTCTATTCCACTCGCAGCGTCAGCCGTTGCGTTGATTCTGGCTTATACAAAAGTGCTTCTCTTGTGGCGAGATAATCACTTTTCTCAGTCGTATAAAACTGCTAATATCTTTCGAACTAATCGGTCGAAATTGTTCTGCTTTTCTCTATAACTGCATGTAGCACTGCACAATACAATTAGCTTATCGGTGACCGCTAACTGTTCGAAGCTAAACTTGTAGAAGCTTTCTAAGGTCCGTTTCAACTTCACCTAGTTTGACTTGGATCTCGTTAATATAGTGGCCTCGCCACACGTTATAAAGACGATTCTTTTCACTGCTGTTCACTTCGACGTCTCACTATAATGAATGTATAAGAAAAGAACTTTCACAATAGACTTCGATGCTCTGAGAATGAGATCTCAGAATAATCAGAGAACGAAAGAGCCTCTTCTCTTCTGCGCAAGCCCTTTTATTAACTTCACGAGGGGCGTTACCATCCCTTCCAAAGCGTGATACTGCGTCATCTCTAACAGTTCCAACTTCGTTAATACATGACGGATTTTCAAAATTCAAAAACTGAAACTAAATTTCACCAAAATTCCAAATCAATGCTTTTACTGCAAATGGATTTCTACAATTCTGCATTCCAAAAGTAATAAAAATACCATAGTTTTAGCAATCTCCGTCTTCCTTTAAACTATCGTTGATTGGTTCATGCCTCTCCTCCAATAGCATAGTTTCTTCCTCAGCCGAATTCCTCGTTTCCTGCGACTGCGTCGTACATCTTGGAACATTCTCGACTAAATGCTGACGTCACTGAGAATCTCAGCTCAAGTAGCTTGCTGGCATAACATTTACGTCATCCGTGCTTCCGTCATGACTACCCACGTCATAACTATGACAGCCATAAAACTCATTATAATTTCAAATATAGCCACCGTGGTCTCTACATAATTCAATTACGGGGGCAGTACCTTCTTCAAGGCCACGGCTGCCTCCTTCCCTCTTCCTTGTCTATCCATCCTAACCATCCCTTACCTTCCCTCATGAGGCCCCTGTTCGCTTTGCAGGTGAGGCCGCATGGGCGAGGTGCCAATCCCATCTCACCAGTTGTATCCCTTCCGATTCGATGTTCCCAGCTCTAGGACACTGCCCGTAGAGGCGGTAGTGGTGAGTTCCCTCGCTGAGTCTGTGGGTTCCACCAACCTGGAGGGTAAACGACTACAAAAAAAAAAAAACTAGGGCCAGTGCAAGAGAAAAATGAGAGTAGCAGCTCGTCTCAGCTTATGTTCTTGTCAGGATGTGAACGTTGGCCAATGTGACCAGTCACACTCCTGCCGATGCTGTAGATATTATTATTATTATCGCGACGCTCGCCATGGATTAGTTGTGTGTGAGATTTTCAGTGTGTGTATTGGTTTTAAGTTTTGCAGCAGCTTCAAATTTAACGTGAAAAATAGAAGACCTCTAGTGGGTTGAAAGAGTGCTTTATAACCTAAAGTCTATTCGCCGAGTCGAGACAGTGCCCCTGGCTGGCCGGACAGGGAAACACGCCCAGTTCACGTCATCGGCTCAGCCGAACACCGGTAGGCAAGATGATCCGAGATAGTTTGTCATGCCGTAGCCCTAGTAAAGACCAGCGCTGTACTGTGGCTCTGTATTTAGCCATGTTTCATCTAAAATAAATAGACTTTTCTCCCTTCTCCCTTCTCCCTTCTTCGTCGTATTGTTTGAAAATATCTACGTCTCCATACTACTGTTTCGTCCCTCTCTATGAGCAAACTGTCTCGTCCTCTTCGAACATGTTCGAAGTTTAGTTCCTGCAATAAATTATAAAATGTCGTTCGTCAAAAATCTGGCAAATCTGTGTCTTCATTCACAGCGATGAGTACTTTATCGATCGTAGGCTTCTCATTGCGAAGAAAGAACTGGTGAGCCTTTCATCTTATAGCATTCTTATCAAATATCATCTCTTTACACAATCTTTGCCCTTATTTTCTTTTTCTTTGGTGACTGTAAACTGTTGGTAGCTTTATATTCTCGAACTATTCGATACACAGAAATTTCACTAACACCGGTGGAATGACTTGCTTTCCTTACTACGGCAGAAATTAGTGCAATGGGATGCATTTCTAACTCGACCTTATACGTGTTAGGCACCATATGCTTTTCAGATCTACTCAGCGCTTTTCGCTAAAGCTGCTTCTTGGGTGGAGTAATAACACTCGCATTGTCCCCTGCTGAGTCTACGACGGAACATCAACTGTATAAAAACCACGTACACACGATCAAAACTTATTGTTGCCTATCATAAGCAGTTAAGAACTAAATAATTAATTAATTAATTAAATACAAAAACTAACAATCTCTACTTAGTATAAAACAAAGTCCCCGATTCTTGGATGTCACGGGTAATCTTTAGAACCACTGGATGGATTTTGATGCGGTTTTCACCATTCTGTAAAGGATTTCTTGAGGAAGGTTTCTGTAGAACATAATTTATTTATGAACAAAGGAAGCCAAGCAGTAACGATTTCAGTAAAAACGTCGAAAGAAAACCTGGCGTCCGTGCGCTTTTTAAGCTTACATTGGGTAAACAATTATTTAACATATCAATGTACGTTGAGTGTATGAGTTGTTCAGCATGAGAAGTTCTACAAAAGAGTCCGCGAGAGCATATCTCTATCTTCAATACATCGCACACTATAAGTGTTATTACATTTTCTTGTCTTCCAACAATCTCCATTCAATTACTGAGGTGACAGTTTACGAAATGGCTAGGGGCGAGCCTATCACCCCAGTTACAGCCAGCAGCAAACTGTTGAGTCGTGTTGAGTTATGACTTCAGAGAAGAGTGGTTGTGTTTGGAGTTCCCTGGAAGTGCAACTCGGCTTTTCTTCATTTCGCCTGTGAACGTTTTGTTCCGCAAAATATACAGTCAAGTTAAGATTGGATGGAAGGGGTATTTGTGTTTCATGCACCTCGCCATTCTTAAATTACGTTTGACAAGAATTCATTGCACATGCATCTCCATGATAATATAATTAATAGTCGAGTCAGTGATTTTAACCCATCATGCCAAGACGTAAAACGGATTTAGGTCGTAATTCATTGACATCGAAGGATAAAACGCTTATCACGTAATGCATTCATAAATGTTCCCGGGCGAAGCCGGGGCGGGTTGCTAGTAAATAATAAAATCATACATCCGAATAAAAATAGAAATCGCACTCGCCCGCTTCGCATGTAAGCGTACTTTCAAAGGGGACAACTCTACGCACCCTTTGCGGGCAGTCCTGCAATCACGCGCACAGCTGTGTTTACTTCTACTGTCTCGACTCGTCGAACAGCCTTTCTTTTAAATGCTAAGCCCCTTAGAAATAATCGTAGGCGTATACCATTCAATCAAAAAGCTAAGAAGATCTTTTCGATCCTCAATCTTGACCTCGTCACCCTCATGATCACGTATTATTTACAACTTTTTGTCCGACTTTCACGAGTTTTATCGATTGTCTGCAATTGATGCAATTATTTTTATTATTATTATTATGGATCGATTGAAGTGGAGGAAACATTGCAGGAAGGCAGACCCCACATAAGTGGGAAAATGCAAAGAAGATGATGATTATTATTATTTCCGATTATTCCCATTCAGGAGAGCGTGAGAACTTGAGCCAATCACAGCGTCACTTCCTTTTCCTCTCTTCTTTTCTTCCCAAAACCTCTTCATTAGTTCACTGTGCTTTTTCTTCGTTTCCTCGATCCATTTGTTTGCTGTTGTGTCCTTCCTAGACTTGTACAATTTTCGTGTTTCTGATTGTATTTCTAAATTGTTCTAAATTGTCGTCTACAGAGATTTTAAGTAATTCCATGTCTTCATGTACTTCTTTTTATCCAACTGGTCTTTAATTTATTTGCATTCACGATATTGAAAATCTTTTCAGTGAGTCTGTTCTTATCCATCCTATATATGACCATAGAACTGTAGACGTCTCTTCCTAAATTTATCTATAATGGTGTCTGAATTTTCATAAAGTTTCTTTGTTGGTCTCCTGCCTCAAATTCCATTACGGAAAACTTTCCTAAGAATTTTTCGTTCCTGTTTCTCAATATCATGAATTCTCGTCGTTCCTCTAATGACGGTGGTTTTTGCCGCGTATAAGGCCTCAGGCAAAACAACTGTGTTATAATGGCGCAGTTTTGCATTACGAATTATTATTATTATTATTATTATTATTATTATTACTACTACTACTAGCATTACCCGTCGCGGCTTCGCCCGCGAATATTTTAGTTGTTAAGAGTACACTTAGCAAAATCTCAATCATGAATGCTATGACTGATTTATACTTGGTATGAATAATCAGACTTGATCAATTCAGCTACTGGTGCAGTGGTTAGGGGTTTGTCATTCCTTCATAGGTGTATCAGAGGTAAGTTAGTTTTCTGGGAATATCACAGACATTGTTAATTTAAGGGCCTTTAAATGTGGTTTTCGGAGACCCTTTATAGTCGGGTGAAAAAGACATTTCGTACCACACTCACACGTGAAAATTGCGTAAAAAATTCTAGAGTGCCCCTTGACCCCCTTAAGCGCATTATACTGTATGAATTGATGAATTTTACAGCTTAATTTGGTTCAGTGATAACCTTATAACCGTCTGGAAACTTTCACAGTAATGTAATAATTGGAATTGCATTGCGTCTTACAGAAGTAGATGGACCTGTGAGATTCTGTTACCATGGTTACCGTATTGCATTCTTTCATTATTTCATTGCAAATATACATGTTTTAAGGTATTTATTTAATTGTGAGGCATTTAAAGAGTAAGTGAGTGCGTTCCGCTTACGCATTGGGTTATGCTGAACCTGTAGGTACCCCATATGTGCAGGTTGGTGTTAATGGGACCTTATTTTCGGTACAAAACTGGAATGGGACCTTAGCAGAATAATATAGGGAGGGATTAGTAGTAGTAGTAAGTTAGTAGTATTTTACAGCGTTATGCCCAACTAAGGAACACGGTTGAACCTATTTCCCAGACGAATTTGAATTAGCTTTCTTCTCGTCCCAAAATCTCTCATTCTCTCCCTGTGACCTTTCTTCCTTTCTGCTGTCCATGGAGTGGCGACTCTTATCCGGGGGTTTGCAGTAAAATGATGTTTGTTCACAATGATCTGAAGCTAGACCTGTCCCATAATAGTACATTATGCAACGAGTCTATAATGGCAATAATTAAGACACGAGTATGTTTATAATTTCCATACGATTTATAGGCGAGTTGCATACGACTGTTTATGTTCGACGATAATTATAACTATTTTTATGTTCGAACATAAATATTCATAAATATCTGTCGAGATTTCACCAGTTTTATGTACTGAACAGAGCGAAAGGGACGCTGAGATTTCCTTGTATTTGGCCATGGCCTCCTGGAATACCTCACTATGTCAGTCACTCGCCACGCAGTGAAATTTAAAATAGGGGGCCATGGAAGTGAGCGCAGGTGCGATGCTATTCCTCACCTAATTGGTCACACAACTGTTTCTTGAGCTCTGATTGGTGGGAGAAACTGTATCATAATGAAAACTTGTAATAGGCTATAATGAGCCTCATTATATTACAGTTTTCTGACATATAATATTTACATTTCGCCAGGGTCGAACATGAAATTACGTCTGTTACGTTGATTTCTTGAAGGTCATTTTTAGCCTATTTTCAATTTTGAAAAAATAGGCTTATGAGATCACCTTTTGTCCGTGTGTGTGTGTGCGCGCGTGCGTGTGTGTGTGTGTGTGTGTGAGGTGTGTGTGTGTGTCCCCCTAATAACTTTTGAACGGTTGGAGCGATTTCAATGAAACTCGGTAAGATCATAGCACCATTCTGGCCGACCCCGACCGTACCCTTCAAATTTTATTGTGTCTCACCAATCCAACATGGCGGCTGTGCGAAATATTTCACCAGCATTCAGTATCTCCGAAACTATTACCGATATCACCCTGAAATTGTGTACGGTGATAAAGGGTACTACTAGAAGTTCACCTATGAGACTTTCAAAAACTTGGTAACTACAAAACCAACATGGCGGCCAAGCGAATTTGAGACTTTTAAATAGACTTTTCTCGCGATTTAACCATCCAAACGTAATGAAACTTGGTACAGCAAATGTTTATACGCATTGTAATGCACTGGAATCCAATTTAGTTCAATTGTTTATATAACCTCAAAATGGCGGCTGTGGGAAATATTTCACCGGCATTCTATATCTCCTAAGCTATTACAGATATCACCCTGAAATTTAGTACGGTGATAAAGGGCGCTGCTATAAGTTCATCTATGTAACTGTCATAAACCTGTAAAGTACAAAACGAACATGGCGGCCAAGCGAAGTTGAAACATCTTAATAGACTTTTCTCGTGATTTAACTCTCTGAGCGCAGTGAAATGTGGTGCAGTAAATGATTATACTTATTGTAATGTGCTAGCATCTAATTCAATTCAATTGTTTACATAACCTCAAGATGGCGGCGGTGCGAAATTTTAAAATCAAGTTTTAATTTCTTGTGTCGTGATCATGCGATCGAAGTGAAAGTTTGAATAATGAACCTAGGCAATAATTGTCCTTGAATGGTACATAACTCTATGGCCTATATATATAACAATCCAAAATGGCGAGCATCCGTACTATTTAGGCGGTTCTTAATATCTACGAATCTTTTACAGCAATCAAACTGAATTCTTTTATGTTCATAGAGGCTATGAACATAAGTTCACCTATAGGACTTTCAGTAACCTGGTGAGCAGAAATCCAACATGGCGGTGACGCGAACTATACATATTTAAATGAACGTTTCTCGCGATTTAACCATCCGAGGGCAGTGAAACATTGCACGTTAAATACTTATACATATGTTAATCCACTGGCATCTAATTTATTTCAATTTTTTTCATAACCACAAGATGGCAGCTGAGCGAAATTTTAATATCTCGTTTTTACTTCCTGTGTACTAATCATGCGATTAAACTTTGAATACCACACGTACACAATAATCTTCATGTAATAGCATATAAATAAAAATCCAACCTGCGAACCATCTGAAATATTTAGACGGTTCTCAATATCTACGAATCTATCACAACCTTCAAACTGATATATTGTATGTTGATAGAGGCAATAAACACGAGTAGGATATATGAAAATAGGCTATTTAGTTCTTCACGGAACTAATTGTTATTAATTTCTACTATGCAGTTATTCTTAGCTTTTAATAAGGTTGGTTGGTCCCTCAGTTTAGGGGCTACATGACCACGTCGTCGCAGCCCCTAAACTAAGGAACCAGCTTGCCAAAGTGGGTGAGTGGATAGCGTGTCGGTCCACTAACCCCAAGATTGCAGGTTCGCTCCTGCCCGTGTTAAGTGATTTTTTGAAAGGCGGAAAAAATACGACACGCATGTCATACGATGTTGGCATGTCAAAGAACCCATTTGAATTCAGCAGGCCGTGTTCATAATGGCAAAACTAATCTCGGGAGTTTCCGCCTACACAAAGTTCCTCATTTCTCTACTAGAAAGCGCTATAGTGTCAAGGAGCTTAGATATATAACCTCCTTGACTTTCATAGTGATTCAAGGAACAACGAAATTCAACATGCAAGCTACCCTCTGGGTGTCAAATTACAAAGCGTGCTCCTGGCACCCGAGTCTATGCGATATTATTATTATTATTATTATTATTATTATTATTATTATTATTATTATTAACTAAGGAACCAACCAATCAACCATCATACACGGTACATTTTCTGAAGGGACTATCCTTCCCGTGACTTTGTAGATGTCACTACTGAACTAGATAATAAGAATGATCGAGTGGCCTCCGGAGAGGCTGAGTGCAGGTCTTTCTACTGAACTAGATGACGAACACTTGTTGCCATGGTAACGTACTGTTTTCTGTTGCTAGGCACTCTACTGTGCGCCTGTATCGTGTGGTGTAACCTGGCTGTGGTACGAGCTCTATGTCGTCTGGGATGTCGAGGCACCAGGTCAGCCCCTCTTGGACGCCGGATCTCCAGGAACTCCAGCAATCGAGCCACAGCCTCCAGCACCGGCTCTGGCAATGGCCACGCCCCAAGGTTCACCTACAACGCCTGTACTACAGAAGAGGTGGCCTTTGCAAGACTCATGGCGGTCCTCAGTATCTCCTTCGTCGTGTGCTGGGCGCCTCAAATGGTAAACTCAATCTTATACTTACCACTGTTATAGCAGGGAAGCAAAATAAACAGTGAAGGGCTAAGCAAAGAGGATATACAGGCTGACTTTTTCTACCGTGTACAAACTCTAGGAATTGATCGAGGAGAGGATACGGAACAGAAAAGGTCTAATGAAAGTATGTCCGGAAAAGCATGTTCATTAGATCATTCTTTGTGACTGAGACGGCGGTCTAATACGCGCTGTACCATGCAGCCTCAGTTACAGTATGTGTTGAAAATGATTTCCATGTGTCTCCACGCATGCGTGTACGCGCCTTAGCATGTTCTATCTAACACGTTCACATCGGCCAGGCTGCATCCAAATAGTCTCAAAGGCAGCATGAATAGGTTGCTCTGGAATGGGCTCTGCATACACAATACTTTTGAGATGCCCCAAACATCAGAAATCGCATGGTTTGAGATCTGGTAAACGAGCAGGCCATGCAACTGGGCCTCCTCGTCCGATCCATCGACCAGGGAAGACACAATTGAGATACGTCCGGCGAATTGGGCTAGAGCACCATCATGTAGCAGCCACATAATCCTGCGAATCATCAATGGTACGTCTTCCAGCAAGGGAGGCAAAGTCATCCGCAAGAAACGCCGATAGTTCCGGCCTGTTAGGCAACGTGGAAGGAAGACTGGTCCCTAGCATGGACACCATGCATTTCCGGACATACGTTCATTAGACCATTTTTGTTCCGTATCCTCTCCGCAATCAATCCCTAGAGTTTGTACACGGTGTAAAAAAAATCACCCTGTATTCAGCGTGAAGCACTTAAAACTGTTTTTCGGAATATTTGGAAAAATGCAAATCTGATTAAAAATAAGTTGCAATGAAAGTTGTTCACCTCGAAGAGGGACCTCCAATAACATAAAGCTCGACCCCCCTGCACTTCCCCCAAGGGGTGGGACTTTGGAAAAATACAACTGTACAACTGCTTGAAGGTCAGTTGACTTTGAAATCTTAAATAGGAACCCCAATTTTTTATTGCAGATTTGGATTCACCGTGTAAAAATATGTAACTTTTGTATGAATTTGTTTTTCGTTTCATGATAGATGACACTGAGTTGAAAATTGTTGAAAAATAGTAATATCTCAAAAACTGCACATCAGATAAGGCAAATCAAAGTAACATTTTTGATGTTTTTGAAAATGCTATCATGTGACTCCGTCAACCCTCCTGCAATGCATTCTTAGAATAATGTTAGTGTTACTCAGGAACAATGACATGGAGGTAATAGTAATTTGTTCCCTTCGGGTTGCTTGATTTTGGTGATTCCCCTTGCCTCTCACTATCTTGGGGTGCTTGATTTTGGTGATTCCCCTTGCCTCTCACTATCTTGGGTTGCTTGATTTTGGTGATTCCCCTTGCCTCTCACTATCTTGGGGTGCTTGATTTTGGTGATGCCCCTTGCCTCTCACAATCTTGGGGTGCTTGATTTTGGTGATGCCCCTGCCGCTCACTATCTTGGGGTGCTTGATTTTGGTGATGCCCCTGCCTCTCACTATCTTGGGGTGCTTGATTTTGGTGATGCCCCTGCCTCTCACTATCTTGGGGTGTTTGATTTTGGTGATGCCCCTGACTCTCACTATCTTGGGGTGTTTGATTTTGGTGATGCCCCTGTCTCTCACTATCTTGGGGTGCTTGATTTTGGTGATGCCCCTTGCCTCTCACTATCTTGGGGTGCTTGATTTTGGTGATGCCCCTGCCTCTCACTATCTTGTGGTGCTTGATTTTGGTGATGCCCCTGCCTCTCACTATCTTGGGGTGTTTGATTTTGGTGATGCCCCTGCCTCTCACTATCTTGGGGTGTTTGATTTTGGTGATGCCCCTGCCTCTCACTATCTTGGGGTGCTTGATTTTGGTGATGCCCCTTGCCTCTCACTATCTTGGGGTGTTTGATTTTGGTGATGCCCCTGCCTCTCACTATCTTGGGGTGCTTGATTTTGGTGATGCCCCTTGCCTCTCACTATCTTGGGGTGCTTGATTTTGGTGATGCCCCTGCCTCTCACTATCTTGGGGTGCTTGGTTACAAGGAGATTGCCGATTATAACGTCATCTATCATGAAACGAAAAGCTTGCCACGGTGGGTGAGTGGTTAACGTATCAGTCTAGTAACCCAAAGCCTGCATGTTCGCTCCTGGCCGTGGTAAGTGCTTTTTTTTTTGCAAGGCGGCAAAAATTACGACACGTATGTCATACGATGTTGGCATGACATAGAACCCATTTGAATTCAGTAGGCCGTGTTCATAAAGGCAAAATTAATCTCGGGATTTTCCACCAACACAAAATTCCTCCTTTCTCTACTAGAAAGCGCTATAGTGTCAAGGAGCTTAGATATCTAACCTCTTTGACTCTCATAGTGCTTCAAGGAACAACGAAATTCGACATACAAGCTACCCTTTGGGTGTCAAATTACAAAGCTTGCGCCCGGCACCCGAGGCCATACGATATTATTATTATTATTATGAAACGAAAAAAATGTTTCATACAAAAGTTACATCTTTTTTCACGGAGAATCCAAATCTGCAATAAAAAGTAGGGGTAATTTAAGATTTCAAAGTTACACCCCACCCTCCCGCCCCCAGGGGGGGGGTCGAGCTTTATGTTAATGGATGTCCCTCTTCGAGGTAAACAACTTTTATTGCAACTTATTTTTAATCCAATATGTATTTTTCCAAATATTTCGAAAAACAGTTTTAAGTGCCTCACCATGTACAGGGTCTTTATATTTGCTTGGCAAGAACATTCTCGCTCACGCGCTCCGCCAGTGACGGCTCAGTTGCCGGCGACCACGCGCGCGTGTTTACGGTAGAATACGGTGCTTAAAATCAGTATCATGCATTTTTACTCACCATGATTACAGTAGATGCTGAACATGTTCCCCATCCGCTGCCAAACAAAACCGGCATCTCCTTATGAAGTTTCCGGTTATTCCGGTTAATTTATCTTCAGTAAGGAAATAACGACATTTTTGTCTATTTTTATTGTTTACTGAACCTGTACGTTTGAATCTCTTAGCCATTGATTTATCGTCCGATTTATCTGAATGGGTCTCCCTGGATATGTCATACGAAACTTTTATTCTAGCGCACGTTATGAACGGCACGTAGGCCTATTATGCAGACCTTCGCTCGACCTTGGTCGCCGGTCCCCGGCGCGTGGTCTCCAGAGGTATTGCCCGGGTGTTCACTTGCTCTTCTGTAGACATGGACTCCGAGCTAATTGGGTGTTTCAGTCTTTCAGTGTACCGGTACTGTATGTCTTATTGTGATTGTGTATAGTGCTGTAATGCCTTATGTGAAATATTCGTTACGTGAACAAGTCTATCTGCACGATACGTACATAAAGTGCAGGAAATCGTGCGCTAGAACAAGACAAAAGTTTCGAATGGCAATTCCAGGGAGACCCATTCCTATAAATCGGACAATAAATCAACTGGCTAAGAGATTCAAATGTACAGGTTCAGTAAACAATAAAAATAGACGAAAATGTCGTTATTTCCTTGCTGAAGCTAAATTAACGGGAGTAACCGGAAACTTCATAAGGAGATGCCGATTATGTTTGACAGCGGATGGGGAACATTTTCAGCATCTACTGTAAGCATGGTGAGTAAAAATGCATGATACTGATTTTAAGCGCCGTATCCTGTCGTACATACGCGCGCGCGATCGCCGGGTACTGAGCCGTCACTGGCGGAGCGCGTGAGCGAGAATGTTCTTGCCAAGCAAAAATAAAGACCCTGTATATATAAAAAGTAGGTTAGAACAGCTTGTCTACAGAAAATAAATTTGTTGACATCAAATATAGATTTGGGTATGTATTAGAAAGTCATTTTTGAAAGAGTCACTCTCTATGGAAGTCAAACATGGGCTGTTGGCGGAGCAGAAAAGGGAAAAGAAGCGTTTGAAATGTGGTGTTACAGGAGAATGATGAAGATCAGATGGGTAGGTTGGGTTACAAATGAAGAGGTAGTCTATTAAAACGAGTGGGAGAGGAGAGATGTTTCTGGCGACTGCTAATGGAAAGAAGAAATAGGTTGGTAGGGTACAGAGAAGGCTAAGTCACCCAGGAGTAGCAAATTTAGTTACGGAAGGAAAGGTCGAGGATAAGAACTGTAGGGGTAGGTCAAGGTTAGAATTTGTAGCTCTGTAGCGATGAAACGATTATCTTTGCAAAGGGGATGTGGATTGCAACAGTGAGACCACCTCTTAATGTAACGACTAGCTTTCTTGGCTGTCGCCTTGAAGGTCTGGCTATGCCAAGAAATTTAATTCTGATCTGAGGGTTAATTCAATCTCGTGAAGCAAAACTGAGAAGAGGTGAGTTCGATTCCCATCTCAGCCAACATAAGGAGAGGTCTTTCCCATGGTTCCCCATTTCTACTCCAGGCAAATACCACCGTGATTGTTCCTAACGCTCGCCTCAATTACAAATATAGACATCACTATAGCACTGGTTATCAGACATATCCTAGACACACGCAAGTACAAGGGATTGAAATAACCACAATGATCAAGTTCCTAAAAGGAAACAACCACTCTATAAACACAGAACGACTGGCAGCGTGACTCAGCGGTGACGTTCTTGCCAGCTGTTTGCAAGGTTGCAGGTCGAATCCTGGAGAAGTCAGCTGGCATTTGAGCGTGGACAAATGTGAGGGAGCCGTGTCAGTAGATCTACTGGAATGTTTTAGATCCCCTATAGGGCAAAATTTCGGCACTACGTATCCACGTCTCTATTACTATTATTAATAATAACAGCTTGCCACGGTGGGTGAGTGGATAGCGTGTCGGTCTACCAACCCCAAGATTGCAGGTTCGCCCCTGGCCGTGGTAAGTGATTTTTGATAGGCGGCAAAAATACGAGACGCATGTCATACGATGTTGGCATGTCAAAGAACCCATTTGAATTCAGTAGGCCGTGATCATAATGGCAAAATTATTCTCAGGAGTTTCCGCCAACAAAAAGTTCCTCATTTCTCTACTAGAAAGCGCTGTAGTGTTCAAGGAGCTTAGATATCTAACCTCCTTGACTTTCATAGTGATTCAAGGAACAACGAAATTCGACATGCAAGCTACCCTCTGAGTGTCAAATTACAAAGTTTGCACCCGGCACCCGAAGCCATACGATATTGTTATTATTATTATTATTATTATTATTATTATTAATAATAATAATAATAATAATAATAATAATTTATTTTACATGTTTATGCCCATCTGTGGAAGGCGATTGAACTTATTCTGCTAACGATGTTTTTTCTTCTCCCAAAATCTCTTCATATTGGCACTAAAGATCTTCCTCCGTTCCTCAGTCCATGATTTCTCGGTCCTGGTAGTAATTTTCTCAGAGAAATTGTGGTTGTTGATTAATGTTCTGAACTGGAGTCGATCTTGTATAATTTGCTCTATGATGCCAATTTCTTGAAGGTATTTTTCTATTTCACTCAGTCAGTTGTTGTTGAATTTCATTGAGAGAGCGAGATTGAGAATCCTTTTGGTGAGCCTGTTATTGTTCATTCTGAGAATGTGGCCGTAGAACTTGAATCGCCTTTTCCCGAAGGTGTCAGTGATCTTTTCAGAATGCTGATGAATAGGGCCCGGATGTTGATGGCGTAAAAAAGCTTAAGAAATGCACTTAAAACTTCCAAAAATTACTGTAAGAAATTACCTAAAAATTCCAAAAATGCACTATTAAATGGAGAAAATGATCTTATAATAATAAACTCACCAATATTTCAAAAATGAAATCTTAAGCTCAAACTGAAAAGTCAATCAAAATAGATTTCTAGCACTTAACAAAAGGTTTATGTTCACTTTAGTCTGAGTTACACTCGACTACGAATGTCATTCTGATGTTGTCAAATGTAAATGATGTGCTGTTTCAGCCAACAAGTTTTTATATCGCGAAAAGCTGCGTTCAACATCAACTGATGTGATTGGAGCGTACTTGAAGTGAGGAAGGTCGTTTGCTGCTAAATCCTCCTCATTCCCATCCATGCAGTAGTTTTCACCAGAAAGAATGTCTGCAGAGATTTTGCAGAATGTTTTTTACCCTGTGTTTTAGTCCAGCACTGTTTTCAATTTTGTTGCAATACCCGCAGCAATTTCACCACGATTGTTGCTAAGACTAGTTTCCACCCGGTTGATTAAGGAAATAGAATCAATATTTTAAATTATCTTGTATCAGCTACTATCTTCATCTTAACTCTGAGACAACGTTCCCTCATATAAAGGTGTGACTTGACTAAATTGGAAAAAAAATTACCTCAAAAGGCCAATTTCTCTAAAATAAGACCAAAAGAATCTACCAAACTTTAAAAAATGCTCTTAAAATGGAAAAATAGGAAAAAAAATGCAAAAAGATGCAAAATAAAAATGACATATTTGAAGACGGGGTGGCCCGTCCGGAGTTTCTATGTACTTCAGCATTGTTTTAGACAGCTCAACCAAAAGATGACATGTCATCAACATCCGGGCCCTACTGATGAAGCTCCTGAGGCTTCCGTTTCATCCAGATTCCTTCTGAACAGACTGGACCAAGGATTTTCCTAAATAGTTTTCTCTCATGTTTTTCTAGTCTACGTCTCTAATAAGAGATCTCCCTCCAATGAGCAAGGTTCCCGAGGCATACAGTGCTTCAGGTTTCATTACTGTGGTGTAATGTCTTAATTTTACGTTCTTCGATATTGATCGTTTGTTGTATATATGTTCTATAGGCCTTCTGCGATTTTGAAATTCTCTCAATCCCGATGGCTGAATTCTTCTTCTTTATTAGTTTCACCCAACTTTGGGGTACATGAAATCAATCTTTTTAGCCTATTTTCAATTTTGAAAAAAAAATAGGCTTATGAGATCACCTTTTGTCCGCGCGCGTGTGTGTGTGTGTGTGTGTGTGTGTGTGTGTGTGTGTGTGTGTGTGTCTAATAAATTCTAAACGTCTGGGGCGATTTCAATGAAACTCGGTAAGTTCATAGCACTATTCCGTGCAACCCCGACCGTGCCCTTCAAATTTTGTTAAGTCTCACCAATCCAACATGGCGGCTGTGCGAAATATTTCACCAGCATTCAATATCTCCGAAACTATTACCGATATCACTCTGGAATTTATTACCGTGATAAAGGAAACTACTAGAAGTTCACCTATGTTACTTTTGAAAACCTGGTAACTACAAAACCAACATGGCGGCCAAGCGAAGTTGCGACTTTTAAATAGACGTTTCTCGCGATTTAACCAACCAAACGCAATAAAACTTGGTACAGTATATGTTTATACATATCGTAATGCACCGACATCTAACTTCGTTCAATTGTTTACATATCCACAAGATGGCGGATGTGCGAAATAGTTCACCGGCATTCTATATCTCTGAAACTATTAGCGGTATCACCCTGAAATTTTGTAAGGAGATAAAGGGCACGACTGGAAGTTCATCTTTATGACTTTCAAAACCCGGTTAACTTCAAAACGAACATGGCGGCCAAGCGAATTTGAAAATTTTAAATACACCTTTCTCGCGATTTAATGATCCAAACGGAATGAAATCTGGTACAGGAAATGTTTATACACATTGTAATGCACTGGTATCTAATTTAGTTCAATTGTTTACATAACCTCAAGATGGCGGCTGTGCGAATTTTAAATATAAGTTTGTATTTCCTGTGTCGTAATCATGCGATCGAAATGAAAGTTTGAATAATGAACCTACGTAATAATTTTCCTTTAATGGTACATGACTCAATGGCCTATACATTTAACAATCCAACATGGCGACCATCCGAAATATTTAGACGGCTCTGAATATCTACGAATCTATTATAGCAATCAAACTGGATTTTTTTTATGTTCATAGGGGCTATGAACTTAAGTTCACCTATAGGGCCTTAAATAACCTGGTGATCACAAATCCAACGTGGCGTCGGCGTGAAATATAAATATTCACATGGATGTTTCTCGCAATTTAACCATCCGAGTGCAGTGAAACTTGGTACAGTAAATCCTTATACGAATGTTAATCCACTGGCATCTAATTTATTTCAATTGTTTCCATAACCACAAGATGGCAGCTGTGCGAAATTTTAAAATCTCGTTTTTACTTCTTGTGTCCTAATCATGCGATTGAAGTTTGAATGCTACACGTGCACAATAATCTTCATGTAACAGTACATAACTCTAGGACCTACATATATAAAATCCAACATGGCGACCATCCGAAATATTTAGTCGGTTCTCAATATCTACGAATCTATTACAGCGATCAAACTGAAATATAGTATGTTGATAGTGGCAGTTAACATAAGTAAGATAGACTATATGAAAATCGGAACTACTTGTTTAAAAAATGTTTTGAGCTTTCTTTTTGGCCCAGTATTGCTTCATCCTTTGAGATCTTGCTTCCCTTTCTTCGGCAGAGATGTGGATCGTACGCTTTTGTTTGATTTTAACTTGGAACCGTTGTTTCTTATCCCTGGTGATGGTTTTGGCTGTTTTGTCCATGAGCATGGTGTCTGTAGTTTGGAGTTCTACGAGGTCTTTCTCAGTTTCCTTAAACCAAAGAGGGTTTGTTTTTTATTACGAAAGTAGTCGAGGATCTTTTTTGGTTAGTCTATTTGAATTCATTTAGAGGATGTGTCCATAAAAATCAATTCTACGTTTTTTTTTCTTGTGTCTGAGAGTGTTTCAGTCTTTTGGTAAAGAGTTTGGTTCCTGACATGGATTAATTTGTTGTTATGAAATTTGAGGCCCTAGATTTTGCGTATTATCTATCATTCCTTGACCTCCAGCCTTTCAAGCGGTCCCTGGGCGGTGAGAGACAATGTTTCGGCTGCATATAAGGCTTCTGGTTTAATTGCCGTGTTATAATGTCTTATTCCAGGAGAGAGGCTTCTTGTTATAACTGTCCTTCGTAAATTGGAAGGCCAATTCAACTTTATTTCTCCTAGATTCCATTGCATTTTTCTCTAGCGCATTCCAGCTGATCCATTCTCCAAGATATTTAAATTCTTTGACGATGTCTATGTATTATTTGCCCACTTGAAGCTTTTTTGGTGGTTTTTTTATGTTCGTCATTATTTTGGTCTTTTCAACTGCGACTTTGAGACCCATTTTTAACTATTGCCTCTGGAGTTCGAGGATCTGTTCCTTGGCTTCTTCCCATGTCTCAGAGTGGAGATTATTTCTCTTTGAATCTTTATTCCTACTTTAAATTATGATTATTATTATTATTATTATTATTATTATTATTATTACTAAACAGATTCAAACACGTTCTAGCATCAGTCCAAGACATGCAGGTAGTATCCACTCACAGTTAGCCTTCATTTACAACGTAATGTTACCAGGAAATCGCTTTCAGGTGTTTCATTCTTCATTTGGGAACAGCCATTCAGCAAATCACTGGCGTCTTGGCTTCGCTTCCGGTATTCACAATGGCTAGCACGTGAGGCGCCTTATAAATTACTGAATAAACCATCCATGCTCTTGACATTCGCAACCATAACTACACAACTCCAATAATATTGAGTTAGCCATTCATGAAACCTCTTCTGCATTTCGCATTATTGCCAGATGAGGCACGCGATTAGGGAGTGCCACGTGGCATCACGTCTGCGCAGATGTCGTGGTTTGAATATTACGTGTGAGAAATGGGCGTATTCGATAATAAAACGTGAGGTATGCAGTCTGTTTACATCTTCAGGATAAGGCTGAGATCATGGTCATTTATCGTAACAGCTCGTAGAGTCGTTGGATAAATTCATCTAATTCCGTGGAATTAAGCCATCTAGTTAACTAATAGTAAATTATGCAACGAGCCTATAATGGCAATAATTAAGACACGAGTATGTTTATAATTTCCATACGAATGTCTTAATTACCATTTTAGGCGAGTTGCATACGACTGCTTATGTTCGACGATAATTATGACTATTTTATGTTCGAACATAAATATTCATAAATATCTGTCGAGATTTCGCCAGTTTTATGTACTAAACAGAGCGCATGGGACGTAGAGAATACAATGGCCTCCTGGAATACCCCACTATGACCCGAGCCTCTTAGTGGCATTTAAAATGGGAGGCCGTGGAAGTCAGCGCATGCGCGAAGCTATCCTTACCTAATTTGTCACACAACTGTTTCTTGAGCTCTGATTGGTGAGAGAAACTGTTTCATAATGAAATATTGTGTTTAATGACCCTCATTATGATACAGTTTCCTGGCATATTATATTTACATTTCGACATCGTCGAACATTAAAGAATAGTAAGAATTTTTTTTTCTTGCCTGATATTGATAGAAGAGACTGTATTTTCCAAGGAAAAACAGAGTTTTCCAAAGTCTTGGACACCACGGACCCCCACCTAAAAAAAGTACTGACTTCGCAGACAACTCCCCCTCCCCCACACACAAAAAAAAACACATATATTCCTATTCCACAATGATAGATTACATAGTCAACCCCTGGCACCATCCAGCCCATGACGGGCTAAGGCCGACCAAGCGACCGCTGCCCAGCCATTTGGCCTGCAGATATTGGGGTGACGCGTGATCAGCGCGTCGGGTCCCCTCGGCCGTTAATCTTGGTATTCGTGATCGGGGCGCTGTCTCACTGTCAGACAGCTACTCAATTGTCCTCACGAGGCTGAGTGCACCCCGTTCCAACCCTCACGTCAGTTTTAAAATCCCTGACGGAGCCGGGGATCGAACCCGGGGCCTCCGGGCGAGAGGCAGGCGCGCTACCCCAACACCACGGGGCCAGCTGATAGATTACATACCACTCATATTTGTGTCTTCTAGCGAAGGCACATATCAATATTACCAGTATTTACCCTGTGTAATTGTGTGGTCGAACTTCTGTTCCTTGACTAGTCTGTTGCAGCTCTCCATGCCTCCCTGTCCTGAGCTAATCGTTTCATCTCTACATATCTACCACACCCTACATCCGAGGCAATCTGTTTAACATAATCTAACCTTGGTCTACCCCTACAGTTCTTGTCCTCGACCCTTCCTTCCATAACTAAGTTTGCTATTCCTGGGTGTCTTGGTATGTGTCCTACCAACCTATCTCTTCTCTTCATTAGCAGTCACCACAAAAATCTATCCTCTCCCACTTGTATTAAAACATCTTCATTTGTTACTCTATCTACCCATCTGATCTTCATCATTCTCCTGTAACACCTCATTTCACACGCTTCAATTCTCCTCCTTTCTGCTGCTCTAATAGTCCAAGTTTCACTTCCATAGAGCGCCACGCTCTAGACAAAGGCTTTCAAAAATGTATTTCTAATAACTAAATCTATATTGGATGTCAACAAATTTCCTTGCCTGAGCCAACCTACTTAATATATCCTATTTGCTTCGCCCATCACTGGTCATTTTGTTTCCTTAGTTACAGAAGTCTCCTACTTCATTTAGGTTTTCACTTGCTAATTTGACGTCTATTGGGATTTCTGATTTCGTTCGGCTGCATCTCATTATTTTTGTTACCGACAGCGGTGGCTACGCTGGCAAAAGCGCAGTGTTAGGTCATGGGGCAAAGCTCTCTGCTGACTCGGTAGACGCGTGGGTTCGAGCCCCACCGTCGGCCGTCCTTGAAATGGTTTTCCGTGGTTTCCCCATTTTCAACACCAGGCAAATGCTGGGACGGTACCTTCTGACAGGCCACGGCCGCTTCCTTCCACATCCTTCTCCAATTTCATTCACCTTCATCAATTCCATCTCTCATCCCGACGCGCAGGTTGCCCACGGGCGTCGAATAGAAAGACCTGCACTCGGCCTCTGAGGAGGCCACACGAAAAAAAAATTGTTTTACATATTTTGTTGATTTTCATCATGGATTCTTTCCTCAAGACCATTCCATTTAATGAAAAAATTCCACAGCCTGCTTCCAGTCTCCGACCGGGTCAGGAATGGAATGAATGAAGCCCCCATCTAGCGGCGAGGATATGGACTGTGCCGGCTGCCGAGGCCTGACGCACTCCTCTGGGGCAATGATTAAATGAATGACAGATGAAATGAAATGATAGTGGAGAGTGTTGCTGGAATGAAATTTTGACAGGGAAAACCGGAGTACCCGGAGAAAAACCTGTCTGCCTCCGTTTTGTCCAGCACAGATCTCACATGGAGTGACCGGGATTTGAACCACGGACCCAGCGGTGAGAGGCCGGCGTGCTGCCGCCTAAGCCACGGAGGCTTATCCATTCCATTTAATAAATCACTCAAATCCTCTGGTGAATCGGCTAGGGTGACGATTTCATCGGCAAATCTCACAGTTGTAACTATTTCTCCTTGAATCTTGACTCCTACTTAAAAATTTTCTCAAATTTCTTCATTGCTTGTTCAATGTATAGATTGAAAAGTATGGGATAAATGTTTCAGCCTTGCCTTCACCTTTCCGAATACCAGCTTCTCTCGCAAGTCCTTCGGCTCGAATAACTGCCGACTGGGTTTGTACAGGTTGTAGATCACCCTCTTATCCCTGTACTTCACCACAATCTTTTTTCAAAATGTCAAATAATTTACTCCAATCAACGTTAACATTTCTTTTTTTTTAAGTAGACAAATGCCATGAATGTTCTTTTATCTTTCCTTATTAATAGTAATTTAATAAAGGCACTGCGCACAAATGTGCATTACATTTTGGAATAATCCAATAAGGAAAGTGTTCTTGTAGAGTATTCACTAAAATTGTATCAACCACACCGTTTAGCACATAATATACACACACACTTTTCAGAAGGTTCCGGAACGCCACGTCTCGTCGCACGCACAGCTTATGATGGAAGCAAGTCTATTCCCTCAATCCAATTTCTCTGAGACAGGCATCAGTTCCAGAGAATTCCAGGTCGATTTCCGCTCGCTTTCTTTGTCTCATCCTTAGGAATTCCTGTTCTTGTCTTGCAGAAGGCAATTGTAATCGAAATCTTATGTCTTCTTCCCTGGCAAGTTCATAAACTAGTCGGGAGCGCGTGTATTTGGATACTCCTAGGGCAGCCTTTAAATATCGCGCATTGACTTTTTCAAGTGATCTGAGATCGCCCATGCTTAATTTATCCCAGACTATGTTTAACCCATAATATTAACGTAGTTTTTATTTTAGCCTTGCATTGCTATGAGCCTCACAACACGCCATATTTCATACTGCTACGACCACACAGGCCTGAGAAAATGTTGTTTTACAAAATCAACAACAACTATTTTTCGAAAAGTCGGAGCATATTAAAACTTCATATACACGTCAACAATAAGTTTCTTTAAGATGTATTGAAGTTTCATTACGATCAGATCAATACTTTTAATGTAATGATCTTTCTAAGTGAGCACTACGGTACTTTGTTCAACTTGCCAGAAAATCTAACGCAGAATAAAATGAGTATATGTTAGGTATAGCTTGTTTTTATGAAGGCCTATGAGTATTTTTGATTGGGATCTACACTCGAGTGTCTATTCTTATTTCACCGACAGTAGAAACATTGCTGTGACCTCCCTTCAAAATGGCAAATACTGTCCTACAAGCTTGTGCGCAGCGAGCAAGATCCTTGCCGATACTGCAGATGATCTCGATGTTTCACCCCCTTGGAACAACAATCACCACCAGCATAGATACTTACTTCCCCTCAATCCCTTCCTTCCTTCCTTTCCTTCCCTTCCCTCCCTTCCTTCCCCCCCCCCCCTTCCTTTCTTCCTTCCCTCCATTTCTTTCCTTCCATCCCTCCCTTCCTTTCCTCCCTTCCTTTCCTTCCTTCCCTCTCTTCCTTTCCTCCCTTCCTTTCCTCCCTTCCTTTCCTTCCATCTTTCCCTCACTTCCTTCCTTTCCTCCCTTCCTTCCTTCCCTCCCTCCCTTCCTCCCTTCCTTTCCTCCCTTCCTTTCCTCCCTTCCTTTCCTTCCCTTCCCTCCCTCCCTTCCTTCCCTCCCTTCCTTCCTTCCCTCCCTTTCTTTCCTTCCATCCCTCCCGTCCATCTTTCCCTCCCTTCCTTCCTTCCCTCCCTTTCTTTCCTTCCTTCCCTCCCTTCCTTCCATCCTTCCCTCCCTTTCTTTCCTTCCATCCCTCACTTCCTTCCCTCCCTCCCTTCCTTCCTTTCCTTCCCTTCCTTCCATCCTTCCCTCCCTCCCTTCCCTCCCTTTCTTTCCTTCCATCCCTCCTTTCCTTTCCTCCCTTCCTTTCCTTCCTTCCCTCCCTTCCTTTCCCCCCTTCCTTTCCTCCCTTCCTTCCCTTCCCTCCCTTCCCTCCCTCCCTCCCTTCCTTCCCTCCCTTCCTTCCATCCTTTCCTTCCCTTCCCTCCCTTCCTTCCATCTTTACCTCCCTTCCTCCCTTTCTTTCCTTCCCTCCCTCCCTTCCTTCCTTCCCTCCCTTTCTTTCCTTCCATCCCTCCCTTCCTTCCTTTCCTTCCCTTCCCTCCCTTCCTTCCATCCTTCCCTCCCTTTCTTTCCTTCCCTCCCTTCCTTTCCTCCCTTCCTTTCCTTCCTCCCCCCTCCTTTCCTACCTTCCTTTCCTCCCTTCCTTTCCTTCCCTTCCCTCCCTTCCTTCCATCCCTCCCTTCCTTCCCTCCCTCCCTCCCTTCCTTCCTTCCTTTCCTTCCCTTCCCTTCCCTCCCTTCCTTCCATCCTTCCCTCCCTTCCTTCCTTCCCTCCCTTTCTTTCCTTCCATCCCTCCCTTCCTTCCTTCCATCCTTTCCTCCCTTCCATCATTCCCTCCCTCTCTTTCCTTCCATCCCTCCCTTCCTTCCCTCCCTCCCTTCCTTCCCTCCGTTTCTTTCCTTCCATCCCTCCCTTCCCTTCCTTCCTTCCCTCCCTCCCTTCCATCCTTCCCTCCCTTCCTTCCTTCCCTCTCTTCCTTCCTTCCCTTCCTTCCTTCCATCCTTCCCTCCCTTCCTTTCTTCCCTCCCTTCCTTCCCTCCCTCCCTCCCTTCCTTCCCTCCCTTCCTTCCCTCCCTTCCTCCCTTCCATCCTTCCCTCCCTTCTTTTCCTCCCTTCCTTCCATCCTTCCCTCCCTTCCTTCCCTCCCTTCCTTCCTTCCCTCCCTTCCTTCCCTCCCTTCCTTCCGTCCCTTCCTTCCTTCCCTCCCTTCCTTCCTTCCTTCCCTCCCTTTCTTTCCTTCCTTTCCTCCCTTCCTTCCTTCCTTCCTTCCCTCCCTTCATTCCCTCCCTTCGTTCTTTTCCTTCCTCCCTTCCGTTCTTCTTTTCTCTCTTACGTCCCATCTTCCACATTCACTACCTTCCTTCCTTCTATTCTTTCTTTCTTTCTATCTTTCTTACTTCCTGCTGTAACTTTCCAGGTTACATAAGTTGAACCCTCAAATTTGGACTTTGTAAATATATTTTATAGTCACCTCCGTAGCGTAGCGGTCAGCATGGTAAGCTGCCGCCCCGGAGGTCCTGGGTTCGATTCCCGGCTCTGCCACGAAATTTGAAAAGTGGTATGAGGACTGGAGCGGGGTCTGCTCAGCCTCGGGTGGTCCAAATGAGTAGAGGGGGTTCGATTCCCACCTCAGCCATCCTCGAAGTGGTTTTCCGTGGTTTCCCACTTCGTCTTCAGGCAAATGCCGGGATGGTACCTACTGTAAGGCCACGGCCGCCTCCTTCCCTCTTCCTCGCCTCTCCATCCCAATCATCCATCCCTTCCCATCCCTCATTTAGGCCCCTGTTCGCTTTGCAGGTGAGGCCGCCTTGGCGAAGTGCTGATCACATCTCCCCAGTTGTATCCCTCCCGACCAGATGTTCCAGGCTCCAGGACACTGCCCATAGAGGCGGTAATGGTGAGTACCCTCGCTGAGTCCGTGGGACCACCAACCTACAGGGTAAATTGACTAAATAAAAAAATATATATTTTTTTAAAATTCAAGTATTATACTCGTATTATTTTATTTAACCGAGTGTATGTATCATTTCATTCCATAATGAGGGTTGGAAATACATGCTAGAAATAACTAGCACGTACCGTACTCTTATCAAATTCGAGCAGTCTCCTCTGAATTTGTCGACATTGTGGACACGTTCGGATCGGTAATTTGCTATTCACCTGTCTTCAAAAGTGCCTGAAGCTCGTCATAACATTGCTTCCCAATTAGGCCATATTCAGTAGCTCCTTGGAGGAGTTTCATTCAACGAAACAAGTCATTCAGTGTGGGTGTCATTGACCCACTTACAATATTTCAAGCTGTAACTAAGTAGGAGACTTCAGTTACTTAGGGAGCAAAATAATCAGTGATGGACAAAGCAAAGAGGATATAAAAAGTAGGTTGGCTCAGGCAAGGAAAGCATTTCTACTAAAGAGGAATCTGCTGACATCGAATATAGATTTAGGTATTAGGAAGTCATTTTTGAAAGCCTTTGTCTGGAGCGGGGCGCTTTATGGAAGTGAATCTTGGACTATTCGTGCAGCAGAAAAGAGATGTGATGATGATAATTGTTGTTTTAAGGGGCCTAACATCTAGGTTATCGGCCCACAGAAAAGAGAATTGAAGCGTTTGAAATGTATTGTTACAGGAGAATGATGAAGATCAGATGGGTAGATAGGGTTACGAATGAAGAGATATCAAGAGGAGAGATGTTTCCGGCGACTGCTAATGAAGAGAAGAGATAGGTTGGTAGAACACATACTAAGACACCCAGGAATAGCAAGCTATGGAAGGAAGGGTCGAGGACAAGAACTGTAGGGGTAGACCAAGGTTAGAATATGTTAAACAGATTGCCTCGGATGTAGGGTGTGGTAGCTATGTAGAGATAAAACTATTAACTCAGGAAAGGGAGGCATGGAGAGCTGCATCAAACCATTCAATGACGACTCAAACAACAACAACAACTCATTTCTCTACTCAAGAATGCCGTGGATTTTTCTTTACTTCCAGACATTTAATTCCCTTGGCCGAAAAATCGAATAGACAATCATTGGGACATTCTGTCACTTTCTCTGCGAGGAAGTTAATAATAAAACAAGATGTTCAGTAAAGAACATACAGCCTACTTTCTCCTAAATGCATGGGTATTGTTATAACTCTTTGTCCTTTTCAAGGAGTATAATTGAATGTTGGTTGTAGTAGCTTGCTGAAATACAACGTGCTATACGGTTATTAAACATGAATATGAGGTGCCCATTGCTAGTGCTACATCTGTACAATATTTCTTTCAATTCGGTTTCACCGTGTTGGAATTGATATGACGAATCGATTTGCACACATACATGGCCGCTATCTGCAAACTATTTGGCTGATGACCTCGTAGTTTTGTCAAACGATTCTTCATACATAATGGTATACTGTTACAAAATTTGGTAGAGATCAGATGAACAGGTTGGTCGTAATTTGATTTAAGCTTTGATCATTTGGGTTGCCACCATTACGTTTTCGTCAAAATGGCGGCGATATAAAACATGACATTGAGGTGCCCTTTGCTAGTGCTACCTCTGTACTAAATTTCGTTCAATTCGGATTCACCGTGTTTGAAAAGATAGGTGGAATCGATTTGCAGACAAACATTGCCACCATCCGCAAATTATAGGGCAAATTACCTCGTAGTTTGGTCAAAAGATTCTTCGTACATAAAGGTATAAGGTAACAAAATTTGGTAGAGATCAGATGAATAGGTTGGTCGTAATTTGAATTAAGCTTTGAACATTTGGGTGGCCGCCATTACGTTTACGTCAAGATGGCAGCGATATAAAACATGACACTGAGGGCCCTTTGCTAGTGCTACGTCTGTACCAAATTTCGTTTCAATTCCTTTTCACCGTATTTGAAAAGATAGGGGGAATCAATTTGCACACAAACATGGCCGCCATCCGAAAATTATAGGGCAGATGACCTCGTAGTGTGGTCAAAAGATTCTTCATACATAAAGGTATAACGTTACAAAATTTGGTAGAAATCAGATGAATAGGTTGGTCGTAATTTGATTTAAGCTTTGAACATTTGGGTGGTCGCCATTACGTTTACGTCAAGATGGCGGCGATATAAAACATGACACTGAGGTGCCCTTTGCTAGTGCTACCTCTGTACCAAATTTCGTTCAATTCGGATTCACCGTGTTCGAATTGATAGGGGGGGGACAGACTTTCAGAGTCCACACACACACTCACACACACACACACACACACACACAGACAGACACACAACTTTTGACCCTGTGTTGATCTCATAAGTCTACTTTAATTTTTTGCAAAAATCGAAAGTAAGCTAAAAATACTAGCCTTACTTTAGTCGCATATGATGTGTAACAACTGACATAGAAGAAACCTCACGTGAAATTGTTGATACACCGGTATTTTATAGTATTATTGGCACAAATATTAATCTATTGTAGAAGGGAGTGTTTTACAAATATTGTAGTTTATAATACGGAACTCATTTTATTAGATGATTTGTAGCTTCCACCAGCACTAGTCTAAATAAAGAATACGATATGGAGCAACTAGATTAATAGACGCGACACCGCTCATAACCTTAAATTCCTTATAAACAGGTCCTCTTCATCCACAGACCAACACGTAATTCCATATGGATTCTGTTAAAATGAGTCATATTGATATGATAAATATCTTTTAAAATGATAATCCGGTAGCAAAAATGGCTACCCCGCCCAGGATTCGAACCCAAGATCTCTAGATTCACAGTCATACGCAACAACCCCACGGCTATTTCGACTAAGCGAATATTGTGCACAAGATGGTGACTTATTTCCACGTTCCAATAATACTGCATTACGGAATTAAGTTTCAATAATATTTTGCATGTTTCGATAATGTTCCTGAGTGACATTGAGTTTAAAATGCCTTATGCCAATGCAATGCCGACTACTTACAATGTTTGATATTAAGGCATTTTACCATTTAAATACTAATACGGTCGCCTCCGTAGCGTAGCCTTCAGCTTGGTTAGCTGCCGCCCCGGAGGTCCTGGGTTCGATTCCCGGCTCTGCCACGAAATTTGAAAAGTGGTATGAGGACTGGAACGGGGTCTACTCAGCCTCGGGTGGTCCAAAGGAGTAGAGGGTGTTCGATTCCCACCTCAGCCATCCTCGAAGTGGTTTTCCGTGGTTTCCCACTTCATCTTCGGCAAATGCCGAGATGGTACCTATTGTAAGGCCACGGCCGCCTCCTTCCCTCTTCCACGCCTATCCATCCCAATCTTCCATCCCTTCCCATCCCTCATGAGGCCCCTGTTCGCTTTGCAGGTGAGGCCGCCTGGGCGAAGTGCTGATCACACCTCCCCAGATGTATCCCTCCCGACCAGATGTTCCAGGCTCCAGGGCATTGCCCATAGAGGCGGTAGTGGTGAGTTCCCTCGCTGAGTCCGTGGGAACCACCAACCTAGAGGGTAAATTGACTAAATAAAAAAAATAAAAATAAAATACTGATACGAAGACTTCGAACATGTACCATGTCATTTGGTTAAATCACTTGACACCAGACTTCGCATGAGCGTTTTCCGTTCAGTATGTCATATACATTCCACATGGCCGAGAGTGCGTCATGGTATCAATTTTCGACACCGCGCGCTGATTGTTTTTCTTACCAGTGCCAGCTGGATCGATCGATCGAGTTGGCAGTGCGTCTTATACTTCCGTTCGATCCGCCACTGCCAGCTAGGGCACACTTCCATTCGATCGATCGAGTGGGCAGTACATACTTCCGTTGTCCACCACTGCCAGCTAGTACACTTCTGTTTGATCGATCGAGCAGGCAGTGCATACTTCCGTTGTCCACCACTGCCAGCTAGTACACTTCCGTTTGATCGATCGAGCGGGCAGTGCATACTTTCGTTTGATCCACCACTGCCAGCTCGATCGTTCCGATGCACTTCCGTCCCCAATTTCCAAAATCACTCCCACAAAACTATCCAGCAACCGAGCGGAAAGACGGTACACATCAATACTAATAATAATACTTTTTATAATCGTTTATCCACCCTGCTCGGCTTCACCCACGAACTCTGTGAAGGATCATTCCTCTACCGTCGCAAGGACAGTGTCTGGGCGTTGAACACACTTTGTCAGCAGATACAACTGGAGATGGTGACAGGCCGACCGCTGACATCGGGAGACCGTGGGTTCGAATCACAGCTCAGCCGTCCTGAAAATGGTTTCCGTGGTTTTTTATTTTCACCACCAGGCAAATGCCGGGATGGTTCCACGCACGGCCAACTTCCTTCGAAAATCTTTTTCCAGACCCTTCCTTAAAATTAGACTCAAGTTAGCGATGGGCCTGTCACTATTCCCATTTGTTTCTAGTGACAACGTGTGTTCAGCTCCATTGCGACGGTAGAGGAATGATCCCTCGCAGAGTCCGTGGGTGAAGCCAAGCTTCGAGCATAAGCAATTAAAAAAACGAAAATAGAAAACATAATCAGAAACAAAACGGAAGAGGAGATTGATATTTTTTGGACATTTGTACAGGATGGATGACTGTAGGTTAACCAAGCAGATCTTCACATTCCTGAGGAACATGAAGTCGACAACAACCTGGGTACAAGAAGTCAAAAAGATTTGGAAAGAAATTATATCAGAGAAGAAGATACACCACAGAGAGATATTTTTAGGCAAAAAGTGCTAAAAATGAAAGGATTCTAAGGGAGGAAGAGAAAGAAAACTGGCTCGAAATGGTCCGAGGAAAGGAAGAGGAAGCATAGTGAGATGATGAAGGAATATTGGAGGAAGAAGAAGGAACAGAAAAGGACAAAACATTGAAATTGGTTCGTGATCCCTAGACGACCGAAACGAACATAATAATAATAATAATAACATATTCATTTGGATTAATTAAATGACCCCCACTAATATGAAAGAGATGTGTAGGTAAATACGAACATTGTTGATCAAACATCGAATACACCACTTCAAATATTAGCATACATGTTCTCATTCCTGAGCGTAACATCCATAACAACGTTTCTCTTGAAAGACGTATAATAATAATAATAATAATAATAATAATAATAATAATAATAACAATAATAATAATAATAATAGGGTAGAGTGGGGCAAGTTGATACGCGGGCAAGTTGATACAGAAGGTGGTGTGACCTAGTGCGCATGCCCAGGCAGTCCGCCATAGCAGCAAACGTTGTAGTTCACTTCAAACCAGTGCCTGCCGGCGTTTCATAGTGGACGCACGTGTCATCTGTGTTTGGAGACTAAATGTTTGTTCTCAGTATTGAAAAGTATCTTTTGAGCTTGTTGGTTGAGTGAATTTTTGAAAAGGACAGTATATTTCAGACAGTTTATTGTTAGTTCCTCGAAAAGTGTACTTAAAGGTGAGTAATATTCAATAGTTACAAATGTTGTAGCCTTCTTAATTTAGTCACGAGGTTAAATGAAACGTCACGTGTGCAGTAGGGGCAAGTTGATACATGTTGGTTGGGGCATATTGATACAGCGTATCAACGTACCCCAATGCATTGAAACATATCACTCGCCTCTTTTTTCAGGAAAATTGTGCGGAACTACAAAAGGAAGACGGATTGAGGAAAAATTCTGATTCAGACTTTTGATAAAGCATATGATGAAGTCAAAGCACGAACGATGATCTTGTGAGAAGCGGCTATCGCTTATGAAATCGAGAAAATGACACTTTTCAGATATGTTAGGAAAAAGGATGAATCTAATGGCCTAGTTGTCACAGTGGGTTATGCTAAGCCTAGACAGATTTTTCCAGAGAACCTAGAACTTGAGCTTGAAAAATACATACTACATTGCTCCAAAATTTACTATGGACTAACTCCAGAGAAACTACAGGCATATGAACTGGCCATGGCAAACAGGCATATTATCAAAGTGCCTGCCTGATACGTGGATTAACAATATAATAGCAACAAGAGACTGGTTCAACTTATTCATGAAGAGACATCCTCGGCTTTCAAACCGGGAGCCTGAAGCAACCAGTTTAAGCCGGGCGACTACTGTCGACCAAAGTATTATGCGCACTCGAGTTTGAAGGTTGTTTGTGAAGTAACCAATAGACGTACATGAAATCCAATAACATCATCATTTTCGTCGTTCTATTTTACGTTAGGTCATGTAGGTTTGGAATTTTTAATTTATATTTTAATATTTTTTTTATCGCAGTTGGAACACAAAAAGTGCACGTTTTTAAGCGTGTTTCAACCATGCGTCACATTTACGAATTGTTATCTCAAAAACCCGTCATCAGATCGAATCCAAATTTTAACACAATATCCATTGGAATGTTGTATAACTGGTTTATTAATTTCACAATTTTGTGTGTCCAAGAAACAAAGTAATTATCATTTTTGTAAGGTAACTTTTTCTCGGCTCGGGGTGGTTGGAAAATGTAGTTCTTGGTTGCATTGTAATCCTTATACATCGAAAAGTTATGCTGTATGACTGTGAAATACGTAAATTTATTCACTTATTTTATATCGGTTTGTATTTCTACGGGGAAATAACACATGTTTCACCTGCTAGCCGCTCCGGCAATAGCTGTACAGCGTTGCCGTAATGGTGCCCACACGCATCATGGCGCGTCTCGCTCGGAAGTGATGGGCTCCATCTCAGCAACGCTGTACAGTGTTTGCCGGAGCGGCTATAGAGCATCCAGCGTTAAGAAAAGACTGTGGGTCTTATGGGCTTTTACTTTTAACGGAAATCCCCCCTACACTGGTTTTGTTGCCTCACATTTTATCATGAAGGAACTCTGAACATATATACTTTTCGTCATAATAGCTTCCTACAATTATCTGCCAATTGATTACCTTTGTTATTGCGTACAAGTATCGCTTATATAACGTCTTAGTAATTTAAAAATTTTCGAGGTTAGCACGCTGGAAAGAAGAGCCTCGTCCAGTGCTGCATGCTCGCCCGGAGTGGAGCACGTTCTCAGTTCCGCCGACAACATAAGTTCTGAAGCACTATCCGTCATTGGTGTTACTGTTGTGTGTCTGTTTTATTTTCTGTTCGATCGAATCATGGCTGCCGACAGTTGGGTTCCAACCCACTATCTCCCGAATGCAAGCTCACAGCTGCGCGCCCCTAACCGCACGGCTAACTCACTACAATATTACAAATATTAATCTAAACAAAACAACAAGAATAAAATTGAAAGAAACTAAATTACAGCCTAACTAATAACTAAAGAGGTGATGATCAGCAGTATTGCTGACATAAAAATTGTTGACATCGTCTGCATACATCCGAGAAGGAAGGAAGGAAGGGTTGTGCTCTCGACATCTGTCAATCAGTAATGCGTCATACCACAACGAAATGAATGTCGTTATTGGTTCTCTTCGCATACAGTATTCTTAATACTGGTCCAATGCGTTAACACCTGCAAAACTGCCCCTTCCTGGGCGTGTTCTATTTCAGGTAGCTGCTGGGGTTGTGGTTGTCTCGCTAACTTATGAAAGCGCAGTACTCGAAGCGGGTGAACATATCGTATGACGTCAGCGCTACCTCTGCCTAGAGTTAGCAACACTGTCGCCATAAGGCTCCACAGTCTTTTCTAAACGCTGGATGCTCTATAGCAGGTGAAACATGTGTTATTTCCCCGTAGAAATACAAAGCGATATAAAATAAGTGAATTAATTTACGTATTTCACAGTCATACAGCATAACTTTTTGATGTATACTGATTACAACGCAACCAAGAACTACATTTTCCAACCACCCCGAGCCGAGAAAAAGTTACCTTACAACAATGATAACAACTTTGTTTCTTGGACACACACAACTGTGAAATTAATAAACCATTTATACAACATTCCAATGTATATTGTGTTAAAATTTGGATTCGATCTGATGACGGGCTTTTGAGATAATAATTCTTAAATGTGACGCATGGTTGAAACACGCTTAAAAACGTGCACTTTTTGTGTTCCAACTGCGATAAAAAATATTAAAATATAAATTAAAAAATCCAAACCTACATGAACTAACGTAGAATAGAACGACGAAAATGTTGATGGTATTGGATTTTATGTAGGTCTATTGGCTACTTAACAAACAACCTTCAAACTCGAGTACACATAATACTTTGGTCGACAGTAGTTTCAACAGTACCAACGTGAATATCTTTTACGACAACTTGAAAAGTGTGTTGGATAAATACAAATTTGAAATGAAAGATATTTGGAATGTTGATGAGACCAGCGTGCAAACTGTTCAAAGACCTACTAAAATTGTAGCCGAAAAAGGAGTGCGTGCAGTAGGAAAAGCTACCTCAGCAGAAAGAGGACAAACAGTCACAATGGTTATTGGTGTAAGTGCGATCGGAAATTCAGTTCCTCCAATGTTCGTTTTTCCAAGGTTTTTTTTTTAGGATTATTTTGTAATCAACGGACCACCAGGCTGCATTGGTACTTCCTACCCTTCTGGATGGATAACGAGTGAATCTTTCTTGCAGTTTGTCAAGCACTTTCACGGTCATGTAAAATCTTCGAAAGATCATCCCTGCTTGTTAGTTCTGGACAACCATGAATCCCATCTGTCTATCCAAGCGCTCAACTTCTGCAAGGAAAACGGCATTGTAATGTTGTCTTTCCCTCCCCACACCTCCCACCGCTTACAACCTCTTGACAAATCAGTGTATGGACCTTTTAAGAGATATTATTTTGCTTCAGTTGATGACTGGATGACTAATAATCCAGGCAAAACAGTAACTATATATGACATTCCTGACATTGTCAAAGTGGCACTTCCTAAGGCTATAACACCTTCAAACATAGGGATTGCGTCATTCAACAGAGACGTATTTACCGATGCTGACTTTCTGTCGAGTGCCGTAACTGACAGAGACATGTTGACGGACAGAGACAACAACCAAGAGGTGCAGGCTGGAACCAGTAATGTGCTACAGTCTCAGTCACTTCAAGTTGAACCAACATCGTCTGGTGGCTTATGGCTATCCATTGTCAGCCCTCAAGAAGTCCGTCCCTACCCTAAAGCAGGTGAACGAAAGAACTCGAAGAAAGGGAAGAAACCTTTGAAGTCTGCATTACTCACAAGCACGCCAGTCAAGGAAAGATTACAGAAAGAAGCTGCAGAAAAGAAGCAAAGAAACGTATGAAAGTAGAAAAGGCAAGGAAGAGGTTGTATAGCATGGTCGGATCGACAAAAAATTATGTGAAAGAAAAGAAAGAGAAGAAGAAGAAAATAATTCCAAAGAAGAGAGTCAGCATTGAATCAGAGTCTGAAGAAGAGGATGACGCCTTATGTCTTGTCTGCTTGGAACCTTATTCTAATTCAAAACCAGGACAAGACTGGATACAGTGCATGTCATGTCAAAAATGGGCACATAATGAATGTGGAAAGGACTCAAAAATGTATATATGTATTCACTGCATATCTGATTTTGTACTTTCTGATCCTGAATAGCTCTCTGAAGCTAATTGCTCAGCCTTGTATTTTCATTTTTATATTTGAAATGTCGTTCAGCTAAATAAAATAATATTATATTCTTGGTACAAAGCTGTAATAAATTACCCTAAATCCATTATTATAAGATGTTATACACTGGTATCAACTTGCCCCCAGCTAATATCAACTTGCCCCCATTGTGGGGAAGGTTGATACACTTGCGGGTACCACAAAAAAAATGAAATAAAGGGGTAATATATAATATTTACAAGTAGCATATTTAAATGCGCAAAAGTTGAAAGTATTTTAATAAGCCTTTGTCAATTCAAAAAATAAAGGGAATAAATTTTAAAAAAATAAATGTAAAAAATGTCTCAACTTGCCCCACTCTACCCTATCCGTGATTCGATGTTTCGCGGTGTGGCGGAGGAATTTACACTTTATTTTCTGTTCCAGATTTCCATTTTCTTGGCCCAGTTCGCAACACCTTCAAGACCAGTCAAGATCTTCTTCAACATCGCAGACATGTTGATGGCCATCCACTTCACCCTGGATCCATATGTGTACGTGCTGCTCCGTCACCAGAGGAAGCCCTGTGTTCCCAACCTCCTGAAATTGATGTGCCGGAGATGTTCTCGAAGTCAGGGCAGCCAACCGTCATCTCTGGTCATGACAGACTTAGAGCAGTGTATTAGTCGAGACTCGGGGAGTGCGCAAAGGGTTACACCCATGTCGGCAGTGTAGAACACTCCAGGAAATACTATAGAACACTTTACGGGCTAAATCAGCCGACATCTTGAGTCCCTGTGCTTGCTCCGAGAAAAAAAAAACAGACATTTTGAGTCCCTATGCTTGCTATGGGCTAAAACAGCAGACATCTTGAGTCCCTATGCTTGCTCCGGGCTAAAACAGCAGACATCTTGAGTCTCTACGCTTAACAAGAGTTAAACCACACAATACATGTTGTCATTAGTTACATACCCCTTGCATGTTGCTAAACTCATAAAAAACGTTAGGCTAAGCATATTTTCAGTTTACCCAACAATGTATACTATTCATGTTTCATGTATGGTTAGACAGTAAGTACATTGTTTAAATCATGGCCTTCTTCACAGCTAGAGACATTCGACTTAGGACTATCGACAATCAACATCCACCACTAACGATTCAGGGCCTAAAATTCGCTGCCATCGAGGAGTGGATCGTCTGCCTCAAGAAATGCTCAATAATTTGGTACTAAGCATATTCCATTGCAATCATGAGTACTCAGGGTTCGTGAAGAACAAACCAGGGCAGTCATGCGAAACGAAATGCATGACTGTGGGGCGGAAAACAGGTGAATTTCGCCGTGAGTGCGATGTTCACGGGCGAAATTATATGGATTGTCAGTGCGAAAATTAATATCTAAGGGAAACTGAATTCAAAGCAAAATAACGTAACAAAAAGCGACTTGAGACTATTCATGTGGCACAAGGGTTTGATTTCGCACCACGGTCCGTAATAATGCGCTGAGGGTAAGAAGTAGTAGAGACTGTCAAGTTTCTCTGAGACTTCGAGGGAGCATTTCCGAGTCATTTATGTCACCGGCAATAGTACTATTAAGTGGCGTACATAGGAGAGGTGGATTTCCTGCAATGTAAGGAAGAAAGAATAGAAAATGAGAGGAATGAACCCACCACCACCCGAAGCCGAAATCTAGGTACGTCACTGGTACTACCGCAGACGAAAAAAGAAATTTCGGGCATACCCCTTGCTCTCCAGTCCATAGTGAGGGTGAGGGGCGGGGTGGATCCAGCCTAGCTTTCAACATTGCACCGAAAATATTTCAATTCTCTAAATGAATATGGTTTTATGTTGGAAATGAAATGAAATACCCCATGCTTTTTAATTTCACGCCAATGGGCGAAACCAAATGCCGTTAGGGAATTTCATTTCATATCAAGAGCGAAATTAAAAGTCGTTAACGAATTTTATTTCGCGCCGGGAGAAAAATTTAATCTACAGAACAATTTTATTTCGCGTCGGTAATTAAAATTGATAATACATTCCGTTTCGGATGCCAGCTTGCATTGAAAATTGTGATGTTCTGACTGAGGAAGCTCCGTAATTAGTTTGGTTTAGCCACATATTGAATGATTGTTTCCATTTAATACTTAACATTGTTTGATGAGTCTGTTTTCTAATGCTCTTTTATCATGGCCTACTTCATAAGTATATTTTCTCACGTTGTTACAACGATCGTTCAGATCCTGTACTTTAGAAGGCTGTGCAAAAATATGTGCGCAAAGAACTTATAACTGATACTAGAATGCTTACTCCATGCCTTTCTTTCAGACAATACATTTCTTTGCCACAGGGAAAAGCATAGAATTATGGATATGTGTACAACTTTCTGAGCTTTCGTGGAGGTTATTTCATTATTTATAATAATATCGCAGACGGAAATAGAAATTTCGGGCATACCCCGTGCTCTCCAGTCCATAGTGGGGGAGCAGGCGTTGATCCAGTCTAGCTATACAGATATTTTGTTAATTGGCAACTCAAACTAACACTTGGGGCGCTGCGGTCGGTCTGGATAAGTAGGGTAAAAATACTCAATAACACGCGTTTGATATGGAACACTTTTTATTTTTCGGTTATAATTAATAAATGTGGTCCCTAAAATAATGACAGTGTTATTTTTAAGTGTATATATGTATAACTGTGCGACACACGTCATCTAATTTGTGTGTTCCACTGGATTTTATGTGTCAATTGCATATTATCAAGCACCGGTTGTCTGCTGGTATTTGTTTTTGGTCAGTTCGAGTCATGGCGTTGTTACGTTTAAAAGCTATATTTGAGTTTGCTCACTGTACCATAGACTCTAGAAATTATTTGCTGCTTGCTAGGGCGAAGGGATGAGTTTAACTTGTATTAAAAATCGGGGGAGTCAGTAATTGCTTGATTTGGATGGTTAGCAGGTGGGTTTGGTATTGAGTACCGGACTGGTAGCAGTTTCTCACAGAGTATATATTTACTCTGCGAATTCAAATTAGGCCTATATGGCTCGGATATTGCAGAGCGAGTTGATGGCGATTGGTAGGGTTATTGGAAATGTACTAGGGAGCGGGGAAGGATACCTGATTGATGAAGCTTGGCTGTCCTCGGCTGGTGTAGGCTTGGCTCTCTTGGAACGGCTTGGCTCGGTGAGACTGGAATTGGCTGTCAAGATGCGGCTTGGCTCGGCGTAACAATGAACAACCCGTCCTGTCGTCAGTGAGTGTGAGTGGTGAGTGGTCCAACCCGCTCCTGTTGCCCGTATTTATTTGGTATCGTCACCTTTGGGCTATTGCTATTTGCATCTTTTGGAAAGTGATGAAAACATTTATCCGCAGCCCTCTTGTACATCGACTTACAGCCGTAAACTGAGCAATATACTTTGCTTTTACTCATTTTGCACTCTATCAACGAGGAAAAATTATTACTTATATATATAAAGATACGAAGAATTTACCACGATCTGCTTACCCATACAAAAAAAACATATACAAACAGTCACCACGTGACAAAAGTACCCTACTTGGTAAGTTTCTCATTTTTACCGCTAGATGTCATATCAGATAGCTGGAGTTGCCAATAGGATGTAATAAATTGGGCTAAAGCAGCACTTCAAGGTAAAATAAAAAGAGAGATAAACTGTTTTTGCTCCGGCATCTAGTCCTCTGCGATTGCAGCGGTAATGCTTGTAACTAGCGAACATATAGTGACCATGATAACCAATCTATCGTCGTGATTTGAAGTTAGTAATCGAGTGTAAGTTATAAAATCTTTGCACGAGTGTTCCTGTTTAAACATTATTTCTCTCAAACGCATAACCAACCATGACCTGTTCAGCTGAAGGAAGGATGTGTATTTTGGTCTTAACAATTGAATGTCAGTGCGACCCATTGAATTCTATGGTGCGTCTATCAGGGAGTAAAAATACAGGAAGCTTCCTAAGGACTAGATCTCTGCCAGTTCGCAAGGAGCGTCCTATTGGCCAACATCACACCACAAAAAAATGAAGAATGCATTTTTCTTTTACCGAATACATTTTGCAGGCCTTCGTTGACCCCAGCAGAACGCGAGTGAGGAAACGTTTTATTTTCTTTGTACTTTGGTGAATCCAAGTCCCGCGTATCTTATTTGATTGCACGTTGTTTCTTATTTAACTGGATCATGGTTTCCGGACCTGCGGGGCGACTGACAAAAACGCTAGTCACTACTCCACGAGGTGGTCTAGAGCGTTATTTTCATTGCATAAGTTGGCAAAGGTAATCAGCAAACACCTCCTTATCATTTGGCGACTTATATACTTTGTTTCGATATATGGTCAGCTGTTACGTCTATGTGGTGGTGTATTTTTCCATTTGCATGGCTAAATTACCCAAACGCTACGTCATCAAGTCTCGTCTAAGAATCTCCAGAGCGTGCTTTATTTTGTATGCTCCTTGATCAAGACCTTCTGCAATCTCGTATAAAGAAATATGCAGTGATTGTAATTTCTACCGCGTGGAGTCCTGGTAGCACTGAACATTGCACCATTAGCTTACATCGAGCTTTCCACAAATGCAGTATTGTATGTTTATGTTCGACCCTGACTATTATATGTCAGAAATCTGTATCATAATGATGGTCATTATAACACTATTTTTCATTATGAAACAGTTTCTCCCACCAAACACAGCTCAATAAACAGTTGTTTGACCAATTACGTAAGGATAGCATCGCACCTGCGCTGAGTTCCAAGGCCTTCTAATTTAAATTTCACTGCGTGGCCTAGTGTAATAGTGGGGTAATCGAGGAGGTCATGGTCAAATACAAGGCATTCTCTGCGTCCCATGCACGCTGTTCAGTACATAAAACTGGCGAAATCTCGAGAGATATTTATGAATATGGTCATTATAACACTATTTTTAGCCTATTTTCAATTTTGAAAAAATAGGCTTATGAGATCACCTTTTGTCCGTGTGTGTGTGTGTGTGTGTGTGTGTGAGAGAGAGAGAGGTGTGTGTGTGTGTGTCCCCCCCCCCCCTAATAAAATCTAAACGGCTGGAGCGATTTCAATGAAAGTCGGTAAGTTCATAGCACTATTCCCGGCGACCTTGACCGTGCCCTTCAAATTTTGTTACGTCTCACCAATCCAACATGGCGGCTGTGCGAAATATTTCACTAGCATTCAATATCTCCGAAACTATTACCGATATCGCCCTGAAATTGTGTACGGTAATAAAGGGCACTACTATAAGTTCACCTATGAGACTTTCAAAAACCTGGTGACTACAAAACCAACATGGCGGTCAAGCGAAGTTGAGACTTTTAAATAGACTTTTCTCGCGATTTAACTATCCAAACGTAATGAAACTTGGTACAGCAAATGTTTATACACATTGTAATGCACTGGAGTCTAATTTAGTTCAATTTTTTACATAACCTCAAAATGGCGGCTGTGCGAAATATTTCAATGACATGCTATATCTCCGAAACTATTACAGATATCACCCTGCAATTGTGTACGGTGATAAAGGGTACTGATACAAGTTTACCTATGTATATTTCATAAACCTCTAAAGTACAAAACGAACATGGCGACCAAGCGAATTTGAAATGTTTTAATAGACTTTTCTCGTGATTTAACTCTCTGAGCGCAGTGAAATGAGGTACAGTAAATGATTTTGCAGATTGTAATGCACTGCCGTCTAATTTAATTCAATTGTTTACATAACCTCAAGATGGCGGCTGTGCGAAATTTTAAAATTAAGTTTTTATTTCATGTGTCGTAATCATGCGATCGAAGTGAAAGTTTGAATAATGAACCTAGGCAATAATTGTCCTTGAATGGTACATAACTCTATGGCCTATACATATAACAATCTTAAATGGCGAGCTTCCGAAATATTTAGACGGTTCTCAATATCTGTGAATCTTTTACAGCAACCAAACTGATTTTTTTATGTTCATAGAGACTATGAACATATGTTCACCTAAAGGACTTTCAGTAACCTGGTGAGCACAAATTCAACATGGCGGCGACGCGAAGTACAAATATTTACATGGACGTTTCTCCCGAATTAACTATCCGAGTGCCGTGAAACGTTGCACGTTAAATGCTTATACAAATGTTGATCCACTGGCATCTAATTTATTTCAATGGTTTGCATAATCACAAGATGGCTGCTGTGCGTATTTTAAAATCTCGTTTTTACTTCTTGTGTTCTAATCATGCGATTGAAGTTTGAATACCACACGTACACAATAATCTTAATGTAATAGTACAAAAATAAAAATCCAACCTGGCGACCATCTGAAATATTTAGACGGTTCTCAATATCTACGAATCTGTTACAGCAATTAAACTGAAATTTTGTATGTTGATAGAGGCAATTAACATTAGCAGGATATATGAAAATAGGCTGTATAGTTCTTCACGGAACTACTTGTTCATTATGAAACAGTTTCTCCCACCAATCACAGCTCAAGAAACAGTTGTTTGACCAATTACGTAAGGATAGCATCGCACCTGCGATAGTTATAAAATAGTTATAATAATTATCGTCGAATATAAACAGTCGTATGCAACTCGCCTATAATGGAAATTAAGATACGAGTATGTTTATAAAACGAGCGTATGCGAGTTTTATAATTTCCATACCATTATAGGCTCGTTGCCTAATGTACTATTATGTTATGGAACCTTACACTTCCAAACGCCCAATAAACGAAATTCACAACGTAAATATCCACTCATCATCAAACAACGGACGTCGTCTAGTCAAAGAGAATGACACATATTCCACAGAAATATGGAAGTCTTGACATTTCTTTTGTATATAATGTAGCCAGTATTTTACTGTTATAGCAAAGATACATAATTATAATAACATTACGCAGGGGATGGGGCATTGTAAATATTTTCTAATATTAATAATAAATTGTACAACTATGATACCAATGATAATTAGTTATTAATAAAGATTATGACTGTTTGCATGACTGATATTTTCAGATGTATTGATTACATTACATTATAGTATATTATGCTGTTCACTCTTATGCTGTAAATTTTATAAAGATGTAAGCATATAATTATATATTATGATCAAAATAAATATATTATACAAATATATGTAATTACTTTTAATCAGTTTAAAAATATATTATTGGCCTAATTGCTGTTATTTCTACCAGAGCTGCAACTAGTCCGGAGATCGGAGTTTCGAACCCCGACGCTGGCAGTGGTTATCATGAGCGTAGCTTTTCCACACTCCATTCAGGTGAATGCTAGGTTAGTATCTCATTTCCCCATCCCGACCCAAATAATTACAGATAGTATAATACTTGGCGATTTCAACAGCTAACATACTTCCTGGGGGTATGTGAAAAATGATGATAATGGTGACAAGTTATTTGAATGGATAGATGTAAATAATCTCACACTGATATATGATGCTAAAGATCGAGGAACCTTCCATTCTGCTCGATGGAACCAGGATTACTCTCCTGATCTATGTTTTGTCTCCAATAGCCTAATGATACCAACACCACGAATACAAAGGCACGTTCTGAATGACTTTCCGCGTAGTCAGCATAGACCAATAATTTATAATATTGGTATTAATATCCCTGTTATTAGATCTACACCCCACCCTCGATGGAACTTCGAGAAAGCTGACTGGGATTTGTTCGCCAGTTACACTGATGCCAACATTAGATGGGCGCAACCAGTCCCTGAGAACTACGACCGGTTTGTTGGATTAATCAAATCTGCTGCTAAACGAAGCATTCCTAGAGGTTTCCGTTAAGATTATGTCCCTGGATGGAATGAAGAAACAACGCGCTTATGCAATGAATTTGAACGGAACAGTAGTCATGAGAAGGCTGTTGAATTACTAACATCCTTGGACAATGCTAGAAGAGAGAAATGATACAAGACTGTTGAAAACTTGAATTTCACCCACTCAAGCAGGAAAGCATGGTCACTAATACGAAAACTGGATTCAACATCCTTACCCACAAGAAAGCATTCCGCTATCAACGTAGAATCCATAGCTGACCACCTTATTTCTACATCCAGGACAGAGAGAGACAAGAGGTTTAGCAGACAGGTCCGATTGGAATTCAACAAGTTAAAACGTGAAGTCCAACCTAACTTGTTTTATTCACGACCATTCTCATTAGAAGAGATACAACATGGTTTGCATGCCCTCCAGACTGGAAAAGCAGCGGGATTTGATGGTGTGTATCCGGAGTTTCTCAAGAAATGTGATCCAGCTACCAAACGATGGCTTGCAAACTTTTTCAGTTCCATTCTACAATCAGGACGTCTTCCACCGTCTTTCAAGAAGACCAAAATAATTGCAGTACTGAAGCCAGGAAAAGATCCAAAGCTACCCCAAAGTTACAGGCCAATTGCCTTACTCAGTGTCACCTACAAATTACTTGAAAGACTGTTACTGAATAGAATTGCTCCTGCAATTGAGCAAGAGATTCCTGTTGAACAAGCTGGATTCCGCTCAAAACGAGACTGCTCTGATCAAGTCCTTGCCTTAACTACATATCTAGAAATTGGCTTTGAGAAGAAACTTAAAAGTGTTTCTGCCTTTCTGGACCTCTCAGCGGCGTACGATACTGTCTGGAGAAAATGACTTCTCCTCAAACTCATAAAGTCAGTCCCTTGTCTTAAAACAGTGACTCTCATCAGCAACATGTTAAGTAATAGACTATTCCAAGTTCACAATGAAAGTGCCAGAAGCAGGTTCCATACACTCAATAATGGTCTACCTCAGGGTTCAGTTTTATCCCCTATACTATTTAACTTATACATTCATGATCTGCCAGAAACGGTATCCCGTAAATTCATCTATGCGGACGATATAAATCTCACAGTCCAGTGCACCACTTTTGATGAAGCAGAGGATTTACTGAGTGAAGACCTTAAGAAGATGAATGTTTATTTCAAAAAGTGGCGGCTTCAACCAAGTCCTTCTAAATCTGAGGTAACCACATTTCACCTTAACAACCTACAGGCGAACTACCAACCTAGAGTGAAGTTCGGGAACCAATATCTGAAGTACAACAGCTCCCCTAAGTACTTAGGAGTGATATTGGACAGGGCATTAACTTTCAGACAGCATATTGCAAAAACAGCAGCAAAATTAAAAAGCCGTAATAACTTACTAAGTAGGTTAGCTGGAACATCATGGGGCGCTGATGCCAACACACTCAGGACTACTGCTTTGGCTGTCGTTTACTCTCCAGCTGAATACTGTGCAAGTGTATGGCTGAACAGCTCACATTGCCAACTGGTTGATATTCAACTCCGGCAGACAATGCGGATTATCTCTGGCACTCTACATTGCACTCCCTCACAGTGGCTACCTGTACTGTGTAATATTGTTCCTCCTCACATCAGGAGACAGCAAGTTCTTTCCCGCCTGTGGCACAGAATTATGAATAATGAAGTTCTCCCAATCCACCAAGACGTCAATCAACCTTCCACATCCAGGTTGAAATCACGGAAACCAGCCTACAAGACGGCTATGGAACTTACTTCAGCTCCATTTAACCCCCGAAATACATGGAAAGTTGAATGGTCTACCTCTCCTCCTCGTGGCCTAATTGAAGTACTTGATCCTACCATCAAACTACCTGGATTCCATCTCCCTCGAGCTGTCTGGTCCCGTCTGAACAGAATTCGATGTGGCACTGCTCGAACTAGATCAGCCTTACATCAGTGGGGTTGGATAGACTCGCCTCTTTGTGATTGTGGATATGAAGTGCAAACCATCAAGCATGTCGTGCAGGAATGCCCTCTATATATGTACTCTGGGAACTTAGAAGAGCTCCATGCAGCCACTCCACAAGCCCTTGAATGGGTTCAAGACCTGGCAGCCCATATATGAAGGGTCCTAATGCTGTAAATTGTTTATTTTAAAATTTATATTTATTAATTACAGTACTGTCTTGTAAGCATCATACGCTAAATAATAAAACAGCTACACACACTACTACAGTAATCACAGAAACACAGTTTATCAGACAAATTCAATACACACCCAAGTACATCGGGAAGACGCCGTAAGCCTCTATTACGAATTAATAAAGGGGCAGATTTTATTTCTCGAAAGACTGGCTGCGTGGCGCAGTGGTAACGTTCTCGCCTGCTGTTTCCATGGTTTAAGGATCGAATCCTGGTGCAGTCAGCTGGCATTTGAGGGTGCGCAAATGCGAAGGAGCCGTGTCAGTAGATTAACTGGCACGTTAAATATCCCCTTCAGGACAAAATTCCGGCACCCCGGGGTCTCTAAAAGCCGCGGCAATTGAAAGGGACGTAAGACCATTAACATTATTATTATTATACTTCTCGACAATGGTTCACTCAGTCTCGTGAAGATAACTAAGAGGAGGTGGGTTCGATTCCCACCTCAGCCATCTTAGAAATGGTTTCCCACTTCTACTGTACTGTAGGCTACTATAATAGTATGTGTGTATATTTTGTAATTGGCGATAGAAGGCGACCGTGGCCTTAATTTAGATTCCATCCTGGCATTTCTAGGAGGGCTGCTACTTCACTTTTCTTCAAGTGCGTGCGCACTCGTAGCTCTTTCAAGATGGTTCCAGGGAACCCCCCCATCACGTGACCAAGATGGCGACGTTAATGTGACGTCAGTAGGGGAATTCCCTGCAGGATTGCCAACCTTGGAGTGTAGGGGTACCCCACGAGGTACTACGGTCTGTTAAACATCTCACATAACGTCATACGATCAGTAAATTCCCACCCCCAAATTGGTGACCATCTTAAGGCAGCTATACTCTGTGAGCTGCCAGAATAGGATTGACATTTGGCCGGAAATTCCATGTCAGTCATCACCCCTCTGCCTCTTGACCAATCCATTTTCGCATAGTTGATGTCAGAATACTCTGCGTTGCAATATTATAGCCCGCGTGCTTCAGTGCCTGGTCAGTACAGCTGTACAGTTTGGCAACCTCGTTCTCAGACCACATGGCGAGATGAGGACTGTCGATCCTATTCTGGCAGCTCACAGAGCAGTGAAGTCACATGACATTCTTGCATCCTTGTACTTTAAACTGTGCAGGCTATTGGCAACTCAAACTAACACTTGGGGCGCTGCGGTAGGTCTGGATAAGTAGGGTAAAAATACTCAATAACACGCGTTTGATATGGAACACTTTTTATTTTTCGGTTATAATCAGTAAATGTGATCCCTAAAATAATGACAGTGTTATTTTTAATTGTATATATGTATAACTAAGCGATACACGTGATCTAATTTGTGTGTTCCACTGGATTTTATGTGCCAATTGCATATTATCAAGCATCGGTTGTCTGCTGGTATTTGTTTTTGAGCAGTTCGAGTCATGGCGCTGTTACGTTTAAAAGCTATATTTGAGTTTGCTCACTGTACCATAGACTCTAGAAATTATTTGCTGCTTGGTAGGGCGATGGGATGAGTTTAACTTGTATTAAAACTCGGGGATACAGGAATTGCTTGATTTGGATGGTTAGCAGGTGGATTTGGTGTTCAATATCGGACTGGTAGCAGATTCTCGCAGAGTAGATATTTACTCTGCGAAGTCAAATTAGGACTATATAACTCGTAGTGGAATGGCTCGGATATCGCAGAGCGAGGTGATTGCGGTTGGTAGGGTTATTGGAAATGAACTAGGGAGCGGGGAAGTATACCTGACTGATGAAGCTTGGCTGTCCTCGGCTGGTGTAGCTTGGCTGTCTTGGTACGGCTTGGCTCGGCGAGACTGTGCTTGGCTGTCTAGGTGTGGCTTGGCTCGGCGTAACAATGAACAACCCGCCCTGTCGTCAGTGAGTGGTCCAACCCACTCCTGTTGCACGTATTTATTTGGTATCATCACCTTTCGGCTATTGCTATTTGCATCTTTTGGAAAGTGATGAAAACTTATATCCCAGCCCTCTTATACATCGACTTACAGCCGTAAACTGAGCAATATACTTTGCTTTTACTCATTTTGCACTCTATCAATGTGTAAAATTTATTACTTATGTATAAAGACACGAAGAATTTACCACGATCTGCTTACCAATACAAGAATCATATACAGGTGACAAACGTACCCTACTTGGTAAGTTTCTAATTTTTACCGCTAGATGTCATATCAGATAGCTGGAGTTGCCAATTGCTTAATTGAATACATGATATGGTACACTATTTTTGTTACACATAAAATTGTTGTTGTTAATTCATTCAAGGGGCTTGATCATCAGCCCCATGTAGTTGGGTGTGTCTTGAACTTGTCTGATAACCTGTATTCCTGTGATGACTGTAGTAGTAGTGTGTGTGTAACTGTATTACGGGCAGGGATGAGGTAGGCACTCCGGGACTTGAAGTAAGGTACTATCCCGGCATTTTCCCGGAGGGAGTGTGGAAAAAATCGTAAAAAATACACACTCAGGATAGCCGTAGTGCACGATTAAACGAACACAACTAAGCCGCAGGGTATTGGCCTATATGGCCCTAAGGCCCATACCTAATGCACGAGGCAATAAGTTAACGCATTGACTTCACTAGATCTAGCGACTTGTAGCTTAAGTTGGCAATAATGCTATTGAAGCCCAGCTTATAAATATTTAATTTCACACAAATGTGCGCTCCGTTGTTCATCATTCCACTCTGGACCGTTCATCGATCACTGCTAGCTCTACAGATGGCCATACAGACCATTCGCTAATACCTACGCCTCACTGCCTTCTAATGGATTATGGACGGACGCCTGTTCAAACATCAGAGCAATGCTACTATACCGTATATTGTTGAATATATTTGAATAGTAACGAAGGCGCCTGCTGGGTTATTGAACCCAGTGGCCAAGCTGGGATGTAATGAATTATAAAGATACGGTTACCGTACTACTTTTCGAAATATCCTTCTGGTAATCGATACATGTCTAATGGAGTAATCGACACCAATAAATTAATGAGTAATCCTTACTTTCCTGTAATCGTTCCCATTTTTGGTATTACATTTAGAGAGACTTGAAACGTATTGGAAATTTCTTTAACAACTCCTGCATATCCAAATTCATGGAACGTCGAACCTACAAGCTGGCGTAACTTGCTCTATGGCTGTGAAACCTGGACATTAACCAGTAAACACCGGAGTAAGCTTCAGGTATCAAAAATGAGATTTCTCCGCAAAATTGAAGACAAAACAAGAAGGGGCAGAATCAGACAATAAGAACCAGTCTCAATATTCCACCTTTGCTAGAAAGAGTTGAACGATGGTTAGGACATCTCCAAAGAATGGAAGACACCAAGAATAAACAAGCTTTCGATATGAAGCAATAATGGATAATGCATTAACTCTTATGGCGCCAAGGAGCTTCTGCTAAAAATTTCACGGGTCAATAGGCCTATATCAGCCCCGTTCTTTTTTTAAATATTATTTACAGCAGCTGTGTTTTGACCAAGATAGCGCGGGAATCATTCTTTCTCTGGATATATCGATGTGTTTTAGTACCGTGAATAACTGGATTAGTAATAAATATTCTTTGAACAAGCTGCAGTCAGCTGAGTTTTGAAGTTGTTTCATTACGTTCTTAGTCGGAGCTAATAAAATATCCAAACTCTCTGAATGAATAGGAAATAAGTAAGGTTTTAACGCTGAGTGAAGCGAATGAGAGTGAATTTTCGACTTTATGAAGTTCCCAATACACAAATAATTAATTACTTTTAATAAAACAAATGAAACTATGTTTTTATTATGATCTCATGCGTTTAATTAGGCCTACTTGCTACGGAATATATCAACATTCTAAAAAAATATAGGTAGTAGATAATTTACAGTAGGCTATATATTTTTTCATGAAACTTGGCATTTCTAAAATAACCACCCATGGCATTACATGGGTTAAGTATACGTATTAACTCAGTTAATTAAATTTACTGAAGACACCTGGGTCCTTGGTTCAAATCCCGGTCACTCCATGTGAGACCTGTGCTGGACAAAACGGAGGCAGACAGGTTTTTCTCTGGGTACTCCGGTTTTCCCTGTCAAAATTTCATTCCAGCATCACTCTCCACCATCATTTCATTTCATCTGTCATTCATTTAATCATTTCCCCAGAGGAGTGCGTCAGGCCTCGGCAGCCGGCACAGTTCATATCCTCGCCGCTAGATGGGGGAGACTGTAAGCAGGCTGTGGATTTTTCACTGATGACACTTGTTATTAATTCTGAATGAAGTAACACTCTTTTCCTTTTCGCTTTAATTTTGATAATACAGTATATGATTTTCATACCTTATTTCATCTTTTACGGGGACATTATTAATTTTAATTACTAACCTTGGTCATTTCGGCACCTGATATAGCCTATGTGCTAAATTACATAAATATGTGTTTCATTTTTATTTTTTTGCTATTTTAACAACGGCAGCCATGTTCCCACAGCGTTCAAATGTAAACAAGGCGCACTCAACGGCACACACCGAGGGGCACGCATTGTTGCCAACATGTGGGATAAGAAATACTGTTGGCTAAAAGCATTGATCGTACAGATGAATTAGCGTTAGGCTGCAACAATAATTGTCAAACACCATTGATATGGACGCGTTATGCTGTAACCATTGTTAAAACCATTGGATTGGACAAAACAAAGGTTAGAATGGTCGGGTTGAGATGCGGTCTTGGCCACGGGAAGCTAACGGGGCACTGTTGACAAATAAGCATTGAGTAGTGCCGTAAGTGCAGGGTTGGCAATATTCTCTTTGACCATAATTTACGCGCATAATGGCGGACACAGCTGGATTTTACCTATACAATATAGCCTAAGTCGAGGGTTATAGATATCGGACGAGTTTTTTTTTTTAGCGTATGGCTTTTAGTGCCGGGAGTGCCCGAGGACATGTTCGGCTCGCCAGTTTTGTAGCTGCTTCGAGACGGACACCCAATGGGTGAGCTACAAGTACCGTTGGGGAGGAAAGTTGGAAGGGAGTGTCGAGGAGTTGGAAGGTAGCGGCTGTGGCCTATAGCTAGGGACCAACCCCGGCATTTGCCTGGAAGGAAGATGGGAAACCACAGAAGACCATCTTCAAGGTTGCCGGCGGGGGGATTCGAACCTCCTCGCCTCCCGGATGTGAGCGACTGCCAACAGTCATGCCGCAATGACCTCGGCTAACTCACCCGGTATCGGAGGAGTAAACATCTATTACTACATCATCTCCCGATGATTTTCCGACCAATACTACAGGTATGTCGACTTATTTTTGTACTTAAGAAAAAGTTATCAAGGAGTGATACGTCTCACAGTCATTAGAATGACAATTTGAATTACAATTCAATTGAAATGGGCGTCCACACATCATTTAAGAAAGATGTATAAAAAATTACTGTCTTGAATTCCCATGTAATTTTGCTGTGGGGTTTGAAGCCATTTTTTCAGTGTTGCCTTAGTAAACAAGAGTTTAGTGCTTTTCACTCGGTCAACACGAATGTACCAAAAAGAGCTGGGTTATGCCCTAATCCTGAAATAAATTACCTGAGATTAATAAACTGGATTTAGGTTGTGAGATGGGGTAAGAGTGGAGTTTACCTTAACCGAAGTACCGTAACAAATTCTTAAACTACTGAAATTAGCCAAAATACCTGTAGAAATGGCATCTGGAGATAATATAGTAATAGACATTTACTCCTCCGCTGTCTGTAACCCGCCCACCATCCCAAATAGGATCACGACTTACATACAGTAGATGAAATACCAGCTGACTCCGCCATTTTTAGCATCATGTACAGTATTGACAACCACACGCATTCGGTACTATATCGCATGCAGCAGACCAATGGTTTTGAACAAGCTACAAATAAAAACCTTTATTTAAGCAATATTAGTGATATTTGACAGTATTTTTGATGTGCAGCAGAGATATTTGTCAGTATTTTCAATTCCTAATAACTCCCAGAAATGTATGTGAATAATTTATGTTCAATAATCTACCACGTTCTGGTTTGGTTCCGGTTCTGGGAAACTCCACAATTAATGTGATGGGGTCCTGGTTGAAAGTCTATTGAATCTGTTATTTGAGAAGTCTATAATTCGGTTATAGGACATAACGTACCACGGACATAACGTACCACCGGACATAACGTACTGTAATGGGTTAAAGTTAAATTATAGAATAATGTTAATAAAAGCGCTCCTCTGTTGGGCGTTATTTGTAATGGTATATAGAGAACTTGATTACTGTTAATATGCAAAGCTAATTATTTAAATAGTCGCCCACTTTTGGGTGATCAATATGAAACATTTAATTGTGTATTAATCTAATAGTGTATCTGTATTGTTGTCAGCATCACTAAAGAGTACATAATGTGTAGTATTATGTGTAGCCAGGGCGCCAGACCATTCATATATCATGATCAAAATAATATATTAAACCTCGGTTAGACAGAGGTAGAGCAGCGAAATTCCTATCTCCAGCCGTAGTGAAACTTACGTAATCTAACCTTACGATAATTAGTTCAGGAGTGTGGTGTTGCCTTATAGAATTTTCTAGCTACTAAAGGAAACCAGTCAAACATTTGAATTTAAAAATGAATTTAATATATAAAAACAACAAGTGCAAAAAGAATAAAATACTAAAGATAATAATAATTGACACGGGGGATGGCCTCGGGGGGGGGGGGGGGGTGGCCTTACTTACCGTTTATTCAGAGGTCCGCGACGCTATCTGCAAAATCACCTCCAGATGACATGCCCCAAAGGAAGAACACCTAATGGAGGAAGGAAGGCGGAGAAGGGGACAACGCACAGGCTATTCTACAGACACATCCGATAACTAATGGAACTGCTGCCGACTAAATGATGCCACAACAGTTGCTTAATATTTAAAATAAAATTTAATGTCAAAATTTAAAAGAACACCTCCACCAGAAAACAGAACATGCATCAGCCAGCATTAAATTAAAAATAGGCAAGAGACGGTTTAACATGCTTGCTTGCAAAGCAAAAAAAAGAAAAGAATTAAATTAAAATTAAAATGTTAAAGCCCAAAAGATTAAAAAAAGATACAGGCATAATTAAATGAGAAAGGGCTTGATAATTTACAAAGGAATGCAATACCAATCCGACATGCCGACATCAAGGCCACGATTAAAAGCAAGAAATTTAAAATTAAATAAATAAAATAAAATATGATCAACTAAGAAATCCACAAGAATAGTGACGGAGAAAAACTTAAGAACATTCACCAAAACACAAAGTTAAACCAACAAGGGTAATGAAAAAACATATTAAGCTAACACCACAACGCGTTTGAGTCTCCCGCTCGAAGCCAAGAGAATGCACTCCCAAGACCAGAATGCACCCGGGCAAAACAAAAAACAAACATGGCCACCAAAACAGACGACCGCATGTCAAATCGAATTACGGCAAACAATTAGCATAAAATTAATTTTAAACCCCCAGAGAGAACAAAGGGGAAGAAAGAATTACGCCTTAACACTATTGACATGAAACATTTTAGGGTGCAACGGATCGTAAATTAAATAATAAATTACAACGTAAAATAAACTAGAAACGTGTCTCCAGAAGGTACGAAGAAAAACAATAAATTTTACATAACTGGTAATATTAGCAAAAATTAGGCCTACCAGGCGAAACAAAATACAGAATTAAAACATTAATATAAGGCCAATATCGGAGCTCCCAAAACAATATATTAAAAATAATAACATACCTTAAAACTTCTCTTTGGAGACACAATAAAAATAAAATAATTAACACATTTTAAATAACATAAAAGATATGAACTGCCTGCACATTGCTGCGGTGGAACACAGAATCCGCTTCGATCATCCAGGAGGCTTTCCTTGTTGTAGGCAGTAAAATACGCAGATCACACGTCATCTTCCAGGCAAATTATAAAATAACAGCCTAGGAGCACATGCATTTCCTTAGTTTTGAATAAAGTCATGTTTCGTAGAGGCTAGGGGCCACAGCCCCCAGCACGACGGAGAGACCCTCTTTCACAACCAACTGGCTAGTTGCTTCTTGACGACAGGCTATCAGATCACAACAAGGCGGAGAATCACAAGTCAAAATAGCATTGCATTCATGTTAATGTAATTGTCCAATCACAGCATGACACATCAAGCAACAATGTGATTATTAAGTAATTAATTTGGCAGTATCATGTATATACATTCTTTTGTTCAATGACGTAGAATATAATAGCCTTCAAATATGTCTAGATTAGGATGATACCAGAAGGCACCCCAAACACACTCTAGCGGTTGAAGAAGCAACTCCGACTAGGAACGTCGAAGTCCGATAGATGCTACCATCTCGTGATCATTTGCGGAACCAAGCCATCAGGCGGACGTTTCAAAGGTCGGGAAGTCACATATAGGGGTGATACATATTTAAAAACGTTGGTACGGGCAATGCACGTACCAATAATAATAAATTAAATTAAAGAATCTACTGAATGTATTTGTATTATGGGTCTTGATTGGAAATTGGAGTATACTGAGTTAATTGAATAAAATATAGATTGAATTTAATAAGCATGAGAGCCTTCTGATTTGACTGGAGTAAAACTGTTTAAATCGCTCACCGCATTGAAGATCATTGAAGTTGGATTGTTGCGTAGAGAGTTCCTGATGGCAATAGCCTCGTACACAACCATGTCACAGTTTGATGAGACAGAATGTCTTATCAAATTCACATACTTAAATAGTCAACTGTCTAGTTTAGCACTGAGTTACAGATGAATGTTAATTTCCACCTCCATCTCGCTACAAGTTCCACTCTTCTGCTCCCAACAGCACCATTCCGTCTCCTCCAGCAATTCAATAACAATAATCCATTTGGGGGGCCGTCATATATATAACGTTCCCAGGTAAGGCACGCGCCCACCCCCACTTCTGAAGTCACTAGGCAATTTGCACGCTTTTCACATATCAATAATGACAATACTTCTTTGTAGCATTTCTCGGGAGGTCCAGCCCACCTTTTGTATAAAGTTGCAAAGGACTCCTCGCCTACTGTATTCTCCACGTCCACCAGCCCCATTCATTACCTTGCCTGCCAGGTATTGATAATGACGAGTCTTCAAAGAATCCTTTCCAAGTAAATTTGTTTTGACAGACATTAGTGTCTATTCATGTCGTTACCAGGAACCAGTAGATAAGCCGGCCTTCCACGAACGACCCTCTTCTTCTCTTGTTCGTATTTTCTTCAGAAATAGTATTCAGTCAAGCGTCTAACTTATTTCAAATATAATGTGTATAGCTCCAAGTCCTTTCAATTGCCATAATATTCTACATTACCGCATAATAATAGATATCAACATATTAGTTAACATAATAACTAATAAAAGGTAAAAATGAAAAATGAAAAAATATTGATGATAATAATAATAATAATAATAATAATAATAAAATATATAAAATTATTTAATTCTGGTCACAAATTAGGACCATCACAGTACCAGTTGGCCGGCTGATTACCTGCGAAGAGTCAGCTAATGACCTTAAAATATTTAGGAGAGGACATAACGTACCACTTGAAATTGTGGGAAGTATTTAGGGTGCATGAAACCCTAACCGCACGGCCATTTGCTCGGTATTGCTCAATTAATCCTGGAAAGAAATACGTGTGCAATAACATTATCTAATATAAAATATGATAAGTTTTTGGATTCCCATCACACTTTATCCAGGCTTTGGACTGGAAAAATGTTTATAACCATTTTGGCGTGTTTAAAATCAGCTGTTGTTAAGCTCTGGTCATTTTTAGTTTTCTTTCCTTTGTTTTTTTATTTTTAAATTGTTTTTGGTGGGATTTATATCCTAGCGAATAGCAAGTTCGCCATGTGAAGTTTCATTCCAAGTTCTGCGAATATGAGAGAGCTCTCAAGCAAGATTTCCAAGTTTCCATTCTCTTCATACCGCTTCATTAGTCTGTCAAGCCGTTCATCATACTTGACATATTTCTTCTTTCCCTTGGAACTTTCAATGTACAATTCGTACTTCATCCGTCGAAGTGCGCACATAAACCGACCTTATTCGTTGTACACAACTCCATGTTACAATACCAAAATGTTTCAAGCCGCACAGTGTGATCGCCACTGATGTTTATGTGGTAATGAATCTGTAACTGGAATGCCCGTCTGACATCAAGTGGTACGTTATGTCCTAGCGTAAATATTCGTGGATAACGGGAACCCCGTTTTTAGGTAGATAACGACCTAGGTGGTACGTTATGTCCTCGAAAATCAAGTGGTACGTTTTGTCCGTGCTACGTTATGTCCGGACACCTATAATACGAGTTGGACTTGTTGCGTTGTTCTTGGTTCATGTTTCGTTAAAAATGTTGTCTCGTCTTGTTGTATTAGGTAGTTTCTGTTAATGTTGTCCTTATATTATACAAAAATGTTTCTGTCCTAAATTGTAAACATTGAACAAGAATTCAAAATCTTTGCTGAAAACTTCGCTTTCATTTCTGGAAACCCTTCCCAATTTGAATGATGTTTGTCCTCTTATTTGGTTATTGTTAACATAAACAACGAAGGATACTTTGTATATTTAGGCAAAAAGTATCGTTTATAGATTTATACATCATTCCAAAAATTAGCGATAACCACTTATTTAAAATTATTTTCTTATCTCGTGGCTACAAATTAATCGATTCTTCGGTTAGTCGATCGAACGGTCAGTTGATTAATCAATTAATCGTTTATTAATTTCAAATTATTCGATTATTTTATTTATTTATTTATTTATTTATTTATTTATTTATTTATTTATTTATTTATTTATTTATTTATTTATTTATTTATTTATTTATTGTATGCATTTTAGTGCCGGGTGTGTCCGACGACATGTTTGGCTCGCCAGAGTCTGTAGCTGCTTCCCTAAAGGGTGAGCTACACGTTCCGTTCAATTTCAAGTAGTTCCAACTTTCGCTGCCAGATGTCATTGATACCTAGTGGTGAACGTTGGAACTTTGATAGAGCGTTCCAACGAAATCTAACCTGGAAATTTAGCTCCATACAAGTTTAGTATGTGGAAGGGCCTTTTACATGCCATAAATCTATGACATGCGACCGCCGGCTTTACTTCCCCTCCGAAGGAAGGCATACTGAAGGATTTTAAAGCTCTTAAAAACTCCAACGACTTCGACCAGGTTTGAACCTGCTATCTTTAACGGAACGCCAAATATATATATTTTTTTTTTTTGTTAATTTGATAATATATTCAATATCGCACCAATTTTCAAATTTCCTGCTTCAGAATTGATTGTAATATCTAGTTTGATTTCTGGTGGTACAGGGCCAAGTTTGAAAGAGAAAATGATTTCTATGTCAGTGATACATGTTATAGATTTATTAGGGGCAACAAAATTAACTCCTTGTGAAGTTAATACTTAGCATTTTCCCCTCCAGTGCTTTTACGGAGTGAGTTTTTTCTGTCATGAATATCAAATGAAGAGATAGAAACAGAAGCTCCATTAGTTTGATAAAACAAGAATTGTTCACATATTACAATTATAACGAAACTTGTAGTGGATTTTATCAGAAGGTACTTGAAAATAAAAAATCCTTTTAAAGGGTCGTTCAAATGAAAAGTATTTGTAAGTTGCTAGTGTCATTTTGTGTGTTTGATCATGTGGCAGATTTTTTGAAATGTGTGTTCCTTTTTTCCATTTTTGAAATCTGGCAACCCTATACGGTGTCCAGAAGTCGAAATCGGTGTTAAATGTAGATCCGGTACCGCATTAGTTATTTCCATAGCGGTGTGAATGACCTCTCCCAACCCTTTGGGGTCACTCATACGCGAAGTACTCTCGAAGATAATAAAGTGTACACTAACCCAAAAGCACAAAAGTCAGGCGCGGATTCAAGGGGGGGGGGGGGTCACGAGGGTCATGACCCCCCACCCCCCACACGGAGACCAAATTAATTTTTGCAAACTCAAAAAACGAGAACACAATAACCAGACAAATAAAACTTAACGAATTTTAACTGAAAAACAGTTTTTTTTTTCATTTTATTCATTACTGGAAATATCTTTATTGCAATTATTATGTTCTATTACAACTGTACATATTTACAACTTCATAGCTGTTATATTAAAACGATTATTTATATAACAAAATCAACTCGTCTATTTTGTTTAGCAAACCTTGTGATTACCGAATCGATGTTTATAGTGATGTTACGATGAATGTGCAGCAATGCACGGATAGGAATTTGGGGCTTTTCTCGCACCGAAAAATTTTGCCGACGTCCAAACTGCAAGCTTGATTGGCAATTTAAGCTGTGACTTTCTCCCTTTGCCGGTATCAACTCGACTTGCCGAAACTGTAACGTACCTTGATATTTTTCTCGAAGCTCGATGTAAAAGTCGCAAAACACGTCGTTGCAATTTGTACGAATATTTTTGGTGTGCTAAACGCATCAAATTTCTATCCATGTAGCTTGCAAAAAATTGGTCTGGTTTTGTACGTTTGGTTATTCTGTGATTGCGTTCTTAGTGATACCATTTTATCACTTCAAATGATCTTGTCGACTTCGTCGTTATGGTTGGGGTCCATCCATGCATTACGGACACGGACACGGTGACGGACGTGACGTCATGCAGCCGCGCGGGAACGTGACGTCATGCAGCTGCGCGGGAACGTGACGTCATGCTCACGCGGGGAGCGAGAACCAGACGCTAATGATTATTGGAGTCTGTTGAAAGAGGCCAGGCGTCGAGCGATCTTTTAAAAATCAGAAACTCACTCCACAAATCTGTTAATCAGTATTCTTCCCTTATTTCAGATACACTATTCATTAAACAAACATATATGACATAGTCATGACCCCTTTATGGAGTAGGCTATTGTCTAAATCTGGACACTCATACTACATACGAGGAGCTCACATTCAAAAGAGACTTTGTCCAAAAATTCAAAAAAATGTGCTTAGTACAGGTTTCACTTTGTGAGATTTATCCTGAGGTCCCAACACCCTGTAAACATACAAAAGTGACTTTGTCTTGGCTATATTGATCTCTGAAAGTAGACTATTCATTCAAAAAACAACTTTGTCCACTGCAGTATTCGTTCAAACAAGACTTTGTGTACTTCAGCCAATCAGAACTCTAGCATCATAAGAATTGACTCCCATCATGCTTTGCGTGAACAGCGAGGTAGTGTATGACCTGTGTGTATGATGATTATTGCTTTTGCTGTTCAATCCAACTTCTGATTAATGTTTCCTCTGTCATATTGGTTATTCACTATTCTTGTGAAACAGTTCTAGTCGGAGATTGTTACAAAGGAAATGGAAAGATAGCATGATGGGAGAAATTAATCAGAAACTTTAACATAACAATCAGAAGTTAGATCAAGTACGGTAGCTAAAGTTAATGAGAAGTTAGGTCAAGATTATAAAAAGTTGATAGAAAGCCTAGTACAAGTGATAAGTGAGATCAGAGGAGAGATTAAGGGCCAGTTAGAGGAGATTGTAGGTGAAAGTAGAAGAGAGGTAGAAGATATTGTAGGTGAAGGTAGAGGAGATTGTAGGTGAAAGCAGAGTAGAAGTTGAGGAGAGACTGGATGTAGTTGTCAATAGAGTAGATGAGATGAAGGATCAGGTAGAGGAGGAAGGAAGGAAGCTTTTAGTTTTACGTGACCATTGACCATGCGATCATGAGCCATGAGACCTCCTTTTTACGTGGAATCCGAACCACAGGGCATGGCATTTAACTTCGAAAATCTCACATGCATTGACCGGGAATCGATCCCGGTCCACCTTGGTGAGAGGCCACCACGCCCCTTAGGTAGATTAGATTGTAGGAGTTAGTTAGTTATTGTTGTTTTAAGGGGCGGAACTACGAGGTCATCTGCCTCAGATTTTAGGAGAAAGTAGAATAGAGGTTGAAGAGAGGAAAGAATAGATCAAAGAGAGGAAAAGAAGGGAACAATGAAACGGAAGTGAGAGAGAAATGGGTGAAATAAACTTAGAAATGTAAGTAGGTGAAAATTGGTTTAGGCGAAAAGATTTGCAATGGTACAAGAGGTTGTTAATGGATACACCTGCAGCAAGTGTTCCTCGTGAGGAAATATTATGTGACTGGAAGATGATGTGGGATTCCATATATAAAAGAAGATTTTTGTTGTAACGTTTCATAAGAATGGAAGTTTTGAATATTAACTAAGTAAATGACATTGCGGTTGAATGTTCGGCTTATTACAATGTTTCGAAATGAGTTAGATGTTTAGGCCTTATCAAAATATTATGCAGTCAAAAAGGACTATGTCCCATGTTCATGCAAACAAAGAGGATTATGTCTTTTCTGTTCAGTCAATAACAACTATGTCCAGAATTTAGTATGTAAATACTGAATATCTACTGTAGTTTGATTTCATTAGAGTGTCTTGTTACATTTTTATAACCCATATGTGTGTACATAAATGCATAAAATAAGCAATAAGATGTTAATTAGAGAGAAATCGGTTTTTTGGTCATTCCCTAAAGTTGTATTTGAGTGACAAAGTCTCTTTTGAAAGTTAGCTCCTCATACATCCTTACACTAAATCAAATTTACGGCCAAATGATCCTCCTGACAGGGAGGCAAAGGTTTCCGCCGGCTTGCCTGGGATGATGGGCCACAAACCGCTATCAAAAAGTACACAATTTACGCTTTATTCAACCAAACACATCTCTAATACTAGTACAAGAAACACATTTCTTCCCGTGACCCTTAAAGAGGTGCCCGCGCGGGAAGCCTAAGTTAATGGGTGATGCAGTCTGTTGAAAGAGTCCTGGGGTTTCGAGCAAAGCGAGAAGCCCTCCTGAGCCTTTCTAACATGCGTAGCATTTGTAGCATGCGTCATTTGAAATGATACAACGTCTAGTCTTTTAGACTGACTGTGATTTTTTCTTAACAATTTCGATTCTGTGACCCCCCCCCAGCCAAACTCTAGATCCGCGCCTGATAAAAGTATTTCAATAGATGGCGCGCCGCGGAGCGCAAGTAGCACGATCGAACCGTGTGTCTGTTATGCAGCGACTGCCTATAAATACTTTTGTTTAAAAGGAGACGGTTGTCGAGATACGAACCTACGAACCCTTATTTCCAGGATTCCCGCAAGTACGATAGCCCCTACGCTACCATGGCCTCCATCCGTCTGCGAATGATTTTCAACACTCAAAAACAAACCATTGGATGGTGACAGATTTTCTTTTTAAAGCTAAATATTTCTTCTTTGTTGTTTTAGTCTTCAGTCTTTTGACTGGTTTGATGCAGCCCTCCATGGCTCCCCTGTTTCATCTCTACATAGCTACCATACCTTACATCCGAGGCAATCTGTTTAACATATTCTAACCTTGGTCTACCCCTACAGTTCTTGTCCTTGACCCTTCCTTCCATAACTAAGTTTGCTATTCCTGGGTGTATTTGTATGTGTCCTACCAACCTATCTCTTCTCTTCATTAGCTCAACAGAAACATCTCTCCTCTCCCTCTCGTCTTAATACCTGTTCATTTGTAACCCTATTTACCCATCTGATCTTCATCATTCTCCTGTAACACCACATTTCAAACTCTTCTATTCTCCTCTTTTCTGCTGCGCCAACAGTCCAAGTTTCACTTCCATATAGCATGACGCTCCATACAAAGGCTTTCAAAACTGACTTTTTAATACCTAAAATTAATCTATATTCGATGTTAACAGGTTTCCTTTCTGTGGACAGGCTTTACTTATCTGAGTCTTCGGTCCTGGGTTCGATTCCCAGCCAAGAAATTGAATTCTGATCTGAGGGCTTGGAATGTGGTATAGGCTACTCATCCTTGTGAGAAAGCATTGAGAAGAGCGGCTTCGGTGGCGTAATTCGTAGCATACTGAGCTTCTATGCCCAAGATAGCGGGTTCAAACCCGGCCGAAGCCGTCGGATTTTTAAGAGCGTTAAAAATCCCTCAGTATGCCTTCTTTCGGAGGGGAAGTAAAGCCGGCGGTCCCATGTCATAGATTTATGGCATGTTAAAGAACTTTCCACTAATTACACCTGTGTGAAACTAAATTGTATAGGTTAAGAACGTAAACAACGCTCTTAGGTTGCTACGTTCGTTGCCAAGAGCCGACTGCGGTGGCGTCTAGTAGCTAAGTTCTGGACTAGGCCTAGTGGTCGTTGACGGTGGCGTTTGGCGGCAAAAGTAGGAACTACTTGAAATTTAAAGTCTGCAGTCCTCACTTGAATTGAAAACAGATAACACACACTAATACAGTCATCACAATTAACACCGGTTATCAAACAGATTCTACACACACCCAAAGTACACGGGGCTACATGACCGCGTTGTCGCAGCCCCTAAACTAAGGAACCAACCAACCAGCATTGAGAAGAGGTGGGTTTGATTCCGATCTAAAGCATCCTAGTGATGTTTTCCGTGGATTCCCGACTTAAATGCCGCGATTTTTCGTAACTCATTACACTACGGGTGCAGAGTTCTTGGTGTTGAGGTAGCGCCTGCCTCGGGTTCGATTCCCAGCTCCGTCAAGGAATTTAGAAACTTACATGAGGGCTAGAATGGGGTACACTCAGCCTCGTGTGGACAATTGAGTAACTGTCTAACAGTGAGGCAGCTTCCCAGAGACCAAGAATAACGGCCGAGGGGACCTAACGCGCTGACCACACGTCACCCTGCAATCTGTAGGTCAGGGCTCTTCATGGCTTGCGTTGCCATGGGATTTGGGTTGTTGCTACACTACTGTAGTTTAGTAATACCAGGGATGTCCCAAACAATTGGGTTATGCTAATTACCAATCGGCGATATTAAGTGGGTTAACGTTCAAGGCCGTATCATTTTTCTAACGAAGCTAGATGTAGGATACCCTCACGATGCGATGGTATCCTCATCTTGACGTGATATGGGGGCTTGAGAGTTCATATGATCCTGCGAGCTATGGCCGGCGGGAGCGTAAGCTCCTGGTAGGGCCACCCATGCCGGACAGGTCAAAGGTGATGGGCCAGACTAAGAGGGATACCCTGGTCCTCCAGGTTGGGGGTTGGGCGTAGGGTTAACAACCCTACCCTGTAAAAAATCTCAATGTTACGGATACCTTACAAGTGCCTCGGAATGCTGATCACCCGATGACGAGCCGGCAAAGGAAATGGTTAATGAGAAGGAAAGCGGATATTATGTTAGCGACATGGAATGTGAAAACCCTAAGGAGACCTGGGAAATTGAGAGAGATTAGGGAAGAAATGGGAAAATACCGAGTGGAAATAGCTGCACTACAAGAAATACGATGGAAAGGCCAAGGAATGATAGCGTCAGGGGAGCATATACTGATGTACAGTGAAGGAAACACCGGTTATGGTGGTACAGGCTTTCTTATACAAAAGTCTGTTAAGTCAAGTGTAATAAACTATAATGCTATAAATGAAAGGATGTGCTCAGTGCGACTACGAGCAAAGTATTTTAACATCACCATGTTCTGTGTCTATGCCCCCACAGAAGAGGCAGAAGAAGAAGAGAAGGATAGCTTCTACACTAAGTTGGAGGAGGAGGTCAACAAAGTACAAAGACATGATGTGAAAATAATCCTTGGGGACCTAAATGCCAAAGTCGGGAAGGAAGAAGTGTTCAGAGATATAATAGGGAAGGAAAGTTTACACGAAGGGAGTAATGGCAATGGATTGCGGTTGATAGACTTTGCCATTGGGAAAGAAATGGTGATGAAAAGTACTTGGCATCCAAGGAAAGATATCAAGAAAGAGACCTGGGTGTCTCCGGACGGAGTTACAAGGAATTAAATAGATAATGTGATTATTGACAAACGACATACATCAGATGTAATGGAAGTAAGTAGTTGAAGAGCAGATGGGGACACAGATCATTACTTGGTAAGAATGAAGATTGACAAAAAATAGATTCAGCGAGGAAACAAAAAAGTGAAAGGAAGATGAAGCATAATATCGGAAGGCTTCAAAGCAATAAGGAAGTACAAGAGGAGTATAGATTGAAAGTGGGAGAAAACATGGAAAACAATAAGAACCTCTGGGAAGAAGGTAATGTGGAAACTAAATGGGAGTTACTGAGAAACACCATCAGTGAAGTTGCAGAGGAAACGCTGGGGAGAGCCGAATTCAAGAGAAATATACGATGGTTCGATGAAGAATGCTCGGAGGCAATCCATGAAAGAAACGAAGCAAGGCAAAGAATGTTGCAACGGAGAACAGGACAGACAGTGGAGGAATATAGAGAGAAAAGGAAAAGGGCAATCAAGTTAAGTAGGGTTAAGAAAAGGCAGTATGAAAGAGAAAGAATAGAACAATTAGATAAAATGAGGGAGAGTGGGGAGATTCGGAGATTTTATGAAAGAGCAAGAGATTTGAGGAAAGGGTTTCAACCAAGAGCAGTCTTTTATAAGGACAAAGAAGGAAATTTTATAGGAGATAAGAACAAGATGCTACAGAGATGGCAGGAATATTTCACAGAGCTAGTCAATGGACGGGGTGAAGAGGAAACCGCGAATGGGGAAGAAGCGGAACATGTAGGGATTGATGAGCAAGAAGAAGTTGAAACACCGTATTTAGAGGAAGTTAGAGATACAATCAATGAATTAAAGAACAATAAAGCCGCCGGAGAAGACGGAATAGAAGCGGAGTTGCTAAAATTCGGTGGAGAGGTAGTGGTAAAAGCAATATATGAACGAATAAAGAAAGTTTGGACGAAAAAAGAAATACCCAGGGACTGGAGTGTAGGAATAATATGCCCTTTGTATAAGAAAGGGGATAAATCAGTATGCGACAATTATCGTGGGATTACTCTGTTGGACGTAACATATAAGGTGTTCAGTAAGATTTTAGCCTCTCGACTGGAGCGTTGTGTAGAGAAAATATTGGGGGACTATCAAGCTGGATTTAGAAGGAATCGCTCTACAATGGACCAGATATTTGTAGTGAGGCAGATACCGGAGAAGTTTTATGAACATGATAAGCAGCTGGATCAGCTGTATATACATTTTAGGCAGGCATATGACAGTTTGGATAGAAATGAGATTTTTAAAATTATGAGAGTTTAAGATCCCGACTAAATTGGTCAAGCTGACAGAAATGACTATGGAAACCACAATCTGTAAGGTTAGATTAGAACAAGAGATGTCCGAAGAATTCATTGTAGAAAGGGGTTTGCGACAAGGAGATGTAATTTCTACATTACTCTTTAATGAAGCTCTAGAAAAAATAATTCAACAACTGCCAATCAATCCAGGAGGGACCATATTTAACAGACAAGTGCAGGTGATAGCATATGCGGATGATGTAGCATTAATTGCAAGGAACAGTAAAGCATTAGAAGAGAGCTATGTCCTGTTGGAAGAAAATGCAAGAAAGTTAGGATTAGAAGTGAATACAAGTAAAACCAAGTATATGAAGATGGGGAAACTCCAGAGAGGCTTGAAGAGATCCGTATAATAAATTAAATGGGAAATAATATCAAAGAGTAGAAGAATTCAAATATATGGGCTCAGTAATAACTGAGGATAACAGAACATCAGTGGAAATACAAGAAAGAATTAAAAGTGGAAATATATGCTATTACGCTCTGCAAAGCATGTTTAAATCGAGAAATGTTAGTAGGAATACTAAAATAAAAATTTACATTACAATACTAAGACCTGTGTTTATGTATGGATCGGAAGGTTGGGTTCTCAATAGAAGAGAAGAATACTGGCTGCGAAGATGGGAAAGGAAGATCTTGAGGAAAATATACGGGGCAGTGAGAGAGGAGGAATGTTGGAGAATAAGGACAAATGTGGAACTACAGGAACTCTTCAGACAGGCAGATATTGTGGTCAAAATTAAGCAGGGGAGGATAAGATGGGCAGGACACGTTCAGAGAATGCCAGAATCACAGAGTGTCAAAAAGGTGTTTACACAAAGACCGGATGGAAGGAGGAGAAGAGGAAGACCCAGGAGACGGTGGATAGATGATGTGGAAGACGACCTTAGGAGTCTGGGAATCAGGAACTGGAGAAGGAAGGTGGAGAGACAGGTGATAAAGGAGGCCAAGGTTCTTCAGGGGCTGTAGCGCCGACCAGTAAGTAAGATGTAGGATAGAAACTAGAGCTGGTATAATAACTGATGTTCGGTTAATCGACTGACCGCTCATTCGCTTAATTGAATAATAGATGAATCGGCTGACCGAAGAATCAATTAATTGATTAGTAGACACGAGATAAGAAAATAAGTTTAAATGAAAGATCATCGCTTAAGTTGAGCTACGCTTATTTTCGGGATGACGTATAGAAATTCAGACAGACTAGCAAACAGATCACTCTTCAGAGAAGCTATTCAAAAGGCAGAATTTCAAGAAAGAAACAAGTCACAGAAAGTGGACTCAAGAGGAGAAAGATCGACACTCTGGAAGGATGAAGGAAATTTGGAAACAAAGGTAATTGAATACAATGGACAATTGCAAAAGTTGATTCATCGTACCCTCCAAATGGGTTATTCGAAAGAAGAAAAAGAAGTTACTCTTTACCTAAATATACGAAGTGTCCTTCCGTGTTTATGTTAACAATAACCAAATTCGAGTCAGTGACAATGGAGGGACAATCATCCATCAAATTGGTAAGGGTTTTGAAAAAAGAAGACGAAGTGTTTAGCGAAGATTTTGAATTCTTGTTGAATGTTTACAATTTAGGACAGCAACATTTTTGTTTTACTTTGTTTTATCCTAGTTTGCACAAAGAAGGCAAATTATTTAAAAATATATGATACAATATATTTTAATTAATTAAATGTCTGGTTTACTTCTGTGAGAGCGGAGTGAAAGGAGCGAAGGACATCGATTACCGTAATCGACAAATCAATTAATATATTCAAGACCAACGACAATCCTCAGACCTTAATGTAGAAAAAACATGGCGGCGATGGTTGCCCTACCAATAGCTAAGATCATGTCATCGGGCTTGTCACAGTTCGTGTAAATTATTGTTTTTACTCACCTAAGAGCATAAAAGATATCACAAGACGAGACTAGATTCCGAAGAAATATGCATCAATAATTTCGACTTACCTGAATTAATTTATCTATATAGCGCTGGCCTCGAATTATACGTTTCTTCGTCTTCACCCAAGGGGCAGCTACAATAGTCTCACTGTTTCTGTGGTTGAATAAGAAGCTTCTTGGCGAGTTATCACGATTTGCATTTAAGTTTAGTAATTATAGATTAATATTATTAGCATAAAATCAAACAGATTCTGAAGTAGGAGAGAAGAAAGTACCCGGTTACTGAATTGCTGTCCCAACACATGAAGAGTATTTGTGTACACAATCGGAATGAGAATAGTTGCCTGAAATAATCGAACCAACGCTATAGAGATACAATTCAATTAAGACCTCTCGTAGAAATGTCTAAAATCTCGGCTAAAACATCACGCCGAATTAGTTGATTGAAATATGCAAAGAAGTCGTCGTGTGGATATCTGACCATAATTATGGAGATTACCACACACAAAGGACACGATAATGTGTTACCATCTAACCTATTAAACATTCGCTGTTACCCTTTGGAATAGTTGTACGCTGGAAATAGTAGATTTAGTAAAGTAATGTAGGTAGGAAAGCACCATCTCACTCTTACAGAATTATCGCGGCACACTATCTCGCAATATAAGTACATAATTGGCAAGTTACTCACGACACTTTATTACACACATCATAATAAAAAATAACTTGCAAGCCGTAAGAATAACTAAAGTATGAATAATGACGGAACACAATGAGTTCACTGTTTGGCACAGGGGAAACATCTTCCTTAACCAATAAAACAGAAGTTCACTGTAATATTTGGCGTGTATACAAGGCAGTGTAGAACATCTGCTAGACTGGTAAGGATTTACGGAGGCACATGAAGCTGAGCGTTCAACATAATGTCTTGACGTAGATGCTCATTGCGTTTTCCCTTTACGTACTTAAGTTCGACACTACCGGTACTGAAGTGTGCTAAGCTATTATTATATTGTCACTAACTAGCAAATCATTGCGGTGTATATTCTTGAGACAGTTATATTAATGCTTTAGTCTTAGGCACTTCAACATCTGCAGTAAATGACACAATGCCATCGGTCGACTGAACAATCATCACACAAACGAACCAGTCCATAATAAGCGTATCATCACATATTTACACACGATTGCAGTACATTAACGCGAACTGGAGTTAACAGACATACTGAAGACATTAAAAATTACAGATGAGCAATAGTTTATCCCAACTTTCATCAAACGAAGCTAATCAAAGCTAATATTGTATCCCAGCAACGAATGTAAACAAACAATATGCCGGGGCTTCAGCATATGCCATTTTCACACTTTCGAGACCTGCATTAATAATATCGTATGGCCTCGGGTGCCTGGTGCAAGCTTTGTTAATTGACACCCAGAGGGTAGCTTGCATGTCGAATTTCGTCGTTCCTTTGAACGCTATGAAAGTCAAGGAGGTTAGATATCTAAACTCATTGACACTACAGCGCTTTCAAGTAGAGAATGGAGGAACTTTGAGTTGGCGGAAAATCCCGAGATCAATTTTGCCATTGAACACGGCCTACTGAATTCAAATAGGTTCTTTAACATGCCAACAACGTATGACATGAGTATCGTGATTTTTGTCGCCTTCACAAATCACTTACCATGGCCAGGGGCGAACCTGCAATCTTGGGGTTGGTAGTCCGACACTATAACCACTCACCCACCGTGGCAAGCGAGAGACCTGCATTAAGGTCTGAGTATTGTATTGTAGTTGATCGCTTCTCGGCCTCTTGGCTAAGATCAAAGTTATCTGTTCTTATCAGCTTAATTCCCGCTCGGGAGCAGATACTGATCGAAACACAGCCAGAGATCCCCCAATTTTTGGTAGAGGTCACTTTTGTCTTCCACCCGCCGCTGGTAGCGAGACGTAACCGGGCCACAGTAGGTTTTCTTCGGGAAACACTACGTTTACCTTGCCCGGCTAGTCGGCCAAAGCTACCTTCGGTGTAGGGTTTCACCCTAGGGTGGACCTAGAGCGTACCAGATTTGGTGGTAGTTTGTGCTAGGCTTGAGTGACTGTGTGTGCTTCTGGGCGCTCCTGCGATCCGCCAGTTGGCTCGCCCTCTGGTGGTCGGTTTTGGAGTTATAGCCGGATTGTGGTCGTGAATGAGTTCACATGGTAAATTGCGGGCCGGTGTGTTCGGCGCAGGCCTTCAATTTACTGGCCAGTGACCACTTTCGTTGTTCTGGCCGGTGTGCTCACTTGAGTGAGTGTGTGTGACGTCTGTGCCTTCGAACCGCCAGCTTGCGCCGGCTCACGCCGGCCTGTATCGTGCCTGGCCTCTGGTGGTCGATTTAGGTATTACTTGCTTGTGCTATAGAGACCTGTAGGCCGGTGTGCTGAGCGCAGGCCTGCAGCTTACAGGCCCCGGGACTGTAGTTTCTATAGCGTGTAAATCTGTACAGCTAGAATTTTAGGCCTGAGTGCATTTTCTTAGCACTGTTCCAGGTCTGCAATTGATTAGGCCCGAGTTTATTCTCGGTGCCTGGGCTAGCTGGTTTGAGTGTGTGTGTGCCTGCTTTGTATATTTGGGACTCTTAAGGGGGTCGACTACTAGAAGCTTCTTGCAAGAATTTAAACCTTTAGCTGTTGTATCTGGTAGTCTGTATATCTGTTTGAGTGTTGAGGACGTGTGCTTGTTTTTACTTATTTTTTTGTCTTTTTCCACACTTGTTCGTGGCTTAATTTTATTTTATTTAATGTTCTCATAATGTCTGGTGCCGGCATTTCGATCAGCCGTCTGCCTGACCTCTCTTCAATTTCTGAGGGAGTTCAGGAGACTAGTGGCTTGACTATTGGCTCCCTGCCCTCTGCTTCACAACCAGTAGGGGTCCAGCTTTTCATTCCGCTCCCCTTTTCTTCTGTTGGCTGGCGGTGCACTTCCTGTACGGCCCCCCAGAAGTCCTACCAGTGGCAGGAGGACTTAATTAAGCATGTTAAGAAATTCCATGCCGCTGTTGGGACTTCATTGGAAGTAATCTTTGTCTGCTGTGCAGAAAGATTTCATACGAGGGAGCACCGCTATGCCAAGAAAATAGCTAAGGCGCACTGGCTTAAACTACACTGTGGCCAACCCCTTGAAACTAACGTCCCTCCCCCTTGTCAATTAACTTTCCCTCCTCTCCCTCAAGCTCCTGCATCCTTTGGTTCTTCTTTAAATATTAATGTTCCTCCCGTACCTGTTCTTACCTCTACTCCTATTCCTTCTCCTCAGCCTTCTCGGCTTCCACTTAATTACTTTTCTCCGCATCAATCCCCTATTGCTCCTGCTCAACCCACTGTTAATTTAATTGTCTGTTCGTCTTCCTTGCCCACTTCTCCTCCCCATTCATCCCCTACTTTGCCGCATCCGGAAGCCTCTTCTCTTGTTTTGGCTGGTGTCGCCTCTCCAGTTTTTGTTTTGGCTCCTGTTATGCCCTTGTCTCCGCAGCCTCCCCATTACCCACCACTCCTCATTTCAACATCTCCCCCCTTTGGATTTCCTTCAGTTTCATCCGTCTCTCTTCCTGTTGTCACGGGACATACTATTCAGCCAGTTGCTCTGTCCTCTTCTTCCCATTTTATACATCATTCCCAGGTTCCTAGTACTAGCTGTTCCGCCTCTCATGGCCTTATGTCTATGCCTTCCTCTCCCCCCCTGTTCTCTGCAATACTCACCTCGTGCATCTCCTGCCTCATACACCCAACTGCCTTCCACTCCTTCTACTGCCGTAAATCCGGTACGTCATGCTTCGCGCCGTAAGAAGCCCGCTTTTCATGGCTCTTTGCCTACCTGTCAGCCTTCCACATCCGTATCTGCTGTCGCTTCTACGCCTCCAAAAGCTCCTACCGCTACGTGCCCTTCCAGGCGCTGCAAAAAAACCTGCTTTCCGTGATGCCCTTCCTTGTCGGCCATCTGACTCCCCGCCTGATACACCACCCCTTTCATCCCTGACTCCCAGAATACCATCTTCTTCTGGCTATTTTCCTACACAGCCTTCTCCCCAGCCTTCAACCTCAGTCTGCCCATCCCAGTCATCCTCTACGCTTCCCCCTACCCCTACAGCTTCTGTTTTTACTCGTCCTTCTCGACGGTGTAAAAAACCTACCCCTAGTGATTCTTTACCATGCCGATCGTCAAGCCCCGCACAAAATGCACCACTCGCTCTTACGTCAGCTCCTTCAGCCCTCTCTCCATCTGAAAGCAACATTGCCCCTGTTGACCTGCATCCAGCCCTGTCTCTTACTCAGCGCCCGCCTGTCCCTGCTTCCATGCAGCCGTCATTGCCTCAGGTTGTTAGTGTGCCTGCCTCTGGAGTTGAGCCGGCCGCTTTAGGTCCTATTGGCAATTTGATTTCCTCCTCTCAAATTGCTGGCCCTTCAGCTGCTCCTGATGTACCTTCTGGTGTATTCTTTGGAATACACGGTAAGATAGAGTAAGCTTTTGCTTCTCTTTGCTATAGTTCATTCCTTCCTTTTTCTCAAACACCAACAATGATCTTCTGATTTCTCCTTGCTGTTCATGTCTCTTATGTTACCCGTGAGTCTGTTCTAGAGATATATCTTCCATGATCCACCTAGCGTAATCTAGCAGCGAATCTCTGAAGTTCCTCAATTCTTCCCTGTACAAGAGGACTTCTTTATCAATCTGGCCACCAGATCTCGTCGCCATCGCCAGCTATCATCTCCGTGATCAAGTGAACTTCGTCTACTTTTTCACCCTCCAGGCTGGGCTAGTATTGCCTGCTATCAACTCTTTGAAGACCATTTCATCAAGAGAATTTAACGTTTCAATGTTGGTTATTCTTATATGTATTCCTTTTGTCTCCTACCCCCACTCTTTTCCCTTCCCTGGTCCCTCCGTGCTCCGTTGAGCGTGTCTCACTTGTACGTCGGAAGTCGACTAAGTCAGTTAGAGCTCCACTCAAGCTCGCCTCCCCAACTCGAGAGGCAAACTTTCAAATTTTACGCCATGTTAGAATTTTAGTATCAACCGTCAAAGGGAACATCACCTTCGCCATGAAGCAAAGCTAAGTACTACTTCTACGTTCTTCAATTTATTTTAATGGATTTTAAATAGCTACATGCTTTTTAATGATCATTTTATAGGCAGTGTGAGATTTCTATATTTGGGGCAATAATCATCCTTCGCGGGCATTTCTATGTTGAGCTTTTGTCTATCTAAGCCAATCTTAACAGAAAGCAGCATTTCTTATGCTTATTAAATGAGAGATTTTCTCACAACGTGGGATACCATTAAATTACCCACTGTCTATAAAATACTTAGCTCGTTCCACCGCTGGACTAACTTTTGCCCTATTCTTCAGTCATGATTGCTCTGGAACCTTCCAGAATCTGCACTCTATCTACCAGTTATACTGTCATGTATTTTCCACTCACACGTGGGAATACTTTTTCAAATTATGGAATCTTCCTTATGAACTACTAATCAATAGCTAATTTTTCTTCCTCCGTTGGGATTTTCTCTGGCGCATTCAACTATAATCTACAACTTTCTCAAGCAATAGACTCTCGCATATCTAGTGTAACTAGTTTTTTTTCCATCATTGCAATAACTTTCTTTGCCATAAACTTTTTGTGCTACTACAGTGAACTTTTCATCTATTTCAACAGACTGTAGTGAAAATAGTGCTTGTTCAACCTTTCATCCGCGTCGCGTTCGTCCGAATACTATAAATACGGCCATGAACACTTTTCCTCAATCCTATTTGATCTTTTCCAAACCCCTTACTAACAAACCAAAATAATCAAATTGTTACTTTAGGTCTTTTTTCAATGAGGTGTCACTCTCAATTAGTGCCCTCCCTTTTTTCTCTATGTACCATGAATTAATGTCTGTAAAACTTCGTGTCTTGTACACGCTTAAAATTTATTGTTTCTCCCTTCTAATTTGGGAATACAATTCTTTCAACTCATAAGTGAGTTATCTCTAGGTTTCACGAAAGGGAAACTTACCCCATTTGTCTCGTGATCCTTACTTAAACATAGGAATTCTCGAAAATTCCTTGCGATTGTCCTCTTCAGGGTTCACAATAAGTGACCTGTCCTATTTGTATAATCTTTACAAGTATTTCAGCATTAATATAAGAAGTTATAGAAACTTCTATTTTATTCTTCCTGCTTTTTGTTGTTGTTACTTTCGAAGTTGTTACTCTTTCTAAGATATTTACCTAGAAATTCTTAAAGTACACACCTTGTACTTAATTTATTGCCTAACTTTAATTACGTCAGTTATCTTTAAATTTTCCTTTTATTATTTATCTTTGTCATTCCAAAATCTTACGAAGGTTTTTAAAATATATAAAAGGTTTGAAACCAAAAGAATTTTTAATTGCCTGGCCCAAGCGTTGGATGTTTTTGGAGGTCTGCGACCCCATTTGTTACAAAATCAAAATTATATATTTGTTACAAAACCTATTACCCAACTTTGTTAAATAAATTCAAGAGTTCTTTTTGGATTTATCATTTCTCTAACATAACGGTTAGGCAAGATCCTGTCTTCCTTGGCTCTTCCCACTTAATGCAAATAAATCTACTGATATGGTTTTCACCACTTGTTGCATTTGAGCAAAAACTCTTAGTTGGTAACTTAGTCAAGTCTCTCTTAGCTTTAATAGCTAATTCTAACTGGCCAGTAAGGCAAGCATAGCTCGCTACGCCAGCTTTCTGCTTGTGGAGATTCTCTCCAACACTTATGGTTGGTTTTTCAAAATATAAGTGTTTCTCATGGTCTAAACTCTTAGTCGGCGCCTTGCTGGGTAAAAGCTTAGCCATTTCTGAATGCAACTATTGGTATACTTACCAAAATTATTCCCAAAGGTATAATTGCTTTATCCCTATCCTTCTTGGAAGCATTTCGTCGCTCTTTAGGAATTCTACAATTTCGAAAACTAAAATATCGAAACCGATTCTAATTATTGGCATTCATCAAATTACTTGTTTATAAACAAATTCCTTTGAACAGATACACAGTAAATCTGTTACTCTTTGTCTTGCCAGACCATCACCCTTCCCCATAGTAGGCATATGTATGCTTGAGAGGGAATACACTAAAGCCACTTTCTTGCAAACCGCCCAAGTTCCAGCTGCGTTTCCCGTTAGCTTTGCCCAGGTCCCTACCCACTTTAGGTATCGGAGAGCGGATTTACAGTGGCAGCCGCCTTTGAGTACATTTAAAGTTAAAATTATAACTTCTTTTGGACTCTCGTCCTATTTCTCCATCCTTTTTCTCCATTCCGAAACCCACTTCTTTTTCTTTATCATCTTCCCTTGGGGGTTAGGTTATTTCCAAGCTAATAATCTACCCAAAATTTGGTCCCAGAAACCCGGGAGTGTCCATTTATCGCATTTTCATTTTGTCAAGGGTTATTTGACAATATTTTGCAAATTATTAATATCTTCTTTGAATTTTTCAGCTATAACTACATCGTGCAAAGCCTGTGAAGTGGAAATAGGCCGCTCCTGTCTCCTTTGGTGTGTCCCTTTCTTTCAACTTATTTGCTGCTGCCAGCCTGACAGCATTTCCAAGGTTCCACAGTTTCATAAGTTATACTTTAATTTACCTACTCTGTCATGGCTCCTACAGAAAAGAATAAGGATGAAAAACTTACTTCTAAACGAGCATCCTATAAAGGGCAAATTACCCGATTCAGAAAATACATCAACGAGCTAGATCCCTCAGAAGCTCGATTAGATTTGTTAAAACATCGTGTAAAGGATTTTGAACGTTCATATAAAAATTATTGTAACATCCAAACTGAAATGGAAACTTGTATGCTCAATCAAACCGAAGATCGAGTCGAAGTAGAAAACCAATATTACGAAGGTATAGGTTCTGCTTTCAAAATAATACGCCAACTCGAAGAAGAACAGAAAAAAGAAGGTTCTGTTCTTGGTTCCCTTCACGAACAACAAACCTCTTCTCGCGATGGTACTCACAAGCCCAAACCAATTCTACCTAAGAATGATTTACCCCACTTCTCTGGAGACGAATCTACTTGGGATTCTTTCTATGAATTATTTTGTTCTCTTGTTCATGACAATGAAGACATTCAAGTCATCTACAAGTTTCATTATTTGAGATCTATCTTCCGAGGTCAAGCTCTGCAGTTAGTTGAAGCACTCCCTTTAAGTGCCGAAAATTACCCCATTGCCTTTAACTTATTGAAAGAAAGATACGGAAATTTACGGTTACGTATTCAACGCCATATGAAGGCTCTATTTGACTTACCAGCGTCACAGCACAATGACGTCACTAGTTTGCGTACTCTCATTGATACTACACAACTTCACGTTAAAGCTCTGTCCCAATTAGATCAACCCACTGAACACTGGGACACTTTCTTAATACATTTAGTGGTTTCTAAAGTCGATGTTGCTACCCTCAAAGCTTGGGAGATTGAACTTTCCAGAGAAGACGATTACTCTTACGAGAATTTAGTCACCTTCATAAATGCTAGATGCCAACTCTTAACTGCTTTAGCCAATCAAAGTGAACCCTCATCCCCTAGTTCTAAATTTGAATTAATGTCTCTTAAACCTAAAAGCGAACGCTTAGCGTCTAGTACTCAAAAACCTGGGTCCAGCTTATCTAAACTCAAGCCAAACACCACTGGTTACCCAACTAGGTCTAATGTAGTGAACGCCGTATTGCTAGTTCTCTCGTTTTAAACACTCAAAGCGAACCCCGCAAGAGTTTAAATGAACCATTAAAGTGCATTCCCACGCCTTATATCTATGTAAATCTTTTAAAGAACTGTTAGTCGACGACAGAAGAAAATTAGTTTCCCAGAATAAACATTGCTTCAACTGTCTAGCACCCACCCATTCTGCTTCAAATTGCAAGTCCACCAGACTTTGCTTCCATTGTGAAAAAGCTCATCGCACTTTACTACATCGTCATGATCAGGCAAGGTCATCGACAGCATCTACTTCTCAGAAAAGTGACAATGCTAACAGATCTAATGCTTCATCGTACATTAAAAATGCCAAGTCCATACTGTGACCGTTTAGTTGATGTCAACAACCACGATGACTCAACTAACGACACATAAATCGAATAAAAAGAAAAGTACCGTGAGGATCAGGTGACCTTCCAAAAAGGCTAAAGCGGCACGAGAGTCCGTAGTCCACAGGGATCGTGGTACATGGTGACGATGGTCATAGACCGCCTAAGGAAAGGTTCACCTTAAAACTAGACTGAGAAAATAAACATCCAGACTCATGTAAAACACCGTGAAAATTAATTAAAATTCACAAGCCCCTAGCCTAGTTCGGAGGGTTATAATCGGCTAGTCCGCAAATTAATAAATAAACTAAGATAAAGAACAGGTCCCCTACCTGAGAAGTTACTGAAAACCCTCACGAAAGATCTAACTCACAATGTTAAAGCAACAATAGCAACGCTAGGAATATGGCACGACGCAAGTCCCTAGTTCAAGTTACAAGATCAAGCTAATATCTGAATTTACATTTAACAGGGTAGCAAAACAAATCTAGGTTAGGATGGTACCATTTCGACATTTAAATTTAACATTAATTCAACTAGCTAAGTCCTATTAATTAACAAAATTTACGGCGATGACGTCCGTAAAAGAAAACAATTACATCCAAAAGCTAAGTGTACAGCCATGAAAAACAAACAATTTAATTATGCTTAATAACTATGTGCTAACAGCACACAATAAAGTAACATGTAGGGTTTAATACACTTGGCATCATAAATTAATAACGAAATAGACACAGTAGTTTTATTAAAAATTCCTGCCTACACCTTGGTTTACTCTTTGTAAACCATAGTCATCTAATGTGTATAGTTACGGTGACGAATGCGCAGTTGAGACCACGTCTGACATCGCATGGCCTGAGCTCCACAAGCTACGAACTCTAGGTTCGCACATGCTTCAGGTCGCTACAAAAATGTCAACTGTCCTAGTCATTTCCTCACAAGGAAATTATCTTCAACTGCACGGCTATGTCAACAGTTCCAGAATGCAAAGAACAAAGTTAGATAGAAAGAATCGTTAGTTAGGCTTGTTTTATAACAATTATGCATTTTATTATTAGAATGTCGGTTTATAGGTTTATCGTAGGTTTATGGCGAATAACATTGACAATAGCCTGGGCACGGAGTGTCTCCAACTGAGATCATTCTCCACCAAACAGCCTCGACTCAACAGTCGGAATATAATCATCGAGTATAACAACTCGGACACACAATAACACGGGTTACCAGCGGCGCTAAGCTCGCGTTCAATAACTCTGGGATAGGCCTGTACAACAGTTACCTTCCAGTAACATCTGGTCAACGGGATCATCCCCGGACAAAGCATACAATAACATCCTGCTATAACAGGGTAGACTTCACCATCCTATAGAAAACCTTACATAACTGTACCTGTTATACGACAATACACGCAACAGAGCGCTAAACTAACAAAAACCGATCCATAAAACAAGTGATCAAATACAAGAGTGGAAACTGGTTTCCATAAGCAAAAATAGCAATGAAAGGAAAAGCGAATACAAATTGTACTCTGTCCTCGTCTATAGTAGTTTTGTCTCACAATGAAGCAGGCGTGCTCTAGGTCACTGGGTTACATAACCAGTTTATTCAAGGCCGGCGATTTAATCAATACAAAACCTGCACTTGGCCGGTTCATAAAAAACATTACCATATGTTACGGATCTCTACAGAGTCCGTGTATCAAACGCACGCTATAAATCTGAGTATAGTAATACACTTCCGTCTGTCTACCAAAGACGTCTAAATGAAAGTAAACTTACAATAACTGAAGCTCTTTGCTTTAAAAATGCAACTCAGTAGTTGCTAGAACATCAAATAAAAACGTGTCTCACACGACACAAGCAAAATATGATAAATGTGGCACAGATTCACACACTAGATCTGTTTAATGATACGTTGGGAACCGCGTTCGATGTTAGGCAACGAAACATTCCTTCTAGTTGTTAGGTTCAAACATGGCCAAGAATAGCTTCTGAGCTTATTCAAAATGAAATATAATGCATTTACAAACTGGTAGTTACTGTCGACTACCTAAATGATACGACCGTTCTAACGACAGTCAGGGGTGTAACAAAGGATGGCTGCGAAGAATGCAGTCAATTAATAACCAAGGCATCTGATTGCCATAACTACAGTCAGCAAAGACTTGAAAATTACCCCAAGTAGGGTTGAACAAAATAGCCTCAAAATGACTACGATCAGGTTCAGCAAAAAGGTAGGCATTGACGTTCCACGACGTTCACCAAGCTGCACCAGGGCTGACCAAAATGTCTGACCCCAAAGGTGTCTCACTCTAAACTGAAATAAATGACATCTAACTAATCTAGTTACATCCCTACCTAGAAAAATGGCTGACACTGAGTGTGGTTGATTCACAAACTACATTAAAACTACTATACCACCAGAAACTAGAACAAAGAAGGGGTGTGACAAAAACTCACGAAATGGAGGAGCTCTCACTCAGCTCTCTATTCCACAACAAGGGTTGTACATAAACCTCTCTGGCTCTCTGGATCGGTATCCTCCTCATCAGGATTCCCATCTGGACTCCCCCAAAGACCAGGGTTCGATTTGTCCCTGTCGACATCTTCGTGGATATGCCTGGAAATGGCATTTTGGCTCCTTCCCTCTCGTTCATCGCTCTGGAAGTTCCACCATCATGCTGGTTCCTGTAGAAAAGTCACCCCCCCCCCCCCATACTGGGATGGTATTAGCCCATGGTGACTACTTCAACCATGGTGAATAAAAGTCCAATCACGTGGGTAGCGAAATAAGTTGCGTGATTATTCATCCTCTCACTTCCAAAATTATAATGTCCGTCGTGACTATTATAGGCTTCAATTATAAGATACGACACAGCCTTAATCTTGCAGATGTGGATTAGCATGTGAGCTAATACTATTTTATAATGCTGCACGTGCTAGTGACGCTACTTTTGTATCACGCAGCATCCGTGAATTATACGACGTTTCAAAGATGAAATTTCCACTTTGGCAATTTAAATATCTCATACTATTATAATCACACTTATTCAGGATAATTGTAACACTATTACCTGTATATTTCCACTAGGCATCTGCCCTCCACATACGCGTGGGTAATATGTGATGTCACAGCAATGTTGTGCAATACACTATACTTGCCAATAATTATTTCCCAAGCTTCTTATTTAATTCACTGGACTTCATCGACAGTGAATATTAGTATTTGCTTGCTCGATGGCACCTTATAATCACTTTGAACGCTAAACAGCGGATATTCTTCTACGTCTCGTAGGACAAATGTAATTCCACGCCTACACAAGGCGGATTCTCAAGACGCAGTGCTCCGGTACTGGGTGTCTCTGGAAAGTAGGTCGTCAAAACGAAAACGTTGAGCGACTACTTACGTTCCTTTTTGCGTATCTGCAAGGGTATTACCTTACCTAAAGTAAAAATAAACATTCTCCAAAATGTTTTAATAATGCAGCATGACGAAATGGAATATTCTGAGTCTCGTAGGAAAGATAAAAATAATTAATCAGACCTCAGATAATAATTAGCAGTTTACACCAAAGTCAAAAGTGCGATTCACCGCTACTTCAAAGTATCGCGTGATCTCTCAGCTTCACGTGGCTTCCTGGGTGTGTTCAAAAGTACAACATCTCATCATAAATGCTCTGTCATAAAAAATATCACATGAACCATAGCTCAGCGGGTTCATCTGCCTCTCTGTCGTTTCAAATAAAATGTTGGGATAACATTTTTATTTGCTTTGAAATTCATTCAAGAGTGATATTTTTTTAGATTGGCTGCATTAAAGGTTCCAATGCGTTCTCCTGTCCTAATGTCTTCTATCACATAACTTCCATTGTTTAAAGGCTGTCGGATACGACTAGGGCCATAATACAAGGATAGAAATTTCCCATATATGCGGTCTATAGGACTAGAAATTCCGGGTCTCCTTATAAGGATAAGGTCTCCTTCTACTAGTGGTTCTCTAAATCTCTGGCGTCTAGTTCTTCTCAAGCGCTTGGCAGCTTGTCTGTCCATAGTCTCTCTTGCGGCTAAAAGTCTGCTGGCATGTGATGGTTGTAAACAAGGTGGATTTACAATCACACGATCCCATATTCTCAGCGGCATCTGGTTCAAATGCAAGACCATAGGTATTTGACCAGTGCTTTCATGTACTGTTGAATTAATACATTTTGCCATAATAACAAGGACTTCAGTCCATCGCCAGTGTTCTTCTTGACAATATAATCGACAGAATTTTGCGATAATAGACATCACGCATTCTGCTGGGTTGCTCTCTGGATGTCGAATAGATGATAAAACATGACCTATTTCAAGCTCATTCATGGCATTGGCAAATTCTGCTGAGGTGTACTGTGATCCGTGATCAGTCAACAAGAATTGTGGCTTTCCTGCCTCCGGTATCACTTGACGTCTAATCCTCTGAATAATCTGATGTGCAGTAGCTTTTTGAATTGGATGAAGCATCGTATATTTCGTGAACACATCCATCGTTACAACGATGTATCGATTCCCACGACGAGCCTTAGGTATTGGGCCATACAGGTCCTGTGCATACAACTCTCTAGGTTGAGTTGGTAGTATTGGTCTAGGTTGTTCCTTCAGCAAGTGTGACGTGTATTTGTTCCGCTGGCATGCGTCGCAAGCACGTAAACACTGTCTAACGGTGGCTCCTAACCATTTCCACGTGAAAGACTCCTTGATAGTTGCAATGGTTTTGTCTGTTCCACCATGTCCAATGGATAAATGTACCATAAGAATAACAGATTCTTGGTATCTCCTAGGAATAACTGCACGCAGTTGAGTGTGGTCCTCGTCTACAAACTTGTATAAGACACGATGATAAATCAAATAATCATCTGCAACAGCAGCAATCCTTGCATAATGATCATCCTGTGGATCCATTCTTCGTTCTAGGAAACGGATAATATGTCTGAGTTCCTCCTCACGTCGCTGTCCTTCAGGTAAATGACGAAATCGGCGAAGGTGTTCCTCGCATTCTCCCTCGATGTCTATGGCATTAACATTAGCTTCAGGATTCCGGCTGAGGATGTCGGCCAACACATTCTCTCTGCCTGGTCGATAAACTATTTCCAAATCGAACTGTTGGAGAAACAGCGTCCAACGTGTGATCCTGTCGCTTGCCAGTCTTGTTCTCAAGATGAAGGTCAACGCATGATGATCGGTTCTCACAATAATCCTCTGACCTAACAGAAGTTTCTGCCAGTATTCAAGTGCGTAAACAATTGCAAGTGCTTCTATCTCGGTCGTGAAGTAGTGAGATTCATGTGCTCTTAAACGTCGGCTTAAGAAAGCAATGTAATGACGTTTCTTCTCATCATCTTCCTGCAGTAAAATGGCTCCTATACCAATGGCAGATGCATCAGTTTCTAGAATAAAGTTCCGAGAGTAATCTGGATATTCTAACTGAATTGAGTCCACAAGCATCTGTTTAGCTCTCCTGAAAGCTATCTCGCATTCATCATTCCAGTTCCACCTGCAGTTCTTTTTCAATAATCCTTGCAGTGGTGCAACAGTTTCGGAATACTTCTCACAATGAGCAGCAAAGAATTGGAGAATTCCTAAGAATTGCCTCACGTGTTTCACACGGGTTGGTGTTGGAAATGCAGCAACAGTTCTAATCTTTGCCGGATTCGGTCTATATCCTTCTCCATTGATTATGTGTCCTACGAATTTCACTTCTTCCTGAAAAAATCGACACTTGTCAAACTTGACCTTAAAATTTGCCTGTCGGAGATTCTCAAAAACAAGGCGCAATGTCTTTAAATGCTCTTCTTCTGTTCCCGAAGCTATGATTATGTCATCCACATAACATATTACTTTCTGCTTCACTTCATGAGTCAGCTTGGCATCAAGTGCTCTGATTAATGCGGCTCCGGCATTTTTCAATCCAAATGGTAGTTTTTGGAATACATAAGTAGTCTGATCAAACAAGAATCCAGTATATTTCTGAGTATGCTCAGATAATCTGATATGGTAATAAGACTGAACCAAGTCTAATGATGAAAATATCCTTTTTCCTTTGAACTTCCTGAGAATGTCCCTAATCTTGGGCGGTCTGTCGTGCTCAGGAGCTAGGCGTTCATTCAAGGCTCTGGCATCAAGACAAAGTCTCAAGCTTCCATCTACCTTAACCACAGGTATTATGGGATTCAAGAAAGGAGTCGGTGATTTCTTGATTGTACCTGCTGCTTCCATCTCATGGATCTTCTTAGCAGCTTCTTCGAGATGTTTCTCGGCAATCGGATAGATCCTTTTCTGGAATGGGGAATCGTCCAGTAATACAAGATCATACTCGTAGTCTAATATCTCACCAGGTGTGGTGTCGAATATATCTCTGTATTCGTTCAGTATTGCCTCAAGATCCTCATGTGTGGGTGCTGATAACGATTCTGCCTCTTCGTCGGCATCTAGTGTCGCCTCAATTTCCTTGCCCTTTAATGCTTCGACTACGTCTACTTCGGATAGGAATTCCGGTTCTTCTTCAATTAGGCTCATCTGAATGGGTTCGTTCGGCTTAAACTCTACCGTATTCCGTCCCATGTCAATGATTCCATCATATTTTCTAATGAAGTCTGCGCCTAAAATGGCATCATGATGCAGGCCCTTCATTACGAGAAATTCGTGCAAGTACACGTGGCTCGAAATCTTCACAGTACACAAAATCTGGATTTTGCACGTTACAACGCGGTCAGGTATGACACCTCTGACTCTTATAGCTGAAATGGGCAACTCCGTCACCTCAGAGTTTGCTCTAAGTCTGGCATGGCAATCGGCGGAAATTACACTAATCATCGCTCCAGTATCGATGAGTATGGCTACACTGACTTCATTCAAGGTGGCTACAATCTTGGGTAGACGTGTTAATTCATAATTGTGGTTCGTCGTTCGTCGTTCGTCCAACAAGTCTTCTTGGATTGGCTCCCAGAGTAATATAGAGGCAGTTACTCGGTGCTCAACCAAACAAGAATCTATTGATTTTTCGGGTTTTTTTCTGTCATGGCGAGAAGTACTGGGCTGGTTCTGCTCCGTCTCCTGCGCCGAATATCTATTTTCCCTCGAAGTAGGGTTCCGTTCTCCCTCTTCTTGGATCTGCAATTCTCTCAATTGTTGGAGGTACTCACGGCTCTCCCGCGCTCTTCCTTTCCAATCCCTGTCTGGCTGGTATCTAGGGTCTCGATTTCTGTCGTAACCCCCACTATATCGATAGTCTCTACGGATACGTCCGTGTTGTTGATTTCTTCCTTCATTCCCTCGGCGGTTGTTTTCATGACGTCGGTTGTCGTCCGTCCTTCGGTCGAATCGCCGGTCCCAATGACTTCGCCGGTCATCATGTTGATTTCGAGTATACGGAGTGTTGTTCCATTCTCTCCTGTTATAACTGTAATTGTTATCACGTCGCCCAGAATCCTCTGTGGTTTGTGTTTGTTGTGGCGTCTGGCTCACTTTATCGACAGTCGTCAGATTCATATGTCTATCCTCGCGCCTATCAGCCTTCTGCTGACGGTGTGTAGGAAACTGTTCTGTGTTAGCGTCCAACCTTCGCAGTATCTGGTCACACTGCTGGAAAGTGGATGCCCCTGCAGCGATTAACACACGTTGTACATCCGCAGGGTACTGCCAAACAATTGTGTTCACCAAATCTTGTTCGGACAATGGAGGCTGAAGACAACGGAGCTTCGCGAGCTGTATTGCGAAGTAATTCGCATAACGAGTAGGTGTATTGGAACTGTACCTTCGAGTGTACATCTCAGCTCGGATGCTCTGCTGGATGTCGCTCGACCAATATGTTCTTAATAACGCTTCCTTAAAGTCTTGGTAGCCTGTGAATGAGTATCGGAATGCTCTGAACCAGGTACCGGCTTGTCCCTCAAGCAGTCGCTCTATAACTCTTAGTTCCCTCTCTGGAGTTACCATAGTATCACGTAAGTAGCTTTCGACATTTGCTAGGAATTCCACTGGAGTAACACCGCTCCCAGTTCCCGAGAAGCGAGCTGGTTGCTCCTCTCTTGAACGAATTATGGTGACATTTCCCTGCGTATTCGCGGGTCTGAAAGTATTTTGCATGTAACTCTGCGTAGGAGTGTTAGTCTCATGACTAATTCGATTAGATGCTGGTTGAAACGGGTGAGCGTTAAAGTTCAAGGTCTGACCTTGCGCTAAATTAGTGAATTGTGACGGTTGCGATTCCATAGGCGCGCTGGGTTGGAAATGGGTAGGCATCATTCCTCCTGATTGAGATATAGGCGTTTCCTGAGATTCTCCCATCTGTGGGTGTACGTGTCTCTCTCTTGGAGTCGTCTCGAGTCTGTCCAGGCGTCTTTCTATTACTTCAAGACTTGGGATGGTTCTGGCTGCGACTTTGTTGCCTAAGTCGTTCAATTGCAGCTCGATCCTGTCAACCTTTCCCTTGAGGTTTGTGTCTACCTCGCGTATGGCCGTCCTAAGGTTATAACTGAGGTCTAACCTCTCGGTCACCGCGACTTCCTCAAATCTCTTTTGTAAGGAATCGATATCTCCTTCAACTCTGGACATATTTTCTTGGATTTTACCCACATCGTCTCTAACCTCGGCTACCTTAGCCTCGACTGTAGCTTCGTGTTCGTTGAGGTCACCTCTCAATAACATGAGGTCAATTTTGTGTTCCTCATGATGAACATCAACTGTCTCACGTAGACTGGCTACGGTTTCCGTCAATTCAGAAATGTTTCTCCTGTTGGTGTTAAGTTCCTCTTTAATCTCCATCATGCCATCAACGATAGTCTTCACGTTGTTATTAACGGCATTGGCAGCTCCTCTCATCAAGATTAAACCAACGTTCATGGTTGCCATGTCCTTCTTCACATTTCCGATAAATCCCTCGACGTGATCTAGTCGAGTCCCGAATTCTTCCCTGGTATGTTCCAGATCTGCTCTCATGTCTATCTGGACTTTATTCAAGGTTGTCTGAATTTGAGCTGTGTGCTCCTCCAATCGGTTTTGCACCTCCTCCCTAGCTCTATTCATCTGGTCGGTTAAGCAATCTACGCGCTGGTTAGCCTCCTGATGGTGTCGTATGACATCAACCCTAACAGCTGCTAAACCTGTCGTCAGATCATTTCTCGCTTCGATCCTATATGTGTCCATGTCTGCCCTGACTTGAGTTAAATCAGCCCTAACATTATTTACAGAGTGAGTGTTAATCTCTAAGTCCTGTCTTACATTGTTTATAGACTGAGTGTTAATCTCTAAGTCCTGTCTTACATTGTTTATAGACTGAGTGTTAATCTCTAAGTCCTGTCTTACATTGTTCATAGACTGAGTGTTAATCTCTAAGTCCTGTCTTACATTGTTGACTTCCTGTCTAACCTGGTCCACATGACCACTTACAGTATTTACAGCCTGAGTATTCTGTTGAAGATTGGCATTCACACCTGCCATCATCTCTCCAAACACACGACGAATAGTTTCCTCATCCATAGATAAGAAATATATGAGAAAGTGAGGGATCAATTTCTACTGGAACTTACAGCTATGATTAGTTACTTGGTGGTATAAAGCTTGCTTCATTTATATAAATATCACGAGTACAGCTGGAGTATGCAAACTAAGTGCTTCTACATTTACAAAGACAACGGTGAGCAAAGCAAAGTATTACATTTACTTAGGATGAGGCATCATCAAAGAAAATCCTATCCTTCATTTATTCAACACTAAAGCCTCACCCCATGGACTTCTATCAAACATGAATGCCATGCGGTCAATTGATCTGCAGTACGACTTTCTAAGTTCGTCCCAGTCCTGTCAATTTACCATTAATCAACATTAGGATCCTCAAAAAAATTAACATGGTACTGAGGGTCACCACGTTAACGTCGGCACATGAGTTGGGCGCCATTTTATGTGACCGTTTAGTTGATGTCAACAACCACGATGACTCAACTAACGACACATAAATCGAATAAAAAGAAAAGTACCGTGAGGATCAGGTGACCTTCCAAAAAGGCTAAAGCGGCACGAGAGTCCGTAGTCCACAGGGATCGTGGTACATGGTGACGATGGTCATAGACCGCCTAAGGAAAGGTTCACCTTAAAACTAGACTGAGAAAATAAACATCCAGACTCATGTAAAACACCGTGAAAATTTATTAAAATTCACAAGCCCCTAGCCTAGTTCGGAGGGTTATAATCGGCTAGTCCGCAAATTAATAAATAAACTAAGATAAAGAACAGGTCCCCTACCTGAGAAGTTACTGAAAACCCTCACGAAAGATCTAACTCACAATGATAAAGCAACAATAGCAACGCTAGGAATATGGCACGACGCAAGTCCCTAGTTCAAGTTACAAGATCAAGCTAATATCTGAATTTACATTTAACAGGGTAGCAAAACAAATCTAGGTTAGGATGGTACCATTTCGACATTTAAATTTAACATTAATTCAACTAGCTAAGTCCTATTAATTAACAAAATTTACGGCGATGACGTCCGTAAAAGAAAACAATTACATCCAAAAGCTAAGTGTACAGCCATGAAAAACAAACAATTTAATTATGCTTAATAACTATGTGCTAACAGTAAGCCTCCGTGGCTTAGGCGGCAGCACGTCGGCCTCTCACCGCTGGGTCCATGGTTCAAATCCCGGTCACTCCATGTGAGATCTGTGCTGGACAAAACGGAGGCAGACAGGTTTTTCTCCGGGTACTCCGGTTTTCCCTGTCAAAATTTCATTCCAGCAACACTCTCCACTATCATTTCATTTCATCTGTCATTCATTTAATCATTGCCCCTAAGGAGTGCGTCCGGCCTCGGCAGCCGGCACAGTCCATATCCTCGCCGCTAGATGGGGGCTTCATTCATTCCATTCCTGACCCGGTCGGAGACTGGAAGCAGGCTGTGGATTTTCATTTTCAACTATGTGCTAACAGCACACAATAAAGTAACATGTAGGGTTTAATACACTTGGCATCATAAATTAATAACGAAATAGACACAGTAGTTTTATTAAAAATTCCTGCCTACACCTTGGTTTACTCTTTGTAAACCATAGTCATCTAATGTGTATAGTTACGGTGACGAATGCGCAGCTGAGACCACGTCTGACATCGCATGGCCTGAGCTCCACAAGCTACGAACTCTAGGTTCGCACATGCTTCAGGTCGCTACAAAAATGTCAACTGTCCTAGTCATTTCCTCACAAGGAAATTATCTTCAACTGCACGGCTATGTCAACAGTTCCAGAATGCAAAGAACAAAGTTAGATAGAAAGAATCGTTAGTTAGGCTTGTTTTATAACAATTATGCATTTTGTTATTAGAATGTCGGTTTATAGGTTTATCGTAGGTTTATGGCGAATAACATTGACAATAGCCTGGGCACGGAGTGTCTCCAACTGAGATCATTCTCCACCAAACAGCCTCGACTCAACAGTCGGAATATAATCATCGAGTATAACAACTCGGACACACAATAACACGGGTTACCAGCGGCGCTAAGCTCGCGTTCAATAACTCTGGGATAGGCCTGTACAACAGTTACCTTCCAGTAACATCTGGTCAACGGGATCATCCCCGGACAAAGCATACAATAACATCCTGCTATAACAGGGTAGACTTCACCATCCTATAGAAAACCTTACATAACTGTACCTGTTATACGACAATACACGCAACAGAGCGCTAAACTAACAAAAACCGATCCATAAAACAAGTGATCAAATACAAGAGTGGAAACTGGTTTCCATAAGCAAAAATAGCAATGAAAGGAAAAGCGAATACAAATTGTACTCTGTCCTCGTCTATAGTAGTTTTGTCTCACAATTAAGCAGGCGTGCTCTAGGTCACTGGGTTACATAACCAGTTTATTCAAGGCCGGCGATTTAATCAATACAAAACCTGCACTTGGCCGGTTCATAAAAAACATTACCATATGTTACGGATCTCTACAGAGTCCGTGTATCAAACGCACGCTATAAATCTGAGTATAGTAATACACTTCCGTCTTTCTACCAAAGACGTCTAAATGAAAGTAAACTTACAATAACTGAAGCTCTTTGCTTTAAAAATGCAACTCAGTAGTTGCTAGAACATCAAATAAAAACGTGTCTCACACGACACAAGCAAAATATGATAAATGTGGCACAGATTCACACACTAGATCTGTTTAATGATACGTTGGGAACCGCGTTCGATGCTAGGCAACGAAACATTCCTTCTAGTTGTTAGGTTCAAACATGACCAAGAATAGCTTCTGAGCTTATTCAAAATGAAATATAATGCATTTACAAACTGGTAGTTACTGTCGACTACCTAAATGATACGACCGTTCTAACGACAGTCAGGGGTGTAACAAAGGATGACTGCGAAGAATGCAGTCAATTAATAACCAAGGCATCTGATTGCCATAACTACAGTCAGCAAAGACTTGAAAATTACCCCAAGTAGGGTTGAACAAAATAGCCTCAAAATGACTACGATCAGGTTCAGCAAAAAGGTAGGCATTGACGTTCCACGACGTTCACCAAGCTGCACCAGGGCTGACCAAAATGTCTGACCCCAAAGGTGTCTCACTCTAAACTGAAATAAATGACATCTAACTAATCTAGTTACATCCCTACCTAGAAAAATGGCTGACACTGAGTGTGGTTGATTCACAAACTACATTAAAACTACTATACCACCAGAAACTAGAACAAAGAAGGGGTGTGACAAAAACTCACGAAATGGAGGAGCTCTCACTCAGCTCTCTATTCCACAACAAGGGTTGTACATAAACCTCTCTGGCTCTCTGGATCGGTATCCTCCTCATCAGGATTCCCATCTGGACTCCCCCAAAGACCAGGGTTCGATTTGTCCCTGTCGACATCTTCGTGGATATGCCTGGAAATGGCATTTTGGCTCCTTCCCTCTCGTTCATCGCTCTGGAAGTTCCACCATCATGCTGGTTCCTGTAGAAACGTCACCCCCCCCCATACTGGGATGGTATTAGCCCATGGTGACTACTTCAACCATGGTGAATAAAAGTCCAATCACGTGGGTAGCGAAATAAGTTGCGTGATTATTCATCCTCTCACTTCCAAAATTATAATGTCCGTCGTGACTATTATAGGCTTCAATTATAAGATACGACACAGCCTTAATCTTGCAGATGTGGATTAGCATGTGAGCTAATACTATTTTATAATGCTGCACGTGCTAGTGACGCTACTTTTGTATCACGCAGCATCCGTGAATTATACGACGTTTCAAAGATGAAATTTCCACTTTGGCAATTTAAATATCTCATACTATTATAATCACACTTATTCAGGATAATTGTAACACTATTACCTGTATATTTCCACTAGGCATCTGCCCTCCACATACGCGTGGGTAATATGTGATGTCACAGCAATGTTGTGCAATACACTATACTTGCCAATAATTATTTCCCAAGCTTCTTATTTAATTCACTGGACTTCATCGACAGTGAATATTAGTATTTGCTTGCTCGATGGCACCTTATAATCACTTTGAACGCTAAACAGCGGATATTCTTCTACGTCTCGTAGGACAAATGTAATTCCACGCCTACACAAGGCGGATTCTCAAGACGCAGTGCTCCGGTACTGGGTGTCTCTGGAAAGTAGGTCGTCAAAACGAAAACGTTGAGCGACTACTTACGTTCCTTTTTGCGTATCTGCAAGGGTATTACCTTACCTAAAGTAAAAATAAACATTCTCCAAAATGTTTTAATAATGCAGCATGACGAAATGGAATATTCTGAGTCTCGTAGGAAAGATAAAAATAATTAATCAGACCTCAGATAATAATTAGCAGTTTACACCAAAGTCAAAAGTGCGATTCACCGCTACTTCAAAGTATCGCGTGATCTCTCAGCTTCACGTGGCTTCCTGGGTGTGTTCAAAAGTACAACATCCCATCATAAATGCTCTGTCATAAAAAAATATCACATGAACCATAGCTCAGCGGGTTCAATACGTAGTGCCCAAGTACTATTGTCTACTGTCCAAATCGAAGTTCAGGATAACTTTGGCAACTGGGTCCGTGCACCGGTCTTCTTGATTCAGCGGCAACTCACGATTTTGTGTCTAATTCTTTGATTAGAAAACTATGCCTACCTGTAAACCCCACTTCTATTAACGTATCGGGCATTAACAGCTCAAAATCATAAGCTTTACAGTTCTCAAAGCTAACCGTAAGAGATATTTGTCACAGAAACAACTTTCTCAAACTGAATTGTCTCATTCTCAATAGCATAGGAGAAGATACTCCAAGTCACTCTGTAGATATTTCAGGGTTAAACATTCCCTCGCATTTAAGGCTAGCCGATCCTCTGTTCAATGTACAAAACTCCATTGACATACTCTTTAGTGCCAATGTTTTCTGGAATTGCCTTCGTAAACAGGTTCGCAAGTTATCCTCAAACGTGGTTGCCAGAGACACTAATTTTGGATGGATCGTCACCGGTCAACTTCCCCATTATTCTCCCCAACCCGCATCACTATGTTATTTCGCTAATACTGACTTGGAACAGTTCTGGAGGCTCGAAAGCGTTGACTCTCCTAACGTGACCTCTTCAGAAAACGAATTCTGTGAGCAACTTTTTCTGAATACCACCACTCGTTCTTCTGATGGCCGGTTCATTGTTCAGATGCCAAGATTACATAATCCCCCTAAACTTATTAAGTCTCAACCCAAAGCTCGAAAAGCTCTCTTTGCTATCGAGAGTAAATTCAAGAAAGAACCTCTCGTTAAACAGCAGTACACTGATTTCATGGATGAGTGTGAAAGCTTAGATCATATGGAAGTTATTCATAATGTTGAATTTTGGGCTTATGCCGTGTTTTATTATACTAAAATTCGACGCGTTTCGAAAGAAACCATGTCTTTCATCGTCAGGAATAATCTGGAATACGACAATGTTGCTAAGAGAAAGCAACGAAGAACATATAGAAGGTGCCCAAAGATGGACGCCATTATAGCCCCATGTTAGGGACAACGGAAAGCAGCAGTGAATTACTTTCTCAGGGTTCTGATAATAGGTAGCCAGGATTCACTGAGATTGTAGCCGGTGTCGCGGTTGAAATTATCAGGGCTAGGAGGATTTGTGAAGTGTCTTCTTTACAAGAAGAAATTAACACCCTGCGAACCACCTTTGAGAGCAACGGTTATAGCAAGGCTTTGATTTCTACGGTTCTGAAACCAACAAATAATAATAGGACGTCAGTTGAGAAAAGAGATGTAAGAGGAACTGCTTACCTTCCGTACATACATAACACAACGGATCGTATTGCTAAAATCCTACGTCGGTACAACATACGGACTGTATTTGGAACTTCCGTTAAGATTAGGCAACTCCTGCGACCAACTAAGGACAGTTTGCCTAAATTGCAACAACCGGGTATCTACAGAGTTCCCTGTACTTGTGGCAAGGTTTACATCGGGCAGACTTCGAGAACAATATGCACTCGCATTAAGGAACATAATAGATGTATCAGGCTCATTCAACCTGATAAATCAGCTGTTGCCGATCATGCTTTAACACCTGGCCATGATGTCATGTTCCAAGGAGTGGATGTTCTTGCCCGTATAAAGCAATATCGTCCCAGAATCATCAGGGAGGCGGTTGAAATACGTAAACACCCTGATAATTTCAACCGCGACACCGGCTACAATCTCAGTGAATCCTGGCTACCTATTATCAGAACCCTGAGAAAGTAATTCACTGCTGCTTTCCGTTGTCCCTAACATGGGGCTATAATGGCGTCCATCTTTGGGCACCTTCTATATGTTCTTCGTTGCTTTCTCTTAGCAACATTGTCGTATTCCAGATTATTCCTGACGATGAAAGACATGGTTTCTTTCGAAACGCGTCGAATTTTAGTATAATAAAACACGGCATAAGCCCAAAATTCAACATTATGAATAATAACACGGGCCGTGAAAGTCTAAATGACAACATATGGAAGTTGTTAACAAATCTGCTGACGAATTGCACCCCCCAATTGAAACGGGTTTCTTAAATCATCATCCCGTGTGGAAAAACCCTCTTGTAAAGGATAAAATCCGGGTTGTTTTCAATGGTTCATCACCTGACGTTAATGGCAACAGTCTTAACGATACTCTTTACTCTGGTCCTGCTATTCATTCAGATCTATCTGCTATACTCTTAAATTTTCGATTATTTCCCATAGCTGTTATAGCGGATATAAAACAGGTGTACCGTCAAGTTTTAATTCAGCCTGAACAACGAGATCTCCAAAGAATCTTGTGGCGCGACGAAATCAGCAAGCCCATTAAAGGTATTTCGCTTAAATACGGTTACTTATGGCTTAAAACCTTCCGCTTTCCTTGCTATCCGATCCCTACACTTGTTAGCCTCTCAAGATGGTCATTTATTTGATTCTAAGGCTTCCGAAGCACTAACTACCTCATTTTATGTTGACGATTATTTGCAGTCCTTCCCCACTCTGGAGGAAGCTTCTTTCGTGTCACTAGAACTTCAGGCATTGCTAAAGAATGGAGGTTTCCCACTTCATATGTGGAATTCCAACTCCCATGAGTTTCTCGCCCAGTTTCCTATTGAAGACGTAGATCCCTCCTCCGTCGAAATTTGTGGAAACTCCGAATCCATAAAAACTCTTGGAGTTCATTGGTGCACTAGCACTGACACTCTCATATATAAAGTTTCGCTCGCAGAAGAGCTCCCTAACACAAAAAGACAAATTCTCTCTTAAATTGCAAAAATTTTTGATCCGCTTCAATTCCTTGCCCCAGTTATCGTTATAGCCAAACTTTTCATGCAAGAGCTATGGTCGCTCAAATGTGAATGGGACGACACTGTTCCCCTTTCTTTTCTTAACAGATGGCTCTCTTTTCGAAGCAATTTGCTTGATCTTTCCCTTATTGAAATTCCCAGGAATTTAATTAACGCTCATCCTAATGCATCTTTTTTCCTTCATGTGTTCGCGGACAGTTCCGAAAAAGCTTACGGTTGCTGTGCATATTTGGTTTATCGCGGTTCATTAAATGGATCTTCAGTTTCCAACCTTGTTTGTGCCAAATCGAAGGTGGCTCCTCTTAAAACTATCACTTTGCCTAGACTTGAATTGTGTGCTCCACTCATGGCCGCAGAACTTGTTAAGAAATTACGGGAAGTATTAAAAGTCGAATTATCGCAAATCTATCTCTGGAGCGATTCCATGATCACCCTTTCTTGGATCGCCAAAAACCCCTCTCTTTGGCAAACTTTTGTTGCAAACAGGGTTTCCAAAATTCAAACTCTTTCTTCGGGATGTCAATGGAGGCATGTGCCCAGCGCTGACAACCCTGCCGACATCATTTCTCGTGGATGTTTACCCTCTCAATTGGCAGCTTCCCAGTTGTACTGCCATGGGCCCTCGTGGTTAATCGAAGACTCTTCTTGTTGGCCTTCTAAACCTCCAGCCACAAACTCCAACTTGCCTGACGCTAAAGTATCTATATCTACTGCTTCGTGTCTTGTTTCCAACGTTTCTCATCCCCTGTTGTCCCGCTATTCTTCCTTTCACAAATTAATTCGAATTGTCGCCTATCTTCTCAGATGGAAATATCTTGTGGTTGACCAACCTCTTCTCCCCAAACCACACCTTACCAATCATGAATTGAATCTCGCTGCCATTAAGATTTTGCAACTAACACAGCAAGAAGCCTTTTCTTCTGAATTGTCTTTACTTTCCTCTAAAAAGGATCTTCCCAAATCCAGTCGTCTTCGTGCCTTAGCCCCGATCCTTGATGACAATGGGTTACTCAGGGTAGGTGGTAGACTCTCGCAATCTTTGCTTTCTGAGGACAAAAAGCATCCTGTTATTTTGCCTTCTAAACATCACGTAACTTCCTTAATCATACGTGACTTTCATTATCGCAATCTGCATGTTGGTACACGCACACTGCTTTGCCTTTTAAGGGAAAAGTACTGGATTATAAATGGAATTCATGAAGTTTCCTCTGTAATTCACAAGTGCATTCCTTGCTTCAAAGCGAAACCTAAAGTCAATACTCAATTAATGAGCGATATGCCCTCCTTTCGCTCTTCTCCTATACGTCCTTTTGCTCTAACTGGTGTGGACTATATGGGTCCGTTCCAATATCAACGCAATTCCCCTGAAGCTAAACGCAAATTGTTTGGTAAGCTCTATGTTTCTCTCTTTGTTTGCATGGTTACTGGCGTGATCCATTTGGAACTAGTAACGAATGCCTCTACGTCTTACTTTTTATCAGCTGTCTCTCGCTTCGCTGCTAGGCGTGGTGTTCCTTCGGAGATATTCTCTGATAACGCTTCCACTTTTCAAGGCGCAGCTTCTTTGTGGAAGAAAGCTCTCACATCTTCTCCAGCCATGGAACAGATTTCTAATTTTTCCTACTCAAAGGGTTTCAAATGGCGTTTTATACCTCCCTACGCTCCTCATCACGGTGGTAGGTGGGAATCCTGCGTAAAGCTCACTAAACGTCACTTAAGAAAGGTTTTAGGTAATCGAATTTTGACTTATGAAGAATTTAATTCGCTGTCTGTTCTGATTGAAGGTGTTGTTAATTCTCGCCCTTTAACTCCTCTTTCCAATGACCCTGATGACCTGCTTCCACTTACACCTGGTCACTTCCTTATAGGCACTTCTCTTTCTGCCCCTCCTCCCCTTCCCAACTCTTACAGGGATTCTAATTTACCTATTGTTTGGCGTAAACTTGAAGCCCTCCGCAATTCTTTCTGGAAGAGGTGGAAATTGGAATACTTAACTTCCTTGCAACGGAGACAGAAGTGGTTTCTTTCCAATCCCGACATCAAAGTGGGGGACTTGGTCCTGGTTAGGGATGTTTCTCCTCCCCTGGTCTGGATTTCTGGTAGAGTGACCGAGTGTAATCCTGGAAGGGATGGGAGAGTTAGGGTAGCCAGGATCTTGACCACTAACGGTCACATCATAAGCACACTGCCTTTAATTGCTCCATTGCCTTTAAGCTTTTAATTGTTTGTCTTGTTCCCTGCTGGTGTTTACCCTCCCAGCTTGGTGTATTATTTGGAATGCACGGTAAGATAGAGTAAGCTTTTGCTTCTCTTTGCTATAGTTCATTCCTTCCTTTTTCTCAAACACCAATAGTGATCTTCTGATTTCTCCTTGCTGTTCATGTCTCTTATGTTACCTGTGAGTCTGTTCTAGAGATACATCTTCCATGACCCACCTAGCGTCATCTAGCAGCGAATCTCTGAAGTTTCTCAATTCTTCCCTGTACAAGAGGACTTCTTTATCAATCTGGCCACCAGATCTCGTCGCCATCGCCAGCTATCATCTCCGTGATCATGAGAACTTCGTCTACTTTTTCACCCTCCAGGCTGCGCTAGTGTTGCCTGCTATCAACTCTTTGAAGACCATTTCATCAAGAGAATTTAACGTTTCAATGTTGGTTATTCTTATATGTATTCCTTTTGTCTCCTACCCCCACTCTTTTCCCTTCCCTGGTCCCTCCGTGCTCCGTTGAGCGTGTCTCACTTGTACGTCGGAAGTCGACTAAGTCAGTTAGAGCTCCACTCAAGCTCGCCTCCTCAACTCGAGAGGGAAACTTTCAAATTCTACGCCATGTTAGAATTTTAGTATCAACCGTCAAAGGGAACATCACCTTCGCTATGAAGCAAAGCTAATTACTACTTCTACGTTCTTCAATTTATTTTAATGGATTTTAAATAGCTACATACTTTTTAATGATCATTTTATATGCAGTGTGAGATTTCTATATTTGGGGCAATAATCATCCTTCGCGGGATATTCTATGTTGAGCTTTTGTCTATCTAAGCCAATCTTAACAGAAAGCAGCATTTCCTATGCTTATTAAATGAGAGATTTTCTCACAACGAGGGATACCATTAAATTATCCACTGTCTATAAAATACTTAGCTCGTTCCACCGCTGGACTAACTTTTGCCCTATTCTTCAGTCATGATTGCTCTGGAACCTTCCAGAATCTGCACTCTATCTACCAGTTATACTGTCATGTATTTTCCACTCACATGTGGGAATACTTTTTCAAATTAAGGAATCTTCCTTATGAACTACTAATCAATAGCTAATTTTTCTTCCTCCGTTGGGATTTTCTCTGGCGCATTCAACTATAATCTACAACTTTCTCAAGCAATAGACTCTCGCATATCTAGTGTAACTAGTTATTTTTCATCATTGCAATAACTTTCTTTGCCATAAACTTTTTGTGCTACTACAGTGAACTTTTCATCTATTTCAACAGACTATAGTGAAAATACTGCTTGTTCAACCTTTCATCCGCGTCGCGTTCGTCCGAATACTATAAATACGGCCATGAACACTTTTCATCAATCCTATTTGATCTTTTCCAAACCCCTTACTAACAAACCAAAATAATCAAATTGTTACTTTAGGTCTTTTTTCAATGATGTGTCACTCTCAATTAGTGCCCTCCCTTTTTTTTTGCTCTATGTACCATGAATTAATGTCTGTAAAACTTCGTGTCTAGTACACGCTTTAAATTGTATTGTTTCTCCCTTCTAATTTGGGAATACAATTCTTTCAACTCATAAGTGAGTTATCTCTAGATTTCACGAAAGGGAAACTTACCCCATTTGTCTCGTGATCCTTACTTAAACATAGGAATTCTAGAAACTTCCTTGCGATTGTTCTCTTCAGGTTTCACAATAAGTGACCTGCCCTATTTGTATAATCTTTACAAGTATTTCAGCATTAATATAAGAAGTTATAGAAACTTCTATTTTATTCTTCCTGCTTTTTGTTGTTGTTACTTTCGAAGTTGTTACTCTTTCTAAGATATTTACCTAGAAATTCTTAAAGTACACACCTTGTACTTAATTTATTGCCTAACTTTAATTACGTCAGTTATCTTTAAATTTTCCTTTTATTATTTATCTTTGCCATTCCAAAATCTTACGAAGATTTTAAAATATATAAAAGGTTGAAACCAAAAGAATTGTTAATTGCCTGGCGCAAGCTTTAGATGTTTTTGGAGGTCTGCGACCCCATTTGTTACAAAATCAAAATTATATATTTGTTACAAAACTTATTACCCAACTTTGTTAAATAAATTCAAGAGTTCTTTTTGGATTTATCATTTCTCTAACATAACGGTTAGGCAAGATCCTGTCTTCCTTGACTCTTCCCACTTAATGCAAATAAATCTACTGATAGGGTTTTCACCACTTGTTGCATTTGAGCAAAAACTCTTAGTTGGTAACTTAGTTAAGTCTCTCTTAGCGTTAATAGCCAATTCTGACTGGCCAGTAAGGCAAGCATAGCTCGCTACGCCAGCTTTCTGCTTGTGGAGATTCTCTCCAACACTTATGATTGGTTTTTCAAAATATAAGTGTTGCTCATGGGTTAAACTCTTAGTCGGCGCCTTGCTGGGTAAAAGCTTGGCCATTTCTGAATGCAACTATTGGTATACTTACCAAAATTATTCCCAAAGGTATAATTGCTTTATCCCTATTCTTCTTGGAAGCATTTGGTCGCTCTTTAGGGATTCTACAATTTCGAAAACTAAAATATCGAAACCGATTCAAATTATTGGCATTCTTCAAATTACTTGTTTAAAAACAAATTCCTTTGAACAGATACACAGTAAATCTGTTACTCTTTGTCTTGCCAGACCATCACCCTTCCCCATAGTAGGCATATGTATGCTTGAGAGGGAATACACTAAAGCCACTTTCTTGCAAACCGCCCAAGTTCCAGCTGCGTTTCCCGTTAGCTTTGCCCAGGTCCCTACCCACTTTAGGTATTGGAGAGCGGATTTACAGTGGCAGCCGCCTTTGAGTACATTTAAAGTTAAAATTATAACTTCTTTTGGGCTCTCGTCCTATTTCTCCATCCTTTTTCTCCAGTCCGAAACCCACTTCCTTTTCTTTATCATCTTCCCTTGGGGGTTAGGTTATTCCCAAGCTAATAATCTACCCACCTTCGTCTCTACCTACAATTCACTGCTCTCACGTTTCAGCGCCTAATGTTGACCCGGCGGCTACTCCTTCACCCTTTCAGCGTTCGTGGCTTGCCATCTTTCACGATGTTACTGTGTGGGAGGAGTTTGAGAACGCTTATGGGAGGTTTATTGCCAAGGCCTGTCGGAAGTGCGATGCTGATAGGGATGACTTTGCGCGTCGTAGGGGGATCATCGTCAGGCACAACGTGCCGCTCTGCGGCCTCTTGATAATCGTGATCCCCGGCGTAATCGTGGTGGTGTTCCTCAATTTGATCCCCAGGCCGCCGCTAAGATCCAGCGTCTGTATAGACTGGATAGGAAGAAGGCCATTCGGCAGATTCTTCATCGGGAGTCCCCGTTCTGTCAGTCCTCCTCTGCTGATCTCGAGGAATACTTTACCGGGATTCATGCTGCCCGTGATGTTACCCTAGATCTGCCCCCTGTCGATGTTCCTCATCTTCCTCGATGCGCCGAGTCCCACTCCCTTGTGGATGTAATATCCCCAGGTGAGGTGAGGAATCGTCTTGCCAAGGCAGCTAACACTGTTCCTGGTTCGGATAGCCTTACGTACGCTAACTGACGCAGAATGGATGGCTCTGGTCTTCTCCTGGCTTCTATCTTCAACATCTGCCTCAGGTTTTCTCGAGTCCCATCTGCGTGGAAGGAAAGCCGGACTGTGCTTCTTTTCAAGAAGGGCGATCCGGGTGACCTCTCCAACTGGCGCCGCATTGCACTTTCCAACACCATCGGGAAGGTGTATTGTGCCCTTCTTGCTCTCCGCCTGGGTCGGTTGGCTGTGCGTGAGGACCTTATTTCTCCACCGCAGAAAGGCTTTCTGCCTTCTGAAGGATGTTTGGAGCATAACTTTGTCCTTCAGGAGTTAGTTGACGACGTCCGTCGCTCCGGTAAGGAGATTGTTGCGGCCTGGCTCGATCTCGGTAATGCCTTTGGTTCTGCCCCTCATGTGGCCATCTTTCGGACCCTCCTTGATCTGGGAATTGATGACCGCTTCTTGAGGATTATTCAAGACCTCTACTCAGGCAGCTCCACCTGCATTCGGGCTACGACGGGCGACACTCGCCCTATAGCCTTCAATGCTGGTGTTCGCCAGGGTTGCCCTCTTTCACCCATCCTATTTAACCTTGTGATGGAGTTCCTCTTGCGAGCGGTTACATCTACTGCCGCCGAGGATGGCTTCCTGCTTCGTGGTCAGCATATCAACATCCTAGCCTATGCTGACGACATTGCCTTGATTGCTGGATCCGAGGAGAAAATGGTCTCGATGCTCGCACGGATTGAGCGGGTTGCGCACTGGCTAGGACTTCGATTCAAACCAGCGAAATGTGCGTCGCTTCATGTACTTCGGAAAAAGGCCATTCCCACCGTCTTTCGCATTGAGAATGGTCCCATGGTCGTCCTCCAGGATGGAGACGCTTATCGCCTTCTTGGCGTCCCTACTGGTCTAAGGGCTGATCAAACCCCCGATGAAGCGATTGCTCGGATCGCTGATGAAGCGGACTCCATATTCCAGAGCCTCCTTGCCCCCTGGCAAATACTTGATGCTGTGCGCACTTACATTACCCCGCAGCTAGAGTTTGCCCTCCGATCCTCTAGGATTAAAAAAAAAACCACCTGCGAGATCTGGGTCGCTCCATTAAGGCAGGTGCCAAGTCAGCAATGTCGCTTCCCCAGCGTGCAAGCTCAGAGCTGGTGTTCCTCCCCCTAGGCAAGGGGGCGCTGGTCTTCCTCCGTTGATGGATGTTGCTGACTTGGCTGTTATCTCAACCATGCCTTTCGTCTTTTAACTTCTCCTGACGCTTCGGTTGCCAATCTTGCCGATAGCGGACTAGCTCTCTCGGTCCAGAAGAGGATTCGTCACCCGGCCACTAAGCAGGAGATTGCCACCTCCCTCTCCGGGTCCATGGAGGCTCCATTCCACTTGGACTCGGGTGAAATCGGGACCTTCTGGTCCCATACACGCTCTGCCACTAGACGGCTACAGCCTCGCATCCCTGGCTTGCGATGGGGCTGGGCCACTACTCTTCAACGCTGGGAACTCCACTTCCCAGACTGAATAATGTTGATGTCATCGCCGACAGTGAGTCCCGGCCTAGAATGTCGCAGCTGCTCCGCAATTGCCTTACAGAACACTATCGGGCCCTTCTTTGCCGGAAGCCAGATCAGGGCAAGATCCTCCGTGTCTCCAGCACCAGCTGTACCTCCAACCATTTTATGACCTCTGAGAGGTACACAAGGTTTGCCGATTGGCGCTTCCTACATCGTGCGCGGTTGGGCATCCTTCCCCTGAACGGATGCAGACGCTTTGGACATGGCAACTTCAACCGCCGTTGCCGCAAGTGTGGCGATGCTGACGAGACTACGGCCCATGTTCTTAACCATTGTCGGCCTCATCTCGTCACCATGCAGCGGCGACACGACTCCATCCTTGACCGCCTGGTCAACGCTGTTCCTGCTAGGATGGGACTGAAGAGGTGGAATCAACAGATTCCATTTGCGGATATGGTGGGGCCTGCTGCTGTCATTCCTGAGGCTGTTTCCCCCCTGCGCCCTGACTTGGTTGTCTGGAATGCTGAAACCAAGGTTGCGACAATCATTGATGTCACGATCCCCTTCGAGGATGGCCGTCAATCCCTGCAGAGGGCTCGCGATGCCAAGATCGCCAAATATGAGCCTTCTGCACGCATACTTCAAGATGCTGGCTATGCGGTCACGTTGGACGCCTTCATCGTTGGATCACTGGGATCGTGATCGCCAACTCCAATTCCATTCGGGCACTTGGCATCTCCCAACGGTTTGCCAAGGTTATGTCTAACCATTGTGTGTCTGATGTCGTTCGGTGGTCGAGAGACATCTACATCGAACACATTACCGGCCACCGCCAATACATCTGATGCGGTGGTCGTTGCTTGACACAAACTGCTTGATTGGGTTGGCGCTCCTCTGACTGCCCTGGACGTCATCAGGAGAGGGGTGGATCCCCTCCTCACCAGCCGAATATTCCGGAGAGGACGGACTGTCTTCGTTGGCTGCTGCTCCTCGAGTTGGATGGACCTACTTCCGTTGGATGCTGGCTCGCGAGTGGGGTGGACCTACTGCTCATTCTACCAGTTGGCCTGCAGTGAAGACCAGAGGCGGCCGGTGATATTGGACTCAACGACGCCGCCCTCCCACCCTCCTCCCTCCTCATCATCCCTAATGTTCTCTCTCCTCGCACCTAATGTTTTGCCATCGTGACAAAATGTGTGTAGTTCCTCTCCTTGTCGGTAGAGCGCACCGGATACTCATGAGGACTCATCAAAAATCGCCCGCTTTGTAATTTACGTTGCCATGGCAACGAATATCTCCACCTTTCCCCTCTCCCTCCTCTAACGCGCTACGTCACGAAGTATGTGGACTCAGACAGCTGGCAGTGGTCTGATGCAGTCACTGGATAGCTTCCCTCCTGGCGCGCTAGGAAGCAGCACCAAGTCACTGTGGCAGACATAAGTTTTGTATTGATGTTAATGGCGAAGTTGGAATATATTCGGAATGATTTTATAATTTTGTAATGCTGCGTGCCCTTTTATAAATCAGAACTGGGCAAGTTAGAATACCAAGGAATCTCATTTCATGAGATACAATCGGACAATTCATTGCGTGGAATTTCCAGAGAAGGTGACCCAGAGAGGAAGCAAATGGTTACCTTCTGATCGCTCTGTTGCGTGTAGTCTTCATTTTCTTCCTGAGAGCTTCAGATCACATAAATTATTATCAAATTGGTTACAACTAGTGGGATGTGGGTTGGCGACTATGGGACCCCAGCTGAGTTTCCTTGAGCTGAGCTCCTCTCTTATATCTTTCATGTCAACTCTTACCCCAAAGTTATTAGGGTATCGGATGCCTTGGATATCTTTCATTTCCCTGTCTTAATTGGCTCTTGTCTTTTTCTTTCCTGCTTCCATAATTTTTGTAGAATCGGACCTCATTTTGTCCTTTTTTCTGCCTTCTCTAAGAGGCCCTAAAAGAGGTAGGGTGTGTGTTGCCCCACCATGCACGTTTTTTTGTCGTGTGGCCTCCTGAGAGACCGAGTGCAGGTCTTCCTAGTCGACGCCCGTGGGCGACCTGCACGTCAGGATGAGAGATGGAATGGATGAAGATGAATGAAACTGGGCAAGGATGTGGAAGGAAGTGGCCGTGGCCTGTCGGAAGGTACCGTCCCAGCATTTGCCTGGTGTTGAAAATGGGGAAACCACGGAAAACCATTTAAAGGACGGCCGACGGTGGGGCTCGAACCCACGCGTCTACCCATGGCCTAACGCCGCGCTTTAGCCAGCGTAGCCACTACTGTCGGTACCATGCACGGTGCAAATTAGATATCGATACACACTCAATGATGGAGATAATTGTTGTTTAAAGGGGTGAAATATCTAGGTCATCTACCCTTAGTGGTTTAGGTGATGGTGCGAAATTATGATGAAATGAAATCTACAACTAGGCTTAACTAATTACTGACTTACAACTAACTTATGTACTAGAAGAAGAAAACTACAACAATAAAAGCAAGAAAAGAATAAGGGAAATACATGACGGAAAAGAAATGGCCTCTATCTTCGAAGGGCAGATGACCTTGCTGTTTATCCCCTTAAAAGAAGAATCAATCTTCGAACAATGGGTATTGAGGTACAGGGTGAGGCAATGAAACGGCACGATTTCAACTCCAGCTGACAAGCGGAGTGGGGGGTTACGGAAGTAGGGGATATGGCCTTGAGAGTTTAGGCAAGTGGAACTTTCAGTTGCCATGGAGCGTTGGACGGGTGCACAACGTGCGTTTGCTGTAAAGGCATATTACAAAAACGCGGATAGTGTGGTTTGTGCTCAGCGCGCTTTCCGTCGTGAGTTCAATCTACCGCCACGCGCTCCCGTGCCGTCAAGGAAAGCTATCCTCCTTTGGGTGAATAACTTTAAGCCACTGCTAGCACGAAAAAGAAAAGCGGTGGTAGTGAAAAAAGAGTCCGGATCCCAGAGAACATTGATCGTGTGCGCGAAGCATTGCAATGAAGTCCTCGAAAATCAGCGAGACGTCACAGCGCAGAACTTGGAAAATCCACCAAGAACAAAAGAAGACCTGAAGGAGCGAATTCGAATTCGGCAGGAAATTAACAACATTCCGTTACAGCTGCTACAAAACGTCATGGGTGGATTTCATCTCTGACTCCGTCAATGCGTGCAAAACCAAGGACGCCATCTTACTGGCACTGTATTCAAAAAATAATAATGTTTTTATGGTTAAACATTAATTTCCACTCATGTACTTAAGATTTATGATATAACAATTATCCTTCTTTTTCTAAATAAATTATTTGTGGGTTTTCAAAATCGTGCCGTTTCATTGCCTCACCCTGTACTTGGAAACTACTAGAGTCATTAAAGGCTGGTAGAAAAGGGAAATAGGAGAGGGTCCACCCCCAAGTCAATGCACATCACGGTCGCCAACTCCCGATCTCAAAAGCTGAGCTCTTGCAGGTGTAGCCCTATCCAGGGTGCATTACGTGTGGTGGAGCTTCACACACCCTGCCTCCTTTAGGGCCTTGTGTAGAAGGCATTAGATGTTATGAAAATAAAAAATAGGGCTGACCCCTCGAAGAATGAGGGTATCAGGATATATGATATAAGGGTCAGTTTCGGCAGGAAAATGAATGCCTCCCTAGACTTTGGATGTTCTAATGCTATCCGGGTTGGAAGAGAACAAGAGTTGACTAATGGAGGTCGACAGGTAGATGACAGAGAAGAGCCCGGCACAAGTGGAAACAATAACTGTCTCGGCTGCGGTCCAATGGTCTCCAACCGAACTCCCACTAGGCCTAGTTGTGAACCCTTGTGGTGGGGATACACCCTCAAGGGCTCATGGCTAGTGAGCTTGGGAATTGGCGACCCCGATGGATTCCGGAGCTGGGTCCGGTTTTCTTCTTTTTCCAGTGACTGGGATCAAATACATGTATATTCAAAACCTTTGTTATTTCTTTAAAAACAGTAGTGCCTAGTCCTAAGGAAAATCAAGCTACAAAAATTTGTGACAAGAAAAAACACAAAAACGATTTACATCTTAAACGGTTGAGTTCGCCCTAGGTAAAATTCACGAGCCGCCACTGGTGAAGACGATTGCTGATGTAATTATTATTGCGTGTGGCATTGTGTGATTTTTTATTTCTTATCATGTTAATTTAATGTTCTTTTAATTTTTCCAATGTCATATATTATTTGAGATCATTTAGTTTAAATTAAGTCTTTTTTTTGTCCTACGACGTATATTACTGTGATTTTTTTGTTAATTTAATTTTTTTCTTGTGTTTATGACATATCTTCTTTTTATGTTTAAAATTTTGTTAGCCCCCACTAACGTGGGCCTGATGTATATTGTGTTTCCTCATTCCATTCAATTTATTCCCCATGCGAACGAGGGGAATCCATTATTTATTTGTGCATGTAATTCTCCTGTATTTTTTTTTAATATTTCTTGAATAAAATGGTTATTATTCAACCAACTGATTAATCGTTATTTCTAGCATTTAATCGGGTTGTCTGCTTCGATTAATCGATAACTGAAATTAATAGATTAAAATTAGCAACCCTAACAGAAACCAACAACTCAAATGGGTGATAGCCAAACAAGGGTCTACTGAATCCAACAGCTTGGCCACTGGAGCGGCTACCACGTTCCTCTTCCCCAGGTACGTGCTTTCAAAATCGCCACCCGCATCACCAGACAATTCTTCATTAAGTATGGAGTGAATCCACCCTTGATTTTGTTTGACCATGATTAACTATAACATCCACAAGCTTAATATTAAAACGGAACGCAGTGGAAATTCAAATCAACGTTTGTGCAGGGCCATGGTGACCCAGAAGCCAGTGTTTTCAACAATTGCTAGATAGAAAACTACCTAAATTCACGTTTTTATGGGTCGGAGATGAAATTACAAAGTTACAGGAAGAGTATTTGGTGGAGCAATAGGAATGGTTATTACCATTGTAGGGAAAAGTCAGACAATGGTAATGACAAGAGGAAAGAAAAAAGGGAAAGGGATTGTTAAAATTGGAGATATAGATCTGGAAGTACTAGAGCACTTCAAATATTTAGGAAGAGAATTGATGGAAAATCTAACATTGGATATGGAGATCAACAAGGGAATACAACATGGGAGTGTTTTATATCATCAGCAGGGCCCGGATTCTGATGACATGTCAACTTTAAAATGGTTTACCACAGACATTACTAACTTATATACAAATCCTGTTCATGGCCCCCACATTACAGAAATGCATATTAATTAAGTAATTTTTTCGTCATTAGGTAGATTTCATTGCAATGGGTACCATGTTTCGACTTCCGGAAAATGTCGACATGTCTTTGCGTTTCACATCCCCTAGACCCCAAAACCACCGTCAGTTCAAAAGTTTATATATAATTTATGTATATATGTATCTTGATATATATCACTTTCTTGTGGACACGATAACTACCGCAATTTTACACCAATCACTTTGAAATTTTTACATAATATGTATCCCTATAAAATCTCGGTCGAGTTCGTAAATGGACACAATCGGTCGACGGGGGTGAAAATGGGGGGCTTTTTTCGAAAAAGTGAAATATCGCTATAACTCTCTTTGTCTTAATATTTGAAATATCGAATCCATTCAAAGTTCATACTATGTGTCGGAAAAGGCCCAGAAATTTATTTTTGAAAAGTTTTTTGATAGCACCAACCACTGACCAAAGGGGTGAGAAAAAGTGGGTTTTTCGGGAAACATTAATCATATCTCTCTTAATATGCACAATATCAAAACCGTACAAAATGTACAATATTCCCCTAATAATTACCTAAAACTTTTGTCTGAAAGAATTTTTGATATGACCCACCATTACGCCAAGGGATGAGAAAAATAATTTCGGAATGATAAGAAAATGCCAAGAGCCATCAGAGGTTGCCATGACAACACTACTAAATTGATGAGGGATGAGCCATCAGACGTTGCCATGACAACGCACTCGCACGAGATCACATTCAGTTTTCCATCTGACTAAGTGTGAAGCGGCTTCGGTGACTTAACTGGTAGCATGCTGGACTTCTATGGCCAAGGTCGCGGGTTCAAAGCCGGCCGAAGTCGTCGGATTTTCTAAGAGCGCTAAAAATCCCTCAGTATGCTTTCCTTTGGAGGGGAAGTTCCAACGTTCGTTGTGAGTTGCTGGTTACGGTGGCATCTAGTAGCCAAGTTCACAGCTAAGTGTCGTTGACGGTAGTATTTGGTAGCAACATTAGGAACTACTGCTTGAAATTGACCGTCTGCAATCCTTACCTGAATTACAGACTAATACAGCCATCACAATTCACGCCGTTTATCAGACAGATTCTACACTCACCCAAAGTACACGGGGTTACATGACCGCGTTGTCTCAGCCCTAAAACTGAGGAACCAACCAAAATCTCTGCGGGAGATAAAGTTTTGCGTGAAGAAGTAACAGACAGATAGTTACACATCAGTGTTGAAACCTTGCATCAGGACAGTGTGACCACAAGTTTAATAAAAATGGACCCCAAATGACAAGAAGGTTACCGTCCCCATAAGACAATAAAATGTTTATAATATGCATAAAATGATGAAAAACAAAGTTAATTAAGCTCCAATTATTAAAAACTTTCTCGCAATAAATGAGGTCTGATCTTTCTACGAAAACCTGCATATTCTGCCTATTTTCGCCTATCCCCAAGTTTGCCTGGTGAAATCTACCTCCGTCTTCCGGCGTGCCGAGAGGACTTTTATTTTATTTTTAGGTCATTTTCTCGCTTTTCGCGTCATTGTTATTTTATGGAATTTATTAGAATATTTTATGCATTGAGTAATTTTCTCACATTTTTAATGGTTTATGATACTTTTTTTTTGTGTATGATACTGGATATTAACGGAACTGAAAGTGAGAATAAACACGAAGACATGAGAATCATCACAACTTTGTTCAACCCTTATTTCTTGGAATATCCACATTCCAGGAGACACACTAGACTGAAATAATAACCAGTAATGGTGTGCAAATAAATCGTATTTGTCAAATAAATTAAATTATACTAGGTACCTATTAAAAACATTTTAACATACCATGTCGTAATCTGATTGCATTTTTTGTGTGATGAAATTGTGTGTTTCATTGAAATTTTTAGGTCATTTTAAGGGATTTTTCAAGTCATTTTATAGGTAATTTTTTAAACATTTTTAGGTCATCAAAATCCAGGTCCTGATCATCAGGTTTGGAGTATAATTTGGGATCAAGACATACCACTGAAGGCTAAAGAAGTGATGTAAAAGACTTATTACTTACCAATAATGACGTATGTAGCAGAAACTTGCCGATGATGGGGAGAGATGAAAGAATGCAGGCAGCCTAAATGAAATTCCGAGGAGTATGGTACAGAAGACTAGGAGAGAGAGAGTGAGGAATGAAGACATTCGAAAGGAAGTGAATGTACAGAAGCTGAATGATAAGCTGGAGCATAACAGATTGAGATGGTATGGACATGTGAAAAGGATGAATGATGAAAGAATGCCGAAACAAGTGATGGAGAGATGGATGACTGGAAAGAGAGGACGAGGAAGACCAAGAGTAAGGTGGATGGATTTAAAGAACAGTGAGAGTGTGGAAAGGAGTTCACTGGTTGAGGAAGGATGGTGGACAGAAAGTAAAGTGGAGGGGTGTCATATTTCCTCCCACCTAGCTTAGGCTGGAAAACGGAAATTAATGATGACTAACAGGAATGGAAAATAAATCACGCTATAGTGGGTCTCTACCTTAAAAGACAGTATGGAATTAAATGTAGTATTTGCCTCTCACTCGCACTCCTATGTCCTGCAATTAGCTTCCTCCTCTTCTACCCCGGCGATGTTGCCATTTCCCAATAATTGAAAGTGAAAAATCTAAGAAAATGTTTGCGTGGTATTATAGAGAATTTCCCGCTCTTTATGATGGTGTAAAAATAAAAGCCATAAATAATTAACACATGGCCCAATTTTCAAAATTACAATATTTTAGCGTGAATCTATATTTTTGCATTTATAAAACAAGTCCAACCCCTCCTCCACGTGGTGGGAGACGGGCAACGGCATGAAGTAGGGGATTGCCTGTAGGGGTGAAGTACAGTGGGGACTTTGTGTGCCCCGGGACCGCTACGGTAGCTGTGAAGGCTCTATGGGAACCCTGAAAAGTGACGGCTGACGGGGCTCTGGTGAAGCTACGATAGGCCTAGCAAGCCAGTAGTGGATATCATATTTGCTTTCAAACCAGGAACAGGCCTCGGAAAGGACGGATGCAAACGACGACGACCCGGATATGCTAATGGACTACGAGTTGGGACATTAAACATACAGACACTGACAGGAAAAGTAGAGGAGATTGTAGATGTGATGGAGAGAAGAAAACTGGATATACTGGGCTTGGCAGAAACAAGATGGAAAGGAGAAGGTCGCAGAGAACTGAGGAAAGGGTACCGGTTGTACTGGAGTGGGAACAGTGAAGGAAGGAGCAGCGGAGTAGGAGTAGTTGTGAGAGATGGAATGAAGGAAGAGGTAAAGGGAATAAGTGACAGGATCATGAAGATCAGAGTAACTGTAAAGGGAAGAAGCCTGGAGATAGCCCAGGTATATGCCCCTCAAGTTGGATGTACAGCTCAAGAGAAGGAAGACTTTGAGGAGGAGCTACAACAGCAGTTGAATGGGCAGAGCATCATTGTCATGGGAGATTTGAATGCACATGTAGGAAGTGAAAGGCAAGGATATGAAAATGTATTGGGAGCAGAAGGATGGGGTAGCAGGAATGAAGAAGGGAGAAAGTAGCTGGATTTTTGCAAGAGAAATGGTTTAGTGGTAGGCAACTCCTGGTTCCGGAAGAAAGAAAGCCACAAGGTAACGTGGTACAGCAGTGATTTAACAAAGAAATCTTTGGTAGATTACATGCTGTACGACTGGGAAATGAAGAGAAGTGTCAGAGATATAAAGGTAATACCATCAGAGGCCTTAGATAGCGACCACAGAATACTTGTAATGAACCTGGGAGTTGTTAAGGATAGCAAGAGGACAGAGTACCAGGAAAGGAGAATAAAAGTATGGAAACTCAAGGAAAAGGAAGTCAAGGAAGAATTCCAGAAGATAATAAGGGAAAGGATGCCAACAGACAATCCTAAAACAGGGGAAGAGGAATGGAAGCAATTCAAAAACACAATGGTGGAAGCTGCAGTGGCAGTATGTGGAAGAACAAGCAACAGAAAGCGGTGTAAAGAGACACCATGGTGGAATGAGAGAGTAAAAGAAGCTGTGGGAAGGAAGAACAAGGCTTTCAGAGTGTGGTTCCAGGAAAGAACTGATCTGACAAGGGAAGATTATAAGATAAAGAAGAAAGAAGCAAACAAGATTGCCGCAGAGGAGAGGAAGAAGTGGATGGTAAAGTGGACAGAGATGATGGAGGAAGACAGCAGAGGAAATAAGAAAGTGCTTTAGGGGATGGTCAAAAGTAAGAGAAGAGGTCTGCGAGAGGATGTGGTAATGATGGACAAAAACGGAAATGAGGTACACAACAAAGAGGCACTCAAGACAGTGTGGAAAGAGTACTTTGAGGATTTGCTGAATCCAAATGGTCATAGGGAGGAAGACAATGTATTGGAAGATAGAGAAGATAACACAGGAATGGAAAAGGACCTGACTTGGAGAGAACTGGAAATGGCTATAGACAAGATGAAAGGAGGAAGGGCACCAGGTGTGGATGAAGTGAGTGTTGAAATGGTGAAGGCAGCAGGGGAGGTTGGGAAACAGTGGCTGTACCGGGTGATGAGGGTGATATGGAAGGAGAAAAAGACCCCAGAAGATTGGAAGAAAGGATTAATTGTCCCAATATTTAAGAAAGGAAGCAGGAGTGCAGAAATTACAGGGGAGTCACACTCATACCTCACTGTACCAAGATATATGAAAAGATATTAGAAAGTAGAATACGAGCCAAAATGGAGAGAATATTGAGAGAGGAGCAGTATGGATTCAGACCTGGGAGATCAACAGTGGATCTCATATTTTCAGTGAGACAGCTCCAGGAACACCACTACGAATTTGGAGAGGATCTGCTGATGGCCTTCCTGGACATAGAAAAGGCCTATGATAGTGTGTGTAGGACGAAGATTTGGAAAGCAATGGAAAACATGGGAGTGGAAAAAGAGACTGTAGGCAGAGCGAAGGAGATGTATTGTGGAAGTGTGAGTTGTGTGGAAAGTTGGAGGGGAAAGAACAGACTGGTTCAGACAAATGAGTGGCCTGAAACAAGGTAGTGCGCTGTCACCCCTTCTCTTTATTGTGGTTATGGACGAGGTAATGTCACGGATAGCAGGAAAGATAGGAGAAGATAAGATGAAAGCAATGGTGTTTGCAGATGATCTCATGGTCTGGGGAAACACGGAGGAAATTCAGGAGCAGCTGAAGGCTTGGGAAGAAACCGTGGGAGAGTACGGATGGAAGTTCAACATCAGTAAATGTGAGATCCTGTTAACGACCAGGAAAAAGGACAGACCAATGAGCGAGATAACACCTGGAGGTGGACAGCTGAAGAAGGTGGAAAGTCTCAAGTACTTGGGAAGTATAGTGGAGGAAAATGGGAGAAATGACAAAGAGATTACGGAACGTGGCAGACAGGCAGATGCATTTCTGAGAAGCATTAGGAGCTTAGTGTGGAATAAAGATGTCCCACAAAAAAGCAAGGAAGTGTTATACAGAAGCTACTATATCCCGATACTGACCTATGCTTCAGAAACGTGGACAATGAAGAAAAGAGACATAAGCAGAATACAGGCAGGTGAAATGAAGTTCCTGCGAAGTAGGATCGGAGTAACAAGAAGAGACAGGGTGAGGAATGAAAAGGTCAGTGAAATGGTGAAAGAGGAGCCCTTGCAAGGTAGGATTGAGACATCAAGACTGAGGTGGTATGGACACTTAAAGAGAATGGATGAGATGAAGATTCCCAAGAGGATACATGAGATGCAGATGCAGAAGAAACGACCAAGGGGAAGACCAAGAGATAGATGGCTGAAAGGAGTGGAGGAATGTGTCAAGAAGAGAGGCAAGGACTGGACCAGAGTGACAGCGGAGAGGTGGTGGGAAGAAAGAACTAAGTGGCGAGGCTTATGTTCCAAACAGACCCAGCCTGGGGCTGGAAACTGTACAAGATGATGATGATGATGATCACGCCATATATAAGGAACTAATGATCGCAAAAGATCAAAAATTTATTTTTAGTTTGCCTGATGTTGGTAGAAGATACCCTACTTCTCAGGGCAGTAATTACTTTCATAATAAGAAAGTTATGATTTTTTTCTTAAATGTTACTTGAAAAATCTGGGATGGTGTCACATAAAAGTTAGCAAGCGAGAAAGTTTTGTGCTGTTGACTTTACGTTGGTGACTAAGCGAGAAGAAATGTTCATTAATGTCTGAAATAGTTTTTAAAACAAACCAGAGCTCAATATTAGGTAGCATTCATAAGTTATAGCACTTCGCTTAGTCCTCCCGCTCAGCGCTGACGCACCAGGACTTTGTTTACTAATGTGACCCGCAGGCTATCTCCCCCGACTACGTTTGAAGGAGGGTAGGTGACGATGTGAAGTAAAACTATGAAATGAAGTGGATTTTGTGTTCTTTATAAATTGTCAGCCTCGTTGCGTTCTTGCCTGTCACTGTGCTGTCACCGTTGAGGCCCGGGTTTGAATCCCGGTTCTGCCAAGAAATGTAATTCTGGTCTGAGGGCTGGAACGGGGTGTACTCAACTCCATGAGACAAAACTGAGAAGAGGCGGGTTCAATTCCTACCTCGGCCATCCTCGAAGTGGTTTCCGTAGTTTGCCTTTGTTCGTCCCGGGAATTAACAAGGGTTCGTTAATGGTGCAGAGTTAACGTTTCTGTGCCAAAAAGAACACGGTAGACACACACGACAAAATGACAGGTGAAGTATATGAAAAGTGGTTCGCCGAGCAATATTGTTGCTCAATTTTCCCGAAGGATCTAGACTAGTAATAGACAACGTAGGCTATCACAGCAAAGAAATATGTTCTTGCTCGTCATCTTACCACACCACCATACCACAGTGAACTTAATCCCATCGAAATGGTATGGGCGCAAGTGATGAACTATATAAAATTGAACAACGTCTCGTTCAAGAAACAAGAAATGAATAATTTAATTTCAGCTGCATACCCCCACTTGACCACACAAAATTAGGTAAATTACGTGGACCACAATATATTATTATTATTATTATGTCATATTATAATTTATTATAACCTATATCATATTCATGAATAATTGAAAATTATAAATTATTATAATGTGTGCATTAAAATCGCGCTCTGAGCTTCAGTGTATCATAATCTAAATATTGTACAGTCTTTCGCTTCAAGGCATGAGGTACAATTATATACAACAAACAAATATTTTGGAAATTTCCCGAGTTTTGCGTAAAAGCGCGCCTGTATACGAGTTATGTTACATCATGTGCCCGGCCTTGCAGAACTTAGTATATGCAGCAGATCTGGCATCAGCGCGCTCCATTTAATGCGTACTGTCTTTTAAGGTAGAGACGCACTATAGGTCATCATAACCATTCCTGGGTTAAGATATCTACCGCATGAACCCACCAAAGAGGTAATGGAAGCAAGTAAACAATAATAGAAAAATAAAACTCCTCACTTAAAACCACACATAAAGTCTGTTTATTTCATTTTTTTTTATAATTATTTTAGACTGTTTATAATGCATTTACAATTACATCTAATTGATCATTGTGCACTACTACAGAAATGTACGACTCATTCGGTCAGCAAACTGTGATACCTTGCTTGCTGCAGCAGAACAAGTCATCGAAAAGATTTATTTAAGATCACAAATGCACATCATAAAAACAACATTCTCTTTTTTTTTTGTCTTTTTAAATTTTATGGATGACCTAAAATATAAAATAATAATAATAATAAAAAAAACAAGAAAATCATAGACACTCATTTTAAAAATGAAGGGGGGAGTAAGGGTCTACCATTTTCTTTGGAAAAACAAATATTTTCTGTACACTAATATTTTTGAGACTATATTATATTCTCTTCCTCTCAGATTTTTATTTTGTTACCGTAATTTACAGCTATGTTTCTTTTCGAATCTGGTCTTCTTTATTTTTAATTTTATATATATATACCATTTTTAAATTCCATCTTTAAAACAAACATAATCCATACTTTAATAAAATGTATACAGTGAGAGAAAAAGATCATATTGGAATATACAAGAAATTATAATATAAGGCTTTAAACAATTCTTTTAAAATTACTCGATAGTGTTTTTATTGTACAATAGAGGTTCAGATATGTTAAGAAAAACAATTCTTTTACACTTCTAAAGAGGCTTGTACATGATCATCTTTTTTCTTTCTTTCTTTCTTTCTTTCTTTCTTTCTTTCTTTTCAATTCAATACTTTTCAAGAAAACTTGTTAAAAGTTTTGTCAACACCAGTAAAAAACTTCAAGCCTTCAGGTTGTGGTGCTGTGGATCCACATCCACATACCAGCGGATACCTGCAAAATTTGTCGCCATAGAGATATAGTTTGCATGGCTGTGCAGATAAACTGCTTATAAGGTTTGGAGTAAATTTGCAAATAGTTTTTAGATTACAATCCAAACTTGTTGAATATCATTACTAGGACCCGGATGTTTATGACATATTTTCTCTAGGAAGAGACTGCTGGACCAAGTGAAAGAGGATATAGGAACAAGAGGGGTCAACTGGGATACAGTTCTGAGAGAAGAGTGGTACATGGACAGACAGACGTGGAGAGCGCTCTTAATCACACCCGGACAACTGGAATGGGTAACCGATGATGTTTTTTCCAAGGCAGTGTAAGTTGATTTAAGCTAATCTCGTACAAATTATGTCTGTTTGTGATCGGGACCTTACGGCTTTGGTTGGTAGTTTTTGAGTTGATGGGTTGGCAACAAGATTGATTGTTGTAACAAGATCACAATGGAATACAGTCCACTACGGTATATAAGTTATGGAAAAAAACAAGAATAAATAATATGTTTTAGTTTGTGTATTAAAACCAACATTTTAATTAATCCCAACATTTTGGTCCTCCGGGCCGGATGACCAAAATGTTGGGCTTATCGAATTGTTGGTTTTAATACACATATATACCGTAGTATTTATAACAACATTGAACAACCTTTGTTGGGCTTAATTAAAATGTTGGGTTTAATCAACTTATAGGTCGCAATGGAATACAGTCCACTACGGTATATAAGTTGATTAAACCCAAAAATTTAACTAAGCCCAACAAAGGTTGTTCAATGTTGTTATAAATACTACGGTATATAAGTGTATTAAAAACAACAATTCAATAAGCCCAACAATGTCATTAATCATAGTTAACACTCTGAACTGACAAGGGTTGCAATTCTGGCTATATTACATTCATTTTAAACATAGCACATGACATACATAATCTAGGGGAGCGACTTTCTCCTCAAATGTCTGAATGTGTTGCTTTAATGCTTTATCTAACAAATTCAGGCCCGATGAGAGGGAGGGGAAAGCGGGGCTGTAGCCCCAGGGCCCGGATATGCTGAGGGGCCCGACGCGGGAAAATACTAAGAATGGGCAACATAACTTCCATTTTGAAATATTTTTATATGACTTAATTTGGTGTAAATGAACCAGTGAATACGAAATTCGACATGCAAGCTACCCTCTGGGTGTCAAATTACAAAGCTTGCACCTGGCACCCGAGGCCATATGATACAGTATTATTATTTATGGAATATATGCCTAACGAATTTTATAAATTTTCATTGTTATTTTTGCTTCTTTGCCGGGGCAAGGGCACAGTTGCCAGAACTCTCCACGAAAGTTTTGTGCTGGGTAGAAAGGTTCTAATTCAATCTCTGAACAAAAAAATTGACTATATTATTCATGCCTATGGCCTACGAAAACGGTCAGATGCAATGAAAATTAATGTTTTAATGCATGATAATCAACATCTTAAAAAAAGGAACACGCAATGTAAGACATAAAGAAGAGTGGTTGAATAACTGAAAACCAGGTTAACTGATATTCAATATGGACATGCTAACTCCATGGAGTTCTTTGTGGGTTCAAGGAAAACCAGCTTACTACTTCCAAAATAATGTCTCAGGCTGAACAAAATTGAAGGGGCCCGAAAAACTCTGCCCTAGGGCCCGTGATCGCTCTCCACGGCCCTGAATAAATTACAAGTATTATTGTAATGTCAGTGGAGTCGGATAAAGGTTTGTTTATCCTTGCAGGGCTCTAGCTACAGTATAGGCTCTTGCTCAGAATATCATGGATCATGAAGTGCATGAACAGGAGGTCTTGCATTACATCAAAACGTTAATAATTTGGCCATAGCTTGCCATGGTGGGTGAGTGGTTATAGTGTCGGACTACCAACCCCAAGATTGCAGGTTCGCCCCTGGCCATGGTAAGTGATTTTTGAAGGCGACAAAAATCACGACACTCATGTCATACGTTGTTGGCATGTTAAAGAACCCATTTGAATTCAGTAGGCCGTGTTCAATGGCAAAATTAATCTTGGGATTTTCCGCCAACACAAAGTTCCTCCATTTTCTACTTGAAAGAGCTGTAGTGTCAAGGAGTTTAGATATCTAACCTCCTTGACTTTCATAGCATTCCAAGGAACGATGAAATTCGACATGCAAGCTACCCACTGAGTGTCAATTAACAAAGCTTGCACCAGGCACCCAAGGCCATACGATATATTATTATTATTATACTTCGGCCATATTATTGGCAATGTTAAATATTAACTCCTTCAGATAAACATTGAAGGTAGGAGAGGCTGAGGAGGGAGGAGATGAACCTACGCGAATGGAAAGGAAGAAAGTTTGTAGTTTTAAGCGACCGTTAATCACGCGATCATGAGCCACGGGACAGTCTTTTTATGTGGAATCCGAACCAGGACATGGCATTTCACTTAGAAAATCACCCATTCACTGACCGGGAATCAGACCCGGTCCACCATGGTGAGAGGTCAACAGTTTGAGCGCTGCGCCACTATGCCCCATTATGCGAATGGTATGGAATAAACACTCCAGCACTATTCCGAGTCTCTAAAAATAAGCAAGAAATCGCCTCCAATGAGGAGACATCAATAGCTGAATCTGCGGCTGTTCCAACTGCATTATGTTTACATAATGGTCATCAGTTGCATGCACTTGGTGTATGTTGAACCTGTATTCTTGTGATTGTAATAGTATGCAGACAGGGATGGGGTTAGTTAGTTATTATTTTTTTAGGGGGCAGAACTAAGAAGTCATCTGCCCCCTATGGGGTATGTTGCCCAGGACTTGAAATAAGGTACAATCTCGGCATTTGTCTGAAGGAGTGTGGAGAAAACGAGGGAGGGAACCCACATGCAAGATAGCTGCTGTCAGTGGTGGGTTTTGAACCTCCGTCTCTGTTGTTTTAGGGGGCAGAACTATGAGGTCATCTGCCCCTAACCTCCGTCTCTGGGCTTGCTGCGGTTTAACGTGCACGGCTATGTCGCAGGTCATTATGTAGAACAAAGAACCACAGTAAAACATCTTTGATATCTTCTAAAACTTGTCAAGTCTTGAAAAGTATTGAATTTTACAAAATTGATCATGTATAAGGGAACTTTTCACTAAACAATCTTCATAAATGCCATTTAAACTACTAAATGTATTTTTCAATAAATTTTTAAAACCTCATCTCCATAAAAAAAAAGATTCACTTTATTCAGGTGTCACTTCATGGCACAGTTGTTTCCAAGGATTCCTTTCTTTATGGGAACACAATTTGTATTAATACAGATGCATAGATACATGTGCTAAGGCAAGGCTATCTCAGGACTTGGGAGATGACTGGATTTAAACCTGACCAATGACCAGTGCCCATTTCTCCATCACATAGAACCTCATCCCACCTGATTAGGGCAGAGATAACCTTGATGTGCCACCCCTTCAAACAACAATCATCTCATCCAACCAAATAGGAAATACAGAAATCTATATATTCACTACGAATTCAAATTCGTTTGGTTTCTCTTTTGGCATTTCCCAATAGTTCTGCATGCTTCAGATTGTTTAACATCTCAGCGTGGGTGGACCTTCATGCTCGAGAGGAGGATAGCACAAAGCATGTTAGGAGTTCGGGCATTCAGGCATAACAGACATTCATTTCAAATGGCTTCGCTAAAATGTTGACAATTTGTTAAGAACAAATAAACTCACAAATAGCATCAGTTGCTGGAATTATCCACGACTCATATTCTGCCGTAAAATGTGTTTAGGCATCTGTAACTACGTCTTCCTAAACAAACCCAATATCGATAACATTAGGTTTTATGTTTTGCCGCACTCTCAGATTCTAAATTGATGTCCTTGCTTGATAAAACAAATTTTCATATCATCATCAGTTAAAAATATTGTTAGGTTAATTTCCGAATCTGCGATTGAACAGTGTTCCGAGTCGTGTAAGCTGTACGGTATTTGTAAGCGGTCTGACACGAAACAAATATAAACGTCTGAACAATCCCGAGGCTGCATATATTTTAACCATATTGCCCTTTCAGTGGAAAACATCACTTTCGAGACATGCATGGCAAAATGAAGTCTATGACAAATGCACTTTCAATATCATATGCTATGACATTGCTCTTATCTACTGCCAGAAAGGACTTGGAAAGGGGGGGGGGGGGTATATTAATCAGCTACATATACCTGAAGTGCACCTGTAAACATGACATTACAATTATTCTCCTACACATGAAAGTTATGATTTTTAAAAAGTGCCATGAAGTAAACCATCTTAACAAATCAAAACCTTCACACAGAAGGAGATATTCAATTTAACAAATCAAACCAATAATTATTTTTACAGAAAAGCCTTTCTACATTGGTCCATGATATTTTGTTTTTCAAATAATTCACCCATTCATTCTTATTCTGGTGTACAGGTTGTTGTTTGGAACATAAAGATCCCACATACAGGGCATTTTTAATATGCTACACTGAACCAGCAAGGAGAACTAGTATATTCTGATTCAGTCATCACCCAATAATTCACTTTGACAAATCTATCAACAAGTCAGTAGATTTCCTCTTAATTTTGGAATGTTATTTGATACTTTCTTGGTTTACATTAAAAGAAAAATTCATTTCACACGTCACTAATGAAGGTGCTTATCTTAAGCCTTCAAACGATGTAGAATAATCGGTAGAAGAAATCATCACATGAGAAATAATTTCCATTATATAAATTCACCCGCACTTTTATTCAAAGAATAATAATAATTATTATTACTATTATATCTCTACAAAGTTTCTCTTTCTTTTGAAAGTCAAATCTCACTCAATGATGTCCTGTCAATCAGGAGGTATACAAAGACCTCTTTACAATATGCAATGCATGTCTAAATCGTTCATAATAATACACATTGTCCCCTGTTGTTATTCTTTCAGACACGATAGATATAAAAATAAGCCTTCCATTGTCCACATTACAATCCGAAGTCTCTCTCATTAAAAAAGAAAAAAAATATCTGGAAAGATATTGTTCTAGAACACTAAAAAAGAAAAAAAGGAACAGGTCTCCGATGTTGTGGTCAATTGATAACTGAGTCTTTCCTTAAGATTTCCCCCTTCTTTAATTTCAAATTTTTCTTTCCACCATACTTTCCACAACTATATGCTAGTATTCTTATACTACAATATTAATATTATATTTTATTAGTTATTATATAATAATATATATATTATGTATATATTATATAGACTCCAAGGAAATTAACAGCAACATTGACGATCCGAACATACCTTACTATCGTTCTGACAAAAAAAAAAAAGGGGGCCAGAAGAGATTTTTTTTTCATAACATTTTGATGATCACTGTAAGGTGGGGGACAACAAATGTTTTGAATGTCTTTTATAATCATTTTCCGTGTTGACATTATATATCTACTTTACTTATGTCCACTGTACAACACAACCTTACTTTGAGTGAGGTGGTAATTCCTCTTCAGGGACATGTTTCGCACTCCCCAGAAGTCCTCCTTCAGCCTAGTTCAGTAAGAATACAGTCTAAAATATTCACCCTTCAAAGACTCCACAAACAGATCTCATGTCAGTGGATCCCTTCTCATGTTGGAATAGCAGGAAATGAAGAGGCAGACAGATTAGCAAAAAAAGGTACCACACTACAACAACCGTCAGTCAGACTGATTTTACGTCAGCAAAAGGGATCTTGAAAAATACTATCAAAAACAGGTATGAAGAAATGGCAAAGAAAACAGCAGAAACCAAATTATGGAAGGACATTGATGCTAAATGGGATCAATATAAATTAACACCAAGAAGAGAAGCTGTAGCCTTCTTGAGACTTAACACTGGCCATGACTGCTTTGCAGCTCATCTGAAACGAATCAACATCCTGAGATCTGAATAATGCACACTTTGTCACGAACCTGGAATAAAATGGATAAGGGGCACCTGCTACATTGCAACAAACTTGATGTGACTGCCAGAACTTCAGGAAACCTCACACAACTCTATTGGAACACAAGAAAGCTGATGGATTGGAATCCGGGCTAGCCATAGGAAACAACAACAACAACAACATATTCACCTTGTTGGTGATGGTCACACGCGTTAAAATATAAAAATGAGGATAAAATGACACCGATTAGTGAAGGATTAAAATTCTTTAAAAAAAAAGAGTTAAAGAAATTTAAAAACTGGTAAAAGTTTAAAATATGTCGCTCTAATTGTCCGGTGCAGGGGAAATTGTTCTTTTTTCTTGTTTTTCCTCCAAGTAATGATGAAGAGCATTGAGATCATCTTCTGAAGAGCCCAATAGCACACCGGGGCGAAACGCTGTCATTTTGTTGAGTTATGCCGGAACATTTAGCACAATTTGTGTTTAAATATATAATGGCTCAACGGGCAATACATAATTTTCTTCTGAAAATTGTATATTCAATGCCAAGGTAAGGTTATAATTGCTTTGGAGTGGAGTTTCGACTCCCATAGTGCGCTTTGCTCGTGACGCGGATACACATGTATCAAATACGTCTTGCAATGGCCTTCCCAGTGTGTACTTGACAGTGTCTTGGTGAGGTGTGCTTTAACCAACTGAAGAGCCCAATAGCACACCGGGGCAAAATGCTGTCAGTTTGTTGAGTTATGCTGGAACATTTAGCACAATTTGTGTTTAAATATATAATGGCTCAACGGGCAATACATAATTTTCTTTTGAAAATTGTATATTCGTAAGTGCTGGGACACAGTAAATGACGAGAGATGGTGGATGGACAGGAAACGATGGAGAGGCTTATGTTCCAAGCAGACCCGACCAGCGGTTGGAAACTGCTCAAGATGATGATGATGATATTCGTAAGTCATCCCTAGACGATAGAGCATAAGTCCTCTTATTTTCAACGATTTCACAATACTCATCCACCAAGTTGATAAGTGGATAAGTATGTTTCTTTCATTTAAATAAACATACTTGTCATAGAAAATGTAGAGTCAATGCTTCAAGACCATAAAACTTTGCAGTCTGAACTAAGTGTGTAATATCCGTTAAAGGCATGGAGGAACTTCCATTGTGTGAAATTCAGAAGGTACAGAAGAAAAGGGTGCACGAAGCATCGAAGATTAAGGACGAGAGCCTGGCTCGTTACAATGAGAGAAAACAAAGGGAAAGAAATCCCTGTGCAGCTCTGGTAATCGAGGTAAGTCAGCCATTCCCTTCCATGCCCACAGAAGATGATCTCAACGCTCTTCATCATTACTTAGAGGAAAATCAAGAAGAAATGATCAATTTCCCCTGCACCGGACAATTAGAGCGACATAATTTAAACTTTCACCGTATTTAAATTTCTTTTACTCATTTTTAAAAGAACTTTCATCATTCACCAATCAGTCTCATTTCATCCTCATTTATGTATTTTAACGAGTGTGACCATCACCAACAAGGTGAATATTTTAGACTGTATTCTTACTGACTAGGCTGAAGGAGGACTTCTTGGGAGTTCGAAACATGTCCCTGAAGAGGAGTTAGCGCCTCACGCAAAATAAGGTTGTGTTGTACAGTGGACATAATAAGTAAAGAAGATAAATGTTTTTCCATTTTGTTTACTACAGTCATCTCAGGAACATGCAACACACGACAGTAAGTTTCTTTTTACAGCTGTCCGTAAAAGTATTCATGATACATAATAATTTTTACAGTATAATTATATGATAACACTCGTATCTTCCCTTAATCTCACCAAAAAAAAAAAGTCAAATAAAAATCCCTCTTTCAGAGTGTAAACCTCTTAGTATATACAAAAATTTTAATGAGAAGTAGGTATAAACAATAATTAAGAGGTACTATTTATTTCTTTAGTCAATTTATAGTTATTATAGAGATGATCTGGAAGTAGTAGATCACTTCAAATATTTGGGAAGTGAATTGATAGAAAATGCAAGAATGGAGAGCAACAAGAGAATAAAATGTGGGAGTGTCTTCTAACACCAGGTTTGAAGTTAAATTTGGGATAAAGCCTACCACTGAAGGCTAAAGAAGTGATGTTACTTACCAATAATAACGTATGGAGCAGAAACTTGGCCGATGACCAGGAGAGATCAAAGTAGAATACAGGCAGCCGAAATGAAATTCCTGAGGAGTATGGTACAGAAGACGTAGGAGAGAGAGAGAGAGAGAGAGAGTGAGAAATGAAGACATTCGAAAGGAAGTGAATGTACAGAAGTGTAATGATAAGCTGGAGCAGTACAGATTGAGATGGTATGGACATGTGAAAAGGATGAATGATGAAAGAATGCTAACAAAGAAAAGAGAGGATGAGGGAGACCTAGAGTACGGTGGATGGACTTAGTGAAAGACAGTGTGAGAGAACAGAAACTGGAGTGGAGTTCAGTGGTTGAGGAAGGATGGTGGACAGACAGAGTCAAGTGGAGGGGTGCCATATTTGCTCCGACCTGGCTTAGGCTGGAAAATGATGATGATTAGTCAATTGATCAGAGTAACTAGGTGTGATAAAGTGCAAGACCATGGGGCCAGGAGCAGCCTACGTAAACCTCCGACGCGAAGGTATAAGGAGTATGACGTCGCGGCACTTGGGCAAATGTGGTAGTATTTTTAACGAGTGTGAAATTTGTTTTATGGTGATTTGAGCAAGTTTTAATTTTGTTGAACGACTGTGTGTGTACGGCTGTTTTATTTGAACTTCAGTTGTTTCGAGAAAAAGCACTGTAGCGAGTATTAACCATTAAAATATCATTCCTATCTGCATCAGAGTATTAATAGAACTGTAGTATCCTATGATGAATATTGGATTTCCCTAGTATTTCTACTTCAAGAATTAGATGAATTGTTTTTTAACCTTGTGATCTTTCACACGATTGTTCCTAGTATTTCAGTAAGCATTTATCTTCCTATTTGTTGATTTTAAAACCATTGTGCACAGGATTTATTTTGTCAGTGTGGCGGAGGTTCTATCTTATAAATTCAGATGGACGTTTAGTGTGCTGGGATAAACATCTAATTACCACTCCAATAGAGAAGGAACCATCTCAACATTTATTTTTCCCCAAGAAAAGGAAAGATGACAAAGTTCTTTCATTGAATTTTTAGCATTTAGTGCTCTCTTCTGTTGCATTTCTCTGCCATATTCTGTTGGTATCGGGATGTTCGACTGTCCGGTTTGACTTGGAAAACAGCCCGTTTAGTGTGACCTTAAAGTACAGTGTATAGCCTCCACTTTATGAAGACCGCAAGCCTGGTTATCTTTGACCTCTTACGACCCCCCAAAATTGCTTTGCTTGGTTTTCCATTTATGCCATGGCCTCTTCCTACTAACATCTTGCTCATTTTCATTAATCTTCATTTATTTTGCACCTGATGAGGTATTGGAGCGAGTCGGAGAAAATAGGAGGCTGTTACATACCATCCATACAAGGAAGAGGAACTGGCTTGGACACTGGCTGCAAAGAGAGTGTTTTCTGAGGGATGCTCTCCAAGGATCAGTAAACGGAAAGAGAGGAAGAGGACCGAGAAGGTACCAGCTGGTGGACAGTGTCAAGATTGCAGGAAATTACCACCAAATAAAGAGAAGGGTTGAAGACAGGACTGCATGGAGAGCTGCTGTGTGAAGACCTGCCTAAGGGCAGAACACATTATATACATATGATGAGGTTGAAATAAGGAAGGGTATCTTGTTTTCTGGCCATAAAATAATTGCACACCAGGAAGAATACTGCCACAAGTCAGAAAACACACATATAAGGTTAGGACGTAGGTGCAAAATAAACTATGCTCCACTCCTACTATGCATTCATTGTTATGAACCCAGCAGCTGAAGCACGCTCCAAGACGAGAGCGGGAAGATGCAGCAAGTTCGGAGATCAGAGGTTCAAAACCAGGTCGTTCCACACTCCCTCCTGGGCCTTGGTACGGAAGATCAAGAATATTCCGGAAAGAGAGAGAACTGGCATTAAGAGGTCTGAAGAAAGAATAACAACATTCTCCACAATTATGAAAGAATACTATGGCTGACTAACACGAACCATGGTCGGCAGTGGCCAAAACAATCAGTTGTCAACCTACTTCAACATTGAAATGCTTGTATTTTGAGGTTTACACTGCTTAAAATCAGGAAAAGAAGAGAGGCCATTTTGTAAGAAATGTCTTGTCTGTGTCCATCAGCTTGATAATAAGGTACTCTATTCAAATATACAGACACTCTTAAACAGTGCCCCCAATTTATATTTCTTTCTCTTCATAAGTATACCAAGTAATTTGTGTGTTTTTTTGTTTTGTTTTTATATATATTTAATATATACATGTATAGAATCTTCCGTGTAACAACGATGAGAAAACTGGTCCAACCTTTTTTTTCTAAATCTTTCTCTCTTTTCAATTCACCCCAGCCTTCCAACGTCTTCATCATCTCAGCCATTGCAAGTAATAAAGATGACAAAAAAAAAGAAAAAACAAAAAAAAAACACTTTTCCCCCCAAACAAATACACACACGCTTGCATTCCACGCGTAGGCTGATTGATATCTTCAGAAGACGAATCAGAATACTGCAGCTTCTTGCGCCATGTCGAGTCTTGCTTATTTGACAGTCGAGAAGTTCTGTGATTGGTTCTGATTGGAAGCGACCCAGGAGCTAAATACATCTCTGCAAAAAAAGAGAAAAATACAAAATCAGGAATATTTTCTCATTATCGTCAACTGGGCTTGAATCGGCTGACCTGTGTTGTAATTACAAGCAAACAATTACTGTACCGGTATATTATTCCTTTTATATAACCACTAGCTACAGGTGCTAAGCTACAGGTCATAAATAAATTAAATTGTGAAGGTGACAGTTAAAACGGGATAGGCGATGTGCTGCGCGGAGGGAGAGTAAGGATGGAAAATTTTATCCAACTACACCGCTCGGCGTTGACTGTGTTTTATAGCACTAATTTAGGTTTTACTCGCTAACCGTTGGAGATAAACGAAACGTGATAAGGACCTTTCAGATAGAAAATTAAATTTGAAACCCCGTATATGCCATCAAAAGTTTGCTATTTCTTAGAGTTCTCTTTTTATTTGAATTGGAAATATGAAAGTTTGAAGCCAAAGGGTGTAGTGACATCACTAAAATGGTCGCCATCTCTAAATAGTGCAAAGTATCAAAATCAAAAGTAGCCTATATGTTAACCAGGTAAATCAGCTACATCCATGTAAAATTTCATGTAACTCGGACCAGTGGTTCTTGCGTGATTGAGTAATACACAGACACACACCATTTTTACATATAAGTACAGATAAACCAAGGGTTCGATTCCCAGCTCCGTCAGATATTTAAGAAGCTAAAGATAGCTTTGAAGCCATTTTTCAGTGTTGCCATATTAACAATTGATATTGTAGCTTTCAGTCCATCAACACAAAGAACAAAAATTACAATTACTGCAATATGTGAAAAATAACCTGAAGTAAATTACATGTGATTGAGATATATATACATATTGTTACAGACTACTGAAGAAGAAAACTAAGGGATGACATGTTTTGCTCGTCAAGTGAGCATCATCAGATCCAAATATGCAAGACAAACAGCTCTACTAAACTAGGGGTTTTCTTGGATTTAGTTTTTGGAGGGCAGGGACTGTCTATAAGTGTCACTGTAGGTTTGGTAGTGCCACTCTGGTTGGTTCATCAGTTTAGGGGCTGCGACAATGCGGTCATGTAGACCTGAATAACGATTCTAATGGGGTGAGGGGGTCTCCGCCCAATCAATACAATTTATTACTGGCAATTAACAATTTATTGCCTCTGAGGACATGTTTCGGGCTTCATGGGCCCTTCTTCAGCCGCATAGATTATGAACATATTCACATCCATCATATTAATTCGACACAAATCATGCATATTTTGAGAAAAACATTAAAAGTAACACTCTAAAAGCTATTTCTAAAACATCATCTTAACCAAATTATAAAAACAAAAACAAGTACAGCTAGAAGTGACATGTGTGGTCTTAGTGCCCTTCTTAATGTTTTGATCTGGTATAATGCCCAATTCAAAGTGCTATTAAAATATTTATTTAAAATGTTTAAAAAATATTTGGAGATAATTAGAAGATGACCAATGGGCTTATTGGCTCTCCTTTGTAGTTCTGCGTCCCATTTTTCAGCCGATCTTCATGGTTTGGCTTGAGAGTATATATTGAACAAAGCTGGACCGTTGCCTTTCCGGTCTTTTTCCTTAATGCTGGATTGGGTAGAGACATTACAACCTTGTGATGAAACGTCAATCGGAACCTATGAAGGGGGTGAACCAGCCAAAGAGCATGTCTGCTGTCCAAACTATAAAGAGATAATAATGAGTCTTAAAAGGAACGAATGCGTCAGAAAAACGAGGGATAAAACGAAAATTTGTACTCGAATTGAAGGTATAATTGACTGTCAGCCTTCCTATCTGGAGGCTGTAATAGGAAGAAAAAGAAGTATCATTATAGTCGCCTACACGTAGGAACATGTAAGAGGATGACTCAAAGCACCGGATTGCTTACCTTTACTTACGCTGTTGATGGTTCAGAATGTGCTGTGTCTGACGGCACGTTGCTGTGTGAACTGAGCTAGCCCGACCTTGTAGCAGGTCAGGAACTGGAAGGAGGGGAGGGGGAGGGAGGAGATGTGTGTGGGGGTAATGATAGACTTGTTGCAAAGCGGAGTATGTCTTAAGTTTGTGGCCTTAATTGGATATGTGTGAGGGGTGGGGGCCTTAACGTGGGGGAGGAGAGATAAACAAGGAGGCTGACGAACAGATCTGAGCTTCAATAATTATGTTTATGTTTTGACTGCTATGATTGTTGTGGCGAAGGAAAAAATTTATAAATATTTTCAAAAAGTATGTTAGCATCGAAATTGATTTCGTTTAGATTATGTATCGGATTAGTGCGCTGTGCATTATCTATTTCAATTTGCTCCAATATATTCAAAATAGGCCCTTTTCTGACGTAGTGGATAATTTCTAAATCTTTCTTTATGTTTGTAAAGATGTGATTAGCTTCTTTCATATGGTTCCCCATGGCCGAAAATTTTCTATGTTTGATTGCATTTACATGTTCAAGGTATCTCGTAGTGAAACTACGTCCGGTCTGTCCTAGGTAATGTGAGTTACATTGCTGGCATTTGAGTTTATATATGCCTGAGGAATTGTATTTGTGGGATTCATTTATTTTATTCGAATTATAGATTATTTTATGGTTATTGTTGTTAGTCTTGAACGTGATTTTGGTGATGAATTTCTTTAGAATGTTTGCTATGTCATAGGTGTGCCGATTAATATATGTAAAGACAGCAAATTGAGTTTTTTCTTTTCTTATGGGGGTGAGTCGGGAATTGGGTTTGTTTTTAATTTTGTTGATGATTTTTTCTATTTCTGTTCTGGAGTACCCGTTGGCTTCCGCTATTTGCAAAATGACGTTTATTTCATGTTGGTAGTCTTGTTCGGTCATGGGGGTGCTGATGGCCCTGTTGACAAAGCTTATAAAAGCTGCCCTTTTATGGCTTTATGGATGGTTAGAATTATTCTTTATAACTGTGCTGGTTAGCGTGGGTTTCCTATAGATGCTATATTGGAATTTTTCGTTTTTGATGGACAGATTGAGATCAAGGTAATTAATTGAATTGTTGTTGGTTTCGCCTGTGAATGTAATGTTAGGATCTAGGTTATTCAGCCTAACGAGAGGTTGGTTAGGTTGGTGACATTTCCGTCATTAATGACAAATATGTCATCCACATATCTTCCCCAGAATTCTATGCCTTTTATTTTGTTTAAGATTTCATTTGCTTCTAAGTGGTCGATATAGATGTTGGCAAGAATCCCAGAGGCTGGGGATCCCATTGCTAGACCTTGGTTCTGTTTATAAATTACAATTACTTTAAATTCAATAATAGCATTTATAAACAGAACCAAGGTCTAGCAATGGGATCCCCAGCCTCTGGGATTCTTGCCAACATCTATATCGACCACTTAGAAGCGAATGAAATCTTAAACAAAATAAAAGGCATAGAATTCTGGGGAAGATATGTGGATGACATATTTGTCATTAATGACGGAAATGTCACCAACCTAGACCAGCCTCTCATTAGGCTGAATAACCTAGATCCTAACATTACATTCACAGGCGAAACCAACAACAACAATTCAATTAATTACCTTGATCTCAATCTGCCCATCAAAAACGAAAAATTCCAATATAGCATCTATAGGAAACCCACGCAAACCAGCACAGTTATAAAGAATAATTCTAACCATCCATAAAGCCATAACAGGGCAGCTTTTATAAGCTTTGTCAACAGGGCCATCAGCACCCCCATGACCGAACAAGACTACCAACATGAAATAAACGTCATTTTGCAAATAGCGGAAGCCAACGGGTACTCCAGAACAGAAATAGAAAAAATCATCAACAAAATTAAAAACAAACCCAATTCCCGACTCACCCCCATAAGAAAAGAAAAAACTCAATTTGCTGTCTTTACATATATTAATCGGCACACCTATGACATAGCAAACATTCTAAAGAAATTCATCACCAAAATCGCGTTCAAGACTAACAACAATAACCATAAAATAATCTATAATTCGAATAAAATAAATGAATCCCACAAATACAATTCCTCAGGCATATATAAACTCAAATGCCAGCAATGTAACTCAGATTACCTAGGACAGACCGGACGTAGTTTCACTACGAGATACCTTGAACATGTAAATGCGATCAAACATAGAAAATTTTCGGCCATGGGGAACCATATGAAAGGCGCTAATCACATCTTCACAAACATAAAGAAAGATTTAGAAATTATCCACTACGTCAGAAAAGGGCCTATTATGAATATATTGGAGCAAATTGAAATAGATAATGCACAGCGCACTAATCCGATACATAATCTAAACGAAATCAATTTCGATGCTAACATACTTTTTGAAAATATTTATAAATTTTTTCCTTCGCCACAGCCATCATAGCAGTCAAAACATAAACATAATTATTGAAGCCCAGATCTGTTCGTCAGCCTCCTTGTTTATCTCTCCTCCCGCACGTTAAGGCCCCCACCCCTCACACATATCCAATTAAGGCCACAAACTTAAGACATACTCCGCTTTGCAACAAGTCTATCATTACCCCCACACACATCTCCTCCCTCCCCCTCCCCTCCTTCCAGTTCCTGACCTGCTACAAGGTCGGGCTAGCTCAGTTCACACAGCAACGTGCCGTCAGACACAGCACACTCTGAACCATCAACAGCGTAAGTAAAGGTAAGCAATCCGGTGCTTGAGTCATCCTCTTACATGTTCCTACGTGTAGGCGACTATAATGATACTTCTTTTTCTTCCTATTACAGCCTCCAGATAGGAAGGCTGACAGTCAATTATACCTTCAATTCGAGTACAAATTTTCGTTTTATCCCTCGTTTTTCTGACGCATTCGTTCCTTTTAAGACTCATTATTATCTCTTTATAGTTTGGACAGCAGACATGCTCTTTGGCTGGTTCACCCCCTTCATAGGTTCCGATTGACGTTTCATCACAAGGTTGTAATGTCTCTACCCAATCCAGCATTAAAGAAAAAGACCAGAAAGGCAACGGTCCTGCTTTGTTCAAAATATACTCTCAAGCCAAACCATGAAGATCGGCTGAAAAATGGGACGCAGAACTACAAAGGAGAGCCAATAAGCCCATTGGTCATCTTCTAATTATCTCCAAATATTTTTTAAACATTTTAAATAAATATTTTAATAGCACTTTGAATTGGGCATTATACCAGATCAAAACATTAAGAAGGTCACTAAGACCACACGTGTCACTTCTAGCTGTACTTGTTTTTGTTTTTATAATTTGGTTCATTCATTTTCAATTTGGTTAAGATGATGTTTTAGAAATAGCTTTTAGAGTGTTACTTTTAATGTTTTTCTCAAAATATGCATGATTTGTGTCTAATTAATATGATGGATGTGAATATGTACATAATCTATGCGGCTGAAGAAGGGCCCATGAGGCCCGAAACATGTCCCCAGAGGCAATAAATTGTTAATTGCCAGTAATAAATATTGTACTGATTGGGCGGAGCCCCCCCCCCTCATCCCATTAGAATCGTTATTGTACACGTCAATACGGACCTTGTGGAATGGATAATCCTCCAATTAATCATGTAGACCTGTGTAGTTTGGGTGTGTGTAGAATTTATCTCATAACCGGTGTTAATTGTGACGACTGTGTTTTTAATTCAAGAAAGGACTGCATACATACGATTTTGAAGTAGTTCCAACTTTTGCTACCAAACGCCACCATCAACGACCTACTAGTTCTATACTTTGTTACTAGAGCCACCCCAGTCGGCTCCTGGCGACGAACATTGGAACCTAAGAGGATTAGTCAAAGATAACCTATAATTTATCTTCACACAAGTGTAATTAGTGGAAGGTACTTTACCATGCCATAAATCTATGACATGGGCCCGCCGGCTTCACTTCCCCTTCGAAGAAAGGCATACTGAGGGATTTTGAACGCTCTTTAAAAAATCCTGCGAATTCGGCCGGGTTTGAACCCGCGACCATGAACATAGAGGCTCAGCATGCTATCAACTACGCCACCAAAGCCGCCGTAGTGCCACTCTCATCGGAGACAACACCACAAGGTCACTTTCGCTTTCCATTTCAGACTCTACACCCTCATCACCAACATTATTTGAAGTCATAGTTCAACCATTCCACAAAGAGCCCTTCCTTATTCACGTAGCAAACTCACTTCACGCCCTTGGGACCATCACAAGATAGTAAGTTATTGCATTTGGACATAAAAAATAAAGTTTCCAACATGATAAATTCCAAAGTATTTTTAAAGAACTTACGAGGGAAGTATCAGGTAAAACAGGTAGAAACCTATCTTGAAACTTTGTGGATGCAATCATTGTACTATAAGAGGACAACGTGCGGAAAATCAGCTGGCAGATTGAAATGCAAGGCTCCGAAATCGTACCCGACATCCTGGTACGCAGGCATGTCTGCTGGAGGAGCTGGACATCCCTGTGGCACTCGGAGCACTAGCGAGGCGGGGCGTATATGCTGCCTGGAGCGTGCGGCTCCTTCCTACCGGCCTTGAGTGCTTGGGTGGTCAGGGCTGTCCATTCCAACGTGTGCGGTACTCGCTACCTCCCATTGATTTATATGAGGGATTCGCCACATGATTTCGGAGCCTTGAAGTTCAATCTGGCTGCTGATTTTCCTCACGTTGTCCTCTTATAGTACAACGATTGCGTCCACAAAGTTTCAAGATAGGTTTCGACCTGTCTTACCCGACACTTCCCTTGTTAGACTAATTTATTGATACAATACACAACAACCTTGTTTATCCGGATTAAGTAGGACCGGAACTGAGCACTTATTGAGCACTTTTCTTACATTTACAATTGTTTTACACACTGAAATAATGTGCAAGTTTTTTCCGTTTTACATTTGTACAGCGTTTGCACACAACACGATCACGAAGACCTTGGTAATCCAAATTGGTTTCAAATATTCCTAAAGGAAATATGATGGAAAGTAACATCATATTTCCTTAGGGAATATTTGAAACCAAATTGGATTACCAAGGTAAGGTTGATTGTTTTTGTGAAAGGGAGTTTGCCTCCCTTAGCCCATTGGCATTACTCGTGACGTCAATACTACTTGTATTTTGTGTCTGTTAATGGCCTTCTCAGTATGTGCTAGCCACGCGTCTTGGTGAGGTGTACCATACCAACTGACGAGCCCATGGTACACTGGGGCGACACGCTGCCAATTATAATTGGAGCTAACCGGACCATTTTATCATATTATTTGATATTACATCCGCTCAAATGGAAACTATCATCATATTTCCTTTGGGAATATTTGAAACCATATTTATACATATGTCATCTTTGAAAAATTAATTTTAGTTAGTTAGTTATTGTTGTTTTAAGGAGCGGAACTACGAGGTCATCTGCCCCTAAAAAAAATAATTTTATTAACATCAAATTAAAGCCCACATTTGACGGTTTTTAGCTATTTTTATAAAATTTCTCATAGAAAACCCAAGTGAAATACTAACAACAAAGCTTTGCTCGTACAGTCGGGATGACTCACTTTACGCACTTTTGCTATAAAGCGATTAAAAATCTACATAATTACATAAAATGTTAAAAATGTACAAGTTAGGTTGAGGATTTACAATCATCGTGTGGGACGATTTGATGATCGAGCATGCAGCGCTGCAAGGCGGCGTGTAGTTGGTCTCAAGGAGAGTGCTGAGTAGCTGTGTTGCGTTGTTTCAGTGTTGACTGGCGGCATGTGGTCATTATTAAAGAGAGCATTAAGTTAACTAGCTGTGTTTTATTATTTCTAAAAACGTTATGGAGAAAAGCAAGTGTGATCAAAATGCTTCCAATAGCAAAAAGCAATGGAAATCAGTAACGTTTGAAGAAAAGCTGAAAGTTATAAAGCGATATGACCGCAATGAGCGCACTGTGGACTCTGTCAGAGCTACAGGAATCTCGGAATCAAATCTGAGAACCATAAGAAGTCAAGCAGAAAAAATTAAAGAAAGCTGCAAAAGTGCGACCAGAACATTTCTGTCAATACGAGAAAAGAGGACCCCTGGCTTTAAAGTCTCCAAAGATCACCTCAATTTGTTGTTAGGAGGAAATGTGTCTCAATCATAAAATCAAATGGAAACAAATACTCCCAAGATAAAATCAAAGCCCTGTAGGACTATCATTCCGAGAACCCACGAGCACTCCATTGCATTTCTTCAAGACTCCTAGGCTTTTTATTTTTCCCTTGAAATAGCCCCTATCTCCTATCTAATCCATATTTTACTACATTCACTTTATGAGTTTTCGTATTACGCAATGATTACTCCGAACAAATTCATCGCGTAAATCAAGGGATGCTAACCTTTCAAACTGAAAAATCGGGAAATTTCGAGGACGATTGATGTCTAATCATATTTCTTCAACATAGCCCATTTTCGATGAACCGACAAAATCACTCCAAAAAACTAAAATAGCCTACCGGCATATTAATGCCAACATCTAAGTTATACACAAATAATTTCAAGTGTTAAACAGATACAATAAGTCCACAGCCTACAAATACTTCTCAGCCACAGGCTACTATGGAAACACACGCAGAATTAACCATCGACTATTTCAAACAAAGAGATTCAAATCCAACTAAGCGGTACGAGTAGTTATGGAGAATTATCTATAAATCATCGATAGGAAGTAAACCTGCGGTATTGAAACACACTTCTACACACGTAAAATCGACTTGTTCGATGGATGGCTGAAGTTTGTCATCTCGCACTTTAGGGCCGAAATTACCTGTGCGAGTTTTTAAAAAATCAGGAGATTTAATACATTAAGCAGGAGTGCGGGAGAAATAGTGTAAAATCGGGAGTCTCCCGCCTAAATCTGGAGAATTGGCAGGTATGCGCCTGCAATTACTTTAGTTTCATTGTAACAACATCGCTGAAGACGGCCATATTATGGCTGAAACTGGTACATGTGATTAATTTTTATTGACTAAGGTGTAACCATCATCATCCTCCTCCCTTCATGTACTGTATTTAGGGGCCGTATTTTTTGGTAATAGCGATACGCGCGAACATTTTTCATATCTCCTTTCTTGCCTATATATGACCTTGTAGGTACTTAAAGTAGCGTATTTTAGCAAAATGAACTCGCGAAATATCACGAAATCTGATTTATTGCGCGAATTGCACAAAATATACTCCACTTGATACGAAAATGCTAAATATTATCGAAAAAGCTCTGCAATAAACGTTTAAATGCTTCTGAGGAATTGAACATCGTTGTTTTCTTCTCGTTTGATTGATAGTGTCAACACCAAGTGCTGCATTTTCTCTACACAACTGCGTACAAAGCCGGAAGTATGTGTATTCAGTTCCGCGATCTCCAAGGCTATCGATGAAAATCGATATCTGCTATCGATTACATCAAATGGCGTTGTGGTCGTAGATACAGCAGTCTGAGTTCGCGACTGATAAAACTATCGGCAAACATCCAGCATTTACGTATAAAAATGCAGAATATTAGAGTCACAACAGTTTTCTCGAGGGCCGAGGAATACAACAGTGAGGGGTTCTATGTATTTGACGCCGCAAGAAAGATTATAAAGTGTAAATACTCCAATGTTTGTATTCAGTGGGAACGAAAAGACACGTGCGATAAACACTGCAGGGATTCAGCAACGCATAAAAAGAGGAAGAAAGAAGGAAACTAACATAATTCTAAGCAGCAAATAACATTCGGTGATACTCTACACATTGCAAAGAAGTTGAAAAACCACCTTATCACATAATTTGTTAGATTTACCCCATTCTATAAGGAAGATTTCAAAAGAAACATCGATCATTATGACAATTTATTTCGCGAAATACCCGCCGAAATAGCGTCAGTTTTAACACCGAAATCAACGATTTTATTTCACCAAAAAATAAGGCCCTTACCTGTATTAGTCCTAGAAGAACTGTTACGGTCTATACAAAAGATTTGCATTTTCAAGCCATCTTTTCCTACGGCAACCTAGAGATCTCTTCCCTCCCTTGACGACTGCTTTAGGGATCCTGCTTCTGTCCAACCTGTTGAGGTGTCCCAGCCAATTCCTCTGGTATTTATGGATGTATTCCAATACAGGTCTGCTGTTAAGACCATTGAGCACTTCTGTGCTTTATTTGTGATCCCACTTAGTGACTCCAGCTGTTCGTCGCATATATTTAATTTACGTGGTAGTTATTAGTTTCTCATCGCATTTCCACAGGGTCACGCTTCACTACCATAGCAAAATACTGGCTTTGTTAAGGTTTTGTAGATTCTTGTTCGGGTTGTATTTCTGAACTAATGATGGTCTAAAAATTGTATTGATGATTCCTAAACATCTGTTGAATTTGAAGATTTTCTTGAGTATGTCCATTTCTTCAAGGAAAGATAGCTTGCAACCAAGGTATTTAAAATCGTTTACTGTTTCCAAAATGTTATTATCCAAGCAGATCTTTCTTCTTACTGGTTCCGTGCTACAGAAGGCCATTATCTTAATTTTCCCCAAGAGATATTTCCATTGAGTAGTTTTCTGACACTAGTTTCAGGTTATACATTGAACGCTGTAGATCATCTAAGGTGTAATAAATTTGGTTGGTTCCTTAGTTTAGGGGCTGCGACAACGCGGTCATGTAGCCCCGTGTACTTTGGGTGTGAAGAATTTGTCTGATAACCGGTGCTAATTCTGATGGCTGTATTAGTGTGTGTTATCTGTGATTCAGGTAGAAGGACTGCAGACCATTAATTTTTTCAAGTAGTTCCTACTTTTGCTGCCAAATGCCACCATCCACGACACCTAGCGGCGGACGTGGCTACTAAATGTCATCGCAGTCAGCACCTAGCGGTGAACTTTGGAACTAATATAACCTTATCAAACTAACCTACAAATTTTAGCTTCCACAAGTGTAGTTAGTGGAAGGTTGTTTTTCATGCCATAAATCTATGACATGGGACTGCCGCGCTGGCTTTACTTTCCCTCCAAAGGAAGGCATACTGAGGGATTTTTAACGCTCTTAAAAAATCTGACGACTTCAGCTGGGTTTGAACCCGCGATCTTGGGCATAGAAGCTCAGCATGCTACCAACTATGCAACCAAAGCTGCTGAAATAAATTTATTAAATACCAATACGTATTCATTTAGATTATTTGACAACCCAGATAATGTCACATATTCTTCAGATTCAATCTAGTAATCACCGGCACATACACTATTGATATACTCGGCTAAATTGCCATTGTTCTGGAATACACCCATCACAGTACACAATATGTACGCCTTTCGAAAAAAAAAAAAAGCTTCATACACAAAGAGATTGGCGCAATTATAGTCATAATTATTTAACTTTAGCCATCCTCATTACTTGGCAAGCAAAATAAGGGCCACATAATTATACTTGAATGAAGAAGAGAACAGAAGCAACTGAATAATAGAAGTCCTGCTTCATGCAAGTACCTTGTGTGTGGTGTTCCGCCTCATTTTAGTTGCAAGTAACTTCGAGGTTGGCTCATTCCCTGATAAACGGATTGGCTGCATCTTGAAAAGATGAAAAAGAAAGTGATAGCGGGCATAAGTTAATACGGATTCCTTCCATTATTGTTATTAATTTGAGGCCCTGAACCAAACTGTATAGCTCTCATCACATCTTTAACTTTGCACAAGTATTCAAAGAACTTACAACAAGATTACATTATACATACCTAGGTAGTGGGTGTGGTTTATAGCCTTTGCAATAAATGTGAAATTTGTCTGAAACTCATCAAGTCGTGTATCGTCACACTTTGTGACCATTACAAGTGGATTTTAGCAGTATGTAACCGTTTCCCGGCCTTATTTCTGGCCATGTTATCCCCAGTTATTACCTTATTACCGTATTTACTCGCCTATAAGACCCCCCCCCCCTCACCTATAACCCCCCACCCCCCCCCCTCAATTTTCGACTATTATTGGGGGGGGAATAATTGTAAAAAAAAAAGGGAATTGGGAAGGAGAAATAATCAGAAAAATATAGCAAATAGGCCTACAACATTCCAGTTAACGGTAAAACCCACGCTTCTGCCTGCACCACCTGTGCGTTGTTACGACATACACCCCCTACCCTCCAGCTTACGAGTAACGGGTCTCGCGGCCGAGTGTAGTGTATAATTAAGAAGTGCGCAGTACACAAGCAGGACTGAAGATGAGCAAGAGAACAAGTTTTACGGCATCCTTCAAGTTGGAAGTGCTAGAATTTGCTGCAGAAAATGGAGTGAAAGCGTTGAGTCGTAAATACGAAGTGCAGCCGTGTATGATTCGGTATTGGCGCAACCAAAAGGAAAAATTATTGGGAACCAAGAAAACTTCTGTGTCCTTCCGCGGTGTGAAGAAAGGAAAGTATAAAAATGTGGACATAAAAGTTTTGGAGTGGGTTCAAGAAACAAGAGACAATAGCCACGCTGTAAATCACGAAATGTTGCAGTTTAAAGCACGAGAAATTGCGAGAAGTCTTGGCATTGCAGGGAATGAATTTAAAGCTAGTAGAGGTTGGGCAGAACGCTTTATGCGCCGAAATGGACTAAGTTTGCGGAGAAGAACGTCACTTGCCAATGACTTTATGAAAGTCCGTCGGTATTAGAAACAAATCTTTCGTATTTCAGATGCCGCGCAACGTGGCAACACTGCGTAACCTTGAACACAACACACGCACCACAGTGCGGCTCCGAGCTGCCTTAGTCCTGTGACCAGTCAGCTGTGATGATGCAAGGCAGTGGCTATTTATATGGGCTATTATAACTTTTATCGTAAATAAAGTGTAGGTTACAATAACTATTTTGTGTGTTGATTTAAGGACGCTAGGTGCTTCTTTTTTTGCCTTTATACCACGCCATCCTTACCTATATCAAGGGAAATTTTCCCCTATTTTATACCCCCCACCCTATTTTTGACGCCAAAAATTCGGACAAAAGGGGGGTGTTATAGGCGAGTAAATACGGTAGCTCTACATAAGACCCCGAATCATTTATGGCCAAAGGAAGCTGAGCAGCAACGATTTCAGTGAATAGACTCAAAGAAAAACCTGCCATCCGTGCACCTTTTAAGCTTATGCTGGGTAAACCATTAGAGATACCGAGCAAAGCCGGGGCGAGTTACTAGTTTTAGTGTATGTAAAAGATTGGAAATGGAATAAAAATTGCTCATAACATAAAAACAATTCCACATAGTTATCTAAAATTTTAGAAGTATATTCCATTATCGTGTTGGCAGCTATTTTTCAGTGTTGCGTTAGTGAACAAAATTTTATACTTTTCAGTTGGTCAACACAATTGTACTCAATTACAATGGGTCTTTCTCTAATCCTGAAAAAAAAATGTACACGAGATTAATTGATAATAATTATTGTATGGCCTCGGGTGCAAGCTTTGTTATTTGACACCCAGAGGGCAGCTTGCATGTCGAATTTCGTTGTTCCTTGGAATGCTATGAAAGTCAAGGAGGTTAGGTATCTAAGCTCTTTGACACTATAGTGCTTTCTAGTAGAGAAATGAGGAACTTTGAGTGGCGGAAAATCCCGAGATTAATTTTGCCATTATGAATACGGCCTACTGAATTCAAATGGGTTCTTTAACATGCCAACAACGTATTACATGCATGTCGTGATTTTTGTCGGCTTTCAAAAAATCACTTACCACGGCCAGGAGCAAACCTGAAAGCTTGGGGTTGGTAGCCCGACACGTTAACCACTCACGCATCGTAGCAAGCATGAGATTACAGTAATTAATAAACTTGGTTGACCAGTTTCGACCGCCAAGCCATCATCATCACATCCTTCACACTTAGGCTAATAAATCTATGTCTACAAGACTGGTTATGGTATTTAAAGTATGTACACATCTAGTTTCACAATTTAATAACTACTGCAAGAATGCAGGGGTAGACTAACAAGGGGACCCTATGGCAATCGGATTTTTGTAATTTTTCCCGCTTCGGGTACGTCAAGTTCAGACCTCGAACAATAATTTTCCAAAGCCGTTCAATGCCATATCAATAAATTCTCGAGAAAATTGACTTCGAAGTTTTCCGAGCGCTTCATATCCAGTAAAGATGTTACCGAGTTCGAGCAGGACGCGTGGCTCACCCGGTAACGTTCGGGCCCAGTAATCGTCAGGACGCAAGTTCAAGTCTCACTTCGGGTGCTGCTTTTTTTCTTTCTTTCAATTCGTATACTACTAATGTGATTGAAATATAAAAATCATCATCAGGCGGATTGTCGTCCTCCACGCCAAGAAACACTATCTGCTTCTCTGGAAACCAATGGTCAAATGCTACTTCGAACAGGCATCCCTTGCGAATGACGTGGTATGTATCCCTTCCACCCGTCCTGGAATACCCACAAATCCTTTGTGCTAGAGCAGCTGTGACAAAGGCAAACGATACACACAGAACTGATTTCATCGGCATTCAATTTTACTCATTCCATTGTTTACATTAATTTATTCTTCTATTTATATTTTTATTAATCTACAAGGTGTGAATAATATTGCTGGATATTATTTTTGTCGCTTATTCGCAATTTCAATTAGGATATAATTAGAAATGAGACTTGTGTTTTTTCATTGCAAATTATAATTACATATCTGTGAATCATTACAAACTTTATGATTTTTATATTTCAATCACATAAGTAGTATATGAATTGAAAGAAAGAAAAAAAAATAGCACCCGAAGCGAGACTCGAACTAGCGTCCCAGCGATTACTGCGCCCGAACCTTACCGGGTGAGCCACGCGTCCTGCTCAAACTCGGTAACATCTTGACTGGATATGAAGCACTCGGAAAACTTCGAAGTCTATTTTCTCGAGAATTTATGAATATGGCATCAAACGGCTTTGGGGAAATTATTGTTCGAGGTCTGAACTTTACATATCCGAAGCGGGAAAAATTACAAAAATCCGATTGCCGTAAGGTCCCCTTGTAAGATTAGAATAAGTTAATCAGATTGCCTTGGATGTACAGAAAGGTGTGGTAGCTACCGGTACCAATTTCCTGCCTATTAATTTCATTCCTAATCTTATCTTTCCTGGTCTTCTGGTTCATTGTTCTGATGATTTTCATTTCTGTTGCCTGCATTTTACTATTAGCCTTGTTGAGTAAGGTACATGTTTCAAGTCCATAGGTGAGAATTGGAATGAAGTACCGGCAGGTGTGAAACTTGCTAATTTTGCTTTCTGGGGTATTTTGTCATCCCATAGTAGATTTCTCACTTGACAATAATAAAGAGAAGCTCTTTTGGTCCCGTTTAAGGATCTCTTGTTTTATAGTTTTGTCCTTTGAGACAACACTTCCAAGGTACTAGAAACAGATTGCAGCCGAGTTCCCTCCAGAAAGATGTTTGAACATGAGCCTTTGCTGTTGAAAGCCATTTCAACTGTTTTTGTTTGACTGATCTTTAGTTCGAATTCATTAAACTTTTAAAATATTAATTCAACAACCTAGATATATGGTGCACCACATCAGGTTAAGTGACCATTGATAGTTTACTGCTATGCTTAATAATTTCGTTCATTTAATGCTTTATATTTGGCTGATGAAGGGGACAAGAATTGTTCATTGGTCCCTGAAACATGTACCATTTCCAAGAACAACTTAGTTAATAATTTTTTCATTTAAGTATTGATTCAGGTGGAAATATAAATTTTTGTTAAAACTGTATAAGCACATCAATACGGAACCATTATGAGTAATTTAAATCATAGAATTCTTTAAACTTGTCATTCCAAAAGTTTAGTTTCTCCTGCATTTCTGTTTCTCCCCATATCAACAAATCATCTGCAAATGCCCGAGTTTTAGGCTCATTGTAATTTTTCTTGGACAGATTTTATCAAGGAGGATGATGATGCAAGTATAAGAGATTCGTCACTTTTGGTTATAGAATTTCCGAGAGAGAACACCGCCCGAGGCTATGGATTGTACTTGCAAGTCTGGCAACATAAAAAGTAAAAAGCCATATGAATATAGCCTTTATTACACATAATTGAACAGTATGTTCTGCGATGAGTTATTGATTATTGATGAAAATAACACAAACATAACTGCGCCTTTCGCTAGGCCGGATACCAGACAATTAAAAGTTTTTTTCAAAAGTAAAGCAAAGAACTCTTGGTTTATGGAAATTCAAAATTATCTGGATGAACTCGGCTTGACAATGTCCCAAATTGCTAACAAAGATGAGAAGAATATCTTGAAAAACAAGAACATCCGACTTCCCTTAAAAACCTTTACCCGCAAAACTTACACCATAAGTGATGCAGAGAGAGCGGCAAGGTCGACTAGAATGAAAATGTTTTGGGAAAAGAAGAAAATAAGAAGCTGAATTTTTAATATTGTTTTTGAGACATGTATATACTTGTTTTGGTTAAGTGCTCCAATGAGGGCATAACATATGTAAATAAATAAATAAATAAATGTGATAATTCGAGGTTTTCCATAATTCACGGAAGTACGTGCATTAATTACCGCGAATTATCGCGAGTGCACCGTCTGTTAGGTAGTCAGCCCAAAGGCTGGTTGGCTCCTCAAAAAGCACCGCCGTTAGGTTATGTGGGTAGATACCAACAAAAGCCCAAGGCAGTGCTATATTGAGGCGTGCACTGTATGGTGAAAATTCGGTTAGTCAACCAGCTTTTCATCCATTCTAAATAGGTGACCAATGAATTTGAGTCATCCCTTCTTTATGGAATTCAACAGTCGTGCGTTACTTTGATATAATTCTGTGCTTCCTCAGAAACTGTATTGCCCAGACATGATCTTCGGGCACATTATCTTCTTATGGATCTTTCTCTCAAACATCTCTGCTTCCCTCAGATCAGTCTTTCCAGTAATTTGGAGTAATTCACTTCCATAGACACACTCAGGTTTAATCACTGTATTGTAATGTCAGAGTTTAGCTTGCATTGTGATCGCCTGGAGATGATAGTCATCATTAGGGCCTGGATGTTGATGCAGTAAACAAAGTTTAAAAAATGCACTTAACATTTTCAAAAATGACTATAATAAATGACCTAAAAAATCGGAAAAAGCACTATAAAATGGAGAAAATGATCTTATAATAATAGACGAAACTCACCAATATTTCAAAAATTTGAAAAATGCAATATAAAATGGAGAAAATGATCTTATAATAATTAACTCACCAATATTTCAAAAATGACATCTGAAGCTCAAACTGAAAAGTCAATCAAAATAGATTTCTAGCACTTAACAAAAGGTTTATGTTCATAGCTACTAGCTTCTTCTTAACTCAGAGACTTACTCCCTCATATTAAGTTGTGACATGACTAAATTGAAAAAAACACCTTAAAAGGCCAAACTTTAAAAAATGCTCTTAAAATGGAAAAATAGCACAAAAAAAAATGCAAAAAGATGCAAAATAAAAATGACCTATTTGAAGACAGGATGGCCCGTCCGGAGTTTCTATGTACTTCAGCATTGTTTTAGACGGCTCAGTAAAAAGATGACATGTCATCAATATCCGGGCCCTAGTTATCATTATCATCATCAATTTCAGTTTTCCAGCCTAAGCCAGGTCGGAACAAATATAACACCCCTCCACTTTTCTCTGTCTGTCCACCATCCTTCCTCAGCCACTGAACACCACTCCACACTCCACTGTCCTTCACCAAATCCATCCATTGTACTCTAGGTCTTCCTCGTCCTCTCTTTCCTGTCATCCGTCTTTCCATCACTTGTTAGCATTCCTCCATCATTCATCCTTTTCACATGTCCATACCATCTCAATCTGTTCTGCTCCAGCTTATCATTTAGCTTTCCTGGTTGAAGAGCCTTGATGTTCATTTTTGATTGTTATGTACATATTTGTATACATATGTAGATCACTTGTACCATACGAAAATATATATATTTAGCTTCTGTACATTCACTTCCTTTCCAATGTCTTCATTTCTCACACTCTCTCTCTCTCCTAGTCTTCTGTACCATACTCCTCCTCAGGATTCGGCTACCTGTATTCTACTTTCATCTCTCCTGGTCATCGGCCAAGTTTCTGCTCCATACGTCTATGTTGGTAGGTAAAGATAATAGTCATATACGAGGGTCGAGTCATAAGTCATGGCAACTTTTTTTTCCCCTCGCGAACAGGAGACAACATGGAAAATCTACGATATGCATTTGGAAGTTTAGGGCATGTACGTTGAATAGTGTCTGAAGATTTCTGACGTCAGGAGATGCTCGTAGATAAGTGACAGAACACAGGCCATTGGTAAACATTGTTTTATTATGGTATAGACAGCAAATACACAAGACTACATACAAGGGACAGGTCTCCACTGGTTACAGACCTTCGAAATAATTACCCAAGGTGTCTACTGTGCGTTGCCAGCGGTGGAGAAGGCGCTGAATACCATTCGCTGCATGTGTATCGCTAACATGTAACACCTCCCTCCGAAATGCTGTTACGATGTCTTCTTTGTTAGCAAACCGTTGTCCACCTAGTGGCATCTTGACTTTGGGGATTAGATCATAGTCACATGGGCTCAGATCAGGCGAATAAGGTGGGTATGGAGGAACCTCCAGCTTGTTGACTTCCATTGTGTGACGCTCCCACTCACACACTGAACTTGGGGGGCATGCTCAGACCCACACTGTTGTTTACATACACCATCTAGTGGCATCCTACACAAGTACATACCATAAGTTTCCAAATGCATACCGTAGATTTTCCGTGTTGTCTCCAAGAGGAGGAGCTGTAAAAGGTTGAGGCTCGTCACCAGCACCCGGGAAACTGGAGCTGTAACTTGATGACGATGATGATGATGATGGAAGTGACATAATAATGAAAAGGTTGGTTGGTTGGTTCCTCAGTTTAGGGGCTGCGACAACGCGGTCATGTAGCCCCGTGTACTTAGGGTGTGTGTAGAATCTGTCTGGTAACCGGTGTTAATTGTGATGGCTGTATTAGTGTGTGTTAGTGGAGTGCAGTGGTTGAGGAAGGATGGTGGACAGACAGAGTAAAGTGGAGGAGTGTCATATTTGCTCCGACCCGGCCCATGCTGGAAAACTGAAAAAAAAAAAAAAAAAAAAAAGTTGCCATGTCTTATGACTCTACCTCCGTATAATTAAAAAGATTAAAAAAAACACCACAAAATTAAAACTGATTTTTGCACAGAAGCGTAGTTTGGCAATACATTTGCCCATAGAAGCGAGAGTGGTCAAGTTTGAGAGAGCTCTGTTTTAGTGGGTGCAATCCATTGAACTAAAGCCGGTGCTCATAAGGAGTTATGAGGCTTGCAGAAATTAGATCGCAACCCTGCGTTTCAACATATAGAGTTTCAACAAGACAGAGATGTGCAGATTCTCAACAATCTCCGCCTAAGACCTTGGCGGAATGTGTCCATCTCCATAGGGGCTGCAACGATCTAAGAGTGTGGTGACCTAGGGATGTTTTACGTCTGCGTTACGATGATGCTCACCTGCAGTGACTGACAACGCACTCATTGCTGCAGTACTCGTCCTCCCACTCCGAGTTGGTGATGGCTGCGTTGGGACAGCCATGGCGGATGCAGGTGTTCCCTCCGACGCGGTGCTGCCCGGCGGCCACGGAGGGCTGCTGTTGAGAGGGTGGGGGAGCCTGCTGCTGGGGAGAAGAAGAGGGAGGTCCGGAATTCCCCGATACTGGAGGCGGACTCGCCACCATGTGCTCACTGCGGGGAGGACTCGTGTGGTGTGGTGGAACCTGAAACATATACACACAACATTCACCTTCACTAATATTATTATTATAGCCGCGGTGGGCGAGTGGTTACCGTGTCGGACTACCAACCACAAGCTTGCAGGTTCGCTCCTGCCCATGGCAAGAGATTTTTGATAGGTGACAAAAATCACGACAAAAGGGGAAAACGGACCCAGCTCAGGAATCCCTCGGGGTCGCCAACTCCCGAACTCGCCAGCCGTGAGCCCCTGAGGGTGTAGCATTATCGACGGTGCACCAGAAGTGGTGGGGCTACATACACCCTGCCTCCTTAAGAGCCTTGAGCACAAGGCAGGAGGTAAAAGGAAAAGAAAAAGAAGGCTGATCCCTCACAGAAGGAGGGTATCAGGAAAGATGAGACAAGGGCCAATTAAGGCGGGAAAGTGAAAGACTCCCTAGGCCCCGGATAACCGAATACCGTCGGGGTCGGAAGAGAACAAGAGTTGACCAAGGGAGGTCGACAGGAAAGAAGACGGAGAGGAGCCTGGCACAAGTAATTGGAAGCAATGCCGGACTCAGCTGGGGTCACGTGGTCGCCAACCCACGCCCCACTAGATGTGAGCCCCTGGGGGGACACATAATTAAAACTGATTTTTGCACAGAGGCGTAGTTTGGCAATACATTTGCCAATAGAAGTGAGAGTGGACAAGTTTGAGAAAGCTCTGTTTTAGTGGGTGCAATCCGTTGAACTAAAGCCGGTGCTCATCAGGAGTTATGAGGCTTGCAGAAATTAGTTCGCAACCCTGCGTTTCAACATATAGAGTTTCAACAAGACAGAGATGTGCAGATTCTCAACAATCTCCCCCTAAGACCTTAGCGGAATGTGTCCATCTCCATAGGGGCTGCAACGATCTAAGAGTGTGGTGACCTAGGGATGTTTTACGTCTGCGTTACGATGATGCTCACCTGCAGTGACTGACAACGCACTCATTGCTGCAGTACTCGTCCTCCCACTCTGAGTTGACATGTTATAAGAATCCATTTGAATTCAGTAGACCATGTTCATAATGGCAAAATTAATCTCGGGATTTTCCGCCACACAAAAGTTCTTCCTTTCTCTACTAGAAATCGCTATAGTGTCAAGGAGCTTAGATATCTAACCTTCTTGACTTTTATAGCGCTCCAAAGAACAATAAAATTCGATATGCAAGCTGCCCTCTGACTTTCAAATAACAAAGCTTGCACCCGGCACCCAAGCCATACGATATTATTATTATTTATTTATTTATTTAGTATGTTTCGACCCATACAGGATCACATAAAGCAAGTTATGATCTGTTGCTGTTATTTCTCTTGTTCTTCCAGAATTCTTTCATCATGTCGCTATGTTTAGCTCGACGTTCGTCAGTCCATTTTCCCCTAGGTCTGCTGGGCTTATCTTCTGATGCAGCTTCCCAAGTGTAGATCTTATGTCTGAAAGTTTTGCGGTCTTCGATATCTGTGGGTGTGATGTTGGCGTTATTGAGATCAATTTGGACTTGTTTAATCCAAACCGTTGTCATCTAGCCTCATAATGTGTCCATAAAATTTCAAGCGTCGTTTACGGAAATCGTTTTCAATATTTGAATATTTTTCTGTGATCTTGTGGGATTGTAAATGATATCCTTCATCTGTAAGTCTTGGGCCAAGAATTTTTCGGATGATTTTCCTTTCAGCTTTCTTGATGTTTTCAAGATCCCCTTTATAATTGAGGTTTAAGGTCTCACTGGCGTAGAGTGTTTCGGGTTTGATGACAGTCGCGTAATGTCGAATTTTAGTTTTAATGCTCATGCATTTTTTGTTGTAGATGTTTGCGGTTTTCCCATATGCTTTCTGCATTTTGAGGTCACGTGTTCGTTGTGCTATTCTTTCTGTGCCTGTAGGTTCAATAATTTCACCTAAGTATTTGAAATGATTAACCTTGTTGATTGAACCGTATTTTGTTACCAAAGTTTGGGTTTCAATGTGTTCTGTAGCCATGAATTCAGTTTTTGTGAAGGAGATTTGCAACCCTACTTTCCCAGCACATTCTTTGAGGACTTCAATCTGGTGAATTGCTGTTCGTTCATCTCCGGAGAGGATTGCCAAATCATCAGCAAAAGCTAAGCATGTAACATTGATATTATCCTCCTGTCTTCCTAACACGACAGGTTTCCATATGTTGCGACTTTTTAATTCTTTTTCCCATTCTTTGATGACCTTATCGAGAACTATGTTGAACAGCAATGGAGAAAGTCCATCACCCTGCCGTACACCAGTTTTAATGGGAAAAGGTATTATTATTAGTCCTTTCTCGATCTTGGCCTCCTTCAGTCATTTTCGTTTATTTTCCGCTTCCAATGAAATTAGTACATGTTTCGAATCAGCTGCAATTCTTCATCAGTTAGGCAGAATATTTTATAGTAAGTAAAGTGACATAAGTGAATCTAAGACTGTAGCCAAGAAAATCGACAGACATGGAGGGAATACAGATTTCCAGCTGAATGGCAGATCTCTGGAGAAAGCTCCACAATTCCAGTATCTGGGCAGTGTGATAGACTGTGTGATAGACTGTAAAAATTCAACTCAAAGTTCAGTCCTAACCGTATGCATAAAACTGCCCAAGTCTACATCCAAATAAGATATTCTCCAGTGGGATAATCAAGTACCCCATATGGCAAAACTAACTATCTTCAATACATTCAAGTTTTAAGTAAATGTGTGCCTTGACAGAACGAGAAAACAATCAAATACAAGCTGCTGAAATGAAGTTTGTTCGATCCATGCTAAGATGAACAAAAAAGGACAAGATAAGGAATGAAACAGATTAGAAGCAGGTTTGAAACTTAATGTGTTGGAAAAATTACAGCGAAGTAGGCTAAGTTGGTATGGTCATGTACAGCAGATGGAAGAACAAGAATTGCTAAAAAGCACACAGAAATGGTTGTGATTGGGAAAAGACCTGCTAGAAGACCAATGAGGAGATGGATCGATGTGGTTAAGAAGGACATGTCCGTATGTAGTCTTCAGTGGGATAGAATCCAAGAGGAGGAGCTGTAAAAGGTTGAGGCTCGTCACCAGCACCCGGGAAACTGGAGCTGTACCTTGATGATGATGATGGAAGTGACATAATAATGAAGAGGTTGGTTGGTTGGTTCGTTCCTCAGTTTAGGGGCTGCGACAACGCAGTCATGTAGCCCCGTGTACTTAGGGTGTGTGTAGAATCTGTCTGGTAACCGGTGTTAATTGTGATGGCTGTATTAGTGTGTGTTAACTGTTTGGCTGGAAAGTGCACATGTGCATAAAGTGGATACTAAGTTGAATGAAACCATGCGCTGCATAACTGGTCCTGTAAAGTCTACACCTCGCCACTGGTTACCCGTTCTTAGCCATATCCCACCACCCCACCTGAGGAGAAAAGAAGCTCTGCTGAGAGAAGCAAAGAAGATCCGGCCATCTCCCTCATTACCAGTTTACTAGGAAGTTTGTTACCCATCGCCACAACGACTTCGATCTAGGACACCAGCAAGTGTATTGGCCGGCCAACTCTTGAGGGACAATTTTAACCTAAACCGGAGCTGGCACGAAGAGTGGTCAAATTCAACATCTGGTACTAATGCTCATGAGATAAATCCAACTCAGAAAATGAATGGATTTGACCTCCCAAGAAAACTATGGTGTCGCCTCAACAAACTGAGAACTGGGCATGGGCGCTGTAATTTCTTGAGCCATAAGTGGGGCAGGATGGATTCTCCAATGTGCGAATGCAGTGAAGAGGAGCAGACCATGGACAATTTCATCCTGCGCTGCCCTCTTCATGCCTACTCCGGAAGCCCCAGCGACCTGTTTCATCTTTCTGATAGTGCTGTTGTGTGGTTGAAGAACTTGACCTGGACTTATGAATTCCTTGTTATACTCACCATACGATTATATAAATAAATAATTCAAGTAAGGACTGCAGACATTGAACTTTTTCAAGTAGTTCCTGCTTTTGCCGCCAAACGCCGCCGTCAACGACTACTAGTTCAGAACTTGGTTACCAGATGCAACTGCAGTCAGCTCCTGGCAATAAAAGTTGGAACCTAAGAGGGTTAGTCAAATGTTTAACCTATAATTTAGCTTCACACAGGTGTAATTAGTGGAAGGTTCTTTAACATGCCATAAATCTATGACATGGGACTCCCGGCTTTACTTCCCCTCCGAAGGAAGGCATACCTGTGGATTTTTAACACTCTTAAAAAATCCGACGACTTCGGCCGGGTTTGAACCCGCGATCTTTGGCATAGAAGCTCAGCATGCTACCAACTATGCCACCGAAGCCACTAATAATGAAGAGGAATAATGACGTGTTCGGGAATCTGTTACCTCTTCTTATTGGCAAGCATAGTTTAGAGCGGGTTGAACATTTCAAATCCTTAGGAGTTATGATTGATCATCTATGATTCATAGAGAAGCGAAAATTAAAGTTAGAATACAGAATGCTAACAAAGTGTACTACTCTCTGGAGTTCTTATTGGGATCCAAATTTTTGATGAGAAATACAAAACTGAAAATATACAATACCATCATTAGGCCAGTTCTAACTTATGGTGCAGAATCATGGAGTTTAACAAAACAGGAAGAACACCAGTTGTAGGTTTTCAAAAGTGTATAGGAAAATGTTTGGGCCATTTGTTGACTCCGCATCTCAAAGCTGGAAAAAAAACATCAAATAAAGACATACACTCACTATCACAGCAAGCACCAATACTCAACACCATTAACTCCAGGAGACTTCAATGTGCTGGTCATGTACTAAGAATGGGAGATGACAGGATGGCCTTACAAATCTTTAAAGAAGAATCAAGAGGAAAGAGGCCAGTAGGAAGACCACGAAGTTCCTGGAAAAATGAATTCTCCAAACTTTGTGGACAACAGGCAAGAATTCACACAAAACAGAGTTCAGTGGAGGCATTTTGTGATATCGTCACGGGATCTTCGTATCCCATAGAAGCCTTCTGAGTGAGTGAGTGAGTGAGTGAGTAAAGTGACATAATTATTAACTCGTGGGAGACAGGCCCCAAGAATTCTCGGTTCTATTCAAAACATCATTTTTTGTAATCCTGCGGACTGTATTTAACTATTTTGGACTAGCACATTAAGTAGAATATTTGTCGATGTGTATGTGCCACTTTTCGTTCATTCAAGGCCTTCTTTTATTCTGTGATTTAGTTTCAAAACTTCGACTTTCTTTCAGCTGGCTCAGTCAATGACGGGATGGAGCTCTTGCATAATAAGATTATGGGATTTATGCTTTATATTATTGTTCTTGAGGGAGAAAAGATAGAATGTGTGAATTCCTTTAAATATCTGGGGAGTACGGTATCACGCGCCAAGAAGGAAGTGTTGAACAGGGTACAAGAAGGTTCCAATTTCTTTCAACAAGTACGGAACATAGTATGGGACAAGCGAGTTCCTCTTACTTCCTACCATTCATATACAGTACATAGAAGTGAAGAAAGTCAACTGCAAGCTTGTGAAATAAAATGAAGTTCCTTAGATCTGCTGTGCAGAAAACAAGGAAAGACAGAATTAGAAATGAGCAAATCCGAAGAGACCTACAAATCCATGGTGTCCACAGAAGTTTCAATGCCAATTTTCCTGACTTTTCCTGACCATTTTTCAACAAAATTCTTGACTTGCGAAGTCATCGTAACATTGGAAAAATGGTTTATTGAGCAAATATATATCTTATTTGCAGCCTCCACCATCCCCATAGCTGCCCAATGCTCGCCTCTATATTCATTTAAAATACAAAATAAAGTAAATTATAATGCAATAATACACAAATCAAAGTACTTAATAACCTAAACTATAGTGATGGGGTTGCCACATCCCTACGCCAATGCTAAAAAAAAAGTGTACAAAAAATAGTAAAAGAGGTTTTTACTATGATGTACTGCAAAAATGGAAACCTACCATAATGCCCAGTGAGTTATTGCGTTTTATCTTCAGAGATTAGTTGAACTAGTAACATCAAAATATGGCTGTAAAACACAAAATACTGAATGGTTAATATAAAATTCCTGACTTTCTAATACTTTTCGCCATTTTATCCTGACTCACGCCATTTTTTCAAACTTTTTACTGACTTTTCCTGACCAAAAACTAAATTCCTGACCATTCCTGCCTGTGGACACCATAAAATCAGGCCGATTTTAAGTTTTCATGGAAGAAAAATTAAGTGTTGCAAGGTTAAAATGGCTAGGACACGTCAAGCGAATGCAACGATCACAAACCCCAAGGGAGTGTTTGAGAGGATCGTTCCAGAAAGAAGACCGATTGGATACCCTAGGAAAAGGTGGTTAGACCAGATTAAAGAAGACCTTGAGAAGAGAAGAAAAACATGGGACGCCCTAGAGAGAGAAGAAACATACCAAGACTGTAAGAAATAGAGGCAGTTCGTTCAAAAACATCCTACCCGGCTCGCTGGATGGAATTCCTGATGATGATTATCGTTCAAATGGACCAAGGTATAGTGAATTAGTGGAAACTGAATGAGAGAGTGATATTTAGGCCGCTAGATCAGTGTTTCCCAAACTTTTTTGTGTGTGTATCACTGTAAGAGATGAGAATCTCTTGCGTACCACCTAATGGTTGGGAGATAACTAAAACCCCCCACCACTACCACTACGTAGTAGACCAGTAGACGTAGTAGATCATCGCAGGTCAAATAACACACTCTTGCGTTATCAAAAAGGTCAACACCTTAAACGACAAATTCCAGAGGTTGTTTAACGCACAAAAAAACGCCTTTCAATCAAAACACCCCAGAAGTAAGAAATAGCCATATTTTCCAACGCCCAGTTAAGAACATGACTAAAATCACTCTCCACCAGAGCGATCTGGAAATCCTCCAAAAAGGTCCCAAACACAACTGGGAACAAAATCACAGTAAGAGTAATCTAACCATTTTAGTAGCCGAAACAGAAGCAGCAATTAGGAGACTTCCTGCTGAAGGGCAAAATGCTGCTAGATTCGAAACTAATAAGAAAATTAAGAAGATAATCAACTCAAATAAGAGTAATGCTAAAGTAAACCGTAACTTGAATAACAATTACAAAAAACTCGTCACCAAAATCAATGATAATAATATAATTATTACCAAAGCAGATAAAGGCAATACCACAGTGCTAATGAGTAAAGACGATTACGTCAGCAAAACAATTGATTTTCTAAATTCAGGCAAGTTCATAGAAATCAAAAAGGACCCAACTAATATCATTCAAAAACGGTTAAAAAACTATTAAAGAACACCATTTTTGTCTTAGACGAGAGACACGCTGACAAGCTTGTAAGCATGAATCCCGGCATTCCCACTTTGAGATCTCTCCCGAAAATCCATAAACCAAATATCCCGATCAGACCAATCGTTAACTTCAGGAATAGTCCTACATACAAACTAGCAAAATTCGCTCAACAGTTTCTTAATAAACACTATAAGCTCAAGGCTAACAGCTCTTTCAGTAACACCATGCATTTTTGTGAAAGAACAAAAACAATACCTTGCACTCAGTTGACATTAAAGATATGTATACAAACATCCCGGTTAATAAAACAATCAAGATTATTCGTGATAGATTAAGTAGCAATAGTGAACTGTCCAAAGTCGAAATCGAAGAATTCATTTCGATTTTAACCTTTATCACTGACAACATTTTTACTTTTAATAAGAAAATCTATAAACAGTCTGAAGGCCTCGCAATGGGATCTCCATTGTCAGGTATATTAGCTAACATTTACCTTGACCTCATAGAACACGAGAAAATTATCAACCAAATTAAAGGAATAGATTTCTGGGGAAGGTATGTTGACGACGTTTTCATCATTATCGATAACCAAGTACAGGCAATAGAGCAAATAATGGCAGAATTGAACAACATTGACAACAATATTAAATTTACATTAGAATCAGAGGTTAACAATAAAATAAATTATTTGGATTTGACCGTGACCAGAAAAAACTAGGGGTCGACGGTGCACCGATTTTCGGTTTCGGTACGGTACAAAGAAAATTACCGACCTCGGTTCGAGACGATAAAAAACTTTGTAAAAAGTTCGGTTCGGTACAAGAGACAAATACCGTAATTTAAGGAAACCTTTTTTTTAGACATCCAAAGTATTGTCCTTTATCATCAATGTTTTACTTCAATAGTTAAATACAGTAAAACTTCTTGTATACGGTTCATATTTATACGTTTTCTATACGTTTTTTTCCTGGTCCCGGCAAAATGCCTATACTTTCCATGTTAATTTATCTCCGATATACGTTTTACATTTATTCGTTTTCACGCTTATACGATCATATTTTAAGTCCCTTGCAATATAAAGCGTCATTTATACGTTGCGTGTTCTGAGAAAGTACGCATGTTCGAATGCAAACTTTTGTTAACGCCTGTACTTCCGTTCGGAAGGATGCACTGCGTGCTATATTATGTTACGATGGCCTTGAGCGACACCGGTGGTCACGGCGACACTCGCTTGCCAGAGTGTCGTAACAAGGAAGAACAGCTTGCGTAATAAGCAAGCGCTATTATTGTGTTAGCCTTTCAAAATATCAGGAAGCAGCCATAAAACACAGTTAGACAGCATCTGAAGCTTATGTTAAGATGAGCGGAAATGTTTTACGATCGCCGATATATTAAAAAAATATTATTTCCGCTTTTATAATTTTCATTCATGTTTTTTTAGGACTTCTCGTCAAACCATTAAAAATACGCGATTGAGTCTGTGTTATAATAATCTTGCGTCTTCAGACAAATGAAAATCCATTAATTTAGGCCTACACTACGGTATTTTATTAATGACGATGAAGAGCCGCAGAATAATACAGTGGATTTTAATGATGCTGTCCATGCTCTATGGACTATCAAACATTTTGTGATGCACCATAACGTTTCTGAGGAAATAATGGCCGAATTATATCGGTTTGAAAATACTGTTCACGCCGTGGCCAACAATAAACAAGTCAAGATAACAAAGACTACTTCGTAAAGTGACTCAATTTTCTTTATTTTGTTATATCTGGGTGCATTTCTCTTGTAGTTGTTTTGTTACATATTGCCGATTATAGTTTAACAATCGTATTATTATTTCTTGTTTTTCACTTCTTAACGGGAACCCTCGCTCGCCCGCCGCCCGCGTTGCTAGCCTGTCTCCCGCCAGGCACTTTGCCGTAATGCGTAGCTCGCGCGGCACAGTCATTGAGTAGACTATAGCCTATAGTTCACAGCTGGTGCTGAAAATGTTCGCCATTCATTGCTACACATCGCTGGCACCTCTTCATGAAGTTGTCATTTACGTTCTGAAGTTCCTCAGCACCGATTGACTCTATTTCAGCTGTAATATACCTTAGTCCAAAGAATATGGACTGTTAAAGCCGTGGCGTCAAGAAGCGCATTACGGCAAAGTGCTTGGCGAGAACCGGCTCGCGGCGCGAGCGAGGGTCCCCGTCGCTTTTAAAACAAAGTCCTGTATAACCCATATTGTCACATACATTTTGCAGTTTTTATTTACCGACTTTCATTTACGCGTTTTTCACATTTATGCGTTGTTTTTTTTTTCCTTTGGTCCCCTGGATATCGTATAAGTGAAGTTTTACTACTAGAGCACAATAACTCTTCTGATTAATAAAATTAAATTATGGACTTAAGTGTTCCAGTGTGAGCCTAATGTCTATTTAATGTATGCATCAATTGGCTTACTCCACACTAAAAGGGCAAGTTTGAAAGTTAATAGAACATGGTATGAGATTATTAGCTGTACATTTTTTTTTTTAAATAAAAATTGTGCTATTTGGCAAGTATTTGGTTTACTGTATAATCATTAGAACTCATGTGTTACTTTTTTCTTAATGGTTTACAAATTACTCTAATTTAGCATTTAGCCGAGCTGTACCGAACCGATTTTGTACCAAGAACCGAAGTACAATTTTTTTTACCGAACCGAACCGTACCGAACCCAAATTTTCAGTACCGAAGACCCCTAGAAAAAACAATCGTCTACATTACAAGGTATACAGGAAACCATCGCAAACGAACACAGTCATAAGACAGGACTCGAATCATCCGGGCGGCCACAAAAACTCAACGTTCATAAGCCTCATTAATAGAGCGTTAAAAATCCCCTCCTCTGAACATGATCGGAAGCAGGAACTAGATATAGTACACCAAATAGCTAAAGTTAACGGTTATAGCCACAAATATGTCAATAGGTTAATCTATAAGTTAAAAAACAGACCCACAACTAAATTAATTAGAGAGAACTCAACAAAGAAAACGTTTGCCACATTCACCTATATAGATCGAAGTGTATATACAGTAACTAATATCCTTAAGAAGCATAAAATGAACATCGCCTTCAAAACCAATAATTCTAATTTCAATAAATTTTTCAACTCTAACAAAATTAACAGCAATGATAAGTATATGAAATCGGGCGTATACGAGCTTAGATGTAGTTCTTGCAGATCAAATTATACCGGACAAACAGGTAGGAGCATACGCACTCATTATGCTGAACATGTTTCGGCCATTAGGCATAGGAAATTCTCAGCTATGGCAACACATATGGAAGAAACAGGACATAAGTTCACCGACATAAGTAATGACGTCACAATCTTGCATTATGCATCTAAGGGCAGCTACATGAACATCTTGGAAAATATTCATATCAATACTTCCCAGAGATCTAATGAATGCAATAATCTAAACGAAATCAATTTTGAAACCAACGAATTGTTTGATACAATAGCAGATTACTTAAACAATAAACAATGCAAACCGCCCCCACAACCCCCACCGCAGTAGATATTTTCTCATACGTCCCGTTTCGTTCAAATTCTACCAGTTACACACCCACTACCCACTCCCCTCTCTGCGCAAACTCATTTCTTACCCCCTCCCCTCCCCATCGCCCTTTCCCCACCACCGCGTCAGGCCGATTCACTGCAAGCGAGCAGCTGTGTCATGTCTCAGGCGTTGTTTAGTTGATGTTGACCTCTTTGAGGGTTGTGATATTGACAAGGTCACATATGTCCGGTAAGTCTTTGTGCCGTTTTAATTTTCCGTAAGAATGTTTTTGCCATAAATATGGAAACACGTACTAATAAAGGCGTTTTCTGATGTTTTTGTTCTTCAGAATATTTGGAACTATTGAGCTTTCCATGATGAATAAGACGAGGTGTCAACTTGATAATGTTCCTCGTAAGTCTTTATTTTATTTTATTTTTGGTCCGGTTAGATGACTTGATGATATTCAGTTTCTTGGCATTCAATTTCTAAAACGTACTTCATTCATTTCAGGACCAAAACAATAGTAATGAAAATTTGTAATTGATGCCGCCGACCGTCAACTACCATAATCTAAGAAGCCCTGAATTGACCTCCCCAATTCTATACTAGCCATCTAATTGGACTGTTATTCATAAACAACAGTCGATTCACCACGGCATGTTGTTAAGTATTATAGAGAGGGAACACCATAATATTTGATGCTCTACCTCAAATAATAAGTGTCCTTCGGCAATAGGAAAATTCTAGATGCTTTCAATTTAACATAGCCCTACGTACACAAGAATCTCCATAGATTGATTACATTTATTTTAGAGATTGAAGACACTGTGAACAAAATAAATGGTTGTGCATAAACAGTATTTTAACATGTCAAAAGACATACACTTAACAAGAATTGAGTGACTGAAAATGCGAGGAGCATTACATGCTGTATTCATGGTTGTTGTTGAATTTTAATTAATGTGTTTTAAGCTAGTAGTTTTTAATATGTTGTGGCTTGGTAATTTATGATGTGTATTTTATGTTGTTTTATTAGGGGAATTCGAATGTGTCATACGATGTTTGTAGTACCAAAAGAGGGCTGAAGAAGGAGACAGTAGGGTCTCCGAAACATGTACCCATAGAGTTATCTATAAGTAAAGTATTGATTCGGCGGAAAATTCAAGTTTTACTTACTGTAGACCAAAAGACGGATTGTAAATTGTGTTTGTTAGAGTTAGACTGTTGGAGTTAAGTTCAAATAATAAAAATTGTCACCAGTTGTTTTATTATTTGTTACAATGTTACAATAAGTATTCAATTCAAACATTCAGAAATGACACTGCACAAATAATATTAATAAAAGAACTCGTAAAAATTAAACATAAAAACCAAAGTTCAACTAACAACTTCAGTGTGAAGGGTGAGCTTGAAGATTAAAAGCCAACTTAGGAATGTCTAGTTTAAGATTGCCGAGTCTCAAACGAAGATCTTTTTCCACTATAAGGAGCCTATTCTGGTATTAATTCTTGAGATAAACAAGTGAAGGAAATGCAGTCTCACAAGTACAAAGTAGTGAAAGGCAGTTAAAATCCAACTGCTTTGTCAGCTATGTCTGCATAGTCTCCACGCCTCTCAACCCAAAAGTTCACAAGAGCCATTTTTGAAAAAGTTTGCCTTAGTTCTGAATCACAATTCAATTCATAAAATTGCTCCTTGTCTTTGGCCTTAAAGTCCTCTGTTTTTATATTTTAAAATGTTATATTTTATATTTTTATATTTTTCGTAACGTATCTAATATTTGTTATATTTTTCGTAACATCACCGCGTACCACTACAGCAGTACGAGCATACCACCAGTGGTACGCGTACCACAGTTTGGGTAACGCTGCTCTAGATGACTTAATATAACCAAAGTACATACCGTGCTTCAATTGTTGACCAATCTAACCTCAAATGCACTGCATCTACGCTTTCTGCAAACCGCCACTTCACATTGTGTCATATTTCCAAATACATCACACGTTAGAGCACTGCTACTTAGGGTATTGGCTTCGGAGGCGTAATTGGTAGCATGCTGAACTGCTGTGCCTAAGATAGCGGGTTCAAACCCGGCCAAAGTCGTCGGATTTTTTAAGAGCGTTAAAAATGCTTCAGTATGCTGAAACACGTACACGCACCCGCGATCTGCGCCAGTCACAGCCGGCTTAGCTTGCCGTGTTTATTGGGGCGCACATAGATAATGATCCAGTAGATACAATGACTTCCGATTGGTGGTGGTCTACCATCAGACACCCTTACTTCATGTGCCTATCATCGCCACCACTCGGCAACTGATGCACCAACGGCAGAGACAAGAACAAGGTCAGTACATCGTGAACACTCACCTGTTGCATGTAACTTCCTTGAGGGGGCTGCATGTGTTGCTGAGGCATGTGTCCCCCAACAGGTCCCATGGGTGAGCCCATCATACCCTGCACAAACAAACATAACATTACCAAGCTACCAATACAACTCAAATATTGTCCAGGCAACTCTCAATAATTCACTATTACATATTAATATTATGCCCAGCCACCATCTTGACAATTTAGAGCAGTCATGTGCAAAGTACACCCCCCGGGCCAAGTGCGGCCCTTGAGCTAGTCTGATCCGGCCCGTGACAAGGTTTTGAATTATACTACCTACAATTACACATAGGTCATATTTTCTGTTCTGTGTGCCTTCTGTCGACCAAAATATTATGTGTACTTGAGTTTGAAGGCTGTTTGCGATGTAACCAATAGACTTAGCCTACATAAAATCCAATAACATCATTTTTGTCGTTCTATTTTACGTTAGTTCATGTAGGTTTGGAATTTTGAATTTATATTTTAATATTTTTGATCGCAGTTGGAACACAAAAAGTGCCCGTTTTTAGGCGCGTTTCAACCATGCGTAACATTTAAGAATTATTATCTCACCAACCCGTCATCAGATCGAATCCAAATTTTAACACAATATACATTGGAGTGATGTATAACTGGTTTATTAATTTTAAAATTTTGGGTGTCCAAGAAACAAAGTTGTTATCATTTTTGTAAGGTAACTTTTTCTCGGCTCGGGGTGGTTTGAAAATGTAGTTCTTGGTCGAATTGTAATCCTTATACATCAAAAAGGTATGCTGTATGATTGTGAAATACGTAAATTAATTCACTTATTTTATATCGGTTTGTATTTGTTCGGGGAATTAAGACTTGGTTCACCAGTTAGCCGCTCCAGTGCAAGCTGTACAGCTTTGCCAAGATGCGCTCCATCACGCGTCATTGCGCGCCTCGCTCGGAAGTGATGGGCTCCATAGCAGCATTTCCCGGAGAGGCTAGCTGGTGAACCATGTCTTAATTTCCCGTACAAATACAAACCGTTATAAAATAAGTGAATTAATTTACGTATTTCACAGTCATACAGCATAACTTTTTGATGTATAAGGATTACAACGCAACCAAGAACTACATTTTCCAATGACCCCGAGCCGAGAAAAAGTTACCTTACAAAAATGATAACTTTCGTTCTTGATCACACAAAATTTTAAAATTAATAAACCAGTTATACAACATTCCAATGTATGTTGTGTTAAAATTTGGATTCGATCTGATGACGGGTTTGTGAGATAATTCTTAAATGTGACGCATGGTTGAAACACGCTTAAAAACGGGCACTTTTTGTGTTTCAACTGCGATAAAAAATATTAAAATATAAATTAAAAATTCCAAACCTACATGAACTAAGGTAAAATAGAACAACGAAAATGATGATGTTATTGGATTTTATGTAGGTCTATTGGTTACTTCACAAACAACCTTGAAACTCGAGTGCACATAATATTTTGGTCGACAGTAGAAGTGAAAATCTGTTTCAATCTCATTGTGTCGATACATTTTGTGTAATAGAGTAGCAGCTAGAACTGATTGAGTTACAATGTAACAATAAATTGAAGCAATTATTCCTCACCGTTTCGAAAATTGAGTTCTACACAAGGCCCTACCCAAATCAAGCTTCCCAAACTTGAAATCTCAGGCACAGAAAATAACTGCCATGTTGGCATCTTACTATATCTGTGAACAGGTGTTTTTGCAATGAAGCTTTGTAAAAATAGCATGAGAAATAGATTGACAGACCACCATTTAGCTGCGCTACTTGAATCAGGTCATCCCAGTTTCAACCAGATTATGAAAAACTTTTAGAAGCACAGTCGCAGTGTCACTTGTCACATACTCCTTCCTCTTCTAACAAATAATGAAATTGTGTTCTTTATTCCTAGGTTTTCTAACATTGCAGCCTATAAGTTTTGTTTGATTTAAAATTCAGATATAAAACATTTATAATCTATAAACATACGCTTTCTATTCCCCCCCCTAGATTATTTTGTATTGCTCCTTAAAAGTTTGCCCAAGTCTGATTTAGTCATACGACACTCCATATGGGTTTCTATCATATCATTAATTTTCGTTATTGTATTTCTAAATTATAGTAGATTATTTAATTTTAAATTATGAAATTCCAGGATGGCTGCTGCGAGATATATTCATAGTGATAAATCTCTCACAAACTTACTGGAACTTCAAATACAATGTTTGAAATTCTACCAAGTTTCACCTTAATTGTGCAATAATATCCTGAGTTACTAATTTGTACACTTTAATAGTATACCTAGCCACCATCTTGAATCTATGGAATCACCATTCTTTTGCTTAGGGGAAATGGAGTTACTTATAAGGTTATATTTATTAATAAGTTTCGATATTACAGCTCTAAGATACCAAAAATTATTAATTTATTTTGAAATTTAATGATGTCTGCTGAGCGCTATATTGACTAATGCAAATGAGAGCTCTTATATGACATTCACCTGTTGGCAAGATTCGTCTTAATTACCTATTTCATTTTAAGTTGTCGATTTTAATATTCTAATAATTCGTGCAACTACCATCTTGAATGTGTGTAAAGTCTGTTCTTTTGCCATGGCCATACAAGACCACATATACGGTCCTACCTTGTCACGAATTTTTGTTACTGTAGATCTTAAGTGGTTTTGTACTTTATAATTTAAAGATGGCGGCTGCACGTAATATTCACGTCCATGCCATCATAACACTGGTATTCATGGCCGGTCGCCTGCACGTGGAAATTTTAGAGAGAGTCTGCACAACATCACGGGACTTCCCCTTGGCAGTCTTCCCGCCTCAGCTGTGTCCACTGTTTTAACCACTTACACAATCATCATGGAATCAGGGGATGGTTATTCACTAGTCACTAAATAAACTGAAACGGATTCCTCCTTCGTCCCAGCAGGAACACCTCAGGGCGAGAGAAACTGCTACCATTTTACGATAAGATAACAGAATACGAAGATTGACGGGGTACATTCCGGAAACACTGAGTCATTTCATGCATCACATAGCGAGCGAGGCTTCCAGCAACTTGTGTGATGGAGAATGTTTGCGGTGATGAATCCCATGTCAACACAGATTGTGAGATTTATTAATTGATCAACAAAGGCAGAGACAATCCAACATTCCTGTAACATTTTGACTGAATGGGAATTGATAAATGATGAAATCAGCCAACCATTATTCTAGGCTCTCGCATGGTCACACCCTGTCAACTCTAGAGCACTGATACCTAACCAACTCCCACGCATGCATTGCGCGTGGCATTTTTATTCTCACACACCTATGTAGGCTCACTATGCGCTGAAACACCACTGAGCGCATGCAAATTGTACCGGCCGATTTATAAGAGATGGTTCTTATATACAACTATCTGAATGCCAAGTACTGTGAACATCGATTCATTGGAATATAAGTTATGGATTATAATGCTTGCACGATTAACACGGCCGCCATTTTGAAATAGTTTGGCTGACGACCTTGTAGTTTGGGCGCAAGACGCTTCCCACATAAAGGTATGTTTTTCCGAATTTTGGTAGAGATTCGATGGTTAATTTAGCCATAATTTGATTTAAACTTTGAACATTTTAGTGGCCACCATTTTGTTTTCGTTAAGATGGCGGTGAAGGCTAAAAAAATACAACTATAATTTTATGTAAAAGTAATGGCAAAATAAGAATATGTTACCTTACTTCGATCATTCTGTAACTTAGTTAGGCCTACTTTTATTAAGTAAGTTACCCAACCATGTCAATTACATAAAGTAATAAGGCAGGAAATATTTTGCATGTCCACACAGGGAGTTATTCATAATTTAGGCAAACCAGAAGATGAGAGAAATTTGCAAAGTTGCCCATGTTAACAGTAAGGCCCCGTTTATACTAAGGCGATATAAGATAAGCGATATATAATACGCCACACGCACAGACGGATACGTGAAATGTAAAGGGAGGCGATAAAAAAGGTTCACATCCCCGCGATTGTACAACATATCGCAAGTGACATATCTCTTGAAGTACCGCTTGCTGGTCTCTGAGCGATTAGTATCGTACGATAGTTCGGGCTGTGAACGTGATGACGGGAAGAAGAGAAGACAATAATAATTTTGTAATTCCTTTAATTCCTCGCGACACGAGGCTTTTCAGGAAATGAAAGTTTCCAGGATTCATTCGATATAACTCCCTGAATTTTGATTCATGTTGAGACAGATCTCTAGAAACAACGGGCGAGCTATGATGTGCGTTGGTGAGATTGTAGGGATGTACCCAGTATTTCCTTCTTGTTCTCCTCATCCTACATGGTGTCCACAGAGTTTTCATGTCAATTTTCCTGACTTTTCCTGACAATTTTTCAACAAAATTCCTGACTCGCGCAGTCATCGTAACATCGGAAAAAAGGTTTATTGAGCAAATATATATATATATCTTTTTTATTTGCAGCCTCCACCATCTCCATAGCTGCCCAACGTTTGCCTCTTTATTCATTTAAAATACAAAATAAAGTAAATTATAATGCAATAATACATAAATCAAAGTACTTAATAACCTAAACTAAAGTGATGGGGTCGCCACATCCCTACGCCAACGCCAAAAAAGCATACAAAAAAATAGGTAAAAGAGGTTTTTACTATGATGTACTGTAAAAATGGAAACTTATTATAATGTTCAGTTATTGCTTTTTATCTTCAGAGATTAGTTGAACTAGTAACATCAAAATGTGGCTGTAAAACACAAAATACTATATGGTTAATATAAAATTCCTGACTTTCTAATACTTTTTGCAATTTTTTCCAGACTCATGGCATTTTTTCACACTTTTTCCTGACTTTTCCTGACCAAAAACAAAATTCCTGACTTTTCCTGCCTGTGGATACCATGTCCTACGCTTGAACCAATAAGCCACTAGCCTTGCTCACTTGAGCTCAAAATTGTAACTGAAGTAGTGAGAATTGAGTTCCCACAAAATTTTTATCGCCCAGGTCGCGCCGATTAATTGCCCGCTGTCTGAACCTTACTAGCAATTGATCATCGCAACAGATTCCTTACGACATATCGCTTATCTTATATCGCCTTAGGGTTGGCAGGCATTTCATTAAATACCGGTACTTTATGTTTCAACACAAAAGCAATAATATCCTCACCTGTTGCTGTTGAGGTGGCGGGTTCATCATTGGAGGTTTCGGTGCCAGGTTTGCCATCTGTTGCTTCTGTTGTTGCTGTTGCGGAGTGGGTGGGGCCGACATGGGTGGAGACGGCAGTGCTGCGGGTGGAGAGTAACCACTATAGCCTCCTCCGTAGCCCCCGTAACCTCCGTACATGGCATCTGACTCTCCAGCTCCCTAGGACAGGACAACAATAATCATCATCATCATCATCGATTCTCCACTCCAACAGGCTGGTTGTGGGAATGAATAAGCCCCTTCCATAGCTGTCTCTGTCTTGCCACCATTCTTCCTCCACCACTGTCCTCCATTCCACGCTCCTCTTAGTCAAAGCACTGTGGACCTGCTTCAACCACCCATCTCGAGGTCTACCTCTTGGTCTCTTGCCAATTATCTCCTTGGGTATTCTACTATAGTCTGAATTACCAATAAAGCTCGCTGACAGCTGTCAAAGCTAGCACGTGGGGAAATGCTGTGTTGCCACTGAGGCAGATTATGACTCATAACATTCCAAGAGGCTTGCAGGAAGACACAAATACTGTGGAAGTTAGCCCCCCTGCCTCGCGCTCTAATGACCGTGACGAGTGAAGACACACTGAGTCAAACCATGTGCTTATTGCTGTGTCGGCATACATTGCAACATTGCTCACTGTTGCCATGGAAACCGTTACCCCTCTCGTCTCCACTCTTCACCTCACCCATCAAGCGTGTGACAGCTTTCACCGAGCATATTTTGTAAATCAGACTCTAGAGGGCATCCTCATCAGATGACTGAGCCATTTCAATCTCAACTCCTCGAGAATGTCAAGCACACTTCTTTTCAGCCCTAGCTTAAGGCGGACTGACTTATTTCTAATAGTAATAATAATAATAATAATAATAATACTTAAGCCGAAGCTAAAAACCAAGAAGGCGTGGACGACGGAGAGAAAGGTGCAACATCGATTGCGAATGAAAGAGTACTGGCCAACATTAAAATGCAAAAAAACAGTTGACATGACGTGGTCCTTAGTTGGCCATAACCAAGGAATAATAATAATACTGGGATCATACTGTATTGACAGATCAGTCAGCCGTGCACAACAGACCTGATCTGGTTCTTGTTGACAAATGCATGAGGCACACCACCTTCATAGATGTGGCAATCCCAAACAGTGGCAACATAATAAAAAAGAATGTTGAAAAGCTGTCAAAATACACAGAGCTTTCTGAACTCATAAGGAAGCAATGGCACATAGCACAAGTCAGGACAGTTCCTATTATCTCCAGCACTGGCGTGATTCCCAACGATTTAAAGGAATCTCTCACAGAGTTGAAATTAGACCAAGGCCTTTTCAAACTAATGCAGAAAACAGTCATACTTTCTACGTGTCGCATAGTAAGGCTGTTGTTCTTGGGCAATCAGGCCTAAGGGAGTGAGGGAAAAGTGTAAAGCTACTACTGAATGCAGTCACCAAGACTTTGCTCCTTATGATATGTACGGTATCTGCGATTGTAAATGTTTTCCTTCCAGCAAATGCTGAGAATGGGTAAGAGCATGCGCAAAATAAACAATAATAACAACAATATTACATACATTTTCATTTGAGACTGTTTGCCTTTCAGCGTCCAATCTAGTCTGCAAGCCTCTGTCTGCGAACAAGTCGCCTCCACGATTGCCTATTAACAGTTAGCACTGCGGCCTCTTCTGCTTCTACACCTCTAGCTTTGAAATCATTCAACAATAAATCTAATCATGGCCGCCTAGATCTACCTCTGCGTCTTTTACCCTCTACAGCCAAACTAATCCCTGAGGCTAATAATAATTTTATATTATATTTTATGGCCAACATAGGACCACTGCAATCAATTATGCATAGCCTTAGCCAACTTACAAGGGGAGGATACGATGCATGGGTCACCAATTCAAACCATCTTTAGTGCACGTGTAGGGCATGACCAGGTGCAAATCAGGTGCAAGAAGTAAGGTGCGCTTCTCAGTCGTTTCCGAGAAATTAATTAATTGCAATAAATGCTGTGCGGCGTCTACTGTATGTGCGTTGTACGCTAGCAAGAATCCAATCAACGCGTGGTGCAGGGGTAAGGGCCCTGCTTCGTAAGCGCGGGAACGAATCCCACTGGTGAGCCTTTACGTTGTGTGTATTATTTTTTTTAACATTGGCAATTCGTACAACTGTAGGTGTCGTGAATACTGTTTATTTTGCAGTCAATTGTAATAACGTGTTATGTGAGCAGGAAAAAGGATTCTGAAATCATCGTATCCGGATCAATGTTTGTGACATTACATAATGTATAATATTGGCATTGCAAATACACGGTCAGGTGTATTCTAGTATATGTATACATTTATACATTGAAGGCCCAGTCTGTTCTGTTCATTGCACGTCTGTGAACCATCAGACCACCCCGTACCCCGCAAGCAGTGACTCATGCTATGGGTAGTGGTTGAAAATAGCCAATGGTTACAAAAAACACAACACACTGCAAAGGCTCACCGGTGGGATTCGATCCAGTGATCCCGCGCTTACGAAGCAGGGCCCTTACCCCTGCACCACGCGCTCGTTGGGTTATTGCTAGCGTACAACGCACATGGACGCCGCACTGTAATTAATTAATTTCTCGAAAATGGCTGAGAAGCGCACCTTACTACTTGCACCTGGTATCCGCCTGGTCATGCCCTACACGTGTACTGAAGATCGTTCGAATCGGTGACCAATGCATCGTATCCTCCCCTTGTTAGTTCTTCTATTTTGCCAATAGGTTTTCATTCTTGTAACGATTGGATCGTTACCCTGCATTTTTCCCATAACCGAGGCGCGAACCCCTCTCCATTCTTCGCCTGGAGCCATGGTCTTTGACAACCCTGGGGCCTGAACTCTGCCGAGTTTGGCCACCCAACTGCTCAAGCTCTGTCTTGTCGTGAGAGAGAATTATTCTACACAGTTGACAATAAGCTTCGAGAACATTCTGCTTGGCAATGTCGCTCTGCAACACTGTCGGTAACTACAGTGTGGCCATACGTGAATATTTTCCCCCCATTTCAATGTACCTTGTATCTTGGTTGATTCGCTTACTTTAAGTTGGTCAACTTTGGACAAATGGTGACTCATTGTTTTCCCACACCGGAGTTCTTCTCAGGACTCATGGGAAATCTTAATTTGCTCAATGATTCCATCTCTGTGACTGGTAAGAGGTGGACGCATCGCTTGATCCCCAGTGGGCCTAGCCGGGGAGGGAACTTTAAGGTACAGCGTATTTTCTATGTAATAGTGCTGGATTCATTATTTTAAATTGCTGATTGTATAATGTAAATACTTTTGTTTCCTTAGATTTTTAGCACTGTCATCGCCTATCTTTGTGCTTGCGGTTTTCGATTAACAATTGGGCCGTTTGGCCCGGTGTCTGTGGCTGCTTGTTGTAATTGACGTGTTAAATGTTCCACCTCCCCTTTCATGTTTGCCCTGATCAGTTTTGTTTATTTGGAACAAGTTCATGTCTTGTAATGCTCTTTCATTGGTTTGCCCTGATCAGGCATTGCGATTAATTACTTGTGTGTATGTGTGTTTGTCGTGTATTTCTTATTATTGTTCGCCGCAGACATCGCATCATGTGACGCAAGAGTTATTCCAAATAAGCACCAGCATAAATTTTAACCATAGGGACTTGCTCCAACAATTCATTTGCATTAATTTCCTAATTATTTATATGTTCATTTTGGTGTGGGTCATAATGTTTTTTCTTGGCCTTTGTTCGCTGCCATAGCAGCCATTTTACTTGTTCCTGGGAACGTTGACCGCCATGATCGTGGTCAGGCCCTCTTAGATCCCGGCATTTGCCTGGAGAAATAACTTTCAGGATGGCCGAGGGCAGAATCGAACCCGCCTCTTCAACCCTCACAAGGCTGAGTGTACCCCGTTCCAGCCCTCAGACCAAAATTACATTTCTCGACAGAGCCGGAAATCGAACCCGGGCCTCCACAGTGTCGGCTAAAAATGCTAGTCAATACCGTACGCAAAGAGGTGGACTAAAGAGAGTTGAACTATAGCCTTACCTTTGACACAAGACTGGCTCTGTAAGCGGCCAATGCTTTCAAGTATTCTTTTTTAGCTGCTTCTGTCTTTTTCTTGTAAACCTGAAATTAGAGAAATCAACTTCATAGTCATATCCAAATGTATATAGTTTTACTAAAGTAGTCTATTGGATTAACATGACAACATCAATTATAAATCATTTTACATTTAACTTGGGACATCTTAATCATCAGCCTCATGCACGTGTCACATAATATTTGTTCATGAACTAAAACATTGAAAACCAATATACTTATCGTGTACTATTGTTACTAAGTGACATGTGGCAAACGTTGCAAAGCGAGGCGACGGTAGCGTGATGTAAACTATGTGCTCTGGTCTTGTGTGTAATAACATAACCTCTTATTACTCTCCAGTGCCTTCACTCTTACCAAGAACAGCAACAAGTGCCCTTGAAGTGTGTGACGAAAGTTTCTTTCCCTATTTTTATACCCTTATCAAATTTTTGGCAATTTTGTCTGTCTCTGTAGCTGCTACCGAACAGAGATTGAGTACCGTAGGTTGAAAACATAGGCCACTTAAGAAATTCAACTTTTGAAAACCGACTCAACAGTCTAGCATTGTTATCTATTCACAGAGACATACAAATCACTGACGAAGTTATAAACCAATTTCGGAATGTTTCAAGAAACCTTGACTTTATATTATACCGTAGCATAAGTTGTAAATAAAAACAGTACCAGTAATTTTAATTCTTTCCCTCCAAATACTATCAAGTGTGCATGATGATTGTATGTTTGACATTAACCAAAATACGTGTGGATGTTTTGGAAATTCTAAGGGTATGAAATTGATGAGCAACAATCAACTTATATTTCAGTATATAAAGACATTCTCATATATCAAAAAATAAGACAGTATACTAAAATATATTTTTTCTGTCTCACTGTGGCCCAAAAGAGTGATGTCAGAGAGCCTTAAAACTCTTATCGTTTGGAACCAAAATATACAAAAGTCTCCTTGGGTGAAATCCCAGACCCCCTTTCTTCGAGGGCTATTCCATGCCCCCCAACACCCCCATATATAAAACTTTATATACGCCCCTGGCCTCATGTAATCATTAGGGATGCCCAAGGACTATAAATTAAAGGTACCATACCAGCATCTGCCTGGATGGAGTATGGAGAATCATACTTAGATTGGCCGCTGTCAGCATCGGAACTTGAACCTTCAATTCGCTAAGAATTAGTGAAATCCCGATAGGAATGACAATCTTATATTAACAAAAGTTCAGCCACATGACGTATTTTCGACTCGCTGCTCCTGACAACTTAACGCCGATCAACACATTGAAATCGTAAACATCAGCGAGAAGGTGCTGTGTCATTGGTCAGTTAACGGATGTCGCGTGTTTGTCACGTGACGCGGACCAATCTTTGCAAGCGAATAGCAGGCGAGCTAAGGCGCATTTTTTGTTAACATTGGACATAGGCTTTTGGGGCTATGGGACTGTGATTAATGCAGACACGGTGGTTACCATGGCAACAAGTGTTCGTCGTCTAGGCCTAAGCATTCATGTTCAGTAGAAATTTCTACATGTTGCTGTAAACACATCTTACTTGCTATTATTGAAAGTACTCTTATCGGTCTCGAGATACCGTATAGCCTACGAACTCGTTCTACTGCTGGACTAAATAAAAGACCAGTTACTAAACGTCGTTCCAATTTCGATTTTCCCACCACTTCTAGCGTCGCCGACTGTCATTTTAAATACCGTATTTATTATCAGCACTACCAACATAATATTTTAGTTTCAAAACGTACCCAAGAAGTTACTAAATTCAAATCTCTTCGAAAGTGTCGGACTATTTTAAGTGCGCGAGTGATCTAGGAAATAACGAACATTGTTGACCAACCATAGAATACACCATGGAAGTTCTCATTCCTGAATATATCACAGCATTTAAGAAATTGCTCAATGCTTCTCTGGTTGGTTGGTTGGTTCCTCAGTTTAGGGGCTGCGACAACGCGGTCATGTAGCCCCGTGTACTTTGGGCGTTGTAGAATCTGTCTAATAACCGGTGTTAATTGTGATGGCTGTATTATTAGTGTGTGTTATCTGTTTTTAATTCAAGTAAGGACTGCCGACATTGAATTTTCAAGTTGTTCCTACTTTTGCCGCCAAACGCCAACGACTACTAGTTCAGGCCTTGGTTACTAGACGCCACCGCAGTCGGGTCCTGGCGACGAACGTTGGAACCTAAGAGCGTTATTCAAATTTTTAACCTATAATTTAGCGTCACAAAGGTGTAATTAGTGGAAGGTTCTTTAACATGCCATAAATCTATGACATGGGACCGCCGGCTTTACTTCCCCTCCGAAGGAAGGCATACTGACGGATTTTTAACGTTCTTAAAAAATCCGAAGATGCTTCTCTGAGACCGCTATAAATTCCACACTTTGTAGGAACAATATGATCATTCTTTGTTCACCTAGAGCCGCTCCTGACTTCGCCAGGAGAGAGTACAACATGAATACAAAATCTTCCGAGTCAGTATTCCGCACTCGGAAAGACTCAAACGATGAGTTATTTTTAAAACATTAATATTAATATTATTATTAGTAATTATATAGGTGAATATAAATGAGTTCTAAATGAGCTCATAACATGTTTTATACAAGATCGATACTCAAATCAGAAGTTTCTAAAATTCAAAACATTAAAAGATAACGTTAAGTTCATATCCGGTGCTCTCAAAAACTCGCAGAAAGTCCTGGATGAAATTGGCATCGTTAGCAGCTGTTTATCGATGAGAGAGTACCAAACTTCTCCACCGGCAAAGGCGGAGCCAGACACGATGAGCAATGCAACGAATAGAAGACGCGGAAGGAACGAACCCAGAGAAATACGCTAAGGTGTATGTTTCACTAAACTCAAGCTCCTAAACCAGAGGGAGTTAGAGGGTGTGGTCTGTACCAAAATCTCCCAAATCGTCTCAATAGTTCAGGAAAAATCTTGAATTTCTTGAAAAGTCAACGGAAATCTATTTGTTTATAAAGTGCTTTTTAACAAATAAACAAGACGATAGCCCCTGGCAGAACTGTCGCGCGTATAACCCCGCATAGCACTAGAGCCGGGCGGGTAGTCGGTACACATGGGGCGCCCACAACCCATTAGAAAATGCGAGAGTTCTCGCACGGGTCCGCTAGTATTAATTAATTTCGTATTTTATTTGTAGGACTTTTTTGGATCCTAGCATACAACCAAATAAGTAATTAAAACTCAGCAATTCTTCTAGGTTTGTGCCGTGTCTTGTGTGGGGTTTCGCCTAGGACACCAAGCTGGCTCATCGGCGGGCTCTTGGTGTCCCCGCCCGGACCCCCACAGGAGTGACGAACTGCGCGCCACCTCCCTTTATATTAGGTGCAACTGCACCAATTGACTGCGAGAACTAAAAGCTCAAGCAGCCTTAACCTCCCTATGAAGGCTTCCAAAAAGATGGTATATTGGCTTTCACGGCCGGTGAATTAAAACTCAGCAATTCTTCTAGGTTTGTGCCGTGTCTTGTGTGGGGTTTCGCCTAGGACACCAAGCTGGCTCATCGGCGGGCTCTTGGTGTCCCCGCCCGGACCCCCACTGGAGTGACGAACTGCGCGCCACCTCCCTTTATATTAGGTGCAACTGCACCAATTGACTGCGAGAACTAAAAGCTCAAGCAGCCTTAACCTCCCTATGAAGGCTTCCAAAAAGATGGTATATTGGCTTTCACGGCCGGTGAATTAAAACTCAGCAATTCTTCTAGGTTTGTGCCGTGTCTTGTGTGGGGTTTCGCCTAGGACACCAAGCTGGCTCATCGGCGGGCTCTTGGTGTCCCCGCCCGGACCCCCACAGGAGTGACGAACTGCGCGCCACCTCCCTTTATATTAGGTGCAACTGCACCAATTGACTGCGAGAACTAAAAGCTCAAGCAGCCTTAACCTCCCTATGAAGGCTTCCAAAAAGATGGTATATTGGCTTTCACGGCCGGTGAATTAAAACTCAGCAATTCTTCTAGGTTTGTGCCGTGTCTTGTGTGGGGTTTCGCCTAGGACACCAAGCTGGCTCATCGGCGGGCTCTTGGTGTCCCCGCCCGGACCCCCACAGGAGTGACGAACTGCGCGCCACCTCCCTTTATATTAGGTGCAACTGCACCAATTGACTGCGAGAACTAAAAGCTCAAGCAGCCTTAACCTCCCTATGAAGGCTTCCAAAAAGATGGTATATTGGCTTTCACGGCCGGTGAATTAAAACTCAGCAATTCTTCTAGGTTTGTGCCGTGTCTTGTGTGGGGTTTCGCCTAGGACACCAAGCTGGCTCATCGGCGGGCTCTTGGTGTCCCCGCCCGGACCCCCACAGGAGTGACGAACTGCGCGCCACCTCCCTTTATATTAGGTGCAACTGCACCAATTGACTGCGAGAACTAAAAGCTCAAGCAGCCTTAACCTCCCTATGAAGGCTTCCAAAAAGATGGTATATTGGCTTTCACGGCCGGTGAATTAAAACTCAGCAATTCTTCTAGGTTTGTGCCGTGTCTTGTGTGGGGTTTCGCCTAGGACACCAAGCTGGCTCATCGGCGGGCTCTTGGTGTCCCCGCCCGGACCCCCACAGGAGTGACGAACTGCGCGCCACCTCCCTTTATATTAGGTGCAACTGCACCAATTGACTGCGAGAACTAAAAGCTCAAGCAGCCTTAACCTCCCTATGAAGGCTTCCAAAAAGATGGTATATTGGCTTTCACGGCCGGTGAATTAAAACTCAGCAATTCTTCTAGGTTTGTGCCGTGTCTTGTGTGGGGTTTCGCCTAGGACACCAAGCTGGCTCATCGGCGGGCTCTTGGTGTCCCCGCCCGGACCCCCACAGGAGTGACGAACTGCGCGCCACCTCCCTTTATATTAGGTGCAACTGCACCAATTGACTGCGAGAACTAAAAGCTCAAGCAGCCTTAACCTCCCTATGAAGGCTTCCAAAAAGATGGTATATTGGCTTTCACGGCCGGTGAATTAAAACTCAGCAATTCTTCTAGGTTTGTGCCGTGTCTTGTGTGGGGTTTCGCCTAGGACACCAAGCTGGCTCATCGGCGGGCTCTTGGTGTCCCCGCCCGGACCCCCACAGGAGTGACGAACTGCGCGCCACCTCCCTTTATATTAGGTGCAACTGCACCAATTGACTGCGAGAACTAAAAGCTCAAGCAGCCTTAACCTCCCTATGAAGGCTTCCAAAAAGATGGTATATTGGCTTTCACGGCCGGTGAATTAAAACTCAGCAATTCTTCTAGGTTTGTGCCGTGTCTTGTGTGGGGTTTCGCCTAGGACACCAAGCTGGCTCATCGGCGGGCTCTTGGTGTCCCCGTCCGGACCCCCACAGGAGTGACGAACTGCGCGCCACCTCCCTTTATATTAGGTGCAACTGCACCAATTGACTGCGAGAACTAAAAGCTCAAGCAGCCTTAACCTCCCTATGAAGGCTTCCAAAAAGATGGTATATTGGCTTTCACGGCCGGTGAATTAAAACTCAGCAATTCTTCTAGGTTTGTGCCGTGTCTTGTGTGGGGTTTCGCCTAGGACACCAAGCTGGCTCATCGGCGGGCTCTTGGTGTCCCCGCCCGGACCCCCACTGGAGTGACGAACTGCGCGCCACCTCCCTTTATATTAGGTGCAACTGCACCAATTGACTGCGAGAACTAAAAGCTCAAGCAGCCTTAACCTCCCTATGAAGGCTTCCAAAAAGATGGTATATTGGCTTTCACGGCCGGTGAATTAAAACTCAGCAATTCTACTAGGTTTGTGCCGTGTCTTGTGTGGGGTTTCGCCTAGGACACCAAGCTGGCTCATCGGCGGGCTCTTGGTGTCCCCGCCCGGACCCCCACAGGAGTGACGAACTGCGCGCCACCTCCCTTTATATTAGGTGCAACTGCACCAATTGACTGCGAGAACTAAAAGCTCAAGCAGCCTTAACCTCCCTATGAAGGCTTCCAAAAAGATGGTATATTGGCTTTCACGGCCGGTGAATTAAAACTCAGCAATTCTTCTAGGTTTGTGCCGTGTCTTGTGTGGGGTTTCGCCTAGGACACCAAGCTGGCTCATCGGCGGGCTCTTGGTGTCCCCGCCCGGACCCCCACAGGAGTGACGAACTGCGCGCCACCTCCCTTTATATTAGGTGCAACTGCACCAATTGACTGCGAGAACTAAAAGCTCAAGCAGCCTTAACCTCCCTATGAAGGCTTCCAAAAAGATGGTATATTGGCTTTCACGGCCGGTGAATTAAAACTCAGCAATTCTTCTAGGTTTGTGCCGTGTCTTGTGTGGGGTTTCGCCTAGGACACCAAGCTGGCTCATCGGCGGGCTCTTGGTGTCCCCGCCCGGACCCCCACAGGAGTGACGAACTGCGCGCCACCTCCCTTTATATTAGGTGCAACTGCACCAATTGACTGCGAGAACTAAAAGCTCAAGCAGCCTTAACCTCCCTATGAAGGCTTCCAAAAAGATGGTATATTGGCTTTCACGGCCGGTGAATTAAAACTCAGCAATTCTTCTAGGTTTGTGCCGTGTCTTGTGTGGGGTTTCGCCTACGACACCAAGCTGGCTCATCGGCGGGCTCTTGGTGTCCCCGCCCGGACCCCCACAGGAGTGACGAACTGCGCGCCACCTCCCTTTATATTAGGTGCAACTGCACCAATTGACTGCGAGAACTAAAAGCTCAAGCAGCCTTAACCTCCCTATGAAGGCTTCCAAAAAGATGGTATATTGGCTTTCACGGCCGGTGAATTAAAACTCAGCAATTCTTCTAGGTTTGTGCCGTGTCTTGTGTGGGGTTTCGCCTAGGACACCAAGCTGGCTCATCGGCGGGCTCTTGGTGTCCCCGCCCGGACCCCCACAGGAGTGACGAACTGCGCGCCACCTCCCTTTATATTAGGTGCAACTGCACCAATTGACTGCGAGAACTAAAAGCTCAAGCAGCCTTAACCTCCCTATGAAGGCTTCCAAAAAGATGGTATATTGGCTTTCACGGCCGGTGAATTAAAACTCAGCAATTCTTCTAGGTTTGTGCCGTGTCTTGTGTGGGGTTTCGCCTAGGACACCAAGCTGGCTCATCGGCGGGCTCTTGGTGTCCCCGCCCGGACCCCCACAGGAGTGACGAACTGCGCGCCTTCATAGGGAGGTTAAGGCTGCTTGAGCTTTTAGTTCTCGCAGTCAATTGGTGCAGTTGCACCTAATATAAAGGGAGGTGGCGCGCAGTTCGTCACTCCTGTGGGGGTCCGGGCGGGGACACCAAGAGCCCGCCGATGAGCCAGCTTGGTGTCCGAGGCGAAACCCCACACAAGACACGGCACAAACCTAGAAGAATTGCTGAGTTTTAATTCACCGGCCGTGAAAGCCAATATACCATCTTTTTGGAAGCCTTCATAGGGAGGTTAAGGCTGCTTGAGCTTTTAGTTCTCGCAGTCAATTGGTGCAGTTGCACCTAATATAAAGGGAGGTGGCGCGCAGTTCGTCACTCCTGTGGGGATCCGGGCGGGGACACCAAGAGCCCGCCGATGAGCCAGCTTGGTGTCCTAGGCGAAACCCCACACAAGACACGGCACAAACCTAGAAGAATTGCTGAGTTTTAATTCACCGGCCGTGAAAGCCAATATACCATCTTTTTGGAAGCCTTCATAGGGAGGTTAAGGCTGCTTGAGCTTTTAGTTCTCGCAGTCAATTGGTGCAGTTGCACCTAATATAAAGGGAGGTGGCGCGCAGTTCGTCACTCCTGTGGGGGTCCGGGCGGGGACACCAAGAGCCCGCCGATGAGCCAGCTTGGTGTCCTAGGCGAAACCCCACACAAGACACGGCACAAACCTAGAAGAATTGCTGAGTTTTAATTCACCGGCCGTGAAAGCCAATATACCATCTTTTTGGAAGCCTTCATAGGGAGGTTAAGGCTGCTTGAGCTTTTAGTTCTCGCAGTCAATTGGTGCAGTTGCACCTAATAGAAAGGGAGGTGGCGCGCAGTTCGTCACTCCTGTGGGGGTCCGGGCGGGGACACCAAGAGCCCGCCGATGAGCCAGCTTGGTGTCCTAGGCGAAACCCCACACAAGACACGGCACAAACCTAGAAGAATTGCTGAGTTTTAATTCACCGGCCGTGAAAGCCAATATACCATCTTTTTGGAAGCCTTCATAGGGAGGTTAAGGCTGCTTGAGCTTTTAGTTCTCGCAGTCAATTGGTGCAGTTGCACCTAATATAAAGGGAGGTGGCGCGCAGTTCGTCACTCCTGTGGGGGTCCGGGCGGGGACACCAAGAGCCCGCCGATGAGCCAGCTTGGTGTCCTAGGCGAAACCCCACACAAGACACGGCACAAACCTAGAAGAATTGCTGAGTTTTAATTCACCGGCCGTGAAAGCCAATATACCATCTTTTTGGAAGCCTTCATAGGGAGGTTAAGGCTGCTTGAGCTTTTAGTTCTCGCAGTCAATTGGTGCAGTTGCACCTAATATAAAGGGAGGTGGCGCGCAGTTCGTCACTCCTGTGGGGGTCCGGGCGGGGACACCAAGAGCCCGCCGATGAGCCAGCTTGGTGTCCTAGCCGAAACCCCACACAAGACACGGCACAAACCTAGAAGAATTGCTGAGTTTTAATTCACCGGCCGTGAAAGCCAATATACCATCTTTTTGGAAGCCTTCATAGGGAGGTTAAGGCTGCTTGAGCTTTTAGTTCTCGCAGTCAATTGGTGCAGTTGCACCTAATATAAAGGGAGGTGGCGCGCAGTTCGTCACTCCTGTGGGGGTCCGGGCGGGGACACCAAGAGCCCGCCGATGAGCCAGCTTGGTGTCCTAGGCGAAACCCCACACAAGACACGGCACAAACCTAGAAGAATTGCTGAGTTTTAATTCACCGGCCGTGAAAGCCAATATACCATCTTTTTGGAAGCCTTCATAGGGAGGTTAAGGCTGCTTGAGCTTTTAGTTCTCGCAGTCAATTGGTGCAGTTGCACCTAATATAAAGGGAGGTGGCGCGCAGTTCGTCACTCCTGTGGGGGTCCGGGCGGGGACACCAAGAGCCCGCCGATGAGCCAGCTTGGTGTCCTAGGCGAAACCCCACACAAGACACGGCACAAACCTAGAAGAATTGCTGAGTTTTAATTCACCGGCCGTGAAAGCCAATATACCATCTTTTTGGAAGCCTTCATAGGGAGGTTAAGGCTGCTTGAGCTTTTAGTTCTCGCAGTCAATTGGTGCAGTTGCACCTAATATAAAGGGAGGTGGCGCGCAGTTCGTCACTCCTGTGGAGGTCCGGGCGGGGACACCAAGAGCCCGCCGATGAGCCAGCTTGGTGTCCTAGGCGAAACCCCACACAAGACACGGCACAAACCTAGAAGAATTGCTGAGTTTTAATTCACCGGCCGTGAAAGCCAATATACCATCTTTTTGGAAGCCTTCATAGGGAGGTTAAGGCTGCTTGAGCTTTTAGTTCTCGCAGTCAATTGGTGCAGTTGCACCTAATATAAAGGGAGGTGGCGCGCAGTTCGTCACTCCTGTGGGGGTCCGGGCGGGGACACCAAGAGCCCGCCGATGAGCCAGCTTGGTGTCCTAGCCGAAACCCCACACAAGACACGGCACAAACCTAGAAGAATTGCTGAGTTTTAATTCACCGGCCGTGAAAGCCAATATACCATCTTTTTGGAAGCCTTCATAGGGAGGTTAAGGCTGCTTGAGCTTTTAGTTCTCGCAGTCAATTGGTGCAGTTGCACCTAATATAAAGGGAGGTGGCGCGCAGTTCGTCACTCCTGTGGGGGTCCGGGCGGGGACACCAAGAGCCCGCCGATGAGCCAGCTTGGTGTCCTAGGCGAAACCCCACACAAGACACGGCACAAACCTAGAAGAATTGCTGAGTTTTAATTCACCGGCCGTGAAAGCCAATATACCATCTTTTTGGAAGCCTTCATAGGGAGGTTAAGGCTGCTTGAGCTTTTAGTTCTCGCAGTCAATTGGTGCAGTTGCACCTAATATAAAGGGAGGTGGCGCGCAGTTCGTCACTCCTGTGGGGGTCCGGGCGGGGACACCAAGAGCCCGCCGATGAGCCAGCTTGGTGTCCTAGGCGAAACCCCACACAAGACACGGCACAAACCTAGAAGAATTGCTGAGTTTTAATTCACCGGCCGTGAAAGCCAATATACCATCTTTTTGGAAGCCTTCATAGGGAGGTTAAGGCTGCTTGAGCTTTTAGTTCTCGCAGTCAATTGGTGCAGTTGCACCTAATATAAAGGGAGGTGGCGCGCAGTTCGTCACTCCTGTGGGGGTCCGGGCGGGGACACCAAGAGCCCGCCGATGAGCCAGCTTGGTGTCCTAGGCAAAACCCCACACAAGACACGGCACAAACCTAGAAGAATTGCTGAGTTTTAATTCACCGGCCGTGAAAGCCAATATACCATCTTTTTGGAAGCCTTCATAGGGAGGTTAAGGCTGCTTGAGCTTTTAGTTCTCGCAGTCAATTGGTGCAGTTGCACCTAATATAAAGGGAGGTGGCGCGCAGTTCGTCACTCCTGTGGGGGTCCGGGCGGGGACACCAAGAGCCCGCCGATGAGCCAGCTTGGTGTCCTAGGCGAAACCCCACACAAGACACGGCACAAACCTAGAAGAATTGCTGAGTTTTAATTCACCGGCCGTGAAAGCCAATATACCATCTTTTTGGAAGCCTTCATAGGGAGGTTAAGGCTGCTTGAGCTTTTAGTTCTCGCAGTCAATTGGTGCAGTTGCACCTAATATAAAGGGAGGTGGCGCGCAGTTCGTCACTCCTGTGGGGGTCCGGGCGGGGACACCAAGAGCCCGCCGATGAGCCAGCTTGGTGTCCTAGGCGAAACCCCACACAAGACACGGCACAAACCTAGAAGAATTGCTGAGTTTTAATTCACCGGCCGTGAAAGCCAATATACCATCTTTTTGGAAGCCTTCATAGGGAGGTTAAGGCTGCTTGAGCTTTTAGTTCTCGCAGTCAATTGGTGCAGTTGCACCTAATATAAAGGGAGGTGGCGCGCAGTTCGTCACTCCTGTGGGGGTCCGGGCGGGGACACCAAGAGCCCGCCGATGAGCCAGCTTGGTGTCCTAGGCGAAACCCCACACAAGACACGGCACAAACCTAGAAGAATTGCTGAGTTTTAATTCACCGGCCGTGAAAGCCAATATACCATCTTTTTGGAAGCCTTCATAGGGAGGTTAAGGCTGCTTGAGCTTTTAGTTCTCGCAGTCAATTGGTGCAGTTGCACCTAATATAAAGGGAGGTGGCGCGCAGTTCGTCACTCCTGTGGGGGTCCGGGCGGGGACACCAAGAGCCCGCCGATGAGCCAGCTTGGTGTCCTAGGCGAAACCCCACACAAGACACGGCACAAACCTAGAAGAATTGCTGAGTTTTAATTCACCGGCCGTGAAAGCCAATATACCATCTTTTTGGAAGCCTTCATAGGGAGGTTAAGGCTGCTTGAGCTTTTAGTTCTCGCAGTCAATTGGTGCAGTTGCACCTAATATAAAGAGAGGTGGCGCGCAGTTCGTCACTCCTGTGGGGGTCCGGGCGGGGACACCAAGAGCCCGCCGATGAGCCAGCTTGGTGTCCTAGGCGAAACCCCACACAAGACACGGCACAAACCTAGAAGAATTGCTGAGTTTTAATTCACCGGCCGTGAAAGCCAATATACCAAATAAGTAATTATATATGACACGATCTGTAAAACAAACGATATCACCCAAACCAACGGAATGCTGCAAGGTGACCTCCCTCAAGCCTATATTATTCAACATTGCCACAGCGGATTTTATCCGAGAAAGATCGAACAACGGAATGATTTACATGTATGCGGACGACATGAACAACGAACAACTTCAGCGCGTCTTCTCTGCGCTGGAACAGCCTGAAAATAAACTGGACAAATATCTTACAGATGGTTTTCCGTCAAGGTGGACGCACAGCAGCAAACGACATCCTACAAAGTCGAAATAGTAAATTCATTCAAATGTCTGAGAATCACCTTACATTACCGGTATCGAAACACATCGTCAAAAACAAAGCCATGATAGCCATTAAGCACGTGTACACCATTAGAAACTTCTATCCTTAAAAAGGGCTATGCGGCTATTCGGCACAAAGAACTTGCCGATACTTACGGGATTCACCTGATATGGGAAAAACTGTCGAAGGCGTTGAATATAATAATGGGCATCTCAAAATACACGTACTCCCGTCTAACATTATGAAGTGGCATAGGAATCCTTCGATGAGGATAAAACTACCGCTGCCACAGCGGGCAATGGGCATAGAAGCGTTCCTAGCGGAGAGAAAGAAGAAGAGATAAGAAATCATCATCATCATCATCATCATATATATTATTTCAGTAGTATGGATCCCTCCTGCGGCGCTCACAAGCGACCGATCGTGACAAATGAGCATTCAAATGAAAGAGAATAGACATTAGTAGTGACTTATTGTACTATAATTTCATAAATATCTATAATTTCTTAAAAAAATTACTTTAAAAAAATTGTACGAAGTGTGCGATTTGCAAACACCATTGATATCGGAAAATACACTCCATAATTATTGCTGTCCACGGGCCGCTGTGATGCCTGTTTCATGTCACATTAACATTCTGAGGTCTTTCCTTTATCCTGAAATGTAAATAGTGTTCTATAATCATTTGGTTGAAATAAAAACAAAACCTTTCTCCTAAGTGTTTCATTATAAACCTATTGGGGAAAGTGTGGTTTATGAACATGCGAGATTTCTCGCACGGGTCCGCTAGTTATTCTGTATTTCTGCAGCACAGATGCCATTGCAGCGACCCAGGCCTCATAGCGTTCACTACAAGGACCCAGATCAAACAGTGCTTCCAGGGGCGTATATAGAGTTTTATTTGGGGGGTGGGGGTGCCCAACCGGAGGTTAGGGGGCAAGGTATAGGCCCCTAAGAATAGGGGATCCGGGGTTCTCCCCGGGAAACTTTTGTTTAATTTAGTGCAAAATGACGAGTTTTAAGGCTATGTGGCATCACTTTTTCAACCAATTTGTTGTGATGTTTTATGTTCGGTTAATGTCAAGCACAACTAAGACCATTTTATGTTACTTCATTTGGTACTGTTTACATGGAAAGAATTAACATTACTGTTTTGATTTACAACTTACACAATAATATAAAGTCAAGATTTCTTGAAGCATTACCAAATCGGTTAATAACTTCATCGTCAGTGAGATGCATGTCTCTGTGAATACATAACAATGCGAGACTGTTGAGTCTGTTTTCAGAAGTAGAATTTCTTAAGTACCGTATGTCTTCAACCAACTCACAACTCCGTTCGGCAGTACCGGTAGCTACAGAGAGAGGCAAATTTGTCAAAAGTTTGATAAGGGTATAAAAAGTCAGGGAAAAAGCTTTTGTCACACGCTTCAAGGGCACTTGTTGCTGTTCTTGGTACGTTTATAAGAGCGAAGGCACTGGAGAGTAATACGAGGTTATGCTGTTACACATAAGATCAGAGCAAACTGCTTGTCACACTGTTTACATCGCTCTACTGTCGCCTTGCATTTGCAACGTTGCCATATGTCGCTTAGTAACAATAGTACATGATAACTACGAGTATATTAGTTTTTAATGTTTTAATAAAATTCATAAACAAATAATAAATGTGACAAAAATTTCGGCCCCCTCTTATATACGACCCTGAGTGCTTCGTTTCCAAGAAATAGAAAATACTGCTACATAATTTAATTCTTGGAAAAGTGAAGACTTCAGGACTGAGCCTGTTGGGTGGAAGTGCAGACCAGACGAAGAGTCCTGCTGACCAACTTAACAAATGCTGCATGGCTCAGCGGTAACGTTCTCGATTGCTGAGTTCAAGGTTGCAGGTTCGTATCCTGGCGCAGTCAGCTGGCAGTTGAGTGCGCAAATGCGAGGGAGCCGTGTCAGTAAATTTACTGGCACGTTAAAGACCCCCTTCGGGGCAAAATTCCGGCACCCCGTTGTCTCTAAAAGCTACAGTAGTTTAAAGGGACATAATACCAATAGCATATTACAAATGCAAACAAGGGTTCCCAATGAATATAAATATAATTAAATGAAATATGATGTAGTTACAAACACGTTAACATTAATACATTAAAAACAACACGCACTTCCTGTCCAAGAAAATCCCAGGAGGAAAATAAGAAATATGGCAAACCAGGAAATGCACCTGAAAGTCGGGTAAAACCAACACCCACAGGAAAAGTTACAAGTACTCAGGTACAATACAACCACCCACGTACGGTAGTCAAATTGCGTAACACAAATAAGTTACACAAATAAAATATTTATAAGGAAATTAACAATATTGACCGGTCAACAATAATAAGAGAAAAGCAACGACAGAAAGACAGAAAAGCAACCAGTCATGAAATAAGCTAAGATTAAAAGAAAATGTCGAGAGCCGCTACATTTGCGACTGACCAGCTCGAACGGCAGGCCAAGAAGACATGCTAAATAATGGCCGCCGGGCCAAAGTTAAATCCACCCACCCACCAAATTATCAAAGGGCAAATTATATAAATTTTCCCAACCAAAACCTTAAATTAGTACATAATAATGAATTTTACGCTGCCAATCAAATTTAAATACACTTGTTAATTATAGATTAATTAGGATGGCACCTCAAAAAGCAGATATCAGGGCGGCCTCGCGGCTTCATGTTTTGTGGCGTTTCCACAATTACAGAGAATTTTTATATTTAAAACAACAGGGAGAATTATAACATTAAAAAATCAAATTCAACAAGCAAATTAAGCCAACATAAATTATCCTTTCAAATATACAGCATGTGGCCACCCAGCCCTTTAATATCTCTTAATTAAAAATACAATTGCTCAACCAAACAACATCACCTAATTTGGTGTAAAATCAAAACACTTCTTGAAAATAAAACAGTACAAGTTCATCTTTCACAATGCCCCACAATAGTCACCTTTAATTATCATTCTCCCGGAACCATGAGGGTTCCGAGAGAGGCAGTCACGCAGTCAAGCAACCAGAATGAGATCCAAATCTCACCGCTAGCCATCTAGCCGGCCAGAGAGACTCATGCCAACCTGACCTTATGAAAAGAGCCACCCTTAGTATAAGTTTCTTGTTGACACAATTTGTAATGCTTTTCACTGTTCAATGTGGCCATTTATGACATAGAACTTTCTATAAGGAAGAGAATTTCGCAGTTGATAAACTGAGCACAGTTGCCAGGTATGGTTTAGAAAAGCTTCCAGAAAGTTCTGTACTATAGTAGGCCTAAAGCCAGAAAATTCTGTACTATAGTAAAACCATCATTACTTCCGACTTGACGTTTCAGTGTTACCCTCGAGTTATCTAGCGGTCAGAAGGAAACTCACTTTAACTAGCCGTTCGCAGGCAGCCATTAAAATCGGTGTCACGACAAATTGAGTTACGTTCACGATGTCGCGATTTAGCGAACGAAACTCTAGCCTAGCACTGAAACGCGTCAAGTGTGAAGTGGTTTTCGCAGTAGTATTGGCGCGTGCAATCAAACCAAACCCCGCACTTCAGGGTTGTCCATAGTACGGACTCTGTGAAGCCACAAAGAATGCCATGGCAATGTCCAGGGTTCATAGCCCGGGCGGGCAAGATGAAACATGTGTGACGATGGAGTCGTCACAGCCATGTTAGATCGTAAGTTGCGTTGGACAGACTTTAGTCAGCAATCTATGTCAATCGTTCCCAACCTGGTTCACTTGACGAGCACAAGTTCCCCCGAGATCCATTCTTCAATTCAATTTCTGTTGCACGAACCAGAATAATATGGATTTTATTGCATGTTAAGTATGTTTAATCTACAGTGAAAACAATTGGACATTCCTGTTTTATGAGTAACACGAAAAATGATGATTCGACTGTCCACACGTAAATGTAGCATATCGTATCTGCAAGAGTCATACAAGCGGTTGCAGCATGCCTGGTGAGCGCTTCTGAGAGAGGGTGATAGGTAAGTAAAGGAAAGAGAGGCGCATGCTTGTAGCATTATTATTGAAAATCCACAGCCTGCTTCCAGTCGACCGACCGGGTCAGGGATGGAATGAATGGCTAGCGGCGAGGATATGAACTGTGCCGGCTGCCGAAGCCTGTCACACTCCTATGAGGCAATGATTAAATGAATGGCAGACGAAATGAAATTATAGTGAAGAGTGTGACTGGAATTAAATTTTTGACAGGGAAAACCGGAGTACCCATAGAAAAACCTGTCTGCCTCCGTTTTGTCCAGCACAGATCTCACATGGAGTGACCGGGATTTAAACCACGGACCCAGTGGTGAGAGGCCGGCGTGCTGCCGCCTAAGCCACGGAGGCTTACCCGCATTATTTATTATTATATTATTATTAATTTAATGGTGCTCGGATAATTGCTATGACTGGCTGCGTGGCTCAGCGGTAACGTTCTCGCTTGCTGGGCCCAAGGTTTCAGGTTCGTATCCTGGAGCAGTCAGCTGGGATTTGAGGGTGCGCAAATGCGAGGGAGCCGTGCCAGTAAATTTACTGGCACATTAAAGATCCTCTTCGGGGCAAAATTCTGGCACCCCGGCGTCTCTAAAAGCCAGAGCACTGTAGTTAAAAACCAATAACATTAACATTAGTAATTGCTATGGCATGAGGATGGTGTTTACAGTCTCAAGGTTTGGAACGCTTGATCTATTAGGGATGTAGCCGGAGCAAGTTCGCGCCAGATAGTGCTCGTGTAGTACTGGGTAAGCGCAAGGCGATCGTCTTATGTTTCTCCCAGTCAGCTGTGAGGAATGTAAAGATTGTGACCGAGATTTCTAAGCTAAAGTAAATTATATCTGCTCTAATTTTACTCCAAGACTAAATTAATTAATTCTATAGGTATATAACCTAATATATTATGGACGATTTTCAGCGTTTAAGCGTTAAACATCTGCAAAATGAGCTATGGACCAGAGGCATTAAAACTAGCGGGAGGAAGGAAGAATTAATACAGCGGTAATAACTAAATTCTAACACGCTTTATTATTCAGCATGCTTTCTCCTAAAAATTACTATTATTTGAGTATTGAAGGCCTATATTGATAAATATATCTCCATAAGACTTAAATCATAAATAGAGATTTAAATATTTACTTGCTCCCCTTGCTTATAGACTTCGATTCATGTCTCTTCCTAGGTTGATAGCTTAAATGAAACTGTCGTGTATTAAGGTACCGGTACCGTAAACATAATCAAAGAAAGTTGATACCGGTAAAGTTCATAGCAACGTTTGATTTTTATGTCATTTTGTCAATTTCTCAATAATAATCGTTCCCGTACCTCTTGGAAAGGACTTAGGGGTACATTTTTAAAAGTTTGAGAATCCCTGCTTTAGGGCCACGAACTGTTTCCATTTATCTGAGTATGTCTCAAGAATGTAGAAGTCAGTCGCTACGACATTCTCCGTCGGGCGGATAGAAATTGACGATTAATTATGATTTCAAGAAACCAACCATAGTACGTTTGTGACTTAATGTTGCGACATTTATTCTTGAAGTATTTGTCCGAGTATTAATGTCTTTGAAAATGGGAGTCACAAAATTACATTCACTTCTTTGTGTATATTGACGATTTCTTCCCGTACTTCAATGGAGATGATTTCTGCAGATTCCGATATTGTAGGCTTATAGTGGTAATCCGGCAATTTTCTAGTGTATGGCCTCTTCCTTTTTGTTTTGTTGGGATCGTGGTCCACGGAAAAAGCGACGGAACAGCGCCCGGTTTTAACCTTGCTCTCTCACCTTCAAATACAAACGCATAAATTCAGTGGTTGTTCTCGAAATGTCTAATCAGTTTATAGGTACAAAATAGAAATTATTTCCCTTTGTACATCACACTTATCCAACACAGTTTTCGTGAAGTCATCGGGTTGAAAATGATGGGAACGCACTTTAATATTTTCGGTCAGATTTTTCTCACCGAAATATTTCCTTGTAATAGCATGTAAACATTTCTTTATTTAGTGGAAATTGGTGAAACGAAAACTAGCTTCCCTGATTTTTGCAAAGGACACTGCAATAGCTCGGCATAGTTACGAAAATAACCATTTAATGAACTTAAATTCGTGGATATAGTGGCATGAGAACACAGGAGACAACTGAAGAGCGCCTTGCGCTTACCCAGTACAACAGCAGTGCGCTCTATCGGTGCTAGTTCTATACATCCGTAGGCTCTTTGAACACTCATGACGTCACAACCGACTGCAAATACTAAATATTGCCTGGCGGGAGCCTGTACTTTATTATTAAAACATAACGAATAGAGATACACTAGCGCCACACTGTGGATCTAACTTGAACTCCATGAGTGTCTTCCCTTTGTTTTCTATTCGTCGATTGCCCCGGCTGTGGGCTGATCAGATGATCAAGAAGGCAGTGCCATCTGGGGATGAAAATATTGAACGTCGATGTGAATATTGGTCCTATTAAACAACTAGACCCAGACGGTTTCGGTGGCGTAGTTGGTAGCATTCGCGGGTTCAAACCCGGCCGAAGTTTTTAAGAGCGTTAAAAATCCCTCAGTATGCCTTCCTTCTGAGGGGAAGTATCTCCGGCGTGCCCAAGTCCACTAACAACAATTGTGTGAAGCTAAATTATTTGTAGGTTAGATTTGATTGTTGTTGAGTGTTCAGTCTTTTTACTGGTTTGATACAGTCCTCCATGCCTCCCTGTCCTGAGCTAATCATTTCATCTCTACATAGCTACCACACCCTACATCCAAGGCAATCTGTTAACATATTCTAACCTTGGGCTACCCTTACAGTTCTTGTCCTCGACCCTTCCTTCCCTAACTAAGCTTGCTATTCTAGGATGTCTTAATGTGTGTCCTACCAACCTATCTGTTCTCTTCATTAGCAGTCACCAGAAACATCTCTCCTCTCCAACTCGTCTTATCTCTTCATTTGTAATCCTATCTACCCATCTGATCTTCATCATTCTCCTGTAACAATGCATTTCAAATGCTTCAATTCTCCTCTTTACTGCTGCACCAATAGTCCAAGTTTCACTTCCATAGAGCGCCACGCTCCAGACAAAGGCTTTCAAAAATTAATTGCTAATACCTAAATCTATATTCGATGTCAACTGATTCCTTTTCTGTAGAAATGCATTCCTTGCCTGAGCCAACCTACTTTTTATATCCTCCTTGCTTCGCCCATCACTGGTTATGTTGCTTCATAGTAATAGAAGTCTCCTACTTCCTTTAGCTTTACACCTGTCAATTTGATTTCCATAGAGGTTTCTGATTTATTTCGGCTGCATTCCAATATTTTTGTTTTACATTTATTGATTTACATCATGAATTCTTTCCTCAAGACAGAGTCCATACCATTCAAAACTCATTCAAATCCTCTGGGTTGTCGGCCAAGATGACGATGTCATCAGCAAATCTCAGAGTTGAAATTATTTCTCCTTGAATCTTCACTTCCACTTTAATTTTTTCTCCAATTTCCTTCATTGCTTGTTCAATGTAAGGATTGTAAAGATTTTGGTAGCAGTCTGCAGTCCTTACCTGAATTACAGATAACCAGTAGCGGATCCAGGCCTTGCGGGGCCGTGGGTGATATGATAAGGTGGGGCCCACAACTATACGAAATTTTAAAAAATCAAATCAAATGGAAAATAGATTTGTAATAATAATAAAAAAAGAATAGTTACAATATTTTGAATACACTACAGTACATTTTTTAATAATATGAAAGAAACCTTTAAGTCCCCTTGAAGAAGATAATAATAACAATAATAATAATAATAATAATAATAATATAGTATGGCCTCGGTTACCGGGTGCAAGCTTTGTTAATTGACACCCAGAGGGTAGCTTGCATGTCGAATTTCGTCGTTCTTTTGAACGCTATGAAAGTCAAGGAGGTTAGATATCTAAGCTCCTTGACACTACAGCGCTTTCTAGTAGAGAATGGAGAAACTTTGTGTTGGCGGAAATTCTCGAGATTAATTTTGCCATTGAACACGGCCTACTGAATTCAAATGGGTTCTTTAGCATGCCAACAACGTATGACATCTATGTCGTGATTTTTGTCGCCTTTCAAAAATCACTTACCACGGCCAGGGGCGAACCTGCAAGCTTGGGGTTGGTAATGCGACACGTTAACCACTCACCCACCGTGGCAAGCTTGAAGAAGATTATGTAAACTATGAAATATTTAAAAAAATATTACTTTGAGACTTTTTTCCCGACTGAAATCTAAACTTTCTAAACGGTCACGGGAGGTCATAGCTGCACTGAAAAAAGGAATATGAATTATAAATTAGTTTGAAAAGTATAATTAATTAATCAATTATATTTAAAACAATCCATGGCGCCCCCCCCAGACCGCGGGGCCCTGGGCGGTCGCCCTCCCCTAGATCCGCCCCTGCAGATAACACACACAAATTTAGCCATCACAATTAACACCGGATATCAGAGAGACTCTACACACACCCTAAAGTACCCGGGGCTACATCACCGCGTTGTCGCAGCCCCGAAAACTAAGGAACCAAGCAACCAGCTACACCCAACTCTTCTAATATACAGGGATTCTATAGAAACGACGAGTTACATGGATTTTTTAAAAGTTAACGAATTGTGAACAAAAATAAAACCTCTAAAAATAATTATTCAGAAGTGAATTTAAAATAAAAAGGTCCATTATGATGTAAAAGTGCTACCCACCATATTAATAACTCAACCAATACAAAAAATGAATAAAAGGCCTTTAGTATAATAAATAAGGGAACTCGCGGCACTGTTTTATGATTTTTTAAACAAACAAAAGCTTGATTGCTTTCATGTGAAATGATGCACTTAAAACTTATTAAGCTTTCTCTTGTGTATTTTAATGCTTGTAGCCGCATAAAACAAAAAAAGCGTGCGTGATTTACGATACTACATATCATATATATGTTCTCGTTAATAAATCGGACAGCTTTATAACCTCGAGCATGTCAGCACGATGATTATCACATCCCTGCCTCTATAATACATAAGCACCACAGAAAATAATAATAATAATAAACGCATTGAAACCCAAACTTTGGTAACAAAATACGGTTCAATCAACAAGGTTAATCATTTCGAATACTTAGGTGAAATTATTGAACCTACAGGCACAGAAAGAATAGCACAAAGAACACGTGAACTCAAAATGCGGAAAGCATATGGGAAAACCGCAAACATCTACAACAAAAAATGCATGAGCATTAACACTAAAATTCGATATTACGCGACGGTCATCAAACCCGAAACACTCTACGCCGGTGAGACCTTAAACCTCAATTATAAAGGGGATCTTGAAAACATCAAGAAAGCTGAAAGGAAAATCATCCGAAAAATTCTTGGCCCAAGACTTACAGATGAAGGATATCGTTTACAATCGCACAAGATCACAGAAAAATATTCAAATATTGAAGCAGATTTCCGTAAACGACGCTTGAAATTTTATGGACACATTATGAGGCTAGATGACAACCGATTAACAAAGAAAATATTGATGTACTCACAAAAATTAAAGACGACAACGGTTTGGATTAAACAAGTCCAAACTGATCTCAATAACGCCAACATCACACCCACAGATATCGAAGACCGCAAAACTTTCAGACATAAGATCTACACTTGGGAAGCTGCATCAGAAGATAAGCCCAGCAGACCTAGGGGAAAATGGACTGACGAACGTCGAGCTAAACATAGCGACATGATGAAAGAATTCTGGAAGAACAAGAGAAATAACAGCAACAGATCATAACTTGCTTTATGTGATCCTGTATGGGTCGAAACATACTAAATAAATAAACGCAGCCAAACGTTAGCATGAAGATGGAGAGCAGTGTTATCAACTTCAGCGTCAAATCACTAGATTACAGTTGTATTATCCTGAGTTGGAATCTGACATTTCAGCGCCACTGGGCAAAAACAATTGACGACTAGATCGCACGCAAGGCTTGTTGCCATGGAAACCATACAGCGCTGCCAATTTGTATGACGCTATTTGGCCACGTGCTTGTCGCTTGTTTGGTTGCCTCCAGAGTGCACACTGACCTTGCTGCGTTATAATTGTTTTGAATTAATTAGTTAATTACTTTTCCGTGTAGGATTTATACTTATTTATACTTAATACTTGTATTTATGAAGCCTCCGTGGCTTAGGCGGCAGCACGCCGGCCTCTCACCGCTGGGTCCGTGGTTCAAATCCCGGTCACTCCATGTGAGATCTGTGCTGGACAAAACGGAGGCAGACAGGTTTTTCTCCGGGTACTCCGGTTTTCCCTGTCAACATTTCATTCCAGCAACACTCTCCACTATCATTTCATTTCATCTGTCATTCATTTAATCATTGCCCCAGAGGAGTGCGTCAGGTCTCGGCAGCCGGCACAGTTCATATCCTCGCCGCTAGATAGGGGCTTCATTCATTCCATTCCTGACCCGGTCGGAGACTGGAAGCAGGCTGTGGATTTTCATTTTACTTGTATTTATAATTCATTAGTGTCCGTTATTTATTTATATAGTGTTAGTGTAAGTTTAAGCTTAGGTTCGTGTGAATTAGATTAAGGTTAGCTTTATTTTTGTTTGCGAGTAACGACGCGAGGGGTTGGACAACTTTTTCCATGGTACAGGTCTTGGCAGCATAGGTTGCGATTAGGATGAGGGTGTTGACAGCTGAAAACTGGGCGAAGGTGGTGTCGCATGTGGAAAGAGTATTACGGTAAGTGAAGCGCGGGAACGTGAAGGTGTTATTGACACAGCTGTGGACAACCTCATAATTTCCCTCGGCGATTCCTCATCCACCAGTGCGGGATCCAGTGACGGAGAGGACGGAGATGATGATGCTATGGATGGGATAGAGTCTCTTCCCAGTGATTAGCTTCTGTCTTCTAAAGGGTGAGTTAATAGCCTATACGGTACTATGAACGTATATTTTGTAATGCATTTATGTGTTTGTTGTGCCTTGGAACTTATTCTACGGGAGATATAAATTGCTAAATAACACGGAAACAATCACGTGTTGTCGTTTCACTTTGAACATTTTTGCTTTATGATAGTAGGCTATTCGTAATATTGCTATTGCTATTCATTACAATATTTTAGGCCTCACCTCAATTTGACGGGCTATTATTATATTTTACAGTATGCACCGAACAGTTTTAAGCATTGCTTTGTTTAAGATTTTTGAAAACCATCTGAGTAAAAATGTAATAAATGTAATAACGGTGCTAATGATATTATGGGCATGATGAGAAGAACGGGAGGATGGTAGTACGCACGTGGTGGCTAGTAGCATACGTGGCAACCCTGCCTTTAGTTCAACGGTTCTCCGCCGAACTGTCAGATTCCAACTCTGGAAAATACACCTATAGTGACAATATAATATTAATTTAAAATGAGTTGGGGTTTAACGACTTTTTCAATTAGTCTACTTTTGACGACCTCAATATTGAAACTTAGAAAGTGTTTTAGGGCATACAGTAGCTTTCCTTGGAGCGGTCGCATCTGTTAAGTAATAAGACTTAAAAATATCACCGCAGTCGCGTGCGTTTGTAAATGGCGAACGCGTTTATGTTAGTATAAATTTCTTTGCAATGCATATCAAATACAACTGTTTTTTAAAACAAGATTGGATGTGAGTTAACAAAAAAATGAACGACCACCTTCAGTAATTTCGGGATAGAGATATTGAGACGTCTCTTCCAAATGCAGGGGGTTCAATTACCAGCTCTGCCTTAAAGGATATATTAGTATTTTGAGGAATCGCTTACATTCGTGAATTATGTGCATTTTAAGGCTAAACAGCTTATTTTATTTATTTATTTATTTATTTATTTATTTATTTCAGTTGCGTTTTGCCTACTCTTCAGGTTATTCCTTATTTATATGTATGAGATACATAGTGTCTCGTTAACCTAATTTTTCTTCTTTCATCATATATTTTTGTTGTGTGACCTCCCGAGAGGCCGAGTGCAGGTCTATCTAGTCGACGCCCGTTGGCGACCTGCGCGCTGGGATGTGGAAGGAAGCAGCCGTGGCCTGTCAGGAGGTACCGTTACAGCATTTGCCTGGTGTTGAAAATGGGGAAACAATGGGAAACCATTTAAAGGACGGTCGACGGTGGGGCTCGAACCCACGCGTCTACTAGTAGGCAGAGAGCTTTGCCACATGACCTAACGTTGCGCTTTAGTGAGCGTAGCCACCGTTGTCAGTTTTCATCTTACTGTATTATGATATTTGTTAGACTTTGTAGCCTATATTAACAACCGTGTAAATCGAGGAAGCATATAAAATAAACAATTATTATTTTATTTATTTATCGTATGGCTTTTAGTGCCGGGAGTGTCCGAGGAAATGTTCGGCTCGCCAGAGGCTGTAGCGGCTTCTAGCGGACACCCATAGGGTGAGCTACAAGTTCCGTTCACTTTCAAGTAGTTCCAACTTCCGCTACCAGATGTCAATGATACCTAGTGGTGAACGTTCGAACTTTGATAGAGCGTTCCAACGAAATATAACTCCGAAATTTAGCTTCACACAACTTTAGTCTGTGGAATGATATTTCACATTCCATAAATCTATGACATTGGACCGCCGGCTTTACTTCCCCTCCGAAGGAAGGCATACTGAAAGATTTTAACGCACTTAAACAATCCGATGACTTCGGCCGGGTTTGAACCCGCTATCTTGGGCACAGCAGTTCAGCATGCTACCAACTACGCCACCGAAACAATTAAACAATGAACATACATTTAGCAAAATTAAGTATAAGTCTCAGAAAGTTAGGACAACTTTAATTTACGTCAGTTACTAATCACCAGGGTTTGCGTGCTTACGTCCTAAAAAGAAAGAATACAAAATATGCAAGCAAAAACGCCATAAAACTAAGCTGAAAATTACCTAAAAACGGGAAAATATGAACTCTTGCATTTTAGTGATGTGTAGCAAGTATTGGAATACTTCCTAGTACGGTACTAACACGATAATATAGCAGACACGCAAACTGATAAAGCTATAATATCTACTGGACCCGTCAAGGCCGAACTTGACGTGAGATAACTCGGGAATTTCCTTGTTTACTAAATTGCTCTAAGCTAATCTTGTCCCCAGAATGGCATCTTACTCGATGATGAGACATCCGTATAGAATCTTTATCTCCCACCCCGGCTTCGACCGGTATTGTTAACGGTTTACTCAGCGTAAGCTTAAAAGGCGCATGGACAGCAGGTCCCAGATGCAATTCAGAAAAGCCGAGGTGAACAGCGAAACTCCAAACACATCTACTCTTCACAGAAGTCATAACTCGATACGACTCGACAGTTTGCTGCTGGCCGAAGCTGGTGTGATAGGGTAGCTCCGAAGCTACTCATTTAAATTCCCTCTGAATGCAGATTGTTGGAAGAAATGAAAACGTAAACACACTTATAGTGGGCGATGTATTCAAGATAGAGATATGCTGTCCGGGACTTTTTTGCAGAACTTTTCATGCTGAACGATTCTTACAATCATAGTATACAGATAGTATTAACAGTTCGCCCAGCGTAAGCTTAAAAGGCTCACGGACTGCAGGTTTTTTTTTTCTGACACTACTCACTGAAATCTTTACTGCTCGGCTTCCTTTGGTCATAAATGAATGTTTTTCTACAGAAACCTTCCTCGAGATCCTTTATAAAATGGTGAAAACTGCATCAAAATCCATCCAGTGGTTATCGAGATTACCTGTTACATCCAAGAATCGGGGACTTTGTTTAATACCGGGTCATCATTTTATTTCCCGCATGTACGCGCCGCTAGGCCGGTGAAGGTGGTCCTGGCAGATGCGGCCGCTAGGCCGGTCAAGGTGGCCTTGGCGTTCTCCCCGCAATGAATACGTGCGCTGCGATCGGCAATGTTACAATAAGCTGTCAGTATCTCCGGCGTTAGTCCGTGATAAATCTAAACAAATTGCAGTTCATTGTTTCGTCGAAATTGTTTTCTTCTTGAAATATCTGATTAAGAAACTTTTTCAAGTGGAGTTTATCAAGGCCAAACATTTACTGATATTGATATAAGCTACAGTATTGTTGGCTCTATAGACATGGATATTACACTAGACTGTAGAACATAAAAAATTGTGTTTTATGTCCGAATTATACTCAACAAATATTCGCCAAGTTATAACGAACGTCACCCAGGAAGAAATTCGCCGCGTGTCTAGAAACTTGTTTACGAGGTGCCAGGCATGCTTGCGAGCTGACGGACAACACTTTGATCATTTCTTGTAAAACCAGGTAAGTTTATAGACAATTATTTTCACTAGAAATTGCTATTAAATGACTGTATGTCGACGCGAAGTAGTGGGGAGAAGTCGCGCACTTTTTACCGGCCAGCGAGCGGGTGTCAGCACGAGAGCTTGCCGCGCCGTGATCGGTATCGGATGCGAGACTTAAATTGATGACCCTGTACTATGCAGAGATGATGTTGTATGTACAGATCCTATTTCATAGCTTACTGTTCATTAGCTTATTTTCATTTATGAAAAAAAAAAATAGGCTTATGAGATCATATTTTGTCTGTGTATGTGTGTGTGTGTGTCCCCCTTATAAAATCTAAACGGCTGGAGCGATTTCAATGAAACTCGGTAAGTTCATAGCACTATTCCGGACGACCTCGACCGTGCCCTTCAAATTTTATTACATCTCAGCATTCCAACATGACGCCTGTGCGAAATATTTCACCAGCATTCAATATATCCAAAACTATTACTGATATTCTATCACCCTCAAATTTTGTACGGTGATAAAGGGCACTATTAAAAGTCCACGTATGTGACTTTCAAAAACCTGTTAAGTACAAAACGAACATGGCGGCCAAGCCAATTTGAAACATTTAAATAGACTTTTCTTGCGATTTACCCATCCGAGCGAAGTGAAACATGGTACAGCAAATGTTTATACTCATTGTAATGCACTGACATCTAGTTTTAAGTTCTACTGTTTACAAAACCTCAAGATGGCGGCTGTGCGAAATTTAAAAATTAAGTTTTTTATTTCTTGAGTCCTAATCATGCGATCGAAGTCGACATTTGAATAATGAACCTACGCAATAATAGTCATCTAATAGTACATAACTATGGTCTACATGTATGCAAATCCAACATGGAGACCATCTGAAATATTTAAACGGTTCTCAATATCTACGAATCTATTACAGCAATCAAACTGAAATTTTGTATGTTGATAGAGGCTATAGGCCTAAACATAAGTAGGATATATGAAAATAGGCTATTTAGTTATTCATGGAACTACTAGTTTTATATACTTTTAAGGACTTTCCAAAGACGACGACACCACTACATATACTAATATACTCGCAATTATCAATTGTATCTTAAGATTAATTCAGGAGCTGGGAGAAGAAAGGGCGAATCTACAATACGATTACATACAATATTCGCCCTTGAGCCGGGGTTAAAGCTGATAAATGTGGTCGAAACTAGTCCAATAAACATCTGATGGTAATCTATTCTATGACTTTCGGTGGATTACTTTTAATGCCATTGGTAGTAAATTGAATACATTTCTTAACATAAAAATTCACGTTTTTCTGCAACTTTTCAACATGCAAAGGTGAAAGTTTTGAAAGTAATCTCTGCATAGTATACAACAAAGTCCCCGATTCTTGAATGTAACGGGTAATCTCAAGAAAACCGGGATGGATTTTGATGCAGTTTTCACCGTTCTGTATAGGATTCCTCGAGGAAGGTTTCTGTAGAAAATATTCATTTATGACCAAAGGAAGCCGAGCAGTAACGATTTCAGTGAATCGAGTAAAAAAACCTGACGTCCGTTAGCCTTTTAAGCGTACGCTGGGTAAACTGTTAAAAATATATAAGTGTTTTTAAGTTTCCATTTCTTCCAACAATCTCCGTTCAGTGGAAATTTAAATTATTAGCTTCGGAGCGAGTTTACGAGATAGCGAGCAAGCCCATCACCCCAGCTTCAGCCAGCATCAAATTGTCGAGTCGTGTCAAGACTTAAGACTTCAGAGAAGAGTATATGTGTTTGGAGTTTCTCGGTGGTCGAACATCAATTCCGCTCGATTTTCCTTAATTCCACTCTGTCCTCCAAGGGACCCAAAAATAAGTTCAACTCCGCTCAGGCTTTGACAAAGGGTCGGCAAAGGGGTTATCCCCAATGACGTAAACAAATGTCATAACCCTCCTGCTCGCATACCAAGGGCGGGGTTGTGGAGAGTTGTGGAGAACAACTAATGCCTGCGAGGCTTTTCACTCAAAATTCAAAGCACAAAGTACAACACCTCATCCAAATATATTTGTTTTTTTTAAGTGCCTACATCAGATACAGACAGACACGAACATTCTACTTAACAGCAGCGGGCGGGTGTCGAGCAAAGACAAGAATAGTCGTGTGAGGAAAGAATTCATTGAAAACAAGCTCATGCAGTACGACAACCAAGCAATGAGTAGATTAGATCTTGTGAAGTGTGTTTCTCACAAAATATTTAGGGGATGAAATGAATTTCATCTAATGTTTTTTGTCTAGTTTGAAAAGAAGTAAAGGTTTATGTGATTTTAAGATGCTGATTTTTCTTATTTTATTAAATTTCCTGCCCATATTTTTATTTAACAACAGTGATTAATATCTGGCTCTTTATGCATTATGATTATATCTGATTTAACGAATGAGCGGACTTGACTTAAGAGCGTTTGACCGATGGCGTGGTGGTGTTCGCAAGACATTGTTGTGCCATTGGTCAACCGCTCTGATGTCAAGTCCGCTCATTCCTTAAATCAGGTATAAAGTGATTGGCACATTATAACTTATATGGCAGAAAATACAAGTGATTTAAAATTAATCATAATATTCTTTTAAATAAGTCTGCCAAGTTTTCTATTTTTTCCTACAAATTGTATACATTGTTTTTAACATGTGCATAATTAAATAATTGTATGTTTTTTAATCTAGTCAGACATTACTAAATTAAATTTAGATAATAATAGGTGTATAATTTGTACCTAAAAATACTTTCGATATCAGCTGCGGATGCTGAAAATACTTTTTTCCAGCCTAGAACGGAAAAATCAGCTGCATTCAAGAATTCGCTCATGCACTGCAGAGGGTGTTTGACCCGGCCCTTGGTATGCGAGCAGGAGGGTTATGACATTTGTTTAAGTCATTGGGGATAATCCCTTTGCCGACCCCTTGTCAAAGCCTGAGGGGAGTTGAGGAAGTTATTTTTGGGTCCCTTGGAGGACAGAGTGGAATTGAGGTAACCAAGGAGCTTTAAAGATACTAGTAATGTTTAAGCTCGTTGGAGGTAACCCTGGCTACCTGACTGGAATTCCCGAGCGGAATTGATGCCCGCCCTTCTCAGTTCACCTCGGATTTTCTGAATTGCGTCTGGGACCTGCCGTCCGTGCACCTTTTAAGCTTACGCTGGGTAAACCGTTAAAGATACCGGGCGAAGCCAGGGCGGATTGCTAGTGTGTTATATCTCAACACCGCCGTTTTTCAAAATGTACTTTAGTTTAATATCGCTTGTTGAAAATGTTCATGATAATGCCGTTAAATTACGCCATTAAAAAATCCAAGAAAAGCTTGTGTTTAAATAAAGGGAGAGCATCAAGGAACATTCCTGAAAAAATGAATAAGTTCCTGTGAATAGCCCCTGAGAAAATGGTAAGTAAAATGTTGAAAATTAACCATAGGACATTCTGGCTGTCCTTCATTTTCTTTAGCTTAAATCCCATGGGCAGAGCAGAGGCAAGGTGTTCCAGCGCAACAGACGCACGACATTCACGAGATATATTATAAAATTGTATGACACACAGAGAGAGACCGAAATATTTATGATAAATACTAGTAAGCACAGCACAAGACATGTACTCATTAATTTGACAATTCAGTGTTGTGATGGATGGAGCCTGGTTATTGCCGTCAGCTCTGCTAGTCTGTCACAATATTATTAATATCACTCCCTCGCTCGCACGTGTCTGTCTTCAAGTCTTACAGACAGACGAGATGAATTATTCCATCATCCAGCACAGCCGCCCAGCCAGACCCTGCCGGGAGGGGTTGCGCGCACAATCTGATGTACAGAGGGTTTCTACCTATTCGTTAGCGTTGCCGAAATACGACAGGAATTCATTCTGAGGATCTGCAGTAACCTGCAGCAACGCCAAACCGATGTGACGTAACTCTAATAAATACTCGGAAAATCATCCTTCAGATTCAGTCGGAATCACCCAAATCGGACAAAATAGAAAGTAACCCTAATAAATGCACAGAACAACTTCCTTCAGATTCAGTCGGAATCACCCAAATCGGACTAAAAGGTACACCGTAATAATGTTATTGGTTTTACGTACCTTTTAACTACTCTGACTGCTAGATACGCCGGGGGCGCGGAATTATGCCCCGAAGAGGATCTTTAACGTGCCAGTAAATCTACTGACACGGCTCCCCCATTTGGGCCCAGCAAGCGAGAACTTTACCACCGAGTCCTGGCAAAAAAGGCAGTAACCCTAATAAATACACAAAACATCCTCCTTCAGATTTCAGCCGAAATCACCCTAACCGGACGAAAATGTGGAGTAACCCTGATAAATATACAGAACACCTTCCTTCAGATTTCCGCTGGAATCGCACAACCGGACGAAAAACTGAAAACCCTAATTAATACACAGAACATCTTCCTTCAGATTTCACCCCAGTTTAGTTAATAACGACAAAAAATTGAAGCAACCCTAACAAAATGAACGGAAAAAATCTTTCTTCATAGTTCAGACGCACTGTAATCCGACAAACCTATCGAAAAATTTTAGCAACCCAAAAAATGCTTCAATAATACTCCCACCTCAAATTTCAGCCAGAACCGGCTCTAAAAAGAAAAAAAAGGAACCTGAGGCAACCTCACAAAAATACAATGACAATCTTTTTACAAAGCCAAATTCGGTCAACCAGACGAACACCTGAAGAAACCACATTAAAAACAAAAGAGAATCACTCTTCTTTCAGATTTCAGCGAACTCCACAAGGAAAAAAAGTGACGACAAATCCTAGGAGTTAGAACTCGACATGCAGGCAGAATAAGACATGCAAAGAAAAAGAGGGATACATGGTACTTACATTCTTATGTTCAGCGTCCAGGGCATCCCACATGGACGCCACAATTTTTGAAACTTCTCCAAAGCTTGCGTTGGGATTCTGTCCTTTTATAGCAGCTTGGGTGTCCCGAAAAAAGAGAGCGTAAGCCGAGACGGGCCTGAAAAATAAAACAAGAAGACAGTGTCATAAGAGTGTGGAAATAGAGATCAACATTGATCACCTCGTGATGTAGCGGTTAGCATTCCTGGTTGTCGCCCCGGAGGTCCATGTTCGATTCACGGCTCTGCCAAGGAATTTTAATTCTGATTAGAGGGCTGGAAAGGGGTACATTCACAAGGGGAGGTCGCCAAGTGGTTTTCTAGAAAAGTGTTCAAATTTGAAGGGTTTGCTCTTCATAAGAAAATATTTTGGCCGTGTTCGAGCGTTTTTGCCAATGGGCCTTAGTGTGTTCAAAATTTAACGTTTAAAATCAATCCTCAAACTTGTGTAGTCCTATTATTGCACACGTTCCCGGCTCATTTCCGTGGCGTAGTCGCTAGCGCATTGGCGTGGGGAATTAAAGGTTTCGAGTTCGAGTCAGACCTAGGTCAGGACTTTTTTTTAATGTTATTGTCTTTTGCGTTTTAACCGACAGTAGTGGCTACGCTGGCTAAAGCGTAGCGATAGGTCATGGGGCCAAGCTCTTTGCTGACTCGGTAGACGCGTCGGTTCGAGCCCCACCGTCGGCCGTCCTTGAAATGGTTTTCCGAGGTTTCCCATTTTCAACACCAGGCAAATGCTGGGACGGTACCTTCTGACAGGCCACGGCCGCTTCCTTCCACATCCTTGCCGTTTCAATCACCATCATTCATTTCATCTCTCATTAACTCCTCTCATAAGGTTGGCGTCAGGAAGGGCAACCGGCCGTAAAAACCATCGCCACAGATACTTCCATCGCATCTCATCCCCGACCCCGTTGGAAAAACGGGAATAATAAGGGGTAGACATACAATTGTCTTTTGCGTTTTCTAACGTATTTGCTGTGGTCTCTTCGGTTTTGGAGCTATGTACAATATTTTAACATCATTATTATTCGTCCTTGAAGCTTGAACGAGTCATAAGTTTTATTCATTAAAATTTAAATGCAGCGTGGCCGGCGACGCTACGTTCATGTGCACTACGCCGAGTCTAATGCAGGAACGCAAGAGTCCTTCCCTCTGTTCCACCCTGCTCTACCATCAAGCTAAACTGTCTGTATCCAAAACTCGATACGGAACTCTTGTGAGTAACATTGCGGGACACTCTTCGTCACGCAAGTGCCATATAAGCGGGTTCGATAAGTCGGAGGTCTTGATGGACGCTTATGAGTGTTCAATATTACGTGTGTGCGGTTGTCTACAATCAACAGTATCTAGAACGCAAAAGACAATAATAACAGTAAAAAAATGTCCTGACCAAGGTCTGAGTCAAACTCGAAACCTTTTAATTCCCCACGCCAATGCGCTAGTGACTACGCCACGGGAACGAGCCGGGAACGATTGCGAGAATAGGACTACACAAGTTTGAGGATTGATTTTAAACGTTCAATTTTGAACACACTAAGGGCCATTGGCAAAAAACGCTCGAACACGGCAAAAATATTTTCTTATGAAGAGCAAACCCTCCAAATTTGAACAATTTGGCGACCTCTCCTCGTCAGCCTCGTAAGGCATAACTGAGGAGTGAAAAGTGTGATTCTCACCTCAACCATCCTGGAAATGGTTATCTGTGGTTTTGTCCAGCGGCTTCGGTCGTGTAGTTGGTAGCATGCTGAGCTTCTATGCCCAAGATCACGGGTTCAAACCCGGCCGAAGTCATATTTTTAAGAGCGTTAAAAATCCCTCAGTATGCCTTCCTTCGGCGGGGAAGTAAAGCCGGCGTGCCCATGTTATAGTTTTATGGCATGTAAAAGAACCTTCCACTAACTACAATTGTGTGAAGCTAAATTTGTAGATTAGATTTGATTAACGCTCTATTAAGTTCCAACGCTCGCCGCCAGGTGCCAGTTGCGGTGGCATCTAGTAGTCAAGATCGCGGCTAGGTGTCGTTGTCGGTAGCATTTGGTAGCAAAAGTAGGAACTACTAAAAATGATCGTCTTAAGTCCTTATCTGAATTACATAAAACACACATTAATACAGTCATCACAATTAACACCAGTTATCAGACAGATTCTACACACACCCAAAGTACACGGGACTACATGACCGCGTTGTTGCAGCCCCTAAACTGAGGAACCAACCAACTGGTTTTCTCCACTTCTACTCCAGGCGAATGCCAGGATGGTTCATCACTTACGGCTAGGTCAAACAGGACGCGGGCTGCCCGTGCGAATTGAGGTGGTCAAACTGAATACGGACAAGTCAAGGCGAACCAGTGTGAAAGCAATCGCGATCAAGTGCATATCACAGTGTTTTCTGTTCCTGGTGTTAATTCAACATGGCCAGCAGTTCCTCGGACGAAGAAGAATTCTTTCTTCTGCTCGCTTTGATTCAAGTGAGACGAAAAAGAAAATGGGTGCACGATACTAATGAAAAAGATAAGACAGGATTTGGGCGAGTATCATAATCTATGCTGTGAGTTAAGGTCATTTCCAGACAGTTTTTTCGCATATTTTCGAATGACTGTATAACGCACTTGGTTGGTTCCTCGGTTTAGGTCATGTAGCCCCGTGTACTTTGGGTGTGTGTAGAATCTGTCTGATAATCGGTGTTAATTGTGATGGCTATATTCTATTTGTGTGTGTTATCTGTTTTAATTCAAGTAACCGACAGTAGTGGCTACGCTGGCTAAAGCGCAGCATTAGGTCATGGGGCCAAGCTATCTGCTGACTCGGTAGACGCGTGGGTTCGAGCCCCACCGTCGGCCGTCCTTGAAATGGTTTTCCGTGGTTTCCCATTTTCAACTCCAGGCAAATGCTGGGACGGTACCTTCTGACAGGCCACGGCCGCTTCCTTCCACATCCTTGCCCAGTTTCATTCACCATCATTCATTTCATCTCTCATTAACTCCTCTCATGAGGTTGGCGTCAGGAAGGGCATCCGGCCGTAAAAACATCGCCACAGAGACTTCCATCACATCTCATCCCCGACCCCGTTGGAAAACGGGAATAATAAGGGGTAGACATACATACATCTGTTTTAATTCAAGTAAGGACTGGAGACATTGCAATCTCAAGTAGTTCCTGCTTTTGCCGCCAAACGCCACGGTCAAGAACTACTAGTTCAGAACTTGGTGACTAGACGCCACCGCAGTCGGCTCATGGCGACGAACGTTGGAACCTAAGAGCGTTATTCAAGTGTTGTAACCTATAATTTAGCTTCACAAAGGTGTAATTAGTGGAAGGTTCTTTAACATGACATACATCTATGACATGGGACCACCGGCTTTACTTCAGAAGGCATACCGAGGGATTTTTAACGCTCTTAAAAATCCGACGACTTCGGCCGGGTTTGAACCCGCGATCTTGGGTATAGTAGCTCAGCATGCTACCAACTACCCCACCGAAGCCGCCTATAACTCACTTGCTCACAAGATCAATTAACGTCTCAGTTTCATCGGCCATGCTTCCAGCCCGCGCGAAATTCGTGGAAAATCACAACTGCTCGCTTGCCCACCGCGAACTAGATTGGTCCGCCGCGGTAAACCGCCTTCTCTAACCAGGATGATGCAATATTACACGATACAGAGTTCGCAGCGATCGGGCGGCCTGTATCGCGCGGGCAGCCCGCTTTCTGTTTGACCGAGCCTTATTAAGACCACGGTCGCCTTCTTCCCAATCCTTACCTGAATTACAAACACACACACACAACTGCTACAGTCTCCACAAAAACGCAGGTTATCAGACAAGTTCAACACACTGCACGGGGCTGATGACCAAGATGTTCCAAGTCCCTCAAACGAATTAACAACAACAACCACTCTTGTTGGAATAACTCTGTAATACCAAATGCTACATGGTCGTGGTGTTACTCAATCGACTAACAAGTAAGCTAAGGAAATTAACTTGCAGCAACTGTTTATGCAGGCTGTGAAACACCAGCCATGCTGAAGTTATCAATAGAAAGGAATTTTAAAGACTACGCAAGTAACAACACTTATTGAAAAGTTGTAAAACTTTCAGAAGTCAACTTACGATTATTAGGACCATACTAAGACCAGAGGCTGGCATGTGCACCAGGTGTATTGAATAAAACTCCAGTCATCTCTGGTGAAACGCCAGCTTATCTTATCATTCAATTCTATTCTCCACAGCACTTCCAGGAAGTCGAATACTTCACAACGGGTGATACCGAACTGCGCTAATGAGGCCCCTCCTTGGAGGTCAATTAGGAAAATCCGAACAGGGGAGGCCTGTTTCACGGGCGGGCATCAATTCCACTCGGTCGAACATCAATTCCCCTCGATTTTCCTTAATTCCACTTGGTTCTCGAAGGGACCCAAAAATGAGTTCAACTCCGCTCATGCTTTGGCAAGGGGTCGCCAAAGGGGTTATCCCCAATGACGTAAACAAATGTCATAACCCTCCTGCTCGCATTATGGCACATTATAACTCATATGGCAGAAAATACAAGTGATTTAAAATTAATCATAATATTCATTTAAATAAGTCTGCCAAGTTTTCTATTTTTTTTCTAGAAATTCAATGCATTGTTTTTAACATGTGCATAATTAAATGTTTGTATGTTTTTTAACCTAGTCAGACATTATAAAATTAAATTTAGATAATAGGTGTAGCCTATAATCTGTACCTAAAAAAATACTTTCGATATCAGCTGCTGATGCTGAAAATACTGTTTTCCAGCCTAAAACTGAAAATCAGCTGCATTCAAGAATTCACTCATTCGCTGCAGGTGTTTGACCCGGCCCTTGGTATGCGAGCAGGAGGGTTATGACATTTGTTTACGTAATTGGGGATAACCTCTTTGCCAACCCGTTGCCAAAGCCTGAGCGGAGTTGAGGAACTTATTTTTGGGTCCCTTGGAGGACCGAGTGGAATTATTAAGGAAAATCGAGGGGAATTGATTTTCGACCTGTTTCACTGCCTCCCACTCCAAACTGGACATGAAGGTAAATATATTTCGGAATGTGTTAACCTGCCCTACAGTCCAGCCGCCGAGTGTGCGACTCTGACATTTTTCATGAGGGAGGGAGACAACGTTGCCGGTTCTGTACCGCGAAATATAAAACAACGTGGACTACATAAAATATGTCACATGTGTTTTAATGAATTCTGACGAACTGCTGACCATATTACTAAAGTAATATTCTAACACACAGTTAACCGGCAATTGTGCACACACAAGACAATAAAACAACAAACCTGCACGAACACACAGAGCAACTTGACTACAGAAGAGAGCCTTGGCAACAGAGCTAAATTTAAAGACCTGCTCACCGGAAAAACCGCTGATTGGTACAGGTGACAACATTCTTCATGGTAGTAAGCGACTTCGCCAACATAGGCGGAATTCCACTGCGATCCAAGAATTTAGGGTTTGTAACCGCAAAATGTCGGAATTACAAAATGATGCATAAAATTGCAAATGGGGTGTGGGACTTCCACGATACATAGTGAAGATTACATGACAGTTCCCCACACTGACACTTCCACACACTGCCCAAAATAATGACACTTCCACACAGCCCTTGGACGCGGCTACCTGTTTAATGACTCAGAAATATTCCCGACTGACAGTTCCACACACATCCCCCCCACCCCTAATGCTATAGGCTTCAGTGATCATCGTTACAGCCGCACCTGTGACAATGCACCTTAACATAATACTCATTTGGAGTGGGAAAAAAAAAGCGCTCGGTCTATGTACTTCATTACATACCACGGTCTCGAAAATATAATTCTGATGTAGTGTAATTTCCATCAAAATAAAATAAATGCAGAGTCTGATTTCCATCACACTTTATCCAGGCTGTCGGCTGGCAAAATAATAACAAAACCGATCAGTTTGGTGTTGTTATCATTTTGGCGTGTTTAAAATCAGCTTTCTAGGCTTCGTCAGTTGTGTTGTATTTTTTATTTATTTTTGTTTGTTTTTGTTTCGTTTTTTGTCATATTTGTTCAACAATAATATTAACCTACTCCATTTTCTGTGAATAGGCAACTGCCTTCAGAAAACTTTTCATATTTTTGTCATTTTTTGAACTTTTTCTGAATGTCCAGTTTGACATATTTTTGTCTTTTTTTCCTTTAATGTTGAGCTCGGCCTTTAAAAATGCGCAGTTTGTCTTCTCAGCTTCCGTCTTGAACACTTGGACAACCTCTTTTAATTTGGGGTGAGGTCTCCCGACAAGATTGTTGAGTCGGTTGTTCCAGCCCTCAACAGCATTCGTTGTCCTGTGTCGTGCTTGGTGGTAGTTCCACATCTCGATTAGAATGTCTTGGTTATCTAGCCAGTTGTCAACGAAGTAGTCAACTTGATCTTTTCCATAGTAGCCTAGGGGGAGAGGGGAGATGTGTGTTGAAATGTCAGTCGAGATTATTTCTGAGTCATTAAACAGGTAGCCACGTCCAAGGGCTGTGTGGAAGTGTCAGTATTTTGGGCAGTGTGTGGAAGTGTCAGTGTGGGGAACTGTCCGGACACCATAGTGAAGACGCTAGAGAAGAATTACAATGACGGCAAGTTTCAAGGTTTTATTAACAGTTTCTCACTGCCGTAAGTTGGTTGTAATATTCACGGTGTTCGCCACTATCTACTCTTGTTATCTCAAATACCTATTCAATACTACCCATTAGCAACTTTTGGTATTATTCCAGATTCCTGAATTTCTTTAACCTTGCACTTGATAAAGATACGGTTCGGTCTTTCTCTTTGTGTTTCACAGTTACTATTCAGATGTGCACATTATATTTGTTGTTGTTGTTGCTGCTTCGTAAACATGCAAGTTATAGTGCACTATGGTTGGTTGGTTCTTAAGTTTAGGGGCTGCGACAACGTTGAAACGATATCGTGGGAACCAAAATGCTTATATGAATTCTGCTACAAAATAATAATAGTCTAATAATAACGTTATTGGTTTTACGTCCCTTTTAACTACTCTGGCTTTTAGAGATGCCGGAGTGCCGGAATTTTGCCCCGAAGGGGATCTTTAACGTGCCAGTAAATCTACTGACACGGCTCCCTCACAAATGCGCACCCTCAAATGCCAACTGACTGCGCCAGGATACGAACCTTCAACCTTGTGAGCTACAAAATAAGGTGCATTCGTAAATGAAATCCTTGTTGGAACACCACCACCTTTGGCTCCGTTGTGACAACTCAAACTTACAACATTTATAGTTTTCTATAACTCGCAATCCAGCACATTTTTGATTGTACATGTAAACAATGTTAGCTGCACTGATTATATCTACGGAAACTTCAGGGGGTCCTGGTGTAGGCTACGTAGCTGTCGTCAACTCATGACATTTCAGGAGAGGTTCCCCCCTAACTCTCTTCCAATTCTTACGCTCCTAGTATATAGTTATTTATAACGGTTTAGCAAGCGTAAGCTCGACAAGCGAACGAACGGCAGGTTTTTCTTCGATTCGATTCACTGAAATCGTTACTGCTCGGCTTCCTTTGATCACAAATGAATGTTTTTCCACAGAAACCTTCCTCGAGAAATCCTTTACGGATTTGTGAAAACCGCATCAAAATCCATCCAGTGGTTCTCGAGATTACCCGTTACTTTCAAGAATTATGTAGATATATTGATCTACTACTGTGTACAAATGCTGCTAAGTCCATGCACAATCATAAAAATGCCCGGGTTTATAGCTCAATCGTCTCCCCGGTTCGGTTCTCAATATCTGTCTGTTAGGTAGTCAGCTTGGAGGATGGTTGGATACTCAAAAAGCACCACCATAGGTTATGTGGAAGAAACCCACAAAACTCATGGCAGCACTATAATGAGGCGTACTAGGCAAGGTGATGAGTGAGGTAGTTTGCCATTATTTCCTCACTGAGTCAGAACAACAGCACTGACCCTATGAGTAGAACCTTTCACAGCATCCATAGACATTAGCTATGCCTAGGCTTGCCATATTTTTGGTGAGTGAAATCGGGACACATTAATATGGGATGGCCTTACCGGGGAGGTCCGCAGAATGGTGAGTTTTAAGCCTCGCAAGTGACGGGAGGGAGGAATCTGGCACCCTAAAATTGTTAGTTCTACACATCTTTAAAAATTAGAAAAGGAAATTTTGCTACCAAAAAAATATAATTTCTCATTTTTAATGGTCTACCATCTAGAAAGGAGTTTTAATAAAATACAATTTAAAATACTTCATAAAGTTGTTTAATTGAACAATTACTAATTTTTATTATTTTTTAAAAAACTACAACTTTTTGTCTCACTACAAAAACAATTACAAAAAAACTTTTTTGTCAAACTAAAAAAACAATTAATGAGTTAATGTTAAATCTTTGTTTTCAAACCCCTCATATTTTAGACTTGAATGCACTTTTTTCAAAATGTCTTTCTTAAGCTTGACCTTTTCATAAAAATCATAGCAAGAAAGGCAAAAGTTGATTTTACATACAATCAATGCTCTTGCAGTGGAGTCGCTCATTAATGCTCTGTCATCCCCCCCAGGCATTGTTCATTAGAGAAAAGTCCCTTTCCACTTCTGACCTCTTTGTCGCTGTGCGCGATAGACAACGATGTTGATTGTTGAAAAGTAACCGATTCATAAAAGAATCTTAAACACATCTTACAGCCGTTTTCCGGGAAATTGATAAAACCGGGCGAGTCACCGGGACAAGAGCAAAATACCGGGGCTGTCCCGGTCAAACCGGGACGTATGGCAAGCCTAGCTATGCCCTGAATGCCATTACTCAGCACCACCCATACCTCACTAGCTTCCATATAATCACAGCCATGAGTGAGACTGCGACATTGGTGAAAAGCCACATTTTACTCTAGCCTGTGCCAACAGAAATACAAAAATACTGCATCCATCAAGAGGTGGTAAACAGAACTGAGGGAATAGTGTCATCTAATTACACTGTACACAACCCCACTCGGTCGACTTCGGCCGGATTTGAACCCGTGACCTTGGGCATAGAAGCTCAGCATACTATCATCTACGGCACCGAAGCCGCGGATTTTTTAAGAGCGTTAAAAATCCCTCAGTATGCCTTCCTTTGGAGGGTAAGTAAAGCCGGAGGTCCTACGTCATGGATTTATGGCATGAAAAAGAACCTTCACTATAACTCTGCATTTCAAAAGAAAGAACGTTAAGGAAAAGGCGGGAGCTTGGAACAGCTGAGCTGTGTTGCCAAGTTTTTATTGTTGATGTAGATCAGCAGATTCGAATAATACACAGGGCTACACTTCGGACATTATGTCGGTACTACTGTATTATGCGCAATATGATGTAAATATCGATCCTGAGTCAACGTTGAGGACATTCAAATAGAGAAATACGGTACATAAATAAATAAATAAATAAATAAATAACACGCCGAAGATATGCTACCTTTATCACCGTTATTCAATAAATACGAGAAAGAGGCCAAACACTCGACAGCTATACAAATATAATACAAAATACTAACACAAAGTAATCAGATGATGAATATATCAACACTCACCATGCGGTTAACAAGCAACTGAATCATGAGCAATCCAATGCACTGGCAACGTGTGATGCTAGCGGCTTGGGTGGCGTAGTCGGTAGCATGCTGAGCTTCTATGCCGAAGCCGTCGAATTTTTTAAGAGCGTTAAAAATCCCTCAGTATGCCCTCCTACGGAGAGGAAGTAAAGCCGGCGGTCCCATGTCATAGATTTATGGCATGTTAAAGAACCTTCCACTAATTGCACCTGTGTGAAGCTAAATTGGATAGGTTAATGTAAACAACGCTCTTAGGTTTCTAAGTTCGTTGCCAAGAGCCGACTGCGGTGGCGTCTAGTAGGTAAGTTGTGAACTTGGCCTAGTAGCCGTTGACGGTGGCGCTTGGCGGCAAAAGTAGGAACTATTTGAAAAAATTCTAAGTTGCAGTACTTATATAAAAAAAAAAAAACAGATAGCACACACTAATACAGTCATCACAATTAACACCGGTTATCAGACAGATTCTACACACACACACCCAAAGTACACGGGGCTACATGACCGCGTTGTCGCAGCCCCTAAACTTAAGAACCAACCAACCAACGTGTGGTGCTAATTGTCAAAATCCAGCCAATAGGAGCCCTCGGCGGCCATTTTACGAACGTTCCCGCCAATATGCCAAGTTCTTACTCTGGAAATACTGAGTATAACTACACTTGTGTGAATCCAAAAATTGTAGGTTCGCCGTCATGTGTTGGCTGCGATAGCATCTACTAGCCAAGTCCGCAGCTAGGTGTCGCGGACGGTAGCATTTGGTAGCAAAAGTAGGAACTATTTGAAAAATTGATCGTTTGCAGTCCTTACCTGAATTACAATAACACACACTAATACAGCCATCACAATTAACACCGGTTATCAGACAAATTCTACACACATCCAAAGTACACGGGGCTACATGACTGCGTTGTCACAGCCCCTAAACTAAGGAACCAACCAAATAAAAGGTTAAATTCTACTCGCAAGAACAGAAACAGAGAAAGAGAGAAAAAAAATCAAAGAATAATTACTCTCCATAACGACAGTAAACGCAGCAATTTCTTTGGCTGAAATGCAATAAGGAAAATAAAAAAGCAAATCCAATTTTAAAAACGTAAAACACACACATCTGCTATATGCTACAATAGACGGATCAACAATACGACCTCGTATATATTTATGAAGCAACATTTCGTTTCATTAAATCATACGCTATCAAATACAGAAATATACCGGTACCAGATAATATATTTTCTTCCTTAAAAATGATATAAAATCTTTTTGCATGCATATTTCTGTCCGTTTAAAAAAACATTTTTTTTAAATGGCCAAGAGTTGGACTAGCAAACAATAAATCTACAACTGTCTGTGAGAATGTTTACGTAAGTTTATGAGTACTATGAAAACGGAGGAAAACAAAAGAAGAAGCATACATTCAAAGAGAAAGAGAGGTGGAAACAACAATATGTTGAGTTATAACTAGAGAAAGACGGAAGAGCTACTATATATATAAATGTTTTTTAAGATTTATGGCCTTCAACGGTGATGGATGCACCTAACAATGATGGTAGACACTGCAGGAATCAAATTATCCATCTTCTCTTTTCTCTCTCGTAAAACAGAAATGGAATAAATGGAGAGGGGGAAAAACAAGAGAGGGGTAGAGGAAAGGATGCTGGGAACAACTGGTATAAGAGGGGGGAAGGGGAGGATAAGAGGGAGGGGAACTAAAGCAACAGAATGGGTTCTTTCTGTATAATCAATAATACATGCCCTATTTGAATTGCACTATACCTCTGTCACAAGCCTCCCTCCATCCTTCCCCTGCCACCACGATCTCACTCCCCAACACCCCACTCCACCACTCACTTGCAAGCTTCCGATATCAAGCACTCCAAAATACGAATGCTATTGGTTTGCCAATGTAAATATGCTTTTGTCGAAAATTGGAATTTCATGTTCTTTGGAAGTACAAATAGAAAGAAATAAAATAAAAGTAGAACAATAAAAGTTAAACATAAAAAAAGGTCTCGAGTTGTAATACCAGCAATAGGGTCGATACGCTAGAATTTTATTAAAATGAGAGGAAAAAAAGAAAATTTAAGTTCCTCCGTTACAGTGAGGGATACCGAATCATAGATATTAGGGGGCGTGGTGGCGCAGCGGTCAAGCTCTTGGCCTCTCACCAAGGCTGACCGGGTTCGATTCCCGGTCAATGCATGTTAGATTTTCGAAGTGAAATGCCATGTCCTGTGGTTCGGATTCCACGAAAAAAAGGAGGTCCCGTGGCTCATGATCGCGAGATTGGTTGGTTGGTTCTTAAGTTTAAGGCTCGGTCACACAGGAGAGCAGACTGTCCGCGCACGCGGAGAGGTCTACGCCGCGAACTCGGTATTGTTAAATATTGCATCACCCTGGCCAAACCGAACGCGGCCTGCCGACGCGGCTCTACCATGTCTGCGGCGGTCGGCGAACCAGTTGTGTTTTCTTACAGCCTGTAGAGGACAAAACAGAAAACATGGCAGAAGTAACCGAAAATTTAATTGTTAATAAGTATAAGTTTTAACATGAAAAATAAATATGTGCGAAAAATAATTATTATGCTTTATTATTACTTACCATAAACTGATGGCTAGCCTTTCCTTCGCACAAATGGGTCTCCTGCAGTAAAAAATATTAGTAGTTTGCTTGGAAATGGTTGGTTCTAGGAGCATACGTAATGTCTCAAATTGTTCTTAAGACATTCGAAAATATATTTAGAACCTGTCTTCAAACGAGAACAGTTCCCGGCACAATCTGTGAAACTCCCCATATTCCTCCCTTTTCTCGTTAATTTCGTGAACCCATACTCTCTTTCGTCTTAATGCCAACAGAAGAAGCAATTCTTCTTCGTCAGAGGAACTGCTGGACATGTTGAATTAGAATGTTAATTAAAATACCACGAGCAGAAACCAATGTAATGCGCACTTGATCGCGAGTACTTTCACACTGGTTCGCCTTGACTTGTCAGCATTCGCGCTCCTGTTTGACCGAGCCTAAAGTTGGGGCTGCGACAACGCGGTCATGTAGCCCCGTGTACTTTGGGCGTGTGTAGAATCTGTCTGATAACCGGTGTTAATTGTGATGACTGTAATAGTGTGTGTTATCTGTTTTTTAATTTAAGTACTGCAACTTAGAATTTTTCAAATAGTTCCTACTTTTGCCACCAAGCGCCACCGTCAACGACTACTAGGCCAAGTTCAGAACTTAGCTACTGGACGCCACCGCAGACTGCTCTTGGCAACGAACGTAGAAACCTAAGAGCGTTGTTTACATTCTTAACCAATCCAATTTAGCTTCACACAGGTGCAATTAGTGGAAGCTTCTTTAACATGCCATAAATCTATGACATGGGACCGCCGGCTTTACTTCCCCTCCAAAGGAAGGCATACAGAGGGATTTTTAACGCTCTTAAAAATCCGACGACTTCGGCCGGATATGAACCCGCGATCTTGGGCATAGAAGCTCACGGTCACGTTCAACCACAAGCTTCCTTCCTTTTCATAGATACAGTATTATGTTTTTCACTGCGGCAATGAGATGCGGGTAGTATCTGCGCGCGCCCTTTAAGGGGCAATGTGCGCGGTAGACCGTCACACTAAATGATCCCATACACGTACAGGTTTGACTAAACTCCCGGAAGGCGGCTTCGGTGGCGTAGTTGGAAGCATGGTGAGCTTCAATGCCCGGCCGAAGTCATCAATTTTTTAAGAGCGTTAAAATCCCCTCAGTATGCTTTCATCCGGAGGGAAAGTAAAGCCGGCGGTCCCATGTCATAGATTTATGACATGAAAAAAGAACTTTCCACTAACTACACATGGGTGAAGCTAAACTTCTAGGTTAGATTTCATTAATGGTCTATTAGTTCCAACGTGCATCGCCAGGTGCTGGCTGCTGTGGCATCTAGTCACCCATTTCACAGCTAGGTGTTGCTGACGATAGCATTTGGTAGTGAAAGTAGCAACTACTTAAAAATAGTCCGTTTGTACTTTGTAGTCCTTACCTGACTTACAGATAACACACTCATACAGCCATCACAATTAACACCGGTTATCAGACAGATTCTACACACCCGACAGTAGTGGCTGCGCTTGCCAAAGCGCTGCGTTAGGTCATGGGGCCAAGCTCTCTGCTGACTCGGTAAACGCGTGGGTTCGAGCCCCACCGTCAGCCATCCTTGAAATGGTTTTCCGTGGTTTCCCATTTTCAACTCCAGGCAAATGCTGGGACGGTACCTTCTGACAGGCCACGGCCGCTTCCTTCCACATCTTTGCCCAGTTTCATTCACCATCATTCATTTCATCTCTCATTAACTCCTCTCATGAGGTTTGCATCAGGAAGGGCATCCGGCCGTAAAAATCATCCGCCACAAAGACTTCCATCTCATCTCATCCCCGACCCCGTAGTAAAAACTGGAATAATAAGGGGTAGACATACATACATACATCAGACATATTCTACACACACCCAAAGTACACGGGGCTACATGGCAACGTTGTCGCACTGCAGGGGCGTATATAAGGGGGGTGCTGAGGGGGCTCCAGCCCCCCCCCCCCCCCGGAAAAAGCCAATAACAATTAAGAAAGTGTTGGTTTGGTAAGAGCATAAAATAATTGTAAATTTGGTTGTACCCTAATCTTAACTTATTGGCTAAGTTATAAACAATATTAAGATTGAAATTAGACTAACTCGTGGTGTAGTGGCTAGCATTCTTGGCTGCCGCCCCGGAGGTCCGAATTCGGCTCGCCCAAGAAATTTTAATTCTGGTCTGAGGGCCGGAACGGGGTACACAGAGAAATAAATTATAAATAAATTATCAACTTGTAGAAAAAAAGAAGAAAACTGTTTTCCTTTCTGCTTAGTAAATTGACAAATATTTAGATATTTGCCATTCATACTCCATAGGCCATAATAGAAAATTCATTTTATTTGTGTGTTGTATTTACAACTTTCATTTTGTATTGCCAGAAATTGTAGGCTATATACACTTAAAATCTTCTCTAAAATAATTACTCTAAAGTCATATGCTGTAAGATATTTCTGGGTATTTTACGGTGACAATCCCCTGAGAATACTCACAATTTTCCAGGATAGTCAGTTCCCCCTCACCGAAAAAAAATTGTATATACGCCCCTGTGTCGCAGCCCCTAAACTAAGGAACCAACCAAACAAAATGAATGATATACAACCAGAATTGCAACATTTATCAGTTCGGTGTGTTAATTGTCCTTAATGACATAATTTGAATGAGATTATCATAAATTATCTTCTTACATTTGTCATGAAAAAAAAACCATAGCCTACGGTAACGGAAAAATATAAGTCTCCAACATCCGAGTCCTATTTTTAGCCTATTTTCAATTTTGAAAAAATAGGCTTATGAGATCACCTTTTGTCCGTGTGTGTGTGCGTGTGTGTGTGTGTGTATGTGATTCGTGTGTGTGTCCCCCCCTAATAAAATCTAAACGGCAGGAGCGATTTCAATGAAACTCGGAAAGTTCATAGCACTATTCCCGGTGACCTCGACCGTGCCCTTCAAATTTTGTTACGACTCACCAATCCAACATGGCGGCTGTGCGAAATATTTCACCAGCATTCAATATCTCCGAAACTATTACCGATATTACCCTGACATTATCTATGGTGATAGAGGGAACTACTATAAGTTCACTTATGTGACTTTTTAAAACCTGGTAACTACAAAACGAACATGGCGGCCAAGCGAATTTGCGACTTTTAAATAGACGTTTCTCGCGATTTGACCAACCAAACGCAATGAAACTTGGTACAGTATATGTTTATATACATTGTAATGCACCGACATCTAACTTCATTCAATTGTTTACATAACCACAAGATGGCGGATGTGCGAAATATTTCACCGGCATTCTATATCTCTGAAACTATTAGCGGTATCTCCCTAAAATTTTGTACTGAGATAAAGGGCACTACTGGAAGTCCATCTATACGATTTTCAAAAACCGGTTAACTACAAAACGAACATGGCGGCCAAGCGAATTTGAACATTTTTAATAGACCTTACTCGCGATTTAATGTTCCAAGCGCACTGAAACCTGGTTCAGGAAATATTTATACACATTGTAATCCACTAGTATCTAATTTAGTTCAATTGTTTACATAACCTCAAGATGGCGGCAGTGCGAATTTTAAAATTAAGTTTTTATTTCTTGTGATGTAGTCATGCGATCGAAGTGAAAGTTTGAATAATGAACCTACGCAATAATTTTTCCTTTAATGGTACATGACTCTATGGCCTATACATTTAACAATCCAACATGGCGACCATCCGAAATATTTAGACGATACTGAATATCTACGAATCTATTTTAGCAATCAAACTGCATTTTTTAATGTTCATAGGGGCTATGAACTTAAGTTCACCTATATGACTTTAAATAACCTGGTGATCACAAATCCAACATGGCGGTGACGCGAATTATAAATATTCACATGGACGTTTCTCGCAATTTAACCATCCGCGTGCAGTGAAACTTGGTACAGTAAATCTTTATCCGAATGTTAATCCACTGGCATCTAATTTATTTCAATTGTTTCCATAACCTCAAGATGGCAGCTGTGAAAAATTTTAAAATCTCCTTGTTTCTTCTTGTGTCCTAATTATGCGATTGAAGTTTGAATACTACACATTCACAATAATCTGCATGTAACAGTAGATAACTCTAGGACCTACATATATAAAATCCAACATGGCGACCATCCGAAATATTTAGTCGGTTCTCAATATCTACGAATCTATTACAGCAATCAAATTGAAATTGTGTATGTTAAATAGTGGCAATTAATATAAGTAGGATATATGAAAATAGGCTGTATAGTTCTTCACGGAACTACTTGTTTTTTTTATAGTAATGATATTCAACAAGTTCGGATTGTTTTCTAAAAACTATCCGCAAATTTAGTCCAACATTATCCGCAGCTTATCCGCTATCCGCACAGCCATGCAAACTATATCCGCGTGGCGAAAAATTTTGCGGATTTCCGCATCCGCGCTGGGCTTTACTACTGGTTAAACTGAACTCCAAAGCGGGGAGTGGCATTCTTATTTCAATAAGCAGCTGTCATAGTAATTGAAAATGAAGCTGGTGAAGTTAAACATAGAAAACAGAAAAAGAGAGACGCAATTGGTCTAAGACTTGATTAATACAACGGGGAAAAAATGATTAGGTGAGATGGAGTGATAGAGAGCGCCGTTCCAGCCAAGGAGCGTTTAATTGCTACTTTGAGAATACTGTAGCCTATTAGGAACTGGCCGATCTTATGAAAACCGAACATTTTCAACTGCAATATCTCCACAGCCTTTTGGGTTTATTGTACTGGAATCCTGCAGGATTCTACAGTGCCTTTGCTTGAAGTGGTGGCCGGACAGCAAGCTTCTCATAGCGCGGCCTGGCGGCTAGCAATACTGCTTCTAACCGGTTCTGTCCGCACAGACGCGCGTACTTCATGTGTTTATTAGACAGTTTAAGGGACCTGATACATTGTGAGACAACGTGTTCGTCTCGTGTTATAGGGCCGTTATAATTCCGAACAGTGAGTTTAATTGAATTTAAGGTCTGTGAATATTCCACTCAGCCGGCAAGCAGCGAGCTGTTGGCCGCGAAGCGGTCTCGCTGTAAGTCGGCCAGCCACCACTTGAAACAAAGGCACTGTATATGATGAGCCTAAAGAGGGGTACATGAAGGTACAAACACAAGCATATGAAGACCTGGGCGAGGGAGGGGCGAGGAATGATGAATGTCAGATTTTAATAATAGCGAGATATTTGAATTTTAAAATAATTATGAAACGCTTTATTTTCTATGACTGACATAATAGGAAGACTTATAAAATTAGCAGAAGCTTTGTCTTGTTCAAAGAATTGTCTACTATTCAAATCATAAAAGAAGCTCAAAAAATACTTTTCATGAAAAATTAAGTAGGACTTTCGTCAATTGTTCGCACATTTCTTGTGCTCTTGGAAACTGCAGTGTTATGCCCGTTGCTCACGGTAAAATTTTCCTTCAAATTTATTGTACAATAATTTTATTTTATAAAATTTCTTTGCTCACGGTCAAATTCAAGTTTTATAAAATCTTTGATAAAACTTTCCATAAAATAGGACATGTTCTATTCCGTAAAATTAATTTTACGAAACGAACCAATCAGGGAAGCTGACATGAATATGATGCTGGCGCCACGTGGTGAGAAGATTGTGAAGCTCGCTTGTAAACAAACACTCGAAAATTGCAGGCTCCGGCTGGACTAAGGAAGCAGTTAGTGTTTTACTGGACGAGTACCAGAAATATCAGTGTTTGTATGATGTTAAAACGCCCATATACCACAATAGAAATGCAAGAAAGGAGGCAGAAATCTCAATCGCCGAAAGTGTTTCACAAATTCGACCGAACATAAGCCAGGCTGATGTGAAGGCGAAGATAAACGGGCTTCGAACTCACTTGCAGTCTCATTTCAGGAGAAATGGCTTACCTCATGTTAGTGTCCTGTTGAATAAGTTTGGGACCAACAAGATCTAGGAGTTTTTTAAAACTGCTTTCCTCCATTCTTAGACAATTCCTATATGAAATCTGATCTTCTAACCTCAACTCATTTTCGACCAAGGACAGCATTCCTTTACTCTTCTCTTCTTTTTATCCATTCCCGAGTCCAGAACTTCCTAGCATTTCTTTTCTTCCTTTTTACCACTGTACGACATATAATTGTAGCTAAAGCAGCAATTTTTGCTTTGTTTGTTGGAGCCATACTCTCAAACCAATGTGTGTTGAACAGCTGATTCTTGGTTCAGAAGTTTATCGGTAGATGGCGATCCTGATACATCCACGGATTTTATAAAATAATTTTACCGTGAACAACACAGCTTGCTTTCGTCAAATTTTTATAAAATCAGTTGTAAAATAAATTTTAAAAAACATTTTACCGTGAGCCACGGGCATACTTTTCTTACAGTAATTGATGTCCCCGAGTCTCTGGCATTGTGATTTTTGTTTCATTTATACACATCAAAAAAGTTTTGCATACCACAACGAGCAGCGGTGGTACAAGACTTCATACAGGAGTCCACCATGCACGAATGGAATGGCCTGCGATGTCGCCGGACATGAACTGTATCGAACGTGTCTGGGATATGCAAATGCGTGCTATTGCTCAGCATCCATGGCCTCCCATAAATCGCAAAGAGATCATGGGGGCCACCATCGAAGAGTGGGATCGCCTGCCTCAAGAGGACCTCGAAAACTTGATCTGTGGTATACCACGGCGAGTAAGAGCTCTGCTGGACGCCCGTGGTGGCCATGATCCGTATTTAAACGTCACAGGTTGGCAAGATTACAACACATATCAGTCCCTGTTTAACTGGCCAAATTACTTCCTGTTTGTTATTTTCTCTTCACACATGAATAAAGTGTGCAAGAATTGTCCGAATGCCGTCTCTTTTGTAATAACGTCGTCCCAATCCCACATACGCTCTGGATCATAGCAAATAAGTGTTATGCAAAACGTTTTTTGATGTGAATATTTATAGGGATAACCCGTGACGAAATTAGAATCATTACGTATTGCTTTGTGATTACGTAACGCAGGGAGAGGAGGCGGGGTGTCGATGCAATGATTACGCTGATTACATGGGAGAGTCTTCTCTAGATACTTAAAACCCTCAGAAAATAATAAAAAATAATACTGATCTACTTACTTCTGTGGTTCATTTGGATCTCGCTTCTTCTTTTTCTTCTGTACTTTTGGTTTCTTCTGCACTTTGGCCAAACCAGCGTCGGCAGGTTCGGGCGAAGGCCTCTTCATGCCTGCCATCTGGAAATAAAGAAAAACAAACTGATCATACTGTGAAACGATTTCGAATATCTCACCATTGTGATGCTCAATCATGTACTTTGTTGTCACTAATTTTAGGGGCTTGGGACATCTTGGTCGTCGGCCCCATATTTGTAGTAGTCACTGGGTGCCAACCTTATTGGGGTAATAGATGTAATCAAGTCAGTGTATTTTAGGTCCTATGACCTATGAAAAGATATCCCTTTTTCAAACTTTTGACTAGGTCTACAATAATTGTCAGCAGCGCAAGATATAACCATTTTTGCTATAATCCTTCACATTCAGCTTCTTGCATTCAAGAAAATACGCATTTTATATATTTGTAATGACATGTAAAATGTTCTCTGGATGGCCATTGGTTGCTCTAATAAATATATTATATATTTGTAATCATATATATTATTTCAGTAGTATAGATCCCTACTGCGGCGCTCACGAGCGACCGATCGTGACAAATGAGCATTCAAACGAAAGAGAACAGACTTTAGCAGTGACGAATTGCACTCCAATTTCATAAATATCTATAATTTCTTTAAAAAATGACGTTAAAAAAATTACGAAGTGTGCGATTTGCAGATACTGTTGCTGCAGGAAGATACGCTCCATAATTGCTGTCCACTTCACATTTTGGCCGCTATGACGCCTGTTTCATGTCATTTTAACATTATGAGGTCTTTCTTCTATCATTTTGCGTAGATTTCAGAAACAGTAAATCAAAGGAATGAGTACTCAAATCGTATAACTTAATTTCATAAATATCGAATAACCAGTGAGTGTTACGATGATCCAATTTTCAGCGATTGCCTTCTTAAGTTAGGGAACGTAGAACTTGACATTCTAACTGAAATGTAAATAGTGTTCTATAGGCCTAATCATTTGGTTGAAATAACAACTTTTCTCCTTAGGTCTCTCATTATAAACCTATTGGAGAAAGTGTGGTTTATGAACATGCGAGATTTCACGCACGGGTACGCTAGTATAACTTATTATTAGGGCTCGGATTTTTAGGTAAATAAATATTTTTTATGTAAATACATATTTTAAACGTTTTTTCTATAATCACATAAATTTCTGTTTTTCACTTAAGTTATTAGCACATAAAAATACATAATATTTACATTTTTTTAAAATCAGTATCTTTCAGTTCATTGCATTTTTGTTCTGTGTTACTTCAACGGGGAAGAACGTGTGAGCTATGTAATGCTCATGCAGAGCGTATGTCAGCTTACAACTGTGTTTTTCTTACCTTGTCGCCCCGTCCCACTCGCTGTGGAAGCCGGAGATTTCCTTGCCCATTGCCATATTGCACCACGTGCTAGACCTCCCCTCCCCTAGCTACCTGGAACCAGTGTCGCTCACATGCAGTTCATTTCTGGCATTGTGAAGTGTCAGGTAGTTCTAGGATGCCGAATGTAAAACCAACTAAGGATTACCGTCTGTACCAGTATGTTGCAAAATTTAAGGATAATTTTACTTCTGATAGGGTCGTTCTGTTCTGCCAACCATGAGGGAAATCAATCATGGCTGAACAGCGATCTCAAGTACACCACACCTCGAGGGCAAGAAGCATAATGCCGCAGTTTTGCACCTTCAGAAGAAGTGTTTCGCGATAATCGTCGGTCATTTGTGATGGACAACCTGAAGAGGTATCTCGTTGTGTATGTAATTCTTCAGTAGTCAGTGAGGCATAGCATAAATTGCATTCGTGAGTAATGATTGTTTATATTGTCATTAATAAATTAAATTATAATTAAATATTTTTACTTTTTTGTCACATATTCCAGGTATTTTAATACATAAAAAATAAATATTTTCCCGAGTTTTAGCACCAAAAAATCCGAGCCCTACTTATTAAACTACAAAAATGGTATCTTATATGAATCATTATATGAATCATAATTATGTATAATCTTCCCGCTCACGCTGACAGCTCGGGCAGAGGCGCCATGGAGGAAAGAATAAGAGATGCCCTGAGCTCGTATGAGTGAAGCCAAGCGCTGCAACCAAAGTGGGCGTAACCTTAACTCGTATTCGGTGTTCTGTGACTTGCATGAGGCATTGTGCATGGCTAAACCTTATTTTGGCCCTGGTTTTTATCGCGCTCCGGTTATGCAACTTTGGAAACGTAATAACAGTAGTGATAAGTTATTAAAAAAACTCTTCAATTCTAATCTCAGCATGTGTATGCCTACTCCATAAACCAAAAAAATAAAAACCATTCCTCTGGAAATCCCAAATTATCAAACGGCTGTCGGTCAATAATTACGGTAGGCTTACGTAATTAATCAATTCGAGGCTAATCGTCAAGTTTCTATCCCCCCCCCCCCCACACACACACAAAGAAAATACCGTACGGTACCGAAGCGTATAGGCTATACCGTATTTTTGTGCAAATATGCGTCCTTTTTTTAATTGGTGAAAGGGTCTGTGCTCGAAATTAGGCCTAAAAACTGATGAATGCCTCAACACCAATAAGAACATAAAACTCAATTTGGTGTAAATAGCCTACCGTAATTAGTTCCGCATCATTAATTCCCAAGATGTTCCTTCTTTGGTATAACTCGCAACTTCAGACACCTGTATTCAGTTTAATCAGTGTTTCAGCGTATTATTACGTTTTGCCACGTCTTCCTTACAAAACTAGCCTCGCAAAGGTGCTCTCATATTTATATTTAAATTGGCTTTTAAAACGATAACGCAGCTTATTTGTGCCAAGTACCGTGATGTACAGAGTGTATTCTGCCTATCCAAGAAAAAATCTTGACTTGTCTTTGCAGTTTTATGTCACTAAAATCCATTACTAGTTGTAGTGGTTTACGGCTTTAAGCATAGGGACTGCCATTTTCTTGCAACCAAAGTGGGCGAGCCGTTTGGCTTCAGCAGCTTGTGCTAGGCAGCGCAGCGAAGGCATCTCCTTCCTTTCTTTCCTCCATGAGAGGCGCCATGTTATACCAACATCAGCTGATTTTGTTCTGGCTCCCTGATCCGCTGGCAGCGCCCTCTCTAATCTATCGTATTGTATGCGCGAAGTTGCGCATCGGTAACAGTTGAAGCGTTCTGATGCGCCAAACAAACATGCCAATAGTTGAATGAGCAAGGAACAAAAACGCATAGGCCTAGCTTATTCTGTTTCGCTATTTAAAACCTCAATCGCTAACTGAAAACGTATTTGCGTAATTTATGATGATGATAATTGTTGTTTTAAGGGACCTAACATCTAGGTCATCGGCCCTTGCGTAATTTAGCACATACTTCCAGTGCAGCAGTGATAATGGACAATAATTTCAATTGGCAAAATCATTAAAATGACAGATATTATTCAATGAAATGTGTAGAATCCAGGTTCACCACTACTGAACAATTTCCGATAAAAAATATAGTGTTCAGTTGATGAAGTGATTCTGTTTCACGGATTTGATCTGTTCAAACCACACGAGACGACACGACGAAAAATGTGCAACATTCCCCGGCAAATGAAGAAGCGAACTGTAGGAAAAGTTGGAAATTCGAAAGCGAACTTCACGACACCACCATCAACAGTCACTTCAAATACGGGGACGAGTACCCAGATATCTACTTTATATTTACGTAGTTATTTACCTTATTAACCGCGGCAGGAAGTAATACGCTCGATTTCTTCATTGCTAGTAGTGGATTCGTGGTTATAGAAGCACAGCTAACTAGATCCGTCGCTTTTCTTCTTTCTACACAGCCTCGGCAATCAGGTCTGGGGAGTGATATTTTTTTCTTTTTAATATTTCAGCAAAAGCACTGCCTACCTGAATAAGTTGATTTGCTTTTTTTTTTTCTGTAGTGAAATGGAAAAAAAGTTGGATTATAGTTTTACGTGACCGTGAATCTCGCGTGATTATGAGGCACGGGATCTCCTTTTTACGTGGAATCCGAACCACAGAACATGGCATTTCACTTCAAAAATCTCACATGCATTGACCGGGAATCAAACCCAGTCCACGTTGGTGAGAGGCCAACAGCTTGACCGCAGCGCCACCACGCCCCCTAAGATTGAAATCGAGCCAAAAGCTTAGACTACTGAGCAGACAATGTTTTACTCTGAGAAAAAAAAAAAGAAGATTTAAAGAAAGAAAGAAAGAAAGAAAGAAAGAAAAAGGAACAGCTTTTCGTAAATTGCATTGGATTCCGTGCAACAACTACCGCAAGTCACAGGGAGAAAGGGTCGTTAGGCTGATGACCTCCATGTTCTGTCCATTAAAACAAGAATCATTATTCAAGAGCGCCGACTGCGACAAAAAATGACAGTTGACGAAATAGAATAGCCTAACTGTTAATTCGTCTAAGAATCTACATCAACCTTGGTTGTTCAAGTCTTTAATTCTAAATGTTTTTTTTTTTAAATCTCGTTACCGGTAACTGAAAAAAGATCACGGGTTTTATTATTATAATTGTAGTAGTTTCGGCCGGCTAAGGCCCACGCTATTCCAAGCGTTTTCTTCCTCGGGCTCTTACCATTTGCCCGATATTGTTACATTCGTTCTCCATGTTTTTGCTTCATTTCCATGGTCTACCTCTTGCCTTCTTTACTAGTCTACTAGTAGAGGAAGACCCTGTGGTAATTCTTCGGGAGTGATTAACCAGGATCCTACACTTGAACTTAGCTATAGGCTATGTCATTTTCATGATTTCCATAGCTTATTTGATATTCCGGGAGCCATTACAAATTGAAATACTCTCCATTATCACTACTGCACAAGAAATATGTGCTAAATTATGTAACTTTAGTCGTTATTAATTGTTCATTCAACGACGGCAACTGCCATGGCTTGTGGCTCCTCAACTGCTACTGAAAGAGGCACATTAGGTGTGTTTATCTGTTACAGAGACGCCATTTCACTGTTACCAATGTATTATACACAAAATACAGGACACAGGTCATGTGTAAAACGAGCTCAGCGAGAAACTATTGGCTTCTGTCTGGCCGAAGATTACTGCTTGTTCTACAAGCAAGGTTTGTTTTTGTATGTAAAGTCTTCTTAAAATAGAAACACATCGAAGCGAACGAATCGAGCGTAGCATAAAACAAACATCCCACGATACCGAATGTTTCGTGTCGGCAACATTTTATTTATCCTATAAATCACGCCCACAATGGCCGATACAATTGAAATTTCACTATATACTGTTAGTCGTGTTATAAAAAGCGGAAGGCGGATGGGTTATAGACAGCAGAGGAGAAAACATCTATTAGGACATCATTTTCACAATTATTATGCATCATTACACAAGGTATTTTGGGTAATTTAAGTAGTTTTGTACTTGGTTCATCACTCCCGAAGTGTTAAGATCCTGTTTGTCAATATTCATGGGTGCATTGGTGCTACATGACCGTAGAAGTCGATGAGAGTTATTTTCATTGCATATGTTGGCAAAGATAATCCTATTCCTCAGAGCCAAATGCGTCGAGTTTGTGGTTGTACCGTCTTCTGTCACCGTTTTCTTTTAACGGAACAAATATTTTCCTCGAAATATTTTTTAACTTCAAGTTAAAGAAAGTTCGCCGACCCCACTTCATATAGCATAGGCACTAAAAGAACGGTTTATGATTGGTGGATGCTTGAGCTAATCTGACTCGCACTCTAATAGCGCACCACTCGCGTCTACAGAGAATAGAGGTAGCTGCAGAATGTCGAGAGCATTTATCGCTTAAGCCGTTCCAAAGACACATTCAACCCTATTTTCACCGCTAAAAATAGGCCTACAACAAATCGAAAATTTCTCAAACAGATAGGCCTATCCCTTCGAATTTATCATGTTTCACGTTTGTGTTGTATACTGTTTCATCGCTTGCCTATAAACTTAATGCAGCCCCCGTGGAAAGAAGAATGCTATTACCCTTTCACGAATTGATTGCCGGCGGTCGAGATGGGAACTATTCCTTGTTTACTTGTGTCACACGTCAGCCTGCTTCGTTGACAGGTACAGTTGCGTGAGTAGGATATCACTCAGCTCCAATAGTCTCAGTTATCGTTTGACTGTCCGTGGTGACATGAGCTCCTGTGATGCGCAATGCTGCTTGTCTTATGTGCAGAATGAACTCTTGTCATCGCTGTGTTCCCCGTTTCGTCCCGCGGGGCAGCTGCTACAATCAACAACAAACACTGGTGCAGCCAGGCTCGGCGACAATCAAATGTTAAACGGGTAATACGTCCATAGTTACCGAGGTATGGTTGACGAGTGCGTAGCATTTGCCTTTTATATGCACTTCGTATACGCCCCTGATCTATGTCAGTGTGCATGCGTACACAGATGTACTGTATTGACATATCAAAACAACAACAAAAAATGGCTTGTAATCTTAACTTACTTGGCTCTTAAACCTAATGATTACAAGGAACAAGACCTCATTTCTACGTCGATTCCGAACCTCTAGACGGACTTCCTTATTTCAATGAATTAACATAACCTGAAATCAACATTAGTACACCAGCTGCTCCCTCTTGGTCTCTGTAGACGCGAGTGGCGCGCCATCTGTAGACGAGAGTGAATCAGATCTACAGTAGCTCATTCTTCCACCAATCATAATCCGTTACGGTATATTAGGGCCTATGCTATACGAAGTGGGATCGGTGAACATGCCTCCGGGCAGTCGACTGTGTAGCAGTGTGTGAGCTTGGCCTTGGATAGTTCAAAAGAGCATACATAAGAACAGAGTATGCACACATTGTATATTTCGAGCTCCTTATATTGCATCAGACTTGATGACGCAAGAACTGACCATATATCGAAGCAAAGAATATAAATGACCGAAGGATCTAGGAGGGTTTTGCCAATAGGGATGTATAGAACTAGCACAGATAGAGCGCACTGCTGTTGTACTGGGTAAACGCAAGGCGCTCTTCATTTGTCTCCTGTGTTCTCATGCCGCTAATATCCACGAATTCAAGTCGTTTAAATTGCTATTTTCGTGACTATGCCGAACTATTGCAGTGTTCCTCTTTGCAAAAATCAAGGAAGCCAGTTATCGTTTCACCAATTTTAACAAAATAAAGAAATGAGGAAGAAATGGTTACATGCTATTAGAAGGAAACATTTCGGTGAAGAAAATCTGACCGAAAATATTCAAGTGTGTTCCCATCATTTTCAACTCGATGACTTTACGAAAACTGTGTTGGGCAAGTGTGATTTACAAAGGGAAATAATTCCTACCTATAAACTTATTAGACATTTCGATAACAACCACTGAATTTATGCGTTTGTATTTGAAGGTAAGAGAGCAAGATTAAAACCGGGCGCTGTTCCATCGCTTTTTCCGTGGACCACGAACACAACAAAAGTAAGGAAGAGGCCATACACAAGAAAATTGCCGGATTACCACGATAAGCCTACAGTATCGAAATCTGCAGAAATTATATCCATTGAAGTACGGCACAGGAAGAGATCGTCAATATACAGGAAGAAGTGAATGTAACATATTATGTAACTCCCATTTTCAAAGGCATCAATACTCGGACAAATACTTCAAGAATACATTTCACAACATTAACAGTCACAAACGTATTATGGTTGGTTTCTTGAAATCAGAATTAATCGTCAACTTCCATCTGCCCGACGGAGAATGTGGTACCGGTAGTGACTGACTCCTACATTCTTGAGTCATAAGTTAGTCAGATGAATGTAAACAGTTCGTGGCCCTAAAGCAGGGATTCTCAAACTTTTAAAATATTGTACCCCTAAGTCGTTACGATTCGTATTGAGAAATTGACATAATTACGTAAGAACCAAACGTTGCGATGAATTTTGGGGTATACAATACCGGTATTAACTTTCTTTGATAATGTTTACACCTTAAAACATGACAGTTTCATGTAAGCTATCAACCAAAAAAAAAAAAAAAGACATGAATCTTAGTCTATAAGCAAGGGGAGCAAGTGCATATTTAAATCTCTATTAATGATTTAAGTCTTATGGGGATATATTTATCAATATAGGCCTACAATACTCAAGAATTCTGACTCCTATTCATTATTTGAATAATAAAGCGTGTTAGAATTTTGTTATTACCGTTGTAGCCTATTAATTCTTCCTTCCTCCCGCTAGTTTTAGCACCTCTAGTCCGTAGCTCATTTTGCAGCTGTTTAACGCTTAAACGCTGAAAATCGTCCATAATATATTAGAGGATATACCTATAAAATTAATTAATATACTCGCAGCTGACTGGGGGAAACATAGGACGATCGCCTTGCGCTTACCCAGTACTACACGGGCGCTATCTGGCGCGAACGTTCTCAGGCTACATCCCTATTGCCTTTGCCAACTTACGCAATGAAAGTAACTCTCATGAGTTATCACGAACATTGATTATTATTCAATAACGAGGTTTTGTATTTAACAACGAAATACAGGGCGCCAGGAAATGTTCTCCGCAGTGACTGCCGATTTCTGCCAGAGCTAGCATCAGCAGTTTAGTTGGCAGCACGGTAATAATAATAATAATATCGTATGGACTCGGGTGCCTGGTGCAAGCTTTGTTAATTGACACTCAGAGGTTAGCTTTGCATGTCGAATTTCGTCGTTCCTTTGAACGCTATGAAAAACAAGGAGGTTAGGTGTCTAAGCTCCTTGGCATTACAGCGCTTTCTAGTAGAGAATTGAGGAACTTTGTGTTGACGGAAAATCCCGAGATTAATTTTGCCATTTAACACGGCCTACTGAATTCAAATGGGTTCTTTAACATGCCAACAACGTATGACATCCATGTCGTGATTTTTGTCGCCTTTCAAAAATCACATACCACGGCCAGGGGCGAACCTGCAAGCTTGGGGTTGGTAATCCGACAAGTTAACCACTCAACCACCGTGGCAAGCGGCAGCACGGTGTCCTTGACAGGGTGAATCCCACACGTGTGGGCTGTAGGCTGTCGAAATCGTCAGTGTGTATTGCAATAAGCGAGCGTGTGTGTCATTAGCACTTCCAGCATCAGTTATGAATGGCTGTGATGAGTACAAAGCTTACTATTTGTTTGTTTTGATACAAGCGACAGTAGTGCTGCCAACGTAACTACTAATGCTTGCTCTAGCAGACTCATGTAGGCACTGCGGAGAACATTTCCTGGCACCCTGTATTACTGAGTGTTTTAAAGAAATTAAGTTCTGCTTACTTGTTTGTTCTACAATGTTGGTATATCTAATTTAGGTGGATCAGTCGCGATTTATTTAACCATTTTTAAGTATTGGAGTAAAGAACTGTTCTCCGTAATGTCTCAACTTAGCATAGCTATGTACGGTACAGTTTGCCACGTTTTTTGGCCGGTCAGCCCCGGTTGCGCAGTCGTACTGAGGACAGTCGGCGAGCCTCAGGCATGTGCAATTGCTACGTGAGTTATCACAGTTACGCTGAAAGCTAATAAGCTGTGTGCTCTGTCGGTGACGCAGTTACAGTACTTGCAGTTCCTTGTGTGCGTGTTGTGTATTACCCTTTCACGAATTGATTGCCGGCTGTCGAGATGGGCACTATTCTCTGTTTGCTTGTGTCACACGTCACTCTGCTTCGTTGACAGGTACAGTTGCGCGAGTAGGATATGACTCAGCGCCAGTAGCTTCAGTCATCGTTTAACTGTCCGTGGTGAGATGAGCTACTGTGACGCTTATAAGATAGGTAGCGCGCGCAATGCTGCTTGACTTACGTACACACTGCACTCTGTCATCACTGTGTCCTCCGCTTCACCCCGCGGGGCTCCTGCTACATTAATCAACAAACGCTGGCGCAGCCAAGCTCAGCGGCAATCAAATCTTAAATGGGTAATACGCTGAAAGCTAAGATGTGTGCTCTTCCGGTGACATAGTTACAGTACTTGCAGTTCCTTGTTCAATTAAAACTTCGTGGCAAAACATTTCACAGCCAAACTCCTGAGGTTTAAATAGAAAGGAAGGATATTCGATCCTGGCGCGTTTCATATTTAAGTGCAAAAGGAAGCTTGTAGTTTAACGTGACCGTTAATCTCGCGATCATAAGCCACGGGACCTCCGTTTTACGTGGAATCCGAACCACAGGACATGGCATTTCACATCGAAAATCTCACATGCATTGACCGGGAATCGAACCCGGTCCGCCTTGGTGAGAGGCATACAGCTTGACCGCTGCGCCACCACGCCCCTCATATTTAAGTGCAATAGATAAATATAGAGAGGAGGGCAGGCCTATAATTTATGAAGCTGCCTACAGTATGTCTCGTATCACTTGCAATATAATTTTTCTGTGACGAAGTAATTTGCGATGCATTGAGCTATACTCCGTGAGCTGCCAGAATAGGATTGACAGTTCTCGCCTCGCCATGTGGTCAGGAACAAGGTTGCCAAACAGTTAGAATAACAAGCGATCACGCTGTACAAGCTATACAGCTGACCAGGCACTAACGCACGTGGGCTGTACAGGCCGGACGTTTGTTTTAGACGAGTGAAAAATCTTAATGGAAGCCTGGAGGAGAGTTACTACAGTACCGTACCTGTGTTGTTGTCACCTGCCCCATGCGGTCCGATGATTGACAAAGCTGTCTCACACTACTGCTGAAGTACAGTCACTGGCGGATATAATGGCGTTCTGTTCGTAACTATGTAACGTGTACTTCCGCGTCACACAATACTTCGGCGTGGACTGTACTGTCTACAAGGCGGTGTCGTCACGTGCTCCAGTCTAGAATTCCATTACATCAAAGCGGTGGCGACAAATGTGAAGCGACAGGGCTCGAGAGTGACTGTGTATAGGCTCACCCGCAAGCTTCAAGGTCAATCGTCTAAAACAAACGTCCGGCTCGTAATATTGCAACGCAGAGCATTATGACATCAACTATGCGAACATGGATTGGTCAAGAGGCAGAGGGGTGATGACTGACGTGGAACTTCCTGCCAAATGTCAATCCTATTCAGGCAGCTCCGAGTATACACGTCAGCTGTTAGCTTATGTCAGCGGCTGATAGCTCCGTCTGTCAAAAACCGGCCTTTCATTTTGAGGGTTTTATTACGCAGGTCAACTGAATTACTGTACACTCGTATCGTTTGCTGGATATGGTGACTATTTCATTTTTTAGAAGTGGTCGAAATGATGGACTGAAGATAAAAATTCCAACCAGCAGGAGGGACTCCAGACTACCATAGGAGCACGTGTTCTCAGCATCTCCTGTCACCTGCTAGATCTAGCAAGGGAAGTATCAGGTATTACACTTTCACAAATTGATTGCCGGCGGTCGAGAAGGGAACTATTCTTTATTTACGTGTGTCACACGTCAGCCTGCTTCGTTGACAGGTACAGTTGCACGAGTAGGATATGACTCAGATCCGGTACCCTGGTTATCGCTTAACAACTGTCCGTGATGACATGAGCTCCTGTGACGCTATCTTACGCAATGCTGCTTGACTTATGTGCAGACCTCACTCTGTTATCACTGTGTCCTCCGCTTTACCGCGCGGGGCCCCTGCTACAATAATCAACAAACACTGACCCAGCCATGCTCAGCGGCAATCAAATGTTAAATGGGTAATAAGGCAGGTCGAAACCTATCTTGAAACTTTGTGGACGCAATCGTTGTACTCTTAAGAGAACAACGTGCGGAAAACAGCTGCCAGATTGATCTGCTAGGCTCCGAAATCGTGTGACGAATCTCTCATATAAATCAATGGGAGGTAGCAAGTACCATACATGTTGGAATGGACAGCCCTGACCACCCAAGCACTCAAGGCTGGTGGGAAGGAGCCGCACGCTCCAGTCAGCATATACGCCCCACCTCGCTACTACTCCGAGTGCCACAGGGATGTCCAGCTCCTCCAGCCGGCATGTCTGCGTACCAGGATGTCAGGTACGATTTCAGAGCCTTGCATTTCAATCTGGCAGCTGTTTTCCGCACGTTGTTCTCTTAAGAGTACAACGATTGCGTCCACAAAGTTTCAAGATAGGTTTCGACCTGCCTTATTTCCAAACGTTATCCCCTTATGGTACAACGATTGCGTCCACTAAGTTTCAAGATAGGTCTCGACCTGTCTTACCTGATACTTCCCTTGTAAGCTCGCTTCAATGCGCGAGCTATCTAAGCCACAGGCCAGAAACCGTGTCCGGGATTGTAGGCTGTGGTCTAGACAGAATTTATTCTCCCGACAGGAGAAGATGACCACGCTGTTCCGCCCCTTAAAGCAACAATAACTAACTTTCTTCCCGACGTTTCACCAAACACTGAGTTCGGCATTATCAAGGTTAATCTCCCTTCGTCGGTCTACACATTAATGTGTTGAATTAAACAGATACACTTACTAAACATGGATTAATTATACACGTTTACACTCTACACATTTCGAAATACGGAGTTAGTTATTGGAGCTTTAAGGGGAGGAGCAGCGAGGTCATCTGCCCCCTTAAGAAAGGGGTTAAATTGGATAAAATGTTTCGTTCGTCAGGCGATCATCAACAGAGCTTATTCACGTAAGGCTTTTGTTTCCTTTTTTTTAGATAGGTATGCATAGTCTATAAAATATGCAAATTTTATCCAGGTTATTTTGATAAATATGTGTTACTCCCCACCCAATTTATTTGGGCACATAATAATAATAATAATATCGTATGGTCTCGGGTGCAAGCTTTGTTATTTGCGCCCAGAGGGCAACTTGCATGTCGATTTTTTTATCGCTCCTTGAAGTGCTATGAATGTCAAAGAGGTTAGATATCTAAGCTGCTTGACACTATAGCGCTTTCTAGTAGAGAAAGGAGGAACTTTGTGTTGGCGGAAAATCCCGAGATTAATTTTGCCATTAAGAACACGGCCTACTGAATTCAAATGGGCTCTTAAACATGCCAACAACGTATGACATGCATGCTGTGGTTTTTGTCGCCTTACCGCGGCCAGGAGCGAACCTGCAAGTTGGGGGGGGGGGGGGTTGGAAGTCCGACACGATAACCACTGACGCACCGTGTGTTGACCGACTGAAAAGTGGAGAATAGTGGACATGGCGGAAGACGTTTCCAGTAATCAGATGAGCGGTTCACATCAATATGCTATCAAATGTTAGAATAATTAAATAATACGGTAGTAATTTTTTAATGTTGAGAACAAGACCTGATGATGTTCGCCTGACAAACGTAAGATGTCATCCAATTAAATCCCTTATTTATATACTGTACAGACCTGCTCAAGGTATTTGACTCAACTCACAAATTTCCACAATTTTTAAATATATTTCAAGATGACTGTTCATGAAAGGGAATGTTCATGTCAGATTGTTGGTATAATGCACAATAACAGTTCCTATTCGATTTATGGATTCATCCAAGATGTTGGCAACTCTGCTTTGACCTTCAGCTGTTCTGTTTCGAAGGGAGTGTCTGCTCTGTGACCAAGTAACAGCTTAAGACGACAATGAAAATTTGAGGATATGGTAATTGTTGATGCAATGCATTGTTAATAAGGAGTTGCTTGGGAAGAGTAGCTATTTCTCATCGTTAATGTCAAAATATTATACAATATAATTTAATCGTCGATTCCTTCCATCACTTAGCGCCGTGCACAGTAAAATCGGATTGTGTTTGGATAATGGGGAAAGACAAATACCGGTACTGTACATTTCTTCACGTCGAGTTGCAGTTGATGAATATTTAGTAAGAACAAGTGCTTGAGTCTAATAAATTTGAACAGATCTCGTGCTAATTTATCTATGACTACCACCTGACATAACGGCTAGCATTCTTGGCTGTCTGATTCCTGGTTCTGCAAATAAATTTAATTCTAGGGCAAGGACTGGACCGGGGTACACTTAGAATTCTGAAGAGATCGGTTCGATTCCCACCTCAGTCATCCTGGAAGTGGTTTCCCCCCCACTTCTACTCCAGGCAAATGCTAGGATGGTTCGTAACTTTAAGCCACGGCCGCCTCCTTCCCAATCATCACCAGAATTACAAATACACAAGTTATCAGACAAAATGTCACACACCCCAGTACACGGGGTTAAATAACCACGATGTCCAAGCCCCTTAACTGAAACAATAGGTTGGTAAGTGTTATAAATATGTTATTCCCGGCTCAATTTAGCTGGGCAAAGAGATTTCTTGTTAGTTAAGTGGACAAGTTGATGAAATTAAATGGATAATGAATATCTCACTATCATAGAATGTCAGTCTCAAAATTATCATAACTAATATGACCGTAAACGTCGAACAAATATAAGTTAATATTTATTAGAAAATATTCTTACCTCATCCTCTGAATCTTCTTCCTCCAAATCGAACATCATGTTATCAATTTTAATATCTCACACTTTCACACCTAGAATAGTACACACTACTGGGTGTTGTCAAGAGTCTTGCTGTGCCCTAAAGCAACAAATCACTATAAAACGACTACGGTACTAACTGTTGACAGTTTCTTCACTGGCAATACTGTCGTACGTGCATGAAATGACACCGCCTGTAAATAAAGGGAAAATCCTCAGCTGCTGACTTCACACTGATGTTATAACAGTGTCTGAATACGGTACGGTATATCAATATCTTCACGGAGCAGCAATAAGATTAATGCCAGACACAAAACACAACCCCATTATTACGTTATTTTGTTGTGGATTCATTTTAGTTCGAAAGACCAGTTATGCCAATTCAGGTTGTTAAAACAATTCCTAAGCAGGCCTACAGTTCACGCCCGTGAACCCTGGGTGCGCATCGGAATATCATCGAGTCTGAGAGCATAAAACTCTCCTAGTTGGTAGCATGCTGAGCTTCTATGCCCAAGATCGCGGGTTCAAACCCGGCCGAAATTGTCGGATTTTTTAAGAGCGTTAAAAATCCCTCAGTATGCCTTCCTTCGGAGGGGAAATAATGCCGGCGGTCCAATGTCAGATTTATGACCTTCCACTAACTACACTTGTGGAAGATAAAATGTGTAGGTTAGTTTGATAACGCTATATTAGTTCCAACGTTCGCCGCCAGATGCCGACTGCGATGGCATTTAGTAGCCACGGCCGCAGCTAGATAGCATTTAGTAGCAAAAGTAGGAACTACCTGTACTTGAAAAAATAATCGTCTGCAGTCCTGCCTGAATCACAGATAACACACACTGATACAGCCATCACAATTAACACTGGTTATCAGACAGATTCTACACACTCCCAAAGTACATAGGGCTACATGGCCGCGTTTTCGCAAGCCCTAAACTAAGGAACCAACCAACCAAAACTCTCCTACATTCTATAGCTAATGCAAAGTAATCTCATGAATATGTCAACACTCCCCATGCAGTAAGCAGGTATTATTGATAATTATCCTTCAAGATCAGAGGAGACATCATAATGCACAAGCCACTGTGTGGCGATGTTATGGCCGTGTTCTCACAGTGTCGAGTTGTATTGGATGTCAGGCAATAATATTCGGAAACCATGGCTAATACGCGATTGAACGAATGAACGTGCGTTGTGCCAAAAGGAGCCGACCGGCGGCCATTTTATATCACTCTCGCCAAATCCCACAGAATCTTTATTTCGAATTACAGGGTAGAGGTCTAATACGAGAAGAAACTACAGAATACCATCTCCTGCAAGAGAAGGAATCTGAGGAAAGCGCCACGTTGTCGCTTAACAGTCGGTTATTCCTGTTAAAGAGTGGTCTGTACCGCTCTTTTGATTTGCGACAATGGCTTACTACAATTAAGAGATTGACAACAATGGAGTGCGTAATAACCCGTCGTATTGTCATTCCTAATGTAATGATTTATTTCCCCCAGTGATCGCGCTCGAAAATGCAACGCCAGTAGTCGCGTGGATTACAAACACAGGACAATTTTTAAATGGACATTTCATTGGCTATTTTTTTGTTTTAAAATGTTGATTATCGATTTTATAAGAAGGATGTAATGTGATAAGACACACGACATACCAAATATTTTGACACAGAATGGAAAACTTATTTAATTTGAAGTTTCGAAAGAAATTTGGTAATATTTTTCGTATTGACTAAAAACATGAAATATTTGCCAAATATTCAGTTTACCAATTCTATACAATGCTATACCTATACAAGCACGCCAAAGCAGTTCCGTAAATAGTCGCGTGGAGTACAGTTGTAGTCCAATTTAACTCATTGGTATGCCACTGACACACTAGTGTTCATTGATGTATTGTGGAGCGGCTTCGGTGGAAGCATGCTAAGTCTCTATGCCCAAGATCGCGGGTTCCAACCAGGCCGAAATCGTCGGATTTTTTTAAGGGCGTTAAATATCCCTTCGGAGGGGAAGTAAAGCCAGCGGGCCCATGTCGTAGATTAATGGCATGTAAAAGAACCTTCCACTAACTACAATATTGTGTGAAGCTAAATTTGTAGTTTAGATTTGATTAACGCTCTATTAGTTCCAACGTTCGCCACCAGGTGCCGGTGTCATCTAGTAGCCAAGTACACGTATATGTGTCGTTGACGGTAGCAAAAGTAGGAACTACTTGAAATTGGTCGTCTGCAGTCCTTACCTGAATTACAGAAAACTCAACACTAATATAGCTATCGCAATTAACACCGGTTATCAGGCAGATTGTACACATACCCAAAGTACATGGGGCTATATGATCGCGTTGTCGCAGCCCCTAAACTGAGGAACCAACCAATGATGTGTTGGGGAGACCTTCTAGGAAAGGTACTAAACAGTATGCATCAAGAGCTAGTGTATTTTGTTCGCAGCTATAAAAAAAAAACAAAATAAAAAACATGGATTGCAATGGTAATCCACGCGACCAACAGAGGGTAAGCCTTAGACGTATCTCCAATAATACTATGATGCGTCTGGATTGATCCAATTGTTGTGCAATACAGTGAGGGCCCTCTCTGGAACGGAGTTTGCAAAGGCCGTGTCATGGTCAGATCGCAACGACTCACCGCGAGATTTATAGCATGTAGGCTATCGATTACTACAGCGGGACGGGAAGCCCTGGATGCTGTCATGGCATGTATTACATACGCAGCTGGCATGATACCTTAGTTGTGACAATTAAGACTTGCTGTGAAGTACTGTAGCCTACCTCGTATCCCGTGAACATTGATATGTATAGAACAAAACATCGAATTTTCCCAGTGGAAACTTGTCTTTTCAAGAAGAAGAATTGTAATAACAGTAAAAAATATTAATTCAATTCCCGGGGCTTCTACTAGATTCCTAGACACAAATAATTAGTTACATACACCACAGCAACACAGTTTATCAGACAAATTCAACACCCACCCAAGTACAAAATGCCGACGATACAAGATGTTTCATGTCTCTAAAATGAACTAACGACACACATTAGATTTTTTTTAAAACAGTATTCTTCTTGAAGGCAGGTCCGAGCCTCCGAAGAGGCTATCCTCAGCCGGGGTTTACTTGCGGTAGGGTGGCCAGGCCCTTTCCGCTCCTCCTTATGTTGGCCAACGGCGCGCAGTAACCTAGATATACCATCCAAGTTCCGACCACGCCCAATGCAGGTTAACCGCGGAGTTCTCATGGGATCCGGTGTTTCAACATGACCAGGCAGTTGGCCTTACACATTAGAATACCAGTATATTATTTCTTCGCGTTGTCCTACCACTCCCCAAAGCCAACGACTCTACGAACGACTTTCAATAACTCAATACATTCGCTTGTACATTATCGACGCTTATATTCTAGGATGATCTGACAGCAGGTATACCCCATTCTCCTCCCAAGAACCGAAATACAGTAGGCTACCTGCCTTTCACAGGTCCCCTCTACAGATCAAGTTAAATCACAATAGAAGAGGAAGGGGCTCCCTTCTAACAAACTCAACCGGCAGGGCTACAGTAGATCTCATGGATTAAAATAAATCGCACAGCACTCTTTGAGACCCCACCTCCGTAGACGAGTGAACCAAGAGTCCATGTTCGTCAGGGCAACACCGGCAATCGCAATGTTGTCAACGTGAGCAAGTCAGTCACTAGATATGGCGACACAATATTTATGAATTTAGTAGCCTATTAGTTAAATAGGAACTCTTTAACATTTTAAGGTCAATTCAGTTTAGTTACAGAAATACCATTCCATTATTGATTACATAGGACGAATTAAGTAACTTTTGACTGTTACCTACTATCAAAAATCATAATGGTAACAAATATGGTAAAACGTTCCCAGAGTTGGACAAAATAAAAAAATAAAATAAAAATACAATACCGGTAACTTACCGTAACTAAATCTTTGATAATACAAAATTATAATGTAAAATAAAATTCAAAATACCAAACAATTCCAGTCGAATATGTTTCCTAATGGAATGAAGCATATTTTTGCTGGAAGTATTTAATAATTCATTTTATTTAAAAATACAATTGTTTATTTTGTATCGAAAGTACGCTTTTTTTTTGTAGTATTTTGACCAACTCTGAACGTGCCCAATTTAAAATAAAATACCGATACTATATTTCAAATACAGTTGTTTTCCTACCCAACACAACAGTAAACCGCTCAGGTTCACCAACTCAAATCTATGGACGATCAAGTTTAGTCTACTATCTAAGTCGCAGAATCAAATATTTAAAGAAAAAGTTCACTAATTACCTACGGGAGCATTGGAAAACTTACAATATCTTCTTGTTAATATATACGCTAAGGTCGCTACATCTGGCGACAAAATCACTAAATTGGCAACAATGAAAACACTATCGATTTTGCACCGCCATCTACGCGACCAGTTCTGTAAACAACTGTAAATTGATAGGGAAACACACAAAACAAAATATCTTCAACTGCAACAACCTAGGCCTAATGGCACAGCTTACAAATCAAAAATTAACAGAAGTTACTTCACACCATCGATGTGGGTTAGGTATCACGGTTCTCCTCGTTCAACAATAAAACTGAAGCATAAAGAAGACAAAAAATAAAAAGAATAAACCCGTCCGCTTCGAGAGTATCGATTCACTGCAACGCTACCTCGACGGCGCAGGTCTACCATCCACACAACATACGCAATTTGGGTGTACTAGAGCTATCGATATACCCCAGAGCTAATTAATAAATCTAACGCCTCAGAATTGCGTAAGTTTTAGAGAAAGAAATGCATAATATGAAGGAGATCAACATTCTTCCTAAAAAAAAGGAGAAGTAAAACTTACTTGGCTGTAAAAATAATACGAGTACTACTACACCAACAATTACGCCTCGTTATCGGCAACAGTAACAACGTACATCAACAATAGATGATGTGTTTCTTCGATTTCGATGGTAAAATGCTACCATAACAGCGCAATTCATACAACTTAGCTATCTATGATGTGAAGATTAGGAGAACTGTAAAATAAAATAAGAAAGAAATCGTTGGGGGATATTTCACTACGCAAGGTTGATTGCGCATGTTTACCTACCCATTGAAATACGTCGGAAGAAACACTGTCGACTACATAATGAATGTGTCTAAATATACAGGTTTTTCAAAATGACAAGGCATGTTGCTACAAAACTATTTGTAAAAGTGAAATAAAATGTATGGTATAAAATACTTTTTGTAAGAGCTTGATAAAATCGACATGTCGATGCAACAGCAATATCGATATCTCGCTTTTCGGCAATAAAAACAAAACTTACTGCCGCGAAAGTAACCAAGTTAAAGCCTAAATAAAAATATCAAAAACACCATTAAGCGCCCATGACTAACTTAAAAGCAAAATGCCCCCCCCCCCCCCCCCCCCAAACAAACTGACAACATAGACTCGCCTGGCCTTGCAACACACAATAACACAGCTGCTCCGTGCGATATACTTAACTAAACCTCCAACAGCCAAGCACACTCGCTATTATTCACACACAAGCCGGCGAATACTTCACTAGCAGTGTCAAGGAAGAATGAACGCGTACTGAAATGACGTAGTGTGAATCGCTCCACTGAAGACACCTCCACACGCACGCTAGCTAGCTAGCTACACAGGCAGACAAAACGACAAGGATTCCTCGAATAAGAAGTATATAGCCCCACCACTCAACTTCCTCACTCAACGTTCCACACTGCCAATTCACATTCCAACGGAATGCACGCTTGCAGGAAAACGCTTACAGCGCATGCGCAGATAGCAGGAGCTAGAAGCTCGAAACTCCGGCGAGAGATGGCGTGAAGGCCATCTCAAGAGCGCATATTCAGGCACGATGGATGTTAGCAGCATACTTTCTTTTGTTCGTTTCATCTGACTAATCGAGTTTACGGTCGGATAGTAGCAGTGTTGCCAAATCAGTTCATTTCCCAGTAAATCTGGTGAATGATAAGGATAATACCGGTAATAATAATAATAATAATAATAATAATAATAATAATAATAGTGTCTTGTTGAAGACGGCAGATACACCCAGACCCCGGTCCGGGGAATGATTTAAATCTCCTATGTGATGGTGGTTGTTGTTTTCTGAGTCCTCAGACTTTCGACTGGTTTGATGCAGACCTCCATGCTCCCCTGTCCTGAGCTAATAGTTTCATCTCTACATAGCTACCACACCCTACAACCGAGGCAATCTGTTTAACATATTCTAACCTTGGTCTACCCCTACAGTTCTTATCCTCAACCCTTCCTTCTATAACTAAGTTTGCTATTCCTGGGTGTCTTAGTATGTGTCCTACCAACCTATCTCTTCTCTTCATTAGCAGTCGCCAGAAACATCTCTCCTCTCCCACTCGTCTTATTAATACTTAATTTGTAACCTTATCTACCCATCTGATCTTCATCATTCTCCTGTAACAATACATTTCAAACGCTTCAATTCTCCTCTTTTCTGCTGTTCCAAGAGTCCAAGGTTAGCTTCCATTGAGCGCCACGCTACCACAGTCTGTAGGCCTACAAAGAATCTTGTCCGCCTCGTTGCGTAGTGGCTAGCATTCTTGGCCGTCACCGCAGAGGCCCGGTTTGATTCCTACCTCAACCATCCCGGATGTAGTTTTCCGTGGTTTTCCACTTCTACTCCAGGCAAATGCCGGGACGGTGCCTAAATTAAGACGGGCTCGACGCGACACAGGTCCGGCAGGGGCTATCTTCATGATTATTTGTTAAAACACACTTTACAAACAAAAATTATTTCTCCGTCTACGTTTTAAGAAATACAAGATTTTTCGTGCACTATTGAGACGATTTGGAAGATTTTGGTACAAACCACACCTTCTAATTCCCTCTGGTTTAGGAGCTTGAGTTTTGTGAAACATGCACCTTAGTGTATTATTTAATAAGATAAACATTAGTGGACCCGTGCGAGAGCTCTTGCCTTTTGTCCGTGTGTGTGTGCGTGTGTGTGTGTGTGTGTGTGTGTGTGAGGTGTGTGTGTGTGTCCCTAATAAAATCTAAACGGCTGGAGCGATTTCAATGAAACTCGGTAAGTTCATAGCACTATTCCGCGTGACTCCGACCGTGCCCTTCAAATTTTGTTACGTCTCACCAATTCAACATGGCGGCTGTGCGAAATATTTCACCACCAGTCAATATCTCCGAAACTTTTCCCGATATCACCCTGGAATTTATTACGGTGATAAAGGGAATTACTAGAAGTTCACCTATGTAACTTTTGAAAACAGGTAACTACAAAACCAACATGGCGGCCACGCGAATTTGCGACTTTAAAATAGACGTTTCTCGCGATTTAACCAACCAAACGCAATAAAACTTGGTACAGTATATGTTTATACACATTATAATGCACCGGAAGCCTCCGTGGCTTAGGCGGCAGCACGCCGGCCTCTCACCGCTGGGTCCGTGGTTCAAATCCCGGTCACTCCATGTGAGATTTGTGCTGGACAAAACTGAGGCAGACAGGTTTTTCTCCGGGTACTCCGGTTTTCCCTGTCAAAAATTTCATTCCAGCAACACTCTCGACTATCATTTCATTTCATTTGTCATGCATCTAATCATTGCCCCAGAGGAGTGCGTCAGGCCTCGGCAGCCGGCACAGTTCATATCCTCGCCGCAAGATGGGGCCTCATTCATTCCATTCCTGACCCGATCGGAGACTGGAAGCTGGCTGTGGATTTTCATTTTCATAATGCACCGACATCTAACTTCGTTCAATTGTGTACATAACCACAAGATGGCGGATGTGCTAAATATATCACCGGCATTCTATATCTCTGAAACTACTAGCGGTATCACCCTGAAATTTTGTACGGAGATCAAGGGCACTACTGGAAGTTCATCTATGTGACTTTCAAAAACCGGTTAACTACAAAACGAACATGGCGGCCATGCGAATTTGAAAATTATAAATAGACCTTTCTCGCGATCTGATGTTCCAAACGCAATGAAATCTGGTACAGGAAATGTTTATACACATTGTAATGCACTAGTATCCAATTTATTTCAATTGCTTACATAACCTCAAGATGGCGGCTGTGCGAATTTCGAAAATTTGAATAATAAACCTATGCAATAATTTTCCTTTAATGGTACATGACTCTATGGCCTATACATTTAACAATCCAACATGGCGACCATCCGAAATATTAAGACGGCTCTGATATCTACGAATCTATTATAGCAATCAAACTGATTTTTTTTATGTTCATAGGGGCTATGAACTTAAGTTCGCCTATAGGACTTTAAATAACGTGGTGATCACAAATCCAACATGGCGGCGACGTGAAGTATAAATATTCACATGAACGTTTCTTGCAATTTAACCATCCGAGTGCAGTGAAACTTGGTACAGTAAATCCTTATACGAATGTTAATCCACTGGCATCTAATTTATTTCAATTGTTTCCATAACCACAAGATGGCAGCTGTGCGAAATTTTAAAATCTCTTTTTTACTTCTTGTGTCCTATTCATGCGACTGAAGTTTGAATGCTACACGTACACAATAATCTTCATGTAACAGTACATAACTTTAAGACCTACATATATTAAATCCAACATTGCGACCATCCGAAATATTTAGTCGGTTCTCAATATCTACGAATCTATTACAGCAATCAAACTGAAATTTTGTATGTTGATAGTGGCAGTTAACTTAAGTAGGATATATGAAAATAGGCCGTATAGTTCTTCACGGAACTACTTGTTTGTTTAAACGCACTTCTTAAACAAATTGTGGGTTGTGCGTGCCCCATGTGTACAGACTACCCGCCCAGCCCTAGTGCTACGCGGCTGTACGCGAAACAGTTCTGCCAGGGGATATCGTCTTGTTCATTTGTTTCAAAGCACTTTATAAACAAATAAATATATTTCCGTTGACGTGTTAAGAAATGCAAGATTTTTCCTGTACCACTGAGACGATTTGGAAGAATTTGGTACTAACCACACCTTCTAACTCCCTCTGGTTTAGGAGCTTGAGTTTTGTGAAACATACACCTTAGCGTATTATATACTGTATTTAGATTCTTCAGTACGGCCTCTCTCATTAGAAATCACCACAATCCGGTGTCAGAAATACTACGTGTCCTCTCATGTTAAATGGCCAGCAATAACAGCATCGACGTTCCATTTTAGAAGGAGGAGATTTTACTTAGGAACATATCCGTATCAAATACGGTAAATACCTTTCAAAAGAAGCACTAGATTTTCCATATAAAAGCTCCACTGTCGAAAGCAGACGAACACGGCATAATGTAGGCCTAAGTGAATGAATACTTTAACAACATTTAATTTTAGAATGAAGAGCTCTCACTTAAATGCGTATCTACAATAAATACATTTTGAGAGAGAACCACTTCGCTTGTAATAAGCTCTCCAAGTCTTCTGTTGTTAAATACCGAAAATTGAGTGGTTCGTGCTGCTTAATGAATAGTGTTCAGGAATTAGCCAGACAATATTAAATAAAGCCAACTGATCATCACAGCTAGCAAGCTAGACTGAGTAATAATAATAATACCATAATTTCTTCCTCAGGGATCATACCGAAGTCGCTGAAGGCCAACCTCGATAAATTGGGGCTCCACCATAATGTGCATAACAGTGTGCAGAAAGTAGTCATTTTAGTGACCTGCTCCATAGTTCGTTCATTCCTCAACCTACCGATATAGAGAACTCCACTCCATCTTGCTACAAATGCCGATGAAATGGTGAATTGTACCCAATAATATGGTGAACATATGAATAATAGCATTGCCTGAAGTACGATCGTGATCCCAAGTACCTTGCTCTAAGGCCTTAAAGAACTGGATCTGGAAACTCAACTGTACAAACTAATGCAGAAGGCAGTAGTTCTTTCAACAACCAGAATGGTCCGGAAGTTCATGGGTAGCGACATTCCAGCTTAGAAGTGTCTGTTTCAGTAACTATACTTTGGTCCCTTGAATCCCGTATAGTTAGGTATGTTGTAATGTACCAGCAATGTGTTATATGTAGACCTACTGTATAAAACAATAATAATAATAATAATAATAATAATAATAATAATAGAATCACCTAGAACAGATACTACAAAAAATCAACTTCTTAGAGCGCAAAATTAGAACACTATAGCACGGTAATTCAACCTGAAGCAATATGCGCATCAAAAACCATGATCATTGGAGGCAGATCACTAACTAAAGATTGTGAAAAACGAGAAAAGAAAAGCTTTAGGAAAATTATTGGCCCAGTGCGCAACGTGGGAGTGTGGAGGTCTCACGAGTTATACCAACATTCCGAGAAAATATCAAACACTAATAGAAAAAGACGATTGAAATTTTATGGACATATCAAAGAATGGACAGTAAAAGACTTACTTAAAGGATATTTAATCATGCCTCTTCATGAAAAGACAAGAATGAAGGAACGTAACAGACCACATTTTATGGGACAGGTCTAGCTTCAGATCGTTGGTGAACAAACAATACTTTGCTGCAAACCTCCGGATGGACAGAATTCATAGTAAGAGAATGAAGAGATTTCGGGACGAGAAGAAGGCTAATTCAAATTAATCTCTTAAATAGGTCAATCTTAGTTGGGCATAACGAATAAAAAAAAACTAGACAAAAAAGAACAACAACAACAACACTAATGATTATTAATAAGCTTTTGCGAGAATTTTGTGCTAAAATTGATGTCAACCCATTTCCTGACCCTTTCATACGATGAAACAACCTGGAAATCACTAAATTTTAATTTAGGAGATTTTCAAATAGACCCTGTGGCTATTTCTCAAAAAAAAAAAACAGAAATAAATTATTAATGTTAAAGTAAAAAAACGAGAGACTATGGCTCCGATCACCACTTATCTTTAATCAAAGTAAGGTTTCAACCTGACACACCCAAACTCATATAGTTAGAAATCAATGTACTGATTCGGAATTTCTTAAAATTCAAGCTGTTTCCTTGCTAATCACTCCAACCAGAATTCATCCAAGAGCGCAAAATTAAGACATTATACAACAGAAATCAAATTTGAAGCACTATACGCCTCAGAAACCTTGATCATTGGAAAAATACAATTGTTAGCCTATTTTCGTGTATGAAAAAAAAAGGGTTATGAGAACACCTTTTATCCGTATGAGTGTGGGCGCGTATGTGTGTGTGTACCCACCCAAATAAAATATAAACGGCTGGAGCGATTTCAATGAAACTCGGTAAGGTCATAGTGCCATTTCGTCCGACCCCGACCGTGCCCTTCAAGTTTCATTACGTCTCACCAATTTAACATGGTAGCTGTGAGAAATATTTCACCGGCATTCTATATCTCCAAAATATTACTGATATCACCCAAAAATTTTGTACGGTGATAAAGGGCACAACTAGTAGTTCACCTATGTGACTTTTAAAAACCTGTTAAGTAAAAAACGAACATGGTGACCAAGCGAATTTGAAACATTTAAATAGACTTTTCTTGCGATTTAACCACCCGATCGCAGTAAAACAGGGTACAGCAAATGTTTGTACACATGGTAATGCACTGACATCTAATTTAGTCCAATTGTTTATATAATCTTAAGATGGCGGCTGTGCGAAATTTAAAAATTAAGTTTTTTATTTCTTGTGTCCTAATCATGCGATCGAAGTCAACGTTTGAATAATGAACCTACGCAATAATCGTCAACTAATAGTACATACCTCTATGGCCTACATAGTCTATATAAAAATCCAACATGGCGACCATCCGAAATATATGGACGGTTCTCAATATCTACTAATCTATGACAGCAATCAAGCTGACATTTTGTATGTTGATAAAGGTTATGAACAAAAGTACACCTATGGGACTTTCAATAACTTGGCAAGCACAAATCCAACATGGCGGCGACGCGAAATTTAAGTATTTAAATAGACGTATTTCGTCTTTATTTCTTGTCTCGTAATCATGCGATCGAAGTTTGAATAATATACCTACGCAATAATCTTCATGTAATAGTAGTCTACTCTATGGCCTACATAGGCTATATAAAATCCAACATGGCGACAATCTGAAATATTTAGACGGTTCGCAATACCTACGAATCGATTAAGGGGCGTGGTGGCACAGCGGTCAAGCTGTTGGTCTCTCACCAAGGTGGACTCTTAGATTCCCGGTCAATGCATGTGAGATTTTCGAAGTGAAATGCCATGTCCTGTGGTTCGGATTCCACGTAAAAAGGAGGTCCAGTGGCTCAAGATCACAGGATTCACGGTCACGTAAAACTACAATCCTCCTCCTTCAATCTATAACAGCAATCAAATAGAAATTTTGTATCTTGATAGAGGCATTTAAAATAGCCTAAGTAGATAATTGAAAATAGGCTATTTGGTTCTTCACGGAACTACTTGTTTATTTTGGCCTAATACGGTAGTTATTATTTGTTGTTTGGGATATCCTGGTCATCAGTCTCGTATACTTGTGTGTGTGTTCAATTTGTCTGATAAGCTGTGTTAATGTAGGGACCGAAGTAGTATAACTGCAATTATTAGAGTCGGGACTTGAAATAAGCTACCATCCCTGTATTTGTCTGAAGGAAATGTGGGAATACCCGGGGAATAAACACGGGATTTGAATCTCGCATCTCCGTAATTATTGTAGCTCTTTATTGCGGTCTTGGTGAGGGATTGAACACGCATAAGAAAAAGAGAAACCATACCTTAGTACGATTACACCTTGATCACAATACTGGCCTAATGAACATTTCATCCAGAGCTAATTTCCTACATTATCTACCGAGGAAAATATATTTTAAAGAATTGCACTCATATGCCTATTGTTCTCCAGCTTGCGAAGAACGTTGTTAAGTTTAAGGGGTCACGCATTCTACACACACACGCGTGTCACACACTGTTTTGAGTGAGTGGCTTGTCTGTTGTAACCCAATTGTCTGACAAGAGTTTGGAGAGGGTGAAGGGGCTTCTCTCATATCGCGCCACGTGACCAGAATACGGTGATCAACTGAGGGAATCAGTCGGAGAGAGGAGGTTATGCGCTCCTATTCAATGGGGTTAAATAGGCTTTCTTTTATCTAATCGAGAACTATAATAAAGTTTGTTCGACGATGTCGAAATGTAAATATTATACGTCAGAAAACTGTATCATAATGAGGGTCATTACAGTGCTGTTTTTCAATATGAGACAGTTTCTCTAGCCAATCAGAGCTCATTCCTTGACCAATTAGGTAAAGATAAATTCGCGCATGCGCTCAAAATCCAACATGTCGGACATGAATTACATGATTTGAAAGTTCAAATTGGATATCGGATCAACCATTGTAGTTAAAATCCCAAACACAAAGACAAAATCAGCACGAACCTTTACGGTAACAAGAAAATACTATGACATATGCAAGAAATGTATGAATCTACGTTCAGAAGTTAGCAACACAGCATTCTTCTATATAAATTACCGACTGGAAAGTGCACCGTCCCATACAGTATGATCGCGAAAATAAACTGGCGAATATAAGACAAGAAATAGCACTGTACCTTAATATCCCCAAGTCCAATTTCTACACAGCGCATTGCTTGCAAACGACTTCGGCGACAATATTAGTGAATGCTAGTCATGATCGGCACTGGACGTCATGCAGGCTGTAAACAACAGCATTGCCAAGCAAAGTAAATGGTCTCTGCTTCCGAAGGTCTTTAACCCGCGCATGCAATCTGTTCAGTTAGCAAAACCAGCGCGCTCTGTTCACTAACTGAAGTGAATGAATCCCACAGATATTTATGAATATGTATGTTAAAACATATAATAAAGTTATAATTGAGCCGTTGAAAGCCCAAGTGGTGTAACTCAAACTCCTCTCGAAATAATAGGTAAGTCTAACATTTGTGGCTGACGGACGCAATGCTCACTTCCAATGCTTCACACACACTGGCCCTGAGCTATGCCTGCTTGCCATAAGGTTTAGACTTCCCTGTAATTCCTAGAGGAGTTACACCACTTGGGCTCTCAACGGCTCAATTATCGTTGAACCTAAACAGTCGTATGCAACTCGCCTATAATGGTAATTAAGACACTCGCTACGCTCGTTTTCGTGTCTTAATTATTGCCATTATAGGCTCGTTGCATAATGTACTAATAATAATAAAGTATTTACAACCAACCATAGTAGTGGTGTAAATATCACGTGACCGTAGCCTGAATTAGTGCATAGCGTTGCCACTACGGTCGGGCAAATTACGTCAGGATCTGCTCGGTATCGCTAGCTTCCGTATGGCCAGTCAAGGACACTCAAGGTCATCTCTCCGCTAAACTCTCGATAATACTGGAATTCGTTATTCTCAGCGATGTCGATTAAGGAAACACCCAGGCTCACTCAAGCCGCTGCACGTGTCAAATCAAAGCCCTATGTTACCCCTCATTCCTACCTTCCATAAATATGTATAAGTAATTAAAATGCTGGGCGGCTTCGGTGGTGTAGTATGTAGCATGCGGAGCTTCTATGCCCAAGATCGCGGGTTCAAACCCGGCCAAAGTCGTCAGATTTTTTTAAGAGTGTTAAAAATCCCTCAGTATGCCTTCCTTCGGAGAGGAAGTAAAGCCGGCGGGCCACTGTCATAAATTTGTGGCATGTAAAAGAACCTTCCACTAACTATTATTGTGTGAAGCTAAATTTCTAGATCATATTTGATTAACGCTCTATTAGTTCCAATGTTCGCCGCCAGGTGCCGGTCGCAGTGGCATCTAGTAACCAAGTTCACAGCTAGATGTCGTTGACAGTAGCGTTTGGTAGATAAATTAGGAACTATTCCAAATTGATCGTGTGCAGTCCCTACCTGAATTTCAGATAACACACACTAATACAGCCATCACAATTAACACCGGTTATCAGACAGATTCTACACACACCCAAAGTACACGGGGCTAAATGACCGCATTATCACAGCTCCTAAACTGAGGAACCAACCAACCAATAAAAATGCTCCGCAAATCAAAACAAATTATATTCAAATGTTGGTAGGCCTAAATGTTTCGATATACGATATCTTCTTCAGCGTTTATACAATATTAAAACAAGATGTTCAGTAAAGAACATATAGCCTACTTTCTCCTAAATGCAGGGTATTGTTATAACTCTTTGTCCTTTTCAAGGAGTATGATTGAATGTTAGTTGTAGTAGCTTGTTGAAATACAACGTGCTATAGGGATATTAAACATGAATATGAGGTGCCCTTTGCTAGTGCTACCTCTGTACCAAATTTCGTTCAATTCTGTTTCACCGTGTTTGAATTGATAGGGGGAATCCATTTGCACACATACTTGGCCAACATCTGCAAATTATTTGGCTGATGTTCTTGCAGTTTGGTCAGAATATGTTTCCCACATAAAGATATGGTGTTGCAAAATTTGGTGGAGACTAGATTATTAGGTTGGTCGTAATTACATTTTAGCTTTTAACATTTGGGTGGCCGCGATTACGTTTCCGTCAAGATAGCGGTGATATAAAACATGACACTGAGGTGCCCTTTGCTAGTGCTACCTCTGTACCAAATATCGTTCCATTCGGTTTCACCGTGTTTGAATTAATAGGGGGAATCGATTCTGACACAAAGATGGCCGCCATCCGCAAACTATTAGGCGAATGACCTATTAGATTGGTCAAAGGATGCTCCCTCCATAAAGGTATGTAGTTGCAAAATTTGGTAGAGATCGGATGATTAGGTTAATCGTAATTTGATTTAAGCTTTGAACATTCGTGTGGCCGCCATTACGTTTCAGTCAAGATGGCGGCGATATAAAACATGACACTGAGGTGCCCTTTGCTAGTGCTACCTCTGTACCAAATTTCGTTCCATTCGGTTCCACCGTGTTCGAATTAATAGGGGGAATCAATTTTGACATAAAGATGGCCGCCATCCGCAAACTATTAGGCGAATGACCTATTCGATTGGTCAAAGGATGCTACCTCCATAAAGGTATGTAGTTGCAAAATTTGGTAGAGATCGGATGATTAGGTTAATCGTAATTTGATTTAAGCTTTGAACATTCGTGTGGCCGCCATTACGTTTCAGTCAAGATGGCGGCGATATAAAACATGACCCTGAGGTGCCCTTTGCTAGTGCTACTTCTGTACGAAATATCGTTCCATTCGGTTCCACCGTGTTCGAATTAATAGGGGGAATCAATTTTGTCATAAAGATGGCCGCCATCCGCAAACTATTAGGCTAATAACCCATTAGATTGTTCAAAGGATGCTCCCTCCATAAAGGTATGTTGTTGCAAAGTTTGGTAGAGATCGGATGGTTATGTTAGTCGTAATTTAACGTAAGCTTTGAACATTTGTGTGGCCGCCATTACGTTTCTGTCAATATGGCGGCGATATAAAACATGACACCGAGGTGCCTTTTGTTAGTACTACCTCTGTACCAAATTTCGTTCCATTCGGTTCCACCGTGTTCGAATTAATAGGGGGAATCAATTTTGGCATAAAGATGGCCGCCATCCGCAAACTATTAGGCGAATGACCTATTAGATTGGTCAAAGGATGCTACCTCCATAGAGGTATGCAGTTGCAAAATTTGGTAGAGATCGGATGATTAGGTTAATCGTAATTTGATTTAAGCTTTGAACATTCGTGTGGCCGCCATTACGTTTCAGTCAAGATGGCGGCGATATAAAACATGTCACTGAGGTGCCTTTTGTTTGTACTACCTCTGTACCAAATTTCGTTCCATTCGGTTTCACCGTGTTTGAATTAATAGGGGGAATTGATTTTCACACAAAGATGGCCGCCATCCGCAAACTATTAGGCTAATGACCTATTCATTTGGTCAAAGGATGCTCCCCCCATAAAGGTATGTTGTTGCAAAATTTGGTAGAGATCGGATGATTAGGTTAGTCGTAATTTGATTTAAGCATTGAACATTTGTGTGGCCGCCATTACGTTTCCGTCAAGATGGCGGCGATATAAAACATGACACTGAGGTGTCCTTTGCTAGTGCTACCTTTGTACCAAATTTCGTTCAATTCGCATTCACCGTGTTCGAATTGATAGGGGGGGACAGACATTCAGAGTACACACACTCACACACACACACACACAGACACACACACACACACACACACACACACACACACACACACACAGACACACACACACACACAGACAGACACACTTTTTTCGCCCTGTGTTGATCTCATAAGTCTACTTTCATTTTTTGCAAAAATCGAAAGTAGGCTAAAAAATGGATAACCTTACAGATAATTTGATTAAGAGTTCTATTGAAATATAAATTTCAAAAACTCTCTTGGAGATGCATTATCAAACTGGCCTATCGAGCCGTGATGGATGGTTGTGAAGTTGAAAAACTGACAGACTGAATTGGGATTTCCACTCTCGACAATTGTCGGTCTATTATCGTTGTAGTCAGTGCTGGACTACCCATTAGGCCCGACTAGGCCCAGGCCTAGGGCCCCCAATTATCTGGGGCCCCCCAAGCAATTTATAATTTAGTTCAATTTTATTCCGAAGATTTAGATTTTTTTTATCCAGAACTGAGACAGTTTCAGCATTAGCCTATATTAAATTACAATGTCCTTTAAAAACCGAGTTCACTCATTCTGAACTTTACGAAATTCGTATTCGAAACAAGCTTGAGTCTGTTTTTCCGAACGTTGAAATTGCTTTTCGCATTTTCCTGACCCTCATGATAACGAATCGTCCAGCGGAGCACACGTTTTCATAATTGAAACGGATCAATAGTGTGCAAAGAAGTATCTTGTCACAAGAACGATTAGACAGGCTATGTTTAATGTATATCGAGTCAGATGTTCTGCAGGAAATTGATTTAGATGACATTGCAGAAGATTTCGTTGACCGAAAAAAACAGAAAAAAAATTGATTACATTTTACAGAAGTAAAAATAGTATGATTTGTTAAATTGTTCATCAAATCATCTGAAATGTTTTCAAATAACGAAGATCGTTTTAATTGAAATGTATGTATATATTTAGTCCTATTTATGATTTAATAAAAAGTGTGTTATTCATCTTGAGAAAAAGAACTCTTGTATATACTTTATTAAATGCACATGTGCTAAAAAATATTTGAAAATAATAAAGGGGCCCCAAAATTCTGAGGGACTTGGGCCTCATTTTACCTTAATCCGGCACTGGTTGTAGTCTTTTGGAATGCTTCATAAAAAGTGTATATAGGCCTACTTTATTTATTTATATTTGACCACCTGCATATAAGTATAGTAGCTACACCTTCATAGATTAACTGATGAAGGGAGACCGTTTGTTGATGGGATCGTCATTTCTCAGTCGTGACCATTTAGAATAAATAGTTCTCTTTTTGGTGTGTGTAAATGGGGGGGGGGGGGAGGGGAGAGGGGAGGAGGAGGAGGGGGGTGCTTAATGCTTTAATTTTTCTTAATTTACTACCTGAAGTACCCGTGCTTCGCTACGGGTCATAATTAAATTAAAATGTGAAGGTGACAGTTGAAACAGAGGATAGGCTTCGCGGAGGGAGAGTAAGGATGGAACATTTTGTTGAACTACACCGCTCGGCGTTGACCGTGTTTTATTACAGTAACACAAATTTAGGTTTTACTCGCTAACCGTTGGAGATACACGAAAAGTGATAAGGACCTTTCGGATAAAAAATTAAATTTTTAAACTCGTAAATGCCATCAAAAGTTTGCTATTTCTTAGCGTTCTCTTTTTATTTGAAATGGAAATATGAAAGTTTGACGTGACGTCACTAAAATGGTCGCCATCTTTAAATAGTGCAAAGTATCGAAATCAAAAGTAGCCTATATGTTAACCAGGTAAATCAGCTACATCCATGTAAATCGGACCAGTGGTTCTTGCGTGATTGAGTAATACAAAGACACACAGACACACACCATCTCATTCTTATAGATTAGTATAGATAGGGGTGCCACCCTTATAAGTTTCTGGCGACATTTTTTGTTTTTTGTTTTTCGAGGGCAGATTTTGATTTGAAGATGCTCGCCTGACGAGCGAAACGTCATCTTTATCTTAATCGTATGATTTTCATATTATTTTTTCGCATATTCCAGTAATTGGATTTTAATTGTGTTGGCCAACTGAAAGTTAAATATCAATTGCCAATAAGGCAACTCTGAAAAATGGTTTCCAAGCACTACAAGTTGCTCAAAATGTCTACCCCCCTTCATCACTTCATCTCTACATAGTATAAAACAAAATCCCCGATTCTTGGATGTCACGGGTAATCTCGAGAACCACTGGATGGATTTTGATGTGGATTTCACCAATCTGTAAAGGATTTCTCGAGGAAGGTTTATGTAGAAAATTATTTTTTTATGATCAAAGGAAGCCAAGCAGTAACGATTTCAGTGAAAAATCGAAAGAAGAACCTGGCGTCCGTGCGCTTTTTAAGCTTACGCGGGGCAAACTGTTAAAATATCAATATACTATGAGTGTAAGAATTGTTCAGCACAAAGGTTCTACAAAAAAAGTCCGTGAGAGCATATCTCTATCTTCAATACTTTATAATACTGTACAAGAGTTTTTACATTGTCATTTCTTCCAACAATCTCCATTCAATTACTGAGGCGACAGTTTACCTATTACCCCAGATACAGCAGCCAGCAGCAAACTGTCGAGTCGTGTTGAGTTAAGACTTAAGAGACGAGTGGCTATGTTTGGAGTTTCACTGGAAGTCAAGTTAAGATTGGACGGAAGGGGGATTTGTGTTTCATGCGCCTCGCCATTCTTAAATTACGTCTGACAAGAATTCGTTGCACATGCATCTCCATGATAATATAATTAATAGTACAGTCAGTGATTTTAAGCCATCATGCCGAAACGTAAAACGGATAGGCTATATGTCGTAGTTCATCGACATCGAAAAAAAAAAGCGCTTATCACGTAATGCATTCATAACTGTTCCAGGGCGAAGCCGGCCGGGTTGCTTGTCTGCAGTGCCGGATTAAGGTAAAATGAGGCCCAAGTCCCTCAGATTTTTGGGGCCCCTTTATTTTTTTCAAATAATTTTTATTTTAGCACCTGTACATTTAATAAAGTAGCCTATATACAAGAGTTTTTTTTTCTCAAGATGAATAAATACACTTTTTATTAAATCATTCAGGCCTATACATATATACATATATACATACATACATTTGAATTGAAACGATCATCGTTATTTCAGATGATTTGATGAACAATTTAACAAATCATACTATTTTTTTTATTTCTGTAAAATGTAGTCAATTTTTCTTTCCGTTTCTTCGGTCAATGAAATCTTCTACAATGTCATCAATATCAATTTCCCGCAGAACATCTGACTCGATATACATTAAACTTAGCATGTCTAATCGTTCTTGTGACATGATACTTCTTTGCGCACTTTTGATCCGTTTCAATTTTGAAAAAGAGCGCTCCGCAGAACAATTCGCTATCATGAAGGTCAGAAAAATGCGAAAAGCAATTTCAACGTTCGGAAAAACAGACTCAAGCTTGTCTCGAATAAGAATTTCATAAAGTTCAGAATGACTGAACTCAGTTTTTAAAGGACATTGCAATTTAATAGAATGCTGAAACTGTCTCAGTTCTGAATACAAAATGTTCTAAATCTTCGGAATAAAATTTTGGGGGCCCCAGATAATTGGGGGCCCTAGGCCTGGGCCTAGTCGGGCCTAATGGGTAATCCAGCACTGCTTGTCTGTGATAAACAGAACGAGGAGCGATTCAACAAACTTTTAGTAACTTCCTGTATATGAACATTCCATCCGGTACCTGCCTCTGTGTGTGTGAGATGAGACAATCTCCCTGGCAGAGAGCACAGGAGGGGGTGGATGGAACTGGTGGAATTCCTACTCTTTAATGACGCGCTCGAGAGGGCTCCATGTCAATATGGAATTTAATATCCGATGACATCCCCAATTACACAGTGTAATGAACTCATGGGGAGAAATATTTCACATTCCACTCCACAGTACACAAAATAAGTTATGTTTCAAATATCAAGCTCGCAAAACTGCCTGTGCTGGGCAAGACAAGGCGTTGGCTGGCTTCAAAGCTTCGAATCAGGCCTCCGGTAAACGTAGAACGTAGAACCAAGGCGTATTAACATAATAACGTAGTTATGAATTTCTTAGATGAAACAATGATGACGTAGTGTTTCGGTACGAATGCCGCGCACGTGGAGAATTCCAACGCCATCTACAGTAGATGGAATAACTGACTATACATGGAAGCAAAGAATACGTATAAGTGACTGAAGGATCTACTAATAGGATTTTTTTTTTATTATGGATACTCGAGTTTAGGCCTTAATTGGACTACAACCAAACCAACCGACCTATTGAAAAGCGAGTTATACCAATATTTTCCTTGTTTAATTCTGCGTTAGACTGCATAAGCCAATTATTTTCAAGTTTATTACTTATTGATTTATTTGTGGTTTTATGAAAAATTGTCCGTGTTTTTGACGTCTTTTCTAGGAACCGCTCACTTAAAACTATATCTATGAAAAACTACTTGGCGGACATTTTTATATGTGATAGGCACAAGTATTGGTAGTGCAAATCTCAAGTTTCAATTTCTTTCAACTACCCAATAATAATAATAATAATAATAATAATAATAATAATAATAATAATAATAATAATAATAATAATAATAATAATAATAATGATAATAATAATAATAATATCGTATGGCCTCGGGTGCCTGGTGCAAGCTTTGTTAATTGACACCCAGAGGGTAGCTTGCATGTCGAATTTCGTCGTTCCTTTGAACGCTATGAAAGTCAAGGAGGTTAGATATCTAAACTCCTTGACACTACAGCGCTTTCAAGTAGAGAAAGGAGGAACTTTGTGTTGGCGGAAAATCCCGAGATTAATTTTGCCATTGAACACGGCCTACTGAATTCAAATGGGTTCTTTAACATGCCAACAACATATGACATGAGTGTCGTGATTTTTGTCGCCTTCAAAAAACACTTACCATGGCCAGGGGCGAACCTGCAATCTTGGGGTTGGTAGTCCGACACTATAACCACTCACCCACCGTGGCAAGCTAACTACCCAATGAAAAGTTCTTATACTTTTTCTGACGTAACGTTTTCTCAGCCCAGGATAAACATACAGCAGGAAACTTGTTCTCATTTTGAGGCTCTCATTCGTGATTATCGGAAACTACGACCACTGTAAACGTACAGTGTGATGACGAATTTAATATCAATGGTGCCTTGTGCCTATTACATTTAAAAAATTCATTACCCTCAGCCAAGTAGGTTTCCATGTATAGCCTATAGTTTTAAGTGAGCGGTTCCTAGAAAAGACGTCAAAAACACGGTCAATTTTTCATACAACCACAAATTAATAAATAATTAATATACTTCAAAATAATTGGCTTATACAGTCTAACGCAGAATCAAACAAGGAAAATATTGGTATAACTCGTTTTTCAATAGGTCTGTTGGTTTGGTTGTAATTAAGGCCTAAACTCGAGTATCCATAATAAAAAATCCGATTAGTAGGAGGGTTTTGCCGACTACATGTGCCAACTGAACATGTATTGTGGAGTACAATTACATGACCAGGCACTGTCGAGTACAATAACATGGCCAGTAGAGTCTATTAGTACGACAGATATTTTTTTACATGATTAATAACAATTATTTTAATATTAAGAATAATAATGCTACAATTCAAAGTAGGAGTAAAGATTCAAGGAGAAATAATTGCAACTCGAAGATTTCCTGATGACATCGTCATCTTGGCCAACACGCCAGAGGAGTTGAATGAGTTTTTAATTTGTATGCATTCTGTCTTGAGGAAAGAATTCATGATGAAAATTAATAAATGTAAAACAAAGATATTGGAATGCAGTCGAAAGAATTCAGAAACCCCTATTGGCAGGTGAACAGCTAAAGGAAGTAGGTGACTTCTGTTACTTGGGAAGCAAAATAACCAGTGATGGACGAAGCAAAGAGAATATAAAAAGTTGGTTAGCACAGGCAAGGAAAGCATTTCTACAGAAAAGGAATCTGTTGACATCGAATATAGATTTAGGTATTAGGAAGTCATTTTTGAAAACCTTTGTCTGGAGCGTGGCGCTCTATGGAAGTGAAACTTGGACTATTGGTGCAGCAAAAAAGAAGAGAATTGAAGCGTTTGAAATGTGGTGTTACAGGAGAATGATGAAGATCAGATGAGTAGATAGGGTTACGAATGAAGATGTATTCAGACGAGTGGGAGAGGAGAGATGTTTCTGTCAACTGCTAATTAAGAGAAGAGATAGGTTGGTAGGACACATATTAAGACACCCAGGAATAGCAAACTTACTTTAGCAGGAAGGGTCGAGGATGAGAACAGTAGGGGTATACCAAGGATAGAATATGTTAAACAGATTTCCTCGGATGTAGGGTGTGGTAGCTATGTAGAGTTGGAACTATTAGCTCAGGACAGGGAAGCATGGAGCGCTGCATCAAACCAGTCGAAAGACTGAAGACTCAAACAACAACAACAACAACAACAACAACAACAACAACAACAACAACAACAACAACAACAACAACGCTCCTAAAATATTATTTAATATTAAACAATATTGTTCGCTTATAGTCGCGCCTAGGCATGATTATTATCAACACAGAAAGAAATATGTCTAATATGATGTTACTAATATCTTACATAACACTTAGTACAGTAGTAAAGTCTAATAGTAAGTTTCCATTTCACTCGTAACTGTCAACACAGACACAAATCACAATCCACATGCACCCGCACGCAATCAAACGCCAAGAAAGCGGGTGGCGGACAGAACCCTAGATATATAGATATTGGTTTCAACTCGTTAATATTTATTCAACGTTAAGTACGAATTTCATATTATATGTCTATACCTTTCAAATGCACGCACCCCAGCTCATTTATACATAGAATTAATGTTGGCGGGTAGGATTAAGTAGTAGGCTAATAAGGTGATTGGGTTTTATTTTTTTGCGCTCTCAAACTATCGTTGCATTTTCTGCCGCCCCCCACCCCCATTATGACAGCGTCCGGTGCTCCCCTTGGGTGTGTCTGGCTGCGTGGCTCAGGGGTAACGTTCTCGCTTGCTGAGCCCAAGGTTGCAGGTTCGAAACCTGGCGCAGTCAGATGGCAATTGAGGGTGCGCAAATGCGAGGGAGCCGTGTCAGTACATTTACTGGCTCGTTAAAGATCCCCTTCGGGGCAAAATTCCGGCACCCCGGCGTCTCTAAAAGCCAGGGTAGTTAAAAGGGACGTAAAACCAATAACATTATTATCCCCTTGGGTGCTCTAGAGTCAGGCAAACATTATGATTATGCATGTTTCTTTGAAGGTACAATGATTCCCGTGAATCCAGTTACGAGTGTTCGGAGTAGACGCAAGGTGTGTTGGAGAAGTTGTAGTAGTTAGTAGTTATGGTAACTTAATCTATTTGTTAATTTCCATGGCTGTATCGTGATTGAGTTGGCGTGAAGACTGAACAGGTAAAGTTTGTCAACACAAACATGGTGGAAGACAGAGTGTGGTTTGGCTGGAAATTGGACTGGGGGTTTCGCTGTGACACTTCCCAATTAGAATACAGTACTAGCAAGTTGCTTGTCTCTTCGCCAGTCTTCCGGGAGGAGTTCTCTCCAAATGTTCACTAACATGATCGATGGGTTGAAGGAGTTAGTGCAGGTGTTCTTGACCTTTTTGAGACTGTGGGAACCATTCTAATTTAAATCCAATATAATAATAATAATAATAATAATAATAATAATAATAATAATAATAATAATAATTTAAATATCTTGGGGAATGGATCCAGCAAAATGGCCTTGACAAGGAAGCCATAGAAGTAAGAATCAAGAAAATGGAAGTCGCTTTTCAAACCACCCGCAACATATAACAAAAAGTGCTTTTCTATGAACACAAAAATTCGGCACTATAACACTTGTCATCAAACCAGTACCGCTATATGCATCTGAATGCCTTATCCTATCCGAGAAATGTTTGCTCGCGAAGTTAGAGAGAAAAGAAAGAAAGATCCTACACGTCATACTTGGCCCGGACTACAAAAATGGCATCTACATCAGAAAATCCAGGCAAGAAATTCACTCGAGGATAGAGAAGATCACAGACACAATGCAAAAACGCCGAGTTTGCTTCTACGGTCATATACGACGGATGATCGACTCCCGATGGACGAAACGTATCTTCAGTATATTCGACTCAAAACCAAAAACGGCAATGCCATGGTATGTTAACGTCCAGAAAGATCTGAAAGAAATGGGGATACGAGCAGAAGATGTACAAGGCCGAACTCTTTATAGAGCAGCCATCAAGACGTTTGGGACATTCCGGGACGAAAAACGGACAACTGGTGCGAAATGGACAGAGGAACGTCGTGCTAAACACAGTGAGCTCATGAAGACAATGTGGATCAAGCGGAAAATGAGCAAATGCCAGAATGTAAAATAAGGCTTATCGTGGTCCCTAGTTGGCCGATTAGCGAAATTGAATGAATGAATAATAATAATAATATAATAATAATATAATAATAATTGAAATTTTATGGACATATTCTCAGAATGACTGATCACAGGCTGACTAAAATAGTTCTAAACCTTAGGCCCGTATCACACGACTCTCTCTGGCAAGGAAGCTGTTGTGATCGCTGGTACAAAATCCTGTATGATTCTGTTCATCCTCGTCAGTACTGGTACACCTGACCGAAGTGTATCACACGCTAGCATATCGTGCTCCTAGTTGTATGGAATAAAACATGGAGGACGGTTGTCATTTGGGGGTAAAATATACAGTTGATTCGCATTATTAACGTAAAGCGGTTGTGAAACTTACTTTAAGTACATTTGAAATCATGCCTGGTACTGAATGAATGCATTTCAATCAATATTTAAGATTGGATATTTAACCATTCGCGTCAATAAGAAGCGTAACAAAAAGCTACGGAGTATATTGGAAAACTTGGCGAGTGGTATCGCGCCCACTCGTTTTGAAGATCCCGGGTTCAAGGCTATCCAACAGCGAAAATATTTACTTCTTCAATTCTTTCATTATATCCTCCCGACATCGTACAGCAAGATTTCAACTTAGTTTTGTGTACATGACCTACGAGGCGATAGTTAAGTTGTTTTCTCTAATTTAAAATTCCATCTTCCCTAAATACTGTTCTAAACCATGGACGGATACTATCCGTGATAACAATTAAAATTTTAATAGTTCAATATTCATCCCATAATAATAATAATAATAATAATAATAATAATAATAATAATAATAATAATAATAATAATAATATGACACTTTCTGTATTTACTGCATTTAACACAGAAGCCGTTTAAAGAAACAATAGTTTCATTCTGATGTATTTATTCGTGGGCCTACCCTCATAACATACCTATTTGTTTATGTTGCCCCTAGGATCTCCACCAGAACGAGAGAAGCAATCCGATTGGTTGTTGTACTCAAACTTCATGAAAACTGCCAGGAAAAATGGCAGCTGTTCAATTTCGTGAGTTGCATGGAAGCTATTATGGAAGGCAGAACCTAGCATGGAAGGTACAAATCGCACGGTGCTAGACGCGTGTATATCAGCGTGTATACCCGTACTGGTAGAAGCTTCCATGCTAACGAGTGTCGTTGAAAAAGACCTTCAGAAAATAGACATCTCAAGTGATGTGGTACTGGACAGGGAACAATCACCAATTTCCAGACTACCTGAACATTACAACTAACAGAACCTGGACGGAGGAGCCATAGCGAGAAGAGGAAGAGATTTTGGAGAACAAGATCAGAGCTCCTTAGATGGGCATAATAATAATAATAATAGTAATAATAAAAAACCAAAAACGACAATGCCATGGTATGTTAACGTCCAGAAAGATCTGAAAGAAATGGGGATACGAGCAGAAGATGCACAAGACCGAAATCTTTATTGAGCAGCCATCAAGACGTTTGGGACTTTCCGGGACGAAAAACGGACAACTGGTGCAAAATGGACAGAGGAACGTCGTGCTAAACACAGTGAGCTCGTGAAGGCAATGTGGATCAAGAAAAAAATGAGCAAATGCCAGAATGTAAAATGAGGCTTATCGTGGTCCCTAGTTGGCCGATTAGCGAAATTGAATGAATGAATAATAATAATAATAATAATAATAATAATAATAATAATAATGTAATAAGCATGCGTCTCTCACCCTCTGAAGTGCTGAAATCGCTAGGGATTCACCGCTTACTAGCTTGCCATGGTGGGTGAGTGGTTATAGTGTCGGACCAACCACAAACTTGTAGATTCGCTCCTGGCCATGGTAAGTGATTTTTGAAAGGCGATAAAATCACGACATGCATGTCATACGATGTTGGCATGTTGAAGAACCCATTTGAATTCAGTAGGCCGCGTCCATAATGGCAAAATATTAATCTCGGGATTTTCCACCAACACAAAGTTCATCATTTCTCTACTAGAAAGCGCTCTAGTGTCAAGGAGCATAAGATATCTAACCTCCCTGACTTTCTATGCGCTTCAAGGAGCAATATAAATTTCGACATGTAAGCTACCCTCTGGGCGTCAATTAACACAGCTTGCACCCGGCTCCCGAGGCCATACGATATTATTATTACCCTTATTACCACTCACTAGGCATGCTGCAACTGCTTGCATGACTCATGCCTGGATTGAATGTGGAAATTCCCGGGGAAAACCACCTCACCGGGGATATCCTCTGTCCGCACCGGGATTCGAACCAGCGATCTCCGGACTCTCTGAAGCCTTGAGGTGTGATGTAACGCTCGTTGTTCTTAATAATTCATTTTAGGGTTATGGGACATCTTGGTCATCAGCCCCGTATGTTGTCTGATAACCTGTATTTATGTGATGCCTGTAGTAGTGTGTGAGCGTTCTTAGCTGTCACCTCGGAGGCCCGGGTTCGATTCCCGGCTCTGACAAGAAATTTAATTCTGGTCCTTGGGTTGGAACGAGGTACACTCAGACTCGTGAAGTAAACCTGAGAAGAGGCGGGTTCGATTCCTACCTCGGCCATCCTGGAAGTGGTTTTCCGTGGTTACCCCACTTCTACTCCAGGCAAATGTCGGGATGGTAACTAAGGTAAGGCCACGGCCACTTCCTACCCAAATCCTACACACACTAGCACATACATCACAATGACGCAGGTTATCAGACAGCCTCTACACACACCCAAGCACACAAGTGTATGTAACTGTTTTAGGAACAGGGATGATGATAATAATAATAATAATAATAATAATAATAATAATAATAAAGATGAATATTAATTATAAGTATGTATAAATTTATTTTAATTAAAATAATTTTAAGAAGAGATTTTTTTAGTATAGTTTATAGATAATAATAATAATAATGTTATTGGTTTCACGTCCCTTTTAACTACTGCGGCTTTTATAGACGCCGGGGTGCCGGAATTTTTCTCCGAAGGGGATCTTTAACGTGGCAGTAAATTTACTGGTACGGCTCCCTCACTTTTGCGCATCCTCAAATGCCAACTGACTGCGCCAGGAGTCGATCCTAAAACCTTGGGAACAGCAGGCAAGAACGTTACCACTGAGCCACGCAGCCACTCATGGACAGGGATGAGGTAGGTTCCCCGGGACTTGAAGTAAGGTACTATCCCGGCATTTGCTTCTGCATAGCCACTGTCAGCGTCAGGATTCGAAGCTGCGATCTCCGGACTTGCTTGCAACTGCCCTCGGGGCCATGGTGCTCGATTTAACCAACACATGACCTCGATGTTCTGCCTGATATATAACAAGAATGAGTACTATCACGTGCTAGGAGAGTAACATTTGTAAGGGCCAAGTAGTATCCCTCAGTCTGGAGCAGTCAAAAGAAGAACTTCTCTCTGTACCACGCATTTCGCAGCAAAAGCAGCTCGGAAAAATTCAATCTGCATTTTGTAGAAGCTTGGAAGGTACATTAAACATGAGGTAGGGGGGAGGGGGGTGGTGGGTTGGAGGGGATGAATTGTGAAGCATGGAGATGAGGGTAGAATGGAGTGGAGTTAGTGGGTGGAGGGATGCTATAGACATGAAGGCAAAAGACGAGAGAGAAAAGGACAGAAAATACTTATGCACGAGGAGGAAAAAGGAAGAGAAATAATAATAATAATAATAATAAAAAGAAAAGAGTGAACAGATGAAAAGCTATAAAAATGAAATGTAGAAATGCTAAAGAGACGCACAAGTTTTGTGTAGTAAGTTCGTACTAAATTATATTGGAATAGCATGATAAATATACATGTCGGGAATATTATACAGTCTCCTTCTCTCTGTCTCATAACTTTAAAGCTGATGTATCTAGCGTAAGTAAGAAAGGGACAATTTAAAGACATTTAAATAATAACCCTCCCCCTTTCCCACCCTCCCAAAGAAGAAAATGGATAGCGTTTTAATGTAATTTATTAATAATGTCTCGCAAGGACAATTCTTTTGTTTTCTAGAATGGAATATTTTTATGTCATACGAAGCATATCGTTGGTGATTGATGGACTACAGTATGGTTATTATTAAGGTTCGAATGTTAACGACATAAAGAAACGAGAAATATTCAGGCCCTAAAAAAACTGAAATATGATCCAAAAATTGTCGAATGGCCTATTATCTTGGTTTTGGTTGGACGATTGATGCATGCTGCTGCTCGCTTTGCATCGTCACGTGACGTGCAGGCATGCCCTCTAGCGACGGGCTGTGACCTTCTACGCTCTGGTCGGAACCACACCTCGTTACACACGCCACGATTAGCCGATGTCATCACCGGTTTGCGCATTACAGCCTCCGGCTCGTTACTTTTTGAACGAAACTTATATTTTTGTTATGCATGGAAAGACATGTTGTGTCAGTGATTTATTGGTCGTTTTTTGTTTTCTCTTGAAAATATTCAGAATATGTACAAATGGTGCGCGTAATTTACAGAAGTTTTCAATTTATGACGCTGATTCCTATCTAAATTTACAAGTATGTATTGCTAATGACATCATCTTATCCGCTTCACCAGAGGATTTGAATGAGTTTCCAGAAAGAATTCATGATGAAAATCACTAAATGTAAAAAATCAAAAACAAGTAGTTCTATGAACAATTAAATAGCCTATTTTCATATATCCTACTTATGTTAATTGCTTCTATCAAAATACAAAATTTCAGTTAGATTGCTGTAATAGATTCGTAGATACTGAGAACCGTCTAAATATTTCAGATGGTCGCCATTTTGGATTGTTATATGTATAGGCCATAGGGTTATGTACCATAAAAGGAAAATTATTGCGTAGGTTCATTATTCAAACTTTCACTTCGATCGCATGATTACGAAACAAGAAACAAAAACTTAATTTTAAAATTTCGCACAGCCGCCATCTATAGGTTATGCAAACAACTGAACTAAATTAGATGCCATTGCATTACAATATGTATAATAATTTACTGTACAACATTTTACTGTGCTCGGATGGTTAAATCGCGAGAAAAATCTATTAAAATGTTTCAACTTCGCTTGGCCGCCATGTTCGTTTGTATTTTACAGTTTTTCTCAAGTTTCATAGATTTATTTATTTATTCGTGTCAGAAGTACAACGTATGTGTTGAACAGACGACTTCAAACAGTTTCTGTCAAGAACTTAGCCACTTCGATACCACTTGAATTAGCTTCAGTCAAGTCATTCATTTGTACGGGCACAATGGACAGGAGAAGAGGTGTTGTCTGCGTTGTGCCACATTCACACAGGACTGTCTTGGTCGGAAAATGCCACTTATATAAGTTGTCACTAGATCTTGTAACTTCCACACGAAGTCTGTTCAGGGACTTCCAGATTAGCCAGTTCTCTGTGTGACCAGGAGGTAGAGATTCCTTTGGTTCCATCCATTCAGACAGAATGCTGGTCCTCTCCTTCTACACGGCAACTCGAGCTGTTGCTGCAGTTCCTTGTAAAGGCTGAGTAGTTGTAAGGAAGCTCTTTCTCGATTTTAATCTCCTCTCAGCAGGTCGATATCCGAAGAGTGGGTGTGAGGTCATAGTAGATGATTTACTTCTTTCATTGTTAGCAGCCACTTCTCTTCTGATATTAGGCGGAGCAATCCCTGCAAGATAGCGCACATTACTGATGAGAGTTGGCCTCAAGAAACCTGTGATAATCCTGCAGCTCTCATTTAAGGCAACATCCACCTGCTTTGCATGGGCTGACGTATACCACATAGGACTGGCATATTCTCCTGCTGAATAGCATAAGGCCAATGTTTCATAGATCACGTGTAGGAGTGCCCTTCATCACCGTACAACATTTCAGGGTGATATCAGTAATAGTTTCGGAGATATAGAATGCCGGTGAAATAATTCGCACAGCCGCTATCTTGAGGTTATGTAAACAATTGAACTAAATTAGATGTCAGTGCATTACAATGTGTATAAACATTTGCTGTACCAAGTTTCATTACGTTTGGATGGTTAAATCGCGAGGAAACTCTATTTAACTCTTGGCCGCCATGTTGGTTTTTAGTAGCCAGCTCTTTGAAAGTTTCTTAGATGAACTTCCAGTAGTGCCCTTTACCACCGTACAAAATTTCAGGGTGATATCAGTAATAGTTTTGGAGATATTGAATGCCGGTGAAATATTTCGCACAGTCGCCATGTTGGATTGGTGTGACGTAATACAATTGGAAGGGCACGATCGGGGTCGGATAAAATGATGCTATGAACTTAGCGAGTTTCATTGAGATCGCTCCAGCCGTTTAGAAGTTATTAGGGGTGACACACACACACTGACGAAAGGTGATCTCACAAGCCTTTTTTTTTTTTCAGAAAATGAAAATAGGCTAAAATTCCAGTTCAACATTGTCTTCTAAAAACGATTCGCAAATTTACTCTAAACATTATCCGCAGCTTATCCGCGATCCGCACAGTCATGCATGACGAAAAATTTTGCGGACTTTACTTATAAACCCTTAAAAATAAATGGCTTCCACTACGCACTGTTCTGACTAGCTTGACATTTTGTTGGTTATTTCGCAGGTCAGATAGCCAGTGGTCTCTTGTCTCTCTCCTTCCATCTTGTGAACAGACAGGAAGTTCAATTTTAATAATTGAGTTTGATGGCCTGGTGGACCAAGTAGGTGCGGTGCTTCTCTCTACCATATGGTTTGGACTCCATATGTGCCGGCCAAACAATTATGGGCCTATTAAGGGGACCCTTCAGGGTAGGGTGATCAGATTTTGAAAATAAAAGTAAATACGGGACATTTCGGTGATTTTTTTTAGTAATGGCATCGTGTACAATAATGCTGTAAAATTGTTGCTGTAGGTAATTAATTTTAAGAGCTTCGGACATATTTTTTCATCACCCCACGTGAGCTTGGACGTGTTCAGGACCCCTGAATATCTACTATATAAAGCTCAAATACCACTCACTCACTCACTGACTCATTCATTCATCACGAAATCTCAGAAACCACCGAACGGATTGGAATGAAATTTGGTATCAAGCTTCCTCAAGGGCCGCAAACGCCCACTAAGAAAGGATTTTTGGATATTCAGGTTCTAAAGGGGTGTTAAGGGGGTAGACCTGCATTTCATTGAATAGCAACATCTCCCGATTGGTTTCATTGGGGGATGTGATACTCGGCATATAAACTCATCACAAAAAATAAGAAGACATATGTCTGAGGGTTTTTCGATGTGGTGTATTTTATGAGGTGAAAGGGGTGAAAAGTGGGGGTTGAAGGATTCCTAACGGAGCGTGTATCTCTTCAACGACATAGGCGAGGAGTTTGGAACTCAGCCGAGAAAAATCAGCATAAAAAATAACTAAACAGGTGTTTGACCGTTTTTTTTCATAAATACAATTTAAGGGGCCCATGGGGGGGGGGTGAAATTATGGGGGAGAGGGGAGGGAACGTAATATGTCTGAGTGTAAAATTATACATGGCCTATGTTGTAGACAATAATACATTACATCTTTTTTGTCTCTTGCTATTTCATCATACGACGAATACTTACGGAGTTATTAATGATTTTGTACTTTTTGGTCGGAATTTTCTAAGTCCCAGGAATGACATAAAAATTGATTTGAATGAAATTTAAAAAAAAATGTTTTTTTTAATACTTTTATTATATTTTTCACGTCTTTTAGGGTCCGAAACCAACATGATATTTTGATGGGTTTTTTTCGTCCCATGCTTTTTTGGTTTCAGGTGATAGAATTATTTTCCACTAGGACCCATGCTTATCTATCTATATAACTAATGTTATAACGGGATTCCAAATGTTATTGCGGGCGAAGCCGCGGGTAACAGCTAGTACTTCATAAATTGACATAACAGGTTACACCTGAATCAAGTAGATGAATACAAAATTAATACAGTACATCACACTACACCAGACGTGCCAATAACAAGTCGCCACAACCTTTCTGGTTGGTTGGTTCCACAGTTTAGGGGCTGCGACAACGTGGTAAAGTTGCCCCGTGTACTTTGGGTGTGTGTAGAATCTGCCTGATAACCGGTGTTAATTGTGATGGCTGTATTAGTGTGTGTTATTTGTAATTCAGGTAAGGACTACAGACGATCAATTTCAAGTCGTTCCTACTTTTGCTACCAAATGCTATCGTCAACGACACGTAGCTGTGAACTTGGCTACTAGATGAAACAGCAACCAGCATCTGGTGACGAACTTTGGAACTTTAATAGAGCGTTAATCAAATTGAACTTACAAATTTAGCTTCACACAATTGTAGTTAGTGGAAGTTTCTTTTACATGCCCGCCGGCTTTACTTCCCCTCCGAAGGAAGGCATACTGAGGGATATTTAACGCTCTTAAAAAATCTGACGACTTCGGCCGGGTTTGAACTCGCGATCTTGGGCACAGCAGTTCAGCATGGTACCAACTACACCACCCAAGTCGCCCACAACCTTTCTTATGGCAACTAAAAATAGTTTTCTGAATATTATGAGAATTGAAATGAAACTCGCCCACAAAGTGAAAAATAAAACAGAACCAAAGAATGAATAAACACCGCATTAAGGAACAGAACATCGAGGTCATCTGTCCCTACCGCAAACTCAGATTAACTATTATTTATACGTTGTGAACGTCATTACGATTACACCGAATATAGTTATTTTGATCACTCATTATTATTGAAAAGACTGAAAAACTAAATTTTTAACGAATCTCATTTTCGGGAAACTCTTACCTTAAATCAGTTATCGCCTAGGCTAATCGTCTGTCAGGTCAGGGTCAGTAACACGGTCTCCGAAAACGTACCGGGCCGGGCAGTTAATGGCTTCAGTTACTATGGTTGTCAAGCTCATTAAGGCTTTCTTTGAGTAATTTTATAACGTCTCCAACCTAATGCTCAAAATGTTCATGAAGCAGACGTATGATCTGATACAAGCGATTCTAGTTTTGCACCAGATACGATTCTAGTTTTGCACCAGATACCGGTAAAAACATTGAGGGGAAAACTATATAAAGAAAGATATACTGTATAAAGAAGAAATCACAAATGAAGAAACCTCTCCTCTCTTCAGAATAACTAACTGTTGTTACGGTTACTTAGACTTCAATAATAGACGAAAATTATTCAACCAATCCAACAATTAATTATGAGACAGCAACTGAGAAGCTTATTTCCAAAAGGTACCAAATCCAAAAAGTAATATTTTACAGGAGAGAGGAAAAATGCTGAGTGTAAAATTTCATTTGAAAATCCATTTGAGCACATTTATTATTGTTACGGCTGTAAGTTTGTTTCATCGCTCGCCGCATGAGTCACAACTGCCCCCGGGCTGGGCTGTGCCCTGCCTCAGTGTATTGCGTGCGCCTTATGCAACAGGACTACTAGGACAAAGGGATGGTCCAGAATATTCGTGACTCAGCCAGTGATGGAAACCTCGAGAAGCCGTGAACCCTGGATGGGTCTAGAAGCATTTATTGAGTCACCGGCCTGCTATATAAGAGCGACCTGTCAAGCAGTGGGGGTGTGTTTTTCGAGCTAGTGCGAGCGTTTATCCTGAGCGACAGAAGTGTGGTGACGTGACTTGCGAAACCCCTAGTGAAGCTGATTCTCTTGACAGCGAGGGAGTGAGAAGCATACAGGGGACTGCCTGTGTTTTGAGCGAGTGTGATTTCACCGAGCGACAGAGGTATTGTGGCGAAGTGCCGTGCGAGTTACGAAATCCAGTGACATTGTTTCCCAGCTTGTGGACAGCGAAGCAGCGTGTAGCAGGTTATCGTAAGTAACTGTAGTTTGTGTACATAAGGAAGAGGTGCAGGTATTCCACGGGTCTCATTAGTGGAGGATTAGTTGCATGACTAAGTGAAAGGGGCAAGAGCGCTCCATAAGGAAGAGACTTGAAGAAACTTGAGGAAACTGGAGTAAGGTTCTAATTGCTTGCATTTGCTGTTGAGTGGCGTATCTTTCTGGCCGCAATAAAGTTAATTATTTCTTTAAAGGAACAATCTATGTTGTGCTTCAACCCACCGTAATCCAGTTAACAAAAGTGCCACTAGGGGGGGGGGGGGTGGCACGTAACATTATGTTCAGATAGAATAAATGCATTGTTATACCAAGTATTTCTGTTTAGGCTTTTGCAGTTTAGGAAATATTCAAAGAAAATTATGGATTTGGTACTTTTTGGCACTGAAACTCTAAATACTTTCAACGGAAAGACATAAATTTCACTGCAGTTATCAGAATCTTCGAGAAAACTGATTGTATTTAGTTAAGCAATAATTAGATTTAAGGTATTTACAGTGAAGGCATAGATTATTTAAATAATATTAAATAAAATTGAACTAAACAATGAAAATTATGCAAAGTAAATTACCAGTGCTGAACTTTTGGAGTTATGATTGTAGTTTGTGTCTAAAGAACATGAATATGGTAAATAACTTGTGAACTGGACAATGGATAATATTATCCAGTACTAAAAGAAATGGCCCCTCATTGGCTGCATCGATGCGGTACGTATTGGAACATTCAGGCCACAGGATTTGGTACTTATTGGCATCAAACGAGAGTATTATGGTCCGTTCGTTATGGATTTAGGTCGTGTTGGCAATTTTATTTCTTTCATATGATGGAGCTTCCTACCAATGTACGTTTTCTATCATAATCTCAATTTCGATTTTTTTTTTGGATTTGGTATCTTTTGAAAATAAGCTTCTCAATACGGAATAATGGTTAGTTGGCTCCTTAGTTTAGGGGCTGCGACAACGCGGTCATGTAGCCCCGTGTACTTTGGGTGTGTGTAGAATCTGTCTGATAACCGGTGTTAATTGTGATGACTGTATTAGTGTGTGTTATCTGTTTTTTTAATTTAAGTACAGACTGCAACATAGAATTTTTCAAATAGTTCCTACTTTTGCCGCCAAGCGCCACCGTCAACGACTACTAGGCTAAGTTCAGAACTTAGCTACTAGACGCCACCGCAGTAGGCTCTTGGCAACGAACGTAGAAACCTAAGAGCGTTGTTTACATTCTTAACCTATCCAATTTAGCTTCACACAGGTGTAATTAGTGGAAGGTTCTTTAAAATGCCATAAATCTATGACATGGGGCCGCCGGCTTTACTTCCCCACCGAAGGAAGGCATACTGAGGGATTTTTAACGCTCTTAAAAAATCCGACGGCTTCAGCCGGGTTTGAACCCGCATCTTGGGCATAGAAACTCAGCATGCTACCGACTACGCCACCGAAGTCTACTTTCCACCAGTGTAATTATTGAAAGGTTCTTTTTCATGTCATAAATCTACGACATGGGACCGCCGCTCTTATAAAATTCCTATGACTGCGGCCGGGTTTGAACCCGCGATCTTGGGCATAGAAGCTCAGCATGTTACCAACTACGTCACCTCCGTATGGCTGTTAACACCGGGAGAAAAGAATGCACGGAGCAGCACTACGTTCTTCAGTCCTTGAGATTAGTATGATGCAGCACTCCATGCCTCCCTGTCCTGAGCTAATAGTTTCATCTCGACAAAGCCTAGATACTACAAGTTAAATCCTAGACAGTGGCGTTGCTAGGTTTTGCTTCTGGAGGGGGATTAGCTGAGTCAATATTACATTGGGGGTGAGAGCTCGGACATAATGTACCCCAGGGGCTCACATCTAGTGGGGCGTGGGTTGGCGACCACGGGGCCCCAGCTGAGTCCGGCATTGCTTCCACTTACTTGTGCCGGGCTCCTCTCTGTCTTCTTTCCTGTCGACCTCACTTGGTCAACTCTTGTTCTCTTCCGACTCCGACGGTATTAGGGTATCCGAGTCCTAGGGAGTCTCTTCCTTTCCCGCCTTAATTGGCCCTTGTCTCATCTGCGAGGGGTCAGCCTTCTTTTTCTTTTCATGTTATCTCCTGCCTTCTGCTCAAGGCCCTCAAGGAGGCCGGGTGTTTGTAGCCCCACCACTTCTGGTGCACCCTGGATATTGCTACACCCTCAGGGGCTCACGGCTCCTCCGCTAACTTATTTTGACAGTCTTCCATTTTCTTCTGGCCGTCTTCTAATTTGGTTTCCATGCCACTTAACTTTTCTAGCAATGCTGCCTATTGCGCTTCCATTTTGGTTATTTGTCTTGTAAAGGGCATGCACTCACAGGAAAATTAAAAAAAATTACCTGCTCGGGTTTTGAAACCAGGACCGTCAGGTGTTGTGCTTGTGTTTGAGTTCGTAATCCGGCTTCTGACACCAGTTGTTACGTGCCAACCCCTAGCGGCAATTCCGTTAACTGGATTACGGTGGGTAGAAAGCACAACACCAATTACTGCTTTAAAGAGAAATTAGCTTTATTGCTTGCAGGTCAGAAATACACACCGTACAATAAGCAGATAGAAACAACTAGCTGTCTTACAGAAGCCCCCTCAGCATGGGGCTTGACTCACCCTTTAACTTGTCAATGGGCCACAGAAGTTAATCCCTCCTAATGAGTCCCGTCCCGTACGCTGGCTGGAAATAGCTGCACTAAGTTTGTCACTCACTGTTTTGCAACTCACCAAAATGACCTCTGTCGCACTAGCAATCAAACTGAATTTTTTAATGTTCATAGGGGCTATGAACTTAAGTTCACCTATAGGACTTTAAATAACCAGGTGATCACAAATCCAACATGGCGGCGACGCGAATTATAAATATTCACATGGACGTTTCTCGCAATTTAACCATCCGAGTGCAGTGAAACTTGGTACATAAAATCCTTTTACAAAAGTTAATCCACTGGCATCTAATTTATTTCAATTGTTTCCATAACCACAAGATGGCAGCTGTGCGAAATTTTAAAATCTCTTCGTTACTTCTTGTGTCCTAATCATGCGATTGAAGTTTGAATGCTACTCGTACACAATAATCTTCATGTAACAGTACATAACTTTAAGACCTACATGTATAAAATCCAACATGGCGACCATCCGAAATATTTAGTCGGTTCTCAATAACTACGAATCTATTTCAGCAGTCAAACTGAAATGTTGTATGTTGATAGTGGCAGTTAAAATAAGTAGGATATATGAAAATAGGCTGTTTAGTTCTTCACGGAACTACTTGTTAATATTAAAATAATAGTTATTATTATTAATAATGTTTGTTATACAGCGAGTCCGGGAATGTTCTCCGCAGTGCCTACATGCATCTGCGAGAGCTAGCTACAGCAGTTACGTTGGTAGCACGGCTGCCGCTTGCATCATCTCTACTTAGTATAAAACCAAGTCCGCGTTTCTTGGATGTTACCGGTAAACTCAAGAACCACTGGATAAATTTTAATGCGGTTTTCACCATTCTGTAAAGGATATATCGAGTATGATTTCTGTAGAAAATAATTTATTTATGATCAAAGGAAGCCGAGCAGTAACGATTTTATTGGAATAGTCTATAAAAAAACCTGACGTCCGTGCGCTTTGTAAGCTTACGCTGGACAAACCGTTAAAAATATCTAAATACTATGAGTGTAAGAATTGTTCAGCATGAAAAGTTCTACAAAAAAGTCCTGGAGAGCATATGTCTATCTTCCATACATCGCCCACTATAAGGGAACAACTGAAGCTTGTCTCTTAAAGCTTTATGTGCTGTCGACTTGGAGAATCCTGTTTGTTGAGCTAATTTTCGTGTTGATTTACTTGGACTACGCAGTATTATATCGGAGATTTCATCAAGTTTTTCGTCTGTTAAAAGCGTAGGCCTGCCTGTTCCCGGTACATCGTGAACTGAGCCAGTCGCACGAAATTTACTTACCAAATCCCGAATGGTATCACGGTTTGGACACTTTGAATTAGGAAATCGCGCCTGAAAAAAATAATTTTACTTTTTCTGTAAACCGATCGCCTTCGCGAAAAACGTATTCCACCAAAAAAAAACTCTCTCTCTTCAGTAGTAAACATTACCGCCTGTATACTGTTGCACTCTTCCAATAATAATCTATCCGAACACTCGCTGACTGTGATACATGCTGAAGACCTGCAGGCTCGCGCGCTTAACGCGATGCACATCGACAGCTCACACGGGTAAGTCCCGCTTTGAAGGACACAGTGCAGTGCAACCAACTAAAACTCATGACTCAACCTCTCACAGCTGCACGTACCCACTGCGGAGAACATTCTCGGGCGCCCTGTATATAGTCTCCACATGGCGCCCCGCCATAATGAGATCTTGCATCCCCTGAAAATATTGTTAGGGCTGCCTCTGTCTTTCTTTAAAACGTTGTTGTGATTAAACCAATCTAGTTAATCCTTTTCCAAGTGTGCTCAGTGGGTTGTGAAGAGCAGTTAACTCCGAAATGCAGTTTCCAAATGTGTGTGGGTGGTTTGTCTGCCAAAATATCATGGACATGAAGATTACTGTAGTTTTTGCCATTTTCTATCTGAAAGCACCCATGGGATCAGAGGCAGATTAACTGGTCGTTTTCTATCAATTAATGACTCTAATGAAGGTATCTGTAACAGCTGTTCGAAATTACTGACTGACAAGTATTTCAAAGTCTTTACTAAGGCATAGTCTACGGTATGTGTTTGCGCACCCTCAAATGCCAACTGGCTCCACCAGGGTTCGATCCTGCAACCTTGGGCGCTGCAGGCGAGAACGTTACCACTGAGCCACGCAGCCAGCCTAAGGCATATGTGAATAGAACGAACAATTCATCAGTGAAAAATCTTCCCACTAAAATTATCAAGCTCTATAAGATATTACACGCGTAATTTGATTTTTGAATATCTGTACCGTAGGCTAGTCAAACTGCTGTCATAAAATTACGATTAAATGTTTTAATGACAATATACATGTATTTCATTCTTATTACTGCCCCTTTCGGATCAACATCCATCTCCTTTCCTTATACTATGCTACAAGAAGTTCGCAAATGACTTAAAATCTGCATTTATTTGCGTTTTCGAAGTCGAATTGTGTTATACGGTACTTCAATAGTTCGTTCCAGTAGTTGTCTGAATACAAATCATACCTGCCAACTTTCAAAAATAGAAATCCAGAAGATCCCAAAGCGCAATAATTTAACGCGTACATGCGTCGCAAGGTCTTAAAAATAGTGAGAAAAGACTACAGGGAAAGAGATTACAAACTCTTGGTGATGTGAGACTATCTAATTCATTGTGCCAGTTTCCAAAAATTCTGAAGACTGATGATATCGTTTCTTACTTGAATTCATCACGAAAACACTAAATCACACAAAAATTTGTCACACAATTGAACAAATACCAGAACTACAGCAAGCACCGCTTAAAACCAAGCTTTCCGGCTTACAAACAGTCGAAGCACGAAGAGTAATATAAATGCAGCGATAATCTACGAGATGTGATTATCGATACAGTTCTATCGACTTTCAGCGTAATATCATCGCAATGAATTAATGATAGAAGGGCATCAGCGAGACGGGATTATCGATAAACTTTACAGGGTGTCTACTGTAAGGATGAAGTAAAAATTAGTTACTTTTTAGCTACCTTTTAATTCAAGATACGTCTGCGGTCGGCAACCATAGAAGCTCATCGCGCGGTGAAGGAAAACAACAATGAACTGTTTAAAGCAGTGAATAAGATTCACTTATGGTGTCATAAAAATTTAGATAAAAATAAATAATGGATATTTATTATCAAATGAGTTGATTCAGCAAATATGCCGTCTTGTGTACAAGAAGTTATGATTACCAAGAAGTTTCTCTGATCTTGGCCGTTTGGGGAGATTTCCTTTGTCCCCGCGGTAGACCACGAAGAAATATATGCGACGTTACGTGATCGTCACCGAATTATGTCTTCGCAGTCAGGTACGGATAAATATCGAGACGTTACACAATCGGCGCTGGTCTCAGCCGTTTAACGCGATTCGTAGTTTTTTAGATAGAACACGGAGAAAAATCGCGATTACATAATCGGTGTCACTTTTAGTCGTTCGACGAGATTTCTATTGTCCTTGAGGTCGGGCACGGAAAAATAAGGTAAGTTATTACTACGCAATCGGAACCGCCTGCTGTCCATTTGACAAGAATCCAGTTGCACTAGTCATCGAATGCGGAGAAATATCGCGATGTATCGCAATGGCTGCCGCTCTCGTTCATTTTACGAGATTCACGTTGTCCTCGCGGTTGCACAATGAGAACGCGATATTATGCAATCGGCACCGCATCCGGCCGTTCAACGATTGTCTGCCTGTCTATCTGTCTTGGCAGAATGGCGGAGGCGAGGTCGAGGTTGGACATGGTTATAATTCACGAGAGGTTATGGACATGTTGTATGATCGGCGCCGTGATTCTCGCAGTCCTCGAGGACACAAGTTCGCGGCCGGGCACGGGTTTTATAATTTTACGCAACTGGCGTCGATCGTGGCCCGTTTGACGAGATTTCTGCAGGCAAGTCGTGCTATCAGGTGGTCGTCTTGAGGATGTGACTTTGGAAGATGAACGATCGAAGTAGGTATCTGTTATTATGAATTATTCAGAGAGGATTGCACGAATAATCCGAAAAGAGGGCACATTTTCTTTCGAATTCAAATTGTACAAGTTTTCGAGATAACCGGTTACATTATATATCCAATAGAACCATAGTTCGAAGGAAAAATAGACATATAACGGAGTTTCGAATTAACCACACTTTATGTCGCAAGACGGATAGATTTTTAAAATATAGAAGCATTTTTGCGATAATTTGTAGCCTATTTTCAATTTTGAAAAAATAGGCTTATGAGATCACCTTTTGTCCGTGTGTGTGTGTGAGGTGTGTGTGTGTGTGTGTCCCTAATAAAATCTAAACGACTGGAGCGATTTCAATGAAACTCGGTAAAATCATAGCACCATTCTGGCCGACCTCGACCGTGCCCTTCAAATTTTATTCTGTCGCACTAATCCATCATGGTGGCTGTGTGAAATATTTCACCAGCATTCAGTATCTCCGAAACTGTTACCGATATCACCCTGAAATTTTCTACGGTGATAAAGGGCACTACTAGAAGTTGACCTATGAGACGTTCAAAAACCTGGTAAATACAAAAACAACATGGTGTCTGAGCGAATTTGAGACTTTTAAATAGGCTTTTCTCGCGATTTAACAATCCAAACGTAATGAAACTTGGTACTGAAAATGTTTATACACATTGTAATGCACTGGCATCCATTTCGTTCAATTGTTCACATAACCTCAATATGGCGGCTGTGCAAAATATTTCACTGCCATTCTATATCTCCGAAACCATTACAGATATCACCCTGACATTTTGTACGATGACAAAGGGCACTGTTACACGTTTATTTATGTACTTTTCAAAAACCTGTAAAGTACAAAACGAACATGGCGGCCAAGCGAATTTGAAACATTTTAATAGACTTTTCTCTTGATTTAACCATCTGAGCGCAGTGAAATGTGGTAAAAGAAATGATTATACATATTGTAATACAATGGCATATAATTTAGTTAAATTGTTTACATAACCTCAAGATGGCGGCTGTGCGAAATTTTAATATTAAGTTTTTATTTCTTGTGTCGTAATCATGCGATCGAAGTGAAAGTTTGAATAATGAAGCTAAGCATTATTTTTCCTTTAATAGTACACAACTCTATGGCCTATACATAAAACAATCCAAAATGGCGAGCATCCGAAATATTTCGGCGGTTCTCAATATCTACTAATACTTTACAGCAATCAAACTGATTTTTTTTTAATGTTCATAGAGGCTATGAACATAATTCACCTATAGGTCTTTCAGTAACCTGGTGAGCGCAAATCCAACATGGCGGCGATGCGAAGTATAAATACTCAATTGGACGTTTCTCGTGATTTAATCATCCGAATGCAGTGAAACTTTGCACGTTAAATGATTATACAAATATTAATCCATTGGCATCTAATTTATTTCTATTGTTTTGATAACCACAAGATGGCAGCTGTGCGAAATTTTAAAATCTCGTTTTTACTTGTTGTGTCCTAATCATGCGATTGAAGTTTGAATACCACACGTACACAATAATCTTCATGTAATAGTACATAAATAAGAATCCAACCTGTCGATCATCTGAAATATTTAGACGGTTCTCAATATCTACGAATCTATCACAACAATCAAACTGAAATTTTGTACGTTGATAGAGGCAATTAACAAGAGTAGGATATATGAAAATAGGCTGTATAGTTCTTCACGGAACTACTTGTTTGAAACTGTATCATTTCGCAAGATTGCGACAATAAATTAATTCGCGTTATTTCTGGACTTCAATTTGAGATACACCAATTTAGAGACCAATATCAGAAATGAGATGTTTCCGTTGAGTTTCGGAAGTTATCGCGATTAAACGTCTCGCAAAAAGTCAAGTTTCCGATTACCGTAATACAGAAAAATCTTTCACACAGAACTAAACTCTTCTTGATGGCGAAAATAAACGTTGAACCGATGTATACAGTACCACTGAAGGTATCCTCAGTGTGCATTTCCTTGAGGTCGTGCACGGGGAAATACAGCTTACGCAATCGGCGCCGGTTGCGTGAAACTCTCTTCATCGCATCTGCGAGCCTAGCAGCGCAGGTTTAAATGATTTTGACGTCGGCGAATTTTCCTTACCTCCCAACTATCCAGACATAAGAATTAGCTACTTTTCGTTACCTTTATAAATAGGACTCGGATTTTTAGGTAAATAAATATTATTTTATGTAAATACATTTTTTAAGCATTTTTTCTATAAATACATAAATTCCTGCTTTTCACTTATTAGCACATAAAAATACATAATATTTACATTTTTTTAAATCAGTATGCTAGATATTTCAGTTTATTGCATTTTTGTTCTGTGTTACTTCAACGGGGAAGAACCTGCGAGCTCTCTAATCTTCATGCAGAGCGTATGTCAGCATGTAACTGTGTTATTCATAACTTGGCGCCCCCGTGCCCCTCACTATGAAAGCCGGGGATTTCGCTGTCCATAGTCATATTGCACCCCCCTCTCCCAGCTACCTGGAACCAGTGTCACTCACAGCAGTTCATTTCTGGCACTGTGAATTGTAAGACGGTTCTACGATGCCTAAAGTAAAAACAACTACAAGTTACCGTCTGTTGCAGAAATTAAAGATATTTTTACTTCTTATGGGGGCGTTCTCTTCTGCCTACAATGTGAGAAAGCAAACAAGACTGAACAGCGATCTCAAGTTACACAACACCTCAAGGGCAAGAAACATATTGCCGCAGTTTCGCGCCTTCAGAATAAGTGTTTTGCGATAATCGTCAGTCATTTGTGATGGACAAGCTGAAGATGTATCTCGTTGTGTATTGTAATGCTTCAGCAGTCAGTGAGACATAGAATAAATTGCATTCGTGAGTACTGTATATTGTTTATAACACATTAATAAACTAAATTATAATTAAATATTTTTACTTTTTTGTCACATATTTCAGGTATTTTTATTACATAAAAAATAAATATTTTACCGATTTTTAGCACCTAAAAATCCGAGCACTATTTATAAAATTAGCTACTTTTTCGTTACCGGTAGACACCCTGAGTCTTATCAGTCGAATTTAAACACTCGTATCTCGGAATAGGAGCTATTATCGAAAATTAAAACTGAAATGCGATTTAGATGCAGAGAACGGAAAAAAGCTAGGAAGTTGAAAATCCGGAAGAAAAAAAAACTATGTTAATCCGGACAACCAGAAAACACCCCTAATATCCCGAAACCTTCCGGGAAAAACGGAAAACATAACCGCATGGAAGGTTCAACTCTCACTGTCAGTGTTATTTAAATAAGTTTGCGATACATACGAACTTATCTGTATGTTCCAATGGGTTTTATGTGTGAATTACGTATTATCAAGCATTGTTTGTCTACTCGGATTTGTTCTTGTGGATTTCGAGACATTGCACTGTTAGGTTTGAAAGCTAAATTGACGTTTGCTAACTGTAGAGGAAAGTCGCCATATGTGGGGAGGTTTCCTTATATGGAGAAGTGGTATGTTATCATTTAGTAGATGCTGTTACCTAGCGGTGAATACGTTAACTTGTTGTCCATATGCTGTGTTGGTAAAGCGCGAAGTTGCCGTTAGCTGCGCATCATAGCCATTTTGTTATTAAAGTTTGTTGTTCTACATCAGGGGTTCCCAACCTTTGGGGGGGGGGGGGCGTGGGGATCTATCAAGGGGGGCGTGAAGTGATTTCCGAGTTACGTTTTTTAACTCGAATATTACAATTTTGTAAAATAAACATTTTTCGAATCTCTCCAAGTCAATCGTTCAAAAGCACTGGTAATTGCCAACTGTCGGCACAAACCTCTGCGGAGCCGTGTCGTTGGAGGTGAAATAAGGAATTTGCTGTGTTGTAAGGAGCAAAATCATGCCAATTTTATCGTCTCGTTGGCATATCTTTGTGATTTCTTTGAAGCTTTGAACAATTTGAACTTAAAGCTCCAAGGCAAAAACTCCAATATTATGCATTCCTGAAAAAAATACAGTTATGGAAACGCCGGCTTCAGTTGAACAACTTCACAACCTTTCACCGCCTTAATGAAATTTTGCCGGAAAATGATCATGATCGTAATAAACTTAGGTGCAAATTCGGTCACATTTGGATTCCCTGGCACTAGAATTCAACTTCTACTTTCCTGATATCTCGTCGGAAGAATGGTCCCGGATGTTAACAAGAAATTCGTTTGCCATTGACATTAAAGCACTGCCAGCACAGCTGCAATAAGAAGCCATAGATTTGAAGCGTGAATCAAAGCTAAAATATGATTCTAAAATATTAGGACTGGGTGACGTTTGGGTAAACTGTCTTGCAGTGTATCCTGTAATAGCCAAATTTGCATTGCGTGTCATTGTCCCATTTTCAAAGACATATTTATGCGAGTCAGGATTTTCAACGCTGAGTGTCATAGAAACAAACCAGCGCTGTCGGCTTGATGTTGCAAGTGATCCCCGCTGTGCCTTGTCAAATTTCAAACCGAACACACCGAATCTTACCAAGAGAAAACAGTGTCAACCCTCTCACTGACATTTGTTGACTAATTTAAGGATTTGTTGTAAAAGTGTGTTCTTTGTATTGTGCTAAAATGTAGTTAGTATGTAATAGGCCTATTCCATTATGTAGTGTTATTAAGTTAGGTCTATATCCTCCGCGTCAATCGAAGAGATTATAGAAGCGATGAGTGTGGGGAGGGGGGGGGGGGGGAGGGGGAGGGGGCGCGATGAACTCCCGTATCTGAAAAGGGGGACGTCAGCTGACAAAGGTTGGGAACCACTGTTCTACAGCGTTGTGAAATATTTCTTAGTTTTCCTGAATTCGTACGAATTGATAATTGGATTCTACGTACTATTGCAGTATTTTGTCTTAACCTATACATTTCTTGGAAGAAAACTGTTAAAGCATGGGTACTGAAACAGCCTAATAAGGGGAACCGATGCACAGTGGTCCGGATTTGAAAAAAAGCGGACAAAAATATTTTCCGCTAAATGATATGAAATACTTTTGTATAAAACTTTAAATTAGATGTTACTATTAGGTAAATTTGTCTTAGTACATAAAATTACTTATTCATCCTCTGATCCGGATGAGTCGACTTCTTCTTCTTCCCCTTCCTGCTCCGTCTCGTCCTCGAGTATTGACAGTAAAATACACACCTCCTGAGGCAACTGTCTTCATTTATCTTTTTTGGTAGACTTCCCGTGCTTGAGATTACTGGATCAGAGCTTAGCAATAGTCTATGGAACAAGTCAAAATTATTGGAAATTCTTGAGGATTTTCTGGTATGGTCTTCTCTATATTTTCTTATGTCTTGGTTTCTAGACTCTAAGACCTCTTCTGAAAGTTCTCCAATCGGCAAAATAGCTGCTTCTATAATGAAAGATCCATGGATAAGTATTTTATGGAGTGTTAGAGGCATGTAACACCACGGATATAGCCGTACATATAAGCTTGCTGTTTCGCACCAGTAGGAATTGAACTCTGAACTATTAATTTCATGACCAGAGGAAATTGCTTTTAAAATTATTCCAAAACGAGTTATTAACTCACAGTCTACCCCTGTTATTTCGGATGCTACTTGAGGTTGATCAAAAAATCTTCGGGCAGTGTTGCCATCACTGGTTGTTCAATAGCCAGGCTTCGGAATATCAACTAGAAGACCTAATCTCGTTCTGAATGAGTCTTGCACATTTTTTTCTTTCTTTTGAATAAGTCTTGATTACCATCTTTCACGCTCACTTTCCACTTTTTAAAACCCAGGCGGTACGAAATATGCAGGAGACATTCAAAAAATCGAAAGTGGGCGTGTGGAACTGAAATTCCAAACTTAAGTTGTAAATTGTCAACGAGCTTTTGTGCCACTTATGTAGATTTTTCATTTCTGAAAATTTCACACCATTCGTTTGCCCCTTGTTGGTGTAGTCGTGGTAGCTTCTTTTTAGCTTGGCTGATGAATCGTCTCTCTCTGCCCTGAAATTCATAACGGTCGCATAGGCAAGCTCTGATGAAGTAGCACTCTCCCTTAGGTCTTTAATTTTCCTTATTTTGCTTCTCTCAGTTAGCTCTTGAAATTCTTTTGGAGGACGACCTCGATCTACTGATTTTGCGGAGCCAGGAATGCTCGGAATTGATATCACAATTTCTGTTTTCAACCAGTCTGAATATTTCTTCAAAAAAGCATGTTATAAAAAGTTACACTTTCTCCACCGGTCAACATACGGCAAAAAGAAAAGGTTCTTATATTATTATACACTGTTTTCTCTACACTGTCGTCAACATTTAATTGGAATTTGTTAAGGAGATATGTTACCACAAACTTTCCTTGACGCGCGCGAGACTGATTTTTGTTCTCTCGAATCTTGTTAATAAGATCACTGCGACTAACAACGAAAATTCATTTTTCACTCTTCACAACACACACAACTACTACTAATCAATTACTTCTCGTGGTTGAAGATTATTTTGGTTTCATGGCCTCGAGATATCCCTTGCGTAGCACAAACAAATGTCTCAACAGGCCCTTATCTCGCGCGAGTGTTTATCCTCAGAGCACGCAGTAATGTTCTCTCCCTTCTCAATCACGCATCTGGCGGGTTCTGGCGAAGAAACCTTTAAGGATATATTCTCCAGTCTTCATTTTAAAACTTGCATAAGTTTCATGGTATACATATGTATACATTTTTTTGTAGGTCAAGCAAAATTTATTTTTCTTGGAGAAAATAAAGCACTATAAAAATAAGTATAATAGTCCTTATAAGTGATCTGAAATCGAAAATCATGCTATAATCAAATATATCAGATCACAAACTACATACAGATACAGTAATATAGACCCCGAGTTTCGTTTTGAAGTTAGAATGATATTTCAAAGTTTACTTAATGGAGCGCAGAATTCAGAAACGAAGAGTTGTATCACTTTTGTAGTATTATATCTGAGAAATACAGAAGCAATTTCCAAAGAAAAAGTGAAATTAATGTACACTGATTAACATACTTCACTTGGGAGTTGGTTTGGCCTTTCTAATGTTAAGTTGAAAAATCTATTTTTGTCCGCTTTTTTACGGATCCGGACCACTGTGCGATGTCTCGTGGTCGAGTCCTTCGTCGCGTTGTTGAGTTGAAGAATGAACTTCATATGTTCCTATTGGACAGCAGTCCTACACTCGCAACCCTGTTTCTGGATGAGAAATGGCTTCTAATACTGTGCTACTTGGCTGACGTATGTGAAAAACTGAATAAACTTAACGTGTCAATTCGAGGACGAAATAGTAATATTTTCATTCTAAGTGACAAAGTGCTTGCTTTTAAGAGAAAACTTGAACTTTGGAAAGCCCAGATGACAATGGTAACTGTGAGATGTTTCATTGTCTGAATGAATTCCTGGAAGAAAATGAGTTAGATATTTGTCAAATTAGTGGAATTGTCATAGAACACCTCCAAAACCTTCGTGAAAAATTCGAGGGTAGATTTCCACAACCTTCAACTGAGAATGACTGCATTCGCAGTCCGTTTGAAACGAACGTAACAGCCCACCTGTCAACGGCAGAACAGGATGAACTAATAGAACTCTCAAGTGACAGAATACTTCGAAATGAATTTAGGTCAAAGTCTCTTGAAAATTTTTGGGTGCAGATTCGGAATGAATATCCCATTTTATCAAGAAAAGCAGTGAACCTGTCATTACCCTTCGCTTCAACTTACTTGTACCGACAGCAGTGGCTACGCTGGCTAAAGCGCAGCGTTAGGTCATTGGGGCAAGCTCTCTGCTTACTCGGTAGACGCGTGGGTTCGAGCCCCACCGTCGGCCGTCCTTGAAATGGTTTTCCGTGGTTTCCCCATTTTCAACACCAGGCAAATGCTGGGACGGTACCTTCTGACAGGCCACGGCCGCTTCCTTCCACATCCTTGCCCAAATTCATTCATCTTCATCCATTCCATCAATCATCCCGACGCGCAGGTCGCCCACGGACGTCGACTAAAAAGACCTGCACTCGGCCTCTGAAGAGGCCACACGACAAAAAAAAAACTTACTTGTGTGAGTCAACATTTTCCGCAATGGCATCCGTCAAGACGAAGCATCGGTTTCGGCTGCAGCTGGAAGGGGATCTGCGGTTTGCTGTTTCAAACATCCAACCAAGACTGGATTTACTTTCATCTCCAATTCAAGCCCACACATCACACTAACTCCGTAAGTGTCTGAGAATTACCGAATTTCGATCCATGTACACTTTTATTCTCCTGTTTTACTTTTTCATGGCTGAAGAGTTTTAACATAACATTTTTCAAATTCACAGTGAAATGTTGAAAATTGTATAACCTATATTATTTCTATTGCCATTTATAAGTCACGAGCTTCAAATATGTAAAGCATTACTGAACACAGGTGTCACAGCTAAAGAGGTAATTAGTGAAACAAACAAAATGTGCTCAATTCCAATAACTGCACGTGCACTTAATTTTTATAAGCAAAAGTAATAACAATAATAATAATATCGTATGGCCTCGGGTGCCTGGTGCAAGCTTTTTTAATTGACACCCAGAGGGTAGCTTGCATGTCGAATTTCGTCGTTCCTTTGAACGCTATGAAAGTCAAGGAGGTTAGATATCTAAACTCCTTGACACTACAGCTCTTTCAAGTAGAGGATGGAGGAACTTTGTGTTGGCGGAAAATCCCGAGATTAATTTTGCCATTGAACACGGCCTACTGAATTCAAATGGGTTCTTTAACATGCCAACAACGTAGGACATGAGTATCGTGATTTTTGTCGCCTTCAAAAATCACTTACCATGGTCAGGAGCGAACCTGCAATCTTGGGGTTGGTAGTCCGACACTATAACCACTCACCCACCGTGGCAAGCAAGCAAAAGTAATACATATGCATGACATTTTTTTTACAAAACGTTGTTGGACATTGATGTGCTCTAAGAATAATGAATTGTATAATAATAATAATAATTATTATTAATGTAACTGGTAGTTAAAATCCTAATTAGGCAGTAGCATACACAGTAGATCTTGTGTGATCTTTTTTTTTTTTGTGGGGGGGGGGGGGGAAGTTGCCTATGAGAAGTGCTAAGAAAGGAAATGAGAATAGGGGTTGTTGTTATTTGAGTCTTCAGTCTTTTGACTGGTTTGATGCAGCTCTCCATGCCTCCCTGTCCTGAGCTAATCGTTTCATCTCTACATAGCTACCACACCCTACATCCGAGGCAATCTGTTTGACATATTCTAACCTTGGTCTACCCCTATACTTCTTGTCCTCGACCCTTCCTTCCATATCTAAGCTTGCTATTCCTGGGTGTCTTAGTATGTGTCCTACCAAACTATCTCTTCTCTTCATTAGCAGCCGCCAAAAACATCTCTCCTCACCCACTCGTCTTAATACCTCTTCGTTTGTAACCCTATCTATCCATCTGATCATCATTCTCCTGTAACACCACATTTCAAATGCTTCAATTCTCCTCTTTTCTGCTGCACCAATAGTCCAAGTTTCACTTCCATAGAGCGCCATGCTCCAGGCAAAGGCTTTCAAAAATTATTTCCCAATACCTAAATCTCTATTCGATGTCAACAGATTCCTTTTTTGTAGAAATGATTTCCTTGCCTGAGCCAAACTACTTTTATATCCTCTTTGCTTCGTCCATCACTGGTTATTTTGCTTCCTAAGTAACAGAAGTCTCCGACTTCCTTCAGCTTTTCACCTGCCAATTTGATCTCCATAGAGGTTTCTGATTTATTTCGGCTGCATTCCTGTATTTTTGTTTTACATTTATTAATTTTCATCATGAATTCTTTCCTTAAGACGGAGTCCACACCATTCAAAAACTCATTCAAATCATCAGGCGTGTCGGCCAAGATTACGATGTCATTAGCAAATCTCAGAGGGGTGAGGCGCTAGATATTTCATGTTTCAGAAGGAGGGGAGGCGACAGAAAAAGTTTGAGAACCCTTGATCTAATGGACTCACCATGGCCGAGTGTGGGGTGCTATCATCACTGTCCTCACTGGTGGTGGTAGTCTCGTGCCCAGCTGGAGGGCTTGCTCCCTGTGGGGACCGGCCGTATTGAGTCATGGGCTGCTGACCGTGGTTTAGCATCATCTGTTGTTGTTGTTGCTGCTGTTGTTGCTGCTGTTGCATCAGCATCATCTGTGAGTTGGCCTGATTCGGACTCGCCATCGTATATGTCGGCTGGGGGCTGCTATACGTCGCACTGAAACAGTAAAAAAGAATGTGGTATAAATCAGCACACACTAAACAAGTTGACACTGCACTCAACGAAAGCTGCAGAATCATTACTGGTTGCTTGAAGCCTACTCCAGTTGAGAAAGTCCACTGCTTAGCTGGAATTGCTCCTGGGGAGATACGCAGGGAGGTAGCAGCGAACAAGGAAAGATTTAAGGCATCCACATCACAAACACACCCACTATTTGGATATTCCCCCGCCCGAACTCGCCTTAAATCTAGGAAAAGCTTCCTTCGGACAACAGTCAGCCTTAAAGGCAATGCTGACACTGCTAGGGCAAGAATGTGGAAGGAAAGAACTGGTCATCTGTCCAGCTGGATGACCCCAAAAGAAAGCCTTTTGTTGGGCAACATGGAAGGCGCTCAACAGACTGCGGACTGGAGTTGGAAGAACCAAGATGAACCCGCAGAAATGGTTTTTTTCGAGTGACTCTCTCCTCTGTGATTGTGGGGAACTACAGACAATCCAACATCTTTACCAGTGCCCACTATGTCGAGCAACATGCACAATGGAAGACTTAACACTTGCCAACCCGAATGCTATTGACGTCGCCCGTTACTGGACAAAGAACATTTAATTTGGTTGCGGGCTACCTGGCAGTCAGATGTTTGTGTGTTGTACAACTGACTTGTATGTTTATGTCCTCACTTAATATTAGATCTAAAATAGTTTGTGTCTTTATTAATTATCATTATTATTTTTTATTTGAATTTGATTCTCACTGTTTACCATTTGTGATATATATATGTGATTGGTGCTCCTGATACGAATAAAGAAAGAAAAGTCCTAACTCTTTACAAGCAGGCTTGCAGTTTTACGTAGCTCTTAAACCAGAGTTTTGCTAACTTTTAAACTATGTAGTTGTAAAAAGTTCACAGATTCCAATATTAACAATACAGAAAAAACACACCCATGCCACTAACAAGTATTTAAAAAAAATCCACGTTTCTGTCCTTCAGACAAGCAACTCACTGTTGAAAACATCCTTTAATGTCATAGACTACCTTTTTATAAGTGGGGGCCAAGTTTATTTTTACATAATAAGTGGTGGGCCGCAAGTTACCTTTCCATATAGGCACTTGCCAAACCCTACCGCTAAAGCTAATTTTACTATTATCTGAATAACCTATTTTTTAAAATTTAAACATTTAATGCAGCCAAGTGGCCATAGGTTTACAAAAAATACTATTTACAAAAACGTAATTTCTTTTGATTCGCATAATCACTGATTGTCCTTGTTCTTTTTGTACAGAGTTCCAAGTGGTCATAGTGATCGCATGCATGTCCACACAGTTGACACTTTCATGTAATTGAAGGCTCGTGATACGTCTTGTTGTGACAAATGATGTGATGAAAGCCGTGTACTGCCATTCTTGTATAGACGTGACGCATTTCAAAGTTTGCTTTCGTCCATGATCGATCAATCATGGCGCCAGAAGCAAAAATCTCCGGATATACGTCTTCTCGCTTTTGGATGCCAATAGGTTCTCTGATGCATTTGTGTTGGGTAGATGTATTTGTGTCCTAAGATCTTCTATGAGGAAGGATTCTCTTGCCAGAAGATAAACTAATCTGGATCTTGTTGTCTTTGAAACTCCAATTGCTTTCTTAATGTATACTGCGTTCACTCTTTCTAATGTGGAGAGGTTTTTCATTGAGAGATATGGCCAGATAATTTCTGAGCCATACGTCAATATTGGCAGTATTTTTGCTTTAAATAGAGACATTGCTGTATCTAATCTGAGGGATCTTATATAACGTATTCCATGCATCGCCATTATTGCATGTGTAGCTTTTTCTAATACATGTTTTGTGAAACACTACCGGGTGAGTTAGCCGTGGTGGTTACGGCAGGACTGCTGGCAGTCGCTCACATCCGGGAGGCGAGGAGGTCCGAATCCCCCCGCCGGCAACCTTGAAGATGGTCTTCTGTGGTTTCCCATCTTCCTTCCAGGCAAATGCCGGGGTTGGTCACTAACTATAGGCCACAGCCGCTACCTTCCAACTCCTCGTCCTTACATTCCAACTTTCCTCCTCAACGGTATTTGTAGCTCACCCATTGGGTGTCCGTCTCGAAGCAGCTACAAAACTGGCGAGCCGAACATGTCCATGTCCTCGGACACTCCCGACACTAAAAGCCATACGAAAAAAAAAAAAAAAAGTGAAACACTTAGCGGTTGTTTGAATTGTGACTCCTAGATACTTGAAATCTGGAGTGATCTTTAGTTGGTGTCCTTGTATGTAGATTTTTGCTGTTGCAGGAACTTTTCCTCCTATTTTACCAGCAGACAAAACATGTGTTTAAATACCATTTTTGTGTCCTCTAAATGGTTTAAATCCATTTTTGAAGTTATTTTTTGGTGCAAATTGCGCTATTAAGTTATCAAATTACAGATTACAATCAACTTACTCCTCATTCGTAAAGGTTTAGGGGAATATAAAATAAAATAATACTATCACAAGGTTGTAAAATTTTTATTTTTACAAAAAAATAGAATTCTCCAATAGTATAAAATATTTATCCACGGGCGGCGGGTTGTGCACCCCTGTACTCTACCTTCCATGATGATGATGATGATAATTGTTGTTTTAAGGGGCCTAACATCGAGGTTATCGGCCCCTGATGAAATGAAGTGGCGTGAAATGAAAGGATGAAGATAAAAACAGCTCACTGCTATGTATGAAACGAAAATGGTTTATATAAAATAGACAGTGAGCCCCAACAAGTATGCCTTATTCGAATTTAAAAAAGAATAAAGGTGGATGGTAAAACACAATAAAACAAATAAGGCATGGTGAACATTAAAATAGATGAACACAATAAAAAACATAAAACAGGCTTAACCTGAAAAAAAAAGTCTTAACTTACATTAAAACCTAAAAAAGGAACCACTCTCCCTCATGAACCGGATGACGAGGTCTACTGACTGCCCGTCATCACGGAGAATAAGGGAGAGGGTATTAGGCAGATTAAGAGTCCTTCACAGATCGGCCAGATCCACACACTCCAAGAGAATGTGTGCCACAGTTAGATAGGCACCACAAGTACACACAGGGGGGTCATCTCTCTTCAGCAAGTGGGTGTGCGTAGCAATCCCATAGCCGATCCGAAGTCAACAGAGTACCACAGCTTCCTTCCGGAGAGATCGGAAGGAAGATTTCCACACCTTCGTTGTCTCCTTGATGCCTCTCAGTTTGTTGGGTGGAGGCGTGGCACTCCACGCTTCCTCCCAATGCGACAGGATCGAATGCCGCAACTGAGAGCGCACATCACCAGCAGGCACCTTATACGGTAGCGAGGGCAGTGCGACTGCCTCTCTCGCCACCTGATCAGCAAGCTCGTTTCCCGCAATACCCATGTGGCTAGGAAGCCACAAAAAGGTCACCCCGGTTCCAGCGTTACACGCACTGACGAGCAGGTCGTGCACGCGCTGGACCAACGGATGCTTCGGGAAACACACATCGACCAACCTTCCATGAACACTGTTCCTTTTTTGGGGCATTTGTAATTAATTTTCGTTGTTTTCTCCACTTTTACAAACATAAAGAACACACTAAACGTTTCTTACGAGGTGCCGGCATGTCGACACGCGGTAGACTGATGTTTGTTCACCGGAAACTCAACAGTATCCGGTCGATTACATTACCACTACAAGCGCTTGTGTGAGTCAATGCAGAGTTTCACTTAAGCCCTTATAACTACTTACGGTGTAAAGATTTTTCAAAAAATCAAAAAATGCCTGAGTGCATTGAACCAAGAAAAAGATTAAAGAAAGAATTACAGTAAAACTTTGTTTAACCGTCACTCTTTAAACCGTCAGTTTCTGTTAACCGGCATTGCTGTAATAGCATAATAATACTATAATAACAAAGTACTTTAAGGTGCAGTGACGTGTTCATTTTGTTGACTTACTCTATTTTAGTGGAAAGTGAGTATCTGCCCACCATAGTGTTCAAACCATGACGTAAAACAAACTATTAGCCACTCAGAGGCTGAAACAATGCTGTCCAAGTGTATAGAAGAATGGTTTCAAAGTCAAGAAGAGGCCAATGCAACGCAGACACTACTGCTCCGAAAAATAGGAAATATTGCCGCGGTGAAAGCTCGAGCATCAAAGAGGCAGAAGGAAATGACTGACTATTTTCACGCTACATGAACTATTTCACCTGTAAGTATATATTACTGTACTGTACATTATTTTGCCACACTTGTAGCTACTGTACGGATGTTTTTATCGTGTAATAAATAGATTTATTTGCTATTACAATCGTGTTTAGTTTCTTTTCGCTCCGAAATATATTGCATTACTGTGAGACTGATATCTGTCTATAATATAATTGATTGAGGTCATGTTTTGGAGGAATAATACAGTGTTTCTGTTATCCGTCTATTCGCTCAACAGTCTCGACCACGGTCCCGACGATGACGGTTAATCTAGTCTTTACTGTATGTAAATAAATTAATTTGGCTAGGTTTTGAATCTAAAATAAAACAAGTTAAGGAACAAGCGATTTTAGACTGTTTTTTCTGGAACTGCATTTAGGCGGGAAGTGATTTCCGAAATTTTTACTCTGATAGAGCTCTCCGAGACTCACAATTTGAAACCTTTCCGGCACCTTTAGACCTTCAACGTTTGGCACAATTGAGGACATTGCTTAGTTTCACGTTTTTGTTAAGATGGGGACCCTACTTTGTCTGCTGAGCAATGTATTTAACATTGGTTGGTTGGTTCTTAAGTTTAGGGGCTGCGACAACGTGGTCATTTAGCCCCGTGTACTTTGGGTGTGCGTAGAATCTATCTGATTTATTTAATCGTATGGTGAGTACAACGAGGAATTCATAAGTCCAGGTCCAAGTTCTTCAACCACAGAGCAGCACTTTCTGATAGATGAAACAGGTCGCTGGGGCTTCCGGAGTAGGCATGAAGAGGGCAGCGCAGGATGACATGGTCCATGGTCTGCTCCTCTTCACGGCATTCACACATTGGATAATCCATCCAGCCCCACTTATGGCGCAAGAAATTACAGCGCCCATGCCCAGTTCTCAGTCTGTTGAGGCGACACCATAGTTTTCTTGGGAATCTATCTGATAACCGGTGTTAATTGTGATGACTGTATTAGTGTGTGTTATCTGTTTTTTAATTTAAGTACTGCAACTTAGAATTTTTCAAATAGTTTCTAATTTTGCCACCAAGCGCCACCGTCAACGACTACTAGGCCAAGCTCAGAACTTAGCTGCTAGACGCCACCGCAGTCGGCTCTTGGCAACGAACGTAGAAACCTAAGAGCGTTGTTTACATTTATAACCTATCCAATTTAGCTTCACACAGGTGCAATTAGTGGAAGGTTTTTTAACATGCCATAAATCTATGACAATGGCCCGCCGGCTTTACTTCCCCTCCGAAGGAAGACATAATTAAGGATTTTAACGCTCGTAAAAAATCACGATGTCGCCTCCGTAGCGTAGCGGTCAGCATGGTTAGCTGGCGCCCCGGAGGTCCTGGGTTCGATTTCCGGCTCTGCCACGAAATTTTAAAAGTGGTACGAGGACTGGAACGGGGTCTACTCAGCCTCGGGTGGCCCAAATGAGTAGAGGGGGTTAGATTCCCCCTCAGCCATCCTCGAAGTGGTTTTCCGTGGTTTCCCACTTCGTCTTCGGGCAAATGCCGGGATGGTACCTTCTTCGAGGCCACGGCCACCTCCTTCCCTCTTCCTTGCCTATCCACCCTACCCATCCCTTACCTTCCCTCATGAGGCCCCTGTTCGCTTTGCAGGTGAGGCCGCCTGGGCGAGGTGCCAATCCCACCTCACCAGTTGTATCCCTTCCGACTCGATGTTCCCCGCTCTAGGACACTGCCCGTAGAGGCGGTAGTGGTGAGTTCCCTCGCTGAGTCCGTGGGTTCCACCAACCTGGAGGGTAAACGACAAAAAAAAAACAAAAAAAACAAAAAAAACACGATGACTTCGGCCGGGTTTGAACCCGCGATTTTCGCCACCAAAAGAATACTGAACTAACAAACATAACAAACAAAGAAATAAATAAATCTCTACTTAGTATAAAACAAAGTCCCCGATTCTTGGATGTTACGGGTAAACTCGTGAACCACTGGATGGATTTTCATGCGGTTTTCACCATTCTGTAAAGGATATCTCGGGAATGATTTCTGTAGAAAATTATTTATTTATGATCAAAGGAAGCCAAGCCGTAACGATTTCGGTGGAAAAGTAAGAAAAACCTGGCGTCCGAGCGCTTTGTAAGCTTACGCTGGGCAAACTGTTAAACATATCTATATATTATGATTGTAAGAATTGTTCAGCATGAAAAGTTCTACAAAAAAGTCCGCGAGAACATATGTCCATCTTCAATACATCGCCCACTATGAGTGTTTTTACGTTTTAATTTCTTCCAAACATGTCCATTCAAATACTGAGGCAACAGTTTACGAGCTAGCTAAGGGCGAGTATATCATCCCTGTTACAGCCTAGCTAGCGGGCGAACCTATTGCCCCAGATACAGACAGCAGAAAACCGTAGAGTCGAGTTGAGTTAAAACTTCTGAGAAGGGTGGTTGTGTTTGGAGTTTCCCTGGAAGTGCAACTCGGGGTTTCTCCATTTCGCCTGTAAACTTTTCGTTCTGCAAAATTCACAGTCAAGTTAAGATTGGACGGAAGGGGGATTTGTGTTGCACGTCGCCATTCCTAAATTACGTCTGACAAGAATTTGTTGCACATGCATCTCCATGATAAAAAAATCCACAGCCTGCTTCCAGTCTCCGACCGGGTCAGGAATGGAATGAATGAAGCCCCCATCTAGCGGCGAGGATATGGACTGTGCCGGCTGCCGAGGCCTGACACACTCCTCTGGGGCAATGATTAAATGAATGACAGATGAAATAAAATGATAGTGGAGAGTGTTGCTGGAATGAAATTTTGACAGGGAAACCCTGAGTACCCGGAGAAAAAACTGTATGCCTCCGTTTTGTCCAGCACAGATCTCACATGGAGTGACCAGGATTTGAACCACGGACCCAGCGGTGAGAGGCCGGCGTGCTGCCGCCTAAGCCACGGAGGCTCCATGATAATATAACTAACTAGCAGTAGTACCCGGCTTCGCCCGGTGGAATGATGATAATGTTTTAAGGTCTCCTTAGAAATATAATGGACTTAAAATCTAAGTCATTTGCCCCCAAAGACAATGAGGGAGTAATATCTAGGTCATTTGCCCTTTTGATAAGGATGATAATAAAAACTACTGTTGAATTGACATGTCAAACTTACAAACTACCGTAATAGAAATACATATTTCAAAATTCACAGGCGAGGAAGACTTATTGTGTGTGGTGATTAATGGTGTAATGGGCGTAACATCTACTGTAGGTCATTTGCTCTTATGATGAGGATGATAAGGGAAACTACTACCGGTATTGAATTGACACTTCAACGTATAATGTACACAATGTACTGTAATAAAAATAACTATATGGCGGCTTCGGTGGCGTATTTGGTAGCATGCTGAGCTTCTATGCCCAAGATAGCGGGCTCAAACCGGGCCGAAGCCGTCGGATATTTTAAGAGCGTTAAAAATCCGTCAGTATGCCTTTCTTCGGAGGGGAAGTAAAGCCGACGGTCCCATGTCAGATTTATGGCATGTTATTGAATCTTCCACTAATTACACCTGTGTGAAGCTAAATTGGATAGGTAAACAACGCTCATAGATGTCTACGTCCGTTGCCAAGAGCCGACTGCAGTGGCGTCTAGTAGCTAAGTTCCGAACTTGGCCTATTAGTCGTTGACGGTGGCGCTTGGCGGCAAAAGTACAAACTATTTGAAGAATTCGAAGTTGCAGTTTGTACTTAAATAAAAAAAAAAACAGATAACACACTAATACAGTCATCACAATTAACACCGGTTATCAGACAGATTCTACACACACCCAAAGTACACGGGGCTACATGACCGCGTTGTCGCAGCCCCTAAACTTAAGAACCAACCAACCAAAAATAAATATTTTAAAAATCATAGTCGAGAAAGACTTTATGCGGCTGTGATTATTGGTATGATGCGCGTAACATCTAGGTCATTTGCACTTATGATGATAATAATAAGGTAATGAAAAAATGACTACTAAACGAACATGGTGTTATTTTAAAACTGATATAGGTAATTCAGGTGACTAGCTTCGATGTCTTCCAAAGTCTCAACCTTATTTTCTGGCTTAGGCCTGAACTGGATGCGTCTAGTGAAAGAGCGTACTGCTCGGCAAAGACAAAGAATATTGGTCCAAGCTGCACGAACCTGAGATGATCGCAGATGATGACGAAATATGATGACACACGTTCGGGGTTCCCCGTCCTATACAGATTGACCGGGAATCACTCACTGTTTCGCAACGGCCCTGTGCTGGCATCAGCATAGACAGCAGGAGATAACACGGCGGGCTCTGGAAAGTACTCTCAAGTCACCTCACGATGAATCAGCAAGCTATTCTCACAACTGACCCCCCAGGGTCTCACAACTTGTGGGACGTGGGTTGGCGACCACGGAACCCCAGCTGAGTCTGGCATCGCTTCTACTTCCTGGTGCCGGGCTCATTTCAGTTCTCTTTCCTGTCAGCCTCCCTTGGTCAACTCTTGTTCTCTTCCGACCCAGACTGTATTAGGGTATCCGAGGGCTAGGGAGTCTTTCAATTTTCCGCCTTAATTGGCTTTGTCTCATCTTTCCTGATACCCTCATTCTTCGAGGGGTCTGCCTTCTTTTCCTTTTCATAATATCTCCTGTCTTCTGCTCAAGGCCCTCAAAGAGGCAGGGTGTGTGTAGACCCACCATTTCTGGTACACCCTCAAGGGCTCATGACTGGTGAGTTAGGAAGCTGGCAACCCCGAGGAATTCCTGAGCTACAAGCAGGGAATGGAGTGGTATGTCAGAAATTTCAAGTGGACAGTGTTACGCATCGGGTTCCAAAGGGTAAGTATACACACTTTGTTTTCGATCGGTGATCGATGTAGATTTGTACCAAAGGGCCTTAATGCGGGAAATGGAGTGGTCTGTCCGAAATTTCGAGTGGACAGTGTTACTCGTCGAGTTCCAAACGTTAATTATGTAAAATCTGGTTGAGATCGGTGAAACGGTGTAGTTTTCTGCCAAAGGGCCAAAAAGCAGGGAATAGTGTGGTCTGGCCGAAATTTAAAGTGAACAGTGTTACTTGTCGGGTTCTACGGGTAAGTATATAAAATTGGGGTCAGACCGGTGAAACGGTGTAGATTTGTGCCAAACAGCCTAAATGCAAGGGATGGAGTGGCCTCGCCGCAATTTCAAGCAGACAGTGTTAGTCGCAGTGTTTCAAAGGGTAAATATACAAATTTTGGTTGAGATCGGTGAAACGGTGTAGATTTGGGACAAAGGGCCTAAATGCAGGGAATGGAGTGGTCTGTCCGCAATTTCATGCAGACAGTGTTACTCGCTGGGTACCAAAGGGTAAGTTTACGAATATTGGTTCTGATCGGTGAAACGGTGTAGATTTGTGCCAAAGTGCCTAAATGCAGGGAATGGGGTGGTCTGTCCGAAATTTTAAGTGGACAGTGTTACTCGCAGGGTTCCAAAGGGTAGGTATACAAAGTTTGGTTCAGATCGGTGAAACGGTGTAGATTTGTGCCAAAGGGCCTAAATGCAGGGAATGGAGTGGTCTGTCCGCAATTTCAAGCAGACAGTGTTACTCGCTGGGTACCAAAGGGTAAGTTTACGAATATTGGTTCTGATCGGTGAAACGGTGTAGATTAGTGCCAAAGTGCCTAAATGCAGGGAATGGGGTGGTCTGTCCGAAATTTTAAGTGGACAGTGTTACTCGCAGGGTTCCAAAGGGTAAGTATACAAAGTTTGGTTCAGATCGGTGAAACTGTGTAGATTTGTGCCAAAGGGCCTAAATGCAGGGAATGGAGTGGTCTGTCCGCAATTTCAAGCAGACAGTGTTACTCGCTGGGTACAAAAGGGTAAGTATACAAAGTTTGGTTCAGATCGGTGAAACGGTGTAGATTTGTGCCAAAGGGCCTAAATGCATGGGATGGAGTAGCCTCTCCGCAATTTCAAGCAGACAGTGTTAGTCGCAGTGTTCCAAAGGGTAAATATTCAAATTTTGGTTGAGATCGGTGGAACGGTGTAGATTTGGGCCAAAGGGCCTAAATGCAGGGAATGGAGTGGTCTGTCCGCAATTTCAAGCAGACAGTGTTACTCGCTGGGTACCAAAGGGTAAGTTTACGAATATTGGTTCTGATCGGTGAAACGGTGTAGATTTGTGCCAAAGTGCCTAAATGCAGGGAATGGGGTGGTCTGTCCGAAATTTTAAGTGGACAGAGTTACTCGCAAGGTTCCAAAGGGTAAGTATACAAAGTTTGGTTCAGATCGGTGAAACGGTGTAGATTTGTGCCAAAGGGCCTAAATGCATGGGATGGAGTAGCATCTCCGCAATTTCAAGCAGACAGTGTTAGTCGCAGTGTTCCAAAGGGTAAATATTCAAATTTTGGTTGAGATCGGTGGAACGGTGTAGATTTGGGCCAAAGGGCCTAAATGCAGGGAATGGAGTGGTCTGTCCGCAATTTAAAGCAGACAGTGTTACTCGCAGGGTTCCAAAGGGTAAGTATACACATTTTGGTTCAGATCGGTGAAACGGTGTAGATTTGTGCAAAAAGGGCCTAAATGCAGGGAATGGCGTGGTCTGTCCGAAATTTCAAGCAGACAGTGTTAGTCGCAGTGTTCCATAGGGTAAATATACAAATTTTGGTTGAGATCGGTGAAACGGTATAGATTTGGGCCAAAGGGCCTAAATGCAGGGAATGGAGTGGTCTGTTCGCAATTTCAAGCAGACAGTGTTACTCGCAGGGCACCAAAGGGTAAGAATACGAATTTTGGTTCTGATCGGTGAAACGGTGTAGATTTGGACCAAAGGGCCTAAATGCAGGGAATGGGGTGGTCTGTCCGAAATTTTAAGTGGTCAGTGGTACTCGCAGGGTTCCAAAGGGTAAATATACAAATTTTGGTTGAGATCGGTGAAACGGTGTGGATTTGGACCAAAGGGCCTAAATGCAGGGAATGGGGTGGTCTGTCCGAAATTTCAAGTGGACAGTGTTACTCGCAGGGTTCCAAAGGTTAAATATACAACTTTTGGTTCAGATCGGTGAAACGGTGTAGATTTGTGCAAAAGGGCCTAAATGCAGGGCATGGGGTGGTCTGTCCGAAATTTAATGTTGACGGGGTTACCCGCAGGGTTCCAAAGGGTAAGTATACAAATTTTGGTTCAGATCGGTGAAACGGTGTAGATTTGTATACATAACAGACAGACAGACAGACAGACAGACAGACAAACATTGTGCTTTATATATATAGATAGATAGTCCAGTCAGTGATTTTAACCCATCATGCCGAGAAGTAAAACGGATATTGGTCGTTGTTCATTGACACTGGAGAAAAAAAAAGCGCGTATCACGTAATGCATTCTCCCGGGCGAAGCCGGTTCGGGTTGCTAGTTAATAAATAAATAAATAAATAAATAAATAAATCAAATCAATCTCTTAGTATACAATGTAATGATCTCGAGGCCGAGAAGTGCAATCAGTTCCAGTTCATTATGCCGAAGGAAGAAATCTTGCCGTCTTGTTTTAGTTCATCTTGCCCCTCCCCCTCGCCGCCAGGGTCGCTAGCGGTGTTTTTCTTTTGAACCAGCAGCATCTGTTGCTGAAGAAGCGCCAGGTGGCAGTGTCCCTAGCTACCCTTCTCTATATACCTGGACCTGCTGCTGAGTTTCTTCAGGAGAAGAAGGCTAGACTGCTGTACCGTGCTGCTTCGTCAAAGCCACAGACATGTGCAACACAAAACACGAATATAACTTACTGTAATATAGTCGGCGTTATCTTAAATAAGTTACTAACAATGTATCCTTACCGTTTGTTCCCCATCGCTACAAACATGGTGATTATAGTTCGTGTCACCCTAATTTACTCTACTCCTGCCACCGAGTCTCTGGCTCTGACATTTCTCGTGAGGGAAGGAGGGAGACAGACAGCGTTGCCGGTTTTGTAACGCGAAATATAAAAGTACGTGGACTACACAATATTTCACATATTTTTAAATGAGATTCTTCGTAATTCTGCGCCGTAATTATTATTATTATTATTATTATTATTATTATTATGAAATGAAAATCCACAGCCTGCTTCCAGTCTCCGACCGAGTCAGGAATGGAATGAATGAAGCCCCGATTTAGCGGCGAGGATATGAACTGTGCCGGCTGCCGAGGCCTGACGCACTCCCCTGGGGCAATGATTAAATCAATGACAGATGAAATGAAATGATAGTGGAGAGTGTTTCTGGAATGAAATTTTGACAGGGAAAACAGGAGTACCCGGAGAAAAACCTGTCTGCCTCCGTTTTGTCCAGCACAGACCTCACATGGAGTGACCGGGATTTGAACCACGGATCCAGCGGTGAGAGGCCGGCATGCTGCCGCCTAAGCCACGGAGGCTTTGCATTATTATAATTATAATAATAATAATAATAATAATAATTATTATTATTATTATTATTATTTTACGGTATTGAATTATTTTGATTGCTTCGAATTTAATTTAATTATTTGAATTATCTCAGGATCGCTCCGTAAAATGCCGATTCGAGCTTAGGTAGGTATGAACATCTTGCATTATAATAATAATAATATCGTATGGCCTCGGATGCCGGGTGCCAGCTTTATAATTTGACACCCAGAGGGTAACTTGCATGTCGAATTTCGTTGTTCCTTAAATCACTATGAAAGTCAAGGAGGTTAGATATCTAAGCTCCTTGAACACTATAGCGCTTTCTAGTAGAGAAATGAGGAACTTTGTGTTGGCGGAAACTCCCGAGATTAATTTTGCCATTATGAACATGGCCTACTGAATTCAAATGGGTTCTTCGTCATGCCAACATCGTATGACATGCGTGTCGTAATTTTGCCGCTTTTCAAAAATCACTTACCACAACCAGAAGCGAACCTGCAACCTTGGGATTAGTAGACCGACACTCACCCACCGTGGCAAGCTATCTTGCATTAATATCCATGAAAAGTGAAATTGAATACTAACACATAACCTATGTCAAAATCCGACTTCATCATAGATTACGACACAACCATTTTTTTTTGTCAAGGACCTCAGGGAAGGACGGGTGTCGTTAGCCGATGATGCCCGGTCTGGGGCACCCCCCTGCATTACCGATGACAACGTCCAGCTGGTTGATGCACTCATTACCCAGGACCGCCGAGTGACAGTGAACGCCATAGCCACCGTGGTCGCTCCACGACCTCATACGGCCAACACAGTCGCGGCACTCCTGCAGAAATTCAAATGGGAGTTTCTCCGCTACCCTCCATACAGTTCAGACCTCTCTCCCTGTGATTAAGCTATGTTTGGTCCCCTGAAAAGGGCTCTGCGGGGCAACGATTCACCTCGGACGCCGACGTCCTGCTGTACGTGCGGAACTGGTTCACATCGCAGCCCAGGGAATTTTATGAGACAGCCATTCACTGCCTCATGTCACAGTGGGACAAGTGCCTCAACAGCCAGGGCCAATACTTCTAACATACAGGTAATTATGCCTCCGGCTCGTTACTTTTTGAACGCACGTTATACAAGAGTGCCGACCACACATACAGTAGGTTCAAGTCAATCTTTATCGGAGCTTCATATCTAAGTTGTCATTGTTGAAGCAAGAGGACATTTTCTTATATACACTACGTCCTATTTCAATGCGACTTCCGATTTCAACGTCGGAATTTAAATCGAATTTAAATTTAAATTTAATCGTCGTTTGGAAGACCTCTGTTGCTCAAAGCAGTCTGGTCATGAGTTTGACGACTAAATTTATTAAATGCCCTTAATATTTAATTTAGAAGTAGGCTATTTATATTTAATATATCTAATTGGTTTCCATCAATTTCATTGAAATATACCTTGTCAAAAAATATGGTACTAACACAAACTTATTGTTGGTCAACTCACCTGACGCTTATGCCCATGGTGTGATCAGGTGGTGACATGTAGAGTGGCTGCTGATATCCGGAAGGGTCGTTCATCACCATGTTGTCTCCGTTCTGATTCTGCAACATCTGAAACAAAGGAGAAACACATTGTTCAGCTCAGTAGGATCACGGTAGCGGTTATCAAACATCACAAACCTATTCCTAAAGTTGAATTTTGGGCTTATGCCGTGTTTTATTATATTGCAAATCGATGCGTTTCGAAAGAAACCATGTCTTTCTTCGTCAGGAATAATCTGAAATACGACAAATGATTGCTAAGAGAAAGCAACAAAGAACATATAAAAGGTGCCCAAAGATGGACGCCATTATAGCCCCCATGTTAGGGACAACGAAAAGCAGCAGTGTATTACTTTCTCAGGGTTCTGGTAATAGGTAGCCAGGATTCACTGAGATTGTAGCCGGTGTCGCGGTTGAAATTATCTGGGTGTTTACGTATTTCAACCGCCTCCCTGATGATGACATCATGGCCAGGTGTTAAAGCATGATCAGCAACAGCTGATTTAACAGGTTGAAGCAGCCTGATTCGTCTATTATGTTCCTTTTTTTTTTTTTTTTTTAAGAAAAATTCGTCTCGTGAAAGCAATTTGTTCTGCGTTTGATTCTAAATCCCCTTTGTAATCAATGTTTGTCCCAGCCCCCTCCTACACACAAAACCAAACATTTGAAGTTTTAGGTTTATTAACATTCCAGATTTGAAATCTGTGACTTGTGATAAGTCAAAATCAATAAGTTCGCTGTCAAAATGTAGTGTATCAGGACCAAAGAGAACTGACACATGACATGTACCTCAACATTGGCAAGAGGGGTGGAAGTGAAAGGTGAGGAAATCCCCAGGGGAGTTACAACCGGACCGGTCTCCCAACAAAAGTGATCGCAATCTGGACGCTGGAATGTTTATAGTTCTTCCCTAAATTGAAAGTGACTGCAATCTGGACTGCAGATGAGGTGAACGCAATCCGGAATGACCGCAATCAGGAAGACACCCATCTTTGTTCTGGAGTGTAATTGCCGTGTGTTCATTCTGGATGATATTTCTTTGTTTAAAAATCTCTCAATTTCATCTTCTTTGTTTACATTATCGAAACGGTCAGACAATACAGACGTGGCCAGCTAATTAGTACAAACATTCATTTACCCAGCTTATTACCTATTTAAAACTTTGATGACGTATGTATTTACCCCCATATTTTTTAATGTTTTGTTCATTGTCTCTGGCGGTTGTGAAATTCGTAGGCTATTTCTTTTAGCTATTTCTTGTTTTGGCATTTTTTGTGTTTCACTGTGCCACTGTTAAGTGAAAAATATCAGTTTCTTTTCGCATAATCTTAAATTATTATTAATCATATGACACCCATCTGCCACCGTAATAATAACACAACACACAAAATAGGGAATTACATGCAACTCAGATGTTATTAAATATGTTTAAATAGCATCAATAATACAGGAGACAAGCAAGATAATCCAGCGAATTTGAGCGAACACAAGTTTTTAGAAAGTTCCCCACTTTTCGCTCTGCTAAATAAAGTAAATCCACGCTCGTAACAAATATGAGGCAATGGATGCACACGGGAAATAATAATTTGGTAAATATATTATTATTGTGCGATTTCTTAACAAGCCATGGCATGAAAGAGGGCAGTTTTGTAGGGCCCTATTCCATCTAACAGACTGGTTGCAATCATATATGGATTTTAACTAGGCTGTGGTTGGTTGGTTGGTTCCTCAGTTTAGGGGCTGCGACAACGCGGTCATGTAGCCCCGTGTACTTTGGGTGTGTGTAGAATCTGTCTGATCGGTGTTAATTGTGATGGCTGTATAGTGTGTGTATCTTTTTTTAAATTCAAGTAAGGACTGCAACTTTGAATTTTTCAAATAGTTCCTACTTTTGCCGCCAAACGCCACCGTCAACGACTACTAGGCCTAGTTCAGAACTAAGCTACTAGACGACACCGCAGTCGGCGCTTGGCAGCGGACGTAGGAACCTAAGAGCGTTGTTTACATTCATAACCTATACAATTTAGCTTTACACAGGTGTAATTAGTGGAAGGTTCTTTAACATGCCATAAATCTATGACATGGGACCACCGCCTTCACTTCCCCTCCGAAGGAAGGTATACTGAGGGATTTTTAACGCTCTTAAAAATCCGACGGCTTCGGCCGGGTTTGAACCCGCTATCTTGGGCATAGAAGCTCAGCATGCTACTAACTACGCTACCGAAGCCGCCTTATCCAAGCTGTGGCAGGTGGGTTAAAGAGCGTTAAAAATCCCTCAGTATGCCTTCCTTCGGAGGGGAAGTAAAGCCGGTGGTCCCATGTCATAGATTTATGGCATGTTAAAGAACTTTCCACTAATTGCACCTGTATGAAGCTAAATTGTATAAGTTAAGAATGTAAACAACGCTCTTAGGTTTCTACGTTCGTTGCCAAGAGCCGACTGCGGTGGCGTCTTGTAGCTAAGTTCTGAACTTGGCCTAGTAGTCGTTGACGGTGGCGCTTGGCGGCAAAAGTAGGAACTATTTGAAAAATTCTAAGTTGCAGTACTTAAATTAAAAAACAGATAACATACACTAATAATACAGTCATCACAATTAACACCGGTTATCAGTCAGATTCTTCTCACACCCAAAGTACACGGGGCTACATGACCGCGTTGTCGCAGCCCCTAAACTTAAGAAACAACCAACCAACCAGGTGGGTTAAGGCTTACAATAGTATTGGGAATAGTTCCAGAATCCATAACATACACCACTTTCTAAGGTAATTCCAGCCTCAGTTAGTTACAACTTCCGTTAACAGATGTCACGATATTCTGTCTGATGCACTCGTCAGCAATTCAGTCGGGAGTAGACACGCGATAGCGTAACAACTGTACAACTAACGGCTCCTCTCAGATAAATAACTATACATATCAGGGGTGTTTATAAGGGGGAGCTGTGGGGGCTCCAGCCCCCTCGCACCCCCCCCCCCCTCCCTAAAAGGCCAATAACAATTAAGAAAGTGTTTCTTTGTTAAAAGAATAAAATAATTGTAAATTTGGTTGTACCCTAATCATTACTTATTGGCTAAGTTATAGACAATATTAAGATTGAAATTAGACTACCTCGTGGTGTAGTGGCTAGCATTCTTGGCTGCCACCCCGAGGTCCGAATTCGATTCCTGGCTCTGCCAAGAAATTTTAATTCTGGTCTAAGGTTTTGAACGGGGTATACTCAGCCTTGTGAGACAAAACTGAGAACTACACAGTACGGTATTTATGAGAAATAAATTATCAAATTGTAAAAAAGAAAAAAAAACTGTTTACCTTTCTGCTTAGTAAATTGACAAATATTTAGATATTTCCCATTCATATTCCACTCGGGCTTAAGAAGAATTCTCACGCATTTACGGCCGGCCACGAATGATCGGCCCATTTTTTTTTGAGTTTGCAAAAAAAAAAAGTCTCCGTTTGGGGGGGGGGGGGTTCAAGACCCCCGTGACCCCCCCCCCCCCCCCCTCTTGAATCCGCGCCTGTACTGACGTTCCAATATTCCGAGTGGTCTTCACTGAACTTATATACACGTGTCGCTACCATTTCTCGCTAATAAACTCGTGAAATGTTGTCCAAGGGAGCAGAATATCAAGAGGGAGAGAAAAAAAAAAGACAGAGAGTCCTAATGGACGCATATGTCAGTAGCAAGGCGTGCCATTACACAGGCATTGGCTACAGCCCAAAAATAAATAATATATTTGAGTTTTCAGATTAACTCGCTTTCAAGTACTGAAATATATCAAATTCCACTCTGTAACCCTTTAAAACACACATTAAAAGGAACTCAATGAAAGATTGACTGTGTTGAGAGTGCGTGTTTTCAGCAGTGGCGTAAATATGGGTCGGGGGATCAATCCACTCCGAGAACAATTTAAATGAACAAGTAGTACCGTGAAGAACTATATAGCGTATTTTCATATATCCTACTTATGTTAATTGCCTCTCATCAACATACAAAATTTCAGTTTGATTGTTGTAGGCTAATAGATTCGTAGATATTGAGAACCGTCTAAATATTTCGGATGGTCGCCATGTTGGATTTTTATATACGTAGGCCATAAGAGTTATGTACTATTAGATGACGATTATTCCGTAGGTTCATTATTCACACGTTTACTTCGATCGCATGATTAGTACACAAGAAATAAATAATTTAATTTTAAAATTTCGCACAGCCGCCATCTTGAGGTTATGTAAACAATTGAACTAACTGCGCTCAGATGGTTAAATCGCGAGAAAAGTTTATTGAAATGTTTCAACTTCACTTGGCCGCCATGTTCGTTTTGTACATAACATGGTTTTGAAAGTTACATAGATGAACTTTAAGAAGTGCCCTTTATCACCGTACAAATTTTTAGGGTGATATCAAAATAAGTTTTGGAGATATAGAATGCCGGTGAAATATTTTTCACAGCCGCCATCTTGATATTATGTAAACAATTGAACCAAATTAGATGTGAGTGCATTACAATGTGTATAAACATTTGCCACACCACGTTTCACTGCGTTTGGATGGTTAAATCACGAGAAAAAGTGTATTTAAATGTTTCAACTTAGTTTGGCCGCCATGTTATTTTGTAGATAACAGGTTCTTGAAAGCCTCATAGGTGAACTTCTAGTAGTGCCCTTCATCACCGTACAAAATTTCAGGGTGATATCAGTAATAGTTTCGGATATAGAATGCCGTGAAATATTTCGCACAGCTTCCATGTTGGATTGGTGAGACGTATAAAAATTTCAAGGGCACGGTCGAGGTTGGCCAAAATGGTCCTATGACGTCACCGAGTTTTATTGAAATCGCTCCAGCCGTTTAGATTTGGGGGGGGGGGGGGGCACTCACTTGCACAAACACACACACGGACAAAGGTGATCTCATAAGCCTATTTCTTCATAAATGAAAATAGACTAAAAATAAAAATTAAATTTGTTGAAGTTCAAATTGTAATTAAATCAATATTTGGACTCATATACTATTTTAGGAGTGAATAACAGTGAATAACTGGAAGCCCTACCGAGGGATTTTTAACGCTCTTAAAAATCCGATTGAACCCACGATCTTGGGCATGGAAGCTCAGCATGCTACCGACTACGACGGCGAAGCCGCCCGTCGCTACATTAACTTATATCTTGTAGTATTACAAATACACCCATCACAATAACACAGGTTATCAGACAAAAATGCACACATATATCCAAGTACACGGGGATAAATGAACACAATGCCCGAGCCCCTCAAATGAAACAACAACAACAAACACATTAGGGGAGAGTTTCCTGGAGAGAAAAGTAGGGATTTCTTCCAGTGTGATATAACATAGTGCACATGCTCTGATAAATACATATTTAAAATATACGGACGTGACTGATGTCTCTGTCCCAAATATTAATTAACTAGCAACCCGCCCCGGCTTCGCCCGGAAACAGTTATGAATGCAATACGTGATAAGTGCTTTTGTTTCGATGTCAATGAACTACGACCCATATCCGTTTTACATCTCGGCATGATGGGTTAAAATCACTGACCGGACTATTAATTATATTACCATGGAGATGCATGTGCAACGAATTCTTGTCAGACGTAATTTAAGAAATGGCGAGGTGCTTGGAACACAAATCCCCCTTCCGTCCAATCTTAACTTGACTGTGTATTTTGCGGAACGAAAAATTCACAGGCGAAACGAAGAAAAGCCGAGTTGCACTTCAAGGGAAACTCCAAACACAACCACTCTTCTCTGAAGTCTTAACTCAACACGACTCGACAGTTTGCTGCTGGCTGTATCTGGGGTAATAGGCTCGCCCGCTAGCTAGGCTGTAACTGTCGCCTCAGTAACTGAATGGAGATTGTTGGAAGATATGAAAACGTAAAAACACTTATAGTGGGCGATGTATTGAAGATAGAGATATACTCTCCTGTACTTTTTTGTGGAACTTTTCATGCTGAACAATTCTTACACTCCTAGTATACAGATATTTTTGACGGTTTGCGCAGCGTAAGCTTAAAAAGCGCTCGGACGCCAGGTTTCTTTTTGACTTTTTCCCTGAAATCGTTACTGCTCGGCTTCCTTTGACCATAAATAAATTATTTTCTACAGAAACCTTCCTCGAGATATCCTTTACAGAATGGTGAAAACCGTATCAAAATCGATCCAGTGGTTCTCGAGATTACCCGTGGCATCCAAGGATCGGGGTCGTTGTTTTATACTCCGTAGAGATTAACTTGAACAGAAATGGAGCAACAACTTACCCGTAAGTGTTTCATGTTGTGGAGTTTGACACAATTTCGAGACATAATACGCAAAGCAACCACTCAGTTAAAGATCTTCTCATGGACTGGTGGGTTTTAGAATATACTTTGGAACATCTGACTGACATAAGGTCGGAGCCGGAAACCCTTGAGGCTATAAGTGAATGGGAGAGGTGGGGGAAATCAACCAGCCCCTAACGGACAGGTAGCGTATAACACAAAAACACGCACAGGTTAGCCAACACAAGTCACCCTTACCTTAGCGAACACCTGTCTTCTGTGTCCCCCACCGTAGACTAGACCAAGCAAACAGCAACAAGTTATAACGAAACACGTGACCATAGAGCTAACTTAGTTAAACATGAGTGAAAAATCGAAATTCTAAGACAGCCATTTTTTAACATAGACATATTTATTGGACATCAGACATAACACTTTCATCATTAACATTCTTGAAGGGAAAATGCTGGGAAAGAAAGGAAGAGGATGGACTGGAGCGAAGTAGCCTATTTTGGAAAACATCAAGAATAGAATGGGATGTGACAATTACATGGAACTGAAACGAATCGCCAACGACAGAAGATGATGATGATGATGATGATGATGATGATTGTTGTTTTAAGGGGCCTAACATCTGGGTTATCGGTCCCTAATGGTTTGGGTGATCGTGAAATATGAGATGAGAATGAAAATTATAACTAATACTAACTACAAACTTACTTACTAGAAGAAGAAATGGCAAACAAAGAAAGGATTAGGCAAATAAAGGACAGGAAGAAAAGAAATGCCATGAACCCTCGAATAATGAGGATAGAGGAACTTGGAAGGAAGGAGAGCCATGAAATGCAGATAGGAAAGTGAAAGAGGAGAGGCCCTGTCCTAAGGTCAGAGGAAAAAGGGGACACAACTGACTCAGCTCAGGAATCCCTCAGGGTCGCCAAGTCCCAAACTCACCAGCCGTGAGCCCTTGAGGGTGTAGCACTATCCAGGGTGCACCAGAAGAGGTGGGGGCTACATACACCCTGCCTCCTTGAGGGCCTTGAGCAGAAGGCAGGAGAGAACATGAAAAGAAAAAGAAGGCTGACCCTTCGAAGAATGAGGGTATCAGGAAAGATGAGACAAGGCCCAATTAAGGCGGGAAAGTGAAAGACTCCCTAGGTCTCGGATACCCTAATACCGTCGGAGTCTGAAGAGAACAAGAGTTGACCAAGAGAGGTCGACAGGAAAGACGACAGAGAGCAGCCCGGCACAAGTAAGTGGAAGCAATGCCGGACTTAGCTGGGGCCCCGTGGTCGCCAACTCACGTCCCAGTAGATGTGAGCCCCTGAGGGGGGACGACAGAAGAGTGTGGTTCCATCGACAAGGCATTAGAGTTTGGAATATATTTTGGGGCGAGTTGTCTGTGAGTAGTTGGTTGGTTGGTTCCTTAGTTTAGGGGCTGCGACAACGCGGTCATGTAGCCCCGTGTACTTTGGGTGTTGTAAAATCTGTCTGATAACCGGTGTTAAATGTGATGGCTGTATTAGTGTGTGTATCTGTTTTTTAATTCAAGTAAGGACTGCAACTTTGAATTTTTCAAATAGTTCCTACTTTTGCCGCCAAACGCCACCGTCAACGACTACTAGGCCTAGTTCAGAACTAGACTACTAGACGCCACCGCAGTCGGCTCTTGGCAACGAACGGAGAAACATAAGAGCGTTGTTGACATTCCTAACCTATACAACTTGGCTTCACACAGGTGTAATTAGTGGAAGGTTCTTTAACATGCCATAAATCTATGACATGGGACCGACGGCATTACTTCCCCTCCGAAGGAAGGCATACTGAGGAATTTTAACGCTCTTAAAAAATCCGACGGCTTCGGCCGGGTTTGAACCCGCTATCTTGGGCATAGAAGCTCAGCATGTTCGAGTGAACCAAAAAAAACGACACGGTGGTTATCATGGCAACAAGTGTTCACCATCTAGTTCAGTAGAGACATCTACATGTTGCTATAAGAACATTGAAAGTTAGTAGGCCTATCATTCGCGAGATAGTACATACTTGTAGTGTTGTCCCTTAAGTGGTTAAAAATCGTACAAAATATGAATTTTACTTCTAGCGTCTCCAAGTGTCGTTTCCAATTTTAAAAATCAGTGCTACCAACATAAAAATGTTAGTGTCAACAAAACATCCCTAAATGTTACTAAGTTCAAATTTCTTTGGAAGTGTTATTTTAAGTGCGCGAGTGATCTAGGCCTATATGGTTACCATGGTAACACGGCTCTCAAAATGGGTCAGGATGCTGTGAAAGGTTCTACTCATAGGGTTAGTACTGCTGTTCTGACTCAGTGAGGAAAGCAATGGCAAACTACCTCACTCCTCATGTTGCCTAGTACGCCTCAATATAGCGCTGCCTTAGGTTTTTGTGGGTATCTACTCACATAACCTAACGGCGGTACTTATGAGGATCCAACCAGCCTTCGGGCTGATTACCTAACAGACAGACTCAGAATTACAGGCGGATTCGGTGGCGTAGTTGGTAGCATGCTGAGCCTCTATGCCCAAGGTCGCGGGTTCAAACCCGGTCGAAGTCGTCGGATTTTTTAAGAGCGTTAAAAATCCCTCGGTATGCCTTCCTTCGGAGCGGAAGTAAAGCCGGGCGGTCGAATGTCATAGATTTATGGCATGATAAAGAACCTTCCACTAATTTCACTTGTGTAAAGCTAAATATTATGGGTTATATTTGACTAACGCTCTTAGGTTCCAACGTTTGTCGCCAGGAGCCGACTGCGGTGGCATCTAGTAACCAAGTTCAGAACTAGTTGGTCGTTGACGGTGGCGTTTGTAGCAAATGTTGGAACTACTTGAAAATCGAATGTCTGCAATTCTTACTTGAATTAAAAACATATAACACACACTAATACAGCCATCACAACTAACACCAGTTAGCAGACAGATTCTACACACACCCAAAGTACACGGGGCTACATGACCGCGTTGTCGCAGCTCCTAAACTGAGGAAGCGACCAACTCTGAATTACAGTATAATAAATAATAATAATAGCCAAATAATAATATAATCATTTGAAGACCGCAAGAACCTAAACATCTCTACAGAAGACATGGCAGACCGAAAAACATACAGATAAAAACTCAGAAAACAGAAATTTGAGCAAACGCCCAAAGAGGAAACAACAGGAAAGAAGTGGACGGAAGAGAGAAAGAGGAAAGCATAGAGAATAGGCCTATATGAGAGGTGTTAGGGAAGAATGAAGAAAGGGACAGAAAAAAAACCATAAAAATTGATTGTGTTTTAACGCTCAGGGGGAATTAACGATAATAATAATAATAATAATAATAATAATAATAATAATAATAATAATAATAATAATACATTCATTTGGAATAATTAAATGGCCCCCTACTGATACGGAAGAGATGTGTAGGAAAATACGAACATTGTTGAGCAAACATCGATTACACCACTTCAAATATTAGCATACATGTTCTCATTCCTGAGCGTAACGTTGATAATAATAATAATAATAAAATGTATGCTGTAGGCTTTTCAGAGTGTGACTTTACTCATTTTCTTGTACGAAATGTACCGATATGAGTCATGTTACAAACTGTAAGTTGAGTAAATAAAGATAATAATAATAATAATAATAATAATAATAATAATAATAATAATAATAACTTTCCAATCTATAGCCTCCAAAACTGGCCATCAGTTGTCTTACGAGAAAACCGTGTTCATGACAAATGGCACATCTGCACCAGAATACCTTCTTCTCAACAAGAGGATCCGTTAAGTTGGAGATTTTAACTATTTGGGGGAATGGACCAGTGAAGACCTCAAGAACAATAAAGCATTTGAAGAAAGGATTCTGAAACTGAATTTTGCATACAATCGATGCAGAAAATTTTACCAGAAGAAATCCATAACCATCAACGCGAAATTGTCACTATAACGCTGTAATCAGGCCCGAGGTCATCTATGTAGCTGAAACCCTAACCATCAAAGTGGCAAAACTGATACAGAAACTAGAGGTCAAGGAAAGAATTATCTTGTGGAAGATCTTAGGCTCAAGGATGATAAATGGAGAAAGGTATCACAGGCCCAACGATGATCTATACCTAAAGCAAGAACCTCTAATGGACACATTCATCAAGGGACACCTCAAATTCTACGGACACCTTGAGAGAATGAACGAGTCTAGATTGAGCAGTGTAATCCACAGAGCCAGCCAGCTCCTGCAAGAAAACAACATCACTGTGGTACTGTGCCCGTTTAGACCGGAGTCCGCACGACCACATATGCATTTTACCAATAATCAGTCAGCACGAGAGTCAAAATATCCCGGAGCGCCAGATGGGTTAAAGCAAATCGCAAAAACGACATCAAATTAAAAAAAATGCTTTACTGATTTTTGGCTCAATGCAACAATAAGGATAGAAGGAGATTTAATTGGGTAAGACACATCTGGTAAAATTATCTCAGTTTATTTAAAAGTTAAAATCTGACTGCAAAGATGCTCAAAGCAGCATCACTCCACGTGTGGCGATCCACACTCTTATTTACACACAATATACAGAAATTTTCCAAACACATTTGACAATCTTTCTGGAAACACAAGTCCGATTAATAGTCCTGTGGACTGTGTTCCAAAATTATTAATATGTAATTCCAGTTCAAAATTAATTGTCTATACTGGAAATAACGTAGATCACTGTTTGACTATTTACATGATATTAACACTCGTAGAATAAATGTTTATAGAATTCTTAAACTTTCACTTGTTTTTCCAGTTTCAAAAAAATATATCGTCGAAAATATTATCATCATTGAAGCAACACAAATTATTAACACATATTAATAACATCTGAAAAGTATTTGACCATTGAGCATAGCATCGAGGAACTGTGCGAAGCACAACAACAATTAATTGTTCTTCTGACATTAAACATTCGAGAAGTGACTCGATTATGAACTTCAAGTTCCAAACAAAATATATGATTTCTGAATCATCAACTAGATCAATAAATGGTTGAACCATTCAACTATTAGATTTTCCACTTGGAATCATTATGAAAATATTTATATTCATGGCCATTCTTAGCAATTTTTACAACTTGCAATTCTTCGACAGAATGCGGAAATTAGAATTGTAGTTTTATAATGAATTCATTTAGTTCATGGCACTAGGATTGAAAATATCCTTCAAATTATTCGTGGTTAAAGAATTATTTCTAATTGGCAGTGGCCCATTCTACTATTTGTGTAAGAACACAATATTACAACAACAAAAACGGCAAAGGTCTTCCCCTGAAGAAGAATAAACTACTACCATGACAAATCCGGGTTCTAGCAAAATCAAAGTCTAAATGGAATTCGTAAACAAGGTGGTTTCAAAGAAATAACCTTCGGGTCATTCATACGACGAAATGTGTGGCTCCAATACTCCTACTATAAACCTGAGCCATCGAACCTGCAATTTGATTGATGCTCGAAAAAACCTTCATTCCTGCGACTTAACATGCGCACCTGGGAATGGCATTTCAACTACTCCACACACATAAATTATCTTCCCAAAATTTATACAATAAATCAAGCCTCTGCTTGTTATCAACACTGGAAGATTAATAAACTTACAAGTTTATTTTATTTTACCATTCAGTTCAACCCGTGAATTTACCATACATATGAAAAGCTTTATTTCACTTTCGAGTGTATTTACGTCATGATTTTATATAAATACAAAAATATCCTATTTGATACAAATATCATTTGCTTCCCGTTTCATGCCTCTCCGTGTTATCTGAAACATATACTTTGCTCAATGCAAATGTCAACTGTTCAACCAGAACTGAAATGTTGGTTGAATGCGGGCTTGCGCTAACCACTCTCCTTCGGAAAATCTCCTGTTCCAAACTAGAAATGTTTAAACTACTTCATAGGCTCTTTCTCAATACATATGATTATTAGAAAATATAATATCCAAGAATTATTTAGAAAAATTATAAAAATTATTATTATTATTATTATTAGTGGATTTTTATTATTATTATTATTTGTATTATTTCAAATATGTTTAATTATCATCTCATTATGTGAGAATCCACATGTTCGAACCTTCGAATATGGAAAAAATATCCATTCCTCAACAAAAATAAATTTAACTTTTACAGTTGCATCGGCTGATTACCGTGATTTCCCAAAAATATGAAAAATTCAAATAAATGCTCGAAATGCTCGGTCATCGATCCTAAACTGTTCTGAGTGCTGAAAATACTCAGAATAACTCTAACAAGTCTTGCGTAAATCATTACAAGCTTTAAATACGACGAAAAAAATGTGTTGGTCATCTGCAGAAAAATAGTTTGTTCCAATTAGCTAGGCATAATATAATTCAAATGTGGCTTACATTTCTTGATGGTCTTGAAGTGTAGTAAGCCTGGTCTATACCAGATTTATCCATAGACATGCCCTATCGGACAAGCACGTATAATCCTTGTATCGGCCGCCATTGTAGACCCACAAATCGTCTAGTCAGACATAGTGGTAGTATCTTTTGACGTTTGAATAAACTGTGGTTCCATTTTAATATGGGCTTCTATCAAAGCCATAACAGTTTGTTGAAATAGGGTCAGATCTAAGTGATCTCTTCTTAAATGTGTCAGTTGTAACGTAACTCACTGTAATCTCATCAGTACAAGAAAAACGTTGACAGTCTAAGCAGTTAACGGCTGTTCTGAAGATCGTTCCCTGGGCATGGTTTGTATATCACCATCTGCCATGCGCTAGACAACTTGCAGTTTCCCTTGCGTAGACTAATGAACGCTACCGTTATAGACTAGTCTTCAATGTACTGACAGATCGAAGTGGTTAACTAGTTACAAAAATGAAAACTGACTTGAAATGGATTTAAACATCCAAGTATTAAGTTACTATTGGACTGTGACAAAATACTATTTCCTAGACAAAGTCTAGCATATGTCCTTTTGGAAATATAAATATTTCCACCAATGTCTGTAGAAATCAATCACCTCAGTGATTCTCCTCACCAGAAACTTACTAAGTTCCAACTCGTTTGCGCAGCACTTCTCGTGACTATCACGATTTGAAAAGAACTTCTGCGTAGATACGGCAACCATGTGCCTTGGCTCAGCGTAGACGCAACTTGCTTGCCAAGTGCTTGTGTTAGAATGAACTGACCATGCCTGCTCCAGCTGGCTTTTATTCAAAACGCTCAGGGTCACGTGTCATCGCCTGATATCTGGAAATCCTCATATCTCTTGAATCCCTGGTCCGATTTACTTGATACTAATTGCATTCTCTTTCATTTGGCCGTGCCAGTAATCTGATCCCAGTCTCAAGTCTCTACTCCGTAGTTAACTATTTAATCAATAAATAGCCTCCACCTCTGCTGTTACTCGCTACGTCACTTGACATCCAACTATCGGTAAAATCCTTCGAAATGCTTCGAGAAGCAATGTAGCGCGATATTCAAATATCTGAACTTTCAAAAGCGGCTACAGCCTTTCCCTTGATATCTAGGTGCCTGAAACTTGGAATACCCATTCCTAGAGTTGGGCACATCCACCCCACACCTAGCAAAAAATAAAAATTGAAAAATTTTTATTTTTCCTATCTACACATTAAATCATCTGGTTCTTGAATAATAGATCTTCAAATTCGATGCATTGTAAGTTCCCACGATGTTACCAGTTCGTGTATTGGCTACTCCATAGCTTCCATTGTTGTTTACTTCCACAATACGGTAGGGTCCAGTGTAAAGGCTTGCAAATTTCGAGTACACTCGATTTTGCACGTCAGAGGGTGTAGGTCTTTTCACTAAAACAAGAGTTCCTACTCGCAAGGGTCTGCGAAAACGCTTTCCTCTCACTCTGCGCTCTCTCTTCTCAGCTTGACTCCTTAACTTGTCTAAAGCTAGAGTTTCCCTCATCTGACGACTTGGTTCGATCTCAGGTGGAATAGAGATGATTCGATCCCATAATCGTGTTGGTTTAATTCCATGATGAAGCAACATAGGAATCTGTCCAGTACTCTCATGGATCGTAGAGTTGATGGATTCGGATGCTAAAGAAAGAACATCCATCCATTTCCAATGCTCATTTGGACAATAGAGGCGGCAAAATTTTGCTATTTCAGCCATCACGCGTTCCGCTGGATTGCTCTCTGGATGTCTAATAGAACAAAACAATTGTCTAATCCCAAGATTATTCATGATGGTTCGAAACTCCAAAGATGTAAATTGAGGTCCACGATCTGATAAAAGGAATTCCGGTTTGCCTGCTTCCGGAATCACGCTGTCTCTAATTCTCTTTGCACAATACTTTGCGTTTGCCTTCTGAATTGGATGTAACATGGTGTATTTGCTAAAAACATCCATGGTCACCAAAATATATCGGTTACCTCTTTTAGACTTTGGGAGAGGACCATATAAATCAGTCGCGAAGATTTCGCAAGGCTTAGAAGGAATAATAGGCCTTGGTAATTCTCTCAATAACCTAGAATTATGTTTACTCCTTTGGCATAAGTCGCATTCTCGAATAGTGTTTCTGACAGTTTGTCGCATTCGCTCCCACGAAAATTTCTCTTGAATCATGTTGACTGTCTTATCTACTCCAGCATGACCTGCGATTCTATGTGCCATCCAAATAATGGGTTTTTGCAATCGTGGAGGTATCACTACTCTCAGCTTCGTATGGTCGGGATCTGCAAACTTGTAGATTAAACCATCTAACATCATAAAATCTCTTGAAATTCTTTCAGTTTCCACAAAATCATCATCATTGGGATCCATGTTTCCCTGTAGAAAACGAAGAATGTTTCTGAGACGTCTGTCTCTCCTCTGGGATAAATGCAATAACCTTAACCTTCTCAAGGTATCTTCATCTTCCTGCGTCAGTTTAACTTGAAAAACCTTAGATGTAGACTCCACTGCTCTACTCAACAAATCAGCTCCCACGTTTAACTTTCCCGGAGTGTGTTCAATAACTAGGTTGAATTGCTGAATAAAAAGTGACCATCTAGTTATTCTATCGCTGGCAAAATTTGTTCTCAAGATAAACTCCAATGCGTGGTGATCAGTCCTCACAATGACTGAATGTCCAATTAACATTTTCTTCCACGACTCCAATGCGAATATTACAGCAAGTGCTTCTAACTCCGTGGTGTAATAATTCCTCTCTGATGGACGAAGTTTCCTGCTAATGAACGCCAGGTAATGTCTCTTGTGGTCTTCATCTTCTTGAAGTAGAATAGCTCCAATCCCTACGGTGGATGCATCAGATTCTATGATGAAATTCTTGGTAAAGTCAGGATACTCCAATTTCACACTGTTTACCAATAACCTCTTGGCATCTTGAAATGATTGTTCACAATCTTTATCCCATTTCCATTTATTTCCTTTCTTTAACAATTCCTGCAATGGCGCAACTGTCTTGGTGAAGTTTGGACAATGCCCTGCAAAGAATTGGCAAGTCCCGAGAAAACTGCGGACATTCTTCACTCTAGTAGGTCTAGGGAAATTTGCAATTGCTTGTATCTTCGTCTCATTGGGACGGTATCCTTCTCCATCCAAAATGTGACCCAAAAATTTTATTTCCTTTCGAAAGAACTGACATTTTCGAAGGTTTACCTTGAAGTTCGCTTTTCTCAAATCTGCGAATAACATTTGAAGATGTAACAAATGTTCCTCCTTAGTCTCAGACGCAATTAAGATATCATCAATATAACGAATTGCTATCTCTTTTACTTCAGGACTCAAATTTTGTTCCAGTGCTCTGATCAAAACGGATCCAGATGTTTTGACTCCAAATGGTAAACGGCGGAACACATATGTCTGCTGGTCAAACATAAATCCTGTAAACTTCTTAGAATCTTCACTAAGCCTAATATGATGGTAGGACGAAGTGAGATCAATATTAGAGAACCAGACCTTGCCTTGGAATTTCCTTAACAGTTCCCTAATGATTGGTGGTCTGTCATACTCTGGCAGTAATCTTGAATTCAAATTTCGCGCGTCTAAACATAGTCTCAGACTTCCATCTTGCTTAGACACTACTGCTAATGGATTGACATAAGATGTAGTGTACTTTTCAATCACATTGTTGCTTTCCATTTCCTTGATAAGCACTTTTACTCTTTCTCGATGCTTTTCTGCTACTGGATACAATTTAGCATGAAAAGGTGCATCATCATTTACACGAATATGATATTCAAAATCCTTAATTTCACCAGGCTTAATGTCAAAAATATCTTGATACTCTTCCAAAATCTTCCCTAGCTCTGGGGACTCCTTCTCAGTGTAGACTTCTCTTCCTTCAGCTTCATGAAAAATCAGAGACCATTGAGCATCTCCCTCGATGTCTTCCTCTTCTTTTCCCTCGAAGTTAATCTCTTCGGTATTCTTGAATCTGATCGTCTCTGTCTTCATATCTATCACTGCTTGATATTTCTGAATGAAATCTGCTCCCAACATCATGTCAAAAGCCATGTCCTTCATTACAACAAATACATGTCGGAAATCATGTCCTCCAATCGTAATACATAAGTATAATTGTGTTTTACACAGAGATATTTTATTGGGTATTATTCCTTGGATCTTAATTCCTGATACTGGAATTTCCTCTAAATTCTCTTTGAGCTTCCACAGAATATAAAGCTTCTCACTCACCAGACAAAGCATAGCCCCAGTATCGATCAAAGTATCGACAGGCATACCGAATACTTCGCATGATATAATTGGCATTCTAATTCTGGTACCCATTTCTTTTCGTTCGTCATTCTGTTGAATTAAGTCATCATCCTCTGCTTGCCATTTAATAATTCTGGAAGTGAAAGTATTCAAAATTCTATCTTCTACTGTGAATTCGAAGTTTTTTTTTCCATTACCATTCCCCCGGGATTGTTGTGTTCCCGATGGACCTGGATCATTGGGCCTCTGCTCCACAAATTCCAAGTTATCTTGGTGTCTTGCTTCCAAATTTTTCCTCGTCTCCTTTTTAAACTCTTCATTGGACTGACGAGTATCTACATTCCCTCTGTTGTTGTAGTTATTTCTACCATAGGATCTTCTTTCTTGGTACCTTCCTTGACTATCTCGTGGTCTTCTCCATCGAGTATTGTATCGATTACCACCATCCGGTCTCGCATATGGTTTGTAACTGTATCTGTTACTGTACTCGTTCCATCCTCTCTTATTGGAATCTTCCCTCGGCGATTTCTCTTCTCGCTCCTCTCGAATCTCTCGAGGTGTCTGAGAATAACTATCAGCCATAACAGCATACACAGCGTTGTTATTCTTTGCTCCCTTCTGATGGAAGAATTGAGCGTTTGTATGATCCAGCTTCTGTAATACTTCATCAAATTGTTCCATATTATAGATATCAGCAGCGATCAAAGTCCTCTGGACGTCTGCTGGAAATTGACGTATCAATGCAGTAATCAACTCGTTATCTGGCATCGGCGGATCTAAATGTTGGAGTTTAGACAGCTGTCCAGAAAAGTACGTAGAGTATCGAGTAGGTTGTGACGTCGAGAATCTCTTCGAATATAACTCTGCTCTGACTTGCTGTTGGGTTTCCGGGGACCAAAACTTCTTCAATAGCCCACGAGAAAACTCCTCAAAAGTGGTTAGAGTGGATCTAAATGCTCTAAACCACAAAAGTGCAGGACCTTCCAAGAACTTCCCTATCACTCGGATCTGTCTTTCTTTAGGGATCTTAGAATCATTCAGGTAATCACCTGCTTCTCTCAAAAATTCCACGGGTGTTACAGAATCTCGCCCTGAAAATTTAGAAGGCTTATCTTCTATATTCTTAAATACAGTTATGGGGTTGGATTGAAATACTGTCCTGACCTCATCCTGTCTTTCAGTCTCTCTAGCTGCTCCTAGATTTATCTGTATCTGTTCCTTTCCCCGTACATTTGGCATTTTTAACAGATGATCAGACTGTTTCTCATCCTTTATTTGACTTTTCATAGCCTCAAGTTCCTTCTGGTTTTCTTCTGCCATCTTCTTAATTGCTTCAGTCTCTTTACAATTGTCCTTAACATCAATGGATATCTGGTTCATAACAGCCTCATGACTTTTCAATGACCCTGTCATATCTGATATGTCCTTCTGAGTTGCTTGGATATCTTTGGCAATTACTTCAATATGGGATGACAAAGATTCCCTAATCTCCTTGATTCCCTCTTGATTCTCCAGCTTGAGTGTGTCTTTAATTTCATTGACAACTGTGGTTTTAATTTCAGTTTGCAACTCACTAATCACACCTTCTCTTATTTCTCCCATGACAAGTTCTTTGAATTGTTCCGTTAAACGTTGAACAACTAGAATTCCCATCTCGTTACTCTCCTTCTTCACTCTGACTTCCAGGTTGACCATGTCTTCACCAACTTTCCTAAGACCATGTTCTATCCTATCAGCTAAGCTTTGGGATCGAAGATCGGCATCGCGAAATTTATCGTCCATTAAACTAGCGTTAGTAGCTAATTAAGTTTCGAGCTCATGTGTTTTTTCGCATAATTTATTCATTTTACTTTCAAGTGTCATTTTCAAAATTTCAGAATTCTCTTTAAATTTACTTTCCATTGAATTAAATTTACTGTTTAAATTTTCTTTCAAGTTCCCTTTTAACCTGCTTTCTAAAGAATCAGAATTTTCTTTAAGTTTATTTTCCAAAGAATCAGAATTTTCTTTAAGTTTACTTTCCAAAGAATCAGAATTTTCTTTAAGTTTACTTTCCAAAGAATCAGAATTTTCTTTAAGTTTATCATCTAAACTTTCTTTCAAATTATCAGAATTTTCTTTAAGTTTACTTTCTAAAGAATCAGAATTTTCTTTAAGTTTCTTTTCTAAAGCCTCTGTATTTTCTTTCATAATAGCGGCTACACGCCGTCCAGCCTCTTTTGAACTCTCCTCCAAACTCCTCATCATCCTCATCATTTCTTCCATAATTTTCAATTATTATTCAAAACTTAGGGGTATACAACAGTGGCAAACACAAGCTTATAACTAGAACAAGAAATATGAATAGCTAATTGGAACACTATAATAAAATGAGATTTGTCCTAATATCGACGTGATGGAAAAACAAAATTCTCTACTTTTACTAATTACATTTACCACAATATCACAAGAAAAATATGCAAGTTCTCAAATATCCTCCACCTGGATTCTAATAATGTGTATATCCAGTCATCGAACGTTTACTACTGAATTTACTTGACGCCCTAATGGTTAAGCCATTATCAAAAATAATCAAACCCATTCTAATTATTAACCAAGTTAAATTTTTAATTTTCCCCACTAATTGGGTTTCCTACTAATTTATTCATCCAAACCAGACATCTCTCAACTCCCAAAATATTTCTATAAAAATTATCACAATTTCAAATCGGCATGCGATTGACCATGTCTAAATCGGGACCCACGTTCGAAGCCATTTCTCTCTCTATCTTATTTTATGTGCCCGTTTAGACCGGAGTCCGCACGACCACATATGCATTTTACCAATAATCAGTCAGCACGAGAGTCAAAATATCCCGGAGCGCCAGATGGGTTAAAGCAAATCGCAAAAACGACATCAAATTAAAAAAAATGCTTTACTGATTTTTGGCTCAATGCAACAATAAGGATAGAAGGAGATTTAATTGGGTAAGACACATCTGGTAAAATTATCTCAGTTTATTTAAAAGTTAAAATCTGACTGCAAAGATGCTCAAAGCAGCATCACTCCACGTGTGGCGATCCACACTCTTATTTACACACAATATACAGAAATTTTCCAAACACATTTGACAATCTTTCTGGAAACACAAGTCCGATTAATAGTCCTGTGGACTGTGTTCCAAAATTATTAATATGTAATTCCAGTTCAAAATTAATTGTCTATACTGGAAATAACGTAGATCACTGTTTGACTATTTACATGATATTAACACTCGTAGAATAAATGTTTATAGAATTCTTAAACTTTCACTTGTTTTTCCAGTTTCAAAAAAAATATCGTCGAAAATATTATCATCATTGAAGCAACACAAATTATTAACACATATTAATAACAACTGAAAAGTATTTGACCATTGAGCATAGCATCGAAGAACTGTGCGAAGCACAACAACAATTAATTGTTCTTCTGACATTAAACATTCGAGAAGTGACTCGATTATGAACTTCAAGTTCCAAACAAAATATATGATTTCTGAATCATCAACTAGATCAATAAATGGTTGAACCAATCAACTATTAGATTTTCCACTTGGAATCATTATGAAAATATTTATATTCATGGCCATTCTTAGCAATTTTTACAACTTGCAATTCTTCGACAGAATGCGGAAATTAGAATTGTAGTTTTATAATGAATTCATTTAGTTCATGGCACTAGGATTGAAAATATCCTTCAAATTATTCGTGGTTAAAGAATTATTTCTAATTGGCAGTGGCCCATTCTACTATTTGTGTAAGAACACAATATTACAACAACAAAAACGGCAAAGGTCTTCCCCTGAAGAAGAATAAACTACTATCATGACAAATCCGGGTTCTAGCAAAATCAAAGTCTAAATGGAATTCGTAAACAAGGTGGTTTCAAAGAAATAACCTTCGGGTCATTCATACGACGAAATGTGTGGCTCCAATACTCCTACTATAAACCTGAGCCATCGAACCTGCAATTTGATTGATGCTCGAAAAAACCTTCATTCCTGCGACTTAACATGCGCACCTGGGAATGGCATTTCAACTACTCCACACACATAAATTATCTTCCCAAAATTTATACAATAAATCAAGCCTCTGCTTGTTATCAACACTGGAAGATTAATAAACTTACAAGTTTATTTTATTTTACCATTCAGTTCAACCCGTGAATTTACCATACATATGAAAAGCTTTATTTCACTTTCGAGTGTATTTACGTCATGATTTTATATAAATACAAAAATATCCTATTTGATACAAATATCATTTGCTTCCCGTTTCATGCCTCTCCGTCTTATATGAAACATATACTTTGCTCATAGCAAATATCAACTGTTCAACCAGAACTGACATGTTGGTTGAATGCGGGCTTGCGCTAACCACTCTCCTTCGGAAAATCTCCTGTTCCAGACTAGAAATGTTTAAACTACTTCATAGGCTCTTTCTCAATACATATGATTATTAGAAAATATAATATCCAAGAATTATTTAGAAAAATTATAAAAATTATTATTATTATTATTATTAGTGGATTTTTATTATTATTATTATTTGTATTATTTCAAATATGTTTAATTATCATCTCATTATGTGAGAATCCACATGTTCGAACCTTCGAATATGGAAAAAATATCCATTCCTCAACAAAAATAAATTTAACTTTTACAGTTACATCGGCTGATTACCGTGATTTCCCAAAAATATGAAAAATTCAAATAAATGCTCGAAATGCTCGGTCATCGATCCTAAACTGTTCTGAGTGCTGAAAATACTCAGAATAACTCTAACAAGTCTTGCGTAAATCATTACAAGCTTTAAATACGACGAAAAAAATGTGTTGGTCATCTGCAGAAAAATAGTTTGTTCCAATTAGCTAGGCATAATATAATTCAAATGTGGCTTACATTTCTTGATGGTCTTGAAGTGTAGTAAGCCTGGTCTATACCAGATTTATCCATAGACATGCCCTATCGGACAAGCACGTATAATCCTTGTATCGGCCGCCATTGTAGACCCACAAATCGTCTAGTCAGACATAGTGGTAGTATCTTTTGACGTTTGAATAAACTGTGGTTCCATTTTAATATGGGCTTCTATCAAAGCCATAACAGTTTGTTGAAATAGGGTCAGATCTAAGTGATCTCTTCTTAAATGTGTCAGTTGTAACGTAACTCACTGTAATCTCATCAGTACAAGAAAAACGTTGACAGTCTAAGCAGTTAACGGCTGTTCTGAAGATCGTTCCCTGGGCATGGTTTGTATATCACCATCTGCCATGCGCTAGACAACTTGCAGTTTCCCTTGCGTAGACTAATGAACGCTACCGTTATAGACTAGTCTTCAATGTACTGACAGATCGAAGTGGTTAACTAGTTACAAAAATGAAAACTGACTTGAAATGGATTTAATCATCCAAGTATTAAGTTACTATTGGACTGTGACAAAATACTATTTCCTAGACAAAGTCTAGCATATGTCCTTTTGGAAATATAAATATTTCCACCAATGTCTGTAGAAATCAATCACCTCAGTGATTCTCCTCACCAGAAACTTACTAAGTTCCAACTCGTTTGCGCAGCACTTCTCGTGACTATCACGATTTGAAAAGAACTTCTGCGTAGATACGGCAACCATGTGCCTTGGCTCAGCGTAGACGCAACTTGCTTGCCAAGTGCTTGTGTTAGAATGAACTGACCATGCCTGCTCCAGCTGGCTTTTATTCAAAACGCTCAGGGTCACGCGTCATCGCCTGATATCTGGAAATCCTCATATCTCTTGAATCCCTGGTCCGATTTACTTGATACTAATTGCATTCTCTTTCATTTGGCCGTGCCAGTAATCTGATCCCAGTCTCAAGTCTCTACTCCGTAGTTAACTATTTAATCAATAAATAGCCTCCACCTCTGCTGTTACTCGCTACGTCACTTGACATCCAACTATCGGTAAAATCCTTCGAAATGCTTCGAGAAGCAATGTAGCGCGATATTCAAATATCTGAACTTTCAAAAGCGGCTACAGCCTTTCCCTTGATATCTAGGTGTCTGAAACTTGGAATACCCATTCCTAGAGTTGGGCACAGTACGAGCAAGTTAAACAAGATCTGCAAACCTTTAACATCTCTGAATCCGTTATACAAGACAGACAAGTTCTCCGGAAAATGTTAAAAGAAGACCCACAGAGTAAACTTAAGAGAGGGTGGAGACCAAAGAGGTCAGAAGCAGCTAAACAACTACATAGTCAGAAAATGAAGGAGATATGGGCTGGGAAGAAGACTCTTAAGAATGTGAAACCAATCCCAACTCATCAAGCTGAAAACCATTTTGATTTACCTACGTAGTCCATAGTTGACTTATTCGAAGAAAGAATAATAATAATTATAACATATCCATGATTCGATGCAAACATACAGCATAGCCAACCCCAAGCATACTGTAGGCTACTACTGTATAGTTTGGTTTTTGCCCAGACCAATAATTGCTAGGTTGGCTAATATAAACACCCCTGGTTTTTGTCACACACAGTGGGAATTAAGTCACGCATATGACTGACCTTATATGGTAGTGTATTTTGTATGTTATATGTTGGCAACAGTAATGTGACGTCATTGTGTGCGCCTAGGTAACAGTTGAGATCTGATGCACCCGACAAACTTGGCTGCCATCGTTGAATGAGCGAGAAACAAAAACACATAGGCCTATTTACGTAGAGCACAGCCCAGAACGCACAAAACCTCCCATTAATATTACTCTTCATAAATTCGTCATCACACTGCACGTTTACAGTGGTCGTAGTTTCCGATAATCATGAATGAGAGCTTCAAAATGAGACCAAGTTTCCTGCTGTACGTTTATCCTGAGCTGAGAAAACCTTACGTCATAAAAAGTATAAGAACTTTTTATTGGGTAGTTAAAAAAAATTCAATCTTGAGATTTGCACTACTAATACTTGTGCTTATAACATATAAAAATTTCATTACCCTCAGTCAAGTAGTTTTCCATGAATATAGTTTTAAGTGAGTGGTTCCTAGAAAAGACGTCAAAAACACGGACAATTTTTCATACAACCACAAATAAATAAATAATTAATAAACTTGAAAATAATTGGCTTATATAGTCTATAACGCAGAATTAAACAAGGAAAATATTGGTGTAACTCGTTTGTCAATAGGTCTGTTGGTTTGCTTGTAATTAAGGCCTAAACTGGAGAATCCATAATAAGAAATCCGATATGAAAATCATCTATTATCCGCATTAATCAAGATGTGAGTGTCAAAGGCAGGTTCTCGTCTGTTCTCTGTTTTAACCAAGTTGTGAGTGTGAGACCAGTTTTAATAAACTGCTGTACTTACAGCATCAATGTCTTCCTCAGACGAACTAACGACAATGCAGTCTATGGGGTCATTCAAAGCTTCTATGATCTGTTCTTCATTCATTGTAATTCAGGACGATATACCAGCCGTTTAAAAGAGAAAAAGGATGCATATACACACATCACAAACAAAAGCACCCATCATTGCAGCAATGAAGCACTGACCCGCGAGACTTTTAACGAAATGGTAGCACGTGAAACAGGTTTCGCTGGCCAGCATTGCCAACTGTGTTACATCACACATTTACAAGACTTCCACTCAGTGCCGGCTCAAGGTTTCTTTTTGGCACATGGGAGATCGGGGATTAGCGCCCCTCTCTTAAAAATGTATTCGTCTTTTAATTGGTTGGTTGGTTCTTCAGTTTAGGGGCTGCGACAACAGGGTCATGTAGCCCCGTGTACTTTGGGTGTGTGTAGAATCTGTCTGATAACCGGTGTTAATTGTGATGGCTGAATTAGGGGGTGTTATCTGTTTTTAATTCAAGTAAGGACTGCAGACATTCGATTTCCCAGTAGTTCCAACTTTTGCTACCAAACGCAACCGTCAACGACCAACTACTTCTGAACTTTGTTACTAGATGCCACCGGAATCGGCTCCTGGCGACGAACGTTGGAACCTAAGAGCGTTAGTCAAATATGAGTCGTCCAGTTGCAAAACTCGTTTAATCCACTTGTGAATAAGAATCATGTCGTAACATTATTTATTTTATTAGTTTATTTTATTTTGTTTGATTTTGATTTTGTTTTATTTTGATTTTGTTTTGTTTTGTTTTATTTTGATTTTGTTTCGTTTATTTTGTTTTATTTTATTTTGTTTTGTTTTATTTTGATTTTCCAGAAAACATACAAAAACAAAAAACACGAGGGAAAAAAATCAAAAACTAAAGCAAAAGGATAAAACAAAAAACAAGAAATACAAAGCAAAAAGCAAAATTCAAAGAAAGCAAAAGCAGATAATGAACACAAAACCAAAACCAAGAAAGAAAAGCAAAAAGTAAAATTCAAAAACAAAAGCACAAAGAAAGCACAAAACCAAAAAACCAAAAACACAAAGCAAGAAGAAAAAATTAGAAAAAAAAAAACAAACAAAAAAGATACGTGATGCAAAGTCCAGAGAAACGTTTCTCATGAAAATGATTCTTATTCACAAGTGGATTAAACGAGTTTTGCAACTGGACGACTCTTTAACCTATAATTTAGCTTCACACAAGTGTGATTGGTGAAAGGTTCTTTATCATGCCATAAATCTATGACATGGGACCGCCGGCTTTACTTCCCCTCCGTAGGAAGGCATACTGCGGGATTTTTAACGCTATGAAAAAATCCGACGACTTGAGCCGGGTTTGAACCCGCATCTTGGGCATAGAACGTCTTGTAATTAATAAGATGTAATAATTTTATTGTTTAATACAAATTAAAATAAATAATTGAGTTTTGTATTTACAGAAAAGTTAACTAATATAATTACAAATACTGTATCATAAAGACTTATTGTGAACAAAGTTTTAAGAACACACTTTTCTCGCCTTAAGCTTGGCAAAGTCTTACAAAATTGAATCAGTATCAATAGTGTTTGAAGTTTGGTTTTCAATTGCCAATGTTGCCATTATGAAAATGAAAATCCACAGCCTGCTTCCAGTCGATCGACCGGGTCAGGGAATGGAATGAATGAATGACGCCCCTATCTAGCGGCGAGGATATGAACTGTGCCGGCTGCCGAAGCCTGTCGCACTCCCCTGAGGCAATGATTAAATGAATGACATATGAAATTGTGACAGGGAAAACCGGAGTACCCGGAGAAAAACCTGTCTGCCTCCGCTTTGTCCAGCACAAATCTCACATGGAGTGACCGGGATTTGAACCACGGACCCAGCGGTGAGAGGCCGGCGTGCTGCCGCCTAAGCCACGGAGGCTCGACCGTGAATCTCGAGATCAAGAGCCACGGGACTTCCTTTTTACGTGGAATCCGAACCACAGGAAATAGCATTTCACTTTGAAAATCTCACATGCAATCACCGGGAATCGAACCCGGACCGCCAGGGTGAGAGGCATACAGCTAGACCGCTGAGCCACCATGCCATTACAATATTCCAAATGATACTGAGATTTAATATCTCAATAAAATGTCGAGATTTAATACTTAATATTTTTACATATTCAGGGGCGCCAAAGTTTATATTTCAGTTTTATAGCGCTGAAAAATCCTGCTTCACCGGCTCGGCGCCCCAGTCGTGCCAGCGCCCCATGTCGCATGCGCCACGCGCCGGCCTCGCTTCCCCTACTCTCTCTTGACACTCGATCAAAAACATCATTGAAATTGGAAACTCTGCGAGAAGACACTTTGTTGTTAAGTCAATTCACGGAAGTTAGCCTACATTCTTACCTTAGGCGAACCTGAGGCGAGCCTTTGCGCGTTTGTTTTTGTCACGCGTCAGATTTCAAGGAAAAGGGAGCAGTATTGCCGTTATGGCGGCTTCGGTGAGATTCTATGCCCAAGATCGCGGATTCAAACTCGGCTGAAGTCGTCGGATTTTCCCAGAGCGTTAAAAATCCCTCAGTATGCCTTCCTTCGGAGGGGAAGTAAAGCCGGCGGCCCCATGTCATAGATTTATGGTATGTTAAAGAACCTTCCACTAATTACACCTGTGTGAAGCTAAATTATAGTTAAACATTTGACAAAAGCTCTTAGGTTCCTACGTTCGTCGCCAGGAGCCGACTGCGGTGGCGTCTGGTAACCAAGTCCTGAACTAGTGGCGTTTGGCGGCAAAAGTAGGAACTACTTCAAAAATTCAATGTCTGCAGTCCTTACTTGAATTGAAAACAGAAACACACACTAATTAAACCACCACAATTAACACCGGTTATCAGACAGATTCTACACACACCCAAAGTGCACGGGGTTACATGACTGCGTTGTCGCAGCCCCTAAACTAAGGAGCCTACCAACCAACCGCTGTTGTTAATACGTTTTAGGAGCTTCCTTGGGATATCTATGGTTGTCTGTCCTGCGTACTTGGGTGTGTGTTCAATTTGTCTAATAATAACTGTGTTTCTGTGATATAATAATATCGTATGGCCTTGGGTGCTGGGTGCAAGCTTTGTTAATTGACACCCAGAGAGCAGCTTGCATGTCGAATTTCGTCGTTCCTTTGAACGCTATGAAACTCAAGGAGGTTAGATATCTAAGCTCCTTGACACTACAGCGCTTTCTAGTAGAGAATGGAGGAACTTTGTGTTGGCGGAAAATCCCGAGATTAATTTTGCCATTGAACACGGCCTACTGAATTCAAATGTTTTTTTAAACATGCCAACATCGTATGACATCCATGTCGTGATTTTTATCGCCTTTCAAAAATCACTTACCTCGGCCAGGGGCGAACCTGCAATCTTGGGGTTGGTAGTCCGACACGTTAACCACTCACCCACCGTGGCAAGCTTGTTTCTGTGATGACTGTAGTAGTAGTAGTAGTAGTAGTAGTAGTAGTAGGAGTAGTGTGTAGCTAGTATTAGCGTCGGGGATAACCGGTGCAACGGGACTTCATATATGGTTCTTACCTGCCATTTGCCTGATTGATTATTAGCCTATTTTCAATTTTGAAAAATAGGCTTATGAGATCACCTTTTGTCCGTGTGTGTGCGTGTGCGTGTGCGTGTGTGTGTGTGTGTGTGTGAGGTGTGTGTGTCCCCCCCCCCCTAATAAATTCTAAACGGCTGGAGCGATTTCAATGAAACTCGGTCAATTCATAGCACTATTCCGGACGACCTCGACCGTGCCCTCCAAATTTTGTTACGTCTCACCAATCCAACATGGCGGCTGTGCGAAATATTTCACCAGCATTCAATATCTCCGAAACTATTTCCGATATCACCCTGGAAATTTCACGGTGATAAAGAAAACTACCAGAAGATCACCTATGTGCCTTTTGAAAAGCTGGTAACTACAAAACCAACATGGCGGCCACGCGAATTTGCGACTTTTAAATAGACGTTTCTCGCGATTTAACCAACCAAACGCAATAAAACTCGGTACAGTATATGTTTATACACACTGTAATGCACCGACATATAATTTCGTTCAATTGTTTACATAACCACAAGATGGCGGATGTGCGAAATATTTCACCGGCATTCTATATCTCTGAAACTATTAGCGGTATCACCCTGAAACGAACATGGCGGCCAAGCAAATTTGAAAATTTTAAATAGACCTTTCCCTCGATTTAATGTTCCAAACGCAACGATATCTGGTACAGGAAATGTTTATACACATTGTAATGCACTGGTATCTAATTTAGTTCAATTGTTTACATAACCTCAACATGGCGGCTGTGCGAATTTAAAAATTAAGTTTTTATTTCTTGTGTCGTAATCATGCGATCGAAGTGAAAGTTTGAATAATGAACCTACGCAATAATTTTCTTTTAATGGTACATGACTCTATGGCCTATGCTTTTAACAATCCAACATGGCGACCATCCGAAATATTTAGACGGCTCTGAATATCTACGAATCTATTATAGCAATCAAACTGATTTTGTTTATGTTCATAGGGGCTATGAACTTAAGATCACCTATAGGACTTTAAATAACCTAGTGATCACAAATCCAACATGGCGGCGACGCGAAGTATAAATATCCACATGGACGTTTCTCGCAATCTAACCATCCGAGTGCAGTGAAACTTGGTACAGTAAATCCTTATACGAATGTTAATCATCTGGCATCTGATTTATTTCAATTGTTTCCACAACCACAAGATGGCAGCTGTGCGAAATTTCAAAATCTCCTTGTTACTTCTTGTGTCCTAATCATGAGATTGAAGTTTGAATGCTACACGTACACAATAAACTCTAGGACCTACATATATCAAATCCAACATGGTGGCCATCCGAAATATTTAGTGGGTTCTCAATATCTACGAATCTATTACAGCAATCAAACTGAAATTTTGTATGTTGATAGTGGAAGTTAACATAAGTAGGATATATGAAAATAGGCTGTATAGTTCTTCACGGAACTACTTGTTTTTTTTTTAGAATTACTTGTATAGGGCTAAAAAAAAGTCTCATTTGTGCATGCAACCCATTCTTTTTCAACAAATAACAGCACAAACAATATTTAAAAAAAAATCCTAAAATAAATTAACAATCAATAAAATACCTTGGAAAATGGATCTCAGAAGATCTCAGTAAAATAATGGCCCTCGAACAAAGGAGGTTCAAACTACAGTAGACAGGGAGAAAACTGTATGCCTCGAAACATCTGTCGCTGAATGTCAAACTGACACTATAATGCAGTAGTCAGATCATCAATCCTCTACGCTGCTGAATGCCTGTTTCTAACTAAGATCCCCCAGGGGCTCACATCTAGTGGGACGTGGGTTGGCGACCACGGGTCCCCAGCTGAGTCCGGCATTGCTTCCACTTACTTGTACTGGGCTTCTCTCCATCTTCTTTCCTGTCGACCTCACTTGGTCAACTCTTGTTCTCTTCCGACCCCGACGGAATTAGGGTATTCGAGGCCTAGGAAGTCTCTTCATTTCCCGCCTTAATTGGCCCTTGTCTCATCTTTTCTGATTCCCTCCTTCTGCGAGGGGTCAGCCTTCTTTTTCTTTTCATGTTATCTCTTGCCTTCTGCTCAAGGCCCTCAAGGAAACCGGGTGTATGTAGCCCCACCACTCTTGGTGTACCCTAGATAATGCTACACCCTCAGGGGCTCATGGATGGTGATTTCGTGAGTTGGCGACCCCGAGGGATTCCTGAGCTGGGTCCGGTTTCCCCCTTTTGTCCCTTCCCTGTGGGGAGGACCCTCTCCTCTTTCACTTTCCTATCTGCCTTTCATGGCTCTCCTTCCTTCCAAGTCCCTCAATCCGCTTTCTTCGAGGGTTGAGGGCATTTCTTTTCCTCCTGTCCTTTATTTGCTTATTCTCCTTTAGTTTTCCATTTCTTCTTCTAGTATGTAGGTTAGTAGTTAGTTTTAGTTTAGATTGCATTTCATTTTCATCTTCACGATCACCCAAACCATCAGGGGCCGATAACCTGGATGTTAGGCCCCTTAAAACAACAATTATCATCATCATCATCATCGTTTCTAACTAAGGGTCCTCAAGGTACAGGAAAGGAAATTCCTGCGGATAATAGTGGGACCAAGGATCTTTCCAGATGGAAGAAGTTGGTACAAATTAAATTGCGAACACCAGGAACATCTCACCGATACCATCAGAAGGAGACGCCTGGCTTTCTACGGCCACCTGTACCACCCCACCACAGGCTGTATTATTAGATCTTCAGGGTAGCCAAGAAGGGTAAAGTCACTGGGTTGCTGTGGATCAAACTAATCGAGAAGGGTCTTGCTGAACTTAATATTCAGCAAGACACAATAAATGACAGGAGTCTGACAGTTGAAACGGGGCCTGTTCCACGAATGAACTTTGCTACTTTTCACTTTGCACTTTGCACTTTTCAGTTCAGATTTTGCTCCACCATCACTTTTCAGATTTGTCTTGCAAAGTGAAAAGTGAAAAGTGAAAAGTTAGGAATCTTTTCACTTTAGAAGACTGTTATGTTCCTCCATTGGTGCAGAAATGCAAAGTGCAAAGGAATGATTGAAAAGTTTTCAGAAATCTTTGCAAAGAGACGATTCCCTTTTCAGCTGTTAATGAACAAGTCTCTACACTAGTTTCTCGGCGCAGAATTTGGTTTAGTGTTATAAATATGTTACGCAGGAGCTTTTTTTTAATCATCAAGTGAGGATAGTGATGAAGAATCCAACAAGAAGACGTACAAAGACAAGATGAATTTTCATAACCTCACTTTAATATAGACAGGTTAAAAGTTCCACCTGATCAATACTTTTATTAATTAAGATCACTGTGTGGTCATTAGTGGGACATGTTTCACCATGAAAAATAAAGCATTAAATCATGGAATAAATATACAGTTTGTTCATGGAATAAACATGATCGGATCATTCCTATGCAAAGACTTTTCACTTTGCAAAGAAATTGAAAAGTAATACATAGATCATGGTGGATCAGAAAGACTTTGCACTTTGCAAGAATTGAAAAGTGCAAAGTGAAAAGTGAAAAGTTGCAAAGTTTATTCGTGGAACAGGCCCCTGGCCTTTCCTCACATCCATTACAGAAGTTCACCACAACGCGTCCAGGAAATGGTCCGAGAAACGTAAGATAGCAAGAAAACGAAAGATTACTGGTCCAATAGAAAGGCTCAAGATATCAGCACAAAATCAGTCGTCAAACAATCCACCGAGAACACCAGAAGTGGCAGACAGCAGCTACAGCAAAAGCACCGTGGTCCATAGGTGGCCCAAACGACGAAAGAGGAAACACTCAAGAAACTAAATATCAATTCCCATGATGTGATCTCATTAAGTGATTAGTTTTTGGTCGATTTTGTACTTGCCACGTTGAGATTTCAGTTCAAAGAATCCTTCAGTACCAGGAAAGATGAGACAAGGGTCAATTAAGGCGGGAAAGGGAAAGACTTTCTAGGCCTTGGATACCCTAATACCGTCGGTGTCGGAGGATAATAAAAGTTGACCAAGGGAGGTTAGCAGGAAAGATGACACAAGTAAGTGCAAGTAATAGCGGATTCTTCTTCTTCTTCTTCAATAATCCATGACAATATTTTAACAACAAATCCAGGAATGGAGTGATCGGTTAAGTCAATATGGCCTGCGGCTTAACAAAGCTAAAACGGAATATATGACATCGGATGCAGGAGAAATCGGAACAATCCAAGTCGACGGCGATGACCTGTCTCGAACGACAAAATGTAAGTATTTTGGCTCTACGATAACTGCTGAAGGTCGTCTCACCGAGGTGGTCAACGTAAGAATTAATGCTGCGTGGATGAAGTGGCGAACAACGACAGTGTCATGTGCGATCGCCAGATGAAAGACCACCTAAAATCGAAGAGTTGCCGCACTGTCATTCGTCTCGTCGCGTTTTATGGTACTGAATGTTGGCCGACCACCAAGGAAGCAGAACGTCGGCTAAGTGTCATGGAGACCAAGATGACTAGGTTGGATCACAGCCCCAATGAAAGAATAAGGGAACGATTTGGTATCGCGGCAATCAATAACAAAATGCGTGAGGGTCGTCTGCGATGGTTTGGTCATGTGCTACGGTCAGGAGCGGACACCATTGCAAAACAGGGCTACACACTCTAGGTCACCGGGAAAAGACCCAAGGGCGACCAAGACAACGTTGGGCCGATACACTGCACAGGGATTGAAAAGCGTCCACCTACATCCGGACATGGCCCATGACCGAGTAAAGTGGCGACAGCGGATTCACATACCGGACCCTGCCACGAGGCGGGACAAACGCTAACGAAAAGATGAAGAAGAATATTTTAACCATATGTAATTTAATCCAGTTTGTTTTTCCACATATTTCTGTACTTGGAATTATTTTTTGTTGACCCGTTGAAAATTACAATATTAATTGACAATTTTATACAACAAATAAAAATTACGAGCCTTACAGTAGTCACATATGATGTGTAACACGTGACACTCATGTTATCCTACTATGTGACTGCCGGGAGCGCAAATCCCTTGTTAACAGTGAACTCTGTTGGTCATTGAAATAACTACTTGTAAAACTCCAGTGCCAATTCCTTTCAGAAAATATGATATATTGAATATTTTCACACCAAAGAATGACAACTTGAAGATGATTTATTGTAGGAATATATTTAATGGGGCCTCCAAACCTTGAAGTATGTGATATAGGCTAAAGTACATTCCAAATAGCGCTGTATTTTGGCCGACAGTACCTCGAGTGCTTACATTAAATAAGAATACAGCAAAAGTATAAAGACTTAATAAATAATAATTGTAATAATTATAATATGATATAATGAATATTTTCACACCAAAGAACGACGATTTGAAGATGATTTATTATAGGAATATCTTTAATGAGGCACCCAACCTTGAAGTAAATCGTAAGCGATATACATTCCACATAGCCACATGGCCGACAGTACGTCGTGGTACCAATCTCCGCCACCACGCGCGCATATTGTTTCCGTTGCATTTCCGTTTCATTTCTTCAAAATCACCCCCACAAAATATACAGCCGTACCAATCTCCGCCACCACGCGCGCTCATTGTTTCCGTTGCATTTCCGTTTCATTTCTTCAAAATCACCCCCACAAAAAATATACAGCAACCGAGTGGAAAAATGTTACATATCAACAAATATATCGGATGTTTCGAAGTTTCTTTTTTGAAACCAGAACCGCGTCTGTATAAGACTTTTCTCACATAATGCGCACGGCCTTGCACAACATTGTATGTGCAGTATATTTGGCAACAGCGCTCCATTTAACGGTTACACACACTATAATGAGATGATACTAATAATGGTAGAGAAATGTTAAATGCCATTTGAGCTCTGTGAATATCACAGGAAATACTGTTAGATTCCGTTCGCTTGAAACTGCACGGTATTCAAAACTACGTGGAGCATACATCCTACAGGATATTACAATGTCAAGCTGGATTGTCTGTGTGAGAGAGAGAGAGAGAGAGAGAGAGAGGGAGGGAACGAACAATTGAAGATAGCATTGCGCTCTATATTCCGGTCGTATGTGATGCTCTCAGTCATAATAATGACCGGTCCAATCATGGAGGGAGAATGGCTATTTTCTTATCGTCAATATTTCAATGCTTAACAATGTATACACACACACAATCGATTTATCAGCATCCTTTTCCAATAATACGATATTGTGCTCCTGTAATTCAGACTGTGAATGGGGGGAAAACATTACAACGGTTATTTTATTCATAGAGTGATCTCGGAATGTTCGAAGCCCGACCGGGTTCTAAGTACAGTAAATATGTTTCACCTGCATAGAAGAATGGGCAGGGGGTTCCTCAGTTTAGGGCCTGCGACAACGCGGTCATGTAGCCCCGTGTACTTTGGGTGTGTGTAGAATCTGTCTCATAACTGGTGTTAATTGTGATGGCTGTATTTGTGTGTGTAATCTATTTTTAATTCAAGTAAGGACTCCAGACATTCGATGTTGCTACCAAACGCAACCGACAACGACCAACTAGTTCTGAACTTTGTTACTAGATGCCACCGAAGTCGGCTCCTGGCAACGAACGTTGGAACCTAAGAGTCAAATATAACCTATAATTTAGCTTCACACAAGTGTAATTAGTTCTTTTTCATGCCATAAATTTATGACATGGGACCGCCGGCTTTACTTCCCCTCCGAAGGAAGGCATACTGAGGGATTTTTAACGCTCTTATCCGACGACTTCAGCCGGGTTTGAACCCGCGACCTTGGGCACAGAAGCTCAGTATGATACCAACTACGCCACCGAAGCGTCCAATGGGCGAAGGGTAGTGTTGGTAGAATTGCATTCTACACAAGTAATCCTCTGTGCTTAGAATGTGCTATGTCGTACTACAGTGAAAGCCTTCTATATAGAACGGAGCCTCACCGGGTCGTGTGACGGACGAAGAGTGATTAGTCACCGCCAGTTGACTAGTATTTGCCGATTACACCACAAATATACAACAAACAATTGTATCGGCAGTTTCGAATGGATAGGGAAATAAGCCCTGAATGCTGTCATTTGAATTTATTACATACGGAGCTGGCAAGATACCTTAGTTGTGATAATTAAGACTTGTAGTGAAGTACTATAGTCTATCTCGTATCCCGTGAACATGGTTAGGTATTGAACTAAACGTCGAATTTTCCTATTGGAGACTTATCTTCTCAAGAAGAAGTCGTAGTGTTCGTAAGTTTGAGCGCCGTGCAAATTTTTCTTGTGGGGAAATCACAAAAGTTATACAGAAGCAATCCGCGTAATTTGTAGGCTCTCGAGAACGAAATAACTCCAGTTTTCAAGGTTTCACGTTTTCAAGCTTTCACGTTTCACGTTTCAATTTTTAAAGTTTCAAGGTTTCAAGTTTGAAATATCAAGCTTTAAAGTTTTCAAGGTGCACGTTTGAAGGTTTCAAGTTTCAAGGTTTCATGTATTACATTTCACGTTTCAAGATTTCAAGGTTTCAAGTTTCAGGGTTTCAAGTGTCAAGGTTCCAAGATTCAAAATTTCAAGGTTTCAAGTTTCGAAGTTTCAAGGGTTCAAGTATCAATGTTTTGAGTTTCAAGATTTCAAGTGTTCAAGGTTTCACGTTTTAAAGGATTCAAGTTTCGAAGTTTCAAGAGTTCAAGTTTCGAAGTTTCAAGATTTCAAGTATCAATGTTTTGAGTTTCAAGATTTCAAGTATCAATGTTTTGAGTTTCAAGATTTCAAGTGTTCAAGGTTTCACGTTTCAAGGTTTCAAGTTTTAAAGAGTTACGTTTTCAAAGTTTGAAGTTTCAAGGTTTACAGTTTTCAAGGTTTGAAGGTTTGACGTTTCTAAGTTTCAAAGTTTTAAAGTATAAAGTTTTTTTATTTTACTTTTGTTTTGCTTATTTATTTACTATAGTCCAGTGCGTTATTTCTACCATGCCACGCGATCAGTTTGAGGGAGGTCCGTCCATCTGTGGCACCAGGTATACAAGAAAGGCTGCTTGATGAGGGTTGTGGAGGGATGTATCGCCACCTGCTTTCTACCTGCCGTAACACGAGCTTCCAACCCCTTCATCACTCATGGCCCGAAATAATTATACTGTTTTCTCTCTCTCTTTCTCTCACGGCCTGATAGAAGATGACCACGCGTGGTACATCATTATTGTCATAATACCTAGAATGATCAAGCTGCAATATTATTAATGTCAAGGTCAATCAGTTCCACGGGGTGCAACATATGGCTGAATGTCTTGTGATTTAAAATGGTCATCGCTAACAACTAAAAGTAGTGTCGTGGTGTTGCAGAACCAATGGATAGGTCTTTTTTTTTGTCCATTCGTCAACAAACAAACAAAAAACAATAACATCATGGTGCTGTAAAACCAATGGATATGTCTATATTCGTCCATTCGTCAACAATAAAGTCATGGTGTTGCAGAACCAATGGATATGTCTTTATTCGTCCACTCTGTCAACAATAATAAATAAAGTCATGGTGTTACAGAACCAATGGATATGTCTCTGTTCATCTATTCGTAAAAATATTGTCATAGTGTTGCAGAACCAATTGATATGTCTTTATTCGTCAACAAAAATATTAAGTCTTGGTGTTAGAAAACCAATGGATATGTATTTATTCATATATTCGTCAACAAATAATGAATGAAGTCATGGTGTTGCAGAACCAATGAATTTGACTTTATTCGTCCATTCGTCAACAATAGAAAAAATCATGGTGTTGCAAAAACAATGGATATTTCTTCATTCGTCTATTCGTCAACAATAAGAAAGAAAGAAAGAAAGAAAGAAAGAAAAAAAGAAAGGAAGAAAGTCATTGAGCTGCAGAAACAATGCAATTCGTCTATTCGTCAACAAAAGAATCAAGTCATGGTGCTATAGAACCAATGGATAGACTATGTCTTTATCTTCCTTTTATCACTTTCAGACTTCAATCTGCAGATTTCTTCTTTAGTGAGAGAAGCCATGTTAACAGTGGATCGAATAATACTCTTTTATATTATTTGTGGACAGTGAGAATGAGGAATGGTTCATATTCCGGGGTTACAGAGGGCTTCGACTTCACACGTGCAGAGGCTTCAGTGAGCCTTGGTTTGTCCTTTTAAATCGACAAAATCGAGAATAAGGAATTGCGGTATTATCGAGACTTTGGCGGAGAAACTTGGCCTTGAGTGTTCTTGAGCGGTACCGGCCATAGGCAATCTAGCGTTACCGACCGAAACTAGAGCTAAGTTGCCCGGCCCTACCAAGCATTACTATTACAGTATAGCAATTGCTTGTGGGTATTTGATTTGCTTTACAGGCTATTTATTCAGTTTTATTATAATTACTTATTTTATTTTTACACAGTTATTCACGGAATAGTTGAAATAATTACAATTGAAAGCCCAGATTCTCTCAATATAAACTCTGCATCCCTCGCTAATATTACTACAAATACACCTACCTGTGATTGCTGATAACTGGCCATGTTGTGTTGTTGGTTTCCGTTCTGTTGTTGCTGTTGTTGTTGTTGCTGCTGCTGCTGTTGTTGCTGTTGCTGTTGTGGATGCCCGTGAGGATTTATAGGTGGAATATCAAATTCCTCATCGCCGAAACTCGGGGTGTGAAATGTCTGTAAACAAAGAAAAACTAACATTGATCGTTGATCTTATTTTATGGTGCCTAGAGTTTATGAGAGAGTCTTGTCTTCAAAACACAAACACACAAAATACAAGGGACAAGTACAGTACAGTCATAAAATTATTCTTGTTGCTTCTCTCTTTAAGCAGTATCTCATGTCATAACTAGGACTGGTAATAAGCGATGTTCTAATCGATAATTTGAAATTCATCGAAAACGATTAATCGATTTATCGACTGGCCGCTTTATTGATTGATCGGCTAACCATAGAATCTATTGATTAATTTGTACACACGAGATAAGAACAGAAGTTTAAATGATAGGTTATCGCTTAAGGGGTCAGGTACAGCTTATGACCTTCAAAAACTCAATTTTTATTTTATTTTATTTTATGCTCCTATCCTTTAGGAACATTTTCGGGCAAAAAATATCCTTTAGGAACATTTTGGTGCAAGAAATATCCTTTAGGAACATTTTGGTGCAAGAAATGTGTCATTATGCGCCGTAGGTTTTGAGTTATGATTTAAGAGGCAACGCCCTGCATCCAATGTTCATACTGGTTAATGGTATCTAAGATTTATGCACAAATGTTTATAGCTTATTTTCTCAGAAGCTTGCCACGGAGGGTGGGTGGTTAACGTGACGGTCTACTAACCCCCAAGCTTGCAGGTTCGCTCCTGGCAGTGGTAGTGTTTTTTTTAAGGCGGCAAAAATTACGACACGGATGTCATACGATGTTGGCAGGTTAAAGAACCCATTTGAATTCAGTAGGTCGTGTTCCTAATGGCAAAATTAATCTCGGGAGTTTCCGCCAACACAAAGTTCCTCATTTCTCTACTAGAAAGCGCTATAGTGTTCAAGGAGTTTAGATATCTAACCTGCTTGACTTTCATAGTGCTTCAAGGAACAACGAAATTCGACATGCAAGCTACCCTCTGGGTGTCAAATAAAGCTTGCACCCGGCTCCCGAGGCCATACGATACTATTTTCTCAGAGTTGTGATTTTGACACCTGTTTTAATGATATCTCAAAAACTAATTGACGTACACTAATGAACTTTTTGTGTGTATTTCTGCTTACTATATCTACAAAATGATGTAGATTCATGTCTCTCTCTACGATAGTTTCTTTAAAAAAATGTAGCAAAAATAGTGTAAAATTTTGAAATTTTCTTTTCAAAACCAAAGGAAAAATATTTTTTGTTAAGATATGTTGCTGAAAGTACTTGCATTTCTAGAGGATTATCTTTGTAGTCAAATAACATTAACAGAACCTAATAATGCTGAAAATAACAGGAGTTATCACTAAAATGCCGCGGCCTTGTATGATGAACAACAACCATTTTTAATTTTGAAAAAAAAAAATACCCAAATTATTTTTTGACATGAATATAATGCTGTTTCTCATATAAAATAGTGCCATTGCTGTAACTGTTGTAGTTTTGAAGGAAAAAGAAAAAGATAATTAGTCTTTAGAATATGAATGAACCTGTATCTGACCTCTTGTTGAGTTTCGCTTATTTTCGGAATGATATTATAGAAATCTACACTGTCAACAAAACTTTGGAATATACTCCAATTTACTCCAATGACATCTTATAGTAAACCCATTGACCTTTATACAATAACTTATTAACAAGCTAAACATCAGTCCTTCTGAAAACAATAACAATCGTGGTTGGATAACAATGAAACGGTACAAAAACAAAGCGAACGAAGTGTCCCTTTTGAAAACCAAAACATTGACAATCTGTATCTCATGATGATCAGTATCAGTGTTTAGTAGTCCTCCCCACGCACGGAGGAGGCATGCTCTGAAGGAGACCATCAAGTTTATCCTGGGGTAAGAGGTCCCACTCCTCTATGCAGCGTTGGCATGACGGTAGTCTAAACTTTTGTTGAGCAGTGTATGGAAGTTACTTTTTACCTAAATATAGCTTGTCACGGTCGGTGAGTGGTTAGCGTGTCGGACTGTCAACCACAAGCTTGCAGGTTCGATCCTGGCCGTGGTAAGTGATTTTGGAAAGGCGACAAAAAATCACGACACTCATGCCATACGTTGTTGGCATGTTAAAGAACCCATTTGAATTCAGTAGGCCGTGTTCATAATGATAAAATTAATCTCGGGATTTTCCGTCAACACGGAGTTCCTCATTTCTCTACTAGAAAGCGCTATAATGTCAAGGAGCTTAGATATATAAACTCCTTGACTTTCATAGCGCTCCAAAGAACGACAAAAATTCGACATGCAAGCTGCCCAATGGGCGTCAATTAACAAAGTGCACTTCCTTGTTTATGTTAACAATAACCAAATAAGAGTCAGTGACAAACATCAATACAATTGGGGAGGGTTTTGAAAAAAAAAAAAAGAAGACGAAGTTTTCAGCAAAGATTTTGAATTCTTGTTTAATGTTTACAATTTAGGATAGGAACATTTTTGTTTTACCTTGTTTTAGCCTAGTTTTAACAAAAAAAAAGGTGCATTATTTAAAAATATAATGAAAATGAAAATCCACAGCCTGCTTCCAGTCTCCGACCGGGTCAGGAATGGAATGAATGAAGCCCCCAACTAGCGGCGAGGATATGAACTGTGCCGGCTGCCGAGGCCTGACGCACTCCTCTGGGGCAATGATTAAATGAATGACAGATGAAATGAAATGATAGTGGAGAGTGTTGCTGGAATGAAATTTTGACAGGGAAAACCGGAGTACCCGGAGAAAAACCTGTCTGCCTCCGTTTTGTCCAGCACAGATCTCACATTAAAAATATAATATGATACAATATATTATAATTAATAAAATGACTGTTTTGCTTCTGTGAGAACGAAGTACATCGATTAATCGACAAAACAATCAATTATTCGACCAACCTATTAATCGATTATACGACCATATTAATCGATTATTCGATATTTGACATTAATCGAAAAAAAGTAACTGCCCTAGTATTGTTGTTGTTGTTTGAGTCTTAAGTCTTTTGACTGGTTTGATGCAGCGCTCCATGGCTCCCTGTCCTGAGCTAATCGTTTCATCTCTACATAGCTACCACACCCTACATCCGAGGCAATCTGTTTAACATATTCTAACCTTGGTCTACCCCTACAGTTCTTGTCCTCAACCCTTCCTTCCATGACTAAGCTTGCTATTCCTGGGTGTCTTAGTATGTGTCCCACCAACCTATCTCTTCTCTTCATAAGCAGTCACCACACTCCTCTCCCATTCGCCGTAATTCCTCTTCGTTCGTAACCCTATCTACCCATCTGATCTTCATAATTCTCCTGTAACACCACATTTCAAACGCTTCAATTCTCCTCTTTTATGCTGCACCAACAGTCCAAGTTTCACATCCATAGGCTTTCAAAAATGACTTCCTAATACCTAAATCTATATTCGATGTCAACAGATTCCTTTTTTTGTAGAAATACTTTCCTTGCCTGAGCCAACCTACTTTTTATATCCTTTTTGCTTTGTCCATCACTGGTTGTTTTGCTTCCTAAGTAACTGAAGTCTCCTACTTCCTTTAGCTTTAGTATTAACGTTCGCAATTTTATTCTTTATCCCCGTCGCCATACATCTACGAAAGGATACATATATGAACTGTACGTAAATGCACGCACTGTTTTATAGTCTTCCTTCAAATCACATACACACAAAACAAGGAGGATAGCAAAATAACTTCCCATCCAGAAAGGAGAGAAGAAGAAGAAGCTCATCCTTGTTCATTCAAGAGAATAATAATAATAATAATAATAATAATAATAATAATATTAAAAATAATAAAAATCTACCTAATTCCTTCAAAATTGGAAAACAGGGAAACTGGTTTCCTCACACATAGTCTATTTGAAGTATATATCCACAATATTGTGAGTGGAAGTGTCTTCCGTATTCACTTCCATTCTCATGGCTTTCCAACACATTCAACTGTACTTTTATCTCCTCTATTCTCTTTTTAAAGGAGGGAAATGTGTTTTCTGCTTCCCTTCTTCCCCCCTTTCCTTTATATAAGAAGAAAAAGAGCTTTAAACAGAATAGGATGGGAGGGTGATGGTACTTGTAGCTCTATAGAAACGAGAAAAACTTTCCTTCTTATATTGGACCATTCGTCTTGTAATTTCAATACTTCTAACTCTCCATTTTCTTAACATCCTCTCTCAGAAAACAGGGAGAAACGAAAGAGAAGAGAAAGAGACGGGTAAGTTAATCTTAAAGCTTTCTTTTTGCTTCCCCATCCCTTCTTCTTAACCTCTACTCGCCCCAACAAAACTAATTTCCAACATATAGGTTTCTCTTTACCCCCCAAGATTTTCTGTTCTGATGGCAATATGGATTACTTGTGAGCTATATAATAACATACACACGATCCGGTATATATATATCAGGAAAAACGAGCCACTGTAATTTAAAACGAGTTTCTCAAAATGTGGGGTACAGCAATGTCCACAAACCACACTTCCCCCAGGTTTCATTTGGGGGATGCGATACTAAACCCTTATCTGCTGCTGACAATGTATGGTAGGGGGACTAGAATAGATGGTATATTGTCTCAAGAAGTAAGATAGGCGGGAACAAACCATTCAGACTATTACAAAACCAATGTTCAATCATGGTCCTCCGGGACGGAAAACCAAATTTAAGGTTAACAAGCTACTTATTCATAAAATGCAGACGAAATCCCTTCTAATAGACATTTCAGTCCATAACTCGAATAATATCCAACACATTTATGCTTAGAAAGTGACCAAATACACGCTTCTGGCTGAAGAGATCCGATAGATGTGGCGACAGGAATGTCACTGTATTGCTTATCATAATCTCTTCCACAGGGATCATACCGAAGTCGCTGAGGGCCAATCTCGATCAACTTGGGCTCCCCCATAATCTGCACAACGTAGTTATTTTAGAGCCCTGTTCCATAGTTCGTTCCTTTCTCAACCTACCGATATAGAGAACTCCACTCCATCTTACTACAAATGCCGATGAAATGGTGAATTGTACCCAATGACATGGCGAACATTATTATTATTATTATTATTATTATTATTATTATGAAAATAATAATAATAAAGAAGTACATAGATACATGCGAACTGCTAACATAACCGACACGTCAGACAGAGACTCCTTCCGTAACAACGTGAACAACTGGGAAGTCCAACCAGAGCAAGCAAAACCTATACCTTACAGACCACAATGGTCTGACGAAAGAAAATTGGTATTCTCCAACAGAGTGAAACAATACCGGCAAAATAAGAGAACGTCAAGAATTGAGTCAAAGTGCTTAACGCTTTCCAATACTGGGAAAATACGCTGTAAATAAATTAATTAATAATAATCATAATAATAATAACAACAGACCTGATCTGGTTCTTGTTGACCAAACGCATGAGGCACGCTACATTCATAGACGTGGCAATCCCAAACAGTGGCAAAGCTGTCAAAATACAGAGAGATTTCAGAACTACTCAGGAAGCAATGGCACGAGTCAGTACAGTTCCTTTTATCATCTTCAGCACTGGCGTGATTCCGAACAACTTAACGGTATCTGTCACAGAGTTGAATGACCTAGGCCTTTTTTAAAGTGACGCAGAAGACACTTGTCGAATAGTAAGTTTGTTCTTGAAGGAGTGAGGTAAAGGAGTAATGCCACTACAGAATGCCGTCATCGGAAGAATTTGCTCCTTATGATGTACTTAATATCTGGGATTGTAATTTTTTTCTTTCCAGCAAATGTGCTGGGAATGTGTAAGCGCATGCGCAAAATAAACAATAATAAATCTTTTTCGGCTTAATTTACAATAGATACCTACTTTATGAACTGTGTCCGTTATTTTTTAAAATTTAATTATAATTATTATTAGTTAAGTTAATTGAGGATGAAAATAATATCTTTAAGTTTTATGACTGCTATAAAATGCCAAGTATCAATATTTATCTGGGTTAATTCTTCACATAAAACACTTTAAAACAATGGTCAGACTTGTATAACACACAAAATTACTCAGAAATCAAAACAGAGACCGGCCACAGTAGAAAAGAGGGCTAACGTGGTAGCTCGTGCCTCGCTGGCATCGGGAGAGCGTAGGTTCGAATCCCACCTCGGCCGTCCTGAAAAGGGTTTTCGTGGTTTCCCCAATTTCACCACCAGGCAAATGCTGGGACGGTTCCTTTTAACAAGTCCGCACACGGCAGACTTCTCTCCAAAATCCCTTTCCTGACCCTACGTTAATTAGGCCTAAGTTAGCGGTCTGTCACCATCCCCAGTTGTATCTGCTGACAAAGAGTGTTCAGCTCCCAGACACCATCCTTGTGACGGTAGAGGAATGATCCCTTGCATAGTCCATGGGTGAAACCGTGCGGGAAACGGAGGGGGGGGGAGTGGGGAGGGGGGAGGGGGGGGGGGAGTGTGGAGGGGAGAGGGGGAGGGGGGATAAGGGAAAAATAAAAATTACGAGACAGAATTAAAAATATAAAAGAAATAGGATTTGAAATGCCTGTCCCATGATGATGTAGTGCGCATGACTCGGATATGAAGACCTCGGGTTCGATTCCTGACGTGAGGTCTGAAACGGGGTGCACTCAGTAGCTCTCTGACAGTGAGGCAGCGCCTCGTTCAGGAAAATAATGATTAACGGCCGAGGGGACCAGACGTGCTGACCAAGTGTCACCCAGAAATCTGCAGATGCCACGAACGTTTTTTTTTTAAATAATTTAAAATAAGGTAAATTAGAATACTTCTGTCCTCCTCTTGGCTCGTGAGGTAGAACTTAGGATAAGTGGGTTCGATTCCCACCTCAGCTAAGAGTGGTTTTACGAGGAATGTCTTTTTATACTCGAGGCAAATGCCGGCCGGGGTGGTGCCCAAATTACAGCCAGGGCGACCCCCTACCAAAATCCTAGCCGTAATATTACAAAACGTACACAGTAGTAGAGGCATCACAATGTTATAGGTTATCAGACAGATTCCACGTAAATAAATAAATAAATAAATAAATAAATAAATAAATATATAGGCCTAAATAAATAAATAAATAAATAAATATTATTTTCAAAATAAGTAAATATTAATTTAAAATAAAATAAAAATAATTAAATAAATAATACAGAATCAACAACTATCATTTTGCGGAGAAAATCAGTTTGAGTACCAGGAAACCATGGACTGAAGAACGGAAGAAACTCTTCAGTGCTCAGATGAAGAGATTTTGAGAGAAGAAAAGATCAACATCATTTGTTAAATGAGTTCTCTCACGCTCCTTAGTTAGGGCACAACGAATCAAAAATAAAATACATAAAAATAAATAAGTGAATTATTAAATAAATAAAAAAATAAATAATAAATAAAATAAGTTAATGAATAACAAAAATAAAAACTAAGTAAATAAATAATTAAAAAGGTTAATAAATAAATAGAAAAGTAAATAAGGAAACACATATTTTAAAGTAAACAAATAAATAAAATAATAAATAAATAAATATGTTAATACATAATATATATACAAATTAATAAGTAAATAAATATATACATAAAATCATTAATGAACTACTTAAATAAGTAAATCCATTCCTAGGCGAGAAAATGGTTTTTACCTAGAAACTGCTTTAAATCTAAATTCTGATCCAAAAAGTCGAGCTATCAAACGCGCTCTTAGGATGATAATTATGATCCCAGCTTTTCATCGAATGGGCAATACAAACAACAGAAAGCTTTTAAATTCTGATCTTTTAAAAAAGCTAGAGAGGATTGGATCAAGCAACGTACATTGATCAAAGTGTGATGGAACACCAAATTCAATTAGATGATGCTTTCAACCCGGAGTTAAAACCTGTGTCGTGCTTTAACCACATTACCTAAGGGGGCGGGGGAGAGGTGAGAGGGGGTAATGAAAGAGTACATCCAGCGCATTCTGTAACGAGGGTGGAACTGTATCTGTTCACAGACTGTTATTGGACTCGGATGACTTAAAGAAAGGTAGTGGTCGGTCGTTAATATGGGTATGTTTTAGGACTGGGGGATACTGTGATTAGCTACGTGTCTTGTAACTCTCCAGTCTGTCCACATGAATTTGCCGAATGACTTGTTATTGTGGTTTGAGTCTTCAGTATTTTGACTGGTTTGATGCAGCTCTCCATGTCTCCCTGTCCTGAAATAGTCGTTTCATCTCTACATAGCTACCACAACCTACATCTGAGGCAATCTGTTTAACATATTCTAACCTTGGTCTACCCTTACAGTTCTTGTCCTCCACCCTTCCTTCCATAAGTAAGCTTGCTATTCCTGGGTGTCTTAGTATGTGTCCTACCAACCTATCTCTTCTCTTCATTAGCAGTCGCCAGAAGCATCTCTCCTCTCCCACTCGTCTTAATACCTCATTTGTAACTATCTACCCATCTGATCTTCATCATTCTCCTGTAACACCACATTTCAAATGCTTCTATTCTCCTCTTTTCTGCTGCACCAATAGTCCAAGTTTCACTTCCATAAAGCGCCACGCTCCAGACAAAGGCTTTCAAAAATGACTTCCTATTACCTAAATCTATATTCGATGTCAACGGATTCCTTTTCTGTAGAAATGCTTTCCTTGCCTGAGCCAACCTACTTTTTATATCATCTTTGCTTCGTCCATCACTGGTTATGATACAATGTATATCATATGTAAATAACCCTCCTGGAAAAAATACATGTATTAGTTTACGATCACTAGGAACCGGAGTACCACTGGATGAATTTTGATGCGGTTTTCACCATTCTGTCAAGGATTTCTGGAGGAAGGTTTCTGTAAAAAAGCATTCATTTATGACCAAAGGAAGCTGAGGAGTAACGATTTCAGTGAATTGAGTAGAAGAGAAACCTGCCGTTTGTGCACCTTTTAAGCTTACGCTGGGTAAACAGTTAAAAGTATATATACTATGAGTGTAAGAATTGTTCACTATGAAAAGTTCTACAAAAAAGTCTGCGACAGCATATCTCTTTAATACATCGTCCACTATAAGATTTTACATATTCATTTCCTCCAAAAATCTCCATTCAGTGGAAATTTCAATTACTAGCTTCGGAGCGAGCCTATTACCCCAGCTTCGGCCAGCATCAAACTGTTGAGTCGTGCCGAGTTAAGACTTCAGAGAAGAGTATATGTGTTTGGAGTTTCGCTGTTCGCCTCGGCTTTTCTGAATTGCGTCTGGGACCTACCGTCCGTGCGTCTTTGAAGTTTACGCTGCGTAAACCGTTCAAGATACCGGGCGAAGTCGGTGCGGGTTTCTAGCGCTAGGTGTCACGTTTTTGAAAGGAATAGAAAATACACCCAGTAAACGTAATCGAAATTTATCTGCAATATTTGCACAACAACATTTAACCCTAGTTGGTAAACCTGCATGAGTAGAGACAATAACAACATGACGTAGCTTCAGTTCAGTATTTATATATTCAAGATAATAGAACCCCTTTTTTCACGTATTTCTACAGTATATCTCGAATTTTTAGCCTACTTATCACATTTTGTAAAAACTAACGGACCCGTGCGAGTAATCTCGCATGTTCATAAACCACACTTTCCCCAATAGGTTTATAATGAGAGACTTAAGGAGAAAGGTTGTTATGTTTTTATTTGAACCAAATGATTATAGAACCCTCTTTACGTTTCAGGCGTCCCTACGGCCAAAATGTGAACTGAACAGCAATTATGGAGCGTATCTTCCGGCAGCAGCAGTATCTGCAAATCGCACACTTCGTACAGTTTTTAGCCTATTTTCAATTTAAAAAAAAGGCTTATGAGATCACCTTTTGTCCGTGTGTGTGAGTGTGTGTGTGTGAGGTGTGTGTGTGTGTGTGTCCCCCAATAAAATCTAAACGGCTGGAGCGATTTCAATGAAACTCGGTAAGTTCATAGCACTATTCCCGGCGACCTCGACCGTGTCCTTCAAATTTTCTTATGTCTCACCAATCCAACATGGCGGCTGTGCGAAATATTTCACTAGCATTCAATATCTCCGAAACTATTACGGATATCGCCCTGAAATTGTGTACGGTGATAAAGGGCACTACTAGAAGTTCACCTATGAGACTTTAAAAAACCTGGTGACTACAATACCAACATGGCGGGCAAGCAAAGTTGAGACTTTTAAATAGACTTTTCTCGCGATTTGACTATCCAAACGTAATGAAACTTGGTACAGCAAATGTTTACACACATTGTAATGCACTGAAGTCTAATTTAGTTCAATTGTTTACATAACCTCAAAATGGCGGCTGTGCGAAATATTTCACTGACATTCTATATCTCCGAAACTATTACAGATATCACCCTGCAATTTTGTACGTTGATTAAGGGTACTGATACAAGTTTACCTATGTATATTTCATAAACCTGTAAAGTACAAAACGAACATGGCGACCAAGCGAATTTGAAATATTTTAATTGACTTTTCTCGTGATTTAACTCTCTGAGCGCAGTGAAATGTGGTACAGTAAATGATTTTGCAGATTGTAATGCACTGCCATCTAATTTAATACAATTGTTTACATAACCTCAAGATGGCGGCTGTGCGAAATTTTAAAATTAAGTTTTTATTTCTTGTGTCGTAATCATGCGATCGAAGTGAAAGTTTGAATAATGAACCTAGGCAATAATTGTCCTTGAGTGGTACATAACTCTATGGCATATACATATAACAATACTAAATGGCGAGCTTCCGAAATATTTAGACGGTTCTCAATATCTATGAATGTTTTACAGCAAACAAACTGTTTTTTTTAATGTTCATAGAGACTATGAACATATGTTCACCTATAGGACTTTCAGTAACCTGGTGAGCACAAATCCAAAATGGCGGCGACGCGAAGTATAAATATTTAAATGGACGTTTCTCGCGAATTAACTATCCGAGTGCCATGAAACGTTGCACGTTAAAAGCTTATACAAATGTTGATCCACTGGCATCTAATTTATTTGAATTGTTTGCATAATCACAAGATGGTTGCGGTGCGTAATTTTAAAATCTCGTTTTTACTTCTTGTGTTCTAATCATGCGATTGCAGTTTGAATACCACACGTACACAATAATCTTAATGTAATAGAACAAAATAAAAATCCAACCTGGCGACCATCTGAAATATTTAGACGGTTCTCAATATCTACGAATCTGCTACAGCAATTAAACTGAAATTTTGTATGTTGATAGAGGCAATTAACATGAACAGGATACATGAAAATAGGCTGTATAGTTATTCACGGAACTACTTGTTTAAAAGTCATTTTATAAAGAAATTTTAGATATTTATGAAATTCGAGTGCAATGCGTCACTGGTAATGTCTATTCTCTTTCATTTGAATGCTCATATTTCACGATCGGTCGCTTGTGAGCGCCGCAGGAGGATCTATACTACTGAAATAATATATAAGATATGATGATGAGGAAAAAGTACACTTATGAGATCGATCCGGGCAAATGTGTGCCTGTCTGTCTAAACGGCTGCAGCTATCAAAAGCAATTTTGAAATGAGTGAAGATCTATACCTGAATATTTCACGGCCATATCTGAAAATGACATCAGTACTACCAACTGCTGAAAAATCACAATTGAAATTTGAGCTCTATGTTGTATATCTCAGAAGTTATGCATGTGAGCTGTTCCAAAATTGGCACACACAGAGATAATGGTATACTGGAGCCCATAGATGACAGTGTTGCCAATATGATTCTATGTCTGCTGATAGGTCCAACATTCAAATGCATGTAACTTCTATACTATTAATGGGATTTCAACCAAATCACGTATGTGCTTTGTGTACCATCGCAGATATGACTATGCGTATTCTTTAGAGCCAACAGGGCTGCCAACTGATAATACATTCTGTCCCTATGTTTTCTGTTCTAATACCAATATATCAGAAAACATGCAAGCCAACAGCTCTAAACTCTGCACACGTATAAGTACCTGACATTCTAGATTAATTTAGAGTAACCGATATACGTCGATGCTGCCAACATGATTCTAAGCCTGCTTATAGGTTCAATTTTAAATGCATGTAACTTCTATACTAACGAATCGATTTCAAACAAATTTTGTATGTGCTTTGTATACCATATCAGATCTGACTACACGTATTCTTAAGAGCCATCAGGGCTGCCAACTGTTAATAAGTGCGCTCTCTAGAATTTTAATCCTAATTCCAATCAATATATCAGAAAGTATGCAAGCCAACAGCTCTAAATTTTGCACACATATAGTACCTGACATTCTAGATTAATTTGGAATGACTGATACATGTCAGTACTGCCAACATGATTCTAAGCCTGCTGATAGGTCAAATGTTTAAATACTTGTAACTTATATATTAACAAGTGGATTTTATCTCAAATTGGGAAAATAATAGATCATGATGTTTCAGAAGACACCCTACATGACACTGTTGCCAACATTATTTTACGGGCGCTGATAGATCCAATGTAACTTTCCATTTCTGATATATAGATTATTCATTGGCCTGAATATTACATTTTAAGAAAAGTAAGCTCTTTAGTTCGTCACGGAACTACTTATTAATAACTCGAAGTAATTCTTATTTCCGAAAGCACTTCGAAATATCCATTTACCTCCTATAGCGATGTTGCCTGCTAAATCGCAAACGAAAATCGATTTGATTGGCTGGTTAAAGTTACTTCACTTCTGACCGCTAGATAGCTCTTGCGTAGAACTGAAATGTCAAGTCGGAAGTAACGATGATATCACTATATGATACCGCCATCCCTTATACTTCCATTGTGAGGGCAATATAAGCAAAAGAAGACTTCTAAACTCAGTCTCGTTTTAAAACACAAGATAGGAGGATTAGATGGAGCAACAAACACTGATCAATTTGTGATAGCACACTAAATTGAATTGCCGTGGAAATGAAAGATGCCAGCCCATTAGAAGGGGGCTTTCAAACCAGAGTCAAAAGCTGTGTCGTGCTTTAACGACATTACCTAAGGGGGTGAGTGGGGTTGGTGAGAATGGAGAGGGGAGGGGAGAGGTAATGAAGGAGAAGACCACGAGGTAACACCCAGTGCATTAAAATACACCACAACAAGGGTTCAAGCTACAGTGGTGCAAATACTCATCGCATCGACGTTTTGTATATAACGGAAAATTCTTACTCATTTAATGGGGACCCGGAAAGTCCTATGTTTACAATGTTACATCTTTCTACATATAAGGAACATAATAAAGGAAGCTTTTCAGTCGGTCAACACAAATTTTTGTGTCCAAATACATTAGGCAGGAAAACAAGTATTTATATGCCCTAACATGAAAAACACTACATAAGACATTTATGAGAAGTAAAATACCATAAGTATTTATTAAATTGAATCCACCTTCGTCTTCTTCTTCCTTTATTAGGAATATTTTACAATACAGTAGTTTTCCTTAAACACAAAAATACTCTAATCGTCCAAACATTTTGGTATTCAGCATCTTCCTGGGTCGAACATCAATTCCGCTCGATTTTCCTTAATTCCACTCGGTCCTCCAAGGGACCCAAAAATTAGTTCCTCAACTCCGCTCAGGCTTTGACAAGGGGTTGGCAAAGGGGTTATCCCCAATGACTAAACAAATGTCATAACCCTACAGCTCGCATACCAAGGGCCGGGTCAAACACCCTCTGCAGCGCATGAGCGAATTCTTGAATGCAGCTGATTTTTCCGTTCTAGGCTGGAAAATAGTATTTTCAGCATCCGCTGCTGGTATCGAAAGTTTTTTTTTTTTTTTTACAAATGATACACCTATTATTATTATTATCATCTAAATTTAATTTTATAATGTCTGACTAGGTTAAAAAACATACAAACTTTTAATTATGCACATGTTAAAAATAATGCATACAATTTGTAGAAACATATGTATTTGACTTCGGAGCGATTGACCGATGGCGTGGTGGTGTTCGCAAGACATTGTTTTGCCGTTGGTCAACCGCTCTGATGTCAAGTCCGCTCATTCGTTAAATCAGGTATAAAGTGTTTGGCACATTATAACTCATATGGCAGAAAGTACAAGTGATTTAAAATTAATCATAATATTCTTTTAAATAAGTCTGCCAAGTTTTTTATTTTTTTTCTTCAAATTTTATGCATTGTTTTTAACATGTGCATAATTAAATGTTTGTATGTTTTTTAACCTAGTCAGACATTATTAAATTAAATTTAGATAATAATAGGTGTGTAATTTGTACCTAAAAATACTTTCGATATCAGCTGTGGATGCTGAAAATACTGTTTTCCAGCCTAGAACGGAAAAATCAGCTGCATTCAAGAATTCACTCATGTGCTGCATAAGGTGTTTGACCCGGCCCTTGGTATGCGAGCAGGAGGGTTATGGCATTTGTTTACGTCACTTAACCCCTTTTCCGACCCCTTGTCAAAGCCTGAGCGGAGTTGAACTTATTTTTGGGTCCCTTGGAGGACCGAGTGGAACTGGGGTAACCCTGGCTACCTGACGAATTCCCGAGCGGAATTGATGCCCGCCCTCTTCCTGGGTTAAGCCTCTGGTAGCCATGCTTCTCTTTACACCATCCATCCATTGTTCTCTTGGTTTACCCCGTTTCCGTTTGCCTTCAGCTTGCCAATGTATCATTAAATTTGGTACTCTTCAATTCTGCATCCTTTACACATGTCCAAACCATTGTAATCTCCTTTCTTCAACCACTTCTAGTACATTTTGTTACCTGCATAATTTCTCTGATTCTCGTATTTCTAATGATATCCAATCTTGATTTTCTTGCCGCCCTCCTCCAATAATCCATCTCTGTTACTAATAATTTGTTTGCTTGCTGTCTGTTTAACGTCCAAGTTTCTGCTCCATATAACAAAATACTTTGTACTAACGAACTGTAAATAAGTTTCTTAGTTTTGTTTAAAATATTTCTGCTCCATAAACGGAATTTAATGCTCCAATTTTTCTCCTAGCCTCACTTACTCTTTTCTCAATTTCAGATGAACTTGTTCCCCCAGATTCTATTACTGAACCCAAATATTTGAATTTAGTCAATAGATAATCAGTAATCATCTTCTAAATACATTAATACTAATTGAAATACGAGCAAAGTTGATCAATATTTACCTTGGGTTTTCCCTTTCCTTAATAACAATTTTTCATAAAATGTATTAAAAAACAGATCTGTAACAATGTGTGCTTCAAATTGATAATACTATAAAATAATTTCCAAAAATAAATGCGTAAGTTATATCTAAAATATCTGGTGATGGTAAAAATGATTTTAAAAATAGTTTTTTTTAATATCTTGCGATGGTTTTTTATAAGATGAAATAAGGCTCTTTGCTGAGGGTAGCATGGTTTGGACATTTATTGTATTTATTCCTTGCTTAATTGAAAATTTTATATATGGTATGATGGAGCTATTGGTCTTAACTATATCTATGGTGAAGTTGATTATAATATGTGTAAATGTATGCGTTGGTTATTATGGAGGAGAAAATTAAAGTTATTAAAGAACACGAGAAAAACAAACGTCCGGCTAAAGAATTAATTGTGTAGTTTAAAGTGGGAAAAACTCATAGTAATCCTATGCGATAACACAGTCTTTCTTTGTAGTGTATTTTGTCTTATTAAAACTCAACGCTTTGAGAAACAGAAACCTGAAAAACGGAAAAATTAATCCGGAACGATGACAGGTTTTATTGTATATTAATTACTGCCTTGAATGAATCATACACTAAATAAATATTAATAAAATAATAACTATGCAGTAATGTCGTTTAACATTATTATTATTATTATTATTACTATTACTATTAGCTTATATATTGAACCAGAACTTCCGCGGTGTCAACCAATAATGTTAGTTATTACGCCACGAGGTGGACAAAGCTGTGTAAAGAGCAAGGAAAAGCTACATTAACTATAACAGATTGTAATTTTTTTTCTTCAGCAAGCTAAAACTGTGTATTTCCATTCTTTTTACGCAAAAAAAGAATAAAGAGGACATTTTACTTGAATATTCTTAACTGCTTCCAGCCATTTGCAGCAGGTGACAATTTCTCATACAATCTAACAAAAGAACACTTATCACTTCGAAGGTTTTATTTTTTATATTCTTTTTAGTCCAAAAGATTTTCGCACCATTTTTATGATGTACATTTTTATAAAAGCATAAATTCACATTCGGTTTAGATTTTTTTCTCTCTGAAAATTTCCACACACATAGCCGCCTTCTACTTCCTTTCTCTCTGCAGCAAGCAAGCTCTTGCGCACGCATTACAACGTTTTCTGAACACTGTCAAATCAATCACCTCACTCCTTTTTTTTTTATGATTCCCTATTCTCCCCCACCCCCCCATTCCACCACTCCTCTCTTCCCCCATCCCCTCTGCTTCTCATAAATTGTGGCGCCATGGCCAACAAAAGGAAATGAACGAACGTTGGGGCCATTTAAATGATGAAATATGAGGTGAACTTTTTTTTTAGATAATATTTATACCATTTTCCATTCTCTTTTCTCTTTATCATTCATCCTTCTCTTCCTTCATCTCCTCCCGTACGCGTGTGTGTGGTCTCGTACAGGACCACTTCAAAAAAAAAAAAAAAAGGAAAGGTTTACATATTCATAAACATTAACAGAGAGAAACTCTGTACATGTCCTAATCAGGGATATCCAGTGGGAATTTTCTTCCCTTTACGATCTGAGAAACCCGAATTCAATATCATTTTTGATGGTATTATCCTACAGGAGGGGGGGAGGAGGAGGAGGAAATAGAGTCGAGGTGTAGAAAAGCCAATGCAGTGAGTTCTCTATCTACAGTATTCTGCAAGGAATAAGTTAATCTAGCGACGAAAATCTCCCTACATTGCTCAGTATTTTTAGACCAACCTTGCTGTATGGAAGCAAGCTTGTAGTTTTACGTGATCGTGAATCTAGCTAATCTGGGTAGGTTGGTTGGTTGGTTGGTTCCTTAGTTTAGGGACTACGACAACGCGGTCATGTAGCCCCGTGTACTTTGGGCGTGTGTAGAATTTGTCTGATAACCGATGTTAATTGTGATGGCTGTATTAATGTCAGTGCCGGATTAAGGTAAAATGAAACCCCCCAAGTCCCTCAGATTTTTGGGGCCCCCTTATTTTTTTAAATAATTTTTATTTTTAGCACCTGTACATTTAATAAAGTATATACAAGAGTTTTTTTTCTCAAGATGAATAATACACTTTTTGTTAAATCATACACACTTATACATATACGTTTCAATTGAAACGATCATCGTTATTTGAAAACATTTCAGATGATTTGATGAGCAATTTAACAAATCATACTATTTTTTACTTCTGTAAAATGTAATCAAAATTTTCTTTTTCTGTTTTTTTTTTCGGTCAATGAAATCTTCTACAATGTCATCAAAATCTATTTCCCGCAGAACATCTGACTCGATATACGTTAAACTTAGCATGTCTAATCGTTCTTGTTCTGTTTTGGGGGGCCCCGGATAGGCCTGGACCTAGTCGGGCCTAATGGGTAATCCAGCACCGATTAATTTGTTATCTGTGAATCAGGTAGAAGACCTGCAGACGATTAATTTTTTCAAGTAGTTCCTACTTTTGACACCAAATGCTACCATCCACGACACCAAGCTGCAGACATGACTACTAAATGCCATTGCAGTCAGCACCCGATGGCGAACGTTGGAACTAATAGAGCGTTATTAAACTGACCTACAAATTTTAGCTTCTACAAGTGTAATTAGTGGAAGGTTCTCTTTCATACCATAAATCTATGACTGCCCCTCCGAAGGAAGGGATACTGAGGGATTTTAACGTTCCGGGTTTGAACCCGCAATCTTGGGCATAGAAGCTCAGTATGCTACCGACTACGCCACCGAAGCCGCTCTAATCTGGGTAGATTCCGGATATTTGACACATAAGTTAGAAGTAACTGATATGAGGGTAGCATGGTTGATTGCTGGGACAAATAGATGGGAGCAATGGCACGAGGGTGCTCTTAATGAAGAGATATAGGCTAATTAATTAAAATGCTCCGACAATCGATACAAATTATATTCAAATTAGTTCATATTTCGTCCATCAATGGGAACTTCTTCAGCAAGTTAGAATCAAACCTTAAAGAAGCTAATCTAATAAAACAGTTGAGAAAATGAAATTAACTAAAATATATACAGGATGAAATGAAGAAACAATGAATAGAGACAATCAAAATTCGCGACTCCCAAAACCACGAAAAAATATAAAACAAATAAACATTGATTTAGAACAGGGGCGCACAACCTTTTTATAAGTGGGGGGCCAAGTTTATTTTTACATAATAAGTGGCGGGCCGCAAGTTACCTTTCCACATAGGCACTTGCCAAACCCTACCACTAAAGCTAATTTTACTATAATCTGAATAACCTATTTTACCAGCAGACAAAAAAATGTGTTTCAATACCATTTTTTTGTGTCTTCTAAATGGTTTAAATCCAACGTTGGAATTTTTTAAAGTTTGTTTGGCAAATTGCGTTATTAAATTATCAAATTATTGATTTACAATCAACTTACTCCTCATTCGAAAAGGTCAGTCTGAACCTTGCCGCAGACTGGTTTTAGGAAACTTAAAATATGTCCAAAAACTGTTTACTTTTTAATTTATTTTAAACGAAGCATTTTTATAATTTTCTTATTTCAACTAGGGATTACAATAATGGGAAGAAACTCATCATTCACAATATACAGTATATATTCACGTTTTCAATAGTATAAAGTATTTATCCGCGGGTCACATAAACTGACTTTGAGGGCCGCAAGCAGCCCGCGGGTGCGGGTAGTGCCCCCCTTGATTTTGAACATGTTTTACATCAAAAAAATATCATATACTCACACCCGAAAAAACGAAAAATCTATGACTCGTGAATTTAGTATTTTTTTCTCGTTATTCACGAAAATGTGGATTTTTCGGGAATTTATAAATACAGTGAAACCTCTATTAACAGACCAGTGAAGGTTCCATGGAAAATTTGTCTTTTAGTGGGGTGTTCTCTTAATAGGGGTAAGGCATTAAAAGTAATTTTATACTGCATTATTAATAAAGTACATTTGGAACATATACTTGATTACAATTTATCTGCATTGGTTCACATTTAGTACAAATTTACAATTAGTTATTTTCTGAGCTCTGTCATTTAAAAAAAGTCACAAATTGATCTTAGTTTCAGATTAACACATCTTCTTTTAACGATTTCACTTTCTAGAATATCTTTGAGTGAGTTCGAAAGTCCATTAATTTGTTCTAGGTTCGAACAATCTTCTAGGAGAGCGGTTTTTGTATTATTTATACGTAACATAACACTTTTTCTAATGACATTGCATGCTGATGCAGTTCTGCACCAACAGAACCATTGTTTACATCATCACCCTCATCACCATCTCCATTGGGAAGGCAGACGAGAAGTGGTCTTTTGAAAGAGGTCAGACTGAGAAAATGCCTAGTCTTTGGTCGGGGAGAGGGGTGGTCCTTAAATAGAGGTAACAAATACATTGACCTTATGAGGTTTTAAATTGGTTCCAAGAAAAATCGGTCTTTAAGAGGGGTGGTCTTTTAATAGGTGTGGTCTTTTTGAGAGGTTTCGCTGTATATTAACTACATTTGAAACTTTTAGATTGTTTTTTCATAATATATTTTTGTTGTTGTCGTGTAGCCTCCTGAGAGGCCGAGTGCAGGTCTTTCTAGTCGACGCCCGTGGGCGACCTGCGCGTCGGGATGAGAGATGAGATGAATGGATGAAACTGGGCAGGGATGTGGAAGGAAGCGGCCGTGGCCTGTCAGAAGGTACTGTCCCAGCATTTGCCAGGTGTTGAAAATGGGAAACCACGGAAAACCATTTCAAGGACAGCCGACGGTGGGGCTCGAACCCACGCGTCTACCGAGTCAGCAGAGAGCTTGGCCCCATGACCTAACGCCGCGCTTTAGCCAGCGTAGCCACTCCTGTCGGTATAATATTTATTGACCAAGTTCCAAAACAGAATTGCCTTGCCATATCTGGAAAAGCCCTCTAGGTTTTGAAAGTTGTTGCTAGATGGTAAGTGATAGATGGCAGACGCTATACTGGAAGCGGGTTCGGTGGCGTAGTTGGTAGCATGCCCAAGATCGCGGGTTCAGACCCGGCCGAAGTATTGGATTTTTTAAGAGTGTTAAAAATCCCTCAGTATGCATTCCATCTGAGGGGAAGTAAAGCCGGTGGTCCCATGTCATAGATTTATGGCATGTTAAAGAACCTTCCACTAACTAAACTTGGGAAGCAAAAAATTCTAGTTTGATGCATCAAACCAACCAAAAGACTGAAGACTTGAACAGTCACACGCATCATAACGCAGACACATCTAGAATATTTCAATTATTAAAATAATGGTAAAACAAAAGAATGTACTGAATAGTATTTTGGGCCACGAGAGCGTAGGCCGCACCAAATGTAACACGATTCGAAGTGTACGGTGATCTTTTTCTCCACCCACCAGGGGCTCACATCTAGTGGGACGTGGGTTGGCGACCATGGGGTCCCAGCTGAGTCCGGCATTGGTTCCACTTACTTGTGCCGGGATCCTCTCCGTCTTCTTTCCTGTCGACCTCTCTTGGTCAACTCTTGTTCTCTTACGACCCCGATGGTATTAGGGTATCCGAGGCCTAGGGAGTCTCTTCCTTTCCCGCCTTAATTGGCCCTTGTCTCATCTTTTCTGATACCCTCCTTCTGCGAGGGGTCAGCCTTCTTTTCTTTTCCTTTTACCTCCTGCCTTCTGCTCAAGGCCCTCAAGGAAGCAGGGTGTATGTATCCCCACCACTTCTGGTGCACCCTACATATTGCTACACCCTCAGGGGTTCACGGCTGGTGAGTTCGGGAGTTAGCGACCCCGAGGGATTCCTGAGCTGGGTCCGGTTTACCCCTTTTGTCACTTACCTGTGGGGAGGACCCTCTCCTCTTTCACTTTCCCATCTGCCTTTCATGGCTCTACTTCCTTCCAAGTCCCTCAATCCGCATTCTTCGAGGGTTGAGGGCATTTCTTTTCCTCCTGTCCTTTATTTGCCTTATTCTCCTTTTGTTTACCATTTCTTCTTCTAGTCTAAAGTTAGTAGTTAGTTTTTAGTTATAGTTAGCATTTCATTTTCACGACCACCCAAACCATTAGGGGCCGATAACCTAGATGTTAGGCCCCTTAAAACAACAATTATCATAATAATATTATTTATTTTTTCTCCAAGAAATATTCGAGTTCATTCGTGCGGAATCTAATACAAGACCTAATAATGAGGACGCTCTTACAATTGAGGAAACTTTGATATCACTGACCTTCTTAAAGAAAACTCCTCATTTCATCTGTTGAAAACTTCCAACGCCAACAGCGTGTTGTAGTTGAAAAAGAGAAAGCTTTTGTCAAATGGCAGATGAAACGGTTAAGGGGGGTGAGGGAAGTAATGATTTTTTTTGTTTCTCATGCACCCCTTTATTCCCGGGCGAGGGAGGGGAAATGTGAGGGTGGTGTGGGGGTGGGGGAGAGGCAATCAATTCCGGGAGCTGCGTATAACCCCTGTCTCTTTCTCTGTTCCGTTCATAATTCTGCTACGCTTGTGTATTGTGCCTGTTGGGGTTTCAAAGAAGGTAGAAGCTTATCCACCCCTGGTGTATTTCTTTCCCTCTGTCTTGTAATAGCTTTGAAAACAATACTGTCTGTCGTAAATCTTATTTGTGGAACTCTCAGCTGGCTGGGCTGTTTTGAGAGAGAGAGAAAAAAAAAGTGAGGCTTTTTTTTTTGGTCAGTTCATTTTTTTAAAACTTTCTTATTGGTTCTTGAAGCTTAATAGTTTATTCAAATTAATTGAGTTTTGGACGGGGATTTAATGTTTTTCCTAACGTCATCATCTTATTTTTCAGCTATCAACGGGATTCCAACACCCGACAGATCAAGTATGCCACGAGTAAAACCATAACCATAATTATGACTTTTATTCTTTATTCCTCTCTATTTCTGTCGGTTTTGGTCTACTGTGGGCCGCGGTGACCAATCTCTTGTTCTCCTCTCAGAATCTCTTCATGCGTTCCCTGAGTCTCCTCCTTCTTTCTTCAGACCAGGTGATCTTGGTTTTTGAGCAAGGTTTTCCCTGAAACCCTTTACATTTATTAACCTTCCTTCGGAACAGTGATTTGTTGAGAATATCTCCTTGAGTGATGCCAACTTCTTTGAGATCTGCTCGTGTTTCCTCAACCCATTTTGTGGTGGACTTTAATTTGCTAATGTAGGTGAATATCCTTTTGGTTAACCTATTGTTGCTCATTCGTGTGAGGTGGCCATAACATTTAATCCTTCTCTTACGCAACGTGTCCGAACGTTTATCCACCTGGTTGTACAAATCACTATTCCTCCGTCTCTTCCATAGGCCATCTGCTCTCTGTACTGGCCCCAATATTTTCCTTATGATTCTTCGTTCTTTCTTTTTTAACTCCTCTGTTTCTCCTCTTTTTGTTTAAAATAAGGCGTTCAGAACTATAAGGAGCTTCCGGTTTAATCACAGTGCATAATGTCGTAACTTTGCTCTGAAGGATATGGCTTTCTTGTTATACCTATTCTGCATATAAATAAATAAATAAATATATAAATAAATAAATAAATATATAAATAAATAAATAAATAAATATATATATATATATAAATAAATAAATAAATAAATATATAAATAAATAAATATATAAATAAATAAATATATAAATAAATAAATAAATAAATAAATATATAAATAAATATATAAATAAATAAATACATATATAAATAAATAAATATATAAATAAATAAATAAGTACATGGACACCTATTTTTTAAATTTACTGTTCATACTCTCTGCATACTCCACTACATAAGTAGTACTACATGCACTTACAATACATTTTATAAATAATAATAATAATAATCATCATCATCATCATCATGTTTTTCAGTCAAGCCCCTGCAATGAGTCTTCTCCACGTTGTTCGGTCTTGTGCTGTCCTTTTGACCATTTCATAATTTCGTAGGCCAGAGCTATGTAGGAAAGATCTCATGAAAGTGTTCCGTGGCCTCCCGCGAGGGCGTTTTCCGGGTATTTTGCCTTCTAGAATGTCGATCATCAGGCCACCATGTCGTAACCTGTGGCCAAGCCAGGTGGATCTCTTTCTATATATCTGGCGGATCATTTGCCGTTTTTCCTTTATTCGATCCAGCACCGTTATGTTCGTCATTTTCTCTACCAAGCTGATCTTTTCCATTCGGCGCCAACACCACATCTCAAACGCTTCTAGTCGTTTAATGTCACCTCTATTCATTGACCAGGTATGGCCTCGGGTGCCTGGTGCAAGCTTTGCTATTTGACACCCAGAGGGTAGCTTGCATGTCGAATTTCGTAGTTCCTTGACTATGAAAGTCAAGGAGGTTAGATGTTAGATATCTAATCTCCTTGGACACAATAGCGCTTTCTAGTAGAGAAATGAGAAACTTTGTGCTGGCGGAAACTCCCGAGATTAATTTTGCCATTATGAACTCGGCCTACTGAATTCAAATGGGTTCTTTGACATGCCAACATCGTATGACATGCGTATCGTATTTTTGCCGCCTTTCAAAAATCACTTACCACGGTCAGGGGCGAGCCTGCAATCTTGGGGTTAGTAGACCGACACGCTATCCACTCACCCACCGTAGCAAGCTATTTTATAAATGAACAAAATAAATTACATTATAATAATTCAATTTCTAGATGACTTAATCTTAACAATATCAAACAATACTATTCATCGTTTTTCATTAAGAAAAAGGAAGGAAGCTTGTAGTTTAACGTGACCGGTAATCTTGAGATCATGAGCCACGGGACCTCCTTTTTACGTGGAATCCGAACCACAGGACATGGCATTTCACTTCGAAAATCTCACATGCATTGACCGGGTTTTTTTTTCATTAAGAGCTTGAAAATCCAGAGCATTAACAAATTTAGAAAATTCCTTCAAATACTTTAATATCACAGATTTTTGAATCGGACAGTTATCATCTCTAATAACACTATTAATCAAGAATTGCCTAATATTTTTAACTTCACTGCACACGAAAATTATACGATCTATAGTCTGAGGGCTGCTTTTACAGGAACACTCGGGATTACGTATAATTTTAAATCTGTGTAAGTACGAAGCAATATTTCCATGCCCAGTCAGTATTGTAATCATATTAGGTGTTAAGGTGATTTTGGATTTTAATCTACCTGCAACTGTTGGAAAGAATTCTTTTGTAAGTGTGCCTTTTGAAGTTTGTTCCCAATTTTGCTGCCATTCATGAATTGATTCTTCTTTGAGATTTTTTTTATAAGTTGAGTTGGGTATTCTATCGAAACAAACCTCACTTAATTTTGTAGCCTTTTTGGACACTTGTTTAAATAAATAAATAAATAAATAATAAAAAGGGGTATGGAAAAGATGGAAGTAACAATATATATTATTCAGGACAGACCACATTTCAGAAAATGAAAAACCACTGCCTGCTTCCAGTCTCCAACCGGGTCAGGAATGGAGTGAATGAAGCTCCCATCAAGCGGCGAGGATATGAACTGTGCCGGCTGCCGAATCCTGTCGCACTCCTCTGGGGCAATGATTAAATGAATGACAGATGAAATGAAATGATAGTGGAGAGTGTTGCTGGATTGAAATTGTGACAGGGAAAAACGGAGTACCCGGAGAAAAACCTGTCTGCCTCCGTTTTGTCCAGCACAGATCTCACATGGAGTGACCGGGATTTGAACCACGGACCCAGCGGTGAGAGGCCGGCGTGCTGCCGCCTAAGCCACGGAGGCTCCACCACTTTTCAGAAATATGATCAAAAATTTCAAGGGTTTCCAGGAGAGGGAAAAGAAGAAGAAGCGGGTTAACATTTGGACGGAAGAGAGAAGGAGACAAAGTGAAGTAATGAAGAACTACTGGAAGGCAAGAAAGGATAAAGGAAATAAGAGACAGTGAATACAATGAGTTATTTTACGCGGTCCAAAGATGCCCAAAATAGAGGAACGAAGAAGAAGATATAAATAAATAAATAAATAAATAAATAAATAAATAAATGAATGATTATTATGCTTGCCACGGTGGATGTGTGGTTATAATGTCGGACTACCAACCCCCCAAGATTGCAGGTTCGCTCCTGGCCATGGTACGTGATTTTTTTTGAAAGGCGACAAAAATCACGATACTCATGTCATACGTTGTTGGCATGTTAAAGAACCCATTTAAATTCAGTAGGCTGTGTTCATAATGGCAAAATTAATCTCGGGATTTTCCGCCAACACAAAGTTCCTAATTTCTCTACTAGAAAGCGGTATATCGTCAAGGAGCTTAGATATCTAATCTCCTTGACATTCATAGCATTCCAAGGAGCATTAAATTCGACACGCAAAGCTGCCCTCTGGGTGTTAATTAACAAAGCTTGCACCCGGTACCCAAGACCATACGATATTATTATTAATGATTATTATTATTATTATTATTATTATTATTATTATTATTATTATGTATTTACCATAAATCAAACAGAAGTATGGAAGGCCTAGTACATATTACATGTTTCACTGGTACAGTTTACATCTACATTTGTTTTGCAATATTTACATGTTTTACAAGGATACGATTGAAAAATAAGTGAATAAAAAATTGATTAAATAAATAAAAGTAAAAAACTAAACGATTGATAAAATAAATAAATAAATAAATAAATACATGAATGATTAAATAAATAAGTAAATAAACAATTGATTAAATTAATAAATAGAAAATTAACAAACTAAATGATTGATTAAATAAATAAATAGCTTAAATGATTGTTTAAATAAATGAACAAATTTCACTAATAATTGCCGTTTCTTGGGGGTCGTGTAGACAGTGATGAGGCGAATTACTATTTTTGATACCCTTTTTGATGGCAAAGTCCTGAAAGGTGTCGAAGACGAATTAAATAAATTAAGACGAGTGACATTGGGCATGGATGTGGATGAAGCGGCCGTGGCCTATTAGAAGGCTATAGCTAAGAATGGGGAACCACGGATAACCAATTCGAGTCCGGAGACAGCATGGCCTTGCGCTTCCTATGGCTCCAAGCTTTTCCATCCCTGCGCTCTCTCTCTGTCTTGTAATGGCTTTGAAAACAATACTGTCTGTCGTAAATCTTATTTCTAGAACTCTCAGCTGGGCGGTTTGAAAATACGGTTTTGTTCTTATTTTAATGTCTATCTTTATATTTTTATTGTAGTTTTTTCCTCGTGGTATTTTTTCTGTTTACTGTAGACGTCTCCAGAGCACGACTGATCAGAACCTTACAGGCTCTTTATTATACTGTATAACAAGCCGTGATAATTCGTTGTACGGACTTGGGACATCATGGTCAACAGACGCCGTGTACTTGGGTGTGAGTTGAACTTTTGTGATAACCGTAGTACTGTGTGAAATTAAATAACTAAATAAATAAATAAATAAATAAATAAACCTCTATCTATATAGAGTGTCTCAAAAATGTACTTACACTTTGAATTACTATAAAATGATTATTTATGAACATAGAGACAAGTTTAAGGGCTTGTTCAAATAGATCAGGAGTTCGACAAACCGCCACCAACGCACCGGACCATTGCTCGCATCAGAGATAAATTTGAAGCAGATGGAACCGTTCACCACGTCAACAAGAAACGTTCTGGACGACCACGGACATCCACCAGTCCTACAAAAGAACAACAGGCGCAGGAAGCCCTCACTCGATTCCCACCGAAATCACTACGACAAACGGCTCGAGAGACACACATCTCAAAATATAGCGTCAATTGCATCATGATGCTTCTGCGCTCGAAATTCTACATTCCAGCACGAAATTGGAAATTGACAGACAATGTCTCGAAATTCCAAATTAACTTTGTCGTAACGTTTGCGAATCCATCGCTTCGCGTTATCAGATTTGTCTGGACACTGTCGGTCATCATTTTGAACATTTGCGAACATGAGTCTTTAATTACATGTCTCCTCTATAATTGAAGCCCTTAATCTTGTCTCTATGTTCATAAATAATCATTTTATAGTCAAAGTGTTAGTACATTTTTTTGAGACACCCTATAGCGTATTGCACTTATACACGAGAAGATCATTTTACTCATATACTTTCAACTACATTTTATTAAGTACCGTATATTTGTAGCCTATGGTCTTGACATCTCATCATCATCATCAATTCTCACTGCCATTATTACTATACGTACGAGATATAAAGCTGTCAATAAGCTTGTTAGTTCAACGTGGTGACATCATGAACATTCCTCATGTCAGCTACTTCGCCATCTAAGCTATCCTGGAAGATCGGGATCCAAGTTTATCTGTAGATTTATTTCCAACTTGTCAGTGAAGCACGTTGGCTGTGATATTGCAACATCGACTATGGCATCAACTATGCGAACACGAATGGGTCCAGAAGCAGAAGGATAATGACTGACTTGGAATTTCCGGCCAAATGTCAATCCCTTTCACCAAGCGTAAAGAAAAGTTCACGTAGTGAATGTAACCGCGACCGTGAGTATGAACATCATTTCACCAACATGGATAAACTATCTATTAAAATAAAACAAGGTGAATATTCAATAGCACGTGAAACAAAGCTCAAGTCAACGATAAGGCAGACATTTGGTTACGTTTTCAATGGAAACGAAAAGGTGAACTAAATAGTGATGTTTTACCTGTAAAAAGTGTATTTGTACTCAGGATACAAATCGGGCACATCAAACTTACTGAGGCACATGTGCGAAAGTAGACATAAATGTATAGCCAGTTTTTTTTCTCTAAAGCGGAGGTCAAGAAACCTGAAGTGTCATCCAACTTGAAGTCCCTTGGAATGCCAACTTGAAGTTCCTTGCAATTAAGCACATTTTCAGGAACGACTTTCTCCTCAAATGTCTAAATGTGTTGGTTTAACACGTTATGCTTGATCTAATAAATTAAACATAATATTAAAATATCAGAGGATTTGGATAAAAGTCATGTGGATGTGGGGCGGATGCGAATAAACTCATGCGGATGTGGGGCCGATGCGGATAACAGGCGTGCGGATGCGGGGCGGATGCGGATAACATGCGTGCGGATGCGGGACGGATGCGGATAACAGTCGTGTGGATGCGGGGCGGATGCGGATAACGATTTGTTTATCCGCGCAGGGCTCTACCTATAGCCTATATAAAAATCAATGTTACGAGATAGTTTGTCTGTCTGTCCCCGATGCGTTCATATACAATTCATCCGATTGCGATGAAATTTGGGTGAGTTGTTGTGTACACTCCAGGGAAGGTTTCTGGCTACAAAAGGGTGAGGGACTTAACATGAACCAGGGCGTGTAAAGTTACTTTACACACCCTGCATGAACCTTTAAATCCCACAGTAGCCCAATTGCACAATCTGTATACTTATCACACCGCAATGCCACGTGTGAGAATGGCTTGCTGATTCATCGCGAGGTGACATGAGGAGGCTGTCAACAGCCCGTCGTGTTATCCGGTATTGCTGTCTATTCCAATACTGTTCACACCACGGTTTTCGGCCGGGGGTCATTATTATTATTATCTTCCTTTCTGTCTTTGATTGGCATTGCAACGCATGCCGGGAATAGCTAGTCCCTGATTCTTGGATGTAACGGGTAATCTCGAGAACCACTGGATGGATTTTGATGCGGTTTTCACCATTCTGTAAAGGATTTCTCGACGAAGGTTTCTGCAGAAACCTTACTGCCGAGCAGTAACGATTTCAGTGAATCGAGTCGAAGAAAAATCTCCATCCGTGAGTCTTTTAAGCTTACGCTGGGTAAACAGTTAAAAATATCTATATAGGCTACTATGAGTGTAAGAATTGTTCAGCATGAAAAGTTCTACAATAAAAAAGTCCACGACAGCATATCTCTATCTTTAATACATCGCCCATTATACGTATTTTTAAGTTTTCATTTCTTCCAACAATCTCCATTCAATGGAAATGTACATTACTAGCTTTGGGGAGAATTAACGAGCTCGCAAGCGAGCCTATCATCCAGCCATAATCAAACTGTCGAGTCGTGTCGATTAAGACTTCAGAGAAGAGAATATGTGTTTGGAAATTTCGCTGTTCACCTCGGATTTTCTGAATTGCGTCTGTGACCTGCCGTCCGTCCGCCTTTTAAGCTTACGCTGGGTAAACCGTTAATGATACCGGGCGAAGCCCGGGCGGGTGGCTAGTTATACAATATAATTAAATCAGTTGTTTCTTTTGACTAATTAGTGCCGTAAAATTGGATAAATTAATGGGGAATGACAAAGCCACTTCTCCACGTAAAGTTACAGTTGGTAACGCTCCGCTGGATGAACGATGATTTAGTAAAAACAAGTGCTTGAGTCTAATTTGAACAGATCTTTATTTCCCATCCTTCAAAAATACTCTATCCTCGATCGAGAAACGAACCCGGGATCTTTAGATTAGGAGGCAAACTACTAAAATCATGCTTGTTTTTGAAAAATAAAAATAAAATAAAAACTCTTAGTAAAAATAAGACCACGGTCACTCCTAGATAACTTTTCTAAAGTACAAAAATTAGCAAAAATACTTGTTGTTGTTCGAGTCTTCAGTCTTTTGACTGGTTTGATGCAGCCTTCCATGCCTCCCTGTCCTGAGCTAATCGTTTCATCTCTACATAGCTACCACGCCCTACATCCGAGGCCGCAGTCAGCTGGCATTTGAGGGTGCGCAAATGCGAGGGAGCCGTGTCAGTACATTTACTGGCACGTTAAAGATCCCCTTCGGGGCAAAATTCCGGCACCCCGGCGTCTCTAAAAGACAGTGTAGTTAAAAGGGACGTAAAACCAATAACATTATTATTATATACATCCGAGGCAATCTGTTTAACATATTCTAACCTTCGTCTACCCCTAGTGCCTTTCACTCTCATTGGTCGGCTGTTCCTTTGCATTTGTCCGTCGTTCCTGGCACGAGTCAATTGTTCCTTAGCAATTGTCAGGTAGTGTATATCCGGTGCTGTCAGTGCAGAAGTGACCAAGGTTAGTAATTGCAATTCATAATGTCCCCCCCCCCCAGGTAGATGAAATAAGGTACGGTATGCAGATCATATATTATCGAAATGAAAGCGAAAAGAAAAATGAGTGACCATTGTTTCATAGTTAATAAACTCCTTAACGTAAACATAAACTTAAAATAAAGAAAAGTACAGTACTGAAGTCTCACGTCATATAAATATGAACTTATATTCATACATACTGCAGAGGAGACCCCTGTTGCTTTTTAATACGCTTACGTCATGAGAAGAGTAATTTATTGACGGTCCACTCGTAAAAATTATAACCAACACAACAGCAAAAAGAAAGAAAGAAATTTTAAAAATAATGTATATGTGCGTATACAACAACAAAATGTAATAATAAAAAGTGTCACGGAGAAGGAAGATATATTACTGGCATTAAAAACTGTGAGATATACCTCTTTTAAGATTCGCTTTCTCATTAATTTATTACGGAGGTTTTATTTTGAAATGAAATATTATTATGGTACAGCAATGATTGATGGACGTGAATAATATAGTTATGAAAAGCACAATGTATTGAGTTTTTATTATGAAACATTCCAGTCAAGGTTCTGTATAAAAAGTGGATATACTTATTGGTTACTAGTTTACAGAAGGCCTTGACATGCAAAGTTGGGAACATTTGTCATGTCAGTTAAAGCCACTGATCTCTATACATGGATCGCCGATGGCAGCGCTCCGCTGCACGAGAAAGTACGCCAGGTTGAGCGCGCGGTCCGCCATGTTGGTCTACCCATTCTCGAGTCCTCCTTATGGGCAAGCAATGATAATCTAGTCAATTTTAAATCGTAATTAATGCTGCTTTGGAGCACATAAAAATATAGAGATATGTTCACTCATAGCATAAGGGCATTGGGATCACTGACACGTCATTCCGAGGTCAGTAAATCTCCGGAATATCAATAAAAATGAATGTATAATAACGGCTGACAAATATCAACTTAGGTGCTGAGTACACGCAATTAGCGATCAACAGAGTAACGAGTGAAAAACAATTTCTGGAAACATTCTTGTAAATTGTATATAGGCTACGGTACACATGTATATATGCCACAAAATTATGCATTCCTCAAATGATGTACCTATAGGCCTAAACAGGCCTAGATTCGACATATCGTAATCGGTAATTGGTACCGTACAATGAATTCCTGTTTCCATGAAATAACCAACACTTCCTCCAAGTAATCCCAGCACTCTACATCAAATACTACAGCTTTTAATCACGCTAGCAGCACAATAAACTTCATAATAACGGGAAGTAGATCAAAGCCAAAAATGCACTTGGAAGCCAAACCAATTTCACTCCTCAGCTCCACATAAAACTTAACACAACTAAAAACCTACTCAAAATATACTCTCCCCACCGTTTTACAACTATTAAGCGAACTATTCGCACCCAGAACCGAAAAACCCTGAAATGGGATCAAATTTAAACACGCAATAGCCTAGCCCGATCACGTCTGCTTCAGCACCACTGCATATGTATACTTAACTTCACATTAACTTCAAAATTACGGCTAAGCGACCTATCTGCCTGAGAAGTAAAGGTATTACCGGCTTGCCTGGGATGATGGGTCACCAAACCGGTACTTAAAACTAAGATTTTACGCTTTAAATAACCAAATTCAGCCCATTTTACAACTACAAGAAACACAAAATATTTACTGCCAGTATAAATACATGTATAACATCAAACTACCAGTAACCAATCACAGAGCCGGATTCGCAATATTGCACCATGCGCTCGCTGCCATCTTGCTACACCTGTCATCGTCTATTCGGCTTACTGCTGCCTTAGCTACCAGCCATCCATGTATAGAGATCAGTGGTTAAAGCTGAATGCACTCAACAGCGCCTTCTATCGGATGTTTCAGTCATTGCACAGCCTATTAAATAAGAATGCACTACCAAGATCCGTTTGGATAAAACCTCCTATCGTTATAGGAAACTAACAGGCAACTTATTATAGGAATCTAGAAGGCAATGCTCATCAAAAAGCCTCCTATTATAAGAATCTAGCAGGCAGTGCTCATGTAACAGCCTCCAATTACAGCAATCTAGAAGGCAATGTTCATCAAAAAGCCTCCTATTATAAAAATCTAGCAGGCAGTGCTCATGTCACAGCCTCCTATTACAGCAATCTAGAAGGCAAAGCTCATCAAAGAGCCTCCTATTATAAGAATCTAGCAGGCAGTGCTCATGTCACAGCATCCTATTACAGGAATCTAGCAGGCAATGCCCACATCAAAGCCTCCTATGATAGGAATCTAGCAGGCAATGATCATATCATAGCCTTCTATTATAGTAACCTAGCAAGTAATGCTCATATCAAAGCCTCCTATTATAAGAATCTAGCAGGCAGTGCTCATGTCACAGCCTCCTATTACAGGAATCTAGTAGGCAATGCTCATATCATAGCCTCCTATTATAAGAATCTAGCAGGCAGTGCTCACTTCACAGCCTCCTATTACAGGAATCTAGTAGGCAATGCTCACATCATAGCCTCCTATTATAAGAATCTAGTAGGCAATGCTCATGTCATAGCCTTCTATTATAAGAAACTAGCAGGCAATGGTCATATCAAAGCCTCCTATTAAGAATCTAGCAGGCAGTGCTTATGTCACAGCCTCCTATTATAGCAATACAATAGGTAATATCATGCACTTTGACCACCATCCGGGGGCTGTTCTTATTATCCCCGTCCTTGTCACAATAAAGCAACCATGAACATTTAAAATACACACATCAAAAAAAGTTTTGCATCACCTCGGTTCCAAGAGTTCCGGAACCCTTAAATACAAAGGGAATAGAGATCAACACAAACAACATTTCAGCTCGTTTTATTGCTCATGAGACCCACACATTGCATGTTGTACCATCATACAGCTAGACTTTCAGCATTTGTGGTCCAGATTGCAGTACACACCACTACCTCTAATACCCAGTAGCACGTCCTCTTGCATTGATGCATGCCTGTATTCGTCGTGGCATACTATCCACAAGTTCATCAAGACACTGTTGGTCCAAATTGTCCCACTCCTCAACGACAATTCGGCGTAAATCTCTCAGAGTGGTTGGTGGGTCAAGACGTCCATAAACAGCCCTTTTCAACATATCCCAGGCATGTTCGATAGGGTTCATGTCTGGCGAACATGCTGGCCACTGTAGTCGAGCGATGTCGTTATCTTGAAGGAACGCATTCACAAGATGTGCACGATGAGGTCGAGAATTGTCGTCCATGAAGACAAATGCCTCTCCAATATTCTGCCGATATGGTTGCACTATGGGTCGGAGGATGTCATTCAGGTATCGTAAAGCCGTTTCGGAGCCTTCCATGACCACCAGTGGCGTACGTCGGCCCCACATAATGCCACCCCAAAACATCAGGGAACCACCACCTTGCTGCACTCGCTGGACAGTGTGTCTAAGACGTTCAGCCTGACCAGGGTGCCTCCAAACACGTCTCCGACGATTGTCTGGTTGAAGGCATATGCGACACTCATCGGTGAAGAGAACGTGATGCCAATTCCGTGGGGTCCATTCAGCATGTTGTTGGGCCCATCTGTACCGCGCTGCATGGTGTCGGGGTTGCAAAGCTGGACCTCGCCATGGACGTCGGGAGTGAAGTTGCGCATCATGCAGCCTATTGCGCACAGTTTGAGTTGAAACACGACGTCCTGTGGCTGAACGAAACGCATTATTCAACATGGTGGCATTGCTGTCAGGGTTCCTCCGAGCGGCAATCCGTAAGTAGCGGTCATCCACTACAGTAGTAGCCCTTGGGCGGCCTCAGCGAGGCCTGTCATCGACAGTTCCTGTATCTCTGTACCTCCTCCATGTCCGAACAACATCGCTTTGGTTCACTCTGAGACGCCTGGAAACTTCCCTTGTTGAGAGCCCTTCTTGACACAAAGTAACAATGCGGACGCGATCGAACTGCGGTATTGACCTTCTAGGCATGGTAGAACTACAGACAACATGAGCAGCGTACCTTCGTCCTGGTGGAATGACTGAAACTGATCGGCTGTCATACCCCCTCCGTCTAATAGGCCCTGCTCATGCATGGTTGTTTACATCTTTGAGCAGTTTTAGTGACATCTATGAACAGTCAAAGGGACTGTATCTTGGATACAATATACACAGTCAACGTCTATATGCCGGAGATCTGGGAACCGAGGTGATGCAAAACTTTTTTTGATGTGTGTATGCTTGGGAGAAGAAGTAGGGAGGGAAGAAGACAATTCTAGGATGCCTGAGATGGGAATTGAATCCATCTCCATTCAGTCTTGTACCATGAGCCTGAGTGTACCTCCGTTCCAATCCTCAGACCGGAATTAAATTTCGTAGCAGAGCCGGGAATCGAATCTTAAGGAACGGAGTTATAATACGTAGGCCCTACCATAGGAGGTGGTTGTGCAGTAGACTTATCATCTGAACATATCGGATCGGTGGCAATTACCAATAGATAGTACCAACATGTCGAGCGAGATTGCTTAGTCTTCATACATCCCTAATTCTATTAATATCATGCATTTTAGCTTTATTTGTCATTCTTTCTTGTTCTCGTTCTTTCTCTCTCTTCATCCTGCTTTTGATTGGTTGTGGGGTCGTAAATATTATAATGGGTCTATGTGAAATGGTCTCAGACTTTAAAAAGATTACGTTTCTTCGACCAGTTATTATATAGTTGTTTTGTGTAATTAAAAGAGGTAATGTCCTTTTCTCTTATACATGGTGTCTCTCTTAAATATTGTAGTCCTAAATCGCATTTTCGTCAAACTTTCTGGAGATTTCTTTATGTACATACATTATTATTAGATACCATTTTGTCTTTCAGCGTCTAGTCTGCAATACTCTGTTTGCGAACAAGTTTTGCGTTAGCCATTGCAATAGGTAGGTTCCTCATGAAATCTACCGTAACTGAAAAAAGTTCCGTAAAGAACTAAATAACCCGTGTTAACTGCCTCTAACAACATACAAAATTTCACTTTGATTGCTCTAAGAGATTCGTAGATATTGAGAACCGACTAAATATTTCGGATGGTCACCATGTTGGATTGTTATATATGAAGGCTAAAGAGTTATGCTCTATTAGATGACGCTTACTGTGTAGGTTTATTATTCTAACTTCAATCGCATGATTAGGACACAAGAATAAAAACGAGATTTTTAAATTTCGCACAGCCGCCATATTGAGCTTATGAAAACAACTGAAATAAGTTAGATGTCGGTGGATTAACATTTGTATAAGCACATACCGTACCAAGTTTCACTGCACTCGGATGGTTAAATCGCGAGAAACTTCAATTTACATATTTGAATTTCGCGTCACCGCCATGCTCGATTTGTGCTCACCAGGTTACTGAAAGTCCCATATGTGAACTTATGTTAATAGCGTTTATCAACATATAAAATTTCCGCTCTCATAGATTAGTAGATATTGAGAACCGTCTAAATATTTCGGATGGTCGCCATGTTGGATTTCTATAGAGTTATGTACTATTAGATGACGATTATTGCGTAGGATCATTATTCAAACGTTGACTTCGATCGCATGATTAAGACACAAGAAATAAAAACTTAATTTTGAAATGTTGCACAGCCGCCATCTTGAGGTTATGTAAACATGAACTAAATTAGATGTCGGTGCATTACAATATCTATAAACATTTGCTGTACCATGTTTCACTGCGTTCGGATGGTTAAATCGCGAGAAAAGTCTATTTAAATGTTTCAAATTCGCTTGGCCGCCATGTTCGTTTCGTACTTGACAGGTTTTTGAAAGTTACATCGATGAACGTGTAGTAGTACCCTCTAGCAACGTACAAAATTTCAGGCTGATATCAGTTACAGTTTCGGATATATAGAATGCCGGTGAAATATTTCGCACAGCCGTCATGTTGGATTGGTGAGACGTAATAAAATTTTAAGAGCATGGTCGGGGTCGGCGAAAATAGTACTATGTACTTACCGAGCATTGAGATCACTCCAGTCGTTTAGATTTTATTAGGGTGGGGGCACACATACACGGATAAAAGGTGATCTCATAAGCCTCCAAACAACACTGGCATCATTCAACATTCATGTGAAAGAAAGAGCAACAGCAGCGATAAAAGCAATTTACCACATTCAACAGTCTCAAAAACTTTCAATAAAAACTGCTATGACATTATTTAAAACGGCCATAACACGACTGGCGACTTACGGAATCCACATAATGTCGGACAAACTAAAAGAAAACGATCTATTAACATTAGAGAAAGTCAAAGCCCGCTATATGAAAAGAGTCTTCACAAAAGAAATGTTCTACATAGAAGACATTAGACTGCAGATGCTACTGCCGCTCAGCGAGGCCTATGAGAGTGCCCTTTAAATCCTCAAAGAAAAGCAAAACGCTATCTGGGATGATTTCTACTCAACTGACGCCAGAATAACTGACGAATGGAAACAGGCAAACTATGAACTACGACACATAATGACACGATACGCTACACATGGCTATCACTACAAGTTCTGCCAAAACAGGAGATTCCACGAACCAACCAACTGAAGAATGTGTGTGTGATCTATGCAGTGAATGCTGTTCTCGATGTCACGCAAAATATTGCCGACAAAGATATGAAAATGAAAATCCACAGCCTGCTTCCGGTCTCCGACCGGGTCAGGAATGGAATGAATGAAGCCCCTATCTAGCGGCGAGGATATGAACTGTGCCGGCTGCCGAGGCCTGACGCACTCCTCTGGAGCAATGATTAAATGAATGACAGATGAAATGAAATGATAGTGGAGAGTGTTGCTGGAATGAAATTTTGACAGGGAAAACCGGAGTACCCGGAGAAAAACCTGTCTGCCTCCGTTCTGTCCAGCACAGATCTCACATGGAGTGACCGGGATTTGAACCACGGACTCAGCGGTGAGAGGCCGGCGTGCTGCCGCCTAAGCCACGGAGGCTCTGCCGACAAAGATATACAAGATGAAAATAAATAAGTCAAAGACGAAAGTTATGGTCTGCGATAAAAAGGCAGACTCAAATATGAAATTAGTGGTGGGCAACAAAACACTACACAATGTTCAAGAATTTAAATATCTCGGAAGCAAAATTACCAAAGATGGAAGAAGCAAGAAAGAAATCAAATGTAGAATTATACAAGGCAAATTAGCATTTCACAAAAAGAAACGTTTATTCACTACAAATCCCATTAATCTTAAAATTTAAAAAGGTGGAGGAAAATTAAACCTTATGGAAAAGCATCAAGAGGAGGAGGACTAGACTGATAGGACATATTTTGTGACACGATAGCCTGCTGAAAACTGTATTGGAGGAAATGGTTGAAGGCAAAAGATGTCGAGGAAGACCACGCCTACAATATGTACAGCAAATCATGTCTGATGTAGGATGCAGAAACTATGAAGAGATGAAGAGGGAAGCTATAAATAGAGCCGACTGGAGAACTGCCGCAGACCAATCCATGGATTGAATACTTAAGAAGAAGAAAGATATACATCAATAACCCAATTCGGATTGGAATAATGTACAGTAGGTTACTCAGTTTTGCATTTTGCATATTGTGCGCTGTTCCAATAATAATAATAATAGTAATAATAATAATAATAACAATAATAAGCCTACTCTATCATAAATGAAAATACGTTAAAAAATGGCGAAAAAGAAAAAAAGACCATTTCCAAAGATTCTAAATCTAATCCAAGAATGTGAGTTGTTTCTTCTCAGAACAGAATACTAATTTATTGGCCTCCGGAATATATCAGAGAGTAGCATCAGAAGAGCGGGGGCTCCGTAAATCATCAACTCACATTGAAACTCTAATCTGCAGATCAATATAATATTCTGAGTTGAGATTATATACGCGCCATTTCCCCAGGCGACCGGCACGAAATAGAGGAGGAGGAGGAGGAGGAGGAAGAAGAGAGAGAGAGGAACAGAGAAGATAGAATGTCATTGATACAGCCTGTACCATAAGTTCAGATCCAAGTCCAAATGAAAGATTTAGCGCTATGATTTTGTTGATTCTTTAGGGGCTTTTCAGCTTCGTGGTTATGTAGCCCCGTGTACTTGGGTGTGTATATTTGTAGCTGGAAGTAGGATTTGTGTAGATGGAGGCCAAGGCGCAATTTATGTACCATTCCAGCATTCACCTGCTGGAGAAAAAGTGATGGTAACCACCTCTCAGGCTAAGGTAGGGCTCGAACCCAACTCTTCTCAATAATTGTGGCGTAGTGGGTAGCATGCTGAACGCGTGTTCAAACTCGGTCGAAGTCGTCGGATTTTTTAAGAGAGTTAAAATCCATCAGTATGCCTTCCTTCGGAGGGGAAGTAAAGCGGGCGGGCCCATGTCATAGATTTATGGTATGTAAAAGAACCTACCACTGCAATTGGCGCTGTGTATCAAAATTTGTAGGTTACATTGGTTGGTTCCATAGTTTAGGGCTGCGACAACGCGGACATGTAGCCCCGTGTACTTTGGGTGTGTGTAGAATTTGTCTGATAACTGGTGTTAAATGTGATGGCTGTATTAGTGTGCGTTATCTGTGATTCAGGTAGAAGGACTGCGGACGATTCATTTTTTCAAGTAGTTCCCACTTTTGCTACCAAATGCTACCGTCCACGACACCTAGCTACGGACGTGGCTCCTAAATGCCATCGCAGTCAGCACCAGGTGGCGAACGTTGGAACTAACATAGCATTATCAAACTAACATACACATTTTTGCTTCCACAAGTGTAGTTAGTGGAAGGTTCTTTTTCATGCCATAAATCTATGACATCGGACCGCCGGCTTTACTTCCCCTCCGAACGAAGGCATACTGAGGGATTTTTAACGCTCTGAAAAATCCGACGACTTCGGGCGGGTTTGAAGCCGCGATCTTGGGTATAGAAGTTCAGCATGCTACCAACTACGCCACCGAAGCCACTTAGATTATATTTGACTGGTTAGGAAACACTCTATCAAGTTCCAACGTTCGCCGCTAGATTAGTGACAGTGGCGTCTGATAGTCAAAGTTGGAACTACTTACTTGAAATTGAACTTTCATTCATTAACTCCTCTCGTGAGGTTGGCGTCAGGAAAGGCATCCGGCAGTATAAACTATCAGCCACGTGGCTCATCGCATCTCATCCCCGAAAACGGGATTATTAAAGGGTAGACATAGTGTGTATGTAGCATTCTTGGCTGTCTCCCCCTGAGGTCCAAGAAACTTAATTCTGATCTGATCTCATCTGATGTCTGAAATTGGGTACACTCAGAATTGATGTTGTTGCTTCATTTGAGGGGTTTGGACACCGTGGTCATTTAGACCCATGTACTTGGAATTTGCGTCTGATAACCGGTGTTATTGTGATGACTGTATTAGTATATGCATTTGTAATTTAGGTGAAGATTGGGAAGAAGGCGGCCATGGCCTCAAGTTAGGCACCATCACAGCATTTTCCTCTTCTTAGTTGTGCCTCACGAGGCTCAGTAAACTCCGTTCCAACCCTCAGAAGAGAATTGTATATCTTGGCAGAGCCGGGGATCAAACTCAAACCTCCGGGGATGACAGCCAAGATTTCGAACCACCACTAGTTGGTCTGAAGCCGAATTGAGAAGAAGTGGGTTCGATTCCCACCTTGCAATCTTTTGAATTGGTCCTCTGTGGTTTCCCGTTTCTACTCCAGGAAAATGACGTGACGGTGCCTACGTAAGGCCACGGGCGCCTCTCTCTCAGTTACAAATACACACACTACTGCGGGTATCATAATGACGCACGATATCAGACAGATCCACATACACACATGACCACGATGTTGCAAAGCCCATATATGATAATAATGATGATAATAATAATAATAATAATAATAATAATTAATAATAATAATAATAATAATAATGTTATTGGTTTTACGTCCCTTTCACAACTGAGGCTTTTAGAGACGCCGGGGTGACAGAATGTTAACACGGCTCCCTCGCATTTGCGCACCGTCAAATGCCAGCTGACTGCACCGGGATTCAATCCTGTAACCTCGGGAACAGCAGGCGAGAACATAACCGCTGAGCCATGCAGCCAGTCGCATCTAACGAACTGCGCGCTACCTCCCTTTTTATGAAGCGCACCTGCGCATCATTACTGCGAGAACTAAAAGTTCAAGCAGCCATAACCTCCCTATGAAGGCTTCCAAAAAGATGGTATATTGGCTTTCACGGCCGGTGAATTAAAACTCAGCAATTCTTCTAGGTTTGTGCCGTGTCTTGTGTGGGGTTTCGCCTAGGACACCAAGCTGGCTCATCGGTGGGCTCTTGGTGTCCCCGCCCGGACCCCTACAGGAGTAACGAACTACATGCTACCTCGCTTTGTATGAAGCGCACCTGCACCACTTTATTGCGAGAACTAAAAGCTCAAGCAGCCATAACCTCCCTATGAAGGCTTCCAAAAACATGGGTCGGGGCGGGGACACCATGAGCCCGCTGATGAGCCAGCTTGGTGTCCTAGGCGAAACCCCACACAAGACACGGCACAAACCAAGAAGAATTGCTGAGTTTTAATTCACCGGCCGTGAAAGCCAATATACCAATAATAATAATAATACATAATAAAAGGATAGGACTATTCAAGTACCTTTGGGAGAAAAAGTCAACTACTAGCTGGATTCAAGAGGTAAAGAAAGAAAGAAAGAAAGAAAGAAAGAAAGAAAGGAATAATATAAGTGGAGAAGACACTGTAGACAGAGAGATTTTTCGAAAGAAGGTGTTAAGTACGGGAGGATTCCAGGGAAGAGTGGAAAGGAACCCTGGGGCGAACTGGTCTGAGGACAGAAAGTTTAGTAATGGAAGGAAGGAAGGAAGGAAGGAAGGAAGGAAGGAAGGAAGGAAGGAAGGAAGGAAGGAAGGAAGGAAGGAAGCTTATAGTTTGACGTGACCATTAATCATGCGATCATGAGCCACGGGACCTCCTTCTTTACTTGGAATCCGAACCACAGGACATGGCATTTCACTTTGAATATCTCACATACATTGATCGGGAATCGAACACGATCCACCTTGGTGAGAGGCCAACAGCTTGACCACTGCACCACCACGCCCCACGACAGAAAGAAGCAGGATAGTCTAAGAATGAAGACATATTGGAAAGAGAATAAAAAAAAGCAAAGAGTGAAGAATTGAAAATGGTGCGTACGCGTAGTCCATAGCAGGCCTTGTCTGAAATAATAATAATAATTTTTTTTATCGTGTGGCCTCCTGAGAGGCCGAGTGCAGGTCTTTCTATTCGACGCCCGTGGGCGACCTGCGTGTCGGGATGAGAGATGGAATGGATGAAGATGAATGGAACTGGGCAAGGATGTGGAAGGAATCGGCCGTGGCCTGTCTGAAGGTACCGTCCCAGCATTTGCCTGATGTTGAAAATGGGAAACCACGGAAAACCATTTCAAGGACGGCCGACGGTGGGGCTCGAACCCACGCGTCTACCGAGTCAGCAGAGAGCATGGTCCCATGACCTAACGCTGCGCTTTAGCCAGCTGAGCCACTGCTGTCGGTACAATAATAATAATAATAACAAAGAAGCTCTAGAGACGCTACATGAAATCTCTGCCAAAACAGGGTTACAAATCTCATACGAAAAAACACAGTTCATGGACACAAAATCTACAGACAAGCACCCACTGGAAACCAAGTATGGAAAAATAACACAAGTGGAAAGTTTCAAATATCTAGGAGAGATTTTACAGAAAACAGGACTGAACTTGGAATCCAATGAAGACAGGATCGCTAAATTGCAGAAAGCATACCGACTTACATGGAACCACTACAATAAAAAAAAGTATTTCCATCAATGCCAAATTACGACACTACCGTACAGTAGTCTTACCAGAGGCCTTATACGCTTCAGGAACGACAGCAATCAAGGGGCGAACAAAAATCAAGGAATTAGAAAAACAAGAGAGAAAAATTCTCAGAAAGATCTACGGGCCAGTTCAGAAAGAGGGAATATGGATGAAGAGACCGACAATAGAACTGTACAAACAGACAGAGACGATTACAAACAACATAAGGAAAAGAAGGGCAAAATTTTATGGACATATACATAGGATGACCGAAGACAGACTGACCAAGAAAATTTTTAACATAGTTACGAATAGCACACTAAAATCCAATTGGGTAAAGGAAACCGTGGAAGACCTTAAGAAACTAAACATCTCTACAGAAGACATCGCAGACAGGAGCAAATACAGAGAAAAACTTAGACTACAGAAGTTTGAGCAAACTCCCAAAGAGAGACAACCAGCAAAGAGGTGGACAGAAGAGAGAAAGAGGAAACATAGTGTGTATATGAGAGGTTTTTGGGAAAAAAGAAGAAAGGTCCAGAATGAAACATGAAAATTGATTGTGTTGTAACGCTCTCCTTATGGGGAATAAACGAATAAATAAATAAATAAATAAATAATAACAACGAAATCATGGACTGTAAAACGGAGGACGAATTTCAGTGCCCAGGCCAAGAAATTTTGGGAGAAGAAAATAATAAAAATAATAAAAAAGTTGGAAAAATAAATTCTATCGCTCTCCACAGATGGGCATAAAGAAGTAAAAACATAGTAACAACAACAACAACAACAACGACAACAACAAATCTTCTCAGTTGTGCCTCATGAGGCTGAGTAATCTACGTTTCACACTTCAGACCAGAACTAAAATAATCTTGGTAAAGCTGAGAATCGAACCTGGGCTTTAGGGGCTGACAGCCAAGAATACTAGCCACTACACCAGGAGTTGGTCCCACCCAAGTACACGGGGCTACATGTTACGATGTCGCCAAGTTTCTAACTGAATCCATAACTACAGCTAGTACTGTAATTTATGAAAAAAAAAATAATCAGTGAACACCAACTTTGTAAACACACTGTACATTCCACTTTGTATATTAAAGTCGTTATATTATTCCAAAGAGTGAGAGAGAGAGAGAGAGTTAGTCAAGCAAGAAGAAAAGAAAAAAAAGAACGAAGAAGTCATTGTAAAAGAAGAAGGAGGAATTAAAGAAAGAAAAATAAAACGAGCAGTAACCCTATCTTCTTGTAATTACTCTATAATTACAACGAAATGAAAATACTGCTTTTCGAACCGAAATTACAAGTTAGTCACATTAATCAAAAGAAGGAGAGAAAGAGAAACAAAGCGGGAATTATTATTATCAAATTGTAGGACAACACGGACCATTGTGACGTACTAACCTGGAGTATGGCGCTGTATCAAGTGGGTATGCCAGTCCGCCATTTTAGCTCTACAATTAACGTGAGACGTGCTCACGGTTCATTGAAGCGTTAGAAGCCATTTTTTAATTTTGCCTAATTCTATTAACCCTTTATGGGATAGTGGTCTCTATATTAACCACTTAACATTAGGCCAGTTCGTGCTTTCAAAGATGCTAATAGTTGAATCTTTAAGCCAAATTTCGGAAAATTTTCATGCCGAAGTGCTAGTATTTCTAAAAATCAAATATACTTACGTAGGCTATCTACTTGTAATGTGTCGGATAAAATTTAAATAAAACTAAAAACATTAACAATTTAAGTGTAAAAATAAAATATAAATTCAGAAACAAAATTCGTAAAAATAAAATTACAATAATAAAAGAAATATAAAAATAAAAATAATAAACATAACTATAAAAAATTATGAAAATAATTATAAAAATCAATTCCAAATTAATTAATTCAATAAAAAAATAAAAATTAAATCTATAAGAACATAAATTAAAAATTAAAAGAAAATATATAAACATTAAAATTAGAGAGACAAAAAATAACATTATTAATAATTATAATAATTAAAATAAATTAAAATGTAAAACACATAAAAATAAATAAAATAGTTTTGCAATATAAATGGTTAAATAAAGCTTTCCAGTCGGTTAACACAAATTGTATCAGTTAACAGTTGGCAATCATGATGGCTCTTAAGAATACGCATAGTCATATTTGTTATGGTGCACAAAGCTCATACGAAATTCGGTTGAAATCCAATCGATACGATAGAAGTTAAATGCATTTAAATATTGGACTTATCAGCAGGCTTAGAATCATGTTGGTAACACTGTCATATATGGGCTCCTAAAGTTTATCTGGAATGTTATTAGCTCTGTGTGTGCCAATTTCGGAACAGTTCACATAGCCTACATAACTTCTGAGATATCCAACATAGAGCTCAAATTGAAATTGTGATTGTTCAGCAGTTGGTAGCACTGATACCATTTTCAAATATGACCGTGAGATATTCAGGTATAGGTCTTTACTCATACCAAATTTGGTTTTGATAGCTGCAGCCGTTTAGGAATTGATGAGGGGAGTCAAAACACACACACAGACAGACATACAGACAGACAGACAGACAGACAGACATTTGCCCGAATCGGTCTCATAAGTCTACTGTTTCCTCATTTTTACAAAATGTAAAAACTAAACTAAAAATCGGGGATCATCCATTGTGATCTTTTGAGCAAGTGACAGGTGATGGTTGGTTATTAAAGTTTGTACACAACATTATGCACAATTTCTGTGCTGTATCTTTAACAGACTAATAATATCTCCAAGAGATATGTAACATACAGGAATCATTCCTGAACGTCCATGTACGTAGAATGAATCACTTCGGCAGGAAGGTTTGAAAATTAAAATCCACCAAATATTTATTTTTCGAAAACAAATACAACCATATCCTTTTCCCCCTACCCCTATATCTCTTTCAGATAATAATACATCCTTGTTTTGTTTGTTGGACGATATTACTTTCCAAAGCGTACACGTGTCCTCGTCTATTTATTCCACTGTATAACACACAAGATAGGGCTAGAACCATTGCTATTTGCGATGTCCAACACGATTGGAAATCTCTTTGAAGTTTTATTTTATCACGTTTGTATATATGTGTGTAATTCAGGCATTATTGATTTGAAATTCCCTTGTAAAAGAGTAGCAGAAACGCTATACGTATATATATATATATAGAACGAGAGGGGATAGGGAGTGAAGAGGAAAGTATAACCACATAAAAGAGATACCGCACACAGAATCGTTTGTGTGTGTGTATATATATTTCAAGATACCGGTAGTTTTTACTGTATGAAGGTATAGATAGGCTATACTCATTATCAATGAAAGTTCATTTCTCTCTTTACTTCAGATCATCCCCCTCCACCTCATTCCCCTATCCTACTTCCCCTATTCTCTCTCTTTTTACACATCAAAGAGATTTCATACACAAAGGAAATATCAAGCGAAAAATAAAAGTCGTTGAAGCGTACTCATCAAAGACACATGTGGTGTAATTCGAGATTGTTACTTATTCAACCTAGCTGAAAATTCTTAAACAAAGAAAGGTAAATGATGATGATGATGATAATAATAATAATAATAATAATATTACGTTTGTATATATGTGTGTAATTCAGGCATTATTGATTTGAAATTTCCAGGTAAAAGAGTAGCAGAAACGCTATACATATATGTACTGTATATACAGTCTATTTATAGCCTATGTATAAATCTGCTTGATATAATGAATTCAAAGAAGGTCAAAATCAGTTGGTTAGAAGAAATAAAGCCGGACTTAAAAGAAACAAACATCACAAAATATACCATCAGGAATCGCAAGGCCTTTGGAACTCGGGTTGCAAAGCACACTTTCACGGAGAAAGCTAAAAAGACCACTGGAAAAAAAATGGACAGAAGAACGCAAGCAACAACATAGCGAGTTCATGAAGAGATTCTCGGAGGAGGAGGAGGAGGAAGAGGAGAAGAAGAAGCAGAAGAAGAAGAAGAAGAAGGAGGAGAAGCCATCAATCCAAGTTAACAAGTTCATACGCGCTCTTTAAGTGGGCATAACGAAGAAGAAGACACTGAGTCGGGAAGAAGGAAATGAAGAACGATTCAGGCTAGGGCCCAAACTGAAAGGGGTGCACGTTGATTGTTTGGCTTTTGCAGATGACCTAGCTATTTTTGCCAACAATATTAAATCAGCCATTGTAAAGATTAATCGGTTGTCAGAGATGGCTGGGAAAGTAGGTTTGCAGATTTCCTTTGAGAAGACAAAGTACATGACAAACATCAGTGATGGTCCAGAATGGATGAACACAAACCAAGGGAAGATTAAACGTGAAAAGAAATTTAAGTTCCTGGGTGAGGTCATCCAACAAACTGGCCTAGAAGAGGAAGCAATTAATCTTAGAATCTGGAAATTAGACTGAGCCTATCACCTGACGAAAAATCTCTATAATAAGCAGTCACTGAGCATTGGAGCCAAATTAAGACACTACAGCACGGTTGTCAAACCTGAAGCATTATATGCTTCGGAGACTTTGACTATGAACAGACGGGTATAGTCGACCAGTTAGTCAAAAGGGAACGCAGGGAATTGAGAAAAATTTTAGGCAACAGATGGGTTGACGGACACTTACGTTTGAAGTCAAACGAAGAGTTATATAGAAAGATAGAACCAGTCACGTCAACAATAAAAAGGAGAAGGTTGTTGTTTTATGGACACATTTTCAGAATGTCAAACGATCGTCTAACAAAGAAAATTTGGAATTTCGTGAAACCAGAGAGGAAAAAATTGCCATGGTTCGAAGAATGCAACAAAGACCTTATAGAAATTGGTATTCCGGACTGCAAAATTATGAACAGGTGTGAATTCAGACACCTAATTAAAAATTACCAGGCATTTAAGGTAGGGGCAGAACCCAAAAGACGGAGGGGACCTCTTTCAGAAGATCGGAAGAAGGCGCTGAGTGATGGGCTCAATATATACTGGCAGGACATCAAAGCTGGCAGACTATCTAGAACGAAATATTGATTTTGATTGTTACTCCGTAGTCCTTAGTGGCTCAATTCGAATGAAATAATAATAATAATTATTATTATTATAAAAAAAAATGAAATTCCACAGCCCGCTTCCAGTCTCGAGCGGGTCAGGAATGGAATGAATGATGACCCCATCTAGCGGCGAGGATATGATCTGTGCCGGCTGCCGAAGCCTGTCGCACTCCTCTGAGGTAATCATTAAATGAATGACAGATGAAATGAAATGATAGTGTTACTGGAATTAAATTTTTGACTGGGAAACCGGAGTACCCGGAGAAAAACCTGTCTGCCTTCGTTTTGTCCAGCACAGATCTTACATGCAGTGACCGGGATTTGAACCACGGACCCAGCTGTGAGAGGCCGGTGTGCTGCCGCCTAAGCTACGGAGGCTTAAAATAATAACAACAACAATAATAATAATAATAATAATAATAATAATAATAATACGAAATATAAAATTGCCAGAGTAAAGAAATTTAAGGTAAATACTTAGTTGAATGTTGCACTGAAAATTGCAATGAAAAGAAATCTGTAACGTCAAGAATTCAGAAACTGGAAATTGATTTTCAACACGCAAAGAATGTTTATGTCAAACTGACAGTTGTAACTAATCAGTCGGTCAACAAAAATGTCCCCAATGACTGCGCGGGGGGTATTTAATATATGAATGAAAATGAAAATCCACAGCCTGCTTCCAGTCTCCGACCGGGTCAGGAATGGAATGAATGAAGCCCCCATCTAGCGGCGAGGATATGAACTGTGCCGGCTGCCGAGGCCTGACGCACTCCTCTGGGGCAATGATTAAATGAATGACAGATGAACTGAAATGATAGTGGAGAGTGTTGCTGGAATGAAATTTTGACAGGGAAAACCGGAGTACTCGGAGAAAAACCTGTCTGCCTCCGTTTTGTCCAGCACAGATCTTACATGCAGTGACCGGGATTTGAACCACGGACCCAGCTGTGAGAGGCCGGCGTGCTGCCGCCTAAGCCACGGAGGCTTAAAATAATAACAACAATAATAATAATAATAATAATAATAATAATAATAATAATAATAATAATACGAAATATAAAATTGCCAGAGTAAAGAAATTTAAGGTAAATACTTAGTTGAATGCTGCACTGAAAATTGCAATGAAAAGAAATCTGTAACGTCAAGAATTCAGAAACTGGAAATTGATTTTCAACACGCAAAGAATGTTTATGTCAAACTGACAGTTGTAACTAATCAGTCGGTCAACAAAAATGTCCCCAATGACTGCGCGGGGGGTATTTAATATATGAATGAAAATGAAAATCCACAGCCTGCTTCCAGTCTCCGACCGGGTCAGGAATGGAATGAATGAAGCCCCCATCTAGCGGCGAGGATATGAACTGTGCCGGCTGCCGAGGCCTGACGCACTCCTCTGGGGCAATGATTAAATGAATGACAGATGAACTGAAATGATAGTGGAGAGTGTTGCTGGAATGAAATTTTGACAGGGAAAACCGGAGTACTCGGAGAAAAACCTGTCTGCCTCCGTTTTGTCCAGCACAGATCTTACATGCAGTGACCGGGATTTGAACCACGGACCCAGCTGTGAGAGGCCGGCGTGCTGCCGCCTAAGCCACGGAGGCTTAAAATAACAACAACAACAACAACAATAATAATAATAATAATAATAATAATACGAAATATAAAATTGCCAGAGTAAAGAAATTTAAGGTAAATACTTAGTTGAATGCTGCACTGAAAATTGCAATGAAAAGAAATCTGTAACGTCAAGAATTCAGAAACTGGAAATTGATTTTCAACACGCAAAGAATGTTTATGTCAAACTGACAGTTGTAACTAATCAGTCGGTCAACAAAAATGTCCCCAATGACTGCGCGGGGGGTATTTAATATATGAATGAAAATGAAAATAACTCTCCTGAATAAAATAAAATAAAATAAAATATATCACTCTTATAATGTAGGCAATTTTTGGATTACGCGTTTCTACATTCAAGCGGTCATGATCAGATTTTTATAACTTGGGCTGAGGTTTTAATTTATACACAAATATATACAAGCTGTAAAATCGAGAAAATAAAAAGATGAAGAAACCCCACATTTTAATAGTGCATTAATTAAGACATGAGTAAGTTTATAAAACAAGCGAAGCGAGTTTTATAATTTCCATACGAAAGTCTTAATTGCCATTATAGGCAAGTGCATACGACTGTTTATATTCGACGATAATTATAACTTTATTATATGTTGTAACATAGATATTTATAATATCTGTCGAGATTCTGTCAGTTGAATTCTTCTTCTTGGGAATTGTGTGGGCTCAGCATTTGCTCTCTACCCAATAACGAATCCCAAAGCTTTGAAACATTGTTTATCCTGAAGTAGCACCAACAGATAGCGCACAGGTACTATGTTGAATCATTTTGTTATTTTGGTCAAATAACACAAAATAGGTTGTTACAAACTCTTTCAAAATTAAAATGTATCGAATTATCAAATTCGATGCGTATAGAATGTTAACGGAAGGCAAATCAACATAGTCCCAAATAGAACAGTTATGCCATCTGGCGGAAAAGTTTTGCATAAAAAATCCATTTTCTGAACAGAGAGCTGGATTATAATTTCCGTGGAACTAATGTCATACGCCTGTTTCCTCCATGACGTTCTGGTGCGTTTATGTCAACAACAGCATTCACTAAAATTGTCGGCGAAATCTTACGAATGTGCAGAAATTGAAGTTGCGCATATTAAGGTACAGTTCTATTTCATTTGCAATATTGCCCAGTTTGTTTTTGCATTGTAACTACAATGGTTGATCCAACATAGGCTACATTGTCAACTTTCAAATCATGAATGAAAATATTGAGCTCTGATGGGTTGGAGAAACTGTGTTATAATTAAAAGTAGTACTTTAATGACCCCCATTATGATACAGTTTTCTGACATATAATATTTACATATCGACGTCGAACAGAAAGGAATATTTCACAACGTAAGGAAATTCTGAAACTTTTGAAATGGAAAACTAGACAGATTTAAAAAGAAGGAAGTCTCCTTCAAAATAAGTTGACATGACAATACTGCTTGTATTGCATATTTAAAACATATGATTTGTTTATATAAGCTTTTTAAAAACTATATGTGATACAGGACCATTGAAACCCTTATTACAATTCATACACTTTGAATTTATAAAATCAGTCATTGAATTTAAAGAAACGTCTCAAAATGATTTTTGTGAACCTGTGATTATCTACCAAAATATCGGTAAAGTAACTATGAGCTACCTTGACTATCGTAATTGTAACGCGGTTAGTTATCGCTGATAGTAACTAACTTATCGAACCCTGATCGTAAATACTATAACCCACAAAGTCTACCTTTTATATTTGTGTGCATTCCAAGATACCGGTTCTATTTTATCATTATGTTACACTCACTGTCAGCATAAGTTCAGTTTACCTCTTCAACGCAACTCATCATCACTCTTTGTTCCTCTCCCCATTCCCCCCTCCCCCTCAAACATTTTCCCTGTTTTTTCTGCTTCAAAGAGAACTCATACACAAAGGTAATATTACGAGAAAAAAAAGAGGTTGTTGAACCGTACTTATCAGAGACACACACATACATGTAATTAAAAATGGCCAGTTAATCAACCCAGCTGGAAAATATTCGACAGAAAAAGGTAAAATAAAATTAAAACAATACATATGAGTTTTGCGTTTCGAAAGGGGAAGTAGTGAAATCATAACAAAGGCAATACAGATAATGACACAGTATTAAAAAAAACAAAGAAAAAACACAAAACACACAAAAAAATACAAAATAAAAAACAAGAAAAAAATAAAAAACAAAAACACAAAATACAAAACAAATACAAATTACAAAATACAAAAAATACCAAAAATATAGGCTACAAAAATTACAAAGAAAAATAAAATATACAAAAAGATACAAAACACAAAAAAACAAAATCAAAAAGAAGTAAATAAATAAATACCTAGCTTGCCACGGTGGGTGAGTGGATATCGTGTTGGTCTACTAAACCCAAGATTGCAGGTTCGCTCCTGACCGTGGTAAGTGATTTTTGAAAGGCAGCAAAAATACGATACGCATGTCATACGATGTTGGCATGTCAAAGAACCCATTTGAATTCAGTAAGCCGAGTTCATAATGGCAAAATTAATCTCGGGAGTTTCCGCCAACACAAAGTTCCTCATTTCTCTACTAGAAAGCGCTATAGTGTTCAACCTCCTTGACTTTCATAGTCAAGGAACAACGAAATTCGACATGCAACTTACCCTCTGGGTGTCAAATAGCAGAGCTTGCACCAGGCACCCGAGGCCATACGATATTATTATTATTATTATTATTATAAATACCTTAAATTGATGTAAACAGATTTCACTTACGTAAAAAAAAAAGCTCTCCTGACCTGTGATAACCTACTTATTTAATATCCTCTTTGCTTCGTCCATCACTGTTTATTTTGCTTCGTAATTGGCTATCAGAAATCATGTTCCAACCAAGATATTTTTGTCACCAAAATATATGTAAAAAAGTTACTGAAAGATCTAGTAACTTATCGCATATGTTGGCAACAATTGCTGGCGCACACTTAAACCAGCTGCGAAGAATATTTTGATGACTTTAAACAGTACGAAGACCAGAAACACCATGTTACACTAATGTTACCGAATATGCTAGTTGTTGAACGTTAGAGGCAAAGTTTTAATAAGAGGGGTGGGTTGTAACATTCCACCAAGTTAACTAATACCATCGGAGAAACACACATATCCCCTCCCTCCACCCTACTTTACCATGTTAAGTGTAATCTTCCAGAGCCTTCGTCTTCCTACTTCCCACTTCAAAACAGAAGTAAGCTTGCTCTGGAGGAGTGTGCTTAAATTCGAGATAAACGCGTCCTTGAATTTACTGGCATAGGCTATTACTTATCCACTTCAACGTAAAATAGTGGCATCCTGGTTTCTCTAATGCCGCAGCAGCGAAAAGCAAATACCGTAATAATAATAATAATAATAATAATAATAATAATAATAATAGCTTATATGCAGCCGAAACATTGTCTGTCACCTCCGAGGGACCGATTGAAAGGCTAGAGGTCAAGGAAAGAAAGATATTACGCAAACTCTTAGGCCCCAAATTTCATAACAACAAATTAATCCATGTCAGGAACGAAACTTTTTACCAAAATACTGAAAAACTCTCGGACACAATAAAAAAAGGAGAATTGATTTTTATGGGCACATCCTCCGAATGACTTCAAATAGACTAACCAAAAATATCTTCGACTACTTTCGTATTAAAAAAACAAAAGCTCTTTGGTTTAAGGAAACTGAGAAAGACATCGTAGAATTCCAAATTACAGACACCATGCACATGGACAAAACAGCCAAAACTATCACCAAGGATAAGAAACAACGGTTCCAAGTTAAAGCAAACAAAAGCGTACGATCCACATCTCTGCCGAAGACAGGGAAGCAAGATCTCAAAGGACGAGGCAATACTGGGCCAAGAGGAAAGCTCAAAACAATAACAAATGGATTGATTTCATGTACTCTAAAGTTGGGTGAAACAAATAAAGAAGAATAGCTCCCAAAGAGCTCAATGAAGAACAGGGCAAAAGCAAGCAGGCAAAAAAGTTTACGTACTTAGGTGAGTGGATAGTACCTAACAATTCTGAGAAAGAAGCAATCATAGCTAGGATCAACAAGATAGAAGTGGCATACCAGCTAACTAGAGATGTCTACAACAAAAGATCAGTCTCCATCAACGCCAAGCTTAAGCATTATTGTTTAGACGCCCTGTACGCAGCAGAATGCCTGGCAATGAATAGAAAAGGTCTGATTGAAAAGTTAGAAGCCAAAGAAAGGAAAATCCTGAGGAAGTTCCTTGGACCAATCAGAGAAAATGCCGAGTACAGGGGACGTCATAACAACGAACTCAACCTGCACAGTGAGAGGATAACAGACACCATTTGGTAAAGGAGGATTCAATTTTATGGCCACATAACACGCATTAGCTCGCAGAGACAGACCAACAAGAACATTGTCTACTTTGTTAACAAGGAAACCAAGGGGCGGGCGCTGGTTCATCGAAGTCGAAAAAGATCTTCGGGAATCACACTTAAATACATCCAGGAACGTGCACCTCTCCAGAGAAGACTTCGAGCATACAATAGCTTCCAAGAAAAGCCAGAATTGAAAACCGGCAACAAGTAGGCTGATGAAAGACAGGAGGCTCACAGATCGCGAATGTGAGATTATTGGGGACGAGTTAAAGCTCTAGTAACGTGGTCCACAGCAGACAAAAACGAAGAAAGAAAGAAAGAAAGAAAGAACGAAAGAAAGAAAGAAAGAAAGAAAGAAAGAAAGATGGAACTTGAATAGAGCGTTAATCAAACCTAAGCTACAAATTTCAGCTTCACACAATTGTAGTTAGTGGTAGGTTCTTTTACATGTCATAAATCTATGACATGGGCCTGCCGGCTTTACTTCCCTTCCGAAGTAAGGCATACTGAGGAATTTTTAACGCTTTTAAAAAATCCGACGACTTCGGCCGGGTTTGCATCCACGATCTTGGGCATGCTACCAACTACGCCTCCGAAGCGTCTGTAAGTAAGTAAGTGTTGTTGGTTGATTTAGAGGCTTTGCATTATCGTCATCATGTAGTTCCGTGTAAGCCTACTTATTGTTAGATGCGTGGGTTGGAATCTGTCTGATAACCTGTGTTATTGTAATGACTATATTAGCGAGTGAATTTTTAATTGAGACCAAAATTAGGAAGCAGGCGGCCGCGGCCTTTAATTAGAGGTACCATCCAGACATTTTCCTGGAGTAGAAGTGGGTAACCACAGAATCTACCCCAAACTTCTGCAGTTAAAGCCAATAATGCCAATCACTACGCCATGGGGCTGACTTTAAGTACATTAATAGTGGTAGTAGTTGGAGCCGATGACCTATAATTTATACCCCTCGTAACCTCTTGAAAACAGACCTAATTTTGTTCATGAGAATGAAGGAGGGTAATTGAGGGAAGAACTCTGTTTTTTCTCTCCCGTAATTTCTAATATAAAAGAGAGAAAAGGAACAATGTGGAAACTGTGGAATTAAAGCGTCATCTACATGCTAATGGAGTGCTGCTACAAAGTAATTAATTTTTTTGTTACCTATTAAAAATAGTATTTTAATGAATTTTAATGTCGGGGGTAGTAGGAGGGCGGGGGGAGGGGGGAAGAAGGGGTGGGAAAGGGAAGAAGAAGTTGGTGATTATTATGGAGGAAAGAAGATGAAAGCTCACTCCAAATGAAGGCACCAATAATTAAGAGAAGCATCACTGTCGTTGCTTTTTCTGTCTTCTACTCCTTTTGAACTGCATTTCGTGGTCAACTGTTAAGGAGGGAGGACATTTCTATACGAAATGAAAAAAATAAAAAGATCTGAACTATTTTTTCTGTAGAAATAAATCTCCTCCTTTCTTTCCAACAACAATAAAAAAGCAGAGGAAGAATTTTTATCCAATTTCACTGGTCAGAAATAGAATATTCATACTTTAATTTCAAAATGGATATCTTGCATATACATTTTTACGACAAATGTAATAAACCCTATATCATCATCATCATCATCATCATCATTATGTATTGCATTGACGGGCCTTTAAGGCCTACGGCATAAGACAAAAGAAAAGAGAAACAGAGTAAGAACTATAAGAGAACACAGTATACAAAAAGAAAAAAATACTATTAAAAGACACTTAAGATACTGTTGCCAGACCTGAATGTCTGTATGCAGCAGAAACAGTAGACATGATTGGGAAAGGTGGCCTCGAAGACATCCGGAAGAGATAAAGGAAAATTCTCCGAAAACTCCTAGGCCCAATTATCAAGTATAGAGGAGATTCAAACCTAACAAAGAACTATACCTGAAGACAGAAGGAGTCGTAGCCCTAATGAGAAAAAGGAGAATACAGTTTTATGGACACTTGGTGAGGATGAACAGTGCCAGATTGACGAAGAGGATTTTTGAATTCTTCAGGAAGGGGAAGACGGAGCCGAAATGGTTTCGGGAAATGAGATTGGTCTTGAATCGGATGGGGGTGAAGGAAGAATGGACAGAGAGCGATTTAGACGGCTGGTTAAGGAGTTTACAGGTTTCTAGGAGACAGGGGAGTTGTCAGTGAAGAAAGGAATATCTTACACGGAGTGACATAAGAAGGAAGTGGGAGGGCGGATGAAGAGATAATGGCAGAGAGTGAAGACTAAACGTAATGTAACAACTGCCAATCGTTGTCTATAGTTGGCCGTAAGGAATAAATCGGTCAGCGGTGGCCGGTAATAAGGTTGCAGTGTTGCACAACAACCAGATTTCTTTAAGAAACATAATTAATACCGCAATAATATTTTTAGTAATAAAAGCTGTACGTTTACTTTTATATGTGTAGGAATTCATAATTTTGTTCTTTAATAATTCAGGAAATATTATAGTAAGTTGTTGTGAACTGTCTGAGAAAGCGAAGCGTGCCAGCCGTCTAGGAGCGCTCGTTCGTTTGGTCGTTGCCAGGCCCAAGCACCGACCAGATCTCAATAGTAAATGTCCTATCCCAACAGTTACCTCGGCTGGGCGTTGCCTGCTAATTTTAACAAGGGAGGCGAAGCGCAGGCGAAGCCATCCGAGATTCTTCGTCAACAGTCTGGTGACACTCCTGGTTCTTTCTCGCTCTCGTATATAACTCACGCTGTTTTGTTCTCGTGAAGGTTTTCCTGTAGACTAACTTAAATTCGATGACAATGTGTTCTATGAACTGCGACATTCGTGATGAATGAGGTTCATTCGTTTTACCGCGCTATTGAATACAGTTTTCTCTGATATCAAGCAGTCTTTTACCCTACCACCACACCCCCTTAATGAAAATAGTGCCTCACCCAGAATAATTATCCGCCAGCCGCCACTGGGCACAGGTCCTCTTTCGTTCGACGATCCCATTTCCCCTCCATGACATTGTAGATGGGTCCATAAATCATTCGAAGAACCTTCCTCTCGAAGACACAAATTACTTCCTCTGTTTTTACTGGCGTTGCCTAGGATTCACAGCCATTCAAAAGTACCAGAATATATATAAACACTATATACAAATAAATATAGTTTGTACTTCCACCTTTAAAAACAAAAACATCGATTGGTTGCGCCCTTCGGCATTATAGAGGGATAATTAATTAAAATGCTTCGCCAATCAATAAAAATTCTATTCAAATGTTGGTACAAGTTTCGATCCAACAATGCAACCTTTTTCAGCATTTATACAATATTAAAATAAAACTAAATGGATATACTTGCAAATAATTTGATTAAATAAAGATTCTAAATATTTAAATATATTTCTCAAAAACAGTTTGGAGATGGTGGAGCAATGATGGATGGTTGTGTAGTTGAAACAACTGACAGATTGAATTGAGACGTCCACTCTCCACATCTACCAAATTTAAAGCCACAATTGTCGGTCTATTCTCATTGTAGTCGTGTGGATTGCTTCATGGATGTTTCACGGATCTAATCATTCTGTGCTGTCATGTGAATGATTCCCTATAAAAACAAATTCTACGCTCTCATACGTCAAGCAGGCCACACTTCCAATGGATTGGAATGAGTTATATCTTGAGAATCAGCTGTTATTATATAAAAGCTGAAGAAGATATCATCTTGGATCGAAACATGTAGTAACATTTGAATTTGCATTAATTATCTACTGTATTAATCGATACGGCAATTTTCTTACATTTTCCTAAATTGGTAATGTTTTTTGTTTTTATTGTAAAGGGAATTGTGAAGTTACTAAGCAAAAATAAAACTTGTACAGCATTAGTGGGCGAAGGCAAGAGGGAGAAGAGGAAGTAGATAAAGAGGAAGAAAAAGAGCAAGAAGAAGAGGAAGAGGATAATGGAGAGTAAAAGGAGGAAGAGGAGGAAATCACAAGAGGAAGATGAGGGTAAGAAAAGAAAGGAGGTGAAAGAATAGAAAAAGAAGAGGAAATAAGAATGAAGAGGAAAAATTAAGAGGAAGAAGAAGAGGAGGAAAAAGAGAAAAAGATGATCTATAATAGGGAGAGGAAAAACAACAGGATGAAGAAGCAGAGGTGGAAGAGGTCTAAGAGGAAAAGGAAGAAGTGTTAGAAGGAACAAGAGGAAGAGGAGAGGAAATAATAAGAAAGAAGAGAAAGAAAGAAAAATAGAGAAAGGAGAAAATAAATAAATAAAAGAGGAAGAGTAGGAGTAGAAATAAGAAGAGGAGGAATTAGAGAAAGAAGAAGAGGAGGAAGTAGAGGAAGATCAACAGGAAGAACAAAAGGACGAAGAAGGAGAGGAAAAAGAGGAGGAAGGGGAGGAAAAGGGAGAAGAAGGAAGATTGCAGTTTAACGTGACCGTTAATCTCGCGATCATGAGCCACTTGACCTCCTTTTATGTGGAATCCGAACCACAGGACATGGCATTACACTTCGAAAATCTCACATGCATTGACCGGGAATCAAACCTGGTCCACCTTGCTGAGAGGCATACAGCTTGACCGCAGAGCCACCAACCCCTATGAAAGGAAGAAGAGGAGGAAGTAACAAGAGGAAGAAAAGGAAAGTAGTGATAGAATAGAAAGAGAAGAGAAAAATAGGAAGAAGATGAAAATAAGAAACAGAGGAAAAAGGAGAGGAGGAAGAGGAATAAGAAGAAGAGGAAAAAGAGAACGAAGACGGAGAGAAAGAGAAGGAAGGAGAGGAATAAGGAGAAGATAAGTTACTGGTTCATGACAAAGTGAGCAAAGGGAGATCCTAATAACAATTAAGGAAAATTATATTTTATCCCGTCTCTCTCCCACCCTCTTTTCAATCTCTTGTATGTGTGAAGAGAGAGAGAGAGAGAGAGAATAAATCATCCGGCATTATTTTCCTACAGAAATAAATCTCTACGCTAAAAGAAAAAAAGTCATGGAATAAGAAGAACATGGGATTTAATCTCATTTCGTTGGTCAGAAATACGATATTTATATTCCATTTTCAAAATGGAATCCTTGCATACAAATCTGTACATTTTCAAGAGGAAAAGGGTAAATCTAATAAATCTTCATTATACGAGAACTGTCAACTCTGCATTAGCAGGGGAGTTCTCCAGTGTTTTGGAAAAAAAAAAACGAAAAAAAAAACCGGGGAGAAATCAAGCACTTTTCCTCAACCCTTCTTCTAGCGTTAGGTCATTGATATTAAACTGATTATTTCAGAGACTTTATAAAAAGCAAAACTATTTACCATTATAGGAAAATGTAAGTAAATTTCCGTATGAATTAATAGATAATTCATGACTAACATCAAGGAAGCCCTCTCCACAATTCAACTAGAAGTCTAGAAGACACCACTATCAAAAGAATGAACTCAATCAATATACCATTGTAAAACGAAGAACTTAAGAATCTGTATAGTAATAGTAATGATAATAATAATATATTCAAGTATTTAGGATAAGTAATTCAGCCATACGGATTTAACCGTGAAGCAAATAAAGAGAGAATTTCAAAATTACAGAAGGCCTATAGAATTACCTGGAACAGATATAACTAAAAATAAATATCCCGGAATGCTAAATTACGTCATTATAACACAGTCATCAAACCTGGAGCATAATACGCCTCGGAAACCTTGCTCATTGGAGGCAGATCTCTTATTAAAGACATGGGGAAGCAAGAGAGGAAAATATTGAGGGAAATCTTTGGTCCAGTCTGCGTAGAGGGAATCTGATGAAACGGAAGTCTCAGGAGCTATATCATCACTCTGAAAGGATCACCGACACATTGGTGAGATAGCCGTGGTGGTTACGGCATGACTGATGGCAGTCGCTCACATCCGGGAGGCGAGGAGGTTCGAATCCCCCCGCCGGCAACCTTGAAGATGGTCTTCTGTGGTTTCCCATCTTCCTTCCAGGCAAATGCCGGGGTTGGTCCCTAACTATAGGCCACAGCCGCTACCTTCCAACTCCTCGTCCTTACATTCCAATTCCCCTCCTTCCCTCCCCAACGGTACTTGTAGCTCACCCATTGGGTGTCCGTCTCGAAGCAGCTACAAAACTGGCGAGCCGAACATGTCCTCGGACACTCCCGGCACTAAAAGCCATACGCTAAAAAAAAAAAAAAAAAAAAAAAAAAAAAAAACCGACACATTCAGGAAATAATACATTATGCAACGAGCCTATAATGGCAATAATTAAAGACACGAGTATGTTTATAAAACGTGCGAAGCGAGTTTTATAATTTCCATACGAGTCTCTCAATTACCATTATAGGCGAGTTGCATACGACTGTTTATGTTCGACGATAATTATAACTTTATTATATGTTTTAACATAAATATTCATAAATATCTGTCGGATTCAGTAACTTCAGTTAGTGGACAGAGCGCTGAGTTGTTTGCTGACTGAAAAGAGCGCATGCGTGGGTCAAAGAATTTCGAAAGCAGAGACCATTTACTTTGCTTGGCAATGCTTTTGTTTTCAGCCTGCATGATGACTAGTGCCGATCAGAACCAGCATTCACTAATATTGTCACCGAAGTCGTTTGAAAGCTGTGTAGAAATTGGAGTTGGGGATATTAAGGTACAGTGCTATTTATTGTCTCATATTCGCCAGTTTATTTACGCGAACATATGGGACAGTGCACTTTCCATGTCAGTAATTTATATAGATGGATGCTGTGTTGCTAACTTCTGGACGTCGATTCATAAATTTCTTGCATATGTCATAGTATTTTCTTGTTACCGCAAAGGTTCGTGCTGATTTTGTCTTTGTGTTTGGGATTGTAACTACAATGGTTGATCCGATATCCAATTAGAAATTTTAAATCATGTAATTCATGTCCGACATGTTTGATTTTGAGCGCATGCGCGAAGCTAACCTTACCTAATTGGTCAATGAATGAGCTCTGATTGGCTGGAGAAACTGATTCATAATGAAGAATAGTACTATAATGAATGACCCTCATTATGATACAGTTTTCTGACATATAATATTTACATATCGACATCGTCGAACATAAAGGCGATTGCAGTTCTGTGGCCACATTCTTCACACGACAGATGACAGACTGACGAAGAGAATTCTCAACTTTGCTCTCTCAATGAAAGTCAGGACCAACTGGCTCAAGGAAATACAGGAAGATCTTCAGGAAGTTGGCATCGTGGAGGAAATCATACAAGACAGATCCAAATTCAGAACAGTTGTCAACAACTATCATTTTGCGGAGAAAATCAGTTTCAGTGCCAGAAAACCATGGACTGAAGAACGGAAGAAACTCTTCAATGCCCATATGAAGAGATTTTGGGAGAAGAAAAGATCAATATCATTTGCTAAATGAGTTCTCCTTAGATGGGCATAAAGATGTGAAAATAATAACAATAAATCCTTTTTTGTTGTTGTTGTTGTTGTCATATGGCCTCCTGAGAGGCCGAGTGCAAGTCTTCCTAGTTGACGCCCGTGGGCGACCTGAGCGTCGGGATGAGAGATGGAATGGATGAAGATGAATGAAACTGGGCAAGGATGTGGAAGGACGCGGCCGTTGCCTGTCAGAAGGTACCGTCCCAGCATCTTCCTGGTGACGAAAATGGGGAAACCACGGAAAACCATTTCAAGGACGGGGCTCGAACCCACGCATCTACCAAGTCAGCAGAGAGTTTGGCCTCATAACCTAACGCTGCGCTTTAGCGAGCGTAGCCACAGCTGTCGGTAATATATCCATGATTCATTGATTCTCAAGGTACCTGGGGAACTGTAAATTATCTTCTAATTGATGCACATAAAATCTAAATAAAATGATATGTTCAATAAAGCAATTCTTACCTGGTCCCCCATATAGCCGTTACTGTAGAAGGTGTGTGGCACGGACAGCGAAAGGTCCAGGTTATCTGCCTTCTGTAACAACAAGAAACAAAACATTAGCCAAACAATATTGGAGCAAGGACAAAGACATGTCAGACAGCATTACCAACTATGGTATCGGTGAGTTAGCCGTGGTCGTTACGGCGTGGCTGAGGCAGTCGCTCACAATCGGGAGGTTCGAATCCCCCCGTCAGCAACCTTGAAGATGGTCTTCTGTGGTTTCCCATCTTCCTTCCAGGCAAATGCCGGGGTTGTTCCCTAACTATAGGCCACATCCGATACCTTCCAATTCCTCGTCCTTACATTCAAACTTTCCTCCCCAGACAACACTTCACACGTGACGGTACTTGTAGCTCACCCCATGGGTGTCCACATAGAAGCAGCTACAAACTCTGGCGAGCCGAACATGTCCTCGGACACTCCTACAAGCCATACCATAAAGAGAAAATAAAAGAACTATGGTGAAAAGTCGCTAGATCTGATCATTTGTACATACATTTTGGCAATTAAAAAGTGTATTTGTGACTGTTTCAATTCGTATTTATAATGATGAGCGTAAGTATTAATCCTAATTAAGGGAAGCCATGAGAGGCAGGAGGCAAAGGCTGGACGCCCCTGATTTAGGGTCTTTGCGACATCGTAGTCATGTAGCCCCGTGTACTTGAGCGTGTACAATTTGTCTGATGTAATCGGTGTCACTGTGATGTCTGTACCAGTGTGTGTGTATTTGTAATTTAGGTAGGATTTGGGTAGGAGGCGTCCGTGGCCTTAAGATAGGTATCATTCCGGCATTTTCATGGAGTAGAAGTGGGGAAACCACGGAAAACCACTTCCAGGATGGCTGAGGTAGGAATCGAACCGAGTTCAACCCGCCCCAGGCCGCACACCAGAATTAAATTACTTGCCAGTGCCGGGAATCGAACACGGACCTCCAGGGTGACAGCCAAAAATACTAACCCCTACGCAACGAAGCGGACCCATATAGTCTACTGTACTTGTAGACATAGATTTAACGGTCAAAGTGTGAAGGATCTGATAATGACCGCTTGACGATCGTAACTGGTTATCCAAATGTATTTATTAATCTCATGTAAGCGCGGCTACGGTGGCGTAGTCGGTAGCATGCTGAGCTTCTATGCCCAAGAACTCAGGTTCAAACCAGGCCGAAGTCGTCGGATTTTTTTAAGAGCGTTAAAAACCCCTCAGTATGCCTTCCTACGGAGGTGAAGTAAAGCCGGCGGTCCCATGTCATAAATTTATGGCATGTAAAAAAGCTAAATTAGTAGATTAGATTTCATTAACGCTCTATTAGTTCCAACGTTCGCCGCCAGGTGCCGGTTGTGGTGGCATCTAGTAGTCAAGTTCCAGCTAGGTGTCGTCGACGGTAGAATTTGGTAGTAAAAGTAGGAACTACTTGAAATTGATCGTCTGCAGTTCTTGCATGAATTACAGACAACACACACTAATACAGTCATCACAATTAACACCGGTTATCAGACAGATTCGACACTCACCCAAGTACACGGGGCTACATGACCGCGTTGTCGCAGCCCCGAAACTGAGGAACCAACCAACCTATAGGTACAATAGTGTTGACTGAGTGAAATACATTAATTTTCGATCACTAAGGTAATACTGGAAAACGATTAAACACACACAAACACAGCAACAACAACAACAACAACAACAAATCTGTCAGGCACTGTGCGGCACTACGATCCTCCTGCACTGGTTACGTTTGTACGTCACGTATAAAAAATAAAATAATAAAAAATACAAGCCCTTGTAATATGACATATCATGTATAATTTATGTAGATTGTGAAAGATATTTGTGCCACCCGTCTGTTTCAATAATATGTTGTGTTGTGATACTCATGCGACATGTCGTGCGAATGACGGTGTGAGACACATCGATCAAGTAAATCGCATGTGGACAGTAACAACGCAACAGTTTTCAGTATCGACCTGTTCTTATTGTCCTGCATTAGCGAAATGGTGCCAGATGCCGTACATGTACACCCTGGGCACAAAGTCCCGTTACCCCTATACATTTCAGGAAATACATTGATTTTTTTTAACATTTTCTGTTTCAGATATAATCAATGGCTGATACTAGTGACTATAGAATTGAAGAACGCATTGTCACAAGCACTTGGGTTCATGAGAGACGAAGAACAGGGAAAACGTTGGAGCAGGTGCGTACTGACTTTGAGCAGCGATTCGGACGACAGCCTCCTCAAAAGACAACACTTTTACGTTGAGAAAAGAAACTGTTCGCTACAGGCAGCGTGAAGGACAAACCAAGAAGTGGTCGACCATCAACAAGAGAGGAACAATGCCGAGAAGTCACGGAGTCAGTGGAAAAATCACCAACGAAGTCAACTCGTAAACGATCCGCGGAACTGGGTATACCCCGGTCAACTCTGCGCAAACACATGAAACATGACTTAAAGTTGCACCCATATCGACCAAAGGCTTGGATCCGCCACTGCTTGCAGGTATGCTCCTGGCCGTGGTAGGTGATTTTTGAAAGGCGACAAAAATCACGACACGCATGTCATACGTTGTTGGCATGTTAAAGAACCCATTTGAATTCAGTAGGCAGTGTTCATAATGGCAAAATTAATTAGGGGATTTTCCGCCAACGCTAAGTTCCTCCTTTCTCTACTAGAAAGCGCTATAGTGTCAAAGAGCTTACATATCTAACCTCATTGACTTTCATACCGTTCCAAGGAAAAATTCAACATGCAAGCTGGCCTATGGGCGTGAAATAACAAAGCTTGCACCCGGCACCTGAGGCCATACGATATTGATATATTATTAAGTACGAAGGTGAGAATATCCTGACAGTTGAAACCATATATCTTGGTTTCAGAGACCAGGGCGCTGTCTAACTGGCAATTGCCCTCACGAAGCTGAGTGCATCCCGTTCCAGTCCTCACGACAGTTTCTAAGACGAGTAGGCGCGGTCCGCTTGTGAGTATATTCACAAACTAGTCATTGGCGACCACGGGACCCCAGCTGAGTCTAGCAATGCTCCTACTTTCTTGTGCCGGGCTCCTCACTGTCACCTTTTCTTTCGGCCTACCTTGGTCAACTCTTGTTCTCTTCCGACCCCGACAGTATCAGAGGCCTAGGGAGTTTTTCACCGCCTTAATTGGCCCTTCTCTCATCTCTCCTGATTCCTCGTTCTTCAAGGGGTCAGACCTCTTGTTTTTTTTCTTTTCATGATATCTCGTGCCTTCTGCTGAAGGCCCTAAAGGAGGCAGGGTGTGTAGTTCTACACCCTCAAGGGCTCACGGCTGATGAGCTCGGGATTTGGTGTTCCCGAGGTATTCCTAACCTGGGTCAAGTTTTACCCCTTTTTCCATTGCCTTTGGGTTGGACCACCTCTTTCCCTTTCTTGGCTCTCCTTCCTTCCAAGCCCCTCAATTCTCAATCTTCGAGGGTTGAGGGCATTTCCTTTTCTCCTGTCTTTCATTTACATTCTTCTCCTTTCTGTTCCCCACTTCCTCTTCTAGTTTGTAAGTCAGTAGTTAGGTTTAGTTGTAAGTTTCATTTGATCATCTGTCATTTTCACTATCACCCAAACCATTAGGCGGCTGATAACCTAGATGTTAGGCCCCTTAAGACAACAACTATCATCATGTGTGGTTATAGTGTCGGACTACCATCCCCAAGATTGCAGGTTCACTCCTGGCCATGGTAAGTGATTTTTGAAAAGCGACAAAAATCACGATACTCATGTCATACGTGGTTGGCATGTTAAAGAACCCATTTGAATTCAGTAGGCCGTGTTCATAATTAATCTCGGGATTTTCCGACAACACAATGTTCCTCAATTCTCTACTAGAAAGCGGTATAGCGTTTCCAAGGAGCTTAGATATCTAACCTCCTTGACATTCATAGCGCTCCAAGGAGCATTAAATTCGACACGCAAGCTGCTCTCTGGGTGTCAATTAACAAAGCTTGCACCAGGCACCCGAGGCCATACGATATTATTATTATTATTATATCATCATCATTATCTTATCCTCGACCCTTCTTTCCATTACGTAGTTTGCTATTCCTGGATGACTTAGAAGTGTCCTACCAACCTATCTCTTCTCTTCATTAGCAGTTACCGATCTTCATCAATCCGCCTTGTAGCGTAGTGACTAGCATTCTTGATTGTCACTGCTGAGGCCAGGGTTCGATCCCCGGCTCTACCAAGAAATTATTTCTGGTCTAATGCCTGGAACGGTGAACACTCAGCCTCGTGTGGTAAAACTGGGAAGATGTGGGTGCTATTCCCACCCCAGCCATCCTGGAAGTTGCTTACCTTGATTTCCCCACTTCTACTGCAGGTACATTCTGGGATGGATCCTAACGTGAGGCCACCGCCCACTCCTTCCCAATCCTCACCTGAATTACAAATACACACAATAATACAGCCACACAATAACACAGGTTATCAGACAAATTCCACACACATCCAAGTACACGGGGCTACATGACCACGATGTCACAAAGCCCCTAAATTAATCAACAACAATATGATCTTCATCATTCTCCTGTAACACCACATTTCAAATGTTTCTATTCTCCTCTTTTCTGCTGTACCAACAGTCCAAGTTTCACTTCCATAGGGCACCACGCTTCAGAAAACGTCTTTCAAAAATGACTTTCTAATACTTAAATATATGTTATATTGGCCTTCACGGCCAGTGAATTAAAACTCAGCTTTTTTCTAGGTTTGTGCCGTGTCTTGTGTCGGGCATCGCCTAAAACACCAAGGTGCCGCACCTGTCTGGGCACCGACACCAAGAACCCGCTGATGAGCCAGCTTGGTGTCCTAGGCGAAACCCCACACAAGACACGGCACAAACTTCGAAAAATTGCTGAGTTTTAATTCACTGGCCGTGAAGGCCAATATACCATCTTTTCGAAAGCCTTCATAGGGAGGTTGAGGCTGCTTGAGCTTTTAGTTCTCGCAGTCGAGAGGTGCAGTTGCGCTTTATAAAAAGTGAGGTAGTGCGCCGTTCACTACTCCTGTGGGGGTCCGCGCGGGGACACCAAGAGCAACAACTTTATCGAAGAGTAGATACGAGCCCCGCGGTCCTAAGTAGGCCTAAACGATAAAGAAATAAATTACAATGTGTTAAATTGAACACACGTGCATATACACATTTAATCTCGTAATTCACAAAACCTTGAAGACAAATTATAATCACCTAACGACTGTAGAGATTTTTGTTCTTAAGACAGAGATGTCTTCTGCTTCCTTGTTATATTCATCCCAATTTTAGATATCATGTGCTGCAACCTTAACGTTAAATCAGCGACAGCCTGTACTTGATGAGGATGACACGGCTCATGTGCGCTCGCCATAATTGTACGATCTAATTATGTCCTCTTCCACCACACAACATTTTATGTGACAGATGCTGTAAATCATTTGCGTCATTCAACATTTCATGCTCCGTGACGGGGAGGTATTAACACACATTGTTAGGGTCATTTTACTTTAAGATAGGGTATGAGGGGTGTCCAGTTAGAAGGTACTGGGTACAGGAATAGCAGGGCGGCTTCGGTGGCGTAATTAGTAGCATGCTGACCTTCTATGCCCACGATCGCGGTTTCAAACCTGGCCGAAGTCATCGGATTTTTTAAGAGGTTTAAAATCCCTCAGTATGCCTTCCTTCTGAGGGGGATTAAGGCCTGCGGGCACATGTCATAGATTTATGGCATGTAAAAGAACCTTCCACTAACAACAATTATGTGAAGCTAAATGTGTAGGTTAGATTGATTAATGCTCTATAAAGTTCCAACGTTAGCCGCCAGGGTGTCGTTGACGGTAGCATTTGGTAGCAAAAGTAGGGAACTACTTCAAATTGATCGTCTGCCGTCCTTACCTGAATCACAGGTAACACACACAATTAACACCGGTTCTCAGAGAGATTCTACACACATCCAAAGCACACGGGGCTACATGACCGCGTTGTTGCAGCCTCTAAACTGAGGAACCAACCAATCTACTGAATGGTTACAAGTCTATACCCGGATGGTTCGTTCAAATTGAAACACGCTGGAATTACAACAGAACACTCTTCCGAGAAGTTACTCAAAAGGCAGGATTTCAGGAGAGAAGGAATCTAACAACTAGACAAAAGTGGACTCAAGAGGAGAAGGACCGACACTCTAGAAGGATGAAGGAAATTTGGAAGCAAAGGAAATTTAATCCAGTGAAAAATAGTTCAAAGTTTAAATTATACGACAATCAGTACTTATACAAATATATCTATTATATAACGTACATGTTTCGACCTGATATTGAGCTTTTTTCAGCTCGATTAAGAATAAAATAAAATAAGTCTAATGTATGTTGATGTGAAAAATGTATATGAGATCAATTGTAATAAAAGAATGAAACAAAATAATAACAAATAGTTCCGTGAAGAACTAAAGCCTATTTTCATATATCCTACGTATGTTAACTGTCTCTATCAACATAAATAATTTCAGTTTGATTGTTGTAAAAGATTCGTGGATATTGAGAACCGTCTAAATATTTCGGTTGGTCGCCATGTTGGATTGTAATATGTATAGGCCATAGAGTTATGTACCATTAAAGGAAAGTTATTGCGTAGGTTCATTATTCTAACTCACTTCCATCGTATGATTACGACACAAGAAATCAAAACTTAATTTTAAAATTTCGCACAGCCGCCATATTGAGGATATGTAGACAATTGAACTAAATTAGATACCACTGCATTACAATGTGTATAAACTTTTGCTGTACCAAGTTTCATTGCGTTGGGATGGTTAAATCGCGAGAAAAGTCTATTTAGAAGTCTCAACTTTGCCTGGCCGCCATGTTGGTTTTGTAGTTACCAGGTTTTTGAAAGTCTCATAGGTGAACTTTTATTAGTGCCCTTTATATCCGTACAAAATGTCAGGGTGATATCGGTAATAGTTTCGGAGATATTGGATGCTGGTGAAATATTTCGCATAGCCGCCATGTTGTATTGGTGAGACGTAATCAAGTTTGAAGGCCACGGTTGAGGTCGTCCTATATGGTGCTATGACCTCAGCGAGTTTCATTGAAAACGCCCCAGCCATTTAAACTTATTAGGGGGGGGGGGACATGCACAGAGACAGACAGACACACACTCAAAAGGTGATCTCATAAGCCTATTATTTCATAAAATGAAAATAGGCTAAATATGGATATCCTTACAATGTAATATTAATGGTAAATAGATAAAATATAATATATTGGGCTTTACATTAAATGTTGAATATATTGTTTGCTATCAATGGCAAATGTATTTGCATTCAGTGAAAAATGGCCAAAGTTGATTCAATGTTGATTGTTGGATCGAAACATGAACTAATTTGAATATAATTTGTATTGATTGATCAAGCATTTGAAATTATGTTCGTCTGAAAATAAAACAAAACGGAAAATCCTATCCCAAAACGCCATTTTAAACGTACAGTAGATGAATACCTTAGCACGTATGGCATGCTTGCTTTATGACTATATACTGTACAGTATATATAAATAGCAGCGCTCCATTAAGTGGGTTGTCATGCGCGAATGTTTGATGTGCGAGCACTTTTAACGGCCACAATTAAAAGTTATCATAACACACAAACAAGTGCCATAAAAACACGGCGTTATCACAGTTACTCTCTTAGGATGGATGGATTGAATTACCACACACACACACGCACACAGGGCACCTCATACACAGGGTAGCACATACTTTGGGCTTCTGGTTCATAGTTTCTGCGATAGATGCGAAATTTCATCAAAACTCATCACTAAGGCCCGGAAGTTCATGCAAAATCGTCCATCCGTCCGCCATAGGAAATATCAGAGGAACGAACCATCGTAGACCGCCCCGCCGAAGTAGCGATTGCTCTATTGAGCACGGCCACCGTGGCCGGCGACAGGCTCGTTGAAACACAAGCCGAGCGGTACATCTCTCTGTCTACTACCACTTTTCATTAAAATTTTAAACAGATAAATAAAAGTTTATTTTTTTTCAACATGAATGGCGTTAGGCCCTTTGTCAATTTTTTTTAAATACAACATTCAAACAGGGGGCGTCACCCCAAGTCCGTGAACACCTGGTACACGTCTCTAGCCTTATTGGTTTGCGAGATATAACAAAAAGTCTAAAAATTATGGTTTTACCCCTAAAACCATTTACACACCTAGTAATCACAAGCATCATGGTCAAGAGGGCAACGCGACAAAAAAAATGACACGTCAAATTTTGTTCTAGATTCATGGGTTCGCCAGATATCAACAAAAATGTGAAAAAATGTTTTTAACCCAAAATACGTTTCCAATAATCCACCGATTAAAAAATAACCTCACCATCAGATAGAGCAGAAAAAACACCATTCAAACGATACCAAGCAGGCCTCTGTACGACTATTCCTTCCCCAACATCATTATTCCTTCCTTCACAAGGCCGCCAGGGGCTCACAACTTCCTAAGTGAGATAGAACTCACAACCTCACACTTTTGGTTATTTTCGTTATTTTGGCACAATGCATTGCATTTTTAGCCTATTTTCAATTTTGAAAAAATAGGCTTATGAGATCACCTTTTGTCCGTGTGTGTGTGTGTGTGTGTGTGTGTGTCCCTAATAAAATCTAAACGGCTGGAGCGATTTCAATGAAACTCGGTAAGTTCATAGCACTATTCCCGGCGACCTCGACCGTGCCCTTCAAATTTTGTCACGTCTCACCAATCCAACATGGCGGCTGTGCGAAATATTTCACTAGTATTCAATATCTCCGAAACTATTACCGATATCGCCCTGAAATTGTGTACGGTGATAAAGGGCACTACTAGAAGTTCACCTATGAGGTTTTCAAAAACCTGGTGACTACAAAACCAACATGGCGGTCAAGCGAATTTGAGACTTTGAAATGGACATTTCTCGCGATTTAACTATCCAAACGTAATGAAACATGGTAGAGCAAATGTTTATACACATCGAAATGCACTGGAGTCTAATTTAGTTCAAGTGTTTACATAACCACAAAATGGCGGCTGTGCGAAATATTTCACTGACATTCTATTTCTCCGAAACTATTACAGATATCACCCTGCAATTTTGTACGGTGATAAAGGGTACTGATACAAGTTTACCTATGTAACATTCATAAACCTGTAAAGTACAAAACGAACATGGTGACCAAGCGTATTTGAAATATTTTAACAGACTTTTCTCGTGATTTAAATCTCTGAGCGCAGTGAAATGTGGTACAGTAAATGATTTTGCAGATTGTAATGCACTGCCATCTAATTTAATTAAATTCTTTACATAACCTCAAGATGGCGGCTGTGCGAAATTTTAAAATTAAGTTTTTATTCTTGTGTCATAATCATGCGATCGAAGTGAAAGTTTGAATAATGAACATGGCAATAATTGTCCTTGAATGGTACATAACTCTATGGCCTATACATATGACAATCCTAAATGGCGAGCTTCCGAAATATTTAGACGGTTCTCAATATCTATGAATCTTTTACAGCAACCAAACTGATTTTTTTAATGTTCATAGAGACTATGAACATATGTTCACCTATAGGACTTTCAGTAACCTGGTGAGCACAAATCCAACATGGCGGTGACGCGAAGTATAAATATTTAAATGGACGTTTCTCGCGTATTAACTATTCGAGTGCCATGAAACGTTGCACGTTAAAAGCTTATACAAATGTTGATCCACTGGCATGTAATTTATTTCAATTGTTTGCATAATCACAAGATGGCTGGTGTGCGTAATTTTAAAATATCGTTTTTACTTCTTATGTTCTAATCATGCGATTGAAGTTTGAATACCACACGTACACAATAATCTTAATGTAATAGTACAAAAATAAAAATCCATCCTGGCGACCATCTGAAATATTTAGACGGTTCTCAATATCTACGAATCTGTTACAGCAATTAAACTGAAATTTTGTATGTTGATAGAGACAATTAACATGAGCAGGATATATGAAAATAGGCTGTATAGTTCTTCACGGAACTACTTGTTCTCCTTGAAGTGCACATCTCTGCTTGAGAAGAGCGTATATTCTAGTTTCCTGTTGTTTTGAAGTGCTTTTTGTTACTTCATGTTCTTAACGTCATATATTTCAATTCGGACTTCGAGAGTCCTATCACAGAATAATACTGACATTATTTTAATACCTAGTACGTTTCAGTCTTTTTTGCAAATTAATATCCTTTCTTTGTACTTCTCGGAAGAGTGTTCTGTTTTCTAAGGCGTCTGTTGTAATTCCAGCGTGTTTCATATCATTTTCAATTTCAACAAACCATGCGGGTTTACACTTGTAACCGTTCAGTAGATTGGTTGGTCGGCTCCTCAGTTTAGAGGCTGCAACAACGCGGTCATGTAGCCCCGTGTACTTTGGGTGTGTGTAGAATCTGTCTGATAACCGGTGTTAATTGTGATGGCTGTATTAGTGTGTTTTTTTAAAGTTCAAGTAAGGACCGCAGACATCCAATTTTTTCAAGTAGATCAAACTTTTGCTACCAAACGCCACCGTTAATGACAACTAGTTATGAACTTGGTTACTAGATGCCACCACAGTCGTTTCCTGGCGACGAACGTTGGAACCTAAGAGCGTTACCTTCACACAAGTGTAATTAGTGGACGGTTCTTTTACATGCCATAAATCTGTGACATGGGACCTCCGGCTTTACTTTCCTTCCGAAGGACGGCATACTGAGGTATTTTTAACGCTTTTAAAAATCCGATGACTTCACCCGGCTTTGAACCCGTGACCTTGGGCATAGATGCTCAGCATGAAGTGTAATGGCATGTTTGGTGAATTAAATCGCTATCATATACTCGAGACCAATATGAGCAGATTAAGACAAGAGAATTAATGGCTTCCCCGTAACTTGTGCTGTTGTATCCTTACAGTAAGGTCCAGGCCATGCTGGCTAAACAGGAATTTCGATAATGATATTCACAAAGATTTCCGTCCTTCATTCTAGCCTGCGAGACCGATCGAAACTATAGGCTTATTTGCACGACTCTCGAGATGTGGTTGCATAAATTTCGAACACGGGTGTAACGCCGTTCGTTTATAATAGAGAGGCTTGAAATTAAATCAATAAAAAAGTTATCTCTCTTGTGTGAAATAGCATCATCAAAAACTGTTTTAACTAGTCTTTTCTTTCTCTGTGATTCAGTTTTCGGCCAGGTTGATAACATAAACATTTAATTTTGTTATTACTATTATTATTATTATGATTATTTTGCCAGGTCCGTAGTACGATATGAGTTGAACATAAAAGTTCTTTCTGTTTCACGCAATCTAGTTTACGGTAATGTATTTTTGGTGTGTTGACAAGAATTCATGACTTCCTACGATAAAATTGTGAGCGCTCTCTGTCACACACACACGGCCAACATTTTGATTGAGTTGTTTATAACTCGCTTAGTTGGGAATTTGCCCACCGCTACGATTTTACAACTACATCATCATAAAGTAGGCTAGGGAAGTGAGATCGTTAACTGGTCACATCTTTCATAAATGTTCAGATTGTCTGCCTCTCTCTTTTATCATCTTTAAAAGTAAAATAATACCTTTTTATTTTTGTGGGTGGTAAGGACTTTATTAGTGATATGATGTTTTTGGATGTTGATGATTATGTTCTATGGTTTTTGTGATTATTCGCATCAAAACTTATATCGTTAAACTCGGTAATATACTGTCCTCTCGGAGGCCAGTTGGAGAGATTAGAAAACAGTAGACAGTTAACAAAAAATAAAAACAAATCTGCTCGGTAACGCAAGCTTCCGTATGGTGTGGTTTATGTGAACGAGTGCTCCATGACTCCCAACATTGCCACTACAAAATAAATAAAATAAAGAAACACAGAAATTTAAAAAAAATGAATGACCAAAAACAAAAATAAGGAAAACAAAAGAACACAAAACAAAACACAAAACACAAAACAACCAAACACAAAACACAAAACCCAAACACAAAAATCAAAACAAAAAACAAAACTCAAACCAACAACAAATAACACAAAATACAAAACAAAAACACAAAATAACAAAACAAAAACAAAAAAACACAATACACAAAACTAAACACAAAAAAACTTTAAACAAAACTCAAAACGAAAAACAAAACTCAAAACAAAAAACAAAACATAAAAAAATACTAAAAAAGAACATAACATAAAAACAAAACACAAAACAAAAAAATCACCAAACAAAAAAAAACACAAAACAAGACACTAAAAAACAAAATATATCAAAGAACAAAGAACATAACAGAAAAACAAATCTAAACACAAAACAATAAAAACACCAAACAAAGAAACAAAAAACAAAGAACAAAAAACAAAACACAAAACAACAAAACGAAACAAATGAAAACAAAACAAAAGACAAGAGACAAAAATAAAACAAATATGAAACATATGAAAACGAAACAAAAAGAACATAAGACAAAAAACAGTAAACAAAATTCAAAAATAAAACAAAATAAATAATCAAATAAATAGGTAAGCAAACAAATAAATTAAAAGAATGGCATCGCCAATGTTAAGCAACCTTCAACGTGGTTTCAAGTTAGATAGGTTTCTGCTGTAAATTGCATTGTCCTCAATTCGTATTAGGGGCTTGGAACAGCCATGTGTACTTAGGTGTATGTTGAATTTTTCTGTTAACCTGTGTTTCTGTAATGTCTGCAGTTGTGTGTAGATGTAATTTTTAGGGTCAGGAATGGGGTAGTTGTCCTGGGAGGAATAACCACACCAAAGATACCCACTCGAGGTTCGAATCCCGGCGCTGAGAATCTCTGGACTTGCTACAGCTCCCCCATCCCCTACTCAGGTGAGTGATATAACACGCACGGCTACGCCACCGGGGTGATTCAAAAATAAGGATCACTACCATAACCACTAGAAGCCACCGAAAAACATCGCATTACCAGTTAAGTTGGCAGCACTGCAATTAACGCAACAACAAAAGCCTCTAATGAGAGCATTTATTGTGTTTTAACGGCCCGAAGAACTATGTCGTTTTACCAAGAAGAAGTGTTTTGAGTTCACAACTGTAAGCGCTAATGAGGCAGTCCGACTTGATAACAGTTTAAATGCACAATTTCGCACCGTAAATACAAGTAGACTGAAGTACTGCATAATGAGCCCAAGTTCGAAGAACTATTCCCTTACTGCAGAGGAATCACACTTCTTAATAATGTGCGCACAAGCAAATAGTAATAATAATAACAATCTCTACTTGGTATAAAACGAAGTCCCCGATTCTTAGATTTAACGGGTAATCTCGAGAACCACTGGATGGATTTTGATTCGGTTTTCACTATCCTATAAAGCATTTCTCGAAAAATGTTTCTGTAGAAACACATTCATTTATGACCAAAGGAAGCGGAGCAGTAACGATTTCAGTGAATCGAGTCGAAAAAAGAAAACTGCCGTCCATGCACCTTTTAAGATTACGCTGGGTAAACCGTTAAAAATATCTCAGTAGGTACTATGACTAAGAGTTGTTCAGCATGGAAAGGTCTACAAAAAGTCGCCGACATCATATCTGTAATACATCCCCCACTATAAGTGTTTCTAAGTTTTCATTTCTTCCAACAATCTAAATACAGTGGAAATTTAAATTACTAACTCAGGAGCGAGTTTACGAGCTAACGAGCGAGCCTATCACCCCAGCTTCGGCCAGCATCAAAATGTCCAGTCATGTCGAGTTACGACTTCAGAGATGAGTATATGAGTTTGGAGTTTCGCCTGTTCACCTCGGCTTTTCTGAATTGCGTCTGGGACCTGCCGTTCGTGGGCCTTATAAGCTTATACTATTTAAACCATTACAGATACCGGGCGAAGCCGGGGGTAGATTGCTAGTAAATAAATAAAACGCCAAGGTTTCACAAAACTCGAGCTCTTAAACCAGAGGGAGTTAGAAGGTGTGGTTTGTACCAAAATCTTCCAAATCGTCTCAATAGTACAAGAAAAATGTTGTATTTCTTGAAACGTCACCAAAAAAAATATTTCTTTGTTTATAAAGAACGTTTAAACAAAAACATCAAACAAGAAAAACGACAATAATAATAATAATAATAATAATAATAATAATAATAATAATAATAATAATAATAATAATAATAATAATAAGATTCTGAGAAAGATCTTGGGCCCGGTCAAGGAACGAGGAGAGTATAGAAGACGACACAACGATGACCTTTATCTACATGTGGAGAAAATAACGGACACCATTTGCAAAAGAAGACTGTCCTTTTATGGCCATTTATCACGAATGAACTCTGGAAGATTGTCCAATCGAATCTGTGCCTACTTTGTGGGAAAGAAAACCAAAGGGATCTGGTTTACAGAGGTGGAAAAGGACCTACAAGAACTGGGGATATCACATGAGGACATCTTGGAACGTGACTCTGAAGAAGAAACTTGGGGAGATACAGAGTTTTCAGTCAAAACCTATATTGAAAACCGGCAAGAAGTGGACCGAAGAACGGAAGGAAGCTCACCGAAGAAGAATGCGCGAATACTGGGCCAATGTGAAAGAAAGAGGGAAAAGGCATTTGAAATAACGTGGTCTATAGACGACCAAAACGATTATAAAAAATAATAATATTAATAATAATGCAAATCCAAGAACAAAGGATTGAACTAGTAAATGAATTGAAACGTTTCGGAGAATGGATTAGTTGGAATGCTGGGGAATGTAAAGCATTGGAATCCAGGAGAAATAAAATTCGTCTGGCCTTCCAACTATGAAATGATACGTAAGTTACAAGAAGAAATCCCTTTCGTTGGGTCCAAAATTAAACACTATAAGATAGTGATTAAACCAGAAGCATTGTACAGTGCAGAAACCCTAAACATGACATTCAGAGGCCAGATGGAGAAACTCGCATTAGAAAGGTGCTCATCGACACTACTGAAGATTTCATTACAAGTTATCTCATTTTCTTGAAATTGATATCACTGATTCCAAGAGTATAAACTAGTGGATTTTGCCACAAAAAAAAAGGTAAATTAAATAAATTTGGGGGAGTCTCTTTTTCAAAGATTAATCACAAAAATAACGTGCATTTTTAGGACGCGATATCTTTGCACTTTTCAACTTAATTGAGTCATTGTTGTCGCAAATTGATCTGCTGTATGTTCAGAATGTTGTAGAGGAGAATCGTTTTTGTATCATTGATTGAGGCAAATATATTAGCTTTGTTTTACAATTTACGTTATTTTGATTGAACAAATAAATTAAATGCGGGGGGCGCGACCCCTAATTTCAATTTAACAGCTTCATTCTGCTTTACAACATGGCTGCATTATTTGTCTATATTTTAGTTTTTAAATGAAACTAATATCTTCATTCTAAGTGGACATTTTAACTGCCAAAGTCAAGACAAATATTGGAAACATGAAGTGAGACAAATCGTAACTTAAAGTTACATTTAGAGTAAAGAGTCTTACTTTTCAATTCCTAAAAACCGCATTTTCTTTGGATTTTAGGTCAATCTTCTGCATTCTCCTACCCGTGAGTATCTCCTACATTGTTTTAGTTCTGGAGTAAACTGTTTCAAAGCCAGATTAATGCGTGCTTTATCTGTTGCACCAATGCGCCAAAGTGACAGCTGCTGAAAAGTGTGCACACCGATCATTAAAGTGAATGTAAATAAGCTAAACAACAATAAAACTAGTATAAACTATATATTTCTTGAAACTACAGAGGACATACTATCGAATGAGACAATAAAAAAAATCGAATATTTTCTTGAAAATGACTAATGGAAGGGTCGATGAATACCTTAGGAAAGGAAAATTCAAAGAAAAATCATAGGACCACAATTTCAGGATAATAAGATAATACAGTACACATCAAGAATGAGATTCTCTACAAGAGAATTGCAAAAACTCTCAGATACTATGCGAAAAAGGAGGATACATTTTTACGGTCACCTTCTCAGAATGAACTGTAATAGATTAACCAAACAAATCTAGGATTTCTTCCGTAACCACAAAACAAAACCCACGTGGTTTAAAGAAACTGAAAAAGATCGTAAGTTAGTAGAATTAAAAATTACAGAACATTCACTTCTCAATCAAAAAGCTAAGATAATTATTAAAGACAAGGGGTGAATTAGCCGTGGTCGTTACGGCATGACTGCTGGCAGTCGCTCACATCCGGAAGGCGAGTAGGTTCGAATCCCCCCGCCGGCAACCTTGAAGATGGTCTTCTGTGGTTTTCCATCTTCCTTCCAGGCAAATGCCGGGGTTGGTCCCTAACTACAGGCCACAGCCGCTACCTTCCAACTCCTCGACCTTCTATTCCAACTTTCCTCCCCAACGGTACTTGTAGCTCACCCATTGGGTGTCCGTCTCGAAGCAGCTACAAAACTGGCGAGCCGAACATGTCCTCGGACATTCCCGGCACTAAAATCCATACGCTAAAATAAAAATAAAAAATAATTAAATAAATAAATAAAGACGAAAATGTAAGGTTCCAAGACAAATCTTCACTAAAATCTTGGAAGAAGAGAGGAAAAGAAGATCAGAAAGAATGAAGAGATACTGGGCAATAAGGAAAGTACAACACACAGGGAAATTATTGATTCAACGTGTCCCAAAGAGGGTGAAACGAAAGAAGAAGAGAAGAAGAAGAATTAAAATCCACTCCTTAGTATTTCCGTTTGTACGGGGTGGGAATGGGATGCTATGTATATCTATATAGCGAATGTTTTTACGGCCAGATGCCCTTTCTAACGCAAACCTTAAGATGATAATTGTTGTTTTAGGTTATCGCCCCCTAATGGTTTGGGAGATAGTGAAAGATGAGATGAGAATGAAAACTATAACTAATACTAACTACAGACTTACATACTAGAAGAAGAAATGGTAAACAAATAAAGGATAAGGCAAATTAAGGACCGGAAGAAAAGAAATGCCCTCAACCCTCAAAGAACGATGATTGAGGAACTTGGAAGGAAGGAGGGAGAGCCATGAAAGGCAGATTGGAACGGGGAAAGGGCCCGCACCGAGGTCAGAGGAAAAAGGGGACAAAACGGACCCAGCTCAGGAATCCCTTGGGGTCGCCAACTCCCAAACTCACCAGCCGCGAACCCTTGAGGGTGTAGCACTATCCAGGGTGGACCAGAAATGGTGTGGTCTACTTGAGGGGCTTGTGCAGAAGGCAGGATATAACATGAAAAGAAAAAGAAGGCTGACCCCTCGAAGAATGAGGGTATCGAGAAAAGTGAGAGAAGGGCCAATTAAGGCGGAAAAGTGAAAGACTCGCTAGGCCTCGGATACCTTCTAATATTGTCGGGGTCGGAAGAGAACAACAGTTGACCAAGATAGGTCGACAGGAAAGAAGACGGGGAGGAGCCCGACGCAAGTAAGTGGAAGCAATGCCGGACTCAGATGGGGTCCCGCGGTCGCCAACCCACGTCCCACTAGATGTGAGCCCCTGGGTGGCATATCATTAATGAGAAATGAATGTAACTGGGCAGTGATTTCGAAGGAGGCGACCGTGGCCTGAAAATGGGAAACCACTGAAAACCATATCAAGGACGGCCAACGTGACGGCGAGGTTTAGTTTCAGAGTTCGAAGATAGCCTAGCCTTGCGCGTTAATGACCGGTCGATCAGGATATAAATCAAGTTTAAAAATAAAATACAATATATCGCCAGTACAATAACAAGATAATGAACAATTTTGTGAAGGAATGCATAAACAATGTAATATGAATGTTGGACCGGTTCTCAGCATTGTTCTTTGAGGGGGAGAGGGAACAACTGACAGATGCATTACTTCCTCTAGACAGTGTACAGTCCTTGACCAATAAAACTGCTGACCACTCTGGATACTCAGCGCCCTGGGGCAGAGGTTCCCATTAGGATTTTTTCTCGGACCCCCTAAAGCGATCGTTATGTAAGCATGGACCCCCTGCTCCCCTCGGAAGGAAGGCATACTGAGGGATTTTTGGTTAGCGAGTTTTATACTCGCGTTGGCAAGGGTTTCAAAGCATATCACAAGCTTCAGGTCCACAATACGTAAAGCCAATTTCCAAATATTTTATGTCGTATTTCCTACATTTCACAGTAGGCTGACTCTTTGAATGGCTAGGCTCAAGAGAGGCAACAGGCGGCCCATTCACTTCTATATTTATTACCACAGATTCCTCTTCGTCACTATCTGAAGCAGAGAGCCTACTTCACTTTAAAGATCCACTCTTCAGCCAACGATCCATATTCAATTGAGTTTTAACTATTGAAATAATCAAAAGTTTCAACTTTCAAAACTCATTGTAAAAACACAAAATGGCTGCGGAGCAGAACGCTCTCGAGCGGAAAACTTGAAAAGCTCAAATTACGGTGCGGCACATATGAGTGCGCCACTTATGTTGTGGATGGTAACGCATAATTATTATTTTTATGGAAATCTTTGTACTTTCTCCGTTTTCCATTTTCATTATTGCGTCATTTTTTGACGTTTCTTCGCGGATCCCCTGGCCAACCGTCGCGGACCCCTGGGGGTTCACGAACCACTTAATGGGAACCTCAGCCTTAGAGCATTGCTGTCAAATCAAGCTTCGGAAAGTTAATCAAAACTATTAACTGAGCGTTTCGAGGTGACTGCTGAAAATATTACGGCTAATAGTTAAACGTTGAAATAGGCTACTTTTTTCTGATAAATGTAAAGAAATAAACTTAGAAATAATGAACTGATTAAAGTTAAACATTGAAATAATTAACCGATTAAAGTTAAACACTGAAATAATTAACCGATTAAAGTTAAACATTGAAATAATTAACTGATTAAAGTTAAACATTGAAATAATTAACTGATTAAAGTTAAACATTGAAATAATTAACTGATTAAAGTTAAAAATTGAAATAATTAACCGATTAAAGTTAAACATTGAAATAGTTAACCGATTAACGTTAAACATTGAAATAACTAACCGATTAAAGTTAAACATTGAAATAACTAACCGATTAAAGTTAAACATTTAAATAATTAACTGATTAAAGTTTAACCTCAAAATAATGCTTTGATTAAAGTTTAATCTCAAAATAATGCACTAATTAAAGTTTAAACTCAAAATAATGCACTGATTAAAGTTAAGCTTCAAAATAATTAACTGATTAAAGTTTAACTTTGATATAACTGATTATATTACACTTTAAAATAATTAATTAACTGATCAAAATAAGCGTTAAAATTACCGATTAAAATAAACTTAAGTTAATTAACTGATGGAAGTTTAAGATAGCTAAACATTATGAAACAAGAAGACTATGTTAAAAAAAATCGTTGGTACAGTAACACTACGATTAATTAACTTCAATTCAGTCTAGTGACAAGAGCTTCACTGACATTCCACGGCGATCGTACACAAAGGACTAACGTGAATGAGCATTGAAATACGTCTTTGTGTGTACGGAGAAATAGAGACATCAGTAGAAAATAGAACTTGCAACACTGTTAACACAGCTCTGATATATTCTAACCTTATCACCAGCCCGAGACAAGTAATCTCTGTCCCAGAGAGGGTTGATTTAGATCAGCATCTATACATCATCACAATCTCCTTCCACTTATGAATGAATAATAGACCTTAACGCATTTTCAAACATTTTCAATTTATCTTGATTTTATTTTTAAACAAAAGACAAAAAAAGAATACACAATCTTTCTCCCAACTTCTCCCCTCCACTCTTCCTCCCAACCAACCAAGAAGAAGAAGAAGTAACGCCACTATTTTTTTTTTTTTTTATGGCTAAGAGGAAATAGAAGGCACGGTATTTATTTTTTCTTGCCTTCCTGCTTTTGTAATTCTAGAAAGTGCTTTCTGCTTTGACTTGCTCTCTTCTGGTACTTGTGTGTGTGTGTTTTCTTCTGCTTATTTTTCCCCCCATTCCTTCTCCTTATTTCCCCTACCCTACCAATCCAACTCTCTTTCCCAAGAGAAAACATATTCTTAAAATCAGTTGTCTTTCCCCCCTTTCCCATCTGTTCTATCCCCCCTTCTCCTATATATACGCATTCCATTCACCCCTTGTTATCTGGAATTGTATTGACATGTTCTTCGACTGTATAACTGAATTGAATCTTGTATCTATCCCAGATATTTTTTCTCATTTCTGTTATACGCTCCTTTATTTTCTGCCATTGTATACAGATATTCGTTTCGTTTTTATTTTTTTTCTTAAAATCTTGAAATCCAATCACCGTGAAAGATTACACAAAGAGGATGTCTTGATAAACAACTCTGTTCGTAAAGTCCAACAAATCTTCCAGAGATCTTTGACCGTGTTTGTCGCTGGGTTTCGCCAAGTTAGGCTAATGTTCACCCCTTATGGACCCCATTAGGATAATGAAACTTGCACTACGCCCCATATGGGGCATGTGACCTCACAGTTCCTCCCCTTAAAATTACAGTACAGTACGTCCCAACACTGAGATTTGCTAATGACCTTGTCATCTTAGCCGATTTATCAGAGGAATTGAATGACGTTTTTTTAATGGTCTTGAGAATTTATGATAAAAATCAATAAATGCAATAAAAATAGAACAAGAGTTGACTATGAGAGGTCGACAGGAAAGAAGATGGAGAGGAGCCCGACACAAGTAAGTGGAAGCAATGCCGGACTCAGCTCGGTGGTCACCAACCCACGTCCCACTGGGAGGAACGAAAGAAGAAGAATGCAAACCCACTCCTTAGTATTTCCGTTTTTACGGGGTGGGAATGAGATGCGAGGTATATCTCTATAGCGAGTGTTTTCACGGCCAGATGCCCTTTCTAACGCAAACCTCATCAATGAATGTAGCCTAAAGAAAAAGGAGAATCTAATGTAGCCAGAAGAAATCGGAAAATCTAAATGAAGTAGGATACTTTGTTATTTAGGAAGCAAAGAGATATAAAGAGTAGATTAGCACAGGCTAGGAAAGCATCCGTACAGAAAAGGAATCTGTTGACATCAAATATAGATTTTTGTATTAGGTAGTTATTTTTGAATCCCTGTCCTGACCGGAACTTCTTCAGCGGATCAAAGACGTGGAAATCACTGGGGGGGGGGGGGGGGGGGGGGGGGGAGGTCCGGACTGTATGGTGGATGGTCCAGACTCTTCCAGGGAAATGACCGGAGCTTGTTGGCGGTTCTGGTTGCCACATGTGATCTTGCATTGTCATGGTCCGCTGAATAAGTTGCTGGCAGGACAGCGATTCACGTGCAACGATGACGCCAAGACAGCAGTCCGATGATCGTTCCACAGTCAGCCAGCTGAATTCTACCACAGGGACATCTCAAATTTAGTTCTGTGACGAGACAAATGTCTGAACAAATGTGGAGACTATGTGGAAATATAGTGTAAGGTACGTAGAACAGTTCGTCTATATGTGATAACCTGTAGCCTATGTTTATTTTGCTACAAAAAAAAATAAGGGCAGAGACTTTTCGATCCGCTCTCGTTTAATATTTTATGCCTACTTTTCTCGTTTTGCAAACATTGGGAAAACGTAGACTTATGAGATCGATCCGGGAAAATGTGTGTGTGTCTGTCCGTCTGTCCTTCTGTATGTCCCCTTATCAACTCCTAAACGGCTGCAGCTTTTGAAACCAAATTTGGTAAGAGTAAAGATCTATACCTGAATATCTCACGACCATATTTGAAATTGACGTCAGTGCTACCAACTGCTGAAAAACTTGGCACACGCATAGTACCTGACATTCTACCGTAATTTGATGTAACTTATATACATCAGTGCTGCCAACACGATTCTAAGCCTGCTAATGGGTCCAGTTTTTAAATGCATATAACTTCTATAATAACAAATGGATTTCAACCAAATTTCGTATGTGCTCTATGTACCATAACAGTTATGATTAGGCCTATGCGTATTTGTAAGAACCAGCACGGCTGACAACTGTTAATAAATGCTCTCTCTATTTGTTTAATAGTAATATCAGAAAGTATGCAAGTCATCACCTCTCAACTTTGCACACGTATAGTACCTGACATTATTGATTCATTTGGAGTAACTAATATACATCAGCGGTGCCAACATGATTCTAAGCTTTCTGACAAATTCAATTTTTAATTACATGTAACTTCTATACTTACAAATGGAATTTATCAACAATTGGCACTATAGTAGATCGTAATATTTCAGATTAATTCTGAGCATCACATACATGACATTGTTCCCAACATGATTTTACGCGCACTGCTAAATCCAATATCAAACAGCATGTAACGTCCATACTATCCATTAGACTTCAACCAAATTTTGTATGTGCATTCTATACTTTAAGAGAGGGAACTAAGAATATATTCAGAGTCACCAGGGCTGCCAACTGTAGTAAGTTACTCCATTAGGCTACACTATTTCAGGTGTATTTCAAACTGCAGTAATTGAAATGTTAGTATTACCAACTTGATTTCGTCATTATTCTAGATAGGTCTACAGTATATAGATTGGCATGGATCTTAAATTTTAAGAAAAGTAGGCTCTTTAGTTCGTCACGGAACTACTTGTTATGTTTGACATAGGACATTATTTTTGCACCACATGTATTCAAGGCCATACTAACAACCAGCAGAAAGAATATTGGTCCTAATCTAGAAACACCCTATACAGTAGGTCTATATCATACATGGATTCTCGGCAGGATTGCTTTTCTGTGATAAAATTTCTCCGAAACCATCTTTCGAATTCATTTCCAAGATAAGACAAAACGTCTGAAAAGTCTTCCATTGAATCTCCATTTACTTTCTACTGTATTCCAATATCGCTTGACAAACTTCATTCTCTCCTTCCATTAAAAAAAAAGAAATGTTTACAAATACTTTTTTGTGCCTATCAATTTATCTACCCATACTAGCGCAAATAATAACGTTCAACGACAACATTAATAAATAGAAATTGTCAAAAATACAAATATATATTTTTATTTCAACAGTTTTCAACAAACATTGAAGGGAAATAAACATCTACCGTTACAGAGACACATAAACAAACATTCTGACAATATTACGTTGTTGATTGGATTTTTTCATTGCCTCTCTCATCTCCCGTTCTGTGGTCTAAATTCGATGGCGGTACAGGGAGAAAGGGAGGGGAAGAAGGGGAAAGAATAACAAATGGAGGAAGGGTTGCAACTGAAAACTACAAATAAACAGCAATTTGATTTCGTGTTCTGTAGATGTTGTGCCATGATGCGCTTTCTCCTTATTTCTCTCCCGTCTTTTTTCTATACCCACCTTTCTTAACCGTTATTAGGATAGGAAAGGATGCTAATTCAACAACTACCCACCAAAAAAAAATACTTCCACTTATTTTTAAGTAGCAAACCACCACCGCCTGGTATCTTTTGGTTGGTTCCTTAGTTTAGGGGCTGCGACAACGCGGGTCATGTGATTAATTTCACTTTGGGTGTGTGTAGAATCTGTATGATAACCGGTGTTAATTGTGATGACTGTATCTGTTTTCAATTCAAGTGAGGACTGCAGACTTTTTTAATTTCAAGTAGTTCCTACTTTTGCCGCCAAACGCCACCGTCAACGACTAATAGTTCAGAACTTAGCTACCAGACGCCACCGCAGTCGGCTCTTGGCAACGAACGTAGAAACCTAAGAGCGTTGTTTACATTCTTAACCTATACAATTTAGCTTCACACAGGTGTAATTAGTGGAAGGTTCTTTAACATGCCATAAATCTATGACATGGGACCGCCGGCTTTAATTTCCCTCCGAAGGAAGGCATACTGAGGGATTTTTAACGCTCTTAAAAAATCCGACGACTTCGGCTGGGTTTGAACCTGCGATCTTGGGCATAGAAGCTCAACATGCTACCAACTACGCCACCGAAGCCGCCCTGGTATCTTTAACGGTTTACTCAGCGTAAACTTAAAAGGCAAATCCCATACGAAATTCAGAAAAGCCGAGGTGAACAGCGAATCTCCAAACACATATACTCTTCTATGAAGTCTTAATTCAACACGACTCGACAGTTTGATTCTGGCCAAAGCTGGGATGATAAGCTCGCTCACTAGCTCGTAAACTCGTTCCGAATCTAGTAATTTAAATTCCCACTGAATGGAGATTGTTGGAAGAAATGAAACCGTATAAACACTTATAGTGGAATATCTATCACAGATGGAGATATGCTGTCAAGGACTTTTTGTGGAACTTTTCTTTTTAACGGTATACCCAGCGTAAGCTTAAAATGTGCACGGACGGTAGGTTTTTCATACAATTTTATGGGAACATAAAAATGGCAGCTGTGAAATATTATTAAAATTTGGTTTTAATTTCTCGTGTCCAAAGTAAGACCAGTAGGATATATGAAAATAGGCTGTTCAGTTCTTGACGGAACTACTCTTATTTCATTTTTATTGATTTTCATACCGGGTGAGTTAGCCGTGGTTGTTACGGCGTGGCTGCAGACAATCGCTCACATCCGGGAGACGAGGAAGTTCGAATCCCCCCGTGGGCAACCTTGAAGAAGGTATTTTGTGGTTTTCCATCTTCTTTCCAGGCAAATGCCGGGGTTGGTCCCTCACTATAGGCCACAGTCGCTACCTTCCAATTCCTCGTCCTTACATTCAAAACTTTCCTCCCCAGACAACACTCCACACGCGACGGTAAGTGTAGCTCACCCCATAGGTGTCCGCTTAGAAGATGCTACAAACTCTGGCGAGCCGAACATGTCCTCGGACACTCCCGGCACTAAAAGCCATACACTTAAAAATAATTGGTTTCATCGTTAATTCTTTCAAGACTCGGCTATGATGACAATGTGATCAACAAATACAGTTGACAGTAATTTGAAATATAATTTCATATTCGGTATATTTTGTGCCATAATTGATAGTGATGAACTTTCTTTTGTATTATTTTTATACCCATCTTTCCTCACACGGATGGGTGTAAAGTAGGGGTTGTTAACATGTGAGGTGTACCGCTACTGGGGAGATGTGTCTTCTATAATTTTGTAATATTGCTTTTCAGAATTTACACCAGTCTGAACGTAAAACATAAAGTTATAAGAGTCTCTTCTTTATAAACATTATTCTGATGACAACAATAAGGTACATAGTTTGAATAGCTACAACAATGGATTTCTTCAAGTAAGAATGCTTAGTATTTCTCTCTATTGTAATGCACAATCTGCATGATTGTAACAATGCATTTTTACAAGACCGTTTTTAATTCCCTAAATTTTCTCAACAACAGTTTGGCTTTACTGCTTAAAGTACGGTATGTTGTTTCATTATTATCTCCACTACTATCATCAATATAATAAAGGCACACAAATTGTGTATATAAAGATATTACATTTCATGTAAACATAAGTCTATTATAGGCCTATTTCGCTTTGTGCATTCCACAACATGGTAACGAGGACAAGTCGAATCACTCAGTGCACACACACAACTATCGTCAGGTTCATGAAGATCTTAGTTTTGCAGAGTTTATGGTGGTATCCATGAACTGCCATAGCATTGACTAAATGTCGGAGATCCTGGTTAGTACGGGTCCAAGTCCTATTCGTCATTGCTTCAGTCGAGTAGAAGTCAATACAAATGTCATTTCTTTTGGCCAATCTTTCTTCCAATTGTCTGTATAAGGTAGAGCGATCTTGAATCTCAAATCTTCAATTTTAAAAGTCTCCTTTTCAAGTTCATAAACCAGTCTTGATCTAGTAAATCTCGATACACAGATGGTTGTCTTTAAATAAAGGGCTTTGATTTTTTTCTGAAGTGTGTAGGTCATTCTTCGTTAGCTTATCCCAAATGATTTCCAGACCATATGTTAAAATAGGAATTATTTTTACGTCAAACAAGATCATGGCCGTCTTAAGAGATCATCTATTTAAATTATTGATGTCAAAACTTGCTTTCATAGCTGCCGCAGCACGTAGCCTAATAACTACTACTACTATCAAAAGTATAAGTTACAGTGCTGTGTCGTAAGAAAAAAATGTCAAAGAAAAAGGAAGTACTGTGATGAATATGTTAAATATGGGTTCACATGCAACCTTGGTCGTGATGGAATTGAAAAAACCGCAGTGTTTCTTATTTTCTGAAGTATTTTGTGTAACCATGTGAGAAGGTAAAAAAAGAAATGTTTATTACATAATTGATTCGTTAATAATTATTACTTTGTGAAAGAGGGGAAGGGGGGTGAATTTTTAAGTTTACTTTTAGGGGAGGTGTGAGAGTAAAATGGTTAAGAACTCCTGGTGTAAAGTATCAGATGCAGCTCTCTCCACCACCCCCACCCTCCACCCGCACCCCCCCAAAAAAATAAGGAAGAGTCTTACTATATTTTTTAAAACAAGCCTAATTCTATTGACCCCAGAACATAATAATTGTTCTGGAGAGCACGCCAGTTGGTATCATCATTTATTAATTAATTATTAATTAACCATTGTGCTTATTTAAACAATTTTCAACAACATTGAAGAAGAAAGCAAATAACAATACGGAGACACACATCAACACACATTCCCATTCTGACAACATTACGTTATGTGATTGGATTTTTTCCCTGTCTCTCTTTCATGTCCCGTTCTGTGGTTTAATTTTGATAGGGAATGAGGGAGGATGCGGAAGGAAAGGGGAGATGGGAAGTGAGGGGAAAGACATGAGGGAGGCAATCAAAAATTTCAAATAAAAACAGTAATTTGAACTTCGATTACGTGTTCTGTTGAGATTTTGTGCCATACTGGATAGTGTTGAGTCCTTTTGTAATTTTATATAACCACCTTTCCTCACACTAATGGCTGTTAAGTATCAGGCTTTGCCATCAGCATTGCCTTCTAGATTCCTACAGTATAATAGGAGCCTTTGCCATAAGCATTGCCTTCTAGATTCCTATAATATGAGGCTGTGACATGAACATCGCCTTTTAGATTCCTATAATAGGAGGCTTTGACATGAGCATTGCCTTCTAGATTCCTGTAATAGGAGGCTTTGATATGAGCATTGCCTTCTAGATTCCTGTAATAGGAGACTTTGACATGAGCATTGCCTTCTAGATTCCTGTAATAGGAGGCTTTGACATGAGCATTGTCTTCCAGATTCCTATAATAGGAGACTTTGACATGATAATTGGACATAAGCATTGTCTTCTAGATTCCTATAATAGGATGCTTTGACATGAACATTGCCTTCTAGATTATCTTCAATGAGAGGCTTTGACATGAGCATTGTCTTCTAGATTCTTATAATAGGAGGCTTTGACATGAGCATTGCCTTCTAGATTCTCTTCAATAGGAGGCTTTCACATGAGCATTGTCTTCTAGATTCCTATAATAGGAGACTTGGACATGATCATTGAACATAATCATTGTCTTCTAGATTCCTATAATAGGAGGCTTTAATATGAGCATTGCCTTCTAGATTCCTGAGGCTTTGACATGGGCAGAGGTGTGTGGAATAGAGTGCTACCTCAACACTTCCGCCAACTCTGCTCCCCCCAAAAAATATATAAAGGAGAGTCATACTCTTTTTTTTTTGTCAAACAAGCCCAGTTCTATCGATCACAGAATATAATATAGTTCTCGTGTGGACGTTATTTAGTCTCATTATTAATTACGGTACCAGCCTGTTCAGTGAGTAAAGAACAATGCCCGACTAGACAATAGTGAGTAGTAGAGGGGTAGGGTGGTGGGGTGGGGATGGGGTGTGTTTCAATTCAATCCTATGACGCGGTGGGTTGGGTTGGGAGTTATATTATCACTGACTGTTTACTTTTAATCTGTAGCTCAGTCCGAGGTACACCCCTCTTCCCCTCTCCACCCAGTCCTCCATCTCACTCCCTCTAATATACTGAGAGCTGAAAAAAGTGGGAAAGGGATAGAAGAAATTAAAAAAAAAAGGAAAAAGGAGTGGTTAATTAAAAAAAACGAATAAATCACTTGTTCTCTTTCTCTGTCCTTTCTCACTCTCACACATGTATTCTCTCTCTCTCTCTCTAAAATGGAAGCATACAACCAACTTGTACAGACATGTGCAAGTGTTAATACAACGGAATGTTCCTCGGTGGGTCTATGTAAGCATCATGAACAGTGCTGCCAACATTAGTTGCATTTCTACATAAAAATTAACGAGTTTTTTTACTAATCTAGGTGGCTATATTAAAAAAATCAATCTATCATTACAGTTTCATCCTTTACGTTAAATCATCAGAACAGCTTATTGACATATCTTTATAGTTGCTTTGGCATTATTATACTTAAGTTGTTCACTTGGAACCAGAGAGTTTAAATGAAAAAGTAAAACAGAATATTTCCTCACTGAACGATTTGTTCACTGAATATGTTACAAGCAGAATGAATCCCGTTACATTCACCATTGCCTACTTTCGAGGCTAAACAAATAGTTCTTGTCGTAGATTCTTATTATAGGAGGATATGTCAAGAGCATTGTCAACTAGATTCCTATAAAACGAGGCTTTGGCATGAGCATTGCCTTCTAGATTCCTATAATAGGAGGCTTTGACGTGAGCATTACCTACTAGATTCCTATAATAGGAGGCTTTTAAATGAGAATTGCCATCTAGATTCCTACAATAGGAGGCTTTGACGTGAGCATTACCTACTAGATTCCTATAAAGGAGGCTTTGATATGAACATTGCCTTCCAGATTCTTATAATAGGAGACTTTGACATGAGCATTGCCATCTGATTCCTATAATAGGAGGCTTTTACACGAGCATTGCTATAAAAGGAGCCTTTTAATGTAAAGATCTGTCTAAGTGAGCGTTCCGTTAGACTTAGTGATGTATCCACAGTTCAGGCAAGCAACTAAAAGTTGAGAACATCCTTTAATGTTAAGGACCTTCCATGGACACTGAATATTTCTTTAGGGGATGTGGACTTGGGAATTTACTTACATTGCACCTTTAGAAGATATGGTTCATTTGTAAATAATTTTCGTTGTTTTCTCCACTTTTCCAAACGTGAAGGACACACTAAATATTTCCTACGAGCTGCCGGCATGATGACACTCAGTAGACTGTTGATTGTTGACCGGAAATTCAACCATATCCAATCGATTAGATTAGCAGTTTGCCTCTTCTACCATTACGAGCCTTTATAACTAATATTTTTCAAAAAATCGAAAACCACCAGAGGGTACTGAACAAAGGGACGCGTTAAAGAAAGAATTATGTAAATAAGTTAATTTGGCTTGAATTAAAATTAAAAAGAAGAAGAGTAAAGAAACAAGTGATTTTAGGCTGTTTTTCCAGAACTGCATTTAAACCGGAAGTGATTTTTTGAAATTCTTTGGTGTTTAGTTTGATAGAGCTCTCCACGACTCACAATTTGAAACCTTCCCGGACCCTTTAGCCCTTCAACGTTTCGCACAACGTTATGTTATTGCTAACATTGGACGTATCGGTTAAGACTCTTGAAACTCTGTGGACACAATCGTTGTACTATAAGAGGACAACGTGTGGAAGATCAGCTGCCAGATTGAACTGCAAGGCTCCAAAATCGTACCTGACATCCTGGTACGCAGGTATGACGGCTGGAGGAGCTGGACATCCCTGTGGCACTCGGAGTAGAAGCAAGGTGGGGCGTATATGCTGACTGGAGCATGCGGCTCCTTCTCACCGGCCTTGAGTGCTTGGGCGGTCAGGGCTGTCCATTGCAACATGTACGGTACTCGCAACCTCCCATTGATTTATATGAGAGATCGTCACACGATTTCGGAGCCTTGTTGTTCAATCTGACCGCTGATTTTCCACACGTTGCCTTCTTATAGTACAACGATTGCTTCCACAAAGTTTCAAGATAGGTTTCGACCTGTCTTACCTGATACTTCTCTTTAAGTTGGCACCCCTACTTTGTCTGTTAACAAATGTTTTGAATATTTTAAAAAGTACAGACGTGATTCATATTTGTTGTTAGACTGAAGAACGGGCAGATGATCTCGTAGTTCCGCCCCTTGAAACCTCAATAACTAACTAACACTGAATGGAGTGCTGACCAATAGCAATTTGCAGTAATATATAGTGTTAAAATTTGCAGCGATGTCTAAAGCTTCACTAAGCCTCTCCTACTTTCCTCTCTAGTCTTGTTTAACTGTAGGATTTGGTGCCTGTTTACCTTTAAACTTTACTACCATATGCAAACTCTGCCCGGCTTGTAACACGCTGTTATTACCCGCTACATAGAAAAAGATTTTTGTTTTTGTTTACCAACATTGATGTTTGGGGGATGCTTTAAAAAAAAATATCCTCCCTGCGTCCAGCTGCTTTGAAAGGCTTCATCCTCATCCCTCAACTTGGTCAAACATTGCGCGTTCAACAATTTCAACAATTTTCATAAGCTTTTAAGTTAAACGAAAACTAACGAACGTTCCCTAAAGAAATAGTGAGTGTTCATGGAAGGTCTAGTCTATAACATTAAAGGGTGTTCTCTACTTTGAATTGCTTGCCTGAAGGAATAGAACTGTGGATATTTCACTAAGGCTAACGTAACGCTCACTTAGATCATTATATTCAAAGGCTCATTTTATAACAATATTCATGTCAAAGCCTCATCTTATATGAATCGACACCGTTCGCTATGACTCGGTAGAGTAACTCAAGTGTTGAAATTTAAATACCTAGGATAAATTATCCAACTCTCAAGCATGAATCGTGATGCAAATAAAGAGGGATTCTCTAAATGGCAAAGAGCCTACAGAATCACATGGATCAGGTATAATAAATCAATTAATTAATTTATTAAGATGCACTCAAAGAAGCATTAGATAGTAATTACTAGGGCTAGGATTTTTCGGTAAATAAATATTTCTTTATGTAAATACATATTTTAAGCATTTTTCTATAAATACATAAATTCCTGCTTTTCACTTATTAGCACATAAAAGACATAACATTTACATTTTTTTAAATCAGTACGCTAGATCTTTAAGTTTATTGCATTTTTGTTCTGTGTTACTTCAACGGGGAAGAACCTGTGAGCTAACTAGTTTCCATGCAGAGCGTATGTCAGCTTGCAACTGTGTTATTCTTAACTTGTCGCCCCATGCCACTCACTGTGGAAGCCGGGGATTTCCTTGCCCATAGACATATTGCACCACGTGCTAGACCTCTCCCTCCCCCAGCTACCTGAAACCAGTGTCACTCACATGCAGTTCATTTCTGGCACTGAAATGTAAAGCAGTTCTACGATGCCTAAAGTAAAAACAACTACAAGTTATCGTCTGTTAATTTTACGTCTGATGGGGGCGTTCTGTTCTGGGAAAGCAATCCAGGCTGAACAGCGATCTCAAGTTACACAACACCTCACAGGCAAGAAACATGTTGCCGCAGTTTCGCGCCTTCAGAAATAGTGAATCGCGGAAATTGTCGGTCATTTATGATGGACAACCTGAAGATGTATCTCTTGTGTATTGTAATGCTTCAGTAGTCAGTGAGACATAGCATTCGTGAGTACTGCATATTATTAATAAACTAAATTATAATTAAATATTTTTACTTTTTTGTCACATATTTCAGGTATTTTTAATACATAAAAAATAAATCTTTTCCCTATGTTTGTCACCTAAAAATCCGAGCCCTAGTAATTACACATTATGCCATTATAATTAACTCTTGCTATATTCAGCAAAAGATATTTCCCGCTTAGCACACACAGTCAAATGGTTGATTGCACAATACGCACACGCAATTGTCGTTTGGCTCATAAAACTCCTTGTTTTGACAGATTTTGTGGTGGAAGCCGTGAATCGCGATTCTGGTGAGGACATTCCTTAGCTTTTGATTTTCGTTCACCCATCTCATTTCGATCATTGCGTCTGTAGAGTAAAATTATATAATAAGAAATCCAACTCCCGTAAAGCAAAATTACGACATTACAACACGGTAATCAAACCCGAGACACTATACGCCTGTGAAACACTGATCATTGGGGGCAGATCACTAATTAAAGATATACAAAAAACAAGAAAGAAAATCTTTAACATTTTTGGCTCTGTTTCTACGTTACTGAGGGAATTTGAGGAAATCGAGGGAGTTTTATCAGCATTCGGAGAAAATCTTGGACACATTCAGGAAAATACGTTTGAAATTTTATGGGCATATTCTCAGAATGAGTGATCACAGACTGACTAGAGGAATCCTAAACCTGACTCTCAAAGAAAACTAAGAACAACTGGCTGCTTTGAGTTAGAAAAGACCTTCAGGAAATAGACATCTCAAGTGATATGGTACTGGACAGGGAACTAGTTGATAATCATCAATTTCCAGACCGTGCAAACATTACATCCAACAGATCCTGGACGGAGGAGAGTCATAGCGAGAAGATGAAGAGATTTTGGGAGAATCAGCGCACTATGGACGGACATAACGATATAATAATAATCTAACAATAAGTACACAGAGCAGATGTGAAAACTTGAGTCGGTGACTACCATCCCAATAATTGTATCGTGTACTGGTATTATACCCAAAACTCTCCACAGTAGTCTGTCAATATTGAATCTGCATCCGCAGATATATATTGAACTACAGAAGGCAGTTCTGTTAAACACTTGCCATATTGTCAGGAAATTCCCTGGTGACAATTCCCTGGTCGAACACTCAGCAAGGCTCGATGATTCAGATGGAAATTTAGCTCATCCTATAAATGAAGGAGACTCGTGAAGAGTCCGGACACGACATGGATGTACAGTAATGTGAAGTCTCTGAACAGTGTAATCTACAAACGTACCTCAGTACAGATGGTTCCTTGCTAAGGCCGAACCAGACTGTAACATAAAAATTAGCCGGTATTTGCCGTGAAAACGATGTCAAACAATAAATAATAATAATAATAATAATAATAATAATAATAATAGTTTTGTAGAAGCCTACAGGCCAGACCTTGTGATATTCGACAAGGAAGCACACAAGGCTACCATCGCATCGTCGATATTACTGTTCCGCTCGATGAAAATCTACAGAATACGGTGGCTGAGAAAAGGCGTAAATACCAGTCACTTTCTGCTGAGCTCAGCCACATATACGGCCCAAAGGAAGTTTTCGCTGTCCTGTTGTTGTCTCTGTTTTAAAACTGACGTGAGGGATGGGACGGGGTGCACTCAGCCTTGTGAGGACAATTGAGTAGTTGTCTGACAGTGAGACAACGACCCGATCACGAATACTAAGATTAACGGCCGAGGGGACCCGACGCGCTGATCACGCGTCACCCCAATATCTGCAGGCCAAATGGCTGGGCAGCGGTCGCTTGGTTGGCCTTAGCACGTCATGGGCTGTATAGTGCCAGGTTTTTTGTTTTGTTTTGAGTTGTTGTCTCTGTGAATGATTTAGTCACAAAGGACTGGGATAATGCAAAGGAAAGCTTTGTCTTGAAGAGGAACCATATGAGGCTGCTCTCCTTGGTACAGCAAGTAGCCTATAGTTAGAGCCCTGCGCGGATAAACAAAACCTTATCCGCATCCGCCCCGCATCCGCACGACAGTTATCCGCATCTGCCCCGCATCCGCAAGACTTGTATAAAAATCCGCTGATATTTCAATTCTGGTTGCCTGACCTCCGCTTTAGACAAAAAACTGGCTATACTTCTTTGGCTACTTTCGCACTTGTGCCGCAGTAGGTTTGATGTACCTGATTTGTGTCCTGAGTATGAATACACTTATTTACAGGTAAAACATCCTACTATATCGTTCATCTCTTTGGTTCCATTGAAAACGTAACCAAATATCTGCCTTATCCTTGACTTGAGCGTTGTTTCACGCACTATTGAATATTCACCTTGTTTTGTTTCAATAAATATTTTATCAATGTTGGTTAAATGATATCCATACTCCCGGTCGCGGTAACATTTACTAAGTGAACTTCTCTTTAAGTTTGGAGAAAGGGATTGCCATTTGGCCGGAACTTCCAAGTCAGTCATCATACTTCTGCCTCTTGACCCATCAATGTTAGCATAGTTGATGTCATAACTGTCTCCGTTGCAATATCACAGCCCACGCGTTTCAGTGCCAAGATGGAAATAAATCTACAGATAAACTTGGAACGAGATCTTCCAGGATAGCTTAGATAGCGAAGTAGCTGACTTGAGAAATGTTAATGATGTCACCACGATGAACTAACAAACTTATTGACAGCATTATATCTCGTGGGTAATGGCAGTGAGAAATTGATGATGATGATGAGATGTCAAGACCTTCTACTACAAACCTACGGTACGGTACTTAATAAAATGTAGTTGAAACCATATGAGTAAAATGGTCTTCTCGTGTATAAGTGCAAAACGTACCCGAATATTTCGTACGCAATAGGCTATAGGAGTATTCCTCTTTTAAGCATGAAGCTGTAGATTGGCATATCAAATATGTAATATTATCGAAAGTTCCACATCGTATTCTAAAAACTATCCGCAAATTTACTCCAAACATTATCCGCAGCGTATCCGCTCTCCGCACAGCCATGCAAACTATATCCGCGTGGCGAAAAATGCTGCGGATATCCGCGGGTTTATCCGCGGATATCCGCATCCGCGCAGGGCTTTACCTATAGTGCGTAAGGTTCTGTGTCTTCAGTGACTCTGAACACCTTGAGATCATTTATGTCATTTCTTTTAATCATAACTAGGAAAGAAACAAAGAAAGAGAAAGATTATCTTGAATGCAATTAAAATTCATGGAACATAGTAAAATAAATACCATCATATAGGCCTACGATGGTATAGAAGTATTTAGAAGTGTGTTGCTTTTCCACATTAGCAAAACAAAGTTAAAATGGGTTACATAGTGTAATTTATGATAACACTGATCAGTGTCTTTGGCTAACAAGGAGTCCGACTGCGATGCTTTAGTATTTTCATGTAGATGTCATATATACTAGCGGACTCGTGCGAGAAATCTCGCATGTCCATAAACCACACTTTCCCCAATAGGTTTATAATGAGAGACTTAAGGTGAAAGGTTATGTTTCTATTTCAACCAAATGATTATAGAACACTATTTACATTTCGGTTAGAATTCCAAGTTCTACGTTCCCTAACTTAAGAAGACAATCACTGAAAATTGGATCATCATAACACTCACCGGTTATTCGATATTTATGAAATTATACGAATAGAGTCCTCATACCTTTGATTTCCTGTTTCTGAAATCCATGCAAAATGACCTCTGAATGTTAAAATGACATGAAACAGGCGTCACAGCGGCCAAAATGTGAAGTGGACAGCAATTTTCCTACAGCAACAGTATCTGCAAATCGCACACTTAGTACATTTTTTTAAAGTCATTATAAAAATATAGATATTTATGAAATTAGAGTGCAATTGGTCACTGCTAATGTATATTCGCTTTCATTTGAATGCTCATTTGTTACGACCGATCGCTTGGGAGTGCCACAGGAGGGATCAATACTACTGAAATAATAGATATATCATAATAAAAAAAATCACATTCGAAATGAGCCACTATGGACTACAGAGTGACAATCAAAATCAATATTTCGTTCTACTTCTTTAGAATTTACAGAATCTAGCATTTTTGGGGACATATGATGAAATGTAGGTATGTCGCCAGTCCCTAATTGAAGCAAAAACAACAGTCACCCATGAATATGGAGAAAGTACAGATTTTCTAATAAAGTTTCCCCAACCTGAAGATGTTTTTCTCTTTAACCTTTGTTCTTAATAATGAAGACCTCTTCCATCCCCGCCCAGTGTTTATGAATACTTGGCAGAATCACATGAATAATGAGCCGACCACAATCTCCGGACAAGTGAATTAGACATCAGCTCAATACACGACAAAATCCACTCCGCCAGCAATTAATCTGCGCACTCCCTCCCCCCCCCCCCCCCTTCACTCTTAGACACTTAGGGTGGGGTGTAGGGGAAGGGAAGAGAGTAGGGCGACACATGTGTTAAGGAGGATGTTCACCAAGTCATCCCTGGTATCACAGGAAATCTGTCTTCATGCGGCAATAATCCACCCTCTCATGTGTTCAGTTTACGCTGTTTTGTCTTGCAAGGGAGGATAACAACGGCACTATAATAAATGTTGCCAACTGCTGGACACGAAACTTACTACACCCTGGATGGTGTCTTCCCGTTTGCAACGATTCCCATTTGCGAAGGCGGCTTTTTTAAGATTTGTCTTGGAACATAATAGAGCATTAATCAAATCTAACCTACAAATTTAGCTTCACACAATTGTAGTTAGTAGAAGGTTCTTTTATATGCCATAAATCTACGACATGGGCCTGCCGACTTTACTTCCACTCCGAAGGAAGGGATGCTGAGGGATTTTTAAGACTCTTAAAAAATCCGATGACTTCGGCCGGGTTTGAACCCGCGATCTTGGGCATAGCAGTTCAGCATGCTACTAACTACGCCACCGAAGCCGCATCATGAACATAATTATGAAACACTTTTCGCGACAACTTTCATTTTCCCGAGTTTTTTTTTTGGTCGGTAGTGTATAAACAAACCGGCAATAATTAGGCTATCTCTATAACTTTTGAAGGTAGGCCTATTCATTTACGGTCTATTATACATCCAAGCTGGACATCCTGTATATAAGAGAAAACTTTCTTACACAAAAACGAAAAGACAAGTAAGTTTTCTTAAAATTAAAAATTCGAACAAAGCAATGTCTCTTCTATTTTGTTTTTTTCCCCGTAACATGAACTTCTACTGTACCTAGTATTATATTCACAATGTTGAATTATTTCCCCTTTTAAAATATGAGAAAAGTTTTGATATACATTAAAAAACTTTCCCTATTCCACCCCTCTTCTTTCCCGCCAACCACACATACGAACACCAAACACGGATGAATGAAAAAATAAAAAAATAAACCGGGAGTTGCACCAACATCATGATATATCTTCAAATAAAAAAACTTTTACGCACATAATTCTTCTTTAACTAAAAAAGGTCCACTACGTATGTGTGTGTGAGAGAGGGAGGGGGTGGGGGGTAGTTACGGTGTTTGTTATGAACTCATAAATTGAGGTGGTCTGCCACATATTGGGGAAAACTCAAAGAGAAGACAGTCGGAGCAGTGCAGACGTGTAATTGCAATGTTGTGGTGATTTAGATACATGTATATATACCTGTACACCTGCCCCTAAAAATACATTTAAAAAAGGTCGATATGAATGCAGGATTTTATAAATCTACTATCGACAGCAAACGGATTTACACAATTTTCATTTTTTTGGAGGGGTTGGGGGGTGGGAGGGAGGATGTGTGAATGTGTGTGTAATTCCCGCAGACAATATTGCAAACAGGTATGCTATAAATATGAAGGCGCCAGTTCCAATATATCAGAATATCTGTGGTGATAAATTGCGAGTAATTGGTCGATAATAATAATAATAATAATAATAATAATAATAATAATAATAATAATAACCGACACATCAGACAGAGACTCCTTCCGTAACAAAGTGAACAACTGGGAAGTCCAACCAGAGCAACCAAAACCTACACCTTACAGACCTCAATGGTCTGACGAAAGAAAATTGGCATTCTCCAATAGAATGAAACAATATTGGCAAAATAAGAAGAACGTCAAGAATTGAGTCAAATTGCTTAACGCTTTCCAATCTTGAGAAAATACGCTATAAATAAATAAATAAATAATAATAGTTATGTCATTTCTTTTAATCATAACTAGGAAAGAAACAAAGAAAGAGAAAGATTATCTTGAATGCAATTAAAATTCATGGAACATAGTAAAATAAATACCATCATATACGATGGTATAGAAGTATTTAGAAGTGTGTTGCTTTTCCACATTAGCAAAACAAAGTTAAAATGGGTTACATAGTGTAATTTATGATAACACTGATCAATTGTCGACCGTGAGAACATTATTAACACGTGAGCCGCAATAATGGATTAGCAGAGCAGATCTCAATTTATTGAGCAGAACCAGCGGACTTAATAATCAGATGACATGTGTCAGTAGTTATGACGTGGAGAGGGACTAGCTGGTCTGACATCAGTGTTTTACCAATCGCTCGTGATCAAGAACTCCGTACTAAAAACTTATGTTGTAATTGATTCATTTTAGGGGCTTGGACATCTTTGACATCTTGGTCATCAGTGTGTTCAATTTTTCTAATAACCTGTTTTACTGTGATGTTTGTGGTAGAGTAAATAAATTCCTTGCTGGAATTACTGTCTTGTATCACCAACATGAAGCCAGTGGTTTCGTCTAATAACTGATCTTGTTGGAGGCATCTGTTTATATGTTTCCATGAAATTTCAATAAATATACGCAAAATACAAAGAGCCACATCAATTTGATCTTTAATCAAAAGAAGGTGCAAATCATCGAAATCATAACGACCAATTTATATTTGAAAACATAAGGAATGTATTTTCACTACGGTTTTCTTACTCCATAAGCTAAATTTTCTATTTTGGAACCTATAAAAATTTGTTATATTAAAAACCTCAATGGTAACATATCTGATTTTTTGAAGCAATTTCACATTATATTTATCCATATTTTCAACGATTTCTTTAAATTAGACAGTATATTTGATTATAACTAACAGTATTTTAAACAGAATTTTTAATATTTTGGAAGATTAGCCTCCGCTCTCTTCTGACGATCCTGTGTTCTTCCATGTAGGTTTCTTGGTAAAATTGTGTCTTGTTTATTAGGGGTTCAAATGTTGTTCTATTGTGAATAATTTCTTCGTTGATACCAATTTCTTGTAGGTCTTGTGTTATTTCTACTCGCCATTGTTGTGCTTTTCTTCAGAGATAGTTCTAGGTTAAAATTTTCATCTGTAAAATTTCTCATCCATTTGGTATACGTACCATAACATTTCAGTCTCCTCTTTCCCGTGGAATCTGTGATTTCTTTCAATACTTTAGTGGATTTCATGTGGCCACTTCTTCATCCGAACCACCGTTTCATATTGTTGTTTGAGTCTTCAGTCTTTTGACTGTTTTGATGCAGCTCTACATCCCTCCCTGTCCTGAGCTAATAGTTTCATCTCTACATAGCTACCACACCCTACATCCGAGGCAATCTGTTTCATATTCTAACCTTGGTCTACCCCTACAGTTCTTGTCTTCGACCCTTCCTTCCATAACTAAGCTTGTTATTCCTAGGTGTCTTAGTATGTGTCCTACCAACCTATCTCTTCTCTTCTTAGCAGTCGCCAGGAACATCTCTCCTCTCCCACTCGTCTTAATACATCTTCATTTGTAACCCTATCTACCCATCTGATCTTTATCATTCTCCTGTAACACCACATTTCAAACGCTTCAATTCTCCTCTTTTCTGATGTACCGATAGTCCAAGATTCACTTCCATAGAGCGCCACACTCCAGACAAAGGCTTTCAATAATCACGTCCTAATACCTAAATCTATATTCGATGTCAACAGATTCATTTTCTGTAGAAATGCTTTCCTTGCCTGAGTCAACCTACTTTTTATATCCTCTTTGCTTCGTCCATCACAGGTTATTTTGATTCCTAAGTAACAGAAGTCTCCTATTTCCTTTAGCTTTTCACCTGCCAATTTGTTATCCATAGAGGTTTCTGATTTATTCGGCTCCTTTCCAATATTTTTGTTTTACATTTATTAATATTCATCATGAATTCTTTCCTATTTTGCTCCTATTATTATTTCTTTCTTTCTTTCTTTCTTTCTTTCTTTCTTTCTTTCTTCGGCATGTCCGACTAAGGAGCGCGATTGAACTTATTTAGCTGATGGCATTGCCTTTCTCTTCTCCCAAAATCTCTTCATCTTCTCGCTGTGGCTTCTCTTGCGATCTTCAGACCAGGTTATGTTAGTGATAGCTTGGATGGTCTGCAAAGCGGTGATTATCGACTAATTCTCTGAACTTAGCTCTGTCTAGTTCAATGTCATCTGTGATGCCTAGTTCCTAAAGATCTTTACCAACTCCAAGCAGCCAGGCGTTTTTAACGTTCATTGACAGGGCAAGGTCAGTCTCTGATTGCTCATTCTGAGGATATGCCCGTAAAATTTCATTCGTATTTTCCTAAATGTGTCTGAGATAAGTCTTGGGATTTTCTTTTCATCCAAATTCCTCCTGTAAAACTGGTCCAAAAACTTTTCTTATGATTTTCCTTTCTTGCTTTTCCACTCTCTAATTAATGATCTGCCCCCAATAATCGGCGTTTCAGAAGCATAGAGTGCTTCAGGCTTGATTACAGTGTTGTAATGCCGTAATTTTGCATTCCTGGATATTGGTTTATTATTGTTATTATTATTATTATTATTATCTGATTTAACATCACTGTATGTGCAGAGCAGGGATTATCTGTGGTATAAGCAGGCATGGAACGCACACATCTTATCTGAGAAATTGTGTACCACTTCACTGCTCCCTTCCGAAATTAAACGGAGCGAACAAGCCAAGAGAACGCGTTAAACATTTTAATTATCTTGTAGCAGCATTAACGCCAACAGGAGTGGGGGGTGGAGGGAGGAGGGGGAGGCAGTGCTGCACCATGTTGCCAAGTTACAGCGTCTTGAGTACTTACTAGACACCCCACGAGCCAACCTGCATCTGCTTCAAGGGGTCAATGTACTGGTAAAACAGTCTTAAATCAAATTAAAATGGGGAAGTTCTAGGATTCGATGTTCGATATATCTCTAATCGCATATCCTCCCAAGTTGGCCTTACCTGCAGACTCAGCGAGCGACCATTCCTCTACCGTCACAAGGACGGTGTCTGGTAACTGAACACACATTATCAGCAGACACAACTGGGGATAGAGACAGGCCGATCGTTAACTTTGGTCTAATTAAGGAGAGGTTTCTGATTTATTTCGGCTGCATTCCAATATTTTTGTTTAAATTATTTAATTTTCATCATGAATAGTTTTTTGAGCTGCGCAGATTAGTTTCATGAGCTGCGTATTGACTTTTTGAGTTGCGGAGATTAATTTTTTGAGCTCCGCAGATTAATATTTGAGCTGCGCATTGACTTTTTGAGCTGCGCATTGACTTTTGAGCTGCACAGATTATTTTTTGAGCTTTTTTTAAGATTTCATATCAACAATAAAGATTGCGACTTCGATGTTGGATTAAGGAATGCAATTAGAAGTTGTTCTGCGCACCAAGAATCAGGGAATAGTTCAAGGAAGGAAGTCAGCCGTGTACCTCTTCAAAGGAACCGTCCACTGGTGAAAATGGGAAAACCACGAAAACAATTTTTAGAACAGCCGAGGTGGGATTCGATCCCACGCTCTCCCGATGCCACTGAGGCACGAGCTAGTGCGTTGACGCTATCAACCACAGTGATCGGTTCATAATATACTTACTTGAAAAAAAAATACAGCGTCCAACGGAGTGTTGTATTTAAAACAAGGAGTTCCGTGACAAACTAAAGAGCCTATTTATCTTAAAATTAGAGAGAGCATATATCAACAGTTGGCAGACCTGGTGACACTGAATATATTCTTAGTTCCTTCTCTTAAGTTACACAATGCAGATGCAAAATTTGGTTGAGGTCCAATAGATAGTATGCACGTTACGTGTATTTAAACAATCAGGTTGGCGACACTGCCTTATATGAGATGCTCAAACTTAAATTGAAACATTATCATATATAAATGAGCCAATATTGAAAGAAATTCATTTATTAGTATGCTTTTCCAAGATAATTAATTACCTGGAATGTTTGCAATTCAATAATGATTTGCACTTTGTTAGGGTTTATATATTAATAATAATAGTATTTGAGGATTAGAATATTCTTCATTTTTGTATTCAACTACGATTTAGGCAAAAAGAAAAAAAAACAGACAAGTTCAAAGTTTTTTTTTTAAAGTTTCCTCAGCTATCCTCATAAAAGTATATTTCCTTTATGTGCAATGCAAACTGTTAGTGAGACAATATTAGGTTTTTTTTTGCGGCTCCGGTGGCGTAGTTGGTAGCATGCTGAGCTTCTATGCCCAAGGTCGCGGGTTCAAACCCGGCCGAAGTCGTCTGATTTTTTAAGAGTGTAAAAAATCCCTCAGTATGCCTTCCTTCGGAGGGGAAGTAAAGCGGGCGGCCCCATGTCATAGATTTATGGCATGTTAAAGAACCTTCCACTAATTACACCTGTGTGAAGCTAAATTGTATAGGTTAAGAATGTAAACAACGCTCTTAGGTTCCTATGTTCGTTGCAAAGAGCTGTCTGCGGTGGCGTCTGGTAGCTAAGTTCTGAACTAGTAGTCGTTGACGGTGGCGTTTGGTGGCAAAAGTAGGAACTAGTTGAAAATTTCAAAAGTCTGCAGTCCTTACTTGAATTGAAAACAGATAACACACACTAATACAGTAATCACAATTAACACCGGTTATCAGACAGATACTACACGCACCCAGTTGGCAGTTGGCAGTCAAAGTGAAAGGTCGTGTTTTTCCCAAGCTCTCAGGTGTGCTGGAATGGGTTGTTCTCTGGAATGTTATCGGGCGAGGATCGGACTGTGGTATGTGAAGGGTAGTCGGGATTTCCGGTGTTTGTGTGTGCGTACGGGACCTAGCAACTTGTGGTTCATAGCCCTGGTGATAGCTGCATTGCTAGTTATTGGTGGAGTGGAAGTGAATCCAGGGCCTGTTACTCCAAATGTGAATCAGGCAAATGATCCAGTGACAGTTTTAAAGTGTTCGACGTGCAGTAAAACATTGAAAAATGGTGTTGAGTGTGGACTATGTGAGAAATGGTTTCACTTCGGCTGTATTAAGGTCAAGAAGGAGGATTGTGATGTCGGAAATTGGTTTTGTAAAGTATGTGATACGCCGGACTGTTTGAGGGTGCAAATCAAAGCAAGGGATCAAATAATACAGGAACTTAGAGCTAAGCTTCGTGAATCAGAAGACACGGTGAAGGATGTGACTGAACGGCTTTCTACTGGGATCAGTGTGGAAGAGGGCGTGCAGGAGCAAACTGAGGATGACGTTATCATAATGGGTGATTCGATGATACGATGGAGTGCGAATATCTCGAGGAAATCAGGTGCGAAAGTGCGGTGTTATCCGGGGATTAAAATTGACCAGCTTGCCCAACAAGTGGAAGAAACAAATATAGAGGATTGTGAAAAAGTTAAAGTGTTGTTGCTCCATGTTGGGACGAACGATTTGAAGAAGAGGGCTACAGCTGATTACATCATGGGGGAGCTCTACGAACTAGGCAGAAAAGCTAAAAGCAAGTTTAGAAATGCAAAAATTATAATGAGTGGCATTGTTCGGCGGGGAGATGTTCCGTTAAGGCGAGTTAAGACTGTAAATGACCGCATGGACTGGGTATGTGCACAACTGGGATTAGTGTACGTAGAAGCTGACTGCTGGATTGGTGGCCGTGACTTCGCCCGAGACGGGCTGCATCTAAATCGACGGGGCGCTTACAACCTAGGGAGCCTACATGACAGGGTCATCGGTTCGTGCCGGCTTTTGTGAGGAGGAGCAGGTCCAGAGGTTGCCAGCCGATGGGAACAGAAGGAGCTACTTCAAGATATTTGCTGCGGAGGTAAGACTCTAAGATTACTGCAGGTTAATTGTCAGAGTTTAGGAAATACATTAATTGAATTTTGGAATCTTGTAGAGACGTATTCTCCGGACATTGTCATTGCAACTGAATCTTGGTTATATGAGGACATAAATAGTAGCGAAATAATTCAAGGGACCTACGAAATGTACAGAAGGGATCGGGGGAAGCGAGGTGGTGGGCTATTTATTTGTGTGCGCAAAAATATAGCTAGTTTCTTAAAGTGGGCCGATATGGATCATGAAATGTTATGTGTACAAATTTCGGATAAAGGAAATAAATTCCCTCTTCAGGTGATAGGGGCGTATAGAGCACCGAAAGATAACTTTTCTCTCCTCGAAACACTGTATGATAAAACTTGTACGGGTAATGCTATGAAAAAGAGCATAATAATTGCTGGAGATTTAAACCTCCCCAAAGTAGACTGGTCTGGTGAGTCAACTAGCTGTGGTCAAGCTCAGAGCGCTGCAAATAAATTCTTAAGGGAGGGGGGATTTTCCCAAGTAGTTGACTTCCCAACTAGAGACAATAATACCTTAGATGTTTATCTCGTAAGGCCTGTAGAGCTGTATATTAACTGTCTGAAAGTACCAGGAATTAGTGACCATTCTGGGGTTGAATTAAATATTAGATATGGTGACGTTACAAAATTAGACTCTGATGTAGCGAAAAAGATCATATTCCAGTATCGCAGGGCGGATCAGGGCAAGTTTCAGGGGTATTTGAATGAGCTATTTGTAGGATGGGCATCGGAAGGAAATCACATTAATATCCTGTGGACTAACTTTTTGAAAATTTTAAATAGCGCTGTTGATAAATTTGTCCCATTTAAATTGCTGAAACAAAACCCAGACCCTGAGTATTACACACGAGAAATTAGGAGACTAAAACGGAAAATTAGGAAATTATACAATAAAAGACATGATAGTGACAAGTATATGTTGAAATTTAAGTCCTTATCAAGAGAGCTCGTCTTAAAAAAGAGGGCTGCTCATGACAGTTATATGCAAGGTTTACTTGGTTCGGGAGGGGGTGGGTGGAAAAAATTTTACAGTTATGTTAGGAGAAGAAAGGGAAATTCAAATAATTTGTCGATGATAATGTCCGGTGACGGTAAATTAATTACTGAGAAACAGGCCATTGCTAATGAATTAAATGTCTTTTACGGTAGTGTGTTCAATAAATCCAATAGCTGTGTGTTGGACCTTAACGACGAATCAGGGGCTCCCCTGTTCCAAATAAACCAGTCAGCAATTGTAAAGCTAATACAAAAACTGCGTTTCAATGTATCAATGGGTCCTGATAATATTGTTAGTGAAGTACTTAAATTAGGAGGTAGGGCCGTGGCACGATACTTGGAGGTGATATTTAATGTGTCCATAAACAATGCGCAAATCCCAGATGACTGGAAAAGAGCTACGGTAGTCCCAATATTTAAGGGAGGGAGCAGACTTGAATTGGGCAACTACAGGCCGGTTAGCCTTACGTCCATCGTTTGTAAGCAGATGGAGCATCTCATTTGCGACTACTTGAGGGAACAGTGGGAAACATTATCATGGTTTAATGATAGGCAGCATGGATTTCGGAAAGGTTACTCATGCGAGAGTCAGATGCTATCACTTTTTCAAGACATTAGCGAATCGTTAGACCATGGAGTTTCAGTCGACGCCGTGGTGATAGATTTTGCGAAGGCATTTGATGTCGTGCCGCATGACATGCTACTCCATAAATTAGCTTCGACGAAGATTGATAGAAGAGTAATTTTATGGATCCAAGAATTTTTGACGGGTCGTTCCCAGAAAGTGAAAGTTGAAGGCGTATTCTCGGATGAAATTACCGTAACGTCGGGTATCCCTCAGGGCAGCGTAATCGGAACTTTGTTGTTTTTGGCGTTTATAAATGACTTACCAAATGGAATTCGCAGTGACTGTCGATTGTTTGCGGATGATTGTGTAATATATCGAAAGATACACGACTCACAAGACAATGCAGTGCTGCAAGAGGACCTGAACCTGGTCTATAAGTGGGCGATTGTAAATAAAATGAAAATAAACACAAGAAAATGTAGTCTCTTAAAAATAGGGAAGGTGCGAAGGCAGGATTTTCAATATAACATTGGCTCGGAAATACTTGTAGAAGAAGATTCTTGCAAATATTTGGGCGTTCACGTAAGGAATGATATGAAATGGAGTAGTCATGTAGGATGTGTAGTTTCAAAAGCTTACAAATCCCTGCACTTTGTAATGAGGGTATTAAAAGGAAGTAGTACCTCTGCTAAAGAATTAGGCTATTTGTCACTTGTAAGACCTATTCTGGAATATGCCTCGGCGGTTTGGGATCCATATCAAGTAGGGCTCATCAATGAGTTGGAAATGGTACAAAGAAAGGCCGCTAGATTTGTGCTCAGTGACTTTAATCCCAGGAGCAGTGTGAGCCGTATGTTAAAGAAACTTGGGTGGGAATCACTGGAGGCTAGGAGGATGAAATCTAGACTCTACGCTATGTACAACACGTATACAAATCAACCAGCATGGGGTGAGCTTAGCAAACGATTGGGAAAGCCCACTTACATGGGTAGGAGCGATCATCCTTTCAAAGTTAAGGGCCGACCACAGCGAACAAATTATGGTAAATATTCTTTTGTAAACCGTGCCATTGATAACTGGAACTCTCTACCTGCCGCAGTCTTAGAGCCTTTTCCCAAACATATAGGTGTGTTTAAGAAAAGACTGACTATTTGTGTAAATACTCCAGTTTAATTGGTGTATAATTGTTATTGAATTGTTATGTATAATTATGTATTGTTATGTATAATTATGTATGTGTTATGTATATCCAATTTGCCACCGGGGGGCACACCCCCCATTGCAAATAAATGAATGAATGAATGAATGAATGAAAAAGTACACGGGGCTACATGACCGCGTTGTCGCAGCCCCTAAACTAAGGAACCAACCAACCAACATTAGGTTTGAAAACAAATTTTATTTCATTCAGCACAAATTAAGCTATATTAGCGGACCCGTGCGAGAAATCTCGTATGTCCATAAACCACACTTTCCCCAATAGGTTTATAACAAGAGACTTAAGGAGAAAGGTTGTTATGTTTTCATTTCAACCAAATGATTATAGAACACTATTTATATTTCGGTTAGAATTCCAAGTCCTCCGTTCCCTAACTTAAGAATGCAATCACTGACCGGTTATTCCATATTTATGAAATTATACGAATTGAGTACCCCATGCAAAATGATAAAGGAAAGTCGACAGAATGTAAAATGACATGAAATAGGCGTCACAGTGGCCAACATGAGAAGTGGACAGCAATTATGGAGCGTATTTTCCTACAGCAACAATGTTTTTAAAGTCGTTTTTTAAAGAAATTATACAGGGCACCAGGGAATGTTCTCCGCAATGCCTGCAAGCTGCTGCGAGAGATTACGTCACCAGTTACGTTGGCAGCACGGCTATCGCTTGTATCATAACCAGGCTTCGGATAATTATGCATATTGCATATGCAATTGCATATTTGGGACAGTTTCAACTTAACAGTGCATATTTAGGGGATTCCTCCTGTTAGTGCATATTTCAAGAACTTTCTTAATCTTGAGTGTAGACATCAGCTTCTGCAGGACACTTTTGGAATATTCGACATGTATTTCAGGTAACGGGAATGTTGAGCAGTGCTGGGTTTGCATCGTGTTTAAATTTAGCAACACGAGCCCTCCATCCGGCCATAGCTTTGTCTACCTGCAATGCAATTAGGTGGGGAATGATTCTTGGTATTTCCCGTAAAGCAGGTTATCTTTTCCTCATTCCTTAAATAGTTACCTTGTCAGTGTTACTTTCGTTGAGTTTAAACAGGCTGTGGCTCATAGCACGTTAAATAGCTACTGTATTTAAGAGGCCTAAGGAGAAGAGAACTGTTAATGATGTAATGAAAGGGTATGTACGAGAGTTTCAAGACTTTTCAACTGACGGAAGTGTATTGATTTGCAAATACTGTAGAACAGTCGTAAACGCATCTAAAAAGTATCAAATTCAACAACATCTTCAAACAACGAAACACAATAAATTGAAAGACGTTAACCTGAAACAAAAACACCAGGTTCTTGTAACCACTGCTTTAGTTAAACCTGGACCAACACGTAGTAAATTCAATGAAGATCTGTGTAAAGCATTTCTCTCGGCAAATATACCGTTGGCTAAACTAAACAATAAGAACTTAGTTCAGTTTCTGCAGGAGAATACGAAACAACCAGTCCCAGATGAATGAACAATTAGGAAGAATTACGTTCCTGAGCTTTACAATGTAACGTTAGCTAAACTAAGGGAAAAAGCTCATGGAAAATATATTTGGGTCTCACTAGACGAAACAACGGACGTAGATTAAAGATATGTAGCTAACTTCGTGTTTGGAATTTTAGGAGAAGAAGAAGAGAGAGACAAATCATATCTACTAACTATGGCTGTGTTGCCTAAGGTGAATCACTCAACAGTTGCTGCATTTTTCAAAGATGCACTTTCTTGTTTGTGGCCATCGGGCATTCTTTACGATTATGTTATCGTGGCCTGCACGGATGCCGCACCTTACATGTGTAAAGCCATATGAGGTCTTGGGATATTATATCCCAAGATGATACACGTCACATTTGTAGCACAAGGACTTAATCGAGTCGCTGAAGCAGTCCGGGCTTCCTTTCCTGAAGTAAACACGTTGATCTCCACAGTGAAAAGAGTGTTCCTGAAGGCTCCAAGTCGCAAAGAAAAATTTGTTTATGCAGCTCATGATGTGCCGCTCCCGCCTTCACCAGTTCATACGAGATGGAGAACGTGGCTCAAAGCTGCTGTTTATTATGCCAATCATTTAGAGGTAGTAAAAAAGGTAGTTGAAGAACTCGATTCTCAAGATGTCTTGAGCAAAGATGGTGTTTTTGAGCAACTTATATTCATTCGTTCCAATTTGCGTTGCATACCTTCAGCCATCAAGAAATTGCAAGAAAAAGGACTGCCTCTTCACGTTAGCATTGGAATTGTTGAAGAAGTCGATCGATCCATAAAGAACCTAACTAATCAAGTTTTCTCGAAAAAATTGCAGAATGTAGTGCTGAAAAATTCCGGTCTCCTCAAACTTAAAAGCATTTGTGGTGTTATCCAAGGCAAAGACAAAATTGACAATGCATCGATACTAGAGGTCTCTGATTTCGCCAAGTTGGAGTATGCTCCAATTGTGGCATGTGATGTGGAGAGAGTGTTTTATGAATACAAAGTCATTTTAAGTGAAAATAGGCGCAAGTTTGTGTCTGAAAACCTATTACATCATGCAGTGATTAAGTGTAATCAAGACTTGTAAATTTTATTGACAAACTGGAGCAATCTACTGTAGTACTGTAAGTAATTTTCTTTATTTTGGCGATATTTAATATGTAACATTAATTTCTTGTAATATAAACCACTAATTGATATCAGATATATGTTTATTTTTAATGCATATTTTAGTGCTTATTTAGACACTTTTTAGTGCATATTTGCATGCATATTTTGGCATTTTTAAGTGCATAATTATCCGAAGCCTGGTTATTATACATCTGATGGGGGAGTTCTGTCCTGCCAACCATGTGCAAAGCAATCATGGCTGAACAGCGATCTCAAGTTACACAACACCTCGAGGGCAAGAAACATATTGCCGCAGTTTCGTGCCTTCAGAAGAAGTGTTTCGCGGTAATCGTCGGTCATTTGTGATGGACAACCTGAAGATGTATCTCGTTGTGTATTGTAATTCTTCTACAGTCATTGAGGCATAGCATAAATTGCATTCGTGAGTGGTGCATATTGTTTATATTGTCAATAATACATTAAATTGTAATTACATATTTTTACCTTTTTGTCACATATTTCAGGTATTTATAATACATAAAAAATAAATATTTTCCTGATTTTTAGCACCTAAAAATCTGAGCCCTAGTTATGATTCGCTGTGATGAGTATAAAGTTCGTTCGTTCGTTTGTTTGTTTGTTTGTTTGTTTGTTTGTTTGTTTGTTTGTTATGAATAATAACTATCCTAAATTCTGCAACATACTGCTGCAGACGACAACTTGTAGTTGCTTTTACTTGAGGAATCGTAGAATTGCCTTACACTTCACAGTGCCAGAAATGAACTGAATGTAAGTGAGACTGGTTCCAGGTAGATGGGGGGAAAGGTTTAGCACGTGGTGCTATATGGCTATGGACAAGGAAATCACCGGCTTCCACAGTGAATGGGACGGGGCGACAAGATAAGAAAAACACAGCTGCAAGCTGACATACGCTCTGCATGAAGATTAGATAGCCCACAGGTTCTTCTCTGTTAAATTAACAGAACAAAAATGCAATGAACTGAACGATCTAGCATACTGATTTAAAAATATGTAAATATTATTCTATATGTATTTTTATGTGCTAATGAGTGAAAAGCAGGAATTTATGTATTTATAGAAAAATGCTTAAAATATGTATTTACATAAAAAAATATTTATTTACCTAAAAATCCGAGCCCTAATCACAACATACTGTTGCATTCTTACAAAAATCTAACGATACGCACTGACGATTTCAACAGCCCACAGCCCACACATGTGGCCTTCACCCTATAAAGGACGCTGTGCTGCCTACTGAACTGATGACGCAACCTCTCGCAGCTGCACGTAGCCACTGGGGAGAACATTTCCTGGTGCCCAGTAGACATTTATGAAATTCGAGTGCAATTCGTCACTGCTAATGTCTATTCTCTTTCATTTGAATGCTCATTTGTCATGATCAGTCGCTTGTGAGCGCCGCAGAAGGGATCCATACTGCTGAAATAACAATAATTAGCCCGCGAATATTCTAGTTGTAAAGAGTACACTTAGTAAAATCTCAAACATGAATGCTATGACTGATTTATCCTTGGTATGAATAATCAGACTTTATCAATTCAGCTACTGGTGCAGCGGTTAGGGGTTTGTCATTCCTTCATAGGTATATCAGAGCGAAGTTAGTTTTCTGGGAATATCACAGACACTGTTAATTTAAGGGCCTTTAAATGTGGTTTTCGGTGACCCTTTATAGTCGGGTGAAAAAGAGCTTTCGGACCACACCCACACGTGAAAAAATTCTAGAGTGCCCCTTCACCCCCTTAAGCGCATTATACTGTACGTATTGATGAATTTTACAACTAAATTTGGTTCAGTGACAACCTTATAACCGTCTGGAAACTTTCACAGTAATGTAATAATTCGAATTGCATTGCGTCCTACAGAAATAGATGGGTACCGTGTTGCATTATTTCATTTAAGATATTTATTTAATTGTGAGGCATTTAAAGAGTAAGTGAGTGCGTTTCGCTTACGCATTGGGTTATGCTGAACCCGTAGGTACCCCGTATGTGTAGGTTGGTGTTAATGGGACCTTATTTTCGGTACAAAACTGGAATGGGACCTTAGCAGAATAATATAGGGAGGGATGAATGTCTCTTCTTTTTCTTATTAATTTAATATTTGGAATTGTCTGGTTCTTGGAATGAACCCTTCAATGTCTTTGCCCACGCTTGCATATCTCCACACCAGGGGCTAAAATATAATTATTTCCTTACAACCAGTAGCCAAGTAATACTTGTTGCTAGTAAAAACATTGATATCCTTTGATCCGACATCACAAAGCGGCGTGAAGAATTTGATGTTATTCCGCCATGTTTCTTTACATCACAGATGAACTCCATCAGTTGAGGAGAGACGCCTACTTGGTTACTTCCGGAAGCAAAAATCCAAACTCAAGTAGTACTACATAATGCCCAACAGACGGCAGAACCTGCCAGAGATCGACTCGGCACTCGAAAGCGAATGTTCTTGTGCAACGTTTATAGACGGGCGAAGCACTCAACGGGTTAACTGCGCCAGTATTCGATCCTGATACCTTGGGAACAGAAGGCGAGAATGTTACCGCTCACACAAGTAATTGATCGCACCAAACTAGCATTCAAAAAGAAAGGTTGGTTGGTTCCTCAGTTTAGGGGCTGAACAAAGCGGTCATGTAGTCCCGTGTACTTTGGGTGTGTGTATAATTTGTCTGATAACTGGTGTTAATTGTGATGGCTGTATTATTGTGTTTTATCTGCTTTTAATTCAAGTTAGGGCTGCAGACATTCGATTTTTAAGTAGTTCTAACTTTTGTTACCGAACGCCACCGTCAATGACCAACTGATCCTGAACTTGGTTACTAGATACCCCCGCAGTCGGGTCCTGGTGACGAACGTTGGAACCTAATAGCGCAGTGGCGAAGCGTGATATTTTTTGTAGGGTAGGCTGAAGTTGAATGAATTCCGAAAGTAACAAACGTGCTAACTCCTCAAAATGCACAGCTTAAGTCTACTGGAAAGGCTGTGTCCCCACCCTCAGTGTCCCTTAACTCATCAGAGGTCGGGCCTTTTTTTAATTTAATGGGGCACACACAGGTACTCATACCATGTATGGAAAAAAAAATAGAACAATTATCTCAACTAAATTGTATTCTTCACTTACACAGTCATAATAGAGCAGATGTGTTATTTCAAATAATTAAATCTAATTCGACAATGAGCATCAGCAAATTAATACATTATCACTCACCATTAAATTCTTTTGTAGATAAGTTCGATCCTTCTGTCCTTTTTCTGGGCGTAGACGTCGATAACTCGAGAAATGAATTCTTGACGTTTGGAAGAAGATTTAACAGTTCTCTTCTCTATAGCCAAAATTGCCAAATTTGATAGTCTATCGTTCGTCATTGTGTTGCGGAGGTACGTTTTAACACGTTTCAATGTACTCATGCCTCTTTCGCATGAAGCAGTGGTCGCCGGAACTGCAAGTACCAAGGAAAGTAGCTTCACGAACTCGGGGAGCACATTTTTTAATCCATTGTGTATAATGTAAATCCCTAGGCGAGAGGTGTTTATCCTCACTACTATAAACGAACATAAGTTCTCCTCTCAGTTTTTCATGATCGAAGAATGGATACACTTTAAACAGCTTAGGCTTTCACGGCCGGCGTTCATAATTAAATACAAGTGTTTCGGGAGATATCCTGTCTGGACCACGGCCTACAAGCCCGAAAAACTTGTATTTAATTATTACACTTTAAACAATTTTTCGAGAATAAATGTCGGGAAATTATTTGGCCTACTGTAATACAAAAATTTTTCCTGATCTACCAATTCCATAAAATCTAGCTTCTGAAAGTCCTGGAATCTGGTTTCCATATTCACTACTATAGTGACAACTATTTCAAACGCAAGTCTCTTCAATTTCTGTGATCCTGCTTCATTTAGAGTAGTTTTAAGTTCACCTGCTGAATTTAGTAGAGAGTTAGCTTTCTCTATACAGGCAAGAACTACTTCTTCGCATCTTAGTTTGTCAACCGCCTTGGTGCAATTTTCAATTTCGTACTTGCAACGTCTTATATCTAAGGTTTTGCTTTGGAGGATGTCAAACAATACACCCGTATGCTGAAAAATCAAATTATAAAGCTACAGCAAAAAGGAAACGTCAGATCATTCAATATATTGCAGAGTCCAATTGCCTGATGTAAGGAATTATCATCCCATCCATCATTGTCTATAATATCATGAAATGCGGCTTTTAGTTCCGCATAGTGAAGGATAATTGTTGCAACAGCGCGCGAATGAAAGTTCCATCTTGTTTCACATGAGCTTGGCAATTTGAAACCCCTTGCTCTAAGAAGATCGCTTCTTTTACTAGAACGGCTAAAGAAAGTATGGAATCCTGCGAGGTTTGCTACAAAAATCTTAACTTGCGTAATTGTTTTACAAGCATAAAGCAGAACCAAATTTAATTGATGCGCATAGCAACGGATGAAGAGGGCATGAGGATATTCTTGCTTTACAATACAGTGAACACCAGCATTTTTACCTGCCATTGCACTGCATCCATCGTGCGTTTGTGATATTAATTTCCCTTTCGAGATCTTCCAGGTTTTGAGGACGTCAAGCAAAACAGCGGCTATAACTTGAGCACTTCGGTCTTTTGAAACGGTCATAAAAACCGACGAATCTCTCTTCAATTTCTCCCGATTCGTTATCGGCATAACGGAAAATAGCGCTCAATTGACTTGTAGTTAAGACATCCGTGGTTTCATCAGCCTTTATAGAAATAAACGGACTATTTTCAAGTTCACTAAAAATCTGTTCTTAAACTACTTCCGTAATGCATTCGAGTAGTTCATTTTGTGTGTCAGAGGAAGTGCCTTTATATACCCCATCGGATAATAAATGATCGTTCATATATGGTTCTTCCTCTGCCAAGAAATCCAATAATTCTAAATAATTGCCTTTGTTTAAAGACGTCTCAGATTCATCGTGACCTCTGAGACCTAACTCTTGCCGCGCCAGGAAACAGAGAGTTGAAATCAGTCTTTTCATTATATTCCTATTTCGCTCGACTTTTTCATTGTGTTTCAGAGCTGCAAGACACATCGCCTCAGAAAGTGCATGGTCAATTCTAGCGGCACCTAAATGATTATATTTAACAGCTGCTGTGACGTGTGAAATTGAACACTCATGGTTTTTTTTTTGCCTTAGAAAGAAAAATTTTAAGACTTTCCTCACCAACCCCTCTTGTGTCCCATTCTAAATTGTCTTTAGCAAAAAGCACACAATAAAAACAAAATAATCTATTTCGGGTAGCACTACCACTCAACCATGGTTTCGACTCGTACCATTGTCTCTGAAACCGTCTTACAAACTTTCCATCGGTTTTCTGAAGTGACAAGCTTGGCGTGGACTTCCGTTCTTTCACCTGGATTTTTTCCTCCAAAGAGAGTTGAGAAAAAAAATGTTGGATTTTCAATAAGAAAATTCAAAGAATCTTGAGTTGTATTGAATGCATCCATTGAAACGCATGTGCCGTGTAGATTAGCGTATTGATGCCTACTATTTGTTTTCAACTACACTGTAACACAAACACACCACACAGTAAGATACAAATAGATTAATAGAAACACACTTCACTGCACTTACATTTCACACTGGTAATAGGCTACACAGATTCGTATCATTTACCGTGTAACCAGGACTGCCAACATGTCGAAAGAGCACATTCAAAAACAAATATCATTCTGCAAGTTAAGTTATGCATTTTAAAGTAACACATAATGAGATTTATCTTAAATTCACTTTTTTGCGTTTGTCTGGGTCCTGTTCAGATTTATGTCCATGTTCAATAATTTTTCATGTCAGAAAATTATGCCATCTTGCTTTTAAAGTCGTTTACAACACTGGAACCAGTATCATTCATTATACTGTGCTGTCTTAGTTCTGACAAACACCCCTAGATTGCAGCAGTTACTTACAACCAGCGATGTGGGGTTTCTCCCTCCAGGTCCTTGGGCAAGCCTTAACGCACACGTTTAAAAGATACACCCCCTCTTCGCCCCGCCACTTAAGTAATTGCCACTGCGTCTGCGTGCGCCAGGCTGAGTTGAGGTGAATAGCTATTGGTTGATTTGATTGTGAGCAAACACAGCGCGAGTTCAAATATATAATATTTGAAATATCAATCGAAAAGCACCAATAACACAGGAAGAAAACTAATTTAAGTATGTTTACGGATAGGCTGAGCCTCAGCGCCCTAATGGGCGGCTCGCCCCTGTAATAGCGTTAGTCAAATGTAACCTATAATTTAGCTTCACACAAGTGTAATTACTGTAAGGTTCTTTATCATGCCATAAATCTATGTCATAGGACCGCCGGCTTTACTTCCCCTCCGAAAGAAGACATACTGAGGGATTCTTATCGCTCTTAAGAAATCCGACGACTTCGCCCGGGTTTAAACCCGCGATCTTGGGCATAGAAGCATTCAAAAAGAAAGAGAAGGCAGTGACGAATTGCACTTTCAATTTATAAATATCGACAATTAGTTTAAAATGTACTATTAAAGACATGAACAAGACGATAACCCCTGCCAGAACAGTGTCGCGTCGAGCCCACATACCAACAAAACCAGGCAGGTGGTTTACGCACATGCGAGAGTTCTCGAATGGGTTCGCTAGTTATTATTGAGATCTTTACCCGCACGCACCCTACGCCCCTAAATGGAATACTGAGACGTGTACTGGCGACCATGGGACACCAGCTGAGTGCGGCATTGCTACCACTTACTTGTACCAAGCTAGTCTTCTTCTCCTCATTTCCTGTCGACCTCTCCTGGTCAACTCTTGTTCCTTTTCGACCCAGATGGTATTAGGGTAAACGAGCCGTAGGGTGACTTATTTTTCCATTAGAGAGATGATGATGATGATGATAATTGTTGTTTTAAGGGGCCTAACATCTAGGTTTACAGCTCCTAACGGTTTGGGTGATAGTGAAAATGAAAGATGATCAATGAAACCTACAACTAATACTAACTACTGACTTACAAACTAGGTGAGTAAATGGGAAACAAAAAGGAAAATAATGTAAGCTACACAAAAGACAGGATGAAAAGAAATGCCCTCAGCCCTCGAAGAATGAGAATTGAGGGACTTGGAAGGAAGGAGAGCCAAGAAAGGCAGCGAGGAAAGGGTCCACTCCAAAGGCAATGGAAAAAGGAGGGGGGATTAGACCCAGCTCAGGAATCCCTCGGGATCGCCAAATCCCGAGCTCACCAGCCGTGAGCCCTTGAGGGTGTAGCACTATCCAAGGTGGGGCTACACACACCCTGCCTCCTTTAGGGCCTTCAGCAGAAGGCAGGGGATATTAGGAAAAGAAAAACAAGAGGTCTAACCTCTCGAATAATGAGGGATAAGGAAAGATGAGAGAAGGGCTAATTAAGGCGGGAGAGTGAAAGACTCCCTAGGTCTCGGATACCCTAATACCGTCGGGGTCGGAAGAGAACAAGAGTTGACCCAGATGGAGCGAAAGAAAAGGTGACAGTGAGGAGCCCGGCACAAGTAAGTGAAAGCAATGTCGGACTCGGCTAGGGTCCCCTGGTCGCCAACCCACGTCCCACAAGTTGTGAGCCCCTGGGGGGATTAGAGAGAGAGAGGGAATCTTGTCATTTGATCACAAATAGAGAGCCCAACTAGTGTATAAGACATGAATAATCGAGTTTACTGAATCTGGAATTATATTCACTGTAGCGTACCGTATTTCACTTCATTTCTATCTCACTCGCACACACGGCTTCTTTTTTTCAGAACACACGAGCCCCAGCGAAATTGAAGAGGAAGAGGAGATGTAATGGAAGAGACAGAGAAATGGCGACCAACAAGTAGACAGAGAGAGAGAGAGAGGAACGCTAGGTAATCCCCAACAGGAAATTCGAAGCTCACGCACACACAGAGATTCAAAATTTCCAATTAACTTGATTTTGAGAGAGGATAATAGAATTTTGAATAGATTTCTCTTTACCCCCACTCCTCTACCCTTCCTCTTATACCTTTTTCCCTTTCTCCAATTTCCCCCCCATCTCTGCTACTTTCTCTCCCTCATTTTTTTTGGGATATTATTTTGTAAGGTAATAGCATATCGATCACCTTGAACAAAAAGCGAGTGTCGAATAGGATGGGATCTAGTCTCACACTGAAAATTGAAATCTGACATCAAAATTACTCCCTTCATCTGTCTCCATACTCTCTTCTCCTCCTCCTACTCCTTTTGAGGCCTTCTTTATTACCTATTCACAAAAGGAAAAGAGAAAAGAGACGAGGATATAGTCATAAATTTAATATATTTTTATCATGATATAGATCACTCTTCCGATGCATTCGTTAACACTGAAATATCACCCACGTTCCAGCTTCCTCGGTGTTGGTGCGAGTAGTTAAAAAGGGCATAACATATAATAATAATAATAATAATAATAATAATAAAATCATAAACCAAACAAGGAGATATGAGTCGTCCAGATGCAAAACTCGTTTAATCCACTTGTGAATAAGAATCATGTCGTAAGTACATTATGCAACGAGCCTATAATGGCAATAATTAAGACACGAGTACGTTTATAAAACGAGCGTATGTGAGTTTTATAATTTCCATACGAGTGTCTTAATTACCATTATAGGCGAGTTGCATACGACTGTTTATCTTCGACAATAATTATAACTTTATTATATGTTTTAACATAAATATTCATAGATATCTGTTCAGTCACTAGAATTTTGTGATCGGGTGTTGCGCTGGGTAGTATATCTCTGTTCTCCATGCTCTCTGGCCGACCGACGCATGCGCTCTGTGTGCTTCAATGCCATATGTTCAGATTGTGCACCAGTATTCAATAAAACTGTCACCGAAGTCGTTTGAAAACAACGCGTTGTGTAGAAATTGGATTTGGGGATATTAAGGCACAGTGCGATTTCTTATCTCATATTCACCAGTTTATTTACGCGAACATATGGGCGGTGCAGTTTCGGTAATTTATATAGACATGTTGGATTTTGAGCGCATGCGCGAAGGTATCCTTATCTAATTGGTCACACAACTGTTCCTTGAGCTCTGATTGGTGGGAGAAACTGTTTCATGATGAAAAATAGTGTTATAATGAGCCTCATTATGATACAGTTTTCTGACACATAATAGTCAGGGTCGAACAAAAAAATATTTATTTAATGTATTTTATTTTGTTTTATTTTGTCTTGTTTAATTATCTTTTAAATTTTGTTTTGTTTTACTTTATTTCTTTGTATTTTGTTTTAAATTGTTTTGTTTTATTTTGTTTTGTTTTATTTTGATTTTCCAGAAAACAAACACAAAAAGACGAAGCAAAAAGCAAAATTCGAAAACAAAAGCAGAAAACAAAAAACAAGAAACTTAAAGCAAACAGCAAAATTCAAAAGCAAAAGCACCAAGCAAACACAAAACCAAAAACACAAAGCAAAAGGTAGAAAACGACAACCACAAAAGATACGTGAGGCAAAGTCCAGAGAAACGTTTCTCATGAAAAGATGATTCTTATTCAAAAGTGGATTAAACGAGTTTTGCAACATGACGACTCATATGAAAGGGTGGAAGACCTGGAAACAACAATTAGGAAAAGACGTTAACGTTTCTATGGACATATGGTTAGAATGGATCCAACAAGAGTAAATAAACAAATTTTTGATAAAATATATAATCTGAAGAGCCTAGGGGGTTACACCAAGCAGATGAAGGAAGAACTCCAGAGGCTAGGAATTACAAATGACGACTGCCGAGACAGAACAAAATTCAAGGAAATACTTTCTAACATAAAGGTTCTTGTGGGAGAAAAGAGAGAACACCGGGAAGGAAGAGGAGCAGAGAGAAAGGCGCAACATTTGGAAAGAATGAAGAAGTGTGGAGGAAGAGAAAGGAAGAAAGAACTATGAGAAGGAAATGAAATGCTATTTGCGTGGTCCTTAGTTTTGGCCGGTTCACATAATGTGCGAACGCCCAGAGAGAAGAAAAAAATCAGGAAAGAGGTGGAGAGAAGAGAGAAAGATTAAGCATAGTGAATATATTTGGGAAGAAAGAAGAAAGGGACAGAAAAACACCATTGAAAATTGATTGTATTTTAACGCTCTTTTTAAGGAGGAATTAACGAAAATAATAATTATAAAAAATGTTAGTGGTTTTTACGTCACTTTTAACTACTGAGGTTTTTAGAGACGCCGGGATACCGGAAGTTTGCCCCGAAGGGGATCTTTAACGTGCCAGTAAAACTGCTAACACGACTCCCTCGTATTTACGCACCCTCGAACTGACTGCGCTAGGATTCGATCCTGCAACCTTAGGTACAGCAGGCTAGTACGTTACCACTGAACCAGGCAGCCAGTCAATATCAAGGTCATCAGCCCCCAATTTGGGTAATAGTGAATAATTAAAGTGAATTTTAAAACACAACTAAATCTAACTTCTTCTTGTTATTGTTAATTGCCATTTAGGGGCTTGTGACATCTTTGGTCACGAGCCCCGTGTACTTGGGTGTGTGTGTTCAATTTGTCTGATAACCTGTGGTTTTTTGCCTACTGTAGTAGTGTGTAACTGTAATTACCAGGCGTTAATTTCGGGATAATGAGCAACGGGACCTCAATCCGAACCACAGGAGGTCATATTTCACTGCAAAATTCTCACATGCATTGACCGGGAATCGACCCGGTTCGTTTTGGTGAGAGGCCAGCAGATTGAAGACTGTAGCACTAATTTCAGGCTCGGGAATGTCGTAGATACCCCACGACTTAACATAAGATACTATCCCAGCATTAATATGGAGAAAATGTGAGGAAAACTAGGAGTGAAACCATACTCAAGATACCCGCTGTGAGCGCGGCTATTCGAATCCGGTGACACATTTAACGCGGACGGCTACGCAAATACTAAAACATTGGTTGAAGTGAAATAAAAGACAAGTAATACGTCGAAGATTGAGGATTGAGGAACTTGGAAGGATGAAGAGCCACGGAAAGCAGATAGAAAAGGGATAAATAAATAAAGAAAGAATGAAAGAATGAAAGAATAAAATAATGAATGAAATAATAAAGGAACGAAAGGATAAAAGAATAAAAGAATGGCAGAATGAGAGAATGAAAGAATAAAAGAATTAAATAATAAACTAATAAAAGATGAAATAATAAATAAATAAATGTATAAATAAATAAATGAAATAATAAAATAATGAAAGAATGAAAGATTAAAAGAATAAAATAATATATGAATGAAAGAATACATACACTACATAAATGAATAAATAAATAAATAAATAAATAAATAAAAGAAGGAAGAATAAACGAATGGAAGAATGAAAGAATAAAAGAATGGAAGAATGAAAGAATAAAAGAATGGAAGAATGAAAGAATAAAAGAATTGAAGAATAAATAAATAAATACATAAATAAATAAATAAATGTATGTCTACCCCTTATTATTCCCGTTTTCGAACGTGGTCGGGGATGAGATGCGATGGAAGTCTTTGTGGCGATGGTTTTTACGGCCGGATACCCTTCCTGACGCCAACCTCATGAGAGGAGTTAATGAGAGATGAAATGAATGATTGTGAATGAAACTGGGCAAGGAAGTGGAAGGAAGCGGCCGTGGCCTGTCAGAAGGTGCCGTCCCAGCATTTTCCTGGTGTTGAAAATGGGAAACCACGAAAAATCATTTCAAGGACGGCCGACGGTGGGGCTCGAAGCCACGCGTCTACCGAGTCAGCAGAGAGCTTGGCCCCATGACCTAATGCTGCGCTTTAGCCAGCGTAGCCACTACTGTCGGTACATACTTAAATAAATAAATAAATAAATAAAAGTCAACCACGGTTTCTTCCTTTCAAATGATTAAAATGTAGTAGTTCCCTTTGCTAAAAGACAAATAGGCTACTAATATTTTCTTTTCTCTTTCATTTATATTTCAAGAAAAGATATGTCTTTCTACTTTGCTAAATCATGTTTATAAATACAGTATATACATAATCTTCAAGTTTTCTAACTCTTCTCCAGTGATATCCTTTCTGTCTGTTTTTGTCGCTGTAAATGCACTCCCCGTCCCGTAACAGAGATTAGATGCCATTTACATGATCAAAGAATGTAGTTCCTCTCCCCCCTACATCTTCAATGGCAACCAACCCTATGCTTAATCTCCTGTGCACAGCCTGGCTCAATCTTACCTTATATAATATGAATGTCTTGTCTTCCCTTCTAACATTAAGGAGTCTTTTATGTATTCAAAATGTATGAATCTCAATTTTCTTTCGTCCTTCAATCTCTCTTTCATCTCGCTAATTTTATGCCATTGCAAGCTTAAAAGGAGCATTTCTATCTCTACTTGGAAGATTCAATATTATTTCAATAATAAAGAAATTATTAAATCTCTGACTTGAATAAGCGGCCATTGTCAACATAACTGAAGGCTTTGGGGATATACAGGATGTCGCAAAATTACGTCGACAAACTGAAACCAGAGGTTCCGGCCCTTATCTGAAGCAATTTGAGATAGGACACTTATGGCCGGAAACGAACTGTTAAATATCTGTGCGACGTTACATTTTTACCGAGGCAAATCGGCAACACCGCACCGAGAAAGAGCGACTTTTTCTAGTGTTTCCGTTCCGTACCAACCGCGGAGGATTTCACCACTACCCGTCTGGCGAACTAGCTCAGTGGTATCGTGCACGGCACGGCGTGTTCTTTGAAACGAGTCATTTGGTAGTGGTTAGATTCAGAGCCAGCGCAAGGTTTTTCTTACTGCTATTTTCTTATCACTGAGCTAGTTCGCCAGACAGGAAGTGGCAGCATTCCTCTGCGGTTGGTACGGAACCGAAACATATGAAAAAGTCGCACTTTCTCGGTGCGGTGTTGCCGATTTGCCTCGGTAAAAATGTAACGTCGCACAGATATTTAACAGTTCGTTTCCGGCCATAAGTGTCCTATCTCAAATTGCTTCAGATAAGGGCCGGAACCTCTGCTTTCAGTTTGTCGACGTAATTTTGCGACACTCTGTATTGCCACTCCACAGTTATGAACTAGAGGGCGTTTCAAGCTGCTACTGCGATGAGCAGTAATGGTGCTTGGGGGTGGTGCTCACAGTCTAAAAAAGGTTGATAGCACCTGAATTAATCTGGCCACTCCCTAAAGCATTGTTAAAAGTGCAGGGAAACAGCTGAATTTTACCTGGCGCATCTTGCAATGTCGGAAGAATTCGTTTGTTTCCAAGTTTCACATGAACTTTACAGGAACAATTTTGTTTTTCTGTACTTTGTTTTAGCCTAGCTTGCAACAAAGAAGGTACATTATTTAAAAATATATAACAATATATAACCACATGTGGCAAACAGAACCGCCAACAAGCTCCAGTCATTTCAGTGGGAGAATCTGGACCACCCACCAACAGTCAGGACCTCGCCGCTAGTGATTTCCACGTCTTTGGTCCGCCGAAGAAGTTCCATGCAGGACAGCGATTTACGTGCAACGATGACGCTAAGACAGCAGTCCGACGATGGTTCCATAGACAGCCGGCTGAATTCTACCTAAGGGGCGTCTCAAATTTACTGCTGCGTTGGGACAAATGTCTGAACAAATGTGGAGATTATGTGGAAAAATAGCGTAAGATACGTAGAACAGTTCGTATATTTGTAATTAAGTTACCTGTATGTATTTTTTTTTCTTTTTGCTAAACAAAGTAGAGGCAAAGACTTTTTGATCCGACCTCGTATTTTAATTAATTAAAGGTATGTTTTGCTGGTGTGAGAGCGTAGTAAAGGAGCGAAGTGCATCGATTAATGGACAAAACATCTTGCCACGGTGGGTGAGTGGTTATCGTATCGGACTGCTAACCCCCAAGCTTGCAGGTTCGCTCCTGGCCGTGGTAAGTGAATTTTGAAAGGCGACAAAGATCACGATACGCATGTAAAGAACCCATTTCAATTCAGTAGGCCGTGTTCATAATGGCAAAATTAATCTCGGGATTTTCCGTCAACACAAAGTTCCTCATTTCTCTACTAGAAAGCGCTACAGTATAGTGTCAAGGAGCTTATATATCTAACCTCCTTGACTTACATAGCGCTTCAAGGAGCAATAAAAAATATTTTTCATGCAAGTTGCCCTCTGGGCGTCAATTAACAAAGGTTGAACCTGGCACCAAGGCCATACGATATTCTTCTTCTTTTTGCGTTTTGCCCATTATAGAGCGCGCTTGAACTTGTTTTTCGGCTTGATATTCGCCTTATCTTCCCAAATTCTCTTCATGAAGTCACTGTGCTGCTTCTTCCGTTCTTCTGTCCACTTGGATCCAGTCCTGCCACTAGTTTTCACCCTAAACTCATGCTTTGTTACTGCGGTCCTGAAGACTTTGCGGTTTCTCAGAATATTTTCTCCGATGTTCAACTCTCGCAGGTCCTCTCTTGATTCATCCAGCCAGGCTATCCTTGACTTCTGAGAATTTATTACATTGAATAACCTTTTTGTAAGTCTATAATCGTCCATCCTGAAGAGGTGTCCATAAAATGTTAAACGTCTTCTTCGTACAGTGTTGCTGAAACTATCTGTGTGACGGTATAGATCTGAATTTCGTCTTTTAATCCAAATTCCGTTTTCTTGTGTGGGGCCGAATATTTTTCTAAGAATTTTACGTTCTTGCTTTTCTATATTTGCAATTTTAGAATGACCTCCTAAAGCTATGGTTTCTGAAGCATATAGAGCTTCCGGTAGTACAACTGTTTTGTAGTGTTTTAGTTTTGCATTATGTGACATTACTCTTTTATTATAGTGATCCCATGTTAGTCTGGATGCTCTATGAAGTTTTGAGGCTCTTTCTGTGTTAGCCAAACTGTCCAATCCTGAAGGAAGTATTAGGGTTCTCCAAGGTATTAACAAAATTCTACTTGTGATATTGCTCCATGGGCTGTTTCTATTTTTTCTTTCTTGTTCTTTTGCTGATAATTCTGCATGTACTTTTTTTTTCCAAATGATATTATTATTATTATTATTATTAATGGATAAAACAATTAATCAATTTTTCGACTAATCGATTAATTACACAATAGATTAATCGTTATTTAAAGCAATTAATCGAGTATTCAATAATTGTGATTAATCGTTAAAAGTACCAGCTCTAGTAGTAATAGTTAAAATCCTAGTTCATTGATGCACTTACTGTAATGCTCGCAGATGATGATGGCAGTGATGATAATGTAATTGCGTTGGGGGTGATTGTGGGCGGTGTAAACACGATGAAGGGAGGGAGAGGAGTAATTGTGGTCGGATATAACTTGCTTGCTCGTGTAATTCATCAAACAAGTCCCCCAGAGAGGTGGCGAACCACGTCTATCACAATTGAATAGCGGCGGTCTGATAGCGGATCTACGCCGATAAACGATACGGGAATCCCCGCCACACAATTTCAACTGCTCAAGGTTAAATACCATCCAATTTATGTGCCTCCTGGTGATTGGGAAAAACACCAAGGTCATCAGACCCTAGAGGGGAGATCTAGCTTAAGAGTGGAATATAATGTCAATATTCATTGGACTATTGGACATGCTGCAAATATTATGTAGATTAAGGCTTACACAGCCCGGATTACTATCCCTCCCTATATTATTCTGCCAAGGTCCCATTCCAGATTTGTACCGAAAATAAGGTCCCATTAACACAAACCTACACATATGGGGTACCTACAGGTTCAGCATAACCCAATGCGTAAGCGAAACGCACTCACTTACTCTTTAAATTACTCTTACAATTAAATCAATACCTTAAAACATGTATATTTACAATGAAATAATGCAAAACGGTAACCATGGTAACATAATCTCACAGGTCCATCTATTTCTGTAAGACGCAATGCAATTCCAATTATTACATTACTGTGAAACTTTCCAGACGGTTATAAGGTTATCACTGAACCAAATTAAGCTGTAAAATTCATCAATACATACAGTATAATGCGCTTAAGGGGGTCAAGGGGCACTCTAGAATTTTTTCACGCAATTTTCACGAGTGAGTGTGGTACGAAAGGTCTTTTTCACCCGACTATAAAAGGTCTCCGAAAACCACATTTAAAGGCCCTTAAATTAACGGTGTCTGTGATATTCCCAGAAAACTGACTTCGCTCTGATATACCTATGAAGGAATGACAAACCCCTAACCACTGCACCAGTAGCTGAGTTGATAAAGTCTGATTATTCATACCAAGGATTAATTAGTCATGATTGAGATTTTGCTAAGTGTACTCTTTACAACTAGAATATTCGCGGGCGAAGGCGCGACGGGTAAAGCTAGTAATAATAATTATTCATGGTTTTTGGGCTAATGCCGTGTGAAATTAAATTAGATATCAGACGTTTCGAAAGAACCTTGCCTCCTTTTTCAATGGAATTAAACAATGTGGCCAAAGAATGTATAACCTTGTTTGTGAAATCCTCATTCTTCGAGGAGTCTCTATTTTTTCCCTCCCGCCCCCTTTACCTTCTCCTTCCTTACTACTCTGTCCGCCGTTCTTATTAATATGGCGCGTTTTTAGCCTGCTTTCGATTTTTGCAAAAAAATGAAAGTAGACTTATGAGATCTACACAGAGCCAAAAATTGTGTGTCTGTGTGTCTGTGTGTCTGTGTGTGTGTGTGTGTGTGTGTGTGTGTGAGTGTGTGTACTCTGAATGTCTGCCCCTGCCCCCCTATCAATTCGAACACGGTTTAATCGAATTGAACGAAATTTGGTACATAGGTAGAACTAGCAAAAGGCACCTCAGTGTCATGTTTTATATCGCCGCCATCTTAACGAAAACCTAATGGCGGAAACCCAAATGTTAAAAGCTTAAATCAAATTACGACCAACCTAATCATCTGATCTCTACCAAAGTTTGCAACATTATATCTTTATGTATGAAGAATCTTTTCACCAAACTACAAGGTGATCAGCCCAATACTTTGCGGGTGGCGGCCATGTATATGTTCAAATCGATTCCCCCTATCTATTCTAACACAGTGAAACCTAATTGAACAAAATTTGGTACAGAGGTAGCACTAGCAAAAGGCACCTCAATGTCATGTTTATATTGCCACCATCTTGACGGAAACGTAATGGCGGCCACCCAAATGTAAAAAGCTTAAATCAAATTTCGACCAACCTAATCATCTGATCTATACCAAAGTTTGCAACAACATAACTATGTGAGAAGCGTTTTTTGACCAAGCTACAAGGTCATCAGCCCAACAGTTTGCATATAACGGCCATGTATGTGTACAAATCGATTCCCCATATCAATTCAAACACGGTGAAACCGAATTGAATGACATTTTTTTACAGAGGTAGCACTAGCAAAGGGCACCTCATATTCATGTTTAATATCCGTATAGCACGTCGTATTTCAACAAGCTACTACAACCAATATTCAATTATTCTCCTTGAAAAGGACAAAGAGTTATAACAATACCCGACCATTTAGAAGAAAGTAGGCTATATGTTCTTTACTGAACATCTTGTTTCTACCATGGTCTATACAGTAATTCCTGGCAGCTGCTCTCTGGTGACCAACAGAGGAATTTATCTAGTTTTTTGTAATCTCGTTAAAACACTTTCTTTGCCAACATTATTTAATTCCATTGAAAAAGGAGGCAAGGTTCCTTCGAAACGTCTGGTGGTATTTAATGTTATTTACACACAGCAATAGCCCAACAACCATGAATTATTTGAATGCTACAAATATTGTTGACAAATGATAGACATATCACAGTAATGGCAAGCTTGTGGCAACAAAAAGCAAATGCTACAAATATTGTTGACAAATGCATATCTGCCAACCTCTCAAATTGAAAAATCGGGAGATTCTGAAGACTATCAATGTCTAAACGTATTTCTGCGCCATATTGCTGAGGAACCGACAAAATCACTCAAATTGAAAAATCACAATAGACTACCGGAATATTAATGCCAACAACATCTTAGGTTATACACAAATAATTTCACGTGTTAAACAGATACAATATTCGGCAAGCAATAACTACTTCTCACCCCCAGGCTATTATGAAAACTTCTAGGAACATGCGCTGAATTAACCATAGACTATTTCAAACAAATCCAACTAAGCGGTACGATTAGTTATGGAGAATTATCTATAAATTATCGATACGAAGCGAAACTGCTGTATCTAAATACAATAGTCTACACGTAAAATCGATCTGTTCGATAGATGACTGGAGTTTGTCATATAGCACTTTTAGTCCGAAATTACTCGTGGGATTTTTGAAAAATCGGGACATTTAATATGTTAAGCGGGAAATCGTGAAAGTTGGCAGGTATGCAAATATCACAGTAATGGCAAGCTTGTGGCAACCAAAAGCAACTTTTATAATGTCAAAATTCTTATCATAAGGTTTTTTTAGAACATTTTCAAAATTTGCCAAACTTTTTACCGTGCATCATCTTTCCGTATATATCCCAAGTTTATAAGAAATTTCTTACTTCTCCTTTCTTACGTTGTGTATTACATGTGCACACACAAAATGTACGCTTTTCAGCCATTGCAGGTGATCACTTTGTGTTACTGACATACAGGTCTACCACAGAAATCTTTGGTTTTACAGTCCTTACTTCTCGGACAGGCATAACATCTTCCTTTTGATCCAGAAAGCCTCAGAGTTGGAGCGCTGAGTGGAACTTGCTTACCTTCATCAATCCAATGAACGGTTTTATCGAAATACAAATTTCATTGTATTGTATGTTTATATTGAGATGCTATGAAAGTCAAGGAGGTTAGATATAGCAGTCCAACTATCGCACAATTTGGACAACAAGAAATGCATTTCGAGGAATGCTAAGCTCTGTCACTACAGAACTGCTGTCAGACCACAGTTTCTGTACGGCGCAGAGACGCTCTTGATGAACAGTAAAGGCACCATGGATGACCTGGAGAATGCCGAAAGTCGTATCGTCAGGAAGATTCATGGCCCGAGATTGCTCCCAGATGGAAATCTAATTCTGTATCAACAGTTAGAATCTGCCAATACCAGTATGCGACGTAGGAGGCTAAAGTTCTACGGGCACCTACAACGAATGAACAGCAACAGGCTTACCAAGAAGATCTTCTTCTCCTTGGTTAAAAGCTACAAGATTGGAAGCCTGTGGCTTAATGAAGTACTAAAGGACTTGGATTCGGCTGGAATTGCTGACTTTGATGTAGAAGATCGTACTAACTTTTGTGTTATGGTAGAGTCTTGGACCCCACCACCTAGAGTCCCTAAATGTCGGAAGCCCCTTTCGCAGGAGAGAAAGAAGAAATTATGAGCAGGGCTCAAGATAATATTGGGAACGGAAAAGAGCATCGAAGAAGAACTAGTCATAAGCGCTCCGTAGTGGGCTTAAATCAATAATAATAATATTTTTATTATTTGGCTCTGAGGGGTGGATTAATCCCCCTAATCCCCCACCGTAGTTACTCCACTGATTCCAAATGATCCATATTCACTAATGGATTGATATTATATAATAATAATATCCTTTGGCCTGGGGTGCCGAGTGCAAGCTTTGTTACTTGCATGTCGAATTTAGTCGTTCCTTGGGACGCTATGAAAGTCACTATAGCGCTCTCTGGTAGAGAATGGAGGAACTTTGTGTTGGCGGAAAATCCCCAGATTAATTTTGCCATTATGAACACGGCCTAATAACCCCTGGCAATACCACCCATGAAGGGTCTAGGCCTATCAAGCGACTGCTGCCCAGCCATTTGGCCTGCAGATATTGGGGTATTTATTTATCGTATGGCTTTTAGTGCCGGGAGTGTGCGAGGACATGTTCGGCTCACCTGAGTCTATAGCTGCTTCCAGCGGACACCCTTAGAGTGAGCTACAAGTTCCGTTCAATTTCAAGTAGTTCCATTTTCGCCACCAGATAAAAATGATGAACGTTGGAACTTTGATAGAGCGTTCTGACGAAATCTAACCTAACAATTTAGCTTCACACAAGTTTAGTCTGTGGAAGGATCTTTTACATGCCATAAATATATGACATGGGACCGCCGGCTTTACTTCCTCTCCGAAGGAAGGCTTACTGAAGGATTTTTAACGCTCTTAAAAATCCGACGATTTCGGCCGGGTTTGAACCCGCTATCTTGGCCACACCAGTTCAGCATGCTACAGACTACGCCACCGAAGCCGCGATATTGGGGTGATGAGTGGTCAGCGCATCGGGCCTCCTCGGCCGTTAATCTTGGTTTTCGTGACTGGGGTGCTGCCTCGCTGCAGACAGCTACTCAACTGTCCTCACGAGGCTGAGTGCACCCCGTTCCAGCTCTCACGTCAGTTTCTAAAATCCCTGACGGAGCCGGAAATTGAACCCGGGGCTTCCGGGTGAGAGGCAGGCGTGCTACCCCCAACACCACGAGGCCGGCATGAACACGGCCTATTGAATTCAAAAACGTTCTTTAACATGCCAGCAACGTATGACATGCGTGTCGTCATTTTTGTCGCCTTTCAAAAAAAATCACTTACCACGGCCAGGAGCGAACCTGCAAGCTAGGGGTAGGTAGTCCAACACGATAACCACCCACCCACCGTGGCATGCAGCGGATTGATAAGAGTTCTGCAACAGAACTCATGATATAGAGTATATTTGGTATGATTCATTGCTTGGAATAAACCGCAACAGACAATAGCCTCAAGTCATAACCAAAGAAGAATTATTGATGACAGCCAAGACTCGCTGGGTAGATTCCAAAGAGATTAAGATAGAAGGAGAAGAGAGAGAAAGAGAATAGAAACAAAACCTACAAGAGCTTGGCCAATGTGTTTTATACCCCCACTTAACCTCCAATAACCCCTCCTCGGCCTTGATCTTTGAGGATAATAAAATTCCACTCCTCTCCCTTTTTTAATTTATTTTTCGTTGTAAGCTTTCTTATTCGGAACTCTTAGCGCGCTATAAGACGGCCCAGGCCAAGCCGAGCGCTGATCCAGCACCTACAGTATATGAAGGCGCTCAACAGCGAACAATATGGACAGATGTTATGTTATTAAGAGCCATTACACACCAGCGTTTTTCTGTCGTCGTTGTCCACTGCGAAAAGTGGTTCGTGTGTGGTCGCTTGTCACCGCCATGCCGTTATCATATAGACCAGCGTTTACCAAACTGTGGTACGCGTACCACTGGTGGTACACTCGTACTGCTGCAGTGGTTCGCGGTGATGGTACGAAAGCCATAAAAATAAAAAATAAACATTGATATATTGCCGGAGGACTGCCATCTTGACGACAGAGACAAGGAATAGTTTTATAAATTGAATTGAGATTCAGACAAAGGCAAACGTTATCAAAAATGGCTCTTGTGAACTTTTGGGTTGAGAGTCGTGCAGACTATGTAGACATAGCTGAAAAAGCAGTTGGATTTTTACTGCCTTTCACTACTTCGTACTTGTGTGAGACTGCATTTCCTTCACTTGTTTATTTCAAGAATAAATACCGGAATAAGCTCCTTACAGTGGAAAACGATGTTCGTTTGAGACTCAACAATCTTAAACCAGACATTCCTAAGTTGGCTTCTAATCTTCAAGCTCACCCTTCACATTGAAGTTGTTAATTACACTTTGGTTTTTATGTTTAATTATTAAGAGATTTTTTTATTAATATTATTTGTACAGTGTCATTTCTGAATGTTTGAATTGAATACTCATTGTAATAAATAGGGCTCGGATTTTTAGGTAAATAAATATTTCTTTATGTAAATACATATTTTAAGCATTTTTTATATTAATACATAAATTCCTTCTTTTTACTTATTACCACATAAAAAGACATAATATTTACATTTTTTAAATCAGTATGCCAGATCTTTCAGTTTATTGAATTTTTGTCATGTGTTACTTCAACGGGGAAGGACCTGTGAGCTATCTAATCTTCATGAAGAGCGTGCAACTGTGTTATTCTAAACTTGTCGTCCCGTGCCACTCACTGTGGAAGCCGGGGATTTCCTTGTCCATAGCCATATTGTACCACGTGATAGACCTACCCCTCCCCCCAGCTACCTGGAACCAGTGTCACTCACATGCAGTTCATTTCTGGCACTATGACGTGTAAGGCAGTTCTACGATACCTTAAGTAAAAACAACTACAAGTTATCTTGTGTTGCAGAATTTAAAGATAATTTTACTTTTGATGGAGGTGTTCTGCTCTGTCAACCATGTGGGAAAGTAATCAAGGCTGAACAGCTATCTCAAGTTACACAACACCTCAAGGGCAAGAATAACATTCCCGCAGTTTCGAGGCCTTCAGAATAAGTGTTTCGCGATAATATTCGGTCATTTGTGATGCACAACCTAAAGATGTATCTCGTTGTGTATTGTAATGCTTCAGCAGTCAGTGAGACATAGAATAAATTCCATTCGTGAGTGCTGCATGTTGTTTATATTCACATTAATAAACTAAATTATATATAATATATTTACTTTTTGTCACATATTTCAGGTATTTTTAATACATAAAAAAGTCCTCTCGGCACGCCGGAAGGCGGAGGTAGATTTCACCGGACAAACTTGGAGATAGGCGAAAATAGGCAGAATATGCAGGTTTTCGTAGAAGGATCAGACCTCATTTATTGCGAGAAAGTATTTTATAATTGGAGATTAATTAACTTTGTTTGTCTTCATTTTAAACATATTTTAAACATTTTATTGTCTTACGGGGACGGTAACCTTCTTGTCATTTGGAGTCCATTTTTAGCCTATTTTCAATTTTGAAAAAAATAGGCTTATGAGATCACCTTTTGTCCGTGTGTGTGTGCGTGTGTGTGTGTGTGTGTGTGTGAGGTGTGGGTGTGTGTCCCCCCCTAATAAAATCTAAACGGCAGGAGCGATTTCAGTGAAACTCGGTAAGTTCATAGCACTATTCCCGGCGACGTCGACCGTGCCCATCGAATTTTGTTACGTCTCACCAATCCAGCATGGCGGCTGTGCGAAATATTTCACTAGCATTCAGTATCTCCGAAACTATAACGGATATCGCCCTGAAATTGTGTACGGTGATAAAGGGTACTACTAGAAGTTCACCTATGAAACTTTCAAAAACCTGGTTACTACATAACCAACATGGCGGCCAAGCGAAGTGGAGACTTTTAAATAGACTTTTCTCGCGATTTAACTATCCAAACGTAATGAAACTTGGTACAGCAAATATTTATACACATTGCAATGCACTGGAATCTAATTTAGTTCAATTGTTTACATAACCTCAAAATGGCGCCTGTGCAAAATATTTCACTGACATTCTATATCCCCGAAACTATTACAGATATCACCCTGCAATTTTGTACGGTGATAAAGGGTACTGATACAAGTTTACCTACGTATAATTCATAAACCAGTAAAGTACAAAACGAACATGGCGACCAAGCGAATTTGACATATTTTAATAGACTTTTCTCGTGAGTTAACTCTCTGAGCGCAGTGAAATGTGGTACAGTAAATGATTTTGCAGATTGTAATGTACTGCCATCTAATTTAATTCAATTGTTTACATAACCTCAAGATGGCGGCTGTGCGAAATGTTAAAATTAAGTTTTTATTTCTTGTGTCGTAATCATGCGATCGAAGTGAAAGTTAGAATAATGACAGCATTGGCTCAGCTGGCTAAAGCGCAGCATTAGGCCATGGGGCCAAGCTCTCTGCTGACTCGGTAGACGCGTGGGTTCGAGCCCCACCGTCGGCCGTCCTTGAAATGGTTTTCCGTGGTTTCCCATTTTCAACACCAGGCAAATGCTGGGACGGTACCTTCTGATAGGCCACGGCCGATTCCTTCCACATCCTTGCCCTGTTTCATTCATCCTCATCCATTCCATCTCTCATCCCGACGCGCAGGTCGCCCACGGGCGTCGAATAGAAAGACCTGCACTCGGCCTCTCAGGAGACCACACGACAAAAAAAAAATTCTATAGGACTTTCAGTAACCTCGTGAGCACGAATCCAACATGGCGGCGACGCGAAGTATAAATATTTAAATGGACGTTTCTCGCGAATTAACTATCCGAGTGCCGTGAAACGTTGCACGTTTTAAATGCTTACACAAATGTTGATCCACTGGCATCTAATTTATTTCAATTGTTTGCATAATCACAAGATGGCTGCTGTGCGTAATTTTAAAATCTCGTTTTTACTTCTTGTGTTCTTATCATGCGATTGAAGTTTGAATACCACACTTACACAATAATCTTAATATAATAGTACAAAAATAAAAATCCAACCTGGCGACCGTCTGAAATATTTAGACGGTTCTCAATATCTACGCATCTGTTACAGCAATTAAACTGAATTTTTTTATGTTGATAGAGGCAATTAACATGAGCAGGATATATGAAAATAGGCTGTACAGTTCTTCACGGAACTACTTGTTATACTTGTGGTCACACTGTCCTTATGCAAGGTTTCGACACTGATGTGTAACTATGTAACGGTCTGTTACTTCTTCACGCAAAATTATATCTCCCGCAGAGATGTTGGTTGGTTCCTCAGTTTAGGGGCTGCGACAACGCGGTCATATAACCCCGTGTACTTTGGGTGAGTGTAGAATCTGTCTGATAAACGGTGTGAATTGTGATGGCTGTATTAGTCTGTAATTCAGGTAAGGAATGCAGACGCTAAATTTCAAGCAGTAGTTCCTAATGTTGCTACCAGATACTAACGTCAACGCCACCCAGCTGTGAACTTGGCTACTGGATGCCACCTCAATCAGCAACTCGCAACGAACGTTGGAACTTCCCCTCCAAAGGAAAGCTTACTGAGGGATTTTTAGCGCTCTTAGAAAATCCGACGACTTTGGCCGGCTTTGAAACCGCGACCTTGGGCATGGAAGTTCAGCATGCTACCAGTTACGTCACCGAAGCCGCTTCACACTTCTGTCTGTTAGGTAGTCAGCCCGAAGGCTGGTTGGATCCTCAAAAAGCACCGCCGTTACGTTATGTGAGTAGATACCCACAAAAACCCAAGGCAGCGCTATATTGAGGCGTTCTAGGCAAGAAGAGGAGTGAGGTAGTTTGCCATTGCTTTCCTCACTGAGTCAGAACAGTAGTCCTAACCCTATGAGTAGAACCTTTCACAGTATCTACAGGCACTGAATGTGCCCTGAATGCCATTACTAAGCACCACCCATACCTCAGTAGCTTCCATATAATCACAGCCATGAGTGAGACTGAGACATCGGTGAAAAGCCAGGAAATCTGAATCTGATCTCGCGCAAGTGCGTTGTCATGGCAACGTCTGATGGCTCATCCCTCATCAATTTAGTAGTGTTGCCATGTCAACCACTAATAGCTCTTGGCATTTTCTTATAATTCCGAAATCATTTTTCTCATCCCTTGGCGCAATGGTGGCTCATATCAAAAATTATTTCAGACAAACGTTTTAGGTAATTATTAGGGGAATATTGTCCATTTTGTACGGTTTTGATATTGTGCCTATTAACAGAGATATGATTAATGTTTCCCGAAAAAAAACACTTTTTCCCACCCCTTTGGTCAATGGTTGGTGCTATCAAAAAACGTTTGAAACATAAATTTCTGAGCTTTATCCGACACATACTATGAACTTTGAACGGATTCGATATTTCACATATTAAGAGAGTTATAGCAATATTTCATTTTTTCGAAAAAAAAAAAGTCCCCCATTTTCATCCCCTTCGACCGATTTAGCCCAGTAACGAACTCGTCCGAGATTTTATGGGTATACATATTCGGTAAAAAATTCAAAGTGATTGGTGAAAAATTACGGCAGTTATCGTGTCCACAAGAAACTGATATACATATATACATATATTACATAAATTATATATAAACTTTTGAACTGACGGTGGTTTTGGGGTCTGGGGGATGTGAAACGCGAAGATATGTCGAAATTTTCCGGAAATCGAAACATGGTACCCATTGCAATAGTTAGCTTTCTAATGAAATCTACCTAAAATACTGCCGTCAACGACGCCTAGCTGTGAACTTGGCTACTAGATGCCACCTCAATCAGCAACTCGCAACGAACGTTGGAACTTCCCCTCCGAAGGAAAGCAAACTCAGGTTTTTTAGCGCTCTTAGTAAATCCGACGACTTCAGCCGGGTTTGAACCCGCGACCTTGGGCATAGAAGTTCAGCATGCTACCAGTTCCGATACCGAAGTCGCTTCCCACTGACATATGAAAACTGAATGTGATCTCGTGCAGTGGCGTTATCATAGCAACTGCTGATGGTCATCCCTTATCAATTAAAAGTAAAGTTGTCATGGCAACCTCTCTTGGCACTTGGCATTTTCTTATAATTTAAATCATTTTGTTCACCCCGTGGCGTAATGGTGGGTCATATCAAAAATTCTTTCAGACAAAAGTTTTAGGTAATTATTGGAGGAATATTGTCCATTTTGTGCGGTTTTGATATTGTGCCTATTAACAGAGATATGATTAATGTTTCCCGAAAAACCCACTTTTTCCCACCCCTTTGGTCAATGGTTGGTGCTACCAAAAAACTTATTTGACATAAATTTTTGGCACTTATCCGACACATATTATGAACTTTGAAGGGATTCGATATTTCATGTATTAAGAGAGTTATAGCGATATTTCACTTTTTCGAAAAAAGCCCCCCATTTTTACCCCCTTTGACCGATTCTGCCCATTAACGAACTCGACCGAGATTTTATAGGGATACATATTATGTAAAACATTCAAAGTGATTGGTGCAAAATTACGGCAGTTATCGTGTCCACAAGAAACTGATATATATATATATATATATATATATATATAGATAGATAGATAGATACATATATACATAAATTATATATAAACTTTTGAACTGACGGTGGTTTTGGGGTCTGGGGGATGTGAAACGCGAAGATATGTCGAAATTTTCCGGAAGTCGTAACATGGGACCCATTGCAATAGTTAGCTTTCTAAAGAAATCTACCTAAAAGTACATATTTTCCGGATTTTTAGCACCTAAAAATCCGAGCCCTAGTAATAAATTATAAAACAACTGGAGACACTTTTTATTATTGGAACTTTAATTCCAACAGTCTAACTCTAACAAACACAATTTACAGTCCATCTTTTGGTCTGCTGCATGGTGGTGATGGTGGTGGTGGTGGTGAGGGGATTTTTAGTTACTATATCTCCCAACCATTAGGTGGTACGCGAGAGATTCCCATCTCTTAAAGTGGTACACACCCAAAAAAGTATGGGAAACATTGATATAGACTACTGTAATTCAATGGGAAAAATATGTCCCTTTACAGACGAACGCTTTCCCGACCACTTGTAAACCACTGTCTCTAGCTGTAGCAGATCCCGTCCACCGACCACACCCCGACTGCAGTGCTTTTCTTTTCACGCGGGCGACATTTCAGCCACATCGTGGCAAGTTTCCGCTCACAGTAATCATTTAGCCTATTTTCATTTGTGAAGAAATAGGCTTATGAGATCACCTTTTGTCCGTGTGTGTCTTTCTTCTGTCGATATGGCATTCCTCATCACTAGGGGCCGGATGTTGATGACATGTCTTCTTTTTACTGAGCTGTCTAAAACAATGCTGAAGTACACAGAAACTTCGGTCGGGCCATCCCGTCTTCAAATATGTCATTTTTATTTTGCATCTTTTTGCATTTTAAGAGCATTTTTTCAAGTTTGGCTCATTTTTTGGTCATATTTTAGAGAAATCGGCCCTTTAAAGGTTATTTTTTTTTTAGTCATGTCACTGCTTTATATGAGGAAGTTACATCTCTCAGAGTTAAGAAGAGGGTAGTAACTGACAAGATGATTTAAAATTTTTAGTAGGAACATATATAAGCCTCCGTGGCTTAGGCGGCAACACGCCAGCCTCTCACCGCTGGGTCCGTGGTTCAAATCCCGGTCACTACATGTGAGATCTGTGCTGGACAGAACGGAGGCAGACAGGTTTTTCTCCGGGTACTCAGGTTTTCCCTGTCAACATTTCATTCCAGCAACACTCTCCACTATCATTTCATTTCATCTGTCATTCATTTATTCATTGCACCAGAGGAGTTGGTCAAACCTCGGCAGCCGGCACAGTCCATATCCTCGCCGCTAGATGGGGGCTTCATTCATTCCATTCCTGACCCGGTCGGAGACTGGAAGCAGGCTGTGGATTTTCAGTAGAAACATATATATATATCTTGGATGCAGAAGAACGGTACCGTAGGTATACAGCTGCTCTTGTTTTCGTCACAAACCAGTTATTTGCGGAATTGTTGTTACCTGCTCTGTTGACCAAGGTCAGCAGTGGCGGGGTAGAAAGGGGAAGGGGTGTATATTCATGTCTCAGTTCCGCATAGTTCCCGGCGAGAGATATCGTTCATTGCCGCTTTCAAAATACCTAAAATAAAACAGAGTGTGTCAGTGCATTTGAAACAACTAGTATCGGAATTTGGCGACAATGTGTTTTCTACGGATGGAAGCATATTGTTTTGCAAACTGTGGAACTAAAGTAGCTGCTGAAAGAAGATTTACTGTAACGCAACATATCGGTCGCGATAAACTCATTCGTGCTTTTCATTTTCTCCACTTTATAGTGCATTTTTCGAATTTTTAGGTGATTTATTATAGTCATTTTTGAACATTTTAAGTGCTTTTTTAAACTTTTTTATGGCCTCAACATCCAGGCCCTACTCATCACAGTATCTGTCCTTGAAATAATTGGTTTAATTTGCTGTAGTAGCTCATTGAAATAATTGTCGACATCCTGAAAAACTGGAAAAACTTATCCTTAGTGTTCCCTGTACAAACTAGCATTGTAACTCTTCAACTAGCTAAAGAGGCTGCTCAATCAACAATGGAAGCTGCATATGACAGAACTCCAATATGCCACCTGAAAAGATCGACTACATAACTCGCCAGTGGAATGACATTTTAACTTCTAAAGGATCTGTTACGAGAGAAATACTTTTTCCTGAGATTCATCATCGACTTCAAAGTAAAATACTTGTTCCAAACTTTGTGCTTACTCAACTTTTATCTGGACATTGGAAAATTCACGTCATACTTCGTGCGATTTCACATCACTATTTTAAATGACTCAACCTGGATTCTCTCAAGCTTTTCGAGTGCCCTGCTTTTGAAAGCGAAAGACATATTATAAAATGTCACCGAGTTACTGCAATAATGAACTGAATAAAACTCTGCATCCTATATTTAAACAAGTAGTTCCGTGAAGAAATATATAGCATATTTTCATGTATCCTACTTAGGGCCTATATTAAATTGCCACTATAAACATAGGCCTACACATTTTCAGTTTGGTTGCTGTAATAGATTCGTAAATAATGATTATCGTCTAAATATTTCGGATGGTTACCATGTTGGATTTTTATATATAGGCCTTAGACCCAATGTATAAGATGCGTTCAAAAAGTAACGAGCCGGAGGCTGTAATGCGCAAACCGGTGAAGACATCGGCTAATCGTGGCGTGTGTAACGAGGTGTGATTCCGACCAGAGCGTGGAAGGTCACAGCCCGAAAGCGAATGGGGAATATGAACAAAATATCTTGAGCAACGTTTATAGGAGGGGAAGCAATCAACAGGTTAATAATTTAGGATAGTGATCAATAATTATTACATGTCATTTCCTTCGACCATTTCAATGATTCGACTTGTTCGTCGATTCATTTGACTATTGACTGTATATTTGGGTAATTTTACCGTGTTGTTGTTTGAGTCTTCAGTCTTTTGACTGGTTTGATGCAGTCTCCATGCCTTCCTGTTCAGAGCTAATCGTTTCATCTCTACATAGCTACCACACCCTACATCCGAGGCAATCTGTTTAACATATTCGAACCTTGGTCTACCCCTACAGTTCTTGTCCTCGACCCTTCATTCCATAACTAAGCTTGCTATTCCTGGGTCTCTTAGTATGTGTCCTACCAACCTATCTCTTCTCTTCATTGCCAGTCGGCAGAAACATCTCTCCTCTCCCACTCGGCTTAATACCGCTTCATTTGTAACCCTATCTACCATCTGATCTTCATCTATCGCGTGTTAACACCACATTTGAAACACTTCAATTCTACTCTTTGTTGCTGCACCAATAGTCCAAGTTTCACTTCCATAGAGCGCCACACTCCAGACAAATGCTTTCAAAATTGACTTCCTAATACCTAAATCTATATTCGATGTCAACAGATTCCTTTTTTGTAGAAAAGCTTTCCTTGCCTAAGCCAACCTACTTTTTATAACCTCTTTGCTTCGTCCATCACTGGTTATTTTGCTTCCTAAGTCTCCTACTTATTTTAGTTTTTCACCTGCCAATTTGATGTGCATAGAGGTTTCTAATTTATTTCGGCTGCATTCCAATATTTTTGTTTTACATTTATTAATTTTCATCATGAATTGTTTCCTCTAGACGGAGTCCATACCATTCAAAAACTGATTCAACTTCTTTGGTGTTTCGGCCAAGACAACTATTTCATCGGCAAATCGCCTACTAAATTAATAATTGTAAAACAAAAATACTGGAATGCAGCCGAAATACATCAGAAACCTCTATGGACATCAAATTGGCAGGTGAAAAGCTGAAGGAAGTAGGAGACTTCTGTTACTTAGGAAGCAAAATAACCAGTGATGGACGAAGCAAAGAGGATATAAAAAGTAGGTTGGCTCTGGCAAGGAAAGCATTTCTACCAAAAGGACTCGGTTGACATCGAATATAGATTTTGGTAATAGGAAGTCATTTTTGAAAGCCTTTGTCTGGAGCGTGGCGCTCTATGGAAGTGAAACTTGGACTATTGGTGCAGCAGAAAAGAGGAGAATTGCAGCATTTGAAATGTGGTTTTACAGGAGAATGATGAAGATCAGATGGGTAGATAGGGTTACAAACGAAGAGGTATTAAGACGAGTGGGAGAGGAGAGGTGTTTCTGCTAATGAAGAGAAGAGATAGGTTGGTAGGACACATACTAAGACACCCAGGAATAGCAAGCTTAGTTATGGAAGGAAGGGTCGAGGACAAGAACTGTAGGGGTAGACCAAGGTTAGAATATGTTAAACAGATTGCCTCGGATGTAGGGTGTGATAGCTATGTAGAGATGAAACGATTAGCTCAGGACAGGGAGGCATGTAGGGCTGCATCAAACCAGTCAAAAGACTGAAGACTCAAACAACAAAAACAACAACGCGAATATTTCGAAATTCGAATGTTCCAATATGTACGACCCTTGTATGCTCTAGTTCAGTTGAAAATAGAACCCTTGTTAACAAGCAATTAAGTGGAGTATATAAATATGTCTATATGAACACGTCATAACATAATTACAATACAATAAGAGTTGAAATGAGATTACAGATGGCAGCTCTACCATTATCATCATCATCATCGTGTGTGTGTGTTGTCTGATCATAACAATGCAGGAAGGAATTTAAATGATCAACCGAGAGAACGGTTTAGGAAATTAACCAAATTGGTGGGAGGAGGCAGAACGGATTGTAAGCCATTTGTGCTGGATGAAGTCGTGACTCGTTCGGTGCTGGGCGGGGAACAGGGGGAATATATTCTAGAACCACAGTAATTAAAGAAACCATACAACATTTTATACAGGGTGCAAGAGAAATACATGATGATGAAGATGATAATTGCTGTTTTAAAGGGCCTAACATCTAGGTTATTATTATATTATACAGTATTCTGCATAGTGGCAGGTCCATGTCTTCGTACAGAGAATTTCTGATGCCAACGTTCCCGGTCTTCAGCTTCTTTCTTCAGTCTGCTGTAACTCTTTCCATCTTTCATATTATCCAGATGAATTCTTCTTCTTCCCCGTCCTGTCGTTCCTTTGATCTTACCTTCAATGACGTCGTGCATGAGCCCCTCATGTCTAAGAATGTGCCCGATCCAGTTGGCCTTCCTCTGAAGAATTGTACTCAGAAAAGTTTTCTTCTCACCTACTCTTCTCGGTACAGCATCGTTTGTCACCCGATCTGTCCACTTGAAATTCTCTATTCTCCTCCAGCACCACATTTCAAAACTTTCTAAGTATTTTCTTTCCCTTTTTCTCATTGTCCACGTCTCTGCCCCGTACAGTGCAATGCTCCAGATGTAACACTTCACCAATTTCTTCCTTAGTTCTAAACTCAACTTGCTGGTGAGCAGAGTCCTCTTCTTTTTGAATGCGGCTTTGGCCATGGCAATTCTGGCGCGAATTTCATTTGTTTATTGAGCATCTTTTGTCAGCAAGGTTCCCAAGTACTTGAACTGCTTCACATTCTCCAATTCTTGATTGTCGATATTTATCCTCAAAGGTTTCTACCGTTTTGAAATCCGCATCACTTTTGATTTCTCGATGTTGATTTCCATGCCATATATCCTTTCAGTTTCCATCAACCGGTTCATCATGTGCTGCAGTTGCCTTTGATTTTTGGCGAGCACTACTAGGTCATCTGCATACTTGATGGTGTTTATGAGGCGTCCTCCTAGGTTATCGGCCTCTAATGATTTGTGTGATAGTGAACGATGATAATGAAATGTAAACTATAACTAAAACTAACTACTAACTTATAACTAGAAGAAGAAATGGAAAACAAAAGGAGAATAAGGCAAATAAAGGACAGGAGGAAAAGAAAGGCCCTCAATTCTCGAAGAATGCGGATTGAGCGACTTTGAAGGATGGAGAGCCATGAAAGGCAGATAGGAAAGAGAAAGAGAAGAGGGTCCGCCCCAAAGGCAATGTAAAAAGGGGAAGAACCGGACCCAGGTCAGGAATCCCTCGGGGTCGCCAACTCCCGAACTCACCAACCGTGACCCCTTGAGGGTCTAGCACTGTCCAGGGTGCACCAGAAGTGGTGGGGCTACATACACCCTGCCTCTTTGAGGGCCTTGTGCAGGAGGCAGGAGATAACATGAAAACAAAAAGAAGACTGACCCCTCGAAGAATGAGGGTATCAGGAAAGATGAGACAAGGGTCAATTAAGACGGGAAAGTGAAAGACTCCCTAGGCCTCGGATGCCCTAATACCGTCGGGGTCGGAAGAGAACAAGAGTTGACCAAGAGAGGTCGACAGGAAAGAAGACGGAGAGGAACCCGGCAAAAGTAAGTGGAAGCAATGCCGGACTCAGCTGGGGTCCTGTGGTCGCCAACCCACGTCCCACTAGACTCTTGTTCTCTTTCAATCCCAACGGTATTGGGGTATCCGAGGCCTAGGGTGTTTCTCTCTTTCCCACCTTAATTGGCCCTTCTGTCATCTTTCCTGACCCCTCATTCTTCGAGGGGCTCTTGGTTTTAAAAGCGTTAAAAATCCCTCAGCAGGCCTTCCTTTGGAGGGGAAGTAAAGCCGGCTATCCCATGTCATAGATTTATGGCATGTAAAATAACCTTCCACTAACAACAATTGTGGAAGCTAAAATTTGTAGGTTAGTTTGATAACGCTAAATTAGTTCCAACGTTGGCCACCAGGTACTGACTGCGATGGCATTTTGTAGCCACGTCCGCTGCTAGGTGTCATGGACGGTAGCATCTGGTAGCATAAGTAGGAACTACTTGAAAAAAAAATCGTCTGCAGTCCTTCTACCTGAATCACAGATAACACACACTAATACAGTCATCACAATTAACACTGGTTATCAGACAGATTCTACACACACCCAAAGTACACGGAGCTACATAACCACGTTGTTGCAGCCCCTAAACTAAGGAACCAACCAACTCAACACAGTGATCAAGATCTGATGATGACCTCTTCAAGGTCGATTCGCGTAATCCCAAAAACCACCCCATTAAAATAGTGCTCAAACTATCCAGGAATGTTGATTATATATTATCAAGACTATCAACCCGCCCCGTCATCGCCCAGTATCTTTAACGGTTTATCTAGCGTAAGCTTAAAAGGCGCATGGACGTCAGGTCACAAGACACAATTCAGAAAAGCCGAGGTGAAAAGCAAAACTCCAGACACATAGGGCCTATACTTTTCTCTGAAGTCCTAACTCGACACGACTCGACATTTTGATGCTGGCCGATGCTGGGGTGATAGACTTGCTCGCTAGCTCGTAAACTAGCTCCGAAGCTAGTAATTTAAATTTCCATCGACTGAGATTGTTGGGAGAAATGAAAACTTAAAAACACTTATAATAGGCGATGCATTAAAGATAGAGATATGCAGTCGCGCACTTTTTTTTTAATTGTAGACCTTTTCATGCTGAACGATTCAATAGTATTTAGATATTTTTAACGGTTTACCCAGCGTAAGCTTAAAAGGCGCACAGACGGCAGTTTTGCTCCGACTCAATCGTTACTGAAATCGTTACTGCTCGGCTTCCGTTGGTCATAAAATAACGTTTTTCTACAGGAACCTTCCTCGAGAAATCCTTTACAGAACGGTGAAAACCTCATCAAAATCCATACAGTGGTTCTCGAGATTACCCGTCACATCCAAGAATCCGGGACTGTTTTAATGCTATGAAGTGGCGTAGTTGGTAGCATGCTGTACTGCTATGCCCAAGATCGTCCCTTCCCATGGTACAAAGAAACGTCGAATATTATTCATTTTTAACCTGTAATGATTTTGAAAACCTATCATTATGTATCATATGAAAATATCATCCCCAGTGTATAACATTCAATACAAAGGCAAAATTATTATCATTGTCTTTACAGCACGACATACACAAAACATAAAACCTGTTATCTCCACAACGCATACACTTAACTACGTCAAATGCCTGTTATTTGTAGCAGCACTGGCTATAAAATGGGCAATAAACGAAGTTTCTTCCGTAACTCATCGTTGAAAAAGTTAAAAATAAAAAAATAACAATGAAATAAAAAGAAAAGAGGAACGTAATTTTTGCGCGCGCGCAAACTTACAAAGCAAAAATAAACAGCCAAAGTTCTTTTAGAACTGAAAACAACTTTTCAAACGTTTTAAAAAGTTAGTCAATCCTCATTTCTCCTCAAGTAAGCTATAAAGTTAGAGAGGCAGAGGTAATACTTTCCACTCCCATTCTGGTCTAGAGGGCACGTATTGAGACGACAGTCCCAAAGGACTGGGCTCAATTCCCAGCTCATGCAAGGCACTTTATTCTGGATTAAGGGCTGGAACGAGGTGCCCTCAGCCTCTAGAGGCAGAACCTAGTGATTTGATTGCTACCTTGACCATCCTGGAAAAGTAGTTTTCCGTGCTCCCCACCGCCTAATTTCCACTCCAAGAAAATGCTGGGATGGTACTAAATTAAGGCCAAGACCTCCTCATAGCGGCTTCGGTGGCGTAGTCGGTAGCATGCTGAGCGTCTATGCCCAGGGCAGCGGGTTCAAACCCGGCCGAAGTCGTCGGATTTTTTAAGAGTGTTAAAAATCCCTCAGTATGCCTTCCTTCGGAGGGGAAGTAAAGCCGGCGGTCCCATGTCATAGATTTATGGCATGTTAAAGAAACTTCCACTAATTGTACTGTGCCCAACTCTAGGAATGGGTATTCCAAGATTCAGACACCTAGATATCAAGGGAAAGGCTGTAGCCGCATTTGAAAGTTGAGATATTTGAATATCGCGCTACATTGCTTCTCGAAACATTTGGAAATAATTTACCGATACTTGGATGTCAAGTGACGTAGCGAGTAATAGCAGAGGTTGAGGCTATTTATTGATTAAATAGTTAACCATGGAGTAGAGACTTGAGACTGGGATCAGATTACTGGCACGGCCAAAAGAAAGAGAATGCAATTAGTATCAAGTAAATCGGACCAGGGATTCAAGAGATATGAGGATTTCCAGATATCAGGTGATGACGCGTGACCCTGACAGTTTTGAATAAAAGCCAGCTGGCCGAAGCAACTTCAGCTCACTCCAACACAAGCACTTGCAGAGCAAGTTGCATCTACGCTGAGCCAAGGCACATGGTTGCCGGATCTACGCAGAAGTTCTTTTCAAAGTCGTGATAGTCACGAAAAGTGCTGCGCTACGAGTTGGAACTTAGTAAGTTTCTGGTGAGGAGAATCACTGAGGTGATTGATTTTTCTACAGACATAGGTGGAAATATTTATATTTCTACAAGGACATATGCTAGACTTTGTCTAGAATTTAGTACTTTGTCACAGTCCAGTAATAACTTAATACTTGGATGTTTAAATCCATTTCAAGTCAGTTTTCATATTTGTAACTAGTTAACCACTTCGATCTGTCAGTACACTGAAGACTAGTCTATAACGGTGGCGTTCATTAGTCTACGCAAGGGAAACTACAAGTTGCCTAGCGCATGGTAGATGGTGATATAATAAACCATGCCCAGGGAACGATCTTCAGAACAGCCGTTAATTGCTTAGACTGTCAGTGTTTTTCTTGTACTGATAAGATTACCGTGAGTTATGTTACAACTGACATATCTAAGAAGAGATCACTTAGATCTGACCCTATTTAAACAAACTGTTATGGCTTTGATAGAAGCTCATATTAAAATGGAACAACAGTTAATTCAAACGTCAAAAGATACTACCACTATGTCTGACTAGACGAATTGTGGGTATATGATGGCGGCGGATACAAGGATTGTACATGCTTGTCCGACAGGGCATGTCTATGGATAAATCTGGTACAGACCAGGTTTACTACACTTCAAGACCATCAAGAAATGTAAGCCACATTTGAATTATATTATGCCTAGCTAATTGGAACAAACTATTTTTTCTGCAGATGACCAACACATTTTATTTAAAGCTTGCAATGATTTACGCAAGACTTGTTTAGAGTTATTCTGAGTATTTTCAGCACTCAGAACAGTTTAGGATCGATGACCGAGCATTTCGAGCATTTATTTGAATATTTCATATTTTTGGGAAATCGCGGTAATCAGCCGATGTAACTGTAAAAGTTAATAATTTATTTTTGTTGAGGAATGGATATTTTTCCCATATTCGAAGATTCGAACATGTGGATTCTCACATAATGAGATGATAATTAAACATATTTAAAATGATATAATTAATAATAATAATAAAAATCCACTAATAATAATAATAATTTTCATAATTTTTCTAAATAATTCATGGATATTATATTTTCTAATAATCATATGTATTGAGAAAGAGCCTGTGAAGTAGTTTAATCATTTCTAGTTTGGAACAGGAGATTTTCCGAAGGAAAGTGGTTAGCGCAAGCCCGCATTCAACCAACATTTCAGTTCTGGTTGAACAGTTGATATTTGCATTGAGCAAAGTATATTTTTCAGATAACACGGAGAGGCATGAAACGGGAAGCAAATGATATTTGTATCAAATAGGATATTTTTGTATTTATATAAAATCATGACGTAAATACACTCGAAAGTGAAATAAAGATTTTCATAAGTATGGTAAATTCACGGGTTGAACTGAATGGTAAAATAAAATAAACTTGTAAGTTTATTAATCTTCCAGTGTTGATAACAAGCAGAGGCTTGATTTATTGTATAAATTTTGGGAAGAAAATTTATATGTGTGGAGTAGTTGAAATGCCATTCCCAGGTGCGCATGTTTAAGTCGCAGGAATGAAGAGGTTTTTTCGAGCATCAATCAAATAGCAGGTTCGATGGCTCAGGTTTATAGTAGGAGTATTGGAACTACACATTTCGTCGTATGGATGACCCGAAGGTTATTTCGTGAAACCATCAGTTCTTATTTCAACCATGTTTACGAATTCCATTTAGACTTTGATTTTGCTAGAACCCGGATTTGTCATGATAGTAGTTTATTCTTCTTCAGAGGAAGACCTTTGCCGTTGTTGTTGTAATATTGTGTTCTTACACAAATAATAGAATGGGCCACTGCCAATTAAAAATAATTCTTTAACCACGAATAATTTGAAGGATGTTTTCAATCCTAGTGCCATGAACTAAATGAATTTATTATGAAACTACAATTCTAATTTCCGCATTCTGTCGAAGAATTGCAGGTTGTGAAAGTTGCTAATAATGGCCATGAATATAAATATTTTTATAATAATGATTCCCAAGTGGAAAATTGAATAATTGAATGGTTCAACCATTTATTGATCAAGTTAATGATTCAGAAATCATGTATTTTGTTTGGAACTTGAAGTTCATAATCGAGTCACTTCTCGAATGTTTAATGTCAGAAGAACAATTAATTGTTGTTTCTTCGATGCTATGCTCAAGGTCAAATACTTTTCAGATGTTATTAATATGTGTAAATAATTTGTGTTGCTTCGATGATGATAATATTTTTCGACGATATATTTTTGAAACTGGAAAACTAAGTGAAAGTTAAAAATTCTATGAACATTTATTCTACGAGTGTTAATATCATGTAAATATTCAAACAGTGATCTACGATATTTCCAGTATAGACAATTAACTTTGAACTGGAATTAAATATTAATAATTTTGGAACACAGTCCACAGGACTATTAATCGGACTTGTGTTTCCAAAAAGATTGTCAAATGTGTTTGGAAAATTTCTGTATATTGTGTGTAAATAAGAGTGTGGATCGCCACACGTGGATGATGCTGCTTTGAGCATCTTTGCAGTCAGATTTTAACTTTAAAATAAACTGAGATAATTTTACCAGATGTGTCATACCCAATTAAATCTCCTTCTATCCTTATTGTTGCATTGAGCCAAAAATCAGTAAAGCATTTTTTTAATTTGATGTCGTTTTTGCGATTTGCTTTAACCCAACTGGCACTCCGGGATATTTTTACTCTCGTGCTGACTGATTATTGGTAAAGTGCATATGTGGTCGTGCGGGCTCCGGTCTAAACGGGCACAGTACCTGTGTGAAGCTAAATTGGATAGGTTAAGAATGTAAACAACACTCTTAGGTTTCTACGTTCGTTGCCAAGAGCCGACTGCGGTGGCGTCTAGTAGCTACGTTCTGAACCTGGCCTAGTAGTCGTTGACGGTGGTGCTTGGCGGCAAAAGTAGAAACTATTTGAAAAATTCAAAGTTGCAGTACCTAAAAATTAAAAAAAACAGATAACTCACACTAATACAGTCATCACAATTAACACCGGTTATCAGACAGATACTACACACACCCAATGTACACGGGGCTACATGACCGCGTTGTCGCAGCCCCTAAACTTAAGAACCAACTGACCTCCCCATACCCGAATCATATCCCTCAATTACAAATAATAATAATAATAATAATAATAATAATAATAATAATAATAATAATAATAATAATAATAATAATAATAGAATTATACGCAAAATACTCGGTCCTTTAAAAACTGCAGAATTCTGGAAATTAAGAAGTAATTATGAAATATATCGAAAAATAGAAAACATTTCAGAAACAATACGGAAGATGAGATTGCTACAAGATGGATGACAGTCAAGAAGTCAACAACAACCTGGGTACAAGAAGTACAGAAGGATTTGGAAAGAAACAATATCAGAGAAGAAGATACACCACAGAGAGATATTTTTAGGAAAAAGGTGCTAAACATGGAAGGATTCCAAGGGAGGAAGGGAAAGAAAACCGGCCCGAAATGGTCCGAGGAAAGGAAGAGGAAACATAGTGAGAGGATGAAGGAATACTGGAGGAAGAAGAAGGAACAGCAAAGGACACAGCATTGAAATTGGCTCGTGGTCCCTAGATGACCAAAACGATAATAATAATAATAATAATAATAATCACCCAGGCGACAAAAAATAAAACACAAGGAGAAGAAATAAGGAAACTATGAGGAATAAAATGCGTGAGAATTTTGCCAGTCGTGATCTCTTCCACTGGAGTTATCCAAAGACGTTGGTAATGGCTTTGGAAGAACTGCAAATGAAACACCTGATTGCCAGAATACAGAAGGCAGTGCTGCTGGATACGTGCCATATTATTAGCCTATTTTTATCTCAGTAAGGTTTATAGGATACTTGATTATCAAATCCGTATCTTATGAGAAATTAAAGAAAACAATAATAATAATAATAAATAATAATAATAATAATAATAATAATAATAATTATTATTATTATTATTATTATTAAAGATACAGCGCACAAATTGTGCATAATGTTGTTTACAAACTTGAATTATCACCTCTCACTTATACAAAAGATCAGGGGCAGATGACCTCGTAGTTCCGCCCCTAAAAATGTCAATAATTAACTAACTTATACAAAATATCACAATTGATGATCCCCGATTTTTACAAGTGATCACGTGGTATCTGCAGCATTGCACATCGACAGGAGTCGTCTAGGTCATGGAAGTACTCGGTGTTACACAGCTCATGGTGGTACCCATGTACAATCATCGACTTAACAAACAGTCACAGGTCTTGGTTACTGTCTGTCCACGTACTGTTTATCGTGGCCTCCGTTGAGTAAAACTCGTGCCGGATTTCTTCCCTAATGTCCTGCTTTAGTTTTCCCAGGCGTCAAGGGATGGTAGCCCTCTCTTCACCCGGAGATCCTCAATGAAGAAGGAAAGTTCATACGCTAGTCTAGATTTTGCTTATTTCAATATCCCCAGGATAGCTTTATTGTTGAAACTAATAGTCACTCACTCACATATTTTTGTAGTATTGAATCATAAATAACTGAATTCTTGCTTGAGAACTGCCAGTGAGTGGAGAAAAGAATTAAGTCCATATTTTTTCAAAACATTTTTCACTCTATTTAATTCAAAACCGTATATAATATAACAAAACAACGGTAGTTGCCATAAACAAAATTAGGAGAACGCGACTGTTGTAATTTGGTGAGAAAATAGATTTTTCCTTCTTCTGAAAAATGCGAAAATGTGACTTAGTTCCTTTCTCCACCGACCGATTCGATTAACGTTGGGATTGGGAAAGAGACGGCCGAGGCCGAATATTAGGAACCATCCCAGCATTTCTCTGGAGTTGAAGTGGGAAAACCACTTCCAGGATGGCTGAGAGAGGAATCAATCCCACCTGTTCTCAGTTTTGCATCACAGCCATCACTTCAGAATTAATTAAATTTCTTGGCAGAGCCTGGAATCGAATCCGAACTACCGGGGTGCAGCTACACCACGTGGACTAAACAACAAAAGTCACACGACTGCTATAATTTCATTTTTTTCAAACTTGTCTTAGGCCATATTAACAAATAACGATCCATGTGGCATAATATTTGGAGCAAAAATTCTGCTCGAATTAGTATTATTATAAGTATACACAATAAATAGTTTAATTATACAGCCAATTACTATGGCGTCTGATAATAATTGCTCAATTATGTACGAGTCAAGTTTTTTTTTCCTTTTTAATGATAGCAAGTTTTCTTGGTGTTGTTATAAGCTGGCCAGATGCCAATATCTTACTTTGTATATCGTGAAAGTGTGATGGTATTTAAAGCAAGACAGCGTTGCCAACTTGATTTGTTTTACACATACAGTGGTTGGTTCCTCAGTTTAGGGGCTGCGACAACACGGTCATGTAGTCCCGTGTACTTGGGTGTGTGTAGAATCTGTCTGATAACCGGTGTTAATTGTGATGGCTGTATTAGTGTGTGTTATCTGTGATTCAGGTAAGGACTGCAGACGATCAATTTCAAGTAGTTCCTACTTTTTCTACCAAATGCTACCGTCAACGACACCTAGCTGTGAGCTTGGCTACTAGATGCCGCCGCAACCAACACTTGGCGACAAACGTTGGAACTCAATAAGTGTTAATCAAATCTAACCTACAGATTAACTTCACACAATTGTAGTTAGTAGAAGGATCTTTTACATGCCATAAATCTATTACATGGGACCGCCGGCAATACTTCCCCTCCGAAGGAAGACATACTGAGGGATTTTGACGCGCTTAAAATTTCGACGACTTCGGCCGGGTTTGAACCCTTGATCTTGGGCATAGAAGCTCAGTATGCTACCAACTACGCCACCGAAGGTGCCTGTATAGTATTATGATAACATATTCTTTCAATTTTTTGAATTTATCACTTTGGGGGCGTGGTTGTATTAGCGTTAATGACTGATCTGATCACCCCTGCAGAAATAGCAGGTCCGAGTCCCAAATGCGGTGACAATTTCAAGTCTTAATCAACAGATGTGACCTCTGTAATGAGAGCGATGTTTTAAATTAATTTCTTGTTAAAAAAAACTGTTCGTGTGGTTCATTTGAAGGGCTTCGATATATTTGTCATTTAGCCCCGTGTAGTTGTGTGTGTATGTCTTCCCCTCATTTTTATTATTCCCGTTTTTCAACGGAGTCAGAAATGTGATTCGATGAAGGGCTATGTGGCAGGTTGTTTTTCGACGCTAACCTCATGAGAGGAGTTAATGAGAGATGGGCAAGGAAGCGTCCGTCTCAGCATTTGCCTGGTGTTGTAAATGGGGAAACCCAATTCTACCGAGTCCGCAGAAAGCTTGGCCCCATGGCCTAGCAGAGCGCGTTAGCTACGTCTGCCAGCAGATGGATGTGTATTTGTAATTAAGATAAGGCTTGGGAAGGAGGCGGTCGTGGCCTTAATTTAGCAACCAATCCAGCAATTGCTTGGAGTAGAAGTGGGAAATGGGGCAGATGACCTCGTAGTTCCACCACTTAAAACAACAATAACTAACTAATACACTAACTAGAAGGGGGAAACCACGGAAAACCACTTTCAGGATGGCTGAGGTGGCAATCGAACCCACCCCTTCTATGTTTTGCCTCACGAGGCTGAGTGTACTCCTTTCCAGCCCTCAGATCAGAACTAAATTTCTTGACAGAGCCGCGAATCGAACCCGGCCCTCCGCGGTGACAGTCAATAATGGTAGCCACTACGACGCCACGTGTCGGGCAGTTCTATAAATATAGAATTTGTCCGATAACCTATGTTATTGTGATGTCCGTAGTACTGTGTGTGTATTTGTCATTCAGGTGAGGCTTGGGAAGGGGTCGGACGTGGCCTTAAGTTAGGAGCCATTCCAGCATTTGCCTGGATTAGAAGTGGAAAACCACTCTCAGTTTTGCCTTGCGAGGCTGAGTGTACCCCGTTCCGGTGTTCTTGGTAGAACTGGGAATCGATCTCGGGCATTAGCGGTGAATACTGCCAAGAATACTAGTCACTATCCCATGAGCTGGACACGGAAACAACTAGAGAATGACTATGACAAGTCTTCGAAATTCCCCGTCAAATAAATCACGTAAGATATTCGGGTCATCGCAATAATGTTACGAACAGAACAACTTTCCAGTTGTATCTGACGACGATTTATGCCAAACTGAAGATTAAAATGTTGTGAAAACTTGGTAACGTGAAACAGTACTTTATTACTAAGAGTGTCAGGAGTGAAGGGGGCTAGGTACTACATGCACCTGCTTCTCATTAACATGAGGTGTTACGTAAGCAGGGCCAGGAAGAGAAGTTACTGTGGCTTCCCACACAACATGGAATTTGTCTTGCTCACTGCTAAGCTTTTCCTATATTATTAGCACAGTCTCTCCTAATGACATAAGCACGTTCACATCAATAATTATACATCTCTCTTTTCATACGTTTTTTAAAATGGTGATGATGATGATAATTTCTATTTTAAGGGGCCTAACATCTGGGTTGGATGATCATAAAAATGTATGAAAATTAAATGGATACTACACTAAAACTGGTTGCAGCTAAAACACTTTGTCTTCAGATACAACTGGGGATGGTGACAGGCGACAGCTAAAGGAGGTATTTTTAGCCTACTTTCGATTTTTTCAAAATATGAAAGTAGACTTATGAGATCTACACAGGGTCAAAAATTGTGTGTCTGTGTGTGTGTGTGTGAGTGTGGGTACTCTGAATGTCTGTCCCCCCTATCAATTCAAACACCTTGAATCCGAATTGAACGAAATTTGGTACAGAGGTAGCACTAGCAAAGGGCACCTCAGTGTCATGTTTTATATCGCCTCCATCTTGACGGAAACAGAATGGCGGCCACCCAAATGTTAAATGCTTAAATCAAAATTACGACCAACCTAATCATTTGATCTCTACCAAATTTTGCAACAACATACCTTTCTGTGGGAAGCATCTTTTGACAGAACTACAAGGTCATAAGCCCAATAGTTTGCAAATAGCGGCCATGTATGTGTGCAAATCGATTCACCATATCAATTCACACACGGTGAAACCGAATTGAATGAAATTATGTACAGATGTAGCACTAGCAAAAGGCACCTCATACACATGTTTAATATCCGTATAGCACGTTGCATTTCAACAAGCTACTACAACCAACATTCAATTATACTTCTTGAAAAGGACAAAGAGTTATAACAACACCCATGCATTTAGGAGAAAGTAGGCTATATGTTCTTTACTGAACATCTTGTTTTCCATGTTATTTTTTTTCGCATGTCCCAGTAATTGGGAATATATTGTGTTGACCGATTGAAAAGCAATTTGCAATAAGGCAGCACTGGAAAAGTGGTTTCAATGCTCTCTAAACATTACAATATCGTGACAATGTGACCTCATTAGATCGTTCATTTCCGAAGTAATGGGCCTCTAAATTGTTGTCAACAGATATTTTATGAAAGGGTTATTTTTATGGACGGTAAATAATAGAGTGGAGAATATTGATATCTCTAGTTAACAATTTTGTTGTAGCTATTACTCTGTAACAGAAAGGAAAATCTGTATATTTATCAAGAAGTAATGGAGGGGCTGTTTGTTGCAAGATAATTGTTTTCTCCCAAACTACTTTGAGGGACGGATATTAGATGGGCCTCAGGCTGGTCGCCATAATTCACCGCCCTAGTCCGAACCATTAGCCGGGATAAGTATAGCTTACGTCACTTCTTTTTCCCCAGGAGGAGGGGACGTTTAATGTACGACACTATCTTCTTGTCTGATGGAAACCCAGTCCACTCAAAGTGATTTCTACAGCTCTGTGAGGTATTGAGAGGTGGTTTAGCGATACAAACTACGACAGTCCTGTGTGACTAAGGACAAACAAGTGAGTTCGAACCCACAGAGGTGGTATGCTGTTTTTAATATGTTTTTCGTTGTATTTTGAACTCCAGGAAAATGCTGGGACAGTACTTTGTAATACGCCACGGACGCCTCCTTCCAACTACTGCACTAGCTCAATACACCTTCTTTCATTAACATTTCTAATGAAGTCCGTGTCAGAAAGTGCATCCGGCCGTAAAAGTGCATCCTCCACATTCTTAACTCGTCTCATCTCATCCCCTACCCCATTTATTATTATTATTATTATTAGTATTATCATTATTATTATTATTATTATTATTATTACGACGTTGAGCCCAACTAAGGAACATGATTGGACCTATTTAAGAAATGAATTTGAATTAGCTTTCTACTTAAAATCTATGTACAGTATGACTTTTCTTCCTTTCTTCTGTCCATGCAATGGTTGGTTCTTATCCGGGGGTAGACAGCAAGTTGTCATAATAATAATAATAATAATTCTTATTTATTATTATTATTACATCATATTTGCCCTTATGGACAGTGTTTGAACTTAAATATCTCATGATGTCACAATTTTCACTTCTTTCCCTTCTTCTTCTTCTTCTCTTCCCAAAATCTCTTCATCCTTTGACTGTGCTCCTGTTTCCACTATGTTCCTATCTTCTTCCTTTCTCTTACTAAAAATTTGGCGTTAATAATTTTGTTTCTGAATTTTTCTCTGTCTTCTATAATTTGCTTGTTCTTATTTACTTATTATTTATTTAATTATTTATTTATTATCTATCTATCTATCTATCTATCAATCTATTTGTTTGTAATACTGAAGGATTTTAACGCTCTTAAAAAATCCAACGACTTCGGCCGGGTTTGAACCCGCGATTTTGGGCATAGAATCTCAGCATGCTACCAACTACGCCACCGAAGCCGCTATTGCTGAGATGATGCTATCTAGCCAGAATGTGTTGAAAAATCTGATAAGATCGGATAAAATCTGATAAAATGCAGGCCTATATAAAAAATAAAAAGTTGGCCTGTAAAAATATAAAAAATATGAAAAAATATCACAAAATGTAAAAAAGAAAAAATCAAAAATAAACAAAATGAAAAATAAAAACTGGAAAATATAAAAATAAAGTATAAAAGAAAAAATACGGAAGAAATTTAAAAAATAGAAAAAAGAAAAAAGAATCAAATGAAAGAAGAAAATATGAAAAATGAAAAATAAGCAATAAAAAAAAAGAAATAAAAAAATACTGTATATAAAACATAGTGTAGGGGGCAAGTGATAGGGTTTCATTTAGTAACTTATTTAAGGTGACGCGGACTATAACAACAGCTTCTACAGAGTAAATAGACATGATACATTTTGACTGCGGGAGGTCATGGTAGTAATTTACCATCATGTTCGACAGTGTATGACCAAACAAAATACAACAGGGGAGGGGGAGCTCATTTTCCGTGCCCGAGAAGCGTGGCAAACACGGAAACAACAGCAAAAGATACGAGGTCAGAAAGAGCAGAGACATTACAGTATTTGTAACAGTAAAATATAAGTACGGCCTGTATTACAGTTTAGCAGGACTTTCTCTTCGTAATGCTTCCTGGATCGCTACGCATATCAAATAATCCCTGGCTTGCTTGCTTGCTTGCTTAACTATCTATAAGCACGAAAGGCATTATAAGTTCAATTTCGATTACGAAATGAATATTAAAATCGAAGCTAGGCGAACCAATTGCATTAGAATTTTACACGTACAATAACAGACCGGAATCAACAATCAACCATTAATCTCCAACTATGGGAGTATCGCTCAAGTAGACAAATTAAAATATTTAGGTGAAAATAGATTATTGAACCAGTAGGGATAAATCAGCAAGATAACAGAAAGAAATCCAACAATACAAAGAGTATGAAGGACTGACATATCTTTGTGTGTGTTGAACTTTGTGTATATAGTGTAGAATGTTCCTATCTGTACATAAGTTCTTTGGAGTTAAATAAGATGGCGTTATGTTAGCAAGCTATGTGTTTCCCTGTGCTCCTTTTCACTCATTTCCCACATTAGGAGGATGGTGGGAACGAATGGTCGACACTACGAAACGCTGTTGGCGCAAAGTTTTAGGCCGGCGGCAAGTGAATGAGGAAACCCTGTACACCATTCTCGTTAGCATTGAAGCCGCCATAAATTCCCGTCCTCTCCTTCAGGATGAAGGAACTACAGCCTTGACTCCAAGCCATTTCATCCACGGCGACAAGCTGACGACAATCCCTACAGGACCTGAGCCTGCTATTAAGAAGGACTTGAAAAGGGAATACAGGCTCCAACAACAAGCGGCAGAAGATTTCCGGAAACGCTGGATGAAGGAATATCTTCTGGAACTACTCAACCATCACCACGTACGACAGAGATGCGGCAAAACCCCGAACTTCCGGGTAGGTGACCTGGTCCTGCTGCAAGATGACAACCTTCCTCGCCACGTATGGGGCAGAGGCGTAATCGAGGAACTACGACCTGGACGAGACGGAATACTCAGGACCGTCATCCTTCGAACGAAGACAGGAACCGGATAATGCGTCCAATTCAGCTGGTCATACCTCTAGAGGTCGACCAGGGTGGGGAGGATGTGAAGGACTGACATATCTTTGTGTGTGTTGAACTTTGTGCTCCTTTTCACTCATTCTCCACAAAGAGCATACAAAATTACTTGGAACAGATACAATAAAATAACTATATCATCAAAGGCAAAATTAAGAACCACAGAAAACTGCTGATGGGACCTACAGGATGACGAAAAACGAAGAACTCTACAAATACATTGAGGAGATCACGGACACAATGAGGAAGCGGAGGTTGAAGTTCTATGGAGACCTACTAAAAATGGATGAATGACTGACCAAAAGGATCTTCAACTACATCATGGGGTTACAGGCCACATCTAGATGGGTAGATGAGGGGAAAAGGGATGCGGCAGAAGTTGGAATCACACCACAGATGATCGACAACAGGAGAGGGTTTAGAAGGAGAGTAGACAGTATAAAAGCATTTCTGGAGAGACCAACAATGAGGAGGCCCAAACGGATCATTTCCGATGAGGAGAGAAAGAAAAGAAGCGAACGCATGAAGAGGTTCCGGGAGGAGAAAAGAAGAAAAGCCCAAAAGTCTAAAGTTCTTTACGGTCCATAGTTGGTCAAATTAGAAAACAGGCAATATTAAAACATTATAACACAAGTCATTAAAACAGAAGCTCTATATGCACCTGAAAGTATTATAATTGGTGGCAAATCTCGAATAAAAATGATCGAAAAACAAGAAAGGAAAGTCCTCAGGAAAATCTTAGGACCAAAGTGTGAAAATGGAATTTAAATGAAAAAGAGACCACATGAAATTTATCAAGTTACAGAAAGAATCACAGATACCATAAGAAAACAGTGGTTACAGTTTTACGACACCTATATAGAATGGATAATAACAGGCTCACAAAGAAAATTTTCAAACTATTCTTATCGATGGAAAATCAAAACAACTGACTAAAAGAAATCAGTGAAGACATAAATGAAATTGGCTTTCATAAGAAACCATTCAAGACAGAACAACATTCAGAACGTTAATTCACAAACACAAATTTTCTGAGAAGGCCACCCGACAAAATACAGGATGGATAGAACAGCGTGAAAGGGAACATAGCGAGAGGGTGAAGAGTTATTGCGAAGGAAGAAGAGACGCGCTCCTTAGTTGGGCACAACAAATAATAATAAAAAAAATAGAAGACAAGAATATTGCACAAATATGTAGTGAATCTTTCATCTGTGTATTATGATTAGGAGTCTAGCTGTATTAGTTTACATTTTGCTTAGAATAGACTCCAACAGTGTGGCGACTGTCCTTAAGTCTTGAGGCGACTACCAGTATAGTTAAATGGCGACTTAGGCCACGAAATTATCGAATTTAGGGCCGTTTCCACCAACGTCAATTTCGGCATCTCTTAATTCGTCAGTAAAGGTTATTTAACTTTGCATGAGCATTTCATCCAACAGAAATGGTCGTTAACTTACCAATAGTAAACAATTACGTTAAATGGCCACATCTGACCACTCAACTCTCTATAAAGCATCGTTAAAGAGGAGGGAAGAAGCTGAATTCTACCTCGCGCATCTTGCAATGTCGGAAGAATAAGTTTGTTTCAGCATTTCACACGAACTTTCATCCAAATGAATATAACGTATGTTTATGACAATGAAATTACAAAAAAGGAAGCTTGTAGTTTAACGTGACCGTTAATCTGTAGATCATGAGCCACGGGACCTCCTTTTTACGTGGAATCCGAACCACGGGACATGGATTTTCACTTCGAAAATCTCACATGCATTGACCGGGAATCGATTGTCGTAAAACGTATTTAAGTAATTACGAACCCGAATGGCCTCGTGACATTCAATACGATAACCATGCATTAACTCTCGTATTTAAGGGGAGTACGTACCTTAATATATTTTATAAAAATTTACAAAATGTATAGGCCTATTCTTTAATAATGTCTTCAATATGAGACAGTCTTTTTTTGTCTCGACAAATCCCCATTCTAATTCTTTAAATTTGCATATATCGTGGCCATGTATATATAAGGTGCGTTCAAAACGTAACGAGCCGGAGGCTGGAATGCGCAAACCGGTGACGACATCGGCTAATCGTGGCGTGTGTAACGAGATGTGGTTCCGACCAGAGCGTGGAAGATCACAGCCCGTCGCTAGATGGCACGCGTGCACGTCACGTGACGATACAAAGCGAGCAGCAGCATGTATCAATCGTCCAGCCAAGACCAAGACAGTAGGCCATTCGACATGCTTCCTGGTGTGGTTGAAGACTGTGGGGCACCCATTGGGCACACATTTTCCGCAAGTGCAGTCGTTCCTTCATGATGGTGTGCACACTTCCGGCGCTCCATCCGACCACGGCGGCTATGGCGTTCACTGTCACTCGGCAGTCCTGGGTAATGAGTGCATCAACCAGCTGGACGTTGTCATCGGTAATGCAGGGGGGTGCCCCAGACCAGGCATCATCGGCTAACGACACCCGTCCTTCCCTGAAGCGCTTGTGCCACGCCTTGACCCTTGCAAGGGACATGAAGTGTTCGCCGTACACTTGTGACATTCGGTGATGAATGTCCGTTCCCCCTACTCCTTTCGCTGTCAGAAACCGAACAACACCTCTTTGCTCTTCGTTTGACGCCTCCATGTCACCGTTTGCAATCCGACTGGCAGCGTTGGACGATTGATGCATGCTGCTGCTCGCTTTGTATCGTCACGTGACGTGCACGCGCGCCCTCTATCGACGGGCTGTGACCTTCCACGCTCTGGTCGGAACCACACCTCGTTACACACCCCACGATTAGCCAATGTCGTCACCGGTTTGCGCATTACAGCCTCCGGCTCGTTACTTTTTGAACGCACCTTATACATAGAAATGCTCTCAATTGATCCCACCTTGCATGTCTACTTCTTGTATTTTTATTTAATTTTCATTTAGGTACGCTCAGTTGAAAAACTACACCTGCGAAATAAGAAATATATTACCATTATTAGCTCTAATATTACTTCATTTAGAAATGTCATTTTTATTTCACTCGCACTGTCTATATTTTAGTGCAAGCCTGCAAAAATAATTTACTTTATCTTGGGAAGGAATTTTAAATTAAAAAAAAAGAGAATTACAATTTCAATGATCTCAAAAATCAATCCGGTATCGAACAACAGAGGTGAGAGTTTTAAGTCCATAAACTTGTAGCTTGAACCACTTTCACACTGACAAGGGAAAGGATTGCGGTGTGAAATTCTAATTTGCTTGAAATTTAGTACACAATATTCCTACGAAGTTGTACAATGACGTAGTGAATCCCACAAGGGCCAATTTCAATAATTTTGTTGCTGTTGTTTGAGTTTTCGGCCCTTTGACTGGTTTGATGCAGCCCTCCATGCCTCTCTGTCCTGAGCAAATCGTTTCATCTCTACATAGCTACCACACCCTACGTTCGAGGCAATCTGTATAACATATTCTAACCTTGGTCTACCCCTACAGTTCTTGTCCTTGACCCTTCCTTCCATAACTAAGCTGGCTATTCCTGGGTGTCTTAGCATGTGTCCTACCAACCTATCTCTTCTCTTCATTAGCAGTCGCCAGAAACATCTCTCCTCTCCCACTAATCTTAATACCTCTTCGTTTGTTACCCTATCTACCCATCTGATCATCATTCTCCTGTAACACCACATTTCAAACGCTTCAAATCTCCCCCTTTCTGCTGCACCAATAGTCCAAGTTTCACTTCCATAGAGCGCCACGCTCCAGACAAAGGCCTTCAATGATGAATTCCTAACACCTAAATCAATATTCGATGTCAACAGATTCTTTTTCAGTAGAAATGCTTTCCTTGCCTGAGCTAGCCTACTTTTTATATCCTCTTTGCTTCGTCCATCACTGGTTATTTTGCTTCCTAATAACAGAAGTCTCCTATTTCGTTTAGTTTTTCCCCTGCCAATTTGATGTCCATAGAGGATTCTGATTTATTTCGGCTGCATTCCAATATTTTTATTTTACATATTTATTAATTTTCATCATGAATTCTTTCCTCAAGACGGAGTCCATACCATTCAAAAACTCATTCAAATCCTCAGACGTGTCGGCCAAGATGACTATGTCATCCGCAAATCTCAGAGTTGAAATTATTTCTCCTTGAATCTTCACTCCCACTTTAAATTTTTCTACAATTTCCTTCACTGCGTGTTCAATGTAGAGTTTTAAAGGTATGGGTGATAAGTTGCATCCTTGCCTTACACCTTCCTGAATACCAGAACTTAATAAATTGTATACTCTAATCAAGAAGGTAGAAGAGTGAGGGGAACGTTTATGGTGGAGAATGCAACGCAGCACGGCAGGTGGAGGGAGCCATCGCGTGCTGCTAGGATTCAAGGTCAGCTTTACCTCTTCCCGGTTCCTCGCTCATGCCGTCGCCCGGCAAGTTTTCAGCGTTCAATATTGGCGTTCTAAATTGAAAGCGGCCAGCGCGGTTTTCACAACGTCATTGTACAACTTCGTAGGAATATCATGTACTAAATTTTAACCAGATTAGAAATTTACACAGCAATCCGTTTCCTTGTGAACCTAAGTTACCAAAAAACGAGAAAATTAATATTGTTGGGATAGGCAGGGCCTACTCCCCTTAAGTAAAATTGGAATGAACTAACTAATCGTTAGTTGGTGAAAACGACCCTTACATATGTATATAAAAAACAAGTCGACAAATACTAATTGAATTAGTAGAATCTTGGAGGCCACACCGAGTATTTCGCATATATATCAGAAGCTGGATTGTTTAGGAGTAATTGAAACACGTATTACAATCCCATAATTGAATCGTATGAGAGAGAGACAGACTGTTTAATATCCAATCCAGGCGCGAGGGTAATGGCTTTGTGAAGAGGATTCTAGCTTTCTGTATGCAAAGCTGCGTCCACTTTATAATAATTGATTCTCTCCTCTTCTCTCTATGTATGTATGTATGTATGTATGTATGTATGTATGTATGTATGTATGTATGTACGAATCTATGTATGTTATGACTCACACGCTAGAAGATGGAGTGAGGGGGGGGGGAGGCGGGTAAACAGATGTAATTCAATATAATGGGAATGTACTGGTGGATGCTCTGCAGTATTCCTAAAATATCGGCATGAACATGACCAATAACATTTCTTCACGTCAGATGTTTCCAAGGATTGGTTGATTGATAAATGATTACACAGGTGAACACGAATTTCGGTGTTACCTTAGTTTCTGGGACGTTAGGGTTCGAATTCTGGTCTGAGGGCTTGAACGTAGTACACTCATCCTCGTGAGACAATACTGAGAAGAGTTGGGTTCAGATACCCACATCAGACATCTTTAAAGTGGTTTTCCGTGGTTTCCCACGTCTACTCCAGGCGAATGGAGGGATGTTACCGAGCTTAAGGCCACATCAGCTTCCTTCCCAACCCTTACCTGGTTTTCAAATACACACACACTAATACAGGCGTCAGACAATTCCACACTCACCCAAGTACACGGTACTAACTGACTACGAGGTGCAAGCCCCTCAAATGAAACAACAACAACAACGTCTCGTCCAAAGATTTATCGAAATGAAAAACTTCGAGAATGTCTCCTTAAGGCAATGTTTTAAACCAAATCGTTTATCGTAAGTTATGGTTTCGTTCAAACAATACAGAGACACCAAGCGTTAGACCACCCCTTTGTCGGATGTACTTCAATAAATCTATCACTACGAGCGCTAGTTTCGACCCATACATGGTCAAATCAAAATCGAAATATCAACTTCCGTTTTGACTGTCTAGTCATGCACACCAAGCGTTTGATCACATCCTTTGTCGTATGTAGTTCACTAAATTGATGTTAAATTTAATATTTCTTTCCTTTTTATTACCCTATAATTTTAATTCCCAAGTCATATTTTCAAAATTATTATAATTATTATTGAATATCCAATACAGCATGGAGCCCTATTTTACCTAAGTACATTAGGGCTATAGTTAACAGGCACATTTTAAAAAGAAAGATTAATTGTTCAATTTGCTATAGATGTGCTGAATGAATGTTAAGAATTGCTGATAACAACAAGGTTTCTTGAAAACTTCACACAATGGTTTAGAAAATTCTAGATTACAACTGTTCAGGTGACACTCAAATATAAGTCTTTTCATTCCAAATATGGGACAGAAGAATATTTGATGAACAACTGTGTGAGGAGATCCACAAATGCATAAATACCCATCTGAAGTTTGGATATTAAATCTCTCAAATTAAGAGTTAAATTTTCCATGTCCGGATATAAATTGTGTTAGGACAAAGGTCGGTACTAATACTGTACTCTAAAGTTGATCTTGAACTTTGGAGAAAAATAGTTCTATTGTAACAGATCCTTTCAAGCTAGAAGTCCATATATTGTTCCAATGATTGAGAATATATTTCTTGATTTCTCGTTTAATATAGCACATTGGATATTTATCAATGTAGCGGCTAATTTCGCCAAAGAATCTGCTCTTTCATTTCCATCAAACCCTGTATGACCACGAATCCAAGACATAGATCATCTGTGATGTTACGAGTGGAGTCAAGATATACATTACACAAAAAGGTCACGTAGATTGAAAGAGGTGCCAACCACGACGCTGTCAGCACAGCAATACTGAGAAAACAATACGAAGTTATCCGATTTGGATAAAACAGCTGCACGAAATCGCTCTCCAGGCACATAATTTCTTGTGGTATAAATGTGAAAATCTTGTCCAAAGCCTCCTACTTTGTTATTTCTAAAATTGGGTTCTCTTGTACATAAAATGGATCTTTCATTAAGATCGTAGTATAAGAGAAGTTCCTGCGTAGGTACAATAGATATTTGCAAGTTTTCTTGTAAATGCATAGATCAGCCATAGTTAATTTTCGATTTGACAACATTAAGTTACCAGCCTGAAGGCTTGTTTTTTATTTCGAGAAAAATAAAATTAAAACTTTCGTGGCCATACTTGTATCATTTCCATACCAGTTACAGAGCCCAAAATAAAGCTATTTCCTATTTCCTTACTAGCACAAACATTGATATTTTTTGATCAGAAATCACAATGCTACGAGAAGAATTTGCTAATTGTTTCGCCATGCTTATTTTCATTTCAGATGAACTCCAGCTGAAAATACTCTCTTAGTTTGTTCCGGAACCAAAAATTACAAACTCAAATAATACTACATAATGCTCAACAGATGGCAGAACATTCCAGAGATAAACTCAGCACTCGAAAGCGAATGGGGAATATTAAAAGAGAAAATTTATTCTGCGCCGTTTATACACGGACGAAGCACTCATAGGGTTAATCATAGCAGATGCGTTCGTATGTGTTAAGTTCATGATGAAGTCATTTTTATCACGGCGATAATATAGCGACAGTAAGTCGAGCAGAGCAGCAGCATATATCTGAAACCATTTCGAAATGCGAACACTGTGCCTTACCTGCAATCACGCGATGGAAAGAGACAGGTAGATAACAGAAACGTACTCTCTCACTCCAAGTCACTTACCTTCTAATAGGGCCACCATTACTCAACGCGGAAAGCAATCAACTCTCAAATAGAATTATGTAACAGAATTATTTTAATGTGAAATTTCCTTCTTAATCCATGTTCTACTCCAGAGCTAAAACTGTGCTCTTGAAGCGAAGAGGTAGTAACGATTCCCTTCCAGGTAAATCCATACAAAGAACACTCACCCCTCCCCCTAGACCCAGGGAATGCTGGTACATAATTGTTTGAAGGGTAATTTCCCGTACGGCGCGCAGTCAGGTAAAATATTATCGATCACTACTTTAAATTACGATCGTAATTGCCCTCGAAGAGGACTGTCACAATTTTTTTAAAAGAAAAATAGAGCTACGGAGCGAGAGACAGTGATTGGTCACTAGCAAAGGCTATTGAAAGCATATTATAGGGGGAGAAATTGGTTGTGAAAAGTCCCGTGTGTTAGAAGCTATAAACGGAAAAATATAACCAGATGAAAAAAGGAAGGAAGGAAGGAAGGAAGGAAGGAAGGAAGGAAGGAAGGAAGGAAGGAAGGAAGGAAGAAAATAAATAAATAAAGAAAGAAAGATAGAAAGACGGAAAGAAGGAAGCAAGAAAGAAAGAAAGAAAGAAAATAAATAAATAAATAAATAAATAAAGAAAGATAGAAAGACGGAAAGTTGGAAAGTTGGAAAGAAAGAAAGAAGGAAAGAAAGAAAGAAAGAAAGAAAGAAAGAAAGAAAGAATGATAATGATGATAATTCTTGTTTTATGGGGCCTAACATCTAGGTTATCGGCCCCTAATGGTCTGGGTGATAGCGAAAATGGCAATGAAATGAAAACCATAACGAAAATTAAGTGAGAATGAAAATACTTACAAAATGGAACTCGGATAGAAACGACTCGCAAAATGTAAAGTGGTAATACTTACAAAAGGGAATTTAGAAAGAAAATACTCACCAAAGGAATAGATTGAAAAATACACCAAAAATGTAGTTGAGGTTCAAAATAAGTACAAAATGCAATGCAGATTCAAAATACTCACAAAGTAAAATTGAAATTCAAAATACTTACAAAATGTATGGAATATTCAAACTACTTAGTTGGAGTGTTAATACTTACAAAATGTAATTTAGATTCAAAATACTCACAAAATGCGATTGAGAATCAAAATACTTACAAAATGCCCACCATGAAAAATGCGATGTAGATTGATAATACTTACAAAACGCAATTGAAATTCAAAATAGTCACTTAAGTGAATTGTCAATCCTTACAAAATGCAATTGAGGTTGAAAATGTTCGCAAAATGCAATTTAGATCGAAAAGACTTACAAAATGCAACTTAGATTGAAAATACCTACAAAATGTAGTGAAGATTAAAAAAATTCACTTAAGGTAATTTGGACATACGGGGAGCCAAGATGAGACAAGGGCCAATTATGGCGGGAGTGTGAAAGACTCCCTAGGCCTCAGATATCCTAATACCGTCGGGGTCGGAAAAGAACAAGAGTTGACCAAGGGGCATCGACAGGAAAGAAGACGGAGAGGAGCCCGGCACAAGTAAGTGGAAGCAATGCTAGACTCAGCTGTGGTCCCGTGGTCGCCAACTCACGTCCCACTAGATGTGAGCCCCTGGGGGAAGGAATGAAGGAAGGAAGCCTATAGATTTACATGACCATTAATCTCGCGATCATCGGACCTTCATATTTTACGTGGAATCTAAGCCACCAGATGTGAGATTTCACTTACAAAATGTCACAGGTATTGACCAGGAATCAAACCTTAGTGACAAAGGTTTTAAAAAAATAAATAAAGACGTGATGATTTTTGCAGGGTCCGATAGTGACGGTTATGATTTTCATTTTTTGTAGGTGAAATATCGAGAGCATATTTTGACAATTAAATAAGACGAGATTATAATACATAAATCCCTTTCCTGACGTGTTTGATGATAATGATAAATGCTACTTTTACCTAATTTGTAAGTTGGTTAGAATTCTAAGTCACTCTAAACAGGCAAACAAACAAACGAGACAAGCTGGAGCGAAGCGAATCCAACCACTTGCAGCATCGTGACTCGCGTGGGAGTATTTAGTGTGGAGTGAAAGTGAACGATCGATGGAGAGAAAGTCCTGTAGCCTATAGCTCTCTCTATGTTATCACGAGCTACCTTTTTTTTGGCATTTCATTAGCCGACCGTTAGTTTCTAAACTAGGTACGTAAATATATTCTCTTTAATTTATCATCACTGCTAATGGTGTAAGTAGTTGGAAAACACGTCCCAGAAACTGATCAAAGCTTAACTCAAATATGACTTTTAATAAAGATAAACACAACTGACGAGACGGAATATTAGTGTTAGGTTTCTATTGAAAAACAATAGTTCCGTGAAAAACTATACAGCCTATTTTCATATGTCCTACTTATGTTATTTGCCTCTATAATAAATACAAAATTTCAGTTAGATTGCTGTAATAGATTCGTAGATATTGAGAACCGACTAAATATTGTGGATGGTCGCCACTTTGGATTTTATATATGTAGGTCCTAGAGTTATGTATTGTTACATGAAGATTATTGTGTACGTGTAGCATTCAAACTTCAATCGCATGATTAGGACAAGGAGATTTTATAATTTCGCACAGCTGCCATGTTGTGGTTATGGAAACAATTGAAATAAATTAGATGCCAGTGGATTAACATTCGTATAAGGATTTACTGTACCAAGTTTCACTGCACTCGGATGGCTAAATTGCGAGAAACGTCCATGTGAATATTTATACTTCGCGTCGCCGCCATGTTGGATTTGTTATCACCAGGTTATTTAAAGTCCTATAGGTGAACTTAAGTTCATAGCCCCTATGAACATAAAAAACATCATTGTGATTGCTATAATAGATTCGTAGGTAATCAGAGCAGTCTAAATATTTCGGTTGGTCGCCATGTTGGATTGTTAAATGTATAGGCCATAGAGTCATGTACCATTAAAGGAAAATTATTGCGTAGGTTCATTATTCAAACTTTCACTTCAATCGCATGATTACGGCACAAGAAATAAAAACTTAATTTTAAAATTCGCACAGCCGCCATTTTGAGGTTATGTAAACAATTGAACTAAATTAGATACCAGTGTATTAAAATGTGTATAAAGATTTCCTGTAGCAGATTTCATTGCGTATGGAACATTAAATCGCGAGAAAGGTCTATTTAAAACTTTCAAATTCGCTTGGCCGCCATGTTGGTTTTATAGTTACCGGTTTTTCAAAAGTCACATAGGTGAATTTCTAGTAGTTCCTTTTATCACCGTACAATATTCCAGGGTGATATCGGGAATAGTTTCCGAGATATTGAATGCTGGTGAAATATTTCGCACAACCGCCATGTTGGATTGGTGAGACGTAACAAAATTTGAAGGGCACGGTCGGGGTCGCCCGGGATAGTGGTATGAACTTTCTGAGTTTCATTGAAATCTCTTCAGCCGTTTAAAAGTTATTAGGACACACACACACACACACACACACACACACACACACACACACACACACACACACGCACGGACAAAAGGTGATCTCATAAGCCTATTTTTTCAAAATTGAAAATAGGCTAATAACTTACTAATTGCACCGATACAGAGTGGAGGGGGTGTATAAAAAGGGAAAAATGAACCTTTGTAATCAGCGCAATAAGGAATTACTAATAATAAGGCAACACGGATTAATGGCTGTAATGCTAAGGAGCCATCCACACATTACGTAATCACTAGGGCTCGGATTCGAGCATATTTGCTTTTTTTTCCCCTGAATAGTACGCATTGAAAGAAGCCTTTCGGTGGTATTTTCACCTCTCTGGGACCAACAGAATTGAAATTTATCGAGCATATAAATGCATAAAACCATGGTTTTCAGAATAGAAGCATATAAATGCATATTCTTGTGGTTTTCGTCTAAATTAAATAGTTTGTTAATCTTCGAATTCCCCCCCAACCCCCCCCCCCCCCCCCCCCGAATTCGGGCCCTGACCATTATTAAGGTTTGAAAACAGAAATAATTATTGAAAAGCCTATCTGGTGCCAATAATAGAACCGCAGATTTTTAACCTTTAGTGAGGTCGTTCTCGTCATTGAAACTTTTATTGACTGATTTAAGAAAATCATTCAAAACTGAAAACATAGAAAAATTTCTTGTTTTTCAGACCAATGCAGATCTACTTCATTGACTCGCCAAATTCTGAACATTTTGTAAATGAACGTTTAAACTGTAACTTTCATAAGAAAACTTCACTTATATATACTTGAAAAACTTGAATGCGAGTATATTGCAGTGTATCATACATACAATTTGAAAATAAGGCTCGTATAACCTATAAAGGTATGTTATTGTATTTTTCGTTAAACTTCCCTTTCTATAGTTTTTAACGGTGTTTTTCAAGCATATTCTGCATATTTAACCGCATATAAGGGTTTTTCGAGCATTTCTATCGTGCATATAATGGGGTTTTCGAGCTTATCTATCGAGCATAAAACATATGGTTTTCGAGCATATCGAATAATAATGTTATTGGTTTTACGTCCCTTTTAACTACACTGGCTTTTAGAGACGCCGGGGTGCCGGAATTTTGCCCCGAAGGGGATCTTTAACGTGCCAGTAAATGTACTGACACGGCTCCCTCGCATTTGCGCACCCTCAAATGCCAGCTGACTGCGCCAGGTTTCGAACCTGCAACCTTGGGCTCAGTAAGCGAGAACGTTACCCCTGAGCCACGCAGCTAGACTCGAGCATATCGATCCGAGCCCTAGATCACGTGTTCACGTCCCTCAGAGAACCACCAGACGGAAGCACACGCTCGATGGGATGAGATCGAGAATTAATGTGCACAAAAATTAATGTCTGATCCCGTTGCAGCTTGATGGAGAGTAAAAGTGCTACTGATATTCACTTCGAATCTCTGTCAACTGTTATGAGAAACATCTCAAGTGGGCTGTAAAATATTGTATGTATATTGTGTTCTTTTCTAATTGCGTTTCATTGATTGATTGATTGATTGATTGAACATGTGGTTGAATGAATGGTTGATAGATTTTTTGATTGAATGTACGAGCGACTGAAGTAATGTATTTTTTGTTTCCTGTTATCTAGATCCTGGAATGTCACTCTTCTATTGCGTTTTTCGCAGTTTCTAAACTTTTTCTTCTGATCTTTTATTTTATGAGTTTGCCTTTTTCCGTTTACTATAGATAGTTTTCATTTTTCTGTAATAATAATTGTTTTCATTTTTCTGTAATAATAATTGTTTTAATGTTTCATGAACTTAGGGATTGTATGAATGAATGCTAGAGATAGGATGTTTGAGTGCGTAATAATAATAATAATAATAATAATAATAATAATAATAATAATAATAATAATAATAATATCGTATGGCCTCGGGTGCCGGGTGCAAGCTTTGTAATTTGACACCCAGAGGGTAGCTTGAATGTCGAATTTCGTTGTTCCTTGAATCACTATGAAAGTCAAGGAGGTTAGATATCTAAGCTCCTTGAACACTATAGCGCTTTCTAGTAGAGAAATGAGAAACTTTGTGTTGGCAGAAACTCCCGAGATTAATTTTGCCATTATGAACACGGCCTACTGAATTCAAATGGGTTCTTTGACATGCCAACATCGTATGACATGCATGTCATATTTTTGCCACCTTTCAAAAATCACTTACCACGGGCAGGGGCGAACCTGCAATCTTGGGGTTAGTAGACCGACACGCTATCCACTCAGCCACCGTGGCAAGCTGTTTGAGAGCGTGTCTGTGGTTGTTGACATAATAGTGTATTTCTACTTTTGTTCGTGTTTGCTGTTTTCGTTTTCTTTATACATGCAAATTGTATTGTTAATTATTATATTGCCACTAGTGGAGTCAATCTGTCTGACAATAAAGAATACCTACATACGAAGCTTATGATTACGTTGATGACGTGCGGAGAAGGGTAAACGAAAGTATACGTAATCACCAGTGAACGGATTTATATGTACTAACGAAATATGTACTCTATATATATGTTTAGTTATTTTTTATTGAAATATGGAATTATATATGGAATTAAAAGAACAATAAACTATAATTTCTATTTAACTAGCAATCCGCCCTGGCTTCGCCCGGTATTTTTAACGATTCACCCAGCGTAAGCTTAACCCTTTATAGGCCAGACCAGTTTTTGTAATTTTTACTTTATTTTTTTATTTTATTTTTCATTTCAGCTCTAATTTTTATTTTTATTTTAAATGTTCAATATATATTTTAAATAAATTTGAAATATTATCTAGCCTATTTATTTCTATTTTTTATTTTTAACCTTTTAATTTTATAATCTTAAATTTATTTTAGTTTTAGTGTGTTTTATTTTCATTTGTATATTAATGTTTTATTTTATTGTTTAATTTTAATATTTTTTATAATATTTACTAGTTGAAATTTTATCCAGCACCATAAAACTAGACAGATATAATATTTGCTGATCAGAAATATTACATCTACAAGAATGTTTTGTAATTATGCTGAAATTTTCAACTACAGGGTCTTTCATATAAAATAAGAGCGCCAAGCGGCGGCTTTGTTACCGCAGCTGCGGTCACCTTGGCCGAGCGTGTGGCGCGCCACGACCCCCTGCTATAGTATTGAAAGCGCGCGCATAGCACATACGAGGGCTGTTTTTTTTTCAAGTTCCGATGGACTGTATAAAAATAACAGATTGACATTACCAAACTTGACCTTGCAATAAGCGTGCAGGTGCTCAGTCGCCAGTTTAAACCTCAAGTGAGACAGTTGTCATTGCAACATCGTATTTTTTATGTAAAACTTCGGCGGGTACGTGATGCATTTGTTCAGCAATTTCCTGATGAAGTGCCACCTTCACTAGCACAGATTCACGTAATTGCAAATAAGTTTAACAATACTGGCTCGGTGCTCAATAAAAAACATGCCCGCACACGAACAGTTTTAACAGAGGATGAGCTGGATGACATTGGCGAGAATCTTGAACGGTCTCCGAATAAATCACTCACAAAATTAGCACAAGTAGGGGTTTCGGTTTCATCAACAATAACTAACTAACTAAAGTAAGATTTCAGCATTATACAAACGCTAGCAAGGCCGCTGCGTCATATAGGATTGTACACACGCTTAAAGCAAAGGGCCTTGGCGCGCCACAAGCTCGGCCAAAATGACCGCAGCTGCGGTTAAAGAAGCCGCCGCTTGGCGCTCTAATTTTATATGAAAGACCCTGTATTAGCACCTTTGATAATAGATAAAAAATTCTTTTTATAGTATGTGGTTAATATATAGACCACTATCCTATAACGGGTTAAAAGGTGTATTTTTTCTATGTCAATGAACTACGACCGTTTTACGTCTCGGCATGGCGGGTTAAAATACCGACTGGACTATCTCTACTCAGCATAAAACTAAGTCCCCAATTCTTGGATGTCATGGGTAATCTCGAGAACCACTGGATAGATTGTGATGCAGTTTTGACCATTCTGTAAAGGATATCTCCAGGAAAGTTTCTGTAGAAAATAATTTATTTATCATCAAAGGAAACCAAGCAGTAACGATTTCAGGGAAAAAGTCGAAAAAAAAAACCTGGCGTCCGTGCGTTTTTTAAGCTTACGCTGGGCAAACCGTTAAAAATATCAATATTATATGAGTGTAAGAATTGTTCAGCATGAAAAGTTCTACAAAAAAGTCCGGGAGAGCATATCTCTATCTTCAATACATCGCCCACTATAAGGGGTTTTACGGATTTTCTTCCAACAATCTCCATTCAATTACTGAGGTGACAGTTTACGAGTTGGCTAGGAGCGAGCCTATCACCCCAGTTACAGCCTAGCTAGCGGGCGAGCCCCAGATACAGCCAGCAGCAAACTGTCGAGTCGTGTTGAGTTAAGACTTCAGAGAAGAGTGGTTGTGTTTGGAGTTTCCCTGGAAGTGCAACTCGGCTTTTCTTCATTTCGCCTGTGAACTTTTCGTACCGCAAAATACACAGCCAAGGTAAGATTGAACGGAGGGGGGATTTGTGTTTCATGCACCTCGCCATTCTTAAATTACATCTGACAAAATTCGTTGCACATGCGTCTCCATGATAATATAATTAATAATCCAGTCAGTGATTTAACCCATCATGCCGAGACGTAAAACGGACGAAGTTCATTGACATCGAAAAAAAAAAAGCGTTTATCACGTAATGCATTCATAACTGTTCCCGGGCGAATTCATCACGAATTCTTTCCTCAAGACGGAGTCCATACCATTCAGAAACTCGTTCAAATCCTCTGGCGTGTCAGCCAAGATGACGATGTCATCAGCAAATCTCAGAGTTGAAATTATTTCTCCTTGAATCTCCACTCCCACTTGACATTTTTCTCCAATTTCCTTCTTTTTTTACATTAATTTATGTCCCTAGAGTCTCTGACATTATGTTTCTTGTTTATTTTATTTATACGGATGAAATAATCATGACGAATCAGAAATATTAGCTGTTGCTTTGTGATTACGAAAAATGTGGACGGTCCGTAAGTTTCAGTAATAATATGACAAGAATTTTTCACCCACATATGTCATAAAGCGTAATACCAAACTTCCAATTTTATTTCTCTCAACTTTCCTCTTTTTATATAACATAAAATACCCCAGAAACTTTTCATACAACTTCTATGAACTAACTTTTTTCTATTAAAAAAACTTTCTTCTCTCCGTATATTTTTTTTCTGTTTTGTTAGTACTAGAATCATGCATAAAAACACCGCAAAAGTTATGTCGGAGGAGAAATAAAGAGAGAGAGAGAGATAGAGGATGAAAGAAAAAGAAGAGTAAAACAGGGAGTGGGAGGGAGAGAGAGATGGAAATGTTTTCCAACATTCTGACACGTTTAAAATTAAAAGAAATTATATGGAGTATAAATCTTTTTATATTAGCGTGGCCTCACATAAATCCCAAGTAAAGATGAGATGAACAGGTTACTGAGGCCATGTCTCATGTCAGAAATTAATTAGTGAGAGGGAAATGTATGCGCGGGCGAGGAAGAGAGACAGAGATAGCACCACTTGCTTGCAAGCAACGCACCACACCACTAGCTAACATTATTACGATCATATTCATATGAAGAGACTAATAATAATATACGTAGCAATCGGAAATGAATCATATCTAATAGTTTAGATCTACAACAACCGTTACCTTGGACTATTCTTTACGCTGATGACGTCATGTTGGCTGTTCAAAACAAGCTGGATCTCCAACATCAAGTCCAGGAATGGAGTGATCGGTTAAGTCAATATGGCCTGTGGCTTAACAAAGCTAAAACGGAATAAAATATATGACATCGGATGCAGGAGAAATCGGAAAAATCCCAGTCGACGGCGATGACCTGCCTCGAACGACAAAGTATCTTGGCTCTACGATAACTGCTAAAGGTCGTCTCACCGAGGAAGTCAACGTGAGAATTAATGCTGCGTGGATGCAGTGGCGAACAACAACAGGTGTCATGTGCGATCGACAGATGAAAGATCACCTAAAATCGAAGATTTACCGCACTGTCATTCGTCCCGTGACACTTTATGGTACTGTATGTTGGCCGAGCACCAAGGAGGAAGAACGTCGGCTAAGTGTCATGGAGTCCAAGATGCTGGAATGACTAGGTTGGATCACAGCCCCAATGAAAGAATAAGGGAACGATTTGGTGTCGCGGAAATCAACAACAAAATGTGTAAGGGTCGTCTGCGATGGTTAGGGCATGTGCTACGGTCAGGAGCGGAGACCATTGCAAAACAGGGCTTCTCACTATTATAGAGGTCGCCGGAAAATGACCAAAGGGGCGACCGAGACAACTTTGGGCCGATACACTGCACAGGGATTGAAATGCGTCCACCTACATCCGGACATGGCCCATGACCGAGTCAAGTGGAGACAGCGGATTCACATACCGGACCCTGCCACGAGGCGGGACAAATTCTAAAGAAAAAAAGAAGAAGAAGAATCATATCTAATAGTTACCCCCCCCCCCCTTTCTTTTCATAACTATACTCTCTGCATGCTCCACGACAGTCGTAGTACTACATCCTCTTATCTAATTTCATAGTTATATAGGATATTTCTCGAGCAAGGCTTCTGTAGAAAATCATTCATTTATGACCAAAGAAAGCCGAGCAGTATATTTTTAGTGAATCGAGTATTAAGTCTTAACTCGACACGAATAGACAGTTTGATGCTGTCCAAAGCTGGGGCGATAGGCTCGCTCCAAGGCTAGTAATTTAAATGTCCACTGAATGGAGATTGTTAGAAGAAATGAAAAAATTAAACACACTTATAATGGGGGATGTATTAAAGATAGAGATATGCTGTCATGGACTATTTTGTAGAACTTTTCATGCTGAACAACTCTTACACTCATAGTATATAGATATTTTTAACGTTTTACCCAGCGTAAGCTTAAAAGTCACACGGACGGCAGGGTTTTCTTCGACTCGATTCACTGAAATCATTACTGCTCGGCTTCCTTTGGTCATATATGAATGCTTTCCTACAGAAACCTTCCTCGAGAAATGCTTTACAGAAAACCGCATCAAAATCCATCCCGGTTTTCAAGATAACCAGTTACATCCGAGAATCGGGGACTTGGTTTTACACTAATTTATGTAGAGATTTTATTTAGGTAATAATTTTAATGCGACGTATAACTAGTTGTTTGCTGTTCATGTTGGACAATCCAGGTTCATTAAGTAGCGATGGCACAATATAATAGTCTCTTGAAACCATAGCTATTTAATGACAAATAATAATAATATTAAGATATCCATGATGCGATGTTTCTAACTGTAGCGGAGAAACTTAAACTCTATTTTTGTAGCCTACTTGTAAGATCAATTATTATTATTATTATTATTATTATTATTATTATTATTATTATTATTATTATCATTATGAGCCTCCGTGGCTTAGGCGGCAGCACGCCGGCCTCTCACCACTGGGTCCGTGGTTCAAATCCCGGTCACTCCATGTGAGATCTGTGCTGGACAAAACGGAGGCAGACAGGTTTCTCTCCGGGTACTCCGGTTTTCCCTGTCAAAATTTCATTCCAGCAACACTCTCCACTATCATTTCATTTCATCTGTCATGCATTTAATCATTGCCCCAGAAGAGTGCGTCAGGCCTCGGCAGCCGGCACAGTCCATATCCTCGCCGCTAGATGGGGGCTTCATTCATTCCATTCCTGACCCGGTCGGAGACTGGAAGCAGGCTGTGGATTTTTCATATACAACAAAAAGAACCTCTCCCTCAGATCTTATATGCTGAGGAGACGGCCAATTTGATGAACCTGGAAAAGCTGCTGAAGATTGAAAGGAGGATACTGAGGAGGATTTACGGCCCAAAAGTGGTACAGGGAACCTACACACTGAGATCAAACAAGGAGATATATGAAAGGGCGGAAGACCTGGAGACAACAATTAGGAAAAGACGTTTACGTTTCTATGGACATATGGTTGGAATGGATCCAACAAGAATAAATAAACAAATTTTTGATAAAATATACAATCTGAAGAGTCAAGGGGGTTACACCAAGCAGATGAAGGAAGAACTCCGGAGGCTAGGAATTACAGATGACGACTGTCGAGACAGAACACAATTCAGGGAAATACTTTCCAACATAATGGTTCTTGTGGGAGAAAAGAGAGAACGCAGGGGAGGAAGATGGACATCAGAGAGAAAGTCGCAACACTCTGAAAGAATGAAGGAAGTGTGGAGGAAGAGAAAGGAAGAAAGAACTATGAGAAGAAAATGAGATGATATTTGCGTGGTTCTTAGTTTTGGCCGGTTCGCATAATGTAATGTAATGTAATGTAATATTAACATATCCATGATGCAATGTTTCTAACTTAAACTTTATTTTTAGCCTATTTTCATTTTATGAAAAAAAAAATAGGCTTATGAGATCACCTTTTGTCCGTGTGTCTGTGTGTGCGTGTGTGTGTGTGTGTGTGATGGCGGGTGTGTGTGTGTGTGTGTGTCCCTAATACATTCTAAACGGCTGGAGCGATTTCAATGAAACTCGGTAAGAACATAGCACCATCCTGGCCGACCTCGACCGTGCCCTTCAAATTTTATTGTCTCTCACCAATCCAACATGGCGGCTGTGCGAATTATTTCACCAGCATTCAGTATCTCCGAAACTATTACCGATATCACCCTGAACTTTTGTACGGTGATAAAGGAAACTACTAGACGTTCACCTATGAGACATTAAAAAACCTGGTTACTACAAAACCAACATGGCGGTCAAGCGAATTTGAGACTTTTAAATAGACTTTTCTCGCGATTTAACCATCCAAACGTAATGTAACATGGTACAGCAAATGTTTATGCACATTTTAATGCACTGGCGTCTAATTTAGGTCAATTGTTTTCATAACCTCAAAATGGCGGTTGTGCGAAATATTTCACTGGCATTCAATATCTCCGATACTGTTTATGATATCACCCTGAAATTGTGTACGGTGATAAAGGGCACTGCTATAAGTTTATCTATGTAAATTTCATAAACCTGGAAAGTACAAAACGAACATGGCGGCCAAGCGCAGTTGAAACATTTTAATAGACTTATCTCGTGATTTAACCATCCGAGTGCAGTGAAACTTTGCACATTAAATGCTTATACAAATGTTAATCCACTGGCATCTAATTTATTTCAATTGTTTTCATAACCACAAGATGGCAGCTGTGCGAAATTTTAAAATCTCGTTTCTACTTCTTGTGTCCTAATCATGCGATTGAAGTCCAAATACCACACGTACACAATAATCTTCATGTAATAGTACATAAACAAAATTCCATCCTGGTGACCATCTGAAATACATAGGTTGGTTTTTTAGTTTTGGCACCATAGTTATAACTGGATTAATAACTCACTTAGATGGTTCCAAGTTTCACAGGCCCTCGATGTAGTCCCCACCGTTGCGTACAACGTGTTCCCAGCGATGTGGAAGTCGTTGATCCCGTTGGCACTGCCCAATCTATTGATGGTACGAAGAGAGCGCTCGGCAGCCTGCTCCCCGCGCATTGTCATCTTCATCTTCGGGATGAGATCATAGTCGCAGGGACTGATGTCGGGAGAATATGGGGGGTGATAGAGGACCTCCCAGCCCCAGCGATCCAACAATGCCGACACAACGCCTGCTGTGTGTGCCCTAGCATTGTCATGCAGAACGATGGGCGGTGTAACCATGTGCTGACGCCGTTTCCTTCTCAGAGCTCCTCGGAGATGGTCTTGCAGAAACGAACAATAGTACGCCGCATTAACGGTTTGCCCTCGGGGAACAGTATGGCAGCGCTTCCGTACCACTGAAGACGTTAAGCAGGCTGCCGAGCGCTCTCTTCGTACCATCAATAGATTGGGCAGTGCCATCGGGATCCAACGACTTCCGCATCGCTGGGAACACGTTGTACACAACGGTGGGGACTACACCGAGGGCCTGTGAAACTTGGAACCATCTAAGTGAGTTATTAATCCAGTTATAACTAAGGTGCCAAAACTAAAAAACCAACCCATGTATTTAGACGGTTCTCAATATCTACGAATCTATCACAACAATCAAACTGAAATTTTGTATGTTGATAGAGGCAATTAATACGAGTAGGATATATGAAAATAGGCTGTATAGTTCTTCAAGGAACTACTTGTTGTACTTGTAAGATATCATTATTATCATCATTGATTGCAATCACAATCGTAGACAATTACTAGTTAAGATACTGAAAAGCGTTTTCTCATATATCGAGGTAAAAGCGCAATATTAAAATAAAGTAGGCCATATGGAGAGGAGTGGCTGTTAAACTACATTCCATCAGAGCCTGCGGCGACAAGGTCGTGGTGCAATGAACACGATAATTACATTCTGAAACAGCGTTAAAAATGTTGCCACGGGAACCTTATAATTGTTATCAATTTGGTTCCACTCCACGTGATCTTGTTCCATCTCGGGTGTTATGAGAGAGACATGTCACTGTAATATTATTTTCGAAAACAGTGAAAAATAAAAATTCACAGCCTGTTTCCAGTCGACCGACCAGGTCAGGGATGGAATGAATGAAGCCCCCGTCTAGCGGCGAGGATATGAACTGTGCCGGCTGCCGAAGCCTGTCACACTCCTCTGAGGCAATGATTATATGCATGACATGTGAAATGAAATGATAGTGGAGATTGTTGCTGGAATGAAATTGACAGGGAGTACCCGAGGAAAAACCTGTCTGCCTCCGTTTTGTTCAGCACAGATCTCACATGGAGTGACCGGGATTTGAACCACAGACCCAGCGGTGGGAGGGGCCGGTGTGCTGCCGCCTAAGCCACGGAGGCACTTAAGTAATAATAATAATAATAATAATAATAATAATAATAATAATAATAATAATAATAATAATAATGAAGCCTCCGTGGCTTAGGCGGCAGCATGCCGGCCTCTCACCGCTGGGTCCGTGGTTCAAATCCCGGTCACTCCGTGTGAGATCTGTGCTGGACAGAACGGAGGCAGACAGGTTTTTCTCCGGGTACTCCGGTTTTCCCTGTCAAAATTTCATTCCAGCAACACTCTCCACATCATTTCATTTCATCGGTCATTCATTTAATCATTGCCCCAGAGGAGTGCGTCAGGCCTCGGCAGCCGGCACAGTTCCTATCCTCGCCGCTAGATGGGGGCTTCATTCATTCCATTCCTGACCCGGTCGGAGACTGGAAGCAGGCTGTGGATTTTCATTTCAATAATAATAATATATCCACGATGCGATGTTTGCTTCTCAGTCCAGTAAAGAACTTAAAGTTGATATTTGACGGATTCTGTATTTGATATCCCGGATCGTATCGAAAAAGAAAACGTAAAGTTTAATTCCAATTACGATCCCCCCACACACATATGCATACAGCAATGCTGTGACGTAAGTATTTTTCTTTTTCACCTTCGAGGAATATGCCCTACTTGTTATGTATGCTCCATCTTTCTCCGACCAAAAATTTAATTTCCTAAACTTTCAACTCCCCCTCCTCCCCCTCCCTACTCCCTCAATTCCTTTCGTTTTCTTTAAAGTTATATAAAGCAATTTTCTTTTTATCTTATTACATCATTCTTTCCTACTCCATCCCATATTCTTTAAAACAGACAAGAATTCTCTTACTCTCTTCCTCTTCCTTTCTCCCAAGTTTTGCTATTAGAAGTTACTTCAAGACGATGTGCTTCTTTTTTCCTCCTCCTCCTTCATCTTCTTCTCTTTCAACAAGCTCAAGAGTGCACCATTGAAGGAGGAAGAGAGAGTGACAGAATATTTGATAGAAGCGTGTAGGAGAGATGTAAAGAGAGAATTACTGTTCAAGCACGTACATAGAAGACTGTTCAATCATTTTCGTGAGAGAAGGAGGGTTGATAAAAATAGAAAAAATAAAGCAATTTCTTCGTCTTCTTCTTCAGCTTGTTTCGCATGTATGAATTATTCAGGACGAAGTGTATCAATCCATGTTGAATGAAGGGAAATAATAGTCTCAACTAAGTTTCGTACGAACAAGTTGGAGAAAAATATATATTTTCTTCTTTAACTTATTCTTTCCCTTCCCCATTCAACCCCCTAAACTTTTGACCATCATCATTATAACTGTTAAACCGGGTGAGTTAGCCGCAGTCGTTACGGCATGACTGTTGGCAGTCGCTCACATCCGGGAGGCGAGGAGGTTCGAATCCCCCCGCTGGCAACCTTGAAGATGGTCTTCTGTGGTTTCCCATCTTCCTTCCAGGCAAATGCCGGGGTTGGTCCCTAACTATAGGCCACAGCCGCTACCTTCCAACTCCTCGTCCTTACATCCCAACTTTCCTCCCCAACGGTACTTGTAGCTCACCCATCGGGTGTCCGTCTCGAAGCAGCTACAAAACTGGTAAGCCGAACATGTCCTCGGACACTCCCGGCACTAAAAGCCATACGCTAAAAATAATAAAAAAATAATAATAAAAAAACTGTTAAGATATGTTATCCCCCTTGAAATTTATTTTTTCTTAAGTACCCTTTTATTGGCTTCTTTCTACACACAGTCCGGAGATCATGAACATTGCATGCATTAAAATATACAAAACGACTTTAGGTCATAGTTCTCCATGGAGCAGTTATATTTTTTGAGTAAGACTTTAAAATGTACCGAGGTCGGTAAAACCCTTTTCAAAAATGAAAGAGACATCTCCATAGTTATTTTAAGCAGTGAAGTGTGGGCTGCGTATTCACTCAGGAAGGTCGGTAGTATTGTGAAATAGAATTAAAAGCCGAGGTGCAGAAAAGCAATGCAGTGGGCTCTCAGTTGTGATCTATAGTTTGTGTTGCGAAGAAACTCTCCCTAAATTGCTCAGTATTTAGAGCGACCTTGCTGTATGGAAGTGAAAGCTGGGTACATTCAGGATATCTAGAGGTAACTGATATGAGGGTAGCTGGGACAGATAGATGGGAGCAATGGCAGGAAGGTACTCGTAATGAAGAGATAAAGTTTAAATTAGAAGGAGTTCGTATTTGTCGACTCAGATGGTAGCGGCTTCGGTGGCGTAGTTGGTAGCATGCTGAACTGCTGTGCCCAAGATAGCGGGTTCAAACTCGGCCGAAGTCGTCGGACTTTTTAAGAGCGTTAAAAATCCTCCAGTATGCCTTCCTTTCGAGGGGAAGTAGAGCCGGCGGTCCCATGTCATAGATTTATGGCATGTAAAAGATCCTTCCACAGACTAAACTTGTGTGAAGCTAAATTGTTAGGTTAGATTTCGTCGGAACGCTGTATCAAAGTTTTAACGTGGCGAAAGTTGGAACTACTTGAAATTGAACGGAACATGTAGCTCACACTACGGGTGTCCGTTGGAAATAGCTACTTACTTAGACGACCGAACATGTCCTCGGACACTCCCGGCACTAAAAGCCATACGATGAATAAATAATAAATAACTCAGATGGTGGGGTCATGTAAATAGAATGGGGGAGGAGAGATTACCTAAGAGGTTAATAAGCTCGGCTCTAGAGGTAGACTTAGAAGACGATGATTAGATTCAGTATTTAACGATTTCGAAGTGAAAGATGTAGAAGCAGAGGATGCCGCAGTGCTAACTGATAATAGGGGATCATCAAGTCAAGTCAACCCCTGGCACTATACAGCCCAGGAAGGGCCTAGGCCTACCAAGCGACCGCTGCCCAGCCATTTGGCCTGCAGATATTGGGGTGATGCGTCATCAGCGCATCGGGTCCTCTTGGCCATTAATCTTGGTTTTCGTGATGGGGGCGCTGCCTCACTGTCAGACAGCTACTCAATTGTCCTCACGAGGCTGAGTGCACCTCGTTCCAACCCTCACGTCAGTTTTAAAATCCCTGACAGAGCCGGGGATCGAACCCGGGGCCACCGGGTGAGAGGCAGACGCGCTACCCGAACACCACGAGGCCTGGCAGAATGGAGACTGCTTTTAAATAATTTTGTTTGATTCTTTTGAATTACTTTTTGATTTTGACTTCTTTTTGTAGAATTTTTGAGCTGGTTTTCAGTGATTATGATAGTTTTCTTTTTGTATTTTGACTTAATTTTGTGTTTCTCTGGACTTTTTGTGCTTTTGTTTTGAGTAATTTCGATTGTTCCTTTATTTTGACTAGTTTGATTTATTTTGTTTTTTTGTTTTTAAGTATTTTTGCATTTTTTTTACTTTTTTGACAAATTGTGACTAATTTTTTTTCTTTGGGTTTTATGGATTTTGACTAATATTGTTGTTTTTTGTGGGGGGGGGGGGTTGAATAATTTCCTTATAGGGGTACCAGGTAAAAAAGACTGTTGGAGGCGGGGCTCGCATTGCGTAGCTGCTGACGAGCTTCCCCCTCCATACACGACTTTGGAAGGTCCAGCGACAAGGACAACGAAGCAAGTAGCAGCGAGAAAGAGAGAGACACACTTCCCCTACCTGACGCACATGCGCAGAAGAAAGACTAGCAGTTGAGAGGCAAGGGAACTGGAAACACTCTCCCGTACTTTGGTGCGCTTGCGCATTGAAACATTCTTTTCTACCTTGTCACTCTATAGTTTTTTTCGGACTGCCAAACACTGATGGGGAATGGATAAAAGGGAGAAGTGTATCCCGTTATCGTCCCGAATACGCTACCAATCTAGGATTAATGTGACTTACAGATGAAAAGAAAAACAGTCTCAAATCAAAATGAATGAATGTGAATTGCATACATCTATATCTTCGATCCATCTAATATAGATGGAAATAATAATATTAAAAGAACACGCTGTACTCACCACAGAGCTGGTATCTATGACGCATACGAAAAGACAGTACAAGATGGCCGTTCCACTTACCTGCCAAACAAAGAAAGAAAAATGTCGTAAATAATTCACACGTACCGGTACTGTAATTCTATTTCCAGATAAGAGTAGCAGTTAGAATGAAATATACAAATCCATTTGGTCACAAAACATAACCAGACAGTCACGGTCGTACAAAGACTAATTCATTCATTAACACATAACATATGTAAGAAGTAATTCGAAACCCACCTTTAGAAAATTGTAATAGATATATAGCTGAAGGACATGAGAGAGAACCTGGTATTTCAGTAAGATTCTACATCCACATCAATTTAACCTTTTTCCAAAGAAGGTACAAATCATCTAAATAACGATCAATTTTTTTATGAAAATAATATTTGAAAACATAGGGACTCTTTCAGTACCATTTTCTACTCTATAGAAGCGGATTTCTCTATTTTAAAACCTCAAAAATTATTTTTATAAGCAACGTACATTTTTATATGCCTTAACATTTCAATAATAATTCAATTGTAACATATCTGATTTCAAAAAAAAATACGGTACATTATATATTTTTCCATATTTTATCGATTTATTCCAATTAGTCAGTATTTTCGATGATAAATAACCACATAACAATTGATATACAGTGGAACTTGGATAATTCGAACCTCATGGGACCAGTAAGAAAATTCGAATTATCCAAAAATTCGAATTAAGAAAGTTCTTTGAAAAGGGTAGAGAAAACATATTGTCCTGTATTACGTCTACATAATGATGTACGTTCAACAAAGCAGATTAACAGACAGGGGTACTTTATAAAGACTGTATCGTGAATAACCTCAAAAGTTTCAAATGTACTATTCACCTATTTAACTACAGTAGTAATCCAGCAATCTAGTCAAGTCTTAGAGGAATCTACTGTTCTTCAAAAAAGTTTGAGATTTTTACCTGTTTCCTACAATTAAGTCTCTCGGGCATCACAAAAGAATCTAACAAATTTAAGAAACGGAAAAAGAATCACTTAGGCCTACGTCATTTCTACATTCAAAACAAAACAAAAAAAACAACAACAAAAAGTTCTGTGATGTGGTTTGTTGCTTGGGCTGCACTCGGAACAGTTTTTTCGGGAATCATCTTGTTTCTCGGAGTTTTTACACGTAAAAACTTCGAATTATCCAAAATTTTAGCATTGATTGTATATAAAATGCTAGGGACCAAGAGAAAAATTTGAATTAAAGAAGATTTCGAATTATAGAAGTTCGAATTAGCCACGTTCCACTGTAACATTTATCGTTCACGTAAATTACGCCTACTCTTTGACAGAACACCTCATGTTTTGTAATTAAAGCAATATTGTATGAATAATATCTGATACCAATTCGGTCTTGCCAGATATTAATCTTACTTAGAAATAATTATGCTCGTGGTAATTAGATATTTCCACCTCACAAACTAACACACATACGCCACAATAACACAAAATTATCACATGTAATTTCTTTGTAGCGTGCGCGGTCACCACAAGTCGAACGCAGTAATGTATCGCTAAGGTGAATGTTTCACAAAACTCAAGCTCCTAAACCAGAGGGACTTAGAAGGTGCGGTTTGGACCAAATTCTTACAAATCGTTTCAATAGTACAGGAAAAATCGTACATTTGTTGATGAGTCAACACAAATATATTTATTTGTTTATAAGGTGCGTTTAATCCTTCAATATGCCTTCCTTCGGAGGGGAAGTAAAGCCGGCGGTCCCATGTCATAGATTTATGTCATGTTAAGATGATGATGATGATAATTGTTGTTTTAAGGGGCCTAACATCTAGGTTATCGGCTCCTGATGGTTTGGGTGATCGGGAAGATGAAAATGAAAATGAAAAGCGAACTTAAAACTAAAACTAACTACTAACCTACATACTAGAAGAAGAAATGGAAAACTAAAGGAGAATAAGGCAAATAAAAGGACAGAAGGAAAAGAAATGCCCTCAACCCTCGGAGAAGGCGGATTGAGGGACTTGGAAGGAAGGAGAGCCATGAAAGGCATATAGGAAAGTGAAAGAGGAGAGGGTCCGCCCCAAAGGTAAGGGACAAAAGGGGAAAACGGACCCAGCTCAGGAATCCCTCGGGGTCGCCAACTCCCGAACTCACCAGCCGTGAGCCCCTGAGGGTGTAGCATTATCTAGGGTGCACCAGAAGTGGTGGGGCTACAAACACCCTGCCTCCTTAAGGGCCTAGAGCACAAGGCAGGAGGTAAAAGGAAGAGAAAAAGAAGGCTGACCCCTCGCAGAAGGAGGGTATCAGAAAAGATGAGACAAGGGCCAATTAAGGCGGGAAAGGAAGAGACTCCCTAGGCCTCGGGTACCCTAATACCGTCGGGGTCAGAAGAGAACAAGAGTTGACCAAGTGAGGTCGACAGGAAAGAAGACAGAGAGGAGCCCGGCACAAGTAAGTGGAAGCAATGCCGGACTCAGCTGGGGCCCCGTGGTCGCCAACCCACGCTCACAAGATGTGAGCCCCTGGGGGATGTCATGTTAAGGAACCTTCCACTAATTGCACCTGTGTGAAGCTAAATTGGATAGGTTAAGAATGTAAACAACGCTCTTAGGTTTCTACGTTCGTTTCCAAGAGCAGACTAAGGTGGCGTCTAGTAGCTAAGTTCTGAACTTGGCCTGGTAGTCGTTGACGGTGGCGCTTGGCGGCAAAAGTAGGAACTATTTGAAAAATTCTAAGTTGCAGTACTTAAATTAAAAAACAGATAACACACACTAATACAGTCATCACTAGGGCTCGGATTTTTAAGTAAATATTTTTTTTTATGTAAATACATATTTTAAGCATTTTTTCTATAAATACATAAATTCCTGCTTTTCACTTATTAGCACATAAAAAGGCATAATATTTACATTTTTTAAAATCAGTATGCTAGATCTTTCAGTTTATTGCATTTTTTCGTGTTACTTCAACAGGGAAGAACCTGTGAGCTATCTAATCTTCATTCAGAGTTTATGTCAGCTTGCAACTGTGTTATTCTTAATGTCACCCCGTGCCACTCACTGTGGAAGCCGGGAATTTCCTTGTCCATAGCCATATTGCACCACGTGCTAGAGCTGCCTGGAACCAGTGTCACTCACATGCAGTTCATTTCTGGCACTGTGAAGTGTAAGGCAGTTCTACGATGCCTAAAGTAAAAACACCTACAAGTTATCGTCTGTTGCAAAATTTAAAGATAATTTTACTTCTCCTGGGGGCGTTCTGTTCTACGAACCATGTAGGAAAGCAATCAAGGCTGAACAGCGATCTCAAGTTACACAACACCTCAAGGGCAAGAAACATATTGTCGCAGTTTCGCGCCTTCAGAATAAGTGTTTCGCGATAATCGTCGGTCATTTGTGATGGACAACCTGAAGATGTATCTCGTTGTGTATTGTAATGCTTCAGCAGTCAGTGAGACATAGCATAAATGGCATTCGTGAGTACTGCAAATTGTTTATATTGTCATTAATAAACTAAATTATAATTAAATATTTTTACTTTTTGGTCACATATTTCAGGTATTTTTAATACACAAAAAATAAATATTTTCCCGATTTTTAGCACCTAAAAATCCGAGCCCTAGTCATCACAATTAACACCGGTTATCGGACCGATTCTACACACACCCAAAGTACACGGGACTACATGACCGCGTTGTCGCAGCCCCTAAACTTAAGAACCAACCAACCAACGAAGGTGCGTTTAAACAAATAAACAAGACGATAGCCCTTGGCTGAACTCTATCACGTAGACCCCGCATAAGAGTAAAGCCAGGTGAATGCTCTATGCACAAGGGGCACCCACAAGTAACCGATCGTAACACATGAGCATTCAAATGACTAACAAGAAGTTCCGTAACTAACCAAAGAGCCTACTTTTCTTAAAATTAATATTCATGCCAATGATTAATCTACAGTAAATGAAACTATCTAGAATAATGACGAAATTAAGTTGGTAATATCGAAATGTTTAATTAGTTAGAAATATACCTGGTATAATGTAGCCTAATAGAGCACTACAGTTGGCAGCCCTGGTGTCTGAATATATTCTTAGTTCCATCTCTTAAGGTACAGAATACAGAATTTGGTTGAAGTCCAATGGACGTTACATGCAGTTAGACACTGGATCTATCAGCACGCGTAAAAGCATGTTGGCAACAATGTCATGTGCGTGCTGGTCAGAAATAATCTGAAATATTATGATATCTTGTTGTGCCAATTTTGGATGAAATCCATTTGTTAGTGTAGAAGTTACATGTATTTTGAAATTGGACATATCAGCAGACATAGAATCATGTTGGCAGCACTGACTTATATTAATTGCTCCAAATTAATCTAAAATGTCAGGTACTATACGTGTGCATAGTTGAAAGCTGATATATTGATATTTGGATAAAAATAGAGAGAGCAATTATTAACAGTTGGCAGCCCTGGTGGATTTTAAGAATATGCTCAATCATATGTGTTTATATACACATATTACATACAAAATTTGGTTGATATCCAATTGATAGTGTAGACGTTATATGCATTTAAAAATTGGACCCATCAGAAGGCTTAAAATTATTTTGGCAAAACTGTAATGTATGGCCTCCTGGACATTAAACTGAAATAGTATTATCTACATGTGTGCCAATTTTGGAATAGCTCCCATACATACCTTCCAAGATATCCAACATGGAGCTCAAATTTCTAGTCCGTTTTTACAGCAGTTGGTAGCACTGACATCATTTTCAAATATGGGCTTGAGCTATTCCAGTATACATCTTTACTCGTACTAAATTTGGTTCCGATTGCTGCAGCCGTTTATGAGTTGATAGGGGGGGGGGGGACGACGACACACACACACAGCCAGACAGACAGACATTTTCTCAGATCCATCTCATAAGTCTACTTTTTCCTCATTTTTGCAAAATGTGAAAAGTAGGCTAAAAATTACCCCGTAGCAGTGAGGAATTGCACTCTGATTTCATAAATACCGACAATTTGTTAAAAAGAAAGTGCGTTTGGTTAAATAAACAAGACCATAGTCCCAGCCGCGGGTTCCATGGTGTTAGGGTGGCGTGCCTATCACACAGAGGCCACGGGTTCGACTCCCGGCTCCATCAGGGATTTTAGAAACTGACGTGAGGAATGGAACGGGGTACACTCAGCCTCGAGAGGACAATTGAGTAGCTGTCTGACAGTGGGTCAGCCTAGGGGATACGACGCGCTGGCCACGCAGGCCAAATTGGTGGTCAGCGGTCACTAGGCCATTTATGGGCTGTAGCGCCTCGGGGTTTGGTTTGGTTTGGTTTGGTTTGATTTGATAGCCCCTGCCAGAACTCTGTCGGATCGAACCCCATGACAGTAAAGCCGGGCGGGTGGTCTATACACATGGGAGAGTTCTCGCATGGGTCCGTTAATAGACGAATATTTTGGTTCTGTCCCAGACGAGCGTGAGTGTTGTGTTACAAACATGACCAGGGGAGCCGCTGGACAAGGTGCGAAACCAATTAACAAGTACAGTACAGTGCTTCCCGCTGGCGAGCCGCCAATACACTGACAGTTCAATGTTGTATTGCGCGGGTCAGTCCTCTCCTCGCGGTAACATTACTTGTGGCTTTTACACACCCAGAAGTGGTGGAACTTTTTCATCTATCCACACAAGGGAACAAGGTGCTTAGTAGGATGGAGGGAAGGCGTGAAGTGAGGAAAGGGAAATTTCGAAGGAAGGGAAAAAAGCGAAAAGAAAGAAGGGTAAAAGGATAGAAGGCGGGAAGGAAAGGAGGATCAAAGGAATGAAGGCGAGAAGGAAGGAAGGCGGGAAGGAAGGGAACATCTAAGGAAATAAGACGGGAAGGAAAGAAGGATCAAAGGAAAGAAAGCGGGTGGGAAAGGAGACGGGAAGGAAGAGAGGATCAAAGGAATGAAGGCGGGAAGGAAGGAAGGAAGGAAGGAAGGAAGGAATGAAGGCAGGAAGGGAAGATCAAAAGAAATAAGACGGGAAGGAAAGGAGGATCAAAGGAAAGAAAGCGTGAAGGAAATGAGACGGGAAGGAAGAGAGGATCAATGGAATGAAGGCGAGAAGGAAGGAAGGAAGGAAGGAAGGAAGGAAGGGAAGATCAAAGGAAAGGAGACTGGCGGGAAGAAAGGAAGGAAGGCTAAGCGACGATGACGGGGAACCAAAGGAATGTGGGATGGAGCCCGGTACAAGTGAAGCAATGCCGGAATCAGCTGCAGCCCCGTGGTTATCGTGTAATGCTCTCTCCCCTTGCGCCTGGTAAGCTGCCTGGTTCTTGTAGTTAATGTGGATTTGTATAGGGGTGTTATTTTGTAGGATTTGGATTGCAGAGAGGCTTAGCCACTTGCGAGCAGATTATACAGTAAACGTTTGTGTCCCGAGAAATGAAGGTGACTATTGTCTGTACATCTTAACAATGATGAACCACAAAATGCGGACATTGACCTGGCGAAGGGGAATGATACGGAAGACAACAAAACTAGCCTACAGACCCACACCCCACCCTTGTGCAAGCAGAATGAATGATTATTCGGATTGATGGAGGCTCGCCAACTGTATTGCATAGGTGCGGATAAACAAAACGTTATCCGCATCCGCACGACTGGTATTCGATCTCCTGGAATTACAATAATATTTTTAATAAAGCATAAAGTATTAAAGCAACACCTTTAGACATTTGAGGAGAAAGTCGTTCCCCTGGGCTGTGCGTGTCCTGTGCTATGTTTAAAATTAATGTTACACAGCCAGAATTGTAACCCATTTCAGTTCGGAGTATTAAATAAGCCTAAAGACATAATTTGAATGAGATTAGCTTTAATCATCATCTTACATTTGTTATGGAAAAACGTAACTGAAAAATATGGTATGTCATAATCATCCGGGTCCTAGTAATAATATTCAACCAGCCGCAAATTTACTCGAAACATTATCCGCAGCTTATCCACTATCCGCACAGCCATGCTAACTATATCCGCATGGCAAAAACTATTGTGACCCCAAGGTATTCCTGAGATGGATCTGTTTTCCCCCTTTTTATAGAGCTTTTGGGGCGGACACCCCCCCCCCTCATCGTTCCCTATCCTATCTGCCTTTCATAGCTCCCCCTTCCTTCCTAGTCCCTCCATTCTTATTTTTAGAGGGCTGAGGATTTTTATTTTCCTCCTGTATTATATTTACCGTATTAGCCTACTTTCGATTTTTGCAAAAAATGAAAGTAGACTTATGAGATCACTACAGGGCCAAAAATTGTGTGTCTGTGTGTGTGAGTGTGTGTACTCTGAATGTCTGTCCCCCCCCCCCCCCCCTATCAATTCGAACACTGTGAATCCGAATTGAACGACATTTGGTACAGAGGTAGCACTAGCAAAGGGCACCTCAGTGTCATGTTTTATATCGCCGCCATTTTGACGTAAACGTAATGGCGGCCACCCAAATGTTCAAAGCTTAAATCAAATTACGACCCACCTATTCATCTGATCTCTACCACATTTTGTAACATTATACCTTTATGTATGAGGAATCTTTCGACCAAACTACGAGGTCATCTGCCCAATAATTTGCGGATGGCGGCCATGTTTGTGTGCAAATTGATTCCCCCTACCTTTTCAAACACGGTGAATCCGAATTGAACGAAATCTGGTACAGAGGTAGCACTAGCAAAGGGCACCTCATATCCATGCTTAATATCCGTATGACACTTATTTCAACAAGCTACTACAACCAACATACAATTATACTCCTTGGAAAGGACAAAGAGTTATAACAATACCCATGCATTCAGGAGAAAGTAGGCTATATGTTCTTTACTGAACATCTTGTTTCTTTTTTGTTTTCCATTTGATCTTCTATTACGTAATTCTATGGGTAGTTTTACGCACACTTTCCATTTTCACTATCACTCAAACCACAAGGGACCGATGACCTAGATGTTAGCCCCTTGAAATAACAATTATCATCATCAGACTAGTCCCACAGTAATATAAAACACGAAGGAATATGTTTTCACAAAAGTCAAGCTCGTAAGTTAGAGGGAGTTAGATGGTGCTGCCTATGCCAAAATATTGAAACGTCTCAATAATAGAGAAAAAAATCTTGCATTTCATGAAAAGTAAACTGAAATATATTTATTTGTATACAGGGTGTTTCTAAATTCCCATTACAGACTTGTAAGTTGAGTCCGGAAACGGACCGTCTTCCCGATACCCGCAAAATACCAGCACAGCACACGTTAATAGCTCCCGTATTTTCGGCGCCATTGAACGATCACCTGATGTTAACATTCCATACCTTCTTCCACGAAATCTCACGCGAGCCGCGTAAATTTGATATTCCTTGAAGACATACTGCACGAGTTCTTAGACGATGTGCCACTGGATGTGCGTCAAAACATGCGGTTTAAGCACGATGGAGCACCACCTCATTTTTCACTTGCGTTTCGAGATCATCTGCACCACAAGATTTGGGCAACAGTGGATAGGTCGTGGTGGTCCAATTGTTTGCCCTGCACGTTCACCCGACTTGACACCGCTAGACTACTGCCTGTGGGATCTCATGTGTGGAATCCGAGGAAGACCTACTGGCGCGGGTTATGGCTGCGGTGGATGTTGGGGGACCAGGGATTGTTGGTCGAGTGTACAAGAACATGGTATGGAGGAACCGTGTCTGTGTTGACGTCACATCGAGCCCCACCTGTAATTGGACCCAGACGACAAACAGCAGGAGTCGGACGGAGCGCCGAAAATGCTGCTGCTGATGATGATGATAATTGGTTTAAGGGGCCTAACATCTAGGTTATCGGCGCCTAATGATCTGGGCGATAGCGAAAATGTTAATGAAATGGAAACCAGAACGAAAATTAAGTGAGACGGAAAACACTTACAAAAAGGAACTCAGAGTGAAACAACTCACAAAATCTTCTTACAGAAGGGAATTTAAAACGAAAAGATTCACATCAAGAATAGATTGAAAAATACCCACAAAATGTACGCTAGGTTCAAAATACGTACAAAATGCAATGTAGAGTCGAAATACTTACAAAATGCAATTGAAATTAAAAATACTTACAAAATGCAATTGAAATTGAAAATGCTTACAAAATGTATGGTAGATTCAAACGACTCATGTGGATTGACAATACTTACAGAATGTAATTTAGATTCAAAATACCCACAAAATGCAATTGAGAATCAAAATATTTGCAAAATGACCACCAAAAAAATGCAATTTAGATTTAAAATTCTTGCGAAATGCGGTTTTGATTGAAAATACTTACAAAATGCAATTGAAATTCAAAATACTCACTAAAAATGCCCTGAACCTACATTGAAAGACTTACTAAAAAGCAATTTAGATTGTCAATCTTTACAAAATGCAATTGAGGATGAAAACAATCGCGAGAGGTAATTTAGATCGAAAAAACTTACAAAATGCAACGTAGATTAAAAATACCTACAAAAAAATCGCTAAAGGGAATTTAGATACACGGGGAACCAAGTAACAAAAACAGTGCGGGAATCTTAAAGAGCAAAGGAAATATAATGAAAAGAAAACAAGAGGTCTGACCCCTCGAAGAAGGAGGGAACAGGAAATATGAGACAAGGACCAATTACGGCGGGAAAGTGAAAGACTCCCTAGGCCTCGGATACACTAATACCGTCGGGGTCGGAAAAGAACAAGAGTTGACCAAGGCAGGTCGTCAGGAAAGAAGACAAGAGAGGAGAACGGCACAAGGAAGTGGAAGCAATGCTGGACTCAGCTGGGGTCCCGTGGTCGCCAACCCACGTCCCACAAGATGTGAGCCCCTGGGGGACCGAAAATGCGGGAACTGTGAACGTGTGCTGTGGCTGGTAGAGGGAAGACGGTACGTTTCCAGACACAAGTCCCTAAGCTAAACTTAACCGTTTGGTCCCCACTACAAGCCTTCAAAGTCTGTAATGGGAATTTAGAAACACTCTGTATAAAGACAACTCCCGAGCAACACCGGGTACAAAAGCTAGTTTCATATAAACGGCACTGCAAAAGAAATTGACAATATCCTTGTAAACATTTAACCAAAACAAAAGCAAAAAAAAAACCTCTTAGGTCACTAAATGAAGCGGAAAACAATGCGATTGAAAGGGAAATCCCCTTTATAACCTTCAGCGACGCTGACTGAGAATAGAAAAGCCTTAATGACGACTAGAGACAAATCGGAAACCGAAACATCAGACTGGCAATTTGATTGTAATTTCCTGGCGTTTCACAAACTCATCAATGTTAATTTCCTCAATGAGCATGATGAGATAAAAGCTATTCTCATCTCGCACATCGTCATTAGATCACACGCCTCTACTAACACTCCCGTTAATTTGCGTCAGAAATTTCAATTTAGCTTCTCCCGAACCCCACCAGCACCGCTAGCATTATAACGTTTTCATAATGGGCAAAGCAAGGTTTGTATGGCATACACGATGTAAGATTATATACGTACATACATGTTCGTTTATCCATTGTAAGCCTCTATATATGAGGAATTTATACCCCCCCCCCCCCTCCTCTCCTCCACCACCCACGCGGTTTCTCTTATGTGAAACCACATTTTGCTTCCGGAAATCGTTCGCTATTAATATCTGCCTCAACTAAGCCAACCGAACAAGGAGACAATATTAGAAAACCACGGGAAACAATAGGAAATACAGGGCGCTTGGAAATGTTCTCCGTAGCGACTACGTGCAGCTGCGAGAGGTTGCGTCATCAGTTTAGGTGGCAACACAGTGTCCTTGATAGGGTGAAGGCCACATACGTGGGCTGTGGGCTGTCGAAATCGTCAGTGTGTATAGTTAGATTATTGGAAGAGTGCAACAGTATGTTATGAGTATAACGTTTACTGTTTGTTTGTTTGTTTGTTTGTTTGTTTGTTTAGATACATGTGACAGCCATGCTGCCAACTTAAGTGCTGACGATATCTCTCGCAGCAGCTTGTGTTCACTCCGGAGGAAGGGCACCTCAGTGTCATGTTTCATATTGCCACCATCTTGACGAAAACGCAATGGCGGCCACCCAAATGTTAAAAGCTTAAATCCAATTACGACCAACCTAATAATCTGATCTCTACCAAATTGTGCAACAACATACCTTTATGTGGGAAGCATATTTTGACCAAACTACAAGATCATCAGCCCAATAGTTTGCAGATGGCGGCCTTGTATGTGTGAAAGTACATTCCCCCTATCAATATTCAAACACGGTGAAACAGAATTGAACGAAATTTGGTACAGAGGTAGCACTAGCAAAGAGCATCTCAGTGCCATGTTTTATATCACCGCCATCTTGACAGAAACGGAATGGCGGCTACCCAAATGCTAAAAGTTTAATTCAAATTACGACCAACCTAATCATTTGATCTCTACCAAATTTTGCAACAACATACCTTTTTGTGGGAAGCATCTTTTGATTCCTGGCGCCCTGTAGTATTTAGCAAAAATATATAACACGCTAAATATTTGTATTAGTATTAATAATAAATAAAACCTGCCTAAACCGGTCTCTCTATATACCGGAAACTTGGACAAACGGAAAACAAAATTCGGAACGGAGGTATTTCCTATGTAAAATGAGACTGTAAACTGGAAAACTGCCTAACGTGGAAACGGAAAGATAGGTTCATATGCGCTCCCTAGACGGGCATAACGGTGTAAAAAATATTAATAAAAGCCTGAAGCACTGTATGCCTCAGAAACCTTGATCATTCGAGGCAGACCTCTTATTAAAGACGCAGAGAAACAAGAAGGAAAAATATTGATGAAATTCCTTGGTCCAGTCTGTTCAGAAGGAATCTGGATGAAACGGAAGTCTCAGGAGCTTTATCAGAATGCTGAAAAGATCAGTGACACCTTCAGGAAAAGGCGATTGTATTTCTACGACCACATTCTGATAATGAACAATAACAGGCTCACCAAAAGGATTCTTAACCTTGCTCTCTCAATGAAAGTCAACAACACCTGGCTTAGTGAAATAGAAAAACACCTTCAAGAAATTGGCATAAGAGAGGAAATAATAGAGGATCGACTCCAGTTCAGAATATTAACCAACAACCATAATTTCTCTGAGAAAATTACTACCAGGACCAAGAAATCACGGACTGAGGAACGGAGGAAGATTTTCAGTGCCTAGATGAAGAGATTTTGGGAGAAGAAAAGAATCATTATTCGCTAAAAATGTTAAATATTTCTTTCTTTCTTTCTTTCTTTTTTTCTGTCTCTCCTTCATTTTTATTTTTGTTAATTTATCTTTCTTTCTTTCTTTCTTTCTTTCTTTCTTTCTTTCTTTCTTTCGTTCTTGTATTCTCTTATTCATTTATTTCCTTTTTTCTTTTTATTGTTCATACTCTCTGCATGCTCCACTACATAAGTAGTACTACATGCACTTACATTACATTTTATAAATGAACAAAATAAATTACATTATAATAATTCAATTACTAGATGACAATCTTAACAATATCAAACAATATTATTCATCGTTTTTCCATTAAGAGCTTGAAAATCCAGAGCATTAACAAATTTAGACAATGCCTTCAAATACTTGAATATCACAGATTTTTGAATCGGTCAGTTATCATCTCTATTAACACTATTGATCAAGAATTGCCTAATATTTTTCACTTCGCTGCACACGAAAATTATATGATCTATAGTCTGAGGGCTGCTTTTACAGGAACACTCGGGATTACGTATAATTTTAAGTCTGTGTAAGTACGAAGCAATATTTCCATGTCCAGTCAGTATTGTAGTCATATTAGGTGTTAAGGTGATTTTGGATTTTAATCTACCTGCAACTGTTGGAAAGAATTCTTTTGTAAGTGTGCCTTTTGAAGTTTGTTCCCATTTTTGCTGCCATTCATGAATTGATTCTTCTTTGAGATTTCTTTTAAAAGTTGAGATGGGTATTCTATCGAAACAAACCTCACTTAATTTTGTAGCCTCCTTTGCAATTTTATCAGCCAGTTCATTGCCTGCAACACCTGTATGTGCCTTAACCCATTCAAATTTTATTATCCATTTTTTCCTTAATTCTTTGTTTATTTCTTTATTTAATTCGTTCTTTCTTTTTCTTTATTTTTATTTTGTTTATTTATTTTTCTTTCTTTCTTTCTTTCTTTGATTCTTCATTTAATTCTTTCTTTCATTCTTTCTTTCTCTCTCTCTCTCTCTCTCTCTCTCCTCCTTCATTTTTATTTATGTTAATTTATCTTTCTTTCTTTCTTTCTTTCTTTCTTGTATTCTCTTATTCATGTATTTCTTTAATTCTTTCTTTCTTTCTTTCTTTCTTTCTTTCTTTCTTTCTCTTTATTTTTATATTGTTGATTATTTTTTATTTTTTTCTTCCTTTCTTTCTTTAATTCTCTCTTTCGTTAATTCTTTCTTTCTTTCTTTTTTATTGTTGATTATTATATTTTTCTTTATTTCTTTTTTCTTTCTTTAATTCTCTCTTTCTTTAAGTTAATTCTTTTTCTTTCTTTCTTTCTTTCTTTCTTTCTTTCTTTCTTTCTTTCTTTCTTTCTTCATATATTTATGTATTTGTTTAACAACAATGGTACACATACCATGGCCCTGGAGTCCCCAGTTCACATCTGTACAGAAAAGTATTCAGCGAATGTTTCAGAGCAGACGGAAATGACACACTATTTAAATTGGTAAGACTACAGTAAACTTCAATTTGCATGACACACGTTATGTTTTATGCATGCCACAGACAGAACAAGACAAGGAATTAATCAACATTTACATAACGTCGCCGCCATCTGAAACTCAAGCGGTGATAAATTACTTGGTGTTTCATAACTACCAGGGTCCGTTAAAAATTAACTTTCTCATACGAACTTCATTGAATTAACCCAGGATGTTTTACAGTCACGAAACTTCAATTAGTGATGATGGGGGCGTAACACAGTGGTTATCGGACCCTACAACTTTAAGAGCGTAAAAATATGAAATTATGATGTCGACTCGTTTAGGAGCTTTGCAACATGCTGGACATTTAGCCCTGTGTACTTGAATGTGTGTAGAAATTGGCTGATAACTTGTGTCACTGTACTAGTCTATTTGTAATTTAGGTAGAGTTTCGATAGGAAGCGCCCGTGGCCTTTAGTTGGAAACCATCTCAGAATAAAAGTGGGAAACGACGGAAAACCACTTCAAGGATGGCTGAGACAGGAATCCAACCCGCCTCTCCTCAGTTTTGCCTCACGAGGCTGAATGTACCCCGTTCCAGCTCTTAAGACTAGAATTTAATATCTTGGCAGAGCCGGGAATCGAACTCGAGACCTCCGTGGTGATAGCCAAGATAGCAATACTAGTACGCAATGAGGCGGACCGAAATTAAAATTAAAATGAACCCTTCATACTACAAAAACTACAAAAGAATAAATGGACAAAACGCGAGTAAGAGACGTAAAAGACAGGGGAAAGAAATACCCTCAATCCTTGAAGAACAAAAATTGAGGGACTTTGAAAGAAGAAGTACCATGAAAGGCAGATAGGAAAGGGGAAAAGAGGAGAGGGTCCACTCCAAAAGCAATGGAAAATGGGAGAAAACCAGACCCAGCTTAGGAATCCCTCGGGATCGCCAAATCCCGAACTCACCAGCCGTGAGCCCTTGAGGATGTAGCACTATCTAGGGTGGGGCTACACACACCCAGCCTCCTATAGGGCCTTGAGCAGAAGGCAGGAGATACTGTGAGCCCTTGTGGATGTGCACTATCCAGGGTGGGGGCTACACACACCCTGCCTCCTTTAGGTGTTTGAGTAGAAGGCAGGAGATACTACGAACCCTTGACGGAGTAGCACTATCCAGGGTGGGGCTACACACACCCCGTCTCCTTTAGGGCCTTGAGCAGAAGGCAGGAGATACCGAGAGCTATCGAGGGTGTAGCACTATCCAGGGTGGGGCTACACACACCCTGCCTCCTTTAGGTCCTTGAGTAGAAGGCAGGAGATACTGTGAGCCCTTGAGGGTGTAACATTATCCAGGGTGGGGCTACACACACCCTGCCTCCTTTAGGTCCTTGAGCAGAAGACAGAAGATACTGTGAGCCCTTGAGGGTGTAACACTATCCAGGGTGGGGCTACACACACCCTGCCTCCTTTAGGCCCTTGAGTAGAAGACAGAAGATACTGTGAGCCCTTGAGGGTGTAGCACTATTCAGGGTGGTGCTACACACACCCTGCCTCCTTTAGGTCCTTGAGCAGAAGGCAGGAGATACTGTGAATACCAGCTAATACCATCGGGGTCGGAAGAGAACAAGAGTTGACCAAGGAAGGTCGACAGTATAGATGACAGAGAATAGCCAAGCACAAGTATATGGAAGCAATGCCGGACCCAGCTAGTGTCGGGTGGTTAACACCACTAATCATGAGCCCCATTTGAAGGCAGAGACATTAATTGTATATGAATTGCAGCCAATGGCCATAGCTGGGCATTTTTGATTGAACACCTCAGGGCTCCCAACAAGTTCAATTTCAAGTAGTTCCAACTTAAGCTACCAGATGATACCGTCACTAACACCTAGCGGCGAACGTTGGAACTTCTACATAACCAAATATACTGTAACCATGGTGGCCACTCAAATCGGTCAACAATTTTCCAGGAGTTTTCCACGAATTTTCCAGGAGTAATTCTCATTTTTTCCAGACTTAAAAATAAGCACGAGTCGGGGGGGGGGGGGGGGGCGTTTTATCGGTTTCCTACTTTAAGACCAAAATAAAGCAGTTGTGTTTGGTTTACTTATACAGATGTTGACAAAAATTAGTGGTGATTGCGTTATTGATACGCAAGCCTACACACAAATGATTTAATTGCTGTTTTACAAAGCCTTTGTGACTGAAATATCCGCTTTAAAAAAAAGAGAAAAGAATGCGGCCTGCAATTTTATTCCGGTGAACTTGTCTATACTCAATATGTTTTACAAAAATACTATCGGGTGTTCTCACACACAGAAACAGGCAGCCTGAGGAAATTTATTTCGTTAACGATAGAGTACTCATCCAAAACCAAGCGGGAGTATGATTTAAGTTGGAAAGATTTTTATAATTAATTAACAGTGGCTATTTTCTAGGAGTTTTCAAATTTGTTGTCATTTTCCAGGAGTTTTCCAGACCTAATAAAAATCCAGGAGTTTTCCAGGAGTAGTGGCCACCATGTGTAACCTAAAAATTTTGCTACACACTGCCAATTGCAGTGGTAGGTTCTTTTACATGCTATAAATCTATGACATGGGACCGACGGCTTTACTTCCCCTCCGAAGGAAGGCATACTGAGGGATTATAACGCTCTTAAAAATCCGACGACTTCGGCCGGGTTGGAACCCACGACCTAGGGCATAGCAGATCATCATGCTACCGACTATGCCACCGAAGCCGCATTAATAACCTAACAACTTAGAATCGGAAGAGTCATATTTTAAACTTGTATATAGTTATCTATTATTTTCCCTATTTGAATTGTCAAGTATTAATCGCCAAATCTGCCATTAGTCAGCGTGGTTGGTAGTTTGATATCCGTGTCCCAAGTTGTGTAGGAAGTGTGACCCCTGGTTCTACAAGACAGCCAACATTACTCACTCGAAACACTTTGATGGGCGTTCCATCAGGAGTCTTGCTAATACATTACATGTCACGGTACAGTCAGACACAATCAGTAGCCGTTTGCTTGGCATTCATGTCGCATAGCGTTAGTATCCACATAGAAAGAAAGAGAGTAAGAAAGAAAAAAAGAAATGCATCTAGGTCATGTGCCATACAAATAAAATAAAAATAATAAATAAAGATCTCAGTCATCTGCCAAACCAACAAAAATAAATTTATTATTTTCTTAAATGTAATTTTAACAGGCGAAACTTCTAGTAATCTCTCAAAAATAAAAAATAAAATAAAAATTATATATAAAAAGAAAAATAATCATCTAGGTCAGGGGTTCTCAACCTGTGGTACGCGTACCCCTTAGGGGTATGAGGGGCACGCGAAACATTTCAGGGGGTACGCGGCAGGCCATCCTTCTACTCGATCCACATGAGCAGTGAGCTTCGTGCCGTGACTACTGTGTGAGTTATTTACGGGCGCGTGTATTTGAACTCCACAAAGAATTGCATCTTTTCTTTACCGAGAAAAATGAAAATCCACAGCCTGCTTCCAGTCTCCGACCGGGTCAGGAATGGAATGAATGAAGCCCCCATCTAGCGGCGAGGATATGAACTGTGCCGGCTGCCGAGGTCTGACGCACTCCTCCGAGCACAATTCTAATTTATCATCAGTACTCAATGACTTTGGTACCGGGTGAGTTAGCAGTGGTCGTTGCGGCATGACTGTTGGCAGTCGCTCACATCCGGGAGGCGAGGAGGTTCGAATCCCCCCGCCGGCAACCTTGAAGATGGTCTTCTGTGGTTTCCCATCTTCCTTCCAGGCAAATGCCGGGGTTGGTCCCTAACTATAGGCCACAGCCGCTACCTTCCAACTCCTCGACCCTCCCTTCCAACTTTCCTCCCCAACGGTACTTGTAGCTCACCCATTGGGTGTCCATCTCGAAGCAGCTACAAAACTGGCGAGCCGAACATGTCCTCGGGCACTCCCGGCATTGAAAGCCATACGCTAAAAAAAAAGACTTTGGTTGGCTTTTAAAATTGGCCTATTTAAGTGATATTTTTGAAAAACTGAACATTTGGAATAAGTGTATGCAAGGTAGTGTTTCTGATATGTTCTATGTTGAAATGAAAACTAACGCAATGATTGCAAAAATCACCCTTTGGGAAAAGGAACTGAAAAACAACAACTGTATTTTGTTTTATTAAAATATCTTTCCTTATAAAATTACAAAGGTTAAACCATACTAACTAAATACCTTTTACATTTTTAATAACCATTATTACTACCTAAGAAAGGTTAGTAGGGGGTACGCAGGGTGTTTAATTTTTTTAAAGGGTTCGATGGTTGAAAAAGGTCGAGAACCCCTGATCTAGGTCATCTGCCAAAGAAAGAAAGAAAGAAAGAAAGAAAGAAAGAAAGAAAGAAAGAGAGAGAGGAAAAGAAAGATGTGTTGTTGATTCAGAGGCTTTGCGTCATCGTGATTATGTAGCCCCATGTACTAGGGTGCGTGTGTGTAATCTAACAACCTGTATCATTGATCCAGTCCATCACTTTCTTTCTATTCTTGATAACAGAACAAGCTTTTGTGGGCTCATTAGCGTTAGGCCTACATCTTGACCAAATACGCAATGAAACCCATAAATGTTTAATAATTACTAAATGAAGTATAATTCAGTAACTTTCCGTATTAGTAAGTTGGTAGTATTTTGGCGGCATATGGTAGAATGCCTGGGGCCACCCCAGCCGGTGCGGCGTCCAGGCCGGGCAGGACAATAGGTTAGGATAATGGAGTCCACGTGAGTTCACCGGTTTGATGACAGTGGTGGGACCGCCAAGTCAAGGTAACAAATTAGTCAAAAATAGTTATGTACCCCAGACAATGCGAGACAATTATAAATTTTAACACAAACCCACGAGTATGGGAAGACTGTTTCCAAGGAAGAACTACAGTAGTTCCATTTCGCATTCCTCGTCCAGGAAGGCGTATAGAAAATGGAAAGAGGCGAGGGTCGCCCCAAAGTCAGTAGAAAAAGGAGAAAAAAAAATGGAAGAAAAAACGGACCCAGCTCAGGAAGCCCTCGGGGTCGCCAACTTCCGAACTAAAGAGCACAATTCAGGGTGCACCATAAGTGGTGGGGCTACATACACCCTGCTTCCTAGAGGGTCTTGTGCAGTAGGCAGGAGATAACATGAAAAGAAAGAGAAGGCCGACCCCTCGGAGAATGAGGGTATCTGTAAATATGAGACAAGGGCCAATTAAGGCGGGAAAGACTCCCTAGGCTTCGGATACCCTAATACCGTCGGGGTCGGAAGAGAACAAGTGTTGGCGGCTTCGGTGGCTAAGCTTCTATGCCCGAGGTCGCAGGTTCAAAATCCCACAGTATGCCTTCCTTCGGAGGGGAAGTAAAGCCGGCGGGCCCATGTCATAGATTTATGGCATGTAAAAGAACCTTCAAACTAACTACAATTGTGTCAAGCTAAATTTGTAGGTTAGATTAACGCTCTATTTAGTTCCAAAGTTTGCCACCAGGTGCCGATTACGCTGGCATCTAGTAGCCAAGTTCGAAGCTAGGTGTCGTTGTCGGTAGCTTTGATAGCAAAAGTAGGAACTACTTGAAATTATCGTCTACAGACCTTACTTGAATTACAAACAGATAACACACATTAATGCAGCCATCACAATTAACACCGGTTATCAGACAGATTCTACACACACCCAAAGTACACGGGGCTACATGACCGCAGCCCCTAAACTGAGGAACCAACCAACCGAGAACAAGTGTTGACCAAGGAAGGCCGATAGGAAGGATAACTGAAAGGAGCGCGGCACAAGTAAGTGGATGCAATGCCGGACCCAGCTGGGGTCCCATGGTCGCCAACCCACGTCCGACAAGTTGCGAGTCCCTGGGGGGAGTTGAAAATGGGAAACCACGGAAAACCATTTCAAGGTCAGCCGATGGTGGGGCACGAACCTACGTCTACCGAGTTCGCAGCTTGGCATAGCGTTAGCGAGCTACACTCACCGAAGTGGCGGATTCAGGCCTTGCGGGGCCCTGGGCGATATGATAGGAAATTTAAAAAATATCAAATCAAATGGAAAATAGTTTTGTAATTATAATAAAATAAAGAATAGTTACAATATTTTGAATACACTACAGTACATTTGTTTATGTTCGACCCTGACTATTATATGTCAGAAAACTGTACTATAATGAGGCTCATTTCACCATGGCCTCCTCGATTACCCTACTATGAGGTTCTTGCGGAATGATTTCCCAGCCTACTCCTTTTGTCAGGTTAGCAGAATGCGAGTAGACGTTATCATGGAGGAGCATAACTTCACACAGTCTTGCTGGATGTTTTTCTTGGATTGCATTGGCAATACATGTCAGCAGTGATGGTTACACCTCGGGGAAGCAATTCGTAGTACAGCACACCACATGCACAGGAAGCGCACAAGTCTTTGTACGGGGAGTTGCTCATTTGTTTGGGCTTGACCATTCCTTTCTTTTCCTTATGTTAGCGCAAAGACACCATTTATCGCCACCACTAACGATACACGATAGGAATGGTCGATGTTGTTCACGAGCCAATCGATAACGAGCAAGCAGAGATGCTCATATGGCCACCCGCTGATTTTTGTGGTTTTGGCTTAGAGCATGCGGTACCCACACACCGGATTTTTGACCCTTAACCATTGAATGCAAATGTCGCACAATGGTGGAATGATTAGGGTACAGTTCATCACATTTGCCAGTTCTCGTGTATACTGCTGGATCATCGTGAATTAATGTGTTTAAACGACCTTCATCAAATTCCGGCGGCCTTCCTGAACGTGGGGAGTCACTAAGGTCAAAACGACCCACCTTAAAACGAAAAAGCCACTTTCTTGCGGTGCTCTCTCTAATAGCATTGTACCCATACACGGCGCAAATCTTTCTCGCCGCCTCCTCTGTTTTCGTCCCTATATTGAATTCAATGGGAAGAATATGTCGGAAATGTTAACATTTCTCCACTTGACACTCCATTTTCTAGCGTCCACAACTCCACTCACTATCTGCAAATGACTAAACTTCAATATGTAAACTCAAAGCAACAATGACAGTCGATAAATAAAACCATAACAACCGGAATACCAACAAGCAAAACAAAAACGCTACGGACTTATGCACCAACCTAATAACACTATTTTTCATTATGAGACAGTTTCTCCCACCAATCAGAGCTCAAGAAACAGTTGTTTGACCAATTAGATAAGGATACCATCGCACCTGCGCTGAGTTCCACGGCCTTCTAATTTAAATTTCACTGCGTGGCCTAGTGTCATAGTAGAGTAATCGAGGAGGCCATTGTCAAATACAAGGCATTCTCTGCATCTCATGCTCTCTGTTCAGTGCATAAAACTGGCGAAATCTCCACAGATATTTATGAATATTTATGTTCGAACATAAAATAGTTATAATAATTATCGTCGAACATAAACAGTATGCAACTCGCCTATAATGGTAATTAAGACACTCGTATGGAAATTATAAAGCTCGCGGGTACTCTTTGTCTTAATTATTGCCATTATAGGCTCGTTGCATAATGTACTATTAATAATATGAAATAAACCTTTAAGTCCCCTTAAAAAGATTATGTAAACTATTATAAAATATTAAAATATTACTTTGCGACTTTTTTCCCCGGCTGAAGTTTTCTATCATTTTACTGAAATCTAAACTTGTCAAATGGTCACGGGAGGTCATCAATGCACTGAAAAAAGAATATGAATTATAAATTAGTTTGAAAAGTTTGAAAAGTATGATTAATTAATCAATTAAATTTAAAACAATCCATGCCGTGGGGGCCCCCAGACCACGGGGCCCTGGGCGAACGCCATCCTCGCCCTCCCCTTGAACCGCTCATGTATATGGGGATGATAATGCCCGCTGCTCACGGTAAAATGTTTCTTAAAATTTATTTTACAACTAATTTTATAAAAATTTGACGAAAGCAAGCTGTGTTATTCACGGTAAAATTATTTTATAACATCCGTAGATGTATCGGGATCGCCATCTACCGATAAACTTCTGAACCAAGAATCAGCTGTTCAACACAAATTGGTTTGAGAGTATGGCTCAAAAAAAAAAAAAAAAAAAAAAAAAAAAAAATGCAAAAATTGCTGCTTTAGCTACAATTATATACCGTACAGTGGTAAAAAGGAAGAAAAGAAATGCTACGAAGTGCTGGACTCGGGAATGGATAAAAAGAAGAGAAGAGTAGAGGAATGCTGTCCTTGGTCGAAAATGAGTTGAGGTTAGAAGATCAGATTTCATATAGGAATTTTCTAAGAATGGAGGAAAGCAGTTTAAAAAAAACTCCTAGACCTTGTTGGTCCCAAAATTATTCGACCGGACACTAACATGAAGCAAGCCATTTCTCCTGAAATGAGACTGCAAGTGAGTTCGAAGCCCGTTTATCTTCCCCTTCACATCAGCCTGGCTTGTGTTCGGTCGAATTTGTGAAACATATTCGGCGATTGAGATTTCTGCCTCTCTTCTTGCATTTCTATTGTGGTATATGGGCGTTTTAACCTCATACAAACACGGATATTTCTGGTACTCGTCCACTAAAACACTTACAGCTTCCTTAGTCCAGCCGGAGCCTGCCATTTTCGAAGTGTGTGTTTACAAGCGAGCTTCACAATCTTCTCACCACGTGGCGCCAGCATCATCATCATGGCAGCTTCCCTGATTGGTTCGTTTCGTAAAATTAATTTTACGGAATAGAACATGTCCTATTTTATGGAAAGTTTTATCAAAGGTTTTATAAAACTTGAATTTGACAGTGAGCAACAGAAATTTTATAAAATTAAATTATTGTACAACAAATTTGAAGGAAAATTTTACCGTGAGCAACGCGCATTTAAGATGTCGCAAAGTCCCTCAATGAACGAACATAACATAACATAACATAACATAACCAACCAAGCAACCGCACGTCAGTGTTGGAGGAAGGAGTACACGGTGTCACACGCTGTCTTGGGTCCCAGGCGAGCAGGTGGCCCAGAGAGGTATACAACAGGTTGAGGCACATGAGGAGGAGAGATGGGGAAAGGGGAGGTAATTGTTAGTCGGACGACCTCTGGTAGGAAGGTCAAGCAAGCATCAACAGACCTCTTTCCACTGGCCCGCTAGCATCCTCCCAAAGTACATTAAAAATCGCCTGCTCTTCACAACATACGATGATGACCTGCCAATGGTAGGATGCTGAATTCTTCGAGACGTCCCTGATCTCCATTAAAAAAAAAAAATGTATTCGTTACGGCCAACTATGGACCACGTTTGACAGTTTTATCATTTGAAATGATCTTGTCGACTTCGTCGTTATGCTTGGGTCCAACGTTATGCGTTACGGTCACAGCGTGTATGACGTCATCATGTTGTTCAGTGCATATGCACCGAGTTTAAGTTTACTGCTGGGGTCTGCCGTTATGCGATACGGAGACGGCGAGTGCGTGACGCCAGACAGGAATACAGGGTGACTCCTAAAGAAGTGTACAAGACGTCAGATAAGAATACAGGGTGAACCCTAAAGAGGTGTACAAGATGCCAGATAAGAATACAGGACGACTCCTAAAGAGATATACTAGATGCCAGATAAGAATGCAAGGTGACTCTTAAAGAGGTGTACAAGATGTCACACAAGAATACAGGGTGACTTCTAAAGAGATATACAAGATGCCATATAAGAATACAGGGTGCCTCCTAAAGAGGTGTGCAGGATGTCAGAGCAAAATACAGAGTGGCACTTAACGAGGTGTACAGTATGTTAGATTCAATTCAAATACAGGGTGACCCTTAAAGAATTGCCCGCGCGGAAAGCCTAAGTTAATGGGCAATGGAGCCTGTTGAAAGAGTCCTGGGGCTTCGAGCGAAGCTAGAAGCCCTCCTGAGCCTTTCTAACATGTGTAGCATTTGTAGCATGCGTCATTTGAAATGATATAAAGTCTAGTCTCTCAGACTGACTGTAACTTTTAACTTTATGTTTAGTCTTCGCTCTCTGCCAATATCTCTTCTTCCTCTCGCCCAATTCCTTCTTCTATTCCTCCATGTGAGATCTTCCCTTCCTCACGGACAACTCCCCTGTCTCCTGGAAACCTACAAACCCCTTAACTAGTCGTCTAAATCTCTCTCTGTCCATTATATCTTCTTCTTTCACACCCATCCGATCCAAGTCCAATCTCTCTTCCTCAAGAATTCAAAAATCCTCTTCGTCAATCTGGCATTGTTCATCCTCACAAAGTGTCCATAAAACGGTTTTCTCCTTTTTCTCATTAGGGCTACGACTCCTTCTGTCTTTAGGTATAGTTCTTTGTTAGATTTGCGTCTCCTCTCTCCATCCTTGATATTTGGGCCTAGGTTTCTTCGGAGCATTCTCTTTCTCTTTCGGATGTCTTTGAGGCCACCCTTCCCAATCAGCATCTTTGATAATAGCCTATAAATTGTCATTATTTTAGGTGGTAAATACAGACCACTGACCTACAACGGGTTAAGGAGCGGAACATCGAGGGCATATGCTCCTAAAATAGCGAGGAAAATATTCGGACCCAAGCTTCAAGAAGGTGATTGGATGTGCAAGAGGTCGGTAGATTTGCTCCCTTCAGTTACACCAAAAGGAGATTTAAATTTAAATGTATTTATTTTAAGTTAATTACAATTAGGACCAAAAGTCCATTTAGCTGCAAGTAACAGCCACTACTATACCTGTTTCTTTTATACATAGTCTTAAATTTACCTAATTAGTCTCAATACTAAGGAAGAAAGAAATATATACAAAACTCTTATAACCTACTTAATTAATACTACTGTATTATGATACAACTACACGACGGTCATTGGGAAAATATTTACTGTAGGATTCTCTTCTACAGTATGCATTTTTTGAACGATTACTTTTTGACACTGTTGCAACTTTAAGGGCGTCGATAGATCGACTTCGCAACATATAACTGACCCTGACTGAAACCTTGATGAGGCAAACAGAGACCTACCGGTACACGTTCAAGAGTTTCCCCTTGAGCGTTATTGATTGTGATCAAGTATGCCAAGCGAATTGGAAATTGGGGAATTGAAGTGTTTTATCGGAAAATGTTAAATCAAGTCGAAGGATTATAACACTCTGCCCATTAAGTGATTTGCCTCCACATATAAGTTACTTACTCTAAAAGTTTGATCCATAGAGCCACAATAATATTTCCCCCCTTTTTTTATTCTCATAAACGAAGATCTCAGTATGACGCTGCGGGATCCGCCATTGTGCGCAAGCGCGGGAACGACAAATATTACATTCCTCTTTAATAATTTAAAAATATACCCTAACATATATTTTCTTTTTAAAGACACTCTGCAAATCTACATGGCAAGTGCTCTCCTTAGAATGCATTACGAAGTCAATCGGTTAAGACGTTTTCTCAATCTCGCGGTAACAAAAATCACCTTAGTGCTTTAAATATATAGATAGATCCTCTCATATAAACGTATACATGTTTTAATAATTACATAGATATGTGATATCTGAGTCTCGACACTCCTCTGCCGTACTTCGCCCAGTCTTAAATTGTTGTATATTTTCGAGGCATTTACCACAAATGATTTATTACATTTCATTGTACGATGCTGAGGGATCTGCAGAGTTGTAGCTGTGAATCAATTTTTATGATCATACACTTGACTTATTTGAACACAGGATTTAACTAGGTAAGGGGGTGTAATTAGTTTTTAAAATTCTCAATAGTAAGAAACAAGTCGATTACGACCGTCTTTCCCTAAGCTTTAGCCAGCCAATGGTTTTATAAAATGATGTAACATGACGTTGTTTACGAATGTTGAAGACAAAACGCAGATAAGCATTCTGTACTCGCTGCAACTTCATGTTGTACTCATCTGAAATATCGCTGTATACTAATGACCCGTGATCTAGAATAGGAAATATCACGCTTTGTATCCGGGTCTTTCTTACATTAAAAGGAAGATTATGGTGGATTTCGACGGAACTGGTGAAGAATACCAGTCACCATCTTGAATAATAAATAATAATGTTATTGGTTTTACGTCCCTTTTAACTACACTGGCTTTTAGAGACGCAGGGGTGCCGGAATTTTGCCCCGAAGGGGATCTTTAACGTGCCAGTAAATGTACTGACACGGCTCCCTCGCATTTGCGCACCCTCAAATGCCAGCTAACTGCACCAGGTTTCGAACCTGCAACCTTGGGCTCAGCAAGCGAGAACGTTACCCCTGAGCCACGCAGCCAGACTCACCTTCTTGACGTGGTCTACATAATTCAATGTGCACATATCACGAATGGACAACATTTTAATCGTGATTAATGCATGGTGATTCCGGTTATTATATGATAATGTGTTTTACAGTTCTTCCCTATCATTACATTCTGATGTGTTGTGGTGAATGTTGCAATAATCATCATGTCCTCATTTCTCTCTGAGTGTACTGTAGCTTATTATTATAACAACCACAACACAAAGACTCTTCTTCCACATTCACCAAGGATGTAACAGTTTCACTTGGGCACAGAGTTGCCAACTTCATTATCTTATGTCCCCCACATCCTTGCAAGTCCGTTTAAAAGAGATAAACCATACCTAGTATTTCTGTTGTCAACATCCCTTCTTTCACTCAACTAACACAAAGCGTACCTCAATTAAGAATAAAACGTTTTCAAAATTTCGCCAGCACACTGAGTAACATCTAATTATGGATATCATCATCATCATCATCATCATCATCATCATCATCATCATTATTATTATTATTATTATTATTATTTAGATTGTTCCCCTTTAGGAGTGCGATTGAACTTGAATTCCCGATTTCATCTTCGGGCGTTTTCCCTATTTTCTTCCCAGAACCTCTTCATCCTCTCGGAATGCTCCTTCTTCCGTTCAGCTGTCCATTTTTTTTTCAGGTTGTCGTGATGTTCTTTGCTCTAACGTCAAATTTGTGATTTTATTCCGGCACTCGGTTCGGTCCTCGAGATTTTCTATGTTGATCTGTTGTAGGTCCCTCTGGACCGCTGTCAGCCACTCCGAGCCGCATTTACTCTTTGCTATGATGTTGAGTATTTTCTTCACCGTTCGGGAGTTTTTCAACCTGTTGATGTGTGTGTAAAACTTCGCTCGGTGTTTTTTGATTTCTTCCGTTATTGTGTTGGCCTTAGAGTTAGTTCTGACGTCTCGTCATCCAAATGCCATTTTTATTGACTGCCCCGTAAATCTTAATGAAAATTTTTCATTCCTGCTTTTCATACCATGGATATGTTATAATTATTATTATTATTATTATTATTATTATTATTTTACTATAATTATAATAGTTATGCGACATTCAAAATAAACATTATATCAATGTTACAGGGATGAAAATCGCAACAAGTGTTCGTCAAATAGGCCTCCTATATGGTTACCATGGCTACAAGTGTTCATATTCTCCTGAACGGTTACCATGGCAACAAGTGTTCGTCATATAGGCCTCATGTATGGTTACCATGGCAACAAGTAAGTTGTTCATCACCTATAGGCTACCTAAAAATACATATCCATGATCGAAGTTTCTCAATGTAACGGAAGAACTTTCTAGATTCTTTTTATCGCACCGTCATACCGGTTGTATCGTTAATTAAATCAAGATATCTCATCATCACCAAGAACACCACACACATTAACTAGTTGAGAGACTTGATGTTTCTAGAAGACCTTACATTTGATCGTGATTAATGCATAGTGAACACTGTTATTATATGGTAATGGAGTTTTATGACCCCATCATTATATTCTGATAGCACACACAAACACACGCTGTTGCAATAATCATCATGTCCTCATTTCTTTACTAAGTGTACTGGAGCTTATTATTATTATTATTATTATTATTATTATTATTATTATTATTATTATTATTATTACGACGTTCTGCCCAAATGAAGAGAGCGATTGATACTATTCAACAGATGAATTATGATTATGATTTTTAGCCTACTTTTCACATTTTGCAAAAATGAGGAAAGAGTAGACTTATGAGATCGATCCGGGCAAATGTGTATCTGTCTGTCTGTCTGTCTGTCTGTCTGTCTGTCCTTTCTGGCTGGCTGGCTGTGTGTGTGTGTCCCCCCGCTATCAACTCCTAAACGGCTGCAGAAATCGAATCCAAATTTGGTATGAGTTAAGGTCTATACCTGAATATCTCAAGCCCATATTTGAAAATTATGTCAGTGCTGCCAACTGCAAATAAAATATTTTAGTTTAATTTCCGGGAAGCCATGCATGGCAGTGTTGAAAAAATGGTTCTAAGCCTGCTGATAGGTCCAATTATAAATGCATATAACTTCTACACTATCAATTGGATTTCAACCAAATTTCGTATGTATTATGTGTACATAAACAGATATGACTGAGCGTATTCTTAAAAGCCACAAGGGCTGCCAACTGTTAATAAATGCTCTCTCTCTTGTGTTCTTATCCAAATACCAATATATCAGAAAGTATGCAAGCCGACAGCTTTAAACTATGGACACGTATAGTACCTGACATTCTAGATTAATTTGGAGTAACTTATGTACGTCAGTGCTACCAAAATGATTCTAAGCCTGCTGATAGGACCAATTTTTAAATACATGTAACTTCTATACTATCAATTGGATTTCAAGCAAATTTCGTATGTGCTATGTGTACCATAACAGATATGACTATGCTTACTCTTAAGAGCAACCAGGGCTGCCAACTGTTAATTAATGTTATCTCTATTTTTATCGTAATATTAATATATCAGAAAGTATGTAAGCCAACAGCTTTAAAATGTGCACACGTATAGTACCTGACATTATAGATTAATTTGGAGAAACTAATATACGTCAGTGCTGCCAACATGACTCTAAGCCTGCTGATAGGTCCTATTTTTAAAATACATGTAACATCTATACTAACAAATGGATTTCATCCAAAATTGGCCAAAAAAAAAAGATCATAATATTTCAGATTATTTCTGACCAACACATGCATGACATTGTTGCCAACATGATTTTACGCGCGCTGATAGATCCAATGTTTAACTGCATGTAACGTCCATGCTATCCATTGGACTTCAACCAAATTTTGTATTCTGTACCTTAAGAGATGGAACTAAAATATATATTCAGTCACCAGGGCTGCCATCTGTACTGCTCTATCACCAGATTAGTGTGTACAAATCAGCATATCGTCGGGTTATTGGCAAGAGAGTATGATAACTTCTTTTAGGGTGGCACATTTAGAAACGAGCGAACTATAGAACAGGTCTCCAAGATGACGGCCTTCTGCATGATAATATGTAGACTAGGATGAATTCCCAATTTCTCTAGGTTGCTAGCGAATGATGTAGGGATGCTACCGGTAGAAGATATGACTATCGGCAGAACCATTACACTTTCCTGTCTCCACATTTGCCGTATTTCCTCAGCCAAGGGTGGATTCTTAGTGACTTTCTCACAGCAGGTTTATTGCAGATTATGGGAATTAGGCACTTCAATATCAATGAGAAAGGTTCTCTTCCACGCTTTGTCCACAAGAACGATATCTGGCCGGTTCGCTGGAATGGTTTTATCAGTAATAACTGATCGGTCCCATAGCAACAACATCCAAAGGGAACAAAATAAAAACGAAAATACGAAACAGAGGGATGAGAGGAAAAATGAAACTCTGGTGAAAATAAAAAAAACATGTGTGTGTGTACAAAGCGTGCGGAAGAGAATGCGAAGAGAGAAACTCATGAACACACCAGCGGGCTCATGAGCTACACTCCATTAATAGAGATAAGAGGGAGGGTAGAGTTAGGCACGCTGGAGATATAAAGTTCCAATCTCGGCCCTGTCAGCAGTCAGTCGGATTAGCGACAGCGCGCAAATTATGCTGGTGGTAGGGCACATCATCCCCCTACAAGTTAGATGAATAAATAAATAAGATTAAAATTTAGACAATTTAAAAATATTAATAAAAAAAATGGAAGATTAACAAAATTCTAAATAGGCTACATTCTTTTTATTTTGAAAATTATGAAGGACTTCAAAGAATGTAAATTCAAATTCAAAATTGAAACAAAAAATAAAAATGTTAAATCATCATCATCATCTTGTACAGTTTCCAGCCCCAGGCTGGGTCTGTTTGGAACATAAGCCTCGCCACTTAGTTCTTTCTTCCCACCACCTCTCCGCTGTCACTCTGGTCCAGTCCTCGCCTCTCTTCTTGACACATTCCTCCACTCCTTTCAGCCATCTATCTCTTGGTCTTCCCCTAGGTCGTTTCTTCTGCATCTGCATCTCATGTATCCTCTTGGGAATCTTCTTCTCATCCATTCTCTTTAAGTGTCCATACCACCTCAGTCTTGATGTCTCAATCCTACCTTGCAAGGGCTCCTCTTTCACCATTTCCCTGACCTTTTCATTCCTCACCCTGTCTCTTCTTGTTACTCCGATCCTACTTCGCAGGAACTTCATTTCACCTGCCTGTATTCTGCTTATGTCTCTTTTCTTCATTGTCCACGTTTCTGAAGCATAGGTCAGTATCGGGATATAGTAGCTTCTGTATAACACTTCCTTGCTTTTTTGTGGGACATCTTTATTCCACACTAAGCTCCTAATGCTTCTCAGAAATGCTTCTGCCTGTCTGCCACGTTCCGTAATCTCTTTGTCATTTCTCCCATTTAAATAAGTATTAAAATTTATAATAAAAAACAAAGTAAAATAAATAAATATACATAATCAATACACTTAGTAAATAAATAAATAAATAAAATTCATAAAAATTTATTTAAACTACATAATGAAATAACCATAATTGTTTTCGACGCCCAAGTAAATACATTCCGGGAAATCTTTAAGGTTGTTGATGTGTCTATTGTGAGGACCGCATATTCTGGAGGTCTCCTCTAGGCTTCGAATACTGGAAAACAAGCAAAAAATTGTGACATGAAAGAGAGGAGCCTGTCACAATTAAGCTGAATCAATGGTAGAATTTGGTGAAGTACCGTTGTCGCCAATCCATATCGCACATGACTAGATATTGATCGAGTGAAAAAAAAAACTTCACAAAGAATCTAAAAAGGGACAACATCGTAAAACAGGACTCCAAAATTTTCTATTTTTTATACATTTGACTAAATTTAGCAGTACTGGTTGTGATTCCATTGGGAGGGGAGGGGACGACTCATCGATAAATTAAACCTGCCGTTATTTTGCGTCGTGCTCCATTTCCCTAGCAAGTTCGCGTGATCCGAACGCGGATATAAATACACACTAAAACAAGAGCCATAATTTGTTATTTTCAAAGTATTTAATTTACATAAATAATTAATGGATCCATTACCTTAGAAAGTGGGACATTTAACACGCAACTACCTGTGTTCCTTTTTTAACTTTCTACTACACCATGTACACAGTACACATATCATTTAACAGAAAACACCACTCACAAAATATTTCTTGATAGATCAGTAATAGAGTGTCTACCTTATGGTTCTAAGATTGCGGGTTCAATTCCCTACCGACGAAGCCTCATTTAACACTGAAGTACAGTAGCTACCAATAGTTTAAGACTACTAGCATATTTTCAACAAAAGCTTCCTGGTCTTACAATATTTTGTTAAAACATTTCATCAAATACAGTATTTTGTTGAAATACTTAGGTCATATTTCACGTGTACCAAAAACATTCCGATATGACGTTTAGTTTTTCAATTTAAATTACTTAATACAGTTGATGTATCGAAATCAAAAAAGACTATTTCTAACTACGGGTTAATTTGTGAACACTAAACTGAACACTAATGAGATTATCTTATTACTGAGCATTTTCAAATTTTGTAGAAGGTATCATCAACATTTTGGTACATGATAAAAAAAAAAAAAAAATACCAAACATATTCTTTCCATTTGGTAGGGATTTTTGTATTTTTGTTTGTTTGTAAATGGCAATAAATTTAAGCTAATTGAGTAATAGCTTCTGTTTCATCAGTCCGTAGCACAACATTTTGCCAACAGACTGTCTGCGCTAGATCAACCCTCACAGAAAGTGTTTATTTTAAGTGCGCTAGTGATCTAGGCCTCGTATATGGTTACCAAGGCAATAGGACACTTAAAATGGGCCATTACTATGAATTACATCAAATGTATCCTCATAATAATAATAATAATAATAATTATTATTATTATTATTACCGACAGTAGTGGCTACGCTGGCTAAAGCGCAGCATTAGGTCATGGGACCAAGCTCTCTGCTGACTCTGTAGACGCGTGGGTTCGAGCCCCACCGTCGGCCGTCCTTGAAATGGTTTTCCGTGGTTTCCCATTTTCAACACCAGGCAAAAGCTGGGACGGTACCTTCTGACAGGCCACGACCGCTTCCTTCCACATCATTGCCCAGTTTCATTCACCATCATTCATTTCATCTCTCATTACCTCCTCTCATGAGGTTGGCGTCAGGAAGGGCATCCGGCCGTAAAAACCATCGCCACAAAGACTTCCCGACCCCGTTGGTAAAACGGGAATAATAAGGGGTAGACATGCACACACATTATTATTATTATTATTATTATTATTATTATTATATATTCATTTGCAAAAATTAAATGTCCCCCTATTGATATGGAAGAGATATGTACACAATGTGCATAAATGTGCATACATGTTCTCACTCCTGAGCGTAACATTCATAAAAATATTTCTTTTGATAGACGTACAATACTAATAATAAGTTTTATACGCCACATAAACCATATCTCTCGGTGGTCACTCTTAAAATTATAGAAATTGGAAAGCAGGAACGAATAATTCCCCGGAAAATATACCGTTCCACGAGAGAAAATGGAATGTGAATTAAGAGGAGAACAGCGGACCTCTACTCCTTCACTGACAGGTCCACTGATGCCGTGAGCAAGAGACTTCTGAAATTCTATGGTGATATCTATAGAATGGGCAGCGACAGACTATTTAAAGTAATCAACACAAAGAAGATCAAAAATAAACTAGCTATAAGACACTGAGGCGGACCTCCAAAAAATAAGTATCACAGACGAATCATAGAAAATCGTGCACCCTTTAGTAAAATAGTAGGCAAGATCAAATTCGTGGGGAAACCTAAAGAGAAAACTGTCAGTAAGTGGTCCACAGAACGCAAGATGCAACACAGTGCATTCATGAGGAGATTTTGGGAGGATGAGAAGGCGAAAACCAACAAGTTCAAACGCGCTCTCTGAATGGTCATAACACATAATGATAATTTAATTTAATTTATTCTTTAAGTAAGTACATTGCATTCAATGGCAACATATCCCACGAATCGGCGGAGGATTCAACCAATTATCTGTGGGATATATTGTATTGTATTACATAATATATTATACATTACATATACAAGTTCTACTTACTAAATTTAAAGAAAAGAAGAGAAAAATGAAACCATAACACAATTAAACATATAGCAATTAAAATAAGAAAAAAAAACTAAAATTTAAAAGATATTAATGTAAAAATAGTGTAAGTAACCAATTGTATTAGCCTACTTTCGATTTTTGCAAAAATGAAAGTAGACTTATGAGATCACTACAGGGCCAAAAATCGTGTGTCTGTCTGTGTGTGTGTGTATGTGTGTGTGTGTGAGTCTGTGTGTGTGTGTGTGTGTGTGTGAGTGTGTGTAATCTGAATGTCTGTCCCCCCCTATCAATTCGAACACGGTGAAACCGAATTGAACGAAATTTGGTACAGAGGTAGAACAAGCAAAGGCCACCTCAGTGTCATGTTTTATATCGCCGCCATCTTTACCAAATCTGATGGCGGCCACTCAAACGTTCAAAACGTAAAAACAAATAGCGACTAACCAAATTATCCGATCTCTACCAAATTTGGTAATAACATACCTTCATATAGGACGCGTCTTGTGACCAAACTACAAGGTCATCCGCCGTACCATTTCAGGATGGCGGCCGTGCGAATTATGCAAACTTTATAATCCATATCATGGGACCCACCAGTTCCGATTATCGAGCAGAGAATCGATTTAACTGTTCTAAAGGAAGAGGCACGTTCGAAATTAAAAGTTTATTTTGTAATACTATAGTGCAGAAGTGATTTTAAAAAGCTGAGCCGTCTCGGTAAGAAGACAAGATGGCAGTGGATATCTTGGGCCTGACTTATATTTCACTAATTTGAGTATTGCATGCAATATAGCGTACTTATACAAAATAAATAAACTTAGTATGAAATGCTTTATACATAAATAATATACTCCACTGATGAAATCGTTAGGTCTAAATCATTATTTGCTAACAAGTTCTATGTAAGTCATTTTATATAGATCAATGTTCGTTGGCACAAATGGCTCCGTGGTAAAGCGTTAGTCTGTCATTCATATGCCTATCGTTCAAACCCCATCAGAGTTTGTTTTTTTGCTTGAAATTTTACATATTTGTTGCTTTGTAATGACTCAGACATTTTAAAATTAAGCCTTATATTGTGCATATTACGGTGCAAAACATATATTTAATTAAAACATAATTCGCCAGCAGATTTGCTCGAGACATCTAGCAGCCAAAAAGGTAACTGCACGCCGGCCTACTTATTAACTTCCAGATTTCATTGAAAAGTTTCTTCTTATGGCCGCTAGAATGGACTCGCCCTGTTAGGATTATATTGTTCGATATTTCTCCACTAGATTTCACGACTGGTCTACATGGGACTCCATTGATAGTATACCATTGGCATTCTATGCGCATCGAATTTGAAGAATGACAGGATGATATTATGATACATTTTTACTTCTTATTTTAAAGGGTTTGTTACAGCCTATTGTGCGTTATTTGAAAATGTTATTTGAAGTAAAGAACAAAACGATTTCACATAGTAACTGAATTCTAGCCGCTGATACTAGTTCAGGTTATTAATACTTTTATTTCAGGCAAATAGCAATCGAAAATATCCACATAGTTTGTATACACACGTCTCTGTAGGGACACGGAAAGATTTGTTAATTCAATTAGGGTTGTGAAAGCCATGCACAACCAGACGTGTAAAGACATGCCTCAACTCAAAGTTGGATGTTGCCCACGGCAGGTCGATTATGTAATAATAATAATAATGTTATTTGTTTTACGACCCTTTTAACTACTGCTGCTTTTAGATACGTCGGGGTGCCGGAATTTTGGCCCGAAGGGGATCTTTAACGTGCCAGTAAATCTACTAACACGGCTCCCTCGCATTTGTGCACCCTCAAATGCCAGCTGACTGCGCCAGGATACGAACCTGCAACCTAGGGCCCAGCAAGCGAGAACGTTACCGCAGAGCCACGCAGCCAGTCCGGTCGATTATGTCTCCAGATCCATAACATTCTTGAGATACTTCTTATCTATCTTTCTTCAATGATGGTAGTAGTTTTTTTCTAGGTTGTGGCGTTTGGTAGAGGTAAATAGTTTCTAAGGTCCTCAACCAAGAAATGATTCTACTTTTTTTTAAGCGTATGGCTTTTAGTGCCGGGAGTGTCCGAGGACATGTTCGGCTCGCCAGTTTTGTAGCTGCTTCGAGACGGACACCCAATGGGTGAGCTACAAGTACCGTTGGGGAGGGAAGGAGGGAAGTTGGAATGTAAGGACGAGGAGTTGGAAGGTAGCGGCTGTGGCCTATAGTTAGGGACCAACCCCGGCATTTGCCTGGAAGGAAGATGGGAAACCACAGAAGACCATCTTCAAGGTTGCCGGTGGGGGGATTCGAACCTCCTCGCCTCCCGGATGTGAGCGACTGCCATCAGTCATGCCGTAACCACCACGGCTAACTCACCCGGTAATGATTCAATTATACTCTTTGATAATAACAACGAGTTATAACTATACTCATACATTTAGGAGAAAGTAGGCTATATGTTCTTTACTGAACATCTTGTTTTTGTTATGTTATTTTTTAATATTTTAAATTTTATTTATTTTCTTAATTTAGTTGAGTTTTACAGTTTTGAAATATCTTTTATTAATAATAATAAAAATAATAATAATAATAATAATAATAATAATAATAATAATAATAAATCCACGATTCGATGTTCCTCTGAGTACTGATGGAACTTATGGCGTTAAAAAAAACCTCTCACTTTCCCTGTCACTGTTGAAAATTGAGGAAGATACATGGAAATACAATTTGACTTCCTAGTGGTCCCCGTAGCGAGCTTGCCGATACTAACACCCCCTCCCTTTCTAACACCCATACAGCTGATAATTACACCTCGCGATGGGCTTGTTACGGTTATCACATCCGAGAGTGCCTTTCCCGTGTATGGGAACAAGGTCTTGTTTTGGGGGAGTAACTATCATCGGCAGGTATGATGCATGGGGCTAAATGTGAGTGCATATATACAGGATGACCAGGGAAAAGGTGCCAGTATTTACAAAAGAGTCAGAATGCAACAAAAAAAAAAAGAGAAAAAGAGTTCCTATAAACATGGGTCGTTAATATCGTGTGAGGTTATGGTCTGATATTGTACGAGGTATATATCTTGCACTCCGAGCACCTTGGCAGGAAATAAATGAGAAAATATTGCACGAGGAGCATATCTTGCACTCCGAGCACCTTGGCAGGAAATAAATGAGAAAACAATGCATGAGGAGCATATCTTGCACTCCGAGTGCTTTGGCAGGAAACAAATGAGAAAATATTGCACGAGGAGCATAATTATCTTGCACTCCGAGCACTTTGGGACGAAATAAATGAGAAAACAATGCATGAGGAGCATATCTTGCACTCCGAGCACCTTGGCAGGAAATAAATGAGAAAATATTGCACGAGGAGCATATCTTGCACTCCGAGCACCTTGGCAGGAAATAAATGAGAAAACAATGCATGAGGAGCATATCTTGCACTCCGAGTGCTTTGGCAGGAAACAAATGAGAAAATATTGCACGAGGAGCATAATTATCTTGCACTCCGATCATTTTGGTATGTCGGACAATTTTAACACACACACAACTACAGTACACGGGGCTGATGACCAAGCCCCTTAAATGAATTTACAACAATAAAGAAAGACAGTCAATTATTGAATCAAAAATGAAACATACAAAAATAAAATTCAGAAATAACTATTTATCTGCAAAAAATAAACGGACAGTCTTTTCTGTATCAATTTAATTGCTATATGGGCTACCCTGATGATGTCCAGTTGTTTTCGAGAAGTGTATATACAAGTGAAGAAGTAATTCATGTTAAAATTTTGCTTTGTTGACATATTGGCTTACTCCGTCTAGTAATTATTATTATCATTATTATTCTTTCCGACAAGACCTGCTAAGGACCACGCGTCAATTTCAATTCTTCACTCTTTGCTGTTTTTTCTTCCACTCTTCCCAATATTTCTTCATTCTTAGACTATGATGGTTCTTTCTGTCCTGAGACCACTTCCCCCTAGGGTTCCTTTCACTCTTCCTTCCATACTTAACACCTTCTTTTGAAAAATCTCTCTGTCCAAATTGTCTTCTCTTATATTAATTCTTTCTAGATCTTTCTTTAGCTCTTGAATTCAGATAGTCGTTGACCTTTTCTCCCAAAGGTACTTAAATATCCTTGTTGTTAATCTGGAATCATCCATTCTGTACATATGTCCTAAACATATCATTCTCCTCTTTATTATAGTTTCCGTTATGCTTTCTATAGTCCTGTATATTTCATTATATATTAATTTCCATACTGCGTTTGTTTTAACTAGGACTAAGATTTTTCTCATAATTCTTCTTTTTGGCATTTCAAGTTTGTCCGGGAAGAGCTATGAATGCATTACGTGATAAGCGCTTTTCTTTTCGATGTCAATGAACTACGACCTATATCCGTTTTACGGGTCGACATGATGGGTTAAAATCACTGACTGGACTATTAATTATATTTTCCTGGAGATGCATGTGCGACGAATTATTATCAGACGTAATTTAAGAATGGCGAGGTGCATGACACACAAATCCCCCTTTCGTCCAATCTAAAAACACTTATTTTGGGCAAATTGAAGATAGAGATATGTTCTCCTGGATATTTTTGTAGAACTTTTCATACTGAACAATTCTTACACTCATAGTATATTGATATTTTTAACGGTTTGCCCAGCGTAAGCTTAAAAAGCGCACGGACGCCAGGTTCTTTTTTTTTTTACTTTTTCACTTAAATTGGTACTGCTTGGTTTCCTTTGATCATAAATAAATGATTTTCCACAGAAACCTTCCTCGAGATATCCTTTACAGAATGGTGAAACCCGCATCAAAATCCATCCAGTGGTTCTCGAGGTTACCCATGACATCCAAGAATCGGGGACTTTGTTTTATACTAAGTAGAGATACTAGGCATTCCTTCGCATATTATAATAAATATTCTTATTTAATCGTATCGGCCTACTATGGAGCACGTCATTTCAACTGTTTTCTCTGGGCTTTGATCTTTGCCCAGTTCTCCCTTATACGTTGCCAGTGTTGCGCTTTTCTTTCTTCCATCCACATCTTTCCCGTCTTCAACTTTGGTTTTTCTTGAAAACCCTGGTGGTCGTTTAGTTTCTTCCTGAAGGGGTTGCGTTCTTGAATATCTTCACAGGTAATCTCCATCTCCTGTGGGTCACTTTCCATCTTTTCGAACCAGGCTGGCTTGGTCTTCTTACATTTGGTTGGTTACTCAGTTTAGGGGCTGCGACAAGCCGGTCATGTAGCCCCGTGTACTTTTAATTCAAGTAATGACTGCGTACATTCAATCTTCAAACAGTTCCAACTTTTACTACCAAACGCCACCGTCAACGTCTAACTAGTTCTGAACTTTCTAACTAGATGCCACCGCAGTCGGCTCCTGGCGACGAACGTTGGAACCTAAGAGCGTTAGTCAAAGATAACCTATAATTTAGCTTATCACAAATGTAATTAGTGAAGGTTCTTTATCATGCCTAAAATCTATGACATGGGACCGCCGGCTTTACTTCCCCTCCGAAGAAAGGCATACTGAGGGATTTTAACGCTCTTATGAAATCCGACGACTTCAGCCGGGTTTGAACCCGCGATCTTGGGTACAGCAGTTCAGCATGCTACCAACTACGCCACCGAAGCCGCGTTTTAAAATAGGTCATTATTATTATTATTATTATTATTATCATCATCAAATTCTGTGTTGAGTGATCTTGCCATACCGTATAAAATCCCCAGTGCAGTAGTTGTAGAAAATGTATTACCCGAGTGTATGTTAACGTCCTTGCTTAATGATGTATTATACACCCTCAGTTACTCTGGCTACCAACACTCGACTCCATTCTCTTTCTCTTGTTTTATATACACGTGAGGGGGAGAGGGGAGGAAAGGATGATGATGGTGGAAGGGGAGATGGTTGAAAAAAACCAGGCAAGGTCTTATTCATGGTGTTGTGAGGACCATACATCACCATTTCGTCCAATTTGCAAAAAAGGCACCTGCATATATACACACACACATACTCTAATACTGCCGCTAGCAAGATAATAAGAATGAAGTACACACAACATCCAATCGCTCAATTAATCCTAATCTCTCTCTGTCTCTGTTACATTATAAAAACAAAAAATATTCGGAAACACATTAAGGGTGGCTGTCGCTACCTGGCAAGGGAATGATATTTCATGTACTGTAACATCTAGCATTGATACACGTGGGATTAATACACTGTGCATCATACACGAGTAATCATTACGAAAGAAAGAGGAATTTATTAACATACACACCTCAAAGGACCAATGCATGGTCATGTTAGGAGAAGAGACGAGATTTCAAATATGACCTGGGAGGAAACATACCCCGTGAATATTCCAAAAATACTACGTTTGGACTGAATTTTCACCTAGGAACACCAATATAGCCTCATCAGCGGGTTCTTTGTGTCCGTGCCCGGACCCCCACAGGAGTAGTGAACTGTGCACTTACCTTCTTATGGAGCGCACCTGCGCTTCTTTACTGCGAGAGCTAAAAGCTCAAGCAGCATTTCACCTTCCTATAAAGGCTTCCAAAAAGATGGTATACTGGCTTTCACGGCCAGATATACTGTGAGCCCTTGAGGGTGTAGCACTATCCAGGGTGGGGCTACAAACACCCTGCCTCGTTTAGGACCTTGAGCAGAAGTCAGGAGATACTGTGAGCCCATGAGGGTGTAGCACTATCCAGGGTGGGGCTACACACATCCTGCCTCCTTAAGGGCCTTAAGCAGAAGGCAGGAGATATTGTGAGCCCTTGAGGGTGTAGCACTACCCAGGGTGGGGCTACACACACCCTGCCTCCTTTAGGGCCTTGAGAAGAAGGTAGAAGATACTGTGAGCCCTTGAGGATGTAGCACTATCCAGGGTGGGGCTACACACACCCTATCTCCTTAAGGGCCTTGAGCAGAACTTACTATGAAAAGAAAGGAAGAGGTCTGACCCTCGAAGCAAAAGGGAATCAGGAAAGATGAGACAAGGGCCCATTAAAAATGAAAGACACCCTAGGCATCCTAGGCTTCGGATACCCTAATACAGTCGGGGTTGGAAGAGACGACCGTGGGGAGCACGTCCTAAGTACAGTCAAACTTCACGTATATATGGAATTTTCGATATCTCGAAGTAGTTACTATCTCCGAAAATATTTCGAGATATCGAAATTCGACTGTGCGTGGAAGCAATGCCAGACTCATCTAGAGTCGGAACGGGTTGACGAGCTAACGATCTAGCCTATCACCACATCTTCGGCCAGCATCAAACCGTCGAGTCGTGTCGAGTTAAGAATTCAGGGAACAGTATGTGTAGATAAACGCCTTCACGGCCCGGAAGACTATTAGAATAGTTCATGTTTTTGGGATATTGCCCTGTAAAAATACAATTTATGCTCCACGATTTCGAAATGTAGCCTAAATATTATATGTCAGAAAACTGTATCATAATGAAGGTTATTATAACACTATTTCTCATTATGAAACAGTTTCTCCCACCAATCCGAGCTCATGAAACAGTTGTGTGACCAATTAGGTAAGGATAGCATCGCACCTGCCCTCACTTCCACGGCCTCCTATTTAAAATTCACTGCGTGGCTAGTGTCATAGTGGGTTATTCCAGGAGGCCATGGTCAATTACAAGGTATTCTCTGCGTCCCATGCGCTATGTTCAGTACATAAAACTGGCGAAATCTCGACAGATATTTATGAATATTTATGTTCGAACATAAAATAGTTTATAATTATCGTCGAACATAAACAGTCGTATGCAACTCGCCTATAATGGTAATTAAGACACTCGTATGGAAACCTAACCTACTCGTGTCTTATTGCCATTATAGGCTCGTTGCATAATGTACTATTAAAATTCTAAACGTTTCGAAAGGAGCGTTTTCTCCTTTTTAATACAATTAAAACAATGTGGCAAAAGAAAGTGTATCAATGAGATTACAAAAACTACAGAAGTTCCCCTGTTCGTCACCAGAGAGCGGGGGGGGGGGGGATGGAAGGAAGGATCGATATAAGGAAACAGAAACAAAAGGGAAGTGTGTATCTGTACTGTACCCATGTGAGTAATCTCGGTGGATAATATGCATCTGCCTCCAGCTAGCATCAGCTCTCAGGCGTGTACGGTAACCCCAATTTAGCAGTGCATATTTTGGATTTGAGGCTAAAAGGTATCAACTCTACAATGATAAGGCACAACTCTATTCTAAAACTTTAATTCATTAAAATAAATCATGGCTTCAAACACAAAACAATACCCAAAAAGCATAAAATAAAGCAAACAAAATTTTTCCTTCCACAATCCATAAGTAAACAAATATAAAATCACAACAAAGTCATACCTAGCCATAAGGCTTTACCCTTCTGTGAACTTCACAAGGATATACTAGTGCGCTGATGCACCTACGACTTCAAAACAAACTGTACATTAACATAACAGTCATACAATGTGACTTCTTTAATATTACAACAAGGATTATTCCTTAAACCTCTTTATGTTAAACAATTATGTGTGCCGTGCGTGTTTTAATATTTTTCTTCTCACCAATGAAATGCTTTGCATGCATTTACCTATTTGGACGTTGCACCAAAATCGACGTGCAACTCCATAATTATGTAAGCTACCCCCTACACATCCTCCAATTATATGGTTTCACCGCATGCTGTCTGTGATTCCTAGATAAAACGTTACGTTATAGCTTATGTCGGATTGTACGATAGACTACCTCGCGCTCATGGCGATTGGCATCTAGTCACCAACTACATGACTTGGCTCCAGTGACAGTACAAATATATCATGTAACTATTCGTCAGATGGCTAAAATAATGAACCATCAGGATGAACTATAATTATCCATGTGTTCACAAACCACATGGCTATAATACTCAACATAACAATCTTGCATTATATGTCATTTTAACAAGGTCTAGACTCTTCCCTTTATAACTTGCCTGAGCGGCCCGGGTGGCTAGCACCGACCCTCGGCTAAGGAAGTCGCTACACAATAGAAAGTGGAATGGGTCGTTTCACCAATTATCTCGACCTTCCTAAAAGTTTGAAAGCCTCCCTCTCTCTAAGCAGTGAAGATTTACAAGACAAAATACTGTGTCCTGACCGACACACATGTTCCCAAAGGATCTTAATTGACTATTATGCCAACAGGTATTGAATGAGCTTTTGTAATTATTCCTACGTCGAGGATAACGATTAATTAATGGCCTCACATGGGTCCATTCAACATGAAGGTTCGGGGTTCGCAAAGCATGAGCCTGGCGGTTGACCGATGTCTCAAGCATAATATGGGCGCACAAAACCACTGTCGCCATGAGTTTTCGCTGCCAACGAGCGTAAATAACTCATCAATAAGTTCTCGGGAAATCATAGAGCTGCGAGGTGTCCTTGTTTCCTCGACTCTGTCAAGATTCCAGCCCGGAACACATTTCAATCCTTTCTTCAGAGTTAGGGTCCATCACTAAAACTCTGGAATAAATAATATCTCCAACAATGTCCACGACATAGGAGAATTCATACGTAGAATAGACTATCTGGCCCCTAATGCTCCATGCTACGACACTCCGACCTATAATATTAAGAGAAATCTAACATTTACTCTATAAGCTTCTCAATTAAGCTGCAAATTCAATTCACTAAAAGCTCTTTCATTACTGGTATCATTACTGAATATCTGCAATATTCTGATATAAAACTTCTTTCCATAATTACTGAAATGTAATCTCACTGTAACATCTTCCTGCTTAGATTGATAAGTCTTGCACTTAGCGTTAATAATTCTCGCTTCCAACATTTATTTGTTTCCTGATGTGTTCATTCATACTCTTAATAACCATTATTATTATTATCATCATTTCTCACTGACATAAATGACCAAAATCATCATTTATTATTATTCTCATATAAATTACCAAAATTTCCGACATAGCTAGACGTTTTAAATTCGAACAATCGCGTTCGTTGCATTTACATAACTGATTGCCATTCTTAATTCATAGTGGGAATAATTACTCCACTTAATGATGCAAATCAACATTTCAACTCTATAAAAATCAACTCAATACTGATTAAACATGGAGGATCAGCCTCCTAACTGACTTCTACTGGCATCTATAAGGAATTCACAATATCTTTACGGAATCACAGACATGCAGCGGTCCAAACTTCTACATAATCATAACCATATTTTGTGGGGTACTTACATCTCTATAGGCATCTAAGGTGGCTCCGACCAATCATATTCTTCCATGTCGCCCGCCATAATGGGTTTAACGCGACATATTTCTCCTGTTTACACACATTTGATTACACATAATTTCTATCACCAACACGACACGTTGCATACCTTTCAGGAAGTTATCACTCCCCAAACATGTGAAACACTTCATCAAACACAACTTTAAATGATATTTTTACATATGCATTACACTGAACACTCGTCACTTTATACACACTTCAATGCTGAAATTCCCTAGCAGAGATCGAAATTGCAGGTGTCGACGGCATCTTACGTTACCAACTCCTGATTGAAAGTCTGGTTATCTGCTCTCGGAACTCTCCAACAGTTTTTATGAATATCATTCCTACAGTAAGCGTCCTGCGTTACATCAATACGCTGGCTCCCAAACATGAGCGTTAACATCTGGTACTCTCATGGCAATACCAAACACTTAGTAGAGTTTCTTTCGCGCATTCTATCGTAGTTACACATATACGATTAGTTAATCTTATACACACTGCGCTTAATAAAGTTCAACACTTTCACAAATAATTATATACAATAGTTCTACCGTTAGTCTATACGGTGCTTCATAACTGAACACGTCATAGTTCGTGCTGCTGATTATGCCTGTATCACGACTATTATTCATACAAGCATGTTTACTGTTTCTTTTACACATACCAGTCTTTGTTCGGCGTCTTGATGAACAGAATCGTCATGCGTTTTGCCTTGACGAACTTGCTTCAACCTGGCTGTAGCTGACTGAAGTTTCACTCGAAGACTGCACGTAACTTATTTGAAGACTTCTGTATGCGGCTTACACGCTGTCTCGTACTGCTGCATATTTGCTGCATACTGGTTGCAACTTATTGCCATTGTGCTACAATTGACAATTGAGTAAGACTGTAACTGGCTGTAACTGCGCTTGGCGGCATGTAGACTGAACTTGGCTGCGTCTCGACTGGCTTACAACTGAGTAACACTGAGCATAGCTGAGAGCTCCTCCTGGGGTCTACTCCCTTATATCGGATTTCCACAGAAAGTAGAGCAAGATCTTCCCGCGTAATCTTGGCTCCTCTCACAGCATGATTCAGGTCTTCAAACCATGATCATTGCGTTCCTCTCTCTTCACAGGTCCCAAAACTATCTGTGTGCAAAAGAATCGCTCGTCCAATTAATTAATATTAATTCCTTTCTCCATGGCGTGGGACGCTACCTAACGGGAAACCCCCGGCAACATCTTCACATCCATCCGCGAACAATGGTCGTTTTACAGTCCTTACGCACATCATTAAATACGCACCAATTTCGCAGGTAAAAGACTCTAAAATTATCTTCTTGCCAAGATATTCACCTGTGTGCAACTCTCACCTCGATTCGTTACTCCAATCACGAGTAATCAATGATTTTTCTGGGCATTTCTCCGCCCCTACTCTAAATCCATTCTCCGTCGGGGAATAACTATGTCATTATTCAGGCCTCACCCCTGCTCCAGACGACATAATGGGGTCGCAGAGATGGACGTGGCTCCACTGGGACCAACCCACAATTCTGGGCCAATTAGTAAATGTCAGCTCTGCCCTCCTCTGTGCTTCAAGCCTCCAATAGCTTACACCAAATCGTCTTATAATGATATAATCTGCTCATTATTTCCTACATTATTTTAATAAATAATGCCATTTCATCAAAAACCACACCAGTGATTAAATATACATTTCTTTCGAGGGGTTTTTACCAAGAAACTCCCTGTACAGATCTCTGGTTCGCTCCCTGGTGGAACCTTTATACTGAGATCACAGTCTCTGAGAACCATGTTCGATTCCAGTCAGCATAACCCCATCGGGTTCATGTTCCCCTTGCAAAACTTATAAAAGTCCAATGCAAGTGGCTTATATAAGTAACCAGCTGACTGTCGACCACCGTCTGTGTTTACGTCTGGGGTCCTTCACCTTGTCTGGCTGCGAGTGGGTTAGTAGTGTTCCCCCTTCCACACTCGGCCTTGTTTCTGAGCTGTCTATTCTCCCTGCGAAGGGTCGCGTTTACAGCCTCAACCTCTCTGGCCACTCTGACCATTTCTTCATAGAATTCTCGCAAACACTGGCATTCTTTCTGCTCTCCGCTTACACTGGGTAAACTGTCTGCTTCTCGTCCCGTCTCGCCGTTCCAACATTCAGGTCTGCCTGCTTGGCTGCCTCCGCTCTCCACGTTGAGTTGGGTGTGCGTTACTAATTCTTCTTCTGGTTCGTCGAATTCTTCTGGCGAGTAATAAACTTTTAAGTTGGCTATGTTCATAACGACCTCGTTTCCATTCTCTAAATGCCTTAACCTGTAAGCATTGTTCTGGAGGTCTCTTATCACTTCGAACGGGCCGTGGTAAGCAAAAATAAACTTTTTATACTTCCGTGCCTCTGGATCTGAACTGGCGGGTTTCTTAATTAAAACTTTCTGTCCCACGAGAAGCGGTTTATGATACCTCTTCGCACGATTCCTTCTCTGACGTCTCTCCGCCTGTGCTTTGAGATATTCAAAGGTTCGTTGGATCCTCAATTCTCTACCGGGCTGTGCGTCTACTGGTAATGGAATAACACCATTCCACGGTCTCTCTGGTCTCTGATCCAGATGTAGAGTAACGGGAACCTGACCTGTCGCCTCATGTACAGTATTATTTACACAGTATTCAATGACTTCTAGAAATTCAATCCAACGCCAATTCGCTTCAGAACAGTAGATCTTCATGTATTTCTGGACCTCTCTCATTACTCTTTCAACGGGACTTGCCTCAGGATGGCGAATGGTAGATAAAATCTGCCTAATTCCTAGAGTTTCCAGTTCTCGACGAAATTCTGCACTAGTAAAGCAACTTCCGTGGTCCGAGAGAATGTTATCCGGCTTCCCAAGAATCGGAATAACTCTCTCTTTCAGGCGCTTCAAGACCTGTTTTGAACTTGTCTTTTGAATGGGGCACAACACCACCATTTTCGAAAATACATCCATGGCTACAAAAATGTGTCTATTGCCTCTACGTGCTCTAGGCAATGGTCCAAAGTTGTCGATACTCAATAGCTGCCTTGGCTTCTCTGGTAACAACGGGATAGGTCGTTGCCTCATTAAAAAGGGATTCGGCTTTACCCTTTGGCAAAGATCACATGTTCTAATAGCATTTCTCACCGTTTCTCTCAATTTTGGCCAAGTAAATGCTTCCTTCAACAGAGCACAAATTTTATCTATTCCAGGATGTCCAAATGCTCTGTGGGCTAGCCATACTAATCTCCTCTGCAAAGATGCAGGAATTACAATCCTTTGACGTGTGTGATCCACATCGTCCCACTTGTGTAATATCTGATTATACCATACATAATCTGTTGCCAATGCCTCCGCCTCTCTGTATATCGCAGTTCCCCTTGCTAAGCGTCCCTCGAAGTAATCGATTATCATCTTCAACCATGGGTCTTCGCGTTGTAGGTTGGTAATGTTCCTTAAGTCATCCAACGTCTTCTGATCTCGATTCTCAATCTGGACCGCTAGTACTTCTTCTTCTCTAGGGTAACGACTTAATATGTCCGGTATTACATTCTCTTTCCCTGGACAGTATTCTATTTCCACATTAAATTGCTGGATATACAGGGACCATCTTGTCAATCTCTGACTAGACAAATCCGTCTTTAACAAAAATGTTAAAGCTTTATGGTCTGTTCTCAGAACTATTCGGAAGCCGTACACGAGTTTGTGCCACGATTGCAACGCGTACAAAATTGCGAGCAATTCTATCTCTGTGATCGTGTAGTTTTTCTCATGGGCTTTCAGTCTTCTGCTTATAAAGGCGATAAAAACTTTCTTCTCAGGCTGGTCAACATTTTCCTGGAATAGCATCGCTCCAATCCCAATAAGTGATGCATCCGTCTGTATGATAAACTTCTGGGTATAATCTGGGTATCCCAGTTTCACATATTCCAAAAGCATTTGTTTTGACCTCACGAATGCTTCCTGACATTGCTCCGTCCAATTCCATCTGCCGCCTTTCTTCAATAGGTCCTGCAGTGGTGCTACTGTCGCAGTATAGTTTGGGCAGTGGTTCGAAAAGAATCCAATTACTCCCAAATACTGTCGGACGTGCTTAACTTTCGTGGGTCGAGGGAAATTTCGAATTACCTCCAATTTACCTGGATTAGGCTTCACTCCATTTGCATCAATAACATGCCCTAGGAATTTAACTTCCCTCTGACAGAAGTGCGATTTCTTGATATTGACCTTAAAGTTCGCTTCTCGAAGGTCATCTAGCAACTTCTTCAGGTCTCTCATGTGCTCCTCCAGAGATTCTGATGTGAGTAGAATGTCGTCTACATATCTGATGGTACTCTCTTTAACCTCATCTGATAGATTGCGATCTAACGCTCTTATCAGGGCTGAACCAGCTGTTTTCAATCCAAAAGGTAGCCTTAAAAATGTGAATGTCTGTTGATCAAACATAAATCCTGTCAACAGACTAGTTTTCTTCTCTAATTCAAGATGGTGGAAACTGGATGTGATATCCAAATTTGAGAATATAGTTTTCCCTCTAAACTTCCTGAGGATCTCTTTAATAGGTGGCACTTGGTCAAATTCCGGAATAACTCTCAAATTTAGGCGTCTCAGGTCCAAGCAGACTCTGACAGATCCGTCTGACTTTGGTACAATTACCAATGGACTTACATAAGGCGTAGGAGTTTTCTCAATAACGCCGGCCTCCAACATCTCCTGAATTGCCTCTTTCACTTTAGCATAATGCTTTTCAGCTATAGGGTAGGGTTTCTGCCTAAATGGTGTCCAATCACTGACTTGAAAAGCATAAGTGAAGTTCTTTATCCGACCAGGTCTCGAATCAAATACTTCCTTCTGTTCCAGTAATAACTGCTTTAAATTTTCCTTCTCTTTTAGCCCAATTTTCGCTTCTTCTAGCTTCTCCGAAATGTATTCTTCCAATTTGGGTTCCAGATCTTTTTCCAAGTCTGTGGCTAGTGTTTTGAGCTCCGCTTCTAACTGCTCAATAGCTAACACTTCTTCATCAGCCACATCTCTGTATGTATGCCATACTTGTTCACTGGATCCTGGTTCAATTTCATTGAGTGCGACCTCTAAGCCTTCAGCTTCTTCATTCACATGGAACATAACCCTGTCCTGTGCTAGGTCAATTATCACTCTGTATTCCCTTATAAACTCTGCCCCAATAAGTAGGTTATAAGGTAGTTTGTTTACTAACAGAAAACTCTGTGAGAAAATAGAGCCTCCTATCTGTAAATCTAGGAATACCTGGTATTTACATATCATTGTTCTGTCTGGAATTACCCCTTTAATTTTGACACTGGAGATCGGTATCTTCAAAATGTTCTCTCTCCGGGCTATTTCATTATATAGAGCTTGTGTCATCAGGCTTACTGTTGATCCCGTATCTAACAGACTTCTGACTTTTAATCCTGCCACTCTCACAATTATAATAGGCAATTCTCTCTTGACCATGACCTGTGGTCCTCCTGTATCCTCAATCAATTCTTCTGGTTTGGCTATCCAATTGATGATGTTAATAGACTTCCATCCATCAGTCTCGAGCTCTTCTAATTTTGGCGTTTTTTTTTTCTTCAGCGCCCGCCCCTTTGGAGTTCCTTCTCTCCTGTTCGCTGCGCTGTAGTTCCAAACTCTTAGCTCCATCTCCATATCTGTCTGGCGATGTCCTGTTCTGCATGACTTCTTGCCAGCGGACTTGTGATTTCTGGGGCTCATCTCCCCTTTCTTCGAGGTATCGCAAAGAAGCATGATATCGCTCTTCTGCCTCGTCATCGAAGTTATTTCTTCTCTCTTGGGGTCTCCAATTTCTATTATTGCCTTCCTGGCCATTATTACCTCCATTGTTATGGTACGGTTTGCCCCTGTTATTGTGTTTATTCCACGAACTTCGACCTCTTCCTGCTTTATTAGCATTTCCTTTGTACCTTGACTGCCATTTTCTGGGTTCCTGTTCCCATTGCCGTCCATAGGAATCTAAAGTTTCTGTGCTCGTGGCTTTGTTGTTCCTTGGAGCTTGCTGTTGGTCAGTCTGTGTGTTGGTCACGTGGACTTGTTCCACGGTTCGACTCTGACGCATAGTATTTGCTGTGGTGAGGTCCAGTTGCCTTAGAACTGTCTCCATTTCCATAGCCGTTTTCGCATTAGCCGAGATTAGTAGCCTTTGGATCTCGTATGGAAGCTGTTTGGCGATAGCAATGCATAGCTCCAGTTCACTAGGTTTTTGATCCAGCTCTTTAAAACGACACATCTGCGATATGAAGAATTCTGCGTACTTTGTCGGGTTGTTCGTGCTGTACTTTTTGGCATACAAATCCAGCCGTAAATTCTGCTGAGTCGCGGCGTCCCAATATCTCTTCAAGAATGCCTCGCGGAATTCCTCAACAGTATCAAAAGTGTAACGGAAGCTGCGAAACCATAATGCGCACTCCCCCTCTGTTAACTTCTCTATAGCACGTAGCCTACGCTCCTGCGGTATTCGTGCATCATTGAGATATTCAGTCACTTCCTTTAACCAATATTTTGGTGTCATACTACAGTGACTACCTGAAAATTTCCTAGGTTTTTCTTCGCTTGCCCTAATGACGTTTATCACCTGGGTGTGCATCGCGTTTTCATGTGGCGTCGATGCCGCAATTGGTACACCTGGCGTCATGTAAGGACTTTCTCCTGCGCCTGCAGCGTTTCTGCTTATAGGTTGGGTTTCTAGGTCTGCCTACCTTGTTTTTCTCATATCCTCTATGCTGCCTTCACTTGACTTAGGATCTTTCAGAAGTGTCTCCTCCTGTGCTATTATCCTAGTCTCCATTTGGTTATGGCGCATTTCTGCTCTTTCTAGGCGAGTAATGACTTCTTTTTCTATTCTCATAAGCCTATCTCGGTTTTCCTCGGCTACTTGAAAAATTTTCACCTTGTCTTCTTTCAGACTTTGTTTGATATGGGATATTTCATCCTCTACGTCCTCTTTAATTTGAGCAAGGGTCTTGTCGCTTGCCTCTGTTTTCTGGCCTTCTCTTATTTCGAGTTCTTCTCTCAGACCTTTAATTTCATCTTGAATGTGTCCATTGACTTTAGACAATTCATTCCGGACCTTGGTGATCTCGCCTCTATTTTCCTCTTGTCTTTTATTGACCATGACAATGTCGCTTTGCACTTGGTCCAGTTCTTTATGAACTTTACCCATCTGACTTTTCACGTTGCCTACCAGCTCCTTACTTTCATGAGCGATAGCCTTAATTTCGCCTATTTCCTGGCATTGACCTAATATATTCTGGTCCTGTTTCTTGAGGTCACCGTTAATTGCTCTAGCGTAGCTTTTCAATTTCTGGTCCCATTTGGAGTCGTTCTCCTCTAATCTCTGGTCTACTGTTTTCGTAAACTCTGCGAACTGTTTCGCTTGGCGTTCGAGATTCGCCTCATTTTGGATCTGAATATCCTTAATATCGTTAGACAACGCCTCTAATTTACTGTTGGTTTGCTCCTGAGCATGCCTACACGCTTGCAAATTACCCTCAAGTTTGGCTTCTATAGCCTCGAAACGTTTGTCAGTATTTACCTGCATTTCCGATACAATGCTTACAACAGTATCTGTTACTTCGGTCTTAATGACTTCTTGCATTTGACCTAACTTATTATCTAGTGCAACCTGATTTGCATTAATTGCCTCCTGATGGGCATCTAAACGAGCATTTATACTATCCTGGAAAGCTTTGGTTTCCAGTTTGTTCTGCACGTGAGCAGCATCAAAATGCTGTTTCAGTCCTGCAATAACTTGCAAGATCTCCTGCGTACCTGACATTTTCCAATAACACACTTAAATATGCAGGCAGGCTTCCTGGAAAAATATGTGGATACGTTTCGAAGAGAAACATCAAACACTGCACACATATTGTGAAGTCGTACAAAACCTGATAATATTATGGTAGATTGTGGATTGGGTAAGTAACGCTCGTACCCTTAGGCCATTCTCTTCTCAATAGAGAGATTCTGCGTTACCTCAAAAGCCTACTGAATTCAAAAATCACTCAAACACAGTTTGAGGCAAAACAATTACTATGGTTTTCCCCATGAAATACCATAAAAAATCTATGGGTTTTCCCTAAATCCCATAAGCTCCACGTATTCTGGGCGCCATGATAAATGAGATCAAAGGGTGGTATTAGTAGGACATCGGCCATATTTTGATTTACTATAAAAACTGTTCAGGGAGTGGTTTTTTTACTGCCGAAAGCCCTACTTGGGCCACGCCATGATAAATTATAGAGATTTATCACTATCTATCAAAATTTATATATACGTATCGGAACTTAGCTATGGATTAGGAGCGGTCACACCCTACTTCGTTAATTCTTACTTTAATAGAGTTGTGTGCATTAAATCTGACCGACTTTAGTCGTACCTTTAGCTCAAATCACAGTATAGGACATCAATTCCCATGTACCCATGTGAGTAATCTCGGTGGATAATATGCATCTGCCTCCAGCTAGCATCAGCTCTCAGGCGTGTACGGTAACCCCAATTTAGCAGTGCATATTTTGGATTTGAGGCTAAAAGGTATCAACTCTACAATGATAAGGCACAACTCTATTCTAAAACTTTAATTCATTAAAATAAATCATGGCTTCAAACACAAAACAATACCCAAAAAGCATAAAATAAAGCAAACAAAATTTTTCCTTCCACAATCCATAAGTAAACAAATATAAAATCACAACAAAGTCATACCTAGCCATAAGGCTTTACCCTTCTGTGAACTTCACAAGGATATACTAGTGCGCTGATGCACCTACGACTTCAAAACAAACTGTACATTAACATAACAGTCATACAATGTGACTTCTTTAATATTACAACAAGGATTATTCCTTAAACCTCTTTATGTTAAACAATTATGTGTGCCGTGCGTGTTTTAATATTTTTCTTCTCACCAATGAAATGCTTTGCATGCATTTACCTATTTGGACGTTGCACCAAAATCGACGTGCAACTCCATAATTATGTAAGCTACCCCCTACACATCCTCCAATTATATGGTTTCACCGCATGCTGTCTGTGATTCCTAGATAAAACGTTACGTTATAGCTTATGTCGGATTGTACGATAGACTACCTCGCGCTCATGGCGATTGGCATCTAGTCACCAACTACATGACTTGGCTCCAGTGACAGTACAAATATATCATGTAACTATTCGTCAGATGGCTAAAATAATGAACCATCAGGATGAACTATAATTATCCATGTGTTCACAAACCACATGGCTATAATACTCAACATAACAATCTTGCATTATATGTCATTTTAACAAGGTCTAGACTCTTCCCTTTATAACTTGCCTGAGCGGCCCGGGTGGCTAGCACCGACCCTCGGCTAAGGAAGTCGCTACACAATAGAAAGTGGAATGGGTCGTTTCACCAATTATCTCGACCTTCCTAAAAGTTTGAAAGCCTCCCTCTCTCTAAGCAGTGAAGATTTACAAGACAAAATACTGTGTCCTGACCGACACACATGTTCCCAAAGGATCTTAATTGACTATTATGCCAACAGGTATTGAATGAGCTTTTGTAATTATTCCTACGTCGAGGATAACGATTAATTAATGGCCTAACATGGGTCCATTCAACATGAAGGTTCGGGGTTCGCAAAGCATGAGCCTGGCGGTTGACCGATGTCTCAAGCATAATATGGGCGCACAAAACCACTGTCGCCATGAGTTTTCGCTGCCAACGAGCGTAAATAACTCATCAATAAGTTCTCGGGAAATCATAGAGCTGCGAGGTGTCCTTGTTTCCTCGACTCTGTCAAGATTCCAGCCCGGAACACATTTCAATCCTTTCTTCAGAGTTAGGGTCCATCACTAAAACTCTGGAATAAATAATATCTCCAACAATGTCCACGACATAGGAGAATTCATACGTAGAATAGACTATCTGGCCCCTAATGCTCCATGCTACGACACTCCGACCTATAATATTAAGAGAAATCTAACATTTACTCTATAAGCTTCTCAATTAAGCTGCAAATTCAATTCACTAAAAGCTCTTTCATTACTGGTATCATTACTGAATATCTGCAATATTCTGATATAAAACTTCTTTCCATAATTACTGAAATGTAATCTCACTGTAACATCTTCCTGCTTAGATTGATAAGTCTTGCACTTAGCGTTAATAATTCTCGCTTCCAACATTTATTTGTTTCCTGATGTGTTCATTCATACTCTTAATAACCATTATTATTATTATCATCATTTCTCACTGACATAAATGACCAAAATCATCATTTATTATTATTCTCATATAAATTACCAAAATTTCCGACATAGCTAGACGTTTTAAATTCGAACAATCGCGTTCGTTGCATTTACATAACTGATTGCCATTCTTAATTCATAGTGGGAATAATTACTCCACTTAATGATGCAAATCAACATTTCAACTCTATAAAAATCAACTCAATACTGATTAAACATGGAGGATCAGCCTCCTAACTGACTTCTACTGGCATCTATAAGGAATTCACAATATCTTTACGGAATCACAGACATGCAGCGGTCCAAACTTCTACATAATCATAACCATATTTTGTGGGGTACTTACATCTCTATAGGCATCTAAGGTGGCTCCGACCAATCATATTCTTCCATGTCGCCCGCCATAATGGGTTTAACGCGACATATTTCTCCTGTTTACACACATTTGATTACACATAATTTCTATCACCAACACGACACGTTGCATACCTTTCAGGAAGTTATCACTCCCCAAACATGTGAAACACTTCATCAAACACAACTTTAAATGATATTTTTACATATGCATTACACTGAACACTCGTCACTTTATACACACTTCAATGCTGAAATTCCCTAGCAGAGATCGAAATTGCAGGTGTCGACGGCATCTTACGTTACCAACTCCTGATTGAAAGTCTGGTTATCTGCTCTCGGAACTCTCCAACAGTTTTTATGAATATCATTCCTACAGTAAGCGTCCTGCGTTACATCAATACGCTGGCTCCCAAACATGAGCGTTAACATCTGGTACTCTCATGGCAATACCAAACACTTAGTAGAGTTTCTTTCGCGCATTCTATCGTAGTTACACATATACGATTAGTTAATCTTATACACACTGCGCTTAATAAAGTTCAACACTTTCACAAATAATTATATACAATAGTTCTACCGTTAGTCTATACGGTGCTTCATAACTGAACACGTCATAGTTCGTGCTGCTGATTATGCCTGTATCACGACTATTATTCATACAAGCATGTTTACTGTTTCTTTTACACATACCAGTCTTTGTTCGGCGTCTTGATGAATAGAATCGTCATGCGTTTTGCCTTGACGAACTTGCTTCAACCTGGCTGTAGCTGACTGAAGTTTCACTCGAAGACTGCACGTAACTTATTTGAAGACTTCTGTATGCGGCTTACACGCTGTCTCGTACTGCTGCATATTTGCTGCATACTGGTTGCAACTTATTGCCATCGTGCTACAATTGACAATTGAGTAAGACTGTAACTGGCTGTAACTGCGCTTGGCGGCATGTAGACTGAACTTGGCTGCGTCTCGACTGGCTTACAACTGAGTAACACTGAGCATAGCTGAGAGCTCCTCCTGGGGTCTACTCCCTTATATCGGATTTCCACAGAAAGTAGAGCAACATCTTCCCGCGTAATCTTGGCTCCTCTCACAGCATGATTCAGGTCTTCAAACCATGATCATTGCGTTCCTCTCTCTTCACAGGTCCCAAAACTATCTGTGTGCAAAAGAATCGCTCGTCCAATTAATTAATATTAATTCCTTTCTCCATGGCGTGGGACGCTACCTAACGGGAAACCCCCGGCAACATCTTCACATCCATCCGCGAACAATGGTCGTTTTACAGTCCTTACGCACATCATTAAATACGCACCAATTTCGCAGGTAAAAGACTCTAAAATTATCTTCTTGCCAAGATATTCACCTGTGTGCAACTCTCACCTCGATTCGTTACTCCAATCACGAGTAATCAATGATTTTTCTGGGCATTTCTCCGCCCCTACTCTAAATCCATTCTCCGTCGGGGAATAACTATGTCATTATTCAGGCCTCACCCCTGCTCCAGACGACATAATGGGGTCGCAGAGATGGACGTGGCTCCACTGGGACCAACCCACAATTCTGGGCCAATTAGTAAATGTCAGCTCTGCCCTCCTCTGTGCTTCAAGCCTCCAATAGCTTACACCAAATCGTCTTATAATGATATAATCTGCTCATTATTTCCTACATTATTTTAATAAATAATGCCATTTCATCAAAAACCACACCAGTGATTAAATATACATTTCTTTCGAGGGGTTTTTACCAAGAAACTCCCTGTACAGATCTCTGGTTCGCTCCCTGGTGGAACCTTTATACTGAGATCACAGTCTCTGAGAACCATGTTCGATTCCAGTCAGCATAACCCCATCGGGTTCAGTACGGTACCCGATGTTTCCCTTTTGTTTTGTTTCCTTATATCCGTCCATCTCTCTCCCTCCCCCCACTCTTTCTCCTTATAATTTTCCTCCCGCCCCCTTTTCCTACTCCTTCCTTACTACTCTGTCCGCCGATCTAATTAATATGGCGCGTTTTTCTACCAAGGTCCATACAGTAGTTTCTGGCTGCTCTCTGGTGACGAACAGGGGTATTTCTCTAGATTTTGTAAGCTCATTGACACACATTATTTGGCCACATTGTTTTAATTTTATTGAAAAAGGAGGCAAGGTTCCTTAGAGTAAATGTATTTGGAGTTTCGCTGTTCACCTCGGCTATCCTGAATTGCGTCTGGGATATGCCGTCCGTGCACCTTATAACCTTACGCTGGGTTAACAGTTAAAGATACCGGGCGAAGCCGAGGCTGGTTTCTAGTTGAGGATAAAGGAATGATTTACTTCCACCGCTGTATCTCCAGGCATATGAGAAAACCAGCAATGCAGCAATGTATTGAGAATTCCAGCACGTCCCGATTCTAAGATGAGTCACTAGCGAGTAGCGAGCAGGTGGAACATAAATCAATGGGGGGCTGCCATATTCTGCTACAGTCATATCCAGAACAATAACACGGGTAATTTATTTTGACACCACAATACAATAATCTATTCTGCCTTCCTTCCCCCCTTTCCTTTCATTTCAATCAGTCCCATAATTCAAGACGAAGGGAACACAATCAAAAGAGACCAAGCAATATGATAATTACCAGGTACAGACGATAGCTATTACAGTAGTACGTCCATGTGCTAAGAACTTTCAGAAAATGATGATTATTCGCGGATTCATTTGTTTTTAACTACTATCATTAATACAGTTCTCCCCACTGAATTAAGAACGACCTATTCAAGATACGTCCATACACTGGTAATAATGATAATAATAATTCAAAAATTGCAGACATTGAAAAGCAAGGACGCAAAATTCCTAGAGAAATATTCAGCCCTACAGAAGAAAATGTAATTTGTATCAAGAGCCGAACTGCAGACCTCTATAGTCTCACAGACAGTTTCACAAACACTGTTCGCAGGAGACAGTTGGGCACATATTCATGATGTACAACAATAGATTAACAAAAAGAAGATTCAATAGAAGGATAAATTGGATGGAGAAAACACTTCCAAGATGGCTGAAGTAGGTATAGAGCCTGCTTCTTCTCAATTTTGCCTCACGAGGCTGAGTGTACCCCGTTCCAGCCCTCATACCAGAATTAAATGAATTGGCAGAGTCAGGGATCAATTCAGGGCCTCCGCATTTAACTAAGTAACTAACTAACTAAAGGAAGGAAGGAAGGTAGGAAGGACTAAATAAATAAATAAATAAATACACTCTTAAAGACCCTATCAACTACCGAGATGTCTGAAATTCGTACTTTTAAGGAATCTTGAACTGACACGAGGTTGTCGCATTCTGGTGTTGAAGACAACAGTTAATAATGCCGTGAAGCTTGTTTCAGGGACTGTACAGTACTGTACTTACAGTTAACAGGCATGAGTTATGTCGACACTCACAGGAGTAAGGAAGGATGCCCGTTACAGAAAACATATTTCACCAATCATAAATATCACAAGAGTCACACTAAACTGACACTGTAATTCCAAGGGTCCAGGCTCTGAGTTATGACCACAAAAACAAGACATTATATTTTCTTTTATAACACAAGAATTAATTTTCTAAACTGAAAACTTAGCTGACATGAGTAACCAGGCGCGGATTCATGGGGGGGGGGGGGCAACGGGGGTCATCCCCCCCCCCCCAAACGGAGACAATTTTTTTTGCAAACTAAAAAAAAAACCACAATAACCAGACAAATAAAACTTAACGAATTTTAACTGAAAAACAGTTTTTTTTTTCATTTTATTCAATACTGAAAATATCTTTATTGCAATTATTATGTTCTGTTACAACTGTACATATTTACAACTTCATAGCTGTTATATAAAAACGATTATTTATATAACAAAATCAACTCGTCTATTTTGTTTAACAAACCTTGTGATTACCGAATCGATGTCTATAGTGATGTCACGATGAATGTGCAGCAATGCACGGATAGGAATTTGGGGCTTTTTTGGCAACAAAAAATTTTGCCGACGTCCAAACTGCAAGCTTGGTTGGCAATTTAAGCTGTGACTTTCTCCCTTTGTCCGTACCAACTCGACTTGCCGAAACTGTAACGTACCTTGATACTTTTCTCGAAGCTCGATGTAAAAATCGCAAAACACGCCGTTGCAATTTGCAATTTGCATTGTTAGTAATACAATTTTTCTTAACAATTTCGATTCTGCAACCCCCCCCCCCCCCCCCAAGCCAAACTCTAGATCCGCGCATGTGAGTAACATATTTGTAATTACAAATAACACATAAAACACAGATGATTGACCTCTTACATTCCTCACATGAAGCTTGGAATGTCAGAACAGAAAATTGCTAAGTATCTTAGAGGTCGGTAGCATATGCCAACTCATGGACCCAGTGTTACACCGAGGCAAAACCTTCGCAGCTAAAATTGAGATGTCTAAAAAACATTAACAATAAATTATAACTTTCAGTTGGTCATTACAACATAATTGTAATTGCTGGAATAAATAACCTGAGATATATTACATATTATATAAATAATTCATGTTTTTTTGGGGGTTAATGCCGTGTGAAATTAAATTAGAACCATACGTTTCGGAGAACTCAGAGCTCCGACGTGAGGGGAACTGCTTACCTGACTTATATTCACAACACCACTGACCGCGTTGCTAAGATTCTCCGCAACCACAAGATAAAAACAGTTTTCGGCACTATGACGAAAATTGGTCAACGTTTAGCATTAAACAAAGATAAATTGTCCCCAATACTACAACCTGGGGTGTATGAAGTCCCTTGTACTTGCGGAAAAGTCTACATTGGACAAACAAAACGGCCCATTGCAACTCGCATCAAAGAGCATCAAAGGAACATCCGTCTAAACCAACCTGACAAATCAGCTATAGCTGAACATACATCCGTCTAAACCAACCTGACAAATCAGCTATAGCTGAACATGTCCTGTCTTCAGGGCACGATGTATGTTTCAAGGATGCTCATGCGCTTGCCCTTGTTAAGCACAACTGGTCTAGAATTATAAGGGAGGTAGTTGAAATTCGTAAAAATCCCAATAATTTTAACAGAGAGACTGGATATCAGCTAAGTGACACTTGGCTACCAGTGATTAAGGATCTAGGGAGATAGTTCCTCTCAGTCTCTCTGTTCTTCACATATTTCAAATTGTACTTTTTTCCTCTATGGCTACAGAGCCTGGATTTGTTCTCCTTTGTTCGTCACTGGAGGAGTTTGAATCTGTTTTTTCGCCGTTACCTGTATGACGTTAAATATCGTTCAGATACACTTCCCTTTTGTTTATGTTTACTTATATCCATCTAACCCTCCCACCTCCTCCTCCCCCCCCCCCCTTTTCTTTTGGACATCCTCATTCTTCGAGGAGTCTCGATATTTTCACCCCGCCCCCTTTACCTTCTCGTTACTTACTTCTCTGTCCGCCGTTCTACCATGGTCCATACAGTAATTTCTGGCAGCTGCTCTCTGGTGACGAACAGAGGAATTTATCTATATTTTGTGTAATTTTTTGTAATCTCATTGATATACTTTCTTTGGCCACATTGTTTGATTCCATTGAAAAAGGAGGCAAGGTTTCTCGGAAACATATTGTTCTAATTTAATTTCACACGGCATTAGCCCAAAAACATGAATTATTTATATAGCAATCCGGGCCTTGAAAGCCTTAATCTACATAAATTACATATTGTTATGGATTGTTGAAGGAGAAAACAAAGGGGTGACATGTTATCAAACTTACTAAGATTTCTGACGGTTTTGGTTTTTGGAGGGTCGAGATTATCTGTGGATGTTACTGTAGGTATTGGGAACATGCACCATTATTGGTTAAGTCAGTGACAGATGGATAGGTAGAGGTGGACCAAGTGCCGGGCCTCCACGTTCTCCGGACCTAAACCCACTGGACTTTTATTTGTGGGGACATTTGAAAGCTCTTGTGTATAGGACCCCTATACACGATGTTCAGAGTCTCCGTGCCCTTATTATGGAAGGCTGAGAAACCATACACAATCCTTCAGGGATACATCAACGCATCTGAGATTCACTATGACGGTGGGTTGATGCATGTATCAATGCGCACGGAGGGCATATTGAACATCTCCTGTGAGAAAGAGCTGCATGTGGTATGCCGGTAATTTCTGTTCTTGTGTGTTTCCCATAATTAATAATAATAATATAATATTAATAATATCGTATAGCCTCGCGTGCCGGGTGCAAGCTTTGTTATTTGACACCCAAAGGTTAGCTTGAATGTCAAATTTCGTTGTTTCTTGAAGAACTATGAAAATCAAGGAGGTTAGATATCTAAGTTCCTTGAACACTATAGCGCTTTCTAGTAGAGAAATGAGGAACTTTGTGTTGGCGGAAACCCAGAGATTAATTTTGCCATTATGAACACGGCCTACAGAATTCAAATGGGTTCTTTGACATGCCAACATCGTATGACATAGTATCGTAATTTTTTCCGCCTTTCAAAAAAAAAAATCACTTACCACGGCCAGGAGCGAACCTGCAATCTTGCGGTTAGTAGACCGACACGCTATCCACTCACCCACCGTGGCAAGCTTCCCATGATTACTGAGTTGGAGACAATGAGGTGTTAAATGGAAACTAAACGTTTCAGGACCCATGTTCATGTAAAATAATTTCTTCGTGAAGAATGTGTCTTGCATTTTGTGCCGTACAGTTTTGTGACACTCTGTATATAACTTTTTTGAGAACACGATAACTACCATCATTTTGCACCAATCACTTTCAAAGTTATACATAATATATAACCATTCAAAATCTCCGTCAAGTTTGTAATGGGAAAATCGGACAAGTGGGTGGAAATGGCGAGACTTTTTCGAAAAATTAAAATATCACTTGGCTATAACTTTCTTTGTGAAATATCGAGTCCATTCAAAGTTCATACTATTCTTCGGATAAGAACCAACATCTTATTTTGGTAACGTATTTTGATAGCACCAACCATTGGCCAAAGGGGTGGGAAAGGTGGAGTTTTGAGAGAAAACAAGTAGTTCCGTGAAGAACTAAAGCCTATTTTCATATATCCTACTTAAGTAAATAGCCCCTAACAACATACAAAATTTAAGTTTGATTGCTGTAATAGATTCGTAGATATTGAGATCCATCTAATATTTCGGATGGTCGCCATGTTGGATTTTTATATATGTAGGTGTTAGAGTTATGTACTGTTACATGAAGATTAGTGTATACGTGTAGTATTCAAATTTCAATCGCATGATTAGGACACAAGAAGTAAAAACGAGATTTTAAAATTTCTCACAGCCGCCATCTTGAGGGTGTGTGAACAATCGAACTAAATTAGATGCCAGTGCATTATAATGTGGATAAACATTTGCTGTGCCAAGTTTCATTGCGTTTGGATGATTACATCGCGAGAAAAGTCTATTAAAAGTCTCAATTTGCTTGGCCGCCATGTTGGTTTTGTAGTTACCAGGTTCCTGAAAGTCTCATAGGTGACCTTATAGTACTGCCCTTCATCATCATACAAAATTTCAGGGTGATAACGGCAATAGTTTCGGAGATATTGAATGCTGGTGAAATATTTCGCACAGCCGCCATGTTGGATTGGTGACACGTAATAAAATTTGAAGGGCACGGTCGGGATCGGCCAAAATGGTGATATGACCTTACCGAGTTTCATTGAAATCGCTGCAGCAGTTTAGAAGTTATTAGAGGGGGAAACACACACATACGCACAAACACACGGACAAAAGGTGATCTCATAAGCCTATTTTTTTTTTCATAAAATGAAAATAGGCTAAAATCATACCTACCTTAATGGGTACAATGTCAAAATTAACGAAAACTTTTGTCGGAAATAATTTTTGTTATGACCCACCCTTACACCAAGGGATGAGAAAAATATTTTCGGAATTATCAGAATAGGAGGCTTCTCTTATGCTAAACTTTTGTAGATATACGGTACAACAATTGGCAAATTTAGTGAATTCGAAATACATTTCTTTGCCCGGCAGAATCTACCTCCGCCTTCCGGCGTGCCGAAATAATGTTGAGTATAGGACTGATATAACATTCAAATTCTAACCATTTTATTTACCTTTTCCTTAAGGAGGTTATTACGCAGAAAATGTATTTTTCTCCCCTTCTTCTTCTCTTCGTCTTCTGTTTGATGCAGTACCAACATTCCCTCCCCAAACACCCCTCTCTGACTCCTTATCCTGACAGATTTAAGGCCACGAGTCCCCAGGGGAGGAACACAATCCCGCCCCCTTGTAGTTCTATTCCATTATTTAAAAGTAAGGAGTCTTACATACAGGATGTAGTAGTTATAGCATACACTTTATGCATTCTAAAAGAAGTGAAACCGTCTCTAGGGAAACATATAACAACAGAAGAAGAGGATAGAACCCTGGACTCTCTTCTTTCTTCCTCCTCCTCCTCCTTGCATTGGAACTTTCTTGAATCCTCCCCTCTGTATTGGATATTCCCCGTTTTAAATCCTCGTCACGTTTTGCTATTCTTTGCTTCTCCTTCCTACTGGTGTTTTATTCCTTCGTAGTCGATAGGACGGCGAAGGACATACAAACACACACACACGCGAATTTAGTTTTGTGATGAAATAGACCCGACAACTCACAGGTAAGTTTACGACAGCCTCCATTACACAAGAGACATCGAAAGTTTGATAGAAACTGAGAAGGAAGGAATACAGGAAGCCGTAACGTACAGTAGGCTAGGGCTGTACACAATCAATAATCGAATTATTTGAATCGAACATACGAATAGTAGACCTACGATTGTTCACACATTCAATTATTTGAATTATTCCATTTTCAAACCTATTTAAAATTTCGAAATATTCGCATTTGTGAAATAACCGGACTATTCAGTCGATAATCGAATAAATAAATAGATATATAAACTTTCAGACAAACAAAGAAATAAAACAAAATCAAAAAACAAAAAAGCCAAAATCAAATAAATAAACAAACATATAAATAAATAAATAAATAAATAAATAAATAAATGGACTGGATAATGCAGAAAACAAAGGGATGATCAGAATGAAGGAATTAGCATATAAATTACTACAGAATAGGTACAACAAAAGAACAATATCTTACAGAGCGAAGATACGACACTATACCACGGTTGTCAAGCCTGGGGGATTGCATAGTTCAGAATGTTTGATACTGAACAAGAAAGGTGAATTAGAGGAACTGGAGAAGAAAGAAAGAAAATTCTTGAGGAAGATCTTAGGACTCGCAAATAGAAACGATGGTACATGGCGGATGAGGCGAAACAAAGATCTTTACGGATAAGCAGAAAAAATCACAGATACCTTACGGAAGATAAGATTGAAGTTCTATGGACGCCTTACGAGAATGAGCGATAGTCGATTAACGAGGAAAATCTTTAATTACATCACCAAGATAAAAGCGACTACAAAATGGCTAGATGAAATAAGAAAGGATGTGGAGGAAGTTGGGGTCAGTCTAAATGAGATCTGGAATAGAGAGGTGTTTCGAGTTACGATTGATGCATTCAAGGGGTTCCAGGGAAAGCAAAGGAGAAGAGCCAAGAACATCTGGTCGGAAGAAAGGAAGAGAATCCACAGTGAAAGGATGAAGAATTTCTGGGAGCAGAAAAAAGGACTTATCAGCAAGTCAATTGTTTCCCGTGGTCCAAACTGGCCAAAATCGAACAAAGAAGAAATAAATAAAAATAAAAAAATAAACAAACAAAATAAAAATAAAAAAGAAACAAAAAACAAAACTCAAAATACAACAAAAAACAACAAACCCCAACAAATAAATAAACAAAAATTATCAAAAATTCATCAAACAAATAAATAAAAACAAAAAACGAAAAAAAGAAACAAAAAACATAACACCAAACACAACAAAAAGAAAGAAAAACAAACAACGAAAAACAAACGAATAGCTTTAAAAAACATCAAACAAACACACAAACAAAATCAAAAAGCAAGCAAACAAATAAATGAATAAATAAACAAAACAAAAACAAAAATTCAAACAAACAAATATATAAATAATAACCAAAAGAGGAAAAAAACAGAAAGCAAACAAATAATATAAACAAAAAATCCATCAAATAAATAGATAATAAAAACAAACAAAGAAAAACAAAAAGCATATAAATAAATAAATAATATTCAGCAAGACACAATAAATGGCAGGAGTCGCTACCGTCTGACAGTTAAACCAGGCCTTTCCTCACAACCATTACAGATGTTCACCACAACGCGTCCAGGAAATGGTCCGAGGAACGTAAGATAGCAAGAAAATGAAAGAAAATGAAAGATTACTGGGCCAATAGAAAGGCTCAAAATTTAAAGACGAAATCAACCGCAAACAATCCACCAATAACACCAGAAGTGGCAGACAACAAGCACCGTGGTCCATAGGTGGCCCAAACGACCAAGGAAGGAAAGAAAGAAAGAAAGAAAGAAAGAAAGAAAGAAAGAAAGAAAGAAAGAAAGAAAGAGAGAAAGAAAATATTTTAACACCCTAAGAATTATCATCACTTAATGAAGACACAAACAATGGGGCAAGGGGGAGGGGTTTATTTGTAATTGTACTCCCCACTTAATATAATTGGGTTCAATGGTGTGGACCGACAGAAAAGCATTACCCGTCGCGGCTTCGCCCGCGAATATTCTAGTTGTAAAGAGTACACTTAGCAAAATCTCAATCATGAATGCTATGCCTGATTTATCCTTGGTATGAATAATCAGACTATCAATTCAGCTACTGGTGCAGTGGTTAGGTGTTTGTCATTCCTTCATAGGTATATCAGAGCGAAGTTAGCTTTCTGGGAATATCACAGACACTGTTAATTTAAGGGCCTTTAAATGTGGTTTTCGGAGACCCTTTATGGTCGGGTGAAAAAGATCTTTCGTATCACACACGTGAAAATTGCGTGAAAAATTTCTAGAGTGCCCCTTGACCCCCTTAAGCGCATTATATTGGATGTATTGATGAATTTTACAGCTTAATTTGGTTCAGTGATAACCTTATAACCGTATGGAAACTTTCACAGGTATTTTTAAGGTAATTATTTAATTTTGAGGCATTTAAAGAGTAAATGAGTGCGTTTCGCTTACGCATTGGGTTATGCTGAACCTGTAGGTACCCCATATGTGTAGGTTGGTGTTAATGGGACCTAATTTTCGGTACAAATCTGGAATGGGACCTTAGCAGAATAATATAGCGAGGGATATCCATGTGTAGGGGAAGATCTTAAAACAGTATTTTAATGTAAGGAGGTTGGCGGATCGCTTAATTTACGTTGGAACTCGCTAATAACACAGGGTTCATAATTACCGGCAGACAGTCTGTAATTTGATAGTCTGAGTAACCCAACTCCAGAAGAGTGTCCTTCTCTACCAAGGAGAACAGCCAAGCAGGTAGTAGGCTAAACAACAACAAAACTTCGCTCTTAAAAAGGTTTCTCGGAGGACAAAGGTCTGTGATTTCCACTGTGAATATTAGATTGCAACGTATAAGAGAAATTGAGTTAAACATACCTTCACGTACGAGGCGGTATTAAAAAAAAACAAATAAGGGGGGATGTCACCGATGAGGGGTCACCACATCAACATTTTCGAAATTTGTGTTTTTTGTATGTATGGCCTCTTTTATACTTTGTGTAAAACTTTCAAGCTCATTACTCAACTGGAAGTATTTTTAAAATAAATTTATATCAAATGCTGCAAGCCTATACACAAAGTTACTTAAATGTGAGGAAAAGAACATATCCAATTTTCAAATGTTGTTTTCTCAATATCAATTTTTCCATCACATAGGTACACTATTTTCTGACCCCCTAAATGCTACATGAAATATTCAGGGATTGTTTATTGAGTGATTATACACATATTTATGTAGAATTATGCTTCTATTTAACCACTTGTAGAATTTGCATGCATTTATATTCATATTTTCACTGAGGTTCATAGAATCCAAATTCAAATGACCATAAATAAAAACTGTTCACGGTATTTGGATAATTCTACATAAAGTTAGAGACAGAGACATATATTTAAACTAGTTAAAAGCTCAGGACAGGATCTTTTATAGATATGTTGTAATGTGTACCTAAATAAGAGGATGTAACAAACTTTTTGCAGTGATTGTACTAGTGCCATTTTGCCACCCAAGATAGCTGTTGCTTGCCCCTTAATCAAATACCATTAGACAAGTGTACAAAGTTTCAATGCTCTATGTTTTATATTGTGAACTCAGTGAACTCTTTTCGGTTACATCCCCCCCCCTTACGTGATTACAACAGGCCAAGTAACTTTTATTGCAGTAGCGATTCCCGACTTTCCTAGTTAGGGAAGCAACAACGACAATAATAATTATAATAATGTTGTTGTTTTAGTCTTAAGTCTTTTGACTGGTTTGATGCAGCCCACCATGTCTCCCTGTCCTGAGCTAATAGTTTCATTTCTATATAGCTAGCACACCTAACATCCGAGGCAATCTGTCCAACATAATCTAATCATGATGTACCTATACAGTTCTTGTCCGCGACCCTTCCTTCCTCAACTATGTTTGATATTCCTGGGTGTCTTAGTATGTGTCCTACCAACCTATCTTCTCTTCATTAGCAGTCGCCAGAAACATCTCTCCTCTCCCACTCGTCTTAATACCTCTTCGTTTGTTACTCTATCTACCCATCTGATCTTCATCATTCTCTTGTAACACCACATTTCAAATGCTTCTATTCTTCTCTTTTTCTGCTGCTCCAATGGTCCAAATTTCACTTCCATAGAGCGCCAACGCTCCAGACTAAGGCTTTAAAAATGACTTCTTAATACCTAAATCTATATCTGATGTCAACATATCTTTTCAGTAGCAATCCTTCCCTTGCCTGAGCCAGTCTACTTTCTAAAGCCTCTTTGTTTTGTCCATCCCTGGTTATTTTGCTTCCTAAGTAACGGAAGTCTTCTACTTCCTTTAGCTCTTCACCTGCCAATTTGACGTAATTAAGGGTTTCCGATTTCTTATATCCAGATAGATTAATAAAATGAGTAACTTATAAAAGATTGTGATCGCTTGACGATCGAAACTGGTCATCCAAGTGTAAACAAGTATTATCTTTTTAAATGATCTTGTCGACTTCATCGTTACGCTGGGGTCTGGCGTTACGTTACGGTGACGGGACGAAATAGACTCAGATGCACTGATCTGTGTGACGTCATAGTACCGCTTGGTGGATGTGTTCCCCAACAATCTCTACTTCGTTAGTATAAGACAAAAATCCCCGATTCTTGGATTCACGGGTAATCTCGAGAAACACTGGATGGATTTTGATGCGGTTTTCACCTTTCTGTAAAGGATATCTCGAGGAAAGATTCTGTAGAAAATAATTTATGTATGATCAAAGGAAGCCAAGCAGTACCCATTTCAGTGAAAAAGTCGAAAACAAACTTGGCGTCCGAGCGCTTCTTAAGCTTACGCTGGGCAAACCGTCAAAAATATCAATATACTATGAGCGTAAGAATTGGTCAGCATGAAAAGTTCTACAAAAAAAGTCCGGGAGAGCATATCTCTATCTTCAATACATCGACCACTATAAGTGTTTTTAGACTGGATGGAAGGGGCACGTCCCCGCGCGCTCTGGCGAGCGTGACGGCATCCCGCGCGCCAGACCTTGCTTTGCCCTTTGTTTGCACTTGTCGTTCGCGAGTAATTTTTCGCCCGAAGCCTCCAGCCTTTCTAGCATTTGTAGCATTTAAAATGATACAAAGTCTAGTCTTTCAGACTGACTGTCACTTTTTTTTATGTAATTCCTTTAAGGTTTGAGGGAATAACAACCATTTTAATTTGGGTGCAGACATATTGGCCAACTAAAAAGTATTTAAATTTAATGTTGGTAATATTGTATCCATCCTCTCCGCCCGCGAGCTGAACGGTTGCTGGTTTTACTCCCCCTCCACTTTACAAAATATGCATGGCGGCACCCACACACACAACCCCTGTGTGTGTGAATCCTCCCCTCTTGTTTATGGCTAACAAGAACTTCTTTTCCTCCCCAATATAATGGTAGAGAGAGAGAAAGAGGAGTTAGAGGGAAGATGGTGTAATCACCTTTAATGATATCATCTTACCCACTATCCTCAATAACCTTACATCAGATACAGCTGCAACACAGATTTATACCAGAGTCGGGGGAGTGACGTGTCACTTGTAAAAGTTACTTTTTATGGTAACGACTAATTACGTTACGTAACTGTAACAGTGACAAATTAACGGAAATGCGAGTTACTTTTTCAAGATGCAGGAACAATGTCACTGGTGTAACTCGTTTTATTTGGAATATTATTCATATTTATTTTGTAATAAAACAAATGTTAAAAGCATTTTACAGACAAAAAAAACGAGCATGTATTTTCAGTTGTTAATTCATTCAGGGGGTTTGCAACATGGTGGTCGTTTAGCTCTGTGTACATGGATGTGCGTATAAATATATTTAAAAAAAATATACACAGTCTATTCAAAATTTTTAAAAGTAAATAAATATTATTTTAAATAATTACAAATTACAAAAAGTTAGAAAAATCTAAAAAATTAAAAAAATCCAAATCTTTCAAAATAAAAGAAAATTAAACATTTCATACATTTCAAAAACTTCAAAAATTTATAATAATATCAAAATTTTTATTAATTTATAAAAAAATGCCAAAAAACTTTAAAAAAATTATAATAATTTTAAAAATGTCAAAAATTTCATAAATTTATGAAAATTTCAAAAATGTACCTATAAGTATTTTAAAAAAATTATAAATGTAAAAAATCATAAATTTATACAAATTTCAAAAATTGTCATCAATTTATAGAAATGTCTAAGATTCCATAAATTAATAGAAATTTCGAAAATTTATAAAAAAAAATTTTAAGAGTTTAAAATATCAAAGTGCAAAAATTAATAATAAATAAATAAATACATAAATACATTTGTCTAAAAACCTGTGTTATTGTGATGACTGTATTAGTGTGTTTATTTGAAAATTCAGGCGAGGATTGGGAAGAAGGCTACCGTGACCATCCCGGAAATTTTCTGGAGTAGAAGTGTGGAAATCAGCACGGAAAATCCCTTCCGGGATGGCTGAGGTGGGAATTGAACTCACCTCATCTCAGCTTTCCTCATAAGGCTGAGTGTTGTACCCCGTTTTAGCTCATCAGAGCAGAATTTATTACATTTCTTGGCAGAACCGGGAAACGAAGCTGCACCTCCTGGGCAACAATCAAGAATCCTAGCCGCTACACCAGGAAGAACATCGGAAGGAAACATTTCCCTGAAGGTTCTCATTGGGATAAGGTTACACAAAGACTTGTGAAAGAAGTGATTGAGGGTCACCGGGAAAGTCAGGGTAGGCCTATATCAATTTTAATTGTTGTCCCTAAGGAGTTCATTTGCAAGTAAGTCTACACAGATGCGACTGTTAGAATAATCATTTATTAATAATTAATATTATTTGATTTATTTAAATAATTATTTATGTAATGATTTAATGAATCATTTATTTATGTATTTACTTGTTTGTTTAATTTTGATTGAATGAATGATTATTTATGTATTCATTGAATTATTTATGGAGTTATTCATTGACGGAATGAATGAATGATTTATTTAACTTATTTATTCATTGATGGAATTATTTAAGTAATTATTGATTGATTACATGAAGGGTTTATAATGTATTTATTTATTGAATGAATAAATGATTTATTTATGTATTTATTGATTGAATGATTTATGTATTTAATTATTTATTTATTGACGGAATGAATGATTGATTTATTTATGTATTGAATTAATGATGTATTTATTGATTGATTGAACGGATGATTGATGTATTTGTTTACTGATTCATCTATTGGTTGATTGAATGATTTAGCCTATGTTTTTGTTTGTTTATTTATGTATTGATTGAATGATTTATTTATGTAGTTATTTATTGTTTGATTGATTCGATGAATGATTGATGTGCTTATTTAATGAATGCTTTAATTTTGTGTTTATTGATTGATTGAATGATTTATTCATAAAATTCGTAAACGTTAACCATCTTAAATGGTTATTTATTTATTTATTTCGCTTAGGTTTCCTATTGTTATGATCATAACCGATGATGTAGGTCTGCGTTCTACAGCCTTCTTAAGGCACGGTATATATTTTTTTCTCTTCGTTTTGTTAAAAGGATAATGAGGATAATCGACAGAAATACCTTCAAAGTGAAAGTCCGTGTGATTTATTGACTAGTCTTTATTTCATCTCTGTGATTCATTATGTTCAACAGGCGCTTGAGACTGCGAAATATCTTGTTTTGTATTATTTCATGTGCCTTATTAACTCTCCTGTAAATTTTTCTTGTTTTTCTTGTTTTAAATATAAAGACGATAATGATTATGTGAGTACGTGGAATGAATTCTGAATGGAGGAAAAAGCAAACAAGAAAGAGAAGACTTGCAGAGCATTTCACAAGCCTGCGCTATTCAGGTCAAAGGAACTCGTAGATGAACATTCCTTCGTCAAGATTTATGATCTCAGTAGGGTAATCATACTTTTACTTCATTATTATTTATTGGCCAATGTATGGTGCATTAGCGAAAAGAAACATTTCGTTGGGTTGGTAAATATGAGTTCATACAGGCAGTCTTCTTCAATTTCCTGATCATTTCTTGGGTTACATGTATATGGAGAAAGTTGCTCTGGTTTACAAACTTCGACAGGTGGCGGCCAAAATTCACTAAATACTTACGTAGGCATATCTAATAGCTTTTCTTATTGACGATTATTTAATAAATAATTTCCATACGAGTGTCTTAATTACCATTATAGGCGAGCTGCATACGACTGTTTTTGTTCGACGATAATTATAACTATTTTATGTTCGAACATAAATATTTGTCGAGATTTCACCAGTTTTATGTACTGAACAGAACACATGGGACGCAGAGAATACCATGGCCTCCTGGAATTACCCACTTTGACACTAGAAGCCACGCAGTGAAATTTAAAATAGAAGGCCGTGGAAGTCAGCGCAGATGCGATGCTATACTTACCTAATTGGTCACACAACTATTTCTTGAGCTGTGATTGGTGGGAGAAACTGTTTCATAATGAAAAATAGTGTTATAATGACCCTCATTATGATACAGTTTTCTGAGATATAATATTTACATTTCGACATCGTCGAACATAAAAGACATAATATTTACATTTCAAAATCAGTATGCTAGATCTTTCAGTTTATTGCATTTTTTTTCTGTGTTACATCAACGGGGAAGAACCTGTGAGCTGTCTAATCTCCATGCAAAGCTTGCAGCTGTGTTTTTCTTATCTTGTCGCCTCGTCCAACTCACTGTGGAAGCCGGGGATGCCTAAAGTAAAATCAACTACAAGTTACCGTCTGCAGCAGTATGTTGCAGAATTTAAGGATAATTTTACTTCTGATGAGGGCGTTCTGTTCTGCCAACCATGTGTGAAAGCAATCACGGCTGAACAGCGATTTCAAGTTACACCACACCTCGAGGACAAGAAACATATTGCCGCAGTTTCGCGCCTTCAGTGTTTCGCGATAATCGTCAGTCATTTGTGATGGGCAACCTGAAGATGCATCTCGTTGTGTATAGTAATTCTCCAGCAGTCAGTGAGTCATAGATATAAATAGCATTCGGGAATACTGCATATTGATTATATTGTCATTAATAAACTAAATTAAATATTTTTACTTTTTTTGTCACATATTTCAGAAATATTGAATACATAAATACATATTTTCCCGATTTTTAGCACCTAGAAATCCGAGCCCTATACTTAACATTACCACGACATCTGAGTTTGTTACAATTTCAATAAGAAGACTACCATAGGTAAAGCCCTGCGTTGATGTGGATATCCGCAAACGTTTTCGCCATGCGGGTAAAGATTTACCGCGTTCTGGAAGACTTGAACTGTGGGATATTGAGAACACACACACACGAATCTTGGAAGAAAATCCACAAAGAAGTACTTGTAAGCTAACAAAAGTTTGGTGCTTTTCAGTCGGTCAACACGAATGTACCCAAAAGAGTTGGGTTATACCCGAATCCTGAAAAAAATTACATGAGATTAATAAATACACTAGGATGACCAGTTTCGATCGTCAAACGATCATCATCAGATTCATTATACGTAGGCTATAAAATCTATGTTTGAAAATACAGGTGAAAATATTTACAATATGTACACTTATTTAGTTGCAATATTGATAATGCAACTTGTCGGTATATGTTAGTTGTAGTATATATGATGTTAAGTGAAATCCTAAAATTGTGATAGAAATCCGGAATTTGTCTGTTTGGAGTGACTATATTATACCCTTCCAGGGCCTTCTAGGATGTTGAATCTTATCTCGGGCGCGGCTCGTTCGGTGGCTAATTAACACTTTACATCCTAGGAATTCGGAATTTTGGATCATGGGAACTTAAAACTATAAATCATATGCCAGGGGAACAAGGAAACAAAATTTATTCTTAGAAGACTACAAAACAGAAGAAACAATCCCTTAATAAAACGTAGAACCACAACAAAATAAACTGTGTCATCACTGTCCTTCTCTGCCATAAAGTCCACAGAGATGGTACGACCAGGGTACCTTAAATCTAATTAGTTCGGGCAAGCCTCAGCTTCCCCCTGATCAACACTGCAGGATCATGGAACTCCACAAAAAAATAAAAAAATCCAAATAAAATAAAATCCCAAAAAAATCAAAGTGGCGCGCTCTCACCCCAGGTGAGTTCAAATGGAACAACAAAGGACTAAATTAATGCCACAAGAAATGAATCATTACGTTAATCAGATCATAACACAAATACTCCAACGGAGCATCAAATCAACTGAATTTTACAAGCTGGAACCTCATTTTAACGCTCTTATATTGGAAAAGTGAATCGTACAGACGAGACCGTTCCGTTTGGCAAACAGACCTCCCTTCACGACCTCCGTTAGAGTCGTGTACGGTCAGCATGCAGTGCGGCCACACAAACACTACATTAAGCTACAACGTGCCTATCTCATTCACATACAACAGTTCCCGTGTGAAACATTTATCAAGACAATCATTAATACCGACTAGCGGCCACCCGGAGGGTACAAATCTGATACACTAGTAACGTGGGTCCACAAAATAAAATCAAAACACAACAAACCAGAATCCCAGAATTAACAATAAAATATGTAAACAAACCAGCCATTTTAACTTTGACCAATTAACCTCGGACAGACTCAAGGCCAAGCAAAGCACCCCGTGGCGAGGAGTGGCTACCAGCTTTCACCCCCTCCATAGCTGATGTATACTGACTGAAGCATGAGCTCACAATAGCCCAATTCAACAAGCCCCGCAGAATCATCACTTAGCACGCTGCCTACGGGCGTCAGATCGACCCCAGCATCACGGCCGTGATTTTTACCTCGTGGGAATTACCCGTCCACGGAATTACCAAAAATACTTACGTGGTTCTGAACATCCACGACTTACCAATATGCATCAGTACATCCAGCCATACTCCAATTAAATTACCTCAAATCGCCGGGTTTGCCTGCCTTGTCCGTCACCAATCGAAGATTGCAACACAACCATTACCTGGTAGAACTTACCACAGTCGATCCACGAACCTGATTTACCACAAAATATTCAATATGCTCTGGTTTGCTTACGACCACTGTACAAACTCTCACCCCACCTGATCAACTGAAAAATGTATCTACAGTGACAGTAGCTGATGGCCAGATTTCCCCTGAATGATAATCTCCCCAAACTACATTGAAAACCATGACCACACGATACATATTTACACGCACGTTGCAGCAACAAACACAACAACAAAAACACAACTAACATTAAGAAATTGAATATGTACACAGCCATTGCACTTATGCTGATCCGTACACCCCTAACTAAATTATGCAAGATAATTTGCTGTACTTATCACTATTCCTGGGTCCCAGACTGTCTCCATCATCGCGGCGTGCCCCAAGGTTTTGGGTTTACGCCCTCATTCCTCGCATGACGAATTCCATAGTTGAAGATCCTCCCATTGTTCCAATCTCGGCATCAGCTTCCTCTTGCTTCAGGTACCTCGTGGTAACGAAGAACACAGAAATACACAATTTTTTTAATGCGACAATCAAGAAAGTAACACGCACTCACTGTTCCGGACCGATAATCCTATCATTCTCCTAAATGCTACCATCTGAACTACTCGATTCATCCAGATCGTCCACCGTAGCTCCTATCGACACAACTTATATGTTTATCTAGCGCAATGACTAGCCTATTTCTCAGCCACTAACAAAAACTCGCACTCGTATGCTATAGTATCTAGACATGATCTCAAAAAAAAACCGCCACGCTATCTCAATTTACCATCTGACGTGAAAATTAACAGAGTCCAAATCACGAACTCGACTGACGTGGAGCGTCCGTGACAGAATCACAAAATTGACTGCCTTCACTCTCCCATTTGGAGCTATTTAAGTTTTTGAGGCATAACCTGCCGTAGGAGGGGGAAATATGAGAATTATTTCCAAAAATAATAGCTCTGTCCCAAATTGACTTATATCACTGCACTCATCGCAATCTCAATGTCTCATTGGTGATATCCTTTCCAAGAATCGATCGTGGACTCCTTATCAAATAACCTCCGTAATCATCCCTCATTGTCTGCCAATTTACGCGCCAAACACGGCTTGGTGACGCTTATCCCCTCATTGGCTGATGCTGAAACGCCCCCATATCAGGCATTTTATACTGAATTAAATCAGCCTTACATCCAAATTGCATCAAATTACATTTCTGGGAGGCTGAGAGTCTCCCGCTTCCATATATGCAACTCTCATTGCTCTCCGGTCATTAATTCTTAAGTAGGTCACATTTGGGCGGCACCAAAACTTGGAGCTGTGACCTTGCCAAACTGCAATTTTCCCACACAAATTCCTGCGTTCAACGACCTGCCTGTCCTACCCTCGCTCGTCTTCTCATGGTACAATGTCCTCCCTCGGCACACCCTGGAAACCTGCTAAGTGCATTTATGACCACTCAACCCTCCTGCTATTCTTCGTACACGTCTCTGCACACATCCAATAAAAGTATTCGCCGCCTCTGTACTCTGCATCTGCTGTGCCGGTCTGCGTATAGAATTAATGTTGGAAATACAAACTTGAGACTAGATGGATATGCAATATGCCATAAGGTCTCAATATGGTTGTAAAAAGTCAATTATGGTTGCACTGTATAGTGCAGCCTATTACGTATCTGGTTGGGTGTCTTCCGCGCTGTAGCTGCGAGTAGTATCAACTTCACTCTTGCACCAGTAACGGTCGACTACAGTACAACCATAGTTTACTTTTTACAACCATATACAGGGTCTTTCAAATAAAATAAGAACGGCGAGCGGCGGATTTGTTATCCGTTGCTGCAGTGGCTTTGGCTGAGCTTGTGACGCGTCACGGCCCCCTGCTGTAGTATTGAAAGCGCGCTCATAGTACATATTTGACCTTGCAATAAGCGTGCAGTTGTTCAGTCACGAGTCTGAACCTCAGATGCTAACATGGTGAGACAGTTATCATTACAACATCGTATTTTTGTAAGTAAACCTCATTTTAAGTACGAGTTGGCTCGTCGGGTACGTGATGCATTTGTTCAGCATTTTCCCGATGAAGTGCCACCTTCACTAGCACAGATTCACGTAATTGAAAATAAGTTTGTCACTACTGGCTCGGTGCTCAATAAAATAAATAAAATAAAAAATCAGAAACATGACAGTGGCAAAACTAACTCACGTCAGCCAGAATTTGGTTACCAGTTACAATGCCTGCATTATCCAGGAAGGACAACACTTCCAGCATCTCTTATAAGGTAATATTTCATATAGGATTGTACACACGCTTTAAGCAGGGGGCCACGGCGCGCCACAAGCTCGGCCAAGGCCACCACAGTAGCGAATAACAAACCCGCCGCTTGGCGTTCTTACTTTACTGTAGATGAAATACCCTGTAGTCACTCCAAACAGACAAATTCCGGATTTCGATCACCATTTTAGGATTTCACCTAACATCACATAGTCCACAACTAGCATACACTGACAAGTTAAATTACCAACACTGCAACTAAATAAGTGTACATATTGTAAATATTTTTCACCTGTATTCTCAAACATAGATTTTATAGCCTAAGTGTAATGGATCTGATGATGATCGCTTGGCGACCGAAACTGGTCATCCTAGTGTATTTATTAATCTCATGTAACTTTTTTCAGGATTAGGGCATAACCCATCTCTTTGGGGGCACATTCGTGTTGACCGACTGAAAAGCACCAAACATTTGTTTACTAAGGCAACACAGAAAAATGGCTTCAAACCCCATAATGTAATTGTAGGCTGTCAGAAGAACTTGGTGCATCAAAAGATACCATACATCGCCAGATTACGGAACTTGGAAAACCAAACAGAAGTCGTAGATCTGTATCTCATGAATTGACCCCTGAATAGGCTCAACGCAGAGTGGATTTCTGTCGTCAGCTTATCGGTAACTCCATCAGGAGAATTGTCACATGTGATGAAAAATGGGTCTATTATCGCCACGCTGATGCCTCGAAACATTGGCTCAGTCCCCGTCAACCTATCAAAGTCATTGTTAAAGGGGATCGGTTGGACCCCAAAATGATGCAGTGTGTCTGGTGGAATTTTGAAGGACTGATTCACTGGAAGTTTGTTCCAAACGGGTGTGCAGTCAATGCAGACCTTGGTTCCTCAATAACTGGAACGAGTTCATGAAATTTTCAGACGGAGTTACTCAGCATAATTTAACCGAAATAGAGTTCTCTTACAGCAGGACAATGCGAGACCTCACACTGCACGAACAACCATGGCAAAAATTCAGAAATTGGGAGGAGTCAAACTGCTACCACATCCAGCATACATCCCATACATTACCAATTTTTTTTGATCCATGGCCCATTTCTTGCGTGGAAGAAATTTCGAAAACATTGAAGCTGTGGAAGTTGGTCTCACCGAATTCTTCGCATCTAAACCCAGAGACTGGTACCGTCGCGGGATAAGAAACCTCGCTGAGAGATGGCTCAAGACCATAGAATCTGATGGTGTCTACTTTGAAGAATAGTTAAATTTCTTGTCATAATAATTTCCAAATAAAATTTTCTTTAAAAACGACATTACTTATGAGACATCCCCTGTAGGTCAGTTTTAAGTTGGAACTTTTTCATTACAAATTCTCAACGCCTCTAAACGATTCGACGGCAACAACCACCGTATCTTGAAATGGAACACATTAATGAACTAATCCAAACGAAAAACGTAAACACATCGTAAGCAAGGGGAAGCTAGGAGGGAAAATGAAGAATTGTATGACGGAACAAAAAAAAAAGTCTCCACCATTCTCACCCTTCAAGACCTATACAATTAACTGGCACATAACCCACACCCTCTATTTCCCCTCACCCGCCAAGAAAAAATCGTTCCCTCACATCATTTTCTTTTATGTGACACACACACACACAGACACGAGCGCACGCGCACCACCAGAAATATACTAGAACAATTCTCATCTACTCGTTCAAGATTGCTTTCCAACAAAGCTGTAAGTCTGTTTTCTCTCTCTTTTCTAGAAAGGGGGAGAAAAATATATATAGAAAGGAATAAAAATAAAATAACATAGGGAATAAAGAGAAACAATAAGGAAGGAACTTCCATTCCATCCAGTGGAAGAACTAAGCGAACCAAGAGCCTAACTTTGCGGGAAGCTGCATTTATGGATATATCCAAGGTTTGTTGTAGTTGTTGATTCTTTTCAGAGCTTCTCGTCTTTGAGGTCATGTAGCCCCATGTACTTGGGTGCAGGATTAGGTTAGTTACAAATCTGTTCAAATTATTAGACGCAAATTCCAGTCATTTTAAAATTAATATCAAGATGGCTGTTTATGAAAGAGAAATTTTGTGTCATATTGTTTGTATCATTTGTAAAAACAGATCGCACTACATTTATGGCTTCATCCAAGATGTTTTGAACTTGGGCTCTTTTGGTTTGGAGGACGAGCGACTGACTCGCTGCTCTGGGACTGTTGGAATCTTGCTACAGGCAACAATGAAAATGTGTAATTATAGTCAATGTTGGTGGATTGTTGTTAGGGAGTTTCTCACCGTTAATTTCGAAATGATATTATGGAATATATTTTAATCAGTCGATTCCTTACATCATTTAGTAGCGCTGCGTAGTCTACAGTAAAATCTGATTATGTTTGGATATTGAGGAAGTGCAACGATATTTCTCCAGGTAAAGTTGCAGTTGTTTGTATTCAGCTGAATGAAAGAAGACTCAGTGAAAATACGCTCTGAGAATAATAATATGAACAGCTGCCATTTCTTACCAAAAATACAAAAAAAAACTGCGTTACAACAATATTCATTTTGCCAACGTATCTCATCGTTATGCATGCGTTACTTCTGTAGAAGATAGCGGCTTACTAATTACTTTTCCCGTTCCTATAGGTTATTTGGTTAGAGCGGAATAATGTATTCCAGTAATATGGAAAAACAATAAATTTGGCAATTCAATTATTTATTTATTTATTTATTTATTTATCGTATGGCTTTTAGTGCCGGGAGTGTCCGAGGACATGTTCGGCTCGCCTGAGTCTGTAGCTGCTTCAAGCGGACACCCTTAGGGTGAGCTACAAGTTCCGTACAATTTAAAGTAATTTCAACTTTCGCTACCAGATGTCAATGATACCTAGTGGTGAACGTTGGAACTTTGATAGAGCGTTCCAACGAAATCTAACCCAGAAATTTAGCTTCACACAAGTTTAGTCTGTGGAAGGATCTTGTATATGCCATAAATATATGACATGGGACCACCGGCTTTACTTCCCCTCCGAAGGAAGGCATACTGAAGGATTTGAACGCTCTTAAAAATATCCGACGACTTCGGCCGGGTTTGAACCCGCGATCTTGGGCACAGCAGTTCAGAATGTTACCAACTACGCCACCCAAGCCACTATTCACTAATACAGTGGGACTTGGATAATTAATTCGAAGTTCTATAACTCGAATTCGCTGATAAATCGAAGATTTGTGTCGGTCCCTTGAACTTCGTCTGAAAACACTGAAAAATATTTCGCCTTGTTGCGTGGTGGCTAGCAATCGCGGAGGCCCGGGTGCGATTCCAGACTCTGCCAAGAAATGTAATTCTGGTCTGAGGGCTGAAACGGGCTCCACTCAGCCTCGTGAGGCAAAACTGAGATGAGGAGGTTCCAATTTCAACCTCAGACATCCTGGAAATGTTTTTCTGTGGTTTCCCACTTATATTCCAGGCAAATGCCCGGATGGTTCCAAACTTAAGGCCACAGCGGCCTCCTTCACAATCCTCATCTGAATTACAAATACACACACTAATAAAGCTATCTCAATAAAAAACACACACACACACACACACACACACACACACACACACACACACACACACACACACACACACACACACACACACACACACACACACACACACACACACACACACACACACACACACACACACACACACACACACACACACACACACACACACACACACACACACACACACACACACACACACACACACACACACACACACACACACACACACACACACACACACACACACACACACACACACACACACACACACACACACACACACACACACACACACACACACACACACACACACACACACACACACACACACACACACACACACACACACACACACACACACACACACACACACACACACACACACACACACACACACACACACACACACACACACACACACACACACACACACACACACACACACACACACACACACACACACACACACACACACACACACACACACACACACACACACACACACACACACACACACACACACACACACACACACACACACACACATGACCACGATGTCGCTAAGGCCCTAAATTAATTAACAACAAGAACAACAACATTGGGAAATGAATCTTTGATAATTCGAAGTTCGCCTTCTTTAATTCGCAGATTTTTTACAAGGGCACTAAAATATAAACCAGAAGTTAATTATAAACGATAGAAATAAATCCGTCGAATCTATATGATGTTTAAGATTTGTGTTTGAATTGCTATTGTTGACCCAAAATTGGGTCGAAACATGTCCTCACTTAAATATTAAACTTAAAAACAAGTTTTAAACACTCCTTGATTCGACGGATTTATTTGTATAGTTTATAATTTTATATCAGTACGGATAAAGATTCCCTTAACCAACATGGTTGATATAACATCTCAAAGGTTAATACAAACGTTCCCACACTTTTACTTCACTTAACTTACTTGGACGATTTTCTAACTTGAAAATTCTAAAATCTGCAAAACAATCAGACATTTCACAATTCTGTGTAAAACTTTTACTTTACATACTGAATATTTTGGTACTGTGCACTAGAGAGAAATTTCAATTTAATCGGATACCCTTTGGACGTACGATTAATCGAGTTTCGGATAATCGGGACTCTCGTGTAAAAGAAATGCAGGCATGAAGAAATGATCACATTACTTTAACGGTATCGACAAACCCAATGTGCCTCAAATAATTTGACCAGGGCTACAACAACTTCTACAATACTGACCACAGTTAGTTTTCTATACTAATATAATAAAGCTGAAGAGTTTGTTTGTGTGTTTAAACACGCTAATCTCTGGAACTACCAGTCGGATTCGAAAAATTCCTTTTGTATATGATAGCCAGATTCAAGAGGAATAGTTTAGGCTCTGTGGCATGATGCCACACCTCTCAGGTAACCTTAAATATTGATTTTTGTTCAGTGTCAGAAGAACAAGCGCTCCAGAACAGCTTCAATAATACCGAAGTCTATTGTTGTCAGGCAATGCGGGCTGCATCACGTCGCCCCTACATGTGTTCTGTTGCAGAATTGTGAGCTGCTTATAAATTGCAGTCACGGGGAGTAATTAGTGCAAAAAGATTTCTTAGTCCCCTTAAAACAGTTATCATCATGACAATAGTATGCCTCTGTATAAGGGCGATGGTGTTGGTGCAGTATACTGAGGTTATCAGCTGCAATAAGCGTTGGTGCTTTCCGATCCTTGTACTTAAGCGCTCCAGTTATGTAGTAGTATTCATTGTCATCCATAAAACAAATAAATCCACGCGGCGAAGCCGGGCACTACTGCTAGTTTATTATAAATATGGAAGGAAAAAATACATTACACAAAAAAAACTTATTCATATTTCTAGAACCGATTAAATGACACCACAAACACATACTCTCAACACACATATCACACATATACAGAGAGAAAAAAAAATTGTTTAAAAAAAAGTCAATATTTAAAGACAGGAAGGAGAAAAATATACACCGATAGAATATTGTGTTTATTTTTAATCAACTTTACCAAGAGAAAAATACACGCAGCTCAATATTCAATCCTATCTCGCACCACAATTGTATATTTATTTATATACGAACATTTTTTTTTTTGCCTACCTCATTCCACATTAGTTCCCATCTATTTTCCTCGCTATGTTTTCAAACACCTTAGTATGAGAGAAACAGAGAGAATGAGAGGAAGAAGAGCAGGATGATGAAAAAAAAGGGCTTGCCATCCAATTCGTCCCCCTCAAATATATATATAAAAAAACTCGCCATGCTTTGGCTAAAAATACTGTTCCAATATTTATTCAACACACACTGAGTTATTCAAATGTTCTCCATCCTTCTCGTTCATCCATGAAGCACACGCTTCTAGTTTTTCTCTCCCTCTCTCTAATCTGATAAGCAATAGATGGAATTCAAATGAAGCAATCTCAACATGTTGGAAATATACGATGTTCTAAACATAGGACTTTTTTAAAGTACATGTATGTAGGTAGCGTATTACGCTTGTTTATGCAGTATATTTTCCTTTTATCCTCTTCAGATTCAAGACAAAATTACAAGCTGAGATTTTCTGGTTCTTTCTTTCTTTCTTTCTTTCTTCCATAAAAAGCAAAAAACATTTACCATTTTAGGAAAATGTGAGAAAACTGCCGTATTGGTTAATAGATAATTACAATGCTCCGCCAATCGATATAAATTCTATTCAAATTAGTACATGTTTCGGTACAACAATGGCAACTTCTTCAGCAAGTTAGAACCAAACCTTAAGAAATTAATGTAATAAGACTAATGAGGAATGAAATGAAGTAAACAAATATATACAGGGTATTTCACTCAAAGTGCGGCCGGCAGTGCGGCGCGTAGAGGCAGCTCACTGTGCTCATGGTCGAGAGAGCATCCGTACAAATCGCATGTAAATAACGAGTACACAAAATAACACATAATCAAAGTAAAATATAAGGTGCGTTCAAAAAGCAACAAGCCATCAACCCTCTACGCTGCTGAGTCCCTGTTTCTAACTAAGAAACATACACGCAGGGTACAGGAGGTACAGGAAAGGAAATTCTTGCGGAATTTAGTGGGACCAAGGATCTTGCCAGAAGGGAGACGATGGTACAAACCAAATTGCGAACTCTCCAAACACCAGCAAAACCTCACCTATGCCATCGGAGACGCCTGGCTTCCTACGGCCACCTGTACAGAATGGACCACCACAGGCCGTCTTATAAGATCTTCAAGGTAGCTAAGAAGGGTAAAGCCACTGGGTCCTTGTGGATCAAACATATTAAGAAGGATCTTGATGAAAAGTAGTAATTATCTAAAAATACTTTGCCTTACTATCAGTATATTCCTGACGCCGTTTTGGAAAATCCTATTCACACGTTGTTATGGGAAAGATCAGTTATTAACATACCAGCAAACCGGCCAGATATCGTTCATGTGGGCAAAGTGCGGAAGACAACCTTTCTCATTGATATCGCAGTACCCAATTCCCATAATCTGCAACAAACCTGCTGTGAGAAAAGCCCTTGGGTGAGGAAATACGGCAAATGTGAAGACAGGAGGACATCTCCTGTACCTGCATCATGCCTAAATCATTGGCTCACAAGCTAGAAAAATTGGGAATACATCCTGGTCTACATATCATCAAGCAGAAGACTGTTCCATATTTCGCTCGTTTCTTAATGTGTCACTCTAAGAAAAGTTGCTATCATACCATCTTGCAAAAAAGCCGACGGTATGTTTATTTGTACTCTCGGATGTGGTGAAATGAATGTGTCATAATTAGGGCTCGGATTTTTAGGTGCTAAAATTGGGAAAATATTTATTTTTTTGTATTAAAAATACCTGAAATATGTGACAAAACAGTAAAAATATTTAATTATAATTTAGTTTATTAATGTGAATATAAACAATATGCAGTACTCACGAATGCAATTTATGCTATGCCTCACTGACTAATGAAGAATTACAATAAACGAGAGACATCTTCAGGTTGTTCATCAGAAATGACCGACGATTATCGAGAAACACATCATCTGAAGGCGCGAAACTGCGGTAATTTATGTTTCTTGGCCTTGAGGTGTTGCGTAACTTGAGATCGCTGTTCAGCCTTTATTGCTTTCCCACATGGTTGGCAGAACAGAACGTTTCCATGTCCCATCAGAAGTAAAATTATCTTTAAAATTCCGCAACATACTGCTGCAGACGATAACATGTAGTTGCTTTTACTTTAGGGTTCGTCGAGCTGTCTTACACTTCACAGTGCCAGAAATGAACTGCATGTGAGTGACACTGGTTCCAGGTAGCTGAGAGGGGGGTATAGCACGTGGTGCAATATGGCTATAGACAAGAAAATCCTCGGCTTCCACAGTGAGTGGCACGGGGCGACTAGTTAAAAATAACACAGTTGCAAGCTGACATACGCTCTGCATGAAGATTTAATAGCTCACAGGTTCTTCCTCGTTGAAGTAACACAGAACAAAAATGCAATAAAATGAATGATCTAGAATACTGATTTTTTTAAATGTAAATAGTGTGTCTTTATGTGCTAATAAGTGAAAAGCCGGAATTTATGTTTTTATAGAAAAAATGCTTAAAATATGTATTTACATAAAAAAATATTTATTTACCTAAAAATCCGAGCCCTAGTCATAATAATATAATTATTATTATTAGGTACTGAAGGTACCATGACCTCAAACAGTTTTATTGGAAGAGCCTTTTACCCTTGTACCAACGTGTGTCGCCTAAGAAACTCAAACAGTCCATTAAAGGGTTTAAGAGCTCTTGCCTTATTATCACTGCGTGTTCTTTCCTTCCCTCTCTCTCTCTCTCTTAGAGAGAAATAAGCACGCGCAGAAGAGACAGAAAATTTGCATCAAATTTAATTCCAACAAAGTAAACTTTTCAATTACCGGGACTGAAATTAAAATCAACGCCCGCCCTATTTTCTGATGAACGAAATTACAATATAAATGGCATTAAAACGCCAAGTGAGGTGAGGTGAGGTGAGGTGAGGAGTTGATGGTGTTTTCTCCAGATGTCTGCTGCAGCACCGACAGGTAGTAGACAGCCAAGGAGAGTGATAAAATAGAAAATTACATCCCACCCCCATCCACCTTCTTACTCTTTCCACTCACAAGTTCATCGTCGTCTTCTAATCTTTTAAAAGGGGGTTATAATAATAATTACTACATCATTGGCTGCCTTCACTTTCGGCAATCACTGTTAAAATTAAGCCTCTTTAGCTAGAGCCCTGCGCGGATAAACAAAATGTTCTCCACATCCACCCCGCATCCGCACGACTGTTATCCGAATGTAGTGGCATAGAGCTCTGAATGAGACTTCCAGGATTGTATCTGGGTGTCTTAGACAAACACCACTTCAGAAGATCTACCCTCTTATAGGAATTTCTCCACCTCATGTCCGAAGAATGGTAGCAGCAGCATCTGAGAAGAGACGGCAAGAAATCGATTCAAGGCATCCACTTTTCGGCCAACAACCAGCCCGACAGAGTCGTAAGTCCAGAAACAGCTTTTTGAGGGGAGTAACAGCCCTCGAAGGCTCACATGCAGCTGCCCGTGTGAAGATATGGAAGACAGAGATCACAGACCCAACTATTCCTCTATCAGAAAAAATGGCACCTGGTCACAACTTGCTATATGGAATTTGGAAATCATTGAACAGGCTGAGGACGGGGGTTAGGCTGCAAAAACAATCTCAAGAAATGGAACATGCTTGTCAACAATGATGAGTTCTGTGACTGCAGCATGTTACAAGATCCAGAACACCTGCTGATCTGCCCCTTGATGGAGGACACATGTTCAAAAGACGATATTTTGGCTGCAAATGCTAATGCTATAACTGTTGCTACTTACTCGCAAAATCTAATTTGATTTGGACACGGAAAATAAAATAAAGTGGCATATAATATTTTTTTAAAATTTAAATTTACAAGATTTGGTGATTTAGACAAATTAGAGAAGACTGAAAGACGAATTTTGAGGAAAATACTGGGAGCTAAACGAAATAATAACGCAGAATATAGGTTACGACCAAATAGAGAGTTATGTTTGAAATGTGAAAAACTAACTGATGTAATGAAAAAGAGAAGATTACAGTTTTTCGGGCACATTTATAGAATGAAAAATACTAGACTAACTAAACAGATCTTCAACTTACTGAATAGTTACAGATCCAAACCCACATGGTTCATTGAAATTGACAAACGCCAGAATTCAGACACACACAATAGCAAATAGATCACACTTCAGAGAAGCGATTCAAAAGGCAGAATTTCAAGAAAGACTGAAACAAATAACTTGCAGAAAGTGGACTCAAGAGGAGAAAGATCGACACTCTAGAAGGATGGAGGAAATTTGGAAACAAAGGAAATTGAATACAATGGACAATAGCCAAAGTTCATTCATCGTAGCCTCCAAATGGCTTAGGCTATTCGAAAGAAGCAGCATATTTTCATTCGATAAAGATTGGGTTCTAAGGAAACAGGACATACAACGCCTGGAAGCAGCGGAAATGTGGATGTGGAGATGGACCCTGAAATTAAGCTGGACGGAGAAAAAGACTAACGAATGGATCCTCAAGGAAGTAGACGAAACAAGAAAATTGATCATTACTCTAGAAAAGACGAAAGCAAAATTTGTTGGCCACACCTTACGTCATAATGAGTTCCTGACCACCATACTGGAAGGAGAAGTTCTGGGGAAGAAAGGAAGAGGAAGATGCATGGATTTCAATTTAAACAGTACCGTATGTTGACTTAAGGACACCACGTACTTTTGCATGATGAAAAAATCGATTTTTTGATTTTGGCGCCATAAAATTCTTCATTCTTTTCCGAATCCAAATGTATATAGTTTGTTGGGGTTTTGATGTCTACAACTACCTTAAATTCGTTTTTTTAAATTAGCGTCCCATTGTCTGAATAATACACTTTTAACTTTGCCAGCTGTTTTCCGTTAATACTCATTTTTCATGTTTAGGTACCAATAACTAGGAAACCATTTAAGATAGAGGGCTATTTTTTACATTCACTTGCCTAATGGAGTACTTGAATGTTAACCTATTTTCACTTCCAAAACATAGTAGGCATGGATTGGGAAGAGAAACATTGATACATACTTTTCAATAAATTCAAAAAGGAAGAGTTCGGATTTTTTCTAGCATTCTGTCCCATTAATAATGAAACAAAGTGGTTACTCATCTGCCATGATCCATTCCAAGTATGTGAACAAAATTTGAGAGTATTTGATTGAAAAACAACTGAGAAATGTGAACCTGAAGCAACTTATACAACATTTTTTTGAAAATATATCTGTCCAAATTTGTATTCATTTCACACATCCTATAAAAGCAAAGTAGCACTACATGGTCAAAAACAGCTCAGAATATACCGCTTCTTATATGTGACAAGAATCATAGCTGTACCTTTGTCATAAAGCCAGAAAATACTTAGTAAACTGATGCCACAAAAATAGAATTTTTCATCGTGTAAGAGTACGTGGTGACCTTAAAACGATCAGCAAGTGAGAGAAAAATGTGATTGCAGCGACAAGGCCCAGCCTTTAGATCATGATGATAAAATATTAAAGCAACATATTTAGAATGTTGAGGAGAAAGTCGTTCCCTTAGGCTGTGCATGTCATATGCTATGTTTAAAACGAATGTTACACAGCCAGAATTGCAACCCTTTTCAGTTCGGAGCGTTAATTATGCTTAATGACATAATTTGATTGAGATTAGCTTAAATCATCATCTTACATCTTACATATGTCATGTAAAAATCATAACGGAAAAAATATAGCCTATGTTATAAATATCCGGGTCCTAGTAATGATATTCAGCAACTTCAGATTGCATTCTAAAAACTATCATCAAATTTTCTCCAAACATTATTCGCAGCTTATCCGCTATCCGTACAGCCATGAAAACTATATCCGTATGGCAAAAAAAAAGAAGTTTGCGGATATCCGCGGGTTTATTCTCTAATGAGGATAGAAACCAACCTGACTTACAGCGGTTTGAACTCAGATCATGTCAAGATTTAATGGTTGAACAGACCTATAAATTAAACTTCTACACCTAATTATACTCCTTAATCCTACATCGAGGTCGCAATCTTTTTTGTCGATATGAACTCTTTAAAAAAATATCCGTAGGATATGTACTAACCACATATCGTAAGGGCACGTTATATCTGTCAGGCCTATTTCGACGAATTTTGTTGTGGAACTCATAATATTTATGAAAACGGAATATTATTTAAGTATCACCATGACCTAAGGTACTAACAATTTTTTTAAAAGATTAATGTCAAAAAACTAAATTATGAATAGAGAAAATAAAAGTTTACAAAACGCACATAAAATTACAAATGTTAAACTAAACAGGATATAACAACTAAAATGAAGATCAAATTAAAAGTTAAATAAAAAATCAAATTCAAAATTAATGTAAAATTAGAAATAAATAAATTATACAAATTTAAAATATCAAAATAAAATATAATAACTAAAATATCAAAAAAAATATAATAACTAAAATTACCTAAACTGAAAAGAAAAAAATATAAACTTCAAATTAAAAGCAAAGAAAATAATGAAGAAATAAAAATAAATAAAACATTGTTTTGTATGTCTACCCCTTATTATTCCCGTTTTCCAACGGGGTCGGGGATGAGAGTCTTTGTGGCGATGGTTTTTACGGCCGGATGCCCTTCCTGACGCCAACCTCATGAGAGCAGTTAATGAGAGATGAAATGAATGATGGTGAATGAAACTGGGCAAGGATGTGGAAGGAAGCGACCGTGGCCTGTCAGAAGGTACTGTCCCAGCATTTGCCTGGTGTTGAAAATGGGAAAGCACGGAAAACCATTTTAAGGACGGCCGACGGTGGGGCTCGAACCCACGCATCTACCGAGTCAGCAGAGAGCTTGGCCCCATGACCTAATGCTGCGCTTTAGCCAGCGTAGCCACTACTGTCGGTTAAATAAAACATTAAATATTTAAATATAAATACAATAACAAAAACATGTATATTCAAATGAAAATTAATATGTAAATAGAGCAAGATGTTCATTAAAGAACATATAGCCTACCTTCTCCTAAATGTATGGGTATAGTTAAAAATAAGCACCAACGAAAATAACGTACAAATGGATAACGTATAAGTGAACTTGGACGATATTAGAAATCTCGTAGTTAGTTCTTGTAGATATTATTGCTAATAGTATCTAATAATGTACCATAATTGTTGTGCACGGAATGAATAAATGCTGTAGTAAAAAAAGACTGTCAACAAGTCGGAAGCAAACTCGACGCGCATACGAACGACCTTGCCGAGTCGATCTTTAGTTACGGTCGAGTGCTTCTTCCCCCTGCAAGCCCACGCGCCACCACCAGCTGTGAGCATTATAGGCAACACATTCAACACCTGTGATTAGCGGGTTTGTCACACCCCACAAGCAAGTGTCTTTATTACGGGAGAGGCTTGCTGGCAAGTAAACACCCGAAAATAATAAAAGTGACGAAATAGATGGAATTGCCTGGATTTATTCCCTGATACGTCCTTCCAGAGTCTTAATGCTGGTGTAATTACAATTAACTGATTATTTTCCAGACGGTGACACGTATTTAGGTCCGATTATATTGGGAGAGAAGTGAAACTCTATCCGTAAGATATTTACATGTTTGTCGTACATTGTTGTTGGTTGAGTCGTCAGTCTTTTGACAGTATTTGCATTATTTGCAAGAATATCTACAAGAACGATATTGCTAATATCCGTCTACGTTATCCATTTGTACGTTGTTGTTGGTGCTTATTTTTGGGGCTGCAATATCGTGGTCATGCAGCTTCCCACGTATTTGGTTGTATGTGGGATTTTGTGTTAACCTGTGTCTTTGTGATGGCTGTACTAGTATGTGTATTTGTAAATTGGGGGGGGGGGGGGGGATGAGAAGGAGTTAAGAAACATCCCCGCATTTGCCAAGTAGTTTTTTTACACCTGAAATTAAAATCCACAGCCTGCTTCCAGTCGACCGACCGGGTCAGGGAATGGAATGAATGAAGCCTCCATCTAGCGGCGAGGATATGAACTGTGCCGGCTGCCGAAGCCTGTCGCACTCCCGTGGGACAATGATTAAATGAATGACAGATGAAATGAAATGATACTGGAGAGTGTTGCTGTAATGAGATTTGTGACAGGAAAAACCGGAGTACCCGGAGAAAAACCTGTCTGGCTCTGCTTTGTCCAGCACAAATCTCACATGGAGTGACCGGGATTTGAATCACGGACCCATCGGTTAAAAGGCCGGTGAGTTGTTTTTTCACATAATATTTTTAATTTTTAATTTTATGAAATGTTATTTCCGGCCAGGTGGCCGAGAGCTAACGCGCTATCCCGTGCCCGGGAGAACTAGGTTCCAATCCCACCTTGGCCGTCCTAAAATGTTTTTTTGTGGTTTCCCATTTTCACCCCCCACCCTCAAGAGTCCATGCCATTTAAAAACTCATTCAAATCCTCTGGTGAATCAGCTTAGATGACGATGTCATCAGCAAATCTCAGTGTTCTCCTTGAATCTCTACTCCTTATTTTTTTCTAATTTCCTTCATTGCTTCTTAGATGTATACTTAAGTGCCGTTTATCCGAACATCCGTTTTAACTGAATCAAAAATCGAAAAAGAAAATATCTTGTTGCTGTTGTTTCATTTGAGGGTCTGCATTTAACGAACACAATCCTAAAATATGTTATTTTACAGTCTCAAAACCTCCATCTTAAAATTGGCAAATGAGCAAACTATCGTATTTGTCGTATGCTTGCTATATCGCGGAGAGAGAATGTTCCCGGTTTGCCCGATTAATCGAATAAACTCGGTCCCATCAAGTTTGAATGATCGGAACTTAAGTCTACATTAATTAGAAGAGGGGAGGGTTTGATGACAGGTTTCATTCGTCAAGCAAACATCATCAGATCCAGCTCATTCAAACCAGTCATATATACAAGAAAGAGAGCTAGCACTAGCAAACAACATAAAAACCATCCACAGATAGTAAAGTCCCTCCATCTGAACTCCACGTAGCTGTGATATACGAGGTGTACAGGGTCTTTCATATAAAATAAGAGCGCCAAGTAGCGGCTTTGTTAACCGCAGCTGCGGTCGCCTTGGCCGAGCTTGTGGCACGCCAAGGCCCTCTGCTTTAAGCGTGTGTACAATCCTATATGAAGCAGCGGCCTTGCTAACGTGTGTACAATGCTGAAATCTTACTTTAGTTAGTTAGTTATTTTTGATGAAACCGAAACCCCTACTTGTGCTAATTTTGTGAGTGATTTATTCGGAGACCGTTCAAGATTCTCGCCAATATCATCTAGCTCATCCTCTGTTAAAACTGTTCGTGTGCGGGCATGTTTTTTATTGAGCACCGAGCCAGTAGTGTCAAACTTATTTGCAATTACGTGAATCTGCTAGTGAAGGTGGCACTTCATCAGGAAATTGCTGAACAAATGCATCACGTACCCGCCGAGCCGACTCGTACTTAAAATAAGTATTACATAAATAATACGATGTTGCAATGATAACTGTCTCACTCTCACCATGTTAGCACTTGAGGTTTAGACTGGCGACTGAGCACCTGCACGCTAATTGCAAGGTCAAGTTTGGTAATGTCAATCTGTTATTTTTATACAGTCTATCGGAACTTGGAAAAAAAAACAGCTCTCGTATGTACTTTGCGTGCGCTTTCAATACTACAGCAGGGGGCCGTGGCGCGCCACAAGCTCGGCCTAGGTGACCACAGCTGCGGTTAACAAAGCCACCGCTTGGCGCTCAAATTTTATATGAAAGACCCTATATATTATTCCAAAACCATTACAATTCAAAGTAGTTGGTGGGTTCCTAAGTTTAGGCGCTGCGACAACGCGGTAATGTAGCCCCGTGAACTTCGGGTGTGTGTAGAATCTGTCTGATAACCGGTATTAACTGTGATGACTGTATTAGTGTGTGTTATCTGTTTTTAATTCAAGCAAGGACTGCAGACATTCAATTTTCAAGTAGTTCCAACCTTTGCTGCCAAACGCCACCGTCGACAAGCAACTAGTTCTGAACTTTGTTACTAGATGCCACCGCATGAACGTTGGAATCTAAGATCGTTAGTCCAATCTAACCTATAATTTAGCTTCACACAAGTGTAATTAGTGGAAGGTTCTTTATCATGCCATAAATCTATCACATGGGACCGCCGGCTTTACTTCCCTCCGAAAGAAGACATACTGTGGGATTTTTAACGCTCTTAAAAATCCGACGACTTCGGCCGGGTTTGAACCCGCGATCTTGGGCATAGAAGCTCAGCATGTTACCAACTACGCCACCGAAGCCGCTCCAATTTAAAGTAACTGCCTTGTGAAGTCACACAGCGCCGGAGGCTTCCATTCCTCATAGCACTGCTGGAACTTGGAAACTGGACTCACCTTCAGCTGATCGGTTACAGGCGTTTGAATGGTGCTCAGTGCCCCCCATGAACGACGTCCCTTGAGGTGTATTTTTAGCCTACTTTTCACATTTTGCAAAAATTAGGAAAAAGTAGACTTATGAGATCGATCCGGGCAAATGTGTGTGTCTGTCTGTCCGTCTGTCTGTCTGTCTGTCTGGCTGTGTGTGTCCCCCCCCCCCCCCTATCAACTCCTAAACGGTTACAGCAATCGAAACAAAATTTGGCAGGAGTAAAGATCTATACCTGAATATCTCACGGCCATATTTGAAAATGATGTCAGTGCTACAAACTGCTGAAAAATCGCAATTGAAATTTGAGCTCCATGTTGGATATCTTGGAAGGTATGAATGGGAGCTATTTCAAAATTGGCACACGTATAGAAAATAATATTGCAGTTTAATTTCCAGGAGGCCATACATGCTAGTGTTGTCAAAATGATTATAAGCCTGCTGATAGGTCCAAATTTTAAATGCATATAACTTCTTCACTATCAATTGGACATCAACCAAATTTCGTATGTGCTATGTGCACATATACAGCTATGACTGAGCGTATTCTTAAGAGCCACCAGGGCTGCCAACTGTTAATAACTACTCTCAATTTCATTTTATCCAAATACCCATATATCAGAAAGTATGCAAGCCGACAGCTTTAAACTATGCACACGTATAGTACCTGACATTCTATATTAATTTGGAGTAACTTATATACGTCACTGCTACCAACATGATTCTAAGCCTGCTGATAGGTCCAATTTTAAAATGCATGTAACTTCTATACTAACTAATGGATGTCATTCAAAATTGACACAACAATAGATCATATTATTTCAGATTATTTCTGACCAATACATGTATGCCATTGTTGTCAATATGATTTTACGCGCGCTGTTAGATCCAATGTTTAACTGCATGTAACGTCCATGCTATCCATTGGACTTCAACCAAATTTTGTATTTTTTACCTTAAGAGATGGAACTTAGAATATATTCAGTCACCAGGGCTGCCAACTGTAGTTCTCTATTAGGCTACATTATGCCAGGTATACAGTATTTCGAACTAATTAGAAATTTCGATATTACAAACGTCATTTCGTCATTATTCTAGATAGATCCACATAGTTAAATCATTGGCATGAATCTTAAATTTTGAGAAAAGTAGGCTCTTTAGTTCGTCACGGAACTTCTTGTAAATCTCGGGAAGAAGAAAAAGTCACATGGACAAATCGGGCGAGTAAGGAGGCTTAGGTGCCATAGAAATGTCCTTACTGGTTCACTGAAATCGCTGTGGAACAAGACAAATTATTGTGATGCAACACCCAGTTCTGTTTAATGTTTTGTCTCACATTCATGACCGTTTTGCAAAATTCTTTCAAGAACATCTCGGTAAAATAAGTGGGGAAATGAACCCATCTTATCTCAGTTCGACTTCGCGACACTAAGTTTTAGCTCTCAGAACAGAAATAGATCAACCGTTGACCTCAGGAGTACATCCGAGAATGCTGGCCACTACACCATGAGATGTTGTATGATATTTACTAGAGCAAATAGGTCGCTTAAAAAACTTGAAATATTTGATCATCACCAATGTTTCTGACTGCTTTCAGTACTGTGAACGAATTCAGCTCACCAATTCCGATGATAAGACGGGAAGAAAAGTACATCCGAATCAGAAAGTATAGTAATGTTTAAGAGGAACCTCATGATGACTTTATTGTGACTGCAAGAGGCTCTTATTCAGAGCACGTCCCATCAGACGTGGCAATTGGATGAGTAGCCACCTACAACGACAGAATAATAATTGATGTGATGGAAACAATAGTCAGATTGAGACATCATCATCACTAACCACATACAGACACTGTACTACAAGCGAGAGAACCGTTCCAGTAGATTTATTAGCACGTTAATTATCACCTTCGGGTAAAACTTCCGGCACCTCGGCATCTATTAAAGCCACCGCAGTTAAAAGGGAACGTAAAGCATTATTATTATTATTATTATTATTATTATTATGTACTTCACACCTTCTTCGTGTGCGGCCATTGGATGATAAAGAGAGAATATGTGGAAACTGAATTGGGAGAACTTACACCAGATAATATTATTTCTGTGATGTTACGGAACCAGCAATCATGGGATCAGGTAGCGGTGTATGTGGAGGATGTCCTTCGCCAGAAGAAGCGAGATCTGGAAGCGTACGAACGTCCTTAAGAAGAAATGAAGAAAGAAGAAGTCTGAAAGGCTAAGTAAGCACGACATCACCCTGAAGTAATGCGAGAGCGGTTCCGGGGTGATGAACGCATCGTGGGAAAAGGGAGGTGGTTTTTAGTGGGTAAAAATCCCACACTACTGTGGAGTGCGGACCCTTCACAAGTGTCTTTTGAAGATTTTCCACAGTCCCTCGTAAAAGAAAGTATTATTATTATTATTTTGTTCTATAAATTGGATGATACATTTCGATTATTATCTGATCATCAACAGATCCTAAACTTAGGTAATGCACGGCGGATATGTTTACAATTATGTACAGATATATTATTTACAATTTATTAAATTACAAAAGTGTCTGAACGTGTGTCGTTCTTATTTTCAGATATTATTGCTCAGTTCGTCGATATCACTTCTATAAATGTTGCGTTGTTGTTAAAATTGTTTAAGTATGTCAACACTGTGATTTATCAAATTACTGTTATAACGAACCTCAGATATGAATGTTGTCAACACTATTGAGTTTCTATTGAACATTCCTAATTAACTAGCTAGATCAACATAACATTTGGTACGGATATCCATTACAGGCAAGACCCTAATCATTTTTATAACTTTTCGCCATCTCCCATAAAATGTGGCTATGGGGGGAAACACCCCTCAAAATTCATGTTAAAATAGGCGAAATATCAAAGTTGGCATAGAAAGACGAGACAAAGCTAATTTTGAATTCCCCCTGACGTGAGGAATAAACAAAAACTCGGATAGTCCCAATGATTACCCGAAAACCATAGTTTAAGGGCCTAGAATCAACCGTTTACGAGATATTTGTAAAATTAATATCCCAGCTTTAGGAAACAGAACCAGAAAAGGCTCAATCTAACTCATAAACAATAATAGCCTATAATTAAAACTCAGCAGTCTTTCTAGGTTTGTGCCGTGTCTTGTGCGGGGTTTCGCCTAGGACACCAAGCTGGCTCATCGGCGGGCTCTTGGTGTATCCGCCCGGACCCCCACAGGAGTAGCGAACTGCGCGCTGGCCGTGAAAGCCAATATACCATCTTTTTGGAAGCCTTCATAGGGAGTTTATCCCTGCTTGAGCTTTTAGTTCTCGCAGATAAGAGGCGCAGATGCGCTTAATAAAGATGGAGGTAGCGCACAGTTCGCTACTCCTGTGGGGGTCCGGGCGGGGACACCAAGAGCCCGCTGATGAGCCAACTTGGTGTCCTAGGCGAAACCCACACAAAACGCGGCACAAACCTAGAAAGATTGCTGAGTTTTAATTCACCGGCCGTGAAAGCCAATATACCAATACTATAATTACATTAAGAATACGTGATTTTTTATGAGTCCAAAAAGACATTCCAAGAACGGTAAAAAACTAACACCCCTCCCCCGAAGTACACGAGGTTACATAAAGATGATGCCGCGAAGCCCATAAATGAATCTTCTTCTCGTCTTCTTCCCCTGAAAGTAGATCTTTATCGGAGATGAGTTTTCGATGAGAGAGGGCGGAAGATAATTAGTTTAATCTGCCTGCTAATTTCATAAGACATTAACCTCACATAATGACTACAGTGGCTTGGCAGGGGGTACTGAAGATAAATCCCGATATCTAGACAACAAGGAATTGGAATTCTCTTCTATGGCAGCTCGTGCTAGCCACAGTAACACAGATAGGCTGTACGTCATAATATGGGCCATGTTCAACTCTTCTTTTGTAGGAGCAGATAACCTCGCTGTTACGCCCCTTAAAACAACAACAAATAACTTATTTACTATAGTTAAATTTCGCATCAAGCTTTTGAACCTCTACAAATAAAACAGTTCATTTTAATTCGCTTTTAATAATATTTTTATTAATAATAATAACAATAAAAATGAGAGAATTTCAAAATTACAGAAGGCCTATAGAAACACCTGGAATAGATATAAGAAAAAAAAACAATATCGATGAATGCAAAATTAAGACATTACACCACAGTTTTCAAACGCATCGGAAACCTTGATTATTGGAGGAAGATCTCTTATTAAAGAGATAGAGACACAAGAGGGGAAAATATTGAGGACAATCCTTGGTCCAGTCTGCTCAGAAGGAATCTGGATGAAACGCAAGTCTCAGGAGCTTTATTAGCGTGCTGAAAAGATCACTGACACCTTCAGGAAAAGGCGATTGCGATTGAAGTTCTACGGCCACATTCTCAGAATGAACAATGACAGGCTCACCAAAAGGATTCCCAACCTCGCTCTCTCAATGAAAGTCAACAATAGAATAAGACCTGCAAGAAATTGCCATTACGAAGGACATTTTACAAGACCAACTACAATTCAGAACATTAATCAATAACCAACATTTCTCTGATACAATTATTACAAGACCAATAAATCATGGAGGAAGATTTTCAATGCCCAGATGAGATTTTTTTTTGTGTGTGGGGGGGGGGGGGAAGAGGAAACAATGTGCTAAATAAGTTCTAACGCGCTCCTTACTTGGGCATTACTATCGACCGGATTCTTAGGTTTTTACCTATCGTTTTCCTTACTTCTAAATACAGCAATGCTTTAATACTTTTCCGAAAAACACTCAAATGAGCCATATTTTATGAGTACTGTAGTTGAGAATATAAGAGTACCTTGTTACATTGTTTGCAGTGATGGGGCACAATTAGTGGGAATACATTGTTAGTCACTTATTTAAGAGGATAGGCCTACACTTGTGCTTCCCCCCCACTTCTCCCTTTCGTCCAATCCCCGCCAGTGTTTGGCAGTCCAAAAATACTAAGCAAATTAGTCAAAATACTAAAACAAAGTTAAAAAAATAGTCAAAATCCATAAAAAACCCCAAAAAACAATCCAAATTAGTCAATATTTCTCAAAGAAAGCTCAAAGAATAAAAAAGCGATAAAATACTTAAAATCTAAAAAAACACAAAAAATCAAAATTAGTTAAAAAACACATTACAAATTCGGTCACTAGTAATGCCCAAGTAAGGAGCGCGTTAGAACTTATTTAGCACATAGTTTCCTCTTTTCTTCCCAAGTCCAGAAAACACAATGAACCAAAATTAGTCAAAATCCAAATAGAAGACAATCACAGTCAAAATAAGTAAATACCAGCTCAAAATTTCCAACAAATAAACAACTAAATAAAACATTAGTCAAAATAAAAATTGACAATAACCAATCAATAATAATAATAATAATAATAATAACAATAATAATAACGGCTTTCGTGCCGTTAAACTACTGATGCTTTTGGAGACGCCGGAGTAGCAGGATTTTGCCCCGAAGCGGATCTTTATAATTTATTGACACGGCTCCCTCGCATTTACGCCCCGTTAAGTGACAACTGACTGCCCCAGGATCTGCCACATTTTTTGGTCAGTCAGTGTGAAAATGCTGACCGGAGGACAGAAATTACTTGAGGTGCGAGAAAAGATGGCAATCGCTGGGTGCAAGATCGGGACTGTGCGGCGGTTAAAAATTAATACAAAGAAAGAAAGAAAGAAAGAAAGAAAAGAAAAAGAACAGGAAAGTAAAGGAAAAAAGAAACAAGCAATAGCCTTTTTCTTCTCCTGTTTTCTGTTAACTCTATCTTTCTAAGAGAGGAGAAAAAAAGAAATAAAGGAATTCTTTCCTCCCGGAGTGAAACCTTTTACTCAAGTTAATCTTGAATCCAGGTCGATCCTTTGTCGATACTATATTTACAATCAATTTGATAAAATATTTTAATTTTCTTTCCAATCTTCCGTGACGCATCCCATTGGAAAAAGCCGCCTGATTATCCCACTTGAAACCTTTCATGGCCCTTGTAGCTTTCATGTGTCCTGATTTTTTGAGTCTTCCGTCCTTTCCTTCCGTAGTGTGTATGTTAAACGAGGTAGGTTTTCTTACAATCTCGATGTAATTCCTTTGTAGGTCGCCGCTCAGTACTTGTCCTTGCGTTGTTATAGAGTTGCATTCTGGTGACTCAAATGATTTATTCAACGTTGATGTGGAAGCGAGTGTACTGAGGATCGTAAAAGAGATCTAATCAGGCTTTGCTAGTCGATAGTTCTCTTGCTAACAGAGGAAGAGAAGCAGAAGATGCCAGGGAGTTTGCAGAGTGTAATTTATGTTTCTTTTATCTCTGTCTTCAGCATCTTTGAATACATGGATTCAGGACTGTCCAAACAAGATTTCTACGGGCATATTTGGTCTACTTTGGGGTTTAGCGCGTGTCGCTGTAATGCAAATACAATTCAACTTACTAGGTAGTCTGGTGACATAACCTATGACAGTATTGAATCAAATTAAGTGAGTGTGAGGAAGATAGATTTCATATATTCAAAACATAATTTTTACTCTAATCTTCTTTTGTATTTATTTATTTATTTATTTATGGAATTGCTAATTTTGGCGCCATATTCCCTACATTTCTCTTTAAGTTTTAACATGTTGTCTTGTAAGCTTTCTACGGAGTCTGTCATTACTCATTAGACAGCCAAGATGTCAGCATAAGTACACGTGAACGCACGGCCAAGTACATGACGCTGATTACCGGGATGACCACAGCCTCTAAACTGAATCAACAATGACTTGATCATTGCCTTCTCGATTCCTATAACAGGAGGCTTTGACTTCATCATTGCCGTCTAGATTCCAATATTAAGAGGCTTTGACATGAGCATTGCCTTCTCGGTTTCTATAACAGGAAGCTTTGACTTGATCATTGCCGTCCAGATTCCTATAATAGGAGGCTATGACATGAGCATTACCTTCTCGATTCCTATAATAGGAGGCTTTGACTAGAGCATTACCTTCTCGATTCTTATTATAGGCGGCTTTGACTAGAGCATTACCTTCTCGATTCTTATTATAGGAGGCTTTGACATGATCATTGCCTTCTCGATTCCTATAATAGGAGACTTTGACATGAGCATTGCCTTCTCGGTTTCTATAACAGGAAACTTTGACATGATCATTGCCGTCTAGATTCCTATAATAGGAGGCTTTGACATGATCATTGCCTTCTAGATTCCTATAATAGGAGGCTTTGCCATGATCATTGCCTTCTCGATTCCTATAACAGGAAGCTTTGACTAGAGCATTACCTTCTCGATTCTTATTATAGGCGGCTTTGACTAGAGCATTACCTTCTCGATTCTTATTATAGGAGGCTTTGACATGATCATTGCCTTCTCGATTCCTATATCAGGAGACTTTGACATGAGCATTGCCTTCTCGGTTTCTATAACAGGAAGCTTTGACATGATCATTGCCGTCTAGATTCCTATAATAGGAGGCTTTGACATGATCATTGCCTTCTAGATTCCTATAATAGGAGGCTTTGCCATGATCATTGCCTTCTTGATTCCTATAACAGGAAGCTTTGACATGATCATTGCCGTCTAGATTCCTATAATAGGAGGCTTTGATATGAGCATTGCCTTCTCGATTCCTAGATAAGAGGAGGCATTGACAAGATCATGTCCGTCCAGATTCCTATAATAGGAGGCTTTTACATGAACATTGCCTTGTAAATTCCAATAACAGGAAGCTTTGACTTGAGCATTGCCTTCTCGATTCCTATAACAGGAGGCTTTGACATGATCATGTCCATCTAGATTCCTATTATAGGAAGAAACGCTTACTATACAGAAAGTTATTGTATATTTTGAACCCGGTTACCTAACCTCACATTTACTTGTTTTTAAATTGTAACACGGGATTATTACGAAATGAGGATCTATTCCATGCTTTTCTTTTATTGACTTTGAGTTTTATAAAAATTAATTTCTCTTCCGCCAAAATTGTGAAAATTAATTCTTAAGAGAGGGAGTAACTTGCGAGGCGCCCGGTACTTGACACTCCCCTCTCATGCCCGCTAAGAGAAGCAAAGAACTCATTAACGCGGCAATGAAGTTTACTTTTTTTAATCATTCTCAAAGTTTAATTGCATTGGATTAGGTTGTGGAAGTTTCTTGGAAAAGCTGCTTTAATAGCCAAATAAGAGCAGAAGAAACAAAACTATGTACAGTCGATGGGAGATGTTGTGAGGGGCAGAAGGAGAGGTAAACTAGACGAGGTGGGCGTTCTTCAGGCCATCTGAGTAGAATTAATTAATTTTTAAATAAATATATAACAAAATTATACAACAATAAAGTAGATAAGTTAATTCATAAATTACATATATAAATACATAAATTAATAAATAAAATAGATAGAAATAAATAAAGGAGATAAATACATAAACAAATATATATAAATGAAAAAAATAAGGAAGGAAGCTTGCAGTTTAATGTGACCGATAATCTCGCGATCATTTTCTTTACGTGGAATCCAAACCACAGGATATGCCATTTTACTTCGAAAATCTCACATGAATTGAAAGGGAATATAACCCACTCCGCTTGGTAAGAGGCACAATAAATCAATTGATAAATAAATACATAAATAAATATTAAATATATAAATAAATATACATGAGAAATAAATAAATAATTAATTCATAAATAACTGTATTCAAATAAATAATTACATAAATTAAATTCATTAGCCCCTTTTTACGTAATATTGCAATCATATGATGGTACGGCAAGAAGTAATAGGGTAAGAATATTTAAAATAATATTATATGGGTGAACGCCAAATAATAATAATATTAAGTAGCCTCTTTCCAAGGGGTATTGACACTTGAAAGGTTGGGAATCACTGGCCTAGATGATTTCCCCGCATAAATTATAAAGAATTTCACAAAATCTCGGACAATAATCTGAGCGACACACCACAAAATACTAACTTTACTTCATAAAGCCTGACATGTAACAAATGAAACAAAATTATATCACTACGCACTGACATTTTCTTCGTTTCACATAATGTCAATGTGTCAGGTGTGACACAGAAAATAAATATATATTGTGTAAATTTCACCGTAGCAGAACGTGCGCGACAGTCGGATCGATATAACTATCAAGGATGACAAACACGTCCTGGGAATTGAAATTAGAATTGACACGTGCAAAGGATAGCCGTTCTAAATATACAGGAGGCATTCAGTCTGTTTATACACATTTAGCCTATTATTAGCCGATGATTAACAATAATGATAATAACAATAAATAGAAATTCCATTGCTTCACTGGCAAACGGTGAATCAAGAATATGTTTTTATTATTCCTATCATAAATATCGCGGACGCTTCAACAACTGGGATCTAAGTCTACTTGTCCTTGTTGCCATGGTAACTAGTTGTTGGTACAACACGCTTTAATAACAAGGATCTAAGTCTACTGCTGAGTCACGCAGTCAACCGCGATCCCCCCGGAAAGACGGTCGAAAAATGGATCACAATTATTATTTAAAAATACATTTTTTATGGTTTAAACTAACGTATCCCACGAACTGGACAATGAACAAACGATTCACTCTGTCAACAGAAGAAAGCAGAGTGAATGAACCAAAAAAAATTAAAATAAACATACAAAACCAAAAAACAGCAAAAAATACCGAAGCGTGCATAATTAAAGCAGAGACAGAGAGAGCGAAGAACCAATCAAACATGACGACACAAAAGCAGTCAGCGATACACACACAAGCCAAGTTAAGTGGAATGAAAAAGCTATGCAGTCAGTGGTGCGGAAGACGTCCACGCGAACAGAAGCCGTCTGAAAGTAAACCAATCCAGCCCACAGTCAGCTGAGCAGAATGGATCACCATCCAGTCTACCTTACAGTTTATACTAGTGATCGGCTATTTTTTAGTCGGTCTACACAGTATAGCCCCAATTAAGTTACTGTACTGGGACATGAAAAAATACCGGAAAGAAAATTAGCAAGCATGTAAAATTACCTCTTGTACAAATAAAAAGAAAATAAATAATAAAAGAAAAGAAAAAAAGGTACAAAAGCAACAAAAATCGAACCCGGGACCTCTCTACCAAGTTGCACAGCTTGTAACAAAAATTAAATTAAATTAAAAAAAAAATACAAAGCACCAGGAATGGAACCCGCCACCTTGAACATAGCACAATAGTCAAAAAATGCATTTTTATTTGGTATCATTGGGACTTGTGTTTTCTGTTACAAGCTGTGCAGCTTAGTTGAGAGGTCCAGGTTCGATTCCAGGTGCTTTGTACTTTATTTTTTATTTTCTTTCATATTATTTTTAATTGAAATTTTAGTGATCAAAATAAAAGTAATTACAGAAGAAGGAGAAAACTATGGGATGACATGTTAAGGGGACGTATAGGTAGCTTCGGTGGCGTAGTCTGTAGCATGCTGAGCATCGATGCCCAAGATCGTGGATTCAAACCCGGCCGAAGTCGTCGAATTTTTTAAAGAGCGTTAAAAATCCCTCAGAATGACTACCTTCTGAGGGGAAGTAAAGCCGGTGGACCTATGTCACAAATTTATGGCATGTAAAAGAACCTTCCACTAACTACAATAATTGTGTGAAGCTAAATGTGTAGGTTAACGCTCTATTTAGTTCAAACGTTCGCCAACACTCGCTATTTGCGGTGGCATCTAATAGCCAAGTTTACAGCTAGGTGTCGTTGACGGTAAGATTTGGTAGCAAATGTAGGAACTACTTGAAATTGATCGTCTGCAATCCTTACCTCAATTACAGATAACACACACTAATACAGCGGCGGCTTCGGTGGCGTAGTCGGTAGCATGCTGAGCTTCTATGCCCAAGACAGCGGGTTCAAACCCGGCCGATGCCGTCGGATTTTTTAAGAGCGTTAACATCCCTCAGTATGCCTTCCTTCGGAGGGGAAGTAAAGCCGGCAGTCCCATGTCAGATTTATGGCATGTTAAAGAACCTTCCACTAATTGCACCTGTGTGAAGCTAAATTGGATAGGTTAAGAATGTAAACAACGCTCATAGGTTTCTATGTTCGTTGCCAAGAGCCGACTGCGGTGGTGTCTAGTAGCTAAGTTCTGAACTTGGCCTAGTAATCGTTGACGGTGGCGCTTGGCGGCAAAAGTAGGAACTTTTTGAAAAATTCCAAGTTGAAGTACTTAAATAAATAATAATAAAAAAAACCAGATAGCACACACTAATACAGCCATCACAATTAACACCGGTCATCAGACAGATTCTACACACACCCAACGTACACGGAGCTATATGACCATATTGTCGCAGCCCCCAAACTAAGGAATCAACCAACCAACGAACTACCCAAATATGGGAATTCTGTGATTTGTTCAATTGTGGTGTTGGTTGGTTGGTTCCTCAATTAAGGGTCTGCGACAACGCGGTGATGTATCCCCGTGTACTTGGGTATGTGTAGAATCTGTCTGATAACCGGTGTTAATTGTGATGACTGTATTAGTGTGTGTTATCTGTTTTTAATTCAAGTGTGGACTGCAGCCATTCTATTTTTCAAGTAGTTCCTACTTTTGCTGCCAAAGGCTACCGACACCGACAACTAGTTCTGAACTTGGTTACTAGATGCCACCGCAATCAGCTCGTGGCGACGAACGTTGGAACCTAATAGCGTTAGTCAAATCTAACCTATAATTTAGCTTCACACAAGTGTCATTAGTGGAAGGTTCTTTTACATGCCATAAATCTATGACATGGGACCGCCGGCTTTACTTCCCCTCCAAAGGAAGGCATACTGAGGGATTTTTAACGCTTTAAAATCCGACGTCTTCAGCCGGGTATGAACCCGTGACCTTGGACATGGAAGTTCAGCATGCTACCAACTACGCCACCGAAGCTGGAAATTGCAGTGTTATTCACTGATATTATGTTTGCCACGGTGGGTGAGTGGTTATCGTGTCGGACTACCAGCCTCAAGCTTGCAGGTTCGCCCCTGGCCGTGGTAAGTAATTTTTGAAAGGCGACAAAAATCACGACATGGATGTCATACATTGTTGGCATGTTAAAGAACCCATCTGAATTCAGTAGGCCGTGTTCAATGGCAACATTAATCTCGGGATTTTCCGCCAACCCAAAGTTCCTCCATTCTCTACTAGAAAGCGCTCTAGTGTCAAGGAGCTTAGATATCTAACCTCCTTGACTTTCATAGCGTTCAAAGGAACGACGAAATTCGACATGCAAGCTACCCTCTGGGTGCCAATTAACAAAGCTTGCACCAGGCACCCGAGGCCATACGATAGACTATTATTAGGGCCCGGATTCATATGCACTAAAAACTACAAAAATATGCACGAAAATATGCAAATTTTAACTCAGCTTTACATTGATACAAATGTTTAATTCCTTGCAAAATGTTGCATGGCAGTTTTTCAATGTTTTCAGGGGTCAATGACTTTCTGTTGTCGGACAGAATCTACATATATAAAGCTCAATGTCTGTCTGTCTGTCTGTCTGTTATGTATACAAATCCACACCGTTTCACCGATCTGAACCAAAATTTGTATACTTACCCTTCGGAACCCTGCGGGTAACCCTGTCCACTTGAAATTTCCGACAGAACACCCCATTCCCTGCATTTTGGCCCTTTGGCCCAAATCCACACCGTATCACCGATCAGAACCGAAATTTGTATACTTACCCTTTGGTACCCTGCGAGTAACACTGTCTGCTTGAAATTGCGGACAGACCACTCCATTCCCTGCATTTAGGCCCTTTGTCCCAAATCTGCACCGTTTCACAGATCTCTACCAAAATTTGTTATTTACCGTCTGGAACCCTGCGAGTAACACTGTATGCTTGAAATTTCGGACAGACCACTCCATTCCCTGCATTTAGGCCCTTTGACACAAATCTACACCGTTTCACCGATCAGAACCAAAATTTGTATACTTACCCTTTGGTACCCTGCGAGTAACACTGTCTGCTTGAAATTGCGGACAGACCACTATTCTCGGAAAGAGGACAGGGTCCGTCCCAAAGGCAATGGAAAAAAGGGGTAAAACCGGACCCGCTCAGGAAACCCTCAGGGTTGCCAGCTCCCGAACTCACCAGCCATGAGCCCTTGAGGATGTAGCACTATCCAGGGTGCACCAGAAGTGGTGGGGCTACACACACCCTGCCTCCTTGAGGGTCTTGAGCAGAAGACATGAGATATTAAGAAAAGAAAAAGAAGGCTGACACCTCGAAGAATGAGGCTATCAGGAATGATTAGACAAGGGCCAATTAAGGCGGGAAAGTGAAAGAGTCGCTAGGCCTCGGATACCCTGATACCATCGGGGTCGGAAGAGAACAAGAGTTTGACCAAGGGAGGCTGACAGGAAAGAGAACTGAAAGGAGCCCGGCACCAGTAAGTAGAAGCAATGCCGGACTCAGCTGGGGTCCCGTGGTCGCACACCCACATCCCACAAGTTGTGAGACCCTGGTGGGTGGAAGGGGGAGGAGGGGGCAGGTGTGAGAATAGCTTGCTGATTCATCGCGAGGTGGCATGAGAGAAATGTCCAGACCCCGCCGTGTTACCTGGTATTGCTATGCTGATGTCCATACAGGGTCTTCACTCAAACCACTGTAGTGTTACGAAAGAATGAGTGATTCACCGGTCAATGTGAATAGGACCGGGACCCCCCCCCCCCCTTGAACGTCTGTCATCATATATCGTCATCATCTGCGATATTCTCAGGTTCGTGCAGCTTGGACCCGAGCAGTACTCGATAAGCTGTTTCACTACACGCATCGAGTATAGGCCTAAGACAGAAAATAACGTTCAGACTTGGGAAGACATCGAAGGTAGAAATCTGAATTACATATATCAGATTTAAAATTACACCAAGTTCGTTTAGTAGTCATTTTTCATTACCTTATTATTATCATCATAAGGGCAAATGACCTAGATGTTACGCCCATTATACCACTAACCACCACACACAATAAGTCTTTATCGCCTGTGAATTTTGAAATATTTCTTTCTATCACGGTAGTTTGTAAGTTTGTCGTGTCAATTCAACAGTAGTATTCATTACCATCCTCATCAAAAGGGCAAATGACCTAGATGTTACATCCATTATACTACTAAGTAACACCACAGTCTTCATCGCCTGTAATTTTTAAAATTTGTATTTCCATTAGTTTGTAAGTTTGATATACCCGTTCAGTAGTAATCGTCTTCATTATCATCCTCATCAAAGGGGCAAATGACCTATATGTTACGTCCATTATACTACTAAGCAACACCAGAGTCTACCTAGCCTGTGATTTTAAAAATATGTATTTCCATTAGTTTGTAAGTTTGATATACCCGTTCAGTAGTAGTCGTCTTCATTATCATCCTCATCAAAGGGGCAAATGACCTACACTAGATGTTACGTCCATTATACTACTAGCAACACCAGAGTCTACCTAGCCTGTGATTTTAAAAATACGTATTTCCATTAGTTTGTAAGTTTGATATACCCGTTCAGAAGTAGTAGTAGTCTTCATTGTCATCCTCATCAAAAGGGCAAATGAACTCTCATTCCTTTAAAGTACGGTATCAATTTTTCCCATTCGTTGATAAGTTACATGTGCCAGTAGTCGCTTCTATGTTCATTATCACTATGTAGAAGATATTTTGCGTCAGAAGAAAAGACAACTGGATGCTCAGGAACGTTAACGATATATCGACTGCGAAATCTGGAAGCTTCTCTTTGAGGAATTGCTTCAGACATTTATCGTACAGTTTAAACCTTAACATGACGAAACTTTTAACCAGATAGCGATCTAAGTGGGAGCTCTTTGGCAAAAAATAATCAAGTCTTTCCCGAAATGTGAGTCCTAAAAAATAACTTTTTCTATTATTTTCTAAGTTTCATATGTCAGTTATGTAGTAATTTTCAATATCATCCTGATCAGTAGGGCAAATTACCTAGATGTTACGCCCTCAACGTCATTGGGGGCAAATGACCTAGAATTTAAGTCCATTATATTTCTAATCACCACCACATAAAGTCTTCTACGACTGAGATGTCACGAATTCTGGGACCGCTAACGACATATCTCGACTCGGACTGAAGACAAATATCACGAGAATGATCATTATTTTACAGAGCCTTCCCATAGTGACTTAAGTATAAACATTGTCACTGGGTTTGATAATGTAAGAAATTAATACATAAATAAATATAATTTATGACGTTGAGTGTTAAGGAGACTGGAATATTATCATCATTCCACCGGGCGAAGCCGGATACTACTGCTAGTTAATTTATTTGCTGAAAATGATCGTTCTACGTCGACGGACGTTACTGGGCAATACTTGTACACTGGTACTGACTGCCATGAACATTCTTCTGGTAAATACTGCCTGATTCCACTTATGTACTGTAGTTGCTTATGGATTGAATCTTCTTCAGTTCTGGATTTGAGTCCAACACCGCACTGAGTTTCCTTTTCGTTTTTTCTCCAGTTTCACCAGGGACACTATTTAAAGAACTAGTGGTGTTTTGAATTAACTGAAGTGATTCATGTAGGGGTGAACCGAGTGTTTCTAGGCCCTTAATCGCTTTCGAAAGTGACGAATAATGCACATGGATGAAACTGATAGCCTATCTTGATATACAGTTTCAGATTCACGAATACACGCAGTATGATTATCGTCAATACTTGTATCTACATATTTCACTTGATGTTTCATTTCGTTCAGAAATCTTGGATTAATCTATCACACACGAGAGAAATATATCCATACATGCACTAACGTTCAAAATATGCACTAACGTTCAAAATATGCATTTGCATATGCGCATATGCATTTTAAAAAAATCCGGGCCCTACTTATTATTATGTTTGTTCTAGTCGTAGGCTCCTTTTTTGTGTCAATTATCATTAATTTTGTTTTCTTAGTATTCTTAATAATAATAATAATAATAATAATAATAATAGTAATAATAATAATAAAAATAATAAAGAGAAAGAAAATAGCGTACAATATTTTTGTTAGAAGGGGAACGTTTTCATACAGAAATGAAACCATCATCAAATCATAGCAACCACTTGGAAGGGAGTATTTACTCTCCAGTGGGACAATACCTTGCAAGCACACCTCCTACACCCCCCACCCTCTCTAGGCAGGAGAGAGGCGGCTTGACAAGGTGTCGCAACTTATCAACTCTCCCCCCCCCCCCCCCAACACCACCCCTCACTCTGTAGTAATCCGAGCATAGGGAGAACACTAATTACATTGGATCCGGCTTCACTTTGCTTCTATGTTTATTCCAATTATGCAAATCGCATCATTTCTCAACGTCTCTCCTACCCCCCTTCCCGTTCCTTATCTTGTATGTAAATTTAATTCCAAGCCTAAATGAAATTCATGTACTTTATACTGTTTATAACAACTTACCCAGGCGCAAGTTTATTATCTCATCTGATGTGACACCAATCGTACATTGCATGTCATCATCAAGTCGTTCTTCTAGACCAGATGTTCTCAAAGAGTGCAGAGAGTGAAATATTGAAATATTTATATTTCATAGTTTGTAAGGAATTGGAAGTGGTGACACACTTCAAATACTTGGGAAGAGAAATGACTGAAGATGGAAGACTAGATTTGGAAATTGGCAGAAGAATACAACTCGGGAGTGCTTTCTACCAGCAAGTACGGGGACTAGTATGGAACAAGGATATACCAATTAAGGCTAAATAAGTTATGAACAAAGCATATTATGTTTCTATAATGACATATGCAGCAGAAACTTGGGCAATGACTAAGAGAGATGAGAGCAGAGTACAGGCAGCTGAGATGAGATTCCTGAGAAGTATTGTCCAGAAAACGAGGAGGGACAGATTGAGAAATGAAGATATACGGAAAGAACAGAGTACGGAAACTGGAGGAAAACAGATTGAGCTGGTTTGGACATGTCAAACGGTTGAATGAAGAAAGGCTACCAAGACGAGCACTGGAACGACGGATGACAGGGAAGAGAGAACGAGGAAGACCAAGAATGCGTTGGATGGACTCGGTGAAGTATAGCATTAGAAAACGGAACCTGGATTGGAACACTGTGTCGGAAGAGTAATGGTGGAACGACAGAACAAAGTGTAGAGGAACCATATTTGCCCCAAACCAGTGTCAGCTGGAAAAGGGGAAATGAAGATGATGAAGATGATGATAAGTTTGTAACAAATATTGCTATTCTCATAGCCATGAACCTATCATAGGTAGGAAACTCCCACGACCATTAAAGAGTAATAAACTCGTACTTTTGCTGCCTTATTTCACAAGAACTGACCAGTAGATCCTACCAGCAAGAATTCTGAGAAAACGTGTAGAGTACCATTTCCCACACAGCTCCCTTCGACCCATAGTGATATCTCCTTACCAAACACTTAACAACCACTAATGACAATGTAGCCGCCACTTCATTATAAGAGTAAATTCTTCTATTTCTGTTATTGTCGACTCGAATTCAGCCAGGCCTTTGCTGTCAGTTCAAATACAGCGAGTGAACAGGTGAATTCTAGTGCATGTTTCCTTGGAAGAGGCTAGCCCGATTTACAATAAACTCATATAAGTAACTCTATTACCCATCGATTGGTGGCTAATTCACAGTAGTAAAAAGCGGCTTCGGTGGCGTAGTCGGTAGCATGCTGAACTGCTGTTCCCATGATAGTGGGTTCAAACCCCGCCAAAGTCGTCGGATTTTTAAGAGCGTTAAAAATCCTTCAGTGTGCCTTCCTTCAGAGGGGAAATAAAGCCAGCGGTCCCATGTCATAGATTTATGGCATGTAAAAGATCCTTCCACAGACTAAACTTGTGTGAAGCTAAATTGTTAGTTTAGATTTCGTCGAACGCTCTATCAAAGTTCCACGTTCACCACTAGGTATCATTCATATCTGGTAGCGAAAGTTGGAACTGCTTGAAATTGAACGGAACTTGTAGTTCACCCCAAGGGTGTCCGCTGGAAGTAGCTACAGACTCAGGCGAGCCGAACATGTCCTCGGACACTCCCGGCACTAAAAGCCATGCGATAAATAAATAAGTAGTAAAAAGAGACACCATGAAAGTGATAGTGCCTGCTCTCCTCCAGAAAGAAGAATAAGGAGGGGGGGAATGCCACGACAGGAAACCTTTGAGAACTCCTATTCTAGACCAGGCGTTCTCAACCTAGTGCACGCGAGCAAAAGCTCCCCTGAGAACCATTCTTCAATTCAAATTTTGTTCCACGAACCGGAATAATAGTGTTTATGTTCGAGGATATCGAAATGTAAATATTATGTCAGAAGACTGTATCATAATGGGGGTCATCAAAGTAGGCCTACCACTTTTCATTATGATACAGTTTCTCCAACCAACCAGAGCTCAATATTGTCATTCAATGACCAATTAGGTAAGGATAGCTTCGCACATGCACTCAATATCCAACACGTCTGACATGAATGACATGATTTGAAAGTTGACAATGTAGCCTATATTGGATCAACCATTGTAGTTACAATGCAAAACTCACCAAAAAAATCAGCACGAACCTTTACGGTAACAAGAAAATACTATGAATTATGCATGAAATTTAGGAAACTACGTCCAGAGGTTTGCAACACACTGTGGAATATTGCAAAATAAATAGCACTGTACCTTAATATCCGCAACTCCAATTTCTACACAGGGCATTGCATTCGTAATATTTCGCCGACAATTTTAGTGAATTCTGTTGTTGACATAAACACATCAGAACGTCATGGAGGAAGCAGGCATATGGCATTAGTTCCACGGAAATTATAATCCAGCTCTGTTCAGTAAATTGATTTCTTATGCGAAACCTTTCCGCTAGATGGTATAACTGTTCTAATTCATTCGTCTTCCGTTGACATTCTATACGCATCGATTTTGAAGAATAACTAGTTGATAATACTGTGCCCGTTTAGACCGGAGTCCGCACGACCACATATGCATTTTACCAATAATCAGTCAGCACGAGAGTCAAAATATCCCGGAGCGCCAGATGGGTTAAAGCAAATCGCAAAAACGACATCACATGAAAAAAAATGCTTTACTGATTTTTGGCTCAATGCAACAATAAGGATAGAAGGAGATTCAACTGGGCATAACACAACATGTAAAATTATCTCATTTTATTTTGAATTTAAACTTGACTGCAAAAATGCTCAAAGTAGCATCACTCACGTGTGGCGACCCACACTCCTATTTACATAATGTACAGAAATTTTCCAAACACATTTGACAATTATCTTTGGAAACACAAGTCTGATTATTAGTCCTGTAGACTGTGTTCCAAAATTATATTGATTACTTGTGATTAAATCCAGTTCAAATTTAATTGTCTTAACTGGAAATATCGTAGTTCACTGTTTGAATTTTTTACATAATATTAACACTCGTAGAATAAATGTTCATAGAATTTTAACTTTCACTTATTTTCTAGTTTCAAAAAATATTGTCAAAAAATATTATTATTTCTGAATCAACACAAATTATTTACACATTAATAACATCTGAAAAGTATTTGACCTTGAGCATAGCATTGAAGAACTGTGCGAAGCACAACAAAAATTAATTGTTCTTCTGACATTAAACATTTCGAGAAGTGACTCGATTATGAACTTAAAGTTCCTAACAAAATATATGATTTCTGAATCATCAACTTGATCAATAAATTGTTGGACCATTCAACTATTTAATTTTCCACTTGGAATCATTATTAAGACAAATATTTATATTCATGGCCATTTTTAGTAACTTTCACAACTTGCAATTCTTCGACAGAACGCGGAAATAAGAATTATAGCTTTATAATAAATTCATTTCGTTCATGGCACTAGGATTGAAAACATCCTTCAAATTATTCGTGGTTAAAGAATTATTTTTAATTGGCAGTGGCCCATTCTATTATTTGTGTAAGAACACAATATTACAACAACAACGGCAAAGGTCTTCCTCTGAAGAAGAATAAACTACTATCATGACAAATCCGGGTTCTAGCAAAATCAAAGTCTAAAAATGGAATCCGTAAACAAGGTTGAAATAAGAACTGACGGTTTTCAAGAAATAACCTTCGGGTCATTCATACGACGAAATGTGTAGTTCCAATACTCCTTCTATAAACCTGAGCCATCGAACCTGCTATTTGATTGATGCTCGAAAAAACCTCCTCATTCCTGCGACTTAAACATGCGCACCTGGGAATGGCATTTCAACTACTCCACACACGTAAATTTTCTTCCCAAAATGTATACAATAAATCAAGCCTCTGCTTGTTATCAACACTGGAAGATTAATAAACTCACAAGTTTATTTTATTTTACCATTCAGTTCAACCCGTGAATTTACCATACTTATGAAAATCTTTATTTCACTTTCGAGTGTGTATTTACGTCATGATTTTATATAAATACAAAAATATCCTATTTGATACAAATATCATTTGCTTCCCGTTTCATGCCTCTCCGTGTTATCTGAAAAATATACTTTGCTCATTGCAAATATCAACTGTTCAACCAGAACTGAAATGTTGGTTGAATGCGGGCTTGCGCTAACCACTCTCCTTCGGAAAATCTCCTGTTCCAAACTAGAAATGATTAAACTACTTCATAGGCTCTCTCTCAATACATATGATTATTAGAAAATATAATATCCAAGAATTATTTAGAAAAATTATGAAAATTATCATTATTATTATTAGTGGATTATTATTATTATTATTATTAGTTATATTATTTTAAATGTATTTAATTATTATCTCATTATGTGAGAATCCACATGTTCGAACCTTCGAATATGGAAAAAATATCCATTCCTCAACAAAAATAATTTAACTTTTACAGTTACATCGGCTGATTACCGTGATTTCCCAAAAATATGAAATATTCAAATAAATGCTCGATATGCTCGGTCATCGATCCTAAACTGTTCTGAGTGCTGAAAATACTCAGAATAACTCTAATATGTCTTGCGTAAATCATTGCAAGATTTAAATACGATGAAAAATAAATGTGTTGGTCATCTGCCGAAAAATAGTTTGTTCCAATTAGCTAGGCATAATATAATTCAAATCTGGCTTACATTTCTTGATGGCCTTGAAGCGTAGCGAACCTGGTTTGTACCAGATTTATCCATAGACATGCCCTATCGGACAAGCACGTATAATCCTTGTATCGGCCGCCATTATATACCCACAATCCGTCTAACAAGACATAGTGGTAGTATCTCTTGACGTTTGAAGTAACTGTTGATCCATTTTAATATTGGCTTCTGTTAACTCCATAACAGTTTGCTTAAATGAGGTCAGATCTAAGTGATCTATTCTCAGATATGTCAGTTGTAACATAACTCACGGTAATCTTTTCAGTACAAGAAAACACTGACAGTCTAAACCAATCAACGGCTGTTCTGGAGATCGTTCCCTGGGCATGGCTTCACACCATCTGCCATGCGCGAAGCAACATGTAGTTTCCCTGCGTTGGCTAATGAACAACACCGTGATAGACTGGCCTTCAATATACTGAAAGATCGAAGTGGTTATCGGGTTACAAATATAAAAACTGACTGAATTGGACTAAAATATCCAAGTATTAGGTTATTACTGGACTGTGAAAAAGTACTATTCTAGACAAAGTCTAGCATATGTCCATGTAGAAATAAAAATATTTCACCAGTGTCTGTAGAAAAATATCAATCACCTTAGTGATTCTCCCTGCCGGAAACTTACTAAGTTCCACTCGTAGCGCAGCACTTTTGTGACTATCACAATTTTGAAAATAACTTCTGCGTAGATCCGGCAACCATGTGCCTTGGCTCAGCGTAGCGGCACCTTGCTAGGCAAGTGCTTGTTTCGAAGTGAGCTATTGATGCCTGAGCCGGCCGGCTTTTATTCAAAACTGTCAGGGTCACGCATCATCACGCTGAAATCTAGAAATCCTCATATCTCTGGTATCCCTGGTCCGATTTACTTGATACTAATTGCATTCTCTTGCATTTGGCCGTGCCAGTAATCTGCTCCAAGTCTCAAGTCTCTACTCCATGGTTAACTATTTAATCAATAAATAGCCTCGACCTCTGCTATTACTCGCTACGTCACTTGACATGCTCTTAGCGGTATATTCTTTCCAATTGCTTCGAGAAGCAATGTAGCGCGATATTCAAATATCTCAACTTTCAAAAGCGGCTGTAGCCTTTCCCTTGATATTTAGGTGTCTGAATCTTGGAATACCCATTCCTAGAGTTGGGCACAATACGATACATTTGAATTGTAAAGCGTTTGTAACAGCCTATTTTGTGTTATTTGACCAAAATAACAAAATGATCCCACATAGTAGCCTACCTGTGCGCTATCTGTTGGTGCTACTTTAGGATAAATAATGTTTGAAAGCTTTGGAATTCGTTATTGGGTAGAAATCAAATGCTGAGCCCACACAATTCCCAAGAAGAAGAATTCAATCGACAGAATCTCGACAGATATTTATGAATAATTATGTAAGAACATATAATAAAGTAATAATTATCGTCGAACATAAACAGTCGTATGCAACTTGCCTATAATGGTAATTAAGACACTCGTATGGAAATTATAAACATACTCGCGTCTTAATTATTGCCATCATAGGTTCATTGCATAATGCATTATACTGTACAAGTCTTGGCAGTCAGAAATGCCATCATTTAGGGAAATGGCATTTTATTGTACATGAAGGATAATTGGTCATCCCTGTTTTATGAGTTACACGAAAGATGCTTAATCGACTAGACTGTCCACACGTAAATGTATCTTACCTATACGAGTCATAAAAGTAGTTGCAGCATGCCTGGTGAGCGGTGAACCATTAAGTATTTCAGCACTTCAGAGGGAGAGAGAGACAGGAAAAGGATAGAGAAACGCAAGTTCGTTGCATTATTATTTTGATATAATTATTTCTATTATTATTATTATTATTATGATTTGCGAATAGACCACTGAGGATCAGGCTACAATTTCATTTCTTCTTCATCGTAAGCTTTCTCTTCTTCCAGTATTCTTCCATATGGACGCTGTGTTTTTACGTTTTCATTTCTTCCAATCTCCATTCAGTGGAAATTTAAATAACTAAAATACAGAGAGAGTTTACGAGCTAGCGATCGATCCTATCACCCCAGCTGTGGCCAGCATCAAACTGTCGAGTCGTGTTGAGTCAAGACTTCAGAGTTGGAGTTTCGCTGTTCACCTCGGCATTTCTCAATTGCGTCTGGGACCTGCCATGAGTGCGCGTTTTAAGCTTACGCTGGGAAAACCATTAAAACCTACCAAACGAAGCCGGGGCGGGTTACTAGTAAAATATAAATAAGGAAACGAATCCATAAAACTTACATAGGCTATGTTTTGCATTTCTTCAAAATGATCAATATTGTTTATGGCATCTTTTTTTATTTAAGTTAAATATGTAGCACCCGTATATGTAATGCAATATATCCCATAGATAATTGGAGTGGATTCTTCGCCGACTCGTGAGAGACACTCGTATTGCCAATGTACTAATTTAAAAATAAAATACTGGACTGGCTGCGTGGCTCAGCGGTAACGTTCTCGCTTGCTGGGCCCTAGGTTGCAGGTTCGTATCCTGGCGCAGTCAGCTGTAGAGCCGGGCAAAAAGCTCTTTACTTCCGATCAGTCTCGTGGGACGAGAATAAAAAGCGGAAATGATGGTTCCGGAACTGGTATTACCGATAATGTGGGCTCGATAACGATAATTCTCGACATTATCGCTCGTTCTCGCTTGGGCAATATGGCGCTGCCTGATGACACTGAGGCTTGTTGTGTAAGGATTCAATGGAAATTGTTTATTCCGTTGACTGGAGTCTGCGAATTGGAAGAATCCACTCAACTTCAACGATATCATATTAACAGACTACCTAAGGTATATTGAGCATATCATCCAAATAACATATGGAAGGAGATTTTGATCGTCAGTTGGTATTTTTTGGTCATTAAATTTCAGGAAAAGAAAATTCTATTTGACGTGTAGGCTACATATTAAGTTTTTTTTTTCGTGTAGTGCCACATTCAAGCAATGCACTCGCTACATTACTAAAGCCCCTGTGATGCAACTGTGTTCTGTCGTTATCATTTTTGTAGTAAGATACTGGTAAAGCGGTCGACATAAACAATAAAACCTGACGAAACAAAAATTAAAATCACTTATTCTACCGAGTATCGAGCCCCGGCCCTTTCATTCATGAGTCCAGCGCGTAACCAATTCAGCCACAGAGACTCTTATACACCGAGGAAAAATGTTACAAACATACACAGTGAAAACTTTTGCGTTGGATACCTGACTCTCTTTATCTCAAATGCTCCTACCAGTTTGAATAATATTCTCTAGTCGTCGGGCAAACGATAAAATAATGTTCACATTCAAGAATAAGATTGATTTTATCTTTCGTCATAATGGCTTTGCCATATGCTTAAGCCACCGCCATTACAATCGCGTCCCTACACACGTGCTCACACGTTGCATCATGGGTAGAGAGAGCAACGATATTACCTTGTGATCGAACGAGACTTTGGAGTATCGGACGAAGTGACATTCCCGCGGTAATGAATTGTTCTCAGTGCAACTCCCGTCGCACCATTCTCACTCAAACTGTCATATCATTGGCATTTAAGGACAAATCAGTGAGGTGTTTGCACTGACATGATTAATACACCGCATGCCACAAACTGGTATTGTTTTCAAGCACAAAATCAGAGTTTTTAGTAAAAGAAATTAGTTGAAACGTTTCAGCGTAATATTTTCCAAGTGTATTTTCACCATCGCAGCCAATTTTTGCACTATAGTTGCCTCTAATAACAACCAGTTACAAGGTGGAGAAGAAGGTTGAAAGTATTCATTAAAGCAAATTCCTAGTCAGTAGGGCTAAAAATTCATGAGTCACACACGCGAGACTTTCTTGTAGCTCTTCTCTGCTACGCCAATTATTTGAGTTTTATTTTACTTTAGGGGCTACAACATCGTGATCATTTTTGTGTTATTGTGTGTCAACTTTGTCTATAGTAAAGCCATCATTACTTCCGACTTGGCGTTTCAGTGTTACCCTAAGTTATCTAGCGGTCAGAAGGATAATCAATTTAACTAACCAATGGCAGGCAGTTATTGAAATCAATATATCACTACAAATCGAGTTTCATTCGCGATGTCGCGATTTAGCGAACGAAACTCTAGCCTAGCACTGAAACGTCAAGTCAGAAGTAATGATGGCTTTACTAATAACCTGTGTTATTATGGTATATGTAGTAGTGTGTGTATATTTGTAACTGAGGGTAGGAGTGGTAAGGAGGTGGCAGATGCGAACTCAATTCAATGTGATCTTCCTGGGGTGGATCACTTCATACTGCTTTAAATTTGTCAAATGTAAGAACGAGGAATGGTTTACAGTCCGGAGTTATTACAGAAGGCTTTGACTTTACACGTGCTGCGGAGTGAGCGAGTCTGCTTTTTCCTTTAAACAGATACTGTCGATAACGCCGAGAAAAAAGGAGTTCCGGTATTATCGCGACTCCCACTCAGTACCGGTATTATCGAGACTTAAGATTCTCGTTCAGCGGAGAGACCTGGCCTTGAGTGCGCTTGGTGGGGGACGATACTAGCCATGCGGAAACTTACGATCCCGATCGGAACTATAGCAAATTTGCCCGGCTCTAGTCAGCTGGCATTTGAGGGTGCACAAATGCGAGGGAGCCGTGTCAGTAGATCTACTGGCACGTTAAAGAACCCCTTCGGGGCACAATTCCGGCACCCTGGCGTCTCTAAAAGCCACAGTAGTTAAAAGGGACGTAAAACCAATCACATTATTATTATTATTATTATTAAAATAAAATGAATTACAATTATTTTTATTATTAATTTTATTATTATTATTATTTATTTATTTTATTTTACACGTTACAGGCCTATTAGACCACGCGAAGCAATCATGACTTTTTGTTCTTCCTGTCTTTCCAGTACTCTTTCATTCGTGCACTAAAGGCCCTCTTCCTTTCTTCGGTCCACTTTGGTCTTTGGGCTGTAGGTGCTGCTCTCTCTGACAACACTTCCCCACTTGTATACTTTGTGTCTAAATACGCTTTTGTCTATGACGTCTTCTGGGTCGACCTGTGCTTTTACTAGATCAATTTTGACTTGCATCATCCAGGGTGTAGTAATCTTGAGCCGCTGTATGTATCTAAGAATTTTGTTGGTGAGTCTGGTTTGTGGGAGTCTGCTGATGTGGCCGTAAAATTTTAGTCGCCTCTTTCTGATGTCTGCTGCGAGGTTGGACAATTTCTCTGTGGTGTCTCTGGAGTGAAGCCTGTATCCTTCATCTGTGTGCTTTGGTCCAATTATTTTCCTTATTATTTTTCTTTCCTCTGTGAGGATATTTTCCAAGTCGCCCTTAGTGTGTAACGTCAACGTCTCACTAGCATAAAGCACCTCAGGTTTAATAACCGTGTTGTAATGACGAAGTTTGGTGAATGTGGACAGACATTTTTTGTTGTAGACACTCTGTGTCTTGTATAAGGCTCTCTTCATTTTAATTAACCTAGTGTTCTGCGCGATTTTCTCTTTTCCCGTCGGTTCAAGCACTTCACCTAGGTATTTAAAGTGGGCGATTCTATTGATCTTGCCATATTTCGTGTTTAAATTCTGTATGTCGAACTTCGTACAGAAAAACTCTGTCTTTTGGAACGAGATCTGTAGTCCTACTTTTTCGGCGCACTCTTGGAATACTATCTGTCTGATTGATGTGGTTTCGTTATCTGAGAGTAGAGCCAGATCATCCGCGAAGGCTAGACATCCAACCTCCAGTTCGTCGTTTGGTCGTCCTAGTCGCACTGGCCTCCAGTAACCTTGAAGTCTCAGCTCTTTTTCCCATTCCTTGATAACTTTGTTCAGCACTAGGTTGAAGAAGAGCGGAGAGAGCCCGTCACCTTGGCGAACACCTGTATTGATCTGAAATGGTTCTGAGATTTCCCCCATGAATTTCACTTTTGATGTCGTGTCTGTCAGTGTCTGTTTGATCAATCGCAAGGTCTTGCTATCCAAACCTTGCTCGTGTAAGATGTTGAACAATGACTGACGGTCAATGGAGTCATATGCCTTCTTGAAGTCAACGAAGTTACATATAACTGGAGTATTTCTGAGGGCCTGTTTGCCATCTCTTGATGAATGCAGTACATTTGCATTTGTCAGTTGGCACAGGCTAGAGTAAAAGGTGGCTTTTCACCGATGTCTCAGTCTCACTCATGGCTGTGATTATATGGAAGCTACTGAGGTATGGGTGGTGCTTAGTAATGGCGTTCAGGGCACAGTCAGTGTCTGTGAGTGCTGTGAAAGGTTCTACTCATAGGGTTAGGACTACTGTTCTGACTCAGTGAGGAAAGCAATGGCAAACTACCTCATTCCTCTTCTTGCCTAGAACGCCTCAATATAGCGCTGCCTTGGGTTTTTGTGGGTATCTACTCACATAACCTAACGGCGGTACTTTTTGAGGATCCAACCAGCCTTCGGGCTGACTACCTAACAGACATTCCTGAAGGCTTTGATTTTCAATATACTTTTTAGGTTGAAGATTTGTTCCGCGCAGGAGCGACCAGGACGAAATCCCGCCTGTTACTCGCCAATCTTGTGTTCCAGCTGGTCCCGAGCCCTTTGGAGTAGGTACGCTGAGAGGATCTTGTACGTAACTAGTAATAGTGAAATGCCCCTGTAATTGTTTACGTCAGAGCGGTCGCCTTTTTTGTGTAATGGGTGGATCAATGCACATTTCCACTCATCTGGTAGCTTTTCTGATGTCCAGATGTCAGTGATAATCTGTGTGAGTTCCCTAAGTGAGTGTGGCCCTAGGTATTTCAGTAGTTCGGCCACCATGCCGTCTTCACCAGATGTCCTGTTGTTCTTAAGTTTGATGATGTGCCTGTTCACTTCCTCTTGTGTCGGAGGTAATGAGTCTGCGTTCTTGACTGTAGGTTCTTCCTCTGAGAATCTCTCTATTGGTTCTGGACAGTTGAGAAGATCAGAGAAGTATTGTGCCATCACCTTGCAATTCTCCTTATTCGTTAGTGCTAATTTTCCATGACATTTTCTGAAGAAAAAGTTTTGGTGGTGTATTATTATTATTATTATTATTATAGTACCTACAACAGTAGCTACGCTCGCTAAAGAGCAGCGTTAGGTCATGGGGCCAAGCTCTCTGCTGATTCTGTAGACGCATGGGTTCGAACCCCACCGTGCGTCGGCTGTCCTTCAAATGGTTTTCCGTGGTTTCCCATTTTCAACACTAGGCAAATGCTGGGACGGTACCTTCTGACAGGCCACGGCCGCTTCCTTCCACATCCTTGCCCAGTTTCATTGATCGTCATCCATTCCATCTCTCATCCCGACGCGCAGGTCGCCCACGGGCGTCGACTAGAAAGACCTGCACTCTGCCTCTTAGGAGGCCACACGACAAAAACAAACAAACAAACAAACAAACAAACAAAAACAATTATTATAGTTAATTTCCTCTTAAGGAGAGCGTTAAAACACAATCAATTTTAAAGTTTTTTTTCTGCCCCTTTTGTCTTTCTTCCCAAAACCCTCTCATATATTCACTGTGCTTTCTCTTTCTCCCTTCTGTTCACTTATGCCCTGTTTTTGTTTTCTCTTTGGGCGTTTGCTCAAATTTCTGTTTTCAGATTTTCTGTCTGTAGGATATTTTCCTGTCGGCCATGTCTTCTGTAGAGATGTTTGTAGTTTCTTGAGGTCTTCCACGGTTTTTAAACCCAATTGGTTTTCAGTGTACATTTCATAACTATATTAAAAATCGTCTTGGTTAGTCTATCTTCATTCATCCTATGAATGTGTCCATAAAATTTTGCCTTCTTTTTCTGATGCTGTTTGTAATTGTCTCTGTCTGTTTGTATAGTTCTATTGTCGGTCTCTTTATCCATATTCTCTCTTTCTGAACTGGCCCGCAGATCTTTCTCAGTATTTTTCTCTCTTGTTTTTCTAGTTCCTTGATTTTTGTTCTTCCCTTGATTGCTGTCGTTTCTGAAGCGTATAAGGCTTCTGGTAAGTCTACTGTATTATAGTGTCGTAGTTTGGCATTGATGGAGATACTTTCTTTGTTGTAGTGGTTCCATCTAAGTCTATATTCTTTCTGTAATTTTGTGACCTTTTCTTCATTGGATGCCAAGTTCAGTTCTGTTTTCTGTATAATCTCTCCCAGGCATTTGAAATTTTCCACTTGCGTTATTTTTCCATACTTGGTTTTCAGTGGGTGTCTGTCTGTAGGTTTTGTGTCCATGAACTGTGTTTTTTCGTATGCGATTTGTAGCCCTGATTTGGCTGAGATTTCATTTAGCGTTTCTAGAGCTTCTTTGGCTTCTCCTCTCTTATTATTATTATTATTATTATTATTATTATTAATATAATCATCATCCTCTGTAGAGAAGGGACTGAATATTTCACACAACCCGTGTGTTTTGAAGTGATTGTTTTTATTGTATGTATGTGTGTAGTAATCGTGCTTTATGTTTGAGTACAAATTACAAGGTATGACAGGCTTGGTAACTGCTGCGTTACGAACAGAGGGGGGAGAGGGGGAGGAAGGGAAGTGAAGGAGGAGGAGGTGGAGGAGGAACGGAAATGAAGAAGAAAATTATATGCTGGGGAGAAGATGTTTGTGTGTGTGTGTGTGTGTGAGGAGAGAGCGAGATGGTAGGAAAACTTTTAACGACATACCGAGAAGACGACGATGTTATATTAAGTCTAAATAATTCCCATGCGATTAAAGTCTTCATCTCGTCTCATCTCATCCCCTCCTTCCGCCCTTTTGCTTGTGGTTGATGTAACAATCTCATCTGAAGCTCTTCAGGCTGTACAACTTGACAACTCAAGTACACCGGTATTTCTTCCCGTCTTGTCAGTTTAGAAACTCTCCCCCCCTCCCCCCCCCATGCATGGTGGTCATGAATGTGCGCGAATATTCGATGAAATCGAACAGACACGTTCAATGACGAAACACTGGCCTGATGACCGCGATATCCTACCTATAAATGAGTAGTTATTGGTTTAAGTTCCCTTTTAACAACTGCATCTTTTAGAGACGCCAGGGTGCCGGAATTTTGCCCCGAAGTGGATCTTTAACGTGTCGGTAAATCTGACACGGCTCCCTCAAATGCCAACTGACTGCACTAGGACTCGATCCTGCAACCTTGGGCACAGCAGGCGAGAAGATTAAGGCTGCACCACGCAGCCAGTCAAGTTATTATAAGAACGAAGAATACCAAAAGGCCAAGAAAAGTGCCCCTACTCTTTAAGACTGCTCACCTAATAAGTATAATACGGCGGAATCCCTGCCCAGGCAGAAGGTCACTGCCCTATGGGGATTAATTAATGTATTTATTTAATATTAATTAAATAATTTATTTGTTTATTTCTTCTTGCGTGCAGATCTCACTTTCTCTTGGAGAAAAAGTAAAAATCCGAGAGTTTAATCGTGTTGACGTCATTCGGGCCACGTGACCTTAAAATGTAATCTGTCTTTTCTGCATCGCGTGAGTAATTATCTCTACATGTGTAATATAATCCCGGTTATTCCGTTGTCTTAACTCACCTCTTTAACTGGACCTGAGATTTTCCTCAAAATGTTCCTTTCCTTGGTTGTCTATTTCTCAATCATCCCTTTTTTGTTCATGGCGAGACATTCCGCTGCATATAAAGCTTCTGGCCGGATGGCAGTGCAGTAATGGTTGATTTATTATTATTATTATTATTATTGCGTTACGGCCTTCTAAAAACAACGTTAGAATTTCAATTCGTCCTCCTTAGTTATTTCCTTTTCTTCCAGTATTCCTTCATTGTTGCAGTATGCTTCTTTTTCCTGTCTTCAGTCCACTTGGCGCCTGTTTTCTTTTCTTCCTCCCTTGGAATCTTTCCAGTTGCAAGACTTTCGTCCTAAAAAACCTCTATTCAACAATTCTCCTTCTCTTATGTTGTTCCTTTCCAGATCTTTCTTGACTTCTTGAATCCAGGTGCCTGTTGATTTCTTCTCCCAAAAAAATTCAAAATGTGTTTACTTAGTCTATTGTCATCCATTCTGTAAAATAATCTCTCTCTATATATAAATCAATGTTACGCGATAGCTTGTCTGTCTGTCTCTCTGTCTGTCCCCTATGCGTTCATATAACTTACCACTCATCCGATTGCGATGAAATTTGGGTGAGTTGTTGTGTGCACTCCAGGGAAGGTTTCTGGCTACAAATGATTTATGTAACACAAAATAGTGAGGGACTTAACAGGAACCCTTAAATCCCACAGTAGCCCAATTGCACAATCTGTATACCGCAATGCCAAGTGTGAGAATGGCTTGCTGATTCATCGCGAGGTGACATGAGGAGACGAATACATGAACAAAGCGACCAGCGAATTAAGCGACCATCACGAAATACACGAACTAAGCGGCCAAGCTACCCTGACTCATGGAATACCTGAACAAAGCGACCATCGAATTAAACGACCAGCACGGAATATGTGAACTAAGCGGCCAAGCTACCCTGACTCGTGGCCATCACATCGCCCGAAGTCATTCAACCGGGATATTCCCAACCGGTTTATAGCTAGACCTGCCCCTAATTTTGATATTGTATCACTCTCACCATAACTGTTCTATCCGTCGTAACCTGAAGATCGTGTGATTTAGTTAATTAGTTGTGTCAGTGTTTTGTTGGTTTGTGCTATCAGTTTTCTTTATCAGTTTGCTATTATGGAACTTACTACAACTAACAAAGCCCGATGATGTCTCCGATGGCTGGTTGGAGATCTACTCCCTGAAACCAGAAAGTGAGAAGGTAACTGCGTTCTTTGATTATTTCATTGAAAATTGGATTGAAAATTAGCAAAATGACATACAGCAATGGAACTGCCACAGTAGCCGACATAGGACCATAAATGTAGTTGAAGGGTGAAACAATAAACAAAATAGTATGTTTCAAAGACCAAACCCCAGAATAGGGGCAGATGACCTCGTTGTTCCGCCCCTTAAAACAACAATAACTAACTAAACCCCAGAATCAAAGAACTGATCCAATGCTTAAAGACCGAAGCTGAAAACTCAGCATGCATGTATATGAAATTACAACTGAATCTGGAAGGAAAGCGAAGAAAACTCAAACACAGAAAAATGGATGCGGGTATTGAAAAAACAATAAAGAAGTATGAAGAAAAGGGTGGCGTAATGGCATGTCTCCAAACCCTCTCCTACCTTCAAAAGTTGGATTAAGTTCACGATCATAAAAACACTCTGTAAATGTATGTTTATATATGTAAATATTGCTTTTTAAAACATTACAAATAATAATAATAATAATAATAATGTTTTTGGCTTTATGTCCCACTAACTAGTAACATTCCGTGGTGGTCGCTTAGTTCGCTGGTCGCTAAATTTACAGAAGTGTTGACCTTCGAAGCGCTGGTAAAATTTCGAGATGGTCGCTTAGTTCGCTGGTCGCTAAATTCGCGACGCCGAGGAGACTGTCAGCAGCCCGCTGTGTTATCTGGTATCACTGTCTATTCCAATACAGTTCACACCACGGTTTTCGGCCGGGGGCCATTATTATTATCTTCCTTTATGTCTTTGATTGGCATTGCAACGCATGCCGGGAATAGCTAGTTTATTTATATATTTGAAATGTAGTAGTTTCGGCATTCCTGGTTAGCAGATGCCCGATGCGCGACGACCGCTATCTGTGAGAAACGTTGGAAACCTCTAATCCCCGCCCCATGACCACTCGTCCATTAAACCGGTGTTACACATTATATGGTATCAACTTGCAAGATTATTTCCACTAGACAAAAAACAAATTGGCTATTTATATGGTGTATTGGCGTGGACTCCAAGAGCCCGCTGATGAGCCAGGTTGGTGATCCTAGGCGAAACCCCACACAAGACACGGCATAAACCTAGAAAAATTGCTGAGTTTATTGGCTACTGTTCTTTTTCCTTCATAAAAGTAATTGTTTCTCTTTGGTTTCGCAAATACCTGCAATTTATTGCGGTAAAACGTTGATGATTATACGATATTTCGCTCAAGTTTTTCTTGTGGTTGGTTTGTTCGAGATTGGAAATTGTGGATGAGTTATTTCCGTGTTGGGAAACCAGTCTTCCTGCCTGTACTTGGTTGGAACTTTCTCCCGCACACATCTCTTCCACCCACACACTTTCACAACAACAGCAGACTGGTTGGAACCTTCTACTGCTTCTTGCTCCTTTTTATTTTAATAATTATTCCCCTCGCTATGACGGAACCGGCAGACCAGACAAGACATGCTCTCGCAATTAAACGCTTTGAACTTAGCTGAAAACTTGTACCAATTTGAACAGGATTTCATACAATACCCATTAGTGTATACTCTCTTTCCATCGCGTAGGGGCCGATAGCCTAGATGTTAGGCCCCTTAAAACAACAATTATCATCATCATCTTTCCATCGCAATGGCACAGCTTATGACAGTTCACACACCCACCCACCCACCCACCGACACTAGACTAACATCCTACAAACCCTTAAATGAATCAACAACAACAAACCATGTAGACACATATCTATGTATATTTCTTCATTTCTTCCTTTCTTCACTTATTCCTCCAATTATTCACTGTTTATTCCTTCGTTTATTCATTCATTCATTCATTCATTCATTCATTTATTCCTTCATTTACTTCTTCCTTCATTTATTCATTCACTTCTTCCTTCATTTATTCATTCATTTACTTCTTCCTTCATTTATTCCTTCATTTACTTCTTCCTTCATTTATTCATTCATTCATTCATTCATTCATTCATGTATTTATTAATTCCTTCATTCATTTATTCCTTCCTTGATTTATTAATTCGTATTTTCATTTATTCCTTCATTCATTCATTCATTCATTCATTCGTTCATTCATTCGTTCCTTCATTTATTCCTTCCTTCACTCATTTATTCCTTCCTTGATTTATTCATTTATTCCTTCATTCATTCATTTATTTCCTTCCTTCCTTCATTCATTTATTCCTTCCTTGATTTATTCATTCGTTCCTTCATTTATTCCTTAATTCATTCGTTCATTTATTCCTTCATGTATTCCTTCATTTATTCATGTATTCCTTCATTCATTTATTCCTTCATATATTAATTCATTTTTCTTTAATTTATTCATTCATTCATTCTTTCATTTATTTCTTAATTCATTTACTCCTTCCTTCACTCATTCATTTATTCCTTTCTTGATGTATTCATTCGTATTTTCATTTATTCCTTCCTTCCTTCATTCATTCATGTATTCCTTCATTCATTCATGTATTCATTCATTCATTTATTCCTTCATTCATTTATTCCTTCATATATTAATTCATTTTTTCTTTAATTTATTCATCCATTCATTCTTTCATTTATTCCTTCGTTTATCCCTTCATGTATTCATTCATTCCTTTATTCCTTCATTAATTTTATCCTTCATTATTTTTTCAATATTCATTCAGTCATATATTTCTTCTTTAATTAATTTATTTGTTTATTTATTTATTTATTTATTTATTTATTTATTTATTTATTTAGCTTGCTGTATGGAAGCGAGAGCTGGGTAGATTCAGGATATCTGATACATAAGCAAGAGGTAACTGATGTGAGGGAGCAATGGCAGGGAGGTACTCGTAATGAAGAGGTAAGGGCTTAAGTTAGAATAATGAACACGCTTGGCTAGATAATGGAAAAAATAAAACATAAACTTGTAAACGTGGAACACAAAGTACAGCTTATCTCACGTGAGCAGTAAACCTATTTTGTTCTATTATTTCAATGTAAAAATAACGACCAAATTTGACAAACGCTTTACATGATTTTTAAAAATGTTGAACACGTTTTTCAGCAGTTAAAGTAGGTTGATGATGATGATAATTGTTCTTTTAAGGGGCTTAACATCTAGGTTATCGACCCCTGATGGTTTGGGTGATCGTGAAGATGAAAATGAAATGCAAACTTAAAACTAAAACTAACTAACTATCATAACTTCCGACTTGACGTTTGAGTACTTGGCTAGAGTTTCGTTCGCTAAATCGCGACATCTCGAATGAAACTCGATTTGTCATGATATATCGATTTGAATGACTGCCTGTGATTGGCTAGTTAAAGTGATTTTCCTTCTGACCGCTGGATAACTCCAGGGTAACACTGAAACGTCAAGTCGGAAGTTATGATGGCTCTACTATACTAACCTACATACTAGAAGAAGAAATGGAAAACTAAAGGAGAATAAGGCAAATAAAGGACAGTAGGAAAAGAAATGCCCTCAACCCTCGAAGAAGGCGGATTGAAGGACTTGGAAGGAAGGAGAGCCATGAAAGGCAGATAGGAAAGTTAAAGAGGAGAGGGTCCGCCCCAACGGTAAGGGACAAAAGGGGAAAACTGACCCAGCTCAGGAATCCCTCGGGGTCGCCAACTCCCGAACTCACCAGCCGTGAGCCCCTGAGGGTGTAGCATTATCTAGGGTGCACCAAAAGTGGTGTGGCAACACATACCCTGCCTCCTTGAGGGCCTTGAGCAGAAAGCAGGAGATAACATGAAAACAAAAAGAAGGCTGACCCCTCGCAGAAGGAGGGTTTCAGAAAAGATGAGACAAGGGCCAATTAAGGCGGGAAAGGAAGAGACTCCCTAGGCCTCGGATACCCTAACACCATCAGGGTCGGAAGAGAACAAGAGTTGACCACGTGAGGTCGACAGGAAAGAAGACAGAGACGAGCCTGGCACAAGTAAGTGGAAGAAATGCCGGTCTCAGCTGGGGCCCCGTGGTCGCCAATCCACGTCCCACTAGATGTGAGCCCCTGGGGGGAGATAAAGTAGGGACCCCATCTCAGGAAAAACGACAAAGTAAGTAATTACCTGAATTGTACCAAACCTTGAAGGGCTAAAGGGCCCAGAAAGGTTTCAAATTGTGAGTCTTGGAGAGCTCTATCAAACTAAAAAAGTCCTCTCGGCACGCCAGAAGGCGGAGGTAGATTTCATCGGGCAAACTTGGGGATAGGCGAAAATAGGCAGAATATGCACGTTTTCGTGGAAGGATCAGACTTCACTTATTGCGAGAAAGTATTTTATAATTGGAGCTTAATTAACTTTGTTTTTCGTCATTTTATGCATATTTTAAACATTTTATTGTCTTATAGGGACGGTAACCTTCTTGTCATTTGGGGTACATTCTTATACTTGTGGTCACACTGTCCTTATGCAAGGTTTCGACACTGATGTGTAACTATGTAACGGTCTGTTACTTCTTCACGCAAAATTATATCTCCCGCAGAGATTTTGGTTGGTTCCTCAGTTTAGAAACTGCGACAACGCGGTCATGTAAGCCCGTGTACTTTGGGTGAGTGTAGAATCTGTCTGATAATCAGTGTGAATTGTGATGACTGTATTAGTCTGTAATTCAAATGAGGACTGCAGACGGTCAATTTCAAGCAGTAGTTCGTAATGTTGCTGCCAGATACTACCGTCAACGACACCTAGCTCTGAACTTGGCTACGAGATGCCACCGCAACCAGCAACTCGCAACGAACGTTGGATCTTCCCCTCCAAAGGAAAGCATACTGAGGGATTTTTAGCAATCTTAGAAAATCCGACGACTTCGGCCTGCTTTGAACCCGTGAACTTGGGCATAGAAGTTCTGCATACTACCAGTTACGTCACCGAGGCCGCTTCTCACTTAGTCAGATGGAAAACTGAATGTGATCGCGTGCAAGTGCGTTGTCATGGCAGAGTCTGATGGCTCATCCCTCATCAATTAAATAGTGTTGCCATGGCAACCTCTGATAGCTCTTGGCATTTTCTTATAATTCCGAAATCATTTTTCTCATCCCTTGGCGTAATGGTGGGTCATATCAAAAATTCTTTCAGACAAAAGTTTTAGGTAATTATTAGGGGAATATTTTCCATTCTGTACGGTTTTGCTATTGTGCCTATTAAGAGAGATATGATTAATGTTTCCCGAAAAACCCATTTTTTCCCACCCCTTTGGTCAATGGTTGGTGCTATCAAAAAACTCTTCAAACATAAATTTTTGGGCCTTATTCGACACATAGTATGAACTTTGAATGGATTCGATATTTCAAATATTAAGAGAGTTATAATGATATTTCACTTTTTCGAAAAAAAGACCCCCATTTTCACCCCCGTCGACCGATTATGCCCATTAACGAACTCGACCGAGATTTTATAGGGATACATATTATGTAAAAAATTCAAATTGATTGGTGCAAAATTGCGGTAGTTATCGTGTCCACAAAAAAGTGATATGTATATATATACATAAATTATATATAAACTTTTTAACTGACAGTGGTTTTGGGGTCTAGGGGATGTGAAACGTGAAGATATGTCGACATTTTCCGTAAGGCGAAACATGGTACCCATTGCAATAGTTAGCTTTCTAATGAAATCTACCTAAAAAACACATTTCGAAAATCACTTCCGGTCTAAGTGCAGTTCCGGAATAATAAATCACTTGTTTCTTAAATCGTTTTCTTTTACATTCAAATCCTACCCAAATTAACTTATGTTTTCTTTAATGTGTTCCATGGTTCAATACCCTCAGGCGTTGATTGATTTTTTTTTTGTAAAATCTTCACACCGGACGTAGTTATAAGGGCTTAAGTGAAACTCTGCATTGACTCACACAAGCGTTCATAGTGGTAGAAAAGGGAATCTGCTAATCTAATCGACCGGATATTGTTGAGTTTCCGGTGAACAATCATCAGTCTACCGCGTGTCATCATGCAGCCACCTCGTAAGAAACGTTTAGTGTGTGCTTTACGATTGGAAAAGTGGAGAAAACAGCGAAAATTAAGTACAAATGTACCAACAATAAGATTCAGCGATGAACCGGGTTCGAGTCACTATGCCTTCCTTCGGAGGGGAAGTAAAGCCGGTGGGCCCATGTCAGATTTATGGCATGAAAAAGAACCTTCCACTAACTACAATTGTTTATTTTATTTTTAGTCGATTTACTCTCTAGGTTGGTGGCTCCCACGGACTCAGCGAGGGAACTCACCACTACCGCCCAGGCGGTGTCCTGGAGCTGGGAACACTTGGTCGGATTGGATACAACTGGGGAGGTGTGATCAGCACTTCGCCCAGGCGGCCTCACCTGCAAAGCGAACAGGGGCGTCATGAGGGATGGGAAGGGAAGGGAAGAGAAGAGTGGGAGGGATAGGCAAGGAAGAGGGAAGGAGGCGGCCATGGCCTTACAGTAGGTGCCATCCCGGCATTTGCCCGAAGACGAAGTGGGAAACGACGGAAAACCACTTCGAGGATGGTTGAGGTGGGAATCGAACCCCTCTACTCATTTGGACCACCCGAGGCTGAGTAGACCCCGTTCCAGTCCTCATACCACTTTTCAAATTTCGTGGCAGAGCCGGGAATCGAAAGCTGGACCTCCGGGGCGGCAGCTAACCATGCTGACCGCTCCACTACGGATTCGACAACTACAATTGTGTGAAACAAAATTTGTGGGTTAGATTTGATTAATGCTCTTAAGTTCCAACGTTCATCGCCAGGTGCCGGTTGCGATGGCAGATAGTAGCCAAGTTGACAGCTAGGTGTCGTGGACAGTAGCATTTGGTAGAAAAAGTAGGAACTACTTGAAATTATCGTCTGCAGTCCTCACCTGAAATACAGATAACACACACTAATTCAGCCATCAGAATTAACACCGGTTATCAGACAGATTCTACACAAACTCAAAGTACACGGGGCTACATGACCAATCTACCAATGGTTCGAGTCGGCAATAGGACGAAAATGTAATTGGATGTTTTGAACAATGAGTTGCTTGCCTGTGGATGTTTTATTTACCATAAGATAGCGTGCTTAAATAATAAACTTACTGTATAGGCCTATCTGGTTACTGAAGGAAGGTGCGCACACCACGCTGCGAAGTAGCGTCTTACCTAAAAAGACACAAAAAATACAATAAAATATAAACTAAAAATTAGATAAATTAGAAGTAGTAGAAAGAAGAAATATACACAAAATACTTGGTCATTTAAAAATTGCAAAATTCTGTAAATTAAGAAGTAATGCTGAAATATATCGAAAATGGAAAACATATCAGAAACAATATGGAAGAGGAGATTGCTACAGGATGGATGACAGTAGGTTAACCAGGGAGATCTTCACATTCCTGTGGAACAAGAAGTCAACAACAACCTGGGCACAAGAAGTCAAAACGGATTTGGAAAGAAATAATAAGAAATATATCAGAGAGATATTTTTAGGCAAAAAGAGCTAACAATGGAAGGATTCCAAGGGAGGAAGGGAAAGAAAACCGGCTCGAAATGGTCCGAGGAAAGGAAGAGGAAACATAATGAGATGATGAAGAAATACTGGAGGAAGAAGAAGGAACAGCAAAGGACAAAGCATTGCAATTGGCTCGTGGTCCTTAGACCGAAACGAAAATAATAATAATAATAATAAGCTACTGTAACTACGCATTATGATTTCCATTTCTTTTAGAATAACACTGTTATTAATAACATTTAAAGATCGCAATGACACTGAAATCAGCTGTTACTAATTAATTATTTCAACGATATCATTCCACAGTAAGTGTTTTCCAACTTTCACAATTTAATACTCGAGTACATTTATTTTACTACGTACTTATTATATTGTTTGTTTTATCTCTTCACAATATTACATGTTTATAGCCATTCTGACAATTTCAATCTTAACCTAAAAATGTTTGTCTATATAACATCCACGTAAGTTTTCTAAGGTTTAAATCTTTCCCCCTGTCCTTTATGACTTTCTAGAAATTATTGCTCATTTCTATCTTAATCTTCTTTCTAGATCACTGTTTCTTCTTCAAGCTGGCTTTATATCAAGATTTATTTATTTCGTATTTGACATATTTTCGTAACAGATCTGATTCTTTTTTGAAGCCTCCGTGGCTTAGGCGGCAGCACGCCAGCCTCTCACCACTGTGTTCCGTGGTTCAAATCAGTCACTCCATGTGAGATTTGTGCTGGACAAAGCGGAGGCAGACAGGCTTTTCTCCGGATACTCCGGTTTTCCCTGTCAATATTTCATTCCAGCAACACTCTCCACTATCATTTCATTTCATCTGTCATTCATTTAATCATTGCCCCAGAGGAATTCGACAGGCTTCGGCAGCCGGCACAGTTCATATCCACACCGCTAGATGGGGGGCTTCATTCATTCCATTCCTGGCCCGGTCGGTTGACTGGAAACAGGCTGTGGATTTTCATTTTTCAACTGATTCTTTTTTAAAAGTTTTAGTGTATGTGTCTTTAGCTTTTAGAAGATTAATTTTTTTTAGAAACGGTTTTGAGAACAACCTTTTTTTTTATGGTAAATGTTTGTCATGTACTGCAGATCTTGCTTTTCAATTCACATTATTACTTGCGCTGAGGAAGGCCACATGTGGCCGAAATCGGTACAATACAAAGGTTTTAAATCTTCAGAACTTATTAATAAAGACAGTCAAAATTCGCGACTCGCGAAATCACGAAATAAATTAAAACAAATTAACATTGGTTTAGAGCATGTTTTACATAAAAATAGCATAGTCTATAATACAAGTTTCAACTCGGGGAATACTCGCAAAATATTGCAAAAAAATTGTATGACTCACGAATCTAGAATCCTTTTTTTCCTCAATATTCGCGAAAAAAAAAACGGAATTAACTACATTTGAAAATTTTAGATTGATTTTTCATAATATTTATTCCCAAAGTTCCAAAAGAGAACTGTTTTCTGCCTCGTTATATCTGAAACAGTCGCCTCCGTAGCGTAGCGGTCAGCATGGTTAGCTGCCACCCCGGAGGTCCTGGGTTCGATTCCCGGCTCTGCCACGAAATATGAAAAGTGGTATGAGGACTGGAACGGGGTCTACTCAGCCTCGGGTGGTCCAAATGAGTAGAGGGGGTTCGATTCCCACCTCAGCCATCCTCGAAGTGGTTTTCCATGGTTTCCCACTTCGTCATCGGGCAAATGCCGGGGTGGTACCTTCTGTAAGGCCACGGCTGCCTCCTTCCCTCTTCCTAACCTATCCATCCCAGTCTTCCATCCCTTCCCACCCCTCATGTGGCCCCTGTTCGCTTTGCAGGTGAGGCCGCCTGGGCGAAGTGCTGATCACACCTCCTCAGTTGTATCCATCCTGACCAGATGTTCCAAGCTCCAGGACACTGCCCATCAAGGTGGTAGTGGCGAGTTCCCTCGCTGAGTCCGTGGGAACCACCAACCTAGAGGGTAAATTGACTAAATAAAAATAAAAAAATAAAAAAAAAATCCACAAGGTTTGGAAATGTTGTCGCTAGATGATTTGAATTAAAATGCTTCGTATTATAACTTATTATTTTTATTATTATTATTAATGTTGTTTTTCTGCCCAAAGGCAGCTCCGTGCCTCCGAAGAGGCTATCCTCATACGGAGTTTACGTGTGGTAGGGTGGCCAGGGCCTTTCCACACCTCCTTTCCCCGTCAAAATCACGTGGTCCCACTGAACCGGCATTCCATCCAAGGTACAACCACGCCCAATGCTGCTTAACTGCGGAGTTCTCATGGGGTCTGATGTTTCAAAATTGCCAGGCTGTTCGCAACTAATTATTACTGACATAATAAGTTAATAAAGCAGTGTGAAAAATTCAGTTTAACTCAAGAATTTTTCAAATTCATTCAAGAATGTTTACCGTTAGTTAGTTATTGTTGTTTTAAGAGGGCGAAACTACGAGGTCATCTGTCTCTGATTTTTACCCTTATTATTCAAGAATTTTGACAGTCTCTTCTAATCTTATTATCCACCCTCTGTCTGAAAAGTTCGGTGAATGGGTCTATATTACGAACGGATTGTCGGCTTATTTTTAAAACTGAATATCTCCACAATCATAAATTTTATAGGAGAGAGGAAAAACGTACTTCTTCAGACAGGATTATCAAAATGGAGTAATAAGTAGTTTGAATGATTATCATCAAAAGTGCAGCAAATTATATATAATACAGTACATAAAAAGTTATTCATAAAGAGATTAAATATATTGAGTTTTCAACAAAATGGATGGATGTATTAAGTTTTGAAAAAAAATAATGGATGTTGTATTTAGCTATGAAAAGCAAGATATTTCACACAATCGCAAATACTGACCCTAATTCGTGATATTTATTTTGAAGATAATATTAATAGGTATAATTAGAAACTAATGTCTTAGTTTAAAAAGAAATATTCAATGAGTTCAATATATTATAAGTTCAGTTTTGAACGAAAAGCATGTTTTCTCACAGCCTTATCAATGGAAATATTAACATTTGATCAAAAAATATTTTACCATCCAACAATTCAGCTGAGGCAAATGTTACCGAATCAACCATAAATTTCTTTATTTTTAGCCTATTTATATTTTATGAAAAAAGAATAGGCTTATGAAATCACCTTTTGTCCGTATGTGTGTGTGTGTGTGTGTGTCCTTCTAATAACTTCTAAACGGCTCGAGCGATTTCAATGAAACTCGGTAAGGTCATAGCACCATTTCGAGCGACCCCAACCTTGCCCTTCAAATTTTATTACGTCTCACCAATCCAACATGGTGGCTGTGTGAAATATTTCACCAGCATTCTGTATCTCAGAAACTATAACCGATCTCACCCTGAAATTTTGTACGGTGATAAAGAAAACTACTGGAACTTCACCTTTGAGACTTTCAAAAACCTGGTAACTACAAAACCAACATAGCGACAGAGCGAAGTTGCGACAAATGTTTATACACATTGTAATGTACTGGCATCTAATTTAGTTCAATTGTTTACATAACCTCAAGATGGCGGCTGTGCGAAATATTTCACTGGCATTCTCTATCCCCGAAACTATTTCTGATATAACCCTGAAATGCTGTACGGTTGTAAAGGGTACTACTAGAATTTTATCTATGTACTGTAACTATCAAAAACCCGTAAAGTACAAAACTAACATGGCGGCCAAGCGAAGTTGAAACATTTTAATATACTTTGAAGTTTGAATACTACACGAACACAATAATCTTCATGTAATAGTGCATAACTCTAAGACCTACATATAAAAATCCAACATGGCGACCATTCGTAATATTAGGCGGTTCTCAATATCGACCATTCTATTACAGCAATCAAACTGAAATTTTGTATGTTGATAGTGGCAATTAACGAAAGTAGGATATATGAAAATATGCCTTAGTTCTTCGCGGAACTACTTGTTTATTTATTGAGATATTCAGTTTTGAAATCAAGCTCCTCAATTTTCTACACATACCATCGCGACAGCATCATGCAAGAGAGAGAGAGAGAATCTGAGTAATAATTACCGTTAATGTAGCAACAATACCCGTTAAAGTTTAACAGCTATTTAGTCAATCAATGGAGGGAAGATTAGCAGTGGTGGGCTCAGAGTATAGTGCTAACGATGCAATACAATGAGGCGTACGCGCGCTTAATATCCAGTTGTTGCTTGCTTTAGTGCCAGGAATTGTTTCCCATTGACTAGGGCTTATTTAACCATCCAACATGCCAGTAATTAACAATATTCTGTTGCTTGTTTTTACCAGCGCATGTGTTTTAGCACCACATTACGTAGTTATCGACGTGCGAGTAAAAATGATCTAGAAACACCGTGAAACATTCGGAATTATCAACAGTTGACCATAATACACATTAACTAGAGTAGTTGTGTATTTCTTTTCAGTTAATATTGAGTCATTATGCAGAACGCTTCTGGAATCAATGTGTTTATGACCACTTTTACTGTGCATGCTTCTACAGTAGTTAATGTCCGAACGACAGTTTGTATGGTTTCTACTTTTATTCTCCCTTAACGCTTTACACGACGGATTCATTTTTCAAATGTTTTGTTTTAAGTTAGGGATTAGTTTCGTTTACTGTTTTTGCAATGGTTTTTCTTACTTGTTCAGTTCTGGTTTTGTTCCTCAGATTATTTGGTTTTGGATCTTATTATGACTTATTCCTGTAATTTTTATTTGCTTTTAGTTATGGATATTATTTTGGCTTTACGATTAAGAGGACACATTCATTTATTTAAATATTTTAAGCTACGTCTTGCGTCTGGTTATTGATTTTGTGTATATTTTCACTTCTGATTTAGTGCTCTAGTTTTTTGGATTTTGTTATGATATATATTTTGCTTTCGATTGTTTAAAGTTAGGTTTTGCGTCTATTTATTGTTTTTGCATATGGTATTTTCTTATGTTTTCCCTTCTGATTAAGTTTAGTAGCTTTTTGCTTTCGGATTTTGTTATGTTTTTTTTTTTTTCGATTCTTTAAATTATTGTTATGGATTTTATTTTGGCTTTAGGATTTAGAGGACAAATTAATTTATTCAAATGCTTTGTTTTAAGCTACGTTTTTCGTCAATTTATTGCTTTTGTGAATGTTTTTCCATATATTTTGCACTTCTGATTTCGTTTCATAATTTTTGATTTCGTATTTTGTTATGATTCTTTTTTGCTTTATTTTTTTTGGCTTCTTTTCTTTTTGGATTTCATTTTGCATTTACAATGTATAGGACAAATTCATTTATTCAAATGTTTTGTTTCAAGCTTGCATTGTGTCTATTTATTGTTTTTGTGTATGCTTTTTAATAAATTTTCACTTCTCATTTTGTTTCTTAGATTTTGTTTTGATTTTATTTTTGATATTTATTTTTTGCTTTAACTTCTTTTCTTTTTCTTATGGATTGACTTTGGTTCTTTTTGTGTTTGTTTTTACGTTAAGAATTTGTTTATGTTTTTCATTTTTTGCTTCTTTGCAAAATATTTTTTTATGTTGATTTTTTTTCTTTTCTTTAGTCGTTTGCCTTAAATTTCTATTAATTTTTACTTTTGATTTTTCTTTTGGTGTTTTTGAGAATTCTAGCCGCTAATACCGTCGAGGTCGGAAGAGACTACGAGTTGACCAAGGAGGGTTGACAGGATTCGTTGTCAAAAAGCCCCTAAACGAAAGAACAATAACGTTATAGGAGTGTATATGTGTGTCAGTGACAATAGCACCAAAGCGATATTCGAGTCACGAAGAAGGCAGAGAGTAAGGTTGGGCTGATGTGTTGCTAAAGACAAATAATAACACACTCTCAAGGATAAAAGAGTCCTTCCCCCTCTCACTGTTATTAATTGGACTGTAAATAAGTGGGTCACACAATGTATTAAGAGGAAGTAGGCCGCGCAGGTGCTGTCCTATCCGCGTTCACTCTTCACCAGTAACGCAACACTACTTGGGAGAGGAGGATTCTGTATACAGATATTTGAAACTTCTTTTCCAGTGTTGCCCTATTGCCAATTGATGTTGTAACGTTTCAGTCGGTCAACACAAGATAATCCCAATTACGGGGACATGCGAGAAAACTACAGGATAACACGTTTCACTCGTCAAGAGAGCATCATCAGGTCCAATAAAGACGACAAAATAAATATCTATATAACTAGCAACCCGCCCCGGCTACACTCAACATCTTTAACGGTTTACCCAGGGTAAGCTTAAAAGGCACAGGGACGGCAGGTCCCAGACGCAATTCAGAAAAACCGAGGTGAACAGCGAAACTCCAAACACATATTCTCTTCTCTGAAGTCTTAACTCGACACGACTCGACAGTTTGATGCTGGCTGAAGCTGGAGTGATAGGCTCACTCGCTAGCTCGTTAACTCGCTCCGAAGCTAGTAATATAAATTTCCACTGAATGCAGATTGTTGAAAGAAATGAAAACGTAAAAACACTTATAGTGGGCTATGTATTGAAGATAGAGATATGCTGTCGCGGACATTTTTGTAGAACTTTTCATGCTGAACAATTCTGACACTCATAGCATATAGATATTTTTAAAGGGTTACCCAGCGTAAGCTTAAAAGGCGAATCGACGGCAGGTTTCTCTTCAACTCGATTCACTGAAATCGTTACTGCTCCACTTCTTTTTGTCATAAATGAATGTTTTTCGACAGAAACCTTCCTCGAAAAATCCCTTACAGAGTGGTGAAAACCGCATTAAAATCCATCCAGTGGTTCTCGAGATTACCCGTTACATCCAAGAACCGGGGACTTTGTTTTATACATTAGTGCATTTTATTCCGGCACTCGGTGTAGTCCTCGAGATTTTCTATGTTGATCTGTTGTCGGTCCATCTGGATCTCTGTCAGCCATTCCGTGCCGCATTTAATCTTTGTTACGATGTTGAGTAGTTTCTTCACCGTTTTGGAGTTTTCCAGCCTGTAGATGTGTGTGTGTAAAACTTTGCTCGGCGTTTTCTGATTTCTTTCGTTATTGTATTGGTCTTTTGATAGGGTTCGTCTTCAGGTCTCTACATCCAAATGCCGTTCTTATTGACTGCCGCGTAAATCTTCGTGAGAATTTTTCGTTCCTGCTTTTCTATGTCCTCCATTTTGGAATGACCGTCGATCACCATTGTTTCGGTTGCATAGGTTGCTTCTGGGGAACTTATTATTATTATTTTAAGTTGCGAACTGACCACTTAGGATCACGCTACAATTTCACTGTTTTAGTTGTAATTTCCTGTGCCTCGAGTACTCCTTCATACGATCGCTGTGCTGCTGCCGTTGATCGGCCGTCCAAGCTCTTCCGGTCTTTGTAGCTCGTCTCTCGTCATGAAACCCTTCCAAATTGTGTATACTGTTTCGAAACGTATCCCTTTCCAACATTTGGGCCTCTGGGTTGTTAGATCTTTCAAGGTATTTTCGAGTTTCTTTAATCCATGATGTAGTTGTATTTTTGTTCCTGTAGTAGTCAAATAACTCCTTGGTTAATCTGGATTTGTCCAATCTGTACATGTGTCCAAGAAATATTAGTCCACCGTTTCCTCATGGTCGCAGAGATTTTTTCTACATACTGGTAGAATTCGGCGTTGCTCCGAAGTTTCCATCCTGTTTCCGTCTGGATTGGGCCCATGATTCTCCGGAGGATTCTCCTTTCCAGAACCTCCAACTTCTCTATCCTATAGTTCATTGAAAGGCATTCACAGGCGTACAGGCATTTTGTTTTGACTACAGTGTCGTAGTGCTTTATTTTGGCGTTCCAAGATATGCAGTTCTTGTTATAGATGTTTTTTGTAAGCCAATACGCTCTCTCTATTTTTGAGATACTATCGCCTACCGCAGCTTTCTCTAGACCATTGTCCTGTATCGTTTCACCGAGATATTAAAATTTCTTTACTATCTGAATCCGCCCCATCTCCGTTTCAAGGAATTTCGGTCTTTGTGCGTCATTTATCATGAATTTTGTTTTCTCTATCGAGATCCTGAGCCCCGTCTTATTGGTGATCATTCCTAAGAGGTTAATCTGAGTGACCGCTTCGCTTGGGATTTCCGAGAGTATCGCAAAGTCATCTGCAAAGGCAAAACAGATGGCTTTAATCCCTCCTGATTTCCTCCCTAAGCAGATCGGGCTTACTCCTTGATTTATAAGCTCTGAGTTCCACATTCGTACGATCTTTATCATCATTATTATTATTAATATTATTATTATTATTATTATTCACGACTTTCCCCGGCATAACAAAATTGTAGCAGCTAGAAATAGTCAAGCTCTTAAAAGTCTTGCCATAAGCAACAACATCCGTCTTAATATAAATGGAAAGATAAAAAGAAAAACCCATCTTGAAATCGCCGGAAACGTGGCGGTTCTTCGCTTCATCAATACGTCAGTGACCCTGTCGAGAGAAAGAGCACGTGGCACCGTCTTAGCGCACGCGCACATCGAGACTTTCTCCTCCTCACCCTCTAACCCGCACCCGCTATCTCCCTCACACAAATACCCCCTCTCTCTCACTACCAGTCTGTGTGTATTATACGAATGCACACGCACCGAAATTTCCATATTTCTGTGTGAAAAAAATAAAATATAAAATCCTTTTACTATTAAAAAATGATGAATACATGCATAAATACTTTTTGATGTTAAAAATATTTGAGTGTAAAAAGGGGGAGTTGGTAAATTGCCCACACACACACTCCTTCCATTAATGGATTTTTTTATTTACCTGTCCGAGAAACGACCTCTTCTCTATTCCCTATTAATATTTTTTTAAACCAGAAAGTATGTGTGAAACAAAATCGATTGATGTGTTCCATTAAAAAAAATATCGTTAGAAATTAGTTTTTTGAATATTTATTATTTTGTGCTCTTTGAGAGCGTACATACAGGTAAGCAAATGCAATATGTATCTCACCACACATGTATACAACATGAATCGCTTGAATTATAATGAGCTACCGGTGTGTATACAGTACATTAATAATTCATCTACTTCATGTCATAGCAGATAAGCATTTGCTACATACTGTAGGTGTTAAAAATAAATATACGGTATTTCTATAGCAGGGCATATCATAAGGTGAAATACAATTGATGATGACGATGATGATTAGGGTTCGAGTGTTTAAGTTCCAAAAAGGGCAAGATGTAAGCAAATATGCCCTAAAAATAGCAAAATATGCCTTTAAAAAGGGAAAATAATAATGCCGCGACCATTATAAAAGCAATGCCCTACCTTTATTAAAGTAATGCCACGACCATTATCAAAGTGATCCCACGACCATTATCAAAGTAATCCCACAACCATTATGAAAGTAATCCCACAACCATTATGAAAGTAATGCCACTACCATTATGAAAGTAATCCCACTACCATTATGAAAGTAATCCCACTACCATTATGAAAGTAATATCACAACCATTATTAAAGTAATATCACAACCATTATGAAAGTAATATCACAACCATTATGAAAGTAATCCCACAACCATTATGAAAGTAATCCCACAACCATTATGAAAGTAATCCCACAACCATTATGAAAGTAATGCCTCGACCATTATGAAAGTAATCCCACAATCATTATGAAAGTAATGCCACGACCATTATGAAAGTAATGCAACTACCATTATGAAAGTAATGCCACTACCATTATGAAAGTAATGCCACTACCATTATGAAAGTAATGCCACAACCATTATGAAAGTAATGCCTCGACCATTATGAAAGTAATGCCTCGACCATTATGAAAGTAATGCCTCGACCATTATGAAAGTAATGCCACTGCCATAATGCAAGTAATGCCATGACCATAATGCAAGTAATGCCATGACCATAATGCAAGTAATGCCATGACCATAATGCAAGTAATGCCACGACCATTATGAAAGTGATGCCACGACCATTATGAAAGTAATGCCACGACCATTTTGAAAGTAATGCCACGACCATTTTGAAAGTAATGCCACGACCATTATGAAAGTAATGCCACGACCATTATGAAAGTAATGCCACGACCATTATGAAAGTAATGCCTCGACCATTATGAAAGTAATGCCACAACCATTAAGAAAGTAATGCCACAATCAATTAAGAAAGTAATGCCACAACCATTAAGAAAGTAATGCCACAACCATTATGAAAGTAATGCCTCGACCATTAAGAAAATAATGCCTCGACCATTATAAAAGTAATGCCTCGACCATTATAAAAGTAATGCCTCGACCATAATGAAAGTAATGCCACAACCATTATGAAAGTAATGCCACAACCATTATGAAAGTAATGCCACAACCATTATGAAAGTAATGCCTCGACCATTTTGAAAGTAATGCCACAACCATTAAGAAAGTAATGCCACAACCATTAAGAAAGTAATGCCCCGACCATTATAAAAGTAATGCCCCAACCATTATGAAAGTAATGCCACTACCATAATGAAAGTAATGCCACTACCATAATGAAAGTAATGCCACTACCATAATGAAAGTAATGCCACTACCATTATGAAAGTAATGCCACTACCTTTATGAAAGTAATGCCACTACCTTTATGAAAGTAATGCTACTACCATTATGAAAGTATTGCCATGACTATTTTAAAAGTAATGGCACAACCATTATGAAAGTAATGCCACGGCCATTATAAAAGTAATTTCGCAACCAGTAGGAAAGATACGCCGCGATCTTTATAACAGCAACGCTTCGACCTTTATTAAAGTAATGCTGCGACCTTAGTAACAAGTGGTATGTTTTATCCTTAGTAACGTATTTATGATGACGCACTCTGTACTCCATGCAGAATTAAGTGAAGGACGGTAGGGGGGGGGGGGGGGGATTAAAAAAAAGCGAACATATGAATTAGTACATCCACTTGAGATAAGAGTTGTATGTATTGACAGACTGAGGGGATTGTTTCCCTCATCTACGTCAACGAAGGGTTAGCCTATTGTGTCGAGTGAATTGTAAAGAACGACACACAGGGCAGACTGAAATATTATGGTTCAGGTTCGTCTCAACACTCGATGCACATAAAAAAAAGAAGACAGAACAGGAATATCATGCAGTGTTTCCAACTTCAACGAACAAATATATGATGATGATTATAATTAGGGCCCGATGTTGATGACATGTCATCTTTTTACTGAGCTGTCTAAAACAATGCTGAAGTACATAGAAACTCCGGTCGGGCCAACCCGTCTTCAAATATGTCATTTTTATTTTGCATCTTTTTGCAATTTTTTGCTATTTTTCCATTTTAAGAGCATTTTTTTAAGTTTGGTAGATTTTTTTTGGTCATATTTTAGAGAAATCCGCCTTTTAAGGTCATTTGTTTTTCAATTTAGTCATGTCACAGCTTTATATGAGGGAGTTACGTCTCTCCGAGTTAAGAAGAAGCTAGTAGCTATGAACATAAACCTTTGTTAAGTGCTAGAAATCTATTTTGATTGACTTTTAAGTTTGAGCTTCAGATGTCAGTTTTGAAATATTGGTGAGTTTATTATTATAAGATAATTTTCTCCATTTTATAGTGCATTTTTCGATTTTTTAGGTCATTTATTACAGTCAATTTTGAAAATTTTAGGTGCATTTTTTTTTTACGGCATCAACTTCCGGGCCCTAATTATAATTCTTATTTTAAGGGGGCCAATATCTACGTTATCGGCGCCTAATGAAATGAAATGTTACAAAATGAAAGGATGAAGATAAGAGATAAACAGCCCCCTGCCAGCGATGATGACTACAATGATTTGTATAAAGCAGACAGTGAGGCCCAACAATATCATGACTTATTTGGATAAAACCAATTAAAATGGAGATGAAAAAAAAACCACTAAAACAAATAAGGCTTATTGAACAATAAAAATAGAGATGAACATAATGAAAACAGACTAAAACTAAACTAGGGGCGTGGTGGCTCAGCGGTCTAGCTGTATGCCCCTCACCAAGGCGGTCCGGGTTCGATTCCCGGTCAATGCATGTGAGATTTTCGAAGTGAAATGCCATGTCCTGTGGTTCGGATTCCACGTTAAGAGGAGGTCCCGTGGCTCATAATCACAAGATTCACGGTCACGTAAAACTACAATCTTCCTTCCTTTTTAAAACTAAACTGAAAGTCTTAAACTAACTTATATTAAAACTTTAAAAAGTAGCCAGTTATTTACCAATTTTTTTTAGGTCAATGTATAATTTAGTTGTAAAAATTGTATTTTATATGTATAGATAAGTGCTCCTGATGCGAGGTCTAGTGACGGTCCGTCATCACGTAGAACAAGGAAGAGGTGTTAGGCAGTTGGAGAATCCTTCGCAGATCAACCAAGTCCACACACTCCAAGAGAATGAGTGCCACGGTAAGGTGGGCGTCGCAAGTGCTCAAAGGGGGGGGGGGGTCTTCTCTCTTTAATAAATGGGAATCCAGAGTCGTCAGAGTACCACAGCTTCCTTACGAACAAATAATAAATATTTTATTTTCATCAAAATAATAATGATAGGTTATATCTGGAAGTACAGTAGTAAAGCACTCCAAATATTTAGTAAGTGAATTGATGGGAAATGCATCATCGGATATGGAGATCAACAAGAGAATGGGAGTGTTTTATATCATCACGTTTAGAGTTTAATTTGGGACAAAGACATACCACTGAAGACTAAAGAAGTGATGTACAAGACCTATTACTTACCAATAATGACGAGGAGAGATGAAAATAGAATACAGGCAGCCTAAATGAAATTCCTGAAGAGTATGATACAGAAGACTAGGAGAGAGAGAGTGAGAGATGAAGACATTCGAAAGGAAGTGAATGTACAGAAGCTGGAGCAGAACAGATTGAGATGGTATGGACATGTGAAAAGGATGAATGATGAAAGAATGCTAACAAGTGATGGAGAGACGGATGACTGGAAAGAGAGGTCAAGGAAGACATAGAGAACGGTGGATGGGCGGGCATCAATTCCACCCGGGAATTTCAGTCAGGTAGCCAGGGTTACCTCAATTCCACCCGGTCCTCCAAGGAACCCAGAAATGAGTTCCTCAACTCCGCCCAGGCTTTTCCCCAATGACATAAACAAAAGCCATAACCCTCCTGCTCGCATACCAAGGGCCGTGTCTAACACCTTATGCAGCGCATGAGTAGAAAAAAATAGAAAACTTGGCAGACTTATGTAAAAGAATATTATGATTAATTTTAAATCACCACCACCAAGTCCGCTCAATCGTTAATCAGATATAAACATAGTACAAAGAGCTAGATATTAATCACTGTTGTTAAATAAAAATATGGACAGGAAATTTAATAAAATAAGAAAAATCAGCATCTTAAAATCACATAAATCTTTACTTCATTTCAAATTATACAAAAAACATTAGATGAAACTCTTTCCATTCCCTAACTATTGTGTGAGAAACACACTTCACAAGATCTAATCTACTCATTGGTTGGTTGGCGTACTGCATGAGCTTGTTTTCAACGAATTCTTTTCTCACACGACTATTCTTGCCTTTGCTCGACACCCGCCTGCTGCTGTTAAGTAGAATGTACGTGTCTGTCTGTATCTGATGTAGGCACTTAAAAAAAAACAAATATATTTGGATGAGATGTTGTACTTGTGTTGTCGTGTGGAATGCAAGGATTCACTCATGCGCTGCAGAAGGTTTTTGGCATTGACCCGGCCCTTGGTATGCGAGCAGGAGGGTTATGACATTTGTTTACGTTGTTGGGGATAACCCCTTTGCCGACCCCTTGTCAAAGCCTGAGCGGAATTGAGAAACTTATTTTTGGGTCCCTTGGAGGACCGGGTAGAATTGAGGAAAATCGGGCGGAATTGATGTTCGACCCGATGGATGGATTAGGTCAAGGACAGTGTGAGTGGGGAGTGGAGTGGAGTGGAGTGGAGTTCAGTGGTTGAGGAAGGATGGTGGACAGACAGAGTAAAGTGGAGGGGTGTCATATTTGCTTCGACCAGGCTTAGGCTGGAAAACATAAATTGATGATGATTATGATGATGATGATGACGATGATGATGATGATGATGAATGATAGGTTAACTCCAACTATATGTTTACTGTAAAATAAATAAATGCCAAAGATACCGTTATTTTCTTCGTGCAAGGATACAGGTGACTCTTAACACAATACGAATGTAAATACTCGTTTTTATAACCTCATTGTTCACTTAAATTATATGTAACGGTTGTGTCAGTATCTCTAGATATTCTTAAGGAGAAGGCATTTGATTAAAAGTAGATGTTCATCATTTATCGTTGTACATTTAGCATACAAAACACGTTTAAAGAAAGAAATGCATTACAATGAAATGATTTGTCTGTACTTGATATTCCAACTGGTTATTTTTTGTTGTTGTTGGGTTGACGACAGGTGTGGCGTGGACTCCTTCCGTTCGTGGAATAACTTAAGAATTGAACTGCTATAGATAGGATGGAATCTATTGTACAATCTGGATGGAAAATTCCCGTTTAAAGAATTTTTTGTCTCAAACGATGCTGGAATAGTTTCTGAATATTATTAGAAGTAAACCTTAATTTAGCTGTAATGTGAAAGGAAACTTCAATGAGTTGAATACGATTTCAGGAAGCAAAGCGTTTTCGAAATGGGTCAGTTAAAGTCAACAGAAAGTAATTATTGTGTTAAAGGGGCGTAACTGCAAGGTCATCTGCCTCCTACAGATATATATTAACACAATAGAACCATAATTAGTTTTCTGATTAACTGGTGCAACTCCTTGATCTTCAGGACAAAGCAAAAACAAAAGCAAGCAAAAAACTAAAAGCAAGTAACTGAAAACAAAAAATAAGCAAACAAAAGCAAGAGACTGAAGACAAAAACAAAAACAAGCAAACAAAAGCAAGACACTGCAAAAAAAAAAGACAAAAAACATGCAAACAAAAGCAAGACACTACAAAAACAAGACAAAAAGCATGCAAACAAAAGCAAGAATCTGAAAAAAAGAAATGCAAACAAAAGAAAACCAAAACAAGAAAAAAAGCAAGCAAACAGAAAATAAAAACTAAAACTAAAGCCAAAAATAAAAACAGAAACAAGAAAAGCAAAGAAAGACAAAGGAACAGATCAAAAAGGGGAAATGAAAAAAACAATTCTGAAAACAAAACAAAAACAAAAGCAAAATACACAAAGCAAAACCAAAACCAAAAAATTAAAATTAAAATATCGAAATGAAAATCAAAAATAAAAGTAATAACAAAAACAAAGGGCAAAAATAAACATACAAAGCCAATGCAGGAAAGAAAGACCAAAGCCTAAGCGAAAATTAAAAAACAAACACCAAAATAAAAGCATTAACAAATAAATAAAAGCGTGAATAAAAACCCAAACATAAAAACAGAAGATAAAACAGAAAAGCGAAAACTTCAGGACATATAAAAGACGAAAGTTAAAAAAAAACACACACACAAAAGCAACAATATAAATACAAAAAAGAAATCAATAGCGTTAACTAAAAAAAAGCAAACACAAAACAGAAACCAAAACTATAAAAGAACCCACCCAGGATGGATGCTGCTGGCAACACCGGGATTTGAACCTCCAATCTCCGGACTTATGCACCTCCCCCTCAAGGTTGTGATGAGCGAATTAACTCTCTAAGCATTTTTAAACAATCATAAACAAATCGCGACCATTACACCATTAAGTTTCCCTGATTTCAGTATTTAACGGTCATAATTAGAGCTGGGATTTTTATGTAATATCAAGTGGCATAATATGTACATAAATATGTAACAAAAAGCACCAAAATATGTAGCAAAATATGTAGATTGGCCAAAATATGTAATATCATATAATTAATATAAACTTACCATTTTGTCAGTTACAACACACTAAACACGCTTTATATTACATTTTGTAGCACAGTGAACAATTATGTATTTTTCAATGTTCTTTGGAGTCATATTATATGAATATATCACACACATATTCAATAGAAACTTATTATTTTCATAACTCAAAGCACTTTTATTCATTAAATTTTGTAGCACAGTGAACTATTAAGTATTTTTCGATGTTCTCTGGGGGTTATAGAAAGGCGTTTTGTTACTTAGGGTGTTCTTCTTTCAACATCACATGATGTAACTGGGGCAAATTTTAGGAGAGGAATTTTCGCTGGAGAAATGTCCTCGGGAGGATCAACGTCATCTCCACTTAGAATTCGGCACACACTGTGAAATGTTGAATAATCGGATTTATCTTCAACACTTTTTGCAATTTACTCAATACACTTGCACCAGTTTCCCCATCCTATCATCCTCTCAAATACCTGTCACTCATAATTACCTTAAACCCCCTGTTGAGAGGACAGACGACAGCCCACATTAAGTGTAAAACTTCAATTCAGCAATTTATTTCATATAAAAACAGGAAAACTGTGAAATATGTAATTTTATGTAATATCACCAAGAATATGTAGAATACCCATAAATATGAAAAAATATTTAAATTATGTAATTACATAGAAATCCCAGCTCTAGTCATAACAACCAGGTCATCCGCACTTGCGGAGTATTATGACTCGACCATTGTTCTTACCATTTCCTGTCGCCAACAAAACGGAGAATACTCGAGATGTCAGTTTCAGCATTACCAATTATTTGTTGTGGTATATGAAAAGAAAGAAAAAGAATGTTTGTCTGTTTGTTGGTTGACAGTGGCATTAGTGGGCTGAAATGGCAAAGCATTGTTCCCCTCAGCCACAGTCCCAGACCCCCTCCTGTGAATGCAATTTATAACCGACCACTTAAAGCCATTGAGAGGTTTCTTGTCCCCTTCCCCCTATACTCGTATTGACAAGCCATTCACAAGAGAAAATCTTTTCAAGTAATTTGTCTGTCTGTCCCCAGTCTGTTGTCCTGTATCATGGATGACGCATTAACTCGAGTGCTGTTCGTACGACATCCAGTAACAGGGGGATTAATAAGTCCCTTACTTCTTCTTAATAATAATGACTAGCATTACCCGTCGCGGCTTCGCCCGCGAATATTCTAGTTGTAAAGAGTACACTTAGCAAAATCTCAATCATGAATGCTATGACTGATTTATGCTTGGTATGAATAATCAGACTTTATCAATTCAGCTACTGGTGCAGTGGTTTGGTCTTTGACATTCCTTCATAGGTATATCAGAGCGAAGTTAGTTTTCGGGGAATATCACAGACACTATTAATTTAAGGGCCTTTAAATGTGGTTTTCGGAGACCCTTTATAGTCGGGTGAAAAAGACCTTTCGTACCGCACTCACACTTGAAAATTGCGTGAAAAAATTCTACAGTGCCCCTTGACCCCCTTAAGCACATTATACTGTATGTATTGATGAATTTTACAGCTTAATTTGGTTCAGTGATAACCTTATAACCGTCTGGAAACTTTCACAGTAATGTAATAATTTGAATTGCATTGCGTCTTACAGAAATATAAGGGCCTGTGAGATTCTGTTACCATGGTTACCGTCTTGCATTCTTTCATTATTTTATTGTAAATATACATGTTTTAAGGTATTTATTTAATTGTGAGGCATTTAAAGAGTAAGTGAGTGCGTTTCGCTTACGCATTGGGTTATGCTGAACCTGTAGGTACCCCATATGTTTAGGTTGGGGTTAATGGGACCTTATTTTCGGTACAAAACTGGAATGGGACCTTAGCAGAATAATATAGGGAGGGATAATAATGGTTTTGTCAGAATCAATACAGTAGAAGAGTCACAAAAACAGATTGACTATGATTATTTATTTTTATTTATTTATCGTATGGCTTTTAGTGCCAGGTGTGTCCGAGGACACGTTCGGCTCGCCAGAGGCTGTAGCTCCTTCAAGCGGATACCCATAGGGTGAGCTACAAGTTCCGTTCAATTTCAAGTATTTCCAACTTTCGCTACCAGTTGTGCACGTTGGAACTTTGATAGACCGTTCCAACGAAATCTAACCTAGAAATTTATGTTCACACAAGTTTACTCTGTGGAATGATCTTTTACATGCCATAAATCTATTACATGGGACCGCCGGCTTTATTTCCCCTCCGAAGGAAGGCATACTGAAGGATTTTACCGCTCTTAAAAAATCCGACGACTTCGGCCGGGTTTGAACCCGCTATCTTGGGCACAGCAGTTCAGCATGCTACCAACTACGCCACTTGAGCCACTATTGATGATGATGATGATGATTATATTTGTTGTTTTAAGGGGCCCTAACATCTAGGTTATCGGCCCTAATGGTTTGGGTGATAGTGAAAGATGAGATGAGAATGAAAGCTGTAACTAATACTAACTACAAACTTACATACTAGAAGAAGAATTGGTAAACAAAGAAAGCTAATGCCAATAAAGGACAGGAAGAAATGAAATGCCCTCAAACCTCGAAGAATGAGGATTGAGGGACTTGGAAAGAAGGAGAGCCATGGAAGGCAGATAGGAAAGGGAAACGGGAGAGGGCCCGTCCCAAAGTCAGTGGAAAAAGGGGGAAGAAAAGGACCCAGCTCAGGAATCCCTCGGCATCGCCAACTCCTTAACTCACAAGCCGTGAGCCCTTGAGGGTGTAGCACAATCTAGGGTGCACCAGAAGTGGTGGGGCTACATACACCCTGCCTCCTTGAGGGCCATAAGCAGAAGGCAGGAGATAACATGAAAAGAAAAAGAAGGCTGGCCCCTCGCAGAAGGAGGGTATCAGGAAAGACGGGACAAAGGCCAATTAAGGCAGGAAAGGAAGAGACTTCCTAGCCCTCGGGTACCCTAATACCATCGGGGTCAGAAGAGAACAAGAGTTGACCAAGAGAAGTCGACATGAAAGAGGACGGAGAGGAGCCCGGCACAAGTAAGTGGAAGCAATGCCGGACTCAGCTGGGGTTTCGTGGTTGCCAACCCACGACCCACTAGATGTGAGCCCCTGGGGGGAACGGAACAGGTTGCTCAGCAGCAAGAACAAGCAAATAAAACTGGTCTATGGATCTCCTTTGAAAAAACACAATAACATTGAAACAGCACCCAAATGGATGGCAGTCGAGGGTGAACGGATCATAAAAGTGGAGAAATTTAAGTACTTGGTATAATGGATAGAGAAAAAGAGGCAATGAAATCGAGAATTAACAAGTTAAACTTGGCATACAATTAATCTGGAACACTTAAAACAAGAAGACCATCTCGATCAACACAAAACGGAGAAACTACCAGACAGTGATACATCCGGAAGACATAGATGCAGTTGAATGGTTGTGTCTCACAAAGGAAGGTTGGAGCTAATAGAGAGACTTGGACCCCAAAGAACGGAAGATGGGTCATATAGGGGAAAAAAGGCAACCAAGAATGATACCTCAGATTGGATACAATCTCAAAAACTATCCGCCAAAGAAATATAAGACACTAGCTGTTACCCGCGGCTTCGCCCGCATTAACATTGGGAATCCCGTTATAACATTAGTTATATAGATAGAGAAGCATGGGTCCTAGTAGAAAATAATTCTATCACCTGAAACCAAAAATGCATGGGACGAAAAAAAAACCCATCAAAATATCATGTTGGTTTCGGACCCTAAAAGACGTGAAAAATATAATAAAAGTATTAAAAAAACTATTTTTTGAAATTTCATTCGAATCAATTTTTATGTCATTCCTGGCACTTTGAAAATTCCGGCCAAAATGTACAAAATCATTAATAACTCCCTAAGTATTCGTCGTATGATGAAATAGCAAGAGACAAAAAATATGTAATGTGTTATTGTCTACAACATAGGCCATGTATAATTTTACATTTTACCTGTTTTTCCCCCAGAATTTCACCCCTCCCCATGGGCCACTTAAATTGGATTTATGAAAAAACGGTGAAACACCTATTTATTTATTTTTTATGCTGATTTTTTCCCGCTGAGTTTCAAACTCCTCGCCTATGTCGTTTAAGAGATACACGCTCCGTTAGGATTCCTTCAACCCCCACTTTTCACCCCTTTCACCTCATAATATACACCACATCGAAAAACCCTCAGACATGTGTCTTCTTATTTTCAATGATGAGTTTATATGCCGAGTATCACATTCCCCAATGAAACCAATCGGGAGATATTGTTATTCAATGAAATGCAGGTCTACCCCCTTAACACCCCTTTAGAACCTAAATATTCAAAAATCCTTTCTTAGTGGGCGTTTGCGGCCCTTGAGGAAGCTGCATACCAAATTTCATTCTAATCCGTTCGGTGGTTTCTGAGATTTCGTGATGAATGAATCAGTGAGTGAGTGAGTGAGTGAGTGAGTGGTATTTGAGCTTTATATAGTAGATATATACAGAATGGACCCAGGTAGATTAACCAACTAGATAATGAAATTCTTTGCGACCAGGAAAACCACAGCTCACTGATATCTGGAGGTGAAGAAGGACCTAGAAGAAATGGCAACATCTGAAGCTGAAACCAGCAACAGGGAAACATACAAAGCCAAAATAAACAATTTCACGGGTTTTAAGAGTCATCCTACATCCCGGATCCAGGGACATTGACTGAGGAAAGGAGGGGAATGCAGAGCGATTGAATGAAGGAGTATTGGGAAAAAATTAATATCCAGAAACAGCTGAAATCAAATTAACGTGGTCCACAGTCTGCCTAAATGACAGAATAATAATAATAATAATCGGTGGTTGTCCAACCTTGACAAATATGGACTACACTGAGCCCCACAATAATATTGCTAAGATCGTGCACATGGAGATGGCTAAAACTACAGAACTAGATGACTCCTCGCTATCTATCTCGCTGACTATCCAAAATATGTTTTGGACAATGGAACCCATATATTCTACTGGGACAGAGAAATCCACACTGATAAAACCAATCAAAGCCAACTGACCTGATAATGTCCTCCTTGATCGACAGAAGAAAGAATCTGTGATAATCGATATATCTGTACCACTCAACCACAACCTTCAAACAGCCTATGTCCAAAAGGTCAATAAATACACCTAAATGGCCATTGAAGTAAAAACAAATGTGAAGCAGGTGTCTCATTCTGTGTGCAACTGGAATTGTACCTTCAAGACTGGTGGACCAACTACAGGCTGACAAGCTGGGCCAGATCCAAAAGTCGGTGAACTTTCACACTTGCCACACAGTGCGACGATTCTTAAATAAAGAATGAAAGTTCTTGACATTCATTACTCCATATTTTCAGTCATTGTACCATTATGAAATGAGGAACTTATGAAGGATAATAGTAATGATAATACGCATCACAGAAATTAAACCTGAAGCACTGTGTGCCTCGGAAACCTCGATCATTGTAGTCAGGTATTTTATTAAAGACTTGAGGGAAACAAGGAAGGAAAATATTGAGGAAAATCCTTAGTCCAGTCTGCTCAGAAGAAATCTGGATGAAGCGGAAGTCTGAGGAGCTTTATCAGCTTGCTAATAAGAACACTGGCACCTTCAGGAAAAGGCGATTGAAGTTCTACGGTCACATTCTCAGAATGAACAATGACAGGCTCACCAAAAGGATTCCCAACCTCGCTCTCTCAATGGAAGTCAACAACAACTGGCTTAGTGAAATAGAAAAAGACCTTCAAGAAATTGGTATTACAGAGGAAATTTTACAGGATCGACTCCAGTTCAGAATATTAATCAATACTCATCATTTCTCTGAAAAAATGACTACGGGACCAAGAAATCATGGACGGAAGAACGAATAAATATTTTCAGTGTCCAGGTGAAGAGATTTTGGGGGAAGAAAAAATACATCAATAGTCAGGTTCTATTGCGCTCCACAGATGGGCGTAGCCATACAAAGAAAATATATTAACATATCTATGATTAGATATTACTCAATGTAGCGAAGGGTCTTTAGCTTGTTACTGGTTTTAATTTGCCATATGGAATTTGGAAATCATTGAACAGGCTGAGGACGGGGGTTTCACGCTGCAAGAACAATCTCAAGAAATGGAACATGCTCGTCAACAATGATGAGTTCTGTGACTGCAGCATTTTACAAGACCCAGAACACCTGCTGATCTGCCCCTTGATGGAGGACATATGTTCAAAAGACGATCTTTTGGCTGCAAATGCTAATGCTATAACTGTTGCTACTTACTGGCAAAATCTAATTTAATTTGGACACGGAAAATAAACAAATACATAAATAAACTTGTTACTCCCGAATTTGAGGTAATGATCGCTGGCAATTGTGAGCAATGACCGTGAATACTTCTGGTGCTTCAAATATTTGACTTCCTCGACCAGTTAGTTAACCCACAATCATTAGGTCAACGCCTGGGAGAAAATTTGTGTCTACGAGGTTATGATATCGAGTTCGTATTTAAACCCCCTTCACTTTGAAATGTCCCGCCACCCCACACCCACGCAATGGCTCGTCAATAATGCAGAAGGGCTCGACATTGCCGTTACTGCAGATAGCTTTACAGCACCCCTGAGGATATCTCTTCTCCATCTCGCACAACATTTCCTGATTATTCAAAGCAGTTTCTCTCTCGGTTAAGGTTACACTAAATGGCTATAACTTTCTGATTTATTGCCTCCGCTATAATAATGCCTTCCCTTCATATTTTCTTTCTCTCCCCTCGCTATCATGGATCACACAGTACAAATGGTACAGAACCCAGAATGAGGAAGCACTTGACGAAGACTTCAACTAATAATACTACTTTGCTCTCCATTATTTCCACGGTTTTGTTCAACTTCACAACTCACTAAGAGCGAATTTTTTTGTAGGCTATACATTCCAAGGATTAGAAAACTAAACTATATGGAATTATTATTGTTTTAACGTCTGATAGATAAATATATAGGTTAGATAGATAAATAAAAAAATTATGAGCCTTACAGTAGTTGCATATGATGTGTAACATCTGACATAGAAGAAATCTCACGTGAAATTGTTGATACACCGGTATTTTATACTATTATTACCACAAATATTTATCTATTGTAAAAGGGAGTGTTCTGCAGATATTGTAGTTTATAATACGGAACTCATTTTATTAGATGATTTGTAGCTTCCACCAGCACTAGCCTAAATAAAGAATACGATATGGAGCAACTAGATTAATAGACGCGACACCGTTCATAACCTTAAATTCCTTATAAACAGGTCCTCTTGATTCACAGATCAATACGTAATTTCATATGGATTCTGTTAAAATGAGTCATATTGATATGATAAATATCGTTTAAAATGATAATCTGGTAGCAAAAATATCTACCCCGCCCAGGATTCGAACCCAAGATCTCTGGATTCACAGTCATACGCAATAACCCCACGGCTATTTCGACTACGCAAATATTGTGCACAAGATGGTGACTTATTTCCACGTTCCAATAATACTGCAATACGGAATTAAGTTTCATTTATATTTTGCTTGTTTCGATAATGTTCCTGAGTGACATTGAGTTTATAAATGCCTTATGCCAATGCAATGCCGACTACTTACAATGTTTGATATTAAGGCATTTTACCATTTGAATACTGATACGAAGACTTCGAACATGTACCATGTCATCTGTTTAAATCACTTGACACCAGAGTTCGCATGAGCGTTTTCCGTTCAGTATGTCATACACATTCCACATGGCCGACAGTGCGTCATGGTATCAATTTTCGACACCGCGCGCTGATTGTTTCTCTTACCAGTGCCAGCTGGATCGATCGATCGAGTTGGCAGTGCGTCTTATACTTCCGTTCGATCCACCACTGCCAGCTAGGGCACACTTCCATTCGATCGATCGAGCGGGAGTGCATACTTCCGTTGTCCACCACTGCCAGCTAGTACACTTCCGTTTGATCGATCGAGCGGGCAGTGCATACTTACGTTTGATCCACCACTGCCAGCTCGATCGTTCCGATCCACTTCCGTCCCAAATTTTCAAAATCACTCCCACAAAACTATCCGGCAACCGAGCGGAAAGATGTTTCACATCAACAAGTAATAAAATAACATAAAAACCAATTAACGAGCCAAAATAAAATAAAAATAAAATAAAATAAAAGAAATTTTAAAACAAGAAGTTCCGTGACGAACAAAAGAGCCTACTTTTCTTAAAATTTAAGATTCATTCCAATGATTAATGACGAAATTAAGTTAGTAATATCGACATTTCTAATTACTACGAAATACTGTATACTGTGCCCAATGAGGACACGGCAGACTGGCATCGTACTCGGGTCTTATCTGAGAAGACCATGCACATGATTCTAACTAGAATCGAACCATTGATCTCTGAGGGGGAACAGTTATAGGGAACCCGAAGAGCAATGCGTAAAATAATGACATATAATAATATAGCATGATTTCACGGCCAGTATGTGAATATCATAGCAGTTAAAGGTGAAGAATTGTAAGCAAATGCAAGCAAATATACGTTTTCGAAGCATATAAGAACGAAAGCAGGCCAGTTTGACATTTTACTAATCGCACCCGGTGAATGGGAGGAGACTCATGGAGCCGGAAGGACTATTTCCGTCTGGACCGTGGAGACAGCTCGAAATTAATGACTCGGGTATTCACCGCTTGACAACGATGGAGGCTGTAGTGGGGATGATTGCCCACGGAAATTGATTACAGCCAAGTGGAGCATTGAAATTGAGTGAAATGTACACCCAGGTGAATATATTCAAGGAGATATAGTTTAGGAGTGATTTTACACCTAAATTAAAGCCTATATCTCTAAATGAGCCTGCGAACACAAGGCTTACGCACTAGAGGATTGGTTTAGAGACACGCATTAGGGGATTCACCATGGTGGCGTCCTAACGCTATGGAATAAGGCAATTAATTGTAATTAATTGGCCGAAGCGATCGCCGGCACGCGAACGTTTATGAAACCTCCACGCCTAAATAAACAAGGTGTATATGTCATTTCGGCTGAAAATGTATTGTTTCAAGAAATGAGTCGCACCCGTATGTCCCGTGGACTACTTTTTACGAGAAACCTTTAAAAGGGGGAGCAGAGCAGACCAAGTCAGTCTTTTCTCCAGTTTTTCTCCAGTATACACGTAACTAATACGCTGCCAGTAAGCGCGCGAAATGTTACAGTATCGACGCTCAGCAGTTGAACAATGGAAGCACATCATACAGCTTCATAAGTATAATCATGAAGTGCGTCAGAGTTAATCTAATACAGATATTTATCCATTATCTGACGCAAATATAAATTCGCTACAGCGAAAGAGTAATTTATAATGTTTTTGGACATTACATATACCAGGAGGTATTGTCAGAGTTGTATATGACATTATCATCAGGATCACTACAATTATGGGGGCCTGGGAGGCATCGCCAATTAATCTTGACAGTGAACTGAACGGTATTGAAGGTGACGAGGATCGAACGCACGTAAACGCAGTTAGACTTTCACGGAGACCAGCGGTTGGCGTAATTGCATCGCATCTCTGAGGTCAGGCGTTAGGAGGAGTCCGATTAAGGATCAACCTGTGAAATAGCGAAAAAGTGTACATAAATTTTATTATAGTGATTTAAAAAGTGTTTATGTGTATTGTGATTAATATGTATTGTGTAAAAGTGAGAGAAGCCACTGATAAGAGTATGATTATCATGTGGGAAATATGTGAAATCAAGTGTCGTGTGAGATATAGCATGATGGCTTAAATCAAGCGTCATGGTAGGCCCGGAGCTGGGATGCTGGTATAATCCAGCGAAAATGAAAAAGTGAGAACCAATTTACAATGTTATTCTAACTAAATAGTTCACCATACAACGATGCATCACTTTGAGACTAAGATGTAACAGTCACTCATGAACGAGTTTTCACCACTCGTCTTGAATAGAATATGGCTTGGAAGGTGATTTGTTTAGGGCCATTCAGGCCTAAAATAGTGATGAATGTAACGGTAACGTTAAATGATAAATAATAATCTGGGGTCGGCAACAGTAAAGTAATAGGCATTTTTGGCCTAAATAACGTTCAAAGTGTGTCATGTCTAATATAAAGATACTGTATTTTGGTAAACAGTAAGAAAGTAACGTGGAATATAGCGAGATACGAGAGTTTTTCAGTGTCAATGAAGTGTTGAATGAATATTTGATATGCCCAATTCTTAGGATTGTATTTGAGAACCATTAAAGTAATGTAAGCCAGTAAATTTATACCTTGTTTTTAGGAGCTATTTAAAGCTTTGGCTTAAGTGTAATTGCAGAGAGAACGCGGGTGCCTTAATAATTGAGTCATCTATGAGAAGTATTGTTTTAGCCGCATATAGCGTGCAGAAGTAACGTAGAATCCAGTGATTTACGTAAATAAAGTCGCGGGGACCGAACTAGCATAGCTTGCACGTTAGGTGAAAAGTTGGCTAATCTACGAGTTAGTATCGCCGTTGTGCATACTTTTATTATTCGCAGCGAATTGGACAGAGCCTGTCTGTATCCATCGCTTGCAGGAATAGTTGCCACGAGGGATGTACTTCGAGACTCCGTGAGCACATGTATAAAATGATCTGCCCTGAGAGGTAAGAATCAAGTTCGTCGTTTAGGAAACGCAGATTTCCTTATATTATTGAGACAGCTGCTGGTGAAAATCTTGTATTTTCATTATGATGCGCGTCCAAAGCCACTAGTATTCACCATAGAACGGCAAGGCTATTACAGAATCCATCCCCAGCCATGAATGTTAAGGAGCCGAGTTGAGCCCGTTACACTATAAACACTTAGCGTAACTCCATTGTACTGAAATTGTAAACAAAGATGACCTTGCTAGCAGATGAGAGGGAGTGGGAGTAGCCCACTGAGACGAGCGGCCATCTTGCGCGGCCAGCTGGAACTAATTTTATTGCCTGCTAGGGGAAGGGGAGGTCGGTCGGCCAGTCCCTTTAAATTAGAGTCATAGTGGGACACTGAAGAATCTCGATATTTCGATATGTAATTAAGATATGATTGTTATGATGATGCCAATTGAATTAAATGATGTGTTTCAACACACATACATTGTCGGATCAATGAAATCGGATAATATTTGGCCCAGTTATCCTCTGAGGAGGAACACTGAACCAAATAAATTGTTAGGCATCTTTTTAGAGTGCATTTTTGCCAGTTCACGCTAATTTATGCAGAGGGGTATGTGATTTCTAAGAACATGACACGTTTGTAACGATAATAATCTCGACAAGACCCAGAAAATCGTCGTATGGTGAAACTATAAACATTTCTATCCATGTGTATTTTGGAAGGGAAACGTACCACTTTTTAAGCGTTTTATATTGATGGGAAGGAGGAAGATGATCCACACGACACAACAATATTTGCTAACTAAGGCATAAAATAATGAATTTATGCTAATCAAAGTAAATGCCGTAAGAAACGGATTAATGTTTTATTATTACATTATTAATGTCATTTGATGTGATATGTGACTTTTGTGTTGTGATACTCCAGTTATGTAAAATTGTGTCACATAAAGAACACTATGGAGACTCGCAGAGGTCTGAAAGTATCAATGATAGGATGCTAGAAATAGATTTGAGTGCAGTGTAGCACTAATTAAGAAGAGACTCACAAAATAATCCTGATTTTAATTGTGAGAATTAAATGTAAGTTATCCTTTGTTTGTATTTGTTGTATAGCCATGATTTTATATCAGTAAATGTTTATTTTAGGAATATGTTGTTTCTTTCATGTAGAGTAGTTACCTGGTAGACTCAAATCCTGAGCATGTGGTCGTATGGTGGGCAGGAACGTCCCATACCTCGAAAGACCGTGAGTTAGCTGGGATACGAACACATGTTCCACATGATGACAATTGGGTACAATGCCTGGCATTATGTAGCCTAATAAAGCACTACAGTTGGCAGCCCTGGTGACTGAATATATTCTTAGATCCATTTCTTAGGGTACATAATACAAAATTTGGTCGAAGTCCAATGGATAGCATGGACGTTACATGCAGTTAAACATTGGATCTAACAGCGCGCGTAAAATCATGTTGGCAATAATGTCATGCATGTATTGGTCAGAAATAATCTGAAATAATATGATCTATTGTTGTGCCAGTTTTGAATGAAATCCATTAGTTAGTATAGAAGTTACATTAATTTAAAGTTGAACGTCTCAGCAGGCTTAGAATCATGTTGGTAGCACTGACGTATATAAGATTCTCCAAATTAATATAGAATGTCAGGTACTATACGTGTGCGTAGTTTAAAACTGTCGGCTTGCATACTTTCTGATATATGGGTATTTGGATTAAAACAAATTGAGAGCATTTATTAACAGTTGGCAGCCCTGGTGGTTCTTAAGAATACGCTCAGTCATACCTGTTTATGTACACATAGCACATACGAAATTTGGTTGAAATCCAATTGATAGTGTAGAAGTTATATGCATTTAAAATTTGGACCTATCAGCAGGCTTATAATCATTTTGGCAACACTGCCATGTATGGCCTCCTGGAAATTAAACTGCAATATTATTATCTATACGTGTGCCAATTTTGAAATAACTCCGATTTATACCTTCCAATATATCGAACATGGAGCTCAAATTTCAAATGCGATTTTTCAGCAGTTGGTAGCACTGACATCATTTTCAAATATGGCCGTGAGATATTCAGGTATAGGTATTTACTCTTACCAAATTTTGTTTCGTTTGCTGCAGCCGTTTAGGAGTTGAATGGGGGGACACACACACACACACACACACACAGACAGCCAGCCAGACAGACAGAAGGACAGACAGAAGGACAGACAGACAGACAGACAGACAGAAGGACAGACAGAAGGACAGACAGACATTTGCCCGATTTCATAAGTCTACTTTTTCCTAATTTTTGCAAAATGTGAAAAGTAGGCTAATAATAAAAAACAAAATTAACAATTGTATGTCTACCCCTTATTATTCCCGTTTTTCCAACGGGGTCGGGGATGAGATGCGATGGAAGTCTTAGTGGCGATGGTTTTTATGGCCGGATACCCTTCCTGACGCCAACCTCATGAGAGGAGTTAATGAGAGATGAAATGAATGATGGTGAATGAAACTGGGCAAGGAAGTGGAAGGAAGCGGCCGTGGCCTGTCAGAAGGTACCGTCCCAGCATTTGCCTGGTGTTGAAAATGGGAAACCACGGAAAACCATTTCAAGGACGGCCTCGAACCCACGCGTCTACCGAGTCAGCAGAGAGCTTGGCCCCATGACCTAATGCTGCGCTTTAGCCAGCGTAGCCACTACTGTCGGTAAAAAACAAAATTTACAATAAGAGATCGATATCCTAAAACGCCAAAATTAGACATTACTGCACTGTTATTCGACCAGAGACTCGAATAATGAACAAGAAAGGTCTAATGGAAAAACTAGAGGCTAAAGAAAGGAAGATTTTGAGGAAAAGGAGGACTGCCTTTTACCGTCACGGACACGAATGAGCGAAGGCAGGATATCAAAACGGATATTGTCGTTCTTTCAAGCGAAGAAAACCAAAGGGGCATAGTTTACGAAAGTTGAGAAATATCTACGTGAAATGGAAATTTCCCCTAAAGATATCCTGGAGCGTGTTCCACTTCAGGAAAAACTACGTACGCACAAAGGTTTCCAGGAAAAGCCGAAGCTGAAGACAGGGAAGGCATGGTCCCAAGAGAGAAAAGAACAACACCGGAGACGAATGCGGGAACACTGGGCGGTAGTTAGAGCTCGGAAGAAGAGACAGTTGAACTGACGTGGTACCTAGTTGGCCGAATCGAAGAAAGAAGAAGAAGAAGAAGAAGAAGAAGAAGAAGAAGAAGAAGAAGAAGAAAAATTAATTAAATTCATAAATAAATTAATAAAATAAATAAAATAAGTATAATAATTTAAGTGAATACTATTAATAAATAAATAAATAAATTGATAGATAAATACATATAAATAAATAAATAAATAATTTAATAATTGCTAAATAAATACATACCGTATATGATTGAATAAATAAATAAAAATGACTATATACGTGAATGTATAAATGAATTAATTGGCCTGGATCGTCGACTGGATGTTTGTGACGTCAGCATTCATTTCATCGTACGGGCGTCAACTTCAAAAACGTGCAACAAGTCTTTAAATGGATCACACTCCATTAAAATAATTAATAATAATAATTCTTTCTTCGATTTCGGCCACCTATAGATCACTAATTGAATTAATTTCCTTATGATTATTTTGTCCTTTCTTGATAATTCTTCATCTTTCACTGTGTTCTTTTCTAAATTGTTCTGTCCAAACAGTTGTCTATTAAATAGAATTTTAACAAAACGGTAAATATTTGTTTAGTCAATATTTCCGGGTTCATTTGGACCATTAAAACAATTTCTTCCAGAAGAACATTTGATAATTTTTCAGGATTTCATTATTAATTTTTCGTATCCAAGTATTCCCAACCTTCTTTGGTCCAATTATTTTTCTTAGCAGTTGGCTTTCTTTATTCTTCCATTCTTCGATTCAACTTCTTTTTTTTAGTTTAGTTGTAAACATTCCGCTTAAAGCAATTCTGGTTTTATGTCAGTGTGGTAATGTTGGAATTTCGTTTATACCGAAAGTGATTTTGTTGTTGTTGTAAATGGTATTTCGTTAATTGACAAGTCAATTATATTTTTAGCGCTAGTTTTAATTGTTTCTTTACTATTTTTGTAATCGTTATGCCCGTCTAAGGAGCGCGATTGAACCTATACACAGATACATTTCAATTTGGTTTATTCTCTTCCCAAAATCTCTTCATTCTCTCACTATGATTTTTAGCTATTTTCATTTATGAACAAGTAGTTCCGTGAAGAACTATACAGGCTATTCTCATATATCCTACATATGTTAATTGCCTCTATCGACATACAAAATTTCAGTTAGATTGCTGTAATAGATTCGTAGATACTGAGAACAGTAAATATTTTTGTATGTCGCCATGTTGAATTTTTATATATGTAGGCCATAGAGTTATATACGATTTTGGCGTAGGTTCAATTATTCAAAAGTTTACTTCGATCGCATGATTAATACACAAGAAATAAAAACTTAATTTTAAAATAGCACACAGTCGCCATCTTGAGGTTATGCGAAAATTTGAACTAAATTAGATGCCAGTGCATTACAATGTGTATAAACATTTACTGTACCATATTTCACTGCGCTCAAATGGTTAAATCGCGAGAAAAGTCTATTAAAAGGTTTCACCTTCGCTTGGCCGCCATGTTCGTTTTGTATTTTACAGGTTTTTGGAAGTCTCATAGTTTAACTTCACCGTACAAAATTTCAGGGTGATATCAGTAAGGGTTTCTGAGATATAGAATGCTGGTGAAATATTTCGCTTAGCCGCCATCTTGAGGTTATATAAACAATTTAACCACATTATATGTCGGTGCATAACAATGTTTATAAAGATTTGCTGTACCAAGTTTCATTGAGTTTGGATGGTTAATTCCCGAGACAAGTCTATTTGAAAGTTTCAACTTCGGTTGGCCGCCATGTTGGTTTTGTAGTTAACAGGCTTTTGAAAGTCTCATAGGTAAACTTCTAGTAGTGCCCTTTATCACCGTAAAAAATGTCAGTGTGATATCGGAAATAGTTTCGGAGATATAGAATGCCGGTGAAATATTTCGCACAGCCGCCATGTTAAATTGTCGAGACGTAATAAAATTTGAAGGGCACGGTTGAGGTCAGACAAAATAGTGCTTTGACCTAACAGAATTTCATTGAATTCGGTCGAGGAATTTAGAAGTTATTCGAGGGGACACACACACAAACACACACATACACACACGGACAAAAGGTGATCTTTTTTCATACACGAAAATATGCCAAAATAAAAATAGGTGTATGTTTCACAAAACTCAAGCTCCTAAACCAGAGAGAGATTCCAGATCGTCTCAATAGTACAGGAAAAATCTTGTATTTCTTGAAAAGTCAACGGAAATATATTTGTTTATAAAGTGTTTTTAAACAAATCATCAATATGGTGGCCCTTGTCTGAACTGTATCGCGTCGAGCACGCGTAACAATAAAGCCGGGCGGGTGGTTTATACACATGGGGCGCTCACAGGTAACCGATCATGCATTCAAATGAAAGAGAATTGCACTTTGATTTCATTAATATCGACAATTTGACTAAAAAAAGTGCGTTTAAACAAATCAACGAGAAACTTGCATAGAAGTTACACTTGAGCACATGCAAGATTTCTCATTGGAAATATGTTCTATCTCCGTCTAAGTTCGTCAGCATGGCAACAGTGTAATCAACAGTGGGGTGACGTAGCCTGATTGATTCACTGAAATACTTGCCATGGAATTACCAGGCTAGGGTGGTCGCAAGCCTTGGGGCTGAGTCTAGTCTACTCTGTACATCTGTCGACTCTAAACAGTAATGACAGGCTACATGAGCAATGGTTTAACTTGCATTGTGTCGCTGGAGGGGGCCCGCAATAACTCAATTAAAATCGTTTTATTGTTGTTGTTGTTGTTAATTCATTGGGACATCTTGGTCATCATCCCCGTGTAGTTGCATGTGTGTTGAACTTTTCGGATAACTTGTAATTATGTACGACCAAGGAAAGGATTTCTATACACAAAACCAGTGTTACTTTTCTGAATTTCTTTCGTTATTATAATTATTTTGTACAAAATAAGAAAATGCTTGGTGATAACACAAGTCAACACGAATTTTGAGTCAGATTGGTTGGTTGGTTCCTCAGTTTAGGGGCTGCGACAACGTGGTCATGTAGTCCCGTGTACTTTGGGTGTGTGTAGAATCTGTCTGATAACCGGTGTTAATTGTGATGGCTGTATTAGCGTGTAAGGACTGCAGACGATCAATTTTCAAGTAGTTCCTACTTTTGCCGCCAAACGCCACCGTCAACGACCAACTAGTTCAGAAATTAGTTACCGGATACCACCGCAGTCGGCTCTTGACGACAAACGTAGGAACCTAAGAATGTTAGTCAATTGTTTAACTTATATTAATTTAGCTTCACACAGGTGTAATTAGTGGAAGGTTCTTTAACATGCCATAAATCTATGACATGGGACCACCGTCTTTACTTCCTCTCCGAAGGAAGACATACTGAGGGTTTTTTAACATTTTTAACCTACTTTCGATTTTTGCAAAAAATGAAAGTAGACATGAGATCTACACAGGGCCAAAAATTGTGTGTCTGTCTGTCTGTCTGTGTGTGTGTGTGTGTGTGTGTGTGTCTGTCTGTGTGTGTGTGTGTGGGTCTGTGTGTGTGAGTGTGTGTACTCTGAATTTCTGCCCCCCCCCTATCAATTCAAACACGGTGAAACCGAAATGAACGAAATTTGGTACAGAGGTAGCACTAGCAAAGGGCACCTCAGTGTCATGTTTTATATCGCCGCCATCTTTACCAAAACTGAATGGTGGCCACTCAAACGTTCAAAATGTAAAATCAAATAACGACTAATCAAATCATCCGATCTCTACCAAATTTGGTAACAACATACCTTCATATAGGACGCGTCTTGTGACCAAACTACAAGGCCATCCGCTGTACCATTTCAGGATGGCGGCCGTGCGAATTATGCAAACATTATAATCCATATCATGGGACCCGCCAGTTCCGATTATCGAGCCGAGAATTGTTTAAACTGTTCTAAAGGAAGAGGCACGTTCAAAATTAAAAGTTTATTTTGTAATACTATAGTGCAGAAGTGATTTTAAAAATCTGAGGCGTCTCAGTTACAAGGCAAGATGGCAGCGGATATCTTGTGCCTGACTTATATTTCACTAATTTGAGTATTGCATGCAATATAGCGTACTGATACAAAATAAATAAACTTTGTATGAAATGCTTTATACATAAATAATATACTCCACTGATGAAATCATTTAGTCTAATTCATTATTTGCTAACATGTTCTATGTAAGTCATTTGATATCGGAGCATGTCCGTTGGCACGTTTAGCTCTATGGTGAAGCGTCGGCTTATCACTCATGTCGCTATGGTTCAAACCCAACAGAGTTAGGTGTTTTGCTTGAATTTTTTTATATTTATTGTTTTGTAATGACTTAGACGTTTTAAAATTAAGCGTTGTATTGTCCTTATTACGATGGAAAATATATATTTAATTTTAAAAAAATTGCCAGCAGATTTGGACGAGACATCTAGTAGCAAAAAAGTGAATTAGCATGGCCAACTGGCGGCCAAGTGCACGCCGGCCTACAGATTAACTTACAGATATTATTGAAAAGTTTAGTTTTATGGCCGCTAGAATGCACTAGCCCTGTTAGGATTATCTTGTTCGATACTTCTCCACTAGATGTCACGACTGGTCTACGTGAGACTCAATTGATTGGTATACCATTGGCATTCTATGCGCATCGAATTTGAAGAATGACAAGATGATACTACGATACATTTTAACTTTTTATTTTAAAGGGTTTGTAACAGGTTATTGTGCGTTATTTGAAAATGTTATTTGAAGTAAAGAACAAAACGATTTCACATAGTACCTGAATTCTAGCCGTTGGTGCTAGTTCAGGATATTAATTAATACTTTTATTGCAGCCAAATAGCAATCGAAAATATCCACATAGTTGGTATACACACGTCTCTGTAGGGTCATGGAGAGATTTGTTAATTCAATTAGGGTTGTGAAAGCCATGCACAACCAGACGTGTAAAGACATGCCTCAACTCAAAGTTGGATGTTGCCCACGTCAGGTTGATTATATAATAATAATAATAATAATAATAATAATAATAATAATAATAATAATAATAATAATAATAATAATGTTATTGGTTTTACGTCCCTTTTAACTACTATTGCTTTTAGAGACGCCGGGGTGCCGGAATATTGCCCCGAAAGGGATCTTTAAATCTACTGACATTTCTTCTATGCCCAAGATAGCGGGTTTAAACCCAGCCGAAGCCGTCGGATCTTTTAAGAGTGTTCAAAATCCCTCAGTATGCCTTCCTTCGGAGGGGAAGTAAAGCCGGCGGTCCCATGTCATAGATTTATGGCATGTTAAAGAACATTCCAGTAATTACACCTGTGTGAAGCTAAATTGTATTGGTTAGGAATGTAAACACACTCTTAGGTTTCTACGTTCGTTGCCAAGAGCCGACCGCGGTGGCGTCTAGTAGCTAAGTTCTGAACTAGGCCTAGTAGTCGTTGACGGTCGCGTTTGGCGGCAAAAGTAGGAACTATTTGAAAAATTCAAAGTTGCAGTCCTTACTTGAATTAAAAAACAGATACACACACTAATACAGCCATCACAATTAACACCTGTTATCAGACAGATTCTACACACACCCAAAGTACACGGGGCCACATGACCGCGTTGTCGCAGCCCCTAAACTGAGGAACCAACCACCAATCAATCTACTGACACGGCTCCCTCGCATTTGTACACCCTCAATGCCAGCTGACTGCGCCAGGATACGAACCTGCAACCTTGGGCCCAGCAAGTGAGAACGTTACCGCTGAGCCACTCAGCCAGTCCGGTCGATTATGTCTCCAGATCCATAACATTCTTTCTTCAATGATGGTAGCAGTTTTTTTCGAGGTTGTGGTGTTTGGTAGAGGTAAATAGTTTCTAAGATCTTCAACCAAGAAATGATTCTATTATACTCATTGATAAAAACAAAGAGTTATAACTAGAGGTGTTAGAAAGTGTTGTTATTTTTTTGAAGATTTGTTGATTTAAAATTCAAAAGGTGGTGTTTTGTGTTTTTATTATTTTTTCGGGGGATGACATGTTAAAATTTGGAAAGCGATAAGGTTTGTACAATAAGTGCATTTAAAAATATAAACAATTAATAATTCAAAGTAAAAAACAAAACAGCAGGGTAAAACGTTAAACATGGCTATGGAAGAATGAGATAATACTTATATGGAAGTCACATTTTTATTTTACATTCACCATCTCGAAACACATTTCAGTGAATACCTTTTTCAGTTTTATCCAAATACTGCGGTGAAATCACTGGAAGTAGATCATGGTTAAAGTCTCAGCATTTGCAGCTGTCAATTTTCGCCTCCTATCGCTTACTATGAGACTGTATTTCGAAAATGACCTTTCAGAATCCGCATTTGAACAAGGATACCACACACACTTTAATGCAGCTGTTGCATAGTCTCGGTGAGCAGGCCTTAATCCCATGAGGATCTCTGGAACATTCACATTATCTTCATGACGCAGTTGGTTCTTGATTGCAGTCAGGTAAATGCTGTGAGCCTCTAAAAACTGTTGAGACTCCATCTTCGTAAGAAATGGGGCATTCTTCTTAAATTGGAGCAGTTCTGTGGGAGATACGTTCTTAGGTGCATGCCGAGGATCAAACAATGACCCGATGGCTTCTACAGTCTTCCTGGCTGGATCCGTGGTCCTTAAAGTCCTGACTTTCACTAGAGCTAACTGGGCAACACACGTAAGCTTGGACTTAACCTTTATCTGCATCTTTTGAGGAAGCTGTTCCAAGTTCTGGAGGATCGTATGATTGAACATTCCACCATCGCCTAATAGCTTGAGCTTTACCTCAAGGTAAAACTGGCTTCCCAGCCAGTAAGTGAATTGTTGGGTACTTAGATCCCTCCAAGAAATTAAGCAAGTCCATAAGAGAGGCACCAACAACAGAAACATACAATGCTTGTAATTGTATAAATTGTATTGTTGAAGTCGATGCTTGTTGGAAAAATTTGACCCCAGAATTTGAATCTTCCAATGTTTTGAAAAATTCTACCAGATCTTCCACATGCGTGGCCATATACATTGCAGCCTTAAACCATGAATTCCATCTTGTACATACAGGCATTGGGAAAGCTAGAATTTCATTCTCTTTTTCTGTGTTTTCATATTTCTCCCTTAGAAATGCATCGTAATTGCTTTTTCTTTTTCGCGTATTTAAAAAGGCATTCTTTGTCTTTACTATAGACATGTTCAATTCGTCCAGCTCGTTTTCAAATACGCAGCCGATAAGATTGACTTTATGAGCCCAGCACTGGACATGACTTAATTCTTCAATCAATCCTTGAAGAGTAGTTACACATTTTGTCATGTAGCGTGCTGAGTCCGTAACTACTGCCATTACACGCTCCCGTTCAATTTTATAGGAATTCAAGGTGTCTAATATCGCATTGGAGCAATTTACGCTATTGGCAGAATCTAGAACAACAGAGGCAGCCAGATGGGTGTTCATTTCAGTTGATGGTACTGATGGACGAAAAAGAATGTTGAAAACACACCTACCATTCTTGTCAGTTGTTTCGTCACATAGCAGAAACACGTCTTTGTTTTTTATATCTTCCCTAATTTCTTCCCTCCTTCTTTCGCCAATCATGGGGATGTATTTCTGACGAATCTGATTTGCTGATGGTAAATCTCCACTTCCGCGAACGTACTTATTAAACCAAGTACGGATAGCAGGATTGTCTAGTTTCTCTACTGGTATATTAGCTTTCACAAACGCAGTAGTAGTGTCCAAAATAAACTCTTCTTTCATATCCTTCACACGACTAGCATTTGATAATGTTTCTTTCAAGGTGGCCACTCTAGGAACACTAACTTCAAGACGCGAATTTTCTCGGCGTTTTGAATGCTTCTCCGATTTGCAATGTTTGTCTAATGCATCTTTCCTGCGATAATCTAACCGACAATCACAATATTTGCACATAAGAATGCCACAAGAAATTATAAATCCTTCATTCTTATATTCTTTAAGTCTGTCTGTGGCAGAAACAGCTACCTTCGGCATTTTTAAACTCAACTGAGCGATGCCCAGTAACAAACACTGTTATCACACGGTTGACTGTAGTCACACGCCAGTATAAATTCGTAACCACACGCAAAATTTATTTCTGAATTCGTGTCATAATATTTAAATTACGTCGCGTCTCATCTTCCTGTACTGCTAAGTTCGGAACTAATACGACGAACACGTGGTCGCCAACTGATTCACGCAAATAACACACTAGCTTCGATGATAACGCACAATTTGCGCACTTTTTATTAAATTATATAGAATTCTCTACTATAATTTACACTCGCTACCGATGTAAGAGGAGGCAAACGTAGTTTACATTATGAACAACTATCACATAACCTTTTGGAGGTAGTCGGCCAAACTATTCACGCCGCGATATAACAGCTGTTTACCACAGCGCTAAAATCCAACGAGTAACGAGAATATCGACAGTATATCGTAATATGACGTATATCGTAGTATTACCCCTCGCGAAACTATACAATCGATCATTCTCTCGAATTGAACACCAACCAAATTCGATTATCGGCTTGTGGACAAAAATGTTCGTATTGGTGTGGGGAAAAAATATGAAAATTTGTTTTTATTTCGCAGATTGCGGTATTTGTGGTGTTATTCACAAAATTCGCGTTATTTCGCGATTTAATTTCACTCCTGGGCGGCACGAAACATGAAAATACGTGAAAATAAAATATCCTAACCTCTAAATATGACTTCGTTTTATCGCGAATTAACAAAAACTAACACCTCTAGTTATAACTATACTCATACATTTAGGAGAAAGTAGGCTATATGTTCTTTACTGAACATCTTGTTTTTTTAATGAGTCTGTATGTCGATTTTTATTAGCCTATTTTCAATTTTGAAAAAATAGGCTTATGAGATCACCTTTTGTCCGTGTGTGTGTGCGTGTGTGTGTGTGTGTCCCCCTAATGAAATCTAAACGGCTAGAGCGATTTCAACGAAACTCGGTAAGTTCATAGCACTATTCCCGGCGACCTCGACCGTGCCCTTCAAATTTTGTTACGTCTCACCAATCCAACATGGCGGCTGTGCGAAATATTTCACTAGCATTCAATATATCCGAAACTATTAGCGATATCGCCCTGAAATTGTGTACGGTGATAAAGGGCACTACTAGAAGTTCACCTATGAGACTTTCAAAAACCTGGTGACTACAAAACCAACATGGCGGTCAAGCGAAGTTGAGACTTTTAAATAGACTTTTCTCACGATTTAACTATCCAAACGTAATGAAACTTGGTACAACAAATGTTTATACACATTGTAATGCACTGGAGTCTAATTTAGTTCAATTGTTTACATAACCTCAAAATGGCGGCTGTGCGAAATATTTCACTGACATTCTATATCTCCGAAACTGTTACAGATAACACCATGCAATTTTGTACGGTGATAAAGGGTACTGATACAAGTTTACCTATGTATATTTCATAAATCTGTAAAGTACAAAACGAACATGGCGACCAAGCGAATTTGAAATATTTTAATAGACTTTTCTCGTGATTTAACCCTCTGAGCGCAGTGAAATGTGGTAGAGTAAATGATTTTGCAGATTGTAATGCACTGCCATCTAATTTAATTCAATTGTTTACATAACCTCAAGATGGCGGCTGTGCGAAATTTTAAAATTAAGTTTTTATTTCTTGTGTCGTAATCATGCGATCGAAGTGAAAGTTTGGATAATGAAGCTAGGCAATAATTGTCCTTGAATGGTACATAACTCTATGGCCTATACATATAATAATCCTAAATGGTGAGCTTCCGAAATATTTAGACGGTTCTCAATATCTATGAATTTTTTACAGCAACCAAACTGATTTTTTTAATGTTCATAGAGACTATGAACATATGTTCGCCTATAGGACTTTCAGTAACCTGGTGAGCACAAATCCAACATGGTGGCGACGCGAAGTATAAATATTTAAATGGACGTATCTCGCGAATTAACTATCCGAGTGCCGTGAAACGTTGCACGTTAAATTCTTATACAAATGTTGATCCACTGGCATCTAATTTATTTCAATTGTTTGCATAATCACAAGATGGCTGGTGTGCGTACTTTTAAAATCTTGTTTTTACTTCTTGTGTTCTAATCATGCGATTGAAGTTTGAATACCACACGTACACAATAATCTTAATGTAATAGTACAAAAATAAAAATCCAACCTGGCGACCATCTGACATATTTAGACGGTTCTCAATATATACGAATCTGTTACAGCAATTAAACTGAAATTTTGTATGTTGATAGAGACAATTAACATGAGCAGGATATATGAAAGTAGGCTGTATAGTTCTTCACGGAACTACTTGTTTGTCATGCCTTTCCACTCAGAAAACTGCAGTTAAAAGAGAGGAAGATCCTGAGGAGGATATTAGGTCCAATTAAAGAGGAAGGAGGAATTTACAGAATTCGTCATAATGATGAGTTGCATGAACACCAGGAGGACATCATCACGTCTATAAGGAAAAGACGCCTGACCTTTTATGGACACTTGACACGTCTGGATTCTGAAAGACTCGCCAACAGGATATTCACAGTAACAGGGAGAAGTAAGGTTCAAAGAACAAATGGATTGCGACAGTTAAGTCAGGTACGGAACAACTAGATATCCCACTGGAACAAACTCGTGACCGCCTCATGTTCCGTCAGGTCATCAGACAGGGCGTAAGAAGAAGACTACAGGAGCTAAGTGGACAAAAGAAAGAAGACTGACTATTGGAAGAAGAAGAAGAAGAAGAAGAAGAAGAAGATGGTGATAATTGTTGTTTTAAGGGGCCTAACATCTAGGTTATCGGCCCCTAATGGTTTGAGTGATAGTGAAAGATGAGATGAGAAAGCATGGATAGCATGGACGTTACATGCAGTTAAACATTGGATCTAACAGCGCGTGTAAAATCATGTTGACAACAATGATATACATGTATTGATCAGAAATAATCTGAAATAATATGATCTATTGGAGTGTCAATTTTGAATGAAATCCATTAGTTAGTATAGAAATTACATGCATTTTAAAATTGGACCTCTCAGTAGGCTTAGAAACATGTTGGTAGCACTGACGTATATTAGTTACTCCAAATTAATATAGAATGTCAGGTACTATACGTGTGCATAGTTTAAAGCTGTCGGCTTGCAGACTTTCTGATTTATGGGTATTTGGAAAAAAAATATTGAGAGCATTTATTAACAGTTGGCAGCCCTGGTGGCTCTTAAGAATACTCTCAGTCATATCTGTTTATGTACAAATAGCACATACGAAATTTGGTTGAAATCCCATTGATAGTGTAGTAGTTATATGCATTTAAAATTTGGATCTATCAGCAGGCTTATAATCATTTTGGCAACACTGCCATGTATGACCTCCTGGAAATTAAACTGCAATATTATTATCTATTGTGCCCATTTAGCAAGAAATATGCCAATCACAGTATACCAGCGTAGCTCAATTCGGGATTTCGGGGCAGCGGTAAGTTCCCCCACTCTGTGACTCACATATTTTGGATTAATTAGAGGATACACTTGCAAAAATAACAACAAAATCAACTCCTATTTAAACACATTTAATTAATAAAATTAATGGCGCTACAAACATTTTTAACAATTTAATTACTGACCCATAAACAAATATTGTATTCAAAACCTGTGGTTTCCACATAAACCAACAATTCTTACTTAGTCTCACTTCCATAAAGCACTAACATTAAGTTTACATAACTCCGACCTCTTTGGCTCCATGCATTTACATTATTATGGTGTCATTCTTGTACACCTCAAACACTATCCTTTATATTTTCTTATTTCTCAAAAACAAATATATAATTATATTTAAAATCTATGTTAATTATCTAACTCAATATTTTGGGCATGTCCACACATTCAGTTGTTATCATCTCTCTTTATTTCACAAATATATTAAGGTAATCAGAAAATCAATTGTGTACTCCAGAGCGTGAAGGTACTTGACACAGTCAAAAAACTATAGTTACTCCCGAACTCAGTTGCCTTCAATCAACTCGTGGAATCCCACGTCCATACATTATTACAATAGGGATTGTTATTTATCTCTTATGTCTTAATAGACCATTATCATATAAGAAACTACGATCTGAACCGGCAAACGAAATATCCATCTACAACGGCCTCGGTTCAACGCCCGGGTCGTTAACAACTTTAAACACTCCTGGTGTATTCATTCTCTTTACAACAGCTTACGAGACGGTCTCTGTTCCCCCTCGCTTTAAGAGAGCTAGACTCTACTACTTGGGGTGCGATTTATGACACGTTAGGGTGACGGCGACTCCCTGTCTGACCCAACGTTAGTAGCTTATTTCCAAGGCTTTCAAAACAAACCTTCCCATTATATCCAGTTCTGGGGAGACCGGGCTTTACTGTACCGTATACATTCAAACAACTATTCTTTGGTTCAAAGACCATTTTCGTATCCTTGGCATTTATTAATTATGAGAGGGTCCTCATTGATTGGGAAGATTAATACACATACGACGACGGAGAATTACAGGGGCTTTTTATCATAAGAAGATCCTGCATTCGAATCTCTTCACGTGCCTCGGGATCAAATCCCTTACAGAAGACTTATACAAAATGCGATTTAGAGTCGGCCGTGGCCCATATGACATACGCTCAATAATACCATATATTAGCTCCCTTTTTAAATACATACACAATGCCTCGTGATACTATGTCACAAATAGAGGACTTATACAATTATCAATTCACTGCAATCAACTACCCTCCATAAGTAATGTACCAAGTATTTTAACCACTACGCGTTCCTAGCGTGACACTTTAATATTATATTTGCGCTCATTATGCGCTATGCATTATTTAAGCCGAAAATGTCTTCCCAAGAACTGATAAAATCTCTTTAGTAACAATTCATATTATTTTAATTCACATATTAATCTTTCCGTTGTCGATAAATCGCTCCCTGTTTTAAAATATTCCATTGAACCTCATCTCTTACGCATACGTTAAGGCTTAACGTTCTTATGTTCATATCAATTTATTTGATTTTTATTTAACATTTCCATATTTAATTATTATTATTATCTTTATTCTTTATACAAGCTCAAAAGCTATTTCTTTCATATCTCAACTTTACTTTATTTCAATATCTTTCATGATAATTGATGATATTTCGCTTGCTCTTATGACATTTGTTAAATACATTAACCCTTTATTCACATATTTCCTCTACGGGATTTATTCTTCACATAATTATTTATAATTTCTCAATTTATTTTATTATTGTTCAGACCGTGTTCTTGATTATTCAGTATTTATTTATTTAAACACATCCCTCTCACTCAAAAACTCCGGTGGGTTTGTACACAATCAATTTCTGACACCAAAATAAAATGAATTTAGTACTCACATATTTTCCAGATCATCCTATGATCTTAAATCTGGTGCGGTGCTTCATTTTTGGGCCCACTTTGAACTTTTTACTCCATATTAAAGGTATTCATCTTACGTAAAAACACTTTTTGACATATATTTAAAACACTTAATATTGACGACATTTTTATATACTGATGTGTCCCTTTTGAACACATAATAAACACTAAAAATATTATTTAACACACAATCTTGATTATTTTACACTTCACAATTTTCGATCACTAGGCCGTATTTCTGAGCCTATCACACGTGATCTTCTTAAATTCCCGTTTCCAAGGGTGAAATTTATTCGATGTCGGCTTCCTATCCTGCAGAATGCGAAAGTCTCGAAACATCTACTGTTCCCTGGAGTCCAATTCTGCTACTCCTATCCTGGATGACCGGCTATTTATCTAGCTTGAACGGCTTCTTTGTAGATCTGTCTATCGATCCTAACGAAAGTCTATACGGATCGAGGTCTCCTCTAAGACCTATAGATTTAGTTTATAGCAGCTAACACTTCTCAATTCTAGTATTTTTAGAATAGTTCGCCTGCTTTCTGCAGATAATGTTTATAGTCTCCTATCGTCTTTATTTGAACTGTTTTATTATTCTGTTCTTCCCTTTTAGGTTTCTTTAATTTAAATAACAGTTTATCTGTCTGGTACGATACTTCCGTACGTTATGATCTATTCGTTCGTACATTTAACGACCTATCGCCTTTAAGTCCGATGTTCACGGCCTGCTCTGACTATATCTTACGAATTTTCACTTTAACTTGTATACAGTCGGGCCTAAATCCTATAATTAGGATTTTCCTAATATTTCACTACGGCGATACTTTAAAATTTCGTCTTGACCACTCCTATGGAGGCAAGCAAGTCGTTAATACTGTGACGCCTGTGGCTTTCGGATCTTACTTCTGCGGTGTAACACAGCGTTTCTCCCCTCAAGGAGTACTGGTAGCTGTTTTTCGATGTAACGCAGAGTTACGTCCCTCACGGACTGTCGGAATGACTACTTCTACGTCGTGGAGCAGCACTTCCCCTCACGGAATGCTCGTATGACTGCATGATTGGCTTGGAAACGCCCGAAGCTTTATACTATTTTACTAAAAAAAAATAAGACTCAAGCCTTTTCTGTGGTCAACTTCTAAAATAATGGTGCCACAAATATAAAAATTATACCTTCCGAAAGCTCTTCTTCTCAATGTCAAATGATCTTATTGCACCTAAGAATCGATCGTGCAATTCGGAGATATTAATTAATTTCTCGTCCTCAATTGTGTGGGTGTTGCATTCCTTTTGCTCTCTCCCCTCCACAGAGGCTTAGGTAATTCCCCAATGACGTCGTCTTACGTCGGCAGTTTTTTTCTGCGCAATTATTAAATGGTTTCTCTTTACTGAAAAATCTCTCATTCAAAATGATTCACTGTACTGTGCTTCTTTACTCATTATTATGCTCGTAAACGTGTTAATTTTAATTATTCCTCTTCTGGTGCATAAGCGGCGTTGTCAATTTCCAGCAACGTCAGCTCGAATTCCGATTCAGGCTTCCTTGTCTATCACGGTGGAAATTTCCATTCAGTTATTAATACTCGTGACCAGCCCTCTCTTGAATGTCGAGTGGGGTGATCTCATCTAAGGAACATCTGTCCCTAGTCGCTTGCACAATGTTAAGCTATAATCCTGGCTTAAAATCTCTCTCCGTTCCTTTAAGAAACTATACGTTTCTTTCATTTCTTCCTTAAGGACATGGGTTCGACCGTCATGGACCCTATGGCCCATGGGTTCACTATACGTGTGCCAATTTTGAAATAGCTCCCATTCATACCTTCCAAGATATCCAACATGGAGATCAAATTTCAATTGCGATGTTTCGGTAGTTGGTAGTACTGACATCATTTTCAAATATGGCCGTGAGATATTCAGGTATAGATCTTGACTCGTACCAAATTTTGTTTCGATTGCTGCAGCCGTTTAGGAGTTGATAGGACACACACACACACACACACACACACACACACACACACACACACACACACACCAGCCAGCCAGACAGACAGACAGACAGAAGGACAGACAGACAGACACACACACATTTGCCCGATCTCATATGTCTACTTTTCCCTCATTTTTGCAAAATGTGATAAGTAGGCTAAAAACAATACAATCTAGCTTTAAAAATGAATAGTTTTGGTACATCTTCTGTGTGGGTACGAACTTTCTCGTATTACCCCCCAAATGTTATCACTTATCATGTTCTCATTATATTGTCCTTGATAACGTTGCTCAAAGTCCACCACGTCTTGGTGAAAAGGTTCCCCTTGCTCTTCTGAATATGCCCCCTTCTTATCTTTGCATTGGCCCAAGTGAGCATGTAACATGTGTACTTTAAGGGACATTCTGCAACCCATGAGTTCTAAGACCTCAACCACAGAGGAAATAAGCTCTTTGTAATTCACAGTTTTCTTATTTCCAATGAAGCCATGGATCACTGCTTTAAAGCTGTACCATGCTTGTTTTTCGTGGGTGTTGACTAATTATGGACATTTTTCACGGGCCATTAGTTTACGACAAAACTACCAGCTTTAATTTTAGTTTCTGACAATTTAGGAAAGAAAATTCAGTAAATATACCCTCTCTAAAGTGTTCAAAGCCTTTACCCCTAAAACAGTCTGCCAAAACTTCAAATATTGATTTATCATTGCATAAAGCACAAAATCAAACTTTATTAATTATGAATGGCGTTTTTGGTTACTTTTCGATGTAGACAGTCAGAATATATGCATTAAAAAATAGACTCAGCAATTCTTCTAGGTTTATGCCGAGTCTTGTGCAGGGTTTCGCTTGGGAACACCGAAATAGGCTCATCAGCGGCCTTTTGGTGTCCATGCCCAGACCCCCACAGTAGTAGCGAACTGTACACTACCTCCCTTCTTATGAAGCGCAGGTGCGCCTCTTTACTGCGAGAGCTAAAAGCTCATGTTAAGACTAGCTGCGTGGCTCAGCGGCAACTTTCTCGCTTGCTGGGTCCAAGGTTGCAGGTTCGTATCCTGCCGCAAGTCAGCTGGCATTTGAAGATGCGCAAATGCGAGGGAGCCGTGTCAGAAATAAATCCCCGTTCCTTGGAGTTTCATTATAGATAGGCTGTACTGTACGAACGTGACAATCGTAAATTCAAGAAGAAAACAGAATGGGAACATCTGAAGAACTAAAAGAAATAGAAGAAAACAAGATGTTCAGTAAAGAACATATAGCCTACTTTCTCCTAAATGTATGAGTATAGTTATAACTCGTTGTTATTATCAAAGAGTATAATAGAACTATTCTTTGTTGAAGACCTTAGAAACGATTTACCTCTACCAAACGCCACAACCTAGATAAAAACTGCTACCATCATTGAAGAAAGAAAGATAAGAAGTATATCAAGAATGTTATGGATCTGGAGACATAATCGACCGGACTGGCGGCGTGGCTCAGCGGTAACGTTCTCGCTTGCTTGGCCCTAGGTTGCAGGTTCGTATCCTGGCGCAGTCAGCTGGCATTTGAGGGTGCACAAATGCGAGGGAGCCGTGTCAGTACATTTACTGGCACGTTAAAGATCCCCTTCGGGCCAAAATTCCGGCACCCCGGTGTCTCTAAAATCAGCAGTAGGCCTAGTTAAAAGGGATGTAAAACCAATAACATTATTATTATTATTATTATTACGACCTGCCGTGGGCAACATCCAACTTTGAGTTGAGGCATGTCTTTACACGTCTGGTTGTGCATGGCTTTCACAACCCTAATTGAATTAACAAATCTTTCCATGACCCTACAGAGACGTGTGTATACAAACTATGAGGATATTTTCGATAATATAATCCTAACAGAGCGAGTGCATTCTAGCGGCCAGAAGAAGAAACTTTTCAATAAAATCTGGAAGTTACCTTTTTGGCAGCTAGATGTCTCGAGTAAATCTGCTGGCGAATTATGTTTTAATTAAATATATATTTTACACCATAATGTGCACAATATAACGCTTAATAACATTTTCAAGTAACGCAAAATAGGCTGTTACAAACCCTTTAAAATAAAAAGTTAAAATGTATCGTAGTATCATCTTGTCATTCTTCAAATTCGATGCGCATAGAATGATAATGGTATAGTAATCAATGGATCCCCTCGTAGACTAGTCGTGACATCTATTGGTGAAATATCGAACAATATAATCCTAACAGAGCGAGTGCATTCTTGCGGCCAGAAGAAGAAACTTTTCAATAAAATCTGGAAGTTACCTTTTTGGCAGCTAGATGTCCCGAGTAAATCTGCTGGCGAATTATGTTTTAATTAAATATATATTTTACACCATAATGTGCACAATATAACGCTTAATTTTAAAACATCTGAGTCATTACAAAACAATAAACATATAACATTTCAAGCAAAAAACCTAGCTCTGATCGGGTTTGAACCATAGGCATTTGAGCGATAGGCTAACGCTCTACCACTCAGCTAATTGTGTCAACGAATATCATTCTATTTAAAATGACTTACATAGAACTTGTTAGCAAATAATGATTTATACTAAACGATTTCATCACTGGAGTATATTATTTATATATAAAGCATTTCATACAAAGTTTATTTATTTTTATCAGTACGCTATATTGCATGCAATACTCAAATTAGTGAAATATAAGTCCGGCACAAGATATCCGCTGCCATCTTGTCTTATTACTGAATCAGTTCAGCTTTTTAAAATCACGTCTGCACTATAGTATTACAAAATAAACTTTTAATTTCGAACGTGCCTCTTCCTTTAGAACAGTTAAAACGATTCTCGGCTCGATAATCGGAACTGGTGGGTCCCATGATATGGATTATAAAGTTTGCATAATTCGCACGGCCGCCATCCTGAAATGGTATGGCGGACGACCTTGTAATTTGGTCACAAGACGCATCCTATACGAAGGTATGTTGTTACCAAATTTGGTAGAGATCGGATGATTTGGTTAGTCGTTATTTGATTTTACGTTTTGAACGTTTGAGTGGCCGCCATTCAGTTTTAGTAAAGATGGCGGCGATATAAAACATGACACTGAGGTGTCCTTTGCTAGTGCTACCTTTGTACCAAATTTCGTTCAATTTGCATTCACCGTGTTCGAATTGATAGGGGGGGGACAGACATTCAGAGTACACACACTCACACACACACACACACAGACACACACACACACACACACACACAGACTCACACACACACACACATACACACAGACTCACACACACACACACATACACACACACACACACAGACAGACACACTTTTTTCGCCCTGTGTTGATCTCATAAGTCTACTTTCATTTTTTGCAAAAATCGAAAGTAGGCTAAAAAGAGAGAGGTGATAGGCCTATCTATAGGAACACTCCCAAACAGCCATACAATACAGCCCGGTGAAAGAACAAGCACCACCATTATTTCACCCTGCCATCCTTCCAATACATTCCCAGCGGAGGGGTAGAGTAAAACAACCCCCATCATAACATTCAAATTAATTATTATTAATTGGACAGGCACTCACTCTTTTTAATATAAAAAAGGCCACCGTGATCAAAAAGAATTGATGGACTAAAATAGGAAATATATAATAAAGAACGGAAGTGCTTCATTATTTTTGAAATTAATTTTCAAAAAAGTACAGGGATTATATTATACATTGGACGCCGTTTATTGTAATCACGGATAATGATATCAGCCGTATTATACAAACACGTTTATGAAGTCCCTTACGGACAAATACTGAAACATTGAAAATCTTCCGTTTATTGTGATCATGAATTCAGTTTATGTTATCGTCACATTTGTTCTCAAGTATGCGAGTCGAATGCATACAGAGAAAACGCTCTTAGCCCTTAAACCCCAGTTTTTACACTGCACCTGACTTGAAGGGCATTTTTAGGCTTAAGGGAAGATGTATTTCAGGAATGGATGAACATTGATGAGGGCGTCCATCATTACTGATGCGAAACAGACAGAAGACGACATATGTGAGGCAGTTGCTCCCGCAGAATCAGATATGACAGGTGAAGGAAATGGAGCAGAAGATAGCGATGTTGCCGAAATTTCCCGAACACCAACGAATGGTGAAATGAGACAGCTGCCAGAAATCTTGAGACAAGGTGTTCTGCGTAGGTCAGTGGACTTCCAAAAAAACATTATGAATATAAAAGATATATTAATGGACTTTTGAGAGACAACCAGAAGCAAATAATAATTAGAGACTATTTTACATAGCTGAAAACAGTTAATTGTATTACAGTGCTGTGTACCGGTATCTGCTTCATTGTAGTGTAAGTACAGTAGGTTATGAATAAATACCGTAGGCTACCAATCAATATTTATTCTTTGGCTACTGTTATCAGTCAGGAACAAACCACCAGGCATAGATGATATACCGATTAAGTTGCTACGCTGCATAGGTGACGGTCTGGTCAGGTTATTTCACTTGGTGTGTAGGATTTATGAGATAGGTGAGGTACCCTCTGATTTCAAGAAGAATGCTTTCATCCCTGTACCAAAGAAAGTGGGAGCTGACAGATGTGAGGATTACCGTACAATCAGCTTCATTACTCATGCTTCAAAGATCCTGTCTAGAATAATATACAAGAGGATGGAAAGCCAGAGAGAAACGGAGTTGGGTGAAGACCAGTTTGGTTTCAGGAGAAATGTAGGAACAAGGGAAGCTGCACTAAGTCTTAGGCTGATTTTGGAAGGTAGAATAAGGAAAGATAAGAGAACGTTCATGGCATTTGTAGACTTAGAAAAGGCTTTTGATAACGTTGATTTGAAAACGATTGGAATAAAGTACAGGGATATGAGGGTGATCTATAATCTAAACAGAAACCAGACAGCAGTCATTCGAGCTGAAGGACATGAGAGAGAAGCTGGTATTCAGAAATGTGTAAGTTGTTTTTTTTTTCGTGTAGCCTCCTGAGAGGCCGAATGCAGGTCTTTCTAGTCGACGCCCGTGGGCGACCTGCGCGTCGGGATGAGAGAGGGAATGGATGAAGATGAATGAAACTGGGCAAGGATGTGGAAGGAAGCGGCCGTGGCCTGTCAGAAGGTACTGTCCCAGCATTTGCCTGGTGTTGAAAATGGGAAACCACGGAAAACCATTTCAAGGACAGCCGACGGTGGGGCTCGAACCCACGCGTCTACCGAGTCAGCAGAGAGCTTGGCCCCTTGGCCTAGCGCAGCGCTTTAGCCCGCGTAGCCACTACTGTCGGTACATGTGTAAGGTAAGGCTGCAACTTATCACCCATACTTTTCAATCTTTAGAAGCAATGAAGGAAATTGGAGAAAAAATTGAAGTGGGAGTTTGAAGCCGCTATCTTGGGTACAGCAGTTCAGCATGCTACCAACTACCCCACCGAAGCCACTAGAGAAGAGATAGGTTGGTAGGATACATATTTAGACACCCAGGAATAGCAAACTTAGTTATGGAAGAAAGGGTCGAGGACAAGAACTGTAGGGGTAGACCAAGGTTAGAGTATGTTAAACAGATTGCCTCGGATGTGGGGGGTGGTAGCTATGTAGAGATGAAACGATTAGCTCATGACAGGGAGGCATGGAGCGCTGCATCAAACCAGTCAAAAGACTGAAGACTCAAACAACAACAACAATCGGTTAATGTTATTAAACTATATGCGTCTCCGAGTAATCATAATAAGTGGCGCCCACTACAGGCGTGGGTTGATCATTGACGGGTTGTTGGAGCAAAGCAGATTTTTCTAAAGCAATCATAATTAAACACTAGTTAAAACTGGTTTTTATGTTGGCAGAAATACATCCACAGTTCTAGCTCTTCAGGGTGAAAACATCCCTTAATGTCGTAGACCAGGGGTCTCCAAACTACGACCAGCGGGCCAACACCGGCCCGTAAGCACCAACAATCAATCCGGCCAGCTGTAACTTATTTTGATTAGGCAACATTGTAAAATCTACAATATAAGTAAATCATACAAATTATAATCAGATGTTTTTATTTAACGACCAATTAAGAAACACAATAATAATAATAATAATAATAATAATAATAATAATAATAATAATAATAACTGCAGCGGAAGTTGGAATTACTCCACCGATGGCCCACGATAGAAGAGAGTTCCGCAGTCGAGTTGACAGAGGCACGTTATTTCAGGAGAAACCACCAAGCAGGAGGCCCAAACGGACCATTTCCGAGCAGAAGAGAAAACAAAGAAGTGACAGGATGAAGAAGTTCTGGGAAGAGAAAGAAAGCCAATAAGTCTTGAGTTCCTTGCGGTCCATAGTTTGCCCAGTTCAATAATAAAAACAAGTAGTTCCGTGAAGAACTATACCGCGTATTTTCATATATCCTACTTATGTTAATTGCCACTATCAACATACAAAATTTCAGTTTGATTGATGTAATAGATTCGTAGATATTGAGAACCGACTAAATATTTCGGATGGTCGCCATGTTGGATTCTATATATGTAGGTCCTAGAGTTATGTACTGTTACATGAAGATTATTCTGTACGTGTAGCATTCAAACTTCAATCGCATGATTAGGACACAAGAAGTAACAAGGAGATTTTAAAATGGTTAAGGAAACAATTGAAATAAATTAGATGCCAGTGGATTAACATTCGTATAAGGATTTACTGTACCAAATTTCACTGCACTCGGATGGTTAAATTGCGAGAAACGTCCATGTGAATATTTATACTTCGCGTCGCCACCATGTTGGATTTGTGATCACCAGATTATTTAAAGTCCTATAGGTGAACTTAAGTTCATAGCCCCTATGAACATAAAGAAATTCAGTTTGATTGCTATAATAGATTCGTAGATATTCAGAGCCGTCTAAATATTTCGGATGGTCGCCATATTGGATTGTTAAATGTATAGGCCATAGAGTCATGTACCATTAAAGGAAAATTATTGCATAGGTTCATTATTCAAACTTTCACTTCGATCGCATGATTACGACACAAGAAATAAAAACTTAATTTTATAATTCGCACAGCCGCCATCTTGAGGTTATGTAAACAATTGAACTAAATTAGATGCCAGTGCATTACAATGTGTATAAACATTTCCTGTGCCAGATTTCATTGCGTTTGGAACATTAAATCGCGAGAAAGTTCTATTTAAAATTTTCAAATTCGCTTAGACGCCATGTTCGTTTTATAGTTAACCGGTTTCTGAAAGTCATATAGATGATCTTCCTGTAGTGCCCTTTATCTCCGTACAAAATTTCAGGGTAATACCGCTAATTGTTTCAGAGATATTGAATGCCAGTGAAATATTTCGCACATCCGCCATCTTGTGGTTATGTAAACAATTGAACCAAGTTAGATGTCGGTGCATTACAATGTGTATAAGCATATACTGTATCATGTTTTATTGCGTATGGTTGGTTAAATCGCGAGAAACGTCTATTTAAAAGTCGCAAATTCGCGTGGCCGCCATATTGGTTGTGTAGTTACCAGTTTTTCAAAAGTCACATAGGTGAACTTCTAGTAGTTTCCTTTATCACCGTAAAAATTCCAGGGTGATATCGGGAATAGTTTCGGAGATATTGAAAGCTGGTGAAATATTTCGCACAGCCGCCATGTTGGATTGGTGAGACGTAACAAAATTTGAAGAGCACGGTCGGGGTTGTCCGGAACAGTGCTATGAACTTACCGAGTTTCATTGAAATCGCTCCAGCCGTTTAGAAATTATTAGGGGGACACACACACACACCTCACACACACACACGCACACACACTTACACACACGAACGAAAGGTGATCTCATAAACATATTTTTTCAAAATTGAAAATAGGCTAATAAATAATTTAAAAAACTGGCATTCATTATGAAATTGAACATTTTAACTGTTTATTGACAAGAGCATAGATAACATAATTAAACTATTCATTATAGATCTCATTAATCATAGTAGACTAAGTACTACTACTAATACTTAGTCTACTATGATTAAAGAGATTTATGTAGCTGAAACTTTCCACTCACAATTGAAGTCTCAGAGGAAACAAGATGTTCAGTAAAGAACATATAGCCTACTTTCTCCTAAATGCATGGGTATTGTTATAACTCTTTGTCCTTTTCAAGGAGTATGATCGAATGTTGGTTGTAGTAGCTTGTTGAAATACAACGTGCTATAGGGATATTAAACATGAATATGAGGTGCCCATTGCTAGTGCTACCTCTGTACCAAATTTCGTTCAATTCGGTTTCACCGTGTTTGAATTGATAGGGGGAATCGATTTGCACACATACTTGGCCACCATCTGCAAACTATTGGGCTGATGTTCTTGCAGTTTGGTCTGAATATGTTTCCCACATAAAGATATGGTGTTGCAAAATTTGGTAGAGACTAGATTATTAGGTTGGTCGTAATTACATTTTAGCTTTTAACATTTGGGTGGCCACGATTACGTTTCCGTCAAGATAGCGGTGATATAAAACATGACACTGAGGTGCCCTTTGCTAGTGCTACCTCTGTACCAAATGTCGTTCCATTCGGTTTCACCGTGTTCGAATTGATAAGGGGAATCGATTTTCACACAAAGATGTCCGCCATCCGCAAAATATCAGGCTGATGACCTATTAGATTGGTCAAAGGATGCTCCCTCCATAAAGGTATGTTGTTGCTAAATTTGCTAGAGATCGGATGATTAGGCTAATCGTAATTTGATTTAAGCTTTGAACATTTGTGTGGCCACCATTACGTTTCCGTCAAGATGGCGGCGATATAAAACATGACACTGAGGTGCCCTTTGCTAGTGCTACCTCTGTACCAACTTTCGTTCATTCGGTTCCACCGTGTTCGAATTAATAGGGGGAATCAATTTTGACATAAAGATGGCCGCCATCCGCAAACTATTAGGCCAATGGCCTATTAGATTGGTCAAAGGATGCTCCCACCATAAAGGTATATTGTTGCAAAGTTTGGTAGAGATCGGATGGTTATGTTAGTCGTAATTTGATTTAAGCCTTAAACATTTGTGTGGCCGCCATTACGTTTCTGTCAATATGGCGGCGATATAAATCATGACAATGAGATGCCCTTTGCTAGTGCTATCTCTGTACCAAATTTCGTTCCATTCTGTTTCACCGTGTTTGAATTAATAGGGGGAATCGATTTTGACACAAAGATGGCCGCCATCCGCAAACTATTAGGCGAATGACCTATTAGATTGGTCAAAGGATGCTCCCTCCATAAAGGTATGTAGTTGCAAAATTTGGTAGAGATGGGATGATTAGGTTAATCGTAATTTGATTTAAGCTTTGAACATTCGTGTGGCCGCCATTACGTTTCAGTCAAGATGGCGGCGATATAAAACATGACACTGAGGTGTCCTTTGCTAGTGCTGCCTCTGTACCAAATTTCGTTCCATTCGGTTCCACCGTGTTCGAATTAATAGGGGGAATCAATTTTGACATAAAGATGGCCGCCAGCCGCAAACCATTAGGCTAATAACCTATTAGATTGGTCAAAGCATGCTCCCTCCATAAAGGAATGTTGTTGCAAAGTTTGGTAGAGATCGGATGGTTATGTTAGTCGTAATTTAACTTAAACTTTGAACATTTGTGTGGCCGCCATTACGTTTCTGTCAATATGGCGGTGATATGAAACATGACACTGAGATGCCCTTTGCTAGTGCTACCTCTGTACCAAATTTCGTTCCATTCGGTTGCACCGTGTTCGAATTAATAGGGGGAATCGATTTTCACACAAAGATGGCCGCCATCCGCAAACTATTACGCTTATGGCTTATTGGTTTGGTCAAAGGATGCTCCCCCCATAAAGGTATGTTGTTGCAAAATTTGGTAGAGATCGGATGATTAGGTTAGTCGTAATTTGATTTAAGCTTTGAACATTTGTGTGGCCGCCATTACGTTTCCGTCAAGATGGCGGCGATATTAAATATGACACTGAGGTGTCCTTTGCTAGTGCTACCTTTGTACCAAATTTCGTTCAATTCGCATTCACCGTGTTCGAATTGATAGGGGGGGGGGGACAGACATTCAGAGTACACACACTCACACACACACAGACACACACACACACAGACACACACACAGACTCTCACACACACATACACACACACAGACAGACACACTTTTTTCGCCCTGTGTTGATCTCATAAGTCTACTTTCATTTTTTGCAAAAATCGAAAGTAGGCTAAAAACAGGGTAGGTCACATTCTGTAAATTTTTCAGGTGAACCAATTTTAACTTTCAACACTAAGAAGAAATAGTCTACTTAAAACACGTCAATTGAGGGTAAGGAATATAGTCTCTTTTTTTTTTTTTGCCAAATGTATATCTTATAAAGGCAGTACATGTAAAACCAATAACTAAAGTTAAATTATGAAAGACCCTAAATCATATAATTAAATTACTTATTATTATTATTATTATTATTATTATTATTATTATTATTAGTCTACTGTGATTAATAAGACTTATTTAGCTGTAACTTTCTACTAACAATTGTTTGCAGTAGTGAAATAAGTTTACTGGTGGAAATGATTCCACAATTATGCTCCATGCTGAAGTTGTGTAATAATTCAAGAATTCACCCAATTCTCATTAAAAGTGTATAGACTGTGTTAAGGAGTTCAAACATAACCTAAATATTGAATGCTTAACATTTCCAATGAAATGACATACATATATATTTGGACAACTGGACGTAGGCTATTTCATTGAAAGAATCTACGAACAAGAAACTGTATAAAACTATAGGCACCTACAGCCGTCAAGCTGTCCTCACAGTACCCGCTGGAGATTCACATCACCACTTTATCTATACGGTACCTCGAGATAAGCCTAAGTGCGCCAACAGTGAGGGAACACAAACTCTTCCATCCCTGCCCTCATGTCTTTGCCACTAAACCCCCCTCCCACACAGCACGCCACTGCTCTGACACAGTTGTTAGGCCTGCTACAACAACTCTCAGCCATAACCCTGTAAACTACAGCTAAACCAAACCCTGAACCCCCTAATACACTTCATTTGCAGAGCATTAAAATCCATAAAACAACTCCGCAACAAGCTTCACAAAACCTAAATTATAAACGAAAAGACTACTCCACATACACCAAAATCAGTAAACCTCCCTCATTTCAGCCACACTACACCTTAAACAGACATAGAAAGCATAGTCATGACCCCTTCATGGAGTAGGCTATTGTCTAAACACGATCATGTCTCCTTCAACTTTACTGAAGACTACATTAAATTCTATTAAATATTCATAAACTCATTCCACAAATCTTAAAATCAGTATACATCCCTCATTTCAGTTACTCTATTCATTAAACAAACATAGAAGGCGTAGCCATGACCCCTTCATGGAGTAGGCTTTTGTCTAAATCTGACCACGCATAGCCTACTACAACCTTACACTAATTCAAAATTACGGCCAAATGATCCATCTGACTGGGAGGCAAAGATATTTACCGGCTTGCCTGGGATGATAGGCCACAAAACCGGTATCTGGAGTTCAAACATAACCTAAATATTGAATGCGTAACATTTCCAATAACTTGGACAACTGGATTTAGGCTATTTCATTGAAAGAATCAACGAACTGTATAAAACTATAGGCACCTACAGGTATACTTAACTTATTAATTAAAGCTCTACAATAAACATACAGCACAATGAATTGTAGCATGAAGTTATCCTGAAGAAGTCGTTTGATTAGAACGACTACTTAAATTCGAATGATTCCATTCGCTTGGAATTAGTCGTTTGCCAACGACTTGTTTCATTCGAATGATTTCCAACGATTGTTTTGGGATCAGTCGTTTGCAAACGACTTGTTTACGATACGGTGAGTAGTCGTTGAATTCATTCGACTGTTTTTTAAAAGCAGTCGAATAAGTCGATGGTTTTAACTATCGACTAATTCGACTGTTTTCAGTCGACTGCTGCCCATCTCTAGTTGTGTGACCAATCAGGTAAGGATAGCATCGCACCTTTGCTGACATCCACGGCCTCCTATTTTAAATTTCACTGCGTGGCTAGTGTCATAGGGGGGGGGGGGGGGTATTTGAGGAGGCCAAGGTCGAATACAAGCGTCCCATGCGCTCTGTTCAATACATAAAACTGGCGAAATCTCGACGGATATTTATGTTCGAACATAAAATAGTTATAATTATCGTCGAACATAAACAGTCGCCTATAATGGTAATTAAGACACTTTTATGGAAATATAAAACTCGCTTGGCTCGTTTTATAAACATACTCGTGTCTCAATTATTGCTATTATAGGCTCGTTGCATAATGTGCTATTATGCAACTAATCAAACTGGGTGAGTGGATGACTCTTCTACAATTCCAGCATCATCATCTTCATTTCCCTTTTTCCAGCTGAAACCGGGTGGGGGCAAATATGGTTCCTCTACACTTTGTTCTGTCACCATTACTCTTCCGACACGGTGTTCCAATCTAGGTTCCGTTTTCTAATGCTATACTTCACTGAGTCCATCCAACGCATTCTTGGTCTTCCTCGTCCTCTCTTCCCTGTCATCCGTCGTTCCAGTGCTCGTCTTGGTAGCCTTTCTTCATTCATCCGTTTGACATGTCCAAACCTTCTCGATCTGTTTTGCTCCAGTTTGTCATTTAGTTTCTGTACTCTCAGTTCTTTTCGTATATCTTCATTTCTCACACTGTTTCTCCTCGTTTTCTGGACCATACTTCTCAAGAATCTCATCTCAGCTGCTTGTACTCTGTCTGCTCTCATCCCTCTTAGTAATTGTCCAAGTTTCTGCTGCATATGACATTATAGGAACATAATATGTTTTGCACATAACTTCTATAGCTTTAATTGGTATATCCTTGTTCCATACTAGTCCCCGTACCTGTTGGTAGAAAGCACTACCGAGTTGTATTCTTCTGCTAATTTCCAATTCCAGTCTTCCATCTTCAGTCAGTTCACTTCCCAAGTATTTGAAGTGTTTCACCACTTCCAATTCCTTATCTCCTACTTTGATTACTCCTTTTCCTTCTTTCTTATCTCTACTCATCACCACTGTTTTACTCTTCTCCGGAAGTAATTTTCAAAATGTTATTTGAAACATGACAGAGTTTTTCAAAACACGCGTTTAGACACTTTTCCTGGTCTTCTAGTTTTTTAACTATTGGCACAATTGTGAAAATAGCTCAACATAGCGTTTTTGCTTAACTGGACCCTGAGTGCTCTAAGTTTCTTCGACATTAAAAATATTCATTACGATCAAGAGGGTCTGTCAGCCTCGTGAAGATACCTGAGTAGCTGGCTGATCTGCAAGGCTTTACTTTAAGGGGATTTACGACATCGTGATCATGAAGCCCCGTGTACTTCATTGTGTGTGTAACCTCTATCATTGTGATGGCTGTACTCAGGGTAGATGGCGCTACTTGTAACGTCATTTGGCCTACTATTGGTTGTTGTGTGGTACCTACAATTCCAGCAATGATGGCTAAATATGTTTCTTTTAAAATATCGCTACACAGCAAATTATCCCCCAAGCACTGCGCCATAGATAGGCTACTTCACTCGCCGGCCGGATCCGAAACAAAACTTTGCGCGTAATTCAAAGCAACAGTATTTTTATTTATTTATCGTATGTCTTTTAGTGCCGGGAGTGTTCGAGGACATGATCGGTTCGCCAGAGGCTGTATCTGCTTTAAGCGGACACCCATGGGGTGAGCTACAAGTTCCGTTCAATTTGAAGTAGTTCCACCTTTCACTACCAGATATCACTAACACCTAGTGGTGAACGCTGGAAGTTTGATAGAGCGTTTCAACGAAATCTAACCTAGAAATTTAGTTTCACACAAGTTTAGTTAGTGGAAGGATTTTTTACATACCATAAGTCTATGACATGGGACCACCGGCCTTACTTCCCCTCGTAAGAAAGACATACTGAAGGATTTTAACGCTCTTAACAAATCCGACGACTTCGGCCGGTTTGAACCTGCGATCTTGGGCACAGCAGTTCAGTATGCTACCAACTACGCGACCGAAGCCGCTAAAACTAACAATATGTTGGTATGATGAGCCAGCTAGGTCTTGGCCCTTGGGTCTTGTTGGAGGAGTCAGTGTGGCCCGGAGGCTGCAAGATTTGGACACCCCTGTATCAAATTATTAGAAACAACGCCATTTTTCCAAATTGCCTTTATACTTTTCACGACTTAACAATTTATGGCATAGTGGTCTCTATATTAACCACCTGTCATAAGGACAGTTTATGCATTCAAAGATGCTGATAGTTGAATTTTTAAGACAAATTTCGGAGAATTTCCCTGCCCAAGTGCTAGTATTTCTAAAAATCAAATATTATATCGGTACGTATCTACTTGACGCAATGTGTTGGATAAAATTTGAATTTAAAAAATCTTAAAACATTAACAATTAAAGTGTAAAAATAATGAAATAAAAATCATAACAATAAAATTACAATTAAAAATTAATATAAAAATTAAAATAAAAGGCCTAAACGTAACTATAAAAATAATTGTAAGAAGTAGTTCCGTGAAGAACTATACAGCCTATATGCATATATCCTACTTAAGTTAATTGCCTCTAGATACATACACAATTTCAGTTTGATTCCTGTAATAAATTCGTAGATATTGAGAACCGAATAAATATTTCGGATGGTCGCCATCTTGGATTTTATATATGTAGCTCCTAGAGTTATGTACTGTTACATGAAGATTATTGTGTACGTGTAGCATTCAAACTTCAATCGCATGATTAGGACACAAGAAGTAACAAGGAGATTTTAAAATGGTTAGGGAAACAATTGAAATAAATTAGATGCCAGTGGATTAACATTTGTATAAGGATTTACTGTACCAAGTTTCACTGCACTTGGATGGTTAAATTGCGAGAAACGTCCATGTGAATATTTATACTTCGCGTCGCCGCCATGTTGGATTTGTGATCACCAGGTTATTTAAAGCCCTATAGGTGAACCTAAGTTCATAACCCCTATGAACATAAGAAAAATCAGTTTGAATGCTATAATACATTCGTAGATATTCAGAGCCGTCTAAATATTTTGGATGGTCGGCATGTTGGATTGTTAAATGTATAGGCCATAGAGTCATGTACCATTAAAGGAGAATTATTGCGTAGGTTCATTATTCAAACTTTCACTTCGATAGCATGATAACGACACAAGAAATAAAAACTTAATTTTATAATTCGCACAGCCGCCATCTTGAGGTTATGTAAACAATTGAACTAAATTAGATGCCAGTGCGTTACAAATTGTATAAGCATTTCCTGTACCAGATTTCATTGCGTTTGGAACATTAAATCGCGAGAAAGTTCTATTTAAAATTTTCAAATTCGCTTAGACGCCATGTTCGTTTTATAGTTAACCGGTTTCTGAAAGTCATATAGATGATCTTCCAGTAGTGCCCTTTATCTCCGTACAAAATTTCAGGGTAATACCGCTAATTGTTTCAGAGATATTGAATGCCAGTGACATATTTCGCACATCCGCCATGTTGTGGTTATGTAAACAATTGAACCAAGTTAGATGTCGGTGCATTACAATGTGTATAAGCTTATACTGTACCAAGTTTTATTGTGTTTGGTTGGTTAAATCGAGAGAAACGTCTATTTAAAAGTCCCGAATTCGCCTGGCTGCCATGTTGGTTTTGTAGTTACCAGTTTTTCAAAAGAAACATAGGTGAACTTCTAGTAGTTCCCTTTATCACCGTAATAAATCCCAGGATGATATCGGGAATAGTTTCGGAGATATTGAATGCTGGTGAAATATTTCGCACAGCCGCCATGTTGGATTGGTGAGACGTAACAAAATTTGAAGGGCACGGTCGGGGTCGTCCGGAATAGTGCTATGAACTTACCGAGTTTAATTGAAATCGCTCCAGACGTTTAGAAGTTATTAGGGGGGACACACACACACGCGCACACACACAGGGACAAAAGGTGATCTCTTCCGAGCCAAGGTCATACCCGTACTAACATACGGTCTGGAGCTAACATGGGAGTTTCTCAACTACAAACAGCTGGAGGAACTCGAAAAGGTGAAATCTAGGTTCCTCAAAAGAGCCCTCGGAGTCTCCAAGTCAGCCAAATCTCGGCTGGTATATGAACTAGCGAGAGAAAAGTTCCTAATAGAGGACCTTCGGTCACTTTTACTGTTGCCTTCCACAGAAAGCTTCAGAAAATTACTCCAGGATCTGCAAAGCAAAAGGCTTGACATTCCGAAGGAATTCTACGCGACTGATGCCATGGTGGACAAAAGATGGATGCAACCCATATCCGAAATGAGACACGTCGTGACGAGACTCGCAGTTCATGGGTTCCACCATAAGGTCTGCTCACGAAAGACATTTCATGACCCGGATGAGAGGTGTATATGTGAGCTGTGTAGGAACGAATGCGGCAGGTACCATATCACGACATGCCCCAACAGAACTTTATCAATAGTGGCTTATAGTAAGGACTAGAAGCGAACCACAGTATCTAGTAAGTGTACATATCTGTAACATGTAATATGGCCAACTGGCTGCAATAAAGGCTGTTATTATAAACCTAATTTTTCAAAATTGAAAATAGGCTAAAAATCTTAAAACATTAACAATTAAAGTGTAAAAATAAAGAAATAAAAAACAAAAATAACATTACAATTAAAAAAAGAAATATAACAATTAAAATAATAGGCCTAAACATAACTATAAAAATAATTGTAAAAATCAATTCAAAATCAGTTAATTAATTCAATAAAAATATCAAAATTAAATCTATAAAAACAAATTGAAAATTAAAAATAAATATTTAAACATTAAAATTAGAGGAACAAAAAATAACATTATTAATAATTCTAATGAAATAAATGAAAATCCACAGCCTGCCTCTTGTCTCCGACCGGGTCAGGGAATGGAATGGATGAAGCCCCCATCTAGCAGCGAGGATATCAACTGTGCCGGCTGCCGAGGCCTGACGCACTCCTCTGGGGCAATGATTAAATGAATGACAGATGAAATGAAATGCTAGTGGCGAGTGTTGCTGGAATTAAATTATGACAGGGAAAACCGGAGTACCCGGAGTAAAACCAGTCTGCCTCCGTTTTGTCCAGCACAGATCTCACATGGAGTGACCGGGATTTGAACCACGGACCCAGCGGTGAGAGGCCAGCGTGCTGCCGCCTAAGCCACGGAGGCTTAAATAATTCTAATTAAAATAAATGAAAATGTAAAAGCACTTAAAATAAAAAAAATAAAAAAAATGCTTGGCCCTATAAAGGATTAATGCACTAAATATATTTGTAAGGCGCTGAAATTACTTCAAATGTTTTACCAAGAGATTTAATTACATTTTCATTTAAGTAAAATGAATTTTTAGGAGCAACCCCCCCCCCCCTCCACACACACACACACGTTTTGTTTTGATTACTTCATTCTATGATGATGATGAAAAATGAAAATCCACAGCCTGCCTCTTGTCTCCGACCGGGTCAGGGAATGGAATGGATGAAGCCCCTATCTAGCGGCGAGGATATGAACTGTGCCGGCTGCCGAGACCTGACGCACTCCTCTGGGGCAATGATTAAATGAATGACAGATGAAATTAAATGATAGTGGCGAGTGTTGCTGGAATGAAATGTTGACAGGGAAAACCGGAGTACCCGGAGAAAAACCTGTCTGCCTCCGTTTTGTCCAGCACAGATCTCACATGGAGTGACCGGGATTTGGACCACGGACCCAGCGGTGAGAGGCCAGCGTGCTGCCGCCTAAGCCACGGAGGCTTTAATAATTCTAATAATTAAAATAAATGAAAATGTAAAAGCACTTAAAATAAAAAAAATAAAAAAAATGCTTTGCCCTATAAAGGATTAATGCACTAAATATATTTTTAAGGCGCTGAAATTACTTCAAATGTTTTACCAAGAGATTTAATTACATTTTCATTTAAGTAAAATGAATTTTTAGGAGCAAAATCCCCCCCACACACACACACGTTTTGTTTTGATTACTTCATTCTATGATGATGATGAAAAATGAAAATCCACAGCCTGCCTCTTGTCTCCGACCGGGTCAGGGAATGGAATGGATGAAGCCCCTATCTAGCGGCGAGGATATGAACTGTGCCGGCTGCCGAGACCTGACGCACTCCTCTGGGGCAATGATTAAATGAATGACAGATGAAATTAAATGATAGTGGCGAGTGTTGCTGGAATGAAATGTTGACAGGGAAAACCGGAGTACCCGGAGAAAAACCTGTCTGCCTCCGTTTTGTCCAGCACAGATCTCACATGGAGTGACCGGGATTTGGACCACGGACCCAGCGGTGAGAGGCCAGTGTACTGCCGTCTAAGCCACGGAGGCTAGATATGATGATGATGATAATTGTTGTTTTAAGGGGCCTAACATCTAGGTTATCGGCCCCTAATGGTCTGGATGATAGCGCAAATTACAATGTAATGGAAACCATAACGATCTAGACTGAAAATACTTACAAAATGGAACTCAGATTGAAAAGACTCACAAAATGTAGAGTGGGGATATTTACAAAATGCAATGGAGATTGAACATACGTACAAAATGCAATTGAGGTTCAAAATGCTTACAAAATGCAATTGAAATTGAAAATACACAATGCAATTTAGATTGAAAAATGCTGGTTCAGATTCAAAATACTCACAAAGTGCAATTCAAATTCAAAATACTTACAAAATGCAATTGAAATTGAAAAATGCTTACAAAATGTATGGTAGATTCAAAATACTCACAATATGTGGAAGCCTGCGATTCAAAATACTGTACTGACAAAATGCAATTTAGATCGAAAATACTTACAAAATGGAATGTAGATTGAAAATACTAACAAAATGTGGTTGAGATTCAAAATGCTCACAAAATGTAAATTGAACACGGGGAGCCAATTCATAAACAAGGGCGGGAATCGTAAAGACAAAAGGAACTATAATGAAAAGAAAAAGAAGGCTGATCCTTTGAAGAATGAGTGATCAGGAAAGATGAGAAAAGGGCCAATTAAGGCGGGAAAGGAAGAAACTCCCTATGCCTCGGATACCCTAATACCGTCGAGGTCGGAAGAGAAGAGATGACCAAGAGAGGTTGACAGGAAAGAGAACACAGAGGAGCCCGGCACAAGGAAGTGAAAGCATTGCCGGACTCAGCTGGGGTCCCGTGGTCGCCAAACCTCGTACCACTAGATGTGAGCCGCTGGGGGGTAGTTCATTCTACTTTTCGTGTGAATTTAGAGCTGAGGGATTTGGAGTCTTTTTACTGATGATCCACTTCTTGAACTATTCAATGATTCATGAACTTAGAATGAAATCACCTGACTTAGAGGGTACATTCTAAAGGCACTGAAATAATAGAAAACGTGCCAAGCTCAGGTATCCCTCGGAATCCACAATTCTGAAAGTTTCCAGACGCAATTCCCTATGGGAAAAGGTGTAAGTCCCCGAGGAGGAAACATTACTAAATAGGGGTACAAAATATAATGATTTTGAATAATAAATTGTGACTGTTTTAATTCCCTATTTGATTATAATATTTATGTTCGACGGTGTCGAAATGTTAACATTATGTATCGGAAAACTGTATCATAATGAGGCTCATTATAACACTATTTTTCATTATGAAACAGTTTCTCCCACCAATCAGAACTCAAGAAACAGTTGTGTGGCCAATTAGATAAGAATACCTTCGCGCATGCGCTCAAAATCCAACATATTTCTGTGTTGTCTCTGCTTCCGCAGTGCCTTGGCCACGCATGCGCTCTGTTCAGTCACCAAAGCCAGCGCGCGCCTTGTTCACTAATAACTGAATTAACTGAATCCCACAGATATTTATGAATATTTATGTTAAAACATTATAATAAAGTCATTCTCGTCGAACATAAACAGTCGTATGCAACGAGCCTATAATGGCTATAATTAAGACACGAGTATTTTTATAAAACGAGCGTATGCGAGTTTTATAATTTCCATACGAGTGTCTTAATTACCATTATAATGTACTATTTGCACACCTCTGTAAAGCTTTTCAAGTGCTGAGTTCCAATGCCCAAGGTCGCGGGTTCAAACCCGGCCGACGTCGTCGGATTCTTTAAAAGCGTTAAAATCCCTCAGTATGCCTTCCTTCGGAGGGGAAGTAAAGCTGGCGGGCCCATATCATTAATGTATTGCATGTAAAAGAACCTACCACTAACTGAAATCGTGTGAAGCTAAATTTGTAGGTTGATTTGATTCCAATAATTTGCGCAACCCTGTAGACATGGACACTATTCCTCCTTGGTATATTAGTAATTAATTTTCGTTGTTTTCTCCATTTTCCCAAACATAAAGAAAACACTAAACGTTTCTTACGAGGTGCCGGCATGATGACACGCGGTAGACTGATGATTGCCTACCGGAAACTCAACCATATACGATCGATTTGATTAGCAGTTTGCCTTTTCTACCAACACAAGCACTAGTGTGACTCAATGCAGAGTTTCACTTAAGCCCTTATAATAACTTCCTTTGTGAATTATTTTCTTTAAAAAATCATATAACTCCTCAGGATATTGAACTAAGAAACACATTAAATAAAGATTTAAGTAAATAAGTTAACTTGAATAGGAATTATTAGGTGCGTTCAAAAAGTAACGAGCCGGAGGCTGGAATGCGCAAACCGGTGACTACATCGGCTAATCGTGGCGTGTGTAACGAGGTGTGGTTCCGACCAGAGCGTGGAAGGTAACAGCCCGTCGCTAGAGGGCACGCGTGCACGTCACGTGACGATACAAAGCGAGCAGCAGCATGCATCAATCATCCAACCAAGACCAAGACAGTAGGCCATTCGACATGCTTCCTGGTGTGGTTGAAGACTGTGGGGCACCCATTGGGCACACACTTTCTGCAAGTGCAGTCGATCCTTGATGATGGTGTGCACATTTCCGACGCTCAATCCGACCACGGCGGCTATGGCGTTCACTGTCACTCGGCAGTCCTGGGTAATGAGTGCATCAACCAGCTAGACGTTGTCATCGGTAATGCAGGGGGGTGCCCCAGACCGGGCATCATCGGCTAACGACACCCGTCCTTCCCTGAAGCGCGTATGCCACGCCTTGACCCTTGCAAGGAATATGCAGTGTTCGCCGTATACTTGTGACATTCGGCGATGAATGTCCGTTCCCCCTACACCTTTCGCTGTAAGAAACCGACCAAAACCACTTTGCTCTTCGTTTGACGCCTCTATGCCACTGTTTTCAATGCGAGTGGCAGCGTTGGACAATTGATGCAGGCTGCTGCTCGCTTTGTATTGTCACGTGACGTGCACGCGTGCCCTCTAGCGAGGGGCTGTGACCTTCCACGCTCTGGTCGGAACCACACCTCGTTACACACGCCACGATTAGCCGATGTCGTCACCGATTGCGCATTACAGCCTCCGGGTCATTACTTTTTGAACGCACCTGATAAATCAAAAAGAAAACCAGTAAAGAAACAAGTGATTTTTGGTGGTTTTTCCTGAACTGCATTTAATTCGGAAGTGATTTTCGTTTTTGTTTTGTTCTTTTAGTTCGATAGAGCTCTCAAGACTCACAATTTGAAACCCTTCCAGATATTTTAGCACTATAACAATTGAGGAAATGGCTAAATTTTACTTCTTTGCTAAGTTGGGGATCCCCACCTTGCCTGCTAGAAATGTTTCCAACATGTACATAGCTCATCATTAATAACTTAAAAATAAATAAAATCATCTGCTTTCAAATGTCATTGATTCCGTAATATTATAACCAAGGCGCAGATTTTGATGACCCAAAAATGTGTAAGATCTGCAAAACCTATAAGTTTGAATTTTTACAACAAAGTTATTCATCGAGTTGATTGACACACATTTATGTTTCTTGCATAATTCCAACACACAAGGAAATGCAAACGTAAAGAATTTCACCATCGGTAGAAAAAATATCCTCGATGAATTCCGAAATGGTTTCGTCCAGACCGTCGTCTGATCTAGTGGTGACCAATTGATTCGCTCAGACCATTGTCTAACCTAGTAGCGACCAATGGTTTCGTCCTGACAGTCGTCTAACCTAGTAGTGACCAATGGTTTCGCTCAGACAGTCGTCTAACCTAGCAGTGACCAATGGTTTCGCTGAGACCATTGTCTAACTTAGCAGTGACTAATGGTTTCGCTGAGACCATTGTCTAACGTAGCAGCGACCAACTGTTTCGTTCAGACCATTGTCTAACGTAGTAGCGACCAACTGTTTCGTTCAGACCATTGGCTAACGTAGTAACGACCAATTGCTTCGTTCAGACAATCGTCTAACGTAGTAGGACCGATGGTTTCGTTCAGACCATTGTCTAACGTAGCAGCGACCAATTGTTTCGCTCAGACCATCGTCTAACGTAGTAAGGACCGATGGTTTCGCTCAGACCATTGTCTAACCTAGTAGCGACCAATGGCTTTGTCTCACAATGGCTTTAGAAGAGTACAGTGCAACTTTTCACTTAAATTGAACAAATAAAGGTAATTTATGAACATTCATAACTCACCACTACACTTCACACTTGAAAATTTGTGACTACATCGGAATGTAACGACGCACTGTTGGAAATCTCGTAGAGATGACCAAAATGGGGGCAATTCAGGCCACACCTTCAAACAAACTAGCATCAACGTCCGTACGTCATCCGTGACGACATCGACTAAACTAACAATTTACCCTAGTCACGTACGTATCGCGGTATATACTTGAACGAATTTGGTTATTGATATGTCTCTCGCTATGTTAGGTAAATGAAGATACCTCAACCCCTTACTTCCCCATACACTCCCACACCACCTTCACAGAACTTTAGTAATATTATTTTTCTTTTTCACTTTAAAATGGAGAAATAAACTCCCCTCAGAGAAACTCCATTGCTTTTAAACATTTCTCTCACCCATTCTTCTTTGTGTGAATATATATACGTGTGTGAGTGTGTAATTTCAAAATCGTATTTTACTTGATATATGACAAGGAAGAAGAAGAGGAATCTGTTGGATGGAAAGTTTATTTTCTATTTTTTCTCCCCCCTCTCTATTTTAAACTTTCTCATTTTATTTCCCCATCCCCTATCCACCCCACCCTTCTCTCAAAGAAGAGAAAATTGCAAAAGGAGTGAGGGTTTATGTATGTTTGTAATTTATGGCTGAAGTTTCCCAGAGGCAAGCAATGCTATTATTATTAGTATTTACTCTCTCTCTTGTTCTCTTTCCATCTATCTATTCCTCTCTCTCTCTGTTCTCCTCCCTCTTTATATACTCTTCCTCTCTATCTATGCAAAACAAAAGGGAAAGCTTTAAAATAACAATGCTTTGAAGAGAGATCAATAAGAGCACACGAGTGAGGTAAGGGGGTAGTAGATAGGTTAGAATTGGGGTACAGAGTTTGGCTATTCACTGCATCAGATCGAACTTTCCAGAGAAATCCAGTGACAGAAAGTTTGTTCCGTGCTATGAATAGAGTGAAGATAGTTGGAACTTGTTCGATATCACTGATTTTAACCCTAGCAAAGTTGTTGTTTGAGTCTTCAGACTTTTGACTGGTTTGATGCAGCCCTCCATGCATCCCTGTCCTGCGCTCATCGTTTCATCTCTACATAGCTACCACATCCTACATCCGAGGCAATCTGTTTAACATATTCTAACCTTGGTCTACCCCTATACTTCTTGTCCTCGACCCTTCCTTCCATAACAAAGCTTGCTATTCCTGGATGTCTTAGTATGTGTCCTACAAACCTATCTCTTCTCTTCATTAGCAGTCGCCAGAAACATCTCTCCTCTCCCACTAGTCTTAATACCTCTTCGTTTATAACCCTAGTCTTAATACCTCTTCGTTTATAACCCTATCTGTTTTGGTTCCGAAGTGAAATGCCATGTCCTGTGGTTCGGATTCCACGTAAAAAGGAGGTCCCGTGGCTCATGATCGCATGATTAACTGTCACGTAAAACTAAAAGCTTCCTTCCTTTTTGTTTTGGTTCCTTAGTTTAGGGGCTGCGACAACGCGGTCATGTAGCCCCGTGTACCTTGGGTGTGTGTAGAATCTGTCTGATAACCGGTGTTAATTGTGATGACTGTATTAGTGTGTGTATCTGTTTTTTTTAATTCAAGAAAGGATTGCAACTTTGAATTTTTCAAATAGTTCCTACTTTTGCCACCAAACGCTACCGTCAACAACTACTAGGCATAGTTCAGAACTTAGCTACTAGACGCCACCGTAGTCGGCCTTTGGCAACGAACGTAGCAACCTAAGAGCGTTGTTTACATTCTTAACCTATACAATTTAGTTTCACACAGGTGTAATTAGTGGAAAGTTCTTTAACATGCCATATATCTATGACATGGGACCGCCGGCTTTACTTCCCCTCCGAAGGAAGGCATACTGAGGGATTTTTAACGCTCTTAAAAATCCGACGGCTTCGGCTGGGTTTGAACCTGCTATCTTGGGCATAGAAGCTCAGCATGCTACCAACTACGCCACTGAAGCCGCCTATAACCTTATCTACCCATCTGATCTTCATCATTCTCCTGTAACACCACATTTCAAACGATTCAATTCTCGTCTTTTCTGCTGCACCAATAGTCCAAGTTTCACTTCCATACAGCGCCTCACTCCAGACAAAGGCCTTCAAAAATGACTTCCTAACACCTAAATCAATATTCAATGTCAGCAGATTCCTTTTCTGTAGAAATGCTTTCTTTGCGTGAGCTAACCTACTTTTTATATCCTCTTTGCTTCGTCCATCACTGGTTATTTTGCTTCCTAAGGAGCAGATGTCTCCTACTTCCTTTAGCTTTTCACCTGCCAATTTGATGTCCATACACAGCTTAAGGAGCCACAACAATAACTATAGTGTGTGTCATAAATCTTGAACAACAATTATATACATTTCCAAGGCAACACACATCTTGCTGTTAGAAGAAAACTTCTAAATGTTCAGAATTCAAATCGTAACTTCTTAAAATTTACGCCTTGCTATGTGATGATCTCCATCGCTTCCCTCTATGTTTAGAGGAATTTGTAGACTTGTATTTTTTTTGAAGAAGGTGTTAGACCGTGGGCTACAGAATGAAACTCGCTCAAACCTTTCTGGCTTTAATTAGTGTTTCTATAAAACGTGAAAAATATATTTTTGAATTTCCTCAGAATAAACATGAAATAATTAACTTATATTGTGGAAATATAGATCCATCTTGTAGCTGAAAGTTTACCGTCCACTTTAAAACAATAAAAAGCACAAACATTCCCATAAACACGGGAGGTATGAGGGCAAACAGTGCAGAACAACACAAAGCAAGAATCAAAGTTTTGGAAAATGGACAATAACAGTCACGATTTGAGTTTTAGACTTTGCTTCTAATGCGTGTGATTCCTTAGAAATGTAATTGTTATACAAGATTTATGACAGGCACGGTTATAATATTAAAATAGTTGGTATGATTGCTTTCACGGCCAGTGAATTAAAATTCAACAATTTTTCTAGGTTTGTGCCGTATTTTGTGTGGGGTTTCACCTAGGAATACCAAGCTGGCTCATCAGCGGACTCTTGGTGTTCGTGCCCGGACCCCCACAGGAGTAGGCTGTTTGAGATTTTAGCTCTCGCAGTAAAGAAGCGCAGGTGCGTTTAATAAGAAGGGAGGTAGTGCACAGTTCGCTACTCCTGTGTGGATCTGGGCACGGATACCAAGAGCCCGCTGATGAGTCAGCATGGTTTTCTTTTTGTCGTGTGGTCTCCTGAGAGGCCGAGTGCAGGTCTTTCTAGTCGACGCCCGTGGGCGACCTGCGCGTCGGAATGAGAGATGAGATGAATGGATGAAAATGGGCAAGGATGTGAAAGGAAGCGGCCGTGGCCTGTCAGAAGGTACCGTCCCAGCATTTGCCTGTAGTTGAGAATGGGGAAACCACGGAAAACCATTTCAAGGACGGCCGACGGTGGGGCTCGAACCCACTCCTACCGAGTCAGCAAATAGCTTGACCCCATAGCCTAACGCTGCGCTTTAGGGAGCGTAGCCACCACTGTCGATTAGTCAGCTTTGTGTTCCTGGGCGAAGTCCCACACAAAATTAAATTTTATTAAAAAAATAGTGCCCGACTTCACCCGGCGGATTTACTTGTTTTATGGATGACAATGAATACTACTACAGAACTGGAGCGCTCAAGGATAAGGATCGGAAAGCACCAACGCTTATTGCAGCTGGTAACCTCAGTATAATGCACCAACACCATCGCCCTTGAACAGAGGCATACTATTGTCATGATAACTGTTTTAATGGGCCTAAGAAATCTTTTTGCACTAATTACTCCCCGTGACTGCAATTTATAAGCAGCTCGCAATTATGCACCAGAACACTGCTATGGGCGACATGATGCAGCCCGCATTGCCAGGTAACAATAGACTTAGGTATTATTGAAGCTGTTCTGGACCGCTTGTTCTTCCGACTTAATGAACAAAAATCAATTTTTAAGGTTACCATAGAGGTGTAGCCTAATGCTACATAGCCTAAACTATTCCTCTTGAATCTGGCTATCATTTGAGTCGTCCAGAATAAGAATCATTTTCATGAGAAACGTTTCTCTGGACTTTGCCTCGCGTATCTTTTGTGTTTGTTGTTTTCTACTTTTTTCTTTTTGCTTTGGTTTTTGGTTTTGTGTTTGCTTTGTGCTATTGCCTTTGAATTTTTAATTTTTGCTTTTATTTCTTGTTTTGGTTTTGTGTTTGTTTTCTAGTTTTGCTCTTTTTGAATTTTGCTCTTTGCTTTGTGTTTCTTGTTTTTTTGTTTTCTACTACCTTATTGCTTTTGTTTTTGAATTTTGCTTTTTGCTTCGTGTTTTTGGTTTTTGGTTTTATGTTTGTTTTCTGGATAATCAAAATAAAACATAAAAAAATAAATTAAAACAAAATAAAACAAAACAAAATAAAACAATATAAAGTAAAATAAAGTAAAACAAAACAAAATCAAAAGAAAACAAAACAAAAAATAATAATTAAACAAATCAAAATAAAACAATATAAAGTAAACTAAAGTATAATAAAATGAAGTAATTAAATAATTTTACGACATGATCCTTATTCACAAGTGGACTAAACGAGTTTTGCAACTGGACGACTCATATACAAAAATAAATTTTCAAATCTGACTGGTAGTTCCAGAGATTAGCGCGTTTAAACAAACAAACAAACAAACAAACAAACAAACAAACTCTTCAGCTTTATTATATTAGTAGCCTATAGATTATTGTTTTAGCTCTTGACACTGTATGTTTCCCATAACCGCTAAGTTCACGTTTAAGATAAGTGTCCGTTTAATAAAGGGTCTGTTAAAGGTAGGTATTACTGTATAAGGAACACACATCTCAAATGGCTTTTCGCAATGGCCTCGCGTATCACACACACAGTCCTAAGTGTCTAAGGACGCTGATCAATGGCATTACATAGCACATCAAAAGAGGACGCTTCAAACGGGCTATGTATGGGTGTCTCTTCTTGCATGCCATTTCCTGAAGCACACGCCATAATTTGCAGTCAAGAGGATTAGGTCCGGGGCACCAGAGGGCCAATTAGTCGCGTAAATTAAGTCCGGTATATTTGTCGCAAGCCACTGCTGAGTTGTCCGTGCTTCATATAGGCCTACTGGTGCAAAATCTATAAGACTTACGTAAGTCATGTCCGTTGCCTAGTAAACCCCTTACTAGCCATGACCAAGAAGCATCCCTTACTAATTTGGTTTTTAAATGATAATAATAATTATTATTATTATCATTTCTGTCGTTCATGAGAAACAAAGCATATTTCTCTTCCGGAAGTCAGAATATTACAACAGCTCTCTCCAAGCCCACGGGCAGAACATGTATAAACTAAAAGCATACCTTTGTGAACAGTAGCACTTTAAGTGGACTTATTTCCATTAGAGATTTCTTAGAAGACTTAAACTGAGAGTTGGTCACAGCAAACATTCCTAACTTTCCAGACTGTCTCCGCATTTTCGAAAGGGACACACATTTCTGTTCCTTACTCATAACATTTCTTAGTATTGGAGTTTCCACAACAATTGTAAGGTCAAGCCAAGCCAGCCCTAACGCTTATGGTCTGATTGGCTGCCACCCCCCTCTTACCACTAGAGATACACGCTATTGGTGAATCTCTGTTTGTGTCGAGCATTTCTCCCACCAGAGAAATCTAATGATATATACTGATGCACAGCTCATTCTCGATCTCTTCACAACAAGTAACAACTTCATCACTTTCAACGAGACCCAGTGTCACTGCTATAGAGCTGTCTCTGTATTAGACAGACTCTTCATATTTAAGGCTTCATGTAAAGTGTATTATAAAAGTACTTAAGGTGTTGGTAACCAATAAACACACATCATTCTCAACGTCTTCTATTCTTTGTGAGTATAACAATATACAGCCCGGTAGAACTCGAGCGGACCTAAATAGTAGATCCTCAAGCATTATTCAAATTAAGTGAGTGTCGATAAGTTCACTCTTCTCCAACTAGACAACTGGCCGGAGATCTACGAAAAACTTATCTCGTATACCCTTCCCCACCAACATACATAGCCTACTTCAGATCCCGATCAGACGCTTAAGCATTACCCTTGCACAGCTCTTGAAGACGTCTGACATCAACATTTGATCTTATTGCTTGCCAAGGTGGATGAGTGGTTATCGTGTCGGACTACCAACCCTAGCTTGCAGGCTCGCTCCTGGCCTTGGTAAGTGATTTTTGAAAGGCGACAAAAATCACGACACGCATGTCATACGTTGTTGGCATGTTAAATAACCCATTTGAATTCAGTAGGCCGTGTTCATGATGGCAAAATTAATGTCGGGATTTTCCGCCAGCAAAGAAGTTCTTCCTTTCTCTACTAGACAGCGCTATAGTGTGAAGGAGCTTAGATATCTAACCTCCTCGACTTTCATAGCGCTCCAAGGAACAATAACAATCGACATGCAAGCTGCCCTATGGGCGTCAAATACCAAAGCTTGCACCTGGCACCCAAGGCCATACGATATTATTATTATTATTATTATTATTATTATTATTATTTGGAGAGAGGGTGTAATTTATAAATTACTTCAAATTATCCCTTGTAAGACACTGGCTCGTCTTGTAAGCAACATGCTGAATGATAGAAGCTCCCAGGTCATCATGGGCAGTGAAATTAGCAAACCAAGTAAATTAAATAATGGACTACCTCAAGGATCAGTGCTTGCCCCACTCTTGTTCAGCCTCTATATATCAGAGTTGCCCTCCACAAAATCGAGGAAGTTTGGATATGCTGACGACTGGGCAATTACTACTAGAGATCCATGTTTCGAAAGTACAGAAGGGACGCTGACAAATGATCTTTCTGCACTTGGAGATTATTTTCGCAAATGGAGACTTCAGCCAAGCACAACTAAGACCGAAGTTGCTTGCTTCCACATGAACAATAAAATGGCAACAAGGGAACTTACGGTTTACTTCAATAACATCCTCCTTCGCCATAACAGACATCCCAAGTACTTGGGCATAACACTGGATAGAACATTGTCATTCAAAGAACACCTACGAATGACTTCTGCCAAAATGAAGACAAGAAACAACATCTTACGGAAATTATGTGGCACCACTTGGGGTGCCAATGCAACTACTCTCCGTTGCTCAGCTCTAGGTTTAGTTTATTCTGTTCCTGAGTATTGTGCTCCGGTGTGGATAAATAGTCCGCATGTAAGATTAATAGATGTACAAGGAATAACACCATGCGGATGACAACAGGAACAATTATGTCAACTCCTAGACAATAGCTTCATATTCTCAGCCACATCCCACCACCTCATTTGCGGCGATGCAACATTTTGATAAGAGAATATAGAAAGATCCAGACCACCAAACAACTACCAATCCATGGAGGCATTGGTGATCTACATGTGAAACGAACGTTCAAGACATCCACCTATCTGCACAGCGGAGAATCTTGCAACTAACAAATTCAACCTTACTGAGAAATGGTTTTCTGATTGGAATTCGTTTGCCCCTCCAGAGAGTACAGTAATGTCATGCATAACTGAGCAGGTGCCAGGGTTCACTCAGCCTAGAAAGACCTGGTCAAAATTAAATAGAATCTGGACCAATCACGGTGTATGCGGCGATCTCCTGTACAAGTGGAGGAAAAAATCTTCGTTATGTTGCGAGTGCGGTGCTGAAAGACAGACTGTTCGGCACCTAGTTCAGGAATGCCCACAAACATCATACAATGGTGACTTCGGTGACTTCTTCCTAGGGACACCACAGGCACTTCATTACGTTTCGAAACTTGATGTCAAATTGTAAATAATTTTCATGTATTCCATACGATAAATAAATAAATATTATTATTGTTATTATTATTATTATTTGATATTATTAAACAAACACTGAATTTTCGGGCCAAAAGACTTTGACAAGATCATTAAAAACGATAAGAAAGTTTCAAAATATTCGACCAACCATTCTAAGTTAACAGAAGGCGTTTATTTGTGCAGGGAGTTTCGCAGCGGGATAAAGTTAAAATTATCATACATAACTTATAATCCAGGATATTCATATGGATGGGCGACTTCAAATTGAGTAAGACCTCCACAACACACATTTCATTTTTTGAGCTCCTTGAATCAAGACAATACATTTTTATGAATATATTAAATTATAACTTTAGACTTTTGCTTTCTGATTTTTATACGAGTAATATTTTCTTGATTAATAATGTAAGGACGTCCATTTCGTAATGTTTATTTATATGTTCATTAATATCATTGTTTCATAAAAGATACATATCAAGTTGTTAAGAAAAAGGAAGGAAGATTGCAGTTTTACGTGACCGTGAATCTCATGATTATGAGCCACGGGAGGTTGTTAAGAGTATTAGCAGGTGTCAACGAGGGAGGATCGAAAAGTTTTTGCCCCTAATTGTTTTTTTAAACACACACACACAAAACATACAGGTAATTACAAACGACATTTGCCTCACCGCAGCACTACATTTGAGATGCCCCTGTGGTAGAATTCAGCCGGCTGACTGTGAAACCATCGTCGGACTGCTGTCTTGGCGTCATCGTTGCATGTGAATAGCTGTGCTGCCAGGAACTTCTTCAGAGGACCAAAAAGGTGGAAATCACTAGGGGCGAGGTCCCGACTGTTTAGACTCTCCCAGGGATATGACCGGAGCTTGTTGGCGGTTCTGGTTGCCACATGTGGTCTCACATTGTCATGGTCTGCTTAAGAAGTTCCTGGCAGGACAGCAATTCATGTGCAACGATGACGCCAAGACAGTAGTTCGACGATGGTTCCACAATCAGCCGACAGAATTCTAACGAATGTCTGAAGAAATGTGTAGACAATGTGGAAAAATATTGAAAGATACTTAGAACAGTATGTATATTTGTAATTACCTGTATGTTTTGTTTTTTTAAGAAAAACTTTTCGATCCGCCCTCGTATTCCAGGAATTGTAACGATTTTGTGTTGACCGATTGAAAGCTATAACATTGTTGTTAATAAGGCAACACTGAAAAGTTGTTTCAAAGCTCCTCTTACGATAAAATATTCTAATTCATTTGTGAAGTCCCGTGTACTTGGGTGTGTGTTAAATTCGTTTTATAACCTGTGTGTGTGTGGTTTAGAAGCCCTGATCTCTGGGACTTGCTGCACACACCCAAGTACACGGGGTGAAATGTCCACTATACAAGTTAGGGTTACAAACGAAGAGGTATTAAGACGAGTGGGAGAGGAGAGATGTTTCTAGCGACTGCTAATGAAGAGAAGAGATAGGTTGGTAGGACACATACTAAGACATCCAGGAATACCAAGCTTAGTTATGGAAGGAGGGGTCGAGGACAAGAACTGTAGGGGTAGACCAAGGTTAGAATGTAAAAACAGATTGCCTCGGATGTAGGGTGTGGCAGCTATGTAGAGATGAAACGATTAGCTCAGGACAGGCAGGCATGGAGAGCTACATCAAACCAGTCAAAAGACTGAAGACTCAAAGCAACAACATGTACAAGCCCCTCAAAACTACAAGCATCAACCCATCGCGGATTCTCCTGAAGAAGATGAACGGCGAGCCAGAGGACATCGGGAGTGAAGTGAACTTAACGGTACCGCTTCGTACAGCTGTTTATATCTCAATGACGGAGCAAGATCCTGCGGTCGGTTCAGGCTGAGTGGACCAACCTCATCCAACAGAACAGAAAGTTTTCGATTTCACTCAACCATCCCACAAATGACATCACTGAGGCACTTTCAATTCAGCGCAGAGTTTTAGCACGAAGACGATAAGCAAATATACGTCTTTATTCCTTCATCGATAAAATAATCAACAGATCTAGCCCTCAATGTTGATAACATCCTAGACTAGACCTTCCATGATCACTGTTCCTTTTTTTTTTGGTGGCGTAGTTGGTAACATTCTGATATTATATGCCCAAGATCGCGGGTTCAAACCCGGCGGAGGTAGTCTGATTCTTTATGAGCATTAAAAAAACACCTCAGTATGCCTTCCTTCGAAGGGGAAGTGAATCCGGCAGGCCCATGTCATTTATTTATTTATTTATTTATTTATTTATTTATTTATTTATTTATTTATTTATTTATTTATTTATGGCATGTAAAAGAACCTTCTACTAACTACAATTGTGTAAAGATAAATTTGTAGGTTAGACTTGATTAACGCTCTATAAAGTTCAAACGTTCGCCGCCAGGTACCGGTTACGGTGCCATCTTGTAGCCAAGTTCACAGCTAGGTGTCGTTGATGGTAGCATTTGGAAGCAAAAGTGGGAACTACTTCAAATTGATCGTCTGCAGTCCTTACCTGAATTTCAGATAACACACACTAATACAGCCATCACAATTAACACCGGTTATTAGACAGATTCTACACACACCCAAAGTACACGGGGCTACATGACCGCGTTGTTGCAGGCCCTAAACTGAGGAACCAATCAACCTTTGTTGGTGCATTATTTTGCAATTTTCGTTGTTTTCTCCACTTTTTCAAAAGTAAAGAACACACTAAACGTTTCTTACGAGGTGCCGGCATGATGACACGCGGTAGACTGACGATTGTTCACCGGAATCTCAACCATATCCGGTCGATTAGATTAGCAGTTTGCCTTTTCTACCACTACGATCGCTGGTGTGAGTAAATGAAACTCAACCATATCCGGTCGATTAGATTAGCAGTTTTCCTTTTCTACCACTACGATCGCTGGTGTGAGTAAATGAAACTCAACCATATCCGGTCTATTAGATTAGCAGTTAGCATTTTCTACCACTACGATCGCTGGTGTGAGTTAATGAAACTCAACCATATCCGGTCGATTAGATTACCAGGTTGCCATTTCTATCACTACGAGTCAATGCAGAGATTTACTTAATCCCTTAAAACTACTTCCGGTGTGAATTAAAAAAACATAAAATGCTTGAGAGTATTGTGTGAAGGAACACATTAAAGATAATAAGGTTATGTTCGAGCAAGACGAGTTTGCCAGAAAACTATGTTGAAGAGGCTCATTATAGTTCAAGTTACATTATAATACAGATTCTCCACCAATCAGAGCTTAAGATTGTCATTACGATACAGCTGTTTGACCAATTAGGAATGGATAGCATCGCACCTCCGCTGACTTCCACGGCCTCCTATTTTAAATTTCACTGCGTGGCTAGTGTCATAGAGGGGCATTCGAGGAGACCGTGGCCGAATACAAGGTATTCTCTGCGTCTCACGTGCTCTGTTCAGTCAACGAAACTGGCGGAATCTCGACAGATATTTAGCCTATGAATATTTATGTTAGAACATATAATAACGTGATAATTATCGTCGAACATAAACAGTCGTATGCAACTCGCCTATAATGGTAATTAATTATTGCCATTATAGGCTTGTTGGGAAGCCTCCGTGGCTTAGGCGGCAGCACGCCGGCCTCTCACCGCTGGGTCCGTGGTTCAAATCCCGGTCACTCCATGTGAGATCTGTGCTGGACAAATCGGAGGCAGACAGGTTTTTCTCCGGGTACTCCGGTTTTCCCTGTCAACATTTCATTCCAGCAACACTCGCCACTATCATTTCATTTCATCTGTCATTCATTTAATCATTGCCCCCAGAGGAGTGCGTCAGGCCTCGGCAGCCGGCACAGTTCATATCCTCGCCGCTAGATGGTGGCTTCATTCATTCCATTCCTGACCCGGTCGGAGACTGGAAGCAGGCTGTGGATTTTCATTTTCATAGGCTTGTTGCATAATGTATTATAATTTCGCTAGGCTTTGAATCGAAAAGTAAACGAGCGACTTTAGGCTGTTATTCCGAAACTGCATTTAGAGCTGAAGTGATTTTCGAAATTACACGGTGATTATCTATGTGCGCTCCGATAAACACGGCAAGCCAGTTGTGAATGGCGCAGATCGCGGGCCACGTACGCGATTCAGCCGGCGGTGGCGCGCTCCGCTGTCTCATATCGTAGGTTCACAAGTGTTTTGTTATTCATATGGGCGTGTATCTGCAAACCTTAGACGTTAGTGTTGCACGTTTAGTGAGTATTGTGATTACTGTGATTCTTGATCATGCCTAGACACCAATTCACATTGCGCGAACGGGTGTACTGTACATCCAAAATTCGTGTATGAAAAGCAAATAATCTTGTTCTGAAACGAGACGAAAATTTCGAATCAAGTTTCCAGGAAGACCTGTGCCTAATGTCAGTACAATTAGGAGGCTCGCTAAACGATTTAAGGAAACAGGCTCCTAAAATAATAAAAGAGTTGACAGACATTCTTTCATCCGAAGATGTCAGGTGTGTGTTACAAGAGAGGGAGGACATTTTCAGCATCGCCTATGAGCTCTGTAAGTACACATTATTGAACATGTTTGGTAAAAGTGTGAAAGTACGCGCCACTACCGGCTGAACTGGGTGCGCGCGCCCGCTGGCTTAGACTTGCCGTGTTTATCGGGGCCCACATAGATAATGACCCTGTATTTTTTTTTTTTTGATAGAGATCTTCAAGGCTTAACATTTGAAATCTTTCCGGGCCCTTTAGCCCTTCAACTTTTGGCAAAATTGTGGACATTGCTTAATTTTACGTTTATGGCTGCTGAGATATGTTTTCTACATTAAAATAGAGTGTTAACTTGTTTTTATTTTAAATGCTGCCGTTACTAAACCCGTCATCACAAATCGAAGCATTCACAGTATTAATGAACTTGTAATACACAGTTTACGTAATGAAACGAGTCTGCCAAGAATGGGAACACGCATCATTACAGAGACAATTAAACTACAGCTACAAGATGTTTACAGTAGAGAAAGTAAATCGTACAGCGCTCGACACTCAGTTTAGATTACACACTTGGCTTGGCAGCCGTTCAAACACGTGGAAGAGAAACAAATGTTAAACCGGCAGTTAAAGACAAGGAATAAATAAATACATAGAAGAATATTCACGATTCTAAAGAGAATGAAGTACGTAACATGAGTTAGCGTGCAACTGGAGAACAGCTGAAGTTATTTGGAATTCTCAATACAGTAGAGAGTCGATCATCCGGACCGTCGATAATGTGGATTCATTTCCGGTGAAAAAAGTTAAAGCGAATACTTACATATTTGTCATTTGTAGGCCTTCAGTCGGTCTACACGATTATGCCCAATGAATGGGCGGGGTACCAGATATACATATCTCAAATTAACAATGACTACGAAAATCAGGCTTTTGCGTTCTTAAGTGTTCTCTACTCTCTTTTACGGTGTTGAGACATGGACTCTGACAGTGTTGTAAACGGTTAGAGGCCTTTGCAATGTGGCTGTACAGAAGGATATTGTGGATACCATGGACAGGTCATGTCACAACAGTTGAGGTTCTCAATAAAAATAAAAATAAAAGAGTGAGAAAACCCAATGAAGTATTAACCAGCGTGAAAATAAGGAAAATCTAATACTTAGGACACATCATGAGGAATACCGACAAATACCATCTACTGCAGTCTATTAAAGGAAATTTATTTATTTATTTATTTATCGTATGGCCATAACGAATAGAATAAAAACGTGTGATCTCTTCTCCCTCAATAGCATGTAATGAAAACGGATCGGGTTGGCACTCGCCGCTACGCTGCGCTAGAGTCGACTTGAGATTGTTGATTTCCACATATGTTTATGTGTTTATGTGCGATATATTAAGTATTTAATCGGTCGGAGTGTTTTGGTGGTGTTCTGTGCAAACGTTTATTGATATACAAGTGCTTACACTATTACTTCATAGTATTAATACATGAAATGCTATTGTAGGAAGCATTAACTGAAATGGAATTTAATTTCTTGTGTGTTGACGTTATCTTCGTGTGTTAAATTTATTGTTATATAAAGTAAGGAAACAGCAGTTTTGCCCTTACATTTTCATGAGTGCTTAATGTGAGTAGTGAAGATGCCTTGCTGTTTTATACCAGGATGCAGATCTAGCTATGGGGACTGTAAAGAGGTCACACGGTTTTTCAAACCACCTAAAGATAAGGAACGTTTTATCAAGTGCAAAGGGGCCATACCAGGGAAAGATAGGGAACTTACTGAAAAGTCCTACATCTGTGATGCTCACTTTTCAGAAGATTTAATTGTTAAATTTGACAAATTTGTGATAGAAGGGAAGGAAGTCGTACTTCTCCCAAGAACCAACTGGCGATTGAGAGACTATTCTGTTCCACATATATTTCCAAATTTGCCTAAGTATTTGTCCAGTATGGTGTAAATAAAATGCTCTTGATGCCATTAAAGACTACTTCTGTGAAGAAAGGGATGAGAATATAAAGACAATGAGTTTAAAAACATATATCTACCGTATTGCTGAAGGAGGCGTGATCAGTTTTAGGCAATAGCCTACTCTAAGAAGGGGTCATGACTGTGCCTTCTATGTCTGTTAAATGTTAAGTGCTTCTGAAATGATGGTATTGAGTTTGGTGTTTGTGGAGTGAAATGTATGGGTATAATTGATTTTTGTAATATTCTAAGGTAAAGTTGAAGGAGCCGTGATCGGGTTTAGGCAATAGCCTATGAAGGGGTCATGACTATGCCTTCTATGTCTTCTATGTCTGTTTAATGTTAAGTTCTTCTGAAATGAAGGTAGGTTACTGATTTTGCTCTTTGTGGAGTGAAATGTATGGTTATTATTGAATTTTATAGTAATCTACGGTAAAGTTGAAAGTTGCGTTCGTACGGCTTTTTTTTGTCTTTGTTGCAAGTCTGTTAAGGGAATGTAACATGTGTAACAATGTGAAGAAATCCTTTCTGATAGCGAGGTTATTTTTCCGTTCTTATTTTTAATTTGCCGATAGCTGGCAAAACAAATTGCATTTTGAACTTGCTCTCTATCTTCGCTTATTGTCAAAACTGGACTATTACAGGAGACGACTTATTAAATTATAATTGGGCACAGTAAAGTAAGTGGAGATGTCGAACTTATTAGCGCCTATGAGGATATCTTGCGGTGATTTAACATGTAAAACAGGTCGCAAGGTTTTAAAAGTCTCGTAAGCGCCAATGCTAACTTACATCACAAATCGGAGCCAGCGCTGCGCTGCGGCAGACCAGGCGTACTAGGCCAGTGATATCACTTCTTGTATGGCTTTTAGTGCTGGCAGTGTCCAAGGACATGTTCGCCTCGTCAGAGGCTGTAGCTGCTTCAAGCGGACACCCATGGGGTGAGCTACTAATTCCGTTCAATTTCAAGTAGTTCCAACTTTCACTACGAACGTTGGAACTTTTATAGAGCGTTCCAAGGGAATTTAACCTAGAAATTTAGCTTCACACAAGTTTAGTCTTTGGAAGGATCTTTTTCATGCCATAAATCTATGACATGGGACCGCCGGCTTTACTTCCCCTCCGAAGGAAGACATACTGCAGGATTTTAACGCTCTTAAAAAATCCAACGACTTCAGCCGGGTTTGAACCCGCTTTCTTGGGCACAGCAGTTCAGCATGCTACCAACTACGCCACCGAAGCCGCTTATTCAAGGAAAAATACCAGGGAAGAGAAGTGTTGGACGGAGAATATCCTCACAGCCTGGACCTCCAAAACGTCCACTGAATTATTCCGAGCTGCAAGTGATAGGAAGTGCACAGTCAAAATGGTTGCCAACATCCGGAACGGTTAGGAACCAGAAGATGATGTTCAGTTGTCACTAGGGACCGGATATTTTGAAAATGCATATGCAAATGTATATTTTGTGGGTTTATTGCATATTCTGAACATAACATTTTCTGTCTGGATAAACAGCCCTCATGTGAAGAGAATAGATGTTAAATTAAATGACACAATGAGAATGATCACAGGCACGATCAGATCAACTCCTATTCAGTGGCTGCCTGTATTAAGTCATATTCCCCCACCCCACCTCCGCAGATGCGATGAATGAATACAAGAAGATCCAGATTAATCAAAGACTGCCCAGTCATGAGGATATCCACCACCTACATATAGCTAGACTGAAGTTAAGATATCCACCCATCTGTACGGTGGAGAATCTTGTAATGTGTAATTTCAACCTGACTGAGAAATGGTCTAATGAATGAAGACAATTCGCCCCAGCAGAGTCTTTGGAAATGCCATGCATCACACAGAAGGTACCTGGCTTTGAACAACATCGGAAAGTATGGTCCAACCTAAACTGGATCCGTGCTAACCATGGTGTCTGCTATACAATGGAGGAAAAAAGTCATCTTGTTGCGACTGTGTTGCTGAGAGGCAAACTGTGAAGCACATCACCCAAGAATGCCCACTGAGTCGTTTCAACGGAGAGAGAAGTGATTTTTTTTCCTGTGGACGCCACAAGCGATTAACTATGTGAATGAAAATCCACAGCCTGCTTCCAGTCTCCGACCGGGTCAGGAATGGAATGAAAGAAGCCCCCCATCTAGCGGCGAGGATATGAACTGTGCCGGCTGCCGAGGCCTGACGCACTCCTCTGGGGCAATGATTAAATGAATGGCAGATGAAATGAAATGAGTGGAGAGTGTTGCTGGAATGAAATTTTGACAGGGAAAACCGAAGTACCCGGAGAAAAACCTGTCTGCCTCCGTTTTGTCCAGCACAGATCTCACATGGAGTGACCGGGATTTGAACCACGGACCCAGCGGTGAGAGGCCGGCGTGCTGCTGCCTAAGCCACGGAGGCTTGTGTAAATATTAATCTGTAACTCATGTATACGCCATACGATAAATAAATAAATCTAGCATAAACATTTGAAATTAAGTATAATTTAAGACATCTTGAACAAAATAGGTTTCGCCTTCGTGTTGGACATCCTTTGTAAACAACAATCTGAGCAACAGATAACGAGATAACAGTATTTTACGCTTGGCATTTCAAAAAATGGATGGGGGTAGGGCATTCCTTTCACCATTTCGGCATCCAGTAGCCCGGGGTTAGTTTTGAGATGGGTTTCTTCAGTCTGCATATCGTTTACCCAAAATGCCTAAAGAGAAGAGAAGACATCAGTGGGGGTCAAGTAATAGTAATTATTCAACTGATGGCTTTGTCGTCTATTGTCAAGTGTGCTCGAAAGAAGAGAAAAATAATCAACTTGAACAACGTGCAAAAACGACAACATTACGGCAAAGGAGAGAAAGACGATGTCAAAATTTCCATCTACAGAGGCAACAGCCAATCAAACTGATCTGATTTTTCTCAAAAAATCCCTTGCAGGTTCCCGTTTTGCCGACTGTCATTGGCAAATCTCTCAGTTCGGAGAGGACTAGGTCTAACTTTCGTTTCGCCCTTCGCTCGTAGCAATGCCTAACTGACAGGTTTCTACGGCCGCTCTGCGCGGTTATGGAACGCGCTGCCAGGGGATGCCAAGATCTTGCCTCTTCGGAAATTCAGGCCGTACATAAAAAGGTACATTGTATAAACTTCTGTATGAATGATTGTCTCGCCGAATGAATGAATGAATGTATGGAGTGATTGAGGTGATGAAAGTGCGTGCTTGAGAGAGAGAGAGAGAGAGAGAGAGAGTGAGTGAACTATGTTAATATTCTATATATGTAAATAATGCAAATATCTTTGTAAAACGTGCAAAATCAAATGTAAATGTAAAATACAGTATAAATTGTGCCAGTGAAACATGTAATATGTGTGTGTGGGGATTGCCCTGTTTCACTAGGCCTTCCATACTTTTGTTGATTTATGGTAAATAAATAATAATAACTAGCATTGCCCGTCGCGGCTTCGCCCGCGAATATTCTAATTGTAAAGAATACACTTAGCGAAATCTCAATCATGAATGCTATGACTGATTTATCCTAGGTATGAATGATCAGACTATCAATTCAGCTACTGGTGCAGTGATTAGGGGTTTGTCATTCCTCCATAGGTATATCAGAGCGAAGTTAGTTTTCTGGGAATATCACACACACTGTTAATTTAAGGGCCTTTAAATGTGAATTTCGGAGACCCTTTATAGTCGGGTGAAAAAGACCTTTCGTACCACACTCACACGTGAAAAGTGCGTGACAAAATTCTAGACTGCCCCTTGACCCCCTTAAGCGCATTATACTGTATGTATTGATGAATTTTACAGCATAATTTGGTTCAGTGATAACCTTATTAGTAGGGCTAGGATTTTTAGGTACTTAAAATCGGGGAAATATTTATTTTTTATGTATTAAAAATACCAGAAATATGTGACAACAATGTAAAAATATGTAATTATAATTTAGTTTATTAATGTGAATATAAACAATATGCAGTAGCCTACTCACGAATGCAATTTATTCTATGTCTCACTGACTACTGAAGCATTACAATACACAACGAGATACATCTTCAGGTTATCCATCACAAATGACCGACGATTATTGCGAAACACTTATTCTGAAGGCGCGAAACTGCGGCAATATGTTTCTTGCCCTTGAGGTGCTGTGTAACTTGAGATCGCTGTTCAGCCTTGACTGCTTTCTCATATGGTTGGCAGAACAGAACGCCCCCATCAGAAGTAAAATTATCTCTAAATTCTGCAGCCGACGATAACTTGTAGTTGTTTTTACTTTAGGCATCGTAGAACTGCCTTACACTTCACAGTGCCAGAAATGAACTGCATGTGAGTGACACTGGTTCCAGGTTGTGGGGGGAGGGGGGAAGGTCTAGCACGTGGTGCAATATGGCTATGGACAAGGAAATCCCCGGCTTCCACTGTGAGTTAAGAATAACACAGTTGCAAGCTGACATACGCTCTGCATGAAGATTTGATATCTCACAGGATCTTCCCCGTTGAAGCAACACAGAACAACAATGCAATAAAATGAAATAACTAGCATACTGGTTTAAAAAAGTAAATAATATGTCTTTTTATGTGCTAATAAGTGAAAAGCAGGAATTTATGTATTTATAAAAAATGCTTAAAATATGTATTTACATACAAAAATTATTTACCTAAAAATCCGAGCTCTACTAATAACTAGGGTTCGGAAGTTTAAGACCTAAAGATGTACAAAATATGCAAGCAAATATGCCCTAAAACTATAAAATATGCCCTAAAACTAGCTGAATATGCCCTAAACTATAAAATATGCCCTAAAACTAGCTGAATATGACCTAAAACTATAAAATATGACCTAAAACTAGCTGAATATGCCCTAAAACTAGCTGAATATGCCCTAAAACTATAAAATATGCCCTAAAACTAGCTGAATATGACCTAAAACTATAAAATATGCCCTAAAACTAGCTGAATATGACCTAAAACTATAAAATATGACCTAAAAACTATGAAATATGACATGAATTTTGAGATAGGTAGAGTATTACTAACATACAGTAAATGCTAAATGACATCCGTAGAGGAGCGCTTTCTTGGAATTAGGTCTTCTAAACCTACTATCTGCCTGTTCCAGGAAAAGAAAGGAAAATATATCCACTACACTGTTCGGATATCCTGTGCTTGAAACTCGACGCAGATAACACGTACCTTGTTAACGACGCATCAATTTAAACAACAATGCTGAAATTATAACCAAATATGACCTTATATCACTAATATATGACCAAATATGACCTTACATCACTAATATAAGACAAAAACAATAAAAATAGCCGAAATATGCAATTATAGGCAACATCAAATTGCTTTAAACGTGGCCAGGGACCCGTCATTCAAACTTATTTTTTAGATTTCGGGTAAAATGAGCTAGGGAAAAAATATGACTTTTCATTAACATCCGAACCTTACTTATAACCGTCTGGAAACGTTCACAGTAATGTAATAATTGGAATTGCATTGCGTCTTACAGAAATAGATGGACCTGTGAGATTCTGTTACCATGGTTACCGTCTTGCATTCTTTCATTATTTCATTGTAAATATATAGATGTTTTATGGTATTTATTTAATTGTGAGTCATTTAAAGAGTAAGTGAGTGCGTTTCGCTTACGCATTGGGTTATGCTGAATCTGTAGGTACCCCATATGTGCAGGTTGGTGTTAATGGGACCTTATTTTCGGTACAAAACTGGAATGGGACCTTAGCAGAATAATATGGGGAGGGATAAGTTTGGCTTATTGTTATGTGTATATATTTCAATTTCAATGCATATTTTCTACATTTTTAGTGCATATTTGCATGCATATTTTAATCGTTTTATCCGGTCCCTAGTTATGGCTGTGTGTGTGACCTGTGTCCTTGATTCTCGTGCACTGATCGGTCGAGTGTTAGTGATGATTGGGGCCAGGAGTACATCATCTTAATAGTTGCCTGAGGCGGTAACCTTGAAGATCCGGCCGAGGACCCACATACCATCTCTACACAGCGCGCTCACCTCGTGTTCCTATAGTTAACCTGAGGTCGAGCGAGCTTATGGATGAGATTTAGTGTGTTTCTTTCTGTCCTTCAAATATATACTCACTGGATACTTCCTGTTTTCACGAGGTCCATGTCTAAAGAGGCGAGACGAAACCTCTGATTCTCCCTATTCATTAGAAGTCTTATTAATTTCTATTTCAAGTCTTTGCTGACCTCCTTCAGATTTAGCTAAAGGCGTGATGTGAACTAACATTCATTCTACCAATGTACTGTATTATTGATGTCGAATTGGCAGGTGAAAAGCTAAAGGAAGTAGGAGACTTCTGTTACATAGGAAGCAAAATAACCAGTGATGGAAGAGGCAAACAGGATATAAAAAGTAGGTTTGCACAGGCAATATACCAAATACCATATTCTACATCCAATTGCGATGGAACTTTGGTGAGTTCTTGTGTACCCTCCTGCAAAGGTTTAAGAATTAGTACATCTATTTTGCAATAGGTGGCATACGAGTAGATTCAACAAATGGGAGACGCCGCACGAATCGTTTCAAGAAAATCCCGTATGCGTTCATATAGGTTACCATTCATCCAATTGCGATGAAACTTTGGTGAGTTGTGTACAATTTAGAGGCAGTTTACGGAAAAAGAAAAAAAATCCGTTTCCAAAATCACTTCAACAAACAAAGTTACAACTCCAACACTTTCTTTGAATGGCATTGCAACGCATGCCGGGTACAGCTAGTCCCCCATAAATTAACTGGGCCTACCTAAATAAATGTTCATAATATTTGCGTTGTTGGTTACAAATATCTCGTAAACGGTTGATTCTGGGGCTTTAGAACAATCCGAGTTTTGTTTCTCACATCATGGGGATTAAAGTTAGGTTTGTCTCGTATTTCTACAATAACTTAGATATTTCGCCTATATTAGCATATATTTCGAGGGGGCTTCTCCCGTTGCCCCTCTTTTGAGAGGTTTGGTGAAGAGTAAAAAGAAACTCGTTACACGCTGGAATCAGTCGTGCTTTTTCTCTTCTCTCTTCGAGGACAAGATGGAGGCAGGTGTGTCCTGTAGGTTGAGGTGGATATGATGTCAGCCAGGTATGTCATCCAAGGTATGTATGCTAGTCTTTTTTCGATGAATTCGGAGATCTGGAGGATGAGTTTCAGGTATCTGGCGTTTAGATTTTAAAGTTTCCTCATGTTGGGGATGCCGAGTTTATAATAATAGAGGAACAAGAAAGGAAAATTTTAAGAAAACGTTTTGGCCCTGTTTGTATAGAGGGAATATGGAGGGAACAATCATCCCATTCATTCTGAAAAATTCTCTCACACTTTTCGCAAAAGACGATTGAAATTTCGTGGGCACATTATTAGAATGAATAATAACAGACTAACTAAAAGAATTCTCAACCTGGCCCTCTCATTCGTGAAATTGAAACAGATCTCCAGGAAATCAACATCTCAGAAGACATTGTACGGGACAGATGTAAATTCAGAACCAAAATCGACAATCAGCAATTTAGAGACAAACCCAACACCAGAGCCACTATAACTAGGACAGAGCAACGAAGGAAGAAGCTCAGCGAGAGGATGAAGAGATTTTGAGAGGAAAAGAAGACCAACACATCAGCTATGCAGGTTCAATCGTGCTCCTGAGTAGGGCATATCGATGTAAAAACAAACAATAATAATAATAATTTCACTAAAATCAAGTATAAAATATCTTTGCTTTTTGTTTGCAACTTTCTATTTTACGAAAGTTCGAATCACGTAATTATCACGTTGTTTTTATCCTCATAGTAGAGCGTTTTCTGTCTTCTCCGCGCAAGAGTTGGCTGCTGATGTCTTGGGACCGATCAGTTACACGCTTCACTACCTTCATTAGTTTCGCTTGGTATTACGTCATGAGGTATTTCGTGTGAGAAGTGAAGTTAGATATTCTGTTATTTAACTACGTAGGTCCTGCTTTAGTACTCATTTCGAATGTTGACCTGTGTACCCGGATTAAGGTACGATTTGAAACCACACCGCCACTAACGTCACCGGTGGCGCCACCTGGACAGTGCGTTAGAGGTTCAAAAGCGAAATAAAAGTAAGAAGAAATTGATGAAAAGGAAATAGGAAACCCACGAAATATATCTACAAAAATCGAAAGAAAGAAGGATTGTTTATTTTTTTATTGAAAGATGATTATGATGATGGTGATAAAGATGATAATGATAATGATCATGATGAGGATGATAATGATGATAAAGAAGATGATAATGTTGATTAAAATGATAATAATGAAGACTCACCAAGGACGTTTACAACGAAAAGTCAATATCCCTGAACGCAAAACTTAGGCATTATTGCACTGTCATACGACCAGAGGCTCTGTACGCAGCGGAATGCCTCACCATGAACAAGGAAGGCCTGGTAGAAAAATTGGAGATCAAAAAAGAAAGATCTTGAGGAAAATTCTTGGCCCGATTAAAGACAACGGTGAATATAGACGGCGGCATAACTATGAGCTGTATATTCATGTCCAGAAGATCTCTGATGTAATGAGGAAAAGGAGGATTGCATTTTATGGCCACTTGCTTAGAATGAAACTCACACGATTGACGACCCGGATCTTTAACTATTTTAAAAATAAGAAGACCAAGCCAGCCTGGTTCGAAGAGGTGGAAAGTGACCTGCAAGAACGCAATCCTCTCAGGAAGAAACTACACGACCACCAGGGTTTTCAAGAAAAACCGAAGTTGAAGACGGGAAAGATGTGGACGGAAGAAAGAAGAGAGCAACACCGGCAACGTATGAAGGAACACTGGGCAAAGATCAAAGCCCAGAGAAGCCAGTTGAAATAACGTGGTCCTTAGTTGGCCGATACGATTAAAGAAGAAGAAGACGATAAAGAAGATGAAGATGAGAAAGATGATGATAATGATGATAATGAAGATGATAATTAAGAAGATGATAATGAAGATGATAATTAAGAAGATAATTAAGATGAAGATGATAATGAAGATGATAATGTTGATGATAATATTGTTTTAAGCCTCTAATAGTTTGGATAACAGTGAAGATGAAAAATGAAATGGAAACTGTAACTACAGAACATATTTACATACTAGAAGAGGAAATGGTTGGTTCCTCAGTTTAGGAGCTGCGACAACGCGGTCATGTAGCCCCGTGTACTTTGGGTGTGTGTAGAAATCTATCTGATAACGTGTTAATTGTGATGACTATATTAGTGTGTGTTATCTAGTTTTAATTCAAGTAAGGACTGCAGACTTTTGATTATTTCAAATAGTTGCTACTTTTGCTGCCAAACGCCACCGTCAACGACTACTAGTTCAGAACTTAGCTACCCGACGCCACAGCAGTCGGCTCTTGGCAACGAACGTAGGGACCTAAGAGCGTTGTTTACATTCTTAACCTATCCAATTTAGCTTCACACAGGTGTAATTAGTGGAAGGTTCTTTAACATGCCGCCGGCTTTACTTCCCCTCCAAAGGAAGGCATACTGAGGGATATTTAACGCTCTTAAAAATCCGACGACTTCGGGAAGAGGGAATGGGCAACAACAAAAATAAGAGAAGGTAAATGAAGGACAGGACAAAAGGAAATGCCCTCAACCCTCGAAGAATGAGAGCTGAGGGACTGGGAAGAAAAGGGAGAAAGGAAAGAGAAAGAGGCCTTTCCAAAGAGAAATGGAACAAGTGGGGAAAACAGGACCCAGCTCAGGAATCCCTCGGGGTTGCCAAATTCCGAGCACACCAGCCGTGAGCCCTTGGGATGTAGCACTATCCACTATAGGGCGACCCACACCCTGCCTCCTTTAGGGACTGAATTACAAATAGGCACACTACTACAGTAATTAAAGCCTCCGTGGCTTAGGCGGCAGCACGCCGGCCTCTCACCGCTGGATCCGTGGTTCAAATCCCGGTCACTCCATGTGAGATCTGTGCTGGACAAAACGGAGGCAGACAGGTTTTTCTCCGGGTACTCCGGTTTTCCCTGTCAAAATTTCATTCCAGCAACACTCTCCACTATCATTTCATTTCATCTGTCATTCATTTAATCATTGCCCCAGAGGAGTGCGTCAGGCCTCGGCAGCCGGCACATTTCATATCCTCGCCGCTAGATGGGGGCTTCATTCATTCCATTCCTGACCCGGTCGGAGACTGGAAGCAGGCTGTGGATTTTCATTTTCACTACAGTAATTACAATAACACAAGTTATCAGTCATATTCTATACAAACAAACCTAAGTACAGCGAATTAAATGAATATCTATACCTTTAGTCATTTTTCCAAGTTTTCCCGTATTGAATTTGAACATGTTATACAAATATCCACTTTACAATACAAAATTATCTTTTTGTATATCATTTGATGTCAGTTTGAGACATGTTTCGGCTCCGTGAGCCTTCTTCAGTCAAAATCACTAAAAAATTCTCCTAAAACAGTCTAATGTTTGGTCTCTCAATAAAAATTTGTAAAACATGTTTACAATCTCAAGATGATTAAAACACATGAATATAAAATGCTTAAAGAATTTTTAAAAAATTTGCAAAATTTCGAAACATGGGCCACATTCTGGTTGATCCATTTTCAAACAGGGGACCTGGAACAATAAAAAAAATACCTGACAATCTACGGTAGGAACCGTCCTGGGTCCTGTTTTTCCCCACTTGTTCCATTTCTCTTTGGAAAGGCCTCTTTCTCTTTCCTTTCCCCCTTTTCTTCCCAGTCCCTCAGTAGGAACCGTAAATTGTCAGGTAATTTTTTATTGTTCCAGGTCCCCTGTTTGAAAATGGATCAACCAGAATGTGACCCATGTTTCGAAATTTTGTACATTTTTTTTAAATCCTTTAAGCATTTTATATTCATGTGTTTTAATCATCTTGACGATGTAAAAATGTTTTACAAATTTTTATTGAGAGAACAAACATTAGACTGTTTTAGGAGAATTTTTTAGTGATTGTGAGTGAAGAAGGCTCACAGAGCCGAAACATGTCTCAAAATGTATATTGACATCAAGTGATATATAAAAAGATAATTTTGTATTGTAAAGTGGATATTTGTATAGCATAGCGAATTAAATGACCACTATATCCAAACCTCTCAAAGAATCGAACAATACAATAGTTGGTATATTGGCTTTCACGACCCGTGAATTGAAACTCAGCAATTTTTCTAGGTTTATGCCGTGTTTTGAGTGGGGTTTTTCCTAGGAATACCAAGATAGTCTCATTAGCGGGCTCTTGGTGTCCGTGTCCGGTCCCCACAGCAGTAGTGAACTGTGCACTACCACCCTCCTTATGAAGCACACCTGCGTTTCTTAACTGCGAGATCTAAAAGCACAAGCAAGCTTTCACCTCCCTGTAAAGGCTTCCAAAAAATGGTATATTGGATTTCACGACCCGTGAATTGAAACTCAGCACTTTTTCTAGGTAGTGCACAGTTCGCTACTCCTGTGGGGGGTCCGGGTATGGACATTAAGAGCCCGCTGATGAGCCGGTTCCGTCCCACGAGTTCCATTCCCATGAGTTCCGAAAACAAATTTCTTAGGAAAAACGTCCCATGAGTTCCGAACGCGTATTCACGCCTGAGTAAATACGCTAATGAGTCCCACTAGTTCGGAATATCTCTGGAAAACCCAGCTGTCAATTCTGAGGTTTGACCGGCTAATAATAGTACGACGCGACCTAGAAGAGTTGGGTTGTATGGAACTGCACCCAATCTTCACTAATGACCCTGGTCATTAGCATCAGCCTTCAAAAATTGGCTGTGGAACTGCACCCATTGAGAGCGGTCAGGTAGCTTCTCTCCCTCCACCCCTCTGCCGAATTAGGTTGTGTCGAGTGGTGTGAATTTGAAGTGACTCATTTCAAAACGGTTGTGTCTTGATTGCGAACAAGTCAAAAACCGTCCAGATTGCGAACAATTAAATATACCCTGTCCAGATTGCGGACAAGAGATTAGTGTTGGCCTGGGATACATAAAACAGGTACAGTTTTCAAAACACACTAATATTTAATTTTTGTTCTAGCAATATTAGCATTAACTGGCACTTTGGGATGTTTTCGACAACCTAACCATATTTTATAAATAGTTTTGTTATTGCAAATGTTTAATAATCTAGTTTGAGGTAATCTTACCATTTAGAAGATCATTATATTTTTTAGAGGGGTAGTTATTTATGGTGGATTAGAGAGAGTTGTATTATTATTATTATTATTATTATTATTATTAGTGTAGCCTGCGTGGCTTAGGCAGCAGCACGCCGTCCTCTCGCCGCTGGGTTCCGTGCTTCAAATCCTTGTCACTCCTCGTCACTCCATGTGAGATTTGTGCTGGGCAAAGCGGAGGCGGGACAGGTTTTTCTCCGGGTACTCCGGCTTTCCCTGTCATCTTTCATTCCAGCAACACTCTCCAATATCATTTCATTTCATCTGTCATTCATTAATCATTGTCCTAGAGGAGTGCGACAGGCTTCGGAAGCAGGCACAATGCCTATCCTCGCCGCTAGATAGGGGCTTCATTCATTCCAACCCTGACCCGGTCCAATGACTGGAAAAAGGCTGTGGATTTTCATTATTATTATTATCATCATCATTATTATTATTATTCGCCTCTGTGGTGTAGTGGTTAGTGTGATTAGCTGCCACCCCCGGAGGCCCGTAGTACAGCTGCTTATCGGGACGGGGGACTACCTCCTATTCTCAGCAGTGCAGAAGCTAGTGGTGGGAGACAGTCCGTCACTTGCCCTTAAACCGAACTTGGGCTAACGGCCGACTTGACTATGGGCGCAGTTCAATCGGCCTAATTAAAAGGATCTGGAAATACCACTGATTATGGGCGCAGTTCCATATCTCCCGAGTTCCGAACGCGTATTCACGCCTGAGTAAATAAGCTAATGAGTCCCACTAGTTCCGAATATCTCTGGAAAACCCAGCTGTCAGTTCTGAGGTTTGACCGGCTAATAATAGTACGACGCGACCTAGAAGAGTTAATGGCCTTATTACCAGGTATGTCATTTGTGGTTGTGTCTTTGAGTGGAGCAGATAACCATGGAGTTCACAACTAGCTTTAAAGGAAACCAAATTTTGATATTTAATGGTTACCGTTTTTATAAGAAACGCGACAACAAATCAAGAGAAGTGTGGATTTGTGCTGCAAAACCATGTGCCGGAAAAGCGACATGCTGATAGCCTACTATTTTAAGAACTTTGTAAATATAACTCAAAACTGATTATTTTGACGAAGGCGCACATGCTGATGTAGATACTGTCAAGGCGAAAGCAGCTTATGGGAGCTACCGGTCCATGGCGCCCGCCCCCCCCCCCCCCCTCTGTTAGAGGAGCCAATTCATTAAAGAGGGCACGCACTCCCTGCTGGCGCTAACAATGGACCTTATTTGTTTCAGTAATAAACAAATTAATACAATTTTGCTGTAGAAAACTAAGCTGGAACTCGCTCAGGTAGTGTAATGGGTGATGATGATAATTGTTGTTTTAAGGGGCCTAACGTCTAAGTTATCGGCCCCTAATGATCTGGGTGATAGCGAAAATGATAATGAAGTGGAAACGAGAACGAAAATTAAGTGAGACGGAAAATACTTAAAAGGAACTCAGATTGAAACAACTCACAAAATGTTCTGACAAAAGGGAATTTAGAACGAAAAAATGCACAAAAAGAATACATTGAAAATTACTCACAAAATGTAGGCTAGGTTCAAAATACGTACAAAATGCAATGTAGCGTCGAAATACTTACAAAATGCAACTGAAATTCAAAATACTTACATGATGCAAATGAGATCGAAAATACGTACAAAATGCAATTGAAATTGAAAATACACAATTCAATTCAGATTGAAAGATCTCAATTCCAATCCAAATTATTCACAAAGTGCAATTGAAATTCAAAATACTTACAAAATACAATTGAAATTGAAAATGCTTACAAAATGCACGGTAGATCCAAACGACTCATGTGGATTGACAATACTTACAAAATGCAATTTAGATTGAAAATACTTGACGAAAGGTAATTTAGATTCAAAATACCCACAAAATATTTGCAAAATGCCCACCAAACAAAATGCAATTTAGATTTAAAATTCTTGAGAAATGCGGTTTTGGTTGAAATTACTCACAAAGTGCAATTGAAATTCAAAATACTCACAAAGGTCCCTCCCCCATATTGAAAGACTTACTGAAAAGCAATTTAGATTGTCAATCTTTACAAAATGCAATTGAGGTTGAAAACAATCGCGAGATGTAATATACATCGAAAAAAAACTTACAAATTGCAACTTAGATTAAAAATACCTACAAAAAATCGCTAAAAGGGAATTTAGATACACGAGGAACCAAGTAACAAAAACAGTGCGGGAATCTTAAAGAGAAAAGGAAATATAAGGAAAAGAGGAGAGGAGAGGAGAGGAGATGGGAGAGAGGAGAGAGTCCGCCCCAAAGGTAAGGGACAAAACGGAAAAAAGGACCCAGCTCAGGAATCCCTCGAGGTCACCAACTCCCGAACGCACCAGCCGTGAGCCCCTGAGGGTGTAGCATTATCTAGGGTGCACCAGAAGTGGTGGGGCTACATACACCCTAGTGTAATAGGCAGATAGCTAATCCGCTAAGAATTTGGAACTGGTGGGAATCGGAACTCATGGGAGGAAACGTGATGAGCCAGCTTGGTGTTTCTAGGCGAAACCCTATTCAAGACACGGCTTGAACCTAGAAAAATTGCTGAGTTTTAATAAAATATTTGTTGCTATTTTTAATTCACTTAAGGGGCTTAAATCCGTATAATAACTTGTTTGTCTGTGGTGTCTGTAGTACACCTAGCATTTTTCTGAGGTACCAACCCCGGCAATCAAATTCAAAATGGCCACTGTTGGCGCCAAATCTTCGCCCCTGCAGTCGTGCTGTACGACCTAACGCGCATGCCTACGCAAAATTTATTTTTTCATTTGGAATATTGTCTTGCTGTCTATATTTAATAATAAAAACAGACCAGTCCCAGTTTGCCGGGTGAGAGTTATGGATTGGTTTTCAACTTAATTACGCCATGTTTGTGAGGGTTCAGCTACGCTGTCCACTCTCGGCACGTTTTATATTTATGTGCTCATAGAATATTTTTTTGTAATTTAGTTATCTGTTGATGTTGGGGGCCATGAGGCCAGCCAGCTTTGTGCACAACAAGAGCAGAGGAACACACACACACACACACACATTCGCTCAACAGAGATTAGTATTATTATTGCTATTATTTAGGATCGTTTCAACCTCCTATGGGTTACGATTACACAACTGCCTTGACTGTTGATGTTCTTTCCTGTTACGCCAATACTCTTTCATCCATTGGCTCACTCTTGCTCGTTCCTCGATCGAGAACACCCTTCCAGTTCTCTTGGGTTTCTCTACGGACAGATCTGTCACCTCCACAATTTTCCTTCTGAACACTTTCCTGTTGGTAATATCTCCCTCCTCAATGCCACATTTTTTTAAGATCCTGATAAACATCTTTCAACCATGGTACTTGAGTCTTTCTCCTTTCCTGAAAGATGAGGATTTTATTTGCTAGGCGTTCCGGTCCCATTCTTCTGAAGTGTCCATAGAAAGTTAGTCGTCTTTTCCTCATAGATGTTGAAATGTTCTCGCATTTCTATATAGCTCTTGATTTGATCTCAAACGGAAGGTAAACTCATTTGTTACTGCTTTCTTGGGTCCCAGAATTTTTCTCAGAAATTTACGTTCTTTCTTTTCTATTTCTGTGATTCCCTTTCTGGCAATTGTCTCCACTGCATAAAGGCATTCAGGTTTCACCACGGTGTTATAGTGTCAGTTTGGCTTCATAGAAGAAGAAGAAGAAGCATCATCATCATCATCATCATCATCATCATCATCATCTTTAATTTCTCATAATTATGGTACAACTCGGTCTACAAGATACGGATTTGTTAATCAAGTATCCTGTAAACCTATTACTGAGATAAAAATAACCTAACAATATGGCTCGTATCCATCAGCACTGCCTTCTGTATTCTGGCAATCAGGTGTTTCATTTGCAGTTCCTCCAAAGCCATTACCAACGTCTTTGGAACAACTCCCGTGGAAGAGTTCACTACTGGCAAAATTCTCACACATTTTAGTCCCCATATTTCTTCAGCCAACGGTGCACTTGTTTTATTTTTTTTATTTTTTAGCTTGGGTAGTTGTTTGTATTATTATTATTCTTAAGTTACGGCCAACTAAGGACCGCGTCATATCAACTGTTTCTTCTGCATTTTAATGTTGGCCTAGTACTCTTTCATTCACAATCGATGTTTCACCTTTCTCTCTGTCGTCCACGCCTTCCCGGTTTTTTTTGTTTCGGCTTAGGTTGAAAACTCCGATGTATTTGAAGTTTTTCCCTAAGTAGGCCACGCTCCTGGATATCTTCACATGTTATCCCAGTCTCCAAAAGATCAAAAGATCTTTCTCTACTTCTCTGAACCAGGTCCCTTTGACTTTTTCTCATGGAGAAAAGCAAAAATTCGGTTGGATAGCCGTGTTGATTTCATTCGGGTCATATGTCCATAAAAAGAAATCCTCCTTTTCCTCATCACGTGAGTTATTTTCTCCGTGTGTGTACAACTCTTGGCTGTGGCATCTTCGGAACTCGCCATGTTCTTTGACTGGACCCTGGATTTAGCTTAAAATCTTCCTTTCCTTGGTCTCCAGTTTTTCCATTATGCCTTTTTTTAAATTCATGGCGAGACATTCCGCTGCATACAACGCTTCTGGCCGTATGACCGTGCAGTAGTGCATCAGTTTTGCATTCAGGGATATAGATCTTTTGTTGTACACATTCTTAGTAAGATGGTAAGCCAATTCAATTTTATTCAAGGTTGACGCAAAGGCCTCGTTTTCGGACATTGTAGGGTCTATCCATTCACCAAGATACTTAAATTTCACAACTCGATTGATTTTCCCATGATTCACTTCTAAATGTTTTGGAGCCGTTCTGATGTTAGTAATAAATTCTGTTTTCTCGAAGGAGATCAGGTTTGGTTATTATTGGTTATTGCTTAATTGGTTATTATTATTATTAGACTATTATTATTATTATTGTTCTTCAAATCATTATGTCCTACTCAGGAGCTGATGTGTTGGCCTTCTTTTCATCCCAAAATCTCTTCATCCTCTCGCTGAGCTTCTTACTTCGTTCTTCTGTCCAAGTTATAGTGGCTCTGGTGTTGGGTTTTTTCTCCAAATTGGTGATTGTCGATTTTGATTCTGAATTTACATCCGTCCCGTACAATGTCTTCTGAGATGTTGATTTCCCGGAGATCTGTTTCAATTTCACGAATTTAATGAAAGAGCCAGGTTGAGAATTATTTTAGTTAGTCCGTTATTGTCCATTCTAATAATGTGTCACATAAAATTTCAATCGTCTTTTCCAAAAAGTGTGAGAGATTCTTTCAGAATGACAATATATTTCCTGGGATGATTTTTTCCTCCATATTCCCTTCATACAAACTGGGCCAAACCTTTTTCTTAAAATTTTCCTGTTTTGTTTCTCTATGTCTTTGGTTAAAGGTCCACCACCAATGATTAAGGTTTCTGATGCACTATTATTATCATCATAATATCCTATAAAACGCTAAGGTGTGTGCTTAACAAAACTCAAGCTCTTAAACCAGAGGAAGTTAGAAGGTGTGGTTTGTACCAAAATCTTCCAAATTGTCTCAATAATACGGGGAAAATCTTCCTTTTCATGAAAAGTCAACGGAAATATATTTATTTGTTTATTAGGCCTAAGAGCGATTAAACAAATAAACAATTAAATGTACCAACATTATGTTAAAATGCCGTGCAAAAGTTAATAAAGGTGGCTTCGGTGGCGTAGTTGGTAGCATGCTGAGCTTCTATGCCCAAGATCGCGGGTTCAAACCCGGCCGAAGTCGTGGGATTTTTTATGAGCGTTAAAAATCTCTCAGTATGCCTTCCTTCGGAGGGGAAGTAAAGCCGGCGGGCCCATGTCATAAATTTATGGCATGTAGAAGAACCTTCCCCAAATTACACTTGTGTGAAGCTAAATTATAGGTTAGATTTGACTAACGCTCTTAAGTTCCAACGTTCGTCGCCAGGAGCCGACTGCGGTGCCATCTAGTAAACAAGTTCACAACTAATATTGTCGTTGACGGTAGCATTTGGTAGCAAAAGTAGGAACGACTTGAAAATTGAATGTCTGCAGTCCTTACCTGAATCGCAGATGGTTGATTGGTTCCTTAGTTTAGGGGCTGCGACAACGGGGTCATGTAGCCCCGTGTACTTTGGGTGTGTGTAGAATCTGTCTGATAACCGTTATTAATTGTGATGACTGTATTAGTGTGTGTATCTGTTTTAATTCATCTAAGGACTGCAGACATTGAATTTTTCCAAGTAGTTACTACTTTTGCCGCTAAACGCCACCGTCAACGACCAACCAGTTCAGAACTTAGTTACCATCGCCACCGCAGTCGGCTCTTGACGACGAACGTAGGAACCTAAGAACATTAGTCAAATGTTTAACCTATATATTATTTAGCTTCACACTGGTGTAATTAGGGGAAGGTTCTTTTCCAATCCATAAATCTATCACATGGGCCCGCCGGCTTTACTTTCCCTCCGAAGGAAGGCATACTGACGGATTTGTACCGCTCTTAAAAAATCCTAAGACTTCGGCCGGGTTTGAACCCGCGACCTTGGGCAGAGAAGCTCACCATGCTTCCAACTACGCCACCAAAGCCGCATCATAGATTTATGGCATGTAAAATAACCTTCCAGTAATTACACTTGTGTGAAGCTAAATTATAGGTTAGATTTGACTAAGTAGGAACTACTTGAAAATTGAATGTCAACAGTCCTTCTACCTGAATCACAGATAAAACACACTAATACAGACATCACAATTAACACCGGTTATCAGACAAACTCTACACACACCCAAAGTACACGGGGCTACATGCCGCGTTGTCACAGCCCCTAAACTGAGGAACCAACCAACCAAAGTTATTAATAATCAAGGTTCATTTAGCAAACACAACATTCATAACAGCATGTCATAAATTAATGGAAGACCAAAAAATGACAGAGTAGAAAGATATAACGAGAAAAGAGAAAAAACAGATGAACAACCAACAAAAGATAGAGACAAAGCGATATGGAGGGGGGAGAGGGAACCTAATTAAACGACAGGAAAATATAAACAAAGGAATGCTATGCATAGAGAAAAACGAGAAAAAAACATGATATCTATAAATTATTTTTACGAAATAACAGCCAACAAAAACCAGAACAAGGAACATATATAATATATAAATAAACAAAACAAAAATGATATGCTCCGGTCATTTAAAATGTCGTTCCTAAAAAAATATAAAAACACACACATACATTCGCCCTCGTGTATATTTCACTAGCTTGAACTGTGTGAGGAGAACGCTTTTTTTTCATATTAAATCGCTGAGTAGATTTATAGCCGCGGGAGTCTGAATATTATTATGGCCGACCCACCACAATTCCATTAATATTTTAAATTTAAATTAGATACCATAAAAGGGAAAACACCATAAATTTTACGTACGGTATACAGAGAAAGAGAGAGAGAGAGATTAAAAGTGAGAGGGAACGAGTGGGTGGGAGATTGAAATAGAAAGGAACATGTACCCTCTTTTATTTTATAGTAGCATGTGACATAAGTCCAGTTTTATAAATCATAATCATTTCAGATCACCAGAAATGTATAAAAGAAGAAGGCATTATCATGGGACATTAAAGTTAAACATTACAATACTTGTGGTGAGATCTGAAGCTGAAACTTTGGAGCTGAAACATTAAAGTTAATGCGGAAAGGTGACATAAACAAAATCATGCTCATGGAAAGAAGATTGGTTAGATGCATCCTTGGCCCAAGAAAAACAGAAACAGACTATAACAGACCACGACCTAACAAAGGACAGCATAATTCACACCATGCGCAAACGAAGAATGTCATTTTTTGGGCATTTAAATAGAATGAATAGTGACAGGCTAACAAATCAAATTTTCAATAAAATTTTAAAACTATAAGTTTGACATTTTGAAATCTATTGGAATAAAGTACAGGGATAGGAGGGTGATATACAATCTATACAGAAACCGGACAGCAGTCATTCGCGCTGAAGGACATGAGAGAGAAGCTGGTATTCAGAAAGGTGTAAGGCAAGGCAGCAACTTATCACCCATACTTTTCAATCTTTACATTGAACAAGCAATGAAGGAAATTGGAGAAAAATTTCAAGTGGGAGTGAAGATTCAAGGAGAAATAATTTCAACTCTGAGATTTGCTGATGACATCGTAATCTTGGCCGACACGCCTGATGATTTGAATGAGATTTTGAATGGTATGGACTCCGTCTTAAGGAAATAATTCATGATGAAAATCAATAAATGTAAAACAAAAATACTGGAATGCAGCCGAAATAAATCAGAAACTTCTATGGACATAAAATTGGCAGGTGAAAAGCTGAAGGAAGTAGGAGACTTCTGTTACTTAGGAAGCAAAATAACCAGTGATGGACGAATCAAAGAGGATATAAAAAGTAGGTTGGCTCAGGCTAGGAAAGCATTTCTACAAAAAAGGAATCTGTTGACATCGAATATAGATTTAGGTATTAGGAAATCATTTTTGAAAGCCTTTGTCTTTAGCGTGGCGCTCTATGGAAGTGAAACTTGGACTATTGGTGCAGCAGAAAAGAGGAGAATTGAAGCATTTGAAATGTGGTGTTACAGGAGAATGATGAAGATCAGATGGGTAGATAGGGTCACAAACGAAGAGGTATTAAGACGAGTGGGAGAGGAGAGATGTTTCTGGCGACTGCTAATGAAGACAAGAGATTGGTTAGTAGGACACATACTAAATACTAAGACACCCAGGAATAGCAAGCTTAGTTATGGAAGGAAGGGTCAAGGACAAGAACTGTAGGGGTAGACCAAGGTTAGAATATGTTAAACAGATTGCCTCGGATGTAGGGTGAGGTAGCTATGTAGAGATGAAACGATTAGCTCAGGACAGGGAGGCATGGAGAGCTGCATCAAACCAGTCTAAAGACTGAAGACTCAAACAACAGCAACAAGTTCAACCAGCGTGGTGTACACAGACATTAAAGGATCTTAAGGAAGCCGACATTGACATTACAGATACATATGATAGGAATTTATTTCGGGACAAAATTCAAAAAGTGATCTTCAGGGAGGAACAAGAAATACAACGAAAGCAGCCACTAACATTGAACAGCTCCGAAAGCAGAGATAGATAGGATGAAGTGAATGTGGGCAGAGCGAAAAGAGACATGTGGCAAGATTTGAAGTATTGATTTTACGTGCTCTTTAATAGTGCTATTCGATTAAATAACTAATAATAATAAGAAATATTAATCATACATGAGTAGAGAATTATGGTAATGAGATCATCTTCTAATCGTGTTTCTCTGCAATAGTTCTGACCGTTGATTGCAAAGAAAAAGCGGATAATATCCACAATAATCGTTCACGAATCATTTATAATACGTTCTGACTATACTCGGACTTCTGTTGTCAGTATGAAACGTACATATCTCATAGTGCAATACCATCGTTGTTTTTTTTTTTTTTTTTTGTTTTTTTTTTTGGGGAGGAGGAGAATCGCATTTACGCATACGTATTGATCATACTTGTTCTTTCCTTATTGACAATCAACTCAAAAAGAAATAGCTACATGTATTTAATAAATCTAATACATCTTAGTCAATAAAATTCTTTAAATAATCATATATATTATTTCAGTAGTATAGATCCCTGCGGCGCTCACAAGCGACCTGTCGTGAAAAAGTAGTATTCAAATGAAAGAGAATAGACATTAGCAGTGAAATATTGCACTCTAATTTCATAAATATCTATAATTTCTTTAAAAAATGACTTTAAAAAATGTACGAAGTGTGCGATTTTCAGATACTGTTGCTGAAGGAAAATACGCTCCTTAATTGCTGTCCACTTCACATTTTGGCCTCTATGACGCCTGTTACATGTCATTTTAATATTCTGAGGTCTTTCCTTTATCATTTTGCATGGATTTCAGAAAGAGTAAATCAAAGGAATGAGTACTCAAATCGTTTAATTTCATAAATATCGAATAACCAGTGAGTGTTATGATGATCCAATTTTCAGTGATTGCCTTCTTAAGTTAGGGAACGTAGAACTTGGAATTCAACCTGAATTGTAAATAGTGTTGTATAATCATTTGGGTGAAATAAAAACATAACCTTTCTCCCTTAAGTCTCTCATTATAAACCTATTGAGGAAAGTGTGGTTTATGAACATGCAAGATTCCTCGAACGGGTCCGCTAGTATAAATTAATTAAATACCAGTTTCGGCTAATTTTGGGCCTTCTTCAGTTGTTCAAAGAAGAAAAGAAAAATAGAACTAATGGAAAACTACGAGCAAAGCTTTTGAAAACAACATTTATCAGTAAACTTGGTTCTTTCCTATTTTTTTTATAAAAGAATATATTTAAAAAACAACAACAAGAAATGCATTTCGAGGAATACTAAGATCTGTCACTACAGAACTGCTGGCAGACCACAGTTTCAGTACACCGCAGAGATCCTCTTTATGAACAGAATAGGCACCATGGATGACCTGGAGAAAGCCGAAAGACGTATCCTCAGGAAAATTCATGGCCCGAGATTGCTCCTAGATGGAACCTACCGTTTGAAATCTAATTCTGACCTGTATCAACAGTTAGAATCAGCCAATACCAGTATGCGACGTAGGAGGCTAAAGTTCTACGGGCACCTACAACGAATGAACAGCAACAGGCCTGTGGCTTAATGAAGTACTAAATGACTTGGATTCGGCAGGAATTGCTGACGATGATTTAGAAGATCGTTTGTGCTATGGAGAGTCTTAGACCCCACCACCTCGAGTCCCTAAATGTCGGAAGCCCCTTTCGCAGGAGAGAAAGGAGAAATTATCAGCAGGGCTCAAGATATATTGGGAACGGAAAGGAGCATCGAAGAAGAACTCGTCGACCAAAATATTATGTGCACTCGAGTTTGAAGGTTGTTTGTGAAGTAACCAATAGACCTACATAAAATCCAATAACATCATCATTTTCTTCGTTCTATTTTACGTTAGATCATGTAGGTTTGGAATTTAAAATTTATATTTTAATATTTTTATCGCAGTTGAAACACAAAAAGTGCCCGTTTTTAAGAGTGTTTCGACCATGCGTCAAATTTAAGAATTATTATCTCGCAAACCCGTCATCAGATCGAATCCAAATTTTAACACAATATACATTTTAATGTTGTATAACTGGTTTATTAATTTCAAAATGTTGTGTGTTCAAGAACGAAAGTTGTTATCATTTTTGTAAGGTAACTTTTTCTTGGCTCGGGGTCGTTGGAAAATGTAGTTCTTGGTTGCGTTGTAATCCTTATACATCAAAATGTTATGCTGTATGACTGTAAAATACGTAAATTAATTCACTTATTTTATATCGGTTTGTATTTGTACGAGGAATTAAGCCATGGTTCACCAGCTAGCCGCTCCGGAAAATGCTGTACAGCGTTGCTGATATGGAGCCCATAACTACCGAGCGGGGCGTGCAATGAAGCGTGATGGAGCCCACCTTGGCAACGCTGTACAGCTTTCACCGGAGCGGCTAACTGGTGAACCATGTCTTAATTCCCCATACAAATACAAACCGATATAAAATAAGTGAATTAATTTACGTATTTCACAGTCATACAGCATAACTTTGTGATGTATAAGTATTACAACGCAACCAAGAACTACATTTTCCAACGACCCCGAGCCGAGAAAAAGTTACCTTACAAAAATGATAACTTTCGTTCTTGAACACACAAAATTTTGAAATTAATAAACCAGTTATAGAACATTCCAATGTATATTGGGTTAAAATTTGGATTTGATCTGATGACGAGTTTGTGAGATAATAATTCTTAAATGTGACGCATGGTTGAAACACGCTTAAAAACGTGCACTTCTTGTGTTCCAACTGCGATAAAAAATATTAAAATATAAATTAAAAACTCCACCCTACATGAACTAACGTAAAATAGAACGATGAAAATGATGATGTTATTGGATTTTATGTAGGTCTATTGGTTACTTCACAAACAACCTTCAAACTCGAGAGCACATAATACTTCGGTCGACAGTAGTGGGCTTAAATCAATAATAACTAAAAAAAAAACATATGTCACAAATGTGGGCTTTCACGGCTAGGTGTCAGTGACAGTGGCATCTGTGGTCGCCAAAGGGGAACTACTTGAAATTGAACTAGACGGGGAGCCTTCGGGCGTTCAATTAAAATACCCCACTATGGCCATTAATTAAATAATAATCCGAGTTCTTTGAATGAGTAGTTTTCATGAAGGCTTGTATCTCTTGAGAAGTTTTCAGATCTGTGAAGCAATGGATAGCTCCAGTGTTGATGATGATGCGGATGATAATTGTTGTTTTAAGGGGCCTAACATCTAGGTTATCGGCCTGGGTGATAGCGAAAATGACAATGAAATGGAAACCAGAACGTTAATTAAGCTGGACTGAAAATACTTACAAAATGAAACTCAGATTGAAACAACTCACAAAATGTAGAGTGGGAATAGGCTACAGTGAAACGTGGTTAATTCGAACTTCTATAATTCGAAATCTTCTTTAATTCGCATTTTTCTCTTGGTCCCTAGCATTTTATATACAATCAATGCTAAACAAATCGTGGTTAATTCGAATTATATTTTGGATAATTCGAAGTTTTTACGTGTAAAAAAGCCCATCGGAAGCCAAACAGTTGGGTCAGGAATTCCCGAAAAACGAGAAACCACATCACAGAACTTGGGCGTATCTTTTTTTATTAAGTAGAAATGACGTAAGTGATTCTGTTGTCCGTTCCTTAAATTTGTTAGATTCTTTTGTGATGGCCGAGGGACTTAATAATTGTAGGAAACAGGTAAAATCTCCAACTTTTTTTGAAAAACTGTAGAATTCTATAAGACTTAACTAGATTGCTGGATTACTAGTGTCGTTAAATAGGTGAACAGTACATTTTGGTTTTATTTTATCATTTGAAACATTTGAGGTTAATCACGATACAGTCATTATGTAAACGTAATACAATATGTTCTCTCTAACCTTTTCATAAAACATTCATAATTCGAAATTTTGGATAATTCGAATTTTTTTTACTGGTCCCTTGAGGTTCGAATTATCCAAGTTCCACTATACTTACAAAAGGTAGCGGTAATGTACAAGGAAATTACTCACAAAAGGAATTTAGATTGAAAAATTACGCACAAAATGTAGTTTAAGTTCAAAATACCTACAAAATAAAATGTAGATTCGAAATACTCAACAAAATGCAATTGAAATTCAAAATACTGTACTTACAAAATGCAATTGAAATTCAAAATACGTACACAATGCAATTGAAATTCAAAATACTTACAAAATTCAATTAAATTTGAAAATGCTTACAAAATGTATGGTAGATTCAAAATACTCACAATATGTGGAAGCACGCGATTCAAAATACTGTACTGACAAAATGCAATTTAGATTGAAACTATTTACAAAATGCAATACACATTGAAAATACTTACAAAATGTGGGTAAGATTAAAAAAAACTCACAGAAAGTAATTTTGAGACACCGGGAGCCAAGCGGCTTCGGTGGCGTAGTCGGTAGCATGCTGAACTGCTGTGCCCAAGATAGCGGGTTCAAACCCGGCCGAAGTCGACGGATTTTTTAAGAGCGTTAAAAATCCTTCAGTATGCCTTCCTTCGGAGGGGAAGTAAAGCCGGCGGTCCCATGTCATAGATTTATGGCATGTAAAAGATCCTTCCACAGACTAAACTTGTGTGAAGCTAAATTGTTAGGTTAGATTTCGTCGGAACGCTCTATCAATGTTCCAACGTTCACCACTAGGTATCATTGATATCTGGAAGCGAAAGTTGGAACTACTTGAAATTGAATGGAACTTGTAGCTCACCCTAAGGGTGTCCGCTGGAAGCAGCTACAGACTAAGGCGAGCCGAACATGTCCTCGGACACTCCCGGTACAAAAGCCATACGGTAAATAAATAAATAAATAAATAAATAAATAAATAAATAAATAAATAAATAAATAAATAAATAATCGGGAGCCAATTCATAAAAACAGGGCGGGGATCTAAAAGAGGAAAGGAACTATAATGAAAAGAAAAAGAAGGCTGATCCCTAGAAGAATGAAGGATCAGGAAAGATGAGACAAGGGCCAATTAAGGCGGGAAAGTGAAAAACTCCCTAGGCCTCGGATATCCAATACCGTCGCGTCAGAAAAGAACAAGAGTTGACCGAGGGATGCTGACAGGAAAGAAGACGGATAGGAGCCCGGCACAAGTAGGTGGAAGCAATGCCGGACTCAGATGGGATCCCGTGGTCGCCAACCCACGTCCCACTAGATGTGAGCCCCTAGGGGGAGGCTCCAGTATTGAACTATTTCAAAGTAAAAGGTGTAGAAGCAAAGGAGGCCACATTGCTAACTGCTAATAGGGAGACAGGAGGCTTGTTATTGAAAGATTGAATGCACGCACTTTTGCTGAAGAGCAAATTTAAGAATTCTAACGGGCAATACAGACGCTATTACCAGTATTCAGAATCCATTCTAACTTCCCAAAGAATTCTTTATAGCTTCTATAAATGTTTTCTTCTTTTTTAGTTAATGCAGACCCAACCAAGGTTTTAAAGACGACGTGAATGGGCGTCTTTCTTTATATAAGAAAAGTTAGAAAAAACTGTTTTCTCAGCTTCTACTCTCCAAACTCTTTCAGACAAAGTTTCCAGCACAAGATTACGGCAGCCAAATATACGCTATATACAGCTAGGAGATTGTGGTTTAGAAGATTCTTGTTCTTTTACAAAAAACACACAAAGTAAATTTTATTACATCCCAGTAGAGTAAGGGATCTTCATTCATGGTTCTTATTACAGAGCTTAATCGATCTGATTACCATTTCCTTAATGTGGGCAACTGCGATAATTAATTTAAATGGTGTCGCTACAGCTTAACGCCTTGAAATAAACACTCCGTTTTCCAAATTATTTTCTAAAATATAACCCCCCAGGGGCTCACATCTAGTGGGACGTGGATTGGCGACCACGGGGCCCCAGCTGAGTCCGGCATTGCTTCCAGTTACTTGTGCCGGGCTCCTCTCCGTCTTCTTTCCTGTCGACCTCACTTGGTCAACTCTTGTTCTCTTCCGACCCCGACGGTATTAGGGTATCCAATGCCTAGGGAGTCTCTTCCTTTCCCGCCTTAATTGGCCCTTGTCTCCTCTTTTCTGATACCCTCCTTCTGCGAGCGGTCAGCCTTCTTTTTCTTTTCATGTTATCTCCTGCTTCTGCTAAAGGTCCTAAAGGAGGAAGGTTGTATGTAGCCCCACCACTTCTGGTGCACCCTGGATATTGCTACACCCTCAGGGGCTCACGGCTGGTGAGTTCGGAAGTTGGCGACCCCGAGGGATTCCTGAGCTGGGTCCGTTTTCCCCCCGTTTTATCCATTATCTCTGTGGCGGACCCTCTCCTCTTTCCTATCTGCATTTCATGGCTCTCCTTCCTTCCAAGTCCCTCAATCCGCATTCTTCAAAGGTTGAGGGCATTTATTTTCCTCCTGTCCTTTATTTTCCTTATTAACCTTTTGTTTTCCATTTCTTCTTCTAGTATATAAGTTAGTAGTTAGTGAATATGATAATGAAATGAAAACTATAGCTAAAACTATCACCCAGACCATTAGGGGCCGATAAACTAGATGTTAGACCCCTTTAAATAACAATTATCATCATCAACATCATCATCATCTTTTAGTTCATCATCATATTGTAAATGCTAATGCCTTGTCGATGCAACCACACTCTTCTGTCGTTGGCGGTTCGTTTTAGTTCCATGTAATTGTCACGTCTCATTCTATTCTTGATGTCTTCCAAATACTTCGTCCTAGGCCATCCTCTTCCTTTCTTTCCCAGCATCTTCCCTTCAAGAATGTTAATGATGAATGTGTTGTGTCTGATGGCATGTCCAATAGATTTTATTTTTCACGTTCCCATTTCCTTCATTAATCTTTTCTCTTCTTTGACTTCCCTTAAGACTTCCAGGTTGTTTTTTTCCATCCAGCTCGTTCTTGTCATTTATCGCCATACCCACATTTCAGCAGCTTCAAGTCGATTCTTTTCCAATTTACCCAGAGTAAAACTTTCACTTCCAGAGACCAGTGCACTCCATACAAATGATTTTGCAAAGGATTTCCTTACATCTAATAGTTCTATCTTTTAGTTCATTTAGGTAAAATAATTTTATTCGTGCCGATTTCCTGATGGCATCGTCATCTTAGTCGACACACCAGAGGAATTGAATGAGTTTTCTAATGGACTCTATCTTGAGGATAGAATTCATGATGAAAATTAACAAATATAAAACAAAGAGATCAGACATCAGAAACCCCTATAGACGTCGAATTGGCAGGTGAAAAGCTGAAGGAATTAGGAAGCAAAATAACCAGTGATGGACGAAGCAAAGAGGATATAAAAATAGATTGGAACAGGTAAGGAAAGCATTTCTACAGAAAATAAATCTGTTGATATCAAATTTAGAATTAGGTATTAAAAAGTCATTTTTGAAAGCCTTTATCTGTATCATAGAGCTCTATGGAAGTGAAACTTAGACCGTTAGTGCAGCAGAAAAGAGGAGAACTGAAGCGTAGATAGGGTAGATAGGGTTACAAGGCCGGACGTTTGTTTTAGACGAGTGAAAAATCTTAATGGAAGCCTCGAGGCGAGTTACTGCAGTACCTGTGTTATCAGCTGCCCCAGGCGGTCCGATGATTGACAAAGCTGTCTCACACTCCTACTGAATTACAGTCATTGGCAAATATAATGACGTTCTGTTCGTAAATACGTAATGTGTACTTCCGAGTCACACAATACTTCGACGTTGACTGTACTGTCTGCAAGTCGGTGTCGCCACGTGCTCAAGTCTGGAATACCATTACATTAGATCGGTGGTGACAAATGTGAAGCGATAGGGTGAGAGAGTGACTGTGTACAGACTCACCCGCAGGCCTCAAGGTCAAGGGCAATCGTCTAAAACAAACGTCCGGCCTGTACAAATGAAGAGGTATAAGGAAGAGTGGGAGAGGAGAGATGTTTCTGGTGAATGCTAATAAAGAGCAGAGATAAGTTGGTAGGACACAACCTAAGACACCTAGAAATAGCAACTTTAGTTATGGAAGGAAGGGTCGAGGACAAGAACTGTAGTAGTTGACCAAGGTCAAGCTGATTGTCTCAGATTTGTGTGGTAGCTATGTAGAGATGAAACGATTAGCTCAGGGCAGGGAGGCAATCAAAGCTGCAATAATCAGTCAAAAGACTGAAAACTTAACAACAACAGCACGTTGCAGCGGAAATTTCCTGACAACTAGTTACCATGGCAACAAGACCAAGTCGACTTAGATTCCAGTTGTTGAAGCGTGCTACATCGACAAATTTCTGTTTCTCAGAGTTGCGTAGGTAGTTTCATTATATTTCGTGGATGTTATTAGCAATGGCTTGCCACGGTGGGTGAGTGGTTATCGAGTCGGACTACCAACCCCAAGCTTGCAAGTTCGCTCCTGGCCGTGGTGAGTGATTTTTGAAAGGCGACAAAATATCTCGGCACGCATGCCAAACGTTGTTGCCATGTTTAAGAACCCATTTGTATTCAGTAGGCCGTGTTCATAATGGCAAAATTAATCTCGGGATTTTCCGCCAACACTAATAAGTTCCTCCTTTCTCTACTAGAAAGCGTTATAGTGTCAAGGAGCTTAGATATCTAACCTCCTTGACTTTCATACCGCTCCAAGGAACGACAAAAATTCGACAAGCAAGCTGCCCTCTGGGCGGCAAATAACAAAGATTGCACCCGGCACCCGAGACCATACGATATTATTATTATTGTTGAGCCTCCGTGACTTAGGCGGCAGCACGCCGGCCTCTCACAGCTGGATCCGTGGTTCAAATCCCGGTCACTCAATGTGAGATCTGTGCTGGACAAAACGGAGGCAGACAGGTTTTTCTCTGGGTACTCCGGTTTTCCCTGTCAAAAATTTAATTCCAGCAACACTCTCCACTATCATTTCATTTCATCAGTCATTCATTTAATCATTGCCCCAGGGGAGTGCGACAGGCTTCGGCAGCCGGCACTGTTCATATCCTCGCCGCTAGATGGGGGCTTCATTCATTCCATTCCGTGACCCGGTCGGAGACTGGAAGCAGGCTGTGGATTTTCAGTTCATTATTATTAATATTATTATTATTATTATTATTATCATTTTCGTTTCGGTCGTCTAGAGACCACGAGCCAATTTCAATGCTTTGTCCGTTGCTGTTCCTTCTTCTTCCTCCAGTATTCCTTCAACATCTCACTATGTTTCCTCTTCCTTTCCTCGGACCATTTCGAACTGGTTTTCTTTCCCTTCCTCCCTTGGAATCCTTCCATGTTTAGCACTTTTTGCCTAAAACTATCTCTCTGTTCTTCTCTGATATTGTTTCTTTCCAAATCCTTTTTGACTTCTTGTACCCAGGGGGTTGTTGACTTGTTGTTCCACAGGAATGTGAAGATCTGCTTGGTTAACCTACTGTCATCCATCCTGTAGCAAACTCCTCTTCCGTATTGTTTCTGATGAGTTTTCTATTTTTCGATATATTTCATAATTACTTCTTACAAAGACCTGGCTGAACCGGGCATTATCCAGAACAGTGAAAATGCGATTGGTGAAATCACTGGTGTTTTATGTTTTCTTATACGGTTATGAGAACTGGACTTTGAAGGCTAATGACAAGAGCCGATTAGATGCCTTTGAGATGTGGTGTTGGCGGAGGATGCTACGTATACCATGGACAGAAAGAAGAACTAATGCCTCCGTTATAGAAGAACTGAGCATCACAAAACGTTTATCTTCCCGTGTTAGTGAAAGTTACCTCCAATTCCTGGGACACACTTTGAGGAGAGAAGGAGATAATTTAGAAAGAAAAAAACATTCTGCAAGGCAAAATTGAAGGCACCAGACCAACTAGTAGATGGTTAGACCAAGAAAAGAAAATCACCGGTCTACCTCTTCACGATATCTTACGAAGGGCTGAAGATCGCTTAGGATGGAAATGTGTCGTCAAGGATGTACGAGGGCTATTCCAAAACTAAGGTCCGGTAAAAAAAAAAAACATCCAAAATAAAAATAGTTTCCAAAACAATGTTTTATTGACATTCCTTACGTCTTTCTCTATTTTTCTACATAATTTCCATACTTATTTACACATTTGTCACATCGTTCCACAAGCTTTTGAATGCCTAAGTCGTAGAACTCGGCCGCCTGCGAAGCTAACCAGTCTTTAACAGCTTCTTTCACTTCACCATCTGTGTGGAAGCGCTTGCCGCCAAGAAACTTCTTTAGGTAGCGGAACAGGTGGAAATCATTTGGCGCCAAGTCCGGACTGTACGGTGGGTGGTCCATCTGTTCCCATCCAAATTTCTTGATTAGAGTTTGTGTGTCATTCGCAGTATGGGGTCTGGCATTGTCATGCAACAACAACACTCCAGACGACAAAAGACCACGTCGCTTATTCTGGATTGCACGTTGAAGTTTGCAGACAGAAACCGTATCACTGCCCTTACTTCACAATTGGCGGGCTGATTAATTGTCTTAAACATTGTGAACTGACACAATCAATAGCACACAGCAACAGTAACAACGCTACTGGCGGCTTTTGACGCGCAAGGCATGCCACGAGTCGGCGCGCATGCGTGTTTTGCCCTTGGCGCCGCTTTCAAATATTTACGGCGAATCGGACCTTACTTTTGGAATAGCCCTCGTAGTTACAAATGAAGTGAAGAAATGAGGATACGACGCCCAGCAATGAGTAAAACGACTAATGATGATGATGATGATTTCTTAATTTCAGAATTATGCAGTTTTTAAAGGACCGAGTATTTTTGCGTATAGTTCTTCTTTCTACTACTTCTAGTTTATCCAATTTGTAGTTCAGTACGAGACAGTCACTCGCATACAGGCATTCCGGTTTGACTACGATGTTATAGCCATACGATATTATTTCTATTATATATATATATATATACCGCGGACAGGCCAACAAGGACCACGCAAATATCACTTCTTTATAGGTCTAGTTTCCTTCTTTCTCTTCCAGAAGTCCTTCATCGTGGTCGACTGCGCAGCTCTTCTTTCAGCAGTCCATTCTCCTCTGTTGAGATTCTTCTTCTCCCCAACAAGAATTTTGAGGCCAAAAATTTTCTTTCTGTACTCTATTCGATTTAGACAATCATCCAGTAATTTTGAATTTTTGAAGTTCTTCTTTCATTTGTTTTACATAGCCTCCTTGCCCTTTATAGTTCCAGATTTTATCAAAAATTTGTTTGTTTAACCTTGAGCAATCCATGCGGACCATATGTCCGTAGAACTGAAGTTGCCGTTTTCTGATCATCACTTCAAGGTGGTCGATTTTACTATAAATTTCTGCATTGGATCTCAATCTATAACCTTCCTGTGTTTTACCTAGGACCATAAATCCTTCTTCAAATTCTTCTTTCTATCTTGAGCAAATTCTCCATTCCGGTTATATTTGTAGTTTCCATGCCATACAAGATGACTGGTCTAACAACTGTATTAAAATGTCGTAATTTTGCATTGATAGACAGGTTCTTTTTATTGTATATATTTTTGTACAAAAAATTAAACTTTCCAATTTCCCTTTTTTGTTCTCAATTGCCAATTTATCCGTCCCATTGCTACTAATTATTTCTCCAAGATATTTAAATCGGTCAGTGACCCTGATGCTCCCATTAATATAAATATAATATGAAACCAAATATCCCTAGTTTCAACTGATACGAACCAACATCCATACATATACAGTATCCAATGCTGCACGATATGCAAACGCAGTACAGTATATTCGAAATAAACTAATCCAACTGATGACGGACAGCCTCGTCATTAGCAAGGATAGTAAACATAATGAGGGCCTGGCCCGTAATGAAAGTTAAACGCATGTTGTTTTCTGTGTAATGACGCCTTGATTATCTTTTAATGAAAGCCTAATGATACGGTGAACTGCTTATTGGATTAATAACAGCAGTAGCTGAAGTCTTAAAGATGAACCTGCCAAGTCACCACCACGCCGCTGTAGCGAGATGGAAAAAGAAACGCAACAAAACAAAAGTTATACTGAAGGTGATTATATAAAATTAACACTACCACCCAGGATGGGCGGTTTTTCTTCCACTGCCTCCCAGTGGAAGCATCTTTGATATTAACAGTATATGAGGGCCTTTGTCTGGGAGCCGGAACAGGCTGTACACTAGAGCAAAGGTCCTCAAAGTAGAGGGGGAGGGGGAGGTGAAAAAGGGGGGAAAGGTGAAAAAAAGGGGGGGTAGTGATACAGATATTATTGTTCACTTCTATGGTTGTTCCGTTATTGTTAATGTACAGGGTACGGAGCCTGTTTCCTTGAATCGTTTAGCGAGCTTCCTAATTGTAGACTACTGGCATTAGGCACAGATCTTCCTGGAAACTTGATTCGAAATTTTCGACGTGTTTCAGAACAAGAATTTCTACTTTTTATATACGAATTATGGATACACACACGTTCACGCAATGTAAATTGGTGTCTAAGCATGACCAACAATCACAGTTATCACAATACTCACTAAACATGCAACACTAACGTCTAAGCGTTGCAGATACACGTTCATAGGAATGACAAAAAAAACTTGTGAACTAACGATACGAGTCAGCGGTGCGCGCCACCACCGGCTGAACCACGTACGGGCACCCGCAATATGCACAAATCACAGCCGGCTTAGCTTGCCATGTTTACTCTCGCGCACATATATAATGACCCTCTTATTTTACATTAATAATAACCTGTGTTCCCTTGAATTCTTATGGTGACGAACTTCAGGAATGATGTTGTCTACACTCCACCATTTTGTTAATTATATTTTAAATCAATCACCAACAGCGGTAGCTACGCTCGCTAAAGCGCAGTGCTAGGCAATGAGGGGCCAAGCTCTCTGCCAACTCGGTAGACGTGGGTTCGAGCCCCACCGTCGCGTAGGCCGTCCTTGAAATGGTATTCCGTGGTTTCGCCCATTTTCAACTCCACGTAAATGCTGGAACGGTACCTTCTGACAGGCCACGATCGCTTCCTTCCACATCCGTGCCCATCTTCATTCATTTCATCTCTCATTAACTCCTCTCATGATGTTAGCGTCAGTAAGGGCATCCTGCCGTAAAAAAAACCTCAACCACATAGAATTTCATCGCATTTCATCCCCGACCCCGTTTGAAACGAGAAAAATAAGGGGTAGACATACACATGTTCTAAATCAACTGTTCGGTATTTAAAGCAGAGAGTATATGGATAAACTACAGTACCCGGTCAATTTAGTGTATTACCACGGGTCCAGACATGTTACGTATCTCCGTATCGTATGGTAATCGGCATGTATGAAATATTACGTAGTTAAACTCCGCAATTCTTCTAGGTTTATGCCGTGTCTTGTGCGGGGTTTCGCCTAGGACACCAAGCTGGCTCATCCAGGGCCGGATTTAAGAGTATGACGCCAATAGGCTAAAGTCCATTTGCCGCCCCTCTATAGTTTATATTTGCTTAATACATTTGTTTTATACGACAAAAAGATAGACTTCATTGGCGTTTTCACCTTTTTAGCCTATTTTCAATTTTGAAAAAAATAGGCTTATGAGATCACCTTTCGTCCGTGTGTGTGTGCGTGTGTGTGTGTGTGTGTGAGAGAGAGAGGTGTGTGTGTGTGACCCCCCCCCCCTAATAAATTCTAAACGGCTGGAGCGATTCCAATGAAACTCAGTAAGCTCATAGCACTATTCCGGGCGACCTCGACCGTGCCCTTCAAATTTTGTTACATGTCACCAATCCAACATGGCGGCTGTGCGAAATATTTCACCAGCATTCAATATCTCCGAAACTATTATCGACATCACCCTGGAATTTATTACGTTGTTAAAGGGAACTACTTGAAGTTCACCTATGTGACTTTTGAAAAACTGGTAAGTATAAAACCAACATGGCGGCCACGCGAATTTGCGACTTTTAAATAGACGTTCCTCGAGATTTAACCAACCAAACGCAATAAAACTTGGTACAGTATATGTTTATACACATTGTAATGCACCGACATCTAACTTGTTTCAATTGTGTACATAACCACAAGATGGCGGATGAGCGAAATATTTCACCGGCATTCTATATCTCTGAAACTATTAGCTGTATCACCCTGAAATTTTGTACGGAGATAAAGGGCACTACTGGAAGTTCATCTATAACACTTTCAAAAAGCGTTTAACTACAAAACGCACATGGCGGCCAAGCGAATTTTAAAATTTTAAATAGACCTTTCTCGCGATTTTATGTTCCAAACGCAATGAAATCTGGTACAGGAAATGTTTATACACATTGTAATGCACTGGTATCTAATTTAGTTCAATTGATTACATAACCTCAAGATGGCGGCTGTGCGAATTTAAAAATTAAGTTTTTATTTCTTGTGTCGTAATCAAGCAATCGAAGTGAAGGTTTGAATAATGAACCTACGCAATGATTTTCTTTAATGGTACATGACTCTATGGCCTATACATTTAACAATCCAACATGGCGACCATCCGAAATATTCAGACGACTCTGAATATCTACGAATCTACACACATCAAAAAAAGTTTTGCATCACCTAGGTTCCCAGATCTCCGGCATATAGACGTTGACTGTGTATATTGTATCCAAGATACAGTCCCTTTGACTGTTCATAGATGTCACTAAAACTGCTCAAAGATGTAAACAACCATGCATGAGCAGGGCCTATTAGACGGAGGGGGTACGACAGCCGATCAGTTCCAGTCATTCCACCAGGACGAAGGTACGCTGCTCATGTTGTCTGTAGTTCTACCATGCCTAGAAGGTCAATACCGCAGTTCGATCGCGTCCGCATTGTTACTTTGTGTCAAGAAGGGCTCTCAACAAGGGAAGTTTCCAGGCGTCTCAGAGTGAACCAAAGCGATGTTGTTCGGACATGGAGGAGGTACAGAGATACAGGAACTGTCGATGACAGGCCTCGCTCAGGCCGCCCAAGGGCTACTACTGTAGTGGATGACCGCTACTTACGGATTGCCGCTCGGAGGAACCCTGACAGCAATGCCACCATGTTGAATAATGCGTTTCGTTCAGCCACAGGACGTCGTGTTTCAACTCAAACTGTGCGCAATAGGCTGCATGATGCGCAACTTCACTCCCGACGTCCATGGCGAGGTCCAGCTTTGCAACCCCGACACCATGCAGCGCGGTACAGATGGGCCCAACAACATGCTGAATGGACCCCACGGAATTGGCATCACGTTCTCTTCACCGATGAGTGTCGCATATGCCTTCAACCAGACAATCGTCGGAGACGTGTTTGGAGGCACCCTGGTCAGGCTGAACGTCTTAGACACACTGTCCAGCGAGTGCAGCAAGGTGGTGGTTCCCTGATGTTTTGGGGTGGCATTATGTGGGGCCGACGTACGCCACTGGTGGTCATGGAAGGCTCCGAAACGGCTTTACGATACCTGAATGACATCCTCCGACCCATAGTGCAACCATATCGGCAGAATATTGGAGAGGCATTTGTCTTCATGGACGACAATTCTCGACCTCATCGTGCACATCTTGTGAATGCGTTCCTTCAAGATAACGACATCGCTCGACTACAGTGGCCAGCATGTTCGCCAGACATGAACCCTATCGAACATGCCTGGGATATGTTGAAAAGGGCTGTTTATGGACGTCTTGACCCACCAACCACTCTGAGAGATTTACGCCGAATTGTCGTTGAGGAGTGGGACAATTTGGACCAACAGTGTCTTGATGAACTTGTGGATAGTATGCCACGGCGAATACAGGCATGCATCAATGCAAGAGGACGTGCTACTGGGTATTAGAGGTAGTGGTGTGTACTGCAATCTGGACCACAAATGCTGAAAGTCTAGCTGTATGATGGTACAACATGCAATGTGTGGGTCTCATGAGCAATAAAACGAGCTGAAATGTTGTTTGTGTTGATCTCTATTCCCTTTGTATTTAACGGTTCCGGAACTCTTGGAACCGAGGTGATGCAAAACTTTTTTTGATGTGTGTATTATAGCAATCAAACTGAAATTTTGTATGTTGATAGTGGCGGTTAATATAAGTAGGATATATGAAAATAGGCTGTAAGTTTTTCACGGAACTGCTTGTTTAAACATAGTTCATTTAAAACTCAGAAATTCTTCTAGGTTTGTGCCGTGTCTTGTGTGGGGTTTCGCCTAGGATACCAAGCTGGCTCATCGGCGGACTCTTGGTGTCCCCGCCCGGACCTAATATAAAGGGAGGTGGTGCGCAGTTCGTCACTCCTGTGGGGATCCGGGCGGGGACACCAAAGGTCCGCCTATGAGCCAGCTTGGTATCCTAGGCGAAACCCCACACAAGACACGGCACAAACCTAGAAGAATTGCTGAGTTTTAATTCACTGGCCGTGAAAGCCAATATACCATAGTTCATTTAGTTTAGATATAACAACAAATTCAAAAGCTTACATAATAAATGTTATAATGGAATTAGTTATCTACCGGTACTTGTATTTTTACTTAATTTTTTAAAGATTCGTTATAAATGAATTGGGTTTCGAGCTTAATTATTTAATTAATTAATTAATTTGTTCTTGGAGATCAGTGATCACTATTTTACACATAGGCTAATGACTATCTTTTGCGTAATTGAAGAACTGTGTTCAATTTGAATTAAATTGTCCTACCTGGTGAAATGAAATTACACAAAATGTAGTCAATTACTGGTTTATTTGTTGAAAAATATACCAACTTCTCTAAAACAACTCACCCCACGTAATCTTGATGTTCAAATGTACATAGCTCGCTTACGAGATTTCTTAATGGCAAACTCGTTAATAATGTCCTCATATGAAAGTGTTTTTGTTGTATTTGCCTCAATACAAAGTAATGAAAGTGAGTTTAACCGTATTTCAGAAATACTAGTTTACAGACAGTTCTTAACTCTTCTAAGGCAGGAAAAACTGTAAACGGACTTAAACATATTTTTAAGTAACATGTATCCTTAAATTCGTCCGGAAAATATTACTAACGTCAGAAATACTTCATTTTAGCTTTTGAATGAATTGCCAAACTGCCGCCCCTGAAAATTTGTCGCTCTAGGCTGCAGCCTATTTAGAAATCCGGCCCTGGGCTCATCAGCTGATGAGTAGTAGTTAAGGAATAATCGAGACAGCTTTAGATATTGTTAAGTGCTCGTTTGTGGGGAATAATGTAACCATTGATTAGCGTTGGCGGTACATTCCTCATGTCGACCAAATTAACGAGTATAGAATATAAAATCATAATCAGTTGTGTTTTGGAAGCATTACGTAGTAAATTGTGATCAGCCGCCGAGCATAGTGTCTTCCTATGTCATCATTCAAATTTTCAATAGCTGTGGGGTTATGTTTTTTTTTTTAGAAAAATGTACGTAGGTTTGAAGATCTTCAGCAAACATATGATACTTGGCATGCTGAAAATTAGTAAATAATGTATATGAAAAGTATACAACAAAAATAGAGAAGGCCAAGGACTGATCCCTGAGGCACACCAACCTTAAGGTAAGAAAGACCTGCCTATCTCGCTCATGTTAAATCTTCAAATTTTTGGTACACTTTTTTCAAAATCTGTTTGGGTTAGCCAATTGAAACTGTTTGGATCATTATCTGTAATAATAAGAAGGATTATTGACAAAAACGAAATACTTTTGCCAATATGAATTTTTCTTTAAGGTACTATATTTTAATCCAAAATTATATCGAAAAATATTTATATTTCATTTTGTAGCCTATATCATTTAATGGGATATCCCTTCTTATTAGACTACTGTTCATTAGTATGATGTTGACACATTAATAAAAATTATGGACCTATCTTTATTAGTTTTCTTACAAATGGTACCAAACTGGTAAAAAAATGATAAACTGAGAAAAATGAGGTTGAAGTTTTTCATTACATTTTGTTACCTCTGTCAATTCTTAGAACATTCCTGCCCCATAATTCGCATCATTTCGTCCGTCACTGGTTATTTTGCTTCTCCTACTTCCTTTAGGTTTAAAAAAATAAAGGAATGAGCAAATAAATAAGTAAATGAAAACAAGATAAATAAATAAAAAATAAAGAAATGCGTATTTCAACTTATCTGTTTGCAAATAAGTGGACTTGTTTACCTCTTAAAATCAACGATTCAATTATTAATAATTGGGGCAAATTACCTCGCTGTTCCGCCCTTTAAACAATATTTCTTCAATGGGTCAGTGCACAATCACAGCGATTATAATATTATGACGATGTTGAGTAACCACTAGTAACATAAACAATGCAGGAAGTTGTCATTGTTACCAACACAGAGCAGACAGGAAGTGAGATCAGAAATCTATCTATAATAGTTCAGAAGTTATACGCACAAACATAAATCTCTGTAAAAGTGGGCGTTGTCATTCATGGTGGAGCATAGTCATTTATGTCTTATAAAATGACCATTTTTCATATTTTTTCGAATTTTTTGACAAATTCCTATTCTCTACATTGTAAATAACTAAAAACGCCAAAAAAATAATGTTTCATTTTTTTCGCCCCTAGGCGGGTCTTTCTCACCTTAACTAATGCCCATTCGGAACAACTGCCATCATTATTCAGAATTCTTTGATATCTGGTTTCTAAGTACGATTGAAACCAAACGGTAAAAAAATCAAACAAACAATAGAATCCCCTGCATTTTGTTCACAGCAAAACGAATGTCATCAGGAACTCGTAATAACGCAGTGACTGTACTATGGTGTTTTTTTAAAAGCCTGATAGGTACTCATTGATTATGCCATGTTCACGCAGATACCATCAGATATTGTCATATATTATTCTGACAAACAGTCTCACAGCGATACCTGGAAGAGAGAATGACTCAAAAATGCCCCTCAGAAACCTGCCGCAAGGTATGGTCAACTCTAAACCGACTGAGAACAGGTCACGGAAGATATGCAGATTCACTTTTTAAATGGGGAATGTTGGCCTCACCAGCATGATTGTGACTGCGGCACACTATTCAACACATCAGGGAAGACTGCAGTGTCAGAGCATTTATACAGGAGATTATGAGGATTTTCTGTTGGCAACCTCGAATTCCCTCAAATTCATACAAGAACAAGTCGTTTGTTTGCGATTGTTTAGAAATAATTTTACTGTTTAAACGTACTTAAATGCCATACGCTAAATAAATAACATCTCTAGACCCTTACTGGTTGATGATAATGATAATTGTAGTTTTAAGGGGCCTAATATCAAGGTTATCGGCCCATAATAGTTTGGGTGATTGTGAAAAATGAGATGAGAATGAAAACTACAAATAATACTAACTACAAACTTACATACTAGAAGAAGAAATAGTAAAAAATGAAAGGATAAGCCAAATAAAGATAGGAAGATAAGAAATGCCCTCAAAGAATGAGGATTGAGGGACTTGGAAGGAAGGAGAGCCATAAAAGGCAGATAGGAAAGGGAAATAGGAGAGGGCCCGCCCCAAAGTCAGTGGAAAACGGAGAAAAAACAGACCCAGCTTATGTATACCTCAGGATCGTCAACGCCCGAACTCACCAGCCGCGAGCCCTTGAGGGTGTAGCAATATCCAGGGTGCACCAGAAGTGGTGGGGCTACACACACCCTGCCTCCTTGAGGGCCTTGAGCAGAAGGCTGGAGATAACATGAAAAGAAAAAGAAGGCTGACTGCTCGCATAAGGAGGGTATCAGGAAAGATGAGACAAGGGCCAATTGAGGAGGGAAAGCAAGTGACTCCCTAGGCCTCGGATCCAATATCGTCGGGGTCGGAAGAGAACAAGAGTTGACCAAGAGTGGTCGACAGGGAAGAAGACTGAAAGAAGGAGCCCGGCGCAAGTAAGTGAAGCAATGCCGGACTCAGCTGGGATCCCGTGGATCCCGTGGTCGCCAACCCACGTCCCACTAGATGTGAGCCCCTGGGAGGAGACCCTTACTCATTATTTAAATGTTACATCTCCCCTTCAGACTACATTTCTGTATAATTGCTGCAAAATCTGTGACCTGAAATGGATTTCATTTCCTCGTTAAGACTTCACACCTTTATGAATTTTAAACACTGATTATCGTCTGATATGTAAACAAGAGAGGTACTTATATACACTGTGTCACCTAGGTTGACCTACTTTCACGTAGTTTATTTGCGTGTACCTCCTCTTCTTTGATGCTATATTTTTTCCTTTTCCACACACACAGCACACTGACCTTTAATATACCGTACGTAAGAAAATGAGACTGCATGAATATTCTAAAACTGGTCTACTTTGAGCGTGACCTATAATTAAGAATGAAGTATTACAGAGTTATAAATCTCAAGTGCTTGATGTGATTTTAAGATTCCATAGTGGAAGGATTAAAAAACAGAACCCTACAATTAAACAAAAATAAAGCAAAGAAAATATCAATAAGAGAGAGACGATTGCGTTTTAGAAATATTACTTCATTGCATGAGCATAGTTTGTTGCTAACAGCGAGTTATACAATAATAATAATAATAATCATAATAATAATAATAATACTGGGTGAGTTAGCCGTGGTCGTTACGGCATGACTGCTGGCAGTCGCTCACATCCGGGAGGCGAGGAGGTTCGAATCCCCCCACCGGCAAACTTGAGGATGGTCTTCTGTGGTTTCCCATCTTCCTTCGAGGCAAATGCCGGGGTTGGTCCCTAACTATAGGCCACAGCCGCTACCTTCTAACTCCTCGTCCTAACATTCCAACTTCCCTACTCAACGGTACTTGTAGCTCACCCATTGGGTGTCCGTCTCGAAGCAGCTACAAAACTGGCGAGCGGAACATGTCCTCTGATACTCCCGGCACTTAAACCCATACGCTAAAATATATATATATATATATATATATATATATATATATATATATATATATATATAATAATAATAATAATAATAATAATAATAATAATGTTAAATACTTAGGAGAAGTAATTCAACCATCAGGATTGTATCGTGAAGCAAAGAGAGAATTTAGTCAGTTAGTTAGTTCTTGCTGTTTTAAGAGGTAGAACTACGAGGTCATCTGCCCCTAAAGAGAGAGAATTTCAAAATTACAGACGGCCTATAGAATCAATCACCTGGGCAGATATTACATTAAAATCACTACCCAAGAACGCTAAATTAACACCATTATAACACAGTAATCAAACCAAAAGCACTATATGCTTCTGAAACCTTGATCAGTGGAGGGAGATCTCTTATTAAAGACGTAGAGAAACAGGACAGGAAATATTGAGAAAATTCCTTGGTCCAGTCTCTTCAGAGGGAATCTAGATGAAACGGAGTTCTACGACCACATTCTCATAAGGAACAATAACAGGCTCACCAAAAGGATTCGCAAGCTTGCTCTCTCAATGAAAGTCAACAACTGGCTTAGTGAAATAGAAAAATACTTTCAAGAAATTGGCATCACAGAGGGAGTTATACTCGACCGACTCCAATGCAAATCAGTAATAAATAAAAAAAAACATAAATTTGCTCAGAAAAAGTATACCAGGATCAATAAATCATTGACTAAAGAACGAACCCAACATACACAACGCTTTTCAGATGCTCTCACAAGTAAAAATCTAGGGGGTTTAGGTCCGGTAATCGAATAGGCCATGCAACAGGGCCTCCACGTCCTGTCCAACGCCTGGGGAAGGTGTTATGGAGGTAACGGCGAACGGCAATCAGGAAGTGGGCTGGCACTCCATCGCGCAGCAGCCACATGACCAATCATATTGCCAAAGGCAGGTTCTCAAGCAACAATGACAGCGTGAACTGCAGGAATTCCAGATGATGTCTACCGTGGCAACAACGCATTTTCGGACATATATTGATATGGACTTTATTGCTCAATGTCCAGTCAGGAATCCCTCCCTGAAGTATGTCGTTGTACTTAACGTTCACCCTGTATATACCAAGTACACGGGGCTAAATGACCACGATGTCTAACACCAGTTGGTGGCTGGTGGATTCCTCAGTTTAGGGGCTGAGACAACGTGGTCATGTAGCCCCATGTTCTTTGGGTGTGTGTAGAATCTGTCTGATAACCGGTGTTAATTTGGATGGCTGTATTGGCGTGTCTTATCTGTTTTTAATTCAAGTAAGGACTGCAGACATTTATTTCTTAAGCAGTTCTAACTTTTGCTACCAAACGCCACCGTCAACGACCAACTAGTTCTGAACTTGGTTACGAGATGCCACCACAGTCAGTTCCTGGCGACGAACGTTGGAACCTAAGAGCGTTTGCGAAATCTAAGCTATAATTTAGTTTCACACAAGTGTAATTAGTGGAAGGTTCTTTAAAATGCCATAAATCTATGACACGGGACAGCCGGATTTACTTCCCCTCGGATGGGAAGCATACTGAGGGATTTTAACGCTCTTAAAAATCCGACGACTTCGACCGGGTTTGAACCCGTGTCCTTGGGCATAGAAACTCAGCATGCTACAAACTACGCCACCGAAGCCGCTACATGTCTAAGACCCTCAACCGAAACAACAACAATAACAGATCAGTTATCGTATGGTTGGCAATTCTGCTCCCATTCGTATAATCAGGGCCCTGGTATAATTACGCAATTACACCAGACGACGTAGTCCTAATACTACAACCATGGATGAATAATAATAACGCATTTATATTCTTGTAAGTTGAGTTGAAATGAAATCGCAATTATGTTGTTTGAATTAATGTGAGTTCTCCTGGGGGATGGGGAATGATGATGGGGAGGGTTGATATTGACGTGACGTCAGTCATGAGTTCATTGATCCTGTCTCTAAAGCCAAGAGGGAGCTAGTGTGTTTATTCGTCTCCATAGAAGCAGCAGTCCCTTGAATGGATCGAGTTGCTTGCTTCAGTCTCAACTGGGGGAAGATTTAGTTTCTGAATATATTATTCCAGTCAGCCCAAGTTGATTACGAAGCTTGGCAAGTTTAGTTTAGCTCCACTGCTATAATTATAACCAGGGATTGGATACATATGTACCGTACTAAATATGTACATATACTGTTTATATGAATATATATGTTGGTCTAATTTAATTTATGAAAAAACAAGAAGTTCCGTGACGAACTAAAGAGCCTACTTTTCTTAAAATTAAGATACATGCCAATGATTAATCTAGAACCTATCTAGAATAACGACGAAATTAAGTTGGTAATATCAAAATGTCTAATTAGTTCGAAATATAGCTGGTATAATGTAGCCTAATAGAGCACTACAGTTGGCAGCCCTGGTGACTGAATATATCCTTAGTTCCATCTCTTAAGGCACGGAATACAAAATTTGGTTGAAGTCCAATGGACGTTACATGCAGTTAGACATTGGATCTATCAGCACGAGTAAAAGCATGTTGGCAACAATGTCATACGTGTGCTGGTCAGAAATAATCTAAAATATTATGATATATCGTTGTGCCAATTTTGGATGAAATCCATTTGTTAGTATAGAAGTTACATGTATTTTAAAATAGGACCTATCAGCAGGCATAGAAGCATGTTGGCAGCACTGACTTATATTAATTACTCCAAATTAATCTACAATGGCAGGTGCAATACGTGTGCAAATTATAGAGCTGTTGGCTTGCATACTTGCTCATATATTGATGAAATGAAAATCCACAACCTGATTCCAGTCTCCGACCGGGTCAGGAATGGAATGAATGAAGCCCCTATCTAGCGGCGAGAAAATGAACTGTGCCGGCTGCCGAGGCCTGACGCACTCCTCTGGGGCAATGATTAAATGAATGACAGATGAAATGAAATGATAGTGGAGGGTGTTGCTGGAATGAAATTTTTGACAGGGAAAACCGGAGTACCCGGAGAAAAACCTGTCTGCCTCCGTTTTGTCCAGCACAGATCTCACATGGAGTGACCGGGATTTGAACCACGGACCCAGCGGTGAGAGGCCGGCGTGCTGCCACCTAAGCCACGGAGGCTTCGCTCATATATTGATATTAGAGTAAAAAAATATAGACAGCATTTATTAACAGTTGGCAGCCCTGATTGCTCTTAAGAATACTTAGTCATATCTGTTATGTTACACATAGCACATTCGAAATTTGGTTGAAATCCACTTGATAGTGTAGAAGTTATATGCATTTAAATATTGGACCTATCAGAAGGCTTAAAATTATTTTGGCAACATTATCATGTATGGCCTCCTGGAAATTAAACTGAAATAGTATTGTCTACATGTGTGCCAATTTTGGAATAGCTCCCATGCATACCTTCCAGGATATCCAACATGGAGCTCAAATTTCTAGTATGTTTTTCAGCAGTTGGTAGCACTGACATCATTTTTAAATATGGACTTGAAATACTCCGGTATAGATCTTTACTCATACCAAATTTGGTTTCGATTGCTGCAGCCGTTTAGGAGTTGATAGGGGGGGGGGGGACACACACACACACAGCCAGCCAGACAGACAGACTCACATTTTCCCGGATCGATCTCATAAGTCGACTTTTCCCTCATTTTTGCAAAATATGTAAAGTAGGCTAGAAACTTATAAGATCACCTTTTGTCCATGTGCGTGTGTATAGAAATTTATAAAAGTTACCTTTTGCCTAAATATACAAAGTGTGCTTCCTTGTTTATGTTAACAATAACCAAATAAGAGTCAGCCCGTAATAGTGGCAATGAAATTGAATCCATAACGAAAACCAAGGTAGATTGAAAATACTTAAAACAAGTAGTTCCGTGAAGAACTAAAAAGCCTACTTTTCTGAAAATTTTAGTATTAATCTAAAATATTGTGATCTATAAGGTGCGTTCAAAAAGTAACGAGCTGGAGGCTGGAATGTGCAAACCGGTGACGACATCGGCTAATCGTGGCGTGTGTAACGAGGTGTGGTTCCGACCAGAGCGTGGAAGGTCACAGCCCGTCGCTAGAGGGCACGCGTGCACGTCACGTGACGTGACGTTACAAAGCGAGCAGCAGCATGCATCAATCGTCCAACGCTGCCAGTCGCATTGCAAACAGTGACATGGAGGCGTCAACCGAAGCGCAAAGAGGTGTTGTTCGGTTTCTGACAGCGGAAGGAATAGGGGAAACGGACATTCATAGCCGAATGTCACAAGTGTACGGCGAACACTGCATGTCCCTTGCGAGGGTCAAGGCGTGGCACAATCGCTTCAGGGAAGGACGGGTGTCGTTAGCCGATGATGCCTGGTCTGGGGCACCCCCCCCCCCCCTGCATTACCGATGACAACGTCCAGCTGGTTGATGCACTCATTACCCAGGACCGCCGAGTGACAGTGGACGCCATAGCCGCCGTGGTCGATCCACGACCTCATCCGGCCAACACAGTCGCGGCACTCCTGCAGAAATTCAAATGGGAGGTTCTCGGCCACCCTCCATACAGTTCGGACATCTCTCCCTGTGATTACGCCATGTTTGGTCCCCTGAAAAGGGCTGTGCGGGGCCAACGATTCACCTCGGACGTCGCACAGTGGGTCAAAATCGAAATCTAGGGGGACAACATTATTTTTACGTTTTAATCATGAATTTAGAGTGAAAGCAACGTACCTAATTAGTTTACTTCATAATAAACATCAGTTAGACCTTTTAAGCTACGTCTACACATGCAAGAAATTGTGTATGACTAGGAGTTGGATAGAGCATTCAGTTATCTCTTCAGAACAATTTTCTATTCCTAATTTACTTTTAACGAAGTCACCAAGTTCCACTTTTGACATATTCGTCGAACCCAGTGCTTCAAACAGCTGTTAACGTGTGAGAACTGGTTGCGCGGCATCTTCTAAAACGTAAAATAACTAAGTAAGTTGCAAAAAGATGCAAAAATCTTATAACTGGCGTAAACTACAAGACTTTATCTACATTTTAACATTAAATAGAAAGTGACGCGGAGTGACGCGACATACTAAAAATCTAAGTGAATATATAATTTTAAAAATAAAAGTTAAATATTATATAATGCAAATATAACTATAATTACGTAACAATTACTCCCATTTATAACTGAAACACGTTACAAAGATCATACCTTCAGCTGCATGTTCCATCTTAAAGCATCACACTAACCACAAAGACAACCAAACCACAGCCACTTACATTCACCCTCCAATTCAGACTGCTCGAACAGTGGTGACAGATTTACACTAAGATGCGTTTATATCCCAGAATAGTGAGCGGCAATTATATGAGAATGCTGTTGAAGTAATACATTTTGATTTTTTAATTATGAAAAAAAAAATGTTTGTCCTCCTAGATTTCGATTTTGACCCACTGTGCGCTGATGTCCAGCTGTGCGTGCGGAACTGGTACACATCGCAGCCCAGGGAATTTTTTGCGACAGCCATTCACCGCCTCGTGTCACAGTGGGACAAGTGCCTCAACAGCCAGGGCCAATACTTCTAACATACAGGTACTGGTTTCTGTAATTATGCCTCCGGCTCGTTACTTTTTGAACGCACCTTATATTATTGTGCCAATTTTGGATAAAATTTATTTGTTAGTATAGAAGTTACATGTATTTAAAATTTGGGCCTATCAACAAGCTTATAATCATGTTGGTAGCACTGACGTATACTAGGTACTCCAAATTCATGTAGAAGGTCATGTACTATACGTGTGCAAAGTTTCGAGCTCTTGGTTTGCATACTTTCTGATATATTGGTATTAGGATAAAAACATGGAGAGAGCATTTATGAACAGTTGGCAGCCCTGGTTGTTCTTAAGAATATTCATAGTTATATCTGTTGTCGTACACATAGTACATACGAAATTTGGTTGAAATTCAATTGATAGTGTAGAAGTTACATGCACTTAAAAATAGGACCTATAAGCAGGATTAGAATCATGTTGGCAACACCGCCATGTATGACCACCTGGAAATTAAACGAAACTATTATTATCTATGTGTGTGTGTGCCAATTTTGGAATAGCTCCCATGCATACCTTCCGAGATATCCAACATGGAGCTCAAATTTCAATTGTGATTTTTCAGCAGTTGGTAGCACTGACGTCATTTTCAAATATGGCATTGAGACATTCAGGTATAGATCTTTATTCATTCTAAATTTGGTTTTGATTGCTGCAGCCGTTTAGGAGTTGATAGGGAGGGACACACACACACACAGACATTTTCCCGGATCAATCTCATGAGTCTACTTTTTCCTCATTTTTTGCAAAATGTGAAAAGTAGGCCAAATATGGAACTTAGATTGAAAATACTTACAAAATGAAGTTTAGATCGAAAATACTTACAAAATGTAATTCAGATTCAATATAGGCCTACTCACAATATGTCACCCCCGCTCCAAAATACTTACAAAAAGCAATGTGGAATGAAATTACTCACAAAAGGTAATTTCAAAAAAATAGATACACGGGGAGCCAATTCACAAAACAGTGCGAGAATCTTAAAGAGAAAAAGAAAATATAATGAAAAGAAAAGAAGGCTGATCCCTAGAAGAATGATGGATCAGGAAAGATGAGACAAGGGCCAATTAAGGCGGGAAAGGAAGAGACTCCCTAAGCCTCGGATACCCTAATACCGTTGGAATCGGAAGAGAACAAGAGTTGACCAAGAAAGGTCGACAGGAAAGAAGACGGAGAGGAGCACGGCCCAAGTAAGTGGAAGCAATGCCGGACTCAGCTGGGGTCCCGTGGTCACCAACCCACAAAACAGTTAATAAATTATTCGATTAACCGAATATTCGATTAAATGACCAATCGATTTATCGTTTTGTAGCAATTAATCGATTATTCGAGAACTCAAATTAATCTAATTAATCCAAATACGCCATGTCAAACGTCTACGAATACCTGAAGTGCCAGGGGCATACCTGCCAACTTTCAAACATAGAAATCCAGAAGATCACAAAGTGCAAAAATTTTACGCACACATGCGTCGCAAGTCTTAAAAATAGCGAGAAAAGACTACAGGGAAAGAGATTACAAACTCTTGGTGATGTGAGACTATGTAATTCGTTGTGTCAGTTTCCAAAAATATCGCAATTACATCAAGAACACATAATTGAGAACAGTTCACACACCACAAAAACATGAGCTTTTCTTCAATTTGATCTTGCAAGTCACAGAACACCGGATATATTCCATCACAGGTTGGAGAGGAGAGATGGAGATGAGAATTGGAATGTTTCACCTTTCCGAGATCACTTAATATAAGGAATTTCTGAAGAATATGCCTCCCTGAAAGACTGATTATATTGTTTCTTACTTGAATTCATCACGAAAACACAAAATCGCACAAAAATTCGTCACACAATTGCACGAATAACAGAACTACAGCAAACGCCGCTTAAAACCAAGCTTTCCCGCTAACAAACAGTCGAAGCACAGAGAGTAATTAATATAAATTCAGCGATAATCTGCGAGATGTGACTATCGATGGACAGTTCGATCAATTTTCAGCGTAATGTCAAACGCAAGGAATTAATGACAAAAGCGCAGCAATAATCAGCGAGACCGGATTATCGATAAACTTATCGATCGATTTTCAGTCGAATTTCAAACATTCGCATCACAGAATATTAAAACAGAAATGCGATTTGGATGCAGAGAACGGAAACATGCTAGGGAGTTGAAAATCCGGAAAAAAACAATGTTAATCCGGAGAACCGGAAAACACCCCAAAATCCGGAAATCTTCTGGGAAAACCAGAAAACTTGGCAGGTATGCAGGGATATAATTTCTGATTCGAGAAATTTGAGTTATAAGAATTCGACTTAATGAGGAAAATATGCATGTAAATTATAGGAAGTTCGTTTCGGGAAATAATAATTACTACGAGTTATCGAAAAGTTCGATTAATAGAGGTTCGAGATCTCGAGCGAAGTTCTTTAAGGGAACCGGAACGTGTGAATCGATAGAAAAATGTACCTTCCGATGTTTAGTTACATATCTCAGAAACTACAATAGATATTTCCTTAAATGTTCTTTTGGTATATTCAGAGTACATTTATCATTATTTGGGTACAATTTGAAGCTTCTATGTTGAATATTTTGTGTCAGAGACGGCATTACAAAAACAATATTAAAGAAATAATATTGTTAAAAATTCCCCTAGCTCATGTTCCTGAGCAAATACTCAAACTAGACCCATTGAAATTTGCATGCATTATATTTAAACTATTTTTGAGCAACTTAAGTAAAAGTATTGTCCTATTGTTTACAGAAGTTGAGTTCTTTACATCCCAATTGAAAACTGAAATTTTCTGTAAAATTGTCAGTGCTTTTCAAGCTGGGCTCTATGAACTAATCAAGATACCAGAATAAATTTACTTCCACTAGTAGATCTATATAGGGTATTAGTAATTGCCAAGTTTCAAATGCATTGATCAGATAGTTTCCGAGAAAATGGTACATGAAGTTTAGAAAAAATGTGACTTACGGAAAACACAAAAAGAATATTTGACTAGTAGCTACAGTATAGCCTTAAAGCATTATTGCAAATTGTGCACTGAAAGAATTTCATTTTCCGTATTGACAGATTCATTATATAACAAAGGCGAATCTGTTCCGCCTAGTCAATACATTTATTTAAAACAAGTTATAAAATTCTTGTTACATGGTACACGTTTCGGGGCCTCTAGTACTGGTCCCTTTTCAGCCATAAATTAAGATGTAAAATCCAGCATAATTAAAGATATCATCATTTTATGTATTTTTTATGATATCTTTAATTATGCTGGATTTTACATCTTAATTTATGGCTGAAGAAGGGAACAGTACTAGAGGCCTCGAAACATGTACCATATAATAACAAGTTTATAACTTGTTTTAAATAAATGTATCGACCAAGCGGAACAGTTTCTCCTTTGTTATATATTAAAGCATTATGTTTAAACCTAATTTTATTGCAACAAATATCACTTCAGCACTAATTGATCCACCAAATTCTTCAGTGAAGATGAGCAATTTTTTTATTTTAAAAAAGTTGACAATTTTGAGCCTATCACGCTTCACGATTGCCTAGTAATACCCCACCCTCCGTGTGTATAGCGCGTTATGTCATAAGAAAGTCTCTCTATGGCAGTATCAGGGATAAGAATGGCCGCTATCAATTCCGGATGATCGTCTACTACTATTCGATCGTGTAATATCCCGTTGATAGAGCCATTTGCTCGCTTGATTGCATCCTCGTTGCCACTCTTCTTGCTCTAGAGGCTGCACAAAAAGTAAATAAAACCTCGAGCTGGCGCTACCATCACCTGTCCTGCCCCCAAATTTCTCCTGCACACTTCCTCTTTCACTTAGTATACACGAAGTCTATCGACGGTGAAAGCGGAAATTGTTCGTAAAAATCAGTGGTGTCAAGCTTCCGTTCTAGCAGTACACACTAGGGGCATTTCTAAAGGTGGTTGTAGTTTGAGTCTTCAGTCTTTTGACTGGTTTGATGCAGCTCTCCAAGCCTCCCTGCCTTGAGCTAATCGTTTCATCTCTACATAGCTACCACATCCTACATCCGAGGCAATCTGTTTAACATATTCTAACCTTGGTCTACCCCTACAGTTCTTGTCCTCGACCCTTCCTTCCATAACTAAGCTTGCTATTCCTGGGTGTCTTAGTATGTGTCCTAGTAACCTATCTCTTCTCTTCATTAGCAGTCGCCAGAAACATGTCTCCTCTCCCAATCGTCTTAATACCTCTACGTTTGTCACCCTATCTACCCATCTGATCTTCATCATTCTCCTGTAACACCACATTTCAAATGCTTCAATTCCCCTCTTTTCTGCTGCACCAACAGTTCACGTTTCACTTCCATAGAGCGCCATGCTCCAGACAAAAGCTTTCAAAAATTACTTCCTAATACCTAAATCTATATTCGATGTCAACAGATTCCTTTTTTCTAGAAATGCTTTCCTTGCCTGAGCCAACCTACTTTTTATATCCTCTTTGCTTCGTCCATCACTGGTTATTTTGCTTCATAAGTAACAGAAGTCTCCTACTTCCTTCAGCTTTTCACCTGACAATTTGATGTCCATAGAGGTTTCTGTTTTATTTCGGCCCGGATGTTAATGACATGTCAACTTTTTACTGAGTTGTCTAAACCAATGCTGAAGTACATAGAAACTCCGGACGGGCCACCCCGTCTTCAAATATGTGTTTTTTATTTTGCATTTTTTGCTATTTTTTCATTTTAAGAGCATTTTTTAAGTTTGGTAGATTTTTTGTTGTTCATATTTTAGAGAAATCGGCCTTTCGAGGTCATTTTTATCAAATTTATTCATGTCACAGCTTTATATGAGGGAGTTAGGCCTACATCTCTCAGAGTTAGGCAGAAGCTAATAGCGTTATTGACAGCAACAATCACATTGTTGGAGAAAACGGGCGAAGAAATGGTTGATTCCATTTCCTTAATCAACCGGGTGGAAACTATTCTTAGCAACAATCGTTGCGACATTACTGCGGGTATTGCATCAAAACTGAAAAAAAAGTGCTGGACAAAAACACCGGGTATAAAACATTATGCAAAATCTCAAGACATTCATTTTTGAATTATTCGTGAGTTTCTTCTTCTTCTTCTTGTTTCGTATGGGCCATCTATGGACCACGACGTTCAACTGTTACATTTGGAATGGGCTTTGATGTTTGCCCAGTAGTTACGCATCCTCTGGCTGTGTTGTTCCCTCCTCTCCTGGGTCCAGAGAGCACCTGTTTTCTTTCTTGGCGGTTTGTCCTGGAACCTCAATTGCTGAAGCATCTTCCTGAGAGATGACCGGTCTTTTAAGTCTCCTTCCGTCCCTCCAAGTTCTTGCAGATCTTTGCTCACTTCTCACAACCATGATGACTTGGCCTTCCGCTTTTGCCAGTAACCGAGGAGCTGGTAGGATGCATCCTGTAGACGTGTCCATAAAATGCTATACGTCGTTTTCTAACAACATCCGTGATTCTTTCACAGTACGTGTAGAGCTCTTGATTAGGCCGCCTTCTGTATTCATTACCTTCCTTAACAGGTCCCAATATCTTCCTCATTATCTTTCTCTCCTGTACTTCGAGTTTGTCCGTGAGTCCCTTCCGGTTGAATACTAGACATTCTGATGCATATAAAGCTTCAGGACGTATAACTGTCTGGTAGTGTCTCATTTTAGTCTTTCGGGAGAGACACTTCTTATTATATGTGTTCTTGGTTAGTTGATAAGCCATTTCTAACTTGTTAACTCGAGTTGATAATGCCCTTACTTCCGAGAGATTCGGTTCAAGCCATTCTCCTAGGTACTTATATCTGTCAGTTTTCTTGATCTCTCCCTGGTCCAAATGCAGTGTACAAGGAGATTCACTGATGTTTGTGATGTACTGTGTTTTTTTTTCAAGTGACAAATATAGTCCTACCTTAGCTGCTTGTTGCGTGAGAACATTAAGTTGTTTCACAGACGTTTTTATTGAATGATATAGAAGTGCCAGGTCGTCGGCAAATGCCAGGCAATCAACACTGAGCCCATTGCACTTATTTTCTAAATTTTATAGTGGATTTTTCGAATTTATAGGTCATTTATTAGTCATTTTTGAAATTTTAAGTGCATTTTTTAAACTTTTTAACGATATCAACATCCAGGCCCTAATGATAATTGTTGTTTTAAGGGGCCTAACATCTAGGTTATCGGCCCCTAATGGACTCGGTGATAGCAAAAATGACAATGAAATGGAAACGATAACGAAAGCCAAGGTAGAAAATATTTACATAAATGGAACCCAGATTGAAAAGACTCACAAAATATAGAGTGAAAATACTCGTACTTACAAAAGGCAATGTAGATGGAAAATACTCAAAAAAGCAACTTAGATTCAATAATACGCACAAAATATAATTGAGGTTCGAAACGCTTACCAAATGCAGTTGAAATAAAAATTAAAAAACTAGCGGCTTCGGTGGCGTAGTTGATAGCATGCTGAACTGCTGTGCCCAAGATTGCGGGTTCAAACCCGGCCGAAGTCGTCGGATTTTTTTAAGAACGTTAAACATCCCACAGTATACCTTCCTTCGGAGGGGAAGTAAAGCCGGCGGTCCCATGTCGTAGATTTATGGCATGTTAGTGAAGCTAAATTATTATAGCTTAAACATTTGACTAACGTTCTTAGGTTCCTACGTTCATCGTCAGGAGCCGACTGCGGTGGCATCTGGTAACTAATTTCTGAACTAGTTGGTCGTTGACGGTGGCGTTTGGTGGCAAAAGTAGGAACTACTTGAAAATTGATCGTCTGCAGTCCTTACTTGAATTATAACAGATACACACACAAATACAGTCATCACAATTAACACCGTTATCAGACTGATTCTACACACACCCAAAGTACACGGGGCTACATGACTGCGTTGTCGCAGCCCCTAAACTGAGGAACCAACCAACAAAATGCAATTGAAATTGAAAATATGTACAAAATGCAATTAGATTGAAAAAAACTTATAAAATGCAATTTAAATTGAAAATACACAATGCAATGTAGATTGAAAATGCCCTCGTCAGATTCAAAATACTCACAAAATGCAATTGAAATTCAATTTTTTTTAAAGTTACGCAACGCAAGTGAACAAGACCGTCAAGAACGGTGCGCAAAGATACGTGATATACAGGATGTATCCTTGGTGATGTTACAAACTTTCAGGGTTGATGGAGGAAAGCAAATGGATCAATGCGAGATACGGAACCATAGTACGGAAACGATCGAGTCACAAGTTATAAGCAAAAAGCTTCTCATTTAATACAGGGCGCCCGAGAATGTTCTCCGCAGTGGGTACGTGCAGCTGTGAGTGGTTGAGTTATGAGATTAGTTGGCTGCACTGCACTGTGTCCTTCAAAGCGGGACTCTCCCGTGTGGTCTGTCGAAAGCGCGCGAGCCTGCAGGTCTCCAGCGTGTATTACAGTCAGCGAGCGTTCGGATAGATTATTGGAAGAGTAAACAGTATACAGGCGGTAATGTTTACTACTGAAGAGAGAGAGTTCTTTTGGTGGAATACGTTTTTTGCTAATGCGATCGGTTTACAGAAAATATAAAATCAAGATTTCAGGCGCGGATTCCTAATTCAAAGTGTCCAAACCGTGATACCGTTCGGGATTTGGTAAATAAATTTCGTGTGACTGGCTCAGTTCACGATGTACCGGGAACAGGCAGGCCTACGCTTTCAACAGACGAAAAACTTGATGAAATCTGCGATATAATGCTGCGTAGTCCAAGTAAATCAACACGAAAATTAGCTCAACAAACAGGAATCTCTAAGTCGACAGCACATAAAGCTGTAAGAGACAAGCTTCAGTTGTTCTCTTATAAAGTTACCGAGGTTAATGAATTAAAACTAACTGATTGCGGAAAAAGAGTGATGTACAGTGAATGTTTCCAGCATCTGTTATGAATGGCTGTGGTGAGTACAAAGTTTATTGTTTATTTGTTATGATGCAAGCGGCAGTCGTGCTACCACCGTAACTGCTGTAGCTAGCTCTCGCAGACGCATGTAGGCACTGTGGAGAACATTCCCGGACTCACTGTACTTTACCTGCCCACGTTTAGCAAGCTGCTACATTTACAATAACTGTTCAAAATGGCGTCCCCCTGCGTCAATACAGGCATAGCAACCTTGCAAAAAGTCTAGTTAGTTTGTTAGTTATTGTTGTTTTAAGGGGTGGAACAACGAGGTCATCTGCCCCTCTTAACACAGATTAAAGAACACAAATTTGGAATTGAATATAAAATTTAGAGGTCACCTGAATTTGAAAGGACCGAAAATTAAAAAACAAAAAATTAAATAAAACTAATAATTATAAAAATAAACAAAAATTACGGAAATATAAAGATTCATCATTCAAAAACGAACAAGTCGTTGAGTCATTAAACAATGGAAAATGTAGATTGCTGGCCCTAACCCACTCTCACTTATAAAGTGGATGACGAGATCAGCAGCCACCGCGTCATCGGCTAATATAAGTTTGAGTGTTTGCAAAAAATCTGTCATACGCGTTCGAATATCCCCGGTGTCGTTTGAACAGCGTCAGGGGCAACGAGAAGTCTTCGGTCTCGGCAGGTGTCTCATACACAAGACTTTACACATATCCCCAGAAGAGGAAATCCAGTGGAGTGAGATCAGGTGAACGAGCTGGCCACGAAGTGGATAAGGTTTTTTACGTGTGGCCTTCTGAGAGGCCGAGTGCAGGTCATTCTATTCGACGCCCGTGGGCGACCTGCGCGTCGGTATCAAAGATGGAACGGATGAAGATGAATGAAATTGGGCAAGGATGTGGTAGGAAGCGGCCGTGGCCTATCAGAAGGTACCGTCCCAGCATTTGCCTGGTGTTGAAAATGGGAAACCACGGAAAACCATTTCCAGGACGGCCGACAGTGGCGCTCGAACCCACGCATCTACCGAGTCAGCAGAGAGCTTGGCCCCATGATCTAACGCTGCACTTTAGCCAGCGTAGCCACTACTGTCGGTAGTGGATAAGGTGTTGGTCTACTAATCCCAAATTGGCGGGGTCAAACCCGACTGCGGTTAGTGGCGTTTATCGGGTGTATAGACGTGCCAATCCCATTCCATTGGTTTCCGGCACGTTAAAGAACGCCTGCTGGACGAAATTACGTCTGTTAAGAACTAGAATTGAGGACGGACGTTAAACAACTGCGATTGTTAATAATTGTTGAATCCATGTTTCCGTACAATGGGTCTTTTGATCCACTTGCCTTCCACCACCATCCCTGAAAGTTTGAGACATCATTACGGATCCATCCTGTATATCAGGTGTTTAGAATTTTATTACACTCTCCGAGTGCAAAGCCCTATTTTCTTATTGATTTATTATTTATTTCATAATGTTACAAGTAAGCAGAAAATAATACACTTTTTCAAGAATAGAAGCACATAGCCTCGGAATTATTAATATTATCATTGCTGTATTATGGAAGACTAGCATTACCCGTCACGGTTTCGCCCGCGAATATTCTAGTTGTAAAGAGTAGGCTACACTTAGCAAAATCTCAATCATGAATGCTATGACTGATTTATCCTTGGTATGAATAATCAGACTTTATCAATTCAGCTACTGGTGCAGTGGTTAGGGGTTTGTCATTCCTTCATAGGTATATCAGAGCGAAGTTAGTTTTCTGGGAATATCACAAACACTGTTAATTTAAGGGCCTTTAAATGTGGTTTTCGGAGTCCCTTTATAGTCGGGTGAAAAAGACCTTTCGTACCACACTCACACGTGAAAATTGCGTAAAAAATTCTAGAGTGCCCCTTGACCCCCTTAAGCGCATTATACTGTATGTATTGATGAATTTTACAGCTTAATTTGTTTCAGTGATAACCTTATAACCGTCTGGAAACTTTCACAGTAATGTAATAATTGGAATTGCATTGCGTCTTATAGAAATAGATGGACATGTGAGATTCTGTTACCATGGTTACCGTGTTGCATTCTTTCAGTATTGCATTGTAAATATACATGTTATAAGGTATTTATTTAATTGTGAGGCAATTAAAGAGTAAGTGAGTGCGTTTCGCTTACGCATTGGGTTATGCTGAACCTGTAGATACCCCATATGTGTAGGTTGGTGTTAATGGGACCTTATTTTCGGTACAAAACTGGAACGGGACCTTAGCAGAATAATATAGCCTAGGGAGGGATAACACAACTTCCTACTCACCAGAAACCGAGACAATGTGGTAATACGATCGCCACTCACCTGCAAGAAACGAAAACAAGAATGTTACTACACCACAACAACGGTCAAATAAATACATAAGCAAACAAATAATAAAAAAACTCAATAATTAAATATATATAAATTAAACAAATAAATAACCAATTAGATAAAGAAATAAACAAGGAAATCACTAAATCAATAAATAAACAAATAAACGAATAAAATAAGAATGATAAAATAAATAAATAGTAACTTAAATAAATAACATAAATAAACAATACACAAATACATGTATAAATAAATATAAAAACAAATAAAGATATATAAAAATAAAATATGAATAAATAAATGTATGAATAAATACATTATAATAATAAATAAATAAGTTAATGTATGATTAAATACATAATAAATAAATAAATGAATAAATAAAAAGAAAGAGCGAATAAATAAGTAAAATAATAATGGATAATATAGATAAATATATAAATTAAGTGATTAATTAACAAGTAAAATAAATAAATAAATAAATAAATACCTATTAAAATAAAAATGAAAAATAAACATTAAAGGAATAAAATAAATAAATAAATAAATAAATTGATGGGTAAATAACATTGCATAAAGAAATAAAATGTGCATTATTAACTTTATCAACAATTTTATATTCGCAGTCACGGTAAAAAAAATCTTGCTTTTTTATTTTGACAAGATCTAAATTACCCTTTAAGAGACATATCTGGCAACACTACCCATGGTAGAAGCAGCACAATGAAGATGCTATAATATCATAGCAACTCGCTCACGACACCCTCCTAGCATATGGCGAAGACACAAAACACAGATAGCCGTCAATTTTCCACACGTCAAGCTTTGAGGAGCACAAACAATCGAATGTTACAATACAGTGAATTGGGCTTGTATCACCTTCACCAAAATGTTTGACGAGACGGACAGGTGTTGGTGGAGAGTGTGCCTCGCCAAACAACTGTTCTCCGTGAGGTCGCGTGCCACCAATATAAGTGAGAAGGGAAGGGAAGAGTCAACACTCCTTCCTTATCTGCACGATCACCACACTGGCTTAGGCAGGATTTCTTCCCGTTTTCTAATTCATGTGTACATTATTAAAATGATATTTCGATTATTATTCATAAAAAAAAAAGCAAAAATTAAGTAAATATACTCTTTGCATGAAAAGTTGTTGTTTGAGTCTTCAATCTATTGACTGGTTTGATGCAGTTCCCCATGCATCCCTGTCCTGAGCTAATCGTTTCATCTCTACATAGCTACCACACCTTACATCCGAGGCAATCTGTTTAACATATTCTAACCTTGGTCTACCCCTACAGTTCTTATCCTCGACCCCTCCTTCCATAGCAAACTTTGCTATTCCTGGGTGTCGTCTTAGAAAGGGTCCTACCAACCTATCTCTTCTCTTCATTAGCAGTCAACAGGAACATCTCTTCTCTCCCAGTAGTCTTAATACCTATTCATTTGTAACTCTACCTACCGATCTGATCTTCATAATTCTCCTGTAACACCACATTTCAAACGCTTCAAGCTTAGTTATGGAAGGAAGGGTCAAGGACAAGAACTGTAGGGGAAGTTCGAGGTTAGAATATGTTCAACAGATTGCCTCGGATGTAGGGTGTGGTCGCTATGAGCATATGAAATGATAACCTCAGGACAGGGAGGCATGGATTGCTGCATCAAGCCAGTCAAAAGACTGAAGACTCAAACAACAACAACAACAACAACAACAACAACAACAACAACAGTGACTCTGGGGTGGACAAACATTCTCAAGACACTTTCAGAAAACAAAAACCAAATTAGAAGACAATTGATGCTCTATGGTCACATTCTCCGAATGAATGTTAATCGACAGACCAAAAAGATTCTCAACCTTGGCCTCTGACTGAAAGTCAAGGACAATTGGATAATTGAAATTGAAACTGACCTCTAGGAGATGTGTATGTCACAGGAGAAACTGCGCGGGAGACGTTCTACAGTCACAACAGTGTGGTCAGTGATAACACACGTACTATTATTCTTATAATAATCATCATCATCATCATCATATATGAAACGCTAATGTGTGTGTTTCACAAAACTCAAGCTCTTAAACCAGAGGGAGTTAGAAGGTGCGGTTTGTGCCAAAATCTTCCAAGTCATCTGAATAGTAGATATCTAACCTCCTTGACTTTCATAGCGCTCCAAGGAACATTAAACATTTGACATGCAAGCTGCCCTCTGGGCGCAAATAACAAAGATTGCCCCCGGCATCAGAGGCCATACGATATTATTATTATACCAGAAATTCAACCATATCCGGTCAATTAAAATGCAGTTTGCCTTTTCTACCACTAGGGGCGCTAGTGTGAGACAATGCAGAGTTTCACTTAAACTCTTATAACTACTTCCGGTTTAAAGATTTTTCAAAAATATCTCAAAAATACTCAAGGAACACATTAAAGAAAGAATTATGTAAATAAGTTAATTTGGCTAGGATTTGAAACAAAAACAAAACGAGTAAAGAAACATGTCATTTTAGGCTGTTTTCCGGAATTGATTTTTGAAATTTGTTTTTCTAGTTTGTTAGAGCTCTCCAAGACTCACAGGCCTTTTAGCCCTTCAACGTTTGGTACAATTGAGGCAATTGCTTAATTTTACGCTTTTAGTTATGATGGGGACCCTACTTTGTCTGCTGAGAATTGTTTTCAACATTATGAAGTCCTTTACGAGTACATTTAACTTACAAGCTAAGTCTTCTGACTACGTCATCATTTCGTTTACATCCTCGCAAGTCATCAACGTATTCATAACCTTCTAACGTCCCCCCCCCCCCTCCCCCTGTGATTCCACACCAGGAGGTGGACGATAAATTCATTGAGAATCACCGTAATACAGTCCTAAACAAACGTTTAAGACCATTAGCTTATTTGACATAAAATATTCCTGGTCATACACTCTTTTGTCACAAATGTTTCCGTGATTGTTCAAACATAATTTGGCCTCGTATGTATTTGTTTGTGTATAAAACTACTGTGCTCATACATTTATTTTCTGAATTGAAATGAAATGAAAATCCACAGCCTGCTTCCAGTCTCCGACCGGGTCAGGAATGGAATGAATGAAGCCCCCATCTAGCGGCGAGGATATGTTCTGTGCTGGCTGCCGAGGCCTGACGCACTCCTCTGGGGCAATGATTAAATGAATGACAGATGAAATGAAATGATAGTGGAGAGTGTTGTTGGAATGAAATTTTGACAGGGCAAACCGGAGTACCCGGAGGAAAACCTGTCTGCCTCCGTTTTGTCCAGCACAGATCTCACATGGAGTGACCGGGATTTGAACCACGGACCCAGCGGTGAGAGGCCGGCGTGCTGCAGCCTAAGCCACGGAGGCTTACTTTTTTTTAAATTAACATTTTAAATTAAAAATTGATAATAAAATATCAAGCTTTTCTCCCGACGGATTAATTTGTAGAAACTAAACCAACTTGTTTATCTTAGTGTTAATTTTCTTTGCATTTTTATTTATCGCATGGCCGGGAGTGTCCGAGGACATGTTCGGCTCGCCTGAGTCTGTAACTGCTTCAAGCGGACACCCTTAGGGTGAGCTACAAGTTCCGTTCAATTTCAAGTAGTTCCAACTTTCGCTACCAGATATCAATGATACCTAGTGGTGAACGTTGGAACTTTGATAGAGCGTTCCAACGAAATCTAACCTAACAATTAAGCTTCACACAAGTTTAGTCTGTGGAAGGATCTTTTACATGCCATAAATCTATGACATGGGACCGCCGGCTTTACTTCCTCTCCGAAGGAAGGCATACTGAAGGATTTTAACGCTCTTCAAAAATCCGACGACTTCGGCCAGGTTTGAACCCGCGATCTTGGGCATATAAGCTCAGCATGCTACCAACTACGCCACCGAAGCCGCATAACTAAGATAAACAAATTAGTTTAGTTTAGTGTTGCGTGTCTACAAATCAATCCGTCGGAAGGAATGCATGTTTTTTTTTTTTAAATCAAATTATGAATAAAATATTCGTAATTAAAGAAGTAATGTCTGAGCACAATGTTTTATCATTTCAAATGATATTGTCGACTTCATCGTTATGCTTTGGTCTACCGTTATGCGTTACGGTTACGGCGTGTATGACGTCATCATGTTGTTCAGTGCATATGCACAGAGTCTGAGTTTACTCCTGGGGTCTGGCGTTATGCGATACAAAGACGGCGAGTGCGTGACGTCATGCAGCAGAGTGCACCTCCCGCTCTCCGTTCCTCGCGCGGGAAGCGTAAGTTAATGGGTAATTGAGTCTGTTGAATGAGTCCTGGGGCTTCGAGCGAAGCGAGAAGCCCTCCTGAGTCTTTCTAACATCTGTAGCACTTGTAGCATGCATCATTTGAAATGATATAAAGTCTAGTCTCTCAGACTGATAGTATCCTTTTTTTTTTACATAAACAGATGCATATGAGGCAAATTTATTATTGAACTATGACGGAAACATTTGAGACAAACGTGTATGATCAGGATTTTTAGCCTATTTTCAATTTTGAAAAAATAGGCCTATGAGATCACCTTTTGTCCGTGTGTGTGTGCGTGTGTGATTCGTGTGTGTCCCCCCCCCCCCTAATAAAATCTAAATTGTTGGAGAGATTTCAATGAAACTCGGCAAGTTCATAGCTCTATTCCGGGCGACCCCGACCGTGCCCTTCAAATTTTGTTACGTCTCACCAATCAAACATGGCGGCTGTGCGAAATATTTCACCAGCATTCAATATCTCCGAAACTATTACAGATATCACCCTGGAATTTTGTATGGTGATAAAGGGGACTACTAGAAATTCACTTATGTGACCTTCGAAAACCTGGTAACTACAAAACCAACATGGCGGCCAAGCGAATTTGCGACTTTTAAATGGACTTTTCTCGCGATTTAACCAACCAAACGCAATGAAACTTGGCACAGGATATGTTTATATACATTGTAATGCGCCGACATCTAACTTCGTTCAATTGTTTACATAACCACAAAATGGCGGCTGTGCGAAATATTTCACAGGCATTCAATATCTCCGAAACTATTTATGATATCAACCTGAAATTTTGTACGGTGATAAAGAGTACTACTACAAGTTTATCCATGTGACTTTCAAAAACCTGTTAGCTGCAAAAGGAACATGGCGGCCAAGCGAAGTTGAAACATTCTAATACATTTTTCTCGTGATTTAATCATATGAGCGCATTGAAATGTGATACAGTAAATGATTATACATATTGTCATTCACTGGCATCTAATTTAGTTCAATTGTTTACATAAACTGAAGATGGCGGCTGCGCACAATTTTAAAATTAAGTTTTTATTCTTGTGTCGTAATCATGCGATCGAAGTGAAAGTTTGAATAATGAAGCTACGCAATAATTTTCCTTTAATGCTACATAACTCTATGGCCTATACATATAACAATCCAAAATGGCGAGCATCCGAAATATTTTTACGGTTCTCAGTATCTAATCATCTTTTCCAGCAATCAAACTGATTTTTCTTATGTTCATAGAGGCTATGAACATAAGTTCACCTATATGACTTTCAGTAACCTGGTGAGCACAAATCCAGCATGGCGGCGACGCGAACAATAAATATTTAAATGAACGTTTCTCGCGATTTAACAATCTGAGTGCTGTGAATTTTTGCACGTTAATGCTTATACAAATGTTAATCCACTAGTATCTAATTTATTTCAATTGTTTTCATAACCACAAGATGGCAGCTGTGCGTAATTTTAAAATCTCGTTTTTACTTCTTGTGTCCTAAAAATGCGATTGAAGTCTGAAAACCACACGTACACAATAATCTTCATGTAATAGTACATAAATAAAAATCCAACCTGGCTACCATCTGCAATATTTAGTCAGTTCTCAGTATCTACGAATCTAACATAGCAATCAAACTGATATTTTGTATGTTGATAGAGGCAATTAATATGAGTAGGATATATGAAAATAGGCTGTGTAGTTCTTCACGGAACTACTTGTTTTATATGAACTAATGGTCTTAAACTTTTGTTAGGGACTGTAGATGAAAGCTATCTCATTTGTCATCAATGCGGTCGTAAAAATCCACTTCTAGGAACTTTTGATTTGTTGCAAAGAAAGTCGAGGACTTGACACAGACCAAACTTCCTCGAAATACCCTAGGATGCTATATTTCATATTCATAGCGACTGCTATTACATTCGGGAGTCGATTTGTCCCGTATCACTCTGTAACAGAGCTGTATAAATATATTTGGCAATAAAGAGTAAATGAGTATTGCCAAAAGCCGATGATTTATGGGTTACATCATGTTCCTCAACAGGCCATAAGCTTGTACTACAGTTAGTTGGAGGGCAAGTAAGTTTTATGGTCCAGCCATAAACAAGACTTGTGAATAACAAGTACGAGCCGAGTTTCTTGCGCAGACACACGTGCATTGGGGAAGATAACACGCGAACACATCCGTCGTACCCCCATCTCAATAAATTAAGAAGACATCTCATGTTAATTGTCAACATTTTTGGCCATGCGGATATAGTTTGCATGGCTGTGTGGATAGAGCAGGGGTTCTCAACATTTTTCAACCACCGTACACCTTTAAAAGAATTAAACATCCTGCGTACCCCCTACTAACCTTTCTTAGGTAGTAATAATGGTTATTAAAAATGTAAAAGGTATTTAGTTAGTAATTTTACAAGGAAAGATATTTTAATAAAACCAAATATAGTTGTTGTTGTTTTTCAGTTCCTTTTCCCAAAGGGTGATTTTTGCAATCATTGCGTTAGTTTTCATGTCAACATAGAACATATCAGAAACACTACCTTGCATACACTTAATCCAAATGTTCAGTTTTTCAAAAATATCACTTAAATAGGCCAATTTTAAAAGCCAACCAAAGTCATTGAGTACTGATGATAAATTAGAATTGTGCGCGGTAAAGAAAATATGCAATTCTTTGTGGAGTTCAAATACACGCGCCGTAAATAACTCACACAGTAGTCACGGCACGAAGCTCACTGCGCATGTGGATCGAATAGAAGGATGGCCTGCCGCGTACCCCCTGAAATGTTTCACGTACCCCTAAGGCGAACGCCTACCACAGGTTGAGAACACCTGGGATAGAGGATGAACTACGAATAATGCTTGGAGTAAATTTGCGGCTAGTTTTTGGATTACAATCCGAACTTGTTGAATATCATTACTAGGACCCGGATGGTTATGACATTTTTCAGTTATCTTTTTTCATAACAAATGTAAGATGATGATTTAAGCTAATCTCATTCAAAAAGTGTCATTAAGCATAACTAGCGGAACCGTGCGAGAACTCTCGCATAATGGGTTGTGTGCGCCCCATGTGTACAGACTACCCGCCCGGCTCTAGTGCTATGCGGCTGTACGTGACATAGCTCTGCCAGGGGCTATCGTCATGTTTATTTGTTTAAAAGCACTTAATAAACACACACATTTATTTCCGTTGACTTTTCAAGAAATGCAAGATTTTTCCTGTACAATTGAGACGATTTGGAAGATTTTGGTACAAACCACACCTTCTAACTCCCTCTGTTTAGGAGTTAGAGTTTTGTGAAACATACACCTTAGCGTATTATATGATAAGATTAACACTCCGAACTGACAAGGGTTGCGATTCTGGCTCTTCTTTAAAATGCGAGTAAGCAAGTCCTCCCTTGTTCGCAATTTTTCTTGTAGCTTTCGTTCTTTAACCAACCCTACAAACAAAAAACCAGCGGTATAAGGTTGGGTGACCTTGGTGGCCATGCAACATCACATCCGGGACCGATACAGCGTCCAGGATACATTTTATTGAGATGCTGTACCACAAGTACAATTATAAAATACGGTCTGTATCTCGGAAACCACTGTAAATAAATCACATGTTCATATTATGTTCCTTTTTAGAATGACCTATACTAATTATCACCTCCTAACGTATGGCTCCTTCCTCTCGGAACATCCTGTATACAACAGTGACCGATCTTATAGTTCCATTATCCTTAAGGTGCCTGTACACTGGAGAGCTTTTGCCCTAGCTCGAGCGTAGAGTAGCTCTATAGCTAGGGTACTCTAAGCTCCTCTCCAGTGTACACAGGGGGTAGAGAACCCTAGCGGAAACCGCTCTAAGCTCTAGCTAGGGCCGGCTGACTCTACGGTGTAAACAGTATTTGGATGCCCTAGCTAGACCAGTCTAGCTCTATTCGTTCGGTTGAATATTGGAAAGTGCTTTATGTAGATTCAGTGGTGGATTGTTGGGGTTAATTTGTTTGTTGTTAATTATAGTATTTGAATTAGGCTGAATTTGTGTGGAGTCGCGTAAAAACAATAACATTAGCCTAATTCAACATCCAGAAACTTGGAATTGTACTATGAAGGAATAGTCAATTTTGCTCATTCTTAAAAGTTCTTGTACGCTTCAGAATCTTCTGAACATAACTCTTGCAATAATATTTAGCGTACATTCCTTCATATTTTTTTTAGATATCCAATTCCTCACCCACAACCTTTTTTTTTTCCTCTTCATAGTTTTTTTTTTCAATGCACACACAACCACCACAGATGCTAAAAGCTCTCTTGAAGACATTTTAACTTCACAACACAGCGCAAAAACCCTAGACTCACACTGCTCTCAGAATGTTTTAGCGCTGCTCTAGCTAGTGCATTTACGTTTGACAGTTTACACCGGTTCAGACAGTGCTCGAGGTAGATTTGTCTATCCCCGCTCTACGAATGATCTACCTAGGGAAAATTACTCTACAGTGTACACGCACTCAGTTTAGCTAGAGCGGTCTAGCTAGACTTGCTCTATGAAAATCACTCTCCAGTGTACAGGCACCTTTAGACAGGGCAGAATGTTCCTCTCCAAGAGGAGGCAGGCACGCGCCTCAAAGAGCGCCCGCGTGACCACGAGGTCTCACTAATTGCTGTGTGGTGGACCGGTGACCGCACCGCACTCTGTCCATGGTTACACTTACTACATCGACCGTGTATTCACGTCACATTTTCAAGGCTTCGGAAAAAAAACCAACAACACTTTATTTAATCGATTAATTTCTGTTTTCGAATTATCGATTAATCGAAGCAGAAATATCGATTAATTGCGACAAATAGCGATTAATCTATTGTATAACAAGAAGTCCGTGAAGAACTAAAGAGCCTACTTTTTTTAAACTTAAGATTCATGCCAATTTATATGGATCTACCTAGAATAATGACGAAATTAAGTTGGTAATATCGAAATTTCTGGTATATACCTGGTATAATGTAGCCTAATAGAGCACTACAGTTGGCAGCACTGGTGACTGAATATATTGTTAGTTCCATCTCTTAAGGTACAGAATACAAAATTTGGTTGAAGTCTAATGGATAGCATGGACGTTACATGCAGTTAGACATTGGATCTATCAGCGCACGTAAAATCATGTTGGCAACAATGTCATGCATCTGTTGGTCAGACATAATCTGAAATATTATGATCTCTTGTTGTGCCAATTTTGGATGAAATCCATTTGCTGTATAGAAGTTACATGTATTTTAAAATTGGACCTATCAGCAGGCTTAGAATCATTTTGGCAACACTGCCATGTATGTCCTCCTGGAAATTGAACTGAAATAGTATTGTCTATATGTGTGTCAATTTTGGAATAGCTCCCATGCATACCTTCCAAGATTTCCAACATGGAGCTTATATTTCAATTGCAGTTTTTCAGCAGTTGGTAGCACTGACATCATTTTCAAATATGGGCTTCAGATATTCAGATATAGATCTTTACTCATACCAAATTTGGTTTCGATTGTTGCAGCCGTTTAGGAGTTGATATGGGGCGACACACACTCAGCCAGCCAGACAGACACACATTTCCCCGGATCGATCTCATAAGTCTACTTCTTCCTCATTTTTGCAAAATGTGAAAAGTAGACAAAGAAAGTTAAAAATACGCCAGTCAAAACATAATTAAAACATTTATATATTTACAGTAGAGTCCCGCCAATCCGAACTTGGCTAGGAACAAAATATCTACAAAATTGGCTTTGAATTTCAAAACAGGAGAAAATAAAGATTAAGATTAAACTAATTTTTCCAAGTAAAAACGCGAATTTATTAGCATAGAAAAACATGAGGTAAATGCTACAGGAGTTAACAGTGAACCAGTCAGCTATCTTATACACAAAAATTAAAAAATGGAAGGCCTAGACCTACTAACAATGTGCATAACAAAGTTTGAATGCAATTTTCTTTACGTTAACGACAAAACAAACAGTAAAGCAAATCAGCTCTTAAGAAGTGACGTCAGTTTTTCCATCCCTTTCGTAAATGGTTGGTGCTATCAAAAAACTTTACTTGGCCCTTATCCGAAGAATAGTACGAACATTGAACGGATTCGTTTTTTCACATATTAAGAAAATTATAGCGGTATTTCATTCTTAAAAAAAGACCTCCATTTCCACCTCCATTTTCCGATTTTGCCCATTAACCAACTGTAACGAATTGTAATACATAAACATGAACAGGATCTGATGATAATCTAATTAAGAATCCCTCTTCCACTTTCTTGAACATAAAATCGTGTTATTATGTGATAAATATCTCAAGTAATATTTCTTTCAGGTTAGAGTGTTTATATACTTGTTTCCCGCCTAATCTAATTGGCCACAATTTGTGTTGACCGACTGAAAAGCTGTCTTAATTCGGCAACACTGTAAAATGTCTTCTATCACCACAGAATGTATTAAGATCTTTGGCGACAATGTGGGGAAAAATAGCTAAAAGTTACATTTTTTTAAACTTTGTAATACAGCCTCCCAGTGAAATAAAATGATGAATTTCGTATATTTAGAACGCCTCTCGTAGTTGAATCTAATACCTATTAAGACACCTCCTCAAGGTTCTTCAATGAAAGAAGAAGAGGGACAAGATAACAAGATTTTGATCTGTATTCCAATTATCCGCTTGGCTGACAATGAAAAAGTTCTCTTTCTAAGTGGATGGAACGCAAACAAGCTTTCTATCTGTGTCACATACACACAAAACCATGATCTACTGTTTCCTTTTTTTTTTAACTCTCATACACACTCTCCTCTTTTGTTAACTCATTTTCTACAGACGAAAGAAGACATATGTATACGACCTCACTTCACATACAAAACATACTTTTTTTGTATACCAATCCTATATTTGTTGTCTCTCTTTAAAGCATCCTCATCGTCCTTAGTTTCACATGCATATGAACCAATTAAAACCTACAACTATAATTCACAAGAACATAAGTCACATTTTAAAAAAATATTATTATCTCTAGTATTTCTCCTCCTCTTCGTTCGTTCGTTCTTCTTCTACTTCTTCTTCTTCTCTCCACTTTGTTTTGTATTTTCGCTTCGTTGATAAAACACAACGAGGACGCATTCAATTAAGTTGATTTGCGTTTTCATTAATTAGTAACTAAATAACTCCCTCTATTATGAACAAAGATACTGCCACGGTTATTCAAATGCAAATAAGGTTTTCATTTATATGTGTACATAAAATGTTTTGCGAGTGGTTTTTTTTTGTAATCTCCAGCCGCGTGGTTATCTTTAGAGAGGAAAGAGTCAGTAATACTAGGTTTTCGTTCCCATCGTCGATGGATTTGGGGGTAAAAAGAAAGTAGCTCTTGTCAGACTGGTGATAGGAATCAGCTTAACTATGTGTACATTCTTTATTGTTACAATCCACATGTAACAATAGACGTTCCTCCGCTACTCTGGCAAACATCGTGTTATTATTATTATTATTATTATTATTATTAGGGAGAAATTAAGACGACAAATTAAGGGGTGCAGAGGTTGCCAGGAGACGGAGGAGGAGCCAGGGATAAAGAAGAACCTTCACAGAAGAACAGAAGTGGGAAGTAGGAGAAAGGATGAGAAGATACTGGCAGAGAGTCAAGGCAGAGAAGGCGAAGCATAATAATAATAATAATAATAATAATAATAATAATAATAATAATAATAATATTAAATGTCCGACATGATGGATTTTGAGTGCGTTGAGCGCATGTGCGAAGCTGGTCAAAACCTGTTTCATAATGAAAATCTAGAGCTCTGATTTGGTGGAGAAACTGTATCATAATGAGCCTCATTATAGTGCAGTTTTCTGGCATATAATATCTACATTTCGCCATGGTCGAACATAATAGTACATTATGCAACGAGCCTATAATGGCAATAATTAAGACACGAGTATGTTTATAAAACGAGCGAAGCGAGTATTATAAATTCCATACCAGTGTCTTAGTTACCATTATAGCGGCTTCGGTGACGTAGTTGGTAGCATGGTGAACTGCTGTTGCTAAGATAGCGGGTTCAAACTCGGCCGAAGTCGTTGGATTTTTTAAGAGCGTTAAAAATCATTCAGTATGCCTTCCTTCGGAGGGGAAGTAAAGCCGGCGGTCCCATGTCATAGATTCATGGCATGTAAAAGATCCATTCACAGACTAAACTTGTGTAAAGCTAAATTGTTAGGTTAGATTTCGTCGGAACGCTCTATCAAAAGTATCATTGATATCTGGTAGCGAAAGTTGGAACTACTTGAAATTGAACGGAACTCGTAGCTCACCCTAATAAGGGTGTCCGCTGGAAGCAGCTACAGACTCAGGCGAGCCGAACATGTCCTCGGACACTCCCGGCACTAAAAGCCATACGATAAATAAATAAATAAATAAATAAATAAATAAATAATTACCATTATTGGCGAGTTGCATACGACTGTTTATGTTCGACGATAATTATAACTATTTTATGTTCGAACATAAATAATCATAAATATCTGTCGAGATTTCGCCAGTTGTATGTACTGAACAGAGCGCATGGGACGCAAAGATTACCATGGCCTCCTCAAATACCCCACTATGACACTAGAAGCCACGCAGTGAAATTTAAAATAGAAGGCAGTGGAAGTCTGCACAGGTGCGATGCTATCATTACCTAATTGGTCACACAACTGTTTCTTGAGCTCTGATTGGTGGGAGAAACTGTTCCATAATGAAAAATAGTGTTATTATGATACAGTTTTCTGACTTATAATATTTACATTTCAACATCGTCGAACATAAATATTATTATGCGTCTTTCAAAATAAATATATTACCAATGTTACACTCGGGAATGAGAACATCAATGCTAATATTTGAAGTGGTGTAATCGATGTTTTGTCAACAATGTTCGTATTTTCCTACACATCTATTCCATATCAGTGGGGGGGGGGGGGGCTTTTAATTATTCCAAATGAATATATTAGTTATGAGGCAGCATTTCATGTAATTCATAGTATTGGCCGGGGTATGGGAACGGATCATTTATGATTCTTCTAACCTCAGATCTCCCAAATGTACTTAATGTCCCCCATTACAGTCGTTGAATGTGACACAAGACGATCGTCTAGGCTGCCCGTTAGTTAATGTTTTTTTTTTTTAGAAACCACTTTCCCCCTTAATATAAAATAATTTCCGTTACACTTGGAGAAGAGGTTCAAATTACTTGAATTGTTACTTAATAAACCCACTGTACTGAGTAATGAGAAGATAAGACACAAAGAGAGCGGAGGGGAGGGGGAAGAATGCAGGACTAAAATAAGAGAAAAGAAGAGAGAATTAAAAGGAAATTAAAGAATATAAGATAATCTCCTACCGTGTTATAGAAGAGTTTTCCTTCCCCTTTTAATAACATTCCGGATTGCTTTTTAACCCCCCGCATAATTAAAACCTTCCATTTCTTTATAACCTCCTTCACTTATTGTGTCGTCAAGTGCAAGAATGGAGAAATACAGTGTATTGCTTTTAAAGGGAGGTGGTTGGTCCAAATTTCACTGCTGAGCTTGAAGCTACATAATAATAATAATAATAATAATAATAATAATAATAATAATAATAATAATAATAATAATAATAGAAGATACGAGCCTAAGAGTAGTCGCATATGATGTGTAACATGTTATCCTACTCGTATACTACACAGCTTGGAGATTCTTGAAATGCTAATTTACGCTCCGTTTTCATACTGGTACTATGATGAATGTATAGATTGAATTGGAGATATGCTACTGTCACACTTGTTTGAACATCACATATTATATAGTAAATTAAGAGGAGGAATGAAACTGTAGCAGTAGAGTATCAAGAAGGCAGTGCGAGAGTAGAAATATCAAGTAGGCAGTGATAAAAAAAGAGAGTCTTGGAATTGTTATGTATTATTAGAGTGTAAATAATAGTACATTATGCAACGAGCCTCTAATGGCTATAATTAAGACACGAGTATGTTTATAAAACGAGCGTAAGCGAGTTTTATAATTTACATACGAGTGTCTTAATTACCATTATAGGCGAGTTGCATACGACTGTTTATGTTCGACGATAATTATAACTTTATTATATGTTTTAACATAAATATTCATACATATCTGTCCAGTCACTAGAATTTTGTGATCGGGTGCTTCGCTGGGTAGGATATCTCTATTCTCCAAGCTCTCTGGCCGACCGACGCATGCGCTGTGTGTGCTTCAATGCCATATGTGCAGATTTTGCACCAGTATTGTCCTGGCCCCAGCCCTTTAGGAAAGGACTGTGCCTATAAATACATAAAATATAATTAGAGGGAACTACGTAAAAGACGACATGGCAACACGACTACGGAGTAAGCCGTAGGTCATAGACCTAGGCTCCAACAGCAAGCACTTGGACAGGACACAGCGGACATTACACTCCCAACATACCGCTGACTGGACTGACATCGCACCTTTTACTTATAAATAGAGGTACGAACACGCGCCGCGGTCTCTAAGCTTTTGACGCTCTAAGCTCTTAGGAACGTGGACTCTTCTGAACTGGGACGGAGTTACAGTCCTACACTCTATCGGAGTTGTGCTACGTCGGACCGATATGGGGGGATGGCCCCATATCGAGTCCCAACGCCACCATCATCATGGAAGACCGGTATTAACGGTGGGGTGAGTGACATCGTGCCTGCTTAATTCCTTTTTCCCCCTAGATTATTATTTCCATCCTCCCCTATTGCAATTGCCACTATTTCTTAATAAACCCCCTTTCTGAACAGTCTATTGACTACCTTTTTATTTCGTTTAGGTTAAGAAGCCCTTCCCTTTAGATTAGTACCTAGTTTTAAGATCTACATTGAACGCTGACATGCAGGAGGCACTGCACCGCCAGCGTGCGGCCTAGAGGTGAGCTAGGTGAGTATCCTCCCGCCAATTCCCCTGTATGTAAATTGCTCTCTAAACGTGTCCGCAGTTCTTCCTAAAACAATCCCAACCTCTTACAAATTCGCCAAGCTACAACCCCAATTTAGATTAATTTCATCCCCTAGATTTAGTATTTGTATTGGCATCCCTCTCAGATACAATACAAATGGTGGGAGGCGCGGGTTAGTCAAACCAACAACACCCTTAACATAACAGATACAATACAAATGGAGGAGGCCCGGGGTATCGTGACGTTGTCGTCAGACAACGCCTACAGGAGTTCACACAACGAATTTCTACGATACAGGTCCCTAAAAACCCTCTTATGCAGCCAAGCAAAATTTACCCAAAATTGAGGAAAATTTTTTGAAGTACGGGTCAAATATTATTTTTGGTACCCACCCACACCCGCCCCAGTAACTAATACATATGTAAACGCCCCCTATACTCATTACATTAGCCAAGCGAGTGAGACAATTTAAATCCCCCCCCCCCGAACAGAATTTTTTTAGTAGATTAAGTTAGAGAATATTTTTAGTACACAATAATTATAATCCCCCCACCCCCACCCTTTTAAGATTTCGCGATAAACACCTCTTACGCCAAGCGATTTGAATATTAACAACCCCTATCTAATAAGTCACTAGGAATATTAATGGAGGCCTAGTAGGAAGACGTATTGATAACTACCCTACTATATTCAGAGAAAATTGCTCCTTATTTCAGATTAAACCCCCCACAATGAAGCTCTATTAGGAATAAGATTGTGATATCCCATAGGATAAATGGAATAAGTAAATAACTTTGTATTTTTTACAGCAGTGCAACTATACATTGTATATGATTGTAGGCTAAAATATTTTCTTCTGAATCCATTTTAGTATAACTTAGCGGAAGGTAGTATTGGCTAGATGCTTACATAGAGTTAGGAGACCTTGCAATCACATTTCTGCAAGGTGCCGCAATAATTAGTTTGTAAACGCATTCAGTCAAGACGTACTACAGTTTCTCTTTTGTTCTGAAAGCCGACCACAGAGGAAATGCTTATTTGTCCATTGTAACACAATCCAATATGCCATATGACTGACACGTGCTCAGCACACCGTCCGCCCGCAGGACATTAAACCTGACACTATCTCGCTAGCTCAGCGTGCAGACGCACTCGAGCGGAAGCCAGACACCTTGAGTTCAATTCCTGGCACTATTCACTCACACGCCAGATAACTTTGCATAAGTTTGCCTGCATTATTTTTGTTTTCAATGCGAAGCGTGCGATAGTAGAAAAGCGCACTAATGATTTTAAAGATGTAAGCGTAAAGTACACTCTTAAGGTAGAATTCTTTTTCCAGCAGTACATTTCAAACAGGACATTCAGTTAGCAAAGAAAACACCGTTCCCTCACGAAGTAACATAGGTGAGAAAGCAATCCAGTAGGAATTTATGATAAAAACGCCGACAAATGCACGGCGATATCAGTATAGCATAAATGCGTAAGCACGGACTTGGGCACAGCAGGGCAGCATCGCAACGTACGACAATTGTTATCAAGAGTATCATCGTTAGTATATTAGTAATAAGTATTAAGTAGTTTTAAGTGAAGTATTAAGTGAAGTTGATAGATATCTTGAGCTGGCACAATGGTTAGCACAGCCTCAAGAACACGACGTTATTGATATCTTGCAGCAGGTCCATGGGTGCACCTCGCTTTGAGATAAGGGAAGTATTAAGTGAAGTTGAAGAAATATATTATAGATATCTTGATCTGGCACAATGGTTAGCACAGCCTCAAGAACACGACGTTATTGATATCTTGCAGCAGGTCCATGGGTGCACCTCGCTTTGAGATAAGGGAAATATTAAGTGAAGTTGATAGATATCTTGAGCTGGCACAATGGTTAGCACAGCCTCAAGAACACGACGTTATTGATATCTTGCAGCAGGTCCATGGGTGCACCTCGCTTTGAGATAAGGGAAGTATTAAGTGAAGTTGAAGAAATATATTATAGATATCTTGAGCTGGCACAATGGTTAGCACAGCCTCAAGAACACGACGTTATTGATATCTTGCAGCAGGTCCATGGGTGCACCTCGCTTTGAGATAAGGGAAGTATTAAGTGAAGTTGAAGAAATATATTATAGATATCTTGAGCTGGCACAATAGTTCGCACAGCCTCAAGAACACGACGTTATTGATATCATGCAGCAGGTCCCAGGGAGGACATCGCTTTGAGATAAGGGTAGTATGGAGGAGATTAAGGAGATATTAACACACCTACGTTGATAACAAATGCCATTAATAAATAAGATTAGTGACCACACCGTGGCCCCAAAGTCCACAATTTACGCAAGCCAAATGCGTAAAAGTCGAAACGTCACACCCAGAGGGAATTAATTAGCTACAGGTATATTGGTCAATATAATAATGACAACCGGCGACCGAAGACTATCATTTCAGATTCAGGGACCTAGCCAACCCGCTGAACACGTTAGAAGTAGTCCAGATATTAGAACGCTACTGAACTTTGAAAGGACATAGCCAACCCTTTCGCCTAGATGACGTTCGTTTTAATACTTTCAGGGAATTAAACCCTCCACGTTATACATCTTGTGGCGGTCAATTCAAACTTAATACATAATAAATTTAACGGCCGCTGGGACGCGTTCTGTATCGAAGTACGGACAGCCTGCCAACAGCCGATATCTTTATAGTATTCTGATAAAATATTAGGAGATATTTATATTAAAATAAACTTAATACACAATGAACTTAACGGCCACTGGGATGCGTTCTGTATCGAAGTACGGACAGCCTGCCAACAGCCGATAACTTTATAGTATTCTGATAAGATGTTAGGAGATATTTATATTAAAATAAACCCAATACAGCATGGATTTAACGTCCGATGGAATGCGTCCTGTATCGAAGTACGGACAGTCTACCAACAGACGATATCTCTTTGGTATTATGTTTAACATGAGAATATAGTGACACGTTTTATGATATTGTAGCATAGTAGGTAAACTGAAACCTACACCGCTGGACACATTTGCTGATTTTCTATATAAAGAGTGACACCACTTGGTTAAAAGTCATAATCACATGCATCCGTATTTTCTATGACAAGAAGGCAATAGGATAGGTAAAAGAAATAAAACTGTGCAACTCAGGCATAATATTAGTCATTCCATATAGAGCAACCGCATTATATTCTTACGGAGCAAAGGTAGGCATTTAATTGAAGATACAACCCCCGTTAATTTTATTAAAGAGCAAAAGTAACTATTTCAGTGAAGTTACAACCCCATTATTTTTCTTACGGAGCAAAGATAGGCATTTAATTGAAGATACAGCCCCCATTAACTTTATTAAAGAGCAAAAGTAGCTATTTCAGTGAAGTTACAGCCCCATTATTTTTCTTACGGAGCAAAGATATGCATTTCAGTGAAGACACAGCCCTATTATTTTATTAAGGAGCAAGGTAGCCACCTCATTGAAGGCACACTTTAGAAAATTTTCATGGCTGCGGATACAATATAGAGAGAGCTTAAATATTTAAGACATACCTTTAATATATATCGCCCCCCCCCCCCCTCTTCAAGAGATTTTTTTTCACCCCTGTCCAGGCACGTTAGTCCACCTTACCCCGTGTATATAGCATATTTAGCTAAGAAAAGATAGTATTATTAGGTTTAGCATTAAGAATTAAGTTAGATAGTAAATCACCCCCCCCCCCCTATATAACGTGGCAAGTTTTACAAAAGGGTCTTACATACCATGTCGTTAACAGTGTTATTTTTTACAGGCAATTATCACATGTCAATAATAAATGTCATTTTTTTCAGATAATATTTTTTCAGATAGTATTATCTTGTTAATTTATATTTCCTGAAGTTCTATACAGTGCACAGAATTTCCAAGTTAGCCCGGAGAGGCAACAAATAATTTCTAATTTCAATAACTTCCCGACGAAACAGTCGCCATTTTAACAATACTCTATTTTAACTTAACGATCGAGTGTACACGTAGTGCGAGTATCCTTACATAATGTCTGCATATCTATAGGTTAAGAAGCGAATACGTCGCTTAATTCACGCTGAGAAAGTGTAAATGTAAAACTTAAGGATTAATTCTCAGCTATAGCAAAGATATACGTCGATATATAAGAAAGTTTTTTACAAATATAAAGGATTCAAGTTCTACGAAATATAAGAGGATATACGCAGCTAAATGCTTAAGGAAGCATGTTGCAGTTTTACAACGACGCATATAAGACGTGGTATAGTGTATGACCACAATGGCCAATATGTCAATGAATACATATTGCACGTTAGTTTATAAGGATATTAGTATATATGTCATAATGCAGACATTAAGTAACGAGATTACCGCGTACGACGTAACGAACTTCAGTGAAAAAAAAAAATAACGGTACCAGGGTAAACCAATCCCTCTGTACAAAACGATAAGAGAGATTTCTGATTTCAGACTAATTATACGGTGTACAATCCTGTAATCCCCCAGTAGGACATACATGCAGGATGCCCCCAGGATGAACGTGACGCAAGACCAAAGTTACAACACGCATGGCAGCAAACAACAGTCAAAACCTACAAACCATACTAGAATGTCAGCCGATTTAGGCAGGAGCCTTCAGCTATTTATTAACAATACTTCAATGCTAATTTTTTCTCTTAATAACTTAACTACATGTTTTTTTACGCACTTCATCAAGTAACTTTGACGGAATTTCACGTTTTCTAGGATATTTTTACAATTTTATTTCATCATCCCCCACGTTGTAAGGAGGTTATTCATAGTAGCGCACCCTCATAGCTACACTTGGCCTAGAGTACATTACACTACATTTTGTCTTTCCCTTTTTTACACACGCTAAAAGGGCGTGTGCTAGTTAATAAGGGATCGCCATTATTTAAGCTCCTTACAGCATCATTTCCCATCGTAGGAAAATTACAGTTATGTATGCATCCTCGCGGCAGGGCTCGACTGACGGCATCGTACGCAAGTCACGCACTAGTCCGAGTACGGTGCTAATAATGTAAATTTCCTATGTGATTTCATTAAAGATATATCTTTCAGTTTCATTTATTTCAATTTATATTTCCGCTGAAATTCCATTTATTAGTTTTCTTCAATTTTAACAAAACAATGTCAACACTTTTATGAAAATTTTAACTCTGCCAAATGGGCAATACAGATTATGTAAAACATACAATATGGGATATAGACAGATACAGAGAACTATCTGCCATGAAATGACTGTAAAACAAACCACCCCAACACTCTTGCCACGCCTTCCAACCCTTGGCACGGTACAATTTCGCTCATCCCCCCACCCACGAAGAAGACCAGAAGCGACGAAGGACGATACGACGAATCGAAAACAAATTCATATCGACGAAAGAAAAAAAAAAGAAGAAGAAGAAAAGAAGAAGAAGAAGAAGAAGAAGAAGAAGAAGAAGAAGAAGAAAGAAGAAAATAAAAGTTTCCGCCCCCACGTCTAGTCCAATAATCGAGGACGATTATTAAAACAGGAAGAAGACTTGTCCTGGCCCCAGCCCTTTAGGAAAGGACTGTGCCTATAAATACATAAAATATAATTAGAGGGAACTACGTAAAAGACGACATGGCAACACGACTACGGAGTAAGCCGTAGGTCATAGACCTAGGCTCCAACAGCAAGCACTTGGACAGGACACAGCGGACATTACACTCCCAACATACCGCTGACTGGACTGACATCGCACCTTTTACTTATAAATAGAGGTACGAACACGCGCCGCGGTCTCTAAGCTTTTGACGCTCTAAGCTCTTAGGAACGTGGACTCTTCTGAACTGGGACGGAGTTACAGTCCTACACTCTATCGGAGTTGTGCTACGTCGGACCGATATGGGGGGATGGCCCCATATCGAGTCCCAACGCCACCATCATCATGGAAGACCGGTATTAACGGTGGGGTGAGTGACATCGTGCCTGCTTAATTCCTTTTTCCCCCTAGATTATTATTTCCATCCTCCCCTATTGCAATTGCCACTATTTCTTAATAAACCCCCTTTCTGAACAGTCTATTGACTACCTTTTTATTTCGTTTAGGTTAAGAAGCCCTTCCCTTTAGATTAGTACCTAGTTTTAAGATCTACATTGAACGCTGACATGCAGGAGGCACTGCACCGCCAGCGTGCGGCCTAGAGGTGAGCTAGGTGAGTATCCTCCCGCCAATTCCCCTGTATGTAAATTGCTCTCTAAACGTGTCCGCAGTTCTTCCTAAAACAATCCCAACCTCTTACAAATTCGCCAAGCTACAACCCCAATTTAGATTAATTTCATCCCCTAGATTTAGTATTTGTATTGGCATCCCTCTCAGATACAATACAAATGGTGGGAGGCGCGGGTTAGTCAAACCAACAACACCCTTAACATAACAGATACAATACAGTATTCAGTAAAACTGTCACCGAAGTCGTCGTTTGAAAACAACGCGCTGTGTACAAATTGGATTTGGGGATATTAAGGTGCAGTGCTATTTCTTGTCTCATATTCACCAGTTTATTTACGCGAACATATGGACGGTGATTTCGGTAATTTATATAGACATGTTGGATTTTGAGCGCATGCGCGAAGGTATCCTTATCTAATTGGTCAAACAACTCTTTCTTGAGCTGTGATTGGTGGGAGAAACTGTTTCATAATGAAAAATATTGAGTTAATGACCATCATTATGATACAGTTTTCAGACATATAATAATCAGAGTCGAACATAAAAAGATATTTGTGTGTTGATTAGTGTCAAGAATAATAAAAACGGTAACATTTCCAAGACTCTTTTTTTTTATCATTGCCTACTTGATATTTCTACTCTCGCACTGCCTTCTTGATACTCTGCTGCTACAGTACCACTGCCAACTGGATCGCGTCTTACACACTTCCGCCCAATCCACTTCCGTCCCATTTTTCAAAATCACTCCCACAAATATATCCAGCAACCGAGTGGAAAGATGTTACAAATCAATAATAATAATTGGACAGTTTGGCCAACACAGAAAGACCTCAAGTCTCCAAAGGGCATTCACACTAACGTGGAATCACTACAATTAAAGAGTGATGTCACGTAATGCAAAATAGAAACAATGCAAAATCGTTGTTCTCCCAGAAGCTCTATATGCATCAGAAACCATAACTGTAGGAGGCCATTCAAAAATTGGGAGGTACATTGAAAAACAAGAACACAAATCTCTTAGAAAAATATTCAGCCCTACACAAGAAAATGTAATTTGGATCAAGAGACAAACTGCACACCTCACATGCAGCTTCACACACACTGTACGCAGGAGACGGTTGCGGCACATATTCAGGATGGACAACAATCGATTAACAAATCGATTATTCAATATAATTAATACAAAAAAATCTAGGATGAATTGGCTGGAGGAAACAAGATGAATGAGATGAACATCGGAGAGAACATGATGAACAAGTAGTTCCGTGAAGAACTATACCGCCTATTTTCATATATCCTACTCATGTTAATTGCCTCTATCAACTTACAACATTTCAGTTTGTTTGTTGTAACAGATTCGTAGATATTAAGAACCGTCTAAATATTTCAGATGGTCACCATATCGGATTTTTATTTATGTACTATTACATGAAGATTATTGTGTACGTGTAGTATTCAAATTTCAGACGCATGATTAGGACATAAGAAGTAAAAACGAGATTTTAAAATTTCGCACAGCTGCCATCTTGTGGGTATGAAAACAATTGAAATAAATTAGATGCCAGTGGATTAACATTTGTATAAGCATTTAACGTACAAAGTTTCACTGCACTCGGATGGTTAAATCGCGAGAAACGTCCATTTAAATATTTATACTTCGCATCGCCGCCATAATGGATTTGTGCTCACCAGGTTATTGAAAGTCCTATAGGTTAACTTATGTTCATAGCCTCTATAAACAATAAAAAATTCAGTTTGATTGCTCTAAAGATTCGTAGATATTGAGAACCTTCTAAACATTTCGGATGATCGCCATGTTGGATTGCTATATGTATACGCCATAGAGTTATGTACCATTTAAGGAAAATGATTGCGTAGGTTCACTGTTCAAACTTTCCCTTCATTCGCACGATTACGACACCAGAAATAAAAACTTAATTTTAAATTTCGTACAGCCACCATCATGAGGTTATCTAAACAATTGAACTAAAATATATGCCAGTGCATTACAATGTGTATAAACATTTTCTGTACCAAGTTTCATTGCGTTTGGATGGTTTAATCGCGAGGAAAGTCTCAAGTCTCAAATTCACTTGGCAGCCATGTTGGTTTTGTAGTTACCAGGTTTATTGAAAGTCTCATAGGTGAACTTCTAGTAGTGCCCTTTATCACCGTACAACATTTCAGGTTGATATCGGTAATAGTTTCGAAGATATTGATTGCTGGCGAAATATTTCGTACAGCCGTCATGTTGGATTGGTGAGACGTAATAACATTTGAAGGGCACGGTCGGCGTCGGCCAAACCCGACCTTACCGAGTTTCATTGAAATCGCTCCAGCCGTTTAGAAGTTATTCGAGGGGTGCACACACACACACACAGTCACACATACGCGCACACACACACACTCACACGGACAAAAGGTGATCTCATAAGTCTTTCTTTCATAAAATGAAAATACGCTAAAAATCACGTTGCCAATGCTTTCTGGTGATTTTGATATAATATTATTGCTCAATCTAATTCCGAACAGCCCTCGTAAACCGAAGTGACAACCTCCTTCAAAGTGAACAAGAAAGAAAAGAAGACCACGAGGATGACCCCTCCACGTGCGTGCCATTTCTTTTGCTAAAACATATTGAGCTGTTTTCAACATTCATTTCTATTGGCAGATACTGTTCCCCCTCCCCCAATACCCGTGAGCTAGACAAAGACAGAATATATATACTTGCTCTTTATTCAACGCACGTACAGGAGATATATTTTCACTTCATAGACTCGCTCTGAAAACAGACAATGAATTTTAATAGACGCATTAACGTTTTAGAACCAGAGTAGAGTAAAGTTTGGAAATAAAAAATATAAAATAAAACGAAGAGACAAGGAGTATAAGAGTTCATTTTGTTGGTCCCCCACCCCCACCTCCCCCGCAGAAAGCATTCGCCTCCCCCCTCCCCTTCCTACCGCCCAACCATCTTTACTGCATGCAAGAGCCGTCAAAAGGAAACATAATATAGCTTTCAAGTTAGTGGATTCCTCTTGTCTCAGTTTTGAACACTCCATATATATATCTTTCTTCCTCAGTTCTTATTTGGTTACATTTACCACCGAGCTCGTTTTGCTAAAAATATATATATATATAAGTTCATGGAATCATGGAATAGTACATTATACAACGAGCCTATAATGGCAATAATTAAGACACTAGTTTGTTTATAAAACGAGCGTATGCGAGTTTTATAATTTCCATAGGAGTGTCTTAATTACCATTATAGGCGAGTTGCATACGACTGTTTATGTTCGACGATAATTATTACAACTATTTTATATTCGAACATAAATATTCATAAATATCTGTCGAGATTTCGCCAGTTTTATGTACTGAACAGAGCGCATGAGACGCAGAGAATGCCTTGTATTTGTCCATGGGCTCCTCGATTACCCTACTATGACACTAGGCCAGGCAGTGAAATTTAAATTAGAAGGCCGTGGAACTCAGCGCATCTAATTATCTAATTGGTCAAACAACTGTTTCTTGAGCTCTGATTGGTGGGAGAAACTGTTTCATAATGAAAAATGGTGTTATAATGAGCCTCATTATAGTACAGTTTTCTGACATATAATAGTCAGGGTCTAACATAAATATTATTTGTATTATTATCGTTTCGGTCGTCTAGGGACCACGAGCCAATTTAAATGCTTTGTCCTTTGCTGTTCCTTCTTCTTCCTCCAGTATTGCTTCATCATCTCACTATGTTTCCTCTTCCTTTCCTCGGACCATTTCGAGCCGGTTTTCTTTCCCTTCCTCCCTTGGAATCCTTCCATTTTTAGCACTTTTTGCCTAAAAATATCTCTTTGTGGTGTATCTTCTTTGCTGATATTGTTTCTCATATACACACATCAAAAAAAGTTTTGCATCACCTCGGTTCCAAGAGTTCCGGAACCGTTAAATACAAAGGGAATAGAGATAAACACAAACAACATTTCAGCTCGTTTTATTGCTCATGAGACCCACACATTGCATGTTGTACCATCATACAGCTAGACTTTCAGCATTTGTGGTCCAGATTGCAGTACACACCACTACCTCTAATACCCAGTAGCACGTCCTCTTGCATTGATGCATGCCTGTATTCGCCGTGGCATACTATCCACAAGTTCATCAAGACACTGTTGGTCCAAATTGTCCCACTCCTCAACGACAATTCGGCGTAAATCTCTCAGAGTGGTTGGTGGGTCAAGACGTCCATAAACAGCCCTTTTCAACATATCCCAGGCATGTTCGATAGGGTTCATGTCTGGCGAACATGCTGGCCACTGTAGTCGAGCGATGTCGTTATCTTGAAGGAACGCATTCACAAGATGTGCACGATGAGGTCGAGAATTGTCGTCCATGAAGACAAATGCCTCTCCAATATTCTGCCGATATGGTTGCACTATGGGTCGGAGGATGTCATTCAGGTATCGTAAAGCCGTTTCGGAGCCTTCCATGACCACCAGTGGCGTACGTCGGCCCCACATAATGCCACCCCAAAACATCAGGGAATCACCACCTTGCTGCACTCGCTGGACAGTGTGTCTAAGACGTTCAGCCTGACCAGGGTGCCTCCAAACACGTCTCCGACGATTGTCTGGTTGAAGGCATATGCGACACTCATCGGTGAAGAGAACGTGATACCAATTCCGTGGGGTCCATTCAGCATGTTGTTGGGCCCATCTGTACCGCGCTGCATGGTGTCGGGGTTGCAAAGCTGGACCTCGCCATGGACGTCGGGAGTGAAGTTGCGCATCATGCAGCCTATTGCGCACAGTTTGAGTTGAAACACGACGTCCTGTGGCTGAACGAAACGCATTATTCAACATGGTGGCATTGCTGTCAGGGTTCCTCCGAGCGGCAATCCGTAAGTAGCGGTCATCCACTACAGTAGTAGCCCTTGGGCGGCCTGAGCGAGGCCTGTCATCGACAGTTCCTGTATCTCTGTACCTCCTCCATGTCCGAACAACATCGCTTTGGTTCACTCTGAGACGCCTGGAAACTTCCCTTGTTGAGAGCCCTTCTTGACACAAAGTAACAATGCGGACGCGATCGTACTGCGGTATTGACCATCTAGGCATGGTAGAACTACAGACAACATGAGCAGCGTACCTTCGTCCTGGTGGAATGACTGGAACTGATCGGCTGTCGTACCCCCTCCGTCTAATAGGCCCTGCTCATGCATGGTTGTTTACATCTTTGAGCAGTTTTAGTGACATCTATGAACAGTCAAAGGGACTGTATCTTGGATACAATATACACAGTCAACGTCTATATGCCGGAGATCTGGGAACCGAGGTGATGCAAAACTTTTTTTGATGTGTGTATTATATTACATATAATTCGTTGAGGCCATCTAGGACCATGTTAAGTCTTGCTACACTTGGCAATTTGTTTCGCCTTCCTCTGAGCCCAGAATTCCCTCATTCTCTGTGAGTGGGCCATCTTGCGCTCCGCTGTCCAGGTGGTACCTTGTCTTCTTTTCGGGTTCGGTGTCTCGTCTCGGGTAAACCCATTAGTCAGTATCTTTTTGCGGGAGAGATCTCTATTGAAGGCGTCGTCGGGTTTTAGATGCAGCATTTTGATGTCGTCTTTGGTATTCATATACCAGGGCATTGTGGTTTTGGGTTTGGAGTCAAAGAAATGAAAAATCTGTTTAGTCAGCCTGTTTCCGTCCATTCGTTTGAGATGGCCGTAATACCGTGCCCGCCTTTTACGGATCGTTTCTGAAATTTTCTCTATTTCACTGTAGACTTCTTTGTTGGATTTTTTTATAGTTGATGCTATTCTTGTAATTTGATCCCATTATACCTCTGAAGACTATGCGCTCTTTTTTTTATCCAGATCTTCAAGGAGTCCTTTATTAGAATTTAGGGATAGGGTTTCGGCTGCATACATAACTACTGGTTTCAGAACAGTGTCATAATAACGTAGTTTAGTATTTTTGGATAGGCATTTTTTGTTGTATATTGGGCGCGATGTTTGATAGGCTATTTCGAGTTTGCGTACTCGTTCCTTGAGTGCTTCTTTGTCCAGTCCACTTTTCATGATGATCTCTCCCAAGTACTTATATTATTATAATTATTATATTGTCTTTCTTTCCGATGAGGCCTGCTATGGACCACGCGCCAGATTCAATTTTTCCTCTTTGTTGTTTTCTCTTCCATTCCACCCAATATTTCTCCATTCTTAGACTATGCTGCTTCTTTCTATCCTCAGACCACTTCGTCCCAAGTTTCCTTTCCTCTGTTCCTTCCATACTAAACACCTTCTTTCAAAAAATTTCTCTGTCCACAGTGTCTTCTTCTCTTACATTATAGTAAAGCAATCATTACTTCGGACTTGTCGTTTCAGTCGTTTCAGTGCTAGGCTCGAGTTTCTTTGGCTAAATCGCGACATCGCGAACGAAACTTGATTTGTCGTGATATATTGATTTGAATGACTGCCTGTGATTGGCTAGTTTAAGTGTTTTCCTTCTGACGGCTACATAACTCCAGGGTAAAACTGAAAGGTCTGGAAACTTTCACAGTAGCCTAATGTAATAATTGGAATTGCATTGCGTCTTACATTAATAGATGGACCTGTGAGATTCTGTTACCATGGTTACCGTGTTGCATTCTTTCATTATTTCATTGTAAATAAACATGTTTTAAGGTACCGTATTTATTTAATTGTGAGGAATTTAAAGAGTAAGTGAGTGCGTTTCGCTTACGAATTGGGTTATGCTGAACCTGTAGGTACCCCATATGTGTAGGTTGGTGTTAATGGGACCTTATTTTCGGTACAAAACTGGAATGGGACCTTAGCAGAATAATATAGGGAGGGATAATTATGTCACAAACCCCAGTTGTATCCCCGATTTAGAGTGTCAAGCTCCAGGACTCTACCCTCAGTGGCGGTAAAGGTGGGATCCCTCGCGTAGTCCGTGGGAAAAGCCAACACTGGAGGGTAAAACGATAACGGGGAAAAAAAGTGAACGTTGTATCTTGAGATCTGTTTGTATTGAATAATATTTGTACTTTATCTTAATAGGAATCACTTCTTCTTCCCCTTCAGAATCGATTACATGTAAATTATTGACTTACTATCCGCTCCGCTAAGCTTGTACACACGCCGATACAAATCCTCAACCCAATTCTCTGCTACCCCTACAAAAAACTTACTTTGAACATTAACGCCCAAGAAACTTTTCTACTTGAGAAGGGAAAGAAGTAAACTTAGTTTAGAATTCAATATTAATTAAAGTTGTGAAACCATTCTTGCCCACCAAATACTAAACTTTGTTGTAGAAAAGCAAAACTTCGCAACTTCTTTGTTTCCTGCTGACCCCCTTTCTGTTAAGGCAGCATAGTCTGGCGCGTTAATGCACGCAACACGATTGCAAAAATAGAGGTGAAAGTCTGCATATCGTAATTGATAATGCAACATTTTCAGTCGGTCAACGTAATATAATCCCGAATACTGGGTTTGTTATGGAGAAAACTACAGGGTGATATGTTTCACTTGATCAAAATCAGATCACAGCTATCTACTCATTGTAGAATCACTTGTATCAGCCATTCTTTCAACATCTTGGCACCAACTACTGTCAACAATCGAAGTCTATAACAATGGGCATCTGACAATGTAAGTAGGAATAAATGAATAACGAGTATTTAGTTAGTTATTGTTGTTTTAAGGGGCAGAACTACGTGGTCATCTGGCCCTATAATGAGTATTTGTAGGCCCACTGATAGTCTAATAGAAATAAATAATAATAATAATAGTAATAATAATGAACAAGAAAGGTCTAATGGAAAAACTAGAGGCGAAAGAAAGGAAGATCTTGAGGAAAATCCTGGGTCCCATCAAATAAAACAGCGAGTACAGAAGGCGTCACAACCACGAATTATACAAGCACGTGAAGAAGATCAGTGACACGATTCGAAAGAAGGATTTCCTTTTATAGCCACGTGACACGAATGAACCCAGGCAGGATATCAAAACGGATATTGACGTACTTTCAAGATAAGAAAACCAAAGAGGCATGGTTCACGGAAGTTGAGAAAGATCTACGTGAAATGGAAATTTCCCCTGAAGATAACCAGGAGCGTGTTTCACTTCAGGAAAAACTACGTACCCGAAAAGGTTTCCAGGAAAAGCCGAAGCTGAAGACAGGGAAGGCGTGGTCTCAAAAGAGAAAAGAACAACACCGGAGACGAATACGGAAACACTGGGCGGTAGTTAGAGCTCGGAAGAAGAGACAGTTCAACTGACGTGCTCCCTAGTTGACCGAATCGAAGAAAGAAGAAGAATGAGTAGGGGTGAAAGCAAACAATGTATGGAAATTAATATCTAATGATGAAATATACAGGACTATAGAAAGCATAACGGAAACGATAAGAAAAAGGAGAATGATATGTTTCGGACACATTTACAGAATGGATGATTCCAGATTAACAAAAAGGATATTCAAGTACCTTTAGGAGAAAAGGTCAACGACTAGCTGGATTCAAGAGGTAAAGAAAGATTTAGAAAGAAATAATACAAGAGATGATGGTGATGATAATTGTTGTTTTAAGGGGCCTAACATCTGGGTTATCGGCCCCTAATGGTGTGGGTGAGGGTGAAAATGTGAATGAAATGAAACTGTACCTCAAACTCACTACATACTTACAAACTAGAAGAGGACATGGAAAACAAAAACAAGAATTAGGAAAACAAAAGACAGGAGGAAAGGAAATGCCCTCAACCCTCGAAGAATGAGAATTAAGGGACTTGGAAGGAAGGAGCGCCAGGAAAGGCAGATAGGAAAGGTAAAGAGGAGATGGGCCGTCCCAAAGGCAATGGAAGAAGGAGAAAAACCAGACCCAGCTCAGGCAGCCCTCAGAGTCACCAACTCCGGAACTCACCAGCCATGAGCCCTTGAGGGTGTAGCACTATCCAGGGTGGGGCTACCTACACCCTGCCTCCTTGAGGGCCTTCAGGAGAAGGCAGGAGATAACGTGAAAATAAAAAGAAGGCTGATCCCTCGCAGAAGGAAGGTATCAGGAAAGATGAGACAAGGGCCAATTAAGGCGGGAAAGGAAGAGACTCCATAGGCCTCAGATATCCTAATACCGTCGGGGTCGGAAGAGAACAAGAGTTGACCAAGAGAGGTCGATAGGAAAGAAGACTGAGAGGAGCCTGGCACAAGTAAGTGGAAGCAATGCCAGACTCAGTTGGGGTCGCGTGGTCGCCAACCCACGTTCCACAAGTTGTGAGACCCTATGGGGATTATTACCTTACAATGTAACGAATTGAGAGAGAGAGAGAGAGAGAGAGAAAGAAATATGCTCAGTTTATAATCTCTTTTTCTTATTCGACGAATGAGTGGGAAGGTAGGGAAAAAAAAGGAATTGAAATTGGATCGTGACAAGTTTGTTCGGATGATAAGACACTGTAATAAATGATTGGATTTCGTGAGTCTTGTTACACTTTCTATCTCTCTTCTCTCTCATTTCAACATGTTTTCTCTTCTTTTCTTTCTTTAATTGTATGCTTTTTGTTCTACCCCCTTTTTTTTCTTTCTTTTGCGCTCGAGTTTCACGTTTCCTCCTCTCATTTATGGATGTCGGTCGAGACTGTCTACTTGAAATTAAAGTTCCTAATAACTCGCACCAAACCGAACAAGGTGATTAATATTAAACAAATCATCCCTCTAATTTTAAGAGGAGATTTTCAATCGATCTCAACCGTGTCGACGCCATTCCTTTCTCTTTGTATGGACCACCTCGTGGTGTGGCGGCTATCGCCCCGGAGGTTCAAATTCGATTCTTGACTCTGCCAAGAAATTTAAACTGGTCTGAGGGCTGGAACAGAGTACACATTCAGCTTCATGGGGTTAAACTGAGCAGAGATGGGGGGTAGATTATATTCAAGCCTATAAATAGGAACATTAGAAATTAGAACTTTAATCACTCGTACATATAGTGTTAATCCTAATTATGTTATCAACAATGAATTAGATGGGCTTTGACAAGATCCTACGCAATTATGATCTAGATGGCGGTGATATTAATGGGGGAAGAGTAAAATGATAGCAAATAATTATTCAAACCTTTAAAAAGGTACATTAGAAACTTGAACTTCAACCACAGCCTTCTAGATGCAGTGTTACTCATATGGTAGCGCCAATGAGTTCAGTTGGCTTAAACTAGATCCTACATAATTTTCGATCGAGGTGGCGGTGATGTAAATAGAGACAGCGAAAAATGATAGTACATAATTCAAGCCTTTAAATAGTACTATTAGAAACTAGAACATCAATCACAACCTCCTAGATACAGTTGTAGTCATATGGTAGAAACAATGAATTATGTGGACTTAGACAAGGTCCTACCCAATTTTTGTTCGAGGCGCCGGTGATCTAAATAGAGGAAGCGTAATATTAAAGAAAATAATTATACAAGGCGTTAAATAGGAAGAGTAGATACTGGAGCATCTATCACAGCCTTCTAGATGCAGTGCTAGTAACGCCATATGTTAGCAAGAATGTATTAAATACCTTACATAAGATCCTACCCAATTCTTGACCGGGATGACGGTGATCTAAGTAGACCAGGCAGAAAATGATAGAAAAGAATTATATACACACCTGAAAATAGGAAACCAGAACTTCAATCACAGCCTCCTAGATACAGTGTTAATGATATGGTAGCAACAATGAGTTATGTGGGTTTGGACAACCTACGCAGTACCCATTACTATAATTTATGACCTTAGTAAATATTCAACAATTTACATGTGGCATTACACGGCAGAAGTGTTAGTGTTAAATCGATCCTTTATGTTTTCCTTTTATTCACACATACACAACACATAAAGTGGAACACTTTCTGATCCTACGCATTATTCATTTCTTTGTCTTATTTCTCCACACCATTCCACAGGGTGTGCAAGAAGTTTTATTGTTCATGCCTCTGCGGTTCACCGTTTAACATTGAATCGCTTCAAAATGTTGGCTGCAGTCATCTGCGGGGTCACGTTTTGTCGGGGCCAAAAACCACCGAAACTAAGGTCGGGAAAAAATCCACAGTTCTAGCTCTTCAGACAAGCAACTCAATGTGAAAATAGTACATTATGCAACGAGCCTATAATGGCAATAATTTCCATAGGAGTGTCTTAATCACCATTATAAGCGAGTTGCATACGACTGTTTATGTTCGACGATAATTATAACTTTATTATATGTTTTAACATAAATATTCATAAATATCTGTGGGATTCAGTAACTTCAGTTAGTGAATAGAGCGCGCTGGGTGGTTTGCTGACTGAACAGAGCGCATGCGTGGGTCAAAGAATTTCGAAAGCAGACACCATTTACTTTGCTTGGCAATGCTATTGTTCACAGCCTGCATGATGTCTAGTGCCGATCAGAAGTAGCATTCACTAATATTGTCACCGAAGTCGTTTGAAAGCAATGCGCTGTGTAGAAATTGGTGTTAGGGATATTAAGGTACAGTGCTATTCCTTGTCTCATATTCGCCAGTTTATTTACGCGAACATATGGACGGTGCACTTACAAAGCTCATGTCAATGCCTCCTATTATACGATTAAGATCCTAGTAGACAATACTCATGACAAAGCCTGGTATTAAAGGGATCTAGTAGGCAGTGATCATGTCCCTTATTATAGAAATCTGGTAGGCAGTGCTCATGACAAAGCCTGGTATTAAAGGGATCTAGCAGGCAGTGCTCATGTCCCTCATTATAGAAATCTGGTAGGCAGTGCTCATGACAAAGCCTCTCATAAGATTCTAATAGACAATGCTCATGACAAAGCCTCCTATTATCGGATTCTAGTAGGCAATGATCATGACAAAGGCTCCTATTATAGAGATTTAGAGGGCAGTGCACATGTCATGTCCTTTATTATAGGATTCTAATAGGCAATGCTTATGTCAAATCCAATCTCATGCATTTTGACTACGATGAGGGGGCTGTGCTTAATATAACTGTCTTTGTCACAGCGGGCACATAATAACGCTCCCTGCGGTAGGATTCTTTAGCCTCCAAAGGAGCGAGCTTGCCAACGTCTTGTGTAACCTGGCAGGCAATGATATTGAATTAACACCAGAAATATGCCTGGAAAAAAATAAACTTTTAGTATGTTCGCGCTTGTTCTTTTATAACATTCTTACTGTGTTTAGTGACTGAAAAATACAAATATATATGATTTAAAGATTTATCAGTTTACGGTTGAAATTGAAGTATCTCTTACAATTAGACTAGACGCCGGGAACTGATACATTTCAAAATCACGCACGCACACACACACACACACACACACACACACACACACACATACATAACAATTCCGAGCCTTTATACAAGTGCCGCGGCACTTCATGGACACCCTATACCACACACCTCACTCTCGCAGGACATGAGGGAAGCAACATTCCGGTTTTTAACTTTTTATGGCCCTCATCCATTGTCCGCAGCAAGAAGAAGGTAATAGACCAACTAATGAAGACAGATAAGATACGACCACAAAAGAACAGAACTCGTTTCAACAAAAGAACAACTTATTTCTTTTCAAATACTAACTAATCTAAATAAAAAACATATTCAGAGGTTTTTTAAAGATACATAAAAGGACCACCACTTTAATACTATTTTTACTTGCCAACCACATTCCTTGAATTTAAAAAAAAACATCGGTTTCGAGTTCGATTCTCTTCAAGCCTCCCTGTATCGTAGCCATGCACGTTAAGGGGGCCTAATACACCACTCATAGCCATCTTAAGTCAACAAATGTAAGCTTAGTAGTAGTAGTAGTATGATGATGAACATACTTCCAAAAATAAATTCCAATTTTGTATGGTAGTATCCCATAAAAAAGCAAGGTAACTCACCTAGACTGTTTAAATTCCACGAAACTTTGAAAATGCATTACCGTACTTTGTACATATTCTAGAGCATGTACTAAAATTATTACGAACTATTAGAAAATCAGTGAATTGTTTGTTGATTGAGTCTTCAGTCATTTGACTGGTTTCCTCCTTGTCAGCTAATCGTTTCTTCTGTACATAGCTATCACACCTTACATCCGAGGCAATCTGTTTCTAACCTTGGTCTATCCCTCAAGTTCTTATCCTCGACCCTTCCTTCCACAACTAAGCTTGCTATTCCTGGGTGTCTTAGTATGTGTCTTATCAACCTATCTCTTCCCTTCATTAGCAGTCACCAGAAACATCTCTCTTCATCCACTTGTCTAATACCTCTTTATTTGTTACCCTATCTACCCATCTGATCATCATTGTCCTGTAACACCACATTTCAAACGCTTCAAATCTCCTCTTTTGGAGGGGAAGTAAAGCCAGGGGGCCCATGTCATAGATGTATGGCATGTAAAAGAACCTTCCATTAACTACAATTGTGTGAAGCTAAATTTGTCGGTTGGATTTGATTAGCACTCTGTTAAGTTCCAACCCCGCCAGGTGCCGGTTGCGGTGGCATATAGTAGTCAAATTCACAGCATTTAGGCCCTCTAATCCTTACAAGTTGGGAACCACTGCTATATCTGAAGCATAGACTGACTTCACACAGTGTTGGGTGTCTGGAGACATTTGGAATATGAACGGTTACCAGGCACTCCTAAATCATTAGCGAAGAGGAAATAGAGTGCATTTGGATCTGACATCAGGAAATGGATTTTATCTCATTCGCTCGGGGTCGAGCTGCGTCGTCTGTAAGTCGACCTCCCACGAAGCAACTCAATACCCTGCTAAAAAAAATAATAAAAAAAAAAAATAGAATATATCCAGATAAAGCGTTCTGAAGATTGGATTTAACCATTGCTTAGGTCAGGGATTCTCAACATTTAAGACACTGCGACCCCCTCCCCCCAATGTTTTAACGTTAGAGATTTCAAGTGACCAGTCAGTGAAACTAACTTTTAACAATGCTTGTGCCGACAAATTTTGGATAAGTATTAAAAAGCAATACAGCGGTTTCGGTGGCGTAGTTGGTAGTATGCTGAGCTTCTATGCCCAAGATAGCGGGTTCAAACCCGGCTGAAGCCGTCGGATTTTTAAGAGCGTTAAAATCCCTCAGCATGCCTTCCTTCGGAGGGGAAGTAAAGCCGGCGGTCCCATGTCATAGATTTATGGCATGTTAAAGAACCTTCTACAAATTACACCTGTGTGAAGCTAAATTGGATAGGTTAAAGATGTAAACAACGCTCTAAGGTTTCTACGTTTGTTGCCAAGAGCCGACTGCGGTGGCGTCTAGTAGCTAATTTCTGAACTAGGCCTAGTAGTCGTTGACGGTGGCGTTTGCCGGCAAAAGTAGAAACTATTTGAAAAATTCGAAGTTGCAGTCTGTACTTAAATTAAAAAACAGATACACACACTAATACAGCCATCACAATTAACACCGGTTATCAGACAGATTCTACACACACCCAAAGTACACGGGGCTACATGACCGCATTGTCGCAGCCCCTAAACTGAAGAACCAACCAACTAAAAAGCAATACCTAGAAATAGCCACAACAGCGTTACATCTTACAACTGTGAACAAGGATTCTCCCTAATACATTTCAAAACCAAATCAAGAAATCGCTTGACACTCAAGTGACATTGTTTTGTATGTTACAAAAATTATTCCAGACATTCAAAAATTGGTTAATTCCAAACAATCTCAAGTTTCTCATTAATTGAAAGCAAGTGCAATGTGAAATTATTCTTTTTTCAATAAAAAAACTACAGCAATAACTCATTTTTAAACGTTTTCACCGTATCTCACGACCCCCAAGATACATCCTGCGACCCCCTGGGGGTCACGACCCACCGATTGGTAACCCCAGGCTTAGGCAATACGACGTTAATGTTAACATTAGTTGCTATTCTTTACAAATGACATTCCTGAGGTCTGGGTTCAATCCTCTAGCTCTGCGTTAATAATAATAATAATAATAATTAACGAAAGACATAGAGAAACAAGAAAGGAAAATGTTAAGATTTTTTTTGGTCCAGTTTGTATAGAGGGAATATTGGGGGAAAAATCATCCCAGGAAATATATTGTCATTCTGAAAAAAATATCTCACACTTTTCGGAAAAGTCGGTTGAAATTTTATAGACTCATTATTACAATGAACAATAACAGACTAACTAAAAGAATTCTCAACCTGGCTCTTTCATTAAAAACCAAGAAGAGCTGGCTTCGTGAAATTGAAACAGATCTCAAGAAAATCAAATCTCAGAAGACATTGTACGGGACAGATGTAAATTCATAACCAAAATCGACAATCACCAATTTGTAGACAAACCCAACACCAGAGCCGCTATAACTTGGGCAGAAAAACGAAGGAAGAAGCTCAGCGAGAGGATGAAGAGATTTTGGGAGGAAAAGAAGGCCAACACATTAGCTCCTGAGTAGGGCATAACGATTTTTTTAAATAATTCAGGGTAATAAGCCACACACATTAAGTCTCGTGAGTGAAACTGGGATGAGGTGAATTCGATTCTCAACTCAGCCGTCTTAGAAATGTTTATTACTAGTTTCCGATTGATGGGATGGTTCCGGCCTCGGCTACCTCCTTGCTATGCTTTGTTGGGTGATAGTGTGCTCTACCAGTAACCAGTAACATTGTATCTGCTGCTATGTCCAGATACCTCTTGGATACAAGATGCTCACCTCTTCTGATTGGGTAACAGAAGGCTCTAGTTGCTATGGTTACCAGTAAGATTGTCTCTGCTATGCTCAGAACCCCTTGGATACAAGATGCTCAGTTGTTCTGATTGGGTGATGAAGCTCTGTAGTTGCTATGGTTACCAGTAAGATTGTCTCTGCTATATCCAGAGACCTCTTGGATATAAGATGCTCATGTCCTGCTTGGGTAATAGAGTGCTCTAGTTGCTATCGTTATCAGTAAGATTGTCTCTTCTATGCCCAGAGACCTCTTGGATAGAAGATGCTCAGTTGTTCTGCTTGGGTAATAGAGTGCTCTAGTTGCTATGGTAACCAGTAACATTGTCTCTGCTATGCCCAGAGACCTCTTGGATACACGATACTCAGTTGTCCAGCTTGGGTAATAGAGTGCTCTAGTTGCTATGGTTACCAGTAACATTGACTCTACTATGCCCAAAGACCTCTTGGATACAGGATGCTTAACTGTCCTGCTTGGGTAATAGAGTGCTCTAGTTGCTATCGTTATCAGTAAGATTGTCTCTTCTATGCCCAGAGACCTCTTGGATACAAGATACTCCGTTGTCCAGCTTGGGTAATAGAGTGCTCTAGTTGCTATGGTTACCAGTAAGATTGTCTCTTCTATGCCCAGAGACCTCTCGGATACAGGATGCTTAGCTGTCCTGCTTGGGTAATAGAGTGCTCTAGTTGCTATCGTTATCAGTAAGATTGTCTCTTCTATGCCCAGAGACCTCTTGGATACAAGATGCTCAGCTGTCCTGCTTGGGTAATAGAGTGCTCTAGTTGCTATCGTTATCAGTAAGATTGTCTCTTCTATGCCCAGAGACCTCTTGGATACAAGATGCTCAGTTGTTATGCTTGGGTAATAGAGTGCTCTAGTTGCTATCGTTACCAGTAAGATTGTCTCTTCTATGCCCAGAGACCTCTTGGATACAAGATGCTCAGTTGTTCTGCTTGGGTAATAGAGTGCTCTAGTTGCTATGGTTATCAGTAAGATTGTCTCTTCTATGCCCAGAGACCTCTTGGATACAAGATACTCAGTTGTCCAGCTTGGGTAATAGAGTGCTCTAGTTGCTATGGTTACCAGTAACATTGTCTCTGCTATGCCCAGAGACCTCTTGGATACAGGATGCTTAATTGTCCTGCTTGGGTAATAGAGTGCTCTAGTTGCTATGGTTACCAGTAACATTGTCTCTGCTATGCCCAGAGACCTCTTGGATACAGGATGCTTAGCTGTCCTGCTTGGGTAATTGAGTGCTCTAGTTGCTATCGTTACCAGTAACATTGTCTCTGCTATGTCCAGAGACCTCTTGGATATAAGATGCTCAGTTGTCCTGCTTGGGTAATAGAGTTCTCTAGTTGCTATGGTTACCAGTAAGATTGTCTCTGCTATGCCCAGAGACCTCTTGGATACAAGATGCTCAGTTGTTCTGCTTGGGTAATAGAGTGTTCTAGTTGCTATGGTTACCAGTAAGATTGTCTCTTCTATGCCCAGAGACCTCTTGGATACAAGATGCTCAGTTGTTCTGCTTGGGTAATAGAGTGCTCTAGTTGCTATGGTTACCAGTAAGATTGTCTCTTCTATGCCCATAGACCTCTTGGATACAAGATGCTCAGCTGTCCTGCTTGGGTAATAGAGTGCTCTAGTTGCTACGGTTACCAGTAAGATTGTCTCTTCTATGCCCAGAGACCTCTTGGATACAAGATGCTCAGTTGTTCTGCTTGGGTAATAGAGTGCTCTAGTTGCTATGGTTACCAGTAAGATTGTCTCTGCTATGCCCAGAGACCTCTTGGATACAAGATGCTCAGTTGTTCTGCTTGGGTAATCGAGTGCTCTAGTTGCTATGGTTACCAGTAAGATTGTCTCTTCTATGTCCAGAGACCTCTTGGATACAAGATGCTCAGCTGTCCTGCTTGGGTAATAAGAGTGCTCTAGTTGCTATGGTTACCAGTAAGATTGTCTCTTCTATGCCCAGAGACCTCTTGGATACAAGATGCTCAGCTCTCCTGCTTGGGTAATAGAGTGCTCTAGTTGCTATGGTTACCAGTAAGATTGTCTCTTCTATGCCCAGATACCTCTTGGATACAAGATGCTCAGTTGTCCTGCTTGGGTGATGAAGCTCTGTAGTTGCTATGGTTACCAGTAAGATTGTCTCTTCTATGCCCAGAGACCTCTTGGATACAAGATGCTCAGCTGTTCTGCTTGGGTAATAGAGTGCTCTAGTTGCTTTGGTTACCAGTAAGATTGTCTCTTCTATGCCCAGAGACCTCTTGGATACAAGATGCTCAGCTCTCCTGCTTGGGTAATAGAGTGCTCTAGTTGCTATGGTTACCAGTAAGATTGTCTCTTCTATGCCCAGATACCTCTTGGATACAAGATGCTCAGTTGTCCTGCTTGGGTGATGAAGCTCTGTAGTTGCTATGGTTACCAGCAAGATTGTCCCTGCTGTTGTGCTGCTTGGGTTATGCACTGCTCTAGCCATCACTAGGAAGCTGAGATGGAGGAACGGGACGAGATGCTGCGCGAGCTAACTATGCAGTATGTGGGTCACTCAACAAGAACTGGTTAGACCACATCCAGGTCAGTATAGAAAGGGAATTAAATGAAATACAGCAGCGTGTTCAGTAAGCGATAACCATCTCTCAGCCTCCCACAACACACCGTACTTCCGGGGATCATACATTAACACTTAACAAACATGCCTTCGTGTTCTACAGTACCTTCTCAACTCATCAGCTGATAAAAGATTTCCAAAATGGACCTCAAATGGCAACTCAAATATTACAATTTTCTTATGATTTCAAAATAACTTTAAATTTTAACAACATTTTTAAAATCACGCTTAATATAATTTCATCGAGCAGTCGAAAAAGCCACGATATTTTCCCGTACTAAAATCATTTCCGTAACCCTAGAACGGTAGCACTAAATGCAACGTTGTTATCGGTAGCGCTTCGCATCGGTGGCGACCATTTTTGAATAATTTTGATTGATTTTTGTTAGTTTTTGACTATATTTATTTATTCATTTATTTATTTAGAAATTTTCAGCTTGTGTTCACTAATTTTAACCAATTGTGATTGTTTTCTTATTGGATTTTGTTTTGACATTTTGAACTTTTTATTGACTAATTTTAATAGGACCTATTTTGTATTTTGACTGATTTTGATTTTTGTGGTTTTCTTTTAGATCTGAGGTAGTGTACCGTTATTTTTTCGTTTTTTTTTTTCAAATTTAGACTAATTTTGATTGTTTTTGGGGTTTTATAGATTTTGACTAGTTTTGATTGTTTTTGGAGTTTTATAAATTTTGACTACCGGTACGTTTGATTTTTTTGTGTTTTTATTTTTTAATTTTGACTAATTTACTTTGTATTTTAGGACTGCCAAACATTGGTGGGATTGGAAAAAAAATGGAAACGTGGGGGAAGCATAAGTGTATCCCGTATTAAGATTTGTCATCTTTTCCTCGAGTAATATTTCAAAAAATTCTGCCTTTTTCTTCTCAACTCAAGCCAACACATTAAATAAACGAACATCAACGTCCGCAAGTCATCCGTGACACTATATGAATTCTCTTAAACACGTACAGTACGTATCGCGGTATATACTTGAACTGGCGTGTGTTCTTTAGTAGTTCTTCCTTGAGAGAGAATCCATGCGCATATCCTAGGGTTTCAATCTCGCTACAGTCAATAAGCCGGCAGCCCGTTGCGGTTGAGTTTCTGTTCGAACACCGTGATGTTACACAACATTTTGTACGCATCTTTCCAGTCAGGGTTGTACAGGGTGTTTCTAAATTCCGATTACAGACTTTGAGGGCTTTTAGCGGGGACCAGGACGGTTAAGTTTAGTATAAGAACTTGTGTCCGGAAACGTTCCGTCTTCCCACTACCCGCCACAACACACGTTCACAGCTTCCACATTTTCGGCGCTCTGTCCGACTCCTGCTGTTTATCAACTGGGTCCAATTACAGGTGGGGCTCGATGTGACGTCAACACACACACGGTACCTCCGTACCATGTTCTGGTACACACGATCACCAATCCCAGGTCCTCCAACATCCACCGCAGCAATAACTTCCGAGCGAGATGCGCCAAGATGCGTGATGGGCTCCATTTCGGCAACGCTGTACAGCTTTTACCGGAGCGGCGAGCTGGTGAACCTTGTCACATTTCCCCCTACAAATACAAACTGATATAAAATAAGTTAATTAATTTACGTATTTCACAGTCATACAGCATAACTTTTCGATGTATAGTGATTCCAACACGACCAAGAACTACATTTTCCAACCACCCCGAGCCGAGAAAAAGTTACCTTACAAAAATGATAACAACTTTGTTCCTTGGACACACAAAATTATGAAATTAATAAACCAGTTATACAACACTCCAATGTATATTGTGTTAAAATTTGGATTCGATCTGATGACGGGTTTTTGAGATAATTATTCTTAAATGTGACGCATGGTTGAAACACGCTTAAAAACGTGCACTTTTTGTGTTCCAACTGCGATAAAAAAAAAAATATATAAATTAAAAATTCCAAACCTACATGAACTAACATAAAATAGAACGACGAAAATGATGATATTGGATTTTATGTAGGTCTCTTGGTTGCTTCACCAACAACCTTCAAACTAGAGTGCACATAATACTTTGGTCGACAGTAGTTCCTATGCTAAAATTAACCGTCTTGGTTCCCGCTACAAGCCCTCAAAGTCTGCAATGGGAATTTAGAAACACCCTGAATAGTCCACCCAGAAGTCCGCTTTTGAGGTGCTCTGGGAGCGCTGCACAGTGGGTGAAAATCGAAATCTAGGGGGACAAAATTATTTTTACGTTCTAATCATGAATTTAGAGTGAAAGCAACATATATAATTTGTTTACTTCATAATAAACATCAGTTAAGACCTTTTTGAAACTACGTCTACACATGCAAGAAATTGTCCATGACTAGGAGTTGGATAGAGCATTCAGTTATCTCTTCAGAACAATTTTCAACCCCTAATTTAGTTTTAACAAAGTCACAAAGTTCCACTTTTGACATAATCGTCGAACCCAGTACTTCAAACAGTTGTAAACGTGTGAGAACTGGTTGCGTGGCATCTTTTAAACATAAGATAACTACGTAAGTTGCAAAAAGATGCAAAAAATCTTATAACAGGCGTAAACTACAAGACTTTAACATTAAGTAGAAAGTGACGCAGAGTGACGCGACATACTAAAAATCTAAGTGAAAATATAATTTTAAAAATAATAGTTAAATATTATATAATGCAAATATATCTAAAATTACGTAACAATTATGCCCATTAATAACTGAAACACGTTACAAAGATCATACATTCAGCTGCATGTTTCATCTTAAAGCATCACACTAACCACAAAGTCAACCAAACCACAGCCACTTCATTCACCCTCCAATTCAGACTGCTCGAACAGTGGTGACAGATTTTCACAAGATGTGTTTATAGCCCAGAATAGTGAGCGGCAATTATATGAGACTGCTGTTGAAGTAATACATTTTGATTTTTTAATTATGAAAATAAATAATTTTGTCCTCCTAGATTTCGATTTTGACCCACTGTGCGCTGGAAGGCCTTTATTTTCTTCACCTGTTTTATAATCATTGTTTGGAGAAGACTGTACATTTGAATATGTTCATAAGGTGAAGATGGAATCTGTACCACAACTCTTACAAAGTTTTTACAACATCACCTGTACCAGCCCATAACTTGATACAAACATCATGATAGCTATAATTACAAGCTCTATATACAGCATAAGATATATTCTACACGCATTTAATGATAGCAATAAATACCGAAGGTGTTATACATGGAAATTACACGTCTTCTTTCCGTCTCAAGGTCGAACTGTAACAAGCAATTTGTCAAATTTTGATTCTAACCTATGTCTGATCAATTAGATGAAATTCAATTACAACCTTATCAACATAGATGTTTTTCTTTCTCGGGTTAATTGGTATTTATTAAGTCTGAAATGAGAGTAATGTGAGTGTGTCTGCCCATCCACATGAATTCCCAGGACTGTTTGTTCTTCCAGAATATAATAAGACTATCAACCCGCCCCAGCTTCGCCTGGTATCGTTAACGGTTTACCCAGCATAAGCATAAAAGGCACCCAGACGCAATTCTGAAAAGCCAAGGTGAACAGCGAAACTTCTGAAGTCTTAACTCGACACGACTCGATAGTTTGATGCTAAGCGAAGCTGGAGTGATTGGCTCACTCGCTAGCTCGTAAACTCACTCCGAAGCTCCACTGAATGGAGATTGTTAGAAGAAATGAAAAAGTAAAACCACTTACATTGGGCGATGTATTAAAGATAGAGATATGCTGTCACGGACAATATTTTTGGAGATCTTTTCACGCTCAACAATTCTTACACACATAGTATATAGATATTTTTAACGGTTTATGCAGTGTATGCTTGAAAGGCGCACGGATGGCAAGTTTTCCTTCGACTAGATTCACTGAAATCGTTACTGCTCGGCTTCCATTGGTCATAAATGAATGATTTTGTACAGAAACCTTCCTCCAGTATCCCTTTACAGAATGGTGAAAACCGCATCAAAATCCATATAGTGGTTCTCGAGATTACCCGTTACATCCAGGAATCAGGGACTTGCTTTATACTATGTAGAGATGTACTAATAGTCCACACCACATTGCCAACCGTTGTTTTCTTTGAGTCTTCAGTATTTTGACTGGTTTCATGCAGCTCTCCATACCTCCCTGTCCTGAGCTAATCGTTTCATCTCTACATAGCTAATACAGCCTACATCGAAAGCAATCTAATTTCTAATTTAATGTTATATCATTTTGATGAGAAATACAGACAGTTACGTTTGGCAATACTTAACTTAGGTTGATATAAAATAGAGTGATTCGCTGTAATACTTCTGGTTTCATACCCGTGATTTACGACATGAATTCTCTTACCATCTTCAAAAAATTATTTATATATTTCAAAAGCATACAATTGTTTAATGAAGACTCTTGCCTCGGCATACAGTCTCATTGTCGGATATAATCTATCTTTCTTCAACATTATTATCAGTATGAGATTCTATACTATCTGAACTCTTTATAGTACGTTTCTATAGGCACCTCCCCAGGCAAGAATACCATACGTTAGAACTGAACTAAAGCATGGTAGATGGCTCTTAATAATTTGTAATTAGCAATATGTTTTAGTCTGTGAAATATATAGATTGTTGTTCTTGTTTTCCTAGTAAGGTGGTTGCATTGGCTTCTCCATTTCATGTCACTATCTATATTTCTGATTAACACATTCTAGCCTTGGTCTTCCTCTACAGTTCTTGTCTTCATCCCTTCATTCCATAACTAAGTTTGCTATTCCTGGGTGTCTTAGTATCTGTCATACCAACCTATCTCTTCTCTCCATTAGCTGTCGCCAGAAACATCTCTCCTTGCCCTCCAGTCTTAATACCTCTTCATTTGTTACCCTACCTACCCATCTAATCTTCATCATTCTCCCGTAACATCACATTTCAAACGCTTTTATTCTCCTCTATTCTGCTGCTCCAACAGTCCAAGTTTCACTTCCATAGAGCATCACGCTGCAGACAAAGGCTTTCAAAAATGACTACTTAATAATTAAATCTATATTCGATGTCAACAGACTCCTTTTCTGAAGAAATTCTTTCCTTGCCTGTGCCAACCTACTTTTGATATCCTCTTTGCTTCGTCCATCACTTGTTATTTTTCTTCCTAAGTAACCAAAGCCTCCTACTTCCTTTAGCTTTTCATTCTTCCTAAGTAACCAAAGCCTCCTACTTCCTTTAGCTTTTCACTTGCCAATTTGACATCCATAGGGATTTCTGATTTATTTCGTCTGCATTCCAAAATTTTTGTTTTATATTTCTTGATTTTTATCATGAATTCCTTCCTCAAGACGGAGTTCATACCGTTTAAAAACGGATTCAAATCCTCTGTGAATCGGCTACGATGACGACGTCATCAGCATATTTCAGAGTTGAGATGATTTCTCCTCGAGTCTTTACTCCTACTTTGATTTTATCTCTAATTTCGTTCATTGGTTGTTCAATGTATAGATTGAATAGTAAGGGCGATAATTTGCAGCCTTGTCTTACACCTTTCTGAATAGTACCATCTCTCTCTCATTTCAATATCTTCGGTAATAAAACATAGTCTATTCTGTGCTCCGAACAGCAGCATTGTCGGAATAACCGTTTAAACGCCATCCAGCACAGGCAGACATGAAGTAGACCAAACTTTCCCTTATACAATCAGAAGATATATAAATACATAAGGGATTGATCATGGTGATTCTTGTCTGAAGGGGGTGGTATTTTACATTAATATGCATATATTGGCTACTGCGTGGTCAAGTCTGTCAGGGGACATTGGAGTTGGCAAGCCTCAACGAAGCAATTACGCGGGGTCGTAGCCTCACTTCAAGAATAGAAGGTCGTGTAGCTTATAATTTGATTATTCTCGGGATATCCACTGCCGAGACAGCTCGGTACGTACTGATTAAGTGTAAGAGAAGGCCACTGAGCCTTAACCCTATTGATGCCAAGATATAAGGTGTGATCAAATCGTTCCCGTTTGATGGCCGTACATTCCAGAATCGGTATGAGTATTGAGGCTCTCATCCCACCAACACACCAGATTGAACCGTGTGGTAAAACACTGTGTGCTGCTGCACATCCTCGTCCCACGGGAATCGTCCACCCTCCAAGGCCTTGTTAATGAACCGAAGGCGTGATAATCGCATGGGGAGAGATCTTGACTATAGGGCGGACAGTCGAGTGACACCCACTTGAGTTGGCGTACCTTCTACGTTACGACCTTTGCAGTATGGTGACGTGCGTTATCATGAAGCAGCTGCACCACCTGTCACAGTTTTCCAGGACGTTTCACCTTAATTACTGTACACGCCGTAATTTCTCCAGTGTTGCGCAGTACCGTTCCCCAGTGATGGAGACTCCAGGTTCCTTGAATTCATTAAGCAATGGGCTCCAGTAATCATATGGGCTTAACATCTAGGTCATGTGCATTCTCCTTCTTTCGAATAACCCATTTGGAGGGTACGATGAATCAACTTTGGCTATTTTTCATGGTATTTAATTTCCTTTGCTTCCAATTGTCCTTCATCCTTCTCTTCTTGAGTCCACCTTCGTCCAAACAGTTGTTAATTTCTTACTTAGTCTGTGAAGTTACTCCAATAGTAACTTCTCGAAATGTGTTCTGTTTTCTATTGTATCTGTTAATTCCAGCGTTTTGTATATCTTTTTCAATTTTGACGAACCATATGTGTTTGTTTTCTGCTTTTGTTTTTGCATTTTCCTTTTTTTTTGATTTTGTGTTTGTTTTCTACTTTGGTTTTTGAATTTTGCTTTGTCTGTTTTTTATTTTGTGTTTGTTTTCTGCTTTGGTTTTTGAATTTTGCTTTGTCTGTTTTTTATTTTGTGTTTGTTTTCTGCTTTTGCTTTTGAATTTTGCTTGGTGTTTTTTTGTTTTTGAGTTTGCATTTTGCTTTTGCCTTTGAATTTGTGTTTGCTTTTGAATTTTGCTTTTTGTTAATGATTTTATGTCTGTTTTCTGCTTTTGTTTTTGAATGTTGCAATTTATTATTTTGGGTTTGTTTTGTCCTTTTGTTTTTGATTTTTTGTTTGTTTTTTGCTTTTGTTTCTGAATTTTACTTTTTCTGTTTTTGATTTTGTGTTTGTTTTCTGATGTTGCTTTTAAATTTTGCTTTGTGTTTTTTTGTTTTGTTTTTATTTTGTGTTTGCTTTCTGCTTTTGCTTTGGTTTTCGAATGTATGTTTGCTTTTGAATTTTGTTTTTTGTTTTTGATTTTGTGTCCGTTTTCTGCTTTGTTTTTGAATGTAGCAATTTTTATTTTGTGTTTGTTTTCTCCTTCTGTTTTTGATTTTTTGTTTGTTTTCTGCTTTTGTTTTTGAAATTTGCTTTTTGTTTTTTTGTTTTTGTGTTTGTTTTCTGATTTTTCTTTTGTTTTTGTATATGTGCTTGCTTTGGAATTTGGGGTCAGGAATTGGTAACTGTTCAGTAAATTGAACATTGTTTAGTTAGTCTATTGTTGTCTATTCTGTAAATACACCCAAAAAGCTGTAGTCTTCTCTCCCTCATTGCGTCAGTTAGTTTTCGACTTTAACCTATATTCTGCTCTATTATTTCTTTAACTCCCAGTGTTTTTCTCAAAATTCTTCTTTCGACCTCCTCTAATTTTCCTAGGTCTCCAATTCTTGTTAGTTTAAGTGTTTTAGCCGCATACAGAGTTTCGGGTCTGACCACTGTTTGGCAGTGTCTTAATTTTGTGTTTCAGGATAAGTTCTGTTGTCATAAAGGGAGTAACTATATGTTGGAAAGCTCCGGGGATTCGATAGAGGACCAGCCAACAAGTAAAACACGCCCTGAAAGCATTTGGTGTATTTGCTTTCGTTTCCGTGATTGTGGTGTACATAACAGACCGTTTCACTATGCAGGTTGGTCATTTCTGTTGATAAGTGTACGTTGCTACTTACAGTCCTCTACAGAAGGTGCTCAAAATGGCTACCACAAGCTGTAATGCAGGCGTCTATGCGCCGCATTATTGTCTTACACGCTCCCCTATTCCCGGTGTCTGTCTTATCTGCTGACATCCTTGCTCTATTCACTGACGCATCATGTCCACGTTATGAATATGTGTGGATTACACAATGGCCTTTAAATGACCCCATAAGTAGAAGTCTAATGGGTTGAGATCGGGAGAAAGAGCAGGCTACAGTGTCCCTGACGCCCTATCCATTTGTTTGGGAATCGCTGATGCAAATTTTCTCTAGCAGCAAGAGTAAAATGAGGCGGTGCTCCACCATGCATGAACCACATGTACACCACAAACAATGCTTGTAACACGGAAACGAAAGCAAATACACCATATGTTTACAGTACATGTTTTGCTTGTTGTCAGGTCCTCTATCGAATCCCCAGAACTTTCCCCACATATTTAGTTACACCCTATATAAGTCATATTTTTAGCCTACTTTCGATATTTGCAAAACATGAAAGTAGTCTTATGAGATCAACACAGGGCGAAAAATTGTGTGTCTGTGTGTGTTTGTGTGTGTCTGAGTCTGTGTGTGTGTGTGTGTGTGTGAGAGTGTGTACTCTGAATGTCCCCCCCCCCCATCAATTCAAACACGGTCAAACCGAATTGACCGAAATTTGGTACACAGGAAGCACTAGCAAAGGGCACCTCAGTGTCATGTTTTATATCGCCGCCATCTTGACGGAAACGTAATGGCGGCCACCCAAATTTTAAAAGCTTAAATCAAATTACGACCAACCTAATCGTCTGATCTCTAGTAAATTTTTCAACAAGATACCTTTAAGTGGGGAGCATCTTTTGACCAAACGACAAGTTCATCAGCCCGATAGTTTGCATATGGCGGCCATATATGTGTGCAAATTGATTCCCCCTATCAATTCAAGCACGGTTAAACCGAATTGAACGAAATTTGATATAGAGGTAGCACTAGCAAAGGGCACCTCAGGGTCATATGTTTTATATCGCCGCAATCTTGACGGAAACGGAATGGCTGCCACCCAAATGTTAAAAGCTTAAATCAAATTACGACCAACCTAATTATTTGATCTCTACCAAATTTTGCAACAACAAACCTTTTTGTGGGAAACATATTTTGACTTAACTACAAGGTCATCAGTCCAATAGATTGCAGATAGCGGCCATGTATGTGTGCAAGTTGATTCACCATATCAATTCAAACACGGCGAATCCGAATTGAATGACATGTTGTACAGAGGTAGCACTAGCAAAGGGCACCTCATATTCATGTTTAATATCCGTATAACACGTTGTATTTCAACAAGCTACTACAACGAACATTCATAACATTCATAACTTTGAAAAGGACAAAGAGTTATAACAATACCCATGCATTTAGGAGGAAGTAGGCTATATGTTCTTTACTGAACATCTTGTTGTCATATGAAACATCCTTTCCAATTGGTGCACTCTAGTTTCTACAGCAGTCTTTTCTGTATTATTATTATTATTATTATTAAACAAGAAAATTCGAAGAAATGAGGGGATGAAATTCCTCGTAAGAGGTTATGTTTGAAAATATACCTAACGGAACTCACCCGGACGACAGAAAAAAAATATTATAGGATTCCATTATACCCTTTTATATACCTGTTAACCGCATCAGCTGAACAACACACACACGCCCCACCGCGGGGAGCGACGAACACGTGCTACAGTGGTTTTAGCACGCAGGGCAGACGGGAAGATTAAACATATTCGTTTCATTTTGTGTGAGCACGGACGTTTATATTGTTGTTGTTGTTACTTGCTATTAATGCTATCGAAGGGGAGTGCGTCTTTTAATTCAGGAAGTCTTACAAGTTTATAAAACAGCACCTGGTGCGTGCCTCAATGTGTGTGTGGGGATTAATAATAAAACAAAACAAAGCCAAGAGCTGACTGATGCTGTGGCAGCCATCTGTGGTCTCGGGGTGTGTGCTGACCGGTGGCGTACCTAGGATTTGCTTCTTGAGGGAGAAGAGCGGAATCTAATCTCAACTAAGTGCATTTTTAGTTTGGTACTAGTTACATTCAACTCTTTTCTTTTTGTTTTGTGTTTTTTGGTTATGTGTTTGCTTTCTGTTATTCCTTTTTTGTTTTTGTATTTTGATTTTGTGTTTGTTTTCTGTTTTTACTATTGAATATTGCTTTTTTGTTTTTGAATTTGTGTTTGTTTTCTGCTATTGTTTTTGCTTGTTTGTTTTTGAATTTATGTTTGCTTTTGAATTTTGCTATTTCTGATTTTGTGTTTGTTTTCTGCTTTTGTTTTTGAATTTTGCCTTTTTAGTTTTTGTGTTTGCTTTCTGCTTTTGTTTTTGAGTTTGCTTTCTTGATTTTGAATTTGTGTTTACTTTTGAATTTTGCATATTTTGTTTTTGTTCTCTGCTTTTGTTTTTGAATTTGTGTTTGCTTTTCAAATTTCCCTCTTTGTTTATTGTTTTTATTTTGTGTTTCTGCTTTTGTTTTTGAATTTAGCGTTTTTTGTTTCTTTATTATTTGTGATCGCTTTTGGATTTTGCTTTTTTGCATTAGGTTTTTGATTTTGTTATTTTTCTGCGTTTATTTCTGAATTTAGCCTTTTTGTTTTTGTGTTTGTTTTCTGCGTTTGTTTTTGAAATTTGCTCTTTTGTTTTTGATTTTGTGTTTTTTCTGCTTTTGTTTTTGAATTTTGCTTTCGATTTTGTGTTCGTTTCAGTTTTTGTTTTTGGCTTTGTATTTTTTGTTTTTGATATTGTGTTTGATTTCTGCTTTTGCTTTTGTTTTTGAAATTTGCTTTCTGTTTTGGTCTTGTGTTTGTTCTTTGCTCTGTTTGTGGGGCAAAATAAGACAATCAATGAAAGCAAACTTACACGTTTGATCTCGATAGCATTTTCATCTCTCTGTGTGCCTAACACCTAACGTATAGACTAACGAGTTTCAAATTGCGAATCGTATTACACAGACCAAGGACGAGCTAAAATAGTAGTGTAAAATACATCAGTGAAAAAATGTCATCTGATGATGATCACTTGAAGGTCGAAACGCGTAATCCTATATTGCCCCATTTTAATAGTAATAATAAACTAACAGTCTACATGCATTTTTCCATGAGTGATATTTGCGTACATTATGCAACGACCCTATAATGGCAATAATTAAGACACGAGTATGTTTATAAAACGAGCGTATGCGAGTTTTATAATTTCCATACGAGTGTCTTAATTACCATTATAGGCGAGTTGCATACGACTGTTTATGTTCGACGATAATTATTATAACTACAGTATTTCATGTTCGAACATAAATATTCATAAATATCTGTCGAGATTTCGGCAGTTTTATGTACTGAACAGAGCGCATGGGACGCACAGAATACCTGGTATTTGACAATGGTCTCCTCGATTGCCCCACTATGACACAAGGCCAGGCAGTGAAATTTAAATTAGAAGGCCTTGGAACTATGCGCAGATGCGTTGCTATCCTCACTTGATTGGTCAAACAAATGTTTCTTGAGCTCTGATTGGCGGGAGAAACTGTTTCATAATGAAATATAGTGTTATAATGACCATCATTATGATACAGTTTTCTGACATATAATAGTCAGGGTCGAACATAAACATATTTATACTTTGTATCCCGCCCAGTCATTGGGCAAACTCAAGTTGGCTGACTGAAGAGTTACAAATAACAGAATGTTCGCTGAACTCTCTATAAACCGTATCGCTGATGTTGGAAGGTGAATGATAGGATTTGACCCTGGTCTATGTAGTGAGGAGGTTGTCTTGTCGTACGAGCCCCAGCTGACTGCTTTTCCGGGTGGTCTCGCCACTCCATATTCATAACCTAGCGTGCTGAAGAGTCTACGGTTTCATACTTGTCGACATGCCAACATCGGGTTACAACTACTGCACTGATTTCCCTGGTCCTTGGCCGTATAATACTGTCACTAGTACGACCCAGCCAATAGATTAATCTTACATACTCTTATTACGCGTTGATGAAATAATATTCTGTACTTCAACAAATGTTACCGTCCTATTAAGAAAGACTTCTCCGCGAAATCCGAAAAATCAACAATTCTACTTTAAAAAAATGTGAGGGCATTCCGACAAAATGTCTGTCTCCCAGATGGGTTCCACTAAAAAAATAACGAATACTTTCAATAAATTCCGGCAGACTAGTAGGTGTACGGAGACTCTAAAACCAGAAGAATGGGGTGGAAATGAAGTCTGTTTCTTACGTAAATTTTGGCCCAATTCTAAAACAAAATTGAGGATTAAGGATTTTTCCATATGGGTTACGCTATGAGACTTGTGGGACATACTGTATTTTATTAATAGATAGAATGAAAGTTATTGTTTTAAGGGACGGAACAGTGAAGTCATCTGTCTCACTCTACTTGATTTATTTATTTATTTATTTTTGATTCTTAATTATAATTAAAATAGTGAATTATTTTTTAAATTTATAATCAAAATTGTCATATACAAATAAAATTATTAATTATAATTTTTATTTTTATTTTATTTTATTTTTTGTGTTTTAATTTTAATTTTATTTTTAATATTTCAATTTGAATTTTAATATTTTTATTTTATAAAAAAACCATTTTTAATATTTTATTTGTATTTTTAATATTTTAACTTAATTTAGAATATTTCAATTTTAATTTTATTTTTAATATTAACATTTCTACTTAATTTTCAATATTTCAATTTCATTTTTAATATTTAAAATTTAATCTTATTTTAATATTATAATTTTAATTATTTAATTCAATTATTTTTTAGAATAGGCCTGTGTATTTCTCCTGAAATGCTGTATAGCATCTCGATGTAATCTATGCTATAAGATCATAAATTAATGCACTTAGTATCATGTAGGCCTAGTTTGTTTTTACCGTAGAGCTGGCCGAGCGGAACTCCCCATATACACACACCTGCGCCATATCGAGCCCATCTGCCGACCCTACAGCCTGTCTCTCTCGGGTTACCATGTGTAATGGTTTATAAAATACCGTGACTGCAACAGCTTTCCCTCAGAACACCTTGGAGGGCTTCTATTCATATTCTCAAATGACCTTACCCTCCACGAGCATAGCCGTACTCGTCGTTCAAGACAAAATAGCTCTACGAAACCTACAGAGACACCCACAAACGGCCTCGCTACTCCAAAACTGAAACCCGTCAAAAACTTACGAGAGTGTGGCAAATATTATATATATATATTGAAGCATTAAGCATCCGGAAAGGAACTATCTATATATGGTACATACTATGTTGAAAGACTGAGAAATGACGATCCCATCAACAAACAGGCTTCCTCCACCTAATCAACTATTTCTTGACTTTCATTGAGAGAGCAAGTTTGCAAAAAATGGTCCTGTTAGCTAAAATCAGTTACGAGCGTTACGCCCCGGTGTACCATTGGGCTCTCTGATTTAAGCTAACCGGACCATTTTTCCAAACTTTCTTATTGAAATTATTTTGTTCAAGTATAACTAGCTCATTCTTTTGGAAAATAAACATCCTGTATCCTTCGGAAACAATCAGTTCCAAGAGCAAGTTTGAGAATTGTTCATTCTGAGCATGTTGTCGTAGATAACTTGAATCGTCCTTTCCGTAAGGTGTCTGTGGTCTTTCCGGAATACTTATAAAGTTCCCGAGACTTTCATTACATCCAGATTAGTTCCAAGCAGACTGTACCAAGGATTTTCCTCAATATGTTTTATTAGTCTACTATTTTCTTCTTACATCGTTATGTCCATCTATGGAGCGCGATTAAACCTATCTAGCTGATATGATCAAAAACCGTGTTTCCTCTTTCTCTCTTCTGTCCACTTCTTTCCTGGTTTCTCCTCTTCGGGCGTTTCCTCAAATTTCTGTTTTCTGATTTTATCTCTGTATATTTTCCTGTCTGTCATGTCTTCTGTAGAGATGTTTAGTTTCTTGAGGTCTTCCATGGTTTCCTTTACCCAATTGGTATTCAATGTAATAGTCATAACTATATTAAAAATCTTCTTGGTCAGTCTGTCTTCGTTCATCCTATGTGTGTGCCCATACAATTTAACCCTCCTTTTTCGAATGTTGTTTGTAATCCTCTCTGTCTGTTTGGACAGTTCTATTGTCGGTCTCTTTTTCCATATTCCCACTTTCTCAACTGGCCCGTACATCTTTCTCTGAAAATTTCTCTCTTGTTTTTCTAGTTCCTTGATTTTCGTTCCTCCCTTGATTGCTGTCGTTTCTGAAGCGTATAAGGCTTCTGGTAAGACTGGTATTATAGCGTCGTAGTTTGGCATTGATGGAGATAATTTTTGTTGTTGTAGTGGTTCCATGCAAGTCTGTATGCTTTCTGTAGTTTAGTAATCCTTTCATTAGATGCCAACTTCAGTCCTGTTTTCTGTATAATCTCTCCTAGGTATTTGAAACTTTTCCACTTGCGTTATTTTTAGCCTACTTTCGATTTTTGCAAAAAATGAAAGTAGACTTATGAGATCAACACAGGGCGAAAAAAGTGTGTATGTCTGTGTGTGTGTGTGTGTGTGTGAGAGTCTCTGTCTGTGTGTGTGTGTGTGTCTGTGTGTGTGTGAGTGTGTGTACTCTGAATGTCTGTCCCCCCCTATCAATTCGAACACGGTGAATGCGAATTGAACGAAATTTGGTACAAAGGTAGCACTAGCAAAGGACACCTCAGTGTCATGTTTCATATCGCCGCCATCTTTACTAAAACTGAATGGCGGCCACTCAAACGTTCAAAACGTAAAATCAAATAACGACTAACCAAATCATCCGATCTCTACCAAATTTGGTAACAACATACCTTCGTATAGGATGCGTCTTGTGACCAAACTACAAGGTCGTCCGCCATACCATTTCAGGATGGCGGCCGTGCGAATTATGCAAACTTTATAATCCATATCATGGGACCCACCAGTTCCGATTATCGAGCCGAGAATCGTTTTAACTGTTCTAAAGGAAGAGGCACGTTCGAAATTAAAAGTTTATTTTGTAATACTATAGTGCAGACGTGATTTTAAAAAGCTGAGCTGATTCAGTAATAAGACAAGATGGCAGCGGATATCTTGTGCCTGACTTATATTTCACTAATTTGAGTATTGCATGCAATATAGCGTACTGATACAAAATAAATAAATAAATAAATAAATAAATAAACGTTGTATGAAATGCTTTATATATAAATAATATACTCCAGTGATGAAATCGTTTAGTATAAATCATTATTTGCTAACAAGTTCTATGTAAGTCATTTTATATAGAACGATATTCGTTGACACAATTAGCTCAGTGGTAGAGCGTTAGCCTATCGCTCAAATGCTTATGGTTCAAACCCGATCAGAGCTAGTTTTTTTGCTTGAAATGTTATATGTTTATTGTTTTGTAATGACTCAGATGTTTTAAAATTAAGCGTTATATTGTGCATATTATGGTGTAAAATATATATTTAATTAAAAGATAATTCGCCAGCAGATTTACTCGAGACATCTAGCTGCCAAAAAGGTAACTGCACGACGACCTACTTATTAACTTCCAGATTTTATTGAAAAGTTTCTTCTTCTGGCCGCTAGAATGCACTCGCTCTGTTAGGATTATATTGTTGGATATTTCACCACTAGATGTCACGACTAGTCTACGTGGGGCTCCATTGATTACTATACCATTGGCATTCTATGGGCATCGAATTTGAAGAATGACAAGATGATACTACGATACATTTTTACTTTTTATTTTAAAGGGTTTGTAACAGCCTATTGTGCGTTATTTGAAAATGTTAATTGAAGTAAAGAACAAAACGATTTCACATAGTATCTGAACTCTACTGTTGGTGCTAGTTCAGGATATTAATTAATACTTTTATTTCAGCCCAATAGCAATCGAAAATATCCACATAGTTGGTATACACACGTCTCTGTAGGGTCATGGAAAGATTTGTTAATTCAATTAGGGTTGTGAAAGTCATACGCAGCCAGACGTGTAAAGACATGCCTCAACTCAAAGTTGGATGTTGCCCGCGTCAGGCCGATTATGTAATAATAATAATAATAATAATAATAATAATAATAATAATAATAATAATAATAATAATAATAATGTTATTGGTTTTACGTCCCTTTTAACTACTGTTGCTTTTAGAGACGCCGGGGTGCCAGAATTTTGTTCCGAAGGGGATCTTTAACGTGCCAGTAAATCTACTAACACGGCTCCCTCGCATTTGTGCACCCTCAAATGCCAGCTGACTGCGCCAGGATACGAACCTGAAACGTACGGTCCAGCAAGCGAGAACGTTACCGCTGAGCCACGCCGCCAGTCCGGTCGATTATGTCTCCAGATCCATAACATTCTTTAGATACTTCTTATCCTTCTTTCTTCAATGATGGTAGCAGTTTTTTTTATCTAGGTTGTGGCGTTTGGAAGAGGTAAATCGTTTCTAAGGTCTTCAACAAAGAATAGTTCTATTATACTCTTTGATAATAACAACGAGTTATAACTATACTCTTACATTTAGGAGAAAGTAGGCTATATGTTCTTTACTGAACATCTTGTTTCATACTTGGCTTCCAGTGGGTGTCTGTAGATTAGGTGTCCATGCACTGTGTTTTTTTCCTATGAGATTTGTAGCCCTGACTTGGCTGAGATGTAGCATCTAAAAAGCCTCTTTGGCTTCTTTTCTGTTATTCTGTTATATGGTTATATCATCGGCAAATGCCAGACATTTTATGTTAACAGTTCTTTCCTGGTGTTTCGCCATCTTTACCCCTTTGACTTTTTCCCATGACTGAGTTAAATAGAATGGGTGATAAGCCATAGATATTAATATTATTATTATTATTTTATCGTTTACATTGTTATTCCCTACTCAGGATCACGATTGAACCTAATGTGTTGTTCTTCTTTTCCTCCCAAAATCTCTTCATCCTCTCACTGTGCTTCTTCCTTCGCTCTTATGTCCAAGTTATAGCGGCTCTGGTGTTGGGTTTGTCCCCGAATTGGTGATTGTCGATTGTGTTTCTGAATTTACATCTGACCCGTACAATGTATTCTGAGATGTTGATTTCCTGAGATCTGTTTCAATTTCTCGAAGCCAGCTGTTCTTGGTTTTTAATGACAGGGCCAGGTTGTGAATTCTTTAAGTTACTCTGTTATTGTTCATTCTAATAATGTGTCCATAAAATTTCACTCGACTTTTCCGAAAAGTGTGAGAGATTTATTCAGATTGACAATATATTACAATTTTCATTTCTTGTTTCTCTATGTCTGGTGAAAGATCCGCCACCCATGATTGAGAGTTCTGATGCATATAACGCTTCAGGTTTGATTACAGTATTATGGTGTCTTAAGTTTTGCTTTCCGAGATATTGATTTTTTATTATACCTGTTCCAAGTGATCCTGTAAGCTTTCTGTTATTTGGAAATTCTATCTTTATTTGCCTCGCGGTTTAAACCAGTGAGCTGAATAATTTCTCCCAAATATTTGAATTGATTCACTTGAAAGATTTTGCCGAATTTAGTTATCATAGGTTGTCCATTTAAGTATCGTGAGGCTACTTCCATGTACTGAGTTTTCTCATACGAGATTTAAAGTCCCGTTTTGATAGCAATTTCATGTAATTCTTCAAAGGAATGAATTGCCTCTTGCCTATTATTGGAAAGGATTGCTGTGTCATCAGCAAAGGCCAGACATTGCAAGTGAATTCTATATCTGAGATATTATGATTATGATTATTATTAACTTATCACCATCATCAGCAGTAAGCAGCAAATTTTAATACAAATGACTTATAATTCCAGTCAGGTAGTATTTTATCAAGAACATTACCCGAATTTCTAAACAAGATTGCTCAAGAGAAAGATGAGGAATTCCAAACAACTCTGGATACATTCTTTGCCCCTCCTGTCATCCTCTTCCCATTCCGGTAGGTTTTGTTCTCCCTAAAATGTAATTCACTCTTAAATAATACAAAGTTCACACAACATTCCATCTCTTAAGACACAATGTATTCGAAGAAGTAGCAGTAGGAGCAGAAGAAAAGCCTCCTCTGTTTCACGCTACATTTCAAAAGTTCCGCTCCCCCCCCCCCCCCTCCTACTAACTCTTTTTGTGTGTGACAGTCAAGTTAAAACTCTGCTGTACTATTTCTAATTTGAACTTCCTGTTCAGCTCTTTTGTTTTCCAAGTTTTCACACAAACTGTTGCAGCGCCGCACTAACAGATTTGCTTTGTGTATTCTACAAGCATTGTGCATGAATATTAATATATTACTCGGTGGTTTATTACCTTACCTTATCTTAATGTCTCCGTTACATTCCATTATCCAACAGAAACATTTCTTCTTTCATTCCTTGTGTGTGCCTTTGTGGGACGTTTTCCAACTTGAGCATTCACCACCTCGTAGTGTAGCGGCTAGCTTCCTTGGCTGTCGACCCGGAGGACCCGGTGTTCAATTTTCGGCTCGGACAAGAAATTATTTGATCTGGTCTGAGGGCTGGAACGGGGTACACTACTCAGCCTAGTGAGGAAAAACGTATTGTGCCCGTAAGGTTCTCCGCCTGGCTGTACACGTTGCTATTTCTCCTTTTTTTGATGTGTAACATCTTTCCGCTCGGTTGCTGGATAGTTTTGTGGGAGTGATTTTGAAAATTGGGGTCGGAAGTGGATCGGAACGATCGAGCAGGCAGTGGTGGATCAAACGGAAGTATGCACTGCCCGCTCGATCGATCACACGGAAGTGTACTAGCTGGATGTGGTGGACAACGGAAGTATGCACTGCCCGCTCGATCGATCAAACGGAAGTGTACTAGCTGGCAGTGGTGGACAACGGAAGTACGCACTGCCCGCTCGATCGATCAAACGGAAGTGTACTAGCTGGATGTGGTGGACAACGGAAGTATGCACTGGCCGATCGATCGAATGGAAGTGTGCCCTAGCTGGCAGTGGTGGATCGAACGGAAGTATAAGACGCACTGCCAACTCGATCGATCGATCCAGCTGGCACTGGTAAGAGAAACAATCAGCGCGCGGTGTCGAAAATTGATACCATGACGCACTCTCGGCCATGTGGAATGTATATGACATACTGAACGGAAAACGCTCATGCGAACTCTGGTGTCAAGTGATTTAAACAAATGACATGGTACATGTTCGAAGTCTTCGTATCAGTATTTAAATGGTAAAATGCCTTAATATAAAACATTGTAAGTAGTCGGCATTGCATTGGCATAAGGCATTTTAAACTCAATGTCACTCAGGAACATTATCGAAACAAGCAAAATATAAATGAAACTTAATTCCGTAATGCAGTATTATTGGAACGTGGAAATAAGTCACCATCTTGTGCACAATATTTGCGTAGTCGAAATAGCCGTGGGGTTATTGCGTATGACTGCGAATCTAGAGATCTTGGGTTCGAATTCTGGGTGGGGTAGATTCGCATTCTTTATTTAGGCTAGTGCTGGTGGAAGCTACAAATCATCTAATAAAATGAGGTCCGTATTATAAACTACAATATCTGTAAAACACTCCATTTTACAATAGATTAATATTTGTGCCAATAATACTATAAAATACCGGTGTATCAACAATTTCGCGTGAGGTTTCATCTATGTCAGATGTTACACATCATATGCGACTATTGTAAGGCTCGTATTTTTTTGTTTTTCATAGGCCACGTGCTCTGTTTCCTGGACCCGACATTTTTCTTAGTATTCTATAAATTACATTATGATTTTTTTATTATTATTATTATTATTATTATTATTATTATTATTAAAAACCATTACCTAAATAAACATTAATTCATAACATAAACTTATTATTATAGTGTAACTATTCGTTTCTTTAATTATTTAAATTAATATTTTTCTCATTATCAGTTAACATGCTAAATTATAGGCTATTCATAAAATAAAAAAGAGAATATTAAAACAAAACAAAATTTAAAAGAACGTCAATAATTATGATTAAAATATATACATTAAATTAAAAAAATAAAGAAAAAAACCTATTTTTTGCATGCACCCTTGTATTGAAATACAATTTGTATATATATGTTGTTGCAAATAATACCGACAGTAGTGGCTACGCTGGCTAACGCGCAGCATTAGGTCATGGGGCCAAGCTCTCTGCTGACTCGGTAGACGCGTGGGTTCGAGCCCCACCGTCGGCCGTCCTTGAAATGGTTTTCCGTGGTTTCCCCATTTTCAACACCAGGCAAATGCTGGGACGGTACCTTCTGACAGGCCACGGCCGTTTCCTTCCACATCCTTGCCCAGTTTCATTCACCATCATTCATTTCATCTCTCATTAACTCCTCTCATGAGGTTGGCGTCAGGAAGGGCATCCGGCCGTAAAAACCATCGCCACAAAGACTTCCATCGCATTTCATCCCCGACCCCGTTGGAAAAACGGGAATAATAGGGGGTAGACATACATACATGTTGTTGCAAATACTGTAATAATATGTCTCACAGATAATCAGTACTGGATTTGCCGTCAGTTTCGTGAGACATATAACATTAATGTAATATCTGCTCGTAACGGTGTGTGAGTGGTTAACGTGTCGGTCAACTAACCCCAAGCTTGCAGGTTCACTCCTGGCCGCGGTAAGTGATTTTTGAAAGGCGGCAAAAGTACGACACGCATGCCATACGATGTTGGCATGTCAAAGAACCCATTTCACTTCAATAGGCCGTGTTCATAATGGCAAAATTAATCTCGGGAGTTTCCGCCAACCCGAAGTTCTTCATTTCTCTAATAGAATGCGCTATGGTGTTCAAGGAGCTTAGATATCTAACCCCCTTGACTAGTGCTTCGGAAAAACGAAATTTGACATGCAAACTACCCTCTGGGTGTCAAATAAAGCTTGCACCCGGCATCCGAGGTCATACGATATTATTATTATTATTATTATTATTCATTCATTCATTCAATTTCGCTAATCGGCCAACTAGGGACCACGATAAGCCTCATTTTACATTCTGGCATTTGCTCATTTTTCGCTTGATCCACATTGTCTTCATGAGCTCACTGTGTTTAGCATGACGTTCTTCTGTCCATTTCGCACCAGTTGTCCGTTTTTCGTCCCGGAAAGTCCCAAACGTCTTGATGGCTGCTCTATAAAGATTTTGGTCTTGTGCATCTTCTGCTCGTATCCCCATTTCTTTCAGATCTTTCTGGACGTTAACATACCATGGCATTGTCGTTTTTGGTTTTTAGTCGAATATACTGAAGATACGTTTCGTCCATCGGGAGTCGATCATCCGTCGTATATGACCGTAGAAGCAAACTCTGCGTTTTCGCATTGTGTCTGTGATCTTCTCTATCCTCGAGTAAATTTCTTGCCTGGATTTTCTGATGTAGATGCCATTTTTGTAGTCTGGGCCAAGTATGTTGTGTAGGATCTTTCTTTCTTTCTTTCTTTCTTTCTTTCTTTTCTCTCTAACTTCGCGAGCAAACATTTCTCGGATAGGATAAGGCATTCAGATGCATACAGAGGTACAGGTTTGATGACAGTATTATTATTATTATTATTATTATTATGTAATAGTCTATCAATAGTATTTAATAAATAAATTAAATTCATTATTATTTTCGTTAATTCCCCCTTAAGGAGAGCGTTAAAACACAATCCATTTTCATGCTATCTTCTGTCCCGTTCTTCTTTTTTCCTCCGAAAATACTCTCATATATTTACTCTGCTTCCTCTTTCACTCTTCTGTCCACTTCTTTCCTGTGTTTTTCCTCTTTGTGCGTTTGCTCAAATTTTTGTTTTCTAATTTTCTCTCTGTATATTTTCCAGTCTGCCATGTCTTCAGTAGAGATGTTTAGTTTCTTGAGGTCTTCCACGGTTTCGTTTACCCAATTGGTTTTTAGTGTACTATTCATAACTAAATACAAATCTTTTTGGTCAGTCAGTCTTCGTTCATCCAATGTACGTGTCCGTATCATTTTGCCCATCTTTTCCTGATGTTGTTTGTAATCGTCTTGGTCTGTTTGTATAGTTCTATTGTCGGTCTCTTTATCCGTATTCCCTCTTTCTGAACTGGCCCGAAGGTCTTTCTCAGTATTATTATTATTATTATTATATTATTATTATTACATCATAGTTTATCCTGGAGGGTAAGAAACTTCCGGCTACACAGCCTGAGGTACGACAGATCATGTTTTACCGAGAATATTTATTCCTACTTTGTAATATACAAAATAATAATCTCTCCTTTGTTCCTGCAAAGACCGAAGCACTAAATTGTCTTCATTTATTCCAGACCCAGGTCTTTAGCCCTGAGGTAACACGCTGAATAGCGGCTCCGCTAAATGGTTTACTTAATATTCGTAACCATTATTCACTACCTTTGTGCGTATAATTAAAGGAAATCACTTGATGCCATGCCGCGAGAGATCAGATGCTAAAAATACAGTCTTGAGGGGAACAATAGGTCGCTTATTTAATAACCGTACTTTCTTTCAAGAGTAGCATTAGTGTAATTTTAACATAAGATTGAAGAGCAAATAGGGAATACAAGAACAGACAGGAATGTCATTGCAGCGTTATTTTCTCAACTAACAAGCGGACTGCGCCTACTAAGTCTTAGGCTGATTTTGGAAGCTAGAATAAGGAAGGATAAGAGAACGTTCATGGCATGTATAGTCTTAGAAAATGCTTTTGATAACGTTGATTGGAGTAAGTTGTTTGTCATTTTGAAAACGATCGGAATAAAGTACAGATAGCGTGTGTTCTACAATCTATACAGAAACCAGACAGCAGATATTCGGCGGAAGGACATGAGAGAGAAGCTGGTATTCGGAAAGATGTAAGGCAAGGCTGCAACTTATAACCCATACTTTTCAATCTGTACATTGAACAAGCAATGAAGGAAATTGGAGAAAAATTCAAAATAGGTGTAAATATTCAAGGAGAAATAATTTCAACACTGAGATTTGCTTATGACATCGGAATCTTAGCCGACGCACCAGAGGATTTGATTGAGGTTGGTAGATTTCATTAGAAAAGCTACCTATCGCAATGGGTACCATGCTTAGACTTCCGGAAAATTTCGAAATATCTTCGCGTTTCACATCACCTAGGCCCCAAAAACCACCGTCAGTTCAAAAGTTTATATATAATTTATGTATATTATTTCTTGTGGGGACGATAAATGCCGCAATTTTGCACCAATCACTTTGAATTTTTAATATAATACAGTATGTATCCCTTTAAAATCTCGGTCGATTTCGTTAATGGGCAAAATTGGTCGAAGGGGGTGAAAATGGGGGGCTTTTTTCGACAAAGTGAAATATCGCTATAACTCTCTTAATATGTGAAAAATCGAATCCATTCAAAGTTCATACTATTCTTCGGATAATGGCCAAAAACTTATCTCTGTAAAGATTTTTGATAGCACATACCATTAACGAAATAACATATAATAATAATGATAACCCCTGGCACTACAGCCCATGAAGGGCCTAGGCCTTTGAAGCGACCGCTGCCCAGCCATTTGGCTTGCAGATATTGGGGTGACGCGTGGGCAGCGAATCGGGACCCCTCGGCCATTATCTTGGTTTTCGTGACCGGGTTGCAGCCATACTGTCAGACAGCTAATCAATTGTCCTCACGAGGCTGAGTGCACCCCGTTCCAGCCCTCACGTCAGTTTCTAAAATCCCTGACGGAGCCGGGAATCGAACCCGGGGCCTCCAGGTTTGAAGGTATACAACAATTGGCAAATTTAGTGATTTCGAAATATTTTTACTAGCCCGGTTAAATCTACCTCCGCCTTCCGGCGTGCCGAGAGGGATTTTTGAATTTAATTTTGTCTCGTAATCAATAAGAGATATTTTGAGTGCCAGGGATTTTCAACGCCTTTCAAAAATTAGACTTGCTTGGCCGAGGCAGACATTCTACTGTTGTTGTTGATTCTTTAGAGGCTTTGCGATTTTGTGGTCAAGTATCCCAGTGTACTTGGATGTGTGTAGAATTCGTGCCACTGTGATGTCTCTACTAGTGTGTGTGTATTTATAGTAGAGATAAGATTTGGGTAGGAAGCGTTCGAGCCGGCATTTGTCTGAACTAGAAGTTGGAAACCACGGAAAACCACTTCCAGGATGGCTGAGGGAGGAATCTAATCCTCCTCCTCTCGAGCTGGGTGTACCCCGCTCAAGCCCTCGGACCAGAATTAATTTGTTTGGTAGAGCCGGGAATCGAACCCGGTCCTCTGCAGTGACAGTCAAGAATGGTAGCCATTACTACTGAGGGAGCTAGTTCAGGAAATAGATTCAGCAGAAGATATGTGGTTCAATCCTCGACCTAGACAAACATTCGGAGTGAGACGAGCAAGGAGAGCTGAATGCGCTGCGAATGGTCAGATCCCTGAGGACGAGTTCAAAGGGCGACGAAACACTTGGAAACTTCAGAGCAAGGACCAGTGTAGCAAACTGAAGTAAAATAAAAATAAAGAAGTAGTCAAAAGTCACTAGATTCTTTATCTTGGTGGAAGCCATTCTTAAGTGTTGCCTTAGTAATCGAATGTAATGATTTTCAGTTGGTCAACAAGATTATACTCAAAACAGATGGGTTATTCCTTAATCCTGAAAAATATTTACATGAAATTAATAAATACACTTGGATGACCAGTTTAGATCGTCAAGCAATCATCATCAGATACATTACACTTAGGCTATAAAGTCTATGTCTGAGAGAATGACTGAAATATTTAAAATATGTACACTTTTTTAGTTGAAGTATTATTGAAGATAATTCAACTCGTCAATATTGTAAATACTTTTCCCCATACTCTCAGACATAGATTTAATAGCCTAAGTGTAATGGATCTGATGATGATCACTTGACGATCGAAAATGGTCATCCAAGTGTATTTATTAATCTCATTTTTCAAATTATTGAATAACTCATCACAATTGGGTACAAACGCGTTGACCGACTGAAAAACATTAAACTTCGTTGAAAATAAGTTCACTTGGATGACTAGTTTCGATCGACAAGCGATCATCATCAGATCCTTTACACTTTGATTACCGCGGCACATTGCTAACTGATTTCAAGGGACCTGGTTTCTTCATGACTGGGGAACGGTATTGTGCAACACTGGAGAAATTATGACGGGCAATTAAGGTGAAAACTGCGACAAAGGGTGCTGCATCATGATACCGCACGTCCGCATATTGCCAAGTCCGTAACGCAGTAGGTTCACCAATGTAAGGGGGACACACTCCACCCTGTAGTCCTGATCTCTCCTCATGTGATTATCACGCCTTCGGTCCTTTAATAAAGGCCTTGAAGGGTCGATGTTTCTTGTCAGACGAGGATGTGCAACAGGACACAGTGTTTTACCACACAGGGATCTTCAACCTGGTGTGGCGCTGGGATGAGAGCCTTAATGCTCATACCGATTCTGAACTGTACGGCCGTCAAACGGAAACTTTTCGATCACGCCTTATATTAACCCTTTATGGGATAGTGGTCTCTATATTAACCACCTGTCATAAGGACAGTTTATGCTTTCAAAGATGCTGATAGTTGAATCTTTCAGCCGAATTTCGGAGAATTTTCATGCCGAAGTGCTAGTATTTTCTAAAAATCAAATATTATACACGTATCTATTTGACGTAATGTGAAGGATTAAGTTTAACAAATGTAAAACTAAAAACATTAACAATTTAAGTGTAAAAATAAAATATAAATATAGACTAGAAATAAAAATTATAAAAATAAAATCACAATAATAAAAGAAATATAAAATTGAAAATAATAAACATAACTATAAAAAAATTAAGAAAATAATTGTAATAATCAATTGAAAATTTGTTAATTAATTCAATAAAATATCAAATAATTGTAATAATCAATTGAAAATTAGTTAATTAATTCAATAAAATATCAAATAATTGTAATAATCAATTGAAAATTAGTTAATTAATTCAATAAAATATCAAATAATTGTAATAATCAATTGAAAATTAATTAATTAATTCAATAAAATATCAAATAAGTGTAATAATAAATTGAAAATTAATTAATTAATTCAATAAAATATCAAATAAGTGTAATAATCAATTGAAAATTAATTAATTAATTCAATAAAATATCAAATAAGTGTAATAATAAATTGAAAATTAATTAATTAATTCAATAAAATATCAAATAAGTGTAATAATAAATTGAAAATTAATTAATTAATTCAATAAAATATCAAATAAGTGTAATAATCAATTGAAAATTAATTAATTAATTCAATAAAATATCAAATAATTGTAATAATCAATTGAAAATTAATTAATTAATTCAATAAAATATCAAATAAGTGTAATAATAAATTGAAAATTAATTAATTAATTCAATAAAATATCAAATAATTGTAATAATCAATTGAAAATTAGTTAATTAATTCAATAAAATATCAAATAATTGTAATAATCAATTGAAAATTAATTAATTAATTCAATAAAATATCAAATAAGTGTAATAATAAATTGAAAATTAATTAATTAATTCAATAAAATATCAAATAATTGTAATAATCAATTGAAAATTAGTTAATTAATTCAATAAAATATCAAATAATTGTAATAATCAATTGAAAATTAATTAATTAATTCAATAAAATATCAAATAATTGTAATAATAAATTGAAAATTAATTAATTAATTCAATAAAATATCAAATAATTGTAATAATCAATTGAAAATTAATTAATTAATTCAATAAAATATCAAATAAGTGTAATAATCAATTGAAAATTAATTAATTAATTCAATTAAATATCAAATAATTGTAATAATAAATTGAAAATTAGTTAATTAATTCAATAAAATATCAAATAATTGTAATAATCAATTGAAAATTAATTAATTAATTCAATAAAATATCAAATAAGTGTAATAATAAATTGAAAATTAATTAATTAATTCAATAAAATATCAAATAATTGTAATAATCAATTGAAAATTAGTTAATTAATTCAATAAAATATCAAATAATTGTAATAATCAATTGAAAATTAATTAATTAATTCAATAAAATATCAAATAATTGTAATAATAAATTGAAAATTAATTAATTAATTCAATAAAATATCAAATAATTGTAATAATCAATTGAAAATTAATTAATTAATTCAATAAAATATCAAATAAGTGTAATAATCAATTGAAAATTAATTAATTAATTCAATAAAATATCAAATAATTGTAATAATAAATTGAAAATTAATTAATTAATTCAATAAAATATCAAATAATTGTAATAATAAATTGAAAATTAAATATAAATATATAAACATTAAAATTAAAGAAACAAAAAAAACAACAGTATTATAAATTACAATAATTAAAATAAATTAAAATGTAAAAACACATAAAAATCATGAATATACAATATACAAATTGTTTTCACGATTAGGGAATAACCCATCTCATTTGGGTACAATCTCGTTGACCGACTGAAAAGCATTAAATTCGAACACTAAGGCAACACTTAAAAATGGCTTCCACCAAGATAAAGAATCTAGTGACTTTTGACTACTTCTTAGTGTTGTTTTTTACTTCAGTTGGCTACACTGGTCCTTGCTCTGAAGTGTCCAAGTGTTTCGTCGCTCTTTGAACTCGTCCTCAGGGATCTGACCTTTCGAAGCGCATTCAGCTCTCCTTGTTGGTCTCGCTCTGAATGTCTGTCTAGGTCGAGGATTGACCCACGTACAGTATCTTCTTCTCCTTCATGGAATGTTGAATCTACTTCCTGAACTAACTTCCTCGCTAGTAATGGCTAGCATTTTTGGCTGTATGCTTTGGTCTACCGTTATGCGTTACGGTTACGGCGTGTATGACGTTATCATGTTGTTCAGTGCATATGCACCGAGTCTGAGTTTACTCCTGGGCTTTGGCGTTATGCGATACAAAGACGGCGAGTGCGTGACGTCATGCAGCAGAGTGCACCTCCTGCTCTCCGTTCTCGGCGCGGAAGCCTGATTTAAAGGGTAATGGAGTCTGTTGAAAGAGTCCTGGGGCTTCGAGCAAAGCGAGAAGCCCTCCTGCCTTTCTAACATGTGTAGCATTTGTAGCATGCGTCACTTGAAATGATATAAAGTCTAGTCTTCCAGACTGACAGTAACTTTTTCTATAGAATGAGTTGGTTGGTTCCTCAGTTTAGGGGCTGCGACAACGCGGTCATGTAGCCCCGTGTACTTTGGGTGTGTGTAGAATCTGTCTGACAACCGGTGTTAATTGTGATGACTGTATTAGTGTGTGTTATCTGTTTTAATTTAAGTAAGGACTGCAGACATTTAATTTTTCAAATAGTTCCCAATTTTGTCGCCAAACCCCACCGTCAATGACCAACTAGTTCAGAACTTAATTACCAGATGCCACCGCAGTCAAATGTTTAACCTATATATAATTTAGCTTCACACAGGTGTAATACATAATACATCTATGACATGGGACCGCCGGCTTTACTTCCCCTCCGAAGGAAGACATACTGAGGTTTTTTAACTTTCTTAAAAAATCCAACGACTTCGGCGGGGTTTGAACCCGCCATCTTGGGCATAGAAGCTCAGCTATAAAGGGGCAAAGAGCTATAAAATCTCCGCCTAAGAGTCTTGTATCACCAGCCGCGCCTGACCTACACCCTCGCATTATTCGGATAGAATAGATCACCGTAAAAAGCACTCACTTTTAAATAAAATATAGGAGTGTGGTATAACATTAAGAGAAGCATTACAAGTGTCCGCGGTATGTGAGTCTGCACTTTGATTACGCTTCGTTGTGTTTAAAAATATAAAAGAGACACAGAGACAGGCAGACAGACAATAGAATGGATGCGCTTTTGAGCATGATTCAGTTCAAAACTTATGCAAGCGTAACATCAATGATAAATAGCATATTTAAAATTGTATCGTCAAATAAATTGTTTTTGGTGTTAGATATAATAAAAGAGTGCATGAATATTTATATTGGGGTGTTGGTACTCCCCTCTCTCCCTAACAAGAGCAGACACATATCTGTCTCTTTCTAACGCTTTCCACTGCGTAGTTTTATTTTTCGGAAATCATGTTTTAATTGCAACCATAAATTGTATGTTTTTTTTTCCACCGAAATAAAAAATTCAATATCGACAAAATGTTTCATTATGTCGTAGATGCCTCCTGGGTTGGGGGAGGGGTGTGTAATGTTAAAATATATAAAAATATTGTTATGGTTTGATGTAGAATGGTTGAGTTTTCATTTTTATTGAGCCACGGCTTCGGTGGCGTAGTCTGTAGCATGCTGAACTGCTATGCCCAAGATCGCGGGTTCAAACCTGGCCGAAGTCATCGAATTTTTAAGAGCGTTAAAATTCTTCAATGTGCCTTCCTTTGTCTCCTAGAAGTCCAACCCCTCGTCCACGTCGAGGGACGGGGGACGGGCAACATTATGAAGTAGGGGACAGCCTGTAAGGGTGAAGTACAGTGGGGACCTTGTGCCCCCAGCACCGCTACGGTAGCTGTGAAGGCCTTACAGGAACCCTGAAGTCCTTAACGGTAACGGAGGCGGAGAAGGAGACCTTCAGTATGGTGAACTTGGTGGAGGAGGCAACTCTTCCTCTTGGAGTAAACAAAAAGGAGAACCACTGCCTTGTGGTGAATAGGGATCTTCAAAGGCTAAGGGAGAAAACCCAACAGAAAACCGCAAGCTTGGAGGCGCAGGTGGCAGCCCCACCACCAAGATCGGGTACTGTGGGCTAATAACTCGCACACCTTAACACAACTTATTAAAGAAACATCAATGCAGAAACAACAGACGGATCCTAAGACGACGACTTTGGCTTGAAGAACTGAGGGAGGTGAAGAGGTTGTCAGCAAACAGGACCAGATGGAGATGCTTCATTGATGCCGTGTGTTCCACCACGAAGGACAACAGGAACTAAGCCAAGTAAGTCATGCCTTTCTCGGAGGAGGAGGAGGAGGAGGGGGGGGGGAAGTAAAGCCGGCGGGCCCATGTCATAGATTTATCGCATGTAGTAGAACCTACCACCACAATTGATAGTGTATAGCAAACTTTTCAGGTTATATTTGGTTGGTTGGAAACTCTCTATCAAGTTCCAACGTTCACCACTAGGTGTCAGTGACAGTGGCATCTGGTAGCCAAATTTGGAACTACTTGTAATTGAACTTGCTGGGAGCCCTCGGGCATTCAATTGAAATACCCTGCTATGGCCATTGGCTGAAATTCATATATATATATATATATATAAGGAAACAAGAAGTTCAGTGAAGAACATATAGTCTACTTTCTCCTAAATGCATTTTGTTATAACTCTTTGTCCTTTTCAAGGAGTATAATTGAATGTTGGTTGTAGTAGCTTGTTGAAATACAACGTGCTATACGGATATTAAACATGGATATGAGGTGCTCTTTGCTAGTGCTACCTCTGTACAAAATTTCATTCAATTCGATTTCGCCGTGTTTGAATTGATATGGTGAATCGATTTGCGCACGTTCGTAGTCGCTATCTGCAAACTATTGGTCTATGACCTTGTAGTTCAGTCAAAAGAGGCTTCCCACAAAAAGTTATATTGTTGCAAAATTCGGTAGGGTTCAAATAATTAGGTTGGTCGTAATTTGATTTAAGCTTTTAACATTTGGGTGGCCGCCATTACGTTTCCGTCAAGATGGCGGCGATATAGAACATGATACTGAGGTGCCCTTTGCTAGTGCTACTTCTGTACGAAATTTCGTTCAATTCTGATTCACCCTGTTTGAATTGATAGGGGGAATCGATTTTCACACATACATGGCCGCCATCTGCAAACTATTAAGCTGATGACCTTGTAGTTTAGTCAAAAGACGCTCGCCATATAAATACATTTTGTTGCAAAATTTGGTAGAGATCGGATGATTAGATTATTCGTAATTTGATTTAAGCTTTAAACTTTTGGATGGCCGCCATTACGTTTCCGTCAAGATGGTGGTCATATAAAAGATGACACTGAGGTGCCTTTTGCTAGTGCTACCTCGGTATCGAATTTCGTTCAATTCGGTTTCACCGTGTTCGAATTGATAGGGGGGGGGGGGGACGACAGACATTCAGAGTACACACACACACACACACACACACACACACACACACACACAGACACACACACAATTTTTCGCCCTGTGTTGATCTCATAAGTCTACTTTCAATTTTTGCAAAAATCGAAAGTAGGCTAAAAACGTAGTCCGACTTGCGAGACGACTATGACTTTCAACACCTCGTGGTGTAGCAGATAGCATTCTTGGCTGTCACCCCAGAGATCGGAGTTAAATTTCCCGATTCTGCCAAGAAATTGTATTCTTGTCTGAGGGCTGGAACGGGGTACACTCAACCTCGTGTGGCAAAACTGAGTAAAGGAAGATTCGTTACCAACCTCAGCCAACCTATCCGTGGTTTCCCACTTCCTAAAGTAAGGCTACGGCCGCTTCCTTCCCAAATACACCAGCGAAACACGTCATCCCATAGTTTTCTCCATCTTTTGTAGTCCATAAGAATAATCGATACTGAAATGAAAATCCACAGCCTGCTTCCAGTCTCCGACCGGGTCAGGAATGGAATGAATGAAGCCCCCATCTAGTGGCGAGGATATGAACTGTGCCGGCTGTCGAGGCCTGACGCACTCCTCTGGGGCAATGATTAAATGAATGACAGATGAAATGAAATGATAGTGGAGAGTGTTGCTGGAACGAAATGTTGACAGGGAAAACCGGAGTACCCGGAGAAAAACCTGTCTGCCTCCGTTTTGTCCAGCACAGATCTCACATGGAGTGACCGGGATTTGAACCACGGACCCAGCGGTGAGAGGCCGGCGTGCTGCCGCCTAAGCCACGGAGGCTTCTAATAATCGATACTAATATATAAAAATGAGATGTTTGGTGTTTGTGTATTACTCAATCACGTAAGAACCACTGGTCCGATTTACATGAAATTTTACATGGAAGTAGCTAATTTACCTGGTTAACATATAGGATACTTTTGATTTCGATACTTTGCACTATTTAAAGATGGCGACCATTTTAGTGACGTCACTACAACCTTTGGCTTCAAACATTCATATTTCCATTTTGATAAAAAGAGAACGCTAAGAAATAGCAAACTTTTGATGGCATATAAGCGGTTTAAAATTTAATTTGCTATATGAAAGGTCCTTATCACTTTTCTTGTATCCCCAACGGTTAGCGAGTAAAACCTAAATTTGTGCTATAAAACACGGTCAACGCCGAGCGGCGAAGTTGGACAAAATGTTCCATCCTTAAGTCTCCGTCCACGCAGCATCACGCCTATCCCCTGTTTTAACTGTCACCTTCACATTTTAATTTATTTATGACCCACAGCGAAGCCCGGGTACTTCAGCTAGTAATATGTATGTTTCACAAAACTCAAGGTCTTAAATCACAGGGAGCTTTAGAGGTTACATTAAGACAACTCCGATATAATATGAGCTCGTTGTGAACCGTACTGTACCACAAGAGGTTGACTGTTGTCGCTGTTTGATTTAACATTTCCTTGTACTTGTAAAGGATAAGCAGAGAGAGGATTATTTATTAGCTCAGATCCTTGTTTTATTTCTCCCGCCTTGGCAGTGAAAGGCACAGCTCAAGACATAATGAAATGTATTGGTGCCGGGTTCGAGAAATTTCCTCTCGCTCTTGTTGTTGTCTGTTTTATTTTATTATAATAGATGCCTTTAACATTGTATAAAATGAAAAGAAAAAAACTGAACGGGATTGTTCATAGCGGCGGTGAAAGTTCCGCAAGAATTACCTTGTTACACGTTGATTTAAGAACATCAGCTTGGTGCTTGTAGCTCTTGCTAACGAGGAGAAATTTTCAAGAATATTGATGAACCTACAATACAGTATCCATTAAACTAGCAAGAGCCCCTGTAACGACTGTCGTAATGAGTGCAGGAAGTGATGATACCGACGTGCCTCATATGCTCTCCTCTTACACAGGATGGATACCAGCAATCCGGGCTACCATATCGACACAGGGAACATGTGATCCATATGTCGATATGCTCAGCGTAGCGGCCCAGATTGCTGGTATCCGTTTTGCACGCTCTTGCTGAAACACCCTATATATTCCATTTATAATAATAATGATAAGATGAAATTAGCATACAGACTTACATGGAACCACTACAACAAAAGTATCTCCATCACTGCCAAACTACGACACTTAATAATACACGCTTCAGAAACGACAGCAATCAAGGGTAGAACAAAAACCAAGAGAGAAACATACTGAGAATGATCTACGGACTAGTTCAGAAAGAGGGAATATGGATAGAGAGACGGAAAATAGAACTATACAGACAGACAGAGACTATTACAAACAACACCAGGAAAAGAAGGTCAAACTTTTATGGACACATACAATACATAGGATGACCGAAGACAGACTGACCAAGAAAATGTTTAATAAAGTTATGAACACCAAGATGGTAAAAGAAACCGTGGAAGACCTCAAGAATCTAAACATCTCTAGAAGACATGGCAGACTGGAAAACATACAGACAGAAAATCAGAAAACAGAAATGAGCAAACGGCCAGGAAAGAAGTGGACAGAAGAGAGAAAGAGGAAGCATCTTATGCGAGGTTTTTGGGAAGAAAGAAGAGACAGAAAAAGAAACATGAAAATGGATTGTGTTTTAACGCTCACCTTAATCAACGATAGAAATAATAATAACAATAACCAAATTATTTTAAGACTATCCGCCTATTTAATTTCAAATTGATTCTATTAGTTTACATTTTACACAAATACTTAACCATTATATTTTAAATATTTATTGTTGTTTAATTTTAATCTACATGGTTGGTATTCATTGTTTTTCGAGTTTCTTCATTTCATCCAGTAGGCCTATATATTTTACTTAATTTCGTTTCTCAATTTTAATTAGATTAGTTTCTTAAGGTTTAATTCAAATTTGCCGAAGGAGGCCCCATTGAAGGACGAAACATGTACTAATTTGAATATAATTTGTATTTATTGGCGAAGCATTTAAATTATCTATTAATCAAACGGCGATTTTCTCACATTTTCCTAAAATGGTAAATGTCTTTGGTTTTTATGTCTCTTTGGAAACTGGGCTGCTTGCAATTTCCGTTTCCGTATCTAAATGTCCTCAGACTGTAATGAAAATATCTGACCAGGAGTCATAACTTGGAGATTCTTGTTTCAGTATTTTTTGGAGGTTATTAGCCTATTTTCAATTTTGAAAAAATAGGCTTATGAGATCTCCTTTTGTCCGTGTGTGTGTGCGTGCGTGCGTGTGTGTGTGTGTGAGGTGTGTGTGTGTGTGTGTCCCTAATAAAATCTAAACGGCTGGAGCGATTTCAATGAAACTCAGTGAGCTCATAGCGCTATTCCCGGCGACCTCGACCGTGCCCTTCAAATTTTGTTACGTCTCACCAATCCAACATGGCGGCTGTGCGAAATATTTCACTAGCATTCAATATCTCAGAAACTATTACCGATATCGCCCTGAAATTGTGCACGGTGATAAAGGGCACTACTAGAAGTTCACCTATGAGACTTTCAAAAACCTAGTGACTACAAAACCAACATGGCGGCCAAGCGAAGATGAGACTTTTAAATAGACTTTTCTCACGATTTAACTATCCAAACGTAATGAAATTTGGTACAGCAATTGTTTCTACACATTGTAATGCACTGGAGTCTAATTTAGTTCAATTGTTTACATAACCTCAAAATGGCGGCTGTGCGAAATATTTCACTGACATTCTATATCTCCGAAACGATTACAGATATCACCCTGCAATTTTGTACGGTGATAAAGGGTACTGATACAGGTTTACCTATGTATATTTCATAAACCTGTTAAGTACAATATGAACATGGCGACCAAGCGAATTTGAAATATTTTAATAGACTTTTCTCGTGATTTAACTCTCTGAGCGCAGTGAAATGTGGTACAGTAAATGATTTTGCAGATTGTAATGCACTGCCATCTAATTTAATTCAATTGTTTACATAACCTCAAGATGGCGGCTGTGCGAAATTTTAAAATTAAGTTTTTATTTCTTGTGTCGTAATCATGCGATCGAAGTGAAAGTTTGAATAATGAACCTAGGCAATAATTGTCCTTGAATGGTACATAACTCTATGGCCTATACATATAACACTCCTAAATGGCGAGCTTCCGAAATATTTAGACGGTTCTCAATATCTATGAATCTTTTACAGCAACCAAACTGAATTTTTTAATGTTCATAGAGACTATGAACATATGTTCACCTATAGGACTTTCAGTAACCTGGTGAGCACAAATCCAACATGGTGGCGACGAGAAGTATAAATATTTAAATGGACGTTTCTCGCGAATTAACTATCCGAGTGCCGTGAAACGTTGCACGTTAAATGCTTACACAAATATTGATCCACTGGCATCTAATTTATTTCAATTGTTTGCATAATCACAAGATGGCTGCTGTGCGTAATTTTAAAACTTCTTTTTTACTTCTTGTGTTCTAATCATGCGATTGAAGTTTGAATACCACACGTACACAATAATCTTATTGTAATAGTACAAAAATAAAAATCCAACCTGGCGACCATCTGAAATATTTAGACGGTTCTCAATATCTACGAATCTGTTACAGCAATTTAACTGAAATTTTGTATGTTGATAGAGGCAATTAACATGAGTAGGATATATGAAAATAGGCCGTATAGTTCTTCACGGAACTACTTGTTTTAAAACCACATAGGCTACAAGCTGGTCGTTGAGACAATGATAGCCTACAGGAGCAAATAATTCCTTCTGAAAGTCGACTGAGTCGTAAAACCACCACATCATAAACCAGCTGCAATAAGAGTCCAGTATTGACCTTGAGTCACTCTCACACGAGGAGCGAGTAGCAGACAAGAATATCCATGCATTGGTTGCAAATGGGATCGCATTCTGGATTCGAACCCGGGACTACTGGATTTCCACAGGTTTAGTGACCGTTCCAACCTGAGGTTCAGTCTGCGTCACCCCCTTAATAAGTTAGGTTGGTTGGTTGGTTCCTCAGTTTAGGGGCTGCGACAACAGGGTCATGCAGCCCCGTGTACTCTGGGTGTGTGTAGAATCTGTTTGATTAATTGTGATGACTGTATTAGTGTGTGTTATCTGTTTTTTTTAATTCAAAGGACTGCAGACTTTGAATTTTTCAAATAGTTCCTACTTTTGCCGCCAAACGCCACCGTCAACGAGTACTAGTTCAGAACTTAGCTACTAGACGGCACCGCAGTCGGCTCCTGGCAACGAACGTAGGAACCTAAGAGCGTTGTTTACATTTAGCTTCACACAGGTGTAATTAGTGGAAGGTTCTTTATCATGCCATAAATCTATGACATGGGACCGCCGGCTTTACTTCCCCTCCGAAGGAAGGCATACTGAGGGATTTTTAACGCTCTTAAAAAATCCGACGACTTCGGCTCCTAAAAAGTTACTAACAATTTGAATTTATTATTTCTCTTATACAGGCCACTGAGGCTACGAAGCCTCTTTATGCAGCTCTCTTCATTCAGAGGACGGTTGAATGCAATAACATAAATGAAGAAAGAAAAACAACAGAAGTTCTTGTTATTACATCTGTTCACCTTGATCATGATAATTGTATAGCTGATAGATTACTAGGGCTCGGATTTTTAGGAGCTAAAAATCGGGAAAATATTTATTTTTTATGTATTAAAAATACCTGAAATGTGTGACATGGATAGGAAAATCTGTAATTATAATTTAGTCTATTAATGTGAATATAAACAATATCCAGTAATCACGAATGCAATTTATTCTATGTCTCACTGACTGCTGAAGCATTACAATACACAACGAGATACATCTTCAGGTTGTCCATCACAAATGACCGACGATTATCGCGAAACAATTATTCTGAAGGCGCGAAACTGCGGCAATATGTTTCTTGCCCTTGAAGTGTTGTGTAACTTGAGTTCGCTGTCCAGCCTTGATTGCTTTTCCACATGGTTGCCAGAACAGAACGCCTCCATCAGAAGTAAAATTATCCTTAAATTCTGCAGAAGACGATAACTTTTAGTTGTTTTTACTTTAGGCATCGTAGAACTGCCTTACACTTCACAGTGTCAGAAATGAACTGCATGTGAGTGACACTGGTTCCAGGTAGCTGGGGGGAGGGGGTGGTCTAGCACGTGGTGCAATATAGCTATAGACAAGGAAATCCCCAGCTTCCGCAGTGAGTGGCACGGGGCGACAAGATAAGACTAACACAGTGGCAAGCTGACATACGCTCTGCATGAAGATTAGATAGTTCACAGGTTCTTCCCCGTTGAATTAACACAGAACAAAAATGCGATAAACTGAAGATCTAGTAACTGATTTTAGAAAAAATGTAAATATTATGTCTTTTTATGTGGTAATAAGTGAAAAGCAGGAATTTATGTATTTATAGAGAAAATGCTTAAAATATGTATTGCCAAAAAATATTTATTTACCTAAAAATCCGAACCCTATAGATTACCATGAAGGGAGTGTTTTATCGTTCTGATGGGAAGTCCTGAGTACTGGTCCAGAGAATACTGGCTGAAATACGGAATGCACCTTTGCATTTTTCGGTTCTATGATGCGGTATCTGGAGCATTTGTGCAGTGTGTCTATTCGCACGGTTATGCACTGACTGCATGGGAGTTAGTGTGCTGTAAATATAAGACAGAATTTTGAATTTTCGAGTTTTTATCACAGTCATAGCCATGGCATACTGTCTTCGTTCTTTTAACTTTAGCCATCCAATGTGGACGTAAAATGGAGTTATATGAGACTCTCTTGGTACATTGAGAACAAACCGCAAATAATGAGGGAGGGAAAGAGGAATGAAGGAAGGAAAGGAAGAAGGAATGAAGAAAGTGTGAAATTGAATATATAAGGTGCGTTCAAAAAGTAACGAGCCGGAGGCTGTAATGCGCAAACCGGTGACGACATCGGCTAATCGTCGTGTGTGTAACGAGGTGTGGTTCCGACCAGAGCGAGGAAGGTCACAGCCCGTCGCTATACGGCACGCGTGCACGTCACAAAGCGAGTAGCAGCATGAATCAATCGTCCAACCAAGACCAAGACAGTGGGCCATTCGACATGCTTGCTGGTGTGGTTGGAGACTGTGGGGCACCCATTGGGCACACACTTTCCGCAAGTGCAGTCGTTCCTTCATGATGGTGTGTACACTTCCGACGCTCAATCCGACCACGGCGGCTATGGCGTTCACTGTCACTCGGCGGTCCTGGGTAAAGAGTGCATCAACCAGCTGGACGTTGTCGTCGGTAATGCAGGGGGGTTCCCCAGACCAGGCATCATCGTTTAAGGACACTCGTCCTTCCGTGAAGCGCTTGTGTCACGCCTTGATCCTTGCAAGGGACATGCAGTGTTCGCCGTACACTTGTGACATTCGGCGATGAATGTCCGTTCCCCCTACTCCTTCCGCTGTCAGAAACCGAACAACACCTCTTTGCTCTTCGTTTGACGCCTCCATGTCACTGTTTGCAATGCGACTGGCTGCGTTGGACGATTGCTGCATGCTGCTGCTCTCTTTGTATCGTCACGTGACGTGCACGCGTGCCCTCTAGCGACGGAATGTGACCTTTCACGCTCTGGTCGGAACCACACCTCGTAACACACGCCACGATTAGCCGATGCCATCACCGGTTTGCGCATTACAGCCTTCGGCTCGTTACTTTTTGAACGCACCTTATACAATAAATAGACTACATAATATTATATACCAAATTTTACATTTCAATTTGTTCAAACTATAGCCGCCCAGAAGTTGGCGACCTCTATGGCATTAGATGCTGCATGTAACAGGTCCTCTAACGCAGTGTTTCCCAAACCTTTTTGTGTGTGTACCACTTTAAGAGATGAGAATCTATCGCGTACCACCTAACGGATTGTAAATTGTGTTTGTTGGAGTTAGACTGTTGGAGTTCAAATAATAAAAAGTGTGCCCAGTTGTTTATTTATTACAATAAGCACTCAATTCAAACATTCAGAAATGACACTGTGCACATAATATTAATAAAAGAACTCTTAATAATTTAACATAAAAACCAATGTTCAACTAACAACTTCAATGTGAAGAATGAGCTTGAAGATTAGAAGCAAACTTAGGAATGTCTGGTTTAAGATTGCCGAGTCTCAAACGAAGATCGTTTTCTACTGTAAAGAGGCTATTCGGGTATTTATTCTCGAGGCGAACAAGTGAAGAAATTGCAGTCTCACACAAGTACGAAGTAGTGAAAGGCAGTACAATTCTAACTGCTTTGTCTGCATAGCCTGCGCGCCTCTCAACCCAAAAGTTCACATGATACATTTTTGAAAAATTTGCCTTAGTTGTGAATAACAATTCAATTCATAAAGCTGCTTCTTATCTTTGCCTTTAAAGTGCAACGTATCAATGTTTTTATATTTTTTATATTTCTTGCAACATCAGCGCGTACCACAGTTTGGGAAACGCTGCTCTAACGTACATGTTGCTGGGCACTGACTGCACTGAAGCAGATGGTAGGACGTCTGCGTTGTTCCACATTCACAAGACGGTGACTCCACATGGAAACCCCATCGCATCTTGTGACACCCGACCGAAGTCTATTGAGTGATCTCCATGTACTCCATTTCTCTGTGAAACCGGCTGGTAGTTTTTCAGACGGTGGAAACCATTGTCCACGACTGTAGAATCTTGCACGCCACAAATTGGTTCGGGATTGTTGTGAAGTCCCGACAAGAGCTTCTGTTGTTCTGAGGAAGCTTTTCCTACATTTTAGTCGGGATTTTGCAGGTCGATGTCCAAACAGAGGATGGGCTTCAGAAGTTTCTGCCCTTTTTAATTTTCTCATTTTTCGCCGCAAGGAAGGAAGGAATGAATGAATGAATGAATGAAGGTAGGAAGGTGGAAAGGAGGAAGGAAGATTTTTTTTTTTTACGTGACCGTTAATCTCGCGATCATGAGCCATGGGACCTCCTTTTTACGAGGAGCCCGAACCACAGGACATGCCACTTAACTTCGAAAATCTCACATACATTGACCGGGAATCGAACCCGGTCCGCCGTGGTGAGAGGCCGCAGGGGAGAAATAGAACAAATAGTATCTTCATCATGAGCACCAGCAGATTGCGTCTGATAACCTGTGTCACTGTGGTCTCTGTAATACTGTGAGCAGGCCTATTTATAATCGAGGTAGCGGCCGTGGCGTTACGTTAGGTACTATCTCAACATTCGCCTGGAGTCGAAACCTCAGAAAACCACTTCCAGGATGGCTGAGGTAGAGAGCGAACCCGCATCTTCTCAGTGCTTCACGAGGCCCTCAGACCAAAATTCAATTTCTTAGTAGAACCCGTGCCTCTGCAGTTACAGCTAAGAATGTTAGTCACTGCGCAACGAAGCAAACATTCAGGCAGGGGCAATAATTTTGAAACAAGGCAATCACTCAGTATTTCATATCACAGTGCTTTGTTTAACCCCTTAATGGCGAGCCCTTGAGTCTTGTGTTATGGGAACAAATGATTCCCCTGCTCGACCAGAAACTCAGCCCAATCGTTAAACCACCACATCGTAAAACAACAGCAATTGTAAACAATTAAACCCCGTTTATGTTTGCACTTAACCTGGGTTATTCTCACTCTGCAGCCGACAAGAATAATCTACAAGCCTGAGGTAATTAACTCAAGAGAAATACGCAACGTTTAATACGGGCACGTCTCGAAATTTCACGCAAACGCACAGAGAAATTAACGATTTTTTCAATTCAGATCGAGTTTTGTGACACAAATGTTAGATAGGATATTTCATCATAGATGAATGGCCTGTGAGAAAGTGCAATAGTAGATGATCAACAGATGAATATTTTTTGTTCTTTCTTTCTTTCTTTCTTTCTTATTTAATTAGTTATTTATTTATACTTTTATTTATTCGTTCCTTTCTTTCTTTCTTTCTTCCTTCTAATCTTCCTTTCTTATTTATTTAGTTATTTATTTATTCTTTTATTTATTTATTTATTTATTCATTCATTAAGTTATTCATTCATTCCTTCATTTCTTTCTTTCTTTCTTTCTTTCTTTCTTTCTTTCTTTCTTTCTTTCTTCATTCTTTCCTTCTTTCTTTAATTCTTTCTTTCTTTTTTATTTAGTTATTTATCCTCTTACTTATTCATTTTTTAATTCTTTCTTTCTTTCTTTCTTTCTTTAATTCTTTAATTCTTTCTTTCTTTCATTCTTTAATTCTTTAATTCTTTAATTCTTTCTTTAATTCTTTCTTTCATTCATTCATTCATTCATTCATTCATTCATTCATTCATTCAGTATTTCTTTCTTTCATTCATTCAGTATTTCTTTCATTCAGTATTTCTTTCTTTCTTTCTTTCTTTCTTTCATTCTTTAATTCTTCCTTTCTTATTTATTTAGTTATTCATTTATTCATTCCTTTCTTTCTTTCTTTATTTCTTTCTTTCTCTCTTGATTTCTTTCTTTCTTTCTTTCTTTCTTTCTTTCTTTCTTTCTTTATCTCGTATTTATTTAGTTATTTATTTATCCTTTTATTTATTTATTCATTCATTGAGTTGTTTATTTATTTATTCATTTCTTCTTTCTTTCTTTTTTTTCTTTCTCATTTATTTAGTTATTTATTTGTTTTATTAATTATTTACAGGTTGTTCTTTTTTGTTTGATTGTTTGTTTGTGCCAGAGACTGATGACCATAGCTGTCCCTAAAATTAGTCAAATGAAACCAAGGTGAGCACTTTACCAACTGTACCCGACACGATGTTATCAGTTTAGCCAAGGATTGCAAAGCGATATATTTGTACACCACTGTTATCCAACAAACAAACCAACCAACAAACAAACAAACAAACAAAGAAGAAACAAAAAATGTTCCGTTCAGACCAACACAGCATAACAGTCAAACATAATACGTTTAATATGTTTGAGAGCTCTCACGATATCCCCCAAGTTTACGACAAGTTGAAAGAAATTTAACGAGCGACTCTTGGTAGAAAACCAGTTTGTTGAACAATGGAACGGAACGTACGTCATTAATAGCCCATGTAATATTATTATTATATATGTAACGACCGGCTCCATCCTTCTCTTCTCTCTGCTAGGAACAGGGAGGCTCGAAAATTACAACCAGGTAACAGCAGGCTGGCTTATGCCGATGACCTAGTTGTAATTACCAAAGTGAGAATAATATCGAATAAAAATATTTGATTCGTGTGTTTGTTTGATGCAGCCCTCCATGGCTCCCTGTCCTGAGATAAACATTCCATCTCTACATAGTTACCACACCTTACAACATTCGAGGGCTTTTTTTTTTCAAGTTCCGATGGACTATATAAAAACAACAGATTAACACACCAAAATGATTTTACTACTAAATTTTCGCTTGTTTTATTCTTATGTCTCAACAAAATCGCCAAAACGATTGAAACATTTGTCGTATCGTTACACCAGCTTTCCAATGCCCTCGGCAAAATATTCTGCCGCCAGTGAGGGGGATACGTCTGGAGAGTCTCCTGAAGTTTTTCATTTTTGACGAGGCGTTGCCGCCCAACCATACCTTCAATTCTCGAAAAAAGGTGAAAATCATTCAGTGCTGGTTTGGACTAAACGGCAGATGGTCCAAAACTTAACACTTGAATTCTTTGAAAAAGTCTATCGTAACGTTGGCACAGTGCGGTCGTGTATGATTTCCACCTTTTTTTTTTCGAGAATTGAAGCTATAGTTTGGCGGCAACGCCTCTCCAAAAAGGAAAAAAAACTCAGGAGACTATCCATATGTACGCGCCTCAGTGGCGGCAGAAATTTTTGCCGAGGGCATTGGAAAGCTGGTGTAACGATACGACAAATGTTTCAATCGTTTTGGCGATTATGTTGAGACATAAGAGTAAAACAAGCAAACATTTAGTAGTAAAATCAGTTTGGTATGTCAATCTGTTATTTCTATACAGTCCAACGGAACTTGAAAAAGAAAAAAACTCGTATTAACATATTCTAAGCTTGGTTGACCACTGCAACTCTTATCCTTACCCCTCCTACCGTAACCAACTTTGCTGTTCCTGGGTATCTTGGGGTAGCCTATGTCTCATAATTACCTATCACTTCTCTTCATTAGCAGTTGCTACAAACATCTCTCCTCTCCCACCATTTTTTATACCTCTTCATTTTGTTACTCTACATACCCATTTGATCTTCATCCTCCTCCTCCTGTAACACCACATTTTAATTGCTGCGCCAACAGTTCAAGTTTCACTTCCATAGAGCACCACGCTCCAGACAAAGGCTTTTTAAAAATGACTTCCTAATAGTTGAATGTATATTCGATGTGAGCACATTCCTTTTCTACAGAAATGCTTTCCTTGCCTGAGCCAACTTACTTTTTATATCCACTTTGCATCGTCCATCACTGGTTATTTTGCTTCGTACGTAGCCTAACAGAAGTCTCCCTTCTGCCTTTATATTTCACCCGCTAATTTGATTCGAACATACGAAAAGTTTGAATGTTCGAATTATTGCGATAATCGAATAATATCGAGCTATTGGAATTTACAACGATTCGAACATTCGCATTAGATCAACAATCCGACTATTCAGTCAATAGTTATTATTGTTTATTTATTTATTTATTTATTGCCACAACAGGGTAGCTCCAATTACACTAGCAAACAATTATTTACACACAGATAATACATGTAAATACATCTCTACTTAGTATAAAACTGTACCCGATTCTTGGATGTCACGGGTAATCTCGAGAACCACTGGATGGAATTTGATGCGGTTTCCATCATTCTGTAAATGATATTTTGAGGAAGGTTTCTGTAGAAATAATGTATTTATGACCAAAGGAAGCCAAGCAGTAACGATTTCAGTGAAAAGGTCGAAAAAAAAACTGGCGTCCGTGTGCTTTTTAATCTTACACTGTGCAAACCGTTAAAAATATCTATATACTATGAGCGTAAGAATTGTTCAGTATGATAAGTTATACTAAAACGTCCGTGAGAGTATATCCCTATCTTCAATACATCGCCCACTATAAGTGTTTTTAAGTTTTCATTTCTTCCAACAATCTCCATTCTCCACTGTTCCCGGGCGAAGTTAAAATACAAAAGTAGATTAGAATACAAAATTAAAATTGAAAATTAAAAAGAAAAGAAATTGTTAACAAGTGTTGTTGTTGTTGTTGATTTTCTAGGGGCTTTGCGACATCGTGGTCATGTATCCCCATGTACTCTGGTGTGTGTAGAATTTGTCTGATAACCAGTGTGTGATGTCTGTAATAGTGTGTGTATTGGTAATTGAAGTTGGATTTGGTTAGGAATTGCCCGTGGCCCTACATTAAGATGGTTGAATTTATTTGAATTTATTCATAGAGGCTAAAGAGCTTGAAGTTATGTAATAAAAAAATAAAAATAAACCTAACTTAACAACGAAGAAAAACTAAATATAAAATATACTTATAACTAAACGAGCCAATTAGCAGACACTTCATACAAAATGAATTATACAAATTAGAATATAGAATAATTAAATAAAGAACCTACCTAATGTATTATATCTATTAAAAGAAAACAAATGATAGTACGGTAACAAAGGGTACAATTTGTATGTAAGTAAGAGGAAGGATTCGAACCCGCCTCTTCTGATTCTGCCTCACGAGGCTGAGTGTACCCCGTTCCAGCCCCCAGACCAGAATTAAATTTCTTTGTAGAGCCGGGAATCGAACACTGGTCTCCTCGGTGACAGCTAGTCAATACACCACAAGGTGGACAATACACCACAAGGTGGACAGAAGAGAGAGTACAGTAGCCTATGTACTTGTGTGTGTATTAGATCTGCAACCACTCCCGTTAAGCGTGACGCGGAGGCTACTCAGCGCTCAGAGTAAATACATACGTTGGTCCCCCCCTGTCTTTGCTTGTATTTGTTTATCAAAGCACAGCCCAGTGAAATATCACATTCCGGACTTAACATTCTTCAACCCCACACTAGTTTACATCTCAAGTCATCACCAACATACTTAACAGGTCACTGAACGCAAACAGAATTCAGTAAAAGAAAATCCCTCTCAGTGCGGTGGATATCACCCGACAAAGAAATATGTTTCGAGTTCATTGAATTTGTCAATTGTTGTATACATGGCATTTTTTCAGGGGGAACGTGGGGGTACTCGTGCCCCTTAAACATTTGAAAACTATTTAAGAAAAAAATATTGGTACATTTGTATCTAGTCCGGCAAATATAACTTCCGTCTTGAAAGTTCATCGATCAGCTGGCGTCAACGCGCTGTTAACAACAACTGGAGGAGGTTTCGAGTAATCCTCGATTTAAATCGATCGATCGAAACAGTTTCTTTTGGTCGGCAACTCGGTACTCAGCAGCATAATCGAAACAATATGCCATATTATTTTCTGCCCCACAAAAGCTTTGTGTAATTGTTGCCTTGTTCGAAGAAATTTACTTGTTTAGGCAAAAATAAGTATTATAGTCTAACAATCGTGAAAATGAATTTTTGTTTGGAGGTGGGGTAGGTTGTTAGTTTGTGTGTGTGGTTCGTTTTGAAGGATGAAGAAAATAACGAACTATTTTACAACCACCCAGGCATCGAAAAAGCTGAAAGTTAATGAATTAATGAGTTAATAAATTTACCCAATCCAACCTTTTATTTAACATGTCAGCCCGTAAAGTAATAATCGGATTCTGCAAATTGCCGAAAATTGTGCAAGATCTTTTGTCAAGTACAACTGAGAGTAACGCTTAAATTTAGTTTGAAAAAAAAAAAAAAAGCACTGGTTGTATACCTACAATAGTTCCACATGTTTAGTAAACGAGAAAACAATAGGTGGGCAATGTATTGAAGATTGTCGCGGACTTTTTTGTTTTAGAACATTTCATGCTGAACAATTCTTACACTCATAATACCATAGATATTGTTAACGGTTTACCCAGCATAAGCGTAAAAGGCGCTCGGGCGGCAGGTTTTTCTTCGACTCGATTCACTCAAATCATTACTGCTCAGCTTCCTTGGGTCATAATAGTACATTATGCAACGAGCCTATAATGGCTATAATTAAGACACGAGTATTTTTCCATACGAGTGTCTTAATTACCATTATAGGCGAGTTGCATACGACTGTTTATGTTCGACGATAATTATAATTTTATTGTATGTTTTAACATAAATATTCATAAATATCTGTTGAGTCACTACAGTATAATGTTGTGATCGGGTGCTGCGGTGGGTAGTATATCTCTCTTGTCCAAGCTCTCTGGACAACCGACGCATGTGCTCTGTGTGCTTCAATACCATATGTTCAGATTGCGCACCAGTATTCAGTAAAACTGTCATTGAAGTCGTGTCAAAACCACGCGCTGTGTAGAAATTGGTTTTAGGGATATTAAGGTACCGGTACAGTGATATTTCTTGTCTCATATTCGCCAGTTTATTTACGCGAACATGTGGACGGTGCGTATTCCATGTCGGTAATTTATTATAGTTCGATGTTGTGTTTATGTCCGACATGTTGGATTTTGAGTGCATGCGCGAAGGTATCGTCAATGAACGAGCTCTGATTGGCTGGAGAAACTGTATCATAATGAAAAACGGTGTTATAATGACCATCATTATGATACAGTTTTCTAACACATATTAGTGAGGGTCGAACATAAATGAATGTTTTTCTACAGAAACCTTCCTCGAGAAATCCTTTACAGAATGGTTAAAACCGCATGTCACATCCAAGAAACGGGGACTTTTGTTTTATACTATGTAGAGATTCTACATAAACATTTGTACTGACGGTGGTTTTGGTGTCTGAGGGATGTAAAACTAGAAATATTCCGGAAGTGTACGCATGGTATTTTACAACAGGTAGCTTTCTAATGGTGGCTTCGGTGGCATAGTTGGTAGCATGCTGAGTTTCTATGCCCAAGGTCGCGGGTTCAAACCCGGCCGAAGTCGTCGGATTTTTTAAGACCGTTGAAAAATCCCTCAGTATTCCTTCGGAGGGGAAGTAAAGCCGGTGGTCCCATGTCATAGATTTATGGCATAATAAAGAACCTTCCACGAATAACACTTGTGTGAAGCTAAATTATAGGTTAAATTTGACTAACGATCTTAGGTTCCAACGTTCGTCCCCAGGAGCAGACTGCGATGGCATCTAGTAACCAAGTTCTGAATTAGTTGGTCGTTGTCGGTGGCGTTTGGTAGCAAAAGTAGGAACTACTTTCTCAAGTAGAATTAAAAACAGATAACACACAGAAATACAGCCATCACAATTAACACCGGTTATCAGACAGATTCTACACACACCCAAAGTACTCGGGGCTACATGACCGCGTTGTCGCAGCCCCTAAACTAAGGAACGAACCAACCTAGTTTTCTAATGAAATCTACCTAAAGAAAATCGAAAGCTTGCACATATGGCACTGATTTGGAGATGATTGAGGGTCCGATAATTTATATTGTAAGGTAAAGAACATCGAGGTCATTCTTTTAAATATCTGTGTTCGACTATCACTGCCGATAGGACTCAATACTGAGACGACCAACCGCAACGGTAATGCGTGGCGAATGGCGATCTATTGCTGGAGTGTTATGCGACAAAAAGATTCCAGGCAGTTCAGAATGTTGGCCGGCAACTGGCGAGGTAGAACATTGACTAGCCGTCATGGAAACAAGAATGCTGCGCTGGACATCTGGTTTATTGGGAATATCTCCGAATCCGTTCATTTTAGGATCTTAAAAAGTGTGTTTCGGGGTCCCTAGGGGACCTCCGAGTATTGTTTCTCGTATCTGGTGGCTTAACATGAGCTAAATCCGGTCTTTGTACTTTTGTCCATCCTCAGTGCCAAAGGGCCGAGAAAAACTCACTTACAAACTGAATTTTCAAAAAACGTTTCTTAGTGAGCCCCTACAACCTAGGATCAACCAACATGCAAAATTTCAGCTCTCTTGGTCTAGTGGTTTGAGCGCTATAGACTAACATCACTCGGCGTTGACCGTGTTTTATAGCACAAATGTGGGCTTTACTCGCTGGCCGAAAATCATGTTCCTAGGCACCATGGAGTTGCACCCATGGTGGATAAGATGAGGGAAACCAAGCTTATGTGGTATGGCCATGTACGAGGGACATCGAGAAAGTAAGAGAGAACATACCTAGGTACAGAGGTGTGCAAATTAATAGAAACAACGTCGGTTTTTCAAAATTGCCTGTATACTTTTCACGGCTTAATACACTAAATATATTTGCAAGGCGCTGAAATTACTTCCAATGTTTAACCAAGAGTCTTTTATATTTTCTTTTAAGGAACTCGGAGTAAAATGATGTTTTAGAATTTCAACTAACGGAGGAGTTTTGCTACTGCAAAATGCCAAACTTTTGTTTTCATTACTTGCTACTTTTCGTGTGAATTTAGAGCTGAGAATGGTAGTTTCAAATACGTTAACCACTGCACCATCTGTGAATTGATGACAACACCAGTAAATTGGTCACCACGTGTTTCCTCTAAAAGAGAGACTTCTCTTTAGTACACGCTTTATGTGCCATCTGGTGTCGCTTTATAACAACTCCAGAGACCATAGGAGATTGAGTGAGCAATCAGAAGATATATTAGATATTTTTACAACAGTGTCACAAACTGTTGTAAGAGGATTGAGCTATAACTCGGTTACGACCTCGGAATTGACCGTCAAAAATGTGTGTGTGAGAGGCATTTTATAACGCAGCACGAACAAGTACAGTATTTCTAACAAGAGAAGGGTCGATTATCTCTATTCCATAGTGGTCTGTTGCTATGGCAACGCCCGTTAGGTCTGCCAAAACTACACACACAATAATTCTAACAGCACTTTCATATGGTAAAATGTAAACTAAAGTGAATTTTAAACAACACACCGAAAGAGGAATTATATACATGGTGGCCACACAAATCGGTCAACGATTTTCCAGGAGTTATCCAGGAATTTTCCTGGAGTAATTCTCATTTTTCCAGACTTAAAAATAAGCGCGAGTCCGGGGGGGGGGGGGGGGGGGGCTTTATCGGTTGCCTACTTCAAGACCAAAATAAAGCAGCTGTGTTTGGTTTACTTATACAGATGTTGACAAAAATTAGTGGTGATTGAGTTACTGATACGCAAGCCTACACACAAATGATTTATTGTTGTTTTAAAAAAGCCTCTGTGACTCAAATATCTGCTTTAAAAAAAGAGAAAAGAATGCCGCCTGCAATTTTATTGCGGTGAAGTTGTCTATACTCAATATGTTTTCAAAAACACTATCGCGTGTTCTCCAACACAGAAACAGGTCTGAGTAAATTTCTTTCGTTAACGATAGAGTGCTCGCCCAAAACCCCAGCGGGAGTATGATTTAAGATGGAAGGATTTTTATAATTAATGAACAGTGGCTATTTTCCAGGAGTTTTTTGTGTGTGTGTCATTTTCAGGAGTTTTCCAGACCTAATAAAATCCAGGAGTTTTCCAGGATTTCCAGGTTTTCCAGGAGTAGTGGCCACCATGTATATATAAAAATTACAGCGTTTAATGTTCAAACGTTCTGGAAGAAAATTTATTTTTTGTATTAAGAAAAACAATTTAGCGAAAAATTGGAATCAAAACTTTTCCTGGTTTTTAGAATGCTTATGAAGAACAAAATTTTATTCTTTGCCTCTATTTTCATGTCCGATTGGTTTCTGATGCAAATCAAGTGATTATCGTCACAATCCAGTGGCTTTTATTTGTCATGTAAGTGGATATTTCGATCACTTTTTACCATTGGGTCATATTTTGAGCTATTTTTTTCTAAGAACGTCATATTTGTGTAGTTTAACGGCAGCTGTAGGTGTGCGTTCATCCTCAACTTACCGAACGGGAACTAGTGTTTACAGAAATAGACTCTAAATAAGCACTTAAACATGTATATTCAGAACATTAATATGAATGTAGTTAACAATTTAATCTCCAAGGGATTGTCGCTTGGTTTATAATTAAAAACGGCCATATTTTAATCGGTAATTTTCAGGTCACATTTCGTCATTTTTGAGTCATATTCGTCATTTTAAGGTCATATTTGCTTGCATATTCGGACTATTTTTAGGTCTTAAATATACGAGCCCTAATCATTACCACAGAATTACTCTTCTTCCATTTGAAGCACTAACATCCATTTTGCTGGATGTTCTATGTCCCTTTGTTCTTGCTTCTTACAGTCTTTTTCTTGAAAGCTTTTTCTTTTGTATCTATCGTATAATAGAATAAAATAACAAGAAGTTCCGTGAAGAATTAAGAGCCTACTTTTCTTAAAATTAAGATTCATGCCAATGATTACTCTACAGTATATGAACTTATCTAGAATAATGACGAAATTAAGTTGGTAATATCGAAATGTCTAATTAGTTCGAAATATACCTAGTATAATGTAACCTATGAGCACTACAGTTGGCAGCCCTGGTGACTGAATATATTCTTAGTTCGATCTCTTAAGGTACAGAATACAACATTTGGTAGAAGTCCAATGGACGTTGCATGCAGTTAGACATTGGATCTATCAGCACGCGTAAAATCATGTTGACAACAATGTAATGCGTGTGGTGGTCAGAAATAATCTGAAATATTATGATATCTCGTTGTGCCAAATTTGGATGAAATCCATTTGTTAGTATAGAAATTACATGTATTTTAAAATTGGACCTATCAGCAGGCATAGAATCATGTTGGTAGAACTGACGTATACAAGTTACTCCAAATTAATCTAAAATGTGGGGTACTTTAAAGCTGTCGGCTTGCATACATTCTCATATATTGGTATTTGGATATAAAAACAGAGAGAGCAATTATTAACATTTGGCAGCCCTCGTGGCTCTTATGAATACACTCAGTCATATCTGTTTATGTACACATATTACATACAAAAATTGGTTGAAACCCAATTGATAGTGTAGAAGTTACATGCATTTAAAAATTGGACCTATCAGAAGGCTTAAAATTATTTTCGCAACACTGCCATGCATGGCTTCCTGGAAATTAAACTGAAATAGTATTATCTACATGTGTGCCAATTTTGGAATAGCTCCCATGCATGCCTTCCAAGATATCCAACATGGAGCTCAAATTTCTAGTGCGTTTTTTTCAGCAGTTGGTAGCACTGACATTTTCAAATACGGGCTTGAGATATTCCGGTATACATCTTTACTCATACTAATTTGGTTTCGATTGCTGCAGCCATTTAGGAGTTGATAGGGGGGGGACACACACACAGCCAGCCCGACAGACAGACAGACAGACAGACAGACAGACAGACACACATTTTCCCGGATCGATCTCATAAGTCTACTTTTTCCTCATTTTTGCAAAATGTGGAAAGTAGGCTAAAAATGTACTTTGGTGGGTTTACTAATGATGATGATAATGTTGTTGTAAGGGGCCTAACATCAAGGTAAAATAATAATAATAATAATAATAATAATAATAATAATAATAATAATAATAATATCGTATGGCCTCGGGTGTCGGGTGCAAGCTTTGTTATTTGACACCCTGAGGGTAGCTTGCATGTGGAATTTCATTGTTCCTTGAAGCACTATGAATGTCAAGGAGATTAGATATCTAAGCTCCTTGACGATATACCGCTTTCTAGTAGAGAAATTAGGAACTTTGTGTTGGCGGAAAGTCCCGAGATTAATTTTGCCATTATGAACACGGCCTACTGAATTCAAATGGGTCCTTTGACATGCCAACATCGTATGACATGCGTGTCGTATTTTTGCCGCCTTTCAAAAAAAAAATCACTTACCACAGCCAGGAGCGAACCTGCAAGCTTGGGGTTAGTAGACCGACACGTTAACCACTCACCCACCGTGGCAAGCTAACATCTAGGTTATCGGCCCCTAATGGTTTGGGTGATAGTGAAAGATGGGATGAGAATGGAAACTAATACTTACTACAGACTTACATACTAGAAGAAGAAATGGTAAACTAATAAAGGATAGGAAGAAAAGAAATGCCCTCAACACTCGAAGAATGACGATTGAGGGACTTGGAAGGAAGGAGAGCCATGAAAGGCAGATAGGAAAGGGGAAAGAGGAGAGGGCCCGCCCCAAGGTCAGTGGAAAAAGGGGACAAAACGGACCTAGCTCAGGAATCCCTTGGGGTTGCCAACTCCCAAACTCACCAGCTATGAGCCCTTGAGGGTGTAGCACTATCCAGGGTAACCAGAAGTGGTGGGGCTACATTCACCCTGCCTCCTTGAGGGCCTTGAGCAGAAGGCAGGAGATAACACGAGAAGAAAAAGAAGGCTGACCCCTCGGAGAATGAGGGTATCAGGAAAGATGAGACAAGGGCCAATTAAGGCGGGAAAGTGAGACTCCCTAGTCCTCGGATACTCTTAATACCGTCGGGGTCAGAAGAGAACAAGAGTTGACCAAGAGAGGTAGACAGGAAGGAAGACAGAGGAGCCCGGCACAAGTAAGTGGAAGCAATGCCGGACTCAGCTGGGGTCCCGTGGTCGCCTAGCCACGTCCCTCTAGATGTGAGCCCCTGGGGGGTCGATTGTGGGAAAACAGTCTCAGGAATGAGTTATGAAAATAATAAATGTACCGTTAGAAATCTGAAATTCTGTATATTAATATGACCAGGAAACAACATTTTTAATATTATGAAAATTTTGAGCATTCCAGAACCCCATACTGCAAACTAAATAGCACACCAGACTGATCAAAGAGAAATTAACTGTTTTCCAAAGGATCCAGGATATTTTATACTACGATTGAACATCATGAATAGGGAGCGGATTTGTTTGTTTTTCTTTAATTGTCATTTTTGATTTTCAAATTCATAAAATAGTTCTTTAAGTTTTTAATAAACCAAACAGATATTTAAATATCGTTGGAAAAAGAAATGACAGCAGCCTGGTTTCAAGAAGTAAAGAAAGATTTAGAATGAAACAATGTAAGAGAAGAAGATGCTGTAGAGAGAGAAATTTTCAACACAAAAAAGAGGGCATTGGGTATGGAAGGCAATATAAAAAACGGGCTCAAAATGGTCGGAAGAGAGAAAGAAGACACACAGCGAAAAGATGAAGGAGCACTGGAAGAAGTAGAAGAAGAAGAAGAACAAAAAAGGACTAAACATTGAAATTGGTTCGTGGTCCTCAGAAGACCCTAACGGAGAAAGAAGAAGAATAGTATGATGTTTGAAACCATTTCCAGAGTTGCGTAACTAAACAAAAGTATTTATTAATCTCATGTAATTTATTTCAGGATTAGGGAATAACCCATCGCATTTGAGTACAATCGTGTTGACCGACAGAAAAGCACCAAACTTTTTTTTTGTAAATAGAATAGGTTTTTATGTTCAAAGTGCAGCATAGGGTGACAAGCTGCGCAAAGATTAACATTAAGGCCTAATTGTTAGTAGAAAATCTGATTGCAATGAGAGTGTAAATATTTTATCAAATTATCACCGAGAACTTCACACTTTAGGCAATATTTGCTCTCCTTAAATGTGTTAATTATCAAATTCAATAAAACCAAGGATGTCAGAGGTGATTTTCACACTGTGGGCCGTTTAATTAACTTGGTTTATTTAGAATATAGGACTTTTGGAAACAATAAAAGATTTATTCCCACTTTTCTGACAGTATACAGGAAGTCCCACCTAACTCTGCGACCTCAAATATTATCGAAATGAAACAAGATGTGAAAAATCTACTTGCGCAGGAATGTAGCCACGTCAGGGGTTCACACAATGGGAGGATATGCACAATCCAGGAAATTATACCAATATCACTTTCAACGCAAAGTTACCTTTTTTTTTAAATGGAACATACATGTTTTTCTAGCAAAATCAAAAGTAAACATACAATTATTGATAACAGAATTAGTTTCACTTGTCTAAACCTCGTACCTTCAGAAATAACTAAAGTTGTAGAGGATGGCAAAGGAGACACTTTTTGGTGCGGTATCATTGGCAACCGTATTGTAGGCCCGTATTTTAAGCCTATTTTCAATTTTGAAAAAATAGGCTTATGAGATCACCTTTTGTCCGTGTGTGTGTGTGTGTGTGTGTGTGTGTGTGTGTATGTGTGAGGTGTGTGTGTGTGTCCCCCTAATAAAATCTAAACGGCTGGAGCGATTTCAATGAAACTCGATAAGTTCATAGCACTATTCCCGGCGACCTCGATCGTGCCCTTCATATTTTGTTACGTATCACCAATCCAACATGGCGGCTGTGCGAAATATTTCACTAGCATTCAATATCTCCGAAACTATTACCGATATCGCCCTAAAATTGTGTACGGTGATAAAGGGCACTACTAGAAGTTCACCTATGAGACTTTCAAAAACCTGGTGACTACAAAACCAACATGGCGGTCAAGCGAAGTTGAGACTTTTAAATAGACTTTTCTAGCGATTTAAATATCCAAACGTAATGAAACATGGTACAGCAAATGTTTATACACATTGTAATGCACTGGAGACTAATTTAGTTCAATTGTTTACATAACCTCAAAATGGCGGCTGTGCGAAATATTACACTGACATTCTATATCTCCGAAACTATTACAGATATCACCCTGCAATTTTGTACGGTGATAAAGGGTACTGATACAAGTTTACCTATGTATATTTCATAAACCTGTAAAGTACAAAACGAACATGGCGACCAAGCGAATTTGAAATATTTTAATAGACTTTTCTCGTGATTTAACTCTCTGAGCGCAGTGAAATGTGGTACAGTAAATGATTTTGCAGATTGTAATGCACTGCCATCTAATTTAATTCAATTGTTTACATAACCTCAAGATGGCGGTTGTGCGAACTTTTGAAATTAAGTTTTTATTTCTTGTGTCGTAATCATGCGATCGAAGTGAAAGTTTGAATACTGATCCTAGGCAATAATTGTCCTTGAATGGTACATAACTCTATGGCCTATACATTTAACAATCCAACATGGCGACCATCCGAAATATTTAGACGGTTCTCAATATTTATGAATCTTTTACAGCAACCAAACTGTTTTTTTTAATGTTCATAGAGACTATGAGCATATGTTCACCTATAGGACTTCAGTAACCTGGTGAACACAAATCCAACATGGCGGCGACGCGAAGTAGAAATATTTAAATGGATGTTTCTCGCGAATTAACTATCCGAGTGCCGTGAAACGTTGCACGTTAAATGCTTATACAAATGTTGATCCACTGGCATTTAATGTATTTCAATTGTTTGCATAATCACAAGATGGCTGCTGTGCGTAATTTTTAAATCTCGTTTTTACTTCTTGTGTTTTAATCATGGGATTGAAGTTTGAATACCACACGTACACAATAATCTTAATGTAATAGTACAAAAATAAAAATCCAACCTGGCGACAATCTGAAATATTTAGACGGTTCTCAATATCTACGAATCTGTAACAGCAATTAAACTGAAATTTTGTATGTAGATAGAGGCAATTAACATGAGCAGGATATATGAAAATAGGCTTTATAGTTCTTCACGAAACTACTTGTTTTAGCAGGGAACACTAAACGGACAGCGATATGCATCGTTTCTTCAAGACACTTTACCCCTTCTCATGGAGGACGTGGGATTGGAAACTCGAGTATCAATGTGGTTCCAGCATGATGGGTGCCCCGCACATTTCGCACATGTTGCCAGAGATGTAATGGATGCGAAGTTTCCAAATCGGTGGATAGGACGTGGTGGTCCTGTGAGATGGCCAGCACGGTCCTCCGACTTGACGCCATTAGACTACTTTCTCTGGGGCGCTTTGAAAGATGGAGCCTATCAGGAAGTCCCAACTACAATAGCGAATATGCAACATCGTAGTACTGCGGCGTGTGCGGAATATCTGTAGAAACACTGGGATCAGTACAACGCTCTCTTGTTCACAGTCTACTGAAGTGCATTGATGCAAACGATGGATTGTGCATATCCACCCATTGTGTGACCCCCTGACGTGGCTACATTCCTGCGCAAGTAGATTTTTCACATCTTGTTTCATTTCGATAATATTTGAGGTCGCAGAGTTAGGTGGGGCACCCTGTATAACCAAACAATAAGATATAAGCTGAAAAATGCTGAAAAAATTTGAATTTTCTGGCAAGTAGGATTTCTTTCAATTAACTAGAGCTAGGAATAAACACTGTTTTGTGGTTTACTTTTAAATATTATAGACTAAATATTCAAATTACTAGAATAAATAGAACAAAACTGAAATTAGGTATTTTTAGGTACCCGCATGTGATTTAGTTTTTTTTAGGCACTATAGAATCCATAAATATGAATAGAGAAAAGTATTGAAGTATTTCTGTTATTATTATTAATAATAGGTACTGTTACAGTTAGACAAAACCTTTCCATAATGTCTCTGTGTTACCTGAATGCATCATTTATTTTCTTCTTGAAAACTTTTAAACTGTTAGGAAAGGGTTCTAAGACGTCTTCAGGTAACTCATTCCATGTTTGAATACCCCTGTTTATAAAAGAATACTTAGCTAAATTTATTTTTGAATTTTGGGCCTAATTTTGAATTCGTGATCTCTGCTACGCATATAATCTGGTTCATGCATCCGGTTTCGAAATTCATTCCAGGCCTGCTCCCCTGTGTATGCTTTGTAAATCTCCTGGAGTCTTCTTTTATGTCTTCTGCTGTGTGGGTATCCCCAACCCACTGACTTGAACATGTCAGAGACACTGTCAGCTTGGGAGGATTCATTATTTAGAAGTAATAAAAAAAGGTAAAAAAACTAAGCAACTGGTTCCTAATCATGACCTAGCATCAAATTTTAAAGAATTGTTTTAATAATCATCAGGTCATGTGGTCCATAAATTTTCTCTACTTGCACATTTGACATCATTTACATGTTTAACTGAAGCTTGTCCAGTACTTCGATCCCAATAGCTGCGAGTATGTTTTTACCCAATTCATGAAAACACTAGTGTAATAAGCTGCTAATGCAATTTTAATTACGCGTATAAGCTCATCTCGCTTTCATCCTATATTTACAGTTCAAACAACATAGTCAGCTCGGCACATCACCATAACAATATCACTTAACCATCGATGTTTGAACCCAGAATTTAAATAAATAAACAGGGTTAATTTTCGAAACATAATGAATGGGTTTCGCTTGGAGAAGTCATATCTGTTGATTCAGACTTGAAACTTTTGACTGGAGCCGGAATTCTAACCCGTACCTCCTGCTGTAAGGGCAAGAGCGTTTATCCACTTCCAGCAATGCGGCTACGTTCCAACCGGGACATATTTTCGAGTCTTAAGGGGCTCCGGTATGTTCAAAATCTTCAAACATTACTAAATGTTATTTTTGCGCCATATTAATGTACGGACGTTCAGCTTTCAAACGGTAGGCTACATGTCTCATTCCTCAGGCTACCTTCCTCATTCCTTCCCACAACCGTTTGTCCTATTCGTAAAGGCCTGTGCGGAAGAACAAAACTATGTCCGCATCCGCATGACTTTTATCCGCATCCGCTGGATTTACATTAATATTTTTATTAATTTATTTCATAAAGCACTGATGAAGGACTGTAAGCTATCTCGTATCCCGTGAACATGGTTAGGTATAGAACAAAACATTGAATTTTTCTTCTCCAAAAGAAGTCTTCCAGTAAATGTGTAGGCTAGGTACGTTTCAGTCTATGTCTTTATTTATTTACTTATTTATTCATCGTATGGCTATTAGTGTCCGAGGACATAGGGTGAGCTACAAGTTCCGTTCAATTTCAAGTAGTTCCAACTTTCGCTACCAGATGTCACTGATACCTAGCGGTGAACGTTGGAACTTTGATAGAGCGTTCCAACGAAATCTAACATAGAAATTTAGCTCCACACAAGTTTAGTCTGTGGAAGGATCATTTACAAGCCATAGGCTAAATCTATGACATGGGCCCGCCGGCTTTACTTCTCCTACGAAGGAAGGCATACAGAAGGATTGTAACGCTCTTAATAGTCTGACGACTTCGGCCGGGTTTGAACCCGCAATCTTGGGCCTACCAGTTCAAAATGTTACCAAGTACGCCACCGAAGCTGACTGTGTTCATACGTTTCAGTGCTGTGCGGTTTTTACTTGTGAGGGAATCTCAAACAAAAGGTATACAGAAACAATCCACGTACTCGGGAGAACGAAATATCAGTTGGGATGAATTACAGCGAGTGTACCAAAACTTCCTACGTTGGTGCAACGAGTGTTTAGAAAATGAAGTTGTAATAAAATTTACTGCTCCTAAAATTGAGGAAATTCCCGCTAAATGAAGTGAGAAAATTGCCAAGTCTACAGAGGCCCCTGCATGACCAATGTTTGCAGAGAGTGGTGGGTAGACAGTTCAACCAGTCCCCGCTCCGTTTTCTACTAGACTTCTTGCTAATAACGGACAGCATTTCTAGCAACTACTCTGAAATTCATGTGACTATTTGTGATTATTAAATACGTTCTCTTATTTTTATTTTTAGCGTATGGCGTTTAGTGCCGTGAGTGTCCGAGAACATGTTCGGCTCGCCAGAGTTTGTAGCTACTTCTATGTGGACACCCATGGGGTGAGCTACAAGTACCGTCGTGTGTGGAGTGTTGTCTGGGGGAGGAAAGTGTGAATGTAAGGACGAGGAGTTGGAAGGTAGCGGCTGAGGTCAATAGTTGGGGACCAACCCCAGCATTTGCCTGGAAGGAAGATGGAAAACCACAGAAGACCATCTTCAAGGTTGCCACCGGGGGGATTCGAACCTCCTCGCACCCTGGATGTGAGCGACTGCCTACAGCCACGCCGTAAGCACCACGGCTAACTCACCCGGTATTAAATACGTTAAAACGTGTAAATGTGTTAAACTAGTTGGGTACTACGCTGCTGCTAGCGACAGTGCCTTGTTCGATACGCTGCGATAGACAGTGCACAGGCCGCCACACTGCCTTCGCGAGGCTCCATTCTATAGGGAGGGCCCTCGCTGTGCAAATGAATGACTTATTGGTAAAAGCTCTGCGCGGATAGCGGATAATGTTTGGAGTACATTTGAGAATAGTTTTTAAAATGCAATGCTGAACTGGATTTTTTAAAATCATTTTAGTTGTTGCTAAGCTCTGCGTCTTTAGCGTGTCTTGTTATTTCCCTATTTGCCCTTGCTTGGATTGTACAGGGTCATTATCTATGTGCGCCCCGATAAACACGGCAAGCTAAGCCGGCTGTGACTAGTGCATATCGCGGGCACGGTTGGCGCACTCCGCTGACTCATATCGTTAGTTCACACGTGTATCTGCAAAGCTTAGACGTTAGTGTTGTACGTTTAGTGAGTATTGTGATTACTGTGATTGTTGGTCATGCGTAGACACCAATTAACATTGTGCGAACGTGTGTATACCCATGATTCGTATATGGAAAGCAGAAAATCTTGTTCTGAAACGAGACGAAAGACCTGTGCCTAATGCCAGTTCAATTAGGAGGCTCGCTAAACGATTCAAGGTAACAGGCTCCGTAAATAATAAAAGAGTTGACAGATATTCTTTCATCAGAAGATGGTCAGGTGTGTGTTACAAGAGAGGGAGGAGCATCGCCTATGAGCACTGTAAGTACACATTATTGAACATGTTTGGTAAAAGTGTGAATATGCGCGCAAGCCACCGGCTGAACCGGGTACGCGTGGCCGCGATCTGCGCCAGTCACAGCCAGCTTAGCTTGCCGTGTTTATCGGGGCGCACATAGTTAATGATCCTGTATGAGAATAATAGATAAATGAGAGAAACCAGTCATGGAAATACCCTCAATTAGTGTTGACTTATGCCAACAAAAAGTATATTATACCTGCGGTTGCCTGCGAGGGTATATCCGACGACTAAGTAAGTGCCATAATTAGCCACCCGCTGCTTCACTTGCTGTTACTCGGAGGGACAAAACTCAGTCAAATTTGTCTTGCAATTCACACATAGTCCAGGGGAACGAATTTCTCCTCAAATGTTTAAATGTGCTTTAAATGTATGCTTTATCTAATAGGCTTACAGGGGTGCACAACCCGTGGCCCGCGGGCCGCTTGCCCCTCTCAAAGTCAGTTTATGCGGTCCGCGGATAAATGAAATGAAAATCCACAGCCTGCTTCCAGTCTCGGACCGGGTCAGGAAAGGAATGAATGAAGCCCCCAATCTAGCGGCGAGGATAAGAACTGTGTCGGCTGCCGAGGCCTGACGCACTCCTCTGGGGCAATGATTAAATGAATGACAGAAGAAATGAAATGATAGTGGAGAGTGTTGCTGAAATGAAATTTTGACAGGGAAAACCGGAGTACCCGGAGAAAAACCTGTCTGCCTCCGTTTTGTCCAGCACAGATCTCACATGGAGTGACCGGGATTTGAACCACGGACCCAGCGGTGAGAGGCCGGCGTGCTGCCGCCTAAGCCACGAAGGTTTTCCGCGGATAAATATTTTATACTATTGAAAATAAGCTTGCCACGGTGGGTGAGTGGATAGCGTGTCGGTCTACTAACCCCAAGCTTGCAGGTTCGCTCCTGGCCGTGGTAAGTGATTTTTGAAAGGCAGCAAAAATACGACACGATGTTGGCATGTCAAAGAACCCATTCGAATTCAGTAGACCGTTTTCATAATGGCAACATTAATCCCGGGAGTTTCCGCCAACACCAAGTTCCTCATTTCTCTACTAGAAAGCACTATAGTGTTCAAGGAGCTTAGATATCTAACCTCCTTGACTTTCATAGTGATTCAAGGAACAACGAAATTCGACATGCAAGCTACCCTCTGGGTGTCAAATTACAAAGCTTGCACCCGGCACCCGAGGCCATACGATATTATTATTATTACTATTGAAAACGTGAATATACATATTGTGAATGATGAGATTTTTCCCATTATTGTAGGTAAATAAAGTCCAAGTGTCGTTCCCGTTTAAGTGATACACTATTGGAGGGAAACTTGCTCTTTGCCATCTCTAACATTGAACCTGATATTGACAGACTATTGAAAAATAAACAATGCTAAGCATCACATTAGGAGCATTAGACTACTGCTTGATTTGATTGTCAGTTTGACGAAATATTGATTTTCATTTTTATATACTTTGATGTTAAGAATTCTGTATTTTGTAAAAAAATACAACCGTTTGATATTTTATTTTATAGGCCTTTAAACCTTTTCGAATTAGGAGTAAGTTGATGTAACTTAATAACGCAATTTCATTCCAGCAACATTCTCCACTATAATTTCATTTGCCATTCATTTAATCATTGTGGGGCGTGGTGGCGCAGCGGTCAAGCTGTCCGCCTCTCACCACAGCGGACCAAGTTCGATTCCCGGTCAATGCATGTGAGATTTTCAAGGTTAAATGCCATGTCCTGTGGTTCGGATTCCACGTAAAAAGGAGGTCCCGTGGCTCATGATCTCGAGATTAACAGTGACGTAAAACTACAATCTTCTTTCCTTTTTTAATCATTGCCCCAGGGGAGTGCGACAGGCTTTGGCAGACGGCAAAGTTCATATCCTCGCCGCTAGATTGGGGCCTTCATTCATTCAATTCCCTGACCCGGTCAGTCGACTGGAAGCAGACTGTGGATTTTCATTTTTATTTCAATATCGCAATTTGCACAAAAAGAAATCAAAAATGGATTTAAACCATTTAGAGGACACAAAAATGGTATTCAGATAATAGTAAAATTAACTTTAGCGGTAGGGTTTGACAAGTGCCTATGTGGAAAGGTAACTTGCGGCCCCCCACTAATTTATGTAACAATAAACTTGGCCCCCACTTATAAAAAGGTTGTGCACCCCTGGCTACATTAAAAATATTATTGTTATGTCAGCGGATTCGGTTGGTTGGTTCCTTAGTCTAGTGGCAGCGACAACGCGGTCATGTAGCCCCTTGTACTTTGGGTGTGTGTAGAATCTGTCTGATAACCGGTGTTAATTGTGATGACTGTATTAGTGTGTGTTATCTGTTTTTTAATTCAAGTAAGGACTGCAGACTTTTTGAATTTTTCAAATAGTTCCTACTTTTGCCGCCAAACGCCACCGTCAACGACTACTAGTCCAGAACTTAGATACCAGACGCCACCGCAGTCGGCTCTTAGCCTATACAATTTAGCTTCACACAGGTGTAATTAGTGGAACGTTCTTTAACATGCCATAAATCTATGACATGGGACCGCCGGCTTTACTTCCCTTCCGAAGGAAGGCATACTGAGGGATTTTAACACTCTCAAAAATCCGACTACTTCGGCCGGATTTGAACCCGCGATCTTGGCCGTAGAAGCTCAGCATGCTACCGACTACGCCACTGAACAGTTATGCGGATGCGAGGCGGTTTATCGGCGCAGAGCTCTACATTGGACCTTTGGCCGGTCGAAGGTGAGGTATCTTCATCGTGACTTGTTTGAATCCATTACATCGACCAAGAACGTCCTTCGATACGGGAAATTGGTTATACTTCCCTTTTAACAACTGCGGCTTTTAGAGACACTGGGGCGCCAGAATTTAGCCCCAAAGTGGATCTTTAACGTGCCAGTAAATCTATTGACACGGCTTCTTCGCATTTTCGCACCCTCAAATGCCAACTGACTGCACCAGGATTCGATCCTGCAACCTTAGGCCCAGCAAGCGAGAACGTTACCGCTGAGCCACGCATCCCGATAAGGGAAACCTGATTACTGTAGGAACTTATGTTCGAAAGCACATTATAATTGATATAGCCAGTAATTTATGGTAATTTAATTTAAACGACTGATAATGAATAAATTATGATACGCTCATCTCTGCAATCGTCAACAAGGAATCCAACACAAGACGATTTCGTGCGTTTATTTATTTAATCAGAGTATGGCTTTTAGTACTGGGAGTGTCCGAGGACATGTTCGGCTCGCCAGAGTTTGTAGCTGCTTCTATGCGGATACCCATGGGGTGAGCTACAAGTACCGTTCAATTTCAAGTAGTGGGAATGTTAAGTGTTTCTGAAATAGTCGATCATTAAAAACTGCTGAGAGAGAAAGCTGGAGTGTGTGTTGACCAAGGGAGATCTACGGATAAGGTTAAAGAGAGGAGCCCGGCACGAATAAGTGGGAACAATGCCGGACTCAGCTGCGGTCCCGTGGTCACCAATCGATGTACATCACACGAGTTGCGAGAAGAAGAGTAGCTTAATTGTTAAAAGTATTACTAACAATATTATTGTGGCTTTATTTATGGGCTTTGCGGCATTGTGGTCATGTAGCCCCGTGTACTTGGGTGTGTATGTGGGGAATCTGTCTGATAACCTGTGTCACTGCAATGACCGCACTAGTGTGTATATTATTAGTAATGCCCGGATCGTTATGTGCTTAACTTTTTTATTTTACCAAATATTTTATATTTAATTACATATTTTTGCCGTTTTTATAAATAAGTATATATTCTTGCGTATTTAACTTATTCATAAGTACATATTTCGTATGTTACGTGGTATGTTGCAACCTGGAAATTATAAAATTCTGTTTATTTTCGTATAAGCCTCCGTGGCTTAGGCGGCAGCCCGCCGGCCTCTCACCGCTGGGTCCGTGGTTCAAATCCCGGTCACTCCAGTGAGATCTGTGCTGGACAAAACGGAGGCAGACAGGTTTTTCTCCGGGTACTCCGGTTTTCCCTGTCAAAATTTCATTCCAGCAACACTCTCCACTATCATTTCATCTGTCATTCATTTAATCATTGCCCCAGAGGAGTGCGTCAGGCCTCGGCAGCCGGCACAGTTCATATCCTCGCCGCTAGATGGGGGCTTCATTCATTCCATTCCTGACCCGGTCGGAGACTGGAAGCAGGCTGTGGATTTTAATTTTTCTGTTTATTTTCGTGTGTCTTGCACATAAAAATACTGTTGTTGTAGCCTTTTCTTTCTGTATAAAACTAAGTTGCTGATGAAAACCAAATAGTGAATTTTAGTGCATCTTAGGACTATTCATGATTAACGGTGTTGCTGTGTTTAACTGTCCATAACTGTACCTGTTTGTAGCCTATAGCTGTGCCAGTGAAGAAATTTTCTTTCCACGCCAATCGAGCTTATTTTTGTGCACTCACAAAACAATCACTGCTATGAAAGTTTCTGAAGTGACTTTTTCTTCCGCTTTTTAGAATGAAATTCAAAAACAGCACATACATGATTTCGTATCGCGCATCTGCAGTAAGTATTGTAGGATTCGGAAACTGAGGCTAGGCCCAGTCTATTAAGCGGGAATATTTTTCTGGATTATTCAAGCAGCAGGACGTTTCAACTACTTTTCGAGTAACTGGGGGACATACATTATTATTTATTATTCTTGTTTTAAGGGGAGGAACTACGAGGTCATCATCTGCCCCTGGGGGGACATTGGTATGACACAAATTTAAGAACATATTTTGAAAACTTAATCACATATTTTCCACTTTTAAGAACATAAATAAATACATTGCGGGGTTTGAAGCCATTTTTGAGTGTTGCCTTAGTAAACAAAAGTTTAGTGCTTTTCAGTCGGTCAACACGAATGTACCCAAAAGAGCTGGGTTATGCCTTAATCCTAAAAAAATACATTATTTATTATTCTCATGTAAGGTTTTTCAGGATTAGGGTATAACCTAGCTCCTTTGGGTACATTCGTGTTGACCGACTGAAAAGCACCAAACTCTTGTTTTAAATAAATACATATTTCTGAAAAGTTAAGCACATACTTATCTGGGCCCTCTTATTAGTAAGTGACAGCCGTGAGCTTAATTTATTTACGATCCCAGCATCCACCTGGAATAGAAACTACTTCCTGGATGGCCGAGGAGGGAATCGAACTTGTCTTATCTCAGTTTTGCCTCACGAGGCTGAGTGTACCCTGTTCCAGACCAGAATTTAATTTCTTGGCAGAGCCGGGAATCGAACCCGGACCACAACAGTGACAGCCAAGAAAGCCACTAAGCAACGAGGTGTAAGATGTGTGTGCTTTCCCCACTTCAACTCTAAACGAATGCCAGGATGGCACTTGCATATTACTCAAAGTCTCAATCACAAATACACAAGCTATTCCAACCAGTGCAGTGACACTGGTTATCTGACATTCTACCAACACACACACCCAAGTACACGGGGCTACATGCCTGCTTTATCACAAAGCCCCTAAATGCATCAACAACAACGTCATATTTAACTTCGTTGTTTGAGTCTTCAGTCTATTGACTGATCTGATACAGCTCTTCTTTCCTCCCTGTCCTGAGTTAATCGTTTCATCTCTAAATACTGTAGCTACCACACCTTACATCAGCGGCAAACTGTTTAACATATTCTAACCTTGGTCTACCCCTACAGTTCTTGTCCTCCACTTTTCCTCCCATAATTAACTTTGCTATTCCTGGGTGTCTTAGTATGTGTCCTACCAACCTATCTCTTAAGCGGCTTCGGTGGCGTAGTTGGTAGCATGCTCAGAGCTTCTATGCCCAGGATCGTGGGTTCAAACCCGGCTGAAGTCGTCGGCTTTCTTAAGAGCGTTAAAATCCCTAAGTATGCCTTCCTTCTGAATGAAAGTAAAGCCAGCGGGCCCATGACATAGATTTATGGCATGCATAAGAACCTTTCACTAAATACAATTGTGCGAAGCTAAATTTCTAGGTTAGATTTGATTAACGCTCTATTAGTCCATACGTTCACCGCCAGGTGACGGATACGGTGGCATCTAGTAGCCAAGGATCGTTGACCGTAGCATTTGGTAGCAAAAGTAGGAACTACTTGAAATTGATCATCTGCAGTCCTTACCTGAATTACAGATAACACACACTAATACAGCCATCACAATTAACACCGGCTATCAGACAGATTCTACACACACCCAAAGTACACGGGGCTACAAGACCGCGTTGTCGCAGCCCCTAAACTGAGGAACCAACCAACCAATAACCTATCTCGTCTCTTCATTCGCAGTCGCCAGAAACATCGCTCCTCTCCTACTCGTCTTAATACCTCTTCATCTACCTATCTGGTCATCATTCTCCTGTAACACCACATTTCAAATGCTTCTATTCTCCTCTTTCCTTCTGCACCAACAGTCCAAGTTTCACTTCCATAAAGTGCCACGCTCCAGACAAAAGGTTTTTAAAAATTACTTCCTAATACCTAAAGCTGTATTTGATGTCAACAAGATTCCTTTTCTGTAAAAATGCTTTTCTTTCCTGAGCCAACCTACTTTTTGTATTCTCTTTGCTTCGTCCATCACTGGTTATTTTGCTTCCTAAGTAACAGAAGTCTCCAACTTCCTTTAGTCTTTCATCTGCCTTTAGTCTTTCATCAGCCAATTTGACGTACGTTACATAGGGGTTTCTGCTTTCTTCCGACAGCATTGCAATATTTTTGTTTTACACTTTATTAATTTTCATCCTGAATTCATCAATACAGAGTCCATGGATACCATTTAAAAACTCATTCAAATCGTAAAGTAAGGATGTCATCATCAAACCTCCGAGTTGAAATTATTTCTTCGTTAGGCAGAGAGAATAAAAAGGAATTAATAAAATGGGGCTACATACCACTCAGTACTAAATGAAAGCGCGATAGAGATCAATATGCCATTAGTTTGACCACATTAACTATAAGTCAGTTATATAGAGTATCATTAAAACCAAGTTTCAAACCAAAAAGCGATCAAAATACTCGATAGCCATAACAAACGGACATAAACCGCAAGAGTTGACCGCGTGGGTTTGTGTTTATTGTGGTCACGACGGGAAACAAGGACGACTATGCACGTGGAAAGGAATCCCACGCTGATCCAAACCCCGCTAACTATGAATCCGACACACACACACTCGAAAACGTTAATTACACAACTCTCTACACTTGACAACATCGAGAGGAAAAAAGCAAAATATAAAAACATCGCATGGGTAACTGGATGGCCATGAATTAAATATATTACAGAAAGAAAGTTTTCAAATCCCTTTAGCATATTTAGAGAGTCTTACTTCAAATTATTATTCAGTATTAAATAAATTAACAATAATATCGCGTCCCTAAAGCTATCTGAAATAATGACAATCATAATTCAATAAGAAATAAGACATCAACGATTTCAGAATTCCACCTGAGAGAATTCCACCTCTTACAATTAAAACGAAATCGTTTTCAAATGTACATCCATTCTTTGATACCGATAATTTACAAGCTCGCTACATTTATAGTTATAGTCAAAAGGAACGATTATTACAGAAAGCTCTATTAACTTAACATCAAAAGAATCTCTGAATTCGAAAATTAAGTGGATCATACTGATTATCAATTTTTAGGATTAGCTTGCAAGAAAAATTCTAATGACGCTTATTGCTGATAAATGAGCAAGAACTTCGGGAGGTTTGGAATACGCAAAGATTCAAAATATTACGTACAATCACACCAAAGTGAATTGCAATTTATGAAGCAATTTTTTAAATAGTAGTTTCTGCACTAATTAAAGATGGTTTAAAAAACGTATCTTTGAACATTAATGAAATAATCCAATGCATATTTCCTCTGTTAAAAAAAAAAAATTACGAAAATAATGACACACACAACAAAATGAGTTATTAATATTGATCTTGTTGTCTTACCTTATAAAGATACTGATCAAACATTCGACAAACGTCGACGTCACTGCCCATACAATATGTAGCCTCCATAGTCTCACAAGAACCGAAGAGGAGACTCGATGAATCTTCCACAATCGTCGACGATATTTTGAAGAAAATCGCCGACAGTCCCGAAATAGAACAACAAAACTTTTCTTAAAGAAAATCAAACTTAACACGTCGATAAAATGTATTTTAAAATATCAATAATAAACTAAAACAAAAAGCGAACAGCACCGAGAAGTGAAAATGTCGATTTCCAATCAAACACTTTTTTATGTTTTATTTTTATCTTTTGTTTTTCTTGAAGTAAAACACGCAGTCAATTCTTTTGACTATTATAACTGTTATAGCACAAGGATTGTATGTCACTAGATATGGTTGATAGCACTAATAAAGTCTGGTTCATGTTTTAGTGTGATAAGTCAAGATTTTTTTGTTTGTTTGAATATAGGAAAGAAACACGTGCACTAACGTAGTAGTAGAGGTTATGGCTTTGATAGTAGAAGAGGTATCTATGGAGTGGCTGATCAGAAACAAGCTGTCAAATGTTCTTTAATCTTCTTTTGAAAAATCAGAGCAGCGTGTGTTTCTACAACTTGTAAGGGGGTATTATACTTGAACGTCTGTCCCCAAGCACGTTGCACTACAGAATAGCCCTGACAGCATTACTCTCCCATCATACACCGCGCGCGCTCTTCCAATTTCTCCTCTCCCTCCCTCTCTGCCCTCCATCCAACATTCCTCTCCCCCCTTTCTCCTCCCCCTCCAGCGCACTCAGACAGTCATAGCCCACTGCTGCAAAACCTATCCCCACCCTACACATCACCAGCCCGCTCAGAGAAGAAAACTTAGCCCCCACTTCTACTACTCAACCCTTCTCTGCCCCTCCAAAGTCACCATCTCACTCGATCACACCATAACCATCCTTCTACCCCTTTCACTCACACTAACTCTGGGCTGCGCGGTGCTAACGAAATTCAGTACCGTCCCGCGCAGCCAAGAAGAATCTCAATATCACCACTCCAATATAAAACATGTACCCTCCCCCACTCCAAAACACATCCACAACATAATAATAAACCTACCAGACATATTTTTTAAAAAATACCATAGTTTCCACTCTCTCTTTTTATTATAATAATTAAAAGAGGAGAAAGAGGGAGGGGGTTGAAAGAGTGGGGGGTGGGAGGTTGGATTATTAAAAACACAGGCATCTGTTATAATAGTATCATTTTCCAATCACATTTTTTTTCAACTCGATTAACAAAATGGGTGTTTCATTTCGTTTTGTATGTGTGTATTATTTTTCTATTATCCAAAAACAAAAATGATTTACACACACAAAATAATACAACGCAAAAAAAGAAAATAATCCCCAAGTTCATCAAAAATTCCATTTAAATTCCAATTAATTTTCTCTGAGTAAATATATTTATGAGATTCATTTCAACGACACGACATCAAGCTATAATGGTGGGGGGTGGGGGTAGGGAGAGAGAGAGAGAGAGAGAGAGAGAGAGAGAGAGAGAGATCCCAAAATCCAGTTAAAACACATTTACGTGTTTCCAACGTTAGGTAAATAGCATTAAGGGACTCATTTGAATAGCAGAGAGAGAGAATGCGCACTCTTATTAACACTGGGAAGACATTAAAAGGAGATCATACGAAAAGCTTTTACAACATAAAGGACTACACAAGATAAGCATTTAAGATGAAAATTTAACTCCTAAATAGCTACGTAACGTATTAATATCGTACTTTGCCATCAAAAAGCAGAGTTCAGTAATTGAATGTCATAAACAAACACGAACAATGCAATATTGTATTTTGCGCGGTAAATCAAGGCCGCAATTACTATAAGATTAAAGACGAAATCATGGCCACCTGTGGTTACGACAAAATTAATATAATGTCAATCAGTGCTTTAAGGGGGAACATAGGCTATAGCTTAAGGCAGGGGCGGCCAAACTCTTTGGAACTTCGGCTAATAAATTGATTTAAAACAAGTAGTTCCATGAAGAACTAAAGCCTATTTTCATATGTTAATTGCCACTATCAACATACAGCATTTCAGTATGATTGCTGTAATAGATTCGTAGATATTGAGAACCGTCTAATATTACGGATGGTCGCCATGTTGGATTTTTATATATGTACGTCTTAGAGTTATGTACTATTAAACCAAGATTATTGTGTACGTGTAGTATTCAAACTTCAATCGCATGATTGGGACACAAAAAGTAAAAAGAGATTTTATAATTTCGCACAGATGCCATATTGTGATTATGAAAACAACTGAAATAAATTACAGTAGATGCCAGTGGATTAACACTTTTATAAGCATTTACCGTACCAAGTTTCACTGCATTCGAGTGGTTAAATCGTGAGAAACGTCCATTTAAATATTTATACTTCGCGTCGCCGCCATGTTGGATTTGTGCTCACCAGGTTATTGAAACTCCTATAGGTGAACTTATGTCCATAGTCTCTATGAACATAAAAAAAATGCTGTAAAAGATTCGTGGTTATCGAGAACCGTCTAGATATTTCGGAAGGTCGCCATTTTAGGCCATAGAGTTATGGACCATTAAAAGAAAATTATTGCGTAGATTCATTATTCAAACTTTCACTTCAATCGCATGATTACTACACATGCAATAAAAGCTTCATTTAAAAATATCGCACAGCCGCCATCTTGAGTTTATGTAAACAATTAAACAAAATTAAATGCCGGTGCATTACAATATGTATAATAATGTAGCCTACTGTACCATATTTCACTGCGCTCAGATGGTTAAATCGCGAGATTTGTCTATTAAAATGTTTCAACTTCAATTGGCCGCCATGTTCGTTTTTTAGTTTAGAGGTTATTAAAAGTGACATAGATAAACTTGTAGTAGTGCCCTTTATTGCCGTGCAAAATTTCAGGGTGATATCTGTAATAGTTTCGGAGGTATAGAATGCCAGTGAAATATTTCGCACAGCCGCCATCTTGAGGTTATGTAAACAATTGAAATAAATTAGATGCCAGTGCATTACAATGTGTATAAACATTTGCAGTACCAAGTTTCATTGCGTTTGGATGGTTAAATCCCGAGAATAATCTATTTAAAAGTCTCAACTTCGCTTGGCCTCCATGCTGGTTTTGTAGTAACCAGGTTTTTGAAAGTCTCATAGGTGAACTTCTAGTAGTTCTCTTTATCACCGTACAAAATTTCAGGGTGATATCAGTAATAGTTTCGGAGATATAGAATGCTGGTGAAATATTTCGCTCAGCCGCCATGTTGGATTGGTGAGACGTAAGAAAATTTGAAGGTCACAGTCGAGGTCGGCCAAAATGGTGCTATGACCTTATCGAGTTTCATTGAAATCGTTCCAGCCGTTTAGAAGTTACTGGGGTCACACACCATCACACACACACGCACACACAGACACAAGGACAAAAGGTGATCTCATAAGCCTATTTTTTCATACATGAAAATAGGCTAAAAAATAATAATTGGAAGGGCCATATAACTAAAGGTACAGTATATTAACAACCAGGGCCATGATAATAATGTGCTTAACTTTTCAGAAAATTGTATTTATTTATGTGCTTAAAAGCGGAAAATATTGGATTCAATTTCCAAAATTTGTTTTTAAATTTGTATCAGTTACTCGAAATATAGTTGAAATGTCTAACTGTTTGAAGAATCCATAATCCTCCCTATAGTACAAATATTCCCGCTCAATACGCTGCCGAAGTGACGCGCCTAGCTACCGTATGGGCGCAGCCACATTGGACCCAAACAACTGGTTGCTAGGTATTAGGTAGATTTCATTAGAAAGCTAACTATTGCAATGGGCCCCATGTTTCGACTTCCGGAAAATTTCGACATATCTTCGCGTTTCACATTCCCCAGACCCCAAAACCACCGTCAGTTCAAAAGTTATATATAATTTATGTAGGCTATGTATATCAGTTTATTGTGGACACGATAACTGCCGTAACTTTGCACCAATCACTTTGAATTTTTTACCGAATATGTATACCTATAAAATCTCGGTCGAGTTCTTTACTGGGCTAAATCGGTCGAAGGGGGTGAAAATGGGGGGCTTTTTTCGAAAAAGTGAAATATTGCTATAACTCTCTTAATATGTGAAATATCGAATCCGTTCAACGTTCATACTATGTGTCGGATAAAGCCCAAAAACGTATGTTTGAAGAGTTTTTTTTATAGCACCAACCATTGACCAAAGGGGTGGGAAAAAGTGTTTTTTGTCGGGAAACATTAATCATATCTCTGTTAATAGGCACAATATCAAAACCGCACAAAATGGACAATATTCCTCCAATAATTACCTAAAACTTTTGTCTGAAAGAATTTTTGATATGACCCACCATTACGCCACGGGGTGAACAAAATGATTTAAATTATAAGAAAATGCCAAGTGCCAAGAGAGGTTGCCATGACAACTTTACTTTTAATTGATAAGGGATGAGCCATCAGCAGTTGTTATGACAACGCCACTGCATGAGATCACATTCAGTTTTCATATGTCTGTGGGAAGCGACTTCGGTATCGGAACTGGTAGCATGCTGAACTTCTATGCCCAAGGTCGCGGGTTCAAACCTGGCTGAAGTCGTCGGATTTACTAAGAGCGCTAAAAAACCTGAGTTTGCTTTCCTTCGGAGGGGAAGTTCCAACGTTCGTTGCGAGTTGCTGATTGATGTGGCGTCTAGTAGCCAAGTTCACAGCTAGGTGTCGTTGACGGTAGTATTTTAGGTAGATTTCATTAGAAAGCTAACTATTGCAATGGGTACCATGTTTCGATTTCCTGAAAATTTCGACATATCTTCGCGTTTCACATCCCCCAGACCCCAAAACCACCGTCAGTTCAAAAGTTTATATATAATTTATGTAATATAATATATATAAGTATATCAGATTCTTGTGGACACGATAACTGCCGTAATTTTGCACCAATCACTTTGAATTTTTTACCGAATATGTATACTCATAAAATCTCGGACGAGTTCGTTACTGGGCTAAATCGGTGGAAGGGGATGAAAATGGTGGACTTTTTTTTTCGAAAAAATGAAATATTGCTATAACTCTCTTATTATGTGAAATATCGAATCCGTTCAAAGTTTACACTATGTGTCGGATAAAGCTCAAAAATTTATGTTTGAAACGTTTTTTGAAAGCACCAACCATTGACCAAAGGGGTGGGAAAAAGTGTTTTTTTCGGGAAACATTAATCATATCTCTGTTAATAGGCACAATATCAAAACCGTACAAAATGGACAATATTCCCCTAATAATTACCTAAAACGTTTGTCTGAAAGAATTTTTGATATGACCCACCATTATGCCAAGGGATGAGAAAAATGATTTCGGAATTATAAGAAAATGCCAAGAGCTATCAGTGGTTGACATGGCAACACTACTAAATTGATGAGGGATGAGCCATCAGACGTTGCCATGACAACGCACTTGCGCGAGATCAGATTCAGATTTCCATCTGACTAAGTGTGAAGCGGCTTCGGTGACGTAACTCGTAGCATGCTGAACTTCTATGCCCAAGGTCGCGGGTTCAAAGCCGGCCAAAGTCGTCGGATTTTCTAAGAGCGCTAAAAATCCCTCAGTAAGCTTTCCTTTGGAGGGGAAGTTCCAACGTTCGTTGCGAGTTGCTGATTGAGGTGGCATCTAGTAGCCAAGTTCACAGCTAGGTGGCGTTGACGTTAGTATCTGGTAGCAACATTAGGAACTACTGCTTGAAATTGAGCGTCTGCATTCGTTACCTGAATTAGCCTACAGACTAATACAGCCATCACAATTCACACCGTTTATCAGACAGATTCTACACTCACCCAAAGTACGCGGTGTTATATGACCGCGTTGTCGCAGCCCCTAAACTGAGGAACCAACCAACATCTCTGCGGGAGATATAATTTTGCGTGAAGAAGTAACAGACCGTTACATAGTTACACATCAGTGTCGAAACCTTGCATAAGGACAGTGTGACCACAAGTATAAAAATGGACTCAAAATGACAAGAAGTTTACCGTCATCATAAGACAATAGAATGTTTAAAATATGCATAAAATGACGAAAAACAAAGTTAATTAATCTCCAATTATAAAATACTTTCACGCGATAAATGAGGTATGATCCTTCTAAGAAAACCTGCATATTCTGCCCATTTGTCCGGTGAAATCTACCTCCGCCTTCCGGCGTGTCGAGAGGACTTTTTTTTATACATAGGAAGATGCATTAAAGCTGCGCAGTGTCTTGAATTTTGTTGATAAAAAGGTGTAATAAGCGTGAAATAAGGCAAACGCCTCCCGTGAAGATTATCCACAATGTTGGAGCTACAAAATAGAATCGAAATTTTATGGATAAAGTACGAGAATTTTGCGAGATAATATGAATAAAGTCGACCTCACTCCTGAGGCAAGAATTGCATGGCGGGTTCTACAAATTATAAATATTTATTTATAACATCATTTAGTGGATACAGTATATCTAATATAGAGATATATTTAGGACATATATGTCACTTAAAGGGGTTTTTGGTTCATGTGGCCAGTGTAGTTGTAATTAAATATGGTTTGTACTATAAGTATTATAAACGACAACCTACATAACCTTACATCTGATTCACTAACAGCAATAAATTTTCTCCTACAACTTTTCTGAGTAGTGATTTTTCACTTTATTTATTTAAGCAGTGAATTGTTTCCAAATAACAATTAGGCCTATCCTAGACTGAAAATTTCTGCCTAAATACTGTATTTTATTTTTTGAACTGAGCATAATTTGTGGTCTGTGGAAAGGTTTGGAGTTGCTAGTAGAAAGTCCTATTCAATTTGGTAACTGGAAACTGTGTGAACCATCAAGTACCATAGCACATGGATCATCGTTATGGTACCGAGACTAGCATTTCCCTACATCAACTCTTTGGCCCACTTCATACCAAGTAGGCTACTTGTACCACTTTGACTGTCCAGCACATATTGTGTGAATGTTTGCTAGGATTTCTCGTGAAGATGCAGGGTGGCTTATTTTTGTTGTTGTTGTTGTTCTAAATCTCTATATACCAGCTAATTCTATTTAGCTCTTTTGTGGCACACCAGCTAATGTGTAACATTAATCAGTGTGATAATGTGGTCATCAGCTTGGTGTAGGCCTACTTATTGGGTGAGAGCCTCGGATATTTTCATGTCAGTTTTAGTGGCCTAATATCTAGGATAGGAAAAGTGCCCCATTATTTAGAACGAGGTAGGCCGATAGACCTTAATTGTAGACTTCTCTAACCTGTTATTGAGCACACAGGTTAGGCTTTGTCAATTTGATTCGTTTTCAATCAAACGCGGCGTTGTGGTAAATACACAAATTGTATTGAAATGCAGTCTTTGTTTCTTCTATAGCCGTTGATGAGATTTGGCCTAAACTCTCATCCAAATATTTTAAACTGTTCTCTTATGCATTGATAGACCTTGAGTTCATTTTATTCGTCACTTACTGGTAGGGCCTACGGTACTTTATTTTCCGTAGTATTGATCATTCATACGGGACGTGATTCACAATATCCAGAAATGTTATATTTTCATGTTTTCACTTAATTTTAGGTAAATATCGTAGGCCACATCTCTACGACTTATGCTCTAAGACGAAATGTGCATCTCGTACGCAATATTTTACAACTTTATTGGACAACTATGTTAAATTACTGTGGAAAATATACTTTTCTATGCTTTCTTGCCTCTGGACATCCATGCATGTACAGTTTTATACGATACAAATAGGAAATAATGACGGCTCGAAGACTGAAGCAAGCTACAAGGGAGTCATGATGTATTGCTCCAGTTGCTTAGCAACGGAGCGGAAGTGACGTCGACTTCGGCAGCGTATAGGCCGGGGCTTGCCTCAGTTTCCGAATACTACAATACTTACTGCAGATGCGCGATACTAAATCATGAATGTGCTGTTTTCGAATGTCATTCTTAAGAGCAGAAGAAAAGGTCATTTCAGAAACTTTCACAGCACTCTGTCAATACTCACAAGTTTCTCAGACGACTGTTATTTCAAGTAAAACTTCCTGTCAAGGTAAGAACTATTGGAGGCATAATGAGACTGTTGACCCCAACCCACCTGCTATACTTAATGACCGGGGAATCCATGTCTTGAATTAATATTATAATGCAGAGACCAGGGTGCATTCACGAAACAGAGAAGCAAATTACTGGAATTGTCAAGGGTCGAAAATGTGGGCAGCAGTCATCTAAGGAGTGTAACATACCACCAAATATAGGAAACTAGCTGTACCCGGCATGCGTTGCAATGCCAATCAAAGAAAGTGTTGGCGTTGTAACTTTGCTTGTTGGAGTGCTTTTGGATTCCCAATATTTTTTTCTTTTTCCGTTAACCACTTCTAAACTATTGCAAAATTGATTTACTATCTCAAAAAAATTATTGGAGCGTGCTCAACAACTCAGCAAAGTTTCATCGCAATGAAATGAATGGTATATGAACGCATACGGGCCTTGGTTGAAACGAATCGAGCGCCGTCACCCATTTGTTGAATATCCTCGTACGCTACCTATTGTAAAATGGATTTACTAATTCGAAAACCTTCCCTGGCGTGAACACAACAACTCATCAAAGTTTCATCGCAATCAGATGAATGCCATATGAACGCATACGGGATTTTGTTTAAACGATTCGCGTGCCGTCACTAATTTGTTGATTCTATTTGTGCGCCATCCATTGAAAAACGGATTTACTAATTCCTACACCTTCGCAGGATTCTACTCAACTCACTAACGTTTTATCACAATCGGATGAATGGCATATGAACGCATACGGGATTTGGTGGAAACGATTCACGCGCTGTCGCTCATTAGTTGAATCTACTCGTGCGCTACCTATTGTAAAAAAGGATTTACTAAGTCAGAAACTTTACCTGGAATGTGCACAACAATTCACCAAAGTTTCATAGCAATCGGATGAATGGTATATGGACGCAAACGGGACTTTGTTTAAACGATTCGCGTGCTGTCGATCATTTGTTGAATCTAATATTGTGCGCTACGCATTGTAAAATGGATTTACTAAGCTTGAAACTTTCCCTGGAGTATACACAACAACTCACCCAAGTTTACTCGCTATCCGACGAATGGTATATGAACGCATACGGGACTACAGTATATTGAAACACTTTGCGCGTCGTCGCTCATTTGTTTAATCTACTTGTGCGATACCTATTGTAAAGTGGATTTACTAAGCCAAAAACCTTCCCTGAAGTGTACACAATATTTCACTCAAGTATCATCGCTATAGGACGAATAGTATATGAACGCATACGGGACTTTGTTGAAACGCTTCGCCCGTCGTTGCTCATTTGTTGAAGCTACTCGTGCGCTACCCATTATAGCATGGATTTACTAAGCCAGAAACCTTGCCTGTAGTGTACACAACCTCTCACCCACGTTTCATCGCTATCGGACGAATAGTATGTGAACACATGCAGGACTTTGTTGGAACGCTTCACCCGGCGTCACTTATTTGTTGAATCTACTTGTGCCATACCTATTGTAAAGTGGATTTACTAAGGCAGAAACCTTCTCTGTAGTGTACACAATATCCCACCCAAGTTTCATCGCTATCAGACGAATAGTATATGAACGCATACGGGACTTGGTTGAAACGCTTCGTGCGTCGTCGCTCATTTGTTGAAGCTACTCGTGCGCTATCTATTATAACTTGGATTTACTAAGCTAGAAACCTTGCATGTAGTGTACACAACTTCTCACCCAAGTTTCATCGCTATCGGACGATTGGTATGTGAACGCTTACAGGACTTTGTTGAAACGCTTTGCCCGTCATCGCTCATTTGTTGAATCTACTCGTGCGCTACCTATTGTTAAGTGGATTCACTAAGCCAGAAACCTTACCTGAAGTGTACAGAACGTCTCACGCTAGTTTCATCGTAATGGGATGAATGGTGTATGAACTCATGTGGGACTTTCTTGAAACAAACGCACGCCATTTTGTTGAAGCTACTCGCGCGCCATCTATTGTAAATTGGATTTACTATACCTATAACTTTTCCGGGACTGTGCACAACAACTCACCAAAATTTGATCGGAATCGGACGAATTGTATATGAACGCATCACCATTACGCATTTGTTTAAACTACTCGCGTGCTATCTAATGTGAAATGGATTAACTATGCCTATGACCATCCCGGAAGTGTTTACAACACCTCACCAAAATTTGATCGCAATCGGATGAATAGTTGATGATCGCATAAAAGACGAACAAACGAACATACATTTATATATATATAAGATAAGATATGTAGGCCTACTATGAATAAATACCCTAGAATATGTATTTATTTATAAAAACTACAAAAATATGTTAATAAATAGAAAATATTTAATTAAATAACAATATTTAAACACTTAACTATCCAGGCCGTAATTAATAACTATGTCTATTTTGAATGTAAACTACAGTAGGCTATTATATTAATAATACACTGAGAGCCTTCCCTATAGAACGGAGCTTTGCCGACCCTTGGGACGGTCAGAGAGTGAACAGTCACCGCCAGTTGACTAGCATTTGCCGATAACACAAGAGCAGAACGGGAAGTCCCGCATGATGTCATTGCATTTATTACATACGGAGCGGGGAAGATGCCTTAGTTGAGATAATTACGACTTGTGGTGAGGTACTGTAGCCTATCTCGTATCCCGTGAACATGGTTAGGTATAGAGCAGAACATCCAATTTTCCTATTGGAAACTGCTTTTCTCAAGAAGATAATAATAATAATAATAATAATGTTATTGGTTTTACGTCCCTTTTAACAACTGCGGCTTTTAGAGACGCCGGGGTGCCGGAATTTTGCCCCGAAGGGGATCTTTAACGTGCCAGTAAATCTACGGACACGGCTCCCTCGCATTTGCGCACCCTCAAATGCCAGCTGACTGCGCCAGGATACGAACCTGCAACCTCGGGCCCAGCAAGCGAGAACGTTACCCCTGAGCCACGCAGCCAGCCGTTCTTCTCAAGAAGAAGTCTTACAGTAAATGTGTTCGTACGTTTTCAGCGTCGTGCGATTTTTACTGGTGAGGGAATCTGAAACAAAATGTCTACAGAAACAATCCGCGTACTGTGAAGGCTCTTGAGAACGAAATAACTGCACTGATACTAAATATCAGTGAGGATGAATTACAGTGAGTGTACGAAAACTTCCTATGTTGGTGCAATGTGTGTTTAGAAAATGAAGGACAGCATTTCCAGCAACTACTCTGAAATTCATGTAAGTAATAATGATTATCAAATACGTTAAAAGTGTAAATGGGTCAAACTAGTTGGGCGCTACGCTACTGCTAGCACCAGTGCCTTGCTCGACACGCTACAATACACTGTGGCATAGCCATAACTCGGCGTCTGAGAGGCCCCATACTATAGGGAAAAAAACTTTTTAGTATTGGTTTAAGTTGCTCTTCGATTAAACAACAACAACAACAATAATAATAATAATAATAATAATAATAATAATAATAATAATAATAATATTTAATACAATACATAATGCAAAATTGAAGCATTACAAAACCGTTGTCCTCCCTCCCAGAAGCACTATATAAGGGGTGTCCGTACAGCACGCCAGGCACGCTTCTTACGCGGCAGGTCATGGAGTGATAGTGGGGAAAGACTATATGTAGCCTATGTCTCTCTGGGTCGCTTTCCCATCTCACTCCCTCTCGTATGGCTTTCGCTGTGTTGTCAAACGTCAAACGGTATTCAGTATATTGTAAATATGAAACAAGTAGTTCTGTGACGAACTAAAGAGCCTAATTTTCTTAAAATTTAAGATTCATGCCAATGAATAATCTATATTATCAGAAATGAAATGTTACATTGGATCTATCAGCGCTCGTAAAATAATGAGGGTAACAATATCATGTATGTGTTGCTCAGAATTAATATGAAATATTATGATCTAATATTGTCCCAATTTTGGATGAAATCCATTTTGTTAATATAATATAGAAGTTACAAGTACCTACTATTTAAAAATTGGACCTATCAGCGAGTTTAGAATCATATTGGCAGCACTGACATGTATCAGTTATTCCAAATTAATCTAGAATGTCAGATACTACACGTGTTAAAATTTAGAGCTGTTGGCTTGTATAATTTCTGATATATTGGAATTAGGATAAAAAGTCTAGAGAGAACACATATTAACAGTTGGTAGCCCTGATCGTTCTTAATAATACGTGTAGTCATATCTGTTATGGTACACAAAGCACATACGAAATTTGGTATAAATCGATTTGTTAGTATAGAATTTACAAGCATTTAAAACTGAAACTATCAGCAAGTTAAAATCATGTTGGCAGCATCGACGTATATCAGTTACTCCAAATTAATGTAGAATGTCAGGTACTATACGTGTGCAGAGTTTAGAGCTATTGGCTTGCATGCTTTCTGATATATTGCTATCAGAATAAAAGAAATGGGACATCATTTATTAACAGTTGGCTTTCAAGAATACGCATAGTCATATCTGTTATGATACACAAAGCACATACGAAATTTGGTTGAAATACTATTGATAGTATAGATGTTATATGCATTTAAATGTTGGACCTATCAGCGGGCTTAGAATCGTATTGGCAGCACTGTCATAGGCAATATGGGCTCCTGAAATTAATCTCGAATGTCATTATCTCTGTGTGTGCCAATTTTGGAACAGCTCACATGCATAACTTCTGAGATATCCAACATAGAGCTCAAATTTCAATTGTGATTTTTCAGCAGTTGGTAGCACTGATGTCATTTTCAGATATGGCCATGAGATATTCAGGTATAGATCTTTACTCATACCCAATTTGGTTTCGATTGCTGCAGCCGTTTAGGAGTTGATAGGGGGGAGGGACACACACACACACACGCACACACACAGCCAGACAGACAGACAGACAGACAGACAGACACACATTTCCCGGATCGATCTCATAAGTCTACTTTTTCCTCATTTTTACGAAATATGAAAATTAGGCTAAAATATTAAAGAAAACGAAAACAAGTGGAAAAAACAATAATGTGACCAAAATTGTACTACCTTAAATGAGTTCCATGATACCTTATCAATATTTCTGACAGTTTTAATGCTGAGCACGTAATCTTCAAGTGTCGGCAAGCGGGGAAATGCGCGAAACACAATGTAGATATGTCGGACAACCAACACATTGGACCAACAGTTTGTTTGCATTCGTCCGGTGAGCTAGCGATCCCAACTTGACTCGGTCAGACGCGGCGAAGAGCTGTCGCAGCCCAGACAAGAGAGGAAGGAGCCAGCCTGCCGGCATGCGGCATAGCATCAGAAACCATAACTTTAGGAGGTCATTCAAAAATTGCTGACAATGAAAAGCAAGAACACTATCTTAGAAAAATATTCAGTCCTACACAAGAAAATGAAATTTGGATGAAGAGACGAACTGCGGGTCTCTATAGTCTCACAGACAGTTTCACAAACACTGTACGTAGGAGACGGTTAAAATATTTTGGGCACATATTTAGGTTGGACAACAACAGACTTACCAAATGATTATTTAATATAATTATAATTAATATAATTATTTAATACAAAAAATCAAGGATAAATTGACTGGAGGAAACAAGGGAGGACCTGCATGAGTTGAACATGATGAAGAAACCAGAAATCTTCAACCTCTGTAAATAAGCACACATTTAGGGTGACATGTATCAGCAGGACTGGTTCAAGATGGACAGTAGCAACACTGTGAGTTCATGGTAGAAGAGGAAGGAAGAATTCATGAAGCCAACTAACGCATTCCACACGCTCTGTGAAAGGGCATAACGAAGAAAGAATGAATGAAAGAAAGAAAGAAAGAAAGAAAGAAAGAAAGAAAGAAGAATCTCTACTTGGTATAAAACAAATTTCACAAATCTTGGTTGTATCAGGTAATCTCGAGAACGACTGGATTATTTATTTATTATTTATCGTATGGCTTTTAGTGCCGGGAGTGTCCGAGGACATGTTCGGCTCGCCTGAGTCTGTAGCTGCTTCCAGCGGACACCCTAAAGGGCGAGCTACAAGTTCCGTTCAATTTCAAGTAGTTCCAACTTTCGCCACCAGATATCAATGATACCTAGTGGTGAACGTTGGAACTTTGATACAGCGTTCTGACGAAATCTAACCTAACAAATTTTGCTTTACACAAGTTTAGTCTGTGAAAGGATCTTTAACATGCCATAAATCTATGACATGGGACCGCCGGATTTACTTCCCCTCCGAAGGAAGGCATACTGAAGGATTTTTAACGCTCTTAAAAAATCCGACGACTTCGGCCGGGTTTGAACCCGCTATCTTGGGCACAGCAGTTCAGCATGCTACCGACTACGCCACCGAAGCCGCTACGACTGGATTGATTTTGATGCGGTTTTCACCATTCTGTAAAGGATTTCTCGAGATAGGTTTCTGTAGAAAAACATTCATTTATGACCAAAGGAAACCGAGCAGTAACGATTTCAGTGAATTGAGTCGAAGAAAAACCTGCCGTCCGTGAGCACTTTAAGCTTACGCTGGGTAAACCCTTAAAATATCTATATACTATGAGTGTAAGAATTGTTCAGCATGACAAGTTCTACAAAAAGAAAACCACGACAAAATATCTCTATCTTTAATACATCGCCAACTATACGTGTTTTTACGTTTTCATTTCTTCCAACAATCTACATTCAATGGAAATTAGTCTCAAAGCGAGTTTACGAGCTGGCAAGCGAGCCTATCACCCCAGCTTCGGCCAGCATCAAACTGTCGAGTCGTGTCGAGTTAAGACTTCAGAGAAGAGTATATGTGTTTGGAGTTTCGCTGTTCACCTCGGCTATTCTGAATTGCATCTGGGACCTGCTGTCCGTGCGCCTTTTAAGCTTACGCTTGATATACCGTTAAACAAGTAGTTCCGTGAAGAACTATACAGCCTATTTTCATATATCCTACTTATGTTAACTGCCACAATCAACATACAAAATTTCAGTTTAATTGCTGTAACAGATTCGTAGATATTGAGAACCGTCTAAATATTTCAGATGGTCGCCAGGTTGGATTTTTATTTTTGTACTATTACATTAAGATTATTGTGTACGTGTGGTATTCAAACTTCAATCGCATGATTAGACAACAAGAAGTAAAAACGAGATTTTAAAATTACGTACAGCAGCCATCTTGTGATAATGCAAACCATTGAAATAAATTAGATGCCAGTGGATCAACATTTGTATAAGCATTTAACGTGCAACGTTTCACGGCACTCGGATAGTTAATTCGCGAGAAACGTCCATTTAAATATTTATACTTCGCGTCGCCGCCATGTTGGATTTGTGCTCACCAGGTTCCTGAAAGTCCTATAGGTGAACATATGTTCATAGTCTCTATGAACACCCGTGGCTCATAATCACAAGATTCACGGTCACGTAAAACTACAATCTTCCTTTTCTCTATGAACATTAAACAATTCAGTTTGGTTGCTGTAAAAGATTCATAGTTATTGAGAACCGTCTAAATATTTCGGGAGCTCACCATTTAGGAGTGTTATGTGTATAGGCCATAGAGTTATGTACCATTCAAGGACAATTATTGCCTAGGTTCATTATTCAAACTTTCACTTCGATCGCATGATTACGACACAAGAAATTAAAACTTAATTTTAAAATTTCGCACAGCCGCCATCTTGAGGTTATGTAAGCAATTGAATTAAATTAGATGGCAGTGCATTACAATCTGCAAAATCAATTACTGTACCACATTTCACTGCGCTCAGAGAGTTAAATCACGAGAAAAGTCTATTAAAATATTTTAAATTCGCTTGGTCGCCATGTTCGTTTCGTACTTTACAGGTTTATGAAATATACATAGGTATACCTGTATCAGTACCCTTTATCACCGTACAAAATTGCAGGGTGATATCTGTAATAGTTTCGGAGATATAGAATGTCAGTGAAATATTTCGCACAGCCGCCATTTTGAGGTTATGTAAACAATTGAACTAAATTAGACTCCAGTGCATTACAATGTGTATAAACATTTGCTGTACCAAGTTTCATTACATTTAGATAGTTAAATCGCGAGAAAAGTCTATTTAAATATCTCAACTTTGCTTGACCGCCATGTTGGTTTTGTAGTCACCAGGTTTTTGAAAGTCTCATAGGTGAACTTCTAGTAGTGCCCTTTATCACCGTACACAATTTCAGGGCGATATCGGTAATAGTTTCGGAAATATTGAATGCTAGTGAAATATTTCGCACAGCCGCCATGTTGGATTGGAGAGACGTAACAAAATTTGAAGGGCACGGTCGAGGTCGCCGGGAATAGTGCTATGAACTTCCCGAGTTTCATTGAAATCGCTCTAGCCGTTTCGATTTTATTAGGGGGACACACACACACGAATCACACACACACACACACACACACACGCACACGCACACACACACGGACAAAAGGTGATCTCATAAGCCTATTTTTTTCAAAATTGAAAATAGGCTAAAAATACTGGGTGAAACCGGGGTGGGTTGCTAGTAATATAATAAGACTACATCTGTCCAAAAACAAACCATTCATATAAAATCGGCGGAGAAAATTATCCTAACTCCATCACTGTTCAAGGGATGATATTCTAATAATGGCCAGTTTTCATTATGAGCAATTCCAACTCGGATGGACTTAATTTAACCGCGATCTCCATAACCAGAAGGCCAATTTAAATTGACTGCTAGCATACATGTTAAATGAAGTCGAATCCTGTAATAACCTCGTCAATTGTCACAAGGGATATCGTTGTGAATTTTTATATATTATTTTTCTCTATTAAAAAGTGCCATTTAATATAGAATACTAAAATGAAAAGGATTTTGTTGTTTGATGAAAACTTTATAACTCACACAGACAAAATAATTTTTAATTTTTATTTTAAGCTACTTTTGAAATTGGCGAACGTTCAATAGAATTATTCATTCATACTGTGTTTCTTTATTAACCCTTTTTGGCGTCACTGGTTTAATAACATACCACTATTAAAATGTGTAATTCTTTACATTGTTGGGAGGTTTGGCTGGCAGTAGGATTAGTTTTTGATGATAATGAAGATAATTGTTGTTTTAAGGGGCCTAACATCTACAGAATGTAATAATAATATCGTATGCCTGTTGCAAGCTTTGTTATTTGACGCCCAGAGGGCAGCTTTCATGTCGAAGTTTGTCGTTCCTTGGAGCACTATGAAAGACAAGGACGTTAGATATCTAAGCTCCTTGATACTATAGCGCTTTCTAGTAGAGAAAGTGGGAACTTTGTTCTGACGAAAAATCGCGAGTAATTTTGCCATTATGAACACGGCCTACTGAATTCAAATGGGTTCTTTAACATGCCAACAACGTATGACATGCGTGTCGTGATTATTGTCACCTTTCAGAGATCACTTACCACGGCCAGGAGCGAACCTGCAAGCTTGGAGTTGATAGTCGACACGATAACCATTCACCCATCGTGGTAAGCTAACATCTAGGTTAATTGTCCCTAATGGTTGGTATATTCCATGGAATATACGTTTCCTTAGAGTTAGTAGTCACTGTGGTGTTTGTACACCACACCCAAAACAATTGAACTAAGAGTACCATATTGATGTGCAATTGCAACGATAGTGCATGTATATATTTATTGTGTTTAAGGGTAATATAAAATCATATGTTCAGTCTCATCCATTCTTGTAATTAGACGTCGACCCGAGATTTCAAACCGTAAATTTACAACCCCTCCCCCAATAAATATATTTCTTGAGCTCCCTTGCGGAACTAACAACTGACAATAGATACCGCCCGAACCGTCATAAACCGCTTATGAAGAGGCAGGAAGAGTGGAAAGGGAGTCCCAACCAAGACCCTCGGTAGCCAGCAGGCTAATTCTAAAAGATGTTAGAACAATGTACTCCCCAGCCTTTTAGAATAAATTGTTTTATGACGAGAAAGCTGCAACCTTGTGATTTTTAAGGAAAATACCGCTACATGACACCATTATGGAAGTGTGTCACTGGGGGAGAGACCTTCACCCCAATATAGCCACTTGGTGCGTGATAAAGAACTTACTTCAGCTAATAAGGAAGGAGCGTCACTTTCTGTAGACAATACTTTGATATTGCAATTGGCCGATCCCCTACTGCTGGTGGGAGATATAATTGCCATATATAAGCCGGGACAGAGCTGTATGGACAGGAAGAATATTATTGTTTTCACTTGAAAGCACTTCAAATTCTAAACTTGGACCTCACTTGTTGAGATTCAACTACAAAATTTCAAAAAGTTAAACTAGTAAACTCAGTGGAGATCTAGCTAGGATATTTCCAACATTGCGCTGAATATCGAAGACGAGTGAAACCATTCCATTCACTCAGCTAGGCGACAGCATCTGTGCAATTAGTGAGCAGATAGCTTTATCAGGGAGGATTGGTACTTCGAACCATGGAAGACTACGCGAGATGTCTACTTCAGGAACGAGATACCTCCACCAACATCGCCCATGAAGATCTACAACCCGGTGAGCTCATGCATATTTGTCAATTGCAAGTCGGACGTAAATACTATTAACTTCAATAATTTAAAGAAATAACTTCCCCTTTTTATTTTTATCTGTTTGAAAGGTCGCAAGACGTCATTCATCTCATCCTGTTTGTTAATAAATTATTTTTTCAATCTATGACTTTCTGTCAAGATTTACCCCATGCTAGACTTCCCAGAGGTCAAAATAAATAGAATAAGTTGTTTTGCAGCTAGCCTCTGTTGCCCCTCCCCCGAAAGCAAAGAATCTCAATTTAAAAAATATAAATTTATCTCACAACCGTCTGTTGGAGATTGGCGCCCTATTAACCGAGCTATTTACTGCACTCATTTTCTATCACGAGCTATGAAACGTTACAACATGTCACCCAAGCATGGGGCAAGCTGTGCACTAGCCAAGAAACGTTACATCACTGCTCTTTGATTTTATCTCTTCTAATTAGTTCTTTTATTTCCCTTCTCGCAGACACCAACAGAGTCCTTTCATGTATTTCCGTTTCTTTGTACACACGCTTATTCTGTTTTAAAGCCTGTTTCAGATGTGTATTTTCCATGTCACCTCTCATTAGCTCTCCACGCGGTGACTTGTTGAATCTTTGGACCCAGCAACTCCAAGAATTAATTCAATCCATTCAAGAAGATGTCGTCCTTGTCGTTGCCTGCAAGCTCCATGAAGACATTTATTCTATGTATCGAATTTTTTTGTGTTTCATATGTTTCCTAAAATGTATATATATCTTCTTTTGTTTCCTCCCTTCCTTCTCATCTTCGAGCTGGCTAACGGAGTGTTTGAATTCCTCACTCACTTCTCTTCAAGTGAGGTTACGTGAAAGTTCAGTCCTCTCGTCAGGAGGCATATCCCCTTTACCCATGAGATAGTTTTGAAATCGACGCCATGTCGTAAAAGTTTGTGTAACTGTCAGCTGGAACCATCACCTACGCTACAATAAGAAGATAAGTACCTATCTAAAGTGTTTTAACCACATTTTAAAAGGTTTTTAAACATTTCTGGAAGTTTTTAATGATGCTAAAGGCAGTATTTGAATTTTCACAATATTGTGCAACATTGTGCAATCTTCCAACTGCCCTCCTTGGGAAAATTCTCTGTCTTGCTAAGCTAACTAAGCTTGATACTAAAAACCATGAAACCTAGTACTTCTTCTACGAAATAAGGAGATACCTTCACTACATCGAGAGATTTTTGCTAAACTAATAGCTGTCTGAAAACATAACTTTGCTATCTTAGTGGGATTTCTACTTGCCCTATTGAACTGTAATTACATCTATGGAAATTTCCATTCGGAATAGACTCCAAAAAGTAAGAGACTATACTCTGCAACGTTAAATTACTGCTAACTTCTAATTCAAATTGAACTATAAACCGCAATGGTGATATTTCTCTCATGTTCTACAAATTTTCAGTGCTACGAAAATTGTGTGTGTGGCTATCTTCCGCGTCGCGTTTCGTTTGAACCAGTAAAATCAGCCATACTTTGATTCCCCATTTCCCATACTCCCAATTTTCCTTTACTAACAATTCAGGGTACTTTAAACTATTTTCTTGTAACTCAATAAGGCTTAGCCTATAAATAGGCTCCCTCCCATTTTTTCATGTATCGCACTTTATAATTACAGCTTCAATAATCTATGTGGTTATAAATCCACATTTTAATATGCCTTTGCGTTCTCCTGCTGCGTTCATGAATTTTGAATTTGTTATTTCCCAATTGTTAAAGCGTTTGTATCTATTCTTATGTAATCCAGGCTTCACTAATGTGACCTGTACTATTTGAATTTAGCATCTCTTAATTTCTGCAGAAATAATCCAAGTGGTTATAAATCCACTTCTTAATCCTGCTGTGACCAGGAATTTAGAATTACTTACTTATAGCCCTTTTGCTTACTACAAAAGCATTCTTATAAAATATTGGTATTCTACCTAGCCAATCTAAAGCAATATTTGTATATTTCCATAGAAATATCCACCCAAATTACAGTATAAAACTTTTTATTATTCTTATTATAGATCCCAGACCTTTTAATTGTTCGAATTGTTCGAAACCCCTTGTGAGAGTCAATATTACTCTTGTTGTAGGCCAAAGACCTTCAAAGAGTACAAACTGTTTCAAAATACTTCTTAATTGCACAAATTGTTCCAAACCTATTATTGTTGAATCAATTAAAATTGCAATAATTTCTTGGAGTTACATTATCTTGCTCTAAGAGCTGTTAGGCATGACCTTTCCTTTCCTATCGTTTCTTTCGAATTACTTTCGCATTTAAAGAAATAATCAAAAATATTGAACGCTAAGTTTACTACAAACTCAATCGTTTGTTGCGTTTAGAGCAAAACGTCTGCTAACATTGCTCATAAAGCTTACTTTAGCTACTTCTTGTAAATCATTAAAGGCAAGTATAGCTCGCTCAGCCAGCTTCCTACTTGAAGCGATTTTCGCTTTGTCCTATGATTTCTTACTTTGAATTGTGATTTTGTCTAAGTTAGGTTTGGGTTTCCTACCCCGTTCTAAACTTCTAGTCGGCACTCTGCTCGATAAAAGTTTAGCTTACTTTAAACGCAACAATCGTTTACATCTAGTAATATTTACCAATAACAATAATCTTACTATAAGCTCTGAAAGCACCTTATCTCTGTCCACTCTGGAGACATTTGGTTTCTCTTTTAGAAATCCAACCGTGGTGGGGAATAAAATTATTCCTGTCCATTTTAATATCTTCAATATATCAGAATCTTCCTTAAAACAATTCCTTTCAGAAAGGAAAATACATAATTCCAATTTCTCTTATTTGTATTTCCTTGCCAACGACCTGTGTACCTACACAGTACCCGATTTTCTGTTCGGGAGGGACGGGACACTCAGCACCTGCCTGCCGACAACCTCAGCTAGCGTTGGTCGCACTATTACACCCGCTTATAGGAACTTGCTTTCTCGCCTTGTGTCATCAAGCCTTGATCAACATACTACTATTTTTTAATTATCTAGCTATATTATTCCATTTGTATTGGATTCTTTCCTTTCTGCCTAAAGTTCGTTTCCACTCCCAAACATTTTCCTTTTTTTCACATCATCTTCCCTCCGGTAGTGTCTAAGTCCAGGCTTAACCTAGCAATGGCTTGGCTGATCGTGATAATGAATGCTATGAAACCCAGGTAAGCGGCTTCGGTGGCGTAACTGGTAGTATGCTGAGCTTTCATGACAATATCGCGGATTCAAACCCGGCCGAAGACGTCGGATTTTTAAGAGCGATACAAATCCCTCAGTATGCCTTCCTTAGGAGGTGTAGTAAACCGGCGCGGTGGTCCCATGTCATAGATTTATGGCATGATAAGGAACCTTTAACTAATTACACCTGTGTGAAGCTAAATTATAGGTTATGTTTGACTTACGCTCTTAGGTTCCAACGTACGTCGCCAGGAGATGACTGCAGTGGCATTTAGTAACCAAGTTCAGAACTAATTGGTCGTTGGGGTGGCGTTTGTCAGCAAAAGTTGGAACTACTTGAAAATCGAATGTTTGCAGTCCTTACTTGAATTAAAAACAGATAACACACACTAATACAGCCATCACAATTAACACCGGTTAGTAGACAGATTCTACACACACCCAAAGTACACGGGGCTACATGACCGCGTTGTCGCAGCCCCTAAACTGAGGAACCAACCAACCAAACCTAGGTACAACTAGAACTAATTACGGACTTAACAACTAACGTACATACTAAAAGAAGAAATGAGTAAAAAAAATAAAGAACAAGAAGTTCCGTGACGAACTAAAGAGCCTAATTTTCTTGAAATTTACGATGCATGCCAATGATTAATCTATATGGATCTATCTAGAATAATGACGAAATTAAGTTGGTAATATCGAAATTTCTAATAAGTTCGAAATACTGTATGTAGCCTAATAGAGAACTACAGTTGGCAGCCCTGGTGACTGAATATATTTTTAGTTCCATCTATTAAGGCACAGAATGCAAAATTTGGTTGAAGTCCAATGGATAGTATGGACGTTACATGCAGTTAAACACTGGATATAACAGCGCGCGTAAAATCATGTTGGCTACAATGACATACATGTATTGGTCAGAAATAATCTGAAATAATATGATCTATTGTTGTGTCAATTTTGAATGAAATCCATTTGTTAGTATAGAAGTTACATGCATTTTAAAATTGGACATATCAGCAGCATAGAATCATGTTGGTAGCACTGACGTATATAAGTTACTCCAAATTAATATAGAATGTCAGGTACTATATGTGTGCATAGTTTAAAGCTGTCGGCTTGTATACTTTTTGATATATGGGTATTTGGATTAATAAAAATTGAGAGCATTTATTAACAGTTGGCAGCCCCGGTGGCTCTTAAGAATACGCTCAGTCATATCTGCTTATGTACACATACCACATACTAAATTTGGTTGAAATCCAATTGATTCTACTACACCGTAGAAGTTATATGCATTTAAAATTTGGACCTATCAGCAGGCTTATGATCATTTTGGCAACACTGCCATGTATGGCCTCCTGGAAATTAAACTGCAATATTATTAGCTATATGTGTGCCAATTTTGAAATAGCTCCCATTCATACCTTCCAAGATATCCAACATGGAGCTCAAATTTCAATTGCGATTTTTCAGCAGTTGGTAGCACTGACATCATTTTCAAATATGGCCGTGAGATATTCGGGTAGAGATCTTTACTCCTACAAAATTTTGTTTCGATTGCTGCAGCCGTTTAGGAGTTGATGGGGGGGGGGGGGGACACACACACAGCCAGACAGACAGAAGGACAGACAGACAGACAGACAGACAGACAGAAGGAAGGACAGACAGACAGACACACATTTGCCCGATCTCATGATTCTACTTTTTCCTCATTTTTGCAAAATGTGAAAAGTAGGCTAAAAATAAATAATGGACAGGAGGAAAAGAAATGCTCTCAAGCCTCGAAGTATGAGGATTGAGGGACTTGGAAGGAAGGAGAGCCATGAAAGGCAGATATGAAAGGGAAAAGAAGAGAGGGCCCGCCCCAAAGTCAGTGGAAAGAGGGAGGGGAAACGGGCCCAGCTCAGTAATCCCTCAGGGTCGCCAACTCCCAACCTTACCAGCCATGAGCCCATGAGGGTGTAGCACAATCCAGGGTGCACCAGAAATGATGGGGCTACACACACCCGGCCTCCTTGAGGGCCTTGTGCAGAAGGCAGGAGATAACATGAGAAGAAAAAGAAGGCTGACCTCTCGAAGGATGAGGGTATCAAGAAAGATGAGACAAGGGCCAATTAAGGCGGGAAAGTGAAAGACTCCCTAGGCCTCGGATACCCTAATACCGTCGGAGTCGGAAGAGAACAACTGTTGACCAAGGGAGGTCGACAGGAAGGATAACTAAAAAGAGCCCGACACAAGTAAGTGGAAGCAATGCTGGACTCATACTCAGCCTTGTGAGGCAAAACTGAGAATATATGTGGGTTCGATTCCCAACTCAACTATCCTGAAAGTGGTTTTACGTGGTTTACACACGTCTACTACAGACAAATGCCGGGATGATTCCCAACTCAAGGCCATTTAGTCTCCTTCCCAATCTTTACCTGATATACAAATACACACACTACTACACCGTAGACATCTCAATAACACAGGTTAACAGACGAATTCTACACACACCCAAGTACACAGGGCTAAATGACCACGATGTCCAAGTACCTCAAGTGAAACAACAACAACAACAACAACAACTACATTTTTTATAATTTTTGGACATCGTGATTGTTTAGTCCCGCGTACTTTGGGTATGCGTAGAATTTGTCTGATAACCTGCGTTATTTTGGTGTCTTTAGTAGTGTTTGTATTTGTAATAGGGGAAGGAGGTGGCTGTGGAAACAACTAGGAAGCCTTCCGCCCTAAGTTATGAACTATCCCAGCATTTGCCTGGAGTAGAAGTGGAGAAGCCAGCCCCGTGGTGTTGGGGTAGCGCAGCTGCCTCTCTCCCGGAGGCCCCGGGTTCAAATCCCGGCTCCGTCAGGGATTTCCGAAAGTTTAGACTTCATAATTGACAATTACAATTTATACACACTAATATTGTGATAAGAATTCCCGTCTATCAATACTGAATAATACAATCAACTGCACTCACATTTTGCAGTGGTTTCGGTGGGACATGTTTCGGGGCCAATCGCTCCCTTCTTCGGCCACTCTCACATTTTCAATCATGTTGCTTGTCATTTGCTCAAAGAAATTAGAAAACATACGTTAAACATCAATAACATATCTGGTCAAAAACGAAATTAACAATCACAATCAAACCAAAATCAAGACAAACACTCAACATTTTTAAAAACTATATCTTTGCTCAGCCTGGTTGCTAATAAAGTCTATAAGACTTGCGCAAGCTGACGCAGAGGAGGGTTCAAGAGATAGTCGATTTTCAAGATAAATGTACTACCCCAGTAACTGTTAATAAAACAATTACATATTGCGGTAGCATAACACTCTAAAGTTATTTTTCAGATATCCCAATAATTGGGTTTACATTGTGCTGACCTACAGGAAAGGTGTAATATCATTAATCAATATCGTATGGTTGGCAACGCTGCTAATGCATCGTCGCATGACAATATACAATATCTGCAATTCTGGACCACTAAAAATTCGTCCACCTAGGTGAATGTTCCACCCGTCTTCTACGTACCTAATTTTTAGACTATTTTCAATTTTGAAAAAAAAAAAAAAATAGGCTTATGAGATCACCTTTTGTCCGTGTGTGTGTGTGTCCCCTAATAACTTCTAAACGGCAGGAGCGATTTCAATGAAACTCGGTAAATTCATAGCACTATTCCAGACGACCCTGACTGTGCCCTTCAAATTTTGTTACGTCTCACCAATCCAACATGGCGGCTGTGCGAAATATTTTACCAGCATTCTATATCCCCAAAACTATTCCCGATATCACCCTGAAATGTTGTACGGAGATAAAGGGCTCTACTGGAAGTTCATCTATAAGACTTTCAAAAACCGGTTAACTACAAAACGAACATGGCGGCCAAGCGAATTTGAAAATTTTAAATAGACCTTTCTCGCGATTTAATGTTCCAACCGCAATGAAATCTGCTACAGGAAATGTTTATACACATTGTAATACACTGGTATCTAATTTAGTTCAATTGTTTACATAACCTCAAGATGGCGGCTTTGCAAATTTTAAAATTATGTTTTTATTTCTTGTGTCGTAATCATGCGATCGATGTGAAAATTTGAATAATGAACCTACGCAATAATTTTCCTTTAATGGTACATGACTCTATGGCCTATACATTTAACAATCCGACATGGCGAACATCCGAAATATTTAGACGGCTCTGAATATCTACGAATCTATTATGCAATCAAACTGAATTTTTTAATGTTCATAAGGGCTATGAGCTTAAGTTCACCTATAGGACTTTAAATAACCTGGTGATCACAAATCCAACATGGCGGCGACGCGAATTATAAATATTCACATGGACGTTTCTTGCAATTTAACCATCCGAGTGCAGTGAAACTTGGTACAGTAAATCCTTATACGAATGTTAATTCACTGGCATCTAATTTATTTCAATTGTTTCGATAACCACAAGATGGCAGCTGTGCGAAATTTTAGAATCTCCTTGTTAGTTCTTGTGTCCTAATCATGCGATTAAGCTTGAATGCTACACGTACACAATAATCTTCATATAACAGTACATAACTCTAGGACCTTCATGTATAAAATCCAACATGGCGACCATCCGAAATATTTAGTCGGTTCTCAATATCTACGAATCTATTACAGCAATCAAACTGAAATTTTGTATGTTGATAGTGGCAATTAACTTAAGTAGGATATATGAAAATAGGCTGTATAGTTCTTCACGGAACTACTTGTTGAAGTATGAAGCAGTTCCTCGACCATTAATCAGAAATAATCTCCGCATCGCGAGCACACACTGTCTGCGATCGCACCACACTCCCAAATTGGTCTGTATCAACACAAATCTGTTGCATTATTGTAAGGGCAGAAAACCAAGAATATACCTGAAATAATGCAAGTACACGGACGAATAAACAAACCGGGACGTGTGAATCTATAGAATATATTCAGAGTACATTCAGCATTATTTGTGTAGAATTTGAAGCTTCTATGTTGAATATTTTGTGTCAGAGAGAGACCATTACAAAATAATCTTAAATAAATATCTTCTTCTTCTTCTTCCTAGCGTTTTTCCCAATTATATTTTGGGGTCCACCACTCTGCACCTTGCTCTCCATTTGTTGCGATTTGCTGCACCTATAGGACAAAGACCTACGATGCGCATATCGTTGTGTAGAGTATCCATCCAACGCCTTTTTGGTCGTCCTGGAGGTCTTTGTCTATCAGGCTCGAGAGCAGAGGTCCTCACTAGGATTTCTTAGAGAGCCAAATAGTTCGTATCAAATTTTCCTCAGGGCCGCAAGTACAAACTGTATTATTTAGGTTAATTACAAAATATATTTTTCTTATTGCAATACTACACTATGAAGTGGCGTTAAATAAATTACAAACTATATGATTATAACATAAGTTTATTACATCAATAAAATAAACTGTTTTCCCTATAAAAAGCAGGGAAAAGTCTTTTACTTGACTCAGGAATATTGGATTTGTTAATTCTTTGAAGTCGATGGGCGAAATCTTCCACAGCTCTCTAATATGGCATCTATGTTAGCAGGTTGGGAAGAAATTGAAATTCTCAAAATGTTGTCAACGTTTTCACTCGTTAACATGGATCTGTACTTGTCTTTTATGAACTTCAGCTTACTGAATGTAGATTCACAGGCATAATTATGTAGATGAAAAATAATTAAGTAGAGAAAAACAATGACAGATTTTCAATACACGTAATAAATAAATATAACATATATTTATAAAATATTGTATCATTTTTTTCATAAAATATTTTTTTCATAATTCATAAATTTATGTTTTTATTCCTATCCCTAACAGTCTTGAGGGCCGCAAAAAATCGTTCCCAGCGCCGCGTGGTGAGGATGACTGCTCGAGAGCAAGTGACTTGCTTACAATGGACCCTGTATTTGCTCAGGCTACATGCCCGTACCAACGCAACCGAGTCTCCCTCATTTTGGCTGGAATAGGGGCAATTCCAAGAGTATTGCGGACGTCTTCGTTCTTAATATGATCCAGCTGTGGAATTCCCAAGGACCATCGTAGAATCCGCATCTCCATTGAGTGCAAGGTTTGTTCATGTTTCTTTGTATTAGGCCAGCATTCGGCTCCATACAAAGCAACAGGACGGATGACTGTTTGATAGATCTTAGTTTTGAGGCGCAAAGGGATCTTGTGGTCACAGAGAACGCCTGTGACCTGCAGCCACATCATCCCCGCAGCATTCACTCTTCCTTGGGCATCCGAGACTGTGTCACCATCAGGTCTCACAACGGAGCCAGGGTATAGGAAACGTGAAGCCTTTGGTAGTGGGGTGCCATCTATTATGGTGGTCCCATCTGTCTGCAAACCACATTCAAGGTACAGTGCTCAGAAATATAAAGAAATATATCGTTAAAAATTCCCTTAACTTAAGTCCCTATTTCTGAGCAAATACTAAAACCAGACCCAACAAACTTTGCATCCATAATATTTAAACCATTTTTGAGCTACTGAAATAAAGAAATTGTCCTATTGTTTGCAGGAGTTGTTTTTTTTACATCCTAGATGAAAACTGCAATTTTCTGTAAAAATGTCAGTGCTTTTCCAGTTGGGCTCCATGAACTAATCAAGATAGCAGAATAAATTTACTTCCACTAGTAGATCAATTTAGGGTCTTCAGGATTACAAAGTTTCAAATACATTGCTCAGATAGTTTTTGAGAAAATGGTACATGAAATTTCAAAAAAATTGACTTATAGAAAACACAAAAAGAATGTTTGACTAGTAGCTACAGTATAGCCTTAAAACATTAAATTTAAACCTATTTTTTGCATCAAATATCACTTCAGCACTAATTGATACACCAAATTCTTTAGGAAAGGTGGGAGAATTGTTTAAGCTAAAACAAGACAAGAAGTTCCGTGACGAACTAAAGAGCCTAATTTTCTTAAAATTTAAGATTCATGCCAATGATTAATCTATATGGATCAATCTAGAATAATGACGAAATTAAGTTGGTAATATCGAAATTTCTAATTACTTCGAAATACTGTAGCCTAATGGAGAACTACAGTTGGCAGCCCTGGTGACTGAATATATTCTTAGTTCCATCTCTTAAGGTACAGAATACAAAATATGGTTGAAGTCCAACGGATAGCATGGACGTTACATGCAGTCAAACATTGGATCTAACAGCGCGCGTAAAATCCTGTTGGCAACAATGACATACAGTACATGAATTGGTCTGAAATAATCTGAAATAATATGATCTATTGTTGTGTAAATTTTGAATGAAATCCATTCGTTAGTATAGAAGTTACATGCATTTTAAAATTGGACGTATCAGCAGGCTTAGAATCATGTTGGCAGCACTGGCGAATATTAGTTACTCCAAATTAATCTAGAATGCCATGTACTATCCTACGTGTGCAAAGTTTAGAGTTATTGGCTTGCACACTTTCTGATATATTGATATTAGGGTAACAAAAATAGAAACAGCATTTATTAACAGTTGGCAGCCCTGGTTACACTTAAGAATCGGCATAGTCATATCTGTTATGGTACACATAGCACACACGAAATTTGGTTGAAATCAAAATGATAGTATAGAAGTTACATGTATTTAAAGTTGGACCTCTCAGCAGGCTTATAATCATGTTGGTAGCACTGACGTTTATAAGTTACTCCAAACTAATATAGAATGTCAGGTACTATACGTGTGCATAGTTTAAAGCTGTCGGCTCGTATACTTTCTGATATATGGGTATTTGGTTTTAAAAAAATGAGAGCATTTATTAAGAGTTGGCAGCCCTGGTGGCTCTTAAGAATACGCTCAGTCATATCTGTTTATGTACACATAGCACATACGAAATTTGGTTGAAATCTAATTGATAGTGTAGAAGTTATATGCATTTAAAATTTGGACCTATCAGCAGGCTTATTATCATTTTGGCAACACTGCCATGTATGGCCTCCTGGAAATTAAACTGCAATATTATTATCTATACGTGTGCCAATTTTGAAATAGCTCCCATTCATACCATCCATGATATCCAACATGGAGCTCAAATTTCAATTGCGATTTTTCAGCAGTTGGTACCACTGACTTCATTTTCAAATATGGCCGTGAGATATTCAGGTACAGATCTTTACTCCTACCAAATTTTGTTTCGATTCCTGCAGCCGTTTAGGAGTTGATAAGGGGGGACACACACACAGCCAGCCAGCCAGACAGACAGACAGAAGGACAGACAGACAGACACAGATTTGCCCGATCTCATAAGTCTACTTTTTCCTCATTTTTTCAAAATGTGAAAAGTAGGCTAAAAATGACAATTTCATTTTAAGCCTATCACACGTTCCGGTTCCCTTCATGAACCTCAACTACGAGAAGTTTAGTCAATGGACCGTGCTTGCCAAGGTGGGAGAGTGGTTATCGTGTCGGTCTACCAACCCCAAGCTTGTAGATTCGCTCCTGGCCGTGGTAAGTGATTTTTGAATGGCGACAAATATCACGACATGCAAGTCATACGTAGTTGGCATGTTAAAGAACCCATTTGAATTCAGTAGGCCGTGTTCTTAATGGCAAAATTAATCTCGGGATTTTCCGCCAAAACAAAGTTCCTCCATTCTCCACTAGAAAGCGCTATAGTGTCAAGGAGCTTAGATATCTAATCTCCTTGACCTTCATAGCGTTCCAAGGAACGACGAAATTTGACATGCAAGCTGCCCTCTGGGTGTTAAATAATAAAGCTTGCACCCGGCACCCGAGGCCATGCTATATTATTATTATTATTATTATTATTATTATTATTATTATTATTATTATTATTATTATTATTATATTATCATCACCGACAGTAGTGGCTACGCTGGCTAACGCGCAGCATTAGGTCATGGGGCCAAGCTCTCTGCTGACTCGGTAGACGCGTGGGTTCGAGCCCCACCGTCGGCCGTCCTTGAAATGGTTTTCCGTGGTTTGCCCATTTTCAACACCAGGCAAATGCTGGGACGGTACCTTCTAACAGGCCACGGCCGCTTCCTTCCACATCCTTGCCCAGTTTCATTCACCATCATTCATTTCATCTCTCATTAACTCCTCTAATGAGGTTGGCGTCAGGAAGGGCATCCGGCCGTAAAAACCATCGCCACAAAGACTTACATCGCATCTCATCCACGACCCCGTTGGAAAAACGGGAATAATAAGGGGTAGACATACATACATTATTATATTATCATCATCATCAAATGAATGGACACAGGTTTTAATAATCATGAATGAACATTGAATGATAATAGATCTATTTTAACAATCAAATACGCAAAGATATAGTTTTTAAATTTTGTGAGTGTTTGTTTTGATTTTGGGTTGATTGTGATTGTTTATTTCGTTCTTAACCTGATATATTAATGATGTTTAACGTATGTTTTCTAATTTCTTTGAGCAAATTACAAGCATTATTATTGAAAATGTGAGAGTGACCGAAGAAGGGAGCGGTTGGCAGTTGATTGTATTATTCAGCATTGATATACGGAAATTCTTATCACAATATTAGTGTGTATAATTCCGTCAGGAATTTTAAAAACTGACGTGAGGGCTGGAACGGGCTGCACTCAGCCTCGTGAGGACAATTGAGTAGCTGTCTGACGGTGCGGCAGCGCCCCGATCACGAAAACCAAGATTAACGGCCGAGGGGACCCGATGCGCTGATCACGCGTCACCCCAACATCTCCAGGTCAAATGGCTGGGCAGCTGTCGCTTGGCAGGCCTAGGCCCTTCATGGGCTGTAGTGCCATGGGAGGGGGTCGTTTTGCGTTTGTTTAGAAGTGAAGAAACGAACCCTCAGTTGTGCCTCACCTGACGTTCCAGCCCTCAGTCCAGAATTAAATTTCTTTCCAGAACCGGGAATCGAACCCTGACCTTCACGATGTCAGACAAGTATGCTAATCATTTCTCCACGAGGCGGACGGAAATATTTTACTGGAGTCCTCAAAAAATGTATTTCCGGAGTGTTGTGACACTTGCAGAGGTGTGCAATATTTCATTTATTCTTTTCCTCAACTAATGTAGTAACAAAATGTGTAAGGCGATGAAATTATTTCCGATGGTAAACAAACAGTCTTAATTATATTTCCTTTTAAGAAGCTGTTAGTAAAACATTTTTTTTATTTAGTCAATTTACCCTCTAGGTTGGTGGTTCCCAGGGATGCAGCGAGGGAACTCACCACTACCGCCTCTATGGGCAGTGTCCTGGAGCTGGGAACATCTGGACGGGATGGATACAACTGGGAAGGTGTGATCTGCACTTCGCCCAGGCGGCCTCACCTGCAAAGCCAACAGGGGCCTCATGAGGGAGGGGAGAGGATGGAAGATTAGGATGGATAGGCTAGGAAGAGGGTAGGAGGCGGCCGTGGCCTTACAGTAGGTAATGCCCCCGTGAATTGAATTATATTGAGACCACGATGGCTGTATCGGCAAATATGAGTAAAGTTATGGATGTCATAGTTGTGACGTGGATATTCATGACGTAGGCACGGATGACGTAGATTTCATGCAAGTAGGCTGATTGAGCTGATATTCTTGGTGACGTCATGATTTTGTTCGAGAAAGATCCGAGATTTACGACGCAGTCGCAGGAAACAAGGTATTGTGCTAAGGAAGAAGTTACGCTATTGGAGGAAAGGCTCGAACCAATGAACGATAGTTTGGAAGGAAGACGGAGATTGCTGAAACTACGATATTTGATTACTTTTGGCATGCAGATTTGTGGAAATCTATTTTCAGTTATGGCATTGATTTGGAATTTTGAAGAAATTAATTTTGAGTTTTTGAAATTTGAAAATCCGTCAAGTATAGCCAAAGTTAAAACTTCTAGCAATGACGCAGCAACAGGCTATGGAAGGGATGGATACGCCCCTTAAGAAGTTGATAAAAGGTCGTGCACAGGATAGAGGAGCTCTCATATCTCTCATACCGCTGATACCGCATATATATTTCAGATGTCATAGAGTCATTTTCGAGTGAATAAGTGAAGCAAGTTGTCTTTAGCGTGTGGTTAAAGCCCGGCGCATCGAACGAACACGGAGCAGTTCCATTTTACGCTGCTCGAAACTAGGTGAAGTTGAAACGCTCACATTAACGTTTCCACCAGATAAGATATCAAGCGTTAACTTCAGCCTTTATTATAATTCAATTGGGCAGTACAACATTGAGGTGTGTAGAAGATTTGAACAATTTCACAGTTATACATCGAAAGATATTGGCACTTTAAGGCCGCCAACAAAAGTGATTTTCTCGCCACATGAGAAACACTTTTAAAATTCCACATTATACACTACGGCTGACACGTGGATTGCAACAGTGATATTGGAGAATACGTTTGGTAATACAACGATACAGTCTACTATGGAACATTATAATCTTGCAGTGCTTTCGATGATTATAACAGTAGTTGAGATGGAAGGCTAAGGCTTTAATGCAATTGGGACATATGTCGTTGGAGTGAAATAACAGCATGGAACTTCGTTAATCGTCATTCTACAAAAGCGAGCATGTAGTGAACATCCAACTACACTCATGCATCGTGAATCCATCGCTGAATTATACCAAATGACAGTGGAAATATTTCCATACTCCACAACTATGAATATTTCTGCGGAAATAACTACAATAAACTTCATGAAGAATTACGACCGGAACTTCAGGGAACTTTCAAGAGAGGCCAGGGTTGTCCCGGCTCACAAAGAAGAGTTTTGCCAGAAGGATGTTTTCGTATCCATGGAGCAGTGCAATTTTCGGAGGAGGAAGCAGTTCGATTCTCCGAGGACGCTGATTCCAGGTTCGAGGACGGAGCACATCTTTACGCTGGTGAAATGCAACCAACAGCAGTTTTCTTTGAAAACTTTCCTCTAGAACTTCAATCAACAGATAAGGTAGTCGTGAATGTTTCTTGTATTATTTGAGTCTTGTAGCGATATCTGAGCAACCATTTTCCCATATTTTATGTCCTATCTTTTGCCCCATTTTCTTGATTGATATTTCTGTACTCAGTACACTTCGATGATTTATGCCTTTTTCTACGATTTGTTAAGACATTGTTATGTCATTGGCATACTTAAATAATTTTGGATCAGTTGAGACTGATATTAAATTCTTTCAGTAATTTGCATATTTTTGTAGTCACGATTTGACTGTAAAGTTAACGATTTGCTATGGCAGATTTGAATTCAGACAGCGTGTCATTTTATTAAAGTAATTCTATTCAGTAAATTACTTTGACCAATTTTCTGTTATCCTCAAGAAAGAAGAATAATTAAATGATTTTAGAGCGTTAAAATCTATTACGATATCGACGATCTTTGAAATACTAGTCGTCTTATGAACATGATTGCAACATAGACATTTATCATTGCATTATAGACAATTTTCTGAAATATGAACTTTGATTACGATTTATTGAATACACTATAGTAATGAACATTTGATAGGAGTTTTTCTCAATTATAGATTGGAACAATAATGTTTGCATTCCACAATCTAATTGTATTCTATTCGACTATTCATGCAGTTTAGATGAACTTTGATTGAAGATAGTATTTTTATACTGCGTTACTTTGAAGATATTAATCTCAATTTTGATAGACCAGGGAGGAGTGTCTAATCGTACTTGCTATTAAATTTATTTGTGATTGGCAAATTTTTACTTCATATCGATTCATGAATGAAACCCACGAAGGTTAAATAATAACAGTCATTAATACAATTGATGAATATAAGAATTTTTAAAGAGGAACAATGGATGTATAATCGTTAGTTCAGTGGACATGTAAAAGTCGCTGATGAATAATGCCCTTGAATAATGAAGGAGGTTCCCACAGTAATAAGCGAAGTTGATGAATTTATAAGTGGAGGTTTTTGTATGTAGTTTGGAAGATTTTTATGCCATATATATGAAGATATATGATGAATTTTGGGCCAATTTTTATGCAATTTTGTGCGTTTTGAGCGAAGTATTTTCCCGCTGAATGTATTGTTCTGGTTCTTTGAAAGTTATTCATATGAAGATACTGTTAAAATTAACAAGAGTGTTAAATAATTTGAGATGAAGATTTTGAATGGAGGTTACTGTCACAAATGAAAAATGAAAATCCACAGCCTGCTTCCAGTCTCCGACCGGGTCAGGAATGGAATGAATGAAGCCCCCATCTAGCGGCGAGGATATGAACTGTGCTGGTTGCCGAGGCCTGACGCACTCCTCTGGGGCAATGATTAAATGAATGACAGATGAAATGAAATGATAGTGGAGAGTGTTGCTGGAATGAAATTTTGACAGGGAAAACCGGAGTACCCGGAGAAAAACCTGTCTGCCTCCGTTTTGTCCAGCACAGATCGCACATGGAGTGACCGGGATTTGAACCACGGACCCAGCGGTGAGAGGCCGGCGTGCTGCCGCCTAAGCCACGGAGGCTTCAGGTTACTGTCACAAATAATAATAATTATTATTAAACCTTATTAAACCTGAATTTGACATTTAAATATAACTAACCTTCATTGGTCGATTATATCACCACGATTTGAGTAATTATCAACCGGATAAACGTGTGGTTTAATGTATTTCTTGTATAAATAATATAAACAATATAATATTGTAAATAATTTTGTAAATATCTTTGATAATAATTTGAAATTATAGTGATGAATAGAGGCGTGTATAAAATTTTCAATTGTCATTTGACATTGTTATAAACAATTTATTATTGTTATAAATAATTAATGAACTTTTGTTATCAACATTAAGAGTTTTGTTATTATACTCTAAACAACGCTAATTAAGAAGGTGGATTGAACAATTAAACATGATTTGGGATTGTTGGAGTATTCCACTGGTGTTTGAATGAAGCATTTAAGACATTTGCGTGATAATATTTCAGTTGAGATGTGAACATTTACGTGTTTTGAAAAGGAGAGCCAAGCTCTGAGGTAACTCGCTTATGCTAGGGTTGAACGAACGGGGAGTCCACTTTGACGATGCAGGTGCATTGCAGCTGGCCCGGACAACTGTATGACAGAGGCCAAGGACGTTTCCATAATAGCCTTGTGGCTATAAATAAAATGTGAAGTATATAAACACGCAAAACAATTGCTATATGTGTCTCGTCCCAAATCCCGTCTCCATTCCAAGTGCATTATTATTTTTACGTTGCTATGAGCTTGAGAAAGATGAAACATTGTATGTAGAGTATACAAGTCCTACAGGAGGACATGATTATATGGACGATGGCTTCTGATTGCCACGTATATTTTGTTGTTTTATTTTTGTTAAAATCATTCTTTATGTGAAATAAATTATTGTGCAGTTTAAAGTTTCTCGTCTTCGTTCTGGTTCATTTTAAATATCATGGTGGAGGTTATTGTGTGGGCATACATTAAGTGATCCAGTTGACAACCCAGTCCCCGAGATAAATTTAAGAGGTAAGTAAAGGTAAGTATGAACCCCCGTATATTTTGGTGTGTTCCACAATAATTTCTTGTTAACTATTGTGCTCTAATCTCGATAGTATCTGTCAGTGCCATTTTCATTGATGTAGCTGTGCCGGTGCGATTGATTATTGGCAATCCGATTGAGGGGGCGGATATCTGACAGCCTACTATCCGGATATCGGGTACAGTACCATCCGGGCATTTGCCCGAAGACGAAGTGGGAAACCACGGAAAACCACTTCGAGGATGGCTGAGGTGGGAATCGAACCCCCTCTACTCATTTGGGCCACCCGAGGCTGAGTAGACCCCGTTCCAGTCCTCATACCACTTTTCAAATTTCGTGGCAGAGTCGGGAATCGAACCCAGGACCTCCGGGGCGGCAGGTAACCGTGCTGACCGCTACGCTACGGAGGCGACTGTTAGTAAAACAAACTGCTAGCATTTGCCGACGATATTATTGTCATAACAGAGAATGAAGAGGAACTAAAAAGGATAGCTAAAGTGTTGATAGAGGAGGCACAAAAGTGGTTCTGAGAATCAATCAAGAGAAAACGGAGTGTATGGTAGTTACAAGAGAGAATAAAGAAGAAGCGATGGGGGTACTAGAAATAGGAAGCTTTCTGTTTAAGAAGACTGGATTCTTCAAATATCTAGGAAGCATCGTAAATTGGAATAACAACATGGAGGAAGAGATAATGAACCGTATAAAATCTGCAGAGAGGTGCATGTTTGCAATGAATAAACTCTTCAGCAGTAAACTGTTATCAAGGACATCAAAACTCCGTGTTTATTGTACGACCAGTATTGATATATGGGGCAGAGGCATGGACGCTGAGCAAGAAGATGGACAGGAGAATATTGACCTTTGAAAACAAAGTGCTAAGAACAATCTTCAGGTTGGTATTAGAGCAGGGAAACTTCAGAAGAAGAAAAAAGACAGAAATTCACGCACTGTATAACGAACCGGATGTGATAGCAGTAAAAAGGAGCAGAAGATTAGAATGGCTGGGACATGTACTGAGAAGGGGAGAAGGGATGGTAGAAAAGAGTGCTAGAAGGAAAACCACAAGGAAAAAGACCCCTCGGTAGACCAAAGTTGAGATGGCACGATGGAGTCAGGAAAGACCTGGAGGCCCTGGGAGCCAACGAGAATATGGCCGGATACAGAAAGCAATGGAAGAGGCTAAAGAGTGAGGCAATCACCCGACTTCGGTTCGTGTGGCCAAGTAAGTAAGTTAGTAAGTAAGTAAAACCATTTCCACTAAAAGAGGAACCTAGCTAATAGAGAATGTAACGCGTTTTAATTAGATTACTTTATTCTAGTCCTCGTGCACGTTTCAAGCAGAAGTATTCAAAAACTTTTTGCAATGAGCCACTCTTGAACTGATCTAAGATTCATGGACCATGAATTGAAGCCACCTGTTTTAGAGGATATATCCCGAAGTCAATGGAAAAAGAGGAAATGGGCCCAGCTCAGGTGTACTCGGAATCTCTAATTCTGAAAATATACAGACGCAATTCCTTTTTAGAAAGATTGTAAGTCCATATGAGAGAAATCATTACTGAGTAGACCATTAAAATCTGTAACCAGTTGGTTGATAAAATTATGTTGATGGTTGATTGGTTTGTTTCTTAGTTTAAGAGCTGCAAAAACGCGGTCATGTACCCCGTGTACTTTGGGTGTGTGTAGAATCTGTCTGATAACTGGTGTTAATTGTGATGACTGTATTAGTATGTGTTATCTGTTTTTAATTCAAGTAAGGACGGCAGCCATTCAATTTTCAAGTAGTTTCTACTTTTGATACCAATTGCTACCGTCCACGACACCTAGCTGTTGACTTCGCTACTAATAGATGCCATCGCAACCAGCGCCCGGTGACGAACTTTGGAACTTAAGAGCATTAATCAAATCTAACCTACAAATTTTGGCTTCACACGAGTGTAGTTAGTTACTTATTGTTGTTGTTGTTTTAAGGGGTGGAACTACGAGGTCATCTGCCCCTAGGTGTAGTTAGTGGAGGGTTCTTTTTCATGCCATAAATCTATGACATGGGACCGCCGGCTTTACTTCCCCTCTGAAGGAAGGCATACTGAAGGATTTTTAACGATCTTAAAAATCCGACGACTTCGGCCGGGTTTGAACCCGCGTCCTTGGGCATAGAAGCTCAGCATGCTACCAACTACGTCACTGAAGCCACCAAAATTGTTTTGAATAAAAAATTGTTAGTGCTTATTTTAGTGTAATAATCTGCACACCGCTGTAAAAGACTGGGAATCGTTGATGTAACCTCATCCAAGCAAGATGTTTGAAGGCAGTGGAGCGAGGTGTGGCCCGACCAGACCGGGCTTGGAGGAGGTACAGTGGGGCACATATCCACAATCGATAGAGGCGAGGGGGGAAGAAGAGACTACTGCTTCAATTATGGATACCATGTTTAATGAATTTAATGGTAGGCACAGCAATAAAGCTTGTTTAATCTAGCTCTCCTCTCTCACTGATATTGATATTCTCTTGTCTTCCTTATCTTTGCAACTGTTTCCAAGAGACAGTGGTGGGCAAACAATGGCCCGAGTAACCATTGCTAACAATAGACTACTATTAAATTAAAATTAATTATCATTTCATAACAACAAATTAATCCATGTCAGGGACGAAACTCTTTACAAAAAGACTGAAAAACTCTCAAACACAATAAAAAATGGAAAATTGATTTTTATGGGCATGTCCTCCATATGAATTTAAATAGACTAACCAAAAAGATCTTCGACTACTTTCGTAATAAAAAAACAAAACCTCTTTGGTTTAAGGAAACTGAGAAAGACCTTGTGGAACTCCAAATTACAAACACCATGCTCATGAACAAAACAGCCAAAACCATCACCAAGGATAAGAAACAACGGTTCCAAGTGAAACTCAAACAAAAGCATACGATCCACAACTCTGCCGAAGAAAGGGAAGCAAGATCTCAAAGGATGAGGCAATACTGAGCTAAAAGCAAAGCTCAAAACAATTAAAAATGATTGATTTCATGTACCCCAAAGTTGGGTGAAACAAATAAAGAAGAAGAAGAAGAAGAAGAAAATGAGTAGTGTTATTGAGGTTTTAAGGGGGAACATAACTTACACCTTTATGAGCCAAAACAATGAAAGTTTTAATATTATAACTGTGCCTGTCATAAATCTTATACAGGGTGTCTTTTATGTACCTTTGGAGAATGATAGGTCGTGTAGGGGACGGGTATAGATGTAATTGGATATAGGGAACTTGGGGTCGGAGCGGCCTCCTTAACCTCTAAAATAAGGGTTGATTCAGGCCCTCCACCCTGTCAGTTGGGAAACCGACCCAAGCCTCTATTACCTTTCTCAATCCTTTAGCTCTTGGCGAGATTCATTTTACCATGTGGCGCTGGCGTAATGGATAGCGTTGCGGTGTGAAAGCCCGGTAGTCCCGGGTTCGATTCCAGGCTTGGGCATTTTTTAAATGTTATTCGTCGTATTGTAGTCACATGATACAGTATGGTGCTACGTTCATGTTTTGTAATTGTATTGCCTATTAAAAGAACTTTGTGACTAATTACGGAACTGCGGTAGTTTTAACATCGTGCCTTCTAATGATTACCCTACGGCAAATATTAAGCTAAGCATGCCTAGCCTAGCTAAACCTTACTTTCTCTTGCAAATCAACGTGATTTAAACGTAATAACGGACTTAAACAATTTAATGCTACGATGTGCACAAAGATTGGTTTAATTTACCGCAGGTATCAATAACATTTTTTTTTGCCTAAGCCCGAAATCGAACACGGGACTACCGGCCTTTCGCAACGCAGCGCTATCCATTACGCCAGCGCCACATGGTAAAATGAATCTTGCCAAGAGTTAAAGGATTGAGAAAGGTAATAGAGGCTTGGGTGGAGGGCCTGAATCAACCCTTATTTTAGGGGTTAAGGAGGCCGCTTTGACCCCAAGTTCCCTGTCTCAAATTACTTCTATACCCGTCCCCTACATGACTTATCATTCTCTAAAGGTACATAAAAGACACTCTGTATAATAATTATACAGTATACATTTCCAAGTAAACATACTTCTTGCTGTTAGAAGCAAAGTTTTAATATTTCAAAATCAGATCGTCACACATTTTATCCAGTTTTCAAAATGTAGCCTAGTTGTTGCTTTGTGCTCATCTTCACCGTTTCCCTCATATCCCCCATGATTATGGTAATATTTTTACTTTTTTTAAAAGAGGGTGTTAAACCCTCGGCTACAAAACGAATTTCACTCATTTCCATCTTCTTCTTCTTCTTATTATTATTATTATTCTTCACCTTCGTCATCTTTTTCTTTAGTGTTTGTCCCGCCTCATGGCAGGGTCCGCTATGTGAATACGCTGGGCCATGTCAGGATATAGGTTGACGCTTTTCAGATCCCTGTGCAGTCTATCGGCCCAACGTTGTCTCGATCGCCCCTGTGTTTTTTTCCCCGGTGACCTAGAGTGTGTAGCCCTGTTTTGCAATGGTGTCCGCTCCTGACCGTAGCACATGCCCAAACCATCGCAGACGACCCTCACGCATTTTGTTGTTGATTGCCGCGACACCAAATTGTTCCCTTATTCTTTCATTGGGGCTGTGATCCAACCTAGTAATGCCAGCACCTTGGTCTCCATGACACTTAGCCGACGTTCTGCTTCCTTGGTGGTCGGCCAACATACAGTACCATAAAACGCCAGGGGATGGATGACAGTGCGGTAAATATTCGATTTTAGGTGGTCTTTCATCTGGCGATCGCACATGACACCTGTCGTTGCTCGCCACTTCATCCACGCAGCATAATTCTTACGTTGGCCTCCTCGGCGAGACGACCTTCAGCAGTTATCGTAGAGCCAAGATACTTACATTTTGTCGTTCGGGACAGGTCATCGCCGTCGATTTGGATTGTTCCGATTTCTCCTGCATCCGATATCATATATTCCGTTTTGGCTTTGATTTAACCGATCACTCCATTCCTGGACTAATTTCCAAATTATTGATTAATTAAGCGTTTATATTTTCTTACATATTTTGAGCAAACTCAAAAAATAGTTGTGACTTTTTTATAGAAAGACTCATTGAATCCACAGATGTTTGAGTGAGATTTCTTTGGTAGGGCAAGGTTTAACATCCACTTAAAAAAGGAAAAGTCCAACATTTCCTATAAATATGGGAAATATCAAGGAAACGGTGAAGATCGGCACAAAGTCAGGCCCAAATTTAGAAAAATGAAAAAAAAAACTAGTTATGATTTGAATGTTGCAAATTTAAACCTTTGCTTCTTGTGTGTGTTTCCTTGGAAATGTATGTAATTGTTGTACAAGATTTAGGACAGGCGCAGTTATAATATTAAAATAGTTATTGCTTTGGCTCATCAAGTTATATGCTCCCCCTTAAGGGGCGGAACTACGAGGTCATCTGCCCCTAAATGAATAGTGTCTCTCAATGACATGCTTAGACATTATTGTTCAGTTATTCGTCCAGAAGGCCTGTACGCAGTAGAATGCCTTGCATTGAACAGGAAAGGTTCCATTGAAAAGGTAGAGGCTAAAGAAAGAAAAATCCCAAGAATGATACTGGGACCAATCAAGGGAAATGGAGAGTTCAGGAGACAGCGTAACAACGAACTCTACCTAAGTGTAGAAAAGATAACAGACATCATAAGGAAAAGGAGGATTAGTTTCTATGGCCTCATAATGTGCATGAACATCAGAGACTGACCAACCGCATCTTTTCCTACTTTGTAAACAAGAAAGCGAAGATACCTTGGTTCACCGAGATTGAAAGAGATCTTCTGGAAGTACGGATTACGTTTGAAGATATCCAGGAACGTGCTTCTCTTCAGAGAAAACTTGGAACACACCAGCGATTCTCGGAAAAGCCAAAGTTAAAACAGAGAAAGAAGTGGACTGATGAAAGAAAGGAGGCTCGCAGAAAATTCATGCGAGAAAACTGGTCTCTTGTGTTTTAGATAATAAGTGGATTGGCATTGCCTCCTTCAGGGATAGATGGACAATTGGATGACATGTCTTCAGCTACCGTTGCCATGAATACGGACTTGCGATTAGTTCATCAGTTTATCAGAGCGTACTGTTGCCATGGATAGGGACTTGCGATTAATTCATCAGTTTATCAGAGCGAAAATAGTTTTCTGGGATTATCTTTGAAACTGTTGGTTTTAGGGCCTTAAAATGTGGTTTTCGGGCACCCCGAGTATTGTTTCTCACATCGAGGGGCGTAAAATGAGCTATGTCCGGCCTTTATGCGACTACGGTACTTCGACATTTTGCCCCAGTTAAGTATAACAAAAATTTAAAATCACATTTAACCCCTTTTGACTCCTTTAAAATCGGAATTTTTAAAAATCCATTCTTAGTGCGCATATACACTACGGTAGGAACATATCTTCAAATTTTCATGCAATTATCTCCAGTAGTCTTTGCTGTGCGTTGATTATCAGTCAGTCAGTCAGTCAGTCAGTCAGTCAGTCAGTCAGTCAGTCAGTCAGGACATCTTGCTTTATAGGTATAGATATACTGAACCTTTCAGAAAAGCAGTGTTTAATGTAAGAAATCTTAATCAAGGGGTCGCGCTCAGTTCCTATGTGATTTTTACGTTCGCCAAACAACATGCTCTACTGAGGTAAGGGTCATAGGATTTAAACTATAATTAAGAAAGAAAGGTGACAAGATATAAACTAATAACATGATTTAATGACTAAAAGTGCATAAAAAGAAAATAAACAACAATAATAAAAATAAATCCTCCCTGAATTTCCCATGACAGAAATCTCTATCAATTCTGAGGAGTCAGACGGATCTCCCCTTTATTAAAATGTGGATCCAGGTTCCACTAACTTGCAATTTGGGTTTTATGTATGCGTAATGACTAACTACGAGGAATGAGTACTTTGGATGACTGTTCGTTTACAGCGGGTTAACAGCCACGGTGCTTACGAACAATCATCTCGTAAATCAACGTTTACGGATATGGAACATGACATTAATAAAAACCCTTTAAACTGTAATGCTGACACACACCCTAAAATCTACTATTTACAGGAATCTCTCTCGAGACCCTCATTTAGCGCGATGACGCACTTGACTATGAGCTGCCAACACTGGCCAATTGCTCAATACACAAGCAAGGAAATACAGCATAGCACGTGACTCACGGGTCACTGAATGGAATATAAACATGGAATAAACCAACAACAACAAAAGCCTGACTGGCTGATATTACTTTATATGAACAAAACTGCATGTTAAGCTAACGCTTCGGAGATTATCGTGATTCGTAGGCAACTCCCATTTATTTAAACAATTTTTATCATTGATCAGTTCTTAATTCTGTATTTCAAGTTATTACGGAGCCACACAGGCACTCTCCCCTAATGACCTGGCTAGCAACCTTCAGTCCATCTTGTGAAACAGCTCCCCTCTTCCTCAATTACCTGTCATTGTCCCCAAGTCCAGTGTGTAAAAATAACTGACCAGCTGTGCCATTATCTCAAGGAATCAACAGCAACAAATCTCAACCACCTCAACATATGGTCAGACATTAATCAAAATATCCACAATTGCCCTCGCAAGGTCACAATATGGATTTGGCACCAAGCTGCCAGAAATCAGTCTACGCTGAAATTCCCGCTTGTAATGACCACAAATACACACACTCACACACACACTTCAGGGAATGACATGACGTTTTTCACACAGATCGGCTGAATGGATGCTCACAAACAATTGAAAACAAATATTAAAACCTACGATAGAGCTGACTGCTCTTCGTCACAAATCACATTGCTCCAAAGGCAATAATCTCACTGAATCTGATCAATAATAAACCAAAAGAAATTAATTACCCTCCAATCTACTGTATAATTATATTACTTCAGTCCTAATTCTGAAACACAACATATCTCCGAGAGACGTTTTTAACCGCATCGCGTAACATATGCAAACACGGTCGTCCACATAGCTACGTTAGTTAAAACAACAAACAAGAAAAGAACCTTCTACTAATTACATATGCGAGCTGTTTCCATGCAAAAGGTGTGTCAGACCAAAACTAAATATACTACGTTAATCACACAAGCAAATTATTTACAAAACAAAATATGTCCCATATACCATAAGTTAATTTATCAGATAATAATAAATATTATTCTGTACTCATCCTCGGTCAGCCACCCGTCAAAGAACATCCGCAGCCATCTCCCAACTGGATGCTTCTTATCTCATCTCAACCATCTTGGCGGAGTCTTGATATTTCCAGGCTTCCTCCATGGTCAATGATGTCGTCTCTCGTGCTGATTCAAAAATTAAATTATTATACACTTGATGTCTAACTACTAAATTCGCCGTTCGGGTACTTCTTTCCCCAAAACTGTCTGTTGGCGAATTATCGATGATACTGCCCCTACAAATATAGTACTGTGACTATCTAACACTGAATTTAACACTTTTAATAATAATTTCTGTGTCCTTCATGACACGCAAAAGTATAAATGTCTACGTCCTTAGACGCGCAAAAATGTAACAAGCTGTGTCCTCAGACAAACCAAAGTAATAAGCTCTGTCCTCAGACGAACCAAAATAATAAGCCATGTCTTGGCTCTTCACGCCACTTATAAATGAACCGGCCCTAGGTACACATAGAGGGGGAAATTTTATAAAAATTTCAAAAAATAATAGTGGTACAGGAATGAAATAAATATCACTGAACTCGAAAAATAGCGCAGGTCAAGAATATGCCCATTAATCCTAGAATCGATCGTAGAGATGTTGTCTAGCCGATCTCCCACGTTAATACTAGCCATAGCGTACCCAAGCTAGACTTGCCGCGCTGGTAAGCATTCTTCTCCCATTGGTTCCATATTTTCTGTAACTTGGCGGTTTTTATCAGACCTTGGCCTAGCAGGAGTGTCTAGCATATACATCAGCCACTCACGTTACTGCATCATATTTTTTCTCGGCGCGAATATTACAATGCACATACCAGAAGCATGTCTCACTGCGCGTCGCTTCTATTTTGAGGTGGCCACCACCTGTCCTTCTGAATCATTGCTATGGTCATTCTTTTCACAATCCTAAGTATTTAGCCTTTGTCAAACAGCTTCAGGAATGTCCCCACTGTCTCCAGCAAATGCTTGAAATTTCCTCATCTCCGTCTGGCTATTTTCATGATGCTGGTAGAAATATTTATTAATTGAAGAAATAAAACATCGAATCATTTATCCATCAGAGGGAAAAGGGTTCAATACATACATAAATTATATATAAACTTTTCAACTGACGGTGGTTTTGAGGCCTGGGGGATGTGAAACGCGAAGATATGTCGAAATTTTCCGGAAATTGAATCATGGTACTGTGCCCATTTACGATGGTGTGGTCTGGCGTGAATTCAAAGGGAGAGCGCTAACGACGTCAGCGAGTAGGTTCCGAGTTGTCAGCCCAGCAGAGTTTGAACGAGCCGCGTGTTTCACATGGTGCCAACGGAAGTTGAAAGCTATTATTCTTATAAAGCTTGTGTTATGGAAGAAGGTTATACCAGCACTTCAGAATGAAGTTAGGAGTAATTCACCAGCTTATTTCTGTTGTTTTATTGGAATTTACCAACCTTCTCGATCTTTCTATGGTTATAGCCAAAGAGACGAAAGATCCAACATTACGTAATGCGAGTTCACAGATCGATATGTGTCCTTGGGACAGTATATAAGCCAGCCCTGGCAGAGGTCAGGTACCTCACATCTCACTCCGACACAGTCATCGAATCGTCATAATAGTCCACGTGTGTGTGTGTGTCCACGACAGTGAAATACGCCGTTATTCTGAACGAGCGCTCCTTGGAGCTAGGCAACATATACAACACCACTATGCCCGAGTGGACATATACTTTGTGCTTCGTTTGTGGTAATATAACAGTGCTTCGAAACTTATAATATTCGCTGGTTGAACACTTCAACATATTCCATGGTATGTGAGTGACGTTAGATCAGGTAGGTTTGGATTTTTTAATTTATATTTTAATATTTTTATCGCAGTTGGAACAAAAAAGTGCACGTTTTTAAGCGTGTTCTCGGCTCGGGGTGGTTGGAAAATGTAGTTCTTGGTTGCGATGTAATCGTTATACATCAAAAAGTTATGCTGTATGACTGTGAAATACGTAAATTAATTCACTTATTTTATATCGGTTTGTATTTGTACGAGGAAATAACACATGGTTCAACAGCTAGCCACTTCAGCAAATGCTGTACAGCGTTGCTGAGATGAAGCCCATCACCGCCGAGCGAGACGCGCCATGGTGCGTGTGGGCTCCATCTCAGCAACGCTGTACAGCTGTTCCCGGAGCGGCTAGCAGGTGAAACATGTGTTATTTCCCCGTAGAAATACAAACCGATATAAAATAAGTGAATTAATTTACGTATTTCACAGTCATACAGCATAACTTTTTGATGTATACCGATTACAACGCAACCAAGAACTACATTTTCCAACCACCCCGAGCCGAGAAATAGTTACCATACAACAATGATAACAACTTTGTTTCTTGGACACACACAATTGTGAAATTAATAAACCTGTTATACAACATTCCAATGTATATTGTGTTAAAATTTGGATTCAATCTGATGACGGGCTTTTGAGATAATAATTCTTAAATGTGACGCATGGTTGAAACACGCTTAAAAACGTGCACATTTTGTGTTCCAACTGCGATAAAAAATATTAAAATATAAATTTAAAAATCCAAACCTACATGAACTAACGCAAAATAGAACGACGAAAATGATGATGTTATTGGATTTTATGTAGGTCTATTGGTTGCTTCACAAGCAACCTTCAAACTCGAGTGCACATAATAATTTGGTCGACAGTAGATGTTAGGCCTCTTAAAACAACAATTATCATCATCCCTTTCTCCTAAATAAATGGGTATAGTTATACCTCTTTGTCTTTATCAAGAAGTATAATTTCTTGGTTGAAGACCTTAGAATCTACAGTATTTACCTCCACCAAACACCAGAGCCTCGGAAAACTACTAACATCATTGAAGAAAAAAAGGGAAGACATGGCTCAAGTTTATTATGAAACCAGAGACTTGATCGACCGGATATAGACAACAGCCAACTCTGAGTTGAGGCATGTGTTGACATGTCTGGCTGTCCTTGGTTTTCACCACCTTAATTGCCGACAGCAGTGGCTACGCTGGCTAAAGACCAGCGTTAGGTCATGGGGCCAAGCTCTCTGCTGACTCGGTAGACGCGTGGGTTCGAGCCCCACCGTCGGCCATCCTTGAAATGGTTTTCCGTGGTTTCCCCATTTTCAACACCAGGCAAATGCTGGGACGGTACTTTCTGATAGGCCACGGCCATTTCCTTCCACATCCTTGCCCCAGGTCGCCCACGGGCGTCCATTAGAAAGACCTGCACTCGGCCCCTGAGGAGACCACACGACAAAAAAAAATCTTTCCATGATCCTAAAGTGACTTGTGTATGCCAACTATGTGGACAAGCATGTGAACGCTACCACTTAGAGCTCTGTGGTAAAAGAATACAATCAATCAAAAACTATGCAATTCAAATCCCCAGAGCGCAATTTTAGTGTACATGTTCATTCTTTATTTGGGATTGCTATTTGGCTGCAATACAATTATTAATTAATATCCTGAACTAGCACCAACAGCTAGAGTTCACGTACTATGTGAGATCGTTTTGTTCTTTAGTTCAAATAACATTTTCGAATAACACACAATAGGCTGTTACAAACGCTTTAAAATAAAAATTATCAACTTGTCATTCTTCAAATTCGATGCGTATAGAATGCCAACGGAAGGCAAACCATTGGAGTTCCACATAGACCAGCCATGACATCTGGCGGAAAAGTTTCACATAAGATAATCTTCATAAAGTGAGTGCATTCTAGTGGCATTAATAGGAAACTTTTCAATTACAGCTGTTCCAACGCCCAGGCCGGTGCGCTGCTCACATCCAGTTGGCGGTGTTTGTCACCCTCATAGTTCATGTGGTTGCTGTTAGATGTCTCTCGTGCAGATCCGGTGGTGAATGTTGTTTTAATTAAATATATATTCTCCATTGTAATATGCACAATATAATGATTAATTTTATAACGCCTGAGCAATCACAAAACAATAAATATTAAAAAAAATAAAACAAAAACAAAAAACAACTATGAGTGGTTTTGAGCCTCGGCCAAACAGCCAAACATGGCCACCGAAATGCATCGTTATCAAGTTCAAATAAAATTTTCAAATAACACACAATAGGCTGTTACAAACGCTTTTGCAAAAATCGAAGGTAGGTAAAAAATAACGAGAATTTTTTGTTACGTTGTCACGGTGAAAAGTAGCGGCGTTACACCCACGTTAGAAATAACGCAAGTAACGCATTATCAGGACCAGTACATAAATATCCCTCGCGTCATTACAGAAAATAATAAAAATGACGTAACATTGTACGGGCCAGACACAACATAGGCTAGTAAACAATATGTCTAATATAATATAATGCGCACATTCCAAGCAGTCACGGCGTATCGTGAAGTAATAATGGCTGACCTTACAACCTCGCCTTCAAGGTCTCCTTCTCTACTTGGACCAGGTGTAGCCATGGAGGCTCTACCACCCACACAACACAACATGGTCGAATTGGAGCAACTTTCCCACGATAGATCAAAGACACCACACACGATTCTGGTTTTCGTTGCTTCGGGCGATGGCGCGCGTCTAAGTGGGGCGGTGTGTGTGTGTGTGTGTCTGTATGATGAAAGAAAAAATTAAAAATCTCTTAACTTTCAACCAGTGTTGTGCAGGTTAGAACGCTCATATATTCCATCCTAGGTTTTGCTTTCTTTTCCCCACCAGGGCTGTACGAATTCCAACATAGAATCATTCAAATGTGTCAATAAGAACGATAGAAAGAAAGAAAGAAAGAAAGAAAGAATGAAAGAAAGAAGGAAGAAAAGAAAGAAGGAAGGAAGGAAAAAATGAAAAGTGACAGAAAGAGAGAGATAACTAAAGAAAGAGTGAGAGAAAGAAAGAAAGAAAGACATGGAGAAAGAAAGATAGAAAGAAAAACTGAAGAAAGTAAGAGAGAAAGAAAAGAGAAAGAAATGTAGAAAAAATAGAAAAGAGAAAAAATAAAGAAATAAAGAGAAGAGAAAGAAATGAAGAATAAAATAAAGAAAGAGAAATAAATGAAGAAAGAAAGAAAGAAAGAAGGACATGGGGAAAGAAAGACAGAAAGAAAAAAATGAAGAAAGCAAGAGAGAAAGAAATGAGATAGAAATGAAGAAAAAAAGAAAAGAGAAAATTAGGAAATAAACAGAAGAGAAAGAAATGAAGAATAAAATAAAGAAAGAGAAATATATGAAGAAAGAAAGAAAGAAGGAAGGACATGGAGAGAGAAAGAAAGAAAGAAAGACAGAAAGAAAAAATGAAGAAAGTAAGAGAGAAAGCAAAGAGAAAGAAATGAAGAAAAAAAGAAAAGAGAAAAAATGAAGAAATAAAGAGGAGAGAAAGAAATGAAGAATAAAATAAAGACAGAGAAATAAATGAAGAAATAAAGAAAGAAGGAAGGACATGGAGAAAGAAAGACAGAAAGAAAAAATGAAGAAAGTAAGAGAGAAAGAAATGAGAAAGAAATGAAGAAAAAAAAGAAAAGAGAAAATTAAGAAATACATAGAAGAGAAAGAAATGAAGAATAAAATAAAGAAAGAGAAATAAATGAAGAAAAAAGAAGGAACGACATGGAGAAAGAAAGAAAGACAGAAAGAAAAAAATGAAGAATGTAAGAGAGAAAGAAGAGAGAAAGAAATGAAGAAAAAAAGAAAAGAGAAAAAATGAAGAAATAAAGAGAATAGAAAGAAATGAAGAATAAAATAAAGAAAGAGAAATAAATGAAGAAAGAAAGAAAGTAAGAAAGAAAGAAAGAAAGAAGGACATGGAGAAAGAAAGACAGAAAGAAAAAATGAAGAAAGTAAGAGAGAAAGAAACTAGAAAGAAATGAAGAAAAAAAAGAAAAGAAATAAAGAGAAGAGAAGAGAAAGAAATGAAGAATAAAATAAAGAAAGAGAAATAAATGAAGAAAGAAAGAAAGAAAGAAAGAAAGAAAGAAAGAAAGAAAGAAGGACATGGGGAAAGAAAGACAGAAAGAAAAAAATGAAGAAAGCAAGAGAGAAAGAAATGAGATAGAAATGAAGAAAAAAGAAAAGAGAAAATTAGGAAATAAACAGAAGAGAAAGAAATGAAGAATAAAATAAAGAAAGAGAAATATATGAAGAAAGAAAGAAAGAAAGAAGGAAGGACATGGAGAGAGAAAGAAAGAAAGAAAGAGAGAAAGAAAGAAAGAAAGAAAGAAAGAAAGACAGAAAGAAAAATGAAGAAAGTAAGAGAGAAAGAAAAGAGAAAGAAATGAAGAAAAAAAAGAAAAGAGCAAAAATGAAGAAATAAAGAGAAGAGAAAGAAATGAAGAATAAAATAAAGACAGAGAAATAAATGAAGAAAGAAAGAAAGAAGGAAGGACATGGAGAAAGAAAGACAGAAAGAAAAAATGAAGAAAGTAAGAGAGAAAGAAATGAGAAAGAAATGAAGAAAAAAAAGAAAAGAGAAAATTAAGAAATAAAGAGAAGAGAAAGAAATGAAAAAAAAAGGAAGCTTGTAGTTTAACGTGACCGTTAATCTTGAGATCATGAGCCACGGGACCTCCTTTTTACGTGGAATCCGAACCACAGGACATGGCATTTCACTTCGAAAATCTCACATGCATTGACCGGGAATCGAACCCGGACCGCCTTGGTGAGAGGCATACAGCTAGACCGCTGAGCCACCACGCCCCCAGAAAGAAATGAATAATAAAATAAAGAAAGAGAAATAAATGAAGAAAAAAGAAGGAAGGACATGAAGAAAGAAAGAAAGAAAGAAAGAAAGACAGAAAGAAAAAAATGAAGAATGTAAGAGAGAAAGAAGAGAGAAAGAAATGAAGAAAAAAGAAAAGAGAAAAATGAAGAAATAAAGAGAGTAGAAAGAAATGAAGAATAAAATAAAGAAAGAGAAATAAATGAAGAAAGAAAGTAAGAAAGAAAGAAAGAAAGAAAGAAAGAAGGACATGGAGAAAGAAAGACAGAAAGAAAAAATGAAGAAAGTAAGAGAGAAAGAAACTAGAAAGAAATGAAGAAAAAAGAAAATAAATAAAGAGAAGAGAAGAGAAAGAAATGAAGAATAAAATAAAGAAAGAGAAATAAATGAAGAAAGAAAGAAAGAAAAGAGAAAGAAATGAAAAAATAAGAAAAGAGAAAAATGAAGAAATAAAGAGAAGAGAAAGAAATGAAGAATAAAATAACGAAATAGAAAGAAATGAAGAAAGAAAGAAAAGAGAAAGAAATAATGTTATCTGCCATCGCCTCTCGAATGCATCCAACGACAGGAACGAAGCAAGAATGCGTGGAAGAGAACAAGCAATTGCAGTACTGCTTATTTCTTGCCTAGAAACACGACGTAACAAGAAAATATATTAAATTACTGAACAGTTATCTCATGAAACAGTTAACGTTCAGAATGTTCTCTATTCCACAGTAAGAGCTTCCAAAACATTTCTTTGCAACCGATATAATGGGCCCATAAAGCAAGTATTATCATGAAAAAAAAAAAAGTTAGAAGTTCCTAAGGTACACTGTGAAACATCGGTCATGGATATTTTAGTATGCTATTAGTATTATTATTATTTTCGTTTCGGTCTAGGGACCACGAGCCAATTTCAATGCTTTGTCCTTTGCTGTTCATTCTTCTTCCTCCAGTATTCCTTCAACATCTCACTATGTATCTTCCTTTCCTCGGACCATTTCGAGCCGGTTTTCTTTCCCTTCCTCCCTTGGAATTCTTCAATTTTTAGCACTTTTTTCCTAAAAATATCTCTCTGTGGTGTATCGTCTTTTATGATATTGTTTCTTTCCAAATCCTTTTTGACTTCTTGTACCCAGGTTGTTGTTGACTTCTTGTTCCACAGGAATGTTAACCTACTGTCATCCATCCTGTAGCAATCTCCTCTTCCGTATTGTTTCTGAAATGTTTTCTATTTTTCGATATATTTCATAATTACTTCTTAATTTCCAGAATTCTGCAGTTTTCGATGGACCGAGTATTTTGCGTATAATTTCTTTCTGCTACTTCTAATTTATCCAATGTGTAGTTCAGTACGAGACATTCACTCGCATGCAGACATTCCGGTTTGACTACGGTTTGTAGTGCTGTATTTTAAGATCTTTAGACAAACATCTTTTGCTGTAGGTATTCCTAGTTATGCCATACGCTCCTTCCATCTTTCGTATTCTTTCTTCTACAGCAGATTTTTCCAACTCATTTTCTTTTGAATAATTTCCCCCAAATCTTTGAACTTCCTTACCCCCTTTATTTGACCAATTTCTGTTACTAGGATTTCTGGATCATTTTTTAGCCTACTTTTCACATTTTTCAAAAATGGAGAAAAAGTAGACTTATGAGATCGATCCGGGAAAATGTGTGCCTTTCTGTCTGTCTGGCTGGCTGTGTGTGTGTCCCCCCCCCCTATCAACTCAAAAACGGCTGCAGCAATCGGAACCAAATTTAGTATGAGTAAAGATGTATACCGGAATATCTCAAGCCCATATTTGAAAATGATGTCAGTGCTACCAACAGCTGAAAAAACGTACTAGAAATTTGAGCTCCATGTCGGATATCTTGGAAGGTATGCATGTGAGGTATTCCAAAATTGGCACATATGTAGATAATATTATTTGAGTTTAATTCCGAGGAGGCCATACATGACAGTGTTGCCAAAATAATTTTAACCCTTCTGATAGGTCCAATTTTTGAATGCATATAACTTCTACACTATCAATTGGATTTCAACCAAATTTTGTATGTAATATGTGTACATAACCACATATGACTGAACGTATTCTTAAGAGCCACCAGAGCTGCCAACTGTTAATAATTGCTCTCTCTATTTTTTATCCAAATACCAATATATCATAAAGTATGCATGCCGACAGCTTTAAACTATGCACACGTATAGGACCTGACATTTTTGATTAATTTGGAGTAATTCATATAAGTCAGTGCTGCCAACATGATTCTATGCCTGCTGATATGTCCAATTTTAAAATCATGTAACTTCTATACTAACAAATAGATTTCATCTAAAATTGGCACAACAAGATATCATAATATTTCAGATTACTTCTGACCAGCACACGCATGACATTGTTGCCAAAATGCTTTTACGCGTGCTGATAGATCCAATGTCTAACTGCATGTAACGTCCATTGGACTTCAACCAAATTCTGTATTCTGTACCTTAAGAGATGGAACTAAGAATATATTCAGTCACCAGGGCTGCCAACTGTAGTGCTCTATTAGGCTGCATTATACCAGGTATATTTCTAACTGATTATACATTTCGATATTGCCAACTTAATTTCGTCATTATTCTAGATAGGTTCATATACTGTTGATTAATCATTGGCATGAATCTTAATTTTAAGAAAAGTAGGCTCTTATGTTCGTTACGGAACTTCTTGTTAGGTTTGTCGTAAATTTGTATTTTTCTACAGAAACTCTTAAACCTGTTTTGATGGCTATCTCTTCTAAGAGATTGACCTGTATTGCTGCGTTATCCAGATTTTATTAAAGTATGTTAAGTATGGCAAAATCATCTGCAAATGATGGACAGTTTATTTCAATATCTCTGATCGTTCATCCCATGGTTATTGGTTATAGCTTAATTTCTTCCAGTTTTTCTTTGCAAATTCTTACTACTTTCTCCAGGGCGCAATTGAAGAGGAACGGAGACGAGCCATCACCCTGCCTTACACCTATATTTATTTTGAATGGTTTAGATATTTCACCCTGGAATTTTATTTTTGATATTGTGTCTGTGAGGGTGTCACGGATCAGGTTTGCCAATTTTGATTTAACTCCAAATTCTCGGATTATTATTATTGTTATTATTTTGATAGGTTATGCTCAACAAAAGAGAGCGTTAGAACTTATTAGTGGTCGAACATCAATTCCTCTCGGTTTTCCACTAGGTCCTCCAAGTGACCCAAAAATGAGTTCCTCAACTGCGCTCAGTCTTTGGTAAGGGGTCCGCAAAGGGGTTATCCCCAATGACGTAAACAAATGTCTCATAACTCTCCTGCTCGCATACCAAGGGCCGGGTCAAACACCTTCTGCAGGGCTTTTCCTGTTCATATTTTTATTTAACAACAGTGATTAATATCTAGTTCTTTATGTATTATGTTTATATCCGATTTAACGAATGAGTGAACTTGACTTCAGAGCGATTGACCGACGACGTGGTGGTGTTCACAAGACATTGTTGTGCCATTGGTCAACCGCTCTGAAGTCAAGTCCGCTCATTCGTTAGACCAGGTATAAAGTATTTGGCACATTATTACTTATATGGCAGAAAATAAAATTGATTTAAAATTAATCATAACATTCTTTTAAATAAGTCTGTCAAGTTTTCTATTTTTTTTCTACAAATTGTATGCATTTTTTTAAAACATGTGCATAATTAAATGTGTGTATGTTTTGTAACCTAGTCAGACATTACAAAATTAAATTTAGATAATAATAGGTGTATAATTTGTAAACTTAAAAATGCAATCACTGAATCAGTGGTTGTTGTACTGCTGAAATATAACTGACCACGGAAGGCTATTTTGAGAAGTTACACTTAATGTGTTATCATTATTAGAAGTTATATTAGAAGCATTGATTATAATAAATGGTAGAAGTGAGCATGGAAGACCTGTGTCATTCTAAGAATGCATAAGGATAAAGAGACCGCGACCGAGCGGAGTTGAGGGACTCCTCTGGCGACTACCTGGAGTGTCGAGTGGAATTGAGGTAACCCTGGCTACCTGACTCAGGTACCCGAGTGGAATTGATGCCCGCCCTTATTAGCGCAATGTTTCCTCTTTTCTTCCCAATATCTCTTGATCCGTTCATTGTGCTCTCTACTGTCCATCGTATATCCTTCCGTGTAGGATTCTCGGCATTTTATTATTTGTGTCGGTTTATTAGTGCTGTAAATGTTGTTGTATTGTGAGTGATTTCTTCGTTGATACCAATTACTTGTACGTCTTGTGTTATTTCTACCAGACAATTTGTGTGTGGCTTAAAGGTTTCTTGCTTAGTCTATACAGGGTGTTCTCAGCAAGCCCTACTTCGTGCTGTAACTCGTTAGGTTTTCAAGATATTTTAATTTTGACACGTGCTTTGGAAAGTACATTTTAAGCTCTAAAACTTTTGTTTCGTTGGTTTTTGTGTGAAGTTCGCGCATAACGCGCAAATCAACTTTTTGTGGCATGGTTTTGGCACTTTTTTTTTGCCCAAATCGGTTTTTTGACATCACCTATCGAAAGAGCGACATCGAATTAGTCGAATAAGCCACCAAAATATCAGGTTTTGCCCAAATCAAACTCGCAAAATGCGAGTTTGTGTTTAGATTGGTTCGACCGGGCCGAGGCAGGTCGCATGCTATAAGCGGACGAAAATCTAAACACAAACTCGCATTTTGCGAGTTTGATTTGGGCAAAAACTGATATTTTGGTGGCTTATTCACTAATTCAATGTCGCTTTTTCGGTAGGTGATGTCAAAAAAATCGATTTGGGCAAAAGAGTGCCAAAAAAGTTGATTTGCGCATTATGCGCGAATTCACACAAAAACCAACGATACAAAAGTTTTAGAGCTTAAAATGTACTTTCCAAAGCACGTGTCAAAATTAAAATATCTTGAAAACCAAACGAGTTACAGCACAAAGTAGGGCTTGTTGCGAACACCCTGTATATTGAGCCCGTCAGAGGAGCTGCCAGGATAGCCAACAACCGCAATGACTTCCCTAACATCTCATCCGCCGGACCTAACTGCCGGGAGGATCAGGTGAACTTCCAAATAGGCCAAAGCGGCACGAGAAACTGTAGTCCACGAGGATCGTGGTACATGGTGACGAAGGTCATAGGCTGCCTAAGGAAAGGTTCACCTTAAAAGCTAGACTGAGAAGAGAAACATCCAGACTTATGTAAAACACCGTGAAAATTTATTGTAAATTTTACAAACCCCTAGCCTAGCTCGGAGGGTTTCTATCGGCTAATCCGCAAGCTAATAAATAATTAAAAATAAAGAGCAGGTCCCTACCTGAGAAGTTACAGTAAACCCTCGCGAAAGATCTGTCTCACAATAATAAAGCAACAACAGCAACACTGGGAAAATGGTACGACGCAAATCCCTAGGTCAAGTTACAAGATCAAGCTAATATCGGAATTTACATTTAACAGGGTAGCAAAACAAATTTAAGTTAGGATGATACCATCTCCACATTTACATTTAACGTTAATTCATCTAGCTAAGTCCTATCAATTAATAACAAAATTTACGGCGGTGACGTCCCTAATATCAAACAGCTACAATCAAAGCTATGTGACCAGCGATAAAAAACATCTAAGTCATTCTTAGGAACTAAGTGCTAATCAGCACACAAAAGGGTAACATAGAGGATTCATACACTTTACATCATTAAGTAAATAAATAAGAGACCACAGTTTTATTCAAATGCCTGCCTACACCTTGGTTTACTGTTTGTAAGCCATAGTCATCTAATGTGTAATTACGGTGACGACTGCGTAGTGAAGACTACGTCTAACATCGTATGGCCTGCGCTCCACCAGCTACGAACTCAAGGTCCGAGCATGCTTCAGTCGCAACAAAAGAGTGTCAGCTGTCCCCAAGTCATTTCCTCCAGGAAATACCTTCATTAGCACGGCTATGTCAGCAGGTTCCAAATGCAATTGAACAAGGTTAAATAGAAATGATTCGTTAGTTAGCTTTTGTTTATCAAAATTATGCGTTTTATTATTAAGATGTCAGTTTAGGTTATCGTTGGTTTATGGCGAATAATACTGACAAGCCTGGGCACGGAGCGTCTCCCTGAGATCATCTCTGCCAAAAAGCCTCGACTCAAAAGTCGGAATACAATCAACGAGCAATAACAACTCGGACACACAATAACACAAGTTACCAGCGGCGCACAGCTCGCGTTCAATAACTCTGGGACGGGCCTGGACACAATCAGTTACCCTCCCTAAATATCTGGTCCACGGGAACAGTCCCGGACATGGTACACACAATACCATCATACATGAAAAACCTCCCTAGCGGGGCTAGCCTACAACGTACTATAGAAACCTGACATAACTGTACTCGTCAAAACAACGGTACACGCAACAGCGTTTAACTAACAAATGACAATCTACAGAACATATGATCAGATACAAGAATGTACACTGGGTTTCATAAGCTATAACTGCAATGAAAGGGAAAGTGAATGCTAAAAGCATTCTGTCCTATGTTAACATCAGTCTGTCTCACTTAGAAGTATGCGCTCTCACACGGGCGCTGGGAAGTATACACAAACCTGTTCGTGTCGCCGCAGGCTACAAGATTCCTGCGCTGATAGACACAACACACTAACTAGGCCGGCAATTTAAGCAAGAAAATAACTGTAAAACTGGCCTCATAATAATACCTTTACCATAGGTTATAAACCTCGAAGAATATGTGCATAAAAAGCACGCTATAAATCTGAATACAATCATATAACTCTGTCTTTCATATCAAAGACGTTCAAAAGGTAGCAATGTCACTCATTGCTGGAGCTCTCTGCTCTCAAAGATAAAAATACTCCATTTCTGACTTGTATCAAACATCAAATAAACACGTGTCATCGCACATGACACTAACAAAATAATAATTGTGGCGCAAATACCACTCTCTGCTGGATCTGCTTAACGATACGTTGGGAACTGGGTTCAATGCTAGACAACAACGAAACATCCCTATTACTTATAAGGTCCACACTTGACCTGGATGGCATCTGAGCTCATCTCTAATGACATATAATGCAGTTACAAAACTGGTAATTACAGTCGATTACCCAAATGATACGACTACTCTAACGAAGTCAGGGGTGTAACATAGACTGGCTGCAAAAAAAATGCAGTTAAAGAAACATGACCATGGCATCAGGTTGCCATAACTAAAGTCTGCAAAGACTTGAAAATCACCCCAGATAGGGTTAAACAAAGTAGCCTCAAAATGACTACAGTCACGTTTAGCAATAGACAGAAATTGGCGTTCTACGATGTCCATCAAGCTGCACCAGGGTTGACCAAAATGTCAGACCCAAGGGTGACTCACAATCACTGCAAATAAATGACATCTAATTAGACTAATTACATTCCCTACCTATGAAATGGCTGTCACTAAGTTCGGTTGGTTCACAAACTACACTAATCTAACTATACCACCAGAAACTAGAACAAGGAAGGGTGTACAAAACTCACGATATGAAGGAGCCCACACTTAGCTCTCTGTCTAACGACAAGGGTTGAAAAAAAAAGCACCTCTGGCTCCCAGGATTGGCATCGTCCTCATCAAAACTTCCATCTGGGCTCTCCCAAAGACCAGGGTTCGGTCTGTCCCTGTAGTTGACCTCGTGAATGGACTGGACATGCCTAGGAAAGGCATCCTCGGTTCCTTCCTTCTCGTCCGATGTTCTAGAAGTTCCATAATCAAGCTGGTCCCATCCGAGACATCTCCCTCATACCATAATGGTATTAGCCCATGGTCTCGGCCTCGAACATGGTGTTGAAAAAGTTGACCACGTGGGCGGTAGAATAAGACTTGTAGTAGATCATTATTATCACTTGAAAATTACAGTATTCGTCGTAGATATCACAGGCTTTAATATATAACTGGTAACACGGCCTCTACACTTTGCAGATGTAAATGATAAATGGCCATGCACTGTTCTGCGGTTCCACACGTGTACAGACGCTACTTTTTCTATCACGTGGCATCCGTGAAATGGGCGTCGTTTTATTACGGATAAATTCACCGTAGCAATTTCTATATAATGTACTTTTAATATCACACTTGTTTAAAGTAATAATCTCACATTTACCTGTATATTTCGCACCAGGCTCTCGGCCCTCCACAAACACGTGGTTTGAAAAATGTGGTGCTACAGTAATGTCGTAAATTTCACAATACTTGCCAAATAATTCACTATACAATTCGTGTTGATCACTGCACATCAACAACAGTGATTCGTAGTATAATTGTGCTCGATGGCACCCGATAATGATTCCTCGCTGAAAAGCGGACTGTTTGCCACGTATAATGCGACGGATATAATAACACGCCTACACAGGGCGGATTCTCCAGACGTAGTGCCAGGAACTGCGTTCCTCGTGGAAGCAAGTCGTCAAAACTAAGTCGTTGAGCGACTACTTACATTCCTATTTGCGTATCTGCAATGATATTACCTTACCTTAAAGTGAAAAACATTCTCCAAAATGTTTCAATAATACAGAATGACGAAATTGAATATTCTGAGTCTCGTAGAAAGATAAAATTGATTAATAAGACCTCAGATAAATAATTAGCAGACTTCACCAAAGTCAAAAGTGCGATTCTCCGCTACTTCAAAGAGAATTGTATACGCTCTCAGCTTCTCGTAGCTTTCTGGGTGTGTTCAAAGGTAGTACATCCCATCATAAATGTGGTGTCATGAAAAATATCACATGAACCTTAGCTCAGCGGGTTCAATATGTCCATTCTATATATGAGTGAGCAGACAATTTCAGTTTCCTTTTGATTATTATTATTATTATTATTAATGAATCGAAAACAAAATACATGATAATATCACGTCGACAGAATATTCCGATCGCTATCGACGTTGGAATGCACAAATTTGAGACAGTTGAATCATTCAAATATTTAGGATCAATATTGTCAAACAAAAGTGAAATAGAAAAGGAAATAAGACAAAGAATCACCAACGCTACTCATGTTTCCTATAGCATGAATCGAATTTTCACGTCACGTCTAATATCTCAGGAAAACAAGATCCACCTATACATGACCCTAGTACGACCTGTTTTAATGTATGGTTGTGAAACGTGGGCGACTCCAAGAACTTTTTAAGAACGTATATGTGCATTTGAAAGAAAAATGCTGCGGAAAATCTATGGCCCAAAATACTGCCCAGAAACTGACAGTTGGGAAAGACGGAGTAAAGAGGAGTTATATCGACGTTATAAAAAGGCAGACATCAGAAGAGAGATAGAGAGAAGACGATTACAATGGTTAGGACACATTATCAGAGCAGAAGGTACTCTCCCGAACCGTGTGTTCAATTTTCAGCCAACGGGAAAACGTCCAAGAAGTCGACGAGATGGAAAGATCGAGTTATGTTGGCACTGAACCAGGTAGATACAGATGCAAGTATGGAATATGCCAGGGATAGAAATCGTTTGTCTAATATATGCAACCATTATTTGAGATGCTGAAATCATTCTTCCTGTTATGAAGTACAACGTTATAGCCTATATTATGTTATGCTTGCTATTTATATTGTAATCAGGAATTGTATACCCTTGTTTTTTCTGCTATGGGTCTTAATGGCCTGTCACATGCAATAAATGATGATGCTGATTATTATTATTATTATTATTATTATTATGGGCCGACATTTCATTTAATTCATAGTAAAGGCCCATATTGAGAGCCGTGCTACCTTGGTAACCATATACTGTAGGCCTAGATCACTCGCGGTCTTAAAATAAACCTTAATTCTTACTTTAAATGGCTTCGGTGGCATAGTCGGTAACATGTTGAACTGCTATGCCCAAGATCGCGGGTTCAAACCCAGCCAAAGACGTCGGATTTTTAAGAGCTGACGGACGCATGTCATAGATTTATGAATGTAAAATAACCTACCACTACAATTGGTAGTGTGTAATTAAATTTGTAGGTTATTTTGTTAGGAACGCTCTACCAAGTTCCAACGTTCACCGCTAGGTGTCAGTTACACTGTAATCTCTGGTAGCCTAAGTTGGAACTACTTGAAATTGAACTTGATGGGAGCCTACGGGCGTTCAATTAAAATACCCCGCTATGGCCATTGGCTGCAATTCATATCTTCTTATTCCTCATTTCCCGTTTCCAGTTCCCTGGGTCGAGTTGCGAATCAAGGACCTCCTCAGTTGTCTATCCCTCCACCATTCATTTCCTTCGTTCAATACTTCTTTTTCTTTTACTCGCCTTTTCTCAATGCCTTCCTTCACCGTATCTATCCACCTCTTTCTGGGCCTTCCTCGTGGTCTTCTTCCTGATATTTTCTCCATAAATACTCTTTTTGGTACTCGATATTCTTCCATTCTCATCATATGTCCGTACCACTTCAGCTTACTGGTTTCTATCTTGTCTTGCAGTTTTGGGAACCCAGTTCTCTCCCTAATGTCCACATTTCTGACTTTATCCCTCCGTGTCTTCCCAATTATTCCTCTAAGGAACTTCTTCTCGGCTGCTTGGATTCGGCTTTCATCGCGTTTTGTTTTGGTCCAAGTACCTGCTGCATATGTCAAAATTGGTCTGTAATACATTGAGAATAGAACTTTCTTGCATTTCTCTGGGGCTTCCTGGTTCCATACTAAACCTCTCCCAAACACTGGTAAAACCCATTAGCTTGTTGGATTCTTTTTCCAATTTCTTCATTTATTGTACCATCTTCTGTGAGTATGCTCCCCAAATACTTAAAGCTTTTTACCATTTCCAATGGATTTCCATTGACTTCAATATTCTGTCTTCCTTCTCTCTTGTTTCTTGTCATCACTACAGTCTTACTTTTCTCCACACTTATTTTCATTCCATATTTCTCTATCTCTTGATTCCATACAGTGACTTGTTCTTGCACTTCTATTTCTTTTTCTTCCCATATTACTATGTCGTCTGCCTTAGTCTCCTTGCTTCCCATTCTTCGTTTCACACTCTTGTGGATTTCATCCATGACAGTTATAAAAAGTGTAGGGGATAACACACTTCCTTGTCGAAGTCCTGTTTCAACACTGAACCAGTTTGGTCTTCACACTACTTACACACTTTTCATACATGGCTTTGGCCATTTGTATTTCTGCTCTGCCTACCCTGGTTTTTATCAATGCGTCCCAGACCAATCTTCGTGGGACACTGTCGTATGCCTTCTCAATATCTAGAAATGTCATCACCAAATCCTTTTTGAAATCCCATCTTTTCTCCATCATGTTTCTTAGAGCAAAGATTAGATCGACGGTTGATCTATCTCTTCGGAATCCATGTTGTTCTTCCTCCATTTCTGCCTCAACTTTCATTCTCACTATTTTTTTGAAATTCATATATCATAATTAATTTTTAACTTAATTTTTTACGCCGTTATGCCTTCGTTGCCTTAAAGAATAACGGTAACTAGTAGGCCGAATGACGTTACAAGTAGCGCCATCTACCCTGAGTACAGCCATCACAATGATAGAGGTTACACACACAAACAATGAATTACACGGGTTTTCACGATCATGATGTCGTAAATCCCCTGAATTAAAGCCTAGCAGATTGGTCAGCTACTCATGTATCTTCACGAAGCTGACAGACCCTCTTTATCGTAATGAATATTTTTAATGTCGACGAAAATTAGAGCACTCAGGGTCCAGTTTAGCAAAAACGCTATGTTGAGCTATTTTCACAATTGTACCAATAGTTGAAAAACTAGAAGTCCCGGAAAAGTATCTAAATGCGTGTTTTGAAAAAACTCTGTCATATTTCAAAATAACATTTTGAAAATTACTTCCGGAGAAGAGTAAAACAGTGGTGATGAGTAGAGATAAGAAAGAAGGAAAAGGAGTAATCAAAGTAGGAAATAAGGAATTGGAAGTGGTGAAACACTTCAAATACTTGGGAAGTGAACTGACTGAAGATAGAAGACTGGATTTGGAAATTAGCAGAAGAATACAACTCGGTAGTGCTTTCTACCAACAGGTACAGGGACTAGTATGGAACAAGGATATACCAATTAAGGCTAAAGAAGTTATGTACAAAGCATATTATGTTCCTATAATGACATATGCAGCGGAAACTTGGACAATGACTAAGAGGGATGAGAGTAGAGTACAGGCTGCTGAGATGAGATTCCTGAGAAGTATGGTCCAGAAAACGAGGAGGGACAGAGTGAGAAATTTAGATACACGGAAAGAACTGGGAGTACAGAAACTAAATGACAAACTGGAGCAAAATAGATTGAGATTGTTTGGACATGTTAAACGGATGAATGAAGTAAGGCTACCAAGACGAGCACTGGAACGACGGATGACAGGGAAAAGAGGACGAGGAAGACCAAGAATGCGTTGGATGGACTCGCTGGAGAATAGTATTAGAAAACGGAACCTGGATTGGAGCACTGTGTCGGAAGAGGAATGGTGGAACGACAGAACAAAGTGGAGAGGAGCCATATTTGCCCCCACCGAGTGTCAACTGGAAAAGGAGAAATGAAGATGATGATGATGATGATGACTTCCGGCTAAAATGATATCTTTGAAACTAAAAGCTAATAAACGCTTGGTTTTAAAAATGGAACTTGTTCTACAGATTTCAATGAAATTAAAGTTTGATTGTTTTAATCTATTGTTTGATTCTTTAACTTCAATTTGTGGCAAGCAGATTTTTGAATTTCTCAAAACGGAAGTAGATATTTCGATTTTGATTTGATCATGTATCCGTCGACACTAGCGCTCTTAGTGATATACGAGGAGTGTTCAAATGAAAAGTGTGCCAGTTGCACTGACACACGTCATACACACTCCGGTTATACTTCGTGGACAACACCATATTTGACATCAATCGTCTCTGCACCTACAGAATGAGTATTTAACGAAATTGTGGAAGAGAACTGTATCTGTAATGAGAAATGATCTGTAGCGGAACAATGTAATATTATAATTAATTGTATTCTTTTCCCTTGGTTTGAGAGTCCCGATATTAACTGAGCCGATGATGACGGCCGTATTGGGATAGGTCAAACATTTAGGCGGTGCGGTTACATATATTTATCTTTGGGGGCTTTTTGAAGGTCAACTGTTTTTATTTTTAATATTGATATTTCTGTGATGTAAAATCTTGTTCTTCGATTGTAGTAGATTTTGAATGGGAAGTCTAGAAGAAGTAATATGATTAAAATGTATGTCCCGATATGTTATCTTGCCTAGTCCATCCTTACACATATTGACAATTGTTTTGACATGCTTCACTACGTAAATGGAAATTATATTAGAGCTCGATCATGTAACCGCACACCGTCCGAGGGCATAAATAAGGAACACGGATTTTGTGATGTACCGGTATGTTCATATTGTTATATAGTTTTTAGCCTACTTTTCACATTTTGCAAAAATGAGGAAAAAGTAGTCTTATGAGATCGGGCAAATGTGTGTCTGTCTGTCTGGCTGTGTGTGTGTCCCCCCCCCCCCCCCCCCGCCCCCCTATCAACTCCTAAACGGCTGGAGCAATCGAAACAAAATTTGGTAGGAGTAAAGATCTATACCTGAATATCTCACGGCCATATCTGAAAATGATGTCAGTGCTACCAACTGCTAAAAATCGCAATTGAAATTTGAGCTCCATGTTGGATATCTTGGAAGTTATGAATGGGAGCTATTTCAAAATTGGCACACGTATAGATAATAATATTGCAGTTTAATTTCCAGGATGCCATACATGGCAGTGTTGCCAAAATGATTATAAGCCTGCTGATAGGTCCAATTTTTAAATGCATATAACTTCTACACTATCAATTGGAATTCAACCAAATTTAGTATATTGTATGTGTACATAACCAGATATGTCTGAGCGTATTCTTAAGACACACCAGGGCTGCCAACTGTTAATAAATGCTCTTAATTTGTTTTGTCCAAAATACCAATATATCAGAAAGTATGCAACCCGACAGCTTTAAACTATGCACACGTATAGTACCTGACATTCTATATTAATTTGGAGTAACATATATACCTCAGTGCTACCAACATGATTCTAAGCCTGCTGAGAGGTCCAACTTTAAATACATGTAACTTCCATACTATCATTTGGATTTCAACCAAATTTCGTATGTGCTATGTGTACCATAACAGATATGACTATGCGTATTCTTAAGAGCAACTAGGGCTGCCAACTGTTAATATGTGCTGTCTCTATTTTTGTTACCCTAATATCAATATATCAGAAAGTATGCAAGCCGATAGCTCTAAACTTTGCACACGTATAGTACCTGGCATTCTAGATGAATTTGGAGTAACTAATATACGTCAGTGCTGCCAACATGATTCTAAGCCTGCTGATAGGTCCAATTTTAAAATGCATGTAACTTCTATACTAACTAATGGATTTCATTCAAAATTGGCACAACCATAGATCATATTATTTCAGATTATTTCTGACCATTACATGCATAACATTGTTGCCAACATGATTTTACGCGCGCTGTTAGATCCAATGTTTAACTGCATGTAACGTCCATGCTATTCATTGGACTTCAACCAAATTTTGTATTCTGTACGGTACCTTAAGAGATGGAACTAAGAATATATTCAATCACCAGAGCTGCCTACTGTAGTGCTCTATTAGGCTACATTATGCCAGGTATACAGTATTTCGAACTAATTAGAAATTTCGATATTACCAACTTAATTTCGTCATTATTCTAGATAGATCCATATAGATTAATCATTGGCATGAATCTTAAATTTTAAGAAAAGTAGGCTCTTTAGTTCGTCACGGAACTTCTTGTTCAATATTAAATTCCCTATGGTTCTAAGAATTATTACCTTCGTTGAATTGAGTTGTTATTTGGTTAAAGGTAGGTCTTGTAAGATCACCCGTACGAGCGGTGGAGCGGTGACCCGGTTCTGAGCGCGTGGTCCTCTTCTACTTAAGGAGCTAGTCTCCATGTCCTTTGCCCTAAAGAAACTATAGGGTCGAATAACGATCGGTATTTTTAGGGGAAGGGGCGCTGGTCCGTTTGAGATTACCTGGGTTAACTAGGGGTTTCGGCCGGGACAAAAAGGTACGAAACGATACTGTGGGTACAATTTATTCCTCATTCAAAAGTATTCACCACAGGCCTGTGCACAGGTGTCCCATTGCACAGTGGGTCAAAATCAAAATCTAGGAGGACAAAATTATTTATTTTCACAATTTAAAAAATCAAAATTTATTACTTCTACAGCATTCTCATACAATTGCCGCTCACTATTCTGGGAGATAAGCGCATCTGTCACCACTGTTCGAGCAGTCAGAATTGGAGGGTGAATGTAAGTGGCTGTGGTTTGGTTGTCTTTGTGGTTAGTGTGATGCTTTAAGATGGAACATGCAGCTGAAGGTATGAATGATTTTTGTAACGTGTTTCAGTTATTAATGGGCGTAATTGTTACGTAATTTTTAACTATATTTCCATTATATAATATTTAACTATTATTTTTAAAATTATATTTTCACTTAGATTAGATGTCTCGTCACTCTGCGTCACTTTCTACTTAATGTTAAAATGTAGATAAAGTCTTCTAGTTTACGCCTGTTATAGGATTTTTTGCATCTTTTTGCAACTTACTTAGTTATTTTACGTTTTAGAAGATGCCGCGAAACCAGTTCTCACACGTTTACAACTGTTTGAAGCACTGGGTTCGACGATTATGTCAAATGTGGATCTTTGTGACTTTGTTAAAAGTAAATTAGGGATAGAAAATTGTTCTAAAGAGATAACTGAATGCTATATCCAACTCCTAGTCATGGACAATTTCTTGCATGTGTAGACGTAGCTTAAAAAAGGTCTTAACTGATGTTTATTATGAATTAAACAAATTATATACGTTGCTTTCACTCTAAATTCATGATTAAAACGTAAAAATAATGTTGTCCCCCTAGATTTCGATTATGACCCACTGTGCATTGCTTCACTAGCCGCAGGATTCCCTGTTCCCAGAAGTCTTGTGGTTGTGACAGGAGTACAATCCTGTACGGTGTCCTTTAGTTCGTTGTCCGATTGGAAATATGCACAGGCCTGTGGTGATTACTTTTGAATAACGAATAAATCGTACCGACGGTATCGTTTCATACCTCATCATTTGAACACCCTCATATTTAGACCACAACGGATGTGAACACCAACAGTTAGACCCCATCCTTGGTCGTATGTTGTTCACTAAATTGATGTAAAGTTTATTATAGGTTAAGAATGTAAACAACGCTCTTAGGTTCCTACGTTCGTTGCCAAGAGCCGACTGAGGTGGCGTCTGGTAGCTACGTTCTGAACTAGTAATCATTGACGGTGGCGTTTGGCGGCAAAAGTAGGAACTATTTGAAAAATTCAAAAGTCTGCAGTCATTACTTGAATTAAAAAACATATAACACACACTAATACAGTCATCACACAATTAACACCGGTTATAAGACAGATTCTACACACACCCAGAGTACATGGGGCTACATGACCGCGTTGTCGCAGCCCCTAAACTGAGGAACCAACCAACCAACCAAAGTTTATTATTTCTCTTCTATTTTGTTATGTAAAATCATAATTACCAACTCATGTTTTCAACATTACAATCCAGCCTGAAGGCTAGAACTGTGAATTAATTATCACAGCCGGGTGACCTCAGGGATGGCAGTTAATAGTAGGCCTAATGACGTTACGAGTAGCGTCATCTACCCTGAGTCCGTACATCACTATTTGGTCTCAATTCTGCCGAATATTGAACACAACGGTAAATATTTCTGTTGTTTTTGTTGCTTCATTTGAGGCACTTGGGCGTGATGGTCATTTAGTCCCGTGTGTGTGAGAGAGAGGGGAAAAAATGTCTGATAACCTGTGTTATTGTGGTGTCTGTAGTAGCATGCGTATTTGTAATTCATGTAAGGAGCCATCCTGGCATTTGCCTAAAGTAGAAGTGGGAAACTACGGAAAACCAATTCCAGGATGGCTTAGATGGGAATCGAACATCCCTATTCTTAGTTTTGCCTCACGAGGCCGAGTGTGCTCCGTTCCAACCCTCAGACGAGAATTAAATTTATTGGCAGTGCGGAGAATAAAACCCGGACATTCGAGGTGAAAGCCAGGAATACTTTTCTCTTCACCTGTATTCGGTTGGTGATAAGCGACTGTACCAGCCATATAAAACAGGGACATTATCGAGATGACCTTTACATAATACTTGTTCCGTGTACAGAGGAGTGGATAATGTTGACACAAGAAGAATGTAAACCAGTCTGAACAAGAAGAGTATCGAATCTCCTCCTTCAATTCAGGGATGTCACAATTGCCTTGGTGATGTTCTTTAGTTTCTTAACGAAGCCATTACACTGAAGTCCTGAGCAAATCGTTTCACCTCTACATAGTTACCACACCTTAGGCCTATATCCAAGACAATCTGTTTAACATATTCTAACCTTGGTCTACCCCTCCAGTTCTTGTCCTCAAACCTTCCTGTCTTAGCAGACTGTGTTCTACCAACCTATTTCTTCCCTTCATTATCGATTTCCAGAAGCACCCCTCCTCTCCATTTCGTCTTAATACCTCTTCATTTGATACTGTACTCGTAACTACCCATCTGATCTTCGTCATTCTAATGTAACACCATATTTCAAACGCTTCCATTGTTCTCTTTTCTGCTGCGACAACTGTCCAAGTTTCACTTCCATAGAGCATCACGCTCCAGACAAAGGTTTTCAAAAATGACTTTTTGATACCCATATCTATATTCGATGTCAGCAGAGTTCTTTTCTGAAGAAATGCTTCCCTTGAGCCAACCTTCTTTTTATATCTTATTTGCTTTGTCCATCACTGGTTATTTTACTTCACCTGCCAATTTGACGTCAATATGGGTTTCTGATTTAATTCGTCTGCATTCCAATATTTTTGTTTTACATTTATTGATTTTCATTTAGAATTCCTTCCTCAAGATGTAGTCCATACCATTTAAAAATTCATTCAAATCTACCGGTGGTTCAGCTGATCTTATGTCCCTTAAAACAACAATCTCCCCCCAGGGGCTCACGACAGTGGTACATGGGTTGGCGACCACGGGACACCAGCTGAGTCCGGAATTGCTTCCACTTACTTGTACCGGGCTCTTTCGACCTCCCTTGGTCTACTCTTGTTCTCTTCCAACCCCGACGATATTAGGGTATCCGAGGTCTAGGGAGTCTTTCACTTTCCCGCCTTAATTGGCCCTTCCCTCATCGTTCCTGATCCCTCATTCTAGGAGGGGTCAGACCTCTTGTTTTCTCTTCCTGATATCTCCTGCCTTCTGCACAAGGCCCTCAAGGAGGCAGGGTGTGTGTAGCCCCACCACTTCTGGTGCACCCAGGATAGTGCTACACCCTCAAGGGCTCATGGCTGGTGAGCTCGGGATTTGCAACCCCGTGGGATTCCTGAGCTGGAACAAGTTAACCCCCTTTTTTCATTGCCTCAGAGGCAGACCCTCTCCACTTTCCCTTTCCTCTCTGCCTTTCTTGGCTTTACTTCCTTCCAAGTTCCTCAGTTCTCGTTCTTCGAGGGTTGAGGACATTCCCATTTCTCTTGTCCTTTCTTGACATTCTTCTCCTTTTTGTTCCCCACTTCCTCTTCTAGTTTGTAAGTCAGTAGTTAGGTTTAGTTGTAGGTTTCATTTGAACATCTTTCATTTTCACTATCACCCAAACCATTAGGGGCTCATAGCCTACACGGTGGCCACAAAGTCCCGTTACGCCCCTCTTATAACCAATAGAAACCCCTAAACCTTGTTAAAAAATCACAGTCGGTCTGAAAGACTAGACGTTGTATCATTTCAAATGACGCATGCTACAAATGCTACACATGTTAGAAAGGCTCAGGAGGGCGTCTCGCTTTGCTCGAAGCCCCAGGACTCTTTCAACAGACTGCATTACCCATTAACTTAGGCTTCCCGCGTGGGCACCTCTTTAAGGGTCACGGTAAGAAATGTGTTTCTTGTACTTGTATTAGAGATGTGTTTGCTTGAATAAAGCGTAACTTGTGTACTTTTTGATAGCGGTTTTGTGGCCCATCATCCCAGACAAGCCGGCGGAAACCTTTGCCTCCATGTCAGAAGGATCATTTGGCAGTAAATTTGAATTAGTGTAAGGATGTAGTATGAGTGTCCAGATTTAGACAATAGCCTACTCCATGAAGGGGTCATGACTATGCCATATATGTTAGTTTAATGAATAGTGTATCTGAAATAAGGGAAGAATACTGATTTACAGATTTGTGGAGTGAGTTTCTGATTTTTAAAAGGCCTCTTTCAACAGACTCCAATAATCATTAGCGTCTGGTTCTCGCTCCCCGCGTGAGCATGACGTCACGTTCCCGCGCAGCTGCATGACGTCACGTCCGTCACCGTGTCCGTGTCCGTGTCCGTGTCCGTAACGCATAACGTTGGACCCCAACCATAACGACGAAGTCGACAAGATCATTTGAAATGATAAAAAGTTGTACACCATTTCTAAGAGAGGTTTCCTTAGGAATATACGGCATTACGAGATCCATCCATCGCCCTGGAAGAACTGCGACAGTGTCGACAATGCAGGAACACATGACGAAAGACTTAGGCTTGCACCCATATCGGCCTACGCCCGTCCAGGAATTATCGAATGGAGGCATGTGAGGCACTTCTGCAGATGTTCGACACAATACCAAAACGAGGCAAAGTGCTCTTTTCCGATGGTTCTCCTGTGCTGCCGGCTCCACCACGAAGCCCAGACCTTACCACATGTGATAATGCGCTATGGGGGTTCATAAAGGGTATCGCTTCACAAAACTGATACAATACCACGGATGAACTGAAAGATGCTGTGAGACAAGCTTTCACTTAAGTCACACCAGCAATGCTCCGAGGAATGTCGCACAGAACTTGGCGCCGTATTAACCTTTGCCATGAAAATCATGGTGCAAAGACTGATGTTTTGGACTCGTAATGCCGTATATTCCTAAGAAAATCTCTCTTCGAAATGGTGTACAACTTATTTAACTAGGTTTAGGGGTTTCTATTGGTTATAAGAGGGGAGTAACGGGACTTTGTGGCCAAACTGTAGATGTTAGGCCCCTTAAAACAACAATGAATTATCATCATCATCATCATCATCATCATCATCAAATCAACAAACGCCATCATCATTATATCCAGCGATGGCTCCTGAATGAATTTTAGGGTGGGCCAGATGCTATTATTGTTTCATATTAAAAGTTGTTTTACATTTGCCATTCATTGTTGTCAATTTTGGCATTAGTTATCATTATTCCACACAACACAATATTTGAAACAAATTTTAATAAACCATGCATTAAAAACTGTACTCACATGGCTCCTTATTTGTAGATATATTCTCCTCTCCTGTGCTTGGAGAAACACATTTATCAAATTTATTCAATTCCTACGTACCGTAGCACAAACGTTAAAAACACAATAATTAATAGAAATAAACTCCAGTCACTAAACTCGCTTTATTTAATCGTATGGTGAGTACAAGAAGGAATTCATAAGTCCAGGTCCAAGTTCTTCAACCACAGAGCAGCACTTTCTGATAGATGAAACAGGTCGCTGGGGCTTCCGGAGTAGGCATGAAGAGGGCAGCGCAGGATGACATGGTCCATGGTCTGCTCCTCTTCACTGCATTCACACATTGGAGAATCCATCCAGCTCACTTATGGCGCAAGAAATTACAGCGCCCATGCCCAGTTCTCAGTCTGTTGAGGCGACACCACAGTTTTCCGAGTTGGATTTATCTCATGGGCATTAGTACCAGATGTTGAATTTGACCACTCTTCCTGCCAGCTCCGGTTTAGGTTAAAATTGTCCCTCGTTGCTCACGTCCGCAGGATCTTACCTATTGATTGCCCTGCACGTGTCCCCTGGGTGGTGCTAAACGAGCAACAGCGACATAAGGTGATACAATGAATGGCATAATGTCTCAAACTAAACTCGCTAACACACTTGTACTGTACTTGGAACAGCACACAACTCAAAATGTATAAATAAATGTTTGTGTAAAATCAGCAAGCTGTCTAAGATTCATCACCTCCAAACAGACACAGAAGCAGAATGTGAATTCTATTTCACACCAACGCAACGTTATGGTCCAATTCTCCAGGCCCTTGAAGAGAAAAGAAAATCCATTCATAGAACAGAGGAACTCGCGTGCAAGACAGTGCTATATCCATTGTTTTCTCACCGGGGCCTCACTCCATATATTTTGCATGGAACTTTCTATAGAGTGGCCCTCAGTATTACAATACAACGTACGAGAGTATCAGGAACTGTCAGCTAGGAATGAGTATATACTGAATTATTTTTAGAGATTCTAGAAGGGAAAGACACATAATTTAAGTAGATATCTGCTATTTAAAGTATTTTTTTTAAACATTAATAAAACTGAACATAACGGCCCAGGTTGGGCGGGGTCCTTTCGGCCCTTAAAGACACACAGCCCCGGATTATATTCATCCCAATATTTATCCACCCCGTTGATAGTGATGGAACACTGGTCTTCAGTAGTATATTCTTGACTATAAAAGCCATGCATTGCATCGCTAGAACGAGTTTTACATACATGAATGTGGAAGAGTGTTGGACCGAGAATGAAACCTTGAGGAACCCCCCTTCTCCCCCCACGCCATTAATAATTCATAGGCGCGATATAGATATACTGATAGATATGCGATCTTCGACCTAAGGAGCTTGTAATTATAGAGTGTTAGTTTTGGGGAAGTGCGCTATTACCTGGCTTATGTAACAGACCTTGGTGGTTTACTAAACTCGACAGACGGTTGCTTCGTTGAAGGAAGAAAAAGTTATTCCGTCATTGGTGGATCAATGATTTCAACCTAACGGGTTCGATTTCGGGCCGAGGTACTCCTCTCCCCTGAAAACATCTTGGCCATCAGTCCCCCGTGTAGTTGGGTGTGAGTTGAACTTATCTGATAACCTGTATTTATATAATGACTGCAGTAGAGTGTGTAACTGTATTGGGAACAGGGATGAGGTAGGTGTTAGTTATTGTTGTTTTAAGGAGCGGAACTACGAGGTCATCTGCCCTCAAAACAGATTAAATTATACAAATTTTGAATAAATGTTTAAATTTTGAGGACTTAAAATAATAAAACAAAAATCTAATAATTATAATAATAAACACAAATTACGGAGAGACAAAAGTCAGAATTTCAAAAAAGAGCAAGTCTTTGAGTGAATAATCATTTGTAAATTTAGATTGCTGGCCCTAACCCACTCTTACTTATGTACTGTATAAAGCAGATGACGAGATCAGCAGCAGATCAAATACTCATCAGGTACGAGTGGGTGGATCTTGCATGACCTATCCTTAGGCTACACAAACTGACGGACTCCCTCCATGACAGGAAAGAGCTCCGCCACACGCGTGTGGGTCCCTTTATCGCTCCCAGTTTATTGGGCATTGGGTCAGCTAGCCACTGACTCTCCCACAATGCCAGTACTTGTCGGCGTAACTGACAGCGAATATCTCTAGCGGGTAGCTTCATTGGTGAGGTACAGTAGGAACCCCGGGACTTGAAGTAAGGTACTTTCCCGGCATTTTCCTGGAAAAACCCGGGGAAAACACACTCAGGATAGCGATTGTCCACCCGGGGATTCCAATCTACGACCTCCAAACTTGCTGGAGCTGGCCCCACGGCCGGGATGCACGATTTAAAGATCACGCCTACGCCACGGGGTGCTCTTTGATTTGAGGGGCTGTAACATCATGGCCATTTATCCCCGTAAACTTGGGTGAGCGCAGAATGTGTCTGGTAACCTGCCTATAGAAGTAGAGTATTCGGGTGAGAATTGGAAGGGAAGCGGTTGTGAACTTAAGTTAGGACCCATCCCAGCATTCGCCTGGAATGGAAGTGGGGGGGGGGGGGGGAACCACGGAAAACCATTTCCAGGATAACTGAAGCTCACTTTTCCCTCACGAGGCTAAGTTCGTGCATTCCGTTCCAGCCCTCAGACCAGAATTAGATTTCTTGGCAAAGTCGGGAATCAAATCCGGACCTCCAGGGCGACAGCCTAGAATGCTAGTGCCGTGTACTTGGTTGTGCAATGAATTTGTCTGATAAACTGTATTTCAATAGTGATTAGTAATAATAAAAAATAATAATGACAATCTCGTGGTCTTGTAGCCCCAAGCACTTGGGTGTGTGTAGAATTTATCCGATAACCTGTGTCACTGTGATGTCTGTACATGTGTGTGTATTTGAAATAGAAATAGGATTTGGGTAGGAAGCAGCCATGGCCTTAAGTTAGGTACCATCCCAGCATTCGCCTGAAGTAGGCACTATGGAAGACCACTTCCGGGATAGCTGAGCGTACTCCAGCGTTTCAGCCTTCAGACCAGAATTAAAATGCCTTTGGAGAGACAGAAATCGAACCCGGGCCTCCATAATGATGACTGGACAAGATAAATATAAACGTGAGTTTTAAAATTTAGCACAACCGTCATTTTTAAGTTCTCGTAGAAATTGAATCAAAATAGACGATAATATAATAAGCCTTGTATGAAGACTTACCGTCTTAAGATTCATAATAATAATAATGTTATTGGTTTTACGTCCCTTTTAACTACACTGGCTTTTAGAGACGCTGGGGTGCCGGAATTTTGCCCCGAAGGGGGTCGTCAACGTGCCAGTAAATGTACTGACACGGCTCCCTCGCATTTGCGCACCCTCAAATGCCAGCTGACTGCGCCAGGTTTCGAACCTGCAACCTTGGGCTCAGCAAGCGAGAACGTTACCCCTGAGCCACGCAGCCAGACAACTCTTAAGATTCACTGCTCTCAGATAAGTAAATGACGAGAATAATCCATATACATATTTTAATTTACAAGGATGGCATACGAGGGTCATCCAGAAATTAAATTCCATAATTTTTAATAAAAAGACAACTTAGTTACATGAAAAACTACTACGCAAAGAGGCGGACTCACGATACCCGGATTTAGTACAACTCCTTGTCACAGTTGCGCTGATCAATTTAACACGCGCGGCTACACTTTGATTGATTGATTGATTTTTTTTCACGGCTACACTTAGAGCTTAAGAGTTCCTTTACAGTAGCGCCCTACATAAAATAAGATTAGGGCTTATAAAAATAAAACATTTCACTTACTTTCACAATATAAATAGACATAGTCTAACAATTACAGTAACAAAAAGATAGTAACAATACAATAATAATAATAATAATACTAATGATGGTGGAAAGTCGCCTCCGTAGCGTAGCGGTCAGCAGGGTTAGCTGCCGCCCCGGAGGTCCTGGGTTCGATTCCCGGCTCTGCCACGAAATTTGAAAAGTGGTACGAGGACTGGAACGGAGTCTACTCAGCCTCGGGTGGTCCAAATGAGTAGAGGGTGTTCGATTACCACCTCAGCCATCCTCGAAGTGGTTTTCCATGGTTTCCCACTTCGTCTTCGGGCAAATGCCGGGATGGTACCTTCTTCAAGGCCACGGTCGCCTCCTTCCCTCTTCCTTGCCTATCCATCCTGACCATCCATTACCTTCCCTCGTGAGGCCCCTGTTCGCTTTGCAGGTGAGGCCGCCTGGGCGAGATGCCAATCACACCTCACCAGTTGTATCCACTCCGATTAGATGTTCCCAGCTCTAGGACACTGCCCGTAGAGGCGGTAGTGGTGAGTTCCCTCGCTGAGTCCGTGGGTTCCACCAACCTGGAGGGTAAACGACTAAGAGAAGTAAAAAAAGAGAAGAAAAATGATGGTGGAAAAATTATATACAAAAGAGTGAGAGTGCATACAGACTATCAGCCCGAAAAACAAACACCATATACTGTACAAGAAAAGCTATTAAAGTAGACAGGTTGTCAGCTATTGTCCTTGTGTTATAATTGAACTTAAGAAAATAGTATTTTAACATAATACAGTAATCAAATGTGAGAGGTATACTGCTCCAAGAAGCAGGATGAAAGATGACTTTTGATAGCTGCAGTGCTTGCAATGTTGACGAACTTATATAAATCGAAGGTGTTGAAGAGGCGCGAGGCGGTGCAAACAAAATATTTATTGAACTTCATGGTTCGGTGTATAGGAATCTGGAGTGTTAATTTTGTGTATCTATTTTCTCGATTATGAACAGAATGCATTGGTGTAAAGGCATTGTAGAGATATAACGGGGTCTTGGTATGTAATGTTTTATGTGTCAGAATGGCAACTGATAGCTGCCTGCGCTCGTGGAGTTTCAGCCATTTCAGCTGCACGTAGTAAGGTGTGAAATGTTCATCTCGCCTTACATCCAGAATGTACCGAACACATGCATTCTGGACTCTTTGTAATTTGATGTTCTGTGTTTCTGGTATTTATTTATTTATATTTATAATCTATCCCGGTCTGTATGCAAAGGAGGAGAATAAAAATACATTCAAAAGAGTAGAGTATAAGGCAGACGACAAGGTTCAAGGTTAGAATTAATCTGATTTTGACCTAAGAGTAGGGGGACAGTAATGTATCGCAATGAATATTGGATGACTTCGTCACCAGACATGATTATCGCGCTCTGGTGTATAAACAGTTAACATCCGTACGATTTACAACACTCAGCTTGAGTAATCTACGCTTCCCTAGTAAATATGAAGCCCCCCTCCAGGGGCTCACATCTAGTGGGACGTGGATTGGCGACACGGGGCACCAGCTGAGTCCGGCATTCCTACCACTTACTTGTGCCGGGCTCCTCTCCGTCTTCTTTCCTGTCGACCTCTCTTGGTCAACTCTTGTCCTCTTCCGACCCCAACGGTATTAGGGTATCCGAGGCCTAGGGAGTCTCTTCCTTTCCCGCCTTAATTGGCCCTTGTCTCATCTTTCCTGATACCCTCATTCTTCGAGGGGTCAGCCTTCTTTTCCTTTTCATTATACTTCCTGCCTTCTGCACAAGGCCCTCAAGGAGGCAGGTTGTGTGTAGCCCCACCACTTATGGTGCACCCTGGATATTGCTACACCCTCAAGGGCTCACGGCTGGTGAGTTCGGGAGTTGGCGACGCTGAGGGATTCCTGAGCTGGGTCCGGTTTTCTCCTTTTTCCATTGCCTTTGGGGCGGGCCCTCTCCTCTTTCCCTTTCCTATCTGCCTTTCACGGCTCTCCTTCCTTCCAAGTCCCTCAATCGTCATTCTCCGAGGGTTGAGGGCATTTATTACCCCTTTCATTTCTTTCCCTTTTCTTCTTCTAATTTGTCAGCTGTAGTTAGTTTTAATTATAGGTTCATTTTCACTTTTCATGATCACCAAAACCATTAGGGGCAGATAACCTAGATGTTAGGCCTCTTAAAACAACAATTATCATCATCATAAATATGAAGCAGTACACTTTCAGAAGTAAAATCAATCCAAACCGGTAGCGTAACTACAAGGGGAGATTAGGGGAATATTAATCTCCACCCCTCAAGTCAAATAATTTTAAAAACAAAATGACATTAAAAGGACCATGCCTGTCCAAATTCTTATTGACAGAGTTTAAATGGAACAGGAAAAGACACTTTAAGTCAATGAAATGTAATATTTGAGTACGCTGTACCGGTTTCCGTTACATTACGAGGGGTGTTCAAATGAAAAGGTACTAAACGATACTGTGAGTACAATTTATTCGTTATTCAAAAGTAATCACCACAGGCCTGTGCACAGGTGTCCCATTGCTTCACTAGCTGCAGGATTCCCTGTTCCCAGAAGTCTTGTGGTTGTGACAGGAGCCAATCCTGTATGGTGTCCTTTAGTTCGTCATCCGATTGGAAACGTTTTCATTTGATATGTCTTTTTAACGGACCAACCAGATGGAAGTCACAGGGTGACAAGTCCGGATTATAGGGCGGATGCTCAAGTTGCTCCCACTTGAACGTTACCTTGTGTGACGTTAGAGACGTGTGGGCGAGCGTTATCATGGAGCAGAATCACTCCCTTCGTGAGCAGTCCAGGCCGTTTGTTGTTGATGGACTTGCCTAAGATACGGAGTGTCGCACAATACACGTCACTGTTAATGGTTTGTCTCAAGGGAAAACGCTTCCAATCGGACGACGAACTAAAGTACACCGTACAGGATTGTTTTCTGTCACAACCACGAGACTCCTAATATAACGTTCTTCAGCAACAGATATATATATTTAATACATCGAGTTGAGCCTCTATGGACTGCGTGGTAACAACCAACTTCACTTTAGTGTCTAGGTCTTCAATCTGTTCCGGCTTTGACTTCCTGCCAGTATCTTCTGACCCCAGCGAGGAGTGCCTGTTTATGTTCTTCGGATAAAAGTCCTCTCCGTCTTCCGGAAGTCGATACCATTTTACAACCTTGATAGTTGTTCACCAATCTTCTAATGTTTACCTGTCGGGAATTTCTCGGTCTGGAATACCAATTTGCCTCAGATCTTTTTCGCATTCCTCGAACCATCTCGGCCTTGCCGCCTTAGACTTAATGAAACTCCATATTCTTTTTGTTAGTCGATCATCAGTCATCCTCAAGAGGTGACCGTATAATAGTAGCCGTCTCTTCTTAATTGATGCTGTGATAGGGTCTATTTTGATGTACAAGTCCTCATTTGCTCTCATTCGCCACTGTCCATTTTTCTTAATATCCTACGCTCTCTTTTTCCAGTTGGTCAGCTTGACCTTTACTATTCATGGACAAAGTTTCGGTTGCATATAATCCCTCAGGTTTTACAACTGTGGTATAGTGTCGGAACTTGGCCTCTATACTCATAGACTATTTGTTATAGATACAGATAATTTTATAAATAGTATGAGTTCAAAAATATTACCAAAAACGTTATCTAAATTCTTAAAAATACTCTAAAAAATTAAAATCTGATTTGTTACAACTTTCTTTAAGTTAATGGTGAAACAAGAATTTTTTCAAAATTATAATAATAATTATTATTATTTAAAAGAATTTGTTTTATTTTCTTTGAAAAAAAAAAACCTGAAAAATAAAATGAAATTAACTAGTGGACACATGCGAGTACTCTTGCATGTGTATAACCCACCCGCCCGGGTTTATTGGCATGTTGGCTCAGCACCACACAGTTCTGGAAGGGGATATCGTATTGTTTATCTGTTTAGACGCACTTTGTAAATAAATATAGTTTCCGTTGGCTATTGAAGAAATTTTTCCTGTACTATTGAGACGATTTGGGAAGTTTTGGTACCAACCACACCTTCTAACTCCCTTGAGTTTAGTGAAACATACATCTTAGCGTATTATATACCAGGTGAATCAGCTGCGCCTAATACACATTGTTTTATGCATCCTAACTAACGCTGTTATCAGGAAGGTCGATATTTACTAATGCACTGCAAGCATTTCTTGCAAACTACGTATTATTTTACCCTCGATGTGACTACGGACTGGTATGTTGGTTGGTTCCTTAGTTTAGGGGCTGCGACAACGCGGTCATGTAGCCCCGTGTACTTTGGGTGTGTGTGTAGAATTTGTCTGATAACCGGTGTTAATTGTGATGGCTGTATCAGTGTGCGTTATCTGTGATTCAGGTAAGGACTGCAGACGATCAATTTTTCAAATAGTTGTTACTTATGCTACCAAATACTACCGTCCACGACACCTAGCTGCGGACTTGGCTACTAGATGCCATCGCAGCCAGCACCTTTCAGCGAACGTTGGAACAAATATAGCGTAATCAAATTAACCTACAAATTTTAGCTTCCACAAGTGTAATTAGTGGAAGGTTCTTTTTCATACCATAAATCTATGACATGGGATTGCCAGATTTACTTCACCTCCGAAGGAAGGCATCCTGAGGGATTTTAACACTCTTAAAAAATCTGATGACTTCGGGCAGGTTTGAACCCGCGAGCTTGTCATAGAAGCTCACCATGCTACCACCTACGTCACCGAAGCCGACTGACTACAGACTAAAACGAGGGAAAGATAATAGTGTTCAGTATTGTTTGCAAGATATGCTTGCAGTGCATTAGTACCATACAGGATGCAAACAGAGAGATATCGACCTTCCTGACAACACGCGTTAGTTGGGCTGCATAAAATATTATTATAGGGGCAGCTGATTCATCCAGTTATGCTAATGATGATGATGATATTAATAATGTTGCGAATGTTAGGCAGCTTCGTCTCCCGCGCGTGACTCAGGCCGCCCCAGGCTATCCCTGACTGAGTGTTATCAGCGCCTTACGCAACGTGTAAACCCTGGTCTACTCTAGAAACATCCATTTAGTCGCCAGCCCCACTATGTATAAAGCGACCTGGGGTGTTATGGTGACGTGTGAATTGCGAAACAGTGTGTAGTACGGTATTCAGGAACAGTGAGTGACAGACTGTGGCTGTACACGGGTCTACCTAATTAGTGAAGGATTAACTGAATAAGGAAGCGAAAGAGTGAGTGTCCTCCATATGGGAGGAAACACGAAGAAAGACAGCTAATTGTTTCCATTTGCTTATTGTGTGGTGAAACTTTCTGACTTGCAATAAACCTAATATTTCTTCAAAGGACCAATTGTGTTGTGCTTTTACCCACTGTAATCCAATTAAGGAACTTGCTACTAGGGGTAGCACTTAGCAATACATTATCATAAGGGCCACTGAGATTCAAGGAGAAATAATCTCAATTGTGAGATTTGCTGATGACATCGTCATCTTAGCCGATTGACCAGAGGACTTGAATAACATTTTAAATGGTACTAGCAGTAGTGCTCGGCTTCCCCGGTGGATTTATTTGTTTTATGGATGTTTTTTTTAGCGTATGGCTTTTAGTGCCGGGAGCGTCCGAGGACATGTTCGGCTCGCCAGTTTTTTGTAGCTGCTTTGAGACGGAAACCCAATGGGTTGGAGAGGAAAGCTGGAATGTAAGGACGAGGAGTTGGAAGGTATCGGCTGTGGCCTATAGTTAGGGACCAACCCCAGCATTTGCCTGGAAGAAAGATGGGAAACCACAGAAGACCATCTTCAAGGTTGCCGGTGGGGGATTCGAACCTCCTCGCCTCCCGGATGTGAGCGACTGCCAGCAGTCATGCCGAAACGACCACGGCTAACTCACCCGGTTTATGGATGATAATAAATCAGTACTACTACAGAAATGGCACATGATACTTACACTATCATTTTTTTTTTAAATATAACTCTTTGTGGTGGTAGTGGTGGTAGTACAGTATAATGGACGTAACATTCATGCCATTTTCTCGTAATGATATTGATAATAATTAATAGGGAAAAAGCTATTTACTAACTAAAGTACTGACACACGTAATTTACAAACGAATTGAAAAATACGGTTAGAAAGAGGAGTAAGTAAAATAAAAGACACTGCCTAAGGCCTATATCTCATTGGCTGTTAGAAAAGTAGAGCCTATTAGTGTCGTCTTTTGTTGCATAGCGCCGTAGGAAAGTAATCAGAACACTTAGGAAAACTTGGGCTGTCTCGTGCTCCTGAGGTAGCAATAGTGTCATTTATCGCCACATAGCGCGGAAGGACAAGGATCTGAATACCAACACTTATTGCAGCTGATAACCTCATTGTACTGCACCAACACCATCGCATTATTACAGAGGGATAATATTTTCATGATGATAACTGTTTTAAGGGGCCTAAGAAATCCGTTGCATTCATTACTCCCCGTGACTGTAATTTATAAGCAGCGCAAGATGTCACTATTTTCGCAATTCTGCACCAGAACACTGGTAGGGGTGACGTGATGCAGCCCACATTGCCAGCCAACAATTAAAATATTCTTACAGTTACACTACTACGGACATGAATTGTTCTAGGGCCTTAAAACGTGGTTTTCAAGTTCATTTTGTCTGTTATTCTAAATGTAGGGAATGGGGAGGATTGCCCAAAATATCAAGTATTAGGTGAAACTGTGTAGATTTGTGCTAATGGGCCTAAATGCAGTGAATGGAATGATCTGTCCGAAATTTAAAGTGGACAGTGTTACCCGCAGGGTTCCAAAGGGTGAGTATACAAAACTTGGTTCAGATCGGTGAAACGGTGTAGATTTGTGCCAAAGGGCCTAAATGCAGGGATCAGAGTAGTCTGTCCGAAATTACATGTAGACAGGGTTACTCGTCAGGTTCCAAAGGGTAAGTACATTACGTTTGGTTCAGATCGGTGAAACGGTGTAGATTTGTGCCAAAGGGCCTAACTGCAGGGAATGGAGTGGTCTGTCCGAAATTACATGTAGACAGTGTTACTCGTCGAGTTTCAAAAGGTAAATTTGTAAAATTTGGTTGTGATCGGTGAAACGGTGTAGATTTGTGCCAAATAGCCTAAATACAGGGAATGGAGACCATAGGGCAGTGGTAGCAAAATTAAAAGTAGGAAAGGTCATGAGATTACCAGAAAAAAGGGAAAGAAAGATTAAAGTCTGGAGACTAAAGGAAAAGGAGGTTGCAGAAGAGTTTAAGAGAGAATTGCAAGAACAGATACCAAGAACGGATATTACCCATGTGGAACAAGAATGGGAAAAGTTTAAGAGTGCATTTGTAAACAGTGCAAAGGCAACATGTGGTAGAACATCAGGAAAGGTACGGGAAAAGGCGCCAAAATGGTGGAATGATAGAGTGAAAGAAAAGGTAAGAGAGAAGAAGAAAGATTGGAAGAATTCACTCAGGAAATAAGGGAGGATTTACATTGTGGAAATAAATTACTGTTTGGAATTATAAAAAGCAGAAGGAACGAAAAGGTGTACACTGGGTTCGTGACAAACAATGAAGGTGAAATATTGACAAAACCAGAAGAGATAACGGACAGATGGAAATAATATTTCAGCGAGCTGTTGAAGGTGAGACGCCAGGCATGCGGAGAAGTTACGCAAACAGCCAAAACGGTGGAGGAAGAAATGGAAGAAGAACCAGACATTACTATGGCAGAAGTGGAATGGGCAGTTAGGAAGATGGAGATGGGGAAAGCTGTTGGAATGGACGAAGTGGCAATAGAAATGATCAAGGTGGCAGGACCAGTGGGACTGCAGTGGACGTACAGACTTCTCAGGAGTGTGTGGAGAGAGAAGAAAGTACCTGACTCCAGGAAAAAGGGAATAATATTGCCAATATTCAAGAAAGAAGACAGGAAGGTGTGTGGTAACTACCGAGGAATCACCATCATCTCGTATGTTGCCGAAGTAATGGAAAGAATCCTAGAAAAAAGAATTACAGTAAAGGTAGAAAGCCAAATAGAGGAGGAGCAGTTTGGATTTAGAGGGGGCAGGTCAACAGTGGAACCCATTTTCATTCTGAGACAGAACACTGAAAAGAGTTGGGAATATGGGAAGGATATGGTAATGACTTTCATTGATCTAGAAAAGGCCTATGATAGCATCCCCAGGTTGGGAAAGCTTAACAAATAGGGGGATAGGCAAGGAACTGGAGACATGATAAATGGAATGTGCATGGATTGCGACATTAGTGTGAAGACTAGAGTCGGGACATCGGAATGGTTTAAAATTGACACTGGACTAAAGCAAGGAAGGGTGATGTCACCATTATTGTTCGTAATGGTGATGGATGACATCATGAAGGCAGCAATGAAAGAATATAGTAGGACAAAGATGAAGGTAATGTTGTTTGCAGACGATGTTGTGATCTGGGGCGAGGATGAGATGGAGGTACAAGAACAGTTAGATGTAATAAATGAAAAGATTGAGCAATGGGGATTGAAGATAAATGTGGAGAAGAGTATAACAGTGGTGATGAGTAGAGATAAGAAAGAAGGAAAAGGAGTAATCAAGGTAGGAGATTAGGAATTGGAAGTAGTGAAACACTTCAAATACTTGGGAGAACTGACTGAAGATGGAAGACTAGATTTGTAAATTAGCAGAAGAATACAACTCGGGAGTGCTTTATACCAACAGGTACGGGGACTAGTATGGAACAAGGATATACCAATTAAGACTAAAGAAATTATGTACAAAGCATATTATGTTCCTATAATGACATATGCAGCATACACTTGGACAATGACTAAGAGGGATGAGAGCAGAGTACAAACAACTGAGATGAGATTCCTGAGAAGTATGGTCCAGAAAACGAGGAGGGACAGAGTGAGAAATGAAGATATACGGAAAGAACTGGGAGTACAGAAACTAAATGACAAACTGGAGCAAAACAGATTGAGATGATTTGGACATGTCAAACGGATGAATGAAGTAAGGCTACCAAGACGAGCACTGGAACGACGGATGGCAGGGAAGAGAGGACGAGGAGGACCAAGAATGCGTTGGTTGGACTCGGTGGAGAATAGTATTAGAAAACGGAACCTGGATTGGAACACTGTGCTGGAAGAGGAATGGTGGAACGACAGAATAAAGTGGAGAGGAACTATATTTGCGCCCACCCAGTGTCAACTGGAAAAGGGGAAATGAAGATGATGATGATGACAGAGAATGGAGTGGTCTGTCCAAAATTTCATGTAGACAGTGTTACTCGCAGGGTTCCAAAGGGTAAGTATACAAATTTTGGTTCAGATCGGTGAAACGGTGTAGATTTGTATAAATAATAGACAGACAGATAGGCAAACATTGAGCTTTATATACCGTATATAGATGGACTCCGGCTTGAGGAAGGAAATCATGATGAAACACAATAAATGTTAAAATGTAGAATGTTGAAATGTAAAAGGAAACAAGATATTCATTAAAGAACATATAACCTACTTTCTCCTAAATGTATGGGTATAGTTATAACTCGTTGTCTTTATCAAAGAGTAAAATAGAATCATTTTGTGGTTGAAGACTATTTACCTCTACCAAACACCAGAACCTCGGAAAACTACTAACATCAATGAAGAAAGAAAAAAAGAAAGAAAGAAAGAAGGAAAGAGAGACACATCTCAAGAATGTTATGTAACTGGAGACATGATCGACCGGACGTAAACAACAGCCAACGTTGAGTCCATGGTTTTCACCATCATAATTGTATTATCAAATCTTTACATGACCCTACAGTGACGTGTGTATGCAGACCATGTGGACAAGCTTGTGAACGCTACCACTTAGAGCTCAATAGTAAAGGAAAACAATCAATCAAAGACTATGCAATTCAAATCCCCAGAGCGCAATTTTAGTGTACATGTTTATTCTTTATTTTCGATTGCTATTTGGCTGCAATAAAAGTATTAATTAATATCCTGAACTAGCACGAACTGCTAGAGTTCAGGTACTATGTGAAATCGTTTTTTTCTTTAGTTCAAATAACATTTTCAAATAACACACAATAGGCTGTTACAAACGCTTTAAAATGAAAAATTATCAACTTGTCATTCTTCAAATTCGATGCGTATAGAATGCCAATGGTATGCTAAGCAATGGAGTCCCACGTAGACCAGCCATGCCATTTGGTGGAAAAGTTTCGAATAAGATAATCCTAATAAGGCGAGTGCATTCTAGCGGCCATAGAAAATAAACTTTTCAATTAAAGCTGTATGGTATTCTGTGAGCCGGTGCGGAGTTCGCAATCAGTTGGCCATGATAGTTCACCTGGTGTCTGTTAGATGTCTCGTGCAGATCCACTGGCGAATTTTGTTTTAATTGAATATATTCATCCATTGTAATATGCACAATATAACGCTTAATTTTAAAACGTCGGAGTGGTTAAAAATCAATAAATATTAAAAATTTACGGAAAAAAAAACCAACTCGTATAGGATTTGAACCCTAGTCATGCGGGTGAAAGGCTAACGCTTTACCTCACAGCCAATCATGTCAACCGAAATTCGCCGATATCAATTGACTTACATACAGCGTCTTAGCAAATAAAGATTTAGACTAAACGATTACTTCAGTGGAGTATATCTTTTATACATAAAGCATTTCATGCAAAGTTTATATTATTTCTACCAGTAGGCTATATTGCATGCAATACTCAAACTAGTGAAATATAGGTCAGACACAACATATCAGCTGCCATCTTGTCTGGTAACCGAGACGGCTCAGCTTTTAAAGCCACTTCTGCAGTATAATATTACAATATAAACTTTTAATTTCGAACGGGCCACGTCCTTTAGAACAGTTTAAACGATTCTGGGTTCGATAATCGGAACTGGTGGGCCCAATGATATGGATTATAAAGTTTGCATAGCTCACACGGCCGCCATCCTGAAATGGTACGGCTGATGACTTTGTAGTTTGGGCACAAGACGTGTCCCATATAAAGGTATGTTGTTAGCAAATTTGGTAAAGATCGGATGATTAGTTATTCGTTATTTGATTTTACGTTTTGAACGTTTGAGTGGCCGCCATTCAGTTTTGGTAAAGATGGCGACGATATAAAACATGACACTGGGGTGCCCTTTGCTAGTGCTACCTCTGTACCAAATTACGTTCAATTCGGTTTCACCGTGTTTGAATTGATAGGGGGGGACAGACATTCAGAGTACACACACAAGCATACACGCACAGACAGACACACACATATTTTAGACCTGTGTAGATCTCATAAGTCTACTTTCATTTTTTTTTTCAAAAGTCGAAAGTAGGCTAATGAAAAATGAAAATCCACCGCCTGCTTCCAGTCGACCGACCGGGTCAGGGAATGGAATGAATGAAGCCCCCACCTAGCGGCGAGGATATGAACTGTGCCGGCTGCCGAAGCCTGTCGCACTCCCCTGGGGCAATGATTAAATGAATGACAGATTAAATGAAATGATAGTGGAGAATGTTGCTGGAATGAAATTGTGACAGAGAAAACCGGAGTACCCGGAGAAAAACCTGTCTGCCTCCGTTTTGTCCAGCACAGATCTCACATGGAGTGACCGGTCGTAAGTAGGCTAATAATGTTAAAAAAGGAAATAAAAAGTAAAAAACGTTAAAATGTTAAAAATGAAATGTTAAAATGTAAAATGTAAAATTTTTACATAAAAGAAAACTGTCGACATCTAAATGTAGATTTAGGTGTTAGAAAATCATTTTTGAAAGTCTTTGTCTGGAACGTGGCGGCTTAGCTCTTTATACAGGGTGTTACAAAAAGGTACGGCCAAACTTTCAGAAAACATTCCTCACACACAAAGAAATAAAATATGTTATGTGGACATGTGTCCGGAAACGCCTAATTTCCATGTTAGAGCTCATTTTAGTTTCGTTAGTATGTACTGTACTTCCTCGATTCACCGCCAGTTGGCCCATTTGAAGGAAGGTAATGTTGACGTCAGTGCTTGTGTTGACATGCGACTCATTGCTCTACAGTACGAGCATCAAGCACAAAAGTACGTAGCATCAACTGGTTAGTGTTCATCACGAACGTGGTTTTGCAGTCAGTGCAATGTTTACAAATGCGGAGTTGGCAGATGCCCATTTGATGTATGGATTAGCACGAGGCAATAGCCGTGGCGCGGTACGTTTGTATCGAGACAGATTTCCAGAACGAAGGTGTCCCGACAGGAAGACGTTCGAAGCAATTGATCGGCGTCTTAGGGAGCACGAAACATTCCAGCCTATGACTCGCGACTGGGGAAGACCTAGAACGACGAGGACACCTGCAATGGACGAGGCAATTCTTCGTGCAGTTGACGATAACCCTCATGTCAGCGTCAGAGAAGTTGCTGCTGTACAAGGTAACGTTGACCACGTCACTGTATGGAGAGTGCTACGGGAGAACCTGTTGTTCCCGTACCATGTACAGCGTGTGCAGGCACTATCAGCAGCTGATTGGCCTCCACGGGTACACTTCTGCGAATGGTTCATCCAACAATGTGTCAATCCTCATTTCAGTGCAAATGTTCTCTTTACGGATGAGGCGTCATTCCAACGTGATCAAATTGTAAATTTTCACAATCAACATGTGTGGGCTGACGAGAATCCGCACGCAATTGTGCAATCACGTCATCAACACAGATTTTCTGTGAACGTTTGGGCAGGAATTGTTGGTGATGTCTTGATTGGGCCCCATGATCTTCCACCTACGCTCAATGGAGCACGTTATCATGATTTCATACGGGATACTCTACCTGTGCTGCTAGAACATGTGCCTTTACAAGTACGACACAACAAGTGGTTCATGCACGATGGAGCTCCTGCACATTTCAGTCGAAGTGTTCGTACGCGTCTCAACAACAGATTCGGTGACCGATGGATTGGTAGAGGCGGACCAATTCCATGGCCTCCACGCTCTCCTGACCTCAACCCTCTTGACTTTCATTTATGGGGGCATTTGAAAGCTCTTGTCTACGCAACCCCGGTACCAAATGTAGAGACTCTTCGTGCTCGTATTGTGGACGACTGTGATACAATACGCCATTCTCCAGGGCTGCATCAGCGCATCAGGGATTCTATGCGACGGAGGGTGGATGATATATCCTCGCTAACGGAGGACATTTTGAACATTTCCTGTAACAAAGTGTTTGAAGTCACGCTGGTACGTTCTGTTGCTGTGTGTTTCCATTCCATGATTAATGTGATTTGAAGATAAGTAATAAAATGAGCTCTAACATGGAAATTAAGCGTTTCCGGACACATGTCCACAAATCATATTTTATTTCTTTGTGTGTGAGGAATGTTTCCTGAAAGTTTGGCCGTACCTTTTTGTAACACCCTGTATATGATGATGATGACATTGTTATACTCCTCTAAACACACACACAGACACAGTTCAATTTTTTCTGACGTAATAATAATTCGCAGAAAATTAACCAATCAGCTTAACTCGAGCTTCAATATAACATACAGTACATGTAATATAAATCCTGTATATTCCCATCTCTATACGTCATCAGGGCACACATCATGTCATCGCTTTTTTTTCCTACGCAGTGATGCTAATAAAATTTTCATGATCTATAAAGCCAGATCATTAATTTTGAGTTAATATTTCATACGCAGAATTAATCTATACAGGCATACAGAGAGAAATGGAGATCCAATCGATTTTCAAAAAGGCTATTTAATAATGCAATGACTAAAATATACAAGCCAGATCCGGATGATGGATAATATATTTTTACACAAATATAAATAATATTGTACATGATGTTGAATTAAAGAGTCTATGACGATTATATGGGGCTGCTATATGGCAATGATAGATGGTTGCAGTAGAATAACACACTGTATGGAAATTGAATCCACATTATTTGAAACATATAAAACAAAACATAGAATGGTTCATTTGATTAAACAAACAATGAATTAAAAATAATTTAAAACATTATATAAGCTCTAAGAGCCTCCGTGGCTTAGGCGGCAGCACGCCAACCTCTCACCGCTGGGTCCGTGGTTCAAATCCCGGTCACTCCATGTGAGATCTGTGCTGGACAAAACGGAGGCAGACAGGTTTTTCTCCGGGTACTCCGGTTTTCCCTGCCAAAATTTCATTCCAGCAACACTCTCCACTATCATTTCATTTCATCTGTCATTCATTTAATCATTGCCCCAGAGGAGTGCGTCAGGCCTCGGCAGCCGGCACAGTTTATATCCTCGCCGCTAGATGGGGGCTTCATTCATTCCATTCCTGACCCGGTCGGAGACTGGAAGCAGGCTGTGGATTTTCATTTCATATAAGCTCTAACCTAAGTTGATTTTATGGCATATTAGGCTTTCACGGTCAGTGAATTAAAACTCAGCAATTGCTCTAGGCTTGTGCCGTGTCTTGTGTGGGGTTTCGCCTAGGACACCAAGCTGGCTCATCGGCGGGCTCTTGGTGTCCCCGCTCGGACCCCCACAGGAGCCAGCTTGGTGTCCTAGGCGAAAACCCACACAAGACACGGCACAAAACTAGAGAAATTGCTGAGTTTTAAGTAGATTTTGTTAATTCGTTTTAGAGGCTTGGGATATCTTCATCATCATCCCCGAGTAGTGGGGTGTGTGTAGAATTTGTCTGATAAAACTCTTTAACTATGAAATGTTTACATAAACAACAAGAAGTTCCGTGACGAACTAAAGAGCCTACTTTACTTAAAATGTAAGATTCATGCCAATCCATATAGACCTATCTTGAATAAACACGAATTTAAATTGGTAATATCGAAATTTCTAATTAGTTCGAAATATACCTGGTATAATGTAGTCTAATAGAGCACTACAGTTGGCAGCCCTGGTGACTGAATATATTCTTAGTTCTTAAGGTACAGAATACAAAATTTGGTTGATGTCCAATGGGTAGCATGGACGTTACATGCAATTAGACATTGGATTTATCAGCGCGCGTAAAATCATGTTGGCAACAATGTCATGCATGTGTTGGTCAGAAATAATCTGAAATATTATGAACTCATGTTGAGCCAATTTTGGATGAAATCCATTTGTTAGTATAAAATTTACATGCATCTTAAAATTGGAACTATCAGCAGGCTTAGAGTCATGTTGGCAGCACTGACGTATATCAGTTTCTCCAAATTAATCTAGAATGTCAGGTACTATACGTGTGCAAATTTTAAAGCTGTTGGCATACATACTTTCTGATATATTAATATTAGGGTAAAAATAGAGACAGCATTTATTAACAGTTGGCAGCACTGGTTGCTCTTAAGAATAAGCATAGCCATGTCTGTTATGGTACACACAGCACATGCGAAATTTGGTTGAAATCCAATTGATAGAATAGAAGTTACACGTATTTAAAAATTGGTCCTATCAGCAGGCTTAGAATCATGTTGGTAACACTGACGTACACAAGTTACTCCAAATTAATCTAAAATGTCACGTACTATCGGTGTGCATAGTTTAAAGCTGTCGGCTTGCATACTTTCTGATATATTGGTATTTGGATAAGGAAATATAGAGAGAGCATTTATTAACAGTTGGCAGTCCTGGTGGCTTTTAAGAATACGCTCAGTCATATCTGTTTATGTATACATAGTACATACGAAATTTGGTTCAAATCCGATTGATATAGTAGAAGTTATATGCATTTAAAAATTGGACCTATCAGCAGGCTTAGAATCATTTTGGCGTCACTGCCATGCATGGCCTCCTGGAAATTAAACTGAAATATTATTATCTATACAGGGTCATTCATATAAAATAAGAACGCCAAGCGGCGGCTTTGTTCTCCGCCGTTGCGGTGACCTTGGCCGAGCTTGTGGTGCGCCACGGCCCCCTGCTGTAGTATTGAAAGCGCGCGCATAGTACATAAGAGGGCTGGTTTTTTTCTTCTAAGTTCCGATGGACTGTATAAAAATAACAGATTGACATAACCAAACTCGACCTTGCAATAAGCGTGCAGGTGTTCAGTCGCCAGTCTAAACCTCAAGTGATAACATGGTGGGACATTTATCATTGCAACATCGTATTTTTTAATGTAAAACGTATTTTAAGTACGAGTCGGCTCGGCGGGTACGTGAAGCATTTGTTCAGCAATTTCCTGATGAAGTGCCACCTTCACTAGCACAGATTCACGTAATTGCAAGTAAGTTTGACACTACTGGCTCGGTGCTCAATAAAAACATACGCGCACACGAACAGTTTTAACAGAGGATAAGTTAGATGACATTGGCGAGAATCTTGAACGGTCTCCCAATAAATCACTCACAAAATTAGCACAACAAGTAGGGGTTTCGCTTTCATCTGCATACAGAGCTACAAAGCTGTTACATATCAAACCGTACAAGTTTACACGGGCCCAATGTTTAAAACCAGCTGATCCAGCCACAAGAGTGAGATAGTGTGAGTGGTATCTTGCATCATTGAATGATCGTTTATTTGACCCACAGCTTGTGTTCTTTTCGGATGAGGACTGGTTTCACCTTAATGGGCGTGTGAACAGTCATAACTCTCGCTATTGGTGTGCAGAAAACCCTAATGGTGTTTATGAAGTCCCTCATTATGATAGGAAGATCGGTGTTTGGTGTGCTGTTCGTGCCGGAAGAATAATAGGGCCAATTTTTTTCGAGACGACAGGAAATACAGAGAGGTGCCAAGATAACATTTTGAAGCCCTTCTTCAATCAGTTAACGGAAGAAGAAAATTCGCGAGGGTGGTTTCAACAAGATTCAGCCCCTGCTCATACAGCAGAAGATTCCCTTCTTACAATCTCGGAAGTGTTTGCAGACAGAGTGATCAGTGTTGGTCTATTTCCCCCTCGTTCTCCAGATCTAACAGTGTGTGATTTTTAGCCTACTTTTCACATTTTGCAAAAATGAGGAAAAAGTAGTCTTATGAGATCGGGCAAATGTGTGTCTGTCTGTCTGTCTGTCTGTCTGGCTGTGTGTGTGTGTCCCCTATCAACTCCTAAACGGCTGCAGCAATCGAAACAAAATTTGGTAGGAGTAAAGATCTATACCTGAATATCTCACGTCCATATTTGAAAATGATGTCAGTGCTACCAACTGCCGAAAAATCGCAATTGCAATTTGAGCTTCATGCTGGATATCTTGGAAGATATGAATTAGAGCTATTTCAAAATTGGCACACGTATAGATAATAATATTTTAGTTATATTTCCAGTAGGCCATACATGTCAGTGTTGCCAAAATGATTATAAGCCTGCTGATAGGTCCAAATTTTAAATGCATATAACCTCTACACTATCAATTGGATTTCAACCAAATTTCGAATGTGCTATGTGTACATTAACATATAGTATTGAGCGTATTTTTAAGAGCCACCAGGGCTGCCAACTGTTAATAAATGCTCTCAATTTTTTTAATCCAAATACCCATATATCAGAAAGTATACAAGCCGACAGCTTTAAACTAAGCACACGTATAGTACCTGACATTCTATATTAATTTGGAGTAACTTATACACGTCAGTGCTACCAACATGATTCTAAGCCTACTGAGAGGTCCAACTTCAAATACATGTAACTTCATTACTATCATTTGAATTTCAACCAAATTTTGTGTGTGCTATGTGTACCATAACAGATATGACTGTGCCGATTCTTAAGAGTAACCAGGGCTGCCAACTGTTAATAAATACTGTCTCTATTTTTGTTACCCTAATATCAATATATCAGAAAGTATGCAAGCCAATAACTCTAAACTTTGCACACGTATAGTACCTGGCATTCTAGATTAATTTGGAGTAACTAATATACGTCAGTGCTGCCAATATGATTCTAAGCCTGCTGATAGGTCAAATTTTAAAATGCATGTAACTTCTATACTAACTAATGGATTTCATTCAAAATTGACAAAACAATAGATCATATTATTTCAGATTATTTCTGACCAATACATGTATGTCATTGTTGCCTAGAAAGACCAGCAGTCGGCCTCTCCGGAGGCCACACGATCATCATCATTGTTGCCAACATGATTTTATGCGCGCTGTTTGATCCAATGTTTAACTGCATGTAACGCCCATGCTATCCATTGGACTTCAACCAAATTTTGTATTCTGTACCTTAAGAGATGGAACTAAGAATATATTCAGTCACCAGGGCTGCCAATTGTAGTTCTCTATTAGGCAAAGTTATGCCAGGTATACATTATATCGAACTAATTAGAAATTTCGATATTACCAACTTAATTTTGCCATTATTCTAGATAGATCCATAATATAGATTAATCAATGCTATGATTCTTAAATTTTAAGGAAAGTAGGCTCTTTAGTTCGTCACTGAACTTCCTGTTACTTGTGGGGTAAACTGAAAGAACAAGTGTATCGAACAAATCCTCACACATTGGAGGAACTGAAAGAAAACATTACGCTGGCAATCAGGAACATTACAGTGGCAGAACTCGCTCGCGTCAGCCAGAATGAGGTTACCAGATACAATGCTTGTATAACCCAGGAAGGACGACACTTCCAACATCTTTTATAAGGTAAGATTCAACGACTTGTTCGTTTTTTTTATGATGAATTTTTGTTTTACGTAAATTTTAGTTATTTTTATAATTATTAATTTTTCTTGTTTCATTATTTTTCGGTCTTTCCACCTCTAAATTTTAAATTTAAATCCAAATTTGTATACTTCAATCTGTGTTAAGAGGGGCAGATGACCACGTAGTTCCTCCCCTTAAAACAACAATAACTAACTAATTAACTGAAGTAAGATTTCAGCATTGTGCACACGCTAGCAAGGCCGCTGCATCTGTAGCATATCTGGATTGTACACACGCTTGAAGCAGGGGGCCGTGGCGCGCCACATGCTCGGTGAAGGTCACCGCAACAGCGGAGAACAAAGCAGCCGCTTGGCGTTCTTATTTTATATGAATGACCCTGTATGTGTGCCAATTTGGGTATATCTCCCAAGCATACCTTTCAAGATATCCAACACGGACCTCAAATGTCATTTGTTGTTTTTCAGCAGTTGGTAGCACTGGCATAATTTTCAAATATGGGCTTGAGATATTCAGGTATAGATCTTTACTCATACCAAATTTGGATTCGATTGCTGTAGCCGTTTAGGAGTTGATAGGGGGACACACACACACAGCCAGCCAGACAGACAGACATTTGCCCGGATCGATCTCATAAGCCTACTTTTTTCCTCATTTTTGCAAAATGTGAAAAGTAGGCAAAAAATATCCAATCTTTATAGACTTTGATACGCTGAATTCGAAAATGAGTTTTTTTAAAGCTCTCGTTTTCATGGTATATGGCGTTTGTTACGTCGTTATTTCTGTTTTAGCTCTCGCTTTTTCCTACTTCAGGAATGCCAATAAATGCTGTGTTTTGTTTCTAGCTAACATAGTCTAAGATTGTTTGTCTTCCGTAGTGCTCCATTGTGTATGGTGACACGAGATTCTGTGTTACTGAATGGAATAAAAACTGCTCCTTTTTGTATTGTGACTTTTACGTGACTCTTTGAAAGAATTCATAGACATTAACCATTGTGAAGATTTAAGAACTTCAAATACTTTAACCACATTTTTCCACATAATGTGTTGTTTTGGCCATTCAATTTCCCATCCTTCTTTATGGTGCACCATATAAGGTTTAACAAGGGACTTTTTAGTGTGTTACGCTATAAATTTTCATGTCTTTGACATTGATTTATTCATATCGGCTGATGAAGGGGCCAAAAACAATTAGGCCTTGAAAGATGTCCCACCAATGACCACACAGTGATCTCGATTTAATAAAATCATTTTAAATGCTACAAATGCTGAAAAATGCTAGAAAGGCTGGAGGCTTCTCGCTTCGCTCGAAGCCAAAGACTCGTGACATGTTAGACAATTATCTGCATAATACTTATCTTGCTTATCTTGTTTCAAATTACTCGCGAAGGGCAAGTGCAAACCAAGGGCAAAGCATGGTCCAGCGCGGGGGATGACGCACGCTCACCAGAGCGCGTGGGGACTTGCCCCTTCCATCCAGTCTAAAACACTTATAGTGGGCGATGTATTGAAGATAGAGATATGCTCTCGTAGATTTTTTTTGTAGAACTTTTCATGCTGACCAATTCTTACGCTCATAGTATATTGATATTTTTAACGATTTGCCCAGCGTAAGTTTAAGAAGCTCAGGGACGCCAAGTTTGTTTTCGACTTTTTTCACTGAAATCGTTACTGCTTGGCTTCCTTTGATCATACATACATTATTTTCTACAGAATCTTTACTCGAGATATCCTTTACAGAATGGTGAAAACCGCATAAAAATCCATCCAGTGGTTCTCGAGATTACCCGTGACATCCAAGAATCGGGGATTTTTGTCTTATACTGAACCCAACGGTGTTAGGCTGACTGGTGTCGAACGTGGATCTCTGAGATAGATGAGCTCAGACTAGAGATACCAGCAAGGAACGAACACAAGATCTTTTGAGGGAGTTTAAGCTATGAAAACCCCTAGAGAAAATACAAATTAAATCACTGTTGTGATATGAACTAATTCTGACATTATTTGTTAATATAATGCAGGAAATAGTAGCAGAATACTGCAGTATTGGGCTGTAGGGTGCATACAATTCTGAACTTAGCGCAGAGAGTTTGAGCGCTTGACAGTTTGTAAATGGCTCTAGAATTTAGGCGTGGTTTCGTGGAGCCATGTCAGTCACTGTGACCTACTTATGCCGTCTGCAGCAGGTCAGGACGGTAATATATGGGCAAGTTATTCCCCGTTACAGAATGAAAAGTCCAAGGGGATGAGAAGATACCAGAGTAATTTAATGATTACTCGTGATTGGAGTAACTCAGAGACATGAGGATTGCACCTATGTGAATGTATAGCCGGGAGGCTAATTATCAAGCCGTTAAACATTGAAATAGAGGCAGATTTAATGTAACGCGCATTGACACAGTAGACCTGAGGCTAGCGACAGGATCTGACCATGTCTTCGGGGATGAACCGATGAAGCCGCGTGGGGAAGTGCAGGCAAAGGCAATTAATATTAATTAATTGGCCGATTGATCCTCGAGCACACAGACGGATATGTGATCAGCGAGGAAAAACGAACCATAAAAACGTTATTTCAAGACCAGAAATATACGGAGAGAGGAGATGACGCTGCAAGGAAATTTTCGACCTACTTTTTGTCTCCAAACGGATATAAGGTCGGCGGAGAGAACAGTCGGGGTCAGTTGAACCGTACTTGAGTGCAGAGAGCATGCCGCCCGAGTTCAGAGTGGGGCGCGCGGACTTGAACAGTATGTTGAGTGCATCGACATAATAATCATGCAGTAAGGCATTAATTAAGAACGATTAATGTAGTCAGTTGAACCGTACTTGAGCGCAGAGAGCACATCACCCGAGTTCAGAGTGGAGAGCGCGGACTTTAACAGTTTAAGTGTAGCAACATAATAATCATGCATTAAGGCATTAATTAATAACAATTAATAAGGACAGTCTTGCCATACTTTTATAGTCGGCATTACGAGTGATTACTATCGAGCACGCAGGAAATGTACCATGTGATATACAAGGTAGGACAACTGAAAGTGGTAATTGCACAAGTACAATGTACAATGGATGAGCGCAGTATATAAGCTACTGGTTAGACATATAATAGGATGTCGGATTGCGCAGATATAAACTTTGTTATGCGATTGATGAAATTTCGCAGGGATACCATTGTAATTAATGCTCAGGACGATGTGGAAGCATATTTATGCGATATCAGGAAATTTATCTAAGGATAGAAATTGATAGACAGATTGGGGGACCGCTAGGAATCCTTAGGCAGAGAATCGAGACTCTATGGACGAGATGCGGGATAGCAGCGGGGAATAGATCTTCATCGTCTGCATTTCTGATATTCTGCAAGGAAAGGTCAACCATTAAGAAATGTACATAGTGATCGTGTGATTTTAGTGATGATCATTTAAATATATGTAAAATTAATAGTGGAATAAGTGATATAACGTGTTGTGTGAATAAGGAAGCAACAGCTTCGACATGGAGAAGCAATGTGCAGTGTGTTTTGTAAGGCAAAAATTATGTAAAATGTGTGCGAAAAAATATGATAATGCCTTGCTAATTTGCAAATTATGGCGGGCATTACTGGGGGAAATGCGTGGTCGGAGCCACCAGATTAACCAATGTGAGTACCCAAAAACCATGATTTTGTAGTAATTATAGTCCACTGTATGTTGAGTGATTTCAAAATTTATAGAATATGCCAATAAGAGTCAATTTTAGGTGGTAGAACCTCGAGACATTAATGTTGTGTTGATTTTAGTTGAGATGTCTTTGTACATCAATGACTGGATAAATCGTTACCACTAATGTAAAAATGGCAATTCAGTTATATAGAAAGTTAACGTAACGAACGCGGATGTTCGGTTATTGAATATGGTTACGTTGTGTCGGTTATGGTAATGTATGTCAGTAATAATAATAATAATAATAATAATAATAATAAGAATAAATAAATACACATCAGGGAAGAATGGTTGTAAGCAAAATATATATGCTAATTGGAATATTTGTGTATCCGAGCGGTAGTATTATACGTGTTGGGCTAAGTAAAGGAATTAAATATCAGAGTATATTATGATAATGGAAATAAATATGCAAGAATCTAGGAACTGGAAGGGTTTAATAGAGAATTGAATTCGCAGCTTGATGAATAAGCTTGTAAGAGTAATTGATAGATTTTATCTTACTAATTAAAGGACGGGATCATATCACCATGGTCAGGGGAGCCAGGTAATCTACTCGACGTGTGAAATCTCGTATAGCCAAGGGCATACAGAGATATTATTTGCCAGAGCGTATTTAGTGAAAAGGAAACCCTAGCTCTGTGGATTGCTATGAAATGTTCCGGGTTCGAATCCAGTGGTGTATGGAAGGATAACAATGGAAACCTCAGCATGACACCTGATATCGACCGAGAACTAGCTATTGAATAAATTCAGCTCCTGGGAGTGAATTTTTGACGGCAGGATGTGCCTGACCGTGTCATTTAATAAGATGCCGGCTAGCCCAATTCGACAGGTGTATGATGAATCTCGTTCCTTCATATAATGTAAATGGACCTGTTGAGGCCAGCTATTAATATCCTAAGGTTAGGAATAAATGCTTAAACAATTCCATACCCTATCTTGCATACAGTTTAGTTAGATCATATGGGATGTGCCAGTGAGACTGCACTATTGTATTTAAGGCCACATGCTACTGCTTGGAGACAAAGAAAGAGGGAATATAGTGAGGGACGGAGCAAGTGTTTTGTTACCGCCCGACTAAGATCCATTGTATACAGGAAGAGCCGAGGGAGAGATTTTAAACGACCCTTGGAGGGTGACATTTAGAGTGGAAAGACTTTGAAACCCTGTTTGTAACAAAAGAATCATTGTTGTATTGTATAATGAATTTGTATGGTTTGAAACACATTGATAATTAAGGATCATTCTGATAACTTAATACTTGGCAAACTTATGAGTTGTTGAAAATTGCATTTTTATACTGACATTGTCACCTCTTTCCAAAGGTGGACACTAGATGCCATAGGCTATGCCCACGCAAGGGTAGCATAATATACCATCCGACACAGCGGTAACGGAATCTTTGAAATTGAACTCATGACGCCATACAGTGGAACTGCAGAAAGGGAAACTGCATAAACGGGAACTGCATAAAGTGGAATTGCAGAAAGGGATAATTACAAGTAAAAGTGGAGTTGCAAGTAAATATGATGTGCAACCCATAAATTGGTTAATGCATGGTAAAGCATTTTGGTGGGAAGAGAGATACAGAACACAATTGTACGCATAATGTAAATTAGGATGTGTTGAGAGTAAACAATTAAGATTGTGAAATTAAAGTGGTCACAATAGGTGACATAAGATTGTAAGTACAGTTTATGTGTAATTTGCCAGTGCATCAGCGCACTTGAGAATGAATTTTATGTTAATCTCATGGTAAATGAATGAATAATCATTTGGATTTGCGAGGATAAAGTGCGAATATTAGTGAATTGAAGGAATAATTTTGCATTGTTTTGTGTTATATTGTTGGGATTGTGTTTTTGTTTGTGTGAAGCCATGATTTAGAGCTCAAATAAGTCTTTAGAATAGAGTTGTGCTTTATTATTGTAGAGTTGATACCTTTTAGTCTCAGATCAAAAATATGCAACTGCTCAGTGGGTGAACGGTACACGCCTGAGGACTGATGCTGGCTGGAGGCAGAAGCATGTTTTCCATGGAAATTACTCACATGGGTACAATACTAACGAAGTAGAGATTGTCGGGGGTACACATGCACCAAGCGGTACTATTACGTCACACACCTCAGTGCATCTGTCCGTCCGTCACCGTAACGTAACGCCAGACCCCAGCGTAACGACGAAGTCGACAAGATCATTAAAAATGATAAAAAGTATTGATTAGGCGCAACTTTCAATCTATAATGTGCGTTCAAAAGTAACGAGCCGGATGCATAATTACAGAAACCAATACCTGTATGTTTGAAGTATTGGCCCTGGCTGTTGAGGCACTTGTCCCACTGTGACACGAGGCAGTGAATGGCTGTCTCATAAAATTCCCTGAGCTGCGATGTGAACCAATTCCTCACGTACAGCTGGATGTCGGCGTCCGAGGTGAATCTTCAGACTTTGGACTGGATGGTTTTATTTTGAACTGTTCACACCGATGTGGTATGAACCATATTCTGTGGTGTGATCAACACCCGCATTTGACAAATACGGTTTACGAATGAAAAGTATGGAGCACGATTATAAGCTGCAGAAATACGACAGTATCATGATATCCAGGAACAATATTTGTTATTGAGAGTAGTTTGGACGTATTAAGTGACTTAAATATCTCTCAAAATTTGGATAATGAATAGTTACCGTAACGTGTTTCAAGCATGTGGAGCCACCATTGTGTGGTTTGAAGCCATTTTTTCAGTGTGGCCTTAGTAAACAAGAGTTTAGTGCTTTTCAGTCGGTCAACACGTATATTCTATAACGTGCCAAGGCACCGGTTGTCAAGCTAATTACATCGGACAGAGTGGAAGACGAGTAGACACACGTTATAATGAACATAGGGATGCGATAAGATACGGAACACATTCAGCCGTATGCGAACATATGTGTGATGCGGGGCACAGTTTTACCAACATCGAGACGGACCTAAACATAATTCATCACGAATCGAAAGGCAGAGCTCTTGACATAAAGGAAGCAATCGAGTTACACCTAGCCAAACGAAACAATCCCAACAACCTAAATGAACACACGTTCATGGAGACCTCACCCCTCTTCACGCTACTAAAAACACACCCTGTCGGAAACAAGACACCACTTAGCGATACAGCCAAGCTAGATTAAAAATGGAGGGGGGAGGGATTAGGGGTTTTAATAAGTAAATGTTAACTGGATCACGCGCGGGGACGTGCCCCTTCCATCCAGTCTAAAAACACTTATAGTGGGCGATGTGTTGAAGATAGAGATATGCTCTCCCGGACTTTCTTGCAGAACTTTTCATGCTGACCAATTCATACGCTCATAGTATATTGGTATTTTTAACGGTTTGCCCAGCGTAAGCTTAAAAAGCGCATGGACGCCAAGTTTCTTTTCGACTTTTTCACTGAAATCGTTACTGCTCGGCTTCCTTTGATCATACATAAATTATTTTCTACCGAATCTTTCCTCGAGATATCCTTTACAGAATGGTGAAAACCGCATCAAAATCCATCCAGTGGTTCTCGGGATTACCCGTGACATCCAAGAACCGGGGATAGAGATTTTCGGGGAACACATACACCAAGCCGTACTATGACGTCGCACACCTCAGTGCATCTGGGTACATTTCGTCCCGTCACCGTAACGTAACGCCAGACCCCAGCGTAACGACGAAGTCGACAAGATCATTTAAAATGATAAAACATTAACCATATAATACTACATATTAACTTCGATAACTAATTAAATTCGTTTGAACTCCTGTTAATACTAATATGTATACTTTTTATGTTCGACCTTAACTATTATATGTCAGAAAACTGTACTATAATGAGGGTCATTATAACACTATTTTTAGCCTACTTTCGATTTTTGCAAAAAATGAAAGTAGACTTATGAGATCAACACAGGGCGAAAAAAGTGTGTCTGTCTGTGTGTGTGTATGTGTGTGTGTGAGTCTGTGTGTGTGTCTGTGTGTGTGTGTATCTGTGTGTGTGTGTGAGTGTGTGTACTCTGAATGTCTGTCCCCCCATATCAATTCGAACACGGTGAATGCGAATTGAACGAAATTTGGTACAAAGGTAGCACTAGCAAAGGACACCTCAGTGTCATGTTTTATAACGCCGCCATCTTTACTAAAACTGAATGGCGGCCACTCAAACGTTCAAAACGTAAAATCAAATAACGACTAACCAAATCATCCGATCTCTACCAAATTTGGTAACAACATACCTTCGTATAGGATGCCTTTTGTGACCAAACTACAAGGTCGTCCGCCATACCATTTCAGGCTGGCGGCTGTGCGAATTATGCAAACTTTATAATCCATATCATGGGACCCACCAGTTCCGATTATCGAGCCGAGAATCGTTTTAACTGTTCTAAAGGAAGAGGCACGTTCGAAATTAAAAGTTTATTTTGTAATACTATAGTGCAGACGTGATTTTAAAAAGCTGAGCTGATTCACTAATAAGACAAGATGGCAGCGGATATCTTGTGCCTGACTTATATTTCACTAATTTGAGTATTGCATGCAATATAGCGTACTGTACAAAATAAATAAACTTTGTATGAAATGCTTTATATATAAATAATATACTCCAGTGATGAAATCGTTTAGTATAAATCATTATTTGCTAACAAGTTCTATGTAAGTCATTTTATATAGAACGATATTCGTTGACACAATTAGCTCAGTGGTAGAGCGTCAGCCTATCGCTCAAATGCCTATGGTTCAAACCCGATCACAGCTAGGTTTTTTGCTTGAAATGTTATATGTTTATTGTTTTGTAATGACTCAGATGTTTTAAAATTAAGCGTTATATTGTGCATATTATGGTGTAAAATATATATTTAATTAAAACATAATTCGCCAGCAGATTTACTCGAGACATCTAGCTGCCAAAAAGGTAACTAGATTAACTTCCAGATTTTATTGAAAAATTTCTTCTTCTGGCCACTAGAATGCACTCGCTCTGTTAGGACACGGCCGACTGAATACGAGCTGCGCATTCAGTCGGCCGTGGTTAGGATTATATTGTTCGATATTTCACCACTAGATGGTACGACTAGTCTACGAGGGGCTCCATTGATTACTACACCATTGGCATTCTATGCGCATCGAATTTGAAGAATGACAAGATGATACTACGATACATTTTTACTTTTTATTTTAAAGGGTTTGTAACAGCCTATTTTGCGTTACTTGAAAATGTTATTTGAATTAAAGAACAAAACGATTTCACATAGTAGGTGTTAGTTCAGGTTATTAATTACTACTTTTATTTGAGGCAAATAGCAATCGAAAATATCCACATAGTTTGTATACACACGTCTCTGTAGGGTCATGGAAAGATTTGTTAATTCAATTAGGGTTGTGAAAGCCATGCACAACCAGACGTGTAAAGACATGCCTCAACTCAAAGTTGGATGTTGCCCACGGCAGGTCGTATATGTAATAATAATAATAATAATAATAATGTTATTGGTTTTACATCCCTTTTAACTACTGCTGCTTTTAGAGACACCGGGGTGCCGGAATTTTGGCCCGAAGGGGATCTTTAACGTGCCAGTAAATGTACTGACACGGCTCCCTCGCATTTGTGCACCCTCAAATGCCAGCTGACTGCGCCAGGATACGAACCTGCAACCTAGGGCCCAGCAAGCGAGAACGTTACCGCTGAGCCACGCAGCCAGTCCGGTCGATTATGTCTCCAGATCCATAACATTCTTGATATACTTCTTATCTTTCTTTCTTCAATGATGGTAGCAGTTTTTATCTAGGTTGTGGCGTTTGGTAGAGGTAAATCGTTTCTAAGGTCTTCAACAAAGAATAGTTCTATTATACTCTTTGATAATAACGAGTTATAACTATACTCATACATTTAGGAGAAAGTAGGCTATATGTTCTTTACTGAACATCTTGTTCATTATGAAACAGTTTCTCCCACCAATCAGAGCCCAAGAAACAGTTGTTTGACCAATTAGATAATTAGATGCGCTGAGTTCCACGGCCTTCTAATTTAAATTTCACTGCCTGGCCTAGTGTCGTAGTAGGGTAATCGAGGAGGCCATGGTCAAATACAAGGCATTCTCTGCGTCTCATGCGCTCTGTTCAGTACATAAAACTGGTGAAATCTCGACAGATATTTATGAATATTTATGTTCGAACATAAAATAGTTATAATAATTATCGTCGAACATAAACAGTCGTATGCAACACGCCTATAATGGTAATTAAGACACTCGTATGGAAATTATAAAACTCGTATACGCTCGTTTTATAAACATACTCGTGTCTTAATTATTGCCATTATAGGCTTGTTTCATAATGTACTATTATAGAATCATTTTCTTTGCACACATGAATACAGTGTGTAGGATCTGTCAGAATGCCGTCTCTTTTGTAATAAGAGACCAGGAACTACGACATTGTGTGACTTTTCTGGCAGTGTATGGGTGTCACCCACAGAACACCAAATATAATAGAAGTGAATGGCGCATGGTAAAGCTTGGAAACAAGAAACTACTGCAGCGCGCCTAGTGGTATGGAAGCCAACTATGTGTATGACAATATTGGCTCCCAAATATGTGTTGTTGTTTTTTTCTTTTTGGTATTTTTTATTTTAATTCACCGGACCACTCCAATCCGTATTTAATTTAAGGACACATTTCCATGTCAGCCCTTTTCAGGGGATCAAACATGGCGTAATCACAGGGAGAGAGGTCTGGACGGTATGGAGGATGGCCGAGAACCTCCCATTTGAATTTCTGCAGGAGTGCCGCGACTGTGTTGGCCGTATGAGGTCGTGGAGCGACCACGGCGGCTATGGCGTTCACTGTCACTCGGCGGTCCTGGGTAATGAGTGCATCAACCAGCTGGACGTTGTCATCGGTAATGCAGGGGGGTGCCCCAGACCGAGCATCATCGGCTAACGACACCCGTCCTTTCCTGAAGCGCTTGTGGCACGCCTTGACCCTTGCAAGGGACATGCAGTGTTCGCCGTACACTCGTGACATTCGGCGATGAATGTCTAATCCCACTACTCCTTCCGCTGTCAGAAACCAAACAACACCTCTTTGCTCTTCGTTTAACGCCTCCATGTCACTGTTTGCAATGCGACTGGCAGCGTTGGACGATTGATGCATGCTGCTGCTCACTTTGTATCGTCACATGACGTGCACGCGTGCCCTCTAGCGACGGGCTGTGACCTTCCACGCTCTGGTCGGAACCACACCTCGTTACACACGCCACAATTAGCCGATGCCGTCACCGGTTTGCGCATTCCAGCCTCCGGCTCGTTACTTTTTGAACGCAACTCATATTTATTACTCGATGGTATTAAATATTATTCGTGTTGACTGATATAAATGTCAAAATATAAAAGCCACCTTGTCAAACACTAGAAAAGTAGTTTAATAATTAAATTAACATGTACATGTTTTTTATATCAATGATAACTTCGTCAGCGTGAAAAATCTTAGAAACGACGGTATCTTAACAAAAATCTAAATAGAAAATGGATATTCTTGCAATAAGTCATTAATATAAATAAATGAAAGGTCACAAAACATAATTAATTATAGGATGTTTGAAATACTTGGTCGTACCATATCCACCTGAGATGTCAGTCATTTCAATACATTTTGCACATGGGAAAGATAACTCTTTGAGTTACTGTGTGGAGTCAAAACTTCTGTTATAATTAGGGCTCGGATTTTAGGTGCTGAAAATTGGGGAAATATTTATTTTTTATGAATTAAAAATACCTGAAATATGTGATAAAAAGTAAAAATATGTAATTATAATTTACTTTATTAATGTGAATATAAACAATATGCAGTATTCAGGAATGCAATTTATGCTATGTCTCACTGATGCTGAAGCATTACAATATACGAGATACATCTTCAGGTTGTCCATCACAAATGACTGACGATTATCGCGAAACACTTATTCTCAAGGCGCGAAACTGCGGCAATATGTTTCTTGCCCTTGAGGTGTTGTGTAACTTGAGATCGCTATTCAGCCTTGATTGCTTTCCTACATGGTTGGCAGAACAGAACGCCCCCATCAGAAATATAATTATCATTAAATTCTTCAACAGACTATAACTTGTAGTTGCTTTTACTTTAGGCATCGTAGAACTGCCTTTCACTTCACAGTGCCAGAAATGAACTGCATGTGAGTGACAAAGGTTCCAGGTAGCTGAGAGGGGGGAGGTGGACAAGGAAATCTCCGGCTTCCACAGTGAGTGGCACGGGGCGACAAGTTAAGAATGACACAGTTGCAAGCTGACATACGCTCTGCATGAAGATTAGATAGCTCACAGGTTCGTCCCAGTTGAAGTAACACGGAACAAAGATGCAATAAACTGAAAGATCTAGCATACTAATTTTAAAAAATGTAAATATTATGTCTTTTTATGTGCTAAATAAGTGAAAAGCAGGAATTTATGTATTTATAGAAAACTGCTTAAAATATGTATTTACATAAAAATCCTAGCCATAGTTATAATGTCCCGCAGATGTGCTAATAATCCCAAAAATATGTGTCCCAATATAATATATAAAGGGCATAAAAGTATCAATAACTTCCAAACCTGAACTAATCTAGAATTTTAACAGTCATTTTCAACTTCAGCACACTCAAATCCATATAAATCAACTATTATTGCCTATGTAAAAAACAAAAAGTTAAAATGTGTTGTCTAGTGTAACCTGTGTCATTGTGCTGACTCTAGTAGTGTTCATAATCTCTACCTCTTGGCTGGTAGAGGTCTGGGTTCGATTCCCGGCTCTGCCAAGAAATTTTAGTTCTGGTGTAAGGGTACGGGGTACATTTAGCCTCGTGAGGCAATTGGTTTTGGGGGGGGGTCAGAGAATCGATCTAGAGTTTGGCTTGGGGGAGGGGGGGGGGCGGCGGTGGAGGGGGGGGGGGGCGGTGGAGGGGGAGGTCAGAGAATCGAAATTGTTAAGAAAAATGGTATCACTAAAAACGCAATCACAAAATAACCAAACGTACAAAACCACACCAATTTTTTTGCAAGCTTCATGGATAGAAATTTGATGCGTTTAGCGCACCAAAAATATTCGTACAAATTGCAACGGCGTGTTTTGCGACTTTTACATCGAGCTTCGAGAAAAGGATCAAGGTACGTAACAGTTTCGGCAAGTCGAGTTGGTACCGACAAAGGGAGAAAGTCACAGCTTAAATTGCCAACCAAGCTCGAAGTTTGGACGTCGGCAAAATTTTTTGGTGCGAAAAAAGCCCCAGTTTCCTATCCGTGCATTGCTCATATTCATCGTGACAACACTATAAACATCGATTAGGTAATCACAAGGTTTGCTAAACAAAATAGACGAGTTGATTTTGTTGTATAACTAATAGTTTTTATACAAGAGGTTAGAAGTTGTAAATGTGTACAGTTGTAACAGAACATAATAATTCCAATAAAGATAATTTAGTATTGAATAAAATGAAAAAAAAACCCTGTTTTTCAGTTAAAATTCGTGAAGTTTTATTTGTCTGGTGATTGTGTTTTCGTTTTTTGAGTTTGCAAAAAAAGTTGGTCTCCGTTTGGGGGGGGGGTCATGACCCCCGTGACCCCCCCCCCCTTGAATCCGCGCCTGTCCTCCAATTTACTAATACACAGACTAGTACAGCCATGACAATAACACAGGCTATCACACGAATTCCACACACACCCAAAAATACTTGGAGCTATGTTGCAGCCCATAATGCACTTTGATGAGTAATCAACAACAAATAATAATAACTTAATAAAATAATCTGTTAACCTGAGTCTCCGTGGCCTCTCACCGCTGCACAGTGGGTCAAAATCGAAATCTAGGAGGACAATATTATTTATGTTCGACCCTCACTATTACGTGTCAGATAACTGTATCATAATGATGGTCATTATAACACTGTTTTCCATTATGATACAGTTTCTCCAGCCAATCAGAGCTCGTTCATTGACCAATTAGGTAACGATAACTTCGCGCATGCGCTCAAAATCCAACATGTCGGACATAAACACAACATCGAACTATAATAAATTACCGACATGGAATACGCACCGTCCATATGTTCGCGTAAATAAACTGGCGAATATGAGACAAGAAATAGCACTGTACCTTAAAATCACCAACACTAATTTCTACACAGCGCATTGTCTTCAAATGACTGCGGTGACAATATTACTGAGGGACGGCTGATGTAAACATATGGCTGCATATGGCATTGCAAGCCCACAGAGCGCATACGTCGGTCGTTCAAAGCTCTTGAAAGACAAAGATATAACACCCAACGCTCGCTCTGCGATCACAACATTCCAGTAGCTGACTCTCAACAGATATTTATGAATATTTATGTTAAAACATATAATAAAGTTATAATTATCGTCGAACATAAACAGTCGTATGCAACTCGCCTATAATGGTAATTAAGACACTCGTATGGAAATTATAAAACTCGCATACGCTCGTTTTATAAAAAATACTCGTGTCTTAATTATAGCCATTATAGGCTCGTTGCATAATGTACTATTATTTTCATAATTAAATAATCAAAATTTGTTACTTCTACAGCATTCTCATATAATTGCCGCTCACTATTCTGGGATATAAACGCATTTTAGTGTAAATCTGCCACCACTGTTCAAGCAGTCTGAATTGGAGGGTGAATGTTAGTGGCTGTGGTTTGGTTGTCTTTGTGGTTAGTGTGATGCTTTAAGATGGAACATGCAGCTGAAGGTATGATCTTTGTAACGTGTTTCAGTTATTAATGGGCGTAATTGTTACGTAATTTTAGCTATATTTGCATTATATAATATTTGACAATTATTTTTAGAATGATATTTTCACCTAAATATTTAGTATGTCGCGTCACTCTGCGTCACTTTCTACTTAATGTTAAAATGTAGATACAGCCTTGTAGTTTACGCCTGTTATAAGATTTGTTGCATCTTTTTGCAACTTACTTAGTTATTTTACAATTTAGAAGATGCCGAGCAACCAGTTTTCACACGTTTACAACTGTTTGAAGCACTGGATTCGACGATTATGTGGAACTTTGTGACTTCGTTAAAAGTAAATTAGGGGTAGAAAGTTGTTCTGAAGAGATAACTGAATGCTCTATCCTACTCCTAGTCATAGACAATTTCTTGCATGTGTAGTCGTAGCTTAAAAATTGTCTTAACTGATGTTTATTATGAAGTAAACAATGTATATACGTTGCTTTCACTCTAAATTCATGATTAAAACGTAAACATAATTTTGTCCCCCTAGATTTCGATTTTGATCCACTGTGCGCTGGGTCCGTGGTTCAAATCCTGGTAACTCCATGTGAGATCTGTGCAGGACAAAACGGAGGCAGACAGGTTTTTCTCCGGGTACTCCGGTTTTCCCTGTCAAAATTCCATTCCAGCAACACTCTCCACTATCATTTCATTTCATCTGTCCTTCATTTAATCATTGCCCCAGAGGAGTGCGACAGGCTTCGGCAGTCGGCACAGTTCATATCCTCGCCGCTAGATGGGGGGCATCATTCATTCCATTCCTGACCCGGTCGGAGACTGGAAGCAGGCTGTGGATTTTTTTCTGTTAACCTGTGTTTTTATGATGAACTCAAGACATAACAATTGACAGTTTTTCTTGTTGGCTTTGCGACATCGTTGTCATGTAGCCCCGTGTAGTTGGGTGTGTGTACTTGTAATCGAGGTTGGATTTGGGTTTTACGTGGAATTCGAACCACAGGACACGGCATTTCACATGCATTGACAAGGGGTGAGAGGCAAGCAGCATGACCGCTGCGCCACTACGCCCTACTCGGGGTAGCAATAGGCCGTGGCCTTAAGTTAGGGCCATCCTGGTATTTGCCTGGAATAGAAGTTTATGTGAAGAAGTCGCTAATGTTTCCTTGAATCCTATTGGTGTGTTCACTAACTCGAAGGATAACGGCTTCTTTTCTCGTGACGACAATCTTCAGCTGGTAGAGCAGCCAGCCAAGTAGCGGAACTAGGTACGTAACAGTGACATGACGTCACGCTTCGACATGAATACATTATTTTATATAGCCATCATCATCCGTGGCGAAGAAGAAGTGACTAAACACAAAAAAAGATCATTCCTTTGACTGCCATCGCAGAACGAATGTCAGGGCGTTTCAAACGTTCAATTTTCTCCAACAAAAACGTCTTGTCTTCTTTAGGGTTTGTAACATCGCGGTCATATAACCCCGTGTATTGTAAGGTTGTGATGTAGCAGCTGTCCCCCCCAGCGGACCGGGTTCGATTCCTGGTTATGACAAGACATTTTACTTCTGGTGTGAGATGTGGAAAGGCAAAACTGAAAAGAGGAGGGATCGATTCCCACCTCAGTCATCCTGGAAATAGTGTTCCGTGTGGTTATACTCCACTTCTACTTCAGGCAAATGCTGAGATTGCTCCTAACTTAAGACCACGGCCACCTCCTTCCCAATCCCATCCTTCAATTTACTAATACACATACTATTACATACATCACGATATCCCAGGTAATCACACAAATTACAACAAAAACATCGCTAGGGGAATACTTATAACATTTATTGTTGTTGATTCATTTAGGGGCTTTGAGTCATCGCGGACATATAATCCCGTGCATTGGGTGGAACATGTCTGATAACCTGTGCTCTTCGGATGACTGGACTAGTGCACTAGTGTCGAAAAGTTAAGCATAAGTTACAAATAAGCATGGCAACAGGACATAGACCAAAAATCGCACGACATATGCACTACCAACCTTACGTGTTCGCTCTGTATAAGAAAGGAGTAATCCCTGCTTTGACTAGCGGCGAAACCGCAATGTAAACACAGCCAGTGCCAGCACCCCATATTTTCTCAGTCGTGTTTGCCCTGTTATAGTGTGCAGAGTGTAGCCTCGTGGTGAACATGACAAAATAATGGCACAACGACGCCATTTGGACCCCGTATTGCAGGGATTATACTCGGCCGCTTGGAGGCAGGCCAGACACAGACCGAAGTTGCCGTATCCTTGAATGTGCCACAAAGTGTCATTTCCAGGCTTTGGAGACGATTTCGAGACACAGGAGATTTTAGTCGTAGGCCAGTACCAGGTCAACCAAGAGTAACCACCCCACAACAGGACCGATATCTGGTCTTAACCGCCCGACGAAATCGGAGTGCACCTGCAAGATAATTGTCGGCGGAGCTTGCAGGCATCACAGCGATTGCCGTTTCCCGGCAAACTGTGTACCGGAGGCTCAGAACAGCAAGGCTGTTTGCCAGACGTCCAGCGGGGTTCGTCCCGCTCACTCCAGCACAGAGACCGGCCCGTTTACTGTGGAGCCGTCATCGTCGAAACTGGGCCATGAATGAATGGAGGCATGTGCTCTTCACAGAAGAATCCCTCTTCAGTTTGCAGAACGATTCCCGTCGCACATTAATCTGGAGAGAACCGGGTAGCCGATACAACCACAAACATCGTGAAACGGGACCAGTATGGTGGTGGTGGCGTCATGGCGTGGGACAGCATCATGTTGAATGGCTGTAAGGATCTGCACATCTTCATGGGTGGTCCGAGGGACACTGTGAACGATCGGAGATACAGGGATGAGGTACTAAGACCACATGTATGACTCATCAGAGGTGTGGTTGGTCCAGACTTCCTCTTAATGGACGATAATGCCCGACCACACCGCGCTGCTCTGGTGGATGCATTTCTGGCTGAGGAATACATTCATCGCATGGGCTGGCCAGCAAGGTCTGCGGATCTGAATCCTATAGAACATGCGTGTGATGCATTGGGGAGGACAATTGCATCGCGTCAGTCTCCACCAAGGACCCTCCAGGATTTTCGCATTGCCCTTTCGGAGGGATGGGATCGACTGCCACAAGAGCTCTTGGATCATCTGATAGAGGGCATGCCACGTCGCTGCGAAGCATGTGTGGCCGTTAGGGGTAACCATACCCCCCATTAACAGCAAATTTTGTTGTGGAAGACATTGCCAAGTTTTGTTAGTTGTTGTCAAAGGTGTACTTTAGCTGTCAGAACCTTTCTGACACTATTTTTTGGACAACTTGTGTGACATATGGTGTGTGATTCAGCTTCCGTTTGTTCAGTCTGACATTCGCTTGGCCGCCATGTTCGTTTTCTAGAGTCTCATAGACGAGCTTCTAGTAGTGCCCGTTATCACCGTAGAAAATATCAAGGTGATGTCAGTAATAGTTTCGGAGATAAAGAATCCCAGTGAAATAATTCGCGCGGCCGCCATGTTGGATTGGTGATATGTATTAAAATTTGATAGTCACGGTCGAGGTAATTGAAATCGCTTCAGCCGTTTAGATTTTATTAGGGGGTGGGGGTGGGACACATATGCAAATAGGGCGAGGGGGCTAGTTTCAAACCAGCAGTCTCCATCTTTGATAAATTTGCAGCAGAGGCCAAAAATTGTTGCACTAATTTTCCCTACGTTTTGAAGGTGTACTTCTGTTTCTAACACTTGTTTGGACCAATAAGTGTACATTTTCTGACACACGTTTGGAGTAAGCCTTGTTGATATGATGTAAAATGCACTTAAAATATGGAGTTTGCTGAGTTTGATGTAATAGGATGTGGAGACTGCACATTTTGACGTGAAAAAAAAAAAAAAACATGGAAAAATGAAGGTTTTATGGATATTACTTCATTACTGATGCCCATGGTTAATTGATTCTTAATTCATTAAACTGACAACAAACTCTAAATCAAGAAACAATGAGAGCACGCTTGCCACAGTGATGTAAACAAAAAAGAGTGGAGCATGCTGGGTGGCCGCCATATTGGTCTGTTCGGAGATTGCTCAGTTAGAAACTACCATCTGGTGGAGGTTCCTAGGTTTGATATTGACACGGATTTTTATTAAAGAAAATAACATGGATTTTGCCTTGTTTGCAGGAACTGCGTAGGTTACATAGGTATAATTCAATGCGAAGTTTAACTCGGTACCAATAACTCAATTTACGAAATTGTTGGAGATTGCAGTGTTTGAAACTATCCCCCTCCATCTCTCCCCTCTACACGTCCTGGACTTTTGCAACCAGAATTTCCATACGCCCTGTTTAGATCAATATGGCACCCGAAGAACGCCGGGTTCACAAGCCAGTATACAATAAATAAGTGAAATGGATAACTTGAAGACCACTTTGTAAGATTGAAAACTACACCTGCTTCAACATGGATGTTTATTATGAGCATCATCTTGATACCGGTGTGAAATGTAATGTGAGCATTCTTCAGTAAGGTGTAATAGCCGCCATAACGTGCCGTCTTATGGACCATAACCACAGTAATTGTCTTCTCTTGAGACCGTAACGTGGTGGGAGGAAGAACACTTTACTTAATCTCCCCACCGGGTATCGTTCAAAAAATTGATTCATTTTAATACTACTCTCGTGTGGGGTAAGAAAGAAAACCTTCCAATCACTCCCAGCGCCCGGTAAGTTCAATTTCTGCTCGTATTAAAAACTGTAATAATAGTACATTTTGCAACCAGCCTATAATGGCAATAATTAAGACACGAGTATGTTTAAAAAACGAGCAAAGCGAGCTTTATAATTCCCGTACGAGTTTCTTATTTAACATTATTGGCGAGTTGCTTACGATTGTTTATGTTCGACGATAATTATAACTATTTTATGTTCGAACGTAAATATTCATAAATATCTGTCGAGATTTCGCCAGTTTTATGTACTGAACAGAGCGCATGGGACGCTGAGAATACCATGGCCTCCTGGAATACCCCACTATGACACTAGAAGCCACGCAGTGAAATTTAAAATAGGAGGCCGTGGAAGTGAGCGCAGGTGCGATGCTATCTGTTCGCTTTTGCGAATGTTTTTTTTTGTAGGCTATGTTTCCCGCACGGTTTGAAACACTCGTTCAATTTCTGCCCCATTATTTTTTCCGTTATAATTGCAGTATGAACGCGGTGTTCTGATTATTTACTTAACTTACGTTTCATTTTGAATTATTGTTCTTTATTATTCTTGTCAACTCACCTTTTTCTGAAGTGTCTTTCTAGACGCACCATACTGTCACACTTTTCATGAGGTACTGTGCTCATCTCAGCGGCAACCTTCGCAATGTGCTTGGGGCTGTGCGCTGATTGGCTGTTTGACGCCCCTCCTTCATTCTGGATTGTTCGGCGCGCTGTCGTCATTTCCACTATAAATTCTCCGCTTCGCCGTCCTGCGGCCCTGTCTACATCTACCTGCTTGAACCAGTCTGACCACGGCTGCCTGCCGTTCCACAACAAGGCCCTTCTTGGGAAGGCCCTGTTAGTAAACATTGTGTGGCTGGAACCTTGCCAGGCGGCATGCTTCATCGCTCGGACTCTGTCATGCTAGGCGAGGCATGAGTCAACGACCTTCACCTCAGCAACTAAGTCAGCCCGCTAGCTCACTACAACTCGGCGATGAGAAACTATAACTGCTTGTAATCCGCCAGACAGATCATTACCAAGAGGTCTGTTCCTGCGGGGTACAATTCGCCAATGGAGCCACCATCCATCTTTCTCGGAAGGCATGCCGAGGCATCTTAGAGGAAGCCTTTGTTTGGATCACAACCCGCTTCCTGCGGGCCAAATATTAAGTATAAAAGTATCGAATTATTGGTAACGTGAACTTCCTTCACTTGGTTTATACATTTTTCAAGGCTAAGCCTTTTTTCTTGCTTCTTGCTTGTTTTTAGATATTTTTCTTGAAAATACTTTTTTAATCGCCTTTTATATGGCCTTTTTGTGCATTTTTATTGTAATTCCTATTTATTCTGAGTTTCCTGGAGAAACATTGCATTCTTTATTATCTTCTTTTAATTATTCTTCTAAATGAAAATGTTTGTTATTGCTTCACAAATCAAATAAATGTATCGAACCTTGGTTATCAATATTTGGTCTCTTCCTCATCGCTCTATTTAAATTTCACTGTGTGCCCGAATCCTAATCCCCCTTTTCCCAGTTGGGGTGCTAACCACTCACCCCTTTCCATGGTACCTCAACCCCGGATCGAACCCAGAACCTTTATTCTGAGACCACAAATTCTATTCCAAAAAAAAAAAAAAATTGTGTATCTAATATTTGTCTTATACATTTCAGTATATCGTGGCTAGCGCAGGAGATCTGCGGGAAAGCGGAAACAATCCCAGCTTATTACACAACTGGTTTCTTTTTGGAAAGCAGGTCTGTCTGGTGCCGCAAGCAGCTTTGGTAGGTGAGTTATTCCAACTTCCCAGCCATGCCAGTAATAATAGATGACAAACTGTTAAACTCTCGGGCGGCCTACAAAGGTCAACTCACCCGGTTTCAAAAATACTTAGCTACTCTACCGAAAGAGGAACAAAACCTTGATATTATATCTCAGCGTTTAAAAGCCTTTGAACAGGCGTACGAGAAATATGATCTCGTGCAACTTGAAATTGAAATCAAAAGTCCAGAACATCAATCAGATAGGGAAGAAGTAGAGAGTAATTACTTTGATACACACGCTCAGGCTGTGGCATTAGTTAGAACTTTGACCCTGGCGTTGAAGGTAGAGGAAACTCAAGGAAGAATTAGCGACCATGGGAATGGTATCAAACCATTGCTACCTAAAATTGAAATTCCGCATTTTTCAGGAAAGGAAGAGATGTGGCAATCATTCTTTGAATTGTTCAGTTCATTAGTACATAATAATGCCACGCTTCCAGAAATTCAGAAATTTCATTACTTAAAATCCATTTTGCAGGGGCCACCCCTTCAACTTATAAGAGAACTTCCCTTAACAGGAGAAAACTATAACATTGCTATCGAGCTTCTTAAAGGCCGTTATGGCAATGGAAAATTATGTTTACAAAGGCATATTCAAGCCTTATTTAACCTGCCCGCATTGCGAGCTGACAGCTTGTCAACACTGCGAGCCTTAAGTGACACGGTCCAACTACACGTCAGAGCATTGGCACGGTTGAATCAACCGGTCGAGCATTGGGATCTATTCTTAGTTCACTTGGTTACTTCTAAATTTGATTCATCAACCTTAAAGGCATGGGAGAGGGAACTAACAAATGACACTTCATATACTTATGGCTCATTGCTTACGTTTATGAATAATAGATGTCAGGTTTTGTCAGCTGTAGCCTGTCATATGTCAGGAAGTGCAGATAACAAATCTAATGTTGTGAAACCAGTCGGTGCAAAAATAAACAAATCTGCTGTCTTTACTGTTCAGCATAACTCAACGGATTGTATTCTCTGTAAAGCACCTCACAGGTTATATTCCTGCGTTGCCTTTAAAGCCCTTTCTACCGATGAAAGACGCAAATTAATAGCTCAAAAAAGATATTGCTATAACTGTTTGTCAACTAGGCATATGGTGCCTGATTGCTTATCTAAAAATACTTGCTCCCATTGCAAGACTCAACATCATACCTTGCTTCATAGGTTTGAAAAGCCACGTCAGGCTCCTTCCCCTGGATGTTCTAAAGATGCATCCCCAGGAGCTAATGCGCAATCTTATACTCAGAGCTCTAGCTCAATTCGTAGTTCCCAGGTGCTACTATCCACCGTGTTATTAAAAATTCAAGACTCTTCTGGTAGATGGCTTGAAGCACGTGCCCTATTGGATAATGCCGCCACCCATGACTTCATAAGTGAGCGTCTCATTAAGAAACTTGGTCTTCCCAAGCAACCTACAGTAATTCAGGTTACCGGTATTAACAATAGCAATGTTAAATCTTTGCATTTTGTTCGTGTTCACATCAAAGATGCTGTTAATTCTAACACAACATTTCAGTTGAATTGCCTTGCCATTGATACTATTGGCAGTAATACCCCTAGTACTTCTTTTGAAATTAGAAAGTGGCAATTTCCTCATAACATTCAGTTGGCGGATCCAACATTTAATACGAGCGCTCCGGTAGACATACTTCTCAGTGCCCAAGTATTTTGGCAATGTCTCCTTAGCTCTAAGGTTAAAATATCACCAGGAGTGTTTGTTCATCATACCAAGCTAGGTTGGTTAGTAACGGGTCAGATCCCTCGTGAGTCATTTCAAAATTTCTCTCAATGTCATTTTGTCAATACAAGTCTCGATTATAACTTAGAAAGATTTTGGAAAATCGAAACTATAGATTCAGTTTCACCTTCCTCGGTTGAAAATGAAATGTGTGAAAAACTGTTTCGCGAAACAACCAAACGCAATTCAGAGGGTAGATTTGTCGTAACAATGCCCCGAGTGGATAATCCACCTCTTTTATTTGAAACACACCCTAGGGCTCTTAGAGCACTCTATGCTGTGGAAAGCAAATTTAAACGTGACCCTGTTGTTAAAACTCAATACTCCACGTTTATGGAGGAATATGAGGCACTTGATCACATGGAGGTTGTTACCAAGAAAGATGATGCTTCTTATACCCCATCTGAAGTCATTTACCTCAATCATCACCCAGTTTGGAAGAATGAGATTTTAAAGGAAAACATAAGAGTGGTCTTTAATGGCTCTGCATTGGATGCTAATGGTACTTCTCTGAATGACACATTATTATCAGGCCCTCCTATTCAATCTGACATTTCTTCTGTCTTGATGAATTTTCGCTTGTTCCCTATCGCACTGATATCTGATATCAAGCAGATGTATAGACAGATTTTGGTCGATCAACAACAGCGCGACCTTCAGAGAATTCTTTGGCGCGCCGAGCCTACTAAACCTGTCAAGATTTTTCGGCTAAAAACCTTAACCTATGGACTAAAGCCTTCTGCTTTTTTTTAGCCATACGTACGTTGAAATTACTTGCTGAACAAGATGGCCCGTTGTATTCTCCTAAGGCTTCTGAAGTGTTAAAATCATCATTCTACGTTGACGATTTTCTTCATTCATTTGAGTCAGTGTCTGAAGCACTGCATGTCTCTAAGGATTTGACAGCTTTGCTTTTGGGAGGCGGATTTTCCTTGTGCAAGTGGAACTCTAATTCGGAAGAATTTCTTTCTAAATTTCCATTAACTTCAGTCTATAACGACTCAGTAGAGCTTCTTCATGAAAATAATTCTATCAAAACTCTAGGCATCTATTGGAGTCCTCAAAAGGATTTTTTCTTTTTCAAAATTAATCTCAGTGACATCAAACCGCAAACTAAGCGGCAAATTTTGTCTGAGATTGCAAAGATATTTGATCCTCTCCAATTTTTGGCGCCAATTATCGTCACAGCAAAGCTTTTCATGCAAGACCTTTGGTCCTTGAAAACTGGTTGGGATGAACCAGTTCCTTCAGAGTTGCAAAAAAATTGGATTTCTTATAGAAATAGCTTGGAAGATCTCTCCAATGTCATTATCCCGCGAGTGATTATTCCCTTTCCCTCCTGTGGAGGATATGAACTTCACATCTTTGCCGATAGCTCATTGAAAGCTTATGGATGTTGTGCGTATATTGTTTGCCGCAATTTTGACCAGTCATATTTCTTTTCCAATTTAATTTGCGCTAAGTCAAAGGTGGCTCCTCTTAAATCCTTATCCTTGCCACGACTGGAACTTTGTGCTGCTCTTCTGGCGGTTGAATTATCGGTCAAAATCCGCCAATCTTTGAAAATCCGATTTAGCAAAACTTACTTTTGGAGTGACTCAGCCATCACGTTGGCATGGATTGCCAAACCCTCCTCGCATTGGCAGGTGTTTGTAGCTAATAGAGTGTCCAAAATTCAACAATTGTCTAACTTTGAACAATGGCATCATGTATCTGGCAAGGAGAATCCTGCAGATGTCATTTCTCGGGGATGTTCCCCTCTTATGTTGGCTAACCTGACATTATACTGGCACGGTCCCCCTTGGCTTCTGCAAGAACCTTCCGCTTGGCCAAATTTTCCTCTTCCGGAGTTATCAGACTTGCCGGATGTTGGTAAGATTACTGGATCTTCTCTTCTCGTTTCTGACTCTCCCCTTCTCTTGCAGCGATATTCCTCTTTCCATAAATTGGTGAGGGTTATGGCTTATCTCCTTCGATGGAAATATTTTTTGGTAGAACAACCTCTTTTTCCTAAGCCATATTTAACCCTTTCTGAATTAGGTTTAGCCACTACAAAAATCTTATGGCTTACTCAACAAGAAATATTCTCTGAAGAATGTCAGGTGTTGTCTCAAGGTCAATCCCTTAAGAAATCAAGTAGGCTTTCCTCACTCGCCCCCTTTTTGGATGCTGATGGTTTATTAAGAGTGGGAGGACGTTTATCTTTGGCTGATCTTTCTGAGGATAAAAAACACCCAATTATTCTTCCTTCAAAGCATCATGTCAGTTCTCTAATCATTCGTCAGTATCATTACCAGCATCTTCATGCTGGAACTCGTACATTACTTTCTATCATTCGTGAAAGGTATTGGCCCATAAATGGAGTCCATGAAGTTACCTCTGTTATCCGAAAGTGCATTTCATGTTTTAAATCCAACCCTAAAATTACCACTCAGCTCATGGGTGATCTTCCCAACTTTAGATCTGCGCCTGCTAGACCTTTTGCCTTTACGGGGGTGGATTATTCCGGGCCTTTTGTTTACAGAAAAAATTCTCCTGAGGCCAAAAAATGTATTTTTGGAAAACTCTATATTTCGCTGTTTGTATGTATGGTCACCGGAGCAGTTCACTTAGAACTAGTTATCAACGCCTCTACTGCTTATTTTTTGGCAGCTTTTGCCAGATTTTCTGCTCGCCGAGGGCTTCCTTCAGAAGTATTCTCCGACAATGCTAAAAATTTTATTGGAGCTTCTGAGCAAATTAAGAGAGCTCTTACTCAAAATGCAGCACTGGAAAGGATTACTGATTATGCTCACCAGAGAAATTTCAAGTGGCACTTCATCCCCCCTTATGCACCCCATCAAGGTGGACGGTGGGAGTCTTGTGTGAAACTCACCAAGAAGCACCTTAGACGTGTTTGTGGCCACACCCCCCTTTCTCATGAAGAGTTTAATTCCTTAATTATTTTTATTGAGGGCATAATTAATTCTCGTCCTTTATCACCCTTATCTAATGACCCTTCAGATCTTCTACCATTAACGCCGGGCCATTTTCTTATCGGTGGTCCATTGACTGCCTCCCCACCTTTATTATATTCTAATTCTCAATCTTCTTTAGCCATTTCTTGGCGCAAAATTGAAAGTTTGCGCAACAATTTTTGGCGTCGCTGGAGGTTGGAATACCTCGGTTTGCTTCAGCAGCGTGGTAAATGGCGTGTTTCCTGCTCTAACCTTCAGATTGGGGACTTGGTCCTTTTGAAAGACCTTAGTCCCCCTCTTGTCTGGAATTTGGGTAGGGTTGTTGAGTGCTTTCCTGGCAGAGATGGTAGGATTCGCGTGGTAAAACTGCAGACTTCTGCTGGCCATTTTTTCAGGTCAATCACTATGATTGCTCCTTTGCCACGCGAGGCCTAACTTCTGCGCTTTCTTACTGCAATTTTTTCTCGCCCCTCCCAGCATGTTCGCTTTTGCGAATGTTTTTTTTTTGTAGGCTATGTTTCCCGCACGGTTTGAAACACTCGTTCAATTTCTGCCCCATTATTTTTTCCGTTATAATTGCAGTATGAACGCGGTGTTCTGATTATTTACTTAACTTACGTTTCATTTTGAATTATTGTTCTTTATTATTCTTGTCAACTCACCCTTTTCTGAAGTGTCTTTCTAGACGCACCATACTGTCACACTTTTCATGAGGTACTGTGCTCATCTCAGCGGCAACCTTCGCAATGTGCTTGGGGCTGTGCGCTGATTGGCTGTTTGACGCCCCTCCTTCATTCTGGATTGTTCGGCGCGCTGTCGTCATTTCCACTATAAATTCTCCGCTTCGCCGTCCTGCGGCCCTGTCTACATCTACCTGCTTGAACCAGTCTGACCACGGCTGCCTGCCGTTCCACAACAAGGCCCTTCTTGGGAAGGCCCTGTTAGTAAACATTGTGTGGCTGGAACCTTGCCAGGCGGCATGCTTCATCGCTCGGACTCTTGTCATGCTAGGCGAGGCATGAGTCAACGACCTTCACCTCAGCAACTAAGTCAGCCCGCTAGCTCACTACAACTCGGCGATGAGAAACTATAACTGCTTGTAATCCGCCAGACAGATCATTACCAAGAGGTCTGTTCCTGCGGGGTACAATTCGCCAATGGAGCCACCATCCATCTTTCTCGGAAGGCATGCCGAGGCATCTTAGAGGAAGCCTTTGTTTGGATCACAACCCGCTTCCTGCGGGCCAAATATTAAGTATAAAAGTATCGAATTATTGGTAACGTGAACTTCCTTCACTTGGTTTATACATTTTTCAAGGCTAAGCCTTTTTTCTTGCTTCTTGCTTGTTTTTAGATATTTTTCTTGAAAATACTTTTTAATCGCCTTTTATATGGCCTTTTTGTGCATTTTTATTGTAATTCCTATTTATTCTGAGTTTCCTGGAGAAACATTGCATTCTTTATTATCTTCTTTTAATTATTCTTCTAAATGAAAATGTTTGTTATTGCTTCACAAATCAAATAAATGTATCGAACCTTGGTTATCAATATTTGGTCTCTTCCTCATCGCTCTATTTAAATTTCACTGTGTGCCCGAATCCTAATCCCCCTTTTCCCAGTTGGGGTGCTAACCACTCACCCCTTTCCACTATCCTTACCTAATTGGTCACACAACTGTTTCTTGAGCTCTGATTGGTGGGAGAAACTGTTTTATAATGAAAAATAGTGTTATAATGAGCCTTATTATGAAACAGTTTTCTGACATATAATATTTACATTTCACCATGGTCGAACATAAAACCTTTTAAAAGTTATCATGGATAAGTTATTATTATACTATCTATCTACGAGCCAGTTCAGAAAGAGGTAATATTATATTATATTTATATTTCCGTGTCCGGGAGACACATTAAATTCTTCCTTTCCAGAACTCTGCAGCTCTTATCCCTCGGTCTGTGGCCAACATAAGGTCTTCCTGGCTGCAGGTGTTGTGGAGTCTGGATTTCTCCACAGTCACATCTTGGTAGGTTTTGTAGGTTATGTATCGTGTCGTGTATCACTACTGGAAGTATGAAAGTCTTGCATCAAAATGGGCTAAAACATGCTAATCGTGTAACTTATGTATAATCTAATTAATAATAAACACGTAGACCTACTGTACATATCAACCTGATACGATACCTAATCATCGTGGGTGATGAATATTAATGTACAATACACTCAAAATATCTTAAATAAATAAACAAATAATAGACTACACTTTAAAAAATATAACCTACACTGTAGTACCGTACCTAACAAACCAAAGAATGGGGAGTTATCGTACCTTAATTAGGTACTTTCCGTACCGCTATTTGGTATTATTTTGAATGTTCCTCTTTCTTGAAAGTTTATCGTGGCATAAAACCGTAGACTAATTAAAATCTGTAACATTGGAGAGAATGGAAGTTCCCTTCTGCTTCGCCGTCTTTCAAACTGAACTTAAGGCAAAATCACGTTTGTCACAACATCTTTTCAAAATCGGCAGCTCCGAAAATATTTTCTATGGGTCCTAGAAATCTCTTATAGGTACGTCTTCGTCTTCAAATAATGCTTCAGTACAATCAAGAAAGTCGTCGTGCGCCAAGCCTAAGCCATTTTTCTTGTGATAAGGAGACCTTAAGGTAACTTGTCCCCTATCTTAGCACACGACCAGCCTCAAGGAGTCGTGAAGGAGTCCTTGAGGCCAAGGATTCCTCAAGAAAGAACTCTGAATAGTATTTCTGCTCAAGGAAGCCTTGAGGTCTCCTTAAGGAAGCCTCAAGGGAGCCTTCAGATGGCTTCCTTAAGGAAGCTTTCTGAATGCAAATAGCTTCCCTAAGGAGGCCTCAAGGTGTCATCAAGAAATGTCTCTGAATTCCACCCTTAGCCACTCCTGTTCTCATCCGGTTGGTACAAGGCATGTGACTACCACTGCTCAGTTCTTCTTTAGGGGTAAACCTCTCTGGTACTATTTGTTTCCAGAGTGACACACGCTGGACGTCTTGTTTGGTATATAAGGGAACTGTTCTTTTAATAAAACTATTCCTAGATCTTAGGCGAGGAGGGGTCACCTTGTGGTTGAACATAGAATGTCTGGGATCTGTCTCAAGCTTTTGACTCTCTTTCTCTGCTGCCACCTCGCGTCGAATAGCTGGAAGTGCAATGCCTGCGAGAGGGTGGATCATCTGCAGTGGAGTAGGACTCAGACATCCAGTGACAATACGGGTGGACTCGTTAAGAGCTATGTCCACTGCATAATGTACATCAGCGGCCAAGGTGAGAGATATTTTACTAAAGGTCTATTAATAGCGACATGTTGACGTTCAAATCATCAATAAGTGTGGCAAAATTACACCCAGAATAGCTTAAGGAAAAATACTTCTAATTCCCCATATTCCGATAGATTTGCCATTCCAGTGTGCAAGAGTGCAGTTCCCTCTTGAAACAATATTCGCTATTTCTATTAACTAAGCGCAATGACACACACTTAACAGAAGCAGGTGTACATTTAGACAAAACCATTTTTTCCCATTGGCAACTGTATGTGGCGTGCTCGCGAGTATCCGGACAACAAAATCGTTATGTCTCAGCAGAAGATGGCAAACTCAAAAACGTAATTTTCAAATGTGTTCAAATAATGTAACATCGTACCCTACAGAATTTCATAATTCTATGAAATTCCCACTTTGCTGCTCATATCAATATACTGTATGTATCAGAATTTTCAAAATTAAAATGGACCCACTTGTAGCCTCGATTGCTGTAATAGAATAGGCCAATTATCAGCAATAATGCATCGTCCCCATTGTCTTGATCGCGAGCGAAGCCGCGGGTACCTGCTATTAGAACTGTACAAACAGACAGAGACGATTACAAACAACATAAGAAAATGAAGGGCAAAATTTCATGGACACATACATAGGATGAACGAATACAGACTAGATAGTTATTGTTGTTTTAAGGGGAGGAACTACGAGGTCATATGCCCCTCTTAACACAGATTAAAGTATACAAATTTACTATGGAATTAATAATTTAGAGGTGGACACCAAAATATGAAAAGATCGAAAATTAATAAAACAAATGATTGGAGACAGAGGAGAATTCAGAAACACAATTAAGAATACAACATTTTAAACAAATGAAAAGATGAAGACAAAAACATTGTGGACAGAACAAAGGAAACAGGAGCACAGTCAAAGGATGAAGAGATTTTGGGAAGAGAAGAGGAAGAAGGGAGAGAAGTGAAAATTGTGTCATCATGAGATATTTAAGTTTAAACACTGTCAATAAGGGAATAATAATAATAATAATAATAATAATAATAATAATAAATTAATAAAACTAATAATCGTATTACTAAACAAAAATTACGGAAAAACAAAAAGATCAGAATTCAAAAAAGAACAAGTCGTTGAGTCAATGTACACTGGAGAATTTAGATTGCTGGCCCTAACCCACTCTCACTTATAAAGCGGATGACGAGATCAGCAGCCACCGCGTCATCAGCTAATATTAGTTTGAGTGTCATCTGCAAACCAAGGTTTCTTCGTAAGTCAGCAAGATCCACACACTCGGTTAAAATGTGGGCCACGGTAAAAACGGCTCCACAGGTACAAAGAGGGAGGTCTTCCCTTCTCAATGGGTACGAGTGGGTGGATCTTGTACGACCTATCCTTAGCCTACACAAAATGACGGACTCTCTCTGTGACCGGAAAGAGCTCCGCCACACCCTTGAACACGCTGAGCAAGGTCACAATGTGTACGGTTTCAATGTACTAAATATTGAATTAAGGTAATAAATAGTTTATTATAATACTGTTATATTCTAGGTTTAAGTTTCGATGATGATTAAGACTCCACCCACCTAATCCAATTGGGCAAATGTGGGTTGACCAACTGAATAGTATAAATTGATAGTCAAAACCATTCAGGTAGGCGGCGAGGATCTACCTCGAGTAACGAGATTCATCTATCTTGGCTCCACGATTGCTGCTGATGGCCGACTTGTCGAAGAGGTCAATGAAAGGATATCCGCAGCTCGGATGAAATGGCGAACAACAACTGGCGTCACTTGCAACAGGAGGATGAAAGATCACCTCAAATCTAAAATCTATCGCACTGTCATCCGACCAGTCGCACTCTATGGGTGCGAATGTTGGCCTACTACGACTGAGATGGAGCGTCGACTGGGAGTTATGGAGACCAGGATTCTGCGGTGGACAGCTGGTGTTACTAAACTGGATCGCATCCCCAATGAATGCATCAGGGAGAGATTTGACATTCCTGAAAAAATTGGCGAGAATCGTTTAAGATGGTTTGGACATGTGCTGAGGACAGGGGCTGACACTATAGCAGAGACAGGTTACATGTTGGAAGTCGCCGGTAATAGACCAAAAGGACGACCAAAACAGCGATGGGCCTATACCCTTCACAAAGATCTGAAGTGCGTCAATCTCCATCCTGACATGGCCCAGGACAGAACTAAATGGAGACATCGAATCCATGTAGCGAACCCTACCACCAGGCGGGACAAACACTGAAGGAAAAGAAGAAGATAGTCAAACCTCCAGTGCCAAAGCCCGAAGCCCAGGGGCGGGCGCCCTGTGCGTTATTGCACTAAGATAACCCGGTCGGTTGGATATGTACTAGTATTACGAGCCTTGTAAACACCAGCGAGCAAGACGCTTGTTTTATAGCTGTTGCTCTCTCCTTCCCTCGAGCTGCCTCGCAGCAGTGCGCCATCGATTGTGATGACGTCACAGGGCCGAGGAGGAAGTGCAGGCAAAGAAAAGCGTTTTAAAGTCAGATGCATCAATTGATGAAATACTGTAGCCCTCTCTCTCAAATGGAGCGCACGTTGGGTTAACAAGTGCAGAACCACCTTAAAGTATCCATCCCGACATCGAAGAAAATTAAAATATTACCCTCTTACTCTCTTAATGGCTATTAGTTGTTGTTATTTCATGTGCGGGGTTAGGGCATCGTGGCTATTTATCCCCGTGTATTAGGGTGTGTATGGAATTTTGTCTGATGATATTGTAACTGACTTTCTTCGGCTATTCCCAATTAATTTGGGTCGCCGGAGCCAACCACGCTCATTTTGGTTTTAGCCGGGGATTTAAGGCCGGATGTCCTTCCTGACACCATGTGATTTTTCAGGTGAAAATTTCACCCCGCTGTCAGCGGGATTCAAACCCCGGAGGTCTGTGCGAAAGACGAGCAGCTAAGCCAGAGCGCCATCACGCTCCCCTGTGATTGCTGTTATTTGACGGAAGAAAAGAGACAATAAAGAAGGAAGGAAGGAAGAATGGAATACAGGAAGAAAGGAGGAAGGGAGGAAAGGGGAAATCCAGGAAGGAAGGGAGGAACGAAGAAAGGGCAAGAAGGCAGGAAAGAAGGATGAAAGGCAGGAAGGAAGGAAGGAAAGGAGGAAAATAAGAAAGGAACGGAGGAAAGGAAGGAAGGCAGAAAAGAAGGGAAGGGAGGGAAATGGTAGGAAAAAGGAAGGGAGGGAGGGAGAAAGCCAGGATGGGAGAAAGAAAAAAAGAGGCAAAACAGCAGGAAGGACGGAAGGCAAGCGGGAAGGGAGAAAGGTTGAAAGGCAGGAAGGAAGGAAGAGAGGGAGAAAGGCTGGAAGGAAGAGGAGAAAGGCAGGATGGAGGACAGGATGGGAGGAAGAAAGGGAGAGAGGAAGAAAGGAAGAAAGGAAAGGAGAAAGAAAAGAGAACATTTCGTAAAGAGGGCACTCTAGTAATGTAGTGATTTTCATGAAATTCTTTCCCAAGATTATATCTGAGAATGTACTGTACCGTATATTTTCATAAGGTTATGCCCAGATACTGTAGTGGAGACGACGAGAGACGCGATGCTGTTGAGCTCGTGAGTCAAGTCATGATCTATCACGCCGTTTATAAAAGAAGTGTCATTCGGTTAGAGATCGGAAAGTAACGAGCATTCCCGAGTGGGTGGACTCACAGATAGACCGATCAATAATCATAAATGTGACGTCATGTCATATATCGATCCAGGCTACAGGATTATCTTTATTGTTTTGAAGCGAATTGGAGTATTAGAAGACTTTTCAAAGGACATAGAACGCAGATTACCATAGCAGAAAGCTATTTCATATGAGGAATATAATATAACAAGCGACGTGCAAGAATGACATCTATAATGATCAAGCCATAAGCGAGTTATTGACGCAACTCGGCTAGTAAGCGAGATCGCAGGTGCAAGGCAGGCTGTGTTAACTCCGTGTGGAGTCGGCTCGCGTTTATACTCAGCTAAGCCGAACAGTCTTTTTCAAAGTGCGTTATAAACGTGCAGAGTATTTTGTGTCTCGACAAGTGGACGTGTACCGTGCACAAATAGCTACCAGTTTATAATGGATCTGAGATATTTTCAGAACAGTTGTAAATGTATAGGCCTACTGCCATCTTGGTCAAGAAGAATTGTGTCGAAACGGAACGCGGACTGACTGTATGTCTCTGTCCAGCGGTGTCCATGATCAAGGCAGCCATTTCGAAACCTTGTGAGGTCTTCATCACGAGCAATAGTAACGTGTATGATTGTGCTGATACATGCTAACTTCAGGACTTGTTAAGCTGTACATTATGCAGACACTAGAACGCATATTATCGTCTGAGATGTCAGTGGGGAAGTTCAACGTTATAGTTATGACTTCCAGAATGGCAGGCTAGATTAAATGGGGTAGCTTCATGAGAAATGCTTAAGCGAAATGACTGCCACCCACAACTGCATTCTCCTTGTTGGAGAGGAGTATATTTTCACCGCACTCCAGTGGTTGTTTGCGAGTGCTTTCATGAGCTGCGACATGCAGGACAGTGCTTTTTCTCAGGCGGATTATAGTATTTCTGGCATGAAGGGAGTAGGCTCGTATGGTCGTCTGACCAGTATGCGTGTGCGCTGCAGGCCCGGGTTCGATTCCAAGATCCAGAGAAGAAGAAGAGTGTATTATCTGGTGATACCCTGGATATTCATCAGATCTTTATATATCCCGCTTAAGACGCTTCAAGATGCAACAAAAGGTACTGGAACAGCAGACTATCTAACGTAGCTTAGTAGAGACACTTGTTAGCAATTGCAATTGTCATTTAATTTTCGTAGTTTAAATGGGTATTCACAAGTTTAGGTTCGATGTTTCTGTCGGATCTGACTTGCTGTGTTCCCGGGATTTTGTATTCGCTTAACGAATTCATCCCTTGTGTATTATTAGCTTGGATCATTTAATCAGTAGAATCAGTAATTTCTTAGTAGTGCGTATTTTATTTGCCGAGAAGAGAATTTAGGGGAAGATCTCCAATATTTTGTCCAAGCATAGTATTAATCGCGTTTGTTTCTCAGTGTTTGGAACACTGATTTCTTTGAGGCCAGTACATGTTTTTCATGTACTACTGTTCTGTTAGGAACTTCGTTTTCTCGCAGCGATTTGAATCTTGGAAAGTTTATCTTGGTGTTCGTTGCATTCATAGTTTTAATCCACCTGTTGGATTATTTTTATGGAAAGCACTTCGCTTTTGTGAGTGCAGATTTATTAGTGGATTTACTTAATGATTGTCATTGGATTAACCTGATTAGTTAATTTGCTTTCATGGCGTAAGTTTTATCCACTGATACTTCGAAACCCACCGAAGTTGGAGGCTATCCTGGTTCAGGAAAAGATCAGTTTTACCTTCTATTAGGTTTTGATATGAGATTAACTTAATTTAGGATGTCGTTTTGAGACATGTATTTCCCACAGTATTAACGTAAATAATTGCATTTAATGCAATTGTGTGAGCGAGATATAGTATAGCAGTTTTGAACACCATTCACAAAGTTGATTAAATTATTCCAGGAAAGCTTGACTTGGAGTCAAGAAAAATGAACAAGTATTATTAATATACATTATCGGGAGGCAAGATAGGTTAATTTTCTAGTGAAATGTTTCAGTGTCTCGACTTTGAACAACGTGCTTAAGGTTAGTGTGTGAGTTAAGGATGTTTGTAGCCCTTGTGTGAGTATTGAGATTAAATAATGGTAGTGTTTTGAAGGTTCGTATAACCTTGTTGTGTTGTGTTTTGGATGCACATCTGGGATGATGCATATTTGTGAGATTTTATGCTTGTTGAAGCATTAGGCCAGTTTTAGATTGAGCCGGTAAGTGCTTTTCAGCCGGTAAGTGCCAATCTGTTTGTGACTTCGAGTAGTCCACACCCGTGTTTGGTGTTACATTAATATAGATGAGTTGTTCTGGTATTTTAATGTCTATCGGAGACATTGGCGTCGTCATTCTTATAGAGCGATCCTACATACTTTTTCTTCACCTAATCAAAGGCAACGCTTGGATAATCTCTTCGAGCTATTTAAGACATTTCCACAGCATATAATCATTAAAACCTCTACAATTTTGTACATGTTTACTTGAAATTTGAATCATGAACATAGTCGATAGATACACTACTTAGATTAATTGCTAGATAAAAATTGGTAACCCGATGTATTGAATGTTAATTACACATCGCGATGCGAATGTTATGGCCAAGATCAGCTGTTTAGGCTGGATCATGTGAATGTCTGAGGACATTTCTGTATATATTCTTATAAATACTTGTATATAATCTTGATATTGCTACACTTTTGGGATATCGTTTAAGACGATACACGTGTAAAAATTTTGATAATTCTTCTTTATTCATCGTCTAATATTTCATCCAGTCCTCCTATTATCATTAGGAGATTGATGCCTAATATCCTTGTTTCATAATGTGAGATATTATATTTAGAATCACCCCAGCGTGTAGGTGATGATCGTAATCCATTTCTGGAATCATGTAGGATTTTCTTACTACAGTTGTGTTCAGCTGTGATTTTGTTTTCTTGACGACAGGGTATTAATATTTTATTTTCTTGTCTGTTACCTTGTTCTCTTGGAATAAATTGTTTTCCCAATTTTAAATCATGGTGTGATATTTTAACGAAGAGATTGGAGGTCGTTTTAAGATGGCCATCGCTGGGATTTTCTTTTTCCAGAGTTTTCCACCCTTAAGATAGTTCTTTTTAGAGTTGTTTTTCGTGTTCTTGAGCTAGTTTCTTATTTGTTCGTTCGTTGTAGCCATGGCCATTCTTAAAATAGCCTGATAGGATGACTAGTACCCCATTCATTCCTCTACTTGGAGGTAGGACCTGGGAGGGTGTTTCGCCGGGCATTTTTCAGGTTCTACGATCCAGTGACCATCGAGGGATTTCACCAGGTATTGGTAAGTGTTTCGGGTACAGTACGATTAATTAATCCTGTTGATCGTATCTCATTTAAAGGTCATATAGCCCCCTGCACTTGAATGTGTCTATTATCCTGTGTTATTGCGCAGTTTGAAGTAAAGTATGCGTGTGTATTTGTAATTCAGGTAAGGAGGTGACAATAGCCTTAAGTAAGGAACCGTCCCGGAGTGCAAGAGGGAAACAACGGAAACCCTCTTCCAGGTGGGAATCGAAGCCAATACAACTCAGTTTTGCCTCACAAGGTTGAGTTATAGTAAACTTCTTGTCAGAGCCAGGGAATTGACCCGGACCTCGGAAACAGTAGCCAAGTATCCTAGCCGCGACAATATTACCAATCTATAACAGGAAATCAACATTATCACATCCTGTGTGGACAATAAAAAACACCCACGCACTAGCACGGTAGCACTCTCGGTCGCTGGGCGCGGGCGTAATAAAATGTACCGTCTTTTATAAATAGCTGGGTTTAATTTGAGAAACACGGATACTTTTGTCCAACGCTGACGTGGGGGCTTTCTATTGAGTTAGCCTAGTCTCTGGGAGTTGCTTGAAATAATCTTCATTATCTTACACCCTCCACACTGTCTCAGGTAATATTAAGTCGAAAAGCCTGACAGAATCCAACAGACAACCTGACAAGAAGCGACTCTACAGGTCTCGCAATATACCTCCCTTGTGGAGGAAGCACACTACTTATATGTTAACCCTTTTGATGCGAATGTTAAAAATGTCAAGCCAAATTTAGAGGAATAGGCCTAATAAGGTTTCTATCATGTAAATCAATAAGCTTCCCTTATGAGATCTACACAGGGCCAAAAATTGTGTGTCTGTCTGTGTGTGAGTCTGTGTGTGTGTGTGTGTGAGTGTGTACTCTGAATGTCTGCCCCCCACCCCTATCAATTCGAACACGGTGAAACGGAATTGAACGAAATTTGGTGCAGCAAAGGGCACCTCAGTGTCATGTTTTATATCGCCGCCATCTTCACGGAAATGTAATGGCGGCCACCCAAATGTTCAAAGCTTAAATCAAATTACGACTAACCTAATCATCCGATCTCTACCAAATTTTGCAACATTATATCTTTATGTATGAAGGATCTTTTCACCAAACTACAAGGTCATCAGCCCAATAATTTGTGGATGGCGACCATGTATGTGTGCAAATCGATTCCCTCTATCAATTCAAAAACGGTGAAACCGAATTGAACGAAATTTGGTTCAGAGGTAGCGCTAGCAAAGGGCACCTCAGTGTCATGATTTATATCGCCGCCATCTTGATTGAAACATAATGGTGGCCACCCAAATGTTCAAAGCTTAAATCAAATTACGATTAACCTAATCATCCGATCTCTACAAAATTTTGCAACAATATACCTTAATGTAGGGAACGTCCTTTGTCCAAACTACAAGGTCATCCGCCTAATAGTTTCAGGATGGTGGATGTATGAATCATGCATGTATTATAGCCCAACCATAACTTACGATTCAACAAGGCCTGATCTCAACAATTCAGCTTATCGTACATATGGAGGTTTAAACTGTTCTCAAGGAGGTGATTGGTAGGATATTAGCCTATTATAATAGAATATGTAACCGTAGAAGTGACTTAACAGGTCTGATTGACCATGCCATATGGTTGTTGGTCGTACACAAAATGGCCGCTATTTGTGCTAGTAAATCCATTTATATTCGTAACTGCGGAAGTTTATATCCTTTTAGGAATGTACTAAACAAAATAATACATATTTAGTATCAAATGGTTTATAGAAGCACCAAAAACGCTAATGAAATCGTTGATTACAACACAAAATATGATACATTCGTACTAAAGAAGTTATTTACATATCTAATTTGTACCGCATTCGTGGCGTATTGGTAGCGAGCTAGCTTCATAGTGAAGGGTTCCGTGGTTCGAATCGTCGTGGTTTCGTTTATTTCTGCTTCGTTTTTTTGTATTTGTTGTTTCATAACTTCTCACACGTTATAATGTTAAGCATATATTGTGTGTATTTGCAATCGAAAAGATTATATAATATGCTGTACTCATAAAACCACACATTTCAACACTCGACTAGAGCTATTTAAATTCTTTGTCCTTGATCCACGGTTTGAGTCTATTGTTGTTATTTTTGTTAATGATTCTTTAGGGGTTTTGAAGCATCATGGTCTTGTAGCCCCGTGTACTTGGGTGTGTGTAGAAGTTGTCTGACAACCTGTATCACTGTGAGGTCTGTAGGCTTACTAGTGTGTGTACTTTTATACGAGGCAGGATTTGGGTAAGAAGCTGTTGTTGCTGCTGTTTCATTTGAGATGCATGGCCATCATGGTCATTTAGTCCCGTGTACTTGCGTGAGTGTTGAATTTTGTCTCATAATCCGTGTTATTGTGATGGCTGTATTATTGTGTGTATATAACATTCAGGTGAGGATTCAATCAATCAAGGTATAATATCCGTACAGCACGTTGTATTTCAACAAGCTACTACAACCAACATTCAATTATACTCCTTGAAGAGGACAAAGAGTTATAACTAAACCCATGCATTTAGAAGAAAGTAGGCTATATGTTCTTTACTGAGCATCTTGTTTTTCAAGTATAGCGTTGGATAAGTTACTTTTAAAAATGTCTACATTACAGTTATCGAATCTTATGAAAATTATGAACGGAGTTGCCGTCGCTTTAACTCTTTCTCCCCCTCCCCTTACATCTACCCCCCCCCCATATAACTCTCCCTCTCCAGCTCTTGTAACTCCTCCTACCCCTCTCCTTGTAACTCCTGCCTACCCCACTCCTTGTAACTCCCCCTATCCCCTCTCCTTGTAACTCCCCCTTCCCCTCTCCTTGTAACTCCCCCCTTTCCCTCTCCTTTTAACTCCCCCCCTTCCCCACTCCTTGTAACTCCCCCCTACCATACTCCTTGCAACTCATCCTCCTACCCCTCCCCTTGTAACACATCTCCTCCCCCTCACCCTTGTAAATCCCCCCTTCACCAGTCCTTGAACACCCCCCCCAGGCCGCCCCTTATAACTCCTCCTCCCCCGCCCCTTGCAAATCCTCCTCCTACCTCACAAGTCGTAACTCCTCCTCCCCCGCCCCTTGTAAATCCTCCTCCTACCTCACAAGTCGTAACTCCTCCTCCCCCGCCCTTTGCAAATCCTCCTCCTACCTCACAAGTCGTAACTCCTCCTCCCCCGCCCCTTGCAAATCCTCCTCCTACCTCACAAGTCGTAACTCCTCCTCCCCCGCCCCTTGCAAATCCTCCTCCTACCACACAAGTCGTAACTCCTCCTCACCTCTCCCTTGCAAATCTTCCTCCTACTTCACAAGTCGTAACTTCTCCTCACCTCCCCCTTGCAAATCCTCCTCCTACCGCACAAGTCGTAACTCCTCCTCACCTCCCCCTTGCAAATCTTCCTCCTACCTCACAAGTCGTAACTTCTCCTCACCTCCCCCTTGCAAATCCTCCTCCTACCTCACAAGTCGTAACTCCTCCTCCCCCGCCCCTTGCAAATCCTCCTCCTACCTCACAAGTCGTAACCCTTCCTCCCCCGCCCCTTGCAAATCCTCCTCCTACCTCACAAGTCGTAACTTCTCTCCTCACCTCCCCCTTGCAAATCCTCCTCCTACCTCACAAGTCGTAACTCCTCCTCACCTCCCCCTTGCAAATCCTCCTCCTACCTCACAAGTCGTAACTCCTCCTCCCCGCCCCTTGAAAAATCCTCCTCCTACCTCACAAGTTGTAACTCCTCCTCCCCGCCCCTTGCAAATCATTCCCATTCCCCTTCCCTTATAGCACCCCCTTCTCCAGCCCTGTGTTCCCCTTGTATTTTTATGCTATTTATTTATTTATTTATTTATTCATTTGTCGTATGGCTTTTAGTGCCGGGAGTGTCCGAGGACATGTTCGGCTCACCAGAGTCTGTAGCTGCTTCCAGCGGACACCCTTAGGGTGAGCTACAAGTTCCGATCAATTTCAAGTACTTCCTACATTCGCTACCAGGTATCAATAATACCTAGTGGTGAACGTTGGAACTTTGATAGAGCGTTCCGACGAAATCTAACCTAACAATTTAGCTCCACACAAGTTTAGTCTGTGGAAGGATCTTTTACATGCCATAAATCTATGACATGGGACCGTCGGCTTTACTTTCCATCCGAAGGAAGGCATACTGAAGGATTTTTAACGCTCTTAAAAATTCCGACGACTTTGGCCGGATTTGAACCCGCTATCTTGGGCACAGCTGTTGCATCCCTACACAACTGACAGGGGTGGCTCGCTCGCTAAACCGTAGGTTAGGTCATGGGACCAAGCTTTCTGCTGATTTGGTAGACGGGTGGGTTCGAGCCCCACCATCGGTTATCCTTGAAATGGTTTTCGATGGTTTCCTCATTTTCAACACCAAGCAAATGCTGGGACGGTACCTTCTAACAGGCCACGGCCGCTTCCTTCGACATCCTTGTCCACTTTCATCCATTCATCTCATCTCTTATTCCGACGCGCAGATCGCCCACGGGCGTCGACTAGAAAGACCTGCACTTGGACTCTCAGGAGGCCACACGAAAAAGAAAGGAAAAGAAGGAAAAAAAATCCCTACACAACACGCCACGGTACCTTATAACCAGTTTACACTGGCCGAAGTAGAATGTCGATAATGAATGTTCACGAAACCGAATTGCCGGAAATACAGCTCCCAGAAACTGGCCTCTTCACACTCGCCTGAGAATACAACCAGAACTGGGAAGCTGTTTGCCCCATCCAGCGAGCAAGAACACTTCCCCGCCGGAGAACGCCTGCACTGTTGATAGGCATGCAACCCTTACCTCCTACCCATGCAGCGGATTACATACCACACAGGGGCCCTCCCCAATGAACTCTTGGCTTGCAGGTCACACGGTCATTTTCGAACACAATGGGATAACGCAATATTTAATCCTCACTGACTGTGACCCATTACTGTGAATTAATGGTTAGAACACATGCATAATGCCGAATTCATTAGCTTTCTACGACTGATTTCCATCCAATGCCATGCACAATTTTCGATGTAAGTCCTGTTAGAACTGGATGTTGATTTAAGGGGCATCGCCCGGTACTAGGACGGATTCTAGCAAGAAATGATCTTGAATTGAACTTGAAGTCTTTACGTCGACTTATTAATTCTCTCCATCCAAGAGTTCACGATCTGAGACTACATAATGGAGTGTGTTTCTTTGAGTTTTCAATAATTTGATTGGTTTGATGCAGCTCCCTCTGTCCTGAGGTAATCGTTTCATCTTTACATAGCTAGCACACCTTGCATCCGAGACAATCTATATTCTATTCTAGGTCTATCTCTACAATTCTTGTCCTCAACCCGTCCTTCCACAACTAAGTTTGATATTCATGAGTTTCTTAGTATGTGTCCTACAAACCTATCTCTTCTCTTCATTAGCAGTCGCCAGAAACATCTCTCCTCTCCCACTCGTCTTAATACCTCTTCATTTGTTACTATATCTACCCATCTGATCTTCTTCATTCTCCTGTAACACCACATTTCAAATGCTTCTATTCTCCTCTTTTCTGCTGCACCAACAGTCAAAATTTCACTTCCATAGAGCGCCACACTCCAGACAAAGGCTTCACTGGGAGTTAGTTCTAAAGGGACGTGCAGTCCTTTATTCTCAACAACTGGAACGAGTTCATGAAATTTTGAGACGGAGATACCCAGCATTAGTCAACTGAAAAATTATTTTGCAGCAGGACAATGCTAGACCTCATACTGCACGAACAACCATGGGAAAAACTCAAGAATTGGAAACAGTCGAACTGCTACCCCATCCAGCATACAGCCCTGATCTTGCGCCTTCAGATAACCATATTTTTCGATCCATGACCCATTTCTTGCGCGGAAGAAATTTCGAAAACTTTGAAGCTGTGGAAGTGGGTCTCGCCGAATTCTTCGCATCAAACCCCAGAGACTGGTACCGTCGCGGTATAAGAAACCTCGCTGAAAGATGGCGCAAGATCATAGAATCAGATAGTTTCTACTTTGAACAATAGTTAAATTTTTTGTCAAAAAACTTTCCAAATAAAAGCTTCTTTAACCCTAGAACAGTAGCGCTAGTTGCAACGTTGTTATCGGTAGCGCTTCACATCGGCGACTACGATTCTAGAAACTGATAATAAATACCACTTACGTCAACTGTCCTATCACTCTCTAGGTTAGCACAATGGTTAGAGACTGTTTTTGAATAGTTTTGTTTGATTTTTGTATTTTTTAGTTGAATTTTTGTGCTGGTTTTCACTATTTTTGAATAATTGCGATTGTTTTCTTTTTTGATTTTTTTGTGGTTTTATTTGGGCATTTTGAGCTTGTTTTGTCACAATTATGTTATTTTTTGTATTTTGACTGATTTTGATTTTTTGATTTTAAGTTTTTTTTTCATTATTTCACTTTTTGAGCTTTGTTGACAAAATGACGAATTTTAATTTTTTTGGAAAGTTTTATGGATTTTGACTAATTTTGACTTTTTGGTGTTGTATTTTCTTTCTTCTGTTTTTTCTGGTTTTTTTTGGGGGGGGGGGGGTATTTTAGGTCTGCCAAACACTGGTGGAGATTGGAGGAAAGGGGGAAGTAGAAATATATCCCACTATCGTCGCGGAGTCGAACCCTACCATTCTAAGGTTAAGAAACGACATTACTTATGAGACACCCCCTATATTAATATTAATAAATACACACGCTCACAAGATATTGGACACCCCGTAGAAAAAGAAACAGTTATCGGACTCTTGTTTTACAAGGTGATGAGGTAGTGAAAATAGGCTCTGTGAGATGTCCCATAATGGTCTTTCCGCTGCGGCGTGTAGTGGGAGTGATAAGGGTTGCCTAAGGGAAGGGGACTCTCTCTCTCTCCCGCACGAGACGGACCAGAGTGAGTGGGCAGGCAGGCGGCACGCGCCTCGCTACTCTCCTTGGGGGCACTCGAGCGTGTCCTGTAGCCCCTCCCCTCCAACCTTCACCTTCGTTCAGTCAAGTCAGTGTAGGTCAGTGGCGTCTGTAACACAACTACATTCTGCTCCTCACACGCTTGCACCTAAAGCGTATAGTTCTAGCAAAATGGGATTGAGGCAGGGAGCCAGATACAAGGTCAACACACTCATGCACAGGGGATTAGAACCGGCCATATGAGTTAGCTATTGAACTTGGCCAGTAAAATCCTCCTCCTCATCATTAAGGTTCGGATGTTAAGGACAAGTCATATTTTTTTCCTGAGCTCATTTTACCCGAAATCTGAAAAATAAGTTTCAATGACGAGCCCTTGACCACGTTTAAAGCCATTTGATGTTGCCTATAAATACATATTTCGGCCATTTTTATTGTTTTGGTCATATGTTAGTGATATAAGGTCATATTTGGTTATAATTTCAGCATTGTTGTTTAAATTGAGGCGTCGTTAACAAGGTACGTGTTATGTGCGTCGAGTTTCAAACACAGGATTTCCGAATAGTGTAGTAGATATATTTTTCTTTCTTTTCTCGGAACAGGCAGATAGCTGGTTTAGAAGACCTGATTCCAAGAGGGTGCTCCTCTACGGACGTCTTTTAGCACATCTTTCTGGAGAAGTTAGATTGCGACACTACGCATGAGGTCACGGAACATGACGATAGTGTGCTTCCACCTTTCAATAAAATGTCACTCCAGTAGATATATTTAGCTCAGAATCAATTAGCAAACAAGGAAATGCCATGTTTTTAGGTCATATTTTATAGTTTTTAGGTCATATTTAGCTAGTTTTAGGGCATATTTGCTTGCATATTTGGTACTTCTTTAGGTCTTAAAATTCCGAACGCTACTCATCACCATCATCGATTCTCCACTCCAACAGGCCGGGTGCGGGAATGAACAAGCCCCTTCCATAGCTGTCTCTGTCCTGCCACCATTCTTCCTCCATCACTGCCCTCCATCTATGCTCCACTTTGCCAAGGCTCTGTGGACTTGTTTCATCCACCCATCTTCAGGTCTACCTCTTGGTCTCTTGCCAATTATCTCCCTTTCGAAATAGGCTTTGGACTTTCTACTAGAGGGCATCCTCATCAGATGACTGAACCATTTCAATCTTGACTCCTCAAGAATATCAAGCACACTTCTTTTCAGTCATAGCTTTAGGCAGACTGATGTTGTTTGAGTCTTTAGTCTTTAGACTGGTTTGTTGCAGCACTCCATGCCTCCCTGTCCTGAGCTAATCGTTTCATCTCTACATAGCTACCACACCCTACATCCGAGGCAATCTGTTTAACATATTCTAACCTTGGTCTACCCCTACAATTCTCGTCCTCAACCCCTCCTTCCATAACTAAGCTTGCTATTCGTGGGTGTCTTAATACGTGTTCTACCAACCTATATCTTCTCTTCATTAGCAGTCGCCAGAAACATCTCTCCTCTCTCACTCGTCTTAACACCCCTTCGTTTGTAACCCTATCTACCCATCTGATCTTCATCATTCTCCTGTAACACCACATTTCAGACGTTTCAATTCTCCTCTTTTCTGCTGCACCAATAGTCCAAGTTTCACTTCCATGGAGCGCCACGCTCCAGACAAAGGCTTTCAAAAATGACTTCCTTATACCTAAATCTATATTCGATGTCAACAGATTCCTTTTATGTAGAAATGCTTTCCTTGCCTGAGCCAACCTACTTTTGATATCCTCTTTCTTTCTGAATACTTGATCTTAGAAATTTCATCTCAGTTGCTTGTATCCGGCTGTTGTCCCGGACAGTCATTGTGGCAGCTTCTAGACCATAGGTCAATATGGGAAGTAAGTAGGATTTGTTCAGTGATATTTTAGCTTCCTGAGGAAAGTTTGTGTCCCATAGAAGCTGTGAAACAGAGTTGAACCCTACTGGTGGTTTCTTAGGTTAACCTGTTGACAAAACACTGCCAAGGGATTTAAAATGTTGAACTATTTCGATGTCATGTTGTCCCATTTTCAGCGTGAGAGGTTTGCTTTCCCTGCTCATCACCAAACATACGGTTTTCGTTTGGCTGATCTGTAATCCAAACTTGTCAAAACCTGCCTTCCACAAATTTACAGTAGTTGTTGATGGATGTCATCTTCTTTTACTCATAACATCATCTGCAAACACCATTGCATTGGAAGTCATATCTCTCGTCTTAGCCAACTTAAGGGACACTAGGGCTGAGTTTTTCAACCTCCACATCTTTTATCAGAATGAGTTGAAATTTAAACAGCATACTTAGAATAGTAACACTAAGTCACATACCAAATTGGAAAACAATTGGATGAAATGTAATTGATTTTTTACTAATTATATTATTGAAATATACCGTGTAACCAAAATGCTCCATGCGCATTAGAAATTGTGTAAAACGCTTCATATTTTCATTACAAATACATAAAACTATTCTTAATATTATAACATTGAGACATTTCAGGAAAAAGATACATGTATGCTGTCAGATTAATTTTTTCTTGATGTGCCATCATGTTTTATGAATTTTGATAATTTTTTAAATTATTTTGGTGCGTAATTTACAAAGTGACTGGAGGTATCGCAATGTTATCTTACAACACACGTGTTTCTGAATATCCAGTGATTTTTTAAGTAAAATTGGTGAATACCTCATGCACATGGAGCATTTTGATTACCTAAAAATGTTGTTTGGAGATAAAAGCATTTTTTATAAAACCGCATGCTATATTAACCAGTTTGGCTCACCCAATGAAACTTTTTTGGAAAAAAAAATCTGAAAAATACAATGTTTTGTTGTAGAGATAAAGAGCATAGAGACCTTTCGTTTGAGTTAACCTACGGCTTTCTAGGATTTCTAGTTTTAAAAGTATAGCCTACTTTCTATGATTTGCCATCCATCTTCTTTTTACGCAGAGGATATTTAAAAATGTCGCTGAGCCTTTAAAAATGGCAGTGCATGAAATCATTTTTTCTTAAATGATCCACAGGGGTTCATAAGATATATATATGAAAAAAAAATTCAGTTAGGCTATTTTGTCATTTTTGCCTAAGAACTCTGCTCTAGCGTCCCTTAAGGACTTCGTCCATAATGCTTATGAAAAGAAGAGGAGACAAGCAACTCCCTTGCTGAACTCCACTTCTATTTTCAAAGCAGCCCGATCTTCTCTCTTAGACTTAGACGCAACTCTTGGTGTCTGCCTACAATATTGTTTTACTCGGGCCACTGGATCACCCTTCTATAGCAGTAACCACAAATCCTATTATTTTAAAATTTATATTATCAAATCTATATCAACAGCAGTAGCTACATTCACTAAAGCTCAGGGCTACGCCGTGGGGCCTAGTTCTCTGCTGACTCGGTAGACGTGGCTTCGAGCCCCACGGTCAGCCGTCCTTGAAATGGTTTTCCATGGTTTCCCCATTTTCAACTCCAGGCAAATGCTGTGACGGTACCTTCTGACAGGTCACGGCCGCTTTCTTCCACATTCTTGTCCAGTTTCATTCATTTCATCTCTCAAGAGATTGGCGTCATAAAGGGCATCCGGCCGTACAAAACCATCCACCACAAAACCTTTCATCGCATCTCATCCCCGACCCCGTTGGAAACGGAAATAATAAGGGGTAGACATACATACATATTATCAAATCTATAGCCTTTGCCTTTTGCTGATTTTCAGTTGGTCAACTCGATTGTGCCTAATGAATAGGGCGGGGTTGTTGTTGTTTGAGTCTTCAGTCTTTTGACTGGTTTGATGCAGCCCTCCATACCTCCCTGTCCTGAGCAAATCGTTTCATATCTACATAGCTACCAAACCCTACATCCGAGGCAATCTGTTTAACATATTCTAACCTTGGTCTACCCTACAGTTCTTGTCCTCAACCCCTTCTTCCATAACTAAGCTTGCTATTTTTGTGTGTTTTAGTATATGTCCTACCAACCTATCTCTTCTCTTCATTAGCAGACATCTCTCCTCTCCCACTCGTCTTAATAGCTCTTCATTCGTAACCCTATCTACCCATCTGACCTTCATCATTCTCCTGTAACATCACATTTCAAAAGCTTCAATTCTCATCTTAAATCGGCACTATACAGCACATGTAATTTTTTCCAGGAGTGTGTACCCCACCCATTCATTGGGCACAATCGTGTTGACCAACTGAAAAGCAGCAAAAGACTCTTTGTAAGGGCACCACTGGAAAAAGAATGGCTAGAAATTTCCACAAATGTATAGCCGACATCATTTCCGCTCTGAGGGTCGGAATGAGGTACATTCAGCCTCGCGAGGCAAAACAGAGAAGAGGTGGGTTCGATTCCTATCTCAGCCATCTTAGAAGTGGTTTTCCGTGGTTTCCACCACTCCTACTTCAGGCAAATGCTGGGATTGTACCTGACTTAAAACCCCACCGCTTCCTACCTAAATCCTACCTCAGTTACACAAAATAGTGCATACTTCGCAGTGACACAGGTTATCAGACAAACTCTACACACACCCAAGTACACGAGACTACATAATCACGATGTCACAAATCCCCTAAAGAATCAACAAACAAGAAAAATAAGATCCAGTTGAAGGGTGCAGGGAAAGAAGAGGCTATGTCCATTTTTAGCCTACTTTTCACATTTTGCAAAAATGAGGAAAAAGTTGACTTATGAGATCGATCCGGGCAAATGTGTGTGTGTTTCTGTCTGTCCTTCTGTCTGTCTGTCTGTCTGTCTGTCTGTCTCTGTCCCCCCCCCCAATCAACTTCTAAACGGCTAATGCAATCGAAACCAAATTTGGTATGGGTAAAGATCTATACCTGAATATCTCAAGCCCATGTTTGAAAATAATGTCAGTGCTACCAACTGCTGCAGAAACGCACTAGAAATTTGAGCTCCATGTTGGATATCTTGGAAGGTATGCATGGGAGCTACTCCAAAATTGGCACACATATAGATAATAATTTTTCAGTTTAATTTTCAGGAGGCCATACATGGCAGTGTTGTCAAAATGATTCTAAACTTGCTGATAGGTCCAATGTTTAAATGCATATAACTTCTACACTATCAATTGGATTTCAACCAAATTTCGTATGTAATATATGGACATAAGCAGATATGACTGAGCATATTCTTAAGAGCCACCAGGGCTGCCAACTGTTGATAAATGCTCTTTCTTTTTTAAATCAAAATACCAATATATCAGAAAGTATGCAAGCCGACAGCTTTAAATTATGCACACGTATAGTACCTGACATTCTAAATTAATTTGGAGTAACTAATATTCGTCAGTGCTACCAAATGATTTTAAGCCTGCTGATAGGACCAATTTTTAAATGCATGTACCTTCAATACTATCAGTTGGATTTCAACAAAATTTAGTATGTGCTATGTGTACCATAACAGATATGACTCTGCGTATTCTTAAGACCAACCAGGGCTTTCAACTGTTAATAAATGCTGTCTCTTTTTTTTACCCTAATATCAATATATTAAAAGTATGCAAGTCAACAGCTCTAAACTTTGCACACGTTTAGTACCAGACATTCTAGATTAATTTGGAGTAACTAATTTAAGACAGTGCTGCCAACACGATTCTATGCCTGCGGATAGGTCCAATTTTAAGATACACGTAACTTCTCTACAAACAAATGGATTTCATCCAAAATTGGCACAAGAGATCATACTATTTCAGATTATTTCTGCCCAGCACATGCGTGACATTGTTGCCAACATGATTTTACGCACGCTGACAAATCTAATGTCTATCTGCATGTAGCGTCCATGTTATCCATTGGACTTCAACCAAATTTTGTATTCTGTACCTTAAGAGATTGAACTAAGAATATATTCAATCATCAGGGCTGCCAACTGTAGTTCTCTATTAGGGTACATTATACCAGGTATATTTCGAACTAATTATACATTTCAATATTACCAACTTAATTTCGTCAGTATTATAGATAGGTCCATATAGATTAATCATTGGCATGAATCTTAAATTTAAGAAAAGTAGGCTCTTTAGTTCGTCAAGGAACTTCATGTTAAATGTTTGTATACTTTTATGCTAATGAGAAGTTCTTCCCTGGTCCTAAACAATACCGTACCTAAGGTGCTTTTGGAAACAGGGAGCTAGGTCCAAGTATACGGGGAAATTAAGAAACAGTGCACCAGGAAAGTTTATCTTTCAAACCATATCATGTTGGTTTTCTTTAACTTAAGATGCAAATTAAAATGGTTTTAGAATTATATAGGTCGTAGGATAGGAAACACATATAACTACGGCTAGGATTTTTAGGTAAATAAATATTTTTCTATGTATATAGGCTACATATTTTAAGCAATTTTTCTATAAATACATAAATTCCAGTCTTTCACTTATTAGCACATAAATAGACATAATATTTACATTAAAAAATATCAGTATGCTAGGTCATTTAGTTTATTGCATTTTTGATCTGTGTTACTTCAACGGGCAGAACCTGTGAGCTATCTAATCTTCATGCAGAGCGTATGTCAGCTTGCAACTGTGTTATTCTTAACTTGTCGCCCCGTGCCACTCACTGTGGAAGCCGGGGATTTCCTTGTCCATAGCCATATTGCACCCAGCTACCTGGAACCAGTGTCACTCACATGCAGTTCATTTCAGTGTAAGGCAGTTCTACGATGCCTAAATTAAAAACAACTACAAGATATCATCTGTTGCAGAATTTAAAGATTCTGTTCTGCCAACCATGTGGGAATGCAATCAAGGCTGAACAGCGATCTCAAGTTACACAACATCTCAAGGGCAAGAAACATATTGCCGCAGTTTTGCGCCTTCAGAAGAAGTATTTCGCGATAATCATCGGTCATTTGTGATGGACAAGCTGAAGATGTATCTCGTTGTGTATTATAATGCTTCAGCAGTCAGTGAGGCGTAGAATAATTTGCATTCATGGGTACTGCATATTGTTTATAATCACATTAATAAACTAAATTATAATTACATATTTTTCCTTTTTTTTGTCACATATTTCAGGAATTTTAATACATAAAAAAATGAATATTTTCCCGATTTTTAGCACCTAAAAATCCGAGCCCTACTTATAACAGATTATTATTCTTTCAACTTGATTTAGTAAATTTAGTTAAACTCTTTAAACTGCACATGTTGAAATTGTGACTTAGCCCCTTATTTCCCTGTGCCCTTCAGTTGATTCAGATTTTGAGCCTACCTTTTAAGTAGAGATGTCAGATTTCAAGAGCATCGGAGGCGCACACGATCTGTAACAAATAAGATACAATGACAATATGCCGTAGGCAGCCTAGCTAGGGGCAGATGACCTCGCTGTTGAGGGGCTCCAGAATGCTGAAAATAATAATAATAATAATAATAATATCGTATGGCCTCGGGTGCCGGGTGCAAGCTTTGTTATTTGACACCCAGAGGGCAGATTTCATGTCGAATTCAGTCGTTCCTAAGCTCCTTGACAATATAGCGCTTTCTAGTAGAGAATGTAGGAACTTTGTGTTAGCGGAAAATCCCGAGATTAATTTTGCCATTACGAACACGGCCTACTGAATTCAAATGGGGTCCTTAACATGCCAAAATCGTATGACATGCGTATCGTGATTTTTGTCGCCTTTCAAAAATCAATTACCACGGCCAGGAGAGAACTTGCAAGCTTGGGGTTGGCAGTCCGACACGATAACCACTCCCCGATCTTGGCAAGCAATGCTGAAAATGTTAAATATTTTTAAAAAATGTAATTTCTTACGTCATATTAAGCAGCGGACCCTTACCTTTCTAAGGGTGCATGCATTTTGATCGTGCCTTATTTTAAGACTACGCTCATAAAAAGCAGTCCGGCTCTATGGCTAATTGGTTAGTGTGCTAGGCTTTGGCCTGAAGGGTCCCGGAGGGGCGTGGTGGCTCAGCGGTCCAGCTTGAATGCCCTGTCACCTAGGCGGTCCGGGTTCGATTCCCGGTCAATGCATGTGTGATATTCGAAGTGAATGCCATGTCCTGTGGTTCGGATTCCACGTAAAAAGGAGGTCCCGTGGCTCATGATCTCTAGATTAACGGTCACTACAAGCTTCCTTCCTTTCCTTTTGAAGGGTTCTGGGTTCAATTCACGGCCGGGCCATTAGGGATTTTAATCTCCTGGCGTCAACTAGAAAGACCAGCACTCGGCACTGGGCCTCTACAGAAAGCCATACGAAAAAAAAAACAGAACTCAAACACAAAACCAAATATAAAAAACAAAAAAGCAACATTCAAAGTCTAAAACCAGAAAACAAACACAAAACCAAAAACCAAAAACACAAACCAAAATTCAAAAGCAAAAGAAAAAGCAAGAAAAAAATATAATACCAAAAACAAAAAGCAATATTTAAAAAAGCAGAATACGAACACAAAAACAAAAACAAAAAACGGAAAGCAAAACTCTAAATGGAGAGTAAAAGCCAAAAACAAACTGTATGTCTACCCCTTATTATTCCCGTTTTCCAACGGGGTCGGGGATGAGATGCGACGGAAGTCTTTGTGGCGATGATTTTTACGGCCGGATGCCCTTCCTGACGCCAACCTCATGAGAGGAGTTAATGAGAGATGAAATGAATTATGGTGAATGAAACTGAGCAATGATGTGGAAGGAAGCGGCCGTGGCCTGTCAGAAGGTACCGTCCCAGCATTTGCCTGGCGTTGAAAATGGGAAACCACGGAAAACCATTTCAAGGATGGCCGATGGTGGGGCTCGAACCCACGCGTCTACCGAGTCAGCCGAGAGCTTGGCCCCATGACCTAAAGCTGAGCTTTAGCCAGCGTAGCCACTACTATCGGTAAAAGCCAAAAACAAACAAAAAATCAAAAATCAAAATTCAAAAATAAAAGCAAAAGTAGAAAACAAATACAAAACCAAAAACACAAAAGAGAAAAAGCAATATTTAAAAAAGCAGAATACAAACAAAAAAATAAGAAAGCAAAATTCAAAATGGAAAGTAAAAGCGAAAACAAACACAAAATAAAAAAAAGCAAAATTCAAAAATATAATAGTAAAAGCAGAAACAAACGCAAAACCGAAAACACAAAGTGAAATTCAAAAAAGCAGTAAACAAACACAAAACCAAAAACAAAGAAAGCAAAAAACAAAAGCAAAAGCAGAAGACAAACACAAAACAAAAACACAAAGCAAAAATAAAAAAGTTGAAAACAACAAACACAAAACCAAAAATGTAATTACACACATCAAAAGAAATTTTGCATAACACTAACTTGTTTCAAAAGTTTGGTGCTTTTCAGTCGGTCAACACGAATGTACCCAAATAGAGCTGGGTTATGCCCTAATCCTGAAATAAATTACATGAGATTAATAAATACACCAGGATGACCAGTTTCGATCGTCAAGCGATCATCTTCAGATCCATTACACTTAGGATATAACATCTATGTTTGAAAATACAGGTGAAAATATTTACAATATGTACAATTATTTAGTTGCAGTATTGGTACTGCAACTGTCGGTGTATGCTAAATGCAGTATATATGAGGTTAGGTGAAATGTTAAATGGTGATAGATATCCGGAGTTTGTAATTTGGAGTGATTATATGGTTGTAAAAATCAACTATGGTTAAACTGTAATCCTATTACAGGCTAATACTTATCTGGTTGTCTTCCTTGCTAGAGCTACGCGCAGTTTTCGTGTTCATTGTAACTCCAGGTGTGGTCGTCTGAGATGGTCTGTTATCTCAACGACACGGGCTTTTCCCTTTTCTTCCCCCTGTTCATATGGGCTGTGCGGAGTCAATGCGATGAGTTTATGTGGGGTGTTGCCAACCTAGATAAGATGTGTGTTATTGAATGAGGAGGGTCTTCAACTATCAAAGACCGTGGAACATTCCCCGCCACGCGTGGACCATAAGCCATTCAAACTAAGCGCTGCCCGGTCTATGAGGACGTCCCGGCACCTTTAATACTGCCGCGAATAGGGCCTTGGTTTATTGCAGAAGAAAAGTACATCGTGCACGTGATCCAGTTAACATTTACCTATTAAAACCCCCTAATGCCCCCCCCCCCTCCATTTTTAATCTAGCTTGGCTGTATCGCTAAGTGGTGTCTTGTTTCCGACAGGGTGTGTTTTTAGTAGCGTGAAGAGGGGTGAGCTCCCCATGAACGTGTGTTCATTTAGGTTGTTGGGATTGTTTCGTTTGGCTAGGTGTAACTCGATTTCTTCCTTTATGTCGAGAGCTCTGCCTTTCGATTCGTGATTAATTATGTTTAGGTCCGTCTCGATGTTGGTAAAACTGAGCCCGCATCACACATATGTTCGCATACGGCTGAATGTGTTCCGTATCTTATCGCATTCCTATGTTCATTATAACGTGTGTCTACTCGTCTTCCACCCTGTCCGATGTAATTAGCATGACAACCGGTGTATTGGCACGTTATAGAATATTCGTGTTGACCGACTGAAAAGCACTAAACTCTTGTTTACTAAGGCAACACTGAAAAAATGGCTTCAAACCACACAATGGTGGCTCCACATGCTTGAAACACGTTACGGTAACTTTTCATTATCCAAATTTTGAGAGATATTTAAGTCACTTGATACGTCCAAACTACTCTCAATAACAAATATTGTTCCTGGATAACATGATACTGTCGTATTTCTGCAGCTTATAATCGTGCTCCATACTTTTCATTCGTAAACCGTATTTGCCAAATGCGGGTGTTGATCACACCACAGAATATGGATCATACCACATCGGTGTGAACAGTTCAAAATAAAACCATCCGGTCCAAAGTCTGAAGTTGGTGCGAGTTTTTAGAATGGAAATGTGTTTTTAAATTAAATACGGATTGGAGTGGCCCGGTGAAATAAAATAAAAAAATACAAAAAAAAAAACAACAGATATTTGGGAGCCAATATTGTCATACACATAGTTTGCTGCCATACCACTAGGCGCGCTGCAGTAGTTTCTAGTTTCCATGCTTAACCATGCGTCATTCACTTCTATTATATTTGGTGCTCTGTGGGTGACACCCATACACTGCCAGAAAAGTCACACAATGTCCTAGTTCCTGGTCTGTTATTACAAAAGAGACGGCATTCTGACAAATCCTGCACACTTAACTGTATTCATGTGTGCAAAGAAAATGATTCTATAATAGTACATTATGCAATGAGCCTATAATGGCAATAATTAAGACACGAGTATGTTAATAAAACGAGCGTATGCGAGTTTTATAATTTCCATACGAGTGTCTTAATTACCAATATATGCGAGTTACATACGACTGTTTATGTTCGACGATAATTATTATAACTATTTTATGTTTGGACATAAATATTCATAAATATGTGTCGAGATTTCACCAGTTCTATGTACTGAACAGAGCGCATGAGACGCTGAGAATGCCTTGTATTTGACCATGGCCTCCTCGATTACCCTACTATGACTCTAGGCCAGGCAGTGAAATTTAAATTAAAAGGCCGTGGAACTCAGCGCATCTAATTATCTAATTGGACAAACAACTGTTTCTTGAGCTCTGATTGGTGGGAGAAACTGTTTCATAATAAAACAAGAAGTTCCGTGAGTAACTATACAGCCTACTTTTCATGCCAATGATTATTCTACAGTATATGAACCTATCTAGAATAATGACGAAATTAAGTTGGTAATATCGAAATATCTAATTAGTTCAAAATATACCTGGTATAATGTAGCCTAATAGAGCACTGCAGTTGGCAGCCCTGGTCACTGAATATATTCTTAGATCCACCTCTTAAGGTACAGAATACAAAATTTGGTTAAGTTCAATGGACGTTACATGCAGTTAGACACTGGATCTATCAGCACGCGTGAAAGCATGTTGCCAACAATACCATGCGTGTGCTGGTCAGAAATAATCTGAATTATTATGATATCTTGTTGTGCCAATTTTGGATGAAATCCATTTGTTAGTATAGAAGTTACATGTATTTTAAAATTGGACATATCAGCAGGCATAGAATCATGTTGGCAGCACCGCCTTGTATTAATTACTCCAAATTTATCTAGAATGTCAGGTGCTATACGTGTGCAAAGTATAGAGCTGTTGGCTTGCATACTTTCTGATATATTGATATTAGGGTAAAACGAATATAGACAGCATTTATTAACAGTTGGCAGCCCTGATTGCTCTTAACAATACTTATAGTCATATCTGTTATGGTACACATTGCACTTACGAAATTTGGTTGAAATCCAACTGATAGTATAGAAGTTACATGTATTTAAAAATTGGTACTATCAGCAGGCTTATAATCATGTTGGTAGAAGTGACGTATTATAGTTACTCCAAATTAATCTAAAATGTCAGAATATACGTGTGCATAGTTTAAAGCTGTTGGCTTGCATACTTTCTGATATATTGGTATTTGGATTTAAAAAAATAGAGAGAGCAATTATTAACGGTTGGCAGCCCTGGTGGCTCTTAAGAATACGCTCAGTCATATCTGTTTATGTACAGATATTACATACAAAATTTGGTTGAAATCCAGTTGATAGTGTAGAAGTTATATGCATTTAAACATTGGACCTATCAGAAGACTTAAAATTATTTTGGCAACACTGTCATGGTTGGCCTCCTGGAAATTAAACTGAAATATTATTATCTACTTGTGTGCCAATTTCGGAATAGCTCGCATGCATACCTTGCAAGATATCCAACCTGGAGCTCAAATTTCTAGTGCGTTTTTCAGCAGTTGGTAGCATTGACATCATTTTCAAATATGGACGTGAGCTATTCCGGTGCACATCTTTACTCATACAAAATTTGGTTTTGATTGCTGCAGCCGTTTAGGAGTTGATAGGGGGGGGGGGGAGGGGGACACACACAGCCAGACAGACAGACAGAAGGACAGACAGACAGACAGACAGACACACATTTTCCCGGATCGATCTCATAAGACTACTTTTTCCTAATTTTTGCAAAATGCGAAAAGTAGGCTAAGAATGGTGTTATAATGAGCCTCATTATAGTACAGTTTTCTGACATATAATAGTCAGGGTCGAACATAAAGAAGTATACATATTAGTATTAACACTTTCAGGGCAAAACTATTTTTAGCCTACTTTTCACATTTTGCAAAAATGAGGAAAAAGTAGACTTATGAGATCGGGCAAATGTGTGTCTGTCTGTCTGTCCTTCTGTCTGTCTGTCTGGCTGTGTGTGTGTCCCCCCCCCCCCCCTATCAACTCCTAAACGGCTGGAGCAATCGAAACAAAATTTGGTAGGAGTAAAGATCTATACCTGAATATCTCACGGTCATATTTGAAAATGATGTCAGTGCTACCAACTGCTGAAAAATCGCAATTGAAATTTGAGCTCCATGTTGGATATCTTGGAAGGTATGAATGGGAGCTATTTCAAAATTGGTACACGTATAGATAATAATATTGCAGTTTAATTTCCAGGAGGCCATACATGGCAGTATTGCCAAAATGATTATAAGCTTGCTGATAAGTCCAATTTTAAATGCATATAATATATACACTATCAATTGGAATTCAACCAAATTTCGTATGTACTATGTGTACATACACAGATATGAATGAGCATATTCTTAAGAGCCACCAGGGCTGCCAACTGTTAATAAATGCACTCCCTATTGTTTTTATCCAAATGCCAATATATCAGAAAGTATGCAAGCGGACAGCTTTAAACTATGCACACGCATAGTACCTGACATTCTATATTAATTTGGAGTAACTCATATACGTCAGTGCTACCAACATGATTCTAAGCCTGCTGAGAGGTCCAACTTTAAATACACGTAACTTCTATACTATCATTTGGATTTCAACCAAATTTCGTGTGTGTTATGTGTACCATAACAGATATGACTATGCGTATATTTAGGAGCAACCAGGGCTGCCAACTGTTAATAAATACTGTCTCTATTTTTGTTACCCTAATATCAATATAACAGAAAGTATGCAAGCCAATAGCTCCAAACTTTGCACACGTATAGTACCTGGCATTCTAGATTAATTTGGAGTAACTAATATAGGCCTACGCCAGTGCTGCCAACATGATTCTAAGCCTGCTGATAGGTCCAATTTTAAAATGCATGTAACTTCTCTACTAACTAGTGGATTTCATTGAAAATTGACACAACAATAGATCATATTGTTTAAGATTATTTCTGACCAATACATGTATGTCATTGATGCCAACATGATTATACGCGCTGTCAGGTCCAATGTTTAACTGCATGTAACGTCCATGCTATCCATTGGACTTCAACCAAATTTTGTATTCTGTACCTTAAGGGATGGAACTAAGAATATACTCAGTCACCTGGGCTGCCAACTGTAGTTCTCTATTAGGTTACATTATGCCAGGTATAAAGTATTTCGAACTAATTAGAAATGTCGATATTACTAACTTAATTTCGTCATTATTCTAGATAGATCCATATAGATTAATCATTGGCATGAATCTTAAATTTTAAGAAAAGTAGGCTCTTTATTTCGTCACGGAACTTCTTGTTAATTTTCAATTTATGTTCTTATAGATTAAATTTTGATAATTTATTTAATTAATTAACTAATTTCGAATTGATTTTTACAATTATTTTCATATTTTTTATGGTTATGTTTAGTTTATTATTTAAATTTTTATATTTCTTTTATTATTGTAATTTTATTTTTGTGATTGTTATTTCTATATTTATATTTTGTTTTTACACTTTAATAGTTAATGTTTTTAGTATTAACTTTTTAAAATTTATCCAACACATTACCTCAAGTAGGTACGTATATAATATTTGATTTTTAGAAATACTCGCACTTCGGCATGAAAATTCTACAAAATGTGGCTGAAAGATTCAACTATCAGCATCTTTGAAAACATAAACTGTCCTTATGACAGGTGGTTAATATAGAGACCACTATCCCATAAAGGGTTAACAGGTGTTCAAACGAATTTAATTAGTTATCGAAGTTAATATGTAGTATTATATGGTTAATCGGGTGAGTTAGCCGTGGTGGTTACGGCATGACTAATGGCAGTCGCTCACATCCGGGAGGCGAGGAGGTTCGAATCCCCCCGCCGGCAACCTTGAAGATGGTCTTCTGTGGTTTCCCATCTTCCTTCCAGGCAAATGCCGGTGTTGGTCCCTCACTCTAGGCCACAGCCGCTACCTTCCAACTCCTCGCCCTTCCCTTCCAACTTTCCTCCCCAACGGTACTTGTAGCTTATCCATTGGGTGTCCGTCTCGAAGCAGCTACAAAACTGGCGAGCCGAACATGTCCTCAGACACTCCCGGCACTAAAAGCCATACGCTAAAAAAAAAATATATATGGTTAATGTTTTTGCCTCGTATTACAGTTTATATCACGAAACAAGTAAACTTGAAGGTCAATAGCCACTAACATATCACACATACAAAATCACAAGGTGAGAGCGAAGGGAAGGAATACTTCTATTCAGATCTTATAAGGTGCGTTCAAAAAGTAACGAGCCGGAGGTATAATTACAGAAACCAGTGCCTGTATGTTAGAAGTATTGACCCTGGCTGTTGAGGCATTTGTCCCTCTGTGACACGAGGCGGTGAATGGCTGTCTCATAAAATTCCCTGCGTTGCGATGTGAACCAGTTCCGCACATACAGCTGGACCTCGGCGTCCGAGGTGAATCGTTGGCCCCGCAGAGCCCTTTTCAGGGGCCCAAACATGGCGTAATCAGGGAGAGAGGTCTGGACTGTATGGAGGGTGGCCGAGAACCTCCAATTTGAATTTCTCCAGGAGTGCTGCGACTGTGTTGGCCGTATGAGGTCGTGCATTGTCGTGGAGCGACCACGGCGGCTATGGTGTTCACTATCACTCGGCGGTCCTGGGTAATGAGTGCATCAACCAGCTGGACGTTGTCATCGGTAATGCAGGGGGGGGGGGGGGGGCAGACCGGGCATCATCGGCTAACGACACCCGTCCTTCCCTAAAGCGCTTGTGCATCGCCTTGACCCTTGCAATGGACATGCAGTGTTCGCCGTACACTTGAGACAATTGGCGTGAATGTCCGTCCCCCCCCCCCACTCCTTCCGCTGTCAGAAACCGATCAACACCTCTTTGCTCTTCGGTTGACGCCTCCATGTCACTGTTTGCAATGCGACTGGCAGCGTTGGTCGATTGATGCATGCTGGTGCTCGCTTTGTATCGTCACGTGACGTGCACGCGTGCCCTCTAGCGACGGGCTGTGATCTTCCACGCTCTGGTCGGAACCACACCTCGTTACACACGCCACGATTAGCCGATGTCGTCACCGGTTTGCGCATTCCAGCCTCCGGCTCGTTATTTTTTAAACGCACCTTATAAATAGGTTCAAAAACATTTTTCTTGAAAAATAAAGTAGGATATTAATTAAGATTGTTTGTACATTTCTTATGCTTTTTTTCGATGCGCCTCAGGAAACTGCAGTGTTCCATTTTCTAGCCTATTTTTATTTATGAAAAAAAAAATAGGCTTATGAGATCATATTTTGTCCGTGTGTGTGTGTGTGTGTGTGTGTGTGCGTACCGGTACGTGTGTGTGTACCTAAAAAATCTAAACGGCTGAAGCTATTAAAATGAAGCTTAGTAAGACATAGTACTAATTTGTCCGACCCCGAACGTGCCCTTTCAATTTTAATACTTCTCACCAACCCAACATGGTGGCTGTGCGAAGTATTTCACCGGCATTCTGTATCTCCGAAACTATTACTGATATCACCCTGAAATTCTGTACGGTAATAAAGGGCAATTATTCACCTCCGTGACTTTCAGAAACCTGTTAAGTACAAACATGGCGGCTAAGCGAAGTTGAAACATTTAAATAGACGTTTGTCGCGATTTAACCATCCGAGCGCAGTGAAACTTGGTACAGCAAATGTGTAAACACATTGTAATGCACTGAAATCTAATTTAGTTCAATTGTTTATATAACCTGAAAATGTCGACTGTGCGAAATTTTAAAATTAAGTTTTTATTTCTTGTATCCTAATCATGCGTTCGAAGTCAATGTTTTAATAATCAACCTACGCAATAATATTCATCTAATAGTACATGGCTCTATGGCCTACAGTATACACAGAGATAAATTCAACATGACGACCATCCGAAATATTTAGACGTTTCTCAGTATCTACTGATCTATTACAGCAATCAATCTGAAATTTTGTATGTTGATAGATGCGGTTAACATAAGTAGGACCCTTCTGTATGCAGATGATATATTGGTTGCAGATGACATCCGAGAAAACTACTATGTCAAGTTGAAGACTGGAATAACCGCCTCTCCCAGTATGGACTATGTCTGAATGTGAAAAAGACGGAGTATCTGGAGTTAAACCCAAGCGACGGTACCATTCAAGTCGCTGGACAAAAACTAGTCAAGACAGAATGCTTCAGGTACCTTGGATCTCGTCTCCAGAGTGATGGCAACTACAATGATGAAGTAAGAGCCAGGGTAAACGCAACCTGGTTGCGGTGGAAGGAGGTCACGGGTGTGCTTTGCGACAAGAAAATGCCACTTCGTCTCAAATCGAAGATATATCGGACAGTAGTACGGCCAGTTGCGCTGTATGGCGTTCAATGTCGACCATCCGACGAAATTTCAGAAAGTCGCCTGCACGCCATGGAAATGAGAATGCTTCATTGGAAAATGAGCATCTCCCTTATTGACCATGTCAGAAACGACACAATTCGGAATCAAATGGGTGTCGCCCCAATTGTGGACAACATGAGAGAGATACGGCTCCGATGGTATGGCCATGCCCTGCGTGCAGCGCCTGATACTATTACTAACTCTGTCCTTCATTTTGAGGTTGAAGGCCTACGCCCCAGAGGACGACCGAAGCAGCGTTGGCAAGACACAATAATTGGTGATTTAAAAATTACCGGCCTAAATCCAGCTGACGCACGAAACCGGACAAAATGGAGGTCAATGACCAAAAAAGCGGACCCTACACCAGGAACAAGAAGGAGAAGAAGAAGAAGAAGAAGAAGAAGAAGAAGAAGAAGAAGAAGAAGAAGAAGAAGGCTATTTAGTTCCTTACGGAACTACTTGTTACAGTAATTGATGCCCCTGAGGCTATGGGATTGTGTTTCTTGTTTCATTTATTTAATACGGATAAATCGTGACCAAATCAGAAATATTAGATATTCCTTTGTGAATACGGTACATAATACAGGGGGTGTGTAAAAGATCGACCAAAAGGTGATTATGTAATAAGTGGATGGCCTCAGACACGGATTCAGTACGAGGGATCTGGGTTTTTGTATTCTGAAGGCCTGAGGAGAAGAGTAGACTGTTAATATTGTGTCTCGTGGCTTTGTGGTACACGGCAGGTGTGTTCCAGCTGCTGTTTGACCTTGAGAGAGGGGGTCAGCTGTGGACCCACAACAGAAGAAAAACAAGGTCACTTTATTTGTGAGTGGCGCGCGCCCAGCATCATCCCATACCTGAGGAGCTTCTGTCAACCACGTACAGAAGTTTTTCTTTCACGTTTTTGCATCAACGGAAAAATAACTGGACAGTGTCACAAATCACAAAACAGTGGTGATCTAGGAAAGATAATAAATCGTTCATGACATTTTTTTAATAGATTTTAACTTAAAAAAGAATCACTCGGCACACCGGAAGGTGGACGTAGATTTCTCCGGGCAAAGAAAGATGATTCGAAATCGCAAAATTCGTCAAGTTCTACCTGGTTAGCAGGTGGCGTAGTTGGAAGCATGCTGAGCTTCTATGCCCAAGATCGCGGGTTCAAACCCGGCCGGAGTCGTTGGATTTTTTAAAAGCGTTAAAAATCCACTCAGTATGTCGTCCTTCGGAGGGGAAGCAAAGCCGTCGGGCCCATGTCATAGATTTATGGCATGTAAAAGAACCTTCCACTAACTACAATTGTGTGAAGCTAAATTTGTTGGTTAGATTTGATTAACGCTCTATTGAGGTCCACCAGGTTCCGGTTGCGGTGACATCTAGTAACGAAGTTCGCAGTTAGCTGACGTTGACGGTAGCATTTGGTAGCAAAAGTAGGAACTATTTGAAATTGACCGTCTGCAGTCCTTACCTGATGAAGCAGAGGATTTGCTGAGTGAGGACCTTAAGAAGATGAATGTTTATTTCAGAAAGTGGTGGCTTCAACCAAGTCCCTCTAAATCTTAGGTAACCACGTTTCACCTTAACAACCTACAGGCAAACTATCATTGTAGAGTGAAGTTCGGGAACCAATATCTGAAGTACAACAGCTTCCCTATGTATTTTTCGGCATGCGGATATAGTTTGCATAGCTGTGCAGATAATGGATAAGCTGCGAATAATGTTCGGAGTAAATTTGCGGATAGTATTTGGAATACAATCCGAACTTTTTGAATACTAGCATTACCCGTCGCGGCATCGCCCGCGAATATTCTAGTTGTAAAGAGTACACTTAGCAAAATCTCAATCATGAATGCTATGACTGATATATCCTTGGTATGAATAATCAGACTTTATCAATTCAGCTACTGGTGCAGTGGTTAGAGGTTTGTCATTCCTTCATAGGTATATCAGAGCGAAGTTATTTTTCTGGGAATATTACAGACACTGTTAATTTAAGGGCCTTTCAATGTGGTTTCCGGAGACCCTTTATAGTCGGGTGAAAAAGACCTTTCGTACCACACCCACACGTGGAAATTGCGTGAAAAAAATCTAGTGTCCATTGCCCCCCTTAAGCGCATTATTCTGTATGTATTGATGAATTTTACAGATTTATTTGGTTCAGTGATTACCTTATAACCGTCTGGAAACTTTCACAGTAATGTAATAATTGGAATTGCATTGTGTCTTTCAGAAATAGATGGACCTATGAGATTCTGTTACCATGGTTACCGTGTTGCATTCTTTCATTATTTATCCTGGCGCAGTCAGTTGGCATTTGAGGGTGCGCAAATGCGAGGGAGCCGTGTCCGTAGATTTACTGGCACGTTAAGGATTCCCTTCGGGGGAAAAATTCCGGCACCCCGGCGTCTCTAAAAGCCAGAGTAGTTAAAAGGGACGTAAAACCAATAACATTATTATTATTATTATATCTTTCATTATTTCATTGTAAATATACATGTTTTAAGGTATTTATTTAATTGTGAGGCATTTAAAGAGTAAGTGAGTGAATTTCGCTTACGCATTGAGTTATGCTGAACCTGTAGGTACTCCATATGTGTAGGTTGGTGTTAATGGGACCTTATTTTCGGTACAAAACTGAAATGGGACCTTAGCAGAATAATATAGGGAGGGATTATTACTAGGACCCAGATGTTTTAGGCATATCATAACTTTTCCATTATGATTTTCCATGTCAAATGTAAGATGATGATTTTAGCTAATCTAATTAAAATCCATTAAGCATAATTAACACTCCGAATTGTAAAGGGTTGCAATTCTGGCTGTATAACATTCATTTTAAAAATAGCACATTATATACATATCAAGCCTCCGTGGCTTATGAGGCAGCACGCCGGCCTCTCACCGCTAGGTCCGTGGTTCAAATCCCGGTCACTCCATGTGAGATCTGTGCTGGACAGAACGGAGGCAGACAGGTTTTTCTCTGGGTATTCCGGTTTTCCCTGTCAATAATTTAATTCCAGCAAAACTCTCCACTATCTTCTTCATTTCATCTGTCATTCATTTACTCATTACCTTAGAGGAGTGCGACAGGCTTCGGCGGCCGGCACTGTTCATATCCTCACCGCTAGATGGGGGCTTCACTCAATCCATCCCCGACCTGGTCGTCGACTGGAAGCAGGCTGTGGATTTTCATTTTCACATGATATACAAAGCCGAGGGGAACGACTTTCTCCTCCAATGTCTCAATGTGGTGTTTTAACACTTTATCTAATGTATTAATAGTACATTATGCAAGGAGCCTATAATGGCAATAATTAAGACACGAGTATGTTTATAAAACGAGCGAGTGCGAGTTTTATAATTTTCATACGAGTGTCTTAATTACCATTATAGGCGAGTTGCATACGACTGTTTATATTCGACGATAATTAGTATAACTATTTTATGTTCGAACTAAAATATTCATAAATTTCTATCGAGATTTCGCCAGTTTTATGTACTGAACACAGCGCAGACAATGCCTTGCATTTGACCATGGCCTCGTCGATTACCCTACTATGACACTAGGCAACGCAGTGAAATTTGAATTAGAAGGCCTTGGAACTCAGCGCAGGAGCGATGCTATCCTTGGTCAAACAACTGTTTCTTGAGCACTGATTGGTGGGAGAAACTGTTTCATAATGAAAAATAGTGTTATAATGAGCCTCATTATAGTACAGTTTTCTGACATATAATAGTCAGGGTCGAACATAAAATTTAATTGTGATGTTAGCGGATTTGGATGACAAATGTGCGGATGCGGGTAACAGTCGTGCGGATGCGGGTAACGGTTTGTTTATCCGCGCAAGTCTCTACTGATGACTGATCAGTAAGCTGCATCTAGACGACAAATCATCACAAGCATGATAACTATCATCGTGTTTTTAAATGCCCATGTGATGGGGAACTAGCAAAACGTTGTTGCGGTTAGAGAGGACGCCTGTGGTCATAAATCCACCCCTCCTCTTCACCCCCACCCCCTCCCCTCTGTCCCTCTCTCATCCTGTACCCTTGTTTCATATATGTATGTGTGTATTTTTTTATTTTTATTAATTCAACTGTCATATAATGTTATATTAATAGGGAGTTCTGTTTCTGAATGCTACAGTAGAACTGTGCTAATAAATAATAACCAGAACACAAAAATTGTGTTCACGCGTCTAATATTAAATATTTTTATTAAAAAAGTTGTATGTATATTTTATAGTGCTTGCTACTGTTGTTATTTCTAAGTATTAAAATACCAGTTCCCTCCCCTCCCTCCCTCCCTCCCTCTATGTGTGTGTGTTAAAATGGGTTTTACATACATTTGAATGCTAATTTATTTCTCTGTATTTTTATTACGTAGTGTTGCTCTGTTTAAAAAAAAATCTCTTGTACAGATTAATTATTTTTATGTATATTTTAGAGGAAATTGTTTTATTATAATTCTATTTTAAATGCATTGTATTGCGTTTGAAGTTTTCTTCGATGCGTGCAAATACTGTGGTTTAAGAGCTTGGCAAAGTTAGGTCTAGTTCTGCTCGGTGTAGCTAGGTTCATTATTGACGGTGCCATCTCCCGCCAAGGACACATTGAAACGAAAAACTCAGGCTCACTCATGCCACTGCAGATCTCAAGTCTCTCCGTGATAGTGTCGATAATATCGGAATTCCTTATTATTGGAAGTGTTGATTTAAAGGAAAAGATACAGTTAGTCTGAGAGACTAGACTCTATATCATTTCAAATGACGCATGCTACAAATGCTACACATGTTAGAAAGGCTCAGGAGGGCTCCCAGGACTCTTTCAACAGACTCCATTACCCATTAACTTAGGCTTCCCGCGCGGGGAACGGAGAGCGGGAGGTGCACTCTGCTGCATGACGTCACGCACTCGCCGTCTCCGTGTCGCATAACGCCAGATCCCAGGAGTAAACTCAGACTCGGTGCATATGCTCTGAACAACATGATGTCGTCATACACGCCATAACCGTAACGCATAACGGTAGACCAAAGCATAACGATGAAGTTGACAAGCTCATTTGAAATGATAAAACACCTATACCAAACCAAATCATTTTAATATACAGTAATCAATATTTTATTAACACAACTCAACATCGCATCCAAAGACATTCCAAAGACACTACACTCAAAAATAACAAAACCAAAACTATGTAAATCAAAACATTGTCTATTTTCTAAATCAAAACACTGTCTATTTTCTACAGGAAGTAGATTGCTCGAAAGAGCTTTAGTTCACTTTCTTCACATTCTCCCACCTTGCAAAAGGTAGTTTTGCAACACACACTCATAAACTGAAGTAAACATTCCAAAATTATACTTGAACATTGAGCTCCGGAATGTGAACCACTATAAGTCTAGTGTCTTGAGTTGCCTAACAGTTCTACCACAACGAGTCTTGAATTCACTCTCCTTTTCAGTTCCTGAGTTACTGCAGGGAATATCTTCATTAAGGACCGGCTCACTTAGTCGGTGTTGTGAAGTGATGATAGAATCACCTTTGTTAAGACAGTCGAATAAAGTCGCTGTACTGGACGAAGTAGAATGCCAGTTGCTGTCTTAATTTTAACCAGACGAGTCACACTGTCTCTTCCAGGTAACAGCTCCACCACTCTCCCTAAGGGCCAGTTGATCCGTTTCTTGTTGTCGCTCTCCACCAGTACTATGTCTCCTACTTGTATGGATCCCTGTTGCTTTTTGCTCCGTGATCGGAGAAATCCCAGGTATTCTTTTTTGAAGCGATTTCTCAGGCTCTCCCGAACAGCTTGTAGATCTGTCCTTTAAACTGCTGGTTTGAATTTGGTCTAAGTCGGTTACATCATCACCCTCTAGGCTCTGTAGGAACATGAAGGTCTGAGTGGCTTGAGTTCATCTTCTTCAGAAAGATAAGTCAAAGGTCGGTTGTTCATCAGGTTCTCACAATCGCACATAAGAGTACACATTTCCTCATAATTTAGGCAAGCTTTACCCAAATTACGGCGAAGCAAATCCTTTAGAATCTTAATCAACCTTTGCCAGAATCCTCCCCACCAGGGTGCAGTGGGAGGGTTCAGCTTCCATTTAATCTTCAGAAGGCTGCACATCCTCTCTATTTCAGTCCAATCCAATTGCTCCATGGCTCTGCGAAGTCCGGTGAAATTCGTCCCATTGTCCGAATACATGGTATTCACTCTTCCTCTTCTTGCCACAAATCGGCGTAGTGCTTGGATATATGCTACCGTACTAAGTGAAGTTATCAATTCCAGATGTACAGCCCGATAAACTGCACAAGTGAATATCACAATCCATCCCTTTTCTCCTCCTCGTAGAAACACAGGGCCGGCCAAGTCTGTGTCCGTGATCTGGAAAACACTCGATGCCTTGATTCGATCCTGTGGCAACGGAGGAAAAGGTACCTCAAAACCCTTAGCAGAGTTACGACGACAGATCACGAATTTCCGAACAACTGCTGCCACCGTCCTTCTTCCTCTAATTATCCAAACCCTTTGGCGCAAAAAAACAAGCAGTGTGTGCGTCCCAGCATGGTTATGGAATCGATGAAATTGTTCAATCATTCTTTCAACAATCACATGTTTTGATGGAAGTACAACTGGATAGGTATACTCAGAAGTGTCGTCAGAATCAGCGACTCTTGACTTCATGCGTAGAATTCCTTCATCGTCTGTGAACACCTCCAGATTCTTCAATTGTTCTTTTCTCTCTTCTTCATAAAGCGTTTCATTCTGGATAAGGAAGAACAGTTTATTCTCAGCATTGAGAAACTCTTCGCTATCAATTTCCGTTGATGCGTGGTCTCAACGATTACTTTGTTTCCATCTCAAAATCCAAGCAATGGTCCTAACGATTTTGATGTATCCAGTGAATCGTGAACTTAATTGCAGTAAAATCGTTTCCACAACAGTGTTCTTAGCAGCTACAACTGTTTTCCTCCTTTCCCTGTTGACTTCTTCCAACAATGGTTCAGGACGATTAAATACCCATTCTTCTTCTTAACATTTAAGCCAAGATGGACCCTCCCACCATCTGGATCTCCAACGATTTGTTGGTGAACACCCTCTAGACAGGAGATCTGATGGATTGAGGCTGCTCGGTATGTGTCTTCATGAACTAGCCTTACTGTACTCATGAATTTCCTTTACCCGATTCTCTACGAACACCGACCAAAACCCTTTATTAGCAATCCAAGCCAAGACTACTGTTGAATCGGACCAAAACACTGTGTGTATGTCATTCCGGTGTAGGCATCGAAGGCTCAACCGAGACATTCTAACTCCAAGGAGCGCTCCCATCAGTTCAAGGCGGGGTAGTGTCAGTTCTTTGAGAGGCGTCACTCTGGATTTAGCCATCAGAAGACTCAGTTTGATCTTACCTTCTTCTTCCGTTCTCAGAAATATGCAACAACCAAACGCTCTTTTGCTAGCGTCCACAAATACATGCAAAGTGCTGTTGTCATTCAGGAAAATCCTTCTAGGTATCCGACAGTCATGTAGGTATTGTAACTGCTGAGTCCATCGACAGAATTCCTCACAAATGTCTCCTGGTAAAACCTCATCCCATCCTATACTTTTCTGCCATGTCTTCTGCAGAATGAGCTTGGGAATCAGAGTTACTGGGGCCGAAAATCCCATCGTATCAAATATTTTTTGCACGCTGGATAGTACCACTCTTCGGGTTACTAAACCTGTAGTCGGGCTGAAGTTACATCCAAGTTCATCTACGTCGCAATACCAACGAAGTCCTAAGACATTCTCAGTTTTACCAACACCACAATCAAAGGAATTCACCCATCCCCTCAAATTGAAACCTGCAGATAACATCAATTCTTGTGCCTTTAAAAGAAAGGGTCCAATTTCTTCCTTTGAAGCGACTCCAGTAAGACAGTTGTCCATATAAAATGCAGGTTTCATTTTTGTAGCTACTTCCTTCAAATGAGTTGGGGGCTCTTCCAGAAGGTTGTTCAGTACAGAAATCAATAGGAAGGGACTGGAGCAAACACCAAAAACCACCCGGCAATGTCGAAAAGTGGTAATCTTATCATTATTCCACCAGAGAAAACGGAGCATATCCCTGTCTTCAGGATCAATTATAATCTGCAGGAATACCTTCTCTTCGGCTATTAGACCTATAGGATAGGTTCAAAAATTGGTCAGCACTGATGGAACAAGGTCGATGAGGTTGGGTCCGGGCTCGAGGCAATCATTCAAGGAATGACCATTTCTGTCTTTGTTGGACGCATCGAACACCCGCCTTAGCTTTGTAGTGCCACCATCTTTCAGCACAGCTCTATGCGGCAAATAATGTGTAGGTCCATCCAAAACCTCGTTTTCAACACCTTCGATAATCCCTTTGTTTACCCATTCCTGTAACACCTCATCATAATCCTGAAATTTCTGCATCCCTCGTAACTTTCTTGAAGTGTTCAGTAATCGTTTCTGAGAAATTTCACGATTCGTTTCCAGAGAAGTACAACCATCAATCCAGGGTAGTTTGACAATGTAGCGCCCAGATTCTTCTTCTCTCTTCACAGTCCTATCGAAGAACATCTGAACTTGTTGTTCCCTTTCTTCCTTTTTTATCTGTTCGCCAGGATCTTTAATACCCAAAGTCTCAATTTCCCACAAATCCGCCACTCTTGTTGATTGAGTTAAAGTAAGTAGAGTGTAGGACGAGGCAGTAGTTGAGGTGATCTCTGAAGAGCCCATAAGTGTCCACCCTAAACAAGTTCACACAGCTACTAGACTCTTGTTTACATGTAGAAAGTCTGGCGTGATTATCTGAGCCCCACACGTCAGCTCATAACAATACCGGTATGTCAGTACTGTTGCCACAATTATCTTGGCCAACATCACTAAGTTCAACTCCCTTGTCCCTCAGTAAATTAAACAAGTCAGCATCAACTAGGGGAGCACCTCCACAGATACTATCAGAGCCTAACACTGCAACCTCACATCTGCTTTCCTCGTTCATACCCAGCAAAGTTATTTGATAGGACTCGAAACAAACAGGTGCTGTTTTCCTACCTCCAAATAATTCTTGACTTAGTGTTACCTTTCCAGTTTGTTCCAACTATAATTTCTTAGCACAAGACTTCTTTATGTAGCTTCTCTGCGATCCACTGTCACACAGAACTCTTACTCTGTGCGTGGATCCACCAACAACTACTCTAGCAACTAAAGTCTGCAGATAGGTCACATGTCCTTTATTACTACCTGTCATCATGCTAACTGTTTTTGGAACCGAATTACCTTTTGGTTCATCTGAGGATGTTTTCGCACACATCAAAGCGCAATGTTTCCCCTTGCAAAATGGGCACTTCACAAACATCTTACACTTAACACTGACATGTCCCGGTCGTAGACACCTAAAACAAGCTCCCTTTTTCTTTAACGTTAGTTGGCGTTCTTCTTGAGAATAATCAATAGCTACAGTACAGTCTTGAGAAAGATGTGAGGTTCTGTCACAGAATATACAAGCCGTATCTTTGTTATTTCTGTTTCCCTTACTAACTGAAACATCCTCTATTGAAATTAAAGAAGCCACTGAAGGTACGTCCCTATTATTAGTCTTGGTCCTATTGTCTTGCTTAACTCGATCCTTCCTTTCGTTAATTTCAAAAGAACCATGTCTTAGCTTAAGCCGTTCTTCACTTTCTACCTCAGTCTTTAAGAAGGCTAACAATTCACTCAAGCAACAGTCAGGTTCCTTGGTAGACGTTTCTTTTGATACACGATACCTGTCCCAAGTTCTAAACATAACCTCTGGCAAGGCACTCTCTACTAGTGGAAATAACATTGCAGCGTATTTCTCCTTTGTTACTCCCAAGGAATCAAGTGCTCTCAACTGTCCCTCCAGACTGTCATACAGTTGGGCTATGGATCTTAAACTATCCTTCTTTAACACCAAGGATAAAAGTTCCCTAACATAGTACTCAATGAGTAACTCATCCTTCCCATACCTAGACTTCAACAATTCTATAGCCTTTTTGTAGTTTTCCTTTGAAGGAGGAAAGTTTTCTACCAACTTCTGAGCACACGAACCAGGTTCCATACACTGAATCAAATAAACAAATTTGTCTTCATCTTTAAGGCTGCTATCTTCATGTATTTTAGTAAATTGCGCCCAAAACCCAATCCAGCACTTCACGTTTCCATCGAATTTTTTCAGTTCTAGTTTTGGTAGTCTTAGTAGTCTCTGATTAGAAGTACGTGAACAGTTACTCGTATTAGCTTCAGAAACGGCTTGATCTCCAACTTGTATGGCCTGCACTTTTTCCCTAACTTTAAAATATTTCAAGTCGTAATCACTGCAATTGTTGATCTCTGTTTCAAGCACGATGTCTTCAAGGTCTTCCTTTTGCAGCAGCTCATTGTATACTTCATCATCCAGACGTTTTAACTTCTCGTAGCGTTCCACAAGTGAAGCATGTCTGCTACGAATCTCCACGTGGTCACCATCAGCAAGCGCCAACAGTTCTTCAAGCTTAACCTCACGTCCTTAGAATGGCCCATACGAAACAAGAAGAATACTAATAGTAATAATAATAATAATTTTAAATGGATCCACTGTTAACATGACTTCTCTAATAAAAAAAACAAAACAGGTTGAAGTCTGAAATTATTATAGTCTATTCACAGGTGGTCAGCAGGGCGCCCGTTTAGCCTGGCCCAGTGCAGACGGGCAGGCGTGACGTAAATACGGGCGGCTTGCCAGCATGCCAACGTCACAGTGTAGCGAGAGTGTGCCCAGTCTCACCGGGCAGGCATTGTAAGTGGCGATAGAGATTCAGGGGTGGCAGGTTCAATCTAACACTGTTTTATTATTGACAATGTACATGTATTTACATTGCATTACAAAAATGCAGGCATTCATGTATATGTCCCATGTTTTGCTGTAAGCGCGGGAATATCTGGACAAATCTACTACTGGTGTGCAGTCGAAGATGGGCCCTCAGATGGCTATGCTATCTGTCATTTGTGATCAATGTATTGATTCGCAAAGCTTTACAGTGGAGAAAAGTTGTTCACATAAATACGTAGAACTAGACATGCACATTAGGTTATAGCTGCTGCTCAACGTTATATTTTTTTAGCTATCACAGAATGTCCACATACTAAGCATTTAGCACGTTTTTAAATTGGCAGAAAATGTGACAGTCAGTCTGAAATACTAGATTTTGTATCATTTTAAATGCTACAATGGCTGAAAAATGCTAGAAAGGTTGTAGCTTTTCTTGTTTCAAATTACTCGCGAACGACAAGTGCAAACCAAGGGCAAAGCAAGGTCTGGCGCGCGGGATGCCGCACGCTCACCAGAGCGCGTGGGGACTTGCCCCTTCCATCCAGTCTAAAAAACACTTTAGTGGGCAGTAGTGTGTTTTGGCCGGTTCAGATACCACCGCCACCGCCACCGCTGGAATACTAAAATGGCAATATCTAGCGAACCAATCAGGCTAGAGACTTGTACGAGGTGTCATTGAACTCGGGCTGATACCCCCTTTCCAATGGACAACATATTTCCACCCCAAAAATAAAACCTACCCCTACTAGGGGGTGAAATTTTATTTTTTAGAGAATCTCTCTTTCCAATTGCAACATGTGAGAGTTTGAATGCCGATATGGAATGAAACGTTGTTCTACATAAAGTGCAGATGTTCGATGGAAAGCCACTATGAATTAGCATGCCCACTCATGGCTTTTGAAGAGGGTGGGGGAGCGGTTCCCTGTGGACGGGTCCTTGTTGACAGGTCCCCGTGGACGGGTCATTGTTGCCGGGTCATCGTGGACGAGTCCTTGTGGACAAGTCATTGTGGACAGGTCCTTGAGGACAAGTCCTTGTGGACAGGTCCTTGTGGACGAGTCCTTGTGGATGAGTCCTTGTTGATGAGTCCCTTTGGACTGATCCCTTTTGGACCGGTTCCTACGGACTGGCTCATGAATTTATTTAAATTATGTCAAAGGGCCTAACTACATTTCGCGTGTGTTGAACTGACGTTGTTCACTAATCCCCGACTACTATAATGGGATAACGATATGAAAGGAAAGTGATGAAATACATTTGAACACGTGCGAGATGTCATTATTAGCATTCTCCTTGTGAAACAAGTCACATTCTGTTTTGGTTCATACGTGAGAAAATGCAAGTTCATGTGTAATATGACCTAAAACACAGGTGTTCACCTGAGCACGGGCACGATAAGAGCTAACAAGTCACAACCTGTTTTGACAGTGGTGAAGGGGGAGAGTCAGTGTAAGAGAGAACACAGGTGAAGAGAGAAAGAAATATGTATTGCTCATCTCATGAATCAATAAGGTTAGGGACCTGTATGAGAGGTCGTTGGACTTGGGGTGACATTCTGTTTTTGAATATACTATTTATTTATGTCAAAAGGACCTAACTGCACTTTTGTTAATATCTCGCTAACTAATAATCACAGAGGGTCAAGTGAGGTGTCATGGGACTCAGGATGGTCAACCCTTTTCCATGACCAACGAATTTACCCAAAAGATCTAAGGTCATTAGCTTTTTAATATCTCATGAATCAATAAGGCTAGAGACCTGTATGAGAAGTCGTTGGACTTGAGGTGACATTCTGTTTTTGAATATATTATTTATTTATGTAAAAAGGGCCTAACTACACTTTTGTTGATATCTCGCTAACTAATAATCAGAGAGGGTCAAGTGAGGTGTCATAGAACTCAGGATGGTCAACCCTTTTCCATGACCAATGAATTTACCCAAAAGATCTAAGGTCATTAGCTTTTTAATATCTCATGAATCAGTAAGGCTAGGGACCTGTATGAGAGGTCGTTGGACTTGAGGTGACATTCTGTTTTTGAATATATTATTTATTTATGTCAAAAGGGCCTAACTGCACTTATATTAATATCTCGCTAACTAATAATCAGAGAGGGTCAAGTGAGGTGTCATAGGACTCAGGATGGTCAACCCTTTTCCATGATCAACGAATTTACCCAAAGGATTCAAAACAGCAAGGTCATTGACCTATGATTTTATAAACTAATAATCAGAGAGGCTCAAGTGAGGTGTCATGGGACTCAGGATGGTCAACCCTTTTCCATGACCAACGAATTTACCCAAAAGATTCAAAAAACAGCAAGGTCATTGACCTAATATTTTATAAACTAATAATCGAATATCAACATGTGAGGTGTTATAGGACTTAGAATGGTCAACCCTTTCCCATGTCCAATGAATTTACCCAAAATACCCAATACATCAAGGTCATCGACCTGAGATTTTATAAACTAATAATCGGATACGAACATGTGAGATGTTTACCATGTGTGTGATGAAACATAGCTAGGTAGAGAAAGAATTAGTGTAGGCTACATGTATAGTGATTGACAAGTCTTTTACCATTGAAACTTGTTTTTCAGATCAAACTGCAGTATAGAGAGAGTATAGGTTGTAGGTATGGGTTAATAAATGACGAACGGTGTACCCACAAACTCTGATTTATCGATTCAAGAATTAAGAGTAGACTATCTTTAATTGATTGGTTAAAGAGGATAGCTAAAACACAAAAATGCTCAGTGGTTACCGGGACAAGATGGTCGCTACACACACAACAAGCTTTAAATACTTGAGGCTAATAATCTATACACACACACTCGCTTGTTCTAAACTAAACTGTGTTGCTGTCAGTGCTCAGACAGTAGGCTGATGACAAAAAAAAATGCATTGCTATCAGAAATATAATCATTTCCGGTTGTATAATGTTACCAGCTATCCATTTTGTGTTGCAGTGTTAAGCACTTTTAGCTCTTGTACTTGTGGTCTTACCTCGATTTCCAGGTCTGATGCCTAGATCGAGTCAAACTAAGAAACAAGGGTATGGTGGTGTAGTGGTTAAGCTGTTAGCCTTTTCACTAGGGTTCTATTTCAGGTTAATATGCATGTCATAAACATATTTAACAAAACAAAACAGAGATAACGTTCAAAACTGATTACATTTGTGTCTTTCCAAATTATTACTTGGATTACAAATACAAAGGTGAACTGGGTTTGATATACAGTTAATGCTGTCTATCACACACTAGACTGTAAGAAAGCCAAAAGAGCAAAAGGCGTAGGTAGAGCAGTGGTAAAATTGCTATATGTAGAGAACTACTTAGCGGTTTTATGAACTGGCAAAGCTATATCGCATAAACAGTGCAGGATACAATCCAGCAATCAAATTTGTATCTTGTGGAACAGAGAAAATGCACTTTTACCTTGATGGATAGCAAATGAGTGCAGATGAATGACCTATGCATTAGCCTACCATAGGGTTATAACCACGAGGTGGAGGTGTGATTCTATATTTTATTGTTTAGAGACATGGCTTTTTTGTAACCAGTAGATTTAGTATTTTGTAAATATTCATTTTTGTAATTGTAAAATAGTGGAAACATTTTTTTTGTAATAGTAAATGTTAAATGTATAACTAAAAGTTATTTGGGATAAGTGTGCATGTCAAGGATAAATAGCGTTGTTGTATTTGTTTTTCAAAGACAGGTATGGTTGTGTGAATGTATGACTAGATAGAATGATAGAGAGAGAGAGAGAAATTGTGTGTGTGTGTGTGTGTGTGTAGCATTGATTGTTCAACCAAAGCAAACACGGCAAGGTAGGATGGTGGGGTAATTAATGTATATAGCAAATGGTAAATAGTATACTGTAGTTTTTTTTAACACTTGTGGTTTTTTTAAAGCAGCGGTAGATAGGTGTTATTTTGTAAAACAGTCGTACCTACAGTAGTAGTATTAGTAGTAATAGTAGTAGTAGTAGGCCTATACATTTTTGGAAAACAAACAGAAAGAGAATGCACTATTGTCATGGCCAAGCACTTCCATTAAAATAATTTCAAGAAAATTTTAATCAGCAAATGTGTGTTTTCAAAACTAAACTTTCAGCATGGACTAAATCATAAACGTGTCGTCTGTGATATGAAAAAAAAAATAGGATATCCATGTTTCCATATCAACACAATTTAAAAACTTAAAACTGACATTTAAAAAATGTAGATGGGAAATTGACAAATGTGTAAACAACAAAATGGAAAATTCTTGTTTCCGTATCATGAAATCCAAAAACTTTAAACTGACATTTTCAAATCGTGTACATGGAAAATTGACAAATGGCAAATGGTCCCTTTGGACTGATCCCTATGGGTTGACCCATGCATTTAGCCAAATTACGTCAAAGGGACGGGTTCAAAGGAATTAGTCAAAAGGACCTATCAACAGGGACCCGTCCACAGTGACCCGTCAGTAGAGGCCCGTCAAAAATGACTCCCTTCAAAAAGGACCCGTCCAGAGGGAGTAGTCAACGGGGACCAGTCCAAAGGGGCAAATCAACAGGGATCAATCAAAAGGGGTTATCGCCTCAAGCTCTGTCATACCCCCCCCCCCCTTTGATTATTGGTTTGCTTATCGACAAGCGCCGCTTGGATTACTTTTTAATCACCCCTCGTGGGTTAACCGCCATCTTTAAAAAGGTCGTGGGAACATAGGTGTTTACCAGCAGTCTTCGGCAAAAAGTCCAACAATACCTCATACAATGCCCTAGTGTTATTGGTTCGCGAGATATTAACAAAAGTGCACTTAGGCCCTTTGTCAAAATTTCAAAAATAGATTTAGTGTTGTGCAATCAATAATAGTTACCTCTTTAACTATATACTTGTATTTGCTGACCATGAAGCCTTGAGTATCCATCATCAGTGTATGAGACATGTTTACGCTTGCATAAATCAAAACCAACTGACTACTCACTACTTGGGTTTAGAAATTACATTTACTCAAATCACATTCTAGTAAAAATCATGCCTACTATAAACTACACCCACTTTTGCACTCACTTTTACATTCACTTTTGCACTCACTTTTGCACCCACTTTTGCACTCACTTTTACACTCACTTTTGCACCCACTTTTGCACCCACATTTGCACTCACTTTAAACTATTATTTCTATTATCGAGCGAAATTTATTGGAGATTATTTCATACTTGAAAATTGATATGGAAGTATCAACGAATAGTTATGGTAAGCCATATGCATACTATAAAGGTTATACGTATATTGCAAAACGAACCAATAAAATGGAACTGTTATTTGACGTTGTTCAAAACATCGTTTCAAACAGTGTCAAAGTGAACTAAAAAGTAAAAGTAGTGAGGTCTTAAGTGTGAGTGATCATCAATGTAGTGTGACAGATAAGACAACGTTGCTGTTTAAAAAAATACTTCAAATGTTAAAACACTAGTCCGAAAAAAAGATATGGTAACCCGCGTGTTGTGCAATCAAAGATAGCCACCTCTTTAAATATATACTGTACTTGTTTTCGTTGACCTTAAAGCCATGAGTATCCACCACCAGTGTATGTGACATGTTTACGCTTGCATAGATCAAAACCAACTGACTATTCACTACTTGGGTTTAGAAATTACATTTACTCAAATCACATTCTAGTAAAATTCATACCTACTATAAGCGACACCCACTTTTGCACCCACTCTTGCACTCCCTTTTACACCCACTATTGCACCCACTCTTGCACCCACTCTTGCACCCACTCTTGCACCCACTCTTTCACCCACTCTTGCACCCACTCTTGCACCCACTCTTGCACCCACTCTTGCACCCACTTTTCCTCTCACTTTAAACTATTATTTATATTATCGAGTGAACATTGCTAGAGATTAGTTCATGCTTGACAATTGACATGGAAGTATCAACAAATAGCAATGGTATGCCTTACGCATTCTATAAAGGATATACATATATTGTAAAACGAACTAATAAAAATGGAACTGTTATTTGGCGTTGTTCAAAACATCGTTCAAAACAGTGTCGAGGTGAGCTGAAAAGTAAAAATAGTGATGTCTTAAGTGTGAGTGATCATCAATGTAGTGTACCAGATAAAACATCGTTGCTGTTTAAAAAAACTCTTCAAATGCTAAAACACTTGTCCCAGAAAAAGATATTGCAGCTCAAGTTAGTGCATTGTTTGTTAAGAAGCATGTATCATCTCCTCAGAAAGTCGTGTTAGGACAGTTGTCAATGTCTGAAAAACTCCCAACATTATCAAAGGCAACACAGACTGTGCAAAATGTGGTATTGCAAAAGGATCAAAAAGGTCTATATAGTAATAGTGATGAGGATTATAATGATCATAATGATGATAATAATGATGATGATGATGATGATGATAATGATAATGGTTATGATGATGATGATGATGTTGATGATGAAGATAATAATGATAATGGTAATGCTTTGTTTACATCTAAAAAATCATTTGTTAAATTTGTCTACTGGAACAATCCAAGTAAGCTAATCCGGCGGCTTCAGCAACTGCATGTCTATAAACAGGCGGGTTATACTGAATATGAGGAAGAACTATTGGATATAGAAAATGAGCTTCGTCGTGCTAAAATTATTATGTAATGGATCCACATAACCGCTTAAACTATTTCTTAACAATACATGTTATATTTTCTACCACTATGCTACCACTTTGCTCTCACTTTTGCTATCACTTCAAACTGTACATATTAAATATAAAAGCCAAAGCTAAATGATTTTATTATCAGAACAGTCATAACCTTTGTAGTGAGCAAATCATACTAACAGGTTAGTTGCTACTATGGAACTTACTACAACTTACAAAGGTAAACAACGTGTACTCTATAAAGGCTACTCTTATAACTATAATCGTCAAAATGTAAAAGGGATAATATTTTGGCAATGCTCAAAAGACAGGTCAAAAAAAAATGTCGAGGCAATCTAAAAAGTAGAAATGGTAAGGTTTTATGTGTGAGTGATCATCAATGTGGTGCACCAAATGAAACACTGTTGGTGTCAACAATTAATCATGACAATGCTAAAAAGCTAGTACAAGAAAAAATGTTGCTACTCAAAATAGTGCAGTGTTTATTGAGCAACATTTAACCCCTGCTGTAAAAGTTATGCTTAATACATCTTCCACATCTCAAGAGTCATCAACATCACAAACTATGCAAAAGGTTGTGTTGTTGTTGTTTTAAGGGGCTGAACTACAAGGTTATCTACCCTTCATATGCAAGAGAATCAAAAAGGACTAAATAGTAATAGAGAAAAAAGAAATGTATTTTGAATGTAACTATTGTACAAGTACTTATATTAAATAAATAAAAATATTGTATGGGTATTGTCTGTTTTTTCTTAATTGCTATACCCACGTCCTACTATATTAATGCCATTGTTAACCATCAACAATCTCCACCTATGTTCAGTGATCTTAAACAATACACTCTATCTATGGTTTGTGTACCGAGTATCATAATAATACAGTGTCGTCAAGCCATGTTCAGGCAATAGTAATGTTAGGTAAGGGGTTCGAACCCTTGCTTCCTTGTACAGGATTAGTTTTACTCAACAGCAACCCATAATACTATACTTTGAAACATGTCACATTTCATTGCAAAATGTCAACTGTATCGTTTTCTAAGACCCCAGCTGCTGGCTAGTAGCTAGCAGACAGTGCAACAGAAACAGTGTCACCATGTTCATTCTTAAAAAAATTCAATATTTATTATTCTTTTTCTTATTATTGTTCATTAAGAGTAGTGTAAAGTTGTCTTTGTGACGTAACGGTTATAATAGTTAGCTGGCACTCTAAAGCTCTTGAGTTCAATTCGAGCTTTAACATAAAATTTTAAAAGTATATTAGAACTATAACAGGTCTACTAAGTCTCGGGTGATTCAAATAAGTAGATGTGGTTTGATTCACACTTTAACGATAGAACACGACGGTTTTTTTATTTTTTTAAATAATGATAGCCATTTGTTAATATTTTTTTCACTTTCACATTTCACACATTGCCATTTGTCAATTTTCCATGTACACGATTTGAAAATGTCAGTTTAAAGTTTTTGGATTTCATGATACGGAAACAAGAATTTTCCATTTTGTTGTTTACACATTTGTCAATTTCCCATTTACATTTTTTAAATGTCAGTTTTAAGTTTTTAAATTGTGTTGATATGGAAACATGGATTTCCTATTTTTTTCATATCACAGACGACACGTTTATGATTTAGTCCATGCTGAAAGTTTAGTTTTGAAAACACACATTTGCTGATTAAAATTTTCTTGAAATTATTTTAATGGAAGTGCTTGGCCATGGCAATAGTGCATTCTCTTTCTGTTTGTTTTCCAAAAATGTATAGGCCTACTACTACTACTATTACTACTAATACTACTACTGTAGGTAAGACTGTTTTACAAAATAACACCTATCTACCGCTGCTTAAAAAAAAACACAAGTGTTAAAAAAAACTACAGTATACTATTTACCATTTGCTATATACATTAATTACCCCACCATCCTACCTTGCCGTGTTTGCTTTGGTTGAACAATCAATGCTACACACACACACACACACACACAATTTCTCTCTCTCTCTCTATCATTCTATCTATAGTCATACATTCACACAACCATACCTGTCTTTGAAAAACAAATACAACCACGCTATTTATCCTTGACATGCACACTTATCCCAAATAACTTTTAGTTATACATTTAACATTTACTATTACAAAAAAAAATGTTTCCATTATTTTACAATTACAAAAATGAATATTTACAAAATACTAAATCTACTGGTTACAAAAAAGCCATGTCTCTAAACAATAAAATATAGAATCACACCTCCACCTCGTGGTTATAACCCTATGGTAGGCTAATGCATAGGTCATTCATCTGCACTCATTTGCTATCCATCAAGGTAAAAGTGCATTTTCTCTGTTCCACAAGATACAAATTTGATTGCTGGATTGTATCCTGCACTGTTTATGCGATATAGCTTTGCCAGTTCATAAAACCGCTAAGTAGTTCTCTACATATAGCAATTTTACCACTGCTCTACCTACGCCTTTTGCTCTTTTGGCTTTCTTACAGTCTAGTGTGTGATAGACAGCATTAACTGTATATCAAACCCAGTTCACCTTTGTATTTGTAATCCAAGTAATAATTTGGAAAGACACAAATGTAATCAGTTTTGAACGTTATCTCTGTTTTGTTTTGTTTAATATGTTTATGACATGCATATTAACCTGAAATAGAACCCTAGTGAAAAGGCTAACAGCTTAACCACTACACCACCATGCCATTGTTTCTTAGTTTGACTCGATCTAGGCATCAGACCTGGAAATCGAGGTAAGACCACCAGTACAAGAGCTAAAAGTGCTTAACACTGCAACACAAAATGGATAGCTGGTAACATTATACAACCGGAAATGATTATATTTCTGATAGCAATGCATTTTTTTGTCATCAGCCTACTGTCTGAGCACTGACAGCAACACAGTTTAGTTTAGAACAAGCGAGTGTGTGTGTATAGATTATTAGCCTCAAGTATTTAAAGCTTGTTGTGTGTGTAGCGACCATCTTGTCCCGGTAACCACTGAGCATTTTTGTGTTTTAGCTATCCTCTTTAACCAATCAATTAAAGATAGTCTACTCTTAATTCTTGAATCGATAAATCAGAGTTTGTGTGTACACCGTTCGTCATTTATTAACCCATACCTACAACCTATACTCTCTCTATACTGCAGTTTGATCTGAAAAACAAGTTTCAATGGTAAAAGACTTGTCAATCACTATACATGTAGCCTACACTAATTCTTTCTCTACCTAGCTATGTTTCATCACACACATGGTAAACATCTCACATGTTCGTATCCGATTATTAGTTTATAAAATCTCAGGTCGATGACCTTGATGTATTGGGTATTTTGGGTAAATTCATTGGACATGGGAAAGGGTTGACCATTCTAAGTCCTATAACACCTCACATGTTGATATTCGATTATTAGTTTATAAAATATTAGGTCAATGACCTTGCTGTTTTTTGAATCTTTTGGGTAAATTCGTTGGTCATGGAAAAGGGTTGACCATCCTGAGTCCCATGACACCTCACTTGAGCCTCTCTGATTCTCTGTCTGTCTGTCTGTTAGGTAGTCAGCCCGAAGGCTGGTTGGATCCTCAAAAAGTACCACCGTTAGGTTATGTGAGTAGATACCCACAAAAACCCAAGGCAGCGCTATTTCGAGGCGTTCTAGGCACGAAGAGGAGTGAGGTAGTTTGCCATTGCTTTCCTCACTGAGTCAGAACAGTAGTCCTAACCCTATGAGTTGAATCTTTCACAGCATTCACAGGCACTGACTGTGCCCCGAATGCCATTACTAAGCACCACCCATACCTCAGTAGCTTCCATATAATCACAGCCATGAGTGAGACTGAGACATCGGTGAAAAGCCACCTTTTACTCTAGCCTGTGCCAACTGACAAATGCAAATGTACTGTATTCATCAAGAGATGGCAAACAGGCCTCTCTGATTATTAGTTTATAAAATCATAGGTCAATGACCTTGCTGTTTTGAATCTTTTGGGTAAATTCGTTGATCATGGAAAAGGGTTGACCATCCTGAGTCCTATGACACCTCACTTGACCCTCTCTGAATATTAGTTAGCGAGATATTAATAAAAGTGCAGTTAGGCCCTTTTGACATAAATAAATAATATATTCAAAAACAGAATGTCACCTCAAGTCCAACGACTTCTCATACAGGTCACTAGCCTTATTGATTCATGAGATATTAAAAAGATAATGACCTTAGATCTTTTGGGTAAATTCGTTGGTCATGGAAAAGGGTTGACCATCCTGAGTCCCACGACACCTCACTTGACCCTCTCTGATTATTAGTTAGCGAGATATTAACAAAAGTGCAGTTAGGTCCTTTTGACATAAATAAATAGTATATTCAAAAACAGAATGTCACCCCAAGTCCAACGACCTCTCATACAGGTCCCTAACCTTATTGATTCATGAGATGAGCAATACATATTTCTTTCTCTCTTCACCTGTGTTCTCTCTTACCCTCTCTCCCCCTTCACCACTGTCAAAACAGGTTGTGACTTGTTAGCTCTTATCGTGCACGTGCTCAGGTGAACACCTGTGTTTTAGGTCATAGTACACATGAACTTGCATTTTCTCACGTATGAACCAAAACAGAATGTGACTTGTTTCACAAGGAGAATGTTAATAATGACATCTCGCACGTGTTCACATGTATTTCATCACTTTCCTTTCATATCGTTATCCCATTATAGTAGTCGGGGATTAGTGAACAACGTCAGTTCAACACACGCGAAATGTAGTTAGGCCCTTTGACATAATTTAAATAAATTCATGAGCCAGTCCGTAGGAACCGGTCCAAAAGGGATCAGTCCAAAGGGGCTCATCCACAAGGACTCATCCACAAGGACTCGTCCACAAGGACCTGTCCACAAGGACTTGTCCACAAGGACCCGGCAACAATGACCCGTCCACAGGGACCTGTCAACAAGGACCCGTCCACAGGGAACCGCTCCCCCACCCTCTTCAAAAGCCATGAGTGGGCATGCTAATTCATAGTGGCTTTCCATCGAACATATGCACTTTATGTAGAACAACGTTTCATTCCATATCGGCATTCAAACTCTCACATGTTGCAATTGGAAAGAGAGATTCTCTAAAAAAATACAATTTCACCCCCTAGTAGGGGTAGGTTTTATTTTTGGGGTGGAAATATGTTGTCCATTGGAAAGGGGGTATCAGCCCGAGTTCAATGACACCTCGTACAAGTCTCTAGCCTGATTGGTTCGCTAGATATTGCCATTTTAGTATTCCAGCGGTGGCGGTGGCGGTGGTAACTGAACCGGCCAAAACACACTACTGTGGGCGATGTATTGAAGATAGAGATATGCTCCCGGGGACTTTTTTGTAGAACTTTTCATGCTGATCAATTCTTACGCTCATAGTATATTGATATTTTTAACGGTTTGCCCAGCGTAAGCTAAAAAAGCGCACGGACGCCAAGTTTGTTTTGACCTTTTCACTGAAATCGTTACTGCATGGCTTCCTTTGATCATACATAAATTATTTTCTACAGAATCTTTCCTCGAAATATCCTTTACAGAATGGTGAAAACCGCATCAAAATTCATCCAGTGGTTCTCGAGATTACCCGTGACATACATGAATCGGGGATTTTTGTCTTATACTAACGAAGTAGAGATTGTCGGGGAACACATGCACCAAGCGGTACTATGACGTCACACACCTCAGTGCAACTGAGTACATTTCGTCCCGTCACCGTAACGTAACGCCAGACCCCAGCGTAACGACGAAGTCGACAAGATCATTTAAAATGATAAAATGCAGGCATTCATGTATATGTCCCATGTTTTGGTGTAAGCGCGGGTATGTCTGGACAAATCTACTACTGGTGTGCAGTCGAAGATGGACCCTTAGATGGCTAGGCTATCTGTCATTTGTGATCAATGTATTGATACGCAAAGCTTTAAAGTGGAGAAAAGTTGTTCACATAAATATGTAGAACCAAACATGCCCATTAGGTTATAGCTGCTGCTCAACGTTATATTTTTTTAGCTATCACAGAATGTCCACATACTAAGCATTTAGCACGTTCTTCAATTGGCAGAAAAAGAGACTGATAGTCAATCTCAAAGACTGGACTTTATATCATTTTATGTTCGACCCTGACTATTATGTGTCAGAAAATTGTATCATATCGAGGCTCATTATATCACTATTTTTCATTATGAAACAGTTTCTCCCACCAATCAGAGCTCAAGAAACAGTTGTGTGACCAATTAGATAAGGATACCTTCGCGCATGCGCTCAAAATCCTACATGTCTATATAAATTACCGAAAGTGCACCGTCCATATGTTCGCGTAAATAAACCGGTGAATATGAGACAAGAAATAGCACTGTACCTTAATATCCCCAAATCAAATTTCTACACGGGGCGTTGTTTTCAAACAACTTCGGTGACAGTTTTACTGAATACTGGAGCACAATCTGAACATATGGCATTGAAGCACACAGAGCGCATGCGTTGGTTGGCCAGAGAGCTTGGAAAACAGAGATATACTACCCAGCGCAGCACCCGATCACAACATTCTAGTGACTGAACAGATATTTATGAATATTTATGCTAAAACATATAATAAAGTTATAATTATCGTCGAACATAAACAGTCGTATGCAACTCGCCTATAATGGTAATTAAGACACTCGTATGGGAATTATAAAACTCGCATACACTCGTTTTATAAAGATACTCGTGTCTTAATTATAGCCTTTATAGGCTCGTTGCATAATGTACTATTAAATGCTAGCAGCCGAGTACCAAGAAGGCAGTGCGAGAACAGAGTTTCAAGATTGTATTTTGTTTCTTCACTGCCTACTTGATTGTTTTCGCACTGCCTTCTTGAAAGTCTGTTCTCACACTGCCTTCTTGGTACTCGGCTGCTACATCGTACTACACACATCAAAAAAAGTTTTGCATCACCTCGGTTCCAAGAGTTCCGGAACCTTTAAATACAAAGGGAATAGAGATCAACACAAACAACATTTCAGCTGGTTTTATTGCTCATGAGACCCACACATTGCATGTTGTACCATCATACAGCTAGACTTTCAGCATTTGTGGTCCAGATTGCAGTACACACCACTACCTCTAATACCCAGTAGCACGTCCTCTTGCATTGATGCATGCCTGTATTCGTCGTGGCATACTATCCACAAGTTCATCAAGACACTGTTGGTCCAAATTGTCCCACTCCTCAACGACAATTCGGCGTAAATCTCTCAGAGTGGTTGGTGGGTCAAGACGTCCATAAACAGCCCTTTTCAACATATCCCAGGCATGTTCGATAGGGTTCATGTCTGGCGAACATGCTGGCCACGGTAGTCGAGCGATGTCGTTATCTTGAAGGAACGCATTCACAAGATGTGCACGATGAGGTCGAGAATTGTCGTCCATGAAGACAAATGCCTCTCCAATATTCTGCCGATATGGTTGCACTATGGGTCGGAGGATGTCATTCAGGTATCGTAAAGCCGTTTCGGAGCCTTCCATGACCACCAGTGGCGTACGTCGGCCCCACATAATGCCACCCCAAAACATCAGGGAACCACCACCTTGCTGCACTCGCTGGACAGTGTGTCTAAGACGTTCAGCCTGACCAGGGTGCCTCCAAACACGTCTCCGACGATTGTCTGGTTGAAGGCATATGCGACACTCATCGGTGAAGAGAACGTGATGCCAATTCCGTGGGGTCCATTCAGCATGTTGTTGGGCCCATCTGTACCGCGCTGCATGGTGTCGGGGTTGCAAAGCTGGACCTCGCCATGGACGTCGGGAGTGAAGTTGCGCATCATGCAGCCTATTGCGCACAGTTTGAGTTGAAACACGACGTCCTGTGGCTGAACGAAACGCATTATTCAACATGGTGGCATTGCTGTCAGGGTTCCTCCGAGCGGCAATCCGTAAGTAGCGGTCATCCACTACAGTAGTAGCCCTTGGGCGGCCTGAGCGAGGCCTGTCATCGACAGTTCCTGTATCTCTGTACCTCCTCCATGTCCGAACAACATCGCTTTGGTTCACTCTGAGACGCCTGGAAACTTCCCTTGTTGAGAGCCCTTCTTGACACAAAGTAACAATGCGGACGCGATCGAACTGCGGTATTGACCTTCTAGGCATGGTAGAACTACAGACAACATGAGCAGCGTACCTTCGTCCTGGTGGAATGACTGGAACTGATCGGCTGTCGTACCCCCTCCGTCTAATAGGCCCTGCTCATGCATGGTTGTTTACATCTTTGAGCAGTTTTAGTGACATCTATGAACAGTCAAAGGGACTGTATCTTGGATACAATATACACAGTCAACGTCTATATGCCGGAGATCTGGGAACCGAGGTGATGCAAAACTTTTTTTTATGTGTGTATGATGTCACACACCTCAGTGCATTCGAGGTACATTTCGTCCCGTCACCGTAACGTAACGCCAGACCTCAGCGTAACGACGAAGTCGACAAGATCATTTAAAATGATAAAAGCCACTGCCCATCCCATTGGGATTCTTGTTGCACGCTATTTGCAGTAGAACTTGGCCTCTTCTCAGCTGACTCTATATTCGTAGCACCAGCTGTCACTACAGTGAGGCAATCTGTTGGATTACGCTGCCGAGGCTGAAAGGGGCCCAAGCAAGTTACTGATAGAACGAGCAGGTGCTGAATGAATTTTCTAGAAGAGTTATGATTTTTCAAAAATAAGTGTAATGTACTGGCATTCTTTAAGAATTGTTGTTGTTGTTGTTGTCATTGAGGAACTTGGCATCGTCGTCATTCACTTGGGTGAGCGTAGATGGCCTGTAATCAAAAGTTTGGTGCTTTTCAGTCGGTCAACACGAATGTACCAAAAAAGAGCTGGGTTATGCCCTAATCCTGAAATAAATTACATGAGATTAATAAATGCACTAGGATGAACAGTTTTGATCGTCAAGCGATCATCATCATATCCATTACACTTAGGATATAACATCTATGTTTGAGAATACAGGTGAAAAATATTTACAATATGTACAATAATTTAGTTGCAGTATTGGTAATGCAACTGTCGGTGTATGCTAAATGTAGTATATCTAATGTTAGGTGAAATACTAAAATGGTGATAAAAAATCGGAGTTAGTCTGTTTGGGGTGATTATATGGTTATAAAAAATCAACTATGGTTATACTGTAATAATACAGGCTGATACTTATCCGGTTGTCTTCCTTACTGGAACGTCGAGCAGTTTCGTGATCACTCTTGCACCAGTTTTGGTCGACTGAACCCGGGTGTTAACTGGACGAAACTGGGTTTTCTATTTCTCCCCCCTTTGTTCCTATATGCTTTCTGAGGTCAGCGCAAAGTTTATTTGTGTGACGTTGCTTCGCCACCCGTGGAATAAAAGCCATTCGAACTTAAGGGCTGCCAGGTCTATTGAAGATGTCCCGGCACTTTTAATACTGCCGCGCATACCGGCCTAGGTTTATTGCAGAAAAAAGTACATAGTAAGTTACACCTGATCCAGATAACATTTACCTATTAAAATGGCTTCAAACCTCACAATGGCATGTAATATTGTGGAGTCTGTAGTCTTGTGTGTATTCGTACGGGTGAGGATTGGGAACGAGGCGGTCGTGGCCTTAGGTAAGGAATCATGCCAGCATTCACCTGGAGTAGAAGTGAAATCCACGGAAAGCCACTTCCAGGATGCCTGAGGTGGGAATCAAACTCACTCTTGGACGACAGTCCAGAATGCTAGCAAAGCTATTCCAGGAGGTTGTGAAATTGATTTTTAAACCAATTAAGCATATTAAGTCGACGGAATGAACTTGTAAATTGTGCATGCTAGGCCATGCTGGCCAAGCGAGGATATCGATAATTGTGTTTCTCGATAGCACGCCATCTGGAATAGCAGTTTAGAAATCGGTGTTTCCGTTCTTCATTCACGTCTCCAAGACCAATCAGAACTTGAGAGCTGTTTTGGGTTTTTAAAGTGTGAAGAAATACATTTTCTTACGTGATCTAAAACTTTGTGGGTAAATTATTAGACTCGGCGCCAATTTCAGAAATCACTTTTATACTTTTCATGGCTTATTAAACAAAATATGTATGCAAGGCGGTGAAATTACTTCACATGTTTAACCAAGAGTCTTAATTCTATTTTTATGTTCGACCCTGACTATTATATGTCAGAAAACTGTACTATAATGAGGCTCATTATAACACTATTTTTCATTATGAAACAGTTTCTCCCACCAATCAGAGCTCAAGAAACAGTTGTTTGACCAATTAGATAATTAGATGCGCTGAGTTCCACGGCCTTCTAATTTAAATTTCACTGCCTGGCCTAGTGTCATAGTAGGGTAATCGAGTAGGCCATCGTCAAATACAAGGCATTCTCTGCGTCTCATGCGCTCTGTTCAGTACATAAAACTGGCAAAATCTCGACAGATATTTATGAATATTTATGTTCGAACATTAAATAGTTATAATAATTATCGTCGAACATAAACAGTCGTATGCAACTCGCTTATAATGGTAATTAAGACACTCGTATGGAAATTATAAAACTCGCATACGCTCGTGTCTTAATTATTGCCACTATAGGCTCGTTGCATAAAAAACGAGCGTATGCGAGTTTTATAATTTGCATACGAGTGTCTTAATTACCATTATAAGCGAGTTGTATACGACTGTTTATGTTCGACGATACTTATAACCTTATTATATGTTCTCACATACTTATTCATAAATATCCGTCGAGATTCTGTCAGTTGACTTTTTCTTCTTTTTGAGAATTGTATGGGCTCAGCGTTTGCTCTCTACCCAATAACGAATTCCAAGGCTTTGAAACATTGTTTATCCTGAAGTAGCACCAACAGATAGCGCACAGGTACTATGTTGGATCATTTTGTTATTTTGGTCAAATGACACAAAATACGCTTTAAAATGAAAATGTATCGTATTATCAACTAATTATTCTTCAAATTCGATCCGTATAGAATGTAAACGGTAGGCAAATCAATGGAGTCCCAAATATAACAGTCATGACATCTGTCGGAAAAGATTCGGTTAAGAAATCCCTTTACTGAACAGGGAGCTGTGTTATAATTTCCGTGGATTAAATGTCATAAGCTTGCTGCGTCCATGACGTTCTGGTGTGTTTATATTAACAGCAGCATTCTCTAAAATTGTCGGCGAAATCGTAAGAATGCAGATCCGAATAAACAACCTACAGCCATTGTGGGTCTCTGCTCTCGAAAACAAAACAAACAAAAAAAAAACACAAAGAAAAACCGTCAGAAGACTGAGAATGTGTGACAACTACGACTGATAAATATTAAAACAGTGGCTTCGGTGTCGTAGTGGGTAGTATGCTGAAATTCTATGCCCAAGATCGTGGTTTCACATCCTGCCGAAATCGTTGGATTTTTAAGAGCGATAAAATCCTTCAGTATGCTTTCCTTCGGAGGGGGAGTAAAGCCAACGGGCCCATGTCATAAATTTATGACATGTAAAAGAACCTACCACTACAATAATTACTTACATTTGTAGGTTAAATTTGACTGTTTAGAAACGCTCTATCAAGTTCCAACCTTCGCCACTGGGTGATAGAGCATCTGATAGCCAAAGTTGGAACCAGTCGAACCTCGGAATGCGAGTAACGTGGTCTACGAGTGTTTTGCAGACGAGCAAACATTTTAAGTAAATTGTAACTTGATGAGTGGAACAATCCAAGTTGACGGCGATGATCTGCCTCGAACGACAAAATGTAAGTATCTTGGCTCTAAGATAACTGCTGAAGGTCGTCTCACCGAGGTGGTCAACGTAAGAATTAATGCTGCGTGGATGAAATGGCGAACAACGACAGGTGTCATGTGCGATCGCCAGATGAAAGACCACTTAAAATCGAAGATTTACCACACTGTCATTCGTCCCGTGACACTTTATGGTACTGAATGTTGGCCGAGCACCAAGGAAGCAGAACGTCGACTAAGTGTCCTGGAGACCAAGATGACTAGGTTGGATCACAGCCCCAATGAAAGAATAAGGGAACGATTTGGTATCGCAGCAATCAATAACAAAATGCGTGAGGGTCGTCTGCGATGGTTTGGGCATGTGCTACGGTCAGGAGCGGTCACCATTACAAAACAGGGCTTCACACTAGAGGTCGCCGGGAAAAGACCAAAGGGGCGACCAAGACAACGTTGGGCCGATACACTGCACAGGGATCTGAAAAGCGTCAACCTACATCCGGACATGGCTCATGACCGAGTAAATTGGAGACAGTGGATTCACATAGCGGACCTTGCCACGAGGAGGGACAAACGCTAAAGCAAAAGAAGGAGAAGAAGAAGAAGTAACTAGATAAGCGAGTGGAGTTCCGCAATACGAGCGCAACGTGTGGCCTGACTGTGTTCTTGGACGTGATTTTGAAGGGATTGTTGTTGACAATGAGTCGCTGATTGTCCAAGAAATTGTGTCCTTAAGGAAGTCCATGGGGCTGGAGGTCAATGAAGTGGACACTCAAGAGCTGGCGGAAGAACATAGCCAGGAACTGATGGACCTGCATCGCGAACAACAGGAGGAGGGAGGTTATGGAGGTGATCTCGTCCGGGGAAGAAGAGGAGGAAAAGTCAACGGAATCTCTCACTTCAACTGAGATTCGGGAAAAGCGCAAAATGTGGGAATCAGTGCAAAATTTGTAGAAAAACATCACCCGATTGAGGCTGTAGCACTCCGAGCGATGAATCTGTTCAATGACAATGCAATGCCACATTTTCGTGACATTGGTCAGATTCATCGTTAATGTTGCACGAAAAGAAAACAATAATATCCTAGTGAGCCAACAGACAGCAGTGATTCCGGTTGTGAAATTCGTGCTACACAGTAACTCTTCTCGTATCATCTCTCGTCTCCCTCCCACCAACAGAGATTCCATTGTAAAGTAAAGTGATGTTTACGGTATACAGTACTGTATTTTGTTATAGGAATATTATGCTAATACATATGAAGGGTACAGGGGAAATACGACGAATCTCACATGAATCTAGCGGCTTCGGTGGCGTAGTCGATAGCATGCTGAGCTTCTATGCCCAAGATAGCGGGTTCAAACCCGGCCGAAGCCGTCGGATTTTTTAAGAGCGTTAAAATCCCTCAGTATGCCTTCCTTCGGAGGGGAAGTAAAGCAGGCGGTCCCCATGTCATAGATTTATGGCATGTTAAAGAACCTTCCACTAATTACACCTGTGTGAAGCTAAATTGGATAGGTTATGAATTTAAACAACGTTCTTAGGTTTCTACGTTCGTTGCCAAGAGCCGACTGCGGTGGCGTCTAGTAGCTAAGTACTGAACTTGGCATAGTAATCGTTGACGGTGGCGCTTGGCGGCAAAAGTAGGAACTATTTGAAATATTCTAAGTTGCAGTCTGTGCTTAATTTAAAAAACAGATACACACCCTAATACAGCCATCACAATTAACTCCGGTTATCAGACAGATTCTACACACACCCAAAGTACACGGGGCTACATGACCGCGTTGTCGCAGCCCCTAAACTGAGGAACCAACCAACCATCACATGAATCTCAAGCTGAGATAAATGAATTTTAGTTTTTCAAACGCTATAACTCTTATAATATTGAAATGTATATAGTACGGAAAGATTATATAGGTTTGTAAATTATGTAACAATTCATCCAACAATGTATACCTAAAGGTTAATTATTTCATATTATTGTCTTTAACTGCACAATTTAACGTGCATAATCGATGAATGTTCATTTTCTGGGGAATAAAATGTGCAAAAGCGATGAATGTCAATTTTTCCCTAAATAATACACACCAGTATTAATTGAGTCAAAACTATTGTTAAACACAAATACTTCACAACTTACACTACTCAGTAAACGTTACTGAAATCTTAAGCTGCTGTTTTATAGAGATTTAATGGACTATCGTCGTTATTGCCTTGAAAGCCTTAATCGTTTTCCCCGGCACACATTATTTTCAAAGCCCCATAAATCGTGACTCTCAGTGTTTTTAACCAATTTTAGACTCTTGAATGTTACCAGGGAACAGTACAATTATAAACAATAAGAAATCTCAATTTTTGTAATTTCGTGACATTCATCGTTTTTCCCCTGTACCCTTCATATTTTTGTGTTGTGGACGAATCATCCGCGTTTCAATTGTTTCTTATGGGAAAATCTGCTTTGGATTACAATCATGTTGCCGGAACGAATTATTCTCGCAATCCAAGGTTCCACTGTAGCCTACTTGAAATTGAACTTGTTGGGAAACCACGGACGCCAATTAACAAGTCATCATCGGCTTTAACTCGAATCCGAGTATAAATCTTCTTCCTTCAGTCCAGTTTGTGGATGTGTTTACGGTGACTAAAGAGTCCAATCCTGGCATGGAACAAGCGACCACACAAGTCGCATAGTATTGCTGGAGGAGGACGTGGTTGGGCTGCTCGAAGTTTCCTAGCTTGACGCTTGGCCTCTTCATGTATGCGTCGATCCCTTTCAAACGTCTTTACAGTATCCGAGATGGTACGGCGCCAAGTTGAGCGGTTTTCAGCCAGCATGTCCCAGGTTTGTGAATCAAGACCTGTCAATTTCAGGGTCTGCTTAAATTGGTCCTTGTAGCGCCTCTTAGGACCACCATGAGGTCTGGTGCCATAGCATAACTCACCATATAGCATTTGACGAGGTAATCTCACATCATCCATCCGATGGACATGACCAATCCATCTAACTTGGTGACCTATTATGGATTTTCATTTTCTATGCTGTTGATTTGAGCCTTTTCCAGAACAGCATTATTGGTAATGCGGTCTTCCCATTTAATCCTCAGGATTGATCGAAGTTTTTGTAGGTGGAAACGCTCAAGCTTCCTAGGATCACGTCGGTAAAGGGTCCACGTTTCACAGCCATACAACAATGTAGAAATGACTACTGCTTTGTACACCATAAGCTTTGTACTCATGGATAGATCTTTATTCATGAAGACCCGGTGCGCTAATCGTCCATATGCTGCATGGGCTGCGCCAATTCTCTTATCCACATCCTGCTCACAGGTACAGCTCACAGAAATGGTACTGCCCAGGTACGAGAAGTGGTCAACCTGTTCTAATGGCAAATTTGAAATGGAGATATTGAACTGAGGAAGAGGTGTGCCTGGTGAAGGCACGAACTAAAGAGCCTACTTTTCTTAAAATTTAAGATTCATGCCAATCTATATAGATCTATCTAGAATCATGACGAAATCAAGTTGGTAATACTAACTTTCTAAGTACTTCAGTTTGAAATGCACCTGAAATAGTGTAGCCTAATAGAGTAACTCACTACAGTTGGCAGCCCTGGTGAGTCTGAATATAACTTATCCTTAGTTCTATCTCTTACAAAATTTGGTTGAAGTATAATGGATAGTATGGACGTTACATGCTGTTTGATATTGGATTTATCAGTGCGCGTAAAATCATGTTGGGAACAATGTCATGCATGTGATGCTCAGAATTAATCTGAAATATTACTATCTATTATAGTGCCAATTTTGGATAAATCCATTTGTTAGTATAGAAGTATGTACATGTAATTGAAAATTGAAACTATCAGTAAGCTTAGAATCATGTTGGCAGCACTGAGGTATATTAGTTACTCTAAATTAATCTAGAATGCCAGGTACTATACGCGCGCAAAGTTTAGAGCTGATGGCTTGCATACTATCTGATATATTGATATTAGGATTAAACTAACAGAGAGAGCATTCATTAACAGTTGGCAGCCCTGTTGATTCTTACAAATACGCATAGTCATAACTGTTATGGTACATAAAGCACATACGAAATTCGGTTGAAATCCATTTGTTAGTATAGAAGTTATAGAAGTTAATGCACTGATGTATATAAGTTACACCAAACTAAGGTAGAATGTCAGGTACTATATGTGTGCAAAGTTTAGAGCTGTTGGCTTGATATATTGATATTAGGGATAAAATATAGATAGATCATTTATTAACAGTTGACAACTCTGGTGGTTCTTTAGAATTCGCACAGTCATATCAGCTGTAGTACACATAGTACATACGAAATTTGGTTGAAATCCAATCGATAGTATAAAAGTTAGATGCATTTAAAAATTGGGCAATCGGCAGGCTTAGAATCATGTTGACAACACTGGCATGTATGGACTTTTGAAAATTAATCTGGAATGTTATTATGTGCCAATTTTGGAATAGTTTGCATGCATAACTTCTGAGATATCCAACATAGAGCTCAAATTTCAAATGCAAGTTTTCAGCAGTTGGTAGCACTGACGTCAATTTCAAATATGGCCGTGAAATATTCAGGTATAGATCTTTACTCTTACAAAATTTGGTTTCGATAGCTGCAGCCGTTTAGAAGTTGATAGAGGGGGACACACACACAGCCAGCCAGACAGACAGACATTTTCCCGGATGGATCACATAAGTCTACTTTTTCCTCATTTTTGCAAAATGAGAAAAGTGGGCTAAAATACCCAGCTATGGTCATTGGCTGCAATTCATAACAAGTAGTTCCGTGAAGAACTATACAGCCTATTTTCATATGTCCTACTTATGTTAATTGCCTCTATCAACATACAAAATTTAAGTTTGATTGCTGTAATAGATTCGTAGATATTGAGATCCATTTAAATAATTCGGATGGTCACCATGTTGGATTGTTACATGTATAGGCCATAGAGTCATGCACCATTAAAGGAAAATTATTGCGTAGGTTCATTATTCAAACTTTTACTTGGATCGCATGATTACGACACAAGGAATAAAAACTTAATTTTAAAATTCGCACAGCCGCCATCTTGAGGTTATGTGAACAATTGAACTAAATTACATACCAGTGCATTACAATGTGTATAAACATTTCCTGTACCAAGTTTCATTGCGTTTGGATCATTAAATCGCGAGAAAGGCCTATTTAAAATTTTCAACTTCGCTTGGACGCACAGCCGCCATCTTGAGGTTATGTAAACAATTGAACGAAGTTTGATGTCGGTGTATTACAATGTGCATAAACATACACTCTACCAAGTTTTTTTGCGTTTGGTTGGCGAAAACATGCGGAACGTCTATTTAAAAGTCGCAACTTCGCTTGCCTTCCATGTTGGTTTTGTAGTTACCAGGTTTTCAAAAGTCACATAGGTGAACTTCTAGTAGTTCCCTCTATCACAGTAAAATATTCCAGGGTGATATCGGTAACAGTTTCGGAGATATTGAATGCTGGTGAAATATTTCGCACAGCCGCCATGTTGGATTGGTGAGACGTAACAAGATTTGAAGGACACAGTCGGGGTCGTCCGGAATAGTGCTATGAACTTACTGAGTTTCATTGAAATCGCTCCAGCCGCGTAGAAGTTATTAGGGGGGGACACACCATTACACACGCACACACAGAGACAGACACACGGACAAAAGGTGATCTTATAAGCCTATTTTTTTCATAAATGAAAATAGGCTAAAAATATAATAAGTATTAAAACATTGAACACCGGAAAAAGAACTACTTATTTTAATGTTGCATGACTGAGACAGTTTTGGTGACCTGAAAACTTAGAAAGAGCGTTTTTATTTCCTTTCTCCTTGGACTGATTGAATTGTATCGGGGACTGGTAATATAGCAGTAGTAAGTGTGTGAGTGTTAAAGGGAAGGGCAGGCAGGCACAGCTGTTGTGTGTGAGCGGATAGAACCCGTGGGGCAGTAGCTCACTCCACAACCCCTCCACCTCCTCCGCCCCCGCGTGGCTTGCCACAAGCCTGGCCGCACCATGAGTTCAAACCCCCTCGGCGATTATCACACCCGCCACAAAACACAGCAGGCAAGCCCACTCGACAACTTGTTGCGCCACCATCATCACAAGACCAATTAACACCGGCAAAAACAAACTATTAGATCTCCCTGGGGCTCACAACTAGTGGGACGACGACCACAGGACCCCAGCTGATTCCAGCATTGCTTCCACTTACTTGTGACTAGCTCCTCTATTTCATATTCCCTGAAGACCTCACTCATTCGATTCCAATTCCGATGGTATTAGAGTATCCTAGGTCAAGGGAATCTTTCATCTTCCTGCCCATATCTTTTCTAGGGGTTGTATAGATGCGATGCCTTAAACTAAAAGAAAGTGACAGTCAGTCTGAAAGACTGGACTTTATATCATTTTAAATGCTACAAATGCTGAAGAATGCTAGAAAGGCTGGACTTGTTTCAAATTACTCGCGAACGGCAAGTGCAAACCAAGGGCAAAGCAAGTTCAAGCACGCGGAGGGAGATGGATGGATGACGTGCCCCTTCCATTCAGTCTAAAAACACTTATCGTGGGCGATGTATTGAAGATAGAGATATGTTCTCGCGGACTTTTTTTGTAGAACTTTTCATGCTGACCAATTCTTACGCTCATAGTATATTGATATTTTTAACGGTTTGCCCAGCGTAAGCTTAAGAAGCGCACGGACGTCAAGTTTGTTTTCGACTTTTTCACTGAAATCATTACTGCTTGGCTTCCTTTCATCATACATAAATTATTTTCTACAGAATCTCTCCTCAAGATATCGTTTACAGAATGGTGAAAACCGCATCAAAATCCATCCAGTGGTTCTCGAGATTACCTGTGACACCCAAGAATCAGGCATTTTTGTCTTATACTAACGAAGTAGAGATTGTCGGGGAACACATGCAACAAGCGGTGCTATGACGTCACACACCTCAGTGCATCTGGGTACATTTCGTCCCGTCACCGTAACGTAACGCTTAACGACGAAGTCGACAAGATTATTTAAAATTATAAAATTTCCTTCATGGACAACACTTAAAGTTTAAACGTTCCATATCTGCTAATTCTGTATTAATATGATAAGTTACATACAAACAAAAACATAAACTGAGGCTTACACCCAAGACCCCTTTGCTTGCAGTTCGTGATAACAGTATTTTTTTTTCAGACAGTCGTCTAGACCATTTTCCACATCTCCAATATTCGAAGCATTATACATGACTGTTGGCAAACATCGTGAAACCCTCGTAGCGTCTTAAGATATTTCGTTACTCACCCACCGTCTCCAAAAGTCTTCTTGCGAGTTTCCATCATGTGGAATTCTTTTGTTAGGTTTCTCTGTGTCTCTGGTTTTGGTCCGGTTAGAATTTCTGTTAGTCTTTCGCCAATGAGAAAGCGCACTGGTGTCAATGTACATTGCACAGTGGATGTGATATAGAAGATGGCTTATCTCACGACCAAGTTGGTGATTGTGATTGTTTGTTGATTTTGACAAATTTTTGTTTTAGACTTTTCGAGCTGTTTTTGACTAATTCTCATCGATTTTTTGTTTTTGACGATCTTTTGGTTTCTGCCCTTTTTTTTTTACTAATTTTGAATCAATTTGTAGTTTTTTGGATTTTGACTAATTCTTTTGACTTTTTAGTTGTTTTTACTAAATTAGATTAATTTTGATTGTTGTTTGGGTTTATTTGGATTCTGACTTTTTCATCACTTCTTAAGCTGCTTTTGACTAGTGATTGTTTCTTTTTTGTATTTCGACTGATTTTGTTTTGTTGTTTTTGAATTTTTTTAGCTATTTTTTATAATTTTGATTGTTTTTTTTAAATTTTGACATTTTTATTCTTTTGCACTTACTGACTAATTTTGAATGTATTTGTAATTTTTGGATTTCAACTATTTTATTTTACTATTTGAGCTGTTTTTGTTTGTATATGAGGGGGCGTGGTGGCTCAGCGGTCAAGCTGTTGTCCTCTCACCAAGGTGGACAGGGTTTGATTCCCGGTTAATGCATGTGAGATTTTCGAAATGAAATGTCTTGTCCTGTGGTTCGGATTCCACGTAAAAAGGAGGTCCCGTGGCTCATGATCGCATGATTAACGGTCACGTAAAACTATTAGCTAGTTAGTTATTGTTTTAAGGGGCGGAGCTACGAGGTCATCTGCCCCAGCACGTAAAACTAAAAGCTTCCTTCCTTGTTTGTATTTGATAAATTTCCTTTTTTTTTCTTGACTTTTTGAGCTATTTTTAACTAATTTTGGTTGCATTTTATTTTTACTATTTTTTTTTACTTTATGAGCTGTTTGTTCACAGAATGACAAACTTTGACTGTGTCTTTTTTTAGATTGCGATAATTTGTTTTTGTTTTTCTGGACTTTGACCTGATATAGACTAATTATGACTAATTGCGATTTCTTTCCATTTTTTTGGCGTTTTTTGTTAAATTTTGAGCTGTTTCTACTAATTTTGACTAATTGTAATTGTTTCTTGTTAATATTGGATTTTTATTATTTTTTAAAATTTCTCTTCGAATAACGTTTGAGAGCCAAAATATTTTTTTCACTTATATTTTGAAGCCTTAGCCACTAGGTAGGATTTATATCCAGAATATTGAGAATTGGTGTTTGGTCAGGTGATGTCTATTTCTTCTTCGGATCAGTAATGAATCGCCCGCAATTCCACAAGGTAGTGTACCGGTATACATTGTATAGTTCAAAGTACTCGATTCGGTCTGTCTCTTTGTCCCGGCTAATTTCGAGACCTGCTGAACAGCGGTTTTCACAATTTTCTAAAGCATTCTTTGACGAAGGTTCGTAAATGTAGAGACAAGAAGTGATAAGAACTCCATATCTAATTGCCTTTCTCATTGACGATTTAATCTAAATGAAATACCAATCGATATACTATATATAATACGTTAAGGTATATGTTTCACAAAACTCAAGCTCCTAAACCAGAGGGAGTTAGAAGGTGTGGTTTGTACCAAAATCTTCCAAATCGTCTCAATAGTACAGGAAAAATTTTGCATTTCTCGAAAAGTCAACGGAAATGTATTCATTTGTTTATAAAGTGCATTTAAACAAATAAACAAGACGATAGCCCCTTGCAGAACTGTGTTGCGTACAGCCGCATGGCACTAGAGCCAGGCGGGTAGTATGTACACATGGGGCACACACAACCCATTGTGCAACCAGCAGCAGTGCTCTCTGATTGCATAAATATCGAAAATTTGTTTAAAAAATTCGTTTAAACAAATAAACGTATTTATAGAAGCCCGCATAACACTAAAGCCAGGCGGGTGGCGAGAGCTCTCGCACGGATCCGCTAGTTGGTATTTACTAAACTTTAGTCAATAATGAAAGTCACGAATGAGAATGTTTTCAAAAGAGCAAAGGAGACACGTACCATGGTTGAATCCTTAAACAGAAGAAGGAATAGTTTTGTTGGCCATTTGATTCGTCATTCTGACTGGTGCACCACACTCTTCGAAGGGAAGCTAGAAGGAAAGAGGAGTCGAGGAAGACCAAGGACTCAATTCATAGACAGCATTAAAAGTCAAGCACACTTATTGCCATTTGAAACTCCAGGCCTGAGAAAGAAGACGTTTTGGAAGACATGCATGTTACCCACCAACCTAGCGGTTGAAGAGAAGCAGAAGAAGAAGAAGTGTCAATAATGATTACATTTTTTTTAGCGTATGGCTTTTGGTGCCGGGAGTGTCCGAGGACGTGTTCGGCTCGCCAGTTTTGTAGCTGCTTCGAGACGGACACCCAATGGGTGAGCTACAAGTACCGTTGGGGAGGAAAGTTGGAAGGGAAGGGCGAGGAGTTGGAAGGTAGCGGCTGTGGCCTATAGTTAGGGACCAACCCCGGCATTTGCCTGGAAGGAAGATGGGAAACCACAGAAGACCATCTTCAAGGTTGCCGGCGGGGGGATTCGAACCTCCTCGCCTCCCGGATGTGAGTGACTGCCATTAGTCATGCCGTAACGACCACGGCTAACGCACCCGATATGATTACATTAATGTACATATACAAAAGTTTGGTGCTTTTCAGTCGGTCAACACGAATGTACCCAAAAAGAGCTGGGTTATGCCCTAATCCTGAAATAAATTACATAAGATTGATAAATACACTAGGATGACCAGTTTCGATCGTCAAGCGATCATCATCAGATCCATTACACTTAGGCTATAACATCTATGTTGGAGACTACAGGTGAAAAATATATACAATATGTACAATTATTTAGTTGCAGTGTGGTAATGCAACTGTCGGTGTGTGCTAAAGGTGGTATATCTAGTGTTAGGTGAACTTCTAAAATAGTGATAAAAATCCGCAATTTGTCTGTTAGGGGTGATTATATGGTTATACAAAATCAACTATCGTTATACTGTAATGATACAGGTTTATACTTATCGGGCTGTCTCCTTAACTGGAAGTTGCGTGTTTCCTTAGGCACCAGTTATAGTCGACTACCCCGGGTGTTAACTGGGCGGAACTGGTTTTCCCCTTCCTCCCCCTTTAGTTGCTATGTTCTTTCTGAGGTCAGTGCCATGTTTATTTGTGTGACGTTGTGTGACCTCACAATGTACATATATTAATAAAATGTACCAGTTTCAGCCATATTATAGCCTTCTTCAGCGATGTTGTTATAAAGAACTAAAGTGATTCCGAGCAAAGCATTGTTGGTAATATTTCACTTGCGTTTTTTAATCAAATGATCGAGGAAATTAATTCTAACAATATATCATTGTTGTTGTTGTTGTTTGAGTCTTCAGTCTTTTGACTGGTTTGATGCAGCAATCCATGCCTCTCTGTCCTGAGCTAATCGTTTCATCTCTACACAGCTACCACACCCTACATCTGAGGCAATCTGTTTAACATATTCTAACCTTGGTCTACCCCTACAGTTCTTGTCCTCGACCCTTCCTTCCATAACTAAGCTTGCTATTCCTGGGTGTCTTAATATGCATCCTACCAACCTATCTCTTCTCTTCATTAGCAGTCGCCAGAAACATCTCTCCTCTCCCAATAGTCTTAATACCTCTTCCTCTGTAACCCCATCTACCCATCTGATCTTCATCATTCTCCTGTAACACCATATTTCAAACACTTCAATTCTCCTCTTTTCTGCGTCTGCAACAGTCCAAGTTTCACCTTCATAGAGCGCCACGCTCCAGACAAAGGCTTTCAAGAATGACTTCCTAATACCTAAATCTATATTCGATGCCAACTGATTCCTCTTTTGTAGAAATGCTTTCCTTGCTTACATTTTATATTCTATTATTTAAACTAGTTTCCATTTCTATATGAAGTTGTTCCTTCCACGCTCGTCTAGTTTGTATGCAGGCATTTGATTTGACTTATGGACCTGTTAATCATAAGGCTTCTTCATTGGTTGTGTTCATATGGAGAAGTAGGCCTATTGTGATTTTTGTCAATTCAAGCTTCGACCAGTGTTTTGGAGCGGATTCACGAATGAACTGTTCCACTGATTCTTTGTGTTTTGATGGCTGAATATCATCGATGTTACATATAATTTTTAGTTTTGCTCAACATTTTTCTGTGACCTACTTATGTGGTGCACCATATCAAGTTAAATAGCCATTTGTTTTTTGAGTACTACGCTATTTTATATCTTTCTTCGGATATTTGTCTTGGCTGATGAAGGGGATAAAAGCCATTAATCCCTGAAACATGTACCAGGAGCAAGTGTAATTATAATTTATTTTCGTTTATGTATTGACTAAGGCGGATATACAATTTGTTGTTAAAACTACTTTTTATATCCTCTTCATATCATTAAAATGTAATAAATTTTCGACATGATCGATTCCAATCTATTTTTTAAGATATATATAGACTAATTTATAGGAATAGTACCAACTATTTATACATAATTATGTGTTGGTTACAAAATTAAATCCCACATTTGTTACGGATCTGTTCATAACTATTTTAGCCTATTTTCATTTATGAAAAATAGGCTTATGAGATCACCTTTCGTCCGTGTGTGTGTGCGTAGGTGTGTATCCCCACCCCCCAATAAAATCTTAATGGCTGGAGCGACTTCAATGAAACTCGATTAGGTCATAATATCATTTGCCCTTCAAATTTCGTTACGTCTCACCAATCCAACATGGCGGCTCAGTGATATATTTCACCGGCATTCCTTATCTCCGGACCTATTACAGATATCACCATGAAATTTTGTACGGTGATAAAGGGCACTGCACAAGTTCATTTATGTAATGTTCAACAACCTGTTAAGTACAATACGAACATGGCGGCCAAGCGAAGTTGAAACATTTTAATAGACTTTTCTCGCGATTTAACCAACTGAGCGCAGTGAAATATGGTACAGTAAATGTATAGACACATTGCAATGCACTGGCATCTAATTTAATGTAGTTCAATTGTTCACATAACCTCAAGATGGCGGCTGTGTGAAATTTTAAAATTAAATTTTCATTTCTTGTGAATTAATCGTGCGATCGAAGTAAACGTTCGAATAATGAACCTACGCAATAATCGAATAGTACATAACTCTATTACCTACATTTAAAATCCAACATGGCGACCATCCAAAATAATTACAGTAGATGGTTCTTAATATCTATTAATCTATGACACCAATCAAACTGAAATAACTATTTAAATAGACGTTTCTCGCGATTTAACCACCCGAGCGCAGTGAAACGTGGTACGGTATATGCTTATACAAATCTTAATCCCCTAGCATCTAATTTATTTCCATTGTTTTCATAACCACAATATGGCAACTGTGCGAAATTTTAAAATCTCGTTTTCATTTCTTGTGTCCTAATCATGCGATTGAAGTTTGAATACTATCCCTACACAATAATCTTCATGTAATAGTACATAACTCAATGACCTACATATATAAAAATCCAACATGGCGAACTTCCCCAATATTTAGTCGGTTCGCTATATCTACGAATCTATTACAGCAATCAAACTGACATTTTGTATGTTAATAGCGGCAATTAACACAAGTAGGATATATGAAAATAGGCTGTATAGTTTTTCACGGAACTATTTGTTTATAATATACAAGCTGTACCCGGCATGCGTTGCAATGCCAATCAAAGAAAGTGTTGGCATTGTAATTTGGTTTCTTGGAGTGCTTTTGGATACACAATTTTTTCTTCAATTTTCGTTAACTGCCTCTAAGCTATCATAAAATGGATTTACTAATTTTGAAACATTTGTGGGAGAGTGTGCAACAACTCACCAAAGTTTAATCGCAATCGGATGAATGGTATATGAACGCAGATGGAACTTTGCTGAAACACTTCACGCGTCGTCACTCATTTGTTTCATCAACTCGTGCGCTACCTATTGTAAAATGGATTTACTGAGTCGAAAACCTTCCCTTGCGTATACACAACAAATCATCAAAGATACATCGCAATCGGATGAATGGCATATGAACGCTTACGGGATTTTGTCTAAACGATTCGCGCGCCGTTACTCATTTGTTGAATCAACTCGCACGCTACCAATTGTACAATGGATTTACTAAGTCAGAAACCTTCCCTGCAGTGTGCACAACAAATCACCCTAGTTTCATCACAATCGGATGAATGGTATATGAACACAGATGGAACTTTGTTGAAGCGGTTTGTGCGCCGTCACTCATTTCTTGAAACTACTCGTGCGCAACCCATTATACAATGGACTTACTAAATCTGAAAGTTCCCTGCAGTGTGCACAACAACTCACCCAAGTTTCATCGCAATTGGATGAATAGTAGGCCTATATGAACGCATACGGGACTTTGTTGAAGCGATTCACGTGCCTTCGCTCATTAGTTGAATCTACTCGTGCGCTACCTATTGTACAATGGATTTTCTAAGTCAAAAACCTTCCCTGGACTGTGCACCACATCTCAGCCAAGTTTCATCGCTATCGGGCGAATGGTAGGCCTGTATGAACGCGTACGGTACTTTGTTGAAACGCTACCTATTGTAAAGTATATTTGCTAAGCCAGAATCCTTCCTTAGAGTGTACTCAATATCTCACCCAAGCGTCATCGCTATCGGACGAATGGTATATGAACGCATACGTGACTTTGTTGAAACGCTTCGCGCGTCGTAGCTCATTTGTTGAATCTACACGTGCGCTGCCTAATGTAAAGTGGATTTACTCAGCCATAAACCTTCCCAAAAGTGTACACAACATCTAACCCAAGTTTCATAGCTATCGGACGATTGGTGTATGGATGTATACGGGACTTTCTTGAAACGTTTTGCGTGACGTCACTCATTTGTTGAATCTACTCGTGCGCTATCTACTGTGAAATGTATTTACTCACCCAAGTTTCATTGCTATCGGACGAATGGTGTATGAACACATACGGGACTTTGTTGAAAGGGTGTGCGCGTCGTCGCTCATTTGTTCAATCTACTCGTCCGCTACCAATTGTAAAGTGGATATACTCAGCCAGAATCCTTCCTTAGAATGTACTCAATATCTCACCCAAGTTTCATCGCTATCGGCCGAATGGTATATGAACGCATACGGGACTTTGTTGAAACGCTTCGCGCGTCGTCGCTCATTTGTTGAATCTACTCGTGGGCTATCAATTGTTAAATGGATTTACTAAGCCAGAAAACTTCCCTGGAGTGTACACAACATCTCACCAAAGTTTCATCGCTATCGGACGAATGGTATATGAACGCATACGGGACTTTGTTGAAACGCTTCGCGCGTCGTAGCTCATTTGTTGAATCTAATTATTGTGCGCTGCCTATTGTAAAGCAGATTTACTACGCCAGACACCTTCCCTCGAGTGTACACAACATCTCACCCAAGTTTAATCGCAATCGGACGAATGGTATATGAACGCATACGGCACCTTGTTGAAACGTTTCGCGCGTCGTAGCTCATTTGTTGAATCTTACCGTGCGCTGCCTATTGTAAAGTAGATTTACTAAGCCAGACACCTTTCCTGGAGTGTACACAACATCTCACCCAAGTTTTATCCCTATCGGACTAATGGTATATGAATGCATACGTGACTTTGTTGAAACGCTTCGTGCGTCGTAGCTCATTTGTTGAATATACTCGAGCGCAGCCTATTGTAAACTGGATTTACTAAGCCAGAAACCTTCCTTGAAGTGTACACAACATCTAACCCAAGTTTCATAGCTATCGGACGAATAGTATATGAATGCATACGGGACTTTGTTGAAACGCTTTGCGTGTCATCACTCATTTGTTGAATCTACTCGTGCGCTATCTACTGTGAAATGTATTTACTAAGTTAGAAACCTTCCCTGGAGTGGAAACAACTTCTCACCCAAGTTTCATCGCAATCGGATGAAAGGTTTAATAACAAATACGGGCCTGTTTCGAAATGCTTCGCGCGTCGTCGCTCATTTGTTGAATCTACTCGTGCGCAGCCTATTGTAAAATGGATTTACTAAGCCAGAAACCTTCCTTGGAGAGTAGTCAACATCTCACCCAAATTTCAGCGCAATCGGATGGGTGGTGTATGAACGCATAGGAGACATACACACCCACACACCCACATACATACTATCTTGTACATTGATTTGTATATATACAAGCTGACCCGGCAGACGTTGTCCTGCCAATCAAAGAAAGTGTTGTAACTTTGTTTCTTGAAGTGCTTTTGGATACACAATATGTTTTTCAATTTCTGTTAACTGCCTCTAAACTATCGTGAATTGAATTAACTAATTTAGAAACATTCGTCGGAGCGTGCACAACAACTCTCCAAAGTTTCATCGCAAACGGATAAATGGCATTTAACGCATACTTGATTTGGTTTAAATGATTCGTGCGCTGTCACTCATTTGTTGAATATACTCGCGCTCTTCCAACTGTGAAATGGATTTACTAAGTTAGAAACCCTCACCTAAGTGTACACAACATCTCACCCAAGTTTCATTGCAATCGGAAGAATGGTATATGAACGCATACGGGACTTTGATTAAAAGTTCGCGCGCCGTTGCTCATTTGTTGAATCTACTCGTGAGCTACCTATTGTAAAATGGATTTACTAATTTAGAAACCCTCACGTAAGTGTACACAACATCTCACCCAAGTTTCATCGCTATCGGACGAATGGTATTTGAACGCATACGGGGCCTTTTTGAAACGCTTCGCGCGTCGTCGCTCATTTGTTGAATCTATTCGTGCGCTATCTATTGTAAAATGGATTTACTGAGCCAAACACCTTCCCTGGAGCTCACTCAACGTATCACCCAAGTTTCATGGCAATCGGATGAATGGTATATGAACGCATGCGGGACTTTGAAACGCTCTAACGTGCAGAGACAAACAGTAGAATTCGACATCACTGCCACCTTTGGTATAAAACACAACTTTTCGCCACGGGCGGAGTGTATGTAATGGCGGTAGTTGCACAGGTTGCGACCAGGTGGCTCTAACGTGCAGAGACAAACCGTCCAAAGACATCAGCTTTCACGATGGCCAAGGCTAGTGGTTTCCATGACGACTGTTTTTGAATGTATATTGTGGTTCTAAAATTGTGTGTAAATTGTGGTTCTAAAATTGTGTTCATTCCACCTACCGGGTCGGATTGTGAATCTAAACCATACATGGACCCACACTAATATACATACCAAATTCCATCAAAATCGGTTCAGTCGTTTAGGAGGAGTTCAATCACATACACACGTGTCGAAGAATTATATATATAAAGATAGACAAGCTGTACCCGGCATGCTTTGCAATGCCAATCAAAGAAAGTGTTGGCGTTGAAATTCTGTTTCTTGAAGTGCTTTTGGATTCACAATTTTTTCTTCAATTTTCGTTAACTGCCTCTAAGCTATCATAAAATGGATTTACTAATTTTGAAACATTTGTGGGAGAGTGCGCAACAACTCACCAAAGTTTAATCGCAATCGGATGAATGGTATATGAACGCAGATGGAACTTTGCTGAAACACTTCACGCGTCGTCACCCATTTGTTGCATATACTCGTACGCTACCTATTGTGAAATGGATTTACTAAGTCGAAACCCTTCCCTGACGTGTACACAATAACTCATCAATGTTTCATCGCAATCGGAAGAATGGTTTATGCACGTATACCGGGTTTTGTTTAAACGATTCGTGCGCTGTCACTCATTTGTTGAATCTACTCGTGCGCTCCCTATTGTGAAATGTATTACTAAGTCGAAGCCCTTCCCTGGCGTGTACACAATAACTCATCAAGGTTTCATCGCAATCGAAGAAGGTTATATGAACGCAATAGGGGATTTTGTTGAAACGCTTCGCGCGTCGTCACCCATTTTTTGCATCTACTCTTGCGCTACTTATTGTGAAATGGATTTACTAAGTCCCCTTCCCTGGCGGGTACACAATATCTGATCAATGTTTCAAAGCAATCGGATGAATAATATATGAACGCATACCGGATTTTGTTTAAACGATTCGCGCCTGTCACTCATTTGTGGAATCTACTCGTGCGCTACCTACTGTAAAATGTATTTACTAAGTTAGAAACCGTCACGTAAATGTCCACAACATCTCACCCAAGTTTCATCGCTATCGGACTAATGGGATATGAAGACATATAGCCCAGTCAAATGGTAGTTTTGACAAAAAAAAAAATTAGGGTAGAAGGTTTCTCGACGAATTGTTATGTTTTTCGGTGTGCTGAATCCGAATCTGAAGTTTGCCAACAAAAAAAATGACGGCTTCACAGTGAAAATCGCAAAAAATTATAAAAATTTCGGATTTGTTTTCACAAAATCGCTTATAAGTTGAAAAATATGCAACCTAGTGAATTTCTCATAATTTACAAAATTAAAGTAGACAAAATTTCTTTCAAAATGCACTGGGCACTTTAAGTTTTTGAGTGCATGGTTTCGCCGCTAGAGCGCGCTGAAAAAGAGCGACGTTTTGGCACTTAGGCAAAAACGAGAGAAACTCAGCCCTAACTAGCCCCAGACACTTTCTAATCGTGTTTCCTCCATTAATACGTGTTTTATTCATGTTCTATGGTGGTATCATGATTGAAAGTTCGTTGAAAAAAAATGTAAAATTAATATATTCAAGTTACAGTAAGTCATCTGTACTTATCCACCTAATGGTAAAGTGTGAAAGTGATGAGGTGAGTAATGTAAAACAGTTTTTGTGATTTTCACTCAACATCTCACTATGTCACACATATCTCACACATTCCTAAAGAGATATATTTAATATATTGATAGTGTGAAACCGGAGTCGTTTCCCCTTTGTGTGAAATGTTCACCCTCAAGCCCTCAATAGGAAGGGTCCCTTTTTTGCCGACACATCTGTCCTTGACAGGTTCCCCTACATGCCTCCGGCCAACTCCTCTGCCATTCGGGTTTAGTTTAGTTTGCTCTCTCCTCCTCGTGGGACTGCTAAGCGTTCTTCTTAGGATTTCTGCCATTCGTTCAGTGTTTTCAAGTGAAGTAATGTTAATATTAGTGAATATGTGAGGGACGAAAATGTTGCGTCGTGAATGTGCAATTTGTGAGGAGCCTCTGGATGATCAAACTCGAACTTTCTTTCAAACGACAAGAACAAGAGTAGATTCACAGAGCTCCTCTGAGTGAGGCAGGGATTGAATCACGACAAGCCATTGAGGATGCTGATGCCCTGATCATAAGAACGGCTCAATCCATAGCTTACACGCATGGCACAGTTGCAGTGGTGGGAGAAGATGTTGACCTTCTCGTCATCATGATAGGCATCCGCACTTCTCCTAACGTGTTCTTCCTGAAACCAGGAAAAGGAAAAGTACCACTGACGCTATATAGCCCTGGCAGCTCGCTAGAGGAGCCCCTGAGCCATCATATTTTATTTCTCCACGCTGTCAGTGGTTGTGACTCCACATCCGCCATGTTCAACCAGAGTAAGACGAAATTCTTGAAGATCCTCAAGAAGAACCCAGATCTTGTAAACTACCATGAGCATTACATGGACCCACAGCACAAGTCGAGGAGCTAGTGAATGCTGGCGAAAAATTTCTAGTGGCCTTATATGGTGGTGACCACCATACCACTCGTCTAAACGAACTGAGGTACAGCATATAAAGTCACCGGAAACATGGCCTCGATTCCTCCCACTGAAGCTGCAGCCCGTGAGCACTTTCTGCGAGTATACCACCAGATCCAGCAGTGGCTGACAATCAGCTCAACCCAGAACAGTGGGGGTGGAAGTCATCGAGGAACGGCCTCACCCCCACGAGAACAGCTAAGGCCCCAGCTCCTGACAAGCTTCTCTGCAAGGTTTCTTGCAAATGCAAAGGCGACTCTCGAGGAACCTGCGGTTGTCGACGTGTGGGTCTATATTGCTCTAGGATTTGTACCATCTGCGAGGGAAACTGTCTGAACCTTGACAACTCATGCGACATCGACAATGAAGGTGACGATGATGACCCTTCTCCGGATGAGTCACCACCTACAATCCTGGAGACATAAGCACAAGGTAAATAGCATGTTTGTACACCACCTTATTCCAATGCGGTCTGCTTACTTCACCCTCTAATGTATTCGTACGATTTCTTTTTTAGAGTTGTCCGAGGATCCTGACGATTCCATCTCGGTCGAATCACCAACGACGATAGCGGAGACTTCAGCAGAAGGTAAACTGCCTGTTTGTAATACACCCTATTTCACTGGGTTTCGAACAGTTTTCCAACTAGACACCTGAAAGTATTGTGGACAATAATTTGTACAATTCCTTTTCCAGTGGAATTACCGACCGGTAGCGATCAACCGGAACCTTCTGATCGGTAACCGGAGGCTGCTCCTTCAAGGCCAAAAAGGAGGAAGCTCAATTAAAGAATTGAAATCAATTGTATTGTAATAATAGTTAATTGCTATTACATTCCTTTTATTATATTCATTTAATTTAATTTTTAAATAAATAATAAAACGGCTTGATCGGTCCTTTATGAATTCCTACCACTCCGTTGGCAATGTTTTCCAAGGGCTTCGTAATCTTGTAACCACCATAGAGCATGAATAAAACACGTATTCATGGAGGAAACATGATAAGAAAGCGTCTGGGGCTAGTAAGGCTGAGTTTCTCTCGTTTTTGCCTAAGTGCCAAAAAGTTGCTCTTTTTCAGCGCGCTCTAGCGGCAGTGCCCTGCACTCAAAAATTAAAAGTGACCAGTGAATTTTGAAGGAAATGTTGGCTACTTTAATTTTGTAACTAATGAGAAATTCACTAGGAAGCATACTTTTCACCTTATAAGCGATTTTGTGAAAATAGTCCGAAATGTTTAGTTTTTTCTGCTATTTTCACTTGAAGCCGTCATTTTTGTTGTTGGAAAACTTCAGATTCAGATTCAGCTCACCGATAAACATAAGAATCCGTCGAGAAACCTTCTACCCTAATTTTTTTTGGTCAAGACTACCATTTGACTGGGCTATTAGGAATGTGTGAGATATGTGTGACATGGTGAGATGTTGAGTGAAAAAATCACAAAAACTGTTTTACATTACTCACCTCATCACTTTCACAATTTACCCTTAGGTGGATAAGTTCAGATGGACTTAACTTGAATATATTAATTTATCAAATTTTTTTCCAACGAACTTTCAATCATGATACCACCATAGAACATGAATAAAACACGTATTAATGGAGGAAACACGATTAGAAAGTGTCTGGGGCTAGTTAGGGCTGAGTTTCTCTCGTTTTTGCCTAAGTGCCAAAACGTCTCTCTTTTTCAACGCGCTCTAGCGGCGATACCCTGCACTCAAAAACTTAAAGTGCCCAGTGCATTTTGAAAGAAATTTTGTCTACTTTAATTTTGTAAATAATGAGAAATTCACTAGGTTGCATATTTTTCAACTTATAAGCGATTTTGTGAAAAACGTCCGAAATTTTTATAATTTTTTGCGATTTTCACTGTGAAGCCGTCATTTTTTTTGTTGGCAAACTTCAGATTCGGATTCAGCACACCGAAAAACATAGGAATACGTCGAGAAACCTTCTACCCTAATTTTTTTTTTGGAAACAGGCACTTCTGAGCACCAAATGACTGGGCTAATAGGGGACTGTATTGAAACGCTCCGCGTGTCGTCGTGAATTTGTTGAATCTACTCGTGTGCTACCTACTGTGAAATGTATTTACTAAGCCAGAAACCTTCCTTGGAGTGTCCACCATATTTCACCCAAGTATCACCGCTAACGGCAGAATGGTATATAACCTTATACGGGACTTTGTTGAAACGCTTCGCGCGTCGTCCCTCATTTGTTGAATCTACTTGTGCGCTGCATATTGTATAGTGGATTTACTAAGCCGGAAACCTTCCATGACGTGTACACAACATCTCACCCAAGTTTCATAGCTATCGGACGAATAGTATTTGAATGCATACGGGACTTGGTTGAAACGCTTCGCGTGTGGTTGCTCATTTGTTGATTCTACTTTGCACTACGTATTGTAATATGGATATACTCGGCCAGAAACCTTCCCTGGAGTGTACACAACATCTCACCCAAGTTTCATCGCAATCGGATGAATGGTATCTGAACGTATACGGGACGTTGTCGAAACGCTTCGCGCGTAGTCACTCATTTGTTGAATCTAAACGTGCGCTTCGTATTGTAAAATGGATTTACTTAGCCAGAAACCTTTCCCAGAAACCTTTCCTGGAGTGAACACAACAATTCACCAAACATTTATCACTATCAGACGAATGGTATATGACCTTATACGGGACTTTGTTGAAACGCTTCGCGAGTCATCGCTCATTTGTTGAATCTACTAGTGCGCTACCTATTGTAAAATGGATGTACTAAGCCAGAAACCTTCCCTGGAGTGTACACAACATCTCACCCAAGTTTCATCGCTATCGGATGAATGGTATATGACCTTATATGGGACTTTGTTGAAACGCTTCGCTCGTCGTCGCTCATTTGTTGATTCTACTCTTGCTCTACCTATTTTTAAAGGGATTTACTAAGCCAGAAACCTTCCCTGGAGTGCACATAAAATCTCAGCCTAGTTTCATCGCTATCGAACGAATGGTATGTGAACGCATACGTGACTTTGTTGAAACAATTCGCGCGTCGTAGCTCATTTGTTGAATCTACTCGTGCGCTGCCTATTGTAAAGTGGATTTACTATGCCAGAAAATTTCCCTGAAGTGTACACAATATTTTACGCAAGTTTCATAGCTATCGGACGAATGGTATATGAATGCATACGGGACTTTGTTGAAACACTTTGCGTGTCGTCGCTCATTTGTTGAATCTACTCGTGCGCTATCTACTGTGAAATGTATTCACTAATTTTGAAACCTTCCCTGGAGTGTACACAACATCTCACCCAAGTTTCATCGCTATCGGACGAATGGTATATGAACACATACGGGACTTTTTTGAAACGCTTCGCGCATAGTCGCTCATTTGTTGAATCTACGCGTGCGCTACCTATTGTACAATGGATTTACTAAGTCAGAAGCCTTCCTTGGAGTGTACTCAACATTTCACCTAAGTTTCATCACAATCGGATGAATGGTGTATGAACGCATAGGAGACATACACACCCACAGACAGACAGACAGACAGACAGACAAACTATCACGTAAAATTGATTTTTTTATATATAGACAAGCTGTGCCCGGCATGCGTTGCAATGCCAATCAAAGAAAGTGTTGGCGTTGGAATTCTGTTCCTTGAAGTGATTTTGGATACACAACATGTTTTTCAATTTCCGTTAACTGCCTCTAAGCTATCGTAAAATGGATTTTCTTATTTAGAATCATTCGTGGGAGTGTGCACAACAACTTTCAAAAAGTTCATCGCAATCGGATGAATGGCATATGAACGTATACGGGATTTTGTTTGAACGATTCGTGCGCTGTCACTCATTTGTTGATTCTACTCGTACGCTACCTATTGAGAAATGGATTTACTAAGTCGAAACCCTACCCTGGTGTGTACACAATAACTCATCAAGGTTTGATCACAATAGAAGAAGGTTATATGAACGCATAGGGGATTTTGTTGAAACGCTTCGCGCGTCTTCACCCATTTGTTGCATATACTCGTGCGCTACCTATTGTGAAATGGATTTACTAAGTCGAAACCCTTCCCTGGCGTGTACACAATAACTCATCAATGTTTCATCGCAATCGGAAGAATGGTTTATGCACGTATACCGGGTTTTGTTTAAACGATTCGTGCGCTGTCACTCATTTGTTGAATCTACTCGTGCGCTCCCTATTGTGAAATGTATAACTAAGTCGAAGCCCTTCCCTGGAGAGTACACAATAACTCATCAAGGTTTCATCGCAATCGAAGAAGGTTATATGAACGCAATGGGGGATTTTGTTGAAACGCTTCGCGCGTCGTCACCCATTTGTTGCATCTACTCTTGCGCTACTTATTGTGAAATGGATTTACTAAGTCGAAACCCTTCCCTGGCGTGTACACAATAACTGATCAATGTTTCATCGTAATCGGATGAATAGTATATGAGCGCATACCGGATTTTTTTTAAACGATTCGCGCCCCGTCACTCATATGTTGAATCTACTTGTGCGCTACCTACTGTAAAATATATTTACTAAGTTAGAAACCGTCACGTAAGTGTCCACAACATCTCACCCAAGTTTCATCGCTATCGGACTAATGGGATATGAAGACATAGGGGACTGTATTGAAACGCTCCGCGTGTCGTCGTCCATTTGTCGAATCTACTTGTGTGCTACCTACTGTGAAATGTATTTACTAAGCCAGAAACCTTCCTTGGAGTGTCCACCATATTTCACCCAAGTTTCACCGCTAACGGCAGAATGGTATATGACCTTATACGGGACTTTGTTGAAACGCTTATGTCATATGAAGACATAGGGGACTGTGTTGAAACGCTCCGTGTGTCGACGTTCATTTGTCGAATCTACTCGTGTGCTACCTACTGTGACATGTATTTACTAAGCCAGAAACCTTCCTTGGAGTGTCCATCATATTTCACCCAAGTTTCACCCCTAACGGCAGAACGGTATACGAACTTATACGGGAATTTGTTGAAACGCTTCGCGCGTCGTCCCTCATTTGTTGAATCTACTTGTGCGCTGCGTATTTTAAAGTGGATTTACTAAGCCAGAAACCTTCCATGAAGTGTACACAACATCTCACCCAAGTTTCATAGCTATCGGACGAATGGTATATGAATGCATACAGGACTTGGTTGAAACGCTTCGCGTGTCGTCGCTCATTTGTTGGTTCTACTCTTGCGCTACGTATTGTAATGTGTATGTACTCGCCAGAAACCTTCGCTGGAGTGTACACAGCATCTCACCCAAGTTTCATCGCAATCGGATGAATGGTATCTGAACGCATACGGGACGTTTTCGAAACGCTTCGCTCGTAGTCACTCATTTGTTGAATCTAAATGTGCGCTTCGTATTGTAAAATGGATTTACTAAGCCAGAAACCTTTCCTGGAGAGTACACAACAATTCACCAAACATTTATCACTATCAGACGAATGGTATATGACCTTATACGGGACTTTGTTGAAACGCTTCGCGTGTCATCGCTCACTTCTTGAATCTACTGGTGGGCTACCTATTGTAAAATGGATGTACTAAGCCAGAAACCTTCCCTGGAGTGTACGCAACATCTCACCCAAGTTTCGTCGCTATCGGATGAATGGTATATGACCTTATAAGGGACTTTGTTGAAAGGTTTCGTTCGTCGACGCTCATTTGTTGATTCTACTCGTGCTCTACCTATTTTTAAAGGGATTTACTAAGCCAGAAACCTTCCCTGGAGTGTACACAACATCTCACCCAAGTTTCATCGCAATCGGATAAATGGTATGTGAACGTATACGGGACGTTTTCGAAACGCTTCGCGCGTAGTCACTCATTTGTTGAATATAAACGTGCGCTACCTATTGTAAAATGGATTTACTAAGTCAGAAACCTTCCTTTGAGTGTACTCAACATCTCACCCAAGTTTCATCGCAATCGGCTGAATGGTGTATGAACGCGTAGGAGACATACACACCCACAGGCAGACAGACAGACAAACAGACAAACTATCACATAAAATTGATTTTTAGCCTATTTTCAATTTTGAAAAAATAGGCTTATGAGATCACCTTTTGTCCGTGTGTGTGTGCGTGTGTGTGTGATTCGTGTGTGTGTCCCCCCCTAATAAAATCTAAACGGCTGGAGCGATTTCAATGAAACTCGGTAAGTTCATAGCACTATTCCCGGCGACCCCGACCGTGCCCTTCAAATTTTGTTACGACTCACCAATCCAACATGGCGGCTGTGCGAAATATTTCACCAGCATTCAATATCTCTGAAACTATTACCGATATTACCCTGACATTTTGTATGGTGATAAAGGGAACTACTATAAGTTCACTTATGTGACCTTTGAAAACCTGGTAACTACAAAACCAACATGGCGGTGAAGCGAATTTGCGACTTTAAAATAGACGTTTCTCCTAATTTAACCAACCAAACGCAATGAAACTTGGTACAGTATATCTTTATATACATTGTATTGCACCGACATCTAACTTCGTTCACTTGTTTACATAACCACAAGATGGCGGATGTGCGAAATATTTCACTGGCATTCTATATCTCTGTAACTATTAGCGGTATTTCCCTGAAATTTTGTACGGAGATAAAGGGCACTACTGGACGTCCATCTATAAGACTTTCAAAAACCGGTTAACTACAAAACGAACATGGCGGCCAAGCGAATTTGAAAATTTTAAATAGACCATTCTCGCGATTTAATGTTCGAAACGCACTGAAATCTGGTACAGGAAATATTTATACACATTATAATGCACTGGTATCTAATTTAGTTCAATTGTTTACATAACCTCAAGATGGCGGCTGTGCAAATATTAAAATTGAGTTTTTATTTCTTGTGATGTAGTCATGCGATCGAAGTGAAAGTTTGAATAATGAACCTACGCAATAATTTTCCTTTAATGGTACATGCCTCTATGGCCAATACATTTAACCATCCAACATGGCGACCATCCGATATATTTAGACGGCTCTGAATATCTGCGAATATATTATAGCAATCAAACTGAATTTTTTAATGTTCATAGGATCTATGAACTTAAGTTCACCTATAGTACTTTAAATAACATGGTGATCACAAATCCAACATGGCAGCGACGCGAAGTATACATATTCACATGGACGTTTCTCGCAATTTAACCATCCGAGTGCAGTGAAGCTTGGTACAGTATATCCTTATACGAATGTTAATCCACTGGCATCTAATTTATTTCAATTGTTTCCACAACCTCAAGATGGCAGCTGTGCGAAATTTTAAAATCTCCTTGTTTTTTCTTGTGTCCTAATTATGCAATTAAAGTTTGAATACTACACGTACACAATAATCTGCATGTAACAGTACATAACTCTAGGACCTACATATATAAAATCCAACATGGCGACCATCCGAAATATTTAGTCGGTTCTCAATATCTACGAATCTATTACAGCAATCAAACTGAAATTGTGTTTGTTGATAGAGGCAATTAACATAAGTAGGATATATGAAAATAGGCTGTATAGTTCTTCACGGAACTACTCGTTATGGATAACGTATCCATGATTCAACGCTTCTTAGTGTTGCGATGGAAAATGTTATTGATTTACTTTATATGTTTTTACATTTGTATTTTAATTTAATTCTAAGTTATTATAATTAGTTATTTTGATATTTATTTTTGATTACTTTTAATTTTCTTATTTTTATATTATATTTTATTTTAAAAATTTATTTTATTTGTTTATTTATGTTATATGAAATTATCTATTTATTAATTTATTTAATAACGTAAGTTAAAAAACTGAGGATTGGCTATGAGTATCAAGTTCCCCAATTTTTTTTTAATTTGGTCTTTAAATAAATTTATTTTGACACTGTGCAATTTTATAATAGACTACATACTTGGTACGTAATTTGAGTTTTTTTTTTCTTGTGAAATATTTATGTACATATCTGTGGGATAATATTACATAAAAATCCTGACACAATGCCCAAGCTTAGCTTGTGTTTAACCAGAGCAGCAGCGCGCCAAGCGAGAATAGTTAATAATTAATTATAATAATTTTGTGCGAAAAATAATTGCGTTAGATATACTTTTACGTTATTTTGTACAAAATAATATATAGTTATTTTACAATCTGACAAAAATTGGCAAAGGGTAACAGGTTGCCACGAAGATGACCGGGGTTTGATACCCAGCTCTGTCATTAATTGTAGTTCAGAGGAGTTGTTAGTTCGTATTCTACTCTCGAGCATCATAAAAGTCGTTGTCCTTGGTTTCCGAAAGTAAATTGAGACCGCGGCTGCTCACTAGTTACAAGCACATGCTCTGGTATAGTCACTAAAATAACACAAGTTATTAGCTAGATTCTACACACACACATTCAAGATGACTATTAAGTCGCTAGCCATAAATAAAACGATATTAAACCGCGCTGGGCCGGCTGTTTAGTCTACTTTTCAAATTTTGTAAAAATGAAGAAAACGTTGACTTATGAGATCAATCTGGGCAAATGTGTCTGTCTGTCTGTGTGTACTCCCGTCCCTATCAACTCCTAAACGTCTGCAGCTATCGAAACGAAATACGGTATGAGTAAAGAACTATGCCTGAATATACACAGAAGAAAATGTAAATTGCAACACCATGAAGGCATTGGTCGTTTGTGTTGATTTTCAAGATATGGAACGATGCCATGTAGGTATGTAAACGATCAAAGTTTCAGACCCAATGGAATGTTGCTACAGGTCTCCCCACGGGATTGGTCGCGGAGGAATCAACTCCAGTATACGGACTCTGGTGTAGCGTAGTTGACTTGCAGTCTGTGCAATGAAGTGTTCCCCGTCAAACATGCCTCGTTGACAGAGAAGAGCACGCTATCAACAACTGTCGCCGTTTGAGAGGGCTTGGATAATAGGGCTGTGTGAGGCTGGATTATCGCTAAGGACTTTCACTGCACGTGTTGGCCGACAGGCATCTACGGTACAATGTGTATGGCAGCAGTGGTCAAATGAAGGTACCCACACTCGTAGACCTGGCACAGGCCCAGCGCGACAGACAGCTGTGAGAGAGGATCGCCGCATCATTCGGTTGACCCGGATGGAACCCCATGCAACAGCAGGGCGAATTCGAGCAGCTGTGGCACCCCACGGTACACAACAAACAGTTGGTAATCGCCTGCGTGCAGCTGGCTTACGATCCCGTATCCCTGCAGAAGGTGTTCCAATTACCCCACAACACCGACGTGTAAGGCTGGCCTGGTGTCGAGAACGATCGACGTGGGTCGACGAATAGCATAGGGTCGTCTTTAGTGATGAATCGCACTTCTGTCTTGCCCGCAGTGATCGCCGGAATCGTGTGCGCCGACGTACCGGGGAGAGGGGCCGCCCAGACCTTATTGTCGAGAGGCACACAGGGCCAACACCAAGCATTATGGTCTGGGGAGCTATTGGCTTTAATGTGAAATCACAATTAGTGCTTGTTGAGGGCACTATGACTGCTCGACAGTACGTTGATAGGGTACTCAATCCAGTGGTTGTCCCTATGATGGCGAACATTGCCAATGGGATATTTCAGCAGGACAATGCCCGGGTTCACACTGCACGCATCTCCTGAGAAGCTCTCCACGACATCACAACCTTAGAATGGCCCACCAGATCCCCGGACCTCAGTCCTATTGAGCATGTGTGGGACATGATGGGTCGACAACTGGCCAACCGTCCTCACCCACGCACAACTCTGGAACAACTGACCCGTGCAGTGCAGCAAGCATGGGCCACAATTCCTCAGGAAGTGATCCAGGGCCTTATTGACTCCATGCCTCGCTGAATTCATCAATGTATTGCAGCTCGTGGTGGGCACATCCTGTATTGATTGTTGTCCAAACTTGCGATCAGAGGGACCTGAAAGTGTAATCATCGAATCACAACCGAACACTCGTCCTGCATGTTCAATTGCAGCAATGTAGCACCACTCCTTCTGGGTATTGCAATTTCCATTTTCTTCAGTGTATCACGGCCATATTTGAAAATGACGTCAGTGCTGCCAACTGCTGAAAAATCGCAATTGAAGTTGAGGTCTATGTTAGATATCTCGGAAGATATGCATATACTCTGTTACTGCCTGAATAGGATTGACATTTGAGCGGAAGTTCCGCGGCAGTCATCACCTCTTTGCCTCTTGACAAATCCATGTTCGCATAGTTGATGTCATAATACTCTGCGTTCAATATTACAGCCCACGTGCATCAGTGCCTGGTCAGCTGTATCTCTAGCTGGTACAGTGTGATCGCTTGTTATTCTAACTCTTTGGCAACCTTTTTCCAAGACCACATGGCGACGCGAACACACAATCCTATTCTGGCAACTCACAGAGTGTAGGACTTATCAGACTAATTTACCGGAGCCCATTCCTAAAAGTGATGCCAACATGATGCTATGCCTGCTGATAGGTCCAATCTTTAAATGCATGTAACTTTCATACTATCTATTGGATTTCCTTCAAATTTGGTAGCCTATGTGATTTGCGCACTGGAGCAGATATAAATATGCCTTTTTTAGCCTATTTTCAATTTTGAAAAAATAGGCTTATGAGATCACCTTTCGTCCGTGTGTGTGTGCGCGCGTGTGTGTGTGTGTGTGAGGTGTGTGTGGGTGTCCCCCTAATAAAATCTAAACGGCTGGAGCGATATCAATGAAACTCGGTAAGTTCATAGCGCTATTCCCGGCGACCTCGACCGTGCCCTTCAAATTTTGTTACGTCTCACCAATCCAACATGGCGGCTGTGCGAAATATTTCACAAGCATTCAATATCTCCGAAACTATTACCGATATCGCCCTGAAATTGTGTACGGTGATAAAGGGTACTACTAGAAGTTCACCTATGAGACTTTCAAAAACCTGGTGACTACAAAACCAACATGGCGGCCAAGCGAAGATGAGACTTTTAAATAGACTTTTCTCGCGATTTAACTATCCAAACGTAATGAAACTTGGTACAGCAATTGTTTATACACATTGTAATGCAATTGAGTCTAATTTAGTTCAATTGTTTACATAACCTCAAAATGGCGGCTGTGCGAAATATTTCACTGACATTCTATATCTCCGAAACTATTACAGATATCACCCTGCAATTTTGTACGGTGATAAAGGGTACTGATACAAGTTTATCTATGTATATTTCATAAACCTGTAAAGAACAAAACGAACATAGCGACCAAGCTAATTTGAAATATTTTAATAGACTTTTCTCGTGATTTAACTCTCTGAGCGCAGTGAAATGTGGTACAGTAAATGATTTTGCAGATTGTAATGCACTGCCATCTAATTTAATTCAATTGTTTGCATAACCTCAAGATGGCGGCTGTGCGAAATTTTAAAATTAAGTTTTCATTTCTTGTGTCGTAATCATGCGATCGAAGTGAAAGTTTGAATAATGAACCTAGGCAATAATTGTCCTTTAATGGTACATAACTCTATGGCCTATACATATAACAATCCTAAATGGCGAGCTTCCGAAATATTTAGACGGTTCTCAATATCTATGAATCTTTTACAGCAAACAAACTGTTTTTTTTAAATTTTCATAGAGACTATGAACATATGTTCACCTATAGGACTTTCAGTAACCTGGTGAGCACAAATCAAACATGGCGGCGACGCGAAGTATAAATATTTAAATGGACGTTTCTCGCGAATTATCTATCCGAGAGCCGTGAAACGTTGCATTTTAAATGCTTATACAAATATTGATCCACTGGCATCTAATTTATTTCAATTGTTTGCATAATCACAAGATGGCTGCTGTGCGTAATTTTAAAATACCACACGTACACAATAATCTTAATGTAATAGTACAAAAATAAAAATCCAACCTGGGGACCATCTGAAATATTTAGACGGTTCTCAATATCTACGAATCTGTTACAGCAATTAAACTGAAATTTTGTATGTTGATTGAGGCAATTAACATGAGCAGGATATATGAAAATAGGCTGTATAGTTCTTCACGGAACTACTTGTTTTAGTGTCAAAAGGGCTTTCAACTGTTGAAAATTGCACGCTATACATTTTTATCCTAATCGCAATGTATCATAAAGTAAACAGGCCAACAGTTCAAATTTTTGCATACATATAGTACCTGCAAATGTAGGTTCATTTTCAGGAATCGATATATAACAGTGCTGCCAACATGATTCAACGCGTGCTGATAGGTTTAATGTTGAATCACATGTAACTTCCATCCTAATAAATGAGTTTCTTTCAAAATTAGCACATACAGTATATAGACCATAATATTTCAATTTAAGTTTGAGCATCCCATTTATGGCAGTGTCGCCAACCTGATTGTCGCACGCTGATAAATTCAATATTTAAATACATGTAACGTGCATACTATATATTGGACCTCACCTAAATTGTGCATTGTGTACCTTAAGAGATGGAACTAAGAATATACAGTATTTAGAGTGACCAGGTCTGCAAACAGTTGAGATATGGTCTCTATAATTTTAAGAAAAGTAAGCTCGTTAATTCGTCACGGAACTACTTGTTTTAAATCGAAAATTGGGACAATCCGGAAGCATTCAATTTCCGCAATATAGCAAGCATACGGTACCTACGACAGTACACTCATTTACCGTATATAAATCAATCTTAAAATTAAGGCTTTGAAACGATGAATTAACGTATTTTATGTCCGACGATGTCGAAATGTAAATATTATATTTCAGAAAACTGCACTATAATGGGGGTCATTAAGGGGGGACGTATGCAAAATTGCACTCCAGTAAAATAAGTAATTAAGTCCCAGAGTTTTAAAGATAACGCTATATAAGTTTACACACATTATTATCAGTGTGCTAGACATGTCCGTATTGATTTTCGTGGTGATAATTCAAATGGTTCTTCAACTAGGAATATTTGAATGCTCTGAAACATGTACCCTTAATATGTACGTTTTCTTCAAAACCATCACATTGTAAGTGACAAAATTTAACATGTAATATCTAAAGACCAGGTTAAAGATACCTGTGGAACAAATCTTTGATATGTTATTTACTTTATTTTTAACAGTACTTCAAAATCAGATGGACTTAAGTTAATTTGATAAAAAAATAATGACATGTTACCCCTTAAAATCCAAAATATGTTCTTTAAAAAAATGTTGCAGGAAGTTATTTAGAATAATGGTTTAGAGTAGCATACCAAGTTTCATCACTGTATCTTTAATGATGTAGGAGAAAAGGTACAAGTTGTGGAAAAATTGAATCAATGATTTGAGATTGTTTATATTGTATTGCCGCTCATCTAATGAATTAGTTCAGACCATATCCATTTTCCTCTGATTCCTCTCATTGAATTTCTCCTTTGATGAGCCTTTGTTTGGAATTTCATCATCTGATGATATCAGATTATCCTCACATTCTTCCTACAGAAGTGGGTGTGGCAGTATACAAGCAGTTACATATACTAATTTTTCTCACATTTACAGGTAGTATTGAACTGTAATATTTTTTTGAAATTAAAATCTTGATACCGTAAGGTAAATTATGGGCGAATAAAAAAAATTACTACTTTTACTCATTTTTACATACGTCCCCCCTTAAATTACTACTTCTCATTATAACACAGTTTTTCCAACCAATCAGAGCTCAATTCATTTATTGACCAATTAGGTAAGGATGGATCTCACATGTACTAAAAATCCAACATGTCGGACATGAATTACATGATTTGAAATTTGACAATGTATTGGATCAACCATTGTAGTAACAATGCATTATCAAACTGGGCAATATTGCAAAAGATTTAGCATTGTACATTAATATCCACAACTCCAATTTTTACACATTCATAAGATTTCGCAGACAATTTTAGTGAATGCTGTTGTTGACATAAACACACCAGAACGTCATGGAGGAAGTAGGCATATGACATTAGTTCCACGGAAATTATAATACAGCTCTCTTTTCGTTAAATGGTTTTCTTAAGCGAAACTTATCCGCCAGAAGTCATGACTGGTTATATGGGACTCCATTGATTTGCATTCCGTTGACATTCTATACGCATCGAATTTGAAGAATAACAAGTTGATAATGCAATACACTTTAATTTTAAAGCGCTTGTAACAGCCTATTTTGTGTTATCTGAAGTAATAACAAAATTATCCCAGATAGTACCTTTGCCCTATCTTTTGGCGCTAGTTCAGGATATCCCTAATGTACAATAAACAATGTTTCAAAGCCTTGGAAACATGACATTGAGAAGGTCTTTGATCCTTACTGGGAACACAGCGCATGCGTTCTGTTCACTAAACTAAACTCAGCTGATTGAATCTCCACAGATATATATGAATATTTTCGTTCGAATAAAAAATAAAGTTATAATTATCGTCGAATATAAACAGTCGTATGCAACTCGCATATAATGGTAATTAAGACACTCCATGGAAATTATAAAACTCGCTTTGCTCGCTTTATTATTGCCATTATAGGCTCGTTGAATAATGTACTATTATGATAGTGTTCGTTAAGTACAGACACTCAAATGAACTAACAACATTTTTTATATTTTCGTTTTGTTTAAGGGACACTGGGACTGAGTTTTTGTCAGATATCGCAAAAATATTGATTTTTTTAATTCTTTGATATAATTATGTCCCTCCAGCGGATAATTTAGTGGAAGTCTTTTCCGAATTCCGCCATATTTAAAGATCCAGCGAATGCTTGAAATGTCTAGTGCATGGTATTTAAACGCCTCCTATTCATGAACTTTCATTGAGGCGAATATTTCTGTACTTATTTTCCTAATAAGGAGCTCAGAAAAGCAAGAAAGAGGGTGTTACCATATGGTGCTGGGCAGTTTTAGCTGACAAGGTAAGCTGATAACTAAAAAAAATATGCATGGCTTTATAAAAGTGTATTTTTCTGAGCTTCCCATTTTTTAGCCTACTTTTCACATTTTGCAAAAATGAGGAAAAAGTAGTCTTATGAGATCGGGCAAATGTGTGTCTGTCTGTCTGTCCTTCCGTCTGTCTGTCTGTCTGTCCTTCTGTCTGTCTGGCTGTGTGTGTGTCCCCCCCCCCCGTATCAACTCCTAAACGGCTGCAGCAATCAAAACCAAATTTAGTATGAGTAAAGATGTGCACCGGAATATCTCACGTCCATATTTGAAAATGATGTCAGTGCTACCAACTGCTGAAAAAACGCACTAGAAATTTGAGCTCCATGTTGGATATCTTGCAAGGTATACACGGGAGCTATTCCAAAATTGGCACACATGTAGATAATACTATTTCAGTTTAATTTCCAGGAGGCCAACCATGACAGTGTTACCAAAATAATTTTAAGCCTCCTGATAGGTCCAATGTTTAAATGCATATAACTTCTACACTATCAATTGGATTTCAACCAAATTTTGTATGTAATATCTGTACATAAACGGATATGATTAGGCGTATTCTTACGAGCCACCAGGGCTGCCAACTGTTAATAATTGCTCTCTCTATTTTTTTATCCAAATACCAATATATCAGAAAGTATGCAAGCCAACAGCTTTAAACTATGCACACGTATATTCTGACATTTTAGATTAATTTGTAGTAACACATATACGTCAGTCCTACCAACATGATTATAAGCCTGCTGATAGTACCAATTCTTAAATACATGTAACTTCTGTACTATCAGTTGGATTTCAACCAAATTTCGTATGTGCTATGTGTACCATAACAGATATGACTATAAGTATTGTTAAGAGCAATCAGGGCTGCCAACTGTTAATAAATGCTGTCTATACGTTTTTACCCTAATATCAATATATCAGAAAGTATGCAAGCCAACAGCTCTATACTTTGCACACGTATAGCACCTGACATTCTAGATTAATTTGGAGTAATTAATACAAGGCAGTGCTGCCAACATGATTCTATGCCTGCTGATATATCCAATTTTAAAATACATGTAACTTCTATACTAACAAATGGATTTCATCCAAAATTGGCACTACAAGATATCATAATATTTCAGATTATTTCTGACCAACACACGTATGGTATTGTTGGCAACATGCTTTTACGCGTGCTGATAGATCCAGTGTCTAACTGCATGTAACGTCCATTGGACTTCAACCAAATTTTGTATTCTGTACCTAAAGAGATGGAACAAAGAATATATTCAGTCACCAGGGCTGCCAACTGTAGTGCTCTATTAGGCTACATCATACCAGGTATATTTTGAACTAATTAGATATTTCGATATTACCAACTTAATTTCGTCATTATTCTAGATAGGTTCATATACTGTAGAATAATCATTGGCATGAAAAGTAGGCTGTATAGTTCTTCACGGAACTTCTTGTTTTGAAACAAAATTCGCCCCATATGCATCAGACTTGTAGCTATAATGTCGCAAATTTTTATACATATTCTATATTAATGCATCCATAAGTGCAATGATTAGTTTTACTGTAGTATTCATAGTTTTGCCATTAAAAATATTTTAATTTTCAAATAATTGGCAATTAATGGGATAAATAAATTGTGAAATATGTTAATTTAATAATAATAATAAATACAGCCCTTTAATCCCCTAAGGGCAATGGCCTCCTGTGTAAGCAGGGATTTTGCTCCATTACACTCATTAGGTGAGCAGTCCTAAAGAGTAGTGAGGCACCTAGTGGTGTACTTTTCTGGCAGGTTAGTCTCTGTTCTTGAATTGTTCTTATAGCTATTGATATACTCAACAAATATTCATATGAATTAAGCCAATCACTAGGATTGCTTCCATGTGAGATTTTCGAAGTGAAATGCCATGTCCTGTGGTTCGGATTCCACGTAAAAAGGAGGTCCCGTGGCTCATGATCTCGCTATTAACGGTCACGTTAAACTACAAGCTTGCTTTTTGCTTTTAGGATTGCTTCCGTACTAAATATCTATATGGGAAAGTCATGATAAATGACCTACCTCGATCCGTTTAACGCAAGGACCATTTTCAAAATTTGCATATTTTTCATATTAAAATAATCATATCTCCTAAACGGTTAGAGATTAAAAAAAAGGTTAAATCAGTAGTCTAGTGTATATTACTATTAGAGTGCTGTTTGTAACATTAGAACAATATCCATTGATAATTACCTAAAATTGAAAGCCGATAACAAAAAAATATGCATGTTTTTAAAAAAGTCCATTTATCGCGGCTTCCCATTTTTAGCCTACTTTTCACATTTTGCAAAAATGAGGAAAAGGTAGACTTATGAGATCGGGCAAATGTGTGTCTGTCTGTCCTTCTGTCTGTCTGTCTGTCTGGCTGTGTGTGTGTCCCCCCCTATCAACTCCTATACGGCTACAGCAATCGAAACAAAATTTGGTAGGAGTAAAGATCTATACCTGAATATCTCACGGCCATATTTGAAAATGAGGTTAGTCCTACCAACTGCTGAAAAATCGCAATGGAAATTTGAACTCCATGTTGGATATCTTGGAAGGTATGAATGGGAGCTATTTCAAAATTGGCACACGTATATATAATAATATTGCAGTTTAATTTCCGGGAGGCCATACATGGCAGTGTTGCCAAAATGATTATACGCCTGCTGATAGGTCCAAAATTTAAATGCATATAACTTCTACACTATCGATTGGATTTCAACCAAATTTCGTATGTGCTATGTGTACATAAACATATATGACAGCGTATTCTTAAGAGCCACCAGGGCTGCCAACTGTTAATAAATGCTCTCAATTTTTTATATCCAAATACCTATATATCAGAAAGTATGCAAGCTGACAGCTTTAAACTATGCACACGTATAGTACCTGACATCCTATATTAAATTGGAGTAACTTATGTACGTCAGTGCTACCAACATGATTCTAAGTCTGCTGAGAGGTCCAACTTTAAATACATGTAACTTCTATACTATCATTTGGATTTCAACCAAATTTCGCGTGTACTATGTGTACCATAACAGATATGACTATGCCGATTCTTAAGAGTAACCAGGGCTGCCAACTGTTAATAATTGCTCTCTCTATTTTTGTTACTCTAATATCAATATATCAGAAAGTATGCAAGCCAAAAGCTCTATACTTTGCACACGTAATGGCACCTGTCACTCTATATTAATTTGCAGTAATTAATATAAGTCAGTGCTGCCAACATGATTCTATGCTTGCTGATAGGTCCACATTTAAAATGCATGTAACTTCTATACTAACAAATGGATTTCATCCAAAATTGGCACAACAAGATATCACAATATTTCCGATTATTTCTAACCAGCACACACATGACATTGTTGCCAACATGCTTTTACGCGTGCTGATAGATCCAATGTCTAACTGCATGTAACGTCCATTGGACTTCAACCAAATTTTGTATTCTGTACCTTAAGAGATGGAACTACGAATATATTCAGTCAGCAGGGCTGCCAACTGTAGTGCTCTATTAGGCTACATTATACCAGTAATATTTCGAAGTAATTAGACATTTCAATACTACCAACTTAATTTCGTCATTATTCTAGATAGGTTCATATACAGTAGAATAATCATTGGCATGAAAAGTAGGCTCTTTAGTTCGTCACGGAACATCTTGTTTGATACAACATTTGGTCCTTGCGCATTATATTTTCTGCTATAATATTGCAAATTTGTAATCAGATTCTATATTAATGCATCCATAAGTTCAGTGATTAGTTTTACTGTAGTATTCATAGTTTTGCCATTAAAAATATTTTAATTTTCAAATAATAGGCAATTAATGGGATAAATAAATTGTGAAATATGTTAATTTATATCTCAACAAATATTCACATGAACTTAAAACCAATCACTAGGATTGCTTCCATACTAAATATCTATATGGGAAAGTCATGATAAATGACCTACCTTTATCCGTTTAACGCAAGGACCATTTTCAAAATTTGCATATTTTTCATATTAAAATAATCATATCTCCTAAACGGTTAGAGATAGAAAAGTGTAAATCGGTAGTCAAGTGTATATTACTATTAGAGTGCTGTGTGTAACATTAGAACAATATCCATTAATAATTACCTAAAATTGAAAGCCGATAACCAAAAAAAAAATATGCATGTTTTAAAAAAAAGTCCATTTATCGCGGCATCCCATTTTTAGCCTATTTTCAATTTTGAAAAAAAAAAAAAGCTTATGAGATCACCTTTTGTCCGTGTGTGTGTGATTCGTGTGTGTGTGCCCCCTAATAAAATCTAAACGGCTGGACAGATTCCAATGAAACTCGGTTAGTTTATAGCTCTATTTCGGGCGACCCCGACCGTGCCCTTCAAATTTTGATACGTCTCACCAATCCAACATGGCGGCTGTGCGAAATATTTCACCAGCATTCAATATCTCCGAAACTATTACCGATATCACCCTGGAATTTTGTATGGTGATAAAGGGAACTACTATAAATTTACTTATGTGACCTTTGAAAGCCATCTAACTACAAAACCAACATGGCGGCCAAGCGAAGTTGCGACTTTTAAATGGACGTTTCTCGCGATTTAACCAACCAAACGCAATGAAACTTGGCACAGTATATGTTTACATACATTGTAATGCACTGATATCTAAGTTCGTTCAATTGTTTACATAACCTCAAAATGGCGGCTGTGCGAAATATTTCACAGGCATTCAATATCTCCGAAATTATTCATGATATCAACTTGAAATTTTGTACGGTGATAAAAAGCACTGCTACAAGTTTATCTATGTAACTTTCAAAAACCTGTAAACTACGAAACGAATATGGCGGCCAAGCGAAGTTGAGACATTCTAATACATTTTTCTCGTGATTTAATCATATGAGCGCATTGAAATGTGGTGCAGTAAATGATTATACATATTGTCATTCACTGGCATCTAATTTAGTTCAATTGTTCACATAAACTGAAGATGGCGGCTGTGCGAAATTTTAAAATTAAATTTTTATTCTTGTGTCGCAATCATGCGATCGATGTTAAAGTTTGAATAATGAAGCTACGCAATACTTTTCCTTTAATGGTTCATAACTCTAAGGCCTATACATATAACAATACAAAATGGCGATCATCCGAAATATTTCGACGGTTCTCAATATATAGGAATCTTTTACCGCAATCAAACTGATATTTTTTTATGTTCATAGAGGCTAAGGACATAAGTTCACCTATATGACTTTCAGTAACCTGGTGAGCACAAATCCAACATGGCGGCAACGCGAAGTATAAATATTTAAATGGACATTTTTCGCGATTTAACCATCTGAGTGCAGTGAAACTTTGCACGTTAATGCTTATACAAATGTTAATCCACTGGTATCTAATTTATTTCAATTGTTTTCATAACCACAAGATGGCAGCTGTGCGAAATTTTTAAATCTCGTTTTTACTTCTTCTGTCCTAATCATGCGATTGAAGTCTGAAAACCACACGTACACAATAATCTTCATGTAATAGTACATAATTAAAAATCCAACCTGGGTACCATCTGCAATATTTAGTCGGTTCTCAGTATCTACGAATCTAACATAGCAATCAAACTGAAATTTTGTATGTTGATAGAGGCAATTAATATGAGTAGGATATATGAAAATAGGCTGTATAGATCTTCACAGCAGAACTACTTGTTTGATACAACATTTGGTCCTTGCGCATTATATATCCTGCCATAATATTGCAAATTTGTATTGAACCCTTTATCCTCTGATGGATAAATGATTCGATGTTTTATTTCTACAATTAATTAATATTTCCACCAGCGTCATGAAATAGCCAGACGATGATGAGGAAACTTCAAGCATTTGTTGGGGACAGTGGGGACATACCTACAGCAGTTTGACAATAGGCTAAATACTTTAGCTTGGTGAAAAGAAAGAGCCTAGCAATGTTTCAGAAGGACAGGTGGTGGCTACCTCAAAATAGAAGGGACGCGTGGTGAGACACGCTTATGGTATGTTCATTGTACTATTCGCGCCTAGAAAAAATATAATGCAGTAACGTGAGTGGCTGATGGTACTGCTGGACACTCCTACGAGGCCGAGGTCTGATAAAAACCGCGAAGTTATTGAAAAAGTGGAACCAATGAGAGATGAATGCTTACGAACGCGCCAAGTCTAGCTTGGGCACGCGAAAGCTAGCATTAACGCGGGAGATCGGCTAGACAACATCTCTACGATCGATTCTAGGATTAATGGGCATATTCTTGACCTGCGCAATTTTACGAGTTCAGTGATATTTGTTTCATTCCTGTACCACTATTATTTTGAGAAATTTTTATATAATTTCCCCCTCTATTGATACCTAGGGCCAGTTCATTTATAAGTGGCGTGAAGAGCCAAGAAATATCATTACATTGTGTGTGTCGGAGGACACAGGTTGTTATTATATTTTGTGTGTCGGAAGACACAGGTTACGATTACATTGTGTGTGTCGGAAGACACAGGTTATTACTGTACTTCGCGTGTCATGAGGACACAGATTTTTATTAATATAAATGTGGTAAATTCAATGATAGATAGTCACAGTACTATTTTGTAGGGACAGTATCATCGACAATTCGCCAACAGACTGTTCTGGGGAAATAAGTACCTGAAACGGCGAATTTAATAGGCAGATATCGAGTGTGTAATAATCTATAACTTTTTGCATCGGCGAGAGATGACATCGCCTATCCTGGAAGAAGTTTGGAACAGCCAACAATCCGTCGAGATGTTTGAGATGAGCTAAGCAGCATTAAGTAGGGAGATGGCTGCTGATGTCCTTTGACGGGTGACTGGCCGAGGATGAGTACTGAATAATATTCTTATTATCTGACAAATTAACTTATGGTATATGGGACATATTTTGTTTGTAAATAGCTTGCTTGTGTTGATTAACGTAGTGTATTTAGTTTTGGTCTGACACATCTTTGCATGGAAACAGCTCGCACAAATGGTAATAGTCGTAAGTTCTTGTTTGTTTGTTTTAACTAACGTGGCTATGTGGACGACCGTGTTCGCATATGTTTACGTAGTGCGATTAAGAAGCGTCTCTCGGAGATATATTGTGTTTCAGAAGTAGGACTGAATTAGTATAATCATGCAGTAGATTGGAGGGTAATTTAATCTTTTAATGTTTATTATTAATCAGATTCAGTGAGTTTATTGCCGTTGAAGCAATGTGAGTTGTGGCGAAGGGCAGTCAGCTCTCTCGTAGGTTTTAATATTTTTAAATAGATTGTGAGCATCTAATTCAACCGACCTGTGTGAAAAATGTTATGTCATTCCCAGCAGTGTGTATGTGTGTATTTTATTGGTCATTACAAGCGGGAATTTCAGCGTAGACTCATTTCTGTCAGCTTGGTGCCAAGTCCATATCGTTACCTTGCGAGGACATATGTGGCTATATCGATTAATGTATTACCATATGTTTATGTGGTTGAGATTTGTTGCTGTTGATTCTATGAGATAACGGGACAAGTGGTCAAGTTATTTTTACACACTGGAGCTGGGCGATGACCAGAGTTGAGGAAGGGGGAAGCTGTTTCACAAGGCGGGCTGAAAGGATTGCATCGAGGTCATTAGTGGAGTGCTTGTTGGCTCCGTAATAAATACTTGAAATACAGAATAAGAACTGATCAATGGTAAAAATTGTTTAAATAAATGGGAGTTGCCTACGAATCACTATAATCTCCGAAGCGTTAGCTTAACGTGCATTTTTGTTCATATAAGGTAATCTTAGCCGGTGAGGCTTTTGTTGTTGTTAGTTTCATTCCATGTTTATATTCCGTATTAGTGACCCGTGCAGTCACGTGCGATGCTGTCTTTTCCTTGTTTGTGTATTGAGCAATTGGCCGTGTTGGCAGCTCATTTGTCAGGTGCGTCATCGTACTAAAGGAGGGTCTCGAGGGAGATTCCTGTACATATTAGATTTTAGATTGTGTGTCAGCATTAATTTTTAAGGGTTTTTATTAGTGTCATGTCCCATATCCGTAAACGTTGATTTACGAGATGATTGTTCGTAAGCATCGTGGCTGATACCCAATGTAAACGAACAGTCATCCAAGTACTCATTCCTCGTAGTTAGTCATTACGCGTACATAAAATCCAAATGCAAGTTAGTGGAACTAGGATCCACATTTTTATAAGGGGGAGATCCGTCTGACTCCTCAACATTGATAGATATTCCTGTCATGGGAAAATTCAGGGAGGAGTTTTATTGTTGTTTATATTCATTTTATGCACTAATAGTCATTAAATTATGTTATTATTTTACGTCTTGTCACTTTCTTTCTTAATTATAGTTTTAATCCTATGACCCTTACCTCAGTAGAGCATGTTGTTTGGCGAACGTAAACATCACACTATGAACTGAGCGCGACCCCTTGATCAAGATTCTTGCATATAAACACTACAATACTAAAGGGTTCAGTATTCATATTCTATATTAATGCATCCATAAGTTCAGTTATTAGTTTTACTGTAGTATTCTTAGTTTTGCCATTACAACTATTTTAATTTTAAATAATAGGCAATTAATGGGATAAAAAATTGTGAAATGAGTTAATTTATATCTCAACAAATATTCATATGAACTCAAAACCAATCACTAGGTTTGCTTTCATACTAAATATCTATATGAGAAATTCATGATAAATGAGCTACCTCTACCTGTTTAACACAAGGACCATTTTCAAAATTTGCATAATTTCTATATAAAAATAATCATATCTCCTAAACGGTTTGAGATAGAAAACTGTAAATCAGTAGTATAGTGTATATTAGTATTTGAGTGATGTGTGTAAAATTAGAACAATATCCATTGATATTTACAGAAATATGAAAACTCAGTCCCAGTGTCCCTTAATCCGGACGTGCGGTTAATCGGGGGTTCGGATAATCGAGGTTCGGATAATCACGACTTTCGTGTGAATATGTGTTCACTCTCTGCCCATTTCATGCATTTAGGATAATCCCCAAATATTCCTCCATCCTGAAAAAGTTAACGAGTATTTTCGTTACTTTGTAACTGTTGAAATTAGTTGCGTAATTTAATTATCAAGGTCGTCACTCCATCGTTACAGTTAAAAGTAACGGTTACTAATAGTGGTCTTATTACAAGGAACGCTTTATTCCTCAACCCGGCAAAAGAAAACAAGTAGTTCCGTGAAGAACTATACAGCCTATTCTCATATATCCTACTTATGTTAATTGCCTCTATTAACACACAAAATTTCAGATCGATTGCTGTAATAGATTCGTAGATATTGAAAACCGTCTAAATATTTCGGATAGTCGCCATGTTGCATTTTTAGATATGTAGGCCATAGACTTATGTACTATTAGATGACGATTTTTGGGTAGGTTCATTATTTAAAAGTTCACTTCGATCACATGATTAATACATAAGAAATAAAAACTTAATTTTAAAATTGCGCACAGCTGCCTTCTTTAGCTTATCTGAACAATTGAACTAAATTAGATGCCAGTGCATTACAATGTGTATAAACATTTACTGTACCATATTTCACTGCGCTCAGATGGTTAAATCGCAAGCAATGTCTATTAAATGTTTCACCTTCGCTGGCCACCATTTTCCTTTTGCATTTTACAGGTTTTTTAATGTCTCATACATGAACTTCTAGTAGTACCCTTTATCACCGTGCAAAAATTCAGAGTGATATCAGTAATAGTGTCGGAGTTATAGAATTCCGGTGATATACTTCGCACAGCCGCCATCTTGAGGGTACGTAAACAATTGAACTACGTTAGATGCCAGTGCATTACATTGTGCAAAAACATTTGCTGTACCAAGTTTCATTGCATTTGGATGGTAAAATCGCGAGATAAGTCTACTTAAAGTTTCAACTTCGTTTAGCCGCCATGTTGGTTTTGTAGTTAACAAGTTTTTGAAAGCCTCATTGGTGAACTTCTAGTAGTATCCTTTATCACCGTACAAAATTTCAGGGTGATATCAGTAACAATTTCGGCGATATAGAAAGCCGGTGAAATATTTCGCACAGTCACCATGTTGGATTGGTAAAATTTGACGGACACGGTAGAGTTTCATTGAAATCGCTCCAGCCGTTTAGAAGTTATTAGGGACACACACACACACATACGCGGACAAAAGGTGATCTCATAAGCCTATTTATTCATAAAATGAAAATCGGTTAAAAAATGGAGAGAATATCACACTCTGGATGAATTGGGTTCTGTTGTTGTTGATGATTCTTTGGGGGCTTCGCAACATCATGGCCATGTAGACCCATGTACTTGGATGTGTGTAGATTTTGTCTGATAACCTGTATCGCTGTGATGTCTGTACAAGTGTGTGTATTTGTAATTGAGGTAGGATTTGGGTACGAAGCGGTCATGGTCTTAAGTTAGGTAGCATCCCATTATTTGCCTGGAGTAGAAGTGGGAAACCACGGAATATCACTTCCAGGTTGGCTGGCATAGGAATCGAACCCTCACCTCTTCTCAGTTTTGCCTCACGTGGCTCTGAGCGCACCCTAAGTTCCAGAATTACATTTCTTGGCAGAGCTGGGTAACGAACCTCTGATATGAGCTTGCTACAGCTCTCCTCTTCACTCCTGGAGGCAGGCTCGACGTACGGTACTCAGTAGAGAGCTAATAGGTCCTTTCTGTCACAACACCGAGTCATATAAAAATTTATTCCAATTTCCCCTTTAATTCCTTTCCCTCGGTTTTTAAGAAATAATAAAATGAAAATATAATAACCATTTAGTGAAGGTGTTAAAGCATCCCCTTGTGTTACAGCTAATAGGAGCGAGATGGTGTGCTCGTCTCCACCCCCCTTGTAAGATCTGACAAGATTTACCCAACCCTAAACTCTCTCCTTCCAACCCTCCTGTACTATTTAACTTGAAACACCTTTTCCTATCTATAGTCAGTGTACGTACAACATAACCACTAGCAAGTCTGTCTATCTCACTCCCTCTTACACTAGCACACGTTTCACTGTCTCTCTTTTCTGCTGTACACCCCTCTTTACCCCTCAAATGGTGGCCATCTTTCTCCCCTCCCAACAGTGTACAACCCTCTCTCTTTGAATCCAACATGGCGCGCTGAGCTATTACTGTAAGAAAACACACATATAAAACTAGAGGGGGAGAGTGAGACAGAACGAGAGGGGTGTAGTAGTGGGGATAAAAGCAATGGAAGAGAGAAGGGGTAGCAAAGTGTGGGACAGAGATAGAGTCATACAGAAAGCAAAGAGAGGGTAGGGGGTGTAGTGCGGAGGGTAGGGAAACTAAAAATCAATATCCCCAGGGCAGCTAAATCACGCTTATCAAGAGAATATTTTTTCTCCTCTCTCCTTCCTGCTTTCCCTCATAACCCTCTATTCATTCTATCCTTTTTCCTTTTCCTTTAACCCATCCCATACTAATTCTCGCATACTTCGTCTCACTCACTCAAGTTTCCTTCTCTTTCACTCACACACACACACATATAGCACCCTCTCAATATTCTCCCACCTTACTTCCTCTTTTATACACCCCTCTCTCTCTCTCTCTCTCTCTCCCCACACCCCTTCCTCACAGCACTACACAAAACATTCAATTTGGTCGTAGAGTTAAAACGAAATGGATTTTGCAGCAGCAGTAGTAGTAGAAAAGAGAATGGGATTTAGATTTCAAATTTTGCTTCAATAGCCAGAATGTCATTCTGTCCTGTCTGTCTTTCTATCCAACAGTCTAATATAAAAATATAAAGTCTATAGTTACTATTTTATGAAGTTTCTTTTATATTTATTTAAAAATCAAACTGTTATAATATATTGACTGCATATAAAACGCAACATACAAACGATTTTCCCTGTCCTTAGAAAAAAAGACAGCATAGCAAAACCAAAAACCCTATCTTCACCATTCATACTCTTTTCATTAACTCTTTTAAAAATTGAAGTACAGTAAAAAAGAATAATCACATGTTTGAATATAGCCTATACTCTGGAGTTCTTTCATATACAATTGGTTATTGTATACATATTATATGACGATAAAAAAATTGTATATACAGTAGTAGTCTATATAATAAACTATATATAAATATCATTTCCTTTGAATGTAGGTGCACTTTTAAATACAATATCCGATGGATCGATGGAGCTGTCTCTCAATGAATGAACATTTTTTAAGACAGAACGAATGGATTACTTTACACAAGGATACCGGTACGGTTTTCTTTAGTTTAAACCCAGAGTTAAGAGCCTTCAGATATAGACGATAGAAAGATTGAGTTCTTATAGCAACGTATAGATGACACTACTGACCTAGTATACATAAACAAAAAATACGTAACTAAGACCTTGCGTTCTTATAGCAACGTATAGATAGGGATAGGAAAAATTCGCGATCGCGAATTTCGCGAATTTTTAAAAGAAGTAATACACAGGTGATAATGTGTTATAATAACCCAAAAAATGGCAAAAATAAATGTTTTTGAACTCGCGAATTTTCGCGAATTTCGCATGAAAACGCGAATTTTAGCTTTTCCATTTTTTTATAGTGCACTTCCGATAATTCGCGGCAATTAATGTACGAATTTCCGCGAATTGTTGAAAGCCGCGAATTATCTGCAGTAACGTTTTTAAGCCTAGCAAAAAGAAAACTATTAGTTAAAATATTGAAATGTATTTTAAGAACACGCAGAAAAAAATATAATACTTTATAACATAGTATTGTAATAGACACTACGTGGATTAGGCCTATACCAATATTAAAAACTAAGAGAAATGACTGTCATCACTTTTTGTTTCTTAGATAGTTTATTTTTCCTAATTTTAGATTGTATAATTCTGAAGAAAACAATATATGAGAACGAAAATTCATCTCGATTTTCTATATAAGAGATAAGTGTGACTATAGACACACTGTGGGAACTTTCGTGATTTCCGTTGCATCACTCCTTCACTCGATATGTACTGGACCTCAGTTTACCTCACCGACAGCCAAATTCCGTACAATATCACCGCTTTCATGTCTGAAACCATGATCGTCTTTATCGAAGTCTAACTACTGAATGTCACTTTCTTCTGCATCTTGGCATTCATCCAGGTTTTGCCCTAATGTCATCGTAGCGAGACCACCTTGCCCATTTGAAATATTGTTGTCACAGAAGCCGAAAAAGGCTTGTTTTTGTGCGAGTGTAGTAGTGGTAATTTTCTCGCATGACTTGACTGCATGGAGAGCATCCAACAAACACGGAATGATCGGAAACTTAACGGTAGTTAGCGGACCTCGCTTTCTGCATTCAGCGATCTTTATCAATCTGGGCGGTCAATTGGTCATCCTGGTAAGTTACTAAGTTATTGAGGTTTTAAGGGCCAGAACAGCAAGGTCACCTGCCCCTTCATCCTAGAGACTACTCGACGCGTGGCATCATATAGTGCGCCTTTCAGACATGAATATCTAGATGGCAAGTATCCATATCCAAATGTGCCACTGTTTCCTGAACCAGTCTTAACGAGGTGGTCTTCATGGTTTCATTCTGTGGTGTACCTGACAGAGTACTTGAAATATATTGTGCAATTTATGAATGAAGTAGTAGGGACTGATAACTCTGGTGATGATTTCTTGAACAATGTTTCACATGACGAAATACTTGAGATTCAGAGAATTTGGCACAGACATCACTGAACTCATCCCTTTATTAGAAGGCCAGTGTTATCAGACTGTTCACCGTCTAGATGGACATCTACGGAGAATTCAGCAAGCCCTTAAACTTACGGTACCAACATTAAGGAGCTGTTGGAGGGGTGTGGAAATGAGTTAAACGGAGAGAAAATACTGAACCCTTGCAAAGAAGCATATGAGACTCAGTTTCGGGGGGTGTAACGGTTCATATCGTAAGTTGTTGTCAAGGCGCTTCATTAACTTGCAGGGTAACATATAACAAAATAACATGCAGGAAAGAGTGAAGCCAGGTTTAAAACAAATGAATTTAATAACAAATCACCATATTTACACTTAACAAATAAACAACAAAAACTCCCATCTTACTCCCACTTAATAAAAATGCCCAAAAAAACTAGGCGAAAATCTCTGGAGAGATTAATTACCTGGACCAAGTGTCCCTAAGATAAAATACAAAAGTGACCATATATGTGCGTATGCCGTTCTACAGGCATCACGATGTGTACAATGAATGCGTGATTCGTCATCATCCAGAATGATCCTTCAGACAACGAATCCACATTTCTAGAGCTAGACCGACACGGGGGAACACAACTACAATACTTAAAACTAAACCGACACTTCCTAAATCTAATATAAACAAACACAAAATTTCCGCGTGAAATTGGAATCAAATTGCCGTAGCAACATTTACTGCCTAAAAACTTAGGACTTCTCACACAAATCAACACAAGTACATTAACACGTGACCAATAAAAATAATACACAAATGACCGCTGTCAAAATTTACAAGTACTCTACCACTACACCGCACGGGTGTGACACACAAAATTTACATGAATCGAGTCATCAACAAAGCAATAGGCACACAGCCAACATTTACGTTAATAATACAATATTTTACCCATACAACGTACAACAAGCCGTTACACACATGGCGAACTCCCCAATTAATTATGGCTTAAAATTAACCATCACAATGAACAGGTTTGCTACATGAAAGCTTACAGGGGTCAGTCGGACAAATCAGGACTGCCTATCAAAAATAAGTCACAGGCAAAACGGGCGGTTTATGGAACTCTGCATGTCTGTCAACCCACGTGTCAATAACCTCGACCTCCCAGGACATGGGGTCGAATCTCGAAGAAGTGTGCCCCAAACACAATAATACGTGTGTGTGTCAGAATAATATGGACAAGAAACAGCGGTCTCCCAAGAGCACCCTGTCTTTCCACCAAAAATACAACAGCAGCAAAAATATGAGAGCGGTAGGACCTCTACCCCCTCCTCACGTAAAATCAACACACCCTTGACACCGTAACACACACAAAATCACACGTATGGGTTTTGACAGACCCTGAAATAAAAAGACACAAATAATATCCACTTGCTGGCGCCACCGTTCTATGCCGTGACTAGTCAACCTGAAAAGGACTCAAAAAAAATCTATCAAAATTAGAACGAAGGTGTTCTACAAATTACTTTTAAGTTGGTGCGCTTGGCAACCCTAATATGAATAATAACCTGTTCAGCAAATATCTTACAGTAATTTCCTCCCATTCCTATTTCAAATATTAACGTTAATAAAGCACCATTTATCGAATGTAACGGGTTCCGCATTTGCAAGGATAAAAATCACGCACGCACGCCGCGCGCGTTACATATGACTCAAGGAAAAACAAATATCTAACAATCACTTTGGCCACGCGCCAACGGACATTTAAAACATTGAGCGTCGGTGCAAGAAAAACTCTAAACAACAAGAAAAGAAACATGACTATTTACAAAGTTCCCCGGCCAAATCTAACTACATAATTGAAATAATCCAATTTTAGTACATCACCGCTCTGCTTGTAGAACTAAGGACATCCTCCTCAACCCATTGCCCCTATGGACAAATTAGCACTCCATAGTAGTCGTCTGCGTTGATCTGTTGAAGTTCATCCCAACTCCAAACCACGTGCTGATCATCTTGGTATCGACTCCTTGGCAGAAAAGTTCAATGTTAATTATTTTTACCTATCTATAATCGCGTGCAGGTTACTCAGTTCACCCACAATTGTCCTAATGCGATTAATAGCGAAGACTGGCCCTAAATATCTCGCACACACGCACAATAAAACACATATAAAATACACTGCAATATGTACATAAATATACACCTCGAGACCACGTCACTGGCTCGTTAACAAGTTTAAGATCTTGGCTGCACTAGCAGTCGCTATCTTGCTCGGTATTTCCGTCCTGTACTGTGGACCTTTGCTCCGGTGAGCGCTAATTAGGGTGTTACAATACTTGCCCCTCAGAGCTGAAATCGTCGTCTTTAAGTAACTGTTACAAGTTATCACGCACTGGCGTGAAATATTTAGCTCACAAAATAAAGTTGATTCCAGAATTTTAAAAACATGTATTCGAGCTTTAAAATTCGATAATGCAATCGCTGTGACTTTAGCTCCTCAGAGCTCCCAAATAAAATGACTTAACCAAATTCAGAGCGTTAAAATCACGATACAAACTGGCGTGAAGTAAGACCCTCACGGCTCCAAAACGAATGACTTAGAGTGGCGTCAGGCCAAACTATTTATTAGAAAACTGACAGGGCGGAGGAGTGGGGTGGAGTCGGATAAAAACTTCCAGAGTTTTTGTCTCACAAAGATGGGACTAGTGTCATTCTTCTTCAAATAAATCAAACGTCTCAATTCACTCGTGCGGAGATTAATCCGTTCGGCGGTTCTCTAGATATCCATTTCCGCGAGCTTTTTACTACTGACGCTGTCCACCGCGTGGTCATGGCTTGGTCTCTTGTGATTGGCTGATTCAATCGTATGTTCGTTGCAAGTGCCTCGTGATCCTTCCTTTATGCTTCCAATTTTGGTACAGTAGTTGCTCAATTTGGCCTTGAACCCGACTAATTCTAGCCGTCCCCCAAGAATAGCTACCAGCTCAGCTCCTGTTGCAATATTACGAAATGCTAGCCTCCCTTATATCCATGTCGACTTCCACAAGTACTGCCTGGGCCGTAGTAATCATAATAATAAATATGAATACTTATTTATCGAAGATCAATAAGGGTTCAATACATTCAGTTTTAGTAAAGGCTGGGTCCCATGCTCTTAGAATATTAATCAGCCTGAGATCCGTTGACCCTGGGAACAAGATTTACAAATGTGTGTGTTTGATCCAGCAGAAATAGTGCCAATGAACATCAATGAGGACCTTGCAAAGAAAATTAAGAAGTTGCCATTCTGTGGAACACTGGAAGAAAGTGAGGTCATAAGAGGATACAACGAACTGCAAACTTTAATCAAGAAGCAGATGCACGACAGGACCAAGACAGACATTGTTCGAGTTTTGCAAGGAATGAAATTTGTATTTCCAAAGTTCTCAAAATTTGTGTTGAAAACCATTTTGATACCTTGTTCAAACGCTAACTGTGAACTTTTGTTTTTCAGCTTACACTAGCACGTTAAGTGATATGTGTCACCGTTTGTCACAAGAGAATTTGGATCTCTTCACTGAAGTATACTTTGAAGGATGACTGAAATGTGTTATGTTATCCATGATATTTACAAAATCCCGCCTAAAATTTAACATTTTGAAAGTACCGAAAAATGCACTTGAAACCACCGAATTTGCCACTTTAAAATACCGCTTTCTTCACTCAGAAATCACCGAAAAATTCCTATCCCTAGGTATAGATGACACTACTGACCTAGTATACATAAACAAAAAACACGTAACTAAGACCTTGCGTTCTTATAGCAACGTATAGATTACACTACTGACCTGGTATACATAGATGGACAAACAACACGTAACTAAGATCTTGCGTTCTTATAGCAACGTACAGATGACGCTACTGACCTAGTATACATAAATGAACAAATAACACGTAACTAAGATCTTGCGTTCTTATAGTTAGAGCGCTGCGCGGATAAACAAAATATTATCCGCATCCGCACGACTGTTATTTGAATCTACTGGCATTACAATAACATTTTCATTAGATAAAGTATTAAAGCCACACATTTAGACATTTGAGGAAAAGTCGTTCCCCTAGGCTATGTATACCATGTGCTATGTTTAAAATTAATGTTATACAGCCAAAATTGCAACCCGTTACAGTTCGGAGTGTTAATTATGCTTAATGACATAATTTAAATGAGATTAGATTAAATCATCTTGCATTTGTCATGAGAAATATAACGGTAAAATATGAAAGGCTATAATGTCGATTATTCAGGTCCGTATTGACGTAACTATAACTTTGAAAGAATAATAAAATTTCCGTCTTTCAATACTAGTTATTGCTAATTACTTACAGGGACATGTTTCGAGGGCTAACACTCCCCCTTCATCAGCCTGTCCATTAGATTGAAGAACATTTTCATTATTCTTCATGTGATTTGTATGTGCTTATACAAGGAAAGTTTTCCTTTGAAGTTTTGTTGGACAGGCTGATGAAGGGGGAGTGTTAGCCCTCGAAACATGTCCCTGTAAGTAATTAGCAATGAATAGTATTGAAAGTCAGAAATTTTATTATTCTTTCGAAGTTATGAATGGCTATGTCATAGACATCCGGGTCCTTGTAATGATATTCAACAAGTTCGGATTGTATTCTAAAAACTATCCGCAAATTTACTCCAAACATTATCCGCAGCTTATCCGCTATTCCCGCAACCATGAGAACTATATCCGCAAGGCGAAAAATGTTGCGGATATCCGCGAGTTTATCCGCTTGCATTCTTATAGCAAGATATAGGTGACGCTACTGACCTAGTATACATAGTTGAACAAACAATATGTAACTAATAGCTTGTGTTCTTATAGCAAGATATAGGTGACGCTACTGACCTAGTATGCATAGTTGAACAAACAACACGTAACTATTAGCTTGCGTTCTTATGCTGGTAGCCTAATTTACCATTGCATCGGGAAAGTGATGACGCTAGTCCCCCAGCCCAATAAAAACACAGTCACAATGATATGCCAGAAGCCATTTTTCAGTGTTGCCTGCAGCCTATAGTCATAGAAGGAAATTACTCTTGAGGTGGTCAACACGAGTTCTTCAAGCTGCTCTGACAACAACTGTTAAATTAAACAACCTGTACGTGGAATCACTCAACCTAGTGCTTGCCAGCACAAGCTGCACTGAGATTCATTCTTTAATTCAAATTCTGTTGCACCAACCAGAAAAATAGTGTTTTCATTGCAAGTTTCTAATTTTGTGATATAATATATTTTATGTTTGAACATGACGATATATAAATAATATGTCAGAAAACTGTGCTATAATAAGGCTCATTATAGTACAAGTTTTCATTATGATACAGTTTCTCCCACCAATCAGAGCTTAAGAAACAGTTGTGTGACCAATTAGGTAAGGATAGCATCGCACCTGAGCTGACTTCCACGGCCTCCAATTTTAAATTTCACTGCGTGCCTAGGGTCAAAGTGGGGTATTCCAGGAGGCCATGGTCAAATAAGGTTTTCTCTGCGTCCCATGCCCTCTGTTCAGTACATAAAACTGGTGAAATCTCGACAGATATTTATGAATAGTCTATTTAGGTTCGAAGATAAAATAGTTATAATTATCGTCGAACAAAAAACAGTCGTATGCAACTCTCCTATAATTGTAATTAAGACACTCGTATGAAAATTATAAAACTCGCTACGCTCGTTTTATAAACATACTCGTGTCTTAATTATTGCCATTATAGGCTTGCTGCATAATGTACTGTTATGTTCGACCATGCCAAAATATAAATATTGTATGTCAGAAAACTGCGTCCTAAAGAGGCTCATTATAGTACAAGTTTTATTACGACACAGGTTCTCCACCAATCAGAGCTCAAGATTTCCATTACGATACAGCTGTTTGACCAATTAGGTAAGGATAACATCGCACCTGCACTCAATGCTCTTGTTTCCAAAATCCAATATGTCGGACATGATTACATGATTTGAAACTTGACAGTGTAAAGGATATTGGACCAACCATTGTGGTTACAATCCCAAATACAAACACAAAATCAGCACGAACCTTTACGGTAACAGGAATATTCTACGAAATATGCAAGAAATTTATAAATCCACGTCCAGAAGTTTGCAACATTCCATCCTTCTTTAGAAAATTAACGACATGGAAAGTACACCATCCAAAATGTTCGCATAAATAAACTGGGGAAAATGAAATGAAGAAAGAGCACTGTACGTTAATATCCCCAACTCCAATTTGTACATAGGGCATTGATTTCGTAGGAGTTCGGCGACAATTTTAGTGAATGCTGGTGCTGATAATAATGACACTAGAGCGTCATGGAGGCTGGAAACATATGACATTGCCAAGGTCTTTGATCCACGCATGCGCTCTGTTCAGTAAATGCAACTGGCGGTATATCGACAAATATTTATGAATATTTATGTTCCAATATAAAATAAAGTTATATATAAATAAATATAAATATAAATAAATATAGCCAACAGACAAAGGATAAGGGGAACCCAGCTTTTCCGAACTGATCCAGAATACCTTGAATTCAACAAGATGAACATCATTGAAGAAATCCGTCAAATGGATACCACGAGCAGGTCTGAACTTGCAGAGAAAATGAAACAAGCAATAAAATTCGGTCAACCTCCGAGAAAGTGAAAACATAGGTGGAGGAACATCACATGCGATCATGCTATTGAATATAGGTTTAAAGCATGGAATAATTTCAATAGCCATAAAACAACAGAACAAGTAGTTCCGTGAAGAACTATACAGACTATTTTCTTATATCCTACTTATGTTAATTGTCTCTATCAACATACAAAATTTCAGTTTGATTGCTGTAATAGATTCGTAGATATTGAGAACCGACTAAATATTTCGGATGGTCACCATGTTGGCTTTTATATATGTAGGTCCTAGAGTTATGTACTGTTACATGAAGATTATTGTGTATGTGTAGCATTCAAACTTCAATCGCATGATTAGGACACAAGAAGTAACAATGAGATTTTAAATTTCGCACAGCTGCCATCTTGTGGTTATGAAAACAATTGAAATATATTAGATGCCAGTGGATTAACATTCGTATAAGGATTTACTGTACCAAGTTTCACTGCACTCGGAAGGTTAAATTGCGAGAAATGTCCGTGTGAATATTTATAATTCGCGTCACCGCCATGTTGGATTTGTGATCACCAGGTTATTTAAAGTCCTATAGGTGAACTTAACTTCATAGCCCCTATGAACATAAAAACAATTCCGTTTGATTGCTATAATAGATTCGTAGATATTCAGAGCCGTCTAAATAATTCGGATGGTCGCCATGTATGATTGTTAAATGTATAGGCCATAGAGTCATGTACCATTAAAGGAAAATTATTGCGTAGGTTCATTATTCAAACTTTCACTTCGATCGCATGATTACGACACAAGAAAGAAACACTTAATTATAAAATTCGCACAGCCGCCATTTTGAGGTTATGTAAACAATTGAACTAAATTGGATACCAGTGCATTACAATGTGTATTAATATTTCCTGTACCAGATTTCATTCGTTTGGATCATTAAATCGCGAGAAAGGTTTATTAAAATGTTTAATTCGCTTGGCCGCCATGTTCGTTTTGTAGTTAACTGGCTTTTGAAAGTCTTATAGATGATCTTCCAGTAGTGCCCTTTATCTCCGTACAAAATTTCAGGGTGATACCGCTAATAGTTTCAGAGATATACAATACCGGTGAAATATTTCGCACATCCGCCATCTTGTGGTTATGTAAACAATTGAACGATGTTTTATGTCGGTACATTACAATGTGTATAAACATACACTCTACCAAGTTTTATTGCGTTTGGTTTGTTAAATCGTGAGAAACGTCTATTTAAAAGTCGCAAATTCGCGTGGCTGCCATGTTGGTTTTGTAGTTACCAGTTTTTCAATAGTCACATAGGTGAACTTCTAGTAGTTCCCTTTATAACCATAAAAAATTCCAGGGTGATATCGGGAATAGTTTCGGAGATATTGAATGCTGGTGAAATATTTCGCACAGCCGCCATGTTGGATTGGTGAGACGTAACAAACTTTGAAGGGCACGGTCGGGGTCGCCCGGAGTAGTGCTATGAACTTACCGAGTTTCATTGAAATCGCTCCAGCCGTATAGACGTTATTAGGGACACACACACACACACACACACACACACACACACACACACCTCACTCACACACACACACACACGCACACACAGACACACGGACAAAAGGTGATCTCATAAGCCTTTTTTTTTCAAAATTGAAAATAGGCTAAAAATGGCAAGAATTTGTGCAGGTTTGGAAAAACACTTCTAAAATTATTCGCCGAGAAAAGCGCAATTATGGTAATAATAGGCTAAATGAAATAGAACAGGACTTCACCAGAAATTTTTACAAGACCTTTAGAGAAAATATAGCAGGCTTTCAACCTCCTAGTTTATGCTTCCAACGACCTGATGGATCTCTGGAATCAAATACGAGCAATAATTGTGAAATTCTAGCTAAATATTTCAGTACAGTCCTTGATTGCGAAGCACCTTCTGAACAACTTCAATTTGCAAAACCAGTGCCCAACCTTGATTCACTTCCACCATCACATGAAGAAATAGTGGACATAATCAAGTCATTAAAAAACAATAGAGCCCCTGGCGAAGATGGACTTATTGCAGAAGTTTGGAAATTGGATCATGAACACATAACACCAAAAATTCACAGAATAATATCAGATGTCTGGAAAACAGAGAAAATCCCAAAAGAATGGAAGAGTGCTTTGATACACCCACTCCATAAGAAGGGAAGCAAAACTGATCCGAATAATTATAGAGGAATTTCGCTTCTTCCAGTCGCTTATAAAATTCTCTCTAAAGCTTTGCTGAATCGACTCGAGCCACAGGTGGACCACCATATTGGAGAATATCAGGCAGGTTTCAGGAAGGGAAGGTCCTGTATTGAGCAGATCTGGAACCTCAAGACCATACTGCACATCCGACGATGCAGGAACACTACAGTCACATTTGTGGATTTCAAAAAGGCTTACGATTAGGTTGACAGACAAACCTAGTTTAACAGACTAGAAGAATTAGGAGTTGACAGGAAGACCAGGGCCATCATCTAGGAAACATTATTGGGAACTACCTCACAGGTGAAATTCATGGGAGAAATCTCTAACTCTTTTGCAATACATACTGGAGTTCGACAAGGGGATGGTTTATCACCACTCTTGTTCAACATCGAACTGGACAAAATCATCACAGGAAGGGAAAAGCATGTGAAAGGTATCCAAATTGGAAAGGAGAAAGGGAAAAGAGTCACTGTGAAATGCTTAGCCTTTGCAGATGATCTGGCCATCTTAACAAACAACAAGGATGAAGCCATATTAGCGCTAGAGAAACTACATGAAATCTCCAGTAAAACGGGGCTTGATATTTCCTATGAAAAAAAACACAGTATATGGATACCAAATCAACAGAAAACATCACCTTGCGAACGCAATATGGAAAAATCTCGCAGGTCACTCACTTCAAATATTTAGGAGAAGCCATCCAACCCACAGGATTGAACACAATTTCTAATGCAGATAGAATAGTAAAATTGCAGAAGGCGTACAAGCTGACATGGAATCATTATAACAAAAGAGCAGTATCTCGCTATGCAAAACTGCGCCATTATAACACAGTTGTCTTGCCTGAAGCCTTGTACGCGGCAGAAACCACCGTCATTAGAGGAATGACAAGAATTCATGATATTGAGAAACAGGAACGAAAAATTCTTAGGAATATCCATGGCGCTGTTTTCCGTAATGGAATTTGGGTCAAGAGACCAACAAAGGAACTTTATGAAAATACAGACACCATTATAGATAAATTTAGGAAGAGACGTCTGCAGTTCTATGGACACATATATAGGATGGATGAGAACAGACTCACTAAGAAGATTTTCAATATCGTGAATGCAAGTAAATTAAAGACCAGTTGGATTAAAGAAGTACATGAAGACATGGAATTACTTAAAATCTCTGAAGACGACATTAAGGACAGAGAACAATTTAGAAATAAAATCAGAAACACGAAAATTGTACAAGTGTCAAGGAAGGACACATCAGGGAAAAAATGGACAGAGGAAAGGAAGAAAAAGCACAGTGAACTAATGAAGAGGTTTTGGGAAGAAAAGAAGAGAGGAAAAGGAAGTGAAGCTGTGATTGGCTCAAGTTCTCACGCTCTCATGAAGGGGAATAATCAGAAATAATAATAATAATAATAATAGACTAGATAATCCCATAAGGGCAAAGGCCTCCTGCGAACAGGGACGTGCTCTGGTTTAAACTCGTTAGGCGAGCAAGTCCTAAGGAGTTATAACGTTATTAAGTTATAATTATCGTCAAACATAAACTGTCGTATGCAACTCGCCTATAATGGTAATTATGGAAATAATAAATTATAAACATACTCGTGTCTTAATTATTACTAGAGCTCGGATTTTTAGGTATTTTTTTATATTTAAATACATATTTTAAGCATTTTTTCTATAAATCGTTAAATTCCTGCTTTTCACTTATTAGCACATAAATATACATAATATTTACATTTTTAAATTCAGTTTATTGCATTTTTGTTTTGTGTTACTTCAACGGGGAAGAACCTGTGAGCTATCTAATCTCCATGCAGAGCGTATATCAGCTTGCAACTGTGTTATTCTTAACTTGTCGCCCCGTGCCACTCACTGTGGAAGCCGGTGATTTCCTTTTCCATACCCATATTGCACCACGTGCTAGACCTACCTGGAACCAGTGTCACTCACATGCAGTTCATTTCTAGCTCTGTGAAGTGTAAGGCAGTTGTACGATGCCTAAAGTGAAAACAATTACAAGATATCGTCTGTTGCAGACATTAAAGAGAATTTTATTTCTGATGGGAGCGTTCTGTTCTGCCAACCGTGTGGGAAAGCAATCAAGGCTGAACAGCGATCTCAAGTTACACAACACCACAGGGGCATGCCTGGTGAAGAGTAAATTCATAGTATTACACCACTACAGATAAAGAGAGAGAGAGAGAGAGAGAGAGAGAGAGAGAGAGACGAGAAGGAAGGAAATGAGCATTCTTGTATTGTTATTATGTCGCCTCCGTGGTGTATTGGTCAGCGTGCTTAGCTGCCATCCCGGAGGTCCGAGGTTCAATTTCCTGCTCTGCCACGAAATTTGAAATGTGGTATGAGGACTGGAACGGTGTCTACTCATCCTCGGGTGGTCCAATTGAGTAGAGGGGGTTCGATTCCCTTCTCAGACATCCCCGAAGTGGTATTCCGTGGTTTCCAACATCTTTCTCCGGGAAAATACCGGGATAGTACCTAACGTAAGGCCACGGCCGCCTACTTCCCACTTCCCTGCCTATCCCTCCCAATCTTCCCTTCCCATCTCTCATGAGACCCCTGTTCGCTTTGCAGGTGAGGCCGCCTGGGCGAGGTGATCGTCCCACCTCCCCAGTTGTATCCCCCGACCCGATGTTTCAAGCTCCAGAACACTGCCCTGGATGCGGTAGTGGTGGAATCCCACGCTGAATCACAGGGAAAAGCCAACCTGGAGGGTAAACCGACCAAAAAAATAATTTCACGGCGTTATCCTCAGCTAAGAAGCACGATTGAACCTACCACACAGATGAATTATAGGGGAGGTAGCGTGCAGTTCGCTACTCCTGCGCGGGTCCGGGCGGGGACACCAAGAGCACGCTGATGAGACAGCTTGGTATCCTAGGCGAAACCCCACACAAGATACGGCACAAACCTAGAAAAATTGCTGAGTTTTAATTCATTGGCCGTGAAAGACAATATACCATTATTATTATTATTGTTGAGTTAATTGTGGTCGGGTACTTGGTATGGCGTGAGGGTGGTTTTCACAGTCTCAAAAAGGTTGAGAACGCCAGCTCTAGAAAAATCACCAGTTGTGATGATCGAGTGAAAAACAATTCGTTTTTTTAATAGTACATTATGCAACAAGCCTATAATGGCAATAAGTAAGACACGAGTATGTTTATAAAACGAGTGAAGCGAGTTTTATAATTTCCATACGAGTGTCTTAATTACCATTATTGACGAGTTGCATACGACTCTTTATGTTCGACGATAATTATAACTATTTTATGATCGATCATAAATATTCCTATCTGTCGAAATTTCGCCAGTTTTATGTACTGAACAGTGCGCATGGGACGCAGAGAATACCTTGTATTTGACCATGGCCTCCTCAATTACTCGACTATGACACTAGGCCACGCAGTGACATTTCAAATGGGAGGCCGTGGAAGTCAGCGCAGGTGCGATGCTATGCACTCCTAATTGGTCACACAACTGTTTCTTGAGCTCTGATTGGTGGGAGAAACTGTTTCATAATGAAAACTTGTACTATAATGAGCCTCATTACACAGGGTTTTTCATATAAAATACGAGCGCCAAGCGGCGGCTTTATTTACCGCTGCTGCGGTCACTTGGCCGAGCTTTTGGCGCGCCAAGGCCCCCTGTTTTAAGCGTGTGTACAATCCTATATGATGCAGCGGCCTTGCTAGCGTGTGTACACTGCTGAAATCTTACTTTAGTTAGTTATTGTTGATGAAACTGAAACCCCTATAGTATTGAAAGCGCGCGCATAGTACATACGATGGCTGTTTTTTTTCTTTCTTTTTTTTCTGTTTCGATGGACTGTATAAAAATAACAGATTGACATTACCAAACTTGACCTTGCAATAAGCGTGCAGTTGTTCAGTCGCCAGTCTAAACCTCAAGTGCGAACATGGTGAGACAGTTATCATTGCAACATCGTTTTTTTTTAATGTAAAACTTATTTTAAGTACGAGTAGGCTCAGCGGGTACGTGATGCATTTGTTCAGCAATTTCCTTATGAAGTGCCACCTTCACTTGCACAGATTCACGTAATTGCAAATAAGTTTAGCAATACTGGCTCGGTGCTCAATAAAAAACATGCCCGCACACGAACAGTTTTTACAGAGGATGAGCTAGATGACATTGGCGAGAATCTTGAACGGTCTCTGAATAAATCAGTCACAAAATTAGCACAACAAGTAGGGGTTTCGGTTTCATCAACTAACTAACTAACTAAAGTAAGATTTCAGCATTTTACACACGCTAGCAAGGCCGCTGCATCATATAGGATTGGACACGCGCTTAAAGCAGGGGGCCTTGGAGCGCCACAAGCTCGGCCAAGGTGACCGCAGCTACGGTTAACGAAGCCGCCACTTGGCGCTCTTATTTTATATGAAAGACCCTGTAGTACAGTTTTCTGACATTTAATATTTACATTTCGTCAGGGTCGAACATAAGGATGGTAAAGCAACAAAGAGGGTAGCCAATGTCAGCGCACCGGGATTCAAACATCCGAGCTTCGCTGCTGGGTGAGATCTTCAGTGAATGGTAATAAAGTTCGTCCCCTGCACATTATATATAACTGTAGACTAATTACTCCTCTCGTATGTTGATTAAAGACCACACATAGCAACCTGTCGTTAAAATTTGAACCACATCCACCACCCCCACCCCTTTTCTCCTCCCTCCAACCCCTCCCTCTCTCTCTGGAAATGAGTAATTTATTTTTAAACTGGTAATTAATGAAGCACAATTTTTGTTCATGCAACGAAACGCAACGCTGTTTGATATTTTAAGGTTAAAAATTAATTTTTCGTTGGCAAACATTTTTTCATGCGTTATTGGCTTCTCTCTCCATCTCTCTCCCTCTTGGTGGTACATTATTATTACACGGACGATAATAATCAACCTCTTCTCCCCTCCCCTCCCCATCCACCAATCCCAAACAGAAAATGGATACCACACCTCATACAGTACGATGAATGCCAGAATATTTTATATTCATGTAAGGGTTAAAGGAAGGAAGGAAGCTTGTAGTTTAACGTGACCGTTAATCTTGAGATCATGAGCCACGGGACCTCCATTTTACGTGGAATCCGAACCACAGGACATGGCATTTCACTTCGAAAAATGTAAGGGTTAAGAAAACTGAAATAATGATGATGATAATGATAATAATAATAATAATAATAATAATAATAATAATAATAATAATAATAATAATAATAATAATAATAATAATAATAATAATATAATAATAATAGTTGCCTCTTTAGCGTAGCGGTCAGCATGGTTAGCTGCCGCCCCGGAGGTCCTAGGTTCGATTCCCGGCTCTGCCACGAAATTTGAAAAGTGGTATGAGGACTGGAACGGGGTCTACTCAGCCTCGGGTGTTCCAAATGAGTAGAGGGGGTTCGATTCCCACCTCAGCCATCTTCGAAGTGGTTTTCCGTGGTTTCCCACTTCGTCTTCAGGCAAATGCCGGGATGGTACCTTCTTCAAGGCCACGGCCGCCTCCTTCCCTCTTCCTTGCCTATCCATCCTGCCCATCCCTTACCATCCCTCATGAGGCCCCTGCTCGCTTTGCAGGTGAGGCTGCCTGGGCGAGGTGCCAATCACACCTCACCAGTTGTATCCACTCCGATTAGATGTTCCCAGCTCTAGGACACTGCTCGTAGAGGCGGTAGTGGTGAGTTCCCTCGCTGAGTCCGTGGGTTCCACCAACCTGGAGGGTAAACGACTAAGAAAAGAAGAAATATAATAATAATAATATCGTATGGCCTCGGATCCCGGGTGCAAGCTTTGTAATTTGACACCCAAAGGGTAGCTTGCATCTCGAATTTCGTTGTTCCTTGAATCACTATGAAAGTCAAGGAGGTTAGATATCTAAGCTCCTTGAACACTATAACGCTTTCTTGTAGAGAAATGAGGAACTTTGTGTTGACGGAAACTCCCGAGATTAATTTTGCCATTATGAACACGGCCTACTAAATTCAAATGGGTTCTTTGACATGGCAACATCGTATGACATGCGTGTCGTATTTTTGCCGCCTTTCAATATCACTTACCACGGCCAGGAGCGAGGGTAGTTTGCATCTCGAATTTCGTTGTTCCTTGAAGCACTGTGAAAGTCAAGGAGGTTAGATATCTACTGTAAGCTCCTTGGACACTATAACGCATTCTAGTAGAGAAATGAGTAACTTTGTGTTGGCGGAAACTCCCGAGATTAATTTTGCCATTATGAACACGGCCTACTGAATTCAAATGGGTTCTTTGACATGCCAACATCGTATGACATGCGTGTCATATTTTTGCCGCCTTTCAAAAATCACTTACCACGGCCAGGAGCGAACCTGCAATCTTGGGGTTGGTAGACCAACACGCTATCCACTCACCCACCGTGGCAAGCTATGATAATGATAATTGTTGTTTTAAGGGGCCTAACATCTAGGTTATCGGTCGCTAATGGTTTGGGTGATGGTGAAAATGATAACGAAAACTAACTATACACTTAAATACTCCCCCCAGGTGCTCACAACTTGTGGGACGTAGGTTGGCGACCACGGGGCTTCAGCTGAGACCTGCATTGCTTCCACTTACTTGTGCCAGGCTCCTCTCTGCTATCTTTCCTCTCGACCTCCCTTGGTCAACTCTTGTTCCTTTCCGACCCCGACGGTATTAGGGTGTCCGAGGCTTAGGGAGACTTTCACTTTCCCGCCTTAATTGGCCGTTGTCTCATCTTTTCTGATTCCCTCCTTCTGCGAGGGGTCAGACCTCTTGTTTTTCTTTTCATGTTATCTCCTGCCTTCTGCTCAAGGCCCTCAAGGAGGCAGGGTGTGTGTAGCCCCACCACTTCTGGTGCACCCTGGATTGTACTACACCCTCAAGGGCTCACGGCTGGTGAGCTCGGGAGTTGGCGACCCCGAGGGATTCCTGAGCTGGGTCCGGTATTTCCCCCTTTTCTATTGCCTTTGGGGGGACCCCCTCCTCTTTCCCTTTCCTATCTGCCTTTCATGGCTCTCCTTCCTTCCAAGTCCCTCAATTTTAATTTATCGAGGGTTGAGGGCATTTCTTTTCCTTCTGTCTTTTATTTCCCTTATTCCTTTCTATCGACCTTATCCTCTTCTAGCCCGTAAGTTTTGTAGTAACTTCTAGTTGTGGTTTCATTTTCAGTATCAGCCGCAATAAATCAGAAACCTCTAAGGACATCAAATTGGCAGGTGAAAAGCTGAAGGAAGTAGGAGACTTCTGTTACTTAGGAAGCAAAATAACCAGTGATGGACGAAGCAAAGAGGATATAAAAATTAGGTTGGCTCAGGCAAGGAAAGAATTTCCACAAAAAAGGAATCTGTTGACATCGAATATAGATTTAGGTATTAGGAAGTCATTTTTGAAAACCTTTGTCTGGAGTGTGGCGCTATATGGAAGTGAAACTTGGACTATTGGTGCAGCAGAAAAGAGGAGAATTGAAGCATTTGAAATGTGGTGTTACAGGAGAATGATGAAGATCAGATGAGTAGAGAGGGTGACAAATGAAGAGGTATTAAGACGAGTGGGAGAGGAGAGATGTTTCTGGCGACTGCTAATGAAGAGAAGAGATAGGATAGTAGGACACATACTAAGACACCCAGGAATAGCAAGCTTAGTTATGGAAGGAAGGGTTGAGCACAAGAACTGTAGTGGTAGACCAAGGTTAGAATATGTTAAACAGATTGCTTCGGATGTAGGGTGTGGTAGCTATGAAGAGATGAAACGATTAGCTCAAGACAGGGAGTCATGGAGGGCTGCATCAAACCAGTCAAAAGACTGATGACTCAAACAACAACAACAAACCATTAGGGGCCGATAACCTAGATGTTTTTTGGCCCCTTAAAACAACAATTATCATCATCATCATCATCATCAACACTTATATACTCGATGAAGAAATGGGAAAACAAAAGAAGAATAAGGTAAGTAAACGACAAGAGAAGAAGAAATGCCATAAACACTCGAGGATTGAGGGACTTGGAAGGAAGGAGAGTCATGAAAGGCTGATAGAAAAGGGAAGGAGGAGAGAGTCCGCCCCGGAGTCATTGGGAAAATGTGAAAAGCACGGACCCAGCTCAGGAATCCCTCAGTGTTGCTAACTCTCGAACTCGCCAGCCTTGAGCACTTGAGGGTGTAGCACTATCCAGGGTGCACAGTAAGTTGTGGGGCTATAAACACTCTGCCTCCTTAAGGGCCTTGAGCAGAAGGCAGGAGAAATCAAGAAGAGAAAAGAAGAATGAGAATATCAGGAAAGATGAAACATTTGCCAATTAAGGCGGGAAAGTGAAGACACCCTAGGACTCGGTTACCCTAATACCGTCGGGGTCGGAAAAGAACAAGAGTTGACCAAGGAAGGTCGACAGGAAAGATGCCAGAGAGGAGCCCGGCACAAGTAAGTGGAAGTAATGCCAAACTCAGTTGGGATACCGTGGTAACTAGTTGTGAGTCCATGGAGGTGTTCCTATATACAATACTTTCCATTGCAAAATGTACAATATACTGTAAATAATAATATTATAACGTCTGAGTAATATTATAAATCAATAAATATAAAAAACAATTAAGTGAAAAACCAACCTTGCCCGGTTTCAAACCCCAGCTGAACGGGTGACAGTTCGTCACGCTACCACTCGTCCAAACCTAACCATTGCTACATCGGTGTTATCAACAACCTTAGATGAAACTTCTTGGCAAATAATGATTTGGAATAAAGGAGTTCTTCAGCGTAGTATGCCTTTATTATAGACCATTTCATACTAAATTTATATTATTTCTATCAGTATAATACATTCAACAACGTCAAACTACGTACCTTGAACCTATGTACCTTACAACAGGCATCAGGCGTCATCTTGTCATGTGACCAAGCACGGCTCAGCCTGAGCGCTGCTGAAGTCACTGCTAAATAAAAATCCACAGCCTGCTTCCAGTCGACGACCGGGTCAGGGAATGGAATGAAGCCCCCATCTAGCGGCGAGGATATGAACTGTGCCGGCTGCCGAAGCCTGTAGACCTCCTCTGGGGCAATGATTAAATGAATGACAGATGAAATGAAATGATAGGGGAGAACGTTGCTGGAATGAAATTGTGACAGGGTAAACCGGAGTACCCGGAGAAAAACCTGTCTGCCTCCGCTTTGTCCAGCACAAATCTAACATGGAGTGACCGAGATTTGAACCACGTACCCAGCGGTGAGAGGCCGGCGTGCAGCCGCCTTAGCCACGGAGGCTTTGAAGTCACTGCTACGGTATAATATTTTAATACCAAGTTATAATTAAAGCCCTGCGCGGATGCGGATATCCGCAACATTTTTCGCCATGCGGATATAGTTTGCATGGCTTTTCGGATAGCGGATAAGCTGCGGATAATATTTGGAGTAAATTTGCGGATAGTTTTTAGAATACAATCCGAACTTGTTGATTATCATGTGGAAAGTTGGGTAATTGTGCGCATCTATGTTTTTCGAATTAATAGTACAACTAGCAACTCAGTTCCCTGCTACCCTTAAGCTGTCATCGTACCTATCAGATAGGGACAGTCAGCATGATGCCAGTTGCTATGTGATAGCCGTGAGGCTTGGATGAAGAAACTTTACACGTTGCATGTTATTTTCTGTAGCCAGCAAATAAGAAGGTAAGTCTACAGTTGTTGTTGTTTTAAATGCCAGTTTTTACAGTGTTTATGCATGTGGTTATTTTTCAATAGATTAGTTTACCGGGACTCATTGAGTTACGTTTTAAAAGCAGAGTGGGGTAATGGTGCGCAGAACATAATGATATAAGTAAATACAACGCGAAATTAATGGCAAAATATTTCGTGTTTGTTCTCCAGATGCCAAGAAATTATACGCTGAAAACGGAGAAAAACTCCTACCCAGCAGAAAATATGTAGAAAGCTCTACGTGCAATTAGGGATGATGGGAGGAAAATGAGGGAAGTAGGGAGACGTTTCAACATTTCCGAGTCAACCGTACGAAAGCGGTTGCTGCAAATTAGGCTTGTTCTACCTCATCTAGGCCGTAAACCTGTTTTTACCAACGAAATGGAGTCACAATTATCCGAATACGTTTTGACACTGGCAAAATTATTTTATGGCTTAACGCCCACCAAGCTTGTCAGACGGTTTGCGTTCAAGTTTGCAGAGGAGAATAAGATTCCCCATAATTTCAATAAAATTAAAGATCTAGCAGGCAAAGATTGGTTGTATGGGTTCCTGAAAAGAAATCCCACATTAACGTTGAGACAACCTGAAAAAACAAGCCTAATTTGGATTGCCTCCTTTAATGCTGACGAAACGAAGATATTTTATTCTAATATCCAAAACTGCAGAATTTTAGTATCATTGCATTGTTATGCTATTGTAAAAAGCATTGGAATATTCTAATGTTAATGCACAATGCAAGTTTCAGCCAATTCACATTGTATTATTATGGCTTTCCAACATTCATCCCATGCTCACAATTCCCCAACCCATGCACATGATTACCCTGCAGGGTGGGTAATGGTGCGCAAGTGCATATTTGAGAGATTTTGAATTCTAGTCCATCAAATGTATTTTTGAATTAAATTTGTTTCTGCACACCGAATATAGGATTACTAAGGCTCCCTTATTCATAACTGCAGCTGTGTTATCTATTATGAGACCATCACAAGACCGATTCTTGCTTAAGTGCGCACAATTCCCCCACTCTCCCTTACTAGGGCCCGAATGTTCATGACTTTTTTTCGATATGTTTTTTCTTGACAAATCTAAGATGATGATTTACGCTATCATCATCATCATCTTGAGCAGTTTCCAACAGCTGGTCGGGTCTGCTTGGAACATAAGCCTCTCCATCGTTTCCTGTCCATCCACCATCTCTCGTCATTTACTGTGTCCCAGCACACTCCTCTTTCCTCCGCACTCTTCCTAACTCCTTTTGTCCATCTGTCCCTTGGTCTTCCCCTTGGCCTCCTTCCCTTCATTTCCATTCCAAACATCTTCTTCGGTATCCTCTCCTCTTGCATCCTCCTCACATGTCCATACCATTGTAGCCTAGATCGCTCTATTCTATTTTGCAATGGTTCCTCTCTTACCATCTCTCTGACTATCTCATTCCTTACTCTGTCCATTCTTGTCACTCCTACCCTACTCCTCTGGAACTTCATCTCCACTGCTCGTATTTTATTTTTGTCCCTTTCCTTCATCACCCATGTTTCTGAACCATATGTCAAAATTGGCACAAAGTAGGTCTTGTAGATGATTCCTTTACATTTTTGTGGTACATCTTTATTCCATAACATCCCCTTAACACTCTTGAAAAATCCATCTGCGCACCTTCCCCTTTCATTTATTTCCATCCTATTGCCTCCCTTTTCTTCAATTATGCTTCCCAAGTACTTGAAGCATTCTACTTTCTGCAACTGCTGTCCTCCAAGTGTTATGCCCATATCCAGTCTGTTCTTCCTCCTCGTTGTGATGACCACTTCACTCTTTTGTGCTGAGAACTTCATCCCATATGATAACACTACCTTCTCCCACGCTAATTCCATTCAAATGTCATTAAGGATAATCAACACTTCGAACTAAAAGGGTTGCAATTATAGCTGTGTAACATTCATTTTAAACATAGCACATGATATACATAGGCTAGGGGAACCACTTTGTACTCAAATGTCTAAAAGATAAAGTATACAGTAAAGCAACACATTGAAAATATTATTGTAATGCCAGTAGATTCGGATAGCAAACTTGTGGATAACAGTCGTGCGGATGCGGGGCGGATGTGGATAACAGTCGTGCGGATGCGGGGCGGATGCGGATAACGTTTTGTTTATCCTCGCAGGGCTCTATAAACCAACGGGTCGCGCCCTTGAGGAGAGTTTAAACCACCCTCTTTTCGATACGCGGAACTGGTTGTTCATATGTTATAGATTATAATGTATGCATGATTCACACGGCCGCCATCTTGGAACGGTTTGGCTGATGACCTTGTATTTTGGGCACAGACGTGTCTCATATGAAATACCTTGCTAGAGTTATGTACCAAATTTGATTTCGTCGTGCTTGAATTGATAGGCGGGAGACAGACACACACATACACACACACACACACATACAGACTGGCTGCGTGGCTCAGCGGTAACGATCTCGCCCGATGTGCTCAAGGTTGCAGGATCCAATCCTTGCACAGTCCGTTGGCATTTGAGGGTGCGCAAATACAACGAAACTGGCACGTTAAAGATCCCCTTTGGAGCAAGATTCTGGCGCCCAGCTTCTCTAAAAGCCGCAGTAGTAAAATGAGTCGTAAAACCAGGAAACTTATTCATATTATTACAAACACACACACGAACGTTTGGCCCGCGTGGATCTCATACGTCTACTTTCATTTTTTTTTTCAAAAATCGAAATGTTAAAAAAGAAGAAATCTAATTTGTTGCAATGTTAATTAATAACAAGAAGTTCCGTGAAGAACTATACAGCCTACTTTTCATGCCAATGATTATTCTACAGTATATGAACCTATCTAGAATAATGACAAAATTAAGTTGGTAATATCGAAATATCAAATTAGTTATAAATATACCTGGTATAATGCAGCCTGATAGAACACTATAGTTGGCAGCCCTGGTGACTGAATATATTCTTAGTTCAATCTCTTAAGGTGCAGAATACAAAATTAGGTTGAAGTCCAATGGACGTTACATGCAGTTAGACACTGGATCTATCAGCACGCGTAAAAGCATGTTGCCAACAATACCATGCGTGTGCTGGTCAGAAATAATCTGAATTATTATGATATCTTGTTGTGCCAATTTTGGATGAAATCCATTTGTTAGTATAGAAGTTACATGTATTTTAAAATTAGACGTATCAGCAGGCATAGAATCATGTTGGCAGCACTGCCTTGTATTAATTACTCCAAATTAATCTACAATGACAGGTGCTATACGTGTGCAAAGTATAGAGCTGTTGGCTTGCATACTATCTGATATATTGATATTAGGCTAAAAAATATAGACAGCATTTATTAACAGTTGGCAGCCCTGATTGCTCTTAACAATACTTATAGTCATTCTGTTATGGTACACATAGCACATACGAAATTTGGTTGCAACCCAACTGATAGTATAGAAGTTACATGTATTTAAAAATTGGTAATATCAGCAGGCTTAAAATCATGTTGGTAGAACTGACGTTTATAAGTTACTCAAAATTAATCTAAAATGTCAGAATATACGTGTGCATAGTTTAAAGCTGTTGGCTTGCATACTTTCTGATATATTGGTATTTGGATAAAAAAATAGAGAGAGCAATTATTAACAGTTGGTAGCCCTGGTGGCTCTTAAGAATACGTTCAATCATATCTGCTTATATACAGATATTACATACAAAATTTGGTTGAAATCCAATTGATAGTGTAGAAGTTATATGCATTTAAACATTGGACCTATCAGAAGGCTTAAAATTATTTTGGCAACACTGTCATTGTTGGCCTCCTGAAAATTAAACTGAAATAGTATTTTCTGCATGTGTACCAATTTTGGAATAGCTCCCATGCATACCTTGCGAGATATCCAACATGGAGCTCAAATTTCTAGTGCGTTTTTTCAGCAGTTGGTAGCACTGACATCATTTTCAAATATGGACGTGAGATATTCCGGTGCACATCTTTACTCATACTAAATTTGGTTTTGATTGCTGCAGCCGTTTAGGAGTTGATAGGGGGGACACACACACAGCCAGACAGACAGACAGACAGAAGGACAGACAGACAGACAGACAGACACACATTTTCCCGGATCGATCTCATAAGTCTACTTTTTCCTCATTTTTGCAAAATGTGAAAAGTAGGCTAAAAATGTTCTGAAAAACTTCACAAGTGATATATTAAAATGTAATAAAAGAAACGTATAAGATAGGGTACAATTGTGTTGACCGACCGAAAAACAATACATTTCGATTACTAAGGTAACACTGAAAAATACCTCCGAACGCAATAAGAGAAAGTATTCCGTGAAGAAATAAATAGCCTTTTTTCATATATCCAATTGGTCGTCTCCGTTAAAAACTCTCGCACCTATTAAAAGGATCGCCATGTTGGATTGTTCTATATGTAGGCCATATAGTAATGGACCAGTAGATGAAAATTGCGTTGGTTCATTATACAAATATTCACTTTGACCCCATGATTGGGATGCCAAAGATTAAAATTTTAAGATTTCGCAAAGCCGCCATATTAAGTATATGAAAATAATTGAATTAAATTAGAAGCTGGTAGAATAATATTTGTATAAATATTTCCAGTAGCAAGTGTCACTGCACTCGGATGATGAAATCGCGAGAAAACTCAATTTAAAAATCTTAATTTTTCTTGGTAGCCATGTTGGTTCTGTACTAAACAGGTTTTCTTTAAAGTTACATAGATGAGCTTACCTTAGTATTCTCTATCACCCTACTAAATTTCAGGCTGGTATATGTAACAGTTTTTGATATATAGAATTCTGGTGAGATATTTCACACGGCCACCATGTTGGATTGATGAAACTTATTAAAATTAGAAAAGCACAGCCGAGGTTGGACCAGTAGGATATATGAAAATACTGTAGGCTATTTAGTTCTTCACGGAACTACTTGTTGTACATAAAAGCGTGTTATTTTGTGTCAAATATCTTAAATAATATGTAACATTTTTCATGTAAGGAATTATGAATACTTGTTTTCCCGCCTGATGTAACTGGAGACAATTTGCGTTGACCGACGAGGAAGCTATCTTTATTAAAATTAAGAGTTTAGTTTGAAGACAATATTTTCACATTCCGTGTTGAGCTATCTTTCTTCCCCACTGCTTCGATATCACAACCCCCTACCCACCCCAAGGGAGATTATACAAGGCGTTCCCTTCAGTTTCAAACCACATATAACCTAAGCTATTAGAACAGAACAGAAATCTGCCTCCCCCAATAATAAACGTATTGTCAGCAGTTATGGGGGTGGAGGAAGAGACAAAAAAAATTGCCTTTAGTCTTCCGTTTATATGGAATCCTTTGTAGCACCGTCCGACTTAATGACGCAGTGGAAATACGAATAAAACGGAATCGCAAGCATTGATATTTGAATTTGATGCCAGAGAAAAGTGCGCATAAAAAAAAAACCTTCAACTCATATATCCCTCTGGGCTGATTACGACTGACATGATGATAAAATTCCATGTATGTAACGTAGAAAGGGTATTAAGATCTCTTTGATGTCCTAATTGTGTGTGATATTATTGCATCACCGACTATAGGTAATGAATTGGTAAATTAGGGAATAGGATGTAATGTATGCGATATGAATCAAGCAAGAGTTAAAGTATAAAACGTTCCTCCGGGTAATTCCTTGAAGGCAATTACATACAGAGAGATTAATCTCTCATTTCATAGGAATTCATATTTTTTCGCGAACAGGTTTGAGTCCTGGTATCGTTAGCTCCAGTGCCGGATTAAGGTAAAATGAGGCCCAAGTCCCTCAGAATTTTTGGGGCCCCTTTACTCTTAGCCTACTTTTCACATTTCGCAAAAATGAGGAAAAAGTAGACTTATGAGATCGATCCGGGCAAATGTGTGTCTGTCTGTCTGTCCTTCTGTCTGTCTGGCTGCAGCAATCGAAACCAAATTTAGTATGAGTAAAGATGTATACCGGAATATCTCACGTCCATATTTGAAAATGATGTCAGTGCTAGCAACTGCTGAAAAAACGTACTAGAAATTTAAGCTCCATGTTGGATATTTTGGAAGGTATGCATGGGAGCTATTCCAAAATTGGCACACATGTATATAACACTATTTCAGATTAATTTCCAGGAGGCTATACATGACAGTGTTGCCAAAATAATGTTAAGCCTTCTGATAGGTCCAATTTTTAAATGCCGATAACTTCTACACTATCAATTGGATTTCAACCAAATGTTGTATGTAATATGTGTAAATAAAGAGATATGACTGAGCGTATTCTTAAGAGCCACCAGGGCTGCCAACTGTTAATATTTGCTCTCTCTCTATTCTTTTATCCAAATACCAATATATCAGAAATTATGCAAGCCGACAGCTTTAAACTATGTACACGTATAGTACCTGACATTTTAGATTAATTTTGGAGTAACTTATATACTTTAGTTCTACCAACATGATTCTAAGCTTGCTGACAGGGCCAATTTTTAAATACATGTAACTTCTATACTTTCAGTTGGATTTCAACCAAATTTCGTATGTGCTATGTGTAATATAACAGATATGACTATAAGTATTCTTAAGAGCAATCAGGGCTGCCAACTGTTAATAAATGCTGTCTATATTTTTTTCAACCTAATATCAATACATCAGGAAGTATGCAAGCCAACAGCCCTATACTTTGCACACGTATAGCACCTGACTTTCTAGATTATTTTGGAATAATTAAGATAAGTCATTGCTACCAAAATGTATCTATGCCTGCTGATAGGTCCAATTTTAAAATACATGTAACTTCTATACTAACAAATGGATTTTGTCCAAAATTGGCACAACAAGATATCATAATATTTCAGATTAGGCTGTTTCTGACCAGCACACGCATGACATTGTTGCCAACATGCTTTTACGCGTGCTGATAGATCCAATGTCTAACTGCATGTAACATCCATTGGACTTCAACCAATTTTTTTATTCTGTACCTTAAGAGATGGAACTAAGTATATATTCAGTCACCAGGGCTGCCAACTGTAATGCTCTATTAGGCTACATTATACCAGGTATATATCGAACTAATTAGACACTTCGATATTACCAACTTTATTTCGTCATTATTCTAGGTAGGTTCATATACTGTAGATTAATCATTGACATGAAACTTAATTTTACGAAAAGTAGGCTCTTTAGTTCGTCACGGAACTTCTTGTTTCAAATATTTTTTTTAGCACCTGTACAATTAATAAAGAATATACAAGAGTTTTTTTCCTCAAGATGAATAATACACTTTTTTTATTAAATCATATATACATAATATATTATATACATACATTTCAATTGAAATGATCATCGTTATTTGAAAACATTTCAGATGATTTGATGAACAATTTAACAAATGATACTATTCTTTTTACTTCTGTAAAATCTAATCAATTTTTTTTTCGGCCAATGAAATCTTCTACAATGTCATCAAAATCAATTTCCCGCAGAACAACTGACTCGATATACATTAAACTTATCATGTCTAATCGTTATTGTGACATTGTACTTCGTTGCGCACTTTTGATCCGTTTCAATTTTGAAAACGAGCGCTCCGAAGAACAATTCGTTATCATGAGGGTCGGGAAAATGCGAAAAGCAATTTCAACGTTCGGACAAACAGGCTCAAACTTGTCTCGAATAAGAATTTCGTAAAGTTCAGAATGAGTGAACTCAGATTTTAAAGGACATTGTCATTTAATACAACGCTGAAACTGTCTCAGTTCTGAATATTTTTTTTCTAAATCATCGGAATAAAATTTTGGGGCCCCCAGATAATTGGGGGCCCTAGGCCTGGGCCTAGTCGGGCCTAATGGGTAATCCAGCACTCGTTAGCTCTTTGTTAAACAATCAATTACACTGGTCTACAACGCAAAATCATCAGGGAACTGGTGTGTGGATTTAACTCATGTGGGGCTGCTGATTTCAAATCTGTTGCTAGTTTTGACCTAGCACGTATATATTGGCTTTGCGATGAGGAGGGCTGAGAACTATGTGGAAAAGGTACAAATAGGTGTAAAATATTATATGTTGAGCCACAAATCCGAGAAATACTGAAAGATGCAGCTTTATTTAGTACTTTGAAGGGCAAAGAACAAGAAGTTTGGAAACATTTCAAATGGATTTATTTACACTTCCATTTACAGTACATTTATACTTACAGTATAGTGGGCGATGTATTAAAGATAAGTGAGTGGGTGAGTGGAAGCCTCCGTGGCTTAGGTGGCAGCACGCCGGCCTCTCACCACTGGATCCGTGGTTCAAATCCCGGTCACTCCATGACAAAACGGAGGCAGACAGGGTTTTCTCCGGGTACTCCGGTTTTCCCTGTCAAAATGTCATTCCAGCAACACTCTCCACTATCATTTCATTTCATCTGTCATTCCTTTAATCATTGCCCCAGAGGAGTGCGTCAGGCCTCGGCAGCCGGCACAGTCCATATCCTCGCCGCTAGATGGGGGCTTCATTCATTCCATTCCTGACCCAGTCGGAGACTGGAAGCAGGCTGTGGATTTTCATTTGAGTGAGTGAGTGGTTATCGTGTCGGTCTACTAACCCCAAGCTTGCAGGTTCGCTCCTGGCAGTGGTAAGTGATTTTTGAAAGGCGGCAAAACCACGACACGGATGTTATACGATATTGGCATGTTAAAGAACCCATTTGAATTCCGTAGGCTATGTTCATAATGGCAAAATTAATCTCGGGATTTTCCGTCAACACAAAGTTCCTCATTTCTCTACTAGAAAGCGCTATAGTGTCAAGGAGCTTAGATATCTAACCTCCTTGACTTCCATAGTGCTTCAAGGAACAACAAAATTCGATTAACGGTTTACCCAGCGTAAGTTTAAAAGGCGCACGGACGGCAGGTTTTATCATTTTAAATGATCTAGTCGACGTCGTCGTTACATTACGGCGGCGTCACGAAATGTACCGAGAATGCACTGAGGTGTGTGACGTCATAATACAGCTTGGTGCATGTGTAGCATTTAAAATGATATAAAGCCCAGTCTTTCAGACCGACTGTCTCTTTTTCTTCGACTCGATTCACTGAAATCGTTACTGCTCTGCTTCCTTTGGTCATAAATTAATGTTTTTCTAAAAAAAAAAACCTTCTTCGAGGAATCCTTTAGTCTATAGAATGGTGAAAATCACATCAAAATCCATGTAGTGGTTCCTGAGATTACCCGTAACATCTAAGCTTTGGGGACTTTTTCTTATACACACATCAAAAAAAGTTTTGCATCACCTCGGTTCCAAGAGTTCCGGAACCGTTAAATACAAAGGGAATAGAGATCAACACAAACAACATTTCAGCTCGTTTTATTGCTCATGAGACCCACACATTGCATGTTGTACCATCATACAGCTAGACTTTCAGCATTTGTGGTCCAGATTGCAGTACACACCACTACCTCTAATACCCAGTAGCACGTCCTCTTGCATTGATGCATGCCTGTATTCGCCGTGGCATACTATCCACAAGTTCATCAAGACACTGTTGGTCCAAATTGTCCCACTCCTCAACGACAATTCGGCGTAAATCTCTCAGAGTGGTTGGTGGGTCAAGACGTCCATAAACAGCCCTTTTCAACATATCCCAGGCATGTTCGATAGAGTTCATGTCTGGCGAACATGCTGGCCACTGTAGTCGAGCGATGTCGTTATCTTGAAGGAACGCATTCACAAGATGTGCACGATGAGGTCGAGAATTGTCGTCCATGAAGACAAATGCCTCTCCAATATTCTGCCGATATGGTTGCACTATGGGTCGGAGGATGTCATTCAGGTATCGTAAAGCCGTTTCGGAGCCTTCCATGACCACCAGTGGCGTACGTCGGCCCCACATAATGCCACCCCAAAACATCAGAGAACCACCACCTTGCTGCACTCGCTGGACAGTGTGTCTAAGACGTTCAGCCTGACCAGGGTGCCTCCAAACACGTCTCCGACGATTATCTGGTTGAAGGCATATGCGACACTCATCGGTGAAGAGAACGTGATGCCAATTCTGTGGGGTCCATTCAGCATGATGTTGGGTCCATCTGTACCGCGCTGCATGGTGTCGGGGTTGCAAAGCTGGACCTCGCCATGGACGTCGGGAGTGAAGTTGCGCATCATGCAGCCTATTGCGCACAGTTTGAGTTGAAACACGACGTCCTGTGGCTGAACGAAACGCATTATTCAACATGGTGGCATTGCTGTCAGGGTTCCTCCGAGCGGCAATCCGTAAGTAGCGGTCATCCACTACAGTAGTAGCCCTTGGGCGGCCTGAGCGAGGCCTGTCATCGACAGTTCCTGTATCTCTGTACCTCCTCCATGTCCGAACAACATCGCTTTGGTTCACTCTGAGACGCCTGGAAACTTCCCTTGTTGAGAGCCCTTCTTGACACAAAGTAACAATGCGGACGTGATCGAACTGCGGTATTGACCTTCTAGGCATGGTAGAACTACAGACAACATGAGCAGCGTACCTTCGTCCTGGTGGAATGACTGGAACTGATCGGCTGTCGTACCCCCTCCGTCTAATAGGCCCTGCTCATGCATGGTTGTTTACATCTTTGAGCAGTTTTAGTGACATCTATGAACAGTCAAAGGGACTGTATCTTTGATACAATATACACAGTCAACGTCTATATGCCGGAGATCTGGGAACCGAGGTGATGCAAAACTTTTTTTGATGTGTGTATTATGTAGAGATGTATTCACGTCTCACGATGTGTTCTGTATAATGCCCAAGGCTGAAGAAGGCGGAAATGTTCGTTATCCGAAACATGTCCCTTATTAATAGTTAATTACTTTAACACAAGTTGTATTGATTGGTTGAAAATAGAATTGATTTCAATTTTAGATAAAATATAGTAACATTTTTTTCTTCTTATATATCGAGTTGATTCTCTATGGACTGCGTGGTAACAACCAACTTCACTTTAGTGTCTAGGTCTTGTTCTTGTTCCGGCTTTGACTTCCTGCCAGTATCTTCTGACCCCAGCGACGAGTGCCTGTTTATGTTCTTCGGAAAAAGGTCCTCTCCGTCTTTCGGAAGTTGATACCATTTTAAAGCCTTGGTAGATGTTCACCAATCTTTTAAATGTGTTCCTGTCAGGAATTTCTCGGTCTGGAATACCAATTTGCCTGAGATCTTTTTCGTATTCCTCGAACCATCTCGGCCTTGTCGCCTTACACTTAATGAAACTCCATATTCTTTTCGTTCATCGATCATCAGTCATCCTCAAGAGGTGACCGTAAAATAGTAGCCGTCTCTTCTTAATTGATGCTGTGTTAGGGTATATTTTGTTGTATAAGTCCTCATTTGCTCTCATTCGCCACTGTCCATTTTTCTTAATATCCTACGCTCTCTTTCTCCAGTTGGTCAGCTTGACCTTTACTATTCATGGTCAAAGTTTCGGACGCATATAATCCCTCAGATTTTACAACTGTGGTAGTCCTATAGTGTCGAAACTTGGCCCCTATACTTTTTGTTACAGTAACATTATTAGGTAATTTAAAAAGAACTATTTGGGATTAAATGTCCTAATGATGAAAGTGTTAATGAAGTACTAATTGACTGCTTATCATGTGAGCCAGCCGAGCCCGTTCGAACAATGGTAGTTGTCCACAAGCAGTGAACCGAAACGTTCAATACCAGTTATAATAGCCGCTTATCAGATAATAACATTTAATGAAATGAAACGCCGTGCTTATCTCGCAGAAGCACATTCTAATAAACATTATTGTTTGTTTGTGAGGAATCAGTGAACCTTGAGCCGAATGCACAATCCAATTTGCTCGCATCCGATGGAATTTCCCATGATTTCCGTCCTGACTGAACCTTGCTTGCTTGTTATATCATCCAATAGTAATAGCTGAATCCGGTCTTTTCAGAATAACATAGGAAATTACAGTTTATTGAGTGATTAGAGGACAATTCCTTCTTTTTGAGGTTTAATTATTTTCTGTTAATAATTATAGCATCTGCATTTGGATTTAGATTGGGCGGTGGAGATTCTATAAATAGGCCTACAGCACAATCATGGTGTGCAGGGTTGACCAGCGCTGCTGTATCACAAGAAACAGTTACTCTTTGACTATGTCTTGAGGAAAGAATTTATTATGGAAATCAATAAATATAGGTTATGAATATTCCCGAATGGGAATATGATGTTAATTCCATTTGAGCAGATGAATTGTCAATTAATATGATAAAATTGGTCCGGTCAACTCAAACATAAAATGCCAGCGTTTCGCCCCAGTGTGCCGTTGGGCTCATCAGTTGGTACAGACACACCTCACCAATACGCGTAGCTAGCACATACTGAGAAGTCCATCGCAAGACACAAAATACAAGTAGTACTGACGTCACGGGCGATGCCAATGTACTACGGAAGTTAAGCTCCCTTTCATTAAACAAAAACCTTACATTGGCAATCCAAATCGGTTATGAATATTCCCGAATGGGAATATGATGTTGTTTCCGTTGGAACAGATAAATTATCAATTAATACGATAAAATTGGTCCGGTCAACTCAAACATCAAATGGAAATAACATCATATTCCCATTCGGAAATATTCATAACCTACTTGGATTGCCAAGGTAAGGGTTTTGTTTTATGAAAGGGAGCTTGACTTCCGTAGCACATTGGCATCGCTCGTGACGTCAGTACTACTTGTATTTTGTGCCTTGCGATAGTCTCTTCAGTATGTGCTAGTCACGCGTATTGGCGAGGTGTGTCTGCACCAACCGACGATCCCAACGGTACACTGTGGCGAAACGCTGGCATTTTATGTTTGAGTTGACCGGACCAATTTTATCATATTAATTGATAATCAATAAATGTACAACAAAACTAATGGAATGAAGCCGAACGAAATCAGAAACCGTTATTGACGTCAAATATCCAAGCCAAAAGCTAACTTCTGACTTACGAAGCGGGGTGGGGACGGACGGACGTGGTTGCGCAGCGGTCAAAGCTCTTTGCCTCTCACCAAGGTAGACCGGGTTCGATTCACAGTGAATTAATTATTTAAGAAAAGTGCCCAGTGTGCATAATGATACATAAATTATTCTTGACCTAGTCCTATTATTGAGATTGTCCTGTTTGGGCAGTTTTGAGCATGATATCTGCCACAGTGTTTATCACACAATTTGCACACGCAGGATTCTTCCGGTTGATGACATAAATAGATTAGATTAGATAGATTTATTTTGTTTGGCAAGATTAGGGCCGTTGGGCCCTCTCTTCCATCTAACCGGATTATACAATTGATACATAATGAACAATACAGATACAAATTAAATCTAACAATAATACAATGTTGATACAATATAAAATACATATAAAATGGATTAGCTTTGTGTAGGTAGTAAACTGTTGCATTGTTAGGGTGAATAACTAAGATACTTAGGAGTAAGTTTAAAATTACAGTAAGGTAAGGAAATGCTGATAAAATGTAGACTGATGATGATGGAAATGGTGATGATGATTAGTCGTTACTGAAGGAGGTTATTTAGATGTCTAAATAGAGAGTAAATGAGAATATGTGAATTGGAAAGTTTGAATATATGCAATACGACATAGAATATAAGCATAAGTATTATCTTATTAAAACCGCCACGTCAAACACTAAAGAAACGTTTCATTACATTACTAATCGTACATGTTTCGGTATTTCATTGATACCTTCCTCAACGTGATTGATATTAAATCTTAAAACTAGTTAACAAAGCCAAAAAGAAATGGATATCCTACAAAAATTGTTTTAAATCAAAAATGGAAAAGCTTGCTAATAATTAAATGCCATGAAGTTTTAGGTAGGAGGACTGTATTACAAAATTGTTGTTCCGTTTGAGGCGACAATTTGACCTACATCCTTTGCGCTTCTTCTTCTGACAGCGACATATTCTGTCACTACAGTTTTCGATCAAAATTATTGGAGTAATGACGTAGGCAGTTTATAAGGTAGATCTCTTATTTTAAGAGCATCATTTTACTATCATTTCCTAATACAATATCAATGAAATACCGAAACATGTACGATTAATAATATAATTAAACGTTTCTTTAGTGTGTGACTAGGCTGTTTTAATAACATAGTACTATCAGTCAACACGGTTATTAATTATTACCATTGCCATATTGGTCAATGTTTACGCATTATAAAAGCATAAGTGTTGAGTTCAACTTTCATTTACTTAGAGATTATGTACTGCTGGCATCGCTGCTTGAAGCTGGACGGGGTTGCTCCTCTGACAGAGCGAGGCAGATTGTTCCACAGTCGTGCAGTAGCAACAACGAAGGAGTTGGTATAGCGTACTGTGCCGTGTATGGGTATCGTCAAAAGAGTGTCGTTTTTTGACCGTGTTCCAAGACTATGCTCGTATGAGAGGCGGTGAAACTGAGAATGCAGGTAAGCTGGAGTGGAAGTTGAGAGTATTTGTTGAAGAAGGCATAAGGAATGAAGGTCGCGGCGTTGATTTAGACGTAACCAGTTAAGTTGCTCATAAGTGGGGGTGACATGGTCATAATACCGTTCGTCATTTGGCTGCTTCCATTCCAATGTTGTAATAGCGTCTGTTGTGTAAAATTTGGGCCATATTACACTAGTTTTCTCTTTTAACATGTGCAGTGTCTTTTCATAAGCCTTAGCAATTGGTAGTCATACTTGTGCTTTAATGTCCTCCACAAAGAAGGTTTTGTTTGTTAACACATATGTTAGCCTCGATGGTGCTGACTTCCTTACTCCTAGAATCCACCAATGTATGTGAGATTTTCAAAGTGAAATGCCATGTCCTGTGGTTCAGATTCCACCATCATCAGTCTACATTTTATCAGTATTTCCCTATTTTACTCTAATTTTAAACTTACTTCTAAGTATCTTACCTATTCACCCTAGAAATAAATTACCAATACAACAATTTTCTGTCTACACACAGCTAATCCATTTTTTATGTATTTTATATTGTATCAACATTGTATTATTGTTAGATTTAAGTAGTATTTGTATTATTCATTATGTATCAATTGTATAATCTGGTTAGATGGAAGAGAGAGTCCCATGGCCCTATTCTTGCCGGACAAAATAAATCTATCTATCAGTATTTAAAAAGGAGGTCCCGTTGCTCATGATCGCGAGGTTAATGGTCACATTTAACTACAACTTCCTTACTTAGGTAGCATGATGAACTGCTGTGCCCAAGATAGCGGGTTCAAACACGGCTGAAGTCGTCGGATTTTTTAAGAGCGTTAAAAATCCTTCAGTATGCGTTCCTTCGGAGGGTAAGTAAAGCCGGCGGTCCCATGTCATAGGTTTATGGCATGTAAAAGATCATCCCACAGACTAAACTTGTGTGGAGCTGAATTTCTAGGTTAGATTTCGTTGTAACGCTCTATCAAAGTTCCAACGTTCACCACTGGGTATCATTGACATCTGGTAGCGAAAGTTGGAACTTCTTGAAATTGAACGGAAGTTGTAGCTCACCCCATGGGTGTTCGGTTGAAGCAGCTACAGACTCAGGCGAGCCGAACATGTCCTCGGACACTCGCGGCCTAAAAGTCATACGATAAATAAATAATAATAAATTACATAACCAGTGATGGACGAAACAAAGAGGATATAAAAAGTAGGTTGGCTCAGGCAAGGAAAGCATTTCTGAAGAAAAGGAATCTGTTGACATCAAATAAAGACTTAGGTATTAGGAACTCATTTTTGAAAGCCTTTGTCTGGAGCGTGGCGCTCTTTGGAAGTGAAACTTGGACAATTGGTGCAGCAGAAAAGAGGAGAATTGAAAGGTTGGAAATGTGTTTTTACAGGAGAATGATGAAGATCAGATGGGTAGATAGGGTTATAAACGAAGAGGTATTAAGACGAGCTTGCAACGGTGGGCCGTTGTAAGTGATTTTTGAAAGGCGGCAAAAATACGACACGAATGTCATACGATGTTGGCATGTCAAAGAACCCATTTGAATTCAGTAGGCCGTGTTCATAATGGTAAAATTAATCTCGGGAGTTTCCGCCAACACAAAGTTCCTCATTTCTCTACTAGAAAGCGCTATAGTGTTCAAGGAGCTTAGATATCTAACCTCCGTGACTTTCATAATGATTCAAGGAACAACGAAATTCGACATGCAAGCTACCCTCTGGGTGTCAAATTATAAAGCATGCACCCGGCACCCGAGGCCATACGATATTATTCATCATCACCATCACCATCATCATCATCTTCATTTCCCCTTTTCCAGTTGACACTGGGTGGGGGCAAATATGGTTCCTCTCCTCTTTGTCATGTCGTTCCACCATTCCTCTTCCGACACAGTGCTCCAATCCAGGTTCCGTTTGTTAATACTATTCTCCACCGAGTCCATCCAACGCATTCTTGGTCTTCCTCGTCCTCTCTTCCCTGCCATCCGTCGTTCCAGTGCTCGACTTGGTAGCCTTACTTCATTCATCCGTTTGACATGTCCAAACCATCTCAATCTGTTTTGCTCCAGTTTGTCATTTAATTTCTGTACTCCCAGTTCTTTCGTATATCTTCATTTCTCACTCTGCCCCTTCTCGTTTTCTGGACCATACTTCCCAGGAATCTCATCTCAGCTGCTTGTACTCTGCTCTCATCCCTCTTAGTCATTGTCCAAGTTCCTGCTGCATATGTCATTATAGGAACATAATATGCTTTGTACATAACTTCTTTATCTTTAATTGGTATATCCTTGTTCCATACTAGTCCATACTAGTCCCCGTACCTGTCGGTAGAAAGCACTCCCGAGTTGTGTTCTTCTGCTAATTTCCAAATCTAGTCTTCCATCTTCAGTCAGTTCACTTCCCAAGTATTAAAAGTGTTTCACCACTTCCAATTCCTTATCTCCTACTTTGATTACTCCTTTTCCTTCTTTCTTATCTCTACTCATCACCACTGTTTTACTCTTCTCCACATTTATCTTCAATCCCCATTGCGCAATCTTTTCATTTATTACATCTAACTGTTCTTGTACCTCCATCTCATCCTCGCCCCAGACCACAACATCGTCTGCAAACAACATTACCTTCATCTTTGCCCTACTATATTCTTTCATTGCTGCCTTCATGATGTCATCCATCACCATTACGAACAATAATGGTGACAACACCCCTCCTTGCTTTAGTCCTGTGTCAATTTTAAACCATTCCGATGTCCCAACTCTAGTCTTCACACTACTGTAGCACTCCATGCACATTCCTTTAAGCATGTCTCTCAGTTCCTTGCCTACCCCCTATTTGTTAAGCTTTCCCAAACATTTGTTCTAGGGATGCTATCACAGGCATTTTCTGGATCAATAAAAGTCATCACCATATCCTTCCCATATTCCCAACTCTTTTCAATGTTCTGTCTCAGAATGAAAATTATTATTATTATTATTATTATTATTATTATTATTATTATTATTATTAAGACGAGTGGGAGAGGAGAGATGTTTCTGGCACTGCTAATGAAGAGAAGAGATACGTTGGTAGGACACATACTAAGACATCCAGGAATAGCAAGCTTAGTTATGGAAGGAAGGGTCGAGGACAAGAACTGTAGGGGTAGACCAAGGTTAGAATATGTTAAACAGATTGCCTCGGATATAGGGTGTGGTAGCTACGTAGAGTTGAAACGATTAGCTCAGGACAGGGAGCCATGGAGATTTGCATCAAACCAGTCAAAAGACTGAAGACTCAAACAACAACAACAATGCCTCAATATATATTAGTAAGTAGCTTCGCCCGGAAACTGAAGCATTATTTTATGGAGGAATCATACTTCATAGCAGAATTCTCTCTATCGGACCACAAACCATGAACATATCTTCCCTATGTGAAAGGAACTTTGGGGATGAATCCGTTTGTCTTTGGGAATTCGTCCTCTCTCTCGTGACAATCGAGAAATTATGTGTTGCTCAGTTTCATTGTTACGTAAAAAGCGTATTTTTTCGATTTCAATGATCTACGACCTATATCCGTTTTCTGTCTCGGCATGATGGGTTAAAATCACTGTTTGGACTATTCATTATATTATCATGGAGATAGCATGTGCAACGAATTCTTGTCAGACGTAATTTTAGAATGGCGAGGTGCATGAAACACAAATCCCCCTTCCGTCCAATCTTAACTTGACTGTGTATTCTGCGGAACGAAAAGTTCAAAGGCGAAGTAAAGAAAAGCCAAGTTGCACTTCCAGGGAAACTCCAAACACATCTACTCTTCTCTGAAGTCACGACTCGACTGGACTCGACAGTGTCCGGGGTGATAGGCTCGCTTGCCCGCCAGCTACGTCGTAAACTGTCACGAAGCTAATAATTGAATGGAGATTCTTGGAAGATAAGAAAACGTAAAAACACTTATAGTGGGCGATGTATTGAAGATAGACATATGCTGTCACGGACTTTGTGATGTGTAACATCTTTCCACTCGGTATCTGGATAGTTTTGTGGGAGTGATTTTGAAAATTGGGGACAGAAGTGGATCGGAACGATCGAGCTGGCAGTGGTGGATCCTACGGAAGTATGCACTGGCCGCTCGATCGATCAAACGGAAGTGTACTAACTGGCAGTGGTGGACAACGGAAGTATGCACTGGCCGCTCGATCGATCAAACGGAAGTGTACTAACTGGCAGTGGTGGACAACGGAAGTATGCACTGGCCGCTCGATCGATCAAACGGAAGTGTACTAGCTGGCAGTGGTAGACAACGGAAGTATGCACTGCCCGCTCGATCGTTCGAACGGAAGTGTACTAGCTGGCAGTGGTGGACAACGGAAGTATGCACTGCCCGCTCGATCAATCGGACGGAAGTGTACTAGCTGGCAGTGGTGGAAAACGGAAGTATGCACTGCCCGCTCGATCGATCGATTCAGCTACCAGATTATTATTTTAAACGATATTTATCATATCAATATGACTCATTTTAACAGAATCCATATGAAATTACGTGTTGGTCTGTGAATGAAGAGGACCTGTTTATACGGAATTTAAGGCTATGAGCGGTGTCGCGTCTATTAATCTAGTTGATCCATATCGTATTCTTTATTTAGGCTAGTGCTGGTGGAAGCTACAAATCATCTAATAAAATGAGTTTTGTATTATAAACTACAATATCTGTAAAACACTCCCTTTTACAATAACAATTGAAAATGTGTGTATTGGAAACAAGGCAGTGTGTCCTCTGTAGCGCGAGAATGTTATGGCAATGCAGTAGGCAGTGCATTTAGCAGGCACTGGTTTGACGAGCACAGTGGCAAATGTTTCACCGACTTTCATTTGTCATTGAGCAGTTTATGAAGCTTCACGTTCAAGGTTGAATATCACATGGGGTAGGACAAAGACGACAAATGACATTTAAGTAAGCGGCATTATTGTCAAGCTGTGGTTGAGTAGGCAAGTCAAATATTAAATGCATAACAGAATGTTGTTATATGAGTGGAATAAAAGCTGAGACTAGGTCATTTCATGATTGTAGGAAGCCATGTTTTGATTGTTTACGACGAATTGTATGAGAGTCTTGAGAATAATGAATGATATAGTTACTGAGGAGCGTGCCCACAGTATTTGAGAGTACAGTCGACGTTGTGTGTCACTTTGATATTATGAATTATTAAGGAAGGAAGGAAGCTTGTAGTTTTGCGTGACCGTTAATCTCACAATCATGATCCACGGTACCTCCCTTTTACGTGGAATGCGAACCACAGGACATGGCATTTCAATTCGAAAATCTCACATGTATTGACCGGGAATCAAACCCGGTCTACCTTGGTGAGAGACTAACAGCTTGACCGCTGCGCCACAAGTGTGACAGTAGCATATCTCCAATTCAATCTATACATTCATCATAGTACCAGTCTGAAAATGGAGCGTAAATTGACATTTTAAGAATGTCCAAGCTGTGTGCGACTACTGTAAGTCTCGTATCTTTTTTTTTTTGTAGAACATTCCATGCTGAACAATTCTTACCCTCATAGTATATAGATATTTTTAATGGTTTGCCCAGCGTAAGCTTAAAAAGCGCACGGACGCCAGTTTTTTTTTCAACTTTTTCACAGGAATCGTTACTGCTCGGCTTCCTTTGGTCATAAATAAATAATTTTCTTCAGAAACCTTCCTCGAGAAATCCTTTACAGAATGGTGAAAATCGCATCAACATCCATCCAGTGTTTCTCGAGGTTACCCGTGACATCCAAGAATCGGGGACTTTGTTTTATACTAAGTAGAGATAATAACCACAGTGTGGGAGTGTTTTCTTTAATCAGGTTCGGAGTTTAATTTGGGACTAGCATTACCCGTCGCGGCTTCGCCCGCGAATATTCTAGTTGTAAAGAGTACACTTAGCAAAATCTCAATCATGAATGCTATGACTGATTTATCCTTGGTATGAATAATCAGACTTTATCAATTCAGCTACTGGTGCAGTGGTTAGAGGTTTGTCATTCCTTCATAGGTACTGTATATCAGAGCGAAGTTATTTTTCTGGGAATATCACAGACACTGTTAATTTAAGGGCCTTTAAATGTGGTTTTCGGAGACCCTTTATAGTCGGGTGAAAAAGACCTTTCGTACCACACTCACACGTGAAAATTGCGTGAAAAAAATCTAGAGTGCCCCTTGACCCTCTTACGCGCATTATACTGTATGTATTGATGAATTTTACAGCTTAATTTGGTTCAGTGATAACCTTATAACCGTCTGAAAACTTTCACAGTAATGTTATAATTGGAATTGCATTGCGTCTTACAGAAATACTGTAGATGGACCTGTGAGATTCTGTTACCATGGTTACCGTGTTGCATTCTTTCATTATTTCATTGTAAATATACATGTTTTAAGGTATTTATTTAATTGTGAGGCATTTAAAGAGTAAGTGAGTGCGTTTCGCTTACGCATTAGGTTGTGCTGAACCTGTAGGTACCCCATATGTGTAGGTTGGTGTTAATGGGACCTCATTTTCGGTACTAAACTGGAATGGGACCTTAGCAGAATAATATAGGGAGGGATAAAGACATACCACTGAAGCCTAAATAAGTGATGTACAAGACCTATTACTTACCAATAATGACGCATGGAGCAGAAACTTGGTCGATGACGAAGACAGATGAAAGTAGAATACAGGCAGACGAAATTAAATTCCTCAGGAGTATAGTACAGAAGACTAGGAGAGAGAGAGAGTGAGGAATGAAGTGAATGTACAGAAGCTAATTGATAAGCTGGAACAGAACGATTGAGATGGTATGGACATGTGAAAAGGATGAATGATGAAAGAATGCCTAAACAAGTGTTGGAGAGACGGATGACTAGAAAATGAGGACGAGGAAGACCTAGAGTACAGTGGATGGAATTGGTGAAGGACAGTGGAGTGCAGTGGTTGAGGAAGGATGGTGGACAGACAGAGAAAAGTGGTGGGGTATCATATTTGCTCCGACCCGGCCCAGGCTGGAAAATGGAAATTGATGATGAGTTACCACACTTACTATGTTTCTGACAGGATATTACTTGTTGATTTTGGAGGGCAGAGACTGTCTGTGGGTGTCACTGTACGTTTGGAAGTGTCTTGTATCTGATAATACTCACTTGACGATCGACACTACTGTCGACCAAAATATTATGTGCACTCGAGTTTGAAGGTTGTTTGTGAAGTAACCAATAGACTTACATAAAATCCAATAACATCATCATTTTCGTCGTTATATTGTTCGTTAGTTCATGTAGGTTTGGACTTTTTTATTTATATTTTAATATTTTTTAATCACAGTTGGAACACAAAAAGTGGCCATTTTTAAGCGTGTTTCAACCATGCGTCACATTTAAGAATTAATATCTCAAAGGCCCGTCATCAGATCGAATCCAAATTTTAACATCATATACATTGGAATGTTTTATAACTGGTTTATTCATTTCAAAATTTTGTGTGTCCAAGAAACAAAGTTGTTATCATATTTGTAAGGTAACTTTTTCTCAGTTCGGGGTGGTTGGAAAATGTAGTTCTTGGTCGCGTTGTAATCCTTATACATCAAAAGGTTATGCTGTATGACTGTGAAATACGTAAATTAATTCACTTATTTTATATCGGTTTGTATTGGTATGGGAAAATAAGGCATGGTTCCGCAGCTAGCCGATACATGTCAAGCTGTACAGCGTTGCCGAGATGCAGCCCAGCATTTCCGAGTGAGGCAAGCCATGACGCGTGATGAAGTCCATCCTTGCAACGCTGTACAGCTTTCTCCGTATCGGTTGCCTGCTGAACCATGTCTTATATTCCCCTACAAATACAAGCCGATATAAAATAAGTGAATTAATTTTCGTATTTCACAGTCATACAGCATAACCTTTTGATGTATAAGGATTACAACGCGACCAAGAACTACATTTTCCAACAACCCCGAGCTGAGAAAATGTTACCTTAAAAATATGATAACAACATTGTTTCTTGGACACACAACATTTTGAATTAATAAACCAGTTATAAAACATTCCAATGTATATGATGTTAAAATTTGAATTCGATCTGTTGACGGGCTTTTGAGATAATAATTCTTAAATGTGATGTATGGTTGAAACACGCTTAAAAATGGGCACTTTTTATGTTCCAACTGCGATAAAAAATATTAAAATATAAATTAATAATTCCAATCCTACATGAACTAACGTAAAATAGAACGACGAACATGACGATGTTACTGGATTTTATGTAGGTCTATTGGTTACTTCACAAACAACCTTCGAACTCGAGTGCACATAAAATTTTGGTCGACAGTAGTCATCCAGGTAAATTAAAAGCGTTAAAAATCCTTCAGTATGCCTTTCTTCGGAGGGGAAATAAGGCCGGCGGGACCATGTCATAGATTTATGGCATGTAAGAGAACCTTCCTCTAACTACACTTGTTTGAAGATAAATTTCTAGGTTAGATTTCATTAATGCTCTATTAGTTCCAACGTTCACCGCCAAGTGCTAGCTGAGGTGGAATCTAGTGACCAAGTTCACAGCTAGGTGCCGTTGACGGTAGCATTTGGTAGCAAAAGTAGGAACAACTTGAAAATTGATCGTCTGCAGTCCTTACCTGAATCACAGATAACACACTCTAATACAGCCACCACTAACACCGGTTATCAGACAGATTCTGCACACACCCAAAGTACATGACCGCGTTGTCGCAGTCCATAAACTAAGGAACGAACCAACCAAGTAAATTAATTAATCTCATGTAATTGTTTTCAGGTTAGGGAAACACCTATTGCAATTGGTTAAATTATGTTGACCGACTGAAAAGCATTTACATTTAGTTTAGTAACCGTTACAAGTAGTGGCGTTGCTTCTCAATCTTGCTTTTTTCCACTCAGTAGGCCTACATGCGATAGCGGCGCTGCTCCAATTGAGTGACTATCTAACACCGTATTATGACCAGAATTGATGACATAGCTCGAGAGAGGATACGTCTCCGTGTATTATTGAGTAAGTATTAGCAGTCACGATCTCAGATTGAGACATTATCTTGATGAAGTCAGGGGTTTGAACCTCCTCGTCATTGGTTTCCCCTCGTCAGCCGTCAAATTAATTGGCTATACGGTATAATGTTCGCAATTGGCAACCATAAACCAGGCGGGGATCAGGATACGATATTTGATGCGATTACACAATTAATGATCGGTACATCAATCATGTCCGACCACACAATCTCATGGAATAGTGGCTAGCATTCTTGGCTCCCACACCCCTGAGATCCGGGTTCAATTCCCGACTCTGTCAAGAAATTTAGGAAGATTTCATAAGAAAGCTACCTATTGGAATGGGTACACTGTTTCGACTCTCGGACAATTTTAACATAGCTTCGCGTTTCACATCCCCTAGACTCCAAAAACCACCGTCAAAACGTTCAAAAGTTTATGGATAATTTATATATATAGGCCTATTATATATAACTTTTTTGTGGACACGATAACTACCACTAATTTGCTCTAATCACTTTTGAATTTTCGTTAAACATAAAAGACGACCTTAGAAAATCCTAGGCGAGTAAGTTTATTTTAAGATGGTGGTGATAATTGTTGTTTTAAAGGGCCTAACATCTAGATCATCGGCCTGTAATGGTTTGAATAACAGCGAAGATGAAAAATGAAATTGAAACTAAACTAACTACAGACTTACAGAACGTTATCCATATTCGCCCTGCATCCGCTCAACCTTTTTCTGAATTCACAAATTTGTTATCCGAATCTACGGACATTACAATCATATTTGTAATTAGATAAAGCATAAATTACTAAAGCAACGTATTTAGACATTTGAGGTAAAAGTCGTTCCCTTAGGCTTTGTGTGTCAAGTGCTATGTTTAAAATGAATGTTACACAGCCAGAATCGCAACCCTATCCTGTTTGGAGTGTTAAATATGCTTAATGACATAATTTGAATGAGATTAGCTTAAATCATTACGGAAGAATATGATTTGTCATCATTCATAAACATCCCGGTCCTGATAATGATATTAAAAAAGTTCGGATTGTATTCTAAAAATTATCCGCAAATTTTCTCCAAACATTATCCGCAGCTTATCTGCTATCCGCACGGTCTTGCGAACTATATCCGCATGGCGCAGAATTTTGCGGATATCCGCATCCGCGCAGGGCTTTACTTACAGATTAGAAGAAGTAATGGGCAAACAACAAAAGGGAAAAAAAGACAGGACACAATGAAATGCCCTCAACCCTCGATGAATAAGAATTGAGGGACTTGGAATGAAGGAGAGCCATGATAGGCCTATAGGAAAAGGAAAGTGAAATAGTGGAAACGCTTGCAAAATTTGTTTGGTAAAAGACAAACACATTCTTTAATATTGTTGATGGTGCAGTGCTGGCCAGCCTTTAGAACAATAGGAGGCTCTCTATGAACTAGAGCTGGTAACAGGCAATTAATCGACTGATCGATAAATCGATTAATTGACTAACCGAAGAATAGATTAATTGATTAGTAGACACGAGATAAGAAAATAAGTTTAAATGAGAGGTCTTCACTTAAGTTCCAAACAAACATCGAGAACAATGGTGAAACCATTCAACAGTGCAGTCAGTTCTGCTACTTAGGAAGCATTGTCACTGACGATAATAGGTGCACCACAGAAATCAAAAGGAGAATTATTGTCCTCGCTAAACAGGCCTTCAGCAATAAGAGACAGCTTCTGACAAGCAGGCAAATTAGCATTAAAACTAGAAAATTGTTTATCAAAACATTTGTCTGGAGTGTTTTGTTATACGGATGCGAAACTTGGAGTCTAGCGAAGCAGGACCTCAACGCCTGGAAGCAGTGGAAATGTGGATGTGGAGAAGGATGCTGAAATTAAGCTGGACGGAGAAAAAGACTAACGAATGGGACCTCAAGGAAGTAGACGAAACAAGAAAATTGATCACTACTCTAGAAAAGAGGAAAGCAAAATTCGTTGGCCACATCTTACGTCAGAATGAGTTCCTGACCACCATACTGGAAGGAAAAGTTCTGGGGAAGAAAGGAAGAGGAAGACCGCGGAAGGCTCATCTGGATTCTGTGATGCATGGACTTCAATGTAAACAGTGTGCTGTCTTAAAATGTTCAGCAGGTGAGAGACAAATGTGGTTGCAGTGACAAGGCGGCCTTTAGATGATGATGATGATCAACGCTTAAGTTGAGTTACGATTATTTTCGGAATGATGTATAGAAATGTATAAAAGTTACTTTTTACCTGAATGTACAAAGTGTCCTTCCGTGTTTATGTTAACAATAACCAAATGAGAGTCAGTGACAGTGGAAGGACAAACATCAATACAATTGGGAAGGATTTCGAAAACAGAAAACCAAGAGTTTTCTGCAAAGATTTTGAATTCTTGTTCAATGTTTACAATTTAGGACAGGAACATTTTTGTTTTACTTTGTTTGAGCCTAGTTTTCAGAAAGAAGGTGCATTATTTAAAAATATGTGATAAAATATATATTAATTAAATGTCTGGTTGGTTCCTCAGTTTAGGAGCTGCGACAACGCGGTCATGTAGACCCGTGTACTTTGGGTGTGTGTAGAATCTGTCTGATAACCGGTATTAATTGAGATGGCTTTATTAGTGTGTGTTATCTGTGATTCAGGTAAGGACTGTAGACGATAAATTTCAAGTAATTCCTACTTTTGCTACCAAAATGCTACCGTCAACGACACCTTGCTGTGAACTTGGCTACTAGATGCTACCACAACCGGCACCTGGCGCCAAACGTTGGAACTTTAATAGCGCGTTAATCAAATCTAACCTACAAATTCAGCTTCACACAATTGTAGTTAGTGGAAGGTTCTTTTACATGCCATAAATCTATGACATGGGCCCGCCAGGTTTACTTCCCCTCCAAAGGAAGGCATACTGAGGGACTTATATCGCTCTTGAAATATCCGACGAGTTCGACCGGGTTTGAACCCGCGATCTTCGGCATAGAAGCTCAGCATGCTCCCAACTACGCCACCGAAGCCGCCATTTTGCGTCTGTGAGAGCGTAGTGTAAGGAGCCTATTACAAAACAATTAATCAATTACTCGTCTAATCGATTAAACAGCTTGCCACGGTGGGTGAGTGGTCATCGTGTCGGTCTACTAACCCCAAGATTGCAGGTTCGCCCCTGGCCGTGGTGAGTGATTTTTGAAAGGCGGCAAAAGTACGATACGCATGTCATAGGATGTTGGCATTGGTGTATTCTTGGAATACACGGTACGAGAGATTATAATTTTCAATGCTTTTGCATGTTCTTTCCTTCCTCTTTGTCAAACACCAACAGTGATCTTCTGTTTTGTCTTAGGTGTTCAGGTCGCTTATATCTTTTATGAGTCTGTTCTAGATATATATACTCTGTGACTCACCTAGCGTCATCTAGCAGCGAATCTATGAAGCTCTTCAACACTGCCCGGTGCAAGAGGACTTACTTATCCATTTGGCCACCAGATCCTGTTACCATCGCCAGCTATTTTCTCCTTGAGCAAGAGGACTCTGTCTACTTTTTTACTCACCATGCTGCGCTAGTATCGCCTGTTATCAACTCTTTGAAGACCAGCCTATCAAGAGAAAATAATTTTTTGTTATAAAGTTGGCAATGTTTATATGTTCTCCTTTTGTCTCCTATCCCCCACTCTTTCCCCCTTCCTTGGACCCTCCGTGCTCCGTTGAGCAAGTCTCATTTCTCAGTCGGCAGTTGACTCGATCAGTCAGGGCTCAACTAGGGCCAGTCTCCTCTAACCAAGAGACATTCTCTACGTTCTACGCCATGTTGGCGCATTAAGTATCGGTTAAGGGAACCTCAACTTCGCCATGCAACAAAGATAAGTACCTGCTTCAAGTTTTAACCTCATCTTCATGATTTTACCGACCACATGCTTTTAACTATCTTTTATAGGCAGTGTGAAATTACTTATTTTGGGGCAAAATCATCCTCCGCGGGATTTTCCATGTTGAGCTTTTGTTTAATCAAGCAAATCTTAGTGAAAAGCAGCATTTCTTACGCATGCCAAATGAGAAATCTTCTCACTACGTGGGATATTATCTAATACCCGCTGTTTATAATTTACAAAGGAAGTTCCTCCGTTGGATTTTCTTAACCCCATTTTTCTACTAAGATCGTTCTGGAACCTTCCAGATCTTGTACTCTATCTGCGAGTCTTGCCATTAGGTATTTTACAGTCACTTGTGAAAATAATATTTAAAATGAGGAATTTTCCTTACAAATTACTGCAATAGCTAACTTTCGTCTACCGTTGGAATGATCTATGGCGCATCTAATTGTAATTCCCAATTTTTTCAAGAAATAGACTCTCGCCTACCTAGTGCAACCGGTTCTTTTCAGCATTGTAATAACTTTCTTTCTCATGAACTTTCGTGTTTCTACAGTGAACTTTGCATCAATCTTTACAGACTATAGTGATAACCAGTGCTTGCTCCACTTTTCTACCGCGTCGCGATCGTCCGTTTATATTAAATACGGCCATGAACATTGATCCTATATCCCAATGATCTTTCCTCAACCTTCTACTAACAACCCATATTAATAAAGTCGTAACTTTTCTATAAGGTGTCACTCACGAAGTGCCCTTCCATTTTTTCTTGTTTAACATTAATTAATTACTGTATAACTACGTGTTTCAAACACGATTAAAATTTACATTGTTTCTCCCCTATAATCAGGGAAAACAATTTTTTTCCTCTCTTGAGTGAGTTATTTCTAGGTTTCACGAAATGGAAACTGCCCCATTTAGCTCGTGATTCCTACTTCAACGTGGGAAGTCTAGAACCTTCCTTTTGACTTTCTTCAGGTTTCATAGTAAATGACCTGCCCTCTTGTATAATGGTCATAAAAGTAATGCAGCTTAAATATAGGAAGTTGTAGGAACTTCTATCTTATTTTTCATGTTTTCTTATTGTTATTTTAGAAGTTTTCACTCTTTCTAGAATATTCTCTCCGGAATTTCTTAAGGTACACTCTTTGTACTCCAATTAACGTTCAAACTTTAATTACTTCATTGGTTATTTGTTTAAATCTTATAAAGATTTTAGAAACATGTAAGGTTTTAAACCTTGTAAATTGTCAATTGCCTGGAGCAAACGTTTAATGTTGAGAGGTCTGTGACCCCATTTGTTAAAAAGTTCAAATGAACTATGTTTGTCAAAAATATATTACATACTTATTAAATTCATTAACCTTCTTTGAATTGTTTAATAAATTAAATATTTGTTTTTGGATTTATCATTTCGCAAGTACAACGATTAGGCAAGATTTGTCTTCCTTGACTCTTCCTACTCAATGTTATTAAATCCATTAATAGGGCTTTCACCACTTTTTGCATTTGAGCAAGAAATCTTAGTTTCCACCTCACTAAAGTTTCTTTTAGCTTTAATAGCTAATTCTAATTGGCCAGTAAGGCAAGTAAAGCTCGCTAAGCCAGCTACCTGCTTGTGGAGATCCTCTCCGAAAACTTATGGTCAGTTTTCCAAAAGATAAGTGTTTCTTTTTGTCTAAACTTTTAGCCGGCTCCTCGCTGAGTAAAAGCTTAGCCATTTCTAAATGCAACCATTGGTTCATTCCACAAAATTACTTCCCCAGGTGTAATCTTTTATCATTCTCCTTCTTGGAAGCACTTGGTTGCCTTTTCAAGAATTCCACAACTTTGAAAATTGGAAATACCAAATCTGACTTAAATTATTGGCATTCTTCGAATTATTTTGAAAAAACGAATTGCTTTGAAAAACCATACAACAAATTTGTTAATATCAGTCTTGCCAGACCATCACCCTTCCCTATAGTAGTTTTATACATGCTTGGGAGGAAATACACTAAAGCCTCTCTCTTGCAAATCGCCCAAGTCCTAGCTGCGGTTCCCGTTAGCTTCGACCAAGCTCGTACCTACTTTAGGTATCAGAGAGTTAATTTTCAGTGGCAACTGCCTCTAAAGGTATTTAAAGTTAAATTTACAACTTTTGTGGAACTCTCCTCCTATTTTTCTATCCTTTTTCTCCAATTCAAAATCTACTTCCTTCTCTTAATCATCTTCCCTTGGTGGGTGGGTTATTCCTTATCCAATAATCTACCCAGGCATGTCAAAGAACCCATTTGAATTCAGTAGGCCGTGTTCATAATGGCAAAATTAATCTCGGGAGTTTCCGCCAACACAAAGTTCCTCATTTCTCTACTAAAAAGTGCTATAATGTTCAAGGAGCTTAGATATCTATTATCGAACCTCCTTGACTTTCATAGTGATTCAAGGAACAACGAAATTCGACATGCAAGCTACCCTCTGGCTGTCAAATTACAAAGCTTGCACCAGGCACCCGAGGCCATACGATATTTTTATTATCGATGAAACAACTAATCGATTAAAGCACAATCGATTAATCGTTATTTGTAGCAATAAGTCTATGTTCAACTTCGATTAATCGATTATTTTAAAACTAATATTAACCTACTATGAGCTGTGAGGGGCCTCAATCGGGTATCCTTTAAGATTATTTTTTCTACTCGTCTTCCGAGTCCTGCGATAGCCTGGTCCCTAACGCTTGCACGTTAACGCGTACGTCTATGGATTTCTCTCAATATTGGAATGTTATCTCCAAGATGCAGTTGAGGACAAGTTGCTCTTGGAATGTGGACAATAGGGCCTAGCTTATCTCCCGCACCAACTTAATGCAGTCAACAAACAAACTTAAACTTTAATTAAGTATATTCTTCGAGAAAGACAGAGAGAGAGAGAGACTTACGCAGGGTGTCTACCCGATAACACAATCGATATTCACCCCATATTGTCTAGAGCCTGGCATCCCTCGATTATATTGAAGTCTTGCCGCGGCTTACAATCGAGAATTCTTTTTCTAATCGTTATATAACTACACAAATAAAAAATAGTTGGAATATTGGCTTTCACGGCCTGTGAATTAAGACTCAGCAATTTTTCTAGGTTTATGCCGTGTCTTATGTGGGGTTTTACCTAGGAACGCCAAGCACAAATCGCTACTCCTGTGAGGGTCCAAGCGCGGACACCAAGAGCCCGCTGATGAGCCAGCTTGGTGTTCGTAGGCGAAACCCCACACAAGACACGGCATAAACTTAGAAACATTGCAGAGTTTTTAAAAAGATTGTTGTTTGAGTCTTCAGTATTTTAACTGGTTTCACGCAGCTCTCCATAACTCCTTGTCCTGAACTAATCGTTTCACCACACCTTGCATCCAATACAATTTATTTAACATACTATTCTAACCTTGATCTACCCTTACAGTTCTTGTCCTCGACCCATCCTTCCAAAACTAAGTTTGCAATTCCTAGGTATTTTGGTATGCGTTCTAACAACCTACCTATTCTCTTCATTAGCAGTCACCAGAAACATCTCTCATCGCCCACTTTTCTAAATACCTTCTCATTTGACACTCTATCTACCCATTTCAATTCTCCTCTTTTCTGTTGCGCCAATATTCCATGTTTCATTCCCATAAAGCGTCACAAAAGCTATCAAAAATTACTTTTAAATACCTAAATATATATTTGATGTCAACAGATTTCTTTTTTGTAGAAATGCTTTCCTTGCCTGAGCCAACCTACTAGTTACATCCTCTTTGCTTCGTCCATTACTGGTTATTTTGCTTCCTAAGTAGCAGAAGTCACCTATTTCCTTTAGCTTTTCAGCTGTCAATTTGATTACACAAAATGCACTCCATTATTTTTGTTTTATATTTACATGAATTCTTAATTATTTTAATTACACAAAGAACATAATTATACCATCCTTATATACGAGTACAACACATTTAAAAATGTTTGTATTACCACCCAGAATAAGGTCGATCATATTGGACCCATGAACTCATTTAAGCATTATTTCTATACGGAAGGCAGGGAACGAAATAGCTCTGCAATGAGAATAATGTATGAAGGACGAATCAAAATTCCTCATTGGCTACCTTACTTGTGCCATTCAAACGTGACGAAAAAATCCACACCTATTTACTTGTCCGCGTCTACCGCGACGGACACAGCCACATTGAAAAATATGACTGTTGGAGGCTTTGGTAACATTGCAACCCGGCTTCTGTACGGTTATATTGAATAATAACACTACAGATGGTTTTGATATCATACAACCCAGCGTCTGTACGGCACTATTGAATACTAACATTACAGAAGGTTTTGATATCATACAACCCAGCGTCTGTACGGCACTATTGAATACTAACACTACAGAAGGCTTTGGTATCATTGCAACCCAGCGTCTGTGCGGCAATATTGAATACTAACACTACAGAAGGCTTTGGTATCATTGCAACCCAGCGTCTGTGCGGCAATATTGAATACTAACACTACAGAAGGCTTTGGTATCATCGCAACCCATTGTCTGTACGGCAATATTGAATACTAACACTACAGAAGGCATTAGTATCATAGCAACCCAGTGTCTGTACGGCTATATTGTATACTAACACTACAGAAGGCTTTGGTATCATTGGAACCCAGTGACTGTATGGCTATATTGAATACTATGACTGCTGGAGGCTTTGGTATCATTACAACCCAGCGTCTGTACGGCAATATTGAATACTAACACTACAGAAGGCTTTGGTATCATTGGAACCCAGTGTCTGTACGGCTATATTGAATACTAACACTACAGAAGGCTTTGGTATCATCGCAACCCAGGGTCTGTACGGCAATATTGAATCCTTACACTACAGAAGGCTTTGGTATCATTGCAACCCATTGTCTGTGCAGCAATATTGAATACTAACACTACAGAAGGCTTCGGTATCATTACAACCCACTGTCTGTACGGCAATATTGAATACTAACATTACAGAAGGCTTTGGTATCATTGAAACCCAGTGTCTGAGCGGCAATATTGAATACTAACACTACAGAATGCTTCGGTATCATTACAACCCACTGTCTGTACGGCAATATTGAATACTAACATTACAGAAGGCTTTGGTATCATTGCAACCCAGTGTCTGAGCGGCAATATTGAATACTAACACTACAGAAGGCTTTGGTATCATTGGAACCCAGTGTCTGTACGGCTATATTGAATCCTTACACTACAGAAGGCTTTGGTATCATTGGAACCCAGTGTCTGTTCGGCTATATTGAATACTAACACTACAGAAGGATTTAGTATCATCGCAACCCAGCGTCTGTACGGCCATATTGAATCCTTACACTACAGAAGGCTTTGGTATCATTGGAACCCAGTGTCTGTACGGCAATATTGAATACTAACACTACAGAAGGCTTTGGTATCATCGCAACCCAGCGTCTGTACGGCCATAATGAATCCTTACACTACAGAAGGCTTTGGTATCATTGGAACCCAGTGTCTGTACGGAAATATTGAATCCTTACACTACAGAAGGCTTTGGTATCATTGGAACCCAGCGTCTGTACGGCAATATTGAATACTAACACTACAGAAGGCTTTGATATCATAGCAACCCAGCGTCAGTACGGCCATATTGAATCCTTACACTACAGAAGGCTTTGGTATCATTGGAACCCAGTGTCTGGACGGCAATATTGAATACTAACACTGCAGAAGGCTTTGGTATCATCGCAACCCAGCGTCTGTACGGCCATATTGAATCCTTACACTACAGAAGGCCTTGGTATCATTGGAACCCAGTATCTGTACGGCAATATTGAATCCTTACACTACAGAAGGCTTTGGTATCATTGGAACCCAACGTCTGTACGGCCATATTGAATCCTTACACTACAGAAGGCTTTGGTATCATTGGAACCCAGTTTCTGTACGGCAATATTGAATACTAACACTACAGAAGGCTTTGGTATCATTGCAACCCACCGTCTGTACGGATAGGTTGAATACTAACACTACAGAAGGCTTTGGTAGCATAGCAACCCAGCGTCTGTACGGCTAGATTGAATACTAACACTACAGAAGACTTTGGTACCATAGCAACCCAGCGTCTGCAGGGCTATATTGTATACTAACACTACAGAAGGCTTTGGTATCATTGCAACCCAGCGTCTGTACGGCAATATTGAATACTAACACCGCAGAAGGCTTTGGTACTGCGCCAGAATTTATTTAAGGCCATTACCTAAGAACTAATCTGGATATGTACTAAGACCCAGGAAAAATAAAAGAATGGATTAAAATCTTTTATTCATTAGAATTCGTGAGATATGGGAAAATCTGTGTAAAAATTAGTGAAATACTATGCATCTTATACAATTATGAAAGGCAAGAAAGAAGAAATGATATAAATATGGATATATATTTAGTATATGAATGTGGGGAGGTATACATTTTGAGAGACATCACGCCACATGAAGCGAGAGTTACGTCATGAAGGAGGAGAAGGGACGAAGGTCGAACTACGGACTGAGAGCGGAGAGGTGGTAGAAGTTACGTCACACCACGAGAGGGGAGGCAGAGTGAGTAACTTGCCGAACGCAGAGAACCGGACAGAGGAGTTCTTTCCAATTTGAGATTTCATCGAGTTAAAACCTCGAGGAGAAGCTAGTTTTTGTTATAAAAGTTCCACGCTTTATGTAAGTTGGAAGTTAAAAAACGAGTGCAGTACAGTAGACTGTAACTTGCGGAGCAAGCAACATTTATCACGCAGAACAGTACAGCATATAACTTGATATTACAGTATTTTAAACAAAGCTGTTATATATCGAATGAAACATTACATTTCTACAAGAAGAGATTCACTATTATTACGTTTGAACTCATACGTGAACATTAAATAAAAATGCGATTCAGAAATCAGCAACGGGGAAGTCATATAAGTATCATCAGTGAAATGAGAATGACCATGTGCTAAGCTACATCACAGGGAAGTGGAGACTACAAAGATGAACAGTTGAATTCCAGAATTCACAATTATGGAAGGCGCAGCAGAACATCCACGTGATGCGCAAAATAACAGAACGAACCTCTACTTTTCAACAAGAGTTCTTATACATCTGGTATACTCGCAAACGCTTGTATAAACGACGATTTTCAACCTTGAGAAGAGATGGAAATGCAGAGATGGGGAATCGAAGGAAGAGCCAGACGACTTGCAGTGAACGAGAGAGAAGGAGCGGACGGAGCAGGCTGTTTCATGGCAAGGTCGCTCACCCGAGCATGTCACCGACCTTGTTCCACTGGGCGAAGAGGCCAGCTGGTTCCGTCACAACCGGTCTACATAGCTGTGGGCAATGCGCGCGGACACGCTTGGTTTGGCAGGCGAGAGAAGGTATTCCCAAGACCAGATTCAACTCAAGGTAGAGAAGAGATTGCTTTATATTACGTAGAATTGTAGTTATGTTCTGTGTTTATCCTAATTGACCAACCGTATAATTTTGTCAGTATAATTAAAATTATGTAGATTTTGAGGTAGTAATTTTTCGTATTTTCTTAGGAGTCATTTTTCTTGTTCTTTGAAAATTTCAGTCACTTAAACGAAATTTTGCATAGCGCTGCTATTAACGTTAAAGTCATTTGAGAGTAAAATCGTTTAGAATCATTGATATTTGCGTTAGATTTAAACTAATTAAATCTGTTTTATACGCAGCGATGGAAGGTATAATGAACTATTTAAAGAATGTATAGTGAACTAATTAGAGAAAGTATAGTGAACTATTTAAAGAGAGTATAATATTGAACAAATTAAGGAAAGAGTATAATTGTGAATAAATTAAAGAAAGTATATTGAACCAAATTTAAGTACCGCATATTAAAGAAGTTATGTCACGAAGTGTCACATATTTCGACAACTCATGATGTTGATTCGAGTGTCAGAAATTTATTTTCAACTAATTGTGAACGAAATTGAATTGTTACACGACACAAAGTCTGATATAAAAATTAATCAAATGCTTGATAAATGATTAAACTAAAGAATATTAGATTCACAGTAATGAGACAGATAGATATGTAGATCTATGCTGTAACGTGATGAACCACATTTTCTAGAAACGAAAGTATTACCAGAACTTTCATATACATATGACCAATGAAAATTTAGAGCATTAAAAAGCCTAGATAAATTTGTTAAACAAATATCTTCACGGCAAGGAAGATAAACCTATTTCGTTTGTTAAAAATATGAATTCTTACTGATAATTTTTTAAAGGTTGTAATAATGTAAAACTGAATTTAAACACGTGAAAAAGGAAAGAGTTGAAAATCCACAGCCTGGTTCCAGTCTCCGACCGGGTCAGGAATGGAATGAATGAAGCTCCCCATCTAGCGGCGAGGATATGAACTGTGCCGGCTGCCGAGGCCTGACGCACTCCTCTGGGGCAATGATTAAATGAATGACAGATGAAATGAAATGATAGTGGAGAGTGTTGCTGGAATGAAATTTTGACAGGGAAATCCGGAGTACCCGGAGAAAAACCCGTCTGCCTCCGTTTTGTCCAGCACAGATCTCACATGGAGTGACCGGGATTTGAACCACGGACCCAGCGGTGAGAGGCTGGCGTGCTGCCGCCTAAGCCACGGAGGCTTCGAAAAAGGAAAGAGTTAAGAAAGTTAAATCACAGGGTGATCTAAAAGTTGAAGTACAGAAAATTATTGCAGAAGTGAAATTATAAGCAAGAGGCGAAGTTGTGTAAGGATAGAGAAGAGTGTTAAAGTTTGTAAGAAAATGCATTGAAATGGGAGTTTAGATTTGAAATACCGTACAAGAAAGGCTATGTAGACGTAAATGAGTTACGTATTTTTACGAAAGGAGGCTGAGGAGTCTCAAGTTTTCTAGTATTGATCGCAGCGATTGTGAAGTTATTTGAGTGTATTAAAGGAAAGTTCTGTACAGGGTGTTTAAGAAATAATATGATTGTTGTATAATTTTGGAAGAGAGGTGTGGAATGAAGGTCAAACGCCATGCACTTCTAGTATTCACGTTTATCAGAGAATTACTAACAGAGTAAAGAATTTCAGGAATTTTTCAACATTTTATAATCAAATGGGAAAAGACAAAGTCAGAACAGTGCTTAGCTTAAATGTTTGTCACTTATGTTCTATTGATATAGACAAGTATTTATACTTTCAACCGATAGAGTTGCGGTGTGTGTTTGTTTGATTGTTACGGAAGTTGAGTGGTAAAGACTCATTTGAAACATAGACAATTTCATCTTTTGAACACAATAAAGTGTAGATTTGTGCGAGTCATGAATTAGTGTAAATATGAATATAGTTAATGTTGAATAATTTTTCTTAGATATGGAACTACGGTTCAGAGATGAAACGGATTGTATAAAATAGGGTAATGCTTAAATCACGCCGTTTCACAATTTCTTATTATATCAGTGCCACGTGCAGTTTATATTTTGAGATTATTTTTATTGCAGTGTCAGGGAGACACTATATTCAGACAGGAAGTCAGTTTTATTGTACTTGTCTTAGCACAATAAACGGCTGGCGCTCCTTAGCGATTCAGTCAATTTTTATCTTAGCTGACATCGTTTTCATTGTTGTCATCGCCGAAAATGGTACTGCTAGGTATAGATACAGGCGCTCACTATAGAATAACCTTATCACCCCTCGAGATCGGAGTTTCTCGATTTGCTCTAAACGTAAATGATAGTAGAAATTTGTACCTAGGCTGGTAGTACTATTTTCTTACAAATAATATCTATCCTATGTGTTCCTGAAATTCCCAATTTTTACTTAGCAGACAATGGTAAGTTTGTGAGCTGGGTATTTACATGTCTGCAATCCTTTACAGTGCAGCGGATATAAGTACTGATTGGTGAATTCGGGCGCAGTACCATAGCAACCCAGCGTCTGTAGGGCTATATTGAACACTAAGACTACAGAAGGCTTTGGTATCATTGCAACCCAGCGTCTGTACGGCAATATTGAATACTAATACTACAGAAGGCTTTGGTACCATAGCAACCCAGCGTCTGTACGGCAATATTGAATACTAACACTACAGAAGGCTTTGGTATCATTGCAACCCAGTGACTGTACGGCAATATTGAATACTAACACTACAGAAGGCTTTGGTATCATTGGAACCCAGCGTCTGTAGGGCTATATTGTATACTAACACTACAGAAGGCTTTGGTATCATTGGAACCCAGCGTCTGTAGGGCTATATTGTATACTAACACTACAGAAGGCTTTGGTATCATTACAACCCAGTGACTGTACGGCTATATTGAATACTATGACTGCTGGAGGCTTTGGTATCATTACAACCCAGCGTCTGTACGGCAATATTGAATACTAAACTACAGAAGGCTTTGGTATCATTGCAACCCAGTGTCTGTACATACTAGCATTACAAAAGACTTTGGTGTCATAGCAACCCAATGTCTACATGACTATCTAACTACATAAATAAATAAATAAATAAATAAATAAATAAATAAATAAATAAATAAATAAATAAATAAATAAATAAATAAATAAATAAATAAATAAATAAATAAATAAATAAATACATACATAATTAAATGAATAAATGAACAAAATAAATAAAAAGTTTGAAAAGAATAAATACATAAATAATTAAATTAATAAATGAAAAAATGGATAAACAAAATAAATAAATAAATAAATAAATGAATAATTAAATGAATGAATAAATAAATCGCTAACTAAATGAATGAATAACTAATATAATAAGCACGAATGATTTTATAAATAAATAAATTGAATAACTTTTTAATAAAAAATAAAGTGTATGAATGAATGAACAAATAGCTAAATAAAAATATAAATAAAATAAGTAACGCAAAATGAAATATACGGTATATAAGAATGAATTCATAAATTTGTCCATACGAATATTCAACACTCCCGCAATGAATCAATGTCAATGAACCGTGCCTTAAAACATAATTTCAAAGAAATGCAAAGACGAACACATTAATTGAAGGCAACGCCAATAAATTGTGGGTAATAAAAGAGGGACGCTCACTAGCTTGTAAACAAACAAAAAAATAGAACAAAATTACAACACAACTGTATTACTATCATTCATACTGTGTGACAATGTTATATAATAAAGTGAAACACGATAGAATAAATAACACATGGATGTCAAACAGCAACACATAACTTAGCACATAAATATAGATGGATTCTAACAAACAAACAAATGAAACAGTAGCCACCATCCATCGAAAGTGAATCAAAAAACTAGAATGGTTAAAAAAAAACTAGCAATTCTCTCTGTACTGTGTTTTAGGCGGTGATTAATCTTCCCATACGTGACACAGCAGATGAATGGGATGCACGTTAATTGAATAACTGGCTGCTACGGATAAATATATACGTTGTGATGTACACAGTAAACACAATGAATGAGGGTATGACGAGGTGTCTGCGGGGGAATAAGGGGGGGGGGGATCCAAGGTTGTCTACGGAGTTCCCCAGGGATCTGTCTTAAGTCCTTTAGAATTTAATGCTCTTCTTTTTCTTCTACTTCGCTGAGTATCGTAGTGCTAGTGTTCTTGTCTTCTCTTCCCAAGGTTGTGGGATGAATCCTGACGCAGTCAGTTGGTATTTGGGAGTATCGTGTCCGTAGATTTGCTGGCACGTTATAGATAATGTAAATAATAATGATAATGATAATAATAATAAGATGAAACTAATCATCTCCACAAAAGACATGGCGGACAGGAAAATATACAGAGACAAAATCAGAAAACTGAAAGAGAGAAAGAAAACAGGAAAGAAGTGGACAGGAGAGAGAAATAGGAAACACAGTGAATATGAATAATTCTTGGGAAGAAAGAAGAAAGGGACAGAAAAAAACACGAAAATTGATTGAGTTTTAACGTTCTCCTTAAGGGGAAATTTACAAAATTATTATTATTATTAATAATAATAATAATAATAGATCCATCAATCAATGTTTCTCAGTGAGCCCATTGATCTGGCTAAGGCCCTCTCCTTCTCCTAGGTTCAGACTCCACTTTAAAACCCTGATAGTATTTAATCATTTGATGTACAGTAATTCAAAGTTATAAACAATTTTGAGAGTCTTGTTACCTTGGTAACCATATAGGCCTAGATCATATGCGCGCACAAAATAACACTTAATACAAAAAAATGAATTTTCTATATTTTTAGGAAATTTTTGTTGACCTAAAATTTTATGTTGGTAGATTTTAGAAATTTAAAAGGCTCGGGGCGACGCCAGAAGAAAAATTAAAGTCAACATTTTTAGTAATTTTTTTGTAACTTTAGGGACTTTTAGTCCAACATTACGAGTTCGTGCTATCTCGCACTAACTTTCAATAATAGTAAGTAGGATGTTCTTATCGCAAGGTATAGATGTCTCTACTGAACAAGATGGCGAACACTTGTTGCCATGGTAACCACGCTAATCACAGATAGGCACCCAGCCCTAAAATATATCCATGTTAATCATTTCTGGATGGGAGGGTTTTTCGAAGATAATTAATTAATAATATGCATTTTTAGCACACGATATACCTAAACGGTTCATTGTTGCTGAAGTATGTTGTAAGTGTTTTCTAGCAGAATAGATTGACAGACTTAAATACATACCTGCCAACATTCCGAAATATTCCCAAAGGGACACACAGCCCGGAAAAAAAACTTCCAGCAATCAAGATGGCGGCTACGTGCTCTATACAATGTGATGAATGGGAAGGCTTTGAGTATAGGTCATTCTTAAAAATATTACAAATTAAGAAACATTCAATTGTTCAATTTTTGTAAATTTTTCGGATTGACAATGAGGTCTTCTTCAGTTAAAAGTTTAATTAAGAATATTAATTAAGATATCGTTGTGTCAAATCCATAAATTACTGATTAGACTACAAATTTATACTAATTTTTAGATTTGACACAACGATATCTTAATTGAACATTAAGCTGAAGAAGGCATCATTTACAAGCCGAAACTAGTACAACAATTGAACAATTTAATAGATGTTAGACAGTTTTGAATTCTTCTTCATCATCCTATCCCGCTTCAAACGGGGTCGATGTTTCTGGCCGTTCTTTTCCACTCTTTCATATCCCACACATCATCTTCCTCTAACTTTTTCTCCTTCAGGTCTTCTCGGATATTGCAGTCCATCTTCCTCTGGTGGCTTCGGTAGCGTAGTCGGTAGCATGCTGAGCTTCTAAGCCCAAGATAGCGGGTTCAAACCCGGCCGAAGCTGTCGGATTTTTTCAAGAGAGTTAAAAATCCCTCAGTATGCCTTCCTTCGGAGGGGAAGTAAAGCCGGCGGTCCCATGTCAAAGTTTTATGGCATGTTAAAGAACCTTCCACTAATTACACCTGTGTGAAGCTAAATTGGATAGGTTAAGAATATGAACAACGCTCTTTGGTATCTATGTTCGTTGCCAAGAGCCGACTGCGGTGGCGTCTAGTAGCTAAGTTCTGAACTTGGCCTAGTAGTCGTTGACGGTGGCGCTTGGCGGCACAAGTAGGAACTATTTGAAAAATTCTAAGTTGCAGGTCTGTACTTAACCCTTACCCCTCGTCAGTCGGGCGAGCCCCGACATAACAAATTTCCCGTTCCAGTCGTGAGTCGGACGATTCCCGACATCATAATTGTATGTGATGTGGAATGCCACAATGGAATATATATATATGATCTTTTGCGATTCCTACGCTAAGCTTTTAACTCTCGAAGACCGAACATTACTGCCTACTGACCATGGGTGGGTATTGCACGTTTACTTGCACGACCGTAGGTCGGTAATGTCTTTGAGGTTGAGCCAAAGGTACTCCAGAAGCCTGTGGTAACTGGATGGGGAGGGCCCACGGAAAAAATAAACGGTGGTTGGTACGCGTAGATGTTGACGGGGTGGAAGGAGTACCTTTGGTTGTCGGGCTGTTTTGTCGTATGTTATGCAAAAAAAAAAAAAAAAACACCAAGGCATCACTGGTATGTGTATTTGAATGAGTGCACAATTGAATGGACGTTGATGGTTTGCCGTAAAACTTACTACACTATGCAGTAAAGGGTTAAATACGAGCTGTAGGGAGAGCTAAGAGAATTTTAAATCGAGGGGTAAGGGTTAAATTAAAAAGCAGATAACACACACTAATACAGTCATCACAATTAACACCGGTTATCAGACAGATTCTACACATACCCAAAGTACACGGGGCTACATGACCGCGTTATCGCAGCCCCTAAACTTAAGAACCAACCATCTTCTTCTGGGTCTGCCCCTATTTCTTGTACCAGCTACAACCAGATCCAATACTCTCCTCCCTACATAGCTTTCGTCCCTTCGCATAATATGCCCACACCACAACAGTCTTTTCTCCTGGTTTTTGATGTGTAACATCTTTCCACTCAGTATCTGTATATTTTTGTGGGGGTGATTTTGCAAAATGAAACGGAAATGGATGGTATGGAAACAATGAAACGGAAATGGATGGGACGGAAACAATGAAACGGAAATGGATGGGACGGAAACAATGAGCGCACGCAGTGGCGGAGATTGATACCACGATGTAGTGTGGATCATGTGGCTATGTGGAATGTATATCGCATACGGTTTACTTCAAGGTTTGGAGGCCCTATTAAAGGTATCCCTACAATAAATCATCTTCAAATTGTCGTTCTTTGGGGTGAAAATAGTCATTATATCATATTTGATGAAAACAATTATGATTTAATAAATCTTCATACTTTTGCTGTATTCTTATTTAATGTTAGCATTCGAGGTACTGTCGGCTATGTGGAATCTATATCGCATACAAAATTACTTCAAGGTTTGGAGGCCCCATTAAAGATATTCCTCCTACAAGAAATCATCTTCAAGTTGTCGTTGTTTGGTGTAAAAATATTCATTATATCATATTTGCTGAAAACCAGTCAGGATTCGGCACTGCATTTTTCAAGTAGCTATTTCAATGACCAGCAGAGTTCACTGTTAACAAGGGATAATATGTCACATGTTACACATCATATGCGACTGCTGTGAAAATAAAAATCCACAGCCTGCTTCCAGTCTCCGACCGGGTCAGGAAATGGAATGAATGAAGCCCCCATCTAGCGGCGAGGATATGAACTGTGCCGGCTGCCGAGGCCTGACGCACTTCTCTGGGGCATTGATTAAATGAATGTCAGATGAAATGAAATGATAGTGGAGAGTATTGCTGGAATGAAATTTTGACAGGGAAAACCGGAGTACCCGGAGAAAAACCTGTCTGCCTCCGTTCTGTCCATTACAGATCTCACATGGAGTGACCGGGATTTGAACCACGGACCCAGCGGTGAGAGGCCGGCGTGCTGCCGCCTAAGCCACGGAGGCTTATATGCGACTGCTGTAAAGCTCGTAATTTTTTATTTGATGCTTCTGTCACTTTAACAGTTTCTCTGATTTTCTCATTTTTGATGCGGTCCTTCTTAGTGACACCACTCATCCATCTAAGCATCTTCGTCTCCGTCACATCCAGTTTAATACATTGTGACTTTGTTGTAGCCCAAGTCTCTGCTCCGTATAACATGGCTGACTTTTCAACAATTTGAACATTATGAATTTCACAGTGTGAAGAGTTTCAACTATCTTGGTAGTGAATTAAATTGTGGAAGTTCAGTGGCACAAGGAATCAATAAGAGGATCATGGCTGGAAACCGAGCATACTTCGCTAATATTAAGCTCTTAAAAACAGCACTTTTATCTAGGCAACTGAAAGTCAAACTTTACAAGAGTCTAATTAGACCGGTTGTGACATATTTTCGATACTGCTCTAAGAGTCTTTGAACGGAAAATAATGAGGGGGATTTATGACCCTGTGAGAAAGGGAGAAGGTTGGAGAATAACATCAAATAGATACATAGAAGGGATTTTCAGAGGCGAAGACATAGTGAGGTTGTGAAGTCCCGGCGGTTAGCTTGGATAGGTCATGTGGAACGAATGAGTGAAGAAGTTGCGAATTGGGTCATGGAAGCGAGGAGAAGACGTCGTGGGAGGCCAAGAAAGAGATGGATGCAGGACCTGGTGGAAGATTTGAAGATTATGCGGATTGGAAGATGGTGGGAAATGACACAGGATCGAGGCGAGGGGACGAGAATCTTGAGGGAGGCCAAGGCCCATCCTTGACTGTAGCGCCAACGACGTAAGTAGGTAAGTAAGTTTCTTGATTTGTATTGATTGGTGTACCGGTAGTATTTTTAAGAATCATATATTAATAAATACGGTAAGCACCATGCATTCTACTAGCATGACTTACTCATTTCCTGTAACTCCTAAGTGGAGCATAGGGCATCAACAAATGTCCGCCATCGAACTCGGTTCTGCACCATAGTCTTGATCTCCGTCCAGGTCTTCCCACCATTCTCAATGCCCTCCACCTCCACGCCCCTCCTCCAGGTGTTCCAGAGGAACTGTTTAAGTGACAGAATCATCAAAGAAAGTCCAGGAGAAAAGACTGTTGTGTTGTGGGCATATCATGCAAAGGGACGAAAGCTATGTAGGGAGGAGATTAATGGATCTGATTGTAGATGGAACAAGAAATAGGGACAGACCCAGAAGAAGATGAACTGACAATATCCGAGAAGACCAGAAGGAGAAAGAGTTAGTTGTGGGTTCCATTCCAGTGCTTGTCTGGCGATGTTGTTTTTATCACGTCTTAGCGTGTGCCCGATCCACCTCCACTTCCTGCGACGCATCTCAATGTCAATAAGGGTTTGTTTAGTTCTGTTCCATAGTTCTTCATTGAAAATGATCTGTGACCACCATATCCTCAGGATATTCCTCAGACTCTTGTTCGGGGCAGATGACATCGTAGTTCCGCCCATTAAAACAACAATAACTAACTAACTAACTAACTAGACTCTTGTTCACAAAGGTCTGAAGACTTCTGATTAGTTGTTTATTTGTTTTCCAGTTTTCGCAACCATAGAGCAGGACCGACTTGACATTCGTGTTGAAGATGTGCATTCTAATGGCATGGTAAATGATATTTCTTTGGAGTATAGGTGCCAAACTTAGGCACTATAGCACTGACCTTAAACCAGAAGAGCTGTATGCTTTGGAGACTTGACTTTGTGTAGACAAGTCGATACATTATTATTAAAACGAGAACGGAGAATAATATGGAAGATCTTAGGCAACATGAGCAGGTTCGATGAACATCAAATGGAGAATTATACACTAAGATACAACCAATAGTTAGAGCCCTATGCGGATAAACCAAACGTTATCCGCATCCGCACGTCTCTTATCCGAATCTACTGACATTACAATAATATTTTTTTACTAGATAAAGCAGTAGCCTCCGTGGCTTAGGCGGCAGCACGCCGGCCTCTCACCCCTGGGTCAGTGGTTCAAATCCCGGTCACTCCATGTGAGATCTGTGCTGGACAAAACGGAGGCAGACAGGTTTTTCTCCGGGTACTCCGGTTTTCCCTGTCAAAAATTTCATTCCAGCAACACTCTCCACTATCATTTCAATTCATCTGTCATTCATTTAATCATTGCCCCAGAGGAGTGCGTCAGGCCTCGGCAGCCGGCACAGTTCATATCCTCGCCGCTAGATGGGGGCTTCATTCACTCCATTCCTGACCCGGTCGGAGACTGGAAGCAGGATGTGGATTTTCACTAGATAAAGCATAAAGTATTTAAGCAACACCTTTAGGCATTTGAGGAGAAAGTCGTTCCCTTAGGATTTGTATGTCATGTGCTATGTTTAAAACGAATGTTACACAGCCAGAATTGCAACCCTTTCCTGTTCGGAGTGTTAATTATACTTAATGACATAATTTCAATAAGATAAGCTTAAATCAACATATTACGTACATTTGTCACGAGAAAAACATAAGGGTTCAAATAGTTCCGTGAAGAACTATACAGCATATTTTCATATATCCTACTCATGTTAATTGCCTCTATCTAAATACAAAAATTCAGTTTGAAGGTTGTGATAGATTCGTAGATATTGAGAACCGTCCAAATATTTCGGATGGTCGCCGGGTTCGATTTTGATTTATGTACTATTACATTAAGATTATTGTGTACGTGTGGTATTCAAACTTCAATCGCATGATTAGAACAAAATAAGTAAAAACGAGATTTTAAATATCGCACAGCTGCCATCTTGTGGTTATGAAAACAATTGAAGTAAATTAAATGCCAATGGATTAACATTCGTATAAGCATTTAACGTGCAAAGTTTCACTGCACTCGGATGGTTAAATCGCGAGAAACGTCCATTTAAATATTTATAATTCGCGTCGCCGCCATGTTGGATTTGTGATCACCAGGTTACTGGAAGTCCTATAGATGAACTTATGTTCATAGCTTCTATGAGCATAAACAATTCAGTTCGATTGCTGTAAAAGATTCATAGATATTGAGAACCGTCTAAATATTTCGGATGCTTGCCATTTTGGATTGTTATATGTATAGGTTATAGAGTTATGTACCATTCAAGGAAAATAATTGTCCAGGTTCATTATTCAAACTTTCACTTCGATCGCATGATTACGACACAAGAAATAAAAACTTAATTTTAAAATTTTGCACAGCCGTCATATTGAGGTTATGTAAACAATTGAACTAAATTAGATGCCAGTGCATTACAATATGTAAAATCATTTACTGTACCACATTTCACTGCGCTCAGAGAGTTAAATAACGAGAAAATTCTATTAAAATGTTTCAACTTCGCTTGGCCGCCATGTTCGTTTTGTACTATTACAGGTTTATGAAATATACATACATAAACTTGTATCAGTATCCTTTATCACCGTACAAAATTGCAGGGTGATATCTGTAATAGTTTCAGAGATATAGAATGTCAGTGAAATATTTAACACAGCCGCCATTTTGAGGTTATGTAAACAATTGAACTAAATTAGACTCAAGTGCATTACAATGTGTATAAACATTTGCTGTACCAAGTTTCATTACGTTTGGATAGTTAAATCGCGAGAAAAGTCTATTTAAATGTCCGAACTTTGCTTGGCCGCCATGTTGGTTTTGTAGTCACCAGGTTTTTGAAAGTCTCATAGGTAAACTTCTAGTAGTGCCCTTTATCACCGTACACAATTTCATGGCGATATCGGTAATAGTTTCGGAGATACTGAATGCTGGTGAAATATTTCGCACAGCCGCCATGTTGGATTGGTGAGACACAATAAAATTTGAAGGGCACGGTCGGGGTCGGCCAGAATAGTGCTATGATCTTGCCGAGTTTCATTGTAATCGCTCCAGCCGTTTAGAAGTTATTAGGGGACACACACACACACACACACACACACCTCACACAGACAACACACACACACACACGGACAAAAGGTGATCTTATAAGCCTATTTTTTCATAAAATGAAAATAGGCTAAAAATATATGTTATAAACATCCGAGTCCAAGTAATGATATTCAACAAGTTAGGATTGTATTCAGAAAACTATCCGCAATTTTACTCCAAACATTATCCGCAGCTTCTCCGCTCTCCGCTCAGCCATGCAAACTATATCCGCGTGGTGAATATTTTTGCGGATATCCGCATCCGCGCTGGGCTTTATCAATAGTGATATCCATCAAAAAGTAAAGATTACTGTTCAACGGGCACATCTTCCGTATTGTAACGATTCGATCCCATAGCGGTTATATTTATAGGGTTATTCATTTATAATTATCATATTATTATTATTATTATTAACTAGTACATCCATGAGATGATTTTTATATCAGATAATTGTAAGCGGTTTTGATTATTATATTCAATTAGATTTTTATTAACAATTACTTGTAAAGAGACGAAGTATTATATATTGCAACAAGACTGGCGATATGGACTAACCCTGTGCGTCACAAACTGAACGACGTAGTAAGAATTACACCACGGCTAACTGCGTCATTTTCCTGAGATGTTAAGAAACCCACAATGGTGTAACCAACACGCCATTTTCTACGGTATATACGCGTCAATATATATTGCAAGTTATGAGTCAAGAATGGAGAAGGCTAAGAGAGAGGGAAGCTGTGACACCACGTGACAAGGAAGTCATTAGTATTTGTACCTGCAACATCGGACAAGAATGGCATTAATCTACAGCTCTTAATGAAGTAAGGAAGTTGTAACCTTGCTTTCTGGGTCCTAATGGACTGAGCACCGAGAGTCGACACTGAACGATGTCTTGCCGACATCTATATCAATACATAATGGGTTATATCCCTGATCAAGAGTCTTTCTACAGATGGCAACGTACTTAATGAGGATATTTCATAGTAAATGAGATATCACATCATTTTTTTAAACATAAGCGACGTAACATGGAGATCATCGATCATTTCTTAAATATGACGAATCTTCGACTGGGTGAGCCAACAATTCAATAAAACTATCGTCTCTATTATAATTTAACTTCATTTAACTTTCAATTCATTTTAATATTCATTTTCTTTTAAATAATTAATTGCCGCATTGAGTAATTTTAAATTCAATTGTGTGACTATCACTATTCTGTTTTATTAGTATTTTGTTCTTGAGTAAATAAATTCATTTCCTTTAACGTAATGCCTATTTCTTTCATTGTAGTTGGTACTTTAAGGCAATCATACTCCTTGATTAAATACGGATTGGTTAGATGACTTTGTCTCACTACGGCCCGGGTAAGTGGTTCTCGACTCTACTGCTGATAGCCGAGGTTAAATCAATAAATTTCGATTCACTATCTTAAATAGGAATCTGGCGCTCAACAACTTATTATATTACACTATCACAGGTAAGGTCACACCACAGTGTATATTATTTATTCATATCATGTTTGTTTTATTGAACCACAATAGTCATCACCACGTTTAGTTAACTCAATAAAAATGTTACATTTGGCGCCACAAAGTAGGACACGAAAACCATTCGGTATTTAGGAGAGGAGTGTATAATTTCAGTGCAAATTGTCAGTGCTTTTGGGGGACAGTGAAGTGAAGTGAAATTTTGGAAGGGCAATTGTTATACGGTGTACTTCGAGATGTCGGAGGAGGAACAGAGGCAGTTGAGAAGTAGGGATGCAGTCAAGAAAGTTAATTATAAGGAGGTTGATAGCGGTAGCAATGTTGAGAGCGTAGAGAATAATACCAAGATGTCGGAGGTAAATCTTGAGAATAATCCTGAGAGTAATCCTGAAAATAATCCTGAGGTTAACCCTGACATGAATTCAGAGGAAAATCTCGAGACGAATACAGAGGTACATCCTGAGACTAGTGGTAGTCAGGAGAAACAGAAGTCCTTAGAGGTCCATGAAATTTCATTAGCTGATATCTTGAGGGAGATGAATAAAAATAGTCAGGAGATGAATAAAAATAGTAGGGAGATGAAAGAAAATATTGGTAGGCTAAATCAAAATATGGAAGAGAGTAAGAAAGATAATTTAGAAAATAGGAAAGAATTCAATGATAAATTTGAGAAATTAGATAAAGATATGAATAAAAATATGGAAGAGAGTAAGAAAGATAATTTAGAAAATAGGAAAGAATTCAATGATAAATTTGAGAAATTAGATAAAGATATGAATAAAAATATGGAAGAGAGTAAGAAAGATAATTTAGAAAGTAGGAAGGAATTCAATGATAAATTTGAGAAATTAGATAAAGATATGAATAAAAATATGGAAGAGAGTAAGAAAGATAATTTGGAAAGTAGGAAGGAATTGAGTAGAGATTTAGGTGAGAAATTAGATCAGAGTAATCAAAAGATGAGAGAGGATATGAGTAAAATAAATCAGAAGCTGGAAGAAAATAGTAAAAAACTAGACAGTGTGGTTAAAGTCAATGAAGAATTAAGTATGAAGTATGATATGCTACAGGAGAGTATTCAGGGGGTGAAACAGGAAATCAGAGGTGAAATTAAGGAGGAGGTAGAGATGAAGGCTAAAAATATTATTAAGACAGTAGATAAGAAATTAGAAGCAGCAGAAAGTAGGATTCAGGAAAGAATAGTAACTGTGATTGAAGAGAAAATAGCAACTCAAGGTGAAAGTTTTAGCAAATTGGTAGAAGTGGAAACTAGGCAGGTGGTAGAGACTTTAGGGGAAACTGCAGTAGAATCAGTAAAGACAGCCTGTAAGGAGACTATAATTGAAAGTAGAATGGAGTCAGACGAGATTTTAGGTGAAAGCAAATTGGAAATAGCGGAGATTTTAGGTGAAATCAGATTAGAGTCAGACGAGATTTTAGGTGAAAGCAAATTGGAATTAGTGGAGACTGTAATTGAAAGTAGATTAGAGTCATTGGAGATTGTAGGTGAAAGCAGATTGGAATCGGAGGAGATCTTAGGTGAGGAACGGCAAATAGCGGAGATTTTAGGTGAAATCAGATTAGAGTCAGACGAGATTTTAGGTGAAAATAGATTAGCGTCAGAGGAGATAGTAGGAGAAAGCATAGTAGAGTTGAAGGAGATTTTAGATGAACGCAGGATAGCTGTAGAAGAGACTATAGAATGTAGCGAAAAAGAAGTGAAGAAGATGAGAGAAAAGATAGGGATAGAAGTAGGTAAGATAAAGAAAGTACTAAGCACCCAAGAGATTAAGATGCAGACAATCATAGATAAGTTAGATAGGCAAACTAGGGAAGAATTTAGTCCTGTGATAGAGGAAGTTAATATGAAATTATTAGTGGCAGAGAAGCGTGCGTTAAGTCATAGTCAGAAGAACATAATTAGTAAACAGGTTAAGAGGAGGAGAGAGATAGATAAGAGGAGAAGCAATGGGCAACGGCTAAAGAGAAAATTAAATATTAGTAGTGGAGAAGTGAAGGGAAGACATGTAGGTAGATATTTTAGAAGTAAAATGAAAGAGAAGAGAATTAAGTTGTTAGTGGAAAAAGAAATCAGAATGAAAGAGAGAAAGAAAGCATATGATGTGCAGTGGCGTAATGAATTAGCCAGACTTGGGGAAATGATAGGAGGAAAGCCGAAGTATAATGTTACTGTTGATGAGTGTAGTCCGAAAGAGGTAGAAAGTAATGTTATAAGAAAAGAGGAAAATGGAACCCTAGAAAGAGATAGAATTGAAGATGAAGATGGTAAGAACGGTGAAATGCCAGAGAAAGTAGTGATGTAAATTTATATTACCGATAGTTACTCTTCCGTATGACTTAAATATTAAGTAATGAAGTTTAATATGACTTAAAAGAGGTAGATAAGAAACCTGCTGTGTGTAATTTTAATTCAGTCGTGAAGTTAGGATGGTAAGGGGCGCGTAGTGCCTACGCTTATTGATTTAGATTGACTAAAATTATTTAATTTTGAAGACAGAGGTTGTCGTGCTATTGAGCAATGCAGGTAAGTTGAATGTAGGTCCTTAAACTGCAGGTAAGTTGGATGAAGTAAGAATTAAATTAAAAAAAAAAAAGGGTAGGAAGATTATTACATAGGTAAGTAATCGAAAGAAAGTAATAATTATTATGGCAACCATAATTAAGAATATAATGGTAATAAAGATATAATTCAAAAGTGAGTGAAGATAAGATGATACAGTGGTAATAAAACGAATGAGTTGAAGAATTAGGTATTGATTTTTAAAGAAGTTTCAGTTGAGGACAGCGAGGTTATCAGTGGATATATTTTGAGAAATTTATAAGTGGTTTAGAATAGTTAATGGTAATGCGTTGTATGAATTAACCAACATCGGGTTGAAATGAGGAAGTAGTAACTAATTAGGACATCTGATACTTGTTGACAGATATATGTGTGTGTATGTGTGTATTTTCACGTAAATGGACGTGAGTTTGAAGAAGTAAGCCAACGAAGGTAATGCCATTGAGCAATGTGGTTTTTAAAGTTTTGGTAAGATGCCAAATGAAGTTGTTTTTTGAGGAAGTTTTTGGTAAGATGCCAAATGAAGTTTTTTAAGGAGGAAGTTTTGGTAAGATGCCAAATGAAGTTGTTTTTTGAGGAAGTTTTTGGTAAGATGCCAAATGAAGTAGGTTGGAGGAAGTTTTTGGTAAGATGAAGTAGGTCAGCGAGGTATATTCCGTTGAGTTATGAGTTTTTTATGGTATCTACGGGACTACGTGAAGTTAATAAGGGAGTTTTTTTTAAAGTATATATGGATGTATGCACACAAGGTAATAAGAGATTACAAAGGTAAGATTGTCCAAGTTTTTGTTACAGTTACGCACGTTTTAAAGATATTACAAGGCTTGTTATTGAGCTAAACCACTTTGTAGTAAAAAGTTACTGATGAATAATAACGAATTAATGATGTGGTAGATTGTTGTCCTACACACAGGTTAAAGTAAAGATAATAATTATAATTAAAAGGTTGACATAATATTTACTAATATTGAAAGGAATTTGTTATAATTCGACGTTTTGAGGATTTTAAAGATAAATCATTTTTTTAGTAGACAGGAAATTAAAGTTTTATTTATGTCATACGGAGTTAGTAAAGATAAGTTAATATTTTGAAGGAAGAATAAGTTAGTAATGTGAGATAAGTGTATACCTAAGGGGTAATAATGAAGTTTCAATTAAAGGCAGGTGTAATTTACGCATTTAATTTGGTAGAGCAGAGAGTGTCTTAACTGTGTTAGAACTCAGAACTTGCTTTATGAAGTGATTATGGGAGAATATTTGCTAATTAGGAGTGTCGGTGTTATTGACTATCAACTGAAACACTGTCATTATTTTAGGAAGACAATAGCTAGGAAAGCATAGTGTGATGTTATTATTCCAAGGAATTAGTCGAAGCATGTAAGATTTTTTTTAGCTGAAATTTAATGTGTTATTGGTCAGTAAGAGGTGACCTGTAACAGTAAGAAGATGTGGGATTATACCACGAATAGGGGAGTTTTTTTTGTATGTGACGTGTGATGTCACGATGAGTTTTGAGAGATTCTGGTATAGCAAGAGTGAGCTATAGTCCAGGCGGTCAGAACAAGTAGGAAGTGGTGTTTGGAGGACACGGTACTTAATTAAGAGTTTTGAGAGAAAACTAAGGGGGGTTTTTAGGTATTCAGCAAAAAGTCAAATCATGAATAGACTAAGTTCAAAGTATAAGAGCATTAATATTTTGTGGAACGAAATATTTATTCCGAGGAGTTTGTCATGTGTTTTTGTGAAATAGTTTAGTGATATACGTAATTCAGGTATTGAGTAGTATTTTGTCCAAGTCTTAATCATTTTGTTATGGTAAGTAAGGAATGACGTTACGGTAAAGTTATATCTTGACGCTAAGTTAAATTTTATAAAGTGAACGAGAAGTCAGATTTTATGTTTATTGGTGATTTTGAAAATTCAAGTTATTGTTTTCGAGAAGTAGTAAAGAGGAATTATGGTTTTATGTGAAGTTAAGAAGTCGTGGAGACTTAGGAAGTATTAATTTGGAAGGAGGCGGCCGTGGCCTAAGAAAGAATTAAGCCACGAAGGCAGGTGAGTAGTAACTTGGATATTTAAATGAACTGTTTAATAACTGCTTTGAGGTATTTCGATGTCATTATGTATTTGGGGAAATATTTACATGTATGACATATGCACTGAAATAGGAATTGCCTTGAATATCTTGCTAAGTTATTTTTTTCTTCAATTATTGAAATTTTACTGCATTTGAGTAATCCCTTTATAAAGACGAAAGGAATATTGTATTGTTTGCATCCTATTATCGTGTGCTGTAATAGTTATTATGGGTTAATCAGCTGGTATTACAACAATGTACTTCTACGCCAGACTGATATACAAAAACTACGTTCAAAAGAGATGAAGCCAAAATTGTATGTCATGCATACGATCACCGAAATATAAACGAGTGCAGCGTTGACATATATGTCAAAAATAAAAGTGAAGGGCATTTTATATGTATATTTTTTACAGCTCGTTTAATACATAAAGAAGAATGAACATTATGAACATTTGGAAGAATGAGATGAATGAAAGTTAAAATATGATTTTTTTGTGAAGAATACATTTATGTATATTTTTTTTACAACATATATAAAGAAGAATGAACATTATGAACATTTGGAAGAATGAGAAATGATAGTACAAATATGTAAAGTGAAAAGAGTATGTTCTTGTATATCTTTATGTATTGTTGAAGGGTATTATTTGTATGTTGTCGTTATGGGGGTATTAATATTTACATTTGTATTCATTTGTGTAGGATGTGTAGTGATATAAATAATGTTACATTTTATTTTAAATTATTTATATCAGGGGCGATTGTAACGATTCGATCCCATAGCGGTTATATTTATAGGGTTATTCATTTATAATTATCATATTATTATTATTATTATTAACTAGTACATCCATGAGATGATTTTTATATCAGATAATTGTAAGCGGTTTTGATTATTATATTCAATTAGATTTTTATTAACAATTACTTGTAAAGAGACGAAGTATTATATATTGCAACAAGACTGGCGATATGGACTAACCCTGTGCGTCACAAACTGAACGACGTAGTAAGAATTACACCACGGCTAACTGCGTCATTTTCCTGAGATGTTAAGAAACCCACAATGGTGTAACCAACACGCCATTTTCTACGGTATATACGCGTCAATATATATTGCAAGTTATGAGTCAAGAATGGAGAAGGCTAAGAGAGAGGGAAGCTGTGACACCACGTGACAAGGAAGTCATTAGTATTTGTACCTGCAACATCGGACAAGAATGGCATTAATCTACAGCTCTTAATGAAGTAAGGAAGTTGTAACCTTGCTTTCTGGGTCCTAATGGACTGAGCACCGAGAGTCGACACTGAACGATGTCTTGCCGACATCTATATCAATACATAATGGGTTATATCCCTGATCAAGAGTCTTTCTACAGATGGCAACGTACTTAATGAGGATATTTCATAGTAAATGAGATATCACATCATTTTTTTAAACATAAGCGACGTAACATGGAGATCATCGATCATTTCTTAAATATGACGAATCTTCGACTGGGTGAGCCAACAATTCAATAAAACTATCGTCTCTATTATAATTTAACTTCATTTAACTTTCAATTCATTTTAATATTCATTTTCTTTTAAATAATTAATTGCCGCATTGAGTAATTTTAAATTCAATTGTGTGACTATCACTATTCTGTTTTATTAGTATTTTGTTCTTGAGTAAATAAATTCATTTCCTTTAACGTAATGCCTATTTCTTTCATTGTAGTTGGTACTTTAAGGCAATCATACTCCTTGATTAAATACGGATTGGTTAGATGACTTTGTCTCACTACGGCCCGGGTAAGTGGTTCTCGACTCTACTGCTGATAGCCGAGGTTAAATCAATAAATTTCGATTCACTATCTTAAATAGGAATCTGGCGCTCAACAACTTATTATATTACACTATCACAGGTAAGGTCACACCACAGTGTATATTATTTATTCATATCATGTTTGTTTTATTGAACCACAATAGTCTTCACCACGATGTTAACTCAATAAAAATGTTACAGTATGTCTCATAACCAACTGACTAAGAACATCTGGAATTTCACTAAGCCAAAGGCAACCAAATGGAGATGGTTTCAAGAATGTTAGAAAGACCACATGCAAAATACGTAGTATTCCAGAAAGGAAAATCCACGACAGATTGGAATTTCTTTTGTAGGCCTCCAGAATTAGCACGACTCGATTGACCGTATAACCATTTCCATGTTCTCCAAGAATTTAGCCGACAAGACTCGGCAGATCATCCTAAGTACACTCACTCGTAAGTCTTCCAAAGTGAAATTCAGATCTGAGATTTCACTCCAGCAGATGAGCTGCCGTCACTGCTTTTCAACTGTGCTCTCTAGAGGGTCATACGGGAATTCCTAATGGAGTTCAAATAGGCCGAACTCGTGATGGTGTCCATATTGATTGCCTCGCTTTTGCAGATGACCTCGATCTCCTTGTTCCCTTTCCTCAACTAGCTACTCAGCAAATTAATTACCAGCATGAATGCGCAGTTAAGATTGGCCTCAACATCTCCTCCATCAACCACTTCACCTCTAACATGCTCCAACACATCTTCTGACAGGAATCTTGAAGGTGGAAAGATTCAAGTAGCTCGATGAATGGGTTGAACCAAACAATTCTGAGAGAAGTTCGCCATCTTAACACTTGTCGTCAAAAATAAGCAATTCTTCTAGGATTGTGCCGTGTCTTGTGTGGGGTTTCGCCTAGGACACCAAGCTGGCTCATCGGCGGGCTCTTGGTGTCCCCGCCCGGACCCACACTGGAGTAGCGAACTGCGCGCCACCTCCCTTTATATAAGGTGCAACTGCACCTCTTGACTGCGAGAACTAAAAGCCCAAGCAACCTCAACCTCCCTATGAAGGCTTCCAAAAAGATGGTATATTGGCTTTCACGGCCAGTGAATTAAAACTGAGCAATTCTTCTAGGTTTGTGCCGTGTCTTGTGTGGGGTTTCGCCTAGGACACCAAGCTGGCTCATCGGCGGGCTCTTGTGATTCACTGGAAATAGAAAATCAAAGAAATCTGCAAATATGTACCCTCATCTATCGACTTCTCAATGAAACACCTCACTATCTCTCTTGCCATTTTGGTTTTGTTTCTTCCTTTCATGATCGTCACACGCGGTCTGGATCCATAATTGCAATTCCTCTACATCATTGATCTGCCTTCAGTAACTCTTCCCTCGTGTCGGGAACCAAACTTTGGAATAATTGTCCTGGTGACGTTAGAAATTGTACATCCCTAACAACTTTCAAAACGTGCATGTAAAGATTTCATCTTGAATTCGTAGGCTAACTTGAACAATTTGTGTACGAATGTGTGAGTGAATGACCATAGTAAAACTTTGTTTAAAGTTCATGACTTGTTATTACTGGTTGGTTGGTCCCCCAGTTTAGGGGCTGCGACAACGCGGTCTTGTAGCCCCGTGTACTTTAGGTATGTGGAAAATCTGTCTGATAACCAGTGTTAATTGTGATGGCTGTATTTGTGTGTGTTATCTGTAATTCAGGTAAGGACTGCAGACATTCAATTTTGCTACCAAATGTTACCCTCAACGACAACTAGTTTTGAACTTCGTTACTAGATGTCACCGCAGTCGGCTCTTGTAACATAAGAGCGTTAGTCAAATCTAACCTATAACTTAGCTTCACACAAATGTAATTAGTGGAAAGTTCTTTAACAAGCTATAAATCTATGACATGGGACCGCCGGCTTTACTTCCCCTCCGAAGGAAGGCATAGTGAGGGATTTTTGACGCTCTTAAAAAATCTGACGGCTTCGGCCGGATTTGAACCCGCTATCTTCCCTTTTTAAATTTATTTTTTTAATTTTCAATTTTCAATGTTTAATTTTCAATTTTTATTTTGTACTAGCTGTACCCGGCCTGCGTTGCAATGCCAATCAAAGAATGTAACTTTGTTTGTTGAAGTGCTTTTGGATTCCAAATATTTTTTTCTTTTTCCGTTAACCACCTCTAAACTATTGTAAAATTGATTTACTAACTCAAAAAAAAAATCATGGGAGCGTGATCAACAACTCACAAAAATTTGATCGCAATCGGATGAATTGTATATGGACGCATGGCCATTACGCATTTGTTTAAACTACTCGCGCGCTATCTATTGTGAAATGGATTAACTATGCCTATGATCATCCCGAAAGTGTGTTCAACTCACCAAAATTTGATCGCAATCGGATGAATGGTTTATGAACGCATAAAAGACGAACAGACAGACATTCCTTTATATATATATATATATATATATATATATATATATATATATATAAGATTTTAATGTATTTTCAAGTATTATCTGTGTGTAAACAGTAAAGCTTCCGTGGCTTAGGCGGCAGCACGCCGGCCTCTCACCACTGGGTCCGTGGTTCAAATCCCGGTCACTCCATGTGAGATCTGTGCTGGACAAAACGGAGGCAGACAGGTTTTTCTCCGGGTACTCCGGTTTTCCCTGTCAACAATTCATTCCAGCAACACTCTCCACTATCATTTCATTTCATCTGTCATGCCTTTAATCATTGCCCCAGAGGAGTGCGTCAGGCCTCGGCAGCCGGCACAGTCCATATCCTCGCCGCTAGATGGGGGCTTCATTCATTCCATTCCTGACCCGGTCGGAGACTGGAAGCAGGCGGTGGATTTTTCATCTGTGTGTAAACAATTGTTTGCTACTGTAATTGGGGCACTACCCTGTTGAGGCAATAAATAAATAAATACATTTGTAGTAGGCCTATTTAAGTTTTCTTAGTATTTAAGCTTGTTAGGTTAAGAATAACATATATGAGTATTCATGGAACTGACGGTGGTTTTGGAGTCTGGGGGATGTGAAACGCGAATGTATGTCAATATCTTCCGGAAGTCGCACCCTGGCATTCATTGCAATAGTGCTTTCTGATGAAATCTAACTAAATGAAAGCTCAAAAATTCAAACATCAGTACCTTTGACAGTATAAATTCTGCGAGATGGTTGGTTTTCAAACCACTAATGGTTAAATGGCAATGTTACTTTCAACTAGGAGGAGTACGAGAAGGAAGTGTGTGTAGTGATATAATTGGAGTGAGTTGTGAGTTGTCATTACAGTTTGAAACTTATTACACACACATGCAGTCAGTAATTACCTCGTAAGAGATAGAGAGAGAGGGCTTGATGGCCAATTTGCAGTAACTCAACACGAGAGGGGAAAAGAGAGAGAGAAAAGTGGTGTTATCTTCTTCATGAAGTAGATAAATAAGACACATTATTACCATCGAACTAGACTCCCATACTCTTATCAACACCTCCCCCAACCCCTCCTTAATGGAACATCACACTCTTCTTCTTTGCATCGTTCTCATCATCATCATCATCTTCAAGATAGCAACAACGGCATGCTTTGACATACACATTCACAACTTTCACCTCTGAGAAAAGTTATTGAGGCAAGGGTTCTTGCTGTCTTGGGCCATATTTCGACATCTGTCTCCCTCCCTTAAGTCAATAAATAATTTATAGACTACTAATGGGCGTCTGGGTAAGATTTTAATTCTATAACTTACATCTGCATTGACTGTTTGAGTATTACACAACATAATAGCTTAAGGTCTTGCCACGGTGGGTGAGTGGATAGCGTGTCGGTCTTCTAACCCCAAGATTGCAGGTTCACTTCTGGCCGTGGTAGGTGATTTTTGAAAGGCGGCAAAAATACGACACGCATGTCATACGATGTTGGCATGTCAAAGAACCCATTTGAATTCAGTAGGCCGTGTTCATAATGGAATCTCGGGAGTTTCCGCCAACACAAAGTTCCTCATTTCTCTACTAGAAAACGCTATAGTGTTCAAGGAGCTTAGATATCTAAAATCTAACCTCCTTGACTTTCATGGTCAAGGAACAACGAAATTCGATATGCAAGCTGCCCTCTGGGTGTCAAATGACTAAACTTGCAGCCGGCACCCGAGGCCATACGATATTATTATTATTATTATTATTATTATTATTATTATTATTATTATTATTATTATTATTGTATAGCTTAAGGTAGCGTTAACTTAGTTTTTGATAAAGAAAAACAATTTCCTCTTGTTTGATGTTTTGGGTTGTCTGCAAATTTAAATATTATAGGAAGTTTGTTTGGAGCAACAATTAGTTGGTTCCTTAGTTTAGGGGCTGCGACAACGCGGTCATGTAGCCCCGTGTACTTTGGGTGTGTGTAGAATCTGTCTGATAACCGGTGTTAATTGTGATGACTGTATTAGTGTGTGTATTTGGTTTTTTAAAATTCAAGTATGGACTGCAACTTTGAATTCTTCAAATAGTTCCTAGTTTTGCCGCCAAACGCCACCGTCAACGACTAAGAGGCCTAGTTCAGAACTTAGCTACTAGACGCCACCGCAGTCGGCTCTTGGCAACGAACGTAGGAACCTAAGAGCGTTGTTTACATTCTTAACCTATACAATTTAGTTTCACACAGGTGTAATTAGTGGAAAGTTCTTTAACATGCCATAAATCTATGACATGGGACCGCTGGCTTTACTTCCCCTCCGAAGGGAGGCATACTGAGGGATTTCTAACGCTCTTAAAAAATCCGACGACTTTGGCCGGGTGGAGCAACAGTGTTAATCTATATCTGAGATAGAAGTTTTTGAAGTTTGTCAACAATGGTAAACATCTATCATTTCTTTCATCATCATCTTCATTTCCCGTTTCCAGCTTCCTCGTTGCCTGTCTCTCCATCACTCCTCTCCTTGTTTAAGTACATCATCAGGTTTTCTTTACCTCTTCGCTGTGCACTCCCAGACTATATCCGTCCATCTCTTTCGGGGTCTTCCCCGTCGTCTCTTCCCAGTCATCTTTTCGGAAGAAGCTTTCTTTGGTACGCTCTCCTCTTTCATCCTCATCATGTGACCATAACACTTTAACTTTGTTGTTTCTATCCTGTTCTGCAGCTTCAAGATTCCTGTCCATTTTCTTATCTCTTCATTAAAGTCTATCTCTTCTGGTCTTGCCCTCTATGCCTCATCTCCGCTGATTGTATTCTACTCTCCTCTCTTTTTGTAATAGTCCATGTTCCAGCTGAATATAGGCTCGTAATAGGTTGAATACACAGTGAGTCCGGGAATGTTCTCCGCAGCGCGTACATGCGTCTGGCGAGAGCTAGCTACAGCACGGCTGCCGCTTGTATCATAACAAACAAACAGTAAACTTTGTACTCACCAGAACCATTCATAACAGATGCTGGAACCACCCACTGTACATCAATCTTTTTCCGTAATCAGTTTGTTTTAATTCATGAACCACAGTAACTTCATAAGGGAACAACTGAAGCTTGTCTCTTACAGCTTTATGTGCTGTCGACTTGGAGATTCCTGTTTGTTGAACTAATTTTCGTGTTGATTTACTTGGACTACCCAGCATTATATCGGAGATTTCATCAAGTTTTTTGTCTTTTAAAAGCGTAGGCCAGCCTGTTCCCGGTACATCGTGAACTGAGCCAGTCACACGAAATTTACTTACCAAATCCCGAACGGTATCACGGTTTGGACACTTTGAATTAGGAAACCGCGCCTGAAATCTTAATTTTACATTTTCTGTAAAACGTATTCCACCAAAAAAAAACTCTCTCTTCAGTAGTAAGCATTACCGCCTGTATACTATTGCACTCTTCCAATAATCTATCTGAACGCTCGCATACTGCAATACACACTGATGACATACAGACTCGCTCGCTTATCACAATACACACTGACAGCCCACATGCGGGAGTTCCCCTTTCAAGAACACAGTGCAGCCAACTGAACTTATGACAACCACTCGCAGCTGCACGTACCCACTGCGGAGAACATTCTCGGGCGCCCTGTAATACCCTAATACATTTCTTTGGGACGTGTCGGTTCCAAATAATACCCTGTACACTCTGATAAAAATTGCTTGCATTCTCCGTCCAATTTCCTCCTTTATCCTTCCATCCTCTGCAATCACACTTCTTAATTAATCTATTTGCAGATATTTCTTTGACAGTCATTCTTTATAACTCCTATTTTTTATGCAAACAAGGTACATTATCCCATACATTACTGATTCTATCTACTTGAAATTTTCACAATATTTTTATATGCATATGTGCAATAATCTGACCTAGAATAATGGCTACAGTATTTATGCATTGCTTCAAAAACAAAGCTCTTTTTAAACTTATCAAAGAATAAGTTTGTCGAACTGGAACCATGATACTTCAAATATTGTTGTTGTTTCCTATGGCTAGCCCGGATTCCAATCCATCAGTTTCTTGCGTTCCAATAGAGTTGTGTGAGGTTTCCTGAAGTTCTAGCAGTCACATCAAGTTTGTTGCAATGTAGCAGGGGCCCCTTACCCATTTTACTCCCAGGTTCTTGACAAAGTGAGCATTCTTCAGATCTCAGGATGTTGATTCGTTTCAGATGAGTTGCAAGGCAGTCATGGACAGTGTTAAGTCTGAAGAAGGCTATAGCTTCACGTCCTGGTGTTAATTTATATTGATCCCATTTAGCATCAATGTCCTTCTTCAAATATATTCAGTTTCAAATCTTTAACTTCAATAGTAAGGTCATAAATGTACCTTTTGCTAAATACTTTGCTTCTAAGAATTGATTATTTGTAATGTTGGTAACAGTGAATGATATTGTATCCTCAGTAACTTAACTACTTTATCTTATGAAGCTAAATGTTGATAATGTTACGGCTGTGAGTTTGTTTCATCGCTCGCCACATGAGTCACAACTGCCCCAGGGCTGGGCTGCTCTGCCTCTGTGTATTGCGTGCGCCTTATGCAACAGGACTACTAGGACAAAGGGATGGTCCAGAATATTCGTGACTGAGCCAGTGAAGGAAACCTCGAGAAGCCGTGAACCCTGGATGGGTCTAGAAGCATTTATTGAGTCACCGGCCAGCTATATAAGAGCGACCTGTCAAGCAGTTGTTGTGTTTTACGAGCTAGTGCGAGCGTTTATCCTGAGCGACAGAAGTGTGGTGACTTGCGAAACCCCTAGTGAAGCCGTTTCTCTTGACAGCGAGGGAGTGAGAAGCATACAGGGGACTGCCTGTGTTTTGAGTGAGTGTGATTTCACTGAGTGTCAGAGATATTGTGGTGAAGTGCCGTGCGAGTTACGAAATCCAGTAGCATTGTTTCCCAGCTCGTGAACAGCGAAGCAGCGTGTAGAAGGCTATCGTAAGTAACTGTAATTTGTGTACAAAAGGAAGAGTTGCATGTAGTTCTGTCAAGGCCACCAGACTCATTAGCGAGAGGATTAACTGTTGACAAGTGTAAAGGGAGCAAGAGCTCTCCATAAGCGAGAGACTTGAGGAAACTGGAGTAAGGTTCCAATTGCTTGTATTTGCTGATGAGTAGTGTATCTTTCTGACCGCAATAAAATTAATTATTTCTTTAAAGGAACATCCTGTGATGTGCATTCTACCCACCGTCATCCAGTTAACAAAAGTACCACTAGGGGGTGGCACGTAACAACTGGTGTCAGAAGCCGGATTACGAACTCAAGCACTACACCTGACGGTCCTGGTTTCAAAACCCGAGCAGGTCATTTTTCTCTAATTTTCCTGTGAGTGCATGCCCTTAACAAGACAAACAAATAAAATGGAGGCGCAATTGGCAGCATTGCTAGAAAAGTTAAGTGGCATGGAAGCCAAGATGGATGACGGCCAGAAGAAGATGGAGGACGGCCAGAAGAAGATGGAGGACGGCCAGAAGAAATTAGTCAAGGACCTGAAGGATGACCTGAAGAAGATGGAAGACGGCCAGAAGAAGATGGAGGATGGGCAGAAGAAGTTAGCAGAGGACCTGAAGGACGGCCAGAATAAGTTAGCAGAGGACCTAACCGCCAAATTTCTGGATGGCCAGAAAAATCTGGAAGAGTGTCTGCTGACGAAATTAGAGGAGAGCCAAAGGAAATTAGAACAGGGCCTACGTGAGGAAGTCGCAGTAGTGGAAAAGAAGTTCGACGCCTTACAAGTGGAAGTTGCCGAGCTGCGCCAACGCCCGCTGATGGGGGTGGAGGAGAAATTCAACGCCTTACAAGTGGAAGTTGCCGAGCTGTGCCAACGTCCGCTGATGGGGGTGGAGGAGAAATTCAACGCCTTACAAAAGGAAGTTGCCGAGCTGCGCCAACGCCAATTGACGGGGGTGGAAGAGAAATTCAACGCTCTACGAGAGGAAGTTGCCGAGCTGCGCCAACGCCCGCCCACCGTTACACCGGGAATATCAGGAACGGGACATAGCAGAGTGACGCCCCCAACCTTCGACGGAAAGGTCCCGTGGAGCACCTACTTTCGTCAATTCGAGGCAGCCTGTTCCATAAATAACTGGAACAACACAGAAAAGGCTACAACTCTCATTGTAGCACTGAGAGGTGACGCCCTTAACGTCCTTCAGGCCATCCCAACTGGATCCCAGAACTACGCTTCACCGATCGCCCATATGGAGATAGCCATCTTCAGCAGGCCTACCAGATGCAGCTCTGGACCCGGGTACAGAAGAACGCGGAAACCCTGCAGGAGTTCGAGATGGACATCGCACGCCTCGTAAGGCTCGCCTATCCAACAGCGCCGGCCGACTTTCTGGAACAGATTACGACGCAGACCTTCACCGACGGGCTACGGGACTCGGACACTCAACAGGCGCTGCGACTCGCGCGCAATAAGACCCTGGCAGATGCGCTGAGCCACGCACTTGAGTTCGAGACGGCAAAACAGGCATCTAGAATGCACGCGCGGGTGCGTCAAGTGGACGTCGACGAACCAGTAAAAACCAACGAGACCAAACCCCTGGCCGACGAATTAATGGAGGCGCTAATCCGTTTCTTCGATAGTCGCGGCACTACCAGCAACGACATAGCCGGAAGACAACCGGAGAGGCGGCCCGGAAGAGGACTACCGACCTGCTGGGCCTGCGGTAAGAAAGACCACCTGAGCAAGGACTGCGGTGATCGCCGCCGCCGAGGGTATCCGACGGGAAATCAGTCGTATGAAAACCGCGCCGCCCAGGGAAACGAGTATTAGCCAGCCTTTGGGGGCAAAGGTTGGCTTGTGACAGTCGTCAAGCCCCGGCAGTCCAAGTGCGTGTGACGAAGTTACGGAGGGACAATAGCAGCCTGATGGTCGACGGAGTCGTCAACGGAATGAGCTGGCCCATGCTGATCGACACGGGAGCGTCGAGGACCATCGTCAATCCCACCGTTATCCCGAAGAGGAGAGTGCACCCCACACAAAGGAACCTCCAGCTAATAACCGCGACCGGAGGGACCGCACCGGTACATGGCGAAGCATCACTGGAGCACGCCATTGGTCGACGGGCGGTGAAGCATCCAGTGCTTGTGGCAGACGTATCAAACGAAGTGATCATCGGACTGGACTTCCTGGATCAGAACAACATCATCTTGGACCTGAGTACCAACACTCTGCACTTCGGAGGTGAGGAACTTGCTTTGCAACCAGCACACGAGGCCGTCACCGCACGACGAGTATGGCTGAGAGAGTACGTCATCGTTCCCGCCAGGACGGAGGTCAGCGCCGCCATAATTGTCGACGGAACTGCTGAGGGAGTGGCGGCTGTCATCGAGCCAAAATATGAGGACATCCAGACAAAAGGATTGTTAGTTGCCAAGACCCTCATCAACACGACGTCTCGGTCGTACGTCCGCCTGTCCAAACTGAACGACTATGAAATTACGGTTCACCGGGACACCAACCTGGGAGTCTGCGAGCCTGTTACCTGGATTGCCCGCATCACAGATACGACGGACGGACACCTGCAGACGGACAACCGAAGAAGACGGGCACTGCCAATAGAACTACAGAAGCTGTACCAAGGATCCCAGGACCATTTAGACGAGGAACAATCACGCCAACTTCAGGACCTGCTACGCGAATTCCAGGACGTCTTCTCCGTGGGGAGCAAAGACTTCGGCAGGACAAGCTTGGTCCATCACAGAATCGACGTTGGGGACAGCGCACCGATTAGGGCCCCATTCCGACGTGTCCCGCTCGCTAAGCAAGCCGAAGTCGATCGGATGGTAGAAGAGATGAAGGAGCAAGGGGTGATCGAGCCATCACATAGTTCTTGGAGTTCTCCGGTCGTGCTTGTGAAGAAGAAGGACGGTTCCACCAGGTTCTGCGTGTACTACAGGCGGGTGAACGACGTCACGAAGAAGGACAGCTACCCTCTACCCCGGATCGACGACACGCTGGACACCATATCAGGGTCAAGATGGTTCTCCACCTTGGATTTGAAGAGTGGCTACTTGGCAGGTGGAGGTCCACCCTAAGGACCGCGAGAAAACGGCGTTCTCTGTGGGCAGCGGGCTCTGGCAGTTCACCGTGATGCTATTCGGTCTGTGCAACGCCCCTGCGACCTTCGAAAGGCTAATTGAGTCCATCCTGAGGGGACTACACTGGAAGACCTGCCTGGTCTACCTAGACGACGTCATCGTTCTGGGGAGAAGCTTCAAGGAGCACTACAGCAACCTGAAGGAGATCTTGATGAAGCTACGGGCTGCCCAGTTGAAGTTGAGCCCCAAGAAGTGTCAGCTCTTCCAGAAGCAGGTCCAGTACCTTGGGCATATCGTCTCCGAGGAAGGGGTGCGCACCGACCCAGAGAAGACCGCAGCTGTGAGGGAGTGGCCAGTTCCGAAGGACAAGTCCCAACTACGAAGCTTCCTGGGACTCTGCACTTATTACCGTCGCTTCGTGAAAGGATTCGCCGACATCGCCAAACCTTTACATCGACTGACTGAGAAGGACCAACTCTTCACGTGGACAGCAGAATGTCACAGTGCCTTCGAACAACTCAAGCAGGCTCTGTGCACCGCGCCTATTCTGGCCTACCCCAGACCTGGAACAACGTTCATCGTCGATACCGATGCCAGCGACTTTGGCATAGGGGAATCCTGTCGCAAGTAGTGGACGGCGAGGAGAGAGTAGTGGCCTACTTCAGCAAGGCCTTGTCAAAGCCAGAAATGAACTACTGCGTCACCAGGAAGGAGCTGCTCGCCATCGTGAAGACCATTGAACACTTCCACAAGTACCTGTACGGGCAAGAATTTCTCATCAGGACTGACCATGCATCCCTGCGGTGGCTCCTGAACTTCAAGCAGCCCGAGGGTCAACTCGCGCGGTGGTTAGAGAGGCTTCAACAGTACAACTTTGAGATTCAGCACAGGAAAGGCCAACTGCATTCTAACGCCGACGCCCTGTCACGAAGACCGTGCCCCGAAGACTGCACCTTCTGTGCCCGAAGGGAGGAGAACACCGGGATACAGTGCCGAAGGACTACCGTAGAACTCCAAGGGAGCTGGAGCCGCGAATCTTTCATGCGGGCACAAGCAGACCTGGGACTGATAACCGAATGGAAGAGGGCCAGTGTCCCCAGACCCGGGTGGAATATTGTGAGTGACTGCAGCCCAAAGTTTAAGTCCTACTGGGCGCAGTGGGACTCGCTGGTTGTGAGGGATAGCCTCATATGCCGTACCTGGGAAAGCTCCGACGGGAAGACATCTCGGGAACAAGTCGTCGTTCCAAAGGCTATGACGGAGGAAGTCCTGAAGGAAGTCCATGGAGGATCATCTGGTGGACACCTAGAAATAAAGAAGACCCTGGAGAAGCTGAGAGAGCGGTTCTACTGGATCGGATGCCGAACTGACGTAGAGAACCACTGCGCGAGGTGCCACGATTGCGCAGCCAGCAAGGACCCAGGACGAAGACGACGGGGTCCACTGAAGACCTACAACGTGGGCGGCCCCACGTAGAGAGTGGCCATCGATGTTGCTGGGCCATTCCCGTTAAGCGAGGCAGGGAACCGCTACATATTGGTCGCCAGCGACTACTTTACCAAATGGCCGGAGGCGTATGGGCTCCCTAACCAAGAAGCCACGGCGATTGCAGAGACCCTGGTGAAGGAATTCGTCAGCCGGTACGGAGTACCCCTGTAGCTGCATTCCGACCAAGGGAGGAACTTCGAGTCACAGGTGTTCCAGAACCTATGCCAGCTGCTGGGAATCCGGAAGACAAGGACAACGCCGCTACGCCCTCAGTCCGACGGGATGGTAGAGCGATTCAATCGCACCATCGAGAACCATCTCCGAATAGTCGTCAGCGAGCACCAGAGGGATTGGGACAAACATCTTCCATTATTTCTCCTGGCCTACCGCGCCGCCGTGCATGAAGCCACCGGGCCGGGCCATGTTTGGGAGGGAGCTCCGTCTACCTGTCGATCTTGCCTTCGGCCGACCTGGGAATGATCCGGTCCCGGTAAGCCAGTATTGTCAAGAACTGGTCGACCAACTGGAGGACGTGCACGCGTTCGCGAGGAGGAAACTGCGGATCGAGACCGACCGAATGATGACCCGATACGACCAGCAGATGGATGCCGGCGGATTCCACGAGGACGACCTGGTCTGGCTCTTCAACCCATCACGGAAGAAAGGCCTGTCACCCAAACTGCAGAAGTCCTGGGAGGGCCCGTACCGAGTCGTGACACAGATCAACGATGTCGTCTACAGGATCCAGCGGAGCCCGAGGGCGAAGATGAAGATCGTGCATCGAGATCGCCTGGCAGTCTACGGAGGGACACAGACGGACCAATGATTGATCGGGACGATCAGCCTTTTAGGAAGGGGGTGGTGTTACGGCTGTGAGTTTGTTTCATCGCTCGCCGCATGAGTCACAACTGCCCCAGGGCTGGGCTGCTCTGCCTCTGTGTATTGCGTGCGCCTTATGCAACAGGACTACTAGGACAAAGGGATGGTCCAGAATATTCGTGACTGAGCCAGTGAAGGAAACCTCGAGAAGCCGTGAACCCTGGATGGGTCTAGAAGCATTTATTGAGTCACCGGCCAGCTATATAAGAGCGACCTGTCAAGCAGTTGTTGTTGTGTTTTACGAGCTAGTGCGAGCGTTTATCCTGAGCGACAGAAGTGTGGTGACTTGCGAAACCCCTACGAAGCCGTTTCTCTTGACAGCGAGGAAGTGAGAAGCATACAGGGGACTGTCTGTGTTTTGAGTGAGTGTGATTTCACTGAGCGTCAGAGATATTGTGGTGAAGTGCCGTGCGAGTTACGAAATCCAGTGGCATTGTTTCCCAGCTCGTGAACAGCGAAGCAGCGTGTAGAAGGCTATCGTAATTAACTGTAATTTGTGTACAAAAGGAAGAGTTGCATGTAGTTCTGTCAAGGCCACCAAGCGAGAGGATTAACTGTTGACAAGTGTAAAGGGAGCAAGAGCTCTCCATAAGCGAGAGACTTGAGGAAACTGGAGTAAGGTTCCTATTGCTTGTATTTGCTGATGAGTAGTGCATCTTTCTGACCGCAATAAAATTAATTATTTCTTTAAAGGAACATCGTGTGTTGTGCTTTCTACCCACCGTAATCCAGTTAACAAAAGTGCCACTAGAGGGTGGCACGTAACAATAAATATCCATTACATTAATTCAGTAGTTTGTGTGGTGACAGTTTGAAAAAAACTGTACAGTTTTGTTCAACTGTTCAGTTAGCGCCACCTTAAAAGAAGATGTGCACGAAATCCTTCTCAAATATGATTTTTAAAAACTGAAATTGCTAGCTTATTATCTTGGGGATCTAGTTTTGAAAGGATTTGATTGAATTCAGTACCGAAATGTACATCAAAATGTAGATGTACGCCCCCCTTTTTACACATTACTATTAAGTCAATTTCATGAGAAAACCACCTGATGCAATGGATACCATGTTATGGTTTCTGGACAATATCGACATATATTTGCGTTTTACATATCCCAGACCCGAAAACCATCGTCAGTTCAAAAGTTTATACATTTTATAATTTATATATACCACGATAACTACCGTCATTTTCTACCAATCACTTTCAAATGTATACATACGGTACTCGTAAAACGTAACCATTAAAAAACTCGGTGGAGTTCGTTAATGGGCATAATTGGACCAAAGCGGTGAAAATGGGGGACCCTGTTTCGAAACAGATAAATATCGCTATAACTTTCTTAATATGTGAATAATTGAATCCATTCAAAGTTCGTACTATTCTTCGGATAAGGGCCAAACCCAAAGTTTCTTTTTATTGCACCAACCATTGACCAAAGGGGTGGGAAAAATGGAGTTTCTAGAGTGAAAAAGATCATACCTTGCTTAATGGGCATAATATCAAAACCATTCAAAATTGTCAATAGTCCTCTAAATATTATCTAAAACTTTTGTCTGAAAGAATTTTTGATATGCCCCACCCTTACGCTAAGGGATGAAGAAAATGTTTTTGGCATTATAAGTATTGTGCTCTTTCGTAAAAGAAATATGCAAATCACTATCCAACTGCTCAGTCTTATCTCTTTGGGGGGCATAGAACGTCCTCCCACTGAGTGATTCACACATTATAGGATAAAGCTTAGAATAACACATCACTGAAATGAAATTCAAAATTCTACTAATAAAACTATTTAATTCACAAAATTTGGCGCTACAACAACCAAAATAACTGAAATCAACATCACACTTGATCTAATGAACAAGGAATAATACAAAAAAATATTCAATAATTTAGGTTCCATTGAACCCCAAAACAAAAATCTCAAAATCAGTTTCACTTCCATTTAGCAACATTAAACTTTCACAAAAACGAGCTGTAAAAGTCTCGGCTAATATTATTACATAATTCTATGTTTATGAAACATATTAAATATTCCAAATTTGAATATATTAAAAAGAAATTTGAATTAATTACCATTCAATGGTATCAACAATTACCATTTCTTTGGGTACCACTTGACATTCGTAACATACCATCCCTCTCTTCAACACTACCAAAAAATGCATCTGTCTTCGGAAATCTCATGTACCACAAGTACAAGTTCGAAATAGACTCCCAGCTAATTCGATATCCTCAACAATTACTTGGGAACAAATACATTTATCATGCAACAATTCGCAGGGATTTTCATTATTGTCTCAATTGACAATTTCTAATTATTCATGAAGTGCGGATCTTTAATACAAGAGCAAGGATAAATGATCAATATAAAACAAGGTACAGGTTACCGTTCCATTTAAAAGGTTTATAACTTCAGAGTGCAGACATGGTCTGTCTCTGTCTTGACCTACCCTACCCAACCTCCATTAAGAAAACGCCGAGACATATACTGTTTAATTTATGACCTGGGGGAGAAGTCAATGCTCGCTCCTTCTACAACTGGACTTTAAACACTGCTTTCAGACAAGCGTGAACAGAACGTGGAAAGGCTACACATCACATTTATGTAACAACATTATTCTGAGGTTCCAAAGACCTATTACTATAGCTCAGAAATGATTATAATTTCGGAGTTTTAAAACTGGGAAGTAAGAATTCAAAACCAAATCATATTTAAGGGGCTTCCGACGTAAGAGACATCTGGTTCGATTCTCTGACCTGCCTCTAGGACAATTCCATTCTTGAGGTCTTAGGGCTAATTCCATAGAGCGTGGGTATTTCACCACTCCTCCTAACAATAATAAAAGCAACTGGGAAAAGGTATTCGCACTCAATTCCATGCTTGACAACAATACATAGCACCCTTTTAAAAAATTTGTCACAGCAAACACATACACAATCAATTACTTCACACAGCTGGTCCCCACAATTATAATTCCTGGCATTTTCTTCACTGCAAATTTTAGCGTGACCATTTATTATTTAGCGCTCACAGGCGACAATCAATACATTCGTGATGCCTTCCAAAGATTAATTATTATTTTCAACATAATTCATTTTATCTTCGTCCATAATTAACGGATTTGCCTTTTATTAAGTCTCGACTTTTCATTTCAAGAACACAACTGGTTCTATAATTATTATTATTTCTTTTAGCACACTACGGCTCATACTTGAATTATTACTTCAACAATTAATTTATTCATTACATTATTCTTATTATTTTAGCACACAACGGCTCATATTTGGATATTATTTCCATAACTTTTATGTTACATTTTCCTTTTATATTTATCCTGTTTGCCTTTTAAATAACATTATTCCATTTATATTCACAAGTATTCCACTGAATACGATTTCATTTGATCAACAAGACATTTTAGCAATTTTCATATTAGATTCCGCACTTATTATTTTCACACAGTTATATCCCTGAATTTTCAATACTGGAGAATACTTTCTCCGTGGTCATCATTTCTACATGAGATTTCCGAATCCAAAACACATAATAAATTTGGGGTGTTACTTACATGGTTTATCCGGCCCCATTGTATGATTTCCAGTGGAACGACATCCGGCCCACATCACATTTCTTACTTCATCATATTGATACACACACTTACACTTATTAATTTGCCCTCTGAATTACACATTTTTAAATTTATATGAGGGTTTTCAAACATTTTCACTACACTAAAAAAATTATAACTGCACTTAATATTATATTTACACACACAAAATTTCACTTTTTGGGTAACAAACACACTTGAATTCTTTCTTCACCAAATTCCAGGGGTACAAATTTCGACGTTGCCTTCCACCTTCTACTCTGAAGTTGACAGTCTCGTACGAAAATGAAACCTCCTTGGATAAAATTTCCCTCCTAATTCTAGTGTTTAATTTATTGCCATTTCCTATACTGCAGGATAAAGTAGTCTTTTCCGGTTCGCAATTGTCTATCAGGGAAAACGGTATATTTTTACGCTTACCCCTGAAGTCGCGATTCTGCACTTCTACAATTGTTTATATGATATTATGCGTCGAAACTCAATTCGGACGGCTATTGTCTTATCTTTGTGGAGTATTTCTATGAAGCTCCACGTGGCTACGGATATATCTTTGTGGATTCCTAATACTATCACCACTGTGTTACCCTAATCTCCTCAATCAGGAAAATTAGGTATTAGCTAAATGTTTTACCCGACCGTGGTATACTTAACGCACTGGGAAAACGTCTTTAGAGTATCTACTCTTTGCTGATGTCTCGTATACTTTTGAGATACTATGTTCTCACTTCGAATACTAGTGTCAGGGCTTCCAGTACCCTCGCCGGCTAGCGTATATGTTCACACACTGTTTATAGCTTGGCCTATTACCGTAGACTATTATACTTTTTCGAAGTTCTAAATTGTACTTTTCCTTTGAAAAGAACTTCAACGATTTAGAGCGCGGCGTCACTGAATAAAGCTGGACAGTACTTCGACTTAAGAGTACTTCCGCGTCGTGATACAGGTTCGAGTCCTCCTGTGCTGACAGGCAGCACGACCAATACGAGGTCTGTTGATTTACTGCATGCTCTTGCTTGGGCTACAGGCCCTTATATCTGATTCTGGCAAAAATAAATAATTTCCTCTTCTTCCTCACCACCAATTTCCAAAATAATCGTCGTACGTTGTTTAAAAAAATATCTCTGTAAGGCTGAGGTTTTAAACGTCTCAATGGCATCTAAGTTTCCAGGAATTGATCGTACAAATCTTTAATATTAATTTAAATGTTCTCTTCAGATGTGTGGGTAGTTTATTCTTGTTGTCTCCCACCATCAGCTTCTGGTTCGGGAATTCACCAACTACGTAATGATGAGTTTGCATTTATTTTCTGCATAACATCTATGAACTTTATCCACTCTAAAATATATCATTCTCGGGATAATCATTACTGGTGGAGTCTTTTCTTTACTTTAATGCCTGCAAATGGCTTAATTTCAATTATTTCTCTTATTTCCAGGCCCCTCCTCTCATGCGGTGCTGCCATTTTATTGATGACTCGGGGCTATTTCCGAAACTTCATTCTCACTCGTACATGGAAGTTTCCATTGATCTAATTTTACCGCGTGCGTAACCCGCTCTACGGTGATTGTTCAAATGATATCACCGGGCAGCTGTGGCTTAACTATCTGTAGTTGCACAAAATGACTCTGCCTCACGCAATCTTATGCAGCATTTGCTTCTCAATTCTTTATAATTCCCTTCTAAAGCCTGCATCAATTCTCTCTTTTCTTCGAAATACAAGGATATGAGTTCGATACTGAACCTCTCCCATGGGTTCAGTATACTAGCAGTAGTACCCGCCTTCCCCCGGTGGATTTATTTATTTGATTTATGGATTATAATGAATGCTACTACAGAGAGTTTAGTTTGTATGTAACGGAGACCCTCGCTTGCCCGCTCGCCCGCGTGGCGCGCCTATCTCCCGCGAGGCACTTTGCCGTTACGGGGCGCTTGCGCAGCACTGAGTCGTTGAGTATAGGAATTTGTACTTCAATGTGATCCTTGACCAACTTTTTGACGAACTGACTTACGGAGAGCGATTGTCAAATTACTTTCAACATGATTCTGCCACTGCTCACACTGCCGAAGGATCCATGACAGAATTGCGTCGCATTTTCGGTTCGAGGATTATAAGTCGGAACGTGTGGCCCCCGCGAAGCCCAGACTTATCACCATGTGACTTTTATTTGTGGGGGACGCTTAAAAATAGAGTGTATGCGAGAAACCCTCACACTATAAATGAGCTTAAAGACTATATTACAGCCGAAATACAGTCAATTGGTGCTGAAGAACTTCAGAGAGTAAATGCCAGTTTCATAAAAAGGTACCAGCGATGTGTAGCAGTGACTGGCGAACATTTTCAGCACCAGCTGTGAACTAGGTAAGTACAAATTCCTATACTCAATGACTCAGTGCCTCGCGGGCGCCGCATTACGGCAAAGTGCGTGGCGGGAGACAGGCTCGCGCCACGGGCGAGCGGGCAAGCGAGGGCCTCCGTTACATACAAACTAAACTCTCTGTACTAAACCAACACATCAAACTTAAGTTACAAACTAACAGAAATTAAAATATAATTTTTGTAGTGATGATAAATAGGGAACGGACATACAAGCACTAAAAACGATTAAAATATGCACTAAAATTGATAAATATGCACTTAACAATGATCCAATCTCATTCACTCTTCTTTCTCTCCTTTACAGTAATATGTGCAGTCATTTTTGCACGTTTTTCAAGTTGAAATTTCTTCTCACATTTCACTTTCATCGAGCATATTTGACAATAGACGACAATGCTATCAGTTGAATAATCACTATTACCTGACCCCCACTCATTAAATAAATACTTTCTGCTGCTCTTCTCTTTAAAAAATTTGAGTAAAGATATGCAGAATAAAGTAACACTTTAACTGAAGAAACCCATCACAAAACTAACCCCCGCCTACTGGCTGTCGAGACGGTGAAAGAAATGCCCCACCCCATCCATTTCTTGAAATGCCAGGCGTAAAATAATTTTATCTCGTTATCTGTTGCTCAGAAAGTTGCTTACAATCGGGTGTCCAGCACAAAGGTAAATCCAATTTTGTTTTTTAATATTATACTTAATATCAAATGTATATGCTAAAATATGCTGTTATGTTCAAAATTTGCAATAAACCTAATAAACTCACAAAATATGCATTTTCAAATTATCCGGTCCCTACTCATCATCATCATATATATTATTTCAGTAGTATAGATCCCTCCTGCGGCGCTCACAAGCGACCGATCGTGACAAATGAGCATTCAAATGAAAGATAATAGACATTTACAGTGACTTATTGCACTATAATTTCACAAATATCTATAATTTCTTTAAAAAATAACTTAAAAAAATTGTACGAAGTGTGCGATTTGCAAACACCGTTGATGTAGGAAAATACGCTCCATAATTGCTGTCCACGGGACGCTGTGACGCCTGTTTCACGTCATATTAACATTCTGAGGTCTTTCCTTTATCCTGAAATGTAAATAGTGTTCTATAATCATTTGGTTGAAATAAAAAATAACCTTTCTCCTTAAAGTGTTGCATTATAAACCTATTGGGGAAAGTGTGGTTTATGACCCTGCGAGATTTCTCGCAGGGTACGCTAGTAAGTAATATAATGGACGTAACATCCAGGACATTTTCCCCTAATGATGATTATAATAATGAACAGGGAAATGGCTATTTACTAACTACTATACTGACATGTAATTTACTAAAAATTGAAAAAAAAAAAGAAAAAATTACAAAGAGGAGTAAGTGAAATAAGAGACGCTGCCTAGGGCTTATATCTTATTGGCTGTTAGAAAAGTAGGGAGCAATAGTGTCGTCTTTTGCCGCATAGCGTCGTAGGTAAAATAATAGGAGCACTTCGGAAAACTTCGGCTCACCTGAGGGAGCAATAGTGTCATTTATCGCCACATAGCGCTATAGGGCAATGATTGGAGTACATCAAGGACAATTTTAATGCACCAACACTTATTGTAGCTGAATGTACTGCGCCAACATCATCGCACTTATAGCCTACAGAGGTCTAACATGTTCATGATGATAACTGTTTTTAGGGGGCCTGAGATATCTTTTCGCACTAATTACTCCCCGTGACTGCAATTTGTAAGCAGCGGAAGTAGTACTGCTCGAGTCTAAGCTGCGTGAACCTGAGAGGAATGTGCATCGTGGACTATGAGTAGTGGTGTTGACGAGTGATGAGGTTTCTCGGTCCGTGCATAGTACAGAACCAAATACATTGGTCGGTGACTCACTCAGTCATTCCTAACACCACAGTGGTTTGAGCAACGGCCGAATGTTAGCAGTATTGGAATAGAAAGGAATACCATATATCACGGTGGGCTGTTGACAGTGTCCAAGCTCTATGAACTTGCGGGGTGAGGAGAAAGAGCAGGGAAGGGTCGGGCGTGAAGAGAAGGATCTGTCAACAGCCCACCGTGATATATGGTATTCCTTTCTATGCCAATACTGCTAACATTTGGCCGTTGCTCAAACCACTGTGGTGTTAGGAATGACTGAGTGAGTCGCCCACCAATGTATTTGGTTCTGTACTATGCACGGACCGAGAAACCTCATCACTCGTCAACACCACTACTAATAGTCCACGATGCACATTCCTCTCAGGTTCACGCAGCTTAGACTCGAACAGTACTACTTTCACAATTCTGCACCACAACACGGTTAGGGGCGGCGTGTTTCAGCCCGCACTGCCTGCCAACAAGAGACTCATTTATATATTCTTTCAGTTACACCTCAATTCCCAGCATCTCTGGACCCCTAGTACAACACAGAAAAAAATCGCACCCGGTTGGTTGTAGGGTTATAAAACAAGGTTTTCGGGCCCATTTGTCTGTTTACACTATTTCATCGAACTGGCCAAATAATACATCCAGAATTTTGTTTCTCGCATTGCGAGGTTTAATTACAGCCTTATTTATACAAAGCTACTCCATTTTACCAAATTGAGCTAATTTTTAAGGAATGGTCGAGGATAATAACAGTAGGGATATACCAAGATTAGAATATTGTTACGTGCTACCCCCCTAGTGGCACTTTTGTTAACTGGATTACGGTGGGTAGGAAGCACAACACCAATTACTGCTTAAAGAAATAATTAACTTTATTGTGGCCAGAAAGATACAATACTTATCAGCAAATACAAACAATTAGAACCTTACTCCAGGTTCCTCAAGTCTCTTCCTTGAGCGCTCTTGCCCCTTTCAATTGTCAACAAACCACAGACTTTAAACCGTCTTAATGAGTCCGGTGGCCTTGACAGAAGCTACCTGCACCTCTTCCCCATGTATAACAAATACAGTTACTTACGATAATCCGCTACCCGCTGTTTCGCTGTCCACAAGCTGGGGAAACAATGTCACTGGATTTCGTCACTCGCACGGCACTTCGTCACCACACTTCTGTCGCACTCGCTCAGAAACACACACCCACAGAAAAAACTCGGTCCCCTCACTGTTGAAGCCGCTTATATAGCAGGCTGGTGACTCAAAGAATTCTAGAATCGTCCAGGGCACACGGCTTCTCGACATTTCCTTCACTGGTTCAGTCACGAATATTCTGGATCATCCCTTTGTCCTAGTAACCCTGTTGCATAAGGCGCACGCAATACATGAGGCAGGGCACTGCCCAGCCCTGGGGCAGTTGTGACTCATGCAGCGAGCGATGACACAAACTCACAGCCGTAACACCGCCCCCTTCCTAAAAAGGCTGATCGTCCCGATCAATCATTGGTCCGTCTGTGTCCCTCCGTAGGCTGCCAGGCGATCTCGATGCACGATCTTCATCTTCGCCCTCGGGCTCCGCTGGATCCTGTAGACGACATCGTTGATCCGTTTCACGACTCGGTACGGGCCCTCCCAGGACTTCTGCAGTTTGGGTGACAGGCCTTTCTTCCGTAATGGATTGAAGAGCCAGACCAGGTCGTCCTCGTGGAATCCGCCGGCATCCGTCTGCTGGTCGTATCGGGTCTTCATTCGGTCGGTCTCGATCCGCAGTTTCCTCCTCGCGAACGCGTGCACGTCCTCCAGTTGGTCGACCAGTTCTTGACAATACTGGCTTACCGGGATCGGATCATTCCCAGGTCGGCCGAAGGCAAGATCGACAGGTAGGCGGAGCTCCCTCCCAAACATGGCCCGGGCTGGTGTGCACCCGGTGGCTTCGTGCACGGCGGCGCGGTAGGCCAGGAGAAATAGTGGAAGATGTTTGTCCCAATCCCTCTGGTGCTCGCTGACGACTATTCGGAGATGGTTCTCGATGGTGCGATTGAATCGCTCTACCATCCCGTCGGACTGAGGGTGTAGCGGCGTTGTCCTTGTCTTCCGGATTCCCAGCAGCTGGCATAGGTTCTGGAACACCTGCGACTCGAAGTTCCTCCCTTGGTCGGAGTGCAGCTCCAGGGGTACTCCGTACCGGCTGACGAATTCCTTCACCAGGGTCTCTGCAATCGTCGCGGCTTCTTGGTTAGGGAGCGCATACGCCTCCGGCCATTTGGTAAAGTAGTCGCTGACGACTAATATGTAGCGGTTCCCTGCCTCGCTTAACGGGAATGGCCCAGCAACATCGATGGCCACTCTCTCCATGGGGCCGCCCACGTTGTAGGTCTTCAGTGGACCCCGTCGTCTTCGTCCTGGGCCCTTGCTGGCTGCGCAATCGTGGCACCTCGTGCAGTGGTTCTCCACTTCAGTTCGGCATCCGATCCAGTAGAACCGCTCTCTCAGCTTCTCCAGGGTCTTCTTTATCCCTAGGTGTCCACCAGATGATCCTCCAAGGACTTCCTTCAGGACTTCCTCCGTCATAGCCTTTGGAACGACGACTTGTTCCCGAGATGTCTTCCCGTCGGTGCTCTCCCAGGTACGGCATATGAGGCCATCCCTCATAACCAGCGAGTCCCACTGCGCCCAGTAGGACTTAAACTTTGGGCTGCAGTCATTCACAATGTTCCACCCGGGTCTGGGGACACAGGCCCCCTTCCATTCGGCTATCAGTCCCAGGTCATCATCTTCGGCTTGTGCCCGCATGAAAGATTCGCGGCTCCAGCTCCCTCGAAGTTCCACGGTAGTCCTTCAGCACTGTATCCCGGTGTTCTCCTTCCTTCGGGCACAGAAGGTGCAGTCTTCGGGGCACGGTCTTCGTGACAGGGCGTCGGCGTTAGAATGCAGTTGGCCTTTCCTGTGCTGAATCTCAAAGTTGTACTGTGGAAGCCTCTCTAACCACCGCGCGAGTTGACCCTCGGGCTGCTTGAAGTTCAGGAGCCACCGCAGGGATGCATGGTCGGTCCTGATGAGAAATTCTTGCCCGTACAGGTACTTGTGGAAGTGTTCAATGGTCTTCACGATGGCGAGCAGCTCCTTCCTGGTGACGCAGTAGTTCCTTTCTGGCTTTGACAAGGCCTTGCTGAAGTAGGCCACTACTCTCTCCTCGCCGTCCACTACTTGCGACAGGATTCCCCCTATGCCAAAGTCGCTGGCATCGGTATCGACGATGAACGTTGTTCCAGGTTTGGGGTAGGCCAGAATAGGCGCGCTGCACAGAGCCTGCTTGAGTTGTTCGAAGGCACTGTGGCATTCTGCTGTCCACGTGAAGAGTTGGTCCTTCTCAGTCAGTCGATGTAAAGGTTTGGCGATGTCGGCGAATCCTTTCACGAAGCGACGGTAATAAGTGCTGAGTCCCAGGAAGCTTCGTAGTTGGGACTTGTCCTTCGGAACTGGCCGCTCCCTCACAGCTGCGGTCTTCTCTGGGTCGGTGCGCACCCCTTCCTCGGAGACGATATGCCCCAGGTACTGGACCCGCTTCTGGAAGAGCTGACAGTTCTTGGGGCTCAACTTCAGCTGGGCAGCCCGTAGCTTCAACAAGATCTCCTTCAGGTTGCTGTAGTGCTCCTCGAAGCTTCTCCCCAGAACGATGACGTCGTCTAGGTAGACCAGGCAGGTTTTCCAGTGTAGTCCCCTCAGGATGGACTCCATTAGCCTTTCGAAGGTCGCAGGGGCGTTGCACAGGCCGAATGGCATGACGGTGAACTGCCAGAGCCCGCTGCCCACAGAGAACGAAGTTTTCTCGCGGTCCTTAGGGTGGACCTCCACCTGCCAGTAGCCACTCTTCAAATCCAAGGTGGAGAACCATCTCGACCCTGATATGGTGTCCAGGGTGTCGTCGATCCGGGGTAGAGGGTAGCTGTCCTTCTTCGTGACGTCATTCACCCGCCTGTAATCCACGCAGACCCTGGTGGAACCGCCCTTCTTCTTCACTAGCACGACCGGAGAACTCCAAGAACTATGTGATGGCTCGATCACCCCTTGCTCCTTCATCTCTTCTACCATCCGGTCGACTTCGGCTTGCTTGGCGAGCGGGACACGTCGGAATGGGGCCCTAATCGGTGCGCTGTCCCCAACGTCGATTCTGTGCTGGACCAAGCTTGTCCTGCCGAAATCTTTGCTCCCCTCGGAGAAGACGTCCTGGAATTCGCGTAGCAGGTCCTGAAGTTGGCGTGATTGTTCTTCGTCTAAATGGTCCTGGGTTCCTTCGTACAGCTTCTGTAGTTTTTCTGGCAGTGTGCGTCTTCTTCGGTTGTCCGTCTGCAGGTGTCCGTCCGTCGTATCTGTGATGCGGGCAATCCAGATAACGGGCTCGCAGACTCCTAGGTTGGTGTCCCGGTGAACCGTAATGTCATAGTCGTTCAGGTTGGACAGGCGGACGTACGGCCGAGACGTCGTGTTGATGAGAGTCTTGGCAACTAGCAATCCTTTTGTCTGGATGTCCTCATATTTTGGCTCGATGACAGCCGCCACTCCCTCAGCAGTTCCGTCGACAATTACGGCAGCGCTGACCTCCGTCTTGGCGGGAACGATGACGTCTTCTCTCAGCCTTACTCGTCGTGCGGTGATGGACTCGTGCGCATGTTGCAAAGCAAGTTCCTCACCTCCGAAGTGCAGAGTGTTGGTACTCAGATCCAAGATGATGTTGTTCTGGTCCAGGAAGTCCAGTCCGATGATCACTTCATTTGATACGTCAGCAACAAGCACTGGATGCTTTATCGCCCGTCGACCAATGATGAACTCCAGTGATGCTTCGCCATGTACCGGTGCGGTCTCTCCGGTCGCGGTTATTAGCTGGAGGTTCCTTTGAGTGGGTTGCACTCTGCACTTCGGGATCACGGTGGGACTGACGATGGTCCTCGATGCTCCCGTGTCGATTAGCATGGGCCAGCTCTCTCCGTTGACGACTCCGTCGACCATCAGACTGCTATTGTCCCTCCGTAACTTCGTCACACGAACCTGGACTGCCGGGGCTTGACGACTGTCACAAGCCAACCTTTGCCCCCCAAGCCTGGCTAATACTCGTTTCCCTGGGTCGCGTGGTTTTCAGACGACTGATTTCCCGTCGGATACCCTCGGCGGCGGCGATCACCGCAGTCCTTGCTCAGGTGGCCTTTCTTACCGCAGGTCCAGCAGGTCGGTAGTCCTCTTCCGGGCCGCCTCTCCGGTTGCCTTCCGGCTGTGTCGTTGCTGGTGGTGCCGCGACTATCGAAGAAACGGCTTAGTGCCTCTATTAATTCGTCGGCCAGGGGCATGGTCTCGTTGGTTTTTACTGGGACGTCGACGTCCACTTGACGCACCCGCGCGTGCATTCTGGATGCCTGTTTTGCCGTCTCGAACTCAAGTACATGGCTCAGCGCATCTGTCAGGGTCTTATTGCGCGCGAGTCGCAGCGCCTGTTGAGTGTCCGAGTCCCGTAGCCCGTCGGTGAAAGTCTGCGTCGCTATCTGCTCCAGAAAGTCGGCCGGCGCTGTTGGGTAGGCGAGCCTTACGAGACGTGCGATGTCCATCTCGAACTCCTGCAGGGTTTCCGCGTTCTTCTGTACCCGGGTCCGGAGCTGGTAGGCCTGCTGAAGATGGCTATCTCCATATCGGGACTCCATATGGGCGATCAGTGAAGCGTAGTCCTGGGATCCAGTCGGGATGGCCTGAAGGACGTTAAGGGCGTCACCTCTCAGCGCTACAATAAGAGCTGTAGCCTTTTCTGTGTTGTTCCAGTTATTTATTGAACAGGCTGCCTCGAACTGACGTAAGTAGGTGCTCCACGGGACCTTTCCGTCGAAGGTTGGGGGCGTCACTCTGCTATGTCCCGTTCCTGATATTCCCGGTGTAACGGTGGGCGGGCGTTGGCGCAGCTCGGCAACTTCCTCTTGTAGAGCGTTGAATCTCGCTTCCATCCCCGTCGGCGGGCGTTGGCTCAGCTCAGCAATTTCCTTTTGTAAAGCGTTGAATTTCTCTTCCACCCCCGTCAGTGGGCGTTGGCGCAGCTCGGCAACTTCCTTTTGTAAGGCGTTGAATTTCTCCTCCACCCCCATCAGCAGGCGTTGGCGCAGCTCGGCAACTTCCACTTGTAAGGCGTCGAACTTCTTTTCCACTGCCGTGACTTCCTCACGCGAACCCTGTTCTAATTTCCTTTGGCTTTCCTCTAATTTCGTCAGCAGACACTCTTCCAGATTTTTCTGGCCATCCAGAAATTTGGCGGTTAGGTCCTCTGCTAACTTATTCTGACCGTCTTCTAATTTAGAAGTTAGGTCCTCGGCTAAATTCCTCTGGCCGTCTTCTAGTTTGGCAGTTAGGTCCTCGGCTAACTTCTTCTGGCCGTCTTCTAGTTTGGCAGTTAGGTCCTCGGCTAACTTTTTCTGGGCGTCTTCCATCTTCTTCTGGCCGTCTTCCATCTTGGTTTCCATGCCATTTAACTTTTCTAGCAATGCTGCCAATTGCGCCTCCATTTTAGTTGTTTGTCTTGTAAAGGGCATGCACTCACAGGAAAATTAGAGAAAATGACCTGCTCGGGTTTTGAAACCAGGACCGTCAGGTGTTGTGCTTGTGCTTGTGTTCGCAATCCGGCTTCTGACACCAGTTGTTACGTGCTACCCCCCTAGTGGCACTTTTGTTAACTGGATTACGGTGGGTAGGAAGCACAACACCAATTACTGCTTAAAGAAATAATTAACTTTATTGTGGCCAGAAAGATACACTACTCATCAGCAAATACAAACAATTAGAACCTTACTCCAGGTTCCTCAAGTCTCTTCCTTGAGCGCTCTTGCCCCTTTCACTTGTCAACAAACCACAGAAGTTAAACCGTATTAATGAGTCCGGTGGCCTTGACAGAAGCTACCTGCACCTCTTCCTCATGTATAACAAATACAGTTACTTACGATAATCCGCTAACCGCTGTTTCGCTGTCCACAAGCTGGGGAAACAATGTCACTGGATTTCGTAACTCGCACGGCACTTCGTCACCACACTTCTGTCGCACTCGCTCAGAAACACACACCCACAGAAAAAACTCGGTCCCCTCACTGTTGAAGCCGCTTATATAGCAGGCTGGTGACTCAAAGAATTCTAGAATCGTCCAGGGCACACGGCTTTTCGACATTTCCTTCACTGGCTCAGTCACGAATATTCTGGATCATCCCTTTGTCCTAGTAGCCCTGTTGCATAAGGCGCACGCAATACATGAGGCAGGGCACAGCCCAGCCCTGGGGCAGTTGTGACTCATGCGGAAAGCGATGACACAATCTCACAGCCGTAACAATATGTTCAACAGATTGCCTCGGATGTAGGGTGTGGTAGCTATGCAGAGAATTAAGGGATCTGGAAGTAAGGAGAGCCATTAAAGACTATGGAAAAAGGGATAACACCGGACCCAGCTCAGGAAGCCCTCAGGGTCGCCAAATCCTAACTCACCAGCTGTGACCATTGAGGGTGTAGCACTACGCATAACCTGCCTCCTTTAGGCCTTGAGCAGGAGTCAGGAGAAATCATAACAAGAAAGAAGAGGACCCCTCGAAGAATGAGAGTCAAGAAAGATGAGGAGGAGCCAATGAATGTGGAAAAGTGAAGGACTCCCTTGGTCTCGGATACCCTAATACTGTCGGGGACGGAATAGAACAGGATTTGAGCTAGAGAGGCCGAAAGGAAAGATGACAGAAATGAGACCGGCACAAGAAAGAGGAAACTATGCTGGACTCAGCTGGATTCCGTGGTCGCCAATTCACGTCCCTCTAGTCGTGAGCAGCTGGAGGATGGAAGGAAGGGTCGAGAATAAGAACTGTAAGAGTAGACCAAGGTTAGAATATTTTAAACAGATTGTCTCGGATGTAAGGTGTGCTATGTGTAGAGATGAAACGATTAGCTCAGGGCAGAGAGGCATGGAGAGCTCCATCACACCAATCAAAACACTGAAGATTCAAACAGGAACACACCCTCTTAAAGAAATTGCAATAACAAAAAATCCCCAGTGCTAGCCTTTCAAACAAGCTACTCATTGTAGAAAACATCTTATTAAATTTTCGTCCGATTGCCGACTTGAACCCGTTTGATGCCAGAATCTTATTGTTGGAGCATTTGTAATTAATTTTCGTTTTTTCTCCACTTTTCCAAACGTAAAGGACACAGTGAACGTTTCTTACGAGGTGCCGGCATGATGGCACGCGGTAGACTGATAATTGTTCACCGGAAACTCAACAATATCCGGTCGATTAGATTAGCAGTTTGCCTTTTCTACCACTACGAGCGCTAGTGTGAGTCATTGAAACTCAACCATATCCGGTCGATTATATAACCAGTTTGCCTTTTCTACCACTATGAGCGCTAGAGTGAGTAAATGAAACTCAAACATATCCGGTTGATAGGATTAGTAGTTTTCCTTTTCTACCACTACGAGCGCTAGAGTGAGTCAATGAAACTCAACCATATCCGGTCGATTAGATTAGTAGTTTAACTTCTCTACCACTACGAGTTCTAGTGGGAGTCAATGAAACTCAACCATATCCGGTCGATAAGATAATCAATTTGCCTTTTCTACCACTACGAGAGCTAGAGTGAGTCAATGAAACTCAACCATATCCGGTCGATTAGATAATCAGTTTGCCTTTTCTATCACTACGAGCGCTAGTGTGAGTCAATGAAAGTCAACCATATCCGGTCGATAAGATAATCAGTTTGCCTTTTCTACCATTACGAGCGCTAGAATGAGTCAATGAAACTCAACCATATCCGGTCGATTAGATTAGTAGTTTAACTTCTCTACCACTACGAGTTCTAGTGGGAGTCAATGAAACTCAACCATATCCGGTCGATAAGATAATCAGTTTGCCTTTTCTACCACTACGAGCGCTAGAGTGAGTCAATGAAACTCAACCATATCCGGTCAATTAGATAATCAGTTTGCCTTTTCTACCACAACGAGTGCTAGTGTGGGTCAATGAAACTCAACGATATCCGGTCGATTAGATAATCAGTTTGCCTTTTCTACCACTACGAGCGCTAGAGGGAGTCAATGAAACTCAACCATATCCAGTCGATAAGATAATCAGTTTGCCTTTTCTACCACTACGAGCGCTAGTGTGAGTCAATGAAACTCAACCATATCCGGTCGATTAGATAATGAGTTTGTCTTTTCTACCACTACGAGCGCTCGAGTGAGACAATGAAACTCAACCATATCCGGTCGATTAGATTAGCAGTTTGCCTTTACTAGCACTACGAGCGGTAGTGTGAGTCAATGAAACTCAACCATATCTGGTCGATAAGATAATCAATTTGCCTTTTCTACCACTACGAGCGCTAGTGTTAGTCAATGCAGAGATTCACTTAAGCCCTTATAACTAATTCCGGTGTGAAGTTTTTTCAAAAAATCACAAAACGTCTCACGGTATTGAACACATTAAATAAATAATTATGTGTGAGTGTATTGTATGTCAACCCCTTATTATTCTCCTTTTCCAACGGGGTCGGGGATGAGATGCGATGAAAGTATTTGTGGCGGATGTTTTTACGGCCGGATGCCCTTCCCGACGCCAAACTCATTAGAGGAGTTAATGAGAGATGAAATGAATGATGGTGAATTAAACTGGGCAAGGATGTGGAAGGAAGCGGCCGTGGTCTGTCAGAAGGTACCGTCCCAGTATTTACCTGGTGTTGAAAATAGGGAAACCAAGGAAAACCATTTCAAGGACGGCCGACGGTGGGGCTCGAACCCGCGCGTCTACCGAGTCTGCAGAGAGCTTGGGCCACATCGCCTAGCACTGCGCTTTAGCGAGCGTAGCTCCCGCTGTCGGTAAAGAAAGAAGTATGTAAATAAGTTAATTTGGCTTGGATTTGAATAACAAAGGAAACGAGTGATTTTAAGCTGTTTTTCCGGAACTAAATTTGGGCCGGTAGTGATTTTCGAAATTTGCGATTTTATTTTGATAGAGCGCTCCAAGACTCACAATTTGAAACCTTTCCGGGCCCTTTAAGCCTTAACGTTTGGCACAGTTGAGGACAATGCTTAATTTTACGCTTTTGCTAAGGTGGTACCCCTACTTCGTCTGCTAAGACATGTATTCACCATTAAAGGAATGTATTCGTTAAAAGATCAGACAGTCGGGAATAAAAAAGTATTTTATCTTACTAGAATCTCATTTCAAGTTTTGTGAATTCAAATAAAATAATAAAAAGATGATTCTTTTCGTCTATTCATTCCTGAGATTATACTTCCAAGAGGAGCAGGGGGAGAGAAAAAAATACACAGAGAAATGAAACGAGGAGATGTGCTTTGAAATAACGACTGTAACATCCATATGGAAATCAAATGTGATTCATGGAGGATCCTTAACATACATTTGCATTTAGTTCCATTTTTCCCTTCTCTTTGGAGGGGAGTAAAAATAACATAGTTTCTCTAAGGAATGCACACACATATTTCATTTTAAATTCCTTCGTTATTTTTATATAAAAGATATTCAAGAGAAATACCAAACTTTATAAGATGAAGATGAATAACTTATACAAGGAGTGATCAGAAAATAAGGTTTTTGATGTGTAACATCTTTCCGCTCGGTTGCTGGATAGTTTTGTGGGAGTGATTTTGAAAATTGGGGACGGAAGGGGATCGGAACGATCAAGCTGGCAGTGGTGGATCAAACGGAAGTATGCACTGCCCGCTCGATCGATCAAACTGAAGTGTACTAGCTGGCAGTGGTGGACAACGGAAGTATGCACTGCCCCCTCGATCGATCGAATGGAAGTGTGCCCTAGCTGGCAGTGATGGATCGAACGGAAGTATAAGACACACTGCCAACTCGATCGATCGATCCAGCTGGCACTGGTAAGAGAAACAATCAGCGCGCGGTGTCGAAAATTGATACCATGGCGCACTCTCGGCCATGTGGAATGTATATAACATACTGAACGGAAAACGCTCATGCGAACTCTGGTGTCAAGTGATTTAAACAAATGCCATGGTACATGTTCGAAGTCTTCGTATCAGTATTTAAATGGTAAAATGCCTTAATATCAAACATTGTAAGTAGTCGGCATTGCATTGGCATAAGGCATTTTAAACTCAATGTCACTTAGGAACATTATCGAAACAAGCAAAATATAAATGAAACTTAATTCCGTAATGCAGTATTATTGGAACGTGGAAATAAGTCACCATCTTGTGCACAATATTTGTTTAGTCGAAATAGCCGTGGGGTTATTGCGTATGACTGTGAATCTAGAGATCTTGGGTTCGAATCCTGGGCGGGGTAGATATTTTTGCTACCAGATTATCATTTTAAACGATATTTATCATATCAATATGACTCATTTTAACAGAATCCATATAAAATTACGTGTTGGTCTGTGAATCAAGAGGACCTGTTTATAAGGAATTTAAGGTTATGAGCGGTGTCGCGTCTTTTAATCTAGTTGATCCAAATCGTATTCTTTATTTAGGCTAGTGCTGGTGGAAGCTACAAATCATCTAATAAAATGAGTTCCGTATTATAAACTACAATATCTGTAAAACAATCCCTTTTACAATAGATTAATATTTGTGCCAATAATACTATAAAATACCGGTGTATCAACAATTTCACGTGAGGTTTCTTCTATGTCAGAAGTTACACATCATATGCGACTACTGTAAGGCTCGTAAATTTTTCTTTTTCTATGTGCCCTGCCCAGTCTCCCAGACGTTGGCGATCAATATCAATAGTAAAACTCAGCATTTCTTCTAGGTTTATATCGTGTGTGGTGTGGGGTTTCACCTAGAAACTCCAGGCTGGCTCATCAGCAGGCTCTTGGTGTCCGCGCCCGGACCCCCACAGGAGTAGCGAACTATGCCCTACCTCCCTTTTCATGAACCGCACCTGCGCCTCTTTACTGCGAGAGAAAAAAGCTCAAGCAGCCTTAACCGCCCTATGAAGGCTTTCAAAAAGACGGTATATTGGTTTTCACGGCCAGTGAATTAAAACTCAGCAATATAGCATCTTTTGGAAGCCTTCATAGGGAGGTTAAGGCTGTTTGAGCTTTTAGTTCTCGCACTAAAGAGGCGTAGGTGCCCTTCAAAAACGGGGTGTAGCATGTAATTTGCTACTCCTGTGGGAGTCCCGCTGATGAGCCAGCTTGGTGTCCTAGGCTAAACCCACACAAGACACAGCACAAACCTAGAGAAATTGCTGAGCTTTAATTCACTGGCCGTGAAAGCCATAATTATGTTTTTATTTGCGGTAGAGTTTGGGGCGCTCGTTTCATATCTCTCGCGCCTCACCTTGACGATATTCAGAGTCTCGTCTGTCCCGAGTGGTTTATGACTGCCTTCGTGCGACTTCTCGTGTAACACATTTCTTTGAAACAATCCGCATTTCCAAGATATTTTGATTTAAGTGAAATTCATTGTTTCTTAATGGTTAACATTATTTACAGTACTTGAATTGAGAACAAATCTTTCTTTGAACTGCACACGTTGAGTCAGTTTGCTCATGCGCAGTGAAAACCCCGGGATGGCATGTGATTTTGCAAAACATTATGTGTATTTATTTTTAGCCTACTTTCGATTTTTGCAAAAAAAGAAGGTAGAATTATGAGATCTACACAGGGCCAAAAATAGTGTGTCTATCTGTGTGTGTGTGTGTCAAAAAAAAAGTCAACCCCTGGCACTATCCAGCCCATGACGGGCTAAGGCCGACCAAGCGACCGCTGCCCAGCCATTTGGCCTGCAGATATTGGGGTGACGCGTGATCAGCGTGTGTGTGTGTACTCTGAATATCTGCCCCCCCCCTATCAATTCAAACACGGTGAAACCGAATTGAACGAAATTTCGTACAGAAGTAGAACTAGCTAAGGGCACCTCAGTGTCATGTTTTATATCGTCTTGACGGAAACGTAATGGCGGCCACCCAAATGTTCAAAGCTTAAATCAAATTACGACTAACCTAATCATCCGATCTCTACCAAATTTTGCAACAACATATATTCGTATGGTGAACGTCTTTTGAGTAAACTACAAGATCATCAGCCAAACAGTTTGCAGATGGCGGCTATATATGTGTGCAAACCGATTCCCCCTATTAATTCAAACACGGTGAAACCGAATTAAACGAAATTTGGTACAGAGGTAGCACTAGCAAAGGAAACTTCAGTGTCATGTTTTATGTCGCCGCCATCTTGACGAAAACGTAATGGTGGCCACCAAAATGTTAAAAGCTTAAATCAAATTACGACCAACCTAATCATCTGATCTCTAGCAAATTTTGCACCAACATACCTTTATGTGAGAAGCATATTTTGACCAAGCTACAAGATCATCAGCCCAATAATTTGCAGATGGCAGCCATGTATGTGTGCAAATCGATTTCCCTTATCAATTCAAACACGGTGAAATCGAATTGAACGAAATTTGGTGCAGAGGTAGCACTAGCAAAGAGCACCTTAGTGTTATGTTTTATATCACCGCCATCTTGACGGAAACGTATTGACGGCCACCCAAATGTTCAAAGCTTAAATCAAATTACGACCAACCTAATAATCTGATCTCTACCAAATTTTGCACCAACATACCTTTATGCAAGAAGCGTTCTTTGACCAAGCTACAAGGTCATCATCCCAATAGTTTGCAGATAGCGGCCATGTGTGCAAATTGATTCCCCATATCAATTCAAACACGGTGAAACCGAATTGAATGACATTGTTTACAGAGGTAGCACTAGCAAAGGGCACCTTATATTCATGTTTAATATCCGCATAGCACGTTGTATTTAAACAAGCTACTACAACTAACATTCAATTATAGTCCTAAAAAGGACAAAGAATTATAACAATACCCATGCATTTGAGAGAAAGTAGGCTAGTTCTTTACTGAACATCTTGTTTTACGTTGAGACAATATTTTTATAAAACGCGTGAACATTAACTATTATGACAATGGTAATAATTAATATCCCTGTTGACTGTTAGTACTATGTACTGTAATTCAAACCACCTTGACAAACACTAAAGAATTTGGTTTAATCACTTTATGTTTCGGTGTTCAATGACACTGTCGTCGGCGTAGAGAGAATTAAAATAATCTTAAAGCTAAGTTTACAAGGACAAATTAGAAAATAGACATCCTTACAAAACACTATTAGAAATTTAAATAAAAAGAATGCTCACAAAAAGAATTAGGAAACATATGAATAAATAAGAATAGAATGAATATTAATTTAACTTAAAGGACTGCTTGTTAACAAATATGGTTCGATTATTGATAATACATTTACAAGCAGTCCTTTAAGGCAGCGTTTCCCAAACTTTTTTGTGTGTGTACCACTTTAAGAGATAAGTATCTCTCGCGTACCACCTAATGGTTGGGAGATACAGTAACTATAACCCCCACCACCGCTACGTAGCAGACCAAAAAATGGATTGTAAATTGCGTTTGTTAGAGTTAAAGTTCAAATAATAAAAAGTGTGTCCAGTTGTTTTAGTATTTATTAGCCTACTTTTCACATTTTGCAAAAATGAGGAAAAAGTAGACTTATGAGATCGATCCGGGAAAATGTGTGTCTGTCTGTCCTTCTGTCTGTCTGGCTGTGTGTTTGTCCCCCCCCCCCCTATCGACTCCTAAACGGCTGCAGCAATCGAAACCAAATTTAGTATGAGTATAGATGTGCACCGGAATATCTCACGTCCATATTTGAAAATGATGTCAGTGCTACCAACTGATGAAAAAACGCACTAGAAATTTGAGCTCCATGTTGGATATCTTGCAAGGTATGCATGGGAGCTATTCCAAAATTTGCACACTTGTAGATAATACTATTTCAGTTTAATTTCCAGGAGGCCATACATAACAGTGTTGCCAAAATAATTGTGAGCCTTTTGATAGGTCCAATGTTTAAATGCATATAACTTCTACACTATCAATTGGATTTCAACCAAATTTTGTATGTAATATCTGTACATAAACAGATATGACTGAGCGTATTCTTAAGAGCCACCAGGGCTGCCACCTGGTAATAATTGCTTTCTCCATTTTTATATCCAAATACCAATATACCAGAAAGTATGCAGGCCAACAGCTTTAAACTTTGCACACGTATATTCTGACATTTTAGAATAATTTGGAGTAACTTATATACGTCAGTTCTACCAACATGATTATAAGCCTGCTGATAGTACCAATTTTTAAATACATGTAACTTCTATACTATCAGTTGGATTTCAACCAAATTTCGTATGTGCTATGTGTACCATAACAGATATGAATATATGTATTGTTAAGAACAATCAGGGCTGCCAACTGTTAATAAATGCTGTCTATGTTTTTTTTACCCTAATATCAATATATCAGAAAGTATGCAAGCCAACAGTTCTATACTTAGCACACGTATAGCACCTGACGTTCTAGATTAATTTGGAGTAATTAATACAAGGCAGTGCTGCCAACATGATTCTATGCCTGCTGATATGTCCAATTTTAAAATACATGTAACTTATATACTAACAAATGGATTTCATTCAAAATTGGCACAACAAGATAGCATAATATTTCAGTTTATCTCTGATCAGCACACGCATGACATTGTTGCCAACATGCTTTTACGCGTGCTGATAGATTCAATGTCTAACTGCATGTAACGTCCATTGGACTTCAACCAAGTTTTGTATTGTGTACCTTAAGAGATGGACTAAGAATATATTCAGTCACCAGGGCTGCCAACTGTAGTGCTCTATTAGGCTACATTATACCAGGTATATTTTGAACTAATTAGATATTTCGATATTACCAACTTAATTTCGTCATTATTCTAGATAGGTTAATATACTGTAGAATAATCATTGCCACGAAAAGTAGGCTGTATAGTTCTTCACGGAACTTCTTGTTACAATAAGCATTCAATTCAAACATTCATAAATGACATTGTACAAATAATATTAATAAAATAACTATTAATAATTAAACATAAAAACCAACGTTCAACTAACAACTTCAATGTGAAGGGTGAGCTTGAAGATTAGAAGCCAACTTAGGAATGTCTGGTTTAAGATCGCTAAGTCTCAAACGAAGATAGTTTTCCACTGTAAGGAGCCTATTCCGGTATTTATTCTTGAGATAAACAAGTGAAGAAAATGCAGTATCACACAAGTACGAATTTGTGAAAGGCAGTAAAAATCTTGCTTTGTCAGCTATGTCTGCAGTCTCCATGCCTCTCAATCCAAAATTTCACAAGAGCCATTTTTGAAAAAAGTTTGCCTTAGTTCTGGATCACAATTCTATTCATAAAACTGCTCCATATCTTTGGCGTTAAAGTCCTCCGGCAACATATCAATGTTTCTACATTTTTTAATTTTATATTTTATTTTTTTCGTAAAGAATCTAAGATTTGTTTATGCTTTTCGTAACTTTACCACGTACCACTGCAGCAGTAAGAACGTACGACATGTGGTACGCGTACCACAGTTTGAGAAACGCTGCTTTAAAGTACATTAATATTCATTCTATTCTTATTTATTCAATGTTTTATAATTCATTTTGTGAGCTTTCTTTTTATTAAACTTGTGATAGTGCTTTGTAACGATATCCATTTTCTATTTTGTCCCTGTAAACTTAGCTTTAAGATTATTTTAATTCAATCTGCGCTGACGAGGGTGTCATTGAACACCGAAACATGTACGTTTAAGCAGCAATTAAACTACATTCATTAGTGTTTGACAAGGCGGTTTTGAATTACACACTACCACAATATTTTTAAAGTCTAATTATATTAATACCAGTTGAAAGGCAGTTAAACAGGGTACATTACAGTTCTTGCATTTTCCTCGTTAACGCGCGGCTCGCCTTAGAAATCTAGCTGGGCGGATATGTTAACATTCCATGGCTGCTCGGAGCAAATGCTTTCCCAGCGCGAGGCACAGCGTTGTCAAGTTTCCACCGTAGTCACTGAGAGCAAGGAGCGAGACTGGGCAGAACTACGTGCAGATGTCCAACACTGGACACCTGACACCTGCGTGACACGCAAGCTAGCTGCCAGGGTAGGACTTTGGAGTCCACGTGAAGTGAAAGAGGAAGCATTCTATTGGTCAGTAGCGAACAATGACGCGTTTTACTGCCTTACGTTTGAGTCGCCGCTAGTTAACCAGGAGAGTGAGGGAACTATACGTAATTTTGTCAGAGCATTTATTGCAAAAGCAAAATAGCAGGTGCTGAAAATATCAAGCGTGAGCAATTTGCCTCCATGCGTCCTGTCGCGTTCTAGAACAGGCGCGACCTCTCGAGTGTTAAAATCAATTGGTTGTAATGACTCTGAATGAGCCGCATTCTCCCCGGAAAATCAAAATGGATTTGGTTGTTGTTATACAATCCCATTAAGAGTCACCCTCAAAATAATTGGTCTCCTTGCCAATAATGACTTGCACCTCCCTTCACCAAGAAAGTGTATGTAGCAACCAAAAACCTATCTCGAAATCTAAAGTAACAGTGAACACTTGGAGTGTTCGGCTCAAACTTTGTACTTGTCCGAAATGATGATTGCAATAACAAAATATAGTATAGGTATAGGCCTACCATAATTAATTTTATGTTCGACCCAGACTATTATGTGTCAGAAAACTGTATCATAATGAGGCTCATTATAACACTATTTTTCATTATGAAAAAGTTTCTCCCACCAATCAGAGCTCAAGAAACAGTTGTGTGACCAATTAGATAAGGATACCTTCGCGCATGCGCTCAAAATCCAACATGTCTATATAAATTACTGAAAATGCACCGTCCATATGTTCGCGTAAATAAATTGGTGAATATGAGACAAGAAATAGCACTGTACCTTAATATCCCCAAATCCAATTTCTACACAGTGCGTGATTTTCGAACGACTTCCGTGACAGTTTTACTGAATACTGGTGCACAATCTGAACATATGGCAATGAAGCACACAGAGAGCATCCGTCGGTCGGCCAGAGAGTTTGGAAAACAGAGATATACTACCCAGCGCAGCACCCGATCACAAAATTCTAGTGACAACAGATATTTATGTTAAAACATATAATAAAGTTATAATTATCGTCGAACATAAACAGTCGTATGCAACTCGCCTATAATGGTAATTAAGACACTCGTACGGAAATTATAAAACGAGCGTACGCTCGTTTTATAAACATACTCGTGTCTTAATTATAGCCATTATAGGCTTGTTGCATAATGTACTATTTGTATTGAACCCTTATTGATCTACGATAAATAAGTATTCATATTTATTATTATTATTACTGCAGCCCAGGCAGTACTTGAGGAAGTGGACATGGATAAAAGGCAGGCTAGCGTTTCGTAATGATTGCAACAGGAGTAGAGCTGGTAGCTATTCTTGGAGGACGGTCAGATTTAGCCGGGTTCAAGGCCAAATTGAGCAACTACTTGTACCAGAATTGGAAGCATAAAGGAATGATCACGAGTCACTTGCAACGAACCTACGATTGAATCAGCCAATCACGAGAGACCAAGCCATGATCACGCGATGGACAGCGTCAGTAGTAAAAAGCCCGCGGAATTGATTATCTAAAGAACCGCCGAACGGACTGACCTCCGCACGAGTGCATTGAGACGTTTGATTTATTTGAAGAAGATTGACACTAGTCCCATATTTGTGAGATAAAAACTATGGAAATTTTTATCCAATTCCACCCCACTCCTCCGTCCCCTGTCAGTTTCTAATAAATAGTTTGGTATGACGCTACTCTAAGTCATTCATTGTGGAGCCTTGAGAGGCTAACTTCACGCCCGTTTGTGCAACGATTTTAACGCTCGAAATTATTCAAAGTCATTCGTTTTGGAGCCTTGAGAGGCTAACTTCACGCCCGTTTGTATAGCGATTTTTACGCTCTGAATTAGTTGAAGTTATTTTTTTCGTGATCTCTGAGGAGCTAAAGTCACGTTTGTCGTAATAACGAATTATAACGCTCTAGTACATTTTATCTGAAATCAAGTTTATTTTGTGAGCTAATATTTCACGCAGTGCGCGTGGTGACTTGTAACATTTTCTTAAAGACGACTATTTCAGCTCTGAGGGGCAAGTCTTGTAACATCCTAATTAGCGCTCACCAGAGCGAAGGTCAACAGTACAGTACGGAAATACCGAGCAAGATAGCGACTGTGTGTGCAGTCAGAGATTTTAAACTTATTATCGAGCCAGTGACGTGGTCTCGACGTGTATATTTTATGTACAAATTTCAGTGTATTTTTCATGTGTTTATTGTGCGTGTGTGCGAGATATCTAGGGCAAGTCTTCGCAATTAATCGCATTAGGACAATTTGTGGGCGAATTGAGTAACCTGCAAGCGATTATAGCTAGGTCAAATAATTAACATTGAACTTTTCTGCCAAGGAGACGATACCAAGATGCTCAACACGTGGTTTGGAGTTGGGATGATCTTCAACGATTCAACGCAGACGACCACGATGGAGTGTTAATCTGTCCATAGGGAAATGGGCTGAGAAGGATGTCTTAAGTTCTACAAGCTGATCGGTGATGTACAACAATTGATTTTCAATTATGTAGTTAGATTTGGCCGGGGAACTTTTGTAAATAGTCTTGTTTCTTTTCTTGTTGTTTAGAGTTTTCCTTGCACCGACACTAAATGTTTTAAATGTCCGTTGGCGCGTGGCCAAAGTGTTTGTTGTATATTTGTTTTTCTTTGGAGTCATATTTAATGTGCGCGGCGTGCGTACGTGATTTTTATCCATGCAAATGCGAAACCCGTTACATTCGATAAATGGTGCTTTATTAACGTTAATATTTGAGATAGGGAAGGGAGGTAATTACTGTAAGATATTTGCTGAACAGGTGAATATTCATATTAGGGTTGCCAAGCGCACCAACTTAAGATGTAATTTGTAGAACACCTTCGTTCTAATTTTGATAGATTTTTTTTGAGTCCTTTTCAGGTTAACTAGTCTCGTCATAGAACGGTGGCGCCAGCATGTGGATTATATTTATGTCTTTTTATTTCAGGGTCTGTCAAAACCCATACGTGTGATTCTGTGTGTGTTACTGTGTCAAGTGTGTGTTGATTCTACGTGAGGAGGGGGTAGAGGACCTACCACCCTCATATATTTTGTTGTTGTTGTATTTTTAGATGGAAAGACAGGGTGCTCTAGGGAGACCGCTGTTTCTTGTCCATATTATTCTGACACACACACGTATTATTGTGCTTTGGGGCACACTTCTTCGAGATTCGACCCCATGTCCTGGGAGGTCGAGGTTATTGACACGTGGGTTGACAGATATGCAGAGTTCCACAAATCGCCCGTTTTGCCTGTGACTTATTTTGATAGGCAGTCCTGATTGTCCGACTGGCCCCCGTAAGCTTACATGTAGCAAACCTGTTCATTGTGATGGTTATTTTTAAGCCATAATTAATTGGGAGTTCGCCATGTGTGTAACGGCTTCTTGTACGTTGTATGGGTAAAATATTGTATTAATAATGTAAATGTTGGCTGTGAGCCTATTGTTTTGTTTATGACTCGATTCATGTAATTTTGTGTGACACCTGTGCGGTGTAGTGGTAGAGTACTTGTAAATATTGACGGCGGTCATATGTGTATTTTTTTTATTGGCCACGTGTTAATGTACTTGTGTTGATTTGTGTGAGAAGTCCTAAGTTTTTAGGCAGTAAATGTTGCTACGGCAATTTGATTCCAATTTCACACGGAAATTATTGCGTTGTTTACATTAGGTCTAGGAAGTGTCGGTTTAGTTTTTAAGTATTGTAGTTGTGTTCCCCCGTGTCGGTCTAGCTCTAAGAAATGTGGATTCATTGTCTGAATGATTATTCTGGATGATGACGAATCACGCATTCGTTTGTACACATCGTGAAGCATGTAGAACGACATACGCGCATACATAGTCACTTTTGTTATTTTCTTTAGGGACACTTGGTCCATGTAATTAATCTCTCTAGAGATTTTGGCCTAGTTTTTGGCATTTTTATTAAGTGGGAGTCAGATGGGAGTTTTATTTTGTTAATTGTTGAGTGTAAATATGGTGATTTGTTTATTAAATTCGTTTGTTTTAACCCTGGCTTCATCCTTTCCTGCATGTTATTTTGTTATATGTTACCCTGCAAGTTAATGAAGCGCTTTGACAACAACTTACGATATGAACCGTTACACCACCCGAAACTGAGTCTCATATGCTTCTTTGCAAGGGTTCAGTATGTTTGTGCTGTCATATATTGTAAATATCTTCACCCACATACTCTTAGACATAGATTTAAAACTTGAGTGTAAAGAATCTGATGATGATCGCTTGATGATCAAAAGTAATAATACAAGCGAATTCATTAATCTCATGCATTTGTTTTTCAGCTTTAGGGAATAACACCCAATTACAATTGGGTACAAATGTGTTGACCAACTGAAAACCATTTCAAATTTCGTGTAGACTATAAAGAGTTATATTTAGTCTTGTTACTTGGGTTCGTTCGTATTTTCTCTTTCTTTCTTTCTTTCTTTCTTTCTTTCTTTCTTTCTTGTTTCCTATGTATCTATCTTTCTTACTATCATCCTTTCTATCGTTATTTCTGTCTTTCTCGTTTCCTTCCTTCATTCTCCCTATCTATCCTTCTTTCTTTCTTTCTTTCTTTCTTTCTTTCTTTCTTGTTTCCTATGTATCTATCTTACTTTCTATCATCCTTTCTATCGTTATTTCTATCTTTCTTGCTTCCCTTTCATTCTCCCTATCTACCTTTCTTGTTTCCTTCTTTCATTCTACCTTTCTTTCTTTCTTTCTTTCTTTCTTTCTTGTTTCCTATGTATCTATCTTTCTTTCTTTCTTTCTTTCTTTCTTTCTTTCTATCATCCTTTCTATCGTTATTTCTGTCTTTCTTTTTTCCTTCTTTCATTCTACCTATCCTTCTTTCTTTCTTTCTTTCTCTTTCTTGTTTCCTATGTATCTATCTTTCTTTCTTTCTTTCTTTCTTTCTTTCTATCATCCTTTCTATCGTTATTTCTATCTTTCTTGTTTCCTTCTTTCATTCTACCTTTCTTTCTTTCTTTCTTTCTTTCTTTCTTGTTTCCTATGTATCTATCTTTCTTTCTTTCTATCATCCTTTCTATCGTTATTTCTATCTTTCTTGTTTCATTCTTTCATTCTACCTATCTATCCTTCTTTCGTTATTTCTATCTTTCTTGTTTCCTTCATTCTTTCTTTCTATCTTTCTTTCTATCATGCTTTCTTTCGTTATTTCTTTTTTATTGCTTGTTTCCTTCTTTCATTATATCTATCTATCTAGCTTTCTTTTTTATATAATTCTTTCTTTCTTTCTTTCTTTCTTTCTTTCTTTCTTTCTTTCTTTCTTTTTTTATTTATTTCTATCATTATTTCTTTCAGTCTATGATTCTTTGTTTGTTTATTCGTTTGTTTGTTTGTTTGTTTCTTTCTTTCTTTCTTTTTTACTTATTATTTTTCTTTCTATCATTCATTGTTTCTTTTTTCCTTTCTTTCCTTCTATAATTCTTTCCCGCTATCATTCATTCTATCATTCTTTCCATCTGTCATTTCTATCTATGATTTTTCTTTCTTTCCGTCATTCTTTCATTCCTTCTATCTATCATTCTTTCTAGAATTTTTTGTTTCTTTCTTTCTTTCTTTCTTTCTTTCTTTCTTTCTTTCTTTCTTTCATTCATTCATTCTTTTTTCCATTTTGCTTTTTAGTTGTTTGCTTATTTGTTTGCTTGCTAGCACTTTTAACTTTTTGTTTTTGTTTGGTGATTCGCACAATCTTACTTCTATAACATCAGACATATAATGAGTAATCTTTATTGATAAGCAGCCTAATTTTTCCATTGCGCACCGCAGAATGAATGAACGATAAATTACATTAATATGGTGGGCATGAGGTCGTCGAGAAACATATCAAACTAATTACCAATTAATTTATTATCTTAGTTTTTGAAACAATACCAACCTAATAATAACAAAACATGTCCAATAACTCATTGAACAACTCGACAGTAACACACAATAAAAAAATAAAACAGATGAGATGAAATAACGACATATTATTTGTGTGCGAGAGAGCATACAGATATTAGATTCCATGATGATGCGACAGAAAACCACGAGTGAAACATCTCAATTTCATTAATAAAAAAATACAACACTTCCCCCTTTCCCTTAGCCACGAACCACACCGGACATGCAGCCCCAGTTGTTAATTAAAAAATATTTCCGATACATATTTTTTGGATGATGATGTCCAGCTATCCTCCACCCTCGCAACCACGAAATGACCACCCTCAAAAAGTGTATTTCAATTATAATAATAATAATTATTATATGCAGCCGAAACATTGTCTCTCACCACCCAGGGACCACTTGAAAAGCTGGAAGTCAAAATATTAGGCCCCAAATTTCATAACAACAAATAAATCCATGTCAGGAACGAAACTATTTACCAAAAGACTCTCAGACATAATAAACACAAGATGTTCAGTAAAGGACATATAGCGTACTTTCTCCTAAATGCATGGGTATTGTTATAACTCTTTGTCCTTTTCAAGGAGTATAATTGAATGTTGGTTGTAGTAGCATGTTGAAATACAACGTGCTATAGGGATATTAAACATGAATATGAGGTGCCCTTTGCTAGTGCTAACTCTGTACCAAATTTCGTTCAATTCGGTTTCACCGTGTTTGAATTGATAGGGGGAATCGATTTGCACACATACTTGGCCACCATCTGCAAACTATTGGGCTGATGTTCTTGCAGTTTGGTCTGAATATGTTTCCCACATAAAGATATGGTGTTGAAAAATTTAGTAGAGACTAGATTATTAGGTTGGTCGTAATTACATTTTAGCTTTTAACATTTGGGTGGCCGCGATTACGTTTCCGTCAAGATAGCGGTGATATAAAACATGACACTGAGGTGCCCTTTGCTAGTGCTACCTCTGTACCAAATTTCGTTCCATTCGGTTTCACCGTGTTCGAATTGATAAGGGGAATCGATTTTCACACAAAGATGGCCGCCATCCGCAAAATATTAGGCTGATGACCTATTAGTTTGGTCAAAGGATGCTCCCTCCATAAAGGTAGGCCTATGTTGTTGCTAAATTTGCTAGAGATCGGATGATTTGGCTAATCGTAATTTGATTTAAGCTTTGAACATTTGTGTGGCCGCCATTACGCTTCCGTCAAGATGGCGGCGATATAAAACATGACACTGAGGTGCCCTTTGCTAGTGCTACCTCTGTACCAAATTTCGTTCATTCGGTTCCACCGTGTTCGAATTAATAGGGGGAATCAATTTTGACATAAAGATGGCCGCCATCCGCAAACTATTAGGCTAATGGCCTATTAGATTGGCCAAAGGATGCACCCTCCATAAAGGTATGTTGTTGCAAAGTTTGGTAGAGATCGGATGGTTATGTTAGTCGTAATTTGATTTAAGCTTTAAACATTTGTGTGGCCGCCATTACGTTTCTGTCAATGTGGCGGCGAAATAAATCATGACACTGAGATGCCCTTTGCTAGTGCTATCTCTGTACCAAATTTCGTTCCATTCGGTTTCACCGTGTTTGAATTAATAGGGGAATCGATTTTGATACAAAGATGGCCGCCATCCGCAAACTATTAGGCGAATGACCTATTAGATTGGTCAAAGGATGCTCCCTCCATAATGGTATGTAGTTGCAAAATTTGGTAGAGATCGGATGATTAGGTTAATCGTAATTTGATTTAAGCTTTGAACATTCGTGTGGCCGCCATTACGTTTCAGTTAAGATGGCGGCGATATAAAACATGACACTGAGGTGCCCTTTGCTAGTGCTACCTCTGTACCAAATTTCGTTCCATTCGGTTCCACCGTGTTCGAATTAATAGGGGGAATCAATTTTGACATCAAGATGGCCGCCACCCGCAAACTATTAAGCTAATAACCTATTAGATTGGTCAAAGGATGCTCCCTCCTTAAAGGAATGTTGTTGCAAAGTTTGGTAGAGATCGGATGGTTATGTTAATCGTAATTTAACTTAAGCATTGAACATTTGTGTGGCCGCCATTACGTTTCTGTCAATATGGCTGCGATATAAAACATGACACTGAGATGCCCTTTGCTAGTGCTACCTCTGTACCAAATTTCCTTCCATTCGGTTTCACCGTGTTTGAATTAATAGGGGGAATTGATTTTCACACAAAGATGGCCGCCATCCGCAAACTATTAGGCTAATGACCTAGTCATTTGGTCAAAGGATGCTTCCTCTATAAAGGTATGTTGTTGCAAAATTTGGTAGAGATCGGATGATTAGGTTAATCGTAATTTGATTTAAGCTTTGAAAATTTGTGTGGCTGCCATTACGTTTCCGTCAATATGGCGGCGATATAAAACATGACACTGAGGTGCCTTTTGTTAGTACTACCTCTGTACCAAATTTCGTTCCATTCGGTTGCACCGTGTTCGAATTAATAGGGGGAATCGATTTTGACACAAAGATGGCCGCCATCCGCAAACTATTACGCTGATGGCCTATTGGTTTGGTCAAAGGATGCTCCCCCTATAAAGGTATGTTGTTGCAAAATTTGGTAGAGATCGGATGATTAGGTTAGTCGTAATTTGATTTAAGCTTTGAACATTTGTGTGGCCGCCATTACGTTTCCGTCAAGATGGCGGCGATATAAAACATGACACTGAGGTGTCCTTTGCTAGTGCTACCTTTGTACTAAATTTCGTTCAATTCGCATTCACCGTGTTCGAATTGATAGGGGGGGACAGACATTCTGAGTACACACACTCACACACACACAGACACACACACACACACACACACAGACTCACACACACACATACACACACACACAGACTCACACACACACATACACACACACACACACAGACAGATACACTTTTTTCGCCCTGTGTTGATCTCATAAGTCTACTTTCATTTTTTTGCAAAAATCGAAAGTAGGCTAAAAATGGAGAATTGATTTTTATGGGCACATCCTCCGAATGAATTCAAATTGACTAACCAAAAAGATCTTCGACTACTTTCGTAATAAAAAAAAACAAAACCTCTTTGGTTTAAGGAAACTGAGAAAAACCTCGCAGAACTCCAAATTACAGACACCATGCTCATGGACAAAACACCTAAAACCATCACCAGGGATAAGAAACAACGGTTCCAAGTTAAAATCAAACAAAAGCGTACGATCCACATCTCTGCCGAAGAAAGGGAAGCAAGATCTCAAAGGATGAGGCAATACTGGGCCATAAGGAAAACTCAAAACAATAAAAAATGATTGATTTCATGTACCCCAAAGTTGGGTGAAACAAATAAAGAAGAATAATTATTATTATTTTGGGAAAGGGACAGTGATATTGTGCGGGCACCATGATTTGCCTGTTCGTTAGTTCTATGTAGGTTTCAGTAGAGTATGTGCGTTTGAGACTTCAGCCTTTTGACTGGTTTGATGCAGCAATCCATCCTTCCCTGTCCTGAGCTAATCGTTTCAACGTCCCAAAGGTTTTTATTACCCCAACTGGTAAGGATGTTGTCTATCATCCCTAACGTTAAGCGTCTCATTTTTATCATCCCAACTGGTAAGCATATCATGTCCATCGTCCCAAATGTTAAGCATCTAATTTCGTCATCCCAAACGTTAAACATTTCATGTCTATCGTCCTAAATCTGAATATCTCATTTCTATCGTCACAAACGTTAAGCATATAATTTCTATTGTCCCAAACGTTAAGGATCTCGTTTATATCGTAGCAAACGTTAATCTTTTCATATATATCATCCCAAAGGTTAAGCATCTCATTCCAATCGTCCCAAATGTTAAGCATTTCATTTCAATCGTCCCTAACGTTAAGCATCTAATTTTTATTGCTCCAAACGCTAAGCATATAATTTCTATAGCCCCAAACGTTAAGCATTTAATGTATATCGTTCCAAACGTTAAGCATCTTATTTCTATAGTCTCAAACATTAAGCATTTCATTTCTATCGTCACAAATGTTGAGCGTCTATTTTATATCGTTCCAAACGTTAAGCATCTCATTTCTACAATCTCAACCCTTATGAATCTCATTTCTATCGTCACAAATGTTAATCATCTCATTTCTATCCTCCCAAACATAACGTATTAAATGTCTATCGTCCCTAACATTATGCATCTCACTTTTATCGCCCCAAACGTTAAATCATTTCACTCTATCGCCCCAAACGTTAAGCATATCATTTATATCATCCAAAACGTTAAGCATATGTTTTTACCGTTCCAAATGCTAATCATTTCATTTTTATCGTCCCTAACGTTAAGCAAATAAGTTCTGTCGTCTCAAAACGTCAGTTCTATACAGCCCCTTACCAGGCACTTAAAAGGAGGATAAATTCACCTGATTCATTAAACGCTTGCTACTTGCCCTTGCGATAATGAAAGTGAAAGATTCAAGAGAAACTTACAACATAATCTTTTTTTTAAGAATGTGGATTAAATGCATGATATATAGTATATACAGAACATAGAGAATGACTTTCTATATATGAAGCTCTTAGCGAAACACACGGGGGAAGAATAGACTTTTGTGTGTGCACCATCCTTACGTAATTGCTCTTTCACTCTCTATCTTTCTTTATTCTCCCTTTCTCTTTGTTTATCTATCTCTGTCTCACCTCACCCCCCCCCCCCCCTACCCTTCACCCATATATATATATATATATATATACGACTATCTCTCTCTAAAGTAATAATACTCCAGCAGTACAAAAGCAGATATCACTTCCCCGAACCATCAAAGCTATGGAGGATAGTAGGTAGGGGGAGGAGGATGAGGAGAAAGGGGGTGAGTTAGAGAGGAGAAGTGAGGGGAATGCCGGGAAGGGGGTAGGTACTGTAGGAGAGGGCGGAATTGGAATTCCAAAGCAGGAATGGCTGCTGACGGCTATATGATGAAGTTACGATATATGTATGTATATATATAAGAGAGAGCAATAGGGATAGGAATCTTGTTTAGCCTCTTTCTCTCCCTCTCTCTGTGTCGTTATGCGCATGCGCGCATGCATACACACACACATCATCTAAGTAACATCTAATATAATTATCGTAATACGTAATAGAGTTATAATACATGGCCAGATTCTATACCCACCCTTTCATCACTCGTTCCCTTCCCAACCTCATATATATTCCTAATTTTTTAGTAATATATTGGGAAGAGAAAGGGGGGAAATGAGACTTTTTTATTATTAGATCTACTGTGCATGCCTGTGAATATATATTTTAAAAATAGCCTTCATTACCCTTCGGGTACAGAGAGTGAAGGAACACAAGTTAATCAATACAAAGTCTAGGTCATATTCCCCCGTCACTAAGGAAAAGCCCAAGTCTGAACAAGTAGTTCAGTGAAGAACGCAATAAGTTATTTTCATATTTACACACACACGCACACAGAAATACTTAGTTTAAAAATTTTGCACATCCCGCCATCTTGCTTTTATGAACACAATTGAATTGAATTAGATGCCACTAGATTAAATCTTGCATATGAACAAGCTGTATGTATTCACAGCGCTCGGTTGATTACATTTTGACAAAATGCCATTTATATATTTTCAATTCGCTTGGCTGCCATGCTGGTTTTGTACTTAGCATGTTTTAAGCGTCACATAACTAAACTTAAACTAGCATTCTCCATAGCCATACAAATTCTCATGGTGATATAAGTAATAGAACGCCGGTGAAATATTTCGCGCCGCCGCCATGTTGAATTGGCACGGTCGTGGTTAAACAAACTAGTACTATGTTCTAACCGAGTTTGATTGAAATCGCTCCAGCTGTTTAGATTTTATTACTGGGGGATGGGGTTGTCACACAATACACACACACATGAACAAAAGGTGATCCCATGAGCATATTTTTAGCCTATTTTCAATTTTGAAAAAATAGGCTTATGAGATCACCTTTTGTCCGTGTGTGTGTGCGTGTGTGTGTGTGTGTGTGAGCGAGAGGTGTGTGTGTGTCTCCCCCTAATAACTTTTGAACGGCTGGAGCGATTTCAATGAAACTCGGCAAGATCATAGCGCCATTCTGGCTGACCCCAACCGTGCCCTTCAAATTGTATTGTTTCTCACCAATCCAACATGGTGGCTGTGCAAAATATTTCACCAGCATTCAGTATCTCCTAAACTATTACAGATATCAACCTGAAATTTAGTACGGTGATAAAGGGCACTACTGTAAGTTTATCAATGTAACGTTCATAAACCTGTAAAGTACAAAACGAACATGGCGGCCAAGCGAAGTTGAAACATTTTAATAGACTTTTCTCGCGATCTAACTCTCTGAGCGCAGTGAAATGTGGTACAGTAAATGATTATACATATTGTAATGCACTGACAACTAATTCAGTTCAATTGTTTACATAACCTCAAGATGGCAGCTGTGCGATATTTTGAAATTAAGTTTTTATTTCTTGTGTCGTAATCATGTGATCGAAGTGAAAGTTTGAATAATGAACCTGCGCAATAATTTTCCTTTAATGGTACATAACTCTATGGCCTATACATATAACAATCCAAAATGGCGAGCATCCGAAATATTTAGACGGTTCTTAATATCTACGAATCTTTCACAGCAATCAAATTGAATTATTTTATGTTCATAGAGGCTATGAACATAAGTTCACCTATAGGACTTTGAGTAACCTGGTGAGCACAAATCCAACATGGCGGCGACGCGAACTATACATATTTACATGGACGTTTCTCGTGATTTAACCATCCGAGTGCAGTGAAACATTGCACGTTAAATACTTATACATACGTTAATCCACTGGCATCTAATTTATTTCAATTGTTTTCATAACCACAAGATGGCAGCTGTGCGAAATTTTAAAATCTCGTTTTTACTTCTAGTGTTCTAATGATGCGATTGAACGTTGAATACCACACGTACACAATAATCTTCATGTAATAGCACATAAATAAAAATCCAACCTGCGAACCATCTGAAATATTTAGACGGTTCTCAATATCTACGAATCTATCACAACCTTCAAACTGATATATTGTATGTTGATAGAGGCAATAAACACGAGTAGGACATATGAAAATAGGCTGTTTAGTTCTTCAAGGAACTACTTGTTTCATATGATGAACATAGGCTGAAAAAGAAGGATAGCTTTGACGTCTAAAATGCTAATAGTGGAGTTGTAGTTTGAGTCTTCCCATGCTTTCCTGTCCTGAGCTAATTGTTTCATCTCTACACAGCTATCACACCTTTCATCCATTTAACATATTCTAAACTTGCTCTACCAATACAAATCCTTGACCCTTCCTTCCATAATTGTTTGCTATTCCTGGGTGGGTTAGTACTCGTATGTGTCCTACCAGTCTGACTCTTCTCGTCATTAGCAGCCGTAAGAAACATTTCTCCTCTCGCACTCGTAATACCTCTCAATTTCTTACTCTACCTACCCATCTGATCTTCATCAATCTCCTGTAACATCACATTTGATATTTCCTCTTTTCTACTATGCCAACAGTCCAAGTTTCACTCAGGACGGAGTTCAAACCATTTAAAAACTCATTCAAATCTTGTGGTGAATGGGCTACGATGACGATGTCATTAGCAAATCTCCGAGTTGAGATTATTTCTCCTTGAGTCTTTACTCCAACTATCTTTTCTCTAAGAAAACCAATGATTTGATAAGTGTAGCTTATTGCCTTCTAGATTCCAATAGTAAGATGCCTTGACATGCACATTACCTTCCAGATTATTAAAATGGGAAGCTTTGACTTGAGCATTGCCTTCTACATTATTAAAATAGGAGGCATGAGTATTCCCTTCTAGCGCCTACAATAGGATGCTTTGACATCATTCTCCTGCAACGCCCCATTTCACATGCGTCTATTCTCCTCTTTTCTACTGCACCACTAGTCCCAAGTTTCACTTCCATGGAGCGCCACGCTATAATGGGAGGCTTTGTCATGAACATTGCCTTCTACAGTAGATACCTATATTAGGAGGCTTTGTCATGAGCATTGCCTTCTAGATTACTATAATAGGAGACTTTTACAAAGGCATTGCCTTCTAGATTACTATAATGGGAGGCTTTGTTAAGATGCCTTCTAGATTACGATAATGGGAGGCTTTAAAATGATCACTGCCTTCTAGATTCCTATTAGGAGGCTTTATCATGAACATTGCCTTCTAGATTCCTATAATAGGAGACTTTTACAAAAGGATTGTTATCTAGATTACTATAATGGGAGGCTTTGTCTTGAGAATTACCTAATAGATTCCTATAATGGAAGGCTTTGAAATGTTCACTGTCTTCTAGATTCGTATAATAGGAGGCTTTGTTATGAACATTGCCTTCTACTGTAGTTTGCTATAATGGGAGGCTTTGTCATGAGCATTGCCTTCTAAATTCCTATAATAGGAGACTTACCAAAGCATTGCCTTCTAGATTACTATAATGGGAGGCTTTCAAATGAGCACTGCTTTATAGATTCCAATAATAGGAGACTTAGCAAAGCATTGCCTTCTAGATTACTATAATGGGAGGCTTTCAAATGAGCACTACCTTCTAGATTCCTATAATGGAATGCTTAGACATGAGCATTGCCTACCTAATTTCTATAATAGGAAGCTTTGACATGATTACTACCATCTAGATTCAAGTGGATGTGAGAGGTGCATTCTGATTTAGCCGAAAACATTCGCTAGAAGACGTTGTCGTGTCGCGAACCGTGTTCCAAACCTTACTTGTATAATCTAGTAGCCAATGCTCTGACCTGCTACAGTGTAGCTACGCTTCAAGTGCGGAATGTTCAGTTGAGTGTGAATTGTCTTATCTTGTTAAAGTTAGACCTCGGGAGAGCTGTTGTGTTGCATATTCAGAAGCGGGCTCCTACAAGTTAGTAAACTCAACTCCACAACACACTTATTTCTGTTACAAGCCAGCTCTACACAACGCAACACGTTTCACTGTACCTTCAAGATCTCATAACAAGTGAACCCAGAATTGGTGATCACAAGGCATCGCTTCCACTTACTTGTGACATTTTTATCGACCTGTTGCTGTCTTCCGACGATGACGGAATTAGGGCTATCCGAGGTATAAGGTAATCTTTCACTTTTCTGCTTCAATTGACCTCTGTATTTTCTGATAACTTATAATATTTTTTTACAGTTTGTAGTTTGAGTCTTCAGTCATTTGACTGGTTTGATGCAGCCCACCATGCTTCCCTGTCCTGAGGTAATCGTTGCATCTCTACATAGCTAACACACCTTACTTCCAAGGCAATCTGTTTATCATATTCTAATCTTGGTCTAGCGCCCCTTCCATAACTAAGTTTGCTATTCCTGTGTGTCTTAATATGTGTCCTACCAACCTATCTCTTCTCTTCATTAGCCATCACCACAAACATCTCTCCTCTTCCTCTCCAAATCGTCTAAATACCTCTCCATTTGTAACCCTATCTACCCATCTCATCTTCATAATTCTTCTGTAACACCAAATTTCAAACGCTTCAATTCTCCTCTTTTCTGCTGCTCCAAGAGTTCAAGTTTAAATTACATAGAGTGCCACACCCCAGCCAAGGACTTTCAAATATGACTTCCTAATACCTAAATCTACAGGGTGTCTCAATGAAATGTACTAACACTTCGAATGACTATAAGATGATTATTTATGAACATAGAGACAAGTTTAAGGCCTTCAATTATAGAGGAGACATGAAATTAAAGACTCATGTTCGCAAATGTTCAAATTTATGACCGTCAGTGTCCAGACAAAGCTGATAACGCGAAGCAATGGATTCGCAACCGTTACGACAAAATTCATTTGGAATTTCGAGACAGTGTCGGTCAATTTCCAATTTCGTGTTGGAATGTAGGATTTCCAGCGCAGACGCTTCATGATGCGATGGACGCTATCTTTTGAGATGTGTGTCTCTCGTGCCGTTTGTCGTAGTGATTTCGGTGGGGATCGAGTGAGGGCTTCCAGCACCTGTTCTTCTTTTCTAGGACTGGTAGATGCCCGTGGTCGTCTAGAACGTTTCTTGTTGACGTTGTGAACGATTCCATCTGCTTCAAATGTATCTCTGATGCGAGCAATGGTCCGGTGCGTTGGTGGCGGTTTGTCGAACTCCTGGACACTGACGGTGTTCAATTTGAACATTTGCGAACATGAGTCTTCAATTACATGTCTCTTCTATAATTGGAGCCCTTAAACTTGTCTCTATGTTCATAAATAATCATTTTATAGTCATTCAAAGCGTTAGTACATTTTTGAGACACCCTGTATATTCGTTGTCAACATAGAAATGCTTTCCTTGCTTGTGCTAGCATACTGTTTATATCCTCTTAGGTTCGTCCATCACTGGTTATTTTGCTTCGTAAGTCTCCTACTGCCATTAGTTTCTCACAGTGTCCCCTGCATATTGAGTGAGGCTCGTAAAGGGCATTGTGTGGGCATTGCCCAGCAAGCATTGTGGACCCTGGGCATCACGAAACTATAACGTGCGTTCAAAAAGTTCCTGCACTTGTGTGGATGGCCTTGCCTTTTTTGGGTGGTGGTGACCATGGATGCTTCCACTGGAAGCTTTGTCGTTTGGATTCTGATTCGAAGTGATGACACCATGACTCATCTCCAGCCACCACTCGTGCCAGAAACCCATTCCCTTCCCTCGCATAGCGCTGCAGATGACCAAGACAGTGGGCCATTCGTCATGCTTCCTGGTGTGGTTGAAGACTGTGGGGCATCCATTGGGCACACACTTTGCGCAAGTGCAGTCGTTCCTTCATGACGGTGTGCACATTTCCGGCGCTCAATCCGACCACGGCGGCTATGGCGTTCACTGTCACTCGGCGGGCCTGGGTAATGAGTGCATTAACCAGCTGGACGTTGTCATCGGTAATGCAGGGGGATGCCTCAGACCGGGCATCATCGGCTAATGACACCCGTCCTTCCCTGAAGCGCTTGTGCCACGCCTTGACCCTTGCAAGGGGCATGCAGTGTTCGCCGTACACTTGTGACATTCGGCGATGAATGTCCGTTCCCCCTACTCCTTCCACTGTCAGAAACCAAACAACACCTCTTTGCTCTTCGTTTGACGCCTCCATGTCACTGATTGCAATGCGACTGGCAGCGTTGGACGATTATGCATGCTGCTGCTCGCTTTGTATCGTCACGTGACGTGCACGCGTGCCCTCTAGCGACCGGCTGTGACCTTCCACCCTCTGGTCGGAACCCCACTTCGTTACACACGCCACGATTAGCCGATGTCGTCACCGGTTTGCGCATTCCAGCCTCCGGCTCGTTACTTTTTGAACGAACCTTACATTTACACTCCTAAGTGGCAACGACTAGTGAAGTAGAGAATTGATGATGATGATGATGCCTACATTAAATAAGAAAACAACCTCTTACAAATAAATGTAATAATAATAATATAATAATAATAATATAATAATAATAACTAGGGCATCACAGTAATCAAACCTGAAGCACTATACGCCTCGGAAACCTTCATCATTGGAGGAAGATCCCTCATTAAAGACGTAGAGAAACAAAAAGGGAAAATATTGATTAAAATTCTTTGTACCCCGCCCCCCCCCCTCCTAGGGGTTCAAATCTAGTGGGACGTAGATTGGCGACCACGGGGACCCAGCTGAGTCCGGCATTGCTTCCACTTACTTGCGCGGGGCTCCTCTCCGTCTTCTTTCCTGTCGACCTCACTAGGTCAACTCTTGTTCTCTTCCGACCCCGACGATATTAGGGTATCCGAGGCCTAGGGACTCTCTTCCTGTCCCGCCTTAATTGGCCCTTGTGTCATCTTTTCTGATACCCTCCTTCTGTGAGGGATCAGCCTTATTTTTTCTTTTCCTGTTATCCTCAAGGAGGCAGGGTGTATGTAGCCCCACCACTTCTGGTGCACCCTAGATATTGCTACACCCTCAAGGGCTCATGGCTCATGGCTGGTGAGTTCGGAAGTTGGCGACCCAAAGGGATTACTGAGCTGGGTTCCGTTTTCCCCCTTTTACCCATTCCCTGTGGAGCGGACCCTCTCCACTTTCAATTTCCTACCTACATTTTATGGCTCTCCTTTCTTCCAAGTCCCTCAATCCGCATTCTTCGAGGGTTGAGGGCATTTCTTTTCCTCCTGTCCTTTATTTGCCTTATTCTCCTTTTGTTTTTCATTTTTTCTTTTAGTATGTAAGTTAGTAGTTAGTTTTAGTTATAGTTTACATTTCATTATCATCTTCACGATCACCCAACCCATTAGGGGCCGTTAACCTTGATGTTAGGCCCCTTAAAACAACAATTATCATCATCATATCCTTGGCCCAGTCTGCTCAGAAGGAATCTGGATGAAACAGAAGTCTCCGTAGTTTTATCAGCATTCTGAAAAGATCAGTGACACCTTCAGGAAAAGGCTATTGAAGTTCTACGACCACATTCTCAGAATGAACAATAACAGGCTCATCAAAAGGATTCTCAACCTCGCTCTCTCAATGGAAGTCAACAACAACTGACTCAGTGAAATAGAAAAATATCTTCAAGAAATTGACATTACAGAGGAAATTATACAAGATAGGCTAGGTGGGTTGCACGAGTCAGTGGTGGGGCGGGCCGATGCGAGCGCCATCTCTTGCCTCTTCCGAGAAACAAAGCGTCCGCCATATTGTTGTAAAAGCCGGAGTAAATACGTGTGGTGTGAAGCGTAGGAGCAACAACTTTTAGTGATAAAAGTGCCTTTTGTGGAGAAGTACAAATCTGTGCAAATTATTAGACTCAACAAATAAATTTCCAACATCTTAAAGTATAAATCAAGGTAGCTGCTGTTCATGAAAGGGAAAAGCCGGAGTAAATACGTGTGGTGAGAAGCGTAGGAGCAACAACTTTTAGTGATAAAAGTGCCTTTTGTGGAGAAGTACAAATCTGTGCAAATTATTAGACTCAACAAACAAATTTCCAACATCTTCAAGTATAAATCAAGGTAGCTGCTGTTCATGAAAGGGAATTTTCTTGCCAAATTGATATTATAATGCACGATAACAGTTCCCATTTAATTTCTGTATTCATCCATGGCCTGTTTACCATCTCTTGATGAATGCAGTACATTTGCATTTGTCAGTTGGCACAGGCTAGAGTAAAATGTGGCTTTTCACCGATGTCTCAGTCTCACTCATGGCTGTGATTATATGGAAGCTACTGAGGTATGGGTGGTGCTTAGTAATGACATTCAGGGCACAGTCAGTGCCTGTGGATGCTGTGAAAGGTTCTACTCATAGGGTTAGTACTACTGTTCTGACTCAGTGAGGAAAGCAATGGCAAACTACCTCACTCCTCTTTTTGCCTAGTACGCCTCAATATAGCGCTGCCTTGGGTTTTTGTGGGTATCGACTCACATAACCTTACGGCGGTACTGTTTGAGGATCCAACCAGCCTTCGGGCTGACTACCTAACACACACACACACACATTCATCCAAGATGTTGGCAAATCTGCTATGACCTTCATTTGTTCTGTTTTGAAGGGAGAGGCAGTCGCTGCTAAGTGACCGAAAGTAACACCTTAAGACAACAATGATTATTTGTAGTTATGGTCATTGTTGGAGCAACATATTGTTAATAGGGAGTTGCTAGGGAAGTGTAGCTAGTTAGTTATTGTTGTTTTGAGGTGTGGAAGAGCAAGGTCATCTGCCCCTAGGTGTAGCTATTTGTAACTGTTATTTTGGAAATTCGCCGTGTAGAGTAAAATCAGATTGTGGCTGGATAATGGGGAGAAACAAAGACATTTCTTCACGTAAAGTTGCAGTTTTCATTGCTCTGCTGGGTGAAAGAAAATTTAATAATAGCAAGTGCTTGAGTCTAATAATTTGAACAGATCTGTATTTCTCAAACCTGACTCTACCCCTCAAACATTGGACCAAAAGGTTGGATTTTTGTTAAATGCCCGAGATTATATATCGAGCTGACACTGTTCGAACATGATATGGAGGTCGGTGCCCGACGGATGTGAGGTGCGATTTCGGCAGTGGTGTAGGAATTCGGCTTCACACAGTCAACCATGTCCAGGATGTATCGTGAATGGTTGAATGTGGGTGTTACCAGTTGTCTAAGCCACCCTCAATGACCGTGATCGGCGACATCTGAGACGAATTGTCAATAGTGACAGAAGGCCAACAGTGCAACAAATCACGGCTCAATTCAACACAGGCCGTGCTAAACACGTCTCCCAGTGGACTATCCGTAGGAATATGGGTTCCATTGGGCATCAATGGGAGCCAGCGCCGCACATGGGTGCCATTAATAACCCAATCTCATCGACACAACGACGCGCATTTGTCGCCAATCACCAGGGGTGGACACTGGAGCAATGGCGTAACGTGATATGGTCGGACGAATCATGATTTCAATTGCACCATGCCGATGGGAGGCACCGTGTGTGGCGCAGACCACATGAATCGATGGATCCCGTCTGCCACGAAGGTGTGGTCCAAGGAAGATGTGTCTCTGTTATGGGTTGGGGGTGCATTTTCCTGGTAAGGAATGGGCCCCCTGGCTTTTCTGGAAGAGACTTCGATGTTCGGCGATATGTTGAGCTGCTAGAGGCCCCAGGCTATTAGGTGACTACCGGTATCCCATGATATTTCCTTAATAAGTCAGTGTACTTGCTAATGTGGCAAAAATCATTGATTCGGATAAAGATTATTGATGAATAGTACCGTATGCGCGGGGTTGGCAATATTGTATTTGTCCCATAATTCACGTGTATTATGGCGGAAGCAAGTTGAATTTTACTATATGATTCGTGATCTAAAAAGGCGATGGTGAGTGGGTTATAGGCAACGGAGGAGAAAACATGTATTACCACAGCATTTCTACAACATTATTATCCATTAAAACGGCATTTCGGCTAATTTAAGTAGTTTTGTAGAATGTTCACCAGATCTGAACTGTTACCAATTTTATTAAGGCCCTCGTGCGATCGATTAGTCTTGAGGCCAATTAACACACACTAAAGAATAATATTTTCGCTCATAGAATGACTTATAACACCACCTCAGAATAACACTTTGCCGCGAATTCCTACAGCGTCCCGATAAGAAAGAAGAACTCGTGTTCCCGTCGACCGTCCTGCAATACCAAAACAGGTCACCTCGCGTTCAGACCTACCACTGTCTCAAAAATACCACACGAGTCATACCTAGGCCAATATGTTTGACCTTGTGCTGGGTTGGTCAGCATCCCTCGGAGGCAAGTTTAAAAGCTGGAGCGTAGCGCTTTCTCGCTTCTTTGCTGTTGTTGTTGCATAGGGGCTGTGGCATCGTGGTCATTTGGGTGTGTGCATGCGTAATTTGTGTGATAACCTGTGTTATTGTGATGGCTGTATTGGTGCCTGTATTTGTAAATTGGGAACAGGATCAGGAAGGAGGTGGGCCTAGCCTTAAGTTAGGAATCATCCCAGCATTCTCCTGGAGTAGAAGTGGAGAAACCACGGAAAGCCACTTCCAGGAATGCTGAGGAGGGAATCATTACTGCAGTTACCACAGTGACACATTTTATCAGACAAATTCAACATAGGCTACACCCAAATACACGGGGCTGATGTCCACGATCTCTCAGGTCGTACCAATTTATGCGAGAAAGCCACAGTGCTCGGCGTCTTTCGCTTCGTTTCTTCGTGGGTTCTTGGTTCTTTATTACTGACGGAATGCTGAAGAAACGTACGCTCTCCTTGTGATCAGCTCTATCCTTGTTGGTCCTCGTGTGACAAGCAACAATTGCACACCATACCATCTCGAATTCAAGGATGAAAAGGGCTACTTTCTACGTTTTATCACCCAAAATGCAAGTACCTCCCTATTGTTTACCAACTGGCATTTACAACAAGATGGCGGACATGATGTTTCTGAGTACGGCGCATAGATGGGCGTTAGCTTCGCAGGAGTAAAAGTAGGCAACCCACACGGCTCTTGTAACCCACCGATGGACTCCAGTTCAGAATATTAATCAACAACCACCATCACAGGTTTTCGGAAGAAAAAAATCCTAAGTACCTGGCTATAATTCAAATTTTATTCCTGCCTTTCTTCTTATTCTTCTTCTTCATCATATCATTTCGTTTCACCCTCTTTGGGGCACGTTGTTGCTCTTTCCTTAGTTAGCCCGATAAAATTAGACAAATCGAAGGAAAAAAATCCCGGAGTTTAAAAAATGTGTACAGTTGTTCCTTGGTATCTAAATTAAAAGATAATAAAAAGTCCTTATGAGTGGGGGTGAGCTAGAGGGAGGTGGGCCTTTATAGGGGCCCTATGTTAGTTTTTCACTTGTATCTCAGTAACTATCACTCGTAGGGAAAAGTTGTTTGATTTTTTGAAATGTTCGTACTTTCTCGGCCCCTTAACTCCGAAGGTATTAGTCCCACGTAAAACAAGCATAGGACCATTTTTGTAGTACATTTTATTAGCTTTAAGTTTTATTCTCACAATGCTTAGCTATGAGTGATAGTTACTGAGATAGAAGCGAAGAACTAAAATAGGGGCCCTATAAAGGGCCCTCCTCCCTCGAGCTCGCTCCCTGTCCATAAGGACTTTTTATTTTCTTAAAACTTAGATAACAAGGAACAACTGTACCAATTTTCAAAACTCCGGGATTTTTTTCCTTCGATTGGCCTCTATTTGTATAATTTTACTGAGATAAGTACCCAGTATCTCTTCATTCTTTCTGATCTTCTTTTCCTCCCATATTCCGAGATGATGGGTTTGGATTTTAGTGTGGATTGGTCTTCAAACCTTATATTTTTGTCTTTAATAATTATGTTAGTAGATAATTTCTGTAATTTTTAATTCTACTAGGTCTTCTTAGGTTTCTTGAAACCATGTGGGTTTTGTTTTGCGGTTGCGGAAGAAATCAAAGATTTGTTTGGTTAATCTATTAGAGTTTATTCTGAGAAGATGACCGTAAAACTTTATCCTTCTTTTTCGCATGGTATTCTTGTAGAGAGTTTCATTCTTGATGTATAGACTGTTATATACAATCGTTTGAGGCCTTTAAAGACCACGTTAGGCAACAATTACACATTATTGGAAGTCTTCTTCGCCGCCCAAAATTTTCGCATTCTTTCTCTGGCAGCCTGTCTTCGTTCTTCTGACCTACCACTGTTCAGTTTTGGTTCGTCGTGGAATCCTTGGAATTTGTCGATAACTGACCTAATCTTAGTTTAGACTATTATCTTATTATCCTGAAATTTTGGTCCTATGATTTTTCTTTAAATTTTCCTGTCCTTTAATTCGAGTCTCTCCATCTGTCCTCTGTAATTCATGTTTAGTGTTTTAAGCTACGTACAGTGCTACTGGTTTAACCACTGTCTTATAATGTTTAATTTTGGACCACATGAAAGGGATTTCTTCTTGTTTGCATCTTTTGTTAGTTGGAAGCCATTTCAATGTTACTTTTCCTGGATTCCATTGCTTTGCATTCCCCAGCATTCCAACTAATCCATTCTCCGAGATCATCAACATAATCTTGTACAGTTTCCAGCCCCAGGCTGTGTCAGTTTGGAACATAAGCTTCGCCACTTGGTCCTTTCTTCCCATCACCTCTCCGCTGTCACTCTGGTCCAGTCCTCGCCTCTCATCTTGATACATTCCTCCACTCCTTTCAGCCATCTATCTCTTGGTCTTCCCCTTGGTCGTTTCCTCTGCATCTGCATCTCATGTATCCTCTTGGGAATTTTCTTCTCTTCCATTCTCTTTAAGTGTCCATACCACCTCAGTCTTGATGTCTCAATCCTACATTGCAAGGGCTCCTCTTTCACTATTTCCCTGACCTTTTCATTCCTCACCCTGTCTCTTTTTGTTACTCCGATCCTACTTCGCAGGAACTTCATTTCACTTGCCTGTATTCTGCTTATGTCTCTTTTCTTCATTATCCACGTTTCTGAAGCATAGGTCAGTATCGGGATATAGTAGCTTCTGTATAACACTTCCTTGCCTTTTTGTGGGACATCTTTATTCCACACTAAGCTCCTAATGCTTCTCAGAATTGCTTCTGCCTGTCTGCCACGTTCCGTAATCTCTTTGTCATGTCTGCCATTTTCCTCCACTATACTTCCCAAGTACTTGAGACTTTCCACCTTCTTCAGCTGTCCACCTCCAAGTGTTATCCCACTCATTGGTCTGTCCTTTTTCCTGGTCGTTAACAGGATCTCACATTTACTGATGTTGAACTTCCATCCGTACTCTCCCACTGTTTCTTCCCAAACCTTCAGTTGCTCCTGAATTTCCTCCTCCTTGTTTCCACAGACCAGGAGATCATCTGCAAACACCATTGCTTTCATCTTATCTTCTCCTATCTTTCCTGCTACCCGTGTCATTACCTCGTCCATAACCACAATAAAGAGAAGGGGTGACAGTGCACTACCCAGTTTCAGGCCAGTCATTTGTCTGAAACAGTCTGTTCTTTCCGCTCCAACTTTCACACAACTCTAACTTCCACAATACATCTCATTCACTCTGCCTACAGTCCCTTTTTCCACTCCCATGTTTTCCATTGCTTTCCAAACCTTCTCCCTACACACACTATCATAGGCCTTTTCGATCTCCGAGATATTTGAATTATTTTATTATTTCAATCTTTTGTTCTTGGACTTATAGATATATTTATTAGATATTTTCTTTTCCTTTTTCCAGTATTATTTATGTACAGTAATTTCTCTTTTACTTCCTCCATGTGGCAGAATTGTAGGTTATGTTGCCCTATGCTCAGCGTGGAGTATCCGCCATTTTTGTATGATACAGTATTGCCATCACTTCAAAACGGGAAGTTGCATATTGTTGTGTTGAGTTTACTGCACATTCCTTCAATTGTTGCCACTTACAGTATTTACCGCCAGTTTCCTTATCGCGTCCCTTTAGTTACTGACAGCACGTTGTATTTTGCGACCGGTCGACTATGTTGCAAATTTAACATTTATCCTCATTATCTCCATAGCCCAATTTTTCAATAACTCGTATTTATTTTGACATCCCCCTAACGATTCAATATATCGAGAATTGAATGTACTTATACAGGGTGGGAGGAGTCAGATCCGTTATCCTAGAACATACGATTCCCCAGGTCAGGAAGAACCGGAAGACGTGAAAGACGTGTAGTACAAGGGGCGTGGTTTGGGAGAAAACAGGAGCCAAAATACATCAATCTTGGCAACACTGTGTACAAGACCGGATCGAGGAAGTGCCACTCGACTGATAGAACAGCCGGTATTGACCGTGGTAGGTCTCGCAGACAACTGATAAGTGAAGGACTGTTCCACGGAGGGGAGGTAACTTGCCCAACCAGTTCCCACAGACTGCTTCCCTTCCCCTCTAAGATAAGACAGCTGATGCGATGGACATGGCACATAGCCTTCCCGAAAGTGATTGTCGTAACCTGGAATTGTTGGAGAACCACTCGCTATATGCAGATCCATCCCAGACATTATTACTTCAGTTTTTTATGCCGATCATCGTGGTGCAATCCCAAAGTCATAGGTCCAACGATTCGCCTGCTAGTATGTTACTTAATAATCCCCCCTTTCATTATAAGTTTTTCACGTCTTTCGGCGCGTCCTATCCTAGGAAATAATAATGTTCCCGGTCATCCAGTTAAACTCCACGCACCTTGTATAGATATTGGAGAGGCGAAAGGATACTTGCTTTATTCCTCGTTCTGATCAAGTAATACTCATTCTCTCTACCCATTCCCCCTTCCCTTTGATAAAGAAACAGACATCGTTCGTTCAAGTGAACACACTAATCATTTTTATCGATCAATTGCTTTCAATCTGTGAATCTAGCCTACGGTTAATTAATCCTTTGAAAGAGAGGAGTGTCGTTACATCAAAATCGATAGTACAAGAAAAGGCTTCTTATTCATCTGACAGCGAAGTTTCTGGATTAAACAACCAATTATTCCTTTATATAATCTTCAGTCTTGATTTCTTTTCTATCGTCTCTTCCCATTTCTTTTTGTATTTTCCTTAAAATAACCACACTGCCTTTTATTTCTATTTTATTTATCGATAGAGCAGAAATACTTGTCAGAAGAGGCTCTTTATCCAGCGGGTGTGATCTCAGAGAGACTTTGAAGTTCCCCCAGAGGCTCACATCTAGTGGGACGTGGGTTGGCGACCACGGGTCCCCAGCTGAGTCCGGCATTGCTTCCACTTACTTGTGCCGGCTCCTCTCCGTCTTATTTCCTGTCGACCTCACTTGGTCAACCCTTGTTTTCTTCCGACCTCGACGGTATTAGGGTATCCGAGGCCTAGAGAGTCTCTTCATTTCCCGCCTTAATTGGCCCTTGTCTCATCTTTTCTGATACCCTCCTTCTGCGAGGGGTCAGCCTTCTTTTTCTTTTCATGTTATCTCCTGCCTTCTGCTCAAGGCCCTCAAGGAGGCAGGGTGTATGTAGCCCCACCACTTCTGGTGCACTCTATATAATTCTACACCCTCAGGGGCTCACGGCTGGTGAGTTCGGGAGTTGGCGACCCCGAGGGATTTCTGAACTGGGTCCGGTTTCCCCTTTTTGTCCCTTACCTGTGGGGTGGACCCTCTCCTCTTTCACTTTCTTATCTGCCTTTCATGGCTCTGCTTCCTTCCGCGTCCCTCAATCTGAATTCTCCGAGGGTTGAGGGCATTTCTCTTCCTCCTGACATTTATTTGCCTTATTCTCCTTTTGTTTTCCATTTCTTCTTCTCGTATATAAGTTAGTAGTTAGTTTTAGTTATAGTTTACATTTCGTTATCATCTTCACGGTCACCCAAACCATTAGGGGCCGATAACCTAGATGTTAGGCCCCTTAAAACAACTATTATCACCATCATCAGACTTTGAAGTAGCTCCCGCATTTTCGGTGCTCTGTCTGACTCCTGCTGCTGCTGCCGACGTCAACACCTCCGTACTATGTTCTTGTACACACGATCACCAAGCCCTGGTCCTCCAACATCCACCGCAGCCATAACTCGTGCCCGTAGGTCTTTCTCAGATTCTACAGGGGCTTCGTAAATGTCAACAAACCTGTAGGGGATATGGGACATTAGGTGATCGTTCAGTGACGTACGTACTCTAGTCAGTGGGGCCGAAAGGCGGGAGCTATGAATGTGTGTTGTGTTGGTGGTTTGCGGGTAGCGGGAAGACGGTACGTTTCCGGACACAAGTTCCTATACTAAACTTAACGATCTTGGTCCCCACCACAAGCCCTCCAAGTCTGTAAAGGGAATCTAAAAGGTGCGTTCAAAAAGTAACGAGCCGGATGCTGTAATGCGCAAACCGGTGACGACATCGGCTAATCGTGGCGTGTGTAACGAGGTGTGGTTACGAACAGAGCGTGGAAGGTCACAGCTCGTCGCTAGAGGGCACACCAAACAGCAGCATGCATCAATCGTCCAACGCTGCCGGTCGCATTGCAAGCAGTGACATGGAGGCGTCAAACGAAGAGCAAAGAGGTGTTGTTCGGTTTCTGACAGCGGAAGGAGTAGGGGGAACGGACATTCATCGCCGAATGTCACAAGTGTACGGCGAATACTGCATGTCCCTTGCAAGGGTCAAGGCGTGGCACAAGCGCTTCATGGAAGGACGGGTGTCGTTAGCCGATGATGCCCGGTCTGGGGCACCCCCTGCATCACCGATGACAACGTCCAGCTGGTTGATGCACTCATTACCCAGGACCGCCGAGTGACAGTGAACGCCATAGCCGCCGTGGTCGGATTGAGCGTCGGAAGTGTGCAAACCATCATGAAGGAACGACTTCACTCACGGAAATTGTGTGCCTAATGGGTGCCCCACAGTCTTCAACCACACCAGGAAGCATGTCAAATGGCCTACTGTCTTGGTCTTGGTTGGACGATTGATGCATGCTGCTGCTCGCTTTGTATCGTCACGTGACGTGCACGCGTGCCCTCTAGCGACGGGCTGTGACCTTCCACGCTCTGGTAGGAACCACACCTCATTACATACGCCACGATTAGCCGATGTCGTCACCGGTTTGCGCATTACAGCCTCCGGCTCGTTACTTTTTGAACGCACCTTATAGAAACACCCTGTATATTGTAACTCCAGCCAGTCATTGGGAAAATTCGTGTTGACCGACTGAAGAGTTACTGAGCAGTGCAGAGGCGCGTACATGGACCGAAAACTCTCCTGTCGAGCTCACTCGCACATTACGAACTAGATGGAGAATCAACTAGGATATGACAATACGTTTCAGGTAAAAGTTGATAAAATATCAAATGATAAATTTAATTAAAAAAAAAAAAAAGAACAAGGCATAAAAAAGGGCAAGGAGGGGCGCATGAAAATGGAGATTGAGGACGATGACGGGACTGTAATAATATGTACACATAATATCAAATATCTCGGTGAATGGAATGGATTACAATAAGTAATAACGAGAAAAACAGCCTAACAGTTAGAACAATGAATATAGCTTTCCAGATCACCAGGAACATTTATAAGAAAAAAGCATTACCTAATTCTATTAAAATTAAAAATTATAATACTGTTGTGAAACCAGAGGCCTTATGTGGATCTGAAACGCTCAAATTAATGAATAGAGGCGTAATTATCAAAATCATGGTCATGGAAAGGAAAATAATTAGAAGTATACTTGGCCCTAGAAAAGTAGGAGCAGATTACAACAGACCTAGACCAAATGTTGAAATTTATGAGCATGTAGAAAACATGCTACATACCCTGCGAAGAAGAAGATTATCCTTTTTTGGACATTTACAAAGAATGAACGATGATAGATTGACAAAGAATATTTTCAATAAAATTATGAAACTTAAGATGCAGCCAGCTTGGTTTCAACAGACCTTTAATGACCTTAAAGAGGCCAATATACAAATTGAAGACATACCTAATAGACAACTCTTTCGGAACAAAATAAAAAACAGTCACCTTCCAGGAGGAACTAGAGGGAAGCAGGAAACAGCCACACAACATTGAGGAGCTCCGGCAACAACAATCTGAAAGAATGAAGCAATTTTGGGTTATCAAGAAGAAATCATATAGCAAAACTTGATGTATTGATTTAACGTGCTCTATTAAGGGCTATTCGATTAAATAATAAATATAAAACGCATTCAAAGAACTATCAAAAGAGAAGAAGATGTTGACGTAGAGAAGCCTAATACTTGACAGATTGGAGATCGTTCAGAAATGACACGATTTATGGAAAGGGGAAATAAGATAATTAAATAAAATAATAAATAATATCTTCGCCCCACCGCAGGCTAACTACTGGAACGTAGTCTGAAGAGAAATTCTAAAGAGCTTATGAAGTCATGTCTCCCATGAACCATCTAACCGGCCACCCTTAATTAAATGTATGTCATACCAAAACAAGAAACCCATAAAACACAACAGAGAGGAAACGAGCAACCACACAAGAACCCAACCAACATGAACACGCACTACATTAATTGATCATGAGGTGACATACAATACCCTTTTAGAAACATAGATCGGTTTAGTTAATAACACCAAAGAAAAAAAGACAAAGAGCTATCCCAAAATAAATAACCAATGAAAACGATTTCATGAACTAGTAGAATAAAGCTTCTTTCCGAACGAAAGTACAAGTTATCTAACTTGAGGCAACATGAGCACCAATTACAGCTTCCGGACAGTTGCAAGAAGCACACATATCACCACTCGAAAGAATAACCGATACATCTCGTTTAATAAACGTAATGAGTTGACGTGTTGCTTCTTGACTGAAAGCAACACAAAGAAGAACAGAACTAACATGACCCTCAGCTTTCACTCAAGACCCACTTTAACAAATGTCATTAACCCACCCTTAAACATAGGCCTAGAACCGTGATTATAAAATGAAACGCATTTCCGACTCATACATAGGGGATGTCAGTCCAGTCCCTAGGAAGGATAAAAACCTAAACGGCATTCCTAGGGTGCACAAATGACAGAGATAAAAGACAACAACCCTTAATACATAAAATAAATTGGGGTGCGTTCCGACCATACAGATATAACATCCAAAGTAACTAACCCACACCCTTCCCCGTCGAGCCACAAGTAAAACACGAACTAAACCTAAATTACCAGCCCCTAAAGACCCTTAAAAAATCCCATACTCTCACAAGGAATTAGGAGCCAGTTAGAAACACTTCTCATAATTATAATCACGTTTCAAGACAAACACACGTAAACAAAACACGGATAGAAAATCAAATCTAAAGAAAACGAAACAAGAACATCTACGACAGGTAACCCATAATTATTCACACCCCAAGCAACAACACGATTCTTCGCCACGCTATGTCTACATTAAAGGGGAGGAACATGAACAAATCAACAAGATAACCTAAAACCAATAAACGATCTCCAATCTAGCTTTAATACTTGAAGGATTCTCAGGACATTTTAACACCAAAAGGTTGGAGGGCATAACGTTATTAAACCAAATAACTTGTTGTACTTCATGCATGAAAATACTTTTCAAATGTTAAATAAGACTTAGCTTTTCCTGAGACGTTCAGAAGTTCGCAAGTCGACAGCTCCAAAATACATATCATCATGTTGCAAATGGTCTCCTTCCAAGATAATGATTTCAATATACAATCGGGAACACGGAGACACAAGTGAGAACGTTTCAATATAACAAGACAAATTTAAACCCCGATTCGAAACACATATTATACATACTTATAATCTCAGCTTCGGTCATAATGGCTCGTCTCTCTTCAACTCTCTTCTCGTAATAATTAAAAAGGTCCATTCTTGAGCAACTTAGTGTTCCTTAAATTCATCATCTCTATGATTACGGAGCGGTTGCGTTTTAATAGCTTAAGGTCCGATGTCGGTTTAAACATTCGGCGGCAGATGGCAGTCTTTCCAATATCGAGCAATCTCGCGACCAGTTTATAATAGAAACGGGTCAGTTACCACTGATTGCTTGTACAGGGAACACTGAAAAGTTAGGTTTCAAAACACAACATTACGAAAATAAACAAGTAGTTCCGTGAAAAACTAAATAGCATATATCCTACTTATGGTAATTACCTCCATCAACATACAAATTTTCAGTTTAATTGATGTAATAGATTCGTAGATAATGAGATTCATCTAAATATTTCAAATGGTCACCATGTTAGATGTTTATATATAGGCCATTGAGTTATGTACTATTAAAAAAAGATTATTGTGTAGGTGTATTATTCAAACTTCAATCGCATGATTAAGACACAAGAAATATAAACGATATTTAAAAATTTTAGTCAGCCGCCATCTTGTGGTTATGAAAATAATTTAAATGAATTAGATGACAGTAGATTAAAATTTATATAAGCATATACCGTATCAAGTTTCACTTCTCTCGGATGGTTAAATCGCGAGAAACGTCCATGTTCGTTTTGTAGTTTACAGGTTTAAGTCACATAGGTGAAGGTCTAGTAGTGCCCTTTATCACTGTGCAAAATTTCAGGGTGATATCAGTAATAGTTTCGGAGATATAGAAGTCAGTGAAATATTTCGCACAGCCGCCATGTTGGATTGGTGAGACGTGATAAAATTTGAGGGTACGGTCGGGGTCGTCTGTAATAGTACTATCACCTTACCGAGTTTCATTGAAATCCAGCCGTGTATAAGTTATTAGGGGAGGGTTGGGGGAGGGGCACACACACGGACGCACACACACACATACACACACACACAGACAAAAGGTGATCTCATAAGCCATATTTTTATAAATGAAAATAGGCAAGAAATAAATCGTACGCTGTCCAGAGGTTCGAACCGTGTCCCCTTACCTCTATTAACGTAGCTGCCGTTAAATATACCCAGAGATCGGAGTGTTTCACTCTGAACGTTCGCATGGATTAATTGAATTTTAGGAAGAAATATGAAAGGCAATATTCGATCCACTACACTATCATTACATAATCGATAGTACAAGAAAACGGGCTTCCCATTCATCTGACGGAGAAGTTCCGGGATTACACAACCAATTATATATTCCTTTATCAAGTCTTTAGACTTTGATTTCCTCTTTATCATCTCTTTCTTTCGGTGAGTAACTTCTTCTCTTTTTTATTTTCATTGCTGGAGCACAGGAAGAGAGAGAGAGAGAGAGAGAGAGAGAGATGCCACTATATCCAGCGGAAGTGATCACAGACAGACTTAAGTAACTACTCAAGAGAGGAGGAAGGGTCTTTTTCTTATATCATATCATTCACTGGTTTATCCCCCGGGGAGGGATTCGTAAAACCTTTCATTTTATGAGGTAGAAACAAGGATGTCTCTATTGTTTGAGGTCGAATAAAGGGGGTGATCCACTCAATACTACAATGAAATCAAGATAATGAGAGCAAAGTTTGTAGATATGAACAAATTAGATTGTAAAAGTGAATATCACACTTTAATAAAATTTAATAAAATAGGGAATGGAGGGAGCCAGGTAAATTAGCGAAACTATTCAATGCCAAAAGTGGAATATGAGAAGAGGAAAGAAAAGAGCAAAGAAGAAAAGAGAAGGAAAAGGAAAGGAAAGGAAGAGCAAGGATGAGAAGAGAGGAGAAATGAAGACGAAGAGAAGGGGAGAGAAGAGAAGTGAAGGGAAGTGTAAGGAAGTGTAAGGAAAGGGAGAGAAGAGATGGGAACGGAAGGCAAGAGGATGGAAGACAAGGGAAAAGGAGGGCAGATAAGTGAAGAGAAGGGAAGGGAAGAGAAGGGACGGGAAGATACGGAAATAGAAGAGAAGAGGAGGGAAGAGAATTGAAGAGAAGAGAAGGGAAGAGAAGAGAAGAGGAGGGAACAGACGGGAAGAGGAAAGGATGGATCAGACGGGAAGGGAAGTGTAAGAAAATGAAGAGAAGAGAACGGAAGAGAAGATAAGAGGAGGGAAGATAAGAGCAAACGAGGGAAGAGAAGAAAAGAGAAGGGAAGGGAAGAGAAGAGGAGGGAAGAGAAGATAAGATAAAATAAGAGAAGAGGAGGAAAGAGAATGAAATAGAAGAGGAGGGAAGAGAATGAAATAGAAGAGGAGGAAAGAGAAGTGAAGAGGAGGAGGAGCAGAGGTGAATAGAAGGGAAGAGGAGGGAAGAGATGACAAGATAAAAGAAGACAAGATAAGTGAAGAGATGAGAAGAGAAGAGAAAAGAAGACAAGAGAGGTGAAGAGAAGAGGGGGTAAGAGAGGATAAGAGAAGGGAAGGGAAGAGAAGAGGAGAGAAGAGAGTGCAGAAGCGTGCAGAAGATAATATTCTAAACGACAAAACGAATGAATTGCTAATGTAACTTTTCAATCGGTCAACACAACGTAATCCCAATTACTGGGATTGTAATAAAACTTAAAAAGATTGCATGCGATTAAAAGGTATTGTAACAGATTACAAGAGGAAGAGTGACATGTTTCACTCGTGATGAAGGCATCGTCAGATCAATGGAAAGGCAGAAAACTGTAAGACAAACTGTTACAATGTCAGCCATGCACGGACGCTGCCCTCAAACACAACCCCTCCTAGGAGCGTCAAACCCTTAAAGTGCTGCTACCAATGCTGTCAAATACTAAAGCATCAGTCCCCCCTACCCCCAATAAGATACATTTATTTAATGTCTACAAGGTTGAAAATCTCTCCGTTGAGTGCGAGTCTTGATAACACTGGAATTAAACAAAAGTTTGGTGCTTTTCAGTCGGTCAACACGAATGTACCCAAAAAGAGCTGGGTTGTGCACCAATCCTGAAATAAATTACATGAGATTAATAAATACACTAGGATGACCAGGTTTCGATCGTCAAGCGATCATCATCAGATCCATTACACTTAGGCTATAACATCTATCTTTGAGAATACAGGTGAAAAATATTTACAATATGTACAATTATTTAGTTGCAGTATTGGTAATGCAACTGTCGGTGTATGCTAATTGTAGTATATCTAATTTTAAGTGAAATGCTAAAATGGTGATAAAATTCTGGAGTTTGTCTGTTTGCGGTGATTATGTGGTTATACAAAATCAACTATGGTTATACTGTAATAATACAGGCTGATACTTATCCGGTTTGTCTTCCTTACTGGAACTTCGAGCAGTTTCGTGTTCACTCTGGCACCAGTTTTGGTCGACTAACCCGGGTGTTAACTGGACGAAACTGATTTTTCCCTGTCTTCCCCCTTTTGTTCCTATGTGGTTTCTGAGGTCAGTGCCATGTTTATTTGTGTGACGTTGCCAAGTCTATTATTGAATATAGGAAGATCTACAACTATTAAAGACCGTGGAACTATCTTCACCACGCGTGGACTAAAAAGCCATTCAACTAAGCGGTACACGGTCTATTGATGACGCCCGGCACCTTTAATACTGCCGCGGATACCGGCCTAGGTTTATGGCAGATAAAAGTACATAGTACACCTGATCCAGATAACATTTACCAATAACCACCGCTATCCTAGTCGCCTCCGTAGCGTAGCGGTCAGCATGTTTAGCTGCCACCCCGAAGGTCCTGGGTTCGATTCCCGGCTCTACCACGAAATTTGAAAAGTGGTATGAGGACTAGAACGGGGTCTACTCAGCCTCGGGTGGTCCAAATGAGTAGAGGGGGTTCGATTCCCACCTCAGCCATCCTCGAAGTGGTTTTCCGTGGTTTCCCACTTCGTCTTCGGGCAAAGGCCAGGATGGTACTGTACCCGTAATCCACGTGGTCTTACCTGTTGAAATCCGATGGAAAAGCTGGATCGTAGATTCTGGAAGTTCCCGGCTGAAATAACCCCTAAAAGTCTACCAACTAGGATCAACCAGGGATTAGGATACGTCGTTATTAAAGAATGCGATACGAAGATGCCAGTGGTGTATATATTACAATGAAACGAAGCTCTTAAAAGAACTCGAACAAGAGACTCTAAAAGAAAACGAAAGTATCTCGGGCGTTAATTTTAAGCAAACTCAAGAAAAAAAACACCCACTGGTCCTCCTAACGCACTCCCTTTTCTAATAGAAAACACCAGTCGTTCAAAGATTAAAAAAAAAATTAAATTCAGTTTATTAACTTGCAAATGGTGTATGTCTGTCAATTATACAAAAATGAAGAAAGCTTCTCTAAATCAAATGACGAAAAAAGTTTCAATAAACGCCTATAATAAGGCCCCAACTTACTGCTCTAAATCGCAGTATTTAAATATCTCATTCATTGAACACATTACATGAAAAATACAATATTAAATCATGCACTGATGCTATACCCTTATTAAAAATTTATACATATCTTACATTTTTTATACAGATTATATCCTTAGTTAGGATTTTGTTATTATCGCTGCCCATTTCCATTTAATTCGACAAGTATATCTCAAGGTTATAATTCTCATAATTTGTTGCATTCAACAATCAATTAAGATAATCGAATAGTGTTACAAGTTAGAAAATAGTTTATTAACTATCCAGATGCTTCAATGAATGCAGTATATTTTTGTTAAAATCACTGAAATATCAAATGTATTATATTGCATGAATTAATTAAAGTTATTCGAAAAGTGGCTGTGTCACTTATATATGTGTGTCACGATATAAGCAATCCCTCTCCGGCAAATCTTAATAGGCAAGAATAAAAACGTAGGGTTACTTGAATTAATACTGGCATTTAAGAGAAACATTCGTGATTCCAATTCACGTTCACAACAACTTCCTATTCAAATTAGTGATAGCTCAAAAGCTAATTTCACTCTTACAAAACGAAATGACTACGTTAATGTCTTCACATAAGACTTCGAGTACATTATACAATATTAATGTTGACCATCCAATGATGTCAAATATTCGCTTCATTAGCACAATAAATTCGTATTCATTAAATTGCAATACATTAATTCAGCTTTCCAAAGCTGTCAAGAATTTTTCCCAAACGTAATTAAACTCAAAACCTTTCAATAATTACTCTGAATATATCACGCCTTATCGTAGACGAATATAGAAGTGTCACAGAGTACCTCTTTCCCAACTTCACTCAACGAGTTGCAACAATTTATTAGATAAGTTGTATTATCTACTTCCATAAATTGTCGTCATTTAAGTCTATGACAAATTCTGTTATACTTGTTTGAACTGTTAATTTAGTTCACTATTCCTATATATATGCATAATTATTTCCATAATAACTTATATATAAAAAAATCGTATAGACACTAGTAAAATAGTCGGTTCAGTTTCGCCTATCCAAACTCGAAAAACGGCTTAACTACTCAGAAGAAAACACGTGAGATTTACACCATGGAAAGGAGTCTATTATCGTATCAATAGATACACGCAAACCATTAAATCAAACGATGATCTAGCCAAGAGCCTACCAAAAACGAATTAAAATAACACAAGCTGAAGACTGAACGAACTAAAGTTTCAGTTAAAAAAAATCTCTAATCTAAAAGAAATATGAAAGTAGGCTACAAATGCCTCGACAATCAATTCACAATTGTTCTCGCTGGACGATTTCTACGATTCCATACCCATGGAAAATAATGATGAAAATGAACTATCATTTCTAAAAGAAAGAAATGTCTACTAGAATGTCATAAGTCCAAACGAAGAGTATCACTGAAATATTTTTGGAATAGTTCAAGTGCACGTGTGTGTGGCCATCTTCTTCCTAATCGCTATTCTTATACAAAAATATCGTCGTCTTGGTCCTAATTATGCTGCAGATGTCTTCCCAACAAAATTCAATGCTTGGTTTTATTTCCAAAATTTTCAAAAAAAAAACACAAGTAATGCTCTAAATAGCATTACGTTTACTGTTAACTATTAAATAAATTACACTCTCCGACATAAATGATACAAGGAACCAAATCTAGTCTTCGAATGAATTTCATACTATTTATTAAAATATTGGTGAAAAGTGACGAACTAAAAGCGACAAAGTCTACTGTCTACAAGAAAGAAAAGTTTTCCAGCTACCTTGGGCGATGTTTTGGTTGAGATTAAAGAAAGTAAAGGAATATACATTCCTTTCAGGAACTGGACCCTCATCCCTGAGTAGTCCATGTCTGGAGCTGTAAGTCGTCGAACCAACTTCCTCCTAACTCGAAAACCACTGTCTACGAAACGGAGTTCCTACATATTACTTGTACAGGGCTCCCTCGACGTTATCAGTAAAGTAGTTTCGTTCATTTGGAGTTGTTTCTTCATTCTCATGTACTTCAAAACCACTGGATCAGAACGAACGCCTACAATCGTTTCTTTTTCTTCATTGTAGTATTTATAAGGTTGTCATTCCAAATGATCAATCCTGCCTCTGCATTGCATTCCTGTACTATCTGCTTAGCCCAACATTGCTACAGCAGCTAGATTCTCACAATAAAGTCCAGTCGTATTGTTCTTGATAATACTAAGGCTTTCCTGCATTTCAACCATATATGTAGTAGATTTCCTCATCGTGGAGTTTATACTGACAAGTCCATGCAATAACTAAGCTCACTCGCATATATCTATTTTCTGGGTTATGTCAAACATGCCAGAAATACGAACAACCGCATGTTGCTATGAAGCAATCCGCCTGTTCGCTCCGCGCCGTGATTAGAGTACACTCGTACGACTGCGTGTTTAACGAAACTTTTCTTACAGAGCCGATAGCACGTTCACTCCGTGTGTCACAAAACTCAAGTGTCTGTGATTTCAGAACTGCTCGCAGACACGCCACAGCTGGCAGTCTACCCATGATACATCTCTCCTTGTATCGAGGTTGACAATCGAACTCTGTCGATTATCATCTTATATATATGCATCAGACAGTTGCAGAAATAAGTTAGTGAGCATGTCCTGTCCACGTGATCAAGAGCATGGCGGGATTGCCTATCTATCTCCTAAGTGAATGACGAGTGTATTGCTCCTCAAGCCTGCAGCCAAATTAATGCCAAACAATAATTTCAAAATACGTCTCGCTGTCGTATCAGGGTTCAAGTATACAGCAAAATACTGGCTCATCCTCCTCCCAACCTAGCTAATAAAAGTGTGCAAATACTTTTATTACACCATTCTAGGTATTCGTTAATGAACAGTATTTTGTGTTTTATTCCACTCTCTTAAAATACTTTCTGAGGTTTTTCGCATTGAATTTTCCTATTTCCTCGTTCGTGTGGATGTCTAGGACTTGGTAACTATTATTCCCGTACACTCTGCCTACCTTGTAGGGGCCAATGTACAGGCTACTGAACTTCATGTATATCTTCCTCACTGCATCTGTTTTAGTGGATTTACGTACGAGAACTAAGTCATTAGTTTCTAGAGGCGGGTTGTAGCGCTTTCCTTAATTTCTTTTCTGTCTTTTTCCCGCCGCATCCATCAGGCTTTCTCGGGCATTATCCACCCTTTCCTGCTCTGACGGTTCAGCATCTTTAGTTAAGAATTGTGTTATTTCATCCCAAGCTCTTTCTGGCTTTCTGTTATGATGAACTAACACTGGAATATCTCTCAGACTTTCATGATATGTCGTATTTAGGCATGTCTCCATCAGAGGTACATATTTTACCCAGCTAGGATGATCTTGAGGGCAGTATAAACGTGCAAACTTGGCAACCTCTGACATTAGACGTTCCGAACTGTTGGACTCAGGATATCTGATGCTGGAGAACACGTGACGTATTCCAAATCTCTCCATAGCGACTTTGAATTCATGGGAAGTAAATTGTGATCCATTATCTGAAAGAATCGTTTCTGGTCTTCCAGCTTTTGTGAATACACTCTTAACTAAGCGACTTATAACTTGCGTTGCTGTTGCGTTCTGCAAGAGGTCTAGGGTGACGAATTTCGAAAACACATCCACGGTAAGAAGTAGAAACTGGTTACCCCTGGCACCTTTTGGACAAGGGCCAAACAGGTCACAAGCCATTAATTCACGTGGTCTATAGGGGATAATTGCTCTCGGCTCCTCCTTAGATAATGCCGAAGGATATTTGCTCCTCTGGCAACTGTCACATGACCTAATAACCCTCGCAACGCACTGACGCAACTTAGACCAATAAAACGTCTCCTGAAGCGTTTTCATGGTCTTATCCTGACCACAATGGCCGATACTATTGTGTGTTAACCAGATCAAAGGTACAGTCAATTTGGGAGGCACCACTATTCTAAGTTTGTTCTGGTGCTTGTCCACAAATTTACAAACAACTTCTCCACAAAGAGCGAATCTGTCAGAACATCTCCTAGTTGCCTGAAAATACTCATCCGAGTCATCCATGTGGCCCTTTAAATATGTGTACATGTTCCTTATTGGAGTGTGTCTCTTCTGTGGCACAGCTAATTTGCGTAGCTTTTCCAGGGTTGCCTCATCTCCCTCCTCCAATTGTACCAAGTTTACTGCTAATTTATTAGAGGGGTTTCTCGAAAGAGCATCAGCAAGAAGGTTGTCCTTGCCTGGCTGATGTCTGATGGTGGCGTTAAACTGCTGTATAAACAACGTCCATCTCGTCAGACGATCAGAAGACAAATCGGACTGAAGCATGAACTGCAGAGCTCTGTGATCTGTAATTATTACAATCTGATGACCTAGAAGTATTTTTTCCACCTCTGCAAAGCTGAGACAAAGGCCAGAGCCTCAAGCTCTGTAGTGAAATAATTCTCCTCATGAGGCTTTAATTTCCTGCTGTAAAATCAATGTAGTGCTTATTCCCCTGTTCATCCTTTTGATACAGGACCGCACTTAAACCTACTCTGGAAGCGTCAGATTCAATATAAAAAGTGCGGCTAAATTCCGGATACTCTAACTTAATGCATTCCTTCAGCATAGTCTTCGCATTCTCGAAGGCCTGCTCAGTTAAGTCCGTCCACTTCCACCGATTGTTTTTCTTCAGCAGTTCATATAACGGTGCCATGGTCACTGAGTATCCTGGGCAGTGACTACTCAAAAATTGGCACATCCCAAGGAATTGGCGTAGGTGCTTGATTCTTTTTGGTCTAGGGAATTTTGCAATTTCCTCAATCCTCTTAAGATTGGGATGATAACCGTATTGATCTATAGTGTGGCCTAGGAAATTTATACGTTCCTTCATGAAGTGACATTTATCGTAGTTGACCTTAATATTGGCCTCTCGAAGCTCTAGGAACAACTTTCTAAGTTCTTTCAGATGTTCTTCAACATTTACTGAAGCGATGATGAGATCGTCAATGTAGCACGTGACGCTGCGTTTGACTTCATCAGAAAGCTTACTGTCGAGAGCCCTAATGAGCGCTGGACCGCTATTTATCATACCGAACGGTACACGACAGAACACGAAGGTTGTTTGGTCAAACAGAAACCCTGTGTACTGCCTGCTGTCCTCGGCAAGTTCTACTTGATAGAAGGATGCTGTTAAATCGAGTACGCTGAAACATGCATTGTCTTTAAATTTCCGTAACAAATCTCTGATTTTGGGAGGTCGGTCCATTTCTAAAAATATTCGGGAATTTATTTTCCTAGCGTCTAAACATAGACGAAGCTCACCATTGCTTTTCTTTACCACCGTAATAGGGTTTAAGTAGGAAGAGGCTTGTTTCTTGATGATTCCCTCTGCTTCCATTCTCTTAATGATCTCCCTGAACTCTTCATAATATGTATCCGGAATGGGATACAGTTTGGCCTGGTATGGAGTGTCATCGTTTAATCTAATCTGATACTTGAAGTTTTTAATTAGGCCTGGCTTATCATCGAAGATATCAGTAAACTCCTCGATCAAGTCTTTGAATTCTCTTTCTATTTCTGTAAATCCCTCGACGTAAAGTGCATAATGCTCTCTTTCTTGCTCGGTCTGGTTTATTATATTTTCTAAAACTTCTTCCCTGATCAAATTTTCCACATCCTCATTGGAATCAATATCTTCAGGTACTATCTTCCTAGTAGTTTTCTCTGGGAACCTGATAATTCTCCTGTCCATGTCAATGGTGATTCTGGCACGGGTAATAAAATCAATCCCTAGGATTATTTCGAAGTTGATATTTTTGAGCACCACAAAAATATGTTCAAAACATCTTTCATTCATACTGAACTTCATCTGGACTTGTAATTTACATTTCATCGACTTATCCTGAAACAGTCCTCTAACTTTGATCGATGAAGCTGGCAACGTGGTAAATTGTTGTTCCTTTTCTAATTTCAAAAATCAATCTTCGGACATGATTGAAATGACCGCTCCCGTGTCTATGAGAGACCTACAATGTTGTTTACCCACAGAGATTTCAATGATAGGCAATTCAGCTCGTTCGCTCACAATTCCTTCCTTTTCTTCGTACAACAAATCTTCGTCCGTGACCTCATAAACATCTTGTATAATTATGTCAAATGGAGACGGCTGGCTGTTTAATCCATCCGGGATTTCGTAATTGGCGTTTTTTTTCTTGTGAACCCCTTTCATTGTCACTAGTATGATGGCTAGTGTTAGGTTCTGGCTCACTTTCTGTGTCCCTTCGATCCTTCCTTTCTTCACACCTATCCCTGTCCTTTCTAGACTGTTCTTTATCTTCCTGGTTATGATAGTTCTTGTCTCGGTAGTTTTTGTATCTGGCAAACCCTTGTTGACCTCTGTTCTGTTGCTGATACTGGCCTTGTCTATCCCTATTATCGTAGTATCGGTTATTGTTAAGATAACCTCGATACCTGTTGTTCCTAGGTTGGTATTGTTCCCTTTCCTGATTTCCATTCATATACCTGTCATTCCTATTTCTACCTTCGTAAGGTTTATATCTTTCTTGATTACGATCTGTTTGGTTAGGACTATCCCGGTCTCGGTCATATCTCTGTTGGTAGTTTCCATATGGTCGCTGGTTGTTTCTATCATCAAACCTTCGACTATACGTTCTACTGTTCCTCATCGGACCTTCCCATCTAGATTCTGTCCTATTTGACCTTTCTGTTTGTTGAGTTTGATCAACGACTACCGCGTTCACGGTCTTAGTTTCCGTCCTTCCGCTTTTGACTATGGTAGGCGACATAGAAATATGGTCGAGCCTACGCAGCAAGTCGTCCATTGCCGCTAAATCCTCTACGCCTGATGAGATTAAATTCCTTCTAACTTCCACCGGAAACTGGCGTGAAATTGTCTCGAGAATTTCCTCCTGTCTCAGTGGGGGTTGAAGATATCTAAGGCGGGCTAACTGAGATGTGAAGAATTCAGAGTAACTGGTGGGTCCAGTACTACTATACTTCCTTGAATATACTTCCGCCCTCACTGCGTGTTGTATCTCTATCGACCAGAATCTTTTAATAAATGCTTCCGAAAACTGTTCGAAGTTATCGAAAGTGTATCGGAAAGCGCGAAACCAATTTAGCGGTGCATCTGACAGATGCTTCTCAACAATCCGCAGTTCTCTGTCCCTTGTAACATGATGTTCCGCAAAATGATCCTGTAGATTTCTAATGAATTCTATGGGAGTTAAGCCCTCCGTATTTGAAAATTTCTTAATTTTCTCCCGTAATTCCTCACTATCATGACATTAGATCTGTCATTAGGCGTTGATGTCCTAAAATCTCTGGGATTTATTTCTGATGTAGCTCATTCGGGATCTCTGATCTAGCCTGACTGTTCTGTTTCACGTGCCTTATTCAACCTCGCTAAATAGTTTCTAGCTGGAGTGGTGGTATCCATCCTGTCCCTTAAATAGTGTACCGTTCCTTCCCCATCGGAATTTATAGGTTTCCCCAACGCGTCCAATTGTGACTTGATTTCCTCTCTTAATTTATTTATGTCTATGTGATCCTTTAAACTGAACGTTTGCAACTCTTGTCTAATCTCGTTTAATTCCGATGTTTTCTTTTCACGCTCTGAGTTTAGATCTATCTTAACTTGGTTTACTTTCAGAATTACGCCTTTAATCTGCGTTTCTAAATCCTCCCTAAGAACAGTGACGCTTTCGACCTGCATAGTCTGTACTGAATCGATTCGTTTATCAGTGTCTTTTCTAGCCTGGGAAATATCTTGGTTAAGTCTTATTTCCGTTCTGTTAATCTTTAATTCAAAATCTGACTTAATACTTTTAATGACGTCTTCATTTATTTTTGTGATTCCCCCCCCCCTAAGATGGTCACTTGATCGTTAACAATAGCCTTGAGATCGATCTCTATATCCTTTCTCAAGACCTTGTTGTGTTCTTCAACCTTTTCCTTAAGTTGGGCCATATCACCCTCTAATTTGGCTAGAGTTTCTTGCGTTGTAATTGCTTCGTTTGAAAACTGCAATTGCAATGCATCTAAGCTATTTTTATTTTATTTTTGGTTACTGTCTAGTTCCGATTTAATATTTCTAACATCCTCCTTTATGGTAGAAATACTAGATCGTATACCAGTTACAATGTCTTCTGTTAGGTTAATTTTAGCCTGGGTGGCATCTATCTTTTTCTCAGTCGAATCTATTTTATTTTCAGTTGAATTTATTTTATCCTGCATTGCAGTTATATCAACTTGAGCTGCATCTAATTTGCCTTCAGTTGAATCTAATTTATTTTCAGTGCTTATGGCTCTTACTTCTAATGATGCAACATTAGATCTAACATGCCTAACTTCTACATTAATATTACTAATATCAAGTTGAACAAGCCTGACATCGGCCGTCACACTGTCGATGCCCGTTTCTATATCATCTATCTTTTCTTTTATATCTTTAGTTTTAGCTGAAATCTTGCGATTACTATCTTGAAGATATTTGAGGGACAAGTGCATTTGACTAATCTCTGCCTTCAAATTCTCCCCTACAGATTCCTGAACTAATTCAGTATTCTTATTGACAATGGCGTTGATATTGTCAAAACTAGTTTGGCAATTACTCCTGATCTCAGCTAATTCATTGGTGTGACTGCCCATCTTCTCCTGTATTGCCGTCAACATATTGGCAATGTCCTCATTTGACACAGCTGTCATGATAAATACAATTATAGAAAACACAGGAATGCAATGCATAAATAGCAGAATTGACACATTTAGAATGACCCTTTTCACCAATACAAGCATTGTATTTCGTTTTGCTTCTAAACTTATTATATAAATTAAGTCTATAAGAAAAGAAGAGGAATGCAACGACGGTGATTTATATTAGAAACGGTTTAAATTAAAGTTGAGATGCTGAATTATTTATTTATTTTATTATTAAAGAAATTGATTCTATCATTACAGATGATCTACAAATAATCATCGCCGGTGACTAACACGAAATGGCCGACAAGCATGGAGTGAGAAATGGCCCCATGTCATGTCCCATCTGACCACGCTGATCCATAAAAAATTCCTAGAAATGTCTTTTATGATCATGTCGTAATCAATCAAATTACATTTTACTAGGCACACACAAAACAAATAAATTTAAGCAATGGCGATAATTCTATCTGTATGCCAGGTAGATTGAGTAAACTCATCTTCACGTTTTGAAGAAACGTGAATTCCCAACGAATTCGACGTGTATAATCGTAGCAGTGCCAAAAAAAAAAATTGCTAACGACTACATCGTTCGAAAACTGCTAAACTCAATAACCTCATAAAAATGGATTCCCACACATGGGTTTAGCATTGGAGAACTCGAGAATGCCAATTCGAAAGCCCCATAGGTTGGGATGCCATATATAGATGTACCCGTAATCCACGTGGTCTTACCTGTTGAAATCCGATGGAGAAGCTGGATCGTAGATTCTGGAAGTTCCCGGCTGAAATAACCCCTAAAAGTCTACCAACTAGGATCAACCAGGGATTATGATACGTCGATATTAATAATAGTTTTAATGCAGCCAATGGCCATTGAAAAAGTAAAAAATACAATGCAGGTACTGTCAGTCGCTACAAAATTGCGTCAGGGAAGTTAATCTTCCTTTACAATATGCCGCACGATATCGGTCACAGGGCTCGCTACACAATTCACATATGCATGTAGCTGCATTTGGAGTGTGAATGTCTTTTCTTCCGCAACACCTGAAATGAAATCCATGGACTGCGAAACGCGTCACAGTGTTTCGTAAATCGTAGTCTGCTCTCTTCCAGTCAGACGATAACATCGCTTCTGTCCCATAGAAGTCCAACCATATTTCTTTCTTTTTTGATTGAAATTCCGCAAGAAGTTCCTGATAGGCAGCGCTAGATGGAAGCTGCATTTGTAGTCTGATTTGCTCAATACAGAATGGCTCTGCAGACAGCTCATACGTTAGCCGGGACGGAGTAAATTTCGATACACACAATGCTTTCTTTAGGAAGATAGACTTTACTTGCTCTATTTCCTTTAAGTTGGTTTTGGTCAGATGAGGCCATATCAGTTCCAGACCGTAGGTTAAAATAGGTGTCAGTGTGGAAACAAAGAGCTTCATAGCAGTAACTAAAGATAGTTTACGCAAATGCTGTATGTTGTTCATAGCTATTAGTGCAGCAGTCGCTCTGTTTCTCACATGCATTGTGAAAGAAGTTCCTGTCGTCTGGAAAATTAACCCTAAATAGTTAAAATTCTTGACGGTTGTTATCGGTAAATCTCCAGGTCTGTAATAAATCTTATCTCTATTCGAAATCATTCCTCGCTTACGGAAGACCATGTGGGCTGTTTTAATCTCGTTGATCTGTAATTTGTTCCTCTCGGCCTGGTGTATTCTTGGAATACACGGTACCAGAGATTATAATTTTCAATGCTTTTGCATGTTCTTTCCTTCCTCTTTGTCAAACACCAACAGTGATCTTCTGTTTTCTCTTAGGGGTTCAGGTCGCTTATATCTTTTATGAGTTTGTTCCAGACATATATTCTATGACCCACCTAGCGTCATATAGCAGCGAATATCTGAAGCTCTTCAACTCTTCCTCGCGCAAGAGGAATTCCTTCTCCATCTGGCTACCAGATTTTACTGCCATCGCCAGCTATTATCTCCATGAGCAAGAGAACTACGTCTACTCTTTTACTCACCATGCTGTGCTAGTATCATCTGTTATCAACTCTTTGAAGACCGGCTCAGCAAGAGAAGATCAATTTTTTGTTTTTAAAGTTGGCAATGTTTATATGTTCTCCTTTTGTCTCCTACCCCCCACTCTTTTCCCCTTCCTTGGACCCTCCGTGCTCCGTTGAGCAGGTCTCACTTCGCAATCGGCAGTTGACTCAGTCAGTTAAAGCTCCTCTCGAGCTAGTCTCCTCAAACCAAGAGGCACACTCTCTTCTACGCCATGTTGGCAAGGTAGTTGTCATCTAAGGAACTTCGCCTTCAACATGAAATCAAGATAAGTACCATCTTAAAAGTTTTAACCTCATCTTCATGGTTTTAACTTCCACGGGCTTTTAACGATACTTTTATAGACAGTGTGAAATTATTTATTTTGGGGCAAAAATCATTCTTCGTGGGATTTGCCATGTTGAGCTTTTGTTCATACAAGCCAACCTTACTAAAAAAGAGCTTTTCTTAAGCTATTCAAATGAGAAATCCTCTCACTACGTGGGATATTACCTAATACCCGCTGTCTATAATTCACCAAGCTAGTTCCTCCGTTGGATTTTCTCAATCCCGTTTTTCTACTAAGGTCGTTCTGGAACCTTCTAGATTCGGTATTTCATCTAAAAGTCCTGCCGTTGAAATTTTCACTCACTTGTGAGTATGCTATTTAAAATTGAAGAATCTCATTCCTGAATTAAAAGCTCAATAGCTAACTTTCTTCCACCGCTGGAACCGCTGGAATGTTCTATGGCACATTTAATTGTAACTCACAACTTTCTCAAGAGATAGACTCTCGCCTACCTAGTGAAACCAGTTATCATTGCAATAACTTTCTTTCCCATAAACTTTGTGTTTCCACAGTGAACTTGTCATATATTTCAACCAACTATAGTGAAAACCAGTGCTTGCTCAACTTTTCTACCGCGTCGCGATCGTCCGTTTATATTTAAATAAGGCCATGAACATTTTTCCTCCATCCCTATTTCTCTTTCCTAAACCTCTTACTAACAATCTGTAATAAACTTTAAATTCAGGTCTGTTTCAATAAGGTGTCACTCTGTGAAGTGCCCTTCCATTTTGCTTGTTTATCATTAAGTAATTGCTGTATAATTGCGTGGTTTATACACGTTTCAAACTTACATTGTTTCTCCCTTCAAATCAGGGAAAACAATTCTTTCAACTCTTGTGTGAGTTATTTTTAGGTCTCACTAAATGGAAACTGCCCCATTTGGCTCGTGATTCCTATCTAAAATATAGGAGGTCGAGAACCTTCCTTTTGATTATCTCTTCAGGTTTCACAGTAAGTGACCTGCCCTCTTTTGTATAATTCTCATAAAGTAATTCTGTTTAAATATAAGAAGTTGTAGGAACTTTTATTTTATTCTTTATGTTTTCCTTATTGTTATTTTCGAAGTTGTTATTCTCTCTAGAATATTCTTTCAGAAATTTCTTATAGTACACTCCTTGTACTCAATTTAATGTTTAAACTTTAATCATTTCATTGCCTTTTTAAAATCTTACAAAGATTTTAGTACCAGGTTTAAAACCTTAAGAATTATTATTTGCCTGGAGCAATTTCTAAATGTTGTCGGAGGTCTGCGACCCCAAATTGTTAATAAGATTGAAACATATTTAATTGTTAAATTTATCAACTTCTTTGCATTGTCAAATAAATTAAATATTTGTTTTTGGATTCATCATTTCTCTGATACTACAGTTAGGCAAGATCCTGGCTTTCCTAGCTCTTCCTAGGTTTATGCCCTCGTTCATACTCAATAAAGCTTTTACTATTTGTCTGGCCAGACCATCACCCTTCCCCAAAGTACTTTTATGCATGCTTGGGAGGAAATACACTAAAGCCTTTCTCTGGCAAACCGCCAAAGTCTTAGCTGCGGTTCCCGTCAGCTTCGACCAAGCTCGTACTCATTTTAGGTATCCGAGAGCGGATTTTCAGTTGCAACCACCTTTAAATGTATTGAAAGTCAAATTCATAACTTTTGTGGAACTCTCCTCCTATTTTTCTATCCTTTTTCTCCAATCCAAAATCTACTTCCTTCTCTTAATCATCTTCCCTTGGTGGGTGGGTTATTCCTCAGCCAATAAACTACCCAAAATTTGGTGCCGAAACCCGGGAGAGTCCATTTGTCATTTTTCTGTTTGACAATACTCTGCAAATTATTAATATCTGCTTTGGATTTTTCAGCTATAACTACATCATGCAAAGCCTGTGAACGGGAAAGAGGCCGCTCCTGTCTCCTATGGTGTGTCCCATTCTTTCTACACATTCGCTGCTGCAAACTTGACAGCATCTCCAAGGTTCTACAGTTTCGTGAGTTGTATTTCAATTTATTCTCTTTATCATGGCTCCTACTGAAAAAGATGAAACTCTCATTGCTAGACGTTCTTCCTATAAAGGGCAACTCACTAGATTCAGAAATTTTATCAACAAGTTAAATCCCGCCGAGTGTGATTTAGACATCTTGACACATCGCCTTAAGTTGTACGAACGGTCTTATGATTATTATGATCAAATTCAAACCGAGATTGAATCCGCTTGCCCAGAACTTCAATCGGATCGGGACGAGGTCGAACCCTTGTACTTTGAAGGGATTGCAAAGGCCCACCAACTGATCCGCAATATCTCAGAACCGGACACTAAGGTCATCAATCCGGCCCAGTTCGCACCCGCTTCAGTTCACGAGAACAAACCGAAACCGTTACTTCCTAAGATAAGCCTACCGCACTTCTCAGGCAAGGAAGGTGAATGGTATTCTTTTTACGAACTTTACTGCTCCCTAATTCATGAAAATACTGAGATTTCTGATATTCAAAAATTTTATTTCCTCCGTACGTCTTTGGAATCTGAGGCCTTAGCCTTGGTGGAGTCACTGCCTTTAAGCGCGGACAACTACCACATCGCCTTTAATCTCCTTAAAGAGAGATATGGCAATTTACGTTTGAGTGTAGCTCGCCACATACGCTATCTCTTCAACCTACCAGCCGTCAAACCTAATGACGTCACCTCTTTAAGAGACCTCTTAGACTCTATACAGTTGAATGTCAGAGCATTATACCAACTTAAGCAGCCTGTCCAAACATGGGACACCATACTCATTCATCTGGCTACATCAAGATTCGATTTTTCAACTTTAAAGGCTTGGGAAATTGAACTCGCTCGCAAGGAAGAATTTTCCTTCGAACACTTAATCTCGTTTCTTAACAGCCGATGCCAAGTTCTTACAGCACTCGCATTTCAGTGCGAAAAGGTCGAAACGAATCATCAGTCTCACATTTTTGAGAAAAACCTTGCTTTTTCAAAGGGACATCAGCCCCCATCTGTCGAGAACAAGCAAACCCGTTCTTCTTTCAATCATTCAAGAGAACATATCAGGCCGCCCAACAAATCTTTAAAATGCACGCTCTGTAAAAAGCTTCACACATTGTATTCGTGCAAATCCTTTAAAGAATTGTCTGTCGAAGATCGAAGGAAGTTTGTCTCCAAAAGCAAACATTGTTTCAATTGCTTGTCACCTAAGCATGCTTCTTCAAACTGTACGTCATCCAATCTTTGTTTTCATTGCAAAAAACCGCATCATTCCTTATTGCACGTTCATGATAAATCGAGGTCATCAGTACCTGCCTCTTCAAGCTCCATGCAGAGCAGCTCCGAACAAACTAATGCTTCTTCCTGCATTTCTAACGCCGAAACTTCTCACAGTGCGCAAACCCTTTTGACTACTGTACAATTCGAAATCCAAGATAAATTTGGAAATTGGTTTAGAACCCGTGGTCTTCTCGATTCCACTTCAACTCATAACTTTGTTTCGCAATCGTTGATTAAAAAACTAGGTCTTTCGTAATCGCCTACTTCTATCAATGTGACCGGCATTGACAATTTGAAAACTCAAGTCTTGCAGTCTTCAAAATTGAAAATCAGAGACGTTTGCCAAAGAAACACCAATCTTAATTTAAACTTTCTCATTCTTACCAGTATTGGCAAAGACACTCCTAGCAGCGCTATTAATACTTCCAGTTTAAAGATTCCTTCGCACTTAAGGTTAGCCGATCCTCAGTTTAATGCTCAAGGTCCCATTGATGTACTTTTCAGTGCCAATGTTTTTTGGAAGTGCCTTCGCAAACAAACACGCAAGTTATCTTCAACCGAGGTCGCCAGAGACACCGATTTTGGTTGGGTTATTACTGGTGAAATCAAACATACCAGTGCTCAAACCAAAGCGCAATGTCATTTCGTTACAGCTGACATAAATCCCATTTCTGAAAAAGAGAACGCTCATGTTTCAGATCTCAATATTTTTGAAAAACACTCGTCGAAACGATGTCTTATCGTGAACAACTACACTACCTCTGTAAGTTGTTTAAATGGTTTTTCCTTCTTCCCGCACAAAATGGCAATTCAAGTTCGCCTTGCTTTGTGTCACTTCGTCTACCTTCTTATGTCATTTTTATAGCAGGTAATTGCTTAAACTCTTTCTCGAAAACTATCTTCCCCTTGTGTAAAACCATGGCTATCAGTCTCCATCACTTCGCTGTAAGCTATGTTTCACTTCTTTCGTTATTTAGAAGGATGGCCACGGTCGGCTCCTCCCTCCTTCCTCACAATTGGAAGCCGCTTTTGAATCTACTTGAAAATCTGAATTCTCTAACATCAAGAATAACTATTCTTATGCATAACCTTCTTCTCAATGTCCCGGCTTCACTTCCTATTTCGGAAGAATCAAGCTTTTTCCTGTCGAAAATTGTCGGATTCCGTGATCCTCTCAATCATGCGAAATTGATTTCCTACTCTGTTTCATACGTCTATAAATTGCTTTTTCACGTCAAAGTTACGATTGACTGCATGCCGTCCAACCTGAATATCTGCTTTAAGTTACAGCTGATTCAACAAGTGTTGTTTGTGTACTTTGAACTGCTTGTTTGTCAGACTTGTTTGTATACAAGCCCGAGTAAGGTCAAGTCACTGTTTATTTCCTGTACGCTTGCCAAAGTTCAAAGCAATTTTCTCTTATCTCAACTCTGGCCGACTGCCAACGATCGTCTTGCCAGTTGCTTCTGCAAGTACAGAAGCCGTTCAACTCATCACCAAAATAAACTTGTTCCGCTTAAGGACTCTTTCAGTTATTTATATTCCTTATCTCGTTGTACTATGTGTGTCAAGGCCGCGCTTGCTTTTGTCTTCCACTTACTCACGCTCGTATTCTACAATTGCTTCGATTCTTGTCTCGTAACATCGTCGCATATCCTTTACGCGCTTATGTATTGTACTTTGCTTACATATTTTGAAATCTTATTGTTCATTGATGAACAAACTTACTTTTTCTCGTCGTTACATTCGATCTGTTTTTGCATTCATACTTGTTATGTCACGTTTCTCGCTGACTTAAGTATTTTTCTGAGTAACCCCTTTGATGCTTATTGTAACTTAAGGTCATTGTTTATGGCTACTCGTTTGTCACCTATGGCGTTCTTGCTTTCTACTCGCATAGTTTCTTTGTTTATTTGGTATATTCTTATCCTGAATAGATGTACTTTTTTCTATACGCTTTGTTTAAACTTGTCAATTCTTCTTTCTCATCGTATCGCAATCTTTACTAGTGCTTTATTTCTCTCAGCTTCCAGCTATTTCGTGATTGAAGGTGTTGTTAAATCTCGTTTTTTAACTCCGCTTTCCAATGACCCTGATGACCTCCTTCCACTTACACCTGGTCGCTTCCTTACACGCACTTCTCTCTCTGCCCATCCTCCCCTTCCTAATTTTTTCAGGGATTCTGATTTACCTATTGTTTGGCGTAAACTTGAAGCCCTCCGTAATTCCTTTTGGAAGAGGTGGAACTTGGAATATTTAACTTCCTTGCAACGGAGGCAGAAGTGGTTTCTTTCCAGTCCCGACATTAAAGTGGGGGACTTGGTCTTGGTTAGGGATGTTTCTCCCCCTCTAGTCTGGACTTCGGTAGAGTGACCGAGTGTTATCCTGGAAGAGATGGGAGAGTCAGGGTGGTCAGAGTTTTGACCACTAATGGTCAGATCATAAGACCACTTCTCTTCAATTACTTTATTACTCTTAAATGTTTAATTGCTTATTTGTTCCCTGTTGGTGTTTTCCCCTCCCAGTATGGTGTATTCTTGGAATACACGGTACCAGAGATTATAATTTTCAATGCTTTTGCAAGTTCTTTCCTTCCTCTTTGTCAAACACCAACAGTGATCTTCTGTTTTCTCTTAGGGGTTCAGGTCGCTTATATCTTTTATGAGTTTGTTCCAGATATATATTCTATGACCCACCTAGCGTCATATAGCAGCGAATATCTGAAGCTCTTCAACTCTTCCTCGCGCAAGAGGAATTCCTTCTCCATCTGGCTACCAGATTTTACTGCCATCGCCAGCTATTATCTCCATGAGCAAGAGAACTACGTCTACTCTTTTACTCACCATGCTGTGCTAGTATCATCTGTTATCAACTCTTTGAAGACCGGCTCAGCAAGAGAAGATCAATTTTTTGTTTTAAAGTTGGCAATGTTTATATGTTCTCCTTTTGTCTCCTACCCCCCACTCTTTTCCCCTTCCTTGGACCCTCCGTGCTCCGTTGAGCAGGTCTCACTTCGCAATCGGCAGTTGACTCAGTCAGTTAAAGCTCCTCTCGAGCTAGTCTCCTCAAACCAAGAGGCACACTCTCTTCTACGCCATGTTGGCAAGGTAGTTGTCATCTAAGGAACTTCGCCTTCAACATGAAATCAAGATAAGTACCATCTTAAAAGTTTTAACCTCATCTTCATGGTTTTAACTTCCACGGGCTTTTAACGATACTTTTATAGACAGTGTGAAATTATTTATTTTGGGGCAAAAATCATTCTTCGTGGGATTTGCCATGTTGAGCTTTTGTTCATACAAGCCAACCTTACTAAAAAAGAGCTTTTCTTAAGCTATTCAAATGAGAAATCCTCTCACTACGTGGGATATTACCTAATACCCGCTGTCTATAATTCACCAAGCTAGTTCCTCCGTTGGATTTTCTCAATCCCGTTTTTCTACTAAGGTCGTTCTGGAACCTTCTAGATTCGGTATTTCATCTAAAAGTCCTGCCGTTGAAATTTTCACTCACTTGTGAGTATGCTATTTAAAATTGAAGAATCTCATTCCTGAATTAAAAGCTCAATAGCTAACTTTCTTCCACCGCTGGAACCGCTGGAATGTTCTATGGTACATTTAATTGTAACTCACAACTTTCTCAAGAGATAGACTCTCGCCTACCTAGTGAAACCAGTTATCATTGCAATAACTTTCTTTCCCATAAACTTTGTGTTTCCACAGTGAACTTGTCATATATTTCAACCAACTATAGTGAAAACCAGTGCTTGCTCAACTTTTCTACCGCGTCGCGATCGTCCGTTTATATTTAAATAAGGCCATGAACATTTTTCCTCCATCCCTATTTCTCTTTCCTAAACCTCTTACTAACAATCTGTAATAAACTTTAAATTCAGGTCTGTTTCAATAAGGTGTCACTCTGTGAAGTGCCCTTCCATTTTGCTTGTTTATCATTAAGTAATTGCTGTATAATTACGTGGTTTATACACGTTTCAAACTTACATTGTTTCTCCCTTCAAATCAGGGAAAACAATTCTTTCAACTCTTGTGTGAGTTATTTTTAGGTCTCACTAAATGGAAACTGCCCCATTTGGCTCGTGATTCCTATCTAAAATATAGGAGGTCGAGAACCTTCCTTTTGATTATCTCTTCAGGTTTCACAGTAAGTGACCTACCCTCTTTTGTATAATTCTCATAAAGTAATTCTGTTTAAATATAAGAAGTTGTAGGAACTTTTATTTTATTCTTTATGTTTTCCTTATTGTTATTTTCGAAGTTGTTATTCTCTCTAGAATATTCTTTCAGAAATGTCTTATAGTACACTCCTTGTACTCAATTTAATGTTTAAACTTTAATCATTTCATTGCCTTTTTAAAATCTTACAAAGATTTTAGTACCAGGTTTAAAACCTTAAGAATTATTATTTGCCTGGAGCAATTTCTAAATGTTGTCGGAGGTCTGCGACCCCAAATTGTTAATAAGATTGAAACATATTTAATTGTTAAATTTATCAACTTCTTTGCATTGTCAAATAAATTAAATATTTGTTTTTGGATTCATAATTTCTCTGATACTACAGTTAGGCAAGATCCTGGCTTTCCTAGCTCTTCCTAGTTTTATGCCCTCGTTCATACTCAATAAAGCATTTACTATTTGTCTGGCCAGACCATCACCCTTCCCCATAGTACTTTTATGCATGCTTGGGAGGAAATACACTAAAGCCTTTCTCTGGCAAACCGCCAAAGTCTTAGCTGCGGTTCCCGTCAGCTTCGACCAAGCTCGTACTCATTTTAGGTATCCGAGAGCGGATTTTCAGTTGCAACCACCTTTAAATGTATTGAAAGTCAAATTCATAACTTTTGTGGAACTCTCCTCCTATTTTTCTATCCTTTTTCTCCAATCCAAAATCTACTTCCTTCTCTTAATCATCTTCCCTTGGTGGGTGGGTTATTCCTCAGCCAATAAACTACCCACGGCCCAGAGAAGCAGACGATCCATACATTCCTGCAGAACTTTCAAACTCTTTGCTCCAATTACTACATCATCTGCGTGTATATAAAGAGATATCTTCTCTTCCAAAGACTCGAGGATACCCGTGATGTCAGCAGTTGAAGGAATGAACAGCAGTGGACTAATTGGGTCACCCTGTAGGACACCATTTATCTGTTCAATAGGCTTTGAGAACTGAAGGCCATCGGAGATAAACACGGTATTGTGATGTAGAATGTTGGTTATTATCAGTGTCAGATAATCAGATTCACCGAGCATAGTCTGAAGTTTCTCAACTATGACCTGTCGACTTAACAGGTCGAAGGCCTTCTTAAAATCCACAAAGATGGCGTGAAATTTACCTCTATGGTGACGAAGTGCCTCATCAATATCTGACAGTAGGTTTCCAATTGCCTGTAGAGTTGATTTACCTTTCTGAAAACCAAACTGTTGGTCTGGGATCTTGTCAGAAACTTTTTCTGTCAGTCTGTCCGTCAGAATTCTTGTGAATACTTTGAATATTGCGTTCTCGAGCGCTATTCCTCTATAAGAATCCGGAGAGTCTGCACTTCCTTTCCCTTTATAAAGTAGTTTGATAAATGACGTTCTCCAGGATGACGGTATTGTACAGGCTTCAAGACACTTGTTGAAAAGTGTAGGCAATATGTCACGAAAGTAAGGCAAAGCCTCCTTCAAGTGTTCATTAAATATTTCATCAGGCCCGGGGGACTTGCCAGCTTTAAGACTGAGTATAGTTTTCACAACCTCCACCTCAGTAATTGGAGGGAAATCAGCTTGTCCATGAAGAGTCGTTACCCTGCAAGAGTTACCGGTATTGAAAATATTCTGGAAATGCCTTTCCCAAGCGTCCATACTGATAGTCTGCAAGAACTTCTGGGTTCTGGGCTGTAGTGCTAGAAAATGATTGTCCATCGCTCTCTTCACTAGTTTATTCCCTTCCTCTTCCAACCAAGCTGCTCTTTTCTCCATAAGGATTTTTTTGTAGGATCGTCTTAGGTCGCTATACCTCTTGAGGTTTTCTTCTGTTTTATAGTATCGAACAATATGAAGCAAATTTAGGACGTCTTTCCTTACCGAAAAACAGTATGCATCAAACCACGGTTGAGATTTCTTTTCTGTTGGAGGCATCCTAACTTGGGACTCCTTTATAATCTTTTCAAGACTGAATGCTGCAGCATCTATTTCTCCTTGTCTCGCCGAATCTAGGATGTGGTTTTTTGAAGTCATTAAAGTTTCTTCTAGGTAGTTGATGTCGAGGGAGCGCTTGATTATTACAGGCTTCCTTATGTTTATTTCTGATGGTGCAATATTTACTTTAATTTTAGCAACGACTGGTAGGTGCTTCCTTAATGGTATCACAGAATTTGAGGAGAGTGTCTTGATATTAATTGTCCTAACGTATGTGTTCGCAAAGATTAAATCCACTGAGCTCATACCGTTATGACATATATATGTTGGTGTTGTCCTGCTGTTTAATAGATAGAAACCTTCTGCCTCCAGAAATTCTACAACCATTTTACTTTTTGTACATTCCTTATTTACACGACAGTTAAAGTCTCCTGCTATGACTGATCCACGGTGGTGTCCAATAATTGACAGCATTTCTGATAGATTGTAAATGATATCCTGAGCGGAGTGTTTTGGGGGAAAATAAGCACAGACAATCGTCAGTCCTTTGGCATATATTGCTAATAGGTTTATGGTCCTATATACTAATTCGTGAGGAGTTAGCCATGGTCTAATTAAACACGATATTCCTCCACTTGGTCTCCCTCTATCTCCTTGTAGAGCAACGTTATGACAGTTGTAATAGTTTTCAACATTAATGTTACTGGTTAAGAAAGTCTCCACTAAAACTACTATGTCTGCTTTGAAGAAGTTCGGTGTGGCTATTTTCATAATTGAATTGAGCCCTTCTACATTCCACAACATAATGTCGATAAGACCGTCTTTCCTGCTACTAAAAGAGGTCCACTCCTTGATTTCGCACGAATGGTCTGCGAAACCGACGCACAATAATCCCTTTTGGCCAGAAATGAGGAGTCTCAATGTCTTCAAGGCGATTAAATGGTATCCCAATTTTGAACGCCTTGTTCATTCCTCGTGTTCTCAATTCCTCGCAAGTCATATGTGCTTTTTCAAGCCCTCTCGTCTGGAGGAAATTTCTAATTTTCTCTTCTGTGACACGGGAAGAGAGACGACCTACATATAGCCACGCTGTTCTCTCCCCCGCTTGCAAAAACTCTGTCCCTTCATCCCCAGTCCCTATTATAACTTGGGAGTGCTGGCGTGGACGTTTCCTCCTTTTCACAACCTGGGTAAAAGCTCCAGCGTCCTCATCGTCAATTCCTTCTACGCTAATGAACTCATTGCTGGTATTTGATTCGGCCATTATTCCACCCTTATCACCTTCAGGTTCTTTCTGTACGTACTGCCCCACTTCTATGAAGGAGCGGTTGTTTTTAGTAACTTCGGGTTCCACACGCTGTCCTTGGGTATCGATATTAAAGAATGCGATACGAAGATGCCAGTGGTGTATATATTACAATGAAACGAAGCTCTTACAAGAACTCGAACAAGAGACTCTAAAAGAAAACGAAAGTATCTCGGGCGTTAATTTTAAGCAAACTCAAGAAAAAACCACCCACTGGTCCTCATAACGCACTCCCTTTTCTAATAGAAAACACCAGTCGTTCAAAGATTTTTTTAAAATTAAATTCAGTTTATTAACTGGCAAATGGTGTATGTCTGTCAGTTATACAAAAATGAAGAAAGCTTCTCTAAATCAAATGACGAAAAAAGTTTCAATAAACGCCTATAATAAGGCCCCAACTTACTGCTCTAAATCGCAGTATTTAAATATCTCATTCATTGAACACATTACATGAAAAATACAATATTAAATCATGCAATGATGCTATACCCTTATTAAAAATTTATACATATCTTACATTTTATATACAGATTATATCCTTAGTTAGGATTTTGTTATTATTGCTGCCCATTTCCATTTAATTCGACAAGTATATCTCCAGGTTATAATTCTCTTAATTTGTTGCATTCAACAATCAATTAAGATAATCGAATAGTGTTACAAGTTAGAAAATAGTTTATTAACTATCCAGATGCTTCAATGAATGCAGTATATTTTTGTTAAAATCACTGAAATATCAAATGTATTATATTGCATGAATTAATTAAAGTTATTCGAAAAGTGGCTGTGTCACTTAAATATGTGTGTCACGATATAAGCAATCCCTATCCGGCAAATCTTAATAGGCAAGAATAAAAACGTAGGGTTACTTGAATTAATACTGGCATTTAAGAGAAACATTCGTGATTCCAATTCACGTTCACAACAACTTCCTATTCAAATTAGTGATAGCTCAAAAGCTAATTTCACTCTTACAAAACGAAATGACTACGTTAATGTCTTCACATAAGACTTCGAGTACATTATACAATATTAATGTTGACCATCCAATGATGTCAAATATTCGCTTCATTAGCACAATAAATTCGTATTCATTAAATTGCAATACATTAATTCAGCTTTCCAAAGCTGTCAAGAATTTTTCCCAAACGTAATTAAACTCTAAACCTTTCAATAATTACTCTGAATATATCACGCCTTATCGTAGACGAATATAGAAGTGTCACAGAGTACCTCTTTCCCAACTTCACTCAACGAGTTGCAACAATTTATTAGATAAGTTGTATTATCTACATCCATAAATTATCGTCATTTAAGTCTATGACAAATTCTGTTATACTTGTCTGAACTGTTAATTTAGTTCACTATTCCTATATATATGCATAATTATTTCCATAATAACTTATATATATAAAAAAATCGTAGATAGACACTAGTAAAATAGTCGGTTCAGTTTCGCCTATCCAAACTCTAAAAACGGCTTAACTACTCAGAAGAAAACACGTGAGATTTACACCATGGAAAGGAGTCTATTATCGTATCAATAGATACACGCAAACCATTAAATCAAACGATGATCTAGCCAAGAGCCTACCAAAAACGAATTAAAATAACACAAGCTGAAGACTGAACGAACTAAAGTTTCAGTAAAAAAAAATCTCTAATCTAAAAGAAATATGAAAGTAGGCCACAAATGCCTCGACAATCAATTCACAATTGTTCTCGCTGGACGATTTCTACGATTCCATACCCATGGAAAATAATGATGAAAATGAACTATCATTTCTAAAAGAAAGAAATGTCTACTAGAATGTCATAAGTCCAAACATAAAGCACTCTTACTCCCTGACATGTGCAACCGACTAAAGATCGACATCCTAGTGATGCAAGAAACTCACAGAGGGATCGACAACTACAGACCCAAAATAGAAGGAATGCGACTGGTTGTCGAACGACCCCATGAACAATACGGCAGTGCTGTTTTTGTCAGACCAGAGATTAATGTCAAGTCATCTCAAATGACGTTCAGGAACAATATAGAAATCTTGACTGTAGAATTGGAATCCTGCTCTGTAACATCCATTTACAAACCACCCAATGAACTCTTCTTCTTTGAAAGTCCAAGTAACTTTGACAAGCAGAATATCAAAATTGTCCTGGGGGATTTTAATTGTAAGAGTATCAGTTGGGGATATAATATCACAGACAAGAATGGGGAGGAACTCGAGCAATGGGCAGAGAGGGAAGGATTGAGATTGTTTCACAACCCCAAACTGAGACCATCTTTCAACAGCGGTAGATGGCATAGAGGTTGCAACCCTGACAACATTTTCATAAGTGAGCAAGTGACAAAACATGTAGTTAAAGCGGTGGAGGAACCCATCCCTAGGACACAACATAGCCCAATCACATGTTCAGTTCGAGGAGTGGTCAGCCCTGAGGAAGTCCCTTTTAAACGACGTTTCAATTTTAAAAAGGCAAACTGGGAGGGGTTTTCCATTGAGCTGGATGAGGAACTGTCCAAGTTACAACCAGAGCCAAGTCATTATGAAGACTTTGTTGACCTTGTGAAGAAGATCTCTCGTAGACATATTCCCCGAGGCTGCCGTACCCAGTTCATTTCTGGCCTCAATGCTGATTCTAAGGATCTGTTAAAAGATTACCAGGAGAAATACGAGACAGACCCTTTTGCAGATGACACCATTCAGACGGGTGAAGAACTCATGAGGAGCATCGCTGACGGAAGAAAGGAAAGATAGATGAACTTACTAGCAAACCTTGACATGGCCCAGAACAGTAGAAGAGCATGGAAGCTGGTCAAAAACTTGAGCAACGACCCTAAGAGTCCACTAGTGGATCTCACCAAGGTTACACCAAATCAAATAGCTCATCAGCTGCTCCGTAACGGGAAAACCATCACGAAGACTCAGCCTGTGAAGCTGAAGCCTAGTGAAAATGAGAATAATTTTCTCGGTCGTCCTTTCACATCAGCAGAATTAGAACATACCATCAAGCTGATGAAAGTCAACAAAGCTGCGGGCCCGGATGACATCAGGACAGAACAAATCAAGAACTTTGGACCAGGAACAATCCAGTGGCTGGTGAATATGATGAATAGATGTATCGAGACCATGCACTTACCAAAGCTATGGAGGAAAGCTCATGTGGTCGCACTGCTAAAACCAGGCAAGGAACCAACGGATGCAAAGAACTTCCGTCCTGTCTCTCTTCTTTGCCACCTATACAAGGCATTTGAAAGGTTGATCCTTGAAAGAATTGCAACATTCATTGATAACCGGCTAATTCAAGATCAAGCTGGATTTAGACCAGGGAAATCATGTTCCAGCCAAATTCGGAACCTGACACAGCATATCGAGGATGTCTATGAGAATAAACTTATCACTGGTGTCGCCTTTATAGATCTCAGTGCTGCATATGATACAGTGAACCATAAGAAGCTCATAGCCAAGCTGTACAACATCACTAAGGACATGAATCTAACAAATGTCATACGTGGGATGCTCCAGAACAGAAGGTTCTATGTTACACTTCAAGGGAATAAAAGTCGATGGAGGAACCAGAAAAACGGGTTACCTCAATTCAGTGTGTTATCCCCATTACTATTCAACATTTATACAAATGACCAGCCAGAATATTTAGAGGCCAGGCGATTTATTTATGCGGATGACACCGCTATTGCTGTACAGGGTAGGAGCTTTGAGGAGGTGGAGGGAAAACTGTCCAATGCTCTTGAGAGATTAGACAATTATTACACCCAGAATCACCTGAAACCTAACCCTGGAAAGACACAAGTATGCGCATTTCATCTTCGCAACAAAGAGGCCCGGAGAAATTTGAATGTTGTCTGGAAAGGAGTGACACTCGAAAGCTGTGAAACGCCTCGATATTTGGGAATCAAGCTTGATCGTACCCTCAGCTTCAGGAAACATTGTAGAGAATTGAAGTGCAAGATCAGCCCAAGAAATAGCATAATGTGGAAGTTGATAGGTTCAACATGGGGAGCGAACCCTCAGGTTCTACGTTCAACAGCATTGGGACTTTGCTTTGCAGCAGGAGAGTACGGATCATCAGTGTGGGGAGCATCTGCCCATACCAAGCAAGTGAACATAGCTCTTAACGAGTCCACACGTATTGTCACTGGATGTCTGAGACCTACTCCAGTGCAGAAGATCTACCCTCTCGCTGGCATTGCACCTACAGTTATTCGACGCAGGGTGGCAGCAGAGAAAGAGAGACAAAAGCTTGAAACAGATCCCAGACATTCTATGTTCAACCACAAGGTGACCACTCCTCGCCTAAGATCCAGGAGGAGTTTTATTAAGAGAACAGTACCCCTCCATACCAAGCCAGACGTCCGGCGTGTGTCACTCTGGAAACAAATAGTACCAGAGGGGTTTACCCCTAAAGAAGAACTGAGCAGTGGTAGTCATTTGCCTTATACCACCTGGAGGTCCTTAAACCGGATGAGAACAGGAGTGCCTAAGTGTCGTAGCAACCTTGTGAAGTGGGGTTATGCAGAAGATCCACGATGTGCCTGTGGAGAAATCCAGACTCCACAACACCTGCTCACGTGCAAAGATCTTAATGAAACCTGCAGCCAGGAAGACCTTATGTTGGCCACAGACCGAGGGATTAGAGCTGCAGAGTTCTGGAAAGGAAGAATTTAGTGTGTCTCCCGGACACGGAAAGTAAGTAAGTATAAGTCCAAACGAAGAGTTTCACTGAATTTTTTTTGGAATAGTTCAAGTGGACGTGTGTGTGGCCATCTTCTTCCTAATCGCTATTCTTATACAAAAATATCGTCGTCTTGGTCCTACTTATGCTGCAGATGTCTTCCCAACAAAATTCAATGCTTGGTTTTATTTCCAAAATTTTCAAAAAAAACCCACAAGTAATGCTCTAAATAGCATTAAGTTTACTGTTAATTACTAAATAAATTACACTCTCCGACATAAATGATACAAGGAACCAAATCTAGTCTTCGAATGAATTTCATACTATTTAATAAAATATTGGTGAAAAGTGACGAACTAAAAGCGACAAAGTCTACTGTCTACAAGAAAGAAAAGTTTTCCAGCTACCTTGGGCGATGTTCTGGTTGAGATTGAAGAAAGTAAAGGAATATACATTCCTTTCAGGAACTGGACCCTCATCCCTGAGTAGTCCATGGCTGGAGCTGTAAGTCGTCGAACCAACTTCCTCCTAACTCGAAAACCACTGTCTACGAAACGGAGTTCCTACATATTACTTGTACAAGGCTCCCTCGACGTTATCAGTAAAGTAGTTTCGTTCATTTGGAGTTGTTTCTTCATTCTCATGTACTTCAAAACCACTGGATCAGAACGAACGCCTACAATCGTTTCTTTTTCTTCATTGTAGTATTTATAAGGTTGTCATTCCAAATGATCAATCCTGCCTCTGCATTGCATTCCTGTACTATCTGCTTAGCCCAACATTGCTACAGCAGCTAGATTCTCACAATAAAGTCCAGTCGTATTGTTCTTGATAATACTAAGGCTTTCCTGCATTTCAACCATATATGTAGTAGATTTCCTCATCGTGGAGTTTATACTGACAAGTCCATGCAATAACTAAGCTCACTCGCATATATCTATTTTCTGGGTTATGTCAAACACGCCAGAAATACGAACAACCGCATGTTGCTATGAAGAAATCCGCCTGTTCGCTCCGCGCCGTGATTAGAGTACACTCGTACGACTGCGTGTTTAACGAAACTGTTCTTACAGAGCCGATAGCACGTTCACTCCGTGTGTCACAAAACTCAAGTGTCTGTGATTTCAGAACTGCTCGCAGACACGCCACAGCTGGCAGTCTACCCATGATACATCTCTCCTTGTATCGAGGTTGACAATCGAACTCTGTCGATTATCATCTTATATATGCATCAGACAGTTGCAGAAATAAGTTAGTGAGCATGTCCTGTCCACGTGATCAAGAGCATGGCGGGATTGCCTATCTATCTCCTAAGTGAATGACGAGTGTATTGCTCCTCAAGCCTGCAGCCAAATTAATGCCAAACAATAATTTCAAAATACGTCTCGCTGTCGTATCAGGGTTCAAGTATACAGCAAAATACTGGCTCAGTACCTACTGCAAGGCCACGGCCGCCTCCTTCCCTCTTCCTTGCCTATCCATCCTCACCTTCCAATCCCTCCCTTCATGAGGCCCCTGTTCGCTTTGCAGGTGAGGTCGCCTGGGCGACGTGCTGATCACACCTCCCCAGTTGTATCCATCCCTACCAGATGTTCCAAACTCCAGGACACTGCCCGTAGAGGCGGTAGTGGTGAGTTCCCTCGCTGAGTCCGTGGGAACCAGCAACCTAGAGGGTAAATCGACTAAATAAAAAAAACACCGCTATCCCCCCCCCCCCCTAGTGTATTTATTAATCTCATGTAATTTATTTCAGGATTAGGGCACAACCCAGCTCTTCTTGGGTACATTAGTGTTGACCGACTGAAAAGCACCAAACTTTTGTTTACTTAGGCAACACTGAAAAATGGCTTCAAACCTCACAATACTGGAATTCATTATTCTCGGCAGTGTCGATTTAAAGGAAAACCCCAGGTTCACTCTAGCCGCTACACGCTTCAAGTCTCTCCACCAAAAGTCTCGATAATACCGGAATTCCTTATTCTCGGTGGTGTCGATTTAATGGAAAAACCCAGGTTCACCAACCCACTGCACGTGTCAAATCTCTCCGTCAAAGTCTTGTTAATACTGGAATTCCTTATTCTCCCCAATGCCGCTAAACGTGTCAAGTCAAAGCCCTCTGTAACCCCGGGATGTGAACCATTCCTCATTCTTAAGTTCTACAAAATTTAAAACAGTATTATTTGATCCACTGTTGACATTAGGCTACTTCTCCAGCAAATCGATATCTATAATTATTACATTAGAAAGCTATAGAACGAGCACATGGTGGTTACATTTTGAGGTGGGATAAGCTTTTAATAAACAAAACAAAACAAAAATTGGGTACTGGTAAAATTTAGGAATTGAGTTTTGAATCGTTATGATGTACTTGATACTAATATAAACTGATTACGTCATCGGAATGAACTGCCTCGTTGTAACTTGAGCTGTTGTATCCTCACATTAACATAATTATGACAAGACCATATTGACCAAAACGAGAATGTCAATAATGATCGTTCTCGATAACATGTTACATCTCCGTTCTTCATTCTTGCCTGCGAGACCGACCGGAACTGGAGAGCTGTTTGCCCACCTCTAATCTGCACATTATAATAGAATAATCAATGGAACAAGAAAAGGGCTTTCCATTCATCTCAGACAGAGAGTTTTTGGATTACACAACCAATTATTTCTTTATTGAGACGTCAGTCTTTTATTTCCTCTTTTTTCCTTCTGTGCGTAAATTCGTTTTTCTTTTCAACATTAGAGCAGCGAGGAGCCACCCCAACCAGCGGATATAATATCCCAAAATGTTTTTGATGTAACGACTCAAGAGAGCAAAAAAGTGTTCTTTTTTAATCGTATCATTCACTGTTTAACCACCAAAGAAAATTCGTAGGAAACAGTAACTCTGAAAGGTAAAAGGAAGAGTCTAAAAAGACATACACTGTTTTGGTGGCGAACCTTATTAGTGTGCACTGATCTATCTTGAGGGCTCCGGAATGTCAAAATACTTCTACGTTTTTAAATTTTGATTTTTGTGCCATATTAATCTTCGACCCTCAACTTCTTAATGGTACATTCTTAGTTAGCTCATTGCAAGGACTACTTTCCTTATAATTATACTTTCCCACAACCGTGCGCCCGATAAACACGGCAAGCTAAGCCGGCTGTGACTGGCACAGATCGTGGGCGCGCGTAACCGTTTCAGCCGGTGGTGAGCGCGCACTTACATACTTTTACCAAACATGGTCAATAATTTATACTTACAGTGCTCTTAGGCGATGCTAAAAATGTCCTCCCTCTCTTGTAGCACACACCTGACATCTTCTGATGAAAGAATGTTTGTCAACTCTTTTATTATTTACGGAGCCTGTTCCCTTGAATCGTTTAGCGAGCCTCCTAATTGTACTGACATTAGGCACAGATCTACCGGGAACCTTGATTCGAAATTTTCGTCTCGTTTCAGAACAAGATTTTCTGCTTTTCATACACGAATAATGGATATACACACGTTCGCGCAATATGAATTGGTGTCTAGGCATGGCCAACAATCACAGTAATCACAATACTCACCAAACGTGCAACACTAACGTCAAAGCTTTGCAGATACACGTCCACTTGAATGACAAAACACGTGTGAACTAACGATATGAGTCAGCGGAGCGCGCCAACCACCGGCTGTACCGCGTACGCGCACCCGCGATCTGCGCCAGTCACAGCCGGCTTAGCTTGCCGTGTTTATTGGCGAGCACATAATGCCCCTGTACATCAATAGTATGGACTCCGTCTTGAGAAAGAAAGGCATGATGAAAATCAATAAATGTAAAACAAAAATGATGGAATTCAGCCGAAAGAAATCAGAAAACTCTTATTGACGACAAATTGGCAGGTGAAAAGCTAAAGCAAGTAGGAGACTTAGGAAGTAAAATAACCAGCGAAGGACGAAGCAAAGAGAATATAAAAAGATGGTTGGCTGACGCAAGGAATGTATTTCTACAAAAAAGATATCTGTTGACATCGAATATACAGTAGATATTGGTATTAGGAAGTCATTTTTGAAAGCCTTTGTCTGGAGAGTGGCGCTCTATGGAAGTGAAACTTGGACTGTTGGAGCAGCAGAAAAAGAGGTGATTTGAAAATGTGGTGTTACAGGAGAATGATGAAGATCAGATGGCTAGATAGTGTAAAAAATGAAGAGATATAAAGACGACTGGGCGAGGAGAGATGTATCTGGCGACTCCTAATGAAGAGGAGAGATAGGTTGGTAGCACACGTACTAAGACACCTAGTGAATAGTAAACTTATTTATGGAATGAAGGGTTGAAAACAAGAACTGTAGGGGTAGACCAAGGTTAGCATATGTTAAACAGCAATGAAGAGTTGAAATGGTTAGCTCAGGACGGGGGGTGGGGGAAGGTGGAGGGCTGCATCAAACTAATCAAGAGAATGAAGACTCCAATAACAACAACAACAACAACAACAACCACATTTTAAAACATAGTCTGCATATTAGAAGCAAGGGTAAAGGGTATGGAACTACTGCCAAATGGGTGCTTCAAATGAAAGAAGCCAATGCAGTGAGTTGTCAGCCCTAATAATAAATACGTTTTTTTAAACTTTACGAGCCTTACAGTAGTCGCTTATGATGTGTAACATCTGACATAGAAGAAACCTCACATGAAATTGTTGATACACCGGTATTTATGTCTACCCCTTATTATTCCCGTTTTCGTGGATGAGATGCGATGGAAGTCTTTGTGGCGGATGGTTTTTACTGCCGGATGCCCTTCCTGACGCCAACCTCACGAGAGGAGTTAATGAGAGATGAAATGAATGATTGTGAATGAAACTGGGTAAGGATGTGGAAGGAAGCGGCCGTGGCCTGTCAGAAGATACCGTCCCAGCATTTGCCTGGAGTTGAAAATGGGAAACCACAGAAAACCATTTCAAGGACGGCATATTGTTGATCACCGGAATTTTTAATATTATTGGCACAAATATTAATCTATTGTAAAAGGGGAGTGTTTTACAGATATTGTAGTTTATAATACGGAACTCATTTTATTAAAGGTTTTGTAGCTTCCACCAGCACTAGTCTAAATAAAGAATACGATATGGATCAACTAGATTAATAGACGCGACACCGCTCATAACCATAAATTCCCTATAAATAGGCCAACTTGCGAGTAAATGCAATGTGCACAGCAGTAGATAATGCAGGCTTGCCCAGTTCCCGGACCTCTTGATTCACAGACCAACACGTAATTTCATATGGATTCTGTTAAAATGAGTCATATTGATATGAAAAATATCGTTTAAAACGATAATCTGGTAGCAAAAATATCTAACCCGTCCGGGATTCGAACACGAGATCTCAAAATTCACAGTCGATGTCGCTAACCCCACGGCTATTTCGACCACACGAATATTAGGTACAAGATGGTGACTTATTTTCACGTACCAATAATACTGCATCACGGAATTTAGTTTCATTTATATTTTGCTTGTTTCGATAATGTTCCTCCGTCAAATTGAGTTTAAAACGCCTTATAAACAGGCCCTCTTGTGAGTAAAGAGAATGTATTCAGCAATAGTTCATGAAGGCTTGCTCAATTCTCGTATAAACACAACGATTATATTATATATTGATGACTGCATTACTGTTATGTGGGTTAATATTTGAATAGCCATTGTGCAGAAACATCTCTTCTTCTCTCTTCTCTTAGTTGTTTACCCTCCAGGTTGGTGGAACCCACGGACTCAGCGAGGGAACTCACCACTACCACCTCTACGGGCAGTGTCCTAGAGCTGGGAACATCTAATCGGAGTGGATACAACTGGTGAGGTGTGATTGGCACCTCGCCCAGGTGGCCTCACCTGCAAATCGAACAGGGGCCTCATGAGGGAAGGTAATGGATGGTCAGGATGGATAGGCAAGGAAGAGGGAAGGAGGTGGCCGTGGCCTTGAAGAAGGTACTGTCCCCGTAAATCCGGATAGTAGGCTGTCAGATATCCGCCCCCTCAATCGGATTGCCAATAATCAAACGCACCGGCACAGCTACATCAATGAAAATGGCACTGACAGATACTACCGAGATTAGAGCACAGCAGTTAACAAGAAAATTATTGTGGAACACACCAAAATATACGGGGCTTCATACTTACCTTTACTTACCTCTTCAAATTAATCTCGGGAATGGGTTGCCAATTGGATCACTTAAAGTATGCCCACACAATAACCACCACCATGATATTTAAAATGAACCAAGACGAAGACAAGAAACTTTAAACTGTACAATAATTTATTTCACATAAAGGGAATGACTTTAACAAAAACTCAACAAAATACACGTGGCTGGCAATCAGAAGCCATTGTCAATATCATCATGTCCTCCTGTAGGACTCGTAGACGTTACATACAAAATTTTATCTTTCACTTGCTTATAAAGAACGTAATAATAGTAATACACTTGGAATGGATGAGGGAATTGGGACAAGACACGTAGCAATTGTTTTCCTCTTTCATAAACATCACACTTTATTTATAACTGCAAGCCTGTTGTGTAATCGGCCTTGGCCTCTAACATACAGTTGTCAGGCCAGCTGCGATGCATGCCCACATCGTCAAACGGGCCCACCTGTTCGGTCAGTGCTAGCATATGCTCGTAACCTCAGAGCTTAGCTCCTTTTCAAACGCTTTAAATGTCCTCAACTCAACTCAAATGTTATCACGCAAATCTTTTAAATGCTTCATTCACATGTTACTGGATTACTCTAATAATCCCAAAACTTGTTTAATGGTATAATCCACTTGTATAATTAGCGTTCTTTAGAGTATATTAACAAAACTCTTAATGTTTATAACAAATGCTCATTAATTGTTTATAACAATCACAAATTGTTTATAATATTGTCAAATGACAATTGAAAAATCTATACACGCCTCTCTTAATTCCTTTCATTTCCAATTATTATTAAAGATAATTACATAATTTATTTACAATATTTATATTTATTTATTTATTTATTTTAGAAATACATTAAACCACACGTTTATCCGGTTGATAATTACTCAAATCAGGTTAACATAATCGACCAATGAAGGTTAGTTATATTTAAGTGTTATAAATCCAGGTTTAATAAGTTTTAATAATTATTATTATTATTAGTGACGGTAACCTCCATTCAAAATCGTTATCTCAAATTATTTAACACTCTTGTTAATTTTAACAGTAATTTCACATGATTAATTTTCAAAGGACCTGGACAATAAACTCAGCGGAAAAATACTTCGCTCAAATGCACAAATTGCATAAAATAGGCCCAGAATCATCATTAATATTACTGTGGGAATCTCCTTCAATTATTCAAGGGCATTATTCATCAGCGACTTTTACATGTCCACTGAACTAGCGATTATACATCCATAGTTCCACTTTAAAAATTCTTATATTCATTAATTGTTTCAAAACTGTTATTTATTTAACCTTCGTGGGTTTCATTCATGAATCGATATGAAGTAAAAATTTGCCAATCACAAATAAATTTAATAGCAAATACGATTATACACGCCTCTCTGGTCTATCAAAATTGAGATTAATATCTCCTAAGTATCGTAGTATAAAAATACTATCTTCAAACAAAGTTCATCTAAACTGCAAAATAGTTGAATAGAATACAATTAGACTGTGGAATGCAAACATTATTGTTCCAATCAAATATTGAGAAAAATTCCTATCAAATGTTCATTACTATAGTGTATTCAATAAATCGTAATCAATGTTCATATTTCATAAAATTGTCTGTAATGCAATGGTAATGACGATAACTGACGATAAATGTCTATGTTGCAATCATGTTCATAAAACGACTAGTATTTCCAAGATCGTCGATACAGAAATAGATTTTAACGCTCTAAAATCTTTTAATTATTCTTCTTTCTTGAGGATGACAGAAAATTGGTCAAAGTAATTTACTGAATAGAATTACTTTAATAAAATGACACGCTGTCTGAATTCAAATCTGCCATAGAAAATCATTTACTTTACAGTCAAATCGTGACTCCAAAATTAAGCAAATTACTGAAAGAATATTAATTGTCAGTCTCAACTGATCCAAAATTATTTAAATCTGCCAATGACATAACAATGTCTTAATAAATCGAAGAAAAAGGCGTAAATCATCGAAGTGTACTGAGTACATAAATCAAGCAAGAAAATGGGGCAAAATATATATAGGACAAAAATATGGGAAAAATGGTTGCTCAGACATCGCTAAATGGCTCAAATAAAACAAGAAACGTTCACGACTACCTTATCTGTTGATTGAAGTTCCAGAGGAAAATCTTCCAAAGAAGACTGGTGATGGTTCCATTTCACCAAAAAGATGTGCTCCGTCCTCGAACCTGGAATCAGCGCCCTCGGAGAATCGAACTGCTTCCTCCTCCGGAAATTGCACTGCTCCGTGTATACGATAGACATCCTTCTGGCAAAACTCTTCTGTGTGAGCCGGGTCCACCCTGGCCTCTCTTGATAGTTCCTGAAGTTCTGGTAGTAATTCGCCATGAAGTTTATTGCAGTTATTTCCGCAGAAATATTCATATTTGTGGAGTATGAATATGTTTCCACTGCCATTTGAAATAATTCAGCGTTGGACTACGATGCATGAGTGTAGTTGGATGTTCACTACATGCTCGCTTTTGTAGAAAGACGATTAGCGAAGTTCCATGCTGTTAATTCACTCCATCGATATATGTCCCAATTGCATTAAAGTCTTTAGTCTTCCATCTCCACTTCCGTTATAATAGTTGAAAGAATTGCCATATTATATTGTTCCATGTTAGAATGCAGCGTTATATTATCAAAAGCAATATGTAGTAGCACGGTTGCAATGCCAGTGTCAGCCGTAGCGTACAATGTGATATATTTTAAAAGTGCTTCTCAGATGGCGAGAAAATCACTTTTGTCTGCCGTCTAAAAATGCCAATATCTTTCGAATTATAATGTTGAAAATGTTCAACCTTTCTACACACTTTAATATAGTACTGCACAATCGAATTAGCTTAAAAGCATTAGTCAACTCTTGATATGTTAACTTGTAGACTTGAAAATGAGTGCGTTTCAACTTCGCCTAGTTTCCAAACACCGTAAAATGGAACTGCGGCGCGCTCGAAGCTCGTTCGATGCGGTTGGCTTTACCACACGCTAAAGACGACTTGTTTCACTTTATCACTCGAAAACGACTATAACATCAGAAATATATCTCCGGTATCAGACACATGAGATATGAGAGCTCCTCTCTGCTGTGCAAGACCTTTTATCAACTTCTTAAGGGGGCGTATCCATCCCTTCCATAGCTTGTTTCTCCGTCATAGCTAGAAGTTCTAACTTTGGCAATACTTGACGGATTTTCAAATTTCAAAAACTCAAAAATAATTTCTTCAAATTTCCAAATCAATGCCATAACTGAAAATAGGTTTCCACAATTCTGCATTCCAAAAGTAACTAAATATGATAGTTTCAGTAATCTCCGTCTCCCTCCTAACTATCGTTCATTGGTTCGAGTCTCTCCTCCAATCGCGTAACTTCTTCCTCAGCACAATTCCATGTTTCCTGCGACTGCGTCGTAAATCTCAGATCTTTCTCGAACAAAATCATGACGTCACCAAGAATCTCAGCTCAAGCAGCCTACTTGCATGAAGTCTGCGTCATCCGTGCCTACGTCATGAATATCCACGTCACAACTATGACAGCCATAACTTTCTTCATATTTTTCAATACAGCCACCGTGGTCTCAATATAATTCAAATTACGGGGGCAGTACCATCCCGGCATTTGCCCGAAGACGAAGTGGGAAACCACGGAAAACCACTTCGAGGATGGCCGAGGTGGAATTCAAACCCCCTCTACTCATTTGGACCACCCGAGGCTGAGTAGACACCGTTCCAGTCCTCATACCACTTTTCAAATTTCGTGCCAGAGCCGGGAATCGAACCCAGGACCTCCGGGGCGGCAGCTAACCGTGCTGACCGCTACGCTACGGAGGCGACTGTGCAGAAACATAATACCGGCAATGCCGACTACTTACAATGTTTGATATTAAGGCATTTTATCATTTAATTACTGATACGAAGACTTCGAACATGTGCCATGTGCTTTGTTTCAATCACTTGACACCAGAGTTCGCATGAGCGTTTTCCGTCAGAATGAAACTGTTCAGCAATGCGATCCAGTTGGCAGTGCGTCTTACACACTTCTGTTCGATCCACCACTGCCAGGTGGGTCGTCCGATCCACTTCCGTCCCTTCTTCCAAATCACTCCCACAAATATCCAGCAACCGAGTGGAAAGATGTAACACATCAAAAATGAAACATGTCCTATGGGTTAAACTATTAAACTGTATCTTCAACAATCATGATCATCATGAGTATACTTGCCCTGTTTGGCATAATTCATCTCATGCTAAACAGGTAGATGTAGCTCTTAACGACACATGCAGGCTGTTTAAAACCTACTCCAGTCGAGTGGCTCTACACCTTCTCTCGTGAATAGTGCCACCTTCTGTCCGAAGAGAAATAGCCGGAGATAAGGAAAGGAAGAAAGTGGAGCACGAAAGAACTCATCCATTGCATGGGTATGAACCACATTCACACAGACTAAAGTCCAGGAAGAGTTTCCTAAGAATATCAGAGGAACTCACAACCACTGATTAACAAGCCAGGTTGCAATTGTGGAAAGCTTTAAGACCCCATTCCTAACGGCTGGAAGAAAGTAGCAGAAACTTTACCACCTGGACACGATAAAGGATGGACAACATGGAAATCTTTGAACAGATTGAGATCTGGCGTCGGTAGGTAAATAATTAACCTAGGAAGATGGGACTATGGAAAGCAAGATATTAAGTGTGATTGTGCGGAAGACCAGACTGTTAGACACATGCTCCAGTGTCGACTGTACCCAGCATCCTGCACAGAGGAGGATTTACATCAAGCTTCAGACAATGCACTGAGAGTAGCCAAATTCTGGTCTACTTTTGTGTGTTTGTAAATGTTTGTGGCTGTATATATACCTGTACAGTATCTGTATGTGTATTTATTGTATATTTTTGCTGTTTTGTATGTTCCTGACACGAGATTAATAATAATAGTAATAATAATAATAATAATAATAATCATAATCATAATCATCATTATTATCATGAACAATCAGACAGAAGATGGTATTGCAGCGATGGACACAATTTTCTTGTGCCGCTGTGTGTATATATTGGCGATGCGATGCGAGGTATTGATTGCAGTTATTTGAATTATTCCCGTCTTCTTGCGCTCCAGTAAAAGAGGGATACATACATACATATATTGAAGCTCATTTAAGCGACTGTGGAATTAATGAGAGAGAGATGGAAACTGTAGAGATATTGGGGAGAGGGGGAGAAAGGAAAGGGGGGAATGAAGGGAGGATCAATAAATAGCTCTGGTTATTAGAACAACTCAACCATGGCGAAAGCTGCAGACTCGACAGAAAACCACCAATATTTTTTTTATTCCAGTATTGTTTAAGTTGCTCTTTAAAACTAACTAATTCACGGCCATCGTTACTTACTGAAGATTGTAACGATGTTACTGTTACAATGGTCCAAGAAATGCATCTTTGTTGTTCAATTACGATGGTATAAATACATAGCTGATTATTTAAGATTTTTATTCTACTTTACTACCTGACAAAAGTACACTGTAAAATAATAGGTTTCTAAAAATGGAGGTTCATTCTAACTAACTAACTAACTAACTAACTAAATAAATAAACAAATTAATTAATAAATAATTAATTAAATAAATATATACGGTAAATAAAACAAATCAATAAAAAGTTAACTAATAAAATACGTACCTAAATAATAAATTAAAATAAATACAATTAATAAATAAAATAAAATACATAAAACAAAATAAATTAAGAATTACATTAATAAATAAAAACTAACTAACTAAATAAATAAATAAATAAATAAATTTAAAACAGCAATAATAAGTAAATAAATACGTAAAAATAACAAAATAAAATACAAAAAATAATTGAGTTAGTTAGTTAGTTAGTTAGTTATTGTTGTTTTAAGGGGCGGAACTACGAGGTCATCTGCCCAAAAATAAATGAATAATTAAAATTAAGAAGTAAATAAATAAAATAAATGAAAGCAAAATAAATATATTAAATAAGCATGTAAATAAATAAATACATTAAATGCATGTATAAATTAATTAATAAAATATGTAAAAAAGAAAATTAGAATATGAAATACATGAAATAAATAAGTAAATAATTAAAATAAATCAATGGATACATAAGTAATCAAATACAAATTTACAAAAGGAGTAAATAAACAAATTAATTTAATAAATAAACGATTGAATGAATGGAGGTTATTTGATAATGATGATAATATTGTTGTTTTAAGGGGAGTTCCAATGGATAAAATATGAAAAAGTCAATTTTCAGATTTGTATACGATGTAAAAGATGGCACTTTGATGTTTAAAATGATATATAACACTTGATAATTGTTATTTGCAAAACATGTCTAATATTTATTTAAATAATGCAGTGCGCGTTAGAAACCATTGAGAATTAGAACATACAAAGGCATTTTCTCAGAACTTGCTTTTTGCACATAAATATATCATATTTTTCAGTTGTTACTTATCACAGAAGTCTCAAATTTTTAACACCTGTAGCTTGGCTTGTACATGAGATTTTAACACGGGGATTTTGTACTAGCTCAAATACATTATGAAGAAATAATTATAAATCTAGATTTTTAACGAAAAATTTGAGATTAAAGGAAAATATATTATTGTGGTCACAATAGTAGAAACACCAAACGCCCGTGTTAAAGTACTAAGAATTGATCACTAATTATGGTAATAAAATTTAATCTAAATCTACCCAGTAGTTTCTACGAAATAGGAACATGAATTTATTAAATATTAACATTAAGAAGATAGGCCATTGGAACTCCCCTTAAGGGGCATAACATCTAGGTTATTTGAAGAGGGTACTCTAATTCTGTAATGATATTCTACCTAATTCTTTTTTAATCCTAGCTAATACCTGTGACTGTACGATTAAGTTATCATGTGAAAGAGAAAAGTCGAACCGTTACATCTTAATTACATAATCGATAGTACAAAGAAAAGGCTTTCCATTCATGTGAAAGAGACGTTATGGGATTGCACAACCAATTATTCCTTTATCGTGTCTTCAGTCTTTGATTTCCTCTTTATCATCGGCTTCTTTTTGTGAGTAACTTCCCCGCTACCGTAGAGCGAGAGGGACGGCTGTATCCTCCAGATCACAGAGTCTCTTTGAAGTAACTACTCAAGAGCTGACCGTTTTTTTTTTGTTTGTTTTAAATATCATTTCCTGTTTTGTCTTCCGCGGGAATTTCATAATGTAGCGGCTAGCATTCGTGAGTGTCGCCCCGGATTCATTAATTCTTGTCTGAAGGCTGAAACGGAGCTTCACTCAGCCTCGTGAGGGAAAGTTGTTGAGAAGAGATGGGTTTGTTTCCAACCTCAGCAATAATAGAAGAAGACTCAGTTTTCAGTTTATTTTCGCAACTTCTACTCCAAGTAAATGCCGAGATGGTACCTAAAATATAAGGCGTGATCAAAAAGGTTTACGTTTTACTACCGTACAGACCAGAATCGGTATGATCATTGAGTCACTCATCCCAGTGACGCAACAGGTTGAAGATCCCCGTGTGGTAAAACACTGTGTCCTGCTGCACATTCTCGTTGACCCTGCAAGGCCGTTTTTAAGGGACCAAAGGCCTGATAATCGCACGGGGAGAGATCAAGACTACAGTATAGAGCGGGTGAACGAGTGTCTTCCACTTGAGTTGGTGTACCTTCCGCGTTGCGACCTTTTCGGTATGGGACGTGCGTTATCATGAAGCAGCACCCCTTGTCGCAGTTTCCCTGACGTTTGGCCTTAATTGCACACCATAATTTCTCCAGTATTGCGCAGTACCGTTCCCCAGTGATGGAGACACCAGGTTCCTTGTAATCAATAAGCAATGGGTCCGGTAATCAAAGAACAGGGTGAGCATCACATTCGCATTCGCGGCAGATGACCTCGTAGTTCCGCTCCTTTAAACAACAATAACTAACTAGCATCCACATTCCAGCGGATGGTGGGCTCTTGAACTTCTTGGGACTTACCCTCAGTAAAATATGTGATGGCTAATCAAACTAAAAGCTAAATAAAATCAATCTTAATTTAAAAGAAGATTACACTCAGGAATATTTGATGACTATTGAAAATAAATGCCAGATAAAATGAAACGGACCCGAGCAAGAAATCTCTCATGTTCATAAACCACTCTTTCCCCAATACGTTTATAATGAGAGACTTAAGGAGAAAGGTTATGTTTTTATTTCAACCAAATGATTATAGAACACTATTTACATTTCAGTTAGATTTCCAAATTGTACGTTCCCTAACTTAAGAAGGCAATCACTGAAAATTGGATCATCATAACACTCACCGGTGATTCGATATTTATGAAATCATACGATTTGAGTACTCATTCCTTTGATTACTGTTTCTAAAATCCATGCAAAATGATAAAGGAAATACCTCAGAATGTTAAAATGAGATGGAACAGGCGTCACAGCGGCCAAATTGTGAAGTGGTCAGCAAATGGAGCGTATTTTCCTAAAGCAACAGTATCTGCAAATCGCACACTTCGTGATTAAAAGTCACTTTTTAAAGACATTATAGATATTTATGAAATTAGAGTGCAGTTCGTCACTGCTAATGCCTATTCTCTTTCATTTGAATGCTCATTTGCCACGATCGGTCGCTTGTGAGCACCGCAGGAGAGATCTATAGGCTACTACTGAAATAACATATATGATGAAATTCACGAATGTTTGGAGATTAATACATTTTTCGGACAATTCGCATTTTGCGATCACCATCGGAAATCCGTACATTATTTACCACGAAATATTGGGAGTGTAGCCTACTATAATAATTACTTAATGGATAGAACAATAAAAGGCGTTTTAGTCTCTCTCACAGACAAGTTCCGGGATCACACAACCAATTATTCCTTTATCGAGTCTTCAGTCTTTGATTTCCTCTTTGTCCTCTCCTTCACTGCCTTTGATCTGTTCTGAAAGGTAACTTTCCTTTTTTGTTTTTTACTGATAGAGCGGAGATACACGAAAGAGTGTCTTTGAGACCACTATATCCAGCGGATATGATTACAAAGAGCTTTTCTTTGAGTGCTCTGTATATTTTATTCCTTAGAAGGAAATTCGTAAACATTCATTTTTAAACGAGCTAAAGAGATACCTCCATTAGGACGATCCCCTGCCTCAGCTGAGTCCGGAATTGCTTCAAATTGCCTGTGCCAGGCTCCAGTCATCTTCCCTTGGTCAACTCTTGCGACGGGATTAGGGTATCTGAGACCTAGGGAGTCTTTTTTTTACAGCCTTAATTAGTCCTTGTCTCATCCATCCTGATACCCTCATTCTTGAAGGGGTCAGGCCTCTTCTTTAGTTTTACTGGCATCTCCTGTTTTCTGCTCAAGGCACTAAAGGAGGCATGGTGTGCCTAGCCCCACCCTGGTTAGTGCTACACCCACAAGAGCTCACAGTATCTCCTGCCTTCTGATCAAGGCCCTAAAGGAGGCAGGGTGTGTGTAGCCCCACCCTGGATAGTGCTACACTCTCAAGGGCTCGCAGTATCTCCTGCCTTCTGATCAAGGACCTAAAGGAGGCATGGTGTGTGTAGCATCACCCTGGATAGTGCTAAGCTCTCAAGGACTCGCAGTATCTCCTGCCTTCTGATCAAGGCCCTAAATGAGGCAGGGTGTGAGTAGCCCCACCTTGGATAGTGCTACACTATCAAGGGTTCGCAGTATCTCCTGCCTTCTGATCAAGGCCCTAAAGATAAGATGGCAGGGTGTGAGTAGCCCTACCTTGGCTAGTGCTACACTATCAAGGGCTCGCAGTATCTCCTACCTTCTGATCAAAGCCCTAAAGGAGGCAAGGTGTGTGTACCCCCCATCTTGGATAGTGCTACACTATCAAGGGCTCACAGTATATCCTGCCTTCTGTTCAAGGACCTAAAGGAGGCAGGGTGTATGTAGTCCCACACTGGATAGTGCTACACCCTCAACGGATCATGGCTGGTGAACTCAGCAGAAACTAGACCAGTATGGAGGCGACTGATTTATTTCCTTCACGCACAGCCTGCGTGCGACTTACAGACACACGATACTGACAGTTGAACGAATACAAATATTTTAACTTTCACCTCACAGTGTCCCCAATGTGTGCGATAATGAGGTACACGATACATCTACTGTAGATCTGCCGCCGTGATATGCTAACCAAGACTCCATAAATATGGAATTGATCCTGTATAATTACAAGTAAACGGTAGATACAGTTACCAACAAAAAAAAACAACCAATATGCCCAGTTCTAACCGTTCAGGCAAGCAGCTCAATGAAGAAATCATCCCACTATATTTTCGTCCGATTGCTGCCTCGAACCCAGTTCATCACTGAATCTTATTGTTGGTGCATTTGAAAATAATTTGCCTTTTTTTCTCCACTTTTCCAAACGTAAAGCACGCATTAAACGTTCCTTACGTTGTGCCGGCATAATGATACGTTGTAGACTGGTTGGTTACTCAGTTTAGGGGCTGTGACAACGCGGTCATGTAGCCCCGTGTACTTTGGGTGTGTGTCGAATCTGTCTGATAACCAGTGTTAATTTTTATTTTTGTACTATTACATTAAGATTATTGTGTACGTGTGGTATTCAAACTTCAATCGCATGATTAGAACACTAGAAGTAAAAACGAGATTTAAAAATTTCGCACAGCTGCCATCTGGTGGTTATGAAAACAATTGAAATAAATTAGATGCCAGTGGGTTAACATTTGTATAAGCGTTTAACGTGCAAAGTTTCACTGCACTCGTATGGTTAAATCGCGAGAAACGTCCATTTAAATATTTATTCTTCGCGTCGCAGCCATGTTGGTTTGTGCTCACCAGGTAACTGAAAGTCCTATAGGTGAACTTATGTCCGTAGCCTCTATGAACATTAAAAATATCAGTTTTATTGCTGTAAAAGATTCGTAGATATTGAGAACCGTCTAAATAAATCGGATGTTCGCCATGCTGGATTGTTATATGTATAGGCCATATACCTATGTACCATTAAAGGAAAATTTTTGCGTAGCCTCATTATTCAAACTTTCACTTCCATCGCATGATTACGACACAAGAAATAAAAACTTAATTTTAAAATTTGGCACAGCCGCCATCGTAAGGTTATGTAAACAATTGAACTAAATTAGATGCCAGTGCATTACAATATGTATAATCATTTACTGTACCATATTTCACTGTGCACAGAGAGTTAAATCACGAGAAAAGTATATTCAAATGTATCAACTTCGCTTGGCCGCCATGTTCGTTTTGTACTCTACAGGTGTTTGAAAGTTACATAGATAAACTTACAGCAGTACCCTTTCTCACCGTACTAGATTTCAGGGTGATGTCTGTAAAAGTTTCGGAGATTTACAATGCCAGTGAAATATTTCACACAGCCGCCATTTTGAGGGTATGTAAATAATTGAACTAAATTAAACGCCAGTACATTACAATGTGTATAAACATTTGCTGTGTCAATTTCCATTACGTTTGCATGGTTAAATCGCGAGAAAAGTCTATTTAAAAGTCTCTACTTCACTTGGTCGCCATGTTGGTTTTGTAGTTACCAGGTTTTTGAAAGTCTCATAGGTGAATTTTTAGTAGTGCCCTTTATTACTGTGCACAATTTCAGGGTGATATTGGTAATAGTTTCGGAGATACTGAATGCTGGTGAAATATTTCGCACAGCCGCCATGTTGGGTTGGTGAGACATAATGAAATTGGAAGGGCACTGTCGGGGTCGGACAGAATGGTGCTATGATCTTACCGAGTTTCTTGAAATCTCTCCAGCCATTTAGAATTTATTAGGGACACACACACACACACCATCACACACACACACACGCACACACAGACACACGCACACACAGACACACGGACAAAAGGTGATCTCAAGAGCCTATTTTTCATAAAATGAAAATAGGCTAAAATATTACTTCTTTATGTCAATAGATTCGGATACCAAGCGTGCGGATGCGGGGCGGATGCGCATAGGTGTGGGGCGGATGCGGGGTGGATAACAAGTGTGAGGATGCGGGGCGGATACGGATAACATGTGTGCGGATGCGGGGCGGATGCGGAAAACAAGTGTGAGGATGCGGGGCGGCTGCAAACAACATGTGTGCGGATGCGGTGCGGATGCGGATAACATGTGTGCGGATGCGGTGCGGATGCGGATAACGTTTTATTTATCCGCGCAGGGCTCTACCTATAAAGGATTAAGTGTGGGCCAGGGAAGGGATTTTGGAAGGTAATAGGCTGTGGACCTATTGAGAGGAACCGTACCAGCATTTGCCTGGTGGTAAAATTGGGAGACTATGAAATCCACTTTCAGGACGGCCGAGGAGGGATTCGAATCAACGCTCTCCCAATGCCAGCGAGGCACTAAGCAACGCCTTAGCGCTCTCACACCGCGGTAATGATAAGTTACAGATATAATTGCCCGGAGAGTTTTGCCATGCAGTTAATGATCACTGATTGGAAGGTAAACAAAATACACTATAACATAATATGGCAATGACAACAGTTCACAAATGTCTGACTGAAGCAGATCAATACACCAGTGGTGATATTTAAGAAGGCACGTTATATGTCCATCGCATTAATGGAAAAAAGAGGAGAGAGAAGAGAGAGAGAGAGAGAGGAAAAAAATGAAACGAACAGCGCGCTTGGAAAGGGGGAGGGAAGATAAAACTTTATATTCCCTTCATAAGTAATGCATTATTCACTTATCACTCGTCATCGTTCGCACTTTGCAGATAAATGTAAGGCTGTCTTCTTTCTTGGATTTCTATTTTCCTCTTAAACATTATTTGCTGTCTCTCAAAAAAAAAACACGTCATGTTGATTTCTTCTCAAGGTGATGAGCGAGTCTTAAAAAAAAACACTGTTAAATTTTAGATTTAACAAGATGTTCAGCAAAGAACATATAGCCTACTTTCTCCTAAATGTATGGTTATACTAATAACTCTTTGGTTGGTTGGTTCTTAAGTTTAGGGCTGCGACAGCGCGGTCTTGTAGCCCCGTGTACTTTGGGTGTGTGTAGAATCTGTCTGATAACGGGTGTTAATTGTGATGACTGTATTAGTGTGTGTTATATGTTTTTAGCCTACTTTCGATTTTTGCAAAAAATGAAAGTAGACTTATGAGATCAACACAGGGCGAAAAAAAGTGTGTCTGTCTGTGTGTGTATGTGTGTGTGTGAGTCTCTCTGTGTGTGTGTGTGTGTGTACTCTGAATGTCTGTCCCCCCTATCAATTCCAACATGGTGAACGCGAATTGAACGAAACTTGGTACAAAGGTAGCACTAGCAAAGGACACCTCAGTGTCATGTTTTATATCGCCGCCATCTTGACAGAAACGTAATGACGGCCACACAAATGTTCAAAGCTTAAATCAAATTACGACTAACATAATCATCCGATCTCTACCAATCTTTGTGTGAAAATTGATTCCCCCTATTAATTCGAACACGGTGAAACTGAATGGAACGCAATTTGGTACAGAGGTAGTACTAGCAAAGGGCACCTCAGTGTCATGTATCATATCGCCGCCATCTTGACAAAAACGTAATGGCGGCCACACAAATTTTCAAAGCTTAAATCAAATTACGACTAACCTAATCATCCGATCTCTACCAAATTTTGCAACAACATACCTTTATGGAGGAAGCATCCTTTGACCAAACTAATAGGTCATTAGCCTAATAGTTCGCGGATGGCGGCCATCTTTGTGTCAAAATAGATCCCCCTATAAATTCAAACACGGTGAAACCGAATGGAACGAAATTCGGTACTGAGGTAGCACTAGCAAAGGGCACCTCAGTGTCATGTTTTATATCGCCGCCATCTTGACGGAAACATAATGGCGGCCACACAAATGTTCAAAGCTTAAATCAAATTACGATTAACCTAATCATCCGATCTATACCAAATTTTGCAACAACATACCTTTATTGAGGGAGCATCCTTTGACCAGACTAATAGGTCAATAGCCTAATTATTTGCGGATGGTGGCCATCTTTGTGTGAAAATCGATTCCCCCTATCGATTCGAACACGGTGAAACCGAATGGAACGAAATTTGGTACAGTGGTAGCACTAGCAACGGGCACTCAGTGTCATGTTTTATATCACCGCCATCTTGACGGAAACGTAATCGTGGCCACCCAAATGTTAAAAGCTAAAATGTAATTACGACCAACCTAATAATATAGTCTCTACCAAATTTTGTAACAAAATATCATTATGTGGGAAGCATATTCTGACCAAACTGCAAGATCATCAGCCCAATAGTTTGCAGATGGTGGCCAAGTATGTGTGCAAATCGATTCCCCCTATCAATTCAAACACGGTGAAACCGAATTGAACGAAATATGGTACAGAGGGCACCTCAGTGTCATGTTTTATATCGCCGCCATCTTGACGGAAACGGAATGACGGCCACCCAAATGTTAAAAGCTTAAATGAAATTCCGACCATCCTAATAATTTAATCTCTACCAGATTTTGCAACAACATGCCTCTTTGTGGAAAGCATCTTATGACTGACTACAAGGTCATCAGCCCAATAGTTTGCAAATAGCGGCCATGTATGTGGGCAAATCCATTCCCCATATCAATTCAAACACGGTGAAACCGAATTGAATGAAACTTTTACAGAGGTAGCACTAGCAAAGGGCACCTCATATTCATGTTTAATATCCCTATAGCACGTTGTATTTCAACAAGCTACTACAACCAACATTCAATTATACTCCTTGAAAAGGACAAAGAGTTATAACAATACCCATGCATTCAGGAGAAAGTAGGCTATATGTTCTTTACTGAACATCTTTTTTAATTTAAGTACTGCAACTTAGAATTTTTTAAATAGTTCCTACTTTTGCTGCCTAGCACCACCGTCAACGACTACTAGGCCAATTTCAGAACTTAGCTACTAGACGCCACCGCAGTCAGCTCTTGGCAACGAACGTAGAAACCTAAGAGCGTTGTTTACATTCTTAACCTATCCAATTTAGCTTCACACAGGTGCAATTAGTGGAAGGTTCTTCAACATGCCATAAATCTATGACATGGGACCACCGGCTTTACTTCCCCTCCGAAGGAAGGCATACTGAGGGATTTTTAACGCTCTTAAAAATCTGACGGCTTCGGCCGGGTTTGAACCCGCTATCTTGGGCATAGGAGCTCAGCATGCTACCGACTACACCACCAAGTATTTTTTGTTTTCTTTTATATTGATAATTAGCCAGTAAGGATGTGTCTAAATCAATATTATATACTTTATGATGATTGAATAACAAAACTACTAACTTATTGAAATGCAGTCACGTCTGTTAATCTCTATATTAAGCCTCCAAACTTAAGAATCATTCGTTTTAGGTATCTTTCCCTTTAAAAATCCGCGGCGATCACAGTAGGTTGGTGCTGCAACCTAGCCTAGAATTAATATAGGGTGTATCTTAATTATACCGACAAAAAAATTAGGGACGCTCTGCGTGTTATGTAAAAACGATGCCGCAATCGGATTGGCGGAGAAAATTTTTCCCTTCGAGAAAATGAGGTTACTTTGTTACTTCCGGGCGCGCGATTCAAATACGGCGAGTTCGTAGATTTGAATCGCGCGCCAGGAAGTAACAAAGTAACCTAATTTTCTCGAAGGGAAAACTTTTCTCCGCCAATCCGAATGCGGCATCGTCTTTTACATAACACACAGAGCTCCCTGATTTTGAGCCTATTTTCAATTTTGAAAAAAAAATAGGCTTATGAGATCACCTTTTGTCCGTGTGTGTGTGCGTGTGTGTGTGTGTGTGTGTGTGTGTGTCCCTAATAAATTCTAAACGGCTGGAGCGATTTCAATGAAACTCGGTAAGTTCATAGCACTATTCCGGGCGACCCCGACCGTGCCCTTCAAATTTTGTTACGTCACGCCAATCCAACATGGCGGCTGTGCGAAATATTTCACCAGCATTCAATATCTCCCAAACTATTACCGATATCACCCTGGAATCATTTACGGTGATAGAGGGAACTACTAGAAGTTCACCTATGTGACTCTTGAAAAACTGGTAACTACAAATCCAACATGGCGGCCAAGCGAATTTGCGACTTTTAAATAGACGTTTCTCGTGATTTGACCAACGAAACACAATGAAACTTGGTACAGTATATGTTTATACACATTGTAATGCACCGACATCTAACTTCATACAATTGTTTACATAACCACAAGATGGCGGCTGTGCGAAATATTTCACTGGCATTCTATATCTCTGAAACTATTAGCGGTATCACCCTGAAATTTTGTACGGAGATAAAGGGCACTACTGGAAGTTCATCTATAAGATTTTCAAAAACCCGTTAACTACAAAACGAACATGGTGGCCAACGGAATTTGAAAACTTAAATAGACCTTTCTCGCGATGTAATGTTCCAAACGCAATGCAATCTGGTACAGGAAATGTTTATACACATTGTAATGCACTGGTATCCAATTTATATCAATTGTTTACATAACCTCAAGATGGCGGCTGTGCGAATTTTAAAATTAAGTTTTTATTTCTTGTGTCGTAATCATGCGGTCGAAGTGAAAGTTTGAATAATGAACCTACGCAATAATTTTCCTTTAATGGTACATGACTATGGCCTATACATTTAACAATCCAACATGGCGACCATCCGAAATATTTAGACGGCTCTGAATATCTCGAATCTATTATAGCAATCAAACTGAATATTTTTATGTTCATAGGGGCTATGAACATAAGTTCACCTATAGGACTTTCAAAAACCTGGTGATCACAAATCCAACATGGCGGCAACGCGAAGTATAAATATTCACATGGACGTTTCTCGCAATTTAACCATCCGAGTGCTGTGAAACTTGGTACAGTAAATCCTTATACGAATGTTAATCCGCTGGCATCTAATTTTTTCAATTGTTTCCATAACCACAAGATGGCAGTTGTGAGAAATTTTAAAATCTCTTTGTTACTTCTTGTGTCCTAATCATGAGATTGAATTTTGAATGCTACACGTACACAATAATCTTCATGTAACAGTACATAACTCTAGGACCTACATATATAAAGCCCAACATGGCGACCATCCGCAATATTTAGTCGGTTCTCAATATCTACGAATCTATTAGAGCAATCAAACTGAAATCTGGTATGTTGATAGTGGCAGTTAACATAAGTAGGATATATGAAAATAGGCTGTATAGTTCTTCACGGAACTACTTGTTTTCGTCGGTATAATTAAGATACACCCTGTATATCTTTTACGTCTCTGAGTGTTCAATGGCCAGGTAGTTTAAAGCAACAAGGAGGGATGCGATCCATCTGGCAGTAGTTAATGATAATCGGAGCGCGGTCATGGCAAGAAGTTAAATTATTACAAAATTGCCATACTTCAGAAGGCGGAATGTTTGGAAAAATTACCCATGTAATCCGCACCATACAGGGGCATTGAGATGGCTGTGGTTGACGACAACGTGTACTGTATCTTGTTCTTATATTTTCCTTTTTCTAATGTCTTCTGTTAATGTGCTGTGATTGTTAATAAACGAGTGTATACATTAGCCTCTCCTTTGAGATAATTGGCATTTTATTTAGTATATTTAGAAAGAGCTCGTCCACATCAATTGTAAAAGAATTCAAGTAACTAGCTGACCCGTGCGAGAAATCTCGCATTTTCATAAACCACACTTTCCCCAATAGGTTTTTCAAATCGAACTCTTCTTACAAAAATTAATATTTAAGAAATTAGAATGCAATTTTTCACCGATAATGTCATTTGTGTGCTGAGTGTGCTGTAACACTCACCGGTTATTCGATATTTATGAAATTATACGATTTGAGTAGGCCTACTCGTTCCTTTGATTTACTGTTTCTGAAATCCATGCAAAATGCTAAAGGAAAGACCTCATAATGTTAAAATGACATGAGACGGGCCTCACAGCGACCAAATTGTGAAGTGGACAGCAATGCAGGAGAGTATTTTCAAACATCAACAGTCTGCAAATCGCACACTTCGTACATTTTTTTCAAAGTCATTTTTTAAAGAAATTATTGACATTAATGGAATTAGAGTGCAATTAGTCACTGCTAATGTCTATTCTCATTAATTTGAATGCTTATTTTCACGATCGGTCGCTTGTGGGTGCCGCAGGTGGGATCTATACTACTGAAATAATATATATGATAAAAAAAGTTTACTCTAGAGGGTTCCGAACCCCAGTCTCCTGCGTGAGAGACTAATACGCTAGCACAGAGCCAAACACGTCCATAACATCTCAGTGTTATTAACCAACTTAGATACAACGTGTTAGCAAATAATGCCTTGAAATAAACGATTTCTTCACTGCAGTACATATTCATTATAAATCATTTCATACACAGTTTATATAATTTCTCTTAGTAAGCTATATCGCATGCAACATACTCAAACTACTGAAATATAGGACAGGCACAAGAGGTCAGCTGCCATCTTGTCATGTGAGAGAGACGGCTCAGCTCTTTTAAGTCACTCATGCAGTATAATATTGAAAATCCACAGCCTGCATCCAATCGACCAACCGGGTCAGGGAATGGAAAGAATGAAGCAATCATCTAGCGGCGAGGTTATGCACTGTGCCGGCTGCCGAAGCTTGTCGCACTCCCCTAGGGCAATGAGTGAATGATAGACGGATGAGATGAAATGATAATGGAGAGCGTTGCTGGAACGAAATTGTGACAGGAGTAACCGGAGAAAAACCTGACTGCCTCCGCTTTGTCCAGCACAAATCTTACATGGTGTGACCGGGATTTGAACCACGGACCCAGCGGTGAGAGGCCGGCGGGCTTCCGCCTAAGCCACGGAGGCTCAACAGAATATTATAATAATAAATTATAATAAATAACTGGTCACGTCCTTTAGGATAGCTTAAACCACTCTTGTATCAATAATCGGAATTGGTGGGTCTTAAGCTATTTTGACTATAATGTTTGCATAATTTACACGGACGTCATCTTTAAATAGTATGTCTGAGGACCTTGTCATTTGAGCACTGGACGCGCCTATTACGAAGGCATGCTTTTACCAAAGTTCGTAAAGATCCGATGATTAGTTTGGTCGTAATTTAATGTTAAGTTTTGACCATTCGAGTGGCCGCAAATAAGTTTTGGTAAAGATGGCGGCAATAAAAAACATGACACTGAGGTGCCCTTTGCTAGTGCTACCTCTGTACCAAATCTCGTTTAATTCGGTTTCATCGTGTTTCAATTGATAGGGGGGACAGACATACACAAACACATACAGACAGACACACAATTTGATGGCTCTTTGTACATCTCATATGTCTACTTTCAATTTTTTGCAAAATTCTAAAGTAGGCTAAGAACGGAATATTAAATTCACCAAATTAGAAATGACACAAAAATGACCATGTCTGCCCAAATCCTTATTGGCAGATAACTAGAGCTCGAATGTTTAGGAAAATCATATTTTTTCTTTGCCTCTATTTTCTTAGTATTAATATTTTGCAAAAGTTCTGCCTAATCAATACCTTTATTGTATTATATATAAATGATCACTTAGTGGTCATTGGTACATGTTTCGAGGCCTAATTGTTTTGGCCCCTTCATCAGCCGATATAGATAAAATGTGATTGGATAGCTTAACACTAATAAACATTCCCTTCAAAAACCCTATCATGGTGCACTATAATGAAAGGTGAAAGATGTTTACCCCAAAGATACATAAGGAAATAAAATACATAAATAAGTTAAATAAATAAATAAATAAATAAATAAATAAATAAAGAAAGAAAGAATGAAGGAAAGAAAGGAAGAAAGAAATGGTTGAAATTTGAAAAAAAAAATACCATGTGAACACACTCTAAAATTTCACCCTTTCTTCCTGATCACTGAAATTGTGCCTTCACTCATCTTTATGTATTTTATTTCCTTATGTATCTTTGGGGTAAACAATTTTCACCTTTCATTATGGTGCACCATGATAAGGTTTTTGAAGGGAATGTTTATTAGTGTTAAGCTGTCCAACCACATTTTATCTATATCGGCTGATGAAGGTGCCAAAACAATTAGGCCTCGAAACATGTACCAATGACCACTACGTGATTATTTATATATAATACAATAAAGGTATTGATTAGGCGGAACTTTTGCAAAATATTAATACTACTTGTTTCATCAATACGGAATCAGAATGAACCATTTAAGTACTAAAAACTCTATTTTCTTGCCCGATTGGTTTCTGGTACAAACCAAGTGATTATCGTCACAATACAGTGGTTTGTATTTGTCATATAAATGCATATTTTGAACATGTTTTACCATTAGGTCATATTTTGAGAATTTATTTTGGTAAGAACGTCACATTTGGGTCATATTTAAATCAGTCATTTTTAAAGTCATATTTGCTTGCATATTCGGGCTATTTTAGGTCCTAAAAACCCGAACTCTAGTGATAACAAAATATTGGATTTTATTGACTTAAGGCATCTTTTGTTATTACACCAAAATGTTCTAGGTGACATGCCGTATCGTGTAGGTAAACGTAGTATCGTAAGCACGAGGGAATTCTTCTTAAAGCCCGAGTTGAACACTGAGACCTGAGAACATACACATGCGCTGCCAAGGACACTTTGTTCACAGAGGTATGAAGGCTCACTGTGCGTGGAGACTGTAATATGTACCGGTCAAGAAGAACCGGCCTACTTATAACATCAGTGACATTGATTGCTCCGTCTCGAAATGGTAACAAGTAGACTATTTATGTTCGACGATGTTGAAATGTAAACAATATGTGTTAGAAAACTGTAACATAATGAGGCTCATTATAACACAATTTTTCATTATGAAACAGTTTCTCCCACCAATCAGAGCTCAATAAACAGTTGTGTGGCCAATTAGGTAAGAATACCTTCGCGCATGCGCTCAAAATCCACCATGTCTATATAAATTACCGACATGCACCGTCCATATGTTCGCGTAAATAAACTGGCGAATATGAGAGAAGAAATAGCACTGCACCTTAATATCCCCAACTGCAATTTCTACACAGCGCATTGCCTTCAAACGACTTCGGTGACAATATTAGTGAATGCTATAGAGCTGGACGGCAGGCTGTAAACAATAGGTGTTCTGTGTTGGCAAACAAAGTGAAAGGTCTCTGCTTTCAGAGTGCCTTGACCCACGCATGCGTTCTGTTCAGTCAGCAAACCCAGCGCGCCCTGTTCACTAACTGAATTAACTGAATCCCACAGATATTTATGAATATTTATGTTAAAACATATAATAAAGTTATAATTATCGTCGAACATAAACAGTTGTATGCAACTCGCCTATAATGGTAATTAAAACACTCGTATAGAAATTATAAAACTCGCATGCGCTAGTTTTATAAACATACTCGTGTCTTAATTATTGCCATTATACACTCGTAGCATAATGTACTATTTTGTTACAACGTTATTGCTAAAGCGTTACAGTTATCGTTAGTAATATAATTACCCTCGTTATCGTCAAAATAAATGGTTCCAGCAAACGGAGTTACTCCAACCGTAGTAGTAGTAGTAGTTATTGTTGTTGTTGTTGTTTGAGTCTTCAGTCGACTGGTTTGATGTAGCTATCCATACCTCCCTGTCCTGAACTAATCATTTCATACTTACATAGCTACCACACCCTACATCTATTTAACATATTCTAACCTTGGTCTACCCCAACAATTCCTATCCTCGATCCTTCCTTCCATAACTGAGTTTGCTATTCCTGGATGTCTTAGTATGTGTCCTACCAACCTATCTCTTCCATTCATTAGCAGTCGCCAGAAACATCTCTCCTCTCCCACTCGTCCTAATAACTCCTCATTTGTAACTCTATCTACCCATCCTAACTTCATCATTCTCCTGCAACACCACATTTTAAATCTCCTCGTTTAATTGATTTATTAAATCGCCCAGAGATACAGATTTTGTAACATACAAAGACTCACACTATTCTAATTTCCTAATCCTAGCTTTGTTATTGACACTTGCGATCTTGGACATGATATCTTCCGCAATGTTTGTTGCACAATTCGCATATACAGTTTTCGTTTGCCTGGTGAAATAATTTGTTTTGGCAGAACTTGTGGTGGAACCCATGAATTGCGTAATGTGTTACCACATGTCGTAGTTCTTAGTTTGCCTCTTACCAGTTGTCCGTCATTATGACGTCGGATAAGAAGAAATCATTCCAGATGGAGTCGTATTTCTCTAATAGTATCTGGTGTGTCCTCTTGTACGTCTTCGTGCTTGTAGAGCACCAGCAGTCCAAGTTTCACTTGCATAGAGCGCCACGTTCCAGACAAAGGCTTTCAAAATTTACTTTGTATCTATATTTGATGTCAATAGATTTCTTTTCTGTAGAAATGCTTTCCTTGACTGTGCTAACCTACTTTTCATATCCTGTTTGCTTCGTCCTTCACTGGTGGTTATTTTCCAAAAGTATTCTACATGGTGGCCACTCAAATCGGTCAACGATTTTCGAGGAGTTTTCCAGGAAATTTCCAGGAGTAATTCTCATCGGTTTCCTACTTCAAGACCAAAATAAAGCAGTTGTGTTTGGTTCACTTATACTGATGTTGTCAAACATTATTGGTGATTGCGTTATTGAAACGCAAGCCTACAACAAATGATTTAATTGTTGTTTTAAAAAAGCCTTTGTGACTGAAATATCCGCTTAAAAGAAGAGAGAAAAGAATGCCGCCTGCAATTGTATTGCTGTGAAGTTGTCTATACTCAATATGTTTCACAAAAATACTATCGCTTGCTCTCACACACAGAAACAGATAGCCTGAGGAAATTTCTTTCGTTAACGATAGAGTGCTCACCCAAAACCACAGCGGGAGTATGATTTAAGTTGGAAAGATTCTTATAATTAACAAGCTGACCCGGCAGACGTTGTCCTGCCAATCAAAGAAAGTGTTGTAACTTTGTTTCTTGAAGTGCTTTTGGATACACAATATTTTTTTCAATTTCTGTTAACTGCCTCTAAGCTATCGTGAATTGAACTAACTAATTTAGAAACATTCGTTGGAGCGTGCACAACAACTCTCCAAAGATTCATCGCAAACGGATAAATGACATTTAACGCATACGGGATTTGGTTTAAATGAATCGTGCGCTGTCACTCATTTGTTGAATCTACTCGTGCTCTACCAACTGTGAAATGGATTTACTAAGTTAGAAAGCTTCACGTAAGTGTACACAACAACTCATCAAAGTTTCATCGCAATCGATGAATAGTATATGAACGCATACAGGATTTTGTTGGAACGCTTCGCGCGTCGTCACTCATTTGTTACATCTACTCGTGCGCTACCAATATTGTAAAATGGATTTACCCAGTTGAACACCTTCCCTGGCGTGTACACAACAACTCATCAAAGTTTCATCGGAATCGGAAGAATGACATATGAACGCATAAGTGATTTTTCTTTAAACGATTCGCGTGCCGTCACTCATTTGTTGAATCTACTCATGCGCTACCTATTGTAAAATAGATTTACTAAGCCTGAGACCTTCTCTGGCGTGTACTCAATGATTCACCAAGGTTTGATCGCAATCGGATGAATGATATATGACCGCATATGGGACATTGTGGAAACGATTCGTGCGCCGTCGCTCATTAGCCTACTTTCGATTTTTGCAAAAAATGAAAGTAGACTTATGAGATCAACACAGGGCGAAAAAAGTGTGTCTGTCTGTGTGTGTGTATGTGTGTGTGTGAGTCTGTGTGTGTGTGTGTGTGTATGTGTGTGTGTGAGTCTGTGTGTGTGTGTGTCTGTGTCTGTGTGTGTGTGAGTGTGTGTACTCTGAATGTCTGTCCCCCCCCCTATCAATTCGAACACGGTGAATGCGAATTGAACGAAATTTGGTACAAAGGTAGCACTAGCAAAGGACACCTCAGTGTCATGTTTTATATCGCCGCCATCTTTACTAAAACTGAATGGCGGCCACTCAAACGTTCAAAATTTAAAATCAAATAACGACTAACCAAATCATCCGATCTCTACCAAATTTGGTAACTACATACCTTCGTATAGGATGCGTCTTGTGACCAAACTACAAGGTCGTCCGCCATACCATTTCAGGATGGCGGCCGTGCGAATTATGCAAACTTTATAATCCATATCATGGGACCCACCAGTTCCGATTATCGAGCCGAGAATCGTTTTAACTGTTCTAAAGGAAGAGGCACGTTCGAAATTAAAAGTTTATTTTGTAATACTATAGTGCAGACGTGATTTTAAAAAGCTGAGCTGATTCAGTAATAAGACAAGATGGCAGCGGATATCTTGTGCCTGACTTATATTTCACTAATTTGAGTATTGCATGCAATATAACGTACTGATAGAAAATAAATAAACTTTGTATGAAATGCTTTATATATAAATAATATACTCCAGTGATGAAATCGCTTAGAATAAATCATTATTTGCTAACAAGTTCTATGTAAGTCATTTTATATAGAACGATATCCGTTGACACAATTAGCACAGTGGTAGAGCGTTAGCCTATCGCTCAAATGCCTATGGTTCAAACCCGATCAGAGCTAGGTTTTTTGCTTGAAATGTTATATGTTTATTGTTTTGTAATGACTCAGATGTTTTAAAATTAAGCGTTATATTGTGCATATTATGGTGTAAAATATATATTTAATTAAAACATAATTCGCCAGCAGATTTGCTCGAGACATCTAGCTGCCAAAATGCTAAGATGGCGGACGAGATCGAAAGTCGGTTGCAAATTGCTCTCAGATTTCTACAGAATACCGCTGATGTAGGTGGATATATGAAGAAAGAAACTAAAGGTAATATTCATAAAATGGTGAGTGTCATTGTAAATTGTTTTAATGACATGAAAATCATGCTAGTTACTAACAATAGTACGAGAAATCAGTTTCCTCAGCAAGAGGTCAATGAGGTTATCCAAAAGGATGGTATATCCATGTTAGATAGAATACCTACTGAACTGGTGGCGCCATCTCACGGCAACTCGCCTAGTTTACATAGCAATAGTCAGTCGCATGACGGATCACAGAACATTCAGAAGAATGAAGGAATGAACTCGAAGACGACACCTAGTGAGCGACGAGTTGATGCAATTGGTACAGAACAACGTGGTCATCATCAGGTGCTATCTAGCGGACACTCGCAGAACAGTTCTGGGAGCAACGGACATGGCATGGAGATTACACCTTTCGAGGTGAGAGATGAGGCCATGCTTTCAGAACAGCACGTTCTGGGTCAGGAGCAATCTAGTGGCCAACCGGTCAACCTCCAATTGGGCAAAATAGATCATCTCCCCGAACACGACATGGAGGTAAGAATTACATGGAAATTAACGCAGGATATGCAAGCCATGGTTGAGACTTTAACAGTCAATCTTAAGAGGATGGTATGTGAGGAAATTAATAAGAGAACTTCCATTCATGATACTGAACTTATCAGCCGATGTGGTAAGGACGATTTGCAAGCAATCACCTCTAATACGACATCTAACTTGCTCACAACGAATAATGAAGTGGTGCGAGCAATCACCTCTAATACGACATCTATGGAACCTTTGATGTATCAAAGCCGTGCATACAAAGATCGGATTGTCGATTATCGACCTGCACAACGTAAGCCCCTGTACTTGAACTCGCAGTCATCAATCTCGACAACAGTAGACCCATGCTTGATCAACTCCAAAAATGGTAGTACGTCAAATATAACAGAATTACAAGTGGCAGAACCAAGAGCATGGTTATACATAGGGCGACTCCACCATAACGCTACAATAGAAATGGTGCAGCGCCACCTAACCAATCTTCATGTGACAAATATAATCGAGTGTGAAGAACTTCCTACCAGCGACAAGGTTAAAGCTCTAAGAGTAGTTATACCTCTACATGAACTTCCAAAGGTCTACGTTCCAGGAGCGTGGCCGAGTGGTATCATCGTGAGACGATATCGGCTTTTTCGCTCCCGCAATAGAGGAATTTCACTTCCAGCCTAACCAGCTTCACGTCTTACTCTGAAATGTTGAGGGTCTTAAGAGCGCCACAACATTCACTAACAATAACCTACTGCATTCTCATGATATACTTATATTACTAGAGACTCTTTCGACCAAACCCATAGACATTAATGGATTCTACGCACAGCATATACCTGCAACACAAGGGTCAAGAGGTAGACCAATGCGTGGCACCTCCTGCTACTACAAACCCAGCCTAGGTAAAATTCAGAGTACGCACCAAGAGCATGACACGTTGATAATAAACTTCGAATGGATATCAGTGATTGCCATATATGCACCGCCACTAACACCTATTGAAGAGTTGATAGCAACCATCATGCTTTCCTTGGGACACGTAGCTCTAGGCAGAGACATAATACTGGCTGGAGACCTAAACTGCTGACTAGACATTGATAATCAAAGAGCGAAAGAACTTCTTGAACTAATGACAGAGGAAGGTTTTATCCTTGTTAACAAGGTTGAAGACAGAACTTATTTTGCACATTCAGGGTGTAGCACAATAGATTTAGTTTTTTATAAAGGCTGCAACATTAAGCTTCTGAACTACACTGTATGTCTCACTTCAGAGGAGGCGCTGATAAAGAAACATTGTCCAGTCTCGACCCCCTTTAACATCTCAAGATTGGATAAGATAGAAAAACCTGAATATACTAATCCTTCTCGACAGATCGATAAAGATGTTCTTAAACAGAACTTTGAGGAATGGAAAGAACCTGATAATTGTATGGAGAAAAATAATATTGACGCAGCCGCCTTATCCCTGGAAAAGACAATTAAATCTGCATTTGTGTATCAGCGGAAAAGAAGATCGCGAATATGGTTTGATAGAGAATGCTATTTGTTGAGAAGAAGCGTCCTTGAGGCCATGCATGCAGCAAAATTCAATCAGAACCAGGAGGCAATAAAACATTACAGCATAATTAAGAAGGAATACAAAATGCTCTTATCTGTAAAACGAAATTAACATCTGGAAAAAGAGGCGAGAAGGATAATAGAAGAAGCTGTCAGCGATCCATTTCTAGCATTGAACCCTAGGAAAATACAATATAGTGGAAAAATAGAAATGATTGAATGGGAAGAACACTTCAGGAACATACTAAACGTTGAAGAAGATCTTGGCAATCCCGTGGTAGCTTTGTCAGGAACATACCAAAAAGAAACTGACCCGTTCACAATGGAGGAAGTGCACGAAGCTATTATGTCACTAAAAACAGTAAGGCCTTTGGACCCGACGGTATATGCAATGAACATGTGAAAGACTCATCAGAGGTATTACTTTCAGCAATTTCGGACCTAATGAATCTTTGTCTTCAAATGGGTAACATCCCCTCAGCATGGAGAATTTCGACTATCAAAGTGATGTTTAAGGGGAAAGGTGACCAGTCAGATCCGAACTCCTACAGAGGGATTGCTATAGAAAAGACCATGATGAAAATAATGACAAAGCTCCTTACGAAGAGGATCACAGAAGAAGTAGACCATAAACTCCCAGATGAACAGTTTGGATTTCGTAAAGGACGGAGTGCCTTTCATGCCATTACCAACTTACTCAATGACATTGAAGAAACACTACGACACCCTGGTGGAAAATTTCATGTTGTTTTTGTTGATTATGCAAAAGCTTTTGACATGTTAAGCAGGCCTTTAATACTCGCAAAACTGGAATCCATAGTGGGTGAGGGTAATAAACTAACGAACCTGATAAGTAACATTCTGACGACAAACTTCATACAAATAGATGAAAGTGTCTCAACCTCGAATTTGATAATGCAAACCAATGGAGTACTTCAAGGAGACCCACTTAGCCCCCTCCTGTTCAACATAGCGACATATGATGTGGTGATGGCAACTAGGCAAGGAACAGCAAATCTCACAATATTATTATACGCAGATGATATGGTCATTGGCTCGAGATCCATTACTGAAGTTCAAAAAGCCTTAGACAATCTAGATAGGTGGGCAAAGGACAACAAGATGAAAATAAACACAGAGAAAACAGTGAAAATGACGTTTCGGAAAGGAGGCAGAGAGGCTTCAGGAGACAGGATATTCCTAGGAACGACTCCCCTTAAGTCAGTCAAAACATTTAAATATCTAGGATTGACAATGCAAACAACAGCAAGAGCCTACAGAGTCCACATAAAATCTCGAGCAATAGCCGCTACCAAAGCCATATATGACATCAAAACCATCACGAAGCTCTCTTTGGGAACTGCTATGACATTATTCGACGCGAAAATAACGCCCATCGCCACATATGGACTTGAAATCATATGGGAGAAATTATCCCTGGCAGACTTGAGGACGCTTGAAGCAGTCAAATCGCGCTTCCGGAAGGCTACCCTGGGGATATCGAAAATACAAAATCAAGATTAGCATATGAACTCGCCAGGGAGACCTTCTTCATCGAGGACCTCCGGATGAAGAGAGGGCTACCATCCACAGTCGCCTGGAAAAAACTAATGCAGGAAAGAATACAGAAAAGGGACGAAATCTGGTTCGAGTTTTACACCACGGAGGCCATGATGACTAGGACATGGATGAACACAAATCAAGACTTGCGACACTTTGTCAATTCGATGGCGGTACATGGGTATCACCATAAACTGTGTAATACCGAGTACTTTCATGACCCTGATGAATCCTGCGTATGTAAATTATGCGGGGTGCAATGTAGTAGATACCACGTAATTTCTTGTGCAAATCGGGAATCATCCATTGTAAAATTTTGTGAATGACAGTTTGTTTTCATCAATATGCACAATTTGTGCGATTTATCTTTAATAAAAAGGTAACTGCACGCCGACGTACTTATTAACTTCCAGATTTTATTGAAAAGTTTCTTCTTCTGGCCGCTAGAATGCACTCGCCCTGTTAGGATTATATTGTTCGATATTTCACCACTAGATGTCACGACTAGTCTAAGTGGGGCTCCATTGATTACTATACCATTGGCATTCTATGCGCATAGAATTTGAAGAATGACAAGATGATACTACGATACATTTTTACTTTTTATTTTAAAGGGTTTGTAACAGCCTATTTTGCGTTACTTGAAAATGTTATTTGAAGTAAAGAACAAAACGATTTCACATAGTAACTGAATTCAAGCCGTTGGTGTTAGTTCAGGTTATTAATTACTACTTTTATTTCAGGCAAATAGCAATCGAAAATATCCACATAGTTTGTATACACACGTCTCTGTAGGGTCATGGAAAGATTTGTTAATTCAATTAGGGTTGTGAAAGCCATGCACAACCAGACGTGTAAAGACATGCCTCAACTCAAAGTTGGATGTTGCCCACGGCAGGTCGTATATGTAATAATAATAATAATAATAATAATAATAATAATAATAATAATAATAATAATAATGTTATTGGTTGTACATCCCTTTTAACTACTGCTGCTTTTAGAGACACCGGGGTGCCGGAATTTTGGCCCGAAGGGGATCTTTAACGTGCCAGTAAATGTACTGACACGGCTCCCTCGCATTTGTGCACCCTCAAATGCCAGCTGACTGCGCCAGGATACGAACCTGCAACCTAGGGCCCAGCAAGCGAGAACGTTACCGCTGAGCCACGCAGCTAGTCCGGTCGATTATGTCTCCAGATCCATAACATTCTTGATATACTTCTTATCTTTCTTTCTTTCTTTCTTTCTTCAATGATGGTAGCAGTTTTTATCTAGGTTGTGGCATTTGGTAGAGGTAAATCTTTTCTAAGGTCTTCAACAAAGAATAGTTCTATTATACTCTTTGATAATAACAACGAGTTATAACTATACTCATACATTTAGGAGAAAGTAGGCTATATGTTCTTTACTGAACATCTTGTTTGTTGAATCTACTCGTGCGCTACTTATTAAAAGCTGGATTTACTAAGACAGAAACATTTCCTGGAGTGTACACAACAATTCACCAAAGTTTCATCGCAATCGAATAAATGGTATATGGACGCATACGGTACTTTGTTGAAATGATTCGCGTGCCGTCACACATTTGTTGAATCTACTCGTACGCTACCTATTGTATAATGGATTTATTAAGCCAGAAACCTTCCGTAGGGTGTACACAACATCTCACCCAAGTTTCATCGTAATCGGACGAATGGTATTTGGACGCATACGGGACCTTATTGAAACGCTTCGCGCGTCGTCGCTCATTTGTTGAATCTACTCGTGCGAAATGGATTTACTAAGTTAGAAACCCTCACGTAAGTGTACACAACATCTCACCCAAGTTTCATCGCAATCGGATGAATGGTATATGAACGCTTACGGGACTTTGATTAAAAGTTCGCGCGTCGTTGCTCATTTGTTGAATCTGCTCGTAAGCTACCTATTGTAAAATGGATTTACTAAGTCAGAAACCCTCACGTAAGTGTACACAACATCTCACCCAAGTTTCATCGCTATCGGACGAATGGTATTTGAACGCATACGGGACTTTTTTGAAACGCTTCGCACGTCACCGCTCATTTGTTGAATTTACTCATACGCAACCTCCTGTGAAATGGATTACTAAGTTAGAAGCCTTCACTTAAGTGTACACAACAACTCATCAAAGTTTCATCTCAATCTATGAATGGAATATAAACTTATACGGGATTTTGTTGAAACGCTTCACGCGTCGTCACTCATTTGTTGAATATAGTCGTGCGCTACCTAATGTGAAATTGATTTACTAAGTCAGAAACCTTCCCTGGAGTATACTCAACATCTCACCCAAGTTTCATCGCTATCGGATGAATGGTATTTGAACGCATACGGGAACTTTTTGAAACGCTTCGCGCGTCGTCTCTCATTTGTTGAATCTATTCGTGCGCTATCTATTGTAAAATGGATTCACTAAGCCAGATACCTTCCCTGGAGCTCACTCAACATATCACCCAAGTTTCATGGCAATCGGATGAATGGTATATGAACGCATACGGGACTTTGATTAAAAGTTCGCGCGTCGTTGCTCATTTGTTGAATCTACTCGTGAGCTACCTATTGTAAAATGGATTTGCTAAGTCAGAAACCCTCACGTACGTGTACACAACATCTCGCCCAAGTTTCATCGCTATCGGACGAATGGTATTTGAACGCATACGGGACTTCTTTGAAACGCTTCGCACGTCACCGCTCATTTGTTGAATCTACTCGTGCGCAACCTCCTGTGAAATGGATTACTAAGTTAGAAGCTTTCACTTAAGTGCACACAACAACTCATCAAAGTTTCATCTCAATCTATGGATGGAATATAAACTTATACGGGATTTTGTTGAAACGCTTCACGCGTCGTCACTCATTTGTTGAATATAGTCGTGCACTACCTAATGTGAAATTGATTTACTAAGCCAGAAACCTTCCCTGGAGTGTACTCAACTTCTCACCCAAGTTTCATCGCTATCGGATGAATGGTATTTGAACGCATACGGGACCTTTTTGAAACGCTTCGCGCGTCGTCGCTCATTTGTTGAATCTATTCGTGCGCTATCTATTGTAAAATGGATTTACTAAGCCAAACACCTTCCCTTGAGCTCACTCAACATATCACCCAAGTTTCATGGCAATCGGATGAATGGTATATGAACGCATACGGGACTTTGAAACGCTCTAACGTGCAGAGACAAACAGTAGAATTCGACATCACTGCCACCTTTGGTATAAAACACAACTTTTCGCCACGGGCGGAGTGTATGTAAAGGCGGTAGTTGCACAGGTTGCGACCAGGTGGCTGTAATGTGCAGAGACAAACCGTCCAAAGACATCAGCTTTCACGAAGGCCAAGGCTAGTGGTTTCCATGACGACTGTTTTTGTCTGTATATTGTGGTTCTAAAATTGTGTGTAAATTGTGGTTCTAAAATTGTGTTCATTCCACCTAGGGGGTCAGATTGTGAATCTAAACCATACATGGACCCACCCTAATATACATACCAAATTCCATTAAAATCGGTTCAGTCGTTTAGGAGGAGTTCAGTCACATACACACGTGTCGAAGAATTATATATATAAAGATTAACAGTGGCTATTTTCCAGGAGGTTTCAAATTTTTCGTCATTTTCCAGGAGTTTTCCAGACCTAATAAAAATCTAGGAGTTTTCAAGTTTTTTCAGGAGTAGTGGCCACCAAAATTCTACTTCCTTTAGCTTTTCACCTGCCATTTGACGTCCATAGGGGTTTATGATATCTTTCGGCTGCATTAATTACATTATTATTGTTTTACACTTGTTGATGAATTCGTTCCTCAAGACGGAGTCCATCTTAGAACAGAGAAATACACACTGGGATAGTTTTGTTTTTGTTCCTATTTAATCAAATCACGAGAAAGAATGTCTCTATTTTTGGCCAGACCGTCTGAAACATTGGTGTTCTTATCGCTAATTGTAGCCAGTCAGCTGCGAGGAAAGGCAAGTCGTTTGTAAACAGCAGGGGTGAGAAGATGCCTCAAGGGATGTGAGAGGGAGGATATACCTCTTGCTTGTAATTATCCTTGAAGGAATAAGGAGGAGAAGGAAGTGATAATCCGTGACTTAACGTCTCTCAAGTGTCTGCTTGATAAATGATGACGTTCTAATCACTGGCGTATTAATCAAATAAGACCCTTCTTTGCTGCGAAAGGGGAAAAAATCATCAGCTTTTAAAACAATCCGCTGTGGAAGGAAATACCAACTTGAGGAGAATAATTGGTGAAGGTATCAATAACTAGGGTGTGGTCTAAAAGACGGAATATCTAGGCAATCTGTCCCCCTAATACATGGGTTGTTTTTTAGTTTTGGCACATTAGTTATAACTGGACTAATAACTCACTTAGATGGTTCCAAGTTTCACAGGCCCTCGATGTCGTCCCCACCGTTGCGTACAACGTGTTCCCAGGGATGCGGAAGTCGTTGGATCCCGTTGGCACTGCCCAATCTATTGATGGTACTAAGAGAGCTCGGCAGCCTGCTTAACGTCATTGTCATCTTTATCTTCGGGATGAGATCATAGTCGCAGGGACTGATGTCCGGAGAATATGGGGGGTTATAGAGGACCTCCCAGCCCCAGCGATCCAACAATGCCGACACAACGCCTGCTGTGTGTGCCCTAGCATTGTCATGCAGAACGATGGGCGGTGTAACCATGTGGTGGCGCCGTTTCCTTCTCAGAGCTCCTCGGAGATGGTCTTGCAGAAACGAACAATAGTACGCCGCATTAACGGTTTGCCCTTGGGGAACAGTATGGCAGCGCTTCCGTACCATTGAAGACGTTAAGCAGGCTCTCTTCGTACCATCAATAGATTGGGCAGTGCCAACGGGATCCAACGACACGTTCTACGCAACGGTGGGGACTACATCGAGGGCCAGTGAAACTTGGAACCATCTAGGCAGTGAGTTATTAATCCAGTTATAACTAAGGTGCCAAAACTAAAAAACCAACCCATGTATTATGGATGATAATGAAATGAACATGGTAATGAGAGACCTACAACAGATCAACATGGAAATTCTTGAGGACCGCACTGAGTGTCCGAATAAAATCACTAATGTTACGTTTGTGCAAAGGACATCATTACAACCTGGAGAAAAATGGACTGCTAAGTGGAAGAAGGAGCATTCCGAGAGGATGAAGAGATTTTGGGAAGAAAAGATGGAATACGCCCGAATATGAAATCACGAATTCAAGTGCAATCGCTCTCCTAACAATCGATACGATAACAGACGAAATTAGAAAACGCAGAGCCAAATATTACACTCACATCCACAGGATGGCCACTTCCAGATTGCCAAAGAAACTACTTGGTATCATAACACAGAGTAAATGCGGCACAGAATGGCTTAAAGAGGTACAGAGAGACCTCCAAGTAATCAGCATAGAAAATTTCGAAGACCGAACTGAGTGCCAGACGAAAATGGCGAATGTTAAGTTTGAACCAAGATCATTACGACAACCTGGGAAAAAGTGGACGGATGAGAGGAAGAGGGAGCATTTCGCGCGAATGAAGAGATTTTGGGAGGAGCGGAGGAGACACACCTCCAAATGACATCATGATATCAAGTTTAATCGCTCACCTGTAGGGGAATTCGCGCTTAAATAAATAATAATAATAAGTTCACAGATACCGAGCGTAGGAGACGATTGGAGTTCTATGGCCACATGTGCAGAATGGACAGCAACAGATATGCAAAACAACTGTTTGATAATCAAAGAAGCTCAAAATCAGTTGGTTAGAAGAAATCAAACAAGACAAAAAGAAATAACATCACAGAAGATAGCATCATGAATCGGAAAGCTTTTGGAACTCTAATTACAAATCACTCTTTCCCTGAAAATGAAAATCCACAGCCTGCTTCCAGTCGACCGACCGGGTCAGGGAATGGAATGAATGAAGCCCCCATCTACCGGCGAGGATATGAACTGTGCTGGCTGTCGAAGCCTGTCGCACTCCCCTCGGGCAATGATTAAATGCATGACAGATGAAATCAAATGATAGTGGAGAGTGTTGCTGGAATGAAATTTTGACAGGGGAAACCGGAGTACCCGGAGAAAAACCTGTCTGCCTCCGCTTTGTCCAGCACAAATATCACATGGAGTGACCGGGATTTGAACCACGGACCCAGCGGTGAGAGGCCGGCGTGCTGCCGCCTAAGCCGCGGAGACTCCTGAAAAAGCTAAAAAAGACCACTGGAAAAAAATGGACGGAAGAACGTAAGAAGGGGCCTAGTGAGTTCATGAGAAGATTTTGGAAGGTGAAGAAGACGTAAACACCATCAACCCGAGTCAACAAGTTCAAGCGCGCTCCCTAAGTAGGCAAAACGAATAAAGATTAATAATAATAATCTGTTTAGAAGCCTCCGTGGCTTAGGCGACAGCACGCCAGCCTCTCACCGCTGGGTCCGTTGGTTCAAATCCCGGCCACTCCATGTGAGATCTGTGCTGGACAAAACGGAGGCAGACAGGTTTTTCTCCGGGTACTCCGGTTTTCCCTGTCAAAATTTCATTCCAGCAACACTCTCCACAATCATTTCATTTCATCTGTCATTCATTTAATCATTGCCCCAGAGAAGTGCGTCAGGCCTCGGCAGCGGCACAGTTCATATCCTCGCCGCTAGATGGGGGCTTCATTCATTCCATTCCTGACCCGGTCGGAGATTGGAAGCAGGCTGTGGATTTTCATTTCAATAATAATCTGTTTCTTTGTTTCACATGGCATAACCAGTACTGTATTTTAGAAGTACTAATCCTACCAACTCTTTCAAGATTTGATTAATGATTACAGTTTATCAGGCACCCCGTCCCATTTCTGCTCGACCCTGAATTAAGAGAGCTGAATAAATAGAATTTGGTGACCGTTGCCTTGTGAAATCTAATTCGTACCAGACGGGCAAGCAAGCAATACGGCGGACGAGTTGGTTCAGTTAATACGACAATGAAATTATACGACCAGCAGGACAAGTGGACGTTACAAAGATGGAACAGCATTTTGAAAGGGAGGAGGAGATGAAACAGAGAGAGGGGGGCCAGGGAAAATATATATTGAGTGTCTCAATATAAGGCGCCTTCGGTGGCGTAGTTGGTAGCATGCTGAGCTTCAATGCCCAAGGTCGCGTGTTCAAACCCGGCCGAAGTCCTCGTATTTTTTTAAGAGCGTTAAAAATCCCTCAGTATGCCTTCCTTCGGAGGGGAAGTAAAGCCGGCGGGCACATACTAAACTTGTGTGAAGCAAAATTTGTAGGTTAGGTTTGATTAATGCTATTAAGTTCCAACGTTCGTCACCAGGCACTGGTTGCGATGTCATCTAGTAGTAGCCAAGTTCACAGCTAGGTGACGTGGATGGTAGCATTCGGTAGAGAAAGTAGGAACTACTTGAAATGATCGTCTGCAGTCCTTACTTGAATTAAAAACAGATAACACACACAAATACAGTCATCACAATTAACACCGGTTATCAGACAGATTCTACACACACCCAAAGTACACGGGAATACATGACTGCGTTGTCGCAGCCCCTTAACTAAGGAACCAACCAACCGTCTAAAAATAAGAGGAGGAGAATCTAATGGCATAACAGCCATAATTATGTAAAGAAGGAATTATCAGCAATATTAACATGGATGTGTTTTAGGGCAGGGTATCTATCTGTGATCAGCGTGAACACGGTGGTTACCATGGTAACAAGTGTTCGTCATCTACTGTCGACCAAAGTATTATGTGTACTCGAGTTTGAAGGTTGTTTGTGAAGTAATCAATAGACATACATAAAATCCAATAACATCATCATTTTTGTCGTTCTATTTTACGTGAGTTCATGTAGGTTTGGAATTTTTAGTTTATATTTTAATATTTTTTATCGCAGTCGGAACACAAAAAGTGCCCGTTTTTAAGCGTGTTTCAACCTTGCGTCACATTTAAGAATTATTATCTCACAAACCCGTCATCAGATCGAATCCAAATTTTAACACAATATACATTGGAATGTTGTATAACTGGTTTATTAATGTCAAAATTTTGCGTGTCCAAGAAACAAAGTTGTTATCATTTGTGTAAGGTAACGTTTTCTCGGCTTGGGGTGGTTGGAATATGTAGTTCTTGGTCGCGTTGTAATCCATATACATCAAACATTTATGCTGTATGACTTTAAAATACGTAAATTAATTAACTTATTTTATATCGGTTTATATTTGAACGGCGAAATACGACCTCGCCAGGCTCGGCAGTGATGGGCTCCATCTCAGCAACGCTGTACAGCTTACCCCGGAGCGGCTGGCTGGTGAATCATGCCTTATTTCCACGAACAAATACAAACCGATATAAAAGTGAATTAATTTACGTATTTCACACTCATACAGCATAACTTCTTGATGTATAAAGATTACAACGCGACTAAGAGCTACATTTTCCAACCACCCCGAGCCGAGAAAAAGTTATCTTACAAAAATGATAACAACTTTGTTTCTTGGACACACAAAATTTTGAAATTAATAAACCAGTTATACAACATTTCAATGTATATTGTGTTAAAATTTGCATTAGATCTGATGACGGGGTTTTGAGAGAATAATTCTTAAATGTGACGCATGGTTGAAACACGCTTAAAAACGGGCACTTTTTGTGTTCCAACTGCGATAAAAAATATGAAAATATAAATTAAAAATTCCAAACCTACATGAACTAACGTAAAATGGAACGACAAAAATGATGATGTTATTGGATTTTATATAGGTCTATTGGTTACTTCACAAACAACCTTCAAACTCGAGTGCACATAATACTTTGGTCGACAGTAGTTCCATAGATGATGATGATGATGATAATTGTTGTTTTAAGGAGTCTAACATCTAGGTTATCGGCCCCTAATGGTTTAGGTGATAGTGAAAATGAAAGACGATGAAATGAAACGTACAACTAAAACTAACTACTCTCTTACAAACTAGAAGAGGAATTGGGAAACAAAAAGGGGAAGAATGTAAATAAAAGACAGGAGGAATGGAAATGCCCTCAACCCTCAAAGAATGAGAATTGAGGGACTTGGAAGATAGGAGAGCCTTTTCTTTTCTTTCCTTTTCTTTTCTATTCTTTTTTCTCTTTGTGTCGTGTGGCCTCCTGAGAGGCCGAGTGCAGGTCTTTCTAGTCGACGCCCGTGGGCGACCTGCGCGTCGCGTCGCGTCGGCATGAGAGATGGAATGGGTGAAGATGAATAAAACCCGGCAAGGATGTGGAAGGAAGCGGCTCTGGCCTGTCAAAAGGTACCGTCCCAGTATTTGCCTGGTGTTTTTTGTTGTTGTCGTGTGGCCTCCTGAGAGGCTGAGTGCAGGTCTTTCTAGATGACGCCCGTGGGCGACTTGCGCGTCTGGATGAGAGATGGATGGATAAAGACGAATAAAACTGGGCAAGGATGTGAAAGGAAGCGGCCCAGGCCTGTCGGAAGGTACCGTCCCAGCATTTTCCTGTTGTTGAAAATGGGAAACCACGGAAAACCATTTCAAGGACGACCGACGGTAGGGCTCGAACCCAAGCGTCTATCGAGTCAGCAGAGAGCTTGGCCCCATGACGTGACGCTGCGCTTTAGCGAGCGTAGCTACAGCTGTCGGTAGCAGAGCCATGAAAGGCAGAGAGGAAAGGGAAAGAGGAGAGGGTCCACCCAAAAGGCAATGGAAAAAGGGGGGAAACTTGACCCAGCTCAGGAGTCCAACAGGGTCGCCAAATCCTGAGCTCACCAGCCGTGAGCCCTTGAGGGTGTAGCACTATCCAGGGTGGGGCTACACACACCCTGCCTCCTTTATGGCCTTCAGCAGAAGGCAGGATATATCAGGAAAAGAGAAACGAGAGTTCTGACCCCTTGAAGAATGAGGGATCAGGAAAGATGAGACAAGGGCCAATTAAGGAGGTCTAGCCTTCTCTGTGACTGAATACTGCGCCCCAGTTTGGCTCAATAGCCCACATGTCAAACTCGTTGACACCCAGTTGAACAACACCACGAGACTAATCACTGGTTGTATAAGAACTACACCAGCATATTGGCTTCCAGCCCTTAGCAATATTCTTCCACCCCACCTTCGTAGAGAAGTTGCCTTGCTACGGGAGTACTACAAGATCATGGATCACCCTACACTACCAATTCATGAAGACATCCCCTCTCTTGAAATGAACAGGCTCAAATCCAGGAAGCCACCTATTTGTCATGCCCAGAGGCTTGTAAGAAACCATTTTGATTCCAGCATGCAGTGGATTACTGAATGGACACTAAAGCTTGTCCTGAGTCGAGATCCTTCCTGGACCCTACAAGAACATCCACTCCAGGTTTCGATCTGCCTAGGAGGGCTTGGGCAACTCTCAATAGGATTCGGACAAACCACGGAGTATGCAATGGAACTTTGTTCAAATGGGCAAAAATGTTGTCTCCTCAGTGTGATTGTGGTGCTCCTAATCAAACCATCCAACACATTACAACTGACTGTCCTCTGAGGGCATATGGAGGGGACTGGATCGACTTCCTGTTGGCGACACCTGACGTGGTCCAATGGATAGACTCATTAGACCTGAGACTGTAATAATAATGTAAACAGTAAAAATAATGTACAGTAGATTTTAAAGTGATTTTCTTTGTAACTTTCTCTGAAATCTTGTATTGCCAAACGAAAAATAAATAAATAAGGAGGGAATGTGAAAGATTCCCCCGGCCTCAGATACCCTAATACCGTCGGGGTCGGAAAAGGACAAGAGTTGGCCAAGGGAGGCCGAAAGAAAAGTTGTCAGTGAGGAGCCCGGCACAAGTAAGTGAAAGCAATACCGGACTCAGTTGGGGGACCATGGTTGCCAACCCACGTCCCAATTGTCGTGAGTCTCTGGGGGGGGGGGGGGGGTAGTTCAGTAGCGACATCTATATGTTGCTATAAGAACACCTTACTGTTTTTGAATGTTAGTACGCGTATCGGCCGCGAGATAGCACGAACTCCCAGTGTTGGACTAAAAGTCCCAAAAGTTATTTTTATTAAAGTCGTTCATAATTTGGATTTAATTATTTTAGCGCCTCTGGGTGGCATTGTCAGTTTTAATAATCAGTGCTACCAACATAAAAAGTCAGTGCAAACAAAAAACTTAAAGTTACTTACTAAATTGAAAGTGATATTTTAAGTGTACGTGTGATATAAGCCTGTATGGTTACCAAGGCAACAGGGGTCTCAATATGGGCCTTTGCTGTGAATAACAGTCCATTTTTCACTTCCATAGAGCGCCAGGCTCCATTCAAATAGATTGCTCTTCAGTCGGTCAACCAATCTCAAAGAAATAATTCACGTAATATTTCTTTCAGATTAGGGTATTTAAAATTGTACTTCCCAATAACCAGTGATGGACGAAGCAAAGAGGATATGAAAAGTAGGTTGGCTCAGGCAAGGAAAGCATTTCTTCAGAAAACGAATCTGATGACATCGAATATAGATCAAGGTATTAGGAAATCATTTTTGAAAGTCTTTGTCTTGAGCGTGGCGCTATATGGAAGTGAAACTTGCGACTATTGTTCCAACAGAAAATATGCGAATTGAAGGGTTTGAAATGTGTTGTTACATGAGAATGATGAAGATCAGATGGGAAGATAGGGTAAGAAATGAAGAGGTATTAAGAAGAGTGGGAGAGGAGAGATGCTTCTGGCGACTGCTAATGAAGCGAGGGGATAGGTTGGTAGGAGACATACTAAGACACCCAGAAATAGCAAGCTTAGTTATCGAAGGAAGGGTCGAGGACAAAAACTGTAGGGGTAGACCAAGGTTAGAATATGTTAAAGAGATTGTTTCGGATGTTGGGTGTGGTTACTATGTAGTGATGAAACGATTAGCTCAGGACAGAGAGGCATGGAGCGCTGCATCAAACCAGTCAAAAGACTGAAGACTCAAACAAACAACAACTCCCCAACTACCAGAAATGGGCGCAATCGTATTGACGGACTGAAAAACATTCTATTACGTTATACACAGGATGGATCTTATCTGTGTACGAGGAAAGGGTTGTGACGAGCGTTTTGTTTCTTTAGAGAGTAAAGAATCAATCTCGCACACACAGACAGACAGACAGACAGAGGGAGGGAGACAGACCATGAGAAAAGTTAGTCTTGCTCACAACTGTCATTGTAACTTTGTTTTATTATGTAATTAATCTTGCACTCCAAGGGGAAATCATTTTAAGAGATAACTTTCTTCAAGTCTAATTAATTTTTCACTAGCAAAGAAGAGAAGCTACTTGAGAGATTTAATTTATGTGTTTTCAAGTGTAGAAATGTTCAAGCAGGAACGAGGTGGACCACTTCGTGGTGTAGCTAATATAATTGCACACAATCGGGCTGACCAACCGAAAGATATTCTAATACGTTATACCATTACAATCAATCAATGGTGTGCTCCAGCAGATCACAGATCATTTTCCCTATCTTGTAAGCCAACTGTCTATAAGTGCAAATATTGATGCTGAAATTCAGCATAGACTTAAATGTGCTAGCATGGCTTTCGGTCGTCTACGAGAAAGGGTGTTCGGTAATCATAATATCAGCACTCGGACTAACAAGGGGAGGATACGATGCATGGATCACCGATTCAAATCATCTTTAGTACACGTGTAGGACATGCCCAGGCATATACCAGGTGCAAGTAGTAAGATGCGCTTCTCAGCCGCTTTCGAGAAATTAATTAATTGCAATTACAGTGCGGCGTCAATGTGTGTTGTACGCTAGCAAGAAGCCAACGAGCGCGTGGTGCAGCGGTAAGAGGCTTGCTTCGTTAAGCACGGGATCGCTGGATCGAATCTCACCGGTTGCAGTGAGCCGTTGCTGTATGTTGTGTTTGTTTGTAACCATTGGCAATTTCCAACCAATACGCATAGCATGAGTCACTACTTGCAGGGTACGGGGTGGTCTGATGGGTCACAGACGTGCAATGAACGGAACAGACTGGGCCTTCAATTTATAAATGTATAGGCCTACCGGTACATATAATAGAATACACCTGACCGTGTGTAATACCAATGTATTTGCAATGCCGATACTGTAAATTATGACCGAGGAGGTCAACATAAGAATTAATGCTGCGTGGATGAAGTGGCGAACAACGACAGGTGTCATGTGCGATCGCCAGACGAAAGACCACCTAAAATCGAAGATTTACCGCACTGTCATTCGTCCCGTAGCGCTTTATAGTACCGAATGTTGGCCGACCACGAAAGAAGCAGAACGTCGGCTAAGTGTCATGGAGACCAAGATGCATAGATGGACAGCAGGCATTACTAGGTTGGATCACATCCCCAATCAAAGAATAAGGGAACGATTTGGTATCGCAGCAATCAGTAACAAAATGCGTGAGGGTCGTCTGCGATGGTTTGGGCATGTGCTGCGGTCAGGAGCGGACACCATTGCAAAACAGGGCTACACACTGGAGGTCGCCGGGAAAAGACCCAAGGGGCGACCGAGACAACGTTGGGCCGATACACTGCACAGGGATTTGAAAGGCGTCAACCTTCATCCGGACATGGCCCCTGACCGAGTAAAGTGGAGACAGCGGACTCAAATAGCGGACCCTGCCACGAGGTGGGACAAACGCTAAAGCAAAAGAAGAAGAAGAAGAAGAAGATGTAATGTCACAAACGTTGACCCCCATTCGATGATTTCAGAATCCCTTGCCTCGCTCACATAACACGTTATTACAATTGACTACAAAATAAACATTGTTCATGACACCTACATTTGTACGAATTGCCAATGTTTACATACATACAAAAAAAAAACACTCTGCAAAAGCTCACCAGTGGGATTCGATCCAGCGATCCCGCACTTACGATGTAGGGCTCTTACCGCTGCACCACGCGCTCGTTGGCTTATGTTAGCGTACAACGCACATAGACTCCGCACTGCAATTGCAATTAATTACTTTCTCGGAAACAGCTGAGAAGCGCATCTTACTACTTGCACCTGGTATATGCCTGGGCATGTCCTACACGTGTACTAAAGATGGTTCGAATCGGTGACCCATGCATCGTATCCTCCCCTTGTAAGCTCTACGTATACGAGTCTATCGTATTACCAAGCCTTACTTACCCGCTGTGAAACTTGGACCACCTACAGGAGACACATAATCTGCTTGGAGAAATATCATCAACGTTGTTTGAGAAGAATCTTTTTTTATTTTATTTTTATTTTTTTATTTAGTCAATTTACCCTCTAGGTTGTTGGTTCCCACGGACTCAACGAGGGAACTCACCACTACCGCCTCTATGGGCAGTGTCCTGGAGCTTGCAACATCTGGTCGGGATGGATACAACTGGGGAGGTGTGATCAGCACTTCGCCCAGGCGGCCTCACCTGCAAAGCGAACAGGGGCCTCATGAGGTATGGGAAGAGATGGAAGATTGGGATGGATAGGCTAGGAATGGGGAAGGAGGCGGCCGTGGCCTTACAGTAGGTACCATCCCGGCATTTTCCCGAAGACGAAGTGGGAAACCACGGAAAACCACTTCGAGGATGGCTGAGGTGGGAATCGAACCCCCTCTACTCATGTGGACCACCCGAGGCTGAGTAGACCCCGTTCCAGTCCTCATACCACTTTTCAAATTTCGTGGCAGAGCCGGGAATCGAACCCAGGACCTCCGGGGCGGCAGCTAACCATGCTGACCGCTACGCTACGGAGGCGACTTTGAGAAGAATCATGGGAATAAGATGCCAAGACCGGCGTACCAACATCAGCATCCTCGAAAAAGCCAATGCTACAAGCATCGAGGCCACAATAATCAAAGATCAAATTCGATGGACTGGTCATGTTGATGTGCAACATCTTTCCACTTGGCATCTGGATATTTGTGTGGCGCTCGGTAGCTGGACATGTTTGTGGGAGTGATTTTGGAAATGGGACGGAAATGGATGGGACGGAAGTACATGGGACGGGAACAATAAGTGCGCGTGGTGGCGGAGATCGGTACAACGACGTACTATAGGCCATGTGGCTATGGGGAATGTATATCGCATACAGTTTAGTTCAAGGTTTGGAGACCCCATTTAAGATATTCCCACAATATATCATCTTCAAGTTGTCGTTCTTTGGTGTGAAAATATTCATTTTATCATATTTGCTGAAAACAATTACGATTTATTAAATCTTCATACTTTTGCTGTATTCTTATTTAATGTAAGCACTCGATGTACTGTCGGCCTTGTGGCTATGTGGAACCGCATCAACAAACACTCCAAACAACGTAGGAATTCAGTATATTAAACGCCAACTACTAACAATAATTGAAACTTCGTTGGTCAAAATATATCAATGGGAGAAACACATTTATTATACTTTCCGCACACCTAATTTTTAATCGCGCCTATACTTGGCAGTGCGCTCTATCGGCTAAACGAGGCAATTTTCTATAACATCGCTGGCATGGGTTCACTAACTGGCCGGTATAGAGCGCAGCTCGCATCAAGTAGGCAGTGGATTGCTTCCACCACGGCAAATAACTATTATGATTCATTACGGTCAGGATTGGCACTTGAGTTATACAAGTAGTTATTTCTATGACCAACAGAGTTCACTGTCAACAAGGGATTTGCGCTCCCGGGACACACATAGCAGGATAACATATCACATGTTACACATCATATGCGACTACTGTAAGGCTCGTATAATTTTTTTTGTCCGTATGCTCGATTCTCATCTCCCTAAGCAAATCTTGTATGCTCAACTTACGAATGGACACCGTTCGCTGGGAGGACATCGCAAAAGGTACAAAGATACCCTGAAATATAACATGCAGGAATGTATGATCAACACCGAAAATTGGGAGACCACAGCTTCTAACCGAAAACACTTCGAACACGAACGTCGAAGATATGCAGTGGATATGCGAGAGGCAACGAAAAAACGATTGGTCGCTCAAAGTAACAAACCTCAGCGAGTTGTGGGTGAAATTTTATGTTTGTGAACATTGTGGAAGAGTTTTGCGGCTCCAGAATTTGTCTACACAGTCACCAGATGACGCACAGACATTGAGGTCTTCTAGTCACAAAGACATCATACTCATTACAGGCCTGTCTCTTCTCTTTACACTACTAGAAAACACCCCCCGTTGGAAACGAGGAACATTATAACGGTGTAACCAGTCTAGATAAGGTAGCAACAACGGAAACATGTTATTGGATCAGGAAGTACGTTGTACCATATCTTCAATAAACCAAGGCCGACATTAACGACAGTATTAAAGGTTCTGGGAAATTCTCATTAGGCCGGGTAGCGCTTGTAGCGCTGATTAGCTTACGCGTAGCGAGAATGAAAACTGGCGTTTAGTAGTTGAGTATATCAAGAATACAATAACATTCACCATATTAGGAGGCTCGAGAATTGCCAGTAAACATATGTTACATATTCGATGAACACAGACAGTAGGGAATGTGCGAGGGGAAAAAGCAAGAGATACGCGCACTCAAGAAACTCCTCCCAGTTCAGTGCAGGCAGTGACAAGATCAACTGCTCGCATCCGAACCGCACACCACTCAAGTAGCTAAGTATACAATCCACTATAACCTGACAATTTAACAACAATCACATAATCACAATAAATAAATAAATAAATAAATGAGGGTCAATAACCATTTTCAGAATCTTAACAAAATATCACATATAACTAACAAATATTGATAAGTTGTGTTAGTATAATAACTACCGTAACTAAATAACTACTGTAACTACAGGCCGGACGTTTGTTTTAGACGAGTGAAAAATCATAATGGAAGCCTCGAGGCGAGTTACTACAGTACCTGTGTTATTGTCAGCTGCCCCAGGCAGTCAGATGATTGACAAAGCTATCTCACACTACTGCTGAAGTACAGTCATTGGCAAATATAATGGCGTTCTGTTCGTAACTATGTAACGTGTACTTCCACTTCACACAATACTTAGATGTCGACTGTACTGTCTGCACGGTGGTATCATCACGCGCTCAAGTCTGGAATTCCATTACATCAGACCGGTGATGACATATGTGAAGCGATAGCGGTAGAGACTGACTGTGTATAGGCTCACCCGCAAGCTCAAGGTCAAGGGCAATCGTCTAAAACAAACGTAACTACTCCGGCTTGTAACTACAGCAACTAAATAAGTGTACATATCGTAAATACCATCACCCATACTTGTAGGCATATACTCTGCGAATATATGACATACCCAAATTACAACTACTGTCAGTTTCAACAGCAATGGCACTATTCAAGATCAAAGTCATGCCGACGGCCACCTATGGAATACAACTAATCTGGAACTACCTGACGGTCGGAAATCTAAGAAAGCTGGAAAGCGATAAATCTAGCTTCCTCAAAAGAGTGTTATCCATCTCAAAATTCACAAGAAATAGTTATGCTTATATCCTTGCACAGGAATCTCTCTTCGTGGATGACATAAAACACTGCTTTAGTTTATCGGAGACACAAGCATATGCAACCTTCATCGAAGAGAGGAGCAGCAAAGCAAGACAGATACCGGAGGGGATTAGAGAAACAGACGCAATGACATCAGACTGCTGGAAAGGACCAAACTTCCAACTCCGACACCTGTACACACGATTTGCAGTACACGGCTTTCACGGAAAGATTTGCACAGAAAGCACCTACCATGATCCTAAGGACAGCTGCATCTGTAAGCTATGTAATGAACGGTGCCCGAAATATCACCTGCAGGAGTGTAAAAATAGGACTGTTTCACTAATTGAGCTATCTAAAGATTGGTGAAATCACGACAATGTAACTTTTCATTTTTATTTTATTTTTTCTCTCAGTACACATTGTGTTTAATAAATATAATATATACTCTGCGAGCTGCCAGCATGGGATTGACAGTTCTCGCCTCGCTATGTGGTTAGGGAAAAAGGTTGCCAAACAGTTAGAATAACAAGCGATCACACTGTACAGAAGCCTCCGAGGCTTAGGCGGCAGCACGACGGCCTCTCACCGCTAGGTCCGTGGTTCAAATCCCGGTCACTCCATGTGAGATCTGTGCTGGACAAAACAGAGGCAGACAGGTTTTTCTCCGGGTACTCCGGTTTCCCTGTCAACACTCTCCACAATCATTTCATTTCATCTGTCATTCATTTAATCATTGCCCCCGGAGAAGTGCGTCAGGCCTCGGCAGCCGGCACAGTTGATATCCTCGCCGCTAGATGGCAGCTTTATTCATTCCATTTTCTGACCCGGTCGGAGACTGGAAGCAGGCTGTGGATTTTCATTTTCACACTGTACAAGCCAGTGACAAAGCTAACCCTACACTGACCCACGTAGGCTGTGATATTGCAACGCAGAGTATTATGACATCAACACTATGCGATTATGGATTGGTCAAGAAGCAGAGGGGTGATGACTGACGTGGAATTTCCGGCCAAATGTCAATACCATTCTGGCAGCGCACAGAGTATAGATTTAAGAGCATTTAGTGTGAAGGATATGATGATGATCGCTTGACGATCAAAACTGGTCATCCAAGTGTAATTATTAATCTCATGTAAATTTCCTTTATGAATACGGACTAACCCATTACAATTGGGTACACTTGTGTTGACCGACTGAAAAACGTTATTTATATATATATATACGAGTACAGATTAGCTAATGTTTCGTTAACTAGACGCTAAAATGTTTAGTTCTCTTCTATTCTGTTTTCTTGGTCGCGAGCCACCCCTCAGCAGAACCACTCTGCATACGCTCTTACAATAACAATTTCGGCGGCTTCGGTAGCGTAGTTGGTAGCATGCTGAGCTTCTATTCCCAAGATCACGGGTTCAAAGCCGGCCAAAGTCGTCGTCGGATCTTTTTGAGAACGTAAAAAATCATTCAGTATGCATTCCTTCGCAGGGAACGTAAAGCCGGTGGGCCCATGTCATAAATTGATGGCATGTAAAAGAACCTTGTTCGCCTCCGTAGCGTAGCGGTCAGCATGATTAGCTGCCGCCCCGGAGGTCCTGGGTTCGATTCCCGGCTCTGCCACGAAATTTGAAAAGTATTATGAGGACTGGAACGGGGTCTACTCAGCCTCGGGTGGTCCAAATGAGTAGAGGGGGTTCGATTCCCAACTCAGCCATCCTCGAAGTGATTTTCCGTAGTTTCCCACTTCGTCTTCGGGCAAATGCCGGGATGGTTCCTGCTGTAAGGCCACGGCCGCCTCCTTCCCACTTCCTTGCCTAACCGTCCCACTCTTCCCATCCCTTCATCAGGCCCCCCGTTTGCTTTGCAGATGAGGCCGCCTGGGCGTAGTGCTGGTCACACATCCCAGTTGTAACTTATCCCTGACTCAGAGTCTCAATGCTCCAGGACACTGCCCTCAGGGGCGGTAGAGGTGGGATCCCACGCTTAGACCGTGGAAAAAGCCAACCCTTCAGAGTAAAACGATAGCGATAGGGAAGTAAAGGAACCTTCCACTACCTACAATTGTGTAAAGCTAAATTTGTAGGTTAGATTTGATTAATGCTGTATTAAGTTCCAACTTTCGCCACCAGTTGCTGGAAGTGATGGTATCTAGTAACCAGGTTCACAGCTAGGTGTCGTTGACGGTAGCAAAAGTTGGAACCACTTGAAATTGATCGTCTGCAGTCCCTACCTGAATTACAGATAACACACACTAATACAGCCATCACAATTACCACCGATTATCAGACAGATTCTACACACACCCAAAGTACACGGGGCTACATGACCACGTTGTTGCAGCCCCTAAACTAAGGAACCAACCATCCAACAATAACAATTCGCTTGCAGAGGCTGGCTGATGTATTATCATATGGTATTTGGTTTCAGAAAGGTAGCGTAAGTAAGTAGCGCCCAATATTGCAGCCGGTAAATCTTGTGGGCACAATGCAGCCAGCACTCTGTGTGAAACATGTCAATGGCGCGACAATTTAATTTCTAAAAGCTCCATCATCACCACAAACTGTTGTACGTAGCACATACTGAAGCGCTCTCAAAAGGGGAGATAGGGCTAACCAAAACAGCTAACACCAGAGGGCATTACACCCTTTTAAAGGCGGCTTCGGTGGCGTAGTCGGTAGCATGCTGAGCTTCTATGCCCAAGATAGCGGGTTCAAACACGGCCGAAGCCGTCGGATTTTTTAAGAGCGTTAAAAATCCCTCAGTATGCCTTCCTCCGGAGGGGAAGTAAAGCCAGTGGCCTATATCATAGATTTATGGCATGTTAAAGAACCTTCCACTAATTACACCTGAGTGAAGCTAAATTGGATAGTTTTTTTTAGTCGTTTACCCTCCAGGTTGGTGGAACCCACGGACTCAGCGAGGGAACTCACCACTACCGCCTCTACGGGCAGTGTCCTAGAGCTGTGAACATCGAATCGGAAGGGATACAACTGGTGAGGTGGGATTGGCACCTCGCCCAGGCGGCTTCACCTGCAAAGCGAACAGGGGCCTCATGAGGTATGGGAAGGGATGGAAGATTGGGATGGATAGGCTAGGAATGGGGAAGGAGGCGGCCGTGGCCTCACAGTAGGTACCATCCCGGCATTTGCCCGAAGACGAAGTGGGAAACCACGGAAAACCACTTCGAGGATGGCTGAGGGGGAATCGAACCCCCTCTACTCATTTGGGCCACCCGAGGCTGAGTAGACCCCGTTCCAGTCCTTGTACCACTTTTCAAATTTCGTGGCAGAGCCGGGAATCGAACCCAGGACCTCCGGGGCGGCAGCTAACCATGCTGACCGCTACGCTACGGAGGCGACTATTGGATAGGTTAAGAATGTAAACAACGCTCTTAGGTTTCTACGTTCGTTGCCAAGAGCCGACTGCGGTGGCGTCTAGTAGCTAAGTTCTGAACATGGCCTAGTAGCCATTGACGGTGGCGCTTGGCGGTAAAAGTAGGAACTATCTGAAAAATTCTAAGTTGCAGTCTGTACTTAAATTAAAAAACAGATAACACACACTAATACAGTCATCACAATTAACACCGGTTATCAGACAGATTCTACACACACCCAAAGAACACGGGGCTACATGACCGCGTTGTCGCAGCCCCTAAACTTAAGACCCAACCGACACTTGTTTAACCTATGCCACCCCTTGGCTGTTACCGGGGACGCCCGGGTTTGATTCCCGGCTCTGCCAAAAAAATGTTAATTCTGGTCTGAGGACTGAAAAGGGGTACACTCAGCCTCGTGAGGAAAAACTGAGAAGGAGAAGAAGAAGAAGAAGAAGGTTGTATTCCTATGCCGGTCAACCTGGAAGTGTTTATTCTTGGTTTCTCACTTCTACTTCATGCCAATACCGGGATGGTTCCTGACTGAAGGCCACCGCCGCCTCATTCCCAATCGTGGTATGAAGAGAATCAACAACAACTCGTATAATTTAATTGATATATCATCTTTTCAGTCGGCCAACACAATTACTGGGACATGCGAAAGACAATCTGATAATATTACGATTAAAATAGCCTATACATACACAGGGTCTTTAATATAAAATAAGAGCGCCAAGCGGCGGCTTTGTTAACCGCAGCTGCGGTCACCTTGGCCGAGCTTTTGGCGCGCCAAGGCCCCCTGCTTTAAGCGTGTGTACAATCCTATATGATGCAGCGGCCTTGCTGAAATCTTACTTTAGGTAGTTAGTTATTGTTGATGAACCCGAAACCCCTACTTGTGCTAATTTTGTGAGTGATTAATCGGAGACCGTCCAATATTCTCGCCAATGTCATCTAGCTCATCCTCTGTTAAAACTGTTCTATGCGGGCATGTTTTTTATTGAGCACCGAGCCAGTAGTGTCAAACTTATTTGCAATTACGTGAATCTGTGCAAGTGAAGGTGGCACTTCATAAGGAAATTGCTGAACAAATGCATCACATACCCGCCGAGCCGACTCGTACTTAAAATAAGTTTTACATACAAAACAAGATGTTCAGTAAAGAACATATAGCCTACTTTCTCCTAAATGCATGGGCATTGTTATAACTCTTTGTCCTTTTCAAGGAGTATAATTGAATGTTGGTTGTAGTAGCTTGTTGAAATACAACGTGCTATAGGGATATTAAACATGAATATGAGGTGCCCTTTGCTAGTGCTACCTCTGTAAAAAAAATCATTCAATTCGGTTTCACAGTGTTTGAATTGATATGGGGAATGGATTTGCCCACATACATGGCCGCTATTTGCAAACTATTGGGCTGATGACCTTGTAGTCAGTCATAAGATGCTTTCCACAAAGAGGCATGTTGTTGCAAAATCTGGTAGAGATCAAATTATTAGGATGGTCGTAATTTGATTTAAGCTTTTAACATTTGGGTGGCCGTCATTCCGTTTCCGTCAAGACGGCGGCGATATAAAACATGACACTGAGGTGCCCTTTGCTAGTACTACCTCTGTACCAAATTTCGTTCCATTCGGTTTCACCGTGTTCGAATTAATAGGGGGAATCTATTTTCACACAAAGATGGCCGCCATCCGCAAACTATTAGGCTGATGATCTATTAGTTTGGTCAAAGGATGCTCACCCCATAAAGGTATGCTGTTGCAAAATTTGGTAGAGATCGGATGATTAGGTTAGTCGTAATTTGATTTAAGCTTTGAACATTTGTGTGGCCGCCATTACGTTTCCGTCAAGATGGCGGCGATATAAAACATGACACTGAGGTGTCTTTTGCTACCTTTGTACTAAATTTCATTCAATTCGCGTCCACCGTGTTTGAATTGATAGGGGGGGGGGGGGCAGACATTCAGAGTGCACACACTCACACACACACACACACAGACTCACACACACACATACACACACACAGACAGACACACTTTTTTTCGCCCTGTGTTGATCTCATAAGTCTACTTTCATTTTTTGCAAAAATCGAAAGTAGGCTAAAAATACTCTGTTGCAATGAAAAGTGTATCACCATGTTAGTACTTGAGGTTTAGACTGGCGATTGAGCACCTGCACGCTTATTGCAAGGTCAAGTTTGGTAATGTCAATCTGTTATTTTTATACAGTCCATCGGAACTTGGAAAAAAAAACACTGCCCTCGTATGTACTATGCACGCGCTTTCAATACTACAGCAGGGGGCCGTGGCGCGCCACAAGCTCGGCCAAGGTGACCGCAGCGGCGGTTAACAAAGCCGCCCCTTGGCGCTCTTATTTTATATGAAAGACCCTGTATATATAGAACAGTCAGCAATAATTTTTCTTCGGCTTAGCTCCTCCATCATCAACTTGGCATCTTCATCGAGTATATTTTGCTCATCCCTTGGCGTAAGGACGGGTCATTTCAAAAAATCTTTCAGCCCTGGCTAATGTTTAGAAGACTGTTTACCATTTTAAACGGTTGTGACCTTGTGCCTATTAAGGAAGGTATTTTAGTCTATTTCCATTTAATGAAAAAATAGGCTAATGAGATCACCTTTTGTCCGTGTGTGTGTATGTGTGTGTGTGTTTGTGTCCCCCTAATAACCTCTATACGGCTGGAGCGATTTCAATTAAACTCGGTAAGGTCATAGCAATATTTTGGCCGACTCCGACCGTGCCCTTCAAATTTTGTTACGTCTTACCAATCCAACATGGCGGCTGTTCGAAATATTTCACTAGCATTCAATATCTCCAAAAATATTACCGATATCAGCCTGAAATTTTGTAGGGTGATACAGGGCACTACTGGCAATTCACCTCTGAGACTTTCAAAAATCTGGTAACTACAAAACCAACATGGCGGCCAAGTGAAGTTGAGACTTTAAATAGACTTTTCTCGCGATTTAACCATCAAAACGAAGTGAAACTTGGCACAGCAAATGTTTATACACATTGTAATGCACTGGCGTCTAATTTAGATCAATTGTTTACATAACCTCAAGACGGCGGCTGAGCGAAATTTTAAAATTAAGTTTTTATTTCTTGTGTCTTAATCATGCGATCGAAGTGAAAGTTTGAATAATTAACCTACGCAATAATTTTCCTTTAACAGTACATACCTCTATGGCATATTCATATAAAAATCCAAAATGGCGACCATCCCAAATATTTAGACGGTTCTCAATATCTACGAATCTTTTACAGCAATCAAACTGATATTATTGTTATGTTCATAGAGGCTATGCACATGAGTTCACCTACAGGTCTTTCAGTAACCTGGTGAGCACAAATCCAACATGGCGTCGACGCGAAGTATAAATATTTAAATCGACGTTTCTCGCGATTTAACTATCCGCGTGCATTTAAAGGCTTATACAAATGTTAATATACTGGCATCTTATTAATTTCAATTGTTTTCATAACCACAAGATGGCAGCTGGGTGAAATTTTAAAATCTCTTGTTTTACTTCTTGTTTCCTAATCGTGCGATTGAAGTTTGAATACTACACGTACACAATAATCTTCATGAAATAGTACATACATAAAAATTCAACCTGGCGACCATCTTAAATATTTAGACGGTTCTCAATATTTACAAATCTATTACAACAATCAAATTGAAATGTTGTATGTTGATAGAGGCAATTAACATGAGTAGGATAGGCTATATCAAAATAGGCTGTATAGTTATTTACAGAACTACTTGTTTAAAAAAACTCATTTTTTTCCACCCCTTTGATAATGGATGGAACTATCAAAAAGTTAACTGAGATTAGATTTTGGCTCTTATCCTAAGAATAGTACGAACTTTGAATGGACTCGAATTTTCACATATTATAACGATATTTCACTTTTTTTTTCTTTTTTCGATAAAGGCCCCTCATTTCTACCCCATTGGTCCGATTTTGCCCATTAACGAATTCAACCGAGAATTAACAGGTAAGTATTTTATTTATACATTTCAAAGTGGTATCTGTACTTAGTAGCCGGCCCCGTGGTGTTGGTGTAGCGCACCTGCCTCTCACCCGGACGGCGGGTTTGATTCCCGGCTCCGTCAGGGATTTTAAAAACTGACGTGAGGGCTGGAACGGGGTGCACGAAGCCTCGTGACAACAATTGAGTAGCTGTCTGACAGTGAGGCAGCGCCCCGATCACGAAAACCAAGAATAACGGCCGAGGGGACCCGATGCGCTGATCACGCGTCACCTCAATAACTGCAGGCCAAATGGCTGAGCAGCGGGCGCTTGGTAGACCCTTCATGGGCTCTATAGTGCCAGGGGTTATTTTTGTGATGTGTAACATCTTTCCACTCGGTTGCTGGATATTTTTGTGGGAGTGATTTTGAAAAATGGGACGGAAGTGGATCGGACGGAAGTGTGTAAGACGCACTGCCACCTGGATCGTATCCCTCCTGGACATTCCTCAACACACAAAAATCTTTTTTATTTGCACACTAATAATACATAACAATTCCAAGACTCTCTTTTTTTCCTTCACTGCCTACTTGATATTTCTACTCTCGCACTGCCTTTTTGATTGTTCTCGCACTGCCTTCTTGATACTCTGCCGCTAATCATATCAATATGACTCTTTTTAACGGAATCCATATGAAATTACGTGTTGGTCTGTGAATCAAGAGGTCCGGGAACAGGCCAAGCCTTTCATGATCTACTGCTGTGCACATTGCATTTACTCGCAAGTTGGCCTATTTATAAGGAATTTAAGGTTATGAGCGGTGTCGCGTATATTAATCTAGTTGCTCCATATCGTATTCTTTATTTAGGCTAGTGCTGGTGGAAGCTACAAATCATCTAATAAAATGAGTTCCGTATTATAAACTACAATATCTGTAAAACACTCCCTTTTACATTAGATTAATATCTGTGCCAATAATATTATAAAATACCGGTGTATCAGCAATTTCACGTGAGGTTTCTTCTATGTCAGATGTTACACATCATATGCGACTACTGCAAGGCTAGTCAAGTTTTTTTTTAAAATCTCTACTTAGTATAAAACAAAGTCCCCGTTTCTTGGATGTCACGGGTAATCTCGAGAATCACTGGATGGATTTTGACGCGGTTTTCATCATTCTGTAAAGGATTTCTCGAGGAAGGTTTCTGTAGAAAAATATTTACGACCAAAGGAAGTCGAGCAGTAACGATTAGGCCTACTATGAATCGAGTCGAAGAAAACCCTCGAAACCGTGCGAATTTTAAGCTTACGCTGGGTAAACCGTTAAAATATCTATATACTATGAGTATAAGAATTGTTCAGCATGAAAAGTTCTACCAAAAACGTTCGGGACGGCATATATCTATCTTCTATACATCACCCACTATAAGTGTTTTACCTTTTCATTTCTTCAAACAATCACCATTCAATTACTAGCTTCGGAGACAGTTTATGAGCTAGCGAGCGAGCGAGCCTATTACCCCAGTATCAGCCTTCGATCCGCAGAATACACAGTCAAGTTTAGATTGGACGGAAGGGGGATATGTGTTTCATGCACCTCACTATTCTTAAATTACGTCTGACAAGAATTCGTTGAACGTGCTATCTCCATGATAATATAATTTATGTTCGACCCTGCCTATTATATGTCAGAAAACTCTACTATAATGAGGCTCATTATAACACTATTTTCCAATATGAAACAGTTTCTCCCACCAATCAGAGCTCAAGAAACAGTTGTTTGACCAATAAGATAATTAGATGCGCTGAGTTCCATGGCCTTCTAATTTAAATTTCACTGCTTGGCCTAGTGTCATAGTAGGATAATCGAGGAGGCCATGGCCAAATACAAGGCATTCTCTGCGTCTCATGCGCTGTGTTCAGTACATAAAACTGGCGAAATCTCGACAGATATTTATGAATATTTGTGTTCGAACATAAAATAGTTATAATAATTATCGTCGAACATAAGCAGTCGTATGCAACTCGCCTATAATGGTAATTAAGACACTCGTTTACATTATTTAAATGACTCCTGGTGGTTCCGTATGGATATGTTAGAATAGTTATTAACAAGAAATGAACATCCGCCTGAATCAATAATATACAGATAAAATTAATTATTTAACTTGTTTTCAGTTTCAGTGCATGTTTCGAGAATTAATTACATTTTATCCCCTTCATCAGTTATTGAAAAAACAAAAACAAAGCGTAGCAATGTAATAAGATACGTATTTAAAACCTAATATGGTGCACCATAAAATTTAGGGTATAAGAACAGAATAAAATGAAATGAAATAGATGGTGACGGTGTTCAGCTGCTCATGACAAATAGTAGTTCCTTGAAATGTAACACCAATGCTTCACCAATCCGTGTAGCTCTATAACCAATGAAGAGCCAGTATGCTTAAAGATCCAAATACAGTATAGCCTTTTCAAAACAAACCCGACGTGATGGAAAGTGATCATAGGTTAGTTTAAAGCATATGGTGTCTGAAAAGAAAGCAATGGAAAAACAGATAAAATTAAACAGTGACAAAGTTGAAAAATATATAAAAATCTAATTTAAACGACATTGAAAGATTATAAATCAAATACATATGATAACTTACATGAGATTAGGACAACGTTACATTTAGAAAGTGATTTGTCTATTGTTTAACATTTTATGGGCGTAGCATAGTCCAAAGCTATTGTTATTGTTAATAACTATATTAAGACACTCGTTGCATAATGTGCTATAATAGTCCAGTCAGTGGTTTTAAGCCATCATGCCGAGACGGATATAGGTCGTAGTTCACTGAAATCGAAAAAAAAAAAGTCCTCTCGGCACGCCGGAAGGCGGAGGTTGATTTCACCGGACAAACTTGGGGATAGGCGAAAATAGGCAGAATATGCAGGTTTTCGTAGAAGGATCAGACCTCATTTATTGCGAGAAGGTATTTTATAATTGGAGCTTAATTAACTTTGTTTTTCGTCATTTTATGCTTATTTTAAACATTTTATTGTCTTATGGGAACGGTAACCTTCTTGTCATTTGGGGTCCATTTTTATACTTGTGGTCACACTGTCCTTATGCAAGGTTTCGACACTGATGTGTAACTATGTAACGGTCTGTTACTTCTTCACGCAAAATTATATCTCCCGCAGAGATTTTGGTTGGTTCCTCAGTTTAGGGGCTGCGACAACGCGGTCATGTAACCCCGTGTACTTAGGGATGGCTGTATTAGTCTGTAATTCAGGTAAGGACTGCAGACGGTCAATTTCAAGCATTAGTTCCTAATGTTGCTACCAGGTACTACCGTCAACGACACCTACCTGTGAACTTGGCTACTAGATGCCACCGCAGCCAGCAACTCGCAACGAACGTTGGAACTTCCCCTCCAAAGGAAAGCATACTGAGGGATTTTTAGCGCTCTTAGAAAATCCGACGACTTCGGCCGGCTTTGAAACCGCGACCTTGGGCACAGACATTCTGCATGCTACCAGTTACGTCACCGAAGCCGCTTCCCACTTAGTCAGATGTCAAAGTCAACCCCAGGCACCATCCAGCCCATGACGGGCTAAGGCCGACCAAGCGACCGCTGCCCAGCCATTTGGCCTGCAGATATTGGGGTGACGCGTGATCAGCGCGTCGGGTCCCCTCGGCCGTTAATATTGGTATTCGTGATCGGGGTGCTGTCTCACTGTCAGACAGCTACTCAATTGTCCTCATGAGGCTGAGTGCACGCCGTTCCAACCCTCACGTCAGTTTTAAAATCCCTGACGGAGCCGGGGATCGAACCCGGGGCCTCCGGGTGAGAGGCAGGCGCGCTACCCCAACACCACGGGGCCGGCTTAGTCAGATGGAAATACTGAATCTGATCTCGTGCAAGTGCGTTGTCATGGCAACGGCTCATCCCTCATCAATTTAGTAGTGTTGCCATGGCAACCTCTGATAGCTCTTGGCATTTTCTTATAATTCCGAAATCATTTTTCTCATCCCTTGGTGTATTGGTGGGTCATATCAAAAATTCTTTCAGACAAAAGTTTTAGGTAATTATTAGGGGAATATTGTCCATTTTGTACGGTTTTGATATTGTGCCTATTAAGAGAGATATGATTAATGTTTCCCGAAAAACCCACTTTTTTCCACCCCTTTGGTCAATGGTTGGTGCTATCAAATACTTATTTGACATAAATTGTTGGCACTTATCCGTCACATATTATGAACTTTGAATGGATTCGATATTTCACGTATTAAGAGAGTTATAGCGAAATTTCAATTTTTCGAAAAAAGTCCCCCATTTTCACCCCCTTCGACCGATTTTGCCCATTAACGAACTCGACCGAGATTTTATAGTGATACATATTATGTAAAAAAATCAAAGTGATTGGTGCAAAATTACGGCAGTTATCGTGTCCACAAGAAACTGATATATATATACATTAATTATATATAAACTTTTGAACTGACGGTGGTTTTGGGGTCTGGGGGATGTGAAACGCGAAGATATGTCGAAATTTTCCGGAAGTCGAAACATGGGACCCATTGCAATAGTTAGCTTTCTAATGAAATCTACCTAAAAGTCTTTTAAGCTTACCGTTAGAGATACCGGGCGAAGCCGTGGCGGGTTGCTATTATACAGATATTATCTATACATAAACTTTTCAACTGACGGTTGTTTTGTGGTCTAGGTGATGTGAAACGCGAATATATGTTGACATTTTCCGGAAGTCAAAAAATGCAATAGGTAACTTTCTAATGAAGGTTGGTTGGTTCCTTAGTTTAGAGGCTGCGGCAACGCGGACATGTAGCCCCGTGTACTTTGTGTGTGTGTGTGTGTGTGTAGAATCTGTCTGATAACCGGTGTTAATTGTGGTGGCTATATTAGTGTGTGTTATCGGTTTTTAATTCAAGTAAGGACTGCAGACAATAATTTCAAGTAGTTCCTGCTTTCGCTATCAAATGCTACCGTCAACGACACCTGGGAACTTGGCTGCTGCTAGATGCCATCGCAGTGACGAACGTTGGAACTTAAGAGCATTAATCAAACCTAACCTAAAAATTTTGCTTCACACAAGGTTAGGTGGTGAAGGTTCTTTTATATGGCATAACTCTATGACAGGGACCAGCCGGTTTTACTTCCCCTCCGAAGGAAGGCATAATGAGGGATTTTTAACGCTCTTAAAAATCCGACGACTTCGGCGATCTTGGGCACAGAAGCTCAGTACGCTACCAACTACGCCACTGAAGCCGCCTTTCTAATGAAATCTAACTAATAGAGTTTGACAACTAATAATATGTTGAAAGATGTGATATGGGGACTTATCTGAAATATTAAAATATTAATTGTTTATAAGACAACACTCAAACATGGCTTCAAAGCTATCTTTATGTCTACAATTAGTCGAGAAGAAGGAGTTCAGATCCAACTTAAATGTCAAACTAATAATAATAATAATCATAATAATAATAATAATTAGGGCTCGGATTTTTAGGTGCTAAAACGGGAAAATATTTATTTTTTATGTATTAAAAATACCAGAAATATGTGACAAAAAAGTAAAAATATTTAATTATAATTTAGTTTATTAATGTGATTATAAACAATATGCAGTACCCATGAATGCAATTTATGCTATGCCTCCCTGACTACAATATACGAGATACATCTTCGGGTTGTCCAGCACAAATGACCGACGATTATCGCGAAACACTTATTCTGAAGGCGCGAAACTGCGGCAATATGTTTCTTGCCCTTGAGGTGTTGTGGAACTTGAGATCGCTGTTCAGCCAAGATTGCTCTCCCACATGGTTGGCAGGACAGAACGCCCCCATCAGAAGTTAAATTATCTTTAAATTCTGCAACAGACGATAACTTGCAGTTGTTTTTATATTAGGCATCGTAGAACTGCCTTACACTTCACAGTGCCAGAAATGAACTGCATGTGAGTGACGCTGGTCCCAGGTAGCTGGGGGAGGGGGAGGTCTAGCACGTGGTGCAATATGGCTATGGACAAGGATATCCCTGGCTTCCACAGTGAGTGGCACGGGGCGACAAGTTAAGAATAACACAGTTGCAGTCTGACATACGCTCTGCATGAAGATTAGATAGCTCACAGTTTCTCCCCGTTGAAGTAACACAGAACTAAAATGCAATAAACTGAAAGATCTATGCATACTGATTTTAAAATATGTAAATATTATGTCTTTTTATGTGCTAATAAGTGAAAAGCAGGAATTTATGTATTTATAGAAAAATATGCTTGAAATATGTATTTACATAAAAGATATTTATTTACCTAAAAATCCTAGCCCTAATAATAATAATGTTATTGGTTCTACGTCCCTTTTAATAACTGTGGCATCTAGAGACGCCAGGATACCGGATTGTCAGTGAAACTGCTAACACGTGTCCCTCACATTTTCGCACCCTCAAATGGCAACTGGCTGCGCCAGGATTTGATCCTGCAACCTAGGGCACATCAAGCGAGATTGTTATCGCTGAACCACGCAGAATTGAGCGAAGTTACAGTAGATTTAAGTCTCCACTCAGACACTCAGCAATATCAGACCATACATTTCGCACTATACGGTGAAGGAAATGACATTAACAGATTCATCGAGTTGCCATTTCTCGTCCAATCGATTCGGAACGCGACGCCTAGCTCCACTCGGCAGCAGCAAGCGGAGGCGAACATTCGAGACCGTCTCCAGGCACAGGTAAGGTCATCATCAGACTGAGTGCACCAAGGTTCATCCCTCGTGACTGATCTGAAATCTCAGGCAGAGGCATGAAACAATCCCCCTGGGATTCACAACAAATGTGATATGGATACGCAACAACGGAATCCCGAGCTGAGTCCGGCATTGTGCCGGACTCCTCATTCTCATCCTTCCTGTATAACCTTTAGTCAACTCTTAGCTTGCTACGGTGGGTGAGTGGACAGCGTGTCGGTCTACTAACCCCAAGATTGCAGGTTCGCTCCTGGCCGTGGTAAGTGATTTTTGAAAGGCGGCAAAAATACGACACGCATGTCATACGATGTTGGCATGTCAAAGAACCCATTTGAATTCAGTAGGCCGTCTTCATAATGGCAAAATTAATCTCGGGAGTTTCCGTCAACACAAAGTTCCTCATTTCTCTACTAGAAAGCGCTATAGTGTTCAAGGAGCTTTCATAGTGATTCAAGGAACAACGAAATTCGACATGCAAGTTACCCTCTGGGTGTCAAATTACAAAGCTTGCACCCGGCACCCGAGGCCATACGATATTATTATTATTATTATTATTATTAGTCAAATCTTGTTCTATTTCCGATGCCCGACGATATTCATACCACCGAGGCCTAGGGAGTCTTTGATATTGCCGCATTAAATCACCCTTGTCTCACTCATCTTTCTCTTTATTCTCATTTTACGAGGGGTCAGACCTCTTCTTCTACTGAAAATCCACAACCTGTTTCCAGTCAACCGACTGGATCAGGAATGGAATGAATGAAGCCCCCATCTAGCGGCGAGGACGTGAACTGTGCCGGCTGCCGAAGCCTATCGCACTCCCCTGGGGCAATGATTACATGAATGACAGATTAAATGAAATGAAAGTGGAGAGCGTAGCTGGAATGAAATACTGACAGGAAAACCGGAGTACCCGGAGAAACAGCCTGTCTGCCTCCACTTTGTCCGGCACATGGAGTGACCGGGATTTGAACCACGGACCCAACGGTGAGAGGCCGGCGTGTTGCCGCCTAAGCCACGGAGGCTACACCTCTTCTTCTATTATGTGGTATTATTATTATTACCGGATGAGTTAGTCGTGGTCGTTACGGCGTGGCTGCAGGCAGTCGCTCACATCCGGGAGCCGAGGAGGTTCGAATCCCTCTGCTGGCAACCTTGAAGATGATCTTCTGTGGTTTCCCATCTTCCTTCCAGGCAAATGTCGGGGTTGGTCCCTAACTATAGACCACAGCCGCTACCTTGCAATTCCTCGTCCTTACATTCACACTTTCCTCCCCAGACAACACTCCACACGTGACGGTACTTGTAGCTCACCCCATGGGTGTCCGCATAGAAGGAGCTACAAACTCTGGCGAGCCGAACATGTCCTCGGAAACTTCCGGCACTAAAAGCCATACACGAAAAAAAAAAATATAGACTATATATTGTACCCTTAGGTTACAATATATTCTTTTATTTGCGAATTGACCACTTAGGATCACGCCACAATTTCACTGTTATAGTTGTAATTTCCTGTGCCTCCATTACTCCTTCACACGATCGCTGTGCTGCTGCCGTTGTTCGGCCGTCCAAGCTCTTCTGGTCTTTGTAGTTCGTCTCTCGTTATGAAACCCTTCCAAATTGTGTATACTGTTTCGAAACGTATCCCTTTCCAACATTTGGCCTCTGGGATGTTAGATCTTTCAAGGTCTTTCCGAGTTTCTTTAATCCATGATGTAGTTGTTTTTTGTTCCAGAAGTAGTCAAAAACTACTTGGTTAATCTGGATTTGTCCAATCTGTACATGTGCCTAAGAAATATTAGCCTCCGTTTCCCCATGGTCGCAGAGATGTATTCTACATTATGGTAGACTTCGGCGTTGGTCGAAGTTTCCATCCGTTTTCCGTTGGATTGGGCCCATGATTTTCCGCAGGATTCTCCTTTCCAGGACCTCGAACTTCTCTAGCCTGTAGTTCATTGGAAGGCATTCACAGGCGTACAGGCATTCTGTTTTGACTACAGTGTCGTAGTGCTTTATTTTGGCGTTCCAGGAAATGCATTTCTTGTTATAGATGTTTTTTCTAAGCCCATACGCTCTCTCCATTTTTGAGATCCTATCGCCTATGATTATTATTATTATTATTATTATTATTATTATTATTATTATTATTATTATTATTATTATATACATAGATCATACAAGAAGAAAAAGAGCAAGGTCCACATACATATTTCTACTTCACGGGGACAACATACATGTACGAGGTAAGTTTCGGCATTTTATTGCACGAGCAGATGGTATACTAGTTGACAAAAACAATCGCTCGTGGCTGGTTCAACGACGGAAGAAGCCTCAGCGAAAGGGGAATTACGCATGTGCAGAGCGCCGACGAAGAGAGAGGAGCAGCAGACCGGCGTGCCCGATATCATTCAATCGGTCGCTGGTGTTGCATTTTCAGTGAAGTGTGGAGGATGAAGATCGAAGTGAGTGTCCCTCCACGTCCACATTGCTCGAGTAGAGGACATGGTGTTAGTGGACAGGTGCATAACGGTGTCAGACGTGGGCTCCACACTGTGTATTGTTCGTGCCTGTGTCCATCACATGCTCTATGATGTATTCGGTTACCGAAAAGTGTCCGCAAGACGGGTGCCGAGAAACCTGACCCCGGAGCAGACTGCGACATTTCGCAGCGCACCGAGTTTTACCAGAGTGGTTTCTTCAAACTGATTGCATGCTACAACAAGTAAGTTACCTCAATGTCGGTGGTGACTATGTCGAAAACTAGTGCAATGAGTAGAGTTGATGATGCCATGGTGTATCTCAGTTTGACAATGAAGGGTCACTGGGGAAAAAATTACGATACTTATTGAGGTTGTAGCACTATCCAGGGTGGGGCTACACACACCCTGCCGCCTTTGGGGCCTTGAGCAGAAGGCAGGAGATACTGTGAGCCCTTGAGAGTGTAGCCATATCCAGGGTGGGGTTCACACACTCTGCCTCCTTTAGGGCCATGTGCAGAAGGCCGGAGATACTATGAGCCCTTGAGGGTATAGCCCTATCCAGGGTGGGGTACAAACACCCTGCCTCCTTTAGGGCCTTGAGCAGAAGGCTGGAGAATCTGTGATCCCCTGAGGGTGTAGCACTTACTATCCAGGGTGGGGCTACACACACCCTGCTGCCTTTAGGGCCTTGAGCAGAAGGCAGGAGTTACTGTGAGCCCTTGAGTGTGTAGCCCTATCCAGGATGGGGTACAAAAACCCTGCCTCCTTTAGGGCCTTGAGAAGAAGACGAGAGATACTGTGAGCCATTGAGTGCGTAGCACTATGCAGGGTGAGGCTACACACACTCTGCCTCCTTTAGGGCCATGTGCAGAAGGCCGGAGATACTATGAGCCCTTGAGGGTGTAGCACTATCCAGGGTGGGGCTACACACACTCTGCCGCCTTTAGGGCCATGTGCAGAAGGCAGGAGATACTGTGAGCCCATGAGGGTGTAGCCCTATCTAGGGTGGGGTACAAAATCCCTGCCTCCTTTAAGGCCTTGAGCAGAAGGCAGGAGATACTGTGAGCCCTTGAGGGTGTAGCACTATCTAGGGTGGGGTACAAAATCCCTGCCTCCTTTAAGGCCTTAAGCAGAAGGCCGGAGATACTGTGAGCCCTTGAGGGTGTAGCCCTATCTAGGGTGGGGTACAAAAACCCTGCCTCCTTTACGGCCTTGAGCAGAAGGCCGGAGATACTGTGAGCCCTTGAGGGTGTAGCCCTATCTAGGGCGGGGTACAAAATCCCTGCCTCCTTTAAGGCCTTGTGCAGAAGGCCGGAGATACTGTGAGTCCTTGAGGGTGTAGCCCTATCTAGGGCGGGGTACAAAATCCCTGCCTCCTTTAAGGCCGTGAGCAGAAGGCCGGAGATACTGTGAGCCCTTGAGGGTGTAGCCCTAACTAGGGTGGGGTACAAAATCCCTGCCTTCTTTAAGGCCGTGAGCAGAAAGCCGGAGATACTGTGAGCCCTTGCGGGTGTAGCCCTATCTAGGGTGGGGTACAAAATCCCTGCCTCCTTTAAGGCCATGTGCAGAAGGCCGGAGATACTGAGAGCCCCTGAGGGTGTAGCCCTATCCTGGGTGGGGTACAAACACCCTGCCTGCTTTAGGACCTTCGGCAGAAGGCAGGAGATACCAGGAGTGGGGACGATACATTGTTGGTCCTGTTTTAAGCAGATGTCTACCCCTGAGCACAGCAATCGATACACATCCAGTCTCTTCGTCATATTTTGTATTTATCTAGCAAGCGATATAATTAATGATTTACCAGTGAGGCTCCAACAAGGCGCGAGACATGCTGGCGTAATTATCACCTTCACATGCACAATATTAGATCGCTAAACATACTACCCATTTTAACTAACATTCTAAGACTACAGTAGCTATAAGAAATTAGTACAAAATAAAATAAATCCAAACCAAACTAAACTAAACAAACTAAATGAACTAAACTAAACAAAACTAAGCTAAACAAAACTCAATTAAACTAAACAAAATAAACTAAACTAAATTACAATAAAATACACAAAACTCAATTAAACTAAACAAAATAAACTAAATTAAAATAAAATAAACACATGAAATTAAAATAAAATAAACAAAATAAACACAACTAAATTAAAATAAACTTAACAAAACTAAACTAAACTAAACAAAACAAAACAAAATAAACAAAACTCAATTAAACTAAACAAAATAATCTAAACCAAATTACAATAAAATAAACAAAACTAAATTAAAGTAAGCTAAACAAAATAAACCTAACTAAACTATACAAATTAAATCAAACAAACCATACTAAACTAAACTAAACCAATATAAACTAAAACCAAATAAGCTAAACTAAACAAAATAAACATAACAAAACTGAACTAACCAATATCACAGACAATATACTCATGGATAAAACAGCCAAAACCATAACCAAGGGCAAGAACAACGGTTCCAAGTCAAAGTCAAACCCAAGAGAAAGATTCAAATCTCAGATGAAAGGAAAGCACAGAACATTAAATAGTGATTGATTTAATGTATGCCAAAGTTGGGTGAAATGAATAAAAGAATAATAATAACTAGGGTTCGGATTCAAGCATATTTGCATTTTTTTTTCCTGAATAGTACACATTGAAAGAAGCCTTTCGGTGGTATTTTCACCTCTCTGGGACCAACAGAATTGAAATTTATCAAGCATATAAATGCATAAAACCGCGGTTTTCAGAATAGAAACATATAAATGCATATTCTTGTGGTTTTCGTCCAAATAGTTTGCTTTTCTTTGAATACCCCACCTCGGATTCGGGCCTTGACCATCCTTAAGGTTCGAAAACAGAAATAATAACATTATTGAAAAGCCCATCTGGGGCGAATAATAGAACCGCAGGTTTTTAACCTTTAGTGAGGTCGTTTTCGTCACTGAAACTTTTATTGACTGATTTAAGAAAATCATTCAAAGCTGAAAACATAGAAAACAATGTTGTTGTACAGACCAATGCAGATCTACTTCAATGACTCGCCTATAATTCTGAACATTTTGTAAATGAACTTTTAAACTGTAACTTTTATAAGAAAACTTCTCTTATATATACTTGAAAAACTGGAATACGAGTATATTGCAGTGTATCATACATACATTTAGAAAATAAAGCTCGTATATAAAGGTATGTTATTGGTTTTTTCGTTTCACTTTCCTTTCAGTAGTTTTAACGGTGTTTTCGAGCATATTCTGCATATTTAACCGCATATAATGGGGTTTTTGAGCATATCTATCGAGCATATAATGGTTTTTAAGCATATATATCGAGCATAAAAAACATGGTTTTCGAGCATATCTGGAGATTTTATCGAGCATATCGATCCGAGCCCTAATAATAACATTCATGATTCGATGTTTTGCATTTTTTTAATAAAAATCTGAAGATTTCATCAATAATAGTAATGCGTGTATCGTCTCTATGCTGTTACACCCAATACATTTTCGCATCATGTTTTAAAGGCATTTAATGGACTATACAAAGCAAATCGCCTGATAAATCCAATTATATTCTCAAACGATAAATCCCTTTCACCCCCCCCCCCCCCTCACTCCTCCCCTTTCCCCTCAACCACTCTCAACTCCCACTTTAATATTCAATACAAAACACATATATACACCCATTTTTCCGCGGGACCATAACTCCAAAATCAATACATGACAACGTTGGGACAAAACAAAAAGAAAATCTCCTCTTTCATATGCCATTAACTTTCTCTGATAATACATGATAAATATACACGTTTTCAAATATCGACCAATCTTCCTCATATTATCCCCAGAGAGTCGATATGCTCAATATAAGCAGATTATATACTTAAGTTGGCTGTATTAGTAATTCATGATGTCGATGGCAGGGATGTATGTATGGTCACTGCATTAGTATTGGATATACGTAATGTTTAATACAGAATGAACTCGTTCCGACATAATAATCAGTAAATGGTATTACAGTTAACTCCATTTGTTCAATTCTTTTATCATCTTACACTTAATCTCTTCTTTGAAGTGAATAATAGTACTGCAAGTCATACAAATGGTACTATCCTCACATTTATTTACTTTATTTACTTTAGTGTATTGCATAAAATACATTTAAGTGGAGAGATAAAGCTTTATGTGACAGTGTTCTGTATAATAATCACATGTCATAGGGATAATTTATGTTATGAAAGGTGTTGCTTGTTGAATCGTGGAGACATTTTTCGACGCATTTTCTTATGAATTCCTACAATCCAGAAACATTATTTCTTGTATCTCCTTGATCTTCAGTAGAGCCAACCGTATACAAATTGTAAAAGTAATAATAGACTAATAATTCAAAGATGCAGTAACAGGCACAAAATCCAAAGTGAAGTTCATGGGAGAACTGTCCCGGTCGTTTGAAATCAAGACGGGTGTAAGAAAAAGGCGACGGACTTTCAACAATACTATTCAACTGCAACTCAGTGCTTATACGTAAATCAAGGAATAAGCCCGATCTGCTTATGGAGGAAATCAGGAGGGATTAAAGTCAACTGTTTGGCCTTTGCAAATGACTATGCGATACTCGCGGAATGCCCAAGGGAAGCGATCACTCTGATTAACCTCTTAGCAAAGATTGCCAATAAGACGGGACTCAGGATCTCGATAGAGAAAACAAAATTCATGATAAATGACGCACAAGGGCCGAAATTCCTTGAAACGGAGATAGGGCGGATTCAGAGGATAAAGAAATTTAAATATCTCGGTGAAACGATACAAGACAATGGTCTAGAGAAAGCTGCGGTAGGCGATAGGATCTCAAAAATGGACAGAGCGTATGGGCTTACAAAAACATCAATAACAAGAAATGCATATCCTGTAACGCCAAAATAAAGCACTCAGACACTGTAGTCAAAACAGAATGCCTGTACGCCTGTGAATGCCTTTCAATGAACTATAGGACAGAGAAGTTGGAGGTTCTGGAAAGGAAAATCCTCCGGAAAATCATGAGCCCAATCTAGACGAAAACAGGATGGAAACTTCGGAGAAATGCCGAAGTCTACCAGAATGTAGAAAAAATCTCTGCGACCATGAGGTAACGGAGGCTAATATTTCTTGGACACATGTACAGATTAGACAAATCCAGATTAACCAAACAGTTGTTTGACTACTTCTGGAACAAAAAACAACTACATCATGGATTAAAGAAATTCGGAAAGACCTTGAAAGATCTAACATCCCAGAGGCCCAAATGTTGGAAAAGGGATACGTTTCGAAACAGTATACACAATTTGGAAGGGTTTCATAACGAGAGACGAGCTACAAAGACCGGAAGAGCTTGGACGGCCGAACAACGGCAGCAGCACAGCGATCGCATGAAGAAGTACTGGACGCAGAGGAAATTACAACTAAAACTGTGAAATTGTAGCGTGATCCTAAGTGGACAATTCGCAAGTTTAAAAAAAATAGACTAATCATTACAATTAAAAAGTAAAAATACATTACCGGTACATACAAATTATATTTAATACAGGGTCTTTATATTTGCTTGGCAAGGTCATTCTCGCTTACGCACTCAGCCAGTGACGGCTCAGTTGCCGGCGACCGCGCGCGTGTATGTAGCCTACGGCAGAATACGGTGCTTAAAATTAGTATCATACATTTTTACTCACCATATTTACAGTAGATGCTGAAAATGTTCCCCATCCGCTGCCAAACATAACCGGCATCTCCTTATGAAGTTTCCGGTTACTCCCGTTAATTTAGCTTAAGTAAGAAAATAACGACCTTTACGTCTATTTTTATTTATTTACTGAACCTGTATGTTTGAGTCTCAGCCAGTTGTTTTATTGTCCGATTTATAGGAATGGGTCTCCCTGGAAATTTCACTGGAAACTTTTGTCTTGTGCTAGCGCACGATTTCCTGCACTTTATGTACGTATTATGCTGATATATTCGTTAGCGAAACGAATATTTCACATAAGCATTACAGTACTATACACAATCACAATAAAACACTATACAATACGATATACAGTACACAGTAGCTTTATAAAACACCCAATTAGCTCGGAGCTCACACGTCTACCGCAGCAAAAGCGTGTGAATACGGCCGGAGACCGCGCGCGCCAACCTGTAACAGCCGGCTATTGGCCGGGGACCGCCAGCAAAGGTCGAGCGGAATCGCCTTGCAAAGCAAAAATAAATACCCTGTATTAATACTAACTAAGCTTAGTGAATATAGTAAAGTATAAAAATTAATATTAGGCTATAAATAAATGTTTATAAACATTAAAATGGGAAATATATAATTTAAAATAAATAACTTCATAAACATTTAAATTATAAAATACAGAAAAATTAAAATAAATCAATGCATAAAAAACGAACAAATAAATAAATAAATAAATAATTTAGAGAGATGAGAATTCTCCGGAACATCCTCGGTCCTGTAAAAGTAGATGTAGAATTTCGTAGGCGACATAACTCCAAGCTCTACGAACAAATAGAGAAATTATCCGATTGTGCGAGGAAAAAGAGATCATATCGCGAGATTACCTTCCACAATCGTTTGATCAGTTTCTGGCACAATAAGAAGGTTCGTACCACGTGGTTGACGGAAACTGAGAAGGACATTAACGAACTGGAAATATCAGATCTGCAGGCTGTGAGGCGTGCTTTGAAGGAAGTCCATGGTTTTCAGGAGAAACCTCGGAGGAAAGGTACCCCCCTGGACTACTGAAAGAAAGGAGTTACACCGGCAGGAAATGCGTCAATACTGGGCGAAGATCAAGACCCTCAAGTTGAATGAACGTGGTCCTAAGTAGGAGAGATGAAGAAAAAGAAGGAGAAGAAAGAAAGAAAGAAAGAAAGAAAGAAAGAATGAAACAAACAAACTAGCTAACTAAATAAATAAATAAATAAATAAATAAAGATAGAACCCAGCTTTGAAACATATCTACGTTAAATTAATTAATTTATTAAGATGCACTCAAAGGAGTATTAGATAGTAATTACAAAGAAGATATACAGTGTGTCCGCAAAGTCTCTCCGCAGCGAGTGTCTCACCTCGCGGAACGTGTTGGGTTGGCAGTACATTCATGTTATGTTGTTACAAGGAAAACAATTACATTAAATTAAGTAAATTAAATGCTCAAAACTATCACACTATGCTCCGTAAAGTTTCCACAAGCACGGAAAACCTCTTCCACTAAATACTCACGCTCTCTAGTAGTATCCACTGCGGAGAGACTTTGTGGACACACATTATGCCAAAATAGTTAGCTCTTGCTATATTCAGAAAAATACATTTCCCTCTTAGCACATACAGTGAAATGGTATCTTTCACAAGGTTGGTTGCACATTACACACACGCAATTGTCATTTGGCTCATGAAACTTTTCGTTTTGACAGATTTAGTGGTGGAAGCCGTGAATCGCGATTCTGGTGAGGACATTTCTTAACTTTTGATTTTGGTTCTCCCATCTTCTCTCGATCATTGCGTCTGTAGAGTAACAATCTGGATGTATTTCTCGACGTTTCTTTACCCTGGTCTCGATAAGAGTCATCGCTTGAATAGTGTTTGGGAGAGATAACTGAATTCGTAGTTCCAGTACATAAAAAGTTATCTCGTTAATTCGTAGACGAGTCTGGATGGGGCTGATTTTGCAACTCCTAGAGTTCCTTTTAAGAATCTGGCTTTTATTTTCTCTATTGTTTTTAGATCCGTTAGGGATAGTTTTTCCCTAATCACTTCAAGACCATACGTTAGGGTTGGGCTTATTTTTGCGTGGAAATAATGCCATGGCTGTTTGTAAAGAGAGAGACGTTATATTTTTATGTCGTATATTCCCCTTATGTTAAAACATGGGAGATATGCGGGACACCGCTATGGGCAGATGACCTCTGATCATCAATCATTTTCTTATTTGTTACCTTTCAAATCTTTCATATTAATCAAAATTTCCTTATAATAAATAATGACCCAAAAATTAAATGTTGTTTATTCTCTTTACTTCTACTAACAGTTCGGTCTTCCGAAAACCTTCCCTGAAATAACTCCGTCTGCTGATGACATGGAGACACGAGAAATCTCAATTACTTTCTTGAAGCATGCAGAGTATAGCTACTTTGTATCTGTTCGTCATCTTCTCAGCGACAGTTTCCAGCAGTTTCATCCCATTTCTCTAAATCATCCTGTATACATCAACTTTCAGATGAGTGACTCACAGCATTCAGAATCCCTCGGAAGATAACCGTCAACATGCAAAAGCTGATTATGAGACTGAAGTACTTACCGGTGTTGTATTGTGATGTGATGTAGAGAATGTAGCAAGCGGCTGGATATTCTATACCGACACGGCTAACCTACAAACACGAAAACAAGCAGGTAATGTCTACTATATACTTAATCAATTCGCTATTTCGTTTTATCACAAGTCACTAATAAAGGAACATACAAAACTACATAATGATAGCTGTGACCTAGAAGGGCTGATATCATGGGTTTGTTGGTCATCTATGATGCTGTTTGAGTCTTCAGTCTTTTCACTGGTGTGATAAACAGACAGACAGACAGTAAGTGAGTAAGTAAGCAAGTTCTCCAAAGCTCCCTCTCGTGAGCTAATCGTTTCACCTCTGCATAGCTTCCTCACCCTACATCCGAGGCAAATTGTTTAACATATTCTAACCTCGGTCTACCCCTACAGTTCATGTCCTAGACCAGTGATGAACGAAGCAAAGAGGATATGAAAAGTAGGTTAGCTCAGGCAAGGAAAGCATTTTTACAGAAAAGGAATCTGTTGACATCGAATATAGATTTAGGTATTAGGAAGTCATTTTTGAAGGCCTTTGTCTGGAGCGTGGCTCTCTATGGAAGTGAAACTTGGACTATTGGTGCAGCAGAAAAGAGGAGAATTGAAGCGTTTGAGATGTGGTGTTACAGGAGAATGATGAAGATCAGATGGGTAGATAGAGTTACAAACGAAGAGGTATTAAGACGAGTGGGTGAGGAGAGATGTTTCTGGCGACTGCTAATGAAGAGAAGAAATAGGTTGGTAGGACACATACTAAGACACCCAGGAAAAGCAAGCTTAGTTATGGAAGGAAGGGTTGAGGACAAGAACTGTGGGGGTAGACCAAGGCTAGAATATGTTAAACAGATTGCCTCGGATGTAGGGTGTGGTAGCTATGTAGAGATGAAACGATTAGCTCAGGACAGGGAGGCATGGAGGGCGGCATCAAACCAGTCAAAAGCCTGAGGACTCAAACAAGAAACAACAACCCTTCCTTCCATAACTAAGTTTGCTATACCTGGGTGCGTGTCCTACCAACCTATCTTTTCTCATCATTATCAGACACCAGAAACATCTCTCATCGCCCACTCCTCTTAATACCTTTTCATTTGGTACTCTATCTACCCATCTGATCTTCATCATTCTCATGTAACACCACATTTCAAATGCTTCTATTCTCCTATTTTCTACTGCGTCAAGAACTCAAGTATCACTTCCATAGAGCGCCACCCTCAAGACAAAGGCTTTCAAAAATGCCTTTTTAATACCTAAATCTATATTTGATTTCAACAGATTCCTTTTATGTAGAAATGCTTTCCTTGCCTGAGCCAACCTACTTTTTATATCCTCCTTGCTTCGTTCAACTTTGGTTATTTCGATTCCTACGTAGCTGAAGTCTCCTACTTCAAACCCGGCCTACCTTGGTGACAGACAAACAGCTTGACCAGTGCGTCAGCACGCAAGTACGTCAGTAAGTAAGTAAGTAAGTAAGTAAGTAAATAATAAGTGAGTGAGTGCGTGAGTAAGTAATTAAGTAAGTAAGTAAACAAGTAAGTAAGTTAGTAAGTAAATAAAAAATTACAGACAGTCTGAAAGACTAGACGTTATATCATTTCAAATGACGCATGCTACAAATGCTACACATGTTAGAAAGGCTTCGCTCGAAGCCCCAGGACTCTTTCAACAGACTCCATTACCCATTAACGTAGGCTTCCCGCGGGCACCTCGTTAAGTGTCACCCTGTAATTTGCTCTGACATCCTGCACCCTGAATTGTTATCTGGCATCTTGTATATCTCTTTAGAAGTCACCCTGTATTCTTGTGGGAGTCACCCTGTATTCTTCTCTGCCATTTTGTACACCTCTTTAAGAGTCACCTTGTATTCTTAACTGGCATCTTGTATATCTCTTTAGGAGTCACCCTGTATTGTTATCTGGCATCTTGTATTGACATCCTGCACACCTCTTTAGGAGGCACCCTGTATTCTTATCAGGTATCTTGTACACCTCTTTAGAAGTCACCCTGTATTCTTGTGTTCGCTTCGCTCAAAGCCCCAGGACTCTTTCAACAGACTCCAATAACCATTAGCTTCTGCTTCCCGCGTGGCTGCATGACGTAACGCACTCAGTTCCCGCGCGGCTGCATGACGTCACTTCCGTCTCCGTCTCCGTCTCCGTAACGCATAACGTTGGACCCAAGCATAACGACGAAGTCGACAAGATCATTTGAAATGATAAAAATGGATTGCGTCTGTTAAGTCAGATGTGGAACAACTAGATATCCCACTGGAACAAACTCATGACCGTCAGATGTCCCAACGTCCCTTACAAGTAAGAAGATAATAATTAATGTTATTGGTTTTACGTCCCTTTTAACTACTGTGGTTTTTAGAGACGCAGGGGTGCCGGAATTTTGCACCGAAGGGGATCTTTAACGTGCCAGTAAATCTACTCCCTCGCACCCTCAAATGCCAGCTGACTGCGCCAGCATACGAACCTGCAACCTAGGGCCCAGCAAGCGAGAACGTTACCGCTGAGCCACGTAGCGAGTACAAGTAAGAAGACTACAGGAGCTAAGTGGACAGAAGAAAGAAGACGGACTATTGGGAGAAGTAAAAGAGGAAGAATAATAATAATAAGAAGAAGAAGAAAGCAAAAGATACGAGCCTTGCAGTAGTCGCATATGATGTGTAACATCTGACATGTTATCCGACTATGAAATTGAGATGAAATGTTTGTGAAGTCAACTGACATGTTATCCTACTCGTTTACTACACAGCTTGGACATTCATAAAATGTTAATTTACGCTCCGTTTTCATACTGGTACTATGATGAATTATAGATTGAATTGGAGATATACTACTGTCACACTGTTTGAACAAACATCACATATTATATTGTAAACTAGCTGTACCCGGAATGCGTTGCAATGCCAATCAAAGAAAGTGTTAGGGTTGTAACTTTGATTGTTACTGTGCTTTTGGATAAACAATATTTTTATCATTTTCCGTTAACCACATCTAAACTATTGTAAAATTGATTTCCTATCTGAAAAATAATCATGGGAGCGTGTTCAACAACTCAACAAAGTTTCATCGCAATGAAATGAATGATATATGAACGCATACGGGACTTTGTTGAAACGATTCGAGCGTCGTCACACATTTGTTGAATATACTCGTACGCTACATATTGTAAAATGGATTTACTAATTCGAAAACCTTCCCTGAAGTGTACACAACATCTCACCCAAGTTTAATCGCTATCGGACGAATGGTATATGAACGCATACGGGACTTTGTTGAAACGCTTCGCGCGTCTTACCTCATTTGTTGAATCTACTTGTGCGCTACCTATTGTAAAATGGATTTACTAATTCGAAAACCTTCCCTGAAGTGTACACAACATCTCACCCAAGTTTAATCGCTATCGGACGAATGGTATATGAACGCATACGGGACTTTGTTGAAACGCTTCGCGCGTCTTACCTCATTTGTTGAATCTACTTGTGCGCTACCTATTGTAAAATGGATTTACTAATTCGAAAACCTTCCCTGAAGTGTACACAACATCTCACCCAAGTTTAATCGCTATCGGACGAATGGTATATGAACGCATACGGGACTTTGTTGAAACACTTCGCGCGTCTTACCACATTTGTTGAATCTACTTGTGCGCTACCTATTGTAAAGTGGATTTACTAAGCCAGAAACCTTCCCTGGAGTGTACACAACAACTCACCCAAGTTTAGTCGCTATCGGACGAGTGGTATATGAACACATACGGGACTATGTTGAAACACATTGCGCGTCGTCGCTCATTTGTTTAATCTACTTGTGCGCTACCTATTGTAAAGTGGATTTACTAAGCCAGAAACCTCCCCTGAAGTGTACACAATATCTCACCCAAGTTTCATCGCTATCAGACAAATAGTATATGAACGTATACGCGACCTTGTTGAAAAGCTTCGCGCGTCGTTGCTCATTTGTTGAATATACTCGTGCGCTACACATTATAGCATGGATTTACGAAGCCAGAAACCTTGCCTGTTGTGTACACAACCTCTCACCCAAGTTTTATCGCTATCGGACGAATGGTATATGAACGCATACGGGACTATGTTGAAACACTTTGCGCGTCGTCGCTCATTTGTTTAATCTACTTGTGGGATAGCTATTGTAAAGTGGATTTACTAAGCCAGAAACCTTGCCTGTAGTGTACACAACCTCTCACCCAAGTTTCATCGCTATCGGACGAATGGTATGTGAACACATACAGGACTGTGTTGAAACGCTTCGCCCGTCGTCGCTCATTTGTTGAATGTACTCGTGCGCTACCTATTGTTAAGTGGATTCACTAAGCCAGAAACCTTGCCTGAAGTGTACAGAACTTCTCACCCACGTTTCATCGCAATGGGATGAATGGTATATGAACACATGTGGGACTTTCTTGAAACAAAGGCACGCCATTTTGTTGAAGCTACTCGCGCGCCATCTATTATAAATTGGATTTACTACGCCTATAACTTTTCCGGGACTATGCGCAACAACTCACCAAAATTTGATCGGAATCTTACGACTTGTATATGAACGGATCGCCATTACGCATTTGTTTAAACTACTCACGCGCTATCTATTGTGAAATGGATTAACTATACCTATGACCATCCCGGAAGTGTTTACAACAACTCACTAAAATTTGATCGCAATCGGATAAATGGTTTATGAACGCATGAAAGACGAACAAACGAACATTCATGTTTATATTTATACTAGCTGTATCCGGCATGCGTTGCAATGTAAATCAAAAAAGTGTTGGCGTTGTAACTTTGTATGTTGAAGTGCTTTTGGATTCAGAATATAGTTTTTCTTTTTCCGTTAACCACCTCTAAACTGTTGTAAAATTGATTTACTATCTCAAAAAATCATGGGATTGGGCTCAACAATTCACCAAAGTTTCATCGCAATGAAATGAATGGTAGCCTATATGAACGCATGCGGGACTTTGTTGAAACGATTCGAGCGCCATCACCCATTTGTTGAATATACTCGTACGCTACCTATTGTAAAATGGATTTACTAAGTGAAAACCTTCCTTGGCATGTACACAACAACTCATGAAAGTTTGATCGCAATCGGATGAATGGCATACGAACGCATACGGGATTTTGTTTAAACGATTCGCGCGCCGTCACTCACTTGTTGAATCTACTTGTGCGCCACCCATTGAAAAACGGATTTACTAATTCATACACCTTCGCAGGACTGTGCTCAACTCCCCAAAGTTTTATGATAATCGGATGGTATATGAACGCAAACGGGACTTGCTTGAAACAATTCATGCGCTCTCGCGCATTAATTGAATCTACTCGTGTGCTACCAATTGTAAAATGGATTTACTTAACCAGAAATCTTTGCGGGAGTGGAAACAACATATCTCCAAATTTCATTGCAATCGCATGAATGGTATATGAACGCATACGGAATATTTTTTAAACGATACGCACGCCGTTACTCATTTGTTGAATCTACTTGTCCGCTACCTATTGTAAAAATTATTTTCTAAGTCAGAAACCTTTTCTGCACTGTGCACAACAATTCAACCAAAGTTTCATAGCAATCGGTTGAATGGTATATGAACGCGTACGGGACTTTGTTTAAGCGATTCGCGTGCCGTCGCTCATTTGTTAAATCTACTTGTGGGATACCCATTGTAAAGTGGATGTACTGCCCCCGTAAATTGAATTATATTGAGACCACGGCGGCTGTATTGGAAAATATGAAGAAAGTTATGGCTGTCATAGTTGTGACGTGGATATTCATGACGTAAGCACGGATGACGCAGACTTCACGGAAGTAGGCTGCTTGAACTGAGATTCTTGGTGACGTCATGATTTTGTTCGAGAAAGATCTGAGATTTACGACGCAGTCGCAGGGAAACATGGAATTGTGCTGAGGAAGAAGTTACGCGATTGGAGGAGAGACTCGAACCAATGAACGATAGTTTGGAGGGAGACGGAGATTACTGAAACTACTATATTTTAGTTACTTTTGGAATGCAGAATTGTGGAAAACTATTTTCAGTTATGGCATTGATTTGGAATTTTGAAGAAATTATTTTTGAGTTTTTGAAATTTGAAAATCCGTCAAGTATTGCCAAAGTTAGAAATTCTAGCGATGACGGAGAAACAAGCTATGGAAGGGATGGATACGCCCCTTAAGAAGTTGATAAAAGGTCTTGCACAGCAGAGAGGAGCTCTCATATCGCATATATCAGTTCTCATACCGCATATATATTCCTGATGTCACATAGTCGTTTTCGAGTGAATAAGTAAAGCAAGTCGTTTTTAGCGTGTGGTAAAGCCAACCGCATTGAACGAGCTTCGAGCGTGCCGCAGTTCCATTTTACGGTGTTTGAAACTAGGCGAAGTTGAAACGCACACACTTTCAAGTCTACAAGATAATATATCAAGAGTTGACTAATGCCTTTAAGCTAATTCGATTGTGCAGTACTATATTAAAGTGTGTAGAAAGGTTGAACATTTTCAAGATTATAATTCGAAAGATATTGGCATTTTAAGACGGCAGACAAAAGTGATTTTCTCGCCATCTGAGAAGCACTTTTAAAATATCACATTCTACGCTACGGCTGACACTGGTATTGCAACCGTGCTACTACATATTGCATTTGATGATATAACGCTGCATTCTAACATGGAACAATATAATATGGCAGTTCTTTCAACTATTATAACGGAAATGGAGATGGAAGGCTAAGGACTTTAATGCAATTGGGACATATATCGATGGAGTGAAATAGCAGCATGGAACTTCGCTAATCGTTTTTCTACAAAAGCGAGCATGTAGTGAATATCCAACTACACTCATGCATCGTGGTCCAACGCTGAATTATATCAAATGGCAGTGGAAACATTTTCATACTCCACAAATATGAATATTTCTGCGGAAATAACTGCAATAAACTTCATGGCGAATTTCTACCAGAACTTCAGGGAACGATCAAGAGAGGCCAGGGTGGACCCGGCTCACAAAGAAGAGTTTTGCCAGAAGGATGTCTATCGTATACACGGAGCAGTGCAATTTCCGGAGGAGGAAGCAGTTCTATTCTCCGAGGGCGCTGGTTCCAGGTTCGAGGTCGGAGCACATCTTTTTGGTGAAATGGAACCATCACCAGTCTTCTTTGGAAGATTTTCCTCTAGAACTTCAATCAACAGATAAGGTAGTCGTGAACGTTTCTTGTTTTTATTTGAGTCATTTAGCGATGTCTGAGCAACCATTTTTCCCATATTTTTGTCCCATATATATTATGCCCCATATTCTTGCTTGTTATTTCTGTACTCAGTACACTTCGATGAGTTATGCCTTTTTCTACGATTTATTAAGACATTGTTATGTCATTGGCAGATTTAAATAATTTTGGATCAGTTGAGACTGATAATTAATATTCTTTCAGTAATTTGCATATTTTTGAAGTCACGATTTGACTGTAAAGTTAATGATTTTCTATGGCAGATTTGAATTCAGACAGCGTGTCATTTTATTAAAGTAATTCTATTCAGTAAATTACTTTGACCAATTTTCTGTCATCCTCAAGACAGAAGAATAATTAAAAGATTTTAGAGCGTTAAAATCTATTTCTGTATCGACGATCTTGGAAATACTAGTCGTTTTATGAACATGATTGCAACATAGACATTTATCGTCATTTCTGAAATTACCATTGCATTATAGAAAATTTTATGAACTATGAACTTTGATTACGATTTATTGAATACACTATAGTAATGAACATTTGATAGGAGTTTTCTCAATACTAGATTGGAACAATAATGTTTGCATTCCAAAGTCTAATTGTATTCTATTCGACTATTTAAGCAGTTTTGATGAACTTTGTTAGAAGATAGTATTTTTATACTACGATACTTAGGAGATATTAATCTCAATTTTGATAGACCAGAGAGGCGTGTATAATCGTATTTGCTATTAAATTTATTTGTGATTGGCAAATTTTTACTTCATATCGATTCATGAATGAAACCCACGAAGGTTAAATAAATAACAGTTTTGAAACCATTAATGAATATAAGAATTTTTGAAGTGGAACTATGGATGTATAATCGTTAGTTCAGTGGACGTGTAAAAGTCGCTGATGAATAATGCCCTTGAATAAGTGAAGGAGATTCCCACAGTAATAAGAATGAAGTTAATGAATTTGTAAGTGGAGGTTTTTGAATATATTGTGGAAGATTTTTATGCCATATATATTGAAATATATGATGAATTCTGGGCCTATTTTATGCAATTTTGTGCGTTTGAGCGAAGTATTTTTCCGCTGAGTTTATTGTCCAGGTCCTTTGAAAATTAATCATGTGAAATTACTGTTAAAATTAACAAGAGTGTTAAATAATTTGAGATAACGATTTTGAATGGAGGTTACCGTCACAAATAATAATAATAATTATTAAAACTTATTAAACCTGAATATAAGCTTAAATATAACTAACCTTCATTGGTCGATTATATTAACCTGATTTGAGTAATTATCAACCGGATAAACGTGTGGTTTAAGGTATTTCTAATATTAATAATATAAATATTGTAAATAAATTTATGTAATTATCTTTAATAATAATTTGTAATGAAAGGAATTAAGAGAGGCGTGTATAGATTTTTGAATTGTCGTTTGACAATATTATAAACAATTTATAATTGTTATAAACAATTAATGAGCATTTGTTATAAACATTAAGAGTTTTGTTAATATACTCTAAAGAACGCTAATTATACATATGGATTATGTAATTAAACAAGTTTTGGGATTATTAGAGTAATCCAGTAACATTTGATTGAAGCATTTAAAAGATTTGCGTGTTAATATTTGAGTTGAGTTGAGGACATTTAAAGTGTTTGAAAAGGAGCTAAGCTCTGAGGTTACGAGCATATGCTAAGGCTGACTGGACAGGTGGGTCCATTTGACGACGTAGGCATGCGACTTGATGTAGGGTGGATCGCAGCTGGCCTGACAACTGTATGTTAGAGGCCAAGGTCGAATACATAACAGGCTTGCAGTTATAAATAAAGTGTGATGTTTATGAAAGAGGAAAACAATTGCTACATGTCTCATTCCAATTCCCGCATCCATTCCAAGTGTATTACTATTATTACGTTCTTTATAAGCTAGTGAAAGATAAAATTTTGTATGTAACGTCTACAAGTCCTACAGGAGGACATGGTTATATTGACAATGGCTTCTGATTGCCACGTGCATTTTGTTGAATTTTTGTTAGAGTCACCCCTTTATGTGAAATAAATTATTGTACAGTTTAAAGTTTCTTGTTTCCGTCTTGGTTCATTTTAAATATCATGGTGGAGGTTATTGTGTGGGCATACTTTAAGTGATCCTGTTGGCAACCCATACCCGAGATTAATTTGAAGAGGTAAGTAAAGGTAAGTATGAACCCCCGTATATTTTGGTGTGTTCCACAATAATTTTCTTGTTAACTGCTGTGCTCTAATCTCGGTAGTATCTGTCAGTGCCACTTTCATTGATGTAGCTGTGCCGGTGCGATTGATTATTGGCAATCCGATTGAGGGGGCGGATATCTGACAGCCTACTATCCGGATTTACGGGGACAGTAGGATTGGCGACCCTGAAACGTGGGGATCGATCAGCTCGATTGGCTCAATTGACACGTTCGATCAGCAAAACATTGGATTACCAAGTTATTGCAGTAGAATTGGCACCGCAATTTTGTGGAGTGTTCGAATAACATTGGATTACCAAGTTATCGATGTCAATGGGATTGTGAAGACTCAAATAAAGAGGTTGATTCTTTGTTAGATGTCTTGGCCAATTGTAGAATTTGAGAGTGTGATTATATAGGGATTAAATGTTGTGTTGTATTAGGAAAATTACACTCAGAAAAGATCAGATCTTATACAACTTGAGAGAGGTTAAATAGGCTGGAAACTTAGAAAAATCGCCTATGATCTGGAGTCTTATTTTATTTGACCGGCTTATGACATGTTTCGTCATATTAAAGATAAAATTAAGTTATTTGGATTGTAAATGTAAATTATTTGTGTTAGGATATTTTAAAATGAACCAAGGAAATTTGAACATGTGCTTGAGTTTATTTCAACATAGGGTGTCTACGAAGGTTAATTATAAGGTAATTATAAGTTAGATTTAAGACAGAAAATTGCTCAAACTTATATATGGTGAAAAATGTTGCTCAGATGTTGTTATTTTGCTCTGTTTGATGTATGTCCCTAAAGCAGTCTATTCTTGAAATAATATTGAAATGGCAGATGAGAGTATGAGAATGATGTTAGAGGAGTTGAAAGCTAGCATGAATGAAAGTGCGAGGGAGATGAAAGCTAGCATGAATAGCAGTATGAAGCAGATGATGGAGGAGAATTCTAGTAATTTGTCTGCTAATTTGTCTATTAGGCTGGATGAAAGTTTGAAAGCTAGCATGGATGAAAGTGTAAAGGAGATGGAAGCTAGGAATGCTAGTCGAACAAAGCAGATGCTGGATGAAAGTTTGAAAGTTCTTCAGACCAGTTCTGCAAACTTAGAAAATGATATGTCGCGTTTACAGGTCAGTACCCAGGGAATCGAGAATGCTGTAACTGACATGCGCACAGACGTGTCCAATGTCCATAAAGATTTAGCCAATGTACATAAAGATGTTTCTGATGTTAAGACTGATGTTTCTAAGGTACAGAAAGATCTTACTATGTTGAATCTTGATGTTGCTAATGTCCGGGGTGATATTTCATGTGCTAGAGCTGAAGTAATTGTTGTTAGGAACGATGTTGCTACTGTACAAGATAAAGTAGAAGAGGTTCAAAGAGAGATTATAAATGTTCGAACCGATGTGTCAAATGTTCAAGTAGACATTAATAACATTCATTCCGATGTAAATGAGATGCAAAGCGATATAACTAAGATACAAGTAGAAGTTAACACTGTTTTTGTAGACATTGCTAAAGTTCAAACTGATGTTAATAAAGTAAGAGAAGAAATTGAAACTTCAAAAACACTTTGTACTCGTAACATTAGTGCATTAACAACTAGGTTAGTTGACGAGTCTGTTAGGACAAGAGCTTCTTTAGCAGGATTAAAGTATGATGTAGAGGTCATGAGAACCCAAGTATTAGATCATAATCGTTTACTTAAGGAAGATATTGAAGTAGATATTGCGGAAATGTTAACTGCAAATGTAACGGTATGGAAAGATGAATGGAACAGGTCAAGTGGGGAACATGTAACTCAGATTCAGGAACGAATTGAAAGAAAACTTGCCAGTACACAAGTAGACATTAATAATTGCACCACCCGAAAGAACACCGCCGCATGGCCAGCAGCACGTCGGTAACTCGATAACCAACGCTCTGCTTCACCACTGCGACTCCGGGAATGGGCGGGCCCAACTTACCTTTTTATTCATAGGTCCGGGTCACTTCCACGGCAACAAAATCACCTCCAGATGACATGTCCCAACAGAAGAGCTCCAAAAGGGGTGGAAGGAAGATGGAGAAGGGGACAACACACACAGGCTATTCAACAGACACCCCCCAACAACCAACGGAACTGCCGTCGTTGAAATGATGCCACAACAGAAGAATAAAATTTAACTAAAATTTAATGTTAAAATATAAGGAACACCTCCACCAGAGAAAGAACATGCATCAGCCACCATAATTTACAATGAATGCAAGAGACCGCCAAACATGCTTGCTTGCAAGGCCAAGAAAAGAAAAGACTTAAATTAAAATTTAAAATGTAAACCAACCCAAAGGTTAAAATTAAAAAAATTACATGCATAACACAATGAAAAAGGGCTTGATAATTTGCAAGGGAATGCAATAGCGATCCGGCATGCGTAGATCCATGTTAAAATATAAAAAGCACCTTCACCAGAAACGGAAATAAAGTTAAATTAACTAAATTAAACTGAATCAGGAAACAATCTATTAATTTGCATGATGGAGATAAACACAGGAATAATTACGAAAAACACAATGTTAAACCGATAAGGTTAAATAAAAGAAACATCTTAAGTTAACACAACACGTTTGAGCTTCGCGGAGGACGCCTAGAGACTGACCTTGAGACCATAATGCATCTCTTCATAACAATGCCACAAAACACAAGGAAACCGCATGCCTGATCGAAATTACGGCAAACAATTAATAAAATAAATTTTAACATCAGCGTAAGGAAATGAACGGCGGAAAACAATTAAGTCTAAATGCTATTACAATAGAAAAGGCACGGATCATGAATAAATTAATTTGAATACTATATCAATCATAAGATTGGCAAAAGAAAATAAATAATAATTTAAACGTGAAATAAACTAGAAATGTGTCTCCAGGAGGTACGAAGAAAGATAACAAGGTTCAAATAAATCAGGAAACGTAATTAAAACAGAAATAAAATTAGGCCTATAAAACAAATGAGGAACAGAATTAAAATATTACTATAAGATGATATCGGAGCTCCATAACAATAATATAAAAAAAAATTACAGATAACGTACCTTATTTCCTACTCAGCGGAGACACACTAAAAAAATAAAAAAAACTAACACATTTTAAATAAAATAAAAATGCGGCACTATGTTGCCTTGAAAATGCCCACACGGCACATGCCTCGTGCGGGTCACAATCACAGGTCTATATCGACATGCGACCACATTTCACACGTCCACTTCACGGCGAAACGATGAAATTCACAGCCTGAAGAGAACAGGCAATTCCTTTTCTCTTGAATACATTAATATTTCGAAGAGAATGGGGGCCAGGCCCCCATTAGCGGTGACACCTTTCACGACCAGTCGGCTTGATGTATTGTTTACTTTCCGATGGCTAATAGACTCCACAAAATGGCCGAGAATTATTGCGTGTCAAGAGCATAACTGCCTTCATGTCAAATTTATTGTCCAATCACGGTTTGACACCTCAAACAACAATGTCATAATTAAGTACATAATTTGGCGGTATCATGAATACACTAGCATTTGTTTCATGACGAAGAATGTAATTGTCTTTCAATTATGTCGTGCATATAAGGAGTTTTATAAGGCGCAGCACACGCTACCTATCGGAGAGAAACAGGAACCACGTGAAGATCTCCAAAGTCCGACAGCCGCTACCATCTCGTGTTCAAAATGGGAAGCAAGTCACCAGGCGGTCGTTTCAAATGTCGAGATGTTACGATTCAAGGATATATACATGTTTGAAAGCGTAGGGACGTGCCCTTGCACGTATCAATAATGAAGTAGTTCAAATTAGGAAGGATTTGAGTATAAGGATGGATTCGCTATCCGAAAAGCAGGTAGGGGATAGAACTGAAATAGGTCAGGACGTGCAAGCATTAAAAACCGCGTTAGAGGAACAGATTCATAAGGTTGTCTCTGATGTTAATGAAACTACGAGCAAACTTCAGAATTTGAAACTAGGAGAAGCCAGCATGATGGAAACCTATAAAGAAGAGTTGATCAGGAAAGTCATCACGGAAATCACGGATAAGGATCCAGAAGGCTTGACTGGTGAAGATGATAGGAATTACGTCAGACGATGTAACCTCGCTAGAGAAGAGAGAGATGTTAGTCCTGAGGAACGTATATCCAGATTCCAGGAAGAAGAAGAGGATAGGAATATTGAACCTGAATGGAGATATCGTGATAGTGGGAGGAATTACATGGATTCATATCCGAGAAATGTGACAGTCATCCGGAACTTCGAGGACAAACCTCAAAAATTCAGTAATACTGATAGTCTAACACCGATAGAATATATCAGGAACCTGAAAGACTATTTCATTGAAGCTCACATTCCCAGAGAAAGACAGATGAGAATAGTGGAGAGATTTCTAGCTGGAGGACCCCTTGAATGGTTCAGAGCATTTCGCTATACGTTCAGTAATTTTGACGAATTTGCAGAGGCACTGATAAAACGATTCTGGTCCATCGAAGCACAGAATTCACTAAGAGCTGAGGTATACTCAAGGAAGTATTCAGGTACTCTTCCAACACGGTACGCTGATTTCTTCACGAGCCAGTTATCACGCTTGAGATTTTTGCAACCCCCATTGTCAACAGAGCAGTTGATAGATGCGATTTCTCGTATGCTGCCTGTGGAGGTGAGAAGACTCATCATATCGTCAAACATCAGGGATTTGACCAGTATGGACGAATTATTGAGGAGGCTTGACTACACGAGTCCAATGCCAAATGTGGTACAAAAAGGTCAGAGGCACGAATTCAAATACATCAATACTGTCTATATGGATCAAGTTCAGCAAACTGACAAGCCTGATGAAGAAAAAACTGAAAATGTAGGTCCTCACAGGAACCATCACTTTCGCAACCACAGATCGCAAGGTTACCGTCCATATCAGCAAAGAAGAGGCTGGATAAATAATAGAGGAAATTATAACAATGGAAGAGGTAGATACTACAATAACCAGGGCTACAATAGGAATTACAATAGAAATTACCAGAATCGAAATCAGAATTCTCAAGGTCAGGTTATAACACCCGACAAATATCAGGAAAGAGAGAAAGAAAGTCAGCAGTATCTTAAGGAATTACGAGAGAAGGAAGCTGAAAACCAAAAGAAAAGACAGGATGTAGTGATCGATCCTGGTCCTTCTACAAGCCAGCAGAACTTTGAGATTGGTAACATAAAAAAAACGCCGATTTCTCAACGACAGTGAGAAACCATGAATGCATTGCCACACCAAACCTAATTACCATTAACGAAATTTATGAAGTTACTGATGAGGATTTATTAGAAGAGAGGGGAATCGTCAAAGAGGAAAGACCATGTGCCTTACCTATTATTTCTGTACTGATAGATGGCCAACAGTACAAAGCTCTTATGGATACCGGCGCAATTATTTCTATCATTTCTGATGAATGCTATCAAAGTCTGTTAAAAGGAGAAAACATGACAGTTTTACCTGTTTCTACCGTCAAAGTGAGAGGAATTTTCCAAGACAAGGCAGTGAAATGCAAGATCCAAGTGTTGTTGAACTTTGAAATTAATGGAAGGAATTATGAACAGATCTTCATTGTGGTGAGCAAGATCCATTTCGATATTGTGCTAGGAATCGATTTTATATCGAAAGTTGGAGCCATTATTGACATGAAGAATAGGATTATTAGCTTTAATGATGGGTACATGATCACAGAAGAGATCGAAGAACAGGACGTGAAAAACAGTCTGGAGATAGACCTTAGGGAAGAGATTTTAAATACCATTATCAATGAAGTGGAAAATCTAACAGAAATACCCAGTAGAAAAACTGAAGGATTTGAAGAAATTCAGGGGGAATTTGAGGATTTGATAAAGGAATTCCAAGATATTTTTGATGAAAAGCCTGGATTGATTAAAGACTATAAGTACAAGATAAGGCTGACCGATGAAACCCCTTACCAAAAGAGAATATACCCCATACCTGAGAAATACTATCAAGAAGTACGAGGGTTGATCAGAAAAATGGAGGTAGACGGGATTATTAAAAAACAGGCGTCGTCTTACATAAACCCCATCACTGTAGTGAAGAAAAGTAATGGTCAGATACGTCTTTGTCTCGATGCTCGGACCATCAACTTGAAGATTCTTCCAGAAAATGACCGACCACCTAAGATTAGAGATCTGCTTCGAAAGTTCAAAGGGAGAGCATGTTTCAGTGTTCTTGACTTGACATCTTCGTTTTACCAAGTTCAACTGGAAGAAGAAAGTATGCAGTACACTGGATTCTTATTTGACCAGACGTCATGGGTCTTTGTGAGAATGCCTTTTGGAATGGTCAACAGTGGACCAGCACTTATTCGAGCACTTGATAGTAAGCTCACTGACGAAGTAAAGGAAAATGTAATCTGCTACATTGACGATTTAATTGTATCTTCACCCAATGCCGCAGAACATTTAGTGCATTTGAGAAAGTTGTTTGAAAATTTAAGGGAGGCCAATATCAAGGTCAATTTTGGAAAATGTCAATTCTTGAAGAAGGAGATCAACTACTTGGGGCATACGATTGATAAAGATGGATATCAACCAAACATGCAGAAAGTAGATGCGATCACAAGGTTCCCAAAGCCAACTAAGGTGAAACAAGTCAGAGAATTTGTAGGCGCATGCCAATTTATCAGCAGTCACTGTCCGAGATACTCTGAAATTATGGCTCCTCTGTATGACTTACTCAAGAAGAATAACAGATGGAAATGGAGTACCGCAGCAGACGAGGCTTTTGAGAAAGCAAAGGAATGCTCAGAAACAACGTTAAACTGGAGTACCCAGACTTTGAGAAGGTGTTCTATATTGAGTCTGATGCATCAAGAATAGGCATTAGTGCAGTCTTATACCAAAAAGACGAGGCAGGCAACAAGCACTACATTGCGTTCACTAGTCGGAAGTTAAAGAAACACGAGGAAAACTACTTTACGACAGAACTAGAAGCGTTAGCTTTTGTAACAGCTTTGCAAGCGTGGAAAAAAATGTTGCTGGGACACAAGGTTATCATTATTACAGATCACAAAGCACTTCAGTTTATGCTGCAAACTGACATGTCTAGTGATAGATTGACACGTTGGGCTTTATTCACCCAACAGTTTAATGCCACGATTGTCCATCAGCCTGGGAAAGATAACTTACTGGCTGATGCTTTATCACGTAACCCTATCAAAAATGTGCAGATACACCATGTACAATTGGAGCAGCAAGATCAAGAGACCGTTAGGAGGTTAGCCCGAATCGGTGTGTCTCACAGAAGAGACACGCTCCAATCAGGAAAATGTACAGGTTCCTTAAGGGTTACATGGACAATACTGATGTTGACTATGCAGCTACACAGAGAGAATCACGACACTTTGTCTTGAGTGGAGACATCGTATGTAAGTATGCTGACTCTGCGCATACAAAGCTCCGAATAGTCGTGCCACCTAAACTTATTGTCAATTTAGTGTGGGTAGCTCATCACGCAACTGGACATGCAGGTTTAGATAAAACTCTCGATACTCTTAAAGAGAGGTTTATTTGGACTAACATGCGTTCCAGCATTGCTAATGTCATTCGTTCATGTGATAAATGTCAAAGAGCAAAGTATGCTTCCGCTCTATTAAAAGGAAAACCTAAGGCTATGATTCCCTCAAAACCAAATGAACTCATGGCGACGGACATATTTGGTCCTTGTCCGAAGGGATATCAGGGTAATCAGTTCCTGTTGGTTACCGTGGATGTCTTCTCGAAATTTGTAACAATGAGTCCCATGCAAACAGCTAACACGAGGAATGTTGTAAGCAGAATGGAACATGCTGTATTTCCAAAAGCTGGTAAACCAGAATATCTACTGTCGGATCATGGAGCTCAGTTTACATCCTTAGAATTTGCTGCAGATATGGAAAGGCTTGGTATTAAGCACTTATTTTCAAGCGTGCGCTATCCAGAATCGAATTCTTCAGAAAGATATATGGCTGAATTTTCGAAATTTTGTCGAATTTTCTGTCCGAATGATCATTCTGGTTGGGTGAGATTTGTACCCCTTATTGAGGAATGTCTAAATTCTACAGTGCAGGAGAGCACAGGAGAGGTGCCAATAAGACTTCATTTAGGAAGAAACCCAGAAAGGCCGTGGGATAATCTTTTTAACCACATTCCTAGAGATACCGACCTAGGAAGGCAGCAAAGAATTGACAGAGCGAAGGAACAACTCCAGAAAGCAGCAGAGAAACGATTGAAAAGAGTAGCTGGAAAACGTTTTGGTGCTCCCTTAGAAATTGGAAATGTGGTATTACTACGCAGACCTGTCAAGGCTGATGTGAGTAAGAAAATCTATCCCAAGTTTGGAATAGTGTTCATGGGTCCGTTCAGAATTACGAATGCTTATGGAAACAACTGTTATGAACTATACGATGATGAGAATAATGTTGTATATGGCAAGTTCAACGCTGGAAACTTGAAGAAATATTATCCAAGAGTAAGCCAATGATAATTCAATTTCGTGTTCAAGTGAATTCAGATACTTATAACACAGAGTTTAAAAACAATTTGCAACTGTTTTTAAAACGTGGTGAAGGGAGAATGCCCCCGTAAATTGAATTATATTGAGACCACGGCGGCTGTATTGGAAAATATGAAGAAAGTTATGGCTGTCATAGTTGTGACGTGGATATTCATGACGTAAGCACGGATGACGCAGACTTCACGCAAGTAGGCTGCTTGAACTGAGATTCTTGGTGACGTCATGATTTTGTTCGAGAAAGTTCTGAGATTTACGACGCAGTCGCAGGGAAACATGGAATTGTGCTGAGGAAGAAGTTACGCGATTGGAGGAGAGACTCGAACCAATGAACGATAGTTTGGAGGGAGACGGAGATTACTGATACTACTATATTTTAGTTACTTTTGGAATGCAGAATTGTGGAAAACTATTTTCAGTTATGGCATTGATTTGGAATTTTGAAGAAATTATTTTTGAGTTTTTGAAATTTGAAAATCCGTCAAGTATTGCCAAAGTTAGAAATTCTAGCGATGACGGAGAAACAAGCTATGGAAGGGATGGATACGCCCCTTAAGAAGTTGATAAAAGGTCTTGCACAGCAGAGAGGAGCTCTCATATCGCATATATCAGTTCTCATACCGCATATATATTTCTGATGTCACATAGTCGTTTTCGAGTGAATAAGTAAAGCAAGTCGTTTTTAGCGTGTGGTAAAGCCAACCGCATTGAACGACCTTCGAGCGTGCAGCAGTTCCTTTTTACGGTGTTTGAAACTAGGCGAAGTTGAAACGCACACACTTTCAAGTCTACAAGATAATATATCAAGAGTTGACTAATGCCTTTAAGCTAATTCGATTGTGCAGTACTATATTAAAGTGTGTAGAAAGGTTGAACATTTTCAAGATTATAATTCGAAAGATATTGGCATTTTAAGACGGCAGACAAAAGTGATTTTCTCGCCATCTGAGAAGCACTTTTAAAATATCACATTCTACGCTACGGCTGACACTGGTATTGCAACCGTGCTACTACATATTGCATTTGATGATATAACGCTGCATTCTAACATGGAACAATATAATATGGCAGTTCTTTCAACTATTATAACGGAAATGGAGATGGAAGGCTAAGGACTTTAATGCAATTGGGACATATATCGATGGAGTGAAATAGCAGCATGGAACTTCGCTAATCGTTTTTCTACAAAAGCGAGCATGTAGTGAATATCCAACTACACTCATGCATCGTGGTCCAACGCTGAATTATATCAAATGGCAGTGGAAACATTTTCATACTCCACAAATATGAATATTTCTACGGAAATAACTGCAATAAACTTCATGGCGAATTTCTACCAGAACTTCAGGGAACGATCAAGAGAGGCCAGGGTGGACCCGGCTCACAAAGAAGAGTTTTGCCAGAAGGATGTCTATCGTATACACGGAGCAGTGCAATTTCCGGAGGAGGAAGCAGTTCTATTCTCCGAGGGCGCTGGTTCCAGGTTCGAGGTCGGAGCACATCTTTTTGGTGAAATGGAACCATCACCAGTCTTCTTTGGAAGATTTTCCTCTAGAACTTCAATCAACAGATAAGGTAGTCGTGAACGTTTCTTGTTTTTATTTGAGTCATTTAGCGATGTCTGAGCAACCATTTTTCCCATATTTTTGTCCCATATATATTATGCCCCATATTCTTGCTTGTTATTTCTGTACTCAGTACACTTCGATGAGTTATGCCTTTCTCTACGATTTATTAAGACATTGTTATGTCATTGGCAGATTTAAATAATTTTGGATCAGTTGAGACTGATAATTAATATTCTTTCAGTAATTTGCATATTTTTGAAGTCACGATTTGACTGTAAAGTTAATGATTTTCTATGGCAGATTTGAATTCAGACAGCGTGTCATTTTATTAAAGTAATTCTATTCAGTAAATTACTTTGACCAATTTTCTGTAATCCTCAAGACAGAAGAATAATTAAAAGATTTTAGAGCGTTAAAATCTATTTCTGTATCGACGATCTTGGAAATACTAGTCGTTTTATGAACATGATTGCAACATAGACATTTATCGTCATTTCTGAAATTACCATTGCATTATAGAAAATTTTATGAACTATGAACTTTGATTACGATTTATTGAATACACTATAGTAATGAACATTTGATAGGAGTTTTCTCAATACTAGATTGGAACAATAATGTTTGCATTCCAAAGTCTAATTGTATTCTATTCGACTATTTATGCAGTTTTGATGAACTTTGTTAGAAGATAGTATTTTTATACTACGATACTTAGGAGATATTAATCTCAATTTTGATAGACCAGAGAGGCGTGTTTAATCGTATTTGCTATTAAATTTATTTGTGATTGGCAAATTTTTACTTCATATCGATTCATGAATGAAACCCACGAAGGTTAAATAAATAACAGTTTTGAAACCATTAATGAATATAAGAATTTTTGAAGTGGAACTATGGATGTATAATCGTTAGTTCAGTGGACGTGTAAAAGTCGCTGATGAATAATGCCCTTGAATAAGTGAAGGAGATTCCCACAGTAATAAGAATGAAGTTAATGAATTTGTAAGTGGAGGTTTTTGAATATATTGTGGAAGATATTTATGCCATATATATTGAAATATATGATGAATTCTGGGCCTAATTTATGCAATTTTGTGCGTTTGAGCGAAGTATTTTTCCGCTGAGTTTATTGTCCAGGTCCTTTGAAAATTAATCATGTGAAATTACTGTTAAAATTAACAAGAGTGTTAAATAATTTGAGATAACGATTTTGATTGGAGGTTACCGTCACAAATAATAATAATAATAATTATTAAAACTTATTAAACCTGAATATAAGCTTAAATATAACTAACCTTCATTGGTCGATTATATTAACCTGATTTGAGTAATTATCAACCGGATAAACGTGTGGTTTAAGGTATTTCTAATATTAATAATATAAATATTGTAAATAAATTTATGTAATTATCTTTAATAATAATTTGTAATGAAAGGAATTAAGAGAGGCGTGTATAGATTTTTGAATTGTCGTTTGACAATATTATAAACAATTTATAATTGTTATAAACAATTAATGAGCATTTGTTATAAACATTAAGAGTTTTGTTAATATACTCTAAAGAACGCTAATTATACATATGGATTATGTAATTAAACAAGTTTTGGGATTATTAGAGTAATCCAGTAACATTTGATTGAAGCATTTAAAAGATTTGCGTGTTAATATTTGAGTTGAGTTGAGGACATTTAAAGTGTTTGAAAAGGAGCTAAGCTCTGAGGTTACGAGCATATGCTAAGGCTGACTGGACAGGTGGGTCCATTTGACGACGTAGGCATGCGACTTGATGTAGGGTGGATCGCAGCTGGCCTGACAACTGTATGTTAGAGGCCAAGGTCGAATACATAACAGGCTTGCAGTTATAAATAAAGTGTGATGTTTATGAAAGAGGAAAACAATTGCTACATGTCTCATTCCAATTCCCGCATCCATTCCAAGTGTATTACTATTATTACGTTCTTTATAAGCTAGTGAAAGATAAAATTTTGTATGTAACGTCTACAAGTCCTACAGGAGGACATGGTTATATTGACAATGGCTTCTGATTGCCACGTGCATTTTGTTGAATTTTTGTTAGAGTCACCCCTTTATGTGAAATAAATTATTGTACAGTTTAAAGTTTCTTGTTTCCGTCTTGGTTCATTTTAAATATCATGGTGGAGGTTATTGTGTGGGCATACTTTAAGTGATCCTGTTGGCAACCCATACCCGAGATTAATTTGAAGAGGTAAGTAAAGGTAAGTATGAACCCCCGTATATTTTGGTGTGTTCCACAATAATTTTCTTGTTAACTGCTGTGCTCTAATCTCGGTAGTATCTGTCAGTGCCATTTTCATTGATGTAGCTGTGCCGGTGCGATTGATTATTGGCAATCCGATTGAGGGGGCGGATATCTGACAGCCTACTATCTGGATTTACGGGGACAGTACTAAGCCAGAAACCTTCCCTGAAGTGTACACAACATCTCACCCAAGTTACAACGCTATTGGACAAATAGTATATGAACGCATACGGGACTTTGTTGAAACGCTTCGCGCGTCTTGGCTAATTTGTTGAATCAACTTGTGCGCTACCTATTGCAAAAATGGATTAAATAAGCCTGAAACTTTCCCTGGAGTGTACACAACAACTCACCCAGGTTTGGTCGCTATCAGACGAATGGTATATGAACGCATACGGGACTATGTCGAAACACTTCGCGCGTCGTCACTCGTTTGTTTAATCTACATATGCGATACCTATTGTAAAGTGAATTTACTAACCCAGAAACCTTCCCTGAAGTTTACACATCATCTGACCCAAGTTTCATCGCTATCAGACGAATAGTATATGAACGCATACGGGACTTTGTTGACACGCTTCGCTCGTCGTCGCTCATTTGTTGAATCTACTCGTGTGCTACCTATTATAACATGGATTTACTAAGACAGAAACCTTTCCTGTAGGGTAAACAACTTCTCACCCAAGTTTCATCGCTATCGGACGAATGGTATATGAACGCATACAGGACTTTGTTGAAACGCTTCGCCCGTCGTAGCTCATTTGTTGAATCTACTCGTGCGCTACCTATTGTTAAGTGGATTTACTAAGCCGGAAACCTTCCCAGAAGTGTACACAACATCTCACCCAAGTTTCATCACTAGCAGGCGAATAGTATATGAACGTATACGGGACCTCGTTGGAACGCTCCGCTCGTCGTCGTTCATTTGTTGAATCTACTCGTTTGCTACCTATTATAACATGTATTTACTAAGCCAGAAACCTTGCCTCTAGTGTACACAACCTCTCACACAAGTTTCATCGCTATCGGACGAATGGTATGTGAACGCATACAGGACTTTGTTGAATCGCTTCGCCCGTCCTCGCTCATTTGTTGAATCAACTCGTGCGCTACCTATTGTTAAGTGGATTTACTAAACCAGAAACCATGCCTGAAGTGTACACAACATCTCACCCAAGTTTCATCACTATCAGACGAATAGTATATGAATGCATGCGGGACTTTGTTGAAACGCATCGCTCGTCGTCGCTAATTTGTTGAATCTACTCATGCGTAACCTATTATAACATGGATTTACTAAGCCAGAAACCTTGCCTGTAGTGTACACAACCTCTCACCCAAGTTTCATCGCTATCAGACGAATGGTATGTGAACGCATACAGGACTGAACGGGGTTCGGTGTAAACACCAGACATTATCAATTGAGCTACTGTTGGAATGGTTAGCGGTTTGTCATTCCTTCATAAGTTTATCAGAACGAAATTAGTATTCTGGGAATATCACACACACTGTTAATTTAAGGGCCTTAAAATGAGGTTTTCGGAGACCCTTTATAGACTCCCGAATTTTGTGTCTCTCATGCTTTGGTAGTCCTTCTAGGATATTTTTTTTATTTCGCCTATTTTAGCATATATTTTGAGAAGTTTTTCCCTATATCCACCCTTCTACTGTATGAAAAGTACGATGTAGAGTTTTATAAATGATTGGTGAATTCACTCTCATGGTTACCATTCCTAATTTTACGTTGCACATGCATCCGAACACGAGTTATATCCCTCAGTATGCCTTCCTTCGGAGGGGAAGTAAAGCCGGCGGTCCCATGTCATTGTTTTATGGCATGTTAAAGAACCTTCCACTAATTGTACCTGTGTGAATCTAAATTGGATAGGTTAAGAATGTAAACAACGCTGTTAGGTTTCTACGTTCGTTGCCAAGAGCCGACTGCGGCTGCGTCTAGTAGCAAAGTTCTGAACTTGGCCTAGTAGTCGTTGGTGGTGGCGCTTGGCGGCAAAAGTAGGAACTATTTGAAAAATTCTAAGTTGCAGTCTGTACTTAAATTAAAAAACAGATAACACACACTAATACAGTCATCACAAATAACACCGGTTATCAGACAGAATCTACACACACCCAAAGTACACGGGGCTACATGACGGAGTTGTCGCAGCCCCTAAACTTAAGAACCAACCAACCAACCACGAGTTATAGGCGTACATAAAGGTACACAGAAAGACAGACAGACAATTCTATTGTCTACAACATATCACCAAGATTCCAAAATGGGGTATATCTACCACACAGTATCAAACAAAATCATCCTTACGATGAACCCGTATGTCGACAACAACAAAATTAGTTAAAATGTGCTCTCAAACTAAATTCACCTAACATGTACTTCCTGACGTGAAATAGAATTGAAAGCCTTGTAGACGAAACGCAATACACGTCACATAAAAACTGACCCTCTACGTTGTGTTAGGTCCCCATACACAGGAAGACCCCTTTCATAAATTATAAAGGCTTGTGGTGCATGAACATTCAGGTTCTTTAGCCTCAAATGGCCCAAATTCCTAAAAGCCGCAAAAAATGCTGATTCAATTCAGGCATTTTTGAAAATAATGTTGCTGTTTGTAAATATTTTAGACCTTTGCTACTATATGTCGCACGTGAAAATTGCATGAAAAAAATCTAGGTTACCCCTTGACCCCCTTAATTATATTGATGAATTGGTTCCGTGATAACCTTATAGCCATTTGCAAACTTTCACAGAAATGTAATAAATGGAGTGACATTGCTTCTTACATAAATAGATGGAAAGTTGGAAGCCACCCCTTGAGATAATGTTGTCATGGTTATCGATTTGCATTCCTTCATTAGTTTGTTAAATTAAATTAAATTAGTTTTCTGGGAATATTTCAGAAACTGTTGGTTTTAGAGCCTTATAATGTAGTTTTCGAGGACCCTTTAGGGCCCCCGAGTTTTGTTTCAGGCACCGAGTGGCTTTGTCTCGTCGTTGTACGCCATAATGTAATACTAATAATAATAATATAATATAGGGATAGGAATATAATATACCTTCCGTACCACACCCGCAGGTGTAAAATGCGTGAAAAAATTCTAGAGTACCCCCTGACCCCCTTAAGCGCATTATACATATTGATGAATTTTTCAGCTTAATTTAGATCCGTGATAACGTTTTAGCCGTTTGCAAACTTTCACGCTAATGTAATTAATGGAATTGCATTGCGTCTTACAGCAATAGATGGACCTCTGAGAATCTGTTGCCATGGTTACTGGCTTGCATTCGTTCATTAGTTTATTAAATGAAATTAGCTTTCTGGGAATATCTCAAAAACGGTTGGTTTTAGGGCCTTAAAATGTGGTTTTCGGGGACCCTATAAGGCCCCCGAGTTTTGTCTCTCACATTGAGGGGCTGAAAATGAGCTTTGTCCAGTTCTTCTTCGCCTATTTCAGCATGTATTTTAAGGGGGTAGGCCCCCCTTTATGAGAGGTACGGAGAAGAGTTACATCAATGATTAGTGTCGTGCCTCTGATGGATATCTGTACCAAATTTTACGTTGATGCACGCAGCCGTTCTCGAGTTATAAGGGAACAAAGTTGTCCACAGACAAACAAACAAACAAACAAACAAACAAACAGACGGACAAAAAAAATTCGCGCGCATCCATCACAAAACAGTCTGAAACGCGTAAATGACTCAAATATCCGTAGAAATTCAGAAAAAAAACAGACAAACTTTCATATATACAGTATATATACTCGTATATAGAGAGAGAGATATACTGCACCGCTCGGCGTTGACCGTGTTTTATTGCACATATTTGGGCTTTACTCGCTAACCGTCGGAGATACACGAAAAGTGATAAGGACTTTTCAGATAGAAAATCAAATGTTAAAGCTCGTGTATGCCATCAAAAGTTTGCTTTTTCTTAATGTTCTCTTTTTATTTGAAATGGAAATAAGAAATTTTGAAACCAGTGGGTGTAGTGACGTCACAAATGTGGGTTTTACTCGCTAACCGTTGGAGATACACGAAATGTGATATGGACCATTCGGATAGGAAATTGAATTTTAAAGCTCGCATGTGCCATCAAAATTTTGCTATTTCTTAGCGTTCTCTTTATATTTGATATGGAAATATGAAATTTTGAAACCAAAGGGTTTAGTGACGTCACTAAAATGGTCGCCTTATTTTAATAGTACAAAATATCGATATCAAAAGTAGCCTATATGTAAACCTGGTAAATCAGCTATATCCATGCAAAATTTCATTTAAATCGGACCAGTGGTTCTTGCGTTATTGAGTAACACACAGACAGACAGACACAGCATCTCATTTTTGGCCTACTTTTCACATTTTGCAAAAATGAGGAAAAAGTAGACTTATGAGATCGATCCGGGAAAATGTGTGTCTGTCTGTCTGTCCTTCTGGCTGAGTGTGTCCCCCCCCCTCCTATCTACTCCTAAACGGCTGCAGAAATAGAGACCAAATTTAGTATGCGTAAAGATGTATACCGGAATATCTCACTTCCATATTTGAAAATGATGTCAATGCTACCAACTGCTGAAAAAACGCACTAGAAATTTGAGCTCCATGTTGGATATCTTGGAAGGTATGCATGGGAGCTATTCCAAAATTGGCAAACATGTAGATAACACTATTTCAGTTTAATTTCCAGGAGGTCATACATGACAGTGTTGCCAAAATAATTTTAAGCCTTCTGATAGGTCCAATTTTAAATGCCTATAACTTGTACACTATCAATTGGATTTCAACCAAATTTTGTATGTAATATGTGTACATAAACAGATATGACTGAGCGTATTGTTAAGAGCCACCAGGGCTGCCAAATGTTAATAATTGCTCTCTGTATTCTTTTATCCAAATACCAATATATCAGAAAGTATGCAAGCTGACAGCTTTAAACTATGCACACGTATAGTACCCGACATTTTAGATTAATTTTGGAGTAACTTATATACTTCAGTTCTACCAACCTGATTCTAATCCTGCTGATAAGGCTAATTTTTAGATGCATGTAACTTCTATACTATCAGTTGGATTTCAACCAAATTTCGTATGGGCTATGTGTAACATAACAGATATGACTAAGTATTCTTAAGAGCAATCAGGGCTGTCAACTGTTAATATATATAATATTTTTTTTAACCTAATATCACTATATCAGGAAGTATGCAATCCAACAGCCCCTTTACTTTGCACACGTATAGCACCTGACATTCTAGATTAATTTGGAATAATACATATAAGTCAGTGCTGCCAACATGATAGGTCCAATTTTAAAATACATGTAACTTATATACTAACAAATGGATTTCGTCCAAAATTGGCACAACAAGATATCATAATATATCAGATTAGGCTATTTCTGACCAGCACACGCATGACATTGTTGCCAAAATGCTTTTACGCGTGCTGATAAATCCAAAGTCTAATTGCATATAATAATAATAATACTTTTATTGCAGCTAAACAGCCATTAAATACATTTAAATATACTATGTTTGCGCACCTGCGCTATGGGTAGCATAGTCTTTTATGGACTTTATTCTTTTGCTGCATTTTTCAATATGGTAGCGTTCACATGTGTGTCCGCATAGTTGACATACACATGTGTCATTCGGATCATGGTATGCTTTGTTTGTACAAATCAAATGGTGAAAACCATGAACTGCCAGGCGTGTGAACATGTGCCTCATCTCAAAGCTAGCAGATGTCCACGCCCGGTCAACCATGGCCCCCGTTCCATAAAATTCCAGTGGGATTTCTTCTCTCTTCCTTCTGAGAGTCGTTAATAGGTTTTCCGCACCTATTGTGCTAGGTAATACTAGAAGCGTTCTAAAGTCTTCAATTAGGAATGTTTCTCGCGCGAGTAGGTAGACTAGCCGAGATTTGGTCGTCTTGGAAACTCCAATAGCTTTTTTAATGTACAATGCTTTAACACTTTCAAGTGATGATAGATTCTTTTCAGTGAGGAAAGGCCATATGATTTCTATTCCGTATGTCAATATTGGCATTATTTTATTTTTAAATAATGCCATTGCTGTCTCGAGGTTGAGTGTTCTTATATATCTTATATCGTGCATCGCCCGAACCGCTTGTGTAATTTTTTCTGTCACATGTTTTGTAAAGCATTTTGCACTTGTTTGTAGAGTGATGCCTAGGTATTTGAATTCTTTTACTATATTTATTCTTTTTTCCTGTATGAAAATTTCTGTTCCGGTTGGTACCTTTCCTCCTTGTCGAAACACCATCATTTGTGTCTTAGATGTGTTGATGTCAAAATTATATTCAGTGCACCATTCCTCCATGTCTTTTAGAATGTTTTGTAGTTTTATGATGTTATGTGATCCGATCACAATGTCATCAGCGTACGCATATGATACAATATCTGTCTTTTGAGTTATTCTCATTATGTCTTCCGCTGCTAGGATGAAGAGCAAAGGGCTGATTGGGTCACCCTGTAGTACTCCATTCGTTTGAATTATCGGATCAGAGAGTGATATATTATCCGAGATTCTTATGTTGTTCCAATGTAGTACCGTATGTATAATTCTTGTCCATACATTATCTCTATCTAGAGCTTTTTCCAGCTTCAGTTTCACAAGATCACGGTTTATGCGATCAAATGCTTTTGTGAAGTCTATAAATACTGCGTAAAATTTTTCTTTTCTTTCCATGACTTGCCAAATGTTATTTAATAATAGTTTTATTGCAGTAAGAGTTGACCTTCCTTTTCTGAATCCAAATTGTGTTTCTGGTAGTTGTACATCTATTTCTTCTGTGATTCTTTCTGTTATTAATTTAGTGAATATCTTGAATGGAATGTTCTCCAGTGCGATGCCTCTGTACATATTTGTATCATATGGGTCACCTTTGCCTTTATAGAGAACTTTTATGGTAGACTGTCTCCATCTCTCTGGTATTGATGCCGTCTCGATGCATTTATTATATAATTTCGTCCATATTGGTAATAGAAGGTGTGCCGTGTCTTTTATGTAATCACCGAATATGTTGTCTGGTCCAGCAGCTTTGCTTTTCTTTATGCTTGCGATTATATTTTGAACTTCTTTTGTTGTTAGTGGAGTCCATTCCAATGTCGTTGTTTGGTCAGTTCCTTTTATGTTTTCCGGTATGTTTGTTATTCCTGCCCTGTTGAGTAGATCGTTAAAGTGTGTCGTCCATTCTTGCATATTGATATAGTGTGTCTGTGCCTGTTTCCTAGGGCGTAGTGCGATGTATGGGTCATTCTTGGCCTCTTCCACGATTCTTTTTCCTTCCGCTTCCCAGAATGTCCTTTTCTTTTCACGTATCAGTGTCTTGTAGTCACTTCTTTTCTCGTTATATTCTTGAAGGGAAAGAAGACTCTCGCAATTCGTCCTTAGCTGGTGTAAGGCCCCCAATACGTCTTTTCTTGATAGGTAGCATTCCTGGTCGAACCATTGTTTTGCCTTTCGATGTTTCCTAGGGGATGTGGCTTGTATTAGGAGTTCTTCAAGGGCTTGTACTGCTTCATCTAGTCTTGAATCTTCTGTTAGTGTTTCTATTTTCTTTATAAGGTCGGGTCTACCTTCTACTTTCCCACAGTCTATCTTCCTTGATAAAAGCTGTTTACTTTGCCTCTTTGTTGTACACCAGTCTCCCTCTAATACTATTTTCAAAGGAATATGCTTTCTTATAGGTGTATGATCTGCTGCCCATAGTGGAGCTATTTCTCCTTTTATGTGACCTCTTATAAGCGCAACGTCTATCGCACTTTTCCCATTATGGCATATATATGTAGGTATGTTGTGGTTATTCAGAAGGTGTAAGCCATCTTCCTGCATTTTTTCCATTACTAATGTTGTTTTATAGTTTTGTACATCCAGCCTACAATTTAAGTCTCCGGCTAGGATTAGAGGGATGTCGTGCCTACTCAATGATATTAGTTGCCCTACTTCATCTATTATCTCCATGGCCGTTGTATATGGTTGAAAGTAACAGGTAATAATGGTGATGTATTGTGTTTCAATTAGCAGAGAGTGATCTAATTTAATTTCTGAGATTATTGGCGTCAACCATGGCTTTAATAGGATAGTAATTCCTCCTGCAGGTCTTCCCCTTTCTCCTTGTTGCGCTTGAAGATGTATACAGTAATATTCTGCGTGTTGCCAATGATCTGTGAGAAATGTTTCTGTTAATAATACTGCGTCGTATCCACTCAGGCAATCTTTGGGTGCTGAGCTTAGTGCGTTCTTCAAACCTTCAATGTTCCATAACATTATTTGTAAGTTGTCTTTTCTCACATATTTTCCATTTTTTGAGTTACTCATACACCACTCATCTGTTTTATTCTGGTTGTATCCTTGCATTCCACCGAAAAAGCCGAAAACGTCTTACGGTGATGTTTGCTGGCCAAAAGTCTTCTTTATTTATTCTTTCCAGGTATTTAAAGGGAATTCCCACTTTGAAATACTTTGTATCAAATTTCGTTAAGAATTCTTCGCATATAATTTCCTTTTTGATGAGGAATTTCTTTATGGACTCGGCTGTGGTTTCCTGTTGCACTCTTCCTATAAATATCCAGGCCATCTTTTCTACTGCTTGTAGGTTTACGTCTTCCGTTCCAGTGCCTGTTATAGATGCTTGATGTCGTGGTAGTTGTCTTTGTTTCCTGCCTATGACTTCCGTCCATTTCTCTTCAGCTGTAATGTTCTTTGGTGTTTCTTGATTATGAACTTGTAAAGGGTTGCCAGTTATTGGTGGGAAACTAATTGTTTGTACATTGTTTCCCACATTATTTTCTGTGGGAGTCAATTCTGATTGAGTTCCTATGTTCCTATCGAAGCGATACGGAATTGATTGTTTTGATTTTTTATTTCCTAGATGGCATCCTATTTCAAGTTTATCTTTCATTTCAATTTCATCTCTTATCATTTTTTTGATATTACTAGTGATGTTCTCCATCATTGTCTGCATTTGATGTGCTATTGTTTCTGTAAGTTTGTCTTCTAGCGCTCGACCTATCTCTGCGCTTTGTTCGTTATACTTTCCTCCAGTACGTGTATGTAGTGGTATGGTACTGCTTAAAACTCTTTGCTTATTACTATTTGGTTCATGTACACCGCTAGTAGAAGGCGCTCGTTGCTGGTGTCGGTCTGTTTCTTCCACTGCGTCTATTCCTTTATATCCCACCAACTTCTGGCGCTGTCTATGACTATTATTGGTGACATCCTGCCCTACCTCAGTGGGTGTCTTGTTCGCTTCCTCTCTGATAGGCGACACTATCTGCTGGTTGTTATTTAAACTTTCTTCCTCTCCGTTAGATGTCGTCCTCTGGCAGCGCCGTTTGTCATTGCCACTCGTAGCTTCATTCTCTGCATCAGCAGATGTCGTTAGTTGTTCAATGATTTGACTATCTTCTCCCTTGTTTACATCTCTCTGGTTGTCAACCGTAACCTCATGTTGTGATCCTTCATTTTCTGGATTTATTTCTAATACATTTGATTTCAACATTTTGCAGCAGTTTCTTATCTCACTTACCGCTTCCAGCATGCCATCCTTCATTTCCTTCTTCAAGTAGCCTCCTACTTCCGTGATATTCACTATGTATGTAAGAGCACTTTCCAATCTGCTTTCTATGATATCCGCCATTTTTCCTAATTGCATATAACGTCCATTGTACTTCAACCATTTTTTTAATTCTGTACCTTAAAGATGGAACTAAGAATATATTCAGTCACCGGGGCTGCCAACTGTAATGCTCTATTAGGCTACATTATAGCAGGTATATTTCGAACTAATTAGACATTTCGATATTACCAACTTAATTTCGTCATTTTTCTAGATAGGTTCATATACTTAAGAATAATCATTGGCATGAAAAGTAGGTTCTTTAGTTCGTCACGGAACTTCTTGTTATATATTAGTATGATGAAAGGGGTCTTCCTGTGAATGGGGACTTAACACAACGTAGAGGGTCAGTTTTTATGTGACGTGTATTGCGTTTCGTCTACAAGGCTTTCAATCTCTCTTTCGGCTGCTTCGGTGGCATGCTGAGCTTTTATGCCCAAGATAGCGGGTTCAAACCCGGCCGAAGCCGTCGGATTTTTTAAGAGCGTTGAAAATTCCTCAGTATGCCTTCCTTCGGAGTGGAAGTAAAGCCGGCGGTCCCATGTCATAGATTTATGGCATGTTAAAGTACCTTCCACTAATTACATCTGTGTGAAGCTAAATTGGATAGGTTAAGAATGTAAACAACGCTCTTAGGTTTCTACGTTCGTTGCCAAGAGCCACTGCGGTGGCGTCTAGTAGCTAAGTTCTGATCTTGGCCTAGTAGTAGTTGACGGTGGTGCTTGATGGCAACAGTAGGAACTATTTGAAAAAATCTAAGTTGCAGTACTTAAATTAAAAAACAGATAACACACACTAATACAGCCATCACAATTAACACCGGTTATCAGACAGATTCTACTCACACCCAGAGTACACGGGGCTACATGACCGCGTTGTCGTAGCCCCTAAACTTAAGAACCAACCAACCAATCTCGCTTTCACGTCAGGAAGTACACGTTATGTGAATTTAGTTTGAGAGCACACTTTAACTAATCTTTTCTTTTTCTTTTTTCGTCATATGGGTTCATCGTAAGGATGATTTTGTTTGATACTGTGTGGTAGATATACCCATATTTGGATATCTGGGTGATATGTTGTAGACAATAGAATTATCTGTCTGTCTTTCTGTGTATCTTTATGTACGCCTATAAATCGTGTTCGGATGCTTGGTGCATCGTAAAATTAGGTATGGTATCCATGAGAGCCAATACACCAATCATTTATAAAACTCTTCACCGTACTTTTCACACAGTAGAAGGGTGGATATAGGGAAAAACTTCTCAAAATACATGCTAAAGTAGGCGAAATATAAAAATTATCCTAGAAGGGCGATCAAAGCATATGTTGCGCTTCTCATTGTGAGACACAAAATTCGCGAGTCTATAAGGGGTCTCCGAAAATCACATTTTAAGGCCCTTAACAGTGTGTGTGATATTCCCAAAAACTAACTTCGTTCTGATAAACGTATGAAGGAATGACAAACCGCTAACCATTGCAACAGTAGCTCAATTGATAATGTCTGGTGTTAAAATATAACACCGTTCGAAGAACGGGCACTTCTGCTAGTTAGTCAATAAAACGATCAAAATGATAAAATTTCTTCACATACATTTAACTTATATTAAAATGTGTCAGGAATCAAATAAATACTTCACATAAGTGTTAACAATTTTCTTTTCTTACTTTCACTTGAAGTACTCGATGCGTCTGTCATCATTTTGGAGTAAATGTTCTGAAGAATGTTCGATGCAATTGCAATTATTAGCTTAACAGTATCATCATTTTCTCTGCTTCGTTTGAATTCCTTTCTGTTTCCATTTTGTCCACATACACTTCTATGAATTCTAAATCACCTTGATGAAAGTCCTTAATACACACAGCTGACCTTTCGGATGGTTCCCAGTTTTCTAGGGGAATAGCTCAAAGCCACAATTTTCGTTTCCTCGTCTTTTGGGAACATGAAACATTGCACATACCCTTCACTCTTAGTGCTGTCATAATTTGACTTACACCCTGGAGCTACACATCTGCCCGACATCTAAAGGTAACAGGAAAGACAGAATTGTTATATTTATATTGATACCGGTACGTTGCTGGAAAACAGATTATCCTAGAAAACCACAGTGGAGACTGAGAAAATTGAAATGAGTAGACTATACTCTGTCCATATTAATAATAATAATAATAATAGGCCTATCGACCAGGGTAGCTACTCACGTAGTGCCGCAAGGCTCTGGGACCTGACTATCCCTGGAATCGGAAGAGCAGTGGGTTCGAATCCCATCGTCATCCGTTCTTGAAATGGTTTTGCATGGTTTCAAATTTTTAGCTCCAGGCAAATGCCAGCCACTGACGCCTCCATCCAATTCTTTTCAGTCATTGTATCTCTCATCAACTATTCTGGTGAGGCCGGCATCAGGAAGGGCACCCGGCCGGAAAAATCATTCGCCATATTTAAAAAAATCTTAGTTCAACACCAACCCCGTAGAAACGGCAATAATGAAAATGAAAATCCACAGCCTGCTTCCAGTCGCCGACCGGGTCAGGAATGGAATGAATGAAGCCCCCAATCTAGCGGCGAGGATATGGACTGTGCCGGCTGCCGAGGCCTGACGCACTCCTCTGGGGCAATGATTAAATGAATGACACATGAAATGAAATGATAGTGGAGAGTGTTGCTGGAATGAAATTTTGACAGGGAAAACCGGAGTACCCGGAGAAAAACCTGTCTGCCTCCGTTTTGTCCAGCACAGATCTCACATGGAGTGACCGGGATTTGAACCACGGACCCAGCGGTGAGAGGCCGGCGTGCTGCCGCCTGAGCCACGGAGGCTTCAGAAACGGCAATAATATGGGTTGGAAATAATAATAGTAATAATAATAATGATAATGATGATAAAGCACCATTAGACTTCTGAGACATCTCTTGCCTCTGCTAATAAATTACAGTACCGTAAGTAGTTCGGTAGAAAGCCTCCGTGGCATAGGCTGCAGCACGCCGGCCTCTCACCGCTGGGTCCGTGGTTCAAATCCCGGTCACTCCATGTGAGATATGTGCTGGACAAAACGGAGGCAGACAGGTTTTTCTCCGGGTACTCCGGTTTTCCCTGTCAAAATTTCATTCCAGCAACACTCTCCACTATCATTTCATTTCATCTGTCATTCATTTAATCATTGCCCCAGAGGAGTGCGTCAGGCCTCGGCAGCCGGCACAATTCATATCCTCGCCGCTAGATGGGGGCTTCATTCATTCCATTCCTGACCCGGTCGGAGACTGGAAGCAGGCTATGGATTTTCATTTCATTCAAGTAGTTCGGTAGACTGCCTCTCCGTCATTCATGTCTGTCATTTCCAGCAGGCATTCTCATTCTGACATCATACGAAACAGAAATAGACGAAGGTGACTTCCTCATGCAATAAATTGATATCTCTGTTTTAGTAACTAATTAGTATGCCCATATCAGTGAGTTATGTGTATCTGTTTAACTTACACTGCTTAAATACCAACGCAGACATGAGAAAAATAGCTATCGTAGGTCATGGTCGATCGAAAGTAGGCCTACTGATTATTGACGAGAATAAAGACTCAGCTAGTATCAACGTACGATTGTTGTTTCTACACATTTAAATTTTAACAAGTGTATGAAGCTTAGAAATCAAAATGCATGACATTTCGGAACAATACAGAAGAGCAACCACGTGCGATAGAATTCGAGAGCTTACTATCATTTAATATTATATGATAACGACGTTGTGTTAGGAGCTGTACTTACGTTTCCCAGATGATTAGCCTTCGCTCTCGGATCTACCTTAAACACAATTGAAAGAACTGCGAGCGATAAAAGATTATATCCAATTTTATGTGGACTAGCACGTTCAGCACCATTCATCACCATGATATTGCTCGCCACACATAGACGAGAGTGCGGCGTTGCCACTCCGCTACGGACAAGGCCTGCTTATAGGAAGCCATGCTATAACTCGTGTTCGGATGCTTGGTGCGTCGTAAAATTAGGTATGGTATCCATGAGAGTCAATACACCATTCATTTATACAACTCTTCACCGTACTTTTCATACAGTAGAAAGGTGGATATAGGGAAAAACTTCTCAAAATTCATGCTAAAATAGGCGAAATATAAAAATTATCCTAGAAGGACGACCAAAGCATATGTTGCGCTTCTCAATGTGAGACACAAAATTCAGGAGTCTATAAAGGGACTCCGAAAACCACATTTTAAGGCCCTTAAATTAACAGTGTGTGTAATATTCCCAGAAAACTAACTTCGTTCTGATAAACTTATGAAGGAATGACAAACCGCTAACCATTGCAACAGTAGCTCAATTGATATATTAACTTTATTGCGCACAATGTGCATAGAAGATACAGAAAAATATAACATACCGGTATAACAACGTGACGACCAAATGAGCACTCAATAAGTGTTTGTTAATCCTTGATAAACTCACTAATCGAAACTGACCTCGAGGAACACTTCTGGATGTGATATCTTTCACATATCTGGTCACATAGTCTGCACACACAGTTTGTGTTTGGTTCATGGAAAACGTTGTTTTTACACATCTTGAAATGGAACCCGTGGACCGCCAGTCTTGTGACTATATGCCTCAGTTGGTATCCCGTTTCCATCCATTTCCGATCCGTCATGGCCTCCGTTGAATAGAAGTCCCCCCAAATGTCCCTCCTTTTTTCCCTTAGCTTATGCAACAGTTTATCATATGCTGCTCCTCCTGGTAGAATAAGGCTGCATCTCAGGTCCTCGATCAGGAAAGTCTCCCTTGCGAGCTCATATACGAGTCGGGATCTTGTAGTTTTTGATACACTCAGGACTCGCTTCAGGTATCTGGATTTAATCTTTTCCAGGTCTTCTAGTTGCTTTGCACTCAGAAATTCGCCTATGATTTCGAGTCCATAGGTTAGTACTGGTAGCACTTTAACTCGAAAAAGCACCATGGCTGTCTCTACTGCAATTTGCGCGATGTTATCGATGCCACTCATTGCTTTCAGAGCTGCAATCATTCTAGTTCTTATGTGGATCCTGAAGCTGCTGCATGTGGTCTGCAAGGTCACGCCGAGGTATCTGAAGCTGTTAGTTCTGCGAAGGCGAACGCCATTGCACGTTATGTGCTCTGCTTCCCTTAGTTTACCTCCTTTCCTGAATTAGTTCAGTCTTCTCCTCATTAATTTTCATTTCGTTCCTCTTTGCCCAGTCCGCTAGTAGGTTCATTGCACGTTGTAGTTCTATTATGTCCTCAGCCGCGATTGCCATGTCGTCGGCATACAAGTACATCTCTTTGTCTGTCTTTTCCTTTATCTCTGCCCCTACATCGGAGGTGAAAGCGTTGAATAATATAGGGCTGAGTGGGTCACCTTGGAGGACTCCTATTGTCTGTGTCATCCAATCTGACAAACCGATGCCATCATCCACCTGTATGTAGTTCTCAGCCAACAGGTTCGGTATGAGTATTGTGACGTTAGATGTTCCGATTAGTTTCTCCAGCTTATCTATGAGTAGCCGTCTGTTTACCCAATCGAATGCCTTGGAGTAGTCAATGAATGCCACACATAATTTACCTCTTGGCTTTTCTAGGGCAAGATGAATGTGATTCAGTAGATTCTCCAGTGCCATCGTTGTCGATCTTTTCCGTCTGAACCCAAATTGCTCCTCCGGTAGTAATGGGTCCAGTTTGTTCATCACTCTCTTTGTTAGGATCCTCGTCAGGAGTTTCAAACCTGTTTGTTCCATCGCAATCCCTCTGTAAGCATTCGGGTCATCGTTATCTCCTTTCCCCTTGTACAGCATTCGGATTGTTGCTTTCCTCCAGTCTGTTGGGACCCTTCCAGTTTCGAGACATTTGTTCAGTAGAGCACTCCATACCGGTAGCATTTCCCTCACCGTCTCTTTTAGATGCTCATTCCTGATACCATCTGGACCTGGTGTTCTATTGCTTCTTCCTTCGTTGATGGCCTGGACGATTTCGTTTTCCGTTATGACCTCTGATGGTTCTGTGTATTCTGGGTACCTGGGAGTTGGTCTCGTGTCTCTTGAAGCAATTGTTTTGTTGAGGTGTAGTTTCCATGCTTCCATGTCGATATTAGAGTGTATTTTGCTCCTTTTCGGTCGTAGAGCCTTGTATGGGTCCGACTCAGCTTCTTCTATGGCCCTTTTCTGTTGTTCATCTATGTACTGGATTTTTTCCTCTTCACGAGCTCTTTGTACTGAACTCTCTGTTGCCGGTACTCTTCCAGGTTTTCCATGTTCCTTCTTTCTCTTGCTTTGTTCAGTTTTTCTAAGGTGCATCTCCTTGCCTCATAACATTGTTTGTCGAACCAAGGTTTTGACTTTCTTGTCCCCAGCCTTAAAGGGGCCGCTTCTTCATAGCAATTTTCTATCCACCGTGCTGCATAGTCTATTTCCCCTTCATCTATCATTTTCTTCACCTGATCGGTCTGGCTCGTCTTTGCTTTCATTTTGTTTATGTCTATGTTCTTTCTGATTTTGACTCCTTTTCTTGGATCAGTTGCTTCTTCTTTCTTCATGATGATATCTGTGCTCACTGGTAAGTGCTTTCTTACAACGGCGCCTTCTTTGAGGACCAGCTTTGTTGGTCCCGATGTTATGAGACCCCTTGAAAGCATTAGATCTATTGTGCTGCCACCATTTGGTCCTACATATGTCCATTCCTGTTTCTTGTTTAGTAGCACGAATCCATTGTGTCTCAGGTAGTCCATAACTTCTTCAGTTTTCCCACTGTGTTTATCTACTGGACAGTTTAGGTCACCAGCGATTAGCACATTTTCTTCTTCCCCTATCACATTCAACGCATTTCCAAGCGTATCAACTATGTCTACTGCTGTGCGCTCAGGGCTGAAGTATACCTCCATGATCACTGGAATTTTCGTTCGTAATATCAACAGGTTTTCATCTTTCAGCAGTTGTTTGCATGGGGTTAGTTGAGGTTTGACAAGTACTGATACCCCTCCTGATGGTCGTCCCCTTTCTTTGAGTTGGTTGGCGTACACGTGATAGTTGTAGAAGCCTTGTACATTTATTACCGAGTCCTCCCTGATGAATGTTTCTGTTAGAACACATATGCCAAATTCCTCTAGTATGTTACTTGACGTTAGATTTAGTGCACCTCTCAGCCCTTCTACATTCCACGTCATGGCACTAACCCTGTCATTGCTGAGAGCTACGAAGTGTCCAGGGTTTCCGAAAATGTCGGCATGTTACACGGGCAGGCCAGAAAGAACTATCATGCACTCTTTCTAGGTCTTTGTATGGGAATCCTATTTTAAAAGCTGAGCCGGTTGGCCTCTCGCTGACTATATCACAGAACACCTTGCCATCAATGCCATTTTCCTTAAGATATTCACAGACGTCTTCCTTGGTTGTATTTGGTTCCAGTCTTCCCACATACAACCATGCGTTTGGCTCTGCTGCCCTTATCCTGCTCTCGCCTTTTCTCTGTCCTATGATTATTGGTCTGCCTTGTTGAGTGGTTGTATCGAGAGTGTTGTCGGGATCACTGTCAGTGAACCTCTTTCCTCTTTTGTCCCTCCTTTTCCGCTCGTGTGTATTCCAGTTACTCTCATTTTCTAATCGGTAATTTCCGGGTTCTCGTTCTTCCATTACCTCCCTTCCTTCCTTAACCGCGGTAGCTCCTCTTGATTCTTTGACCACTAGTTTCTGGTTGTCGTTCAGGCTTTCTTCTTCTTTGCTCTCTATATTGTCCTGGTGTTGAGAATCTGTTTTATTATCGTATTGCATTTCTATAAATATTTGATCCTTTGGCTGATGATGACCATTTTCATTTCCTTTCATACCGGAAACCATATTTTCCTGATTTGATGTTTTTGTCTGCGTGTGTGGTTTAATTTCTGGTTGTGGAGCCAACCTCTTGGTAACAGTACCTCGGCCTTTATCTACCATCTCTTCCCGTAGCTTACCAATATTTATTGCCATTTTGTCTAATTTTTCATTAACATCCTTTCTTAATAACTCTAGCTCCATATGCATTGATCTTCCTGCTTTATATTGCAAGTATTCTTGTTCACAATCATAACACAACCCACACAATGTCTGGTGTTAACACCGAACACCGTTCAGTTCTGCTAGTAGTGAAATGAAACCAACCTTGGGAATTAAGTTGATTTTGATAAAGCAATATAGTGGCCTTTAAATGAGCCAATTAAAAAGCGACATTTAACCGAGCGGCAACATCGTGTATGTTCTGTTGAAAGTAAAGAAACTATCTGGACCCTATTAAACTGCATGTCACTGTAGTGCTGATTTCTAGGGTTGGGTTGCGAACGAACTCGTGATGTGTCAAGACTGCTGCCCCTGGAAACGATACACTCGACTCCAGTGTCGACTCCACTGATCCTTTGGCGCCATCTAACAACTGTTTTCTGTACTGCTTGGACTATTAGTTCCATGTTCCTCCCTTGATAGGCCTTCCTTGTGATAAAATGTCCGTTGCTCACGGTAAAATGTTTCATAAAATTTATTGTACAACTAATTTTATAAAAATTTGACGAAAGCAAGCTGTGTTGTTCACGGTAAAATTATTTTATAAAATCCGTGGATGTATCGGGATCGCCATCTACCGGTAAACTTCTGAACCAAGAATCAGCTGTTAAACACACATTGGTTTGAGAGTATGGCTCCAACAAACAAAGCAAAAATTGCAAATATTGCTGCTTTAGCTACAATTATATGTCGTACGGTGGTAAAAAGGAAGAAAAGAAATGCTAGGAAGTGCTGGACTCGGGAATGGATAAAAAGAAGAGAAGAAGGTAGAGGAATGCTGTCCTTGGTCGAAAATGAGTTGAGGTTAGAAGATCAGAATTCATATACGTAGGAATTTTCTAAGAATGGAGGAGATTCCTGCCTTCCTTCTTGTATATCTATTGTGGTATATAGGCGTTTTAACCTCATACGCACTCGGATATTTATGGTACTCGTCCAGTAAAACACTAACAGCTTTCTTAGTCCAGCCGGAGCCTGCCATTTTCGAAGTGTTTGCTTACAAGCGAGCTTCACATTCTTCTCACCACGTGGCACCAGCATCATCGTCATGTCAGCTTCCCTGATTGGTTCGTTTCGCAAAAGTAATTTTACGGAATAGAACATGTCCTATTTTATGGAAAGTTTTATCAAAGGTTTTATAAAACTTGAATTTGACCGTGAGCAACAGAAATTTTATAAAATTAAATTATTGTACAATAAATTTGAAGGAAAATTTTACCGTGAGCAACGGGCAGGGATCAACCAGCAAACATGGAAGATAGTTTCGGGATATTATTATCAGTAATGTTGTAGGTGTAATTGTTATTGTTTATGATTAATAATAATAATACATCCTGCCTAAAGTGCAATATTACAACAATTTGGTACAATTATTGTAAATAATAATAATAATAATAATAATAATAATAATGAGAGATTCAGAGTAAATACTCTCAAAAATCACCAATATAAACTGTGATTACATAAAAACAAACAACATTGAGTACATAGAGTAGGCAATAATATCGCAACCTTTATTACCCATTATTGTCAATAGCAATAATAATATAATATGACGACAAAACTCTCAAATTGTCAATAATTTGGACTTAAATTAAAATAAATTACACAAAAAAAGATACGAGCCTTACAGTCGCATATGATGTGTAACATATGACATGTTATCCTACTCGTATACTACACAGCTTGGACATTCTTAAAATGTTAATTTACACTCCATTTTCATACTCTACTGGTACCATGATGAATGTATAGATTGAATTGGAGATATGCTACTGTCACATTTGTGGCGCAGCGGTCAAGCTGTTAATCTCTCACCAAGGTAGACCGTGTTTGATTCCCGGTCAATACATGTGAGATTTTTGAATTGAAATGCCATGTCCTGTGGTTCGCATTCCACGTAAAAGGGAGGTTCCGCGGATCATGATCGAGAGATTATCGGACACGCAAAACTACAAGCTTCCTTCCTTCCTTTCACATTAATAATTCATAATAAAAAAAGTGACACATAACGTCGACAGTACTCTCAAATACTGTGAGCACATTCCTCAGTAACTATAACATTCATTATTCTCAAGGCTCTCATACAGTTCGTCGTAAACAATCAAAACATGGCTTCCTACAATCATGAAATGACCTAGTCTCAAATATGATGAAATATCAGCTTTTATTCCACTCATATAACAACATTCTGTTATGCATTTAATATTTGACTACTAACCCACAGCTTGACAATAATGCCGCTTACTTAAATGTCATTTGTTGTCTTCGTCCTACCCCATGTGATATTCAACCTTGAACGTGAAGCTTCATAAACTGCTCAATGACAAATGAAAGTCGGTGAAACATTTGCCACTGTGCTCGTCAAACCAGTGCCTGCTAAATGCACTGCCTACTGTATTGCCATAACATTCTCGCGCTACAGAGCACACACTGCCTTGTTTCCAATACACACATTTTCAATTGTACATCCAGCTGGCAGTGCGTCTACACTTCCGTCCGATCCACTTCCGCCCGATTCACTTCTGTCCCATTTATCTGGCAGTGCGTCTTCACTTCCATCCGATCCACTTCCGTTCGATCCACTTCCGCCCGATTCACTTCCGTCCCCAATTTTCAAAATCACTCCCACAAAGCAATCCAGCAACCGAGCGGAAAGATGTTACACATCAACAAAACAACATTTTAATTGGTAATAGTCATAATATATTCAGACTGACAGAATGCAATAGTCGCCAATTTAGATTTACACCAGCAGAAGTACCCGCTCTTCGGTCTTCGGCAATAGTAACCAGACGTTATCAATTGAGCTACTGTTGCAATGGTTAGGGGCTTGTCATTCCTTCATAAGTTTATCAGAACGAAGTTAGTTTTATGGGAATATCGCAGACACTGTTAATTTAAGGGTCGTAAAATGTGGTTTTCGGAGACCCCTTATAGACTCCCTAGTTTTGTGTCACACATTGAGAAGCGCAACATATGCTTTGGTCGTCCTTCTAGGAGAATTTTTATTTTTCGCCTATTTTAGCATGTATTTTGAAAAGTTGTCCCTTATACCCACCCTTCTATGAGAAGTACGTTGTAGAGTTGTCTAAATGATTGGTGTATTGACTCATGATTACAATACCAATTTTACGATGCTCCAAGCACCCGAACATGAATTATAGGCGTACATAAACATAAATATATAGGCCTATCAACCACACAGTATCAAACTAAAACATCTTTACAAAAATATGATTAGTTAAAATGTGCTCTCAAACTAAATTCACCAAACGTGTACTTCCTGACGTGAAAATAATATTGAAAACCTCGTAGACGAAACGCAATATAAAATATGTCAAATTAAAACTGACCCTCACCGTTGTGGAAAGTTCCCATCCCCAGGAAGACCCCTTTAATAAATTATAAAGGCCCGTGGTGCATGAAAATTCGGGATTTTTAGCCTCCAATGTCCCAAATTCCCAAAAGCTGCAAAAACACTATTCCAATTCAGGAATTTTTGAAAATAATGTTGCTGTTTGGAGATATAATAGACCTTATGTACAACATATCGCATATCGCACGTGTAAGTCACGTGTAAAAATTCTAGGGTACCCCTTGACCCCCTTAATCTCATTGTTGAATTTTACAGTCTATGTTTGATTCCACGATAACCTTATAGCCATTTGCAAACTTTAACAGAAATATAATAAATTGAGTGGCATTGCTTCTTACAGAAATAGATGGAAAGTTGGATGTCACTTCTTGTGACACTGTTGTCATGGTTACCGGCTTGCATTGCTTCATTAGTTTCTTCTTGTTCTTCTTCTTTCGGATGGGCCAGCTAAGGACCACAACGTTCAACTTTTCAGCTCGGCGAGGGACTTGATGTTTGCCCAATATTCGCGCATTTTCTGGCTATGTTTCTCCTTCCTCTCTTTTGTCCAGATGATGCCGGTTTTCTTACAGGGTGGTCTGTCCTGAAAACTCAAGTATCTTTCTGAGATGTGATCGGCTTCTAATATCACTTTTCATTATCTTCAGTTATTGGATATCTTTGTTAACTACTGTTAGCGACGGTGTCACGCTCTTTCTCTTCCCCCAGTAGTTGAGAAGCCGGTTGGTTAGTCTCGTTGGGTTCATCCATGAGACATGTCCATAGAAAGCCAGTCGTCTCTTCCTAGCCACATCTGGGATTTTCTCAGTATCTATATAGCTCCTGATTTGGTCTTCTTCTGTAGTCGTCATCTATTTATTAGTTTATAAAATAAAAGAGTGCCATATCCCCTCCAGGGACGTAGGCGACCTGAATAAGAGCCCTTGGCTATGTCAAGGGATCACTAACCAGGCATCCCGAGCCGGTGTTTGCGTGTGGTAGGGTGGCCAGTTCTTTTCCACTCCTCCTCCTCCTACCATAGCATCCGGCAGGTTCCCATTTTGCATCACGAGGCTGGGAGACCCCGTACCAGACCATACCAAGACTTTTAAATTCTTGGTAAAGCCGGGGATCGAACCCGGTACCTCGGGGGTGACAGCCAAAATGTTAGCCATTGAGCCACGAAGTGGTCTTTATTAGTTTAATAAATGAAATTAGATTTCAGGGAATATCTCAGAAACGTGGTTTTAGAACATTAAAACATAGTAGCCTCCGAGCCACCGAGGGGCTGAAAATGAGTTCTGCTCGTCCTTGTACGCCATAATATAATAATAATCATAATAATAATTTAATAATATAGGGATAGGGATATAATAGAGCTTTAGTTCCACACCCGGCCGTGTAAATCACGTGAAAAAATTCAAGAGTACCCCTTGACCCCCTTAAGCGCATTATATACGTATTGATGAATTTTACAGCTTACGTTGGTTCCGTGATAACCTTATAGCTGTTTGCGAACGTTCACAGTAATGTAATAAATGGAATGGTATTGTGTCTTACAGAAATAGGTGGACTTCTGAGATTGTGTTGCCATGGTTAGCGGCTTGCATTCTTTCAATAGCTTAATAAATGAAATTAGTTTTCTGGGTAGTCTATAGACTACTAGATATAATGTTCAATACAATCAAATTTTCCAACTCCTGCTTGGTGCAAACTATTGTAATTAAAATTAGATAAATCGTAATTTCATGTAGAATCTGTTAAAATGACGCATAATGTTATGATAGATATCGTTTAAATCGATTATCAGATAGCAAAAAAAAAAAAAATATGCCGGGACTGAGGTTTGAACCTGAGACTTCATGATTCGCAGACCAAGATGCTATCCACGCAGCCATTACAACCACCGGAATTTATAGCAAGACAGTGACTCATATTCACGTGCAGGTAATAAAATGGAAGTATTTTTTATGCTCCATTAATATTTTGCTTTTTTCGATAATGTTCCTGCGTGGAATAGAGTTTTAAATTCGTTATGAATAAGCCTACTTGGCAGTAAAGGAAATTCCTATAGTGGTCCGTGAAAGGCTACCTTAGTTCCCGTATAAAACATCGATATATATTACATTGATCGCTGCATTACCGCAATGTGGGTTAATATCTGAATAGCCATTGTGCAGAAACATAATATCGACTTTGGCGACTAGTTACAATGTTCCATATTAAAGCATATCATCAATTAAATACTGATACGAAGACTTTTAACATGTAGTTTGTGTTTCAACCAGTTGACACCAGAGTTCGCATGAGCGTTTACCGTTCATTATGAAAGTGTTGAGCAAAGTTACTCGGGGAGCGGATGCCCATCACTTTTATCCAGAGAATGAAAAACTGACTCTTAATAAATCATAATTGTTTTCAGCAAATATGATAATTACACCAAAGAACGACAACTTGAAGATGATTTATTGTAGAAATATCTGTTATGGTGCCTCCAAACCTTGAAGTAATCCGTATGTGATAACCATTCCACATGGTACCACTGACAGCTGGATCGCATCCCTCCTGGCTGCTAAGGGATGCGATCCAGCTGGCAGTGCGTCTTACACACTTCCGTCCTACCCACTTCCGTCCCATTTTTCAAAATCACTCCCACATAAATATCCAGTAACCGAGTGGAAAGATGTTACAGATCAATAAGTACAGTAAGTATGTAAGTGAGTGAGTGATTGAGTGAGTGAATAAGTAAGTAAGTAAGTGAGTAATTAACTAAGTAAGTAAGTAAGTGAGTGAGTGATTGAGTGAGTGAGTAAGTAAGTGAGTAATTAACTAAGTAAGTAAGTGAAAGAGTGAGTGAGTGAGTGAGTAAGCAAGCAAGCAATTAAGTAAGTAAGTAAGTCAGTTAGTAAGTTAGTAAATAAGTAGGGGAGACTCGGACAATTTGGCAGTAATTTTAACAATTGGACTGTTTTAGAAAGACAAAACATATTTTCATAATTTGGTACATAAAAACTTACATTCAGACATTTCCTCATGAGAATCTATATTAAAAAGAGCTAAATGCAAGAAATGCCTCATAGTTTGATTACAATGAAGGAAAACACACTCGTCGAAATTGGCAAGACTCTAGGGTAATTTGGCAATAGTACTCGTTCAATTTGGCAATAGTGTTATTTTTTTTAAATTAATAGCGTTTAACTTAACGATCTTCAGATATTATCTAATACTTATGTTAATTCATTTTTCACGGCACTCGTTATATTTAAAGTTCAGTCGGTATCACTTCAGGCCATGGCAATTCTCATGATAACAATCCAGACACCCTGTACATTGAATCCAGGTCCTCATCGAATGAACCATCACATGTTTTGCAGACATCTCTACTCAGCGACGTGCTTGCATACGTGTTTACGTTGCGTGTCTGAGTCTCACTGGTCTCCGTATGAATATTCGTCATTTCATCATCATCATCATCATTATTGAAGCCAGCACTGGCAGACGTTGATACAAAACTCTCGAACACACGAGCTCTTGGCGCTGCGTTACGTCTTTGACGCTCGCTTGGAAACCGCTGTGGCAAGTTCATATTGCATCCTGGCCGTTCCACTTCGACAATGCCATGCTATTGTTACGGCTGTGAGTTTGTTTCATCGCTCGCCGCATGAGTCACAACTGCCCCCGGGCTGGGCTGTGCTCTGCCTCTGTGTATTGCGTGCGCCTTATGCAACAGGACTACTAGGACAAAGTGATGGTCCAGAATATTCGTGACTCAGCCAGTGATGGAAACCTCGAGAAGCCGTGAACCCTGGAAGGGTCTAGAAGCATTTATTGGGTCACCGGCCTGCTATATAAGAACGACCTGTCAAGCAGTGTGTGTGTGTTTTTCGAGCTAGTGCGAGCGTTTATCCTGAGCGACAGAAGTGTGGTGACTTGCGAAACCCCTAGTGAAGCCGATTCTCTTGACAGCGAGGGAGTGAGAAGCATACAGGAGACTGCCTGAGTTTTGAGCGAGTGTGATTTCACTGAGCGACAGAGGTATTGTGGCGAAGTGCCGTGCGAGTTACGAAATCCAGTGACATTGTTTCCCAGCTTGTGGACAGCGAAGCAGCGAGTAGCAGGTTATCGTAAGTAACTGCAGTTTGTGTACATAAGGAAGAGGTGCAGGTATTTCACGGGTGTCATTAGTGGAGGATTAGCTGCATGACTAAGTGAAAGGGGCAAGAGCGCTCCTTAAGGAAGAAACTTGAGGAAACTGGAGTAAGGTTCTAATTGTTTGTATTTGTTGTTGATTGGTGTATCTTTCTGGCCGCAATAAAGTTAATTATTTCTTTAAAGGAACAATCTGTGTTGTGCTTCAACCCATCGTAATCCAGCTAACAAAAGTGCCACTAGGGGGGTGGCACGTAACACTATGTTCCAGGATGATACACATCAACAGAAAGGGCATTCCTGTTCAAAGGATAAATCCTGGTGGTTCGGAAACCAATCCCAACCTGCTAAACTTACTTCAGCGTTGAATGTTTTTTACGCCCAATCTTAGCGACTAGGTCATAGGCTTGTTTGCGGACATCTGTAGCGGTCAATCCAAAGCCAATATCCTGCATTTCAATGATATAAGAGAGTGCCAGTGAGAACCAGAGATCTGCCCTTCTTTACTTCTGGAACATCGTGTGGTCCGGAAGAAACGGTCAGATATCTCTTTAAAGTATTAAATGGGATATTAAACTCACTGGACGATCGGTACACCGACCAGTCATCAATTAACACCTTTCCTACAGCAGACTTTATATCGGCCTGATAACATCTAAAGCCGTACTTCCCGCGTTCCCCTGGCATACCTGCAACATACCTTACACCACAAAAGTGTTTTTTTTTTGTCGTGTAGCCTCCTGAGAGACCTAGTGCAGGTCTTTCTAGTCAACGCCCGTGGGCGACCTGCGCGTCGTGATGAGGGATGGAATGGATGAAGATGAATGAAACTGGGCAAGGATGTGGAAGGAAGCGGCCGTGGCCTGTCAGAAGGTACTGTCCCAGCATTTGCCTGGTGTTGAAAATGGGAAACCACGGAAAACCATTTCAAGGACAGCCGACGGTGGGGCTCGAACCCACGCGTCTACCGAGTCAGCAGAGAGCTTGGCCCCTTGACCTAACGCAGCGCTTTAGCCCGCGTAGCCACTACTGTCGGTAGACCACAAAAGTGATAAAATATGATGAGGTTACAACAACAAACATAAGAATTCGTTAAATGCACATTGTGGCCCATAGGTGGCAGGAAATATCAGAATTCGTAAACGTGGCCTTGGAACACACCAGCAGCAACTGTGTGATGCCATTAAGAAAAGTCACATTTATGTTAAGCTCTTATTCCACTTAAAATCAATATATATATAGAAAATGTAGATCATACCTTGTATACAGATGTTTAATCTTCATACTTATGTATAACAAGCAGAAGTACCCGCTCTTCGAACGGTCTTCGGTTTTAATAACCAGACGTTATCAATTGAGCTACTGTACCAATGGTTAGGGGCTTGTCAGTCCTTCATAAGTTTATCAGAACGTAGTTAGTTTCTGGGAATATCGCAGACACTGTTAATTTAAGGGTCGTAAAATGTGGTTTTCGGAGACCCTTTATAGACTCCCTGATTTTGTGTCACTCATTGAGAAGCGCAACATATGCTTTGGTCGTCCTTCTAGGATAATTTTTATTTTTCGCCTATTTTAGCATGTATTTTGAAAAGTTGTTCCTTATACCCACCCTTCTACGAGAAGTACGTTGAAGAGTATCCTAAATGATTGGTGTATTGACTCATGGTTACAATACCTAATTTTACGATGCTCCAAACACCCGAACATGAATTATAGGCGTACATAAACATAAAGATATATCCACCACACAGAATCAAACAAAATCATCTTTACGATGAACCCGTTTGTTGACAAAAATATGATCAGTTAAAATGTGCTCTCAAACTAAATTTACCTAACGTGTACTTCCTGACGTGAAAATAATATTGAAAACCTCGTAGACGAAACGCAATATATGTCAAATTAAAATTGATCCTCACCGTAATGGAAAGTCCTCATCCCCAGGAAGACCCCTTTAATAAATTATAGGGGCTTGTGGTGCATGAAAATTCGGGATTTTAAACTCCAACGGCCCAAATTCCCAAAAACTGCAAAAAACACTATTCCAAATCAGGAATTTTTTGAAATTAATGTTGCTGTTTCTGTACAACATATCGCATGTCGCACGTGTAAGTCTCGTGTAAATATTCTAGGGTACCCTTGACCCCCTTAATCGCATTGTTGAATTTTACAGTCTATGTTAGATTCCACGATAACCTTATAGCCATTTGCAAACTTTCACAGAATTGTAATAAATTGAATGGCATTGCTTCTTACAGAAATCGATGGAAAGTTGGATGTCACCTCTTGTGACACTGTTGTCAAGGTTACCGGCTTGCATTACTTCATTAGTTTCGTCTTGTTCTTCTTCTTTCGGATGGGCCAGCTAAGGACCACGACGTTCAACTTTTCAGCATGGCGAGGGACTTGATGTTTGCCCAACATTCGCGCATTTTCTGGCTATGTTTCTCCTTCCTCTCTTTTGTCCAGATGATGCCGGCTTTCTTACAGGTTGGTCTGTCCTGATAACTCTTCTGTTTAAGTATCTTTCTGAGATGTGATCGGCTTCTAATACCACTTTTCATTATCTTCAGTTCATGGATATCCTTGTTAACTACTGTTAGCGAAGGTGTCACGCTCTCTCTCTTCCCCCAGTAGTTGAGAAGCCGGTTGGTTAGGCTTGTTGGGTTCATCCATGAGACATGTCCATAGAAAGCCAGACGTATCTTCCTGGCCACATCTGTGATTTTCTCAGCTTGCCTATATAGCTCCTGATTTGGTCTTCTTCTGTACTCGTCATCTATTTATTAGTTTATAAAATAAGAGATTGCCATATCCCCTCCAGGGACGTAGGCGTGTGGTAGGGTGGCCAGTTCCTTTCCACTCCTCCTCCTACCATAGCATCCGGCAGGTTCCCATTTTGCATCACGAGGCTGGGAGACCCCGTACCAGACCATACCAAGACTTTTAAATTCTTGGCAGAGCCGGGGAACGAACTCGGTACCTCGGGGGTGACAGCCAAAATGTTAGCCACTGAGCCACGAAGTGGTCTTTATTAGTTTATTAAATTAAATTGGTATTTTGGGAATATCTCAGAAACGTGGTTTTAGAGCCTTAAAACGTAGTAGCCTCCGAGCCACCTAGGGGCTAAAATGAGTTTTGCTCGTCCATGTACGCCATAATACTGTATAATAATAATCATAATAATAATTTAATAATATAGAGATAGGGATATAATAGACCTTTAGTACCACACCCGTCCGTGTAAATCACATGAAGAAATTCAAGAGTACCACTTAACCCCCTTAAGCGTATTATACAGTATACGTATTGATGAATTTTACAGCTTAAGTTAGTTCCCTGATAACCTTATAGCCGTTTGCGAACGTTCATAGTAATGCAATAAATGGAATGGCATTGTGTCTTACAGAAATAGATGGACCTCTGAGATTGTGTTGCCATGGCAACCGGCTTGCATTTCTTCAATAGCTTAATAAATGAAATTAGTTTTCTAACTGTTGGTTTTTGGACCTTAAAATGTGGTTTTCGGGGCCCGTAGGGCTCCCGAGTTTTGTTTCTCAAATTAAGACGCTGAAAATGAGCTTTGTCTCGTTTTTATACGCCCATTTCAGCGTGCTTTTTAAGGGGGTAGGCCCTCTTTTATGGGATGTATGGAGAAGAGTTACATCAATGAATACTTTCGTGCCTCTGATGGACTTCTGTACCAAATTTTACGTTGATCCACTCAGCCGTTCTCAAGTGATGCGCGTGCAAAGTTGTTCACAGACAGACAGACAGACAGAGAGACAGACAGACAGACAGACAGACAAAAATTTTGTTTTTGCGCGCAACCGTCATAAACCCGTCTGAAACGCGTTAATAACTCAAACTTCCGTGGAAATTCAGAAAAAACAGACAAACTTTCATTTTTACATATAACTAGCTGACCCGGCCGACGTTGTCCTGCCAATCAAAGAAAGTGTTGTAACTTTGTTTCTTGAAGTGCTTTTGGATACACAATATTTTTTTCAATTTCTGTTAACTACCTCTAAACTATCGTGAAATGAATTAACTAATCTATAAACATTCGTGGGAGCGTGCACAACAACTCTCCAAAGTTTCATCGCAATCGGATAAATGACATATAACGCATAGGCCTACGGGATTTTGTTTAAATGATTCGAGCGCTGTCACTCATTTGTTGAATTTACTCATGCTCTACCAACTGTGAAATGGATTTACTAAGTTAGAAAGCTTCACGTAAGTGTACACAACAACTCATCAAAGTTTCATCGCAATCGATCAATAGTATATGAACGCATGCAGGATTTTGTTGGAACGCTTCGCGCGTCGTCACTCATTTGTTACATCTACTCGTGCGCTACCAATATTGTAAAATAGATTTAGCAAATTGAACACGTTCCCTGGCGTGTACACAACAACTCAACAAAGTTTCATTGGAATCGGATGAATGACATATGAACGCATACGGGATTCTCTTTAAACGATTTGCGTGCCGTCATTCATTTGTTGGATCTGCTCATGCGCTACCTATTGTAAAATAGATTTACTAAGCCTAAAACCTTCTCTGGAGTGTACTCAGTGATTCACCAAGGTTTCATCGCAATCGGATGAATGATATATGACCGCATACGGAACATTGTGGAAACGATTCGCGCGCCGTCTCTCATTTGTTGAAGCTATTTATTAAAAACTGGATTTACTAAGCCAGAAACCTTTCCTGGAGTGTACACAACAATTCACCAAAGTTTCATCGCAATCGGATAAATGGTATATGAACGCATACGGCACATTGTTGAAACGATTCGCCCACCATCGCACATCTGTTGAATCTACTCGTGCGTTACCTATTGTAAAATGAATTTCCTAAGCCAGAAACTTTTACTGAAGTGTACACAACAATTCACCAAAGTTTTATCGCAATCGGATAAATGGTATATGGACGCATAAGGGACTTTGTTTAAATGTTCGCGCGTCGTCGCTCATTTGTAGAATCTACTCGTGCGCTACCTATTGTAAAATGGATTTACTAATCCAGAAGCCTCCCCTGGAGTGTACACAACATCTCACTCAAGTTTCATCGTTAACAGACGAATGGTATTTGAACGCATACGGGACCTTGTTTAAACGCTTCGCGCGTCGTCGCTCATTTGTTGAATCTACTCTGGCTTGACCTCCTGTGAAATGGATTTACTAAGTTAGAAACCTTCACATAAGTGTACACAACAATTCATCAAAGTTTCATCGCAATCGATGAATGGTATATAATCTTATACGGGATTTTGTTGAAACGCTTCGCGCGTCGTCGCTCATTTGTTGAATCTACTCGTGCGATACTTATTGTAAAATTGATTTACTAAGCCAGAAGCCTTCCCTGGAGTGTACACAACATCTCACTCATCTTTCATCGCTATCGGACGAATGGTATTTGAACGCATACGGGACCTTTTTGAAACGCTTTGCGTGTCGTCGCTTATTTGTTGAATCTAGTAGTGCGTTATCTATTGTAAAAATGATTTACCAAGCCAAACACCTTCCCTGGAGTGCACTCAACATCACACCCAAGTTTCATCGTAATCGGATGAATGGTATATGAACGAATACGGGACTTTGAAACGCACTAACGTGCAGAGACAAACAGTAGAATTCGACATCACTGCCACCTTTGGTATAAAACACAACTTTCCGCCACGGGCGGAGTGTATATTATGGCGGTAGTTGCAGAGGTTGCGACCAGGTGGCTCTACGTGCAGAGACAAACAGTCCAAAAGCAATACTTTTCACTAAGGCTAGCGGTTTCCATGACGACTGTTTATGACTGTATATTGTGGTTCTAAAATTGTGTGTAAATTGTGGTTCTAAAATTCTAAAATTCCACCTACCTGGTCAAATTGTGAATCTAAACCATACATGGACCCACACTAACATACATACAAAATTTCAGAAATCGGCCTAGCCATTTAGGAGGAGTTCAGTCACATACACACGTGTCGAAGAATTATATAGATAAAGATAGAGATAATAGAGATTAACTTACATCCTTCTGCTAGTAACGCTACAATCTTGAAAACAATACCAGTATCAGACTCACCACTTCTAACAACAAGCAGTGTTTGATTTCGCGTACAGCCACCGGTAGCACGCGAAACACTCAGCAAAAAATCCACAAGGTTAGAAACATGCTGTACTCTGTTGGTGCAAGCTTGAATCTTACAAAAACGACTCGGATAAGTTAGAAATAATTACAACATAAAATACTGCCATATTAAACGTACTGCCAAATTTGCCGATTTTGCCCTAAGTAAGCGAGTGAGTAAGTAAGTAAATAAGTGAGTGAGTGAGTGAGTGATTGAGTGATTGAGTGAGTGAGTGAGTGAGTGACTGATTGAGTGAGTGAGTAATTGAGTGAGTAAGTAAATAAGTGAGTGAGTTAGTGAGTAAGAAAATAAGTGAGTGATTGAGTGAGTGAGTGAGTAAGTAAGTGAGTGAGAAAGTGAGTGAGTGAGTGGGTGAGTAAGTAAGTAAGTAAGTAAGTAAGTAAGTAAGTAAGTGAGTGAGTAAGTGAGTGAGTGAGTAAGTAAGTAAGTAAGTGAGTGAGTAAGAAAGTAAGTAAGTAAGTAAATAAGTAAGTGAGTGAGTAAATAAGTAAGTGAATGAGTGAGTGAGTGAGTAAGTGAGTAAGTAAGTAAGTAAATAAATAAGTAAGTGAGTGAGTGAGTAATTGAGTAAATAAGCAAGTGAGTGAGTGAGTGAGTAAGTAAGTAAGTGAGTGAGTAAGTAAGTGAGTGAGTAAATAAGTAAGTAAGTAAGTGAGTGAGTGAGTGAGTAAATAAGTGAGTGAGTGAGTGAGTGAGTAAGTAAGCAAGTGAGTGAGTAAGTGAGTGAGAAAATAAGTGAGTGAGTGAGTAAGAAAGCAAGTGAGTGAGTAAGTGAGTGAGTAAATAAGTGAGTGAGTGAGTAAGTAAGTGAGTGAGTAAGTAAGTGAGTGAGTAAGTGAGTGAGTGAGTAAATAAGTAAGTAAGTAAGCAAATAACTGAGTGAGTGAGTGAGTGAGTGAGAGAGTGAGTGAATAAGTGAGTGAGTGAGTGAGTAAATAAGTAAGTGAGTGAGTAAGTAAGTGAGTGAGTAAATAAGTAAGTAAGTAAATAAGTAAGTAAATAAGTAAGTGAGTGAGTGAGTAAATAAGTAAGTAAGTGAGTGAGTGAGTAAGTAAATAAATAAGTTAGTAAGTAAGTAAATAAGTGAGTGAGTAAGTGAGTAAATAAGTAAGTAAGTAAGTAAGTAAGTAAATAAGTGAGTGAGTAAGTGAGTAAATAAGTAAGTGAGTGAGTAAGTGAGTGAGTGAGTGAGTGAGTAAATAAGTAAGTGAGTGAGTAAATAAGTAAGTAAGTAAATAAGTAAGTAAATAAGTAAATATGTAAGTAAGTGAGTGAGTGAGTGAGTAAATAAGTAAGTGAGTGAGTAAATAAGTGAGTAAATAAGTGAGTGAGTGAGTGAGTAAGTGAGTGAGTAAATAAGTAAGTGAGTGAGTAAATAAGTAAGTAAGTAAATAAGTAAATAAATAAGTAAATAAGTAAGTAAGTGAGTGAGTGAGTGAGTAAATAAGTAAGTGAGTGAGTAAGTGAGTGAGTGAGTGAGTGAGTAAGTGAGTGAGTAAATAAGTGAGTGAGTAAGTGAGTAAGTAAGTGAATGAGTAAGTAAATAAGTAAGTAAGTAAATACGTAAGTGAGTAAATAAGTAAGTAAGTAAATAAGTAAGTAAATAAGTAAGTAAATAAGTAAGTAAGTGATTGAGTGAGTGAGTAAATAAGTAAGTGAGTGAGTGAGTGAGTGAGTAAGTAAGTAAGTGAGTAAATAAGTGAGTGAGTGAGTGAGTGAGTGATTGATTGATTGATTGATTGAGTGAGTGAGTGAGAAAGTGAGTAAGTAAGTAAGTAAATAAGTGAGTGAGTGAGTGAGTGAGTGAGTAAGTAAGTAAGTAAGTAAGTAATTAAGTAAGTAAGCAAATAAGTAAGTGAGTGAGTGAGTAAGTAAGTAAGCAAATAAGTGAGTGAGTGAGTGAGTAAATAAATAAGTAAGCGAGTGAGTAAGTGAGTGAGTAAGTAAGTAAGTAAATAAGTGAGTGAGTGAGTAAGTGAGTGAGTGAGCGACTAAGCAAGCAATTACGTAAGTAAACAAGCAAGAAAGCAAGCAAGTAGGTAGGTAAAACAAGCAGGCAATTAAGTAATTAAACAAGCAGGCAAGTAAGTAAATAAATAAATAAATAAATAAACAATACTTTGAATAACATGTGGCATCTATCTATGCAACAACAATTTTTGGAGGTCTAGCCTCTGTCCCTAGAAACAACAATGAACAAATAAACTGCCATACGTTTTTGAAACACCCTATAGAAGTGTGTATGTGTTCGCCAAGTTGACACCACTTAAGCATCAGCAATTAGTGAGTGCAACACTGTCATTAGCAGGGAGTAAGCGTGACACACGTTAATTACAGTAATTGTCTCCCACTGTCACACTTCACTTCACTTCATTCCAAAAGGAATCTCATAGAGACTGACATAGCCTTCACGTCAGGTGGAAGGGGCTGAGCTCTGTGAGGTGTTTCATTAAACAGCTTGGAACATTACGGTCATCAGACCCGTGGATTTGGGCTAGATCACCTAATGGACCTAACAACAAGGTTATCAGCTCCTAAAAATGAGGTTACTAATGAATATGTTCACTACTTAACGAACAGAAAAATAAATAAATACATAAATTACTAAATTAATAACATAATAAATAAGTAAGTAATTAAGCAAATAAATAAATAAGCAAATAAATAAGAAAATAAATAAACAAGTAAATAAGTAAATAAATAAATAAATAAATAAATAAATAAATAAATAAATAAATAAATAAGTAATTAAGCAAATAAATAAATAAATAAATAAGCAAATAAATAAGAAAATAAATAAGTAAATAAATAAATAAATAAATAAGAAAATAAATAAACAAGCAAATAAGTAATTAAATAAAGAAATAATTAAATAAGTAAATAAGTAAATTAATAAGAGAGTAAATAAATAAATAAGTAAGTAAGTAAGTAAATAAATATATAAGTAATTAAATAAATAAATAAATAAGTGAAAAAATAAATATGTAAGTAAATAAATAAATAAGTAAATAAATAAACAAATAAGTAAAAAATAAGTAGGTAAATAAATAAGTAAGTAAGTAAATAAATAAATAAATAAATAAATAAATAAATAAATAAGTAAATAAGTAAATAAATAAGTGAATAAATAAATAGGTAAATAAGTAAATAAATAAGTGAATTAATAAATAAGTAAATAAGTAAATAAAAAAGTGAATAAATAAATAAGTAAATAAGTAAATAAATAAGTGAATGAATAAATAAATAAGTAAATAAATAAGTAAGTAAATAAATAAATAAATAAATAAATAAGTAAATAAGTAAATAAATAAGTGAATAAATAAATAGGTAAATAAGTAAATAAATAAATAGGTAAATAAGTAAATAAATAAGTGAATAAATAAATAAGTAAATAAGTAAATAAAAAAGTGAATAAATAAATAAGTAAGTAAATAAGTGAATAAATAAATAAGTAAATAAGTAAATAAATAAGTAAGTAAATAAATAAGTAAATAAGTAAATAAATAAGTGAATAAATAAGTAAATAAGTAAATAAGTGAATAAATAAATAAGTGAATAAGTAGGTAAATAAATAAATAAGTAAATAAGTAAATAAATAAGTAAATAATTAAGTAAATAAATTAGTAAGTAAATAAGTAAGTAAGTAAATAAATAAGTAAATAAGTAAGCAAGTACATAAATAAGTAAATAAGTAAGTAAGTACATAAATAAATAAGTAAGTATATAAATAAATAAGTAAATAAGTAAGTTCATAAATAAATAAATAAATAAGTAAGTACATAAATAAATAAGTAAGTAAATAAGTACGTAGGTAAATAAATAAATAAGTAAATAAGTAAGTAAATAAATAAATAATTAAATAAGTAAGTACGTAAGTAAATAAATAAGTAAGTAAATAAATAAGTAAATAAGTAAGTAAATAAATAAGTAAGTAAATAAATAAGTAAATAAGTAAGTAAATAAATAAGTAAGTAAGTAAATAAATAAGTAAGTAAATAAGTACGTAAGTAAATAAATAAGTAAATAAGGAAGTAAGTAAATAAATAAGTAAATAAATAAGTAAATAAGTAAGTAAGTAAATAAATAAATAAGTAAATAAGTACGTGAGTAAATAAGTAGGTAAGTAAATAAATAAGTAAGTAAATAAATAAGTAACTAAGTAAGTAAATAAGTAAATAAATAAGTAACTAAGTAAGTAAATAAGAAAATAAATAAGTAAGTAAATAAATAAGTAAATAAGTAAATAAATAAATAGGTACCGGTACATGAATAGATAGAAAAATATAAAACTAACAAAATAAATAAAAATAAATTCATGAATAAATATATAGATCGTAGACTTTCGCGGCCGGTGTCTAGTTTATCATCTTGGCTTACAGGATTGAGGCGCGTCGTATATCGGTTATTATTTCCCATGATTAAGGCTGCAGCAATGTCAGCCGAAACGTCGGGAAATAATAACCGACATACGACGCGGCTCAATTCTGTAAGCCAAGATGATAAAATCATGAATAAATAAATACATCAATAAGCACATAATTGCAGCAGATAGATAAAAATAATCAATTTATTAATTAGAAACAAAGAAATAAAAATATTTACAAATATATAATAAAGTAAAAAAATGAAAAAAAAAAATACACAATTTCAGTTTGATTGTTGTGATAGATCTGTAGATATTGAGAACCGTCTAAATATTTCAGATGGTCACCAGGTTGGATTTTTATTTATGTACTATTACATTAAGATTAGTGTGTACGTGTAGCATTCAAACTTCAATCGCATGATTAGGACACAAGAAGTAACAACGAGATTTTAAAATTTCGCACAACTGCCATCTTGTGGTTATGGAAACAATTGAAATAAATTAGATGCCAGTAGATTATCATTCGTATAAGGATTTACTGTACCTAGTTTCACTGCACTCGGATGGTTAAATTGCGAGAAACGTCCATGTGAATATTTATACTTCGTGTCGCCGCCATGTTGGGTTTGTGATCACCAGGCTATTGAAAGTCCTATAGGTGAACTTATGTTCATAGCCCCTATGAACATAAAAAAAATCATTGATTGCTTTAATAGATTCGTAGATATTCAGAGCCGTCTAAATATTTCGGATGGTCGCCATGTTGGATTGTTAAATGTATAGGCCATAGACTCATGTACCATTAAAGGAAAATTATTGCGTAGGTTCATTATTCAAACTTTCACTTCGATCGCATGATTACGACACAAGAAATAAAAACTTAATTTTAAAATTCGCACAGCCGCCATCTTGAGGTTATGTAAATAATTGAACTGAATTAGATACCAGTGCATTACAATGTGTATGAACATTTCCTGTACCAAATTTCATTGCGTTTGGAACATTAAATCGCGAGAAAGGTCTATTTAAAATTTTCAAATTCGCTTGGCCACCATGTTCGTTTTGTAGTTAGCCGGTTTTTGAAAGTCTTATAGACCAACTTCCAGTAGTGCCCTTTATCTCCGTACAAATGTTCAGGGTGATACCGCTGACAGTTTCAGAGATATAGAATGCCAGTGAAATATTTCGCACAGCCGCCATCTTGTGGTTATGTAAACAATTGAACAAAGTTAGACATCGGTGCATTACAATGTGTATAAACATATACTGTACCAAATTTTATTGTGTTTGGTTGGTTAAATCGCGAGAAACGTCTATTTAAAAGTCGCAAATTCGCTTGGCCGCCATGTTGGTTTTGTAGTTACCAGTTTTTCAAGAGTCACATAGGTGAACTTCTAGTAGTTTTCTTTATCACCGCACGAAATTCCAGGGTGATATCGGTAATAGTTTCGGAGATATTGAATGCTGGTGAAATATTTCGCACAGCCGCCATGTTGGATTGGTGAGACGTAACAAAATTTGAAGGGCACAGTCGTGGTCGTCCAAAATAGTGCTATGAACTTACCGAGTTTCATTGAAATAGCTCCAGCCGTTTAGAAGTTATTAGGGGACACATACACACACACCATCACACACGCACATACACACGGACAAAAGGTGATCTCATAACCCTATTTTTTTTCAAAATTGAAAATAAGCTATAAATGAACTCTTAAAAACATGTTTTAAATGACCTGAACGCGAAGGACAGACAGACCATGAATGGCAGAATGGATTGGGAAAGATAAGAGGGTTCACTTGAAAGTCAATGAAAAAAAGAAAATGAATAACGGGCCCAGCAGAGGAATCGCTCTGTGTGTTACAAGCGAGCAACCAACGAATACTACTAATAGGATGCGTAAGGTGGGGATCATAATAATGTTATTGGTTTTACGTCCATTTTAACTACCCTGGATTTTAGAGACGCCGGGGTGCCGGAATTTTGCCCCTAAGGGGACCTTTAACGTTCCAGTAAATGTACTGGCCATTTGCGCACCCTGACTGCGCCAGGATACGAACCTGCAACCTTGGGCCCAGCAAGCGAGAACATTACCGCTGGCTGAGATGGGAATCAAACCCAGAACCACCCCGAGGACACAGAACGCGATAATCTCCCTCTTGGATGGAAGATGCACTATAGATATTTCGGGTGCGAGTCCTCAAGGCAACTTTTATACACCAATGCTAGTAAATGCAACAAACACCCTGTGCTCCATCAGTAATGAGACTGTTGTAATTGTGACTAATAATTAATGATTCTTAAGAAGCGGAGCCCTGGATGGCATTCATTTCATCTTGAGGAAGAGGGAAAGGCAAATATTGATTCTTATTAATTAATAAAGAAAATCTCTCTCTTGGAGAGGGTTCACTCCTCCTTGAGGAACAAGAAGACTTCGTTACACGCTAATGAGGTCAATGGCTGTCAGGTCGCAATTAACAGGATGGGATTAGAAATCATCCGAGCAAAACTTTTAGCTTTTCCACCCTCATCGAATTTACTTACCAAGATCTATGCATCTTCAAAGATACAGGATTTAAATTTTTAAGCAGTGTTGGGTGAAGGAGTGATAAAAAAAACAACTAATATACCATCGTCTAAGGCAGAGATTTCCAAACCTATTCTCATAGCAACACTCTATTAGCACACATAATTCTACAAGTCACCTAATTAATTATTTTAATTATAAACATAGACTATTAACAAATGGTTGCTTGGTTGGTTCCTCAGTTTAGGGCCTGCGACAACGAGGTCATGTAGCCCCGTGTACTATGGGTGTGTGTGTGTAGAACCTGTCTGATTACCGGTGTTAATTGAGATGACTCTATTAGTGTGTGTAACTGTTTCAATTCAAGTAAGGACGGCAGAAGATCACTTTTCAAGTAGTTCCTACTTTTGCCGCCAAACGCCACCGTCAACGACCAACTAGTTCAGAAATTAGTTACCAGATGCCACCGCAGTCGGCTCTTGACGACGAACATAGGAACTTAAGAACGTTAGTCAAATGTTTAACCTATATTAATTTAGCTTCACCCAGGTGTAATTAGTGGAAGGTTCTTTAACATGCCATAAATCTATGACATGGGACCGCCGGCTTTACTTCCCCTCCGAAGGAAGACATACTGAGGTATTTTTATCGTTCTTAAAAAATCCGACGACTTCGGCCGGGTTTGAACCCGCGATCTTGGGCATAGAAGCTCAGCATACTACCAACTACGCCACCGAAGCCGCTAGACTATTAACAAAGACATTTTAAAGAAATTTAAATTTGTCAGTGTATGATTTTCCAATTCGGACGACTTAAATGACTGGCAAAAAAGTTCTTCAAAAAAGCAGGTTCACTACAAGTGAATGATGAAAAAGAAAAATTCATGAAGGTAGAGAGAAATCACAAGACAAGAGGACATGGAACTTAACAAATTGTTAACCATGTGTTTGAAGAAGTAGACGAGTTCAAATACCTGGGGACACTAATAAACAATAGAAACGAAGAAGAACAGGAGAAAGAAGAGAGGATTAAAGCTGCATTCAGTTAACAAACTACTCACATCCAAATTGTTATCAAGAGGGACCGAAATACGAATTTATAAAACTATAATTAGGCCAGTCAGCCGGCACAGTTCATATCCTCGCCGCTAGATAGGGGCTTCATTCATTCCATTCCTGACCCGGTCGGAGACTGGAAGCAGGCTGTGGATTTTTTCAATTAGGCCAGTATGGTGCAGAAACATGGAAATTAAGCAAATACACTGAGAGAAAGATAAAGGTTTTTGAAAAATAAAATCCTCAGAAAGAATTTCGGACCGATTTGTGAAGCAAGTGAGTGGCGAAGAAGAAAGAAGAAGGATCAAAAAGAGTTGTATAAAGAAGCCGATGTCGTTGCGGAAGCTACGACAAGAAGGCTGAGATGGGCTGGCAAAGTGTATAGAAGAGAAGTGGGATCTAGACTGTGAGAAGTGTGTGAGAAAAAGCCAGACGGAGGAACACCTATAGGCGGACCAAAAATGAGATGGAGAGACCAGGTAACCAAGGACATCCAGCTACTGGGAGCGCGAGAGGAAGATACCAAGGACAGAACGAGGTGGAGGAGGCTACTTGACGAAGCCAAGAACCGACTGCGGTTTGTGGAGCCAGAAGAGTAAGTAAGTAAGTAAGAGTATGATTCTCCAAGTATAATAGGCTATATCAAACACCTTTCACACAGACAAACCTTGCACCTTGATGATCCAATTCAATGACTGCTATGGGCTTGGCGATCATTACAAATCTGATTTATATCGCGTCAGATGCAGGACAAATTCACACGCATTTCCTCATCTAACATTCTCAAACTTCCACCTTTAACTGTTTATGTATAGCCTAAGCCATAACTTTGAAGTAATAAAATAATTACACATCTCACTGAACTAAGAAGCAAACTCAAGGAAAGCAGTTGATAATATCGCTGTGTGAGTTGGCGGTGTGAAGAGTTGAGATATTAATCGATAGAAAACGCCAACATAGATTATTGAGAACAGAGACATAGGCCTATAGTGCCATCTTTGGATGTTGGCAGCAAGTTTGTGCTTATCAACATCTCGATCACGCGGCTAATACGCCGAACAAGGGGAAGCAAGTTGACTTCTTTCTCACAGGTTCTTTCTTTGTTTTCTATTCTGAATTTATAAGTACGACGAATGGCACGACACCCTGTTTGAAAAGCACTGGTCTGGTTCCCCGCCAGTGATCCACAAGAGTCTCGAGACAAGAAGGTCCGGCAGCAAATATTATTAAAAAAAAGTTGCCAATAAATTGGGATTTTGAAAGCGATGTGCGTTGAACGAGAACGGTCTAAATTTATCCGTGTCGATGACTATCAGCTATTCAATTAATATAATTATGTTTAAAATCTAGGTCTATGCTGATGCCCAGGGCCAGGATAATAAATTATGTGCTTAACTTTCCAGAAATATGCATTTATTTATGAGATTTAAAGTGGAAAATATTTGAATAAGTTTCCAAAATATGTTATTGAATATTTATCATATTTATGTCCCCAGTTACTCGAAATATAGTTGAAATGTCTAGCTGCTTGAATAATCCATAATCCTGTCTATAGTTAGTGTTCCCGCTTAATAGGCTGGGACCTGCCTCAGTTTCCGAATACGGAATCATGTGTGTGCTGTTTTCGAATTTCAATATACAGTGCAGAAGAAAAGGTCACTTCAAATAACTTCCAATGCTTACTAGTTTCGCAGACTGCTGTAATTGGAAGTAAAATTTCCTGTTAAGGTGAGGACTATTGAAGGTTTAATGTGACTGTTGACTCCAGCACCTTACTATACTTAATGACCGAGGAATTCCTGTCTTTAAATACTACTACATTATAGAGACAAGGGTGCATTCACGAAATAGAGAAGCAAATTACTGGAATTGCCAAGGGTCGAAAATGTGGGCAGCAGTCATCTAAGGAGTACAACATACTATCAAATATAGGAAATATGTACTTATGAATAAATACCCTAGAATAAGTATTTATTTATGTTGCTGTTTGAGTCTTCAGTCTTTTGACTGGTTTGATGCAGCCCACCCTGTCCTGAGCTAATCGTTTCATCTCTACATAGCTACCACACCCTACATCCGAGGCAATCTAACATATTCTAACCTTGGTCTACCCCTACAGTTCTTGTCCTCGACCCTTCCTTCCATAACTAAGCTTGCGATTCCTGGGTGTCTTAGTATGTATCCTACCTGCCTATCTCTTCTCTTCATTAGCAGTCGCCAGAAACATCTCTCCTCTCCACTAGTCTTAATACCTCTTCGTTTGTACTCCTATCTACCCATTTGATAATCATTCTCCTGTAACACCACATTTCAAACCCTTCAATTCTCCTCTTTTCTTCTGCACCAATAGTCCAAGTTTCACTTCCATAGAGTGCCACGCTCCAGACAAAGGCCTTCAAAAATGACTTCCTAACACCTAAATCTATATTCGATGTCAACAGATTCCTCTTCTGTAGAAATGCTTTCCTTGCCTGAGCTAACCTACTTTTTATATCCTCTTTGCTTCGTCCATCACTGGTTATTTTGCTTCCTAAGTAACAGAAGTCTCCTACTTCCTTTAGTTTTTCACCTGCCAATTTGATGTCCATAGAGGACCCTGATTTATTTCGGCTGCATTCCAATATTTTTGTTTTACATTTATGAATTTTCATCATAAATTCTTTCCTCAAGACGAAGTCCATACCATTCAAAAACTCATTCAAATCCTCAGGCGTGTCGGCCAAGATGACTATGTCATCGGCAAATCTGAGAGTTGAAATTATTTCTCCTGAATCATCACTCCCACTTTAAATTTGTCTACAATTTCCTTCATTGCTTGTTCAATGTAAAGATTGAAAAGTATGGATGATAAGTTGCAACCTTGCCTTACACCTTTCTGAATACCAGCTTCTCTCTCGTGTCCTTCAGCTCGAATAACTGCTGTCTGGTTTCTGTAGAGATTGTAGATCACCCTCCTATCCCTGTACTTTATTCCAATCGTTTCCAAAATGTCAAACAATTTAGTCCAATCAACGTTATCAAAAGCCTTTTCTATGTCTACAAATGCCATGAATGTTCTCTTATCTTTCCTTGTTCTACCTTCAAAAATCAGCCTAAGACTTAGTACAGCTTCCCTTGTTCCTACATTTCTCCTGAAACCAAACTGGTCTTCACCCTACTCCGATTCTATCTGGCTTTCCAACCTCTTGTAAATTATTCTTGACAAGATCTTTGAAGCGTGAGTAACCAAGCTGATTGTACGGTAATCATCACATCTGTCGGCTCCCACTTTCTTCGGTATAGGGATGATAACATTAAAAACCGACAAAAATATGTAAATAAAAAAGATTTAGTTAAATAAAAAGTATTTGAACACATAACTATCCGAGCTTTACTGATGACTTAGTCCTGGGATCTCATGACTATTAAGAACTCCAAACGGCAATACAGGGTCTTTCATATAAATTGAGAGCGGTGAGCGGCGGTTTTGTTATCCGCTGCTGCAGAGGCCTTGGCCGAGCTTGTGGCGCGCCACGGCCCCCTGTTGTAGAATTGAAAGCGCGCGCATAGTTCATACTTGACCATGCAATAAGCGTGCAGGTGTTCAGTCGCCAGTCTGAACCTCAGATGCTAACATGGTGAGACTGTTATCACTGCAACATCGTTTTTTTTTAATGTAAAACTTGTTTTAAGTACGATTCGGCTCGGCGGGTACGTGATGCATTTGTTCACCAATTTCCTGATGAAGTGCCACCTTCACTAGCACAGATTCACGTAATTGAAAATAATTTTGACACTACTGGCTCAATAAAAAATCAAAAACATTGCAGTGGCAGAACTCACTCGCGTCAACCAGAATGTGGTTACCAGATACAATGTTTATATAAACTAGAAATAACGATACTTCCAGCATATTTTATTAGGTAATATTTCATATAGGATTGTACACACGCTTTTAGCAAGGGGCCACGGCGCGCCACAAGCTCGGCCAAGGCTACCGCAGCAGCGGATAACAAAACCACCGCTTGGCGCTCCTACTTTATATGAATGATCCTGTACATGCACTAGAAATATGGGCAGATGACAACGACTTAGAGGTAAACACAGCCGAGACGGATTGCATTATCTTCAGGGAAGGTGGACGGATAGCGAAAGAGCACAAAACCCCCTTCGAAATGAAAATAAACTTCAGTGCAGACAGTGGTGGACAGCGGCTGCTCGAGAACGGACCACAATCAGCTAAGTTCAAAATGCAATCTGGGACGTGGGTTGGCGACCACGGGGCCCCAGATGAATCCGGCATTGCTTCCACTTACTTGTGCCGCGCTCCCCTCTGTCTTCTTTCCTGTCGACTTCACTTGGTCAACTCTTGTTCTCTTACAACCCCGATGGTATTAGGTGTCCGAGGCCTAGGGAGTCTCTTTCTTTCCCGCCTTAATTGGCCATTGTCTCATCTGCGAGGGGTCAGCCTACTTTTTCTTTTCATGTTTTCTCCTGCCTTCCGCTCAAGTCCCTCAAGGATGCAGGGTGTAAGTAGCCCCACCACTTCTGGTGCACCTTGAATAATGCTATACGCTCAGGGGCTCACGGATGGTGAGTTCGGGAGTTAGCGACCTCGAGGGATTCCTGAGCTGGGTCCGATTTACCCCCTTTTCTCCATTACCTCTGGGTCGAACCCTCTCCTCTTTCACTTTCCTATCTGCCTTTCATGGCTCTCCTTCCTTCCAATTCCCTCAATCTGCATTCTTCGAGGGTTGAGGGCATTTCTTTTCCTACTGTCCTTTATTTACCAAATTCTCCTTTTGTTTTCCATTTTTAGCCTACTTTTCACATTTTGCAAAAATGAGGAAAAAGTAGACTTATGAGATCGGGCAAATATGTGTCTGTCTGTCTGTCTGTCTGTCTGTCTGTCCTTCTGTCTGTCTGTCTGGCTGTGTGTGTGTCCCCCCTATCAACTCCTAAACGGCAGCAGCAATCGAAACAAACATTGGTAGGAGTAAAGATCTATACCTGAATATCTCACGGCCATATTTGAAAATGATGTCAGTGCTACCAATCGCAATTGAAATTTGAGCTCCATGTTGGATATCTTGGAAAGTATGAATGGGAACGATTTCAAAATTGGCACACGTACAGATCATAATATTTCAGTTTAATTTCCAGGAGGCTAAACATGGCAGTGTTGCCAAATGATTATAAGCCTCCTGATAGGTCCAATTTTTAAATGCATATAACTTCTAAACTATCAAATGGAATTCAACCAAATTTCGTATGTTGTATGTGTACATAACCAGATATGACTGAGCGTATTCTTAAGACCTACCAGGGCTGCCAACTGTTAATAAATGCTCCTAATTTATTTTATCCAAATACCAATATATCAGAAAGTATGCAAGCCGACAGCTTTAAACTATGCACACGTATAGTACCTGACATTCTATATTAATTTGGAGTAACTTATATACGTCAGTGCTACCAACATGATTCTAAGCCTGCTGACAGGTCCAACTTTAAATACATGTAACTTCCATACTATCATTTGGATTTCAACCAAATTCCGTATGTGCTATGTGTACCACAACAGATATGACTATGCGTATTCTAAGGAGCAACCAGGGCTGCCAACTGTTAATATGTGCTGTCCCTATTTTTGTTACCCTAATATCAATATATCAGAAAGTATGCAAGCCAATAGCTCTAAACTTTGCACACGTATAGTACCTGGCATTCTAGACGAATTTGGAGTAACTAATATACGTCAGTGCTGCCAACATGATTCTAAGCCTGCTGATAGGTCCAATTTTAAAATGCATGTAACTTCTATACTAATGGATTTCATTCAAAATTGGCACAACAATAGATCATATTATTTCAGATTATTTCTGACCAATACATGCATGACATTGTTGCCAACATGATTTTACGCGCGCTGTTAGATCCAATGTTTAACTGCATGTAACGTCCATGCTATCCAGTGGACTTCAACCAAATTTTGTATTTAGTACCGTAAGAGACGGAACTAAGAATATATTCAGTCATCAGGGCTGCCAACTGTAGTGCTCTATTAGGATACATTATGCCAGGTATACAGTATTTCGAACTAATTGGAAATTTCGATATTAGCAACTTAATTTCGTCATTATTCTAGATAGGTTAATATTCTGTAGAATAATCATTAGCATGAAAAGTAGGCTGTATAGTTCTTCACGGAACTTCTTGTTTCTTCTATTATATAAGTTAGTAGTTAGTTTTAGTTATAGTTTACATTTTATTTTCATCTTCACGATCACCCAAACCATTAGGGGCCGATAACCTTGATGTTAGGCCCCTTAAAACATCAATTATCATCATCATCATCATCATCATCAAAATGTAATCTAACCTGACCAATTAATAACAATCACTTGAAAGTCAATAACCACTGACAATAGCTTGCCACGGTGGGTGAGTGGATGGCGTGTTGGTCTACGAACTCCAAGATGGCAGGTTCGCTCCTGGCCGTGGTAAGTGATTTTTGAAAGGCGGCGAAAATACGACACGCATGTCATACGAAGTTGGCATGTCAAAGAACCCATTTGAATTCAGTAGGCCGTGTTCATAATGGCAAAATTAATCTCGGGAGTTTCCGCCAACACAAAGTTCCTCATTTCTCTACTAGAAAGTGCTATAGTGTTCAATGAGCTTAGATATCTAACCTCCTTGACTTTCATAGTGATTCAAGGAACAACGAAATTCGGCATGCAAGCTACCCCCTGGGTGTCAAATTACAAACCTTGCACCCGGCATCGGCATCCGAGGCCATACGATATTATTATTATTATTATTATTATTATTACCACTAACAATAATATCTTAACAACCATCTATCAGAGCTTGCCAAGTAGCGCCAGGATAATTGCTGAAACTAAAGTATTCACCGTCCCTAATGTTTGCATAAACAAACTGCGGAATATTGCAAAATAGATAGCACTGTACCTTAATATCCGCAATTCCAATTTCTACACAGGGCATTGCATTCGTACGATTTTTCCGGCAATTTTAGTAAATGCTGTTGTTGACATAAACACACCAAAACGTCATGAAGGAAGCAGGCTATGAAATTAAATCCACAGAAGTCAATAACCCAACTCTATTTAGTAAAGCGATTTCTTATGCGGAATGTTTCCGCCAGATGTCATGACTGTTCTATTTGGGACTCCATTGATTTGCCATCCATTGATTTCTACATGCGTCGAATTTGAAGAATAACCAGTTGATAATACGATACATTTTAATTTTAAAGCACCTGTAACAGCTGATGGAGTGTACATATTGTTAACACCATTGTAGACATAGATTTAATAGCCGAAGTGTAAAGGATCTGATCATGATTGCTTGACGATCGAAACTGGTCATCCAAGTGTATTTATTACAGTATTATATTTGAATTGCAGCCGATGGCCATAGCGGGGTATATTAATTGAACACCCGTTGGCTCCCCATCAAGTTAAATTTCAAATAGTTCCAACTTTGAATATCAGAGATGCCACTGTCACTGACACCTAGTGGCGAACGTTGGAACTTGATAGAGCGTTTCTAACCAAATAACCTATAAATTTCACTACACACTACCAATTCATATTCTCGCAGGTAGATGGGGGCTTAACTAATTCCATTCCCTGACCCGGTCGGCCGACTGGAAGCAGGCTGTGGATTTTCACTACCAATTATAGTGTTAGGTTCTTTTACATGCCATAAATCTAAAACATGGGCCCGCTGGCTGTACTTCCCCTCCGAAGGAAGACATGCTGAAGGATTCTTACACTCTTAAAAATCAAAAATCCGACGACATCGGCCGGGTATGAACTCGCGATCTTGGACATAGCAGCTCAGCAAGCTACCGATTACGCCACCAAGGCCGACAGGGGAGTCTGCCATTGGAGAAAAATCTGAGACTTGTTCTCGTACAAAACTGTTGCTCTCAATAACATTGACCAAAAGCGAAAGCTTTCAAAGATAATCGCCACTTAAGTGGCTTATCAATGCGGTTCTAATCAAGAGAAAAAATGTATATATTAATCTCATGTAATTTTATTTTCAGGATTGGGGTATAATCGTGTTGACCGATTGAAAAGCATTTAAATTCGATTACTAATGCATCACTGAACAAGATGTTCAGTAAAGAACATATAGCCTACTTTCTCCTAAATGCATGGGTATTGTTATAACTCTTTGTCCTTTTCAAGGAGTATGATTGAATGTTGGTTGTAGGAGCTTGTTGAAATACAACGTGCTATAGGGATATTAAACATGAATATGAGGTGCCCTTTGCTAGTGCTACCTCTGTAACAAATTTCGTTCAATTCGGTTTCACCGTGTTTGAATTGATAAGGGGAATCGATTTGCACACATACTTGGCCACCATCTGCAAACTATTGGGCTGATGTTCTTGCAGTTTGTTCTGAATATGTTTCCCACATAAAGATATGGTGTTGCAAAATTAGGTAGAGACTAGATTATTAGGTTGGTCGTAATTACATTTTAGCTTTTAACATTTGGGTGGCCGCGATTACGTTTCCATCAAGATAGCGGTGATATAAAACATGACACTGAGGTGCCCTTTGCTAGTGCTACCTCTATACCAAATTTCCTTCCATTTGGTTTCAGCGTGTTTGAATTAATAGGGGGAATCGATTCTGACACAAAGATGGCCGCCATCCGCAAACTATTAGGCGAATGACCTATTAGATTGGTCAAAGGATGCTCCCTCCATAAAGGTATGTAGTTGCAAAATTTGGTAGAGATCGGATGATTAGGTTAATCGTAATTTGATTTAAGCTTTGAACATTCGTGTGGCCGCCATTAAGTTTCAGTCAAGATGGCGGAGATATAAAACATGACACTGAGGTGCCCTTTGCTAGTACTACCTCTGTACCAAATTTCGTTCCATTCGGTTCCACCGTGTTCGAATTAATAGGGGGAATCAATTTTGACATAAAGATGGCCTCCATCCGCAAACTATTAGGTGAATGACCTATTAGATTGGTCAAAGGATGCTCCCTCCATAAAGGTATGTAGTTGCAAAATTTGGTAGAGATCGGATGATTAGGTTAATCGTAAATTGATTTAAGCTTTGAACATTCGTGTGGCCGCCATAACGTTTCAGTCAAGATGGCGGCGATATAAAACATGACACTGAGGTGCCCTTTGCTAGTGCTACCTCTGCCCCAAATTTCGTTCCATTCGGTTCCACCGTGTTCGAATTAATAGGGGGAATCAATTTTGACATAAAGATGGCCGCCATCCGCAAACTATTAGGTGAATGACCTATTAGATTGGTCAAAGGATGCTCCCTCCATAAAGGTATGTAGTTGCAAAATTTGGTAGAGATCGGATGATTAGGTTAATCGTAATTTGATTTAAGCTTTGAACATTTGTGTGGCCGCCATTACGTTTCCGTCAAGATGGCGGCGATATAAAACATGACACTGAGGTGCCCTTTGTTAGTACTACCTCAGTACCAAATTTCGTTCCATTCGGTTGCACCGTGTTCGAATTAATAGGGGGAATCGATTTTCACACAAAGATGGCCGCCATCCGCAAACTATTACGCTGATGACCTATTGGTTTGGTCAAAGGATGCTCCCCCCATAAAGGTATGTTGTTGCAAAATTTGGTAGAGATCGGATGATTAGGTTAATCGTAATTTGATTTAAGCTTTGAACATTTGTGTGGCCGCCATTACGTTTCAGTCAAGATGGCGGCGATATAAAACATGACACTGAGGTGCCCTTTGCTAGTACTACCTCTGTACCAAATTTCGTTCCATTCGGTTCCACCGTGTTCGAATTAATAGGGGGAATCAATTTTGACATAAAGATGGCCTCCATCCGCAAACTATTAGGTGAATGACCTATTAGATTGGTCAAAGGATGCTCCCTCCATAAAGGTATGTAGTTGCAAAATTTGGTAGAGATCGGATGATTAGGTTAATCGTAATTTGATTTAAGCTTTGAACATTTGTGTGGCCGCCATTACGTTTCCGTCAAGATGGCGGCGATATAAAACATGACACTGAGGTGCCTTTTGTTAGTGCTACCTCAGTACCAAATTTCGTTCCATTCGGTTGCACCGTGTTCGAATTAATAGGGGGAATCGATTTTCACACAAAGATGGCCGCCATCCGCAAACTATTACGCTGATGACCTATTGGTTTGGTCAAAGGATGCTCCCCCCATAAAGGTATGTTGTTGCAAAATTTGGTAGAGATCGGATGATTAGGTTAATCGTAATTTGATTTAAGCTTTGAACATTTGTGTGGCCGCCATTACGTTTCAGTCAAGATGGCGGCGATATAAAACATGACACTGAGGTGCCCTTTGCAAGTACTACCTCTGTACCAAATTTCGTTCCATTCGGTTCCACCGTGTTCGAATTAATAGGGGGAATCAATTTTGACATAAAGATGGCCTCCATCCGCAAACTATTAGGTGAATGACCTATTAGATTGGTCAAAGGATGCTCCCTCCATAAAGGTATGTAGTTGCAAAATTTGGTAGAGATCGGATGATTAGGTTAATCGTAAATTGATTTAAGCTTTGAACATTCGTGTGGCCGCCATTACGTTTCAGTCAAGATGGCGGCGATATAAAACATGGCACTGAGGTGCCCTTTGCTAGTGCTACCTCTGTACCAAATTTCGTTCCATTCGGTTCCACCGTGTTCGAATTAATAGGGGGAATCAATTTTGACATAAAGATGGCCGCCATCCGCAAACTATCAGGTGAATGACCTATTAGATTGGTCAAAGGATGCTCCCTCCATAAAGGTATGTAGTTGCAAAATTTGGTAGAGATCGGATGATTAGGTTAATCGTAATTTGATTTAAGCTTTGAACATTTGTGTGGCCGCCATTACGTTTCCGTCAAGATGGCGGCGATATAAAACATGACACTGAGGTGCCTTTTGTTAGTACTACCTCAGTACCAAATTTCGTTCCATTCGGTTGCACCGTGTTCGAATTAATAGGGGGAATCGATTTTCACACAAAGATGGCCGCCATCCGCAAACTATTACGCTGATGACCTATTGGTTTGGTCAAAGGATGCTCCCCCCATAAAGGTATGTTGTTGCAAAATTTGGTAGAGATCGGATGATTAGGTTAATCGTAATTTGATTTAAGCTTTGAACATTTGTGTGGCCGCCATTACGTTTCCGTCAAGATGGCGGCGATATAAAACATGACACTGAGGTGTCCTTTGCTAGTGCTACCTTTGTACCAAATTTCGTTCAATTCGCATTCACCGTGTTCGAATTGATAGGGGGGGGGGACAGACATTCAGAGTACACACACTCACACACACACAGACACACAGACACACGCACACACACACAGACTCACACACACACATACACACACACAGACAGACACACTTTTTTCGCCCTGTGTTGATCTCATAAGTCTACTTTCATTTTTTTCAAAAATCGAAAGTAGGCTAAAAAAGGGCTTCCAAAAAGATAAAACCTTGGCAACATGGTTACCATGGCAACAAGTGTTCGTCATCTAGTTCAGTAGACACATCTACTGTATATCTCTTATATAAAAACAAGTAGTTCCGTGAAGAACTATACAGCCTATTTTCATATATCCTACTTATGTTAATTGCCACTATCAACATACACAATTTCTGTTTGATTGCTGTAATAGATTCGTAGATATTGAGAACCGACTAAATATTTTGGATGGTCGCCATGTTGGATTTTATATATGTAGGTCCTAGAGTTATGTACTGTTACATGCAGATTATTGTGAACGTGTAGTATTCAAACTTCAATCGCATAATTAGGACACAAGAAAAAACAAGGAGATTTTAAAATTTTGCACAGCTGCCATCTTGAGGTTATGGAAACAATTGAAATAAATTAGATGCCAGTGGATTAACATTCGTATAAGGATTTATTGTATCAAGTTTCACTGCACGCGGATGGTTAAATTGCGAGAAACGTCCATGTGAATATTTATAATTCGCGTCACCGCCATGTTGGATTTATGATCAGCAGGTTATTTAAAGTCCTATAGGTGAACTTAAGTTCATAGCCCCTATGAACATTAAAAAATGCAGTTTGATTGCTAAAATAGATTCGTAGATATTCAGTATCGTCTAAATATTTCGGATGGTCGCCATGTTGGATTGTTAAATGTATAGGCCATAGAGTCATGTACCATTAAAGGAAAATTATTGCGTAGGTTCATTATTCAAACTTTCACTTCGATCGCATGACTACATCACAAGAAATAAAAACTTAATTTTAAAATTCGCACTGCCGCCATCTTGTGGTTATGTAACCAATTGAACTTAATTAGATACCAGTGGATTACAATGTGTATAAACATTTCCTGTACCAGGTTTCAGTGCGCTTGGAACATTAAATCGCGAGAAAGGTCTATTTAAAATTTTCAAATTCGCTTGGCGGCCATGTTCGTTTTGTAGTTAACCGGTTTTTGAAAGTCTTATAGATGGACTTCCAGTAGTGCCCTTTATCTCCGTAGAAAATTTTAGGGAGATACCGCTAATAGTTTCAGAGATATAGAATGCCGGTGAAATATTTCGCACATCCGCCATCTTGTGATTATGTGAACAATTGAACGAAGTTAGATGTCGGTGCATTAGAATGGGTATTTACATATACTGTACCAAGTTTCATTGCGTTTGGTTGGTCAAATCGCGATAAACGTCTGTTTAAAAGTCGCAAATTCGCTTGGCCTCCATGTTGGTTTTGTAGTTACCAGGTTTTCAAAAGTCACATAAGTGAACCTATAGTAGTTCCCTCTGTCACATTAGAAAATGTCAGGGTAATATCGGTAATAGTTTCGGAGATATTGAATGCTGGTGAAATATTTCGCACAGCCGCCATGTTGGATTGGTGAGTCGTAACAAAATTTGAAGGGCACGGTCGAGGTCGCCGGGAACAGTGCTATGAACTTTTCGAGTTTCATTGAAATCGCTCCTGCCGTTTAGATTTTATTAGGGGGGGACACACACACGAATCACACACACACACACACACACACACACACACACACACACACGCACGCACGCACACACACACGGACAAAATGTGATCTCATAAGCCTATTTTTTCAAAATTGAAAATAGGCTAACAAGTGTCCTGACTGACTGACTGACTGACTGACTCATCATCGGCCAGCCAAAACTATTAAAGCTAGAAACATGAAATTTTGGGAATATGTTCGTTGTAAGTCGAAAACGCCCACTTAGGAAGGGTTTTTGGATATTCAGTTTCTAAAGGGGTGTTGAGGGGGTACACCTGCATTTCATTGAATAACAATATCTCCAGATTGCTTTCATTGGGGGATTTGATACTCGGCAAATAAACTCATCATTAAAAATAAGAAGATACGTGTCTGAGGGTTTTTCGATGTGGTGTATATTTTGAGGTGAAAGGGGTGAAAAGTGGGGGTTGAAGGTTTCCTAACCGAGCGTGTATCTCTTAAACGACATAGGCGAGGAGTTTGGAACTCAGCGGAAAAAAATCACCATAAAAAATAACAAAATAGGTGTTTGACCGTTTTTTCATAAATCCAATATAAGGGGCCCATGGGGAGGGGTGAAAATATGGGGAGGGGGAGGAAACGTAATATGTCTAAGTGTAAAGTTATACATGGCCTATGTTGTAGACAATAACACATTACATCTTTTTTGTCTCTTGCTATTTCATCATACGACGAATACTTAGGGAGTTATTAATGATTTTGTACTTTTTGGCCGGAATTTTCTAAGTCCCAGGAATGGCATAAAAATTGATTCGAATAAAATTTCGAAAAATAGTTTTTTTTAATACTTTTATTATATTTTTCACGTCTTTTAGGGTCCGGAACCAATATGATATTTTGATGTTTTTTTTCGTCCCATGCATTTTTGGTTTCAGGTGATAGAATTATTTTCCACTAGGGCCGATGCTTATCTATTATATAAAACTAAGTGTCCTGACTGACTGACTGACTCATCATCGCCCAGCCAGAACTATTAAAGCTAGAAACATGAAATTTTGGGAATATGTTCGTTGTAAGTCGAAAACGTCCACTAAGGAAGGGTTTTTGGATATTCAGTTTCTAAAGGGGTGTTAAGGGGGTACACCTGCATTTCATTGAATAACAATATGACACGACTATGACGCGAGCGAAGCCGCGGGTACCTGCTAGTCTTATATATATATACAGGGTGCTTCAAAAAATGTATACACACTTTAAACTATCGTAGTTTTCCCGCTCTACAAGGCTAATGTTATATTTCTTCGCCAGGTGGCAGCATAATCGTCCCTCTATGCTATATTGTCAGTTGGAATTTGTAATATCAACATGGCGGACGTACGTTTGAGTTTTGAAGAACGTAAGCAGGTTATTAAGTGGTACTGGAAGTTTGAGAATGTAAATGAAGTTCAAAGACAGTGGAGAAGGGAGTATGATACAGAACCACCTTCAAGATTAACAATTACACGCATACGAGACAAATTCGAAGTTCATGGAACAGTGTGTGATGTGCATAAAGGTCATTCAGGTCGACCTCGAACAGCTACAAGTGATGAGTCATCAACGGCAGTCTTGGAACTGTTTCAACGCTCTCCTAACAAATCTTCAAGGCAAGGGGCACGTGAAAGTGATGTAAGTGCTAGCAGCGTGCTACGCATTCTGAAGAGAGGCAAGTATCGTGTTTACATTCCAAGGCTGGTGCAACAGCTAAGTGACGACGATCCAGATCGAAGGTTGCAATTTTGTGAATGGGTTCAGGAGATGGTGATACGTGAACCGGGATTTATGGGTAGCATCATTTGGTCGGATGAAGCCCAATTCAAACTTAATGGAACTGTCAATAGGCACAATTGTGTTTACTGGGGTGAAGAAAATCCTCACATTACAATTGAAAAAGCTGTAAATTTGCCTGGTGTAAATGTGTGGTGCGGTTTGTCTTCAAGGGGACTCATTGGACCTTTTCGAATTGAAGGCACTGTAACTGGTATAACTTACCTAACAATGCTTGCTGATTCCATATTTCCTGCCATTCGTGCATTATACGGTAATGATAATTTTTATTTTCAACAAGATGGTGCCCCGCCGCACTATCACAGGGACGTACGAGCTTACCTGGATCAAAATTTGCCGGGCCAGTGGATAGGACGCAGGGGACCAATCGAGTTTCCAGCACGCTCTCCAGACCTTACACCACTGGATTTCTTCTTATGGGGCACAGTAAAAGATGAGGTGTACAAACGTAAACCACGTAACCTAGACATTCTTTGGAATGAGATTCAAGCCGTGTGTAGAGAAATCTCATTGGACGTTTTGATACGATGTACAGAATCAGTGGTGACTCGTACTCAGAATTGTATTGATGCTGCAGGTCGCCAATTTGAACAGTATTAACATTTGTTATTTATGTTTCATTTACATTGGACTTTCAGCTTTCTAATTTCCTGAAATTTAACTTTGTAGAACGGTAAATAAATTTTCTATGGAAGTTCAAAGTGTGTATACATTTTTTTGAAGCACCCTGTATATATAAAAAAAATCCTCTCGGCACGCCGGAAGGCGGAGGTAGATTTCATCGGGCAAACTTAGGGATAGGCGACAATAGGCGGAATATGCACGTTATCGTAGAAAGATCAAACCTCATTTATTGCGAGAAAGTATTTTATAATTGGAGCTTAATTAACTTTGTTTTTCTCATTTTATGCATATTTTAAACATTTTATTGTCTTATGGGGACGGTAACCTTCTTGTCATTTGGGGTGCATTTTTAGCCTATTTTCATTTTATGAAAAAAAAATTGGCTTATGAGATCACCTTTTGTCCGTGTGTGTGTGCGTGTGCGTGTGTGTGTGTGTGTGAAGTGTGTGTGTGTGTGTCCCTAATTAATTCTAAACGGCTGGAGCGACTACAATGAAACTCGGTAAGATCATAGCACGATTCTGGCCGACCCGGACCGTGCTCTTAAAATTTTATTGTGTCTCACCAATCCAACGTGGCGGCTGTGCGAAATATTTCACCAGCATTCAGTATCTTCGAAACTATTACCGATATCGCCCTGAAATTGTGTACGGTGATAAAGGACTCTACTATAAGTTCACCTATGAGAATTTCAAAAACCTGGTGACTACAAAACCAACATGGCGGCCAAGCGAATTTGAGACTTTTAAATATACTTTTCTCGCGATTTAACTATCCAAACGTAATGAAACATGGTACAGCAAATGTTTATACACATGGTAATGTACTGGAGTATAATTTAGTTCAATTGTTTACATAACCTCAAAATGGCGGCTGTGCGAAATATTTCATTGACATTCTATATCTCCGAAACTATTACAGATATCACCCTGAAATCTTGTACGGTGATAAAGGGTACTGATACACGTTTATCAACGTAACTTTCATAAACCTGTAAAGTACAAAACGAACATGGCGGCCAAGCGAAGTTGAAACATTTTAATAGACTTTTCTTGTGATTTAACTCTCTGAGCGCAGTGAAATGTGGTACCGTAAATGATTTTACATATTGTAATGCATTGGCATCTAATTTAGTTCAATTGTTTACATAACCTCAAGATGGCGGCTGTGCGAAATTTTAAAATTAAGTTTTTGTTTCTTGTGTCGTAATCATGCGATCGAAGTGAAAGTTTGAATAATGAATCTAGGCAGTAATTGTCCTTGAATGGTACATAACTCTATGGCCTATACATATAACAATCCAAAATGGCGAGCATCCGAAATATTTAGACGGTTCACAATATCTATGAATCTTTTACAGCAATCAAACTGAATTTTTTTATGTTCATAGAGGCTATGAACAAATGTTCACCTATAGGACTTTCAGTAACCTGGTGAGCACAAATCCAACATGGCGACGACGCGAATTATAAATATTTAAATGGTCGTTTCTCGCGAATTAACTATCCGAGTGCAGTGAAGCTTTGCACGTTAAGTGTTTATACAAATGTTAATCCACTGGCATCTAATTTATTTCAATTGTTTGCATAATCACAAGATGACAGCTGTTCTTAATTTTAAAATCTCGTCTTTACTTCATGTGTTCTAATCATGCAATTGAAGTTTGAATACCACACGTACACAATAATCTTAATGTAATAGTACAAAAATAAAAATCCAACCTGGCGACCATCTGAAATATTCAGACGGTTCTCAATATCTACGAATCTATCACAACCTTCAAACTGAAATTTTTTATGTTGATAGAGGCAATTAACATGAGTAGGATATATGAAAATAGGCTGTATAGTTCTTCACGGAACTACTTGTTATACTTGTGGTCACACTGTCCTTATGCAAGGTTTCGACACTGATGTGTAACTATGTAACGGTCTGTTACTTCTTAACGCAAAATTATATCTCCCGCAAATATTTTGGTTGGTTCCTCAGTTCAGGGACTGCAACAACGCGGTCATGTAACCCCGTGAACTTTGGGTGAGTGTAGAATCTGTCTGATAAACAGTGTGAATTGTGATGGCTGTATTAGTCTGTAATTCAGGTAAGGACTGCAGACGGGTAATTTCATGCAGTAGTTCCTATTGTTGCTACCAGATACTACCGTCAACGACACCGAGCTCTGAACTTGGCTGCGAGATGCCACCGCAACCAGCAACTCACAACAAACGTTGGATCTTCCCCTCCAAAGGAAAGCATACTGAGGGATTTTTAGCGCTCTTCGAAAATCCGACGACTTCGGACGGCTTTGAACCCGCGAACTTGGGCACAGAAGTTCAGCATACTACCAGTTACGTCACCGAGGCCGCTTCTCACTTAGATGGAAAACTGAAAGTTATCGCGTGCAAGTGCGTTGTCATAGCAACGTCTGATTGCTCATCCCTCATCAATTTAGTAGTGTTGTCATGGCAACCTCGATAGCTCTTGGCATTTTCTTATAATTCCGAAATCATTTTTCTCATCCCTTGGCGTAATGGTGGGTCATATCAAAAATTCTTTCAGACAAAAGTTTTAGGTAATTATTAGGGGAATATTGTCCATTTTGTACGGTTTTGATATTGTGCCTATTAAGAGAGATATGATTAATGTTTCTCGATAAACCCACTTTTTCCCACCCCTTTGGTCAATGGTTGGTGCTATCAAAAAACTCTTCAAACATAATTTTTTGGGCCTTATTCGACACATAGTATGAATTTTGAATGGATTCGATATTTCAAATATTAAGAGAGTTAGAGGGATATTTCACTTTTTCGAAAAAAAGCCCCCCATTTTCACCCCCTTCGACCGATTGTGCCCATTAACGAACTCGACCGAGATTTTATAAGGATACATATTATGTAAAAAAATCAAATTGATTGGTGCAAAATTGCGGTAGTTATCGTGTCCACAAGAAAGTGTAATATGGATATATATATATACAGGGTGTATTTGATATGATGGAAGTCCGTTACACTGGTGATAGAAGAGACTATTCTAAGCTTCCTAGGTTAAAAAAAATTCACCTATCTTGAAATTGATAATTAATCATTAAAAAGTCAATGTTTTTAGTTTTTCAGAGACTAATCAGGCAGAAAGTGGAGCGGCAGGCTGGGGGAAACCAGGCGGTGCCAGGTGTGACGACACGCGAAGGGGAAGTTGTTACGTAATCGGAGCATTGACCTTACCGGTTGACTTGAAGGGTGGTAGGCTATCAGCTGTTATGAGGATAAGCGCTACCGTCTCGTAAGAAAATGTGCTTTGCCGTTGTTCTTGTTGTTGTTGTTGTTGTTGACAACGCACGCAATGGCTTGGGACGTTAGGACCGGTAGTATTGTGTAGCCTACTTGGTAAGTGTGGAATTCATTGATTGATGTTCATGTTTAAAATAATTTCGATACTCAGCCCTGGTGTATCATTGGCGTCCGTGTCGAACTTTCTGTTGACTAGTTTCTGAAAATACTAAAAACATTCAGTTAATGAAATACAGTGTGACAAAATTCCGACATCCCGTAGTCTGTTCAGAACTAGGCATTTAAGACGGAAGTAAAATACTTGATGTTTTGTTTGAGAGACTTGGCGATTTTGGTCATTTAGCCCCATGTATCTGTGTGTGGGTAGAATTTGTGTGATAACCTGTGTTTTTGTGGTTCCTGTAGTAATGTGGGTATTTGTAATTCAGGTGAGGATTCGGAAGAAGGCGCCGGCCCTGTGGTGTTGGGTCAGTGCAACTGCCTCTCACCCGGAGGCCCTGGGTTCGATTCCCGGCTCCATCAGGGATATTAGAAACTGATGTGAGGGCTGGAACGCGGTGCACTAAGCCTCGTGAGGGCAATTGAGAAGCTGTTTGACAGTGAGGCAGTGCCCCACTCAGGAAAATCAAGATTAATGGCCGAGGGGATCCGATGCACTGACCACGTGTCACCCTAATATCTGCAGGCCAAATGGCTGGACAGCGGTCGCTTGGTAGGCCTAGGCCCTTCATGGGCTGCATTGCCAGTGGTTATGGTTATTGAGAAGAAGGCGACCGTGGCCGTAAGTTAGGAACAATCCCGGCATTTGCCTGGGGTAGAAGTGGGAACCCATGGAAAACTACTTCCAAGATTTAATACTAGTACGGTACCACATGTAGCCTACATATTGTGAATTGTCCCATCCCATCTTCAGCCCTGGGGTGGCCATAAACTGGTGAGGGGGAGTGGGGGGGGTTGATTTATTGGTCAATCAACAATGTACATACATATGAAAATACACGAAAATGAAAATAAAATACAAATACATTGTTATAATAATTGCTACCCCTAGCATTGGACGGCACTGGCCAGCAGCACGTCGGCTTCTCGATAACCAACGCTTTGCTTACCAGAATGGGACGAGTACGGGAAACGTGGATGGGCCAACTTACCTGTATTCAGGGGTCCGGGTCACTTCCGCAGCAACATCACCTCCAGATGACATGTCCCAACAGAAGAGCTCCAAAGGAGTGAAAGGAAGATGGATAAGGGGACAACACACACAGGCTATCGTACAAACATCCCCCAAAAACCAACGGAACTGCCGTCGATGAAATAATGCCACAACCAAAGATTTTAAAAAATATAATTAATAATAAAAGGTTTAATATTGAAAATTTAAATAAGAACTTCACCAGAGAAAGAACATGCATCAACCACCAATATTTTACAAGAAGGCCAGATAGCGCCTAACATGCTTGCTTGCAAAGCCAAGAAGAAAAAAAGACTTAATTAAAATTAAAAAAAGGTAAAACAGCCCAAAGGTTAAAATAAATATTACATGCATAACATACTGAGAACGGGCTTGAAGAATTGCAAGGTAATGCAATATCGATCCGGCATGCAGAAGTTCAGGCCATGCCAAAACAAAAGGAATTGAAAATTAAATTAAACTTTAAAAAAAAATTAAATGGGATAGAAAATAAAAAAAATAAATGATATGCTCGTCGGCGAAACACACAAGGACATTTTACATCCGAAAACACAAAACTAACAACAACAAGATTACAATTTTAAAAAAATATTGAGCTAACAGAAAACACGTATGCTTTGGAGACCCGCGCCAAATGGACTGACAACGAGACCACAATGCATCACGGTAAACAAAAGATATGGCCACACCAAAACCATGCCAGGTCGAAATTACGGCAAACAATTAATAAGATTAAATTTAAACATTAGTAGAAGGAAATGAACGGTGAAAAAAAAACAATTACATCTAAAAACTATTAATGCAAGTCGTTTTAAAACTGGACGGATCTTACATGGATTAAAAAAAGGGACAAACCCAAGCTTGCCAAAGGAAAATAAATAATAATTTAAACGTGAAATAAACTAGAAATGTGTCTCCAGGAGGTACGACGAAAAGATAACAAGGTTCAAATAAATCAGGACACGAAATTAAAACAGCAAAAAAAATTTAGGCCATTAAACAAATGAGGAACAGAAATAAAACATTACTATAAGAAGATATCGGAGCTCCATAACATAAAATAATTAAATAAATAAAATTTAAAAAAAACGTACCTTACATCCTTCTCAGTGGAGACACAATAACAATAAAATAATTAACACATAATTTTACGTTATTACATTTACTTCACAAAAATGGCTAACACGCCGATGCGTCGTGTAGATACAAGCACTTGATCGCATCCAGTTGCGATTATCCTTGCACATTTCCTCTTCACGGCGGAACGATGAAAATTTACAGCCTGAAGAAAACAGGCAATTCCTTTTTCTTGAATGAGTATTCACATTTTGAAAAAGCTAGGGGCAATGCCCCCAGCGCAACGGATAGACACTCTTGGACCAGTCGTCGGCTTGTTGTTTTTCACTCGACAGCTAAAGGACTCAACAAAAATGGCGGAGAATCGCTCGTCATTTATCGAACTGTCTTCATGTAAATAAATATTGTCCAATCACGAAGTGACACATCAAAACAACAATGTCATTAATAAGTTCATAATTTGGCGGTATCATGAATGCACTAGCATTTGTTTGAAGCCGAAGAATGTGATTGTCTTTCAATTATGTCATGCGTATATAGAGTTTATAAGGCGAAGCCCACACCACCTATTGGGGAGAAACAGGAACTATTTGTATCTTTTCAAAGTCCGACTGCAGCTACCATCTTGTGGTGACAGACGGTACTGAGCGACCAAGCGGACGATTCAAAACTTCAACAACAGCGTCCCTGATTAAATACATGTTTGAAATGGTAGAGACGTGCCCTTGCACGTATCAGTCTCCCTCCCTTAAGCGTGAACACCGTTCACGAATATGCCAAGGCATAGACAGTCCTCCTTAACTTGTCGATTCACCAGAGATGCTTCCCGAAGATAATGTTCACCAGTTAACTCCAATTGATGGATGAAACCGCATCGTTTTGGTTAGGAAGAATGTAGGGTCAGATTATAAGTGAAGGGATAATTGATCACCTCGCAAACCACTTAGTTAACAGCTTCACTGTGTCCAAAAACCTTCAGAAACGCAGTACACCAGCACCAGCAGTGCTTTCAGAGTCCGAGACACGTCAGGAAAATTTTCAACAAGTCCAATGTAGGTCGTTTTAGACGAAGTAGGATGAAGCAATGTGCAGGATATGATTCGACGCGTGGGCAGCCATTTACAAAAATAGAAGTTAATCTAGTTTCAAAAAAGGTTTACAGAATTTACAATTTCTTACTACATTTTACAAAGAGAAACAAGTTTGAATTTAAATGAAGAAAATTTTTGACCAAGCCCTAGATCCGTGCTTACAAGGTTTCATTAACAAGTTTACACTTTTTACAGATTCGGAGTACATTACAAGATTACATGAGTTAGACGACTATACATTTCGAAGGGACTACGGTAGAGGAATGACCACTACAATTCCCAAAGGGAACAGGAATACAAGGTTACCATGAGTTAGGTCTCCCACCGAGCCCAACTTACATGTTAGCATTTCCTATGAAACATCAAAATTAGGTACACTTTTACAATTTACCATTACAATGGGAACTCCCCAACATTTACATTTTGTATCCCACCAGAGTTTTCAAATCCAATTAAATTCAAAATTCCACAAGGAACAGAGGCTTGAAGGCTTCAATGAAGGTTAGGGATACTCTACATTATACAAAATCTGTTTTACAAAATTCACGGTAGCATTTCCTCATTAGAAACGTCTCCACCTCGTTTAATGTGTGATAGATGCACTCTAGAAATTTTGTTGGCCTTAGGGTTTCGAACAAGAAGAGTAACAGGAGTCAAGAATGCCTCTACATAGCATGGGCCTTTAAAACGAGGGGTTAACTTGCTTGAGACAAGATTACTGACGCCCTTGGGCTCGAAATTGCGGACGTACACAACATCACCAATTTCCAAATCAGCTGGCTTGCGACAGGCATTGTGTCGTCTGGCAAGTTGGTCATGGGATACCTTAATATTCTCTCTAGCCTTGTCGAATTTCGCCCTCGTATCCTCGGGCGTGAAACTGTCAGGAAGGAGATCGTGCAGGTTCCACAGATTAGACAACGGAGAATTAGCCATAAAGGAAAACATTAGCGAAAAAGGGGTAGCTTGCGTGCTCTCATGCACGGCGGTGTTGAAAGCAAAATTGAGCCAATGCAAATTAGAATCCCACTTGGAATGGTCGTCGTGGTGGAAAGCAATCAGAGCAGAACGGAGATTACGATTGACTCGCTCAGCAAGAGACGGGTTAGGAAAATAGGGAGTGGTGGTTACATGCGAAATAGCATAATCAAACAAGAATTGACGGAACTGATGAGATACAAAGCACTTGGCATTATCTGACACCAGATACTGACACGGCCCAAAAGACGAGAAGATGGAATTAAGACACTTTATGACGGAACTGGTCGTAGCCTGTCTGGTGGGGAAAATCCAACTAAATCGGGAGAAACCGTCAGTGCAAACAAGCGCAAATTGGTTTCCCCGACCAGAGCGAGGGAACGGTCCAACATGGTCGATAAAAAGCCTCTCCATGGGTCTAGATGCTGGTTCAGATGACAACAGGCCAACTTTAGTAGAAACCGGAGGTTTGCTAATACTGCATGCAGCACAATTCCTAATGAGCCTCCTGATGTCGCCATCCATACCTTGCCAAATGAAAAACTGTCTGATTTTAGCTCGGGTCTTGAATACTCCTAGGTGGCCACCAACAGGAGATTCATGATAGTAACGAAAGATTTCCGGAATGAGGATTGACGGGAGCACAATTTTAGGTAGGCGGTCATGACGAGACGAACAACACAACACACCGTCCTTCAGAGAGTAGGGCTTGATCACTTCACCAGAATTGATTCGGTCAATAAGGCTAGACAAGGAGGGGTCTTCTTTCTGGAATCGTCTTACATCCTCAAACAGCACAGGGGAATTGCTAAGAACGGCATTGACACAATTTACAGCAGATACAAGGTTTACAGGTTCACATTCCTGAACATCTTCTTCAGCTGTTTCCTCGTACATGCGGCTTAAAGAATCAGCTACCGCATTTTCGGACCCACGAATATGTTGAACAGTGAACTGGAACGACAGAATCCTAGTTGCCCACCTAGCAATTCTACCAGTTTTGCGTGGTTTCCCTAAGACCCAGGTCAAGGCTTGGTTATCGGTCTCAAGGAGAAACTTAGTGTGCTCAAGATACATACGGAATTTTTCTAGAGCGAACAACACAGCTAAACCCTCAAGTTCGTAAATAGAATACTTCCTCTCTGCGTCCGTTAAGGTACGAGAAGCGTATGCAATGGGTTGCCTACCCAGATCAGATTCCTGCAGTAGGACACAACCAACACCACGACCAGACGCATCAGTCTGCACAATGAACTGCTTCCCAAAATCCGGAATAGCTAACACAGGGGCGTTAGAGGGCGCAAGCTTAAGATCTTCGAAGGCTGCTTGCTGAGAGGGACCCCACTCAAACTTCACAGCCTTTTTGCGTAATTGATTTAGAGGAGCAGCACGGTCGGCAAAGTTACTGATAAACTTACGGAAGAAGTTGACCATTCCAATGTAACGAGCAACACCCTTGGCGTTCTTGGGTGGTTTAAAATCTCTGATGGCCTGCGTGCGAGACTGGTCCACTGAGATACCAGATTCAGAAACAATATGTCCCATGAAGGAAATTTTGGGCTTGGCAAAGGAAACCTTGGACAATTTGACGGTAAGTCCGGCGTCACGCAACCGATCAAGTACAATTTTCAGATGATCAACGTGTTCCTCGAAGGACTCGGAATAGATCACCACATCGTCAAGGTAGTGGTACACAAACTTGAATTTAATTTCTGAAAATACCTTGTCCAGAAGTCTGCTCAACACAGCGGCTCCGGTGGATAGTCCAAACGGGACACGGGCATACTCAAAGAGGTTCCAGTCAGTGGAAAAAGCAGTAACATGCCTGGATTCAGGAGAGAGGGGAATTTGGAAGTAGGAAGAATTTAAATCGAGGATCGTGAACACCTTCGCGTTGCGAAACCAACTAAAACATGTGTGAAGGTCGGGCAAAGGAATGGACTGCAAAACAACTTTTTGATTAAGAGCCCTATAGTCGACCACCGGCCGAAAACCACCGTTAGGTTTTGGCACAAGAAATACAGGGGATGAGTAGGCAGAGATAGAGGGTTGGATTACACCTTCTTCTAACATCTTATCGATAATCTTACGAAGTTCAGCCATCTTGGGCGGGGCAAGGCGATACGGGCTGGAACGCACCGGCACAGAATCGGTTAGCTCAATCTTGTACTCCATCAAATGGGTTACACCCAGCTTGTCAGTAAATACATCGCCATACTCCTGACATAACCTCTTAATGGCCTCCCTTTGAAGACTCGTTAAATTTTCCAGATCGAGATTCTCAATAGTCATAGGCTCAGTAACAGAATTGACAGCAGGAGAAGATAAAACCGGGTTAAAAGATAATTTACTCTGTGGATTAAACTTAAACCATAAGTTGCGAGCACCAAAATCAAGAAGCATACCAACGTGTGACATGAAATTAGCTCCAATGACCACAGCACAAGAAAGATTTCTGGCAACCAAAAATTTAAATTTCCAAGAAAAATTTAGAATATGAATTTTGACTGTCATACTACCCAAAATATTTAAGTTTGAACAATCTGCCGAAATAAAAGATTCATTGTTAGGCTCTAACTCAGGAAATTTGCAAACACTCTTCATAGATAAAAACCAGTCCTCGGTTATAAAGGATGCGACACTACCAGAATCAAGCAACGCAGAAACGGGCTCGTCATTAACACAAACTTCAATAAACGGGGATATTCCTTTAGCCACAGGAGAAATTCCAAAATCATTACTCACTCTGACACGATTACAAGCAGGTGACGAGGACACCCGCACCACAGGATTCACACAACGTTTAGAATTAGGCTGACTTACCACGCCATTGCTCACCGCCAGGTTAGGTAGGCCAGCGACATAAGCAGAATTAGCACATGATGAATTAGCTTTCATAGAGTTATCAAGACTATCATTGGTAGGGCGACCAGAAACTTCACAGGGTTTTCCCAAATTCTTACACACAGAAATATCCTTGGAAGTAACACCCGAATTGGTCTCCTCAACGTTCCGTCATTGGCGATACACAGCCTGGTTACTCGGACACACTTTCTTGACATGTCCCACTCCACCGCACGAGTGGCACTTAATGTTGGGTCGAGGACGAAACATAACCTTAGGTGGGGGACGAGACATCAAGGAAGGAGGGGGACAAGCCATCAAGGAAGGAGGAGGAACATTAGCTACACGAAGGGAATCTGCATGCTTCACAGCCATAGCCTCTATAACGACCTGTTTCAGCTCGACGAATGACGAAGGCCTGGTACACATAGTCATGTATGACCTATATTGAGGCGAAAACCCATTCACAATTGATGACACCAACTGTCGCTCGGTTAAAGGGGATGCAAAAACCTGGGCATACACCTTAATGTCGCTGACATAGTCGCTAAGGGACTCGTCCAGCCTTTGGACACGATAAAGGAACTTATGCTCGAGAGCACTTAGGGCGCTCGCAGGGACAAAAAACCACAACACTTCCCTAATAAACATGGCTAAGGACATGCGGAGGTGGATAGCTTCAACAAGCTTATCGCGCAGCATACCGGATGCAACAGGATACAAGAGTTGGAAAATCTGAACTTCCGACATCCCAAAAATCGAGGCATGGTTGCCCAACTCGACCACTTGCTTTAAAAATTGTACCACTTGGGTAACGTCATCAAGGTTGAAATGCCTTAACTTAGTTAAGAAACCAGAAATAGGATGAGGAATCGACCCATAATTAACGGTAGGTGAGAACGTAGCATTAGGAATAGAGACATTGTTACCAGGGTAGCCCGCGCACACCCTCTACAGGCGACAAAACATTAATATTACTAGAGAAAGAACTGGGATGCAATGGGTCGGCAGGACCCAGGAAATCACTAGGTGACCTAACATGAGAAGAATGACCGTATGCAGGATTAAGTGGTATGGACGAGCCAGCGCCAGGCAACAGAGGGGCAGGCAAACTACTACTGGTAATCGATCCCAAAACCTCAGACCTAGTAAAGAGAGGTGACTCACGTTCAACCCCAGAAGAACTCTCCAAATTCACAAGGTTATCGCTTAAGTCAATTAAATTGAAAACACTATTGTTGTCGGCCATTTTGGAAAACACAGAATGCAGACAACCAATATAGAAAGAAACAAATTTTCAGGAATTACAAGGACAGTTTACACTTTCACAACAGTACCACAACCAGCAATTACCATCACCAAAGATTAGGCTGACACTCAAACACAGCCACCCTACTACACCAAATCATGCACCATGCTGTCCAGAACTGCACACGTCACCACCTGCTTGGCTCGAGAACAGGGAGCCAAATCACAAAAATAGGCACAAAACATCAGGCTACCAGCTTCCGACGGGGCTCCAGGATTCCTTCACACGCAGCATATAGGCTATCAGAACATTAAGAAATCCCATTTCCCATGCCAAGAACACATGTCAGACACTCACCGGGCTTCATCTTCATTGGGGATGTTGCACACCAACAGGGTAAAATACAGGGGTAAACGCCTCGTTTAAAAACAGGACACCTTACATCCAGCATACCACATGGATATCCAGAGGCAACATGAAACACAATAAACGATAAGGATTAGCAAAACATAACATTAAGTGCACTTTCCTGACAAAATCCCACCAACAACTGACCCATCAGCATTAGAGGGGTCCATAAAACAGCCTGTGGGTACTGGGGAGGGGATAGTTACGGAAGTGAACATGAGCGGGATCTGCTACCAAAATGCTACCCCTAGCATTGGACGGCACTGGCCAGCAGCACGTCGGCTTCTCGATAACCAACGCTTTGCTTACCAGAATGGGACGAGTACGGGAAACGTGGATGGGCCAACTTACCTGTATTCAGGGGTCCGGGTCACTTCCGCAGCAACATCACCTCCAGATGACATGTCCCAACAGAAGAGCTCCAAAGGAGTGGAAGGAAGATGGATAAGGGGACAACACACACAGGCTATCGTACAAACATCCCCCAAAAACCAACGGAACTGCCGTCGATGAAATAATGCCACAACCAAAGATTTTAAAAAATATAATTAATAATAAAAGGTTTAATATTGAAAATTTAAATAAGAACTTCACCAGAGAAAGAACATGCATCAACCACCAATATTTTACAAGAAGGCCAGATAGCGCCTAACATGCTTGCTTGCAAAGCCAAGAAGAAAAAAAGACTTAATTAAAATTAAAAAAAGGTAAAACAGCCCAAAGGTTAAAATAAATATTACATGCATAACATACTGAGAACGGGCTTGATGAATTGCAAGGTAATGCAATATCGATCCGGCATGCAGAAGTTCAGGCCATGCCAAAACAAAAGGAATTGAAAATTAAATTAAACTTAAAAAAAAATTAAATGGGATAGAAAATAAAAAAAATAAATGATATGCTCGTCGGCGAAACACACAAGGACATTTTACATCCGAAAACACAAAACTAACAACAACAAGATTACAATTTAAAAAAAAATATTGAGCTAACAGAAAACACGTATGCTTTGGAGACCCGCGCCAAATGGACTGACAACGAGACCACAATGCATCACGGTAAACAAAAGATATGGCCACACCAAAACCATGCCAGGTCGAAATTACGGCAAACAATTAATAAGATTAAATTTAAACATTAGTAGAAGGAAATGAACGGTGAAAAAAAAACAATTACATCTAAAAACTATTAATGCAAGTCGTTTTAAAACTGGACGGATCTTACATGGATTAAAAAAAAGGGACAAACCCAAGCTTGCCAAAGGAAAATAAATAATAATTTAAACGTGAAATAAACTAGAAATGTGTCTCCAGGAGGTACGACGAAAAGATAACAAGGTTCAAATAAATCAGGACACGAAATTAAAACAGCAAAAAAAAAATTTAGGCCATTAAACAAATGAGGAACAGAAATAAAACATTACTATAAGAAGATATCGGAGCCCCATAACATAAAATAATTAAATAAATTAAATTAAAAAAAACGTACCTTACATCCTTCTCAGTGGAGACACAATAACAATAAAATAATTAACACATAATTTTACGTTATTACATGTACTTCACAAAAATGGCTAACACGCCGATGCGTCGTGTAGATACAAGCACTTGATCGCATCCAGTTGCGATTATCCTTGCACATTTCCTCTTCACGGCGGAACGATGAAAATTTACAGCCTGAAGAAAACAGGCAATTCCTTTTTCTTGAATGAGTATTCACATTTTGAAAAAGCTAGGGGCAATGCCCCCAGCGCAACGGATAGACACTCTTGGACCAGTCGTCGGCTTGTTGTTTTTCACTCGACAGCTAAAGGACTCAACAAAAATGGCGGAGAATCGCTCGTCATTTATCGAACTGTCTTCATGTAAATAAATATTGTCCAATCACGAAGTGACACATCAAAACAACAATGTCATTAATAAGTTCATAATTTGGCGGTATCATGAATGCACTAGCATTTGTTTGAAGCCGAAGAATGTGATTGTCTTTCAATTATGTCATGCGTATATAGAGTTTATAAGGCGAAGCCCACACCACCTATTGGGGAGAAACAGGAACTATTTGTATCTTTTCAAAGTCCGACTGCAGCTACCATCTTGTGGTGACAGACGGTACTGAGCGACCAAGCGGATGATTCAAAACTTCAACAACAGCGTCCCTGATTAAATACATGTTTGAAATGGTAGAGACGTGCCCTTGCACGTATCAATAATAAATATAATAATAATAATAATAAGCTAATAATAATAATAATAATAATAATAATAATAATAATAATAATAATAGTCTAATAATAATTTTAAAAAAAGAGTCAACATGTGTAGTTCTGGTGGTAGAGTGCTAACCTTCCCGAGGGTGCGATCTACGTTCAGTCATGTAGTAAATGAATGGGATCTAATACGATCATATCCATGGATTTCATGGCACAAAGAAGAAATCCTACGTACATTAAAGTTGACAACTCGACATACCAAAAAGACACATAAAAGAAGTTAGTGTATCTAAAAGCCTATTATTACTATTATTAGTATTAATAATATTTTTATTACAGTTGTTGCACTATCTTCACACAAAGGTAGACCAACAGTTCCTTAAATTAATTTACCAAATCTTTAGGATTTCTATTTTCTATGCATAGTCCATGAGGCTGGCAAAATCCACCATCACTAGTCATGTAGCCACTCCCCATGAAGGTGTGAAACAGCTTTTCATAGACTCGGTTCGTGTATTTCAATACCATTGGCAGGCAAGACGAGGAGGTCACTCAACTTCAGACTCTTGTCAACATTCCTTAGCGCTGTAGGGGAGGGTGATGGGGAGAAGTCAGCTGTGCTGCTGAGGGGAACAAAGTGTAAGCCCGTTTCCAAGACATTGACCGACGATTTTTGTGATTTAATTCCACCTACACTAATTAAGATACGACTGAATTTCATGAAGATATTTGCTTAGAATTCCATCTTCTCTCACCAGTGTAACGGACTTCCATCATATCAAATACACCCTGTATATATACAGGGTGTAATTGATATGATGGAAGTCCTTTACACTGGTGATTGAAGATACTATTCTAAGCTTCCTAGGTAAAAAAAAATGTCACCTATCTTTAAATTGAAAATTAATCATTAAAAAGTCAATGTTTTTAGGTTTTTAAGACATTCTTCAAACAGAAGGTGAGGCAAGCAGTCTAGGGGGACGAGGCGGGGCAAGATTGGACAATGCGCGGAGGGGAAGTTGTTACGTAATCGGAGCATTGACCTTACCGTTTGAGGGGTGGTATCAGCAGTTATGAGGATAGCGAGCGATACCCGTCTCGTAAGAAAATTTGTATTGCTACTGCTGTTGTTGTTGTTGTTGTTGTTGTTGTTGTTGTTGTTGTTGAAATTGCACGCAATGACTTGGGACGTTAGGACCGGTAGTATTGTGTAACCTACTTTGTAAGTGTAAGTAAAAAATAATTTTGATAATCAGCCCTGGTGTGTCATTGGCGACCGGCATGTTAATGAAATAGAGTGTGACAAAATTCTGACATTCCGTATTCTGTTCAGAACTAGCATTTAAGACGGAAGGAAAATACTTGATGTTTTATTTGAGTGGCTTTGCGATTTTGGTCATTTATCTCCATGTGGTTGGGTGTGGGTAGAATTTGTCTGATAACCTGTGTTTTTGTGGTTTCTTTAGTAATGTGGGTCTTTGTAATTCAGTTGAAGATTGGGAAGAAGGCGGCCGTGGCCTTAAGTTAGGAACCATCTCAGCCTTTGCCTGGGGTAGAAGTGGGAAACCATGGAAAACTAATTCCAAGATTTAATACTAGTATGGTACCACATGTAGCCTACATAATAATAATAATAATAATAATAATAATAATAATAATAATAATAATAATAATAATAATAATATTAACAATAATAATAATAAAAACAATAAAGCAAAATATAGCGAGTTCGTCGGCCCTATCAAAAGACAATGGCATGTAGAACGGATAGAGACCATAGGGCCTACCTATCATTGTCTCAAGTACGGGCGTGATCCTAAGTACCTTGCTCCAAGGCCTTAAAAATTGGATCTGGATACGCAACTGTACAAACTAAAACAGAAGGCAGTAGTTCTCTCAACAACCCGTCTGGAAGTTCTTGGGTAGCCATTTCGACTTCCAGCTTAGAAGTGGCTGTTTCAGTAACAATACTTTGGTTTCCTGAAGCCCGTATAGTTATGTTGTGATGTACCAGCAATGTGTTATATGTATTGTATAAAACAATAATAATAATTAAATGATAGCGAGGCTCTGTAGCTCATGTAATAGAGTGCTATCCTTCTCGAGGGTTCGATCTAGGCTCTGCCATATGATACATGTAGTTTTTTTTTTTTTCGTGTGGTCTCCTCAGAGACCTAGTGCAGGTCTTTCTATTCGACGCCCGTGGGCGACCTGCGCGTCGGGATGAGAGATGGAATTGATTAAGGTGAATGAAATTGGAGAAGGATGTGGAAGGAAGCGGCCGTGGCCTGTCAGAAGGTACCGTCCCAGCATTTGCCTGGTGTTGAAAATGGGGAAACCACGGAAAACCATTTCAAGGACGGCCGACGGTGGGGCTCGAACCCACGCGTCTACCGAGTCAGCAGAGAGCTTGGCCCTATGACCTAACACTGCGCTTTAGCCAGCGTAGCCACTACTGTCGGTTACATGTAGGTGAACAAATACGACAGCTTTATGCGCATGCATGTAATGGCACGTACATGAAATTCTGTGAACACAACATTCCGGAATCTCGACATCCCCGCAAAAAATAAAAATAGTGTGTCTATCAACATATTATTATTATTATTATTATCATTATTGTTATTATTATTAAACACATTATGAGAGATTATATCTTTACTGAATGTTATTTATTTTAAGTAGGATTCCAAGATTGTTTAGGACGTTCAGTAAATAAATATTTCTGGTAACAATGATGATGGAAGAGACTTGAAAGCTTGTTGTGATGGTTGTTGTTAATTCATTTTAGGGGCTTGGGACATTTGTTTATCATCCCGGCGTAGTTGGGTGAGTGTTGGATTTGTCTGATAAACTGTGTTTCTGTGGTGACTGTAGTAGTATGTGTAGCTGTAGTTATTAGGGTCGTGAATGAGGTTGGTGCCCCGGGACACCAAGTACCATACTATCCCGGCATGTGCTTGGAAAGCGCGTGGAAGAATCCAGGGAAATCCAAACTTAGGATAGCCACTGTCGGTGCTGAGTTCGGTACTCCAATCACCGGACTTGCTGCGATCGTAGTGTATGATTAATGCGCATGCCTACACCGCGGGGGTAGGAAAGAAAGCAGCCTTCGTCTTATGAAGGGACATTCTAACTTTGGGCTCGTGAGATGCCACGGGAAATCATCTTGTGGCTGCAGATGGTAAGAAGTAAGGAAGCTTGTGGTTTTACATGACCGTAAATTTCGTGATTATGAGCTACTGGACCTCCTTTATTTGGAATCCGAACCACAGGACATGGCATTTCACTTCGAAAATCTCACATGCATTCACCGGGAATCAAACCCGGTCCGCCGTGGTGAAAGGCCAACAGCTGGACCGCTGTGCCATCACGCCCCGACTTGCATATCGGCCGGTGATGGTAAGCTGTATCAATACCAGCACCACATGTAGATGATGATAATAATAATAATAATAGTCTAATAATAATAATAATAATAATAATAAGAGTCAGCATGTGTAGCTCTGGTGGTAGAGTGCTAACCTTGCCGAGGGTGCGATCTACGTTCAGGCATGTAGTAAATGAATGTGATCTAATACGATCATGTCCATGGATTTCATGGCACATACAAGAAATCCTGCGTACATAAAAGTCTGGCAACTTGACATAAAAAAAAACATAAAATAAGTTAGGTTGGTTCCTTAGTTTAGGGGCTGGGACAACGTCGACATTTAGCCCCGTATAAAATAAGTTAGTGTGTCTAAAAGTCTATTATTGCTATTATCAGTACAGTAATAGTAGCCTACTATAATAATATTATTATTGTTGCACTCTCTTCACACAAAGATAGACCAACAGTTCCTTAAATTAATTTAATAAATCTTTAATATTTCCATTTTCTATGCATAGGCCACGAGACTGGCAACATCCTAAACAGAATCACCATCACTAATCATGTAGCCACTCCCCACGCATGTGTGAATCAGCTGTTCATAGGCTCGGTTTGTGTATTTCAATGCCATTGGCAGACAAGACAAGGAGGTCATTCAACTTCAGACTCTTATCAATATTCTTCAGCGTTGGAGGGGAGGGCGACGGGGAGAAGTCTGCTGTGCTGCTAAGGGGAACGCAGACTAAGCCCTTTTCCAAGACATTGACCGACGATTTTTGTGGTTTAATTCCACCTACACTAATTAAGATACGACTAAATTTCATGAAGATATTTGCTTAGAATAGTCTCTTCTATCACCAGTGTATTAGACTTCCATCGTATCAAATACACCATGTATATATATATATATATATATATATATATATATATATATATATATACACAAGCTGACCCGGCAGACGTTGTCCTGCCATTCAAAGAATGTGTTGTAACTTTGTTTCTTGAAGTGCTTTTGGATACACAATATTTTATTCAAATTCTGTTAACTGCCTCTAAACTATCGTGAATTGAATAAACTAATTTAGAAACATTCCTAGGAGCGTGCACAACAACTCTCCAAAGTTTCATCGCAAACGGATAAATGGCATTTAACGCATACGGGATTCGGTTTAAAAGATTCGTGCGCTGTCTCTCATTTGTTGAATCTACTCGAGCTCTACCAACTGTGAAAAGGATTTACTAAGTTAGAAAGCTTCACGTAAGTGTACACAACAACTCATTAAAGTTTCATCACAATCGATGAATAGTATATGAACGCATACAGGATTTTGTTGGAACGCTTCGCGCGTCGTCACTCATTTGTTACATCTACTCGTGCGCTACCAATATTGCAAAATGGATTTACCAAGTTGAGCACCTTCCCTGGCGTGTACACAACAACTCATCAAAGTTTCATCGGAATCGGATGAATGGCATATGAACGCATAAGTGATTTTCTTTAAACGATTCGCGTGCCGTCACTCATTTGTTGAATCTACTCATGCGCTACCTATTGTAAAATAGATTTACTAAGCCCGAAACCTTCTCTGGCGTGTACTCAATGATTCACCAAGGTTTGATCGCAATCGGATGAATGATATATGACCGCATACGGGACATTGTGGAAACGATTCGCGCGCCTTCGCTCATTTGTTGAATCTACTCGTGCTCTACTGATTAAAAAGTGGATTGACTACGACAGAAATATTTCCTGGACTGTACACAACAATTCACCAAAGTTTCATCGCAATCGGATAAATGGTATATGGACGCATACATTACTTTGTTGAAATGATTCGCGTGCCGTCACACATTTGTTGAATCTACTCGTGCGCTACCTATTGTAAAATGGATTTATTAAGCCAGAAACCTTCCGTAGGGTGTACACAACATCTCACCCAAATTTCATCGTAATCGGACGAATGGTATTTGAACTCATACGGGACCTTATTGAAACGCTTCGCGCGTCGTCGCTCATTTGTTGAATCTACTCTTGCGAAACCTCCTGTGAAATGGATTTACTAAGTTAGAAACCCTCACGTAAGTGTACACAACATCTCACCCATGTTTCATTGCAATCGGATGAAGGGTAACTGAACGCATACGGGACTTTGATGAAAAGTTCGAGCGTCGTTGCTCATTTGTTGAATCTACTCGTGAGCTACTTATTGTAAAATGGATTTACTAAGTTAGAAACCCCCACGTAAGTGTACAGAACATCTCACCCAAGTTTCATCGCTATCGGACGAATGGTATTTGAACGCATACGGGACTTTTTTGAAACGCTTCGCACGTCGCCGCTCATTTGTTGAATCTACTCGTGAGCAACCTCCTGTGAAATGGATTACTAAGTTAGAAGCCTTCACTTAAGTGTACACAACAACTCATCAAAGTTTCATCTCAATCTATGAATGGAATATAAACTTATACGGGATTTTGTTGAAACGCTTCGCGCGTCGTCACTCATTTGTTGAATCTATTCGTGCGCTACCTAATGTGAAATTGATTTACTATGCCAGAAGCCTTCCCTGGAGTGTACACAACATCTCACCCAAGTTTCATCGTTATCGGACGAATGGTATTTGAACGCATACGGGACCTTTTTGAAACGCTTCGCGCGTCGTCGCTCATTTGTTGAATCTATTCGTGCGCTATCTATTGTAAAATGGATTTACTAAGCCAAACACCTTCCCTGGAGCTCACTCAACACATCACCCAAGTTTCATGGCAATCGGATGAACAGTATATGAATGCATAAGGGACTTTGAAACGCTCTAACGTGCAGAGTCAAACAGTAGAATTCGACATCACTGCCACCTTTGGTGTAAAACACAACTTTTCGCCACGGGCGGAGTGTAGGTATGTAATGGCGGTAGTTGCACAGGCTGTGACCAGGTGGCTCTAACGTGCAGAGACAAACCGTCCAAAGACATCAGCTTTCACGAAGGCCAAGGCTACTGGTTTCCATGACGACTGTTTTTGACTGTATATTGTGGTTCTAAAATTGTGAGTAAATTGTGGTTCTAAAATTGTGTTCATTCCACCTACCGGGTCAGATTGTGAATCTAAACCATACATGGACCCACCCTAATATACATACCAAATTCCATCAAAATCGGTTCAGTCGTTTAGGAGGAGTTCAGTCACATACACACGTGTCGAAGAATTATATATATATAAAGACAAGCTGACCCGGCAGACGTTGTCCTGCCAATCAAAGAAAGTGTTGTAACTTTGTTTCTTGAAGTGCTTTTGGATACACAATATTTTTATCAATTTCTGTTAACTGCCTCTAAGCTATCGTGAATTGAACTAACTAATTTAGAAACATTCGTTGGAGCGTGCACAACAACTCTCCAAAGATTCATCGCTAAAGGATAAATGGCATTTAACGCATACGGGATTTGGTTTAAATGATTCGTGCGCTGTCACTCATTTGTTGAATCTACTCGTGATCTACCAACTGTGAAATGGATTTACTAAGTTAGAAAGCTTCAGGTTAGTGTACACAACAACTCATCAAAGTTTCATCGCAATCGATGAATAGTATATGAACGCATACAGGATTTTGTTGGAACGCTTCGCGCGTCGTCACTCATTTGGTACATCTACTCGTGCGCTACCAATATTGTAAAATGGATTTACCCAGTTGAACACCTTCCCTGGCGTGTACGCAACAACTCATCAAAGTTTCATCGGAATCGGAAGAATGACATATGAACGCATAAGTGATTTTCTTTAAACGATTCGCGTGCCGTCACTCATTTGTTGAATCTACTCATGCGCTACCTATTGTAAAATAGATTTACTAAGCCTGAGACCTTCTCTGGCGTGTACTCAATGATTCACCAAGGTTTGATCGCAATCGGATGAATGATATATGTCCGCATATGGGACATTGTGGAAACAATTCGTGCGCCGTCGCTCATTTGTTGAATCTACTCGTGCGCTACTTATTAAAAACTGGATTTACTAAGACAGAAACATTTCCTGGAGTGTACACAACAATTCACCAAAGTTTCATCGCAATCCAATAAATGGTATATGGACGTATACGGTACTTTGTTGAAATGATTCACGTGCCGTCACACATTTGTTGAATCTACTCGTGCGCTACCTATTGTATAATGGATTTATTAAGCCAGAAACCTTCCGTAGGGTGTACACAACATCTCACCCAAGTTTCATCGTAATCGGACGAATGGTATATGAACGCATACGGGACCTTATTGAAACGCTTCGCGCGTCGTCGCTCATTTGTTGAATCTATTCGTGCGCTATCTATTGTAAAATGGATTTACTAAGCCAAACACCTTCCCTGGAGCTCACTCAACATATCACCCAAGTTTCATGGCAATCGGATGAATGGTATATGAACGCATACGGGACTTTGATTAAAAGTTCGCGCGTCGTTGCTCATTTGTTGAATCTACTCGTGAGCTACCTATTGTAAAATGGATTTGCTAAGTCAGAAACCCTCACGTAAGTGTACACAACATCTCACCCAAGTTTCATCGCTATCGGACGAATGGTATTTGAACGCATACGGGACTTTTTTGAAACGCTTCGCACGTCACCGCTAATTTGTTGAATCTACTCGTTCGCAACCTCCTGTGAAATGGATTACTAAGTTAGAAGCTTTCACTTAAGTGCACACAACAACTCATAAAAGTTTCATCTCAATCTATGAATGGAATATAACTTATACGGGATTTTGTTGAAACGTTTCGCGCGTCGTCACTCATTTGTTGAATCTATTCGTGCGCTATCTATTGTAAAATGGATTTACTAAGCCAAACACCTTCCCTGGAGCTCACTCAACATATCACCCAAGTTTCATGGCAATCGGATGAATGGTATATGAACGCATACGGGACTTTTTGAAACGCTTCGCGCGTCGTCGCTCATTTGTTGAATCTATTCGTGCGCTATCTATTGTAAAATGGATTTACTAAGCCAAACACCTTCCCTGGAGCTCACTCAACATATCACCCAAGTTTCATGGCAATCGGATGAATGGTATATGAACGCATACGGGACTTTGAAACGCTCTAACGTGCAGAGACAAACAGTAGAATTCGACATCACTGCCACCTTTGGTATAAAACACAACTTTTCGCCACGGGCGGAGTGTATGTAATGGCGGTAGTTGCACAGGTTGCGACCAGGTGGCTCTAATGTGCAGAGACAAACCGTCCAAAGACATCAGCTTTCACGAAGGCCAAGGCTAGTGGTTTCCATGACGACTGTTTTTGACTGTATATTGTGGTTCTAAAATTGTGTGTAAATTGTGGTTCTAAAATTGTGTTCAATCCACCTAGGGGGTCAGATTGTGAATCTAAACCATGCAGGGACCCACCCTAATATACATACCAAATTCCATTAAAATCCGTTCAGTCGTTTAGGAGGAGTTCAGTCACATACACACGTGTCGAAGAATTATATATATAAAGATATATACATAAATTATATATAAACTTTTTAACTGACGGTGGTTTTGGGGTCTACGGGATGTGAAATGTGAAGATATGTCGAAATTTTCCGGAAGTCGAAACATGGTACCCATTGCAATAGTTAGCTTTCTAATGAAATCTACCTAAAAGGAATGTCTGTGTGTTCGTCTTTTATGCGTTCATAAACCATTCATCCGATTGCGATCAAATTTTGGTGACTTGTTGTAAACACTTCCGGGATGATCATAGGCATAGTTAATCCATTTCACAAATGATAGCGCGCGAGTAGTTTAAACAAATGCCTAATGGCGATGCGTTCATATACAATTCGTTCGAGTGCGATCAAATTTTGCTGAGTTGCTGTGCACAGTCCCGGAAAAGTAATAAGGCGTAGTAAATCCAATTTACAATAGATGGCGCGCGAGAAGCTTCAACAAAATGGCGTGGGTGCGTTTCAAGAAAGTCCCACATGTGTTCATATACCATTCATCCCAATGCGTTGAAACTTGGGTGAGAGGTTGTGTAAACTACAGGCAAGGTTTCTGGCTTAGTAAATCCATGTTAAAATAGGTAGTGCACGAGTAGATTGAACAAATGAGCGATGACGCACGAAGCGTTTCAACAAAGTTCCGTATGCGTTCATATACCATTCGTCTGATAGCGATGAAACTAGGGTGAGATGTTGTGTACACTGCAGGAAAGGTTTTTTGCTTAGTAAATTCACTTAACACTAGGTATCGCACAAGTAGTATCAACAAATGAGCGACGACGGGCGAAGCGTTTCAAAAAAAGACCACTATGCGTTCACATACCATTAGTCCGATAGCGATGAAACTTGGGTGAGAGGTTGTGTACACTACAGGCAAGGTTTCTGACTTAGTAAATCCATGTTATAATAGGTAGGTTCATATACTATTCGTCTGTTAGTTATGAAACTTGGCTGAGATGTTGTGTACACTTCAGGGAAGGTTTCTGGGCTAGTAAATCCAAATAACAATAGGTATCGCACAAGTAGATTAAACAAATGACCGACGACGTGCGAAGTGTTTCAACACAGTCCCGTCTGCGTTCATATACCATTCGTCCGATAGCGACTAAACATAGGTGAGTTGTTGTGTACACTCCAGGGAAAGTTTTAGGCTTAGTAAATCCATTTTTCAATAGGTAGCGCACAAGTAGATTCAACAAATGAGCGAAGTCGTGCGAAGCGTTTCCAGAAAGTCCCGTATGCGTTCATTTACTATTCGTCCGATAGCGATGAAACTTGGGTAAAATGTTGTGTACTCATCAGAGAAGGTTTCTGGCTTAGTACATCCACTTTACAATAGGTATCGCACAAGTAGATTCAACAAATGAGCGACGGCACGCGAATCGTTTCAACCAAGACCCGTATGCGTTCATATACCATTCATCCGATTGCTATGAAACTTTGGTGATTTGTTGTGAACACTTCCGAAATCATTATAGGCATAGTCAATCCAATTTACAATGGACAGCGAGCGAGTATTTTAAACAAATGAGTGTTGGCGATGCGTTCATATAGCCTACAATTCATCCGATTGCGACCAAATTTTGGTGGGTTGTTTGGCACACTTCCGGGATGGTTATAGGCATAGTTAATCCAATTAACACTAGATAGCGCACCAGTAGCTTAAACAAATGAGTGTTGGTGATGCGTTCATATACAATTCATCCGATTGCAATCAAATTATGGTGAGTTGTTGTGCATACACCAGTAAAAGTTATAGGCATAGTAGATCCAATTAACAATAGATGGCGCGCGAGTAACTTCAACAAAATGTCGTGCGTTTGTTTCAACAAAGTCCCACATGCGTTTATATTCCATTCACCCCAATGCGATGAAACTTGGGTGAGATGTTGTATACACTCAGGGAAGGTTTCTGGCTTAGTAAATCCACTTAACAATAGGTAGCGCACGAGTAGATTCAAGAAATGAGTGACGACGCGCGAATTGTTTCAACAAATTCCCGTATGCGTTCATATACCATTTGTCCGATAGCGATGAAACGTGGGTGAGATGTTGTGTACACTTCAGGGAAGATTTCTAGCTTAGTAAATCCATTTTACAATAGGTAGCGCACGAATGGATTCAACAAATGAGCGACGACTCGCGAAGTGTTTCGACAAAGACCCGTATGCGTTCATATACAATCGTCCGATAGATATGAAACTTTGGTGAGTTGTTGTGTACACTCCAGGGAAGGTTTCTGATTTAGAAAATCCATTTTACAATTGGTAGCAAACGGGTAGATTTAACTAATAAGCGACAGCGCGTGAATCGTTTAAATTAAATCCCTAATGCGATCATATACCATTCATCCGAGTGTGATAAAACTTTGGCGAGCTGAGTACAGTCCTGCGAAGGTTCATGAATTAGTACGTCCGTTTTTCAATGGGTGGCGAACAAGAAGATTCAACAAATGAGTGACGGCGCGAATCGTTTAAACAAAATCCCGTATGCCTTCATATGCCATTCATCCGATTGCGATGAAACTTTGATGAGTTGTTGTGTACACGCCAGGAAAGGTTTTCAAGTTAGTAAATCCATTTTACTATAGGTAGCTTACGAGTATATTCAACAAATGGGTGACGGCGCTCTAATCGTTTCAGCAGTCCCGTATACGTTCATATACCATTCATTTCATTGCGATGTAACTTTCGCGAGTTGTTGAACACGCTCCCGGGATTGTTTCTGAGATAGTAAATTATTTTCTTATAATAGTTTAGAGGTGGTTAACGGAAAAAGAAGAAAATATTGGGAATCCAAAAGCACTGCTACTAACAAAGTCAAAACCCCAACACTTTCTTTGATTGGCATTGCAACGCATGCCGGGTACAGCTAGTATGAAATAAATAGCAAATCTTATCATATACGTATATATATATAAAAGAATGTCTGTGTGTTCGTCTTTCATGCGTTCATAAATCATTCACCAGATTGCGATCAAATTTTGGTGAGTTGTTGTAAACACTTCCGGGAGGTTTATAGGCATAGTTAATCCTTTTGAAAATAGATAACGCGCGAGTAGTTTAAACAAATGCGTAATGGCGATGCCTTCACATAAAATTCATCCGATTGCGATCAAATTTTGGTGAGTTGTTGTGCACAGTCCCGGAAAACTTACAGGCGTAGTAAATCCAATTTACAATAGATGGCGTGCAAGTAGCTTCAACAAAATGGCGTGCGTTTGTTTGAAGAAAGTCCAACATGCGTTCATATGGCATTCATCCCATAGCGATGCAACTTGGGTGAGATATTCTGTACACTTCAGGTAAGGTTTATGGCTTAGCAAATCCACTTAACAATAGGTAGCGCACGAGTAGATTCAACAAAAGAGCGACGACGGGCGAAGCGTTTCAACAAAGTCCTGTATGCGTTCGCATACCATTCGTCCGATATCGATAAAACTTGGTAGAGAGGTTGTGCACATTACAGGCAAGGTTTCTGGCTTAGTAAATCCATGTTATAATAGGTAGCGCACGAGTAGATTCTACAAATGAGCGATGACTCGCGAAGCGTTTCAACAAAGTCCCGTATGCGTTCATATACTAATCGTCTGATAGCGATGAAACTTGGGTGAGATGTTGTGGTCACTTCAGGGAAGGTTTCTGGCTTAGAAAACCCACTTAACAATAGGTAGCGCACGAGTAGATTCAACAAATGAGCGACGACGGGCGAAGAATTTCAACAAAGTCCTGTATGCGTTCTCATACCTTTCGTCCGATAGTGATGAAACTTCGGTGAGTGGTTGTGTACACTTCAGGCAAGGTTTCTGGCTTAGTAAATCCACTTTACCATAGGTAGGGCACGAGTAGATTCAACAAATGAGCGACGACACGCGAAGCGTTTCAACAAAGTCACGTATGCGTTCATATACTATTTACCTGAAAGCGATGAAACTTGGGTGAGATGTTGTATACACTTCAGGGAAGCTTTCTGGGTTAGTAAATCCACTTAACAATAGGTACCGCACAAGTAGATTAAACAAATGAGAGACGACGCGCGACGTGTTTCAACATAGTCCCGTATGCGTTCATATACCATTCGTCCGATAGCAACTAAACTTAGGTGAGTTGTTGTGTACACATCAGGGAAGGTTTCTCGCTTAGTAAATCCACTTAACAATAGGTAGCGCACGAGTAGATTCAACAAATGAGCGACGACGGGAGAAGCGTTTCAACAAAGTCCCGTATGCGTTCATATACTATTCGTCTGATATCGATAAAACTTGGGTGAGATGTTGTGTACACTTCAGGGTTAGTAAATGCACTTTACAATAGGTATCGCACAAGTAGATTAAACGAATGAGCGACGACTCGCGAAGTGTTTCAATATAGTCCCGTATGCGTTCATATACCATTCGTCCGATAGCGACTAAACTTGGGTGAGTTGTTGTGTACACTCCAGGGGAAGTTTCAGGCTTAGTAAGTCCATGTTACAATAGGTAGCGCACAAGTAGATTCAACAAATGAGCGAAGACGAGCGAAGCGTTTCAACAAAGTCCCATATGCGTTCATATACCATTCGTCCGATAGCGATAAAACTTGGGTGAGATGTTGTGTACACTTCAGGGAAGGTTTCTGGCTTAGTACATCCACTTTACAATAGGTTTCGCACAAGTAGATTCAACAAATGATCGACGGCACGCGAATCGCTTAAACAAAGTCACGTAGCGTTCAAATACCATTCATCCGATTGCTAAGAATCGTTGGTTTGATTGTTGTGCACACTCCAGGAAAGGTTTCTGACTTAGTAAATCCTTTTTACAATTGGTATCGCACGAGTAGATCCAATAATGAGCGACAGCGCGTGAATCGTTTTAACCAAGTCCCGCATGCGTTCATATACCATTCATCCGAGTGTGATAAAACGTTGGTGAACTGAGTACAGTCCTGCGAAGGTGTATGAATTAGTAAATCCGTTTATCAATGGGTGGCGCACAAGAAGATTCAACAAATGAGTAAAGGCGCGTTAATCGTTTAAACAAAATCCCGTATGCGTTCATATGACATTCATCCGATTGCGATGAAACGTTCATGAGTCGTTATGTACACGCCAGGGAAGGTTTTCGACTTAGTAAATCCATTTTACAATGGGTAGCGTACGAGTATATTCAACAAAGGGTGACGGCGCTCGAATCGTTTCAAGTCCCGTATGCGTTCATATACCATTTATTTCATTGCGATGAAACTTTGGTGAGTTGATGAGCACGCTCCCATGATTTTTTTGAGATAGTAAACCAATTTTACAATAATTTAGAGGTGGTTAACGGAAAATAAATAAATATTGGTAATCCAAAAAGGACTTCAACAAAGTTACAACGCCAACACTTTCTTTGATTGGCATTGCAACGCATGCCGGGTACAGCTAGTCTATATATATAAAAATCAATGTTACGTGATAGTTTGTCTGTGGGTGTGTATGTCTCCTATGCGTTCATATACCATTCATCCGATTGCGATGAAACTTGAGTGAGATGTTGAGTACACTCTAGGGAAGGTTTCTGACTTAGTAAATCCTTTTTACAATAGGTAGCGCACGCGTAGATTCAACAAATGAGCGACGATGCACGAAGCGGTTCAACCAAGTCCCGTATGTGCTCATATACCATTCGTCCGATAGCGATGAAACTTGGGTGAGATGTTGTATACACTTACGTGAAGGTTTCAAAATTAGTGAATACATTTCACAGTAGATAGCGCACGAGTAGATTCAACAAATATGCGACGACACGCAAAACGTTTCAACAAAGTCCCGTATGCATTCATATACCATTCGTCCGATAGCTATGAAACTTGCGTAAAATGTTGTGTACACTTCAGGGAAATTTTCTGGCTTAGTAAATCCACTTAACAATAGGCAGCGCACGAGTAGATTCAACGAATGAGCTACGACGCGCGAAGCATTTCAACAAAGTCACGTATGCGTTCATATACCATTCGTCCGATAGCGATGAAACTAGGCTGAGATGTTGTGTGAACTCAAGGGAAGATTTCTGGCTTAGTAAATCCCTTTAAAAATAGGTAGAGCACGAGTAGAATCAACAAATGAGTGACGACGCGCGAAGCGTTTCAACAAGGTCCCATATAAGGTCATATACCATTCATCCGATAGCGATGAAACTTGGGTGAGATGTTGTGTACACTCCAGGGAATGTTTCTGGCTTAGTACATCCATTTTACAATAGGTAGCGCACCAGTAGATTCAACAAATGAGCGATGGCACGCGAAGCGTTTCAACAAAGTCCCGTATAAGGTCATATACCGTTCGTCTGATAGTGATAAATGTTTGGTGAATTGTTGTGTAAACTCCAGGAAAGGTTTCTGGCTTAGTAAATCCATTTTACAATACGAAGCGCACGTTTAGGTTCAACAAATGAGTGACTACGCGCGAAGCGTTTCGACAACGTCCCGTATACGTTCACATACCATTCATCCGATTGCGATGAAACTTGGGTGAGAGGTTGTGTACACTCCAGGGAAGGTTTGTGGCTGAGTACATCCACATTACAATACGTAGCGCAAGATTAGAATCAACAAATGGGCGACGACACGCGAAGCGTTTCAACCAAGTCCCGTATGCATTCATATACCATTCGTCCGATAGCTATGAAACTTGGGTGAGATGTTGTGTACACTTCATGGAAGGTTTCTGGCTTAGTAAATCCACTATACAATAGGCAGCGCACAAATAGATTCAACAAATGAGGGACGACGAGCGAAGCGTTTCTACAAAGTCCCGTATAAGGTCATATACCAATCTGCCGTTAGCGGTGAAACTTGGGTGAAATATGGTGGACACTCCAAGGAAGGTTTCTGACTTAGTAAATACATTTCACAGTAGGTAGCACGCGAGTAGATTCGACAAATGAACGACGACACGCGGAGCGTTTCAATACAGTCCCCTATGCCTTCAAATACCATTCGTCCGATAGCGATGAAACTTGGGTGAGATGTTGTGGACACTTACGTGACGGTTTCTAACTTAGTAAATACATTTTGCAGTAGGTAGCGCACGAGTAGATTCAACAAATGAGTGACGGGGCGCGAATCGTTTAAACAAAATCCGGTATGCCTTCATATAGAATACTATTCATCCGATTGCGATGAAACATTGATCAGTAAATTGTGTACACGCCAGGGAAGGGTTTCGACTTAGTAAATCCATTTCACAATAAGTAGCGCAAGAGTAGGTGCAACAAATGTGTGACGACGCGCGTAGCGTTTCAACAAAATCCCCTATTGCGTTCATATAACCTTCTTCGATTGCGATGAAACATTGATGAGTTATTGTGTACACGCCAGGGAAGGGCTTCGACTTAGTAACACATTTCTCAATAGGTAGCGCACGAGTAGATTAAACAAATGAGTTACAGCGCACGAATCGTTTAAACAAAACACCGTAGACGTGCATATACCATTGATCCGATTGCGATGAAACTTTTGAAAGTTGTTGTGCACGCTCCCACGAATGATTCTAAATTAGAAAATTCATTTTACGATAGCTTAGAGGCAGTTAACGGAACTTCAAGAAACAGAATGTCAACGCCAACACTTTCTTTGATTGGCATTGCAACGCATGCCGGGTACAGCTTGTATATATATAAAAATCAATGTAACGTGATAGTTTGTCTGTGGGTGGGTATGTATGTCTCCTATGCGTTCATATACCATTCGTCCGATTGCGATGAAACTTGGGTGAGATGTTGAGTACACTCCAAGGAAGGTTTCTGACTTAGTAAATCCATTTTACAATAGGTAGCGCACGCGTAGATTCAACAAATGAGCGACGATGCGCGAAGCATTTCAACAAAGTCCCGTATGTGTTCACATACCATTCGTCCGATAGAGATGAAATTTGGGCGAGATGTTGTATACACTTACGTGAAGGTTTCAAAATTAGTGAATACATTTCATAGTAGATAGCGCACGAGTAGATTCAACAAATGAGCGACGACATGCAAAGCGTTTCAACAAAGTCCCGTATGCATTCATATACCATTCGTCCGATAGCTATGAAACTAGGCTGAGATGTTGTGTGCACTCCAGGGAAGATTTCTGGCTTAGTAAATCCCTTTAAAATAGGTAGAGCACGAGAAGAATCAACAAATGAGCGACGACGCGCGAAGCGTTTCAACAAAGTCCCATATAAGGTCATATACAATTCATCCGATAGCGAAGAAACTTGGGTGAGATGTTGTGTACACTTACGTGAAGGTTTCTGGCTTAGTACATACATTTTACAATAGGTAGCGCATCAGTAGATTCAACAAATGAGCGACGACACGCAGTGCGTTTCAACAAAGTCCCGTATGCATTCATATACAATTCGTCCGATTGCTATGAAACTTGCGTAAAATGTTGTGTACACTGCAGGGAAATTTTCTGGCTTAGTACATCCACTTTACAATAGGCAGCGCACGAGTAGATTCAACAAATGAGCTACGACGCGCGAAGCATTTCAACAAAGTCACGTTTGCGTTCATATACCATTCGTCCGATAGCGATGAAACTAGGCTGAGATTTTGTGTGCACTCCAGGGAAGGTTTCTAGCTTAGTAAATCCCTTTAAAAACAGGTAGAGCACGAGTAGAATCAACAAATGAGCGACGACGCGCGAAGCGTTTCAACAAAGTCCCATATCATTTCATATACCATTCATCCGATAGCGATGAAACTTGGGTGAGATGTTGTGTACACTCCAGGGAAGGTTTCTGGCTTAGTACATACATTTTACAATAGGCAGCGCATCAGTAGATTCAACAAATGAGCTATGACACGCGAAGCGTTTCAACAAAGTCCCGTATAAAGTCTAATACCATTCGTCTGATAGTGATAAATGTTTGGTGAATTGTTGTGTACACTCCAGGAAAGGTTTCTGGCTAAGTAAATCCATTTTACAATACGAAGCGCACGTTTATGTTCAACAAATGAGTGACTACGCGCGAAGCGTTTCGACAACGTCCCGTATACATTCACATAACATTCATCCGATTGCGATGAAACTTGGGTGAGATGTTGTGTACACTCCAGGGAAGGTTTCTGGCTGAGTACATCCATATTACAATATGTAGCACAAGAGTAGAATCAACAAATGAGCGACGACACGCGAAGCGTTTCGACCAAGTCCCGTATGCATTCATGTACCATTCGTCCGTAGCTATGAAACTTGGGTGAGATGTTGTGTACACGTCATGCAAAATTTCTGGCTTAGTATATCCACTATACAATATGCAGCGCACAAGTTGATTCAAAAAATGAGGGACGACGCGCGAAGCGTTTCAACAAAGTCCCGTATAAGGTCATATACCATTCTGCCGTTAGCGGTGAAACTTGGGTGAAATATGGCGGACACTCCAAGGAAGGTTTCTGGCTTAGAGGCAGTTAACATGTTGTGTATCCAAAAGCACTTCAAGAAACAGAATTTCAACGCCAACACTTTCTTTGATTGGCATTGCAACGCATGCCGGGTACAGCTTGTATATATATAAAAAGGAATGTCTGTGTGTTCGCCTTTTATGCGTTCATAAACCATTCATCCGATTGCGATCAAATTTTGGTGAGATGTTGTAAACACTTCCGGGAGGTTTATAGGCATAGTAAATCCATTTCAAAATAGATAGCGCGCGAGTAGTTTAAACAAATGCGTAATGGCGATGCGTTCATATACAATTCATCCGATTGCGATCAAATTTTGGTGAGTTGTTGTGCACAGTCCCGGAAAAGTTATAGGCGTACTAAATCCAATTTACAATATATGGTGCGCGAGTAGCTTCAACAATATGGCGTGCGTTTGTTTCAAGAAAGTCCCACATGCGTTCATATGCCACTCAACCCATTGCGATGAAACTTGGGTGAGATGTTCTGTACACTTCAGGTAAGGTTTCTGGCGTGGTAAATCCACTTAACAATAGGTAGCACATGAGTAGATTCAACAAATGAGCGACAACGGGCGAAGCGTTTCAACAAAGTCCTGTATGCGTTCACATACCATTCGTCCGAAATCGATAAAACTTGGGAGAGAGGTTGTGTACACTACAGGCAAGGTTTCTGGCTTAGTAAATCCATGTTATAATAGATAGCGCACGAGTAGATTCAACAAATGAGCGACGACGCGCGAAGCATTTCAACAAAGTCCCGTATGTGTTCATATACTATTCGTCTGATAGCGATGAAACTTGGGTGAGATGTTGTGTAAACGTCAGGGAAGCTTTCTAGGTAAGTAAATCCACTTAACAATAGGTATCGCACAAGTAGATTAAACAAATGAGCAACGACGCGCGAAGTGTTTCAACATAGTCCCTTATCCGTTCATATACCATTCTTCCGATAGCGACTAAACTTAGGTGAGTTGTGTACACATCAGAGAAGGTTTGTGGCTTAGTAAATCCACTTAGCAATAGGTAGCGCACACGTAGATTCAACAAATGAGCGACGACGGGCGAAGCGTTTCAACCAAGTCCCGTATGCGTTCATATATTATTCGTCTGATAGCGATGAAACATGGGTGTGATGTTGTGTACACTTCAGGGAATGTTTCTGGCTTAGTAAATGCACTTTACAATATGTATCGCACAAGTAGATTAACGAATGAGCGACGACGCGCGAAGTGTTTCAATATAGTCCCGTATGCGTTCATATAGCATTCGTCCGATAGCTACTAAACTTAGATGAGATGTTGTGTACACTCCAGAGAACGTTTCAGGCTTAGTAAGTCCATGATACAACAGGTAGCGCACAAGTAGATTCAACAAATGAGCGAAGACGCGCGAAGCGTTTCAACAAAGTCCCGTATGCGTTCATATACCATTCGCCCGATAGCGATAAAACTTGGGTGAGATGTTGTGTACAATTTAGGGAAGGTTTCTGGCTTAGTACATCCCCTTTACAATAGGTATCGCACAAGTAGATTCAACAAATGATCGACGGCACGCGAATCGCTTAAACAAAGTCACGTAGCGTTCAAATACCATTCTTCCGATTGCTAAGAATCTTTGGTTGGATTGTTGTGCACACTCCAGGAAAGGTTTCTGAGTTAGTAAATCCTTTTTACAATAGGTAGCGCACGAGTAGATTCAACAAATGAGTAACGGCGCGCGTATCCTTTTAAAAAAAATTCGCATGTGCTCATATACCATTCATGCGATTGGAATGAAATTTAGAGAAATGTTGTTTCCGCTCCCGCAAATATTTCTGATTTAGTAAATCCATTTTACAATCGGTAGCGCACGGGTACATTCAACTAATGAGCGACAGCGCGTGAATCGTTTCAACCAAGTCCCGTATGCGTTCATATACCATTCATCCGATTTTGATAAAACGTTGGTGAGTTGAGTACAGTCCTGCGAAGGACTGTTTTTCAATGGGTGGCGCACAAAAGATTCAACAAATGATTGAAGGCGCTTGAATCGTTTAAATAAAATCCCGTATGCGTTCATATGGCATTCATCCGATTGAGATGAAACGTTCATGAGTTGTTGTGTACACGCCAGGGAAGGTTTTCGACTTAGTATATCCATTTTACAATAGGTAGCGTACGAGTATATTCAACAAATGGGTGACGGCGCTCGAATCTTTTCAACTAAGTCCCGTATGCGTTCATATACCATTTATTTCATTGCGATGAAACTTTGGTGAGTTGTTGAGCACGCTCCCATGATTTCTTTGATATAGTAAATCAATTTTACAATAGTTTAGAGGTGGTTAACGGAAAATATATAAATATTGGGAGTCCAAAAGCACTTCAACAAACAAAGTTACAACGCCAACACTTTCTTTGATTGGCATTGCAACGCATGCCGGGTACAGCTAGTGTTGCTATAAAAACATCTTACTTACTATTATTGAGCGTCAGTGCCCCTGTCGGTCATGAGATAGCACGGACTTGTAGTGTTGGACCAAAATACCCTCAAGTTACTAAACGTCGTTCAAAATTTCGATTTTTCTTTAAACGTCACTGAGTGTTTTTGGACTTTGTGCTTCTTCGTTGTATACCCCTCGATTTACTCTACTATTAGCGATTTTGAGGGAGAGGCTTAATCTAAAATAATAATAAGGGATTTTTTAATAATTTGGGTAATTTTCAAAATATGGAAATTTAATCCTAAACTTTTGAAAAAAATGAGTACTTCCCCAAAACAAAACATATCTTGAAGATAAGTCATTTTAATAGAATATTGCTTCTTGTTCTTACAGAAAATATCCGGAACTGAAAGCGAATGAAGTTTCAAATCAATATCTTGATGCATTTGTGAGAAAAGTGTACCTGAAAAAGTGAAAATTAGAACGTTTAAGATTGATTTATAGACGATAAATGAGTGTTCTATAGTAGGTGTCGTTTGTTCGCTATATCGCGGAAATAGAATACTTCCGGATTGTCCCAATTTTCCATTAACGGATTGACCCTCGGTCCCCTTAAACCTCAACGAGTGATTTCGGACTTCGTGCTTCTTCGTTGTATGCCCCTCAATATACACCACTATTAGCGATTTTGAGGGAGAGGCTGTAACAAGACTTTGATTTCTTTTCATCGGTGACGAGGAGATGACCTACTAGTTTTCGTCATGCACCTCCTTCCTTTACTGTATGAACTCCTCAACAACATGTAATGGAAACTAATAAGAAATTCAGGGTGTAATTGATATACGTGAAGTCCGTTACACTGGCGAATGACGATGGTATTCGAAGCAAATATCTTCATGGAATATAGTCGTATCTTAATTAGTGTAGGTGGAATTAAATCACAAATATCGTCAGTAATTGTCTTGGAAAAGGGAATAGACTACGTTCCCTCAGCAACACAGCTGGTTTCTCCTCGCCAGCATCCCCTTCAACACTGTGGAATGTTGACCAGAGTTTGAAGTTGAGTGACCTCCTCGCTGTGTTTTCCAATGCACAAACCTAGCCTATCAACAGCTCATACACACCTCCATGGGTAGAGACCAGCATGGCTAGTAAGGTTCAAGGCCACTGCAAGGTGTCCGTTAGTGGTGCTACAAATGCCAGCTGACACCCTCTCCTCCTCACAGGTAGGTCAATGCTCCGATTACGCAACAACTTCTCGCCCCTCCCTCACCACGCCTCACACTACCACCTGCTTCACCAAACCTCCCACTCATGGATTGCACTTTCTGCTTGAACAGTTTCTGAAAAACCTACAAACATTGACATTTTAATGTTTAATTTTCAATTTAAAGAAAGGTGACATATATTTTACCTAGGAAGCTTAGAATAGTCTCCTGTATCATCACGTATATCAATTACATCCTGTATAAATGGAATTGATTGAAGTATTTTTTTAAAGTTCAAAGTTAGCATGTTGCACCATTCCCGAACTTACCATCACACACATCAATAATAGCATACTGTACCACATTTCATTCAATTGAAAATTTGTATCCTCATTTAGTTTATAATAGTAACTGCAACAATAACATGAATTGGTATATTATAACGCTCCAGCGAACTCTCAAACATAATGAATATGAATTCAATTCTCTGTCTATAATATAACAGTTCAATGTCTGCCTGGCATAGAATTTGAAAAAAATAGCTCCATCAAACAAAATTATAATCAAACGTCATTTGTAGTCCCAATACTATAGAGGCTAACATCATAAAAAATGTTATATACAAAGGAGTATGAAAATAAACAAAAAAATAGAGGAAAAGGGGTGGAGGATGGAGGTGAATAAAAAAAATTGTGTGCCTTCAGGACAAACAAGGGAGAGAGAGTGGTGGTGGGGGGATGTAATAAAAACAAAAGGAGTGTCGTTGGCCCAGGACAAGAGCTATATTATAAACAGCAGTTGTGTTTGTTTTTTAAAGAGAGAAACGACCATTCACCAGAATTGGATAATTAAATCTAGCAGAATGGGGCGTTGGTGCATTCTGTATGAGAATTATACAGGATGTTTAGGAAATATATAACCGAAATAATTGTTGTTGATTCACAGTTACTTTATAGAAATACCCTAAGGGGAGGTATGACTGAATTTTTCAACGTACACAGTTTTCAACATACCATACCAAATTCCAATCACTTACATAATAGTCGCTAGCTTTTAATGTTCTAATTTATATTTAAATACCTTCATTAGTTTTTGAGTTATTGAACATTTTTGTATTAAAAAGTAGACCCATAAGAAAGTCTCTTGCATTAAAGGTTTTATTTGACAAAACTGATTATTTCTACATGTAGTTATGTATTACTCACAAAGTCACTCGCTCAGAAGGCTTCTATGGGACACGAAGATTCCGCGCCGATCACAAAATGCCTCCACTGAACTCTGTTTTGGGCGAGTTATTGCCAGTTGTCCACATTCAGAAGTCTACAAAGTTTATATATTTCATTTTTCAAGGAAATTTGTGGTCCTACTACTGGCCTTTGTCCCCTTGGTTCTTCTTTAAAGATTTGTAAGATCATCCTATCATCTCTCATCCTTAGTAAATTACCAGCCCATTGAATTCTTCTGGATTTTTAGCCTACTTTTCACATTTTGTCTGTCTGTCTGTGTGTGTGTGTGTGTGTGTGTATGTGTGTCCCTAACAACTCCTAAATGGCTGCAGCTATTGAAACTGACCCACTACATTAAGTAATGGAATTGGGGAGGGAAGCGGCTGGGCCAGAGTAAGTCCATACTCAGAGGCTAATTGTCTGAAACCTCCCTTGAACCCCGGAACCCAGAAATAATACCAAAGTGATCGGGTAAAATCATAATATATTGATCACAACATGCATACAAACTTCAAATAAACACTTACAAAATAGATTTGGATTCTGACCAGCCAAGTACTTGCTTTTACCAGTTAACTGTCATAAATATTTTTCCAAGTTAACCAATGTTGTTACGACGAAGTAAATAAGCGGGCTCACAACCAATCATCTGTTGCTGTTAGTGAGAAGTCAAGCCAAGTATCAAGACGACGATGACAAATTAAACATTCCATTGCTCCATTATGCCTCTACATAATGTATGATACCGTATATTATATATTTCCCCACAAATAATTAATTAATTCCAGTGACAACATGTGTCACGAAGCTAGGCCTACGTATGTTACAACTTCCAATATAATACGTTGCCTAAAACTGAAGAATTAATGTACTCCAACTCAAAAATATGCGGAGCTAATCCAATTTTCGTCTTTATATCTCAATGGCTACCAAATTCTCTTTTTTATTTTAACAACAGATGATCACTCATAGTTAAAAAGAATACAACCCCCACCATCATGAAAAAGACAATAGACAAATGATAACCGTACTAGCGCTGTTAGAACATCAAAACAAGTCCCACATTAATAACTTTACTCAGACCATGAGGCATACTACTCGTAATTAAATGCAGTTACATATTAACAGAAAACAGAAAACAAAACATTAATTACCCAAACAAATATGAGTGTCAGTTAGCCTACCAGAGTGAATACACGAAGATGACATAAGGTTTAAATAAATAACCTTGAAGACCCATTTCATGCAACGTAGTATAATACCATATAAATACATTTACCTTGTCAGTCTATACAGTCAAAAATACTCACGTTGACAAATAGCCTACACTAATTCTATAATATGCAAATCATCTCCGGACGTTTATCTCCTGTAAGATTACAATTTGTAACCAGCCAATAACTTGACGAAGAGGGATAATATCTTTCAACTACTTCACATATCGTAGAACTTCAGCTTTCTTCTTAAGTATTAAACCCCCGTCATTACATATGGTCTAGAACTGATATGGGAAAGGCTATCCATGACAGACCTAATCACAATTGAAAAAGTAAAAGCTTCTTTCCTGAAAGGGGTGCTAGGAATTGCAAGAACGTCCCAGTCCAGGCTGGAATATGTCCTAACAAAAGAAACATACTACATTGAAGATCTCAGATTAAGACTACAACTGCCATCTACTAAGCATATGAAGAAACTCCTCGAGATAAGACATCAGAAGCAGAACGAAATCCCGCTTGAATTCTACGCAACAGAAGCAATGGTGGACAGAAGATGGACAAACGAGAAAAAGGAGATGAGACATGTGGTAACAAGACTCGCCATCCACGGTTTCCACCACAAGATCTGTAAAAATGTTAAATACCATGAACCGAATGAAGAATGCATTTGTTCTCTGTGCAATAACCCCTGCGACAAATACCACATCACATCATGCAGCAAACGGACAAAGAGCATAGTTGAATACAGTAAAGATTAATCTACCTGTAATAATTATTTGTAAGCACACCTTATAACTAACCATTATGGCCACTTGGCTGCAATAAATATTTATTATTATATAATCACGAAGATCCATGATAGATAGGCCTAACAACATCAGTACGAATATAATGCTTGTCTTGAAAAATATCAGCCTTCCAAAATCATAAACAATCACGACGAGGTGTTCAAATACTTCAACGCTAAATCATAGCTCTTCCTAGCGGACAGAGAGATAAACAATAATTCTTGTCCTAGACAGCACCGGCAAGTGATGCTACCTAGCGAGATCAGCCAGAACTCACTCCGCCGCTCAATTCAAATTTTCATGCCCAAGTATAAATAAGTATAAGAATAGTGCCAAATATCGGCACAGAAACGAAATTTGGTATGAGTAAAGAGCTATGCCTGAATATCGCAAGGCCATATTTGAAATTGACGCCAGTGCTACCAACTAATGAAAAATCACAATTGAAAATTGAGGTCTATGTTGGATATCTCACAAGATAGGATGCGTGGGAATTGTTCTAAAATTGACGCATATATAGATAATATATAGGTCCTCCAGGTTGGGGGTTGTGCTTAGGGTTAACAACCCTCTCATGTAAAAAGAGAATTGTTACGAATCTCTCACTTAAGCCTCGGAACGATTTAAGAATGGATACCCTACGAAGACATGGCTAAGGAAATGAGGACTTACGAATTGGTACATGGAATGCACGGAGCTTATATAAGGCTGGACACATTCAAAGATTGAAAGACGAGCTCGAGAAGTATAAAATACAATTTGCTGCTATTCAAGAAACAAGATTTCCAGGGGAAGACATACAGAACTTCGGAGAGTACACTATGTTTAACAGTGGAACTCAATCCGGAAAGCATGAATTTGGAACAGCATTCCTCATATCAAAGGAATGTGTTGAAACAGTAATCCGGTTTGAGGCAATCAATGAAAGAATGTGCTACATACGAGTGAAAGGCCGATGGTTTAATATATCCATTATCAATGTGCATGCACCTACAAATGATAAAGAAGATGTGGTGAAAGACAGCTTTTATGAACAGCTGGAGAGGGTGTATGAAGGCCTACCACAACATGACATCAAGATAGTACTAGGAGACTTTAATGCCAAGGTAGGAAAAGAAAAGCACCTACAACCAACGATAGGTAATGAAAGCCTTCATGAGGAAACCTCTGAAAATGGGCTTAGAATGATCTCATTTGCAGAATCAGAAAGCATGAATGTCAGGAGTACGACGTTCCCACACAAGGATATACATAAGGAAACATGGTATTCAGCAGATGGAAAGACGGCAAACCAAATTGACCATATACTAATTTCGAATCGACACAGAAGCGCCATCACTGATATTCGTGCTTACCGGGGAGCTGACATAGGCTCTGACCACAACTTGCTGGTTGCATCCATGGAGGTGAAACTGAAAACTCACCACAAACAACAACAAGGGCGCGCAATACAATATGATCTACAAGCATTAAAGGAAACTCCTCAAACTTGTCAGTACCAAGTGGAAGTGAGCAACAGGTTTGGCGTACTTGATGAAGTAGGAGAAGAAGTGGATGAAAGTGGAACTACAGATATTAATAGATTGTGGAAGGATATCAAGAAGGTGATTCAAGAATCAGCTAAAAACGCATTACCTAAAGTGGAACGAAAGAAGAAATGGTTTAATGGTACATGCAAAACAGCAGTAGCAGCTAGTATCTCAGCAAGGAAAGCATGGCTACAGGACAGGAGAAATGAAGAATTGGAACAGCACTACAGGGAAACACGAAGAGAAACAAGCATAACCTTACGAAAAGAAAAGAAGCTTTACCTTAAACATATGTTAGAGAGTATTGAGAATGACCAGAAGGAGAACAACATCCGTAAAGTATATGGGACGGTGAATAACATTAAGAAAGGATACCAACCGCGATCAGCAGTTCTCCACGACAACAATGGTAACATCATTGCAGGAACAACCCACATATTACAGGCTTGGAAAGAGTACTTTGACCACTTACTGAACTGCCCTGAACCAGACAACAAATTGGAGAGAACCACTCTTTCAACGGTAGAACCTTTCATAAATGATCCTTCATATGAAGAGGTAACCAGCAGTCTGAAGAAACTGAAAAACCACAAAGCTGCTGGATCTGACGGTATACCAGTTGAATTGCTGAAATGTGGGGGTGAGAAGCTTCATGAAAAACTGCATAAACTTATCCTGAAAATATGGCGCGAGGAACAAATACCGGATGAATGGAAGGAAGCAATTATTGTTCCAATACATAAGAAAGGAGATAAACATAACTGCGGAAATTACAGAGGAATATCCCTACTTGTCACAGCTTACAAATTACTGTCGCACATAATATTACAACGTCTAATTCCATACACCGAAGATATAATAGGAGACTATCAGAATGGTTTCCGTAAAAACAGATCAACAACAGACAATATATTTTGTATTAAGACAATCAATGAAAAAGTTTGGGAATATAACAAAAACGTCCATTACCTATTTATTGACTTCCAAAAGGCCTATGACTCAGTCCACAGAGAAACGGTGTGGGAAATTATGGCAGAGTACGGAATCCCACAGAAACTTATCAGCCTGGTCAAAATGTGTATGGAGGAGACAGTGAGCAAAGTGACACACTGTGGATCCGTATCAGACGGTTTTGAAAACAGAACAGGACTAAAACAAGGTGATGCGCTCTCCCCACTTCTCTTCAACATCGTTCTGGAAAAAGTAATTCGGGAAACCAAAGAAGCTGCAACTGGAGACCTAGCAGATAACAAACACAACATCCTGGCATATGCAGATGACATTGTATTAATAGGAAATAATGGAGGAGAAATTGAAGCTTTATTCAGGAAATTAAATGAAACTGCTGCAAAAATAGGTCTAAAGATTAATGAAGAGAAGACAGAATACATGATCATACAGAGAGAAAACATGACTACAGACCAACGCATCAACCTTCATATAGGCAATTTTACCTTTAAGAACACGCCAAACTTCAAATACCTTGGGGTAAATATAAATGACTGCAATAGAAGACAAGTTGAACACCAAATTAGATTGCGGAATGCAAACAAAGTTTACTTTTCCCTGCATAAATTACTTTCCTCCAAACTTTTGACCAGGAAAACAAAACTAAAACTATACAACACGATCATCAGGCCGGTACTGCTATACGGAGCCGAAACATGGAGTGTGACCAAAAGGGAAGAACGCCAACTTACAGTCTTCGAAAACAAGATATATAGAAAAATTTTCGGCCCCATCTTTGACCAGGAAACACAAAGATGGGTTCTCAGATCAAATCATGAGCTGTACAAGTTGGCCAATCAACCCAGAGTAGTGGACGTCATGAAAGCGAAACGGCTGCAATGGGCGGGGCATGTTATCAGAATGGACGCTGCCAGAATAGTTCGCCAGGTGTATGAGAAGAAGATCGAAGGCTCGAGACCCCCTGGAAGACCTAGGAGTAGATGGCAAGATGAGGTGACCGCTGACTGCAGACAAATGGGTATTACTGTATGGGAGAATACTGCGCTGGATAGGAGGAAATGGAGGCAGATAGTGAGAGCGGCACGGGATCGTCACGTCCCAGAAAAGCCAACGGAGTGAGTGAGTGAGTGAGTATAGATAATATAACTTCAGACTAATTTACAGGAGCCCATACATGAGCGTTGCCAACATTAATCTATGCCTGCTGATAGTTTCAATCTTCAAATGCATGTAACTTCCATACTATCCATTGGATTTCAACCAAATTTGGTATGTGATTTGCGCACAAGAGCAGATATGAATATGCATTTTTTTTTAGTGTCAACAGGGATGCCAACTGTTGAAAAATGCACTCTATACATTTTTATCCTAATCTCAATATATCAGAAAGTATGCAGACCAACAGTTCTAAACTTTGCATATATACAGGGTGTATCTTAATTATACCGAAAAAAAATCAGGTACGCTCTGCGTGTTATGTAAAAGACGATGCCTCAATCGGATTGGCGGAGAAAATTTTTCCCTCCGAGAAAATGAGGTTACTTTGTTACTTCCAGGCGCGCGATTCAAATCTACGAACTCGCCGTATTTGCTGAGCCAGGCAGCAAGCCGCTGGCCACTGCTGTGCTTCAGGCAAGGGAAGGGAGTGTGATAGAAGGTGACAGAGGTATGCTGGCGGGCATGCGGGAAGCCGAGGTGATCGAGGAAACTTGCGCATGCCCGCCAGCATATCTCTATCACCTTCTATCACACTCCCTTCCCTTGCTTGAAGCACAGCAGTGGCCAGCGGCTTGCCCCCTAGCTCAGCAAATACGGCGAGTTAGTAGATTTGAATCGCGCGCCCGGAAGTAACAAAGTAACCTCATTTTCTCGGAGGGAAAAATTTTCTCCGCTAATCCGATTACGGCATCGTCTCTTACATAACACGCAGAGCGTCCCTGATTTTTTTTCGGTATAATTAAGATACACCCTGTATAGAACCTGCAAATGTAGGTTAATTTTCAGTAACCGATATATGATTTTATGTGTGCTGATAGGTTTAATGTTGAATCGCATATAACTTCCATAGTAATAAATGAAGTTCTTTAAAAATAAGGATATAGTATATAGATCATAATATTTAAATTTAAATTTGAGCATCCAACTTATGGCAGTGTCGCCAACCTGATTTTACGCATGCTGATAAATTCAATATTTAAATACATGTAACGGGCATACTATCTGTTGGACCTCAACCAAATTTTGCATGTGTATTGTGGACGTTAAGAGATGGAACTAAGAATATACAGTATTTAGAGTCGCCAGCTCTGCCAACTGTTGATGTATTTTCTCTATAATTTGAAGAAAAGTAGGCTCTTTAGTTCGTCACGGAAGTACTTGTTAATGATGTTGAGAATTGGGGCTTGCTGTGATAGTACGTGTATGTATTTATTTGATTTTTTTTTTCCAGCCTTTAGACGCGGGGTCAAAAAATGGTCAAAAAATTTTCCTATACACTTGATTTTCGAAAACCTGCAACTGGCGTTCTTCCTATTTTACAAAACTTCATGTTTCTGCACCATAAGTTAGAACTGGCCAAATGATGGTATTGTATATTTTCAGTTTTGTATAGAAACAATAATTGCTCTGGGGTTTGGTGTTAGATGGATACTGTTTCTTCCAAAATTAATTTAAAGTCCCATTTTAAATATTTTTGAAAACTCATAATTATTAATTTAAATTTACCTATCCAAATTTATATAAAAGCTCAAATCAGTTCAAAACCCAGAGAAAATTTACATTACTGTACTTTTAGAAACAATTGCACCAAGTTACAACAATATCTGATAAGAATTGCATAACAAGGTTCATTTTGTATACAGCGAAACGTTGCAAAAGATGTATGTGAGAAAGAGGCAAGTTACAGTAATATTTACTCACTCAGAACCGCCTTCCTCCATATGTTTCCCCGTCACTTCTTCTCGCTTTTTCTTCCATAGATATAATCTGCCATTTTACATGTCTCCTACTCATTTTCTCCTGAATAGGACTCCCCTTCTGTATATTATTATTATTGTTATAAAAACATCTCAAATGTTTAAATGTCATGCGGGCTCATATTAAATGGCTTCTACTAGCTTAACAACAGCCGGAATGACTAAAGTAAAATCATTTTCTGAAAAAGGAAGAATTGGGCTATTTTTGTATGAATAAAACAAAACAAAAAATAGTTTTTACTTCAAAATACAAAAAAAAAATGTTATACCTCCCCTTAACTTAAGTCGCCGTTACTTTCCACAAATAGTAACAATATTACCGTAAATTTGTGTGAAAATTAACGACGTTACAGTCACAATGGCTGAAGTTATGAATCGTTATTTTCCGTTACTTTTATATAAAAATATAACTTATTTGCTTAATTTTATTTAATTATATTTCACACTTTGACAACTATTTGTGTTTGTCAAAGAACACAGAATAGTTCACAAGTTTATTTAAATAATGCGTTTTTCTGCGTTACTATACAGTATAGTCAGGATTATCCAAACTTGATGGGATCGACGGACAAACCGGAAGCATTCTATTTCCGCGATATAGCGAACATACGGCACCTACTCTCATTTAACGTCTATAAATCAATCTTAAAATGGAGGTTTTGAAACTTTACAATGACCTATTTTATGAAAATTAATAAATGTAAAACAAAAATATTGGAATAAATCAGAAACCTCTATGGATATCAAATTGGCAGGTGAAATGCTGAAGGAAGTAGGAGACTTATGTTACTTAGGAAGGAAAATAACCAGTGATGGACGAAGCAAAGAGGATATAAAAAGTAGGTTGGCTCAGGCGAGGAAAGCATTTCTACAAAAAAGGGAATCTGCTGACATCGAATATATATTTAGGTATTAGGAAGTCAGTTTTGAAAGCCTTTCTCTGGAGCGTGGCGCTCTATGGAAGTGAAACTTGGATTGTTGGTGCAGCAGAAAAGAGGAGAATTGAAGCGTTTGAAATGTGATGTCAAAGGATAATGATGAAGATCAGATGGGTAGATAGGGTTACAAACGAAGAGGTATTAAGACGAGTGGGAGAGGAGAGATGTTTCTGGCGACTGCTAAGGAAGAGAAGAGATAGGTTGGTAGGACACATACAAGACACCCAGTAACAGCAAGCTTATTTATGAAAGGAAGGGTCGAGGACAAAAACTGTAGGGATAGACCAAGGTTAGAATATGTTAAACAGATTGCCTTGTATGTAGGGTGTGGTAGCTACGAAGAGATGAAACGATTAGCTCAGGACAGGGAGAAATGGAGTGCTGCGTCAAACCAGTCAAAATACTGAAGACTCAAACAACAACATGAATGTGTTCGTTAAGTACTGACCCTCAAATAAGTTAACAACAAAGATTTCTTTTTCTTTTTCGATCTTCGATTTGGTTAATCCAGACGTTCGGCTAACCGGGTTTCAGATAATCGGGACTTAAGTGTAGTTTGCACGATTAGAACTGAACATTGGATTCCAGTAATTTCAAAAATTAGAAAGACAGTTGAGAAGAGTAACTTAATTATTGTGATTTATGTATTAGTGTGTCATTGAGATACGGATTGCGAAGGAGGCAGCCGTGGCCTAAAGTTAGGAACCATCCCGGCATTTGCCTAGAGTAGAAGTAGGAATACGCGGAAATCTACTCCCAGGATGGCGGAGATGAGATTCGAACCCTCCTCTTCTCAGTTTTGTCTCACGAGGCTGAGTGGACCCCGTTCAAGCCCTCAGACCACAATTAAATTTCTTGTCAGAGCCAAGACTCGAGCCCCGGCCTCCGAGACGGACCACAGCCAAGTTTATGGGGCTAAATGACCAAGATGGCCAGGCGTCTCCAAAGAAACAGCAACTTATTTGCATAATTCTTGGAATCTACAATATTATTAATAATAATAAATAATAATGAAAATGAAAATCCACAGCCTGCTTCCAGTTGACCGACCAGGTCAGGGAATGGAATGAATGATGCCCCCATCTAGCGGCGAGAATATGAACTGTGCCGGCTGCCGAAGCCTGTCGCACTCCCCTGGGACAATGATTAACTGAATGACAGATGAAATGAAATGACAGTGGAGAAGTGTTGCTGGAATGAAATTTATGACAGGGAAAACCGGAGTACCCGGAGAAAAACCTGTCAGCCTCCGTTTTGTCCAGCACAAATCTCACATGGAGTGACCGGGATTTGAAACCCGGACCCAGCGGTGAGAGGCCGGCGTGCTGCCTCCCAAGGCACGGAGGCTTAATAAGTAATAATAATAAGAAAATTAAACATAATCAGCAACCCATACTAATCTGGTTGGCAATATAAAACACCGTACATGCAAGGTTTCTTTTTTCTTTACGAACACAGCTTCCTAATCGAAGGTAGGAATCATGACGGTTTCTCTTCACGACTGGTTTTCTTTGGCTTTCGCTGATACTCCCACGTTAAGAATACAGGTTGGATTCTTTTTTATATGTAGACACGAAATACATTAATTGCATGTGGCAATCTTCTATCGCACTTTCTATAGGAAGAAAGTAACTGAGGCATATTCGATAATATATAGGTGATGATGATAATTGTTGTTTTAAGGGGCCTAACATCTAGGTTATCGGCCCCTAATGGTTTGGGCGATCGTGAAGATGATAATGAAATATAAACTATATATAAAACTAGTTAGTTAGTTATTGCTGTTTCAAGGGTGGGAACTACGAGGTCACCTGCCCCTATCTAAAACTAACTACTAATTTACATACTAGAAGAAAAAATGGAAATCAATAGGAGAATATGGCAAATAAAGGACACCAGGAAAAGAAATGCCCTCAACCCTCGAAGAATGAGGATTGAGGGACTTGGAAGGAAGGGGAGCCATGAAAGCCAGATAGGAAAGTGAAAGAGGAGAGGGTCCGCCCCAGAAGCAATGGAGAAAGGGGGGATCGGACCCGGCTCAGTAATCCCACAGGGTCGCCAACTCCCGAACTCACCAGCCGTGAGCCCTTGAGGGTGTAGCACTATCCAGGGTGCACCAGAAGTGGTGGGGCTACATACACCCTGCCTCCTTGAGGGCCTTGAGCAGAAGGCAGGAGATAACATGAAAAGAAAAAGAAGGCTGACCCTTCGCAGAAGGGGAAATATGAGACAAGGGCCAATTAAGAAGGTAAAGGAAGAGACTCCCTAGACCTCGGATATCCTGGTACATTCGGGGTCGGAAAAGAAAAAGAGTTGACCAAGAGAGGTCGACAGGAGCTCGGCAAAGTAAGTGGAAACAATGTCGGACTGAGCTGGGGTCCCGTGGTCGCACCTGGGGGGATAATATTTAGGCAATGCCGAACTGGCAACTAATGAATTAGCCAAAAGAGTTGTTGTTGTTGTTGCCTTGAGATATCGTGTGTGTATCTGTAGTTAGAGCAATGTACGCCCGCACTGTTGCCATAGAAGTTCCAAATGCTCTTTGAACCGTAATAATCCTGACGTCTCTGTGTAGATAATTAATTTAAATGCTCCGACAATTAATACAAATTATATTGTGACTAGTAACCCGCCCCGGCTTCGCCCGGTACCTTGAACGGTTTATCCAGCGTAAGCCTAAAAGGCACACGGACTACAGGTCCCTGACGCAATTCAGAAAAGCTGAGGTGAACAGCGAAACTGCAAACACATATACTGTTCTCTGAAGTCTGAACTCGACACGGCTTGACAGATTGAGGCTGGGATCCTAGGCTCGCTTGCTAGCTCCGAAGCTAGTAATTTAAATTTCCACTGAATGGAGATTGTTAGAAGAAATGTAAATGTAAAATCACTTATAGTGGGCGATGTATTAATTATAGAGACACTGTATGCTGTCACTGACTCTTTTGTAGAACTATTCATAGTGAACAATTCTTACACTCATATTATTATACATAGATATTTTTAACGGTTTACCCAGCGTAAGCTTAAAAGGCGCATGGACGGCAGGTTTTTCTTCGACTGGATTCACTGAAATCTTTACTGCTCGGTTTCCTTTGGTAATAAATGAATGTTTTTCAACAGAAACCTTCCTCGAGAAATCCTTTAGAGAATGGTGAAAACCGCATCAAAATCCATCCAGTGGTTCTCGAGATTACCCGTTACATTCAAGAATCGGGAACTTTGTGTTATACTGGGTGAATGTCGAAATAAGTAGGCAACATGTTCCGTCCATTAATGGAACCTTCGTCAGCACATTAGAATCAAACCTTAAGAAACTAATCTAATAAAACTAAGTGTTGAGGAATACAATAAAATTAAGAAAAATGAATAAACTGTAAAACAATGAATAAGAACAATGAAAATATCAACTACAAATTTACAATTATAAATATTTAAAATATAATGGATAATGGACGACCGATAACCTAGATGTTAGGCCCCTTAAAACAACAGCATAGACCAGTACCACCCTCTGACGTCACGCTATCACGTGACTTGGTTTACAAACCGATCTTGTGGGCAGCCATGTTTGGCATGTGTGAGTTGTAGTTCCGAATTACGCTTAAATATTCGTTGTTTTATACATTATAGAATAATGATTCAATATTGTCCAGTTCCCCAGTGTAAAAACAGATGTGGCAACTACAAAGTAACGTTTATTTCCTTGTCATTGGTCGTATTTTGAGGAAATAGTGGATTTTCAAATTTCGTCGTGCTGAAAGGAAATCACACATATCAGCCCACATGAGAGTATGTTTAGCCCATTTCTTACCTTTAGATTACAAGCCAATATTGCCTCGAAGGAAATTTTTAAGTGATGATGCTGTGCCAAATGCATTTCCCGCTTTTCTCTAATAAAATTCAAGCCGCCACGTCCTAAGCTGGCATATAAATTAGGCCTACGCCTAGATGTAAGACGGTAATATTCACACTGTCTTTGTTAAACGCTTCGTAGACTATGATATGTTAAAATAATAGGCTAGTATAGAAATAAACTAACGAGATTAATTTCTGATTTTTAACTAATTATCTTCCTATTGATTAATACGGTGTCAGTGCAGTGCCTACAACAAGCCAGAATTCATAGTTAAATAAGTGCAATTCGCAGCTGTAGGCATAGCCTAAGATAATATTTCTATTTATTCTAACATATTGAAAACTCTAAGGAAAAATACCGATATTGTAGATGAGGATTATGAGCTTAGTTACTTTCACATACCGGTAGGCCTACGGCAGTTCTGGAGGATTACCTTGGACGTTATCTTTAGTTGACATTTTTAAAATTAATTGGCTTATGGTAACCTTTCTTTCAAAATACGGTATCAGATTCCCGATACTAGTAGTTTTTATTTTAAAAAGGATTAGACATACCGGTACTGGTAGTAGCCTACAAAGGTTTTATGAACTTGGCAATTAACAGGTTAAAAATAATGAAAAGAGGATGATTGGTATATAGGCCTATGAGCTATGTGGTCTTAAATCCAGGTCGTCAGTCAAAAACTGAGGATGAAATATATCTATATGTAGACCTAGGACTACTGTAAATACCAGTATAATTTATAAAGTAGCTTACAAAATGATTCTGTACACTCTCATTTGCTTGTAAAAAGACATCACATGGAATTAGGCCTAGGTTGCTATTATCCTCTACTGCAGTAAATTGGGGCAGATAACCTTGCTGTTACGCCCCTTAAAACAACAATAACTAACTAGCAGCAGTAAATTCAGACATAAATTAAAATTTAGAGCTGTATTTTAAGAAGCCAACTTGTATGTCTGTGGAATTTGGAACATTGACAGAATTAAGAATTCTCCTCTTCCTGTTAGGTTTCATCACCGATTCTGGATCTATGCACTTTCCCCTAGGTTTAGCCTATACCATTGCTGCTCAAAATATGTGCAGGATATTTTAGTAGGAATTTCAGTGGTTCCAGTACAGCGTAGATGAGGTAAAACAATTCCAATAGATGAATGCATTTCCTTAGCTAAAAAGAATATGAGTTAATGTCTTCCCAGACAGCCAATTCCTATTATATTGGAAATATTCACGAAAAAAATCTCCCAGCTTTGCACGAACAGTACAACCTAAGAACGTTGACCTCGTCATTCTTTTCATACCCTTGAAAATAAAGTGGCTTTTGTTATTGTTGTTTCATTTGAGAGCCTTGGACATCGTGATCATCTGGCCCCATGTACTTGAACGAGTGTGGGATGATTGTTTGATAACCTTTGCTATTGTGGTATTTGTAGTAGTGTGGGTATTTAGAATTCAGGTGAGATATGGGAAGGAAACGGCCGTTGCCGTTTAGTTAGGAACCATCCCAGTATTTGACTGGAGTATAAGTGGGAAACCACGGAAAACCACTTCCAGGATGACTGAAGTGGAAATCGAACCCACCACTTCTCAGTTTTGCCTCACGAGGCTTAGTGTAGCCTATTCAATTCCAGCTCTCAGACCAGAATTACATGTCTTGACAGAGACGGAAATCGAACCCAGACCTCCGGGATGACAGCTAACAAAGCTAGCCGTCACACCACGAACAAATTATTCTTGGAGGAGATCTGTCTCTGTCTAGCAAAACAGACAGCCTTAAGAGTCATTAGATAAATTTGTCTTTGCTTCTATGCTCGAAGACGTATCCAAGACACCCTCTTGTCATGCTTAGGTCATATAGTGCTCTAGTTACTATGGATACCAGTAAGATTGTCTTTGCTTCTATGCTCGAAGACGTATCCAAGACACCCTCTTGTCATGCTTAGGCCATAGAGTGCTCTAGTTACTATGGTTACCAGTAAGATTGTCTTTGCTTCTATGCTCGAAGACGTATCCAAGACACCCAGTAGCCCTGCATGGATAATGTAGAACTCAACAGTGCACGTTTAAAGAGGGTATCCGGAGACATTTGACCAAATATAATACCTTTCCAAACTGAATAACTGAGCTAACAATCAAGCTCATACAATGGAGCTTACACACCCCTGAACGTGCAATGAAAAATCTCCACCGCTTATCCTCATGATGTGTAGTAGTGCTCCCATAATCCTCCACGCTTCTCTGTTCTTCTCATCTATTAAAACATATGAAATAATTAGGACTGCACTTTAACAGACCGCCATTATTAATCCAGTGCTAATATTTTATTCAAGCCTCTCTGTTCGAAGCTTCCAAGCCCATTCTCTCTCTCTCTCATTTTATTTTATTTACAAATTTTTTGTATTTTCTGATTGCCTCTAAAAAGAGAACTGGAATATTTTATAATCATCATTCGAGAATCTAAATTAATCTCTAACTGTAAAATTAGTCAGAATTTCCACTAGAGGGAGAGTGAAAAAGCTCATTTTAACCAATAAAAAGGTCTTTATTCATAGTTAACCTTAATTTTATAATATGCTGTATTGGTTATTAGATATATTGCGATTTCATTAATGACTCGATAAATATATCAATGGCAGATTGCTCTTTTATAACCATTTCTGATTTGAATTTGAATTTATTGTTTCTCTTATAAAGGCCTCTGCTGAGGCTACAAAGCCTCTTCATGCAGCTCTCTTCATTGAGAGGGTGGTTTAAATACAATAAAAGAAATGAAGATGAATTTAAAAAAACGTAACCTAAACATTCAGTTGTCAATAGAAGTTCTTAATACAAGCAGTTGTTATAACATCTGGGTAATCGTTGGAATTTTTCTGTTGCAAAATGATTCCCTACTACTGTACTATATTTTAGCTTAGTGAAAAAAATCCACAGCCTGCTTCCAGTCTCCGACCGGGTCAGGAATGGAATGAATGAAGCCCCCATCTAGCGGCGAGGATATGGACTGTGCCGGCTGCCGAGGCCTGACGCACTCCTCTGGGGCAATGATTAAATGAATGACAGATGAAATGAAATGATAGTGGAGAGTGTTGCTGGAATGAAATTTTGACAGGGAAAACCGGAGTACCCGGAGAAAAACCTGTCTGCCTCCGTTTTGTCCAGCACAGATCTCACATGGAGTGACCGGGATTTGAACCACGGACCCAGCGGTGAGAGGCCGGCGTGCTGCCACCTAAGCCACGGAGGCTTATTTTAGCTTAGTATTTAACTTATTTATGATTTTTGATGTGTAACATCTTTCCACTCGGTTGCTGGATATTTTTTTTGTGGGAGTGATTTTGGAAAAGGGACGGAAATGGGACGGAAATGTGTAAGAGGAAACATCGCATACGGTTTACTTCAAGGTTTGGAGGCCCCATTAAAGATATCCCTACAATAAATCATCTTCAAGTTGTCGTTCTTTGGTGTGAAAATATTCATTATATCATATTTGCTGAAAACAATTATGATTTATTAATTATATCTTCATACTTTTTCTGTGGAATGTATATCGCATACGGTTTTCTTCAAGGTTTGGAGGCCCTATTAAAGATATTCCTACAGTAAATCATTGGTAACACGACGTACCTCGCGCATGCGCACCGGTCAGGATTTGGCACTGGAGTTTTACAAGTAGTTATTTCAATGATCAAAAGAGTTCACTGTTAACAAGGGATTTGCGCTCCTGGCAAAACCAATAGGTCATCAGCTTTTTAATATCTCGCGAACCAAAAATGCTAGGGACTTGTATGAGGTGTCCTAGGACTTGGGGTGACACCCCATGTTTCCCTATAGCCCTTTTATTTAACCAAAGGACCCAAACCTAATAGGACATCGGCTTTTCAATATCTCGCGAACCAATAATGCTAGGGACTAGTATGAGGTGCCCTAGGAGTCGGGGTGCCGCCCCCGTTTTTCTATCCCCCTCTTAATTTAACCAAAGGACCCAAAACTTATAGGTCATCGGCTTTTTAATATCTCGCGAACCAATAATGCAAGGGACTTGTATGAGAAGTCCTAGAACTCAGGGTGTCACCCCCCGTTTTCCTAAATCCGCCCTTAATTTAACCAAAGGACCCAAAACTAATAGGTCATTGGCTTTTTAAGATCTCGCGAACCAATAATGCTGGGGACTTAGATGAGGTGTCCTAGGACTCGCGGTGACACTCCCCGTTTTCCTATAGCCCCCTTAATTTAACCAAAGGACCCAAAACAGATAGGCCATCGGATTTTTAATATCTTGCGAACCAATAATGCTAGGGACTTGTATGAGGTGTCCTAGTAGTCAGGGTGACGCCCCCCGTTTTTCTATCACCCTCTTAATTTAACCAAAGGACCCAAAACTAAAGGGTAATCGGATTTTTAATATTTCCCGAACCATTAATGCTAGGGACTTGTATGAGGTGTTGTAGGACTAGGACGCCCCTTATTTTCATGATTTTGTGATTTGCAGAGGTGGGTAAATCCAGAGCCGAATATATGCGAAATTATCGACAAAAGAAACGTGAGAAAAAAATTAAAAACTGGAGGAGTACAGCCGAATAAAAATGACTTCACATATATTTCATCTCAATTTCATAGTATGATAAAATGTTAGATGTTACACATCATATGCGACTACTGTAAGACTCGGAATTCCTTTATTATGAAGTTACATGGCTGGTAAATAGTGCAGAAGAATTATTTTCACTTTCTTTAATACATTTAATTGTGCACATTGATCATGGTAATTGAATAGCTGATAGATTACCATGAAGGGAGTGTTTTACCGTTCTGATGGGAAGTCCTGAATACTGGTCCAGAATATACTAGCTGAAATAGGGAGTGAATCTTTACATTTTCCGGTCTATGATGATGTATCTGGAGCTTTTATGCAGTGTGTGTATTCGCACGGTTATGCACTGACTGCATGGTAGTTAGTGTGCAGTAAATATAAGACAGATTTTGAATTTTATAATTTTTATCACCGCCAGAGCCATGGCGTACTGTCGTCGTTCTTTTAATTTTAGCCATCCAACGTGTACATAAAATGGAGTTATAGTCAAAGACTTGATCTAAATGTATCAAAAATTGTACATAGAATATAAATCTTTATGTATGAAAATTTGTGCGAATTTTATGTAATAACCCTGTTCAGAGTGACAGTGCAGATGTACTTAGTGGAAATGTTCACATTATGTTCCATGGTTCCATTTCAACTGTAACTCCTTTTCCTTGACCGTTTGGCTGCAGTAAAACTTATATAAAATGGAGTTATATGAGACTCTCTTGGTACACTGAGAACAAACCGCACGCAAGCATTTTGCATTCTTTGCGATTTTGAATTGAGGACCTCCTCCAGATCATGGAAGATACAATAGATCCACAGTCAAAAATTGGTGGTAGCAAACTATGAATCAGTCTCTTCCGTACATTTTGCGACAAATACTGTAGAAGCATGTTCGCCCAATTTTTTGAATATTTTTTTTTGAATTTGATCTAAGCAATATCTCCGGCTCCGTCAGGGATTTTAGAAACTGGCGTGAGGGCTGGAACGGGGTACACTCAGCCTCGTGAGGACAATTGAGTAGCTGCCTGACCGTGAGGCAGCGCCCCGATCACGAAAACCAAGATTAACGACCGAGGGGGACCCGATGCGCTGATCACGCGTCACCCCAATACCTGCAAGCCAAATGGCTGGGCAGCGGTCGCTTGTTAGGCCTAGGCCCTTCACGGGCTGTAGTGCCAGGGGTTAGTCGGCTTACCCATGACTGTTTCCTCGGACTCAGCGAGGGATTCCACCACTACTGCCTCCAGGGTAGTGTCCTGGAGCTTGAAACATCAGGTGGGGGGATACAACTGGGGTGTTGGGACAAGCACCTCGCCCAGGTGGCCTCATCTGCAAAGCGAACAGGGGCCTCGTGAGGGATGGGAAGGGAAGATTGGGGGAGAGGCAGGGAAGAGGAGACGAGGCGGCCGTGGTCTTACGTTAGGAACCATCCCAGAATTTGCCCGAAGACGAAGTGGGAACACGGAACACCACTTCGAGAATGGCTGAGGTGGGAATCGAACTCCCTCTACTCATTTGGACCACCCGAGACTGAGTAGACCCCGTTCCAGTCCTCATACCACTTTGCAAATTTCGTGGCAGAGCCGGAAATCGAACCCAGGACCTCCAGGGCAGGAGTTAACCACGCTGACCGCTACGCTACGGAGGCGACTGTTGTTCTTCCGACTTACTGAACAAAAATCAATCTTTAAGGTTACCTGGGAGGTGTAGCATAATGGTACATAGCCTAAATTATTCCTCTTGAATCTGGCTATCATATACAAAAATAATTTTTCGAATCCGACTGGTAATTCCAGAGATTAGTGCGTTTAAACACACAAACACACAGTCTCTTCAGCTTTATTATATTAATGTTTTTTTTTAACGAGGAAAGTGGGAAAATCTCGCATAAGACCGTGAGAAGGGTCCGCACTCCTCAAGAGTGTGGGATTCTTACCCACTAAAAAACCACACCCTGTCCTCTTGACAAAACCCATCCCGGGACCACTTTCGTATTACTTCAGGATGGAGCCATTTTCTTTCCTTCACAAGCACAATCTTACTTCTCAATTCATAGTCCGCGGATCGCAGACTTAATCATCTAAATCGAGCAAGTCCCCATCCGACTTCTTCTGACGAAGGACCACCTCAACAAAGAAAGCGACCGTATCCCAACTGAGCTCGTTCTTCAGCATAATTCCAACTATATTATCCGCCGTTATTGGACCAACCTCAGTTTCAAGTCGTTGTGTTTCCGCTGCCCAACGAGCGCAGACGAAGAACGTATGATATACTGTGCCCGTTTAGACCGGAGTCCACACGACCACATATGCATTTTACCAATAATCAGTCAGCACGAGAATCAAAATATCCCGGAGCGCCAGATGGGTTAAAGCGAATCGCAAAAACGACATCAAATAGAAAAAATGCTTTACTGATTTTTGGCTCAATGCAACAATAAGGATAGAAGGAGATTTAATTGGGTATGACACATCTGGTAAAATTATCTCAGTTTATTTTGAAGTTAAAATTGACTGCAAAGATGCTCAAAGCAGCATCATCCACGTGTGGCGATCCACACTCTTATTTACACACAATATACAGAAATTTTCCAAACACATTTGACAATCTTTTTGGAAACACAAGTCCGATTAATAGTCCTGTAGACTGTGTTCCAAAATTATTAATATTTAATTCCAGTTCAAAGTTAATTGTCTATACTGGAAATATCGTAGATCACTGTTTGAATATTTACATGATATAAACACTCGTAGAATAAATGTTCATAGAATTTTTAACTTTCACTTATTTTTCCAGTTTCAAAAATACATCGTCGAAAAATATTATCATCATCGAAGCAACACAAATTATTAACACATATTAATAACATCTGAAAAGTATATGACCATTGAGCATAGCATCGAAGAACTGTGCGAAGCACAACAACAATTAATTGTTCTTCTGACATTAACCATTCGAGAAGTGACTCGATTATGAACTTCAAGTTCCTAACAAAATATATGATTTCTGAATCATCAACTTGATCAATAAATGGTTGAACCATTCAACTATTCAATTTTCCACTTGGAATCATTATTATAAAAATATTTATATTCATGGCCATTTTTAGCAACTTTCACAACTTGCAATTCTTCGACAGAATGCGGAAATTAGAATTGTAGTTTCATAATGAATTCATTTAGTTCATGGCACTAGGATTGAAAATATCCTTCAAATTATTCGTGGTTAAAGAATAATTTTTAATTGGCAGTGGCCCATTCTACTATTTGTGTAAGAACACAATATTACAACAACAACGGCAAAGGTCTTCCTCTGAAGAAGAATAAACTACTATCATGACAAATCCGGGTTCTAGCAAAATCAAAGTCTAAATGGAATTCGTAAACAAGGTTGAAATAAGAACTGATGGTTTCAAAGAAATAACCTTCGGGTTATTCATACGACGAAATGTGTAGTTCCAATACTCCTACTATAAACCTGAGCCATCGAACCTGCTATTTGATTGATGCTCGAAACAACTCCTCATTCCTGCGACTTAAACATGCGCACCTGGGAATGGCATTTCAACTACTCCACACATAAATTATCTTCCCAAAATTTATACAATAAATCAAGCCTCTGCTTGTTATCAACACTGGAAGATTAATAAACTAACAAGTTTATTTTATTTTACCATTCAGTTCAACCCGTGAATTTACCATACTTATGAAAATCTTTATTTCACTTTCGAGTGTATTTACGTCATGATTTTATATAAATACAAAAATATCCTATTTGATACAAATATCATTTGCTTCCCGTTTCATGCCTCTCCGTGTTATCTGAAAAATATACTTTGCTCATTGCAAATATCAACTGTTCAACCAGAACTGAAATGTTGGTTGAATGCGGGCTTGCGCTAACCACTCTCCTTCGGAAAATCTCCTGTTCCAAACTAGAAATGATTAAACTACTTCATAGGCTCTTTCTCAATACATATGATTATTAGAAAATATAATATCCAAGAATTATTTAGAAAAATTATAAAAATTATTATTATTATTATTAGTGGATTATTATTATTATTATTATTAGTATTATTTTAAATATGTTTAATTATCATCTCATTATGTGAGAATCCACATGTTCGAACCTTCGAATATGGAAAAAATATCCATTCCTCAACAAAAATAAATTATTAACTTTTACAGTTACATCGGCTGATTACCGTGATTTCCCAAAAATATGAAATATTCAAATAAATGCTCGAAATGCTCGGTCATCGATCCTAAACTGTTCTGAGTGTTGCAAATGCTCAGAATAACTCTAATAAGTCTTGCGTAAATCATTGCAAGCTTTAAATACGAAGAAAAAAATGTGTTGGTCATCTGCAGAAAAATAGTTTGTTCCAATTAGCTAGGCATAAAATAATTCAAATGTGGCTTACATTTCTTGATGGTCTTGAAGCGTAGTAAACCTGGTCTGTACCAGATTTATTCATCGACATGCCCTATCGGACAAGCACGTATAATCCTTGTATCCGCCGCCATCATATACCCACAATTCGTCTAGTCAGACATAGTGGTAGTATCTCTTGACGTTTGAATTAACTGTTGTTCCATATTAATATGAGCTTCTATCAAAGCCATAACAGTTTGTTTAAATGGGGTCAGATCTAAGTGATCTCTTCTTAGATATGTCAGTTGTAACATAACTCACGGTAATCTTATCAGTACAAGAAAAACATTGACAGTCTAAGCAATTAACGGCTGTTCTGAAGATCGTTCCCTGGGCATGGTTTATTATATCACCATCTACCATGCGCTAGGCAACTTGTAGTTTCCCTTGCGTAGACTAATGAACGCCACCGTTATAGACTAGTCTTCAGTGTACTGACAGATCGAAGTGGTTAACTAGTTACAAATATGAAAAACTGACTGAATGGATTTAAACATCCAAGTATTAAGTTATTACTGGACCGTGACAAAATATTATTTTCTAGACAAAGTCTAGCATATGTCCTTGTAGAAATATAAATATTTCCACCAATGTCTGTAGAAAAATCAATCACCTCAGTGATTCTCCTCACCAGAAACTAAGTTCCAACTCGTAGCGCAGCACTTTTCGTGACTATCACGACTTGAAAAGAACTTCTGCGTAGATCCGGCAACCATGTGCCTTGGCTCAGCGTAGATGCAACTTGCTCTGCAAGTGCTTGTGTTGGAGTGAGCTGAAGTTGCTTCGGCCAGCTGGCTTTTATTCAAAACTGTCAGGGTCACGCGTCATCACCTGATATCTAGAAATCCTCATATCTCTTGAATCCCTGGTCCGATTTACTTGATACTAATTGCATTCTCTTTCATTTGGCCGTGCCAGTAATCTGATCCCAGTCTCAAGTCTCTACTCCATAGTTAACTATTTAATCAATAAATAGCCTCCACCTCTGCTATTACTCGCTACGTCACTTGACATCCAACTATCGGTAAATTCCTTCCAAATGCTTCGAGAAGCAATGTAGCGCGATATTCAAATATCTCAACTTTCAAAAGCGGCTACAGCCTTTCCCTTGATATCTAGGTGTCTGAATCTTGGAATACCCATTCCTAGAGTCGGGCACATCCACCCCACACCTAGCAAAAAATAAAAATTGAAAAATTTTTATTTTTCCTATCTACACATTAAATCATCTGGTTCTTGAATAATAGATCTTCAAATTCGATGCATTATAAGTTCCCACGATGTTACCAGTTCGTGTATTGGCTACTTCATAGCTTCCATTGTTGTTTACTTCCACAATGTGATATTCAAAAATCTTCAATTTCACCAGGCTTAATATCAAAAATATCGTGATACTCTTCCAAAATCTTCCCTAGCTTTGGGGACACCTTCTCAGTGTAGACTTCTCTTCCTTCATCTTCATGAAAAATCGGAGACCATTGAGCATCTCCCTCGATGTCTTCCTCTTCTTTTCCCTCGAAGTTAATCTCTTCGGTATTCTTAAATCTGATCGTCTCTGTCTTCATATCTATCACTGCTTGATATTTCTGAATGAAATCTGCTCCCAATATCATGTCAAAAGCCATGTCCTTCATTACAACAAACACATGTCGAAAATCATGTCCTCCAATCGTAATACATAAGTATAATTGTGTTTTACACAGAGATATTTTATTGGGTATTATTCCTTGGATCTTAATTCCTGATACTGGAATCTCCTCTAAATTCTCTTTGAGCTTCCACAGAATATAAAGCTTCTCACTCACCAAACAAAGCATAGCCCCAGTATCGATCAAAGTATCGACAGGCATACCGAATACTTCGCATGATATGATTGGCATTCTAATTCTGGTACCCATTTCTTTTCGTTCGTCATTCTGTTGAATTAAGTCTTCATCCTCTGCTTGCCATTTAATAATTCTGGAAGTGAAAGTATTCAAAATATTATCTTCTACTGTGAATTCGAAGTTTTTTTTTTTTTCATTACCATTCCCCCGGGATTGTTGTGTTCCCGATGGACCTTGTTCATTGGGCCTCTGCTCCAAAAATTGCAAGTTATCTTGGTGTCTTGCTTCCAAATTTTTCCTCGTCTCCTTGTTAAACTCTTCATTGGACTGACGAGTATCCACATTCCCCCTGTTATTGTAGTTGTTTCTACCATAGTATCTTCTTTCCTGGTACCTTCCTTGACTATCTCGTGGTCTTCTCCATCGATTATTGTATCGATTTCCACCATCTGGTCTCGCATATGGTTTGTAACTGTATCTGTTACTGTACTGGTTCCATCCTCCTTTATTTGGATCTTCCCTCGGCGTTTTCTCTTCTCGCCCTTCTCGAATCTCTCGAGGTGTTTGAGAATAACTATCAGCCATAACAGCGTACACAGCGTTATTATTCTTTACTCCCTTCTGATGGAAGAATTGAGCGTTTGTATGATCCAGCTTCTGTAATACTTCATCAAATTGTTCCATATTATAGATATCAGCAGCGATCAAAGTCCTCTGGACGTCTGCTGGAAACTGACGTATCAATGCAGTAATCAACTCGTTATCTGGCATCGGCGGATCTAAATGTTGAAGTTTAGACAGCTGTCCAGAAAATTACGTAGAGTATCGAGTAGGTTGTGACGTCGAGAATCTCTTCGAATGTAACTCTGCTCTGACTTGCTGTTGGGTTTCCGGGGACCAAAACGTTTTCAATAACCCACGAGAAAACTCCTCAAAAGTGGTTAGAGTGGATCTAAAAGCTCTAAACCAAAGAAGTGCAGGACCTTCCAAAAACTTCCCTATCACTCGGATCTGTCTTTCTTTAGGGATCTTGGAATCTTTCAGGTAATCACCTGCTTCTCTCAAAAATTCCACGGGTGTCACAGAATCTCGCCCTGAAAATTTAGAAGGCTTATCTTCTACATTCTTAAATACAGTTATGGGGTTGGATTGAAATACTGTCCTGACCTCATCCTGTCTATCAGTCTCTCTAGCTGCTCCTAGATTTATCTGTATCTGTTCCTTTCCCCTTACATTTGGCATTTTCAACAGATGATCAGACTGTTTCTTATCCTTGATTTGAGTTTTCATAGCCTCAAGTTCCTTCTGGTTTTCTTCTGCCATCTTCTTAATTGCTTCAGTTTCTTTACAATTGTCCTTAACATCAATGGATATCTGATTCATAACAGCCTCATGACTTTTCAATGACCCTGTCATATCTGATATGTCCTTCTGAGTTGCTTGGATATCTTTGGAAATTACTTCAATATGGGATGACAAAGATTCCCTAATCTCCTTGATTCCCTCTTGGTTCTCCAGCTTGAGTGTGTCTTTAATTTCAATGACAACTGTGGTTTTAATTTCAGTTTGCAACTCATTAATCACACCTTCTCTTATTTCTCCCATGACAAGTTCTTTGAATTGTTCTGTCAACCGTTGAACAACTAGAATTCCCATCTCATTACTCTCCTTCTTCACTCTGACTTCCAGGTTGACCATGTCTTCACCAACTTTCCTAAGACCATGTTCTATCCTATCAGCTAAGCTTTGAGATCGAAGATCGGCATCGCGAAATTTATCGTCCATTAAACTTGCGTTAGTAGCTAATGAAGTTTCGAGCTCATGTGTTTTTTCGCATAATTTATTCATTTTACTCTCAAGTGTCATTTTCAAAATTTCAGAATTCTCTTCAAATTTACTTTCCATTGAATTAAATTTACTGTTTAAATTTTCTTTCAAATTACTTTTTAAAGAATCAGAACTTTCTTTAAGTTTATCATTCAAATTTTCTTTAAGTTTATTTTCTAAAGAATCAGAATTTTCTTTAAGTTTATCGTTTAAACTTTCTTTAAGTTTATTTTCTAAAGAATCAGAATTTTCTTTAAGTTTCTCATTTAAACTTTCTTTAAGTTTATTTTCTAACGAATCAGAATTTTCTTTAAGTTTATTTTCTAAAGAATCAGAATTTTCTTTAAGTTTCTTTTCTAAAGCCTCTGTATTTTCTTTCATAATGGCGGCTACACGCCGTCCAGCCTCTTTTGAACTCTCCTCCAAACTCCTCATCATCCTCATCATTTCTTCCATAATTTCAATTATTATTCAAAACTTTGGGGTATACAACAGTGGCAAACACAAGCTTATAACTAGAACAAGAAATATGAATAGCTAATTGGAACACTCTTATAAAATGAGATTTGTCCTAATATCGACGTGATGGAAAAACAAAATTCTCTACTTTTACGAATTACATTTACCACAATATCACAAGAAAAATATGCAAGTTCTCAAATATACTCCACCTGGATTCTAATAATGTGTATGTCCAGTCATCGAACGTTTACTACTGAATTTACTTGACGCCCTAATGGTTAAGCCATTATCAAAAATAATCAAACCCATTCTAATTATTAACCAAGTTAAATTTTTAATTTTCCCCACTAATTGGGTTTCCTACTAATTTATTCATCCAAACCAGACATCTCTCAACTCCCAATATATTTCTATAAAAATTATCACAATTTCAAATCGGCATGCGATTGACCATGTCTAAATCGGGACCCACGTTCGAAGCCATTTCTCTCTCTATCTTATTTTATGTGCCCGTTTAGACCGGAGTCCGCACGACCACATATGCATTTTACCAATAATCAGTCAGCACGAGAATCAAAATATCCCGGAGCGCCAGATGGGTTAAAGCGAATCGCAAAAACGACATCAAATAGAAAAAATGCTTTACTGATTTTTGGCTCAATGCAACAATAATGATAGAAGGAGATTTAATTGGGTATGACACATCTGGTAAAATTATCTCAGTTTATTTTGAAGTTAAAATTGACTGCAAAGATGCTCAAAGCAGCATCATCCACGTGTGGCGATCCACACTCTTATTTACACACAATATACAGAAATTTTCCAAACACATTTGACAATCTTTTTGGAAACACAAGTCCGATTAATAGTCCTGTAGACTGTGTTCCAAAATTATTAATATTTAATTCCAGTTCAAAGTTAATTGTCTATACTGGAAATATCGTAGATCACTGTTTGAATATTTACATGATATAAACACTCGTAGAATAAATGTTCATAGAATTTTTAACTTTCACTTATTTTTCCAGTTTCAAAAATACATCGTCGAAAAATATTATCATCATCAAAGCAACACAAATTATTAACACATATTAATAACATCTGAAAAGTATTTGACCATTGAGCATAGCATCGAAGAACTGTGCGAAGCACAACAACAATTAATTGTTCTTCTGACATTAACCATTCGAGAAGTGACTCGATTATGAACTTCAAGTTCCTAACAAAATATATGATTTATGAATCATCAACTTGATCAATAAATGGTTGAACCATTCAACTATTCAATTTTCCACTTGGAATCATTATTGTAAAAATATTTATATTCATGGCCATTTTTAGCAACTTTCACAACTTGCAATTCTTCGACAGAATGCGGAAATTAGAATTGTAGTTTCATAATGAATTCATTTAGTTCATGGCACTAGGATTGAAAATATCCTTCAAATTATTCGTGGTTAAAGAATTATTTTTAATTGGCAGTGGCCCATTCTACTATTTGTGTAAGAACACAATATTACAACAACAACGGCAAAGGTCTTCCTCTGAAGAAGAATAAACTACTATCATGACAAATCCGGGTTCTAGCAAAATCAAAGTCTAAATGGAATTCGTAAACAAGGTTGAAATAAGAACTGATGGTTTCAAAGAAATAACCTTCGGGTTATTCATACGACGAAATGTGTAGTTCCAATACTCCTACAATAAACCTGAGCCATCGAACCTGCTATTTGATTGATGCTCGAAACAACCTCCTCATTCCTGCGACTTAAACATGCGCACCTGGGAATGGCATTTCAACTACTCCACACATAAATTATCTTCCCAAAATTTATACAATAAATCAAGCCTCTGCTTGTTATCAACACTGGAAGATTAATAAACTTACAAGTTTATTTTATTTTACCATTCAGTTCAACCCGTGAATTTACCATACTTATGAAAATCTTTATTTCACTTTCGAGTGTATTTACGTCATGATTTTATATAAATACAAAAATATCCTATTTGATACAAATATCATTTGCTTCCCGTTTCATGCCTCTCCGTGTCATCTGAAAAATATACTTTGCTCATTGCAAATATCAACTGTTCAACCAGAACTGAAATGTTGGTTGAATGCGGGCTTGCGCTAACCACTCTCCTTCGGAAAATCTCCTGTTCCAAACTAGAAATGATTAAACTACTTCATAGACTCTTTCTCAATACATATGGTTATTAGAAAATATAATATCCAAGAATTATTTAGAAAAATTATAAAAATTATTATTATTATTATTAGTGGATTATTATTATTAGTATTATTTTAAATATGTTTAATTATCATCTCATTATGTGAGAATCCACATGTTCGAACCTTCGAATATGGAAAAAATATCCATTCCTCAACAAAAATAAATTATTAACTTTTACAGTTACATCGGCTGATTACCGTGATATCCCAAAAATATGAAATATTCAAATAAATGCTCGAAATGCTCGGTCATCGATCCTAAACTGTTCTGAGTGTTGCAAATGCTCAGAATAACTCTAATAAGTCTTGCGTAAATCATTGCAAGCTTTAAATACGAAGAAAAAAATGTGTTGGTCATCTGCAGAAAAATAGTTTGTTCCAATTAGCTAGGCATAAAATAATTCAAATGTGGCTTACATTTCTTGATGGTCTTGAAGCGTAGTAAACCTGGTCTGTACCAGATTTATTCATCGACATGCCCTATCAGACAAGCACGTATAATCCTTGTATCCGCCGCCATCATATACCCACAATTCGTCTAGTCAGACATAGTGGTAGTATCTCTTGACGTTTGAATTAACTGTTGTTCCATTTTAATATGAGCTTCTATCAAAGCCATAACAGTTTGTTTAAATGGGGTCAGATCTAAGTGATCTCTTCTTAGATATGTCAGTTGTAACATAACTCACGGTAATCTTATCAGTACAAGAAAAACATTGACAGTCTAAGCAATTAACGGCTGTTCTGAAGATCGTTCCCTGGGCATGGTTTATTATATCACCATCTACCATGCGCTAGGCAACTTGTAGTTTCCCTTGCGTAGACTAATGAACGCCACCGTTATAGACTAGTCTTCAGTGTACTGACAGATCGAAGTGGTTAACTAGTTACAAATATGAAAAACTGACTGAATGGATTTAAACATCCAAGTATTAAGTTATTACTGGACCGTGACAAAATATTATTTTCTAGACAAAGTCTAGCATATGTCCTTGTAGAAATATAAATATTTCCACCAATGTCTGTAGAAAAATCAATAACCTCAGTGATTCTCCTCACCAGAAACTTACTAAGTTCCAACTCGTAGCGCAGCACTTTTCGTGACTATCACGACTTGAAAAGAACTTCTGCGTAGATCCGGCAACTATGTGCCTTGGCTCAGCGTAGATGCAACTTGCTCTGCAAGTGCTTGTGTTGGAGTGAGCTGAAGTTGCTTCGGCCAGCTGGCTTTTATTCAAAACTGTCAGGGTCACGCGTCATCACCTGATATCTAGAAATCCTCATATCTCTTGAATCCCTGGTCCGATTTACTTGATACTAATTGCATTCTCTTTCATTTGGCCGTGCCAGTAATCTGATCCCAGTCTCAAGTCTCTACTCCATAGTTAACTATTTAATCAATAAATAGCCTCCACCTCTGCTATTACTCGCTACGTCACTTGACATCCAACTATCGGTAAATTCCTTCCAAATGCTTCGAGAAGCAATGTAGCGCGATATTCAAATATCTCAACTTTCAAAAGCGGCTACAGCCTTTCCCTTGATATCTAGGTGTCTCAATCTTGGAATACCCATTCCTAGAGTTGGGCACAATACGTCATCTCGTTCGTTCTCGCAGTAAATACATTATATTACATTGATATAGATGTCGCCTCCATAGCGTAGCGGTCAGCATGGTTAGCTGCCGCCCCGGAGGTCCTGGGTTCGATTCCCAGCTCTACCACGAAATTTGAAAAGTGGTATGAGGACTGGAACGGGGTCTACTCAGCCTCGGGTGGTCCAAATGAGTAGAGGGGGTTCGATTCCCCCTCAGCCATCCTCGAAGTGGTTTTCCGTGGTTTCCCACTTCGTCTTCGGGCAAATTCCGGGATGGTACTGCCCCCGTAAATTGAATTATTTAGGGACAAAATGAGAGTATTTTCCTTCCCCATGATAAAATTTAACCAGCAAATATAATTTCTGGAAGTGTGACACAAGAGTGTCGTGTTACAAGCTTGAGACTGTGGGAGAGCCCGATTACGTGATATGTTGCACAATGGACGCTTCTAGAAGGCTATTTTTAGCATAGCAACAGCGAGTTTGGAGATTAATATTATAAATATTGTTATAAATTATGCTATTGGATCCCAGCCCAGAGCCAATGAGGAGAGGTCTTATTGAAGACGGGATCAACTTTAATTACACAATATGATGACATTATGCATTTAGGCCCTTAGAAGAAGATTTTCTTATTTGGTAATGAAGAGAATATTAAGAGAAATTATGTCTGATACTTTAAAAACCGCAGATCGGTTAATCTACGCAGTAATAAGCATTAGTAATCTACGCGCTAAAATTATGGTGGGAGATTGATATGGCCGCCAAAAATACGACTTGGAGGGGGAGATCCAAGGATCGAGGTTCTTATTCCAGCAGACTTTGAAGAGTGAGGAAGTGTTTTTACTGGGTTAACGGAGATCCCAAGGCTTAGTCCGAGTGCGACGACTGTCGACTTGTGGAGACGCGAGGATAGCTAGGTGGAACGGTAGAGATCACCGCACTTCCATTCTACGTGAAGTTGCGAGGAACATTGTATTGATTTTATCTCATATATAATTGAGATCTGAAGTTAAATAGGCATATATATATATATAAAGAACAGGTCGCATACTATATATTGTGAAAAGTCGAGCGCTTTAATATTCACCGTTTCGGCAATATAAGCCTGTCAAGTTAGATTTCCAAATGTGTTGGAAATAAAGCTGAATATCATTATAAATTGCAACGTGAAGTTGACGAACGCAGTTCAAGTGAACATTGGCGGAGAACTTTTAATATTGGCGCAACACGTAAACATTAACAGAAAGACTATTATTCTTCTTCAAACATTATCATTCAGCATAATTAATATTGTTGATATGATGAACTAAACAGTCATGCGCCAGAGACATATTCGATAACAGGAGTTAAGATACAACGATGGAGCTTCGTTAGACAACGTATTCTTGTATACAGACGTAGTGTACGGTCCATCTTGTGCATTTTCGTCAGTCTACGAACACTAATATAATGGAGACTCTACAGAAGAGATTTGTCAAGATGCTAGGGAAAGGTAGCCCAGCAACACAGAAGAATTTGCCAGAAGGATGTCGTTCGAGCCCAGACGAAGGTTGGTGAATTCCAGAGAGTGACGCTTCTTATCTCTGAGGTCGCAGATCCGAGGTTCGAATGCAGATCCATCTCAGTGTCTTGTACTGAGGGAACATCTAAAGTATTGTGGCAATACTTACATTGATCTTCAAGTTTTCGTCCAAATAAGGCATTAGTGTATCTCAATTGTTATATAGAGCTTGATTAGTGACATTCTGAGCCAGCGATCTTATTCCATATGTTCGGCGATTTTATTCCATATTTCTATATTTTCACTTTTCATGTATTTCAGTGCTTTTATGTATTTTACACTTCAGATGTGTGTTGAGATTTTTATACTTCAAGATTATTTAGAAGATGATTGCATTTCATCTATTTTTCAATTTTATTCTACGGGTCAGTTGTGGAACTGACATTAAAAATTTTGTTTGAGGAATCATATTACCTCATCGGAGACTAGTCGTTTCGACTCTCGATTTTTTTAAATAATTTCACTTAAACCAAGTATTCTGACATTGTGTCATAGCTTCAAATTAAATTCTTATTAAATTTAATTTGAGCACATTAATGTAACAACATATAACTTCAAGAAAAGAAGAAACATCGAATGATATTGTTATATCATTATTGTACATAAACTGTCGACGATCTAAGAAACACTAGTCGTTTGATAAGACCGAAGTCTTTATCCCTATGAACATTCTTTGTATAGAGTGGAAAAACATTACGACATTGACAAACCTTTCTTATTATTGGTAAAGCTAAGAGCTTTGTTCATTTAGTATGTTAGAGGAAATACTTTTTGTTAGAAGATTATTCAAATCTTTGGCTAGGAATTCAAAGCTAGTTTATCCCGGTCTAGATTGAATTCTATCTGACACTATAAATAACATGTGTGTTATTTTATCCTATTTGTGTAACATCACGTCATTTGTGGACATGATATTACAACGATAAACAATTTATAGCTTGACAAGTGAGATGAAACAGGAGTATTATTTTTATTACATATATTAGCGACAGACGAGTTAACAGTTAATTATCTTGTTTTGGAGTAAACTTTAGGAGGTTAATCACGACTGTCTAATATCGTTCATTACAATTGGAAGTTTCGTTTGAAGAACTTACGTACGTATAATTGTAGTCCAGTAGTCATGTGCAATGATACTGAGGGTCATGCCATTATTTGAGAGAAATTACTACATAAGATATGTTAATAACAATTCATCCCTTTTTGGTTATTGTTTAACATAGTAGATGATAATTGTTTATGCCATATATATTGTTATATGAGGATTTGTAGAGCTATGGAGTGCTAGGGCGAGGGAATTCCGCATTTTAAGGAAGTCAAAGTATTGTTGTTCTTTGATAAAAAAAAAGAGGCATGTATCATGATAAGAGCCGTTGTATACAAGTAGTCCAGTTCTTGTGAATTAACGATTTAGCTGTGTTAACAGGAGGGTTTCAGCGGAAAAGCAACTTGAGGAAGATTGTCTACTCACGTCTATAATACAATTATTAAATTTTATTAAACCCGAAGTTATGTAATTACGTACAGTTTACCTTAATTAGTCGACTGTATTATCCCAACAGTGTAATGAAACCTATATAAGACGATGTGTAAGCAGTATATTAAAACTACAGAACGTTATAGAAGGGTGGTTATGTGAAAAAACAGTGTATATATTTAGTTAAGAATTATATTGTAACCGAGAAGTTAGAATCTCGAAAGTGTCGCGTTAGCAACACTAGATAATAGATATTATTATAAACATATTACTGTACATGTAAATATTTTTGTTGAAATAATTTAATTACTAAATAATTTAGTAGGATTTATTAATCAATTGTTTTGGAATTGTGTGTGTTTATGAGCGGATGTTTTGGGAATGAATGATTGTTCATTGTTAAGAGCATATGTGGAACCGAATTGATCTAGAACAATTACGGAGTGCGAATGAAAGAGTGTATACAATTTTTAGTATGAATGTTTAAGAAATAGGGCAGTTATGTGAACTTTTGTAAGATCTAAATGTTAATTTTTACGTGTTTTATAAAGGCACACACAAGCAGTCTCTCTGGACTAGCGAGAATGATTCACCGTTAGCATTGGAGAGCGATGACATAATATAACAGGTGTAGACTCTCAGCTTTGTATTTATTGTATATACCAGTTTCGAGTTCGGCGTGGAGCCGATATTTCATTGATGAAACTATGTTACTGCACATGCGTTCTACAACGCAGGTTTGTGAATGAAATCAGGTGTCTGTAATGCCATTAAGAGGCTTCACTAAACGTTTTTATTTTTACGCTGTGTAGAACTAAAACAAGCCAAGTTTTATGCTCATAATTTTTAATACAGCATTGTAGTAAGATGTAGAATGGAAAGGAGGTGTGAATGATTGCGTGTTTTTAAATTTAATGTCAATTGTTAAATTCGTTTATTATTATTTTGTTTATAGCAGATTAGTTTACCCCTTTTGTTAATAAATTTGTTCAGATTGTTTTCCATTGTTGTTGGAGTGTGATTCATTTTAAATATAAGGAGCAGAGTATTGTGGATGTAGTGTAGGCGAAGTTGATGTCCCAGTCCCCGAGAGGTAAGTAAAGGTGAGTGCCCCGTGTAGTTGGTTGTTGATCCACAATATTCTCTTAACTGCTGTCTGTAAATCCCTAAAAGCCGTGTTGGAAGCGATTTCTAATGTAGTATTTGCCGGAGCAGTTAGAAATAGGCAATCCAGTGGGGGCAATGGATATTCCAACAGGATCCTTTCCGGATTATCGGGTACAGTACCTACTGTAAGGCCACGGCCGCCTCCTTCCCTCTTCCTAGCCTATCAATCCCAATCTTTCGTCCCTTCCCATCCCTCATGAGGCCCCTGTTCGCTTTGCAGGTGAGGCCGCCTGGGCGAAGTGCTGATCACACCTCCCCAGTTGTATCCCTCCCTACCAGATGTTACAAGCTCCAGGACACTGTCCATAGAGGCAGTAGTGGTGAGTTCCCTCGCTGAGTCAGTGGGAACCACCAACCTAGAGGGTAAATTGACTAAATAAATAAAATAAAATAAATAATAATATAGATAATAATAATAATAATAATAATAATAATAAATCAATCACTGAATGACAGCAATGTATGAACATTCTGCTCCACTGCACTGAGAGGAGGAGACGAGAGAGTGCTAGCTGGCAGAGGAGAGGCAATAATCGATTAATTTCGAGAGTAGTAGAGTGGGGAGGAGGACCCTCTACCTGTACCGTATCTGGTTTGTGTATTCAAGCAGTGTTGTGTAATCTAGAGTTGTTTCATCTCGCTGACGGACAAGAGCACGTATACTTACAAATAGTGTGCAATGCATGCTGAATATTGGATCAGCAGCAGGTCTGTCTGCCTGCCTGTATATTAAAAACCTCTCATGTGGACGAGACACAGCAAACAATGATTCTTCTTTGTGAATTATTTATCTTCCTCACAGACAAGATTTACAAATATTCTGTCTATACAGGGTGTCTTTTAGACACACCAAAAAAGTTTTGCATATTGCTGTTCAAGAGACGTAGTGGTCTCAAACCCATTAGTCATGTATATCGGCTGCGTTCACTCGCCTGTGTCAATGAGGATAGATCGTTACGAATGTGGACACGACCCGGGGAACGTATGCAAGACCAATACATCCGAGACCGATACCAACAGGGAGGAGGTGGTGCAATGTTTTGGGGTGGCACCATGTATGGTCGCCAAACCCCTCTTGTGTACATCCCAGGGCGTATGACAGAAGGATACTATCCTGGCACCTGATATGAAAGGCTATGCTGACAATTTCGGCCCAAGTTTCACTTTCGTGGACGATAACGCTCGTCCGCATAGAGCTGCAATTGTCAATGCCTTTCTTCAGGAGAATGGTATTCACAGAATGGAATGGCCTGCCTATTCTCCTGATCTCAATTGTGTAGAGCAGGCATGGACACTGCTTAATAAATAATAAATAATAAATGATAAATGATAAATGATAAATGATAAATGATAAATGATAAATGATAAATGATAAATGATAAATGATAAATGATAAATGATAAATGATGAATGATGAATGATAAATGATAAATGATAAATAATAAATAATAAATAATAAATAATAAATAATAAATAATAATAAATACCCACTGTGCACCGTGGCAATATGCAAGACTTTTCTTGATGTGTGTATAATAGTCATCGGCGATGTTTAAGAAGGTACTGACATGGATAGGTTTAAGGTAGGGGGTATAACTACGATTAACTTTGACACAGTGGTTACCATGGAGAAAAGCGTTCGCTATCTAGCCTTGTGCATTCTAGTATTTTGAACCTCATTGATCTATACACACTTGACAAACGATAGGTTATAAACATACAATATAAATGTTATAAAAGAATTTGCATAAGTTGTATTAAAGAAGATTCATATGTGAACCAATATTGTTTACTACATACGAGGAGTTATTACAGCTAAAATTTGTTTGCAAGGGTACCATTTCGTCAAACAAACATTTAGTTGAATTCAGAGTTGCCACTTATCTATAATATATACGTATAAATGTACATATTGGCATTCACTCGCGATCCTAGGTGAATTAGTCATCCTACTCATGTTTTCCATCTACACAACACGGTTGACAATTCAAACGTCGCACAAACTGGTTGGCTCCTGATACAAAATTCACACTCCATATTTCGGAAGAAAATTTAGTTCATTTCAAGCACTAAGTTAAATATTTGTTGATATTCAGCACTTGTTTTTCTAAATTATTAAATTTTCTATATTTTATTTACACTTACTATTACAAAATTTCTTATTTTTCTAACTATATTTGCAAAATTTAATGAAAAGTCCAATATATATTATTTTATTCAAGGAGAAATAATTTCAAATGACATCGTCATCTTGGCCGACACGCCTGAGGATTTGAATGAATATTCCAATGGTATGAACTCCGTCTTGAGGAAAGAATTCACGATGAAAATTAATAGATGTAAAACAAAAGTATTGGAATGCAGCCGAAATAAATCAGAAACATCTACGGACATCAAATTGGCAGGTGAAATGCTGAAGGAAGTAGGAGACTTCTGTTACTTAGGAAGCAAAATAACCAGTGATGGATGAAGCATAAAGGATATAAAAAGTAGGTTGGCTCAGGCAAGGAAAGCATTTCTACAAAAAAAAAAAAAAGGAATCTGTTGATATCGAATATGGATTTAGGTATTAGGAAGACATTTTTGAAAGCCTTTGTCTGGAGCGTGGCGCGCTCTATGGAAGTGAAACTTGGACTATTGGTGCAGCAGAAAAGAGGAGAATTGAAGCGTTTGAAATGTGGTGTTACAGGAGAATGTTGAAGATCAGATGGGTAGATAGGGTTACAAACGAAGAGGTATTGAGACGAGTGGGAGAGGAGAGTTGTTTCTGACGACTGCTAATGAAGAGAAGAGATAGGTTGGTAGGACACATACTAAGAAGGAAGGGTCGAGGACAAGAACTGTAAGGGTAGACCAAGGTTAGAGTATGTTAAACAGATTGCCTCGGATGTAGGGTGTGGTAGCTATGTAGAGACGAAAAGATTAGCTCTGGACAGGGAGGCATGGAGAGCTGCATCAAACCAGTCAAAAGACTGAAGACTCAAACACACACGCATTTATTTACATTGTAAAGACATCCATTCTTATTATTTTGTTTCATTCTTCTAATTACATTTTTCATATCAAATTTTATTAGACTTAAGTAGCCTACATCTTCCCGGTCACTCCATGTGAGATCTGTGCTGGACAAAACGGAGGCAGACAGGTTTTTCTCCGGGTACTCCGGTTTTCCCTGTCACAAATTTCATTCCAGCAACACTCTCCACTATCATTTAATTTCATCTGTCATTCATTTAATCATTGCCCCAGAGGAGTGCGTCAGGCCTCGGCAGCCGGCACAGTTTATATCCTCGCCGCTAGATAGGGGCTTCATTCATTCCATTCCTGACCCGGTCGGAGACTGGAAGCAGGCTGTGGATTTTTCAAGTAGCCTACATCTATTTTATTTTATTCTTAATTGATTGCAATTTTAATTGGGATGAAGAACACCTCAATGTCATGTGGAAACATGTACAATATATAATAGATATATTTGTGTGAGTACTGATTCGTGTATAATTTAAACTTGGAATTCACCTATCAGTACAGATATCTACAAGCATTTGTGATGTCAATGGCAAATGTATTTGTATTCTATAGTTCAGTAGTGACTGGTGTGGCTTTTGTGGATCTCTCCGCCGCCTACGATACGGTAAATCACAGGATATTATTACACAAGCTCTACAGAATGATTACAGACATCAAAGTAACCAAGATGATAGCTACTCTCCTGGAAAATCGTCGCTTTTTTGTTGAATTCCAAGGACGCCGAAGTAGATGGAGAAATCAAAGGAATGGACTCCCTCAAGGCAGTGTACTGGCTCCTATTCTTTTCAACATCTACACAAATGACCAGCCATTGCCAGAAGGTACTAAAAGCTTTATCTATGCCGATGACCTAGCACTTACTACTCAGACTAATACCTTTGATGAAGCAGAGACCTCTTTAACTGTTGCATTAGAAGAGCTAGGTACCTATTATGAGAAAAACCAACTGAAACCAAATCCAGCTAAGACCCAAATTTGCGCGTTCCATCTGCGGCATGCACAGGCATCTCAGAAACTCAAAGTTATCTGGAAAGGGAACTTACTGGAACATTGCTTTACACCAAACTATTTGGGAGTTATGCTGGACCGCACACTAACATACAAGAAACATTGCCAAAACGTAAAACAAAAGATAGCTGCTAGAAACAACATTCTACGCAAATTGTCAGGAACCAGTTGGGGACCACAACCACAAACAATCAGAACATCAGCTCTATCTTTATGCTACTCTGCAGGTGAATATGCCTCCCCGGTTTGGTACAGGTCAGCCCATGCGAAGCAAGTCGACATCGCTCTCAACGAAAGTTGCAGGATCATTACTGGATGTCTGAAACCTACACCCATTGAGAAGATCCAACTTCTAGCTGGTATTGCTCCTGGTGAGATTCGTAGGGAGGTAGCAGCTAACAAAGAAAGGCTCCAATCATCTACTTCAGAAGCACATCCACTTTATGGATACCACCCAGCCACCCGGAGGCTGAAATCCAGAAAAAGTTTTCTCCGCACATCAGTTAACCTTGAGGGGAAAGCGGAGAATGCTAGGATCAAGATGTGGAAAGAAAGAACCAGCCATCTCTCCAACTGGCTGGAGCCGAAGGAAAGTCTTCCATGTGGACACCAGGAGAAGTGGACAACCTGGAAATCCCTTAATAGACTCCGTACAGAAGTCGGCAGAACAAAAGTAAATCTTTGGAAGTGGGGTTTCTCAAGCGACTCATCACTCTGTGATTGTGGAAAGCAGCAAACGATCCAACATTTGTGTCAGTGTGTCTTATGTCCCTCAAAGTGCACTATGATAGACTTGGTTGCAGCTTCCTCTAATGCTATTGACGTCGCCCAATACTGGGCAAGAATTATCTAGCTTCCGATTTTGTTGCTCAGTAGGATTGTTTATATGTGTATATCTGTATATTTGTATAGTAGCAATGTATATATCGTGTATTTTAAAATATCTATGTGTAAAGTCGATACTTCTGACACGAATAAAGAAAGAAAGAAAGAAAGAAAGAAAGAAAGAAAGTGACATCTACATGCTGCTATAAGAACATTTACTTTCTATTATTGAAAGATAGTACGCACTGAAACTGTTTCAGCTTGCCTCACATATATACAATAATATTTCAGTTTAATTTTTAGGAGCTCATACTTGACAATGTTGCCAACATGATTCTACGTCTTCTGTTACGTCCAATTTTTAAATGCATGTAATTTCCACATTAGCAATATTGGATTTCAACCCAATTTCATATGTGCAGTGTGTACCGCATCAGATATGACTATTCGTATATTTTAATCACCAGGGCAGCCAACTGTCGATTAAGGTTCTCTATAATTTTTATTCTAATATCAATATATCAGAAAGTATGCAGACCAACAGTTCTAAACTTTGCTCACATATAGTACCATAAATTGTCGATAAATTTTGAATAACCGATTCAGGACAGTGCTGCCAACATAGTTCTACGCGAGCTCATTGGTTCAATGTTTAACTGCATGTAACATCCATGGTAACAGATGGATTTCTTCCAAAAATAACACATACAGTATATATTGTAGAGAATAGTGATTCAGGTTAATTTTAAGCAACCCATGCATGGTAGTGTTGCCAACATGATTTTGTGCGTGCTGATAGATTCAGTGTTTAACTGCATCTAACGTCCTGATCACTTTCGTGATACTTTCAATGTTTAGCTTGGCCCATTTGTCGGTCAAATTTTGTTTCTTGTTACCGAGATCCCCGAATGGTAATTATTTCTTTGTAAATGTATTAATTGCTTAAACCATATGCATAATCATGTTATCAATCACCTATTCATAGATATTATAGTTCTCACCTTGAGTGTTCCAGTCGCTCGCTACCTCAAGCGTCCTCACTCCCAACATATAGGGCATCTACTGGTTGATCTGCAGTCTGCTGAGCAGGGTCGACTGACGTCACCCTGACTTTCGTTCGACCAATGGCAGGTCTTTGTCTGGTCGGGCAATCTCCAGCTTCGAGATTGTTCCATGATCACTATTTAAGACGCCACTTGCTGGCGTTCTTCACCACTTCTGATCAATCATCACTTCTGATCACTTCAACCTGCTGGTCACCGCTACTGCATCTCATGACACCATCGCTAGTCTCTACGCTACCTAGCAGTTACGTCACGAGATCTGCACCCTGACGTATTGCTCAAGATGGCAAGAATAATTGCCAACCGTCGTACTCTTCAAGCCGTACCTTAGATGGGGTACTTTGATTCGTCTTTCGAAGTAGCTGCAGTCCTTTCGGCCGCCAACGAATTTCCAAAATGCTACTGGATCACCACTTGGACGCTATAAGTGTCATTCCTTCGCAAGAGAAGAAGAGAGAGCTGACCTTTTTATCAATTGTGTACTTATCTCTAGGCCATGTACGCCTCCTTCAGAAGAAACTGTGAGGACTTCTTAATCAACGCTTATGCTAGCTGGAACTTTTAAGGAGCTGGCTCTTCAACCCTTTGAGAAGATAAGTTCAATTTTATGAAGAATTTAAATCATACTAGTTATCTTACACTCTTAATCAGTTTTATGGTTCTTTTTTATAAGGTGCATTTTTTTATGTTAAGCTCAACTTCTCTCGAATTAAGCAAGCTTGTTTCATTGGCATTTCCTTAGTCTGGGTTTCTGTCATCAGGCCCTCACACTTTGTTCCATTTATAATTATTCATTTCTGTGATAAGCACTTAAGTGCAATTTGTTTATTGGTTATAAATTTATTATTAGAAATAAACATTGTTAATGTGTGGTTACCTACATTGGTTTTCTAGTGATGTATTTCATGCCCACTACCCCGCACCGCTTCAGTCTAAATTTCTCGACCAATTGTAGTTATTTTGTCCAGGATCTCGCCTGATGCGTTCTCCCGTATGGGGAAGTTTCAGGGCAGAACTTTTCTCCACGTCCATAACATTTCATGGTTAACTAACAAAATTAATATATTGTGTGTATGCCGTAAAGGACAAATTTGTATACATTCTCAGAGGTAGCAGGCCTACAAACTACCTCTAAGTATTTGAGCTGTACAGTAGACTCTCAGTATCTCAGAATGTATGGAAGGAAACTATTTCAAACTAACTCTAGTGCTCTATTAGGCTACTATATTTCAGATATAATTCGAACACATCATAAATACCAATATTCATCATAAATATCAGGTCTTCTCTCCAGTAAGCCAGGTGCGGTAGTGCCAAAGCCTCTTCCAATTTGTTCATCGGATACAGTACGCCAGTTTACACCTCTCTTCTCTACATCCTTTGAAACTTGTTTCACTCATAAGTCTCGACGTCGTCATCGGGGTCTTTTGCCAGGAACTACCCTTTCAAAATAAGCTCTAGGAGTTCATTCTGGAACCATCCTTTTCATATGGCCATACCACCGTAGTCTGTAGAGTTCCATTAATTCCAAAAGTCTTCTTTCCAATCCAAGCTATTTTCGGATATTAACATTATTTATTTTATCCTTCCTTGTAAGCCACCGTGGCTTAGGCGGCAGCACGCCGTCCCCTCACCGCTGGGTCCGTGGTTCAAATCCCGGTCACTCCATGTGAGATCTGTGCTGGACAAAACGGAGGCAGACAGGTTTTTCTCCGGGTACTCCGGTTTTCCCTGTCAACATTTCATTCCAGCATCACTCTCCACTATCATATCATTTCATCTGTCATTCATTTAATCATTGCCCCAGAGGAGTGCGTCAGGCCGGCACAGTCCATATCCTCGCCGCTAGATGGGGGCTTCATTCATTCCATTCCTGACCCGGTCGGGGACTGGAAGCAGGCTGTGGATTTTCATTTTATCCTTCCTTGTCTTTTGTAAGCAGGAATGGAGGAACTTTATTTCAGCAGCCTGTTTGCTGGTCCGGTCAGTGTTGCAGCTTCAAGTGCGTATTTTAGAATTGGTACAAAGTAGGTGCTGTATACGATAATCTTAGAAGCTAGTGGGAATGTTGGATCCCAAAGTAGTGAACGCACAGAGTGATAAAATTTTGATATTTCTTGTAGTCTGTTGTTGATTTCTCGCTTCATGGTGTTGTCAGAAGAAACAAAGCTGCCGAGATATTTAAGTTGTCAACAATATCTACTTATTAATTTATAATTTTAAGATTGACTATTCCAGCATTCCTACTAATTACCAAACTAACTGACTTGGATTTGCTAATCTTTAGCCCCATTTTTTCAAAGTAAATATTAATATAGATAGGGATATACCAGGAGATTCGGCAGCCACTTCCAATATCGTTTTCTGCAACCCAACTAACGCGTGTTGGCAGGGAGGTCGATAATACTCGTATGGTACTAATGCACTGCATTGCCCCCATATAATAGTTGGTTGGCTCCTTACTTTATGGGCTGTGAAAACACGGTCATGTAGCCCCGTGTACTTTGGGTTTATGTAGAATTTGTGTCATAACCAATGTTAATTGTGATGCCCGTATTAGTGTGTGATTCAGGTAAGGACAGCAGACGATCAATTTTTCAAGTAGTTTCTACTTTTGCTACCAAATGCTACCGTCCACGACAATTAGCTGCGGACTTGGTTACTAGATATTATCGCAGCCAGCACCTGGCAGCAAACATTGGAATTAATTTAGCGTTATCAAATAATCCAACCTACAAATATTGGCTGCACACAAGTGTAGTTAGTTGAAGGTTCTTTTTCGTGCGATAAATCTATGACATGGGGCCGCCGCCTTTACTTACCCTCCGAAGGAAGGCATATTGAGGGACTTTTAACGCTCTTAAAAATACGACGACTTCGGCCGGGTTTGAACCCACGACCAAGGGCATAGAAGCTCAGTATGCTACTAATTACGCCACCGAAGCCGCCAATTAATTTGTGATAATTAAATAAAACATGAAATGTTTTTCTAGGAGTGCATTTGCAAATGTATACTTGGTAACCAACCCAAATTAGTGTTGACCGACTGAAGAGGCTACCAATGACATTGCACTGCAGGCATATCCTGCAAATTAGTGTTGACCGAATGAAGAGGCTACCAATGACATTGCACTGCAGGCATATCCTGCAAATTAGTGTTGACCGACTGAAGAGGCTACCAATGACATTGCACTGCGGGCATATCCTGCAAATTAGTGTTGACCGACTGAAGAGGCTACCAATGACATTGCACTGCAGGCATATCCTGCAAATTAGTGTTGACCGACTGAAGAGGCTACCGATGACATTGCACTGCAGGCATATCCTGCAAATTAGTGTTGACCGACTGAAGAGGCTACCAATGACATTGCACTGCAGGCATATCCTGCAAATTAGTGTTGACCGACTGAAGAGGCTACCAATGACATTGCACTGCAGGCATATCCTGCAAATTAGTGTTGACCGACTGAAGAGGCTACCAATGACATTGCACTGCAGGCATACCCTGCAAATTAGTGTTGACCGACTGAAGAGGCTACCAATGACATTGCACTGCAGGCATATCCTGCAAATTAGTGCTGACCGACTGAAGAGGCTACCAATGACATTGCACTGCAGGCATATCCTGCAAATTAGTGTTGACCGACTGAAGAGGCTACCAATGACATTGCACTGCAGGCATATCCTGCAAATTAGTGTTGACCGACTGAAGAGGCTACCAATGACATTGCACTGCAGGCATATCCTGCAAATTAGTGTTGACCGACTGAAGAGGCTACCAATGACATTGCACTGCAGGCATATCCTGCAAATTAGTGTTGACCGACTGAAGAGGCTACCAATGACATTGCACTGCAGGCATATCCTGCAAATTAGTGTTGACCGACTGAAGAGGCTACCAATGACATTGCACTGCAGGCATATCCTGCAAATTAGTGTTGACCGACTGAAGAGGCTACCAATGACATTGCACTGCAGGCATATCCTGCAAATTAGTGTTGACCGACTGAAGAGGCTACCAATGACATTGCACTGCAGGCATATCCTGCAAATTAGTGTTGACCGACTGAAGAGGCTACCAATGACATTGCACTGCAGGCATATCCTGCAGATTAGTGTTGACCGACTGAAGAGGCTACCAATGACATTGCACTGCAGGCATATCCTGCAAATTAGTGTTGACCGACTGAAGAGGCTACCAATGACATTGCACTGCAGGCATATCCTGCAAATTAGTGTTGACCGACTGAAGAGGCTACCAATGACATTGCACTGCAGGCATATCCTGCAAATTAGTGTTGACCGACTGAAGAGGCTACCAATGACATTGCACTGCAGGCATATCCTGCAAATTAGTGTTGACCGACTGAAGAGGCTACCAATGACATTGCACTGCAGGCATATCCTGCAAATTAGTGTTGACCGACTGAAGAGGCTACCAATGACATTGCACTGCAGGCATATCCTGCAGATTAGTGTTGACCGACTGAAGAGGCTACCAATGACATTGCACTGCAGGCATATCCTGCAAATTAGTGTTGACCGACTGAAGAGGCTACCAATGACATTGCACTGCAGGCATATCCTGCAAATTAGTGTTGACCGACTGAAGAGGCTACCAATGACATTGCACTGCAGGCATATCCTGCAAATTAGTGTTGACCGACTGAAGAGGCTACCAATGACATTGCACTGCAGGCATATCCTGCAAATTAATGTTGACCGACTGAAGAGGCAACCAATGACATTGCACTGCAGGCATATCCTGCAAATTAGTGTTGACCGACTGAAGAGGCTACCAATGACATTGCACTGCAGGCATATCCTGCAAATTAGTGTTGACCGACTGAAGAGGCTACCAATGACATTGCACTGCAGGCATATCCTGCAAATTAGTGTTGACCGACTGAAGAGGCTACCAATGACATTGCACTGCAGGCATACCCTGCAAATTAGTGTTGACCGACTGAAGAGGCTACCAATGACATTGCACTGCAGGCATATCCTGCAAATTAGTGTTGACCGACTGAAGAGGCTACCAATGACATTGCACTGCAGGCATATCCTGCAAATTAGTGTTGACCGACTGAAGAGGCTACCAATGACATTGCACTGCAGGCATATCCTGCAAATTAGTGTTGACCGACTGAAGAGGCTACCAATGACATTGCACTGCAGGCATATCCTGCAAATTAGTGTTGACCGACTGAAGAGGCTACCAATGACATTGCACTGCAGGCATATCCTGCAAATTAGTGTTGACCGACTGAAGAGGCTACCAATGACATTGCACTGCAGGCATATCCTGCAAATTAGTGTTGACCGACTGAAGAGGCTACCAATGACATTGCACTGCAGGCATATCCTGCAAACGATAATGAACCCTATTACCTTTCCCTCGATGTGATTACAGACTAATACGAGGGAAGAATAATAGTATTCAGGCTGTGTCCCAAAGCTACATTTTCAGCCGTAGTGAACTAGATAGTCGACTAATATTCCGGATGTGACGTCACAAGTCATGATCCAAAGGTGTTTAGCACATAACAATCAAGTCTGTAGTAGCTAGTGAACGAAAGTGCATGCTAGATTGGCCGGCTTGTCGACTTGTACAAGGAAGTTATAGAAATTGTAGGTTGTCTTTGATCTTAATTATGAATCCTCATTGGTTGGTTGGTTCTTAAGTTTAAGGGCTGCGACAACGCGGTCATGTAGCCCCGTGTATTTTGGGTGTGTGTAGAATCTGTCTGATAACCGGTGTTAATTGTGATGACTGTATTAGTGTGTGTTATCTGTTTTTAGCCTACTTTCGATTTTTGCAAAAAATGAAAGTAGACTTATGAGATCAACACAGGGCGAAAAAAGTGTGTCTGTCTGTGTGTGTGAGTCTGTGTGTGTGTCTGTGTGTGTGTGTGTGTGTGTGTGTGAGTGTGTGTGTCTGTGTGTGTGTCTGTGTGTGTGTGTGTGTCTGTGTGTGTGTGAGTGTGTGTGTGTGAGTCTGTGTGTGTGTATGTGTGTGTGTGAGTCTGTGTGTGTGTGAGTGTGTGTGTGTGTCTGTGTGTCTGTGTGTGTATGTGTGTGTGTGAGTCTGTGTGTGTGTGTCTGTGTGTGTGTGTCTGTGTGTGTGTGAGTGTGTGTACTCTGAATGTCTGTCCCCCCTATCAATTCGAACACGGTGAATGCGAATTGAACGAAATTTGGTACAAAGGTAGCACTAGCAAAGGACACCTCAGTGTCATGTTTTATATCGCCGCCATCTTGACGGAAACGTAATGGCGGCCTCACAAATGTTCAAAGCTTAAATCAAATTACGACTAACCTAATCATCCGATCTCTACCAAATTTTGCAACAACATACCTTAATGGGGGGAGCATCCTTTGACCAAACCAATAGGTCATCAGCGTAATAGTTTACGGATGGCGGCCATCTTTGAGTGAAAATCGATTCCCCCTATTAATTCGAACACGGTGCAACCGAATGGAACGAAATTTGGTACGGAAGTAGTACTAACGAAAGGCACCTCAGTGTCATGTTTTATATCGCCGCCATCTTGACGGAAACGTAATGGCGGCCACACAAATGTTCAAAGCTTAAATCAAATTACGACTAACCTAATCATCCGATCTCTACCAAATTTTGCAACAACATACCTTTATGGGGGGAGCATCCTTTGACCAAACTAATAGGTTATCAGAGTAATAGTTTGCAGATGGCGGCCATCTTTGTGTGAAAATCGATTCCCCCCATTAATTCGAACACGGTGCAACCGAATGGAACGAAATTTGGTACAGAGGTAGTACTAACAAAAGGCACCTCAGTGTCATGTTTTATATCGCCGCCATCTTGACGGAAACGTAATTGCGGCCACACAAATGTTCAAAGCTTAAATCAAATTACGATTAACCTAATCATCCGATCTCTACCAAATTTTGCAACAACATACCCTTATAGAGGAAGCATCCTTTGACCAAATGAATAGGTCATTAGCCTAATAGTTTGCGAATGGCGGCCATCTTTGTGTGAAAATCGATTCCCCCTATTAATTCGAACACGGTGCAACCGAATGGAACGAAATTTGGTACAGAGGTAGTACTAACAAAAGGCACCTCAGTGTCATGTTTTATATCGCCGCCATCTTGACGGAAACGTAATGGCGGCCACACAAATGTTCAAAGCTTAAATCAAATTACGATTAACCTAATCATCCGATCTCTACCAAATTTTGCAACAACATACCCTTATAGAGGAAGCATCCTTTGACCAGATGAATAGGTCATTAGCCTAATAGTTTTCGAATGGCGGCCATCTTTGTGTGAAAATCAATTCCCCCTATTAATTCAAACACGGTGAAACCGAATGGAACGAAATTTGGTACAGAGGTAGCACTAGCAAAGGGCACCCCAGTGTCATGTTTTATATCGCCGCCATCTTGACGGAAACGTAATGGCGGCCACACAAATGTTCAAAGCTTAAATCAAATTACGACTAACCTAATCATCCGATCTCTACCAAATTTTGCAACAACATACCTTTATGGTGGGAGCATCCTTTGACCAAACCAATAGGTCATCAGCGTAATAGTTTACGGATGGCGACCATCTTTGAGTGAAAATCGATTCCCCCTATTAATTCGAACACGGTGCAAACGAATGGAACGAAATTTGGTACAGAGGTAGTACTAACAAAAGGCACCTCAGTGTCATGTTTTATATCGCCGCCATCTTGACGGAAACGTAATGGCGGCCACACAAATGTTCAAAGCTTAAATCAAATTACGATTAACCTAATCATCCGATCTCTACCAAATTTTGCAACAACATACCCTTATAGAGGAAGCATCCTTTGACCAAATGAATAGGTCATTAGCCTAATAGTTTGCGAATGGCGGCCATCTTTGTGTGAAAATCAATTCCCCCTATTAATTCAAACACGGTGAAACCGAATGGAACGAAATTTGGTACAGAGGTAGCACTAGCAAAGGGCATCTCAGTGTCATGTTTTATATCGCCGCCATATTGACAGAAACGTAATGGCGGCCACACAAATGTTCAAAGCTTAAGTTAAATTACGACTAACATAACCATCCGATCTCTACCAAACTTTGCAACAACATACCTTTTTAGAGGGAGCATCCTTTGACAAATCTAATAGGTTATTAGCCTAATAGTTTGCGGATGGCGGCCATCTTTATGTCAAAATTGATTCCCCCTATTAATTCGAACACGGAGGAACCTAATGGAACGAAATTTGGTACAGAGGTAGCACTAGCAAAGGGCACCTCAGTGTCTTGTTTTATATCGCCGCCGTCTTGACTGAAACGTAATGGCGGCCACACGAATGTTCAAAGCTTAAATCAAATTACGATTAACCTAATCATCCGATCTCAACCAAATTTTTGCGACTACATACCTTTATGGAGGGAGCATCCTTTGACCAATCTAATAGATCATTCGCCTAATAGTTTGCGGATGGCGGCCATCTTTGTGTCAGAATCGATTCCCCCTATTAATTCCAACACGGTGAAACAGAATGGAACGAAATTTGGTACAGAGATAGCACTAGCAAAGGGCATCTCAGTGTCATGATTAATATCGCCGCCATATTGACAGAAACGTAATAGCGGCCACACAAATGTTTAAAGCTTAAATCAAATTACGACTAACATAACCATTCGATCTCTACCAAACTTTGCAACAACATACCTTTATGGAGGGAGCATCCTTTGACCAATCTAATAGGTCATTAGCCTAATAGTTTGCGGATGGCGGCCATCTTTATGTCAAAATTGATTCCCCCTATTAATTCGAACACGGTGGAACCGAATGAACGAAATTTGGTACAGAGGTAGCACTAGCAAGAGGCACCTCAGTGTCATGTTTTATATCGCTGCCATCTTGACGGAAACGTAATCGCGGCCACCCAAATGTTAAAAGCTAAAATGTAATTACGACCAACCTAATAATCTAGTCTCTACCAAATTTTGCAACACCATATCTTTATGTGGGAAACATATTCTGACCTAACTGCAAGAACATCAGCCCAATAGTTTGCAGATGGTGGCCAAGTATGTGTGCAAATCGATTCCCCCTATCAATTCAAACACGGCGAAACCGAATTGAACGAAATTTGGTACAGAGGTAGCACTAGCAAAGGGCACCTCATATTCATGTTTAATATCCCTATAGCACGTTGTATTTCAACAAGCTACTACAACCAACATTCAATCATACTCCTTGAAAAGGACAAAGAGTTATAACAATACCCATGCATTTAGGAGAAAGTAGGCTATATGTTCTTTACTGAACATCTTGTTTAATTTAAGTACTGCAACTCAGAATTTTTCAAATAGTTCCCACTGTTGCCGCCAAGCGCCACCGTCAACGACTACTAGGCCAAGTTCAGAACTTAGCTACTAGACGCCACCATAGTCGGCTCTTGGCAACGAACGTAGAAACCTAAGAGCGTTGTTTACATTCTTAACCTATCCAATTTAGCTTCACACAGGTACAATTAGTGGAAGGTTCTTTAACATGCCATAAATCTATGACATGGGACCGCTGGCTTTACTTCCCCTCCGAAGAAAGGCATACTGAGGGATTTTTAACACACTTAAAAAATCCGACGGCTTCGGCTGGGTTTGAACCCGCTATCTTGAGCATAGAAGCTCAGCATGCTACCGACTACGCCACCTAAGCCACCATGAATACTCTTTACCAATTCCTCAACCGTGTTTCAACCCACGTGGTCGTTGTTCTGTTTATCTAATTTATTATAAATGGATAGTTCTTCTCAAAACTCTCATCCCGTGGAAAGCATAAATGGTGCGGAATTTAAATGCTTGGTTTTTCGGAAATCACGGCCGAGGATTGAAACGACATCTCGATTCATGCTCTCTAACACACAATAAGAGCCTTGTCTCAAGTTTTCAACTTCCCGCTGCCTTATTAACATGATTGCCCTTCATCTCTTCCTCCTGAGCTGAATTCGCTCAATCAGCCAAACACTAACCATAATTATGTCTCGGCTAAAGAGAGATATGCCAGGCGCATCCATGATGGTATCCAAACAATCCAAAGAATTGTATCGTTATTTTAAAACAGCTGATATCTTAAATTTGAACCTTCGATCGAGATTTGAACAGTCCGTACTCGTCATGAAAGCTCAAAGAGCTTTCAAGGAGTAGCAGATCACCGCCATCTTGAGTGTTGGTTTGACACCAGCATGTAAGTACAGTGCGTTTCAGAACACAAGTCTATGAAGGAAGCTGTGATCAAGCAGACATGTCGCAAATCTCCGTAGTGCATAGCACATAGCACATAGTAGCTAGCAGCTAGTCAATAGCAGCCAACTTGAGCTTTGGGACACAGCCTCAGTATCGTTTGCAGGATATGCTGGCAGTGCATTACTCGTATCTTAAGGGATGCAGGCAGAGGAATATCGACCTTCCTGTCACACACGTTACTTCGGTTGCAGCAAACGATGTTGAGAGGGGGCTGCTGAATCACCTGGTATAGAACAATCAATGGTATGAATCTTAAATTTTAAGAAAAGTAGGTTCTTTAGTTCGTCATGAAACTACTTGTTTTTATTGCTGAACCTAAACTTTTCTCGAAATAGAAATACGAACTTAAGTTTGTATAGAGTTTCCCCTCATTTCTCCCGGACAACACGAGACTGAGCTGTTAAAAGAATATTCTGTTAATCTGTGCTCTGTCACTTGTGCTGGCGGTACAACAAGGGGAAGTACCGTACACCTTTTAGGGTCAAATTATTTTAATTTTCTTAATGAATTATTTGAATGACTAATTTGGCGAAAAATAAATGAAAATATCTACAATACTTCTAGAGATTTGCCCCTAAATGTTAGTTGCTGTCGCTTAAGTTGTCTCTTTAAATTCTACCCTTAGTTAAGTTTGAAGCTCGTTTCCCAAAAACTTTATTTTCACACGGCGTTTACATGATAACTCAAATACTATTCAAGATATCTCAATGACATTTTGCATGATTGTGTATTGTAATTGGCAACTCCAGCTATCTGATATGACATCTAGCGGTAAAAATGAGAAACTTACCAAGTAGGGTACATTTGTCACGTGGTGACTGTTTGTATATGGTTTCTTATATTGGTAAACAGATCGTGGTAAATTGTTCGTGTCTTTATACATAAGTAATAAGTTTTACTCGTTGATAGAGTGAAAAATGAGTAAAAGCAAAGTGTATTGCTCAGTTTACGGCTGTAAGTCGATGTATAAGAGGGCTGCGGATATACGTTTTCATCACTTTCTAAAAGATGTAAATAGCAATAGCCGAAATGTGATGATACCTATTAATACCTAATAATAATACCTTTCCACCCCGGGAAGGATCTAACACTTGTCGAGGTAGACAGACAGAAGACCTGCGACGTAAAGCTAGCGAAGGTTATCCAGTTTAAAAACAGTTGTTACGATGGGCGCGCTGGTAAGTTTGAAGTTACTTGAATAATTAATTAAATAATTAATTATTGGCTGCTTGGTAGGGAGAAAGGATGAGTTTAACTTGTATTAAAACTCAGGGGGCGACAGGAATTGCTTGATTTGGAATGGATGGTTAAAAGGTGGGTTTGGTGTTGTATATTTGAATGGCAGCGGAATCACTCATTCTACAGTGTTACCACGGGGAGGCAAATTAGGCCTATATGACTTGTAGTGGAATAGCTCGAATATCGAATAACTTGGCGATTACGAGGTGTAGGCTTGGCGGAAAGGCTGGCGGATCATCAGTTTGACATCAATTTACGATATAAGTCGGTGCTTGGAGCAGTGGCGTCTGGTCTGCGTGGATGCTAGTCTCGGAATGATAAAAGTAGCATAGATTCGGTGTGTTATTTATTTGTTTATGTACCGTATTTCTCTATTTGAATGTCCTGGGCGTTGACTCAGGATCAACATTTACATTATATTGCGCATAATAGTACCGAAATAATGTCCGAAGTGTAGCCCTGTGTATATTTGAATCAGCTGATCTACATCAACCATAAAAACTGATGCTTGATAATATGCAATTGACACCAAAAAAATCCAGTGGAACACACAAATTAGATCACGTGTATCGCACAGTTATACATATATACAATTAAAAATAACACTGTCATTACTTTAGAGACCACATTTACTGATTATAACTGAAAAATAAAAAGTGTTCCATATCAAAAGCGTGTTATTGAGTATTTTAAACCCTACTTATCCAGACCGACCGCAGCGCCCCAAGTGTTAGTTTGAGTTGCCAATAGTATGAACATCATACACCAAAATATTTTGCTTTGCGTATCAAGCATACTTCCCATTTGCGAGAATATGTTTACCCAACAAAAGTAAAAAAAAAAAAAAAAAAAAAAAAAAAAGAAGTTCCGTGACGAACTAATGCGAAAATATAAACTTAGAGTAGGAATAAGAAATATACAGGGTGTTTCATAAATATTTTGACAAACTTCGGGGATGGGTTCCTGACACCGACAGATGAAAACAAGGTCATATGACCATGTGTCCCCGTCCCCATTGTTATCCCGGGAGGGAGTGGTCAACACATGGGTATACTTATCAGTTACGTTTGATTCCAACCGCACAACGGCATTGCGCTATGCACGGATAGAGGGGCACCTGAAACAATTGGGGGTATGCCGTAGCCATCCCGGATGTGGAAACTCTTCCTCGACGTATCCTGGACGCCTGCGACACCATTCGACACCAGCCCGGAGTCTTTGAACGGGTCCGGCAATCCATGAGGCGACGTGTTCAAGCATTTCTCGACGTAGGAAGAGGACATTTCGAGCACTTGTTGTGAGCTGTGTGTGGTGAAGTGTTATCAGTAGGGCTAGGATTTTTAGGTAAATAAATATATTTTTATGTAAATACATATTTTAAGAATGTTTTTTATAAATACATAAATTCCTGCTTTTCACTTATTAGCACATAAAAAGACATAATATTTAATATTTTTAAAATCAGTTTGCTAGATCTTTCAGTTTATTGCATTTTTGTTCTGTGTTACTTCAACGGTGAAGAACCTGTGAGCTTTCTAATCTTCATGCAGAGCGTATGTCAGCTTGCAACTGTGTTATTCTTAACTTGTCGCCCCGTGCCACTCCCTGTGGAAGTCGGGGATTTCCTTGTCCATAGCCATATTGCACCACGTGCTAGACCTCCCTCTCTCCCGTCCCCCAGCTACCTGGAACCAGTGTCACTCACATGCAATTCATTTCTGGCACTGTGAAGTGTAAGGCAGTTCTACGATGCCTAAAGTAAAAACAACTACAAGTTATCGTCTGCAGCAGTACCGTATGTTGCAGAATTTAAAGATAATTTTACTTCTCATAGGGGCGTTCTGTTCTGCCAACCATGTGGGAAAGCAATAAAGACTGATCAGCGATCTCAAGTTACACAACACCACAAGGGCAAGAAACATTTTGTCGCAGTTTCGAGCCTTCAGCATAAGTGTTTCGCGATAATCGTCGGTCATTTGTGATGGACAATCTGACGATGTATCTCGTTGTGTATTGTAATGCTTCATCAGTCAGTGACACATATAATAAATTGCATTCGTGAGAACTGCATATTGTTTATATTTACGTTAATAAACAAAATTATAATAAAATATTTTTACGTTTTTGTCACATATTTCAGGTATTTTTAATACATAAAAATAAATATTTTTCCGATTTTTAGCACCTAAAAATCCGAGCCCTAGTTATCAGTGTAACAATGTGTTCAACAGACCCTTCCAGGAAAACGAAGGATTCTGGGACACCTCTGCATATGACAGTTTTTCCTTCTGTCGGTGTCAGGAATCTTCTTTTGATATGAGTTCTCATGTTAAACACATCCAAACAGGCTATCAATTAATGTGTCACGTTACAATGTTCTTTCATTAATAAATCGAAAACGAAGGATCTTGGGACATATGTGTATATGAACTTTTTTCTTGTTTTGGCGTAAGGAACCAATCCCCACAGTTTGTAAAAGTATTTATGAAACACTCTGTAATTTCCTGAAAATGCGTATGAATTATTTTAGTGTATGTTGTAGCCGTGAATATTACCAAAACAACATTCATGTAAATATTTTAAATTGTGGGTTAGATATCTTGTAAACGCTCTACAAAAAACAGCTGAAAGTTTGGTGGTAAAATAATGCATGACTGCAAGCATATTATAAAATGTGTTATATACATAATAATAGTGAACAGTGTTTAATAATCTTGAAAGTTTTATTTCTTTGAAGCATATAGTTTATGAGATATATTTCTTTTTAACTAAGTAGAAATTGTCATGCGGAAGTTTCATTAAGTTTGATTCCCCTCATTTCTCCCGGACAACACAAGACCGATAAAATATTCTGCTAATCTGTGCTCTGTCACTTTTGCTGGCTGTACAATAATAAGCAGAGATAGTGTTATCGCAATGACAAATGTATTTCGTAAGAAAAGGAGTTTATATATCTAGAATGCCTGACACCATCTCCTTTTGCACGAGGAGATTATTGGGAGTCTGTGTGATGGGATGGGCTATAGCGGAGTGAAATGGAAAAATAAAATGAGAGAGTCGAAAAGCGTGTGGAAAGGGAGAAGGGAAACAGCAAATAGTACTACTCCGCACGCGAGTATTGATTGGTGATGAAGAGTGGAGAGACAGAGAGAGATAGAGAATTCAGTTACTGTCTTCATATATATGAAAGAGCACTTTTTCCTCTGCTCTCTTTTTAGGTAGATTTCATTAGAAAGCTACCTATTACGATGGGTACCATGTAACTAACATTTCAACATATCTTCACGTTTCACATTTCCCAGACTTACTTACTCTCTTGCGGTCAGAATCGCTAAAGCGATAGAAAAGTGATAGGAGTCAGGTGCCCTATAGGTGGGCTTGCCATACGTCCCGGTTTGACCGGGACAGTCCCGGAATCTTGCTCTTGTCCCGGTGTCCCGTCCGGTTTTATCAATGTCCCGGAAAACTGCTGTAAGATGTAAAGAAATGAATTTATGTGTTTAAGCATCTTTTATGAATCGGTTACTTTTCAACAATCAACATCGTTGACTATCGCGCACAGCGTCAAAGAGGTCAGAAGTATTCAAACGAAAGACACGAAACAATAGTCCAAACTGTTAACTCATTAATTGTTTTTTTTTTAGTTTGACAAAAAAAAGTTTTTTGTAATTGTTTTTGTAATTAGATAAAAAGTTGTAGTTTTTCAAAAAAATAACTAGACTTATAGTAAGGCCACCATATCTTCCGACTTGACGTTTCAGTGTTAGGCTAGAGTTTCGTTCGCTAAACCGCGACATCACGAACAAAACTCAATATATCGTGATCTATCAATTTGAATGGATGCCTGTGATTGTCTAGTTAAAGTTATTTTCCTTCTGACCGCTAGATAACACTAGGCTAACAGTGAAACGTCAAGTTGGAAGTTATGATGGCTTTACTATAGAAATTGTTCAATTAAACAATTTTATGAAGTATTTTAAAATGTATTTTATTAACACTTCTTTCTAAATGGTAGACCAGAAAAAAATATCATTAAAAAGAAAAATAATAATTTTATGTAGCAAAAATCCTTTTTTATTTTTAAAAGATGTGTAGAACTAACAATTTTGGGTGCCAGATCCCTCCCTCCCGTCACTTGCGAAGCTTAAAAAAAGGCATAACACTCACCATTTTGCTTCTAATTTTTAAAAAAATTCCCGGGGGAGGAGCCTCCGCTCCCCAGACCCCCCCCCGGCCAGCAAGGCCATCACATATTAATGTGTCCCGGTTTCACTCGCCAAAAATATGGCAAGCCTACCTATAGGGCTCCTTTCACTCCATTGTTATTCGGCATTGTTATTTGATTTTTGGATAATTATGATTTTATAGAAGTTTTAAAAGTGACTCCCTCCATGCATTACGAGATAATGCATTGGATGGAGAGATTTGTCCTTAGGTAATGGTTGTCGCTAGGTTTTGATAATTTTACTTTGATTATTTTCTTACGGAGATTGAGAGTAAGAGGTTTTAATATGTGCCTGAGGAGCTGCGGGTTCGAACTTGGGTCAGCGGCAGGGCTATTAGCCGTCCGACTCGCAGCGGCACTAGTTGTTGGTACACTCTGTTCGCTCTGTCATGGCCTGGCAGCGGTCGCTTCAGCGCGGTTAATAATAATAATAAAGGGTGATTTTTTTTTGTATAACTTTAAATGTTTACTGATGAAGAGAGATAGACCTCTAGTTAGGTTTGGTTTTATAGAAGGAGATATTGATAGTCTTTTGGTAGGTTTGGTGTTTGAGAGATAATAATAATAATAATAATAATAATAATAAGCCTCAGTTGTGGTATTGTTGATTTGTTTGTGATTTTATATGGCTATGGTTGAGAGCTGTTGAAGTAGGCTCAGAAGTTGTGTAAGGGCAGTGGCGTTTGCGGCTTTCAAAACCGCCGTCGGTTTATATTCAGGGTGCGTGGTGTTTAACTGGGCAGCCGGGAACATATTATTCCCTAGGTCAGGACGCACCGAAAGACGTAAAAAATAAAAATAAATAAAAAAATAGTAAATACATAAATAAATAAATAAATTACGGGCTTTACAGCAGTCGCATAATGATGTGTAACATGAGACATGTTATCCCTTGTTAACAGTGAACTCTGTTGGTCATTTGAAATAACTACTTGTAAAACTCCAGTGACAAATCCTTTCAGCAAATATGATATAATGAATATTTTCACACCAAAGAACAACAACTTGAAGATGATTCATTGTACGAATATCTTTAATGGGGCCTCCAAACCTTGAAATAAACCGTATGCGATATACATTCCACATAGCCACATGACCGACAGTACCTCGAATGCTTACATTAAATAAGAATACAGCGAAAGTATGAAGATTTAATAAATCATAATTGTTTTCAGCAAATTTAATATAATGAATATTTTCACACCAAAGAACACCGACAGTAGTGGCTACGCGCGCTAAAGCGCAGCGTTAGGTCATGGGGCCAAGCTCTCTGCTGACTCGGTAGACGCGTGGGTTCGAGCCCCACCGTCGGCCGTCCTTGAAATGGTTTTCCGTGGTTTCCCCATTTTCAACACCAGGCAAATGCTGGGACGGTACCTACTGACAGGCCACGGCCGCTTCCTTCCACATCCTTGCCCAGTTTCATTCGCATTCATCAATTCCATCTCTCATCCCGACGCGCAGGTCGCCCACGGGCGTCCCTTAGAAAGACCTGCACTCGGCCTCTCAGGAAGCCACACGAAAAAAAAAAAAAAACACCAAAGAACGACAATTTGAAGATGATTTATTGTACGAATATCTTTAATGGTGCCTCTAAACCTTGAAATAAACCGTTTGCGATATACATTTCACATAGCCACATGGCCAACAGTACGTCGTTGTACCAATCTCCGCCACTGCGCGCACTCATTGTTTCCCTTTCATTTCCGTCCCATTCCTGTCCCTTTTCCAAAATGACCCCCACAAAAAATATACAGCAACCGAGTGGAAAGATGTTACACATGAAAAACGTCTAATAAAAGGTGCATGGTTTAGCGAAAAACAAAATGGTTTAGTAACATTTTTAAACAAGTCTAGCAGGCGAATCATTGGTTCTATGAGTTTGGGATTGCCCCATGCAATGTCTGGGTTGGATCTTTATAGGGCGAGAGGTTCTCAATCAATTCCATTTTTAGACAATCACTTTCGGGAAGGCTATTTGTCAAGTCCAGCATCAGCTGTCTTATCTTAGAGGGGAAGGGAAGCATAGTCTGTGGGAACTGGTTGGGCAAGTTACCTTACCTCCATGGAACTGACCTTCACTTATCAGTTGTCTGCGAGACCTTACCGGCTGTTCTGTCAGTCCAGTGGCACTTCTCCGATCCGGTCTTGTACACAGTGTTGCCAAGAGTAACGTACTTTTGCTCATGTGTTCTCCTAAACGACGCCCCTTTTACAACATGCCTTTCACGTGTTTCGGTGCTTCCTGACCTGGGGATCGTATGTTCTCCGATAACGGATCTGACACCCCCAACCTTTATAAATCACTTCCTTGTGGTCACGATAACTATAAATATAAATGCAGTTTCCTCATGTTAAATAACATAAACGCAATTATCTTTATTTGGTGTATTTCCCAATTTGATCAATGCCACAACATTTGCAGTAAGATGTGCGATATTGCAAAATGGTTTTCAATGCTATGTATGAACATATTTTGTGATCGAAACAATTCTAATATCAATTTGACACTTTTCGCCTCAGCATGTCATTTTATTGTTTAGATTTAAAGCCATACTTTTTCAGTGTTGCCTATAAAAATTGTTAATTTATAGTTCTTCCTTCGGTCAACACGATTGTGCCCAATGAATGGGCGGGGTACAAGATGTACATATGTAAATATACTCCTGGAAACAATTACATGTATTAATATTAGATTATTTCAAATAATGGGACAGTTTAGGATTACGTGTTTCGACCACCAAGTGGCCATCATTGGATCCTGATGACCGTGTAGCGGTTAATGTTCACATTAAATTATTTATTTATTTATTTAATTTAAGTTGCTACTACAGTATTTTATTGGAATCATTGAATATTATTATAATTATTTTATTATTTAGGGTATTATCTTTCTTACCGACAGTAGTGGCTACGCTGGCTGAAGCGCAGCATTAGGTCATGGGACCAAGCTCTCTGCTGACTCGGTAGAAGCGTGGGTTCGAGCCCCACCGTCGGCCGTCCTTGAAATGGTTTTCCGTGGTTTCCCCTTTTCAACACCAGGAAAATGCTGGGACGGTATCTTCTGACAGGCCACGGCCGCTTCCTTCCACATCCTTGCCCAGTTTCATTCACCATCATTCATTTCATCTCTCATTAACTCCTCTCATGAGGTTGGCGTCAGGAAGGGCATCCGGCCGTAAAACCATCGCCACAAATACTTTCATCGCATCCCATCCCCGACCCCGTTGGAAAACGGGAATAATAAGGGGTAGACATACATACAGGGTATTATCTTTCTTCGTGAGGCAGAAATCAACGCCACGATCCAAGCAGGAAACCGAACTCTCTACAGCTTAACACAGCTTCTTCGGTCCAGAAGTCTCTCCAGACAGTTCAAAATTCGTCTGTATAAAACTCTGATCCAACCCGTTGTACTGTATGGATGTGAGACATGGAGTATCCGAAAACAGGACTTTCATTTTTGAGAGAAAATTTCTTCGGAAGATCTTCGGACCGGTGAGGGATGTACACACGGGTGAATGGAGGATTAGACACAATCATGAAGTAGAAGACCTGTACCATGATGCCAATGTAGCTGGAACCATCAAAACCAGAAGACTGCAGTGGGCTGGACATGTAGCCCGGATGGAAGACCACCGATGGCCACGGAAGCTACTGGATTTCATCCCCACAGGAAGAAGACCACCAGGGAGACCAAGGAAGCGGTGGAGTGATGGACTCCATGAAGATCTGCAACAGGCAGCGATACGTGTGGACAGTTGGCGAATGGCAGCTATGGATAGGAGACGATGGAGAAGGAAACTTGTAGCAGCGTGCGGTCCACTGGGCCTGATCGCGTAGAAGAAGATGAACAGATTATCTTTCTTCTTCTTCTTCTTCTTTGCGATGAGGCCTGCTATGGACCACGCGCCTATTTCAATTCTCCACTCTTTGTTGTGTTCTGTTCCCAATATTTCTTCATTGTTAGACCATGCTGCTTCTTTCTGTCCTCTGACAACTTCGCCCCAGGTCTTCTTTCCTCTCTTCCTTCCATACGTAACACCTTCTCTCTGTCCACATTGTATTCTTCTCTTATATTATTTCTTTCTAAATATGTATTTACCTCTTGAATCCAGCTAGTCGCTGCCTTTTGTCCCAAAGGTACTTGAATATCCTTTTTGATAATCTAGAATCATCCATTCTGTAAATATGCCCAGAACACATCAATCTGCTATTTCTTATCGTTTCCGTTATGCTTTGTATAGTCCTGTATCTTTCATCATTAAATCTTAATTTTAGCTGGGTTTAAGATTTTCTCATTATGATAATTATTATTTTTCATTATTAGGAATATTCTACAATGCAGTAGTTTTCCATCAGCCCAAAAATACTCCACTCCTCCACAAATTTCGGTCTTCAGCATCTTCCTCGGTTAAGCCTCTGGGAGCCACGCTTCTCTTTACACCATCCATCCATTGTTCTCTTGGTTCACCCCGTTTCCGTTTGCCTTCAGCTTGCCAATGTAACATTAAATTTGGAACTCACTATTCCGCAAACCACTGTAATCTTCTTTCATCAATCACTTCTAGCACATTTTTCTTACCTGCATAGTTTCTCTGATTCTCGTGTTTCTAATTTTATTCAATGTCGATTTTCTTGCCGCCCTCCTCCAATAATCCATCTCCATTACTAATAATTTGTTTGGTTGCTGTCTGTTTAACGTCCAAGTTTCTGCTCCTTATAACAAAATACTTTCTACCAATGAACTGTCAATAAGTTTTTTAGTTTTGTTTAAAATATTTCTGCTCTATAAAAAGGAATTTAATGCTCCAATTGTTCTCCTAGCATCCCTTACTCTTTTCTCAATTTCAGATGAACTCGTTTCCTCAGCTTCTTCTTCTTCTTATTATTATTATTCTTCTACTTCGCGAATGGATCACTTAGGACCACGCGGAATCAACACTTTGCGAGCTTTTCTCTTTGCCCAACAGTTCATCATTTTCACTGATTGTTGTAATCTTTGTTCCTCCGTCCAGATACGACGTGATGGTCTCTTCCCATCTTCCCAAATCCCCTTGTGTGGACAATTTTCCTTATTACCTCTCTATCCTGAAGATTCGGTGATCCTAACTCACTGAGATCTTTCTCCACTTGTTTATACCATTTTGATCTCGTGCGTTTGATTTGTAAAAACGTGTGTATTCCCCCAGCTTCTAATTATTATTGAACTCAAATATTTAAATTTAGTAACTGATTGAATTTCTGCATTATTATTATTATTATTATTATTATTTGCGTACATTACCCTTTAAGGAGAGCGCTAAAAACACAAAAGTCTAGCTTTTGGTGGTGGCTCTTTTCTTCTTTTTATCTTCCCAAAAACCTTTCATCCGTTCACTGTGAGCCTTCTTCTTTTCATCTGTCCATTTACACCTATTTCTTTTGGGTGTGATCTAAATTCAAATTTCTGGTTTCTGATTTTTTCTCTACAAATGCTGCGATCGTGAATGTCTTCAATGGTGACATGTAATTGTTGTAAAACTTCCATAGTTTCTTTGTACGAAGAAGTACCCAATTTCGACGCAGAAATTAAGTTGAATATTCTTTTAGTCAGTCTGGTGCGGTTCATTCCGGCGATGTGTGTAAAGATCTTCACTCTGCGTTTTCTGATGACTGTTGTGACAGATTCAGTATTTCTGTATAATTCTTCTGTGGGTCTTTTTTGCCAGAAATTATCTCTGAAAACGGCGCCATAATATTTTTCTCAGAATTGTCCTTTGTCGTTTTACAATGTCTTTAATTTTGGCCAATTCCTTGGTGCTTGTAGTTTCTGATGCGTATAAGGCTTGCGGCAAGACTACCGTATTATAATGTAATCTCGCAGCCGTGGAGATGCATTTTTTTTTATTGTAGTGGGACCTGCTAAGTTTGTAAGCTTTCTGCAATTTTGAGACTCTTTCTTCGTTAGCCTTTGTTATTATTATCGGGGAAGTAAAGCCGGCGGTCCCATGTCGTAGATTTATGGCATGTAAAAGATCCTTCCACAGACTAAATTTGTGTGGAGCTAAATTTCTAGGTTAGGTTTCGTAACGCTATATCAAAGTTCCATCGTTCACCACTAGGTATCATTAAATAAATAAATATCGTATGGCCTCGGGTGCCTGGTGCAAGCTTTGCTATTTGACACCCAGAGGGTAGCTTGCATGTCGAATTTCGTAGTTCCTTGACTATGAAAGTCAAGGAGGTTAGATGTTAGATATCTAATCTCCTTGAACACAATAGCGCTTTCTAGTAGAGAAATGAGGAACTTTGTGCTGGCGGAAACTCCCGAGATTAATTTTGCCATTATGAACTCGGCCTACTGAATTCAAATGGGTTCTTTGACATGCCAACATCGTATGACATGCGTATCGTATTTTTGCCGCCTTTCAAAAATCACTTACCACGGCCAGGGGCGAACCTGCAATCTTGGAGTTAGTAGACCGACACGCTATCCACTCACCCACCGTGGCAAGCTTAGGTATCATTGATATCAGGTAGCGAAAGTTTGAACTACTTGAAATTGAACGGAACTTGTAGCTCACCCTAGTGGTGTCCGCTTGAAGCAGCTACAGCCTCTGGGCGAGCCGAATATGTCCTCGGACACTCCCGGCATAAAAGCCATACGATAAATACATAAATAAAAAATTATTATTATTATTATTACCGGTAAGCCTCCGTGGCATAGGCGGCAGCACGCTGGCCTCTCACCGCTGGGTCCGTGGTTCAAATCCCGGTCACTCCATGTGAGATTTGTGCTGGACAAAACGGAGGCAGACAGGTTTTTCTCCGGGCACTCCGGTTTTCCCCTGTCAAAATTTCATTCCAGCAACACTCTCCACTATCATTTCATTTCATCTCTCATTCATTTAATCATTGCCCCGGAGGAGTGCGTCAGACCTCGGCAGCCGGCACAGTCCATATCCTCGCCGCTAGATGGGGGCTTCATTCATTCCATTCCTGACCCGGTCGGAGACTGGTAGCAGGCTGTGGATTTTCATTTCATTATTACCGGTATTATTATTTATTTATTTATTTATTTATTTACTTATTTATTTATTTATTTATTTATTTATTTACAGCGTATTTTCCCAATATTGGAAAGCGTTAAGCAATTTGACTCAATTCTTGACGTTCTTCTTATTTTGCCAATATTGTTTCATTCTGTTGGAGAATGCCAATTTTCTTTCGTCAGACCATTGAGGTCTGTAAGGTGTAGGTTTTGGTTGCTCTGGTTGGACTTCCCAGTTGTTCACTTTGTTACGGAAGGAGTCTCTCTCTGATGTGTCGGTTATGTTAGCAGTTCGCATGTCTTTTTGTACTTCTTTCATCCATGGTGTTGTACTTTTGAGTGATGATATGTAATCTAGTATTCTTTTGGTTAGTCGTGTATTCGGCAGTCTACTTATGTGCCCGAAGAATTTCAATCGTCTTTTTCTGAAGTTGACTTCGATGTTGAGTATTTTTCAGTTGTCTTGATTGACTGTAGACGGTACTCGTCAGGAGTGAGTCTTGCTCCCAGTATTTTGCGAATGATTTTTCTTACTTCTTTCTTGATGTCTTCAAGTTCATATTTCTTATTGAGTGTAAGTGTTTTGCTTGCGTAGATACTTGCCGGTTTGATGACAGTGTTGTAATGTCGAAGTTTGGTTTGTCTCGACACGCATTTTTTGTTATAGGGGTTTGGGATAAGTCCGAGTGCTCTCCTGGTTTTCTGGAGACGGTTTTGTTGTGAGATATTTTCGGATCCAGTTGGTTCGATAAATTCTCCCAGATATTTGAAATGTGGAACTCTTTTGATGGTTCCGTATTTTGTTTGCTTGTTGTCGCCTTTGTGACTTAGTACTTGAGTTTTCTCGAAGGATATTTGAAGTCCCACTTTTTCGGCGCATTCTTGGAGTGTTTCTATTTGTTTTATTGCGGTCTCTTGATTTTCTGTTAGTAAAACCAAGTCATCGGCGAAGGCAAGATATGGTATAGAGAGATTGTTTTTACGATAGCCAAGTGTAACTGGTTTCCAGAAATTTTGTTTCTTGAGCTCATTTTCCCATTCTTCCATGACTTTATCCAGGACAATGTTGAACAAGAGAGGGGAAAGACCATCTCCTTGTCGCACACCTGTCTGAATTTCGAAAGGTTCGGAGATTTCTCCCATAAATTTTACTTTGGATTTTGTGTTGGTCAGCGTTTGTTCAATGAGTTTCCGTGTTTTGTGATCTAATCCTCTTTCTTCAAGGATCTGGAAGAGTGATTGTCTATCGATCGAGTCGTATGCTTTTTGGAAATCGACAAATGTGCACATCACTGGTTTATTTCGAATTGCATGCATTTTGACAATGGTTTTAAGGTTGAAGATTTGTTCAGGGCAGGATCGGTTTGGTCTGAATCCTGCTTGAAATTCTGATAACTTTGGTTTGAGCTGTTCCTGTGTTCGTGTCAATAGACAAGCTGAGACAATTTTGTAGGCGACGGGAAGAAGAGAAATCCCTCTGTAGTTGTTCACGTCAGACTTATCTCCTCTTTTGTGTAGTGGGTGGATGAGTGTTGTTTTCCAGTCATCAAGTATTTTCTCTGTTTGCCATATTTCTTGGATGATTAGTGTAATTTCTCTGAGTGCATTGGGTCCTAGGTTTTTAAGTAGTTCTGCAGCGATGCCGTCTTCACCTGAGGCTTTATTGTTTTTGAGTCTATTGATGTGGGAGTGGATTTCATCTTGAGTTGGTGGTAGTGATTCTTCTGATGTGTGGTCCGATTGTTTCTTTCGGAATCTTTTCGTGGGTTCTGGGCAATTCAAAAGTCGTGAGAAGTATGTAGCTAGCTCTTAGCAATTATCTCGATTTGTCAATGCCAGTTTTCCGTCTTGTTTTCTGAAGCATAAGTTTTGTGGTGAGTACCCTTTGATTTGGTTGGCGAATGTTTTGTAGAAATCACGCGTATTGTAGTTTCTGAAGTCGTTCTCGATCGAAGTCAGTTGATCATTGATATACTTCCGTTTGATTCGTCGCAGAATTTTGGACGTCTGTTTACGTACCTCGAAGAAGATCTTCAGGTTTTTCTCAGATTTGTTACTGTTATAGGTTTGGAAGGCAGTTTTTCTGTTGTCGAGGGCGATTTCGCATTCTTGATTCCACCAAGGATGTTCGGTTTTTTAGTCAGTAGAATCAAGGTTTTGGCGGTCTCGATGATTTTTCCTTTGAAATTTTCCCTGTTTTCTGTGGGTTGTTCTTCCCATTTTTCAGCGATTTTGGAGTCGTTAATTTTGCTTATGTCGAATTTTGGGATCATTGGGGTTGTCTTGTTAAATTTTCTCCTTGGTGAGAATTTGATTTTGTGTTCGGGAGAGATAGTGGTCAGAATTATTATTATTATTGAAATGTCTATAATTTGTTGTAGTCCCCTTAAACATCCGAGCTCAAGTTGAGTGACTTGAAGTTTGTGAGCCAGACTGTACTTGTCTGTTACATTAAAGTCCAGTCAGCCATCCCTTTTCAACGTCGCCTCCTCGACCTTGACCGTGACATGGGGCAATGGAGGCCGTGAGAATAAGGTCAGCAGGGTGAGTGGGCCGCAGACAGCAGAGGCGAGAGCGCAAAAAGCCAAGCCTCTCTAATGATTTATCCTGCCTAGGGCCAGGAGTCTCCAACCCCGCCCACCCCCACCCTCCTCGCCGTCACAAGGAAGCCGAATCCTTCCTTCCGTCCGCCCGGCTTCCTTCCTGCTTGCCTGCCTGCCTGTCGCTCATTCCACTTACTTTGGTCACGTGGCCGGAGCACACTGACTTCACTTTCATTCAAGAGATAGCTTGGAGTACTTCAACTGTATAATATCATCATTAGGGCTCGGATTTTTATGTAAATACATATTTTAAGCATTTTTTTCTATAAATACATGCATTCCTGATTTTCACTTATTAGCACATAAAAGGACGTAATACAGGGTCTTTCATATAAAATAAGAGCGCCAAGCGGCGGCTTTGTTAACCGCCGCTGCGATCACCTTGGCCGAGCTTTTGGCGCGCCAAGGCCCCCTGCTTTAAGCGTGTATACAATCCTATATGATGCAGCGGCCTTGCTAGCGTGTATACAATGCTGAAATCTTACTTTAGTTAGTTAGTTAGTTATTGTTGATGAAACCGAAACCCCTGCTTGTGCTAATTTTGTAAGTGATTTATTCGGAGACCGTTCAAGATTTTCGCCAATGTCATCTAGCTCATTCTCTGTTAAAACTGTTCGTGTTCGCGCATGTTTTTTTATTGAGCACCGAGCCAGTAGTGTCAAACTTATTTGCAATTACGTGAATCTGTGCTAGTGAAGGTGGCACTTCATCAGGAAATTGCTGAACAAATGCATCACGTACCCGCCGAGCCGACTCGTACTTAAAATAAGTTTTACATAAAAAAAATACGACGTTGCAATGATAACTGTCTCACCCTCACCATGTTAGCACTTGAGGTTTAGACTGGCGACTGAGCACCTGCACGCTTATTGCAAGGTCAAGTTTGGTATTGCCAATCTGTTATTTTTATACAGTCCATCGGAACTTAAAAAATAAAATATAAAAAAACAGCCATCGTATGTACTACGCGCGCGCTTTCAATACTATAGGGGTTTCGGTTTCATCAAGAATAACTAACTAAAGTAAGATTTCAGCATTGTACACACGCTAGCAAGGCCGCTGCATCATATAGGATAGTACACACGCTTACAGCAGGGAGCCTTGGCGCGCCAAAGGCTCGGCCAAGGTGACCGCAGCAGCGGTTAACAAAGCCGCCGCTTGGCGCTCTTATTTTATATGAAAGAACACGTATTTACATTTTTTAAAATCAGCATGCTAGATCTTTCAGTTTATTGCATTTTTGTTCTGTGTTACTTCAACGGGGAAGAACCTGTGAGCTCTCTAATCTTCATGCAGAGCGTATGTCAGCTTGCAGCTGTGTTATTCTTAACTTGTCGCCCCGTGCCACTCACTGTGGAAGCCGGAGATGTCCTTGTCCATAGCCATATTGCACCACGTCTAGACCTCCCCCCTCCTCCCAGCTACCAAGAACCAGTGTCACTCTCATGCAAGTTCATGTCTGGCACTGTGAAGTGTAAGGCAGCTCTACGATGCCTAAAGTAAAAACAACTACAAGTTATCGTCTGTTGCAGAATTTAAAGATAATTTTACTTCTGATGGGGGCATTCTGTTCAGCTAACCATGTGGGAAAGCAATCATGGCTGAACAGCGATCTCAATTGACACAACACCTCAAGGGAAAGAAACATATTGCCGCAGTTTCCCGATAATCGTCTGTCATTTGTGATGGACAACCTGAAGATGTATCTCGTTGTGTATTGGAATGCTTCAGCCGTCAGTGAGCCATATAATAAATTGCATTCTTGAGTACTGCATATTGTTTATATTCACATTAATAAACTAAATTATAATTAAATATTTTTACTCTTTTGTCACATATTTGAGGTATTTTAATACATAAAACAAGTAGTTCCGTGAAGAACTATACAGCCTATTTTCATATATCCTACTCATGTTAATTGTCTCTATCAACATAAAAAAATCAGTTTGATTGTGAGATAGATTCGTAGATATTGGCAAACATCTAAATATTTTGGATGGTCGCCAGGTTGGATTTTTATTTATTTACTATTAAATGAAGATTATTGTGTACGTGTAGTATTCAAACTTCAATCGCATGATTAGGACACAAGAAGTAAAAACGTGATTTTTAAATTTCGCACAGCTGCCATCTTGTGGTTATGAAAACAATTGAAATAAATTAGATGCCAGTGGATTAACATTTGTATAAGCATTTAACTTGGAAAGTTTCACTGAACTTGGATGGTTAAATCGCGGGAAACATCCATTTAAATATTTATACTTTGCGTCGCCGCCATGTTGGATTTGTGCTCACCAGGTTACTGAAAGTCCTATAGGTGAACTTATGTTCATAGCCTCTACGAACATAAAAAATATCAGTTTGACTGCTGTAAAAGATTCATAGATATTGAGAACCGTCAACATACTTCGGATGCTCGCTATTTTGGATTGTTATATGTATAGGCCGTAGAGTTATGTACAATTTAGAAACATTATTGCGTAGCTTCACTATTCAAACTTTCACTTCGATCGCAAGATAACGACACAAGAAATAATAACTTAATTTTAAAATTTCGCACAGCCGCCATCTTGAGATTATGAAAACAATTGAACTACATTCGATACCAGTGCATTACAATATGTATAATAATTTACTGTACCACATTTCACTGCGCTCAGATGGTTAAATCACGAGAAAAGTCTATTAAAATGTTTCAAATTCGCTTGGCCGCCATGTTCGGTTTTTACTTTACAGGTTTTTGAATGTTACATAGATAACCTTGTAGCAGAGACCTTTATCATCGTACAAAATTTCAGGATGATATCTGTAATAGTTTCAGAGATATAGAATGCCAGTGAAATATTTCGCACAGCCACCATTTTGAGGTTATGTAAACAATTGAACTAAATTAGACGCCAGTGAATTATAATGTGTATAAATATTTGCTGTACCAAGTTTCATTTCGTTTGGATGGTTAAATCGCGAGAAAAGTCTATTTAAAAGTCTCAACTTCGCTTGGCAGCCATGTTGGTTTTGTAGATACCAGGTTTTTGAAGGTTTCTTAGGTGAACGTCTAGTAAAGTCCTTTATCACCGTACAAAATTTCAGGGTGATATCTGTAATAGTTTCTGAGATACTGAATGCTGGCGAATTAATTCGCACAGCCGCCATGTTGGATTGGTGAGAGACAATACAAGTTGAAGGAAACGGTCGAGGTCGGCCAGAATGGGGCTATGATCTTATCGAGTTTCAATGAAATCGCTCCAGCCGTTCAAAAGTTATTAGGGGGGCGCACACACACACCTCACACACACACACACACACACACGCACACACACACGGACAAAAGGTGATCTCATAAGCCTATTTTTTCAAAATTGAAAATAGGCTAAAAAGTCATCTCGGCACGCCGGAAGGCGGAGGTAGATTTCACCGGACAAACTTGGGGATAGGCGAAAATAGGCAGAATATGCAGGTTTTCGTAGAAGGATCGGACCTCATTTATTGAATGAAAATCCACAGCCTGCTTCCAGTCTCCGACCGGGTCTGGAATGGAATGAATGAAGCCCCCCATCTAGCGGCGAGGATATGAACTGTGCCGGCTGCCGAGGCCTGACGCACTCCTCTGGGGCAATGATTTAATGAATGACAGATGAAATGAAATGCTAGTTGAGAGTGTTGCTGGAAGGAAATGTTGACAGGGAAAACCGGAGTACCCGGAGAAAAACCTGTCTGCCTCCGTTTTGTCCAGCACAGATCTCACATGGAGTGACCGGGATTTGAACCACGGACTCAGCGGTGAGAGGCCGGCGTGCTGCCGCCTAAGCCACGGAGGCCTTAGACCTCATTTATTGCGAGAAATTATTTTATAATTGGAGCTTAATTAACTTTGTTTATCGTCATTTTATGCATATTTTAAACATTTTATTGTCTTAAAGGGACGGTAACCTTCTTGTCATTTGGGGCCATCTTTATACTTGTGGTCACACTGTCCTTATGCAAGGTTTCGACACTGATGTGTAACTATGTAACGGTCTGTTAGTTCTTCACGCAAAGTTTTATCTCCCGCAGAGATTTTGGTTGGTTCCTCAGTTTGGGGGCTGCGACAACGCGGTTATGTAACCCCAAGTACTTTGGGTGAGTGTAGAATCTGTCTGATGATCGGTGTGAATTGTGATGGATGTATTAGTCTGTAATTCAGGTAAGGACTGCAGACGGTCAATTTCAATCAGTAATTCCTAATGTTGCTACCAGATACTACCATCAACGACACCTATCTGTGAACTTGGCTACTAGATTCCACCACACCCAGCAACACGCAACGAACGTTGGATCATCCCCTCCAAAGGAAAGCATACTGAGGGATTTTAGCGCTCTTAGAAAATCCGACGACTTCGGCCGGCTTTGAACCCGCGAACTTGGGCATAGAAATTCAGCATGCTACCAGTTACGTCACCGAAGCCGCTTCTCACTTAGATGGAATTAATGTGATCTCGTGCAAGTGCGTTGTCATGGCAACGTCTGATGGCTCATCCCTCATCAATTTAGTAGTGTTGTCATGGCAACCTCTGATAGCTCTTGGCATTTTCTTATAATTCCAAAATCATTTTTCTCATCCCTTGGCGTAATGGTGGGTCATATCAAAAATTCTTTCAAACAAAAGTTTTAGGTAATTATTAGGGGAATATTGTCCATTTTTTACAGTTTTGATATTGTGCTTTTTAAGAGAGATATGATCAATGTTTCTCGAAAAACCCACTTTTTTCCACCCCTTTGGTCAATGGTTGGTGCTATCAAAAAACTCTTCAGACATACATTTTTGGGCCTTATCCAACGCATAGCATGAACTTTGAATGGATTCGATATTTCAAATATTAAGAGAGTTATAGCGATATTTCTCTTTTTCGAAAAAAAAACCCACATTGTCACCCCCGTCGACTGATTGTGCCCATTAACGAACTCGACCGAGATTTTTAGGGATACATATTATGTAAAGATTTCAAAGTGATTGGTGAAAAATTACGGAAGTTATCGTGTCCACAAGAAAGTGATATATATATATATACATAAATTATATATAAACTTTTGAACTGACGGTGGTTTTGGGGTGTAGAGGACGTGAAACGCGAAGATATGTCAAAATTTTCCGTAAGTCGAAACATGGTACCCATTGCAATAGTTAGCTTTCTAATGAAATCTACCTAAAATAAATATTTTCCCAATTTTTAGCACCTAAAAATCCGAGCCATAATCATCATCAATTCATCATATACACACATCAAAAAAGTTTTGCATAACACTTTTTTGCCATAATGCAGAGCGTATGTGGGGTTTTGGGCGAGATTATTACAAAAGAGACGGCATTCTGACAAATATCCTACAGACTTCATTCATGTGTGAAAAGAAAATTACAAACTATACGTACAGGAAGACATTTGGCCAGTTCAACAGGGATTGATATGTGTTGTAGTCTTGCCACCCTGTGACGTTTCAATAAGGAACATGGCCACCACGGGCATCCAGCAGAGCTCTTACTCGCCGTTATATACCACAGATCAAGTTGTCCAGGTTCCCTTGAGGCAGACGATCCCACTCTAGACGGCGACCTCCATGATCTCTTGGTGGGTTATGAGAGGGCGTGGACGCTGAGCAATAGCAAGCTTCAGCATATCCTAGACATGTTCGATACAGTTCATGTCTGGCGACATCGCGGGCCATTCCATTAGTTCAATGCCGGACTCCTGGAGGAAGTTTTGTACCACCACCGCTCTATCTGGTAAGTATATGCAAAACTTGTCTTGGTGTGAGTATATAAAATGCTAAGGTCTATGTTTCACAAAACTCAAGCTCTTAAACCAGAGGAAGTTAGAAGGTGTGGTTTGTGCCAAAATATTCCAAATCATCTCAATAGTACAGGAAAAAAATTGTATTTATTGAAATGTAAACGGAAATTAATTTATTTGTTTATAAAATGCTTTTAAGCAAAGGAAACAAGACGATGGCCCCTGCCAGAACTGTGCCACGTCCAGCCCGCATAACAGTCAAGCCGAGCGGGTGGTATACACATGGGGCGCATACAAGTAACCAATCGTAACAAGATGTTCAGTAAAGAACATATAGCCTACTTTCTCCTAAATGCATGGGTATTGTTATAACTCTTTGTCCTTTTCAAGGAGTATAATTGAATGTTGGTTGTAGTAGCTTGTTGAAATACAACGTGCTATAGGGATATTAAACATGAATATGAGGAGCCCTTTGCTAGTGCTACCTCTGTAAAAAAAATCATTCAATTCGGTTTCACCGTGTTTGAATTGATATGGGGAATGTATTTACACATACTTGGCCACCATATGCAAACTATTGGGCAGATGATCTTGCAGTTTGGTCAGGATATGTTTTCCACATAAAGATATGTTGTTGCAAAATTTGGTAGAGACTAGATTATTAGGTTGGTCGTATTTACATTTTAGCTTTTAACATTTGGGTGGCCGCGATTACGTTTCCGTCAAGATGGCGGTGATATAAAACATGACACTGAGGTGCCCTTTGCTACTGCTACCTCTGTACCAAATTTCGTTCTATTCGGTTTCACCGTGTTCGAATTAATAGGGGGAATCGATTTTGACACAAAGATGGCCGCCATCCGCAAACTATTACTCTAATAACCTATTAATATGGTCAAAGGATGCTCCCTCCATAAAGGTATGTTGTTGCAAAATTTGGTAGAGATCGGATGATTAGGTTAGTCGTAATTTGATTCAAGCTTTGAACATTTGTGTGGCCGCCATTACGTTTCCGTCAAGATGGCGGTGATATAAAATATGACACTGAGGAGCCCTCTGCTAGTGCTACCTCAGTACCAAATTTCGTTCCATTCGGTTTCACCGTGTTCGAATTATTAGGGGGAATCTATTTTCACACAAAGATGGCCGCCATCCGCAAACTATTAGGCTAATGACCTATTAGTTTGGTCAAAGAATGCTTCCTCCATAAAGGTATGTTGTTGCAAAATTTGGTAGAGATCGGATGATTAGGTTAGTCGTAATTTGATTTAAGCTTTGAACATTTGTGTGGCCACCATTACGTTTTCGTCAAGATGGCGGCGATATAAAATATGACACTGAGGAGCCCTCTGCTAGTACTACCTCTGTACTAAATTTCGTTCCATTCGGTTTCACCGTGTTCAAATTAATAGGGGGAATCGTTTTTCACACAAAGATGGCCGCCATCCGCGAACTATTAGGCTGATGACCTATTAGTATAGTCAAAGGATGCTCCCCCCTTAAAGGTATGTTGTTGCAAAATTTGGTAGAGATCGGATGATTAGGTTAGTCGTAATTTGATTTAAGCTTTGAACATTTGTGTGGCCGCCATTACGTTTCAGTCAAGATGGCGGCGATATAAAACATGACACTGAGGTGTCCTTTGCTAGTGCTACCTTTGTACCAAATTTCGTTCAATTCGCGTTTACCGTGTTCGAATTGATAGGGGGGGACAGACATTCAGAGTCCACACACACACACACACACACACACACAGACTCACACACATACACACACACACAGACAGACACACTTTTTTTTCGCCCTGTGTTGATCTCATAAGTCTACTTTCATTTTTTGCAAAAATCGAAAGTAGGCTAAAAATAAGCATTAAAAGAAATATAATTATCCGTGGAAGTGACGAGTTGCACTCTGATTTCATAAATATAGACAATTTGTTTATAAAGTGTGTTTTAACAAATAAATTAGACGATAGCCCCTGCCAGAACTGTGTCGCGTTGAGCCTGCATACCAATTAAACACATGCGAGAGCTTGAGGGCTGGGGGTAGAGCTGCACAAACGGATCCTCAGTTCCGATCGGTCTCCTGGAACAAGAATGAGTTAAGGGAAATTCTCATTCAGAAATTAATATTACGAGTAACGTGGTTTCAATAACGACAATTCTCGCTTGGGAAGCACGGCAGGTAGCTTTGAGAGCTGCATCAAACCAGTCAAAAGACTGAGGACTCAAACAACAACGAAATTATTTCTCCTTGAATCATCACTCCTACTTCGATTTTATTTTCAATATATATAGCCTATTTCCCTTGACGTTTTCAAGAAATACAAGATTTTTCCTGTACAGTTATATTGAGACGAATTGGAAGATAGACGAAGGAATGAAATAATTCAAAAAAGGGGAAAACTTAATTTCGGGATGGTCCTCGTAATATTTTGATCATGTCTGTATATAAACTCCCGCATGTGGTATAATCAGTATTCAGCTTCAGAACAGAAGCAGATTACACGGCGCAATTGGCAGTAATGGTGTTATATTATTATCCAGCAGTCTCCTGACTGTTTGAGAGACATGACGGTCACTCTTTACTGGCTTTAATTACATTATTAACTTCATGTCACACACAAAACCTATAAATGATGCACTTTTTAAAATGGATACTTGTCAGAAGTGTCACTTTACATTGAACAAGCCTTCAATTGCGCGCGCGTTGTGATGCGGTGGGCGTCAATCGTGACTACACGTGGCGTTTTTTTTACAGATAACCAATGTTAATGCACGTCACGTCGTATGTCCTTCTTCTACTTATTTTTGAATATAGGATACAGAGGTTTAGTCAGTTTATTACTACAGCAACTTAGATGGCATTGTAGGTAGATTTCATTAGATGATGATGATGATGATAATTGTTGTTTCAAGGGGCCTAACATCCAGGTTATCGGCCCCTAATGGTTTGGGTGATTGTGAAAGATGACATGAGAATGAAAACTATAACTAATACTCTAACGAAATGAAAATCCACAGCCTGCTTCCAGTCTCCGACCGGGTCAGGAATAGAATGAATGAAGCCCCTATCCAGTGACGAGGATATGAACAGTGCCGGCTGCCGAGGCCTGACGCACTCCTCTCGGGCAATGATTAAATGAACGACAGATGAAGTGAAATGATAGCGGAGAGTGTTGCGGGAATGAAATTTTGACAGGGAAAAGCGGAGTACCCGGAGAAAAACCTGTCTGCCTCCGTTTTGTCCAGCACAGCCCTCACATGGAGTGACCGGGATTTGAGCCACGGACCCAGCGGTGAAAGGCAGGCGTGCTGCCGCCTAAGCCACGGAGGCTTCAACTAATACTCTAATATTAACTACAAACTTACATACTAGAAGAAGAAATGGTAAACAGATAAAGGTTGAGGCAAATAAAGGACAGGAAGAAAAGAAATGCCCTCATCCCTCGGAAGAATGAGGATTGAGGGACTTGGAAGGAAGGAGAGCCATGAAAGGCAGATAGGAAAGGGGGGAAAAGGAGAGGGCCCACCCCAAGGTTAGGGAAAAAGGGGACAAAACGGACCCAGCTCAGGAATCCCTCGGGGTCGCCAACTACCAAACTCATCAGCCGTGAACCCATGAGGGAGTAGCACTATCCAGGGTGCACCGGAAGTGGTGGGGCTACAAACACCCTGCCTCCTTGAGGGCCTTGTTCAGAAGGCAGGAGACAACACAAGAAGAAAAAGAAGGCTAACCCCACGGAGAATGAGGGTATCAGGAAAGATCATACAAGGGCCAATTAATGCGGAAAAGTGAAAGACTCCCTAGGCCTCGGATACCCGATTACCGTCGGGGTTGGAAGAGAACAAGAGTTGACCAAGAGAGGTCGATAGGAAAGAAGACGGAGAGGAGGCCAGCACAAGTAAGTGGAAGCAATGCCGGTCTTAGCTGGGGTCCCGTGGTCGCCAAGCCACGTCCCACTAGATGTGAGCCCGTGGGGAATCTACCTATTGCAATGAGTGCCATGTTACAACTTCCAGATAATTTCGACATATCTTTGCGTTTCACATCTCCCAGACCCCAAAACCACAGTCAGTTCAATGGATTATATATAATTTGTGTATGTATCTATCTTTCTTGTGCTGTTGGCCTCTCACCTAGATGAACTGGGTTCGATTCCCGGTCAATGCATGTGCGATTTTCGAAGTGAATTGCCAAGTCCTGTGGTTCGGATTCCACGTAAAAAGGAGGTCGCGTGGCTCATGGTCGCATGATTAACGGTCACATAAAGCTAAAAGCTTCCTTGTTATCTTATTGTGGACACGATAACTACCGCAATTTTGGACCAAGCACTTTCAACTTTATACATAATATACTGTATATCGCCTTACAATCTCGGTCGAGTTCGTTAATGGGAAAAATCGGTCAAAGAGGGTGAGAATAGAGGGTCTTTTTTGAAAGAGTGAAATATCGGTATAACTCTCATAATATGTGAAATATCGAATCAATTCAAAATTCATACTATTGTTTGGATAAGGGCCAAATATTTATGTCAGTAGAGTTTTTTGATAGCACCAACCATTGACCAAAGGGGTGGGGAAAAGTGGGTTTTTAGAGAAACAAAAATCATCTATCTTTAATAAGCACAATTTCAAAACCGTTTAAAATGGTCAATACTCCTCTAATAACCTTAAACTTTTGTCTGAAAGAATTTTTGATATGACCCACCGTTACGCCAAGAGATTAGCAGAATGTTTTCAAAATTATAAGAAAATGCGAAATTGATGAGGGAAGAGCCATTAGAGGTTGCCATGACAACGCCACTAAATTGGTGAGGGAAGAGCCATCGGAGGTTGCCATGACAACGCCACTAAATTGATGAGGGAAGAGCCATTAGAGGTTGTCACGACAACGCCACTAAATTGATGAGGGAAGAGCCATCCGAGGTTGCCATGACAACGCCACTAAATTGGTGAGGGAAGAGCCATCGGAGGTTGTCATGACAACGCCATAGCACGAGATCACATTCAGTTTTCCATCTGTTTCTGTGGGAGATACAATTTTGCGTGAAGAAGTAACAGACGTTTGAAAGACTTCAGAGTCGAAACTTTGCATAAGAACAGTGTGACCACCAGTATAAAAATAGACCCCAAATGACGGAAAGGTTACCGTACCTATTAGACAATAAAATGTTAAAAACATGCATAAAAACACGAAAAACAAAGCTATTTAAGCTCAAATTGTGAAATACTTTCTCATAATGAGGGGTAAAAATGAGGTCTGGTCCTGCGATAATTCCCATATTTTGCCTATTTTCGCCTATCCCCTAGTATGCCCGGTAAAATATATCTTTCTCTTTCAAAAGGAGGTGATGTACAGTTTGGGAGGATCCACAAAAGCATAGTCATTTGTAATAGTGGTATGAATTCTCTCGAAGAATGACTGGAATTTGCCCATGTCCAGCTAAGAATTGAGTAAGCACAAAATTCGGAACAAGTCGATGATGAATCTCAAGGAAAGATATTTCTCGTGATAGATCCTTTCGAAGTTGAGGTCCAAATGTTATTCCACTGGAGATTTATGTAGTCTTGTTGAGTGGACGCCAGAAATTTTAGGTTTCGGTGGGAAAAAAATCGAGGTTATGGGTTCTCTGCATATTGGAATATCATAAGAATATTAATCTATTTCCGAGATAAGAGCTTTTGAAGTTTGTCAACATTGGCAAACATCTACCAAATCTTAATTCATCTATCTTTGCAGACATTTCATTGACAGTCATGTCTTAGGCTACAACTTGTATTTTTTTAATGCAAATAAGGTACATTTTTGTGGGGTTTGAAGCCATTTTTCAGAGTTGCCTTAGTAGACAAGAGTTTAGTGCTTTTCAGTCGGTCAACACGAATGTACCCAAAAGAGGATTAGGGCATACCCCAGCTCTTTTGGGTACATTCGTGTTGAACGACTGAAAAGCACTAAACTCTTGTAAGGTACATTATCTCAAACATTACTGCGCCGATCTACTTGAAATTTTCACAGTATGTCTATAAGCATATGTGCAATAATAATAATTATTATTGTAAAAGTGCACAATGTGCAAAATACAAAACTGAGTAACCTTATTCCAATCCCAATTGGGTTATTGATATATGTCGTTGTCGGCAATATTTTGGATGATATCGAGAACACTGCATAGATCACACACACATTCTTCAGTTGGTTGGTGGAATCTCTTGTTTTGGCAGAACTTGTAGCGAAGGCCATGTTTAGCGTATCGTGTCATTACGTGTCGGAGTTCACAGTTTGACTGTTTCCATTCGTCAGTCATTATGGCTTCAGTTGAGTAGAAATCATCCCAGATAGCGTTTTGCTCTTATTTGAGTATTTGAAGGGCACTTTCATAGGCCTTAGTGCGCGGCAATAGCATCTACAGTCTAATGTCTTCTATGAAGAAAATTTCATTTCTGAAGACATGTCAGTCTTGACAGCGCTGTCTTCCCGATACCCAAGAGTCTTTTCATATAGCAGGCTTTGATTTTCTCAAATGTTAATAGGTCGTTTTCTTTTAGTTCTTCCCAAATTATGTGGATTTCATAAGTCTCTATTGGTGCGATGTGCATTAATGTAACCTAGAATAATGGCTGCGTTATTTCTTATTTAAGAACATTGCATCAAAACTTTTAACTTATCAAAGAAAAAAATTACAAATATAAAAATTGAAGCAATATAATCAGGATTCTAATTTGAGCGTATTTTGTTTCAAACCTTTAACTTCAATTGTTAGGTAATCAATGTACTGATTGCTTAATATTTTTGATTTAAAAATACATTAAATGTAATGTTGATATCACTGAATGGTAATGGCATTTCAGTAACTAAACTAATTTATCTCATAAAGGTAAATGTTGTTTTATAACAATTGATTCAGCAGTTTGTGTGGTTGGAGAATATTATACAGTTTTAAAAAAGTTTATATTTCTGCCAGAATCAATACTTCAATGAAAAAATTATTAACAAAGTTGTTCTTGGAAACGGTACATGTTTCAGGGATTAATGAAAAAATGTTGTCCCCATCATCAGCCAAATATAAAGCATTAAATAAACGAAATTATTATAAAGTGTGTAGCATGCTTAGCTTCTATGCCCAAGGTCGCGGGTTCAAACCCGGCCGAAGCCGTCAGATTTTTTAAGAGCGTTAAAAATGTCTCAGTATGCCTTCCTTCGTCGGACCCATGTCATAGATTTATGGCATGTTAAAAAACCTTCCACTAATTACATCTGTGTGAAGCTAAATTGTATACGTTAAGAATGTAAACAACGCTCTTGCGTTCGTTGCCAAGAGCCGACTGCGGTGGCGTCTAGTAGCTAAGTTCTGAACTAGGCCTAGTTGTCGTTGACGGTGGCGTTTGGCGACAAAAATAGGAACTATTTGATTAATTCAAAGTTGCAGTCCCTACTTGAATTAAAAAAAACAGATACACACACTAATACAGCCATCACAATTAACACCAGTTATCAGACAGATTCCACACACAACCAAAGTACACGGGGCTACATGGCCGCGTTGTCGGAGCCCCAAAACTAAGGAACCAAATAACCAATCATTATAAAGCGTAGCACTAAACTATCAACGGTCACTTAACCTGATGTAGTGCACCATACACTGTAGGCTGTTGAATTAATTGAGGTACAGATCAAATTAATGTGGTTGTGACGGTTAAGTGACCATTGATCGTTTAGTGCTACGTTTTATAATAATTTCATTATTTTAAAGCTTTACACTTGGCTGATGAAGGGGACAAATATGGTTCATTAGTCCCCGAAACATGTACCGTTTCTAAGAACAACTTTGTTAATAATGTTTTCATTAAATTATTGATTCTGGCGGAAATATTAGTACATTATGCAACGAGCCTATAATGGCAATAATTGAGACACGAGTTTGTTTATAAAACGTGCGAAGCGAGTTTTATAATTTCCATACGAGTGTCTCAATTACCATTATAGGCGAGTTGCATACGACTGCTTATGTGCAACGATAATCATAACTTTATTATAAGTTTTAAAAAAATATTCATAAATATCTGTGGGATTCATTCGCTTCAGTTAGTGAACAGAGCGCGCTGGTTTTGCTTACTGAACAGAGAGCATGCGTGGATCAAAGACCTTCGGAAGCAGAGACCATATACTTTGCTTGGCAATGCTATTGTTTACGGCCTGCATGATGTCTAGTGCCGATCAAGAACTAGCATTCACTAATATTGTCACCGAAGTCGTTTGAAAGCAATGCGCTGTGTAGAAATTGGAATTTGGGATATTAAGGTACATGGCTATTTCTTGTCTCATATTCGCCAGTTTATTTACGCGAACATTTGGGACGGAGCACTTTCCATGTCGGTAATTTATGTAGAAGGATGCTAACTTCTTGAGGTAGATTCATAAATTTCTTGCATATGTCATAGTATTATCTTGTTACCGTAAAGGTTCGGGCTGATTTTGTCTTTATGTTGGGGATTGTAACTACAATGGTTGATCCGATATCCAATTTGAACTTTCAAATCATGTAACGGTAATTCATGTCCGACATGTTGGATTTTGAGTGCATGCGCGAAGCTATCTTTACCTAATTGGTCAATGAATGAGCTATGATTGGCTGGAGGAACTGTCTCATAATTAACAAGAAGTTCCGTGACGAACTAAAGAGCCTACTTTTCTTATAATTTAAGATTCATGCCAATAATTAATCTATATGGATCTATCTAGAATAATGACGAAATTAAGTTGGTAATATCGACATTTCTAATTAATTCGAAATACTGTATACCTGGCATAATGTAGCCTAATAGAGAACTACAGTTGGCTGCCCTGGTGACTGAATATATTCTTAGTTCCATCTCTTAAGGTACAGAATAAAAAAATTGGTTGAAGTCCAATGGATAGCACGGACGTTACATGCAGTTAAACATCTAACAGCGTGCGTAAAATCATGTTGGCAACAATGACATACATGTATTGGTCAGAAATAATCTGAAATAGTATGATCTATGGTTGTGTGAATTTTGAATGAAATCTATTATTTAGTATAGAAGTTACATGCATTTTAAATTTGGACCTATCAGCAGACTTAGAATCATGTTGGCTGCACTGACGTATATTAGTTACTCCATATTAATCTAGAATGCCAGGTACTATACGTGTGCAAAGTTTTAGAGCTATTGGCTTGCATACTTTCTGATATATTGATATTAGGGTAACAAAAATAGAGAAAGTATTTATTAACAGTTGGCAGCCCTGGTTACTATTAAGAATCGGCATAGTCATATCTATTATGGTACACATAGCACATACGAAATTTGGTTGAAATCCAAATGATAGTATAGAAGTTATATGTATTTAAAGTTGGACCTCTCAGCAGGCTTAGAATCATGTTGGTAGCACTGACGTATATAAGTTACTCCAAATTAATATAGAATGTCAGGTACTATACGTGTGCATAGTTCAAAGCTGTCGGCTTGCATACTTTCTGATATATGTGTATTTGGATACAAAACAAGAAGTTCCGTGACGAACTAAAGAGCCTACTTTTCTTAAAATTTAAGATACATGCCAATGATTAATCGTAATGGATCTATCCAGAATAATGACGAAATTAAGTTGGTAATATCGAAATTTCTAATTAGTTCGAAATACTGTATACATGGCATAATGTAGCCTAATAGAGAACTACATTTGGCAGCCCTGGTGACTGAATATATTCTTAGTTCCATCTCTTAAGGTACAGAATACAAAATTTGGTTGGAGTCCAATGAATAGCATGGACGTTACATGCAGTTAAACATTGGATCTAACAGCGCACGTAAAATCATGTTGGCAACAGTGTCATGCATGTATTGGTCAGAAATAATCTGAAATAATATGATCTATTGTTGTGCCAATTTTGAATGAAATCCATTGGTTAGTATAGAAGTTACATGCATTTTAAAATTGGACCTATCAGCAGGCTTAGAATCATGTTGGCAGCACTGACGTATATTAGTTACTCCAAAGTAATCTAGAATGGCAGGTACTATACGTGTGCAAATTTTAGAGCTATTGGCTTGCATTCTTTCTGATATATTGATATTAGGGTAACAAAAATAGAGACAGCATTTATTAACAGTTGGCAGCCCTGGTTGCTCTTAAGAATACGCATAGTCATAGCTGTTGTGGTACACATAGCACATACGAAATTTGGTTGAAATCCAAATGATAGTATGGAAGTTACATGTATTTAAAGTTGGACATCTCAGCAGGCTTATAATCATGTTGGTAGCACTGACGTATATAAGTTACTCCAAATTAATATAGAATGTCAGGTACTATACGTGTGCATAGTTTAAAGCTGTCGGCTTGCATACTTTCTCATATATATTGGTATTTGGATAAAAGAAATTAAGAGCATTTTTAACAGTTGGCAGCACTGGTGGTTCATAAGAATACGTTCAGTCATATCTGGTTATGTACACATACAACATACGAAATTTGGTTGAATTACAATTGATAGTGTAGAAGTTATATGCATTTAAATATTGGACCTATCAGTAGGTTTATAATCATTTTGGCAACACTGCCATGTATGGCCTTCTGGAAATTAAACTGCAATATTATTATCTATATGTGTGCCGATTTTGAAATAGCTCCCATTCATACCTTCCAAAATATCCAACAAGGAGCTCAAATTTCAATTGCGATTTTTCAGCAGTTGGTAGCACTGACATCATTTTCAAATATGGCCGTGAGATATTCAGGTATAGATCTTTACTCCTACCAAATTTTATTTCGATTACTCCAGCCGTTTAGGAGTTGATAAGGGGGGGGGGACACACACAGCCAGACAGACAGACAGACAGACAGACGGACAGACAGACAGACAGACACACATTTTCCCGGATCGATCTCATAAAACTACTTTTTCCTCATTTTTGCAAAATGTGAAAAGTAGGCTAAAAATGAGAGCATTTATTATACCCTTCCAGGGCCTTCTAGGATGCTGAATCTTATCTCGGGCGCGGCTCGTTCGGTGGCTAATTAACACTTTACATCCTAGGAATTCGAAAATTTGGATCATGGGAACTTAAAACTATAAATCATATGCCAGGGGAACAAGGAAACAAAAATTTATTCTTAGAAGACTACAAAACAAAAAAAACAATCCCATAATAAAACGTAGAACCACAACAAAATAAACTGCGTCATCACTGTCCTTCTCTGCCATAAAGTCCACAGAGATGGTACAACCAGGGTACCTTAAATCTAATTAGTTCGGGCAAAGCCTCAGCTTTCCCCTGATCAAACACTGCAGGATCATGGAACTCCAAAAAAAAAAAAAAACCAAATAAAATAAAATCCCAAAAAAAATCAAAGTGACGCGCTCTCACCCCAGGTGAGTTCAAAATGGAACAACAAAAGACTAAATTAATGCCACAAGAAATGAATCATTACGTTAATCAGATCATAACACTATACACTCCAACGGAGCATCAAATCAACTGAATTTTACAAGATGGAACCTCATTTTACCGCTCTTATATTGGAAAAGTGAATCGTACAGACGAGACCGTTCCGTTTGGCAAACAGACCTCCCTTCACGACCTCCGTTAGAGTCGTGTACGGTCAGCATGCAGTGCGGCCACACAAACACTACATTAAGCTACAACGTGCCTATCTCATTCACATACAACAGTTCCCGTGTGAAACATTTATCAAGACAATCATTAATACCGTCTAGCGGCCACCCGGAGGGTACAAAATCTGATACACTAGTAACGTGGGTTCACAAAATAAAATCAAAACACAACAGACCAAAATCCCAGAATTAACAATAAAATATGTAAACAAACCAGCCATTTTAACTTTGACCAATTAACCCCGAACAGACTCAAGGCCAAGCAAAGCACCCCGTGGCGAGGAGTGGCTACCTGCTTTCACTCCCTCCACAGCTGATGTATACTGACTGAAGCATGAGCTCACCATAGCCCAATTTAACAAGCCCCGCAGAATCATCACTTAGCACGCTGCCTACGGGCGTCAGATCGACCCCAGCATCACGGCCGTGATTTTTACCTCGTGGGAATTACCTCGTCCACGGAATTACCAAAATACTTACGTGGTTCTGAACATCCACGACTTACCAATATGGGTGGGTACCAACCTCCACCAACTCAACCAAATACACGTGGGCACAACATCCACGACTTACCAATATGAGTGGGTACCAACCTCCACCAACTCAACCAAATACACGTGGGCACAACATCCACGACTTACCAATATGAGCGGGTACCAACCTCCACCAACTCAACCAAATACACGTGGGCACAACATCCACGACTTACCAATATGCATCAGTACATCCAGCCATACTCCCATTTAAATACCTCAAATCGCCGGGTTTGCCTGCCTTGTCCGTCACCAATCGAAGATTGCAACAAAAACCATTACCTGGTAGAACTTACCACAGTCGATCCACGAACCTGATTTACCACAAAATATTCAATATGCTCTGGTTTGCTTACGACCACTGTACAAACTCTCACCCCACCTTCTCAACTGAAAATGTATCTACAGTGACAGTAGCTGATGGCCAGATTTCCCCTGAATGATAATCTCCCCAAACTACATTGAAAACCATGACCACACGATACATATTTACACGCACGTTGCAGCAACAAACACAACAACAAAAACACAACTAACATTAAGAAATTGAATATGTACACAGCCATTGCACTTATGCTGATCCGTACACCCCTAACTAAATTATGCAAGATAATTTGCTGTACTTATCACTATTCCTGGGTCCCAGACTGTCTCCATCATCGCGGCGTGCCCCAAGGTTTTGGGTTTACGCCCTCATTCCTCGCATGACGAATTCCATAGTTGAAGATCCTCCCATTGTTCCAATCTCGGCATCAGCTTCCTCTTGCTTCAGGTACCTCGTGGTAACGAAGAACACAGAAATACACAATTGTTTTAATGCGACATTCAAGAAAGTAACACGCACTCACTGTTCCGGACCGATAATCCTATCATTCTCCTAAATGCTACCATCTGAACTACTCAATTCATCCAGATCGTCCACCGTAGCTCCTATCGACACAACTTATATGTTTATCTAGCGCAATGGCTAGCCTATTTCTCAGCCGAACTTGTACTCGCGAACTGGCGCATATCAATGTCTTAACTCGCCACTAACAAGAACTCGCACTCGTATGCTATAGTATCTAGACATGATCTCAAAAATAAAACGCCCCGCTATCTCCATTTCACCATCTGACATGAAAATTAACAGAGTCCAAAATCACGAACTCGACTGACGTGGAGCGTCCGTGACAGAATCACAAAATTGACTGACCTAACTCTCTCAGTTGGAGCTATTTAAGTTTTTGAGGCATAACCGGCCATAGGAGGGGGAAATATGAGATTTATTTCCAAAAATAATAGCTCTGTCCCGAATTGACTTATATCACTGCACTCATCGTAATCTCAATGTCTCATTGGTGATGTCCTTTCCAAGAATCGATCGTGGGCTCCTTATCAAATGAACTCAATAATCATCCCTCATTGTCTGCCAATTTACGCGCCAAACATGGCTTGGTGACGCTTATCCACTCATTGGCTGATGCTGAAACGCCCCCACATCAGGCATTTTATACTGAATTAAATCAGCCTTACATCCAAATTGCATCAAATTACATTTCTGGGAGGTTGAGAGTCTCCCGCTTCCATACATGCAACTCTCATTGCTCTCCGGTCATTAATTCATAAGTAGGTCACATTTGGGCGGCACCAAAACTTGGAGCTGTGACCTCGCCAAACTGCAATTTTCCCACACAAATTCCTGCGTTCAACGACCTGCCTGTCCTACCCTCGCTCGTCTTCTCACGGTACAATGTACTCCCACGGCACACCCTGGAAACCTGCTAAGTGCATTTATGACCACTCAACCCTCCTGCTATTCTTCGTACACGTCTCTGCACACATCCAATAAAAGTATTTGCCGCCTCTGTACTCTGCATCTGCTGTGCCGGTCTGCGTATAGAATTAATGTTGGAAACACAAACTTGAGACTAGATGGATATGCAATATGCCATAAGGTCTCATTACTCCCTCACAAGGTTAAAAATCAGGGTAAGCATTACATGATTTTTAGCACTCCACACGGCTGCTACGAGGTTCCTTTCCTCCGTCTCTACTTTGGACCCCCCTTCCTGGGTTGCTCTGAAATGACAGGGTGTCTCACTCCCTTCTCTAGCATGCCGGCCGGATTATGTCAGGCCTCTGGCTCCTTTGGACTACCTGCGTGCGCTAGACAATGTCTCTCCCCTCTCTCTCCTTCTCCGAGCAATGGCCTCCACTTGCCTGTAGCAATCAGGTGCTTGTTGTAAACATCGGCCCGTGTTTACATCTGAGGACCGCCCCATGACCTGTCCTATTCTTCCAGAGTTTTGCTATTAATTTAACTCTATGATCTCGGCATGGTTTGCTGCAGCGGCCCTGGGCTCATCGTATGGTTCCAGTGGATAGTAAATTTTTAAATTAGAAATGTTGTAGATGGGAGTGTTTCCAGTACTGATCTCTTCCAATTTGTATGCGTTGTTTCCCAAATTTCGAATTATGCGGAACGGGCCCGTGTAAGGTGGTATGAATTTATGGAACACCTTCGCTGCTGGATCAGATACAGGTTGGCGCTTAACAAGGACCAACTCGCCCAGTTCCAGTGCACGGTGAAACCGCTTTCCTCGTACCCGGCGCAATCTCCGGTCTGCTTGCTTTCTAAGGTACACAGCTGTCCTTTCCACTCTCAGGGCTGGTGCTGGTCTAGGATCCATGGGACAGTTTAATACTCTATCCCATGATCTCACTGGATATTCGTTCAAGTGTAGAACGCTCGGTATTTGACCGGTCGACTCATGTCGTGTGGAATTTATGCAGATCTCTATTTTCTTCAGGGCGTCCACCCACTTGTAATGCGCGTCAGGGATGAAGATTTTACAGAATTTAGATACTTCACGAAAAATTCTATCCGAGGGGTTCGACTGGGGATAACGGACACTACTTAATACATGCTTAATCCCTAGCTCCGCTAATCCTCTCTTGAATTCGGCGCTGGTGAAGTAACTACCGTGGTCCGACAATATGAACTCTGGTTTACCCATCCTAGGTATGACTTTATTCCTTAATTGATTGAGCAGCTGTTTTGAATTTGTTTTCTGGACGGCGCAAAGTACCACGTACTTGGAAAAGACGTCCACACAGGCCAAAAGGTGCCGGCATCCTCTTCTCCCTTTAGGTAACGTGCCATAACAGTCAGTGGCCACGAGCTCCAATGGTTTTTGTGGCAACAAAGGTCTCGGGTACTGTTTCATCAAGAAATTGTTAGGCTTGACCCTCTGGCACGTATCGCACGTCTTTAACACTTCGCATATTGTGTTCCTCATTTTTGGCCACGTGAATGCCTCGCCTAGTGTCGCTTCCGTTTTGTCTGTCCCGGCATGCCCTAAAGTATAGTGCGCATGCCACACTAGCTTTCGCTGGAGAGAGGCAGGAACCAATATCCTCATCATGGTATGGTCCTGGTCCACAAATCTATGCAAGAGATTATTGAAATAATTGTAACTATTAGCTCGAGCTTCCGCCTCACGGTATTCCGGGCTTCCGGGTACCAATTCCCTCTTGAAATATCTGATAATCATTCCCATCCACGGTTCCTTCTCCTGCTCCGCCTGAATGTTGCTTAACTCCCGCAGGAAATCCTGGTCTTGCTGCGTGAGCTCAATCTGATGGACCCTTGCTTCCACGGTGCTTCCGCCTTCTTCCGGGTTCCGGCTTAGAATATCCGGGATCACGTTTAATTTTCCAGGGCAAAATTCCATCTGTAGGTCAAATTGCTGCGCATAAATTGACCATCTATTCAGCCTCTCAGAAAGCATAGCCGACTTAAACAAAAACGTCAATGCCTTATGGTCAGTTCTAATTATTATGGGAAAACCATAGATAATCTTCCTCCATTGTTCGAGGGCATGAATTATCGCCAATAATTCAATCTCTGAGACTGTATAATTCTTCTCGTGCTTGCGCAATCTGCGGCTAGAGAACGCCAGATATATGCGACTCTGCGGGTTGCTGGCATCTTCCTGGTATAACATGGCCCCGACACCTATCATAGACGCATCGGCCTGTATGATAAATTTGCGAGTAAAGTCTGGATATCCTAGCTTTACACTATTTGCTAGTAGCTCCTTCGTTGCGACAAATGCCTTCTCGCTCTCCTCGCTCCACTGCCAACGATTTTTTTTCCGAAGCTCTTGGAGTGGTGCCACTATCTCCGTATATCCTGGGCAATTCTCGCGGAAAAAGTTCGTGATGCCTAAAAACATTCTGATGTGCTTCACTCTGGTTGGTCTTGGGAAATTTCTAATTGCTTCAATCTTTGCCGGATTGGGTCGAACTCCTTCTCCATCGATGATATGGCCTAGATATAAAATCTCTTGCTGAAAGAAATGCGACTTCTTGAGGTTGATCTTAAAATTTGCCCTATTGAGGTTCTTTAACAGTTTCTCTAAATTTACCATATGTTCCTCCGCTGTGCTAGACGCAAGCAAGATGTCGTCCACGTATCTTACGGTCATTTCCTTAACCTCTGTTAAATTCCGATCCAAAGCTCTAATGAGTGCAGACCCGGCCGTCTTGACACCAAATGGGAGCCTAGCGAAAACCCAGCTCTGGTTGTCGAACAGAAATCCAGTCAGCAACTGTGATTTCTCCTCCAGTTCGATACGGTAATAAGAGCTCGAGAGATCAACTGACGAATAAATCTGTTTTCCTCGAAAACGCTTCAAAACGTCCTTAATTATCGGCGCTTTGTCATGCTCCGGTATAAGGCGTGCATTCAAGGTGCGACTGTCGAGACACACCCTCACAGATCCATTGGGTTTCGCCACTGCAAGTATCGCATTTAAATACGGTGTAGGTGTCTTTCTGATTATACCTGCTTTCGCCATTTCACCAATAATTTTCCTAACCTCCGGATAGTGTTTCTCTGGAACGGGGTAAAGTTTGCTTTTAAATGGTGACCAGTCGTCCACCTGCATGGCGTAGCGGAAATTTAGAATTTTTCCTAGCATTGTGTCGAACGTTGATGCCTGCTCTCTCAAAATATTTTCTAGGCGTGCCCTGCCTTCGCTGTCCAACCTGACCTCGCTCAGTTTTTCCTGTAATAGCTTCTCAAATGTTTGTTCGGCTCCGTCAACTTCCACGGCCGTATTCCAGATCTCTCTCAGTGTAGGTTCCCTAACGTGCATGGGTTGCGGGTTCGAATGTTCCTCCCGCGTTTCATTCTCGGCCTCCTCTGGTATTGTTTCTAGCATCCACATATCTGCCTCGCGCTCCACGTTCACCTCGTTCATATGTAAATTTACGTTGCTTAACCCTTCCACGTTCTTGAACGAAATTGTGTTCTCATGCAGGTCTATCACTGCCCGGTGGTCGCATATGAAATCCACACCAAGGATGATGTTGAAATTTATGTTGGCCATAACCATGAAGTTCTGTGATAGAATATGGCCCATTATATCCAAATCTAGATGTACTTGGTATTTGCATACTGCTGACTTCTCCGGAATAACTCCTCTGATTTTTATCTGTGGGACAGGTAATGTGGGTATTTTGTTCTGCTTGTTTAGCATCTTAACTAAAGCTTCAGATGCCAGGCACAGTTGTGACCCAGTATCCACGAGAGACCGGACCCTGACTCCACCGATTCTTGCTATGATAATAGGTAACTTGCGTAATCCCTGCTGTTTTGGTTGACTGAGCTCATTTAAAAAGTCGTCTGATGTAGCGACCCATTCCTGTATGTGTGCGACTAACCAGTTATTTCCCTCTTGCTCCTTTCTGAGACTGTCTTCTTGGTCTACCACCGAGTTTTTTTTTTTTTTGTGCACGGCACCCTGCTGTCCGGTACCATTGCGCTCCTCTCTCTCTTGCATTACTAGCTCGCTTTCTGCCCCCTGTATATCTGGGTTATGCCTGTTCTCCATGGTGTGTTTCCATTTTTCTCTCTGTGCTTCCTGTTCCTGGTGCAACTCGCTTAAATATCGCTGAGTCTCCTCGTACCGACTATTCCAATCCTGTCTATAGTCTTGCGTGGGCTCCTGCCTTTCTTCCCGCCTTCCGGGCCACGGCCGCCTCCCATCTCTCTCATGTTCGTAAGGGCCATTTCTTCTTCGCCATTCATCCCTTCTCTGTTGGTACGGCTGCCAGTTCCTTCCGCGGTGCTGTCCCCATTTTCCTCGTTCATGTCCTTGGTATCCGTTCCGCACATTATTTTCATCCCTGCGCTCGTATGCTGGCGGTCCGGTGTTCGTACCCTGACTTCGCTTGCTGGCACCAGTGTCTTGCTGTAACACAGCCGTGTTAACCTGTCCTACGGCTCGCACGTTCCGCATCTGAGGTTGCATTGAAGTGTCATCAAGCTGTCGGAGCACTTCCTCAGCTTGTACCGCCTTATTGACGTTTGCGGCCACTAGTATCTGCTGGACGCTGGCGGGTAATTGCTTGCCGATGGTCATTATCATGTCTGCTTCCCCGGGAGCAACATCAAGATCCCTCATCAATAACATCTGTTTTGTGAAATAATCCGCGTAACGTGTGGGCTGCGTAGCATGGTACTTTCTACTGTACAGCTCCATCCTGAGGCTTAGCTGTGCCGACTGCCCCCAATATTTTCTTAGGAACGCCGATTTAAACCCTTCAAAGTCCTCGAAAGTGAACCTGAAGCTCTGGTACCAGGTCAAAACTTCATTCCTTAACATTTTCTCTAAAGCTCTGAGCTGTCTATTTGGCGGTACTGCGTGATCGGCAAAGAATGATTCCACCTCCTTAATGAAAGATTTGGGTGTTACTGATCCATCATTTGTGTATCTCCGAGGTCTGACCTCTTGCATTCTTATAACCTGTACGTATTGCGTGGCTAGTTTATTCTCCATTGGTGTCGATGCTTGTCCGCGAAATTGGTGGAATCCCTCTGTAGTCTCACCTACCGTAGCCTTCTCGATCGCCCCCTGGCTTGCTTCTCTTTCGCTACGTACTGTGGCTGCGGTAATCCCATCGCTTTTATTCGTTCTCATTTCCAACATGAAATCATCATGTTCCAGAGTTCGTATCTCAGCTTTGATAATTTTCCTATCTTGCTCATCCATTCTGGCTAGGAATTGTTTCTCGACCTCTCTGATCCGTTCTTGGTTCTCTTCCATCTGTTTAAATATTTTCTGTCTATCTTCTTTCCCTTCGACTCCTATCTGCAGGCACGTCTTATTTCCTCTTTCATTCTCAAGTATCTCTCTTCGTCTTTCTTCCCTCCTGCTCCGTTATTTTCTTCCAACCGATTTAGCCTCTCACCAATTAAAGCGTTACTCTCCCGCAGGTCCCCTCTTATTGCTGCCTGCTCTGCTTCTAACTCGCTCCATTTCTCTGCTGCTTGCAATTCCCCCCTTTCTACGTCTTCGTGCATGTCTCGCACGGCTTTATTTAGCTCTGCTATCTGCCCCTGAGCCATGATATTTCCCTCTTCGAGTATGTCTAGCCTGCCTTTCATCTCCTCCTGTGTCAGTTTTAATCCTTCCGCACTCAAATTGCATGCTAACTCTATTTGGTTTAGTTTAGCGAATGTCTTCTCCTCGCTAAGCGCGATCGCCTCTCTCAATGTTCCCTCCATGCGCTCTAATTGTATGCCCGCGTCTGCTTTAATGTCTAGCGTAAGCTTCGCGAATTGTTCCGATAATTGTCCGCTAGTGTCTGCCTTCAAATCTGCCTTTAAATGTTCATTGTTTGCGGCTATAATTTGATTTAACTGTTCGCTATTGTCGGCCATCAAATCTGCTTTTAAGTGTTCACTGTTCTCGGCTATAATTTGAGTTAACTGTTCGCTATTGTCTGTTTTCATGCGCTCTAGTTGTTCGCTGGTGTCAGCTTTCAAGTCTGCCTTTAATTGGGCACACATCGCTTCCATAATGGCTCGCACTTCCTCTGAAGAAGCCATCTCCTACACCACACAAAATACACTTATCTGAGAAATAGGGGCATGCCTTAATGAGGAGATAATCTGTTAGCGCTAAAATGAGTTCCTTTTTGTTCCATGTTCTGCCTCCCCCAATTACTTTAGTCAGCTCAATTATTTACGTACCCCATAAGCAAATAGCTATCCAAGCTGCATATTGAGCTTCCTACGTGACGCACACTCCCTTAAAGTTTTCTTGAATAAATTATTTCATCCTTACACTCGCGGTTTTTACGTTAATTTATCCCAGACTTGCTAATAAAGATATTAACAATCTATAGGCTACCAGCCTTCCTATTTCATTTTCACTGGAGTTTGTTACTATCAAAATTCAAATCGGGCGCCCAGCTGACATGTCTCTACTTTACATTTGCAATAAAAAATATCAACTGTATTTCTAATACAAACTCCATGATTTTACACCCCTTTTATTTACAATAAATCAGCCACACCCACGTTGGGCGCCATCATATACTAACCCTAGCCGTACGAATCATACGCAAAATCCACCACGGATGGCAGATTTTACGATGAGCACCGACTAGCTCAAACAGGCATATGACTTTCCACATGATCCAATGAATTAGATATCAAACAACAATGCAATCAACTAGAGATGGATGGCTAATGCACCATCACATAACCCCTATATACCCATCCAGGGCCATCTAGGATGCTGAATCTTATCTCGGGCGCGGCTCGTTCGGTGGCTAATTAACACTTTACATCCTAGGAATTCGAAAATTTGGATCATGGGAACTTAAAACTATAAATCATATGCCAGGGGAACAAGGAAACAAAAATTTATTCTTAGAAGACTACAAAACAAAAAAAACAATCCCATAATAAAACGTAGAACCACAATAAAATAAACTGCGTCATCACTGTCCTTCTCTGCCATAAAGTCCACAGAGATGGTACAACCAGGGTACCTTAAATCTAATTAGTTCGGGCAAAGCCTCAGCTTTCCCCTGATCAAACACTGCAGGATCATGGTACTCCAAAAAAAAAAAAAAAATCCAAATAAAATAAAATCCCAAAAAAAATCAAAGTGGCGCGCTCTCACCCCAGGTGAGTTAAAAATGGAACAACAAAAGACTAAATTAATGCCACAAGAAATGAATCATTACGTTAATCAGATCATAACACTATACACTCCAACGGAGCATCAAATCAACTGAATTTTACAAGATGGAACCTCATTTTACCGCTCTTATATTGGAAAAGTGAATCGTACAGACGAGACCGTTCCGTTTGGCAAACAGACCTCCCTTCACGACCTCCGTTAGAGTCGTGTACGGTCAGTATGCAGTGCGGCCACACAAACACTACATTAAGCTACAACGTGCCTATCTCATTCACATACAACAGTTCCCGTGTGAAACATTTATCAAGACAATCATTAATACCGTCTAGCGGCCACCCGGAGGGTACAAAATCTGATACACTAGTAACGTGGGTTCACAAAATAAAATCAAAACACAACAGACCAAAATCCCAGAATTAACAATAAAATATGTAAACAAACCAGCCATTTTAACTTTGACCAATTAACCCCGAACAGACTCAAGGCCAAGCAAAGCACCCCGTGGCGAGGAGTGGCTACCTGCTTTCACTCCCTCCACAGCTGATGTATACTGACTGAAGCATGAGCTCACCATAGCCCAATTTAACAAGCCCCGCAGAATCATCACTTAGCACGCTGCCTACGGGCGTCAGATCGACCCCAGCATCACGGCCGTGATTTTTACCTCGTGGGAATTACCTCGTCCACGGAATTACCAAAATACTTACGTGGTTCTGAACATCCACGACTTACCAATATGGGTGGGTACCAACCTCCACCAACTCAACCAAATACACGTGGGCACAACACCCACGACTTACCAATATGAGTGGGTACCAACCTCCACCAACTCAACCAAATACACGTGGGCACAACATCCACGACTTACCAATATGAGCGGGTACCAACCTCCACCAACTCAACCAAATACACGTGGGCACAACATCCACGACTTACCAATATGCATCAGTACATCCAGCCATACTCCCATTTAAATACCTCAAATCGCCGGGTTTGCCTGCCTTGTCCGTCACCAATCGAAGATTGCAACAAAAACCATTACCTGGTAGAACTTACCACAGTCGATCCACGAACCTGATTTACCACAAAATATTCAATATGCTCTGGTTTGCTTACGACCACTGTACAAACTCTCACCCCACCTTCTCAACTGAAAATGTATCTACAGTGACAGTAGCTGATGGCCAGATTTCCCCTGAATGATAATCTCCCCAAACTACATTGAAAACCATGACCACACGATACATATTTACACGCACGTTGCATCAACAAACACAACAACAAAAACACAACTAACATTAAGAAATTGAATATGTACACAGCCATTGCACTTATGCTGATCCGTACACCCCTAACTAAATTATGCAAGATAATTTGCTGTACTTATCACTATTCCTGGGTCCCAGACTGTCTCCATCATCGCGGCGTGCCCCAAGGTTTTGGGTTTACGCCCTCATTCCTCGCATGACGAATTCCATAGTTGAAGATCCTCCCATTGTTCCAATCTCGGCATCAGCTTCCTCTTGCTTCAGGTACCTCGTGGTAACGAAGAACACAGAAATACACAATTTTTTTAATGCGACATTCAAGAAAGTAACACGCACTCACTGTTCCGGACCGATAATCCTATCATTCTCCTAAATGCTACCATCTGAACTACTCAATTCATCCAGATCGTCCACCGTAGCTCCTATCGACACAACTTATATGTTTATCTAGCGCAATGGCTAGCCTATTTCTCAGCCGAACTTGTACTCGCGAACTGGCGCATATCAATGTCTTATCTCGCCACTAACAAGAACTCGCACTCGTATGCTATAGTATCTAGACATGATCTCAAAAATAAAACGCCCCGCTATCTCCATTTCACCATCTGACATGAAAATTAACAGAGTCCAAAATCACGAACTCGACTGACGTGGAGCGTCCGTGACAGAATCACAAAATTGACTGACCTAACTCTCTCAGTTGAAGCTATTTAAGTTTTTGAGGCATAACCGGCCGTAGGAGGGGGAAATATGAGATTTATTTCCAAAAATAAAAGCTCTGTCCCGAATTGACTTATATCATTGCACTCATCGTAATCTCAATGTCTCATTGGTGATGTCCTTTCCAAGAATCGATCGTGGGCTCCTTATCAAATGAACTCAATAATCATCCCTCATTGTCTGCCAATTTACGCGCCAAACATGGCTTGGTGACGCTTATCCACTCATTGGCTGATGCTGAAACGCCCCCACATCAGGCATTTTATACTGAATTAAATCAGCCTTACATCCAAATTGCATCAAATTACATTTCTGGGAGGTTGAGAGTCTCCCGCTTCCATACATGCAACTCTCATTGCTCTCCGGTCATTAATTCATAAGTAGGTCACATTTGGGCGGCACCAAAACTTGGAGCTGTGACCTTGCCAAACTGCAATTTTCCCACACAAATTCCTGCGTTCAACGACCTGCCTGTCCTACCCTCGCTCGTCTTCTCACGGTACAATGTACTCCCTCGGCACACCCTGGAAACCTGCTAAGTGCATTTATGACCACTCAACCCTCCTGCTATTCTTCGTACACGTCTCTGCACACATCCAATAAAAGTATTTGCCGCCTCTGTACTCTGCATCTGCTGTGCCGGTCTGCGTATAGAATTAATGTTGGAAACACAAACTTGAGACTAGATGGATATGCAATATGCCATAAGGTCTCATGGCCGTGAGATATTCTGGTATAGATCTTTACTCCTACCAAATTTTATTTCGTTTACTCCAGCCGTTTAGGGGTTGATAGGGGGGGGGACACACACACACACAGCCAGACAGACAGACAGACAGACAGAAGGACAGACAGACAGACAGACACACATTTTCCCGGATCGATCTCATAAAACTACTTTTTCCTCATTTTTGCAAAATGTGAAAAGTAGGCTAAAAATGAGAGCATTTATTAACAGTTGGCAGCGCTGTTGGCTCTTAAGAATACGCTCAGTCATATCTGTTTATGTACACATAGCACATACGAAATTTGGTTGAAATCCAATTGATAGTGAATAAGTTATATGCATTTAAAATTTGGACCTATCAGCAGGCTTATAATCATTTTGGCAACACTACCATGTATGGCCTCCTGGAAATTAAACTGCAATATTATTATCTATACGTGTGCCAATTTTGAAATAGCTCCCATTCATACCTTCCAAGATATCCAACATGGAGCTCATATTTCAATTGCGATTTTTCAGCAGTTGGTAGCACTGACATCATTTTCAAATATGGCCGTGAGGTATTCATGTATAGATCTTTACTCCTACCAAATTTTGTTTCGATTGATGCAGCCGTTTAGGAGTTGATAGAGGGACACACACAAACAGCCAGCCAGACAGACAGACAGAAGGACAGACAGACAGATAGACACACATTTTTGCAAAATGTGAAAAGTAGGCTAAAAGCAGTACTATAATAACCATCATTACGATACAGTTTTCTGACATATAATATATACATTTCAACATCGTCGAACATAAACCTTTTTTAAAATTGTATAAGCACATCAATACGGAAACATTATGAGTGATTTAAATAATAGAATGGATGATATTAAGAAACTGAACTGTTTTGACCAACTTTCAGTTAACGCCACCTGAGCGCTATACAAGTCCCTAATATCTGTATAAGAGGAAAGACTGCTATCCCCTTACCTCTTCCACTGGAAATCATCACTAATCACAATTTTATTAAAACAATCCACTTCATATCTTCAAACAAGAAATAACAGCAAATTCAATTCCCCGAAAAAAATCCCCCTCTTGATAAAAGAAAAATGTAATTATGAAAATAAGAATTAAACTAACCTAGGATAAGAGCACTTTGATTGTTCTCGCGGAACAGTTTAGAGCGACAATGAACAGCATTCTTTTATTCAAGAGGTTTAAAGTTTGAACATAATGAATCAAACAATAAGCTAATTGGTCGTGATGATTAAGGAACAACTATTTAATGAGAATATTGTGTGCTTGAAACCTTGGGGGAGGGAAAAGAATGTAATAACGACAAAACCCATGTCGTCACACTTGATTAAGGGGGAATGGTAGCAGAAAAATAGTACAGTCGAAGACATAAACATTAATCACCATCGAGGACATATATTCTTACATTAATTCATTTATATGTTTGTTTGTTTATTAATTAATCAATTAATACGTTTATGTACTTATTTAGGTATTTAATTATTTATTACTTTTTGATTCCTTTTTTATTTCTTTTATTTATTAATTCCATTCATACATTCAATCATTCCTTTCCTTCTTTCTGTTTTTCTTTCTTTCTTCCTTCCTTTCTTTCTTCCTTCCTTTCTTCCTTCCTTTCTTCCTTCCTTCCTTTCTTCCTTCCTTCCTTCCCTTCTTCCTTCCTTTCTTCCTTCCTTTCTTTCTTCCTTCCTTCCTTCCTTTCTTCCTTCCTTCCTTTCTTCCTTCCTTTCTTCCTTCCTTCCTTTCTTCCTTCCTTCCCTTCTTCCTTACTTTCTTCCTTCATTCCTTTCTTCCTTCCTTCCTTTCTTCCTTCCTTCCTTTCCTTCCTTCCTTTCTTCCTTTCTTTCTTCCTTCCTATCTTCCTTCCTTTCTCCCTTCCTTTCTTCCTTTCTTCCTTCCTTCCTTCCTTTCTTTCTTTCTTTCTTTCTTTCTTTCTTTCTTTCTTTCTTTCTTGAAGCATTAACTTTTATCCTTAATTTTTATTTTTTTATTAATTCCTTTCTTTCTTTCCTTCTCTTTTTGTTTCCTTCTTTCTTTCTTCCTTTCTTTCTATCTTTATTTATCTATTAACTTATTTTCTTATTTTTTATTTATTTATGAATTCATTCATTCTTTATTTATTTCTTTATTGATAAACATGGCGAGTAATGTCTAATTTTTCGCACTCGTTCTGAAGGGCGTACGTGACGTGTGGAGTTGAACGTTCAATGATTGCAAGCCACACAAACCACGGCTCGGATATTTGTTGATGTGGGGGTGGGTAGATTATTAGCTTGGGAATAACCTACCCCCCAAGAGAAGATGATGAAGAAAAGGAAGTGGGTTTCGGACTGGAGAAAAAAGATGGAGAAATAGGACGAGAGTCCAAAAGAAGTTATAATTTTAACTTTAAGTATACTCAAAGGCAGCTGCCACTGCAAATCCGCTTTCCGATACCTAAAGTGGGTAGGGACCTGGGCGAAGCTAACAGGAAACGCGGCTGGAACTTGGGCTATTCGCAAGAAAGTTGCTGTAGCGTATTCCCTCTCAAGCATAAATATACCTACTATGGGGAAGGGTGGTGGTCTGGTAAGACAAAGAGTAACAGATTTATTGTGTGTCTGTTCAAAGGAGTTTGTTTCTAAACAAGTATTTTGAAGAGTACAAATAATTTGAATCAGCCTTGATATTTTAGTTCTTGAAATTGTAGAATTTCTAAAGAGCGACCGAATGCTTCCAAGAAGGATAGGAATAAAGCAATTATACCCTTGGGAATAATTTTTGCAAGAGGACCAATAGTTGCATTTAGAAATGACTAAGCTTTTACCCAGCGAGGCGCCGACTAAAAGTTTAGACAATGAGAAACACTTAAATTTTGAAAAACCAACCATAAGTGGTAGGGAGAAACTCCACAAGCAGGAAGCTGGCGTAGCGAGCTATGCTTGCCTTACTGGCCAGTTAAAATTAGCTATTAAAGCTAAGAGAGACTTTAGTAAGTTGATAACTAAGAGTTCTTGCTCAAATGCAACAAGTGGTGAAAACCCTATCAATAGATTTATTTTTATTAAAGAGGGCATAAACCTAGGAAGAGTCAAGGAAGACAGGATCTTGCCTAACCGTTATGTTAGAGAAATTATAAAGCAAAGAACAAATCTTAATTTATTTAACAATGTAAAAGGAAGTAGTTTATGTAACAAATATATAATTTTGATTTTTATAAACAATTGGGGTCGCAGACCTCCGAAAACATCTAAAGCTTGCGCCAGGCAATTGACAATTCTTTTGGTTTTAAACCTTTTATATGCTTTAAAATCTTCGTAAGATTTTGAAATAGCTAAGATTAATAAATGGGAAATTTAAAGATAATTGACGTAATTAAGGTTAAACAACAGATCAAGTACAAGATGTGTACTTTAAGGATTTCTAGATAAGTAACTTAGAAATATGAACAAATAACAACTTCGAAAGTAACAACAAAAAAACAGGAAGAAATGAAATAGAAGTTTATATAACTTCTTGTATTAATACAGAGCTACATTTGGCGATTATACAAATAGGGCAGGTCCCTTATTGTGAAACCTGAAGAGAAAAATTGAAAGGAAGTTTCTAGAACTCCTAGGTGGGTAGGGATCACGAGAAAAATGGGGCAAATTTCCCTTTCGTGAAACCTAGAGATAACTCACTTTTGAGTAGAAAGAATTGGATTCCCTCATTAGAAGGGAAAAACAATATAATTTAAGGCGTGTGATAGACACGAAGTTTTACAGACATTAATTCGTTATACGTGGAGCACGTAAGGGAGGGCACTTATTGAGAGTGACACCTCCTTGAAAAAAGACCTAAAGTAACAATTTTATTGTTTTAGTTTGTTAGTAAAGGGTTTGGGAAAGATCAAATGGGATTGTGGAAGAGTGTTCATGGCCGTATTTATTGTACTCGGACGAGCGCGACGCGGATGAAAAAGTTGAACAGGCACTGTTATCACTATAGTCTGTTGATATAGTTGAAAAGTTCACGGTAGTAGCACAAAAGGTTGATGGCGAAGAAAGTTATTGCAATGGTGGAAAATAACTAGTTACACTAGATTTGCGAGAGTCTATTGCTTGAAATCTTGTAGGTTATAGTTGAATGCACCAGAAAAATCCCAACGGAGGAAGAAAAATTAGATATTGATTAGCAGTTCATAAGGAAGAATCCGTAGTTTGAAAAAGTATTCCCATATGTGAGTGGAAAGTACTAGAAGGTTTAACTGGTAGATAGAGTGTAGGTTCTGGAAGGTTCCAGATCAATGATGAGTTGTTTAAATTGGGTAGAGAATCCCTCGGCGGAAAACTAGATTATATAGACATTGGGTATTTTAGAAATATCCCTCGATGTGAGATAGCATCTCAGAAAATCTTTCATTTTGAAAGTTAGACTTGATAGTTCGAGTTTGATCAAGAAGATCTCTAGAAAGCAGTTATTTTGTCACATATAGCAATTTTCACTGTCTATAAAATCCAAATAAAAGCATTGAGCCTTTTAAAAGCGATGAGAATGTGGTTAAAACATGAAATCGGTACTTATCTTTGCTTCATGAAGAAGGCGATGTTGCTGTTGACGGTTGATTCTAAAACTCGAACATGGCGTCGAATTTAAAAGTTTGCCTCTAGAGAAGAGGAGGCGAGCTTTAGTTAAGCTCCAACTGACTGGTTTGACTTCAGACGCACATGTGAGACCCGCTCAACGGAGCACGGAGAGACCAGGGAAGGGAAAAGAGTGGGGGTAGGAGACAAAAGGAATACATATAAGAATAGCCAACATAACAGAAGTACATTTTCTCTTGATGAAATGGTCTTCAAAGAGTTGATAGTAGGCGTCACTAGCGCAGCCTTGTGGGTGAAAAAGTAGACGAAGTTCTCTTGATCACGGAGATGATAGTTGGCGATAGTGACGAGATCTGGTGGCTAGATTGGTAAGGAAGTCCTCTTGTACAGGGAAGAATTGAGGAACTTCAGAGATTCGCTGATAGATGACGCTAGGTGGGTCATGGACGATATATATCTAGAACAGACTTACAGGTAGTGTAAGAAACATATACCAACAAAGAGAAATCAGGAGATCACTGTTGGTGTTAGCGAAAAAAGGAAGGGATGAACTAAAGCAAAGAGAAGCAAAAGCTTACTCTGTCTTACCGTGTATTCCAAAGAATACACCAGGGGGGATAGGTAGAGCATCAGACTGTCAGTCGGTTGATCAAGGTTCGAGCCCACCTCGTGTTTCATTGTTGTCTTCTGCTTTTGTTTATTTTTTATGTTTTGGTTTATTTTGTTTTTGTTGGTTGTTCTTTCGTTTTCGATTTTCTTGCTTTCCTTTTTCTTTTCATCTTGTTTCTTTTGTTTTTCCGTTTTGGAATCGTGCGCTATGTTCCGTGCTGGTAGCGTTTCGACACAAGACGATCTGGGAGGAAACAATGGAGAAATTACGGCGTGCAATTAAGGCGAAACGACCGGGAAACTGCAACAAGGGGTGTTGCTGCTTCATGATAACACACGTCCCCATACCGTAAAGGTCGTAACGCAGGAGGTAAGACAACTAAGTGGGAGAAACTGGAGCAACCGCCCTATACTCCTATTCTCTCCCCATGCGATTATCACGCCTTCGGTCCCTTAAGAAAGGTCTTGAAGGGTTGACGATTCCTGTGGGACGAGGATGTGCAGCAGCACACAGTGTTTCACCACACGGGGATCTTCAACCTGGTGTGTTGGTGGGATGAGAGCCTCAATACTCACGGTGATTTTGCCTGATTGGCAAACTTGATTCTCAATTGTACGGCCATCAAACAGAAACTATTTGATCACGTCTTATACTTTGGGTGTCGCAGACTCTATATAACGAACAAGTTTGTAGTGAAGGGGGACAACTGGTAAGGTTACATATTACCAGTGTTTGTTGTTTACTGTAGCATGAGCCCCGTGGGGTGAAGTGGAGGACACAGCGGTGACAGAGTGCCGTCTGCATATAAGTCAAGCAGCATTGCGTCAGATAAGCGTCACAGGAACTCATGTCACCATGCGCAGTTAAGCGATGACTGAGGCTACTGGAACTGAGTCATATCCTACTCGAGCAACTGTAATTGTCAACGAAGCAGGCTAACGTGTGACACAAGTAACGAATAATAGTTCCCATCTCGATCGCCGGCAATCAATTCGTGAGAGGATAATACTGCTCGGTTCCTGTCCATTCCAATACTGCTAACATAGGGCCGTTGCCTAAACCACTGTGGTGTTGCGAATGAGTGAGTGAGTCACCAAACAATGTATCTGGTTCTGTTACTACTCACGGACCGGGAACCCCCCATATTTCTTCTCCTCTTCCGGGATCCACATTCCGCTCAGGTTCACAGAGCTTGGACTCGAGCAGTATTTAGCAATGTATTTAAGGTGACGTGTACTATATACTGTATTTTGGTTACATGCAGTGTTTGTGGAGTAAATAACATTAGGCATATAAGGAATATAATTTACTTCTCTCATATATAGGCTACATGTAAAAAAAAAGAAGTTGGAAACTTGTCATCTCGCACTAAGAGCACCCCATCCTAACCTTATCAGAGAACTCATCTTGACATCAATTTCCATCTGTCTACATCAGCCAGAAGAGCGGCAGAAGAGGGTGGGGGGTGGGGGGTGGGATGGAGTAAAAGTTCAGAGTTCATCGACCGCACGAAACACCACACTTGCATTCGTTCTGTCACACAGACCATACATTCATCGATACGTGTTGAGGAGTGAGGGACAAGAAGCTCCCATTGAACACACATTAACGTATACTCGTAGCTCAGCGTGCTAAGGCGCAAAGCGATGGAATCAGGCTATATCTGGACACAGAAAGAAAAGCGCTCGAACACCATCTTCGAACGAGCTTGAAATTAACTGGTATCAAAAGCACCTCATTATTACGTCTCCCCCCTCCCAATAGCTCACAACTCGTGGGACGTGACTTGGCAACCACAGGACCCCAGCTGAGTCCGACACAGCCTCCACTTACTTGTGCTGGGGACCTCTCTGTAGTCTATCCTAGCGGCCTCCCTCGGTCAACTCTTGTTCTCTTCCGACCACGACGGTATTAGGGTATCCGAGGCTTTCATTCACTTTCCCGCCTTATTTAGCCCTTGTATCATATTTCCTGATACCTTTATTCTTCGAGGGGTCAGACCTCTTTGTAACTCCTGCACTATGTTCAAGGTCCTAAAAAAGGCAGACTGTGTGAGGCCCCACCCGGGGTAGTGCTACACCCTCAAGGACTCACAGTATCTCCTGCCTTCTGTTCAAGGCCCTAAAAAAGGCCGAGTGTGTGTAGCCCCACCCGGGGTAGTGCTACACCCTCAAGGACTCACAGTATCTCCTGCCTTCTGCTCAAGGCCCTAATGGAGGCAGAGTGTGTGAGGCCCCACCCGAGGTAGTGCTACACCCTCAAGGACTCACAGTATCTCCTGCCTTCTGCTCAAGGCCCTAATGGAGGCAGGGTGTGTGTAGCCCCACCCTGGATAGTGCTACACCCTCAAGGGCTCACAGTATATCCTGCCTTCTGCTCAAGGTCCTAATGGAGGCAGGGTGTATGTAGTCCCACCCTGGATAGTGCTACACCCTCAATGGCTCACAGTATCTCCTGACTTCTGCTCCAGGCCATAATGGAGGCAGGGTGTGTGTAGCCCTACCATGGATAGTGCTATACCCTCAAGGGCTCACAGTCTCTCCTGTCGTCTGCACAAGGCCCTAATTAAGACAGGGTGTATGTAGCCCCACTCTGGATAGTGCTACACCCTCAAGGGATCACAGTATCTCCTGTCGTCTGCACAAGGCCCTAATGAAGGCAGGGTGTGTGTAGCCCTACCATGGATAGTGCTACACCCTCAAGGGCTCACAGTATCTCCTGTCGTCTGCACAAGGCCCTAATGAAGGCAGGGTGTATGTAGCCCCACTCTGGATACTGCTACACCCTCAAGGGCTCACAGTATCTCCTGACTTCTGCTCCAGGCCCTAAAGGAGGCAGGGTGTATGTAGCCCCACCCGGGGTAGTGCTACACCCTCAAGGACTCACAGTATCTCCTGACTTCTGCTCCAGGCCCTAAAGAAGGCAGGGTGTGTGTAGCCCCACCCTTGATAGTGCTACACCCTCTAGGGCTCACAGTATCTCCTGTCGTCTGCACAAGGCCCTAATTAAGACAGGGTGTGTGTAGCCTCACCCTGGATAGTGCTACACCCTCAAGGGCTCACAGTATATCCTGCCTTCTGCTCAAGGTCCTAATGAAGGCAGGGTGTGTGTAGCCTCACCATGGATAGTGCTACACCCTCAAGGGCTCACAGTATCTCCTGCCTTCTGCTCAAGGCCCTAAAGGAGGCAGAGTGTGTGTAGCCCCACTCTGGATAGTGCTACACCCTCAAGGGCTCACAGTACTGTAAGTTCTGTCTTCTCCTCAAGGCCCTAAAGGAGGCAGGGTGTGTATATCCCCACCCTGGAAATTTTTAAACACTAAAAGGATGCTGTCACTAAAATTGAGTTGCGGATGATGTTGGTGAAATGTAAAATGTAAAATGAAAATGTAGAATTTTACCTTATGAAACAGCCCAAGTCAGACTCCTCTTTTGCTGGCTTATTACCGCAATAGCTGATCGAATAATCAGAACATACAATATAAGACGCAGCTTCTGAATGGACCCACGACGGAATGAGATGAAAAACGTAAATCTGATAGGACGATTGTGCCTTCCAAACTCGACATCTGTCAAAGTTATCAACTCCACTTACCGGCTCACTCTCACTGAACCAGGTGAATCAGCTGTTCCAGGGGATACCACATTAATATAATATTAGGATGTCTCATAAGTAATGTAGTTTTTAAGTTTGGTTATTTATTTACTTATATATTTATTTATTTACGTATTTATTAATCGTATGGCTTTTAGTGCCGGGAGTGTCCGAGGACATGTTCGGCAAGCCAGAGACTGTAGCTGCTTCCAGCGGACACCGTTAGGGTGAGCTACAAGTTCCGTTCAATTTCAAGTACATAGTTCCAACTTTCGCTACCAGAAATGAATGATACCTAGTGGTGAACGTTGGGACTTTGATAGAACGTGCCGACGAAATCTAACCTAACAATTTAGCTTTACACAAGTTTAGTCTGTGGAAGGGTCTTTTACATGCCATGAATCTATGACATGGGACCGCCGGCTTTACTTCCCCTCCGAAGGAAGGCATACTGAAGGATTTTAACGCTCTTTTAAAATCCGACGACTTCAGCCGGGTTTGAACCCGTGATCTTGGGCTCAGCAGTTCAGCATGCTACCACCTACGCCACCGAAACCGCTTTTAAGTTTGGTGTTTTATAAGATAGAATTGGTTATCTTTGGATCGCCAATGATATTTACAGGAGGCCATGACTAAAATGTAGTAGCGAGAATGTATCATCAAAAGATACCATACATCACCAGATTAAGAAACTTGGAAAATCAAACAGAAGCTGTACCTCATGAATTGACCCCTGAACACGCTCAACATAAAGTGGATATCTGTCGTCCTCTCATCGGTAGTGTCACATGCTTCAAACAAGTAGTTCCGTGAAGAACAAAAGCCTATTTTCATATATCCTACTAATATCAATTGCCTTTATCAACATACACATTTTCAGTTTGATTGCTGTAATAGATTCGTAGATATTGAGAACCGTCTAAATACTTTGGATGGTCACAATGTTGGATTTTATATAACAAGTTTCACTGCGCTCGGATGGTTAAAACGCAAGAAACGTCCATTTGAAGATTTAAATTTCGCGTCGCCGCCATTTTGGATTTGTGCTCGCCAGGTTATTGAACGTCCCATAGATGAACTTATGCGTATAGCTTCTATACACTTACAAAATTTCCGTTTGATTGCTGTAGTAGATTAATAGATATTGAGAACCGTCTAAATATTTTGGATGGTCGCCATGTTGGATTATAATATACTGTATGTAGGCCATGGAGTTATGTAATATTAGATGATTATTATTGCGTATGTTCATTACGCAAATGTTGATTTGGATCGCATAATTAGAACACAAGAAATAAAATCTAAATTTTCAAAATTTGCACAGCCGCCATCTTGAGGTTATATAAACAATTGAACTAAATTACATACCGGCGCATTACAATGTGTATGATCATTTGCTGTACCAAGTTTCATTGCGTTTGGATTATTAAATCGCGAGAAAAGTCTATTTAAAACTTTCAAATTCGCTTGGCCACCATATTCGTTTTGTAGTTAACCGGTTTTTTTAAGTGTCATAGATGAACTTCTAGTAGTGCCCTTTATCTCCGAACAAAATTCCATGGTGATACCGGTGATAGTTTCAGAGATATAGAATGCCGGTGAAATATTTCGCACAGCGGCCATCTTGAGGTTGTGTAAACAATTGAACGAAATTAGATGTCGGTGCATTACAATGTGTAAAAACATATACTGTACCAAGTTTCATTGCGTTTGGTTGGTTAAATTGCGAGACACGTCTATTTAAAAGTCGCAACTTCGCTTGGCCACCATGTTGGTTTTGTAGTTACCAGGTTTTTGAAAGTCTCATAGGTGAACTTTTAGTAGCGCCCTTTATCACCGTACACAATTTCAGGGCGATATCAGTAATAGTTTCGGAGATACTGAATGCTGGTTAAATATTTCGCACAGCCGCCATGTTGGATTGGTTAGACACAATACAATTTTAAGGGCACAGTCGGGGTCAGCCGGAATGGTGCTATGATCTTACCGAGTTTCATTGTAATCGCTCCAGCCGTTTAGAAGTTATTAGGGGAGAGACACACACACCTCACACACACACACGCACACACACACGGACAAAAGGAGATCTCATAAGCCTATTTTTTTCAAAATTGAAAATAGGCTAAAAAGGATCGCTTCGGCCCGCAGATAATGTTGTGTGTCTGGAATGTTCAGGAATTGGGAGGAGTAGAACTGCTACCACATCCAGCATACAGTCCTGATCTTGTGCCTTTAGATTACCATCTTTTTCGATCCATGACCCATTTTTTGCGTGGAAGGAATTTCGAAAACATTAAAGCTGAGGAAATGAGTCTCGCCGAATTCTTCGCATTAAAACCCAGAGACTGGTACCGTCACGGGATAAGAAACCTCGCTCAAGACCACAGAATCTGATGGTCTCTACTTTGAAGAATAATGATAATAATATCTTATGGCCTCGGGTGCCGGGTGCAAGCTTTGTAATTTGACTCCCAGAGGGTAGCTTGCATGTAGAATGTCATTGTTCCTTGAATCACTATGAAAGTCAAGGAGGTTAGATATCTAAGCTCCTTGAACACTATAGCGCTTTCTAGTAGAGAAATGAGGAACTTTTTGTTGGCGGAAACTCCCGAGATTAATTTTGCCATTAAGAACAGGGCCTACTGAATTCAAATGGGTTCTTTGACATGCCAATATCGTATGCCATGCGTGTCGTATTTTTGCCGCCTTTCAAAAAAAAACACTTACCACGGCCAGGAGCGAACCTGCAATCTTGGGGTTGGTAGACCAACACGCTATCCACTCACCCACCTTGGCAAGCTACTTTGAAGAATAGTTTAATTTCTTGTCAGAAAACTTTCCAAATAAAAGTCTTAAAAGAGACATTACTTAAGAGACATCGCCTGTAATAGCTTGCCACGGTGGGTGAGCGGATAGCGTGTCGGTCTGCCAACTCCAAGATTGCAGGTTCGCTCTTGGCCGTGGTAAGTGATTTTTGAAATGCGGTTAAAATACGACACGCATGTAATACGATGTTGGCATGTCAAAGTACCCATTTGCATTCAGTAGGCCGTGTTCATAATGGCAAAATGAATCTCGGGAGTTTCCGCCAACACAAAGTTCCTCATTTCTCTACAAGAAAGCTCTATAATGTTCAAGGAGCTTAGATATCTAACCTCCTTGACTTTCATAGTGATTCAAGGAGCAACGAAATTCGACATGCAAGCTACCCTCTGGGTGTCAAATTACAAAGCTTGCACCCGGCACCCGAGGCCATACGATATTATTATTATTATTATTATTATTATTATTATCATTATTATCGCCTGTAATATAATAATATGACGAGGTACCGTACACATTTTAGCACGTTTTGCTATGTTACACAAAAAATAAAACTACGTGACACACAATATGAATATCGACCGCTTCGGTAGCTCACAGCATTCCATCAAAACGAAGTGTTGTAGCATCAATATTGTAGTATATCGATATCAGATTCCCGCATCTCTCTCCCTTTCGATATTGGTTGTTTCATTATAAAGTCAAAGGAACGTTGTGAAGTACGCTATTTTGAACGAAAGCTTTGTTTTGCTTTTATTATAAATGATAATTTACAGTATATGCGCTAGAGTTTCAGCTCTGTGCGTCTATGGAGTTATTCGAGATGTCGGATGGCAAGAATAAGTGACAAAACGCTAGTGTAGTCCAGGGTTAGCATTATATAATCTGCGCTACCGTAAGTAAGTTACTAACAATGTAACCTTACTAGGGCGGGCATCAATTCCACTCGGGTACCTGAGTCAGATAGCCAGGGTTACCTCAATTCCACTCGATACTCCAGGTAGTCGCCAGAGGAGTCCCTCAACTCAGCTCGGTCGCGGTCTCTCTTATGCATTCTTAGAACGACACAAGTCTTCCATGCTCACTTCTACCATTGATTATAATCAATGCTTCTAATATAACTAATATAACTTCTAATAATGATAACAAATTAAGTATAACTTCTCAAAATAACCTACCGTGGTCAGTTATATTTCAGCAGTGTTTACATTTTTAAGTTTACTAAAATAAGTGGAACAGCATCCAATGAAGACAGGATCGCTAAATTGCAGAAAGCATACCGACTTACATGGAACCACTACAATAAAAAAAGTATTTCCATCAATGTCAAATTACGACACTACCGTACAGTTGTCTTTAGAGGCCTTATACGCTTCAGAAACGACAGCAATCAAGGGGAGAACAAAAATCAAGGAATTAGAAAAACAAGAGAGAAAAATTCTGAGAAAGATCTACGGGCCAGTTCAGAAAGAGGGAATATGGATGAAGAGACCGACAATAGAACTGTACAAACAGACAGAGACGATTACAAACAACATAAGGAAAAGAAGGGCAAAATTTTATGGACATATACATAGGATGACCGAAGACAGACTGACCAAGAAAATGTTTAATATAGTTACGAATAGCACACTAAAAACCAATTGGGTAAAGGAAACCGTGGAAGACCTTAAGAAACTAAACATCTCTACAGAAGACATCGCAGACAGGAGCAAATACAGAGAAAAACTTAGACTACAGGAGTTTGAGCAAACTCCCAAAGAGAGACAACCAGCAAAGAGGTGGACAGAAGAGAGAAAGAGGAAACATAGTGTGTATATGAGAGGTTTTTGGGAAAAAAGAAGAAAGGTCCAGAATGAAACATGAAAATTGATTGTGTTGTAACGCTCTCCTTATGGGGAATTAACGAATAAATAAAACAAGAAGTTCCGTGAAGAACTATACAGCCTACTTTTCATGCCAATGATTATTCTACAGTATACGAACCTATCTAGAATAATGACGAAATTAAGTTGGTAATATCGAAATATCTTTAGTTCAAAATATACCTGGTATAATGTAGCCTAATAGAGCACTACAGTTGGCAACCCTGGTGACTGAATATATTCTTAGTTCCACCTCTTAAGGTACAGAATACAAAATTTGGTTGAAGTCCAATGGACGTTACATGCAGTTAGACACTGGATCTATCAGCACGCGTAAAAGCATGTTGCCAACAATACCATGCGTGTGCTGGTCAGAAATAATCTGAATTAGTATGATGTCTTGTTGTGCCAATTTTGGATGAAATCCATTTGTTAGTATAGAAATTACATGTATTTTAAAATTGGACATATCAGCAGGCATAGAATCATGTTGACAGCACTGCCTTGTATTAATTACTCCAAATTAATCTAGAATTTCAGGTGCTATACGTGTGCAAAGTATAGAGCTGTTGGCTTGCATACTTTCTGATATATTGATATTAGGGTAAAAAGAATATAGACAGCATTTATTAACAGTTGGCAGCCCTGATTGCTCTTAACAATACCTATAGTCATATCTGCTATGGTACACATAGCACATACGAAATTTGGTTGAAATCCAACTGATAGTATAGAAGTTACATGTATTTAAAAATTGGTACTATCAGCAGGCTTATAATCATGTTGGTAGAACTGACGTATATAAGTTACTCCAAATTAATCTTAAATGTCAGAATATACGTGTGCATAGTTTAAAGCTGTTGGCTTGCATACTTTCTGATATATTGGTATTTGGATAAAAAATAATAATAGAGAGAGCAATTATTAACAGTTGGCAGCCCTGGTGGCTCTTAAGAATACGCTCAGTCATATCTGTTTATGTACAGATATTACATACAAAATTTGGTTGAAATCCAATTGATAGTGTAGAAGTTATATGCATTTAAACATTGGACCTATCAGAAGGCTTAACATTATTTTGGCAACACTGTCATGGTTGGCCTCCTGGAAATTAAACTGAAATAGTCTTATCTACATGTGTGCCAATTTTGGAATAGCTCCCATGCATACCTTGCAAGATATCCAACATGGAGCTCAAATTTCTAGTGCGTTTTTTCAGTAGTTGGTAGCACTGACATCATTTTCAAATATGGACGTGAGCTATTCCGGTACACATCTTTACTCATACTAAATTTGGTTTTGATTGCTGCAGCCGTTTAGGAGTTGATAGGGGGGGGGGGGGACGACACACACACAGCCAGACAGACAGACAGAAGGACAGACAGACAGACAGACAGACAGACACACATTTTCCCGGATCGATCTCATAAGTCTACATTTTCCTCATTTTTTGCAAAATGTGAAAAGTAGGCTAATAAGTGGAACAGCTAATTTCATAACATAGAGTAGAATTGTTTAACTTTTTGTTGTTACTTAGTCTACTCCTCATTTAACAATTTCTTATCACTTGTAAACTGATAAGAACAGACGAGATGATTGCATAGAAAAAGTGGTGTGCAGACGATATCTTAAATCCGAATAGCTGTTACGGTAAACTATTAGAATGCATAACTTATTTGTTGTGAGGGAATGCAGCTGATTTTTCCGTTCTAGGCTGGAAAACAGTATTTTGAGCATCCGCAGTTGATATCGAAAGTATTTTTAGGTACAAAATATACACCTATTATTATCTGAATTTAATTTTATAATGTCTGAATTGGTTAAAAAACATACAAACATTTAATTATGCACATGTTAAAAACAATGCATAAAATTTGTAGAAAAAATAGAAAACTTGGCAGACTTATTTAAAAGAATATTATGAATAATTTTAAATCACTTGTATTTTCTGCCATATAAGTTATAATGTGCCAAACACATTATACCTGATTTAACGAATGAGCGGACTTGACATCAGAGCGGTTGACCAATGGCAAAACAATGTCTTGCGCTGCAGAAGGTGTTTGACCCGGCCCTTGGTATGCGAGCAGGAGGGTTATGACATTTGTTTAAGTCATTGGGGATAACCCCTTTGCCGACCCCTTGCCAAAGCCCGAGCGGAGTTGAGGAACTCATTTTTGGGTCCATTGGAGGACCGAGTGGAATTAAGGAAAATCGAGGGGAATTGATGTTCGACCCCTTACTATTTGTCCCCCTTCACTAAGTCCGCGTCACCTTAACCGCAGGACGGTAGCGCTAATTACAACGTTGTAATAGGTAGCGGTTCACATCGGCAACTACAATTCTACAAACTGATAATAAATACCACTTACGTCAACGTTTATTTCAGTCTCTAGGCCAGCAGAATGGAGACTGTTTTTGAATAATTTTGTTTGATTTTTGTTATTTTTTTTAAATTTGACTCATTCTTTACTTGTTTGTTTATTTTTGGAATTTTTGAGGTGGTTTCCACTAATTTTGACTAATTGTGATTGTCTTCCTTTTGGATTTTGACTCATTTTGATTCTGTGTGTTTTCTGGACTTTTTGAGCTATTTTTAGCCTATTTTCATTTATGAACAAAAAAATAGGCTTATGAGATCACCTTTTGTCCGTGTGTCTGTCTGTGTGTGTGTGTGTGTGTGTGTGTGTGTGTGTAAGGGTGTTTGTGTTGCCCCCCTAATAACATCTAAACGGCTGGAGCGATTTCAATGAAATTCGGTAAGTTTATAGGACTATCCAGGGCGACCCCGATCGTGCCCTTCAAATTTTGTTACTTCTCACCAATCCAACATGACGGCTGTGCGAAATATGTTACCAGCATTCAATATCTCCGAAACTATTACAGATATCACCCTGGTATTTTGTCCGGTGATAAAGGGAACCACTAGAAGTTCACCTATGTGACCTTTGAAAACCTGGCCACTACAAAACCAACATGGCGGCCAAGCGAATTTGCGACTTTTAAAAAGACGTTTCTCGCGATTTAACCAACCAAGCGCAATGCAACTTGGTACAGTATATGTTTATATACATTGCAATGCACCGACATATAACTTCCTTCAATTGTCTATAAAACCTCAAGATGGCGGCTGTGAGAAATAATTCACCGGCATTCTATATCTCTGAAACTATTAGCGGTATCACCATGAAATTTTGTACGGAGATAAAGGGCGCTACTGGAAGTTAATCTATGAGACTTTCAAAAACCGGTTAACTACAAAACGAACATGGCGGCCAAGCGAAGTTGAAAGTTTTAAATAGACTTTTCTCGCGATTTAATGATCCAAACGCAATGAAATTTCGTACAGCAATTGTTTATACACATTGTAATGCACTGGAATTTAATTTAGTTCAATTGTTTACGTAACCTCAAGATAGCGGTTGTGCGAATTTCGAAAATTACGTTTTTATCTCTTGTGTTCTAATTATGCGATCGAAATCAACAATATTGCATAATGAACGTACACAATAATCATCATCCAATAGTACATAACGCTATGGCCTACATATATTAAAATCCAACATGGCGACCATCCGAAATATTTAGACGGTTCTCAATACCTTTTAATCTACTACAGCAATCAAACTGATATTTTGTAAGTGTATAGAGGCTATAAGCACAAGTTCACCTATGGGACATTCAATAACCTGGCGAGCACAAATCCAACATGGCGGCGACGCGAATTTTAAATATTCAAATGGTCGTTTCTTGCGATTTAACCATCCGAGCGCAGTGAAACTTGTTACGGTATATGTTTATACAAATTTTAATCGACTGGCATCTAATTCATTTAAATTATTTTCATAAACACAAGATGGCGGCTGAGCAAAATTTTAAAATCCCGCTTCTATTTCTTGTGTCCTAATTATGCGATTGAAGTTTGAATAAAACATCTACACAATAATCTCCATGTAATAGTACATAAATCTAAGGCTATTATAAAAATCCAACATTGTGACCATCCAAAATATTTAGACTGTTCTCAATATCTACGAATCTATTACAGCAATCAAACTGACAATTTGTATGTTGATAGGCCTAGTAGGATATATGAAAATAGGCGATTTAGTTCTTCACGGAACTACTTGTTTTTACTATTTTTGATTGATTTTTAATGTATTTTGACTCTTCTTTTTTAGATTTTAAGTAGTGTATTTTATCGTTTTATTTTTACTTTTTGAAACTTTTTGAGAAATATTGACTAATGATTTTTTATGGATGTTTACCTTTTATGTGATTATTTTATACTTTGACTAATTTGCTTAGTATTTTAGGACTGCCAAACACTGTTGGAGATTGGAAAAAAGGGATAAGTGGGGGAAGCAGTTAAATAAGTTACTAACAATGTAGCCCCACTAATTGTGCCCCATCAATTCAAACAATGTAACAAGGTACTCGTAGATCATTTAGGTTCTTTTAGCTACTACAGAACTCATAAAATATGGCTCTTTTGAATGTTTTCCGGAAAAGTATTAAAGCATTTTTGTCTTTACAAGTAAGGAAATACTAGGTAAAATTTAAGAATCCGGTCGCTAGTTCTGCCCAACTAAGGAGCGCGTTATAACTTATCTAGCACAATGCTTCCTCTTTTCTTCCCAAATTCTCTTCATCCGTTCACTCTGCTCTGTCCATCCTGTGTTCTTCCGTGTAAAATGGTGTCTGTTTATTAGTGTTCCATATGCTGTTCTATTGTGAATGATTTCTTGTAGGTCTTGTGTTATTTCTACCAGCCAATTGTTGTGTAGCTTTTAAGAGATTGGTTGGTCTGTTGGTTGGTTCGTCAGTTTAGGGGCTGCGACAACACGGTCATGTAGCCCCGTGTACTTTGGGTGTGTGTAGAATCTGTCTGATAACCAGTGTTAATTGTAATGGCTGTATTAGTGTGTGTATCTGTTTTTTAAGTAAGGACTGCAACTTTGAATTTTTCAAATAGTTCCTACTTTTGCCACCAATCGCCACCGTCAACGACTACTAGACTTAGTTCAGAACTTAGCTACTAGACGCCAGCGCAGTCGGCCCTTGGCAACGAACGTAGAAACCTAAGAGCGTTGTTATATTCCTAACCTATACAATTTAGCTTCACACAAGTGTAATTAGTGGAAGGTTCTTTAACATGCCATGAATCTATGACATGGGACCGCCGGCTTTACTTCCCCTCCGAGGGAAGGCATACTGGGGGATTTTTAACGCTCTTAAAAAAATCCGACGACTTCGGCCGGGTTTGAACCCACTATCTTGGGCATAGAAGCTCAGCATGCTACCGACTACGCCACCGAAGCCGCCCTATCAGATATTATATTAGGTTTAAATTGGTCTCCGTTAATTTCTTGTTTTACGATCTGTATATATTATTATTATTATTTTTATTTTTATTTTTTTATCGTTTCGGTCGTCTATGGAGCACGTTATTTCAACTGCCTTTTCTCTCGTTCTTTCACATTGGCCCAGTATTCGCGCATTCTTCTTCGGTGAGCTTCCCTTCGTTCTTCGGTCCACTTCTTGCCAGTTTTCAATATAGGTTTTGGCTGAAAACTCCGTATCTCCCCAAGTTTCTTCTTCAAAGAGTCACGTTCCAAGATGTCCTCATGTGATATCCCCAGTTCTTGTAGGTCTTTTTCCACCTCTGTAAACCAGATCCCTTTGGTTTTCTTTCCCACAAAGTAGGCACAGATTCGATTGGACAATCTTCCGGAGTTCATTCGTGTTAAATGGCCATAAAAGGAGAGTCTTCTTTTGCGAATGGTGTCCGTTATTTTCTCCACATGTAGATAGAGTTCGTCGTTGTGTCGTCTTCTATACTCTCCTCGTTCCTTGACCGGGCCCAAGATCTTTCTCAGAATCTTCCTCTCTTTGGCTTCGAGTTGTTCTGCCAGGCCTTTCTTATTCATCGCCAGGCATTCTGATGCATATAACGCCTCCGGGCGAATAACGGTAACGAAGTGCCTCAGTTTGGCCTTGAAGGACATTGATCGTGATTTGTAAATGTCTTTGGTTAAATGGTAAGCCATTTCCATTTTGTTAATCCGTGCCACGAAGGCTTCCTTTTCACGAATGTTGGGCTCAATCCATTCACCCAGGTATTTGAATTTCTCTACCTGTTTTATTTGTCCTCCATTCACCGTAAGTTCTCTGGGTTCCGACTTGATGTTCGTTATAAACTGCGTTTTCTCAAACGAAATCTGAAGACCTGCCTTTGCTGCTTGCACCTGTAATTGATTGATTTGTTGTGTGGCTGTGTCAAGAGAATTAGAGAAAATTGCAACATCATCTGCGAAAGCTAAACAGTCGATTGTCAGGTTTTTGTTCTTACAACCTAGTCTGACCCCATTCTCTATACCATCCTTACACAATTCTTTACGCCATTCTCGAATAACTTTCTCAAGAACACAGTTGAATAAAAGAGGCGAGAGCCCATCTCCCTGTCTCACCCCTGTCCGTATTGCGAAGGATTCAGAAATCTCTCCCCTGAATTTCACTTTGGAAGACGTATCCAATAGGGATTGGTGAATGATTGCTCTTGTCTTATTATCTAAACCAAATTCTCTTAAAACCTGGATCAGGGTACTTCGATCCAGCGAGTCGTAAGCCTTCTTGAAATCAACAAAAGTCACAACAAATTTCTTACTTCTCAGATTCATGTACGATAGAATTCATTTTAGATTCATGATTTGCTCAACACAAGAGCGCCCCTTTCGAAATCCACCTTGGTATTCGCCCAGGTGTTGATCGAGCTGTGCTTCCGCACTCGTTTGAAGCGCTTTCGCGAGAATCTTGTATGTTATCGAGGAGTGATATGCCACGATAGTTGTTTACGTCCGCTTTATCACCTTTCTTGTGCAGGGGATGAATTAGGGCAATGTCCAATCACTGGGCAGTTTCTCTGTTTCCCAAATCTCCCGGATGATATCCGTTAGCTTGTCGACTGGTTTTTCACCTGCGTATTTCCAGAGTTCGGCAACTATTGAATCCTCACCTGGTGCTTTATTGTTCTTAAGTGAGTGAATGATCTGCTTGATTTCTTCCCTAGTTGGTGGACTTGAGTCTGGATTGACGAGCACATTACTGTAAAAGGAAAATTTCGATGTTGGAGCCTCACAATTGAGAAGGGACTCAAAGTATTTCGCCAGGATCTGGCAGTTGTCTTTGTCATTGTAAGCAACTTTCCCATCGGGATTCCTAAAGTGAAGACTGGGTGGTGTGTATTTACTGAGATTTTGCTTGAAGGTTTTATAGAAATCACGGGTGTTGTTCTTTTTGAAATCTTGGTCTATCTGTGCCAACTGATTTTTTTGGAATGCTCGTTTTATTCCGCGTATGGTTTTATCAGCCTGCTTTCTCACGACCAGGAATCTCTCTCTGTTTTCTTCATTCTTCTGTTTGTTCCATCGCAACCAGGCAAGCCGCCTTTGGTGAATGGCATCGTCACATTCATTAGTCCACCAAGGATGCCGCCTCAACTTTGTCAGTGGGATGGTTTCCTGTGCCGTTTCAAGAATTGCTTCTTTGAGTTGTTCCCAATTCTGTGGCTCAAGTGTTTCAAGTTTCTGACTGAATTCGCTTTGTGTTTTCAGTTTTTCCACATCAAACCTGTTGATCTTTCTTCCCTGAAATCTCTTGGTGGATCTTGGAAGAAGTTTTAATTTTATCTTTGAAAGATAGTGATCAGAGTCAAGATTCGCGCTTCTTAAGACTTTTACATTCTGGATTTCTCTACGAGTTTTACGAGAAATAGCATCGTGGTCAATTTGGAATTCGCCGAGATGGGGATTTGGGGATGTCCATGTTTTCTGTTTTGCAGGATGTCGTTTGAAAGCGGTTGACTTCATCACTAGGTTGAACGCCTTGCACAACTCCACTAACCTTTCTCCATTGCGGTTTGTTCTTCTGTGGGCCGGGTATTCTCCGATAATATTCTTGAATTTCTTTTCCTTACCGAGCTGAGCATTGAAGTCCCCAAGAAGGACGATGATGTGTTCCTTGGGAATCTTGGATAGAATATCTTCAAGCTCTTCCCAGAATATTTCCGTCCCTTGTGGATCGATTCTATTAGCTTGATTAATTGGGGCATGGACGTTCACCATGGTGTAGATTTTATTTGTGCTCCGAAACGAAAGGATCGATACTCGACTGTTGGGGGACGTGAAGTTGGTGATGGACTCTAAAATCTTCTTACTGACCACAAATCCTGTGCCAAGGTGGGGGATGGATTTTACTACACGTTTTCCGACTTTACCTTTGAAGAGTCTATACCCCTGGGAGTCAAAAGCTTCTGTATCAACAAACCTTGTTTCCTGAATTGCTGCGATCAGGATTTGATGATGTTGTAGGGTGTCAATCAGTTGTTTCAATTTACCGACCTTCATAAGGGAGTTCACGTTGAATGTTGCGAAGAAGTTGCGTCGTTTGTGTCTGATCTTGTTTGTAGGAGTCTCCGATACCTCCAAGCATGTCGTTGCAGGCTCCCCAGAGTCCGAAGGCCTGCATGCGTCGTGCAAGACGACGGTGGATTGGTTACCACCTGGGGTAGTTGCTTCAGCAGACGTTTCCTCCATGCTTTTCACAGTTGAAAAAACTGTAGATAGGGGGCCAGTGATATTGCACACTGACCAATGTACTGCCAAGGTTGTGAGCCTTGGAGTCCCCAGCACTGATCGGCTCGCCGACCCAGCTTCCCGCTGGGATTGGTTACCCAACCTTCCACTGGGTTGCTCGGCTTAACAGGGGGCACCTCTTGTAGGTTACATGCTGGAGTTGGAGTGAAAGAGGCTAAGTTGGATTCTCTTGCTGAATCCAATATGTTTAAGTCGCAGCTGACATGCAACAACGCATTTCACTCCCATTAGCCCAGAGCCGTAAGGACTCCTCCCAGGTTGATTCCTGGGACCCTATTATTATTATTATTATTATTATTATTATTATTATTATTATTATATCCTTATGCCCTTCTGTGTAGCCCGATAAAACATATTTAGCTAATGATGTTCTTTTCTTCTCCCAAAATCTCTTCATTTAAGCATTGAAAATCTTCCTTCGTTCCTCAGTCCATGATTTCTTGGTCCTGGTAGTAATTTTCTCAGAGAAATGATGGTTATTGATTAATGTTCTGAACTGGAGTCGATCTTGTATAATTTCCTCTCGGATGCTAATTTCTTGGAGTTTTTTTTTCTATTTCACTCAGCCAGTTGTTGTTGACTTCCATTGAGAGAGCGAGGTTGAGAATCCTTTTGGTGATCCTGTTATTGTTCATTCTGAGAATGTGGCCGTAGAACTTCAATCGCCTTTTGCTGAAGATGTCAGTGATCTTTTCAGCAAGCTGATAAATCTTTTGAGACTTCCGTTTCATCCAGATTCCTTCTGAGCAGACTGGACCAAGGATTATCCTCAATATTTTCCTTTCGTATTATTAGTATTACTAGCATTACCCGTCGCGGCTTCGCCCGCGAATATTCTAGTTGTAAAGAGTACACTTAGCAAAATCTCGATCATGAATGCTATGACTGATTTATCCTTGGAATGAATAATCAGACTTTGTCAATTCAGCTACTGTTGCAGTGGTTAGGGGTTTGTCATTCCTTCATAGGTATATCAGAGCCAAGTTAATTTCCTGGGAATATCACAGACACTGTTAATTTAAGTGCCTTTAAATGTGGTTTTCGGAGACCCTTTATAGTCGGGTGAAAAAGACCTTTCGTTCCACACTCACACGTGAAAATTGCGCGAAAATTTCTAGAGTGCCCCTTGACCCCCTTAAGCGCATTATACTGTATGTATTGATGCATTTTACAGCTTAATTTGGTTCAGTGATAACCTTATAACCGTCTGGAAACTTTCACAGTAATGTAATAATTGGAATTGCATTGCGTCCTTTACAGAAATAGATGGACCTGTGAGATTCTGTTACCATGGTTACCGTGTTGCATTCTTTCATTATTTCATTGTAAATATACGTGTTTTAAGGTATTTATTTAATTGTGAGGCATTTAAAGAGTAAGTGAGCACGTTTCGCTTACGCATTGGGTTATGCTGAACCTGTAGGTACCCCATGTGTGTAGGTTGGTGTTAATGGGACCTTATTTTCGGTACAAAACGGGAATGGGACCTTAGCAGAATAATATAGGGAGGGATTATTATTATTATTATTATTATTATTATTATTAGTATTATTATTATTATTATTATTCACTTCTAGTATGTAAGTCAGTGTATAAAAAAGATCTACATGGCTGTTTAGCTGCTTGAGAAGATGATCAAAGGAAGGCTTCAGGCAGCGATTGTTGTTGCAAGAAGTCTGCCTTCCTTCGCCCAAGAAGGGGAAATTGCTGATCAGAGTGGCGGAATCAGTTATTCTGTATGGTGCCGAGATTTTGTCCGTAGCTCTTTGCTCCGAGTTGTATAGCAGGTGGATAACCTCTGTTCACAGGAGAGCTGCCCTCAGAATAACTTCTGCCTATCGTAGAGTGTCTGACCCGGCAGTGCTAGTAATAGCTGGGGTGATATCTATATGCATCCTGACCAAAGAAAGGCGCAGATAAGAGTACTCTAAGATGTGTATGAAGAGGAAGGAATGACATAGGTCTCTTCTGGAATGGCAGGAAGAATGGGGACGAACGCATCGTGACAAGTGGACCGCTAGGCTCATCAAGCAAGGGTACATGGTGAAATTAATTATTAATTAATTCTCTCTGGCCATGGTTATTATGAAGCATACCTCCATCTAATGGGAATATCATCGAGTTCACGGTGTCGTTATTGGACACTTTCTTTGTATGTTTCAGGTGGAGAAATCTTCGAAGGCTTCTAGAGACACAAGTTGAAGTCATTACACCAGACAATGTGGTGGATAAAATGCTCAGCAGCAGAGAGCGTTGAGCACTGATTGCTGTCTACATCTTTGAGCTGCTAAAAACAAAAACAAAAAAGTTACAGTCAGTCAGTCAGTCTGAAAGACTGCACGTTATATCATTTCAAATGACGCATGCTAGACACATGTTAGAAAGGCTCAGGAGGGCTTCTCGCTTCGCTCGAAGACCCAGGACTCTTTCAACAGACTCCATTACCCATTAGCTTAGGCTTCCCGCGCGGGCACCTCTTTAAGGGTCACTTGTATTTGAGTCTGACATCTTTTACAACTCTTTAAGAGTCACCCATTATTTGAATCTGTTATCTGGCAAACCTCTTTAAGGGTCACCCTGTATTTGAATTGAATCTAACATACTGTACACCTGGTTAAGTGTCACCCTGTATTTTGTTCTGACATCTTGCACACCTTTAGGAGGCACCCTGTATTCTTATCTGGCATCTTGTATATCTCTTTAGAAGTCACCCTGTATTCTTGTGTGACATCTTGTACACCTCTTTAGGAGTCACCCTGTATTCTTGTCTGACATCGTGTGCACCTCTTTAGGAGTCACCCTGTATTCTTTTCTGCCATCTTGTGCACCTCTTTAAGAGTCACCTTGTATTCTTATCTGGCATCTTGTATATCTCTTTAGGACGTACCCTGTATTATTATATGGCATCTTGTATAGCTCTTTAGAAGTCACCCTGTATTCTTGTGTAACATCTTGTACACCTCTTTATGAGTCACACTGTATTCTTGTCTGACATCTTGTGCACCTCTCTGGGAGACACCCTGTATTCTTCTCTGCCATCTTGTACACCTCTTTAAGAGTCACCTTGTATTCTTATCTGGCGTCTTGTATATCTCTTTAGGAGTCACCCTGTATTCTTATCTGGCATCTTGTACATCTCTTTTCGCTTCGCTCGAAGCCCCAGGTCGCTCGACACCCCAGGACTCTTTCAACAGACTCCATTAACCATTTACTTAGGCTTCCCGCGTGGCTGTATGACGTCACGCACTCGCCGTGCATTACTCATAGGCTTCCCGCGCGGCTGCATGCCGTCACAGTCTCCGTCTCCGTAACGCATAACTTTTGACTCAAGCATAACGATGAAGTCGACAAGATCATTTGAAGTGATAAAACAAAAAAAAGAACAGCAACCGAGAAGATTGGTTGCTGAAGATAGTGAGGATGATGATGAGTAATTTCATTATCATCGATGTGAATTAAATTGTCTGAGACCTCTGGTCATAGCACTGGCTTCACCCTGAAGTAAGGCTGAACAGGCAGTTCCGGGGTGGCCTTACGCCAAGTATAGGGTTTGTGGGATTTTAGTAGGCAAGAATCCTACACAGTTGTAAGTCCGGAATGTTGTAGTCTGTCTTTTGAAGATTTCCCGACGGTTTCCCTTGAAAAAATAAAAATATATTAATAGGCCTATTACGTCTCCAGTTCTGAGCTACGCTTGCTGCCCTGAGACCAGATCTCGAATAAATATACGATTGCAGAGGGTATTTTTTTTTTACGGCAAAGCGGCCAGAGGATTTTAATAAATCTCCAATATATCTGTTATTTTGCTATGACACATGTCCGTGCAGATGAAATCAAGATTAATCGACGGCGAAAAGAATGAATTATCTGTGAACCTCACCGTCACGCGGGAGTGACAGCATTCAGGGGCGGGGGAGGGAGAATTTAACTGCTGGAAATATCAACAGCTATGTGTTGGTGCTATGGTAGTATTGAGTTGTAAGATCAGAACAGAATGAAAAAAGGGTTCTAATTTTAGGGACCGTTATATACAGGGTTAGGATTTAAATGTATTTACATATTTGTTTATTTCTTCTTTCTTCGCTTAGGCCAGCTATGGACCACGTCTTTTCAACTTCTTCCGTCTTTGGGCCTTGATCTTAGCCCAGTGTTCTCGCATTCGCTGCCTGTGAAACTCCCTTCTTTCATCAGACAAATTCTTGCCGGTTTTTAATTTCGCTCGTTCTTGGAATTGGTGGTGTGCTCCAAGCCTTTCCTTCAAAAGATCACGTTCCATAATGACTGCGTGGGTGATCCATACTTCTTGCAAATCCTTGTCTATCACACAAAACCTGGGGCGCTTGGTTTTCTTGTTAAGAAAATAGGTAAATATCGGATTGGCGATTCTCTCGGGTTTCATACGAGTTAAGTGGCCATAGAAAGATATTCTTCTCTTCCGAATTACTTGAGGTATCCTTTCTACATGATGGTGCAGCTCATTGTTATGCCGTCTCCTGTATTCACCATCGTCTCTCAACGGCCCTAAGATCTTCCTGAGCACCTTCCTTTCCTTGGCTTCAAATTTCTCAACCAGACCTTTCCTATTCATTGCCAGGCATTCTGCTGCGTACAGCGCCTCAGGACGGATAACTGTACGATAGTGTCTTAGTTTGGCATTGCGGGACACTGTTCGCTTGTTGTACACTCCTTTCGTTAGCTGGTAGGCCACTTCCATCTTGTTCATTATTGATGTGAAGGCTTCCTTCTCTGATACGAAGGTGGATCAAAAAGTTAGTTGCACTAACGCGCTGCAGTAGCGCGCTGTGCGTCGCAAACGTTGGCACAGCGGAGAAAGGGACAGACACTGCCCACACGTCTGTTAGGCAGGTCGCTGTGGTGTCTCGTCTTGTATGGTGTGAATAGTGGCCAAATACAATGGCGCGTCGACTGGACGTTCACTCCAAATATGAGGTGCGTGCGACAATCTGATTCCTATGGGCCAAAAGGAAGAATTGTACGGATATTCATCGTGATTTAGTGCTCTGTATGGGGAGCGGGCGATTTCCCGGCAAGGGATCGTTAAGTGGTGTCAGAAATTCGAAGCCGGACGCACGGATATCACGGGACGACGTTTCCAATCCTCCCTGGCATTTTTGCAACGCTATGACGCAGACGGCAACGGGTTTCTGCGGCGAATCGTCACAGGCGATGAAACGTGGGTCCACCACTTCACCCCCGATGAGGAGGTGAAGGCCACTGTCTCCGTGTGGTTGCAGAACGCTGGAGGAACTTTCTATGCATCGATAAGTTGGTCGTGCGTTCGCAGAAATGTTTGGAGTCTCTTGGAAACTATGTGGAAAAGTGACGTTACATTATATGTCGTTATAGGCGTGTTGCTGTTGTATAGGTGATGTAATAAATGGCCATAACTGGGAAGTGCAACATATTTTTGATCTGCCCTAGGTACTTACAAGTTTTTGCCTGACGGATCTTTCCATGTTCAACATTTAATTCTTTGACTGCAGGGTTAATATTAGTTATAAACTCGGTCTTCTCAAAATGAATCTGTAAGCCAGCCTTTGTCGCTTGTATTCTGAGTTGGTTGACTTGTTTTGTGGCTGTGTCTAGGGAATCAATATTTGCTTATTTGTTATTATTTTTGGTATTCTGCCCAAGGGTAGGTCCGTGAGGCTATCCTCAGCCGGAGTTTACGTGCGGTAGGGTGGCCATGGCCTTTCCGCTCCTCCTTTCCCCGTCAACAGCGCGTGATCCCACTGAACCGGCATTCCATCCAAGGTCCAACCACGCCCAATGCTGCTTAACTGCGGAGTGCTCATGGGATCCGGTGGTTCAACATGGCCGTTGCTTACTACACAGACATTTTATTTTAACTTATCTCCATCGATTATGTCGTCCGATATTCATATTAAACTAATGTATTATACATAATTCTCCATATTTCTGGCATTGGTACACATTTCTTCTTAGATTGTTTAGGCCACCTATGGACCACGGTACTTGTTGTCTGCCACTTCTGGTGTTTTTATAAAATAAGGTATTTCTTCACAGACATTTGCGCACAAGAAGCTTTTATCTAACATTGTCGCAACAATTCTTCGTTCTCTTACATCAAGGTATGTTACAATTAAGTATAAATGTAGATCTTTTCCACAATCATATATCTATTAATTTATTATTTTAATTACAAAAAAATCTCTGACATACGGTATTTATTTTCTTAGCAGGGCACTTAATATCAACACCATTACTTATTGGCACGTATTCAATATTTTAACTCCATCTTGAGTGAAGATCTCTAATCCATTTACTTAATATTTCAAGCTCTAAACTACGTTCATGTCGGCACACTTAGTATTTGACACCTATTCAGAATTTTTAACTTCGTGTTGAAGATAAGAAGATTTGCTTATTCATTTATCACTGATCTCTATTAATTATTGGTTACAGAACTTCATTTTTAAATTATTTTAAGTGAATTATTTTGATAAGAATTATTATATAGTTTAATATTTGTTTACTTTCGCCAATAATATTTTCTCGATTTTAACTACATTTTGATGAAAAATCACAAGTATTTTATTTTGATTTTATTTAATTTGATTTGTAAGGATATCCACTATAATAGTGATTCATTTTATTCAATTTTAACATTAATATTTCTTTTCTCATTAGATTTAAGAAATTTTATAATAGTTTAGCTTAATTCTTAATTGATTCTTGTTTAGCTGAAATTGGCCTCATTGAAGGCCGAAACATGTCCTACTTATATAGAATTACTAGCTGACCCGGTAGACGTTGTCCTGCCAATCAAAGAAAGTGTTGTAACTTTGTTTCTTGAAGTTTTTTTGGATACACAGTATTTTTTTCAATTTCTGGTAACTGCCTCTAAACTATCGTAAAATTAATTAACTAATCTAGAAACATTCGTGAGAGCGTGCACAAAAACTCTCCAAAGTTTCATCGCAATCGGATAAATGCCATATAACGCATACGGGATTTTGTTTAATTGATTCGTGCGCAGTCACTCATTTGTTCAATCTACTCGAGCTCTATCAACTGTGAAATGGATTTACTAAGTTAGAAAGCTTCACGTAAGTGTACACAAAAACTCATCAAAATTTTATTGCAATCGCTGAATAGTATATGAACGCATACGGGATTTTGTTGGAACGCTTCGCGCGTCGTCACTCATTTGTTACATCTACTCGTGCGCTACCAATATTGTAAAATGGATTTACCAAGTTGAACACCTTCGCTGGCGTGTACACAACAACTCATCAATGTTTCATCGGAATCAGATGAATGACATATGAACACATACGGGATTTTCTTTAAACGAATCGCATGCCATCACTCATTTGTTGAATCTACTCATGCGCTACTTATTATAAACTGGATTTACTAAGCCAGAAACCTTTCCTGGAGTGTACTCAACAATTCCCCAAAGTTTCATCGCAATCGGATAAATGGTATATGAACACCTACAGGACTTTGTTGAAACGATTCTCGCGCCATCGCACATTTGTTGTATCTACTCGTGCAGTACCAATTGTAAAATGAATTTTCTTAGCAATAAACCTTTACTGAAGTGTGCACAACAATTCACCAAAGTTTCATCGCAATCGGATAAATAGTATATGGACGCATACGGTATTTTGTTGAAATTATTCGCGTGCCGTCACTCATTTATTGAATCTACTCGAGCACTACCTATTGTAAAATGGATTTATTAAGCCAGAAACCTACCGTAGGGTGTACTCAACATCTCACCCAAGTTTCATCGTAATCGGACGAATGGTATTTGAACGCATACGGGACCTTAATGAAACGCATCGTGCGTCGTCACTCATTTGTTGAATCTACTCGTGCGAAACCTCCTGTGAAATGTATTTACTAAGTTAGAAACCCTCACGTAAGTGTACACAACATCTCACCCAAGTTTCATTGCAATCGGATGCATGGTATATGAACGCATACGGGACTTTGATTAAAGGTTCGCGCGTCGTTGCTCATTTGTTGAATCTACTCATGAGCTACCTACTGTATAATGGATTTACTAAGTTAGAAACCCTCACGTAAGTGTACACAACATCTCACCCAAGTTTCATCGCTATCGGACGAATGGTATTTGAACGCATACGGGACTTTGTTGAAACGCTTCGCACGTCGCCGCTCATTTGTTGAATCTACTCGTGCGCAACCTCCTGTGAAATGGATTACTAAGTTAGAAGCCTTCACTTAAGTGTACACAACAACTCATCAAAGTTTCATCTTAATCTATGACTGGAATATAAACTTATACGGGATTTTGTTGAAACGCTTCGCGCGTCGTCACTCATTTGTTGAATCTAGTCGTGCGCTACCTAATGTGAAATTGATTTACTAAGCCAGAAGCCTTCCCTGGAGTGTACACAACATCTCACCGAAGTTCCATCGCTATCAGACGAATGGTATTTGAAAGCATACGGGACCTTTTTGAAACGCTTCACGCGTCGTCGCTCATTTGTTGAATCTATTCGTGCGCTATCTATTGTAAAATGGATTTACTAAGCCAAACACCTTCCCTGCAGCTCACTTAACATATCACCCAAGTTTCATGGCAATCGGATGAATGGTATATGAACGCATACGGGACTTTGAAACGCTCTAACGTGCAGAGACAAACAGTAGAATTCGACATCACTGCCACCTTTGGTGTAAAACACAATTTTCGCCACGGGCGGAGTATATGTAATGGCGGTAGTTGCACAGGTTGCGACCAGGTGGCTCTAACGTGCAGAGACAAACCGTCCAAAGACATCAGCTTTCACGAAGGCCAAGGCTAGTGGTTTCCATGACGACTGTTTTTGACTGTATATAGTGGTTCTAAAATTGTGTGTAAATTGTGGTTCTAAAATTGTGTTCATTCCACCTACCGGGTCAGATTGTGAATCTAAACCATACATGGACCCACCCTAATATACATACCAAATTCCATCAAAATCGGTTTAGTCGTTTAGGAGGAGTTCAGTCACATACACACGTGTCGAATAATTATATATATAAAGATAGTGTCAAGACTTTGTTATGCTAAACTCGGTTGACAGTGCTGTGTGAGCAGTTGAGTAACTAACGGGATTTCAAGTAAAGATGCTCATTTTCTATACCGGTAGTGCAGAGCGCAACTCGCATCCAGACGGCCGTGTCTCGACTTGAGCTATGTTGCCATGGAAACTATCTGCCTTGCCATTCCTTCATGAGTATATTTTATGATTTGATTAGTCTAAGCCTCCGTGGCTTAGACGGCAGCACGCTGGCCTCTCACCGCTGAGTCCGTGGTTCAAATCCCGGTCACTCCATGTGAGATCTGTGCTGGACAAAACGGAGGCAGACAGGTTTTTCTCCGGGTACTCCGGTTTTCCCTGTCAACATTTCATTCCAGCAACACTCTCCACTATCATTTCATTTCATCTGTCATTCATTTAATCATTGCCCCAGAGGAGTGCGTCAGGCGTCGGCAGCCGGCACAGTTCATATCCTCGCCGCTAGATGGGGGCTTCATTCATTCCATTCCTGACCCGGTCGGAGACTGGAAGCAGGTTGTGGATTTTCATTTTCATTAGCCTGTGTTTGAGTGCAAAAGGGCCGAAACCAGAAGAATGAGAAAGACTATCGAAAATTCATGTAGCCAGCGGTTCCTTCTGGGTTCTAAACTATGTGTATGCAAAATTTGGTTGAGATTGGTGGAACGGTGTAGATTTGTATACGGAACCAACCCACCCACCCACATACATACATACATACATACAGACTTTGACTTTTATATATAAGATATATAAATTGAGTATTGATTTGGCGTATTATTTGAATAGTTGATTAAGGTATTTATTGCAGCCAATGGCCATGAGGATAAAAATAATAAAAACCCAAAATATTCAAGATCACATTCAACTCTCATTGACAACAAAAGCTATTAAGTGACTCAACCCTCCGTCCACATGTCATGGTATGATACAGTACCTTTCACAGACACTTCCACACAATTTACAAATGCATTCGATACTAGGCTCATGATACCCTTCCATTTTGCATAACTTGAAATGGAATCCATGTATTGCGAAACGAATGATTGTATGTCTCAGGTCGTAACATGGACCCTTCCACTCATTGGACGTCATTGCAGCTGTTAAATAAAAGTCACTCCATATTTCCATCCTCTTCGTTTTGAGCTCTTTTAGAAGGTACTTGTACTGGGCGGTAGATGGGAGCAATAGTTGACACCTTAAATCGTCGATGTAGAAGGTCTCCTCTCTTGGCATGTCATAGCACAGTCGCGATGGGGTATACTTTGAGATACACAGGACTTTTTTCATGAAAGTTGCCTTGACTCTTTCTAAACACTTCATGTTGTTTTTCGTGAGATTCTCCCATATAATGTTCAGACCGTAGCTTATTATTGGGCTGATTTCTACTCTAAATAATGGCATAGCTGTCTCTAATGATAGTTTATTAAGATGTTCTATTTCATGCATTGCTTTTATGGCATGTATTGTTCTGTCCTTTAAGTATCCCCATTCACAGTGCTGAAATAAACTGCATGTGAGCGACACCGGTTCCAGATAGCTGGGGGAGAGGTCTAGCAAGTGGTCTAGCACTGATTTAAAAATGTAAATATTGTGTTTTTTATGTGCTATTGAATAAAATGCAGGAATATATGTATTTATAGAAAAAATGCTTAAAATATTTATTTACATAAAAATCCGAGCCCTACTTATAAAACACCACATCCTGTGGTGGTCCATTCTGTACAGGTGACCGTAGAAAGCCAGGCGTCTCCTTCTGATGGCATCGGTGAGGTTTACCTGGTGTTTGCAGAGTTCACAACTTGGTTTGTACCATCGTCTTCCAACTGGTGGGAGTAAAATTACGTATTTAGAATTGTCATTTTCAGTGACAGAAATATGGCAACACGTGACAAGTTTACAGTTATGCACATAAATTGTTCTTGAGCAAAGAAAGATTTCTAAAGTATGTGGCTGGAACAATAGCAAGCATCCCTGTGAGCCGGGACCACTGCTTATAAAAATAGACCTAGGCCTTGAGATGCACAAGGTTTCATGGAATCCAAGTGTTGAGGAAATGTGTGATGTCAAACTAGATTCACTCATATCTTCTATCGATACAGTGAATTGTAGATATCCGTCAATCACCTCAAGTGTGGTAGAGCGAAGCTACAGCCAATAAAAATCACTTTTGCGAGACAACAGGAGAAGCCACAAGTTTGAAAATTTAATACAACATTATGTGGCAGACTGTACTGGAGTCATGTCCGTTACCCAGTAAACCCCTTACTATCCATGACCAAGAAGCATCCCTTACTAATTTTGGTTTTTAAATGATAATAATAATTATTATTATCATTTCTGTCGTTCATGAGAAACAAAGCATATTTCTCTTCCGGAAGTCAGAATATTACAACAGCTCTCTCCAAGCCCACGGGCAGAACATGTATAAAACTAAAAGCATACCTTTGTGATCAGTAGCACTTTAAGTGGACATATTTCCATTAGAGATTTCTTAGAAGACTTAAACTGAGAGTTGGTCACAGCAAACATTCCTAACTTTCCAGACTGTCTCCGCATTTTTGAAAGGGACACATATTTCTGTTCCTTTCTCATAACATTTCCTAGTATTGGAGTTTCCACAACAATTGTAAGGTCAAGCCAACCCAGCCCTAATGCTTATGGTCTGATTGGCTGCCAACCCCTCTTACCACTAGAGATACACGCTATTGGTGAATCTCTGTTTGTGACAAGTATTTCTCCCACCAGAGAAATCTTATGTTATATACTGATGCAGAGCCCATTATGGCTCTCTTCACATACAGAAGACCATGTGGTCACTCTTCATTACCAGACTAAGAAGTCTCTGCTAGAGAGCTGTCTCTGTATTAGACAGACTCTTCATAATTTAAGGCTTCTTGTAAAGTGTATTATAAAAGTACTTAAGGTGTTGGTAACCAATTAACAAACATATTCTCAACGTCTTCAATTCTTTGTGAGTATAACAATACACAGCGCGGTAGAACTTGAGCGGACCTAAATAGTAGATCTTCAAGCATTATTCAAATTAAACGAGTGTCGATAAGTTCACTCTTCTCCAACTAGACAACTGGCCGGAGATCTACGAAAAACTTATCACTGGTAGCTAAAATTACACAAGTCAACAAACAAAACATGTTTTGTTGAGTCTATTATTTAATGCATATATTCTGACTGTCTACATCGAACAGTAACTCAAAACACCATTCATAATTAATAAAGTTTGCTTATGTACTTCATGCAATGATAAATTACTTTGGATATGGGATCAACATCATCTGGGACAAATTAACAATCACAAATCTATCAACAATTGAGAAGGTCAAAGCCCGTTACCTAAAACGGATTCCAGGAGTAGGGAAGTTATCACCATCGAGGCTAACATATGTGTTAACCAACGAAACCTTCATCGTTGAGGACGTTAAAGCACAATTCTGGCTACCAATTGCTAAGGCTTATCAAAAGACATTACACCTGTTAAAAGAGAAAACTAATGCCTTATGGCCCGAATTTTAAACATCAGACGCTATTACAACATCGGAATGGACGCAGCCAAATTACGAACTTCGACATATAATGACAATATTTGCGACGCACGGCTTTCACCACAGGCTATGTCGGAACCTACGATTTCATCAACCGGAAGAATCCTGCGTGTGCAAATTGTGCGATAAACACTGCGAGAGATATCATGCTCAAAACTGCCCAAACAGGACAATCTCAATAATAGGACTAGGTCAAGAATAATTTATGTATCATTATGCACACTGTGCGCTTTTCTAAAAAAAAAGAGCCTTTCAGTAGTCGCATATGATGTGTAACATCTGACATGTTATTCGAATAATTCCATATTACTTACTCGCATTTTTTAAAGAATGAACTCATAGTGCTACTTTGTGCCAGCAAACATGAAAGGATTCTCCAATGCATCTGCATTAGTGACATATACCTGCAACTGTATGCGGAAGCAATCCACTGCCTACTTGATGCGAGCTGCGCTTTATACCGGCCAGTTAGTGAACCCATGCCAGCGGTGTTAATGAAAATGGCCTCTTATTGCCGATATAGCGCACTGCCAAGTATAGGCGCGATTAAAAATTAGGTGTGCAGTAGGTATATTAAATGCGTTTCTCCCAGTGATACGTTTAGATCTACGATGCTTCAATTATTGTTAGTAATCGGTGTTGATATACTGAATTCCTACGTTGTTTGGAGTGTTGGATGATGCGATATAGCACTCGACGTATCGAGTGCTTATATTAAATAAGAATACAGCAAAAGTATGTAGATTTTAAAAATCGTAATTGTTTTCAGCAAATATGATATAATGAATATTTTCACACCAAAGAACGACAACTTTAAGATGATTTATTGTAGGAATTTCTTTAATGGGGCCTCCAAACCTTGAGGTAAACCGTATGCGATTTACATTCCACATAGTCACACGGCTTACAGTAGGTCGTTGTACCGATCTCCGCCACCGCGCGCGCTCATTGTTTCCGTCCCATGCACTTCCGTACCATCCACTTCCGTCCTTTCCACTTCCGTCTCTTTTACAGAATCACTCCCACAAAAATGTCCAGCTACCGAGTGCCACAAAATTATCCAGATACCGAGTGGAAAGGTGTTACACATCAAAATAAAACTAGCCGTCATGAAGCAGTTTGTAAAGGCTCTTCGTCAAGATCCTGAAGCTCTTCAATAATTAAAGACTTTCTTCCCTAAATTGTCATAATCTAAAATTAAAGCTGGTATTTTCGTCGGTTCTCAAATAAAGAAACTAATGGCCAGTGAATAATGTTCACAATTACTCCACACTCAGGAGAAACAAGCCTAGTACAGCCTTAAAGCAGTGATCCATGGCTTCGTTCGAAATAAGAAAGCTGGGAACTACAAAAAAGCTTATTTAAACTGTGCTTGAGAACTTTAAACTCATGGGTTGCAGAATGTCCCTTATGTTCGACCCTGACTATTATATGTCAGAAAACTGTACTATAATGAGGCTCATTATAACACTATTTTTAGCCTATTTTCAATTTTGAAAAAAAACAAGATGTTCAGTAAAGAACATATAGCCTACTTTCTCCTAAATGCATGGGTATTGTTATAACTCTTTGTCCTTTTCAAGGAGTATGATTGAATGTTGGTTGTAGGAGCTTGTTGAAATACAACGTGCTATAGGGATATTAAACATGAATATGAGGTGCCCTTTGCTAGTGCTACCTCTGTACCAAATTTCGTTCAATTCGGTTTCACCGTGTTTGAATTGATAGGGGGAATCGATTTGCACACATACTTGGCCACCATCTGCAAAATATTGGGCTGATGTTCTTGCAGTTTGGTCAGAATATGTTTCCCACATAAAGATATGGTGTTGCAAAATTAGGTAGAGACTAGATTATTAGGTTGGTCGTAATTACATTTTAGCTTTTAACATTTGGGTGGCCGCGATTACGTTTCCATCAAGATAGCGGTGATATAAAACATGACACTGAGGTGCCCTTTGCTAGTGCTACCTCTATACCAAATTTCGTTCCATTCGGTTCCACCGTGTTCGAATTAATAGGGGGAATCAATTTTGACATAAAGATGGCCTCCATCCGCAAACTATTAGGTGAATGACCTATTAGATTGGTCAAAGGATGCTCCCTCCATAAAGGTACGTAGTTGCAAAATTTGGTAGAGATCGGATGATTAGGTTAATCGTAATTTGATTTAAGCTTTGAACATTCGTGTGGCCGCCATTACGTTTCAGTCAAGATGGCGACGATATAAAACATGACACTGAAGTGTCCTTTGCTAGTGCTACCTTTGTACCAAATTTCGTTCAATTCGCATTCACCTTGTTCGAATTGATAGGGGGGGACAGACATTCAAAGTACACACACTCACACACACACAGACACACAGACACACACACACACAGACTCACACACACACATACACACACACAGACACACTTTTTTCGCCCTGTGTTGATCTCATAAGTCTACTTTCATTTTTTGCAAAAATCGAAAGTAGGCTAAAAATAGGCTTATGAGATCACCTTTTGTCCGTGTGTGTGTGCGTGTGTGTGTGTGTGAGGTGTGTGTGTGTGTCCCCCTAATACAATCTAAACGGCTGGAGCGATTTCAATGAAACTCGGTAAGTTCATAGCACTATTCCGGGCGACCCCGACCGTGCCCTTCAAATTTTGTTACGTTTCACCAATCCAACATGGCGGCTTTGCGAAATATTTCACCAGCATTCAATATCTCCGAAACTATTCCCGATATCACCCTGGAATTTATTACGGTGATAAAGGGAACTACTATAAGTTCACCTATGTGACTTTTGAAAAACTGGTAACTACAAAACCAACATGGCGGCCACGCGAATTTGCGACATTTAAATAGACGTTTCTTGCGATTTAACCAACCAAACGCAATAAAACTTGGTACAGTATATGTTTATACACATTGTAATGCACCGACATCTAACTTCATTCAATTGTTTACATAACCAGAAGATGGCGGATGTGCGAATTATTTCACCGGCATTCTATATCTCTGAAACTATTAGCGGTATCACCCTGAAATTTTGTACGGAGATAAAGGGCACTGCTGGAAGTTCATCTATAAGACTTTCAAGAACCGGTTAACTACAAAACGAACATGGCAGCCAAGCGAATTTGAAAATTTTAAATAGACTTTACTCGCGATTTAATGTTCCAAACGCAATGAAATCTGGTACAGGACATGTTTATACACATTGTAATGCTCTGGTATGTAACTTAGTTCAATTGCTTACATAAGCTTAAGATGGCGGCTGTGCGAATTTTAAAATTAAGTTTGTATTTCTTGTGTCGTAATCATGCGACCGAAGTGAAAGTTTGAATAATGAACCTACGCAATAATTTTCGTTCAATGGTACATGACTCTATGGCCTATACATTTAACAATTCAACATGGCGACCATCCGAAATATTTAGACGGCTCAGTATATCTACGAATCTATTATAGCAATCAAACTGAATTTTTTAATGTTCATAGGGGCTATGAACTTAAGTTCGCCTATAGGACTTAAAATAACCTGGTCATCAAAAATCCAACATGGCGTCGACGCGAAATATAAATATTCCCACGGACGTTTCTCGCAATGTAACCATCCGAGTGCAGTGAAACTTGGTACAATAAATCCTTATACGAATGTTAATCCACTGGCATCTAATTTATTTCAATTGTTTCCATAACCACAAGATGGCAGCTGTGCGAAATTTTAAAATCTCCTTGTTACTTATTGTGTCCTAATCATGCAATTGAAATTTGAATGCTGCACTTACACAGTAATCTTCATGTAACAGTACAAAACACTAGGACCTACAAATATAAAATCCAACATGGCGACCATCCGAAATATTTAGTTGGTTTTCAATATCTACGAATCTATTACAGCAATCAAACTGAAATTTTGTATGTTGACCGTGGCAATTAACATAAGTAGGATATATGAAAATAGGCTGTATAGTTCTTCACGGAACTACTTGTTCATTATGAAACAGTTTCTCCCACCAATCAGAGTTCAAGAAACAGTTGTGTGACCAATTAGATAATTAGATGTGCTGATTTCCACGGCCTTCCAATTTAAATTTCACTGCCTGGCCTAGTGTCATAACAGGGCAATCGAGGAGGCCATGGTCAAATAAAGGCATTCTCTGCGTCTCATGCGCTCTGTTCGGTACATAAAACTGGCGAAATCTCGACAGATATTTATGAATATTTCTGTTCAAACATAAAATAGTTATAATAATTATCGTCGAACATAAACAGTCGTATGCAACTCGCCTATAATGGTAATTAAGACACGAGTATGTTTATAAAACGAGCGTACGCGTAGGCTCGTTGCATAATATACTAGTAAAGCACACAAGGACGAATTTAAAAGATAACTTGGGGGTATTTTGAGAAGAGCAACAGGAACGTTTTCACCAAGACGTGATGGACTTTGAGCAACGTTATCAAGGACAATATAATGAGAACATGGTTGGTGATAACATTTGGGGGCTAATACGAGAAAGTTCGTACCCACACTGAAGATGTACCAAAAATATTCATTTTTAAACACCAGCTGAGGGAACAGGTGAGAACCAATATTTTTAAAATTTCATTTCAAGATTCAATTATAATAAATTCAATCCTTGTATCCATGGTAGCAGTTTCCTTTACTTCCTTTCTGAATACACTGGGAGATAAACATTTAAATCTCTTTTCATTGGGGAGTATTTCCTGAATCCTGGAATCACGTCCTACTCCCAGTTCCTTGTGTAATAGGTGTGTTCTGTAATCGCTATCAGAAGCTATCAGTAAGGACACGATAACTATCCTTGTGCATAATCTTGGACAACTCCAGATGAGCTAATGGGTAAAGCCCTGCGCGGATGCGGATATCCGAAAATGTTTTCGCCATGTGGATATAGCTTGCATGGCTGTGTGGATAGCGGATAATATTTGGAGTAAATTTGCGGATAGATTGAATATGATTACTAGGAATCGGATGTTTACGACATATATTTTTACGTTAAGTTTTCTTCATGACAAATGTAAGATGATGATTTAAGCTAATCTCATTCAAATTAGCCTATGTCATTAAGCACAATTAACACTCCGAACTGAAAAGGGATGCAATTTTGGCTGTGTAACATTCATTTTAAACATTGTGAGGTTTGAAGCCATTTTTCAGTGTTGCCTAAGTAAACAAAACTTTGGTGCTTTTCAGTCGGTCAACACGAATGTACCCAAATAGAGCTGGGTTATGCCCTGGTCCTGAAATAAATTACATGAGATTAATAAATGCACTAGGATGACCGTTTCGATCGTCAAGCGATCATTATCAGATCCATTACACTTAGGCTATAGCATCTATGTTTGAGAATACAGATATACATTATGTACAATTATTTAGTTGCAGTGTTGGTAATGCAACTTACTGTCAGTGTATGTTAAATGTGGTATATCTAATGTCAGGTGAAATTCTAAAATGGTGATAAAAATCCGGAATTTGTCTGTTTGGGGTGATTATGTGGTTATACAAAATCAACTATGGTTATACCGTAATAATACAGGCTGATACTTATCCCGTTGTCATCCTAACTGGGACATCAAGCAGTTTCATGTTCACTCTGGTACCAGTTATAGTCGACTAACCCGGGTGTTAACTGGACGAGACTGTTTTTTCCCTTTCTCCCCCTTTTGTTACTATGTTCGTTCTGAGATCAGTGCCATGTTTATTTGTAGAACGTAGCCAAGTCTAGATAAGAATGTATGTTATTTTCCCCCCTTATTTTTTATAGAGTGAAAAGAGGTGAACTCTCCATAAAAGTGTGTTCATTTAGATTGTTGGGATTGTTTTGTTTGGCTAGGTGAATCTCGATTGCTTCCTTTATGTCGAGAGCTCTGCATTTCCATTCGTGATGAATTATTTTTAGGTCAGTATCGATTTTAGTAAAGCTGTGCCCCGTGTCACACATATGTTCGCATACGGCTGAATGTGTTCCGTATCTTATCGCATTCCTATGTTCATTATAACGTGTATCTACTCGTCTTCCGCTCTCTCCAATGTAATTGACCGACTGAAAAGCACCAAACTTTTGTTTTTATTCATTTTAAACATAGCACATGACATACATAGCCTAAAGGAACGACTTTTTCTTGAAATGTCTAAATGTGTTGCTTTAATATTTTATATAATTTATTGTTAAGTCAGTAGATTGGGATAACAAACGTGCGGTTTTGTTTATCCCATGAGTTAAGTCCATCTCATCAGTGCCATCAGAATAAAGTATTGACTAGGGTTAGGCGAAACTAATTAAAATCAATTAAACATGAGGATGCGGAATCAACGCTGCCTGAATGAAGTGGCGCCAAGTTACAGCAGTCCTTTTCGATCGGCGGGTGCCAATGTACCAGAAATTTAAAATTTATAAAAGCATCATTAGACCATTGGAACCGAATTTTAGCCAGCCACAAGGAGACATGAATAACCGCTGCATGTGATGGAAATGATGCTTCGCTGGCCAATAGCACTCACAAGACTGGATCACATCAGAAATGAAGATGCTTCGCTGGCCAATAGGACTCACAATACTGGATCACATCAGAAATGAAGATGCTTCGCTGGCCGATAGGACTCACAAGACTGGATCACATCAGAAATGAAGACGCTTCGCTGGCCAATAGGACTCACAAGACTGGATCACATCAGAAATGAAGATGCTTCGCTGCCCAATAGGACTCACAAGACTGGATCACATCAGAAATGATGATGCTTCGATGGTCAACAGAGCTCACAAGACAGGATCACATCAGAAATGAACATGCTTCGCTGGCCAATAGGACTCACAAGACTGGATCACATCAGAAATGAAGACGCTTCGCTGGCCAATAGGACTCACAAGACTGGACCACATCAGAAATGAAGATGCCTCGATGGTCAATAGAGCTCACAAGACTGGATCACATCAGAAATGAAGATGCCTCGATGGTCAATAGAGCTCACAAGACTGGATCACATCAGAAATGAAGATGCTTCGCTGCCCAATAGGACTCACAAGACTGGATCACATCATAAATGATGATGCTTCGATGGTCAATAGAGCTCACAAGACTGGATCACATCAGAAATGAACATGCTTCGCTGGCCAATAGGGCTCACAAGACTGGATCACATCAGAAATGAAGATGCTTCGATGGTCAATAGGGCTCACAAGACTGGACCACATCAGAAATGAAGATGCTTCGATGGTCAATAGAGCTCACAAGACTGGATCACATCAGAAATGAAGAGGCTCCGTTGGTCAATAGAGCTCAGAAGACTGGATCACATCAGAAATAAAGATGCTTCGCTGGCAATAGGACTCACAAGACTGGATCACATCAGAAATAAAGATGCTTCGATGGTCAATAGAGCTCCCAAGACTGGATCACATCAGAAATGAACATGCTTCGCTGGCCAATAGGGCTCACAAGACTGGATCACATCAGAAATGAAGATTCTTCGATGGTCAATAGGGCTTACAAGACTGGATCACATCAGAAATGAAGATGCATCGCTGGCCAATAGGGCTCACAGGACTAGATCACGTCAGAAATGAAGATGCTTCACTGGCCAATAGCACTCAAAAGACTGGATCACATCAGAAATGAAGATGATTCGATGGTCAATAGAGCTCACAAGACTGGATCACATCAGAAATGAAGATGCTTCGATGGTCAATAGAGCTCACAAGACTGGATCACATCAGAAATGAAGATGCTTCGCTGGCCAATAGGACTCACATGACTAGACCACATCAGAAATGAAGATGCTTCGCTGACAAATAGGGCTCACAAGAATAGACCACATCAGAAATGAAGATGCTTTGCTGGCCAATAGGACTCACAACACTGGATCACATCAGAAATGAAGATGCTTCGCTGGCCAATAGGACTCACAAGACTGGATCACATCGGAAATGAAGATGATTCGCTGGCCAATAGGACTCACAAGACTGGACCACATCAGAAATGAAGATGCTTCGCTGGCCAATAGGACTAACAACACTGGATCACAGCAGAAATGAAGTTGCTTCGCTGGCCAATAGGACTCACAAGACTGGACCACATCAGAAATGAAGATGCTTCGCTGGCCAATAGGACTCACAGGACTAGATCACACCAGAAATGAAGATGCTTCGCTGGCCAATAGGACTCACAAGACTGGATCACATCAGAAATGAAGATGCTTTGCTGGCCAATAGGGCTCACAAGACTGGACCACATCAGAAATGAAGACGCTTCGCTGGCCAATAGGACTCACAGGACTAGATCACATCAGAAATGAAGGTGCTTCGCTGGCCAATAGGGCTCACAGGACTAGACCACATCAGAAATGAAGATGCTTCGCTGGCCAATAGGGCTCACAAGACTGGATCACATCAGAAATGAAGATGCTTCGCTGGCCATTAGGGCTCACAGGACTGGACCACATCAGAAATGAAGATGCTTCGCTGGCCAATAGGACGCACAAGAGTGGATAACATCAGAAATGAAGATGCTTCGCTGGCCAATAGGACTCACAAGACTAGACCACATCAGAAATGAAGATGCTTCGGTGGCCAATAGGACTCACAGGACTAGATCACATCAGAAATGAAGATGCTTCGCTGGCCAATAGGGCTCACAAGACTGGATCACATCAGAAATGAAGATGCTTTGCTGGCCAATAGGGCTCACAAGACTGGACCACATCAGAAATGAAGATGCTTCGCTGGCCAATAGGACTCACAAGACTGGATCACATCAGAAATTAAGATGCTTCGCTGGCCAATAGGGCTCACAAAACTGGATCACATCAGAAATGAAGATGCTTCGCTGGCCAATAGGGCTCACAGGACTGGATCACATCAGAAATCAAGATGTTAGAATGGCAATTGGTGTGTCTCCAATCCCTGAGAAGATGAGAGAGAACCGTTTGCGATGGTATGGCCACGTACTATGCAGAAGCGGTTCTTCCGTTGCGAGAAGCACCTTAAACATCAGTCGTGACGGCCGCAGACCACAAGGGTGACCAAAGAAGCGCTGGCTGGACACACTGCGGGAGGAAATGCAATTGGCTAAAGTCTTCCCTGAAGATGCACAAGACTGCATCAAGTGGAAAGAGAAGTGCAGAACAGCAGACCCTGCAATTCAGCGAGATAAATGCTAAGAAGCTGTAGAAGAGAAGAAGAAGAATAAAAAGAATAAGAAGATACCACTCTGGCGACGGCGGGTACAAAAGCTAGTACTGTATTATTCAGGGTGTAACTACTGCTCGGTTCCAAGCTCTGTGAACTTGCGGGATGAGGGGCAGAGGCAGGGTAGGAGCAGGCGAGAATTGAGAAGCCTGTCGACAGCCCGCCGTGTTACCTGACATTCTCGTCTATTCCAATACTGCTAACATGGGTCTTTTCTGAAACCAGAGTGGCGTTGGAAATGAGTGACTGAGTCACCGACTAATGTATTTGCTTCTGTTACTACGCAAGGACCGAGAAACCTCATCACTCGTCACCACCACTACTCATAGTCTGCGATGCGCATTCCTCTCAGGTCCACGCAGCTTAGACTCGAGCAGTAAATATGTGATAAAGCTCTAGGGATTCGATAGAGGACCAACCAACAAGCAAAAACTGTCCTGTAAACATAATGATGGTGTATTTGCTTTCGTTCCCGTGTCTCAATCATTGTTTGTGGTGTACGTAACACAGACCGCTTCACTATGCAGGTTGGTCATTTGTGTTGATAAAGTGTACGTTACTACTTACAGTCCTCTACAGACGGTGCTCAAAATGGCTCCCACGAGCTGTAATGCAGGTGTCCATGCACCGCATCATTGTCTTACACGCTCCCATATTCCCGGCGTCTGTCTTATCTGCTGACATCCTTGCTCTGTTCGCTGACGCATCATATCCACGTTATGAATATGTGTGGCATACTCAATGGAATTTAAATGATCCCATAAGTAGAAGTCTAATGGGTTGAGATCGGGAGAACGAGCAGGCCACGGTGTCAGTCCCTGACGTCCTATCCATTTGGTTGGAAATCACTAATGTAAAATTGCTCTATCAGGCCTGTGTGCCCTCCACAAATGACCAACTGTCTGTGTTATGTACACCATATGTTTACAGGAAATGTTTTGCTCTTTGTCAGGTCCTTTATAGAATCCCCGTAACTTTCCCACATATTTAGTTATTGTTGTTGTTGGAGTCTTCAGTCTTTTTTACTGGTTTGATGCAGCCCTCCATGCCTCCCTGTCCTGAGCTAATCGTTTCATCTCTACATAGCTACCACACCCTACATCCGAGGCAATCTGCTTAACATATTCTAACCTTCGTCTACGTCTACAGTTCTTGTCCTCGACCCTTCCTTCCATAACTAGGCTTGCTATTCCTGGCTGTCTTAATACAGTATGTCTCCTACCAACCTATCTCTTCTCTTCATTAGCAGTCGCCAGGAACATCTGTCCTCTCCCACTCGTCTTAATACCTCTTCGTTTGTAACCCTATCCACCCATCTGCTCTTCATCATTCTCCTGTAACACCACAATTCTCTTCTTTTCTGCTGCACCAACAGTCCAAGTTTTCACTTCCATAGAGTGCCACGCTCCAGACAAAGGCCTTCAAAAATGACTTTCTAGTATCTAAATCTATATTCGATGTCAAAAGATTCCTTTTCTATAGAATTGCTTTCCTTCCCTGAGCTAACCTACTTTTTATATCCTCTTTGCTTCGTCCATCACTTGTTATTTTCCTTCCTAAGTATAAGCTCAGGATAGAAGAGATAAAACAAGATGTTATTATATTATTAACCAAGTTTAGATTAAACGGTACTGGCTTTGAGAATCCCAAGATTACAGTTAATTAGGTCGATATGCGTTTTAATTAGATGAGATCGACGAAGGAAATGAAGTTGGACGAGCGAAAATATAGAGACAAGAGACTCATCCACTGCACTGGAAATAAAGCCTTAATTAAAGCAAATAATCTAGTTACAGACACAAGATTTCCATCGCAGGCAAGTGATTCATTTCCTTTACCGTGGACTCTTCATTATACACTTTACGAGATATTAAAGTTTTTTTTTTTCATGACGTAATATTCTTCTCTACCCGCAATGTAATGGTGTCCCTGTTGAACCACTTGCTGTCTTTTCTAATTTATACCATTGCAATAATTAAAAACAGAGAAGAGAGATATGGAATGCTATATAATGGAGGAGGATGAAGAAAATACATCTCCTTCCTTTCTCTTCTGTGTGGCGCCGAGTTAATTTAAACTCAGAATAACAATAATAGTATTACACGATATTTATCATACAATTACTTGTGTAAATGAAGCGAGGAACTTCTTGCTGGCATACCAAAATATTATCGTTGGTGCTTTCAGTAACGTCGCTGTCTGTAAGGTTGGTGGTTCTGATATAAATTAACAGTGAATATATAACGTTAGGAGCCAAAACAATAAGAATTTTAATACTTTAACAGTGCCTGTTATAAATATTGCTATCAATTATATATCAGGTGCGTTCAAAAAGTAACGAGCCGGAGGCTGTAATGCGCAAACCGGTGACGACATCGGCTAATCGTGGCGTGTGTAACGGGGTGTGGTTCCGACCAGAGCGTGGAAGGTCACAGCCCGTCGCTAGAGGGCACGCGTGCACGTCACGTGACAATACAAAGCGAACAGCAGCATGCATCAATCGTCCAACGCTGCCATTCGCATCGCAAACAGTGACATGGAGGCGTCGAACGAAGAGCAAAGGTGTGTTGTTCGGTTTCTGACAGCGAAAGGAGTAGGGGGGACGGACATTCATCGCCGAATGTCACAAGTGTACAGCGAACACTGCATGTCCCTTGCAAGGGTCAAGGCGTGGCACAAGCGCTTGAGGGAAGGATGGGTGTCGTTAGCCCATGATGCCCGGTCTGGGGCACCCCCCTGCATTACCGATGACAACGTCCAGCTGGTTGATGAACTCATTACCCAGGACCGCCGAGTGACAGTGGACGCCATAGCCGCCGTGGTCGGATTGAGCGTCGGAAGTGTGCACACCATCACGAAGGAACGACTGCACTTACAGAAAGTGTGTGCCCAATGGGTGCCCCACAGTCTTCAACTACACCAGGAAGCATGTCGAATGGCCTACTGTCTTGGTCTTGGTTGGACGATAGATGCATGCTGCTGCTCGCTTTGTATCGTCACGTGACGGGCACGCGTGCTCTCTAGCGACGGGCTGTGACCTTCCACGCTCAGGTCAGAACCACACCTCGTTACACACGCCACAATTAGCCGATGTCGTCACCAGTTTGCGCATTCCAGCATCCGGCTCGTTACTTTTTGAACGCACCTTTTATTATATGTTACTAGCGGACCCGTGCGAGAACTCTCGCATAATGAGTTGTGTGCGCCCCAGACTACCCGCCCGGGTCTAGTGCTATGCGGTCTGGACGCGCCAGAGTACTGCCAGGGCCTATTGTCTGGTTTATTTGTTTAAACACACTTTTAAAACGAAAAATTATATTTCCGTTGACTTTTCAAGAAATGCAAGATTTTTCCTGTACTATTGAGACGATTTGGAAGATGTTGGAACAAACCACACCTTCTAACTTCCTCTGGTTTAGAAGCTTGAGTTTTGTGAGACATACACCTTAGCGTATTATATAATAAGATACTAGCAACCCGCCCGGGAACAGTTATGAATACATTACGTGATAAGCGCTTCTTTTCCAATGTCAATGAACAACGACCAATATCCGTTTTACGTCTCGGCATGATGGGTTAAAATCACTGACTGGACTATTAATTTCATTATCATTGAGATGCATGTATAACGAATTCTTGTCAGACATAATAATTTAAGAATGGCGAGGTGCACGAAACACAAATGCCCCTTCCGTCAAATCTTAACTTGACTGTGTATTTTGCGGAATGAAGAAAAGCCGAGTTGCACATCCAGGGAACCTCCAAACACAACCACTCTTCTCTGAAGTCCTAACTCAACATGACGCGACAGTTTGCTGCTGGATGTATCAGGGTTAAAAGGCTCGCCCGCTAGATAGGCTGTAACTGGGGTGATAAGCTAGCTCCTAGCTAGCTCGTAAACTGTCGCTTCAGTTATTGAATGGAGATGCTTGGGAGAAATGAAAACGTAAAAACACCTATACTGTAGTGGGCAATGTATTGAAGATAGAGATATGCTCTTAGGGACTCTTTTGTAGAACTTTTCATGCTGAACAATTTTTACACTCGTAGTATATATATATTTAATGGTTTGCCCAGCGTAAGCTTAAAAAGCGCACGGACGCCAGGTTTTAATTTTCGAATTTTTCACTGAAATCGTTACTGCTTGGCTTCCTTTGATCTTAAATAAATTATTGGGTTCCTTTGGTCATAAATGAATGTTTCTACAGAAACCTTTCCCGAGAAATCCTTTACAGAAAGGTGAAAACCGCATCAAGATCCATCCAGTGGTTCTCGAGGTTACCCGTGATATCCAAAAAATGAGGACTTTGTTTTATACTAAGTAGAGATTATGCGTTGCTGTCTGCCTAATGATGTAAAGATCGGTGATCCTGAGTGAAAAACCTTGCTGCCAACTTTGTAACATTATAAGTGTCAGTTTCAGTGTTTACATGACGTATGTGAACTTGGTCACTCTGAAACATGAGTGGTAACAGTAAATATAACCCATAATCAACCCAAAAGCAATCATTCTGTACTTCGTACACAACAAGTAGTTTCGTGAAGAACTTTACAGCCTATTTTCATATATCCTACTTATGTTAATTGCCTCTATCAACATACAAAAATTCAGTTTGATTGTTGTAATAGATTCGTAGTTGTTGAGAACCGACTAAATATTGCGGATGGGTGCCATGTGGATTTTTATAAGTGTACAGTTACGTGAAGATTATTGTGTACTTGTAATATTCAAACTTCAATCGCATGATTAGGACACAAGAAGTAAAAACGACATTTTAAAATTGCGCACAGCTGCCATCTTGAGGTTATGTAAACAATTGAACTAAATTAGATACCAACAATTTTCATTCAGTGGAAATTTAAATTACTAGCTTCGGAGCGAGTGTACGAGAAGAGTATATGTGTTTGGAGATTCGCTCTTCACCTCGGCTTTTCTGAATTGTGTATGGGACCTGCCGTCCGTGCGTCTTTTAAGCTTACGCTGGGTAAACCGTTAAAGTTACTGGGTGAAGCTAGTTACACTATAAACCATGATATTTTTAGTGATTGAGGATTAATGATAAGATTACATTGTTGGTATTGTTACGTGCCACCCCTAGTGGCTAGTTCGTTAACTGGATTACGGTGGGTGAAAGCACAACACTATTGTTTATTTAACGAAATATTAGCTTTATTGCAGGCCAGGAAAAAATACACCACACAATAAGCATTGAACCTCACTTCATAAGACACTACTAATCACTATAGCTTCCACACTTAGCCTACGTTCACACTACTGATCTCGCTATTAATACCTGCAACTCTGCCTTGTACACAAACCACAGTTATTTACCATAGCCAGTCACTCACCACTACACACTGCTTCGCTGTCCGCTGGCTAGGGAACAGTCCACTGCGTTTCGCAATTCACCACAATATCTTTGTCGCACTAGGTAAGTACACACTCCTCAAAACTCAGTCCCTCCGTATGATTCACGCTGCCTCGCTGTCTGGAGAACCAGCCTCGCTAGGGTTTCGTAACTTCGCACGTCACGTCGCCGTACTACTGTCGCTCAGAGAAAGCCCGCACTAGCTCAAAAACACTGTCCCTCCCTCACTGATGAGGCCGCTTATATAGCAGGCTGGTGACTCAATGAATGCTTCTAGAATCTGAACCCGAGGGGCTTATGCTGACTGATATCGAACGTGGTTCTCAGAGACTGTGATCTCAGTATAAAGGTTCCACCAGGGAACGAACCCGAGGTCTGTGGAGGGAGTTTCATTGTAAAAACCCCTAGAGAGAAGTGTATATTTAATCACTGGTGTGATTTCAGTTGATAATGACATTATTTATTACAATAATGCAGGGAAATTGAGCAGAATACAGCATTATTAGACTACTTGGAGTAGGCTATACTAGACTTGGAGCACAGCAAGTGCAGAGTTTGACGTTTTACTAATAGGCTCAGAATTGTGGGAGGTGCTCCGTGGAGCCACGTCAATCTTCCTGACCTCGTTATGTCGTCTGGAGGAGGTTGGGGGCTTGAATAATGACCAGGTTATTTCCCGACTGAGAATGGAAATGAGAATGGGACGGCAAGATCCCAAGGAAAATCATTGATTACTCGTGATTGGAGTAACGAAATGACATGAGAGTTGCGCACAGGTGAATCTTTAGCCAGGAGGCTAATTTTAGAGCCTTTAATCTGCGAAATTGACGCATATTTAATGGAGTGAGGAAGGACAGAAGACTATGGTTGTTCGCGGCTGGATTTGAGGATGTTGCCAGGGATTCCCAGTGAGATAGCGTCCCCACGCTATGGAGAAAGGAATTAATATTAATTAATCGGCCGAGCGATTCTTCAGCACGCAGATAGTTCTGGGATCAGAGAAGAAAAAGGAACCCGATGAACATGGTTTCGAGACCAGAATCATGCTGGGAGAGGAGTCGAGTTAACGCGGGAAAATTTCGCTCTACTTTTTGTGTGAATCCAATATAAGGGAGTCGACCCTTGGCAGAGCACCCCAGTTGGACCCAGTTGCAGCCAGTTGCACCCCCAGTTTGTCACAGTTTGTCAGGAGAGTCGCAGACAGTCGTCAAGGCGGAACGTATGGCGATCCGGCTCATGAAAGGACGCCCGAACAAAGACCTGTACATTTGAGTGAAGCATTTAATAAGCTTTTATTAATAATAGTCGTGCTGCGTGTGTACTCAGCAGTACGAACAATGGCGTGTTCACTTAGGAAGCAACGTGTGAGATACGTTGCAGAACCATTGTAAATAATAATTTGTGTAAAGTTATGGACAGTGTAAAGCGCAATGTATAAAATAGTGACTGATCATACAGGTCTAATTACGCTGGAATGCGCTGGGAGAAACTTTACGAATCATTTGGTAATGTCTTAAGAATACCAGATAATAACGCTCAGGACGGAAGTTAGCATATTTATGCAAAGCAGGAAGCTTACCGTAGGAGTATGGATAAACTGTTGGTGAATTCCGAGGGCAGGTGAACCAGACTTTCAATCAGGAGTTGGTAGGAGCACGGGAGATGCCGTCGACACCTGCAATTTTGATATCTTTGCTAGGGAATGTCAACCAATGAAAAGTGTACAAAGTGACGTGTGTTATGTATAAAGCATATGTGAAATATCTTTTAAATTAATGGTTTAATAAGTGTTATAAAGTGTCATGTGTTTTGGAAGCAATAGCTTCTTTATAGAAATGCAAAGTGTCGTGTGGTTAGCGGAAGATATGTATCATAAAATATGTGTATTCAAGATGCAAATGTCACGCTAAACCTGCATATGGCAGGCGACCCGGAAGAATATGAGTGGGTGGAGCCACCATGAAGAACTTATATATGTGAGTACCCCACAAATTATGGTTTAGTAGAGGTATAGGCCACTGCATGTTATGTGATTTCAGAGTTATAAAGATGCCAGTAATAATCAGATTAGGAGATAGGCTCTCCAGGTTTAATCATTTTTGTGTTGATTTTCATAGAGTTGAGATGTTAATTTGCATCAGTAAGTGTATTAATCTTACCACTATTAATTAAAATGGCAATCAGTTATGTAAATGAAACGAACACGGTTGTTCGGATTTTTGAGATGTTTATTTGTGTCGGATTTTGGTAATCCATGTCAGTGAGAATAATAATAATGATAATCTATATATATAAAGCACAAAGTTTGTCTGTCTGTCTGTCTGTCTGTCTGTTATGTATACAAATCTACACCGTTTCACCGATCTGAACCAAAATTTGTATACTTACCCTTTGGAACCCTGCGGGTAACCCCGTCAACATTAAATTTCGGACAGACCACCCCATGCCCTGCATTTAGGCCCTTTTGCACAAATCTACACCGTTTCACCGATCTGAACCAAAAGTTGTATATTTAACCTTTGGAACCCTGCGAGTAACACTGTCCACTTGAAATTTCGGACAGACCACCCCATTCCCTGCTTTTAGGCCCTTTGGTCCAAATCCACATCGTTTCACGGATCTCAACCAAAATTTGTATATTTACCCTTTGGATCCCTGCGAGTACCACTGACCACTTAAAATTTCGGACTGACCACCCCATTCCCTGCATTTAGCCCCTTTGGTCCAAATCTACACCGTTTCACCGATCAGAACCAAAATTCGTATTATTACCCTTTGGTGCCCTGCGAGTAACACTGTCTGCTTGAAATTGCGGACAGACCACTCCATTCCCTGCATTTAGGCCCTTTGGCCCAAATCTATACCGTTTCACCGATCTCAACCAAAATTTGTATATTTACCCTATGGAACACTGTGACTAACACTGTCTGATTGAAATTTCGGACAGACCACGCCATTCCCTGCATTTAGGCCCTTTTTGCACAAATCTACACCGTTTCACCGATCTGAACCAAAATGTGTATACTTACCCTTTGGAACCCTGCGAGTAACACTGTCTGCTTGAAATTGCGGACAGACCACTCCATTCCCTGCATTTATGCCCTTTGGCCCAAATCTACACCGTTCCACCTATCTCAACCAAAATTTGTATATTTACCCTTTGGAACACTGCGACTAACACTGTCTGCTTGAAATTGCGGAGAGGCTACTCCATCCCATGCATTTAGGCCCTTTGGCACAAATCTACACCGTTTCACCGATCTGAACCAAACTTTGTATACTTACCCTTTGGAACCCTGCGAGTAACACTGTCCACTTAAAATTTCGGACAGACCACCCCATTCCCTGCATTTAGGCACTTTGGCACAAATCTACACCGTTTCACCGATCAGAACCAATATTCGTAAACTTACCCTTTGGTACCCAGCGAGTTACACTGTCTGCTTGAGATTGCGGACAGACCACTCCATTCCCTGCATTTAGGCCCTTTGTCCCAAATCTACACCGTTTCACCGATCTCAACCAAAATTTGTATATTTACCCTTTGGAACACTGCGACTAACACTGTCTGCTTGAAATTGCGGCGAGGCCACTCCATCCCTTGCATTTAGGCTGTTTGGCACAAATCTACACCGTTTCACCCATCTGACCCCAATTTTATATACTTACCCGTAGAACCCGACAAGTAACACTGTTCACTTTAAATTTCGGACAGACCACACTATTCCCTGCTTTTTGGCCCTTTGGCAGAAAACTACACCGTTTCACCGATCTCAACCAGATTTTACATAATTACCCTTTGGAACTCGACGAGTAACACTGTCCACTCGAAATTTCGGACAGACCACTCCATTCCACGCATTTAGGCCCTTTGGCAGAAATCTACATCGTTCACCGATCGAAAACAAAATGTGTATACTTACCGTTTGGAACCCGATGAATAACACTGTCCACTTTAAAATTTGGATAGGCCACTCCATTCCCTGCATTTTGGCCCTTGGCACAAAACTACACCGTTTCACCGATCTCAACCAGATTTTACATAATTACCGTTTGGAACTCGACGAGTAACACTGTCCACTCGAAATTTCGGACATACCACTCCATTTCCCGCATTAAGACCCTTTGGTACAAATCTACATCTTTCACCGATCGAAAACAAAGTTTGTATACTTACCCTTTGGAACCCGATGCGTAACACTGTCCACTTGAAATTTCTGACATACCACTCCATTCCCTGCATGTAGCTCAGGAATTCCTCGGGGTTGCCAGCTTCCTAACTCACCAGTCATGAGCCCTTGAGGGTGTACCAGAAGTGGTGGGTCTACACACACCCTGCCTCTTTGAGGGCCTTGAGCAGAAGACAGGATATATTATGAAAAGGAAAAGAAGGCAGACCCCTCGAAGAATGAGGGTATCAGGAAAGATGAGACAAAGCCAATTAAGGCGGGAAATTGAAAGACTCCCTAGCCCTCGGATACCCTAATACAGTCTGGGTCGGAAGAGAACAAGAGTTGACCAAGGGAGGCCGACAGGAAAGATAACTGAAATGAGCCCGGCACCAGGAAGTAGAAGCGATGCCAGACTCAGCTGGGGTTCCGTGGTTGCCAACCGACGTCCCACAAGTTGTGAGACCCTGGGGGTGTCAGTTGTGAGAATAGCTTGCTGATTCATCGTGAGGTGACTTGAGAGTACTTTCCAGAGCCCGCCGTGTTATCTCCTGCTGTCTATGCTGATGCCTGCACAGGGCCGTTGCGAAAGAGTGAGTGATTCCCGGTCAATCTGTATAGGACGGGGAACCCCGAACGTGTGTCATCATATTTCGTCATCATCTGCGATCATCTCAGGTTCGTGCAGCTTGGACCTATATTCATTGTCTTTGCCGAGCAGTACGCTCTTTCACTAGACGCATCCAGTACAGGCCTAAGCCAGAAAATAAGGTTGTGACTTTGGAAGACATCGAAGCTAGACACCTGAATTACCTATATCAGTTTTAAAATAACACCATGTTCGTTTAGTAGTCATTTTTTCATTACCTTATTATTATCATCATAAGTGCAAATGACCTAGATGTTACGCGCATCATACCAATAATCACCGCCGCATAAAGTCTTTCTCGACTGTGATTTTTAAAATATTTATCTTTGGGTGGTTGGTTCTTAAGTTTAGGGACTGCGACAACGCGGTCATGTAGCCCCGTGTACTTTGGGAGTGTGTAGAATCTGTCTGATAACCGGTGTTAATTGTGATGACTGTATTAGTGTGTGTTATCTGTTTTTTAATTTAAGTACAAACTGCAACTTAGAATTCTTCATATAGTTCGTACTTTTGCCGCCAAGCGCCACCGTCAACGACTACTAGGCCAAGTTCGGAACTTAGCTACTAGACGCCACTGCAGTCGGCTCTTGGCAACGGACGTAGACATCTATGAGCGTTGTTTACCTATCCAATTTAGCTTCACACAGGTGTAATTAGTGGAAGGTTCAATAACATGCCATAAATCTGACATGGGACCGCCGGCTTTACCTCCCCTCCGAAGAAAGGCATACTGACGGATTTTTAACGCTCTTAAAATATCCTACGGCTTCGGCCGGGTTTGAACCCGCTATCTTGGGCATAGAAGCTCAGCATGCTACCAAATACGCCACCGAAGCCGCCATATAGTTATTTTTATTACAGTACATTGTGTACATTATACGTTGAAGTGTCAATTCAATACCGGTAGTATTAATCACCACACACAATAAGTCTTCCTCGCCTGTGAATTTTGAAATATGTATTTCTATTACGGTAGTTTGTAAGTTTGACGTGTCAATTCAACAGTAGTGTTTTAGATCCCTTATTTGGGGGTGGATCTAAAAGGGAGTGTTGTTGTATTAATTTATAAGGTGGTGCCTAAAAGGGTAGCTTCCCTTGTCGGGGCAAGCTGACCAGTGTAGGGTGTTGTGGTGTGCTAGGAACTAGGGGGCGTTCCTATAAATAATGTAGTAGTGTTTGAAGGGACGGGACCCGCTGCAAAGGGTCGCTGTGCTAGTCGCTCAGCTGACTGCTTATTATGTAATTGAATCTGCTTATATCAGCCGAGTGGCACGCGCTGCTTACTTGCAGCCGGGCCGGCTCGGGGAATACAAAAGTACTTAAGTTGGCGCTAATAAACTACCGTCTGTCACGTCTTGCCGTGACGGGAGTAAGGAAGGGCGTTGGGATGTAAAAAGGCGTATAAACAGTAAAGCGTGTGTAGAGCGTAGACCAAGTGTTTTATTGGTCTATAGTTGTGAGTATGAGTCCCTTGTAGGGAATAAGATTATGTTCACAATGTGTACAAGTGTTGGGTTAAAGGTTACAAAATATAGGCCTCTGAACACGATTTGACTGACTCACCTCGGTTGACACCAGCGTAGCCTCGGCCGTCTCGATGAAGCACTGACAATGAAGAGAGAGTTTGACCTCATTAGGACGTCTTCTTATACCTTCTGACGCCCTGCTGTCAGCAATGTATTGGCCCAGTTACTAGTATGTCGGTATTTGTAACCATTGTGCAAGGACCGGGCTGCTTTTAGAGTGGCAAGCTGTCCCTGCTAAGTTTTATGGATGTTGGGCCGGCTTTCCAAGAGTTGCCATTTAGGGGATTTAGCCAGATGCCGGGGGGATGGTCTCCAAGGGGTGCATACCCCTGGGATACTGTACAAGCGTCTTCCTTCATTTGTTCGCGTCCTCGCGAACGGGAACGGAACTGGAGGTTGGGATGTTGACGTAGTGGTCCTGGAAACCCCCTCGTATCTCCTGGTGGCGTCGTATCGAAGTGTGGGTGTGAGGTCAGCCCGTGTTCAGAGGGGAAGGTTATGGGATTTACAGATATATGTATACGCTGATGTTGACATTGTGAAAAAGGAGATTAACATTGCGAAAAATTTGACATCGAGAAAAAAATTGTCATGAAAAAAATATTGACATTTGAGAAAAATTTGACAGTAAAAGAAATTTGACATGTAAAAAAAAATTTTGCCCTTGCTGTTGCTGGCATATGGCTAGTTTCAAAAAAAAACATGGTTTCTGCTGGTGATTCTTTACATAGTTTTGCAGGGAGGAAAAACCCAGGGCCGAACGGATGATTGCGTCGTCCGCCCTATCTTAGGGAAAAAGTGCTCCCTGCAATAAGAAAGGTAGAAGAAAATAGAAAAATGGGTGTTCCAGGGTATAATTTAAGGGAAGTATTCAAAAGACATTTATTGGTTTGGGGAAAACGGAACACCCTGACAAATGGGGAAGTTAGAAGAAGGAAAAATGAAAGAAAGCAAATCATACACATTATGTACATTGGCATCTTGATAAACAAACAAAAATATATATAGTATTTAATGTATTATGTTGCGACTCTGACATTTAGGGATATTGTCGCTTTCTAGTGGAATAATTGTATGAAGTTTATCCTTAAAATTATGAATTACCTTGACCTTATGTCTAGTGGAATACTTGTATGGAGTTTATCCTTAAAAATTATGAATTACAATGGCCTTATGTCTACTTAATTGCGCTAATCCCTTATAATTCTAGTTTTTGTGAGGTACCTCGTTGTTATCCTTTCTAAGTACAATTTATGCTAATAGCTTTGCCCCCTGTGGGTGGGCGCGGCTATCATGGCGACACAACCCGTCCTGTACATAAGGAGTCCGCGTTGTGTGGCCGTATGTCACCTCTCATGTTAGGTGATATGTTTCCTCAATGTTGATCCGACCTGCGGTAGGGTATATCCCACAGGCATATCTCCCCCGTGGTGCGGATTTATTACCTGTAAGCAAGATGTGTGTAGAGGGGAGGAAATTGTGTGTGTGATTGGGGGTTGTCAAGACGTGTATGGGCGTGGGCAAAATATTTACAGGGGGCTATGTACAATGTCGCCACCTGTTGGTAAAGAAAATAAATTAATGACATGTATGTGTATATATGGGGTGTTCACCCTTGTTATGCGGCCTGTAAAACATGGTATGATGAGCCTGGTGCTCAACCCAGGGTTGCTACCTGGTAGCGGCTGCCGGTACCCATTGGTCGGTTGTCGGCGCTGGACCGATACCTAGCGGGATGTAAGAGAATGTAACATGGTATATATATATATAAGCATAACAGTAGCAATGATATATCCATAAGAAATCTAGAGAGTGCCCATATTGGCGCCCCTCTCTACGCTGATAAAAATAATGTCCATACTTATGGAGCATCCTATATTGGGAGCGGGCGTCCCACGTTGGAGCTCATGGCTGTAAATCACGCAAATATAAGATTAGTAACACTGTCCATATGAAATTGTTTTACTCCTGTCTACCAACGTGCTAGTGTACTCCTGTCTGCCAACTAAACTTATGTCTACTTATAGGCTATAGATATGAAAAGTGGCTCCAAATATCGCCTTAATCTAGTGTTGTCTAACTTAATATATTATCCTAACACCATTTATCGTACTATGTTATCGGGCTTATCCCGGTAGCGAAATGTTAGTTACCGGGTGCCGAGATATTCTATCTTAATCTATTGTATTAAAATGTGTTATCTTAATGTGTTGTCGGTCTTATCCCGGTAGCGGAATTGTGGTTACCGGGTGCCGATATATTCCACTTTGATTATGCCTATTGTACTATATTATATATTATCCTATATTATAGTGTATTGTCGGACTTACCCTAATGCCGGGTTTGGCGGTCATCAGGAGCCGACCGGCGTTACTTAATACCATCTATCTTAATTATGGTCTAATAATAAAAAAAAACTATTACTAAGCCGAGAAGGTTGCCTTAATCTATTGCCGAAATGTGCTGCGCCATACCTGGCAAGAGCGGTGAATAAATTTGCTTAATCCTAGGTTGCGTGTCAAATGCAACCGTCTTACAACTAAATTTGGCCTAGGACGATCGCCTGGGGCAATTAAATCCCCAGATCACCACCCGCACGAGCCCCAGAAACACCGGTTGTCTCTAGGGTCGCTAGATTCCGTCCCCTTAACTCTAGGTGTCGACGTCTATTACTAATACTAATCTATCCGCAGGCGGCTTACGGTGCCACTAAGCTAACCGTTTCGCCTGCTGTAACTTCCTTGTTCATGACCGTTTGCTGTTCCGATTTATCGTAATTGAGCCGCCCACTTGGCTCCTGTGAGGTGCGCGCACTGCCCCTCTCTTAATGCCCTCTGGTTGCCCGTTGCGTCGCCATTTATGTGGGCATTGGACAGTGTGGTCCAATGGCATAATATTGTCTTCGCCTTAATCGGCCGTCGCAATCTGCTTTTCGCAGTAATATTTGCCTCTATGGGCCGCCGTAGTATGCTTTTTCGCATTGATATATAAATTTGCCTCTATGGGCCGCCGTAGTATGCTTTTTCGCATTGATATATGAATTTGCCTCTATGGGCCGCAGTGTGTTTGGCTCCAACGCACAGGAGTCTTGCTTCCCGCTATGGAAGCCCTACTTATGTAAATTTAACTAACAGTCTAGTCATAATATGGGTCGTCTCTAGGGATAGTTCCTGAGGCCGGCGCTGAGTGAGCTATTTCTCCCGCCATCCTCAGAAAGTCACCCTGCAGATCTCGGCTTCGATGACCGGGACACATAGTGGGTGTAACCTTCTCCGATAAGGGGGATGGGCTAATATGCACCCCTAGATCTCGATGTTTGCCCGTGTCCGGTCCCGAATGCTTTGACCTCACGTAGTTCGTCTGTTCGGTCTAGTCGTCAAGTTAAGTGGTTTGTTGAGCCACTGGGGGAAGGGTCCACATCGCCTTCCCCAGCTCTGCTCCGGTGTGGTGCTCCTGACCTTTGGCTTACACCGTTGTCAACAATCATACCGTATCAGATTCCTTTGTAAGAAAAAAAATGTAGCGTAACCTGTGTAAATGGTTTAATTTCTGTGTAAGATGTAAAATATTTCCAGTGTTGCGGGGTTGTAGATCTTCTAAGTTCATAGGCTACTTCTGGTCTACCATCGCTACGTCAGCTTTCCAGCAATAATGCTTTCCTTACCTTAATGGAGGTGTTAGTAGGGTCTGGAATGTCAGGTACCCTGTTATTAGGATCTGGGGGTAGTTACTTGTTGAGTGGGCTTAAAGTATGGTAGGAAGGGTTTGCGCACCTTTGGGTTCCACGTTAGTGGTGGCCTAGAACCGGTGGTGGCGTTGGGATGCTCCTATTGTGAGTGGATTGGGGAGGCAATTCCCGGGATTGCAAAAATACGAAAGTTCATGCAGGTTTGATATTAAAATCCCTGGTGAATGGATGGGATACTCATGCATGTGTCTGGATATGAAGTTTCTGCCTTCATGTACGGATAGGTGTAGGATGGGGCATAATACCATATGTTCCTTTCATGCGGGAGAGTTTAAGTACTGAAGCATGGTTAGTATATAACTATGGCCTCCTCTCTCATTTGGAGAGGCGCATTATGCTTCTTTAATGTTTGCTGACACACCCCTAATACTCAGGTGTTAGCATCGAGACGCAAGGCGTAGCATGCCTGCTTTTTAGACGCATGAAGTCCATCAACCCCTGTGTGTAGTTTGTAATGTAGTGTAGCTGTTTTTGGTCGTGTAGATGTGTTTGCGTTGTTTATGTCAGGCGTGAGAAGGTTATGGGAAGGGAGTAAGGTGGTACGCTGGTAGCCTGTTCTCCTGTCATCCTCCCTTGGTCCATGTTGGCTTTCTATCCGCGCCTTGGGATAGTAGAGCTGCATGACCTAATCTGGTCGGCCATTTGCAGTGTAGATGTGGCCAGTGGTCGTAATGCGACTGGTCATGTGCCAGTCATCTGTAATGACTCCTATGCCTTACGAGCGATAAGAGAAGTTATTAGGGGGGAGATCTTGTCTGTGTTTGCTCCTAATTGTTGAGTGCGTGTGCGTGTGTGTGACTATGTACCGCTACACCACGCGGACGGTTGGTCTGTTGCAGGCCAAGTCGTAATATGTATCGCCTGTGTGGGCAGAAGGCGCCCGTGGCTTGCCAACGTACTTGCGACCGTGCCCTTATAGGCCCAAGATAAGTTCCGCTGTGTCACGTCTTGTCCATTGCCAAATGTTTTTGCAGTGTGGAGAAAAAAATGTATGGTGTTATAATTGTTATGTGTTTGTGATTTCACGGTCACTGGCGATACGCAATAGCGTCTAGTCATCGCAGTATTGCAGTGTAAATAGTTTGCTGTCAGCAGTTGGTATGTGCTTTTTCTGCACGTGCGCAAGTGTGGTCATTGTTTTAAATTCCTAGCGGCTTAATGTAGCAATTCGCCCTAGTTATGTAATGGCATTATGTGGCCATTGTTTTCTAGGACTTGTGTCTTGCGAAATTTTCCTACCTGCTCTGGGAAATGTGTTCGCTATGTCTGGTGTAATTCGAAATTTTATGTCTGTTTTTTTTTTTTGGTGGGAGGAAATGTAGTATTCCCTGTTCATGCATTTGTATGGGCCAATTTCAGTATGATTGGACGCCTGAATAGCTGTTCTCCTTTGTGTCTAAATTTTTACTGGAACTCAGACCCGTGACCTTATGTCATTCTCTGTGTTTTATGTTTGCGTTGTGTTACAGGGCTTGGGGCTTTCCCAGTGTGGTTTTTGCTTGTGTTCCGCGTACCAAAAATACCATTGGATAGTTAGTTTTTGGTACGAGTGTGGTGTGTGGTCATGGGTTCGAATCCGGTTGTCTGTAAAGACTTGGTGTGATCATTTCCGTGCCGCATATATTATGGCACGTTTCCGTGGATGTGCAATGCGCAAATGAAAGCATGCCTACCTGTGTAGAGTTTGTACGTTTTTGATTTCCCCTTGTAGTGTAATTTTGGAAGATATAGGGTCTGTAAATCGGGCGTGAATGATGCCGTGCGCTCTGCTCTGAGAGCTGTTGTCTGTAAGCGTACAGTTTATCACTGAGGCCTGTGTTATTGCTGAGCATGGCGGTATCGGATTACAATGTCCTGTGCGCACGCTCGTTACTTGTCTTGATAACGCTGTATGTCCGGCACATGTGTTTTTAATCGCTTACTCGCTGTGACTGCGATGAGTGCTTTTCGCATTGTGACAGAAAAGAGGGGAATTTGTGGTTTAACGTGACCGTATCTGGAGATCATGAGCCACGGGATTTCCGTTTTACTTGGAATCCAAACCACAGGCCATGGCATTTCACTTTGGAAATCTCATACGCGTTGGCCGTACTTGTAGAAGAACCTTCCCTTGACTACATGTGTGTCCCCAGATTTTGTGTTACTGTACCGTGGTTCGATTATGTCCCGACAATGGTACGAAATGTCATTATGCCCGCGTGTCTCCGGGACAGTTCTGTGGGGTGTTAGGATCGTATCCCGGCGTGGTCAGTGGGCTATTTCTTGGCTTTCTTCCCACGTCTGTCAGCGGGACCGTTTCCTTTTCTCTTAGTAGTGTGCCTTCCTGTACGTGTAGGTGTGTGAGCTTCACGTGTATGATATGCCTTTATCCGGCGGGCGTGAATAGTGTCCTTTATGAGTTTTCTCCCATGGCGCACGCTCACTATATAATTTAGGTCAGATATCTTCCTGCAGACTTTGAAGGGACCTGACCAGCGTGGCAGGAGAAATTCGGACACGTTCTTCTTACGGGCAGAATTGGAGACCATGACCAATTGCCCGGGTGTGTATTCCACGGTCTTTCTATTCCGATCGTACCGCTCTTTTTGCTTTTTCTGGGCCTCGGCTATGTTTTTTCTAGCGTCCATGCGGGCTATCTGCAAATGCTCTAGCCGAGCCGCATTGTCTGTGTGGGCGTCCTGTGGGATACATATATTGTCTATGGGACTTCTGGGTGTGTATCCGTGCAGTAGGAAGTGTGGAGAGTGTTTCGTAGCCGTAGATACAGAGGTATTATAACTAAAAGTAATGCTTTGCAGGTATTCATCCCAGTCTGTTCCTGCGTCCTCTGTAAATTTAGCCAGCGCTATTCCAAGTATTTTATTCATACTCTCCGTGAGTCCGTTGGTTTGCGGGGAAAAACTCGTGGTAGTGTATGCCTTAATCCTGAGTATCTCCAGAAACTGTTGGAGCACTCTCGAGGTGAAAATAGTACCTCTGTCGGATAATAAGGTTTGGAATAGGCCATATCGTGTAATTATGTCAAATAGAAATTCGGCTATGCTGTTCGTGTCTGCTTTGGGCACAGCCTTTGTAATCATGTATCGTGTGAGATACTCGGTGGCCACCAGGATATATTTATTACCTTTCTGACTTGTTGTAATGGGGCCTTTCACATCTATTCCGACTCTGTGAAATAACTCTCCCACGGGAATTGGGTTGAGTAGTCCATGAGGCTTGCCAGGTCTTGTTTTGAATCGTTGGCAGGTGTGACATGTCTTGACAAAGGTATCTATGTCGGCCTTCATGTTTACCCAATAGTACTTGTCACGGATTCTAAGGTAAGTTTTATGCGTACCTAAGTGTGCCCCTGCTATTGGGCTATTATGGTGTCCGATCATGATATTTTCTCTCAATGATTCCGGAACCGCTATAGGTGCGCTATCGTGCATGGCTGTGGGCTTAAATTTCAGTACCCCGTCTTTGTCTAGGAAAAATCGCCTAGACAGCCGTGCTGTCTTGGAGTCCACTTTATCCAAGTCTTCTAGTGCCAATAGAATCTGTTTCAAGTGCGGATCACTTTCTTGCTCCTGTTTGATGTCAACCACCGTCAGGGCAAAGGTGGGCATATCGTCCCAGTCGTGGTCCTTACTGTCATCCGGGGGATCGGCTACTGGCAGCCTAGACAACCCATCTGCGTCTAGGTGTGTAGCGCCTTTCTTGTGCTTGACCACGAAGTCATATTCATACAGGCGGAATATAAACCTGTTGAGCCGCGAATTTGGGTTTTTAAATTTGTCCCAAAAAAGCAAGCTCGCGTGGTCAGTCACTACCGTGAACTTGATACCATAGAGGTATACTCTAAAATAGTTCACTCCCCACGAAAATGCCAGCATTTCCCGCTCTGTGGCAGAGTATCTAGTCTCAACGGCCGTTAGCTTCCTGCTAGCATAGGCGACGGGCCGTTTACGCCCTTCGGTGTCTTCCTGCAATAGGGCCGCCCCCAGCCCATACAGGCTGGCATCCACGTGTAAAAATGTGGGTCTATCACTGTGGAAGTGTTGCAGTAAGGGCGGTGAGGTCAATAGTTGCTTCAGTGTGTTGAAGGCATCTATGTGTTCCTGCGTGATGCTGAAGGGCGTTCTTTCATGTGTGAGTTCAGTTAGTGGATGGGCGATGTGTGCAAATCTATAGATATGCTTGCGATAGTACGAAGCCAAGCCAATAAAACTGCGCAATTGTTTCAAATTTGTGGGCATTGGGATGTTCGTTATTGCGTCAGTCTTAGCTGGGTCGGGAATAATGCCCTCCCTGTTGACAATATGGCCCAATATGGTAATTTGCTGTCTGGCAAATTGACATTTCGCAGGTTTAAGCCTTAGTTTAGCTTCTCTGATCCTTGCGAAAGCCTCCTCCAAATGTACGATGTGTTCGTCAAAAGTGTTGGAGAAGACCGTTATGTCATCCACGTACACTAATACGGAACGCCATTTAAGCCCTGAAAATGTCTTATCCACTAGCTTTTGAAAGGTTTGGCTGGCGTTACGGAGACCCATTGGTAAACGGGTGTAGGTAAATAGTCCGTTCTCTGTAACGAACGCCAGCTTGTGCCTATCTGGTTCATAGACGGGGATTGAATAGAATCCACTATAGCAATCCATCGAACTGAACCAGCTAGCTCCACCAAGGGCGTCCAAATAGGTGTCTGCCCTTGGTAGTGGATAACTATCATTTTCGACTAACTTATTGAGCCTCCTGTAGTCAGTACAAAATCTGTGCGATCCGTCCCTCTTTTTGGTCAGCAGAACTGGAGAGGAGTAGTTAGAAATAACGGGCACAATGACCCCTGCTTCGAGCATCTCTGAGATCTGAGCGTCGATGGCATGTCGCTCCTTCTGGCTCACTCTGAAGGGAGGCTGGTGTACCGGTCGGTCACTAGTGAGTGTGACGTGGTGTTCAATGAGGTCTGTCACAGCGAGATCCTTCATTGAGTGGGCAAAAATATCTCTGTTGGTCTCCAGGAGCTCCGTGAGCCTTTTATTTTGCTCCGGAGTCAGGTCCTGCGTGTGGTTCTGGTTGGCCGCCTTATCCGTGTGTGTGTTTGTGTATTGGCTGATAGTGTGCAGTGTAGGGGCCTGATGCTCGTGGTTTTCTCGCTCCGCTCGAATCCCATCTTTGTTCCTGGTGTATACCATGGGATGTGTGGTGAGCCTCTGGTCGTGCTTTAAAAGCATCTGACCACTAGCGAAATTTATGCTAGCCTCATACCTAGCGAGAAAATCCATACCAATTATGGCTGACGCAGAAAGGTGTTCGATAACGAACATGGGGTGCGTTGTGGCAAAATGGTCTATCCTAATATGTATGTTTGCCACTCCCATGTTTTCTAACGTCTGAGCATTGGCCGCTACCAGCCGGATGTCCCCCGTGACACCTTGTATTTGCGCCTCGGCAATGTGTCGGCTATTAACACAACTTACGGCAGCCCCAGTATCGATTAGGGCCTGCACTCTGTGGCCATTTATGGTGGCGTGTATCGTGAGGGCCGATACCTGAAATCCACTGCCCTGCACCGATGTGTTGTGTAAGATGTATGTTGTTGTTGTTGTTGTTGTTGCCGGAGTGACATTTGTGCTGGGGAGGCATGGATCTGTCCGTTTATCGTACCTAGCACGCTTCGCCTCTCGGCTTACTTCCTGTCCTGAGTACTTTGCCCCGGTCAGCAAAGTGCGTTTGCCCAGTACATTGCCATCTCCTTTAACCGGTCTTGCTGTGAGACTAGGAGTTTGCTGGCGAACGTTTAATGTATTAATCGTTCCCAGCCTTTGTGTAGTTGTGTTGTTGTTGGTTTCTTCCTCTCGGGAAGGTGTGTCTGCAAATGTGACCCTGAGCTTGCCCTTGTTACCCCGACTTTTGTTCCAGGCGGTCGCGAGTTTGACTCCTGTTGCTGGCTTCCCCATGCCGAGCGAGCTCGCGTCATGCGCCTGTGTGTGGTCATTTCCCCCCCTGTGTTGTGGTGAAGGGGGTAGGGTTTCCTGTTTGGAGGGTGTGGGCGTGTTCTCGGGCTGTTTGCTTCTGATTGTGAGGGGTGTGTAATGTCCCGCCTTAGGGTTTCCTGTAAAAAGTACGTGTAGGTCCCTATTGAATCCCGCAGTTGAGAATAGCGGAGGCGAGTGCACATCCGTGTATACATGGATGTTGGCTTTGAGCACCTTGCCGAGAGCGGTTACCTCTACGGCACTGCCATAGGTGCCGTCCTTGCCCATGTATTTTCGGTAATCCGCCCCGGTCTGGAATGGGTTTTTCCGCTCGTCCGACACAAAGTCCCGGTACTCTTTCCAGTTGGCCAAGATATGTTTGACCGTTTTCTGTCTGTAGTCCCCATGATAATCCTCGGTATTCCGGATTAGAAAGCTCATGGCCCTAAACAGACAGTTGCCGTCTCCTTGCACGGGGTGTGTTTGGAAACGGTCCGGGGGCGGATCGTCAGCCTTAGCTTTGGCTGGCTGCTTCTTCCCCTTACTCTTATGAGTTTTCTTGGGGGAAGGGACTTTCTTGTGTTGTGTTGGGGGAGGAACCTCAGCTGCTTCATCAGCTAGCCGAACCTCCCCGTCTAGGCGTTTTTTGAAAATGTGGGTGTACGCCTACCTGTACTGTATGTGCGCCCCCCCTCGGGGTGGCTGCGCCAACTCCCCGTTTGCGGTGTGTAAGTAGGTGTAGGGAGTATTACCCCCCTGTCTGTCCGGCGGGGTGCTTCATCCCTGAACTCCCTCGGGTATTCGTCTGGGAGGGGGTAGTGTTCCGGGCCCTTCGTGTGTTTGTCTATGTTGTCCCTTTCTCTAGTGGGTTTTCTTCCTTGTCGGTTATTGCCCTGTTGTCCGTTATTCTGTCTCCGCCAGGGTGGGGTGTATGTCTGCTGCTGTTGGGGCGGGTGTTCCCGTCGGTTCCCCTTTTCCCTATATTGGTCAGCTGCATACCCCTGTCTGGTCGAGGGTGGGTTTTCTCGCTGTTCCCATTTTCCCTTGTACTGCGGGGCCGCATAGCCTTGGCTGCGTGGGGGCGGGTTCTCCCGATATTCCACATTTCCCCTGTACTGCGGGGCTGCATAACCTCGGCTGCGTGGGGGCGGGTTCTCCCGATATTCCACATTTCCCCTGTACTGCGGGGCTGCATAACCTTGGCTGCGTGGGGGCGGGTTCTCCCGATATTCCCCATTTCCCCTGTACTGCGGGGCTGCATAACCTTGGCTGCGTGGGGGCGGGCTGTTTCGTCGGGGGATGTCGTGGTCGTACTCCTCAGGGTAGTACTCCCGTGTGTACGGAGATGGTGAACGCCTTGAGGGGTATGTCGGCTCTGTGTCCGTGTATGCTATCGGTGAGTACCGCGGAGGGTAGTGTGGCCTATCCTGTGGGGGAGGTGTTGTTGGCCGCTGTGGAGGGTAGTAATTTTCTTCCCTCCCGTAGCGTCTCCTCTCCGTGTACCCCCTGTCCCTTTCAGTATGATAGTGTTCTCGTGTGTCTGCTTGCTCATCCCTTGGCGGTCTCCCGCCCGCTTGGATGGCAGCTATGGTCAGTTTCTCCATCCTGTCCACTAATTCGTCCATCTTGGCGTTAGTGTCGTCCTTCTGAGTTTGGAAGTGCAGATCCACGGCTTTTTCCGTAGCCTTTTCCGTGATCTTTCTCCCCTCCTCTATGGTCTTTATGTTATTCAACATATGTTGGACCGTGAGGTTGTTCATAATGCATAGCTTTTCTACTATGGCTGGTCTGAGGCCCTGCATTAACAGCTTGACTTTCTGTTTGTTTGTCATTGCTGCATTGTACTTTTCGCACATTATCAATTTAACATTGATGTATGCCTGGGCGCTCTCTTTGGGTCCCTGTGACCTCTGTCTAATCTGGTCATAGAGATCGTCATCGTCTGGTATGAGCTGGAACTCCTCCTTTAAGAGTAAGGCGGTTTCCTCCCATGTGGCAGCTTCTAGTGTGTCCTCATGGAGCTCATACCACGTCATGGCCGCCTTCGTGAGGTAAGCAGGAAGGAGCCGTTTTCTAACTTCCTCGCTCCAACCATTGATCCGAGCCGTTCTATTGAAGGCCTTGAGGTATTCCTCGGGATCCTGGCCTTCCCCCGTGAACTTTGTGGGGTGGATCATGGGGTACTCAGTGTGTCTATTCATGTCGTTCTCGTGTGAGTTTCGTTGGCTGTGTGTCGAGGTGTTTGGGCTGTTTAGAGGGGAATTAGCCTCGCTTCCCGTGTACGACACCTGTGTTACGTTACCAGGTGGCTCGTCACCTGATATGTCTGTACTTATGGCTGGTGTGTTGTCGTACTGTGTGGATTCGACTATGTGTATGGTTCTGTCTAAATCCTGTTTTACTGTCTCCAAAATAGTGTGGATGTCAAGAACCGCTTCTGTCGTGTGATTATCGGCTTTAATAGTGTCTGTCTCTAATAGCTCTGAAATGCGCTCGAGCAGGTTACTGGCTTTCTGCTCTGTGATCTGCAATTGCTGCAACAATAGGGGATGGAGTGTTGGCAGGCAATCTACCTCACTATCGCTGGATACCGGCGACTCTTGTGTGTGTTCACTGGCCTGGGACCGTGTAAAATGTATAACTTGTGCTGCAGCGGCAGGGTGTTGAGCACGGATCTGTGCTGTGTGGAATTCAAGGTCCCTGAGAAGTTGTACTGCAGTCTGGTCAGTTATTACGTCACTGTTCTTAATCTTTAGCTTCGGCAGGAGTGGAGTTGTACTAGCCGACAAATGGTGTGCAAAGTCTCTTAATGTAGTTCTAAATGTGGACATTTAATAATTAAAAAAAAATGTGTGACGCAATATGAGGTTAAAAAAAAATTCTCTATTTGCTTGGCTTTTTGCGGTACGGAAGGGGTCGTTTTTCCTACGAGGGCTCGTTGATTGAGTCCCGTTCTACTGTGCGTAGGATGGCGCCTCCACCAGTGTTTTAGATCCCTTATTTGGGGGTGGATCTAAAAGGGAGTGTTGTTGTATTAATTTATAAGGTGGTGCCTAAAAGGGTAGCTTCCCTTGTCGGGGCAAGCTGACCAGTGTAGGGTGTTGTGGTGTGCTAGGAACTAGGGGGCGTTCCTATAAATAATGTAGTAGTGTTTGAAGGGACGGGACCCGCTGCAAAGGGTCGCTGTGCTAGTCGCTCAGCTGACTGCTTATTATGTAATTGAATCTGCTTATATCAGCCGAGTGGCACGCGCTGCTTACTTGCAGCCGGGCCGGCTCGGGGAATACAAAAGTACTTAAGTTGGCGCTAATAAACTACCGTCTGTCACGTCTTGCCGTGACGGGAGTAAGGAAGGGCGTTGGGATGTAAAAAGGCGTATAAACAGTAAAGCGTGTGTAGAGCGTAGACCAAGTGTTTTATTGGTCTATAGTTGTGAGTATGAGTCCCTTGTAGGGAATAAGATTATGTTCACAATGTGTACAAGTGTTGGGTTAAAGGTTACAAAATATAGGCCTCTGAACACGATTTGACTGACTCACCTCGGTTGACACCAGCGTAGCCTCGGCCGTCTCGATGAAGCACTGACAATGAAGAGAGAGTTTGACCTCATTAGGACGTCTTCTTATACCTTCTGACGCCCTGCTGTCAGCAATGTATTGGCCCAGTTACTAGTATGTCGGTATTTGTAACCATTGTGCAAGGACCGGGCTGCTTTTAGAGTGGCAAGCTGTCCCTGCTAAGTTTTATGGATGTTGGGCCGGCTTTCCAAGAGTTGCCATTTAGGGGATTTAGCCAGATGCCGGGGGGATGGTCTCCAAGGGGTGCATACCCCTGGGATACTGTACAGTAGTTTTTATTATCATCCTTATCAAAAGGGCAAATGACCTAGATAATACTCCCTCATTGTCTTTGGGGGCAAATGACTTAGATTTTAAGTCCATGATATTTCTAAGGAGACCTTAAAACATTTTCATCATTCCACCGGGCGAAGCCGGGTACTACTGCTAGTAATGAATAAAATAAAGGTACGAATGAACGCATCAGGTAAAATGTTTTAAGCAAGAAATAGTTACGCTAATTGCAAGACTTCTCGATCTAAGCAGTAAGATTATACAGTAAGATTACATTAAGGGATTAAGAAAAGAGTCTATATCAGAATATATTGTAGTAATGGGAATATAATTATGCCAGGAATGGAAGAGCTTTTAGTGAATTGAATTTGCAGCTTATGTGAGAAGCTTATAGAGTAATTGATAGATTTCTCTTAATATTACAGGACGAAGGTCGTAACATTAGGTCAGGAACCAGGTGGTCTATTCGACGTATGAAATCTCGTATGCCGTGGGCATAATCGGAGATATGCTTTGTGCCAGAGTGTTTAGTGTTTGGACCCTAACTCTGATGATGGATATGGAATGTTCCGGGTTGGAATCCCGTGATAGGTGAGGGGCAAACGATGGACACCTCCACTCTATCTGATTCCCCGAGAACTTATGATTTAATTGATTCGGCTCGTTGAAGCGAATCGTATTACGGCAGCATGTTATGACTGACTGCAGCATTTATTGAAGATACCGGTTACCTACTAGACCAATGTTTTATGAACCTCGTACCTTCATGTTGAAATGGGCTATGTGGTGCCAATTATTATTATCCTCGTGGTAGGAGTAAATGTAAAGCTCATTCAATACCTGTGTGCATAATATTCAGTTAAGAATCCATTGGGATATGTGTGTCATTGGGACAACAGTATTTGTCTTGTAAAATCTTATACTGCTTGGTGAAGGTAGCTTTTAGACGGGAAGCGAGGGTCGAGCTAATGTTGGAACCCCATTCCACTTCTATTGTATACAGGCCGCTCGGGTAGAGGGTCTGGACGGTCATGCGAACCGTGAAAGCAAGTTTGAAAAGAACAGATTTTAGACCCTGTTAATGACATGAAATGAAATATTGTTATATTGAGTAATGAAGCCATGTGGTTTAAGAACACATTGATAATTATAGATCACCCTGATGGTTCATGATTTTAGCTATCTAACGAATGGTTAGACGTTGCATTTGTACTGTCACTGACAACTTTTTCTGAAGTTGGTTACTAGATTCCACAGGCTACGCGCGCAAGGTAGTTTAATTGTACCATCCGACACAGCAATAACTTAACGTTTTTAAGATGAAATCACAAACGGCATGCAGTGGAACTATATAAATAGAGGAAGAGTAGGGGTAGCTTACATAATTATGGAGTTGCACGTTGACTGCTGTGCAACACCAGAATAGGCTAATGCATGTAAAGCATTTGGTGGGAGGAGAAAGATCAAAACACACACGGTACACATAATTGTCAAATTAAGATGAAGGTTAAGGAATAAGTAATTTTGTGGAATTAAAGAAGTCACATTGTATGACAGTAGTATCAATGTACAGTTTGTTTCTGAAGTTGTATGTGCATCAGCGCACTAGAGTATTTTGTGCAACTCATATAAGGGTAAAGGTTTGAGTTATCATATGATTTTATTATGATTATATTATGTTCATATTAGTGGATTGTGGAAATAATTTTTGTTTGCTGTTGTTTTTATGGTTATGGGGATTGGTTTGTTTGTTTGAAGCCATGAATTGATTACTGAATTAAAGTTTTAGAATAGAGTTGTGCCTTGTCATTGTAGAGTTGATACCTTTTAGCCTCAAATCCAAAATATGCAACTGCTCAATGGGGAGACGGTACACGCCCGAGTCCTGAAGCTAGCTGGAGGCGGAAGCATATTTTCCATCGAGATTACTCACATGGGTACAAATCATCCAGGATTCACGGCTTCTCGAGATTTCCATCACTGGCTGGGTCACGAATATTCTGGACCATCCATTTGTCCTCGCAGCCCGTTGCGTAGGGCGCAGGTAATACACAGAGGCAGAGCATAGCCCGGGGCAGCTGTGACTCACGCGGCGAGGCGACGAAACAAACTCACAACCGTAACACCATCCCCTTCCTAAAAGGCTGAAAATCCCGATCAATCATTGGTCCGTCCGTGTCCCTCCGTAGGCTGCCAGGCGATCTCGATGCACGATCTTCATCTTCGCCCTCGGGCTCCACTGGATCCAGTAGACGACATCGTTGATCCGTTTCACGACTCGGTACGGGCCCTCCCAGGACTTCTGCAGTTTGGGTGACAGGCTTTTCTTCCGTAATGGGTTGAAGAGCCTGACCAGGTCGTCCTCGTGGAATCCGCCGGCATCCGTCTGTTGGTCGTATCGGGTCTTCATTCAGTCGGTCTCGATCCGCAGTCTCCTCCTTGCGAACGCGTGCACGACCTCCAGTTGGTCGACCAGTTCTTGACAATACTGGCTTACCGAGACCGGATCATTCCCAGGTCGGCCGAAGGCAAGATCATCAGGTAGACGGAGTTCTCTCCCAAACATGGCCCGGGCTGGTGTGCACCCGGTGGCTTCATGCACGGCGGTGCGGTAGGCCAGGAGAAATAGTGGCAGATGTTTGTCCCAATCCCTCTGGTGCTCGCTGACGACTATTCGGAGATGGTTCTCGATGGTGCGATTGAATCGCTCTACCATCCCGTCGGTCTGAGGGTGTAGCGGCGGCGTCCTTGTCTTCCGGATTCCCAGCAGCTGGCATAGGTTCTGGAACACCTGTGACTCGATGTTCCTCCCTTGGTCGGAGTGCAGCTCCAGGGGTACTCCGTACCGGCTGACGAATTACTTCACCAGGGTGTCTGCGATCGTCACGGCTTCTTGGTTAGGGAGCGCATACTCCTCTGACCATTTGGTGAAGTAGTCGCTGACGACCAATATATAGCGGTTCCCTGCCTCGCTCAACGGGAATGGACCAGCAACATCGATGGCCACTCTCTCCATGGGGTCGCCCACGTTGTAGGTCTTCAGTTGACCCCATCGGCTTCGTCCTGGGCCCTTGCTGGCTGCGCAATTGCGGCACCTCGCGCAGTGGTTCTCCACGTCTGTTCGGCATCCGATCCAGTAGAACCGCTCTCTCAGCTTCTCCAGGGTCTTCTTTATCCATAGGTGTCCACGAGATGATCCTCCATGGACTTCCTTCAGGACTTCCTCCATCATAGCATTTGGAACGACGACTTGTTCCCGAGATGTCTTCCCGTCGGTGCTCTCCCAGGTACGGCAGATGAGGCCATCCCTTACAATCAGCGAGTCCCACTGCGCCCAGTAGGACATGAACTTTGGGCTGCAGTCGCTCTCAATGTTCCACCCGGGTCTGGGAACACAGGCCCTCTTCCATTCGGCTATCAGTCCCAGGTCATCATCTTCTGCTTGCGCCCGCGTGAAAGATTCGCGGCTCCAGCTCCCTTGAAGTTCCACGGTAGTTCTTCGGCACTGTATCCCGGTGTTCTCCTCCCTTCTAGTACAGAAGGTGCAGTCTTCGGGGCACGGTCTTTGTGACAGGGCGTCGGCGTTAGAATGCAGTTGGCCTTTCCTGTGCTGCATCTGAATGGTGTACTGTTGAAGCCTCGCTAACCACCACGCGAGTTGACCCTCGGGCTGCTTGAAGTTCTGGAGCCACCGCAGGGATGCATGGTCGGTCCTGATGAGAAATTCTTGCCCGTACAGGTACTTGTGGAAGTGTTCAATGGTCATCACGATGGCGAGCAGCTCCTTCCTGGTGACGCAGTAGTTTCTCTCTGGCTTTGACAAGGCTTTGCTGAAGTAGGCCACTACTCTCTCCTCGCCGTCCACTACTTGCGACAGGATTCCCCCTATACCAAAGTCGCTGGCATCGGTATCGACAATGAACCTTGTTCCAGGTCTGGGGTAGGCCAGAATAGGTGCGGTGCACAGAGCCTGCTTGAGTTGTTCGAAGGCACTGTGGCATTCTGCTGTCCACGTGAAGAGTCGGTCCTTCGCAGTCAGTCGATGCAGTGGTTTGGCGTTGTCGGCGAATCCTCTCACGAAGCGACGGTAATAAGTGCAGAGTCCCAGGAAGCTTCGTAGTTGGGACTTGTCTTTTGGAACTGGCCACTCCCTCACAGCTGCGGTCTTCTCTGGGTCGGTGCTCACCCCTTCCTCGGAGACGATATGCCCAAGGTACTGGACCTGCTTCTGGAAGAGCTGACACTTCTTGGGGCTCAACTTCAGCTGGGCAGCCCGTAGCTTCGTCAAGTTCTCCTTCAGGTTGCTGTAGTGCTCCTCGAAGCTTCTCCCCAGAACGATGACGTCGTCTAGGTAGACCAGGCAGGTCTTCCAGTGTAGTCCCCTCAGAATGGACTCCATTAGCCTTTCGAAGGTCGCAGGTGCGTTGCTCAGACCGAATGGCATGGCGGTGAACTGCCAGAGCCCGCTGCCCACAGAGAACGCCGTTTTCTCGCGGTCCTTAGGGTGGACCTCCACCTGCCAGTAGCCACTCTTCAAATCCAAGGTGGAGAACCATCTAGATCCTGATATGGTGTCCAGCGTGTCGTCGATCCGGGGTAGAAGGTAGCTGCCCTTCGTAACGTCGTTCACCCGCCTGTAGTCCACGCAGAACTTGGTGGAGCCGTCCTTATTCTTCACTAGCACGACCAGAAAGCTCCAAGGACTATGTGATGGCTCGATCACCCTCTTTTCCTTCATTTCTTCCACCATCCGGTCGACTTCAGCTTGCTTGGCGAGCGGGACAGGTCGGAATGTGGTCCTAATCGGTGCGCTGCCCCCAACGTCGATTCTGTGCTGGACCAAGCTTGTCCTGCCGATGTCTTTGCTCCCCACGGAGAAGACATCCTGGAATTCGTGTAGCAGGTCCCGAAGTTGGCGTGATTGGTCCTCGTCTAAATGGTCCTGGGATCCTTGGTACAGCTTCTGTAGTTCTTCTGGCAGTGCGCGTCTTCTTCGGTTGTCCGTCTGCAGGTGTCCGTCCGTCGTATCTGTGATGCGGGCAATCAACGTATCGGGTTCGCAGACTCCTAGGTTGGTGTCCCGGTGAACCGTAATGTCGTAGTCGTTCAGGTTGGACAGGCGGACGTACGGCCGAGACGTCGTGTTGATGAGGGTCTTGGCAATTAGCAATCCTTTAGTATGGATGTCCTCATATTTTGGCTCGATGACAGCCGCCACTCCATCAACAGTTCCGTCGATGAATGCTTCTAGAATCGTCCAGAATTCACGGCTTCTCGAGATTTCTATCACTGGCTGGGACACGAATATTCTGGACCATCCCTTTGTCCTCGCAGCCCGTTGCGTAAGGCGCAGGTATTACACAGAAGCAGAGCATAGCCCGGGGCAGCTGTGACTCACGCGGCGAGGCGACGAAACAAACTCACAACCGTAACAGTATCTTATTTAAGGTGTCATGGATTATAGATCACCATGTTTGTAGTGATGGGGGACAAATGGTAAGATTACATTGTTAGTAACTTATTTAAGGTGACGCGGACTATAGCTCACCATGTTTGTAGTGATCAGGGACAAATGGTAGGCTACATTGTTAGTAACTTATTTAAGGTGACGTGGACTATAGATCACAATGTTTGTAGTAATGGGTGACAAATGGTAAGGTTACATTGTTAGTAACTTATTTAAGGCGACGCGGACTATATATCACCATGTTTGTAGTGATGAGGGACAAATGGCAAGGTTACATTGTTAGTAACTTATTTAAGGCGACGTGGACTATATATCACAATGTTTGTAGTGATGAGGGACAAATGGTAAGGCTACATTGTTAGTAACTTATTTAAGGTGACGCAGACTATAGATCACCATTTTTGTAGTGATGAGGGACAAATGGTAAGGTTTCATTGTTAGTAACTTATTTAAGGTGACGTGGACTATAGATCACCATCTTTGTACTGATGCAGGAAAAATGGTCAGGTTACATTGTTAGTAAATTATTTAAGGTGACGTGGACTATAGATCACCATGTTTGTACTGATGCGGGACAAATGGTAAGGTTACATTGTTAGTAACTTATTTAAGGTGACGTGGACTATAGATCACAATGTTTGTACTGATGCGGGACAAATGGTAAGGTTACATTTTTAGTAACTTATTTAAGGTGACGTGGACTATCGATCACCATGTTTGTAGTGATGGGGGACAAATTATAAGGTCACATTGTATCTTATTTAAGGTGACGCGGACGATAGATCACCATGCTTGCAGTGATGAGGGACAAATGGTAAGGTTACATTGTTAGTAACTTATTAAGGTGACGCGGAATATAGATCACCATATTTGAAGTGATGGGGGACAAATGGTATGGTTAGGCTAAATTGTTAGTAACTTATTTAAGGTGACGTGGACTTTAGATCGCCATGTTTGTAGTGATGGGGGACAAATGGTAAGGTTACATTGTTAGTAACTTATTTAAGAAGGCGTGGACTATAGAGCACCATGTTTGTAGTGTTGGGGGACAAATGGTAAGGTTACATTGTTAGTAACTTATTTAAGGCGACGCGGACTATAGATCGCCATGCTTGTAGTGATGGGGGACAAATGGTAAGGTTACATTGTTAGTAACCTATTAAGGTGAGGCGGAATATAGATCACCATATTTGAAGTGATGGGGGACAAATGGTATGGTTAGGCTAAATTGTTAGTAACTTATTTCAGGTGAGGTGGACTTTAGATCGCCATGTTTGTACTGATGGGGAAAAATGGTAAGGTTACATTGTTAGTAACTTATTTAAGGTGGCGTGGACTATAGATCACCATGTTTGTAGTGATGGGGGACAAATGGTAAGGTTACATTGTTAGTAACTTATTTAAGGCGACGTGGACTATAGATCACCATGTTTGTAGTGATGGGGGACAAATGGCAAGGTTACATTGTTAGTAACTTATTTAAGGCGACGTGGACTATAGATCACCATGTTTGTAGTGATGGGGGACAAATGGTAAGGTTACATTGTTAGTAACTTATTTAAGGCGACGCGGACTATATATCACCATGTTTGTAGTGATGAGGGACAAATGGCAAGGTTACATTGTTAGTAACTTATTTAAGGCGACGTGGACTATATATCACCATGTTTGTAGTGATGGGGGACAAATGGTAAGGTTACATTGTTAGTAACTTATTTAAGGCGACGTGGACTATAGATCACCATGTTTGTAGTGATGGGGGACAAATGGTAAGGTTACATTGTTAGTAACTTATTTAAGGCGACGCGGACTATATATCTCCATGTTTGTAGTGATGGGGGACAAATGGTAAGGTTACATTGTTAGTAACTTATTTAAGGTGTCGTGGACTATAGATCACCTTGTTTGTAGTGATAGGGGACAAATGGTAGGGTTGCGTTGTTAGTAACTTATTTAAGGTGACGCGAACTATATATCACCATGTTTGTAGTGATGAGGGACAAATGGTAAGGTTACATTGTTAGTAACTTATTTAAGGTGTCGTGGACTATAGATCACCTTGTTTGTAGTGATAGGGGACAAATGGTAGGGTTGCGTTGTTAGTAACTTATTTAAGGTGACACGAACTATATATCACCATGTTTGTAGTGATGGGGGACAAATGGTAAGGTTACATTGTTAGTAACTTATTTAAGGTGTCGTGGACTATAGATCACCTTGTTTGTAGTGATAGGGGACAAATGGTAGGGTTGCGTTGTTAGTAACTTATTTAAGGTGACGCGAACTCTATATCACCATGTTTGTAGTGATGGGGGACAAATGGTAAGGTTACATTGTTAGTAACTTATTTAAGGCGACGCGGACTATAGCTCACCATGTTTGTAGTGATAGGGGACAAATGGTAAGGTTACATTGTTAGTAACTTATTTAAGGCGACGCGGACTATAGATCACCATGTTTGTAGTGATGAGGGACAAATGGTAAGGTTACATTGTTAGTAACTTATTTAAGGTTACGTGGAATATAGATCACCTTGTTTGTAGTGATGAGGGACAAATGGTAAGGTTACATTGTTAGTAACGTACTTAAGGTGCCGCGGATAGTTGCTGTTGCACCGGGCGCGAGTTGTGAGGAGGGAAAGCAGGCCCGGGGCTGGGTGCTCGGCTTTAGGCTGGGGCTACATAGAGTTGTGGGATGAGGGATGGGGGAGAAGCACTATCGATTTTATCCCCAACTTGTGAGGCGGGAGAGAGGGTTGGAAACACGAGGCAAGCCTTCTATACCACTGCATCCTGCTCTGCTGCCTGCCGTAACGTGACATGACCTTGTATACAAGATTCTCAATCACACTGTAGGATCCCTTAGTGTCTTACGATGACCCTTGTGATGTCTACCACAGCTTCTCCTTACAAGGGGACCGCACTTACTCGGCATCACTGATATCGTGCACATTTATGATCAGGGATAGGAATTATATGTACTAATAGTGTCAAAATATGTACATATACCGTATATAATATTATATAATTATATTATATAGACTACGTATATTTTTGCAAAAAATGAAAGTAGACTTATGAGATCTACACAGGGCCAAAAATTGTGTGTCTGTCTGTGTGTGTGTGTGTGTGTGTGAGTGTGTGTTTGTGAGTGTGTGTACTCTGAATGTCGGTCCCCCTACCTATCAATTCGAACACGGTGAAACCGAATTGAACGAAATATGGTACAGAGGTAGAACTAGCAAATGGCACCTCAGTGTCATGTTTTATATCGCCGCCATCTTGACGGAAACGTGATGGCGGCCACTCAAATGTCAAAAGCTTAAATCAAATTACGACCAACCTAATCACCTGATCTCTACTAAATTCTTCAACAACATACCTTTATGTGGTAAGCATATGTTGACCAAACTAAAAGGTCATCAGCCTAATAGTTTGCAGTTAGCGGCCATGTATGTGTGCAAATCGATTTCCCCTATCAATTCAAACACGGTGAAACCGAATTAAATGAAATGTTGAACAGAGGTAGCACTAGCAAAGGGCTCATCATATTCAAGTTTAATATCCGTATAGCAAGTTGTATTTCAACCAGCTACTACAACCAACATTCAATTATACTCCTTGAAAAGGACAAAGAGTTATAACAATACCCATGCGTTTAGGAGAAAGTAGGCTATATGTTCTTTACTGAACATCTTGTTTTTAAAATAATATGGACAATAAAACTACAAAGTCCAAACTATATACATGCATATGTGAATATATTTCTAAATATGGAGAATAAATCAACAAAGTGTCAAACTATGTACATCTATATGTGAATATATTTTTAAGTATGGACAATAAAATTAATTTAAGCACTAACCACTATATTCTGTTACTCTTGGAGCCTGCAAAAACACACATTAAAAAGAAATACGGGATTCATAAATAAAATTATTCATGTTTTTTTATTCACTTTTTATTTGTTAATCATTCATTGCAGTGGCGTTACTAGGATTTGCTATTGGAGGAGGATGAGCGCTGAACTAATAAGTTATGAAGAGCGCCTTACGAGGTCTGTGGGCCTACCCTTCATAGCACAGAGCTATTTATGGAAATATAGACTTATGAGATCACCATTTGTCCGTGTGTGGGCACCCCCACCAAAATAAAATCTAAACGGATGGAGCGTTTTCAATGAAACTCGGTAAGGTCAGAGTACTATTTCGGCCGACCCCAGCCGTGTCCTTCAAATTTTATTACGTCGCACCAAACCAACATGGCGGCTGTGCAAAATACTTCACCGGCATTCTACATCACCGAGACTATTACTGATTCATCCTGAAAATTTGTACGCAGATAAAGGGCACTACTAGAATTCCACCTATGTGACTTTCAAAAACCTCTTAACTATAAAACGAACATGGCGGCCAAGCGAAATTGAAACATTTAAATGGACATTTCTCGCGATGTAATCATCCGAACGCAGTGAAACGTGGTACAGCAAAAGTTTATACAAATTGTAATACACTGGCATCTAACTTAGTTCAATTGTTTACATAACCTCAACATGGCGGCTGTGCGAAATTTAAAAATGAACTCATCATGTGATGCAGAGTTCAGCGCCAGGATCCAAGCAGAAACCGAACTCTCTACAGCCTAACACAGCTTCTTCGGCCCAGATGTCTCTCCAGACAGTTCAAAATTCGTCTGTATAAAACTCTGATCCACCCCGTTGTACTGTATGGATGTGAGACATGGAGTATCCGAAAACAGGACTTTCATAAACTACTCGTATTTGAGAGAAAAGTTCTTCGGAAGATCTTCGGACCCTATTCGGAGGATTTGAGACAATTGCAAAGTAGAAGACCTGTACCATCAAGCCAACATAGCTGGAGTCATTAAAACCAGAAGACGGCAGTGTGCTGGACATGTAGCCTGGATGGAATACCACAGATGGCTACTGGATTTCATCCTCAAAGGAAGGAGACCACCAGGGAGACCAAGGAAGCAGTGGAGTGATGGACTCTATGAAGATCTGCAACAGGCATCGATACGTGTGGACAGTTGGTGGATGGCAGCTATGGATAGGAGACGATGGAGGAGAAAACTTCCAGTAGCGCGCGGTCCCTAGGACTGAACACGTAGAAGAAAGAAAGAAAGAAAGAAAGAAAGAAAGAAAGAAAGAAAGAAAGACATATGTAAATAGATATTAATCCTAGGCCTGCTCATGATGATGCAGGGTTTAGCAGAAGTCGCAGCTCCAAATGGCCAAGCGTTTAGAAATATACCATTTTTGGCCCGGGTTGGGCGAGGCATGAACCACGTATGTTAGCGTAGTTTCCAAGCAGCGGTTGGCGCAGCGAAAAGAATACGGAACGGTAATCCGAGGGTCGTGGGGTGAGTCCCTATGCGAAAACTATTTTATCTTGTTAGCCTACTTTTCACATTTTGCAAAAATGAGGAAAAAGTAGACTTATGAGATCGGGCAAATGTGTGTCCGTCTGTCTGTCTGTCTGTCTGTCCTTCTGTCTGTCTGTCTGGCTGTGTGTGTGTCCCCCCCTATCAACTCCTAAACGGCTGCAGCAATCGAAACAAAATTTGGTAGGAGTAAAGATCTATACCTGAATATCTCACGGCCATATTTGAAAATGATGTCAGTGCTACCAACTGCTAAAAAATCGCAATTGAAATTTGAGCTCCATGTTGGATATCTTGGAAAGTATGAATGGGAGCTATTTCAAAATTGGCACACGTACAGACCATATTATTTCAGTTTAATTTCCAGGAGGCCAAACATGGCAGTGTTGCCAAAATGATTATAAGCCTCCTGATAGGTCCAATTTTTAAATGCATATAACTTCTACACTATCAAGCGGAATTCAACCAAATTTCGTATGTTGTATGTGTACATAACCAGGTATGACTGAGCGTATTTTTAAGACCTACCAGGGCTGCCAACTGTTAATAAATGCTCCTAATTTATTTTATCCAAATACCAATATATCAGAAAGTATGCAAGCCGACAGCTTTAAACTATGCACACGTATAGTACCTGACATTCTATATTAATTTGGAGTAACTTATATACGTCAGTGCTACCAACATGATTCTAAGCCTGCTGACAGGTCCAACTTTAAATACATGTAACTTCCATACTATCATTTGGATTTCAACCAAATTTCGTATGTGCTATGTGTACCATAACAGATATGACTATGCGTATTCTAAGGAGCAACCAGGGCTGCCAACTGTTAATATGTGCTGTCCCTATTTTTGTTACCCTAGTATCAATATATCAGAAAGTATGCAAGCCAATAGCTCTAAACTTTGCACACGTATAGTACCTGGCATTCTAGACGAATTTGGAGTAACTAATATACGTCAGTGCTGCCAACATGATCCTAAGCCTGCTGATAGGTCCAATTTTAAAATGCATGTAACTTCTATACTAACTAATGGATTTCATTCAAAATTGGCACAACAATAGATCATATTATTTCAGATTATTTCTGACCAATACATGCATGACATTGTTGCCAACATGATTTTACGCGCGCTGTTAGATCCAATGTTTAACTGCATGCAACGTCCATGCTATCCAGTGGACTTCAACCAAATTTTGTATTTAGTACCGTAAGAGACGGAACTAAGAATATATTCAGTCATCAGGGCTGCCAACTGTAGTGCTCTATTAGGATACATTATGCCAGGTATACAGTATTTCGAACTAATTGGAAATTTCGATATTAGCAACTTAATTTCGTCATTATTCTAGATAGGTTCATATTCTGTAGAATAATCATTGGCATGAAAAGTAGGCTGTATAGTTCTTAACGGAACTTCTTGTTTTTATATTTAATTTGTACATTAATTACTCTGCAAATAAACTGAACTAATGCTCAATATATTGCACCTATTAATATTTGCATAAAAGTCATGAATCGGAAAGGCAAAGGAAAATTCGGGATGGCAATTGCAATTAAGGCAGGGGTGCAAAACCTTTTTATAACTGCGGGGGGGGGGGCAAGTTTATTTTTACATTATTTTTACCTTTCCACATAGGCACTTGCCAAACCCTACCGCTGTAACATTTTTAATGAGTTAACTAAACGTGGTGATGACTATTGTGGTTCAATAAAACAAACATGATATGAATAAATAATATACACTGTGGTGTGACCTTACCTGTGATAGTGTAATATAATAAGTTGTTGAGCGCCAGATTCCTATTTAAGATAGTGAATCGAAATTTATAGATTTAACCTCGGCTATCAGCAGTAGAGTCGAGAACCACTTACCCGGGCCGTAGTGAGACAAAGTCATCTAACCAATCCGTATTTAATCAAGGAGTATGATTGCCTTAAAGTACCAACTACAATGAAAGAAATAGGCATTACGTTGAAGAGAATGAATTTATTAAATGCAAAAACAAAATATTAATAAAACAGAATAGTGATAGTCACACAATTGAATTTAAAATTACTCAATGCGGCAATTAATTATTTAAAAGAAAATGAATATTAAAATGAATTGAAAGTTAAATGAAGTTAAATTATAATAGAGACGATAGTTTTATTGAATTGTTGGCTCACCCAGTCGAAGACTCGTCATATTTAAGAAATGATCGATGATCTCGTTGTTACGTCGCTTATGTTTAAAAAAATGATGTGATATCTCAATTACTATGAAATATCCTCATTAAGTACGTTGCCATCTGTAGAAAGACTCTTGATCAGGGATATAACCCATTATGTATTGATATAGATGTCGGCAAGACATCGTTCAGTGTCGACTCTCGGTGCTCAGTCCATTAGGACCCAGAAAGCAAGGTTACAACTTCCTTCCTTCATTAAGAGCTGTAGATCAATGCCATTCTTGTCCGATGTTGCAGGTACAAATACTAATGACTTCCTTGTCACGTGGTGTCACAGCTTCCCTCTCTCTTAGCCTTCTCCATTCTTGACTCATAACTTGCAATATATATTGACGCGTATATACCGTAGAAAATGGCGTGTTGGTTACCCCATAGTGGGTTTCTTAACATCTCAGGAAAATGACGCAGTTTGCCGTGGTGAAATTCTTACTACGTCGTTCAGTTTGTGACGCACAGGGTTAGTCCATATCGCCAGTCTTGTTGCAATATATAATACTTCGTCTCTTTACAAGTAATTGTTAATAAAAATCTAATTGAATATAATAATCAAAACCGCTTACAATTATCTGATATAAAAATCATCTCATGGATGTACTAGTTAATAATAATAATAATAACATGATAATAAATGAATAACCCTTTAAATATAACAGCTATGGGATCGAATCGTTACAATCGCCCCTGATATAAATAATTTAAAATAAAATGTAACATTATTTATATCACTACACATCCTACACAAATGAATACAAATTTAAATATTAATACCCCCATAACGACAACATACAAATAATACCCTTCAACAATACATAAAAATATACAAGAACATACTCTTTTCACTTTACATATTTGTACTATCATTTCTCATTCTTCCAAATGTTCATAATGTTCATTCTTCTTTATGTATTAAACGAGCTGTAAAAAATATACATATAAAATGCCCTTCACTTTTATTTTTGACATATATGTCAACGCTGCACTCGTTTATATTTCGGTGATCGTATGCATGACATACAATTTTGGCTTCATCTCTTTTGAACGTAGTTTTTGTATATCAGTCTGGCGTAGAAGTACATTGTTGTAATACCAACTGATTAACCCATAATAACTATTACAGCACACGATAATAGGATGCAAACAATACAATATTCCTTTCGTCTTTATAAAGGGATTACTCAAATGCAGTAAAATTTCAATAATTGAAGAAAAAAATAACTTAGCAAGATACCTAAGACAATTCCTATTTCAGTGCATATGTCATACATGTAAATATTTCCCCAAATACATAATGACATCGAAATACCTCAAAGCAGTTATTAAACAGTTCATTTAAATATCCAAGTTACTACTCACCTGCCTTCGTGGCTTAATTCTTTCTTAGGCCACGGCCGCCTCCTTCCAAATTAATACTTCCTAAGTCTCCACGACTTCTTAACTTCTCATAAAACCATAATTCCTCTTTACTACTTCTCGAAAACAATAACTTGGATTTTCAAAATCACCAATAAACATAAAATCTGACTTCTCGTTCACTTTATAAAATTTAACTTAGCGTCAAGATATAACTTTACCGTAACGTCATTCCTTACTTACCATAACAAAATGATTAAGACTTGGACAAAATACTACTCAATACCTGAATTACGTATATCACTAAACTATTTCACAAAAACACATGACAAACTCCTCGGAATAAATATTTCGTTCCACAAAATATTAATGCTCTTATACTTTGAACTTAGTCTATTCATGATTTGACTTTTTGCTGAATGCTTAAAAACCCCCCTTAGTTTTCTCTCAAAACTCTTAATTAAGTACCGTGTCCTCCAAACACCACTTCCTACTTGTTCTGACCGCCTGGACTATAGCTCACACTTGCTATACCAGAATCTCTCAAAACTCATCGTGACATCACACGTCACATACAAAAAACCTCCCCTATTCGTGGTATAATCCCACATCTTCTTACTGTTACAGGTCACCTCTTACTGACCAATAACACACTAAATTTCAGCTAAAAAAAATCTTACATGCTTCGACTAATTCCTTGGAATAATAACATCACCCTTTGCTTTCCTAACTATTGTCTTCCTCAAATAATGACAGTGTTCCAGTTGACAGTCAATAACACTGACACTCATAATTAGCAAATATTCTCCCATAATCACTTCATAAAGCAAGTTCTGAGTTCTAACACAGTTCAGATACTTTCTTCTCTATCAAATTAAATGCGTAACTTACACCTGCCTTTAATTGTAACTTCATTATTACCCCTTAGGTATACACTTATCTTACCAACTTATTCTTCCTTCAAAATATTAACTTATCTTTACTAACTCCGTATGACATAAATAAAACTTTAATTTCCTGTCTACTAAAAAAAATGATTTACTTTTAAAATCCTCAAAACGTCGAATTATAACAAATTCCTTTCAATATTAGTAAATATTATGTCAACCTTTTAATTATAATTATTATCTTTACTTTTACCTGTGTAGGACAACGATCTACCACATCATTAATTCGTTATTAATCATCCGTAACTTTTTACTACAAAGTGGTTTAGCTCGATAACAAGCCTTGTAATATCTTTAAAACGTGCGTAACTGTAACAAAAACTTGGACAATCTTACCTTTGTAATCTCTTATTACCTTGTGTGCATACATCCATATATACTTAAAAAAAAACTCCCTTATTAACTTCACGTAGTCCCGTAGATACCATAAAAAAAAATTCTTGCTCAACGGAATATACCTTGCTGACCTACTTCATCCTCCAAAACCTTCTTAAAACTTCATTTGGCATCTTACCAAAACTTCCTCCATTATAACTCCATTTGGCATCTTACCAAAAACTTCCTCAAAAAACAACTTCATTTGGTATCTTACCAAAACTTCCTCCTTAAAAAACTTCATTTGGCATCTTACCAAAACTTTAAAACCACATTGCTCAACGGCATTACCTTCGTTGGCCTACTTCTTCAAACTCACGTCCATTTACGTGAAAATACACACATACACACACACATATCTGTCAACAAGTACCAGATGTCCTAATTAGTTACTACTTCCTCATTTCAACCCGATGTTGGTTAATTCATACAACGCATTACCATTAACAATTCTAAACCACTTATAAATTTCTCAACATATATCCGCTGATAACCTCGCTGTCCTCAACTGAAACTTCTTTATTAAATCAATACTTAATTCTTCAACTCACTAGTTTTATTACCACTGTATCATCTGATCTTCACTCACTTTTGAATTAAATCTTTATTACCATTATATTCTTAATTATGGTTGCCATAATAATTATTACTTTCTTTCGATTACTTACCTATGTAATAACCTTCCTATTTTTAAAATTTAATTCTCACTTCATCCAACTTACCTGCAGTTTAAGGACCTACATTCAACTTACCTGCATTGCTCAATAGCACGACAACCTTTGTCTTCCAAATTAAATGATTTTAGTCAATCTAAATCAATAAGCGTAGGCACTACGCGCCCCTTACCATCCTAACTTCACGACTGAATTAAAATTACACACAGCAGGTTCCTTATCTACCTCTGTTAAATCCTATTAAACTTCATTACTTAATATTTAAGTCATACGGAACAGTAACTATCGGTAATATAAATTTACATAAATACGTTCACTGGCATTTCACCGTTCTTACCACATTCATCTTCAATTCTATCTTTAACTAGAATTCCACATAATTCCTTCCGTGTTACATTAGTTTCTACTTCCTCATTTCTTATAACATTACTTTCTACCTCTTTCGGACTACACTCATCAACAGTAACATTATACTTCGGCTTTCCTCCTATCATTTCCCCAAGTCTGGCTAATTCATTACGCCACTGCACATCATATGCTTTCTTTCTCTCTTTCATTCTGATTTCTTTTTCCACTAACAACTTAATTCTCTTCTCTTTCATTTTACTTCTAAAATATCTACCTACATGTCTTCCCTTCACTTCTCCACTACTAATATTTAATTTTCTCTTTAGCCGTTGCCCATTGCTTCTCCTCTTATCTATCTCTCTCCTCCTCTTAACCTGTTTACTAATTATGTTCTTCTGACTATGACTTAACGCACGCTTCTCTGCCACTAATAATTTCATATTAACTTCCTCTATCACAGGACTAAATTCTTCCCTAGTTTGCCTATCTAATTTATCTATGATTGTCTGCATCTTAATCTCTTGGGTGCTTAGTACTTTCTTTATCTTACCTACTTCTATCCCTATCTTTTCTCTCATCTTCTTCACTTCTTTTTCGCTACATTCTATAGTCTCTTCTACAGCTATCCTGCGTTCATCTAAAATCTCCTTCAACTCTACTATGCTTTCTCCTACTATCTCCTCTGACGCTAATCTATTTTCACCTAAAATCTCGTCTGACTCTAATCTGATTTCTCCTAAAATCTCCGCTAATTCCAATTTGCTTTCACCTAAAATCTCGTCTGACTCCATTCTACTTTCAATTATAGTCTCCTTACAGGCTGTCTTTACTGATTCTACTGCAGTTTCCCCTAAAGTCTCTACCACCTGCCTAGTTTCCACTTCTACCAATTTGCTAAAACTTTCACCTTGAGTTGCTATTTTCTCTTCAATCACAGTTACTATTCTTTCCTGAATCCTACTTTCTGCTGCTTCTAATTTCTTATCTACTGTCTTAATAATATCTTTAGCCTTCATCTCTACCTCCTCCTTAATTTCACCTCTGATTTCCTGTTTCACCCCCTGAATACTCTCCTGTAGCATATCATACTTCATACTTAATTCTCTATTCATCGTTTCCACAATGTCTAGTTTTACATTATTCTCTTCCAATTTCTGATTTATTTTACTCATATCCTCTCTCATCTTTTGATTACTCTGATCTAATTTCTCACCTAAATCTCTACTCAATTCCTTCCTACTTTCCAAATTATCTTTCTTACTCTCTTCCATATTTTTATTCATATCTTTATCTAATTTCTCAAATTTATCATTGAATTCCTTCCTACTTTCTAAATTATCTTTCTTATTCTCTTCTATATTTTGATTTAGCCTACCAATATTTTCTTTCATCTCCCTACTATTTTTATTCATCTCCTGACTATTTTTATTCATCTCCCTCAAGATATCAGCTAATGAAATTTCATGGACCTCTAAGGACTTCTGTTTCTCCTGACTACCACTAGTCTCAGGATGTACCTCTGTATTCGTCTCGAGATTTTCCTCTGAATTCATGTCAGGGTTAACCTCAGGATTATTTTCAGGATTACTCTCAGGATTATTCTCAAGATTTACCTCCGACATCTTGGTATTATTCTCTACGCTCTCAACATCGCTACCGCTATCAACCTCCTTATAATTAACTTTCTTGACTGCATCCCTACTTCTCAACTGCCTCTGTTCCTCCTCCGACATCTCGAAGTACACCGTATAACAATTGCCCTTCCAAAATTTCACTTCACTTCACTGTCCCCCAAAAGCACTGACAATTTGCACTGAAATTATACACTCCTCTGACTAAATACCGAATGGTTTTCGTGCCCCACGTTGGGCGCCAAATGTAACATTTTTAATGAGTTAACTAAACGTGGTGATGACTATTGTGGTTCAATAAAACAAACATGATATGAATAAATAATATACACTGTGGTGTGACCTTACCTGTGATAGTGTAATACAATAAGTTGTTGAGCGCCAGATTCCTATTTAAGATAGTGAATCGAAATTTATAGATTTAACCTCGGCTATCAGCAGTAGAGTCGAGAACCACTTACCCGGGCCGTAGTGAGACAAAGTCATCTAACCAATCCGTATTTAATCAAGGAGTATGATTGCCTTAAAGTACCAACTACAATGAAAGAAATAGGCATTACGTTGAAGAGAATGAATTTATTAAATGCAAAAACAAAATATTAATAAAACAGAATAGTGATAGTCACACAATTGAATTTAAAATTACTCAATGCGGCAATTAATTATTTAAAAGAAAATGAATATTAAAATGAATTGAAAGTTAAATGAAGTTAAATTATAATAGAGACGATAGTTTTATTGAATTGTTGGCTCACCCAGTCGAAGACTCGTCATATTTAAGAAATGATCGATGATCTCGTTGTTACGTCGCTTATGTTTAAAAAAATGATGTGATATCTCAATTACTATGAAATATCCTCATTAAGTACGTTGCCATCTGTAGAAAGACTCTTGATCAGGGATATAACCCATTATGTATTGATATAGATGTCGGCAAGACATCGTTCAGTGTCGACTCTCGGTGCTCAGTCCATTAGGACCCAGAAAGCAAGGTTACAACTTCCTTCCTTCATTAAGAGCTGTAGATCAATGCCATTCTTGTCCGATGTTGCAGGTACAAATACTAATGACTTCCTTGTCACGTGGTGTCACAGCTTCCCTCTCTCTTAGCCTTCTCCATTCTTGACTCATAACTTGCAATATATATTGACGCGTATATACCGTAGAAAATGGCGTGTTGGTTACCCCATAGTGGGTTTCTTAACATCTCAGGAAAATGACGCAGTTTGCCGTGGTGAAATTCTTACTACGTCGTTCAGTTTGTGACGCACAGGGTTAGTCCATATCGCCAGTCTTGTTGCAATATATAATACTTCGTCTCTTTACAAGTAATTGTTAATAAAAATCTAATTGAATATAATAATCAAAACCGCTTACAATTATCTGATATAAAAATCATCTCATGGATGTACTAGTTAATAATAATAATAATAACATGATAATAAATGAATAACCCTTTAAATATAACAGCTATGGGATCGAATCGTTACACCGCTAAAGCTAATTTTACTATTATCTGAATAACCTATTTTACCAGCAGACAAAAAAGTTTAGGGGCATATAAAATTAAATAATACTATCACAAGGTTGTAAATTTTTTATAAAAAAAACAGTATTCTTTAACATCAAAGTATATAAAAAATGAAAATCAATACTGATCATCAAATCAAGTAGTAGCCTAATGCTCCTGATGCTTGGCATTGTTTATTTTTCAACAGTCTGTCAATATCAGGTTCAATGTTAGAGATGGCAATGCGCAAGTTTTTAATTGATTTTTAACGAAGCATTTTTATAATTTTCTTATTTCAACGAGGGCCTACAATAATGGGAAAAATCTCATCATTCACAATATACAGTATACAGTATATTCACGTTTTCAATAATAAAAAATATTTATTCGAGGGCCGCATGAACGCCCTGATTAAGGCGTACACGAGAGCGTCGTATATAACACTAGATACATTTATGATTTTACAGTTGATGATTTACACGTGCTAGGGTGATATTCATCGTAAAAAGCAGTGGAAGCAGTAATTCCCTCGGCATCTTGCACATGCTATAAACGCCACATTTTTAGAATTGCATGATTGTTTTAAAGTTGCTATAGAAAAACAAAGAACACACGTGGCTCACGCAGAAGTGGACTGATGAAAGAAAGGAGGTTCACAGATTGCAAAAGCGAAACTATTGGGGAAGAGTTAAAGCTCCAGGGTGCAAAGTAACGTTGTCCACAGCAGGACGAAACGAACAAAGAAGAAATTATGATGATGATAATAATAATAATAACAAATTTCCTTTCAAAAGACAGAAGTAATGTCGAACATCAAGGATGATACAGCACAACTAAACACCAAATACGGAACGATAAACCATGTTAATAAATTTAAATATCTTGGGGAATTGATCCAGAAAAATGGCCTTGACAAGGAAGCCATAGAAGCAAGAAGCAAGAAAATGAAAGTCGCTTTCCAAACCACCCGCAACATATATAACAAAAAGTGATTTCCTATGAACACAAAAATTCGTCACTACAACACTGTCATTAAATCAATACCGCTATATGCATCTGAATGCCTTATCCTATCCGAGAAATGTTTGCTCGCGAAGTTAGAGAGAAAAGAAAGAAAAAACGATCCTACACATCATACTTGGCCCAGGCTACAAAAATGGCATCTACATCAGAAAATCCAGGCAAGAAATTTACTCGAGGATAGAGAAGATCACTGACACAATCCGAAAACCCAGAGTTTGCTTCTACGGTCATATACGACGGACTCCCGATGGACGAAACGTATCTTCAGTATATTCGACTCCAAACCCAAAACTACAATGCCATGGTATGTTAACGTCCAGAAAGATCTGAAAGAAATGGGGATAAGAGCAGAAGATGCACAACACCGAAATCTTTATAGAACAGCCATCAAGACGTTTGGGACCTACCGGGACGAAAAGCGGATAACTGGTGCGAAATGGACAGAAGAACGTCGTGCTAAACACAGTGAGGTCATGAAGACAATGTGGATCAAGCGAAAAATGAACAAATGCCAGAATGTAAAATGAGGCTTATCGTGGTCCCTAGTTGGACAATTAGCGAAATTGAATGAATAATAATAATACTAATAATATGTAGAAGAGATGTTCCTGGCGGCAATTGCTAATGAGGAGAAGAGATATGTCGGTAGGACACTTAATAAAACAACCAGGAATAGCAAATTTTGTTATGGAAGGAAGGGTCGAGGACAAGAAAAGAAAAGAAAAGAAAAGAAAAGAAAAGAAAAGAAAAGAAAAGAAAGGAAGATTGTAGTTTTACGTGACCGTTAATCACGAGATCATAAGCCACGGGACCTCCCTTTTACGTGGAATCCGAACCACACGACATGGCATTTCACTCTCAAAATCTCACAGCATTGACCGGGAATCGAACCCGGTCTGCCGTGGTGAGAAGCCAACAGCTTGACAAAATTATTGAGGACAAGAACTGTAGAGGTGGACCAAGGTTAGAATATGTTAAACAGATTGCCTAGTATCGTAACTATATAGAGATGAAACGATTATTTAAGGGCAGGTAGGGATGCAGAGCTGCATCAAACCAGTCAAAAGTCTGAAGACTCAAACAACAAATAATAATAATCATAATAGTATTCAAGAAAATAGAATTTAGATCAAGAGACCAACTGCAGACCTCTATAGTCTCACAGACAGTTTCACAAACACTGTGCGCAGGAGACGGTTGGGGACATATTCAGGATGGACAACAATAGACTAACAAAATGATGACGATTCTTCTTCTCTTCTCGCGGATGGGTCACTTTGGACCACGCGGAATCAATATAAATATTGAGCCTTCCTCCTTGCCCAATAGCTCTTCATATGCATGGATTGTTGTAGTTTCTGTTCCTCTGACCATGCACGTCGTGTTGGTTTCTTCTGATCTCCCTCAAATCCCCTTGTGTGAACAATATTCCTGATTACATTTCTATTCATCAGATCTGGAGATCCCATCTCCAATGGGTCCCTCTCCACCTGTTTGTACCACTTTGGTCTTGTACGTTTGTTCTGCAGAAATTTGTGGATTCGGTAAGTAAGTCTCATAAGATTCATTCTTTCCAAATGGCCCAAAATTTTGAATTCGTCTCAATCTCATGGTATCGGCAAGTTTAGAAATTTTCATATATATTTCAGAGTTGGGTTTGGGATAGCGTATGTCATTTTTAATTCTGAGCCCTAAGATCGTTCGCATAATCTTCCTTTCCTTAATCTCTAATTGTTCCTTTAATGTTTTAAGTTGTAAATTGAGCATTTCTGAAGCATAAAGAGCTTCCGGTTTAATCACTGTTACTATTCCATTACAAGCATTGCTTGTTATAAACATTTTTTGTGTATTGAAAAGCAACCTCCATTTTCTGGATTCTTGATGTTACAGATTTAAATATAATTAATGCAAAAAATTCGAGGATAAATTGGCGGGAGGGAACAAGATGAATGAGTTGAACATCGGAGAAAACATCAAAAACCGAGAAATCTGGAGAACCTCAGTAAATAAGCACACATTTAGAGTGAGAACTGGTACAAGATAGACAGAAGCAACACACTGAGTTCACGAAGAGATTTTGGGAGAAGAGAAAGGGAAAAGTCATCAAGCCAACTGACAAGTTCCAACGCTTTCTATGAATGGGCATAACGAAGAGAGAATAATAATAACGATAATACATCTAGGCCTACTTATAAAGACTTTATTAAATCAGCTTTGTATAATATTGAAATAGGCACTTAGGTTACGAACCCCAATCGCATGTTTGATATTGGGTTGTGGCATTAAAAAGTAAAAGAACTCCTGCCATAAGAAGTGTCCGAGTATATCAGACATTTCTCCAAACGGAGCAACAAGGCTCAACATGGTATTCATAATTCTCGGAACACACTTCTCGAATAGAATTTTCATACCCATTGAAGAGGATTGCCTCTTAAGCAAGGAAGGGAGAGAGAAAAAAAGGGAACGTTATCAAGTGCTAAAGGGCTTGTGTAGTAATTCTGGACGTCAGTCTGCTCGTCCTAAAATCTGGAGCTCTTGCTTGAAGAGCGCCCGCGAGTCCACTCCAAGTCAAGTGAGCGAGTGCTGTTACTACAGGCCGGCCAAATCGTACAAGTCTTCTCTCCTTCATATGCGTCAGCGTTGCCAAATGTATCGCCATCTACGACATGCGATAATCCCCTTCCAATTACTGCTCCCTCTATGATTGATAGAACATCAATGCAATATGCCATAATCCTCTCCGATTACTAATCAATCTACGATATTTAAAAAAATCAATGCAATAATTTTCTTCAGATAACTGTTCATCTACGATTATAATTAGAACATAAATGCTATATGCCATAATCCACTTCTGATAACTTATCACCTACGATAATTAGAGCATCAATGCGATATGAAGTAATCCGCTTCCGATAATCCGTTAATCTACGATAATAAGAACATCAATGCGATAAGTAATCCACTTCCCATAATAGTTCAATCTTCGATAATTAGAACATCATTGCGATAATCCGCTTCCGATAATAATCGTTCAATCCACGATAATTAGAACATCAATGCGATAAGTAATCCCCTTCCGAAAATCGTTCAATCTACGATAATTAGGACATGAATGCAGTAATCCACTTCCGATAATCATTCAACCAACGATAATTAGAACATCAATGCGATAAGTAATCTGCTTCCGATAATCGTTCAACTCCAATATGAAGCTCCTTTTGTATTCCATGAAGTTGTGAGTTCTGTTTGCTTTTCATCTATGGAGAACATGGCTGGCAGCAATCACCGACCTGGAGGAAAACATTAGCAATTACGTTTATAAGCATTGCCTATGGAATAACGTTTTAAAATCTTAAGGTATTTATTTAATAACCTAACTATTAATATGTTGCTACAGTAGCCTAATTACGAATTTAATTACTAATGTTAACCTGGAGGTCGTGGTTGCCGGCAGCCATGTTGTACATGGATGAAATGGAAACAGATATCACAATTTCATGGAATATAAAAGGAGCTTCATATATGAGTTATATGTGGTCAGTAAGCACACAATCTATGCATCCAAAGAAAAAAAAAGAAAAAAATGCGCATCCACAACAAGTGTGTGACCACCAGATGAAAACGAATATTTGGGATTGAAAGGGTTAAAGTAATTCCTTGTTAGTGGTACGTTAACGAGCGTTTCTTTTTGATGAAATTCTCGTGGAAAGTAAAACAACCTTTAATGAAGAATTAAGAGATAATTGACGTTAGTGAAGACTGCCCTAAGGGTTAATATTAGCAAGGTCATCATTCCTAGTTACTGTATAATTAACTGATAGGTCTACTAATAACGCATTCCTCCCCAATTACACCTGGTAATAGGCGATGTTCGGTAATCGAATAATTCGAAATTAATCGAAAACGATTATTCAATTAATCGACTAACCGAATAATCGATTGATTAATCGACACGAGATAAGAACAGAAGTTTAAATGAGAGGTCATCGCTTAAGTTGAGTTACGCTTATTTTAGGAATGATGAATAGAAATGTATAAAAGTTACTTTTTGCCTAAATATACAAAATGCATTTCCTTGTTTATGTTAAAAATAACCAAATAAGAACCAGTGACAGTGGAACGACAAACATCAATCAAATTGGGAAGGGTTTCGAATTTTGAATTCTTGTTCAATATTTACAATTATTTAGGACAGGAACAGTTTTGATTTCATTTGCTTTAGCCTAGTTTTTCACAAAGAAGGTACATTATTTCTAATTATATGATACAAAATAGTTAAATTAAATTAATGTATGTTTTGCTTGTGTGAGATCGTAGCGAAATGAGCTTACAAGGGAAGTATGAGGTAAGACACGTCGAAACCTATCTTGAAACTTTGTGGACGCAATCGTTGTACTATAAGAGGGCAACGTGTGGAAAATCAGCCGCCAGATTGAACTGCTAGGCTCCGAAATCATGTGGCGAATCTCTCATATAAATCAATGGGAGGTAGCGACTACAGTACATGTTGGAATGGACAGCCCTGACCACCCAAGCACTCAAGGCCGGTGGAAAGGAGCCGCACGTTCCAGCCATCCTCGCTACTACTCCGAGTGCCACAGGGATGTCCAGCTCCTCCAGCCGTCATGCCTGCGTACCAGGATGTCAGGTACGATTTCGGAGCCTTGCAGTTCAATCTGGCGGCTGATTTTCCGCACGTTGTTCTCTTATGGTACAACGTTTGCGTCCACAAAGTTTCAAGATAGGTTTCCACCTGTCTTACCTGATACAGTACTTCCCTTGTAAGTTCATCGATTAGACGACAAAACAATTAATTAATTATTCGACAAACTGATTAATCGAGGAAACGATCAACTTCCATTAATCGATTATTCGAACAATACCTTCTCTTTTTGCTGCAACGTGCAAAACGGAGACCAAATTTTTTTGCAAACTCAAAAAACGAAAACACAATTACCAGACAAATAAATCTTAACGAATTTTAACTGAAAAACTGTTTTATTTTATTTTATTCATTACTGAAATATCTTTATTCGAATCATTATGTTCTGTTACAACTGTACATATTTACAACTTCAAACCTCTTATATAAAAACGATTATTTATATAACAAAATCAACTCGTCTACTTTGTTTAGCAAACCTTGTGATTACCGAATCGAAGTTTATAGTGATGTCACGATGAATGTGCAGCAATGAACGGATAGAAATTTTGGGCTTTTTTCGCATCAAAAATTTTTGCCGACGTCCAAACTGCAAGCTTGGTTGGCAATTTGAGCTGTGACTTTCTCCCTTTGTCGGTACCAACTTAACTTGCCGAAACTGTAACTTATATTGATACTTTTCTCGAAGCTCGATGTAAAAGTCGCAAAACACGCCGTTGCAATTTGTACGAATATTTTTGGTTCGCTAAACGCATCAAATTTCTATCCATGAAGCTTGTAAAAAAATTGGTCTGGTTTTGCACGTTTGGTTATTTTATGATCGCGTTTTTAGTGATACCATTTTTCTTAACAATTTCGATTCTCTGACCCCCCTCCCAAAGCCAAACTCTAGATCGATTCTCTGACCACCCCCAAAACCAAGCTCTAGATCCGCGCCTGCGGGGATCCATTAGTATTTTGATAAATCACCTATATTCGTAAATAATGTATATTTTAAGGCTGAATAGCTATTTTAATTATTTATTTTTAGTAGCGATTTGCCCAATCTTCAAGTCTTTTATTCTAATTTATATGTGTGTCATACATTTCATAGTTCATTGGTCGTATTTTTTAACCTTCTAATTTTTCTTCTTCTCTCGCCTCATTATGATTGTAAAGCTTTGTATATTAGCAGCCTTCAAAGTCGAGGAAGCATAAGAAATAAAACAAGAAGTTCCGTGACGAACTAAAGAGCCTACATATCAGCAGGCATAGAATCATGTTGGCAGCACTGCCTTGTATTAATTACTCCAAATTAATCTACAATGTCAGGTGTTATACGTGTGCAAAGTATAGAGCTGTTGGCTTGCATACTTTCTGATATATTGTTATTAGGGTAAAAAAAATATAGACAGTATTTATTAACAGTTGGCAGCCCTGATTGCTCTTAACAATACTTACAGTCATTCTGTTATGGTACACATAGCACATACGAAATTTGGTTGTAATCCAACTGATAGTATAGAAGTCACATGTATTTAAAAATTGGTACTATCAGCAGGCTTATAATCATGTTGGTAGAACTGACGTATATAAGTTACTCAAAATTAATCTAAAATGTCAGAATATACATGTGCATAGTTTAAAGCTGTTGGCTTGCATACTTTCTGATATATTGGTATTTGGATAAAAACAATAAAAATAGAGAGAGCAATTATTAACAGTTTGCAGCCCTGGTGGCTCTTAAGAATACGCTCAATCATATCTGTTTATGTACAGACATTACATACAAAATTTGGTTGAAATCCAATTGATAGTGTAGAAGTTATATGCATTTAAACATTGGACCTATCAGAAGGCTTAAAATTATTTTGGCAACACTGTCATTGTTGGCCTCCTGGAAATTAAACTGAAATAGTATTATCTGCATGTGTACCAATTTTGGAATAGCTCCCATGCATACCTTGCGAGATATCCAACATGGAGCTCAAATTTCTAGTGCGTTTTTTCAACAGTTGGTAGCACTGACATCATTTTCAAATATGGACGTGAGATATTCCGGTGCACATCTTTACTCATACTAAATTTGGTTTTGATTGCTGCAGCCGTTTAGGAGTTGATAGGGGGGGGGGGGGACACACACACAGCCAGCCAGACAGACAGAAGGACAGACAGACAGACAGACACACATTTTCCCGGATCGATCTCATAAGACTACTTTTTCCTAATTTTTGCAAAATGTGAAAAGTATGCTAAAAATAATCGATTTAATGTACCACCCCTATCCCCTACGCTGCGAAGTATCCGCAATTCTACCAAAATCCGTCGGTCTTGTCTCTTTGGTGAATCAATTAAAATTAACCAATCCAGTTTGTTATCTTCTTGACCGTGATGAGCGAAGCATCCTAATCTTTAATATAGAATGTTCACGGCAAATTATTATTGCACATCTTTTATTTGTATTTATTTTACATTAATTTTAATTTTTACCCTAATATTAATTGTTATTAATTTTAATTTTTGTTTTCTACAACATTTTAATGTTCTTAAAATTTAGATGATAAAGAATAGAATTTTATTTTTATAACCTTATTTATTTTAATTCTATTTTTTTATAATTTTTTTAAACTTTTTAATTTGATTTTTTTCTGCCTACGGATATTAATTAATAATTAAGGATATAAAAGTATTACAATTTTAATTTTTATGAGTTTACTTTTTAATTATATTTTTTTAGGGCTACCATTTTTTAAACTGTTTAATTTTAATTGGTTATAATAAAAAGAAAGTTTCATGAACTTTAGGCCAAGGCCAAGGCTTTTGAACACCATCCCAAAGGACGCCTTCTTGCAAAGTTTCCAGGACATGTATCGCTGATCTCAGCATTGCATAGTTACGGGAGGGGACTATTTCGAAGAACAGTAGGGTCACTGTCGAGCATTGTTCATCTTTGTTGATAGTACAGGACTATTCACCGAACTTGATTGTCCCAGGTTGTATATAGACCACTAAAGGGTTAAACGAGGACTTAATGTGGACGTAAAGGAGTACAAGGCCACCAACAACGCATAATAATGACTAGGAATTAAATTTAAAGGCAGTTATGATTGTGAATCCAATGGTTCGTGTTTTATGGTCAATCTGGTGTATCAAAAGATCATTAAAAGATTCTGTTTAAATTATAACAACAGAGATATGCACGGGTAATTTGTATTTACTCTGCCTCCCAGGACTGCCAACTTATACTCAATGAAAATATCCCCTTAACGCGGACCATGTGAGTGAGCTGGAAGTCCAAGTTCTGGTTAGCAATCCTGGCTGTCACCCCTGAGGTTCCAGTTAAATTTCCGGCTTTGTCAAGAAATGTAATTGTTGTCTGGAGACTGAATCGGGGTAGATTCAGCTATGTGAGTCTTGGAATGCTGCCGAAATAAATCAGAATCCTCTATGGACATCAAACTGGCAGGTGAAAAGCTAAAGAAAGTAGGAGTCTTCTGCTACTTAGGAAGCAAAATAACCAGTTATGGACGAAGCAAAGAGGATACAAAAAGTAGGTTGGCTCAGGCAACGAAAGCATTTCTACAAAAAAAAAAAAAAAAACCTGTTGACATCGAATATAGATTTAAGTATTAGGAAGTCACTTTTGAAAGCATTTGTCTGGAGCGTGGCGCTCTATGGAAGTGAAACTTGGACTGTTCGTGCAGCAGAAAAGCGGAGAATTGAAGCGTTTGAAATGTGGTATTACAGGAGGATGGTAGATTAACAAACTAAGAGGCATTAAGACGAGTGGGAGAGGAGAGATATTTCTGGTGAAGAGTTAGGTTAGTAGGACAATACTGAAACACCCAGGAATAGCAAGCTTAATTATGGAAGTAAGGGTCGAGGACAAGAACTGTAGGGGTAGACCAAAGTTAGAATATGTTAAACGGATTGCCTCGGATGTACGGTGTGGTAACTATGTAGAGATCAAACCATTAGCTCAGGACAGGGAGCCGTGGAGAGCTGCATCAAACCAGTCAAAAGACTGAAACCTCAAACAACAACGAGCCAAAACTGAGAAGAGCTGGGTTCGATTCTCACCTCAGCCATTCTGGAAATGGTTTACCTCTTCTACTCCAGGCAAATGCTTGGTTGGTTACTAAACTTAAGACAACGGCCTCTCCTTCCCAATAGTCTACTCACATCAATTACAAATACTCACACTACTAGAGATCACCACAATAACACAGTTTATCAGACAAATTCTGCACACTTCCAACACACGAGGATGAAGGAACACGATGGCGAAGCACCTCAAAATCAATAAAAACAAATACACCAATAATCTGGTTCTAACATCGGACATCCTGACAACACTACCTCCAAACAAATGCTGCGTAGTTACCTTCATTTCTTCAGAAATCCTAAATTATCTTTCCTTCAGGTTTTACTACACTCCCTCCAGGAACATGCTGGAATCGTACCAAACTTCAGCTGCCATCCTCCTGTGTGTGCTTTACCGTCAGATTTTACCTCACTCCATCCCGGCTCAAGCAAGAAATTATTTCAGGTCTGAGAGCTGGAACAAGGTTCAGTCGGCCTCGTGGGAGACAAGAAGTGGAATTCATACCTTTATCAGTCGTTCTAGAAGTGGCTTTAAGCTGGATATGTTTTAGGGCTGCGTATCTATCTAGAATTAGAGTGGCGATGGTTACCATGACAACAAGGGCAAGCAGACTAAGATCCCAGTTGTTGAAGCGTGTTGCATAGACAACTAGTTACCATGGCAACAAGGGCAAGCAGACTAAGATCCCAGTTGTTGAAGCGTGTTGCATAGACAACTAGTTACCATGACAACAAGGGCAAGCGGACTAAGATCCCAGTTGTTGAAGCGTGTTGTATAGACAACTAGTTACCATGGCAACAAGGGAAAGCAGACTAAGATCCCAGATGTTGGAGCGTGTTGTATAGACAACTAGTTACCATGGCAACAAGGGCAAGCAGACTAAGATCCCAGTTGTTGGAGCGTGTTGTATAGACAACTAGTTACCATGGCAACAAGGACAAGCAGACTCAGATCCCAGTTGTTGGAGCGTGTTGTATAGACAACTAGTTACCATGACAACAAGGGCAAGCGGACTAAGATCCCAGTTGTTGAAGCGTGTTGTATAGACAACTAGTTACCATGACAAAAAGGGCAAGCAGACTAAGATCCCAGTTGTTGAAGCGTGTTGTACAGACAACTAGTTACCATGGCAACAAGGGCAAGCAGACTAAGATCCCAGTCGTTGGAGCGTGTTGTATAGACAACTAGTTACCATGGCAACAAGGACAAGCAGACTCAGATCCCAGTTGTTGGAGCGTGTTGTATAGACAACTAGTTACCATAGCAACAAGGACGAGCAGACATAGATACCAGTTGTTGAAGCGTGCTGTACCGACTACTAGTTACCATGGAAACAAGGGAAAGCAGACTTAGATCCCAGTTGTTGAAGCGTGTTGTATCGACAACTAGTTACCATGGCAACAAGGGCGAGCAGACATAGATCCCAGTTGTTGAAGCGTGTTGTATCGACAACTAGTTACCATGGCAACAAGGGCGAGCAGACATAGATCCCAGTTGTCGAAACATGTTGCATAGACAACTAGTTACCATGGCAACAAGGGCAAGCAGACTTAGATCCCAGTTGTTGAAGCGTGTTGTATAGACAACTAGTTACCATGGCAACAAGGGCAAGCAGACTTAGATCCCAGTTGTCGAAACATGTTGCATAGACAACTAGTTACCATGACAACAAGGGCAAGCAGACTTAGATCCCTGTTGTTGAAGCGTGTTGTATCGACAACTAGTTACCATGGCAACAAGGGCAAGCAGACTTAGATCCCAGTTGTCGAAACATGTTGCATAGACAACTAGTTACCATGGCAACAAGGGCAAGCAGACTTAGATCCCTGTTGTTGAAGCGTGTTGTATCGACAACTAGTTACCATGGCAACAAGGGCAAGCAGACTTAGATCCCAGTTGTCGAAACATGTTGCATAGACAACTAGTTACCATGGCAACAAGAGCAAGCAGACTTAGATCCCAGTTGTTGAAGCGTGTTGTATAGACAACTAGTTACCATGGCAACAAGGGCCAGCAGACTTAGATCCCAGTTGTTGAAGCGTGTTGTATAGACAACTAGTTACCATGGCAACAAGGGCAAGCAGACTTAGATCCCAGTTGTTGAAGCGTGTTGTATAGACAACTAGTTACCATGGCAACAAGGGCAAGCAGACTTAGATCCCAGTTGTTGAAGCGTGTTGTATAGACAACTAGTTACCATGGCAACAAGGACAAGCAGACTTAGATCCCAGTTGTTGAAGCGTGTTACATCGACAACTAGTTACCATGGCAACAAGGACAAGCAGACTTAGATCCCAGTTGTTGAAGCGTGTTACATCGACAACTAGTTACCATTGCAACAAGGACAAGCAGACTCAGATCCCAGTTGTTAAAGCGTGTTACATCGACAACTAGTTACCATGGCAACAAACTTAAGCAGACAAATAAAAAAATATCCTTGATTCGAGGTTTTGATTTTGCAACTCCATTACTTTATATCTTACATTTCTGTACAGTTCTTCATCACGAGACTGAGTAGGCTATACCTCACAGTAACAGTGAAGAATGCTAACCACTACGCCACGAGGTGGAAAAACAAAGCCTAAGCAATTAATACCGAATTAGTCTTTAATTTATGAATTATGGTGCCAAAATAGGCAAATAGGCAAATCAGGAACCCGTGATTTATTCTAATAGTCATACGGTGCTCAAAATCTAGCCTAGATGATGACACTCAGGAGGCTTTCCAAAATATACGAGTTCATTTCCCACTGCGTTGGCGTGAGCGAACAGCTGATAAAGAATGGGGGGTGAGAGGAGAGTATTGGTGGCGGCGGCGGGGGTCGAATGCGTGCACTTGCCTACCATAGAGCAGACCGCGTTGTGCAGGTCAGTATCGGCCCAGGGGGAGGTTGTCGCCTCGTCCGGTCGATGGTTCCACTCTCGTTCAACACGCTCGCCAAGCCAAGCCCAGCCCCACAAACCCTCTCAATAGTAGATAGTCGACAGGTCAATGGGCAGTCGCTTAGGCTACTAGAGTGCACATGGCGAGTTTTTAAAGCCAGCTAAATCCTACGTTGTGCAATTGATAAGGATGTTTATAGAAATCTCGAAGGCAATGGTCATGTCAAAGCCTCCTATTATAAGAATCTCGAAGGCAAAGGTCATGTCAAAGCCTCATATTTTAGGAATCTCGAAGGCAATTGTCATGTCAAAGCCTCCTATTATTGGAATCTCGAAGGCAATTGTCATGCCAAAGCCTCCTATTATAGGAATCTCGAAGGCAATTGTCATGCCAAAGCCTCCTATTATAGGAATCTCGAAGGCAAAGGTCACGTCAAAGCCTACTATTATAGGAATCTCGAAGGCAATGGTCATGTCAAAGCCTCCTATTATAGGAATCTCGAAGGCAAAGGTCATGTCAAAGCCTCCTATTATAGGAATCTCGAAGGCAAAGGTCATGTCAATACCTTGCATTATAGGAATCTCGAAAGCAAAGGTCATGTCAAAGTCTCCTATTACAGGATTCTCGAAGGCAATGGTCATGTCAAAGCCTCCTATTTTAGGAATCTCGAAAGCAAAGGTCATGTCAAAGTCTCCTATTACAGGATTCTCGAAGGCAATGGTCATGTCAAAGCCTCCTATTTTAGGAATCTCGAAGGCAAAGGTCACGTCAAAGCCTACTATTATAGGAATCTCGAAGGCAATTGTTACGCCAAAGCCTACTATTATAGGAATCTTGAATGCAATGGTCACACCAAAGCCTCCTAATATTGGGATCTAGAAGTCAATGGTCATGTCAAAGCCTCATATTACAATAATGTCGAAGGCAGTGGTCCTGTCAATGCCTCATATTATAGGAATCTCAAAGGCAATTGTCATGCCAAACCGTCCTATTATAGGAATTTAGAAGGCAATGGTTATGTCAAAGCCTCCTATTATAGGAATCTAGAAGGCAATGCTCATGTCAAAGCCTCCTATTATAGGAATCTAGAAGGCAATCCTCTTGTCAAAGCCTTGTATTATATGAATCTCGAAGGCAATTGTCATGCCAAAGCCTCCTATTATAGGAATCTCGAAGTCAATTGTCATGCCAAAGCCTCCCATTATAATAATCTAGAAGGCAATGGTCACGTCATTGTCTTCTATTATAAAATGTAGTACACAATGCTCTTGTGAAAGCCTCCTATTATAGGAATCGCGAGCTATCCACTATACGAATTTAGAGGGCAAAGGTTATATTATTATGATTGTAACAATAGAAAGGGAATTGCGCGTAAACATGATGTGATATCTAAAAAGAAACACCCACATTTATTTAATAAATCTAATACACATTATTCAATATATTTAAATTAATATTTATTAATTAAATACCATTTTCGGCCACATTATGGGTTTCTTCAGCTTATCGAAGCAGAAAAGAAAAAAAACTAATGGTAAACTACGAGCAAAGCTTTTGAAAACAACATTTAAACTTGGTTTCTCCTGTTAATTTTTTAATAAAAAATATATTTGAAGAACAGATCTGTCACAAATATGGACTTTAATTTGATAATATAAAATAATTTAGTGAAAAATGACATATATCTAAAAAAAACACTGTGTTGATATTCCCATAAATAGACTAAAAATTGGAAATAAAAACACAATTTGTTTAGAGTTGTGTCATTTTTCACAAAATTATTTTATATTATCAAATTAAAGCCCATATTTGTAACAGATCTGTTCTTTAAATTTTTATTTAAAACATTATAGGAAAATCCAAGTTTAAATGTTGTTTTAAGAACATCATATATAGTATTTCAGTAGTATAGATCCCTCCTGCGGCTCTCACAAGCGACCAATCGTGTTAAATGAGCCGTCAAATGAAAGAGAATAGACATTAGCAGTGACTAATTTCACTCTAACTTCCTAAAATATCTATAATTTCTTTAAAAAAAAGACTTTATAAAATGTACGAAGTGTGATATTTTCAGATACTGTTGCAGTAGGAAAATATGCTCCATAATTGCTGTCCACTTCACATTTTGGCCGCTGTGACGCCTGTTTCATGTCATTTTAACATTCTGAAGTCTTTCCTTTATCATTTTGCATGGATTTCAGAAACAGTAATTCAAGGTAATGAGTAGGCCTACTCAAACCGTATAATTTCATAAATATCGAGTAACTGGTGAGTGTTACAGCTAAGCTGTCAATCAATGGACTCAGCACACGAATGACATTAGCAGTGATAAATTGCATTCTAATTTCATAAACATAATTTTTTGTAAGACGTGTGAGATTTGCAAATACTGTTGGTGTAGGAAAATACGAGACATCATTGCTCTTCAGTTCGCATTTTGGCCGCAAGGACGCCGGGGAAAGTGTGGTTTATGAACATGCGAGATTTCTCGCACGGGTCTGCTAGTTAATCTCTATATCACGATGGCGTCTTTTCTAATTTACCGCAAAATCATGCAGGCCTGTGTATTACTTAACATTATGTATAAAGTGCGTTCAAAAAGTAACGAGCCGGAGGCTGTAATGCGTAAACCGGTGACGACATCGGTTAATCGTGGCGTATGTAACGAGGTGTGGTTCCGACCAGAGCGTGGAAGGTCACAGCCCGTCGCTAGAGGGCACGCGTGCACGTCACGTGACGATACAAAGCGAGCAGCAGCATGCTTCAATCGTCCAACGCTGTCAGTCGCATTGCAAACAGTGACATGGAGGCGTCAAACGAAGAGCAAAGGGGTGTTGTTCGGTTTTTGACAGCGAAAGGAGTAGGGGGAACGGACATTCATCGCCGAATGTCACAAGTGTACGGCGAACACTGCATGTCCCTTGCAAGGGTCAAAGCGTGGCACAAGCGCTTCAGGGAAGGACGGGTGTCATTAGCCGATGATGCCCGGTCTGGGGTACCCCCCTGCATTACCGATGACAACGTGCAGCTGGTTGACCACCGAGTGACAGTGAACGCAATAGCTGCCGTGGTCGGATTGAGCGTCGGAAGTGTGCATACGATCATGAAGGAACGACTGCACTTACGGAAAGTGTGTGCCCAATGGGTGCCCCAAAGTCTTCAACCACACCAGGAAGCATGTCGAATGGCCTACTGTCTTGGTCTTGGTTGGACGATTGATGCATGCCACTTCTCTCTTAGTATCGTCACTTGACGTGCACGCGTGCCCTCTAGCGACGGGCTGTGACCTTCCACGCTCTGGTCGGAATCACACCTCGTTACACACGGCACGATTAGCCGATGTCGTCACAGGTTTGCGCATTACAGCCTCCGGCTCGTTAACTTTTGAACGCACCTTATTTTAGTCTCTGAAGTTAGTCTTTACCATCCTGTATGATAAATTGATCACTCGCAAACACAACAGTACATAAAATAGCCAGGTTTTCTCGTGAACAAGTTTTCTTCTTCCACGTTGTCAAATTGGACGAAAAGCACACGAAAGGAAGAAGACAAAGGCTGTTTGTTGGAGCTACTGGTATAGCGACTAACGAGCTGGAAGTATCATTGTAGCGTGTGTAAGCGATGTGATGGTCAAAGCCTTGTAATATGTCACACATGTTTCACACACCACTGAGGACAACCCTTAAAAGATATACTGTTGGTCTTTACTTCACTCTTTCACGGTCACGAACAAGAACATAATGTAATCAGGGGTAAAATAACGCAAGAGGGATGACCTTCTACATCAGTGGTTCCCAAATTGTAAGGGCTTGAGGGCCAACATGGGAACTTTGGGTATGGTTGTAAGGAAGCTCGTAGTTTAACGTGACCGTTAATCTCGCGATCATAAGCCACGGGACCTCCGTTTTACGTGGAATCCGAACCACGGGGCATGGCATTTCACTTCGAAAATCTCACATGCATTGACCGGGAATCGAACCCGGTCCACCTTTGTGAGAGGCATACAGCTTGACCACTGCACTTTAATAATAGGCTAATTTTCATAAAACATAAGGCTGGATGCCCGTCCTAATACCACAGCAAACAACGAGATTCGATTGTATTGCTCAAATCTATTCTACAATTCCGTGAAGGAGTAATAATAATAATAATGTTACGTGCCACCCCCTAGTGGCACTTACGTTAACTGGATTACGGTGGGTGAAAGCACAGACACAATTGTTCCTTTAAAGAAATATAATTAGCTTTATTGGAAGCCTGAAAGATACACCACACTAATAACAAATACAAGCAATCAGTACCTCACTCCAGTTTCCTCTTGTAGGGAACTCTTGCCCTTCACTTGTCAACAGACCACAGAAGTTAATCCGTCCTAATGAGTCCGGTGGCCTTGACAGAACTACAAGCAACACTACAGCTATTTACGATAGCCGGTCACTCACCCCTACACTCTGCCTCGCTGACAGCTGGCTAGGGAAACAGCCCCCGGTGCTTTCGCAATTCACCACACTAACGTCTGCTGCACAGGAAAACACACTTGCTCAAGACACAGTTCCTCTGTAGGCTTCACACTCCCTCGCTGTCAAGAGAATCAGCTACACTAGGGTTTCGCAAGTCACGTCACTAACATCTGTCGCTCAAGGTAAACGCTCGCACTAGCTCGAAAAAAAACCCACTGTTCACCTCGCTTGTCCGGTCGCCCTTATATAGCAGGCCGGTGACTCAATAAAAGCTTCTAGGCCCATCCAGGATTCACGGCTTCTCGAGGTTTCCATCACTGGCTGGGTCACGAATATTCTGGACCATCCCTTTGTCCTAGTAGCCCTTGTTGCGTAAGGTGCACGCAATATAATGAGGCAGAGCACAGCCCAGCCCGGGGACAGCTGTGACTCATGCGGCGAGCGATGAAACAAACTCACAGCCGTAACACCACCCCCTTCCTAAAAGGCTGATCGTTCCGATAAATCATTGGTCCGTCTGTATCCCTCCGTAGGCCGCCAGGCGATCTCGATGCACGATCTTCATATTCGCCCTCGGGCTCCGCTGGATCCTGTAGACGACATCGTTGATCCGTTTCACGACTCGGTACGGGCCCACCCAGGACTTCTGCAGTTTGGGTGACAGGCCTTTCTTCCGTAATGGGTTGAAGAACCAGACCAGGTCGTCCTAGTGGAATCCGCCGGCATCCGTCTACTGGTCGTATCGGGTCTTCATTCGGTCGGTCTCGATCCGCAGTTTCCCCCTCGCGAACGCGTGCACGTCCTCCAGTTGGTCGACCAGTTCTTGACAATACTGGCTTACCGGGACCGGATCATTCCCAGGTCGGACGAAGGCAAGATCGACAGGTAGTCGGAGCTCCCTCCCATACATGGCCCGGGCAGGTGTACACCCGGTGGCTTCATGCACGGCGGCGCGGTAGGCCAGGAGAAATAGTGGAAGATGTTTGTCCCAATCCCTCTGGTGCTCGCTGACGACTATTCGGAGATGGTTCTCGATGGTGCGATTGAATCGCTCTACCATCCCGTTGGACTGAGGGTGTAGCGGCGTCGTCCTTGTCTTCCGAATTCACAGCAGCTGGCATAGGTTCTGGAACACCTGCGACTCGAAGTTCCTCCCTTGGTCGGAGTGCAGCTCCAGGAGTACTCCGTACCGGCTGACGAATTCCTTCACCAGGGTCCCTGTGATCATCGCGGCTTCTTGGTTAGGGAGCGCATACGCCTCCGGCCATTTGGTGAAGTAGTCGCTGACGACCAATATGTAGCGGTTCCCTGCCTCGCTCAACGGGAATGGCTCAGCAACATCGATGGCCACTCTCTCCATGGGGCCGCCCACGTTGTATGTCGTCAGTGGAACCCGTCGTCTTCGTCCTGGGCCCTTGCTGGCTGCGCAATCGTGGCACCTCGCGCAGTGGCTCTCCACGTCTGTTCGGCATCCGATCCAGTAAAACCGCTCTCTCAGCTTCTCCAGGGTCTTCTTTATCCCTAGGTGTCCACCAGATGATCCACCATGAACTTCCTTCAGGACTTCCTCCGTCATAGCCTTTGGAACGACGATTTGTTCCCGAGATATCTTTCCGTCGGTGCTCTCCCAGGTCCGGCAGATGAGACCATCCCTTACAATCAGCGAGTCCCACTGCGCCCAGTAAGACTTGAACTTTGGACTGCAGTCGCTCACAATGTTCCACCCGGGTCTGGGAACATAGGCCCTCTTCCATTCGGCTATCAGTCCCAGGTCATCATCTTCTGCTTGTGCCTGCGTGAAAGATTCGTGGCTCCAGCTCCCATGAAGTTCCACGGTAGTCCTTCGGCACTGTATCCCGGTGGTCTCCTCTCTTCTGGTACAGAAGGTGCAGTCTTCGGGGCACGGTCTTCGTGACAGGGCGTCGGCGTTAGAATGCATTTGGCCTTTCCTGTGCTGGATCTCAAAGTTGTACTGTTGAAGCCTCTCTATCCACCGCGCGAGTTGACCCTCGGGCTGTTTGAAGTTCAGGAGCCACCGCAGGGATGCATGGTCGGTCCTCATGAGAAATTCTTGCCGGTACAGGTACTTGTGAACGTGTTCGATGGTTTTTACGATGGCGAGCAGTTCCTTCCTGGTGACGCAGTAGTTCCTCTCTGGCTTTGACAAGGCTTTGCTGAAGTAGGCCACTACTCTCTCCTCGCCGTCCACTATTTGCAACAAGATTCCCCGTATACCAAAGTCGCTGGCATCGGTATCGACGATGAACCTTGTTCCAGGTCTGGGGTAGGCCAGAATAGGTGCGGTGCATAGAGCCTGCTTGAGTTGTTCGAAGGCACTGTGGCATTCTGCTGTCCACGTGAAGAGTTGGTCCTTCTCAGTTAGTCGATGCAGTGGTTTGGCGATGTCGGCGAATCCTCTCACGATGCGACGATAATAAGTGCAGAGTCCCAGGAAGCTTCGTAGTTGGGACTTGTCCTTCGGAACTGGCCACTCCCTCACAGCTGCGGTCTTTTCTGGGTCGGTGCGCACCCCTTCCTCGGAGACAATATGCCCAAGGTACTGGACCTGCTTCTGGAAGAGCTGACACTTCTAGGGGCTCAACGTCAGCTGAGCTTCATCAAGATCTCCTTCAGGTTGCTGTAGTGCTCCTCGAAACTTCTCCCCAGAACGATGACGTCGACTAGGTAGACCAGACAGGTCTTCCAGTGTAGTCCCCTCAGAATGGACTCCATTAGCCTTTCGAAGGTCGCAGGGGCGTTGCACAGACCAAATGGCATGACGGTGAACTGCCAGAGCCCGCTGCCCACAGAGAACGCAGTTTTCTCGCGGTCCTTAGGGTGGACCTCCACCTGCCAGTAGCCACTCTTCAAATCCAAGGTGGAGAACCATCTTGACCCTGATATGGTGTCCAGGGTGTCGTCGATCCGGGGTAGAGGGTAGCTGTCCTTCTTCGTGACGTCATTCACCCGCCTGTAATCCACGCAGAACCTGGTGGAACCGTCCTTCTTCTTCACTAGCACGACCGGAAAACTCCAAGGACTATGTGATGGCTTGATCACTCCTTGCTCCTTCATCTCTTCTACCATACGGTCGACTTCGGCTTGCTTGGCGAGCGGGACACGTCAGAATGGGGCCCTAATCGGTGCGCTGTCCCCAACGTCGATTCTGTGCTGGACCAAGCTTGTCCTGCCGAAGTCTTTGCTCCCCACGGAGAAGACATCCTGGAATTCGCGTAGCAGGTCCTGAAGTTGGCGTGATTTTTCCTCGTGTAAATGGTCCTGGGATCCTTCGTACAGCTTCTGTAGTTCTTCTGGCAGTGCGTGTCTTCTTCGGTTGTCCGTCTGCAGGTGTCCGTCCGTCGTATCTGTGATGCGGGCAATCCAGGTAACGGGCTCGCAGACTCCTAGGTTGGTGTCCCAGTGAACCGTAATGTCGTAGTCGTTCAGGTTGGACAGGCGGACGTACGGCCGGGACGTCGTGTTGATGAGGGTCTTGGCAATTAGCAATCCTTTTGTCTGGATGTCCTCTTATTTTGGCTCGATGACAGCCGCCACTCCCTCAGCAGTTCCGTCGACAATTACGGCAGCGCTGACTTCCGTCCCGACGGGAACGATGACGTCCTCTCTCAGCCTTACTCGTCGTGGGGTGACGGCTTCGTGTGATGGTTGCAAAGCGAATTCCTCACCTCCGAAGTGCAGAGTGTTGGTATTCAGGTCCGAGATGATGTTGTTCCTGGTCCAGGAAGTCCAGTCCGATGATCACTTCGTTTGATACGTCAGCCACGAGCACTGGATGCTTCACCGCTCGTCGACCAATGACGAACTTCAGAGATGCTTCGCCATGTACCGGTGCGGTCTCTCCAGTCGCGGTTATTAGCTGGAGGTTCCTTTGCGTGGGTTGCACTCTCCACTTCGGGATCACGGTGGGATTGACGATGGTCCTCGACGCTCCCGTGTCGATCAGCATGGGCCAGCTCACTCCGTTGACGACTCCGTCGACCATCAGGCTGCTATTATCCCTCCGTAACTGCGTCACACGAACTTGGACTGCCGGGGCTTGACGACTGTCACAAGCCAACCTTTGCCCCCCAAGGCTGGCTAATACTCGTTTCCCTGGGCCACGCGGTTTTCAGACGACTGATTTCCCGTCGGATATCCTCGGCGGCGGCGATCACCGCAGTCCTTGCTCAGGTGGCCTTTCTTACCGCAGGTCCCGCAGGTTGGTAGCCCTCTTCCGGGCCGCCTCTCCGGTTGTCTACCGGCTGCGTCGTTGCTTGTGGTGCCGCGACTATCGAAGAATCGGCTTAGCGCCTCCATCAATTCGTCGGCCAGGGGCTTGGTCTCGTTTTTTGCTGGTTCGTCGACGTCCACTTGACGCACCCGCGCGTGCATTCTAGATGCCTGTTTTGCCGTCTCGAACTCAAGTGCGTGGCTCAGCGCATCTGCCAGGGTCTTATTACGCGCGAGTCGCAGCGCCTGTTGAGTGTCCGAGTCCCGAAGCCCATCGGTGAAGGTCTGCGTCGCTATCTTTTCCAGAAAGTCGGCCGGCGCTGTTGGGTAGGCGAGCCTTACGAGGCGTGCGATGTCCATCTCGAACTCCTGCAGGGTTTCCGCGTTCCTTTGTACCCGGGTCCGAAGCTGCGTCTGGTAGGCCTGCTGAAGATGGCTATCTCCATATTGGGACTCCATATGGGCGATTAGTGAAGCGTAGTCCTGGGATCCAGTCGGGATGGCCTGAAGGACGTTAAGGGTGTCCCCTCTCAGCGCTACAATGAGAGCTGTAGCCTTTTCCGTGCTGTTCCAGTTGTTTATGGAACAGGCTGCCTCGAACTGACGTAAATAGGTGCTCCACGGGACCTTTCCGTCGAAGGTTGGGGGCGTCAATCTGCTAAATCCCGTTCCTGATATTCCCGGTGTACCTGTGGGCGGGCGTCGGTGCAGCTCGGCAACTTCCTCTTGAAGAGCGTTAAATCTCGCTTCCATCCCCGTCGGCGGGCGTTGATTCAGCTCAGCAATTTCCTTTTGTAAAGCGTTGAATTTCTCTTCCACCCCCGTCAGTGGGCGTTGGCGCAGTTCGGCTACTTCCTCTTGTCGAGCGTTGAATCTCGCTTCCATCCCCGTCGGGGGGCGTTGGCTCAGCTCAGCAATTTCCTTTTTTAATGCGTTGAATTTCTCTTCTACCCCCGTCAGTGGGCGTTGGCGCAATTCGACAACTTCCTCTTGTAAGGCGTCGAACTTCTTTTCCACTGCTGAGACTTCCTCACGTAGGCCCTGTGCTAATTTCATTTGGCTCTCCTCTAATTTCGTCAGCAGACACTCTTCCAAATTTTTCTGTCCATCCAGGAATTTGGTAGTCAGGTCCTTGGCTAAATTCTTCTGGCCGTCTTCCATCTTCTTCATGTCCTCCGCTAAGTTCTTCTGGCCGTCTTCCATCTTCTTCAGGTCCTCCGCTAACTTATCCTGACCGTCTTCTAATTTGGAAGTTAGGTCCTCAGCTAAACTCTTCTGGCCGTCTTCCATTTTCTTCTGGCCGGCCTCCATCTTGGTTTCCATGCCACTTAACTGTTCTAGCAATGTTGCCAATTGCCCATCCATTTTAGTTGATTGTCTTGTAAAGGGCATGCACTCACAGCAAATTAGAAAACTGTGGTAAAATGGCCTGCTCGGGTTTTGAAACCAGGACCTTCAGGTGTTGTGCATGTTCTTGAGTTCGTAATCTCGCTTCTGACACCAGTTGTTAGGTGCCACCCCCTAGTGGCACTTCCGTTAACTGGATTACGTTGGGTGAAAGCACAAACACAATTGTTCCTTTAAAGAAATATAATTAGCTTTATTGGAAGCCTGAAAGATACACCACACAAATAGCAAATACAAGCAATCAGTACCCACTCCAGTTTTCTCTTGTAGGGAACTCTTGCCCTTCACTTGTCAACAGACCACAGATGTTAATCCGTCCTAATGAGTCCGGTGGCCTTGACAGAACTACAAGAAACACTACAGCTATTTACGATAGCCGGTCACTCACCCCTACACTCTGCCTCACTGACAGCTGGCTAGGGAAACAGCCCCCGGTGCTTTCTCAATTCACCACACTAACCTCTGCTGCACTGGAAAACACACTTGCTCAAGACACAGTTCCTCTGTAGGCTTCACACTCCTTCGCTGTCAAGAGAATCAGCTTCACTAGGGTTTCGCAAGTCACGTCACTAACAACTGTCGCTCAAGGTAAACGCTCCCACTAGCTCGAAAAAAACACTGTTCACCTCGCTTGCCAGGTCGCCCTTATATAGCAGGCCGGTGACTCAATAAATGCTTCTAGGCCCATCCAGGATTCACGGCTTCTCGAGGTTTCCATCACTGGCTGGGTCACGAATATTCTGGATCATCCCTTTGTCCTAGTAGCCCTTGTTGCGTAAGGCGCACGCAATACACTGAGGCAGAGCACAGCCCAGCCCGGGGGCAGCTGTGACTCCTGCGGCGAACGATGAAACAAACTCACAGCCGTAACAATAATATCGTATGGCCTCGGGTGCTGGGTGCAAGCTTTGCATGTCGAATTTCGTTGTTCCTTGGATCGCTATTAAATTCAAGAGGTTAGATATCTAAGCTCCTTGACACTATAGCGCTTTCTAGTAGAGAAATGAGGAACTTTGTGTTGGTGGAAATCCCGAGATTAATTTTGCCATTATGAACACCGCCTACTGAATTCAAATGGGTTCGTTAACACGCCAACAACGTATGACATGCGTATCGTGATTTTGCCACCTTTCAAAAATCAGTTACCACGGCCAGGAGCGAACCTGCAAGCTTGGGGGTGAGTAATCCGACACGATAGCCACTCACCCACCGTGCCATGCCATAAAGGAGTGAAATTAATGATACCAAGATATCAAGAAAAATTTAGTTTTGATGAAAAACACTCAAAAATGTAAGTTTATTTGAATTAATATAAAAATGCCAAACAGAGCCAAAAAGCTAAATACAAAAGAATACTTACAAGAGGACAATTTGGTAGTAATAAGTTTTCTTTGAATATTAACAAGTAGTTCCGCGAAGAACTATAGAGCCTATTTTCATATATCCTACTTATGTTAATTGCCTCTATCAACATACAAAATTTCAGTTTGATTGCTGTAATAGATTCGTAGACGTTGACAACCGTCTAAATATTTCGGATGGTCGCCATGTTGTTTTTTTTGTAAATGTACGTCTTAGAGTAATGTACTATTACATGAAAGTTATTGTGCAGGTGTAGTATTCAAACTTCAATGGCATGGTTAGGACCCAAGAAATAAAATAGAGAATTTAAAATTTCGCACAGACACCATCTTGAGGTTATGTAACAATGCCAGTGCATTATAAAGTGTATAAACATTGGCTGTACCAAGTTTAGTTGTGATTGGATGGTTAAATCGGGTGAAAAGTCTATTTAAAAGTTTCAACTTCGCTTGGACGCCATGTTGGTTCTGCAGTTAGCAGGATTTTGAAAGTCTCATAGGTGAACTTCTAGCAGTGCCCATTATCACCCTACAAAATTTCAGGGTGATATCGGTAATAGTTTCGGAGATAAAGAATGCCGGTGAAATATTTTGCACAGCCGCCATGTTGGATTGGTGAGACGTAATAACATTTTAAGGGCACGGTCAGGGTCGGCCTAAATGGTGCTATGACCTTACCAAGTTTCATTGAGCAAACAGACAGACAGACATATGCACACACACACACACACGGACGAAAGGTGATCTCATAAGACTATTTTTTCATAAATGATAAGTAGGCTAAAAATGTGTTCATTATTCCGTGAGTGAAGTGGAGGGAGGTCAGTGAGCTGCGGCGCGTTGTATAACGATTCGCCATCAATTCTTTATCAAATTACTCTGTTCATTTTTGTGGAATAGAAATCCATAATACCTTAAAACGAGCAATGAAATATATTATTTCAATATTATTATTATTGATTTAAGCTCACTACGTAGCGCTTATGACTAGTTCTTCTTCGATGCTCTTTTCCGTTCCCAATATCTCTTGAGCCCTGCTGATAATTTCTCCTTCCTCTCCTGCGAAAGGGGCTTGCGGCATTTAGGGACTCCAGGTGGTGGGGTCCAAAACTCTAACATAACACAAAATTTAGAACGATCTTCTACATCAAGGTCAGCAATTCCAAGTCCTATCCAGTCTTGTAGCTTCTAACCAAGGAGAAGATCTTCTTGGTATGCCTGTTGCTGTTCATTCGTTGTAGGTGCCCGTAGAAGTTGAGCCTCCTACGTCGCATACTGGTATTGGCTGATTCTAACTGTTGATACAGGACATAATTAGATTTCAAACGGTAGGTTCCATCTGGGAGCAATCTCGGGCTATGAATTTTCCTGAGGATACGTCTTTTGGCTTTCTCCAGGTTATCCATGGTGCCTTTACTGTTCATCAAGAGGGTCTTCTTTCTGGCGTACGAAACCTTCTTTCATGACTTTAAAAAAAAAAAATTTCTTCTAAAAGCTTTCCCGGGCCGCCTGTTGGAAGCCACTGTTCTACATGGTAAAAAGAAAAAAGAAAGGTCAGAAAATTATTCTTTAGCTAGTGAGTTTCTGTATACAAGAGCTGCTTCAATGTTGAAAATATTTCTAAGCAAAAACGTAAAATTAATCAATTTCCTGAATTGTGCCAAACTTTGAAGGGCTAAAGGGCTCTGAAAGGTTTCAAATTGTGAGTCCTGGAGAGCTCTGTTAAAATAAAAAAACTAAATTTCGAAAATCACTTCCGGCCTCTTTGCAGTTCTGGAAAAACAGTCAAAAATCGCTTGTTTCTATACTCGTTTGCCATCCTAGCCAAATTAACTTATTTACATAATTCTGCCTTTAATGTGTTCCTTGGTTCAATACCCACAGGAGTTTTTTGATTTCTTGAAAAATCTTCAAACCGGAAGTAGTTATAAGGGCTTAAGTGAAACTCTGCATTGTCTCACACTAGCGCTCGTAGTGTTAGAAAGGGCAAACTGCTAATCCAATTGACCATATTTCTGGTATAATAATATTGTATGGCCACGGTGCAAGCTTTGTTATTTGACGCCCAGAGGGCAGCTTGAAGGTCAATATTTTGTTGTTCCTTGGAGCGCTATGAAAGTCAAGGAGGTTAGATATGTAAGCTCCTTGACACTATAGCGCTTTCTAGTAGAGAAAGGACGAACTTTTTGTGTTGGCGTAAAAACCCGAGATTAATTTTGCCATTATGAACACGGTCTGCTGAATTCAAATGGGTTCTTTAACATGCCAACAACGTATGACATACGTGCCGAGATTTTTGTCGCCTTTCAAAAAATCACTTACCACGGCCAGGAGCGAACCTGGAGGCTTGGGGTTGGTAGTACAACACGATAACCACTCACTCACCGTGGTGAACAATCCTCAGTCTACCGCGTCATCATTTAGTGTGTCCTTTTGGAAAAGTGGAGAAAACAACGAAAATGAATTAAAAATGCACCAAAACAGGAACAGTGTACATAGCCCAGTCGACAGGTAGTTTCAGATAGAAAAAGGTTGGAATTTAATGAAACTTAGGGATGTTGTTGAGGGATGGTTAATTCACATTTTCTCAAGTTTTGGACCTCGAGGACCATGTGCGAAAAGAGTAGGGGGGAGGAAACTGCAAAAGTTTCGACCTTCCTCCGCTTTTTCCTCAATGACTAATTTCCTTTACGTCCTACCGCAAAAGCATCCTTATGCGTTTTTGTAGAACGTTAAATTTCCTACAATTGTGACTATTCAAACATGTGTGTATGTCAATTCGTTTCTGAGATATGGCGCTTCGTACAAAATGTTATTTTTCAAAATTCGCAAAAAAAAAATGCCCAAAAATGCAGAATACCACCTTATTTCCTCCGTTATACCCAAATTATGATGAAATGTTGTTGTAATTATGGTTCGTGGTTACAATCACCAACTTTGGAAACACCCCCCCCCCTCCCCCCTTCCCAACCTCATCCCCAATTCACAAAAGCTAATTTTCTTCTCTGATGAAAGCCAACCATATTCACATCATGCTGTTATTGATATTAGTTACTTTTCGGATCGACCTCCCTCCACCGTCGCGTGTGGAGTGTTGTCTGGGGAGGAAAGTTTGAATGTAAGGACGAGGAGTTGGAAGGTAGCGACTGTGGCCTATAGTTAGGGACCAACCTCGGCATTTGCCTGGAAGGAAGATGGGAAACCACAGAAGACCACCTTCAAGGTTGCCGGCGGGGAGATTCGAACCTCCTCACCTCCCGGATGTCAGCGACTGCCAGCAGTTATGCCGTAACGACCACGGTTAACTCACCCGGTGTCCGTTCGTTAAACACCTGTGTTGCCCTGTGCGGCGGTTTACGCGGATGGTAACATTATCTCTGTGATATTGAAGATCCACCCTCGACACTGTTGACCTCGGAAACCCTAATTCGCGTGTCATCTCTGAAATGCTATGTAACATGCGCCGTGCGCCGATGGTCATCCCACGTTGGAAGTCGGTTAACTCGCGACGTGTTGTCAACTTCCCTACAGTACACTCTTGTCTGTGACAGACTGTTCTGTTTCACCGGAAGGCTCTGGAGTCATACACGACACATTTTCTCATGGAACTACCCTTCCCGTGACTTTTGGTCTCTCAGTGTACTGTAGAATTGTAAACTAAGTTAATATGAAGAAATTACCTATGAGTATTCTACTGAGATGATGGTAAAAATCTAGAACGGTAACATAGGTATAGATACAGTGTTCGTCAACTAATAATGTGTTGAAAGATTTGATATGGAAACTTATCTGAATTGTGGAATACCTACCAACTGACCTGACAACCACTGTCCTGAGGTGAAACCAACAATTTGCATGTGAAACCATCCGAAAATGACCAATATCCTAGATAAACATTTGTATTTTTTCCCCCTCATTGCTTTAGCATTTATCAGCAATAGTTAGCTTGCCACGGTGGATGAGTTATTATCGTGTCGGACCACCAACCCCAAGCTTGCAGGTTCACTCCTGGCCATGGTAAGAGATTTTTGATTAGTGCCGAAAATCACGACATGCATGTCGGGATTTTACGCCAACACAAAAAGTTCCTCTATTCTCTAGTAGAAAGCACTATAGTGTCAAGCAGCTTAGATATCTAACTATCTTGACTTTCACATCGCTCCAAGGAACAACAAAATTCGACATGAAAGTTGCCCATTGGTTTCACATAACAAAGCTTGCACCCGGCTCCCGAGGCCATACGATATTATTATTAGAGCAATAGTTACCACACAAATAGTTCTTTCACGGAATATTCAATATCTCTACAACACTATCTGAGAGATTCTCTTCAATTTTGACACAAATGAACGCATTTAATAGGGATTTTATACCGGATGTTCCATTTGCCCCATACGATCTACCTATAAGTGTCCCGCATACACTAATGTACCATCTTTGTGAAAACTACGCTAAAATAAAGTAAAATAAAAATCTTCCTGTGCTAAATTGAAAACATTGAACAAGATTTCAAAATCATTGCTGAAAACTCTTCATTTTCTTTTTTCGAAACCCTCCCCAATTGTATTGATGTGTGTCACCGACTCTTATTTGGTTATTGTTAACATAAACAAGGAAGGACACTTTGTAACTTTTATGGATTTGAATACATCATTCCGAAAATAAGCGTAAGTCAACTTAAGCGATGACCTCCCTTTTAAACTTCTCATCTTATCTCGTATCTACTAATCAACAAATCGATTTTTCGGTTAGACCAATTATTCGTTAATCGATTAATTTCAAATTATTAGATTAATCTGTTATCAATCGAGCTTTGCTTATTACCCGCTGTTGTATAAATTGACCGGCCATTCGTGGCCGGTGAAATGCACATGAGAATTTTAAAGCGAGTCTACATAAAATAAGGTGTGTTCAAAAAGTAACGAGCCGGAGGCATAATTACAGAAACCAGTACCTGTATGTTAGAAGTATTGGCCCAGGCTGTTGAGGCACTTGTCCCACTGTGACACGAGGCGGTGAATAGCTGTCTCATAAAATTCCCTGGGCTGCGATGTGAACCAGTTCCGCACGTACAGCTGGACGTCGACGTCCGAGGTGAATCGTTGGCCCCGCAGAGCCCTTTTCAGGGGACCAAACATGGCGTAATCACAGGGAGAGAGGTCTGGACTGTATGGAGGGTAGCCGAGAACCTCCCATTTGAATTTCTGCAGGAGTGCCGCGACTGTGTTGGCCGTATGAGGTCGTGCATTGTCGTGGAGCGACCACGGCGGCTATGCCGTTCACTGTCACTCGGCGGTCCTGGGTAATGAGTGTATCAACCAGCTGGACGTTGTCATCGGTAATGCAGGGGGGTGCCCCAGACCGGGCATCATCGGCTAATAACACCCGTCCTTCCCTGAAGCGCTTGTGCCACGCCTTGACCCTTGCAAGGGGCATGCAGGGTTCGCCGTACACTTGTGACATTCGGCGATGAATGTCTGTTCCCCCTACTCCTCCCGCTGTCAGAAACCGAACAACACCTCTTTGCTCTTCGGTTGTCGCCTCCATGTCACTGTTTGCAATGCGACTGGCAGCGTTGGACGATTGATGCATGCTGCTGCTCGCTTAGTATCGTCACGTGACGTGCACGCGTGCCCTCTAGCGACGGGCTGTGACCTTCCACGCTCTGCTCGGAACCACACTTCGTTATACACGCCACGATTAGCCGATGTCGTCACCGGTTTGCGCATTACAGCCTCCGGCTTGTTACTTTTTGAACGCACCTTATATAACGTGACACCTCTTGGCACACCCACTCAGCACCTCGCCGGCAACTATTGTAGGCGTCCATTGATTTCCGCCGAAATCTCGAGTAGAATACTGAATCCAGACTGAATATCCGCATGCGCTGCGTGGACAGACCATTGTGCACGTAATTTATACTGGCCAGGAACTAACGGCCCATTTATACTGTGGGATTTTTAACTGTAACCTGGGAGGACGTACATGCCTCAAGTTGTCCACCAGTGACCGTGAATTCAAGCGGCGCGGTGGGGCAAGGTGGTGTTTCGTATGATCTTAACAAACTTAGCACTTTGTGAAGAGTGTAGTGGTGCGCCTGAGTGACTTGACGCAGTTAATCAGGTGGAACACGACACGTGTACACCAGTCAACACGTGTGTGCTGATCTTCTACAAGCACTCGCAAATAAAGGTGAAACCTCTGCTTGCACTTGAAATGACGATCTGGGGTTAATGTTTGGTGTTTTTGATTAATTTATGAGCTTTGAAACAACATGGTCATGTTTCAATCGTCTATTTTATAAACAATCCTGATAGTAACAAGAAAAAGCATCACACCTGTAACAGCAATAGGGGTTGAGAATTGTGTATGTAAATCAACAACAATACGAAATATTGCATTGTGGATGAATTATCAAAGTTTAACCCAACAATGGAGTGATCGCCTGGCGCAATACGACTGCGCCTTAATATGCAGAAAACAGTGTATAGGACGTCAGATGCCCTTGAAACAGGAACCATCCAAGTGGACAGTGCACATATGCTGCGAGTGAGCAAATTTAAATTTCTGGTTTCACAATTTCTGACGACGGGCGACTTGTGGAAGAGATCGATTCAATGCTGCGTGGATGAAATGGGGAACAACAACGGGAGTTACGTGCGACAGTATGATGAAAGATCATCTACAATAATAAAAACAAGTAGTTCCGTGAAGAACTATACAGCCTATTTTCATATATCCTACTTATGTTAACTGCCTCTATCAACATACACAATTTCAGTTTGAGTGCTGTAATAGACTCGTAGATATTGAGAACCGACTAAATATTTCGGATGGTCGCCATGTTGGATTTTACATATGAAGGTCCTAGAGTTATGTACCGTTACATGCAGATTATTGTGTACGTGTAGTATTCAAACTTCAATCGCATAATTAGGACACAAGAAGTAACAAGGAGATTTTAAAAGTTCGCACAGCTGCCATCTTGAGGTTATGGAAACAATTGAAATAAATTAGATGCCAGTGGATTACCATTCGTATGAGGATTTACTGTACCAAGTTTCACTGCACTCGGATGGTTAAATTGCGAGAAACGTCCATGTGAATATTTATACTTCGCGTCGCCGCCATGTTGGATTTGTGATCACTAGGTTATTTAAAGTCCTATAGGTGAACTTCAGTTCATAGCCCCTATGAACATTATAAAATTCAGTTTGATTGCTATAATAGATTCGTAGATATTCAGAGCCGTCTAAATATTTCGGATGGTCGCCATGTTGGATTGTTAAATGTATAGGCCATAGAGTCATGTACCATTAAGGGAAAATTATTACGTAGGTTCATCATTCAAACTTTCACTTCGATCGCATGACTACATCACAAGAAATAAAAACTTAATTTTAAAATTCGCACAGCCGCCATCTTGAGGTTATGTAAACAATTGAACTAAATTAGATACCAGTGCATTATCATCATCATCATCTTGCACAGTTTCCAGCTACTGGCCGGGTCTGTTTGGAACACAAGCCTCTCCAACGTCTTCTGTCTTCCCACCATCTCTCAGCCTCCACCCTTGTCCAGTCTTCTCCTCTCTTCTTCACGCTTTCTTCCACCCCCTTCAGCCACCTGTCTCTCGGTCTTCCTCTCGGTCTCTTTCCTTCCCACTTCGTCTCGTGTATCCTCCTGGGTATCCTCTTCTCCTCCATTCGTTTTACATGTCCATACCATCTAAGTCTAGACTCCTCTATACCATCCTGTAATGGTTCCTCCTTCATTAATTCTCTGGTCCTCTCATTTCTTATTCTGTCCCTCTTTGTAGCTCCAATACTGCTTCTCAAGAACCTCATCTCACTGGCCTGTATTTTGATCTTCTCCCTTCCTTTCATAACCCAGGTCTCCGAGGCATACGTCAGGATAGGGACATAGTACGTCCGATATATGATCTTTTTGCTGTTCTGAGGGACATCCTTGCTCCATAACATGCTTCTCACACTCCTCCGAAATGCTTCTGCCTGCCTCCCCCGCTCATTTATTTCTCTATCGTTTCTTCCATTCTCTTGTATCAGGCTTCCCAGATACTTGAAACTCTCCACTTTCTTCAGCTGTTCCCCACCAATTGTTATTCCCGTTGTGGTTCTTTCCTTCTTCCTTGTTGTGATCACCATCTCACTCTTATTTATGCTAAATTTCATCCCATATCCTTGTATTATTCCTTCCCACACGTTCAACTGTTCCTGTACCTCCTCCTCCTTGTTTCCCCAAATCATCAAATCATCTGCAAACACCATTGCTTTCATCTTTCCTTCCCCTATTACTTGTGCCACTCGGGTCATTATGTCATCCATCACCACAATGAAAAGTAATGGTGACAAGGCACTTCCTTGTTTCAGGCCGTTTCTCTGTTCCAACCAGTCTGATCTCTCTCCTCCCACTTTCACACAGCTCACGCTTCCCTTGTACATCTCCTTTATCCTCTTTATAGTCCATTTCTCTACTCCTCTATCCTCCAGGGACTTCCACACTTTGTTTCTGCATACACTGTCATATGCTTTCTCAATATCCAGGAAAGCCATCAGTAGATCTGTTCCATACTCATAGTGCTGTTCTTGTAACTGCCTTACAGCAAAAATCAAATCCACTGTGGACCTTCCTGCTCTGAAGCCATGTTGTTCTTCCCTCATCCCTCCTTCTATCATTGTCCTAATTCTCTTTTCCAAAAACTTTCTCGAAGATCTTTGCACAATGACTCATCCGTGTTATTCCCCGATAGTTTCTGCAATCTGTTCTACTACCTTTCTTGAAGATCGGGACAATTATTCCTTTTTTCCAGTCCTCTGGGGTCTTCCTTTCCTTCCATGCTGTCCTCATCACTCGGTACAACCACTGTATCCCCACCTCTCCTGCTGCTCTCACCATCTCCACACTCAACTCATCCACACCCGGTGCCTTCCCTCCTTTCATCTTGTTCACTGCATCTTCCACTTCTTTCCATGTTAAGTCCTTTTCTGTTTGCAGTTCATCTTCCTCTTCCCCGATTTCTTCCTCCTCACCATCTTTTCCATTTGGGTTCAGAAGTTCTTCAAAATATTCTTTCCACATTTTCTTCAGTTCTTCCCTATTTTCTATCTCTTGTCCCCTTTTGTTCACCATTCTAACATAATCCGTAGGATCCTTCCGCCTCTTATTTTTTACCATCCCATACAGGACCTTTTTTGTACCCTCACTATCCTCCTTCATCATCTTTGTCCACTCTTCCATCCACTTTCTTCTCTCCTCAGCCACTACTCTCTTCGCCTCCTTCTTTCTTTCCTGGTACTCTTCCCTTGTCTCTACCGTCCTATTTTGGTACCACCTCCTAAAGGCTCTATTCTTTTCCCTTACTATATATTTTGTCTTCTCATTCCACCATGGTGTTTCCTTCCACCTCTTCTTACTACTTGTCCTCCCACATACTGCTTCTGCTGCACCTACTAGTGTCTTCTTAAATCTAGCCCATTCCTCTTCCACCCCTCTTTCTTCATCTGTTGGAATCCCTTCCTTTACCATTTTGAGGTACTCGACCCTTCTATCCCCTTCTTTCAGTTTCCATATCCTTATACGTCTTTCCTGGTTCTCAGTCCCTTTCTTCTCCTTACTCCCTCTCAGGTTCATTACCAGCAATCGATGGTCGCTATCCAGGTTCTCCGATGGTATAACCTTGATGTCCGTGATGTTCTTATTTAGTTCTTTCTCATACAGTATATAGTCGACCACCGACTTCCTGGTCAAGTCATCACTGTACCATGTGATTGTGTGGCTCTCTCTTTTCTTAAACCAGGAGTTCCCAACTAGCAGGCTGTTCCTCGGGCAGAAGTCCAACAGTCTCTTTCCTTCCTCATTTCTTCCGCCCCAACCCTCTGGTCCTAGAACACTCTCATAACCTTGTCTTTCACTTCCTACATGGGCATTGAGATCCCCCATAACAATCATATTTCTTCCGACCAGCTGCTTCTGCAATTCCTCTTCAAACTCCTCCTTCTCTTCAGAGGCGCAGCCTACTTGTGGAGCATACACTTGCACTATTTCTATGGTCTCTCCCCTCAGTGCTACTTTCACTTTCATCATTCTATCACTTATTCTTCTCACTTCTTCTTTTAAACCATCTCGTACTACTACTCCCACTCCATTCCTCTTTCCCTCTTCATTCCCACTCCAGTACAGTCTATAGCCTTTTCTCAGTTCTCTCCTTCCTTCCCCTTTCCACTTTGTTTCTGCCAATCCCAATAAATCCAACTTCCTTCTTTCCATCATATCCACTATCTCCTCCACCTTCCCCGTCAGCGTTCTTAGGTTTAAAGTTCCAAATCTTAGTGCGTGTGTAAAGCCGTGTCGTCGTCTATTAAATCCATCCTGTCCGAGGCACGTTCCATTTTTGAAAGCATTTGGTATCATCCACTACTGGCTTGCTGGGCCTATCGTAGCTTCACCAGAGCCCCGTTAGCCGTCACTTTTCAGGGTTCCTGTAGGACCTTCACAGCTACCGTAACGGTCCCGGGGCACACGAAGTCCCCACTGTACTTCGCCCCTACAGGCGATCCCCTACTTTGTGCCGTTGCCCGTCTCCCACGACGTGGACGAGGGGTTGGACTTATGGGAGACCAGTGCATTATAATGTGTATAAATATTTCCTGTACCAGATTTCAGTGCGTTTGGAACATTAAATCGCGAGAAAGGACTATTTAAAATTTTCAAATTCGCTTGGCCGCCATGTTCGTTTTGTAGTTAACCGGTTTTTGAAAGACTTATAGATGGACTTCCAGTAGTGCCCTTTATCTCCGTACAAAATTTCAGGGAGATACCAGTCATAGTTTCAGAGATATAGAATGCCGGTGAAATATTTCGCACATCCGCCATCTTGTGGTTATGTAAACAATTGAACGAAATTAGATGTCGGTGCATTACAATGTATATGAACATATACTCTACCAAGTTTCATTGCGTTTGGTTGGTTAAATCGCGAGAAACGTCTATTTAAAAGTCGCAAATTCGCTTGGCCGCCATGTTGGTTTTGTAGTTACCAGGTTTTCAAAGGTCACATAAGTGAACTTATAGTAGTTCCCTTTATCACCATACAAAATGTCAGGGTAATGTCGCTAATAGTTTCGGAGATATTGAATGCTGGTGAAATATTTCGCACAGCCGCCATGTTGGATTGGTGAGTCGTAACAAAATTTGAAGGGCACGGTCGGGGTCGCCCGGAATAGTGCTATGAACTTACCGAGTTTTATTGAAATTGCTCTAGCCGTTTAGATTTTATTAGGGGGGGGGGGACACACACACGAATCACACACACACGCACACACTCACGGACAAAATGTGAACTCATAAGCCTATTTTTTCAAAATTGAAAATAGGCTAAAAACTATCATACTGTCATGAGCCCAGTCACTCTACGGCCCCGAATGATGGCCGACTATAGCGGAAACACAACGACGTTTTAGTGTCATGGAGACTAAGATGCAGGACTTACTAAGTTATAAGGTGCGTTCAAAAAGTAACGAGCCGGAGGCATAGTTACAGAAACCAGTACCTGTATGTTAGAAGTATTGGCCCTGGCTGTTTAGGCACTTGTCCCACTGTGACACGAGGCGGTTTCATAATATTCCCTGGGCTGCGATGTGAACCAGTTCCGCACGTACAGCTGGACGTCGACGTCCGAGGTGAATCGTTGGCCCCGCAGAGCCCTTTTCAGGGGACCAAACATGGCGTATTCACAGGGAGAGAGGTCTGGACTGAATGGAGGGTGGCCGAGAACCTCCCATTTGAATTTCTGCAGGAGTGCCGCGACTGTGTTGGCCGCATGAGGTCTTGCATTGTCGTGGAGCGACCACGGTGGCTATGGCGTTCACTGTCACTCGGCGGTCCTGGGTAATGAGTGCATCAACCAGCTGAACGTTGTCATCGGTAATGCAGGGCGGTGCCCCAGACCGGGCATCATCGGCTAACGACACCCGTCCTTCCCTGAAGCGTTTGAGCCACGCCTTGACCCTTGCAAGGGACATGCAGTGTTCGCCGTACACTTGTGACATTCGGCGATGAATGTCCGCTCCCCCTACTCCTTTCGCTGTCAGAAACCGAACAACGCGGCTTCGGTGGCGTAGTTGGTAGCATGCTGAGCTTCTATGCCCAAGATAGCGGGTTCAAACCCGGCCGAAGCCGTCGGATTTTTAAGAGCGTTAAAAATCCCTCAGTATGCCTTCCTTCGGAGGGGAAGTAAAGCCGGCGGTCCCATGTCATAGATTTATGGCATGTTAAAGATCTTTCCACTAATTACACCTGTGTGAAACTAAATTGGATAGGTTAAGGATGTAAACAACGCTCTTAGGTTGCTACGTTCGTTGCCAAGAGCCGACTGCGGTGGCGTCTAGTAGCTAGTTCTGAACTAGGCCTAGTAGTCGTTGACGGTGGCGTTTGGCGGCAAAAGTAGGAACTATTTGAAAATTCAAAGTTGCAGTCTCTACTTGAATTAAAAAACAGATACACACACTAATACAGTCATCACAATTAACACCGGTTATCAGACAGATTCTACACACACCCAAAGTACACGGGGCTACATGACCGCGTTGTCGCAGCCCCTAAACTAAGGAACCAACCAACCAACCAAACCGAACAACACTTCTTTGCTCTTCTTTTGACGCCTCCATGTCACTGTTTGCAATGCGACTGGCAGCGTTGGACGATTGATGCATGCTGCTGGTCGCTTTGTATCGTCACGTGACGTGCACGCGTGCCCTCTAGCGACGGGCTATGACCTTCCACGCTCTGGTCGGAACTACACCTCGTTACACACGCCACGATTAGCCAATGTCGACACCGGTTTCCGCATTCCAGCCTCCGGCTCGTTACTTTTTGAACGCACCTTATAGATAGTGTTCCCAATGACAGCGTCAGGAGACGGTTTGGTGTTGCACCAATCCGAGACAAAATGCACGAGGGCTGTCTGCGCTGGTTTAGACATGTTTTTACGGGCAGGAGTTAAAACGATTGTCATGGCAGGATACACACTTGAAGTCGTCGGTAGAAGACCAAAAGACGACCTCTGCAACGTTGGTGTGACACGCTTCAGACAGAGCAAAATGGAGACAGTGGACCCATGTAGCGGACCCCGTAGCCACGCGGGACGAACGCTGAAGAGGTAGAAGAAGAATATTGCTAATTAGATTTGAATGACAAAAAAAAAAAAAAAAACAACAACAACAAGAATGTTCTCCGACCTAGAAGTACTAGTTGGCACAATATGAAAATGTCATCACCACCATCCCTTAAATAAGAACCTTTTCACTCTCACACCTCCCCTAAAAGTAAACTTAAAAATTCACCCCCCCCCCTCCCCCTCTTTCACAAAGCAATTAATAATGGCTCAATTATGTAATTAACATGTTTTTATCTTGTCGGTTACCCAAAAATGAGTGTGAACTTCCTAGCGATACGATTTACACTTCGATATTACTACCTAATAGTGTAGAAATACCTGGAACTGTATTTTGTAGGTGCACTGTTATTGGGGCGCTCACTGAGTCCTGTTGCGCACCATAAAGAAAGAAAGAAAGAAAGAAAGAAATATATAAACAAACAAACAAACAAATAAGTAAATAATAAAAATAAACACATAAATAAACAAATAAATAAATAAAAAACAAATACATAAATAAACAAACAAATAAATAAATAAAGTTGCAAATAAATAAACAAACAAATAAACAAATAAGTAAACAAACAAACAAACAAACAAATAATAAACAAATAAACAAACAAATAAATAAATAAACACATAAATGAACAAATAAATAAACAAAATATAAGTAAACAAATAAATAAACAAATAAATGAACAAATAAATAAACAAACAAATAAATGAACAAATAAATAAATAATCAAATAAATAAACAAATAAATAAACAAATAAATAAACAAACAAATAAACAAATAAATAAACAAATAAACAAATAAATAAACAAACAAATAAATAAACAAACAAATAAATGAACAAATAAATAAATAAACAAACAAATAAATAAAACAAATAAATAAATAAACAAACAAAAATTAACAAAGAAATAAATAAACACATAAATAAACAGATAAATAAATAAATAAACAAAGAAATAAATGAACAAATACATAAATAAATAAAAAGTTACAAACAAACAAACAAATAAATAAACAAATAAATAATTAAAACAAGAGATAAATAAATAAGCAAACAAATAAATGAACAAATAAATAAATAAACAAACAAATAAATGAACAAATAAATAAACAAATAAATAAATAAACAAACAAATAAATAAATAAACAAATAAATAAATAAACAAACAAATAAATAAACAAACAAATAAATAAACAAATAAATAAATAAACAAACAAATAAATGAACAAATAAATAAATAATCAAATAAATAAACAAATAAATAAACAAATACATAAATAAACAAATAAATAAACAAATAAACAAATAAATAAACAAACAAATAAATAAACAAACAAATAAATAAACAAACAAATAAATGAACAAATAAATAAACAAACAAATAAATAAACAAACAAATAAATGAACAAATAAATAAACAAATAAATAAATAAATAAACAAACAAATAAATAAACAAATAAATAAATAAATAAACAAACAAATAAATGAACAAATAAATAAACAAATACATAAGTAAATAAATAAATAAAAAGTTACAAACAAATAATTAAACAAATAAATAAACATACAAATAATTAAACAAATAAATAAATAAATAAAAATGAATAATAAATAATGAAACTAATAAATTATCAAACATACGATTACATAAATGAATAAATAAATCAATAAAACAAACAATTAATTAAAAAAATATATAATAATAATAGATAAATAAATAATCAAACAAATAAACAAATAAATAAATAAACAATCAAACAAACAAATAAATAAACAAATTAATAAATAAACGAACATACAATTAAATAGTTTTAAGGCCGTTAATATTCGTCGCACAAAGTAACGCGTAACTCTATCAGTAATTTTATTACTGTAATTTAGTTCATTTAACCGGTGGTCCAACCTTCGCAGCGATAAGTAAGGCAGAAACAGGAAACAAATAAAAGGAACACAATGGAGAAAATAAAGAAATAAATGGAAGGGGGACATAATTTGTAACTTAATCTATACATCGAAAAATAATTGGTATTCAAAAACGGATGGTCAAGAAAAGGTTCGCTTTAAAAGCTGTCAAATATCCTTGTTAACATACAATAGCATATTTTTTTTTATCTTATTTTACTTGTACTCGTATGTTTCTGTCGTCCGCTTCTGAGTAGGACTAGAATATTAATGAAAATAGCGGCTGTCAAAAAACAAACAATAATCATAATAATAAATTAAAATAAATAAATGAGATGAATTGTAAATGTTTTACTGGTTGGGTGGTATTATAAGGTAGTGGGGGGGGGGGGGGGTCTAAGAACTCCCAAGTTCGTCATTGGTGGACCGGAAAATTGAAGAGAAGACCACACCTCGCTACTTTGTATGCGTCTCATATGAGAAGTGATTGTGATAGTTCTGTCTCGCAATGCAGCAAGGACAAGGAGGAAAAGAGATGTATCGTGTCTTGTTGTATCCCTACTCAGCATAAAACAAAGTCCCCAATTCTTGGATGTAACGGGTAATCTCGAGAACCACTGGATGGATTTTGATGTGGTTTTCACCATTCTGTAAAGGATTTTTCGAGGAAGGTTTCTGTAGAAAGACATTCATATATGACCAAAGAAAGTCGAGCAGAAACGATTTCAGTGAATCGAGTCGAAGAAAAACCTGCCTTTTAAGCTAACACTGGGTAAACCATAAAATTATCTTTATGTTCGACCCTGACCATTATATGTCAGAAAACTGTATCATAATGAGGCTCATTAAAACACTATTTTTCATTATGAAACAGTTTCTCCCACCAATCAGAGCTCAAGAAACAGTTGTTTGACCAATTAGGTAATTAGATGCGCTGAGTTCCACGGCCTTCTAATTTAAATTTCACTGCCTGGCCTAGTGTCATAGTAGGGTAATCGTGGAGGCCATGGTCAAACATAAGGCATTCTCTGCGTCTCATGCGCACTGTTCAGTACATAAAACTGGCAAAATCTCGACAGATATTTATGAATATTTATGTTCGAACATAAAATAGTAATAATAATTATCGTCGAACATAAACAGTCGTATGCAACTCGCCTGTAATGGTAATTAAGACACGAGTATGATTATAAAACTCGTATCGAAATTATAAAACTCGCGTACGCTCGTTTTATAAACCTACTCGTGTCTTAATTATTGCCATTATAGGTTCGTTGCATAATGTAATAATATACTACGAGTGTAAGAATTTTATTGTTCAGCATGACAAGTTGTACAAAAAAGTCCGGGACAGCATATCTGTATCTTTAATATATCGCCCACTGTAAGTGTTTTTACATTTTCATTTCTTCCAATAATTTCCATTCAGTGGAAATTTAGATTACTAGCTTCGGAGTGAGTTTACGAGCGTGCCTATCACACCAGCTTCAGCCAGCATCAAACTGTCGAGTCGTGTCGAGTGAAGACTTCGGAGAAGAGAATATGTGTTTGGAGTTTCGCTGTTCACCTCGGCTTTTCTGAATTGCGCCTGGGACCTGACGTTCGTGTGCCTTTTAAGCTTACGCTGGGTAAACCGCTATAGATACGGGGCGAAGCCGGGGCGGGTTCCTAGTTACATTACATATAACACTTTCACATGTTTGCATATTCACTTATTGGTCTCAACTTTTCGTGCATACTTTAGTTTAGGCCTATGTGGTATCGTTCACAGACCTTACTTCTTCACATACACGCGCTGGAGTTGGGGCATGTTAGTTCTTGTTTTTCCACATTAGATGGTGGAAGCTGTGAGTAGACAGTCTGGTCACGACAAGAATATATAATATGCTATAAAATTTAAATTGGAACCTAATTTTAACTCCTTGGATTCTAAATACAAGGGCCTGATCATTACCCGTTTATCAAATAGAATGCTCACTGTGTGTGGAGACACCTCTGTGCATGTAACATGTACCGGTCAAGAAGGAACGGCCCACTTATACTAGGACACATTGATCACAGGTATGAAGGCTCACTGTGCGTGGAGACACCTCTGTGCATGTAACATGTACCGGTCAAGAAGGAACGGCCCACTTATACTAGGACACATTGATCACAAAGGTATGAATGCTCACTGTGTGTGGAGAAACCTCTGTGCATGTAACATGTACCGGTCAAGAAGGAACGGCCCACTTATACTAGGACACATTGATCACAAAGGTATGAATGCTCACTGTGTATTGAGACACCTCTGTGCATGTAACATGTACCGGTCAAGAAGGAACGGCCCACTTATACTAGGACACATTGATCACAAAGGTATGAATGCTCACTGTGTGTGGAGACACCTCTGTGCATGTAACATGTACCGGTCAAGAAGGAACGGCCCACTTATAATAGGACACATTGATCACAAAGGCATGAATGCTCACTGTGTGTGGAGACACCTCTGTGCATGTAACATGTACCGGTCAAGAAGGAACGGCCCACTTATACTAGGACATATTGATCACAAAAGTATGAAGGCTCACTGTGCGTGGAGACACCGCTGCGCATGTAACATGTACCGGACAAGAAGGAACGGCCCACTTATACTAGGACACATTGATCACAGAGGTATGAAGGCTCACTGTGTGTGGAGACACCACTGCGCATGTAACATGTACCGGTCAAGAAGGAACGGCCCAATTATACTAGGACACATTGATCACAAAGGTATGAAGGCTCACTGTGCGTGAAGACACCACTGCGCATGTAACATGTACCGGACAAGAAGGAACGGCCCACTTATACTAGGATACATTGATCACAAAGGTATGAAGGCTCACTGTGCGTGAAGACACCACTGCGCATGTAACATGTACCGGACAAGAAGGAACGGCCCACTTATACTAGGATACATTGATCACAAAGGTATGAAGGCTCACGGTGCGTGGAGACACCACTGCGCATGTAACAAGTACCGGTCAAGAAGGAACGGCCCACTTATACTAGGACACATTGATCACAAAGGTATGAAGGCTCACTGTGCGTGAAGACACCACTGCGCATGTAACAAGTACCGGTCAAGAAGGAACGGCCCACTTATACTAGGACACATTGATCACAAAGGTATGAAGGCTCACTGTGCGTGAAGACACCACTGCGCATGTAACAAGTACCGGTCAAGAAGGAACGGCCCACTTATACTAGGACACATTGATCACAAAGGTATGAAGGCTCAGTGTGCGTGAAGACACCACTGCGCATGTAACAAGTACCGGTCAAGAAGGAACGGCCCACTTATACTAGGACACATTGATCACAAACGTATGAAGGCTCACTGTGCGTGAAGACACCACTGCGCATGTAACAAGTACCGGTCAAGAAGGAACGGCCCACTTATACTAGGACACATTGATCTCAAAGGTATGAAGGCTCACTGTGCGTGAAGACACCACTGCGCATGTAACATGTACCGGACAAGAAGGAACGGCCCACTTATACTATGATACATTGATCACAAAGGTATGAAGGCTCACTGTGTATGGAGACACCACTGCGCATGTAACATGTACCGGTCAAGAAGGAACGGCCCACTTATACTAGGACACATTGATCACAAAGGTATGAATGCTCACTGTGTGTGGAGACACCTCTGTGCATGTAACATGTACCGGTCAAGAAGGAACGGCCCACTTATACTAGGACACATTGATAACAAAGGTATGAATGCTCACTGTGTGTGGAGACACCTCTGTGCATGTAACATGTACCGGTCAAGAAGGAACGGCCCACTTATACTAGGACACATTGATCACAAAGGCATGAATGCTCACTGTGTGTGGAGACACCTCTGTGCATGTAACATGTACCGGTCAAGAAGGAACGGCCCACTTATACTAGGACATATTGATCACAAACATATGAAGGCTCACTGTGCGTGAAGACACCACTGCGCATGTAACAAGTACCGGTCAAGAAGGAACGGCCCACTTATACTAGGACACATTGATCACAAAGGTATGAAGGCTCACTGTGCGTGAAGACACCACTGCGCATGTAACAAGTACCGGTCAAGAAGGAACGGCCCACTTATACTAGGACACATTGATCACAAAGGTATGAAGGCTCACTGTGCGTGAAGACACCACTGCGCATGTAACAAGTACCGGTCAAGGAGGAACGGCCCACTTATACTAGGACACATTGATCACAAAGGTATGAAGGCTCACTGTGCGTGAAGACACCACTGCGCATGTAACAAGTACCGGTCAAGAAGGAACGGCCCACTTATACTAGGACACATTGATCACAAAGGTATGAAGGCTCAGTGTGCGTGAAGACACCACTGCGCATGTAACAAGTACCGGTCAAGAAGGAACGGCCCACTTATACTAGGACACATTGATCACAAACGTATGAAGGCTCACTGTGCGTGAAGACACCACTGCGCATGTAACAAGTACCGGTCAAGAAGGAACGGCCCACTTATACTAGGACACATTGATCTCAAAGGTATGAAGGCTCACTGTGCGTGAAGACACCACTGCGCATGTAACATGTACCGGACAAGAAGGAACGGCCCACTTATACTATGATACATTGATCACAAAGGTATGAAGGCTCACTGTGTATGGAGACACCACTGCGCATGTAACATGTACCGGTCAAGAAGGAACGGCCCACTTATACTAGGACACATTGATCACAAAGGTATGAAGGCTCACTGTGCGTGAAGACACCGCTGCGCATGTAACATGCACCGGTCAAGAAGGAACGGCCCAATTATACTAGGACACATTGATCACAAAGGTATGAATGCTCACTGGGTGTGGAGACACCTCTGTGCATGTAACATGTACCGGTCAAGAAGAAACGGCCCACTTATACTAGGACACATTGATCAAAAAGGTATGAAGGCTCACTGTGCGTGGAGACACCACTGCGCATGTAACATGTACCGGTCAAGAAGGAACGGCCCACTTATACTAGGACACATTGATCACAAAGGTATGAAGGCTCACTGGGTGTGGAGACACCTCTGTGCATGTAACATGTACCGGTCAAGAAGAAACGGCCCACTTATACTAGGACACATTGATCACAAAGGTATGAATGCTCACTGGGTGTGGAGACACCTCTGTGCATGTAACATGTACCGGTCAAGAAGAAACGGCCCACTTATACTAGGACACATTGATCAAAAAGGTATGAAGGCTCACTGTGCGTGGAGACACCTCTGTGCATGTAACATGTACCGGTCAAGAAGGAACGGCCCACTTATACTAGGACACATTGATCACAAAGGTATGAATGCTCACTGTGTGTGGAGAAACCTCTGTGCATGTAACATGTACCGGTCAAGAAGGAACGGCCCACTTATACTAGGACACATTGATCACAAAGGTATGAATGCTCACTCTGTGTTGAGACACCTCTGTGCATGTAACATGTACCGGTCAAGAAGGAACGGCCCACTTATACTAGGACACATTGATCACAAAGGTATGAATGCTCACTGTGTGTGGAGACACCTCTGTGCATGTAACATGTACCGGTGAAGAAGGAACGGCCCACTTATACTAGGACACATTGATCACAAAGGTATGAATGTTCACTGTGTGTGGAGACACCTCTGTGCATGTAACATGTACCGGTCAAGAAGGAACGGCCCACTTATACTAGGACATATTGATCACAAAAGTATGAAGGCTCACTGTGCGTGGAGACACCGCTGCGCATGTAACATGTACCGGACAAGAAGGAACGGCCCACTTATACTAGGACACATTGATCACAGAGGTATGAAGGCTCACTGTGTGTGGAGACACCACTGCGCATGTAACATGTACCGGTCAAGAAGGAACGGCCCACTTATACTAGGACACATTGATCACAAAGGTATGAAGGCTCACTGTGCGTGAAGACACCACTGCGCATGTAACATGTACCGGACAAGAAGGAACGGCCCACTTATACTAGGATACATTGATCACAAAGGTATGAAGGCTCACTGTGCGTGAAGACACCACTGCGCATGTAACATGTACCGGACAAGAAGGAACGGCCCACTTATACTAGGATACATTGATCACAAAGGTATGAAGGCTCACGGTGCGTGGAGACACCACTGCGCATGTAACAAGTACCGGTCAAGAAGGAACGGCCCACTTATACTAGGACACATTGATCACAAAGGTATGAAGGCTCACTGTGCGTGAAGACACCACTGCGCATGTAACAAGTACCGGTCAAGAAGGAACGGCCCACTTATACTAGGACACATTGATCACAAAGGTATGAAGGCTCACTGTGCGTGAAGACACCACTGCGCATGTAACAAGTACCGGTCAAGAAGGAACGGCCCACTTATACTAGGACACATTGATCACAAAGGTATGAAGGCTCACTGTGCGTGAAGACACCACTGCGCATGTAACAAGTACCGGTCAAGAAGGAACGTCCCACTTATACTAGGACACATTGATCACAAAGGTATGAAGGCTCACTGTGCGTGAAGACACCACTGCGCATGTAACAAGTACCGGTCAAGGAGGAACGGCCCACTTATACTAGGACACATTGATCACAAAGGTATGAAGGCTCACTGTGCGTGAAGACACCACTGCGCATGTAACAAGTACCGGTCAAGAAGGAACGGCCCACTTATACTAGGACACATTGATCACAAAGGTATGAAGGCTCAGTGTGCGTGAAGACACCACTGCGCATGTAACAAGTACCGGTCAAGAAGGAACGGCCCACTTATACTAGGACACATTGATCACAAACATATGAAGGCTCACTGTGCGTGAAGACACCACTGCGCATGTAACAAGTACCGGTCAAGAAGGAACGGCCCACTTATACTAGGACACATTGATCTCAAAGGTATGAAGGCTCACTGTGCGTGAAGACACCACTGCGCATGTAACATGTACCGGACAAGAAGGAACGGCCCACTTATACTATGATACATTGATCACAAAGGTATGAAGGCTCACTGTGTATGGAGACACCACTGCGCATGTAACATGTACCGGTCAAGAAGGAACGGCCCACTTATACTAGGACACATTGATCACAAAGGTATGAAGGCTCACTGTGCGTGAAGACACCGCTGTGCATGTAACAAGTACCGGTCAAGAAGGAACGGCCCACTTATACTAGGACACATTGATCACAAAGGTATGAATGCTCACTGGGTGTGGAGACACCTCTGTGCATGTAACATGTACCGGTCAAGAAGAAACGGCCCACTTATACTAGGACACATTGATCAAAAAGGTATGAAGGCTCACTGTGCGTGGAGACACCACTGCGCATGTAACATGTACCGGTCAAGAAGGAACGGCCCACTTATACTAGGACACATTGATCACAAAGGTATGAAGGCTCACTGGGTGTGGAGACACCTCTGTGCATGTAACATGTACCGGTCAAGAAGAAACGGCCCACTTATACTAGGACACATTGATCACAAAGGTATGAATGCTCACTGGGTGTGGAGACACCTCTGTGCATGTAACATGTACCGGTCAAGAAGGAACGGCCCACTTATGCCTTATACTTACATGTGTCAGTGCTGTAGTTAGTAAATAGCTGTTTCCCTATTCATAATTATCATTATTATCATTGAGGGAAAATGACGTGAATGCTAGGTCCATTATACTATACTACTTATCACCCCCACTACAATCACTACCACCTCCACCACCACCACCACCACCACAACGAAAAGTTATATTTTTCAAATATTTTTTTCTGTTAGTTTAAGTATCATGTGCCAGTTCTGTAGTAGTATTCATTTTCATCCATAAAACAAATAAATCCACCGGGCGAAGACTGGCACTACTGCTAGTTTGTAATATAGGGACGGATTTGAAAGGACGCGGCCGTATATGCCTTGAAATGATGTGGTAAACCTCGGTACATCACATGCAGGTTCGTTTAGGTTAGGTTCTCAATTTTTTTTAGTTGTTTTCTTTCTTTCGTTTCGGTCATCTATGGACCACGCTATTTCAACTGTTATCTCCCTCAATCCCGGTATTCCCGCATTCTTCTTCGGTGAGCTTCCTTCCGTCCTTCGGTCCAAATCTTAATTGCCCGTTTTCATTTTGGTTTTTGGCTGAAAATTCTTTATTTTTCCAAGTCTCTCCTTCAAAGTGTCACGTTCCAAATTGTCCCCATATGATATCTCGTAGTTCCGTTTCCACCTTTCTAAACCAGATCCCTTTGGTTTTCTTTACCAAAAAGTAGGCACAGATTCGATCGGACAATCTTCCGGAGCTCATCCATGTCGAGTGGCCATAGAAAGAGATTATGGTGTCCGTTAAATTCTCCACGTCAAGATATAGTTCGTCGTTGTGCCGTCCTCGGTACTCTCCTTGTTCTTTGACCAGGTCCAAGAACGTTCTCAACATCTTCCTCTCTTTGGCTTGCAGTTGTTTTGCCTTTCTTACTCATCGCAAGGCACTCTGATGCATATAACGCCTCCGCTCGAATAACGGTACAGTAGTGCCCGAGTTTGGCCTTGAAGGACACTGATCGTTTATTGAAGGTGTCTTTGGTTACATGGTAGGTCTAAGCCATTTCCAATTTGTTGATTCTTGACACGAAAGCTTCCTTTTCACAAATGATGGGCTCTATCCACTCGGTATTAGTTATTATTATTGCAATTGAAGGGTTCATTTAAAAACCAGATAAGTTTTAAGATAAATACATCTTCTTCCTTTGCAAGACCTGCTCTAAGTATAGATATTATTCCTGTCTCCAAAAAGCAGACAGGTCGGGTTATATACGAGTGTGAAATATTGGGGATTCTATAAAAATAAGACAAGCATAATGCTTTTTCATGAAAATTCATGAAAATTAATTACCTGGAATCTTTGGCATTCAATAATGATTTGTACATTGTCAGGATTTACATAATAAATAATCGTATTCGAGGATTAACATATATCTTATTTTTTCGTTCAACTAAGATTTTGGCAAAAGTTTTGGCCAAGTTTTTTAAGTTTTCTCAACTATCCTCATATATATATATATATATATATTTCCTGTATGTGCAATGTAAAGCTGTTTGTGAGACAATTGTAGGTCTAAAAGCAATTTTTATGTCATTCAGCACAAATGAAGCATTACTGCTTTTTTTTAGCCTACTTTCGATTTTTGCGAAAAATGAAAGTAGACTTAAGAGATCTACACAGGGCCAAAATTTGTGTGGCTGTCTCTCTGTGTGTGAGTGTGTGAGTGTGTCAGTGTGTGTACTCTGAATGTATGTCCCCCCCCCCTTATCAATTCGAACACGGTGAAACCGAATTGAACGAAATTCGGTATAGAGGTAGAACTAGCAAAGGGCACCTCAGTGTCATGTCTTATATCGCCGCCATCATGACGGAAACGTATTGGCGGCCACCCAAATGATCAAAGCTTAAATCAAATTACGACTAACCTAATCATCCGAGATCTACCATATTTTGCAACATTATACCTTTATATCTTTTAACCTTATATATTTTAACCAAATTACAAGGTCATCAGCCCAATACTTGGCGGATGGCGGCCATGCATGTGAGCAAATGGATTCCTCCTATCTATTCAAACACAGTGAAACCGAATTGAACAAAATTTGGTACAGAGGTAGCACTGGCAAAGGGCACCTCAGTGTCATGTTTTATATTGCCGCCATCTTGACGGAAACGTAATGGCGGCCACCCAAATGTTCGATGCTTAAATCAAATTACGACTATCTTAATCATCCGATCTCTACCAAATTTTGCAACAACATATATTCGTATATCGAGCGTCTTTTGACTAAACTACAAGGTCATCAGCGCAATAGTTTGCAGATGGCGGCCATGTATGTGTGCAAATCAATTCCCCATATCAATTCAAACACGGTGAAACCGAATTGAATGAATTTTTTTTACAGAGGTAGCACTAGCAAAGGGCACCTCTTATTCATGTGTTATATCGGTCTAGCACGTTGTGTTTCAACAATCTACTACAACCAACATTCAATTATACTCCTTGAAAAGGACAAAGAGTTATAACAATACCCATGCATTTAGGAGAAAGTAGGCTATATGTTCTTTACTGAACATCTTGTTTTTTTAAATATGGTATATTGGCTTTCACGGCCAGTGAATTAAAATTCAGCATTTTTGTTGTTGTTCCTTTTAGTTTCTGAACAGTTAAAATTTTTGACTTGTCTGTTTCTTGGAATGGACCCTTCACTCATTACTATTGTTACGTGAAAGTGATCGGTCTTTTTAGTAGCATAGTAAAATTCAACTGACTTGAGTAAAGCTTTTGATGATGTCTGTACAGTTCATGAGTTAGTGAAGATAGGGTTTCTTTTCTCTTCCAACAAAAACGACAGAGAAAATTATTAAATTTGGTTTTCTTTCCAAATTAGTTGGGTAACTAGAAGGACATTATATTCGAGACGAGAAGAGATAAAGTGGGGCTGAGCCCTGGTGGTGGGGTGGGGGGGGGGGGGGGGAGGGGGGAGGATAATATAGAAGAGACAGACTCCGGGAGTAGATTACAGTTGACACAAAGCTGAGAAAGGAATTGTAAATTAAAATCGATTTTTCGTTACAAAAGACGGAAAAAGAAGAGACTCTAGTCACTTCTCTCCTCTCTATATTCCTTCCTTTATCCCCTCCCCCGCCCCCTGCCTACCCCCTCCACTACTATCTCACCCTCCTTCTCACTCCATCTCTGCCTTTCTTCCACTCTCTCGTGCTTACTTAAGATGGAAACTGCAAGATACGGATGGATCGAGTCGTAGTAAGAAAATACATTACACTCCTATTGATCTTCATCCATTGAATGCTAAATTTTACTGATGTTCGTGCTCGAATATACAGTATTACTAGTAAGGCCCGGAAGTTCATGCAAAATCACAGCTCTGAATATTTATGCATATTTTAGTTATTTTGGCACAATGCATCATATTAGCCTACTTTCGATTTTTGCAAAAAATGAAAGTAGACTTATGAGATCAACACAGGGGAAAAATTGTGTGTCTGTGTGAGTGTGTGTGTGTGTGTGTGAGAGAGTGTGTACTCTGAATGTCTGTCACCCCCCCCCCCATCAATTCGAACACGGGGAAACCGAACTGAACGAAATTCGGTACAGAGGTAGCACTAGCAAAGGGCACCTCAGTGTCATGTTTTATATCGCCGCCATCTTGACGTAAACGTAATGGCGGCCAACCAAATATTAAAAGCTTAAATCAAATTACGACCAACCTAATCATCTGATCTCCACCAATTTTTGCAACCTTATACCTTTATGTACGAAGAATCTTTTGACCAAACTAGAAGGCCATCAGCCCAATAATTTGCGGATGGCGGCCATGTATGTGTGCCAATCGATTCCCCCTATCTATTCAAAAACGGTGAAACCGAATTCAACGAAATTTGGTACAGAGGTAGCACTAGCAAAGGGTACCTCAGTGTCATGTTTTATATCGCCGCCATATTTACGGAAACGTAAAGGCGGCCACCCAAATGTTAAAAGCTTAAATCAAATTACGACCAAACTAATCATCTGATCTCTACTAAATTTTGCAACAATATACCTTTATGTAATAAGCGTCTTTTGACCAAACGACAAGGTCATCAGCCCAATAGTTTGCAGATAGCGGCCATGTATGTGTGTAAATTGATTCACGATATCAATTCAAACACGGTGAAACCGAATTGAATGAAATTTTGTACAGAGGTAGCACTAGCAAAGGGCACCTCTTATTTATGTTTAATATCCGTATAATACGTTGTATTTCAACTTGCTACTACAACCAACATTCAATTATACTCCTTGAAAAGGACAAAGAGTTATAACAATACGCATGCATTTAGGAGAAAGTAGGCTACATATTCTTTACTGAACATCTTGTTTTTCTCCTTTGCCTGATTAAGTGAATATCTCTGCTTGAGAAGGGCGTATATTCTAATATCCTGTTGTTTTGTAGCGCTTCTTGTTACTGGTCGTTTTTAAAGTCATATATTTCGATTCAGACTTCGAGAGTCTATCACAGGATAATATTGAAGTCGTCGAAATTTTTAATACCGTGAAAATCCTTCAGTAAGCCTTCCTTCGGAGGGGAAGCAAAGCCGGCGGGTCCATGTCATAGATTTATGGCATGAAAAAGAACCAACCACTACAATTGGTAGCATGTAGCCAAATTTTTACGTTATAATTCGTTTGAAATGCACTCTATTAAGTTCCAAAGTACATCATTAAGTGTTAGTGACATCCGGTAGCCAAAGTTGGAACTACTTGAAATTAATTATTTAAATACCTAGTACGTTTCAGTACTTTTTGCAAGTTATTATCAATCATATTTATTCAGCATTCACTATGTAAATACTGTATAATTATCATCGTATTTAAAAATTAACATAATAAAATATTATTTCCTACTACGACGTTTATCCCGACTAATTGGGAGCGAAAGTGTTTCGGATAATGGAGCATGCGTTTATTTCATAAGAAACAAAATTGCACAGTATATTGTGCTGATAATTTTTTTTAAATTCTTATTTACTAAATGAATAACTATAACAAAACACATTTATGGGACATACATGAAAGGTCTACTCTACAGTACTGGATTTTTTTTCTCCTTTGGAAGATTTCCTCGTCTTTTCTTAGCAGCTAATTTGCTAATTCTCTTCAATAAAAGAAGTTGAGTTGAGTCATGGTGTAAGTATAATTACACCATGAGTTGAGCTACTTTCTTCCTGTTTTCCACACCACAATAGCGCAGTTTCTAATGCAGTAAAAGCTTCTCAATGACTTGGTTCACCTTTTCTCGTCCCGATAATTGAACTCCTGATTGTGATAAACGACGTTGTACAGAATTTAGAATGGTTTTTGGATATTTTTAAAAAGGTGTAGTTATATGTCCATCTGTTAATAATTTATTTATATTCAAAATAGAAACGCCAAAGAATATGGAGTGATCGTAATTGCCGTAGTTATTTCATCGTTCATATTTGTTTTTAAAACGTGTTGCATATTTGACAAATAATTAATGCATTCTTTTCATGCATATTTATTCATTTAATAGTGCATGAATTTCCAGGCCTTAATTATTATTATTCTTTTGTTTCACCCTCTTTGGGGAACGCTGAATCAATCATTTCGGTTCTCTTCCGACCCCGACGGTATTAGGTTATCGAGGCCTAGGGAGTCTTTCACTTTCCCGCCTTAATAGGCCCTTTTCTCATCTTTCCTGATACCCTCCTTCTGTGAGGGGTCAGCCTTCTTTTTATTTTCCTTTTACCTCCTGTCTTGTGCTCAAGGCCCTTAAGGAGGCAGGGTGTAGGTAGCCCCAACACTTCTGGTGCACCCTAGATAATGCTACACCCTCAGGGGCTCACGGCTTGTGAGTTCGGGAGTTGGCGACCCCGAGGGATTCCTGAGCTGGGTCCGTTTTCCCCTTTTGTCCCTTACCTTTGGGGCGGACCCTCTCCTTTCTCCCCTCCCCTCTCCTCTCGTCTTTTCACCTCTCCTCTTTAAGATTCCCGCATTGTTCTTGTTACTTGGTTCACAGCGTATCTAAATTCCCTTTTAGCGATTTTTAAGGCATTTTTAATCTACGTTGCATTTTGTAAATTTTTCGATCTAAATTACATCTCGCGATTGTTTTCAACCTCAATTGCATTTTGTAAAGATTGACAATCTAAATTGCTTTTTAGAAAGTCTTTCAATACAGGTGGCGGGGCCTTTTAGTGAGTATTTTGAATTTCAATTGCATTTTGTAAGTATTTTCAACCAAAACCACATTTCGCACGAATTTTGAATCTCAATTGCATTTTGTTTGGTGGGCATTTTGCACATATTTTGATTCTCAATTGCATTTTGTGGGTATATTGAATCTAAATTACATTTTGTCAAGTATTTTCAATCTAAATTGCATTTTGTAAGTATTGTCACTCCACATGAGTCGTTTGAATCTACCGTACATTTTGTAAGCATTTTCAATTTCAATTGTATTTTGTAAGTATTTTGAATTTCAATTGCATTTTGTACGTATTTTCGATCTCATTTGCATTTTGTAAGTATTTTGAATTTCAATTGCATTTTGTAAGTATTTCGACGCTACATTGCATTTTGTACGTATTTTGAATCTAGCCTATGTTTTGTGGGTCTTTTTCAATCTATTCTTTTTGTGCAACTTTTCGTTCTAAATTCCCTTTCGTAAGCCCTTATTATGCGTTGTTTCCATCTGAGTTCCTTTTTGTACGTATTTTCCGTCTCAGATAATTTTGTTCTGTCCATTTCATTATCATTTTCGCTATCACCTAGATCATTAGGGGCCGATAACCTCGATGTTAGGCCCCCTCAAACAACAATTATCATCATCATCAATCATTTCGCTGTGTGTTGTTCTTTCCTTAGCACCCAGTATCTCTTCATTCTTTCTGGTCTTCTTTTCCTTCCTCTAGAGCAGGCTGTTCCAGCCGAGCTGCTCGCCCGTGAGCAGCTGAGTACTCGCCGCCTTGTGTGAGTAAACCTGCAACATGCAATACAGCTCTGCTGTAGGGGCGGCCGTTTCTAAGCGGTGGATACATCAAGATTGGCAGGAAGCGCATGGACTCGTTGAGCTTCGCCCAGTGACGTATTTGCTATCACCCCACAGTGGGTCAAAATCAAAATCTAGGGGGCCAAAATTATTTTTACGTTTTAATCATGAATTTAGAGTGAAAGCAATGTATATAACTTGTTTATTCATAATAAACATCAGTTAAGACTTTTTAAGCTACGTCTACACATGCAAGAAATTGACTATGACTAGGAGTTGGATAGAGCATTCAGTTATCTCTTCAGAACAATTTTCTACCCCCTAATTTACTTTTAACAAATTCACAAAGTTCCACTTTTGACATAATCGTCGAACCCAGTGTTTCAAACAGTTGTAAACGTGTGAGAACTGGTTACGCGGCATCTTCTAAAACGTAAAATAACTAAGTAAGTTGCAAAAAGAGGCAAAAATCTTATAAAAGGCGTAAACTACAAGACTTTATCTACATTTTAACATTAAGTAGAAAGTGACGCAGAGTGACGCGACATACTAAAAATCTAAGTGAAAATATAATGTTAAAAATAATAGTTAAATATTATAAAATGCAAATATAGCTAAAATTATGTAACAATTTCGCCCATTAATAACTGAAACACGTTACAAAGATCATACCTTCAGCTGCATATTCCATCTTAAAGCATCACACTAACCACAGAGACAACCAAACCACAGCCACTTACATTCACCCTCCAATTCAGATTGCTCGAACAGTGGTGACAGATTTACACTAAGATGCGTTTATATCCCAGAATAGTGAGCGGCAATTATATGAGAATGCTGTGGAAGTAATAAATTTTGATTTTTTAATTATGAAAATAAATAATTTTGTCCTCCTTGATTTCGATTTTGATCCACTGTGCACCCCCAGTCCCCCTCCAACCGTGCTCCGAGCATCACTGTTGAGTACTCGCGTGTACGTATACTCAAACTCGTGGATTTGGAACAGTCTGGTCTGGCTTCGGTGGCGTAGTCGGTAGCATGCTGAACTGCTGTGCCCAAGATATCGGGTTCAAACCCGGCCGAAGTCGTCAGATTTGTTAAGTGCGTTGAAATCCTGCAGTATGCCTTCCTTCGGAGGGGAAGTAAAGCCAGCGGTCCCATGTCATAGATTTATGGCATGTAAAAGATCCTTCCACAGACTAGACTTGTGTAAAGCTAAATTGTTAGATTAGATTTCGTCGGAACGCTCCATCAAAATTCCAATGTTCATCACTAGGTATCATTGATATCTGGTGGCGAAAGTTGGAACTACTTGAAATTGAATGGAACTTGTAGCGGCCCCTAGGAGTGTCCGCTGGAAGCAGCTACAGACTCAGGCGAGCCGAACATGTCCTCGGACACTCCCGGCACTAAAAGCCATACGATAAATGAATAAATTCCTTCTTCTCTACTTCCGAGATGATGGGTTTGGATTTTAGTGTAGATTTGTCTTGGAACCTTATATTATCGTCTTTAGTAATTATGTTAGAATTTCGATAGAGGACGGAATTTTCTGTGGTATTTAATTCACTTTCTTTAAACCGTCTTAAAGAGCGTTAAAATCCTTCAGTATCCTTCGGAGGGGAATCAAAACCGGCGGTCCCATGTCATAGATTTATGGTAGGTAAAACGACCTACCAGAGCAAGTGATAGTGTGTAGCAAAATTTGAAGGTTATATTTAACTACTTAGATAGGCGTGATACGCTCTATCAAGTTCCAACGTTCGCCGCTAAGTGATAGTGACGGTAGCATCTGGTAGCCGAAGTTGGAACTACTTGAAATTGAACTTGTTGGGAGCCACAGATTACCTACTACTACAGATAGCCGACAGCCATGCTAATTCTTGGCACCTAAGACTTAAGCGCTGTCTGGTGTTTGACTGCAGTACTAGTTGACGTGTAGTACGGCCGTGCGGGTAGCCTACCCCCACCCCTTCCCCTCGTTCCGCTAAATATTGTCGTCCTAAATGCTCTGTCCACTTCAATGTTCCGAAAATCACAATCTTCCCATTACTTATAGCACGTTTTTAAGTGTGGAGATAATCATATGATCTACTAGAAATAAATCACATTCAAAATACCAATAACAGTTCTTTTTTTAAATAATACCAAAGTGGGAAATTGTGAATTCCAGAACTCTGAAATGGACAATCACTGCATTTAGGATATGTTAGTTAGTTATTGTTGTTTTAAGGGGCGGAACTACGAGCTCATATGCCCCTATTTTAGGACATGACCTCATCAATAATTTACATGTTTACATTTCTTTCAGTTGCAATTGGAGCATATTGCATTGGCGACAAGAATTAGGCTACTGAAAGGCCTGTAGCATATTACTACTCACCTTAAAAAATGGTCCCTTCCAATTAACCACAGTGGGCCCAATTAGGCCTATAACCAATTAGTTATTAGAATAAACAACAAAGGAAAAGTACTGGGAAGGGAGAATATTCATATCTTAAAATGCTTCATGCTGTTAGCAATAATAGTAAAATGTTAAGAGAGAATGCTAAGGGAACAGGTGATGTAACCAGATCACACTAAAATTGTTAGTGCAATTAGTGCCAAATTCATTAGGAGACTGAAATTTCAGAAAAATAATTGGATATTACAAAATTTCTATACAGTAGTTCATTCATATTCCCTTTAAAATATATCCAGTTCACCAATTTTTGCAGGGTGAAATACAGTAAGCACATCAAAAAAATCATCGCACCCTAATACAGTAAATGTTGTGAAGGGGAAGGAGAAATAGGACTTTCAATGAAAAACAAGAAAAACACTCAATACTGCTAGAAATCATCATGTTTTATTTAAAAAGTTGTCAACCAAGAAAAATAACAGCGAGAGTCAAGATCACACTTAGGAAAAATACAGTAATCAAATCTGGTCCTCCGAAAAGTACGTGTTGAGGCATGTTCCTTTCTTCTTTCTTGCCAAGGCATAACAGTAGGCTATAGCACAGGATAATGAACCTCTTCCCTCCTTTATGACATGGCTAACACTGATGAACAGCAAATTCCTACAACACATGCAAGTTTGTATGTTGAAACAGTAAACTTAATAAAAAATGTAATGCTTCAAATGGAGAACTTCAATTTGCTGATATGTGTATGGTTGCATCTACTATAACTACATTTTAAAAGAATATCTTATAGTAGAATCATTGTGTTGTTGATAATAATTCATTTAGGGCTTTTGATAACATTCATTTAGCCCCGTGTATTTGGAAGTGTGTAGGATTTGTATGATAATCTGTGTTATTCTAGTATCTGCAGTAGTGTGTACTGCTCGGGTCTAAGCTGCGTGAACCTGAGAGGAATATGCATCGCAGACTATGAGAAGTGGTGTTGATGAGTGATGAGGTTCCTGGGTCCATGCATAGTACAGAACCAAATACATTGGTCGGTGACTCACTCAGTCATTCCTAACACCACAGTGGTTTGAGCAACGGCCCTATGTAAGCATTATTGGAATAGAAAGGAATAACAGATATCACGGCGGGCGGTTGACAGACCCTTCTCTTCCCGCCTGACCTTTCCTTGCTCTTTCCCCTCACCCCGCAAGTTCACAGAGCTTGGACCCGAGCAGTATAGCCTACTTTTTGTAATTCAGGCGACAACTGGAAAGGAGACAGCCATAGTCTTAAGTTAGGATCAATCCCAGCATTAGCCTGGAGTGGAAGTGGGGAAACCACGGAAAACCACTTCTTGGATGGCCGAGGTGAGAATCGAACCTACCTCTTCTCATTTCTGGCTCACGAAGCTGGTTGTGAGTCGTTCCAACCCTCAGACCAGAATTAAATTACTTGGAAACTAGCCCAGGACCTCAGGAGTGGCAGCTACCACACCACAAGGTGGTATTATAGTAACACTGAATGAAAGTAGAACGAATGATAACATTCTCTCTAAGGGGCAGATGACCTTGTAGTTCCACCCCTTGAAACAACAATAACTCACTACCTATAGGTGTATTTTCCAGAGTTGGAATCTGACAGTTCAGCACCACTGGGCAAAAACAGTTGACGACTAGATCGCACGCATGGCTTGTTGCCATGGAAACTATACAACGCTGACAATTTGAGCGATGCTATTTGACCACATGCTTGTCGCCGATCAGTCGCTTGTTTGGTTGCCTCCAGTGCACACTCACCTTGCTGCGTTTCATAATCTGTTGTTTTTATGAGTTATAATTGTTTGATTTAATTGGTTAATTACTTTTTCGTGTAGGATTTATAACTTACTTATTTATACTTTATACTTATAATTCATTAGAGATAAATTTCATACTGTTAGTTACCATGCCAATAAGTGTTTGTTATCTAGACCTCCTATACGGTTACCTAGGCAACAAATATTCATCATCATCATCATGTTTCTCAGTGAAGCGAACGAACTTTATCTGTATTATGCCTATTATTTGGAATGCTATTCGAAGAGAAAATTCTGTTTATTAAAACTGATTGAGACGAAAACCTTCATTTGACCCTCACAACTTGATTAATACGGATGCGTGACTATCCCACATTGCGTGACAAAATTCAGGGTTGCATATATGGCTATCACGCAACCTATCAATTAATTATTGTTCCAGGCCAAACCCATTGGTCTAGAGAAAGATTTATTGATGTGTGACTATTCGCATTGTGTGTGACAAGAACTTGGGTTGCATAGGCTGCACTATCTAAGTTAGTAATATTTGGTCAAGGCAAATACTTAAAAGTTGTTGCATCTAGACTGTCATTGGAGTTGCGATGGACTGTGATGAAAGGGATTGGGATTTCTACGTTCAATATCTGCCATTGCTAAACTATTATTTGCTGGCTTATTCTCGTTGTAGTTGTTCGAATAGCTTCAAAAGAAATATATATATTCTGCACAAAGTTTTGACATGTTTATCATTTCGTGTAGTTTTAGGAATGATTCCTTGCATAAAGTTTCAATCGAATTAACGCTCTCGTGTCCGAAAGGTTTCATCTGCATCGGAGTTGAAAAATGAAATTGTTCCAACGTTAATTGTATCTTGAGAATCACCGGTTGCTGGTTATATTACTATGTATAACGTGGTTGTGACCATTAGGTTATCTAGTAACTTATCATGTTATGTGTACTACTTACAAATGCACATATTGGTTGTAGCATATGGACATTGTACTGTGATCAGAATGTTGTGAAATTGAATACGAGTATCTCAAAAATAAAGCACACAAATGTTTTCTAGTTATATCTTAATGCTGCAACCAATATGTGCATTTGTAAGTGCACATATCATAAGTTCATAGATACTGGTCTCGCAACCATGTTATACATTGCAATACCACCAGCAATAGGTGATCCAGATACAATTATCGTTGGAACAATTTCATTTTTCAACTCCGATGCTGATGAAACCAGCTGGACACAAGAGAGCATAGCATTATTACGATTAAAACTTTTATGCAAGGAATCGTTCATTAAACTACACAAAATGATATAGGCCTACATATTAAGTTAAGAGCTTTGTGGAGTAAATAAATATTTCTTTTGGAGCTATTTGAACAACTACAAAGAGAATAAGCTGGCAAATAATGGTTTGGCAATGGCAGATATCGAACATAGACATCTCAATTCCTCTATCGATGTTAACAAAATCACTACAGTCCATCGCAACTCCAATGGCACAGTCTAAATGCAACAACTTCTAAGTATTTTACACTCAAATACTACGGTATATCGCTGATCCAGTTTTGAAGAATTGCTAACACCCAAAATACGAACCAATAAGGAACTTTAAATTAAATTATTTTAAGGATATCAATTTCTCTTAACACTTGGTAACCTAGTTCATAATCCATTTACGCTGATGCTGAAGAAGGTACAGTACCGGTATCAATGTAAAGCCAAAACATGTAGCCTACATCGTTTAATAAATATTACATCATAGTATTGACAAGGCGGTGGTTCATCAAATGTATCACCAGCCAATATGGTTAACTATTATCACAATAAAATGGTAAATATATACGCATTCTAATACTGTATTTGTCCATAATTCACGCGTAGGCTATAATGGTCGACACAGCTGGAATTTTACTATATAAGTCGGGATCTAATAAAGGGTACGGTGGGTTATAGATAGCGGAGGTGTGAACTAAGTTACCGTACATAATTTCCAGATTCAATTTGTATCATTACAGAAGGTAGTTATTTTGGCTATTATCTTCAGCAGTCTATAACCCACCCACCTTTCTCATTTTTTATCACAACTTATATATATTCCATCTGTGTCAGGCATTATCCGCGTGAATTATGCACAAGTACATTATTGCCAACCCCACGTATATGCTACCAATAATTACTAGATAGCACGGACCGACCTCATGACAGGTGTATTTTATAGGCCTACCTTACATGTTGGCAACACGAACGTGACGTCAATGTATGCACCTAGGTAACAGTTGAAGAGACCTCATGCGCTTGAGGAACATGGCTGCCATCGTTGAATGGGCATGAAACAAAAGCACAAACTTGTACTATAATGAGCCTCATTATGTTTTCTGACATATAATATTTACATTTCGCCAGGGTCGAACATAAACATATTAACCAATCTTCTTTACACTGTTTTATGACTTAACACCCCTTCAAAACTGATTAGTATTTATTTTAGTAAGACATAGAAGCTTATTTATTAATGTAATGGACATCTGAGATTGATGCAACCCATAAGATTGCCACTCTCACCTTTCAGTAAATAACTAAAATTTTAAATCTGCGACTAATTCACAAGTGAGTCTACTTGGTACCATCACATCGATCACAAATACCCACAATCCTACCAAATTGTTTGATATTTGGCAAGGGGGTGGAGGTGGGAGGTATCCATCCCCCAACATAAAAGAAAAGATGGAGCCACATATTAGGCCTGTACACATTATCCAATAAAAATTCATTAATTTCATTACCGGTAATTCATGGATTTGGACCAAGACATCTTAAAAAATTTATGATTAGGGAATATTTCTTCCCAATAATTTCTATTACACAACAATTCAAGGGTAACTCCAGCATATCTTCCAGATATGGTGAGTGGTTTTGTTACTGGTTCTGCAGGTATCATCCTCCTGAAAGATGTATCATCATTTTTAATTCTATTCTTACTCTTCTGCCAGAGAGATACAGTTTTGCAACGCATGAATACAGTGCTGTAGCTGCTGAATTTTCTAAAAATAATTATGGAATGATGGGAAGAAAAATAAATATAGCCTATTCTTAAATAACAACATACGCACAAAATGAAACCATTCTGATGAACTCAATAATCTTCAAATTAAGAGTACAAATGCGTTCACCATTTGGGGCTTCGTTCAATTGTATATTTTGACCAAAATTTAGACCTCTGAAATAAATTTTAGTGTTGGACTTTGCTCCAAAGAACAAGAGCACACAGCCACCCACAGGACCAGAGTGTGTTAAGATTTTAGAACCTGTAATTACAGCTCTACATCAGTAATGGCATTACTACCTATTCTACCAACTGAATAGGTACTTGCCATAGCACCAGTAACTAACAAGAACTGATCTTTTTTGAATACGGTACCAATAATAATTTGAAATTCAAGGAAGGGGAAAATATTAAAGCTTCGACACATTGTCAAGAATCATGACATTTTTAATCTACCGCAATGTAAAATGAATTATTAACACACCTCAAGAACTTGAGTACACATACAGTATGCAATAGGCTCATGGTACTGGACGTATCTCTGCAAGATGTAATCAAGTTGAAAACATTACGGTAACATAGACTCTTACCTGGTCATTTCTAAGGAGAGTAGGCCTAATTGCCACATTCCTCTGCTATTTCGAGAACAACAATTTACGATTTGTTTGTTCACAGAATTTGGTAGGCCTACCTGTGGGATAAATAATAGTGAAAGTTAATTAATATGTCAAGTGGAATGTCACCTGTACACTGCGTCTAATATAAATTCAAAACTAGGCTACGGTATATTTTGCACACGCAGAAACACGTATTTACATAAATTCTTAAAATAAGCGTACTTACTCGGCGTAGCAGAAGAAGAACTGTTCACTTCTCATTACCACGAAGACGATTTGATATAAGAAATATGAGAAAGAACACAACATTAGCTTATTTATATACGGCCAATATTGTTTACAACATGCAACACATATAAACAGAGCGACCATGATCATGATCAATGCCGCCAACCCAGTATAAATAATGTTTATTTAATGATATAAGTGCCGTAATTATCGTCTGTGAGCAAGATAATTACAAGGAAATGTCAATTAGGAATTATGTGTATGTTTATTGACTAAATATAGTGATATGTTTGCAATTTAATTACAACGTTGTATCATGCATATGTTGGCAACACGATATACAGCGCTCCAAACGACTGACTGACGTACTACACCGATGATTCCAAATAAATCCTATCTGGTTGACACCCCCTGTTGGGAACCCTCTGGCGTTCAATCAATCAAAAATACCCAGTTATGGCCATTCGGCTGCAATTGATATATAAACAAGCAACCCGACCCGGCTTCGCCCGGGAAAAGTTATGAAAGCATTACGTGATAAGCGCTTTTTTCCAATGTCAATGAACAACGAACAATATCCGTTTTACGTCTCGGCATGATGGGTTGAAATCACTGACTGGACTATTAATTATATTATCATGGAGATGCATGTGCAACAAATTCTTGTCAGACGTAATTTACGAATGGCGAGGTGAATGAAACACAAATCCCCCTTCCGTCCAATCTTAACTTGACTGTGAATTTTGCGGAACGAAACGTTCACAGGCGAGATGAAGAAAAGCCGAGTTGCACTTCCAGGGAAACTCTAAATACAACCACTCTTCTCTAAAGTTCTTAACTCAACACGACTCGACAGTTTGCTGCTGGCTGTATCTGGGGCAATAAGCTCGTCCGCTAGCTAAGCTGTAACTGGTGTGATAGACTCGCCACTAGCTAGCTCCTAAACTGTCGCCATAGTAACTGAATGGAGATTGTTGGAAGAAGTGAAAACGTAAAAACACTTATAGTAGGCGATGTATTGAAAATAGAGATATGCTCTCCCGGGCTTTTTTTGTAGAACTTTTCATGCTGAACAATTCTTACACTCACAGAATATAGATATTTTTAACGGTTTGCCCAGCGTAAGCTTAAAAAGCGCACGGACGCCAGTTTTTTTTTTCGACCATTTCACTGAAATCGTTGGTGCATGACTTCCTTTGGTCATAAATAAACTATTTTCTACAGAAAATCCATTCAGTGGTTCTCGAGATTACCCGTGACATCCGAGAATCGGGGACTTTGTTTTATACTAAGTAGAGATTATACGCCAATCAGTATCATTTAATATAATATAATCCCCCTTCCGTCCAATCTTAACTTGACTGTGTTTCACAGGCGAAATCAAGAAAACCCGAGTTGCACTTCCATGGATACTCCAAACACAACCACACTTCTCAGAAGTCTTAACTCAAGACGACCAAACGGTTTGCTGCTGGCTGTATCTGGGGCAATAGGTTCGCCCGCTCGCTAGGCTGTAACAGGGATGATAGACTCGCCCTTAGCTTGCTCGTAAACTGTCGCCACAGTAGTTGAATGGACACGGTTGGAAGAAATTAAAACGTAAAAACACTTATAGTGAGCGATGTATTGAAGATAGACATACCTAGGTATGCTCTCGCGGACTTTTTTGTAGAACTTTTCATGCTGAACAAATCTTACACTCATCGTATTAAGATATTTTTAACGGTTTGCCCAGCGTAAGCTTACAAAGCGCTCGGACGCCAGGATTTTTTTCGACTTTTCCACCGAAATCGTTACTGCTCGGCTTCCTTTGATCATAAATAAATTATTTTTTACAGAAATCATCCTCGAGATATCCTTTACAGAATGGTGAAAACCACATGAAAATCCATCCAGTGGTTCTCGAGTTTACCCGTAACAAACACGAATCGGGGACTTTGTTTTATACTAAGTAGAGATAAACCATGTAGGTTTTGTTTGACAGTTACAGAAGAAATCAAAGATTTGTTTGGCTAATCTATTAGAGTTCGTTCTGAGAAGATGACCGTCAACATTTATCCTCCATTATCGCATAGTATCTGAGAGGTATACAACCTTCTTGTAGAGAGTCTCATATTTTATGTGAATTATGTTATTATCCTGAAATTTGGTCCTGTGAATTTTCTTAAAATTTTCCTTTTCTTTAATTCGAGTTTCTTCATCTGGCCTATGAAATTCATGTTTAGGGTTTCGGCTGCGTGCAGTGCTTATAGTGTTGAATTTTGGACCTCATGAAAGGGATTTCCTGTTGGATGTATCATTTGTTATTTCTAAGGCCATTTCAATTTTATTTTTCCTGGATTCCAATCCTTTGCATTTTCCAGCATTCCAACTAATCCATTCTCCGAGAAATTGGAATTCTTTTATTAATTCAATCTTTTGTTATTTAACTTTGAGGTATTAACGTGGGTGTTTGTTGTTGGTCATTATTATTATTATTATTATTATTATTATTATTATTATTATTATTATTTTAGTTTCGGTCGTCTAGGGACCACGAGCCAATTTCAATACTTTGTCCTTTGCTGTTCCTTCTTCTTCCTCCAGTATTCCTTCAACATCTCACTATGTTTCCTCTTCCATTCCTCGGAAAAATGAGTTAGCCCTGCCATCGTTCTGAAACCACGTGTTTCGACGCACATCCAGTGCACATCGTCTGACAACTCATGCAGTAAGTCTTCAAAGAATACCAAGTACGCAGCACCCGTGAGATTTCGTGGAAGAAGGTATGGAATGTCAACAAACCTTTAGGGGATATGGGACATCAGGTTATCGTTCAATGACGTACGGACTCCAAAGTAATTGGCGCCGAAAATGCGGGAGATTTCAACGTGAGCTGTGGTGGTTTCTTGCGGGTAGCGGGAAGACTGCGTTTCCGGAGACAAGTTAACCGTCATGGTCCACAGTACAAGCTCTCAAAGTTTGTAATGGGAATTTAGACACATCCTGTAAAGGTTAGTTTGTTTTATAAGGGTTTGTGAATTACGCATGAGTATTGCATTATTATGGCCGGCCCCGTGGTGTTGGGGTAGCGTGCCCGGCTCCGTCAGGGTTGGAACAGGGTGCACTCAGCCTCGTGAGGACAATTCAGTAGCTGTCTGACAGTGAGGCAGCGCCCCGATCACGAAAACCAAGATTAACGGACGACGGACCCGATGCGCTGACCACGCGTCATCCCAATATTTGCAGGCCAAATGGTTGGGCAGCGGTCGCTTGGTCGTCCTAGGTCCTTCATGGGCTGCAGTGCCAGGGTTGACTTTATTTACGATTAAATTATTATGTAATGAAATAAGCGGGCTTCGGTGAGCTTCTATTTGGTTGGTTGGTTCTTAAGTATACGGGCTGCGACAACGCGGTCATGTAGCCCCGTGTACTTTGGGTGTGTGTAGAATCTGTCTGATAACCGGTGTTAACTGTGATGACTGTATTAGTGTGAGTTATCTGTTTTTTTAAATTCAAGTAAGGACTGCAGACTTTTGAATTTCTCAAATAGTTCCTACTTTTACCGCCAAACGCCACCGTCAAAGACTATTAGTTCAGAACTTAGCTACCAGACGCCACCGCAGTCGGCTCTTGGCAACGAACGTAGGAACGCAAGAGCGTAGTTTACATTCTTAACCTATACAATTTAGCTTCACACAGGTGTAATTAGTGAAAGATTCTTTAACATGCCATAAATCTCTGACATGGGACCGCCGGCTTTACTTCCCCTCCGAAGGAAGGCATACTGAGGGACTTTTAACGCTCTTAAAAAATCCGACGACTTCGGCCAGATTTGAACCCGCGATCTTGGACATAGAAGGTCAGCCGCTAAGAGCTTCTATTTGAAAGGTTATGAAGTTGTTGCGATTCTTGAGACCTATGTTATCAGCTGAGAGAATATGAACGAATGTATTTTCGTTGCTATTGTATTTATGATCCAGACTTACTGATGGTTATTATGCATGAAATCGTTTTACATGATTAATGGGCACAGTTATAGACCCCCATCAGTCGTGAGTGCGACATGGTCCATATAATTTATGTCTTGGATAGTTATTGCTTGGGGAGGGAGGACTTTATTATTGTTCTTGATGTACTTGTGCAAGGGGTCGGCGCACTGTGCTTTAGGGTGTGAGCTGAGTAGTGACATTTGTCGGTGTATTGATCTCAATCGGACAATTCATTGGTAGTTTTCAGTTGGTCAACCTGTATTTCTACCCTATCTAGAGCCCTGCGCGGATAATCTAAACGTTATCTGCATCCGCACAACTGTTATTCGCATCCGACTCGCATCCGCAGAACTGTTAAGCACATCCGACCCGCATCCGCACGACTGTTATCCACATGCGACCCGCATCCGCAGAACTGTTATCCGCATCCGACTCGCATCCGCAGAACTGTTATCCGCATCCGACTCGCATCCGCAGAACTGTTATGCACATCCGACCCGCATCTGCACGACTGTTATTCGCATCCTCCCCGCATCCACACGACTCTTATTCGCATCCGCCCCACATCAGCACGACTGTTATTCGCATCCTCCCCGCATCCACACGACTCTTATCCGCATCCGACCCTCATCCGCACAACTGTTATCCGCATCCGCCCCACATCAACACGACTGTTATTCGCATCCGCCCCACATCAGCACGACTGTTATTCGCATCCTCCCCGCATCCACACGACTCTTATCCGCATCCGACCCTCATCCGCACAACTGTTATTCGCATCCTCCCCGCATCCACACGACTCTTATCCGCATCCGACCCTCATCCGCACAACTGTTATCCGCATCCGCCCCACATCAACACGACTGTTATTCGCATCCGACTCGCATCCGCACAACTGTTATCCGCATCCGACCCGCATCCGCACGACTGTTATCCGCATCCGACCCGCATCCGCACAACTGTTATCCGCATCCGACCCGTATCCGCACAACTGTTATCCGCATCCGACCCGAATCCGCACGACTGTTATCCGCATCCGCCCCACATCAACACGACTGTTATTCGCATCCGACTCGCATCCGCACAACTGTTATCCGCATCCGACTCGCATCCACACGACTCTTATCCGCATCCGACTCGCATCCGCACAACTGTTATCCGCATCCGACCCGCATCCGCACAACTGTTATCCGCATCCGACCCTCATCCGCACAACTGTTATCCGCCTCCGGCCCGCATCCGCACGACTGTTATCCGCATCCGCCCCACATCAACACGACTGTTATTCGCATCCGACCCGCATCCGCACAACTGTTATCCGCATGTGACTCGCATCCACACGACTCTTATCCGCATCCGACTCGCATCCGCACGACTGTTATCCGCATCTGACCCACATCCGCACAACTGTTATCCGCCTCCGACCCGCATCCGCACGACTGTTATCCGCATCCGCCCCACATCAACACGACTGTTATTCGCATCCGACCCGCATCCGCACAACTGTTATTCGCATCCGCCCCGCATCCGCACGACTGTTATTCGCATCCGCCCCGCATCCGCACGACCTTTATACGCATCCGCCCCGCATCCGCACGACAGTTATTCGCATCCGCATTCCCATGTTTGTTATCGGAATCTACTGACATTACAATATTATGTTTAATTAGATAAGCATTAAGTATTAAAGCAACACCTTTACACATTTGAGGAGAAAGTCATTCCCTATGGCAATGTATGTCATATGCTTATGTTTAAAATGAATGTGCCAGAATCGCAACCCTTTCCTGTTCGGAGTGTTAATTATGCTTAATGACATAATTTGAATAAGATTAGCTTAAATCATAATCTTACATTTATCATGAAGAAAACATAACGGAAAAACATGATATGTAATAAACATCCGGGTCCCAATAATGGCATCCAATAAGTTGGGATTGTATTCTAAGAAATATCCGATCCAAACATTATCCGCAGCTTATCCGCTTTTCGCATGGCATCAAATTTGCGGATGTCCGCGGGTTTATCCGCATCCACGCAGGTCTTTACCTATCTTATATACAGAGTGATTCTAAATTCCCATTACAGACTTTGAGGGCTTGTAGTGGGGACCAATCCCGATTTGAATGAGTTTCTTAAAGGTATGGACTCCGTCTTGAGGAAAGAATTCATGATGAAAATTAATAAATGTAAAATAATAATGTTATTGGTTTTACGTCCCTTTTAACTACACTGGCTTTTAGAGACGCCGGAGTGCCGGAATTTTGCCCCGAAGGGGATCTTTAACGTGCCAGTAAATCTACTGACACGGCTCCCTCGCATTTGCGCACCCTCAAATGCCAGCTGACTGCGCCAGGTTTCGAACCTGCAACCTTGGGCTCAGCAAGCGAGAACGTTACCCCTGAGCCACGCAGCCAGACAAATGTAAAACAAAAATATAATACAAATAATAATAATGTTACTGGTTTTACATCCCCTTTTAACTACTGTGGCTTTTAGAGACGCCGGGGTGCCGGAATTTTGCTCCAAAGGGGATCTTTAACGTGCCAGTAAATCTACTGACACAGCACCCTCGCATTTGCGCACACTAAAATGTCAACTGGCTGCGCCAGGATTCGATCATGCAACCTTGTGATTAGCAAGCGAGAACGTTACTGCTGAGCCACGCAGCCAGCCAAAAAAAGAAAAAAAATATTGGAATGCAGCCAAAATAAATCAGAAACCTCTATGGACATCAAATTGGCAGGTGAAAAGCTGTGGGAAGTAGGAGACTTCTGATAGTTAGGAAGCAAAATAACCAGTGATGGAGGAACCAAAGAGGATATAAACAACAGGTCAGCACAGGTTAGGAAAGCCTTTCTACAAAAAAGGAATCTGTTGACATCGAATATAGATTTAGCTATTAAGAAGATATTTTTGAAAGCCTTTGTCTGCAACGTGGTGCTCTATGGAAGTGAAACTTGGACTGTTGGTGCAGCAGAAAAGAGGAGAATTGAAGCGTTTGAAATGTGGTGTTACAAGGGAATGATGAAGAACAGATGGGTAGATAGGGTTACAAACGAAGAGGTATTAAGACGAGTGGGAGAGGAGAGATGTTTCTGGCGACTGCTAATGAAGAGAAGATATGGGTTGGTACGACACATACTAAGACACCCAGGAATAGCAAGCTTAGTTATGGCAGGAAGGATCGAGGACAATAACAGATTGCCACGGATGTAGGGTGTGATAGCTATGTAGAGATGAAACGATTAGGTCAGGACAAGCAGGCATATCGCGCTGCATCAACCCAGTGAAAAGACTGAAGACTCAAACAACAACATGAACTCGTGTCTGGAAACAAAACAAAAACACACACACACAACAGCACAGGTTCAAATCTCCCGCATTTTCGGCGCCACTGACTAGAGTACGTACGATCACCTGACGTCCCATCTCCCCTACAGGTTTGTTGACATTCCATATTTTCTTCCACGAAATCTCACGGGTGCCGCGTACTTGGTATTCCTTCAAGACGTACTGCATGAGTTCTTAGACGATGTGCCACTGCATGTGCGTCAAAACATGTGGCTTCGCCACCTCAACTTTCACTTGCGGTCCGAGATCATCTGCACCACACATTTGGGCAACAGTGGACAGGTCGTTGTGGCCCGATTGCTTGGCCTGCACGTTCACCCGACTTGACACCACTAGACTACTACCTGTGGGGTCACCTGAAAACCATTATTTACGAGACCCCTGTGGTACCCGAGGAAGACCTACTGACGCGGGTTATGGCTGCGGTGGATGTTGGAGGACCAGGGGTTGGTGATCGTGTGTTCCAGAACATGGTACGGAGGTATTGTGTGTGTGTTGACGTCACATCGAGCCCCACCTGTAATTGGACCCAGACGACAATCAGAGGAGTCGGACAGAGCGCCGAAAATGCGGGAGCTGTCATCGTGTGCTGTGGTGGGTAGAGGGAAGTCGGAACGTCTCCGGACACAAGTCCCTATGCTAAACTTAACCGTCGTGGTCCCCACTACAAGACCTCAGAGTCTGTAATGGTAATTTAGAAACACTCTGTATATAAGGCGTGATCAAAAAGTTTCAGTTTGAGGGCGTTGCTGCAGCGATACCCCGGGCGTTTAATGCCGAACATTACGCACACCGGGTGGCTGTTTGCCTGTTTCCTGGAGCGTATTGTTACAGGCGACGATACAGTGACGTCATCCATCGTCCCCTCGTCCCAACAAGTTCACGAGCCAACCATCCGCTGGGAAGGTGATGCTCATCCTGTTCTTTGATTATCGGGTTTATTGCTTATTGATTACAAGGTACCTGGTGTCTCAATCACTGGATAAATTACGGTGTGCAATTAAGGTGAAACTTCCCGGAAAACTGTGTCAAAGGGTGCTGCTTCATGATGACGCACGTCCCCATACCGCAAAGGTCGTAACGCAGAAGATACGCCAAATCATGTGAGAGACACTCGAGCATCCGCACTATAGTTCTGATCACTACCCATGCGATTATCACGACTTCGGTCCCTTAAAAAAGACCTTGTAGGGTCGACGAGGATATGCAGCAGGACACAGTGTTTTATCACGCGGGGATCTTCAATCTCGTCTGTCGCAGGGATGAATGCCACATTGCTCATACGGATTCTGAACTGTACAGCCATCAAACGGAGAGTTTTTGACCTCGTCTTATATTTGAATGTCAATTTCAACAGCTACTTCCCCATGTCCATGTGCCTGAGTCCAGTAAAATGCCCACGAACTATATGTCTCAATATCTACAGTACATAGTATTAAACAAAGTCCCCAACTCTTGAGTGTAACGAGTAATCTCAAGAACCACTGGATGGTTTTTCACAATTCTGTAAAGGATTTCTTGAGGAAGGTTTCTGTCGAAAAACAATCATTTATGACCAAAGGAAGCCGAGCAGTAACGATTCCAGCCAATCTAGTCGAAGGAAACCCTGCCGTCCAAGTGCCTTTTAAGCTTACGCTGGGTAAACCGGTAAAAATATCTATATACTATGAGTGTAAAAATTGTTGAGCACGACAAGTTCCACAAAAAAATGTTCACGACAGCCTTTATTACATCGTGCACTATGTGTTTTTACGTTTTCATGTCATCCAACAATCTCAATTTAGTAGAAATATTAATTAGTAGCTCTGGAGCGAGTTTCCAAGATAGCGAGCGAGGCTATCACCCCAGCTTCGGCCAGCATCAAACTGTCCAGTCGTGTCGACTTAAGACTTCAGATAAGAGTATAGGCCTATGTATTTTGAGTTTCGCTGTTCACCTGGGCTTTTCTGAATTGCGTCTGGGACCTGTCATCCGTGCGAGTTTTAAGCTTACGCTGAGTAAACAGTTAACGATACCGGGCGAAGCCGGGGCGGATTGCTAGTTTACAAATAAATATATCTACAAACCAACCAACAAACAAACACACACACACACACACACACACAAAGCCAAATAATTACAAATATATCTCCATTGGAATCCTTTCTCCCCCTACCACCTCATCTCGCTTCGCTGGGCCTTCCTATTGAAGTTAAAGCATTTCACTGTGGAATTCGTATTAAGCTATGCAAAGCATGTGTATGTGTAGATATACCTGTTGTATTATTATTCCAGGTAATGATAAAAAGGGTGGGGGTAGTTGGGGGTTAGCAGAGCTGAATATTCCTTTTATAAACAGAAGATAGAGAATATATTGCCTCCTATGAATGTGTGTGTGTTTGTTTGTATATCGATTACGCGACGTTTGTGGAGGGGAGGGATATATACATATAACAGTATTGATGTTACAGTTTGCACATTCTTCGCCTTAACTATCTTGCTTGTTGTAAACAGACATGCCGTGAATTCCAGAGTAATAATACTGTAACAATATCATATTATGATGATTGTGTGTGTATGAAATAAGTCAATCGATGATGGGGTCGGCATGGTTAGAATAGCTAAGTATTGTGTTTATACGAAACTGGAAAGCTCAATGTTTGCATAGTTGGTCGAAGCACGATAGAATTGTGTGGTGGTTTATTGCAAGGTAATACTCGCCAATGGAATTTAGTATCATCATTTATTTCCTCACACGTACTGATTGCTGTTGTATTCTGAAATGAATGCGATAAAAACTTTGAAGAGATGGAAATGAACTCTTTGGATATTTGTGAAAAACTGTTTCTACAATATGTTTCAATATCGTTAATTCATAGAACAATTAATATAGCCTATTTAAACAGGTTATCCTTAAAAAAATAAAAAAGGATATACTTTAAAGAATTGATTTTGAGTACTGTTTATACAATACTAGCAACCCGTCGCCCGGTATCTTTAAGGGTTTACACAGCGTAAGCTTAATAGGCGCATGGACGGCAGGTTCCAGACGCAATTCAGCTAATTTCCAAACACGAAGAGCTTGTTTTCAAAACTGAATATCTCCAAAAATTAAAAAAAAAGAATTTTTTGGTTGATTCGGTAACATTTGCCTCAGCTGCATTGCATGGTAAGATATTTTAAATGTTAATATTTCCCATTGTTAAGGCTGTGAGAAAACATGGTTTTCGTTCAAAACTGAATATATCCATCATTTATAATATATTGAACTAAAGGAATATATTTATATTTTTAATTTAGGCATTTAATTTCGAATTTTACCTATTAATATTATGTTCAAAATAAATAAATTAGGATAAATATTTGAGATTATGTGAAATATCCTGCTTTCCATAGCTAAATACAACAAACATTTTTTTAAAACTAAATATAGGTATCCATTCATTTCTATCAATATCTTATCAATAACTTTTTATCTACTAGACTATATATAATTTGGTGCACTTTTGATGTTAGTATGTTGCTCTTTCTAGCTAGCATTACTCCATTTCGATAATTCTGTCTGAAGATTACATTTTTCCTCTCTCCTGTAAAATGTATGATTGTGGAGATATTCAGTTTTGAAAGCAAGCTCCTCATACTCTTCTCTCAAGTCTTAACTCAACACGACTCGACAATTTGATGCTGGCCGAAGCTGTGGTGATCTAGAGCCCTGCGCGGATACACAAAGCGTTATCCACATTCGCCCCGCATCCGCACAACTGTTATCTGCATCCACCCCGCATCCGCATGACTTTTTTCCGCATTTGCATGTTTGTTTGCCGAATCTACTGGCATTACAATCATATTTTTAATTAGATAAAGCATACATTACTAAAGCGACATATTTAGACATTTGAGGAGAAAGTCGTTCCTCTGGGCTTTGTATGCCATGTGCTATGTTCATAATGAATATTATACAGCCATATTGCAACCCTTTTCAGTTCGGAGGGTTAATTATGCTTAATGACATAATTTGAATGAAATTATCTTTCATTTGTAATGCAAAAAAAACAAAAACGGAAAAATATGATATGTGATAAAGATCCGGGTCCTAATAATGATATTAAACAAGTTCGGATAAAAACTATCCACAAATTTTCTCCAAACATTATCCGCAGCTTATCCGCTATCCGCACGGCCTTGCAAACTATATCCGCATGGCGAAAACTTTTGCGGATATCCACATTCACGCAGGGCTTTAGGATAGCTCCGAAGCTAGTAATATAACATTCCACTGAATGGAGATTGTTGGAAGAAACGAAAACGTAAAGACACTTATAGTGGGGCGATGTATTACAGATATATATATGCTCTTCCGGACTTTTTTGGGCAACTCTTCATGCTGAACAACTCTTACACACATGGTATATACAGTAGATATTTTTAAAGGTTTACCCAGCGTAAGCTTAAAAGGCTCACGGACGGCAGGTTTTTCTTCGACTCAATTCACTGAAATCGTTACTGCTTGGTTTTCTTTGGTTATAAATGAATGTTTTTCCACAGAAACCTTCATTGAGAAATCCTTTACAGAATGGTGAAAACCGCATTAAAATCCATCAAGTGGTTTTTGGGATTATCCGTTACACCTAAAAATCGGGGACTCAGTTTTATACAATGTAGGGCCTAGATGGTTTTAATGGAAAAGATCTCTATTGAACACTCCTGTTCCTGTGCCGTAGGAAGTAAAGTTATTTCTTTTTACTGAAATTTTGTATGTTGATAGAGGCAATTAACATAAGTAGGATATATGAAAATAGGCTATTTAGTTCTTCACGGAACTACTTGTTATTCTGCAATTTACGTTGGAATAGGTGCATTTTAGAACACACTTTCTGTAGACCTTTAAGAAGATGTGGCTGATATTACTAACTCACAATTCATAAATGTTGGAGAAGAACGCTTTGAGAACTATAAGACTCAATTCTATTAAAGAATGCTTTCCAGTCGGTTAACACAAATTATATTAGGCGGGAAACAAGTACCGTATTTACATACCCTAACTTAAAAGAGACTAACACGCTTTTCTGTACAAAATGGGCTACTTAACTGGATTACATGTATCGAATGGCAAGCAATCATCTTCAGATCCTGCTCATTTAGGCATAGTTATTGTACGATGTATATGAGTTACACTTATAGAACGACATCAAATGACCATGATACACCGATAACTTATTGACGTGTTAATTATAAACTATTTAATTTTACCTAAAGTCAATATTTATTTCATTGAAACCCGTACAGGTTTCGGTCACATTGAGACTTTCTTCAGCGTGTTATATGATGATTAACTGACTAGTACCATACCAAAAGTTCACAGAGTAAAATTTTCAAAAAACCACATCTGATGCAATAATTTTGTTAATAAAAAATTGTCTTGAAAAACATCGTAGAAATGAGCAGTTGTGTATGTGAAAATATGTACTGTATGTTGAATAAGTTAGGTTATAACAAGTAGTTCCGTGAAGAACTATACAGCCTATTTTCATATATCCTACTCATGTTAATTTCCTCAATCAAGACACAAAATTTCAGTTTGATTGTTGTGATAGGTTCGTAGATATTGAGAACCGTCTAAATATTTCAGATGGTCGCCAGGTTGGATTTTTATTTATGTACTATTAAATGAAGATTATTGTGTACGTGTGGTATTCAAACTTCAATCACATGATTAGGACACAAGAAGTAGAAACGAGATTTTAAAATTTCGCACAGCTGCCATCTTGTGGTTATGGAAACAATTGAAAAAAAAAGAGATGCCTGTGAATTAACATTTGTATAAGGATTTACTGTACCCAAGTGTCACTGCACTCGGATGGTTAAGTTGCGAGAAACGACCATGTGAATATTTATAATTCGCGTCGCCGCCATGTTGGATTTGTGATCATCAGGTTATTGAAAGTCATATAGGTGAACTTATGTTCATAGCCCCTATGACAATAACAAATTCAGTTTGATTGTTGTAATAGATTCGTAGATATTGAGAACCGTCTAAATATTTCGGATGGTATGAGGACTGGAACGGGGTCTACTCAGCCTCGGGTGGCCAAAATGAGTAGAGGGAGTTCGATTACCACCATAGCCATCCTCGAAGTGGTTTTCCGTAGTTTCCCACTTCGTCTTCGGGCAAATGCCGGGATGGTTCCTAATGTAAGGCCACGGCCGCCTCCTTCCCATTTTCCTTGCCTAACCGTCCCACTCTTCCCATCCCCTCATCAGGCCCCCTGTTCGCTTTGCATGTGAGGCCGCCTGGGCGTAGTGTTGGTCACACACCCCAGTTGTATCCCTGACTCAGAGTCTCAAGCTCCAGGACACTGCCCTCAGTGGCGGTATAGGTGGGAACCCTCGCTTAGTCCGTGGGAAAAGCCAACCCTTGAGGGTAAAACGTTAGCGTTGCAAGCGAATATTTCTTTGAGTATATAACAGTCTAACCACGCTGTTCATTTTGGCAATAAAAGTATCATTTGCCATTTAATATTTGGCGGCTGCGTTGATGCAGGTCACTATAGTGTTATTGAATATGACGTTAATTTGGGGAGAAATGCTACTATAAACAAACCCATTTGACGAAAAGAACATTAGCCACAAAATAGTGGGAAATCGGAGAAAAATACGAAGCCACTTTTAAAATCTAATTATAAATATGCCATTCCAGAAACAATTCCTGGTATTATGCCGTGCAGTGCAGTGTCCTTGACGAACAAATGTAAACATTGTTCTGCACTGTATTTCTGTAGTGAGAAATCTACGCTTTGTTACTTTTACCTTTGCTGTTGTAATGGTAAAATTGATCTGACTAAATATAAAATATTTGACAGGCTGCAACATTTTTTCACTGGAAAATATATCTCAAGGAATTTAAGAGAGAATAATCGGCAGTACAACAAATGCTATGTCCTTCGTTTCATTTGGTGCCAATGTTACTGTGCCACATGCATACGGTCCATATTGTTTTAAAATGTAGGCCTATGGAATTGCACATCATCGCATTTCATCGTTACACACCCCCCAAAATTATAAGCGACGGTTCTTGTGGCCAGTTGTATATATTAGACTCCTCAGAATTCTTGAATTCCTTGGAATTAAGGGAATTTGCCTCCACATACTCCAAACGCTTGACCCATAGTTATGGTCCTTAGAAATCTGAACGTTTCCTAAGGGCTCCTAAATGCAACCATATTAATTATAAGAAATATGTACGAACATTGCTTGAATTTGGAAATAATAAGTGCAGCTAAAATTAGGCAGAGAGGTCTAATCCTTCGACTTGATTTAACACCATCCGATAAAACAATCATTTCTTTTAAGAGGCAACATTTTCCAATTCGCTTGGCATATCTTATCACAATTAATAAAGCTCAAGGGGAAACTGTGGAACGTATAGGTCTCAATTTACCTCATCAAGTTTACAACCATGGCCAGCAGTATGTTGCCATGTCGAGAGTGCAATCTTTTGACGCCCTTAAAGTTTCAATAGTGCCAAAAAATAATCGTACAAAGAATGTATAAAAGAAAATTCTTCAGTAAATATTTTCGTCGTGTTTTGACGGGCTTCAACTAGTTATTATTATTATTATGTTAAACATGATTCCAAAATTTGTTTAAAATCGAGGAAGTAGAAGAAAATGATTATTAATATCCTTTTGGGAGTAGTCTCCCCTTACAGCACCCAGTAGTTCCACTGTATACTCTTACTAACCTATTTCCCCTGTCCAGAAGCGAGTCTAAATATCGAACGACACCGCTGATGTACATGAAACATTAATACGTCACGCGATATGTTTGAAAAATGGATCCTGATTGGCTGATTGTCATGAGACCAGTGTTACTAACTAATTAATGGTGTTGATTGTTGCTTTAAGTGAGTGAAACATCGAGGTCATCTGTTCCTGGGCGAAGGTAAAAATTGTAATGAAATGAATACTGTTGCTAATCACTGACCTACATCTAACGGAGATACAGGTCACCCATACATCGTGTAGTTGTTGTTGAGGGGCTAGGACATCGTAGACATTTAGCCAGTGTAACTATCTGCGTGGGGATGGAGATATTCTGCAGTGAGAAAGAACACACCCATGGAGCAGCTTTCTTCATGCCTACCCTGACAGCCCTAATGACATTTGCATTTGTTACACCTGATATTATTAACTGGCTATACAATTTAAATGTTGACTTGCACGCCCAAATGTATTTATTTTGTATAATACTATCATATAAGTAAAATACATATTAATTTAACAAATACAGTTTTACCATTTATTTTTACAAATTAAAAAGATTTCTAATAAATAAGTAAGTAACTGTATAAATAAATACATTAATAAATAAGTACGTAAATAAATAAATTAATTAATTAATAAGTACTAGCATTACCCGTCGCGGCTTCGCCCGCGAATATTCTAGTTGTAAAGAGTACACTTAGCAAAATCTCAATCATGAATGCTATGACTTATCAGACTTTATCAATTCAGCTACTGGTGCAGTGGTTAGGGATTTGTCATTCCTTCATAGGTATTATACCCGGATCGTTCACACTTCCGTGACATTGTTGACATTATTATTTTGGAAAGAAGAGTTATTAATTGAAGAGATTGAGGGAATGGATGGTTTGAATAGCGCGCGGTGGAGACTCAAGAGGGCTGAGGGAAGCATGCATCGCAGGGGCGAGTGACGTGAGTTGTGACGTGGAGCCCGCATACGTCACGATAATTTTTTTCTGGAATTACCTTTAGGAGAAGAGATGGACGCTAGGAAATTAGCACACTTTTCTGGCAATTACAACAGAAGGAATTTGAGCTATCAAGCGTTCGGTCCAGTAGAAGCCGAGATACGAGATGGAAGTTTCTGGAACAATTTCTCGCTGGACTATATAAAGGGCACGATTCTCAAGATAGTTACATCATTACAACGGAGCATTTGCTCATGTGCGGAACTACGTAATGTGGAGTGACAGTATACACGCCGAGATTCTGACGGTCGAAGGACTTAGTCGCTGTACCAGTGGTCAGCAAGACTTAGTTTTTGTTCGAGTGAACAAACTTAACTTTTGGCAGCGAATGGACTTAGAATATCCACTGACTTTTAGGTCACATATTCTACAGTCAGGAGATGGTAGTGTCGAAACCATTCACAGACGTTAGCCTACAGAACGATGTATTTCTTATGGTGACTGTACATCAGGCACTTCGAATTTCATGAGAAGTTATTTATTTCATCAGTTCGTTTATGCAGCTAATAGGTGTTCCCATCTTAGCGTGCAAACGAAACCGCATTACTTGAATATGAGATTTATTCTCAAATCTACGAGAGTACTGTACCAGTCTATGACTGAGCAACTTTTCGTCATGTTACACGGTACTGGTGATAGCGGGAGTTATTTCGAACGAGTGACTACGAATATCAACATGCGCCGTTAAACTACTCGTAGGATTGGTAGGACATGGAGACAAACGAGGTATATGGATACAGCAGATGGCCATGGGAAGACACTGTTGGAATAGTGTCCACCGCAGGACACGCTCTCCCTGCACATCAAGAATGAAGTAAGACAACTATTCATGTACTATCCACTAACCTGTAGTATTAGAGAATTCCATATATTTGAACAGTCACGATCAGAAATCAACACTCATTTTTCACTGTAGCTAGATTTTCGATTGTATTTGTCTGGATGACAAATGGAACTGCTGTCTGACAATTTATTGTTCGATCTACGATTTGTCAGGACAGGCATTAGTTCATGTTCCGACATGAAATATTTCGATTATTTCAAGTGATAGGAGTATTTTTCTTTAATTCTTATTATGAGAGCAGAAGTAATTGCGACTTGGATTATTTAAATAATTTGATTTATTTAATAATAATAATAATAATAATAATAATAATAATAATAATCAAGTGTGAAGTGAATAAGGTAATAGTATTACAAACAGTGGCGGCTGGTGCAGATATTCAGTTGTGTGCTGTAATCCATACCCCTTCCAAAAAATAAAAATTAGAAACACAATTATAATTTTTATAGTGCATCGATTAACAAAATGTGGCTATAGAATTAGTAGGGTGCGAGATTATAAGACCTTCTGGCGGGAAAAGCTGATGTCTACCTCTAATATTTCCCCCCGTTTCATGCGATTCCCTCTTAAATGCTACCGCAGAACCTATAGGGAGCAAGGTGCCGCGTGACCAGTGCTGCCTCTCTGTGTTTGAGCGAGGAACTGCTGTGAAGTCTTGGTTCTGGTCTTGGCTGTTGTCGCAACAGCATAACGGAAGAGTTTGGCACGCATGCGCAAAAGGCAGAGTTCATGTTTGCTGGCAATAAACTTAGACATTCTCGCTGAGCTGCGATCTACACAGCCAGTGCCGGACGTGGAATGGAGCGCACGACTAGAAACCTTGTTGTGAAGGGAGTTGATATTTCTCCTATTCTTTGGCTGACGTATATTTCAATGCGCTATATTTGATTGTAGAAAATATTATTAAAGTAATTTATTTTAAAATAAAACAATGTGCTGCAGCACTTCGGCACATAAGGAAGAGCCGCCCCTGATTACAAATAATAACGATGCTATTTAAAGTTATAAATAATTAGTGAGTGATAATACCGAACATTAGGAACTAAATTAAATTAATTGTTAATTGTTTATTGTGATTAAATAATTAGTGCATTAAATAAAAAATAATAGGAGATGTTAATAATAATCATTTACAGATGAGATTTAAATATTTATTTATTAAAGAAATAGGGCGATAATAATCATTTATGACATTGATGATGCCTAAATATTTTTTTTGTAATAATAATAATAATTTGTGGATGAATTTAATTAGTTGGAAGGACTTAAATTAAATAACTTTGTTTATTTTTGAATAAAAGTTTGGAAGTTCAAATAAATTTAAATGAGTTTATGGATGAAGAGAATGAAGTAATAAGATTTTTGAGCTCAGAATTATTTTTTCCAAAAGCACTTAAAAATATATATATTCAGATGAAAAGAAAGGAATCGGCAGGTATTTAATGTATCAAATCAGGGAGAATTTATGTAAATGGGAGGCACAGAGATATTGACCAGAATTTATTTTATTGGTAAAATAAGACTGAAGAACACAGTCTAGTAATTGACAGAATATTACAAAAAAAAATGATAAAAAAAGAATAATATGATGTTGTGTGCAGAATATTTTGGTGATGGTTTTAGTGTGCGTTTGGCGACACTTAAAGTTGTGGAGACCTTGGGGGTCATCCAAGAGGGCTTTTGTTCCCGTAGTTGTGGGCACACAAGGATGTGCGTATGTTTTTTGGAAAGAGTATGTGGGCTATATTGTAAAAGAAGGGTTAGGCAATGTGGACCGCCCGATATTCTTGTCAGATTTCACTATCCTGTCAATCCAATTTTTTTTCTGGATCAACTCGAAGTTCCGATGGTATGCCTAAATAAATAATTGAAGAACATGAATTTAGATTTGTTGAACCTGACCGAGGAAAAAAAATAATACGATGAAAAGTGCAAATGAATTAAAATAAATAATTAATCAATTTTTATTTTTGGAATAATAATAATAATAATAATAATAATAATAATAATAATAATAATAATAATAACAGTGGAAAAGAGCAAATAAAATATTCATCATGTGAGAGGTTGAGAAAACTTGTTAAAAATAAAGTGAAGGGAAATTTTGAAATGTATTAATTAATAATAATAATAAATCTTTTTTTTTTGAGATTATATGAAAATTGTGGTGATAGAAAATTTTGATGATATAAAAATTTGGTGAAGAGTTAATGATTTAATCCGCTGATGGTGGATAGCAACAATTTATATTGTTTACAACAATTTTTTGTAATTTTAATAACATATGAAAATAATTTAAATTTTTTTGGGACATGTAAACAAATGAAAGTGAGAAAAGAAGAAAGTTAAATTTTCAAAATATTATGAAAAGTTTTTTGAACAAATTTTGTTTTTGAAATTGAAAATCATTATGAACAATTATTAACATTCGACTTTATGTCAGTCGAGTATTGATATTGTTATGAAACAACGAATCAGTGATATGATAATTTTTCCAAATAAGTCTAATTTTGGAACACCGAATGAATCAAGTGACTATTTGGGGGGGGGAATGTTTTGCTACGAATATTTGGACAATCAAATGCAATCTTTCGAAAAGTGAACTACGAACATGTAAATATTAGGAATCACTCAGAACTCTTTATTGAACAGTGATTACCAGTGTAATTTTTTTTTAAATATCAGAATGGATTAATTAATTTTCTGATTATCATATCTGCGACATTCTAGTAATAATGTTAGGGACTGTTGATTTCTCATGTGTGATTTGTTTTATCTTTGTTGAGGTTTTTGCCATTCAAATCATATTTTTATCTATAAATAAATTGAGATTTTAAGGAATGTGCTAATTCAAAATAATTTCTCACCTTACCTTACTTAAGAATTACCGAGATGAGGGATGCCAGATTAGACCCAAGTATTCGCCTAGATAGACCCTGAGATATATTTGCTCGTGCTAATCTGATGTCGGTATTTTACAAAATGTGGTCGTTGGATCTCGGTCCAAACGGGCACAGTATATCAGAGAGAAGTTAGTTTCCTGGGAATATCACAGACACTGTTAATTTAAGGGCCTTTAAATGTGGTTTTCGGAGATCCTTTATAGTCGGGTGAAAAAGACCTTTCGTACCACACTCACACGTGAAAATTGCGTGAAAAAATCTAGAGTGCCCCTTGACCCCCTTAAGCGTATTATACTGTATGAATTGATGAATTTTACAGCTTAATTTGGTTCAGTGATAACCTTATAACCGTCTGGAAACTTTCACAGTAATAATTGGAATTGCATTGCGTCTTACAGAAGTAGATGGACCTGTGAGATTCTGTTACCATGGTTACCGTGATGCATTCTTTCGTTATTTCATTGTAAATATACATGTTTTAAGGTATTTATTTAATTGTGAGGCATTTAAAGAGTGAGTGAGTGCGTTTCGCTTACGCACTGGGTTATGCTGAACCTGTAGGTACCCCATATGTGTAGGTTGGTGTGTTAATGTGATCTTATTTTCGGTAGAAAACTGGAATGGAACCTTAGGAGAATAATATAGGGAGGGATTGTTAGTGATTTAGCCCACTAAGGAGCACTTATAACTAGTGCATCTGCGACGCTCTCTTTGTTCTCCAATATCTCCTCAGTCCAGCCAATAACTTGTCCTTCCTCTCCTGTGTGAGGGTGGTTGGGTCTTAACCACTTTGGGTGGTGCGGACCAACAGTTAACACTATCACAACATTAGGAACGGTCAAGAATATCACAGTCTAAAATCCCAGCGTTATTCAAGTCTTGTTTCACTTCATTAAGCCACAAGCTGCCAGTCTTGTAGCCATTAATCAAGTTGAAGATCTTCTTGGTGATTCTATCGTTCCCAAACCACAAGAGGTGCCCGTAGAATTTCAGTATCTCAGTCGCATGACAGTGATGGCTGGTTCCTACTGACGGTAAAGTTCGGTGTTTGCTAAGAACACTGGGTTGTGACAATGGCTTATTATACACAGTTAAATGAGCAACTTTTGAAAACAAATTTCTGTTATTTCCGAATGGTCATAGGTTATTAATTTTACCCTAAACAAAGATCTAACCTCTCTAAGCCACCTGCTAACAATAAATATCAAATATTATTGTCTGATTTTGTACAGAGTGTTCAAAAACAAGGTCACACAAAACAGTTCAAGTATTATATTTCCTTAAGTTTGGTACACTTTTCTTGAAACTTTCTAGTCAAGGATACTTAAATTTTTATTGAAACGTAAAGAACATGTGATTTTACAAAATAAACGGATTGTATTTTCTAGAATAATTATTTTGAGCCGTTTAAAAATTAAACTCAAAAAATATTTTTGCCTATTAAAATGTATGATTTTTAATTTATAAATTGAAAAGATAAAGATTATTTTAAATATATTTTGGTTCATTCTATAAAGCTACATGGCTACCAACACATTATAAAAGATCAGGCCTGTAACTTAAGTAGTTTCTGATAAAAGTGTACCAGAATCTCTAAACTCTTAACTTGCGGGATTGTTTTGTGTGATCTTGTTTTTGAACACCCTGTACGAAATCAAAGAATAATCTATATATATAAAGCACAAAGTTTGTCTGTCTGTCTGTCTGTCTGTCTGTTATGTATACAAATCTACACCGTTTCACCGATCTGAACCAAAATTTGTATACTTACCCTTTGGAACCCTGCGGGTAACCCTGTCAACATTAAATTTCGGACAGACCACCCCATGCCCTGCATTTAGGCCCTTTTGCACAAATCTACACCGTTTCACCGATCTGAACCAAAAGTTGTATATTTAACCTTTGGAACCCTGCGAGTAACACTGTCCACTTGAAATTTCGGACAGACCACCCCATTCCCTGCATTTAGGCCCTTTGGTCCAAATCCACACCGTTTCACCGATATCAACCAAAATTTGTATATTTACCCTTTGGAACCCTGCGAGTAACACTGACCACTTAAAATTTCGGACAGACCACCCCATTCCCTGCATTTAGGCCCTTTGGTCCAAATCTACACCGTTTCACCGATCAGAACCAAAATTCGTATTCTTACCCTTTGGTGCCCTGCGAGTAACACTGTCTGCTTGAAATTGCGGACAGACCACTCCATTCCCTGCATTTAGGCCCTTTGGCCCAAATCTACACCGTTTCACCGATCTCAACCAAAATTTGTATATTTACCCTATGGAACACTGCGACTAACACTGTCTGCTTGAAATTTCGGACAGACCACGCCATTCCCTGCATTTAGGTCCTTTTTGCACAAATCTACACCGTTTCACCGATCTGAACCAAAATGTGTATACTTACCCTTTGGAACCCTGCGAGTAACACTGTCTGCTTGAAATTGCGGACAACCCACTCCATTCCCTGCATTTAGGCCCTTTGGCCCAAATCTACACCGTTCCACCGATCTCAACCAAGATTTGTATATTTACCCTTTGGAACACTGCGACTAACACTGTCTGCTTGAAATTGCGGAGAGGCTACTCCATCCCCTGCATTTAGGCCCTTTGGCACAAATCCACACCGTTTCACCGATCTGAACCAAACTTTGTATACTTACCCTTTGGAACCCTGCGAGTAACACTGTCCACTTAAAATTTCGGACAGACCACCCCATTCCCTGCATTTAGGCACTTTGGCACAAATCTACACCGTTTCACCGATCAGAACCAATATTCGGAAACTTACCCTTTGGTACCCAGCGAGTAACACCGTCTGCTTGAAATAGCGGACAGACCACTCCATTCCCTGCATTTAGGCCCTTTGTCCCAAATCTACACCGTTTCACCGATCTCAACCAAAATTTGTATATTTACCCTTTGGAACACTGCGACTAACACTGTCTGCTTGAAATTGCGGCGAGGCCACTCCATCCCTTGCATTTAGGCTGTTTGGCACAAATCTACACCGTTTCACCAATCTGACCCCAATTTTATATACTTACCCGTAGAACCCGACAAGTAACACTGTTCACTTTAAATTTCGGACAGACCACACTATTCCCTGCTTTTTGACCCTTTGGCAGAAAACTACACCGTTTCACCGATCTCAGCCAGATTTTACATAATTACCCTTTGGAACTCGACGAGTAACACTGTCCACTCGAAATTTCGGACAGACCACTCCATTCCACGCATTTAGGCCCTTTGGCACAAATCTACATCGTTCACCGATCGGAAACAAAATGTGTATACTTACCCTTTGGAACCCGATGAGTAACACTGTCCACTTTATAATTTGGACAGGCCACTCCATTCCCTGCATTTTGGCCCTTGGCACAAAACTACACCGTTTCACCGATCTCAACCAGATTTTACATAATTACCGTTTGGAACTCGACGAGTAACACTGTCCACTCGAAATTTCGGACAGACCACTCCATTTCCCGCATTAAGGCCCTTTGGTACAAATCTACATCGTTCACCGATCGAAAACAAAGTGTGTTTACTTACCCTTTGGAACCCGATGCGTAACACTGTCCACTTGAAATTTCTGACATACCACTCCATTCCCTGCATGTAGCTCAGGAATTCCTCGGGGTTGCCAGCTTCCTAACTCACCAGTCATGAGCCCTTGAGGGTGTACCAGAAGTGGTGGGTCTACATACACCCTGCCTCTTTGAGGGCCTTGAGCAGAAGACAGGAGATATTATGAAAAGGAAAAGAAGGCAGACCCCTCGAAGAATTAGGGTATCAGGAAAGATGAGACAAAGCCAATTAAGGCGGGAAATTGAAAGACTCCCTAGCCCTCGGATACCCTAATACAGTCTGGGTTGGAAGAGAACAAGAGTTGACCAAGGGAGGCCGACAGGAAAGAGAACTGAAATGAGCCCGGCACCAGGAAGTAGAAGCGATGTCAGACTCAGCTGGGGTTCCGTGGTCGCCAACCGACGTCCCACAAGTTGTGAGACCCTGGGGGGAGGGGTCAGTTGTGAGAATAGCTTGCTGATTCATCGCGAGGTGACTTGAGAGTTCTTTCTAGAGCGCGCCGTGTTATCTCCGGCTGTCTATGCTGATGCCAGCACAGGGCCGTTGCGAAACAGTGAGTGATTCCCGGTCAATCTGTATAGGACGGGGAACCCCGAACGTGTGTCATCATATTTCGTCATCATCTGCGATCATCTCAGGTTCGGGCAGCTTGGACCTATATTCTTTGTGGGGCCGATAACCTAGATGTTAGGCCCCTTAAAACAACAATTATCATCATCATCATATATTCTTTGTCTTTGCCGAGCAGTACGCTCTTTCACTAGACGCATCCAGTACAGGCCTAAGCCAGAAAATAAGGTTGAGACTTTGGAAGACATCGAAGCTAGACACCTGAATTACCTATATCAGTTTTAAAATAACACCATGTTCGTTTAGTAGTCATTTTTTCATTACCTTATTATTATCATCATAAGTGCAAATGACCTAGATGTTACGCGCATCATACCAATAATCACCGCCGCATAAAGTCTTTCTCGACTGTGATTTTTAAAATATTTATTTTTGGTTGGTTGGTTCTTAAGTTTAGGGGCCGCGACAATGCGGTCATGTAGCCCCGTGTACTTTGGGTGTGTGTAGAATCTGTCTGATAACCGGTGTAAATTGTGATGACTGTATTAGTGTGTGTTATCTGTTTTTTAATTTAAGTACAAACTGCAACTTAGAATTCTTCAAATAGTTCGTACTTTTGCCGCCAAGCGCCACCGTCAACGACTACTAGGCCAAGTTCGGAACTTAGCTACTAGACGCCACTGCAGTTGGCTCTTGGCAACGGACGTAGACATCTATGAGCGTTGTTTACCTATCCAATTTAGCTTCACACAGGTGTAATTAGTGGAAGGTTCAATAACATGCCATAAATCTGACATGGGACCGCCGGCTTTACTTCCCCTCCGAAGAAAGGCATACTGACGGATTTTTAACGCTCTTAAAATATCCGACGGCTTCGGCCGGGTTTGAACCCGCTATCTTGGGCATAGAAGCTCAGCATGCTACCAAATACGCCACCGAAGCCGCCATATAGTTATTTTTATTACAGTACATTGTGTACATTATACGTTGAAGTGTCAATTCAATACCGGTATTAGTTTCCCTTATCATCCTCATCATAAGAGCAAATGACCTACAGTAGATGTTACGCCCATTACACCACCATTAATCACCACACACAATAAGTCTTCCTCGCCTGTGAATTTTGAAATATGTATTTCTATTACGGTAGTTTGTAAGTTTGACGTGCCAATTCAACAGTAGTTTTTATTATCATCCTTATCAAAAGGGCAAATGACCTAGATATTACTCCCTCATTGTCTTTGGGGGCAAATGACTTAGAATTTAAGTCCATTATATTTCTAAGGAGACCTTAAAACATTATCATCATTCCACCGGGCGAAGCCGGGTACTACTGCTAGTATTTCATATTTATTGATACCAGGTGGCTTAGAGAGGTTAGATCTTTGTTTAGTGTAATACCATTGAACAAATAATTCTGTAGAAGGTTGGAACCATAAGCTGAATTTGAAATGCGGAAAACCACATCCTCGTGTAAGAGACATGGTGTTGTGTTTGAAGAAGGAGTCTAAAATTTCAGACGAAAAAATTATGCGGGTAGAGTTGAATTTGCAAGCCACGAAAAGGAAAAGAAAGTATGTTGCAATGGATGACAGAATCGAAACCGCAACTCAACAGTTTGAAGAGATCGGTGATTTAACAGTATTTTTAAGAAATGTTTCTTTTGCTGTACATTTTGATTAGAGTATAAAGAGAAGAAGAATTCAGTGAATAGATCAATTTGACGAAGCTACGTGCTGATTACTAAGTGACTTGTAAATAAGATAAAAAGCAGTTCAAAGACGAAGCGACATGCTGATACTATTTCAAGAACTTTGTAAATATAACTCCAAACTGATTATTTTGACAAAGGCACCTGCTGATACAGATATTGACAAGGTGAAAGCTGCTTATGGGAGCTACCGGTCCATGGCGTCCGCCCCCCTCTGTTAGAGGAGCCAATTCATTAAAGAGGGCACGCTCCCCCGACTGGCGCTAACAATGGACCTTATTTGTTTCAGTAATAAACGAATTAATACAATTTTGCTGTAGAAAACTAAGCTGCAACTCTCTCAGGTAGTGTTCGGAACTGATGGGACTCGCTCAGGAAGTGTAATTGGCAGATAGCTAATCCGCTAAAGAATTTGGAACTGGTGGGAATCGGAACTCATGGGAATCGAAACTCGTGGGAGGACACGGTGGATTAAGCATATACCGTACCAAGTTTCACTGAGCTCGGATCTTTAAATCGCGAGAAACGTCCATTTAAATATTTAAATTTGGCGTCGCCGCCATGTTGGATTTGTGCTCACCTGGTATAGAAAATCACATAGGTGAACTTATCAACATACAAAATTTCAGTTTGATTGTTGTCATAGGTTAATAGATATTGAGAACCGTCTAAATATTTCGGATGGTCGCCATGTTGTTTTTTATATATGCAGGCCATATAAATATGTACTATTTGATGACGATTAATGCGTAGGTTCATTATTCAAACGTTGACTTCGATCGCATGGCTAGGACAAAAGAGATAAAAACAAAATTTTAAACATTTCGCACAGCCGCCATCTTGAGATTTCAGTGCATTACAATGTGTATAAACATTTTCTGTATCAAGTTTCACTGCGTCCGAGAAAAGTCTATTTAAATGTTTCAATTTCGCTTGGCCGCCACGTTGTTTTGTATTTAACAGGTTTCTGAAAGTCACATAGGTAAACTTCTAGTAGTGCCTTATATCACCGTGCAAAATTTCAAGGCGATATCAGTATTAGTATCGGAGTTATAGATGCCGGTGAACAATTTCGCACAGCCGCCATGTTGGATTGGTGAGACGTAATTAAATTTGAAGAGCACGGTCCAAAATATTACTATGATCTTACCGAATTACATTTAAATGGGTAGAATTTGTTCATAAATGAAAATAGGCTAATATAGAAATAAAGAAATAAAATATAATTACGTTATGTAATAGTACATTATGCAACGAGCCTATAATGGCAATAATTAAGACACGAGTATTTTTTTATAAAACGAGCTTATGCGAGTTTTATAATTTCCATACGAGTGTCTTAATTACCATTATAGGCGAGTTGCATACGACTGTTTATGTTCGACGATAATTATAACTTTATTATATGTTTTAACATAAATATTCATAAATATCTGTTGAGAGTCAGCCATTTGAATTTCGCGATCGGAGAGCGAGCGCTGGGTCATATCTCTGTCTTTCAAGATCTCTGAACGACCGACGCATGCGCTCTGTGTGCTTGCAATGCCATATGCAGACCATATGTTTACATCTGCCGTCCCTCAGTAATATTGTCACCAGAGTCGTTTGAAGGCAATGCGCTGTGTAGAAATTAGGGTTGGTGATATTAAGGTACAGTGCTATTTCTTGTCTCATATTCGCCAGTTTATTTACGCGAATATATGGACGGTGTGTATTCCATGTCGGTAATTTATTATAGTTCGATGTTGTGTTTATGTCCGAAATGTTGGATTTTGAGCGCATGCGGGAAGGTATCGTTACCTAATTGGTCAATGAACGAGCTCTGATTGGCTGGAGAAACTGTATCATAATGGAAAACAGTGTTATAATGACCATCATTATGATACAGTTTTCTGACACATAATAGTGAGGGTCGAACATAAATAAATAAATACGTGAATATATAAATTAAATAAATAAATAAATAAATAAATAAATTACTAAATTAATATAAAATTGAAATGTTGACTTGTATGCCCCATTTTCATTTACTTTGTTTAATACAATCATATAATTAAAATAAAAAATAATTTTAGAAATGTAATTTCAAAATGTAATTTTTTAAGGTTTTAAAACAACAAGAACATATAAAGATTAAGATCATTAGACATCATTAAAATAATACATAAAATGGATATAATTAAACAATTAAAATTAAATAAATAAAAGCGCATGAAAACAAAAATCTCCATCAAATTGATGAAGAATTTACCAGAAACAACACGAGAAGCTTTTACAAAACTTTCAAGCAAAGGTTATCAAGGTACAGACCACCAATCCTTCTCTTCCGAGATGTAAACGGAGCATCGCTCATAATAACATGGAAAATTGTAAGATACTAGCAGAATATTTCGAGAAACTTTTGAATTGTGAACCCATCCTCGAAAAATTTGAATTCACCCCAAATAACTTTCAAAGGCCACCGACAAAAGATCATTTCAGAATTAAGAAACAACAAAGCGTCTGGAGAAAACCAAATAGTGGCCGATCTGTAGAAAAATGCTGACAAAAATGCAATTACATCCCTTCAATTTTGTTTTCGGTCAAATCTGGAAAGACGAAACGATCCCTGTAGAGTGGAAAACAGCCCTCATCCACCCTATTTACAAGAAAGGCTTGAAAACGGACCCAAACAATAATAGAGGAATATCGTTGCTGGATGTAACATACAAGATTCTTTCTAAAGTCCTTTTAAACAGGCCAGAGCCACAATTGGAGAATACCAGGGAGGTTTCAGAAGGCGTAGGTCAGGCTCTGAACAAGTACTAAACCTCAAAAACATTATGGCATACCAAAAATCAAGGGCAAAGACGTACGTAATCTCCTTCATTGATTCCAAAAATGCGTTTGATTCGATTGATAGAGAATCTCTTTTATTAGTACTGGAAGAATTGGGTTTGGATAAGAAAACAACTAATATCATAAAAGGGACTATCACAAATACATTTTCGAAAGTTCAATTCATGGGTGAAATATCCGACCCCTTCGAAATAAGAACGGGAGTACGACAAGGTGATGGGCTCTCACCGTTGTAGTTCAACTGTGCGCTTGAGAAAGTAGTCAGAGAATGGAACACCAATATAAAGAGTGGAATAAGACTGGGTTGCAAAAAGAAGAACCTTAAAATCAATTGTATAGCTTTTGCAGATGATATGGCCTTGTTGGCTGAAACAAGCAGCTAAAATAGGTCTTCACATCTCTTTCGAAAAAACAAGATCATGACGAACAAGAAACACCCTCGTAAATACTTCAAAGTTATAGGACAAAAAATTGAAATAATACAAGAATTCAAATATCTCGGAGAATGGATTAGTTGGAATGCTGGGGAACGTAAAGCAATGGAATCCAGGAAAAATAAGCTTGAACTGGCCTTCCAATTAACAAAAGATACATACAATAAAAAATCCCTTTCATGGGGTCCAAAATTAACATTACAAGACAGTGATTAAGACAGAAGCACTGTGCGCAGCAGAAACACTAACTATAAATTTTAAGGGACAAATGGAAAAACTCGAGCTGAAGGGAAGGAAAATTTTAAGAATAAGAACAAGTAGTTCCGTGAAGAACTATACAGCCTATTTTCATATATCCTACTTAAGTTAATTGCCACTATCAACATACACAATTTCAGTTTGATTGCTGTAATAGATTCGTAGATATTGAGAACCGACTAAATATTTCGGATGGTCGCCATGTTGGATTTTATATATGTAGGTCCTAGAGTTATGTACTGTTACATGCAGATTATTGTGAACGTGTAGTATTCAAATTTCAATCGCATAATTAGGACACAAGAAAAAACAAGGAGATTTTAAAATTTTTCACAGCTGCCATCTTGAGGTTATGGAAACAATTGAAATAAATTAGATGCCAGTGGATTAACATTCGTATAAGGATTTACTGTATCAAGTTTCACTGCACGCGGATGGTTCAATTGCGAGAAACGTCCATGTGAATATTTACAATTCGCGTCACCGCCATGTTGGATTTGTGATCACCAGGTTATTTAAAGTCCTATAGGTGAACTTAAGTTCATAGCCCCTATGAACATTAAGAAATGCAGTTTGATTGCTAAAATAGATTCGTAGATATTCAGTATCGTCTAAATATTTCGGATGGTCGCCATGTTGGATTGGTAAATGTATAGGCCATAGAGTCATATACCATTAAAGGAAAATTATTGCGTAGGTTCATTATTCAAACTTTCACTTCGATCGCATGACTACATCACAATAAATAAAATCTTAATTTTAAAATTCGCACTGCCGCCATCTTGAGGTTATGTAAACAATTGAACTAAATTAGACACCAGTGGATTACAATGTGTATGAATATTTCCTGTGCCAGGTTTCAGTGCGCTTGGAACATTAAATCGCGAGAAAGGTCTATTTAAAATTTTCAAATTCGCTTGGCCGCCATGTTCGTTTTGTAGTTAACCGGTTTTTGAAAGTCTTATAGATGGACTTCCAGTAGTGCCCTTTATCTCCGTACAAAATTTCAGGGTTTTACCGCTAATAGTTTCAGAGATATAGAATGCCGGTGAAATATTTCGCACATCCGCCATCTTATGATTTTGTAAACAATTGAACGAAGTTAGATGTCGGTGCATTACAATGTATATAAACATATACTGTACCAAGTTTCATTGCGTTTGGTTGGTCAAATCGCGAGAAACTTCTATTTAAAAGTCGCAAAATCGCTTGGGCTCCATGTTGGTTTTGTAGTTACCAGATTTTCAAAAGTCACATAAATGAACTTATAGTAGTTCCCTCTATCACCATAGAAAATGTCAGGGTAATATCGGTAATAGTTTCGGAGATATTGAATGCTGGTGAAATATTTCACACAGCCGCCATGTTGGATTGGTGAGTCGTAACAAAATTTGAAGGGCACGGTCGAGGTCGCCGGCAATAGTGCTATGAACTTTCCGAGTTTCATTGAAATCGCTCCAGCCGTTTATATTTTATTAGGGGGGGACACACACACGAATCACACACACTCACACACACACACACACACGCACACACACACTCACACACACACACACACACGCACACACACACGGACAAAAGGTGATCTCATAAGCCTATTTTTTCAAAATTGAAAATAGGTTAAAAATTATAGGACCATAAATTCAGGATAACAAGATTATATTCATTAGGAATGAAACTCTCTAACAGAAAATTGAAAAACTCTCAGATACCATGCGAAAAAGGAGGATAAATTTTTACGGTCATCTTCTGAGAATGGATTCTCATAGATTAACGAAACAAATCTTTGACTTTTTCCGTAATCGTAAAACAAATTCCAACTGGTTTAAAGAAATAGAAAAAGACCTAGTAGAATTAAAAATGACAGAAACGCCATTACTCGATCGAACAGCCAAATTAATTACCAAAGAAGAAAATATAAGGTTCCAAGACAGAGCTACACTAAAATCCAAACCCATTATCTCGGAAGAAGAGAGGAAAAGAAGATCGGAAAGACTGAAGAAGTACTGGGCTCTACGGAAAGAACAGCGTACAGGAAAATGATTGATTCAACGCACCCCAAAGAGGGTGAAACGGAAGAAGAAGAAATAAATAATAAATAAACAAGCAAGCAAACAAACAAATAACGAAATAAATGAAGGATTGTGTGTAGAATTTGTAATTTGTAATAGAATCTGTAGTAAGAATGCAATTAATGAAATCATTCATCATTGGTGGGCAGTCGGAGAAGTGGTTGTTATATAAAGCATGAAATATGACAAGCTGAATCTCATGCCAGACACGACAAGACATGTGTTCAATGGCTCTTAGATGAGAGTCCATACTTGGGCATGAATCCAAGGTCTTGTGCTGCTCCCGATGAGATATTGACATGCATTGGTGATCTCCTCTGCGGAATACTAAAATTCCTGTACATCGTCTGCTTTTGATAAAGATCTGTTTCGACGGAATTGAACTGCATTCGTTATCAGATTCACCGACAAACATAGAGTAAAATATATAGTTTTATCTTTATCTTCAACCTCTTTATCTTCATTCGTTTTTAAAAATAATTAAGTGGTCTCATGTGGCGATATAACAAGTTTGTGATTGATGATTAATGAGTCGGCCAAAGCCAAATGAACGAGTCGGAGGATTTTTTAAAATGTTCCTCATACCTTAGATTCATTGATACAACACAGAATCTCGTTCGCTCGGAATAGGTTGGACCGGACGTAATCCGTATGACAACATTTCGGATAGTCCAGAAACAAACTAATAAATGAACAAATTGTGTGCAATCACCGGTATTTAAACACCCAAACCTGAAAAAATTATTACATTATATATTTTTAAATACAGTGGTCTGCCATATTATTATACTGAGAAAGAAAATTGAGTATTTGGTAACATTCTGGCCAGAAAAAATATATTTCCGGTAAATGTTACAGCATTTTCTTATCACGGTATATCTTCATACAAGCCTTAACATATTGACTAATTCAATGGAATTTTATGAGAACTTAAAATGGCACCTGTGCAAAATAAAAATTTGGTATTTCTACCAAAATACATTTATATTGTTTGATTCGCACACAAGAAATAAAAACGAGATTTTAAAAATTTGATATTTCTCCAACGTTGATTAGGACACAAGAAATAACTAGTAGTTCCGTGAACAATGTGTATTAACATTTGTTTCACCATGTTTCATTACGTTAGGATGGTTAAATCGCGAGAAAAGTATATTTAAAAGTCTCAAATTCGCTTGGCCGCCATGTTGGTTTTGTAGTTACCAGGTTTTTCAAAGTCTCATAGGTGAACTTCTAGTAGTGCCCTTTATCACCGTACAAAATTTCAGGGTGATATCGGTAATAGTGTCGGAGATACTGAATGATGGTGACATATTTCGCACATCCGCCATGTTGGATTGGTGAGACACAATAAAATTGCAGGGCACGGTCGGGGTTGGCCGGAATGGTGCTATGAGCTTACCGAGTTTCATTGAAATCACTCCAATCGTTTAGAATTTATTAGGGACACACACACACACACCATCGCACACACACGCGCGCGCGCGCACACACAGACAGACACACGGAAAAAAGCCTATTTTTTCATAAATTGAAAATAGGCTAACAAGTAGTTCCGTGAAGAACTATACGGCCTATTTTCATATATCCTACTCATGTTAATTGCCTCTATCAACTTACAAAATTTCAGTTTGATTGTTGTGATGGATTCGTAGATTTTGAGAACCGTCTAAATATTTCAGATGGTCGCCAGGTTGGATTTTTATTTATGTACTATTACATGAAGATTATTGTGTACATGTGGTATTTAGGCTTCAATCGCATGATTAGGACACAAGAAGTAAAAACGAGATTTTAAAATTTCGCACAGCAGCCATCATGTGGTTATGAAAACAATTGAAATAAATTAGATGCCAGTGGATTAACATTTGTATAAACATTTAACGTGCAAAGTTTCTCTGCACTCGGATGGTTAAATCGCGAGAAACGTCCATTTAAATATGTATAATTCGCGTTGCCGTCAGGTTGGATTTGTGCTCACCAGGTTACTGAAAGACATATAGGTGAACTTATGTTCATAGCCCATATAACCATTAAAAAATTCAGTTTGATTGCTGTAAAAGATTTGTAGATATTGAGAACCGTCAAAATATTTCGAATGCTCGCCATTTTGGATTGTTATATATATAGGCCATAGAGTTATGTAACATTAAAGGAAAATTTATTTTGTAGCTTCATTATTCAAACTTTCACTTCGATCGCATGTATACGACACAAGAAATAAAAACTTAATTTGATAATTTCGCACAGCCGCCATCTTGAGGTTATATAAACAATTGAACTAAATTAGATGCCAGTGCATTACAATATGAATAATCATTTACTGTACTGCATTTCACTGCGCTCAGATGGTTGAATCGCAAGAAAAGTCTATTAAAAAGTTTCAAATTCGCTTGGGCGCCATGTTCGTTTTGTACCTTACAGGTTTTTGAAAGTGACGTAGATAACCTTGTAGCAGTGCCCTTTATAACGGTACAAAATTTCAGGGTGATATCATAAATAGTTTCGGAGATATGGAATGCCAGTGAAATATTTAGCACAGCTGCCATTTTGAGGTTATGTAAACAATTGAACTAAATTAGACGCCAGTGCATTACAATGTGTATAAACATTTTCTGCACCATGTTTCATTACGTTTGGACGGTTAAATCCCGAGAAAAGTCTATTTAAAAGTCTCAACTTCACTTGGCCGCCATGTTAGTTTTGTAAGCCTAGTTACCAGGTTTTTGAAAGTCTCAAAGGTGAACTTCTAGTATTGCTCTTTATCACCGTACAAAGTTTCAGGGTGATATCGGTAATAATTTCGGAGATACTGAATAATGGTGAAATATTTCGCACAGCCGCCATGTTGGTTTGGTGAGACACAATAAAATTTGAAGGGCATGGTCGGGGTCGGCCGGAATGGTGCTATGATCTTACCAGGTTTCATTGAAATCGCTCCAGCAGTTTAGAAGCTATTAGGGGACACACGCACACACACACACACACACCGTCACACACACACACACGCACACACACCGTCACACACACACACACGGACAAAAGGTGATCTCATAAGCCTTTTTTTTTTCATAAAATGAAAATAGGCTAAAAATAATGCCATCAACTCTCGAATAATAAGGACTGAGGGAATCGGAAACAAGTAGAGCTATGAAACTCAGATAGGAAAGGGAAAGAGGAGAGAGTTCGCCACAAAGGCAATGGAATAAGGGGGAAAATGGACCCAGCTCAGGAATCCCTCGGGGTCGCTAACTCCTAAACCTACCAGCCGTGAGCTCTTGAGTGTGTAGCACTATCAAGGGTGGGGCTATACACACCCTGTCTTTTTCAGGGTCTTGAGCAGAAGACAGGAGATACTGTGAGATCTCGAGAGTGTAGCACTATCCATGGTGGAGCTACACACACCCTGCCTCCTTTAGGGCCTTGATCAGAACACAGAAGATATTGTCGGCACTTGAGGGTGCAGCACTCTCCTGGGTGAGGCTACACACACCCTGCCTCCTTTAGGGCCTTGATCAGAACACAGAAGATATTGTCGGCACTTGAGGGTGCAGCACTCTCCTGGGTGAGGCTACACACACCCTGCCTCCTTTAGGGCCTTGATCAGAACACAGAAGATATTGTCGGCACTTGAGGGTGCAGCACTCTCCCGGGTGGGGCTACACACACCCTGCCTCCTTTAGGGCCTTGATCAGAACACAGAAGATATTGTCGGCACTTGAGCGTGCAGCACTCTCCTGGGTGGGGCTACACACACACTGCCTCCTTTCGGGCCTTGATCAGAAGACAGGAGATATTGTCGGCACTTGAGGGTGTAGCACTCTCCTGGGTGGGGCTACACACACCCTGCCTCCTTTAGGGCCTTGATCAGAACACAGAAGATATTGTCGGCACTTGAGGGTGCAGCACTATCCATGGTGGGGCTACACACACACTGCCTCCTTTAGGGCCTTGATCAGAAGACAGAAGATATTGTCGGCACTTGAGGGTGCAGCACTATCCATGGTGGGGCTACACACACCCTGCCTCCTTTAGGGCCTTGATCAGAAGACAGAAGATATTGTCGGCACTTGAGGGTGTAGCACTATCCATGGTGGGGCTACACACACCCTGCCTCCTTTAGGGCCTTGATCAGAACACAGAAGATATTGTCGGCATTTGAGGGTGCAGCACTCTCCTGGGTGGGGCTACACACACACTGCCTCCTTTAGGGCCTTGATCAGAACACAGAAGATATTGTCGGCACTTGAGGGTGCAGCACTCTCCTGGGTGGGGCTACACACACCCTGCCTCCTTTAGGGCCTTGATCAGAACACAGAAGATATTGTCGGCATTTGAGGGTGCAGCACTCTCCTGGGTGGGGCTACATACACCCTGCCTACTTCCGGGCCTTGATCAGAACACAGAAGATATTGTCGGCACTTGAGGGTGCAGCACTCTCCTGGGTGGGGCTACACACACCCTGTCTCCTTTAGGGCCTTGAGCAGAAGACGGGAGATACTGTGAGCCCTTGAGGGTGTAGCACTATTCAGGGTGGCGCTACACACATCCTGCCTCCTTTAGGGCCTCAATCAGAAGGCAGGAAATTCTGTGAGTCATTGAGGGTGTAGCACTATCCTGGGTGGGGCTACACACACACTGTCTCCTCTAGGGCCTCGAACAGAAGGCAGGAGATTTTGTCGGCACTTGAGGGTGTAGCACTCTCCTGGGTGGGGCTACACACACCCTGCCTCCTTTCGGGCCTTGATCAGAAGACAGAAGATATTGTCGGCACTTGAGGGTGCAGCACTCTCCTGGGTGGGGCTACACACACCCTGCCTCCTTTAGGGCCTTGATCAGAACACAGAAGATATTGTCGGCATTTGAGGGTGCAGCACTCTCCTGGGTGGGGCTACATACACCCTGCCTACTTCCGGGCCTTGATCAGAACACAGAAGATATTGTCGGCACTTGAGGGTGCAGCACTCTCCTGGGTGGGGCTACACACACCCTGTCTCCTTTAGGGCCTTGAGCAGAAGACGGGAGATTCTGTGAGCCATTGAGGGTGTAGCACTATCCAGGGTGGCGCAACACACATCCTGCCTCCTTTAGGGCCTCGAGCAGAAGGTAGGAAATTCTGTGAGCCATTGAGGGTGTAGCACTATCCAGGGTGGGGCTACACACACTCTGCCCCCTTTAGGGCCTTGAGTAGAAGACGGGAGATACTGTGAGCCCTTGAGGGTGTAGCACTATCCAGGGTGGCGCTACACACATCCTGCCTCCTTTAAGGTCTTGAGCAGAAGATGGGAGATTCTGTGAGCCATTGAGGGTGTAGCACTATCCAGGGTGGCGCAACACACATCCTGCCTCCTTTAGGGCCTCGAGCAGAAGGCAGGAAATTCTGTGAGCCATTGAGGGTGTAGCACTATCCAGGGTGGGGCTACGCACACACTGTCTCCTTTAGGGCTTGAGCAGAAGACGGGAGATACTGTGAGCTCTTGAGAGTGTAGCACTATCCATGGTGGGGCTACACACACCCTGCCTCCTTTAGGGCCTTGAACAGAAGGCAGGAAATTCTGTGAGCCATTGAGGGTGTAGCACTATCCAGGGTGGCGCTACACACACACTGTCTCCTTTAGGGCTTGAGCAGAAGACGGGAGATACTGTGAGCCCTTGAGAGTGTAGCACTATCCATGGTGGGACTACACACACCCTGCCTCCTTTAGGGCCTTGAACAAAAGGCAGGAAATTCTGTGAGCCATTGAGGGTGTAGCACTATCCAGGGTGGGTCTACACACACACACTGTCTCCTTTAGGGCCTCGAGCAGAAGGCAGGAGATTCTGTGAGCCATTGAGGGTGTAGCACTATCCTGGGTGGGGCTACACACACCCTGCCTCCTTTAGGGCCTCGAGCAGAAGGCAGGAGATTCTGTGAGCTCTTGAGGGTGTAGTACTATCCTAGGTGGGGCTACACACACCCTGCCTCCTTTAGGGTCTTGAACAGAAGGCTGGAGATATTGTGAGCCCTTGAGGGTGTAGCACTATCCAGGGTGGGGCTACACACATACTGTCTCCTTTAGGGCCTCGAGCAGAAGGCAGGAGATTCTGTGAGCTCTTGAGGGTGTAGTACTATCCTGGGTGGGGCTATACACACCCTGACTACTTCAGGGTCTTGTTCAGAAGGCAGGAAATTTCATGAGGAGAAATGCACGAGGTATGACCCCTCGAAGAATGAGGATATCAGGAATGATGAGACAAGGGCCAATTAAAGCGGGAATGTGTAAGACTCCCTAGGTCACAGATACCCTAAGACCGTCGGATTTGGAAGAACAAAAGTTGACCGAGAGAAGTCGACAAAGATGATAAAGAGGATCCTGGCACAAGTACGTAGAAACAATGCCGGACTCATCTGGGGTCCCGTGGTCACCAACCGAGGTCCCACTAGTTATGAACCCCTGGGAGAAAGGTCGCGAGAGTGTATGATCTCGTAGTTTTGGACTCAATGCCCCTAAAGTTACTAAACGTCACCAGTACAGCTAGCCGTGGTCGGTACGGCATGGCTGCAGGCAGTCGCTCACATCCGGGAGGCGAGGAGGTTCGAATTTCCCCACCGGCAACCTTGAAGATGGTCTTCTTGTGTTTCCCATCTTCCTTCTAGGCAAATGCCAGGATTGGTCCCTATCTATAGGCAACAACCACTACCTTCCGAATCCTCGTCCTTACAACGGTTTCGGTGGCGTAGTCGGTAGCATGCTTAGCTTCTATGCCCAAGATCGCGGGTTCAAACCCGGCCGAATTCGTCGATTTTTAAGAGGGTACAAAATCCCTCAGTATGCCTTCCTTTGGAGGGGAAGTAAAGCTGACGGTCCCATGTCATAAATTTATGGCATGGCAAAGAACCTTCCACTAATTACACTTGTGTGAAGCTAAATTATAGGTTAAATTTTCCCAACGCTCTTAGGTTCCAACGTTCGTCGAGGAGCCGATTGCAGTGGCATCTAGTAAACTAGTTCTGAACAAGTAGTCGGCAAAAGTAGGAACTATTTGAAAATTCAATGTCTGCAGTCCTTACTTGAATTAAAAACAGATAACACTCACTAATACTACCATCACAATTAACACCAGTTATCAGACAGAATCTACACACACCCAAAGTACACGGGGCTACATTACCGCGTTGTCGCAGCCCCTATACTTAGGAACCAACAACCCAACTCGTCCTTACATTCACACTTTCTTCCGCCAGACAACACTCCACACGCGACAGTACTTGTAGCTAACCTCATGGGTGTCCGCATAGAAGAACCTATAAACTCTGGCGAGCCGGCACTAAAAGCCATGGGCTTAAAAATAAAAATAAAGAAAAGAAAATTAAACCTTAACGTCGTTCAAAATTTTGATTTCTCTTACTTCTAGCGTCTCTAAGCGTCATTTAAAATTTTTCAAACCATTGCTACCAACATAACGTTTAAGTGTCAATATGGAATTCCTAAAAAGTTACCAATTTCATTATTTTTTCCGAACGTGTAATTTTAAGTGCACGAGTGGGATACTCTATATGGTTACCAAGGCAACAAAATGAGCCATTACTATGAATTACATAAAATGCCACCTGATAATAATAATAACTAGCATTACCCGTCGCGGCTTTGCCCGCGAATATTCTAGTTGTAAAGAGTACACTTAACAAAATCTCAATCAAGAATGCTATGACTGATTTATCCTTGGTATGAATAATCAGACTTTATCAATTCAGCTACTGGTGCAGTGGTTAGGGGTTTGTCATTCCTTCATAGGTGTATCAGAGCGATGTTATTTTTCTGGGAATATCACAGACACTGTTAATTTAAGGGCCTTTAAATGTGGTTTTCGGAGACCCTTTATAGTCGGGTGAAAAAGACCTTTGGTACCACAATCACTCGTGAAAATTGCGTGAAAAATTCTAGAGTGCCCCTTGACCCCCTTAAGCGCATTATACTGTATGTATTGATGAATTTTACAGCTTAATTTGGTTCAGTGATAACCTTATAACCGTCTGGAAACTTTCACAGTAATGTAATAATTGGAATTGCATTGCGTTTGTGAGATTCTGTTACCATGGTTACCGTGTTGCATTATTTCATTGTAAATATACATGTTTTAAGGTATTTATTTAATTGTGAGGCATTTAATGAGTAAGTTAGTGCGTTTCGCTTACGCATTGGGTTATGCTAAACCTGTAGGTACCCCATATGTGTAGGTTGGCGTTAATGGGACCTTATTTTCGGTACAAAACTGGAATGGGACCTTAACAGAATAATATAGAGAGGGAAAATAATAATAATAATAATATATTCATTTGGAATAATTAAATGTCCCCCTACTGATATGGAGGAGATGTTTAGGACAATACGAACATTGTCGACCGAACATCGATACACCACTTCAAATATTAGCATGCATGTTCTCATTCCTGAGCGTAACATTTATAAACAAGTATTTCCGTGACGAACTAATGACTCTACTTTTCATAAAATTTAAGATTAATTTAATGATTAATCTATATAAATCTATCAAGAATAATGACGACATTCAATTGGTAATACTGGCATTTATGATTTGTTGGCAATATACCTGAAATATAGAAGCCCAATAGAGCACTAGAGTTTGTTTGAAATATTGTAGTTTTCGTCCATGGAATCTGAGACACTGAAAGTCTCTGGCTCAAATACTATGTAGTTGGTAGACCTGCTGACTCAGAGAATGTACACCATTATATCCCATACGGCATACACACAATTATATCCCTACGGCATACACACAATTATATAAAATTTCCTTGGTATCCATTAAATGTTATGGAAGTTAGATGCCGTTAAACATTGAACCTATCAGCACGCGTAGAATTATATTGGCAACACTGGCATGCATGGATTGTTCGAAATTAATGTGCAAAAGTATTGTCTATACACATGTGACAAATTTTGTTCTAGTTGCCAGCTACAGTGAGAATAGAGTTTAAAGGTATGGATATCATTATTTATCAACAGTGTTGGCAGTGATGACTCCAAAAATATGCCGAGTTATAGCTCATTACACATACGAAATTCGGTTGAAATTAATTTCTTAATATGAAAATTAGGCCAAATGTTTTTGAACGTTGATCTTATAAGCTAGCTTAGCCCTTTCAATTCCTGGGCACACAATTGTGTGGGTGAGTATTTCTGCGATTTCTTCGTTGGGACCGCTTTTGGACCCCAGAAAGCCTTGCATTAATATTGTGTGGTTACTGGCTACATGGAACTCCACTGTGAAGCTCCTTTTGAATTCCATGAAGTTCAGAGTTATGTTTGCTTTTCATCTACTGAATGGAAAACATGGCTGCCAGCAACCACCTAACTGGAGCAAAACATTTTATAAGCAATGACTTTGGAATAACGTTTTAAAATCTTAAAGTATTTATCCTAACTATTAATATGTAGCTAAAGTAGCCTAATTACGAATCTAATTACTAATGTTAACCTAGAGGTCGTGGTTGCCGCCAGCCATGTTGTACTTAGATAAAAAAAGGAAACAGATATCACAATTTCATGGAATACAAAAGGAGCTTCATATTTGAGTTCTATGAGGCCAGTAAGCACGCAATCTAAGCACGTCGGTCTGGGGCCCAAAGCGATCTTATCTTAGATAAACAAATACTCACCCGCACCAAGTGTGTGATGACCAGATGAAAAATGAATATTTGGGATTGAAAGGGTTAGAATTATGTTGGTACGACTAACGTTGAAGATTTACTCTCTCTAAAACATCTTAGACTTAAAGTTTCCAAAATTTAACGAAATAAAAGTCCTTATACAAATGAGATTCAAAGTGATTTTAATCCATTGTCCAGGAAACTTGGAATACTGTAGTTGAAGAGTGGGGAATCAGTAATAAAATACTTACAACTCTCTGGTCTGAATTCACACGGAAACTAGAATAAAGCGATCAAAACATAACGTGTGCATTAACAAGGCTCCTCCCTTAGTGGAAACTGTACAAAATTAGTTTCCTGTCAGATTCTTTAAAAAATATGTTATTAAGGCTATTGATTAAACATATGAAATAATTTCAACTCATTGCAAAACATTTCTGCTGTATTAACGTGGCACTAACTAAATAGCTCAGTTACTTATAAGCAATATGCTCCTACCCCACAAACTACTGAAACAATTGTTATGAAAATGTATCAACATTTACCTTTATAACAAAGAAGTATACAAAACATGCAGCAGAATCCGAGATAACATACGAAAACGAAGGGTTACATTCTTTGGACATATTTCAAGTATGCCTGACGACAAACTCACTAAGATTTTTTTTAACCACTTCAACAAGCCCAATAGAAAAGGCAACTCTTATGAAAAATGGTTTGCTAACACCAAAGAAATGAACATCACTGATCAAGACATCTGCAACAGAACCACTTTCAGAAATAAGATACACACATTTGAGAGGTTCCTAGAGCCAGAAACAGCCACCAAGAAGAAACAACATTAGACAGCTGAGAAGAAAGAAGCTGTGAGCTAGAGAATGAAGGAATTCTGGCGCCAAAGATAACTGAAATCATGAAGAGTTATTTACGTGGTCCTTAGTTGGACAAAAAGATAAAATAGTTAAGTTACTGAAAAGGCACCGATTTTAAAGGGGTGAAACTTAATAAAATTGGAGAAGATTCCGTGGCTTGCAAACCAAATTAGAATCATGATTCCAGTCCTTCAAACGTTTTATTTGTAAATGTTCCTTTGATAAGTTCAAAAAGTTTTGAAACAATGCAATTGTACTGAAGTTACATAAATACTACAACCATTACTCTAGGTCAGATAAGGCCACATGTGCACATTAAGATACTGTGACAATTTCAAGTAGATCGGTGCAGTGATTTTCGAGATAATGTACCTTTTTTTTAAACTTGCGAATTGACCGCTTAGGATCACGCTACAATTTCACTGTTTTAGTTGTAATTTCCTGTGCCTCCAGTACTCCTTCATACGATCGCTCTGCTGCTGCCGTTGTTCGGCCGTCCAAGCTCTTCCGGTCTTTGTAGCTCGTCTCTCGTCATGAAACCCTTCCAAATTGTGTATACTGTTTCGAAACGTATCCCTTTCCAACATTTGGCCTCTGGGATGTTAGATCTTTCAGGGTCTTTCCGACTTTCTTTAATCCATGATGTAGTTGTTTTTTGTTCCAGAAGTAGTCAAATAACTGCTTGGTTAATCTGGATTTGTCCAATCTGTGCATGTGTCCAAGAATTATTAGCCTCCGTTACCTCATGGTCGCAGTGATTTTTCCTACATTCTGGTAGACTTCGGCGTTGCTCCGAAGATTTCATCCGGTTTCCGTCTGGATTGGGCCGATGATTTTACGCAGGATTCTCCTTTCCAGGACCTCCAACTTCTCTATCCTATAGTTCATTGAAAGGCATTCACAGGCGTAGATGCATTCTGTTTTGACTACAGTGTCGTAGTGCTTTATTTTGGCGTTCCAGGAAATGCATTTCTTGTTATAGATGTTTCTTGTAAGCGATAATGTACCTTATTCGCCTAAAGATAAAAGTCGTAAGAAATGGCTGTCAAGAAAATGTCTGCAAAGGTAGATGAATAAAGATTTGGTAGATGTTCGCCAAAGTTGCCAAACTTCAAAAACCCTTATCTGGGAAACAGATTAATATTTTTGCTCCAAACTAACTTCCTATGATATTTCATTATGTTGAGAACCGAAAACATCAGAAAAGAGAAAATTGAATTTTTCAACCAAAACCGAAGTCAATGTTGGAAAACAGCCATCGAGTCTAATAATTTGAACACCTCTAGTGTATATTTGAGACATTTTTGATGGATTCATTCTTAAGGTCTAATTAACTATTATCTACTGTAATTATCAGTGAGTACTGAATGTGTAAAGAAATGACGACACCTCTCCCGGCTCAGGTTGGCTCGGGGTGCAAGCACGCCCCATTGCGACACTGTCGTTTCCCCCCGGACGTCGCTATTGATTACAATACGTAGCATATCCTACACACACACGTCGATACTTCCTTTCGCAACACCCGTCACGTACAGTCACGGCCAACAAAACTGTGCTCGCTCAGGTGACGACGTGGGAATATACAGCGCCAAGGGGTCGTCCACATTATAACATAATCACAAGGCAATAGTCTACCTAATATTTCTGATATCCTCAAAATGTATCCCTATAAATAAATGAGATAAGAAACACAAGGTCAGAGACTCAGGGACATCAATTTAAATAACGTTACAGATTCCAGAAGTGGTTTGAGGGCAAATAGTCGCAAGAAATTACGAACAATTGAAGAAAATTCCTACTTTATTTTCTATCAAAATTATATTTGGAACCTCTTTATGATCTGAAAAAAGAAAGTATCCTTTGAACAAGGTAAGGCTTCTGCTAATTTTATAACCAACACAAAAATGGCCTTTACATTCAACTTATAAGGTAAGGCTTCTGATAATTTTTAAGTAAAACAAAAGTGACCTTTACATTCAACTTACAAGATAAGGCTCCTGCTAATGGTATAAGCAACACAAAAATGAAATTTACATTCAACTTACAAGATAAGGCTTCTGCTAATTTTAAAACCAACACAAAAATGACCTTTTCATTCAACGTACAAGATAAGGGTCCTGCTAATTCTATAACCAAAACAAAAGTGACCTCTACATTCAACGTACAAGATAAGGCTCCTGCTAATTTTATAACCAACACAAAAATGACCTTTACATTCAACTTACAAGATAAGGCTTCTGATAATGGTATAAGCAACACAAAAATGACCTTTACATTCAACATACAAGGTAAGGCTCCTGATAATGGTATAAGCAAAACAAAAATGACCTTTACATTCAACTTAGAAGGTAAGGCTTCTGATAATGGTATAAGCAACACAAAAATGACCTTTACATTCAACATACAAGATAAGGCTTCTGCTAATTTTATTAGCAACACAAAAATGACCTTTACATTCAACTTATAAGATAAGGCTTCTGCTAATGGTATAAGCAACATAAAAATGACCTTTACATTTAACATACAAGGTAAGGCTTCTGATAATGGTATCAGCAACACAAAAATGACATTTACATTCAACTTACGAGGTAAGGCTTCTGATAACGGTATAAGCAACACAAAAATGACCTTTACATTCAACATACAAGACAATGCTTCTGCTAATTTTATTATTATTATTATTATTATCATCATTATTAGCCATTGATAAATCCCATAAAGGGCAAAGGCCTCCTGCTAGCAGGGTAGCTCTGAGATATTTCATCAGATGAGCTAGGCTGATGAACATTTACCTTAATATTGTAGTAACTTAAAACTAATTGTTCTGACTATTTACACTCTTTTTCATCTTCCTCACAAATGGTCGTATTATGTTAAACATTTTCACTCGTAAAACTTGGACCTAGTTCATATATCCTGAAGATTTATCTAAGCTGACGATGAGTCTAGAGATGTTTCAAACAAACTGTTTCGACGACAGTCCTCCACGAATTCCGTTGACCTGCCGCTCACATCCACTGCTTCCCCATCGTCGACTGGAACTCGTCTGACCATCTCGTCTTCGGACGGCCGGGGTTCCTTCTTCCATCTCTGGGCTCCCACACTGTAGTTGAGTAGGCCCACCTTGCGTGATCCATTCTCACTACATGGCCTGCCCATGTCCATGTCAGTTTCTTGGCCCTTGTGATGACATCCTCTAGTCCTGTCCTCTTCCTGATTTCCCCGTTTCTAATTCTGTTCCTTAATGTAATACTTAGAAGTTTTCTCTCCTTTTCCCTCTGACACACTTCCAACTTCGAAGCTTGCTTCTTAGTTAGTGACCACGTTTGTGCTCCATAGAGGAGAACGGGAAGTACACACGAGTCCATCACTCGCCTTTTTGTCTCTGCTGTTCAATATGAAGGACAGGCTCCAGAATTTTTGCCATGCTGAAGATATCCGCCTGTTGATTTCCTTATCCATATTTTTCTGAAAAGATAGCGACTGGCCCAGATAGACAAAGTTTGACACATATTCTACTTCTTTTCCTTTCACCATGAGTTTCTTTGCTTCATGATTTGTCATAACTTTTGTCTTGCTGGGATTGAGGCTCAAGCCCACTTTTTTGCTCTCCTCATGCAGCTCTTTTAACATTTCTTCCAGCCTCAAACTCGATTTTGCAAACAGGATCACATCATCGGCGAATCGTAAGTTCGTCAGTCTATTTCCATTGATTGTGATTCCGTATTTGTGCCCCCATTTTAACTTCCGAAATATGTCCTCTAAGACGCTTGTGAACAGTTTAGGTGACAATGGATCGCCTTGTCTTACGCCTCGCTGTAGATAGAATTTATCGCCTTCTTTTTCCATTCTGACTTTTGCCCAACTGTTTAAATACAGTTTTGAAAGCAACCACAAGTACTTCGTGGGGATCCCTTGGTTGTGTAGTGCTTTCATGACGCTTGGTTGGTCCACCGAGTCGAAGGCTTTCGCATAATCTACGAATGCTATGTACAACTTCAGATTATACTCTTCGGCCTTCTCTATTATTTGCGTCATGGTTTGCAGGTGATCTGCTGTCGAGTATCCTGCTCTGAATCCAGCTTGCTCTGTGGGTTGATTTTCATCCAGAGTTCTCGTAATTCGGCGAAGTATTATTTTTGAGATAGGAATCTCTGTTACGCGGGCTTATAGGCCGTATTCTAAGGACATTTTGTCGTCCTGACGTTCCGCTGAATACTGCGTTCAGCATGTTCACAGGTTACATTAAGCGAGGTAAAACAAGTAAAGAGAAGATATATAAATAGTCAACAACCCACACATAGAAGCTACCATAGCAACGGCGTACCACATAAAAGTAATGGATCAAGGACAGGGCTGCTCGTCTGTTGCATCTTCTCGTCTACGACGGTCAATGAGGGCAGGCTCTAGGGGATTAAGGACTGGAAGCCAAGCTCTGTTCACACGTTCTGCTTCCTCCTTAAGATTGAAGCTTCAGGATTTCAATGGCCTCCCTTTGTAGCCTGGCATGATAAGACACCGTGGTGGACAGAACTTCGGTGTCTCCATATCTTATATCGTGACCTGCGAGTAGCGAGTGTGCTGCTACAGTGGTTTTATCTGTTTGTCCCAGCCGGCTGTGTCGTTCGTGCTCCTTGAGGCGAGTGGCAATACTTCTTATCGTTGTTCCAATATATACTTGGCCACAATCACACGGGATTTTATAAACCCCTGCCGCGGTATGAGGATGTCGCTTGTATAGATTGGACATAAGACTCACCGGTCTGTAGTTGTCTAGGTTATCTCTGTTGTCTTTCTTATGTAATAAGATGATGGTGTTCGCTGTCCACTGCTCTGGGATTTCTTCCCTGGATAAAATGTCATTAAATAATTCGGTTACTGGTGAAATAAGTTACTCTATTCCTATTTTCAAGAGTTCGTTGAAAATACCATAATCTCCAGGGCTCTTTCCAAGTTTCAAGTCCGAGATCGCAGATCTCACTTCGCTCGGAAGAATTGGCAACACTTCGTCTGTTTTTATTAGCAACACAAACATGACCTTTACATTCAACTTATAAGATAAGGCTTCTGCTAATGGTATAAGCAACACAAAAATGACCTTTACATTCAACATACAAGAAAAGGCTACTGCTAATGGTATAAGCATCACAAAAATGACCTTTACATTCAACTTATAAGGTAAGGCTTCTGCAAATCTTATACGTAAAACAACTAACGTATTCTTTTGGTGATTGCAATTATCATTCCATGAACCATAGAGGCACAATCCATTCAACGATTAGTTAAGTTATTACCTAATCATTTCGTTTATTCTCGTATGATGGTAGTATGGGGAAGTACATGTATATAGAGTCAAGGTGTGGTAAAGGAAATGCAGCCAGTTCTCAGTTGTGATCTGCAGTATTCTGTGAGAAACATTTAGTGTAGTGAGGAGAGTCTCCCCACATCGCTCAATATTTAGACCGACCCTGCTGTATGGAAGTGAGAGTTGGGTAAATTCAGGATATCTGTTACATAAGATAGAGGTAACTGATATGAGAGTAGCAGGAATGATTGCTGGGACGAATAGATAGGAGCTATGGCAGGAAGGTACTCGTAATGTACAGATAAATGCTAAATTAGAAATGAACACGCTAGATGAAGTTGCTCCTATGAGCCGGCTTAGATGGTGGGATCATGTCAAGAGAATGGGAGAGGAGAGATTACCTAAGAAGTTGATGAGTTCGGCTGTAGACGTCAAGAGAAGCAGAGGTAGACCTAGGAGGCGATGGTTAGATTCAGTGTTCAACGATCTCAAAGTGAGAGGTGTAGAAGCAGAGAAGACCGCAGTGCTAACTGCTGATAGGGGAACATGGAGGTGACTTGTTCACAAACTAGACTGGACGCTGAATAGCAAAACAGTCTCATGTGAAAATGTATGTGCGTGTAATGTAAATTTTGGCAATTTTCTGTAGTATAAAACATTTTTATTGGACTATTTTATAATTTTTATTATTGTTTTCATATTTTTGACGGTTTTGATACACTTTTGCAAAAGGTATTGGATATTATCGAAACATAAACATAGAACGGCAGCGTTAATTACAATGTTGTTATCGGCGACGACTACGATTCTAGAAACTGATAATAAATACCACTTACGTCAACTTTCATTGCACTCTCTAGCCTAGCGGAATTTATTATCCTCTTTTATTTTGACAAAACTTTCATTTATTTACGGTAGAGCGTCAATAATCCGAACGTCAAAAATCCGAACGCCCGCTTTAAACATGTGAACTCGATTTTGCACACGGCGCTGTGAGAGGACAATGACCTTGGGAGTGTTTGTTTTGAACCATCCACTCCCCTTCCCCTCCCCAGCGAGCCAGTCTATTTTTAACCCTGTCAGTTCAGTTGCTTCACTTGTTCAGTAGTGTAGCTGTAGTTGCATGTTGTGTTTCGTAGTGCGTACATAATTTGTATTTTAATTACAGTACTGTGTGTGTGCCTTCTACAGTGTCGTATTATGGCGTCATGAAGCGAATGAAGGATTAGGCCGGCAGAAAACGAGTGTCGAAACTCACACAACCCAAAATTTGCAAGTTATTCAAATAAAAAAATTAGTGATTTCGTACAGTTGTGTTTATTTTCTTGTGAATACATGCGCACAGTAGATATATATGTAAATTTGTATATATGTAGTGAATTGTTTTTGTAAAATGAGTACATGAGTAAAGATACAAATAAATCAAAGTACAATATGTATGTAAGTACATAAAGTGTTTATTTGTATTTATCTTTACATTTTTAGTGTAACTAGGAATTTCAAGGTTATGTTCGAAAATCCGAACAAATAAGAAATGCGAACCCCCCCCCCCCCCCGTCCCAATTAGTTCAGATTTTCGACGCTCTACTGTATGTATTGGAATTTTTGAACTGGCTTTCACTAATTTTAACTAATTCTTATTGTTTTCTTTTCTTTTCGTCGGATTTTGACTAATTTTGAGTTTTTGTGTTGTTTTGGATTTTTTTAACTTTTGTTACTAATTTTGATTTTGTTTCGTACTTTGGTTGAATTTATTTTTTTGTATTTTCTTAGATTTTAAGTATTTAACGTTTTTAATATTTTTGACCCTTTTTTTTTTACTATTTTTGATTGTTGTTTTGGGTTTTATGGATTTTGACTAATATTGAATTTTTTGTGCGTTTTTATTTTCTTATATTGACTAATATGCTTAGTATTTTAGGACTGACAAACCCTAGTGAGGATTTGACAAAAGGGAGAAGTGTATCCCGGTATCGTCGCAGACACGAACTCTACCGTTCTAGGGTTAATCTGAGGATGAATATGGAGGTATGAACATATTCACAACACATTGTCGATCTGAAGACCAAAGTAACTTTGCTCAGTCCTTACTTCTTGGAAATATCCACATTCTTGGAGAATCACCTGTGCTTGCTGATAATTGCCGAGCGAGGGTAGAAGGACAGACTACAGTGCAAGTGCAACCATACGAGAGTTGTCTGATGCGATTGTTATTTCAAATGTATTTAAAATGCCCAATTATGGTGTTTGAAGCCAATTTTAATTGCTGCCTTAGTAATCGAAATTCGATGCTTCTCAGTTGGTCAACACGATTGTACCCAATTATTGTGAAAAGAAAAGCCAATCTCATGTAATAATTTCTTTTCAGGATTAGGGAACAACCCATCAGAATTACTTACAATCGTCTTGACCAACTGGAAATCATCAAATTTCGATAAAATTCCCAAGTTAAAGCTGTTCATTTCAAACAAATAATTTTGGAATTCAGTTAGGATTTCTTTTTTCTACCGATGATGAAATTCATACCTGCGAAATAGGCTGTGTGAAGTGAAAGTTTAGGTTTGCATTTCTTTATGTGTTGATATTATGTCAGAAACATAAATACCCTATATTAACTCTATGAATAAATTCATTGTAAAATTTCATCGAAACATGTAGGTCATCCTTTAAAGTTTTCGGGTGATTTTATTGAATTTTTGCCGTTATTTTATAGATCAGAGCCCTTTAAGTTCGGATAATAATAATAATATCGTATAGTGCCGGGTGAATGCTTTGTTAATTGACACCCAGAGGGCAGCTTGCATGTCGCATTTCGTCGTTCCTGTGAACGCTATGAAAGTCAAGGAGGTTAGATACCTAAGCTCCTTGACACTACAGCGCTTTCTAGTAGAGAATGGAGGAACTTTGTGTTGGCGGAAAATACCGAGATTAATTTTGCCATTAAACACGGCCTACGGAATTCAAATGGGTTCTTTAACATGCCAACAACGTATGACATCCATGTTGTGATTTTTGTCGCCTTTCAAAAATCACTTACCACGGCCAGGGGCAAACCTGCAAGCTTGGGGTTGGTAGTCCGACACGTTCGGAAAAGGCATCAGACAGGCATGTGTTTTGTCACCACTCCTATTCAACATCAATGGGGAGTGGATCATCAGAAAAGCCACCGAGGATTGGAAAGGTGGCGTTCAAATAGGTGGCAAGACAATCTCCAGCCTCCGCTACGCAGATGGTACTATGATGTTGGCTAGTTCGGAGGAAGAGCTGGCAATCTTTTACAACGCACTGAAAGGTTCAGTGAAAAAGCAGGCCTTACTCTAAACCGAACCAAGTGTTACTTGATGGTAGTGGACAGACAGCGTGCATTACCTCGTCCCTTCCAGCTAATACGAGATATCGATAGCAAGGAAGAAATAGTCAACCTAGGAGTTAGCATTTCCACTAAGGGAAACTGTGAAGGAGAAATTAAAGGAAGAATAGAAAACATTGTCTAGTCTAACGAGAATATGGAAAGATTATATCACAAGGAAACAAATAAGCGACTGGTTCAAGCTTTGGTATTTCCTATCGTCACGTAGGTTCTGAGTCCTGGACCATAAATGCCGCATGTCGTAGGAGAATCGAAGCCTTCGAGATGATGTGTTATCGAAGAATGCTACGAATATCGTGGGTAGCAAGAAAAACAAATTCTGAAGGAGCTAAGGATTGCTCCTAAAGCACGCTTACTCCTAAACATCCAAAGGCAAATGTTGACATTTTTTGGCCATGTCATCCGGCGAGACGGAATTGAGAAGCGTACCATTCAGGGTAACGTTGACGGAAAACGGCTGAGGGGGGTGCCCCTTGACCAGATAAAGAGTCTGACTAATCTGCCCCTACAGAAATTAATGCACACAGCAGAAGACCGCGGTGTATGGCGAGGTATTGTTAAAAGAATTGCGTGAAGGGGCACGACGTTTGAAATCGAACTACGACCAAGAAGAAGAAGGAGAAGAAACACTACTAGGCCAACAAAACCCGCGCCTTGGTGATGACTCTACGTCCGGAGTGCGTATTCTGAGATCACACAAGATCTCCAACTTATGATAATAATGTTATTGGTTTTACGTCCCTTTAAACTACTGTGACTTTTTAGGGACGACGGGATGCCAGAATTTAGTCCCGAATGGGATCTTTAACGAGCCAGCAAATCTACTACTCCCTCGCATTTGCACACCCTCAAATGACGGTTGACTCCGCCAGGATTCGATTCTGACCAACTTTTGAATGAGGTTTGATGCAGTCCTCCATACCTCCCTGTCCTCAGCTATTCGTTTCATCTCTACATAGCTAGCACACCATACATCTGAGGCAATCTGTTTAATATATTCTAACCTTATTATATATTTCGCATGGCATGAACATGCAATATACAATTATTTACATACACAGTATTTACAAATAAATGTATCCAGATATATACAAGTAGCTTCAGTGTTGCTACAGCTGGATATCTAATTTCTCTAGCCGTTCTACAGCTTCATCACTAGCTTGACGTATCTCCTTCATTGTACCATTCAACCTTTGGAGTGCGCAATCCATAGCGATGTGACTGATGGTCTGAGGCACATCTGTACAGTTGCAGAAAGGATTCTCGGCAATTTTCCATTTGTGCTTCCAGAACTGACATCTACCGTGTTGAGTTCTTATATGATTCAGCGACATCCAGATTTTCCTGGGAAGGTCGAAACCAGGGGGTTGATTCTAACCTTGGTCTACATCTACACTTCATATTCTCGACCCGCCCTTCCATAATTAAGTTTGCTCTTTCTGAGTGTTTTGGTAAGTGTGCTACCAACCCATCTCTTCTCTTCATTAGCAGTCAAAAGAAAAACGTCTCTCCTCTCCCAATTGTCTTAAAATCTCTTCATTTGTTAATCTATCTACCCATCTTCATCATTCTCCTGTAACACCACATGTCGATTCTCCTCTTTTCAGCTGCTCCAACAGTCCAAGTTTCACTTCCATAGAGCGCCACGCTCCAGACAAAGGCTTTCAAAAATTACCTTCTAATACCTAAATCTATATTTGATGTCAACAGATTTCTTTTCTCTAGAAATGGTTTCCTTGCCTGAGCTAACCAACGTTTTATATCCTCTTTTCTTCGTCCATCAATGGTTTTTTTCTTCCTAAGTAGCAGAAATCTCCTACTTCATTTAGCTTTTCACCCGCCAATTTGACGTCCATAGGGGTTTCTGATTTCGATAGGCTGCATTCGATAATTTGGATACTAAGTATATTTTGATTCCATGTACTACTACTACAACAACAACAACCGTATTAGTATTATTATTATTATTATTAATAATAATAATAAATATAATAAGAATCCATTATTATTAATATTAACTTTAATTCAAACACCATCTCCCCCTAACTTGTGAAAACTCTTCGCTAATGTATTCCACCATCCTACTTCGTCATATCATTATGGCCAATAATGCTGATCTTTGCCCCGAGTAGATGATAGAAATTTGAACATCGATTATTAGTTATAGTTATTGTTGTTTTAAGGGACGGAACTACGAGGTCATCTGCCCCCTAAAAATCAATTCCACAAGTACACTTTTCTTTTAAATTAATGCAGCCAATGACCATGTACTTTTATTATCAGGACGGCTCAGGGAAGGGGAATTGGAAGGAACCATCCCAGCATTTGCCTGGTGGTGACAATGGGAAATCACGAAAACCATTTTCAGCACGGCCAAGGTGGAATTCGAACCCTACCTCTCCCCATGCCAGCGAGGCACGAGGTAGCGCGTCAGTGTTCTCAGCCGCCGCGGCCGGTACAAGCACACTTTATTCTGTACTGGCTATATAAAAAGATTCCTACCTGAAATTGCAATCATCCTACTTACGGTGTAAGTATGTAGTTAGTTTTAGTTGTAAGTACATAGTTAGTTCGTTTATTAGATATAGTTCATTTTTCCATTAGACTGTGGTGGGTGAGTGTGTCTGGTGGCAGTTACATTGTTTATTACATATAGTTCATTGTTCAATTAGACTGTGATGTCTGAGGGTGCATGTGAGTGTGCATGGTGGCAGACTGTTTTAGTGGTAGTATTTTGTTGTTGGTGAAACTTAAGTATTTTTTCGTTAGTAGAATTCTGTTATTTAATTGTTAGTAGAAGGTTATTATTTTTGTTAGTAGAATTGTTCTATTACTTTATTCTAAAAGGGAATAGCAGCCTTTCAGAATAAGTCAATTCTTTACTTGTCTTATAGACGGTTAAGATATTGATAACATTAGCCAACTAATGGCTACACTGCGTTCGGCTGTACGGCTGAAAGCAATGGGAAACTACAGCTAATGCTACTCCCGAGGATATGCACCTCTCTATGCATAATTCAGGACAGGGACACATGGGGAGTTGCATCAAACCAATCAAAAGACTGAAGAATCAAACAACAACGGTGTTGCTAAGATTGTTATCACAGCACTGGACTGAAAATACCTTCCTTACCCATTCGATCATTGACGTGTGTACACGTGTGTACGGGCTTACCACTACAGGGAACACTAAAACACAACACAACATGACACAGCTACTGATGCGTATCCACTTGCTACAAACGACCACAAGATAAGTGAATGGAAAAGAAAGTCTCTCACGGATACAGCTAGGCCGTGCATGAAAGTGCAGGAACTACAGTCATTATCATATTTGCGGTTGAAATATAAGATTCCAAAGTTTCTTAACCTGTGGACTTTCGGGATGGGTCACCATAGCCAAAATAATATACTGTATTAGTTTTTTGTAGACTGTACAATGCATTTTCTTAATATTAACAAGTAGTTCCGTGGAGAGCTATACAGCCTATTTTCATATATCCTACTCATGTTAATTGCCTCTATCAACATACAAAATTTCAGTTTGAAGGTTGTGATAGACTCGTAGATATTGAGAACCGTCTAAATATTTCAGATGGTTCGCAGGTTGGAATTTTATTTTTTGTACTATTACATGAAGATTATTGTGTACGTGTGATATTCAAACTTCAATCGCATGGTTAGAACACAAGAAGTAAAAACGAGATTTTAAAATTTCGCAGAGCTGCCATCTTGTGGTTATGAAAACATTTGAAATAAATAAGATGCCAGTTGATTAATATTTGTATAAGCATCTAACGTGCAAAGTTTCACTGCACTCGGATGGTTAAATCGCGAGAAATGTCCATTTAAATATGTATACTTCACGTCGCCGCCATGTTGGATTTGTGCTCACCAGGTTACTGAAAGTCCTATAGGTGAACTTATGTTCATAGCCTCTATGAACATAAACAATTCAGTTTAATTGCTGTAAAAGATTCGTAGATATTGAGAACCGTCTAAATATTTCGGATGCTCGCCATTTTGGATTGTTATATGTATAGGCCATAGAGTTATGTACCTTTAAAGGAAAATTATTGTGTAGGCTCATTATTTAAACTTTCACTTCGATCGCATGATACGACACAAGAAATAAAAACTTAATTTTAAAATTTCGCACAGCCGCCATCTTGAGGTTATGTAAACAATTGAACTAAATTAGATGCCAGTGCATTGCAATATGTATAATCATTTACTGTACCACATTTCACTGCGCCCAGAAAGTTAAATCACGAGAAAAGTCTATTAAAATGTTTCACCTTCGCTTGGCCGCCATGTTCGTTTTGTACTTAAAGGGTTATGAAAGTTATATAGATAAACTTGTACTAGTGGATTTTATCACCGTACAAAATTTCAGGGTGATATCTGTAATAGTTTCGGAGATATAGAATGCAGGTGAAATATTTCACACGGCCGCCATTTTGAGGTTATGTAAACAATTGAACTAATTAGATGCCAGTGCATTGCAATGTGTATGAACATTTGCTGTACCAAGTTTCATTACGTTTGGATGGTTAAATCGCGAGAAAAGTCTATTTAAAAGTCTCAACTTCGCTTGGCCGCCATGTTGGATTATAGTTACCAGGTGTTTGAAAGTCTCATAGGTGAACTTCTAGTAGTGCTCTCTATCACTGTACACTATTTCAGGGTGATATCGGTATTAGTTTCTGAGATACTGAATGTTGGTGAAATATTTCGCACAGCCGTCATGTTGGATTGGTGAGAGATAATAAAATTTGAAGTGCACGGCCGGGGTCGGTCGGAATGGTGGTATGATCTTACCGAGTTTCATTGAAATCGCTCCAGCCGTTTAGAAGTTATTAGGGGACACACACACACACACACACACACGCGCGCGCGCACACACAGACACACGGACAAAATGTGATCTCATAAGCCTTTTTTTTTTCATAAAATGAAAATAGGCTAAAAATTCTATTAAAGAGTGAACAGAAATTTTGACTTAAAACGTGAATGCGGTAAAAAATATGTTTTTGTGGTTTATTTTGGGGGCTTTGTGAGATCGTGGTCATGTATCATCGTGTAGATCGGTGTGTGTATGGAAGTTGTCTGATAACGTGTGTCACTGTGATGTCTGTACTAGCGTGTGTATTTGTAAACCAGGTAAGATTTGGGTAGAAAGCGACCGTGGCCATACGTTAGGTACCATCCCGGCATTAGCCTGGAGTAGAAATGGGGAATCCACGGAGAACCACTTCCAGGATAGCTGAGATTGGATTCGAACTCATCTCTTCTCAGTTTTACCTCACGAGGCTGAGTGTACACCATTCGTTCTAGCCCACAGATCAGAATTACATTTCTTGGCTGAGCCAGGAATCGAAGTCTGACCTCCACAGTGACAGCCAAGAATGTTAAATTGATTTAGGGCATGATGTAGAATGGGGTCGTGTGAAAATAACTCAGCACAGGGGTGTTTATTCATCTGGAAATTCAAAGCAGTTAAAAGGTTAAGAGATAAACTGTAATACAAAGTGGGAAAACATATCAGCATAACAAAAGACAATTTTTCCTGAACTGTTGACGGGTTACGCGAGAGTAGAGAATTAGCAGATTGGCGTGCCCGAGTTCATTCGAGTGCAAACCAGTATGGTAGTAGAGCATGGTAAGAAGTGGAAGTGCGCTATGGACGGGTGTGTGGGAATAGTGTTTATCACTGCATACAGAGCGTCTATAGTGACGACGTCATGTCCCATTTAACAGACGGGCGCTGGTGTTTAATTGCTAGAAGAAGACTATCTGAGTCGAGTAAAACCCAAGACTCTTAGACAGAACCTGTACAAGAGCAGTAGTAGCTTTAATGAACGTCAATAGTATTCGTAGTTTTTAATCAACATCTTGTTGAATTCAGTGGATACAATTTGATTTATCGCCAAGCCGCGCCTGTGTCGTGTTGTAACGACGTGAAAACTAATTTTGTGAAGAGGGAGAGAAAGAGAGAGAGAGAGAGAAGAGAAGAGTCTGCTTGGGACATACTAATTGGAAGGCAAGGAGACGAACTTTGGTTTTAATTGAGTATTGAGAAGAGAGGCAGCTTTTATCTTCATAATAAATAATTAAAAAGCGAAGTGCATGGATTACTGTGTTTCTCTCTACCCCTTAAGTGGGATTAGTGGGGTATTCAAAATCCTAAAATTAAAAAATTAAATAAAAATCCTAATAATAACACATATCACCGTAATAAAACCTTAATGGCATATAATAATAATTAAGGCCGAAAGAATCCTGTTCCAACAAAAATTAACTTTCTTGACAGAGCGGGGAATCCAGCCCAGGCATCCACAGTGGCAGCCTAGAACACTAGCCACTATGCCAACAGGTGGACCAGGAAGTTTGTAGACCACCTCGAGGTGTGGTTGCTAGCGCTTGTTGGCCTGGAGGTCCGCGTTCGATTTCCGGCTCTGCCAAGAAATTTACAACTGGGCTGAAGCGGGGTATACTCAGCCTCGTGAGGCAAAACGGAGAAGAAAAGGGTTCGATTCTTACCTGAGCCATCCTAGAAGTTTTTTTCCATTGTTTCCCCACTTCAACTCCAGACAAATGCCGGGATGGTACCTAACTTAAGGCCACGGCCGCCTCCAAACCATATGCTACCTTGATTACAACTGCAGACTAGTACAGACATCACAGTGACACTGGTTATCAGACAATATCTGCACACACCCAAGTACACGGGATTGCATGACCACCAACTAGATATTTACACATTATGTGGTTTGAAGCCATTTTTCATCAGAGGTTTGGTGCTTTACAGTCGGTCAACACGAAAATTACATGAGATTTAAATACAATAGCATATCCTATTTTATTTATTTGTAAGCCTCCGTGGCTTAGGCGGCAGCACGCCGGCCTCTCACCGCTGGGTCCGTGGCTCAAATCCCGGTCACTCCATGTGAGATCTGTGCTGGACAAAACGGAGGCAGACAGGTTTTTCTCCGGGTACTCCGGTTTTTCCTGTCAACATTTCATTCCAGCAACACTCTCCACTATCATTTCATTTCATCTGTCATTCATTCAATCATTGCCCCAGAGGAGTGCGTCAAGCCTCGGCAGCCGGCACAGTCCATATCCTCGCCGCTAGATGGGGGCTTCATTCATTCCATTCCTGACCCGGTCGGAGACTGGAAGCAGGCTGTGGATTTTCATTTTTTTCATATCTTGTTTTATTAATCTCATGTTTTTTTATTCAGGATTAGGGTATAACCCAACTCGTTTGGGTACATTCGTGTTGACCGATTGAAAAGCACCAAATGTCTGTAGATATTAACAGCTATCCACAATTTCTAGATTCTTGCTATCTCGTGAATAACCTGTTTAATCCCTGCTAGTGCTGCCAACTTAAGCGGAAAGTCACTAGATGTAGAGACTTTTACGGAGCCTACGCTTTGACGAGAAAATACTGCAAATGCAGTACTGTTTAAATAGGTAGCCTATTTAATGAGTTTTCTTTTTGAAGTTACCATTAGTGATAATCAACAATTACCAACAATGGAAACGTTACATCTACATATTATGTCCGACACGTAACAAGAACTCTTACAATATAACAGCAAGAACACGGAGGTTGAGTGGATATCGTGTCGGTCTACTAACCCCAAGATTGCAGGTTCGCTCCTGGCCGTGGTAAGTGATTTTTGAAAGGCGGCAAAAATACGATACGCATGTCATACGATGTTGGCATGTCAAAGAACCCATTTGAATTCAGTAGGCCGAGTTCATAATGGCAAAATTAATCTCGGGAGTTTCCGCCAACACAAAGTTCCTCATTTCTCTACTAGAAAGCGCTATAGTGTTCAAGGAGATTAGATATCTAACATCTAACCTCCTTGACTTTCATAGTCAAGGAACAACGAAATTCGACATGCAAGCTACCCTCAGGGTGTCAAATAACAAAGCTTGCACCCGGCATCCGAGGCCATACGATATTATTATTTATTATTATTATTATTATTATTATTACGACTGAAATTCTCCGGGCACCTCTTCCGGATGGGGAACGATAGAATCACCAAGAAGACCTTCAACTTGATTAATGGTTACAAGACTGGCAGCTTGTGGCTTAATGAAGTGAAACAAGACCTGAATAACGCTGGGATTTTAGACTGTGATATTCTTGACCGTTCCAAATGTTGTGATAGTGTTAACTCTTGGTCCCCACCACATAAAGTGATTAAAGATCCGACAACCCTCACACAGGAAAGGAAGGACACGCTATTGGCTGGACTGAGGATTTATTTATCGTATGGCTTTTAGTGCCGGGAGTGTCCGAGGACATGTTCGGCCCGCCTGAGTCTGTAATTGCTTCAAGCGGACACCTCTAGGGTGAGCTTCAAGTTCCGTTCAATTTCAAGTAGTTCCAACTTTCGCTACCAGATATCAATGATACCTAGTGGTGAACGTTGGAACTTTGATAGAGCGTTGGACTGAGGTGATATTGGAAAAGCAAAGAAGGCATCGCAGAAGCATAAGTCATAAGCGCTCATTAGTGTGCTTAAATCACTAATCATAATTATCATTATTATTCCGACGGGCCCCGCGTTCGATTTCCGGCTCCGTCAGGGATTTTAGAAACTGACGCGAGGGCTGGAACGGGCTGCACTCAGCCTCGGGAGGACAATTGAGTAGCTGTCCGACAGTGAGGCAGCGCCCCGATCACGAAAACCAAGATTAACGGCCAAAGGGACCCGATGCGATTATCACGCGTCACCCCAATATCTGCAGGCCAAATGGCTGGGCAGCGGTCGCTTAGTACCTAGGCCCTTCATGGGCTGTAGTGCCAAGGGTTATTTATTATTCCGACGAGTAGAACTGGGCAAGGCTCAGACCCGGAAGGAAGCCGTGGCACGCACGATGGTGGAATGACGATCTCGAGGGAAATGGACAGCTCGGCTAATACCGAGTTTGGTTGAGTGGACAAGTAAAAAAAACATGGGGAGATTAATTACTTTCTGACTCAGATGTTGACAGGTCATGGCTACTTTCGGTGTTACCTTCATCGTATGGCCAAAGTAAGGAGTCCAGTATGTATTTACTGCGAGAACAAACGAGATGATGTATATCATACGTTCTTCGTCTGCGCTCGTTGGGCAGCGGAAAAACAACGACTTAAAGCTGAGGTTGGTCCAATAACGGCGGACAATATAGTTGGCATTATGCTGAGGAACGAGCTCAGCTGGGATACGGTCGCTTTCTTTGTTGAGGTGGTCCTTTGTCAGAAGAAGACTGATAAGTTGATTAAGTCTGCCATCCGTGGGCTGAGTATGAATTAATTCAAGTAAGGACTGCAGACGATAATTTCAAGTAGTTCCTACTTTCGCTACCAAATGCTACCGTCTACGACACCTAGCTGTGAACATGGCTACAACTAGATGCCATCGCAACCAGCGCCTGATGACGAACGTAGAAACTTAAGAGCATCAATCAAACCAAACCTAAAATTTTTGCTTCACTCTAGTTTAGTTAGTGGAAGGTTCTTTTACATGCCATAAATCTATGACATGGGCCTGCCGGCTTTACTTCCTCTCCGAAGGAACGCATACTGAGGGATTTTTAACGCTCTTAGAAGCTCAGCGAGCTACCAAATATGCCACCGAAACCGCCCACACTAATACAGCCATCACAATTATCACCGGTTATCAGACAGATTCTACACACACCCAAAGTACACGGGGATAGATGCCCGTGTTGTCGCAGTCCCTAAACTGAGGAACCAACCACCCTTCCTCCATTATGCTGTTCCAGAGATGGATGGAGACGTGCGCCAGTTGCCATAGCAACCGTTCTGACACAAACACATTTTTCGTGATTGATGTTCTGTCAAAAATACTGCTAAAGAATTGTTTAACTTCTCCTCTTTTTCCATTTTCTTCTTCGTTTTCCTCTTCGTCTTGATTTGCTCTTTTTCCGCTCTCTACTTGGATTCATATTTCACATTGGTTTGGAGCCCAGCTCCTGGATATCGCCAAGTGAATTTGTTTCCTTCATACTTTATTATTTACAGTGACGTATGCGCTAGAACTCACTGTTTATCAAGCCATCGATTTCAATTTATAGGAAGCTTAATTCTGTTGTTTCTTGCCCTGTCTGTGAGTGACAAACCTTTTATGTATTTCTGGTCTAGATCAGACATAGAAATGTGAGGCAAGCGAACATGATTTGAGGATGTATGAGACACGTCCAAACCCCAGACATGGATTTTAGTCCAGTAATTTGGTGACGGAAAGAAGTCGATTCAGGGGGAAAAAAAGATACAGTCAGTCTAAGAGGCTAGACTTTATATCATTTCAAATGACGCATGCTACAAATGCTACACGTGTTAGAAAGGCTTCGCTCGAAGCCCCAGGACACTTTCAATAGACTCCATTACCCATTAATTTAGGCTTCCCGTGGTGGCACCTCTTTAAGGGTCACCCTGTATTTGAGTCTGACATCTTTTACAACTCTTTAAGGGTCACCCATTATTTGAATCTGATATCTTGTAAACCTCTTTAAGGGTCACCCTGTATTTAAATTGAATCTAACATACTGTACATCTCGTTAAGTGTCACACTGTATTTTGCTCTGACATACTGCACACCTCTTCAGGAATCACCCTGTATTCTTCTCTGTCCACCTCACCTCTTTAAGAGTCACCTTGTATTCTTATCTGGCATTTTGTATATCTCTTTAGGAGTCACCCTGTATTTTTATCCGGCATCTTGTACACCTCTTTAGGAGTCACTCTGTAATCTTATCTGACGACTTGTATTGTGCCCGTTTAGACCGGAGTCCGCACGACCACATATGCATTTTACCAAGAATCAGTCAGCACGAGAGTCAAAATATCCCGGGGCGCCAGATGGGTAAAGCTAATCGCAAAAACGACATCAAATGAAAAAAATGCCTTACTGATTTTTGGCTCAATGCAACAATAAGGATAGAAGGAGATTCAACTGGGCATAACACATCATGTTAAATTATCTCATTTTATTTTGAATTTAAAATTGACTGCAAAAATGCTCAAAGCAGCATCATTCACGTGTGGCGACCCACGCTCCTATTTACACAATGTACAGAAATTTTCCAAACACATTTGACAATTATTTTTGGAAACACAAGTCTGATTATTAGTCCTGTAGACTGTGTTCCAAAATTATCTCCATTCATGATTAAATCCAGTTCAAATTTAATTGTCTTTACTGGAAATACTGTAGTTCACTGTTTGAATTTTTACATAATATTAACACTCGTAGAATAAATGTTCATAGAATTTTTAACTTTCACTTATTTTTCCAGTTTCAAAAAATATTGTCAAAAAATATTATTATTTCTGAATCAACTCAAATTATTTACACATATTAATAACATCTGAAAAGTATTTGACCTTGAGCATAGCATCGAAGAACTGTGCGAAGTGGTGTATTCTTTGAATACACGGTACCTGAGATATAATTTTTATTGCTGTTTGCATGTTCATTTCTTCCTTCTTCTTTGTCAAACACCAACAGTGATCATCTGTTTTCTCCTTGTTGGGCATATCTCTTATGTCTTCATAAGTATGTTTCAGATATATAACTTCTGTGACACACCTAGCGTCACCTCGCAGCGAATCTCTGAAGCTCCTCAATTCTTCCTGGTGCTAGAGGACTTACTTATCCATTTGGCCACCAGATCCTGTTACCATCGTCAGCTATTTTCTCTTGGAGCAAGAGGACTACGTCCACTTCTTTACTCACCATGCTGCGCTAGTATCAACTGTTATCAACTCTTAGAAGACCGGCTCAGCAAGAGAAGATAAATTTTTTGTTTTCAAGTTGGCAATGTTTATATGTTCTCCTTTTGTCTCCTACCCCCCACTCTTTCCCCTTTTTCTTGGTCCCTCCGTGCTCCGTTGAGCTGCTCTCACTTCTTAGTCTGCAGTTGACTCGTTCAGTCGAAGCTCCGCTCGAGCTTGCCTCCTCAAACCAAGAGGCTCACCCTCTTCTACGCCATGTTGGCTAAGTAATCTTCAACAGAAACTTCGACTTCAACATGAAATCAAGATAAGTACCATTTTAAAAGTTTTAACCTCATCTTCATGGTTTTAACTTCCACGTGCTTTTAATTATAATTTATAGACAGTGTGAAATCATTTACTTTGGGGCAATAATCATTCTTCGTGGGATTTGCCATGTTGAGCTTTTGCTTGTATAAGCCAACCTTACTAAAAAAGAGCTTTTCTTAAGCTATTTAAACGAGAAACCCTCTCGCTACGTGGGATATTATCTAATACCCGCTGTCTATAATTATAAAGCTAGTTCCTCCGTTGGATTTTCTCAACCCCATTTTCTGCTAAGGTCGTTCTGGAACCTTCGAGATCTTGTTCTTTATCTGCGAGTCTTGCCGTCAAGTATTGTTCACGCACTTGTGAAAATGCTAGTTAAAATGAGGAATCTTCCTTACAAATTTTTGCAATAGCTAACTTTCCTCCACCGCTGGAACTTCTGGAACATTCTATGGCGCATTTAATTGTAAATTACAACTTTTTCAAGAAATAGACTCTCACCTATATAGTGCAATCAGTTATTTCCATAATTGCAATAGCTTTCTTTTTCATAAACTTTAGTGTTTCTACAGTGAACTTTGCATCCTTCTTCATAGACTATAGTGATAATCAGTGCTTGCTCCATGTTTCTACCGCGTCGCGATCGTCCGGTTATATTAAATACGGCCATGAACATTGATCCTATATCCCCATGATCTTTCCTCAACCTTCTACTAACCATCATTATTAATAAAATTGTAACTTTCTATAAGGTGTCACTCACAAGGTGCCCTTCCCTCTTTGCTAGTTTAACATTAATTAAATTCTGCATAATTGCTTGTGTGATACAAGTTTTAAATTTACGTTGTTCCTTTCCCATAATCAGGGAAAACAATTCTTTAAACTCTTGAGCGAGTCATGTTCAGGTTTCACGAAATGGAAACTGTCCCATTTGGCGAGTGATTCCTGCTCAAACTTGGGAAGTCCAGAACTTTCCCTTTCACTTTCTTCAGGTTTCACAGTAAGTGACCTGCCCTCTTTGTATAATTCTCATATATTAATTCTGTATAAATATAAGAAGTTGTAGGAACTTCTATCTTATTTTTCATGTTGTTATTATTGTTATTTTCAAAGTTGTCACTTTCTCTAGAACATTCTCTCCTGAATTTCTTAAGGTGCACTTTTGTACTCCAATTCACGTTCAAGCTTTAATTATTTCATTGCTCATTTGTTTAAATCTTATAAAGATTTTAGAAACATGTAAGGTTTGAAACCTTGTAAATTGTCAATTGCCTGGAGCAACCGTTTAATGTTGAGAGGTCTGCGACCCTATTTGTTAAAAAGTTCAAATGAACTATGTTTATTAAAATTATATTGCATAATTGTTAATTTCCTCAAACTTTTTCTAATTGTAAAATAAACAAATCTTTTCCCTTCGCTTTTTCATTTACGAATATAAAGTTTAGGCAAAATCCTGTCTTCCTTGACTCTCCTCACTCAATGATATTAAAATCATTAATAGAGCTTTCACCATTTGTTGCATTTGAGCAAGAACTCTTAATTTTCACCTCACTAAAGTTCTTCTTAGCGTTAATAGCTAATTCTGATTGGCCAGTAAGGCAAGTAAAGCTCGCTAAGCCAGCTACCTGCTTGTGGAGACCCTCTCCGAAAACTTATGGTCAATTTTCTAAAAAATAAGTGTTTCTTTTTGTCTAAACTTTTAGCCGGCTCCTCGCTGAGTAAAAGCTTAGCCATTTTACAATGCAACCATTGGTTCATTTACCAAGATTACCCAATAAGGCATAATCTTTTATCATTTTCCTTTTTAGAGACACTTGGTCGCCCTTACAGGAACTCCATAATTTTGGAAATTGAAAATACCAAGCTTGAGTTAAATCATTGGCATTCTTCGAATTACTTTGTAAAACCTAATTTCTTTGAGAAGACATACAGTAAATTTGTTCCTCTCAGTCTTGCCAGACCAGCACTCTTCCCCATAGTAGTTTTATATATGCTTGAGAGGGATTATACGAAAGCCACTCTCTTGCAAACAGCCCAAGTTCTATCTGTGTTTCTCGTCAGCTTAGACCAAGTCCTTACTCATTTTAGGTATCCGAAAGAGGATTTTCGGTGGCAACCACCTTTAAGTGTGTTTAACACTAAACTTATTAATTTTGTGGGACTCTCCTCCTATTTTTCTATCCTTCTTTTCCAATCCAAACTCTGCTTCCTCCTCTTAATCATCTTCCCTTGGTGGGTGGGTTATTCCTCAGCCAATAAACTACCCAAAATTTGGTACCAGAAACCCGGGAGAGCCCATTTTTTCTTTTTTCTGTTTAAAATAGTGTCATTTGACAATACTTTGCATATTTCTAATATCTGTGTTGAATATTTCAGCTATAACCACATCGTGCAAAGCCTGTGAACGGGAAAGAGGCCGCTCCTGTCTCCTATGGTGTGTCCCATTCTTTCTACTCATTCGTTGCTGCCAGCTTGACAGCATTTCCAAGGTTCCACAGTTTCGTGAGTTACATTTTCATTTACCTTCTTTAATATGGCTCCCACTGATAAGGATAAGGATGAAAAACTTACTTCTAAACGAGCATCCTATAAAGGGCAAATTACCCGATTCAGAAGGTACATAAAAGAATTAGATCCCTCAGACGCGCAATTGGATTTGTTGAAACATCGTGTAAAGGATTTTGAACGTTCTTATGAAAACTACTGTAACATTCAAACTGAAATTGAAACTTGCATGCTCAATCAAACAGAAGATCGTGTCGAAGTAGAAAACTTATATTACGAAGGCATAGGTTCTGCTTTCAAAATAATACGCCAACTCGAAGAGGAGCAGAAAAAGGACGCTTCTGTTCTTGGTTCCCTTCACGAACCCCAAACTTCTTTCCGTGAGGGCACTCACAAGCCCAAACCTACTTTACCGAAAATTGATTTACCCCATTTTTCTGGAGATGAATCCACTTGGGATTCTTTCTATGAATTATTTTGCTCCCTTGTTCATGACAATGAAGACATTCAAGTCATTTACAAGTTTCATTATTTGAGATCTATCCTTCGAGGTCAAGCTTTGCAGTTAGTTGAAGCACTTCCTCTGCGTGCCGAAAATTACCCCATTGCCTTTAACTTATTAAAAGAAAGATATGGAAATTCACGTTTACGTATTCAACGCCATATTAAGGCTCTATTTAACCTACCTGCGTCACAGCACAATGACGTCACTAGTTTGCGTACTTTAATTGACACTACCCAACTCCACGTTAAAGCTTTGTCCCAATTAGATCAACCTACTGAACATTGGGATACTTTCCTAATCCATTTAGTAGTTTCTAAAGTTGATGCTGCTACCCTCAAAGCTTGGGAAATTGAACTTTCTAAGGAAGACGACTACTCTTACGAGCATTTAGTCACTTTCATAAACGCTAGATGCCAACTTTTAACCGCTCTAGCTAATCAAAGTGAACCTTCATCTCCTAGTTCCAAATTCGAATTAATGTCCATCAAATCCAAAAGTGAACGCTCAGCGTCCAATACCCAAAAACCTGGGTCCAGCTCATCCAAATTCAAATCAAACTCTACTGGTTACCCAACTAGGTCTAGTGAACGTCGTGTTGCTAGCTCTATTGTTTTAAACACGCAAAGCGAACCTCGCAAAAGTTTAAACGAACCTGTAAAGTGCATACTTTGTAAAGATCCCCATGCCCTATACCTTTGCAAATCCTTTAAAGAAATGTCAGTCGATGACAGACGAAAATTAGTCGCTCAGAACAAACATTGTTTCAACTGCCTAGCGCCCACGCATTCTGCTTCTAACTGTAAGTCCACAAGACTTTGCTACCATTGTGAAAAGGCTCATCATACTCTGCTACATCGTCATGATCAGGCAAGGTCATCGACAGCATCTACTTCGCCGAAAAATGATAGTGCTAACAATTCTAATGCTTCATCTTATATTCAAAATGCTAAGTCCATTCGCAGTGCGCAAGTATTGTTGTCTACTGTCCAAATTGACGTTCAGGATAACTTTGGCAACTGGGTTCGTGCACGCGGTCTTCTAGACTCAGCGGCAACTCATGATTTTGTGTCCAATTCCTTGATTAGAAAACTAGGCCTACCTGTAAACCCCACTTCTATCAACGTGTCGGGCATCAACAGCTCAAAATCGCAAGCTTTACAATTCTCAAAGCTAACTATAAGAGATACTTGTCATAGAAACAACTTTCTTAAACTTAATTGTCTAATTCTTAATAGCATTGGAGAAGACACTCCAAGTCACTCTGTGGATATTTCAGGGTTAAACATTCCCTCGCATTTAAGGCTAGCCGATCCTTGTTTTAATATGCAGAACCCTATTGACATACTCTTTAGTGCCAATGTTTTCTGGAATTGCCTACGTAAACAGGTTCGTAAATTATCCTCAAACGTGGTCGCCAGAGACACTAATTTTGGATGGATCGTCACAGGGCAACTTCCCCATTATTCTCCTCAACCCGCATCGCAATGTTACTTCTCCAATACTGACCTGGAACAGTTCTGGAGGCTTGAAAATGTCGATTCTCCTAATGTAACCTCTTCAGAAAATGAATTCTGTGAGCAACTTTTTTTGAACACCACCACTCGTTCTTCTGATGGCCGGTTCGTCGTTCAAATGCCAAGATTACATAATCCTCCTAAACTTATCAACTCTCAGCCTAAAGCTCGAAAAGCTCTTTTCGCCATCGAGAGCAAATTCAAAAAGGAACCTCTTGTTAAACAACAGTACACTGATTTCATGGATGAGTATGAAAGCTTAGATCATATGGAAGTTGTTAACAAATCCAATGATAAATTGCAACCCCCAATTGAAACGGTTTATTTAAATCATCATCCCGTGTGGAAAAACCCTCTTGTAAAAGATAAAATTCGAGTTGTTTTCAATGGTTCATCACCCGACGTTAATGGCAACAGCCTTAACGACACTCTTTATTCTGGTCCTGCTATTCAATTAGATTTATCTGCTATACTCTTAAACTTTCGATTATTTCCCATAGCTGTCATAGCCGACATAAAACAGATGTACCGTCAAGTGTTAATTCAACCAGAACAACGAGATCTTCAAAGAATCTTGTGGCGTGATGAAACCAGTAAGCCCATTAAGGTGTTTCGCTTGAAAACGGTTACTTATGGCTTAAAACCCTCTGCTTTCCTTGCTATCCGATCCCTACACTTGCTAGCCTCTCAAGATGGTCATTTATTTAACCCCAAAGCCTCTGAAGCACTAACTACGTCATTCTATGTTGACGATTATTTGCAATCCTTCCCCTCTTTGGAGGAAGCTTCTTTTGTATCTTTAGAACTTCAGGCATTACTAAGGAATGGAGGTTTCCCACTCCATAAGTGGAACTCCAACTCCCCTGAGTTTCTCGCTCAGTTTCCCATCGAAGACGTAGATCCTTCTTCTGTCGAAATTTGTGGTAACTCCGAATCTATAAAAACACTAGGAGTTCACTGGTGCACTAGCACTGACACTCTTATCTATAAAGTTTCGCTCGCAGAAGAGCTTCCTAATACAAAAAGACAAATTCTCTCTGAAATTGCAAAAATTTTTGATCCACTTCAATTCCTTGCTCCAGTTATCGTTATAGCCAAACTCTTCATGCAAGAGCTGTGGTCGCTTAAATGTGAATGGGATGACACTGTCCCTCTTTCTTTTCTTAATCGTTGGCTCTCGTTTCGCAGCAATTTACTGGATCTTTCCCTTATTGAAATTCCCAGGAATTTAATCAGCTCTCATTCTAATGCATCTTTTTTCCTTCATGTGTTCGCGGACAGTTCCGAAAAAGCTTATGGTTGCTGTGCATATTTAGTTTATCACGATTCACTCTATGGATCTCTAGTTTCCAACCTTGTTTGCGCCAAATCGAAGGTCGCTCCTCTTAAAACTATCACTTTGCCTAGGCTCGAACTGTGCGCTGCACTCATGGCTGCAGAACTTGTCAAGAAACTACGGGAAGTATTAAAGGTCGAATTCTCGCAAATCTATCTCTGGAGCGATTCCATGATCGCCCTTTCTTGGATCGCCAAGAACCCCTCTCACTGGCAAACTTTCGTTGCAAACAGGGTTTCCAAAATTCAAACTCTTTCTTCTGGATGTCAATGGAGGCATGTTCCCAGTGCGGATAATCCAGCTGATATTATCTCTCGTGGTTGTTTACCCTCTCAATTGGCAGCTTCCCAATTGTACTGGCATGGGCCCTCGTTGCTAATCGAAGAATCTTCCTCATGGCCTTCTAAACCCCCAGCTACAAACTCCAACTTGCCTGACGCTAAAGTACCTCTACCCATTGCTTCGTGTCTTGTTTCCAACGCATCTCATCCTTTGTTGTCCCGCTATTCTTCTTTTCATAAATTATTACGAATTGTCGCCTATCTCCTTAGATGGAAATATCTTGTGGTCGACCAACCTCTTCTCCCTAAACCACACCTTACCAATCATGAATTGAATCTCGCTACCATTATGATTTTACAACTGACACAGCAAGAAGCCTTTTCTTCTGAATTGTCATTACTTTCTTCTAAAAGAGATCTTCCCAAATCCAGCCGTCTTCGTGCTTTAGCCCCGTTTCTTGATGACCATGGGTTACTCAGGGTAGGTGGAAGGCTCTCGCAATCTTTACTCTCTGAAGACAAAAAGCATCCTGTTATTTTGCCTTCCAAACATCACGTAACTTCCTTAATTATACGTGACTTTCATTACCGTAATCTTCATGTTGGTACACGTACTCTGCTTTGCCTCTTAAGGGAAAAGTACTGGATTATAAATGGAATTCATGAAGTTTCTTCTGTAATTCATAAGTGCATTCCTTGCTTTAAAGCGAAACCTAAAATCAATACTCAATTAATGAGCGATCTGCCCTCTTTTCGTTCTTCTCCTATACGCCCATTTGCTTTAACTGGCGTGGACTATATGGGCCCGTTTCAATATCAACGAAACTCTCCTGAAGCTAAACGCAAATTGTTTGGTAAGCTTTATGTTTCTCTCTTTGTTTGCATGGTTACCGGCGCAATCCACTTGGAACTAGTAACGAATGCTTCTACTTCTTATTTTTTATCAGCTGTCTCTCGTTTCACCGCTAGGCGTGGTGTTCCTTCTGAGATGTTCTCTGATAACGCTTCCACCTTTCAGGGCGCAGCTTCCCTGTGGAAGAAAGCTCTCACTTCCTCTCCAGCCATGGAACAAATCTCTAATTTTTCTTATTCAAAAGGTTTCAAATGGCGCTTCATACCTCCTTACGCTCCGCATCATGGTGGTAGGTGGGAATCTTGCGTAAAGCTCACTAAACGTCATTTAAGAAAAGTCTTAGGTAATCGAATTCTGACTTACGAAGAATTCAATTCTCTGTCTGTTCTGATTGAAGGTGTTGTTAACTCTCGCCCCTTAACTCCGCTTTCCAATGACCCTGATGACCTACTTCCACTCACCCCTGGTCACTTCCTTATCGGCACTTCTCTTTCTGCCCCTCCTCCTCTTCCCAATTCTTACAAGGATTCTAATCTACCTATCGCTTGGCGGAAACTTGAAGCCCTCCGTAATTCTTTTTGGAAGAGATGGAACTTGGAATATTTAACTTCCTTGCAACGGAGGCAGAAGTGGTTTCTTTCCAGTCCCGACATTAAAGTGGGGGACTTGGTCTTGGCTAGGGATGTTTCTCCCCCTCTAGTCTGGACTTCCGGTAGAGTGACTAAGTGTTACCCTGGAAGAGATGGGAGAGTCAGGGTGGTCAGAGTCTTGACCATTAACGGTTCGATTACAAGACCCTTGTCTTTGATCGCTCCTCTTCCAATAAATATGTAACTGTTTATTTGCTCTCTGTTGGTGTTCCCCCCCCCCCCCCCAGTATGGTGTATTCTTTGAATACACGGTACCTGAGATATAATTTTTATTGCTCTTTGCATGTTCATTTCTTCCTTCTTCTTTGTCAAACACCGACAGTGATCATTTGTTTTCTCCTTGTTGGGCATATCTCTTATGTCTTCATAAGTATGTTTCAGATATATAACTTCTGTGACCCACCTAGCGTCACCTCGCAGCGAATCTCTGAAGCTCCTCAATTCTTCCTGGTGCTAGAGGACTTACTTATCCATTTGGCCACCAGATCCTGTTACCATCGTCAGCTATTTTCTCTTGGAGCAAGAGGACTACGTCCACTTCTTTACTCACCATGCTGCGCTAGTATCAACTGTTATCAACTCTTAGAAGACCGGCTCAGCAAGAGAAGATAAATTTTTTGTTTTCAAGTTGGCAATGTTTATATGTTCTCCTTTTGTCTCCTACCCCCCACTCTTTCCCCTTTTTCTTGGTCCCTCCGTGCTCCGTTGAGCTGCTCTCACTTCTTAGTCTGCAGTTGACTCGTTCAGTCAAAGCTCCGCTCGAGCTAGCCTCCTCAAACCAAGAGGCTCACCCTCTTCTACGCCATGTTGGCTAAGTAATCTTCAACAGAAACTTCGACTTCAACATGAAATCAAGATAAGTACCATTTTAAAAGTTTTAACCTCATCTTCATGGTTTTAACTTCCACGTGCTTTTAATTATAATTTATAGACAGTGTGAAATCATTTACTTTGGGGCAATAATCATTCTTCGTGGGATTTGCCATGTTGAGCTTTTGCTTGTATAAGCCAACCTTACTAAAAAAGAGCTTTTCTTAAGCTATTTAAACGAGAAACCCTCTCGCTACGTGGGATATTATCTAATACCCGCTGTCTATAATTATAAAGCTAGTTCCTCCGTTGGATTTTCTCAACCCCATTTTCTGCTAAGGTCGTTCTGGAACCTTCGAGATCTTGTTCTTTATCTGCGAGTCTTGCCGTCAAGTATTGTTCACGCACTTGTGAAAATGCTAGTTAAAATGAGGAATCTTCCTTACAAATTTTTGCAATAGCTAACTTTCCTCCACCGCTGGAACTTCTGGAACCTTCTATGGCGCATTTAATTGTAAATTACAACTTTTTCAAGAAATAGACTCTCACCTATATAGTGCAATCAGTTATTTCCATAATTGCAATAGCTTTCTTTTTCATAAACTTTAGTGTTTCTACAGTGAACTTTGCATCCTTCTTCATAGACTATAGTGATAATCAGTGCTTGCTCCATGTTTCTACCGCGTCGCGATCGTCCGGTTATATTAAATACGGCCATGAACATTGATCCTATATCCCCATGATCTTTCCTCAACCTTCTACTAACCATCATTATTAATAAAATTGTAACTTTCTATAAGGTGTCACTCACAAGGTGCCCTTCCCTCTTTGCTAGTTTAACATTAATTAAATTCTGCATAATTGCTTGTGTGATACAAGTTTTAAATTTACGTTGTTCCTTTCCCATAATCAGGGAAAACAATTCTTTAAACTCTTGAGCGAGTCATGTTCAGGTTTCACGAAATGGAAACTGTCCCATTTGGCGAGTGATTCCTGCTCAAACTTGGGAAGTCCAGAACTTTCCCTTTCACTTTCTTCAGGTTTCACAGTAAGTGACCTGCCCTCTTTGTATAATTCTCATATATTAATTCTGTATAAATATAAGAAGTTGTAGGAACTTCTATCTTATTTTTCATGTTGTTATTATTGTTATTTTCAAAGTTGTCACTTTCTCTAGAACATTCTCTCCTGAATTTCTTAAGGTGCACTTTTGTACTCCAATTCACGTTCAAGCTTTAATTATTTCATTGCTCATTTGTTTAAATCTTATAAAGATTTTAGAAACATGTAAGGTTTGAAACCTTGTAAATTGTCAATTGCCTGGAGCAACCGTTTAATGTTGAGAGGTCTGCGACCCTATTTGTTAAAAAGTTCAAATGAACTATGTTTATTAAAATTATATTGCATAATTGTTAATTTCCTCAAACTTTTTCTAATTGTAAAATAAACAAATCTTTTCCCTTCGCTTTTTCATTTACGAATATAAAGTTTAGGCAAAATCCTGTCTTCCTTGACTCTCCTCACTCAATGATATTAAAATCATTAATAGAGCTTTCACCATTTGTTGCATTTGAGCAAGAACTCTTAATTTTCACCTCACTAAAGTTCTTCTTAGCGTTAATAGCTAATTCTGATTGGCCAGTAAGGCAAGTAAAGCTCGCTAAGCCAGCTACCTGCTTGTGGAGACCCTCTCCGAAAACTTATGGTCAATTTTCTAAAAAATAAGTGTTTCTTTTTGTCTAAACTTTTAGCCGGCTCCTCGCTGAGTAAAAGCTTAGCCATTTTACAATGCAACCATTGGTTCATTTACCAAGATTACCCAATAAGGCATAATCTTTTATCATTTTCCTTTTTAGAGACACTTGGTCGCCCTTACAGGAACTCCATAATTTTGGAAATTGAAAATACCAAGCTTGAGTTAAATCATTGGCATTCTTCGAATTACTTTGTAAAACCTAATTTCTTTGAGAAGACATACAGTAAATTTGTTCCTCTCAGTCTTGCCAGACCAGCACTCTTCCCCATAGTAGTTTTATATATGCTTGAGAGGGATTATACGAAAGCCACTCTCTTGCAAACAGCCCAAGTTCTATCTGTGTTTCTCGTCAGCTTAGACCAAGTCCTTACTCATTTTAGGTATCCGAAAGAGGATTTTCGGTGGCAACCACCTTTAAGTGTGTTTAACACTAAACTTATTAATTTTGTGGGACTCTCCTCCTATTTTTCTATCCTTCTTTTCCAATCCAAACTCTACTTCCTCCTCTTAATCATCTTCCCTTGGTGGGTGGGTTATTCCTCAGCCAAAAAACTACCCACGAAGCACAACAAAATTAATTGTTCTTCTGACATTAAACGTTTCGAGAAGTGACTCGATTGTGAATTTCAAGTTCCTAACAAAATACATGATTTCTGAATCATCAACTTGATCAATAAATTGTTGGACCATTCAACTATTTGATTTTCCACTAGGAATCATTATTAAGAAAAATACTTATATTCATGGCCATTTCAGCAACTTTCACAACTTGCAATTCTTCGACAGAATGCGGAAATAAGAATTGTAGCTTCATAATAAATTCATTTAGTTCATGGCACTAGGATTGAAAACATCCTTCAAATTATTCGTGGTTAAAGAATTATTTTTAATTGGCAGTGGCCCATTCTATTATTTGTGTAAGAACACAATATTCCAACAACAACGGCAAAAGTCTTCCTCTGAAGAAGAATAAAATACTATCATGACAAATCCGGGTTCTAGCAAAATCAAAGTCTTAATGGAATCAGTAAACAAGGTTGAAATAAGCACTGATGGTTTTTAAGAAATAACCTTCGGGTCATTCATACGACGAAATGTGTAGTTCCAATACTCCTACTATAAACCTGAGCCATCGAACCTGCTATTTGATTGATGCTCGAAAAAACCTCCTCATTCCTGCGACTTAAACATGCGCACCTGGGAATGGCATTTCAACTACTCCACACACATAAATTTTCTTCCCAAAATTTATACAATAAATCAAGCCTCTGCTTGTTATCAACACTGGAAGATTTATAAACTGACAAGTTTATTTTATTTTACCATTCAGTTCAACCCGTGAAGTTACCATACTTATGAAAATCTTTATTTCACTTTCGAGTGTATTTACGCCATGATTTTATATAAATACAAAAATATCCTATTTGATACAATTATCAATTGCTTCCCGTTTCATGCCTCTCCGTGTTATCTGAAAAGTATACTTTGCTCATTGCAAATATTAACTGTTCAACCAGAACTGAAATGTTGGTTGAATGCGGGCTTGCGCTAACCACTCTCCTTCGGAAAATCTCCTGTTCCAGACTAGAAATGATTAAACTACTTCATAGGCTCTCTCTCAATAAATGTGATTATTAGAAAATATAAGATCCAAAATTATTTAGAAAAGTTATAAAAATCATTATTATTATTATTAATGGATTATTATTATTATTATTAGTTATATTATTTTAAATATATTTAATTATTATCTCATTATGTGAGAATCCACATGTTCGAACCTTCGAATATGGGAAAAATATCCATTCCTCAACAAAAATAATTTAACTTTTACAGTTACATCGACGGTTTTCCGTGACTTCCCAAAAATATGAAATATTCAAATAAATGCTCGATATGCTCGGTCATCGATCCTAAACTGTTCTGAGTGCTGAAAATACTCAGAATAACTCTAATATGTCTTGCGTAAATCATTGCAAGATTTAAATACGAAGAAAAATAAATGTGTTGGTCATCTGCAGAAAAATAGTTTGTTCCAATTAGCTAGGCATAATATAAAGTCAAAATGTGGCTTACATTTCTTGATGGTCTTGAAGCGTAGTGAACCTGGTTTGTACCAGATTTATCCATAGACATGCCCTATCGGACAAGCACGTATAATCCTTGTATCGGCCGCCATTATATACCCACAATCTGTCTAACAAGACATAGTGGTAATATCTCTTGACGTTTGAAGTAACTGTTGATCCATTTTAATATTGGCTTCTGTTAACTCCATAACAGTTTGCTTAAATGGGGTCAGATCTAAATGATCTATTCTTAAATATGTCAGTTGTAACATAACTCACGGTAATCTTTTCAGTACAAGAAAACACTGACAGTCTAAACCAATCAACGGCTGTTCTGAAGATCGTTCCCTGGGCATGGCTTCACACCATCTACCATGCGCGAAGCAACATGTAGTTTCCCTGCGTTGGCTAATGAACAACACCGTGATAGACTGGCCTTCAATATACTGAAAGATCGAAGTGGTTATCAGGTTACAAATATGAAACTGACTGAATTGGACTAAAATATTCAAGTATTAGGTTATTACTGGACTGTGACAAAGTACTATTCTAGACAAAGTCTAGCATATGTCCATGTAGAAATAAAAATATTTCACCAGTGTCCGTTGAAAAATAACTATCACCTTAGTGATTCTCCCTGCCGGAAACTTACTAAGTTCCACTCGTAGCGCAGCACTTTTGTGACTATCACAATTTTGAAAATAACTTCTGCGTAGATCCGGCAACCATGTGCCTTGGCTCAGCGTAGCGGCACCTTGCTAGGCAAGTGCTTGTTTCGAAGTGAGCTGAAGATGCTTGAGCCGGCCGGCTTTTATTCAAAACGGTCAGGGTCACGCCGCATCACGCTGAAATCTGAAATCCTCATATCTCTGGTATCCCTGGTCCGATTTACTTGATACTAAGTGCATTCTCTTTCATTTGGCCGTGCCAGTAATCTGATCCAAGTCTCAAGTCTCTACTCCATGGCTAACTATTTAATCAATAAATAGCCTCGACCTCTGCTATTACTCGCTACGTCACTTGACATGCTCTTAGCGGTATATTCTTTCCAATTGCTTCTAGAAGCAATGGAGCGCGATATTCAAATATCTCAACTTTCAAAAGCGGCTGAAGCCTTTCCCTTGATATCTAGGTGTCTGAATCTTGGAATACCCATTCCTAGAGTTGGGCACATCCACCCCACACCTAGCAAAAAATAAAAATTGAAAAATTTTTATTTTTCCTATCTACACATTAAATCATCTGGTTCTTGAATAATAAATCTTCAAATTCGATGCATTATAAGTTCCCACGATGTTACCAGTTCGTGTATTGGCGATTTCATAGCTTCCATTGTTGTTTACTTCCACAATACGATAGGGTCCAGCGTAAAGGCTTGCAAATTTCGAATACACTCGATTTTGCACGTCAGAGGGTGTAGGTCTTTTCACTAAAACAAGAGTTCCTACGCGCAAGGGTCTGCGAAAACGCTTTCCTCTCACTCTGCGCTCTCTTTTCTCAGCTTGGCTCCTCAACTTGTCTAAAGCTAGAGTTTCCCTCATCTGACGACTTGGTTCAATCTCAGGTGGAATAGAGATGATTCGATCCCATAATCTTGTTGGTTTAATTCCATGATGAAGCAACATGGGAATCTGTCCAGTACTCTCATGAATTGTAGAGTTGATGGATTCGGATGCTAAAGAGAGAACATCCATCCATTTCCAATGCTCATTTGGACAATAGAGGCGGCAAAAATTTAGCTACTTCAGCCATCACGCGTTCTGCTGGATTGCTCTCAGGATGTCTCATAGAACAAAACAATTGTCTAATCCCAAGATCATTCATGATGGTTCTAAATTCTAAGGATGTAAATTCAGGTCCACGATCTGATAAAATGAATTCCGGTTTGCCTGCTTCCGGAATTACGTTGTCTCTAATTCTCTTCGCACAATATTTTGCGTTTGCCTTCTGTATTGGATGTAACATGGTGTATTTGCTGAAAACATCCATGGTCACCAGAATATATCGGTTACCTCTTTTAGACTTTGGGAGAGGACCATATAGATCAGTCGCGAAGATTTCACATGGCTTAGAAGGAATAATAGGCCTTGGTAATTCTCTCAGTAATCTAGAATTATGTTTACTCCTTTGGCATAAGTCGCATTCTCGAATAGTGTTCCTGACAGTTTGTCGCATTCGCTCCCACGAAAATTTCTCTTGTATCAAGTTGACCGTCTTATCTACTCCAGCATGACCTGGGATTCGATGTGCCATCCAGATAATGGGTTTTTGCATTCGTGGAGGTATCACTACTCTCAGCTTCGTATGGTCGGGATCTGCAAACTTGTAGATTAAACCATCTAACATCATAAAATCTCTTGAAATTCTTTCAGTTTCCACAAAATCATCATCATTTGGATCCATGTCTCCCTGTAGAAAACGAAAAATGTTTCTAAAACGTCGGTCTCTCCTCTGGGATAAATGCAACAATCTTAACCTTCTCAAGGAATCCTCATCTTCCTGCGTCAGGTTAACTTGAAAAACCTTAGATGTAGATTCCACTGCTCTACTCAATAAATCAGCTCCAACGTTCAACTTTCCAGGAGTGTGTTCAATAACTAGGTTGAATTGTTGAATAAAAAGCGACCATCTAGTTATCCTATCACTGGCAAAGTTTGTTCTCAAGATAAACTCCAATGCGTGGTGATCAGTCCTCACAATTACTGAATGTCCAATTAACATTTTCTTCCACGACTCCAACGCGAAGATTACAGCAAGTGCTTCTAACTCTGTGGTGTAATAATTCCTTTCTGATGGACGAAGTTTCCTTCTAATGAACGCCAGGTAACGTCTCTTGTGATCTTCATCTTCTTGAAGAAGAATAGCTCCAATCCCTACGGTGGATGCATCGGATTCTATGATGAAATTCTTGGTAAAATCAGGATACTCCAATTTCACGCTGTTTACCAATAACCTCTTGGCATCTTGAAATGATTGTTCACAATCTTCATTCCATTTCCATTTGTTTCCTTTCTTTAATAATTCCTGCAATGGAGCAACTGTCTTTGTGAAGTTTGGACAATGCCCTGCAAAGAATTGGCATGTCCCGAGAAAACTGCGGACATTCTTCACTCTAGTAGGTCTAGGGAAATTTGCAATCACCTGTATCTTCGCCTCATTGGGACGGTATCCTTCACCATCCAAAATGTGACCCAAAAATTTTATTTCCTTCCGAAAGAACTGACATTTTCGAAGGTTTACTTTAAAGTTCGCTTTTCTCAAATCTGCGAATAACATCTGAAGATGTAGCAAATGTTCCTCCTTAGTCTCAGATGCAATTAGGATATCATCTATGTAACGAATTGCTATCTCTTTTACTTCAGGACTCAAATTTTGTTCCAGTGCTCTGATCAAAACAGATCCAGATGTTTTGACTCCAAATGGTAGACGACGGAATACATATGTCTGCTGGTCAAACATAAATCCTGTAAACTTTTTGGAATCTTCACTAAGCCTAATGTGATGGTAGGACGAAGTGAGATCAATGTTAGAGAACCAGACCTTGCCTTGGAATTTCCTTAACAGTTCCCTGATGATTGGTGGTCTGTCATACTCTGGCAGTAATCTTGAATTCAAATTTCGCGCGTCTTTTAGTCTCAGACTTCCATCTTGCTTAGACACTACTGCTAATGGATTGACATACGATGTAGTGTACTTTTCAATCACATTGTAGCTTTCCATCTCCTTGATAAGCACTTTTACCCTTTCTCGATGCTTTTCCGCCACCGCATACAATTTAGCATGGAAAGGTGCATCATCATTTACACGAATACAATATTCAAAATCTTTAATTTCACCAGGTTTAATATCAAAAATATCGTGATACTCTTCTAAAATCTTCCCTAGCTCTGGAGACTCCTCCTCAGTGTAGACTTCTCTTCCTTCAGCTTCATGAAAAATCAGAGACCATTGAGCATCTCCCTCGATGTCTTCCTCTTCTTTTCCCTCGAAGTTTATCTCTTCGGTATTCTTGAATCTGATCGTCTCTGTCTTCATGTCTATCACTGCTTGATATTTCTGAATGAAATCCGCTCCCAATATCATGTCAAAAGCCATGTCCTTCATTACTACAAACACATGTCGGAAATCATGTCCTCCAATAGTAATACATAAGTATAATTGTGTTTTACACAGGGATATTTTGTTGGGTATTATTCCTTGGATTTTAATTCCTGATACTGGAATCTCCTCTAAATTCTCTTTGAGCTTCCACAGAATATAAAGCTTCTCACTCACAAGACAAAGCATAGCCCCAGTATCAATCAAAGTATCGACAGGCATACCGAATACTTCGCATGATATGATTGGCATTCTAATTCTTGTACCCATTTCTTTCCGTTCGTCATTCTGTTGGATTAAGTCATCATCCTCTGCTTGCCATTTAATAATTCTGGAAGTGAAAGTGTTCAAAATTCTATCTTCTACTGTGAATTCGAAGTTTTTTTTTTCGTTTCCATTCCCCCGGGATTGTTGTGTTCCCGATGGACCTGGTTCATTGTGCTTCTGTTCCAAGAACTGTAAGTTTTCTTGGTGTCTTGCTTCTAAGTTCTTCCTCGTCTCCTTATTGAACTCTTCATTGGACTGACGAGTATTCACATTCCCTCTATTATTGTAGTTGTTTCTACCGTAGTACCTTCTTTCCTGGTACCTTCCTTGATTATCCCTTGGCCTTCTCCATCGAGTATTATATCGATTTCCACCATCCGGTCTCGCATAAGGTTTGTAACTGTATCTGTTACTGTACTGATTCCATCCTCTTTTATTGGGCTCTTCCCTCAGCGTTTTCTCTTCTCGCCCCTCTCGAATCTCTCGAGGTGTTTGGGAATAAATGTCGGCCGTAACAGCGTACACGGCGTTGTTATTCTTTCCTCCCTTCTGATGGAAGAATTGAGCGTTCGTATGATCCAGCTTCTGCAATACCTCGTCAAATTGCTCCATATTATAGATGTCAGCAGCGATCAAAGTCCTTTGGACGTCTGCTGGAAACTGACGTATCAATGCAGTAATTAATTCGTTATCTGGCATCGGCGGATCTAAATGTTGCAGTTTAGAAAGCTGTCCAGAAAAGTACGTAGAGTATCGAGTAGGTTGTGACGTCGAGAATCTCTTCGAATATAATTCTGCTCTGACTTGCTGTTGGGTTTCCGGCGTCCAAAACTTTTTAATAACCCACGGGAAAACTCCTCAAAAGTGGTTAGAGTGGATCTAAAAGCTCTAAACCAAAGAAGTGCAGGACCATCCAAAAATTTCCCTATCACTCGGATCTGTCTTTCTTTAGGGATCTTGGAATCTTTCAGGTAGTCACCTGCTTCTCTCAAAAATTCTACGGGTGTCACAGAATCTCGCCCTGAAAATTTAGAAGGCTTATCCTCTACATTCTTGAATACAGTTATGGGGTTGGATTGAAATACTGCCCTGACCTCATCCTGTCTTTGACTATCAGTTTCTCTAGCTGCTCCTAGATTTATCTGTATCTGTTCTTTTCCCCTTACACTTGGCATTTTCAACAGATGGTCAGACTGTTTCTCGTCCTTGATTTGGGTTTTCATAGCCTAAAGTTCCTTATGGTTTTCTTCTGCCATTTTTTTAATTGCTTCGGTTTCCTTACAATTCTCCTTGACATCAGTGGATATCTGGCTCATAACAGCCTCGTGACTTTTCAACGACCCTGTCATATCTGATATGTCCTTCTGAGTTGCTTGGATATCTTTGGAAATTACTTGAATATGGGATGACAAAGATTCCCTAATCTCCTTGATTCCCTCTTGGTTCTCCAGCTTGAGTGTGTCTTTAATTTCATTGACAACTGTGGTTTTAATTTCAGTTTGTAATTCATTAATCACACCTTCTCTTATTTCTCCCATTACAAGTTCTTTGAATTGTTCTGTCAACAGTTGAACAACTAGAATTCCCATCTCATTACTCTCTTTCTTCACTCTGACTTCTAGGTTGATCATGTCTTCACCAACTTTCCTAAGACCATGTTCTATCCTATCAGCTAAGCTTTGGGATCTTAGATCGGCATCGCGAAATTTATCGTCCATCAAACTTGCGTTAGTAGCTAATGAAGTTTCGAGCTCATGTGTTTTTTCGCATAATTTAGACATTTTACTCTCAAGTGACATTTTCAAAATTTCGGAATTCTCTTTAAATTTACTTTCCATAGAATTAAATTTACTATTTAAATTTTCTTTCAAGTTATCTTTTAACCTGCTCTCTAACAAATCAGAATTTTCCTTGAGTTTATCCTCTAAACTTTCTTTCAAGTTATCTTTTAACCTGCTTTCTAACAAATCAGAACTTTCTTTCAAGTTACCTTTTAAAGAATCAGAATTTTCTTTAAGTTTATTTTCTAAAGAATCAGAATTTTCTTTAAGTTTCTCAATTAAACTTTCTTTAAGTTTATTTTCTAAAGAATCAGAATTTTCTTTAAGTTTACTTTCTAAAGAATCAGAATTTTCTTTAAGTTTACTTTCTAAAGAATCAGAATTTTCTTTAAGTTTCTTTTCTAAAGCCTCAGTATTTTCTTTCATAATGGCTGCTACACGCCGTCCAGCCTCTTTTGAACTCTCCTCCAAACTCCTCATCATCCTCATCATCTCTTCCATAATTTTCAATTATTATTCAAACTTAGGGGTATACAATATTGGCAAACACAAGCCTATAACTAGAACAAGAAATATGAATAGCTAATTGGAACACTCTAATAAAATGAGATTTGTCCTAATGTCGACGTGATGGAAAAACAAAATTCTCTACTATTACGAATTACATTTACCGCAATATCACAAGAAAAATATGCAAGTTCTCCAATATCCTCCACCTGGATTCTAATAATGCGTATGTCCAGTCATCGAACGTTTACTACTGAATTTACTTGACGCCCTAATGGTTAAGCCATTATCAAAAATAATCAAACCCATTCTAATTATTAACCTGTTAAATTTTTAATTTTACCCACTAAATGGGTTTCCTACTAATTTATTCATCCAAACCAGACATCTCTCAACTCCCAAAATATTTATAGAAAAAAAATTATCACAATTTAAATCGGCATGCGATTGACAATGTCTAACTCGAGCCCCACGTTGGGCGCCATTTCTCTCTCTATCTTATTTTATGTGCCCGTTTAGACCGGAGTCCGCACGACCACATATGCATTTTACCAAGAATCAGTCAGCACGAGAGTCAAAATATCCCGGGGCGCCAGATGGGTAAAGCTAATCGCAAAAATGACATCAAATGAAAAAAATGCCTTACTGATTTTTGGCTCAATGCAACAATAAGGATAGAAGGAGATTCAACTGGGCATAACACATCATGTAAAATTATCTCATTTTATTTTGAATTTAAAATTGACTGCAAAAATGCTCAAAGCAGCATCATTCACGTGTGGCGACCCACGCTCCTATTTACACAATGTACAGAAATTTTCCAAACACATTTGACAATTATTTTTGGAAACGCAAGTCTGATTATTAGTCCTGTAGACTGTGTTCCAAAATTATCTCCATTCATGATTAAATCCAGTTCAAATTTAATTGTCTTTACTGGAAATACTGTAGTTCACGGTTTGAATTTTTTCATAATATTAACACTCGTAGAATAAATGTTCATAGAATTTTTAACTTTCACTTATTTTTCCAGTTTCAAAAAATATTGTCAAAAAATATTATTATTTCTGAATCAACACAAATTATTTACACATATTAATAACATCTGAAAAGTATTTGACCTTGAGCATAGCATCGAAGAACTGTGCGAAGCACAACAAAATTAATTGTTCTTCTGACATTAAACGTTTCGAGAAGTGACTCGATTGTGAACTTCAAGTTCCTAACAAAATACATGATTTCTGAATCATCAACTTGATCAATAAATTGTTGGACCATTCAACTATTTGATTTTCCACTAGGAATCATTATTAAGAAAAATACTTATATTCATGGCCATTTCAGCAACTTTCACAACTTGCAATTCTTCGACAGAATGCGGAAATAAGAATTGTAGCTTCATAATAAATTCATTTAGTTCATGGCACTAGGATTGAAAACATCCTTCAAATTATTCGTGGTTAAAGAATTATTTTTAATTGGCAGTGGCCCATTCTATTATTTGTGTAAGAACACAATATTCCAACAACAACGGCAAAAGTCTTCCTCTGAAGAAGAATAAAATACTATTATGACAAATCCGGGTTCTAGCAAAATCAAAGTCTTAATGGAATCAGTAAACAAGGTTGAAATAAGCACTGATGGTTTTTAAGAAATAACCTTCGGGTCATTCATACGACGAAATGTGTAGTTCCAATACTCCTACTATAAACCTGAGCCATCGAACCTGCTATTTGATTGATGCTCGAAAAAACCTCCTAATTCCTGCGACTTAAACATGCGCACCTGGGAATGGCATTTCAACTACTCCACACACATAAATTTTCTTCCCAAAATTTATACAATAAATCAAGCCTCTGCTTGTTATCAACACTGGAAGATTTATAAACTGACAAGTTTATTTTATTTTACCATTCAGTTCAACCCGTGAAGTTACCATACTTATGAAAATCTTTATTTCACTTTCGAGTGTATTTACGCCATGATTTTATATAAATACAAAAATATCCTATTTGATACAATTATCAATTGCTTCCCGTTTCATGCCTCTCCGTGTTATCTGAAAAGTATACTTTGCTCATTGCAAATATTAACTGTTCAACCAGAACTGAAATGTTGGTTGAATGCGGGCTTGCGCTAACCACTCTCCTTCGGAAAATCTCCTGTTCCAGACTAGAAATGATTAAACTACTTCATAGGCTCTCTCTCAATAAATGTGATTATTAGAAAATATAAGATCCAAAATTATTTAGAAAAGTTATAAAAATCATTATTATTATTATTAATGGATTATTATTATTATTATTAGTTATATTATTTTAAATATATTGAATTATTATCTCATTATGTGAGAATCCACATGTTCGAACCTTCGAATATGGAAAAAATATCCATTCCTCAACAAAAATAATTTAACTTTTACAGTTACATCGACGGTTTTCCGTGACTTCCCAAAAATATGAAATATTCAAATAAATGCTCGATATGCTCGGTCATCGATCCTAAACTGTTCTTAGTGCTGAAAATACTCAGAATAACTCTAATATGTCTTGCGTAAATCATTGCAAGATTTAAATACGAAGAAAAATAAATGTGTTGGTCATCTGCAGAAAAATAGTTTGTTCCAATTAGCTAGGCATAATATAAAGTCAAAATGTGGCTTACATTTCTTGATGGTCTTGAAGCGTAGTGAACCTGGTTTGTACCAGATTTATCCATAGACATGCCCTATCGGACAAGCACGTATAATCCTTGTATCGGCCGCCATTATATACCCACAATCTGTCTAACAAGACATAGTGGTAATATCTCTTGACGTTTGAAGTAACTGTTGATCCATTTTAATATTGGCTTCTGTTAACTCCATAACAGTTTGCTTAAATGGGGTCAGATCTAAATGATCTATTCTTAAATATGTCAGTTGTAACATAACTTACGGTAATCTTTTCAGTACAAGAAAACACTGACAGTCTAAACCAATCAACGGCTGTTCTGAAGATCGTTCCCTGGGCATGGCTTCACACCATCTACCATGCGCGAAGCAACATGTAGTTTCCCTGCGTTGGCTAATGAACAACACCGTGATAGACTGGCCTTCAATATACTGAAAGATCGAAGTGGTTATCAGGTTACAAATATGAAACTGACTGAATTGGACTAAAATATTCAAGTATTAGGTTATTACTGGACTGTGACAAAGTACTATTCTAGACAAAGTCTAGCATATGTCCATGTAGAAATAAAAATATTTCACCAGTGTCCGTTGAAAAATAACTATCACCTTAGTGATTCTCCCTGCCGGAAACTTACTAAGTTCCACTCGTAGCGCAGCACTTTTGTGACTATCACAATTTTGAAAATAACTTCTGCGTAGATCCGGCAACCATGTGCCTTGGCTCAGCGTAGCGGCACCTTGCTAGGCAAGTGCTTGTTTCGAAGTGAGCTGAAGATGCTTGAGCCGGCCGGCTTTTATTCAAAACGGTCAGGGTCACGCCGCATCACGCTGAAATCTGAAATCCTCATATCTCTGGTATCCCTGGTCCGATTTACTTGATACTAAGTGCATTCTCTTTCATTTGGCCGTGCCAGTAATCTGATCCAAGTCTCAAGTCTCTACTCCATGGCTAACTATTTAATCAATAAATAGCCTCGACCTCTGCTATTACTCGCTACGTCACTTGACATGCTCTTAGCGGTATATTCTTTCCAATTGCTTCTAGAAGCAATGGAGCGCGATATTCAAATATCTCAACTTTCAAAAGCGGCTGAAGCCTTTCCCTTGATATCTAGGTGTCTGAATCTTGGAATACCCATTCCTAGAGTTGGGCACAGTATACCTCCTTAGGGGTCACCCTGTAGTCTTGTGTGACATCTTGTACACCTCTTTAGGAGTCACCCTGTGTTCTTGTCTGACATCTTTTGCACCTTTTTAGGAGTCACCCTGTATTCTTCTCTGCCATCTTGTACACCTCTTTAAGAGTCACCTTGTATTCTTATCTGGCATCTTGTATATCTCTTTAGGAGTCACCCTGTATTCTTATATGGCATATTGTACACCTCCTTAGGAATCACCCTGTATTCTTATCTGACGTTTTGTATATCTCTTTAGCAGTCACCTTGTATTCTTGTCTGACTTCTTGTACACCTCGTTAAGGGTCACCCTGTATTCTTCTCTGCCATCTTGTACACCTCTTTAAGAGTCACCTTGTATTCTTATCTGGCATCTTGTATATCTCTTTAGGAGTCACCCTGTATTATTATATGGCATATTGTACACCTCCTTAGGAATCACCCTGTATTCTTATCTGACGTCTTGTATATCTCTTTAGGAGTCACCTTGTATTCTTGTCTGACTTCTTGTACACCTCGTTAAGGGTCACCCTGTATTCTTATCTGATATCGTGTAGCCTACATCTCTTTAGGAGTCGCCCTGTATTCCTGTCTGACGTCACGCACTCGCCGTCTCCGTATCGCATAACGCCAGACCCCAGCAGTAAACTCAGACTCGGTGCATATGCACTGAACAACATGATGACGTCATACACGCCGTAACCGTAACGCATAACGGTAGTCCCAAGCATAACGATGAAGTTGACAAGATCATTTGAAATAATACAATTGCTGAAGATTGTTTCTCTACGGATCTATATGTTTTTTGGGGAGCTGAATCTGAAATTCCAGTTACGGACAAGATGGCGAAAAACCATAAAATCTATCATGTTGTTTTAGTTTCTTACTTATAACTCGGTAACAACTCATTCTAGAGAAAAATTACTTTGCATCAAAAGTAAAGCTGATACAATTGCCTAAGAAATAAGACCAGTCAGCTCGTTAGCTTGTTTCGTTTGGCCACTAGCGAGGTGGTTCTAGTCTTATGTTTTTGGAAATTTGAACAGCTCTCTTTGTGATCAAAAGTGATGTTTCTCTAGGATACGTCGTTTCGGAGTTATAAGCGAAAACTTAAAACAACTTCCGAAATGTTATGGTTTTTCGCCATTTTTATGGTGAATCTACATCTGATTCTAGTCGATAACTGGATTTTCTGATTCAGCACCCCAAAAGACATATAGATCCGTAGAGAAAGAAAAGGTACGAACCTTACAGTAGTCGCATATGATGTGTGACATCTGACATGTTATCCTACTCGTATATTACACAGTTTGGACATTCTTAAAATGTTAATTTACACTCCATTTTCATACTGGTACTATGATGAATATATAGATTGAATTGGAGATATGCTACTGTCACATTTGTGGCGCAGCAGTTAAGCTGTTAGTCTCTCACCAAGGTAGACCGGGTTTGATTCCCGGTCAATACATGTGAGATTTTCGAACTGAAATGCCATGTCCTGTGGTTCGCACCCCACGTAAAAGGGAGGTACCGTGCATCATGATCGTGAGATTAACGGACACGCAAAACTACAAGCTTCCTTCCTTCTTTTTACATTAATAATTCATAATAACAAAGTGACACACAACGTCGACAGTACTCTCAAATACTGTGAGCACTTTCCTCAGTAACTATAACATTCATTATTCTCAAGGCTCTCATACAATTCGTCGTAAACAATCAAAACATGGCTTCTTACAATCATGAAATGACCTAGTCTCACATATGATGAAAATACAGCTTTTATTCCACTCATATAACAACATTCTGTTATGCATTTAATATTTGACTACTCACCCACAGCTTGACAATAATGCCACTTACTTAAATGTCATTTGTCGTCTTTCCCCTACCCCATGTGGTATTCAACCTTGAACATGAAGCTTCATAAACTGCTCAATGACAAATGAAAGTCGGTGAAACATTTGCCACTGTGCTCGTCAAACCAGTGCCTGCTAAATGCACTGCCTACTGCATTGCCATAACATTCTCGCGCTACAGAGCACACACTGCCTTGTTTCCAATACACACATTTTCAATTGTACATCCAGCTGGCAGTGCGTCTTCACTTCCGTCCGATCCACTTCCGTTCGATCCACTTCCGCCCGATTCACTTCCGTCCCATTTTTCTGGCAGTGTGTCTTCACTTCCGTCCGATCTACTTCCGTTCGATCCACTTCCGTCCCCAATTTTCAAAATCACTCCCACAAAACCATCCAGCAACCGAGCGGAAAGATGTTACACATCAAAATTCTTCAGCATTTTTTTCCTGTCCAAACTACCAAATGACTGGACTATTTAATGTCTTGGTAGACCTGGACCTCCACAGTGACAGCCTACAATGCTTGTCACAACACCACCAAGTGGGCTTACCAATTACTCCGGATTGAATGTTGTTGTTGATTCCTTTAGGGGCTATGCAACATCGAAGTGATATAGCTCGTGTACTTGTGTGTGTGTAGGATTTGTCTGATAACCTGTGTCACTGTGATATCTGTACTAGTGTGTGTATATTGAAGTGAGAGAAGTGTTGCCTAGTTCTATTACAGAAAGCTTTCCAGTCGGTCAACATAAATTGTGCCCAATTTTTAGCCTATTTTCATTTTATGAAAAAAAATAGTCTTATGAGATCACCTTTTGGCCGTGTGGGTGTGTGTCCCTAATAACTTCTAAACGACTGGAGCGATTTCAATGAAACTTCGTAAGATCATAGCACCGTTCTGGCCGACCCCGATCGTGCCCTTCAAATTTTATTGAGTCTCACCAATCCATCATGGGGGCTGTGCGAAATATTTCACCAGCATTCAGTATCTCCGAAACTATTATAGATATCGCCCTGAAATTTTGTACGGTGATAAAGGGCACTACTAGACGTTCATCTATGAGACTTTCAAAAACCTGGTAACTACAAAGCCAACATGGCGGCCAAGCGAATTTGAAACATTTAAATGGACTTTTCTCGCGATTTAACCATCCAAACGTAATGTTACTTGGTACAGCAAATGTTTATACACATTGTAATGCACTGGCGTCTAATTTAGTTCAATTGTTTACATAACCTCAAAATGGCGGCTGTGCGAAATATTTCACTGGCATTCTATATCTCCGAAAGTATTACAGATATCACCGTGCAATTTTGTACGGTTTTAAAGGGCACTGCTATAAGTTAATCTATGTATTTTTCAAACACCTGTAAAGTACAAAACGAACATGGCGGTCAAGCGAAGTCGAAACATTTTAATATACTTTTCTCGTGATTTAACCATCTGAGCGCAGTGAAATGTGGTACAGTAAATGTTTATACACATTGTAATGCACTGGCATCTAATTTAGTTCAATTGTTCACATAACCTTAAGATGGAGGCTGTGCGAAATTTAAAAATTAAGTTTATATATCTTTTGTCGTAATCATGCGATCAAAGTGAAAGTTTGAATAATGAAGCTACGCAATAATTTCCCTTTATTGGTACATAACTCTATGGCGTACACATATAACAATCCAAAATGGTGAACATCCGAAATATTTTGACGGATCTACGGATCTTTTACAGCAATAAAACTGATATTTTTTGTGTTCATAGAGGCTATGAACATAAGTTCACCTATAGGACGTTCAGTAACCTGGTGAGCACAAATCCAACATGGAGGCGACGCGAATTATAAATATTTAAATAGACGTTTCTCGCGATTTAACCATCTGAGTGCAGTGAAACTATGCACGTTAAATGCTTATACAAATGTTAATCCACTGGCATCTAATTTATTTCAATTGCTTACATAACCACAACATGGCAGCTGTGCGAAATTTTAAAATCTCGATTTTACTTCTTGTGTCCTAATCATACGATTGGAATTTGAATACCACACGTACACAATAATCTTCATGTAACAGTACATAAATAACAATCAACCTGGCGACCATCTGAAATATTTAGACGGTTCTCAATATCTACGAATCTATCACAACAATCAAACTGAAATTGTGTATGTTGATAGAAGCAATTAACATGAGTAGGATATATGAAAATAGGCTGTATAGTTCTTCACGTGACTACTTGTTTTATAATCGTTTCGGTCTTCTATGGACCACGTTATTTCAACTGCCTTCTCCCTCGTTCTTTCACATTGGCCCAGTATTCGCGCATTCTTCTTCGGTGAGCTTCCTTCCGTTCTTCGGTCCACTTCTTGCCGGTTTTCAATGAAGGTATTGGCTGAAAACTCTGTATTTCCCCAAGTTTCTTCTTCAAAGAGTCACGTTCCAAGATGTCCTCATGTGATATCCCCAGTTCTTGTAGGTCTTTTTCCACCTCTTTGGTTTTCATTCCCACAAAGTAGGCACAGATTCGATTGGACAATCTTCCAGAGTTCATTCGTGTCAAATGGCCATAAAAGGAGAGTCTTCTTTTGCGAATGGTGTCCGTTATTTTCTCCACATGTAGATAAAGTTCATCGTTGTGTCGTCTTCTATACTCTCCTCGTTCCTTGACCGGGTCCATGATCTTTCTCAGAATCAAATTGTGCCCAATTATTATTATTATTATTACTATTGTATGTGTTTACCGACTGAAAGACACAATATCAATTGAGTGAATCTTTGGTGTGAACACCGCCTTAAACGCACATTCTTCCAGATTGATCTCACAAGTCTACTTACTTAAACATTTTTGTAAATTGTTAAAAGTAGAACTCAGCAATTCTTCTAGGTTTGTGCCGTGTCTTGTGTGGGGTTTCGCCTAGGACACCAAGCTGGCTCATCGGCGGGCTTTTGGTGTCCCCGCCCGGAATCCCCACAGGAGTGACGAACTGCGCGCCACCTCCCTTTATATTAGGTGCAACTGCACTACTTGACTGCGAGAACTAAAACCTCAAGCAGCCTTAACGTCCCTATGATGGCTTCCAAAAAGATGGTATATTGGCCTTCATGGCCGGTGCTTGAGCTTTAGTTCTCGCAGTCAAGTGGTGCAGTTGCACCTAATATAAAGGGAGGTGGCGCGCAGTTCGTCACTCCTGTGGGGGTCCGGGCGGGGACACCAGGAGCCCGCCGATGAGCCAGCTTGGTGTCCTAGACGAAACCCCACACAAGACGCGGCACAAACCTAGAAGAATTGCTGAGTTTTAATTCACCGGCCGTGAAAGCCAATATACCATCTTTTTGTAAAAAATAGTTCCGTAAATAATTAAATTACCTATTTTCATATATCCTCCTTATGTTAATTGCCTTTATCAACATACAAAATTTCAATTTGATTGCTGTAACATATCTAAATATTTCGGATAGTCGCCTTGTTGGATTCTATGCACTGTATGTAGGCCATAGAGTTATGTACAATTAGATGAAGATTAATGCGTAGTTTATTATTCAAACTTCAATGCCATGATTAAGACACAAGAAATCAAAACGAGATTTTAAAATTTCGCACAGCCGACATCTTGAGGTTATGAAAACAATCGAAATAAATTAGATGTTAGTCCATTACAATGTGTATAAACATTTGCTTTACCAAGTTTCACTGCGCTCGGATGGTTAAATCGCGAGAAAAGTCTATTTAATTGTTTCAACTTTGCTTGGCTGGCATGTTTGTTTTGTACTTAAAAGGGTTTTGAAAGTCACATGGATAAATTTTAGTTTCTTCTTTCTTAGTCGTTTACCCTGCAGGTTGGTGGAACCCACGGACTCAGCGAGGGAACTCACCACTACCGCCTCTACGGGCAGTGACCTAGAGCTGGGAACATCTAATCGGAGTGGATACAACTGGTGAGGTGTGATTGGCACCTCGCCCAGGCGGCCTCACCTGCAAAGCGAACAGGGGCCTCATGAGGGAAGGTAATGGATGGTCAGGATGGATAGGCAAGGAAGAGGGAAGGAGGCGGCCGTGGCCTTGAAGAAGGTACTGCCCCCGTAAATTGAATTATACTGAGACCACGGTGGCTGTATTGGCATATGTGAATAATGTTATGGCCGTCATAGTTGTGACGTGTATATTCATGACGTAGGCGTGGATGACGCAACGCTCGAGCAAGTATGCTGGCTGAGCTTAGATTCTTGCTGACGTCACGATTTTGTTCGAGATGGATCTTAGATTTACGACGCAGTCGCAGGGAAGCAAGTAAACGTGCTGAGGAAGAAGTTACGCTATTGGAGGAGAGGCTCGAACCAATGAATGATAGCTTGGAGGGAGACGGAGATTACTGAAACTACCATATTTAATAACTTTTGGCATGCAGAATTGTGGAAAACTATTTTCAGTTATGGCATTGATTTGGAATTTTGAAGAAATTAATTATATGTTTTTGAAATCTGAAAATCCGTCAAGAATAGCCAAAGTTGGAACTTCGAGTAATGATGGAAGAAGAAGCTATGGAAGGGATGGATACGCCCCTTAAGAAGTTGATAAAAGGCCTTGCACAGCAGAGAGGAGCGGCTCATTTCTCATTCTCATATTGTCAGACTTCGAGTTCTTAATTCTGATAGAACAAGTATATATTATTCAGTGAAGCATATCGTCATTAGCAAGCGTGGCAGAGACCACCGCATCGAACAAGCACTGAGCGTGCAGCAGTGCAATTTTACGGTTACTAAAACTAGGTGAAGTTGGAGCGCACACATAAACGATTCTACAAGTTGATCTATCAAGAATTAGCTACTGCATTTATACTAATTCAATAGTGCATTACAATATTGAGGCGTGTGCGAAAGTTGATCATTTTCACTATTTTACTTTGGAAGATATTCGCATTTTAAGACTGCAGACAAAAGTGATTTTCTCGCCTCCTGAGAAGCACTTTTACTACCACATTCTACGCTACGGCAGACACGTGTATTGCAACCGTGATACTGAAGATTACATTTGGTGATACAACGCTACATTCTACAATGGAACTATACAATCTGGCAGTACTTTCGACTAACATTATAATGGAAGTGGAGATGGAAGACTAAAACTTTAATGCAATTGGGATATACATCAATGGAGTGAAATAGCAACATGGAGCTTCGTTAATCGCCATTCTACAAAAGCGAGCATGTAGAGAACATTCAACTACACTCATGCATCGTAATCCATCGCTGAATTACATCAAATGGCAGTGGAAATATTCATACTCCACAATTATGAACATTTCTGCGGAAATATTTGCAATGAACTTCATGGCTGATTTCTACAAGAACTTCAGGGAACTTTCAAGAGTGGCAAGGGTTTTTCCCAGCACACAAAGAAGAGTTTTGCCAGAAGGATGTCTATCGTCTACACGGAGCAGTGCGATTTCCGGAGGAGGAAGCTGTTCTATTCTCCGAGGGCGCAGGTTCCAGGTTCGAGGTCGGTGCACATCTATCCTGTGGTGAAATGGAACCAGCAGCAGTCTTCTTTGAAATTTTCTTCTAGAACTTCAATCCAACAGATAAGGTAGCCGTGAACGTTTCTTGATTTATTTGAGCCATTTTAGTGAGATCTGAGCAACTATCTTTCCCATATTTTCTGTCATATATTTGATTGCCCCATATTCTTTTGCTAGATGTTTCTGTACTCTGTACACTTTGCAGCTTTATGCCATTTTCTTTGATTTATTGAGACATTATTATGTCATTTGCATATTTAAACATTTTGGATCAGTTTATACTGAAGTTAAATATTCTTTCGAGAATTTGAATTTTTCTTGTAGTCACGATTTGACTGTAAAGTTAACGATTTTCTATGGCAAGTTTGAATTCAGACAGCGTGTCGTTTTATTAAAGTAATTCTTTCCAGTAAATTACTTTGACCAATTTTCTGTCATCCTCAAGAAAGAAGAATGATTAAAAGATTTTAGAGCGTTAAAATCTACTACTTTATCGACGATCTTGGAAATACTAGTCGTTTTTATGAACATGATTGAAACACAGACATTTTTAGTCAATTCTGAAATACCATTGCATTATAGACAATTATATGAAATATGAACTTTGAATACGATTTATTCAGTACACTATAGTAATGAACATTTGATAGGAGATTTTCTCAATTCTAGATTGAAACAATAATGTTTGCATTTTCTAGTCTATTTGCATTCTATTCGACTATTTCTGCAGTTAAATGAATTTTGCTTGAATATGGTATTTTTATACTGCGATAATTATGATGAGATTAATTCATTTTGATAGACCAAGGAGGCGTGTCTAATCGTATTTGCTATTAAATTTATTTGTGACTGGCAAATTTTTACTTCATATCGCTTCATGAATGAAACCCACGAAGGTTAAATATAATAACAGTTTTCGATACAATTGATGAATATAAGAATTTTTAAAGAGGAACTATGGATGTATAATCGTTAGTTCAGTGGACGTGTAAAAGTCGCTGATGAATAATGCCCTTTAATAAGTGAAGGAGGTTCCCACATTAATATTGATGATGATGATGAATTTATAAGTGGAGGTTTTTTGTGTGTATTGTGGAAGATTTTGATGCCATATATAATGAGATATATGATGAATTATGGGCCACTTTTGTGCGTTTGTGCGAGGTATGTTTCCGCTGAGTTGTATTGTTCAGGTCCATTGAAAATTATTCATGTGAAGTTACTGTTAACATTAATAAGAGTGATAATTTGATTGAATTATAGATTTTGAATGGAGGTTACCGTCACAAATAATAATTATTAAATCTTATTAAACCTGAATCTAAAATTTAAATATAAGTAACCTTCATCGGTCGATTATATTACCACGATTTAAGAAAATATCAACCGGATAAACGTGTGGTTAATGTATTTCAAATATAAATAAAATATAAATAATGTAAATAACTATGTAAATATCTATAATAATAATTTGAAACAAACGGGATTAATAGAGGCGTGTAAAAATTTTTCAATTGTCGTTTGACTAAGTTATGAACAATCTAAATGTTATAAATAATTATTGAACACTATGATATAACATTATGCGTTTTGCTATTAACATTTAAACAACGCTAGTTCGATAATTGGAATAAACATTTAAATAAGATTTGAGATTAACAGAGTAATCCATTGCAATGTGAACGGAACTTGTATAAATTTTGCGTGATAATATTTGAGTTGAGATGTGAGCATTTAAATTGTTTTGAATGAGAGCTAGACTCTGCGTTGGCCAGCATATGGTGACACTGGTTAGGCAGCTGCGTCCATTTGACGAAGCAAGCATGCATCACTGCATAGGGTGTATTGCAGGTGGCCAGATAACTGAATGGTGGAGGTCAAGGTCAACTACTTAGCGGCCTTGCGGTTATTAATAAATGTGTGTCAATGAACTAAATTATGAAGTTCATGAACAAGGAAACAAATGCTATATGTCTCGTCCCAGCTCCCTTATCCATTCCAATGTGCATTGTTGTTATTATTACGTTCTTTTGAGCTAGAGAAAGCTGAATTTTTGTATGTGAAGTCTACAGTCCTACAGGAGGACATGGTTGCATTGACAATGGCTTCAGACTGCCATAACTATTTTGTTGTTAAATTTTGTTAACATTTTTTTTTTCTTTATGTGAAATAAATTATTGTGCAGTTTAAATTTTCTGGTCTCCGACTTGGTTCATTTTAAATATCGTGGTGGAGGTTATTGTGAGGGCATACTATTAAGTGATCCTGTTGAAAACCCAGACCCGAGATTAAATTGAATAGGTAAGTAAAAGGTAAGTATGAACCCCCGTATATTTTGGTGTGTTCCACAATAATTTCATGTTAACTACTGTGCTCTAATCTCGGTAGTATCTGTCAGTGCCATTTTCATTGATGTAGCTGTGCCGGTGCATTCGATTATTGGCAATCCGATTGAGGGGGCGGATTTCTGACAGCCTACTATCCGGATTAGCGGGGACAGTACCATCCCGGCATTTGCCCGAAGACGAAGTGGGAAACCACGGAAAACCACTTCGAGGATGGCTGAGATGGGAATCGAACCCCCTCTACTCATTTGGAACACCCGGGGCTGAGTAGACCCCGTTCCAGTCCTCATACCACTTTTCAAATTTCGTGGCAGAGCCGGGAATCGAACCCAGGACCTCCGGGGCGGCAGCTAACCATGCTGACCGCTACGCTACGGAGGCGACATAAATTTTAGTAATGCCCTTTATCGCCATACGAGATTTCAGGGAAATATCAGTAATAGTGTCGTAGATATAGAATGCCGGGGAAATATTTCCCAGAGGCGCCATGTTCAATTGATGAGAACTATTAACATTTTTAGGGCACGGTCGGGGTTGGAGAAAATAGTGCTATGTCCGTACCGAGTTTCAATGAAATCGCTCCAGCCGTTTAGATTTTATCATTTTAAATGATCTTATCGACTTCGTCGTTACGCTGGGGTCTGGCGTTACGTTACGGTGACGGGACGAAATGTACCTAGATGCACTGAGGTGTATGATGTCATAGTACTGCTCGGTGCATGTGTTCCCCGACAATCTCTACTTCGTTAGTATAAGACAAAAATCCCCGATTCTTGGATGTCACGGGTAATCTCGAGAACCACTGGATGGATTTCGATGCGGTTTTCACCATTCTGTAAAGGATATCTCGAGGAAAGATTCTTTAGAAAATAATTTATGTATGATCAAAGGAAGCCAAGCAGTAACGATTTCAGTGAAAAAGCCGAAAAACAAACTTGGCGTCCGTGCGCTTCTTAAGCTTACGCTGGGAAAACCGTTAAAAATATCAATATACTATGAGCGTAAGAATTGGTCAGCATGAAAAGTTCTACAAAAAAGTCCGGGAGAGCATATCTCTATCTTCAATACATCGCCCACTATAAGTGTTTTTAGACTGAATGGAAGGGGCACGTCATCCAGCCATCTCCCTCCGCGCGCTTGACCTAGCTTTGCCCTTGGTTTGCACTTGCCGTTCGCGAGTAATTTGAAACAAGGTAAACTATTATAAAGCAAGATAAGTATTATGCAGATAATTTTCTAACATGTCAAGAGTCTTTGGCTTCGAGCAAAGCGAGAAGCCTCCAGCCTTTCTAGCAGTTTTCAGCATTTGTAGCATTTAAAATGATACAAAGTCTAGTCTTTCAGACTGTCACTTTTTATTAGGGTCAGACACACACACATACATACACACAAACCGACAAAAGGTGATCTCATAAGCCTATTTTCTTTTTCATAAATGAAAGTAGGCTAAAAACTAGACAAAAAATCTAGCGTTTTGCCATCGATCAAAGGTAACCATAACATCAATGATAAACAAGACCTTTGAAAGTCCCTCCAGACAAGGCAAGACTTCTTCAATGGAAATCGGTACAACAAGACAATATGGAACGGCAAGATCATCTTCCGGCAGGTCACAGCGAGGATTGGGGTGTTTTGACGTCCTTTAACCGCTTAAGAACTGGTGTCAGTAGGGTGAACCCCTCTCTTAAGGTATTCATCGACCCTTCCATTAGTCATTTTCAAGAAAATTTTCGATTTTCTTTATTGTCTCATTCGATAGTATGTCTGCTCTAGTTTCCAGAAATTTATAGTTCATACTAGTTTTATTGTTGTCGTTTAGTTTGTTTAGCTCATAATGATCGGTGTGCACGATTTTCAGCAGCAGTCACTTCGACGCATAGGTGCAGCAGATAAAGCACACATTAATCTGGCTTTGAAACAGTCTACTCCAGAACTAAAACAATGTAGGAGATACTCACGGGTCAGAGAATGCAGAAGATTGACCTAAAATCCAAAAATAAGGCAGTTTTTAGGAGTTGAAAGTAAGACTCTTTAATTTAAATGTGTACCTCAACTTCAAGTTACGATTTCTCTCACTTCATTTTTTTTTCAATTTTTGTCTTGACTTGGGCAGTTAAAATGCCCACTTAGAATGCAGATATTAGTTTCATTTAAAAACTAAAATATAGACAAATAATGCAGCTATGTTGTAAAGCAGAATGTAACAGTTAAATCGAAATTAGGGGTCGCCCCCCCCCCGCAATTAATTTATTTTTTCAATCAAAATAACGTAAAATGTAAAACAAAGCTAATATATTTGCCTCAATCAATGATACAAAAACGATTCTCCTCTACAACATTCTGAACATACAGCAGATCAATTTGCGACAACAATGACTCAATTAAGTTGAAAGAGAGCAAAGATATTGCGCCCTAAAAATTCACGTATTTTTTGTGATTAATCTTTGAAAAAAGACCCCACAAATTTATTTAATTTTTCTTTTTTGGCAAAAATCCACTAGTTTATATTCTTGGAATCAGTGATATCAATTTCAAGAAAATGAGAAAAAAAAATCCACAGCCTGCTTCCAGTCTCCGACCGGGTCAGGAATGGAATTAATGAAGCCCCCATCTAGCGGCGAGGATATGAACTGTGCCGGCTGCCGAGGCCTGACGCACTCCTCTGGGGGCAATGATTAAATGAATGACAGATGAAATGAAATGATAGTGGAGAGTGTTGGTGGAATGAAATTTTGACAGGGAAAACCGGAGTACCCGGAGAAAAACCTGTCTGCCTCCGTTTTGTCCAGTGACCGGGATTTGAACCACGGACCCAGCGGTGAGAGGCCGGCGTGCTGCCGCCTAAGCCACGGAGGCTGCCCAATTTCAAGAAAAATGAGATAACTTGTAATGAAATCTTCAGTAGTGTCGATGAGTACCTTAAACTAGGGGGTTTCTCAGAGGATAGCAAGTGAGAGTGTGGAGATCAACAAACAGTGGAACACCTGTGGCAGTGCCCTCTTTGTCCATTTATGTTCGAGGATGTCAATATGTAAATACTATGTCAGAAAACAGTTTCATAACGGGCTCATTAAAGTAATTCATTATAACACAGTTTTTCCAACCAATCAGAGCTCAATATTTTCATTCATTGACTAATTAGGAATGGATAGCTTCTGATATGCACTCAAAATCCAACATGTCGGACTTCAATTACATGATTTGAAATTTGACAATGTAGCCAATACTGGATCAACGATTCTAGTTACACTGCATAAACAAACTGGGTAATATTGCAAAAGAAATAGCACTGTACCTTAATATCCGCAACTCCAATTTCTACACATTCGTAAGATTTCGCCGACAATTTTAGTGAATGCTGCTGTTGACATAAACACACCAGAACGTCATCGAGGAAGCAGGCGTTTGACATTAGTTCCACAGAAATTATAATCCAGCTCTCTGTTCAGTAAAAGGAACACCTACGCGAAACTTTTCCGACAGATGTCACAACTGTTCTATTTGAGACTCAATTGATTTGCCATCCGTTGATATTCTATACGCATCGAATATGAAGAATAAGTAGTTGATAATACGATACATTTTAATTTTAAAGCGTTTGTAACAGCCTATTGAGTGTTATTTGACCAAAATAACAAAATGATCCCACATAGTACCTGTGCGCTATCTGTTGGTGCTACTTCAGGATAAACAATGTTTCAAAGCTTTGCGATTCGTTATTGGGTAGAGATTATATGCTGAGCCCACACAATTCCCAAGAAGAAGAATTCAATTGACGGAATCTCGAGAGATATTTTTGAATATTTATGTTAGTATATATAATAAAGTTATAATAATCATCGAACATAAACAGTCGTATGCAACTCGCCTATAATGGTAATTAAGACACTCGTATGGAAATACTCGTGTCTTAATTATTGGCATTATAGGCTCGTTGGATAATGTACTATTACCTGTTCAACGCAGGACCTTAAGCTTGCAAACGATAGTGCCATAGATATGGCTCAATTTTGGACAAATACCATTTAATTTGCAATTTTGGTCAATGATATTTCTTAATGTATTTTGTTTTGTTTTTTTGTAAATATGTATACTGTACACTGACTGAGCAAATGTCATGGGGTAGTGGAGCACTGACGCGTAGGTGTATTGTCTAACGCACCACACGCCCCCTTGTGAGAAGTGGTTGAGCACATGACAGGTGTAACATGCAACGTCGTCAAGACCTGACACTGTTCTAACGGGGTATGGTGGTCGCTGCCCGATAGATGGGAAGCGCGACTTCGGCAGTAGTGCGGGAATTCGGCTTCACACGGTCAACCATGTCCAAAGTGTATCGTAAATGATTGAATGCAGGTGTCAGCGTCCACGGTTGGAAAACTTACATCTCTTCTGAGTTCAAGCCCCTTCCAGTTCACTTAGTAATGAGGAATCCTCCAACCATGGGCCTGAAATCCAGGAATCCAATTTGGGGTGATGACATTATTGAACAGCCAGGGCCTTACAGCATCAACAAAATATGGAAGGAAATGTGGAGAGATTTTTCTTCGCCTCGCCAAATCCACTTAGATGATCCTTCCCAGCATATCCCAGGAACTGATCTACCAAGAGCTACGTGGTGCCAACTAGATCGCGCTCGAACTGGTCATGGAAGGTGCAAAGCAATGCTACACAAATGGGGATGGCTAGAATCACCAGCTTGTGACTGCGGAGCTCAACAACAGACGATGAACCACATCATTCGGAAATGCCCACAGTACAGGCGATTGGGAAGAGTTAATGAAAGCATCAATTCCAGCGCTTTCCTGGTTGAAGAGCCTTGATGTTCATTTCTAATTATTGATGTGTTACATCTTTCCACTCGGTTGCCGGATATTTTTGTGGGAGTGATTTTGAAACATGGGACGGAAGTGGATCGGACGGAAGTGTGTAAGACGCACTGCCAGCTGGATCGTATCCCTACTGGACATTCATCAACACACAAAAATCTTTTTTATTTACACACTAATAATTCATAACAATTCAAAGACTCTTTTTTTTTCTTCACTGCCTACTTGATATTTCTACTCTCGCACTGCCTTCTTGATTGTTCTCGCACTGCCTTCTTGATACTCTGCTGCTAATAATAATATCGTATGGCCTCGGGTGCCTGGTGCAAGCATTGCTATTTGACACCCAGAGGGTAGCTTGCATGTCGAATTTCGTAGTTCCTTGACTATGAAAGTCAAGGAGGTTAGATGTTAGATATCTAATCTCCTTGAACACAATAGCGCTTTCTAGTAGAGAAATGAGGAACTTTGTGCAGGCGGAAACTCCCGAGATTAATTTTGCCATTATGAACTCGGCCTACTGAATTCAAATGGGTTCTTTGACATGCCAACATCGTATGACATGCGTATCGTATTTTTGCCGCCTTTCAAAAATCACTTACCACGGTCAGGGGCGAACCTGCAATCTTGGGGTTAGTAGACCGACACGCTATCCACTCACCCACCGTGGCAAGCTGCTAATCATATCAATATGACTAATTTTAACAGAATCCAAATGAAATTACGTGTTGCTCTGTGAATCAAGAGGTCCGGGAACTGGGCAAGCCTTTCATGATCTACTGCTGTGCACATTGCATTTACTCGCAAGTTGGCTTAATTATAAGGAATTTAAGGTTATGAGCGGTGTTGCGTCTATTAATCTAGTTGATCCATATCGTATTCTTTATTTAGGCTAGTACTGGTGGAAGCTACAAATCATCTAATAAAATTAGTTCCGTATTATAAACTACAATATCTGTAAAACACTCCCTTTTACAATAGATGAATATTTGTGCCAATAATATTATAAAATACCGGAGTATCAACAATTTCACGAGAGGTTTCTTCTATGTCAGATGTTACACATCATATGCGACTACTGTAAGGTGCGTAAAGTATTTTTATGTACATATTTGTTTGTTCATCATGTAGATCAATTGCACCATACGAAATAATAATACCGTCCTCAACAGTGGAACGACCGGTTGTCTTGATGACCGTGACTGGCGACATCTGAGACGGTTTGTCACTAGTGACAGAAGGGCAACAGTGCGGCAAATCAGGGCTCAATTCAACACTGGCCGTGCGAGACACCTCACCCAGTGAATAATCCGTAGGAACATGGGTTCCGTGGGGTATGGGAGCCGGCAGCGCACACGCTATTAGGTGACTATCCCAGTGTATATTATGCCCGTTGCTCACGGTAAAATGTTTCTTAAAATTTATTTTACAACTAATTTTATAAAAATTTGACGAAAGCAAGCTGCGTTGTTCATGGTAAAATCATACTAATATATAAAAATGAGATGGTGTGTGTCTGTCTGTCTGTCTGTCTGTCTGTTACTCAATAACTCAAGAACCACTGGTACGATTTAAATGAAATTTTGCATGGATGTAGCTGATTTACCAGGTTTACATATAGGATACTTTTGATTTCGAAATTTTGCACTATTAAAAAATGGCGACTATTTTAGTGACGTCATTAGACCCATTTGTTTCAAAATTTCATATTTCCATATCAAATAAAAAGAGAACGGTAGGAAATAGCAAACTTTTGATGGCACATATGAGCTTTGAAATTTAATTTCCTATCCGAAAGGTCCTTATCACTTTTCGTGTATCTACAACAGTTAGCGAGTAAAACCGACATTTGTGACGTCACTACACCCTTTGGTTTCAAAATTTCATATTTCCTTTTCAAATAAAAAGAGAACGCTAAGAAATAGAAAACTTTTGATGGTATACATGAGCTTTAACATTTAATTTTCTATCCGAAAGGTCCTTATCAATTTTCGTATATCTCCAACGGTTAGCGAGTAAAACCAAAATCTGTGCAATAAAACACGGTCAACACCGAGCGGTGCAGTATATCTCTCTATATATAAAAATGAAAATTTGTGTGTTTTTCTCTGAATTTCTACGGAAATTTGAGTTGTTTACACGTTTCAGACTGTTTTTTGATGGATGCGCGCGAAAATAATGTTTTTGTCTGTCTGTCTGTTTGTTTGTTTGTTTGTTTGTTTGTTTGTTTGTTTGTCTGTGGACAAATTTGTTCACTTATAACTCGAGAACGGCTGGGTGTATCAACGTAAAATTTGGTACAGATTTCCATCAGAGGCACGACACTAATCATTGATATAACTCTTCTCCGTACCTCTCATAAAAGGGGGCCTACCCCCTAAAAATACATGCTGAAATAGGCGTAGAAGGACGAGACAAAACTCATTTTCAGCCCCTCAATGTGAGAGACAAAACTCGGGTCCCCGAAAACCTCATTTTAAGGACCGAAGACCAACCGTTTTTGAGATATTCCCAGAAAACTAATTTAATTTAATAAACTAATGAACGAATGCAAGCCAGTAACCATGCCAACGGATTCTCAGAGGTCCATCTATTGCTGTAAGACGCAATGCAATTCCATTAATTACATTAGTGTGAAAGTTTGCAAACGGCTAGAAGTTTATCACGGAACGAAATTAAGCCGTAAAATTCAGCAATACGTATAATGCGCTTAAGGGGATCAAGGGGTACTCTAGAATTTTTTCACGCGATTTACACCTGAGGGTGTGGTACGGCAGGTCTATTATATTCCTATCCCCTTATTATTCATTCATTCATTCATTCATTCATTTCGTATAGGCCATCTATGGACCGCGTCATTCCAACCGTCTCCTACTGGCTTTGATGTTTGCCCAGTACGCCCGCATTCGTTCTCGGTGGACTTCCTTCCGTTCCTGGGTCCAAATCTTTCCCGTTTTCAGCTTCGGTTTTTCTTGGAAACCTTTACAAGCTCGAAGTTTCCCTTTGGTGGGGCGCGCTCCTGAATGTCTGTTGGTGTAATCCCCACTTCGTTCAGATCTTTATCCAGTTCAATGAACCAGGCCCATTTTGTTTCCTCTCCTGAAAGTAAGTTATGCTGCGGTTGGTCAGTCTCGCTGGGCTCATTCGTTTCACATGCCCAAAAAATGGTAACCTTCTCTTCCGGATGACGTTGCTTATCTTCTCCACATGAGTATATAGGTCATGGTTATGCCATCTTCTGTATTCCCCATTGTCTTTGATGGAACCCAATATCTTTCTCAAAATGTTCCTTTCTTTGGCCTCCAGTTTCTCGACCAAGCCTTTTTTGTTCATCGTGAGGCATTCAGAGGCATGCAAGACCTCCGGACGGATAACACTGCAGTAATGTTTTAGTTTTGCGTTGAAGGTTATTGACCTTTTCTTATAGATGTCCTTAGTTAAATGGTAGGCCATTTCCATTTTGCTCATGCGTGATGTGAATGTTTCTTTCTCTGATAATATCCCTTCCCTGACCCGTCCTGAAAAGAAAAGTACATGGCCATTGGCTGAATTAAAAATAATTTAAAAAATAGGTGTTATAATTTCTCCCTATATTATATTATTATTAGTATTATATTATGCCGTACAACGACGAGACAAATCCCCTCGGTGACAGCAACAAACCTCGGGGGCCCTAAAGGGTCCTCGAAAACTACATTATAAGGCTCTAAATCCAACAGTTTCTGAAATATTCCCAGAAAACTAATTTAATTTAATTTAACAAACTAATGAAGGAATGCAAATCGGTAACCATGAGAAAATTATCTCAAGGGGTGGCATCCAACTTTCCTTCTATTTCTGTAAGAAGCAATGTCACTCCATTTATTACATTTCTGTGAAAGTTTGCAAATTGCTATAAGGTTATCACGGAACTAACGTAGACCGTATAATTCATCAATGCAATTAAGGGGGTGAAGGGGTAACCTAGAATTTTTTCATGCAATTTTCACGTTCGACATATAGTACAGAAGGTCTATTATATATCCAAACAGCAACATTATTTTCAAAAATTCCTGAATTGAACCAGCATTTTTTGCGGCTTTTAGGAATTTGGGCAATTTGAGGCTAAAGAACCTGAATTTTCATGCACCACAAGCCTTTATAATTTATGAAAGGGGTTTTCCTGTGTATGGGCACCTAGCACAACGTAGAGGGTCAGTTTTTATGTGACGTGTATTGCGTTTCGTCTACAAAGCTTTCAATTGTATTTCACGTCAGGAAGTACACGTTAGGTGAATTTAGTCTGAGAGCACATTTTAACTTTTTTTTTTGTCGACATACGGGTTCAGCGTAAGGATGATTTTATTTGATACCGTGTGGTAGATATACCCATATTTGGATATCTGGGTAATATGTTGTAGGCAATAGAATTGTATGTCTGTCTGTCTTTCTATGTATCTTTATGTACGCCTATACCTCGTGTTCGGATGCTTGGTGCATCGTAAAATTAGGTATGGTAACCATGAGAGTCAATACACCAATCATTTATAAAACTCTTCACCGTACTTTTCATACAGTAGAAGGGTGGATATAGAGAAAAACTCCTCAATATATGCTAAAATAGGCGAAATATAAAAATTATCCTAGAAGGACAACCAAAGCATATGTTGCGCTTCTCAATGTGAGACACAAAATTCGGGAATCTATAAAGAGTCTCCGAAAACTACATTTAAAGGGCCTTAAATTAACAGTGTGTGTGCTATTCCCAGTAAACTAACTTCGTTCTGATAAACTTGAAGGAATGACAAACCGCTAACCATTGCAACAGTAGCTCAATTGATAATGTCTTGTGTTAACAACGAACACCGTTCGAAGAACGGGTACTTCTGCTAGTTATTTTATAAAATCCGTGGATGTATCAGGATCGCCATCTACCGATAAGCTTCTGAACCGAGAATCAGCTGTTCAACACACATTGGTTTGAGAGTATGGCTCCAACAAACAAAGCAAAAATTGCTGCTTTAGCTACAATTATATGTCGTACAGTGGTAAAAAGGAAGAAAAGAAATGCTAGGAAGTCCTGGACTCGGGAATGGATAAAAAGAAGAGAAGAGTAGAGGAATGCTGTCCTTGGTCGAAAATGAGTGGAGGTTAGAAGATCAGAATTCATATAGGAATTTTCTAAGAATGGAGGAAAGCAGTTTTAAAAAACTCCTAGATCTTGTTGGTCCCTAAATTATTCGACAGGACACTAACATGAGGCAAGCCATTTCTCCTGAAATGAGACTGCAAGTGAGTTCGAAGCCCGTTTATCTTCGCCTTCACATCAGCCTGGCTTGTGTTCGGTCGAATTTGTGAAACATATTCGGTGATTCAGATTTCTGCGTCTCTTCTTGCATTTCTCTTGTGGTATATGGGCGTTTTAACCTCATACAAACACTGATATTTCTAGTACTCGTCCAGTAAAACACTAACAGCTTCCTTAGTCCAGCCAGAGCCTGCCATTTTCGAAGTGCTAGTTTACAAGCGAGCTTCACAATCTTCTCACCACGTGGCGCCGGCATCATCTTCATGTCAGCTTCCCTGATTGGTTCGTTTCGTAAAATTAATTTTACGGAATAGAACATGTCCTATTTTATGGAAAGTTTTAACAAAGGTTTTATAAAACTTGAATTTGACCGTGAGCAACAGAAATTTGATAAAATTAAATTATTGTACAATAAATTTGAAGGAAAATGTTATCGTGACCAACGGGCATTAATGTATTGTAAAGGTAGGCTTCTGACACGAGTAAATACATAAAATGATAAACAATGTAATGTAGACATACTGTACCTAGTACAATCATCCTGGCAGCAATGAGGAATCAAGAAGCACTACTAACATTGTACAAAGTAAGAGATCGTTCCTAAGACTGTTGGGAAAGGATCGGGTCACGCGAAGTGAGGGGGGGTGTGCACAGGCACGCGAGTCTAGGGTGTGACAGGTGTGTCGCCAGGTGTTGACCCGAGCCACCTGTTGATACACTACCATACCGCTCTGCCTACCAACATGGAAAGTAGAGCTGCAACTTTTAATTGTTTTGAGATCTTGATTAATAGCTTACTACGGTCGGTGAGTGGTTATCGTGTCAGACTACCAACCCCAAGCTTGCAGGTTCACTCCTGGCCGTGGTAAGTGATATTTGAAAGGCGACAAAAATCACTACACGCATGTCATACGTTGTTGGCATGTTAAAGAACCTATTTGAATTTAGCAGACCGTATTCATAATGAAAAAAATAATCTCGGGATTTTCCGCCAACAAAAGTTCCTCCTTTCTCTCCTAGAAAGCGATATAGTGTCTAACCTCCTTGACTTTCATAGCGCTCCAAGGAACGAAACAATTCGAAATGCAAGCTGCCCTCTGGGCGCAAATAACAAAGCTTGCACCCGGCACCCGAGATCATACGATATTATTATTATCATCGAGTAATCGTAGTAGAAAAATCGATTAATTGCCACAATCGATTGTGAGTTTATCGATTAATCTATTGTCAATTTAATCTATTAATCGGCTGGTCTAATAATCGATTAACTGTTGTTTCGAATAATCTATGTACTTCGCTCCTTTCACTACGCTCTCACAGAAGCGAAACAGACATTATTTAATTATTGGTTTCGGTGACGTAGTTAGTAGCATGCTGAGCTTCTATGCCAAGGTTCAAACCCAGCCGAAGTTGTGGAATTTCTTCAGAGCGTTAAAATCCCTCAGTATGCCTTCCTTCGGAGGGGAAGTAAAGCCGACGGACCCATGTCAGAGATGTATAGCATTTAAAACAACCTTTCATTATCTACACTTGTGTGAAGCTAAAACTTGTAGGTTAAATTTAATTAACGCTCTTACGTTCCAACGTTCGCCCCCAGGTTCTGATTGCGGTCGCATCTAGTAGCCAGGTTTGTAGCTAGGAGTCGTTGACGGTAAGATTTGGTATTAAAAGTAGGAACTACAGTACTTGAAATTCAACGTCTGCAGTCCTTACCTGAATTACAGATAACACACACTAATACAGCCATCACAATTAACACCGGTTATCAGACAGATTCTACACACACCCAAAGTACACGGGGCTACATGAACGCGTTGTCGCAGCCCCTAAACTGAGGAACCACCAGTTATTTAATTAATTTAAAAATATATTGTATCATATCATTCTAAATAATGTAGTCTACCTTCTTTGTGAAAAGTAGGCTAAAGCTACCTGTAAGTAAAACAAAAATGTTCCTGTCCTTAATTGTAAACATTAAACTAGAATTCTAAATCTTTGCTTTCCTTAGTGTTCGGTTTTCGAAACCCTCCCCAATTGTATCGATGTTTGTCCGTCCACTGTCACTGACTCTTATTTGGTTATTGTTAACATAATCAAGGAAGAACACTTTGTATATTTGGGCAAAAAGTAACTTTTATAGATTTCTATAAATCATTCCGAAAATAAGCGGACCTCTCATTCAAACGTCTATTCTTATCTCGTGTCTACTAATCGATAATTAATCGATTCTTCACTTAGACGATTTGGTAAATCGATTAATCGAATGAGCAGACAGTCGATTATTTTTAAATTATCTCTTATTACCAGCTATAATGGAAAGTAGGCAATGAAATAATAATATTAATGAACTTGCAGGAAATTCTGGAAATTAAGATCTAATGAGGAAATATACAGAAGACTACAGTGGTTTATTATTTACTAGCAGTAGTACCCGGCTTCGCCCGGTGGAATGATGATAATATTTCAGTCTCCTTAACACTCAACGTCATAAATTATATTTATTTATGTATTCATTTCTTACATTATCAAACCCAGAGACAATGTGTATACTTAAGTCACTATGGGAAGGCTCTGTAATATAATGATCATTCTCGTGATATTTGTCTTCAGTCCGAGTCGAGATATGTCGTTAGCGGTTCCAGAATTCGTGACATCTCAGTCGTAGAAGACTATATGTGGTGGTGATTAGAAATATAATGGACTTAAAATCTATGTAATTTGCCCCCAATGACGTCGAGGGCGTAACATCTAGGTAATTTGCCCTACTGATCAGGATGATATTGAAAATTACTACATAACTGACATGAAACTTAGAAAATAAAAAAGTTATTTTTAGGACTCACATTTCGGGAAAGACTTGATTATTTTTTGCCAAAGAGCTCCCACTTAGATCGCTATCTGGTTAAAAGTTTCGTCTTGTTAAGGTTTAGACTGTACGATAAATGTCTGAAGCAATTCCTCCAAGAGAAGCTTCCAGATTTCTCAGTCGATATATCGTTAACGTTCCTGAGCATCCAGTGGTCTTTTCTTCTGACGCAAAACATCTTCTACATAGTGATGATGAACATAGAAGCGTCTACTGGCACATATAACTTATCAACGAATGGGAAAAATTGATACTTTAAAGGAATGAAAGGAATAAAATAGAAGAGAGATGTGCGATATACCATAACACTCGCTGTGAATTTTCTACGTGACCGGCTTACATGTATCGGTACAGGTTCTCAAGAAGAGGAACCAGATCATTGGCATAAATGAATACAGTAACAGTAGATTAAATAGTATCCTAGACAGATGACTCGCAAAGTAACACGGCCTAATATACGATGTAATGGTTGAACTTCAGAGAAATGTTTCATCTCACTTTGCAGTTGTTATTTAATAAATACTAACATGTTTGTAGCTAACATTGAAATTAATGGAGTGCGTTAGGATAAACGATATTCCTTGTTTTTCCCTCTGGTGTATAAATAAATAAATGTTTAGGTGTGCCCACTCTTGAGCAAGCTACGTATAACTGATCATGAGAGAAGCATGGACTTTCCAGATTAAGGCCTGCTAGCCTGAGTGACTGTCCTTGGGCCTTGTTTATGGTCATTGCAAATGCAAGACGTGCAGGGAATAGCATTAGCTTGAAATCAAAAGGCATATCAGTAGGGATCAAAGGAATTCGGGGAATGAAGATATCTTCTCCTTTGGCATGGCCTGTCAATACGACCACTACTGAACGGGTATATCAAACTTACAAACTAATGGAAATACACATTTTAAAAATCGCAACTGAACGGGTATATCAAACTTACAAACTAATGGAAATACACATTTTAAAAATCGCAGGCGATGAAGACTGTGGTGTTACTTAGTAGTATAATGGACGTAACATCTAGGTCATTTGCCCTTTTGATGAGGATGGTAATGAAAACTACTGTTGAATTGACACGACAAACTTGCAAATTACCGTGGTAGAAAGAAATATTTCAAAATTCACAGGCGATGAAGAGTTATTGTGTGTGGTGATTAGTGGTATAATGGGCGTAACATCTAGGTCATTTGCCCTTATGATAATAATAAGGTAATGAAAAATGACTTCTAAACGAACATGGTGTAATTTTTAAATCTGATATAGGTAATTCAGATTTCTACCTTCGATGTCTTCCAATGTCTGAACGTTATTTTCTGGCTTAGGCCTATACTCGATGCGTGAAGTGAAAGAGATTATCGAGTACTGCTCGGGTCCAAGCTGCACGAACCTGAGAATATCGCAGATGATGACGATATATTATGATGACAGACGTTCGGTTGGGGGGGGGTTCCCGGTCCTATTCACATTGACCGGTGAATCACTCATTCTTTCGTAACACTACAGTGGTTTGAGCAAAGACGCAATATGAACATCAGCATAGTCAGCAATACCAGGTAACACGGCGGGGTCTGGACATTTCTCTCATGTCACCTCGCGATGAATCAGCAAGCTATTCTCACACCTGCCCCCCCTCCCCCCTCCACCCTCCAATGTCTCACAAATTGTGGGACGTGGGTTTGCGATCACGGGACCCCAGCTGAGTCCGGCATTGCTTCTACTTACTGGTGCCGGGCTCCTTTCAGTTCTCTTTCCTGTCAGCCTCCCTTGGTCAAACTCTTGTTCTCTTCCGACCCCGATGGTATCAGGGTATCCGAGGCCTAGCGACTCTTTCACTTTCCCGCCTTAATTGGCCCTTGTCTAATCATTCCTGATAGCCTCATTCTTAGAGGTGTCAGCCTTCTTTTTCTTTTCTTAATATCTCATGTCTTCTGCTCAAGACCCTCAAGGAGGCAGGGTGTGTGTAGCTCCACCAATTCGGGTGCACCCTGGATAGTGCTACATCCTCAAGGGCTCATGGCTGGTGAGTTCGGGAGCTGGCAACCCTGAGGGTTTCATGAGCGGGTCCGGTTTTACCCCTTTTTTCCATTGCCTTTGGGACGGACCCTATCCTCTTTCCGGGAATGGAGTGGTCTGTCCGCAATTTCAAGCAGACAGTGTTACTCGCAGGGTACCAAAGGGTAAGTATACACATTTTGGTTCTGATCGGTGAAACGGTGTAGATTTGTGCCAAAGGGCCTAAATGCAGGGAAAGGGGTGATCTTTCCGCAATTTCAAGTCGACAGGGTTACCCGCAGGGTTCGAAAGGGTAAGTATAAAAATTTTGACCCGGATCGGTGAAACGATATAGATTTTTGGCAAAGGGCCTAAATGCAGGAAATGGGGTGGTCTGTACGAAATTTTAGGTGGACAGTGATATTCACAGGGTTACAAAGGGTAAGTATACACATTTTGGTTCAGATCGGTGAATCGGTGTAGATTTGAGCCAAGGGGCCTATATGCAGGGAATGGAGTGGTCTGTCCGCAATTTCAAGCAAACAGTGTTACTCGCAGGGTACCAACGTGTAAGTATACAGATTTTGGTTCTGATCGGTGAAACGGTGTAGATTTGTGCCAAAGGGCCTAAATGCAGGGAATGGAGTGGTCTGTTCGAAATTTCAAGCAGACAGTGTTACTCGCAGGGTTCCAGACGGTAAGTATACAAATTTTGGTTCTGATCGATGAAACGTTGTAGATTTGGACCAAAGGGCCTAAATCCAGAGAAGAGGGTGGACTGTCCGAAATTTCAAGTGGACAGGGTAGGTATACAAATTTTGGTTCGGATCGGTGAAACGGTGTAGAAGTTTGCCAAAGGGCCTAAATGCAGGAAATGGGGTGGTCTGTCCGAAATTTTAAGTGGACAGTGTTATTCACAGGGTTACATAGGGTAAGTATACAAATTTTGGTTGAGATCGTTGCAACGGTGTGGATTTGTATACATAACAGACAGACAGACAGACAGACAAACATTGAGCTTTATATATATAGATTTATCGTATGGCTTTTAGTGCCGGGAGTGTCCGAGGACATGTTCGGCTCGCCTGAGGTCTGTAGCTGCTTCCAGCGGACACCCTAAAGGGCGAGCTACAAGTTCCGTTCAATTTCAAGTAGTTCCAACTTTCGCCACCAGATATCAATGATACCTAGTGGTGAACGTTGGAACTTTGATAGAGCGTTCTGACGAAATCTAACCTAACAAATTTTGCTTTACACAAGTTTAGTTTGTGAAAGGATCTTTTACATGCCATAAATCTATGACATGGGACCGCCGGCTTTACTTCCCCTCCGAAGGAAGGCATACTGAAGGATTTTAACGCTCTTAAAAATCCGACGACTTCGGCCGGGTTTGAACCCGCTATCTTGGGCACAGCAGTTCAGCATGCTACCGACTACGCCACCGAAGCCGCTACTACAGTGGTATGGACATATCATGAGAAAGGACGACACTTATGTTGGCAATAGAATGACAGTAATGGTATATATTATATATTTCGTATGGCATGAAGATTCAATATACAATTATTTACATTACACAGTATTTCCAAATATATACAGATTGAGACCTTGATCTGCAAGCAGCTTCAGTGTTGTTAGAGCTGGATATCTAATTTCTCTAACCAATCTAAAACTTTATCACTAGCTTGATGAATCTCCTTCATTGGACCGTTGAACCTTCGGAGTGGGCAATTCATAGCGATGTGACTGATGGTCTGAGGCACATCTGCACAGTTGCAGAAAGGATTCTTGGCAATTTTCCATTTGTGCTTCCAGAACTGACATCTACCGTGTTGAGTTCTTATACGGTTCAGCGACGTCCAGATTTTCCTGGGAAGGTCGAAACGAGGGGGTTGCTTAACTGGATCCGAGAGAAGATCTAATCTGTCTGGGTTTGAAGTCTGCCACTCGTTGCGCCAAGCTTCACTTGAAACTGCTCTTGGACCAACTTCCTTCCTTGTCTCCAAGAAGGATTCCGGGATTTCAGCCTGAGATCTTTAGGTGAGCAGTCTAGATGTATTGGCAGGAGAGGGTTGTCACAACATTTAAGCCATTCTCTCTTCAGTGCCATTTACAGTAATGGTAGTGGAGGGTGACAGAGGAAAGGGAAGACCAAGCAGAAGATGGAGGGACTGTATACGAGATGACATGAGGGAGAAACATCTAAGGGAAGAGGACGTATTGGACCGAGGAAAATGTCGAAGACTTGCCAGGAACGTCGACCGCACTTGAGTGGGAAAAGACGAAGGAAAAAAAAGAAGAAGGGGAGATATACAGGACTATAGAAAGCTTAACGGAAACGATAAGAAAAAGGACACTGATATGTTTCGGACATATTTACAGAATGGATGATACCAGATTAACAACAAGGATATTCAAGTACCTTTGGGACAAAAGATTAACGACTAGCGAGGAAAAGAAAGATTTAAAAAGAAATAATATAAGAGGAGAAGACACTGGAGACAGAGAGAAGGTGTTAAGTATGGAAGGAAGAGAGGAAAGAAAACCTGGGGCGAAGTGGTCTGAGGACAGAAAGAAGCAGCATAGTCTAACAATGAAGAAATATTGGGAAGAACGGAAGAGAAGACAACAAAGAGTGAAGAATTGAAAATGGAAAACGTAGAATAAACTTGCAATGGCATACCAAACAAAATTGCCTCTCCCAAAACACCAAGATACGTCACTATAAAACTGTTCTGTATCAGGGTTATCTTAATAGGTTGCAGCAATTTCAAAACATCATAGCCCGTGAACTATTTGAGATATTAAAACGAGCATATTTTTGTTAAATTTTTGTTAAATTCACCAACTCAAAAAGTTATTTTTCATTTGTTATAATGTTTCTATGTGCGCCCCCTTGGTTCGTCACTTGTTGTAGGGCGTCCGGGGGACTTCTTCGCGTCAACAATGCCAGTTTCCTGAACCCATCTAATGCCATTAGCATGAGGGGGATCCCTACTATAAGCACGTCGGAAAGTGCGCTGAACGTTATAACCTATTAAAGATAAATCGCACAAATTGTGCATATTGTTGATAACAAACTGTCATTCACAAAACTTCACAATGGATGATCCCCGATTTGCACAAGAAATTACGTGGTATCTACTAAATTGCACCTCGCATAATTTACATATGCAGGATTCATCAGGGTCATGAAAGTATTCGGTATTACACAGTTTATGGTGATACCTATGTACCGCCATCGAATTGACAAAGTGTCGCAAGTCTTGATTTGTGTTCATCCATGTCCTAGTCATCATGGCTTCCGTGGTGTAAAACTCGAATCAGATTTCGTCCCTTTTCTGTATTCTTCCCTGCGTTAGTTTTTCCAGGCGTCTGTGGATGGTAGCCCTCTCTTCATCCGAAGGTCCTCAATGAAGAAGATCTCCCTGGCGAGTTCATATGCTAATCTGGATTTTGTATATTTCGATACTCCAGGGTAGCCTTCAGAAAGCATGGTTTGACTGCTTCAAGCATCCTCAAGTCTGCCAGGGATAATATCTCCCATATGATCTGTCGCCATTGCAATAACACCGTGGCAGCTTACTGTCGCGCACTCATTCTGCGCATCGGCTGAAGGTCACGGACGGAGTACAGTCACATCTAAAACTAAACTCGATGAGTTCCTGGTTAGTTTTCTGTTAGAATTATTAATTTATCCCACTTAAAGAGGGAGATAAGATTTTTTTTTTAATTGCTGCAAACTTTTTCAATGACCGTGTACTTTCCCTTACTTACTTAATTCCTGCCACTCCTTCCGGAGCATAGGGCCTTGGCGAAATTTCTCCATGCAGTACGGTTCCTGGCCATTCTCTTCACTTGACTCCAGTTCTTGTCCACCTCTGCAATTTCATTTTCGATCGTCCTCTTCCAGGTCTTCTTAGGTCGACCTCGCTTCCTGGCGCCTTGAGGATTCCAGTCTAGCGCCGCCCTCTCAATAGCTCCGTCCGGCTTCCTTAGTGTGTGACCAATCCAGCGCCATTTCCTCTCCTTGATCTGGATGCTAATCGGTTGTTGATTGGTGATGGTCCCAAGATCTTCATTTGAGATTATGTCCGGCCACCTCACATTCATGATGCGACGCAGACATCTGTTAATGAACACCTGTAGCTGGTTGTTGATCGGTTTTGTGACTTTCCATGTTTCACAGCCGTAGAGAAGAATCGACTTTACGTTGCTATTGAAAAGGCGGAGCTTGGTCTTCCTGGAAATGTTTCTATTTCTCCAGATGGGGTAGAGCTGGACAAAGGCACCATTTGCCTTCCTGATACGGCTTCGAACATCTTCCTCTGCTCCCCCATCATTTGTGACTATACTTCCAGTTTGACAGTCAACGGAAAGGACATTGAGCGAGTTGAGTCCTTCCTCTACCTTGGAAGTATAGTCACAAATGATGTACTTTCCCTAAATGCCGATAAAGTGCTCTTCGAAGAAGTGGAGATAAAATAGCGTAGAATCATTAGAGGAATTATGGAATCCAATTACATGAATAGCATCCACCAAAACAGATCTATAGTAAAATACAGAAGCTTTCTGACACAATCCATAAAAGACGGCACGATTTTATGGCCACCTTAGACGAATGGACGGTAACATGTTGACAAAGAAGATCATTCACTTTTTTGATTCAGGGTTGCTTATACAAAGTTGTCATTTGTAGCTCTTCAGTCGGTCAACACGGCTGTGCCCAATGAATGGGCGGGTACAAGATATAAATATGTAACGACACTCCTGGAACGAATTACTTGTATTAGTTAATTATCATTATTTAATTACAATAGCGACAGTTAACTAATACATGTAATATTTTCCAGTAGTGTATTAGCCTACTTTCGATTTTTGCAAAAAATGTAAGTAGACTTATGAGATCACTACAGGGCAAAAAATTGTGTTTCTGTCTGTGTGTGTGTGTGTGTGTGTGTATGTGTGTGTGTGAGTCTGTGTGTGTGTGAGTGTGTGTACTCTGAATGTCTGTCCCCCCTATCAATTCGAACACGGTGGAACCGAATTGAACGAAATTTGGTACAGAGGTAGAACAAGCAAAGGGCACCTCAGTGTCATGTTTTATATCGCCCCCATCTTTACCAAAACTGAATGGCGGCCACTCAAACGTTCAAAACGTAAAATCAAATAGCGACTAACCAAATTATCCGATCTCTACCAAATTTGGTAACAACATACCTTCATACAGGACGCGTCTTGTGACCAAACTACAAGGTCATCCGCCGTACCATTTCAGGATGGCGGCCGTGCGAATTATGCAAACTTTATAATCCATATCATGGGACCCACCAGTTTCGATTATCGAGACAAGAATCGATTTAACTGTTCTAAAGGAAGAGGCACGTTCGAAATTAAAAGTTTATTTTGTAATACTATAGTGCAGAAGTGATTTTAAAAAGCTGAGCCGTCTCGGTAAGAAGACAAGATGGCAGCGGATATCTTGTGCCTGACTTATATTTCACTAATTTGAGTATTGCATGCAATATAGCGTACTGATACAAAATAAATAAACTTTGTATGAAATGCTTTATAAATAAATAATATACTCCACTGATGAAATCGTTTACTCTAAATCATTATTTGCTAACAAGTTATATGTAAGTCATTTTATATAGAACGATGTTCGTAGGCACAAATGGCTCCGTAGTAAAGCGTTGGCATATCACTCATATGCCTATGGTTCAAACCCCATCAGAGTTTTTTTTGCTTGAAATTTTATATATTTATTGTTTTTTAATTATTCAGACGGTTTAAAATTAAGCGTTATATTGTGCATATTACGGTGGAAAATATATATTTAATTAGAACATAATTCACCAGCAGATTTGCTCGAGACATCTAGCAGCCAAAAAGGTAACTGCACGCCGGCCTACTTATTAACTTCAAGATTTTATTGAAAAGTTTCTTCTTATGGCCACTAGAATGCACTCGCCCTGTTAGGGTTATATTGTTCGATACTTCTCCACTAGATGTCGCAACTGGTCTACGTGGGACTCCATTGGTTAGTACCGTATACCATTGGCATTCTATGCGCATCGAACTTGAAGAATGGCAAGATGATACTACGAAAAAATTTTACTTTTTATTTTAAAGGGTTTGTAACAGCCTATTGTGCGTTATTTGAAAATGTTATTTGAAGTAAAGAACAAAACGATTTCACATAGTAACTGAATTCTAGCCGTTGGTGCTAGTTCAGGTTATTAATTAATACTTTCATTTCAGGCAAATAGCAATCGAAAATATCCACATAGTTTGTATACACACGTCTCTGTAGGGTCATGGAAAGATTTGTTAATTCAATTAGGGTTGTGAAAGCCATGCACAACCAGACGTGTAAAGACATGCCTCAACTCAAAGTTGGATGTTGCCCACGGCAGGTCGATTATGTAATAATAACAATAATAATAATGTTATTTGTTTTACGTCCCTTTTAACTACTGCTGCTTTTAGATACGCCGGGGTGCCGGAATTTTGGCCCGAAGGGGATCTTTAACGTGCCAGTAAATCTACTGACACGGCTCCCTCGCATTTGTGCACCCTCAAATGCCAGCTGACTGCGCCAGGATACGAACCTGCAACCTAGGGCCCAGCAAGCGAGAACGTTACCGCTGAGCCACGCAGCCAGTCCGGTCGATTATGTCTCCAGATCCATAACATTCTTGAGATACTTCTTATCTATCTTTCTTCAATGATGGTAGTAGTTTTTTTTCTAGGTTGTGGCGTTTGGTAGAGGTAAATAGTTTCTAAGGTCTTCAACCAAGAAATGATTCTATTATACTCTTTGATAATAACAACGAGTTATAACTATACTCATACATTTAGGAGAAAGTAGGCTATATGTTCTTTACTGAACATCTTGTTTTTATTTTATTTTCTTGAACCCCGCCCATTCATCGGGCTGAAGAGCTACAAATTCCAATTTTGTATTCCACCCGCAAAACCCGCATTGGCCTGGTTTAGAAACACCAAAGAAGGACTCAAAATGCTCCAAATCAATCCCTATTACGCGTTGGACAAAAATATGGTGACGAACGGGCTTAACCGAGTCTTCTCTCCAAAGAGAAGACATGGCGCCCCTTGGACAGAGAAACGCCAGCAGGTTCACTACCAAAGGACGAGGGAATTCTGGGCGCAAAAGAAAGCCAAATGTGACAAGACTTAACGTGGTCCTAGCGAACTATATTATTATTATTATTATTATTATTATTATTATTATTATTATTATTATTATTATTATTATTATTATTATTATTACGAGGAAAGTGGAAAAATCTTGCATAATACCTTGAGAAGGGTCCGCACTCCTCAAGTGTGTGGGATTCTTACCCACTAAAAAACCACACCCTGTCCTCTTGATAAAACCCATCCCGGGACCACTTTCGTATTACTTCAGGATGGAGCCATTTTCTTTGCTTCACAAGCACCATCTTACTTCTCAATTCATAGTCCGCGGATTGCAGACTTAATCAACTAAATCGAGCAAGTCCCCATCCGACTTCTTCTGGCGAAGGACCACCTCAACAAAGAAAGCGACCGTATCCCAGCTGAGCTCGTTTCTCAGCATAATTCCAACTATATTGTCCAGCGTTATTGGACCAACCTCAGCTTCAAGTCGTCGTTTTCCCGCTGCCCAACGATCGCAAACGAAGAACGTATGATATACGTCATCTCGTTCGTTCTCGCAGTAAATACATACTGGACTCCTTACTTTGGCCATACGATGAAGGTAACAACGAAAGTAGCCATGACCTGTCAACATCTGAGTCAGAAAGTAATTAGTTTCTCCATGTTTTCTACTCGTCCACTCGACCAGACTCGGTATCAACCGAGCTGTCCATCTTCCTCTGTGATCGTCATTCTTCCTCTGCTGCCAAAGCTCCATCTTGCGTGCTACGGCTTCCTTCCGGGCGTGAGCCTTGCCCAGTTCTACTCGTCGGAAGTATACGTCTTTACGTTCTTGCGCGAGTAAGTCTATTGGCGCAACACCTGAGACAACCAGAACTGCAGGTTCCGAAACTGTACGGTAAGCACACGCCACCCTCAGAGCTCCTCTCCTCTGAATTGCAGCTAGGCGTTTCCTATACTTCTCTATCCTCAGCGAATCAGTCGAAATCTCACCTCCATACAGGAGAATAGACTGCCCTGTGGCCAACAGTAGTCGACGCTTGCCTTGTCTATATAGGACCATGCACATTAGCCATGAGTATACTAATGGCAGCTGTCACTACTTCCGCCTTGTCTGCTGCCTTCCGTATATGAGACCAGTATGTCAGTTTGGTGTCAAGAGTAAATCCTAAGTACTTCGCAGTGGCTCCAGTTCGAACGACCACCTCTCCAACTTTCATGGGAATTATAGTGTCCATTCTCCTCCTGGTTAACATTACTATTTCAGTATTCGCCATAGCTAAATTCAGACCATGAGCGTTCATCCAACCACTCACCCGTCGCATTACTTGATTGATTTTCCACTGAGCCAGAACCGCATCTCGGGCTATAATCACCGCTGCAATATCATTAGCGTACCCAACAAGGAATGCATCTTCGGGCATCTCCATGCGCAGTAAGCCTTCGTACAACATGTTCCACAAATCCGGGCCTAGGATAGATCCTTGCGCTGCTTCTGCCGTGACTTTTCTCCTCCTCTGACCGTCTGCAGTGTCATATAACAGGGCACGGTCCTTCAAATAATCTTTCATTATACGCAGGAGATATGCAGGCAACTGGAATGTGAATTGAAGAGCTTCAACCATATCTATCCACCTAGCTGAGTTGAAGGCGTTCTTCACATCCAAGGTTACCAGAACTATATAATAATAATAATAATAATAATAATAATAATAATAATAATAATAATAATAATAATAGACAGAAAGTAAATTCATATATATTTCCACCCAGGTTCCCTACGGGACGGAATTTGAAACTCAATGCTGCATGGACGCAAGAAACACGACAGGCACATAGTGGAAGATGAGTAAGTTTTGGAAAGATAAGAAGAACAAGAAGACCAATGCTAAATAATGGTTCTACGTGCTCATTAGAGGGCCAAACGCATTATATACAGGGTTATTCACCTAAAATGTTACCCGCCAATATCTTCTAAACCGTTAAAGATATCAATATTCTGTTTTCACTTTTGGAAATTGTGCTAAGGGGCTCATACATTAACTTATACTGTTTTTTCCTATCTTTGTGAATAGCTGATATAATGGTACCAACTTCGTTTTTCTTAATGGAACTATGCTAATTTTTTCATACATGGTAAATGATTCCACTCAGACATATTCAACGGTGTTATTATTTCCCAACTCGGACGAGTACTTTTTGAGAAATCGAGGGTTTGAAAATTGTGTTAGGCCCGGCTTCTTTCGGTGACGCGTTGTGTGAGAGCGAATGGCTGGTACACAGCTTGTCGGTGCACACATATAGCGTCACAGGTGTAGTCTGTTTCAAAACAAAATGAATATCCTGTAATCAGAATCGTAGTCGTTATTATCGGAGTTTGGTATTTTGCGAAATGTAAATAAGTGATGAAAAGAAATAGAAAAATGAAGTTTCATTATTTGTTGTCTAATAAATTTTTCCGTCACATGATGTTTGGAATAATGGGACGATTTAACAGATGGCGGCATGCATTGCTTTTAATTTCCTATAACATGTAGAATAAATAGGGTTATTCACACCGGGTGAGTTAGCCGTGGTGGTTACGGCATGACTGCTGGCAGTCGCTCACATCTGGGAGGCGAGGAGGTTCGAATCCCCCCGCCGGCAACCTTGAAGATGGTCTTCTGTGGTTTCCCATCTTCCTTCCAGGCAAATGCCGGGGTTGGTCCCTAACTATAGGCCACAGCCGCTACCTTCCAACTCCTCGTCCTTACATTCCCACTTTCCTCTCCAACGGTACTTGTAGCTCACCCATTGGGTGTCCGTCTCGAAGCAGCTACAAAAAATATAAAAAAATAAAAACTGGCGAGCCGAACATGTCCTCGGACACTCCCGGCATAAAAGCCATACGCTTAAAAATAAAAAATAAAAGGGTTATTCACCTAAGATGTTACACGGAAATAACGTCTAAACCATTAAAGATATCGGTATTATGATTTCGTATGCGTAAATGATACCCAGGGGATGGAAAATAATGTGCTACTGTATTTGTTCTAATGGGGTAAGTTTTTTTTTAGCGTATGGTTTTAGTGCCGGGAGTGTCCGAGGACATGTTCGGCTCGCCAGTTTTTGTAGCTGCTTCGAGACGGACACCCAATGGGTGAGCTACAAGTACCGTTGGGGAGGGAAGTTGGAATGTAAGGACGAGGAGTTGGAAGGTAGCTGCTGTGGCCTATAGTTAGGGACCAACCCCGGCATTTGCCTGGAAGGAAGATGGGAAACCACAGAAGACCATCTTCAAGGTTGCCGGCGGGGGGATTCGAACCTCCTCGCCTCCCGGATGTGAGCGACTGCCATCAGTCATGCCGTAACCACCACGGCTAACTCACCCGGTATGGGGTAAGTATTAACCGAGAAATTGATACTATCTCCATATTTTGAATGGAACGGCACGAATTCATACGGCTGGTCTGAAAGTTCAACTGCGTACAAGTTTAAGTACGGTATGTAAGTATTTACAAAATCGGACAGTTACTTTTTGAGATATCAATAACAACAACAACATACGCTGTTGTTCATGCCGCATCAGACAGCGTGCAGTCGGGCAAACAGGTTCGTGGGTGTGATTCCAGCCACAGAACGGATACCAGGCATGTACTGTAAACTATCGTACACATAATGTGATGTACCGTAACATACCCTGGGTGTGCAACGTTATTGTATGACTGGCGAACTCACCACACACACCCAAGCAAATGGGGCTACCTGACCACGCTATCAAAGCAACGGAAATGAAATACTGTAACAGCAAACTGTCACTCTTCTCCGTACCCCGTCGACTTTCTTAATCACGTGTAGCGGCTGGGATTCTTAGCTGTCGCTGAGGCGGTCCGAGTTCAATTCCCGGCTCCGATAAGCAATTTAATTCTGGTTGGAGGGCGGGAACGGGGTACACTCCACCTCGTTAGGGAAACTAAGAAGAGTTGGGTTCGATACCCATCTCAGCTCAGCTATCCTGGAAGTTTTTTTTGTCGTGTGGCCTTCTGAGAGGCCGAGTGCAGGTCTTTCTAGTCGACGCCCGTGGGCGATCTGCGCGTCGGGTTGAGAGATGGAATGGATGAAGATGAACGAATTTGGACAAGGATGTGGAAGGAAGCTGCCGTGGCCTATGAGAAGTTACCGTCCCAGCATTTGCCAGGTGTTGAAAATGGGAAACCACGGAAAACCATTTCGAGGACGGCCAACGGTGGGGCTTGAATCCACGCGTCTACCGAGTCAGCAAAGAGCTTGGTTCCATGACCTAACCTAACGCTGCGGCTTTAGCCAGCGTAGCCACTGCTGTCGGTATCCTGGGAGTGTTCCATGGTTTCCCACTGCTACTTCAGGCAAATATCGGGAGGGTTCCTTACTGACGACAACGGCATCCTACGTCCCAATTCCTCACCTAAATTAGGAATATAGTACACCACTACAGACACCACAATAACACAGGTTATCAGACACTTTCTAACATAAATACAGTACACACACCCCCAAGTCACGTACGTCTGGAGAGGTCGCCTCCGTGGTGTAGTGGTCAGCGTGCTTAGTTGCCACCCCGGAGGTCCGAGGTTCGATTCCCGGCTCTGCCACGATCAAGCGGTCAAGCTGTTGGCCTCTCACCAAGGTGGTCTGAGTTTCGAAGTGAAATGCCATGTCCTGTGGTTCGGATTCCATGTAAAAAGGAGGACCCGTGGCTCATAATCACAAGATTCACGGTCACGTAAAACTACAATCTTCCTTCCTTCCTTCCTTCCTTCCTTCCTTCCTTTAATGGTTTAGACGTTATTTCCGTGTAACATCTTAGGTGAATAACCCTATTTATTCTACATGTTATACCACTATCTGTTAAATCGTCCCATTATTCCAAACATCAAGTGACGGAATAATTTATTAGACAAAAAATAATGAAACTTATTTTTCAATTTCTTTTCATCACTTATTTACATTTCCCAAAATACCAAACTCCGACAATAACGACTACGATTTTGATTACAGGATATTCATTTTGTTTGAAACAGACTACACCTGTGACGCTATATGAGTGCACCAACAAGCTATGTACCAGCCATTCGCTCTCACACAACGCGTCACCGAAAGAAGGCGGGGCCTAGCACAATTTTTAAACCCTCGATTTCTCAAGAAGTACTCGTCCGATTTAGAAAATAATAACACCGTTGAATATGTCTCAGTGAAATCATTTACCCTGTATGAAAAAATTAATATAGTTCCATTAAGAAAAACGAAGTAGGTACCAATATCTCAGCTATTCACAAAGACAGGAAAAAACAGTATGCATTAATGTATGAGTCCCTTAGCACCATTTCCAAAAGTGAAAACAGAATATTGAAATATTTAACGGTTTAGAAGATATTGGCGGGTAACATCTTAGGTGAATAACCCTGTATATAATAATTATCAAATGTGGGAATTAAATATCAATTACAACAAAACGGAATACCTTACATTAGAGAATAATGGTGGTGAGAAACTACAAATCAGATATGAAGAAATTCCAACAGTCAATAAATTTAAATATTTGGGTTCAATAATAGAAGCTGGAGGAACACGTTCACCTGAAATTGAGAAAACAGTAAGTGAGGCTAGGTGAACGATTAATTGGAACATTAAATTCTGTTTTATGGAGCAAAAATGTTTAAAAAAAAACTAAGAATCTTATTTACAGTTCATTGGTACAAAGTATTTTGTTATATGGAACAGAAACTTGGACGACAAACACACAACAAGCAGACAAATTATTAGTAACAGAGATGGAGGCGGAAAGAAAATCAAGATTGGATAAAATTAGAAATACGAGAATCAGAGATATTATGCAGGTAAGAAAAATGTACAAGAAGTAGTTGAAGAAAGAAGATTACGATGGCTTGGACATGTGAAAAGGATGCAGAATAGTATAATTCTAAAATTAATGTTACATTGGCAAGGTGAAAGCAAACGGAAACGGGGTAAACCAAGAGATCAATGGATGCATGGTAGCGCAATCACGGCTAGTTTATGAACTAATGAGGGAGACTTACTTTATAGAGGATGTTAGACTACACCACTGGCTACCATCTATAGGACCCTACGAGGATGTGGTTAACATTCGAGAAAGAAATAAAATGGAGATAGAAATGGAGTTCTACACCACCTCAGCAATGATGGATGACGGATGGAGGAAGGAATGCCAGTCCCAGAGACATGTTATCACAAGAACTGCAATTCACGGATTCCATCACAAGATATGCAATATCAAAACATACCATAAACCGACTGAAGATTGTCAATGTGTGCTGTGCGGACAGACGTGTGACAAATATCACATATTGACATGCGTAAAGAGGACAAAATCGCTTACAGAATATAGCAAAGAATAATCTGTTCTTTTAGATGTGCTTCTACAGTGAGTCTCTCTCACGACTCGGCCGGCCAGCGCACCAAGCTTATCTGCCTCCCGTTGACTGATCACTTCCTGTTACACAGCGCGCACTTCGCAATTCTGATCCATGCTTATAACGGGTATTTAGTGTTCATCTGTCGATCCAACTATTCTCGAGTTGTGAAGTGTTACTTTTGGGTATAATTCTCATAATGCCTCCACGTGTGTACACGGTCGTAGAGGAAAGGGTATTTATGTACGATAATTATGTGAAAACAGAGTCTTGCAGGGAAGTCGTTAAACGTTTCATAACACATTTTCCAGGTGTGCGGCCTCCACATAGAGAGACCGTGCGGAAGCTCGTAAACAAATTGAGGGGAACTGGTTCTCTACTCGATAAGAAGAGAAGTGTTAAATAACCTTTACTTAACGAGGAAAAAGTAAATGAAATCGCAGAACATATCCGGAGAGAAATAGCCTCAATTACGAAAGACGAACTTATGCGTGTGAATCGAAGTTTCCTATGACGATGCCAGAAATGTGTGGATGTAGAGGGAGAACATTTCCAACATCTCCTGTCATAAGGTACGACCTTAGTTTATTAATTCTTACTTTCTAAATTGTAATTGGTATCTCATGTCATGAACGGATAAAGTGAGCCCAGTGCTGTTCTGTTCTTATTGCTATGCTATGCCGAGCGGGAAGTGCTGAGTCAACGGGAGGCTGATAGCTGGGCGCGCCGGCCGGCCGATTCGTGGAGAGACTCACTGTATATGTGTAAAATAATGCTCCACTTGAGCGCACTTTTCTTGTTAATAATGGATGGATGATGTAAAGAGAAGCATGGCTACCATAGGCTTAACGGAGGAAGATGCTGAAGACCGAAATTATGGAGAAGTAGAATATTTTTGGGTTGAAGGAAAACTATTGTAATGTAGAATATCCCTAATAAAGAAAAACGAAAGAATAATAAACTACCCGCCTGGCTATATTGGTACCCGGGTTCGACGCAGCGTCTTGTTCATTTGTTTAAGCGTTGATTTTGCAAGAAATGTGAGATTTTTACTGTACAATTGAGACGATTTGGAAGATTTTGGTACAAACCGCACCTTCTAAGTCCCTATGGTTTAGAGAATGGAAGCTTGTAGTTTAGCGTGACCGTTAATCTCGCGATCATAAGCCACGGGACCTCCGTTTTACATGGAATCCGAACCACAGGACATGGCATTTCACTTCGAAAATCTCACATGCATTGACCGGGAATCGAACCCGGTCCGCCTTGGTGAGAGGCATACAGCTTGACCGCTGCGCCACCACGCCCCTCCCTATGGTTTAAGAGTCTGAGTTATGTGAAACACACACCTTAGCGTTCTATATACAGTGAGAGCCTTTTCTACAGAACGAAATGTCGCATGCGCCGTGTGTCGGCTGGGCCACTGTATATTGCAGCGTGTCAGCAAGGCACTGGCGTTAGCAGTAGCGTAGCGCCCAACCAGTTCAACACACTTACACTTTTAACGCATTGAATAATCATAAATACTTACATGAACTTCAGAGTAGTTGATGGAAATGCTGTCATTCATTTTCTAATCACACGTTGCACCAACGTAGGAGGTTTTGGTACACTCACTGTAATTCATCCTCACTGATATTTGGTATCAGTGCAGTTATTTCGTTCTCGAGAGCCTCCAGAGTACGCGGATTGTTTCTCTTTTGTTTGAGGTTCCCCCACAAGTAAAAATCGCAGGCGCTGAAACTTACAAACACATTTACTGGAAGACTTCTTCTTGAGAAGATAAGTTTTCACTAGGAAAATTCGTTTTGTTGTTCTATACATAACCATGTCTCCAAAGCGTATAAATCACATCATTTTGTAATGCGGGTATTAGAAGGCAGTAGCTCTACCGCAGAAGAATTAGGATATTTGACCCTGGTGAGGCCAATCTTGGAATACGGATCAGTGGTTTGGGACCCACATCAGGTAGGGCTCATCATTGAGCTGGAGATGGTACAAAGGAAGGCTGCTAGGTTTGTGCTCAATCCCAGAAGTGGTGTAACTCGAATGATAGAAAAACTAGGGTGGGAATCTCTGGAAGATAGAAGGACGAAATCCAGACTATACGCTATGTTTAACACTTACACTGATCGGTCAGCCCGGGGAGAACTAAGTAAACGTCTCAGGAAATCTACTTACCTGAGCAGGGCAGATCATTCACATAAAGTTAAGGACCGCCCATAGCGTAAAAATTATGGGAAATATTCTTTCATTAATATTGACATTAATATTATCAATATTAATATTGATAATTGGAACTCATTATCTGCCTCAGTCTTAGAGCCATTCCCCAAGCATATTGATGTGTTACCGGGTGAGTTATCCGTGGTCGTTACAGCGTGGCTGCAGGCAGTCGCTCACATCCGGGAGGTTCGAATCCCCCCGCCGGCAAACTTGAAGATGGTTTTCTGTGGTTTCCCATCTTCCTTCCAGGCAAATGCAGGGGTTGGTCTGTAACTATAGGCCACAGCCGCTACCTTCCAACTCCTCGTCCTTACATTCAAACTTTCCTCCCCAGACAACACTCCACACACGACCGTACTTGTAGCTCACCCATTGGGTGTCCGCTTAGAGCAAGCTACAAACTCTGGCGAGCTGAACATGTCCTCGGACACTCCCGGCATTAAAAGCCATACGCTGGAAAAAAATGATGTGTTTAAGAGAAGATTGAAATTTTGTGTAAATACTACGATGTAATTACTATAGTTCGTAAATTTCGAATTGTGAATATTGTGTTTGATGTTATTGGTGGTAATTTTCTGCATTTGTACAATTTGAAAATATTATATATAATAATAAGAAAAAATACACTACAGTCTTAACTCTCTCAACTAAGGTATCGTGCCAGGTGCGTAAGTAATAAATGCAATGGCAGCATTCAGGGATCTACTAAGAAATGTAATTCTGATCCATATAATACTTCTAGTTTAATGACATTGGCATAGTGTTTGATTTTTGCTTGGAACGGTATTGACGTTATTTTGTAATAATAATAATAATATAGAGATATGAAACAATGAAGAATCTAATGTGTTTCTGACATCCGGAGAATAATCAATGAAGCCCTCAATACCACACCGCGACAGCTGCTAAATGAGTGAAATTCTTGGCGACTCATTTTACATTCCACTATCATTTATTTTTATGCTCCGTGTTTCTATCAAAATGCTTTTGTGTTTTACATCTGTATCAGGCCGTTAAAACACATTTCCCTTCAACTCTAAAGAAACGGCTAATTATCAATTCTGCGAGAGTAGATAGACATTTGTTGGGTTTACCTTATACAGAGACAAGACAAAAACAGTTTTAAAAATAAAGTAAAACAGACCGCGTAGAGAATATCTTAATTAAGAGTTAATTATACCAGCACCGAACTAACAGAGATGCGTGAGTTGAATTGCTAACAACGAAACGGTCGGATTATGAACAGCAGCACGTCGCAGCATATCATCTTCCATCCTGGTAAAGAATTCTAAATCTGTGGCACATCTTCCATCCTGGAAAAGAATTCTAAATCTGTGGCATATCTTCCATCCTGGACAAGAATTCTAAATCTGTAGCATATCATCCATCCCGGTATTCTAAACCTGTAGCGTATCATCCATCTTGGTATTCTAAATATGTGGCATATCATCCATCCAGGTAATGAATTCTAAATCTGTGGCACATCATCCATCCTGGTAAAGAATTAGAAATCTGTGGCACATCTTCCATCCTGGACAAGAATTCTAAATCTGTAGCATATCATCCATCCCAGTATTCTAAACATGTAGCGTATCATCAATATTGGTAAAGAATTCTAAATCTGTGGCATATCATCCACCCAGGTAATGAATTCTACATCTGTGGCATATCATCCATCCAGGTAAAGAATTCTTAATCTGTGGCATATCATCCATCACGGTATTCTAAATCTGTAGTATATTTTCCATCTTGGTATTCTAAATCTGCGACAGATCATCCATCCTGGTAAAGAATTCTAAACCTGTGACATATCATCCATCCTGGTAAGGAATTCTTAATCTGTGGCATATCTTCCATAATGGTAAAGAATTCTTAATATGTTGCATATATTCCATCCTGGTATTCTAAATCTGTAACATATCATCCATCCTGGTAAAGAATTCGTAATCTGTGGCATATCTTCCAGAATGGTAAAGAATTCTTAATATGTTGCATATATTCCCTCCTGGTATTCTAAATCTGTGACATATCCATCCTGGTAAAGAATTCGTAATCTGAGGCATATCTTCCATCCTGGTAAGGGATTCTTAATCTGTGGCATATCTTCCATCCTGGCATTCTAAATCTGTGACATATCATCCATACTGGTAAAGAATTCTTAATATGTTGCATATATTCCATCCTGGTATTCTAAATCTGAGGCATATCATCCATCCTGGTAAAGAATTCGTAATCTGTAGCAATATCTTCATTTCTGGCAAAGTATTATATATCCATCCATAATTCTACAGTAGTTTAGGGCTTATTGCTACGTATATCACAGCAATCGTAGCTACATCTTCATGGATTAGTTGGTGAAGGGAGACTGCTTGTTGATGGGACCATCATCGATCAGTCCTGCAAACATTCTAGGCACAGTATATAGATAGTTCCTTTTTCGGATGCTTAGTGCTTTAGTATTTATTAGTAATAGTTGTCACACTTTCGAAGTTTTGACGGGTTTTTATTATTGAGGAAAGATACCGTTTGTGGGGTTGGTTCTGTTTTGTAGAGCTATTTCTTCCTTTGTATTTGGATCTGATGATGTTCGCTTGACGAGCGAAACATGACATCCCGTAATTTTCATCCTCTTTTGTAGTATAGTAATAATAATAATAATAATAATAATAATAATATCGTATGGCCTCGGGTGCTGGGTGCAAGCTATGCTAATTGATGCCAGATGCATGTCGAAATTTTTCCCTCCTTGGAGCGCTATGAAAATCAAGGATGTTACATATCTACGTTCCTTGACATTATAGCGCTATCTAATAGAGAAAGAGGATTTTTTGTGTTGGCGGAAAATCCCGAAATTAATTTTGCCATTATGAACACGGCCTACTGAATTCAAATGGGTTACATGCCAGCATCGTATGACATGCGTACCGTGATTTTTGTCGACTTTCATAAATCACTTACCACGGCCAGGAGCGAACCTGCAAGCTTGGGGGTTGGTAGTCTGACACGATAACCACTCACCCACCGTGGCAAGCATTGTAGTGCATAACAATATATATCTTAATCACATGTCATATTTTTCAAGTTATTTTCCGCAATTTCCAGTCCTAATTGGGATTATGTTATATTGACCGACTGAAGAGTTGTCATATCAAGAACATAGGTTATCAGACAGATTGCACACACCCAAGTACATGCGGCTAAGTGGTCACAATATCGCAAAGCCGATAAATGAATCAACTACAATGATGACGAGGAAAGAAGTGGACGCCTCTGTACTTAGGGATCCGTATACCATACAACATGTGTGTGTGTGTGTGTGTGTGTGTGTGTGTGTGTGTGTGTGTGTGTATCAGTATTGCTTGCTTGTGTCTGATTGGTAACATATTTGCACAAGAAAATGAAACGAACGTATCGAACATTGGAAAAAAAAGCAACATAGTATCTCTGTCCTTGTTCAAGAGAAGCAATCCGCTCTCCTACCAATCGACCTCCCACTCTCACAAAACCTTGCCTGGTCTTTGATGCTGCTTGCTAGCACTCATCAATAAAGCCTTGAATAATGGAATTGCCTTTTTTTCCTCCCCTCTCTTTCTACTACTATATATATCTGTCTGTCTCTCATAAGAATGCAATATTGAATTGTATTCTTCTGTTATCATTGCCGTTATCTTTCATGAGAGCCAATACTTTATGTTTTGTGAATCAATAAAGGTAGTGAGTTGTTTGATATTGCCTGATCTACGACCGAGCAAGAGAACGGAATGAATTGTCTGATATTTGAAAATTACAGTTTTAGATTTGATTACAAGGAATATGAGACATAATACAGCTTTGGATGGATTTGTGTTTATTGTTTCCTAGCAAAGTCAGATAAATTACTGTACGAGGCGCCTACCAGCGTTTATTATTAATGGGTAGGTTTTAGGATGAACATGAAGATGAATAAAAATAAAACAAAAATACTCGTTTGCTGTCGGAACCAGGAAGATCATAGAAGAGCACCAGCAATTTATATCGAGAATGATAGAATACAACATGTGAAGGAATATAAGTATCTGGGAAGCTTGATAACGTATGTTGGAACCAGCAAACGAGAAATTCGGAGTAGAATTATTCAGGAAAATAACGCCTTTTATAGAAAGAAGAATCTCTTCACATTCAGATGTAGACTAAAGACCTAAGAATAAGGAAAAGACTGTTGAAGACGTACAGTATGTGTGGAGTGTGGCTTTGTATGGTAGTCAGACTTGGAAATCGGGAAGTCAGAAGAGAAGAAGTTGATGGCTTTTGAATTGGGAAACAATTTGTTTATGCTTCACAACCGATCTATAGCCTATACCATTGCCAATGCATCCAAGACACGGCTATGTGCAAAAATGGATTGTTTAGTTCATACATTCATCACAAGATGGAAGCTCTGCTATGTTGCTCACTTGTTTTCCCAGAAGTCTGCTAAGTACAGCTCAGGACAAACAGTTCAGGAGCTTTACATGCAAATAATGTTGAAATGGGGGATAAAGGAAGAAACAGACGTGCTGGATATAAATTAGATATGCAAATAGCCTATTGGTTCCAAGACTGAAACTACCTTGGCACTTAGCTGATTTTGAGTACAAGAGTGTAGGCACTTATCTATGTTTAGTATTTCTTACTTTAACAATGTGTTACTACTTATGTGACATGCGATATCATTAATTAAACATAACAATCTAGTTACAATTGTCCTTCTATTTAGTGTACACTATATTAAATAGTAACATTTAAAATGATACCTCCTGTGATACGATATTTTCACTATCTCCTAAACAACTTTTTGGCACTTAGCAGGTTTTTGGGTTACACTCTTCAATTTCTATTTTACACACATCAAAAAAAGTTTTGCATCACCTCGGTTCCCAGATCTCCGGCATATAGACGTTGACTGTGTATATTGTATCAAAGATACAGTCCCTTTGACTGTTCATAGATGTCACTAAAACTGCTCAAAGATGTAAACAACCATGCATGAGCAGGGCCTATTAGACGGAGGGGGTACGACAGCCGATCAGTTCCAGTCATTCCACCAGGACGAAGGTACGCTGCTCATGTTGTCTGTAGTTCTACCATGCCTAGAAGGTCAATACCGCAGTTCGATCGCGTCCGCATTGTTACTTTGTGTCAAGAAGGGCTCTCAACAAGGGAAGTTTCCAGGCGTCTCAGAGTGAACCAAAGCGATGTTGTTCGGACATGGAGGAGGTACAGAGATACAGGAACTGTCGATGACAGGCCTCGCTCAGGCCGCCCAAGGGCTACTACTGTAGTGGATGACCGCTACTTACGGATTGCCGCTCGGAGGAACCCTGACAGCAATGCCACCATGTTGAATAATGCGTTTCGTTCAGCCACAGGACGTCGTGTTTCAACTCAAACTGTGCGCAATAGGCTGCATGATGCGCAACTTCACTCCCGACGTCCATGGCGAGGTCCAGCTTTGCAACCCCGACACCATGCAGCGCGGTACAGATGGGCCCAACAACATGCTGAATGGACCCCACAGAATTGGCATCACGTTCTCTTCACCGATGAGTGTCGCATATGCCTTCAACCAGACAATCGTCGGAGACGTGTTTGGAGGCACCCTGGTCAGGCTGAACGTCTTAGACACACTGTCCAGCGAGTGCAGCAAGGTGGTGGTTCCCTGATATTTTGGGGTGGCATTATGTGGGGCCGACGTACGCCACTGGTGGTCATGGAAGGCTCCGAAACGGCTTTACGATACCTGAATGACATCCTCCGACCCATAGTGCACCCATATCGGCAGAATATTGGAGAGGCATTTGTCTTCATGGACGACAATTCTCGACCTCATCGTGCACATCTTGTGAATGCGTTCCTTCAAGATAACGACATCGCTCGACTACAGTGGCCAGCATGTTCGCCAGACATGAACCCTATCGAACATGCCTGGGATATGTTGAAAAGGGCTGTTTATGGACGTCTTGACCCACCAACCACTCTGAGAGATTTACGCCGAATTGTCGTTGAGGAGTGGGACAATTTGGACCAACAGTGTCTTGATGAACTTGTGGATAGTATGCCACGGCGAATACAGGCATGCATCAATGCAAGAGGACGTGCTACTGGGTATTAGAGGTAGTGGTGTGTACTGCAATCTGGACCACAAATGCTGAAAGTCTAGCTGTATGATGGTACAACATGCAATGTGTGGGTCTCATGAGCAATAAAACGAGCTGAAATGTTGTTTGTGTTGATCTCTATTCCCTTTGTATTTAAAGGTTCCGGAACTCTTGGAACCGAGGTGATGCAAAACTTTTTTTGATGTGTGTATTTTAAACTAGCAACCCGAACCGGCTTCGCCCGGGAACAGTGATAAGCGCTTTTTTTTTTCAATGTCAATGAACAACGACCAATATCCGTTTTACGTCTCGGCATGTTGGGTTAAAATCAGTGACTGGATTATTAATTATATTATCATGGAGATGCATGTGCAAAACATTCTCGTCAGACGTAATTTAAGAATGGCGAGGTGCATGAAATACAAACCCCCCTTCCGTCCAACCTTAACTTGACTGTGAATTTTGCGGAACGAAAAGTTCGGGGCGAAATGAAGAAAAGCCCAGTTGCACTTCCAGGGAAACTCCAAACACAACCACTCTTCTCTTAAGTTTCCAACTCAACACGACTCAACGGTTTGCTGCTGGCTGTATCTGGGGCAATAGCTTCGCCCGCTAGCTAGGCTATAAAGGGGATGATAAACTCGCCCTTAGCTAGCTCGTAAACTGTTCCCTCAGTAGTTGAATGAACTTGGTTGGAAGAAATTAAAACGTAAAAACACTCATAGTGGGCGATGTATTGAAGATAGACATATGCTCTCACGGACTTTTTTTTTTGTAGAACGAATCATGCTGACCAATTCTTACACTCATAGTATTTAGATATTTTTAACGGTTTGCCCAGAGTACGCTTACAAAGCGCTCGGACGCTAGTTTTTTTTTTTTACTGAAATTGTTACTGCTCGGCTTCCTTTCATCATAAATAAATTATTTTCTACAGAAATCATCCTCGGGATATCCTTTACAGAATGGTGAAAACCACATCAAAATCCATCCAGTGGTTCTCCAGTTTACCCGTAACATCCAGGAATCAGGGACTTTGTTTTATACTAAGTGCTGCCAACATAAAATTTTAGTGTTAACAAAATAAGTCCTTTAATGTAACTAAATTCAAATTTCTTTGGAAATTTCTTGGTTTCTATGGATACCATGATAACAAGGCTCTCAGAATGGGCCAATACTATGAATTACAGCGGCTTCGGTGTCGTAGTTGGTAGCATGCTGAGCTTCTATGCCCAAGATCGCGGGTTCAAACCCGGCCGAAGTCGTCGGTTATTTTTAAGAGCGTTAAAAATCCCTTATTATGCCTTCCTTTGGAGAGGAAGAAAAAGTGGCGGGCCCATGTCGAAGATTCATGGCATGTAAGAGAACCTTCCACTAATTGCACTTGTGTGAAGCTAAACTTTGTAGGTTGGATTTGATTAACGTTATATTAGTTCCAACGTTCTCCACCAGGTGCTTGTTGCGATGGCATCTAGTAGCCAAGTTCGCAGCTAGGTGTCACGGACGATAGCATTTGGTAGCAAAAGTAGTAACTACTTGAAATTGATCGTCTGCAGTCCTTACCTGAATTACAGATTGCCACGGTGGGTGAGTGGTTAGCGTGTCGGTCTACTAACACCAAGATTGCAGGTTCGCTCCTGGCCGGGGTAAGTGATTTTTTTGAAAGGCAACAAAATTACGACACGCATGTCATACGATGTTGGCATGTCAAAGAACACATTTGATTTCAGTAGGCCGTGTTCATAATGGCAAAATTAATCTCGGGAGTTTCCGCCAACAAAAAGTTCCTCATTTCTCTACTAGAAAGCTCTATAGTGTTCAAGGAGATTAAATATCTAACCTCCTTGCCTTTCATAGTGATTCAAGGAACAACGAAATTCGACATTCAAGCTACCCTCTGGGTGTCAAATTACAAAGCTTGCACCCGGCACCAGAGACCATACGATATTATTATTATTATTATTATTATTATTATTATTATTATTATTATTATTATTATTATTATTATTATTATTATTATACCGGGATTATTGGGGTTCCATGATTACGATAGTGGTGTTGATGATTTGGTGTGTATAAAATGAGCATTTGCATGAGAAGAAGGTATCATTGGTTTGTGTTATAATTGGGAACAGGTCAGTGTACATTTCAGTTAATATAAATATCTCTGTTGTTGGTGCAATATACATTTTTGGTTATTTTATCGCTTGTATATTGTAATGTCATAACCAATTTGAGGTTAAGAAGTGGTAGAATCATCTCAAACAAACGAGCTCGAAATATCATCTTTGGTCCAAGTAGAGGTTAGGGTATTGTTAGTACAAGGTCTTGCCGTAACTTCCAAAGCCGTCTGGTATTAGTAGTAGTTAAGGTTCTGTCGCCAGGAGGCGGCAAGGGCGTTTAGATCTCTCTGTTTCGGCAGACATTTTTAACCCGTAGCATTGCCATGGAGGAAATACTGAGTCAAGGAGCATTGGATGCCGATAAGTTCGCCGTCTTAAGACAGCAGATATCGGACAATGAAAACAAAGAAAAGGAGTATCTTGACATTGCTAAGGCGCTTTTGGAGAGCATTTTGGTTATCCCCCAAAGGAATATGAAACTGGAGATTCAAGTTGGGTTGAAAAAATTGCAGGAGGCTTTAGATGCAGGGAGTACTAGTCGGAGATCCTGGAAGAAAGCCAGAGAGTTGCTGTTGCTTCAAAAAAAGGACCTTTCTTCAAGAGCGGAGGAATTGTTTCCGATATCTTCGGGAACAATTCCAGAGAACACTGAAAAGGAGGAATGGACAAGAGTTCAACCCAAGAAGAAGAGGAAACAACAGAGTAATGAAATTGAAAATACTCAGCAGCGAGTAGAAGAGGTTCAAACTGTGGTCATGAACCCTGCAAGAAAGGAAGAAGGGAAAAGGCCTAAACCAAGAAGGCGCCTTGAAGCTGTTCTTATTCAGCCAGCAAAAGACAGATCCTTTGCGGATGTACTTAAAGATATCCGTAGCAAGGTCAAACCAGAGGACAGTGGCGTGGACATTAAGTCAATTAGGAAGACCAGGTCTGGAGATGTTCTTCTTGAATTGAACAAATCTACGACGTGTGAGGGTCGAGAAAACCTCAACAAATCGTTGAGAGAGGCTCTAGGTCAGGATGAAGATGTCAGAACCTTGACCCCCCCGAATAACTCTGGAGGTGCGGGACTTAGACTGCATCACGACTATTGCAGATGTGGAGGAGGCGGTCAGACGGGACATTAAAACACTTAGCGGAGAAGTCAAAATCTTTGTCACGGAACCCAATAGCAGAAGTCAGAAAATGGCTATTATACATTTAGCAGAGCAAGATGCCGGTATACTTCTGGAAGAGGGGAGAATGAAAGTGGGATGGATATATGGTAGGGTAAGGGAGAGAGCAATGGTAACTCGCTGTTTCCGTTGTTTGTCATATGGACATCTTGCAAGGAATTGTAATGGCCCTGATAGGAGCAAACTCTGTTACAAGTGTGGAGATGCCAGACATAAAGCATCAGACTGTAAAGGTGAAGCACGATGTGTGCTATGCACGGAGAAGGAGGTTCATGACACCAAACGGAACCATGTTCCTGGTTCAGGCGCCTGTATAGCGTTTAGGGATGCTCTCGAGAAGGTTAAAATCGGCAAAAAATGGTGAGAGTTCTTCAAGGAAATGTTCACAGAAGTTTGACTGCCAATGATCTCTTGACGCAATTGGCATTTGAAATGGAAGTGGATATTTTTCTCCTGAGTGAGCAATATCAGAACAGGGACCATCATGGGTGGTTTGCGGACAACCTTGGAACAGCCGCAATTTTCATTCCGGATCTGGGAAAATATCCAGTGACAGATCAAGGTTCTAAGGATGGTTTCGTCTGGGTTAAGAATGGCACGCTTACGTACGTGAGCTGTTACTTCACTCCGAACGAGCCCATTGCTGATTTCCAGAACAAGTTGGATAGCCTTGAGGACACATTGCGTGGTATGGGAAATAACCTTATTGTAGCTGGAGATTTCAATGCCAAGGCCTTGGAATGGGGTATGCCGGATGTAGATTCCAGAGGACGTCGTATACTGGAAATGGCTGCAAGGCTGGGATTGTCGACCGTAAATGTTGGAAATACGCCTACCTTTCGACGACCTGGCTGCAATGGAACCATACCAGATGTGACTTTAGCTTCAGACGATTTTTTGTCAAGAATATCTGAATGGCGGGTGATTGAGGACTACACAGGAAGCGATCATCAGTATGTTACTTTCTGTGTACTTCAGCAAAATCGACAACAAAGCGCTGTCATACGCAAACCATCATACTGGAATCCCACAAATATGGATAAAGAAAAGTTCTGTGAGGTAATACAGAGAGGAATGGTGAAAGTTGAAACGAGTTGCTTTTCATTTGAGGGGAGAGAGGCGGCGGATAAATGGGTAGAGAACACTATGTTGCTTATTCATCAAGCCTGCAATAAATCCATGTGCAGGAAGAAAACGCGAAAACACAAACAGCCAGCATACTGGTGGACGGAGGAAATTGCTGATATGAGGCGACACTGCCTGAGGATGAGACGAAGGGCACATAGAGCGAGAGGAAGAGAAGAGGCAGCCTTATTCTCCGAAGACCACAAATCAGCAAGAAAGGCGCTTCGGGATGCAATTAAAAGAAGTAAAGCTGACAAATGGTGGGAAATGGTCAAAGAAGTTGACAACGATCCGTGGGGACTAGGATATAAGATTGTATTGAAGAAACTTGGAACATTTTCTAATCCGATAATGGATGCACACACTATGGACGAAATTGTCAGCACGCTGTTTCCGGAACATCCGGAGAGGATTGATGAAGCTGATGATTGCATTGATATTGAAGAAATACCATTGTTCACCGAGGAAGAATTATTGAAAGCGATTAATTCTATCAGGAACAAGAAGGCTCCTGGACCAGATGGTATCCCAGCAGAAGCACTTAAGGAGGCAGCAAGAGCTTGCCCGCGACTCCTTTTAAACATGTATAACGCATGTCTGAAGGCAGGCGTTTTTAGTGCCTGCTGGAAGAAGGCCAGACTAGTTCTTATTAGTAAAGGAAAATTGGGAGGAAATTCGCCTTCATCATACAGGCCATTATGTATGCTGGATACGGCTGGAAAAGGATTAGAAAAACTATTACAGCCTAGAATATTGATGGCAGTTCAATCAGCTGGAGATCTATCTGCCCAACAATACGGCTTTCGGAAGGGGCACTCGACTATTGATGCTGTGCGGGTAGTTGTAGAGACTGCAAACAGAGCTCAGATGGGTAACCATTACTCACGTAAAGTTACGCTACTTGTGACTCTAGATGTGAAGAATGCCTTTAACTCTGCCCAGTGGAGTGACATTTTGGTGGCACTTCAAGATAAATTTAGACTACCGAGATACCTCATGCGGATAATGAGGGATTATCTAAAGGACCGTATTTTGCAGTACGATACCGAGGAAGGACATAGGACTAAAAGATTAACCGCTGGGGCAGCTCAAGGATCTATTCTTGGGCCAGATCTCTGGAATATTGCATACGATGGCCTGCTTCGGCTGAAGATGCCCGAAGATGCAATATTGGTAGGATATGCTGATGATGTTGCTGCTCTGATTGTGGCTCGTGATATAGAGCTAGCGCAACTGAAACTCAATCAGGTAATGCGACGTGTCACAGATTGGATGACGGAACATAAGCTGTCATTAGCAGACCATAAAACGGAGATTGTTGTGCTGACGAGAAGGAGAATCAACACTCTTGTACCAATGCAAGTGGGAGAGACGATGATTAATTCATCAAGGAGTACGAAGTACTTGGGTGTGACGCTAGATACGAAGCTCACATTCTGGGCCCATATTCAAAGAGTGACGGATAAAGCAGCAAATATCTTGACCGCTTTGAGCCGATTAATGGGTAATATTAAAGGTCCGAAGCCTAGCAAACGACGTCTCCTGATGACAACAGTCCAGTCCATATTACTCTATGGAGCTGAGATCTGGGCTGAGTCCTTACGGTTCGAGAAATATCGTAAAAGGATAGCAGCAGTACAACGAAGAGGAGCACTGAGGATCTCATGTGCATATCGCACTGTTTCAGAGCCTGCTGTTCTAGTGGTAGCGGGAGTAGCACCAATTGATTTACTTGCCTTAGAGCGTCAGGAAGTGTGGCGCACCAAAGAAGAACTGGGCATACACCAGGCAAAGACGTCTGCACACAACCATTGTATGGAACGATGGCAACAGAAGTGGGATGATGAGACACGAGGTCGATGGACAAAGAAACTTATTCCGCGTCTGGCTGACTGGGTTGATCGAAACCACGGAGAGGTCAATTATTATTTGACACAGTTCCTAACAGGCCATGGATATTTTCGGAGATTCCTGCATCACATAGGCGTGGCTAATAGTCCTTTGTGTCATTATTGTAATGAAGAGGATGATGCGCTCCACACATTCTTTGTGTGTGAACGCTGGTCAACATATAGAAGAGATCTGCAAGCTTCTACAGGGGCAATCACGCCGGACAACATCCTACAGATGATGCTCCGAAATGATCAAACATGGAATCAGATAGCTATTTACATAGAATGTGTCCTGCGCCAGAAGAAGAGAGAAATGGATGCGTTCGAACATCCATAAGAAAAATGAAGAAAGAAGAAGTCTGAATGACTAAGTAAGCACGACATCACCCTGAAGTAATGCGAGAGCGGTTCCGGGGTGATGAACGCATCGTGGGAAAAGGGAGGTGGTTTTTAGTGGGTAAGAATCCCACACTACTGTGGAGTGCGGACCCTTCACATGTGTCTTTTGAAGATTTTCCACAGTCCCTCGTAAAAAAATAAAAAAAAAATTATTATTATACCTGAATTTCAGATAACACACACTAATACAGCCATCACACCTGTTATCATACAGGTTCTATACACACCCTAAGTACACGGGACTGCATGACCGCGTTGTCGCAGTCCCTAAGCTGAGGAACCAGCCAACCTTCTATATGCTACAAAAGTTTGGTGCTTTTCAGTCGGTCAACACGAATCTACCCAAAAGAGTTGAAAAAATTTCAGGGTATAACTCAACTCTTTTGGGTGCATTCGTGTTGACGGACTGAAAAGCACCAAACTTTTGTTTGCTGTGTTTTTCAACACTGAAAAATGGCTTCAAACACTATAACATCTAAATGTTACTCAGACAACCAGTTTTGGTGTAGGCTTTAAGTGAAGTGTTTAAATAATAATCTGAGTTCTTTGAATTTGAATAGCTTTCATAAAAGCATGTATCTCTTGATGAGTTTTCAGATTATGTAAGAACGGAATACCGTACATTTTAAATACTATTTCATAACATGATAACATTTCTTGTAATGAATACAAGATACTTAATAACAACTTATTTATTCTCGTATCAGAAACATACATTTCAAACATATAACACAGTTATTATATTATCTTTCCCCAACACTTGGCCACTTCCAGTGCACTCTGTGCTCCCCGACGAAGATCTTCCGTGCAGGATGCTGGGCACAGTCGACACTCAGTCATATGCTGAACAGTCTGGTCTTCTCCACAATCACATTGAATATCATCCTGGTCAATGTAACCCCAACTTGACATATTAACCCTCGATCTGCCTACTCCAGAGCGCAGTCTATTCAGGAACTTCCAAGTCGTCCATTCCTCGTCATAGCCAGGAGGTAGAGTTTCAGAAACATTTTCCCAACCAGGGGGAAGGTTGGTCGTAGCCCTCCATATTTGCAACCTAGCTTTTTCAGCAGTGGTTCTAAGTTCCTTTGATGATCTAAGGAAACTCTTCTTCGACTTCAGTCGTTGCGGCTGCGGTTCGTGTCCATATTGAGGATGAGTTCTTTCATGCTCCACTTTCTTTCGTTCCTTGTTCGCAGCTATTTCTCTTCGAACAGGGAGTGGTGCTATTCCTGCGAGGAGATAAAGCCATTCGACTGGAGTTGATTTCAAGCAACCTGTTTAAATCCTGCAGGTATCGTTGAGAGCTACATCCACCTGTTTGGCATGTGTTGAATTATACCAAACAGGAGAAGCATACTCTGCTCCAGAATAGCATAGTGCCATTGCAGAAGTTCGGATCGTTTCAGGTCGACTACCCCACTGTGATCCAGCCAGTTTGCGTAAGAGATTGTTCCTGGAAGAGACTTTCGACTTGGAGTTCATGCAGTGCTTCTTGAAAGTAAGAGATCTGTCAAGTGTCACTCCTAGATATTTTGGAGTCTCACAGTGTTCCAGTTCGACCCCTGACTATACAACTAAAGAGGATAAAATAAGTAAAGTTGTAAATTTCAAGTACCTTAGTGAGATAATTCAACCTAACGGAATCGACAAAGAAGGAAGTCATGAGCGAGCCAGGAGACTGGAGCTTGCTTTCCACCTTACGAAAGTCACGTACACCAAGAAAGCGATTTCTATTAGGACTAAACTACAACACTATCAAACAGTAATTCAACCAGAGTGCCTGTATGCTTCGGAATGTCTAGGAATAAAAACTAAAAAAGGAATTGAAGAAATTGAAAAAAAAAAAGTTTTAAGAAAAATTATCGGACCAAAAAGGTGTGCTGACTCATATCGATTACACAGTAACAAAGAAGTATATAAAACATGCAGAAGAATCTCAGATACCATACGAAAACGAAGGGTTACATCCTTTGGACATCTTTCAAGAATGCCGGACGACAGACTCACTAAGATTTTTTTTACCACTTCAACAAGCCCAATAGAACAGGTAACTCTTATGGAAAATGGTTTGCTAACACCAAGAAGGATCTATAAGGTGTGGTGTATTCTTTGAAAAACACGGTAAGATAGAGGTAGCTTTTGCTGCTCTTTGCTTTAATTCATTCCTCCCTTTTTCGCAAACACCAACAGTGATTTCTTACTTTTTCTTTTATTTAATCACCTTGCTTACTTTCTTTGTAAGTTTGTTGTAGATAACTTCCATGATCATCCTAGTGGCATCTAGCTGCTAACCAATGAAGTCCCTCAACATTTCCACTCTCAAGAGGACCTCTTTACAAGTCAAACCACCAGGGTTCGTCGTTATCGCAAAATAACATCTCCATGCTGAAGAGGACTTCGTCTACATACCCATCCTCCAGGCTTCGCTAGTGATGCCTGCTATCAACTATTTGAAGACAATTTCATCAAGATACTTAATTTTTGTAACGTTTGTCATTCTTATGTATATTACTTTGTCTCCTACCCCCACTCTTTTCCTTCCTTGGTACCTCCGCGCTTCGTTGAGCTGGTCTCACTTGTGCTTCAGTCGTCAAGACCTCCAGTTGGAGCCTAACTAAAGCTCGTCTCCTCTCCTCGAAAGACAAACTTTTGAATCGGATGCCATGTCCAGATCTTAACTAACGGTCGCCTGGATCGCCTACTACAGAAATGAGCTAAGTACCATGTTCTTCAACATATTTTAATTGCTTTTAATTAGCTATACGCTTTTAATACCGTTTTATAGACAGTGAGAAGTTGCTAAATGTTGTGCAATTGCAATCTTCGCGGGAATTTCGATGTCAGGCTTTGTCTATCTAAGACAGCTAATCTTTTAGAACGAAGCAGCATTTCCTGTGAATATTAACTGAGAATGAGCTCTCACACCGTGGGATTCTTATTAAACAAAATACTGTCTATAGAAAACTTAGCTCGTTCCACCGCTGGACTTAATTTGTCCAATTCAACAGTTATGATTGTTCTGGAATTTTCCACGCCAAACAATTCATCCAAAAGCTAAACCTTCTAGTATTTTCCACTCACATATGGAAATACTTTTTCTAACCAAGGAATTTTCTTTATGAACAGCTAATCAACACCTAATTTGTCTTCCTTCATGGGAAATTGACCGCTGCATTCAACTATAACCTACAAATTTTTCAATGCAATAGACTCTTTCAAACCAAAATGCAACTAGTTATTTTACACCACCGCAATAACTTTCCTTTCTATAAACTTTCTGTGCCACAATAGTGAACTTTCCAACCACGTCAATAGACTATAGTGAAAACAGTGCTTCTTCAACTTTTCATCCGCGTCGCGCTCGTCCGAGAAAAATAAATTCGGCCAAGAACTTTCCCCCAAAAGTTCCTATTTCCTCTTCCACAACCACCCTTTACTAACAAATTAGGTTAATTCTTAAATTTATGCTTGTTGCTATGAGGTGTCATTTGACAGCAAATGCCCTCCCAACTTTGTTCCGTTTGTAATAACATACCTCTGTAAAAATGTGTGTCTAGTACACATTTTAAAGTATATTGTTTCTCCCTTTTTATGGGGAATTCAATTATTTCTACTCACACGTGAGTGGCTTAACTTTTCTCTCTAAGTTTCACGAAAGGGTAACTTGACCTGTTTTTCCTCGTGATCCTGTTTAAACATAGAAGATCTAGAAACTTCTTCTTAATTTTTCTCTTCTGGTTTCACAATAAGTGACCTGCCCTATTTGTATGAATTATAATTGTAATTACTGTATAAATATAAGAAGTTATAGAAACTTCTACTTAATTTCTCTCTCTTTTTTTTTTGGTTTAATTTCATATTTTTTATTTGTTCATGCTTTTAAGATTCCCACATAGAAATTCTTAAAGCACTCACATTGTATCTCACCAATTCTGCAAAGCTAGAATTACTTTATAATTCTTGTTACAAACGTTAAAACTGTCCAATTTAAGCACAACTTTTAAAATCTTATTCAGATTTTTAGTACTTACCACAACTCTTAAACTTGTACCCAATTTAACGTTGTTTATTAATTACAAACCTGTTATCGTTAGGTTTCAGATTTTCACATGTTGTAAACTTTTATAAATCACAATCGTGATCTAAATGTTGTTAATTCTTCAAAGTTTAATTCATTGTTAATACATCTTTATTAGTTTTTTCGTTATTCTTTTCCCTACATTCACGATTAGGTAGGACCCTGTCTTCCCTGACTCTTCCTATAGGCTTATGCCCTCTTTAAAAAACTCTCAAATCAAATTAACAATAGTTCCACTATTTGTTGCATTTGAGCAAGAACTCTTAGTCACAAACTTATTAAAGCCTCTCTTAGCTTTATTAGCTAATTCTAATGAGCCAGCAAGGCAAGTAAAGCTAGCTCTGCAAGCTTCCTGCTTGTTGAGATTGTCTCTAAACTTGTGGTTCGTTTTCAAAATTTAAGATTTTCTCATTGTCTAAACTTTTAGTCGGCGCTTGCTGGGTAAAAGCTTAGCCTTTATTGAATGCAACCATTGGTGTTCTCACCAAAATTTAAAACCCAGAAACTTCAAAAACAATCAAATTATTCCCAAGGGTATAATTGCTTCATCACTACCCTTCCTGGAAACATTCGGTCGCTCCTTAGAAATTCTACAATTCCAAGAACAAAAAACATCAAGGCGAATTTCAATTGTTTTCGACTTTCAAAACCGTCGATTAAACCTAACTCCTTTGAAAGGATATACAATAAATCTCTCCTTCTTTGTCTTGCCAGACTACCACCCTTCCCCATATTACTCAATTTTAAGCTGGGAAGGGAAAGCACAAACGCTGGTTGCTTGCAAATAGCTCAAGCTCCAGCCGCATTTCCCGTTAACTACGGCCAGGTCCATACCTACTTTAGGTGTTTCACGGGCTTGGCAGTGACACTCGTCACTAACTCATTAAAATTTATTTGGTTTACTTAGTGTTGGACTCTCGTCCTATTCATCAACACTTGTTCTTCGTTCCGAAACCCACTTCCCTTTCCTTTTTTCTTCATCTTCCCTTGTGGGTAAGGTTAATTCCTAGCAAAAACCTACCCAAGGTGCGTTCAAAAAGTAACGAGCCGGGGGCTGGAATGCGCAAACCGGTGACTACATCGGCTAATCGTGGCGTGTGTAACGAGGTGTGGTTCCGACCACAGCGTGGAAGGTCACAGCCCGTCGCTAGAGGGTATGCGTGCACGTCACGTGACGATACAAAGCGAGCAGCAGCATGCATCAATCGTCCAACGCTGCCAGTCACATAGCAAACAGTGACATGGAGGCGTCAACCGAAGAGCAAAGAGGGGTTGTTCGGTTTCTGACAGCGGAAGGAGTAGGGGGAACGGACATTCATCGCCGAATGTCACAAGTGTACGGCGAACACTGCATGTCCCTTGCAAGGGTCAGGGAGTGGCACAAGCGCTTCAGGGAAGGACGGATGTCGTTAGCCGATGATGCCCGGTCTGGGCCACCCTCCTGCATTACCGACGACAACGTCCAGCTGGTTGATTCACTCATTACCCAGGACCGCCGAGTGACAGTGAACGCCATAGCCGCCGTGGTCGCTCCACGACAATGCACGACCTCATACGGCCAACACAGTCGCGGCACTCCTGCAGAAATTCAAAGGGGAGATTCTCGGCCACCCTCCATACAGTCCAGACCTCTCTCTCTCCCTGTGATTAAGCCATGTTTGGTCCCCTGAAAAGTGCTCTGCGGGGGCCAACGATTCACCTCGGACGCCGACGTCCAGCTGTACGTGCGGAACTGGTTCACATCGCAGCCCAGGGAATTTTATGACACAGCCATTCACCGCCTCGTGTCACAGTGGGACAAGTGCCTCAACAGCCAGGGCCAATACTTCTAACATACAGGTACTGGTTTCTGTAATTATGCCTCCGGCTCGTTACTTTTTGAACGCACCTTATACAAGAAATGAACATCACTGATCAAGACAGAACCTCTTTCAGAAATAAGATACACGCATTTGAGGGGTTCCTAGAGCCAGAAACAGCGACCAAGAAGAAACAACATTGGACAGCTGAAAAGAAAGAAGCTGTGAGCTAGAGAATGAAGGAATACTGGCGAAAAAAAAAAAAAAAAACCTGAAATCATGATGAGTAATTTACGTGGTCCTTAGTTGGACACAATCCATTATGATGATGATGACAATAAGTTATTATTTCGGTTCGTGAAACAAAACCTGAATAGAAGTATGGATTTCAGAGGAGCTTATGCTCGCGAGCACCAGGTTGAGAATGCTTGATTTAGAAGATTTGAAAGATTTTGGTACACACCACACCTTCTAACTCCCTCTGGTTTAACCCTGTACAGGGCAAAACTATTTTTTTTATTAGCCTACTTTGAACATTTTGCAAAAATGAGGAAAAAGTAGACTTATGAGATCGATCCGGGAAAATGTGTGTCTGTCTGTCTGTCTGGCTGTGTGTGTGTCCCCCCCCCCCCTATCAACTCCTAAACGGCTGCAGCAATCAAAACCAAATGTAGTATGAGTAAAGATGTGCACCGGAATATCTCACGTACATATTTGAAAATGATGTCAGTGCTACCAACTGCTGAAAAATCGCACTAGAAATTTGAGCTCCATGTTGGATATCTCGCAAGGTATGCATGGGAGCTACTCCAAAATTGGTACACATGCAGATAATACTATTTCAGTTTAATTTCCAGGAAGTCAACAATGACAGTGTTGCCAAAATAATTTTAAGCCTTCTGATAGGTCCAATGTTTAAATGCATATAACTTCTACACTATCTATTGGATTTCAACCAAATTTTGTATGTAATATCTGTACATAAACAGATATGATTGAGCGTATTCTTAAGAGCCACCAGGGCTGCCAACTGTTAATAATTGCTATCTCTATTTTTTTTATCCAAATACCAATATATCAGAAAGTATGCAAGCCAACAGCTTTAAACTATGCACATGTATATTCTGACATTTTAGATTAATTTGGAGTAACTTATAACTAGCGCTTAAAGACAGCCCAGCGGGGCTAACGAAGTGACTCGAGTACTCACGATCGCAACCGATCATCCATCCCCCTCGAGACAGACCAGCGGGGCAGTCAGCTGTTCCTCGTTCCTCGTTGAGACAGACCAGAAACTTCACAACCTACACCGATCATTAGGGCTAGGAATTTTAAGTAAATACATATTCTTTCCCTTTGCTTCTACATAACTAAAATTGCTAAATGTCCCATCCCCTTATCTCCACTACCTTAGCTGTCATATAACTACATTTCACTGCTACATATCTGATCACAATGACATTTGTTTTACATATTTTTAATTTTTAATGCAAAATTACATATTCTGTGATTTTACATACCGGTATTTGATCGAAATGACATTTTGTTTAAATATAATTTTGCTTTTATTTAAAATTACATATCTGTCTCTTACTGTAAAAAAAAATCGCAAGTGAAATATACGGTAATTCTAAACAGTGTATGTATGTCTACCCCTTATTATTTCCGTTTTTCCAACGGGGTCGGGGATGAGAAGCCATGGATGTAGTTGTGGCGGATGGTTTTTACGGCCGGATGCCCTTCCTGATGCCAACCTCATGAGAGGAGATAATGAGAGATGAAATGAATTATTGGGTAATTCTAAACAGTTTGTATGACAATATTTGTTCACTAGAAACTCAGGTACGGTACGGTACCGGATTTTCCAAGCAATTCATAAGCTGTTGAGAAAGGGTCAGGGAAGAATATCAAGAAATATATTACTGTCGACCAAAATATTATGTGCACTCGAGTTTGAAGGTTGTTTGTGAAGTAACCAATTGACCTACATAAAATCCAATAAAAACATCATTTTCGTCGTTCTATTTTACGTTAGTTCATGTAGGTTTGGAATTTTTAATTTATAATTTAATATTTTTTATCGCAGTTGAAACACAAAAAGTGCCTGTTTGTAAGCGTGTTTCAACCATGTGGCACATTTAAGAATTATTATCTCACAAACCCGTCATCAGATCGAATCCACATTTTAACACAATCCGATGTATATTGTTTGTGAGATAATAATTCTTAAATGTGCCGCATGGTTGAAACACGCTTAAAAACAGGCACTTTTTGTGTTTCAACTGTGATAAAAAATATTAAATTATAAATTAAAAATTCCAAACCTACATGAACTAACGTAAAATAGAACGACGAAAATGATGTTTTTATTGGATTTTATGTAGGTCAATTGGTTACTTCACAAACAACCTTCAAACTCGAGTGCACATAATATTTTGGTCGACAGTAATATATTTCTTGATATTCTTCCCTGACCCTTTCTCAACAGCTTATGAATTGCTTGGAAAATCCGGTACCGTACCGTACCTGAGTTTCTAGTGAACAAATATTGTCATACAAACTGTTTAGAATTACCCAATAATTCATTTCATCTCTCATTATCTCCTCTCATGAGGTTGGCATCAGGAAGGGCATCCGGCCGTAAAAACCATCCGCCACAACTACATCCATGGCTTCTCATCCCCGACCCCGTTGGAAAAACGGAAATAATAAGGGGTAGATATACATACACTGTTTAGAATTACCGTATATTTCACTTGCGATTTTTTTTTTTACAGTAAGAGACAGATATGTAATTTTAAATAAAAGCAAAATTATATTTAAACAAAATGTCATTTCGATCAAATACCGGTATGTAAAATCACAGAATATGTAATTTTGCATTAATAATTAAGAATATGTAAAACAAATGTCATTGTGATCAGATATGTAGCAGTGAAATGTAGTTATATGACAGCTAAGGTAGTGGAGATAAGGGGATGGGACATTTAGCAATTTTAGTTATGTAGAAGCAAAGGGAAAGAATATGTATTTACTTAAAATTCCTAGCCCTAATGATCGGTGTAGGTTGTGAAGTTTCTGGTCTGTCTCAACGAGGAACGAGGAACAGCTGACTGCCCCGCTGGTCTGTCTCGAGGGGGATGGATGATCGGTTGCGATCGTGAGTACTCGAGTCACTTCGTTAGCCCCGCTGGGCTGTCTTTAAGCGCTAGTAACTTATATACGTCAGTTCTACCAACATGATTATAAGCCTGCTGATAGTACCAATTTTTAAATACATGTAACTTCTATACTGTACCCGATTGTCACCATGTGGACCATGTGTTCGTATCCCAACTAGCTCACGGTCTTTCGAGGTATGGGACGTTCCTGCCCACAATACGACCACATGTTCAGGATTTGAGTCTACCAGGCAACTACTCTACAGGAAATACACAACATTCCTATGAATAACATATTTACTGGTCTAAAATCATGGCTGTACAACAAATACAAAACAAAGGACAAATTACAATTAATTCCCACAAATAAATAGGGTTATTCTGTGAGCTTTCTTCTTAAAAATAGCGCTACAATGCACTCAAACCTACTTCTACTATCCTGTCAATAATAGTTCAGATTACAAGGTTTTCATAGTGTCCGTCATGTGACACAATTTTATTTAATGGAAGTATCTTAACACAAAAACCACATGTCACAAAAACATGAATTTCTAAGACATTATTCCGTCTCCTACGACATTTACTTTAATTATCATTACTTCAATGTTTCCTACATTTATTAGCAAATATTTTGTTGTGTCGTGCGAATCATCTTCCTTCTTTCCATCCCTATGAACGCTCTAGGAAAATGAGTCATGCTTCTTAATCATAAAATAAACATAAACATGGATAGAATATTTATAGTTTCACCATATAACGATTATCTGGGTCTTTGTCGGACTTATTATAGATACAACTGTGTCATGTTCTGGGAAAAACACATACCCGTTTTTCCCTAAATTAGCATAAACTGGCAAAATGCACTTTAAAGAAGATGCCTACATTATTTTGGTTCAGCCTTCCCCCTCAGAGGATAACTTCGCCAAATATCATCTGATTTCTATGGTTCAACCACATATGTGAGTTGCCATACACCAATTAATTCCATTTGCATCACTAAAATACTCATATTTTAATCGCATTATTGAATACCGAGACCTCTCAGTGTCCTATTGTGACCGTAATTGACAAGGGATCGGTCGAGCGACCTCCCTCCCCTCAGCAGGTCATAAAATTAGTTCCAGACAGCTCTCCAAGATGGCTGCCACGGAAATGGTCTACATTTCCTGTCTCTCTCTACCGTCAAGGCCACCCTTGTTTACAATTATATAACAATAAAGATCCGCTAGGCATGGTCCTAAGTAATTGAGTCATTTAATTAATTAACACCTAACTTTACAGTGTATTTGGGCTCAAATGGCTCCTATTAAACATTCATGGCAGGGGTGGAATTCTAATGATAGCATTGCCGTTCTAAGGTGATTACTGTGTGGCTTTAAAGACGCGCATCATAATGAAACCCCATGGTTATCATCAGCAGCTGTCATTTACATATATTTGGGAACCACGTCCCTCGTCGACGAATATGATTCTACCTCTCGGGCAGACCATAAGTAAAAATGCTCACCGCGCCTCGCTGGGCGTCCATAGTGGCTATAATTCAATGCAAGCGTTGGCAATAGACAGAATCTATCCAAATCGCTGCGTAACACATACAGTATGCACAAAGGCGATACTTCTCGAAGATTAAGCCAATTTTCACCTCACGCGCAAGCTATACTAGTCTTTCCCGTGCTTATCTTACGTAAATCACTGGATTCTACGTTAATCTGCACGCTATATGCGGCTAAACAATATTTCACATATATGACTCCATTATCAAGGTACCTGCGTTCTTCCTGTTATAATATTTAAGCCAAAGCTTTACATAGCTCCTAACACAAATGTATAAATATACTGGCTTACTTTAATTTCACACATTCATTCAAAATTTCACTGACACTGAGAAAAGCTCTCGTATTCGCGATATTCCACACTACATTCTTTACTGTTTACCAAATGACAGTATCTTAAATTAGACATGACACTATTTGAACATTACTTAGGCCAATTTTGCCCTTACTTTATGGTTGCCGACCCCAGTTATTATTATTATTATTATTTTAACGTTTAGATCCATCACTATTTTTGACCTACATGATCCTAAGCAAATCACCTTCCAAGTCATACTTTATTCAAGACGAGTGGTGAAAACTCGTTCAGTAAGTGACTATTACTTCTTTAATTTCAAAGTGATTAATCGTTACATGGTGAACTATGCCATTATAATGTTATTATTTGCATGTTTACTCACGTTTCCTTCTGGCTGGAAAGTACCAGTATCTCCGCCTGAGCTCTACCATGATGATTGACTTAATCCATCATGATATCCAATACACAACACTGAGATTCACACTTTTTACACATGATACACATATTACCACAAGTGGCCTTTACCACTGATAAACACTGAATATTAATCATTTAACACATTAACACTTTACATTATTATTTCACAATTTATACACTTCATCTATCATTTCACATGTTGATCCTTATCTGGATTTCACCTACGCTTGACCTCAGAGATGCGATGACTTATGATAACCGTTGGTCTCCGTGAAATCTAGTAGCGTTTTTATAGATGTTCGATCCTAGTTCCCTGCACTCCCGTTCACCTCACTGTCCTGGATAGGTGGCAATAACTTCCACTCTTCCATCACTGGAGTGCTCCTAATGCTGATGTCATATAATTGACAATACCTTCCGGTATACGAACTGTTCCAAACATTATCAGTTCCTATTCGCTGTAGCGAATTTATATCTGTGTCAGATAATAAAGCAATATCTGCACTTTGTTACCTTTTATGCACTTCATTATCACTGATGAAGCTTACAATTTGCCTCCATTGTCTTCAACGGCGGTACGCTGATATTTTAATCATTGGCGTGCTTACTGCAGAGCGCTTGTAGACAAAGGACTAACTTCCAACTCGAGCGACCGTCTGACGTCTTCAACTGCTTTCCAACTGAACCATAACTGACGTATAACTGATCATAACTGACCCTTGGCGTAGGGTGCTCTTCCTTATATTGGTTCCTTGCACAAAATAGTTCACGGGACACGTGAGAGCGACTCCCTTCTTGAAATACTCCGTCTTCAGCCGAAATAACAACTGCATCTTGTTTATCTAGGCGTGGAGGTTTTAAAAACACTCGCGTGCCGGCGATCGCTTCGGCCAATTAATTACAATTAATTGCCTTAGTTCAGCGCGTGGGATGCTACGGTGGGGATTTCCCGCTGGTTGGTTAAAGTATCCATGCTCTCGAGCGTGAGTTTGGTTGTAATGCGGTCATTTTGAGAAATAGGCGTAATTTTAGGTGAAAAACCACTCCTAAATTACTCCTCCGTGAATACATTCATCTATGTGTATGTTTCATTGCATTACAATGCTCCATTTATCTGTAATTAATTAATTTCTTGTGGGCTTGGTCCCGCCAAAGCTTTGCTCGTTGTCGACCGGTGGATTCCCGGGTCATTAATTTTTAGCTGTCTGACCGCCCTAGACGGAAATAGTTCCGTAGGCGCCAGGGCTACTCCGCCTACTTTTTAAAGTCATTTGTCAGACTTCAATACTAGCCTCTTTCGACTTCGTATGCACTGAAAACGTACATTCCCTTGCATTTTGCTTACAATTTCTCCTTTCAATTGCTATGATTTGCACCTAAATAATCGTGAAATCACGCTAGACTATTATGTGTCATTAGACCTCTCATTGCTCTGTGGGTTCCATATAATGGCTCCCCCTTAGAGACCACTGGTTCGACCTCAGGCATAACCATTTGCCTGGTCTTCTCTGATAAGGCCCTGAGTTCGATACCAGACTGCCGTGACCAGTTGGGCACATCTTTCTCCTGCTAAGTTCGAAAAATTCATTTCATAAGTGAATTTTTCGGGCCTATCAGCTGGTATCAACTCCTTGCAGTATTTACTTTAAGCGGTCATTGCTCTCGGCAATGGGCTTTCACGTTTTCCCACTCCACTCTTGTCTGCTGTCTCGTAGACTTTCGTTTTCCTGTCTCAATTGTTCATTCATCTCCTCTAACTCCACAGCGGCTCCCTTTAACTGGTCGTAAAACTCCTGCAGTCGACAGCTGCACTCTCCCCTCGTGTCCGCTGGGCTGGCGAGCTGTTTTCTTTTCTTCGACCCTTCTCGAGCCTGCAAGCTTTTCTCCAGAACCTCTCCGTGCATACGTAATGATTCCTCGTTCACTTGGATGTGTGTAGCTTGCTCTTCTCTCGCTTCATAGTCTTCTGGTGGACTATATAACTTCAGATTAGCGGCATTTACCACAACTTCTCTACCTGTTGCCTCATCTTTAATCCGATATGCGTTATTCTGCAGATCCCTTATAATCAGGTAGGGTCCGAGATAAGCGTGCTGAAATTTCTTATATTTCCTGCTCTCTGGATCTGAACTGGCGGGTTTTTTCAATAAGACGTATTCTCCCACGAGTAGCGGTCTATGATAGCGTTTCCTCCTGTTTCTCCGCTGTCGTTTATCTGCTTGTTTCTTGAGATACTCGAACGTCCTCTGGATTCTCAACTCACGTCCAAGTTGTGCATCGACGGGTGTCTGGATGACATTATTCCATGGCCTCTCGGGTCTTCTGTCGAGATGTAGGCTCACTGGCACCTCTCCTGTAGCTTCGTGCACAGTATTGTTGATACAATATTCAATAATCTCAAGCACGTCAATCCATTTCCAATTCTCAGTAGAGCAGTATATCTTCATGTATTTTTGCACCTCCCTCATAACTCTCTCAGCTGAGTTCGACTCCGGGTGCCTAACCGTGGACAAAATCTGTCTTATGCCCAGATTTTCCAACTCCCTGCGAAATTCTACGCTGGTAAAACAGCTTCCGTGATCCGATAAGATGTTTTCTGGCTGTCCTAATATAGGAATGATTCTTTCCTTCAGCCTCTTAAGTACTTGTTTTGTACTGGTTTTCTGAATTGGACACAGGACTACCATTTTGGAAAACACGTCTAGTGCAACTAGGATGTGTTTATTTCCTCTTCTAGCTCTAGGCAGGGGCCCAAAGTTGTCCAGCGCCAGGAGCTGACATGGCTTCTCTGGTAAGAGTGGTATAGGTTTCTGCCTCATTAAGTACGAGTTAGGCTTTACTCGTTGGCACATATCACATGTCCTGATAGTATTTCTGACTGTTTCTCTAAGTTTAGGCCAAATAAACGCCTCTTTAAGCAGGGCAACAGTCTTATCTACACCTGAATGTCCAAAAGCTCGGTGTGCTAGCCATACTAGCCTTCTCTGCAATGCTGGTGGTACAACAATCCTAGGTTTTGTGTGGTCAGAGTCGCTCCATTTATGTAGCATCTGGTTAAACCATAGATATTCCGTTGAAAGTGCTTCAGCTTCCATATACATCGGGGTTCCTCTATTCAGCTTTCCCTCGAAGTAATTTATCATCAACCGTATCCAGGGATCTTCACGTTGAAAAACGGTGATGTTCCTTAGATCATCTAAGGTCTTCTGATCTCTATCTTCTATTTCAATAGCTAGAGTTTCTTCTTCCTCTGCTGTAGGGTATCTGCTTAGCAAATCAGGTATGACATTGTCCTTCCCCGGGCAATATTCTATTTCCACTTGAAATTGTTGTATGTATAGGGACCACCTTGTCAGTCTTTGACTCGACAAGTCAGTTTTTAGCAGGAACGTTAGGGCTTTATGGTCTGTTCTCAAAATAATTCTGAAACCATAAATCAGCTTGTGCCAATACTGTAATGCATACAGTATCGCAAGTAATTCGATCTCCGTGACCGTATAATTCTTTTCATTAGGCCTCAACCTTCTACTGATGAATGCGATATAAGTTCTCTCCTCTGGCCTGTCCTTATTTTCCTGATACAACATAGCTCCAATGCCTACGAAGGATGCGTCAGTCTGGATGATAAATTTCTGAGTGTAGTCAGGATATCCCAATTTCACATAATCTAACAACATCTGTTTAGATTTCACGAAGGCTTCCTCGCATTGCTCCGTCCATCGCCATCTTCCTCCCTTTTTAAGTAAGTCTTGGAGTGGTGCTACAGTCTCGGTGTACTTCGGACAATGGTTCGAAAAGAATCCAATAACGCCCAGATATTGCCTGACGTTCTTCACCTTCGCTGGTCTCGGGAAACGTTTTCGTCATATTAACTTGTTCCACATGTCGGCTTTGTCTTGCGTGCTGCACTGTGGTTAAATCAAGTTGTCTCAGCACCTCCTCCATATCGATTGCAGTTTTGGCGTTTGCTGAGATTAGCAGGCGCTGCACTTCATACGGCAGCTGCTTAGCTATTGCTATGCATAAGTCTGACTCTCTGAGTCCTTCGTCGAGCTCGCGAAAACGGCATAATTGGTTCACAAAAAACTCTCCGTACTTGGTCGGGTTACTAGTACTGTAACGCCTGGAATACAAGTCCAGTCTGAGGTTTTGTTGTACGCTCGCGTTCCAATACCTGCTTAAAAATGCTTGGCGAAATTCCTCAACGGTATCGAACGTGTACCTAAAACTTCTAAACCATAGAGCACACTCTCCATCGGTTAGTTTTTCAATCGCTCTCAACCTGCGCTCTGGCGGTACTTTCGCATCATTCAAGTACTCGGAAACTTCTTTAAGCCAGTACTTGGGTGTCATATTAGAATTACTCCCAGAGTATTTCTTTGGTTTTTCATCACTAGCCCTTATAACTGTGACTATTTGGTTCTGTACAGCATTTTCCTGCGGTGTTGACATAGCCATTGGCATACCAGGTGTGGCATACGGGCTGTCACTTGGCATTGCTGCATTCTTTGGAGTGGGCTGTATTTCTATCTCTGCCCATTTATTCCTCCTATTCTCGTCTATACTTCCTTCGCTAGACCTAGGATTCCGCAACATGGATTCTTCCTGCGCTATCATTCTCGTTTCTAATTGGCTGTGCCTGTTTTCAGTCCTTTCCAAACGAGCTAATACCTCTCGTTCTATTTTCTCTAGGCGATCTCGGTTTCTTTCTGCCATAGAAAATACCTTTTCTTTATTATCCTTAAGGTTTTCCTTCAGGTGGATAATTTCCCCTGCTAGACTTTCTCTTACTTCGGCAAGAGTCTTATCACTGGCTTCAGTCTTTAAGCCTTCTCGAAGCTCTAACTCTTCGCGTAAGCCTGTAACTTCCCGTTGAATGTGACCTTGTATATGAGATATTTCAGTCCTTATTTTTGTGATTTCTCCTTGGTCTTCGTCCTGTCTTTTATGGAGAACTGCTAAGTCATTCTGAGTGTTTTCCAACTCTTTCTACACTTTTCCAACTTGTATCTTCATATTAGACATTATTTCCTTATTATCTCGATCAGACGTCTTTATTTCCTGCATTTCCTTGCATTGGTCAAGGATATTCTGGTCCTGCTTTTTTAAAGCTTCGTCCACAGCCTTAGCATAACCTGCCATTCGCGTATTCCATTTTAGTTCATTATCCTCGAACCTATGATCCACGGTCTGAGTAAACGTGTTAAATTGTTCTAACTGACGTTTCGTGTTAGCTTCATTCTGACTTTGAATGTCTTTGAGCTCCCGGGACATATTGTTTAAATTATCGTTAATTTCACGCTGTGACTCTCTGCACATTTGCAAATAGCTTTCTAATTTTAATTCAATAGACTCAAAGCGTTTTTCGTTATCATTTTGCATTTCTGAGATCACGCTAACAATATTCTTAGTTACCTGTCTCTGGACAGACTCTTTAACGTCGTCCATTTTCTTATTAACCTCTACTAGGTTTAATTCTAACTGCGTGTTTACATTAGTTTGACTAGCCTCTAGTCTAGTATTTATTTCGGCTTGATTAGCCTCTAGTCTAGTATTGACTGTAGCCAACATCTGGCTTGCCTCAGTTTGACTAGCCTCTAGCCTATCCGCTATTTCATCTTTAAATGCTTTGGATTCTTCCTTACTTTTAGCATTTATAACATCGAAATGTTCCCTTAACTCGGCGATACACCTGAGTACCTCTTCCGTTCCGGCCATCCTGTACTACTTAATTTGAGATTCAGGTAGGCCCTAGCTGAAGACACTGGCGCGTTCTATTGGAAAGAAAAGATTCCGATCCCGCGACAACAACAACAACATATTATAAAATGTCAAAACTAACTATGGAATGGGTATAGACCCTCGTACCCGTCTGACAACATTTGTCTGACGTCTGAACATCATCTAGAAAGACTCACAATCGCTCAAACCAAGTTTGAGGGAAAAAAATTATTTCTATGGTTTTCCCCATGAAAACCATGCTATTATTATGGGGTTTTTCTGAATCCCATAAGCCAACCACGTACGGGCGCCATGTTAATTTATGGGTCATAGTGGCCATCGTAAGACATCGGCCATATTCTAATTTATTATTAAAACTGTCCAAGGAGTGGTTTTTACTGCCGAATTCCCCACGTTGGGCGCCATGTTAATCTTAATGGGGTAGTCACACGTGGGTGCCATGTTAATCTAATCTGTCATGGCCCACAGGTGGGTGACATGTTAAATTAGGGTAGTCAACATGCTTATTTATGCCATGCTCATGATGCTTAAGTGGAGGTTACCTGTATATTAAACTGGCCCCACATATCAGCGTCATGTTATTTTATATGTGTTATCTATGGCTATGGTTTATGAAAGTTACAATTATATAAGTATGTCTTATGGAGGATTAACAATTATTTTTAATGTGGTGGCTTATTAACAAATGGGATGCGTCTTCCTATTCTGTCCTAATTTCTATGCTATATTTGCTTCTACCATTAATACCTTGACCGACTTACGTAATTACCTGTGACTCAATCCAAGTACAGAGACAACTCCCCCATGTACCCGATTGTCACCATGTGGACCATGTGTTCGTATCCCAACTAGCTCACGGTCTTTCGAGGTATGGGACGTTCCTGCCCACAATACGACCACATGTTCAGGATTTGAGTCTACCAGGCAACTACTCTACAGGAAATACACAACATTCCTATGAATAACATATTTACTGGTCTAAAATCATGGCTGTACAACAAATACAAAACAAAGGACAAATTACAATTAATTCCCACAAATAAATAGGGTTATTCTGTGAGCTTTCTTCTTAAAAATAGCGCTACAATGCACTCAAACCTACTTCTACTATCCTGTCAATAATAGTTCAGATTACAAGGTTTTCATAGTGTCCGTCATGTGACACAATTTTATTTAATGGAAGTATCTTAACACAAAAACCACATGTCACAAAAACATGAATTTCTAAGACATTATTCCGTCTCCTACGACATTTACTTTAATTATCATTACTTCAATGTTTCCTACATTTATTAGCAAATATTTTGTTGTGTCGTGAGAATCATCTTCCTTCTTTCCATCCCTATGAACGCTCTAGGAAAATGAGTCATGCTTCTTAATCATAAAATAAACATAAACATGGATAGAATATTTATAGTTTCACCATATAACGATTATCTGGGTCTTTGTCGGACTTATTATAGATACAACTGTGTCATGTTCTGGGAAAAACACATACCCGTTTTTCCCTAAATTAGCATAAACTGGCAAAATGCACTTTAAAGAAGATGCCTACATTATTTTGGTTCAGCCTTCCCCCTCAGAGGATAACTTCGCCAAATATCATCTGATTTCTATGGTTCAACCACATATGTGAGTTGCCATACACCAATTAATTCCATTTGCATCACTAAAATACTCATATTTTAATCGCATTATTGAATACCGAGACCTCTCAGTGTCCTATTGTGACCGTAATTGACAAGGGATCGGTCGAGCGACCTCCCTCCCCTCAGCAGGTCATAAAATTAGTTCCAGACAGCTCTCCAAGATGGCTGCCACGGAAATGGTCTACATTTCCTGTCTCTCTCTACCGTCAAGGCCACCCTTGTTTACAATTATATAACAATAAAGATCCGCTAGGCATGGTCCTAAGTAATTGAGTCATTTAATTAATTAACACCTAACTTTACAGTGTATTTGGGCTCAAATGGCTCCTATTAAACATTCATGGCAGGGGTGGAATTCTAATGATAGCATTGCCGTTCTAAGGTGATTACTGTGTGGCTTTAAAGACGCGCATCATAATGAAACCCCATGGTTATCATCAGCAGCTGTCATTTACATATATTTGGGAACCACGTCCCTCGTCGACGAATATGATTCTACCTCTCGGGCAGACCATAAGTAAAAATGCTCACCGCGCCTCGCTGGGCGTCCATAGTGGCTATAATTCAATGCAAGCGTTGGCAATAGACAGAATCTATCCAAATCGCTGCGTAACACATACAGTATGCACAAAGGCGATACTTCTCGAAGATTAAGCCAATTTTCACCTCACGCGCAAGCTATACTAGTCTTTCCCGTGCTTATCTTACGTAAATCACTGGATTCTACGTTAATCTGCACGCTATATGCGGCTAAACAATATTTCACATATATGACTCCATTATCAAGGTACCTGCGTTCTTCCTGTTATAATATTTAAGCCAAAGCTTTACATAGCTCCTAACACAAATGTATAAATATACTGGCTTACTTTAATTTCACACATTCATTCAAAATTTCACTGACACTGAGAAAAGCTCTCGTATTCGCGATATTCCACACTACATTCTTTACTGTTTACCAAATGACAGTATCTTAAATTAGACATGACACTATTTGAACATTACTTAGGCCAATTTTGCCCTTACTTTATGGTTGCCGACCCCAGTTATTATTATTATTATTATTTTAACGTTTAGATCCATCACTATTTTTGACCTACATGATCCTAAGCAAATCACCTTCCAAGTCATACTTTATTCAAGACGAGTGGTGAAAACTCGTTCAGTAAGTGACTATTACTTCTTTAATTTCAAAGTGATTAATCGTTACATGGTGAACTATGCCATTATAATGTTATTATTTGCATGTTTACTCACGTTTCCTTCTGGCTGGAAAGTACCAGTATCTCCGCCTGAGCTCTACCATGATGATTGACTTAATCCATCATGATATCCAATACACAACACTGAGATTCACACTTTTTACACATGATACACATATTACCACAAGTGGCCTTTACCACTGATAAACACTGAATATTAATCATTTAACACATTAACACTTTACATTATTATTTCACAATTTATACACTTCATCTATCATTTCACATGTTGATCCTTATCTGGATTTCACCTACGCTTGACCTCAGAGATGCGATGACTTATGATAACCGTTGGTCTCCGTGAAATCTAGTAGCGTTTTTATAGATGTTCGATCCTAGTTCCCTGCACTCCCGTTCACCTCACTGTCCTGGATAGGTGGCAATAACTTCCACTCTCCCATCACTGGAGTGCTCCTAATGCTGATGTCATATAATTGACAATACCTTCCGGTATACGAACTGTTCCAAACATTATCAGTTCCTATTCGCTGTAGCGAATTTATATCTGTGTCAGATAATAAAGCAATATCTGCACTTTGTTACCTTTTATGCACTTCATTATCACTGATGAAGCTTACAATTTGCCTCCATTGTCTTCAACGGCGGTACGCTGATATTTTAATCATTGGCGTGCTTACTGCAGAGCGCTTGTAGACAAAGGACTAACTTCCAACTCGAGCGACCGTCTGACGTCTTCAACTGCTTTCCAACTGAACCATAACTGACGTATAACTGATCATAACTGACCCTTGGCGTAGGGTGCTCTTCCTTATATTGGTTCCTTGCACAAAATAGTTCACGGGACACGTGAGAGCGACTCCCTTCTTGAAATACTCCGTCTTCAGCCGAAATAACAACTGCATCTTGTTTATCTAGGCGTGGAGGTTTTAAAAACACTCGCGTGCCGGCGATCGCTTCGGCCAATTAATTACAATTAATTGCCTTAGTTCAGCGCGTGGGATGCTACGGTGGGGATTTCCCGCTGGTTGGTTAAAGTATCCATGCTCTCGAGCGTGAGTTTGGTTGTAATGCGGTCATTTTGAGAAATAGGCGTAATTTTAGGTGAAAAACCACTCCTAAATTACTCCTCCGTGAATACATTCATCTATGTGTATGTTTCATTGCATTACAATGCTCCATTTATCTGTAATTAATTAATTTCTTGTGGGCTTGGTCCCGCCAAAGCTTTGCTCGTTGTCGACCGGTGGATTCCCGGGTCATTAATTTTTAGCTGTCTGACCGCCCTAGACGGAAATAGTTCCGTAGGCGCCAGGGCTACTCCGCCTACTTTTTAAAGTCATTTGTCAGACTTCAATACTAGCCTCTTTCGACTTCGTATGCACTGAAAACGTACATTCCCTTGCATTTTGCTTACAATTTCTCCTTTCAATTGCTATGATTTGCACCTAAATAATCGTGAAATCACGCTAGACTATTATGTGTCATTAGACCTCTCATTGCTCTGTGGGTTCCATATAATGGCTCCCCCTTAGAGACCACTGGTTCGACCTCAGGCATAACCATTTGCCTGGTCTTCTCTGATAAGGCCCTGAGTTCGATACCAGACTGCCGTGACCAGTTGGGCACAATACTAACAGTTCGATTTCAACCAAATTTCGTATGTCCTATGTGTACCATAACAGATATGACTGTAAGTATTGTTAAGAGAAATCAGGGCTGCCAACTGTTAATAAATGCTGTCTATATTTTTTTTTACCGTGATATCAATATATCAGAAAGTATGCAAGCCAACAGCTCTATACTTTGCACACGTATAGCACCTGACACTCTAGATCAATTTGGAGTAATTAATACAAGGCAGTGCTGCCAACATGATTCTATGCTTGCTGATATGTCCAATTTTAAAATACATATAACTTCTATACTAACAAATGGATTTCATCCAAAATTGGCACAACAAGATATCATATTATTTCAGATTATTTCTGACCAGCACACGCATGGTATTGTTGGCAACATGCTTTTACGCGTGCTGATAGATCCAATGTCTAACTGCATGTAACGTCCATTGGACTTCAACCTAATTTTATATTCTGTACCTTAAGAGATGGAACTAACAATACATTCAGTCACCAGGGCTGCCAACTGTAGTGCTCTATTAGGCTACATTATACCAGGTATATTTTGAACTAATTACATATTTCGATATTACCAACTTAATTTCGTCATTATTCTAGATAGGTTCATATACTTAGAATAATCATTGGCAAGAAAAGTAGGCTGTATAGTTCTTCACGGAACTTCTTGTTTTTTTTTTTATGTGATTTTACATTTAAATTCATTTTAGCCTAATTATTATTATTATTAATGATGTTAGTTTTTGTTTCTCTAATTTTAATGTTTATATATTTATTTTTAATTTTCAATGTATGTTCTTAAACATTTAATTTTGATATTTTTATTGAATTAATTAATTAACTAATTTCGAATTGATTTTTACAATTATTTTCACAATGTTTTATAGTTATGTTTATTATTTTAATTTTTATATTTCTTTCTTCTTCTTGCATCGTTATGCCCGACTCAGGAGCACGGTTGAACCTGTTTAGCTGATGTGTTGGCCTTCTTTTCCTTCCAAAATCTCTTCATCCTCTCGCTGAGCGCCTTTCTTCGGTCTTCTGTCCAAGTTATGGTGGCCCTGGTGTTGGGTTTGTCTTCAAATTGGTGATTGTCGATTAGGGTTCTGAATTTGCATCTGTCCTGTATAATATTGTCTGAAATGTTGATTTCCTGGAGATCTGTTTCAATTTCACGTAGCCAGCTGTTCTTGGTTTTTAGTGAGAGGGCCAAGTTGAGAATTCTTTTAGTCAATCTGCCATTGTTCATTCTGATAATGTGCCCGTAAAATTTCAATCGTCTTTTCCGAAAAGTATGAGACATTTTTTCACATTGGCGATATATTACCTGGGATGACTTTTTCCTCCAGATTCCCTCTATAAAAACTGGGCCAAAAATTTTTCGTAAAATTTTCCTTTCTTGTTTTTCAATCTCTTTGGTTAAAGATTTGCCACCAATGATTATGGTTTCTGATGCATATAACGCCTCCGGTTTGATTACTGTATTATAATGTCTAAGTTTTGCTTTCCGAGATATTGATTTTTTGTTATACCTATTCCAAGTGATTCTGTAAGCTTTCTGTAATTTGGAAATTCTCTCTTTATTTGCTTCACGGTTTAAACCAGAGGGCTGAATAATTTCTCCAAGATATTTGAATTCGTTCACTTGAAAGATTTTGCCGAATTTAGTTCTCATAGGTTGTCCGTCTAAGTATCGTGAGGCTCCTTCCATGTACTGAGTTTTCTCATAAGAAATTTGAAGTCCCGTTTTGATGGCAATTTCATGTAATTTTTCAATGGAATGAATTGCTTCTTGCCTGTTATTAGAAAGGATTGCAATGTCATCAGCAAAGGCCAAACAATGTACATGAATTCTATCTTTGAGTAGTCTGCCAAGGGTTATTCCCTTAGTTTCCTTTTCCCAGGTCCTGATTATCTTCTCAAGTACGAGGTTGAACAGTAACGGAGATAATCCGTCTCCTTGGCGGACCCCAGTGTTAATTGCAAAAGGCTCGGATATTTCGCCGAGGAATTTAACTTTTGACGTAGTGCCAGTTAGTGTTTGTCTGATTAATTCTCTTGTTTTTCTATCCACTTGAAATTCTTCTAGAGTATTGAAAAGTGTTTGACGATCTATAGAGTCATATGCTTTTCTGAAATCTACAAAGGTAATGACTGTCTGTCTGGTTTTGCGCATTTGTAGGATAGTTTTGAGATTAAGAATTTGTTCCGTACATGATCTTCCTTTTCGGAAACCTGCCTGGTATTCTCCAATCAGACGGTCTGTTTGTTTCTCAAGTCTAGTGAGCAGGGCTTTGGAGAAAATTTTATAAATAACTGGTATCAAGGAAATTCCTCTATAATTATTGATGTTGGTTTTATCCCCTTTCTTGTGCAGTGGATGGATTAGCGCACATTTCCAATCCTCAGGTATTTCTTCGGTGATCCAGATGTTCTCAATAATTGAGTGGATTTTCCGGGCTACGTTCTCACCACCTATCTTCAGCATTTCGGCAATTATACCATCTTCCCCTGGGGCTTTATTATTTTTGAGTCCATGGATTATTTCTTTAATTTCTTCCAATGTTGGGGGTTCTGAATCTTGGTTGGATGTTTTTTTTTCAAAGATGAGTTGTTCTTTAGGGGATTCACAGTTTAAAAGATCCTTGAAATAATCTGCTAGAAGTTTGCAATTTTCTTGATTATTTGTTTCCAATGTCCCATCCGGGCGTTTGAAGCAAAGACTGGGTGCCTGATAATTTGATAATTCTTCTCTGAATGTTTTGTAGAAGTTTCGTGTATTGTTTTTAGTAAAATCTTGTTCAATTTCAGCCAATCTGTAGTGATCGTACTTGCGTTTTTCAGATCTAATGATTTTAGAGGTTTGTTTCTGTACTTTGGTGAATTCGTGCCAATTTTGTTCCGTTTTGTGAGAATTCCAATTATTGTAATTATTTTTTTGATTTTTATTTCTATATTTATATTTTATTTTTACACTTTATTTGATAATGTTTTTTAATTTTATTTTTTTATTTTATCCAACCCATTATGTCAAGTAGGCCAACGTAAGTATATTTGATTTTTAGAAATACTAGCACTTCGGCATGAAAATTCTCCGAAATTTGGCTGAAAGATTCAACCATCAGCATTTTTGAAAGCATAAACTGTCCTAATAGCCCAGGAAATTTAGTCTCAAAACAGTCAAAACCTTGAAAAAATTTTAGTAAAGCTGAAAAATGGTACAGTTGTCCTATTTGATGTTATTAACAACATATTAAAAGTCCCCGGTCTTCCCGTGTCGGCTTCCTGGATTTCCAGCCGTTGGAAATCCTGGAATGCTGGGGAAGTAGGTGGTGTCGCTGGAATGCACATTGTAAGCGAACGATTTGGCTTACAGTGCTCTAACATGGCTTAAATTAAAGGAGAAAAAATAAGCTATAAGATAATTCATGGGTTGGCATGTTAGCGATACTTCCGGTCTAACAGGAAACGAAAAAATGCCACGAAATTAAAAAAATAAGTGCCACGTTTTTCTTTTTTTGACGTTTGTTGGCAAACTATCACGAATATCGCAGACAGGTCTTCTATAAAAGATGTTGGCGACAAAATAAGCTTTCATTTGATGTACTCATAATTGATGTGCAAGTAATAGTTCCCGAGCTGCAGAGATTTAAACAATGGCGCGCGACCTGAATCAACCCGTGTTTGCGTTGTTTCTCAGCGGCCAACTGACGCGTACGCCCGCAGCATTAATGCGTCGAATTGGCGGAGCTTCTTGTTTTCTTTTGTTTCTAAATTTTAAACAGTTGGTCGTTGGCCGATGTGTGTTATGCCGTATAAGTGTTATTTATTGGGCCGTTTACCTAGATGTTAGGCCCCTTAAAACAACAATTATCATCATCATCATGTTATTTATTGTGTTTTGAAGGCTGCATTTTGCGTAAGAAGCCACTCGACGATCCGATGGGCGTTGTTTGTGTTTTAAAAGGTTTTAGAAGGAAAACTCACACGGCAATAAGTATGCGAAGATCAAGTTGTAACTGGGGTCATGGAGTGCATGGAAGACAGGATGAAGACTCTGTCAGAAGCTAGCCGGACAGCGAAGCTGTGGACGGAGTACTACAGGCAAGTGGAAATCGTTCGGCTGTTTATTCGGCCACAAAGAACATCAAATTGGAACCTCCATTTGTACTGCGTATCGAAGATGTTGCCATACCTACACGCTGCAGGGCATATTCACAACGCTAAGTCAGCCTACTTGTACCTGTATCAAATGCTTAAGTTAGATCAGAAGATGCCCGTGGACGAGTACATCAACTTCTCGAAGAAAGGGTACTTTTCCATCGGACGCTCGCATGATTTTTGGGCTGCAATATGGTCGGATATGGCCATAGAACAGGATCTTATGCGGCCTATGAATTCACGTGAAGGTTTAACAAGAGGACGAGGAGTGGACGATAGCGCGCTGGCTCACTTTGCCTTGGCATTTCCACTGTGCTTCCCGATCTGTGAAGCTGTAGAAAATGTGTCTGGTATACAGACAAAATCCTCGGAACAGCACGTTGAGTTGAGAGACTCGCGGCGGAAGCTGGAGAACCGCCACGCAGACGTGTTTCGCTCGTGGGTAGAAGATCGCTCTCCGTGGGATTTAAATAAAGAAAGTCTTCAATCGCTTTCCACTGGCGTAGTTGCAGACAACATCATCAACTGCGACAAGGCTCGAGAAGTTGGTGAAGAAGCAATACAACAAATGGTGGGGAAAAGTTTTGAGGATCTCAAGCTCGCAAGAAAAAGCCACGTAGTCCCTTCGTCTGTTGTTGGGTGCCAACTAAAAATTCGTGATGGCATCGTCCCGTTCAACCCGCACTAACTTTTCATGCGAATCATATGTGTGATGAAATCGGAAGCGGATATCGTGGAGTTCTTGAAGTACGAGCTTGCACCGACGCCTCCAGCTCTAATCGATTCATCTTATTGAGGAAAACAGCCAAGTCAGCATTTCAACACCTTTTTAAATCATCAGAAGCCCCCAAAGATTTTGAAGAACAACGCAAAGTAGTCGTTGATGGAGGTCTGCTTTTGCATACCTTTGTATGGCCAAGACCTGCAACTTTTGGTGACATAATCCAGTCCTACAAGTTGTACATAAGCAAGCACTATCCTTCAAACGTTACCATTGTCTTTGGCAACTACTATCAGACTCAAGCACGAAGAACCAGGAGCAGGCACGCCATGCGGAGAAGCGGACGTCCATAGACATCGTCCTCGAATCCAACACAATGGTTTCCACTTCTCAGGCAGACTTTCTAAGTAACACCAAAAACATGGGACGGTTCATCTCTACGTTGACAAAGGAGCTTAGAAATGCTGGAGTTGCTGTTCGTCAGGCGACAGGAGACGCAGGTACACTAATGTCGACGTAGCGTTGTCTCTAGATGCCGAAGATCATGCTGTTACTGTTATAGCGTCAGACAATGATGTCCTATGCATGTTGTTGGCAAAAGCAAGAGAGAACAACAACATCCAATTTTACAGTCCTGGAAACTCAAAATCTCTTGGAAAGATTTTCCCTATCACAAACTTTCAGGAAGATATCGGCGAGATGAAAAGTCGTGTGCTATTTGCACATACCGGGAGCGGATGTGACACAACTTCGGCTATTTTTAGCAAAGGGAAGAAGCGTCCATGGGGCATTCTCAAAAACAACGAAGATCTTCGGAAAACTGTCGAAGTTTGCAATCAGCCTGGCGCATCCAAGGAAGATATCAAGATAGCTGGAGAAAAATTTGTTCTGGAGTTGTTCAACGGAAAGGGCTCCAATTCTATAAACGAGCTTCGTGTGCATCTGTATGGAAGGACTAACGCAAGACAGACAGTTACTACTTCGTTCGATTTTGCCACTTTGCCGCCAACGTCCGACGCATTCCGGCAGCATTCACTGCGTACATTTTGCAGGTATATATTATTTTTAGTATGTTGTTACACCATTTTACTTTGCTGTGATAAAATTAACATTCTCTTTTGTTTACAAATTGGTTTCTAACAAAAATTATTTGAATTATTTGATAAATAATACACTATAAACTGTATTCGTTTTAAGCAGAAATATCTACTCCGATATTCGCACTACTTTTTACTTAAGATATTTGCTCTCGTAAAAATGGCATTAAAATAATAATTTATGATCGCCAAGTCACAAATGGTTACATATTTTACATATTAAAACATTAATTTTGTTTACCTATCTCAATAAAGCACGTAATAAAAAACTCATCGAGAACACTTTATAGAATGAAAAGATGTCGATGGGGGGGGGGGAGGGGGGGGCTCAAATTGCGAAATTGAATTATTTTCACTATTAGGAGCAGATGTACAAAAAGGACCTTTTTTTAAATTAAAAACACTCAAAACAATTGAAACGAATCCAATTGGGGGGGGGGGGGGGGATTTTTTGAGAGGGGTGGGTTTAAGCGTGAAATATTTTGAAAAGAGGGGAAGCACTTCATTTATCATAGAGACAGGAAGCTCCTGTCGGATGTAACAATGCAAAATCAGAGCGCGTCCCGGTCGCAGTGTGTGTGTAGCGCAGACGGAGAAGAGAATGACGTAACAATCTTTTGTTTACACCACTATAGCTCGGCAACTATTTTCGGACATTGATTATAAATATATCAAATGAAAGCTTATTTTGCCGCCAACAACTATTATAGAAGACTTGTCAGCAATATTCGTGATAGCTTACCAACAAACGTCAAGAAAAGAAAAACGTGGCACTTATTTTTAGAATTTCGTGGCATTTTTTCGCTTCCTGTTAGACCGGAAGTATCGCTAACATGCCAACCCATGAATTAACTTATAGTTTATTTTTTCTCCTTTAATTTAAGCCTTGTTAGAGCACTGTAAGCCAAATCGTTCATTTACAATGTGCATTCCAGCGACACCTCCTACTTCCCCAGCATTCCAGGATTTCAAACGCCTGGAAATCCAGGAAGCTGACACGGGAAGACCGGGGTCTTTTAATATGTTGTTAAGAACATCAAATAGGACAACTGTACCAATTTTCAGCTTTACTAAAAAATTTTCAAGGTTAAAACCTAAAATTCCTGGGCTATTATGACAGGTGGTTAATATAGAGACCACTATCCCATAAAGGGTTAAGAGCTTGAGTTTTGTGAAACATACACCTTAGCATATTATATAGAACTAGCATTACCCGTCGCGGCTTCGCCTGCGAATATACTAGTTGCAAAGAATACACTTAGCAAAATCTCAATCAAGAATGCTATGACTGACTTATCCTTGGTATGAATAATCAGACTTGATCAATTCAGCTACTGGTGCAATGGTTAGAGGTTTGTCATTCCTTCATAGGTATATCAGAGCGAAGATAGTTTTCTGGGAATACCACAGACACTGTTAATTTAAGGGCCTTTAAATGTGGTTTTCGGAGACCCTTTATAGTCGGGTGAAAAAGACCTTTCGTACCACACTCACACTTGAAAATTGCGTGAAAAATTCTAGAGTGCCCCTTGACCCCGTTAAGCGCATTACACTGTATGTATTGATGAATTTTGCAGCTTTGGTTCAGTGATAACCTTATAACCGTCTGGAAACTTTCACAGTAATGTAATAATTGGAATTGCATTGCGTTTTACAGAAATTGGACCTGTGAGATTCTGTTACCATGGTTACCGTGTTGCATTCTTTCATTGTAAATATACATGTTTTAAGGTATTTATTTAATTGTGAGGCATTTAAAGAGTAAGTGAGTGCGTTTCGCTTACGCATTGGGTTATGCTGAACCTGTAGGTACCCCATGTGTGTAGGTTGGTGTTAATAGGACCTTATTTTCGGTACAAAACTGGAATGGGACCTTAGCTGAATAACGTAGGGAGGGATACCGGGATACGAGTATGATGATTGAAAGAAATACCAGATGGTGAGTTCAAACTACCACTCGGTGGTATTCCTAGGATTAAGTAGTTAACGCGGAGTGTATTAAGACTAATATCGTTTTATCGTATAAGGATTTATTTATCTATGGCATACATGATAATTCTTTATAAGTTGACATCAAGTTTAGAAACGTAATGAAGTGGCTGTGGTGTCTATACGAAGAAGTCGCTGAATTCACCACTGTAAGATGTTTGTGGGAATTCTTGAACTAGGTGCCGAACAGTCTGTCTTTCAGCACCGCACTCGCAACATGATGAAGATTTTTTTCCTCCACTTGTACAGGAGATCCCCGCATACACCGTGATTGGTCCGGATTCTATTTAATTTTGACCAGGTCTTTCTAGGCTGATTGAACCCTGGCACCTTCTCAGTTTTTCACGGCATTACTGAACTCTCTGGAGGGGCAAACGAATTCCAATCAGAAGACCATCTCTCAGTCAGGTTGAATTTGTTCGTTGTGCAGATAGGTGGATTGTCTTGAACGTAATCGTATCACATGTAGATCAGCAATGTCTCCATGGATAGGTAGTAGTTTGTTTGTCTGAATCTGACTATATTCTCTTATCAAAATGTTGCATCGCCGCAAATGAGGTGGTGGGATGTGGCTGAGAAAAGAATCGATGATGAAAATTAATAAATGTAAAACAAAAATATTGGAATGCAGTCGCAATAAATCAGAAACCCCTATGGATGTCGAATTGGCAGATGAAAAGCTAAAGGACCTAGGAGACTTCTGTTACTCAGGAAGCGAAATAACCAGTGACGGACGAAGCAAAGAAAATATATAAAAAGTAGGTTAGCACAGGCAAGGAAAGCATATCTACAGAAAAGGAATCTGTTGACAACGAATATAGATTTGTTTTTGCAGCTTTTCAGTATTACATGTATTAGTTAGTTATAAAACTTAAATGGCCAATTTAGGATTACACGTTTCGGACCTCAAGTGGCCCTCATCAGATCCTGTTCACTGTGTTAAGGTTCATCTTCACTGCTGTAAATTGAATAGTTTATTTCAGAAAAGAGTCAAGTGACAAAAAAGCCATTTTGAGAAAAACAAAGAAAACTTAAAATCTCATACAAAGAATTTTTTATGGATCTTAAAACTTACCGGAAATGTATTTGAAAAGTAATAACACAAATTATAATTGTTTACTTTTGTGTGTCGTGCAAAAACAAGAACTTAAAAACTTTGTACTTGACACATTTCTGCAATAAAGTAGTAGAATTCGGTTATTTTGTTAGCAAAATCAAGATATATTTTACTGTTTTGTAATGAAAACGAATTGTAGGCTATGCCAAACAGTTTATTTATGTGTGTATTAGATAACATTATTAATGCAACATAACCATTATAGTAACTAAAGAAAACTTTTTTAAAATGGTAGGTACATTCTTTTTAACTTGATCAGTCTCAAATTTTAAAGCCATACATTATCAGGTTGGTAGTACATTTATGTATTCGTCTTCTAACTCCACAGCACATTCTGCATCTGTAGATCCCATACCCAACAAGGTAAGGTTTGAGGTTAGTGAGGTCTTTTGTCTTCTTCACATTCATGGAAACCAGAAACAGAAGCTGTTTGTAGGTTCCAGGCCAAAACTAGACATAAGGTACAAGACGTAGGGGTTGAAATATTGAAACAGAGAGGAGTAAAGCAGCTTCCCTTGACCCATTTCTGCACTAAACGCAATTTTTAACATAACGCCTTACTGTAATAACAGGCCGGAACTTGATTTCTTTTTACAATAAAATGTGCGTCTACCCCTACAGAACATGTTCCCACAAATAACTCAATTCATCATATTTTGTCACTTGACCCCTTTCTGAAATAAACGATTCAATTCACTATTGTGGTTCAATAGCAAGACGTTAGATGATTATAGTTTGACTGGCGGACCCGTGCGAAATATCTCGCATGTTCATAAACGACACTTTCCCCAATAGGTTTATAATGAGAGATGGTTGGGTTGGTTGGTTCCTCAGTTATGGGCTGCGGCAACGCGGTCATGTAGCCCCGTGTACTTTGGGTGTGTGCCTGAAAACCGGTGTTAATTGTGATGACTGTATTAGTGTATGTATCTGTTTTTTAATTCAAGTAAGGACTGCAACTTTGAATTTTTAAAATAGTTCCTACTTTTGCCGCCAAATGCCACCGTCAACGACTACTAGGCCTAGTTCAGAAGTTAGCTACTAGACGCCACCGCAGTCGGCTCTTGGCAACGAAGGTAGTTACCTAAGAGCGTTGTTTACTTTCTTAACCTATACAATTTAGCTTCAAACAGGTGTAATTAGTGGAAGGTTCTTTAACATGCCATAAATCTATGACATGGGACCGCCGGCTTTACTTCCCCTCTGAAGGAAGGCATACTGAGGGATTTTTAACGCTCTTAAAAATCCGACGGATTCAGCCGGGTTTAAACGCGCTAATTTGGGCATAGAAGCTCAGCATGCTACCGACTACGCCACCGAAGCCGCTTATAATGAGAGACTTAAGGATAAAGGTTGTTATGTTTTCATTTCAACCAAATGATTATAGAACACTATTTACATTTCAGTTAGAATTCCAAGTTCTACGTTCCCTAACTTAAGAAGGCAATCACTGAAAATTGGATCATCATAACACTCACCGGTTATTCGATATTTATGAAATTATACGATTTGAGTACTCATTCCTTTGATTTAGGCTACTGTTTCTGAAATCCATGCAAAATGATAAAGGAAAGACCTCAGAATGTTAAAATGACATGAAACAGGCGTCACAGCGGCCAAAATGTGAAGTGGACAGCAATTATAGAGCAGTATTTTTGAAAGACATTATAGATATTTATGAAATTAGAGTGCAATTTGTCACTGCTAATGTCAATTGTCTTTCATTCGAATGCTCATTTGTCACGATCGGTCGCTACTACAGAAATAATGTATTTATGATGTTTGATTCGCATTGAATCTCGTTATCAGTAAGGTATTAGCAAGTCAGTTTTGAGCGTGGGGCTCTATGGAAGTGAAACCTGTACTTTTGGAGCAGCAGAAAAGAGGAGAATTGAAGCGTTTCAAATGTGGTGTTAGAGGAGAATAACGAAGATCAGATGGGTAGATAGGGTTACAAATGAAGAGTTATTAAGACGAGAGGAGATATGATTCTGACGACTGGTAATGAAGAGAAGAGATAGGTTGGTAGGACACAAGGGCTACTAAAACACCCAGGAATAGCAAACTTCGTTATAGAAGAAGGGGTTGAGGATAAGAACTGTAGGGGTAGACCAAGGTTAGAATAGGTTAATCCTTTATAGGTCCTTGGGATACAATCTTCCCACCATGTATATATAGAACAGTGTTAGGGAGAGAATCTTCCCACCCCTTTCATTTCAAGCAGTTCCACATGCATCCACAAGCTAGATGCAGATAAATATTGAAAACCCATTAATTTGATGTATACTGTCATCAGAAACCAAAGGTGGGAAGCATTTATCCCAGTGGTCTCCACGGTGCACGTGCTCGCCAGTTCGGTTGTGTTGAGTGAAAGAAATGCAATGTTTTACAGAAGAAGGTGTTATTATTGAAGATAAGAGATTTGTAAACGTTGGTACATAACTGAAATACAATGTCAATAGTGGTTTTAGTCACTTGAGTAAATATATTTCAGCTGGAATGGAAATAATTATCCTGCTCAGGGTGTTTGCCATATAATAGAAGATTTTTAAAATTAACTTTCTGTGTTATTAGTAAATACTATTTTGATATTATAGAATTATATTCGAATATACTAACTTTTAACATTCCAAAATCACTTTTATATTTTTTGTGCAGTTTTCGGCAAAGATGTTGCGTGGGAGTTACGTTTTTGTAAAATTCTGGAGCGTGATGGGTGATTTTATATAGCATATCCCGTTAAATGAACCTCATTATTGAGTGATAAACACAGTATCATCATAATTTGGAGTGGGAGATTATTACCCCATTGCTCATTTAAGAAAACATACTGTGGGGTATGGGCAGTGGGATAATAATTTCCCATCCCATATTTCATAAAATAGTACCCACGCGCATAAAATTGTTGCATATTCCTACTCATCTATCACCCCATATACAAATGTGCAAAAAAAAAAAAAAAATTACACCCCCCGTCTTTTGCCCTATAAAGGGTTAAACAGATTGACTCGGATGTAGAGATAAAACGATTAGCTCAGGACAGGGAATAATGGAGAGCTTCATCAATCCAGTCGAAAGACTCATATAACAAAACAAAAAAATCATATTAGAATGACGAAGATCAGATGGGAAGATAGGGTTACGAATGAAGAGAAATTAAGATGAATGCGAGAGGAGAGATGATTCTGACGACTGGTAATGAAGAGAAGAGATAGGCTGGTAGGACACATACTAAAACACCCAGGAATAGCAAACTTAGTTATAGAAGAAAGGGTCGAGGATAAGAACCGTAGGGGTAGATCAAGTTTATAATAGGTAAATAATAATAATAATATCGTATGGCCTCGGGTGCCGTGTGCAAGCTTTGTAATTTGACACCCAGAGGGTACCTTGCATGTCGAATTTCGTTGTTCCTTGAATCACTATGAAAGTCAAGGAGGTTAGATATCTAAGCTCCTTGAACACCATAGCGCTTCCTAGTAGAGAAATGAGGAACTTTGTGTTGGCGGAAACTCCCGAGATTAATTTTGCCATTATGAACACGGCCTACTGAATTCAAATGGGTTCTTTGACATGCCAACATCGTATGACATGCGTGTCGTATTTTTGCCGCCTTTCAAAAAGAATCACTTACCACGGCCAGGAGCGAACCTGCAATCTTGGAGTTAGTAGACCAACACGCTATCCACTCACCCACCGTGGCAAGCTGTTTAGAATAGGTTAAACAGATTGACTCGGATGTAGGGTGTGGTATCTATGCAGAGATAAAACGATTAGCCCAGGACAGGGAATAATGGAGGGCTGCATCAAACCAGTAAAAAGACTGAAGATTCATAAAACAAAACAAACAAAAAATCATATTAGCATGCCTGTTGAGGGCGTTCTGTTCACCTATGTATAGACATTGCATCAATATTTATAGGAATTGTCAACAGCGCCCCAATTACATTGCCTTGCGGTCAAGTGATGTTCAATAAGTTAGTAGCTTCCATTGTCTGAAATTAATAGGTGATCATTACCAGATCATTGCATTAACAGCGCATGCCTATTGCATGTCTCAATAACCCTGCTCTAATTACGATACGTATGATGATAATGGTAGCATCACTGGATAATGTGCTCTTCGTACAATTAACTAGCTGGAATAGGAAACCCATTCGTTACGGCAAAACAGGGTTTAACTTCAATCGGGATGCGAAGAGTCCCGGTTTTTCCTTAGGTTGGTTGGTTCCTTAGTTTAGGGGCTGCGAGAATGCGGTCATTTAGCCCCGTGTACTGTGGGTCTGATATAACCGCTGTATTAGTGTGTGTTATCTGTTTTAATTCAAGTAAGGACCTGAGACAATAATTTCAAGTAGTCCCTACTATTGCTAACAAATTCTACTGTCCACGACACCCACCTTGCGGACTTGGCTACTAGATGGCATCGCAGTCAGCATCTAGCAGCGAACGTTGGAACCAATGCAGCGTTGTCAATTCTAACCTACAAATTTTGGCTTAGCGGAAGGTTCTTTTTGATGCCATAAATCTGACATGGGACCGCCAGCTTTACTTCCGCTGCGAAGGAAGGCATACTGAGGGATTTTTAACGTTCTTAAAAAAACGACGACTTCGGCCGGGTTTGAACCCGCGACCTTGGGCACAGAAGCTCAGCATGCTACCAACTATGCCACCGAAGTCGCCGTCCACGTATTAAAGTATATCAAGTTCATGGGTTCAATTCACGGCTGAAAACGGGGGATTTTCGTAAGACCAGAAATATCCGCGGCATGCTAATTCCAGCGATGAGAAACATAACTCGTCTCACATTTAGGCCCAGTTGTACGAACTCGGGTTATCCATCGGAATAGCTATACCTGGGTGGGTTTTGCGACAAGATTCTATTCCGAGACTAGCTAAGTTGGTAACAAACGGAGCTAACCTAGTGGACATGAAATTTGAACTTCTTTGGAAACAGACGAATATCGAATTGACCACTGCGATATTCCATGAGAGGCTGTGAGAATAACAAACATAATAAATTCATACATTGGTTACGAGTCAGTAAATAATAGTATTATCGTAACCGGGTGAGTTAGCCGTGGTCGTTAAGGCATGACTGCTGGCAGTCACTCATATCCGGGAGGCGAGGAGGTTCGAATCCCCCCGCCGGCAACCTTGAAGATGGTCTTCTGTGGTTTCCCATCTTCCCTCCAGGCAAATGCCGGGGTTGGTCCCTAACTATAGGCCACAGCCGCTACCTTCCAACTCCTCGACCTTCCATTCCAACTTTCCTCCCCAACGGTACTTGTAGCTCACCCATTGGGTGTCCGTCTCGAAGCAGCTACAAAAAACTGGCGAGTCGAACATGTCCTCGGACACTCCCGGCACTAAAAGCCATACGCTTAAAAAAGTATTATCGTATATATAAATATAATGCAAACTAATATAGCATATCCTAGAATTAAGTACCGGTAGGTGCAAGCTATATGCAGTCATATGTTCCTGTCCATCGATCATTTGTTCTAATAACCTCAAAACTGTGTATTTTTCCAGTCTGAACCGTATAAAGAATTAATTTTAATCACAGTTCAGAAAATGATCCGGCCTCGGTCTGTTCTTTGCTTTTCTCATTTGCAGAAATATTATTTTTATTACGGGATCCTCTGAATCAGCATGAATGCTTTCTTAAATAATTATGAGTAGCATACGCTCTTGACTGACGCGAAGTTATTATTAATACCCTGTTGAACCAAGGATCGCCCCAAATGATTACCGGTACAAATAAAAGATAATACAGAAACACCAAGCATAACATAAAAACAAAAAATTAATAAGCAAAGTAAGTTGGACCTGGCGGGATTCAATCCGCAAAAATTGTAACTTCATACTCGCGAGATTAGCTAGCAAGCCACTGGACCACCGCTACCTAACGCAATTTCCTGAAGAGTGCGCATATGATGCTTACGTACGTAATGTCAGTGACCTGCTTTCGTTATATTCGGTAAAAATATGTATGTAATTACTGTGCTGCAATTAAGATTATACATTTTCATGTACATATATGAATAGTTCACTCGAATTAAGAGTTTGCGATGTTTTAAGTTTTCTAATAAGTGAGCCTGGCATCACCAGCATGATTGTTCTATTGAATATGAGTAGCCTATGCTCTCGACTGACGCGGAGTTATTATTCATTACCCTGTTGAACCTAGGATCACCCCAAATGATTACCGGTACAAATTACTGGCAGGCTACATATAAAAGATAATGCAGAAACACCAAGCATAACATAGAAACGAAAACTAATAAGCAAAAAAAGTTGGAACTGGTGAGATTCGATCCACAAAATTTACTTTGTTTCGTCGTGAGTCCGCGACATGGCGTTCAGCGCTGAAGACAATGCATATGATGCTTACATTTGTAATGTCGCTGGCTTGCTTCGGTAATTTTTCTGTAAAGAATTGTCTGTAATTATTGTGCTGCTGTTAAAATTATATGTTCTCACGTACATTTATGAATAGTTCACTGGAATTAAGAGTTTGCGATGATTTAACTTCGGATGTTATTGCGGTCTCTCCCGTCCGCCATATATACTCGGTATAAGTAGATAGCCCGCCATTCCATGCCCGGTTAGCTATGCCGTCGTTTATACCCGGATTATCTCTTATACCAATGTCGTACAACTCAATTCTGCACTAACTACGGAGATAACTTTAGCCGAGGTATAACCCGAGTTCGTACAACTGGCCCTAAGTGATTACAAAATCTCTACCAGATGGCAGTGCTAACCGGAACATCGAATTTGGAGAGTAGATCGCCTGAATAGTTCCAACTCAAAAGATCTACCTGACGCTACCTGGGGAAAGAGACGGCGTAATATTATTATTATTATTATTATTATTATTTGACTGGTTTGATACAGCTCTCCATGCCTCCCTGTTCTGAGCTAATCGTTTCATCTCTACTTAGCTACCACACCCTACATCCGAGGCAATCTGTTTAACATATTCTAACCTTGGTCTACCCCTACAGTTCTTGTTCTCGACCCTTCCTTCCATAACTAAGCTTGCTATTTCTGGGTGTCATAGTAAGTGTCCTACCAACCTCTCTCTTCTCTTCATTAGCAGTCGCCAGAAACATCTCTCCTCTCCCACTCGTCTTAATACCTCTTCATTCGTAACTCTATCTACCCATCTGGCCTTCATCATTTCCCTGTTACACCACATTTCGAACGCTTCAATTCTCCTTTCTTCTGCTGTACCAACAGTCCAAGTTTCACCTCCATAGAGCGCAACGCTCAAGACAAGGGCTTTCAAAAATGACTTCCTAATAACTAAATCTATGTTCGATATCAACAGATTCCTTTTTTGTAGAAATGCTTTCCTCGCCAGAGCCAACCTACTTTTTATATCCTCTTTGCTTCGCCCTGGTTATTTTGCTTCCTAAGTAACAGAAGTCTCTTACTTATTACCGTATCATATATTCAGTGAGAGCCTTCACTAAAGAACGGAGCTTCGCTTGGCCGTGTGACGGACAGAGAGTAGAAGTGGGGAAACCGTTTCCAGGATGGCTGAGATGGGAATCGAACCCTTCTCTTCTTAGTTTCGCCTCACGAGGCTGAGTGCACCCCGTTCCAGCCCTCAGACCAGAATTAAATTTCTTGGCAGAGCCGGGAATCGAACCCGGGCCCTCACGGTGACAGCCAAGAATGCTCGCTACTACAGAACGAGCCAGCGTTCAGTATGAATTAACAACAGCATATATTATTAGCCTACTTTCGATTTTTGCAAAAAATGAAAGTAGACTTATGAGATCAACACAGGGCGAAAAAAGTGTGTCTGTCTGTGTGTGTGTATGTGTGTGTGTGAGTCTGTGTGTGTGTATGTGTGTGTGTGAGTCTGTGTGTGTGTGTGTGAGTGTGTGTACTCTGAATGTCTGTCCCCCCCTATCAATTCGAACACGGTGAATGCGAATTGAACGAAATTTGGTACAAAGGTAGCACTAGCAAAGGACACCTCAGTGTCATGTTTTATATCGCCGCCATCTTGACGGAAACGTAATGGCGGCCACACAAATGTTCAAAGCTTATATCAAATTACGACTAACCTAATCATCCGATCTCTACCAAATTTTGCAACAACATACCTTTGTGAGGGGAGCATCCTTTGACTAAACTAATAGGTCATCAGCGTAATAGTTTGCAGATGGCGGCCATCTTTGTGTGAAAATCGATTCCCCCTATTAATTCGAACACGGTGCAACCAAATGGGACGAAATTTGGTACAGAGGCAGTACTAATAAAAGGCACCTAAGTGCCATGTTTTATATCGCCGCCATCTTGACGGAAACGTAATGGCGGCCACACAAATGTTCAAAGCTTAAACCAAATTACGACTAACCTAATCATCCGATCTCTACCAAATTTTGCAACAACATACATTTATGGGGGGAGCATCCTTTGACCAATCCAATAGGTTATTAGCCTAATAGTTTGCGGATGGCGGCCATCTTTATGTCAAAATTGATTCCCCCTATTAATTCGAATACGGTGAAACCGAATGGAACGAAATTTGGTACAGAGGTAGCACTAGCAAAGGGCACTTCAGTGTCATGTTTTATATCGCCGCCATCTTGACTGAATCGTAATGGCGGCATCACGAATGTTCAAAGCTTAAATCAAATTACAATTAACCTAATCATCCGATCTCTACCAAATTTTGCAACTACATACCTTTATGGAGGGAGCATCGTTTGACCAATCTAATAGGTCATTCGCCTAATAGTTTGCGGATGGCGGCCATCTTTATGTCAAAATTGATTCCCCCTATTAATTCGAACACGGTGGAACCGAATGGAACGAAATTTGGTACAGAGGTAGCACTAGCAAAGGGCACCACAGTGTCATGTTTTATATCGCCGCCATCTTGACTGAAACGTAATGGCGGCCACACGAATGTTCAAAGCTGAAATCAAATTACGATTAACCTAATCATCCGATCTCTACCTAATTTTGCAACTACATACCTTTATGAAGGGGGCATCCTTTGACCAATCTAATAGGTCATTCGCCTCATAGTTTGCGGATGGCGGCCATCTTTGTGTCAGAATCGATTCCCCCTATTAATTCAAACACGGTGAAACCGAATTGAACGAAATTTGGTACAGAGATAGCACTAGCAAAGGGCATCTCAGTGTCATGATTAATATCGCCGCCATATTGACAGAAACGAATTGGCGCCCACACGAATGTTTAAAGCTTAAATCAAATTACGACTAACATAACCATCCGATCTCTACCAAACTTTGCATCAACATACCTTTATGGATGGAGCATCCTTTGACCAATCTAATAGGTCATTAGCCTAATAGTTTGCGGATGGCGGCCATCTTAATGTCAAAATTGATTCCCCCTATTAATTCGAACAAACGTGGAACCGAATGAACGAAATTTGGTACAGAGATAGCACTAGCAAAGGGCATCTCAGTGTCATGATTAATATCGCCGCCATATTGACAGAAACGTTATGGCAGACACATGAATGTTTAAAGCTTAAATCAAATTACGACTAACATAACCATCCGATCTCTACCAATCTTTGCAACAACATACCTATGTGGAGGGAGCATCCTTTGACCAATCTAATAGGTCATTAGCCTAATAGTTTGCGGATGGCAGCCATCTTTATGCCAAAATTGATTCCCCCTATTAATTCGAACACGGTGGAACAGAATGAAGGAAATTTGGTACAGAGGTAGCACTAGCAAAGGGCACCTCAGAGTCATGTTTTATATCACCGCTATCTTGACGGAAACGTAATCGCGGCCACCCAAATGTTAAAAGCTAATATGTAACTACGACCAACCTAATAATCTAGTCTCTACCAAATTTTGCAACACCATATCTTTATGTTGGAAACATATTCTGACCAAACTGCAAGAACATCAGCCCAATAGTTTGCAGATGGTGGCCATGTATGTGTGCAAATCGATTCCCCCTATCAATTCAAACACGGTGAAACCGAATTGAACGAAATTTGGTACAGAGGTAGCACTAGCAAAGGGCACCTCATATTCATGTTTAATATCCCTATAGCACGTTGTATTTCAACAAGCTACTACAACCAACATTCAATCATACTCCTTGAAAAGGACAAAGAGTTATAACAATACCCATGCATTTAGGAGAAAGTAGGCTATATGTTCTTTACTGAACATCTTGGTTTTTATTGTCACCAACTTAACAGTTCTGTTTCCACTTTCTTCTTTACCCCATTCTACGTTTTATTCGTTTACAACGTTTCCTCCTTTTCTTCCTATTTTTTTTTTGGCAGTTACTTTCTCCCTTCACCCCTCCCCTTTCTCTTCTCATTCTTCCTTATTGCACCTCATACTCCTCCTCCATTCCATTTAACCAAGCTATACTGTAGGCCTATAACCTCCTTTATATGACGTCATTCCAGGAAATCGAAGTTTCGCGAGAAACAGAGAAAATGCACAAGTTTTGTTATTTTATCAAGGAACTTGGAACATTATGGTCATCGGCCCCATGTACTATACATGGGTTAGTGTGGATTTAATGTTTAAAAGGGGAAAAACATCTAGGACATCAGCATCTAATAAAAGGGATGATAATGAAAATAAATAGTTGACTCAGCTGGTGTCCCACGGTCACCAACCCAAGTTCCACTAGTCGTGTAGTCATGGTGGGGGGGGGGGGGGGGGGGGGGCGTAATTAGGATTTTCTTTCGGAGGGGGTTGGTTTTCTGTTTGTATTCTGCTTGTTGCTTTGTGTTCGTGTTTTTTTGGTTTTGTGTTTGCTTTCTGCTTTTGCTTTTTGATTTGTGTTTTTGGTTTTATGTTTTGTGTTTGTTTTCTGCTCTTGCTTCTGTTTTTGAATTTTGCAGTGTGATTTGTGTGTTATGTTTTGTTTTTGAATTTTGCTTCGTGTTTTTGGTTTTGTGTTTGTATTCGGCTTTTGCTCTTTGCTTTGTGTTTTTGAGTTTATGTTTTGTGTTTGTTTTCTGCTTTTGCTTTGATTTCTGAATTTGCTTGTTGAATTTGGTTTCTGATTTTGATTTTTGCTTTGTGTTTTTGGTTTTGTGTTTGTGTTCTGCTTTTTGCTTTGTGTTTTCGGGTTTATGTTTTATGTTCGTTTTCTGCTTTTATTTCAGAATTTTGCTTGTTGCTTTGTGTTTTCTGCTTTTGCTCTTGTTTTTGAATTTTGCTTTCTGCTTTGTGGTTTTGTTTTGTGTTTGTTTTCAGCTTTTGCTTTTGTTTATGAATTTTGCATTTAGATTTGTGCAGGGGCCTGGGGGGAAAAATGAGCAAATCAATGAAAGCAAACCTACACGTTTTCATGTTTTTGAACCTCTCAAAAGTTTGGAAATGAACAGTTTTAGTCGTTCTAACATTAAATATTTTACACAAGTAAAGATAAATGTTCTCAAATTATTATTATAATTATTAATATTATTATGAAAACAGCCTACTGAATTCAAATGAGTTCATTAACATGCCAACAACGAATGACATGCGTGTCGTGATTTTTGTCAACTATCAAAATTCACTTACCACGGTCAGGAGCGAAACCAGTGGGATAGCGAAAGTCAATTTAGGCTCGAAAGGAATTTTATAGATCTGCTGATACGCCAGACATGACAGCTGTCTGTCAGAAAGGTTGCGCCCTCTTTCAGTAAATAATTTATTTCGACATGAAAGATTAATGGTATATTTATGAACCATACATTTTCTAAAACTAGAAGAAATTTCCTACAAAATGTGTGTGTGTGTTTTTTTAGTGAAATTTCAGAAATATAGTGTATATGGCCACCTTAAGACTCTGACGACTTCGGTCGGGTATAAACCTGCGATCTTGGGCATACAAGTTCAGCATGCTACCAACTACGCCACCGAATCCGCTTGCTCTCAAATTATATACGTACATAATTCAGGCATTTGTCAATAATCCGAATATTGTTTTCTTTTTTAATAAAAAATTCATCAAATTGCGTTTATAAAACATTATTTGGACTGATCCCCTCATCATCCCCCACAGTTACAACACTGGTAGTCCGAGAACAGGCCTGTCCAGCCATAGCACTGGTGGCTGTGGCGCCACGGCTTGCCACGAGACTCGCTCCGAGGCAGACTAAGCCCCGCTCTTCCCCGCTCCACCTCCACTCCCACCACATTCTTCACTCACTATACTCTGTATTACCAATAATGATCCCTGACAGCTGTCAAAGCTAGGACGTGGGGAAATGCTGCGTTGCCGCTGAGGCAGATCATGATTCATAACATTCCAAGAGGCTTGCAGGAAGACACAAATACCGGGGAAGTTAGCCCCCCTGCCTGGTGGTCTAATGACCGTGACGAGTCAAGGCACAGTAGAGCACAGAGAGCACGGAGTCAAACCATGTGCTCACTGCTGTGTCTGCATACATTGCAACACTGCTCGCTGTTGCTATGGAGACCGTTACCCCTCTCGTCTCCACTCTTCACCTCACCCTTCAAGCGGATGACAGCCTTCACCGTTCTCCTTTTGTAAATCAGAGTATACCTTCTCTTTCTAGAGAGGAGAAGACGGACTTGCCCCCCCCCCCCCCCCCCCTCGGCCTCCACACTCCTGTCCTAAACACGCTGTGCTGTAGTGGGATGGGCCATAAGCAAAGTGTCAAGCAAGGCAAGAAGGAGATTCTGATTTCCTCTTCTAAAATAGAACGGTACATCAGTCGTAGAAAAGTTGCGAATGGCAAAAAGGCGTTCATCATCAGACGTGGGTGGTGAAAGCAACCCTTCCTGGGAACTTAATTATTTAGTAGTACCCACCCCAGCGCCAGAGGACGGCAAGCGAATGTGTTTGATATGATACATGTTTTTAAAGAATAAAAAGCAGACAGTCTGCTTGAATAGATTTGTTATAACTACTGATTACACAGGTCTGCAAAAAAATGAAAATTGTTTTAGTTTTGATCATTGATTTTTATGTAGTTTTTGGCGCTAATTTCGAAAGTGATATTGCTTTCTTCCTATCTCGTAAGGTTTATCTACAAAATGAGGTAAAACTTTCAGGAACAAAACTAAAAAAGGTCATTTTTATACCAGTATTATTTATGTACAATGTTACACAGACAGCATACTGGCAGCAAATCAAGTATGAAGAGGATTCCACCAGTTATATCTTAGTTTTTCCAACAAAAGAAAGGCTGTCTTATGAGGGCAACCTAAATTTGGACTGATAACATTTGTAAGTTAACTTATTAGGCTACAAATGTCATAATTTAAAATTATTATTTAGATTTTACCGAAAGGTTATAGTTTGCATGTGAGTGGCTTCGGTGGGGTAGTCGGTAGCATGCTGAACTGCTGTGCCCAATATAGCGGGTTCAAACTCGGCGGAAGTCGTCGGATTTTTTAAGAGCGTTAAAATACTTCAGTATGCCTTCCTTCGGAGGGGAAGTAAAGCCGGCGGTCCCATGTCATAGATTTATGGCATGTGAAAGATCCTTCCACAGACTAAACGTGTGTGAAGCTTAATGTTTAGGTTAGATTTCATTAGAACGCTCTATCAAAGTTCCAACGTTCACCACTAGGTATCATTGACATTTGGTAGCGAAAGTTGGAACTACTTGAAATTGAACGGAACTTGTAGCTCACCTTAGGGGTGTCCGCTGGAAGCAGCTACAGCCTCTGGCGAGCCGAACATGTCCTTGGACACACCCGGCACTAAAAGCCATACGATAAATAAATAAAATGAATAGTTTGCATGTATGTAAAAAAACTTAAAAGTAAACAAGAAGTTCCGTGACGAACTAAAGAGCCTACTTTTCTTAAAATTTAAGATTCATGCCAATGATTAATCGATATGGATCTATCTAGAATAATGACGAAATTAAGTTGGTAATATCGAAATTTCTAATTAGTTCGAAATACTGTATACCTGGCATAATGTAGCCTAATAGAGCACTACAGTTGGCAGCCCTGATGACTGAATATATTCTTAGTTCCATCTCATAAGGTACAGAATACAAAATTTGGTTGGAGTCCAATGAATAGCATGGACGTTACATGCAGTTAAACATTGGATCTAACAGCGCGCGTAAAATCATGTTGGCAACAGTGTCATGCATGTATTGGTCAGAAATAATCTGAAATAATATGATCTATTGTTGTGCCAATTTTGAATGAAATCCATTAGTCAGTATAGAGGTTACATGCATTTTAAAATTGGACCTATCAGCAGGCTTAGAATCATGTTGGCAGCACTGACGTATATTAGTTAGTCCAAATGCATCTAGAATGCCAGGTATTATACGTGTGCAAAGTTTAGAGCTATTGGCTTGCATACTTTCTGTTATATTGGTATTTGGATAAAATAAATTAGGAGCATTTATTAACAGTTGGCAGCCCTGGTGAGTCTTAAGAATACGCTCAGTCATATCTGGTTATGTATGCATACAACATACGAAATATGGTTGAATTCCAATTGATAGTGTAGAAGTTATGTGCATTTAAAAATTGGACCAATCAGCAGGCTTATAATCATTTTGGCAACACTGCCATGTATGGCCTCCTGGAAATTAAACTGCATTATTATTATCTATACGTATGCCAATTTTGAAATAGCTCCCATTCATACCTTCCAAGATATCCAACATGGAGTTCAAATTTCAATTGCGATTTTTTAGCAGTTGGTAGCACTGACATCATTTTCAAATATGGCCGTGAGATATTCGGGTATAGACCTTTACTCCTACCAAATTTTGTTTTGATTGCTCCAGCCGTTTAGGAGTTGATAGAGGGGGACACACACACAGCCAGACAGACAGACAGACAGACAGACAGACAGACAGACAGACAGACAGACACACATTTGCCCGATCTCATAAGACTACTTTTTCCTCATTTTTGCAAAATGTGAAAAGTAGGCTAAAAATGCAATGTGTGATTTGTGGGTAAAGAAAAAGGGTTTGTTTCTGTATTCAGCACAAAATATACCATAAGAATCACTGTAAAAGTGACAGTCAGTCTGAAAGACTAGACTTTGTATCATTTTAAATGCTACAAATGCTGAAAAATGCTAGAAAGGCTGGAGTCTTCTCGCTTCGCTCGATGCCAAAGACTCTTGACATGTTAGATAATTATCTGCATAATACTTATCTTGCTTATCATGTTTCAAATTACTCGCGAACGGCAAGTGCAAACCAAGGGCAAAGCAAGGTCAAGCGCGCGGGATGCCGTTACACTCACCAGAGCTCGCGGGGACGTGCCCCTTCCATCCAGTCTAAACACACTTATAGTAGGCGATGTATTGAAGATAGAGATATGCTCTCGCGGACTTTTTTGTAGAACTTTTCATGCTGACCAATTCTTACGCTCATAGTATATTGATATTTTTAACGGTTTGCCCAGCGTAAGCTTAAGAAGCGCACGGACGCCAAGTTTGTTTTCGACTTTTTCACTGAAATCGTTACTGCTTGGCTTCCTTTGATCATACATAAATTATTTTCTACAGAATCTTTCCTCGAGATATCCTTTACAGAATGGTGAAAATCGCATCAAAATCCATCCAGTGGTTTTCGAGATTACCCGTGACATCCAAGAATCGGGGATTTTTGTCTTATACTAACGAAGTAGAAATTATTTGGGAACACATGTACCAAGCGGTACTATGACATCACACAACTCAGTGCATCTGGGTACATTTCGTCTTGTCACCGTAACGTAACGCCAGACCTCAGCGTAACGACGAAGTCGACAAGATCATTTAAAATGATAAAAAATTAAAAAGATGTTTTCATATCAGAACTGTGTTATTGGTTACTAATGTCCCACGCACAACGTTGCCAGCTCGCTACCTCCACTACCGCAACATCTTCCTCTGACTCAAACCCCACCTTCCACACACAACCCCCGATTCACTAAGGAAAGGCCGTGGCACTAGCGTGTCAGACGACTTCCACCGTGGCATTATCCCTGGACATGCCTGTCCGAGAAGATGCTATCGGAGAACAAAACAAGAAACTTCAGAGATGTTTAAATTAATTTAGACAGTAATTGAAGTACTTTTCAACTTATATATTGAAAAAGGCATTGAGGAATGTAAGACAGTTATGAGAGGAGTTAAGATCAACGGAGTAACAGTCAAGACAATAAGGTTTGCAGACGACATAGCAGTCCTGGTCACCAGTGAAGAGAAATTGCAACATACACTCACGGAAATGAACAGGATTCTACATGAAAAATATGATATGAAAATCAATATTAAAAAGACGGAAATAATGGTATGTGCTAGAGAACAACTTAATGCAGCTATTCACATAGCTGGTGCTCCACTTAAGCAAGTTAACACTTTCACCTATCTAGGGAGTAAAATTACTTCCACTGGAAAAATTTTCAACTGATATTCAAGCTAGAATCGCCCAAGCCAAAATTGCATTTAACAGCAAAAAATCCCTTCTGACTTCAAAGAGTATATCTATTGAGACCAGGACTAAATTTATAAAATGTTATGTGTGGAGTGTAGCCTTGTATGACTCAGAAGCTTGGACAATGGGATGTGCTGATAAAATAAGACTCACAGCTTTTGAAATGTGGTGTTGGCGGCGGATGGGAAAAATTGCATGGACCGCAAGAGTGACGAAAGACGAAGTGCTCAAAAACATTAATGAAAAGAGAGCATTTCTCAAAACAATACGTAAACGACGAGACCAACTGATAGGAAATCTCTATCGCCACAATGACTTTATGTTAACTGTGTTAGATGGCAAAATTCGGAGGCAAGAGGGGAAGAGGGTGACCGAGACTGCAATACATCAAACAGATCATAACAGATGTTAATGTCCATTCATACAGAGACATGAAGAGACTGACTGGCGACAGGGAAGAATGGAAGAGGAGGATTGCTGCCGACCAATCTACGGATTGAGAACATGAATGAATGAAGCACTACTTGAAGGAGGAGAGTGCCAAACAGCACAGGTATGGCCTTCAGGAATGCCTACTTTCAGTAGTATGGAAATTAGGTCTGAAACGTCAAGGCTATTAATGTGCGTGTTATTGATGTCTCCGGGTTGCGTGTGGCTCCCTCTTTGTGATGTTAAAATCAATAGCAGCGGTTTTGGGGAGGGGAGAAGGGACACGTGTAGCGTGATACATTAATTGTGTGCTGTTTCACTTGACTTGCACGTCTCATTTGATTGGCGTATGATTCTCCTTCAAACTCGACCATGGACACATTGTTGGTAAACGGCATAAGATTATAGCATTCCGGCTTACTGAAAGTATTCGAGGGAAGCCGGAGCTAGCCGCTACTAGGGCTGTTACAGAAAATTCGATTAATTGCTACAATACTGTAGTACCTTATGCAACGAGCCTATAATGGCAATACGCTCGTTTTATAAACATACTCGTGTCTTAATTACCATTATAGGCGAGTTGCATACGACTGTTTATGTTCGACGATAATTATTATAACTATTTTATTTTCGAACATAAATATTCATAAATATCTGTCGAGATTTCACCAGTTTTATGTACTGAACAGAGCGCATGGGACGCAGAGAATGCCTTGTATTTGGCCATGGCCTCCTCGATTACCCTACTATGACACTAAGCCAGGCAGTGAAATTTAAATTAGAAGGCCGTGGAACTCAGCGCATGTGCGATACTATCGTTATCTAATTGGTCAAACAACTGTTTCTTGAGCTCTGATTGCTGGGAGAAACTGTTTCATAATGAAAACTAGTGTTATAATGAGCCTCATTATAGTACAGTTTTCTGACATATAATAGTCAGAGTCGAACATAAATAACTATTAATCAATTGTGAGTTTAATCGTTTGATGATGATGATGATGATGATGATGATAATTGTTGTTTTAAGGGGCCTAACATCTAGGTTATCGGCCCCTAATGGTCTGGATGATTGCGAAAATTACAATGAAATGGAAAGCAGAACGAAAATTAAGTGAGACTAAATATGCGTACAAAGGGAACTCGGATTGAAACAACTCAAAAAATGTAGTTTAGTTTAGGTTATTATTATTAGCGTCTGGCAAGGAAATTACGTACATAATATATACAATATATACACAATAACAAAAACATTGATTCACTTCAGACATTAGTGTTAGCCGTTATAGCTGAATGTCCAACTTTTGTACCCACTGCAGTGCCTCCGCTGTTGGTGATAGAAAGTCTTCCAATCTACCTGGGTAAGCCCGTAGTTGACACTACCTTAAAATGTGGGGAATGGTCTGGCGAGGGGCTCCACAATCACATTCTGGAGATGGTACAAAGTTCCACTTATAGAGAGAATCCCTGCACCGTCCATGACCTGTCCTGATCCTGTTCAGTCTGGACCAAGTTGCATGCGGTAGTTCGAATCCGTTAGCAATTTTTTCCCGTCTGAAGATGTTATGTAGGGGCAAGTCAGTGGAGTTATTCCAGCGGCCTTTCCATTCCTCCAAAGCATCGAAGTTGGTGGATGTTTTCAGAGCAGCATCACAAAGAGGTGGATGTCGTGATTTCAATCATTGAAGACTAAGAGCTGGTATGTCGCCTAGAACAGGTAGCAGAGGATTCTTGCAGATCTTGTTGTACTCTCGAACAAGAGCAGGTGATATTACACCTGACAACAGTGGGGGCCAGTGGACTGGAGTTTGTCTGATGGTGCCAGATATAAGACGCATGCTGGTTTAGTTTTAAAATACGAACAAAATGCAATGTAGAGTCGAAATACTTACAAAATGCAATTAAAATTCAAAAAATACTTACAAAATGCAAATGAGATCGAAAATACGTACAAAATGCAATTGAGGTTCAAAATACTTACAAAATGCTATTGAAATTGCTTACAAAATGTGTGGTAGATTCAAACTACACATTTGGATTGACAATACTTCCAAATGCAATTTAGATTGAATATACTTACAAAATGTAATTGCGAATGAAGGATCAGGAAAGATGAGACAAGGGCCAATTAAGGCGGGAAAGTGAAAACACCCTAGGCCTCGGAGACCCTAATACCGTCGGGGTCGGAAAAGAACAAGAATTGACCAAGGGAAGTCGACAGGAAAGAAGCCGGAGAGGAGCCCGGCTCAAGTAAGTGGAGGCAATGCCGGACTTAGCTGGGGCGCCATGGTCACCAACCCACGTCCCACTAGATGTGAGTCCCTGGGGGTGGGGGAGTATATTCGAATAATTGAGTAATTGTTTTGTCGATTAATCAATGTGCTTCACACCTTTCACTTCGCTCTCACAGAAGCAAAACAGACATTTAATTAATTAAAATACTGTAAATTATATCATAATATATTTTTTAATCATGTACCTTCTTTGTGAAAACTAGGCTAAAACGAAGTAAAACAAAAATGCTTCTGTCCTAAATTGAAAAACATTGAACAAGAAGATGGTATATTGGCTTTAACGGCCGGTGAATTAAAACTCAGCAATTCTTCTAGGTTTAAGCCGTGTATTGTGTGGGGTTTCGTCTAGGACACCAAGCTTGGTGTCCTAGACGAAACCCCACACAAGACAACGCACAAACCTAGGAAAATTGCTGAGTTTTAATTGAACAAGAATTCAAAATGTTTGCTGCAAACTCTTGTTTTTTTCCTTTTTCGAAACCCTCCCCAATTGTATTGATGTTTGTCACCGACTCTTATTGGGTTATTGTTAACATGAACAAGGAAGTGCACTTTGTATATTTAGGCAAAAAGTAACTTTTCTACATTTCTATACAACATTCCGAAAATAAGCGTAACTCAACTTACGCAATGGCCTCTCATTTAATCTTATTTTCTTATCACTTGTCTACCAATCAATAAATCGATTCTTCTATTAGCCGATTAAACGAATAAACTCACATTCGATTAATCGTTATTTGTAGCAATTAATCGATTTTTCTGTAACAGCCCTAGTAGTGGCTAGCTCCGGCTTCCCCCGAATAATTTGAGTAAACCGGAATACTATAGTTTTATGCCGTTTACCAAAAATGTGTCCATGGCGATTATTCGGTTAATATATTAATCAAATAAACAGTCAGTAAATTAATCGATTAATCGTTTTCGATTAATCAATTATTAATCAATTACCCAAACGTCGCTTATTTCCTGCTCTAGCCACGACACCACGTACACGAGGTGGTCTAAAAGTCACAATTATGCCATCAAGTTTAATATTTTGCATATTAAGGCTTTCACGGCCCGGATTATTATATAAATAATTCATGCTTTTGGGCTAATGCCGTGTGTATTTTTAATTTGAACCATACATTTCGGAGAAACCTTGCCTCCTTTTTCAATGGAAATAAACAATGTGGCCATAGAAAGTAAATCAATGAGATTACAAAAAATATAGATAAATTCCTCTGTTCGTCACCAGAGAGCAGCTGCCAGAAATTACTGTATGGACCATGGTGGAACGGCGGACAGATTAGTAAGTAACGAGAAGGTAAAGGGGGCGGTGTGGAAATATAGAAACTCCTCGAAGAATGAGGAGGGGGGAGGGGGGGGGGGAGGGGGAGGGTTAGATGGATATATAGGGAAACATAAACAAAAGGGAAGTGTATCTGAACGATACCTAACGTCATACAGTCAACGGCGAAAAAACAGATGGAAACTCCCCAGTGACGAACAAAGGAGATCAAATCCAGGCTCTGAGCCCTAGAGGGAAAATGTACAATTTTAAATATGTGAAGAACAGAGAGACTGAGAGGAACTATCTCCCTAGATCCTTAATAACTGGTAGCCAAGTGTCACTTAGCTGATATCCAGTGTCTCTGTTAAAATTATTGGGATTTTTACGAATTTCAACTGCCTCCCTTATAATTCTAGACCAGTTGTGCTTAACAAGGGCAAGCGCATGACCATCCTTGAAACAAACATCGTGCCCTGAAGACAGGGCATGTTCAGCTATAGCTGATTTGTCAGGTTGGTTTAGTCGGATGTTCCTTTGATGCTCTTTGATGCGAGTTGCAATGGACCGTTTTGTTTGTCCAATGTAGACTTTTCCGCAAGTACATGGGACTTCATACACCCCAGGTTGTAGTGATGGGGACAATTTATCTTTGTTTAATGCTAAACGTTGACCAATTTTCGTCATAGTGCCGAAAACTGTTTTTATCTTGTGCTTGCGGAGAATCTTAGCAACGCGGTCAGTGGTGTTGTGAATATAAGGGAGGTAAGCAGTTCCTCTCACGTCGGAGCTCTGAGAAGGTTGTCTATCCCTCCTTCTGGGATGTAGGGACCTATATATAGTGGATTCATTATAGCCATTTCCCTTAAAGATGGTTTGTAAGGCATGTAACTCTTCCTGAAGAGTTGATGCCTCACAAATACGTTCCGCTCTTTTGGCTAGAGTTGTTATAATTCCTTGTTTTTGTGCTGGGTGATGGTGGGAGTCCGCATGTAAATACCGGTTAGTGTGAGTTGGCTTACGGTAGACGCTGTGCCCCATGGAGCCATCCGCCTTCCTCCTCACAAGAACATCCAAAAAAGGTAAGCATCCACCCGACTCTAGCTCCATTGTGAAGTGGATTGAAGGATGCAGCTGATTTAGGTGGTTCAGAAAGTGGTTCAGTTTCTCAGAACCCTCCTCCCACACCACAAACGTATCATCCACATACCTCCACCAAATCACAGGTTTGAAAGACGCCGAAGATATAGCCTCCCCCTCAAAATGTTCCATGAAAAAATTTGCCACGACAGGCGAGAGTGGACTTCCCATGGCCACACCATCAGTCTGCTCGTAATATTTACCATCCCACAAGACATAACTGGAACACAAGCAGTGGTGGAATAATCGGGCAATGTCCTCAGGAAACAAATCCTTGATGAGTGACATGACCGAGTCCACCGGCACTCTGGTAAACAAGGACTCTACATCAAAACTCACCAAAATAGCATTTGGTTGAACGGCGATGGTTGACAATTTTTCGACGAAATGGGTTGAATCCCTAATGTAGGACTGTGTGCGCCCCAAGTGTGGCTGAAGCAACTTGCTGAGATATTGCGCAAGAGCGTAAGTTGGAGAACCTATTGTGCTAACAATTGGTCGAAGAGGGACGTCTTGCTTATGGATTTTTGGAAGACCATACAATCTCGGAGGAACAGCATCTCTCGGAATAAGACATCTTCCCTCTTCTTTTGGAATAGATGACAGTTTAACAAGCTTAGCAGTGGCATTGGATACACGAGTGGTTGGATCACGAGTGCACAGTCTGTAGACAGGATCAGATAACAAAATCGAGATTTTACTTTTATATTCAACGGTATCCATCACCACTGTCGCATTTCCCTTGTCAGCATGAAGAATAGAAATGGTGTCATTATTTCTTAGTTCCTTCAATGCCTTTCTTTCACCCCGAGTTAAATTGGGTGAGGGTACTTTAGAGGATCTTAATATCCTCACACTTTCTTGTCTAACTTCTTCAGCTTCATCTGGAGGTAAATTGTAGATGGCAGCCTCAACGGATGTGATCAACTCCTCTGTAGGAATTTTGGAGGGTGCGAGAGCAAAGTTGAGACCTCTGCTTAGTAAAGTTGTTTGATAGTCATCTAAAGGGGTATTAGAAAGATTGACTACAACTTTACTAGTATCAAGAACCGTACGAGGAGCTGTTTGTCTCGAGGACAATCGAAGGAACTTAGCTCTTTGTCTATCTACAGCCCGACAAAAATTATTCTCGGCCTGAATAGCGGAGATACGTTCAAAGAACAGCCACAATTCCTCTGAGAGAATGCTACTAAGAAGCAGATGTAAGTGTAATAACTCACGGGAAACTGCGTCCAATTCAGTACGAGAGTTCTGGATCCTCTCGATAACGAGTGCCTTGCTAGCGCGCTGATAAATTCTCATAGCTTTATGAGTGTGTATAGTTTGCTTCAATTTTACACAGTTGGGAATGATGTTATGATCCCTGCATCTAAGAAAGAAGGACAACGATGAAAGGAGAGAGCTCCTTCTTCGCCTCAACTTACTAAATTTAGATGATTGTCGAACAACTTCCTCCCCATAGAGGTTTCTAATTTGCATATTAAGGCTTTCACGGCCCGGATTATTATATAAATAATTCATGCTTTTGGGCTATAATAATAATATAATAATCCGGGCCGTGAAAGCCTTAATATGCAAATTAGAAACCTCTATGGGGAGGAAGTTGTTCGACAATCATCTAAATTTAGTAAGTTGAGGCGAAGAAGGAGCTCTCTCCTTTCATCGTTGTCCTTCTTTCTTAGATGCAGGGATCATAACATCATTCCCAACTGTGTAAAATTGAAGCAAACTATACACACTCATAAAGCTATGAGAATTTATCAGCGCGCTAGCAAGGCACTCGTTATCGAGAGGATCCAGAACTCTCGTACTGAATTGGACGCAGTTTCCCGTGAGTTATTACACTTACATCTGCTTCTTAGTAGCATTCTCTCAGAGGAATTGTGGCTGTTCTTTGAACGTATCTCCGCTATTCAGGCCGAGAATAATTTTTGTCGGGCTGTAGATAGACAAAGAGCTAAGTTCCTTCGATTGTCCTCGAGACAAACAGCTCCTCGTACGGTTCTTGATACTAGTAAAGTTGTAGTCAATCTTTCTAATACCCCTTTAGATGACTATCAAACAACTTTACTAAGCAGAGGTCTCAACTTTGCTCTCGCACCCTCCAAAATTCCTACAGAGGAGTTGATCACATCCGTTGAGGCTGCCATCTACAATTTACCTCCAGATGAAGCTGAAGAAGTTAGACAAGAAAGTGTGAGGATATTAAGATCCTCTAAAGTACCCTCACCCAATTTAACTCGGGGTGAAAGAAAGGCATTGAAGGAACTAAGAAATAATGACACCATTTCTATTCTTCATGCTGACAAGGGAAATGCGACAGTGGTGATGGATACCGTTGAATATAAAAGTAAAATCTCGATTTTGTTATCTGATCCTGTCTACAGACTGTGCACTCGTGATCCAACCACTCGTGTATCCAATGCCACTGCTAAGCTTGTTAAACTGTCATCTATTCCAAAAGAAGAGGGAAGATGTCTTATTCCGAGAGATGCTGTTCCTCCGAGATTGTATGGTCTTCCAAAAATCCATAAGCAAGACGTCCCTCTTCGACCAATTGTTAGCACAATAGGTTCTCCAACTTACGCTCTTGCGCAATATCTCAGCAAGTTGCTTCAGCCACACTTGGGGCGCACACAGTCCTACATTAGGGATTCAACCCATTTCGTCGAAAAATTGTCAACCATCGCCGTTCAACCAAATGCTATTTTGGTGAGTTTTGATGTAGAGTCCTTGTTTACCATAGTACCGGTGGACTCGGTCATGTCACTCATCAAGGATTTGTTTCCTGAGGACATTGCCCGATTATTCCACCACTGCTTGTGTTCCAGTTATTTCTTGTGGGATGGTAAATATTACGAGCAGACTGATGGTGTGGCCATGGGAAGTCCACTCTCGCCTGTCGTGGCAAATTTTTTCATGGAACATTTTGAGGGGGAGGCTATATCTTCGGCGTCTTTCAAACCTGTGATTTGGTGGAGGTATGTGGATGATACGTTTGTGGTGTGGGAGGAGGGTTCTGAGAAACTGAACCACTTTCTGAACCACCTAAATCAGCTGCATCCTTCAATCCACTTCACAATGGAGCTAGAGTCGGGTGGATGCTTACCTTTTTTGGATGTTCTTGTGAGGAGGAAGGCGGATGGCTCCATGGGGCACAGCGTCTACCGTAAGCCAACTCACACTAACCGGTATTTACATGCGGACTCCCACCATCACCCAGCACAAAAACAAGGAATTATAACAACTCTAGCCAAAAGAGCGGAACGTATTTGTGAGGCATCAACTCTTCAGGAAGAGTTACATGCCTTACAAACCATCTTTAAGGGAAATGGCTATAATGAATCCACTATATATAGGTCCCTACATCCCAGAAGGAGGGATAGACAACCTTCTCAGAGCTCCGACGTGAGAGGAACTGCTTACCTCCCTTATATTCACAACACCACTGACCGCGTTGCTAAGATTCTCCGCAAGCACAAGATAAAAACAGTTTTCGGCACTATGACGAAAATTGGTCAACGTTTAGCATTAAACAAAGATAAATTGTCCCCATCACTACAACCTGGGGTGTATGAAGTCCCATGTACTTGCGGAAAAGTCTACATTGGACAAACAAAACGGTCCATTGCAACTCGCATCAAAGAGCATCAAAGGAACATCCGTCTAAACCAACCTGACAAATCAGCTATAGCTGAACATGCCCTGTCTTCAGGGCACGATGTTTGTTTCAAGGATGCTCATGCGCTTGCCCTTGTTAAGCACAACTGGTCTAGAATTATAAGGGAGGCAGTTGAAATTCGTAAAAATCCCAATAATTTTAACAGAGACACTGGATATCAGCTAAGTGACACTTGGCTACCAGTTATTAAGGATCTAGGGAGATAGTTCCTCTCAGTCTCTCTGTTCTTCACATATTTAAAATTGTACATTTTCCCTCTAGGGCTCAGAGCCTGGATTTGATCTCCTTTGTTCGTCACTGGGGAGTTTCCATCTGTTTTTTCGCCGTTGACTGTATGACGTTAGGTATCGTTCAGATACACTTCCCTTTTGTTTATGTTTCCCTATATATCCATCTAACCCTCCCCCCTCCCCCCCCCTCCCCCCTCCTCATTCTTCGAGGAGTTTCTATATTTCCACACCGCCCCCTTTACCTTCTCGTTACTTACTAATCTGTCCGCCGTTCCACCATGGTCCATACAGTAATTTCTGGCAGCTGCTCTCTGGTGACGAACAGAGGAATTTATCTATATTTTTTGTAATCTCATTGATTTACTTTCTATGGCCACATTGTTTATTTCCATTGAAAAAGGAGGCAAGGTTTCTCCGAAACGTATGGTTCAAATTAAAAATACACACGGCATTAGCCCAAAAGCATGAATTATTTATATAAGTTTAATATTGATATTGATATTGATATTGATATTCATATTCATATTTATATTTATATTTATATTTATACTAGCAGAAGTACCCGTTCTTCGAACGGTGTTCGTTGTTAACACAAGACATTATCAATTGAGCTACTGTTGCAATGGTTAGCGGTTTGTCATTCCTTCAAGTTTATCAGAACGAAGTTAGTTTTCTGGGAATATCACACACACTGTTAATTTAAGGCCCTTAAAATGTAGTTTTCGGAGACCCTTTATAGATTCCCGAATTTTGTGTCTCACATTGAGAAGCGCAACATATGCTTTGGTTGTCCTTCTAGGATAATTTTTATATTTCGCCTATTTTAGCATATTGAACCCTTATTGATCTTCGATAAATAAGTATTCATATTTATTATTATTATTACTACGGCCCAGGCAGCACTTAAGGAAGTCGACTTGGATATTAGGGAGGCCAGCATTTCGTAATGATTGCAACAGGAATTGAGCTGGTAGCTATTCTTGGGGAACGGCCAGAATTAGTCGAGTTCAAGGCCAAATTGTGCAACTACTGTACCAAAATTGGAGACATAAAGGAAGAATCACGGGGTACTCGCAACGAACATACGATTGAATCAGCCAATCGCAAGAGACCAAGCCATGACCACGAGGTGGACAGCGTCAGTAGTAAAAAGCCCGCGGAAGTGTGTATCTAAAGAACCGCCGAACGGATTAATCTCCGCTCGAGTAATTTGAGACGTTTGATTTATTTGGAGAAGAATGACACTAGTCCCATCTTTGTGAGACAAAAACTCTGGAAGTTTTTATCCGACTCCGCCCCACTCCTCCGCCCCTGTCAGTTTCTAATAAATAGTTTGGCCTGACGCCACTCGAAGTCTATTCTTTGTGGAGCCTTCAGAGGCCTACTCCACGCCAGTTTGTATTGTGATTTTGACGCTCGAAATTATCTAAGCCTATTCTTTGTGGAGCCTTCACAGGCTTACTTCACGCCAGTTTATATTGTGATTTTTGACGCTCGAATTTATCTAAGCCTTTATTTTGTGGAGCCTTCAGAGGCTGACTTCACGCCAGTTTGTATTGTGATTTTTACGCTCTAAAATTAGTGAAGTTAATTTATTTTGTGAGCTCCGATGAGCTAAAGTCGCAGCGATTGCAGTATCGAATTTTAAAAGCTATAATACATTCTGTTTTATTCTGGAATCTACTTTATTTGTGAGCTAAATATTTCACGCCAGTGCGTGATAACTTGTAACACTCATTTAAAGACGACGAGTTCAGCTCTAAGGGGGAAGTATTGTATCACCCTAATTAGCGCTCACCGGAGCCGAAGTCCACAGTACAGGACGGAAATACCGAGCGAGATAGCGACTGCTAGTGCAGCCAGGATTTTGAACTTGTTAACGAGCCAGTGGCGCGGACTCGAGATGTATATTTATGTATAAATTGCAGTGTATTTTATATGTGTTTTTATGGTGCGTGTGTGCGATATATTTAGGGCCAGTCTTCGCTATTAATCGCATTAGGACAAGTGTGGGTGAATTGAGTAGCCTGCAAGCGATTATAGATAGGTAAAATAATTAACATTGAACTTTTCTGCCAAGGAGTCGATACCAAGATGATCAGCACGTGGTTTGAAGTTGGGATGAGCTTCAACAAATCAACGCAGACGACTACTATGGAGTGCTAACTTGTCCATAGGGCGATGGGTTGAGGAGGATGTCCTTAGTTCTACAAGCAGAAGCGGTGATGTACTAAAATTGGATTATTTCAATTATGTAGTTAGATTTGGCCGGGGAACCTTGTAAATAGTCATGTTTTCTTTTCTTGTTGTTTAGAGTTTTTCTTGCACCGACACTATATGTTTAAATGTCCGTTGGCGCGTGGCCAATGTGTTTGTTTGATATTTTGTTTTTCCTTGAGTCATACGTAATGTGCGCGGCGTGCGTGCGTGATTTTTATTCTTGCAAATGCGGAACCCGTTACATTCGATAAATGGTGCTTTATTAACGTTAATATTTGAAATAGGAATGGGAGGAAATTATTGTAAGATTTTTGCTGAACAGGTTATTATTCATATTAGGGTTGCCAAGCGCACCAACTTAAAAGTAATTTGTAGAACACCTTCGTTCTAATTTTGATAGATTTTTCTTGAGTCCTTTTCAGGTGACTAGTCACGGCATAGAACGGTGGCGCCAGCATGTGGATATTATTTGTGTCTTTTTATTTCAGGGTCTGTCAAAAACCCATACGTGTGATTCTGTGTGTGTTAATGTGTCTAGTGTGTGTTGATTCTACGTGAGGAGGGGGTAGTTGTCCTACCGCCCTCATATATATTTTTTCTGCTGTTGTATTGTTGATGGAAAGACAGAGTGCTCTTGGGAGACTGCTGATTCTTGTCCATATATTTTTCTGACACACACATGTATTGCTGTGCTTTGGGGCACACTTCTTCGAGATTCGACCCCATGTTCTGGGAGGTCGAGGTATTTGACACGTGGGTTGACAGACATGCAGAGTTCCACAAACCGCCCGTTTTGCCTGTGACTTATTTTTGATAGGCAGTCCTGTTTGTCCGACTGATCCCTGTAAGCTTTCATGTAGCAAACCTGTTCATTGTGATGGTTAATTTTTAAGCCATAATTAATTGGGGAGTTCGCCATGTGTGTAACGGCTTGTTGTACGTTGTATGGGTAAAATGTTGTAATTAACGTAAATGTTGGCTGTTTGCCTATTGCTTTGTTTATGATTCGATTCATGTAATTTTTGTGTGTCACACCCGTGTGGTGTAGTGGTAGAGTATTTGTAAATTTTGACAGCGGTCATTTGTGTATTTTTCTATTGGTCACGTGTTAATGTACTTGTGTTGATTTGTGTGAGAAGTCCTAAGTTTTTAGGCAGTAAATGTTGCTACGGCAATTTGATTCCAATTTCACACGGAAATTTTGTGTTTGTTTATAGTAGATTTAGGAAGTGTCGGTTTAATTTTAAGTATTGTTGTTGTGTTCCCCCGTGTCGGTCTAGCTCTAGAAATGTGGATTCGTTGTCTGAAGGATTATTCTGGATGATAACGAATCACGCATTCAAAGTACACATCGTGATGCATGTAGAACGGCATACGCACTTATATGGTCACTTTTGTATTTTTATTTTAGGGACACTTGGTCCAGGTAATTAATCTCTCCAGAGATGTCGCCTAGTTTTTGGCATTTTTTTTTATTTAAGCGGGAGTCAGTTGGGAGTTTTTGTTGTTAATTGTTTATGTGTAAATATGGTGATTTGTTATTAAATTCAGTTGTTTTAACCCTGGCTTCACTCTTTCCTGCATGTTATTTTGTTGTATGTTACCCTGCAAGTTAATGAAGCGCCCTGACAGCAACTTACGAATATGAACCGTTACACCCCCCGAAACTGAGTCTCATATGCTTCTTTGCAAGGGTTCATAAAACAAAAATGACTGCCCAAGTGGGGTTGTTGTTGTTGTTGCTTCGCTGATCTCATATTTATTTCGTTGAGAAATGATGCCAGGTCAAGCGGACATGTAAATTCAGTAAATTGAGGCGATGTTGTACCGCCATGTGCATTAGTAAAATCACTGAGTTCCTAAAGTTAGAGATATTGAACAAGGTTAGAATTTGATTTTGTATTTGCTATAAACTTGTTCTGGCGCCCACATTAAAATTAGTAATTTGCATTATTAATGAACTTAGTCAAAGCAGGAAGATGTTGCCTTATATTTGACATTTAATTGACTTCGGTTAATTGGTGTTTCGTAAATTCTGTTGGTTAGGAATTTAAAAGCAGATCACTAGGGGTTATTTTGTTGTTTGGGAATAAGTGTCATTATTCAGTAAATTTTGTTACTGACATTTTCATTAAATTAGAGCCAGTAATATTTAAATGTGTGACATGTATGTGCGTATAGGGCTGAAACCTTGGCCCATAACCCTGTTTTTCTCTGAATATATTTTTGTGTGTGATATGGCGAGTGTTGATGAGATTAAGGCATTGTTAGGACAGATGTCGATCCAAATGTCCGTGAAGACGGAAAACAATTAAAAGAACAATTAGGAGCTCAGCGTGAGCATAGTGAAAAACAATTAGAACAGATGTCCATAAAGACGGAAGAACAATTGAAGGAACAATTAGGAGCTCAGCGGGAGCATAATGAAAAACAATTACTTGATATGAGCGGTAACATTTCGGTCCAGTTAGAAGTCCAGAAATTAGACACGGTCAAACAATTCAATGAACTAAACCACAAATTGTCACAACAGGCGGTAACACAAACCGAACAATTAGGAAAAATCACTAATGACATTAATCAGAGCGTTAAAAAAGTAGAGAAACTGGCAGGCGAGGTTGCGGAAAACAACATCAAACAGTTAGGCGAGATTAAGAAATTGGAGGCGAAATTTGATAACAAATTAGTACAATTTGACGAGATGGTGGCAGATAAACTCAAGCAGATAGAGGCAGCATGTGTCAGTAACACCGCGGGAGTGAAGAAAACCCAAGAGAAACTACAGCAGCAAATTAATTCGGTAGACAACAACGTGCTGGAATTAATAAAGGAGATTGATAAAGTCGAGGTTAAGGCTGAAACCGAACGGATACACTTGCGGGAGAACTTAGAGGAGCAATTAGGCAAAACACAAGAGATCATAAGAAAAGAGATGGAAGGCCAGCTAATAAACACACAAGAGGTCATAAGACAAGAAGTAGGAGAGCAGCTCGTCAAGACTCAGGATAATTTGGAAGGTCAGCTAATAAAAACACAAGAGGCTATAAGAGAAGAGGTGGGGGAACAACTAGTGAAAACGCAAGAACAGATACGTGAAGAGCTAGAGAAAAATCAGGAAAAGAACGAGGAGAAAATAAATAGCTTGAAAAGTAGGATCCGGCGAGATTGGGACCAGCAGGCTCATGCGAATAAGGAAGACAGGCTGGCAGTTTTAAAGCGAATGCAGGCACTGGAGGAAAATGTAAAGTCAAAATTACAGGAACACTCAGAATTAATCATAAAAAACGAGATTAGATCTCTAGAGAATGCGACATTATTTTCAACTGAAAATATACCGGAGAAGCAAACAAGTATTGGAAGTCCTGCAGGTTCGAAGTTGGCTGAGGACACGAGTCGGGGTCAAAGTCCCAGACTAACGACTAATGCATTCCAGCAGTACAGGGGGGAGACTTCAACACCGCAACCGAACTTGGCACCAGCCCAAGTCATCCAAGTCATTCGGGGTAATGATTTTAAGCCCGATAAGTTTAAGGAACATTCAGGAACCACTCCCAAAGCATTTCTACGGCAATTAACTGATTACTTTAATGACCAGCACATCGGCCCTGAGAAACAATTAAGACTGGTGGAGAGATTTTTAGAAGGACCTAGCCTGACCTGGTTTTTAAGTTTCAAGTACACGTTCACAGACATGGCTCAATTCCGCGAGGCATTTTTGAAGAAGTTTTGGAGTCCTTCGTTACAACAGGGGTTGAGAATGGACCTGTAAACGCGCAAATACCATAGTACGCATCCAACCCGTTTTTCAGAATTCTTCAGTCAGCAATTGGTAAAATTCAGAGATTTTGACGACCCGCCTAGCGAGCAGAATATGGTTCTAACCATCGGGAAACAACTCCCAATGCACATCCAACAATTATTAGTCGCAGGAAACATTCAGACCGCAGTCCAAGCCGAAGAATTACTCAGACACTTAGACGAAACGAGTATGGTAAGCCCACAGACAGGAAGAAGGAATTTGGAATGTGTCAACACGGCAGAGGTAGTTCAGGGACTCCAAAATAACCACGGCCAGGGGAACCAAACTAAGACACAGTCTACAGGGACACAATTCACACCAAGAAGACAAGATTTTGACGGCCGAAACCAGTTCCATAACAACAATCAGAATTATCAGAATAACCGCGGGAGATACCATCAGAATAACCAAAATCAAAATAATCAGTGGACGTACCAGCGGGAGTACACAAATTGGAGGGGAAACCAGAGACAAGGTAGACCTTACCAAAGAAATGGAGATGGTAGATGGAATAACGGCAGGGACGATCGCCAAGAAAATAGAGGAGATTATAGGAACAACTGGGACGAGCGGTATATTGAATCCCGTAAATACTTGGATCAATTAAGTACTGAAGAAGCGGAGAGGGAGAAGTGGGGGCGTGCCATGGCGAACAGACAGAGCCCAGACAACCATCAAGGAGAGGGGGCAGAGAGTTTATTGAGGCAACAGGAGCGACAGAATGATAACCGGCGAAACACAACTAATGGGGCCCGGGATAAAAAAAAACAAATGAACTGAAAGGAGACAGGCTAAAAATGGAGGTCGCCAGGGAGGAAGAAGAGATGATAGTGGCCAATATAGAAGAGTGGGTAGCATTCCCGGACGACTGCCTGGAGGAAGTGGTGAAGAACCGTGAAAATGTTATCAGACAGCTACCAATTATTTACGCGCATGTCGGAGGCATGAGGGTGAGATGTTTGATTGATACAGGTAGCCAGGTGAGCTTAGTCACTGAAATTTTGATAAAGGAAATAGCAAGAAAACAGACTGTTCCTATTATGCCGGTACCGCTAATGAAAGTCAGAGGTGTCATTCCTGACAAAACTATGAATTGTAAACAGCAAGCCTTTCTAGATCTGGAAATATTGAACCATACTTTTTCACAAACATTCATTGTTATTCCAAATATGAACTACAATATAATTTTAGGAGCCAATTTCATTTGCGATTTTCATGCTGTAATTGATTTACATAACAACACTGTAAGCTTCAAACAAGTAGAAGGATTGGATCATGTGGGTTTAAATATGGAAGAGAATCCGCTGGAGAGAGAGGCCAATACTTGGGTTGTTGAGGAATGCACTAATGAGGCCGGAGATAAGATCTTGATGGGAGAGCAAGTCAGCCAGACAGCAGTGCTAGAAATTGACAGCCGAGATATTTCGCAGGAACTTTGGGTGCATTTGGCGGAAGAAGAAATTAGCGGAACCAAATTCGAAATTCTACTTCAGGAGCGACTTAAGGAAGCCATCGTAGGGGAATCTGATAAAAGAAGACTGGAAGAAATTTTAAGATTACATAAAGGAGCTTTTGACACCGTACCTGGGAAAGTTTTAAATTTTCAATATGCAATGCAGGTAACAGATTGGACCCCATTTAAAAGTAAATTGTACCCGATCCCAGAGAAACACTTTTCTCAGGTGAAGGACATTATTACTAACTTATTAGATTCTGGCATGATAAGGAAAGCGGCAACCCCTTACCTGAACGCAATATTGGCTGTGACCAAGCCAAACGGATCAATTAGGCTATGCCTAGACGCGCGAGTTTTGAACAGCAAACTGCTAGTTGAGCACGACCAAGCACCTAGGATCAAAGATGTTTTGAAAGGCTTCCGTGGGAAGAAGATATACTCAAGTATTGATTTGACGAATAGTTTCCACCATCTTGAACTTGAAGGAAAATCCCAACTGTTGACGGGATTTTTATTCGATAATCAAAGTTATATCTGGTGTCGAATGCCCTTTGGCGTGAAAACTGCGGGATGTGCACTCATTAGAGCACTCGATAGAAATCTGACTGAGGAGGTCAAGAACTTCACCACGAGATATGTTGATGACATATTAATCGCTTCTGAGACAATGGAAGAACACTTGATAAATTTAAATAAACTGCTGGACAACTTGAGAACCATGAACTTCAAGATCAACCTAAAAAAGTCACATTTTTGCCAGAGCGAGATTTTATATTTGGGACATATAATTGATGTCGAGGGCGTGCGGCCTAATCCAGCCAAGATTGATGCTATTAAGAAATTTCCCACACCTACCAAAGTCAAACATGTTAGAGCATTTTTGGGAGTGACAGGTTTCTTCAAAGAAAATTGCCCAGGTTACACAGAAACAGTAGCGCCTATGCAGGAGATGTTGAAGAAAGCGAATCGATGGTCGTGGAACGAGGAGTGCGACAGGTCTTTTAAAGCAACGAAGGATTTATTGGAAAACTGTGTGAAACTTGGATATCCGGATTTTGAGAAACAATTTATCATTCAAGCAGATGCTTCGTTAATTGGGATTGGTGCTATGCTGTACCAAGAGGACGCTGAAGAACCCGAGAAGAAATCCTATTTGGCATTTACGAGTCGTAAATTACGGAAACATGAGAGGAACTACACCGTTACGGAACTTGAGCTACTAGCAATTCTATATTCTCTTCAACGGTGGCGTAAGATGATCTATGGTTATTCCATCATTGTTAGAACCGACCACCATGCACTGACATTTTTATTCAAGACAACAATAGCAAGTGAGAGAGTTACGCGCTGGTCCATCTACATACAGCAGTTTGACATCACAATAGAGCATTGTCCTGGGAAAATGAACGTCATACCAGATGCCTTGAGTAGAAATCCTGAGGACGGAAACGAAGTAACAGCGGAAGTTCACAATATTACCTTGACACCTAAGGCTCGTGAGTTTTTGGCGAGATTGAAGGATATTCGGAAGGAGCAAGAAGCAGACCCATGGATGATGATGATGATAAAATTCTATAGGAAGGAGTTACAACCAAATTCACCGGAGTACCGAGAAGCCAGTGCTAAACAAGCGAGATTTCACTACTTAAATAACTTGTTACATAAGTACGTGGATGAGCATCATACTAAACTGCGGATCTTAGTTCCAGCATCACTACAGAGGGGATTAACTTGGCATGTTCACGAGAGCCTAGCACATATCGGCACGGATAAGACTGAAGCTACGATAGGGGAGACCTTTACTTGGCCCAAGATGAGATTCACCATTGTTGAAGTAATTAGAACGTGTGGCGCTTGTCAGCGCACAAAGCCGAACAACTTTATTCTGAAACAACCTCCAAGACCACTATTACCGCAGAAACCATGCGAGATGCTCGCGATTGATTGCTTTGGTCCTTTAGTAAAAGGAAAGCGTAGATGCCGACACCTCTTGGTGTGTGTCGACGTATTTTCGAAGATGGTCGTGCTATGTCCTATTCAGAAGACGACATCAAGACAAGTCCTCAGTCGAATTAAGAACAAAGTCATTCCGATGCTTGGGAAGCCGGAATCCATTCTATCAGATCACGGTACCTATTTCACAAGCAATGTTTTTAGGCAAGGTTTGGAGAGCCTAGGAATAAAACACGTATTTTCAAGTATTCGTCATCCTTGTGGAAATCCGAGCGAGAGAACAATTCGCTGTGTTGCTAAGTACTACAGAGTAATGATTCCTAACGAACACAATAAATGGGTAGACAAAGTAGGGGAAATTGAGATGTGCATGAACACTACTAAGCACGAGTCGACGGGTCAAGTCCCACTGATTGTACACCACAACAGATTGCCGGAAGGAACTTGGGACAAGATCATTCCTTGCCCAAGGGATCCATTATTAGCGCATGATTTTCGAATCCAGCGAACGAGGGAGCACATGAGGAACCAAGCGGACCGAAGGCTGAGACGGTACCGAGGAAAGAAGTTTCACCGAGAGTTGCAAGAACAAGAATTAGTGCTGGTTCGTAGACCACCGATCTCCGACCCTAAGAACAAAGTCTTCGCCAAATTCTGTCCGAAGTTCATTGGCCCGTTCCGGGTAATTAAGAATCTGGGTAACAATGCCTACAGGCTGGAAGAAGTGAGCACTGGTGCAAAATCTGTTTTTAATAGTGCCAATTTGAAACCGTACTACAGAAGGGAACCATTTGATGATTAGGAAAGATGATATGTGCAGAATCTGTACTGCAAAATTTTATTTTGAGAGCCAACACTCAAACCTACGGGGAGCGCCTGAGTACGCACTTTGTTTGTAAACAACGAGCAGCTGAGACGACGGGAGTGGCAACTACTTGAGGAGAAGGGGGAGACCTAGTGAAAATATGAATGACATTCCAGCGAGAAGGGAGCACACTAATTGAGTCAGAGGGGCATACACTCGAGCAGCTGAGTGAGATTTAAAGAGATGTGTTGTTACTACAGTGGATTTTGTTTTTGAAATCCAAACCAATAAATTGTTTCGAATTTTAAAACCTTGCTGAGGATAAATGAACCCTTATTGATCTTCGATAAATAAGTATTCATATTTATTATTATTATTATTATTACTACGGCCCAGGCAGCACTTAAGGAAGTCGACTTGGATATTAGGGAGGCCAGCATTTCGTAATGATTGCAACAGGAATTGAGCTGGTAGCTATTCTTGGGGAACGGCCAGAATTAGTCGAGTTCAAGGCCAAATTGTGCAACTACTGTACCAAAATTGGAGACATAAAGGAAGAATCACGGGGTACTCGCAACGAACAAACGATTGAATCAGCCAATCGCAAGAGACCAAGCCATGACCACGAGGTGGACAGCGTCAGTAGTAAAAAGCCCGCGGAAGTGTGTATCTAAAGAACCGCCGAACGGATTAATCTCCGCTCGAGTAATTTGAGACGTTTGATTTATTTGGAGAAGAATGACACTAGTCCCATCTTTGTGAGACAAAAACTCTGGAAGTTTTTATCCGACTCCGCCCCACTCCTCCGCCCCTGTCAGTTTCTAATAAATAGTTTGGCCTGACGCCACTCGAAGTCTATTCTTTGTGGAGCTTTCAGAGGCCTACTCCACGCCAGTTTGTATTGTGATTTTGACGCTCGAAATTATCTAAGCCTATTCTTTGTGGAGCCTTCAGAGGCTTACTTCACGCCAGTTTATATTGTGATTTTTGACGCTCGAATTTATCTAAGCCTTTATTTTGTGGAGCCTTCAGAGGATGACTTCACGCCAGTTTGTATTGTGATTTTTACGCTCTAAAATTAGTGAAGTTAATTTATTTTGTGAGCTCCGATGAGCTAAAGTCGCAGCGATTGCAGTATCGAATTTTAAAAGCTATAATACATTTTGTTTTATTCTGGAATCTACTTTATTTGTGAGCTAAATATTTCACGCCAGTGCGTGATAACTTGTAACATTCATTTAAAGACGACGAGTTCAGCTCTAAGGGGGAAGTATTGTATCACCCTAATTAGCGCTCACCGGAGCCGAAGTCCACAGTACAGGACGGAAATACCGAGCGAGATAGCGACTGCTAGTGCAGCCAGGATTTTGAACTTGTTAACGAGCCAGTGGCGCGGACTCGAGATGTATATTTATGTATAAATTGCAGTGTATTTTATATGTGTTTTTATGGTGCGTGTGTGCGATATATTTAGGGCCAGTCTTCGCTATTAATCGCATTAGGACAAGTGTGGGTGAATTGAGTAGCCTGCAAGCGATTATAGATAGGTAAAATAATTAACATTGAACTTTTCTGCCAAGGAGTCGATACCAAGATGATCAGCACGTGGTTTGAAGTTGGGATGAGCTTCAACAAATCAACGCAGACGACTACTATGGAGTGCTAACTTGTCCATAGGGCGATGGGTTGAGGAGGATGTCCTTAGTTCTACAAGCAGAAGCGGTGATGTACTAAAATTGGATTATTTCAATTATGTAGTTAGATTTGGCCGGGGAACCTTGTAAATAGTCATGTTTTCTTTTCTTGTTGTTTAGAGTTTTTCTTGCACCGACACTATATGTTTAAATGTCCGTTGGCGCGTGGCCAATGTGTTTGTTTGATATTTTGTTTTTCCTTGAGTCATACGTAAAGTGCGCGGCGTGCGTGCGTGATTTTTATCCTTGCAAATGCGGAACCCGTTACATTCGATAAATGGTGCTTTATTAACGTTAATATTTAAAATAGGAATGGGAGGAAATTATTGTAAGATTTTTGCTGAACAGGTTATTATTCATATTAGGGTTGCCAAGCGCACCAACTTAAAAGTAATTTGTAGAACACCTTCGTTCTAATTTTGATAGATTTTCTTGAGTCCTTTTCAGGTGACTAGTCACGGCATAGAACGGTGGCGCCAGCATGTGGATATTATTTGTGTCTTTTTATTTCAGGGTCTGTCAAAAACCCATACGTGTGATTCTGTGTGTGTTAATGTGTCTAGTGTGTGTTGATTCTACGTGAGGAGGGGGTAGTTGTCCTACCGCCCTCATATATATTTTTTCTGCTGTTGTATTGTTGATGGAAAGACAGAGTGCTCTTGGGAGACTGCTGATTCTTGTCCATATATTTTTCTGACACACACATGTATTGCTGTGCTTTGGGGCACACTTCTTCGAGATTCGACCCCATGTTCTGGGAGGTCGAGGTATTTGACACGTGGGTTGACAGACATGCAGAGTTCCACAAACCGCCCGTTTTGCCTGTGACTTATTTTTGATAGGCAGTCCTGTTTGTCCGACTGATCCCTGTAAGCTTTCATGTAGCAAACCTGTTCATTGTGATGGTTAATTTTTAAGCCATAATTAATTGGGGAGTTCGCCATGTGTGTAACGGCTTGTTGTACGTTGTATGGGTAAAATGTTGTAATTAACGTAAATGTTGGCTGTTTGCCTATTGCTTTGTTTATGACTCGATTCATGTAATTTTTGTGTGTCACACCCGTGTGGTGTAGTGGTAGAGTATTTGTAAATTTTGACAGCGGTCATTTGTGTATTTTTCTATTGGTCACGTGTTAATGTACTTGTGTTGATTTGTGTGAGAAGTCCTAAGTTTTTAGGCAGTAAATGTTGCTACGGCAATTTGATTCCAATTTCACACGGAAATTTTGTGTTTGTTTATAGTAGATTTAGGAAGTGTCGGTTTAATTTTAAGTATTGTTGTTGTGTTCCCCCGTGTCGGTCTAGCTCTAGAAATGTGGATTCGTTGTCTGAAGGATTATTCTGGATGATAACGAATCACGCATTCAAAGTACACATCGTGATGCATGTAGAACGGCATACGCACTTATATGGTCACTTTTGTATTTTTATTTTAGGGACATTTGGTCCAGGTAATTAATCTCTCCAGAGATGTCGCCTAGTTTTTGGCATTTTTTTGATTTAAGCGGGAGTTACTTGGGAGTTTTTGTTGTTAATTGTTTATGTGTAAATATGGTGATTTGTTATTAAATTCAGTTGTTTTAACCCTGGCTTCACTCTTTCCTGCATGTTATTTTGTTATATGTTACCCTGCAAGTTAATGAAGCGCCCTGACAGCAACTTACGAATATGAACCGTTACACCCCCCGAAACTGAGTCTCAAATGCTTCTTTGCAAGGGTTCAATATATTGAGGAGTTTTTCTCTATATCCACCCTTCTACTGTATGAAAAGTACGGTGAAGAGTTTTATAAATGATTGGTGTATTGACTCTCATGGTTACCATACCTAATTTTACGATGCACCAAGCATCCGAACACGAGGTATAGGCGTACATAAAGATACACAGAAAGACAGACAGACAATTCTATTGCCTACTACATATTACCCAGATATCCAAATATGGGTATATCTACCACACAGTATCAAATAAAATCATCCTTACGCTGAACCCGTATGTCGAAAAAAAAAGTTAAAATGTGCTCTCAGACTAAATTCACCTAACGTGTACTTCCTGACGTGAAATACAATTGAAAGCTTTGTAGACGAAACGCAATACACGTCACATAAAAACTGACCCTCTACGTTGTGCTAGGTGCCCATACACAGGAAGACCCCTTTCATAAATTATAAAGGCTTGTGGTGCATGAAAATTCAGGTTCTTTAGCCTCAAATTGCCCAAATTCCTAAAAGCCGCAAAAATGCTGGTTCAATTCAGGAATATTTGAAAATAATGTTGCTGTTTGGAGATATAATAGACCTTCTGTACTATATGTCGAACGTGAAAATTGCATGAAAAAATTCTAGGTTACCCCTTCACCCCCTTAATTGCATTGATGAATTATACGGTCTACGTTAGTTCCGTGATAACCTTATAGCCATTTGCAAACTTTCACAGAAATGTAATAAATGGAGTGGCATTGCTTCTTACAGAAATAGATGGAAAGTTGTATGCCACCCCTTGAGATAATGTTCTCACGGTTACCGATTTGCATTCCTTCATTAGTTTGTTAAATTAAATTAAATTAGTTTTCTGGGAATATTTCAGAAACTGTTGGATTTAGAGCCTTATAATGTAGTTTTCGAGGACCCTTTAGGGCCCCCGAGGTTTGTTGCTGTCACCGAGGGGATTTGTCTCGTCATTATACGGCATAATATAATACTAATAATAATATAATATAGGGAGAAATTATAACACCTATTTTTTAAATTATTTTTAATTCAGCCAATGGCCATGTACTTTTCTTTTCAGGACGGGTCAGGGAAGGGATATTATCAGAGAAAGAAGCGTTCACATCACGCATGAGCAAAATGGAAATGGCCTACCATTTAACTAAGGACATCTATAAGAAAAGGTCAATATCCTTCAACGCAAAACTAAAACATTACTGCAGTGTCATCCGTCCGGAGGTCTTACATGCCTCTGAATGCCTCACGATGAACAAAAAAGGCTTGGTCGAGAAACTGGAGGCCAAAGAAAGGAACATTTTGAGAAAGATATTGGGTTCCATCAAAGACAATGGGGAATACAGAAGACGGCATAACCATGACCTATATACTCATGTGGAGAAGATAAGCAACGTCATCCGGAAGAGAAGGTTACCATTGTTTGGGCATGTGAAACGAATGAGCCCAGCGAGACTGACCAACCGCAACATAACTTACTTTCAGGAGAGGAAAACAAAATGGGCCTGGTTCATTGAACTGGATAAAGATCTGAACGAAGTGGGGATTACACCAACAGACATTCAGGAGCGCGCCCCACTCAAAGGGAAACTTCGAGCTTGTAAAGGTTTCCAAGAAAAACCGAAGCTGAAAACGGGAAAGATTTGGACCCAGGAACGGAAGGAAGTCCACCGAGAACGAATGCGGGCGTACAGGGCAAACATCAAAGCCAGTAGGAGACGGTTGGAATGACGCGGTCCATAGATGGCCTATACGAAATGAATGAATGAATGAATGAATGAATGAATGAATGAATGAATAATAAGGGGATAGGAATATAATAGACCTGCCGTACCACACCCGCAGGTGTAAATCGCGTGAAAAAATTCTAGAGTACCCCTTGATCCCCTTAAGCGCATTATACGTATTGATGAATTTTACGGTTTAATTTCGTTCCGTGATAACCTTCTAGCCGTTTGCAAACTTTCACACTAATGTAATTAATGGAATTGCAGAGAAGGTTACCATTTTTCGGGCATGTGAAACGAATGAGCCCAGCGAGACTGACCAACCGCAACATAACTTACTTTCAGGACAGGAAAACAAAATGGGCCTGGTTCATTGAACTGGATAAAGATCTGAACGAAGTGGGGATTACACCAACAGACATTCAGGAGTGCGCCCCACTCAAAGGGAAACTTCGAGCTTGTAAAGGTTTCCAAGAAAAACCGAAGCTGAATACGGGAAAGATTTGGACCCAGGAACGGAAGGAAGTCCACCGAGAACGAATGCGGGCGTACAGGGCAAACATCAAAGCCAGTAGGAGACGGTTGGAATGACGCGGTCCATAGATGGCCTATACGAAATGAATGAATGAATGAATGAATGAATGAATGAATGAATGAATGAATAATAAGGGGATAGGAATATAATAGACCTGCCGTACCACACCCGCAGGTGTAAATCGCGTGAAAAAATTCTAGAGTACCCCTTGATCCCCTTAAGCGCATTATACGTATTGATGAATTTTACGGTTTAATTTCGTTCCGTGATAACCTTCTAGCCGTTTGCAAACTTTCACACTAATGTAATTAATGGAATTGCAGAGAAGGTTACCATTTTTCGGGCATGTGAAACGAATGAGCCCAGCGAGACTGACCAACCGCAACATAACTTACTTTCAGGACAGGAAAACAAAATGGGCCTGGTTCATTGAACTGGATAAAGATCTGAACGAAGTGGGGATTACACCAACAGACATTCAGGAGTGCGCCCCACTCAAAGGGAAACTTCGAGCTTGTAAAGGTTTCCAAGAAAAACCGAAGCTGAATACGGGAAAGATTTGGACCCAGGAACGGAAGGAAGTCCACCGAGAACGAATGCGGGCGTACAGGGCAAACATCAAAGCCAGTAGGAGACGGTTGGAATGACGCGGTCCATAGATGGCCTATACGAAATGAATGAACGAATGAATGAATGAATGAATGAATGAATGAATGAATGAATAATAAGGGGATAGGAATATAATAGGCCTGCCATACCACACCTGCAGGTGTAAATCGCGTGAAAAAATTCTAGAGTACCCCTTGATCCCCTTAAGCGCATTATACGTATTGATGAATTTTACGGCTTAATTTCGTTCCGTGATAACCTTCTAGCAGTTTTCAAACTTTCACACTAATGTAATTAATGGAATTGCATTGCGTCTTACAGCAATAGATGGACCTCTGAGAATCCGTTGGCATGGTTTCTGGCTTGCATTCGTTCATTAGTTTATTAAATTAAATTAGTTTTCTGGGAATATCTCAAAAACGGTTGGTCTTCGGTCCTTAAAATGAGGTTTTCGGGGACCCGAGTTTTGTCTCTCACATTGAGGGGCTGAAAATGAGGTTTGTCTCGTCCTTCTACGCCTATTTCAGCATGTATTTTTAGGGGGTAGGCCCCCTTTTATGAGAGGTACGGAGAAGAGTTATATCAATTATTAGTGTCGTGCGTCTGATGGAAATCTGTACCAAATTTTACGTTGATACACCCAGCCGTTCTCGAGTTATAAGTGAACAAATTTGTCCACATACAAACAAACAAACAGACAGACAGACAGACAAAAAAATTATTTTCGCGCGCATCCGTCATAAAACAGTCTGAAACGTGTAAACAACTCAAATTTCCGCAGAAATTCAGAGAAAAACACACAAATTTTCATTTTTATATATAGAGAGATATACTGCACCGCTCGGTGTTGACCGTGTTTTATTGCACAGATTTTGGTTTTACTCGCTAACCGTTGGAGATATACGAAAAGTGATAAGGACCTTTCCGATAGAACATTAAATGTTAAAGCTCATGTATACCATCAAAAGTTTGCTATATCTTAGCGTTCTCTTTTTATTTGAAAAGGAAATATGAAATTTTGAAACCAAAGGGTGTAGTGACGTCACAAATGTCGGTTTTACTCGCTAACTGTTGGAGATACACGAAAAGTGATAAGGACATTTCGGATAGGAAATTACATTTCAAAGCTCGTATGCGCCATCAAAAGTTTGCTATTTCCTACCGTTCTCTTTTTATTTGATATGGAAATATGAAATTTTGAAACAAATGGGTCTAATGACGTCACTAAAATGGTCGCCATTTATTAATAGTGCAAAATATCGAAATCAAAAGTATCCTATATGTAAACCTGGTAAATCAGCTACATCCATGCAAAATTTCATTTAATTCGTACCAGTGGTTCTTGAGTTATTGAGTAACAGACAGACAGACAGACACCATCTCATTTTTATATATTTATATTTATATTTATATTTATATTTATATTTATATTTATATTTATATTTATATTTATATTTATATTTATATTTATATTTATATTTATATTTATATTTATATTTATATTTATATTTATATTTATATTTATATTTATATTTATATTTATATTTATGTAACGTAATAAATTTAAAATTTAATGAAGTACAGGTTCAAAGCATTCGCTTGGCAGATGATATTGCACTCTTAGGAAACTCTGCATGTCAAATGAATAGAATGTTAAAAGTTCTTCTCAGAAATCCTCAGCAAAATTCGGGCTAAGGGTTTATTCTCGGGAGACAAAATTATTGGTGGTTGATAAAAAGAAACAATTAATTTTAGGTATATAACGTTAAATAATAATGCCATTAAAAAGTACCGGAATGTTGTTATTTGGGAAGTGTGATTAATTATGACAACAGATGCATCTCAGAAATTCAGAAAAGAATAGTGTTGGCGAAGAAAGCCTTTCAAAATAAGAAGAATTTCTTGCTCAATGCCTATTCTCGGATGAAATTACCGTAACATCGGGTATCCCTCAGGGCAGCGTAATCGGAACTTTGTTATTTTTGGCGCTTATAAATGACTTACCAAATTGAATTCGTAGTGATTGTCGATTGTTTGCGGATGATTGTGTAATATATCGAAATCTACATGACTCGCAAGACAACGCAGTACCTCAAGACGACCTGAACCTGGTCTATAAGTGGGCGATTGAAAATAAAATTAAAATAAACACAAGAAAATGTAGTCTCACAAAAATAGGGAAAGGGCGAAGGCAAGATTTTCAATATAATATTGGCTCGGAAATACTTTTAGAAGAAGATTCTTGCAAATATTTGGGCGTTCACGTAAGGAATGATATGAAATGGAGTAGTCATGTAGGATGTGTAGTTTCTAAAGCTTACAAATCCCTGCACTTTGTAATGAGGGTATTAAAAGGAAGTAGTACCTCTGCTAAAGAATTAGGCTATTTGTCACTTGTAAGACCTATTCTGGAATACGCCTCGGCGGTTTGGGATCCATATCAAGTAGGGCTCATCAATGAGTTGGAAATGGTACAAAGAAAGGCCGCTAGATTTGTGCTCAATGACTTTAATCCCAGGAGCAGTGTGAGCGGTATGTTAAAGAAACTTGGGTGGGAATCACTGGAGGCTAGGAGGATGAAATCCAGACTCTGCGCTATGTACAACACGGATACAAATCAACCAGCATGGGGTGAGCTTGGCAAAGGTATAGGAAAGCCCACTTACATGGGTAGGAGCGATCATCCTTTCAAAGTTAAGGGCCGACCACAGCGTACAAATTATGGTAAATATTCTTTCGTTAACCGGGCCATTGATAACTGGAACTCTCTACCTGCCGCAGTCTTAGAGCCTTTTCCCAAACATATAGGTGTGTTTAAGAAAAGACTGACTATTTGTGTAAATACTCCAGTTTAATTGTTAATTGTTATTGAAGTGTTATGTATAATTATGTATTTGTTATGTATACCCAATTTGCCACCGGGGGACACACCCCCAATTGCAAATAAATGAATGAATGAATGAGCACCTCAACTTGAAGATAAGGAAGTCATTTCTTAAGACATTTGTTTGGTTCGTTAAACACCTGTGGTCGTCTCGTGCGGCGGTTTACGCGGATGGACTATCCTTCCCGTGACTTTTGATCACTCAGTGTATTGTCTAACTACAAAAATCAATTTGTAGTGCGTTTTGGTGTTCATAATAGCATTCGCAATTTGAATCTCGTTGTAAGGTTAGTTTGTTTTGTTATTAAGGCTTTCTGAATTACGTATGAGTTGGTATTATATAACACAATATAAGTACAATAGTAATCTCTACTTAGTATAAAACAAAGTCCCCGATTCTTGGATGTTACGGGTAATCTTGAGAACCTCCGGATGGATTTTGATGCAGTTTTCACCATTGTGTAAAGGATATCTCGAGGAAGGTGAAAAGGTCGAAAGAAAACCTGGCGTCCGTGTGCTTTTTAATCTTACGCTGTGCAAACCGTTAACAATATCTACTGTATATACTATGAGTGTAAGAATTGTTCAGCATGAAACGTTCTATAAAAACGTTCCCGAGAGCATATCTCTATCCTCAATACATCGCCCACTACAAATGTCTTTACGTTTCCATTTCTTCCAACAATCTCCATTCAGTTACTGAGGCGACAGTTTACGATCTAGCTAGGGGTGAGCCTATCACCCCAGTTACAGCCTAGCTAGCGGGCGAGCCTATTACCCCAGATACAGCCAGCAGCCAACTGTCGAGTCATGTTGAGTTAAGACTTCAGAGAAGAGTGGTAGTGTTTGGAGTTTCCCTGGAAGAGAAACTTGACTTTTATTCATTTCGCCTGTGAACTTTTCGTTCCGCAGAATACACAGTCAACGTAAGATTGGACGGAAGGGGGATTTGTGTTTCATGCACCTCGCCATTCTTAAATTACGTCTGACAAGAATTCATTGCACATGCATCTCCATGATAATATAATTAATAGTCCAGTCAGTGATTTAACCCATCATGCCAAGACGTAAAATGGATATAGGTTTTAGTTCACTGATATCGAAAAAAAAAGCGCATTCATAACTGTTCCCGGGCGTAGCCGGGGCGGGTTACTAATAGGCTATATAATATGTAAATAATATTAAACAACAAGTAATGCATATCCTGGAACGCCAAATAAAGCGCTACAGCTATGTTGTCAAACCAGAAGGCTGTACTCCAGCGAATGCCTTTCGATGAACTACAGGCTAGAGAAGTTGGAGGTCCTGGAAAGGAGAATCCTACGGAAAATCATGGGGACAATCCAGACTAAAGCCGCGTGGAAACTTCGAAGCAACAACGAAGTCTACAAGAATTCAGAAAAAATATCTGAGGCCATGAGGATAGCTGTACAGAATGGACAAATCCAAACTATCCAAACAGTTATTTGACTACTTCTGGAACAAGAAGACCACTACTTCATGGATTAAACAAACTCGGGAAGACCTTGAAAGATCTAACATCCCGAAGGCCCAAATGTTAGAAAGGGATACGTTTCGAAACAGTATACACGATCTGGAAGGGTTTCAAGAAAAGAAACGTGCTACAAAAACCGGAAGAGCTTGGACGGAAAACCAACGGCAGCAACAGAGCGAACGTATGAAGGAGCACTGGAGGCAGAGGAAATTACTGACAAAGCAGAAATAGTGAAACTGTAGTGTAAACCTAAGTGGTCAATTCGCAAATAAGAAAAAAATAAAAAATAAATTAGAGAATGCACTAGAATTCTATTGTTAATAATCTTTGGAGAGCTGTTGCCGTACAGAAGTTTCCTTGTTGCCATCCTCCATTATATTAGGGATCATAAACTAATAATCAATTTTTCCATGAATCTTCATTACATAATACCTAAAGTGTACCCCGCCCAGTCATTGGGCGAATTCGTGTTGACCGACTGAAAAGTTACAAATAACAGTGTGTGAAATTACATTTTTTTTAATATAAAAATTAGAACTAGAAACTAAAACTAAAATGACTAATATTTTAAATGGAAATTAATAAAATTTAAAAAATTAAAACAAAGTTAAAACATTTCAAATAAAAATACATAAAAAATAATCAGATACCAAATAAAATAAAATAAAATGAAATCTCTTACGAAAATAACACAGCACATGGAAACCAAGTATGGAAGAATAACGCAAGTGGAATGTTTCAAATACCTGGGAGAGATTATACAGAAAACAGGACATCCAATGATGAAAGAATCACAAAATTACTTACATGCAACCACTACAACAAAGAAAGTATCTCCATCAATGCCAAACTACGACACTATAATACAGTAGTCTCACCAGAAGCCTTATACGCTTCAGAAACGGCAGCAATCAATGGAAGAACAAAAATCAAGGAACTAGAAAAATTCTGAGAAAGATCTAAGGGCCAGTTCAGAAAGAGGGAATATAGATAAAGAGACCGACAATAGAACAAAACAAACAGACAGAGACGATTACAAACAGCATAGAAAAAGAAAGGCTAAATTTTATGGACACATACATGGGATGAACGAAGACAGACTATCCAAGAAGATTTTTAATATAGTTATGAATAGGACACAGAAAACCAATTGGGTAAAGGAAACCATGGAAGACCTCAAGAAACTAAACATCTCTACAGAAGACATTGCAGACAGGAAAATATACAGAGACAAAATCAGAAAACAGAAATTGAGCAAACGTCCAGAGAAATACCTGGAAAGAAGTGGACAAAAGAGAGAAAGAGGAAACACGTTGAATATATGAGAGACTTTCGGGAAGGAAGAGACAGAAAAAACAAGTAGTTCCGTGAAGAACTATACAGCCTATTTTCATATATCCTACTTATGTTAACTGCCACTATCAACATACAAAATTTCAGTTTGATTGCTGTAATAGATTCGTAGTTATTGAGAACCGACTAAATATCTCGGACGGTCGTCATGTTGGATTTTATATATGTAGGTCCTAGAGTTATGTACTGTTACATGAAGATTATTGTGTACGTGTAGCATTCAAACTTCAATCGCATGATTAGGACACAAGTGGTAGCAAGGAGATTTCAATCGCATGATTAGGACACAAGAAGTAACAAGGAGATTTTTAAATTTCGCACAGCTGTCATCTTATGGTTATGGAAACAATTGAAATAAATTAGATGCCAGTGGATTACCATTCGTATAAGGATTTACTGTACCAAGTTTCACTGCCCTCGGATGGTAAAATTGTGAGAAACGTCCATGTGAATATTTAAAGTTCCCGTCGCAGCCATGTTGGATTTGTGATCACCAGGTTATTTAAAGTCATATAGGTGAACTTAAGTTCATTGCCCCTATGAACATAAAAAATTCAGTTTGATTGCTATAATAGATTCGTAGATATTCAGAGCCGTCTAAATATTTCGGATGGTCGCCATGTTGGATTGTTAAATGTATAGGCCATAGAGCCATGTATTATTAAAGGAAAAATATTGCGTAGGTTCATTATTCAAACTTTCACATCGATCGCATGATTACGACACAAGAAATAAAAACTTAATTTTAAAATTCGCACAGCCGCCATCTTGAGGTTATGTAAACAATTGAACTAAATTAGTTACCAGTGTATTACAATGTGTATAAACATTTCCTGTACCAGATTTCATTGCGGTTGGAACATTAAATCGCGAGAAAGGTCTATTTGAACTTTTCAAATTCGCTTGGCCGCCATGTTCGTTTTGTAGTTAACCGGTTTTTGAAAGTCTTGTAGATGAACTTCCAGTAGTGTCATGTAAATCCGTACAAAATGTCAGGGTGATTCCGCTAATAGTTTCAGAGATATAGAATGCCGGTGAAATATTTCGCACTGCCGCCATCTTGTGGTTATGTAAACAATTGAACCAAGTTAGATGTCGGTGCATTACAATGTGTATAAACATATACTGTACCAAGTTTTATTGCGTTTGGTTGGTAAATCACGAGATATGTCTATTTAAAAGTCGCAAATTCGCGTGGCCGCCATGTTGGTTTTGTAGTTACCAGTTTTTCAAAAGTTACATAGGTGAACTTCTAGTAGTTCCCTTTATCACCGTAAAAATTCCAGGGTGATATCGGGAATAGTTTCGGAGATATTGAATGCTGGTGACATATTTCGCACAGCCGACGTGTTATATTGGTGAGACGCAACAAAATTTGAAGGGCACGGTCGGGGACGCCCGGAGTAGTGCTATGAACTTATCGAGTTTCATTGAAATCGCTCCAGCCGTTTAGAAGTTATTAGGGACACACACACACACACACACACACACACGGACAAAAGGAAATCTCATAAGCGTATTTTTTTTCAAAATTGAAAATAGGCTAAAAACTGAAAATTGATTGTGTTTTAACACTCTTCTTAAGGAGAAATTAACGACAATAATAATAATAATAATAATAATAATAATAATAATAAACAAATAACACTGAAGAAATGGTTTAAATACATAAAATAATAATATCTGGCCAAAAAATCACTAGTAGTGGCAACATTGACGATTTAACCAGATTGTGATGATGTGTGATCAGTGAAATGCAAAGCTTGTAAATGTCACTTTTTAAATGAAAACTGGTCGTGGTAAAACACGCAGTTGGACAAAAAACATAATGTATAACGGTTTAGTTTGGCATGACACTAGGCCGCATACATGCAGTACAGTAGAATTGTTTATTAGGAACATCGTATCGTTAAATATACTTTTAGGATTTTTGTAAACTGCAATACAATACCACGTTATGTAATACTGACAGTATATTGAAACAAAGGCGCGTATACATAGGCTGAACAGTGTTATGAGGGAAGTTCAGAAAGTAAGTTTCGTCATTTAATTGCACGAGCAGATGGCTCACAAGGTAAGACAATTGCTCGTGGCTGGTTCAGCGATGGAAGGAGCGTCAGTGGAGGGGGGAATGGCGCATGCGCAGAGCACCGACGAAGAGAGAGGAGCAGCAGACCGGCGTGCTCGACATCTTTCGAGTACAATCACGATGGCAGACAGACGTGTACTCACAACGTGGTCACCAATGGAAGAGCGTGTTGTTATCCGGTATGGATGGCCACGTGGGACTAGTGTGTCAGTGTATGGTGAAGCGGTCAAGTCTCATCTCTGGTGTTGCATGTTCAGTGCAGTGTGGAGGATGAAGATCCGAGTGGACGTCCCTCCACATCCACGAATGAAAACTACATTGCTCGAGTACAGGACATGGTGTTAGTGGACAGGCGCATAACGGTGTCAGACGTGGGCTCCACACTGTGTATTGGTTGTGCCCGGGCCCATCACTTGCTCCATGCACTTTCGGGACGTCGCTTTCACGCCAATGCTGAGGTGGACAGGTTGTGCAACAATTCACAGGGCACCGAGTTTTACCAGAGTAGATTCTTTAAACTGATTGCACGCTACAAGTATCTCAGGCCAGAACATTGTATACGCTACATAAAGGGGCTCTTTAGCCTCAGTGGCATTCCTTTATGAATAAATTCAAATTCAAATTCAAATTCAATTTTCGGTGGTGACTATGTCGAAAGATAGTGCAAGGTGTATAGTTCATGTTGCCATGCTGTATGTCAGTTTGGTAATAAAGGGTCCCTGGGGAATAAAAGTGACGAAACTTATTTTAGGAACTTCCCTCGTACCATGCATGACCTTCTACTAAAAAAAAAATGTTTTTAGTCGGTCATCAAGTTAATGTGGCCAATTAGATTGGGTGGGGAGTAAAAATACAGCATGATTCTAATTTGAATTGGCGGCTTCGGTGGCGTAGTTGGTAGCATGCTGAGCTTCTATGCCCAAGATAGCGGGTTCAAACCCGGCCGAAGTCGTTGGATTTTTTAAGAGCGTTAAAATTCCTTCACTATGCTTTCCTTCGGAGGGGGAAGTAAAGCCGGCGGTCCCATGTCATAGATTTATGGCATGTTAAAGAACCTTCCACTAATTACACCTGCGTGAACCTAAATTGTATGGGTTAGGAATGCAAACAACGCTCTTAGGTTCTTAGGTTCGTTGCCAAGAGCCGACTGCGGTGGCGACTAGTAGCTAAGTTCTGAACTAGGCCTAGTAGTCGTTGACAGTGGCGTTTGGTGGCAAAAGTAGGAACTATTTGAAAAATTCAAAGTTGCAGTTATACTTGAATTAAAAAAACAGATACACACACTAATACAGTCATCACAATTAACACCGGTTATCAGACAGATTCTACACACACCCAAAGTGCACGGGGCTACATGACCGCGTTGTCGCAGCCCCTAAACTGAGGGACCAACCAACTAATTTGAATTGAAAGCTATGAAATCTATTTCAACTGTATTCAGTTTCAGCCCGTTATCTAGGTCATAAATGTACCGTTTGATTAATATTTTGTTTTGAAAAAATAATTAATTTTAATGTTGGTATCAGTGAATAATATTGCTATTTCAGTACCGGTAGCTTATCTATTTTGGATAAACTTTCATTACATTCATTCGATAGTTTGGTACAAGCATATTAAGAAACTGAACGCGGCTCAATGATAGATAAGGGGTTATGTAAGGCACGTGGAACAAGTAGTACACGTGCGATGCAAATGCGAGCGAAGCTCTAAATCATTCGCTCATAAATGTATGCGTGTAAGGAGAATATAATATCAATGGAGTCCATACCCCCACCTCCAACCGGCGGAATTGCTAATGAGACAGCTAATTATCCAATGCCGATTCCTCTTACATGGACTATTTTGGCAAAGCATCAATGACCAATTTGTGAACGGAGATGATGCTATCACACAGTGACGTTTCGGGATCAAGTTTGGAATGCAACAGCATAAATACGAGGCATGTTAGAAAAGTATCCGACCTTTGGCTGGGGGCAACAAAACTGGCATACCTGGAGCGACTTCTCAGAGCGGTGCCACCATTGTAGGAAGCATTTCGAGAAAGCCTCTTTCGGAATAAGGTTTAGCTTGGCGGATGTTGCTGCCATAATGTCCTCTCTTGTTATGGTGTTTGAAGCCATTTTTCTGTGTTGTCTTAGTAAATAAAAGTTTGGTGCTTTTCAGTCGGTCAACACGATTGTACCCAAGCAGATGGGTTATTCCCTAATCCTGAAATAATACAAAAAATTAATTAATACACTTGCATCAAACTTCTGTTGTCCTCTCTTGTCTGATACCACGTTTGGGGAACGGTCGGAAGTCGCAGAGAATAAGGAGAATAAGGAGCCTGTTGAACCACAGGTGTCTAGTTTTTCGCCTTCAACACGAAGTTGCCTTTGCTCCGCCGTCAGCAGCTTCGCCACGAATTTCGCCGCCACTCTCTTCATCTACGGGGGCGTAGTGGCGCAGCGGTCAATCTGTTGGTCTCTCACCACGGCAGACCGGCTTCGATTCTCGGTCAATGCATGTGAAATTTTCAAAATGAAAGGCCATGTCCTGTGGTTCGGATTCCACGTAAAAAGGAGGTCCCGTGGCTTATGATCTCGAGATTAACGGTCACGTAAAACTGCAATCTTCCTTCCTTCCTCATGGCCAAATCTTCGGTCACAATAGAATGTGTCAAAAATTGATGATGTCTACCTCTTCCACAATATCTCGCATAGTCACACGATGGTCCTCTATCACCATAGCGGTCACATTGGCAATGACCTGGTCATTTCAGCATGTTGAAGGCCGACCGGAGCGTGGCTCACTCTCCACCAATGTGCGGCCATCTTTAAACCGGTTGTGTGATGCCCATAGCATCGTCACCGAAAGCCGAATGAATCTTCCGAATGGTTTCCACCTGGCTGTCGCCCAGTTTCAGCCAAAATTTGATGCTGTAGTACTGCTCCAGTCGTTCCATCATTTTCCTACATCACTCAAATGCAGCTTTCCAGCAACAGATGCTACCGAAAGACGGGAAAGAAATCACGCATGAGCGCGAAAGTTCAAGGTCGGATTATGGAAGCGCGCTTGATTCAAATCCATCAGGTTTTCGCAAAATAAATAAATAATGAGGTCGAATACATTCCTATCAGACCTCGTAATAATGAAGAGAGAGAATAGCATACACTACTACAGACACAACAATAAAACAGGTTATCAGACATTTTAACATTATAATAATGTATACAGGGTGTATCAGTAAGGATGGATACCGCTACCCGGGCCGCCACACTATAATACGACTGGGGTGTCCTGTACGGTTATTGTTAATTTGATTTTATGTTCGACCGTCACTATTATGTGTTAGAAAACTGTATCATAATGATGGTCATTATAACACCGTTTTTCATTATGATACAGTTTCTCCAGCCAATCAGAGCTCGTTCATTGACCAATTAGGTAACGATACCTTCGCGCATACACTCAAAATCCAACATGTCGGACATAAACACAACATCGAACTATAATAAATTACCGACATGGAATACGCACCGTCCATATGTTCGCGTAAATAAACTGGCGAATATGAGACAAGAAATAGCACTGTACCGGTACCTTAATATCCCCAAAACCAATTTCTACACAGTGCGTGGTTTTGACACGACTTCAGTGACAGTTTTACTGAAAACTGGTGCGCAATCTGAACATATGGTATTGAAGCACCCAGAGCGCATGCGTCGGTTGTCCAGAGAGCTTTGACAAGTGAGATATACTACCCACCGCAGCACCCGATCACAACATTCTACTGTAGTGCCTGAACAGATATTTATGAATATTTATGTTAAAACATATAATAAAGTTATAATTATCGTCGAACATAAACAGTCGAATGCAACTCGCCTATAATGGTTATTAAACACTCGTATCGAAATTATAAAACTCGCATACGCTCGTTTTATAAAAATACTCGTGTCTTAATTATAGCCATTATAGGCTCGTTGCATAATGTACTATTATGATGTGTAACATCTTTCCACTCGGTTGCTGGATATTTTTGTGGGAGTGATTTTGAAAAACGGGACGGAAGTGGATCGGACGGAAGTGTGTAAGACGCACTGCCAGCTGGACCGTATCCCTCCTGGACATTCATAAACACACAAAAATCTGTTTTATGTTCGACCCTGACTATTATATGCCAGAAACTGTATCATAATGATGATCATTATAACACTATTTTAGCCTACTTTCGATTTTTGCAAAAAATGAAAGTAGACTTATGAGATCAACACAGGGCGAAAAAAGTGTGTCTGTCTGTGTGTGTGTATGTGTGTGTGTGAGTCTGTGTGTGTGTGTGTATGTGTGTGTGTGAGTCTGTGTGTGTGTGTGTGTGTCTGTGTGTGTGTGAGTGTGTGTACTCTGAATGTCTGTCCCCCCCTATCAATTCGAACACGGTGAAACCGAATTGAACGAAATTTGGTACAGAGGTAGCACTAGTAAAGGACACCTCAGTGTCATACTTTATATCGCCGCCATCTTTACCAAAACAGAATGGCGGCCACTCAAATGTTCAAAACGTAAAATCAAATTACGGCTAAACTAATCATCCGATCTCTACCAAATTTGGTGACAACATACCTTTATATAGGACGCGTCTTTCACCCAAAATTCAAGGTCATCGGCCATGCTATTTCAGGATGGCGGCCGTGTGAATTATGCAACCATTTTAATAAATAGCTTAAGACCCACCAATTCCGATTATCGAGCCTAGGGGGGTTTAAGCTATCCTGAAGGTCGTGATCCGTTATTTATTATAATTTAATATTATAATATTATACAGTATGAGTGGCTTAAAAGAGCTGAGCCGTTTGTGTCACACGACAAGATGGCAGCTGTCCTCATGTGCCTGTCTTATATTTCAGTAGTTTTAGTATGTTGTATGTGATATACCGTACTGATACAATAATATAAACTTTGTATGAAATGATCTTTAATGAAGATGTACTGCAGTGAAGAAATCGTTTATTTAAAGTCATTATTTGCCAACAGTTTGTATCTAATATGTCAGTTAAGAACACCTGACGTCATGGATACGGTTAGCTCTGGGCTAGCATGTTAGTCTGACACGCAGTTGACTGGGGATCGAATACTGCTACAGTTAGTTTTTTTTTTCTTGAATTCTTTTACAAATGATGTGCACGAGCTTTTCCCACGGATACTGAATAAAATGTCATTTAGCTCAAAGGAGAGGATAAAGTATACACTCGTATATTAATAAAATCACAGTCCCAGCATCGCACATAAACAGAAGACATTAGAAAAAGGAGAATAGAAGAACTAGATACACGTTGTCATTAACCACAGCCTTCTTAATGCCTCTGTACGGTGCTGTCCTCTTGTGGGTTATGTGGGTAATATTGTTCCAAACATAACGCTGTGTAAATGCCTGAGCTGGCCTCCTGAAGTATGGCAATTTTGTAATACTGGTAGTTCAACTATTAGCCACGATCGCGCTCCGAATACCTTTAAACACTGCCAGCTGGATCGCCTCCCTCTTGGCTACTTTAAACTGCCTACTCATTCAACACCCATAGAACACTGCCATCGTAGTACATTACGATGGCAGTGCATAGGCGTACAAGATAAAGATTAATTCACTGATAGGTCGCAGCACCACCTACTGTGATTGGGGCGGAAGATGATTGGGGCGGAAGATTCTTAATTTTGCAGGCTGGCTTAATATAGAGATTAACGGACGTGAATGCATTACAATAAGTTAGTAGTTTTGTTATTCAATCATCATAAAGTATATAATATTGATCTTGACACTTACTGGCTTATTATCAATATAAAAGAAAACTAACAATACATTGTGGTTGGGGTGATTGTTTTAGGGATGAGGACAAAGAGTCATAAAGATACCCATACATTTAGGAGAAAGTAGGCTATATGTTCTTTGCTGAACATCTTGTTTCATTATGAAACAGTTTCTCCCACCAATCACAGCTCAAGAAACAGTTGTTTGACCAATTAGATAAGAATAGCATCGCACCTGCGCTGAGTTCCAAGGCCTTCTAATATACATTTCACTGCGTTGCCTAGTGTCATAGTGGGGTAATCGAGGAGGCCATGGTCAAATGCAATGTATTCTCGGCGTCCCATGCGCTCTGTTCAGTACATAAAACTGGCAAAATCTCGACAGATATTTATGAATATTTATGTTCGAACATAAAATAGTTATAATAATTATCGTCGAACATAAACAGTCGTATGCAACTCGCCTATAATGGTAATTAAGACACTCGTATGGAAATTATAAAACTTGCATACGCTCCTTTTATAAACATACTCGTGTCTTAATTATTGTCATTATAGGCTCGTTGTATAATGTACTAATTATTTACACTCTAATAATACATAACAATTCCAAGACTCTCTTTCTTTTTCTTCACTGCTTACTTGATATTTCTACTCTCGCACTGCCTTCTTGATACTCTGCTGCTAATCATATCAATATGACTCATTTTAACAGAATCCATATGAAATTACGTGTTGGTCTGTGAATCAAGTGGTCCGGGAACTGGGCAAGCCTTTCATGATTTACTGCTGTGCACATTGCATTTAATCGCAAGTTGGCTTATTTATAAGGAATTTAAGGTTATGAGCGGTGTCGCGTCTATTAATCTAGATGATCCATATCGTATTCTTTAATTAGGCTACTGCTGGTGGAAGCTACAAATCATCTAATAAAATGAGTTCCGTATTATAAACTACAATATCTGAAAAACACTCCCTTTTACAATAGATTAATATTTGTGCCAAAAAAATACCGGTATATCAACAATTCCACGTGAGGTGTCTTCTATGTCAGATGTTACACATCATATGCGACTACTGTAAGGCTCGTAAAGTTTCTTTTTTTTCTTATATTTACAGTAAATGTGTACATCAGAGCGAGCGTTATAATTGACTAACAGTAAGAACATCTACAATAAGAAGATGCCGAGTATAGAAGCCAGACCAAGGCATTACAGCACTGACCAGAAGGTTTATATGCTTCGGAGACCCTGTGTATGAATCGAACAGGACAAATAAATCAGCTACTTAAAATACAACGCAGACTACTACGGAAAATCGTGGACAACAGATGGGTTGACAGGTTCAGCTGAATTCAAATAAAGAAGTATACATCAAGATGGAAGCCTCCGTGGCTTAGGTGGCAGCACGTCGGCCTCTCACCGCTGGGTCCGTGGTTCAAATCCCGGTCACTCCATGTGAGATCTGTGCTGGACAAAACGAAGGCAGAGAGGTTTTTCTCCGGGTACTCCGGTTTTCCCTGTCACAATTTCATTCCAGCAACACTCTCCACTCTCATTTCATTTCATCTGTCATTCATTTAATCATTGCCCCAGAGGAGTGCGACAGGCTTCGGCAGCCGGCACAGTTCATATCCTCGCCGCTAGATGGGAGCTTCATTCATTCCATTCCTGACCCGGTCGGAGACTGGAAGCAGGTTGTGGATTTTCATTTTTTTTTTCACATTAAGATAAAACCGATTACAACAACAATTAGAAAGCGAAGATTGCTGTTTTATGGGCACATCTACCGTATGAATAATGACCAGCTCACAAAGAAAATCTTGATGTCTTCTTAAACCGAAGATCTCCAAGTTGAAATGGTTCCAAGAGTGTGATAAAAATATGAGACCGGTGGGCATCACGGAGGATAAAATGAAAGACAGGAATAGTTTCAGAAGGATGGAGAAAAGCTATCAAGGTTTTATGGTGGAGGCAGAACCCAGAAGACGGAGAGGTCCTTTAACAGATGAGCGGAAGAATAAGCTGATAGAGGGTTTCAAGGGATACTGGTAAGATGTCAAACCAGGTAGACGAACAAGACGAAGACACTGAAATGAGAATGATTGTTAACCCTCAAGTCGAAGGTTGAAAAAAAAAAAAAAAATTGGCCTTACCTCCTATTTAAACTAATGCGTGCTGAACTGCTGTGCCCAAGATAGCGGGTTCAAACCTGGCCGAACTCGTCGGATTTTTAAGAGCGTTAAAAATCCTTCAGTATGCCTTCCTTCAGGGGGGGGGGGGGTAAGTAAAGCCGGCGGTCCCATATCATAGATTTATGGCATGAAAAAGATCCTTCCACAGACTAAACTTGTGTGAAGCTAAATTGTTAGGTTAGGTTTCGTCGGAACGCTCTATCAAAGTTCCAACGTTTACTTCTAGGTACCATCTGGTAGCAAAAGTTGGAACTACTTGAAATTGAACGGAACTTGTTGCTCACCCCAAGGGTGTCCGCTGGAAGCAACTACAGACTCAGGTGATCCGAACATGTCCTCGGACACTCCCGGCACTAAACGCCATACGATAAATAAATAAATAAATAAATAAATAAATAAATACATACATACATACATAAAATAATGCGGCTTTTAGAGTCATCTGGATGCCGGAATTTTGCCCCGAAGGGGATCTTTAACGTGCCAGTAAATCTACTGACACGGCTCCCTCGCATTAGCGCACCCTCAAATGCCAACTGACTGCTCCAGGATTCGATCGTACAATCTTTGGAACAGCAGAAGAGAACGTTACAGCTGAGCCACGCAACACTGTAACTAATGACCATGCCATGAAAGGACCAGAGTTACTGCAGCATTGCATCGAAAGATACCATACATCGCCAGATTAAGAAACTTGGAAAATCAAACAGAAGCTGTAGATTTGTACCTCATGAATTGACCCCTGAACAGGCTCAACGTAGAGTGGATATCTGTCGTCAGCTTATCGGTAACCCCATGGATGATAGATTTATCTGTAGAATTGTCACACGTGATGAAAAATGGGTCTATTACCGCAACGCTGACGCCTCGAAACAGTGGTCCAGTCCCCGTCAGCCTGCCAAAGTCATCGTTAAAAAGGATCGGTTCGGCCCCAAAGTGATGTTGTCTGTTTGGTGGCATTTGGAAGGTGTGATTCACTGGGAGTTTGTTCCAAATGTGCGTGCCGTCAATGCGCATCTTTATTCTCAACAACTGGGACGAGTTCATGAAATTTTGAGACGGAGATACGCAGCATTATTTAACCGAAATAGAGTTCTCTTGCAGCAGGACAATGCGAGAACTCATACTGCACGAACAACCATGGCAAAAAAATCAGAAATTGAAAGTAGTCGAACTGCTACCACACCCAGCATACAGACCTGATCTTGCACCTTCAGATAACCATAATTTTCGATCCATGGTCCATTTGTTGCGCGGTAGAAATTTCGAAAACATTGAACATTGGAAGTGGTTCTCGCCAAATTCTTCGCATTAAAACCCAGAGGCTACTACCGTCGCATGATAAGACACCTCGCTGAAAGATGGCTCAAGACCATAGAATCTGATGGTCTCTACTTTGAAGAATAGTTTAATTTCTTGTCAGAAAACTTTCCAAATGAAATTTTCTTTAAAAAACTACATTACATATGAGATATCCCCTGTAATTATAGTGTTGCAAGTAACAATTTATGCCTACTCCCCAACTCTGCCCTACGCTATTAACCCTAGAAAAGTAGCGTTAATTGCAACGTTGTTATCGGTATCGCTTCGCATCGGTGACGACTACGGTTCCAGAAACTGATAATAAATCAGGAGCGAATCCAAGGGGGGGGGGGGGGTCACGGGGGTCATGACCCCCGCCCCCCCCCCCAAACGGAGGCCAATTTTTTTTAGCAAACTCAAAGAAAGAAAACACAATAACCAGACAAATAAAACTTAACGAATTTTAACTGAAAAACAGTTTTTCTTTTCATTTTATTCAATACTGAAAATATCTTTATTGCAATTATTACGTTCTGGGATAACTGTACATATTTACAACTTCATACTTTTAATATAAAAACGATTATTTATATAACAAAATCAACTCGTCTATTCTGTTTAGCAAATCTTGTGATTACCGAATCGATGTTTATAGTGATATCACGATGAATGTGCAGCAAAGCAAGTCCGGTGAGCCTGTCTTCTGCCATGGTTGCTCTTAGCCAAGTTTTGAGGCGACGGAGAGTTGAAAAACTTCTTTCTGGAGTGGCTACACTCACAGGAAGTGTGATGAGAATACGTAACAGTTTATTGATGGATGGATAAATATCCTCGTCACACTCATCACAAATGACAACAATCGAATCGGGGATCTTGCCGCCGTTTTCAACAATGCGCTCCCATTTTGCGACCCACAATTCGTACTCGGCAACAACTGTTGAAATGGAAGAATCCAAAAGCTTCTGGTAAGTTTTCGCCACTTGACGTACATCTTCGATGTCCTCCGCTGTATATGAAATACGAGGCAGAACTACTCTCAACCGAAGAGGTTCAAAACGTCTGGAGAGAGCCTTTCATTGAGGTCGGTAAGAATGTTGTCCAATAAAGGAATAAAAATTCCTCTCCTGAAATATTCTTCTGGAGTTTGGTTTTGTTGATGATTATCACGATGTATTTGCCGAGAAACAACGCGTGGTACTTTCAACTCCACATCCAATTGTTCAGCGAGGTCTTGAGCTTCAGAAAATATCCGCTTGAAAACAGCATCAGCCTCACGTCGTTTTTTCTCCAGAACGGCCAGAGTATTTCCGATCATTTCCGTCGCTTTTTTTTCCAAATCTAATGAAAGCATTTGAAGTACTTGGCTCAAAGGTAAAGTTGTACCTGTAACATAACAGAAGTAAAATTTATTTATTGCGTGGTTTTAACCTTTAAAATAACGTACAAAAATTTTAACATCAAATGCGGAGAACATCAAACACATTGAAATTAGTATACTTGCCTAATACGTCATTTAAGCAAGCAGATGAAATCAGAAACTCAGGACTGGCTAGTGATCGTCGAAGACTTGCAGCATCAGATGCAGATTTTGCGTCCTGTCACGTCGAAATTTCATCAAGGGCGTCACATATTTTAATCAATTGTTGACCCTGAAACTGCATGTGTCCATCGTGTTTTTCCACCCAGCGGGTCTCACAAAGACCTTGAAGTGATTTGCCGCCAAGCTTTTAAAAAAAAAAACATCGTTCCTCTTTGCAGAACTGTTAGAAAAAGACACAACAGTTCTCATTGTTGATGAACAATTGCGGTAATTCGTGACTTTGGAAGACCTAGATAAAGAATTGTTTAGCACATGGTTATGGCAAGGACAACGTTTAGCGTGAATTGCTACTTTCATCAACTCTTCAACTGCTCCTTTCTCTTCAGACACAATCACCGCACAACTATCTGTTCCAATCCCAACACAATAGTCTAGGTTCAAATCTAATTTCACACATAGATCAATAACAATATGTGCCGTTGCAACTCCAGTTAAACGACGCTCATTATTGTTTACATCTTCAAAACGAATTACTTTGTATGCATCACAAAATGTAATGAAATCTTCTCTGATTTCTCCGTTGTAGTAGTAGCGAAAAGACAAACTAAGCTGTTATATTGTGGCATTGTCGGTCGTCTCGTCGAATAAAACTGCGAAAATCTTCGCCGCTCTAACTCTATCCAGAATGGCTTGCTGAATTTCTTCTTTGCAGGCCTCTATAAGTTGATTTTGAGTGGTCTTGCTGATGTATGTCGCATTTGAACCCGCGGTTTCCAAATGATGTTTAAGAGTAGAATCACCAGATTCAACTCTGAAGCGAAGAAGTGCTTTGAAGTTCCCATCATTTGCTACTGGACTGTCTATTTTAACGTCAATGTTACGTATGTAGAGAGGTCCATCATCCCTGTGTCCACGTAAAGGAATATTCTGCTGACCGCACAGAATAATGGTGCTGATTTTTTTTTTTTTTTTTTTAGCGTATGGCTTTTAGCTCCGGGAGTGTCCGAGGACATATTCGGCTCGCCAGTTTTTGTAGCTGCTTCGAGACGGACACCCAATGGGTGAGCTACAAGTACCGTTGGGGAGGAAAGTTGGAAGGGAGGGTCGAGGAGTTGGAAGGTAGCGGCTGTGGCCTATTGGTAGGGACCAACCCCGGCATTTGCCTGGAAGGAAGATGGGACACCACAGAAGACCATCTTCAAGGTTGCCGGCGGGGGGATTCAAACCTCCTCGCCTCCCGGATGTGAGCGACTGCCAACAGTCATGCCGCAACGAACACGGCTAACTCACCCGGTATGGTGCTGATTATTGGCCTCAACCGTTCACGATTTTCTTTTACTTGTGCATCTCGCTGTACGCAGAGTTGGTTAACTACTTCAAATGCTGGATTATGAAAAGTCTTAAGAAAACTTTTTCCACATTCTACAGCCCGCTGATGATATTGGTTCTGCTGGTGAACTAGAAGCGCTCCTTCTTCTCCGAGTAAATCATCGAATGCTTTCAGTGGTTCTCGAACTAATCGCTTGAGGGAAGTATTCTTTTGATAACCTCCCCCTGAGCTTGGGGCAAATAGTACGCAGTACACGCAGTAAAGGCCTTGGTCTTAATGGGACAGCACTAGCCAATGAAATTTGTCCAAATGCGATCTTTGAGCGTACTTTTTCCTTTCTTTTCCATTCTTCTTGACAACAATATAAGGGAAAACATAATTAGCAGGAGGTTCCCAATGATGTTCTAATAGTTTAGCCTTCGTAAAATCGTCGACGTTGTTTTGACCTACATAAGACCCAATATCCGATGCAAAGTGAGATTCGGGGCATGATTTCCTTGTATCTGTAGAAACGGAAGTAGATGGCAAATGTTCAACCTCAGCGATGTTTATATTTCCAGACAACGGTGCAGCTGGTTCCAATGATGACGAAACAGAACTACTTTTAGATTCCGGTTTTTGTTTTTTGGAAAAAAAAATGTGTCGATCGTCCTGGTAAAATTTGGCCGTTTCGTTGCTTTTTTTGTAGAATCAGCCTGGATAAAGGAAATTGCATACTGTGAAAAACATATAATTATACGTGTATTTTAGTTATTTTACATTCATCTTTTTTAATATGTGTTTTTTTATTATTATTTCCAAGTTAAACAGAGATTAAACGCATTTATTAATACGTAATCAAAACTTGACAAACAATAAAAAATAAATGAAATTGTATAAATATTTACCATATTGTATATTTCACATTGAATCTCCTATTTTCTCTCGTTGCTTTTCACATGCAGCAGAGTCCGATAAGAACGAAACTAAATACACTACACCACCTTCAAGGTCCACTACAGATTGATTACAGATCACTCACTTGGAAGTTACTTATTTATGTAACCCTCTGATCTAGAAGGCTGTGGTCTTCACTTATCTGTTCCAGAATTATGTGTGAAGAAGTTACCAGCACTGTCATAACAAACACTGCAAATAATTTAGATTGACAGGCGTTATATTTTGCGATTTTTTTGGTAGCGAACATTTGTTTATTAGTGTATGTTCGTCATCTATTGAAAATATAGCTGCTATATTTCAATTTCCACCATGACTAAGCCAAAAGGCGTGTTTAAAAAGCGTAAGTTTCACAGGAATACACACGACACAAGATGCTGCTTCATGTGGTGATGTATTGAACTGTGTATATATTGAACTTAGCAATGAACCTGCAGTGAAAAAATGTCGCTGCCACGCCCACCAGTGCATCTAAGAGAAAACTTGAACATTCTGAGGTAGAATTTATTGAGAAAGAATCTAGTGTAATTAATTTAGGTTATGTTTTGGTGGACTTGGACATGTTATCTACAGCAATAATAATAGTACGCAACAATCAACTATTGGCAACTCAAACTAACACTAGGGGCGCTGCGGTCGGTCTGGATAAGTAGGGTAAAAATACTCAATAACACGCGTTTGATATGGAATACTTTTTATTTGTCGGTTATAATCAATAAATGTGGTCCCTAAAATAATGACAGTGTTATTTTTAATTACCTATATATGTATAACTGTGCGATATACCGATACACGTGATCTAATTTATGTGTTCCACTGGATTTTACGTGTCAATTGCATATTATCAAGCATCGGTTGTCTGCTGGTATTTGTTTTTGAGCTGTTCGAGTCATGGCGCTGTTACGTTTAAAAGCTATATTTGAGTTTGCTCACTGTACCATAGACTAGAAATTATTTGCTGTTTGGTAGGGCGAAGGGATGAGTTTAACTTGTATTGAAACTTGGGGGATACAGGAATTGCTTGATTAGGATGGTTAGCAGGTGGGTTTGGTGTTCAATATCGGACTGGTAGCAGATTCTCGCAGAGTAGATATTTACTCTGCGAAGTCAAATTAGGCCTATATGACTCGTAGACTACGAGTCGTAGTGAAATGGCTCGGATATCACAGAGCGAGGTGATTGCAGTTGGAAGGATTCAAGGATACCTGACTGATGAAGCTTGGCTGTCCTCGGCTGGTGTAGACTTGGCTGTCTTGGTACGGCTTGGCTTGGCGAGAATGTGCTTGGCTTTCTAGGTGCGGCTCGGCGTAACAGTGAACAACCCGTCCTGTCGTCAGTGAGTGGTCCGACCCACTCCTGTTGCCCGTATTTATTTGGTATCGTCACCTTTCGGCTATTGCTATTTGCATCTTTTGGAAAGTGATGAAAACTTATATCCGCAGCACTCTTATATATCGGCTTACAGCCGTAAACTGAGCAATATACTTTGTTTTTACTCATTTTGCACTCTATCAACGAGTAAAACGTATTACTTATGTATAAATACACGATCTGCTTACCAATACAAGAAACCATATACAGTCACCAGGTGACAAATGTACCCTACTTGGTAAGTTGACCTCGTAGTTCCGCCCCTTAAAACAACAATAACTAACTAACTAACTTGGTAAGTTTCTCATTTTTACCGCTATATGTCATATCGGATAACTGGAGTTGCCAATAAATTTACTAAACGAAATAGAAGGGTTTTCTTACACAACTAATTATTTCTATATACTTGGCACAACAATGCATTTTAACGGTCAAGTGGCCCGCTAATTGTTGTGCGGAGTATATAATGGCTTATAAAAATACATTTTTTTTGTTTGTCATATATATATTGGCCTGTTTGCCATCTCTTGATGAATACAGTACAATTGCATTTGTCAATTGGCACAGGCTAGAGTAAAAGGTGGCTTTTCACCGATGTCTCAGTCTTACTCATGGCTGTGATTATATGGAAGCTACTGAGGTATGGGTGGTGCTTAGTAATGGCATTCAGGGCACAGTCAGAGCCTGTGGATGCTGTGAAAGGTTCTACTCATAGGGTTAGTACTGCTGTTCTGACTCAGTGAGGAAAGCAATGGCAAACTACCTCACTCCTCATCTTGCCTAGAACGCTTCAATATAGCACTGCCTTGGGTTTTTGTGGGTATCTACTCACATAACGTAACGGCGGTGCTTTTGAGGATCCAAGCAGCCTTCGGGCTGACTACCTAACATACATATATATATAGGGATAGGAATTCGGGACTTTTTTCGCACCAAAAAATTTTGCCAACGTCCAAACTGCGAGCTTGGTTAGCAATTTAAGCTGTGACTTTCTTCCTCTGTCGGTACCAACTCCTAGCTAGATACTTTTCTCGAAGCTCGATGTAAAATTAGCAAAACACGCCGTTGCAATTTGTACGAATATTTTTGGTGCGCTAAAAGCATCAAATTTCTATCCTTGTAGGTTGCAAAAAAAAAATTGGTCTGGATTTGTACGTTTAGTTATTTTGTGATTGCGTTTTTAGTGATAGCATTTTTCTTAACAATTTCGATTCTCTGACCCCCTCCAAAGCCAAACTCTAGATCCGCGCATTTAATAAATACCACTTACGTCAACTGTTACAGTATATTACTCTCTAGGCTAACACAATGGAGGCTGTTTCTGAATAATTTTATTTGATTTTTCTTAATTTCTTTTTTAGATTTTGAGTATCTTTTTATGTTTTTTAATTTGTTGAGCTGGTGTTGACGAATTTTGATTGCTTTCTGTATTCTGATTATTTTTTGTGCTTTTCAGATTTTAAGATATTTTTTTTTTTTTTTTTTTTTTTTTTTGGTTTTGTGGATTTCGGCTAATTTTGATTTTCTTGTGTCTTCTTTTTTATTTTAACCAATTTTCTTTGTATTTTAGGACTGTGATTTTGACCATTTCTTTTGACTTTTTGAGCTTTTTTTCGATTAATTTTGATTGTTTTGTTTTTGTTTTGACTAATCTTGAGTTGTGTGTGTATTTTTAAAATTTTAAATATTTTTTCGTTCTTATTTACTTTTTGAGCCTTTTTGAAAAAAAAAATGATTGTTTTTGGAGTTTTGAGGATTTTGGCTTTTTTATCTTTTTATCTTGACTAATTTGCTTTGTATTTTAGGACTACCGAACACGAGTGGGTTTCCTTTGTGATTTTTACTATTTTATTTTACTTTTTGAGCCTTTTTTCGACAAATTTTGATTGTTTTTTTTTTTACTTTTTTTCGTTCTTATTTACTTTTTGAGTTTTTTGAAAAAAAATGATTGTGTTTGGAGTTTTGTAGAATTTGGCTATTTTTGAGTTTTCTTGCTTTTTATTTTTATTTTTTTATTTTGACTAATTTCCTTTGTACTTTACGACTGCCGAACACTGGTGAGGATTAGACAAGGGAGAAGTGTATTCCGTTATCATCGCGGACACGAACGTTACCATTCCAGGGGTAAACGTCGCTCAGTATAAGAAGAGTTCTGTGCACCCCTAGCGGTCTATAAAGGAGGAACTGGAGAGACAGCAGTAGAGTCGATATCGGGCCGGCTGAGGTCGATTGTTGTGACTGGAGGCGCTACATTGCTCGCGTGTCGCCGTGCTTGTGCGATTGTTAGACACGCTATCCACTCCACTACCTGTTACACTCCAGCTAGTATCGATTCCCGTGCGTGACAAACTGTGCGGTATCCTTCCGGAGAGAGGGGACGCTCTTCCCTTAAAAAGTCACCCTCAGGAAATGAGGTGTCACTTTGAGCAATCAGATCTCAGACTGGATGATGAAGTCCTCTATGGTCCCCTATCTTCTGCTAATAACATACTTTCTACTTAACAATCAAACTCTACATCAGAGGAAGACAGCTTTAAGCGGTGTGACGTGTTGAAACAAAGGGCAAGTCTATCAGTTCGTGAGACGTCAGGCGAGAGCCGTGTAATACTTCTAGAAGAAGACTCGAGCAAATAATTGGGCATCCATGTAAGGAATGATATGAAATGGAGTACTCATGTGAGTTGTGTCGTCTCCTAAGCCTACAAATCACATCATTTTGTAATGAGGTTATTAAAAGGCAGTAGCTCTACCGCAAAAGAATTAGGATATTTGACCCTGGTGAGGTCAATCTTGCAATACGGCTCAGTGGTTTGGGACCCACATCAAGTAGGGCTCATCATTGAGCTGGAGATGGTATAAAGGAAGACTGCTAGGTTTGTACTAATCGATTTTAGTCCTAGAAGTGGTGTAACTCGAATGATAGAAAAACTAGAGTGGGAATCTCTGGAAGATAGAAGGACGAAATCCAGACTATACTATATGATCAACACTTACACTAATCGGCCAACATGGGGAGAACTAAGCCAACGTCTGGGAAATCCCACCTACCTGAGAAGGGCAGATCATCCACATAAGGTTAAGGCCTGACTCCAATGTAAAAATTATGGGAAATATTCTTTCATTAACCGTGGTATTGATAATTGGAACTCATTACCTGCCTCAGTCTTAGATCCTTTCCCCACACATATTGATGTGTTTAAGAGAAGATTGAAATTTTGTGTAAATACTACCATGTAATTACTATCGTTCCTAAATTGTGAATTGTGTATATTGTGTTTAATGTTACTGTAGGTAATTTTCTGTATTTGAATAATTTGCCACGTGGGAATTACCCGCATTTGCAAATATTATATACAGTATAATTATAATAATACCATGTTGACTTCAAACTCTTTAATGATCTTAAGCAAGGTTTCTTTGTCCACCGAATCGAAGGCTTTCTTGAAGTCTATAAACGATACCACAATTTTCTTACCACTCAGCATTCCGTGACGGAGTATTGACTTCAGGTTGAATATCTGTTCAATACAGGAGCGGCCTTTCCTAAACCCTGCTATGTATTCCCCCAGTTGTTCTAAAGTCTTGCGGCATTTGTCACAACCGTTTGAAATCAAGACAGGCGTGAGGCAAGGTCATGGACTATCACCACACCTATTCAACTGTGTCTTAGAAAAGATGGTGAGAATTTCGAACTCTGAACTTGAACGCCAAAAAGTAACTCCGATCTGCCTAGGAAGAAAATCAGCAGGGATTAAAACCAACTGCCTAGCTTTTGCTGATGACTTTGCTGTTCTGTCTGAAAGTCCAGAGGTCGCAACCATACAAATTAACCTTCTGGAAAGAATTGCTAGCCGAACAGGACTGAGGATCTCAACAGAGAAGGCCAAATTCATGATGAAGTCCAAAGATGGACTACAATTTCTTGAAACAGAGATAGGGCGAATCAAAAGGGTCAAAAAGTTCAAGTACCTTGGTGAGACCATACAAGCGAATGGACTAGAGAAAGATGCAATAGAAGATAGGATCTCAAAAATGGAGAGAGCGTAGGCCTATGGTATAAAAAAGACATGTACAATAAAAAAGTGCCTATCCTGGAATGCCAAAATAAAACGCTACTAGACCGAGGTGAAGACAGAATGTCTCTATGAATGTCTGTCTATGAACTACAAGCTGGATAAACTAGAGGTCTTGGAAAGGAGAATCCTCAGAAAAATTATGGGTGCTGTTCAAACCGAATGTGGATGGAAACTTCGAAGTAATGAAGAAGTTTACCAGAAAGTAGAAATAATTTCAGGGACTATGAAAAAGAGGAGGTTGATGTGTCTCGGATTTCTATACAGAATTGACCAAAATAGACTCACCAAACGGATATTTGATTACTTCTGGAGAAAGAAGACCACAACAGCATGGATTAAGGAAACAAAGGCGGATATGGAAAGATTGAACATCTCAGAAGACCAACTGTTAGACAGAAATAGATTTAGGAACATACTGAATAATTTGGAAGGGATTCAAGCCGCAAGAAGACCTAAGAAGACCGGAAGAGCCTGGACGGACGAACGGCATAAACAGGCCAGCGAACGCATGAAGGAGTATTGGGTGCAGAGAAAACTTCGCACCAAGAAAAGAATGAAGTTGTGGCGTGATACTAAGTGGTCCATTCGCGTGTTAATGTATGTTCAGTTCGACATATGTGTGCGAACAATTATTTTCTATTATGGCCAGATGGATTCATGAGGAGATCCAAGGCTCCCTACCTTGTAACAATTCCGCTGTATAACAGAGACAGATGGTTTCCCGAGGATATCGTTGACCCCCTATTTTTTAGCCTACTTTCGATTTTTGCAAAAAATGAAAGTAGACTTATGAGATCAACACAGGGCGAAAAAAGTGTGTCTGTCTGTGTGTGTGTATGTGTGTGTGTGTGAGTCTGTGTGTGTGTGTGTGTCTGTGTGTGTGTGTGTGTGAGTGTGTGTACTCTGAATGTCTGTCCCCCCCTATCAATTCGAACACGGTGAATGCGAATTGAACGAAATTTGGTACAAAGGTAGCACTAGCAAAGGACACCTCAGTGTCATGTTTTATATCGCCGCCATCTTGACGGAAACGTAATGGCGGCCACACAAATGTTCAAAGCTTAAATCAAATTACGACTAACCTAATCATCCGATCTCTACCAAATTTTGCAACAACATACCTTTATGGAGGGAGCATCCTTTGACCAAACCAATAGGTCATCAGCGTAATAGTTTGCGGATGGCGGCCATCTTTGTGTGAAAATCGATTCCCCCTATTAATTCGAACACGGTGCAACCGAATGGAACGAAATTTGGTACAGAGGTAGTACTAACAAAAGGCACCTCAGTGTCATGTTTTATATCGCCGCCATCTTGACGGAAACGTAATGGCGGCCACACAAATGTTCAAAGCTTAAATCAAATTACGATTAACCTAATCATCCGATCTCTACCAAATTTTGCAACAACATACCTTTATGGGGGGAGCATCCTTTGACCAAACCAATAGGTCATCAGCGTAATAGTTTGCGGATGGCGGCCATCTTTGTGTGAAAATCGATTCCCCCTATTAATTCGAACACGGTGCAACCGAATGGAACGAAATTTGGTACAGAGGTAGTACTAACAAAAGGCACCTCAGTGTCATGTTTTATATCGCCGCCATCTTGACGGAAACGTAATGGCGGCCACACAAATGTTCAAAGCTTAAATCAAATTACGATTAACCTAATCATCCGATCTCTACCAAATTTTGCAACTACATACCTTTATGGAGGGAGCATCCTTTGACCAATCTAATAGGTCATTCACCTGATAGTTTGCGGATGGCGGCCATCTTTATGTCAAAATTGATTCCCCCTATTAATTCGAACACGGTGGAACCGAATGGAACGAAATTTGGTACAGAGGTAGCACTAGCAAAGGGCACCTCAGTGTCATGTTTTATATCGCCGCCATCTTGACTGAAACGTAATGGCGGCCACACGAATGTTCAAAGCTTAAATCAAATTACGATTAACCTAATCATCCGATCTCTACCAAATTTTGCAACTACATACCTTTATGGAGGGAGCATCCTTTGACCATTCTAATAGGTCATTCACCTAATAGTTTGCGGATGGAGGCCATCTTTATGTCAAAATTGATTCCCCCTATTAATTCGAACACGGTGGAACCAAATGGAACGAAATTTGGTACAGAGGTAGTACTAGCAAAGGGCACCTCAGTGTCATGTTTTATATCGCCGCCATCTTGACTGAAACGTAATGGCGGCCACACGAATGTTCAAAGCTTAAATCAAATTACGATTAACCTAATCATCCGATCTCTACCAAATTTTGCAACTACATACCTTTATGGAGGGAGCATCGTTTGACCAATCTAATAGGTCATTCGCCTAATAGTTTGCGGATGGCGGCCATCTTTGTGTCAGAATCGATTCCCCCTATTAATTCAAACACGCTGAAACCAAATGGAACGAAATTTGGTATAGAGGTAGCACTAGCAAAGGGCACCTCAGTGTCATGTTTTATATCACCGCTATCTTGATGGAAACGTAATCGCGGCCACCCAAATGTTAAAAGCTAAAATGTAATTACGACCAACCTAATAATCTAGTCTCTACCTAATTTTGCAACACCATATCTTTATGTGGGAAACATATTCTGACCAAACTGCAAGAACATCAGCCCAATAGTTTGCAGATGGTGGCCAAGTATGTGTGCAAATCGATTCCCCCTATCAATTCAAACACGGTGAAACCGAATTGAACGAAATTTGGTACAGAGGTAGCACTAGCAAAGGGCACCTCATATTCATGTTTAATATCCCTATAGCACGTTGTATTTCAACAAGCTCCTACAACCAACATTCAATCATACTCCTTGAAAAGGACAAAGAGTTATAACAATACCCATGCATTTAGGGGAAAGTAGGCTATATGTTCTTTACTGAACATCTTGTTTGCTAATAAGGTTTAATGTCTTCTTAACAATTTAACATGGATATTTAGTCACACCGTCATAATTCTCTCCTGATTAAGGGCAGTCAGTGTATCTGATGACTGCTCTGACGTTGAAGAAACCGTGAGGCAGTTCCCCAGTTCATCACTCCTCACAAAATCAATTCCGGTCAATGGGATAGGAAAAAATCGAGCCCAGCTCAAGAATCCCTCGGGGATTGTCAACTATCGAACTCACCAGCCGTGAGCCCTTTAGGGTGTAGCACTATCCAAGGTGCACCTTAAGTGGTTGATCTACACACGTCGTTTCTCCATTAGGTGCATAAGGGAGGAGATACCATGAAAAGGATAGGTAGAGATCTGACTCTCTTCGCAAACATCTAATGTAATCATGGCCACACAGCTAAGTTTCAAAAGTTAGCCTCTCATTGAGGAAAATTAGAAAACTATATATCGCCACCAAGTTATAAAAATATACCAGTTGGAAGAAATGAAAACGTAAAATCATTTATAGTGGGCGATGTATTAAAAATAGAGATAATATGCTGTAGCGGACGTTTTTGTAGAACTTTTCATGCTGAACAATTCTTTCACTCTTAGATATCTTCAACGGTTCACCCAGCGTAAGCTTAAAAGGCGCACGGACGGCAAGTTTTTCTTCGACTCGATTCACTTAAATCGTTACTGGTCAGCTATCCTGAGTTATTTTGGTGTGATATTCAGGTATTTCCCAGTTCAAGGCGCAGCATTGCCAACTCTCCACCGTAGCCACTGAGAGGAAGCAGCGAGACTGGACAGAACTAAGTGCAGATGTGCAACACTGGAGACCTGACAAGCGAGCCGACAGTCAGGACTCCCCGTGGAGTGACAGAGCAACCAGCGAGACTGGACAGAACTACAAGCAGATGTGTACCACTGCAGACCTGACAAGTGAGCTGGCAGCCAGGACTCCCCATGGAGTGACAGAGCAACCTGTGAGACTGGACAGAACTACGTGCAGATGTGCAACACTGCAGGCCTGAGAAGCGAGCCGGCAGCCAGGACTCCACGCGGAGTGACAGGAAAGCATGCTATTGGTCAACAGCGAACAGTCAATAAATATGGTTATTGGAGCTGAGTAACGTTTGAGTCACCGGTGGTTAACGAGGAATTGGAGAGAACTATATTGTTGGTAATAATAATAATAATATCGTATGGCCTCGGTTGCCGGGTGCAAGCTTTCTTATTTGCGCCCAGAAGGCAGCTTGTATGTCGAATTTTAATGTTCCTTGGAGCGCTATGAAAGTATAGGAGGTTAGATATCTAAGCTCCTTGACACTATAGCGCTTTCTAGTAGCGAAATGAGAAACTTAATTGTGTTAGCGGAAAATCCCGAGATTAATTTTGCCATTATGAACATGGCCTACTGAATTCAAATGGGATCTTTAACATGCCAACAACGTATGACATGCGTGTCGTGATTTTTGTCGACTTTCAAAAAAAAACACTCACCCCGGCCAGGAGTGAACCTGCAAGCTGGGGGGGTTGGTAGTGCGACACGATAACCACTCACCCACCGTGGCAAACATATTGTAGATGAGAAGAATGGAGTGGCGAAGGGGTGTAGGATCTGGGAACTGGCGGACAGCGTTCAAGGCCAGTGTCAACAAGTACGTCTCTCGTGTTCATCTTTCGCGCACTCAAACTGACTATTTGTTATTTTTGTTAATTGGCAGATGACCTCGTAGTTCCACCCCTTTAAACAACAATAACAACTACAACCTGCCTCGGCTCGTCCTTCACCTCACCTCTGTACAGCTGGCTTTGGTGGCGTAGTTGGTAACATGCTGAGATTTTATGCCCAAGATCGCGGGTTCAAACCCGGCCAAACTCGTCGGATATTTTGAGAGCGTTAAAAATCCCTCAGTATGCCTTCCTTTGGAGGGAAAGTAATGCCAGCGGACCCATGTCATAGATTTATGGCATTTAAAAGAACCTTCCACTAACTACAATTGTGTGAAGCTAAATTTGTAAGTTAGATTTGATTAACACATTATTAAGTTACAACATTCACCACAAGGTGCAGGCAGCGGTGGTATCTAGTAGCCAAGTTCACAGCTAGGTGTCGTTGACATTAGGATTTGTTAGCAAAAGTAGGAGCTACTTGAAATTGATCGCCTGCAGTCCTTACCCTGAATTACAGATAACACACACTTAAATAATAATAATAATATCGTATGTCCTCGGGTGCCGGGTGCAAGATTTGTAATTTGACACCCAGAGGGTAGCTTGCATGTCGAATTTCGTTGTTCCTTGAATCACTCTGAAAGTCAAGGAGGTTAGATATCTAAGCTCCTTGAACGATATAGCGCTTTCTAGTAGAGAAATGAGGAACTCTGTGTTGGCGGATCCTCCCGAGATTTATTTTGCCATTATGAACACGGCCTACTGAATTCAAATGGGTTCTTTGACATGCCAACATCGTATGACATGCATGTCGTATTTTTGCCGCCTTTCAAAAAATATCACTTACCACGGCCAGGAGCGAACCTGCAATCATGGGATTAGTAGACCGACACGCTATCCACTCGCCCACCGTGGCAAGCTACACACTAATACAGTCATCATAATTAACACCGAACTATCGATTTTAAGAAATTTCACCAGTCATAAACATTTATGTTGGCACCTGTATTATAACGATCTCTATTATAACACAATCGATTGTCAATGAATATGGTAGTTCAAGATACAGTCAGAACAATCGATATTCGAAATATCGAATTTCTACTGTACTCTGCCGAGTAGACTAGTAATCAAGTTACCATGGCAACGAATGACGTCTGTGTATAGGGAGACTGCTTCCCTTCGTCCATCACCTCACGTCTGTACAGTTGGTTGGTTGGTGGGTTGGTTACTCAGTTTAGGGGCTGCGACACCGTGGTGTACTTTGGGTGTGTGTAGAATCTGTCTGATAACCGGTGTTAACTGTGATGGCTGTATTAGTGTGTGTTATCTGTTTTTAATTCACTCAAGGACTGCAGACATTCGATTTCAAGTAGTTCCAACTTTTGCTACCAAACGCCACCGTCAACGACCAACTAGTTCTGAACATTGTAACTAGATGCCACCGCAGTCGGCTCCTGGCGACGAACGTTGGAACCTAAGAGCGTTAGTCAAATCTAACCTATAATCACACAAGGGTAATTAACGGAAGATTCTTTTAAATGCCATAAATTTATGACATGAGACCACCGGCTTTACTTCCCCTCCGAAGGGGGCATAGAAGCTGAGCATGCTAACAAATACGCCACCGAAGCCGCTCCCCTGTATAGTACACGGGACTGATGACTATGATGTCCCAAACCGCTTCACTACGCCTTGAGATGGAGATATCGTTCTGACTTCCTGGTTGAGGGGAGACTGTGCCGTTCAAACACTGACGGCTAGTCCGTGGGTGTGGGAAGTGAAGTGAGATTGCTGTGGTCGGCGGGGGCGGGGGTGGGGGGTTGAGAGCAGCTGACCTGACCTTCACCCTGAGCGGTAATGCTACCAACCACCTGTAGCGACCAGCACAGCACAGGGGTGATCAAAAACAAGCGCGCATGGCATCCTCCTCTCTAATTAAAGCAAAGAAACAGCACAGCTGCTTCTTACAAGGGTTTGGGTTACAGTATCTCCTTACCTTTCACGTTCATACGTGAATGATAGAAACATATTATAATTAGTCTATTATTATTATTATTCATCTTCCTCCGTCACACCTGACTAACAAGCGCGATTGAACTTATTTAGCTGATGGCATTGCCTTTCTCTTCTCCCAAAATCTCTTCATCTTCTCGCTATGGCTTCTCTTGCGAATTTCTGACCACGTTTTGTTGGTGATAGTGCTTGGATGGTCTACAAAGCGGTGATTATCGACTAATTCTCTGAACTTAGCTCTGCCTAGTACAATGTCATCTGTGATGCCTAGTTCCTGAAGATCTTTTCCAACTTCAAGCAGCCAGGTGTTTTTAACTTTCATTGACAGGGCAAGGTTAAGAATCCTTTTGGTCTGTCTCTGATTGCCCATCCTGAGGATATGCCCGTAAAATTTCAATCGACTTTTCCTAAATGTGTCTGAGATTTTCTCCGAGTGCTGGGATTTTCTTTTCATCCAGATTCCCCCTGTACAGACTGGTCCAAAAATGTTTCAGGATTTCCTTTCTTGCTTTTCCACATCTTTAACTAATGATCTTCTCCCAATAATCAGCTTTCTAGAAGCATATAGTGCTTCAGGCCTGATTACAGTGTTATAATGCCGTAATTTTGCATTTGTGGATATTGATTATTAGTGTATTATTATTATTATCGATTTTTCTTCTTTGGAAGAGCGTGCGAACTTGAGCCAATCACAGCTTTACTTCCTTTTGCTCCTCTCTTTTCTTCCCAAAACCTCTTCCTACTGTGTTTCTTGTTCCTTTGCTCCGGCCATTTTTCCCTATTGTTTCTTTTCTTGAGACATTCAATTTTCTTGTTTCTGATTTTATTTCTGAATTGGTTTTTGTCCTTAATATTGTCTTCAAGAGATTTTGAATCGTTCCAGGTCATCCTGTGTTTCTCTCATCCAACTAACCTTTAATTTACATGTCTTCTTCTTCTTTTCGTTTGGGTCTACTGAGGACCACGGGGCTCGTTTTGACTTCTTGGAAGGAATTTATGTTTCTTCTTAGCCCAGGCAGCTTTCATCTTCTGGCTGAGTGTCTGCTTTCTTTCCTGTGTCCACTTCGGTCTGGTAGTCCCTGTACTCTTCCTGCTGGTGAGAGACTCTGGAAAGACACCATGTTGAATCATCTGTCGGAATTGTGATCGATCCTGTATGTTTTTTGATGAAATTCCAAGTTGCTGTAGGTCTGACTTCACTGTGGTGACCCATTTGTTTTTGGACGCTTTCCCTCTTCCTGTTGTGGTGAAGATCTGGCTGGTAAGTCTAATTGGACCCATGCGTGTCAGATGTCCGTAGAAAGCTAATCGTCTCTTCCTCATGGATGTGACGATATCTTCTTGATGATCATAGAGCTCATTGTTGTGCCTGATCCTGTAAATACCACCCTCTTCCCTTATTGGTCCTAAAATCCTTCTAAGTATTTTCCGTTCCTTGAGCTCTAGTTTCCTCAGTGGGCCTTTCCGGTTCATCAGGAGACACTCAGAGGCATATAGAACGGAAGGTCTTACTACTGAGTTGTAATGTAGAAGTTTAAGGTTTTTAGAGAGGCATTTGGATGTGTAGATGCTCTTACAGGAGTGGTAGACCCTTTCCAGTTTCGTGCATCTAGTGTCTATTGCTAAGGTCTCACTCTCGTTTGCTGGAATCCACTCCCCTAGGTACTTCACTGCAGGAACTTTTTGAATTGCGGTGTCTTTCACAAGAATAGTAGATGGGGCTCCCTTTATATTTGTCATGAACACTGTTTTTTGTATACTGACCTTCAAGCCAGTTTTAGCTGCTATGTAATAGAGGCTCTGTAGTTGGTGAGTAGCTTCTTCTATGTTGTTCGCTAACAAGGTAAGGTCGTCGGCAAAGGCCAGGCAAGGTACATTGAGATTGTCTTTCTTGTACCCAATTTGCAGTCCTGTTCCTGATGGCAGCGTGGTAGTCCATTCCCTGATGATCTTCTCAAGTACACAATTGAAGAGAATACAAGAAATGCCATCACCTTGTCTAACTACTGTTTGGATAGAGAAGCTGTCTGAGAGTTCACCTCTGAACTTGACTTTGGAGGTCGTAGTCTTCAGTGTAGCCTGGATTAGTCTGGTGGTCTTCGCATCCAGTCCTAATTCCCATAGAGTGGAGAAGAGGGTCTGTCTGTCTATTGAATCATACGCCTTCTGGAAATCCACTAGTATGACTAGCCATCGATGTCCGCCGCAATTCTTGTACCTTAAGATTGTCTTGAGGTTCTGTATTTGCTCTATGCATGATCTATTTGCACGAAAACCGGCCTGATATTCACCTAGTTGGGAATCTAGTTGACTAGTAACTCTGGTTAGCAAGGCTTTAGATATTATCTTGTATGTGACAGATATTAGAGATATGCCTCAGTAGTTATCAAGGTCAATCCTACTACCTTTCTTGTGTAGAGGATGGATCACAGTTGAGGTCCATTCCTCAGGTAAGGTCTCCGTTGCCCAAATGTCCTGCATGATTTGATGGAGGTTTTGTATTGATTGTTCATCAGCATGTTTCCACATTTCTGCAACTATACCGTCTTCACCTGAGGCCTTGTTGTTCTTTAGGCTCTTGATAATCTCCCTTATTTCTTCTATGGTTGGCGGTAAGGAGTCTGGATTTCTGGAAGGAGGGTCATGGAAGGTGAGTCTCTCTTCAGGTTCCTCTGCATTGAGGAGCGTCTTGAAATACCCTGCAAGGGTACTGGTGCAATCCTTGTTGTTGTACTGAAGTTTTCCATCAGGTCCACGAAGATGAAGGGTAGGAGCTTTGTATTGTGTCGACTGTTTTCTGAGTTCTCTGTAGAAATCCCTCGAGTTATGTCTTTTGAAGTCCTCTTCTGCCTGTTTTATTAGAGCCTTATTATGGTTCCTCTTGGTTTGTCGCACTATATTGGAAGTTATTTTTCTTTGTGTAAGAAAGGCCTGGTAGTTAGCTTCATTCTTGCACTGGTTCCAAGTGACCCAGGCTCTACGCCTTTCTTCTATAGCCTGGTCACATGGAGTCGTCCACCAGGGATGCTTGGCTTTGTTGGATGAGGCAGGCATGGTTTTTTGAGCGGCATCCCGTAGAGCCTTTTGTAGGTTGGACCAACCTTGCTTCTCTGTGTTTTCCTTCAGGGTGGCTTGGAAACCACAGTCTTCATCACTGTTTGAGGACGTTGAACTTTGGTATTTTACCAACTTTGGAGGTATTTGGTGGTCTCCTAATTGGCTGCAGGTTGGTTTTCACCAGAGATAAGTAATGGTCTGAGTTTAAGTTAGCTACCCTTAGCACTTTGACATTTTGTATCTCTTTGTGATACTTTCTGTCCATAGCCACATGATCCAACTGGAACTCTCCTAGCATTGGATTTGGGCTCTTCCAAGTCTTGGCCTTCCGAGGCAGGCGTTTGAAGGCAGTTGATTTTAGGACCAGGTCATACTTATCGCAAAGATCTATGAGGCGTTCTCCATTTTTATTGGTCCTCTTATGGGCTGGATAGAGGCCCACTATCCGACGATATTTTTTCTCCTTGCAAATTTGTGCGTTAAAATCACCCATGAGTATGGTTGTATGATGTTGTGGAATCTTGTCAAGGGTTTCTTCTAGAACACTCCAATATTGCTCAACTGACTCTAGGTCTTTTCTGTTTGTGTCGTTTGTGGGTACATGAAAGTTCATTATGGTATATGCACTATTGCGGAACCTTAAAGATATTGAAGAAGTCCTACCATTAGGCGAAATGAACCCTATTATGTTATCAACGATACTATGATGTACAGCAAAGCCAGTGCCAAGGTGAGGGACGTTCTTGATCACTCTGATGCCTGGTTTCCCTTTGTAAATCCTGTATCCTTGAGATTCTATTGCATCTTCGTCCGTGAATCTAGTCTCTTGCAGTGCTGCTATCTTGATGTTATGCTTGTCCAGCACATCCAGGGTATGTTTCATTTTACCTACCTTTAACATGGAGTTGATGATAATTGTAGCTAGGTAGGTGATATTTCTCTTATTTCTTGGCTGTTGCGTATACGGCGGAGCACATGAAAGTGCAGGCTCCCCAGAGTCCGATGGCCTGCATGCCCCATGAGTGGGGGTGGATTGGTTACCACCTGGGGTATTCTCTATGTTAATGTTTCCCTTCATGTTGAGTTCAACGAGTAAGTAGGTAGGCCACCCTAAAGGGCGACGGGTTGTTTACCATCAAGGTAGTTAGCCCTGAGGTTTATAATAGCAGCCGCTCCTAACATGGAGAACAGACGCTGTTTGCAGCTGCTCGATTCGAGTCAGACGCTGCTCCCTCCTCCTTTCTCAACCGGGCTTGGGACCGGCTATGGCGGAGTTTTAATTTACATGTATTATTATTATTATTATTATTATTAATAATAATAATAATAATAATAATAATCGGCTTCTGTGGCGTAGTTGGTAGCATGCTGAACTGCTATGCCCAAGATCGCGGGTTCGTACCCAGCCAAAGTCATTGGATTTTAAGAGCGTTAAAATCCATCAGTATGCCTTCCTTCGGAGGGGAAATAAAGATAGCGGGCCCATGTCATAGATTTATGGCATGTAAAAGAACCTACCACTACAATTGGTACTGTGTAGCTAAATTTGTAGGCTATTTGGTGACAAACTCTCTATCAAGTTCCAACGCACGCCGCTGGGTAACAGTGACATCTGGTAGCGACATTTGGAACTACTTAAAATTGAACTTCTATTCTTCTTCATTCATTTCATCTGTCATTAACTCCTCTCGTGAGGTTGGCGTCAGGAAGGGCATACGGCCGTAGAAACCATCAACCACGTGAAATTTCATCGCATCTCATACCCGACCCCGTTGGAAACGTAATGAATAAGGGGTAGATATAGACTATTAATAGACTAATAGCTATCAAAACAGTTGCTGGACTTTCTTCATGGACTTCTATAGGCTAAACCAACGAGTGCGACAGGGTTTTGGTCTCTCCCCTCTCCTTTTCATAATCTACAAGAATCACAGTATTAAATAAACAACACAAGGGATGATCAGAAACTAAGGTGACAAAGGATGCAGTGAAACGTGTACATTTTATTTCATACAACCAACTGATAGTACAGGGAGATCCTTTTGCTGGAGCGGGGCCGGCGACCGGCTGCCGGACGCGCGCGCCTTCCGCCAGCCAACAGAGCTCTGGTAGCGGCTAGCGCGCAGGCGAGATAACCAGGGTCATTAAAGTCATTAAGTCACTAAACTTTCATCAACGAGGGTGTGAAGTGTCCGCATACAGATAAGAAGGTAACATAAACAACAGCTTCTTGCAAGATTTAATTAAAGAAGCACAGATGCTTTTAAAATCATTTTATATGATCTTGTCGACTTCGTCGTTACGCTGGGGTCTGGCGTTACGTTACGGTGACGGGACGAAATGTATCCAGATGCACTGAGGTGTGTGACGTCATAGTACCGCTTGTTGCATGTGTTCCCCGAGAATCTCTACTTCGTTAGTATAAGACAAAAATCCCCGATTCTTGGATGTCACGGGTAATCTCGAGAACCACTGGATGGATTTTGATGCGGGTTTCATAATTCTGTAAAGGATATCTCGAGAAAAGATTCTGTAGAAAATAATTTATGTATCATCAAAGGAAGCCAAGCAGTAACGATTTCAGTGAAAAAGTCGAAAACAAACTTGGCGTCCGTGCACATCTTAAGCTTACGCTGGGCAAACCGTTAAAAATATCAATATACTATGAGCGTAAGAATTAGTCAGCATGAAAAGTTCTACAAAAAAGTTCGCGAGAGCATATCTCTATCTTCAATACATCGCCCACTATAAGTGTTTTTAGACTGGTTGGAAGGGGCACGTCATCCAGCCATCTCCCCCCGCACGCTTGACCTTGCGTTGCCCTTGGTTTGCGCTTGCCGTTCGCGAGTAATTTGAAACAAGGTAAACTATCATAAAGCAAGATAAGTATTATGCAGATAATTTTCTAACATGTCAAAGAGTCTTTGACTTCGAGCGAAGCGAGAAGCCTCCAGCCTTTCAAGCATTTTTCAGCATTTGTAGCATTTAAAATGATACCAAGTTCTCGCCTTTCAGACTGACTGTCACTTTTTATTTCTTGGGAATCTGCATGACCTCACGTCACCAGTTAGTTAATGGTTAGAACTTACCTTTCCACAGAAGACGCTGAAAATGTTCTTCTTCAGCTGACACCTCGGTCTCGCCGTGTTCATTGACTGGACCCTGGATTTCCCTAAAAATCTTCCTTTCCTTGGTCTCCTGTTTTTCCATTATGCCTTTTTTATTCATGGTGAGACATTCCGCTGCGTACAAAGCTTCTGGCCGGATGACCGTGCATAGTGCTTGAGTTTTGCATTCAGGGATATACAGTAGGCTAGATATTTTGTTGTACACATTCTTAGTTAGATGGTAGCCATTTCAATTATATTCAAGCGTGGCACAAAAGCCTCGTTTTCGGACATTCACCAAGATACTTAAAATATTATTATTCTTTTTTCGTTCAGGCCAGCTGTGGACCACGTCATTTCAACTGCTTCCGTCTTTGGGCCTTGATCTTAGCCCATTGTTAACGCATTCGCTGCCTGTAAAACTCCTTTCTTTCATCAGACCAATTCTTGCCGGTTTTTAATTTCGCTTTTTCTTGGAATTGGTGGTGTGCCCCATAATGTCTGCGTGGGTGATCCCTACTTCTTGCAAATCCTTGTCTACCTCACGAAACCAGAGGCCTTTGGTTTTCTTGTTATGAAAACAGGTAAATATCCGATTGGCGATTCATTCGGGTTTAATACGAGTTCAGTGGTCATTGAAAGATATTCTTCTCTTCCGAATTATTTGATATATCCTTTCTACATAATGGTTCAGCTCAAAGTTATGTAGACATTATTATTATTATTACCCAGAACACTGCCCTCACTGTGAAGGATGGAAGAAGTGAGACATCTAATGATGACTGTCGCCAGATATAAAGATGTCCTCAGGAAGCAAGGAATGTTACCTTACACGGTCAAGACACAGGTCGTGCGGTGTCGCAGCAAAAACAGGTCAAGAGACATGTCTCCTGACTCGCTGAACAGTTGAGTGTGTGTGTTCACAATGGCTTAATTCGAACAGTTAATAAATACCTCAATTTACCAATAGAGCGCGCCATGGTAGCGCAAGACCGCCCACTGGCTGGCTAAGTTACCGCGAGCACAGGAGTAGGTAGCATTGGATATTACTCGTACAGACCAAGGGTGAATTCAGAAATATAGGAGCCTATGTCTACCACTTATTAATCCCGTTTCCACAAGGCTGATGTTTATACGACCAGATGCCCTTCCTGACGCCAACTGTAAAATCATAAATGTATCTAATGGTATATACGGCATGTACGCCTTAATTGCAATCCCTTTCTGGATTTTTTTTTAAATTTTATTTTTTTAATCGAGTTTACCCTCCTAGGTGGTGGCTCCCACGGACTCAGCGAGGGAACTCACCCCTCCCGCCATTTCAGGCAGTGTCCTAGAGCTGGGAACATCTGGTCGGAGTGGATACAACTGGTGAGGTGTGATCAGCACATCGCCCAGGCGGCCTCACCTGCAAAGCGAACAGGGGAAGGGAAGATTAGGATGGATAGGCAAGGGAAGGAGGCGGCCGTGGCCTTACAGTAGGAACCATCCCGGCATTTGCCCGAAGACGAAGTGGGAAACCACGGAAAACATCTTCGAGGATGGCTAAGGTGGGAATCGAACCCCCTCTACTCATTTGGGCCATCCGAGGCTGAGGAGACCCCGTTCCAGTTCTCGTAGCACTTTTCAAATTTCGTGGCAGAGCCGGGAATCGAACCCAGGACCTCTGGGGCGGCAGCTAACGATGCTGATGAAATGTATTTGCCACCTCAAATTTTCCTTTGCTTTCCCGATTCATTTTTTTCTTCTTTGCAAATATTAATAGATTTTATATATTCAGCATTATTTCTGTTTATTTGCAATGTATGTAACGGACAAATTAAAAATCAAAACAAGACAAAGAAGTTTCCGCATAAGGACTTGACCCCACGACCCTCGGATTACCGTTGTATTCTCATTCCGCTGCGCCAACCGCTTCCTGGAAACTACGCTAACATGTGTGGATCATACCTCGCCCGACCAGCGCCAAAAATACTATTTTTAGCCTACTTTTCACATTCTGCAAAAATGAGGAAAAAGTAGACTTATGAGATCGATCCGAGCAAATGTCTGTCTGTCTGTCTGTCTATCTGTCTGTCTGTGTGTGTGTGTGTGTGTGTGTCCCCTATCAACTCCTAAATGGCTGCAGCAATCAAAACCAAATTTGGTATGAGTAAAGATCTACGTCTGAATATCTCAAGGCCATATTTGAAAATGATGTCAGTGCTACCAACTGCTGAAAAACCGCAATTGAAAATAGCGCTCCATGTTGGATATCTTGGAAGGTATGCATGGGAGCTATACCAAAATTGGCACACATATAGATAATAAAATTTCAGAATAATTTCCAGGAGGCCAAAGATGACAGTGTTGCCAAAATGATTCTAAGCCTGCTGATAGGTCCAATTTTAAATGCATTTAACTTCTACAATTTTTAAATGCATATAACTTCTACACGATCAATTGAAATTCAACCACATTTCCTATGTAGGCTATGACTGAGTGCATTCTTAGGAGCCAACTATTAGTAAATGCTCTCTCTATTTATTAGCCTACTTTTCACATTTTGCAAAAATGAGGAAAAAGTAGACTTATGAGATCGATCCGGGAAAATGTGTGTCTGTCTGTCTGTCTGTCTGGCTGTGTGTGTGTGTCCCCTATCAACTCCCAAACGGCTGCAGCAATCAAAACCAAATTTAGTATGAGTAAAGATGTGCACCGGAATATCTCACGACCATATTTGAAAATGATGTCAGTGCTACCAACTGCTGAAAAAACGCACTAGAAATTTGAGCTCCATGTTGGATATCTTGCAAGGTATGCATGAGAGCTATTCCAAAATTGGCACACATGTAAATAATTCTATTTCAGTTTAAGTTCCAGAAGGCCAACCATGACAGTGTTGCCAAAATAATTTTAAGCCTTCTGATAGGTCCAATGTTTAAATGCATATAACTTCTACACTATCAATTGGATTTCAACCAAATTTTGTATGTAATATATGTACATAAACATATATGACTGAGCGTATTCTTGAGAGCCACCAGGGCTGCCAACTGTTAATAATTGCTCTCTATATTTTTCTTTATCAAAATACCAATATATCAGAAAGTATGCAAGCCAACAGCTTTAAACTATGCACACGTATATTCTGACATTTTAGATTAATTTGGAGTAAGATATATACGCCAGTTCTACCAACATGATTATAAGCCTGCTGATAGTACCAATTTTTAAATACATGTAACTTCTATACTATCAGTTGGATTTCAACCAAATTTCGTATGTTCTTTGTGTAGCATAACAGATATGACTATAAGTATTGTTAAGAGCAATCAGGGCTGCCAACTGTTAATAAATGCTGTCTATATTTTTTTACCCTAATATCAATATATCAGAAAGTATGCAAGCCAACAGCTCTAAACTTTGCACACGTATAGCACCTGACATTCCAGATTAATTTGGAGTAATTAATACAAGGCAGTGCTGCCAACACGATTCTATGCCTGCTGATATGTCCAATTTTAAAATGCATGTAACTTCTATACTAACAAATGGATTTCATCCAAAATTGAACAACAAGATATCATAATATTTCAGATTATTTCTGACCAGCACACGCATGGTATTGTTGGTAACATGCTTTTACGCGTGCTGATAGATCCAGTGTCTAACTGTATGTAACGTCCATTGGACTTCAACCTAATTTTGTATTCTGTACCTTAAGAGATGGAACTAAGAATATATTCAGTCGCCAGGCTGGCAACTGTAGTGCTCTATTAGGCTATATTATACCAGGTATATTTTGAACTAATTAGATATTTCGATATTACCAACTTAATTTCGTCATTATTCTAGATAGGTTCATATACTGTAGAATAATCATTGGCATGAAAAGTAGGCTGTATAGTTCTTCATGGAACTTCTTGTTTTTTATCGAAATGTATACAAAAGAGTATGTGAGCCGACACCTTTAAACTAAAATGCGGATTTTGATAGCTAGTCAAACTTTTATTCTTGATTTTCTAAAATAAATAAAATGAGAGTTTGAACATTTTGGGAAAGAACAGTATCCATCTAACGGCAAAACCCAGAGCAATTATAGTTTCTATACATGTTAAGTATATGTGTTTTAACAATCAGCTTGAAGAAATAAAAACTTTGTCGCAAGGGACTATTTTTACGCCACCACTTTTTTAATACAAAAATAGGAAATAACTAAAAAAACACTAGTAAATCATAAATTAGAACATTAGATGCCAGCAATGTCGCCTCCGTAGCGTAGCGGTCAGCATGGTTAGCTGCCGCCCCGGAGGTCCTGGGTTCGATTCCCGGCTCTGCCACGAAATTTGAAAAGTGGTACGAGGACTGGAACGGGGTCTACTCAGCCTCGGGTGGCCCAAATGAGTAGAGGGGGTTCGATTCCCCCTCAGACATCCTCGAAGTGGTTTTCCGTGGTTTCCTACTTCGTCTTCGGGCAAATGCCGGGATGGTACCTACTGTAAGGCCACGGCCGCCTCCTTCCCTCTTTCTAGCCTATCCATCACAATCTTCCATCCCTTCCCATCCCTCATGAGGCCCCTGTTCGCTTTGCAGGTGAGGCCGCCTGGGCGAAGTGCTGATCACACCTCTCCAGTTGTATCCATCCTGACCAGATGTTCCAAGCTCCAGGACACTGCCCATAGAGGCGGTAGTGGTGAGTTCCCTCGCTGAGTCCGTGGGAACCACCAACCTAGAGGGTAAATTGACTAAAGAATAAAAAAAAAAAGATGCCAGCAACAGTCTATGCAACAATTTGGTAATGTTATGATGAAAACTGAGGAGGTTGAAAAATTCTGTCATACCGCTTCTTAAATCGTAACTCATAGCGTAACATATTTTTTCACCAAAATGTTCCTAAAGGATTGGAGCGTCAAATAAAATATAAATTGAAAAATCGATTTTTTGAAGGTGGTAAGCACTCTCAGACCCCTTAAGGTAAAATGGTTTGGAGACCCCTGTAGAGGAATTTAATTGTAATTGTATCAAATAAATCATCATAAACATTGCAATGCAGTAACCAAAGCGAACTTCAACTGCTATGATACAGCACAACATTGGATCTTTGTCCAAAGTACGGAGGAATATACTAATAATTCTTCACGATACGGGAGGAGCCCGATATCGGGAACAGTAGGCTACGTTCCATTGAGAGGATGTACCATTGTGCTTCCTTCATATCGGTATCTTTCTTCTCACCAGCCGCTTTGTCTTCCGCAATATTTTATCATCACTTCCTCCTCACCCCCTTATGTTCATTCTTTTCATTATTTCAGATACCGACAGTAGTGGCTGCGCGGGCTAAAGCGCTGCGTTAGGTCAAGGGGCCAAGCTCTCTGCTGACTCGGTAGACGCGTGGGTTCGAGCCCCACCGTCGGCTGTCCTTGAAATGGTTTTCCGTGGTTTCCCATTTTCAACACCAGGCAAATGCTGGGACAGTACCTTCTGACAGGCCACGGCCGCTTCCTTCCACATCTTTGCCCAGTTTCATTCATCTTCATCAATTCCATCTCTCATCCCGACGCGCAGGTCGCCCACGGGCGTCGACTAGAAAGACCTGCACTCGGCCTCTCAGGAGGCTACACGACAAAAAAAAAAAAAAAAAAAAATTTTCAGATCAGCCTTTTTTCTCTCTCTCTCTCTCATCTCCTCTTTGCAATAATAGACTTCTATTTTCTTTGTGTCTGTTGTGATTCATTTCCCCTTTTTTATATTCCTTTTTCTGGTAAAATATGAACACAGATTACGATAGAGTGTATTGGAGCTTAATATATAGACAGGCCAAAAGGGAGAAGGGTTATTAGAGAAAGAAAAAGCATGTGTAAATGCACCCTGGCTGCCATCATTGATTTAAAACACCTCCAGTGCATTCATTGCCAGGTGTCTTGTATACATTCTATGAGAAAAAAATGTCAATCCTAGATTTATTGTATAATGATAACAACAACAACAACAATTACAATGTACAATAATAATAATAATAATAATACAAATTGTGCAATCTGCAAACACCAGCATAACCTCACCTATGCCATCAAGAAGAGACGCCTGGATTCCTACGGTCACCTGTATAGAATGGACCAGTACAGGCTGTTTTATAAGATCTTCAAGATTGCCAAGGAGGGTAAAGCCACTGGGTTGCTGTAGATCAAACTAATTGAGAAGGGTCTTGCTGAACTTAATATTCAGCAAGACACAATAAATGACAGGAGTTTGACAGTTGAAACCAGGCCTTTGCTCACATCCATTACAGAAGTTCACCACAACACGTCCAGGAAATGGTCCGAGGAACGTAAGATAGAGTTCAGCAAGAAGATGAAAGATTACTGGTCCAATAGAAAGGCTCAAATTTTCAGCACAAAAGCAGAAAGAACACCAGAAGTGGCAGACAACAAGCACCGTGGTCCATAGGTGACTCAAACAACCAATGAATAATAATTATAATGATAATAATAAATTCAAGTATCTCTACTTAGTGTAAAACCAAGTCCACGATTCTTGGATGTCACGGGTAATCTCGAGAACCACTGAATGGATTTTGATGCGGTTTTCACCATTCTGTAAAGGATATCTCGAGGAAGGTTTCTGAAGAAAATAATTAATTTATGACCAAAGGAAGTCATGCAGTAACGATTTCAGTGAAAAGTTCGAAAACATACTTGGCGTCCGTGCGCTTTTTAAGCTTACGCTGGGCAAACCGTTAAAAATATCAACATACTATGAGTGTAAGTATTGTTCAGAATGAAAAGTTCTACAAAAAAGCCCGGGAGAGCATATCTCTATCTTCAATACATCGTCTACTATAAGTGTTTTTACGTTTTCATTTCTTCCAACCATCTCCATTCAGTTACTGAGGCGGCAGTTTACGAGCTAAGTAGGGGCGAGTCTATCACCCCATTTACAGCTTAGCTAGCGGACGAGCTTATTGTCCCAGATACAGCCAGCAGCAAACAATCGAGTCGTGTTGAGTTAAAAACTTTAGAGAAGAGTGGTTGTGTTTGGAGTTTCCCTGTAAGTGCAACTCGGATTTTCTTCATTTCGCCTGTGAACGTTTCGTTCCTCAAAATTCACAGCCAAGTTAAGATTGGACGGAAGGGGGATTTGTGTTTCATGCACCTCGCCATTCTTAAATTACGTCTGACAAGAATTTGTTGCACATGCATCTCCATGATAATATAATTAATAGTCCAGTCAGTGATTTTAACCCATCATGCCGAGACGTAAAACGGATATTGGTCGTTGTTCATTGACATTGAAAAAAGAAAGCGCTTATCACCTAATGCATTCATAACTGTTCCCGGGCGAAGCCGGTTCGGGTTGCTAGTTTAGGATAAGTAATTCAGTCATACGGATTGAACCGTGAAGCAAATAAAGAGAGAATTTCAGAATTACAGAAGGCCAGGAACAGATATTTAAAAAAATCAATATCCCGGAATGCTAAATTACGACATTATAACACAGTCATCAAACCTGAAGCATTATAATCCTTGCTAATTGGAGGCAGATGTCTTATTAAGGACATAGAGAAACACGAGAGGAAAATATCGAGGTAAATCTTTGGTCCAATCTACGTAGAAGGAATTTGATGAAACGGAAGTCTCAGGAGCTATATCATCACTCTGAAAGGATCACCGACACATTCAGGAAAAGGTCACATTATTCTCATGACCGATCACAGACTGATGAAGAGGATTCGCAACCTTGCTCTCTCAATGAAAGTCAAGAACAAGGAAACAGAGGAAGATCTTCAGGGAGTTGGCATCGTGGAGGAAATCATACAAGACAGATCCAAATTCAGAACAGTTGTCAACAACTATCATTATGCGGAGAAAATCAGTTTCAGTACCAGGAAACCATGGACTGAAGAACGGAAGAAACTCTTCAGTGCTCAGATGAAGAGATTTTGGAAGAAGAAAAGATCAACATCATTTGCTAAATGAGTTCTCTCGCGCTCCTTAGATGGGCATAACGGTGTGAAAATAATAATAATATTCATTGTAACCAATAATAATAATAATAATAATAATAATAATAATAATAATAAGTATAATAATAATAATGAAATCTCGTAAAGCAACTGAGAAATTATCTAATCTTGCGGCGGACATCAGAAAACCAAGATTGAAGTTTTATGGACATGTTCAAAGACTGAAGAATATACCGTGGATTCAGCAAGTCAAACAGGATTTGGAGAAGGCCCAAGTAAGAACAATGGAAGTCTTTGACAGGAACCTGTTCCGATGTAGGGAGGATGGATGGAATTTAACACCAGAGAATGACGCTCCAAAGAGACCAGGAACCAAGTGGATTGAGGAAAGGAAGATGGCCCACGGAGAGAGAATGAAAGCTATATGGAAGACCAGAAAGGCGAATCATAATAGTACTTCGTGAGCCATCTGGGTGCATTCGCACGTAATAATAATAATAATAATAATAATAATAACAGAAAAGAAGCCAAAGAAGCTCTAGAGACGCTACATGAAATCTCTGCCAAAACAGGGTTACAAATCTCATTCGAAAAAACACAGTTCATGGACACAAAATCTACAGACAAGCACCCACTGGAAACCAAGTATGGAACAAGTAGTTCCGTGAAGAACTATACAGCCTATTTTCATATATCCTACTTATGTTAACTGCCACAATCAACATACAAAATTTCAGTTTAATTGCTGTAACAGATTCGTAGATATTGAGAACCGTCTAAATATTTCAGATGGTCGCCAAGTTGGATTTATATTTTTGTACTATTACATTAAGATTATTGTGTACGTGTGGTATTCAAACTTCAATCGCATGATTAGACAACAAGAAGTAAAAACGAGATTTTAAAATTACGCACAGCAGCCATCTTGTGATAATGCAAACCATTGAAATAAATTAGATGCCAGTGGATCAACATTTGTATAAGCATTTAACGTGCAACGTTTCACGGCACTCGGATAGTTAATTCGCGAGAAACGTCCATTTAAATATTTATACTTCGCGTCGCCGCCATGTTGGATTTGTGCTCACCAGGTTCCTGAAAGTCCTATAGGTGAACATATGTTCATAGTCTCTATGAACATTAAAAAATTCAGTTTGGTTGCTGTAAAAGATTCATAGATATTGAGAACCGTCTAAATATTTCGGGAGCTCACCATTTAGGAGTGTTATGTGTATAGGCCATAGAGTTATGTACCATTCAAGGACAATTATTGCCTAGGTTCATTATTCAAACTTTCACTTCGATCGCATGATTACGACACAAGAAATTAAAACTTAATTTTAAAATTTCGCACAGCCGCCATCTTGAGGTTATGTAAGCAATTGAATTAAATTAGATGGCAGTGCATTACAATCTGCAAAATCAATTACTGTACCACATTTCACTGCGCTCAGAGAGTTAAATCACGAGAAAAGTCTATTAAAATATTTTAAATTCGCTTGGTCGCCATGTTCGTTTCGTACTTTACAGGTTTATGAAATATACATATGTATACCTGTATCAGTACTCTTTATAACCGTACAAAATTGCAGGGTGATATCTGTAATAGTTTCGGAGATATAGAATGTCAGTGAAATATTTCGCACAGCCGCCATTTTGAGGTTATGTAAACAATTGAACTAAATTAGACTCCAGTGCATTACAATGTGTATAAACATTTGCTGTACCAAGTTTCATTACATTTAGATAGTTAAATCGCGAGAAAGGTCTATTTAAATGTCTCAACTTCGCTTGGCCGCCATGTTGGTTTTGTAGTGACCAGGTTTTTGAAAGTCTCATAGGTGAACTTCTAGTAGTGCCCTTTATCACCGTACACAATTTCATGGCGATATCGGTAATAGTTTCGGAGATATTGAATGCTAGTGAAGTATTTCGCACAGCCGCCATGTTGGATTGGAGAGACGTAACAAAATTTGAAGGGCACGGTCGAGGTCGCCGGGAATAGTGCTATGAACTTCCCGAGTTTCATTGAAATCGCTCCAGCTGTTTCGATTTTATTAGGGGGGGACACACACACGAATCACACACACACACACACGCACACACACACGGACAAAAGGTGATCTCATAAGCCTATTTATTCAAAATTGAAAATAGGCTAAAAATAACACCAGTGGAAAGTTTCAAATATCTAGGAGAGATTATACAGAAAACAGGACTGAACTTGGCATCCAATGAAGACAGGATCGCTAAATTGCAGAAAGCATACCGACTTACATGGAACCACTACAATAAAAAAAGTATTTCCATCAATGCCAAATTACGACACTACCGTACAGTTGTCTTACCAGAGGCCTTATACGCTTCAGAAACGACAGCAATCAAGGGGCGAACAAAAATCAAGGAATTAGAAAAACAAGAGAGAAAAATTCTGAGAAAGATCTACGGGCCAGTTCAGAAAGAGGGAATATGGATGAAGAGACCGACAATAGAACTGTACAAACAGACAGAGACGATTACAAACAACATAAGGAAAAGAAGGGCAAAATTTTATGGACATATACATAGGATGACCGAAGACAGACTGACCAAGAAAATGTTTAATATAGTTACGAATAGCACACTAAAAACCAATTGGGTAAAGGAAACCGTGGAAGACCTTAAGAAACTAAACATCTCTACAGAAGACATCGCAGACAGGAGCAAATACAGAGAAAAACTTAGACTACAGAAGTTTGAGCAAACTCCCAAAGAGAGACAACCAGCAAAGAGGTGGACAGAAGAGAGAAAGAGGAAACATAGTGTGTATATGAGAGGTTTTTGGGAAAAAAGAAGAAAGGTCCAGAATGAAACATGAAAATTGATTGTGTTGTAACGCTCTCCTTATGGGGAATTAACGAATAAATAAATAAATAAATAATAATAATAATAGTAATAATAATAATGGTGGCATAATGGGAGTGATATGCGCAATACATTGGATTCACCAAGTGAATCCAACTAGCCTCTGTCACTCCAACTCCAACATGTAACCTACCCGAGGTGCCACTGTTAAGCCGAGCAACCTAGTGGAAGGTTGGGTAACCAATCCCAGCGGGAAATTTGGTCGGCGAGCCGATTAGTGTTGGGGGAAATGCAAAGATGGCCAACAGCTACAACGGCGGAAGAGGAAAATAATTCCCAACGGCGAAGAAGGTGAAAGAACTATCTTTGATGCAACTTAAATCCATTAGTGTCTGTACTGGTATCCAGCGGCTAATGGTCAGCGTCTGTTAGCTCAGTGAGCTCGGCTGGAAACACGATGTTCCAAACGCCTCAACAACCTCTGGTCCTATATGGTCCTGGCACTCACCAGGCCAAACAAATCAAATACAAGCAAACATGAACTGTGCAAGCAATCACAACTCTACCCCAGGTGGTACCCAATCCACCCGTCCACAATCGCCAACTGGACTTTCGGATTCTGGGGAGTCCAGGCAAGCGCAGCAGAGAGAGTCGGAGATCTCTGGTCACCTTCCCTACAAACAGAAAACATTCATTGGAACACTAAACATTAATACCCTAGTTCAAATTGGAAAATTATACAATCTCACGCAAGAAATCGACAGACAAAAAATTCTCATTCTTGCTCTTCAAGAAACTAGAATGACTGACAACGAAACTATGGACTATCGAAATTACCGAATTTTCAAGAGAAAAACATTACAGAGAGTCGCGAAAGGTGCACCAATCTTCGGAATGGCTTTTCTTGTCCACAAATCCATCATTAATTCTGTCAAAGAAGTCACACCCGTTAATGATCGAATTATGACCATGCGCATCCAGAGCGCCAACAAGAAATACACTCTTGTCAATGCTCATGTACCTACTAACATCGACAACAAGAAAAATCCTGAAAATGTTGAAAATTTATGGAAAAAACTGGAAAAAATTATGAGTAACATTCATCAAGATGACGTGAAAATCCTGACGGGAGATTTCAATGCCCAACTTGGCAAAGAAAAAATCTATCGAAAAATCATTGGCAAATATTCTGCACACCAAATTCAAACAGCAATGGCACACGATTGGCAGACATTTGTCATCAATTCAATCTCAAAGTTATGTCTACGCATTTCAGGACACCTGCTCACAAACAGAAAACTTGGCGATCTCCCATTCAACATCTCGGTGAATACCAAATTGATCATGTTGCCATCTCCCATGCACACACTAGAACCATCCATGACGTTCAAGTCCGACGAGGGGCAAACATTGATTCAGACCATTATCTCACAAGAATCAAAATTAAATTTTCACCTATGAGGATTCATAAAAAAAATATTACATCCCAAAAATTGATACATCGAAAATTCAAGAAACAAAAATCGCAGAAGAATGGGATAAAGAACCAGTGAACAATTGGACGGACTTCTGCAGCAAAATTATCAGAAAAGCCAAAGAACTGATTTCACTAAAAAATAAAGCAAAACACCCCTGGTGGGATTCCAACTGTGATCAAGTCATAATTGATCGCCGAATCGCATTCCAAAAATACAATAGCCACAAATCTCCAGAAACTCTACAACACATTCTCGGCGTCCGCAAACAGGCAACCAAAATTATCAGGACAACTAAACGTAATTTTACAACTAAGCAACTTCAGTCAATCGAGGGTGACTTCAGGAATCACAATAATCGAGATTTTTATAAAACCTTCGGGAACAGAATTAAAGGTTACACACAGCAAAATTTGACTTTCAAGAAACAAGACGGAAGTCTCGCACTCACTAAACAAGAAAACTGTGAAGAACTAGCACGTTATTTTTCTGACCTCCTCAATTGTCCTGAACCACCTGAGCGATTTATACACACAGTCCCAGAACACATACGACCCGAAGCCAAACCACCACATCAAAAAACTCAAGAACGGAAAGACATCAGGAGACGACGGAATCATCACAGAACTATTGAAAAATCTAGGATCACGATCACTACAGGAAATCACACAGATCATTCAGGATATTTGGCGAAGTGAAAAACTACCGGACGAATGGAAATGCGCACTCATCCACCCACTCCACAAGAAAGGAGATAAATCTGATGTAAATAACTACAGAGGAATTTCCCTCTTAGGAAGCTGCATCAGAAGATAAGCCCAGCAGACCTAGGGGAAAATGGACTGACGAACGTCGAGCTAAACGTAGCGACATGATGAAAGAATTCTGGAAGAACAAGAAAGATAACAGCAACAGATCATAACTTGCTTTATGTGATCCTGTATGGGTCGAAACATACTAAATAAATAAATAAATAAATAAATAAATAAATAAATAAATAAATAAATAAATAAATAAATAAATAAATAAATAAATAATAATAATAATAATAATAGACTAATAATAATAATAATGTATTTTACCAGACAATGATCTAAGAATAACGGTGATAATAATAATAATAATAATAATAATAATAATAATAATAATAATAATAATAATAATATCCTTCGGGATAGCCTTTCTCAATACTTTTCTTCACTCATGATGGAAACACAAAGAAACACGATTTTGTGATGAAGAAGCTTTTGAGTCTCAAAGATTCAGAATTTATAAAGGAATACCTGGCACAAGAGTTACACAGAACATTCCTCATCTTGGTACAGGTTTTATAGTCCACAAGAAAGCTGTTGATTCAGTGCTGGATTTTACATCATTCAATTGAAGACTATCCACATTGTAATTTAGATCACTCAATAAAGCCTACACCGTGGTCAATTTTCATGCACCGACGAACGTGTCAAACAAGAAAGACCGAGAGCAAACTAATATATTATGGGAATAATTAGAAGACGTGATTGACAATATTCCAGCGCATCACACCACCATTCTACTCGGTGATTTTAACGCTCAAGTAGGAAGAGAGAAAAAGTTTAGGAATATAGTTGGAAACTATCCTGCACACAAACGAATAAACAAAAATGGCGAACGGCTGATTGACACCTGCAAAAATAACAACCTAGTTTTGAAATCTACTGCGTTTAAACATCTTCCTCGGAAAGCAAAGACATGGAGACATCCAAATTCACTTATGGGTGAATTTCAACTGGATCATGTGGCAATATAAAAAGAAGTAGTTCCGTGAAGAACTATACAGCCTATTTTCATATATCCTACTTATGTTAACTGCCACTATCAACATACAAAATTTCAGTTTGATTGCTGTAATAGATTCGTAGATATTGAGAACCGACTAAATATTTCGGATGGTCGCCATGTTGAATTTTATATATGTAGGTCCTAGAGTTATGCACTGTTACATGAAGATTATTGTGTACATGTAGCATTCAAACTTCAATCGCATGATTAGGACACAAGAAGTAACAAAGAGATTTAAAAATTTCGCACAACTGCCATCTTGTGGTTATGGAAACAATTGAAATAAATTAGATGCCAGTGGATTAACATTCGTATAAGGATTTACTGTACCAAGTTTCACTGCCCTCGGATGGTTAAATTGCGAGAACCGTCCGTGTGAATATTTATACTTCGCGTCGCCGCCATGTTTGATTTGTGATCACCAGTTTATTTAAAGTCCTATAGGTGAACTTCAGTTCATAGCCCCTATGAACATAAAAAACCCAGTTTGATTGCTATAATAGATTCGTAGATATTCAGAGCCGTCTAAATATTTCGGATGGTCACCATGTTGGATTGCTAAATGTATAGGCCATAGAGTCATGTATCATTAAAGGAAAATTATTGCGTAGGTTCATTATTCAAACTTTCACTTCGATCGCATGATTACGACACAAGAAATAAAGACTTAATTTTGAAATTCGCACAGCCTCCATCTTGAGATTATGTAAACAATTGAACTAAATTAGATACCAGTGCATTAAAATGTGTATAAACATTTTCTGTACCTGATTTCATTGCGTTTGGAACATTAAATCGGGAGAAATGTCTATTTTAAATTTTCAAATTCGTTTGGCCGCCATGTTCGGTTTGTAGTTAACCGGTTTTTGAAAGTCTTATAGATGAACTTCCAGTAGTGCCCTTTATCTCCGTACAAAATTTCAGGGTGATAACACTAACAGTTTCAGAGATATAGAATGCCAGTGAAATATTTCGCACATCCGCCATCTTGTGGTTATATAACCATTGAACAATGTTAGATGTTGGTGTATTACAATGTGTATAAACATATACTGTACCAAGTTTTATTGCGTTTGTTGGTTAAATCGCGAGAAACGTCTATTTAAAAGTCGCAAATTCGCCTGGCCGCCATGTTGGTTTTGTAGTTATCAGTTTTTCAAAAGTTACATAGGTGTACTTATAGTAGTTCCCTTTATCACCGTAAAAAATCCAGGGTGATATCGGGAATAGTTTCGGAGATATTGAATGCTGGTGAAATATTTCGCACAGCCGCCATGTTGGATTGGTGAGACGTAACAAAATTTGAAGGGCACGGTCGAGGTCGGCCGGAATAGTGCTATGAACTTACCGAGTTTCATTGAAATCGCTCCAGCCGTTTAGATTTTATTAGGGGACACACACACACACCTCACACACACACACACGCACACACACACGGACAAAAGGTGATCTCATAAGCCTATTTTTTCAAAATTGAAAATAGGCTAAATATCAGATCGTGAAATCCAGTGAAGGTCCTGCGTAATGCGAATATAGACTCAGATCATTATCTGTCCCTTATTAAAATGAAAGGTATTCCGTTTAGGAACAATAGAGTGAATGTTGAAAAGGGAATGAAAACGCAAAAGTACAACATCGGTGGTCTGAAGTCAAATAACAACACTTTTGCGGAAACACTCCACAACAAACCAAAAGATGGAACATGGTCTACTTTAAGGAACGCCATTGTTACTGCGGCTTCGGAATCCATTCCTCTTGATAGAACGCGCAAGCATCCATGGTGGAACGGTCAATGTGATCACGCAATAGAGGAAAGAAGAAAAGCTTGGATCAAGTGGAATAACAAGAAAGACGATGTGAACCTTGAGAACTTTCTCTGCATCAGGAAAGAAACTTGAAAAATTTTAAAATTGGCAAAAAGAAATTTCCACAAATCACAAATTATTCAAATTGAAGATGATTTTCAAAGGCACAAAACAAGGGATTTCTATCAAACTTTTAAGCACCAACTATCCAAATACGTCGCCCCTACTCTTCACATCCGAGGATCTGATGGTAAACTTAATCTCAATAATAAATACTGTGCTAAAGCTTTTGGAGAATATTTTGAAACCCTTTTGAACACGGACATACCTACTGAACAACTTGCTTTCTATCCTAGCGTTGCATACCACGGCAGTTTACCACCCTCCGTCGAAGAAATAACACAAATCATCAAGGCGGTAAAAAATAATAAGGCCTCTGGGGAGGATAGTATTGTGGCTGTTTGTTGTTTGAGTCTTCAGTCTTTTGACTGGTTTGATGCAGCTCTCCATGCGTCCCTGTCCTGAGCTAATCGTTTCATCTCTACAAAGCTACCACACCCTACATCCGAGGCAATCTGTTTAACATATTCTAACCTTGGTCTACCCCTACAGTTCTTGTCCTCGACCCTTCCTTCCATAACTAAGCTTGCTATTCCTGGGTGTCTTAGTATGTGTCCTACCAACCTATATCTTCTCTTCATTAGCAGTCGCCAGAAACATCTCTCCTCTCCCACTCGCCTTAATACCTCTTCGTTTGTAACCCTATCTACCCATCTGATCTTCATCATTCTCCTGTAACACCACATTTCAAATGCCTCAATTCTCCTCTTTTCTGCTGCACCAATAGTCCAAGTTTCACTTCCATAGAGCTGAATTATGGAAATATGCAGATTGGAGGATTGGACTTCCGCCAACATTCATCCAATACATAAGAAAGGGGATAAATCCGACCCAAATAATCATCGAGGTATTTCACTGGTATCGGTAACGTACAAAATATTTGCAAGGGCTCTCCTGAACAGAGCAGAACCGATATTAGACCGTCAGTTAGGGGAATATCAAGCTGGTTTCAGGAAATCAAGATCCTGTCCTGAACAAATTCATAACATTAAGACCGTAATTTCCTACTGTACGGTGCGATCAAAACCTTATGTTGTGATTTTTGTGGACTTTCAAAAGGCTTACGATTGCATTCATAGAGACACAATAATTAACACCTTACGTGAGTTTGGCCTAGACAATAAATCAATTAATTTGTTCAAAGAAAGCTTAGAAAACACCATTTCTAAGGTCAAATTTCGTGGTGAATTGTCCGAAGCCTTTGCAATCAAGACTGGCTGTAGACAAGGTGATCTGGGATCACCGATGCTGTTCAACTGTGTCTTGGAAAAAACTACAAGAGAATGGTTAACAATCTTACCAAATAATTATGGTATTCGAATTGGTTATTAAAAAAAAGAAGACCTGAATATAAACTGTCTCGATTTTGCAGATGACATTGCTTTGTTCGCTAATTCAATGGAAGAGACCACTGACCAACTTAATAAACTACAAATCATAGCTGCTAAAACTGGACTTAAAGTGGCCTTCCATAAAACTAATTTTATCACAAATGTCAAAGATGACTCAAAATTCATCATGATTGGTCTGCAAAAAATCAAAAAAGTCCGAAAATTTAAATACCTAGGGGAATAGATTACCTCTAATAATTCAGAAATAGCTGTCATTGAGAGCAGATGTAACAAATTGGAAGGTGCCTTTCAAACCTGCAAAATCACTTACAAAAGTAAGAGCTTGTCCCGGAATGTCAAACATTGTCATTATAACACAGTAATTAGGCCGTCAGCACTGTATGCTGCAGAATGCTTACAGATGACAAACAAAGGCCCATTGAGAAAATTAGAACTTAAGGATCGGAAACTTCTGAGGAAAATATTAGGACCTGTTAATGATAATGGTACTTACAGAAGAAGACATAACAATGAATTATTTGAACATATAGAAGATTTGGTGAGTGTGATGAGAAAAAGGAGAATGTCTTTCTTTGGACATTTGGAACGGATGGAGCATCATCGACTTTCATATCGAATACACTCATCAATCTCTAAAAAAATGTCCTATTGTAAATGGTCGATGCAAGTTAAAAAGGATCTAACAGAAGCTCGAATCAATCAAGCTCTGGTTTGGGATAGGAACCTGTTCATAAAGGCGGTTAAATCAACCAGTAATCTACACCCTTTAACATCTGTGATGCCTCGCCTTCACTGCAAGTAGATGGAAGGAAGGAGAGCTGAACATTTGTCAGGAATGAATATCTACTGGCAGACAAGAAAACAAGCATTACAGTAATCATATGAGTGGAGAACATCGTGGTCCATTGATGGCCGAAACGACTCAAAAATAATAATAATAATAATAATAATAATAATAATAATAATAATAATAATAATAATAACGATGTTATGGCCACCTCAGACAAATGGACGGCAAATAAGATCTTTCTCTTTTTTGATTCCAACCACAAAACCACGGTGCCATGGTTTAGGAACACCAAAGAAGGCCTCCTAATGCTCCAAATCAATCCCGACGACGGATTGGACAGGGACTCCTCCGCCAAAAGATAGTGACGAACGGGCTCAGCCAAGTTATTCCTCCAAGAAGAAGACATGGTGCCCCATGGAAAGAGGAACGCAAGCAGGCTGGTTATTCAGTTTCCTACGTACCAGAAGTCTCCTACTTTCTTTAGCTCTTCACCTGCCAATTTGACATCGATAGGGGGTTTTGATTGCTTTCGGCTGCTTCCATTATTAGCCTATTTTCAATTTTGAAAAAATAGGCTTATGAGATCACCTTTTGTCCGTGTGTGTGTGCGTGTGCGCGTGTGTGTGTGTGAGGTGTGTGTGTGTGTGTGTGTGTCCCTAATAAAATCTAAACGGCTGGAGCGATTTCAATGAAACTCGGTAAGTTCATAGCGCTATTCCCGGCGACCTCGACCGTGCCCTTGAAATTTTGTTACGTCTCACCAATCCAGCATGGCGGCTGTGCGAAATATTTCACTAGCATTCAATATCTCCGAAACTATTACCGATATCGCCCTGAAATTCTGTACGGTTATAAAGGGCACCACTAGAAGTTCACCTATGAGACTTTTAAAAACCGGTGACTACAAAACCAACATGGCGGCCAAGCGAATTTGAGATTTTTAAATAGACTTTTCTCGCAATGTAACTATCCAAACGTAATGAAACTTGGTACAGCAATTATTTATACACATTGTAATGCACTGGAGTGTAATTTAGTTCAATTGTTTACATAACCTCAAAATGGCGGCAGTGCGAATTATTTCACTGACATTCTATATCTCCGAAACTATTACAGATATCACCCTGCAATTGTGTACGGTGATAAAGGGTACTGATACAAGTTTACCTATGTATATTTCATAAACCTGTAAAGTACAAAACCAACATGGCGACCAAGCGAATTTGAAATATTTTAATAGACTTTTCTCGTGATTTTACTCTCTGAGCGCAGTGAAATGTGGTACAGTAAATGATTTTGCAGTTTGTAATGCACTGCCATCTAATTTAATTCAATTGTTTGCATAACCTTAAGCTGGCGGCTGTGCGAAATTTTAAAATTAAGTTTTTACTTCTTGTGTCGAAATCATGCGATCGAAGTGAAAGTTTGAATAATGAACCTAGGCAATAATTGTCCATGAATGGTACATAACTCTATGGCCTATACATATAACAATCCTAAATGGCGAGCTTCCGAAATATTTAGACGGTTCTCAATATCTATGAATCTTTTACAGCAACCAAACTGAATTTTTTAATGTTCATAGAGACTATGAACATATGTTCACCTATAGGACTTTCAGTAACCTGGTGAGCACAAATCCAACATGGCGGCGACGCGAAGTATAAATATTTAAATGGACGTTTCTCGCGAATTAACTATCCGAGTGCCGTGAAACGTTGCATGTTAAATGCTTATACAAATGTTGATCCACTGGCATCGAATTTATTTCAATTGTTTGCATAATCACAAGATGGCTGCTGTGCGTAATTTTAAAATCTCGTTTTTACTTCTTGTGTTCTAATCATGGGATTGAAGTTTGTATACCACACGTACACAATACTCTTAATGTAATAGTACAAAAATAAAAATCCAACCTGGCGACCATCTGAAATATTTAGACGGTTCTCAATATCTACGAATCTGTTACAGCAATTAAAATGAAATTTTGTATGTAGATAGAGGCAATTAACATGAGTAGGATATATGAAAATAGGCTGTTTTTGTATTACATTTATTGATTTTCGTCATGAATTCTGTCCTCAAGACGGAGTCCGTACCATTTAAAAACATATTCAAATCCTTCAAAGCATTTTCGCATGGTAAAACCGTTGTCTTGGGGCGGTTTGGGTGGCGTAGTTGGTAGCTTCTATGCCCAAGATTGCGGGTTCAAACCCGGCCGAAATCGTCGGATTGTTAAAAGCGTTAAAATCCCTCAGTATGCCTTCCTTCGGAGGGGAAGTAAAGCCGGCGGACCCATGTCATAGATTTATACCAAGTAAAAGAATCTTCCACTAACTACAATTGTGTGAAGCTAAAATTTGTAGGTTAGATTTGATTAATGCTATATTAGTTCCAACGTTCGCCAACAGGTGCTGATTGCGATGGCATCTAGTAGTCAAGTTCGCAGCTAAGTGTCGTGGACGGTCGCATTTGGTAGCAAAAGTAGGAACTACTTGAAAATTAATCGTCTGCAGTCCTTACCTGAATTACAGAAAACACACACTAATACAGTCATCACAATTAACACCGGTTATCAGACAGATTCTATACACACCCAAATACACGGGGCTACATGACCGCAGTCCCTAAACTGAGGAACCAAACCCGTTGTCAACTAACATCTTGGCAGTTTCCAGGGGTGGATGGCGAGAACGAAGCTATCTTTTACTGATGGTTAGGATATCTGCATGAACAGGGAGGTGATGATTGTCACGGGATAACTCCCTATTTTTCTTTCATTAGTTTGTTGTCTTTCCTACCGTACTCTTCTCTGAATCGATGGCTGTGATAAGACAGAAAAATCACAGTGTTCTTAGAAACTGCCAAGTCTCCACTTTTCACCTCCATCAACTCAGAGATGGATAGGGTAAGAAAGACAGTATATTCATCAGCGTCAGCGCCCAAGCAAGCGAAACCGGCGAAGCCGGTTTCGTTGCGTGAATTGTAGCCTATCGGCCCGAGGGCCTTGAGAGCTTTGTCCAATATATACACGACCGACTACAATTGAATGAGGGGGTTTGGGTGATTACCGTGAATCAAACTGGCCAGAATATGACCTGATGTACAGTGACATTTAGAAATACAGAAATTAAAGGGATAGTAGAAGTAAGTTGATCTTAGAAAGAGTCAGAAAAAGAAGAAAGAGTGAAGATATCTGTTTTGAAGAAGTAATAGTGCTATAGTAGCATGGTTTGGAAAATATTTATTCTATAATAATGCGGGGGCGCTTATGGCGATTTCCCCGCGCACGGTAATCACCCAAGGTGTTTATTAGAGGGTTGGTGCTTCGTGTAGATGTACGATAGATCTTGACTGCCTGTCTATGTATCCTCTGACTGATGGTCAAGAGGTTGTAGTCATCGTGTAGTTGAGCGTTTCGAACGTACCAGGGAGCACCTGATATGGTTCGCAACGCTCTGTTCTGAACAACCTGAAGTTTGTTGAGGGTTGAGGGAGCTGCGTAACCCCAGACAGGGCTGGCATATTCCATCACAGGACGCACAAGGGTGCTATAAGACAGGAGCTTGCTGGATTCGTCTAGGGAGCTCTGGGATTTAATTAATGGCCAGAGCTGCGCTTGGATCGCTTTCGCTTTGTTAGCGCGCAGAGAAACCTCCTGAGCGAAAGTAAGGCCTCGATCCAATGTGACTCCCAGGTACTTAGTAGCAGGTTGCCACCTGATTACCTCGCCAAAGAAGTTGAGATCCTGGACTTCTGTATATTTGCGTTTCTTGGTAAACAGGGTGGCGGAACATTTAGCAACATTAATTTTAATTCTCCAATCCCTTAGCCAGGTTTCTAAGTTTTCTAATGCGGCTTGGAGATTAGCTTGAACTCTATGTCCTTGCCAGGAGGTGGCAGAGATTGCAGTGTCGTCTGCGTATAGGTGGAGACTGGTAGCGTCAGTTCTGGGAATGTCAGAGACATATATGTTGAAGAGGGAAGGGGCTATGACGCTACCTTGAGGCACGCCGGCCTTGATCCTTCTCAAGGAGGATTTAGCGTCAACCACCTGGACAAAGAATTTCCTTTTCCTAAGATAGGACTCAATGACCTTAAGAAGATGACCTGGGAATCCGAAGTGCTTCATCTTGTACAGCAAGCCGCTGTGCCAGACTTTATCAAAAGCACGACTTATATCTAAAAAGCAAACTCCTGTCATACGGTTTTCATTAAAGGCGCGCGTAATGACTTCAACGAGTCTCAAGAGTTGATGTACAGTGGAATGGCCTTGTCTAAAACCGAACTGCTCGTCGTTGATAATGTTGGAGATGTGTGTGTTCAGCCTGGAAAGTAGTGTCATTTCAAATAATTTTGAGATGATGGATAGTAGACTTATTGGTCTGTAGTTTTGTGGGAAGGTGCCATCAGTATTGGGCTTCCCTATCATAATGACTTTTGCTACTTTCCAGGCTGACGGAAAATACCCAAATCGGTACATAGCGTTGAATATCTTGACTAGGCAAGTTAAGGCGTTCTTACTAAGGTTTTTGAGATATTGAGCGGAAATCTCGTCTGGTCCGGGGGCCTTACGAGATTTTAGTTTCTTGATAAATTTGAGCAGTTCGGACGGGGAGACAAATTTAAAGCCCCGGGGGAGATCGCCCTGAAAGCCACCTCGAAGATCATGACGAACGAGGTCTACGAAGTCGTCGTTACAAGGTTCGAGGTTAGGCTCGCAGGCTCTCTCAAAGGTGTCCGCCAGGGCGTTAGCCTTGTCGGGGTTAGTGAATACCATTCCACGTACCCCGTGTAATGGTGGAATGCCAGTCCTTTTCTTGAGCAGCTTTTTGGCCATGCCGAACAGGGATTTGGAATTTCCTGCCATACTTTCTAATTTGGATTGCCAAAGTTTATTTCGGATGTTTGACATGGCTGATTGGATCTGTATTTTCAGCCGATACCACTCTTGCTTAAGGCGGAGATCCCGGGTGACTTGCCACCTCCACCTGATCATGTTTTTCCGCTTGATGAGAGCTTGAAGAGCAGGGGGAATGGAGAGGGGTTTGTTTCTTCTGTGTTTGGGTCCGCTAGCTGCGGTTTTGGCGGCCTGTAGGAGGGATTGGGTGAATTTCTCTACTTGGGCGTCAATATCGCCCTCGCAGAGAATGCTGGGGTTACCAGCAACGGTGGTTTTAAGGGTGGATTGGAAGCGATCCCAGTCGATCTTACGGGAGTGAAGTGGGATTTTAGAGCGGGAAGGGATGTAGCTAGAGTTAAGTTGTATCAGTATGGGGTCGTGATCAGAATTTAGGGCATTGTAGTTTGAGACTACTATCGGGATGTCAAGGTTTTTGCTGATGGCAATGTCCAAGAGATCCGGAAGTTTATTTGGGTCAAACGGAAAATACGTGTATCCAGGTGGGCCGTGGACTAAGCACCCGTGATCGTCGCAGAACTTCTCAAGAAGCCTGCCCTTTGCCTCCGTGTACCGACTGCGCCATAGCCGGTTTTTGGAGTTGAAGTCACCTGCCAATATCACAGGGATATCGTCAGGCAACAGAGCCTCCAGATCAGACGGTACAAACGGCACGTTGGGAGGCAAGTAGCAGGAGACAATGCGGTATGGGCCGGTAGAAAGTTCGACCTGCACGATGGTGGCTTCAATAAACCTCAGGTTATCGGGAGTGGGGATGCGACGGTGCACCAGATCGGAGAGCACGGCTATGGCAGTTCCTCCGCTCGGACGTCCCACACGATCGTTACGGTATGTACTGTAAACAGGGAAGTAGATGTTAGAATCTGGCTTTAAGGATGTTTCTCCTAAGAGAGCAATATGAATTTGTTCCTGCTGTAGGACGTCCGTGAATTCTCCTGACTGGGAATGCAGATGAAAGGCATTCCATGCCATAATCCTAATAGTGACACCAGCCTGCGGGTTAGTTCCCATTACTGAAGAGGTATTGGGTGCAGACTTCAATTATAATTTGTAGCCTGGAGGAGGTATCTGGGGCATTAACTAATTTGAGGAGAGTATTCTTAACAAGGGTAAGAAGATCTTTGAGTGAGGGGTCGGTGATCAATCTTAAAATTTCAAGCATATCGCTTGAGGTGGATGGCGCAGAAGTAGCGGGGGCCGAAGGGGAGAGGCCCGGGAAATTGCTCTCACTGAGAGCAGGGGGTGGAGGAAGGGGAGGGGTAGGTCGAGGAGCTGGGGGGGGGGGGGGGGGGAGGTGTGGGAGTGGTGGGCGATGATGTTGCTCCCGCAAAGCTGGTGCCAGTCCTGACTTTGTTACGGTCTGCCACGTGTCCCGCAGGGGCTTTGCGTGTGGATGGAAGCCTAGTGTTGAAGGTGGTTGTGAGCTTTATATAGGTTTCACAACCACGATAGCTGGCGGTGTGTTGTTTGCCACAGTTGGCACATTTAGTAGTGGCTTCCTTAACGTGGTATTGAGGGCATTCGTTTGCCCTGTGGTTTTGGGCACAAATTACACAGCGGGGTTGACAGTGGCAGCCGCTGGAAGCATGGCCGAAACCCTGACAGCGGTAGCACTGCACTGGTCCGGCCTGTCCCTGGTACCGTGAGACTGTTACAATACTGTACAGTAGATGATTTACCTCGTAGATATTCAGCTCAGGCGAGGTGGTGGAGTGAGCGACCAAAAAGAGAGGAAGCTTCTTGGAGCAATCTCTAGTCTGGCTGAGTTGAGTCACTCTGTCTACGGAGTAGCCCATCTCAGTCAGAGCCTCATGAATTAGTCCAGGGGAGGTGGATTCGTGGAGACCTCTGATGATGACTTTCCGAATATTCTTCGGAGCGGAGGGCCTAGTATGGAATTCACCGTTGATATTCAATAGGAAGTCGGTGAGGATCCTATGCTGTTCTGCGGTCCTGACAGTTACCCTGACGGCGTTGGGAAGATTTTTGATGGTGAAGTTGAGGTCAAGCTTCACCAATTCTTTGATTAGATTATTAATGTCACTGACGTTTTTAATATAAACGGGGTGAACATTAATCTTGGGAGGAGCAGGGGTCCTGGCAGAATTACCTGAGGTGCCAGGTTGTGGCTCAGGAATGGGCTGAGCGCCTGAGAATTGAGTGGGGGGGGAGATGGTTTAAATTGTTGAAGACATTAAGGGACATGAGGGGGGGAGGGGGAGGGTTCGCTCGGACCTTAATAGGGTTTCGAGGCAATCTGAATTCCTCGTTGTCGGTTGATGAGACTACAGAGGTCACAATATCAGAGAGAGATGACCGACGTTGGGGGGGGGGGGGGGGTGAGGGGGAGGAAGCTGGGCTAGTAGGGGCTGAGCGACGAGAGGGGGGAGTGGAGGAAGGGCTGAAGTCTGAAGAATCAGTAGCCTGAGCTGAAAAACTACGTACAATTAAATACAAACAAAATGATTAAATTTATTGTGGTAACTCGTAATAATTCAGCGATTACTATAAATATCCACTGTGAATTCTCACAAAGACCGTCACTAATTCAAAATGGAGAAATAAATGAAGCTGAACTTTTGAATATGGAACTAAAACGGGCCAAAGTTCAATTGAAATGGACAGAGAAAACTTACAATGATGTATCAAAACGTACCCTAGCGCACTCTAACCGTAAAACATGAAACTTGTCTCTCTTCTACGTTCCAACTTCTCGTGGTTGTTGGTGTTCAAGTCTTCAGTCTAACATCTTGGCAGTTTGACTCGTTTGGTGCAGTCTCCATGCCTCCCTGTCCTGAGCTAATCGTTTCATCTCAACATAACTACCACACCCTACATCCGAGCTAATCTTGGTCTATCCCTACAGTTCTGATCCTCGACCCCTTGCTTCCATATCTAAGGTTGTTATTCTTGGGTGTCTTAGTAAGTGTCCTACCAACCTATCTCTTCTCTTCATTAACCGTCGCCAGAAACATCTATCCTCTCCCACTCGTCTTAGTACCTCTTCATTTGTAACCCTATCTACCCATCTCATCTTCATCATTTTCCTGTAACACCACATTTCAAACGCTTCAATTATCCTCTTTTCTGCTGCACCAATAGTCCAGGTTTCACTTCCATAGAGTGCCACGCTCCAGACAAAGGCTTTCAAAAATGACTTCCTAATACCTAAATCTATATTCGATGTCAACAGATTCCTTTTCTGTAGAAATGCTTTCCTTGCCTGAGCCAACCTACTTTTTATATCCTCTTTGCTTCGTCCATCACTGGTTATTTTGCTTCCTAAGTAACAGAATTCTCCTACTTCCATTAGCTTTTTCACCTGCCAATTTGATGTCCATAGAGGTTTCTCATTTATTTCGGCTGCATTCTAGTATTTTTGTTTTACATTTATTAATTTTCATCATGAATTCGTTCCTCAAGATGGAGTTCATACCATTCAAAAACTCATTCAAATCCTCAGGCGTTGTCGGCTAAGATGACGATGTCATCAGCAAATCTCAGAGTTGAAATTAGTGAATGTGATTATGTTAAGGGACAAAACATTTAGGTCATCAGTCTTTCGTAGCACACCATTGTGCGTCCTGAGTTAAGTGTGTATTAGAGGCTCTTATGGGCTTTTACATTTAGCGGACTCCACCCCAAAATTAGTAACTTTGAAATATTTTCAAAACTGTATTTCCCCCTGTTTTTTATAATAGCTTGTTGGTCATGCGAGGATAGTACACGATGCTTGACACTCTTTCCGTGATACGTAATGAATACATTCTCAATATACAACGTGATTTTGTTAATTCATATGACAGTCTACTGCCTTTTAATACCTGCATTACAAACGACACAATCCACCATTTCATATCATTCCTTACATGGATGCCCAAGTATTTTCACGAGGCTTTGATGTGTTTAAGAGAAGATTGAAACTTTGAGTAAATACTACGATGTAAGTAGGCTACTATAGTTCCCAAATTCCGAATTGTGATATTATGTTGATATTATTGTTAGAAATTTTCTGTAATTGTACAAATTGCCACCGGGGAATTGCCCCCATTTGAAAATATATAATAATAATAATAATAATAATAATAATAATATCTTACTGCAGGAATTATTCCTTTCTCTCAGTTGGATGCCAGCGGTGGCATGCTGTACTGTACAGTCCTTGATTTTGAGCTCCTCGCATTTCCGCTTTTTATGTAAGTTTTACACGTTTATATGGTTAGTTTATGATTTCTATGATGACTTTTAAGGACTCTTGTCGAAAACAAGTGTGAGTTATAGTGCTTGTGGATATATCAACGTCATAATCATCAAAATACAGCTGCAATATGTTTACATTCATGTTGTGGTTGCTACATCGTTAGTTACAGTGCCTTATAACCCCAAATGCCTTCTCGAAATGGGTTATGTACGGTGTTGTGTGTGAAATTGGGATGTTTAAAGCCCATGTATTATATACTTCATATCATTTGTGCAGATAATCGGACTGTTTACGTGTTAATATTACGAAAGGTGAAGTGTACACCTGCTTAACCTACAAAATTAGGTTACACGTATTTGCTGCATAGATTCTTGTAAGTACGGCATTCCTTCTCTGCTGATCGTTTGCAGTTAAATGACGTCCACTGTTGTAATATAAGCAATATCCCTGCAAGATAATTATACCGTATAACCTATCTAATGTGAGTTGTGAGAAATCTGCAATGATAAGGTATGTGCTAACCAGAAATGACGAGATATACTAAATGGGGTAGGCAGGATTCCGCAGCCGTGGTGAAGGCAACCTGCCTAGGGGAGGGAAAACCCTGATAACAAACCTTAACTGCAGTGTCTGATCCGTAGCGGGCGGCTGCAAACAGCGTCTGTTCTCCATGTTAGGAGCGGCTGAAGATGAACACCTGGCTGTAGGTTAAAAACGCACCCACCCATAATATGGAGAAAATAAATTTAAAAATTAATGAAAGGCCGCTGCCTGAGGTTCGTCAGGGCATGTCTAGAGCCGGCGATGGACATGACAGCAAGCGAATCGTCGGTGGCAGGATGCTGATGAGGCGGGCTCCTGTCGCACAAGAAGATACAGCCCAACAACTACAACAAAGCCAACCAACGTCAAGTGTTTTGCCTGCTGAAAGTGCTGTGCCAGAACCACTTCCGGCACTCACCCAAGCAGGCCTGCCAAGAAAGCGCTTAAAATGGTCAATCGTAATGAACGAGACCACAATGCCCATTTATTATAAGGTGACTCGCATTGGAACAGAACTAACTGGATATAAGCAGAAATTATTCAATGAGTTCCATGAAGCATACCCCGAACTCCGTGTGACTGAACAGAGAGTGGCGGACCAATATAGGGCGATAGTCCGTAATAATTTAGTGCCAGAAGCAAGACTGAATACAATCAAGCAGGAGGTCAGAAGAGTGTTTGATTGTGATCAAGGAACTAATCTGGAGGCTGAATTAGCACAAGAGCTCCATGAGCAGGAACAACATCAAGAAGAACACAATGAGCCAGTCAGTGGCATACAGCCGGATACACATCATGAAGATGAGTCACATACCAAGATCCTAGCAGATGAAATGATGACGGCTATGACTCAGTTCAATGGAACAGACCCAATGCTTAGACCTGCCTTGCCTCGAGTAAATTTGTCTAGGAAGGTATCAAAAATTTTAAATATCATGAATCAAGATATTCTACCCAAACACTTGATAGATGTGAATGACTTAGAATCTCTTCACACTGTTCTGTACTGTGGAGCCGTCACAGTTATCAGAACTATGGGCAACCAACTGAGAGAAAGGAATAATTCCTGCAGTAAGATATGTGCTCCTGTTACTCCTAAGTGGGAGAGACGTCTGCTAGGCAATATCGACAGATTGCGAACAGATATTGGCCGTTTGACTGAGTTTATCAGAGGAACGCACACAAGAAGACTGCTGAGACTCTGTAAGGCAATAATGAGGCAGTCCAAAATCCACACCGACCGAGATGATCCAAACACAAAAGCCGAACAGTGTTTAGATACACTCAAACAGAAACTTACGTTGGTAGCGAACAGATTTTCCAGATACAGAGCCAGTAGGAAACGGAGACAGGACAACGACTTATTTGTCAAAGGCGAGAAGAAATTTTACAGAGCACTGAGCGAAAACCATGTATCCTTAAATGCTCCTTATCCAACAAGAGAAGAAATTGAAGAGTTTTGGAGCAATCAACGATCCAAAGCCACCAATTTTAACTCAGACTCCCATTGGGTTCAGGTAGTAACAAACATCTCTAAAGAATTTAATCCGATGCAATATGATCCAATAACACCCACTGAAATTTCTTCCATCATTAAAGGTCTTCTTAACTCGAAAACACCTGGTTTAGATCAGATACAGAATTACTGGTATAAGAAATTCTGGTGCGTATACGATCTTCTGTCTACTCTGGTAAATGAAGTTGTTGCTCATCCACAGAAGAAGCCAAATTTCCTTACACAAGGTGTAACACATCTACTTCCGAAAGACCCACAAAATATGCAAGATCCTGGAAAATACCGTCCAATTACATGCCTTCCCACGATGTATAAGATCATCACGTCCTGTCTTAGTAGGAGGATATATGCTCACTGTGAAAAAAAATAACATCATATCAACACAACAAAAAGGATGCACGAAAGGTCCAAAGGGTGTAAAGAAATACTTATCATTGACTCAGTGGTTTCTAACCAGGCCTTTACCAATAACAGAAATTTATTCACGGCATATATTGACTACAAGAAGGCCTATGATTCCGTGCCCCATGATTGGTTGATCCATATTTTGTCAGTGTATAAGATTGATCATCAGATTATATATTTCCTGGAACACGCCATGGCAACGTGGCGTACAGTAATGTGCCTTAGTACTACAAATGGCAGTATTGCAACAAGTATGATCCCAATCCACAAGGGTATATTCCAAGGAGACTCCTTGAGCCCATTATGGTTCTGTCTTGCGATGAACCCACTATCAAACCAAATTAATTCAACAAAATATGGCTTCAGTATCAAGAAGAAATCCAGGGAGCTTGCAAAGCTCAACCATTTCTTGTATATGGATGACCTAAAGCTATATGCTGCCACCAGAGCACAACTAGAGTTTCTGTTGAAGATAGTGGAAACCTTTTCGCAGGATGTAAAAATGGAATTCGGGCTGGAGAAATGTAAAACGCTGAACGTTATGAAAGGCAAGCTGCAGGAAGGTGTATATGAAACAGCTCATGGCCAGCAGATTGCAACAATGCTCACTAGCGAGACCTACACGTATCTGGGAATGAAGCAAGCCAGACACATAGAACACTCAGTAGTGAAACAAGATCTGACGAAGGAATTTGTCAGAAGAATTAAGCTTGTTTCTAACACCAGCCTCAACAGTAAAAACTTGGTTAAGGCAATCAACGCTTATGCTGTCCCTATCCTTAGTTACTCGTTTGGGGTCATCAAGTGGATTAAAACTGACATTGCAAGTTTAGAACAGAAAATTAGAACATCACTGACCAAATCACGAAAACACCATCCCAGGACATCTGTGGAACGAGTCATGTTACCGAGACATATGGGTGGAAGAGGAATTGTTGATATAAACAACCAAGTAGCTCGATAGATCTATGAGCTAAGAAAATACTTCTGTTCTGTATCGAACCATTCGATGCTGCACAAGGCTGTCACAGAAGAAGATGATTCAACTCCACTACTCTGAAGTCAGCAAGAGACAAAATTCAGGTGCGCAGTGATTTGGACAGATTCAATGCCTGGTTGTCCAAGCCACTACACGGAAGACATCCCAATGAAGTCATCCAAACTCACGTCGACAAGCTAGCGTCGAACATTTGGTTGATTTCTGGGCAGATGTTTCCTGAAACAGAAGGCTTTATGATGGCTATTCAGGACCAGGTTGTCCCCACGAGGAACTACCTAAAGTTCATAATCAAGGATGCATCGGTGCAAGATGACCATTGCAGATAGGGTTGCCCAACATCTGAGACTGTTCAGCATATTATATCAGGTTGTCGCCATTTTGCAGGGACAGAATATAGGAAGAGACATGGATATGTTGCCAAGATAGTACATCGAGAATTGGCTATACAACTTCAACTGCTGAGCCAAGAGAAAGTGCCGTGCTACAAATATGCTCCTGAAAGTGTACTGGAAAATGACAGCTTTACGTTGTACTGGGATCGTACTGTATTGACAGACCAATCAGCTGTGTACAACAGACCTGATTTGGTTCTTGTTGACAAATGCATGAAGCACACCACCTTCATAGATGTGGCGATCCCAAACAGTGGCAACATGCTAACAAAGCATCTTGAAAAGCTGTCAAAATACACAGAGCTTACAGAACTGATAAGGAAGCAATGGCACATGGCACAAGTCAGGACAGTTCCTATTATCATCTTCAGCACTGGCGTGATTCCCAACAACTTAAAGGAATCGCTCACGGCGTTGAAATTAGACCCAGGCCTTTTCAAACTGATGCAGAAAACAGTCATACTTTCTACGTGTGGCGTAGTAAGGCTGTTCTTGGGCAATCAGGCCTGAAGCAGTGAGGGAAATATGAAGCTACTACTCAATGCAGTCACCGAGTATTTGCTCCTTGTGATGTGTACGGTATCTGGGATTGTAAATGTTTTCTTTCCAGCAAATGCTGAGAATGTGTAAGCGCATGCGCAAAATAAATAAATAAATAAATAAATAATAATAATAATAAAAGTAGTGTCCGTGCACTCGATGGAACAACCCTCACACTGTTCTACTTGGTTTAGCAGAGCTTCATGTAACGCACGATTTAAGTTCCCTTAAGGCATATCAAAGTTTCATTACGATCAGATCAATACTTTTAATAAATTGATCCCTCTAAGTGAGCACTCCGTTAAGACTTAGTAAAACAAGTAGTTGCGTGAAGAACTATATAGCCTATTTTCATATATCCTCTATCAACTTACAAAATTTCAGTTTGATTGCTGTAATAGATTCATTCGTAGATATTGAGAACCGTCAAATATTTTGGATGGTCACCATGTTGTATTTTTATACATGAAGACCATACAGTTATGTACGATTACATGAAGGTTCTTATGTAGGTGTATTATTTACACTTCAATTGCATGATTAGGACACAAGAAATAAAAACGAGAATTTAAAATTTCGCACAGCCGTCATCTTTTGGCTAAAAGAACAATTGAAATAAATTAGATGCCAGTGGATTAAAATTTGAATAAGCATTTTCCGTACCAAGTTTCACTGCGCTCGGATGTTTAAATTGCGAGAAACGTCCATTTAAATATTTACATTTCGCGGCCATGTTGGATTTATGCTCACCAGGTTATTGAAAGTCCCATAGGTGAACTTATGTTCATAGCCTATTTTCATATAGCCTACTTATGTTAACTGCCTATATCAACACACAAAATTTCAATTTGATTGCTGTCATAGATTAATATACACTGAAGAAAATGGAAATTGCAACACCATGAAGGCATTGCTCGTGTGTGTTGATTTTCAAGATATGGAACGATGCCATGTAGATATGTAAACGATTAAAGTTTCAGACCCATTGGATTGTTGCTACAGGTCTTCCACGTGATTGGTCGCGGATGAATCATCTCCAGTATACGGACTCTGGTGTAGCGTAGTTGACTTGCAGTCTGTGCATTTAAGTGTTCCCCGTCAAACATACATCGACGACAGAGAAGAGCACGCTATCAACAACTGTCGCCGTTTGAGAGGGCTCGGATAATTGGGCTGTGTGAGGCTGGATTATCGCTAAGGACTGACGCGGCACGTGTTGGCCAACAGGCATCTACGGTACAATGTGTATGGCAGCAGTGGTCAAATGAAGGTACTGAACTCGAATTCAGCCCAGCTTAGGACCTTTGACCGAGCCGAGGTTCGAACGACTTGTGCACCATTGAAAGGAAAAATTGGAAATTTGAAATTTAAATAATTTAATAAATATATATGTATTATGGGATGCAAATGAAGCATAATTAAAGTATTTTGGAGAATTTTGAAGCATTTTGAGGAATTTATTATTTGGAAATATTCTGGTGAATGAGATTTTAACTAAGGAAGAGTTCGATCATTCGAAGCTGGAAATTGTACAAAGCTTCATGTTTGGCACTAGAAAACCAGTTTTGGTTAGCAAGGCGATCATAACAAAGCGATGCACACGACCCGTGGATAAGAGGCTAGATCCAGGAGCCTTTATCCGAATATTTTAACAGCCAATCAAATAAAACACATAATTTTTGAGGGAATTGCTTTTATATAAATTTGGCAAATATAAAGCGAAATAAGCACATCTACAGGTGTAGAATGCAATATGAAATTTATTTGGTTGAAAAGAAATATAAATTATTGAATAATAGAGCAAATATGAGTATATTTCTATTAAAATATATGTGTGTGAGGCTAGCTGAGCTAGGCTAGCAGTGACACGCGCCGCCGAGAGGAGAAGCGTGGCGTCACTCTCTCACAGCGACTGGACACGAGCGGACGCGTTGACGCACGCTCACAGCAGAGAAGCATTTATTGCACGCAACATAAGCCAGGTCGACAAGCACCGTTGTACTATCAAACGACCTAGGGATCGCCGAGGAAGTTCTGAAGAGGAGCCGGCGAAATGAAATCACATTAATATTGGAGAGACCAGCGTTTATAAAAGTATAACAGCATTAGAACGAGACTTCGCTTATAAACAGCACTTTACAGAGAATTAATAACTAACACCATTGTCTATTGCGAGCTACAATATTGCTACAACGAATTCAACTGTATAATTCAGCGTTATTACATCACAATCTACATTACAGTCTACATGATGACAGCGAAAGTAAGTGGGGGAGGAAAAGCTTATTCTACGTTTACTGAAGAGAAGATTATGGAGAACAAGCTGTACCCGGCATGCGTTGCAATGCCAATCAAAGAAAGTGTTGGCGTTGAAATTCTGTTTCTTGAAGTGCTTTTGGATACACAACATGTTAACTGCCTCTAAGCTATCATAAAATGGATTTTCTAATTTAGAACCATTCGTGGGAGCGTGCACAACAACTTTCAAAAAGTTTCATCGCTGTCACTCATTTGTTGAATCTAATCGTACGCTACCTATTGTGAAATGGATTTACTAAGTCGAAACCCTTTCCTGGCGTGTACACAATGACTCATCAATGATTCATCGCAATCGGATGAATGGTATATGCACGTATAGGGGTTTTTGTTTAAACGATTCGTGCGCTGTCACTCATTTGTTGAATCTACTCGTGCGCTACCTATTGAGAAATGTATTACTAAGTCGAAGCCCTTCCCTGGCGTGTACACAATAACTCATCAAGGTTTCATCGCAATCGAAGAATGTTATATGAACGCAATAGGGAATTTTGTTGAAACGCTTCGCGCGTCGTCACCCATTTGTTGCATCTACTCTTGCGCTACTTATTGTGAAATGGATTTACTAAGTCCCCTTCCCTGGCGGGTACAAAATAACTGATCAATGTTTCATCGCAATCGGATGAATAGTATATGAACGCATACCTGATTTTGTTTAAACGATTCGCACTCCGTCACTCATTTGTTGAATCTACTCGTGCGCTACCTACTGTAAAATGTATTTACTAAGTTAGAAACCGTCACGTAAGTGTCCACAACATCTCACCCAAGTTTCATCGCTATCGTCGTTCATTTGTCGAATCTACTCGTGTGCTACCTACTGTGAAATGTATTTAGTAAGCCAGAAACCTTCCTTGGAGTGTCAACCATATTTCACCCAAGTTTCACCGCTAACGGCAGAATGGTATATGACCTTATACGGGACTTTGTTGAAACGCTTCGCGCGTCGTCCCTCATTTGTTGAATCAACTTGTGCGCTGCATATTGTATAGGGGATTTACTAAGCCAGAAATTTTCCATGACGTGTACACAACATCTCACCCAAGTTTCATAGGTACGGACGAATGGTACATGTATGCATACGGGACTTGGTTGAAACGCTTCGCGTGTCGTCGCTCATTTGTTGATTCTACTCTTGCGCTACATATTGTAATATGGATGTACTCAGCCAGAAACCTTCCCTGGAGTGTACACAACATCTCACCCAAGTTTCATCGCAATCGGATGAATGGTATGTGAACGTATACGGGACGTTGTCGAAACGCTTCGCGCGTAGTCACTCATTTGTTGAACATAAACGTGCGCTTCGTATTGTAAAATGGATTTACTTCGCCAGAAACCTTTCTTGGAGTGTACACAACAATTCTCCAAACATTTATCACTATCAGACGAATGGTATATGACTTTATACGGGACTTTGTTGAAACGCTTCGCGTGTCATCGCTCATTTGTTGAATCTACTGGTACGCTACCTATTGTAAAATGTATGTACTAAGCCAGAAACCTTCCCTGGAGTGTACACAGCATCTCACCCAAGTTTCATCGCTATCGGATGAATGGTATATGAAATTAAATGGGACTTTGTTGAAACGCTTCGCGCACCGTTGCTCATTTGTTGATTCTACTCGTGCTCTACCTATTTTTAAAGGGATTTACTAAGCTAGAAACCTTCCCTGGAGTGCACACAAAATCTCAGCCCAGTTTCATCGCTATCGGACGAATGGTATATGAACGCAAACGTGACTTTGTTGAAATGCTTCGCGCGTCGTAGCTCATTTGTTGAATCTAATCGTGCGCTGCCTATTGTAAAGTGGATGTACTAAGCCAGAAAATTTCCCTGCAGTGCACACAACATTTTACGCAAGTTTCATAGCTATCGGACGAATGGTATATGAATGCATTCGGGACTTTGTTGAAATGCTTCGCGCATCGTCGCTCATTTGTTGAATCTACGCGTGCGCTACCTATTGTAAAATGGATTTACTAAGTAAGAAACCTTCCTTGGAGTGTACTCAACATCTCACCCAAGTTTCATCGCTATCGGACGAATAGTATATCAATCCATACGGGACTTGGTTGAAATGCTTCGCGATTTAACTTAGATTTGCGTTTCTCGTATTTTTATTTTGAAGGAAACGTTGTATGACACTTTCGAACGATACTCGTTTTATAAAAGGAATGCTTCGATGATTTGATTCGATTATATATCTATATGGTATCTCAAAGAGATTATTCGATTACTCGATTATTCGATAATATTGTATTTTGGAGAGAAAGGTGTCAATAATGACAAATTGTAAGAACATTTAAACATTATAATTGTTATTAACAATTTCTGTGCGTAACAGCAAAAGTATACATTTATATGTCTATATTGCATTGTTATCAAGTAAAGCATTATTGTGAGGGGCTATAATATTATTTAACAAACATTTCGATGTTAATACACATCTGAAATAATTATTTATAACAATTTGAATGTTACAAAATTCCAATAGCGGAATACAACTAATTAGACAACTAAATAGTCCTGAACTATTTATATTACGAATATACACTATAAAATAGGATCATGGTAGTGGCAATTGAGGTCAAGTGATGCCTAGTATGTTAAAAACAACTTAAATATGAATTGTTCATATATTTCAATGTCCACCAGAAGCGTGAGGATATGTATTTATTTTTATCAACAACTAAAAGACGAGCAAACTACAAACTAACATTGTTAGCGTTTGGTAACTTGGAAGAATAAGTTTGTTATGGATCAAAGTGAACGAATAGCGCTAATGAAAGGAATAAGAAGTACTTTGTGAATTATATTATGTGAACGAACATGTAATTGTTGAAATTTGATGCACGAGGTTTAATAATTTAGACAGGAGTTGAGAGTTAGGAGTGCATTCTGAACGGTAATATACTCTAGCGTAGTTACCTAGTAAAATCACGAATTCTTCTACAAGTGTGTAGCAAGATGGTTTTTTATGGAAGTAATGCCGTGCGGAGTTGTGAAGATTGTTTATAGAAAGGAAAGGAAGGAAGTATGACATGTTTGGAGCGTAGTAAGACGCCGTTGATAAGTATTGTTCCCTGTATTGCGGAAGGAAGGAATTATATTGCTATGTGGAGCAACGAATTGTTACAGGATGAGTAAAAAGCGCTAACACGAAGGTTAAATGTTTGAATTGTTTATATTAGAGAGTATTTGTATATGATCCACGAAATGTATAGAGTCTTTAAGTAGTTTTGCATCGCTCTTTATCCTATTGATTATTTATTGATACGACATTCTAAGCTGTATTTAACTTAAGTGTTTGATACTCAGGCTTATTTATTATGACATACCACTAGAAGTACCTGAGAATTTGATCGTTGGTTGAAACATTGTTCAAAGAACTTTTTATGTAACAGAGACACTATGAAGCTGTCAGATCGCGACTGATAGCGCTAATAGTATATTTTAAACCATGTGAAGCACGAGAACCTTAAATAATGTAAATATTTAAAACATATATAATTAATAACAGTATTATTAGAGTAGATAGTTACATTTTACGTACGCCCGTGTATAATGTAAGGTTTTTGTAATGTTAACTTCATTTTATGTGTGAACAGCTGATTTTAATCAGATTATTTCAATGACATAACCACGGGGTGACTGTCAATTACGTAATTATTTAGTGAAATTTAATATGACTACATTGTTGTAACGAGAATGTTCAGAAACACTCATTCTACAGATAGTAGAACGATCTGACATGTGTAACAGTTAATTTTAACATGTTTATCTATTTAAATGGTGATAGGGATTTTTTTTCTTATTTGTAATTGTTTGGAAATAAATTCCAGGCACTAGTTTTGTTTGCCTGTTCGTTTTTTATAAATCTGATCATCATTTCATTCTTGCAATCGACATGCGATAATACTGCAAATTAGTTACTAGAGTTCATGTTAGTCTCAACTGTCACCGTTCACACCCGAGATCCGAGATTCTCGTCCTACCATTCTGTGTTTAGGATAGCTTATTTTCTATGTAAATGTGTAACTAATCGGTAGAGTTGTTGCATGGCCAGTATGCATCGAGGGTTCCCTAGTCATTATCATAGTAGGGTAGTGTTGGTTAACCTGGCTGGGTATCGACCTCCCTACAATCCTTTTCTATCTTTGCGGATATAGGCTATGACTATGCGGGATTCGGATGCAGTACCCACACTCGTAGACCTGGCACAGGCCCAGCGCGACAGACAACTGTGAGAGAGGATCGCCGCATCATTCGGATGGCCCGGATGGAACCCCATGCAACAGCAGCGCAAATTCGAGCACCTGTGGCACCCCTCGTTACATAACAAACAGTTGGTAATCGCCTGCGTGCAGCTGGCTTACGATCCCGTGTCCCAGCAGAAGGTGTTCCATTGACCCCACAACAGCGACGTGTAAGGCTGGCCTGGTGTCGAGAACGTTCGACGTGGGTCGACGAATGGCATAGGGTCGTCTTTAGTGATGAATCGCGCTTCTGTCTTGCCCGCAGTGATCACCGGAATCGTGTGCGCCGACGTACTGGGGAGAGAGGCCGCCCAGACCTTATTGTCGAGAGGCACACAGGGCCAACACCAAGCATTATGGTCTGGGGAGCTATTGGCTTTAATGTGAACTCACAATTAGTGCTTGTTGAGGGCACTATGACTACTCGACAGCACGTTGATAGGGTACTCAACACAGTGGCTGTCCCTGTGATGGCGAACATTGCTAATGGGATGTTTCAGCAGGACAATGCCCGGGTTCACACTGCACGCATCTCCAGAGAAGCTCTCCACAACATCACAACCTTATAATGGCCCGCCAGATCCCCGAACCTCAGTCCTATTGAGCATGTGTGGGACATGATGGGTCGACAACTGGCCGACCGTCCTCAGCCACCCATAACTCTCGAACAACTGACCCGTGCAGTGCAGCAAGCATGGGCCACAGTTCCTCAGGAAGCGATCCAGGACCTTATTGACTCCATGCCTCGCCGAATTCATCAATGTATTGCAGCTCGTGGTGGGCACATCTTGTATTGATTGTTGTCCAAACTTGCGGTCAGAGGGTTCTTAAAGTGTAATCATCGAATCACAACCGAACACTCGTCTTGCATGTTCAATTGGAGCAATGTAGCACCACTCCTTCTGGGTGTTGCAATTTCCATTTTCTTCAGTCTTAATATTTCAGATGGTCGTCATTTTGAATTTTTATATATGTAGGCCATAGAGTTAGGTACTATTTGATGTGAATAATTGCGTAGGTTCATTATTCAAACGTTGACTTCATAGGGAGGTAATGGCTGCTTCAGCTTTTAGTTCTCGCAGTAAAGAGGCGCATGTGCGCTTCATAAAAGGGGAGATAGCGCTTAGTTCGCTATTCCTGTGGGGGTCCAGGCGGGGACACCAAGAGCCCGCTGATGAGCCAGCTTGGTGTCCTAGGCGAAACACCACACAAGACACGGCACAAACCTATAAAAATTGCTGAGGTTTTTGAAAAATACATAAATTCACTTGTAGTAGCGCCCTTTATCACCGTACAAAATTTTAGGGTCATATCAGTAATAGTTTCGGAGATATAGAATGCCGGTGAAATATTTCGCACAGCCGTTATGTTGGATTGGCGAGCAGTAATACAATTTGAAGAGCACGGTCGGGGTTAGCCAAAATTAGTACTATGATTTTACCAAGTTTCAATGAAATTGTTTAAGAAATTTGTGGTCATCCGGCCCGGAGGACCAATGTTCTAACTACCATATTTATTGGCAATCGATTGTTTTATAATACAGATTGTTATAATACAGGTGCCAACATAAATGTTCATGACTGGTGAAATTTCTTAAACATAAATCGCTCTAGCCGTTTTGATTTTATCACATATGCACACACATGCACACATATACACGAAAAAAAGGTGATCTCAATAGACTATTTTTTCATAAATGAAAATAGGCTAAAATCGGCACGTTGCTATTGTTCAATCTGCTTTTTTTTTAGCGTATGGCTTTTAGTGCCGGGAGTGTCCGAGGACATGTTCGGCTCACCAGTTTTGTAGCCGCTTCGAGACGGACACCCAATGGGTGAGCTACAAGTACCGTTGGGGAGGAAAGTTGGAAGGGAAGGGCGAGGAGTTGGAAGGTAGCGGCTGTGGCCTATAGTTAGGGACCAACCCCGGCATTTGCCTGGAAGGAAGATGGGAAACCACAGAAGACCATCTTCAAGGTTGCCGGCGGGGGGATTCGAACCTCCTCGCCTCCCGGATGTGAGCGACGGCCATTAGTCACGCCGTAACAACCACGGCTAACTCACCCGGTGCTATAAACCCTTAACGGGATACGATACAAATGTTAGGCTATAGTTATACGCAGATTAACATAAGGGAAATTTTGGTGTAGCTTGCTTTGTTCTTATTAGCCTATTTTCATTTTGTGCGTGTGCCTAATAAAATCTAAACGACCGAAAGCGATTACGATGAAACTCTATAAGAGCATACTTTTACCTCGTCCAATACGAACATGGCAGCGAGATATATTTATGGAATTTTCACGCGATTTAACCATCCGTGCGCAGACAAACTTTGTACGGTAAATGTTCATACAGAGTTTAATCTACTGGCATCTAATTAAATTCAATTGTTTTCATAAGATGGCGGCTGTGCGAAATTTTAAAATCGGGTATTTATTCCTTTTGTCCTAATCAAGCGATCCAAGTGAACGTTTGAATATTGAACCAACGCAATAATCTTCATCTAATGGTACAAAACTCTGTGGCCTACATACAGAACAAACCAACACGGCGATCCTTTGCATGGGCGGGAGAATTCTTAATAGAGAAGACCAATAGGTTATGTGAAAATAGGCTATAATATATTATAGTTCTTCACGGAACTACTTGTTTTCCTAAGTGTTTATTGATATCTTAACTCGAATATCTATACTATTTTCCCCGACAGTAGGCCATTGAGTTAGGTTAGAAATCCTCTATACATACAAAACTGATTCGGTAATACGATTGCAAGACGAAAACGTATATATATATTTTAGTAACTGTCTGTGATTTTTAGACACGTTAATGTTTTGACGCTTCGTCCTTTATATAGGCCTATTTTGGGTGACGGAGACTGCAATTTGTGGTGGTGTTTCTTTAATGTCGAAAACATTTGTGAAGGGCCGTTTTTACCAACGTCAATTATATCTTAATTTTTCATTACATCCAGCTTGGTGTCCTAGGCGAAACCCCACACAAGACACGGCACAAACCTGGAAGAATTGCTGAGTTTTGATTCACTGGCCGTGAAATCCAATATACCATCTTTATGGTCAATAATATTTATCAATTACGGTATTGTGCTAATTAGGGTAATTAGCTTCTTGTAATGTCATAGTATAAGATTAATACAAGGTTAGGAACGGTCCAACAATGAGTTTGGTCTGAAATTCGTAGTGTTTCGCTTTCTTTGCCGGTGAGTGTATTAATTAAAAAGACATCAAAAAAGGAGCAGTGTTCATGGGAGGTCTAGTCTATGATATTAAGGGATGCTTTCAACGTTGTGATGCTTGCTCGAAGCGCTGAAACTGTGATTTCCTTTTCTACCAATCATGCAGTATTGATAAGGGTGGAAACATTCATTCATTGGGTCATCCGCATATATATATATATATATATATATATATATATATATTAATAATACAGGAGAAGAAGGGATGCTCTAAATAAATTACTAAACTAATTAATTTTTCATTATCACAAAAATATGCATAATATTTCAGTTAATAAATATCGTATTAGATAATATTTAAATGATTTTAACATGCAATTTTTTCCAAACCATAATCAAATGATTGAAATAATAATATTAAAAAACAAGGGTAGAGATTCCAATATAAAAAACGATACATTGCAGTAGGCTATAACTTTTTTTTAAATATACATTTTTATCGACTAGAATATTATTGCATTCTAAGCGATAAAATTGGAAATACCAGGGTAATAATAACATGGCCTCTGATATGTTCTCTCACTCCTTTTTTGAAGCAGATGAAAGAGATTGGGAACACATACACAGAGACAGAGATAAAAAATACCGTAATAAAAAAACTCCTCCCTTGGTCCCTAATTTAGTTTTTAATTACATGTCGAAGTTCCAATACGCATCGCTCGCTGATTCTACGTTTCTCCTTTTTTTTTTGTTGTTTTCTCGCATTGCATTTTACCGGTAATATTTATGTTGATTGAGCCAGGTGGTTTTTTTTTTCACTGTTGGTTTATGAAAACAAAACAAAAATCTGCTGCTATGAAGATGAAATACTACATCAAAATGTGAATATAGTGGGTGTAGTTTTGAATTCAGCCAGTGACAGTTCTCATCTCAATTAATTTTGTAGCTATCAGTCAGTCACCACAGAATCATTAACATACTGGAATGCTTGCCACGGTGGGTGAGTGGTTATCATGTTGGACTACCAACCCCAAGCTTGCAGGTTTGCTCCTGGCCGTGGTAAGTGATTTTGAAGGGCGGAAAAAATCACGAAACGCATGTCATACGATGTTGGCATGTTAAAGAACCCATTTGAATTCAGTGGGCCGTGTTCATAATGGCAAAATTAATCTCGGGATTTTCCGCCAACACAAAGTTCCTCATTTCTCTACTAGAAAGTGCTATAGTGTCAAGAAGCTTAGTTATATAACCTCCTTGACTTTCATAGTGCTTCAAAGAACAACAAAAATTCGACATGCAAGCTGCCCTCTGGGTGTCAAATAACAAAGCCTACACCCGGCACTCGAGGCCATACGATATTATTATTATTATTATTATTATTATTATTATTATTACTGGAATATGTGAAAAATATAACGTAAATGTAAATTTTTGGAGCCATTCGCCCAGTGGTACCTAAACAAACTGTCATTTGTTAATCTTCAGTCGGTCAACACAAATTTTCCCAATGACTGGGTGGAGTACAATACATAAAATATGTAAATAACCCTCCTGGAAAAAAATCCATGTATTACTTAATTATCACTATTGTAATGGAGTTATTTAGGATTATGCATTTCGTGGTGGTGAAATGCCAAGTTGTTTGATTCTCACCACAGCGGACCGGGTTTGATTCCCGGTCAATAAATGTGACATTTTCAAAGGTAAATGCCATGTCCTATGGTTCTGATTCCATGTAAAAGTGAGGTCCCGTGGCTCATGATCGCGAGATTAACGATCACGTAAAACTACAGACTTCTTTGATTATGCATTTCGACCTTGAAACGGCCATCATCAGATCCTGACGAGCCGGGTGACTAGACAACTGTTGTGGGCCGATAGCTTTACGAGATAAGTAAACATATACAAATAGAATTCTAGTGCATGCTATTATTTGTTAATTTTATTTATTTATATTATTGTGTTACTGTATTCGAAATTGTATACACGTGCATATATCCCATTATTCTAGTCTTGCGCATAATAGTTCGCGGCTGGGAGCGATCAGTTTAGTTCGCAGCTCCTTAGCGAACTAGTTCGCTCCTTTAGTTCGTTAGTTCCCATCTCGAAGACAGATCGTTCGCTCGCCTTGCTACTGTCACTGTACGCGCTCCTTGTTTGTTATAGCAGTCTGTCACCACTCATGACTCGTCACCAGCGATTGCTCATTCACATTGCTCACGTTTCAAGCAATACTGTAGACTACTGTTACAGTTACTATACCCGCTGCACGTGCAGTTCGTGTATTAGATATTGACATGTTGCGTGTGTAGTAATGTTTTACATTTTGATATTTGAAGATAAAAAAAAATGAGTATTGAAACATTAGTGAAATTCCTTATTCCTTGCTTATTTCCTTTTATTCCTTGTAGGAACATAGGGTAGCAACAAACTTCTTCCATCTCACTCTATTGTTGGCCATCCTTTTAATTAGGGTCCATGTCTTTCCTTCTGAGACAATTTCTCTTTCTATTGTTTATAAAGCCAAAAGTCGTCATTTTTTATCATTAGTGAAATACCGGTACCGTACCTAAAGGAATAACAGTATGAACGATGTGTTCGTAGAAGCATACACTTATTATTCTCTTTATTTTCTTTCTCGCGTGAGGCCGATAACCTAGATGTTAGGCCCCTTAAAACAACAATTATCATCATCATTTTTCGCGTATATCGGCGCGCCAACATCCGATTCCATTTCCTACTTGTCACTAGGTGATGATAAGACGTAACCCCCCGCAATTTTCGTTTCATTTCTTACTTGCTTCGTGATATTCATTATTTGCCTGCTCTGAAACCGTTGAGTAGCCTACATTATCTTTATGGCATGAATGGGAGGAATAGGTTTTTTAGTTCAGAGTGTTTGTCCATAGAAGTTCGCTTTTCTTTGTGAATTATCGTAATAATGTTCATTTCTTAAAAACAGGTAAAGGTAGATGTATCACCATGAATCGAGAAAAATAAATATCAACCAGTTCATTGTGAGGTTTGAAGCCATTTTTCAGTGTTGCCTAAGAAAACAAAAGTTTGGTGCTTTTCAGTCGGTCAACACGATTGTACCCAAACAGAGCTGGGTTATGCCTCAATCCTGAAATACATTCATAAAATACACGTAGCCTATGTATTTATTGATCTCATGTAATTTATTTCAGGATTGGGGCATAACCCAGCTATGTTTGGGTACATTCGTGTTGATCGACTGAAAAGCACCAAACTTTTATCAACAAGTTCATTAAAATGGTAATGTTAATCCAGTTCGCCGATTTTCTAAATAACTGGGCATATTTTCACATAATCCAAAATGACTAAGTTAAATAAAACTGTGGAATTATCCCCACATCTAAATCAGTTAACTATCAGTAACTTCAATTTATGAACCGCCACTGTATTACATTCCAAATATAAGGTAGTTACTTACTACCTATTAGCGTGTTAGCACTAGTAGTGTGTAATACTGTTATTATTATAAACCAACATTGAACATTCGCCGCGCCAAAACTTGCCAATCTGGGCACTAACAATAGATACACTCAATCAACTGAACTGACTGAACGAAAGAAAGCGCATGTGATTGCGCAATGAGTGATGACGTGCCGAGCTGACGAACTACGGCGGACCCACGTTCTCGCGCTGTTACAAGTCGGTCAGCGGAAAAGGAGCGAACGAACTAACAAGCGAGGGATCTGGGAACTAGTTCGGTAGTTCGTCTGTGGGACCCGCTCTTCCGAACTAGTTCGTTCGCGAACTACACAAGACTACATTATTCACGTAATTCACAAAACCTTAAGACAAAACAAACCTAACGGATAACGATATTCAAATTGCGAATCGTATTATAAACACCTAAAAGATGATGAAAAGAATGACGAAATTTTATGAGCTGAAGAAGAAGCTGAGCAGCCAAATTTCTAAGTAACACTATTAAACTTCAATGTATTAAGGAGCTCCAATGTGGGCGTAAACCATGTAAGAAAAAACTTAACACCCAAAACACACTACAATCTTAGTTAAAATATAATAGTGCTTAATATAAACCTCAACAGTGATCACCTAACTAATCTCAACTAACCTAATCTCTCTTCAGCTAACCTAACCTAACCTCTCCTCACCAAACCTAAGCTAGCCTAACCTCTTCTAAACTAACCTATTTTCACACAACTAACCTAATATCACCTAATCACACCTAACCTAACCTCTCCTCACCTAACCTAACCTCAATTAACTTCACCTCTACTCACCTAACCTAACCTAACCTCTTCTCACCTACCTTAACCTCTTCTAACGTAACCTCTACTCACATAACCTAACCTAACCTCTTCTCACCTACCTTAATCTCTCCTAACGTAACCTCTACTCATCTAACCTAACCTAACGTCTCCTCACCTACCTTAATCTCTCCTAACGTAACCTCTATTCACCTAACCTAACCTAACCTCTTCTCACCTACCTTGATCTCTCCTAACGTAACCTCATCTAACCTAACCTAACCTCTCCTCACCTACCTTAAACTCTCCTAACGTAACCTCTACTCACCTAAGCTAACCGCTCCTCACCTCACATAACTTCATCTAACCTAATCTCACCTAACCTAACGTAACCTCTCTCCATCCAACATAACCTAACCTCACCTAACCTAAGGTAACCTAACGTATCCTCTCCTAACCTAGCCTAAGCTAACCTAACATAACGAACATTTCCTCACCTAGCCTAGTGTCACAGCCCAACCTCTCATCACCTTACCTAACCTAACCTAACCTCACCAAATTTAATGTCACCTAGCCTAACCTCTCCTCGCCTAACCTAAGCTAACCTAACATAACCTATCATCACCTAATTTCTTCTCGCCTAACCTAAGCTAACCTAGCGTAAACTCTGCTCACCTAGCCTAATCTCACCTAGCCTCTCCTTACCTAACCTTAGCTAAGCTAACCTAACTTCACCTAACTTCACCTAACCTTTCCTAACCTAACCTCACCTTTCCTCACCTAAACTCTCCGAACCTAACCACTCCTCACCTAACCTAACCTAACAGCTCCTCACCTCACAAAACCCCACCTAACCTAATTTCACCTAACCCAATCTCTCCTCACCTAAACTAACCTGACTTAACCTAACGTATCCTCTCCTAATCTAACCTAAGCTAACCTAACCTAACGAACCTCTCCGCGCCTAACCTAATGTCATAACCTAACCACTCCTCACCAAGCCTAACTTCACCTCACTTCACCGAAACTCTCCTAACCTAACTTCCCCTCACTTCACCTAACTCTCATAATCTAACCTCACCTCACCTTACCTAACCTAACCTCTCCTCACCTAACCTAGTCTCACTTAACCTATCCTCACCTAACCTAATCTCACTTACCGTAATCTCTCCTCATCTAATCTAATCTCACTTAACGTAACCACTCCTCGCCTAACCTAATCTTACCTAACCTATCCTCACCTAACCTAACCTCTCCTCACCTAAGCTAATCTCACTTTGCCACCTCTCCTCGCCTAAGCTAATCTCACTTAGCCTAACCTCTCCTCACCTAACCTCACCTCACCTCACCTCGCCTCACCTAACCTTACCTAACCTAGGGACGACAGTAATGCACAGAGGAATGCTTTGACTGTGGACGTGTGCGTGACCACTGGGGGCAGTTTCAACTCAACATCACCCAACACAAGAACAGGACACAGTGACCGTGTGTGGGGTCGCCAATGAATGTTGATACATTGCTACTCTCTATTATTAGTGTATGTGATATGTTCGACCACCAGGTAGTCCTGTTCAATGACGCGTCCTATATAAGGTAAGGACCAGCGCTTTTTATTCAGACCACAACTTTCATTGTGTGTCCTGCCATTCCATCACAATGTGTACCTCTGCTCGCGAGTAACCGTTTCTTCCCTCTGAAATATTCTAACTCATTGGTCATACAATGCCGATAATTAGAGAGTTTTCCTGAACATCAGAACAAATGTTGGCCATATGCTGGGTGTTAAAACAAATACGTATTCAATATTTAGGAGATGATATTATGCATCAAGACAAGGGGGAAAGCATATTAAACCTGGGTTATACAGACATACAACATCAGAACATTTGTTCATAGGAGGTGCAAACCACCAGATAATCATGGTTGACACCCCTGGCATGGCATAATGAATACAAACGGGAAGGAGGGCTGGTTTAGTTTCATTGTAATTTATTTTATGTAATTTCATTTAGTCTTTTTGTTTACTGTTTTGTTACGTTTGGTTTTTGTTTTATCACTCGTTTGTTTTGTTTATTGTAGCTTTATTTTTAGTTGTGTTTTAGCATTTAGTAATGTTCATACATCAGTCATACAGCGTTTAGTGTATTTGTCAGTTACCTTTTAATAATTAATATTGAGACCGTTTAGTTGATGTCAACAACCACGATGACTCAACTAACGACACATAAATCGAATAAAAAGAAAAGTACCGTGAGGATCAGGTGACCTTCCCAAAAAGGCTAAAGCGGCACGAGAGTCCGTAGTCCACAGGGATCGTGGTACATGGTGACGATGGTCATAGACCGCCTAAGGAAAGGTTCACCTTAAAACTAGACTGAGAAAATAAACATCCAGACTCATGTAAAACACCGTGAAAATTTATTAAAATTCACAAGCCCCTAGCCTAGTTCGGAGGGTTATAATCGGCTAGTCCGCAAATTAATAAATAAACTAAGATAAAGAACAGGTCCCCTACCTGAGAAGTTACTGAAAACCCTCGCGAAAGATCTAACTCACAATGATAAAGCAACAACAGCAACGCTAGGAATATGGCACGACGCAAGTCCCTAGTTCAAGTTACAAGACCAAGCTAATATCTGAATTTACATTTAACAGGGTAGCAAAACAAATCTAGGTTAGGATGGTACCATTTCGACATTTAAATTTAACATTAATTCAACTAGCTAAGTCCTATCAATTAACGAAATTTACGGCGATGACGTCCGTAAAAGAAAACAATTACATCCAAAAGCTAAGTGTACAGCCATGAAAAACAAACAATTTAATTATGCTTAATAACTATGTGCTAACAGCACACAATAAAGTAACATGTAGGGTTTAATACACTTGACATCATAAATTAATAACGAAATAGACACAGTAGTTTTATTAAAAATTCCTGCCTACACCTTGGTTTACTCTTTGTAAACCATAGTCATCTAATGTGTATAGTTACGGTGACGAATGCGCAGTTGAGACCACGTCTGACATCGCATGGCCTGAGCTCCACAAGCTACGAACTCTAGGTTCGCACATGCTTCAGGTCGCTACAAAAATGTCAACTGTCCTAGTTATTTCCTCACAAGGAAATTATCTTCAACTGCACGGCTATGTCAACAGTTCCAGAATGCAAAGAACAAAGTTAGATAGAAAGAATCGTTAGTTAGGCTTGTTTTATAACAATTATGCATTTTATTATTAGAATGTCGGTTTATAGGTTTATCGTAGGTTTATGGCGAATAACATTGACAATAGCCTGGGCACGGAGTGTCTCCAAATGAGATCATTCTCCACCAAAAAGCCTCGACTCAACAGTCGGAATATAATCAACGAGTATAACAACTCGGACACACAATAACACGGGTTACCAGCGGCGCTAAGCTCGCGTTCAATAACTCTGGGATAGGCCTGTACAACAGTTACCTTCCAAAAACATCTGGTCAACGGGATCATCCCCGGACAAAGCATACAATAACTTCCTGCTATAACAGGGTAGACTTCACCATCCTATAGAAAACCTTACATAACTGTACCTGTTATACGACAATACACGCAACAGAGCGCTAAACTAACAAAAACCGATCCATAAAACAAGTGATCAAATACAAGAGTGGAAACTGGTTTCCATAAGCAAAATAGCAATGAAAGGAAAAGCGAATACAAATCGTACTCTGTCCTCGTCTATAGTAGTTTTGTCTCACAATGAAGCAGGCGTGCTCTAGGTCACTGGGTTACATAACCAGTTTATTCAAGGCCGGCGATTTAATCAATACAAAACCTGCACTTGGCCGGTTCATAAAAAACATTACCATATGTTACGGATCTCTACAGAGTCCGTGTATCAAATGCACGCTATAAATCTGAGTATAGTAATACACTCCCGTCTTTCTACCAAAGACGTCTAAATGAAAGTAAGCTTACAATAACTGAAGCTCTTTGCTTTAAAGATGCAACTCAGTAGTTGCTAGAACATCAAATACAAAACGTGTCTCACACGACACAAGAAAAATATGATAAATGTGGCACAGATTCACACACTAGATCTGCTTAATGATACGTTGGGAACCGCGTTCGATGCTAGGCAACGAAACATTCCTTCTAGTTGTTAGGTTCAAACATGACCAAGAATAGCTTCTGAGCTTATTCAAAATGAAATATAATGCATTTACAAACTGGTAGTTACTGTCGACTACCTAAATGATACGACCGTTCTTACGACAGTCAGGGGTGTAGCAAAGGATGGCTGCGAAGAATGCAGTCAATTAATAACCAAGGCATCTGATTGCCATAACTACAGTCAGCAAAGACTTGAAAATTACCCCAAGTAGGGTTGAACAAAATAGCCTCAAAATGACTACGATCAGGTTCAGCAAAAAGGTAGGCATTGACGTTCCACGACGTTCACCAAGCTGCACCAGGGCTGACCAAAATGTCTGACCCCAAAGGTGTCTCACTCTAAACTGAAATAAATGACATCTAACTAATCTAGTTACATCCCTACCTAGAAAAATGGCTGACACTGAGTGTGGTTGATTCACAAACTACATTAAAACTACTACACCACCAGAAACTAGAACAAAGAAGGGGTGTGACAAAAACTCACGAAATGTAGGAGCTCTCACTCAGCTCTCTATTCCACAACAAGGGTTGTACATAAACCTCTCTGGCTCTCTGGATCGGTATCCTCCTCATCAGGATTCCCATCTGGACTCCCCCAAAGACCAGGGTTCGATTTGTCCCTGTCGACATCTTCGTGGATATGCCTGGAAATGGCATTTTGGCTCCTTCCCTCTCGTTCATCGTTCTGGAAGTTCCACCATCACGCTGGTTCCGGTAGAAACGTCACCCCCCCCCATACTGGGATGGTATTAGCCCATGGTGACTGCTTCAACCATGGTGAATAAAAGTCCAATCACGTGGGTAGCGAAATAAGTTGCGTGATTATTCATCCTCTCACTTCCAAAATTATAATGTCCGTCGTGACTATTATGGGCTTCAATTATAAAATACGACACAGCCTTAATCTTGCAGATGTGGATTAGCATGTGAGCTAATACTATTTTATAATGCTGCACGTGCTAGTGACGCTACTTTTGTATCACGCAGCATCCGTGAATTATACGACGTTTCAAAGATGAAATTTCCACTTTGGCAATTTAAATATCTCATACAATTATAATCACACTTATTCAGGATAATTGTAACACTATTACCTGTATATTTCCACTAGGCATCTGCCCTCCACATACGCGTGGGTAATATGTGATGTCACAGCAATGTTGTGCAATACACTATACTTGCCAATAATTATTTCCCAAGCTTCTTATTTAATTCACTGGATTTCATCGACAGTGAATATTAGTATTTGCTTGCTCGATGGCACTTTATAATCACTTTGAACGCTAAACAGCGGATACTCTTCTACGTCTCGTAGGACAAATGTAATTCCACGCCTACACAAGGCGGATTCTCAAGACGCAGTGCTGCGGTACTGGTGTCTCTAGAAAGTAGGTCGTCAAAACGAAAAACGTTGAGCGACTACTTACATTCCTTTTTTGCGTATCTGCAAGGGTATTACCTTACCTAAAGTAAAAATAAACATTCTCCAAAATGTTTTAATAATGCAGCATGACGAAATGGAATATTCTGAGTCTCGTAGGAAAGATAAAAATAATTAATAAGACCTCAGATAATAATTAGCAGTTTACACCAAAGTCAAAAGTGCGATTCACCGCTACTTCAAAATATCGCGTGATCTCTCAGCTTCACGTGGCTTCCTGGGTGTGTTCAAAAGTACAACATCCCCTCATAAATGCTCTGTCATAAAAAAAATATCACATGAACCATAGCTCAGCGGGTTCATCTGCCTCACTGTCGTTTCAAATAAAATGTTGGGATAACATTTTTATTTGCTTCGAAATTCATTCAAGAGTGATATTTTTTTAGATTGGCTGCATTAAAGGTTCCAATGCGTTCTCCTGTCCTAATGTCTTCTATCACATAACTTCCATTGTTTAAAGGCTGTCGGATACGACTAGGGCCATAATACAAGGATAGAAATTTCCCATATATGCGGTCTATAGGACTAGAAATTCCGGGTCTCCTTATAAGGATAAGGTCTCCTTCTACTAGTGGTTCTCTAAACCTCTGGCGTCTAGTTCTTCTCAAACGCTTGGCAGCTTGTCTGTCCATAGTCTCTCTCGCAGCTAAAAGTCTGCTGGCATGTGATGGTTGTAAACAAGGTGGATTTACAATCACACGATCCCATATTCTCAGCGGCATCTGGTTCAAATGCAAGACCATAGGTATTTGACCAGTGCTTTCATGTACTGTTGAATTAATACATTTTGCCATAATAACAAGGACTTCAGTCCATCGCCAGTGTTCTTCTTGACAATATAATCGACAGAATTTTGCGATAATAGACATCACGCATTCTGCTGGGTTGCTCTCTGGATGTCGAATAGATGATAAAACATGACCTATTTCAAGCTCATTCATGGCATTGGCAAATTCTGCTGAGGTGTACTGTGATCCGTGATCAGTCAACAAGAATTGTGGCTTTCCTGCCTCCGGTATCACTTGACGTCTAATCCTCTGAATAATCTGATGTGCAGTAGCTTTTTGAATTGGATGAAGCATCGTATATTTCGTGAACACATCCACCGTTACAACGATGTATCGATTCCCACGACGAGCCTTAGGTATTGGGCCATACAGGTCCTGTGCATACAACTCTCTAGGTTGAGTTGGTAGTATTGGTCTAGGTTGTTCCTTCAGCAAGTGTGACGTGTATTTGTTCCGCTGGCATGCGTCGCAAGCACGTAAACACTGTCTAACGGTGGCTCCTAACCCTTTCCACGTGAAAGACTCCTTGATAGTTGCAATGGTTTTGTCTGTTCCACCATGTCCAATGGATAAATGTACCATAACAGATTCGTGGTATCTCCTAGGAATAACTGCACGCAGTTGAGTGTGGTCCTCGTCTACAAACTTGTATAAGACACGATGATAAATCAAATAATCATCTGCAACAGCAGCAATCCTTGCATAATGATCATCCTGTGGATCCATTCTTCGTTCTAGGAAACGGATAATATGTCTGAGTTCCTCCTCACGTCGCTGTCCTTCAGGTAAATGACGAAATCGGCGAAGGTGTTCCTCGCATTCTCCCTCGATGTCTATGGCATTAACAGTAGCTTCAGGATTCCGGCTGAGGATGTCGGCCAACACATTCTCTCTGCCTGGTCGATAAACTATTTCCAAATCGAACTGTTGGAGAAACAGCGTCCAACGTGTGATCCTGTCGCTTGCCAGTCTTGTTCTCAAGATGAAGGTCAACGCATGATGATCGGTTCTCACAATAATCCTCTGACCTAACAGAAGTTTCTGCCAGTATTCAAGTGCGTAAACAATTGCAAGTGCTTCTATCTCGGTCGTGAAGTAGTGAGATTCATATGCTCTTAAACGTCGGCTTAAGAAAGCAATGTAATGACGTTTCTTCTCATCATCTTCCTGCAGTAAAATGGCTCCTATACCAATGGCAGATGCATCAGTTTCTAGAATAAAGTTCCGAGAGTAATCTGGATATTCTAACTGAATTGAGTCCACAAGCATCTGTTTAGCTCTCCTGAAAGCTATCTCGCATTCATCATTCCAGTTCCACCTGCAGTTCTTTTTCAATAATCCTTGCAGTGGTGCAACAGTTTCGGAATACTTCTCACAATGAGCAACAAAGAATTGGAGAATTCCTAAGAATTGTCTCACGTGTTTCACACGGGTTGGTGTTGGAAATGCAGCAACAGTTCTAATCTTTGCTGGATTCGGTCTATATCCTTCTCCATTGATTATGTGTCCTACGAATTTCACTTCTTCCTGAAAAAATCGACACTTGTCAAACTTGACCTTAAAATTTGCCTGTCGGAGATTCTCAAAAACAAGGCGCAATGTCTTTAAATGCTCTTCTTCTGTTCCCGAAGCTATGATTGTGTCATCCACATAACATATTACTTTCTGCTTCACTTCATGAGTCAGCTTGGCATCAAGTGCTCTGATTAATGCGGCTGCGGCATTTTTCAATCCAAATGGTAGTTTTTGGAATACATAAGAAGTCTGATCAAACAAGAATCCAGTATATTTCTGAGTATGCTCAGATAATCTGATATGGTAATAAGACTGAACCAAGTCTAATGATGAAAATATCCTTTTTCCTTTGAACTTCCTGAGAATGTCCCTAATCTTGGGCGGTCTGTCGTGCTCAGGAGCTAGGCGTTCATTCAAGGCTCTGGCATCAAGACAAAGTCTCAAACTTCCATCTACCTTAACCACAGGTATTATGGGATTCAAGAAAGGAGTCGGTGATTTCTTGATTGTACCTGCTGCTTCCATCTCATGGATCTTCTTAGCAGCTTCTTCGAGATGTTTCTCGGCAATCGGATAGATCCTTTTCTGGAATGGGGAATCGTCCAGTAATACAAGATCATACTCGTAGTCTAATATCTCACCAGGTGTGGTGTCGAATATATCTCTGTATTCGTTCAGTATTGCCTCAAGATCCTCATGTGTGGGTGCTGATAACGATTCTGCCTCTTCGTCGGCATCTAGTGTCGCCTCAATTTCCTTGCCCTTTAATGCTTCGACTACGTCTACTTCGGATAGGAATTCCGGTTCTTCTTCAATTAGGCTCATCTGAATGGGTTCGTTCGGCTTGAACTCTACCGTATTCCGTCCCATGTCAATGATTCCATCATATTTTCTAATGAAGTCTGCGCCTAAAATGGCATCATGATGCAGGCCCTTCATTACGAGAAATTCGTGCAAGTACACGTGGCTCGAAATCTTCACAGTACACAAAATCTGGATTTTGCACGTTACAACGCGGTCAGGTATGACACCTCTGACTCTTATAGCTGAAATGGGCAACTCCGTCACCTCAGAGTTTGCTCTAAGTCTGGCATGGCAATCGGCGGAAATTACACTAATCATCGCTCCAGTATCGATGAGTATGACTACACTGACTTCATTCAAGGTGGCTACAATCTTGGGTAGACGTGTTAATTCATAATTGTGGTTCGTCGTTCGTCGTTCGTCCAACAAGTCTTCTTGGATTGGCTCCCAGAGTAATATAGAGGCAGTTACTCGGTGCTCAACCAAACAAGAATCTATTGATTTTTCGGAGTTTTTTTTCTGTCATGGCGAGAAGTACTGGGCTGGTTCTGCTCCGTCTCCTGCGCCGAATGTCTATTTTCCCTCGAAGTAGGGTTCCGTTCTCCCTCTTCTTGGATCTGCAATTCTCTCAATTGTTGGAGGTACTCACGGCTCTCCCGCGCTCTTCCTTTCCAATCCCTGTCTGGCTGGTATCTAGGGTCTCGATTTCTGTCGTAACCCCCACTATATCGATAGTCTCTACGGATACGTCCGTGTTGCTGATTTCTTCCTTCATTCCCTCGGCGGTTGTTTTCATGACGTCGGTTGTCGTCCGTCCTTCGGTCGAATCGCCGGTCCCAATGACTTCGCCGGTCATCATGTTGATTTCGTGTATACGGAGTGTTATTCCATTCTCTCCTGTTATAACTGTAATTGTTATCACGTCGCCCAGAATCCTCTGTGGTTTGTGTTTGTTGTGGCGTCTGGCTTACTTTATCAACAGTCGTCAGATTCATATGTCTATCCTCGCGTCTATCAGCCTTCTGCTGACGGTGTGTAGGAAACTGTTCTGTGTTAGCGTCCAACCTTCGCAGTATCTGGTCACACTGCTGGAAAGTGGATGCCCCTGCAGCGATTAACACACGTTGTACATCCGCAGGGTACTGCCAAACAATTGTGTTCACCAAATCTTGTTCGGACAATGGAGGCTGAAGACAACGGAGCTTCGCGAGCTGTATTGCGAAGTAATTCGCATAACGAGTAGGTGTATTGGAACTGTACCTTCGAGTGTAAATCTCAGCTCGGATGCTCTGCTGGATGTCGCTCGACCAATATGTTCTTAATAACGCTTCCTTAAAGTCTTGGTAGCCTGTGAATGAGTATCGGAATGCTCTGAACCAGGTACCAGCTTGTCCCTCAAGCAGTCACTCTATAACTCTTAGTTCCCTCTCTGGAGTTACCATAGTATCACGTAAGTAGCTTTCGACATTTGCTAGGAATTCCACTGGAGTAACACCGCTCCCAGTTCCCGAAAAGCGAGCTGGTTGCTCCTCTCTTGAACGAATTATGGTGACATTTCCCTGCGTATTCGCGGGTCTGAAAGTATTTTGCATGTAACTCTGCGTAGGAGTGTTAGTCTCATGACTAATTCGATTAGATGCTGGTTGAAACGGGTGAGCGTTAAAGTTCAAGGTCTGACCTTGCGCTAAATTAGTGAATTGTGACGGTTGCGGTTCCATAGGCGCGCTGGGTTGGAAATGGGTAGGCATCATTCCTCCTGATTGATATATAGGCGTTTCCTGAGATTCTCCCATCTGTGGGTGTACGTGTCTCTCTCTTGGAGTCGTCTCGAGTCTGTCCAGGCGTCTTTCTATTACTTCAAGACCTGGGATGGTTCTGGCTGCGACTTTGTTGCCTAAGTCGTTCAATTGCAGCTCGATCCTGTCAACCTTTCCCTTGAGGTTTGTGTCTACCTCGCGTATGGCCGTCCTAAGGTTATAACTGAGGTCTAACCTCTCGGTCACCGCGACTTCCTCAAATCTCTTTTGTAAGGAATCGATATCTCCTTCAACTCTGGACATATTTTCTTGGATTTTACCCACATCGTCTCTAACCTCGGCTACCTTAGCCTCGACTGTAGCTTCGTGTTCGTTGAGGTCACCTCTCAATAACATGAGGTCAATTTTGTGTTCCTCATGATGAACATCAACTGTCTCACGTAGACTGGCTACGGTTTCCGTCAATTCAGAAATGTTTCTCCTGTTGGTGTTAAGTTCCTCTTTAATCTCCATCATGCCATCAACGATAGTCTTCACGTTGTTATTAACGGCATTGGCAGCTCCTCTCATCAAGATTAAACCAACGTTCATGGTTGCCATGTCCTTCTTCACATTTCCGATAAATCCCTCGACGTGATCTAGTCGAGTCCCGAATTCTTCCCTGGTATGTTCCAGATCTGCTCTCATGTCTATCTGGACTTTATTCAAGGTTGTCTGAATTTGAGCTGTGTGCTCCTCCAATCGGTTTTGCACCTCCTCCCTAGCTCTATTCATCTGGTCGGTTAAGCAATCTACGCGCTGGTTAGCCTCCTGATGGTGTCGTATGACATCAACCCTAACAGCTGCTAAACCTGTTGTCAGATCATTTCTCGCTTCGATCCTATATGTGTCCATGTCTGCCCTGACTTGAGTTAAATCAGCCCTAACATTATTTACAGAGTGAGTGTTAATCTCTAAGTCCTGTCTTACATTGTTTATAGACTGAGTGTTAATCTCTAAGTCCTGTCTTACATTGTTGACTTCCTGTCTAACCTGGTCCACATGACCACTGACATTGTTTACAGCCTGAGTATTCTGTTGAAGATTGGCATTCACACCTGCCATCATCTCTCCAAACACACGACGAATAGTTTCCTCATCCATAGATAAGAAATATATGAGAAAGTGAGGGATCAATTTCTACTGGAACTTACAGCTATGATTAGTTACTTGGTGGTATAAAGCTTGCTTCATTTATATAAATATCACGAGTACAGCTGGAGTATGCAAACTAAGTGCTTCTACATTTACAAAGACAACGGTGAGCAAAGCAAAGTATTACATTTACTTAGGATGAGGCATCATCAAAGAAAATCCTATCCTTCATTTATTCAACACTAAAGCCTCACCCCATGGACTTCTATCAAACATGAATGCCATGCGGTCAATTGATCTGCAGTACGACTTTCTAAGTTCGTCCCAGTCCTGTCAATTTACCATTAATCAACATTAGGATCCTCAAAAAAAATAACATGGTACTGAGGGTCACCGCGTTAACGTCGGCACATGAGTTGGGCGCCATTTTATGACGTCCAAGTCGAGCCCACAACGTTGTGCGCCATTTTATGAGACCGTTTAGTTGATGTCAATAACCACGATGACTCAACTAACGACACATAAATCGAATAAAAAGAAAAGTACCGTGAGGATCAGGTGACCTTCCCAAAAAGGCTAAAGCGGCACGAGAGTCCGTAGCCCACGGGATCGTGGTACATGGTGACGATGGTCATAGACCGCCTAAGGAAAGGTTCACCTTAAAACTAGACTGAGAAAATAAACATCCAGACTCATGTAAAACACCGTGAAAATTTATTAAAATTCACAAGCCCCTAGCCTAGTTCGGAGGGTTATAATCGGCTAGTCCGCAAATTAATAAATAAACTAAGATAAAGAACAGGTCCCCTACCTGAGAAGTTACTGAAAACCCTCGCGAAAGATCTAACTCACAATGATAAAGCAACAACAGCAACGCTAGGAATATGGCACGACGCAAGTCCCTAGTTCAAGTTACAAGACCAAGCTAATATCTGAATTTACATTTAACAGGGTAGCAAAACAAATCTAGGTTAGGATGGTACCATTTCGACATTTAAATTTAACATTAATTCAACTAGCTAAGTCCTATCAATTAACAAAATTTACGGCGATGACGTCCGTAAAAGAAAACAATTACATCCAAAAGCTAAGTGTACAGCCATGAAAAACAAACAATTTAATTATGCTTAATAACTATGTGCTAACAGCACACAATAAAGTAACATGTAGGGTTTAATACACTTGACATCATAAATTAATAACGAAATAGACACAGTAGTTTTATTAAAAATTCCTGCCTACACCTTGGTTTACTCTTTGTAAACCATAGTCATCTAATGTGTATAGTTACGGTGACGAATGCGCAGTTGAGACCACGTCTGACATCGCATGGCCTGAGCTCCACAAGCTACGAACTCTAGGTTCGCACATGCTTCAGGTCGCTACAAAAATGTCAACTGTCCTAGTCATTTCCTCACAAGGAAATTATCTTCAACTGCACGGCTATGTCAACAGTTCCAGAATGCAAAGAACAAAGTTAGATAGAAAGAATCGTTAGTTAGGCTTGTTTTATAACAATTATGCATTTTATTATTAGAATGTCGGTTTATAGGTTTATCGTAGGTTTATGGCGAATAACATTGACAATAGCCTGGGCACGGAGTGTCTCCAACTGAGATCATTCTCCACCAAAAAGCCTCGACTCAACAGTCGGAATATAATCAACGAGTATAACAACTCGGACACACAATAACACGGGTTACCAGCGGCGCTAAGCTCGCGTTCAATAACTCTGGGATAGGCCTGTACAACAGTTACCTTCCAAAAACATCTGGTCAACGGGATCATCCCCGGACAAAGCATACAATAACTTCCTGCTATAACAGGGTAGACTTCACCATCCTATAGAAAACCTTACATAACTGTACCTGTTATACGACAATACACGCAACAGAGCGCTAAACTAACAAAAACCGATCCATAAAACAAATGATCAAATACAAGAGTGGAAACTGGTTTCCATAAGCAAAATAGCAATGAAAGGAAAAGCGAATACAAATCGTACTCTGTCCTCGTCTATAGTAGTTTTGTCTCACAATGAAGCAGGCGTGCTCTAGGTCACTGGGTTACATAACCAGTTTATTCAAGGCCGGCGATTTAATCAATACAAAACCTGCACTTGGCCGGTTCATAAAAAACATTACCATATGTTACGGATCTCTACAGAGTCCGTGTATCAAATGCACGCTATAAATCTGAGTATAGTAATACACTCCCGTCTTTCTACCAAAGACGTCTAAATGAAAGTAAGCTTACAATAACTGAAGCTCTTTGCTTTAAAGATGCAACTCAGTAGTTGCTAGAACATCAAATACAAAACGTGTCTCACACGACACAAGAAAAATATGATAAATGTGGCACAGATTCACACACTAGATCTGCTTAATGATAAGTTGGGAACCGCGTTCGATGCTAGGCAACGAAACATTCCTTCTAGTTGTTAGGTTCAAACATGACCAAGAATAGCTTCTGAGCTTATTCAAAATGAAATATAATGCATTTACAAACTGGTAGTTACTGTCGACTACCTAAATGATACGACCGTTCTTACGACAGTCAGGGGTGTAGCAAAGGATGGCTGCGAAGAATGCAGTCAATTAATAACCAAGGCATCTGATTGCCATAACTACAGTCAGCAAAGACTTGAAAATTACCCCAAGTAGGGTTGAACAAAATAGCCTCAAAATGACTACGATCAGGTTCAGCAAAAAGGTAGGCATTGACGTTCCACGACGTTCACCAAGCTGCACCAGGGCTGACCAAAATGTCTGACCCCAAAGGTGTCTCACTCTAAACTGAAATAAATGACATCTAACTAATCTAGTTACATCCCTACCTAGAAAAATGGCTGACACTGAGTGTGGTTGATTCACAAACTACATTAAAACTACTACACCACCAGAAACTAGAACAAAGAAGGGGTGTGACAAAAACTCACGAAATGTAGGAGCTCTCACTCAGCTCTCTATTCCACAACAAGGGTTGTACATAAACCTCTCTGGCTCTCTGGATCGGTATCCTCCTCATCAGGATTCCCATCTGGACTCCCCCAAAGACCAGGGTTCGATTTATCCCTGTCGACATCTTCGTGGATATGCCTGGAAATGGCATTTTGGCTCCTTCCCTCTCGTTCATCGTTCTGGAAGTTCCACCATCACGCTGGTTCCTGTAGAAACGTCACCCCCCCCCCCCCATACTGGGATGGTATTAGCCCATGGTGACTGCTTCAACCATGGTGAATAAAAGTCCAATCACGTGGGTAGCGAAATAAGTTGCGTGATTATTCATCCTCTCACTTCCAAAATTATAATGTCCGTCGTGACTATTATGGGCTTCAATTATAAAATACGACACAGCCTTAATCTTGCAGATGTGGATTAGCATGTGAGCTAATACTATTTTATAATGCTGCACGTGCTAGTGACGCTACTTTTGTATCACGCAGCATCCGTGAATTATACGACGTTTCAAAGATGAAATTTCCACTTTGGCAATTTAAATATCTCATACAATTATAATCACACTTATTCAGGATAATTGTAACACTATTACCTGTATATTTCCACTAGGCATCTGCCCTCCACATACGCGTGGGTAATATGTGATGTCACAGCAATGTTGTGCAATACACTATACTTGCCAATAATTATTTCCCAAGCTTCTTATTTAATTCACTGGACTTCATCGACAGTGAATATTAGTATTTGCTTGCTCGATGGCACTTTATAATCACTTTGAACGCTAAACAGCGGATATTCTTCTACGTCTCGTAGGACAAATGTAATTCCACGCCTACACAAGGCGGATTCTCAAGACGCAGTGCTCCGGTACTGGTGTCTCTAGAAAGTAGGTCGTCAAAACGAAAAACGTTGAACGACTACTTACATTCCTTTTTTGCGTAATGTCTGGTTGCGTGGCTCAGGGGTAACGTTCTCGCTTGTTGAGCCCTAGGTTGCAGGTTCGAAACCTGGCGCAGTCAGCTGGCATTTGAGGGTGCGCAAATGCGAGGGAGCCGTGTCAGTAGATTTACTGGCACGTTAAAGATCCCCTTCGGGGCAAAATTCCGGCACCCCGGCGTCTCTAAAAGCCAGTGTAGTTAAAAGGGACGTAAAACCAATAACATTATTATTATTTTTTGCGTATCTGCAAGGGTATTACCTTACCTAAAGTAAAAATAAACATTCTCCAAAATGTTTTAATAATGCAGCATGACGAAATGGAATATTCTGAGTCTCGTAGGAAAGATAAAAATAATTAATAAGACCTCAGATAATAATTAGCAGTTTACACCAAAGTCAAAAGTGCGATTCACCGCTACTTCAAAATATCGCGTGATCTCTCAGCTTCACGTGGCTTCCTGGGTGTGTTCAAAAGTACAACATCCCCTCATAAATGCTCTGTCATAAAAAAAATATCACATGAACCATAGCTCAGCGGGTTCAATATATGTTTGTGATATAGCTTTCAGTGATGTTTAGTCTGTATATTTGTGATTAAGGGTTTAGTAGCGTTGATATATTTGTAAGTTACTGTTTAATAACGTTCATATATTTGAGATATAGCGCTCATGTTGGTTATATATTCGTTATTTAGGGTTTATTAGCGTTTATATATTTGTGATTTAAATTTAATAGCTTTTATGCATTTTTATATAGATTTAAAAGCGTTAATATATTTCAAAGTTAGCGTTTAAAAGCGTTTGTGTATTAATGATTCAGCGTTTAGTAATGTGAATGCATCTGCCATCTAACGTTTAGTAACGTTTATATATTTGTGATATTGCGTTTAGTGATGTTTATAAATATTTGTGAAATAGGGTTTAGTAACGCTTATATATTTGTGATAAAGCGTTTAGTGATGTTTATAAATATTTGTGATATAGGGTTTAGTAACGTTTATATATTTGTGATAAAGCGTTTAGTGATGTTTATAAATATTTGTGATATAGGGTTTAGTAACGTTTATATATTTGTGATAAAGCTTTTAGGGATGTTTATATATGATTGATTTGGGGTTCAGTAAAGTTAATATATTTTATATAGTTTAGTAGCGTTTATATATTCGTAAGTTACAGTTTAACAACGTTTATATATTTGTGCTAAAGTGTTTAGCGATGTTTATATAATTTGTACTTTAGCATTTAGCAGTATTTATATATGGTACGTATTTTTATTTCCCGTTTAATAGTGTTTACACCTTCCCCATGATAAATCGTAACTAGGTAATAATATTCATGAAATATTCCAAAGTTTCAATAATTCATTTTTAAAAAATGATGCACATGCATCACATTATTCATATTATGATACATTACGACTTTGCACACGGTCCTTCTATGTTTATGAAGGAAAGAAAAAAAGTAGACATATCCTCAGTCTAATTTTTTTCCTTTTTTTTTTTTTTTTTTTACATTCTCCCCCTGGGGGCTACTTCGGACTACGGAAACACACAAAACCTTGTCTCGTACTCATCACTTCACATAAAGCACCGTCCGTACACCCACCGTATATGCCGCAGACACACATCTTAACCTCTTAATGAAGAGTAACGGCGGTCATATTATTATTAGGAGTCAGTGCGGGCAGCCGCCATGATGTGACGTCAACGGCTAAACCCTCTCTTCTGTGTTAATGAGTGAGATGACGGAGACGCTTCCAATCTTACCCTACCCTTGAAGTGATTTTAATGGGGATGAATAGGGCAGGCTAAATGACCACGTTCTCTCGTCCAGCAAAGTAAGTATACGGCGAAACATTTCTGGTACCATAAATCATCAACAACTCTGTGGCGTACTATACAGTTGATAATTTATTTTAAGGGATAGGGGCATCTTGGTCATTAACCCCGTACGGTTTGTTGAATTTGTTTGATAATCTTTGTTCAGATGATATAGTTAAATGCTGTTAGTTTGAGATATAAAAATAATAATAATAATAACAATGATAAAGATTCCAAGCCAAATCTTCCCTAAAATCCAAACCCATCATCTCGGAAGAAGAGAGGAAAAGAAGATCAGAAAGAATGAAGAGATACCGGGCACAAAGGAAAGAACAACACACATAGAAATGATTAATTCAAAGCACCCCAAAGAGGGTGAAACGAAAGAAGAAGAAGAAGTAAAGTAGAAGAATAACAGATATTTTTAAATGTTTCTCAGTCGTTCAACAGGATTGTACGCAATTGTAATGGGTGATATTCCCAAAACCTGAAAACAAATTACATGAGGTTAAAAAAATTCGCTTCGAAAGTTATCTAACATACTCTCTAATGTATATAATTAATGTCGTGTGTTGACACATTGACAGGAAGTAAGAAGTAGTTACCATAACTTGCATACAGATCACCCTTCGTACATGCAGGCCAGTACACGGGGCTGATATCCAAATATCTAAATATAATGTTACAAGGATCAATACCCTCCGCTACTCTGAGAAACATCGAATCATCATTATGTTTCTAGGCCTAGATGACGTATACTTGTTGCCAAGAAACCATATAGGAGGACTAGATGGGGAACACTCGTTGCCATGCTTACCATATAGGAGATCTAGATGATGAACTTTTGTTGCCATGGTAACCATATAAGTGACATAGATGATGAACACTTGTTGCCATGGTAACCATATATGAGGCCTAGATGACGAACACTTGTTGCCATGGTTACCATATAGGAGGACTAGATCGTGTCGTCTCAAAACTCACGAGTCTCAAAATTCACGAATTTTAAGATGAGTGTTAGTAAAAGTAGGTTCTAACTGGTTTCTGTACCTGGGCCAGTCTCAAACTCATGAACCAAGCCATAGCCACCTGTAGGGTTATAGGTAGCCATGGCCAAGCCAGTCCATTGTTAGAGCCAGCCAGAACTGCTTGCCCTCTTGTAATTGGCACCTCTCTCATCAACATGTTGTTGTTGATTCTTTCAGGGTCTTTGCGACTTCGTGGTCATGTACTTGTGTGGGCATAGCATTTGTCTGATAACTTGCGTCACTGTGACATCAGTACAATACAAACGAAATCCCATTGTAAAATTGGGTGGACAAACATGGGTTGAAGGACAGTGTGCTCTCCGGAGTCGTGAGTTTTGAGACTATTATTATAATGTTCATTCAGCTACTAGTTTATTGTCGTGAGTTTTGATACTATTTGTTACTATTTTTAGCTCGTGAGTTTTGAGACTCGTGAGTTTTGAGACGTAACCGACTAGATTACGAACACTCGTTGCCATGGTAACCATATAGGAGGCCAAGATAAACACTGGTTGCCATGGTAAACACCATGCCCACGCTAGTCACAGATAGAATGAACAGTTAACTGATGGCCCTACATACTAATTATCCTACATATGTGGAGTCGTGACTTGCTCAGGGAGAAAGTGATTTTCTTGCGCTGGGTAATAACATAAATGGGACGTGAGTAGAGGAAGGAGTGCTCTCACCTTGCGACCTCTTCCTTCTGGACCAGTTTTACTGATCACTATCGATGGTCTGCTTTCATTATCGATTACCCCCCATCGCATCGTCTTCTTGACTTGAGACTGTACAGTAACCAAGCGGGCTATTTAGCCGTTTGTGTGTGGATTTGTTATTTCTCAGCCAAGCAGCCTTGTAGATATTAATACATTTTCATTTAAGGCAGGCTTCGGTTGGTTGGTTGCTTCCTTAGTTTAGGGGCTGCGACAACGCAGTCATGTAGCTCCGTGTACTTTGGGTGTGTGTAGAATCTGTCTGATAACCGGCGTTAATTGTGATGACTGAATTAGTGTGTGTTAACTGTTTTTTTTTAATTTAAGTAAGGACTGCAGACATTGAATTTTCAAGTAGTTCCTACTTTTGCTACCAAACGCTACCGTCAACGACCAACTAGTTCTGAACTTGGTTACTAAATGGCATCGCAGTCGGCTCCTGGCGACGAACGTTGGAACCTAAGAGCGTTACTCAAATGTAACCTATAATTTAGTTTTACACAGGTGTAATTAGTGGATGGTTCTTTATCATGCCATAAATCTATGATATGGGACCACCGGCTTTACTTCCCCTCCGAAGGAAGGCATACTGAGGGATTTTTGACGCTCTTAAACAATCCGACGACTTCGGCCGGTTTTGAACCCGCTATCTTGGGCATAGAAGCTCAGCATGCTACCGACTACGCCACTTGAGCCGCTTAAGGCGGGCTTCACACTTCAGTTTCTAACAGCTGCATTAGACCTAGTCTATGATTGATAGTGTATGAGGACTGATTTTCCGTTTCATGGCTGACATTGTGAGAATTAGCAGATGATAAAAATGGTTGCAGATGACACCCGAGGAAAACTCCAATGTCAAGTTGAAGACCTTCAAACTTCACTACGATGACATTAGGGCAAAACCTGGATGAATGTCAAGATGCAGAAGAAAGTGACATCCAGTAGTTAGACTTCGATAAAGACAATCGTGGTTTCAGACATGAGGATATTGTATGGAATTTGACTGTCGGTGAGGTAAACTGAGATCCAGTACATATAGAATGCAGGAGTGATGCAACGGAAATTCCGAAAGTTCCCACAGTCAAGCTAGTGTGTCTAGTCACACTTATCTCTTACATAGAAAATAAAGATGAATTTTCATTCTCATACATTGTTTTCTTCAGAATTGTACAATCTAAAATTAGAAACAAGTAGTTCCGTGAAGAACTATACAGCCTATTTTCATATATCCTACTTATGTTAATTGCCACTATCAACATACACAATTTCAGTTTGATTGCTGTAATAGATTCGTAGATATTGAGAACCGACTAAATATTTCGGATGGTCGCCATGTTGGATTTTATATATGTAGGCCCTAGAGTTTACTGTTACATGCAGATTATTGTGAACGTGTAGTATTCAAACTTCAATCGCATAATTAGGACACAAGAAAAAACAAGGAGATTTAAAAAATTTTCACAGCTACCATCTTGAGGTTATGGAAACAATTGAAATAAATTAGATGCCAGTGGATTAACATTCGGATAAAGATTTACTGTACCAAGTTTCACTGCACGCGGATGTTTAAATTGCGAGAAACGTCCATGTGAATATTTGTAATTCGCGTCACCGCCATGTTGGATTTGTGATCACCAGGTTATTTAAAGTCCTATAGGTGAACTTAAGTTCATAGCCCCTATGAACATTAAAAAAAGGAGTGTTTGCTCTCAGAGAGAATATAATTATATAATTGTGTTATTTCCACAGTTGGCAAAGGACATTTATTTATGTTTAGGTTGGCAGCAGTGACCTGGACGGAGGGTGAAGTTGCCATCATGGCTGAATGTGTTTGTGTTTCGGAGCAGCAGCTCCTTCGCATATCAAGTGTTGTGTCTTTTGTAACATGTACATTTTTGTAAATACAGTCCACTAGAGTTAATTCGTCATTTTCATTTATCCCCTGATGTTTCATCTGGGGCACGTATGTCGCAGACAGACATATGTTTTGGTCCAACACGGGCAGGATTCCCGCTATATAAACTGAGGCCATGTGGTCTCGACAAACGCTAAAACTGCTGTATTTAAGTGAACCAGTGCGAAATACGTATGTAGAGACAATACTAGTACATTATTGTGAACAATGCAGGCGCAATTGCAATGTATTTATCAATGTTTGTCTGTTCGATCTAACTTATTAGAAAATTGAGCACAATGGCTGCCAAATAATGCCAACCCATGTGCTATGCCTTCGTGTCGCCTCGGCTAGTGTCGTTTAGCTTCGGTGCATACATGTGCGTGAGGCAGCGCTCGCCAGCCTGCTTGATTTACTACGTATTTGAATAAGTTAATTCATGCAGCGGGACTTTCAAAATTAATCATGATGAATTGTATATTCGTAAAAGCATATCCAGTATTGTGAAAGTTTCGGTGTGCAGTTGAAAGCATCAATGGACGCATGTTTGAGGCCATCCGTGAGTTCTCGCGAGTTCCATTCAGTAGTGCAGCCTTCGATTACTGACGGACGCAGTTCCATTCAGCGGTGCAGCCTTCGATTCCTGACGGACGCAGTTCCATTCAGCGGTGCAGCCTTCGATTCCTGACAGACGCAGTTCCATTCAGACTTCCTGACTTCGATATCCGACCGTTGGGTGACGACGCAGACTGAAAGAACCTCTACACCAGATAAGTTAACAAAGGCATTTCATAGCAATTCCTTCCCATACTCAGCAATCCTTCCTGTGCATGAACCATTTTAAGCATGTCTACTGAACGTGAGATAAAGTCACTGACCAAGCGCAGAGGTGTTCTCCGAGCATCCCTCACGAGACTCCATACCCAAATTAATGAATTTAATAATGAGACTCCTGCTGAAGTATTAAATGTGAAGAATGAACGTTTATTAGCTCTATTACCAGAATTTAATGAAATTCAAAGCAAATTGGAGGATTTGGACGAAAAGAATTCTCATGAGCAGGTCCGGTGTGAATTCGAAGATGATTATGATGAACTTAGGGCTAAGCTACAACAGTTACGAAATACCCATTGCACACATGCCTCATCTGTCTCTAGCAACGGTAGAGAATCTACTAGTAGTAATACAGGTTCGTACAGTTTGCCCACGATACGGTTACCAGAATTTTCAGGTGATGGTACACAATTCATGCATTTCCATGACCTGTTTGATTCATTAATACTGAAGAATCAGTCTTTGGGTAATGTTGAAAGGTTCCATTACTTAATGTCAGCACTGCGTGGCAATGCTCATCAACTCATTCAAAACATTCCTCTTACTGCAGATAACTTTGAGCTAGCTTGGGAAACGGTCTGCAAGCGATACCGCAATTCAAAGGTAATAGTAAATGCACATATCAAATTACTGTTATCTCCAGATATCGTCCAAAGGGAATCATCTTCTAGTCTACGCACACTTTTGAATCAAGTACAGTCCAATTTAAAGGCTGTTGAGTCTTTGAATTTGAATATTCCCCTACATGAAATCATAATAGGTCAAATCATACTTGACAAGTTACCTGAAGCCACACGTAAGCAATGGGAAATGAGCAACAAATCCAAGGAACTATCTACACTTACGGAGTTGTTAGAATATCTTGAAAGGCGGGCTCAAACCCTTGAATTAATTGATTTTTCACCTACTAAGGGTCACAGTGATAAGATCAGCAGATTGTCTCAAGATAAAACTTCTAAGCATGGTTTCAAGCATGAGAAACAACCATTTACAAGTAGTTCATACATTGCAATCTATCTATATATATAAAGCACAAAGTTTGTCTGTCTGTCTGTCTGTCTGTCTGTTATGTATACAAATCTACACCGTTTCACCGATCTGAACCAAAATTTGTATACTTACCCTTTGGAACCCTGCGGGTAACCCCGTCAACATTAAATTTCGGACAGACCACCCCATGCCCTGCATTTAGGCCCTTTTGCACAAATCTACACCGTTTCACCGATCTGAACCAAAAGTTGTATATTTAACCTTTGGAACCCTGCGAGTAACACTGTCCACTTGACATTTCGGACAGACCACCCCATTCCCTGCATTTAGGCCCTTTGGTCCAAATCCACACCGCTTCACCGATCTCAACCAAAATTTGTATATTTACCCTTTGGAACCCTGCGAGTACCACTGACCACTTAAAATTTCGGACAGACCACCCCATTCCCTGCATTTAGGCCCTTTGGTCCAAATCTACACCGTTTCACCGATCAGAACCAAAATTCGTATTCTTACCCTTTGGTGCCCTGCGAGTAACACTGTCTGCTTGAAATTGCGGACAGACCACTCCATTCTCTGCATTTAGGCCCTTTGGCCCAAATCTATACCGTTTCACCGATCTCAACCAAAATTTGTATATTTACCCTATGGAACACTGCGACTAACACTGTCTGCTTGAAATTTCGGACAGACCACGCCATTCCCTGCATTTAGGCCCTTTTTGCACAAATCTACACCGTTTCACCGAACTGAATCAAAATGTGTATACTTACCCTTTGGAACCCTGCGAGTAACACTGTCTGCTTGAAATTGCGGACAGACCACTCCATTCCCTGCATTTAGGCCCTTAGGCCCAAATCTACACCGTTCCACCGATCTCAACCAAAATTTGTATATTTACCCTTTGAAACACTGCGACTAACACTGTCTGCTTGAAATTGCGGAGAGGCTACTCCATCCCATGCATTTAGGCCCTTTGGCACAAATCTACACCGTTTCACCGATCTGAACCAAACTTTGTATACTTACCCTTTGGAACCCTGCGAGTAACACTGTCCACTTAAAATTTCGGACAGACCACCCCATTCCCTGCTTTTAGGCACTTTGGCACAAATCTACACCGTTTCACCGATCAGAACCAATATTCGTAAACTTACACTTTGGTACCCAGCGAGTAACACTGTCTGCTTGAAATTGCGGACAGACCACTCCATTCCCTGCATTTAGGCCCTTTGTCCCAAATCTACACCGTTTCACCGATCTCAACCAAAATTTGTATATTTACCCTTTGGAACACTGCGACTAACACTGTCTGCTTGAAATTGCGGCGAGGCCACTCCATCCCTTGCATTTAGGCTGTTTGGCACAAATCTACACCGTTTCACCGATCTGACCCCAATTTTATATACTTACCCGTAGAACCCGACAAGTAACACTGTTCACTTTAAATTTCGGACAGACCACACTATTCCCTGCTTTTTTGCCCTTTGGCAGAAAACTACACCGTTTCACCGATCTCAACCAGATTTTACATAATTACCCTTTGGAACTCGACGAGTAACACTGTCCACTCGAAATTTCGGACAGACCACTCCATTCCACGCATTTAGGCCCTTTGGCACAAATCTACATCGTTCACCGATCGAAAACAAAATGTGTATACTTACCCTTTGGAACCCGATGAGTAACACTGTCCACCTTAAAATTTGGACAGGCCACTCCATTCCCTGCATTTTGGCCCTTGGCACAAAACTACACCGTTTCACCGATCTCAACCAGATTTTACATAATTACCGTTTGGAACTCGACGAGTAACACTGTCCACTCGAAATTTCGGACAGACCACTCCATTTCCCGCATTAAGGCCCTTTGGTACAAATCTACATCATTCACCGATCGAAAACAAAGTGTGTATACTTACCCTTTGGAACCCGATGCGTAACACTGTCCACTTGAAATTTCTGACATACCACTCCATTCCCTGCATGTAGCGCAGGAATTCCTCGGGGTTGCCAGCTTCCTAACTCACCAGTCATGAGCCCTTGAGGGTGTACCAGAAGTGGTGGGTCTACACACACCCTGCCTCTTTGAGGGCCTTGAGCAGAAGACAGGAGATATTATGAAAAGGAAAAGAAGGCAGACCCCTCGAAGAATGAGGGTATCAGGAAAGATGAGACAAAGCCAATTAAGGCGGGAAATTGAAAGACTCCCTAGCCCTCGGATACCCTAATACAGTCTGGGTCGGAAGAGAACAAGAGTTGACCAAGGGAGGCCGACAGGAAAGAGAACTGAAATGAGCCCGGCACCAGGAAGTAGAAGCGATGCCACACTCAGCTGGGGTTCCGTGGTCGCCAACCCACGTCCCACAAGTTGTGAGACCCTGGGGGGGGGGGGTCAGTTGTGAGAATAGCTTGCTGATTCATCGTGAGGTGACTTGACAGTACTTTCCAGAGCCCGCCGTGTTATCTCCTGCTGTCTATGCTGATGCCAGCACAGGGCCGTTGCGAAACAGTGAGTGATTCCCGGTCAATCTGTATAGGACGGGGAACCCCGAACGTGTGTCATCATATTTCGTCATCATCTGCGATCATCTCAGGTTCGTGCAGCTTGGACCTATATTCTTTGTCTTTGCCGAGCAGTACGCTCTTTCACTAGACGCATCCAGTACAGGCCTAAGCCAGAAAATAAGGTTGAGACTTTGGAAGACATCGAAGCTAGACACCTGAATTACCTATATCAGTTTTAAAATAACACCATGTTCGTTTAGTAGTCATTATTTCATTACCTTATTATTATCATCATAAGTGAAAATGACCTAGATGTTACGCGCATCATACCAATAATCACCGCCGCATAAAGTCTTTCTCGACTGTGATTTTTAAAATATTTATTTTTGGTTGGTTCGTTCTTAAGTTTAGGGGCTGCGACAACGCGGTCATGTAGCCCCGTGTACTTTGGGTGTGTGTAGAATCTGTCTGATAACCGGTGTTAATTGTGATGACTGTATTAGTGTGTGTTATCTGTTTTTTAATTTAAGTACAAACTGCAACTTAGAATTCTTCAAATAGTTCGTACTTTTGCCGCCAAGCGCCACCGTCAACGACTACTAGGCCAAGTTCGGAACTTAGCTACTAGACGCCACTGCAGTCGGCTCTTGGCAACGGACGTAGACATCTATGAGCGTTGTTTACCTATCCAATTTAGCTTCACACAGGTGTAATTAGTGGAAGGTTCAATAACATGCCATCAATCTGACATGGGACCGCCGGCTTTACTTTCCCTCCGAAGAAAGGCATACTGATGGATTTTTAACGCTCTTAAAATATCCGACCGCTTCGGCCGGGTTTGAACCCCCTATCTTGGGCATAGAAGCTCAGCATGCTACCAAATACGCCACCGAAGCCGCCATATAGTTATTTTTATTACAGTACATTGTGTACATTATACGTTAAAGTGTCAATTCAATACCGGTAGTAGTTTCCCTTATCATCCTCATCATAAGAGCAAATGACCTACAGTAGATGTTACGCCCATTACACCATTAATCACCACACACAATAAGTCTTCCTCGCCTGTGAATTTTGAAATATGTATTTCTATTACGGTAGTTTGTAAGTTTGACGTGTCAATTCAACAGTAGTTTTTATTATCATCCTTATCAAAAGGGCAAATGACCTAGATATTACTCCCTCAGTGTCTTTGGGGGCAAATGACTTAGATTTTAAGTCCATTATATTTCTAAGGAGACCTTAAAACATTATCATCATTCCACCGGGCGAAGCCGGGTACTACTGCTAGTTAACAATAATTGTGAAGCCTGTGAGGGGCAACATCCAATCTTCAGATGTGATAAATTTTTAGGTTATGATGTTAATCGTAGATACAACCTAGTTAAGCAGCATAAGCTTTGCTACAACTGTTTGCATGAATCACACGCTATAAGTTCTTGTCCTTCGAAGTCAACATGCAAAACTTGCAACGGTCGTCACAACTCACTGTTGCATTTTGATTCTGGGAATCAGCAATTCAATGCCAACTCGTCTAAACAGTCTCAGCAAGGAGCTATCAGCAGATGCTCAAACCCCGAGTCAAACCAGGCTCACAATGCTCAAGTTCGTGGTAACTCCTCCAGTTATTGCACTATGAAACTCAAACCACAAACTCAAGTTCTACTTTCTACAGCAATAGTAAAGGTAAAGGATAGTGCTGGTAGGCTACACTTAGCTCGTTGCTTATTGGACAGTGGCAGTCAAAGCAATTTTGTAACCGAGAGTTTGGTTCAAAATTTGGGCTTAAGAAAGGCCAAGAATCTCACACCCATCGAAGGTATTTCTCAGTCCATGTCTGAAGCCAAGTATAGTGTGAGCATTGAAGTGCAATCTTCCATAAGCAACACACGCCACAATGTTGAATGTCTGATCCTATCCAAAATTACAAGCGACATGCCTAGTCAGCAGGTACCCTATGAAGAGTGGGAGCTCCCTAATGATATTCAGTTAGCAGATCCGAGGTTTTATGCCCCAGCCAAGATAGACATGCTTCTCGGTGCTGATGTATTCTTTAGAATTCTACAGAGGGGACACAGGACGAGACCAGGGAAGTTTCCAGTCCTACAAAACACAGATTTTGGATGGATTGTGTCAGGTTCATATGAATCCACCTCGAGAAAGAGAAACAATGCAGCAGGAACGTTTTTCCTTCGTAATGATGTTCACCTTCATAACCAAGTACAACGATTTTGGGAGATCGAAGAACTTCACGAGCCAGTCAAGTCGCAAGAAGAGATTGAATGTGAACAGCATTTTTCTGATCATGTGACACGAGATGCATCTGGGAAATACATAGTCAGACTACCATTTAAGCAGGATCCAAGTATATTAGGCAATTCTTTACAAACAGCTACTAGCAGATTTCAATACCTTGAGCGTAGGCTTAACAATGATACGCAACTGAAGGTAGATTATGACCAGTTTCTCACTGAATACCAGGAACTAGGTCACATGGATATTGTTAATTCTAGTATGGCAACATCGGTAGCATACTACATGCCGCACCATCCGGTATTCAAGAAATCCAGCACTACTACAAAAACTAGAGTTGTCTTCGACGCGTCTTGTAAATCGAGGTCAGGAAAGTCACTTAATGATATTTTAATGACGGGTCCTACTATTCAACAAGACTTATGTTCGATTGTCGCTAGATTTAGAACTCACGCCATAGGCTTTACAGCTGACATCAAGAAGATGTACAGACAAGTTAAGGTTGATTCCAGAGACAGCAGCCTTTAACGCATCCTTTGGAGAGCTTCTCCTAATGAGCCTATCAAGCAGTACCAACTTCAGACGGTCACATATGGCACATCATCAGCTCCATTTCTAGCAATAAGATGTTTAAGGCAATTGGCATATGATGAGGGACAACAGTATCCGCAGGCAGCATCTGTCCTTCTTCGCGATTTTTATGTAGACGACTGCATTTCAGGAACAAGTAAGGTTGACAATGCATTACTCCTACAACGTGAACTGATCCAATTGTTATCCAAGGGAGACTTCAAGCTCCGCAAGTGGTGCTCTAACCATCCAGCATTGTTGGAGGCCGTTCCAAAGGACTGCAGAGAGACGCAGCTTCCCCTTCAGGTCGATTCTGGAGAAAATATAAAGACTTTAGGTCTACTTTGGCATCCAGCGACAGACAAACTACAGATATCCAGTGGTGTGCAGAAAGAACAAGGAAGTGGATCTCCGGTGACCAAACGCAAGGTGTTATCGATTGTGTCGTCAATTTATGACCCTATTGGGCTAATCAGTCCTATTGTCATCGCATTCAAGATGTTTCTGCAGCAACTATGGCAAGAGAAGATAGGATGGGATGATGAACTTCCAACGGAACTTCTTACAAGATGGCGTACTCTGCATTCTCAAATACCCTTGATTGACAATATATATATTAACAGATTTGTGCTTCAAGAAAATTGTGCTCAGGTGCAGTTGCATGGCTTCGCTGATGCATCCTTGAAGGGCTACGGTGCATGTTTATTCCTACGCTCGTCAACAGATCAAGGTCACGTAATAACACATTTCCTGTGCTCCAAGTCCAGAGTGGCTCCACTGAAACAGATCACGCTACCCAGACTAGAGTTGTGTGCAGCAGTACTATTGTCACAAGTGGTTAAAAAGATGTGTCATGTTCTCAATATTGAATTCCATAGTATTCATCTGTGGACAGACTCAAAGATTGTTCTCGCATGGTTAGCAGGTGAACCGTCAAAATGGAAAACTTTTGTTGCGCACCGTATGGCTGAAGTGCAAGGCAATACTTCAGTCAAGGATTGGAAGCACGTAGCATCAGGAGACAATCCTGCAGATCTAATTTCTCGAGGAACTGATCCTACAAACCTTTTAAATAATCATCTTTGGTGGCATGGCCCTGAATGGCTACAGTGTTCGGAACGGAACTGGCCCACTTCCAGTGAACAACCTGAATCAGAGATTCCTGAGCAACGCAAGATAGTGCTTAGTTGTTCAGTATACTCTAATCCTGCAGACGTGCTCACAAGATTTTCTTCCCATCTCAAGCTACAAAGAGTGTTGGCATACTGTTTAAGATTCGTGCACAACACTAAACACAAACCTTCAGAACGGAAACATGGTCCATTAACAATAGAAGAGTTGCAGCAAACTAACATGACATGTGTTAGACTAGTCCAGTCAATAGCATTCCGCGAGGAAATAGCTGATCTTTTGAAACACAATGCAGTGTCAAGACGTAGCAAACTTCAAAGTTTAGTACCATTTTTAGACAAGGATCAAATCTTGAGAGTTGGAGGAAGACTAGAGAACTCCAATCAAGACTACGATTTCAAACATCAGATGATTTTGCCCGCTAAACATCAGTTTACTGATTTAATAATCAAGAGGGAACATGAAAGACTCCTACATTCAGGAAACCAGTTGACTTTAGCATCCATCAGACAGTGCTACTGGATCATCAATGGAAAGTCGGTGGTTCGAAGATTTATTAACACTTGTACAAAATGCTTCAGGTTCAAAGCCAAAACTACACAGCAAGTAATGGGACAGTTGCCCTCAGTTCGTGTGTCTCAAGCAAGACCATTCCGCAACACCGGCACAGACTTCACGGGCCCTTTCTACTTGAAGATCGGCAATCCACGTAGCAAGACCATTGTCAAGGGTTACATATGCATTTTCATATGTATGTGCACCAAGGCCATTCATTTAGAAATAGTTTCCGACCTAACCACTCATGCTTTCCTCGCAGCACTCAGGAGATTCATCGCAAGAAGAGGATTATGCAGCAACATGTACTCCGACAATGATACAAATTTCCAAGGTGCTAGTAGAGAGCTAATGGAGCTCAAGAAATTGTTCACTCAGGAACGGACTAGAGAGGAGATCAGTAACTTTGCCAGTAGCTGTGGAGTTAAGTGGCATTTCATACCTCCTCATGCCCCTAATTTTGGAGGGCTTTGGGAGGCCGGAGTAAAATCCCTCAAACATCATCTAAGAAGAGTTCTCGGAACACTTCATTTCACATATGAAGAATTGGCTACATTAACTGCGCAAATTGAGGCTTGCTTAAACTCACGTCCCCTCCTAACCCTGTCAAATGATCCTTCAGATGCATCTACCTTGACACCAGGTCACTTCCTTATAGGCGAACCCCTCACGACTCTTCCCGAACCCGATTTAACATTATGTAAACGGCCTTTGTTAACTAGATATAAGGTTCTGCAACAAAGACTCCAATTCTTTTGGAAGAGATGGTCCTTAGATTACCTCACCCATCTGCAACAGCGCAGCAAATGGACGACCTCCTCCAGCAACGTATCACCAGGTACTGTGGTGCTGATACGGGAAGACAATGTTCCCCCACTCCAGTGGCCCCTTGGTGTTATCACAGAAGTGCATGGTGGTAAAGACAATGTGGTAAGAGTGGTTTCAGTGAAGTGCAACAGTGGTATTTTTAAACGACCAGTTTCCAAGGTAGCTCCGCTACCAATTGAGCAGACACATAATTTTGACTGTTAATAATATGTCAGTGTTTTAAGTTAGTGAATATTTTAGTGTTTTATGTCCTTGTCATTGGAACATTTCAGTGTTTCCAGTTCATATTATTGAAATCCATGTATTTCAAGGTGGGGAGTATGTTTGCTCTCAGAGAGAATATAATTATATAATTGTGTTATTTCCACAGTTGGCAAAGGACATTTATTTATGTTTAGGTTGGCAGCAGTGACCTGGACGGAGGGTGAAGTAGCCATCATGGCTGAATGTGTTTGTGTTTCGGAGCAGCAGCTCCTTCGCATATCAAGTGTTGTGTCTTTTGTAACATGTACATTTTTGTAAATACAGTCCACTAGAGTTAATTCGTCATTTTCATTTATCCCCTGATGTTTCATCTGGGGCACGTATGTCGCAGACAGACAAGGAGTTTGATTGCTAAAATAGATTCGTAGATATTCAGTATCGTCTAAATATTTCGGATTGTCGCCACGTTGGATTGTTAAATGTATAGGCCATAGAGTCATGTACCATTAAAGGAAAATTATTGCGTAGGTTCATTATTCACACTTTCACTTCGATCGCATGACTACATCACAAGAAATAAAAACTTAATTTTAAAATTCGCACTGCCGCCATCTTGAGGTTATGTAAACAATTGAACTAAATTAGATACCAGTGGATTACAATGTGTATAAATATTTCCTGTACCAGGTTTCAGTGCGCTTGGAACATTAAATCGCGAGAAAGGTCTATTTAAAATTTTCAAATTCACTTGGCCGCCATGTTCGTTTTGTAGTTAAGCGGTTTTTGAAAATCTTATAGATGGACTTCCAGTAGTGCCCTTTATCTCCGTACAAAATTTTAGGGAGATACCGCTAATAGTTTCAGAGATATAGAATGCCGGTGAAATATTTCGCACATCCGCCATCTTGTGATTATGTAAACAATTGAACGAAGTTAGATGTCGGTGCATTACAATGTATATAAGCATATACTGTACCAAGTTTCATTGCGTTTGGTTGGTCAAATCGCGAGAAACGTCTATTTAAAAGTCGCAAATTCGCTTCGCCGCCATGTTTGTTTTTGTAGTTACCAGGTTTTCAAAAGTCAACTTATAGTAGTTCCCTCTATCGCCATAGAAAATGTCAGGGTAATATCGGTAATAGTTTCGGAGATATTGAATGCTGGTGAAATATTTCGCACAGCTGCCATGTTGGATTGGTGAGTCGTAACAAAATTTGAAGGGCACGGTCGAGGTCGCCGGGAATAGTGCTATGAACTTTCCGAGTTTCATTGAAATCGCTCCTGCCGTTTAGATTTTATTAGGGGGGGGGGGGGGACACACACACGAATCACACACACACACACACACACACGCACACACACACACACGGACAAAGGGTGATCTCATAAGCCTATTTCTTCAAAATTGAAAATAGGCTAAAAATAAACCATCTAAGAAACAAAAAATGATGACAGTAATTTTTCTTAGTTTTTAATATTGGTAAAATCCACAGTGTGTCTTACAATACTATGTTATAAAGTATTATATATTTTTTTGCGTGTTCATAAAATACATTTCAATATTTTTAACCAATAGTTTTCTCTTTGCTAGGCTTAAAAACATTACTGTAGATAATTCGCAGTTTTCAATATTTCGCGGAAATTCGTGCATTAATTGCCGCGAATTATCGGAAGTGCACTGTAAAAAAAAAGCTAAAATTCGCGTTTTCAAGCGAAATTCATGCACAATTCGCGAAATTCGCGTCTTCATGCGAAATTCGCGAAATTTCGCGACTTCAAAAACAATTTTTTTCGCCATTTTTAGGGTTATTAAAACACATTACCATCTGTGTATTACTTCATTTAATAATTCGCGTAATTCGCGATCGCGAATTTTTCCAATCCCTATTGATAGTGTATGAGGACTGATTTTCCGTTTCATGGCTGACATTGTGAGAATTAGCAGATGATAAAAATGGTTGCAGATGACACCCGAGGAAAACTCCAATGTCAAGTTGAAGACTGGAATAACCGCCTCTCCCAGTATGGCCTATGTCAGAATGTGAAAAAGAAGGAGTATCTGGAGTAAAACCCAAGCGATGGTACCATTCAAGTCGCTGGACAAAATCTAGTCAAGACAGAATGCTTCAGGTACCTTGGATCTCGTATTCAGAGTGATGGCAACTTCAATGATGAAGTAAGAGCCAGGGTAAACGCAACCTGGTTGCGGTGGAAGGAGGTCACGGGTGTGCTTTGCGACAAGAAAATGCCACTTCGCCTCAAATCGAATGTATATCGGACAGTGGTACGGCCAGTTGCGCTGTATGGAGTTGAATGTCGACCATCCGACAAAATTTCAGAACGTCGCCTGCACGCCATGGAAATGAGAATACTCCGTTGGAAAATGAGCATCTCCCTTATTGACCATGTCAGAAACGACACAATTCGCCAGCAAATGGGTGTCGCCCCAATTGTGGACAAAATGAGAGAGAAACGGCTCCGATGGTATGGACATGCCCTGCGTGCAGCGCCTGATGCTATTACTAACTCTGTCCTTCATTTTGAGGTTGAAGGCCTACGCCCCAGAGGACGACCGAAGCAGCGTTGGCAAGACACTATAAATGGTGACTTAAAAATTACTGGCCTAAATCCAGCTGACGCACGAAACCGGACAAAATGGAAATCAATGACCAAAAAAACGGACCCTGTACCAGCGGGACAACGCTAGGAAGAAGAAGAAGAAGGTTGTGAGAATTAGCTACTGTATTTTGGCTTGTAGATTTGAACTATGACATCTGAAGATGCTCGCTTGATAGGCGAAACGTGTCATCATAATAGTTTCTTTTTGTAATCCGTAACAAATATTTTTTTAATCACATGTGAATTTCTTCAGGTTGTATTCTCTTTTCACAATTGTTGCTGTCGATTCAGGGGCTTTGCGACATCGTGGTCATGCAGCCCCGTGTACTTGGGTGTGTGTGTGTGGAATTTGTCTGATGACCAGTGTTATTGTGATGGCTGCATTAGTGTGTGTATTTGTAATTCAGGTGAGGATTGGGAAGGAGGTGGCTGAGGCCTTAAGTTAGGAACCATCCCGGTATTTGACTGGAATAAAAGGTACAAACAAGAGGAAAGGAAATGCGTCCAACCCTCTAAGAATAAGTATCAAGGAACTTGGAAGAGAGGAGAGCTATGAAAGTCAGATTGGAAAGGGAAAGAGTAGAATGTCCGGTCCAAAGGATTATAGATATTTTGTAAGTAATGGCAATTCTAAAGCTGATAGAAACACAAGAATAACGATACAGATTTAATTGTCAAAATTTACCAAGCGTTCCTAATAAAATGATCACTCACTATAGGCAAGAGAAAGACATTAAAAATACACACAAAACAAACAACCCCCCACCCCAGGGGCTCACAACTTGTGGATTGGCGACCACGGGACTCCAACTGAGTCCGGCATTGCTTCGACGTATTGGTGCCAGGCTCCATCCAGTTATCTTTCCTGTCGACCACCCTTGGTCAACTCTTGTTCTCTTCCATCCCCGACGCTATTAGGGTATCCGAGGCTTTAATTGGCCCTTGTCTAATCTTTCCTGATACCCTCATTCTTCGAGGAATCAGCCTTCTTTTTCTTTTCATGATATCTCCTGCCTTCTGCCCAAGGCCCTTTAGAAGGCAAAGTGTGTGTAGCCCTACCACTTCTGGTGCACCCTAGATAGTGCTACACCCTCAGGGGCTCACGGCTGATGATTTTGGGAGTTATCAACCCCGAGATATTCCTGAGCTGGGTGCTGGGTACGTTTTTCCCCCATTTCCACTGACTTCGGGGCGAACCCTCTCCTCTTTTCCCCCTTTCCTATCTGCCTTTCATGGCTCTCCTTCCTTCCAAGTCCCTCAATCATCAGTTTTTGTGGGTAGTGGGCATATCTTTACCTCCCCCCAGGGACTCACATCTAGTGGGACGTGGGTTGGCAACCACGGGGCCCCAGCTGAGTCCGGCATTGCTTCCACTTACTTGTGCCAGGCTCCTCTCTGTCTTCTTTCCTGTCGACCTCACTTGGTCAACTCTTGTTCTCTTTCGACCCCGACGGTATTAGGCTATCCGAGGCCTTAGGAGACTCTTCCTTTCCCGCCTTAATCGGCTCATGTCTCATCTTTTCTGATACCCTCCTTCTGCGAGGGGTCAGCCTTCTTTTTCTTTTCCTGTTATCTCCTGCCTTCTGCTCAAGGCCCTCAAGGAGGCAGGGTGTATGTAGCCCCACCGCTTGTGGTGGAGCCTGGATATTGCTACACCCTCAGGGGCTCACGGCTGGTGAGTTCGGGAGTTGGTGACCCCGAGGGATTCCTGAGCTGGGTCCGGTTCCCCCCCCCCCCTTTTCCCCTTATCTGTGGGCGCACCCTCTCCTCTTTCACTTTCCTATCTACCTTTCATGGCTCTCATTCCTTCCAAGTCAATCTTTGATCCAGTCCAATATTTATCGTTTCCTTGTTTTATTTATTCACTTCTTCTAGAAAGAAAGTTAATTGTTAAATCTGTAGTTAGTTTTAGTTATATGTTTCATTATCATTCATCTTCACGATCACCCAAACCATTAGGGGCCGATAACCTAGATGTTAGGCCCCTTAAAACAACAATTGAAGACTCCGCGGGAATAACGGGGTAAGTCACATTCTGTAAAATTTTCAGGAGAGCGAATTTATACTTTCAACCCTAAAAATAAACAATTGAAACACCACAATTGAGGGTAAGCATTTCTTATAAAGGTTGATGATGATGATGATAATTGTTGTTTTAAGGGGCCTAACATCTAGGTTATCGGCCCCTAATGGTTTGGGTGATCGTGAAGATGATAATGAAATGTAAACTATAACTAAAACTAACCACTAACTTATATACTAGAAGAAGAAATGGAAAACAAAAGGAGAATAAGGCAAATAAAGGACAGGAGTAAAAGAAATGCCCTCAACCCTCGAAGAATGCGGATCGAGGGACTTGGAAGGAAAGAGAGCCATGAAAGGCAGATTGGAAAGTGAAAGAGGAGAGGGTCCGCCCCACAGGTAAGGGACGAAAGGGGGAAACCGGACCCAGCTCAGGAATCCCTCGGGATCACCAACTCCCGAACTTACCAGCCGTGAGCCTCTGAGGGTGTATCACTATCCAGGGTGCACCGAAGTGGTGGAGCTACATACACCCTGCCTCCTTGAGGGCCTTAAACAGAAGACAGGAGGTAAAAGGAAAAGAAAAGAAGGCTGACATCTCGCTGAAGGAGGGTATCAGAAAATATGAGAAAATGGCCAATTAAGGCGAAAGGAAAGGAAGAGACTCCCTACGCCTCGGATACCCTAATACCGTCGGGGTCGGAAGAGAACAAGAGTTGACCAAGTGAGGTCGACAGGAAAGAAGACGGAGAGGAGCCCGTCACAAGTGGAAGCAATGCCGGACTCAGCTGGGGCCCCGTGGTCGCCAACCCACGTCCACTAGATGTGAGCCCCTGGAGGGTCTTATAAAGGAAGCGCATGTAAAACAAACAGCAACTAAAGTTAAATTATGAAAAAGTGAGAGGATATGGGACGTTCTTTCTGTTTCCACTAAAACTGAAAACTTCTGTATCTCAGTGACATTCCAATTTAGAGCCTATTTGAAACTAATTTCAACTAATAATAATAATAGTCTAATATCGTATGGCTTCGGGTGCCAGGTACAAACTTTGTTATTTGAGACCCAGAGGGTAGCTTGAATGACGAATTTTGTTTTTCCTTGAAGCACTATGAAAGTCAAGTAGAGAAATGAGGAACTTTGTGTTGGCGGGAACTCCCGAGATTAATTTTGCCTTTATAAACATGGCCTACTGAATTCCAATGGGTTCTTTAACATGCCAACATCGTATAACATGCGTATCGTGCTTTTTCCGTCTTTCGAAAATCACTTACCACGGCCAGGAGCCAACCTGCAAGCTTGGGGCCAGTAATCAGACACGATAACCACTCAACTGATCTGTAGTGACGATGGCTGCCCGCCAGAATGGACTTAGACCGTTCTTTCGGTGGGGTCTTCAATTATCATCATAAACAAAGGACTAGTTTTATTATGGAAGAATCTACGACAACAATACACAGCGCAATACAATAAAACAATACAGAAATAGTCAAAGTAGTATAATTATTATACATTTGACACGTAGAACAAAAACAGTAAAGGAAAGAAAGAATGAATTCCATGATAAAACACGTTAATGTTCTCCATAAACAAACAAAACTCACATTCATGTGTTTGATTTGTGAGTGAGGGAGGAAGGGTGAGGAAGGGGGGGGGATAAATAAATAATAAAAAAAAAGTGAAAAGAGAAAGGAGGAGGAGGAGAATGAGAGAGAGAAGTGTTTGATGGTACCAACAAAATATATATATAATACATATACACCCAAAAGTAAAGCTTGCCTGCATATAGCAGTACAATAGATCTCTAACCCCCCCCCCCCCCTCCAGTCCCTCCTTCCCCCGCCACTGCCTGTACACGGGAGATATATACCAGGCATATTCTGTCATAATATAAAGAGCTCGTTTTGGCAGGAGGTTATAAATCTTAGTCTGCAAAAGCAAACAGAGATAGAAACACACACACACTCACTCGGAGAGAGAAAGATGGGAAATGGAATAGAAAAGAGAAATACAAAAAGGATGAAGAGAGAAAGAGAGATAAAGGTAGAGGTATAATATTATACGTACATAACAAAAGCCTTGGCAAAAAAATAAATAAATAAATTACACACATTGCATATACTGCACAATTATATATCATTAAAGAACACAAAATATCTATATGAGGGATGGAATGACATTTTAAAAAGAGAGTAACAATGGAAAGGGGATAATATAATGAAGAATAATTATAGCTATAAAAGATTTATAGTCGAGGATATAGACAAGGAGTATTGAAATTAATATTCAAAGTTGGTAGAATATTATCAGACGTTGGAGATACAGTATAATGTATGTTAAAAACTCCAAATTTTAAATAAAAATACAATATACTGTATTTTGTGATAAGGAATACTTATAATAATAATATTAATCAGTAATTAAACATTAAGAAAAAGGAGAAGTTTTGGCCCAGTTTATACTTAGTGAATTTGGATGAGAAAGAAATCCCAGGAGTATATCAGCATTCGGGGAAAATCTTGGATACATTCAGGAAAAGATGTTAGAAATATTATGGGCATATTCTCAGAATGTGTGGTCACAGGCTGACAAAAATAATTCTAAATCTTACTCTCTCAATAAAAACTGAGAACAACTGTCTGCTTGAAGACCTTCAGGAAATAGACATCTCAAGTGATGTGGTACTGGACAAGGAACAATCACCAATTTTCAGACCACACAAACAGTACACCCAACAGAACCTGAAGAGATTTTGGAAACAAGAAGGCAAGATAGCTAGATAGATTCTATTGCGCTCCTTCGACGGAATTAACTGACTATATAAATAAGTAAATACATACAAAAAAATAAGCAAACAATTGAACAAACGTACAAACAAATAAATAAACAAACAAATACATAAATACATAAATAAGTAAATAAATAAATAAATAAATAAATAAATAAACAAACCAATAAATAAATAAATAAACGAAAAAACAAATCAATCAATAAATAAATAAACAAACAAAAGTACAAACAAATCAATAAATAAATAATTAAATAAACAAACAAACGTACACACAAATCAATAAATAAAAAATAAATAAACGAACGAGCAAACAAACAAACAAACAAATAAATAAATAAACAAAAAATACATAAATAAATAAACTAGCAAACAAACTAACAAACAAATAAATAAATAAACAAACAAATACATAAATAAATAAACAAACGTACAAACAAATAAATAAATAAATAAACAAGCAAACGTACAAACAAATAAATAAATAAACTAGCAAACAAACTAACAAATAAATAAATAAATAAATAAATAAATAAACAAACAAATACATAAATAAATAAACAAACGTAAAAACAAATCAATAAATAAATAATTAAATAAACAAAAAACGTACAAAAATCAATAAATAAATAAATAAATAAATAAACGAGCAAGCAAACAGACAAACAAATAAGTAAACAAATAAATAAATAAATAAATAAATAAACAAACAAACGTACAAATAAATAAATAAATAAATAAATAAACGTACAAACAAATCAATAAATAAATAATTAAGTAAACAAACGTACAAACAAATCAATAGATAAATAAATAAATAAACGAAAGAGCAAACAAACAAACAAACAAACAAATAAGTAAACAAACAAATACATAAATAAATAAATAAATAAATAAACAAACAAACTTACAAACAAATCAATATATAAATAAATAAATAAATAAATAAATAAATAAATAACTAAATGAACGAACAAACAAACGAACCAATAAATAAATAAATAAACGAAAAAACAAATCAATAAATAAATAAATAAATAAACAATTAAACAAACGTACAAACAAATCAATAAATAAATAAATAAACGAGCAATCAAACAATCAAATAAATAAATAAATAAATAAATAAATAAACAAATACATAACTACAAAATAAATAAACAAACAAACGTACAAACAAATCAATAAACAAATAAATAATTAAATAAACAAACAAATGTACAAAGAAATCAATAATTAAATAAGTGAACAAACGAACGAGCAAACAAACAAACAAACAAACAAATACATAAATAAATAAACAGACAAACAATCGTACAAACAAAAACAAAAATAATAAAATAAACAAATAAATACATTCATATAAATATACGAAAACAAGAAAAATCTTGAGGAAAGTTTTGGCTCTCAGGGAATTTGGATGAATGGGAAATCACAAGAGGTTAAAATGTCGGATACATTCAGGAAAAGATGTTTGAAATTTATGGGCATAATGAGTGAACATAGGCTGACTAAAAGAATTATGAATCTTACTCTCAAAGAAAGCTAAACTGGCATATTGAAGTTGAAAAAGACCTTCAGGAAATAGACATCTCACGTGATGTGATACTGGACAGGGCTAAATTCAGAATGGACCAGAGCAAGAAAATGAAGAGATTTTGAGAGGACAAGAATGCAAGATCAGCGGGATAGGTTCAATCGATGTGTAAAAATAAATTAATGGAAATAATAATAGGAGATAAGGAATTGGAAGTAGTGAAACACTTCAAATACTTGCGAAGTGAACTGACTGGAGATGGAAGACTAGATTTGGAAATTGGCAGAAGAATACAACTCGGGAGTGCTTTCTACCAACAGGTACATGGACTAGTATGGAACAAGGATATACCAATTAAGGCTAAAGAAGTTATGTACAAAGCATATTATGTTCCTATAATGACATATGCAGCGGAAACTTGGACAATGACTAAGAGGGATGAGAGCAGAGTACAGGCAGCTGAGATGAGATTCCTAAGAAGTATGGTCCAGAAAACGAGGAGGGACAGAGTGAGAAATGAAGATATACGGAAAGAACTGGGAGTACAGAAACTAAATGACAAACTGGAGCAAATTAGATTGAGATGGTTTGGACATGTCAAACGGATGAATGAAGTAAGGCTACCAAGACGAGCACTGGAACGACGGATGACAGGGAAGAGAGGACGAGGAAGACCAAGAATGCGTTAGATGGACTCGGTGGAGAATAGTATTAGAAAACGGAACCTGACTTGGAACAATGTGTCGGAAGAGGAATGGTGGAACGACAGAACAAAGTGGAGAGGAACCATATTTTCCCCCACCCAGTGTCAGCTGAAAAATGGGAAATGAAGATGATGATGAATAATAGGGAACTCGGATCAGCCAACCTACAAAGAAACTCTATGGAAACACAGACACCAACACAGAGAAATTTAGGACAAGACGCCTACAGTTCTATTGACACCTGAGGAGGATGGATGAAAACAGACTAAGAATGTTTTTAACATCATTGAAAATGAAAATCCACAGCCTGCTTCCAGTCTCCGACCGAGTCAGGAATGGAATGAATCTAGCGGCGAGGATATGAACTGTGCCGGCTGCCGAGGCCTGACGCACTCCTCTGGGGCAATGATTAAATGAATGACAGATGAAATGAAATGATAGTGGAGAGTGTTGCTGGAATTAAATTTTGACAGGGAAAACCGGAGTACCCGGAGAAAAACCTGTCTGCCTCCGCTTTGTCCAGCACAGATCTCACATGGAGTGACCGGGATTTGAACCACGGACCCAGCGGTGAGAGGCCGGCGTGCTGCCGCCTAAGCCACGGAGGCTTCTTTTTAACATCATTAATACAAGTAAATTAAAGACCAGTTGGATGAGTGAAACACAGGAGGACCTGGAACGATTCACAATCTCTGAAGACATATTACGGACAGAAATAAATCTCTATATCTCTATATATATAAAAATGAAAGTTTGTCTGTTTTTTCTGAATTTCCACGGAAATTTGCGATATTTGCGCGTTTCAGGCTGTTTTATGACGGATGCGCGCAAAAATAAATTTTTTGTCTGTCTGTGTGTCTGTGGACAACTTCTACGAGTCCTTATAACTTGAGAACGGCTGGGTGGATCAACGTAAAATTTGATACAGATATCTATCAGAGGCACCACACTAATCATTGATGTAACTCTTCTCCGTACCTCTCATAAAAGGGGCCCTACCCCCTTAAAATACATGCTGAAATAGGCGTAGAAGGGTGAAACAAAGCTCATTTTCAGCCCCTCAATGTGAGAAACGAAGGGCCCCCGAAAACCACATTTTAAGGCCCTATAACCAACAGTTTTTGAGATATTCCTAGAAAACTAATTTCATTTAATAAACTAAAGAAGGAATGCAAGCCACTAACCATGACAACAGTATCTCAAGAGGTGGCATCCAACTTTCCATCTATTTCTGGAATAAGTAATGCCACTCCATTTATTACATATCCGTGAAAGGTTGCAAATGGAGTACCCTAGATTTTTTTCACACGACTTACAAGTGCGATATGTCGTACAGAAGGTCTATTATATCTCCAAACATCAACATTATTTTCAAAAATTCCTGAATAGAAATAGTAGACTGTTTTTTGCTGATTTTAGGAATTTGGGCCATTGGAGGCTAAAAACACTGAATTTTCATGCACCACAAGCCTTTATAATTTATAAAAGGGGTCTTCCTGTAGTTGGGCACTTGACACAACGGTTAGGGTCAGTTCGTATGTGACGTGTATTGCGATTCTTCTACGAAGTTTTCAATTTTATTTTCACGCCAGGAAGAACACGTTAGGTAAATTTAGTTTGAGAGCACATTTTAACTAATAATTTTTCTTTGCCAACAAACAAGTTCCAAGCCCCTAAACATTGCAACAGTAGCTCAATTGATAACATCTGGTTATTAATACCGAAGACCGTTCGAAGAATGGGTACTTCTGCTAGTTAATACATAAAATCAGAAACAAGACACTTGAAAGTCTCAAGAAAAGAAACAAAAGGGAAAAGATGGACAGAGGAAAGGAAGAAAAAAACACAGGGAAGAAAACATATGATGAACAGGAAGTGAAGCTGTAATTGGCTCAAGTTCGCACGCTCTCACAAAGGGGAAATATCGATGATTTATTTATTTATCGTGTGGATTTTAGTGCCGGGAGAGTTCGCGGACATGTTTGGCTCGCCTGAGTCTGTAGCTGCTTCAAGCGGACACCCATAAGGTGAGCTACAAGTTCCGTTCAATTTCAAGTAGATCCAACATTCGCTGCCAGATGTCACTGATACCTAGTGGTGAACGTTGGGACTTTGATAGAGCGCTCTGACGAAATATAACCTAACAATTTAGCTTCACACAAGTTTAGACTGTGGAAGAATCTTTTACATGCCATAAATCTATGACATGGGACCGCCGGCTTTACTTCCCCTCCCAAGGAAGGCATAGGCCTACTGACGGATTTTTAACGTTCTTAAAAAATCCAACTTCGGCCGGGTTTGAACCCGTTATCTTGGGCACAGCAGTTCAGAATGCTACCAACTACGCCACCGAAGCCGCTATTCTCTCAATAAAAGCTAAGAACAACTGGCTACCTGAAGTTGAACGAGACCTTTAGGAAATAGACATCCCAAGTGATGTGGTACAGCATAGTGAATAGTCATCGCCAGTTGACTAGCATTTACCGTTACACAGCAGTGGGTCGGGAATCACCGGATGCGGTCATAGCATTGATTACATTCCCAGCTCGCTAGATACCTTAGTTGAGATAATTAAGAATTTTGGTGAAATACTACAGTCTATCTCGTACCGACAGTAGTGGCTACGCTGGCTAAAGCTCAGCATTAGGTCATGGGGCCAAGCTCTCTGCTGACTCGGTAGACGCGTGGGTTCGAGCCCCACCGTCGGCCGTCCTTGAAATGGTTTTCCGTGGTTTCCCATTTTCAACACCAGGCAAATGCTGGGACGGTACCTTCTGACAGGCCACGGCCGCTTCCTTCCACATCCTTGCCCAGTTTCATTCACCATCATTCATTTCATCTCTCATTAACTCCTCTCATGAGATTGGCGTCAGGAAGGGCATCCGGCCGTAAAAATCATCGCCACAAAGTCTTCCATCGCATCTCATCCCCGACCCCGTTAGAAAAAAAACGGGAATAATAAGGGGTAGACATACATACATACATACACTACAGTCTATCTCGTATCCCGTGAACATGGTTAGGTATTGAAGAAAACATCTAATTTTCCCAGTGGAAAATTATCTTCTCAAGAAGAAGTCTCCTAGTAAATTTGTTCGTCAGTTTCAGCACCGTGTGATTTTTACTCCTGGGGGAACCTCAAACAAAAGGTAGCCTATACAGAAACAATCCGCGTACTCTGGAGGCTCTCGAGAACGAAATAACTGCACTGATACTAAATATCAGTGAGGATGAATTACAGCGAGTGGACCAAAACTTCCTACGGTGGTGTAACGTGTGTTTAGAAAAAGAAGGACAGCATTTCCAGCGACTATTCTGAAATTCATGTGAGAAATGATGATTATTATATGTGTTAAACTAGTTGGGCTCTACGCTGCTGCTAGCGGCAATGCCTTGCTCGACAGGCGGCTACACATACACAGTCCTCCAGCCGGCACACGATGCCTGTGATATTATTGGTCGTACAAAACAAATAAATGCACCATTAGAAATGTATATTCTATAGAGAAGGGTTTCACTGTAATATTTTCCACATAATATTTTTTATCCGTATCAACATGTTAAAAGTCCTATACTTTCCTATGTTTTTATTTCTGAATTTATTCCTGTCAGAAAGAACCTGGACGGAGGAGCATAGAAGTAGCTATAGCAAGAAGATTTTGAGAGGACAAGATTGCAAGATCAGCTCGATAGCTTCAATCAATATATAACAAGTAGTTCCGTGAAGAACTATACAGCCTATTTTCATACATCCTACTTATGTTAATTGCCTCTATCAACATACAAAATTTCACTTTGATTGCTTTAATAGATTCGTAGATATTGAGAACCGACTAAATATTGCGGATGGTCGACATGTTGGAATTTTTAGCCTATTTTCAATTTTGAAAAAATAGGCTTATGAGATCACCTTTTGTCCGTGTGTGTGTGTGTGTGTGTGTGTGTGTGTGTGTGTGTGTGCGTGTGTGTGTGATTCGTGTGTGTGTCCCCCCCTAATAAAATCGAAACGGCTGGAGCGATTTCAATAAAACTCGGGAAGTTCATAGCACTATTCCCGGCGACCTCGACCGTGCCCTTCAAATTTTGTTACGTCTCTCCAATCCAACATGGCGGCTGTGCGAAATACTTCACTAGCATTCAATATCTCCGAAACTATTACCGATATCGCCCTGAAATTGTGTACGGTGATAAAGGGCACTACTAGAAGTTCACCTATGAGACTTTCAAAAACCTGGTGACTACAAAACCAACATGGCGGCCAAGCGAAGTTGAGACATTTAAATAGACTTTACTCGCGTTTTAACTATCTAAATGTAATGAAACTTGGTACAGCAAATGTTTATACACATTGTAATGCACTGGAGTCTAATTTAGTTCAATTGTTTACATAACCTCAAAATGGTGGCTGTGCGAAATATATCACTGACATTCTATATCTCCGAAACTATTACAGATATCACCCTGCAATTTTGTACGGTGATAAAGGGTACTGATACAGGTATACCTATGTATATTTCATAAACCTGTAAAGTACGAAACGAACATGGCGACCAAGCGAATTTAAAATATTTTAATAAACTTTTATCGTGATTTAACTCTCTGAGCGCAGTGAAATATGGTACAGTAATTGATTTTGCAGATTGTAATGCACTGCCATCTAATTTAATTCAATTGCCTACATAACCTCAAGATGGCGGCTGTGCGAAATTTTAAAATTAAGTTTTAATTTCTTGTGTCGTAATCATGCGATCGAAGTGAAAGTTTGAATAATGAACTTAGGCAATAATTGTCCTTGAATGGTACATAACTCTATGGCCTATACACATAACACTCCTAAAAGGTGAGCTCCGGAAATATTTAGACGGTTCTCAATATCTATGAATCTTTTACAGCAACCAAACTGATTTTTTTTATGTTCATAGAGACTATGAACATATGTTCACCTATAGGACTTTCAGGAACCTGGTGAGCACAAATCCAACATGGCGGCGACGCGAAATATAAATATTTAAATGGACGTTTCTCGCGAATTAACTATCCGAGTGCCGTGAAACGTTGCACGTTAAATGCTTATACAAATGTTGATCCACTGGCATGTAATTTATTTCAATGGTTTGCATTATCACAAGATGGCTGCTGTGCGTAATTTTAAAATCTCGTTTTTACTTCTTGTTGTCTAATCATGCGATTGAAGTTTGAATACCACACGTACACAATAATCTTAATGTAATAGTACAAAAATAAAAAACCAACCAGGCGACCATCTGAAATATTTAGACGGTTCTCAATATCTACGAATCTGTTACAGCAATTAAACTGAAATTTTGTATGTTGATTGTGGCAGTAAACATAAATAGGATATATGAAAATAGGCTGTATAGTTCTTCACGGAACTACTTGTTTATATGTAGGTCCTAGAGTTATGTACTGTTACATGAAGATTATTGTGTACGTGTAGCATTCAAACTTCAATCGCATGATTAGGACACAAAAAGTAACAAGGAGTTTTTAAAATTTCGCACAGCTGCCATCTTGTGGTTATGGAAACAATTGAAGTAAATTAGATGCCAGTGGATTAACATTCGTATAAGGATTCACTCTACCATGTTTCACTGCACTCGGATGGTTAAATTGCGAGAAACGTCCATGTGAATATTTATACTTCGCGTCGCCGCCATGTTGGATTGTGATCACCAGGTTATTTAAACTCCTATAGGTGAACTTATGTTCATAGTCCCTATGAACATAAAAAATTCAGTTTGATTGCTATAATAGATTCGTAGATATTCAGAGCCATTTAAATATTTAAGATGGTCGCCATGTTGGATTGTTAAATGTATAGGCCATAGAGTCATGTACCATTAAAGGAAAATTATTGCGTAGGTTCATTATTCAAACTTTCACTTCGATCGTATGATTACGACACAAGAAATAAAAACTTAATTTTAAAATTCGCAAAGCCGCCATCTTGAGGCTATGTAAACAATTGAACTAAATTAGATACCAGTGCATTACAATGTGTATAAACCTTTCCTGTACCAAGTTAAAATGTGTATAAACATATACTGCACCAAGTTTTATTGGGTTTGGTTGGTTAAATCGCGAGAAACGTCTATTTAAATGTCGAAAATTCGCGTGGCCGCCATGTTGGATTGGTGAGACGTAACAAAATTTGAAGGGCACGATCGGGGTCGTCCAGAATAGTGCTAGGAACTTACCGAGTTTCATTGAAATCGCTCCAGCCGTTTAGAAGTTATTAGGGACACACACACACACGCACACACACACACACACACACACACACACACGGACAAAAGGTGATCTCATAAGCCTATTTTTTCAAAATCGGAAATAGGCTAAAAATACATTAATAATAACAATAATAATAGGGAAAAATTAACAAATTACAAGCCGCCTACTCTTTGTTTCAAACGTCCAGAAAACAAGTATTAAGAAAATTTGCAAACTATTTCAAATTATTTTAATGATCTATTAAATTGAGACTCACCTCGGCAGCACATTACATTTGAAAAACCCCAGCCTAATTTTGACTTTGAACCACCCATATTTGAAGAAGTCAAACAAATAATCCACAAACTAAAAGAAAAAAGAAGCACCAGAGGCAGTAGCGGCTGGCGGATAATTGTTGTGGGTGTTGCATTATTTTCATTAAGGGGTGATATCTGCTTGATATCAGAGAAAACTGTGTGCAATTACGCAGTAAAACGAATGTACCTCATTCATCATGAATGCAGCAGTTCGGAGATCAGAAGAAGAGAGTTGAAATGAGGAAAATAGGTGGTGATAGCTTAGCTCAGTAAATTGACACCATTACGCAAGATATCTAGATTACAGAAAACGTTCCTGATGACTGGAAGTGTGCACTAATACACCCCTTACATAAGAAAGGGGATAGATCTGATGTCAATAATATTACAGAGGGATATCACTGTTACCAATTGCTTCACAAAAGCATTACTTGCAAGACTTGAGAAGCAAACAGACCAGGCTGGTTTCAGAAAATGAAGATTATGCGTAGAACAAATTAATTTCTAACCATAAAACTATCTTACAAACCCGTAAAACCAGACAAAGAGAAACAGTGTTTGTAGATTTCATAAAAACATTATGGTTCCTTAGGTAGACAAACACTTTTTAATGTGCTCGAAGAATTCAGAGTAGATATGAAAACAAAAGAATCGATGAGTCAGGTACTGACTGACACCACCTGCGTTTATACAACGATGTGTATAATAAACCTTTTAGGCAATGAGTTTACATTCCTAATGGTGCATTCATTTGTTTTGTACGACAAATAGGAACTGAACCACGAGCGTTTAAGGGGCAGCGTGCACTTCGGTTGTGCATGGCCCGCAAGCCCACGGCGGCCCCGAATGTTATAGGATAGGCGCCTCAACAATTTCCAAATGTAGCTCTATCCTTCTTCTTTAATGTCGGGCACCTCCGACCGATTTTGGTACAACCGTTCGCAATTCATGCTAATTCCAGTGAGAGCATGCACTACAATAGTTCCAGGGCCTGGAATTCAAGAAAGTTGGGGACTTTTAATATGTTGATAAGGACATCAAATATTACGTGCAAAACCGTACAGTGAGAACCTTCTCTATAGAATGGAATCTCACAGGTGCCATGTGCCGGCTGGGGCTCTGTGTGTGTAACAGCCTGTCGAGCAAGGTACTGGTGCTAGCAGCAGCGTAGCGCCCAACTAGTTTAACACATTTACACTTTTAACGTATTTCATCATCATCATCATCATCATCTTGTACAGTTTCCAGCTCCAGGCTGGGTCTGTTTGTAACATAAGCCTGGCCACTTAGTCATTTCTTCCGACCACCTCTCCGCTGTCACTCTGGTCCACTCCTCGCCTCCCTTCTTGACACATTCCTCCACTCCTTTTAGCCATCTATCACTTGGTCTTCCCCTTGGTCGTTTCTTCTGCATCTGCATCTCATGTATCCTCTTGGGAATGTTCTTCTCTTCCATTCTCTCTAAGTGTCCATACCTCCTCAGTCATGATGTCTCAATCCTACCTTGCAAGGTAGATTTCATGATTTAATGATCATAAATACTTACGTGAATTTCAGAGTAGTTGCTGGAAATGCTGTCCTTCATTTTATAAACACTCGTTGCACCAACGTAGGAAGTTTTGGTACACTCGCAGTAATTCATCCTCAAGTTATTTCGTTCTCGGGAGCCTCCCGAGTACGCTGATTGTTTCTGTATATCTTTTGTTTGAGGTTCCCCCACAAGTAAAAATCGCACGGCGCTGAAACTTACGAACACATTTACTGGAGGACTTCTTCTTGAGAAGATAAGTTTTCACTAGTAAAATGCGATGGTTTTCTTTTTCAATACCTACCCATGTTCACGGGATACGAAATGGACTATAGTCAAGTCAACCCCTGGCACTATGCAGCCCGTGAAGGGCCTAGGCCGACCAAGCGACCGCTGCCCAGCCATTTGGCCTGCAGATATTGGGGTCACGCGTGATCAGCGCATCGGGTCCCCTCTGCCGTTAATCTTGGTTTTCATGATCGGGGCGCTGCCTCACTGTCAGTCAGCTACCAATTGTCCTCACGAGGCTGAGTGCACCCCGTTCCAACCCTCACGTCAGTTTTAAAATCCCTGACGGAGCCGAGGATCGAACCCGGGGCCTCCAGGTGAGAGGCAGGCGCGCTACTCCATCACCACGGGGCCGGCAAATGGACTATAGTACTTCACCAAAAGTCTTAATTATCTCAACTAAGGTATCAAGCAAGTTGGGAATGTAATCAATGATATGACAGCATCCGGTGATTCCCGACCCACAGTTGTGTAACGGTAGATGCTAGTCAACTGGCGGTGACTATTCACTCTCCGCCCATTACTCGGCCCGGCAAAGCTCCGTTCTAAAAGGAAGGCTCTCATAGCAGCTCTTTTAGTACATTTTTGACATAAAATGTCTGGGCTATTAAACATTGACTGTAAACCAGGGACTAAACTAGTCAAATATCACACAGCGCGACCCAAATTAGATCAAAACAATGAGAGGTGATTCTTAATGCATACATATATAACTTTCATTCCAGTGATTAGCCCATATCTGCATAATGAATTAGCAAAAACTAATTACGAATTTAATTAAGTTAATGAGCCCATCATCAATATTTTATTCTCTAAAAGAGAATATGTTTAGGCTAGCATGTTATTGTGTAACCGGATTACAAAGTGTTCATAAAGCTTTTGTCTGTATGAGCGTGGAATATAAAACGGAATGATGAAGTGGGTTTTAGGCCAGAGAAACTTTTCATGCATGCTTAATACGAAAAGCAATTATTACATTGATATAATAACAACAATTATAATAATAATAATATGAAATACAGTATGTCGAGGGAGAGAGAGTTTTTTTTTTACATTTCATAAAAAATGGTTTATATCTCAGTGAACAGGGTTAATTTATAATATACAATATTATAAGCGGGCTTTCAATTAATAATTTAATAAAAAAAACATAATCCTGTGTAATGAAATGATAGTCTGTGCGATAGCTTCATCAAGTGTAAGAATTTCAATTGAAATTAGTATCCATTTCATACATCCCGGATTGGTATTATAACCCTCCCCCCAATCCCTTCTCCTCTCAAATCCCTGCATTGCACCAGTAGGCTTTTGTATTGTTCCAACGAGTGGTCAGCCTCCAGTATTTGGAGGCAGTCAAGTCTATTGAATATTCCGGATGTGAAGAGATTTATACTGAGTGGACGAAAGTCATGGAAAGGAGAGTCCCAAGAGAGAATGTCGGTTAGTGAAGCCTAAGCGGTGCAGGTACCTCCTTACAGTCCTGGTAGAAATGGGTTCCTGACTCCCAACATTCAAGGTTGGTTCCTTAGTTTAGGGGCTGCAACCACGCGGTCATGTATCCCCTTGTACTTTGCGTGTGTGTAGAATTTGTCTGATAACCGGTGTTAATTGTAATGGCTGTATTGGTGTGTGTTATCTGTGATTCAGGTAGAAGGACTGCAAACGATTAATTTTTTCAAGTAGTTCCTACTTTTGAAACCTAATGCTACCATCCACGACACCTAACTCCGGACGAGGCTACTAAATGCCATCGCAGTCAGCACCCGGTGGTGAACGTTGGAACTAATAGAGCGTTATCAAACTAACCTACACATTTTTGCTTCTACAAGTTTAATTAGAGGAAGGTTCATTTTCATTCCATAAATTTATGACATGGGACCGCCGGTTTTACTCCCCCTCCGAAGGAAGGCGTACTGAGGGATTTTAACGCTCTTAAAAATACGACGACTTTGGCCGGGTTTGAACCCGCGATCTTAAGCATAGAAGCTCAGCATGCTACCAACTATGCCACCGAACCCAACATTCAACTGGGCGGTGATCTGATCGCCCCGTATGGTTCTGCTGAGGTGACGTCATGTCCGTTCGTTAAACCCCTGCGGTCATCCCGTGCGGCGGTTAACGCGGATGGTAACATTATCCCTGCTATATTGAAGATCCACCCTCGACACTGTTGACCTCGGAAACCCGAATTCACGTGTAATCTCTGAAATGCTATGACTCATGCGCCGTGCGCCGATGATCATCCCACGTTCAAAGTCGGTTAACTCGTGACGTGTTGCCATCTTCACTACTGTTCACTCGTGTCTGTGACAGACTGCTCTCCTCCGTCGCAACACTCAGGAGCCACACACGGCGCATTTTCCCATGGGACTACTCTTCCGTGTCTTTTGGTCACTCAGGGTACTTCTGTGGTGAATGGCGTGCGAGATGCTAATTGATTTAAATCCTAATTTACTCAATAACTAAGAATTGTGTATATGCCGTAGTCAGATACTGAAATCCTTCATTTCATGATGATCTTAGGCACTTGATGAAAAGCCGGCATATGATGTAAAAAGGGATAGTTACACCATCTGTGGCGTTTCTTCATGAAGTGATGGAACCAATTAGGCAGTGTAAGAAATGATGATTTTACATTATCAGACGAGGCACTTCATGAAGATCCAGTGTTTGTTGTTTCCGCACTTCATGAAATGACTGACGCTATGAAATCGAACATTAATTATTATTTTAATAGTACTATACCAAGAAATTAATTTTCACATAACAACCTAAATCTAATCGTGGAATACCGGTTACTCTTTACTTCTTTTTTTTTTTTAGATGTTTGTTGTTAATTTTTATTTGTACAGCTTTTTTTTCTAATCTGTAATGCATACTTTCATAATTTCTTTTGTAGTTTTTGTTTTTGTACCGAGTTCTTCCTTCTCTTCTTCATTCATTGATACATTTTGTATTTTTTAACTTGACATGTCAAGAAGAAACATAATCGGGCTTATGTCTGTGTACCTTAATATTGTTAAATAAATAAATAGTCTAAGTAAATTTATTTGATTTTTCATGTCGGAAACAAACACATTTACAGTTGCTATACATATAAGGGTTAAATTGGCTATATAGCATCTGCCCAATACTGAGCAACATCCAAGGCACTCTGAGTGGCTAGTAGGAGATCTTCCTCTGCACAAGATGAAGGGCACAATGTACAATGAAGCATGTGTTTTGTGATTTGTTCGTGTCCACATTCGCAAGACGTGTCACATGTACCGAGGCGCAATCTTCTCAGAATGGCTTGGGATCTTCCAACTCCTAATCGCGCTTAAATAAATAAATGAAATCATACATACAAGACCATTAGATGTTGAAAATATTTCTTAGCAGAAAAAAGTAAAATTCAGCAATGTCCTCAATTGTGCCAAACGTTGAAGAGCTAAAGGGAACGGAAAGGTTTCAAATTGTGAGTCTTGGAGAGCTCTATCAGAGTAAAAAACAAATTTCGAAAATCACTTCCGGCCTAAATGCAGTTCCGGAAAAAAACAGCCTAAAATCGCTGTCAGTCTGAATATATTATGACTATTACCAATTAAAATGTTTTTTTATGTGTAACATCTTTCCGCTCGGATGCTGGATAGTTTTGTGGGAGTGATTTTGAAAATTGGGGACGGAAGTGAATCGGGCGGAAGTGGATCGAACGGAAGTGGATCGGACGAAAGTGAAGACGCACTGCCAGAAAAATGGGATGGAAGTGAATCGGGCGGAAGTAGATCGAACGGAAGTGGATCGGACGGAAGTGAAGACGCACTGCCAGCTGGATGTACAATTGAAAATGTGTGTATTGGAAACAAGGCAGTGTGTGCTCTGTAGCACGAGAATGTTATGGCAATACAGTAGGCGGTGCATTTAACAGGCACTGGTTTGACGAGCACAGTGGCAAATGTTTCACCGACTTTCATTTGTCATTGAGCAGTTTATGAAGCTTCACGTTCAAGGTTGAATATCACATGGGGTAGGACAAAGACGACAAATGACATTTAAGTAAGCGGCATTATTGTCAAGCTGTGGGTGAGTAGTCAAATATTAAATGCATAACAGAATGTTGTTATATGAGTGGAATAAAAGCTGTATTTTCATCATATGTGAGACTAGGTCATTTCATGATTGTAGGAAGCCATGTTTTGATTGTTTACGACGAACTGTATGAGAGCCTTGAGAATAATGAATGGTATAGTTACTGAGGAATGTGCTCACAGTATTTGAGAGTACTGTCGACATTGTGTGTCACTTTGTTATTATGAATTATTCATGTAAAAGGAAGGAAGGAAGCTTGTAGTTTTGCGTATCCGTTAATCTCACGATCATGATCCACGGTACCTCCCTTTTACGTGGAATGCGAACCACAGGACATGGCATTTCAATTCGAAAATCTCACATGTATTGACCGGGAATCAAACCCGGTCTACCTTGGTGAGAGACTAACAGTTTGATCGCTGCGCCACAAATGTGTCAGTAGCATATCTCCAATTCAATCTATACATTCATCATAGTACCAGTATGAAAATGGAGTGTAAATTAACATTTTATGAATGTCCAAGCTGTGTAGTATACGAGTAGGATAACATGTCAGTTGACTTCACATCATATGCGACTACTGTAAGGCTCGTATCTTTTTTATTATTATTTATCGTTTTCTTTTTGATTGAAATCCTAGCCAAATTAACTTATTTACATAATTCTGTCTTTAATGTGTTCCATAGTTCAATACCATCAAGCGTTTTTTCATTATTTTGAAAAATCTTCACACAGGAAGTAGTTATAAGGGCTTAAGTGAAACTCTGCATTGACTCACACTAGCGCTCCTAGTGGCAGATAAGGAAAACTGTTAATCTAATCGACCGGATATTGTTGAGTTTCCGGTGAACAATCGTCAGTCTACCGCGTGTCATCATGCAGCCACCTCGTAAGAAACGTTTATTGTGTCATTTACGTTTGGAAAAGTGGAGTAAAAACAACGAAAATTAATTACAAAAGCACCAACAAAAGGAAGAGTGTTCATGAATGGTCTTGTCTATGACATTAAGGGAGGCTGGGACTGAATTTATGAAAAATAGTAATTATTGTTAGAATTGAATGAAATTTGGTTTGAGATCGCCTGATGGCAAAATAAGGCCATATACCAATTTTCAGGAAAATATCAACAGAAATTTATGAAAAAATTAACACTTACAATTAAAAAATTTAAAAAAAATCGATAAGCATAAAAAATGCTCCAGCTGAACAGTTACTTCAAATATCACATTAAAAACTGGTGTACACCCACACCAAGGTATGGAAAGAAATTTAACAGAGAGAAAGTCTATATATGTAGTCCATGAATGTGAGGAAAAAATATGTTTTATGTGTTATGTTTTTCTCAAATTATGCTAAAAAATACCCATTTGATGGCTACTATCTTTTTAAGTATCAACATTATAAAAAATCCTTCTGTTAATATCAAGAAAATATAGGTGTTAACAACCCAAGAAATTCTCATGGAATTTGAAACCAAATTGGTTCGGCTGGAACATTTTGAACACCTGAAAATGTGAAAATGAAAATCCACAGCCTGCTTCCAGTCTCCGACCGGGTCAGGAATGGAATGAATGAAGCCCCCAACTAGCGGCGAGGATATGAACTGTGCCGGCTGCCGAGGCCTGACGCACTCCTCTGGGGCAATGATTAAATGAATGACAGATGAAATGAAATGATAGTGGAGAGTGTTGCTGGAATGAAATTTTGACAGGGAAAACCGGAGTACCCGGAGAAAAACCTGTCTGCCTCCGTTTTGTCCAGCACAGATCTCACATGGAGTGCCCGGGATACCTGAAAATGTATACATGAAAAAAAAAAAAAAAAAAAAATCAAGTAGTTCCGTGAAGAACTATACAGCCTATTTTCATATATCCTACTTATGTTAAATAATAATAATATCGTATGGCCTCGGGTGCCTGGTGCAAGCTTTGTTAATTGACACCCAGAGAGTAGCTTGCATGTCGAATTTCGTCGTTCCTTTGAACGCTGTGAATGTCAAGGAGGTTAGATATCTAAACTCCTTGACACTACAGCGCTTTCAAGTAGAAAATGGAGGAACTTTGTGTTGGCGGAAAATCCCGAGATTAATTTTGCCATTGAACACGGCCTACTGAATTCAAATGGGTTCTTTAACATGCCAACAACGTATGACATGACTGTCGTGATTTTTGTCGCCTTCAAAAATCACTTACCACGACCAGGGGCGAACCTGCAATCTTGGGGTTGGTAGTCCGACACTATAACCACTCACCCACCGTGGCAAGCCCTATTTATGTTAATTGCCACTATCAACATACACAATTTCTGTTTGATTGCTGTAATAGATTCGTAGATATTAAGAACTGACTAAATATTTCGGATGGTCGCCATGTTGGATTTTATATATGTAGGTCCTAGAGTTATGTACTGTTACATGCAGATTATTGTGAACGTGTAATATTCAAACTTCAATCGCATAATTAGGACACAAGAAAAAACAAGGAGATTTTAAATTTTTTCACAGCTGCCATCTTGAGGTTATGGAAACAATTGAAATAAATTAGATGCCAGTGGATTAACATTCGTATAAGGATTTACTGTACCAAGTTTCACTGCACTCGGATGGTTAAATTGCGAGAAACGTCCATGTAAATATTTATAATTCGCGTCACCGCCATGTTGGATTTGTGATCACCAGGTTATTTAAAGTCCTATAGGTGAACTTAAGTTCATAGCCCCTATGAACATTAAAAAATGCAGTTTGATTGCTAAAATAGATTCGCAGATATTCAGTATCGTCTAAATATTTCGGATGGTCGCCATGTTGGATTGTTAAATGTATAGGCCATAGAGTCATGTACCATTAAAGGAAAATTATTGCCTAGGTTCATTATTCAAACTTTCACTTCGATCGCATGACTACATCACAAGAAATAAAAACTTAATTTTAAAATTCGCACTGCCGCCATCTTGAGGTTATGTAAACAATTGAACTAAATTAGATACCAGTGGATTACAATGTGCATAAATATTTCCTGTACCACGTTTCAGTGCGCTTGGAACATTAAATCGCGAGAAAGGTCTATTTAAAATTTTCAAATTCGCTTGGCCGCCATGTTCGTTTTGTAGTTAACCGGTTTTTGAAAATCTTATAGATGGACTTCCAGTAGTGCCCTTTATCTCCGTACAAAATTTTAGGGAGATACCGCTAATAGTTTCAGAGATATATAATGCCGGTGAAATATTTCGCACATCCGCCATCTTGTGATTATGTAAAAAATTGAACAAAGTTAGATGTCGGTGCATTACAATGTATATAAACATATACTGTACCAAGTTTCATTGCGTTTGGTTGGTCAAATCGCGAGAAACGTCTATTTAAAAGTCGCAAATTCGCTTGGCCGCCATGTTGGATTTTTAGTTACCAGGTTTTCAAAAGTCACATAAGTGAACTTATAGTAGTTCCCTCTATCACCATAGAAAATGTCAGGGTAATATCGGTAATAGTTTCGGAGATATTGAATGCTGGTGAAATATTTCGCACAGCCGCCATGTTGGATTGGTGAGTCGTAACAAAATTTGAAGGGCACGGTCGAGGTCGCCGGGAATAGTGCTATGAACTTTCCGAGTTTCATTGAAATCGCTCCTGCCGTTTAGATTTTATTAGGGGGACACACACACACGAATCACACACACACACACACACGCACGCACACACACACGGACAAAAGGTGATCTCATAAGCCTATTTTTTCAAAATTGAAAATAGGCTAATAAACATGGTTGAAGGCTAAACTAATAATACGTCAGCTATATAAATAAAACTGAACACAGAAGAAACACGTTACGTAATATTGGCATTTCTATAGGTACCGTAGTATTGTTACCACGTCAACTCACTAGATAGTAGCTCTGGGGCCATTGTTGCGTTGAAGCTAGTGGATGGTGGCGTTTCCCCAGCACTCAACCGGACATTTAAATGTCACGCTAGTACTTTAAAAATGGCCGAACCCGAAAAATACCACCGCCAAAAATAATCCACAGCAGTCCAGCGTACAATAATATGCACAAATTGAAAAATCGATAATTTTAACTTTTTTTTCAACAAAAATTCAGTCCCAGCCTACCTTAAAGGATGTGTTTAACATTGAGTTGCTTGCTTGATGGGCTAGAATCTGTGGCGTAACTACGGAGGGGGATGAATATCCCTCCCTCCCCCCATCTAGCCAAATAACGACAGGGTTATTTGAGAAAATGTATCTACTTGTGTGAAATATTTAGCGCTTAGTCCTAGCAAAATTGTTCATTTCCGAGCTTTTGAGAGGTGCAAGTAAAACGTATCAGATGCTATCGAGTAGGTTAGCTTTCATTGAATATATTATTTTGCCCCAACAAAAACAAAAACAAAAAACACAAATCAGAATGCAAAAGCAGAAAATAAACACTAACCCAAAAACAAAAACAAAACACAAAGCAAAATTCAAAAACAAATGCCAAAGTAGAAAACAAACATATAACAAAGAGCAAAAAAACTCAAATCAAAAGGCTAAATTCAAAAACAAAAGGAGAAAACAAACACAAAAACAAAAACAAAACCTCAAAGAAAAAAGAAAAATTCAAAAACAAAAGCAGAAAACATACACAAAACCAAACCACAAAACTCAAAGAAAGAAGCAAAATTGAAAAGCCAAAGCAGAAATCATAATTAAAAACAAAAAACTCTAAGCTAAAAGCAAAATTCAAAAACAAAAACAAAAGCAGAAAACAAACACAAAACCAAAAACAAAGAACCTCATAGCAAAAAGCAAAATTTGGAAACAAGCAAAACCAGAAAACAAACACATAACAAAATACAAAAAATCAAAGCAAAAAGCAAAATTCAAAAACAAAAGCAAAAGCCAAAAACAAACACAAAATCAAAAACAGAAAACACAAAGCAGAAAGCAAAATTCAAAAGCAGAAAACAAACACAAAACAAAAAACACAAAGCAGACATTAAAATCCAAAAGCAGAAAACAAACCACAAAAGAAACAGAGCAAAAAGCAAAATTCTATAGCAGAAATCAAACACAAAACCAAAGACACAATTGGTTTTGATTTTGACTCCACTCATCCCCCTCCACTGGCTAGAATAATATATAACATTCACTACCACTTGTTACTGCTCTTCGCCGCAAAACTTCGTTTTTGGAACGAGTTTAAAAAGGAGAAATAATACTAATATAAAAAGGGAGAGAAGAAGAGCAGAACTTACGAGTTCGCGGAGTGTCCATAACTCTTGTAAGAACAATGCGTCACCATTTCAATATGCAAACGAGGATGAACGTTTTTATTTAAAAACTTCTATAATTTATCACTATCTACTTGTAAAAAAATATAATAATATAAACTTAGGTTTCTTTATGGCTATTCTGCTGTAGCTGAACACAAGAGTTAAGATAGAAATTAATAGCTTGTATTTTATTATAACCCTCCTTTTGTTTCGTTCTTATTTCTGTTCGGTCATGTTTTATCTCGGTCATGTAATAAAAGAATGGATGGAATTTTTTTCTTTGATGATGCGTTCTGAACGTTTTATTTCCTATGCAGGGCGGGTGGGAGGGGTTACTAGGCAACCGGGAACACACGATTTCCCAGGTCAAATTTCAGCGAAAGAATTGAGCAAGTAGCCTAGTTCAGTGAGAAACTTAAGGACCTGTGTTTCTTTAAATCTGACATTCAGGCTAAAGCTGAAAATATTCGAAATGTTCGAATAAACACAGAAACAAAAAGAAAGCATAAAGAGAAAAAGAAAGAACGAAAAGAAGGAACAATGTAAGAAAGAAAGAAAGAAAGAAAGAAAGAAGAATAAAACAAAGAAAGGAAGGAAGACTGTAAGAAAGATAAAAGGAAAGAAAGAAAGAAAGAAAGAAAGAAAGAAAGAAAGAAAGAAAGAATAAAAGAAACAAATGAAGGAAGAATGTAAGAAAGAAAGAAAGAAAGAAAGAAAGAAAGAAAGAAAGAATAAAGGAAAGAAAGAATGAAAGGAAGAATCTAAGAAAGAAAGAAAGAAAGAAAGAAAGAAAGAAAGAGATAGAAAGAAAGAAAGAAAGAAAGAAAGAAAGGAAGAAAGAATAAAAGAAACAAAGGAAGGAAGAATGCAAGAAAGAAAGAAAGAAAGAAAGAAAGAAAGAAAGAAAGAAAAAAGAATAAAAGAAAGAAAGAAAGAAAGAAAGAAAGAAAGAATGAAAGGAAGAATCTAAGAAAGAAAGAAAGAAAGAAAGAAAGAAAGAAAGAAAGAAAAAGAATAAAATAAAGAAAGAATGAAAGGAAGAATCTAAGAAAGAAAGAAAGAAAGAAAGAAAGAAAGAAAGAAAGAAAAGAAGAATAAGAAAGAAAGAAAGAAAGAAAGAAAGGCAGGAAGAAAGAAAGAAAGAAAGAAAGAAAGGCAGGAAGAAAGAAAGAATGAAAGAAAGAAAGAAAGAAAGAAAGAAAGAAAGGCGGGAAGAAAGAAATAGAGGTATGACCCCTCGAAGAATGACGATTTTAGGAAAGATGAAACAAGAGCCAAATTAAGGCGGGAAATTGAAGGACTGCCTAGCCCTCGGATACCCTAATACGTTCGGGTTCGAAAGCGAGCAACAGATGACCAAGGAAGGTCGACAGGATAGATAATAGAGAGGAGCCCGGTACAAGTAAAGGGAATCTATGATCCACGTCTCACTTGGTATGAACCTTGGGGGGGGGGGGGGATATATTAAGACTAAGGGTCCCCTATGGACGTCGAATTGGCAGGTGAATAGCTACAGGAAGTAGAAGACTTCTGTTACTTAGGAAGCAAAATAACCAGTGATGGACGAAGCAAAGAGGATATAAAAAGTAGGTTAGCTCAGGCAAGGAAGCAATTCTACCGAAAATAAAACTGTTGTCATCGAATATAGATTTAGGTAATAGAAAATAATGTTTGCAAGCCATTGTCTGGAGCGTGGCGCTCTTTGGAAGTGAAATTTTGACTGTTTGCGCAGCAGAAAAGAGGAGAATAGAAGCGTTTGAAATGTGGTGTTACAGGAGAATGATGATGATCAGATGGGTAGATAGGGTTACACACGAAGAGGTATTAAGACGAGTGGGAGAGGAGAGATGTTTCTGGCGACTGCTAATGAAGAGACGAGATAGGTTGGTAGGACGCATACTAAGACACCCAGGAATAGCAAGCTTAGTTATGGAAGGAAGGGTCGAGGACAAGAACTGTACGGGTAGACCAAGGTTAGAATATGTTAAACAGATTGCCTCGGATGTAATGTGTGGTAGCTATGTGGAGAAGAAACGATTAGCAAAGGACAGGGAGGCGTGGAGGGCTGCATCAAACCAGTCAAACAACAACAACAACAACAACAACGACGACATTGACAACGACAACAGGGTTCAAAACCTTCACGTAGTATAAAACAAAGTCCCTGATCCTTGGATGTTCCGGATAATCTCGAGAACCACTGGATGAATTTTGATGCGGGTTTCATCATTCTGTGAAGGATATCCCGAGGAAGGTTTCTGTAGAAAATAATGTATATTTATAACTAAAGGAAGCCGAGCAGTAATGACTTCAGTGAACAAGTCGAAAGAAAAACCTTGCGTCCGTGCACTTATTAAGCTTACGCTGGGCAAACCTTTAAAAATATCTACACACATCAAAAAAAGTTTTGCATCACCTCGGTTCCCAGATCTCCGGCATATAGACGTTGACTGTGTATATTGTATCCAAGATACAGTCCCTTTGACTGTTCATAGATGTCACTAAAACTGCTCAAAGATGTAAACAACCATGCATGAGCAGGGCCTATTAGACGGAGGGGGTACGACAGCCGATCAGTTCCAGTCATTCCACCAGGACGAAGGTACGCTGCTCATGTTGTCTGTAGTTCTACCATGCCTAGAACGTCAATACCGCAGTTCGATCGCGTCCGCATTGTTACTTTGTGTCAAGAAGGGCTCTCAACAAGGGAAGTTTCCAGGCGTCTCAGAGTGAACCAAAGCGATGTTGTGCGGACATGGAGGAGGTACAGAGATACAGGAACTGTCGATGACAGGCCTCGCTCAGGCCGCCCAAGGGCTACTACTGTAGTGGATGACCGCTACTTACGGATTGCCGCTCGGAGGAACCCTGACAGCAATGCCACCATGTTGAATAATGCGTTTCGTTCAGCCACAGGACGTCGTGTTTCAACTCAAACTGTGCGCAATAGGCTGCATGATGCGCAACTTCACTCCCGACGTCCATGGCGAGGTCCAGCTTTGCAACCCCGACACCATGCAGCGCGGTACAGATGGGCCCAACAACATGCTGAATGGACCCCACAGAATTGGCATCACGTTCTCTTCACCGATGAGTGTCGCATATGCCTTCAACCAGACAATCGTCGGAGACGTGTTTGGAGGCACCCTGGTCAGGCTGAACGTCTTAGACACACTGTCCAGCGAGTGCAGCAAGGTGGTGGTTCCCTGATGTTTTGGGGTGGCATTATGTGGGGCCGACGTACGCCACTGGTGGTCATGGAAGGCTCCGAAACGGCTTTACGATACCTGAATGACATCCTCCGACCCATAGTGCACCCATATCGGCAGAATATTGGAGAGGCATTTGTCTTCATGGACGACAATTCTCGACCTCATCGTGCACATCTTGTGAATGCGTTCCTTCAAGACAACGACATCGCTCGACTACAGTGGCCAGCATGTTCGCCAGACATGAACCCTATCGAACATGCCTGGGATATGTTGAAAAGGGCTGTTTATGGACGTCTTGACCCACCAACCACTCTGAGAGATTTACGCCGAATTGTCGTTGAGGAGTGGGACAATTTGGACCAAGTGTCTTGATGAACTTGTGGATAGTATGCCACGGCGAATACAGGCATGCATCAATGCAAGAGGACGTGCTACTGGGTATTAGAGGTAGTGGTGTGTACTGCAATCTGGACCACAAATGCTGAAAGTCTAGCTGTATGATGGTACAACATGCAATGTGTGGGTCTCATGAGCAATAAAACGAGCTGAAATGTTGTTTGTGTTGATCTCTATTCCCTTTGTATTTAACGGTTCCGGAACTCTTGGAACCGAGGTGATGCAAAACTTTTTTTGATGTGTGTATGTACTATGAGTGTAAGATTTGTTCAGCATGAAAAGTTCTCCAAAAATAAAGACCCGGACAGCGTATCTCTATCATTAATACATCGCCCACTATAAGTGTCATTACGTTTTGATTTCTTACAACAATCTCCATTCAATTACTAGCTTCCACAACAGTTTACGAGGCTGGCAAGCGAGCCTATCACCCCAGACACTGTAGCTGTAGAGTCATGTCGGGAGAGAAGAGGGGATGTGTTTGGAGTTTCCCTGGAAGTGCAACTCGGCTTTTCTTTACTTCGCTTGCACATGCCATATCCATGATAATATAATTAATAGTCCAGTCAGTGATTTTAACCCATCATGCCGAGACGGAAAAAGGATATAAGTCGTGGTTCATTGAAATCGAAAAAAATACGCTTATCACGCAACAATGAAACGGAGAAAAAATCTCGATTGTCACAAGAGAGAGAAAGAAAGAATTCACAAAGACACAGGGAGTCATCCCCAAAGTACCTTTGACACAGGGAAGAAATGTTCATGGTTTGTGGTCCGATACAGAGAATTCTGCTGGGCCTATGAATTATGATTCCTCCATAAATAAATTATATAAATGATATAAATAATTCATGTTTTTTGGGCTAATGCCGTGTGCATTTAGATTAGAACCATACGTTTCGGAGAAACCTTGCCTCCTTTTTCAATGGAACCAAACAATGTGGCCAAAGAAAGTATATCAATGAGATACACTTCCCTTTTGTTTATGTTTCCTTATATCCATCTAACCCTCCCACCTTCCCCCCCCCCCCTTCTTTTGGACATCCTCATTCTTCGAGGAGTCTCTATATCTTCACCCCGCCCCCTTTACCTTCTCCTTACTTACTACTCTGTCCGCCGTTCTACCATGGTCCATACAGTAATCAGTAATTTCTGGCAGCTGCTCTCTGGTGACGAATCGAGGAATTTATCTATATTTTTTGTAATTTTTCTAATCTCATTTGTATACTTTCTTTGGCCACATTAAAAGCCTCCGTGGCTTAGGCGGCAGCACGCCGGCCTCTCACCGCTGGGTCCGTGGTTCAAATCCCGGTCACTCCATGTGAGATCTGTGCTGGACAAAACGGAGGCAGACAGGTTTTTCTCCGGGTACTCCGGTTTTCCCTGTCAAAATTTCATTCCAGCAACACTCTCCACTATCATTTCATTTCATCTGTCATTCATTTAATCATTGCCCCAGAGGAGTGCGTCAGGCCTCGGCAGCCGGCACAGTCCACATCCTCGCCGCTAGATGGGGGCTTCATTCATTCCATTCCTGACCCGGTCGGAGACTGGAAGCAGGCTGTGGATTTTTTTCTTTGGCCACATTGTTATTTTCCATTGAAAAAGGAGGCAAGGTTGCTCCGAAACGTCTGGTTCTAATCTAAATACACCCGGCATTAGCCCAAAAAACATGAATTATTTATATAATCCGGGCCGTGAAAGCCTTAATATACACATTATATAAATCATGCTTCAGTTTCCGGGCGAAGCCGGGGTTGGTTGCTAGTTATGTATACAATTGATCAATGGCTGGTAAGACTCTACGTAGGTTTAGTAGAGCTATTTTGTCTAATATATTTGTGTAACGGTACTCACTTCACGTACTGGAATGTCACTGGGGGGATAATAATAATAATAGCGTATGGTCTCTGGTGCCGGGTGCAAGAGTTTTTATCTGACGCCCAGAGGACAGCTTGCATGTCGAATTTTGATGTTCCTTGGAGCGCTATGAAAGTCAAGGAGGTTAGTTATCTAAGCTCCTTGACACTATAGCGCTTTCTAGTAGAGAAAGGAGGAACTTTTGTGTTGGCGGAAAATCCCGAGATTAATTTTGCCATTATGAACACGGCCTACTGAATTCAAATGGGTTCCTTAACATGCCAAAAACGTATGATATGCGTATCGTGATTTTTGTCGCTTTTCAAAAATCACTTACCATGGCCAGGAGCGAACCTGCAAGCTTGCTGTTGGTAGTCTGACATGATAACCACTCACCCACCGTGGCAAACTATCAGAACAAATGCGACAGTATAAGAGTGTAAAAACCTACGTAAGCGGGATCAAACGTTAGAGGAGAAAGCAATTTATTAAGCGCTGGAAGTGGGGAGAGAAACAGGGTAAAACAAGGCGGAGAGTTGAGAGATAATATAAAACCACGGGAGAAGAGTAGCTGAATGAATAAATAAATTGGTTGGGCAAACGGCAATATTAATCACTTCATACAGCATATACCTTTCCACGGTGATCATTGTATAACCACACACACACGCGCATATCTCTATCGAGGATGGCTAACTGGAGAGGAAAAGCGTGTCCATCATTGGTGGAATACAACGGCAAACAATTCGATAACGTGCACTTAAAAAACAAGAGCTCACTGCATATTTTCATAATTCTTAAACGAGTCAAAAGAAAACTCCCTCATGCTCTAAATGTTGCTACTTATAATTAAAGCCCTGAGTAGTGATGTAAAATGTCTGGGCATTTATAAGTCGGGGCAAATATCCAGGATAAATGACCGGACAAATGTCCAAAACCCATAAATTCCCAGGCATTTTGGCTATTTACATCTTTTAAAAACATAGGCTATTCATAATGCAACGCTTATATAAATATTGTTTTAGCCATATATGTATCTACATATATGTATTCTATATATTTATCCATACAAACAGGTATATATATGTATCCAGTATACATATTTAATGTATAAAATTATTTAATTTATATTGATGGGAAAGTAGTTAAGTATTCCTAATATTTTTCTATAGCACTCAACACAAGTGGATTTTTATACATAATAATTATGCGTATGCCTATGAATGTTGTTGATTGTGTAATTGGGGAAAAACTTCACTTAACACATCAACACATCTTTATAATTCTTAAATGAGTTCGAATTTTACTGACAAATGACTAATACTGAATACATAATGTATGATATTACATTAACTGTATAAGTTAAACAAGATGTTCAGTAAAGAACATATAGCCTACTTTCTCCTAAATGTATGAGTATAGTTATAACTCGTTGTTATTATCAAAGAGTATAATAGAACTATTCTTTGTTGAAGGCCATAGAAACGATTTACCTCTACCAAACGCCACAATCTAGATAAAAACTGCTACCATCATTGAAGAAAGAAAGATAAGAAGTATATCAAGAATGTTATGGATCTGGAGACATAATCGACCGGACTGGCTGCGTGGCTCAGCGGTAACGTTCTCGCTTGCTGGGCCCTAGGTTGCAGGTTCGTATCCTGGCGCAGTCAGCTGGCATTTGAGGGTGCACAAATGCGAGGGAGCCGTGTTAGTACATTTACTGGCACGTTAAAGATCCCCTTCGGGCCAAAATTCCGGCCCCCCGGTGTCACTAAAAGCAGCAGTAGTTTTTTTTTTCGTGTAGCCTCCTGAGAGGCCGAGTGCAGGTCTTTCTAGTCGACGCCCGTGGGCGACCTGCGCGTCGGGATGAGAGATGGAAAGGATGAAGATGAATGAAACTGGGCAAGGATGTGGAAGGAAGCGGCCGTGGCCTGTCAGAAGGTACTGTCCCAGCATTTGCCTGGTGTTGAAAATGGGGAAACCACGGAAAACCATTTCAAGGACAGCCGACGGTGGGGCTCGAACCCACGCGTCTACCGAGTCAGCAGAGAGCTTGGTCCCTTGACCTAACGCGGAGCTTTAGCCCGCGTAGCCACTACTGTCGGTAGCAGTAGTTAAAAGGGATGTAAAACCAATAACATTATTATTATTATTATTATTATTATTATTATTATTATTATTATTATTGTTTTAATATGCTAAACGGTTCCAGGCTAGTGTTCAGAAGTAAAGGGGGAGTTTTAGTCGGTAGTCTGCTACTCAGTAGCAGGAGCCCGACACTCTGTGCGTAAATGCATTTCTTACTCTAAAAAAAAAAAAAAAAAATTATTATTATTATTATTATTATTATTATTATTATTATTACATATACGACCTGCCGTGGGCAACATCCAACTTTGAGTTGAGGCATGTCTTTACACGTCTGGTTGTGCAGGGCTTTCACAACCCTAATTGAAAAAAAAGGAAGGAAGATTGTAGTTTTACGTGGCCGTGAATCTTGTGATTATGAGCCACGGGACCTCCTTTTTACGTGGAATCCGAACCACAGGACATGGCATTTCACTTCGAAAACCTCACATGCATTGACCGGGAATCGAAAACCCTAATTGAATTAACAAATCTTTCCATGACCCTACAGAGACGTGTGTATACAAACTATGTGGATATTTTCGATTGCTATTTGCCTGAAATAAAAGTAGTAATTAATACCTGAACTAACACCAACGGCTTGAACTCAGTTACTATGTGAAATCGTTTTGTTCTTTACATCAAATAACATTTTCAAGTAACGCAAAATAGGCTGTTACAATCCCTTTAAAATAAAAAGTAAAAATGTATCGTAGTATCATCTTGTCATTCTTCAAATTCGATGCGCATAGAATGCCAATGGTATAGTAATCAATGGAGCCCCACGTAGACTAGTCGTGACATCTAGTGGTGAAATATCGAACAATATAATCCTAACAGAGAGAGTGCATTCTAGCGGCCAGAAGAAGAAACTTTTCAATAAAATCTGGAAGTTAATAAGTATGTCGGCGTGCAGTTACCTTTTTGGCAGCTATATGTCTCGAGTAAATCTGCTGGCGAATTATGTTTTAATTAAATATATATTTTACACCATAATATGCACAATATAACGCTTAATTTTAAAACATCTGAGTCATTACAAAACAATAAACATATAACATTTCAAACAAAAAATCTAGCTCTGTTCGGGTTTGAACCATAGGCATTTGAGCGATAGGCTAACGCTCTACCACTGAGCTAATTGTATCAACGAATATGGTTCTATATAAAATGACTTACATAGAACTTGTTAGCAAATAATGATTTATACTAAACGATTTCATCACTGGAGTATATTATTTATATATAAAGCATTTCATACAAAGTTTATTTATTTTGTATCAATACGCTATATTGCAAGCAATACTCAAATTAGTGAAATATAAGTCAGGCACAAGATATCCGCTGCCATCTTGTCTTATTACTGAATCAGCTCAGCTTTTTAAAATCACGTCTGCACTATAGTATTACAAAATAAACTTTTAATTTCGAACGTGCCTCTTCCTTTAGAACAGTTAAAACGATTCTCGGCTCGATAATCGGAACTGGTGGGTCCCATGATATGGATTATAAAGTTTGCATAATTCGCACGGCCGCCATCCTGAAATGGTATGGCGGACGACCTTGTAGTTGGGTCACAAGACGCATCCTATACGAAGGTATGTTGTTACCAAATTTGGTAGAGATCGGATGATTTGGTTAGTCGTTATTTGATTTTACGTTTTGAACGTTTGAGTGGCCGCCATTCAGTTTTAGTAAAGATGGCGGCGATATAAAACATGACACTGAGGTGTCCTTTGCTAGTGCTACCTTTGTACCAAATTTCGTTCAATTCGCATTCACCGTGTTCGAATTGATAGGGGGGGACAGACATTCAGAGTACACACACTCACACACACACAGACACACACACACAGACTCACACACACACATACACACACACACACACACACACACACACACACAGAGACTCACACACACACAGACAGACACACTTTTTTCGCCCTGTGTTGATCTCATAAGTCTACTTTCATTTTTTGCAAAAATCGAAAGTAGGCTAAAAATAAACATATGAGGACATGAGGTACATATATTTAAATATGAAATTAATAATAAATGGATGTTTTGTGTTCTTGGGTATCTTAATCACTTTCTTCTGTTTCTGTATCCTCTTCATCACTTTTTTCTATTGAACTTTTAAGAGTTCTGGCTCAGATTCTCCTGACAGTTCTGATTCTGAATCTTCCTCTAGGCCTATAATTCGTTCTTGACTGGGTGTTGGGATTTCTTCTCCTTGTTCTGGATTACTCGGACGAGTCTCTTCAGTTATTTTGTCGGGCTTACGCTTAGATGTTCTATTCTTCCCATTCATCAGCTTCCAATTGTAGGCTAGATAAGTCAACTTCGTAGCCCTCTCAGATGTAAGTCTGTTTCTTTTTTTTACTATGAATCCAACCAAAAGTGCTTAAGGTCCACTCTGTGGCAGCAGATGTAACAGGTGCCCCTACAATTCCTACATTTAAATGAGTAGGCCTGCAGTCCTAAGTCAGTAATACAATGTTTTATTCAAACCAGATATACCGTACTTAATTCCCATTTATATGTTATTGACAACATTGACACAGGATAATAAAATTATTGTTATCAATATTCGGGCATTACTAGTTTATCCATGAAATGTACCTTTGATTAATGGTTTTTATTATGTTTTAGAAGCTCTAGTAACAATCACAAGTAGTAAAAAGTAAAAAACAAAACTTTTTAATGCCCAAATTTTGGGCGATTAAAACTGCTTTGGGCAAATGCCCATTCATAGATGTCCTGCCCAATGGGCATATTCCCGGCCCACATCACTAGCTCTGAGCGAAATTTTTCACCATGCGGATATAGTTTTCGTTGCTGAGCGGATAGCGGATATGCAGCGGATAATGTTTGGAGTAAATTCACGGATAGTTTTTAGAAAACCCGAACTTATTGAATATATCGAGTGGTTCACCAGCCCCTTATTCTAAGGCGTATATCATAGTCATCCTAAAAACATTGGTACCTACTCCTTTGCGACCTTAGTACAACTTTATCGTTGAGTTCATGCCCGCGAATATTGTAGAAATCATTAGCGCCAGTGTTATTTCAATAAACTCAAATATAATGCACGATTAAAACGATCATATCTCCGATTAACACCGCCTTACGTTTGGACAGGAAGTGTTTACTAAAAGATTCAATGCGTGCCAGCAAGTCACCATGGTTTCTCGGTAGCTAAGGTGGCTAAATCAAGAGAATTGCTGGAGTTGGGCGAACCAAGTCGCATGGTTGGAGGTTCAAACCTCGAACTAGTAATTTTTTTTGGCTTAATGTCGTTTATTGAGGATGCATTATAGACGCATATCTAACTGTTCCAACGAGAGTTTTTTCATCTGTATATTCAGGGTGGCAAGTGTTCGAAATGTTGACCACCTTGGTTTAAAGGAAAACTCACACTCACTCAGGAAGCCACACATGTCAAGTCAAAGCACTCTGTAACGTCTCGGGTTGTAAACCCTTCCTCATTCTTGGGCTGTGTCAAGTCCAAGCCCTCTGTAACCCCGGGATATAATCTAATCCTCATTCTTATGTTTGACCAAATGATATAAAAAGTATTAATTGATCCACTTATGAGAAATACCGTAGTGTATTGAGTTCAATAGTCTGTTAACATGACTTTTCTCACTAAAGATATGCTAAGACTTTTTGTTAAAATTTAATAACAAAATATTATCAAGGAAAATTCTAAGGAATACGTATACTTCGATGCGAGCACTGGCGATCAGACTCTCCTTCGATTTGTTGTTGCTGTTGTTTCATTTGAGGGGCTACAACATCGTGTTCATTTAGACCCGTGTACTTGGGTGTGTATGCGCAGCATTTGTCTGATAACCTAAGTTATTGCCGGCTTGTAATAATGTGTATATTTGCAATTAAGGATTGGGAAGGAGGCGACCGTGGCTTTAAGATAGAAACCGTCCCGGCATTTGGCCGGAGTGGGAGTGGGAAACCACGGAAAACCACTTCCAGGGTGACTGAGGTAGGAATCGAACCCACCTCTTCTCAGATTTGCTTCACGAGGCTGAGTGTACCCCATTGCAGCCCTAAGACCAGAATTAAATTTCTTGGCAGAGCCGTCAATCGAATGTTATTGAGGTTTTAATCGAATGTTAATATCCATGACAGTTTTTTAACTTTCTGCCATTACAGGTCACGTGGCATAACTTACCAATTCGATCGTATTCTCTTTATAAATTAGCAAACTTCAACGTAATCTTCACAGGAATACATCGTAAGTGAATAAATGTGGCAATGTAGTTACATCCCCACTAAAACGGAGCACAGGCTGTCGTTAAAAAAATATGCCTATCACTGGATTCGCAGCACTATTCTATCCGTTCTCGTCCACCATGTACGGCTGGGCATTAACCGATTCAGCCACCAATACATAGTTAACACCGCACTCTGCACGTGCATTAGTTACTGTGGCCGTCCCCCCTCAAATCCATGTCAGAGTCTTCAATCATGGTTTATGGTGTTGATTTAACTTTCTACTAATACAGATCACGTGGCATAGGCTATTAATTCGATCGATCGTATTACGTGTGTGTGTGTGTTATTTCAAGGAGCAATAAGTCACATGTTAGTAGAATGGGCCTTAGTATTTGGCGGGGAAAAGTTTACGGTCGTTTTTTCTTTGCTAGACCCATGCCTCATTACATTGCTGTCAAACAGGCAGAGCGCAGAGTAATATTGACCATCGGGAGAAATGCAATATTAGTTAGGTTTCATCTGCCAGTTCGACGTCCATAGGGCTTTCTGATTTATTTGGATTGCATTCCAATATTTCTTTATTTACATTTCTTAATTTCCATAATGAATTCTTTCCTCAACACAGAATCCATACCATTTAAAAATAAAAAGTCCTCTCGGCACGCCGGAAGGCGGAGGTAGATTTCACCGGACAAACTTGGGGATAGGCGAATATAGGCAGAATATGCAGGTTTTCGTAGAAGGATCAGACCTCATTTATTGCGAGAAGGTATTTTATAATTGGAGCTTAATTAACTTTGTTTTTCGTCATTTTATGCTTATTTTAAACATTTTATTGTCTTATGGGAACGGTAACCTTCTTGTCATTTGGGGTCCATTTTTATACTTGTGGTCACACTGTCCTTATGCAAGGTTTCGACACTGATGTGTAACTATGTAACGGTCTGTTACTTCTTCACGCAAAATTATATCTCCCGCAGAGATTTTGGTTGGTTCCTCAGTTTAGGGGCTGCGACAACGCGGTCATGTAACCCCGTGTACTTAGGGATGGCTGTATTAGTCTGTAATTCAGGTAAGGACTGCAGACGGTCAATTTCAAGCAGTAGTTCCTAATGTTGCTACCAGGTACTACCGTCAACGACACCTACCTGTGAACTTGGCTACTAGATGCCACCGCAGCCAGCAACTCGCAACGAACGTTGGAATTTCCCCTCCAAAGGAAAGCATACTGAGGGATTTTTAGCGCTCTTAGAAAATCCGACGACTTCGGCCGGCTTTGAACTCACCACCTTGGGCATAGATATTCAGCATGCTTGCTACCAGTTACGTCACCGAAGCCGCTTCACACTTAGTCAGATGGAATTCTGAATATGATCTCGTGCAAGTGCGTTATCTTGGCAACGTCTGATGGCTCATCCCTCATCAATTTAGTAGAGTTGCCATGGCAAGCACTGATAGCTCTTGGCATTTTCTTATAATTCCGAAATCATTTTTCTCATCCCTTGGCATAATGGTGGGTCATATCAAAAATTCTTTAAGACAAAATTTTAGGTAATTATTAGGGGAATATTGTCCATTTTGTACGGTTTTGAGATTGTGCCTATTAAGAGAGATATGATTAATGTTTCCCGAAAAACCCACTTTTTCCCACCCCTTTGGTCAATGGTTGGTGCTATAAAAAAAAGTCTTCAAACATAAATTTTTGGGCTTTATCCGACACATAGTATGAACGTTGAACGGATTCGATATTTCACATATTAAGAGAGTTATAGCAATATTTCACTTTTTCGAAAAAAGCCCCCCATTTTCACCCCCATCGACCGATTTAGCCCATTAACGAACTCGACCGAGATTTTATAGCTATACATATTCGGTAAAATATTCAAAGTGATTGGTGAAAAATTACGGCAGTTATTGTGTCCACAAGAAACTGATATGCATTATATATATATATATATATATATATATATATATATATATATATATATATACATATACATACATAAATTATATATAAACTTTTGAACTGACGGTGGTTTTGGGGTCTGGGGGATCTGAAACGCGAAGATATGTCGAAATTTTCCGGAAGTCGAAACATGGTACCCATTGCAATAGTTAGCTTTCTAATGAAATCTACCTCTGGTTGGTTCCTCAGTTTAGGGGCTGTGACAACGCGGTCATCTAACACTGTGTACTTTGGGTGAGTGTAGAATATGTCTGATAAACGGTGTGAATTGTAATGGCTGTAGTAGTCTTAATTCAGGTAAGGACTGCAGACGGCCAATTTCAAGCAGTAGTTCCTAATGTTGCTACCAGGTACTACCGTCAACGACACCTAGCTGTGAACTTGGCTACTAGATGCCACCCTAACCAGCAACTCGCAACGAACGTTGGAACTTCCCCTCCAAAGGAAAGCATACTGAGGGATTTTAGCTCTCTTAGAAAATCCGACGACTTCGGCCGGCTTTGAAACCGCGACCTTGGGCATAGACATTCTGCGTGCTACTAGTTACGTCACCGAAGCCGCTTCCCACTTAGATGAAAATACTGAATCTGATCTCGTGCAAGTGTGTTGTCATGGCAACGTCTGATGGCTCATCCCTCATCAATTTAGTAGTGTTGCCATGGCAACCTCTGATAGCTCTTGGCATTTTCTTATAATTCCGAAATCATTTTTCTCACCCTTGGCATAATGGTGGGACATATCAAAAATTCTTTCAGACAAAAGTTTTAGGTAATTATTAGGGGAATATTGTCCATTTCGTACGGTTTTGATATTGTGCCTATTAAGAGAGATATGATTAATGTTTCCCGAAAAAACCACTTTTTCCCACCCCTTTGGTTAATGGTTGGTGATATAAAAAACTCTTCAAACATAAATTTTTGGGCTTTATCCGACACATAGTATGAACGTTGAACGGATTCGATACTTCATATGTTATGAGAGTTATAGCAATATTTCACTTTTTCGAAAAAAGCCCCCCATTTTCACCCCCTTCTACCGGTTTAGCCCAGTAACGAACTCGACCGAGATTTTATAGGTATACATATTCGGTAAGAAGTGATTGGTGAAAAATTACGGCAGTTATCGTGTCCACAAGAAACTGATATATATATACTTTTGAACTGACGGTGGTTTTGGGGTCTGGGGGATGTGAAACGCGAAGATATGTCGAAAGTTTCCGGAAGTCGAAACATGGTAGCCTACCCATTGCAATAGTTAGCTTTCTAATGAAATCTACCTTTGGTTGGTTCCTCAGTTTAGGGGCTGCAACAACGTGGTCATCTAACCCCGTGTACTTTGGGTGAGTGTAGAATCTGTCTGATAAACGGTGTGAATTGTAATGGATGTATTAGTCTGTAATTCAGGTAAGGACTGCAGACGGTCAATTTCAAGCAGTAGTTCCTAATGTTGCTACCAGGTACTACCGTCAATGACACCTAGCTGTGAACTTGGCTACTAGATGCCACCCCAACCAGCAACTCGTAACGAACGTTGGAACTTCCCCTCCAAAGGAAAGCATACTGAGGGATTTTAGCGCTCTTAGAAAATCCGACGACTTCGGCCGGCTTTGAAACCGCGACCTTGGGCATAGACATTCTGCATGCTACCAGTTACGTCACCGAAGCCGCTTCCCACTTAGATGTCAAAGTCAACCCCTGGCACCATCCAGCCCATGACGGGCTAAGGCCGACCAAGCGACCGCTGCCCAGCCATTTGGCCTGCAGATATTGGGGTGACGCGTGATCAGCGCGTCGGGTCCCCTCGGCCGTTAATATTGGTATTCGTGATCGGGGTGCTGTCTCACTGTCAGACAGCTACTCAATTGTCCTCACGAGGCTGAGTGCACCCCGTTCCAACCCTCACGTCAGTTTTAAAATCCCTGACGGAGCCGGGGATCGAACCCGGGGACTCCGGGTGAGAGGCAGGCACGCTACCCCAACACCACGGGGTCGGCTTAGTCAGATGGAAATACTGAATCTGATCTCGTGCAAGTGCGTTGTCATGGCAACGGCTCATCCCTCATCAATTTAGTAGTGTTGCCATGGCAACCTCTGATAGCTCTTGGCATTTTCTTATAATTCCGAAATCATTTTTCTCATCCCTTGGCGTAATGGTGGGTCATATCAAAAATTCTTTCAGACAAAAGTTTTAGGTAATTATTAGGGGAATATTGTCCATTTTGTACGGTTTTGATATTGTGCCTATTAAGAGAGATATGATTAATGTTTCCCGAAAAACCCACTTTCTTCCACCCCTTTGGTCAATGGTTGGTGCTATCAAAAAACTTATTTGACATAAATTGTTGGCACTTATCCGACACATATTATGAACTTTGAATGGATTCGATATTTCACGTATTAAGAGAGTTATAGCGAAATTTCAATTTTTCGAAAAAAGCCCCCCCCATTTAACCCCCTTCGACCGATTTTGCCCATTAACGAACTCGGCCGAGATTTTACAGGGATACATATTATGTAAAAAATTCAAAGTGATTGGTGCAAAATTACGGCATTTATCGTGTCCACAAGAAACTGATATACATATATACATATATATATATATATATATATATATATATATATATATATATACATACATAAATTATATATAAACTTTTGAACTGACGGTGGTTTTGGGGTCTGGGGGATGTGAAACGCGAAGATATGTCGAAATTTTCCGGAAGTCGAAACATGGGACCCATTGCAATAGTTAGCTTTCTGATGAAATCTACCTAACTCGTTCAAATCCTCTGGTGTGTGGGGCAGATGACGTCGTAGTTCCGCCCTTAAAACCTCAATAATTAACTAACCTCTGGCGTGTCGGCTAAGATGACGATGTCATCAGCAAATCTCAGAGTTGAAATTATTTCTCCCTGGATCTTTACTCCAACTTTAAATTTTTTCTCCAATTTCCTTCATTGCTTGTTCTATGTATAGATTAAAAAGTATGGGTGATAATTTGCAGCCATGCCGTACACCTTTCTGAATACCAACTTCTCTCCCAAGACTTTCGGCTCGAATAACTACTGTCTGGTTTCTGTATAGATTGTAGACCGCCTATCCCTGTGTGCTACGTAAGAAAAATAACCCCAATAGAAAACGCCTCATTTTAAAAATCTTTACCGCACAAAAGTAATAGCAGCCATATTTACTATGAAAATAAAAAACAACCCCTAACTAAGTATGATAATAATAATAATGTTATTGGTTTTACGTCCCTTTTAACTACTCTGGCTTTTAGAGACGCCGGGGTGCCGGAATTTTGTCCCGAAGGGGATCTTTAACGTGCCAGTAAATCTACTGACACGGCTCCCTCGCATTTGCGCACCCTCAAATGCCACCTGACTGCACCAGGATGCGAACCTGCAACCTTGGGCCCAGCAAGAACTAAGTATGAACCATTACACTGGAGCAGTTATAAATATTTTTTTCTTGCGAAGAGTAATGAGTTTGTTGAATCAAATGGAAGGCGATAGCACGCATGTAGTAGTCGTGAATGATTGCCATTCGGTCTATCAATAACCTGCTTTGTTAGGGCTTCAACTGAAAAATGAGAAGCCGTCACAAGAGTTGATCTCAGGCAGCATTTGTCAGTGGTTCGCAGTTAAATCAGAGAGGGATGGATGTATGTCAATCTCTTTACAGACATCATTATTTCCATAAATAATAAGTCTCCTGTCTGGACATTTTGAAATCCAGTATGAAGTGCATAATGGCCAAATACAAGCTCAGTTCAAGTTTTGTCGGGCCAGTGTTTGGGGAATAACAATACTAAATCCAGTGAGGCTTCAGGAGGCAGGATATACCTAGGAACGACTCCCCTTAAGTCAGTCAATACATTTAAATATCTAGGATTGACAATGCAAACAACAGCAAGAGCCTACAGAGTTCACATAACGTCTCGAGCAATAGCCGCTACCAAAGCCATATATGATATCAAAACAATCACGAAGCTCTCTTTGGGAACTACTATGACATTATTCGACGCGAAAATAACGCCCATCGCCACATATGGACTTGAAATCATATGGGAGAAATTATCCCTGGCAGACTTGAGGACGCTTGAAGCAGTCAAATCGCGCTTCCTGAAGGCTACCCTGGGGATATCGAAGTATACAAAATCAAGATTAGCATATGAACTCACCAGGAAGACCTTCTTCATTGAGGACCTTCGGACGAAGAGAGGGCTACCATCCACAGATGCCTGGAAAAAACTAATGCAGGAAAGAATACAGAAAAGGGACGAAATCTGGTTCGAGTTTTACACCACGGAGGTCATGATGACTAGGACATAGATGAACACAAATCAAGACTTGCGACACGTTGTCAATTCGATGGCGGTACATGGGTATCACCATAAACTGTGTAATACCGAATACTTTCAAGAGCCTGATGAATCCTGCGTATATAAATTATGCGGGGTGCAATGTAGTTGATACCACGTAATTTCTTGTGCAAATCGGGCATCATCCATTGTGAAGTTTTGTGAATGACAGTTTGTTTTCATCAATATGCAAAATTTGTGCGATTTATCTTTAATAATAACAAATCCTCGATGTTACGCACAAGCTTATTACATTCCCGTTTATTACGCTCTTTTAAATTCCGAAATAAAATCCATGACTTCCAGGTTTTACAGAATTTTAGAATTCCTAACAAATTCCCTCATTCCCATGTTTTTCAAAATTATAAAATTCCATACAAAATTTCCTGTTTTTCATGTTTTACAGAATTTTAAATTATCATAGAGATTCTGTTTTCCCAGAAATTTAAAATTGCATACACATTCCTTAATTTCCGTGGATTTCAGAATTTTAAAATTCCATACAAATTCTGTTTTCAATATTTTTCAGAGTCTTAAATTTCCTGAAAATTGCTTGCTTTCCATGTTATCTAGATTATAAATTGTTCTTGAATTCCCTGTATTTCACAATTTTAATATCCCCCTGAAAAATCACAATTTCAAATATTTTCAAGAATATTTAAATTCCCAGAGAATTCTCTAATTAAAATATTCTCGGCGAATTCCCCGTTTCCACACTTTTAAAATTCCTAAATAAATTACCTGATATCCGTGGTTTTGAGAATTTTAAAATTCCATAAATTACAAATTCCCTGTTTTGCATATTTTCCTGAATTTAAAAATTCTGAATAATCCCTGCGTTCCACGCGAACCAGATTTTGAAATTCCTCGAGAATAAAAATTCCCTAAGAAGTCTCTATAAAATAATATACATAGAGAATTTCCGGTTCTCCAGAGAAGTAAACACGTATCCAATACTTTTAGCAACACTGATCCAAGGCAGACACTGTGCAGAATTGTTGTTGTTGTTGTTCTTGTTGAATATAACAAATGCCTGCTTTATTCCCTGTCAACATGAACGAGCCCATAACTTGAGACACACCTGTTATCGGACACCATAAAAAAAAAGAACGTCCACTCTAGGACAACATTTTATTACCATTCAATTCCAAATTACGAGTCTCTTATTTATGTCACAAACAATATTCTCTCTTTCTTTTTTTCGTTTCTTTGTGTTACAATACTTTTTACTCTGGTCATAAAAGCCAAGGACCAATAAAATAGTCGTCAAACCTTTTGTTTAAAGTTTCCTTGATCTCTCACCAAATTTCTCCCGGCTTGTCCATTGTATTTAAAGTTCAACAGAATCACTATGTAAACTACATAAATGTACACATATTGCTCATTTGCTGAAACAGTAACGGTATTTAAATATTTAACGCCAGTTATTAACTGTGGATTATTTAAATAATGTCAAAGCTTTGATACCATATTGAACTGGGGATTTATTATTCTGCTTCAGATGAGTTTAACACACACCAACGCAATTAGTAAGTATCAGTGTTCTTGATGCAATATTCTCTAAAACTAGCACACCGAATAATGGAGTCTCACGTTGCCAAGAGAAACGATTGGTCCAGTCAATAAACGAATTTCACCCTACATCAGATGAGGGATTGTTTTTTTTCATTTTTTGATGTTTGGCGAAATTTAATTCTCTACAATATTCATTCAATATATATTTTTTTGTTGCTGAGATCAAGTCTTCCCCCTGTTTTTGCGATGGAAAGTGGAGCGAAAGTGGAAAATTGCCGGATCGCCAATTCTTGCCCTTTTTCGGCTTGTCGTAGCTCGATTACGCTTGGTCCTACAATAAAACTTCCACATCAAATTTGTTGGAAATTTAGTCATCTACATTTTCTTAGAAATATCTTCAAAACAAGATGTTCGGTAAAGAACATATAGCCTACTTTCTCCTAAATGTATGAGTATAGTTATAACTCGTTGTTATTATCAAAGAGTATAATAGAACTATTCTTTGTTGAAGACCTTAGAAACGATTTACCTCTACCAAACGCCACAACCTAGATAAAAACTGCTACCATCATTGAAGAAAGAAAGATAAGAAGTATCTAAAGAATGTTATGGATCTGGAGACATAATCGACCGGACTGGCGGCGTGGCTCAGCGGTAACGTTCTCGCTTGCTGGACCGTATGTTTCAGGTTCGTATCCTGGCGCAGTCAGCTGGCATTTGAGGGTGCACAAATGCGAGGGAGCCGTGTTAGTAGATTTACTGGCACGTTAAAGATCCCCTTCGGGACAAAATTCTGGCACCCCGGCGTCTCTAAAAGCAACAGTAGTTAAAAGGGACGTAAAACCAATAACATTATTATTATTATTATTATTATTATTATTATTATTATTATTATTATTATTATTATTATTACATAATCGGCCTGACGCGGGCAACATCCAACTTTGAGTTGAGGCATGTCTTTACACGTCTGGCTGCGTATGACTTTCACAACCCTAATTGAATTAACAAATCTTTCCATGACCCTACAGAGACGTGTGTATACCAACTATGTGGATATTTTCGATTGCTATTTGGCTGAAATAGAAGTATTAATTAATATCCTGAACTAGCACCAACGGTAGAGTTCAGATACTATGTGAAATCGTTTTGTTCTTTACTTCAATTAACATTTTCAAATAACGCACAATAGGCTGTTACAAACCCTTTAAAATAGAAAGTAAAAATGTATCGTAGTATCATCTTGTCATTCTTCAAATTCGATGCGCATAGAATGCAAATGGTATAGTAATCAATGGAGCCCCACGTAGACTAGTCGTGATATCTAGTGGTGAAATATCTAACAATATAATCCTAACAGAGCGAGTGCATTCTAGCGGCCAGAAGAAGAAACTTTTCAATAAAATCTGGTCGGCGTGCAGTTACCTTTTTGGCAGCTAGATGTCTCGAGTAAATCTGCTGGCGAATTATGTTTTAATTAAATATATATTTTACACCATAATATGCACAATATAACGCTTAATTTTAAAACATCTGAGTCATTACAAAACAATAAACATATAAAATTTCAAGCAAAAAAACTAGCTCTGATCGGGTTTGAACCATAGGCATTTGAGTGATAGGCTAACGCTCTACCACTGAGCTAATTGTGTCAACGAATATCGTTCTATATAAAATGACTTACATAGAACTTGTTAGCAAATAATGATTTATACTAAACGATTTCATCACTGGAGTATATTATTTATATATAAAGCATTTCATACAAAGTTTATTTATTTTATATCAGTACGCTATATTGCATGCAATACTCAAATTAGTGAAATATAAGTCAGGCACAAGATATCCGCTGCCATCTTGTCTTATTACTAAATCAGCTCAGCTTTTTAAAATCACGTCTGCACTATAGTATTACAATATAAACTTTTAATTTCGAACGTGCCTCTTCCTTTAGAACAGTTAAAACGATTCTCGGCTCGATAATCGGAACTGGTGGGTCCCACGATATGGATTATAAAGTTTGCATAATTCGCACGGCCGCCATCCAGAAATGGTATGGACGACCTTGTAGTTTGGTCACAAGACGCATCCTATACGAAGGTATGTTGTTACCAAATTTGGTAGAGATCGGATGATTTGGTTAGTCGTTATTTGATTTTACGTTTTGAACGTTTGAGTGGCCGCCATTCAGTTTTAGTAAAGATGGCGGCGATATAAAACATGACACTGAGGTGTCCTTTGCTAGTGCTACCTTTGTACCAAATTTCGTTCAATTCGCATTCACCGTGTTCGAATTGATAGGGGGGACAGACATTCAGAGTACACACACTCCCACACACACACAGACACACAGACACACACACACACACAGACTCACACACACACATACACACACACAGACAGACACACTTTTTTCGCCCTGTGTTGATCTCATAAGTCTACTTTCATTTTTTGCAAAAATCGAAAGTAGGCTAAAAATGAACTGGGAATGAGCTAGAGGCCAAAAACTGAAAAAAGTGCCGATTTCTGACAGTGTTTTCAAGATGGCGGACGAAGCAAGGGAGGAGGGATGACAGAAACTTGGATTAATAACTACCTAATGGCCCTAAACAACATCAAAAAATAAAAAATAAACGATCACGCATCTGATGCAAGGTGAAACCCCTTTTTGAGACTATTGACTGGACTAGATAGAGTAGTGTCGATTTCGTCAATCGATAAATAATATTTTCCAAGGTAAAAGCTGGAAAGGTACAGATTTCTAGTTATGTTAATGTTGCAGCAAATAAACGATGCCAGAGAGCTACGTTTCACGGAGCAAAGAATAAAATTAAGCCTATTTCATTCACAGGCAATGCACATTACCTGGCTTTGGAATGTATCTTTTAAATCAGGTTATATCAATCCATGGTCCACGGATCTTTGAAACGTTCATGAACAGTAATAATAGACTTCGAATCCTACTGAACTAAATCCCTAAGGAAACTAGAATTACGTAATCAAAAACAAACAAAACGTGTTACATTCTGCATTAGCAAAGCTCTTCAATCAGTGGAAAAAAAACATGCTATTTACTGTCAGCCTCTCAAGAGAAAATGTAATTAAGACCACTGGTTAAACATTTGAAAAGCTAAAACATTAACCATTTTAGGAAAATGTAAGAAAATTGCCGTATTGATTAATACATATTTTTATGTTCGACCCTGACTATTATATGTCAGAAAACTGTATCATAATGATGGGCATTATAACACTAGTTTTCATTATGAAACAGTTTCTCCCACCAATCACATCTCAAGAAACAGTTGTTTGACCAATTAGGTGAGGATAGCAACGCATCTGCTCTAAGTTCCAAAGCCTTCTAATTTAAATTTCACTGCCTGGCCTAGTGTCATAGTGTGGCAATCGAGGAGGCCATGGTCAAATATAAGGTATTCTGTGCGTCCCATGCGCTCTGTTCAGTACATAAAACTGGCGAAATCTCGACAGATAATTATGAATATTTATGTTCGAACATAAAATAGTTATAATTATTTATTTATTTATTTATTATTTATCGTATGGCTTTTAGTGCCGGGAGTGTCCGAGGACATGTTCGGCTCGCCTGAGGCTGTAGCTGCTTTCAGCGGACACCCTAAAGGGCGAGCTACAAGTCCCGTTCAATTTCAAGTAGTTCCAACTTTCGCCACCAGATATCAATGATACCTAGTGGTGAACGTTGGAACTTTGATAGAGCGTTCTGACGAAATCTAACCTAACAATTTTTGCTTTAAATAAGTTTAGTTTGTGAAAGGATCTTTTACATGCCATAAATCTATGACATGGGACCGCCGGCTTTATTTCCCCTCCGAAGGAAGGCATACTGAAGGATTTTCAAGGCTCTTAAAAAATCCGACGACTTCGGCCGGGTTTGAACCGCTATCTTGGGCACAGCAGTTCAGCATGCTACCGACTACGCCACCGAAGCCGCTATAGTTATAATAATTATCGTCGAACATAAACAGTCGTATTGAAATTATAGGCTCGTTGCATAATTTACTATATTAAAATGCTCCGCCAATCGTTGCAACTTATATTCTAATTAGTGCAGTACAGTTTCGGAACCTGCAGTTCTGGTTGTCCCAGGTGTTGCACCAATAGACTTACTCGCGCAAGAACGTAAAGACGTATACTTCCGACGAGTAGAACTGGGCAAGGCTTAAGCCCGGAAGGAAGCCGTAGCACGCAAGATGGAGCTTTGGCAGCAGAGGAGGAATGACGATCTCAGAGGAAGATGGACAGCTCGGCTGATACCGAGTCTGGTAGATTGGACAAGTAGAAAACACGGAGAAACTAATTACTTTCTGACTCAGATGTTGACAGGTCATGGCCACTTTCGGTGTTACCTTCATCGTATGGCCAAAGTAAGGAGTCCAGTTTGTATTTACTGCGAGAACGAACGAGATGACGTATATCATACGTTCTTCGTTTGCGCTCGTTGGGCAGCGGTAAAACAACGACTTGAAACTGAGGTTGGTCCAATAACGCCGGACAATATAGTTGGAATTATGCTGAGGAACGAGCTCAGCTGGGATACGGTCGCTTTCTTTGTTGAGGTGGTCCTTCGCCATAAGAAGTCGGATGGGGACTTGCTCGATTTAGTTGATTAAGTCTGCAATCCGCGGACTATGAATTGAGAAGTAAGATGGTGCTTGTGAAGGAAAGAAAATGCCTCCATCCTGAAGTAATACGAAAGTGGCCACGGGATGGGTTTTGTCATGAGGACAGGGTGTTTTTTTTTTTTTGTGGGTAAGAATCCCACACTCTTGAGGAGTGCGGACCCTTCTCAAGGTCTTATGCAAGATTTTTCCACATCCCTCGTAAAAAAATGCAGTTACGGCCCAACAACGGAACACCTTCAGCAACATTAGAATAATACATTAAGATGTTAATTTAATAAAACAGTTGAGGAATGAAATTAAGTAAAATATATACAGGATGAAATGAAGAAACTGGAAAACAAAGATTAAGAAGATCGCCTTGTTCATTTCAATCACTGATCTATTTACTTACTAATTGGCATATTCAATCATTAGCACCTTGTCAGAATTTTTAGCCTACTTTTCACATTTGAATTTTTAGCCTACTTTTCACATTTTGCAAAAATGAGGAAAAAGTAGACTTATGAGATCGGGCAAATGTGTGTCTGTCTGTCTGTCTGTCTGTCCGTCTGTCTGTCCGTCTGTCTGTCTGTCTGTCCTGTCTGTCTGTCTGGCTGTGTGTGTGTCCCCCCCTATCAACTCCTAAACGGCTGCAGCAATCAAAACCAAATTTAGTATGAGTAAAGATGTGCACCGGAATATCTCACGTCCATATTTGAAAATGATGTCAGTGCTACCAACTGCTGAAAAAACGCACTAGAAATTTGAGCTCCATGTTGGATATCTTGCAAGGTATGCATGGGAGCTATTCCAAAATTGGCACACATGCAGATAATACTATTTCAGTTTAATTTCCAGGAGGCCAACAATGACAGTGTTGCCAAAATAATTTTAAGCCTTCTGATAGGTCCAATGTTTAAATGCATATAACTTCTACACTATCAATTGGATTTCAACCAAATTTTGTATGTAACATCTGTACATAAACAGATATGGCTGAGCATATTCTTAAGAGCCAACAGGGCTACCAACTGTTAATAATTGCTCTCTCTATTTTTTTTATCCAAATACCAATATATCAGAAAGTATGCAAGCCAACAGCTTTACACTATGCACACGTATATTCTGACATTTTAGATTAATCTGGAGTAACTTATATACGTCAGTTCTACCAACATGATTATAAGCCTGCCGATAGTACCAATTTTTAAATACATGTAACTTCTATACTATCAGTTGGATTTCAACCAAATTTCGTATGTGCTATGTGTACCATAACAGATATGACTATAAGTATTGTTAAGAGCAATCAGGGCTGCCAACTGTTAATAAATGCTGTCTATATTGTTTTTACCCTAATATCAATATATCAGAAAGTATGCAAGCCAACAGCTCTATACTTTGCACACGTATAGCACCTGACATTCTGGATTAATTTGGAGTAATTAATACAAGGCAGTGCTGCCAACATGATTCTATGCCTGCTGATATATCCAATTTTAAAATACATGTAACTTCTATACTAACAAATGGATTTCATCCAAAATTGGCACAACGAGATATCATAATATTTCAGATTATTTCTGACCAGCACACGCATGGTATTGTTGGCAACATGCTTTTACGCGTGCTGATAGATCCAGTGATTAACTGCATGTAACGTCCATTGGACTTCAACCAATTTTTTTTATTCTGTACCTTAAGAGATGGAACTAAGAATATATTCAGTCACCAGGGCTGCCAACTGTAGTGCTCTATTAGGCTACATCATACCAGGTATATTTTGAACTAATTAGATATTTCGATATTACCAACTTAATTTTGTCATTATTCTAGATAGGTTCATATACTGTAGAATAATCATTGGCATGAAAAGTAGGCTGTATAGTTCTTCACGGAACTTCTTATTAACTTTGTGATGAAGATAAGAAGATTTGCTTAGTCATTTAAGCATTTAACTATTTGCTTATTCATTTATCACTGATCTATATTAATTATTGATTGCAGAACTTTATTTTTAAATTATTTTAAGTGTATTATTATATAGTTTAATATTTCTTTACATTCACCAATAATATTTTCTCGTTTTTAACTACATTTTGAAAAGAAAAGAAAAATGACAAGTATTTTATTTTCATTTTATTTAATTTGTTTTATTCATTTTATTCAATTTTAACATTAATATTTCTTTTCTTATTAGATTTAAGTACTTTTATAATAGTTTAGCTTAATTCTTAATTGATTCTCATTTTTTTAGCTGAAGATGGCCTCATTGAAGGCCGAAACATGTCCTATTTATATAGAATATATATAAATTGAGTATTGATTTGGCGTATAATTTTGAATAACTTATATTCAATACGGATTTTAAAACATTTGTTTTAATGGCAAATGTATTCGCATTTTATGAAAATCTAAAATCTAATGAATAAGTATTCTTGTAAAATGTAAAATAATAGAATCAATTTGAAATTAAATTAAAAAAGGGGAGGTAGCGCGCAGTTCGCTACTCCTGTGGGCGTCCGGGCGGGGTCACCAAAAGTCCACTGATGAGCCTAGAAAAATTGTTTTAAATAAAAAAAGTTTTCATAATATCCAAATATTAAAACTTTTATTTAACCGAATTATTTGTAAGGTTATCCATTTTATTTTATTTCAATTTGTTTATATTATTTTACATTTCCCAAAATATAGATAGAAAAACAAAGAAGATTTAATATTACTTATTTTCACTCTGTCAACGTATTTGTTGGTAATCTGCACTTGTTATTTCTGAATTATTTAATTTTCTGTACGTTTTTTTAAATGCAAAGCCCAATATTTTATTTACGTTCATTTAATTTTAAGGACTACGCTTGTTATTACAAAATTACATACTTTTCTATCTGAATTTTTGGAACTTTAAATGTGTAGCCCAAAATTACAATTTACATTGATTAACAGAAATCTCACCACTGGATCCGTGGTTCAAATCCCGGTCACTCCATGTGAGATCTGTGCTGGACAAAACGGAGGCAGACAGGTTTTTCTCCGGGTACTCCGGTTTTCCCTGTTAAAATTTCATTCCAGCAACACTCTCCACTATCATTTCATTTCATCTGTCATTCATTTAATCATGCCCCAGAGGAGTGCGACAGGCTTCAGCAGCCGGCACAGTTCATATCCTCGCCGCTTGACGGGGGCTTCATTCATTCCATTCCTGACCCGGTCGGAGACTGGAAGCAGGCTGTGGATTTTCATTTTTTCATTAGTTCAAAAACACACCCGAACAAGAATTTACGAAACCTTAGCGAGACCAGTACTTTGCTATGGTAGTGAAGCGTGGACCCTGAGGAAATGCGATGAGAGACGAATAACTACCGCCGAAATGAAATATATCCGACGAACAGCAGGAGATACTAAGTGGGATCACAAACGAAACACAGAAGTGCTGAATGGTCTTAACAGCAGACCTATATTGGAATGAATGAATGAATGATCGTGTGACCTCCGGAGAGGTCGAGTGCAGGTCTTTCTAGTTGACGCCCGTGGGCGGCCTGCGCGTCGTACCTATATTGGAATACATCCATGGATACCAAAGAAATTGACTAAGACACCTCAACAGGATGAACAGAAGCTGGATCCCTGAAGCAGTCGTCAACTACTGCCCCAGTGGGAAGAGATCTCTAGGTCGCCCAAGGAAAAGATGGCGTGAAAATTCAAATCTTTTATGTAGACCGTAACAGTTCTTCCAGGACTAACACATGAAAGGATGATGATGATGCTTATGTTCTTTTAATTATAATTTATAATATAATTTTTAGCCTACTTTCATTTATTAAAAAAATATACGAGCCTTACAGTAGTCGCATATGATGTGTAACATCTGACATAAGAAGAAACCTCACATGAAATTGTTGATACACCGGTATTGTATGTCTACCCCTTATTAGTCCCATTTTCATACGGGGTCGGGGATGAGATGCAATGGAAGTATTTGAGGCAGATGGTTTTTACGGCCGGATGCCCTTCCTGACGCCAACCTCATGAGAGGAGTTAATGAGAAATGAAATGAATGATGGTGAATGAAACTGGGTAAGGATGTGGAAGGAAGCGGCCGTGGCCTGTCAGAAGGTACCGTCCCAGTATTTGCCTGGAGTTGAAAATGAGAAACCACGGAAAACCATTTCAAGTAAGGCAAATTGTAGATACACCGGTTTTTTATAATATTTTTGGCACAAATATTAATCTATTATAAAAGGGAGTGTTTTACAGGTATTGTAGTTCATAATACGGAACTCATTTTATTAGAAGTTTTGTAGCTTCCACCAGTACTAGCCTAAATAAAGAATTCGATATGGATCAACTAGATTAATAGACGCGACACCATTCATAACCTTAAATTCCCTATAAATAGGCCAACTTGCGAGTAAATGCAGTGTGCACAGCAGTAGATCATGAAAGGCTTGCTCAGTTCCAGGACCTCTTGATTCACAGACCAACACGTAATTTCATATGGATTCTGTTAAAATGAGTCATATTGATATGATAAATATCGTTTATAACGATAATCTGGTAGCAAAAATATCTAACCTGTCCGGGATTTGAACCCAAGAACTATAGATTCACAGTCAATGACGCTAACCCCACGGCTATTTCGACCACTCGAATGTTAGGTGGAAGATGGTGACTTATTTCGATAATGTTCCTGCGTGAAATTGAGTTTAAAATGCCTTATGGATAGGCCCTCTTGTGAGTAAAGAGAATGTATTCAGCAATAGTTCATGAAGGCTTGCTCAATTCTCGTATAAACACAACGCTTATATTATATTGATGACTGCATTACCGTTATGTGGGTTAATATTTGAATAGCCATTGTGCAGAAACATAATACCGGCATTGCCGACTACTTACAATGTTTGATATTAAAGCATTTTATCATTTAAATACTGATACGAAGACTTCGAACATGTGCCATATGCTTTGTTTCAATTACTTGACACCAGAGTTCACATGAGCGTTTACCGTCAGAATGAAAGTGTTCAGCAATGCGATCCAGCTGGCAGTGCGTCTTACACACTTCCGTTCGATCCACCACTGCCAGCTGGATCGTCCGATCCACTTCCGTCCCATTTTTCAAAATCACTCCTACAAATATCCAGCAACCGAGTGGAAAGATGTTACACATCAAACAAATAGTTCCGGGAAGAACTATACAGCCTATTTTCACATATCCTACTAATGTTAATTGCCTCTACCAACATACTAAATTTCAGTTTGATTGCTGTAATAGATTCGTAGATATTGAGAACCGTCTAAATTTTTCGGGTGGTCGCCATGTTGGACTTTTATATATGTAGGGCTTACAGTTATGTACTGTTACATGAAGATTATTGTGTACGTGTAGTATTCAAACTTCAATCGCATGATTAGTACACAAGAAGTAAAAACGAGATTTTAAAATTTCGCACAAATGCCATCTTGTGGTTATGGAAACAATTGATAAACATTAGATGCCAGTGGATTAACATGTATATAAGGATTTACTGTACCAAGTGTCACTGCACTCGGATGGTTAAATTGCGAGAAACGACCATGTGAATATTTATACTTCGCTTCGCCACCATGTTGGATTTGTGATTACCAGGTTATTGAAAGTCCTATAGGTGAACTTATGTCCATAGCCCCAATGAACATTAAAAATTCAGTTTGATTGCTGTAATAGATATTGAGAACCGTCTAAATATTTCTTATGGTCGCCATGATGGATTGTTGTATGTACAGACCTTAGAGTCATGTACCTTTAAAGGAAAATTATTGCGTAGGTTCATTATTCAAACTTTCATTTCGATCGCATGATTACGACACAAGAAACAAAAACTCAATTTAAAAATTCGCACAGCCGCCATCTAGAGGTTATGTAAATAATTGAACTAAATTACATACCGGTGCATTACAATGGATATAAACATTTGATGTGCCAAGTTTCATTGCGTTTGGATCATTAAATCGCGAGAAAAGTCTATTTAAAACTTTCAACTTCGCTTGGCCGCCATGTTCGTTTTGTAGTTAACCGGTTTTTGAAAGTCTCATAGATGAACTTCCAGTAGCGGCCTTTATCTCCGTGCAAAATTTCGGGGTGATACCAGTAATAGTTTCAGAGATATGGAATGCCGGTGAAATATTTCGCACATCCGCCATATTGAGGTTATGTAAACAATTGAACGAAGTTAGATGTCGGTGCATTACAATGTGTATAAACATATACTGTACCAAGTTTCATTGCGTTTGGTTGGTTAACTCGCGAGGAACGTCTATTTAAAAGTCGCAAATTCGCTTGGCCGCCATATTAGTTTTGTAGTTACCAGGTTTTCAAAGGTCACGTAAGTGAACTTCTAGTAGTTTCCTCTGTCACCATACAAAATTCCAGGGTGATGTCGGTAATAGTTTCGGAGATATTGAATTCTGGTGAAATATTTCGCACAGCCGCCATGTTGAATTGGTGAGACGTAACAAAATTTGAAGGGCACGGTCGGGGTCACACGGAATAGTGCTATGAACTTACCGAGTTTCATTGAAATCGCTCCAGTCGTTTAGATTTTATTAGGGACACACACACACACACACACACACACCTCACACACACACACACACACACACGGACTTGTATGGCTGCGTGGCTCAGGGGTAACGTTCTCCCTTGCTGAGCCCAAGGTTGCTGGTTCGAAACCTGGCGCAGTCAGCTGGCATTTGAGGGTGCGCAAATGCGAGGGAGCCGTGTCAGTACATTTTCTGGCACGTTAAAGATCCCCTTCGGGGCAAAATTCCGGCACCCCGGCGTCTCTAAAAGCCAGGGTAGTTAAAAGGGACGTAAAACCAATAACATTATTAACACACACGGACATAAGGTGATCCCATAAGCCTATTTTTTCAAAATTGAAAATAGGCTAAAAATAGACTTATAAGATCACCTTTTGTCCGTGTGTGTGCGTATGTGTATGTGTCCCGCCTAATAAAATCTAAATACTTGTAGTTGGAGCGATTTCAATGAAACTCAGTAAGGTCATAGTAATATTTCGTCCGACCCCGACCGTACCCTTCAATTTTTATTACGGCTGACCAATCCAACATGGCGACTGTGCGAAATATTTCACCGACATTCTATATCTCCGAAACTATTACTGATATCATCCTAAAATTTGGACAGTGGTAAAGATCACTACAAGAAGTTAACTTATGTAGCATTCAAAAACAGGTTAAGTATAGAACGAACATGGCAGTCATGCGAAATTGAAACATTCAAATGGACTTTTCTTGCGATTTAACTATCTGAACGCAGTGCAACTTGGTTCAACAAATGTCTATACACACTGTAATGATTTGATCTCTAATTTTGTTCCATTGTTTAGATAACCTAAAAATGACAACAGTACAAAATTTTAAAATTAAGTTTTTTTATTTCTTGTGTCCTAATCATACGATCGATGTCAACGTTTGAATAACGAACCTACGCAATAATCGTCATCCAATAGTTCATAACTCTACGGCCTTCATATATAAAAATCCAACATGGCGACCATCCGCATTATTTAGACCGTTCTCAATATCTACTAATCTATGACAGCAATCAAACTGAAATTTTGAATGTTGATAAAGGCTATTATCATACACTCACCTATGGGACTTTCGATAACTTGGTGAGCACAAATCCAACATGGTGGTGACGCAAAATTTAAATATTTAAATGGACGTTTCTCGCAATTTAACCATCCAAGCGATGTGAAACTTGGTACGGTAAATGCTGATATAAATTTTAATCCACTGTCATCAAATTTATTTCAATTGTTTTCATAACCACAAGATGGCGGCTGAGCGAAATTTTAAAATATCGTTTTTTTTATTTCTTGTGTCACAATCATGCGATTGAAGTTTGAATAATACACTTACGTAATAGTATTCATGTAATAGTACAATGAAACCCCTATTAAGAGACCAGTGATGGTTCCATGGAAAACTGGTCTTTTAGCGGGGTGTTCTCTTAATAGGGGTAGGCATTAAAATAATTTTATACTGCATTATTAATAGAGTACAGTTGGAACACATACTTGATTACAATTTATCTGCATTGGTTCACATTTAGTACAAATTAATAACAATTAGTTATTTTCTGAGCTCTGTCATTTAAAAAAGTCGCGAATTGATCTCTGTTTCAGATTAGCACGTCTTAAAAAAAAACTTTTCTAGAATAGGTGAGTTTGAAAGTCCATTAATTTGTTCAGGGTTCGAACAATCTTCTAGGAGAGGCATTTATTTGTAATTTTATACGTTACATAACACTTTTTCTAATGACATTGTATGCTGGTGCAGTTTTGTGCCTACAGAACCATTGTTTACATCATCACCCTCATCACCATCTCCAATGGGAAGGCAGACGAGAAGTGGTCTCTTGAAAGAGGTCAGACTGAGAAAATGCCTGGTCTTTGGTCGGGGAGAGGGGTGGTCCTTAAATAGAGGTAACAAATACATTGACCTTATGACGTTTAAATTGGTTCCAAGAAAAATCGGTCTTTAAGAAGGGTGGTCTTTTAATAGGGGTGGTCTTTTAGAGAGGTTTCACTGTACATAACTCTATGGCTTACATATACAAAAATCCAACATGGCGAGCAACCGAAATATTTAGACGGTTCTCAATATCCATGAATCTCGTACAGCAATCAAATTGAAATTTTGTATGTAGAGGCAATTAACATAAGTAGGATATATGAAAATAGGTTGTATAGTCCTTCGCGGAACTACTTGTTTCATATCAAACTTTCATCATTAGACTTAAATAGATCATTAGTATTTTAATTCTTAATTGGGCTGTGGGAGACCTCAATTTCAGGTCGAAACATGTAACTAACCTATAATATACGAGGGTTGATTTTTAAGTAAGGGCCGTTTTTTTTTAATTTAACCGAACATTTTATTTTGAAACCACATTTATTTTTAGGTTTTACATACCTTTCTCTATTTTTCTACATAGCTGCTTTGTTTATTTAGGCACTTGTCATACCTTAAAACTAAGTTCCGAAATCCCTTTGCATAAAAGTTTGCCGCCTGCTCTGACAACCAAGCATTCACGGCTGTTTTCACTTCTTCGTCGTTGGCGAAGCGCTTCCCACCAAGATGACAAAGGGCTCTACAGTGGGTGATCCAAAACTTCCCACCCAAAGAGTCAATCAGATCCCGAGTCCGGGCAGCAGTGTGAGGAGTTGCCATGATCTTGCGCTGTGACGGTCAAGTGCGAAAATGGGTACGCGAGTTCAAAAGTGGCCGTGGAAATATTCATTGCATTATCACCATACACCTCACAAAGCTGACTTGTTTCTTGCACTCAAAAAACCGTATCACAGATCGTACCTCACACGCGGCGGGCAAATCATATAATCTTGAACATTGTAAAGATGCACAGTTCAGCGTACAGGTTAGCTACACAGCTGCAACTGACGCCTGCTTGTTCGCAAAGGATGCCGGGAGGTAGCGCGCACGCTTGTTGCGGCGTGCGTATTAACTACGGGCTTAAAAAAACGGCCCTTACTTACAAAACAGCCGTCGTATAATGGATATATTTTAATTCTAGTATTTATTTATTTATTTATTTATTTATTTATCGTATGGCTATTAGTGCCGGGAGTGTCCGAGGACATGTTCGGCTCGCTTGAGGCTGTAGCTGCTTCCAGCAGACACCCTTATTAGGGTGAGCTACAAGTTCCGTTCAATTTCAAATAGTTCCAACTTTCGCTAGTGGTGAACGTTGGAACTTTGATAGAGCATGCTGACGAAATCTAACTTAACAATTTAGCTTTAAACAAGTTTAGTCTTTGAAAGGATCTTTTACATGCCATAAATCTATGACATGGGACCGCCGGCTTTACTTCCCCTCCGAAGCAAGGCATACTGAAGGATTTTTAACGCTCTTAAAAAATCCGACGACTTCGGCCGGGTTTGAACCCGCTATCTTGGGCACAGTAGTTCAGCATGCTACCTACTACGCCACCGAAGCCGCTTAATTCTAGTATTGATTGGCGTATAGAATAGGCCTAGATGACTAAGACTAGTTTCCATCGTAAAAACGTGATATCCGTATCAGTTATTGTCCACGTTAACCACATGTACTCCCCCAGCCTTAAAAAGGGACTACACCTGTTATTCTCCACCCTACGCAAGGCCACTTTGCATGCCACCTCACCAAATGCGGTGCGGGGGAGGAAAGAAGAGAGGATCCAGAGTATTGACTGGCGTGTCTCTTTCTGTTTTATTTATTCGCCAGGCCGAGTGATGTTCCCGAAGTGATCAGTATTCATTACAGACCATCAAACTGATGTGAGTCGTGCCATAAAACAAACCGGCTACACTACACTGCACTGGGGGCCTGTAATTGTAAGGTATTGAGCTCGGGCCCATTTCCCTTTTCCTTTTACTGCAACAAGATACGGCAGTTACATCGAGTTTAACAACGGTACAAAATACTCTATATCCTTCAAGTCGACCACACAATATCAAGCGTTCACTTTAGCCTGTCGAATTTCTTTGGCCTGGGTCTGTAAGATGATGATAATTGTTGTTTTAAGGGGCCTAACATCTAGGTTATCGGCCCCTGATGGTTTGGGTGATCGTGAAGATGAAAATGAAATGCAAACTTAAAACTAAAACGAACTACTAACCTACATACTAGAAGAAGAAATGGAAAACTAAAGGAGAATAAGACAAATAAAGGACAGGAGGAAAAGAAAGGCCCTCAACCCTCGAAGAATGCGGATTGAGGGACTTGGAAGGAAGGAGAGCCATGAAAGGCAGATAGGAAAGTGAAAGAGGAGAGGGTCCGCCACAAAGGTAAGGAAATAAAGGGGAAAACGGACCCAGCTCAGGAATCCCTCGGGGTCGCCAACTCCCGAACTCACCAGCCGTGATCCCCTGAGGGTGTAGCAATATCTAGGGTGCACCCAAAGTGATGTGGCTACACATACCCTGCCTCCTTGAGGGCCTTGAGCAGAAGGCGGGAGATAACAGGAAAAGAAAATGAAGGCTGACCCCTCGCAGAAGGAGGGAATCAGAAAAGATGAGACAAGGGTCAATTAAGGTGGGAAAGGAAGAGACTCCCTAGGCCTCGGATACTCTAATACCATCGGGGTCGGAAGAGAACAAGAGTTGACCAAGTGAGGTCGACAGGAAAGAAGACAGAGAGGAGCCCGGCACAAGTAAGTGGAAGCAATGCCGGACTCAACTGGGGCCCCGTGGTCGCCAACCCACGTCCCACTAGATGTGAGCCCCTGGGGGAGGATCTGTAAGAATTCAATACAATAAAATCACTAAATATATTGGCTACAACTAGGCAGTGATCTAACTTAAGGTGATGCGTATGCTTTGAATCAATGTAATCTGCATACCTGCTTTGTATTTTACCAGACAATGATCAGAGGGTAATAATAATACCAGGTCAGAAAGAGGAAATATGGATAAAGAGACCGATAATAGAACTGTACAAACAGACAGAGACGATTACAAACAACACCAGAAAGAGAAGGGCAATATTTTATGGACACATACATAGGATGACCGAAAACAGACCGACCAAGAACATTTCTAATATAGTTACGAATAGTATATTTCCTATATTTTCCTACAGAGACAAAAAATCAGAAAACAGAAATTTGAGGCAAACTTCTAAAGAGAGAGAGAAAAAATACAAGTAGTTCCGTGAAGAACTAAATAGCCTAATTTCAGATATCCTACTAATATTAATTGCCTCTATCAACATACAAATTGTTAGTTTGACTGATGTAATAGATTCGTAGATATTGAGAACCGTGTAAATATTTCGGATGGTCGCCATGTTGGATTTTAATATATGTAGGCCATAGAGTTATGTACTATTAGATGATTATTATTGTGTACGTTCATTATGCAAATGTTGATTTCGATCGCATGATTAGTCACAAGAAATAAAAATTTAATTTTCGAAATTCGCACAGCCCACATCTTGATGTTACGTAAACAATTGAACTAAATTAGATGTCAGTGCATTACAATGTGTATAAATATTTGCTGTACGAAGTTTCATTGCGTTTGGATTATTAAATCGCGAGAAAAGTCTATTTAAAACTTTCAACTTTGCTTGGCCGCCATGTTCGTTTTGTAGTTAACCGGTTTTTCAAAGTCTCATAAATGAACTTCAGTAGTGCCCTTTATCTCCGTACAAAATTTAATGGTGATACCGGCAATAGCTTCAGAGATATAGAATGCCGGTGAAATATTTCGCACAGCAGTCATCTTGAGGTTATGTAAACAAGTGAACAAAGTTAGATATCGATGCATTACAATGTGTATCAACATATACTGTATCAAGTTTCATTGCGTTTGGTTGGTTAAATCGGAAGAAGCGCCTATTTAAAAGTCGCAACTTCGCTTGGCAACCATATTGGTTTTGTAGCTACCATGTTTTCAAATGTCACATAGGTGAACTTCGAGTAGTTTCCTTTATCACCGTACAAAATTCAAGGGTGATATCGGTAATAGTTTCGGAGATATTGAATGCTGGTGAAATATTTCGCACAGCCGCCATGTTGGCTTGGTGAGACGTAACAAAATTTGAAGGGAATAGTGCTATGAACTTACCTAGTTTAAAAGTTATTAGGGGGGACACACAAAAATCCTCACACACACACACACACACACGCACACGCACACTCAGACAGACACACGGACAAAAGGTGATCTCATAAGCCTATTTTTTCATAAATGAAAATAAGCTAACTAGACAAAAGAGAGAACACAGTGAATATATGAGAGGTTTTTGGGAAGAAAGAAGAAGACAGAAAAGAAACACAAAAATCCATTGTTTTTAACGCTCTCCGTACGGGGGAATTAACGAAAATAATAGACTAATAATAATAATAATAATAATAATAATAATAATAATAATAAAAAACCACAGCCTGCTTCCAGTCGACCGACTGGGTCAGGGATGGAATGAATGAAGCCCCCATCTAGCGGCGAGGATATGGACTGTGCCGGCTGCCGAAGCCTGTCGCACTCCTCTGAGGCAATGATGAAATGAATGACAGATGAAATGAAATGTTAGTGGATAGTAATGCTGGAATAAAATTTTTACAGGGAAAACCGGAGTACCTGGAGAAAAACCTGTCTGCCTGCGATTTTTTCCAGCACAGATGTCACATAGAGTGACCGGGATTTGAACCACGGACCCAGTGGTGAGAGGCCGGCGTGCTGCCGCCTAAGCCACAAAGGCTTATTAATAATAATAATAATTAATAATCATAATAATAATAATATCGTATGGCCTCGGGTGCCGGGTGCAAGCTTTGTAATTTGACACGCAGAGGGTAGCTTGCATGTCGAATGTCGTTGTTCCTTGAATCACTATGAAAGTCAAGGAGGTTAGATATCTAAGCTCCTTGAACATTATAGCGCTTTCTAGTAGAGAAATGAGGTACTTTGTGTTGGCGGAAACTACCGAGATTAATTTTGCCATTATGCACACGGCCTACTGAATTCAAATGGATTCTTTGACATGCCAACATCGTATGACATGCGTGCCGTATTTTTGCCGCCTTTCAAAAATCATTTACCACGGCCAGGAGCGAACCTGCAATCTTGGGATTAGTAGACCGGCACGCTATCCACACACCCACCATGGCAAGCTGTTATTCATAATAATACTAAGCAAAAAAGGAGGATACATTTTTTACGGTCATCTTCTTAGAATGAACTGTGATAGATTAACCTAACAAATCCTTGATTTCTTCCTTAACCACAAAACAAACCCACACACATGGTCTAAAGAAACTGAAAAAGACCGAGTTGAATTAAAAATTACAGAAAATTAACGACTCAATCGAAAAGCTAAAATAATTACTAAAGGCGAAAATATAAGGTTCCAAGACAAATCTTCTCTAAAATCCAAACCCATCCATCATCTCGGAAGAAGAGAGGAAAAGAAGATCAGAAAGAATGAAGAGATACTGGACACTAAGGAAAGCAACACAGAGAGAAATAATTGAATCAACGTGCCACAAAGAGGGTGAAACGAAAGAATAATAATAATATTATTTGGGGGAAATTATTGAAAAAAAATATTGAATAAATCTGCTGTAGAAGAAAGAATACGAAAGATGGAAAGAATATATGGCATAACTAAGAATTCCTACAGCAAAAGATTTTTTGTCTGAAGATCTTAACACACAGCACTACAACACCGTAGTCAAACCGGAATGCGAGTGAATGTCTCGCACTGAACTACACATTGGATTGACTAGAAGTAGTAGAAAGAAGATTTATACGCAAAATACTCGGTCCTTTAAAAACTGCAGAATTCTGGAAATTAAGAAGTAATGATGAGAAAACATATCAGAAACAATACGGAAGAAGAGATTGCTGCAGGATGGATGGCAGTAGGTTAACCAGGGAGATCTTCATATTCATGTGGAACAGGAAGTCGACAATAACCTGGGTACAAGAAGTCAAAAAGGATTTGGAAAGAAACAATATCAGAGAAGAAGATACACCACAGAGAGATATTTTTAGGCAAAAAGTGCTAAAAATGGAAGGATTCCAAGGGAGGAAGGGAAACAAAACCGGCTCGAAATGGTCCGAGGAAAGGAAGAGGAAACATAGTGAGACGATGGAGGAATACTGGAGGAAGAAGGAACAGCAAAGGACAAAGCATTGAAATTGGCTCGTGGTCTCTAGACGACCGAAACGAAAATAATAATAAAAATAATAATAATAATAATAATAATCTATACTGAGATAGAGAAGATCACAGACACAATGCGCAAAGGCAGGGCTCGCTTCTACTGTCACTTGCGACGGATGGACGACACTAGATGGATTAAACTATATTTAACAATTTCGACTCAAACCCAAAAACAACAGTTCCCAGGAACGTTAACGTCAGGAAAGACCTACAAGAAATTGGTCTACGACTAGACGACGCGTACAAACGAGATCTTTTCCGAACAAGCATCGTGACTTTTGGGACTTTCCGGGATGAGAAACTGACAACCAGTGCAAAGGGGTCGGATGAACGCCGTGCTCGACACAGCAAGTTATTGAAACCCTACTGAATCAATTGTAAGTTGAATAAACGCCAGAATGTATAGTGGGACTTATCGCGGTCCCTAGTTGGCCGATTAGCGAATCATAAATACATAAATAATAACATAGCATACCTAAGAAATTGAAAATACAGCACTATAGAACAGTAATTAAACCAGAATTCGTAAATGCCAGTTTTTTTTCGTATGGCCTCCTGAGAGGCCAAGTGCAGGTCTTGCTAGTCGACGCCCGTGGGCGACCTGAGCGTCGGGATGAGAGATGGAATGAATGAAGATGAATGAAACTGGACAAGAATGTGGAAGGAAGTGGCCTTGGCCTGTCAGAAGGTACCGTCTTAGCATTTGCCTGGTGTTGAAAATGGAAAACCACGGAAACCCATTTCAAGGACGGCCGACGGTGGGGCTCGAGCCCACGCGTCTACCGAGTCAGCAGAGAGCTTGGCCCCATGACCTAATTCTGCGCTTTAGCCAGCGTAGCCACTACTGTCGGTGTAAATGCCAGTGAATGTCTAATACTAAATTATAAATTTGATAAATTAGAAGTATCAGAAAGAAAAAACAAGATGTTCAGTAAAGAACATATAGCCTACTTTCTCCTAAATGCATGGGTATTGTTATAACTCTTTGTCCTTTTCAAGGAGTATAATTGAATGTTGGTTGTAGTAGCTTGTTGAAATACAACGTGCTATAGGGATATTAAACATGAATATGAGGTGCCCTTTGCTAGTGCTACCTCTGTAAAAAATTTCATTCAATTCGGTTTCACCGTGTTTGAATTGATATGGGGATTTGCACTATTTGCCGCTATTTGCAAACTATTGGGCTGATGACCTTGTAGTCAGTCATAAGATGCTTTCCACAAAAAGGCATGTTGTTGCAAAATCTGGTAGAGATCAAATGATTAGGATGGTCGTAATTAGATTTAAGCTTTTAATATTTGGTTGGCCGCGATTACGTTTCCGTCAAGATGGCGGCGATATAAAACATGACACTGAGGTGCCCTTTGCTAGTGCTACCTCTGTACCTATTTTCGTTCCATTCGGTTTCACCGTGTTCGAATTAATAGGGGGAATCGATTTTGACACAAAGATGGCCGCCATTCACAAACTATTAGGCTAATGACCAATTAGTTTGGTCAAAGGATGCTCGCTCCATAAAGGTATGTTGTTGCAAAATTTGGTAGAGATCGGATGATTATATTAGTCGTAATTTGATTTAAGCTTTTAACATTTGGGTGGCCGCCATTACGTTTCCGTCAAGATAGCGGCGATATAAAACATGACACTGAGGTGCCCTTTGTTAGTGCTACCACTGTACCAAATTTCGTTCCATTCGGTTTCACCGTGTTCGAATTAATAGGGGGAATCGATTTTCACACAAAGATGGCCGCCATCCGCAAACTATTAGGCTGATGACCTATTAGTTTGGTCAAAGGAAGCTCCCCCCATAAAGGTATGCTGTCGCAAAATTTGGTAGAGATCGGATGATTAGGATAGTCGTAATTTGATTTAAGCTTTGAACATTTGGGTGGCTGCCATTACGTTTCCGTCAAGATGGCGGCGATATAAAACATGACACTGAGGTGTCCTTTGCTAGTGCTACCTTTGTACAAAATTTCGTTCAATTCGAGTTCACCGTGTTTGAATTGATAGGGGGGGGGGGGGGGGGACAGACATTCAGAGTACACACACACATACAGACACACAATGTTTCGCCCTGTGTTGATCTCATAAGTCAACTTTCATTTTTTGCAAAAATCGAAAGTTGGAAATTAAGAAGTAACGAAGAAATATATCGGAACATTGAAAATTGAACATTGAACATTGACAATAAAGAAGAGGCGATTGGTATTTTTTCGGATATTTATATAGAATGAATGATAGCAGGTTAACCAAACAGATTTTTAAATATATTTTTTAAAAAAATTGACAACAGCCTGGTTTCAAGAAGTAAAGAAAGAATTAGAAAGAAATAATGTAAGAGAAGAAAATGCACTAGAGAGAGAAATTTTCAAAAAGAAAGGTATTGGGAATGGAAGGACTCCAAGGAAGGCAATATAAGAAAACAGGCTCAAAATGGTCGGAAGAGAGAAAGAAGAGACACAGCGAAAAGATGAAGGAGCACTGGATGAAGAAGGAAGAACAACAAAGGACTAAACATTGAAATTGGTTCGTGGTCCTCAGAAGACCCTAACGGAGAGAGAAAGAAAGAAAGAAAGAAAGAAAGAAAGAAAGAAAGAAAGAAAGAAAGAAAGAAAGAAGAATAACATATCCATATTCGATATTTATCAGTGAAGATGATGAACTTACGGTTTGTAAGTAAGCTAATAGGCTAAGTCATTTTATTTCAATTCATTCAGCGTGCCATATACACTAAAATAATAAAGCTGAAGAGTTTGTGTGTTTGTTTATGTGTTTAAACGCGCTAATATCTGGAACTACCAGTCGGATTCGAAAAATTCGTTTTGTATATAATAGCCTGATTCAAGAGGAATAGTTTAGGCTATGTAGCATTAGGCTACACCTCTCAGGTAACCTTAAATATTGATTTTTGTTCAGTAAGTCGGAAGAACAAGCGCTCCAGAACGGATTCAATAATACCGAAGTCTATTGTTGCCATGTAATGCGGGCCGCATCACGTCGCCCCTACCAATGTTCTGGTGCAGAATTGGGAGATGCTTATAAATTGCAGTCACGGGGAGTTATTAATACAAAAAGATTTCTCAGGCTCCTTAAAACAATTATCATCATGACAATAGTATGCCTCTGTATAAGGGCGATGGTGTTGGTGCAGTATACTGAGGTTACCAGCTGCAATAAGCGTTGGTGCTTTCCGATCCTTATCCTTGAGCGCTCCAGTTCTGTAAAACAAATAAATCCACCGGGCGAAGCCGGGCCCTACTGCTAGTTGAAGACATATGCCGCACTGTATATTTGTAGTCGTAACTCTAAGTAAAGAGACGGCAAAGAATCAATCAATCTGGTTGCTTAGTGTTCATGTTGGAGCCAATGAAGCGCGCTAACGATCGTACCTTGGCCTGACGTAACACCTAGGACGAGGAGAAAGTCCAGGACGAGTCGAGCGATTGATTTACCAACCTTGTTAAAAACTGTTTCCATGTAGCGTACTTTTTCATGCTTCGCAGTACTTCACTTCCTGCCAGCGTTGCCAACTGTACAAAATTCATCGTATAAAAACAAGAATTTCGTTATTTGTACGATGTACAGTGCATTCACTAAGGAAACAAACTTGAAGGTTAATCACCACTCTCAGTATCTCAACAACAACAACAACAACAACAACAACAACAACAACAACAACAACAACAACAACAACAACAACAACAACAACAACAAGATCCGTGACGAACTAAAGAGCCTACTTTTCTTAAAATTAAGATTCATCCCAGTGATGCACCTATCTAGAATAATGACGGAATTAAGTTGGTAATATCGAAATATACCTGGTATAATGTAGCCAAATAGAGCACTACAGTTGGCAGCCCTGGTGACTGAATTTATATTCTTAGATCCATCTCTTAGGGTACAGAATACAAAATTTGGTTGAAGTACAACGGATAGCATGGACGTTACATGCAGTTAGACATTGGATCTATCAGTGCGTGTAAAATGATGTTGGCAACAATGTTCGAAATACTGCACATCTTTCATAATGTAGCCTAATAGAGCACTACAGTTGGCAGCCCTGGTGACTGAGTATATTCTTATTTCCATCTCTTAGGGTACAGAATACAAAATTTGGTTGAAGTACAACGGATAGCATGGACGTTACATGCAGTTAGACATTGGATCTATCAGCGCGAGTAAAATCATGTTGGCAACAATATCATACATGTGTTGGTCAGAAATAATCTAAAATATTATGATCTATTGTTGTGCCAATTTTGGATGAAATCCATTTGTTAGTATAGAAGTTACATGTATTTTAAAATTGGACCTATCAGCAGGCTTAGAATCATGTTGGCAGAACTGACGTATATTAGTTACTCCAAATTAATCTAGAATGTCAGATTCTATACGAGTGCATAGTTTAAAGCTGCCGGCTTTATGATATATTGGTATTTGGATAAATTATTATAGAAAACATTTATTGACAGTTGGCAGCCCTGGTGGCTCTTAGGAATACGCTCAGTCATATATGTTTATGTACACATAGTACAGTACATACGAATTTGGTTGAAATTTAATTGATAGTGTAGAAGTTATATGCATTTAATAATTGGACTTATCAGCAGGCTTAGAATCATTTTGGCAACACTGCCATGTATGGCTTCCAGGAAATTAAACTGAAATATTATTATCTATAAGTGTGCTAATTTTGGAATAGCTCCCATGCATACCTTCCAAGATATGCAACATGGAGCTCAAATTTCAATTGCGGTTTTTGAGCAGTTGGTAGCACTGACATCATTTTCAAATATGGGCTTGAGATATTCAGGTATATATCTTTTCTCATACCAAATTTGGTTTCGATTGCTGCAGCCGTTTAGGAGTTGATAGAGGGTGGACACACACACAGGCAGCCAGCCAGCCAGACAGACAGACAGACATTTGCCCGGATCGATCTCATAAATCTACTTTATGTTCGACCCTGGCTATTATATGTCCGAAAACTGTATCATAATGATAGTCATTATAACACTATTTTTAGCCAACTTTTCACATTTTGCAAAAATGAGGAAAAAGTAGTCTTATGAGATCGATCCGGGAAAATGTATGTCTGTCTGTCTGTCTGTCTGTCTGGCTGGCTGTGTGTGTGTCCCCCCCCCCCCTATCAACTCCTAAACGGCTGCAGCAATCAAAACCAAATTTAGTATGAGTAAAGATGTGCACCGGAATAGCTCACGTCCATATCTGAAAATGATGTCACTGCTACCAACTGCTGAAAAAACGCACTAGAAATTTGAGCTCCATGTTGGATATCTTGCAAGGTATGCATGGGAGCTATTCCAAAATTGGCACACGTGTAGATAATACTATTTCAGTTTAATTTCCAGGAGGCCAACCATGACAGTGTTGCCAAAATAATTTTAGGCCTTCTGATAGGTCCAATGTTTATATGCATATAACTTCTACACTATCAACTGGATTTCAACCAAATTTTGTATGTAATATCCGTACATAAACCGATATGACTGAGCGTATTCTTAAGAGCCACCAGGGCTGCCAACTGTTAATAATTGCTCTCTCAATTTTTTAAATCCAAATACCATTATATCAGAAAGTATGCAAGCCAACAGCTTTAAACTATGCACACGTATATTCTGACATTTTAGGTTAATTTGGAGTAACTTATATACGTCAGTTCTACCAACATGATTATAAACTTGCTGATAGTACCAATTTTTAAATACATGTAACTTCTTTACTATCAGTTGGATTTCAACCAAATTTCGTATGTGCAATGTGTACCATAACAGATATGACTATAAATATTGTTAAGAGCAATCAGGGCTGCCAACTGTTAATAAATGCTGTCTATATTCTTTTTACCCTAATATCAATATATCAGAAAGTATGCAAGCCAACAGCTCTATACTTTGCACACGTATAGCACCTAACATTCTAGATGAATTTGGAGTAATTAATACAGGGCGGTGCTGCCAACATGATTCTATGCCTGCTGATATGTCCAATTTTAAAATACATGTAACTTCTATACTAACAAATTGATTTCATCCAAAATTGGCACAACAAGATATCATAATAATTCAGATTATTTCTGACCAGCACACGCATGGTATTGTTGGCAACATGCTTTTACGCGTGCTGATAGGTCCAATGTCTAACTGCATGTAACGTCCATTGGACTTCAACCAAATTTTGTATTCTGTACCTTAAGAGGTGGAACTAAGAATATATTCAGTCACCAGGGCTGCCAACTGTAGTGCTCTATTAGGCTACATTATACCAGGTATATTTTGAACTAATTAGATATTTCGATATTACCAACTTAATTTCGTCATTATTCTAGATAGGTTCATATACTGTAGAATAATCATTGACATGAAAAGTAGGCTGTATAGTTCTTCACGGAACTTCTTGTTCATTATGAAACGGTTTCTCCCACCAATCACAGCTCAAGAAAAAGTTGTTTGACCAATTAGATAAGGATATCATCGCACCTGCACTGAGTTCCAAGGCCTTCTAATTTGAATTTCACTGCGTTGCCTAGTGTCATAGTGGGGTAATCGAGGAGGCCATGGTCAAATACAAGGCATTCTCTGCGTCTCATGCGCTCTGTTCAGTACATAAAACTGGCGAAATCTCGACAGATATTTATGAATATTTATGTTCGAACATAAAATAGTTATAATAATTACCGTCGAACATAAACAGTCGTATGCAACTCGCCTATAATGGTAATTAAGACACTCGTAAGGAAATTATAAAACTCGCATACGCTCGTTTTATAAACTTAGTCGTGTCTTAATTATTGCCATTATAGGCTCGTTGTATAGTGTACTATTTTCCTCATTTTTGTAAAATGTGAAAAGAAGGCTAAAAATTTCATATCATGACTAGTTGTGCTAGTTTAATCAGTTATAATAACTTAATAACCCCTGACACTACAGCCCATGAGGGCCTAGGCCTACCAAGTGACCGCTGCCCAGCCATTTGGCCTGAAAATATTGAGGTGACACGTGGTCAGCACATCGGGTGCCCTTGGCCGTTAATCTTGGTTTTCGTAACCGTAGCGCTGCCTCACTGTCAGACAGCTACTCAATTGTCCTCACGAGGCTGATTAGACCCCGTTCCAGCCCTTACGTCAGTTTCTAAAATTCCTGATGGAGCCGGGAATCAAACCCCGGGCCTCCTGGTGAGAGGCAATCGCGCTACTCCCAACACCACGGGGCCGGTTAGTATACTCACTACTTCAACTAAAAAGGGAGATTCAGCAGCTCCTTCCAATATCGTTTGCTGCAACCCAACTAACGCGTGTTGTCAGGAAGGTCGATATTTCTCTGCTACCATCCTGTACGGAACCAATGCACTATAAGCATATCCTGCAAACGATACTGAACACTATTATCTTTCCCTCAATGTGACTACAGACTAATTTTCTTCTTAAGTATTCAATCCAAGTATTGGTCTGGGGCAGTTCTCCAGTCGGCTCTATTTATAGCTTTCCTCTTCATCTCTTTATAGTTTCTGCATCCTACATCAGACATGATTTGCTGTACATATTGTAGGCATGGTCTTCCTCGACGTCTTTTGCCTTCAACCATTCCATCCAACACCGTTTTTAGCAGGCTATCGAGTCTCAAAATATGTTCTATCAGTCTAGTCCTCCTCCTCTTTATGCTTTTCCATAAGGGAAAATTTTCCTCCATCTTTTTAAATACTTCATCATTCGTTATTTTTTCTGTCCAGCTAATTTTTAGCATTCTTCTAAAACACCATTGTTCAAAAAAATTTAACCTCCTTTTTTCTTCTTTTCCAATTGTCCACGTTTCGCAACCATAAAGGGCAATACTCCAAACATACGCTTTTAATAATCGTTTTCTGGTTTTAAGATTAATGGAATTTGTAGTGAAATGCTAATTTGGCTTGTAAAATTCTACGTTTGGTTTCTTTCTTGTTTCTTCCATCTTTGGTAATTTTGATTCCGAGATATTTAATACGAGGGTAAAATAATAGTGTTCATTATCGTTTGCGGCATATAATGGCAGTGCATTAGTACCATACGAGATGCAGCAGAGAAATATCGACCCTCCTGATAAAACCCGTTAGTTGGGTTGCAGCAAATGACTTTGGAAGGGGCTACTAATCATCCTTATTTAGTTGCAGTAGTGATTAAACTCATACTTAAAAACATAGATTTAGAAGCCTAAGTGTAAATTATTTGATGATGATCACTTGACGGTCAAAAACTGGTCATCCAAGTGTATTTATTAATCTCATGTAAATTTTTCACGGTTAGGGATCCACCCATTACAATTGGGCATATTCGTGTTGATCGCCTGAAAATATATTAAATTTCGATTACTAAGGCAACATTAATAATAATAATATAGTATGCCCTCGGGAGCCAAGAGGGCAGCTTGCATGTTGAATTTTGTCGTTCCTTGGAACGCTATGAAAATCAAGTAGGTTGGATATCTAAGCTTCTTGACATTGCGCTTTCTAGTAGAGAAAGGAGGTACTTTGTGTTGGCGGAAAATCCCGAGATTAATTTTACCATTATGAACACGGCCTACTGGATTCAAATGGGTTCATCAACATGCCAACATCGTATGACATGCGTATTGTGATTTTTTTCGCCTTTCAAAAATCACTTACCACGGCCAGGAGCGAACCTGCAAGCTTGGGGGATTGCTAGTCCGACACGATAACCACTCACCCACCGTGGCAAGCGAAGGCAACACTGTAAACAATTATAAACATTTTAAAAAGGAGAAAACGATATTTATAGCATAATCTGACATAAGAGAGACAACACAATTAGGTTACAGTATCCAGTGAGTTTATTAGTACAGTAGAGTCTCAAAAGGCGGCTTCGGTGGCGTAGTCGGTAGCATGCTGAGCTTCTATGCCCATGATAGCGGGTTCAAACCCGGCCGAAGCCGTCGGAATTTTTAAGAGCGTTATACATCCCTCAGTATGCCTTCCTTCGGAGGGGAAGTAAAGCCGGCGGTCCCATGTCATAGATTTATGGCATGTTAAAGAATTTTCCACTAATTACACCTGTGTGAAACTAAATTTATAGGTTAAGAATGTAAACAACGCTCTTAGGTTTCTATGTTCGTTGCCAAGAGCCGACTGCGGTGGCGTCTAGTAGCTGAGTTCTGAACTAAGCCTAGTAGTCGTTGACGGTGGCGTTTGGCGGCAAAAGTAAGAACTATTTGAAAAATTCTAAGTTGCAGTCTGCACTTAAATTAAAAAACAGATAACACACACTAATACAGCCATCACAATTAACACTGGTTATCAGACAGATTCTACACTCACCCAAAGTACACGGGGCTACATGACCGTGTTGTCGCAGCCCCTAAACTTAAGAACCAACCAACCAACCAAGAGTCTCAAAAACTCGGCACTCGGTAACCCGGCACTCCGGATTTCTCGGCCACCCTGACAGGAGAATAAAATCATGATTTTTTTGTTTGTTTTTATGTTTCCGCACAGAGCGTTATTATGTTTTCTTTCGTCTTCTCCGCTATAGACATCCTGTTGCTTCGCCTTATCCGTGACGAGGCTTCAAGAAACAGGTTTCAAAGCGAAAGGAAAAAGAACATTACTTACTTTCTTTTGCAAAAAAAAAAAAAAAGTAAATGCTAATTTTCATTAAGTGAAAAAAAAACTATTTGCGTACAGGAATTGTTTTGTACATATTATGAAAATAATTTGTAGGCATAGTTTTTCTAAGTCTTCTTCCATAATTTACAGTAATTGTTTTCCTTGATTTTGATGCAGTACAGAAGAACAGTACTAAACTATATATTCAAGTACTGTAATTGCAGTGGCTTAATAGTTTTAAAACTTGTGTTTCTGTTAAAAACAAATAAATGTACTGCATTGCATTACTTTTAAACCAAAACAAACAGCGTATTTGTTCGTTTAAACACATTTCCCGATAACCCGGCATTTTCGCGAACTCGGCCACCTTTTGGTCCACATTAGGCCGAGTTTTCGAGACTCTACTGTATTGAAAATCCTCCACAATAGAGCCAGGAATCGAACCCGTGTCCATTTCAGGTAAACCACGGCGGTGGTTCATTTTCTTAGAACAGACACTACACTAGTGAACGCGTTTCACCACAAACCGAACTCAATACAACTCCACGGTTATTATTACTCTTTTCCCTTCGTCTCCCCAACCCACAACGTCTATATTCCAAGTTATTAATATCTGAATGAGCTCTTTCTCTTTCTCACTTTTATATTCATTCTCTTATTCTCTCTTTTCTTTTGCTCTTCGCTATAATATCTGTCGGACTCCAAATTTATTGCATCCTCCTTTTATTCACATTTTGTTAGTTATTTTTTATTCCTGCTTTAAAGAGAGACACAAGTATTGAAGATAGCCTTGGCTGCCCATAAATTCTCCAAGCTGAATTTTAAACAACCAAAGTACATTGTCCTTGATAACTCTTCACTGTCTCAAAAACTTATCTAAATGGGATCCAAAATCAGTGCATTTGTCCTTATTTTTCTATTCTAAAATATATATCACCCTTTCTGCTCTTAGATTTGTGTGAGTGTGCGGAAAGAGGAACTGAATAATCGCCATAACGCAGTGAAGTCTTTTTCCTTTATTATAAAACGAAACAATGATTTGAATGATTTACAGAGGAGTCAGATAAAACATACACAAAATATGCAAAGGTAAATCAAGTGTGATGAAAGAGAGAAGATACGTATTTGTTGGTCAATCGGCTCTTTTGGCGGTCGCTAAGCGTATCGACTGTAAACAAATCGAGAAAGACAACGACATGAGCCTAAAACATCAAATGGATTTTACTAAATTCTGATTCCAATTTTATAATAACTATGCCATAAACTGTAGATCAAACGGGTCACTGACCTGTCTAACGGCTTCGATCCTGGACAGTAGCGTACCTAGGATTTGCCTCTGAAGGGGGATGAGTGGAGTCTAATATTAACTAAATTGGGTTTTTGTTTGGCGTTTGTTGTTTTATACTCTTTGCTTTTTGCTTTCTGTTCTTTTATCTTTAGTTTTGTGTTTGTCACTCCATGTGAGATTTGTGCTGGACAAAGCGGAGGCAGACAGGTTTTTCTCCGGGTACTCCGGTTTTCCCTGTCAACATTTAATTCCAGCAACACTCCTATCATTTCATTTCATCTGTCATTCATTTAATCATTGCCCCAGAGGAGTGCGACAGGCTTCGGCAGCCGGCACAGTTCATATCCTCGCCACTGGATTGGGGCTTCATTCATTCAATTCCCTGACCCGGTCGGAGACTGGAAGCAGGCAGTGGATTTTCATTTTTCATTATAATTAAGAGTCACAGGAAGAAGAACAATAATAAAAACAAAGGATAGACAGAGTAAAGAAGAATGCGATTTTGGGCTAACAAAAAGATGGCTTCTACAATTGAGTAATAATAACTTATCAATGTCATGAATGGACCTAAATGAAAATTTATTATTATTATCATTATTACTATTACTATTATTATTATCTGAGTTTTAAGTCAAGTGTCCAGAATGTCCCACTGAGAAGAACTGACGAACGCCCTTGAATTTCTCGCAAGAGAAGATAATCGACATAGTTATGCAAACGGCTATTACAATAGATAGACAAAAAACATATGGTCAAACTTTTAGGTACATCTCGTTTGTGACTCCGCCTCCTCCCCCTCCCAAGAAACAAAAGACAGACGATGATGTGATTGGCTTGTCATTTGTTAAGTACGGTTTATACTTGCTAATTCGCTCTTTACTAAAACAGATACCTGCCTTGTCTGCCATATTTGACTGTCATTCGGCAACGATCACTTTAAATCTTGTGTCATTAAAGAGAGGGGGATCATTCAGCTGTCATTCTCTTGACTGGCTCAGTTCGATTGGTTTCTTTTTTTGTTCTTCAATCAGACTTCACTTGTCTGACATATGGACTCACCAAACTAGATGCTAAAAAGGAGGCAAGAACAAAGCATTATACACGAAATTATCCATCAAAATTATGACTCTTTATGTCTTCATTGTTCGATAACTTTTCAGTTGGTTAACATCGTATTTATGCCCAATTATATTAGACAGGACGAATATTCAAGAATGATTTTATGAAAATGTTATGCTGAGGCGTTAAGTGTAAAATTGATATTGAATTTGTTTAGTTCAAAAATTAAAGGATTGAAGCTGCATCCAGAGCATCATATTCAGTTAACAAACTACTCGCATCAAGATTGTTATCAAGAGAGACCAAAATACGAATTTATAAAACTATAATTAGGCCAGTAATAAGCCTCCGTGGCTTAGGCGGCAGCACGCCGGCCTCTCACCGCTGGGTCCGTGGTTCAAATCCCGGTCACTCCATGTGAGATCTGTGCTGGAAAAAACGGAGGCAGACAGGTTTTTCTCCGGGTACTCCGGTTTTCCCTGTCAAAATTTCATTCCAGCAACACTCTCCACTATCATTTCATTTCATCTGTCATTCATTTAATCATTGCCCCAGAGGAGTGCGTCAGGCCTCGGCAGCCGGCCCAGTTCTTATCCTCGCCGCTAGATAAGGGCTTCATTCATTACATTCCTGACCCAGTCGGAGACTGGAAGCAGGCTGTGGATTTTCATTCATAATTAGGCCAGTAATACTACATGGTGCTGAAACATGCACCGAGAGAGATAAAGGTTTTTGAAAATAAAATCCTCAGAAAGATTTTCGGACCAATTTGTGAAGCAGGTGAGTGGCGAAGGAGAAAGAACAAGGAACTAAAGGAGTTGTATAAAGAACCCGATGTTGTTGCGGAAGCTAAGACAAGAAGGCTGAGGTGGGCTGGTCACGTGTATAGAAGAAGAGAAGTGGGATCTAGACTGCGAGAAGTTTGTGAGAAAAAGCCAGACGGATGAAGACCTATAGACAGACCAAAATGAGATGGAGAGACCAGCTACTGGGAGCGCGAGAGGAAGATGCCAAGGACAGAACGAGGCGGACGAGGCTACCTGACGAGGCCAAGAACTTACTGCGGTTTGTGGAGCCAGGAGAGTAAGAAAGTATGGTTTTAAATAGTGGCTATTATTGCAAGGATACAGCAACGGCAGACATACAGACCTCACATCCCTGGACCCTCTCTATGCGGATGATGTGGTACTTGCCCAAAAAAAACGCCCTGAACTCCAGCACAGGGTTCAAACGTGGAACGACAGACTGGCTGAAAATGGACTACACCTCAATATACAGAAAACAGAATACCTGGAATGTGGCCCCCAAACTAGAGGTACCATCAGTATCAGCACAGAAAATCTGCAGAAGACCATGCATTTTAAGTACTTAGGGTCCACTGTCACTTCAAATTGTGACGCCACTCCTGATACTCGGATGAGGGTAAACACAGCCTGGCCCATGTGGAGACAAGTCACTGGAGTTCTCTGTGATAAAAAGATGCCTCTGCATTTAAAGGCAAAGGTATATAAGTCTGTGGTACGCCCAGCAGCCATCTATGGGACTGAATGTCGCCCTATGACCAAACAACATGAGCAAATTTTGAATACAATGGAAATGAAGATGCTCCGATGGTCGATGGGGCTGACCCGATTTGACGACGCAAGGAACACAGACTTCCGGCGAAGATGTGGTGTTGCACCAATTGTCGAGAAGGTGAGGGAGGCTTCCCTGGTACGGTCACGTCATGAGAAGACAGAACAACTCAGTTGCCAAAACAGCACTCCACATCAACCCAGGTGGAACAAGACCACGTGGAAGACCTGCAAAACGGTGGACTGACAACATCAGGGCTGACATACACGCTGTTGGTCTAACACCAGAATATATAATTTTCAAAAGAAATATATGTATTGTCCGTTGAGCCATTATATATTTAAACACAAATTGTGCTAAATGTTCCGGCATAACTCAACAAAATGACAGTGTTTCGCCCCGGTGTGCAATTGGGCTCTTCAGTTGGCTAAAGCACACCTCACCAAGACACTGTCTAGTACACACTGGGAAGGCCATTGCCAGACGTATTTGATACATGTGTATCCACGTCACGAGCAAAGCCAGTGCACTATGGGAGTCGAAACTCCATTCCAAAGCAATTATAACCTTACCCTGGCATTGAATATATAATTTTCAAAAGAAATATATGTATTGTCCGTTGAGCCATTATATATTTAAACACAAATTGTGCTAAATGTTCCGGCATAACTCAACAAAATGACAGTGTTTCGCCCCGGTGTGCAATTGGGCTCTTCAGTTGGCTAAAGCACACCTCACATGATGTATCAAATACGTCTTGCAATGGCCTTCCCAGTGTGTACTAGACAGTGTCTTGGTGAGGTGTGCTTTAGCCAACTGAAGAGCCCAATTGCACACCGGGGCGAAACACTGTCATTTTGTTGAGTTATGCCGGAACATTTAGCACAATTTGTGTATAAATAAATAAATAAATAACACCAGAAGGTGTCAACGACCGAAAGAAGTGGAGGAGATATAGCAAAATAGCAGACCCCGCAAGGGATTAATGCTAGGAAGAAGAAGAAGAAGAAGAAGAAGAAGATTGCAAGGAATGAAAGAGCTCTTGAAGAAAGCTATGGCTGGTTGGAAGAGAAAGCACAGGACCTAGAATATAACTAAAACTAAATATATGAATATGGGAGATGCTGAGGGAGGAAGAAAGGAATCCATTGCAAGATTTCAGGGAAAGGAATATCAAAGAGTTGAAGCATTCAAATATCTAGGATCGATAATATCAACTGACAATAAAACCTCGGTGGAAATGATAACAAGTGAGGACGGATGTTCATGCGGATAACGGATGTCCGATGAAGCGACGGAAGAAAATTTCCAAGACCGTAACTGGACACTAGGGCCAATACTTCGAAGGCCAAGGAATTTTGTTTTTATCTTTTCTATAGTGTTGATTAACTCCCATGTTTCATCTACTTCCTTAAGGACCTTTTGGTTTGACTCTATCCAGCTTATTTTCAACATCCTCCTCCATATCTACATTTCCATTGCTTCCAAGCGTTTTATACATTGTTCTGCTAACACCCATGTTTTACAGCCATACAACAAAACACTCCACACAAACATTTTAACAAAATCTTTCCTAATTTTAGGGTTTATGTTCTAGTTTATCAGAAGATGTTTCTTGTTACTGAAAGCCTGTTCAGCTAGAGCAATCCTGCTCCTGAAAGCCTGTTCAGCTAGAGCAATCCTGCTCCTAATTTCTGTGGTACACCTATTATCGTGTGTGATAATGCTTCCCAAGTAACAGAATTGATTGACTTGTTGTACGGTTACATTATTTAAATGACTCATGGTGGTTCCGGATTGATATGCTCGAATAGTTATTAACAAGAAAAGTACATCCGCCTGAATCAATACTATAAACAAAACATTAATTATTTAACTTGTTTTCAGTACATGTTTCGAGGATTAATTACATTTTATCCCCTTCATCAGCTATTGAAAAAAAAGCATAGCACAGTAATAAGATACGTATTACACCTAATATGGTGCACCATAAAATTTAGGTTATAAGAACAGAATAAAATGAAATGAAATAGATGGTGACGGTGATCAGCTGCTCATGACAAATAGTTCCGTATTGAAGCTTGAAATGGTAGATATGGAACACCAATACTTCACCAATCCGTGTAGCTCTTTAATAAATGAAGAGCCTGTACGCTTAAAGATCCAATTTTCGCCTTTTCAAAACAAAGCGGCTTCAAGAAACCCTACGTGATGGAATGTGATCTCTTGGTAAGGAGAGGTTCGTTCAAAGCATATGGTGTATGAGGTTAGGACAATGCTACATTTAGAAATGATTTTCTACCATTTCAAGATTCAATACGGAATTACTATTTTTCATAAGTACCTGCAAGCTGATCACCGTCACCTTCTATTTCATTTCATTTTATTCTGTTCTTATAACCTAAATTTTATGGTGCACCATATTAAGTTTAAATACGTATCTTATTAGTGTGCTACGCCTTTTTTTCAAGAGCTGATGAAGGGCATAAAATGTAATTAATCCTCGAAACATGTACTGGAAACAAGTTAAATAATTATTTCTAGCCTACTTTTCACATTTTGCAAAAATGAGGAAAAATTAGTCTTATGAGATCGGGCAAATGTGTGTCTGTCTGTCTGTCTGTCTGTCTGTCCTTCTGTCTGTCTGTCTGTCTGGCTGTGTGTGTGTCCCCTCCCCCCCCCCCCCCCCATCAACTCCTAAACGGCTGGAGCAATCGAAACAAAATTTGGTAGGAGTAAAGATCTATACCTGAATATCTCAAGGCCATATTTGAAAATGATGTCAGTGCTACCAACTGCTAAAAAATCGCAATTGAAATTTGAGCTCCATGTTGGATATCTTGGAAGTTATGAATGGGAGCTATTTCAAAATTGGCACACGTATAGATAATAATATTGCAGTTTAATTTCCAGGAGGCCATACGTGGCAGTGTTGCCAAAATGATTATAAGCCTGCTGATAGGTTCAATTGTTAAATGCATATAACTTCTACACTATCAACTGAAATTCAACCAAATTTCGTATATTGTATGTGTACATAACCAGATATGACTGAGCGTATTCTTAAGACCCAACAGGGCTGCCAACTGTTAATAAATGCTCTTAATTTGTTTTGTCCAAAATACCAATATATCAGAAAGTATGCAACCCGACAGCTTTAAACTATGCACACGTATAGTACCTGACATTCTATATTAATTTGGAGTAACATATATACCTCAGTGCTACCAACATGATTCTAAGCCTGCTGATAGGTCCAATTTTAAAATTCATGTAACTTCTATACTAACTAATAGATTTCATTCAAATTTGGCACAACAATAGATCATATTATTTCAGATTATTTCTGACCATTACATGCATAAAATTGTTGCCAACATGATTTTACGCGCGCTGTTAGATCCAATGTTTAACTGCATGTAACGTCCATGCTATTCATTGGACTTCAACCAAATTTTGTATTCTGCACGGTACATTAAGAGATGGAACTAAGAATATATTCAGTCACCAGGGCTGCCAACTGTAGTGCTCTATTAGGCTACATTATGCCAGGTATACAGTATTTCGAACTAATTAGAAATTTCGATATTAGCAACTTAATTTCGTCATTATCCTAGATAGATCCATATAGATTAATCATTGGCATGAATCTTAAATTTTAAGAAAAGTAGGCTCTTTATTTCGTCACGGAACTTCTTGTTTTATTTATAGTATCGATTCAGGCGGATGATTGTAGTACGGTGTCATCATTTATCTTGATGTTTGTTGATAGTTCTTCATTTGATTTCCTGATTACTATTGATGTTAAAGAATAATAATAAAGTAGCTTTGGGATTTTGGAAGGCATACAAAGTAAGCTGTCGTTATAAAATGTATTGTGTCGTTTATTATGGCAGTGACAGGCTTGGGTTGATATTGTATTTATAAAACCATTACACACACACAAGCGCTGTAACTAACCCTCGCTTAGTTCTCTGATAGAAATATTAAAAGTTTGAGTGACACATGACATTCAACGTGGATAGGTTAACAGGTAGAGTATATGCATGCAGCGTTTGCCAACTTTGCTATTAATATGATGCTGATGATAATTCTTGTTTTAAGGGGCCTAACATCTAGGTTGTCGGCCCCTAATGGAATTATATGAAATGAAATTATGAAGATAACAAGTAGTTCCGTGAAGAACTATACAGCCTATTTTCATATATCATACTCATGTTAATTCCCTCTAACAACATACAAAATTTCAGTTTGATTGTTGTGATAGATTCGTAGATATTGGGAACCGTCTAAATATTTCAGTTGGTCGCCAGGTTGGATTTTTATTCATGTACTATTACATGAAGATTATTGTGTACGTGAGGTATTCAGACTTCAATCGCATGATTAGGACACAAGAAGTAAAAACGAGATTTTAAAATTTCGCACAGCTGCAATTTTGTGGTTATGAAAACAATTGAAATAAATTACAGTAGATGCCAGTGGATTAACATTATTGTATAAGCATTTAACGTGCGAAGTTTCACTGCACTAGGATGGTTAAATCGCGAAAAACGTCCTTTTAAATATTTTTACTTTGCGTCGCCGTCATGTTGGATTTGTGATCACCAGGATACTGAAAGTCCTATAGGTGAACTTATGTTCATAACCTCTATGAACATTAAAAATTTAAGTTGATTGCTGTTAAAAATTCGTAGATATTGAGAATCGTCAAAATATTTTGGATGCTTGCCACTTTGGATTGTTATATGTACACGCCATAGAGGTATGTACCACTAAAGGAAAATTATTGCGTAGCTTCAATATTCAAACTTTCACTTCGATCGCATGATTACGACACAAGAAAAAAATCTTAATTTTAAAATTTCGCACAGCCGCCATCTTGAGGTTATGTAAACAATTGAACTAAATTAGATGCCAGTGCATTACAATATGTTTAGTCATTTACTGTACCTTATTTCACTGCGCTCAGATGGTTAAATCACGAGAAAAATGTATTAAAATGTTTCCACTTCGCTCGGCCGCCATGTTCGTTTTGTACTTAACAGGTTTATGAAAGTTACATAGATAAATTTGCCGTAGTGCCCTTTATCACCGTACAAAATTTCAGGGTGATATAATAAATAGTTTCGGAGATATAGAATGTCAGTGAAATATTTCGCACAGCCGTTATTTTGAGGTTATGTAAACAATTGAACTAAATTAGACGCCAGTGGATTACAATGTGCATAAATATTTGCTGTACCATGTTTCATTACGTTTGGATGGTTAAATCGCGAGAAAAGTCTAGTTAAAAGTCTCAACTTCGCTTGGCCGCCATGTTGGTTTTGTAGTTACCAGGTTTTGAAAAGTGTCATTGGTGAACTTATAGCAGTTCCCTTTATCACCGTACAAAATTTCAGGGTGATATCGGTAATAGTTTCGGAGATACTGAATGCTGGTGAAATATTTCACACAGCCGCCATTAGTGAGAGACAATAAAATTTGGAGGGCACGGTCGGAGTCGGCCAGAATGGTGCTATGATTTTACCGAGTTTCATTGAAATCGCTCCAGCCGTTTTGAATTTATTAGGGGGGGGGGCACACACACACACCAACACACACACACACACACACACGCACCCACAGACACACGGACAAAAGGTGATCTCATAAGCCTTTTTTTTTTCATAAAATGAAAATAGTCCAAAAATTGCCCCCTGCCAGGGGGATGAAAACAAAAATGGTTTATATAAAATGAACAGTGAGCCCTAACTACGTCATCGTCGCCATCATCATCATCATCATCATCATCTTCTTCTTCTTCTTCTCCTTGATGCCCATTCAAAGAGCACGTTTGAACTTGTTAGTTGGCCTGATGGTTTTCCCCTCTCTTATCCTCCCAAATGTCTTCATGAATGCACGGTGTTACGTTCTGTGGACCACTTGCTACCAGTTTTCTTTTTAGGTTTCTCCGCGAATTTGTGCCTGCCTACTATTGTACTAAAAGCTGCACGATTTTCTATCATGTCGTTAGTGATATTTATTTCTTGGAGGTTCGCCTTAGTTTCTTCTAGCCAGTTTATTTTGATTTCTTTGAGTTGTATATTGAGAAATAATCTTCTGGTTAGTCTGTCGCTGTACATTTTGTAGATATGACCACAGAATGTCAGACGTCTCTTGAGCACGGCATCAGTGAACCTGGCATTTAAGGGTCGCTGGTCTCCTCTTAATCCACATTCCATTTCCTCTCGTGGATCATACATTTTCCGAAGAATTGTTATTATTATTTCTTTCTTTCGTTTTTCTTCCTTCCTTTCTATTTTCCTTCCTTTCCTTCTTCCTTTCTTTCTTTCTTTCTTTCTTTCTTTCTTTCTTTGTTCCTTCCTTTCTTTCTTTCGTTCTTTCTTCCTTCCTTCCTTTTTTCTTTCTTTCTTTCTTTCTTTCTTTCTTTCTTTTTTCCTTTCTATCGTTCTTTCTTCCTTCCTTTCGTTCTATATTTCTTTCTTTCTTTCGTTCTTTCTTCCTTCCTTTCTTTCGTTCTTTCTTCCTTTCTTTCTTTCTTTCTTTCTTTCTTTGTTCCTTCCTTTCTTTCTTTCGTTCTTTCTTCCTTTCGTTCTTTATTCCTTTCTTTCTTCCTTCCTTTTTTCTTTCTTTCTTTCTTTCTTTCTTTCATTCTTTCTTTTTTCCTTTCTTTCGTTCTTTCCTTCTTCCTTTCGTTCTATCTTTCTTTCTTTCTTTCTTTCTTTCTTTCTCTCTTTCTTCCTTTCGTTCTTTCTTCCTTTCTTTCTTTCTCTTTCTTTCTTTCTTTCTTTCTATCTTTCTTTCTTTCTTTGTTCCTTCATTTCTTTCTTTCGTTCTTTCTTCCTTTCGTTCTTTCTTCCTTCCTTTTTTCTTTCTTTCTTTCTTTCTTTCTTTCTTTCTTTCTTTCATTCTTTCTTTTTTCCTTTCTTTCGTTCTTTCTTTCTTCCTTTCGTTCTATCTTTCTTTCTTTCTTTCTTTCTTTCTTTCTTTCTTTCTTTGTTCCTTCCTTTCTTTCTTTCTTTCGTTCTTTCTTTCTTTCTTTCTTTCTTTCTTTCTTTCGTTCTTTCTTTCTTTCTTTCGTTCTTTCTTCCTTCCTTTCTTCCTTTCGTTCTTTCTTCCGTTCTTTCTTTCGTTCTTTCTTCCTTTCTTTCTTCCTTCCTTTTTTCTTTCTTTCTTTCTTTCTTTCTTTCATTCTTTCTTTTTTCCTTTCTTTCGTTCGTTCTTTCTTTCTTTTTTCTTTCTTTCTTTCTTTCTTAGTTGTGCCCACTTAGGGAGCGCGTTTGAACTCGTTGACTTGGGTTGATGGTGTTCATCTCTTCTTCTCCTCCCAAAATCTCCTCATGAACTCGCTGTGCCCCCTCTTACGTTCTTCCATCCATTTCTTTCCAGTGGTCTAAGGAGGATGTTTCACAAAACTCAAGCTCTTAAACTAGAGGGAGATAGAAGGTGTGGTTTGTACCAAATTCTTCTAAATCGTCTCAATTGTAGATGAAAATTCGTGCATTTCTTGAAAAGTCAACGGAGATATATTTATTTGTTTATAAAGTGTGTTTAAACAAATAAATAAGACTAGCATTACCCGTCGCGGCTTCGCCCGCGAATATTCTAGTTGTGAAGAGTACTCTTAGCAAAATCTCAATCATGAATGCTATGACTGATTTATCCTTGGTATGAATAATCAGACTTTATCAATTCAGCTACTGGTGCAGTGGTTAGGGGTTTGTCATTCCTTCATAGGTGTATCATAGGTAAGTTAGTTTTCTGGGAATATCACACACACTGTTAATTTAAGGGCCTTTATATGTGGTTTTGGAGACCTTTATAGTCGGGTGAAAAAGATCTTTCGTACCACAATCACACGTGAAAATTGCGTGAAAAAATCTAGAGTGCCCCTTGACCCCCTTAAGGGCATTTTACTGAATGTATTGATGAATTTTACATCTTAATTTGGTTCAGTGATAACCTTATAACCGTCTGGAAACTTTCACAGTTATGTAATAATTGGAATTGCATTGCGTTTTACAGAAATAGATGGACCTGTGAGATTCTGTTACCATGGTTACCGTGTTGCATTATTTCATTGTAAATATACATGTTTTAAGGTATTTATTTAATTGTGAGGCATTTAAAGAGTAAGCGAGTGCGTTTCGCTTACGTATTGGGTTATGCTGAAAACTGGAATGGGACCTTAGCAGTCTATTGTTGTCCATACTAAATATGTGCTCAAAATATGCCCACGGGGCAAGTTTTTGCGGCCCGGGAAAGATTTCAGAAAAAAAAAAGAATTTTTAAAAAATCATGAAAGAATATATTTCTCTGCTCGTTTTAAAGCACTGTGTATTTCTATTCGGTAACAATGAACAAAGTAATTTCATCAGGGCCCGAGGATCCGGCAACAGCAGGTCACTGATCTCCCTCCCCTTTACTCATGGAATTATGAAACCATTTTTATATTCAAAGAAAACTTATTAATACCAAATTGTCCTTTTGTAAGTATTGTTTCCATAACATTATTAATTTCAGTGTGTGTCTAGTTTTTTTTTGGCTCTGTTTGCCATTTTTATATTAATTCAAATAAACATACATTGTTGAGTGTTCTTCATCAAAACTAAATTTTACTTTGTATCTGTAATTTGACTCCTTTATGGAGTTGTGGAATAGTTTTTGAGCAATAAAATCGAATCCCGCTGATTGCTGGGGTAGGATTTTCAGTTGATAAATTCTGTGGTATCAGGAAGGGCATCCAGCCTTAAGTTTTATGAAAATTAGCCTATTATTAAAGTGCGGCACGCAACCATACACGAAGTTCCCATTTTGGCCCTCAAACCCTTACATGCAGGGAACCACAGTGTCAACCGTCTCCTACGGACAGTGTTTGTGGAACTGTCTGTGAGACTATAGAGGTCTGCAGTTCGTCTCTTGATCCAAATTACATTTTCTTGAGTAGGGCCGAATATTTTTCTAAGAATTTTGCGTTCTTGATTTTCAATGACTGCAAATTTTGAATGACCTCCTAAAGTTACGGTTCCTGATGCATACAGAGATTATTACTATTATTATTTTTATTATCATTATTATTTTCTTCTTCGCGAATGGGTCGCTTAGGACCACGCAAAATCAACACTTCCTGTTAGCCCAGTATTCCTTTATTCGCAACGAGTGGGTCTGTTTCCGCAGCTCTGACTATCGATGTTGTGTAGTCTTCTTCTCTTCTTCCTCGAAACCCCGCGTCTGAGAGATTTTCCTAATTTCCCTCCAGTCATGTAAGTTTGGTGATCCTAATTCCTAAGTCTTTTTCTGTAAATTTATACAAATTCGGTGCAGTAGCCTAGTTCTTTAAGAAAGTATGTATTTTGTGTGTCAGTCTGTTCGGGTCCATGGTCGTATCAATTGGATTCTTCGCATTCGCATTGTGTCTGTGATTTTTTTTTTTGTATAATTCTGTATTAGGCTTTGGATAATGTACGCCATCATTTGTTCTTGGTCCAAGGATTGTTCTCATTATTTTACGTTCTTTAAATTCGATTTGGTGTTTTAGTGTTTTTTTTTGTTCGAGATTGAGTGTCTCTGAAGCATAGAGAGCTTCAGGTTTGATTACAGTTGTATAGGGGCGAATGTTGCAGTTCCAGGAAAGACACCTTTTGTTATAAATATTTGTTGTTGACTGAAAAGCAGTTTCCATTTTCTGAAGCCTCGATTCAATATTATTATTATTATTATTATTATTATTATTATTATTATTATTATTATTATTATTATTATTATTATCTAATCGTTTCGGTCTTCTATGGACCACGTTATATCAACTGCATTTTCTCTCGTTCTTTCACATTGGCCCAGTATTCGCGCATTCTTCTTCGGAGAGCTTCTTTTCGTTCTTCGGTCCACTTCTTGCCGGTTTTCAATGAAGGTATTGGCTGAAAACTCTGTATTTCCCCAAATTTCTTCTTCAAAGAGTCACGTTCCAAGATGTCCTCATATGACATCCCCAGTTCTTGTAGGTCTTTTTCCACCTCTGTAAACCTGATCCCTTTGGTGTTCTTTCCCACAAAGTAGGCACAGATTCAATTGGACAATCTTCCAGAGTTCATTCGTGTTAAATGGCCATAAAAGGAGAGTCTTCTTTTGCGAATGGTGTCCACATGTTCTCCACATGTAGATAACGTTCATCGTTGTGTCGTCTTCTATACTCTTCTTGTTCCTTGACCGGGCCCAAGATCTTTCTCAGAATCGTCCTCTGGTTGGCTTCGAGTTGCTCTGCCAGGTCTTTCTTATTAATCGCCAGGCACTCTGATGCATATAACGCCTCCGGGCGAATAACGGTAACGTAGTGCCTCAGTTTGGCCTTGAAGGGCATTGATCGTGTTTTGTATATGTCTTTGGTTAAATGGTAAGCCATTTCCATTTAGTTAATCCGTGACACGAAAGCTTCCTTTTCACCAATGTTGGGCTCAATCCATTCACCCAGGTATTTGAATTTCTCTACCTGTATTATTTGTCCGCCATCACTGTAAGTTCTCTGGGTTCTGACTTGAAGTTCGTTTTAAATTGCGTCTATTATTATTATACGTCTTTCAAATGAAATATCTTTAGCCTACTTTTCGTATTTTGTAAAAATGAGGAAAAAGTAAACTGATGAGATCGATCCGGGAAAATGTGTGTCTGTCTGTCCTTCTGTCTGTCTGTCTGGCTGGCTGTGAGTGTGTCCCCCCTATCAACTCCTAAATGGCTGTAGCAATCAAACCCAAATTTGGTATGAGTAAGGATCTCTATCTGAATATCTCAATGCCGTATTTGGAAATGATATCAGTGCTACCTACTGCTGAAAAATCGCAATTGAAATTTCAGCTCCATGTTGTATATCTTGGAAGGTATGCATGGGAGCTAGACCAAAATTGGCACACATATAGATAATAATATTTCAGTTTAATTTCCAGGAAGCCATATATGCCAGTGTTGCCAAAATGATTCTAAGCCTGCCGATAGGTCCAATGTTTAAATGCATATAACTTCTACACTATCAATTGGATTTCAACCAAATTTCGTATGTACTATGTTTAGATAGACATTTATGACTGAGCATAATCTTAAGAGCCAACAGAGCTGCCAACTGTCAATAAATGCTCTCTCCATTGTTTTTATCCACATTCCAATATATCAGAAAGTATGCAAGCCGACAGCTTTAAACTATGCACACTTATTGTACCTGACATTCTAGATTAATTTGGAGTGACTAATGGACCTCAGTACTACCAACATGATTCTAAGCCTGCTGACAAGACCAATTGTAAATACATGAAAGTTCTATACTATCAATTGGATTTCAACCAAATTTCGTATGTGCTATGTGTACTATAACAGATATGACTATGCGTAATCTTAAGAGCAACCAGGGATGCCAACTGTTAATAAATGCTGTCTCTATTTTTTACTCTAATATCAATATATCAGAAAGTATTCAAGCCAACAGCTCTAAACTTTGCACACGTATAGTACCTCACATTCTAGATTAATTTGGAGTAACTATTATACGTCAGTGCTTCCAACACGATTCTAAGCCTGCTGATTGGTCCAATTTTAAAATACATGTAACTTCTATACAAATAAATGGATTTCATCCAAAATTGGCACAAGAATAGATCATAATAGTTCAGATTATTTTTGACCAACACATGCATGACTTTGTGGCCAACATGATTTTACACGCGCTGATAAGTCCAATGTCTAACTACATGCAACGTCCATGCTGGCCATTGGACTTCAACCAAATTTTGTATTCTGTACCTTAAGAGATGGAACTAAGAATATATTCAGTCACTAGGGCTGCCAACTGTAGTGCTCTATTAGGCTACATTAGGCTACATTATGCCAGGTATACAGTATTTCGAACTAATTTGAAATTTCTATATTACCAACTTAATTTCGTCATTATTCTAGATAGATCTATATAGATTAATCATTGGCATGAATCTTAAATTTTAAGAAAAGTAGGCTATTTAGTTCGTCACGGAACTTCTTGTTAATGTTGCGCTCAGGAATGAGAACATGTATGCTAATATTTGAAGTAGTGTATACGATGTCTGGTCAACAATGTTCGCATTAATACACATGGGGAAAAATAATTCTTCTTTGATTGCAAGTTCGTAGAAAAACTATTTACAATCAATCTCATCAACCATTTTTGCATGCTTTTTAAAAGACATCACAGAAATTAGGTCCGCTAATTCAATATATTCCTCACTGCTCTGAGATGACGGGTAGGCAGATGGTCTTGTCTGGTCGACTGCTATGGAAATGAACACAACTTTGAAGGAAAAGAAGTTAAGAATGTGTCACGAAGCTGTCGACCACCCAGTTAACATAAAATATGCCTGTCATAATAAATCGTATCTGCTATCAAGTCGAGACCAATATAATGGAACTGTGAGTGACATTGATGAAGAGGCCACACAATCCCCCCCTTCCGCCGCACAAAGGAAATGACCAAATCATGTTGATTTCAATTTGATATACAAGGTTCCTATGCGGCAATTTTTACCAACAAGAAATGGCATCCTTGGATCTGATTTATACTTCTGACTCAATCCTCCCTGCTGTTTTGCTCGGAGATACATCGATGATTGGAGCGATTCTGAAATTGTAGGCGAGGCACTCATAGTTCCTACCCGTTACTTTCATTTAATATAATCTGTTTTAAGTCATTTTCCCTGGCTGTGTCCGTGGAATGGAAAAGAAATGATAGAAACAAAGTAAAATCAAAATAACGCAAATGAAAGGAACGGTACATAAAGAAAAGCAAAGGATACTAACGGAAAAAACCGGAACAGAGATTAAAGTAAAATAAAGGAAAGGAAAGGAATGGACAGGAAATGAAAGAAACAGAAAGGAGAGCAAAGAAAAGTAAATGAGCGGATATGAAAGCAAGGTAAAAAGACGGAGAGGATAGAAAAGGAACGGTACATAAAGAAAGGCAAAGGATAAGAACGAACAGGAACGTAACGGAGAGGAAAGTAAAGTAATGGAAAGAGCGAAAACGAAAGGAACGGAAAGGACACCAAACTAAATGAACAGAAATGAAAGCAAGATAAAGGGACGGATAGAAAAGTAAAGGAATGTAAAGGAAAGGCAGGGAATGGAAAAGAAAGGAAAGGAAATGAAAGAAATTGAAAGGAGAGGAAATGAAAGAAACGAAAAGGAATGCAAAGCAAACTAAATGAACGGAAATGGAAGCAAGTTAAAGGGATAAAGAGGATATGAAAGGAACGGTACGCAAAGGAAAGCGAAGGATAAGAACGGAATGGAACGTAACAGAGATGAAAGTAAAGGAATGGACAGCAATGAAAAAGAAAGGAACGAAAAGGAGAGCAAAGTAATTGAACGAAAATGAAAGCATGGTAAATGGATGGATAGGAAAGCGACCGACAGAACACAAAGAAAAACATAGGATAAAAACGGAAAGAAACGGAATAGAGAGTAAAGTAAAGGAATGGAAAGGAACGGAGAGGAAATTAAAGAAACGGGCAGGAGAGCAAAGCAAAGTAAATGAACAGAAATGAAAGCAAGGTAAAGGAACAGAGAGGAAAGTAAAGGAATGGAAACGGAGAGGAAAGTAAAGGAATGGCAGCGAATGAAAAATAAAGGAACGGAAAGGAAACGAAATGAACGGAAAGGAGAGCATAGTAAATGAACTGAAATGAATGGAAGATAAAGGGACGGACGAAAGAGAAACCGAACGGAAAGGTAAAAGAATACTAAGGAACGGAGAGATAATGGAAGAAACAAAAAGGAGATCAAATTAAAGTAAATGAACGGAAAGAAAATTAATGGAAAAGAATGGGAAATGGAAAGGTTTGGGAACAATCCAAAAGGAGCGGAAAGGATAGCAACATAAAGGAACGCAACGGAGTGGAAAGGAGGTGCTACTAGAATTTCTCAACTATGAGGATAACGCCTAGGAAGAAGACAAGAAGGATGGAATTAATACCTTCATCCCTCGAACACTGCTCGATGAGAGACTTGGAATGAAGCAATGCCATAGAAGACAGAAAGGAAAAGGAAAGAGGAAATGTCGACCTCAAATTCAAATCCAAAGGATAAAATAAAATCGGGCCTGGTCCAGGAATCCCTTGGTGTCACCAATCCCATGTGTCATTCATAATTGGCCTCGTTTCCGCCATTTATTCTGAATTGTTCCAAAAACATTGAAGAGTTGGTTGGTTCTTAAGTTTAGGGCTGCGACAACGCGGTCATGTAGCCCCGTGTACGTTGGGTGTGTGTAGAATCTGTCTGATAACCGGTGTTAATTGTGATGACTGTAATAGTGTGTGTTATCTGTTTTTATAATTTAAGTACTGCAACTTAGAATTTTTCAAATAGTTCCTACTTTTGCCGCCAAGCGCCACCGTCAACGACTACTAGGCCAAGTTCAGAACTTGGCTACTAGACGCCACCGCAGTCGGCTGTTGGCAACGAACGTAGAAACCTAAGAGCGTTGTTTACATTCTTAACCTATCCAATTTAGCTTCGCACAGGTGCAATTAGTGGAAGGTTCTTTAACATGCCATAAATCTATGACATGGGACCGCCGGCTTTACTTCCCCTCCGAAGGAAGGCATACTGAGGGATTTTTAACGCTCTCAAAAAATCCGACGGCTTCGGCCGGGTTTGAACCCGAACATTGAAGAGTGTTTGGCTGTACAACTTGTTTTGCAATTACAAGATGCCGCGGAAACTCTTAGCAAGTAAGCGATGAATTGCTCATTTGAGACACCTCCCGATCGTCTTATCATAACTTGCGTGTATGTAAACTTTAAACAACAAGAAAATCCCTTTATAGGCGCACATACTTGCCAAGATTTCCCGGAGGATTCAAGTGAGGAAACACGCTTTGACAAATTTTGCTTCGTGTTGATGGCTATCTTGGGATGCTAGTTAACGAACATTTGGGAGATGGTTTATAGCGAACGATATTGTCAGACAAGTAGCAGCGAGGAGAAAGTTGAACATTACCTTATTTAACATTGATAGCAAGTACACGGGGAGGATGACGAAACATAATTCATGTCTTTTCTGTACATACCATATTAATAACAAGAAGTTCTGTGACGAACTAAAGAGCCTACTTTTCATGCCAATGATTATTCTACAGTATATGAACCTATCTAGAATAATGACGAAATTAAGTTGGTAATATCGAAATGTCCAATTAGTTCGAAATATTCCTGGTATAATGTAGCCTAATAGAGCACTAAAGCTGGCAGCCCTGGTGACTGAATATATTCTTAGTTCCATCTCTTAAGGTATAGAATACAAAATTTGGTTGAAGTCCAATGGACGTTACATGCAGTTAGACGCGTAAAAGCATGTTGGCAACAATGCCATGCGTGTGCTGGTTAGAAATAATCGGAAATATTATATCTTGTTGTGCCAATTTTGGATGAAATCCATTTGTTAGTATAGAAGTTACATGTATTAAAAAATTGGACCTATCAGCAAGCATAGAATCATGTTGGCAGCACTGACTTATATTAATTACTCCAAATTAATTGAGTGTCAGGGGCTATACGTGTGCAAAATATAGAGCTGTTGGCTTGCATACTTTCTGATATATTGATATTAGGTTAAAAAAATATAGACAGCATTTATTAACAGTTGGCAGCCCTGATTGCTCTTAAGAATACTTATAGTCATATATGTTACGTTACACATAGCACATACGGAATTTGCTTGAAATCCAACTGATAGTATAGAAGTTACATGTATTTAAAAATTGGTCCTATCAGCAGACTCAGAATCAAGTTGGTAGAACTGAAGTATATAAGTTACTCCAAATTAATCTAAAATGTCAGGTGCTAAACGTGTGCATAGTTTAAAAGCTGTCGGCTTGCAATACTTTCTGATATATTTGTATTTGGATAAAAAATAATTGAGAGAGAGAGCAATTATTAACAGTTGGCAGCCCTGGTGGCTCTTAAGAATACGCTCAGTCATATCTTTTTATGTGCACATATTACGTACAAAATTTGGTTGAAATCCAATTGATAGTGTAGAATTTATATGCATTTAAAAATTGGACCTTATCAGAAGGCTTAACATTATTTTGGCAACACTGTCATGTATGGCCTCCTGGAAATTAAACTGAAATAGTATTATCTACATGTGTGCCAATTTCGGTCTAGCTCCCATGCATACCTTCCAAGATATCCAACATGGAGGTCAAATTTCTAGTTCGTTTTTTCAGCAGTTGGTAGCACTGACATCACTTTCAAATATGGACGAGAGATATTCCGGTATACATCTTTACTCATACTAAATTTGGTTTCGATTGCTGCAGCCGTTTAGGAGTTGATAGAGGGGGACACACACACAGCCAGACAGACAGACAGAAGGACAGACAGACAGACACACATTTTCCCGGATTGATCTCATGTCTACTTTTTCCTCATTTTTGCAAAATGTGAAAAGTAGGCTAAAAATCATCCTTGAAATTCTTAGGTCCATGTTTTCCAGCCACGGCTCGCCGAATATCAATTAACATTAAATAAATAATCAATTAAGGTGACACCAACTGAATAATTGAACAAAACACATCAATTTCTTAATATGCTCACACCACCCAAAATTATGAATCAATTGCTATGAAGGTTTTTAAACGCATTAAGTGAATCTCCTGATGTAAGCTAAAATAGTTTTTACTGAAAAATCAATATTCCTCACTGTTACCAACATTACAATTAATGAATTAAGAAAAATGAAATATTCGGCAAAAAGCTACATTAATTTCTTACCTATTAAAGTTCAAGATTTGAAACTAAATACACTTAAAAGAGAATTCGTGGCTACAATCCAACCTAGAATCATTGTTCTGGTTCTTCAAACTTATTCTCTGAATACTTTTCTTTGAAAGATAAAAAAACTGTTCTTTTCAAGTATTTTCTCTCAATTTACATAAATACTAGAGCTGACAGGATAATGTACATACGCATATAAAATACTAAGAATCTTTCAATCTGAGATAATGAATCTTATTTGAATAAAACTGGAAGTTGTGAAAGAAATACCTGCTAAAGTAATTGGTAGATGCTTGCCAAAATCAACAAACTTCAATAGCCTATATCTTGGAAATATATTTATATATTTGTTCCAAACATATTCAATATGTTGAGAACCCAAAATATCACCACAACCTAAGTTAGCTCCACCATAATATAAAAAAACAAGTAAACAATGAAATAAATACATACACCAACAGAAAAAACTAAGTAGCCTACATCAACAAACTAACAAACGATTTCTTAAATATAGAAACAAAAAAATGAATGAACGCACAAACAAATAAATAGAGAACTTAAAGCATACATAAACCAATAAATAAATAAATCAATAAACAAATGAATAAAAAATATACAAATCTCTACTTAGTATAAAACAAATTCCCCGAATCCTGGATGTCACGGGTAATCTCGAGAACCACTGGATGGATTTTGATGTGGTTTTCACCATTCTGTAAAGGCTATCTCGAGGAAGGTTTCTATAGAAAATAATAAATAATGCATTTATGATCAACGGAAGCCAAGCAGTAACAATTTCAGTAAAAAAGTCGAAAATTAACCTGGCGTCCATGCGCATTTTAAGCTTACGCTGGGCAAACCGTTAAAAATACCAATATAGTATGAGTGTAAGAATTGTTCAGCATAAGAGTTCTGCAAAAAAGTCCGCGAGTGCATATCTCTCTCTTCAATACATTGCCCACTATGAGTGATTTTACGTCTTCATTTCTTCCAACAATCTCCATTCAATTACTGAGGCGATAGCTTTACACGGTGGGTGAGTGGATATCGTGTCGGTCTACTAACCCCAAGATTGCAGGTTCGCTCCTGGCCGTGGTAAGTGATTTTTGAAAGGCGGCAAAAATACGATACGCATGTCATACGATGTTGACATGTCAAAGAACCCATTTGAATTCAGTAGGCCGAGTTCATAATTTCAAAATTAATCTCGGGAGTTTCCGCCAACACAAAGTTCCTCACTTCTCTACTAGAAAGCGCTATAGTATTCAAGGAGCATAGATATCTAACATCTAACATCCTTGACTTTCATAGTCAAGGAACAACAAAATTCGACATGCAAGCTACCCTCTGGGTGTCAAATAACAAAGCTTGCCCTCGTCACCCGAGGCCATACGATATTATTATTATAATTATTATTATTATTATTATTATTATTATTATTACTGAGGCGACAGTTTACGAGCTGGCTAGGGGCGAGCCTATCACCCCAGTTACAGACTAGCTAGCGGGCGAGCCCATTACCCCAGATACAGCCAGCAGCAAACTGTCGAGTCGTGTAGAGCTAAGACTTCAGAAAAGAGTGGTTGTGTTTGGAGTTTCCCTGGAATTGCAACTCGGCTTTTCTTCAATTCGCCTGTGAAGTTTTCGTTCCGAAAAATACACAATCAAGTTAAGATTGGACGAAAGGGGGATTTGTGTCTAATGCACCTCGCCTTCTTAAATTATGTCTGACAAGTATTCATTGCACATGCATCTCCATGATAATACAATTAATAGTCCAGTGTGGGATTTCAACCCATCATGCCGAGACGTAAAACGGATATTGGTCGTAGTTCATTGCATCGAAAAAAGAAGTGCTTATCACGTAATGCATTCATAACTGTTCCCGGGCGAAGAAGGGGCGGGTTGCTAGTTCTTAAATAAACAAACAATTGAATCAATAAATGAACAAATGCTTCAATAAATAAACAAACAAATGAATCAATGCATAAACAAATGATTCAATAAATAAACAAACAAATGAATCAATACATAAACAAACATTCAATAAATAAACAAAGAAGTGAATCAATACATAAACAAATGATTCAATAAATAAATAAACAAACGAATGAAACAATACATAAACAAATGATTCAATAAATAAACAAACAAATAAATCAATACACAAACAAATGATTCAATAAATAAACAAACAAATGAATAAATACACAAACAAATGATTCAATAAATAAACAAACAAATGAATCAATACATAAACAAATGATTCAATAAATAAACAAACAGATGAATCAATACATAAATCAATGATTCATTAAATAAACAAACAAATGAATCATTACACAAACAAATTATTCAATAAATAAACAACCAAATGAATCTATACATGAACAAATGATTCAATAAGTAAATAAACAAACAAATGAATCAATATATAAACAAATGATTCAATAAATAAACAAACAAATGAATCATTACATAAACAAATGATTCAATAAATAAACAAACAAATGAATCAATACATATACAAATGATTTAATAAATAAACAAACATATGAATCAATACATAAATCAATGATTCAATAAATAAACAAACAAATGAATCATTACACAAACAAATGATTCAATAAATAAACAAACAAATTAATCAATACATAAACAAATGATTCAATAAATAAACCTACAAATGAATCAATACATAAACAAATGATTCAATAAATAAACAAACAGATGAATCAATACATAAATCAATGATTCATTAAATAAACAAACAAATGAATCATTACACAAACAAATTATTCAATAAATAAACAACCAAATGAATCTATACATGAACAAATGATTCAATAAGTAAATAAACAAACAAATGAATCAATATATAAACAAATGATTCAATAAATAAACAAACAAATGAATCATTACATAAACAAATGATTCAATAAATAAACAAACAATTGAATCAATACATATACAAATTATTTAATAAATAAACAAACATATGAATCAATACATAAATCAATGATTCAATAAATAAACAAACAAATGAATCATTACACAAACAAATGATTCAATAAATAAACAACCAAATGAATCAATACACAAACAAATGATTCAGTAAATAAATAAATAAATAAACAAACAAATGATCCAATACATAAACAAATTATTCAATAAATAAACAAAAAAATGAATCAATACACAAACAAATGATTCAATAAATAAACGAACAAATGAATCAATACATAAATCAATGATTCAATAAATAAACAAACAAATGAATCATTACACAAACAAATGATTCAATAAATAAACAACCAAATGAATCAATACACGAACAAATGATTCCATAAGTAAATAAACAAACAAATGAATCAATACATAAACAAATGATTCAATAAATAAACAAACAAATGAATCAATACATAAACAAATGATTCAATAAATATACTACCAAATGAATCAATACATAAACAAATGATTCAATAAATAAACAAACAAATGAATCAATACACAAACAAATGATTCAGTTAATAAATAAATAAATAAACAAACAAATGATTCAATACATAAACAAATAATTCAATAAATAAACAAACAAATGAATCAATACATAAACAAATATTCAATAAATAAACAAAGAAATGAATCAATAAACAAACAAATGAATCAATACATAAACAAATAATTCAATAAATAAACAAACAAATGAATCAATACACAAACAAATGATTCAATAAATAAACGAACAAATGAATCAATGCATAAACAAATGATTCAATGAATAAACAAACAAATGAATCAATACACAAGCAAATGATTCAATAAGTAAACAAACAAGTGAATCAATACATAAACAAATGATTCTATAAATAAACAAATAATTCAAGAAATTAACAAACAAATGAATCAATACACAAACAAATGATTCAATAAATAAACAAATAATTCAATAAATTAACAAACAAATGAATCAATACATAAGCAAATGATTCAATAAATAAATAAACAAACAAATGAATCAATACACAAACAAATGATTCAATAAATAAATAAATCAATCAACAAATTAGCAAACAAATGAATCAATACACAAACAAATGATTCAATAAATAAACGAACAAATGAATCAATATATAAACAAATGATTCAATAAATAAACAAACAAATGAATCAATACATAAACAAATGATTCAATAAATAAACAATTAAATGAATCAATACATACATCACTGATTCAATAAATAAAAAAACAAATGAATCAATACATCAATCAATGATTCAATAAATAAACAATCAAATGAATCAATACACAAACAAATGATTCACTAAATAAACAAATAATTCAATAAATAAACAAACAAATGAATCAATACACAAACAAATGATTCAAGAAATAAACAAACAAATGAATCAATACTCAAACAAATGATTCAATAAATAAACAAACAAATAAATCAATACATAAACAAATGATTCAATAGATAAACAAACAAATGAATCAATACATAAACAAACATACAATAAGTAAACAAACGAATGAATCAATACATAAACAAACGATTCAATAAATAAACAAACAAATGAATCAATACACAAACAAATTATTCAATAAATAAACAAACAAATGAATCAATATACAAACAAATGATTCAATAAATAAACCAATAATTCAATAAATAAACAAACAAATGAATCAATACATAAACAAACATTCAATAAATCAACAAACAAATTAATCAATACAGAAACAAATGATTCAATAAATAAATAAACAAACAAATCAATCAATAGATAAACAAATAATTCAATAAAAAAACAGATGAATCAATACACAAACAAATAATTCAATAAATAAACAAACAAATGAATCAATACACAAACAAATGATTCAATAAATAAATATCAAACAAATCAATCAATACATAAACAAATAATTCAATAAATAAACAAACAAATGAATCAATACACAAACAAATAATTCAATAAATAAACAAACAAATGAATCAATACATAAACAAACATTCAGTATATAAACAAACAAATGAATGAATACACAAACAAATGATTGAAAAAATAAAAAACAAACAAATCAATCAATACATAAACAAATAATTCAATAAATAAACAAACAAATGAATCAATACACAAACAAATAATTCAATAAATAAACAAACAATTGAATCAATACACAAACAAATGATTCAATAAATAAACAAACAAATGAATCAATACATAAACAAATGATTCAATAAATAAACAAACAAATGAATCAATACATAAATCAATGATTCAATAAATAAACAATCAAATGAATCAATACATAAACAAATGATTCAATAAATAAACAAACAAACAAACAAATGAATCAATACATAAACAAATAATTCAATAAATAAAACAAACAAATGAATCAATACATAAACAAACATTCAATAAATAAACAAACAAATGAATCAATACATAAACAAATGATTCAATAAATAAACAAACGAACAAATGAATCAATACATAAACAAATAATTCAATAAATAAGCAAACAAATGAATCATTACACAAACAAATAATTCAATAAATAAACAAACAAATGAATTAATACATAAACAAATGATTCAATAAATAAACAAACAAATGAATCAATACATAAATCAATGATTCAATAAACAACCAAATGGATCAATACATAAACAAATGATTCAATAAATAAACAAACAAACAAATGAATCAATAAATAAACAAACAAATGAATCTATACATAAACAAACATTCAATAAATAAACAAACAAATTAATCAGTACATAAACAAATGATTCAATAAATAAACAAACAAACAAATGAATCAATACATAAACAAATAATTCAATAAATAAATAAACAAACAAATGAATCAATACATAAACAAATATTCAATAAATAAAAAAATGAATCAATACATAAACAAATAATTCAATAAATAAACAAACAAATGAATCAATACACAAGCAAATGATTCAATAAATAAACGAACAAATGAATCAATGCATAAACAAATCATTCAATAAATAAATAAACAAATGAATCAATACACAAACAAATGATTCAATAAATAAAAAATAATTCAATAAATTAACAAACAAATGAATCAATACACAAACAAATGATTCAATAAATAAACGAACAAATGAATCAATACATAAACAAATGATGCAATAAATAATCAAATAATTCAATTAATTAACAAACAAATGAATCAATATACCAACAAATGATTCAATAAATAATCAAATAATTCAATTAATTAACAAACAAATGAATCAATACATAAACAAATGATTCAATAAATAAACAAACAAATGAATCAATACACAAACAAATGATTCAATAAATAAAAAATAATTCAATAAATTAACAAACAAATGAATCAATACACAAACAAATGATTCAATAAATAAACGAACAAATGAATCAATACATAAACAAATGATGCAATAAATAAACAAACAAATGAATGAATACATAATCAAATGATTCAATAAATAAACAAACACATGAATCAATACATAAATCAATGATTCAATAAATAAACAAACAAATGAATCAATACACAAACATATGATTCAATAAATAAACAAACAAATGAATCAATACATAAATCGATGATTCAACAAATAAACAATCAAATGAATCAATACACAAACAAATGATTCAATAAGGAAACAAATAATTCAATAAATAAACAAACAAATGAATCAATACACAAACAAATGATTCAATAAATAAACCAATAATTCAATAAATAAACAAAGAAATGAATCAATACATAAACAAATGATTCAATAAATAAACAAACAAATGAATCAATACACATACAAATCATTCAATAAATAAACAAACAAATGAATCAATACATAAACAAATGATTCAATAAAAATCAAAAAATGAATCAATACATAAACAAACATTCAATAAATAAGCAAACAAATGAATCATTACACAAACAAATGATTCAATAAATAAACAACCAAATGAATCAATACACGAACAAATGATTCAATAAGTAAATAAGCAAACAAATGAATCAATATATAAACAAATTATTCAATAAATAAACAAACAAATGAATCATTACATAAACAAATGATTCAATAAATAAAGAAACAAACGAATCAATACATAAACTAATGATTTAATAAATAAAAAAAACATATGAATCAATACATAAATCAATGATTCAATAAATAAACAAACAAATGAATCATTACACAAACAAATGATTCAATAAATAAACAACCAAATGAATCAATACACGAACAAATGATTCAATAAGTAAATAAACAAACAAATGAATCAATACATAAACAAATGATTCAATAAATAAACAAATAAATGAATCAATACATAAACAAACATTCAATAAATAAACAAACAAATGAATCAATACATAAATCACTGATCCTATAAATAAACAACCCAATGAATCAATACATAAACAAATGATTCAATAAATAAACAACCAAATGAATCAATACATAAACAAATAATTCAAAAAATCAACAAACAAATGAATCAATACATAATCAAAAATTCTATAAATATGGAAACAAATGAAGTAATACATAAATCAATGATTCAATAAATAAACAAACAAATGAATCAATGCATAAACAATTGATTCAATAAATAAACAACCAAATGAACTAATACATAAACAAACATTCAATAAATAAGCAAACAAATGAATCAATACATAAACAAACATTCAATAAATTAATAAACAAATGAATCAATACATAAATCAATGATTCAATAAATAAACAAACAAATGAATCAATGCATAATCAAATTATTCAATATATAAACAAACAAATGAATTAATACATAAATCAATGATTCAATAAATAAACAAACAAATGAACCTAAACGCAAACAATTGATTCAATAAATAAACAATCAAATGAATCAATACATAAACAAATAATTCAATAAATAAGCAAACAAATGAATCAATACATAAACAAACATTCAATAAATTAATAAACAAATGAATCAATACATAAATCAATGGTTCAATAAATAAATAAACAAACAAATGAATCTATACATAAACAAACATTCAATAAATAAAGAAACAAATGAATCAATACATCAATCAATGATTCAATAAATAAACAAACATATGAACCTAAACGCAAACAATTGATTCAATAAATAAACAACCAAATAAATCAATACCTGAAAACAATCAATAAATAAACAACCGAATGAATCAATACATAAAAAACAATCAATAAATAAACAACCGAATGAATAAATACATAAACAAATGATTCAATACAAAAACAAACAGATGAATCAATACATAAACAAATGATTCAATAAATAAACAAACAGATGAATCAATACATAAACAAATGATTCAATAAATAAACAAACAAATGAATCAATACATAAACAAATAATTCAATAAATAAACAACCAAATGAATCAATACATAAATAAATGATTCAATAAATAAACAAACAAATGAATCAATACATAAACAAATATTAAATAAATAAACAAAAAAATGAATCAATACATAAACAAAGGATTCAATAAATAAACAAACAAATGAATCAATACATAAACAAATGATTCAATAAAAAACAAACAGATGAATCAATACATGAACAAATGATTTAATAAATAAACAAACAGATGAATCAATACATAAATCAGTGATTCAATAAATAAACAAACAAATGAACCATTACACAAACAAATGATTCAATAAATAAACAACCAAATGAATCAATACACAAACAAATGTTTCAATAAATAAATAAACAAACAAATGAATCAATACATAAACAAAAGATTCAATAAATAAACAAACAAATGCATCAATGCATAAACAAATGATTCAATAAATAAACAAACAAATAAAACAATACATAAACAAACATTCAATAAATAAACAAACAGATGAATCAATACATAAATCAGTGATTCAATAAATAAACAAACAAATGAACCATTACACAAACTAATAATTCAATAAATAAAGAACCAAATGAATCAATACACAAACAAATGTTTCAATAAATAAATAAACAAACAAATGAATCAATACATAAACAAAAGCTTCAATAAATAAACAAACAAATGAATCATTACATAAACAAATGATTCAATAAATAAACAACCAAATGAATAATACACAAGCAAATGAATCAATACATAAACAAATGATTCAATAAATAAACAAACAAATGAATCAATACACAAACAAATAATTCAATAAACAAACAAACAAATGAATCAATACATAAACAAATAATTCAATAAATAAACAAACAAATGAATCAATACATAAACAAACATTCAATAAATAAACAAACAAATTAATCAATACATAAACTAATGATTCAATAAATAAACAAACAAATGAATCAATACATAAACAAATAATTCAATAAAAAAAAACAGATGAATCAATACACAAAAAAATAATTCAATAAATAAACAAACAAATGAATCAATACACAAACAAATGATTCAATAAATAAATATCAAACAAATCAATCAATACATAAACAAATAATTCAATAAATAAACAAACAAATGAATCAATACACAAACAAATAATTCAATAAATAAACAAACAAATGAATCAATACATAAACAAACATTCAGTATATAAACAAACAAATGAATGAATACACAAACAAATGATTGAAAAAATAAAAAACAAACAATTCAATCAATACATAAACAAATAATTCAATAAATAAACAAACAAATGAATCAATACACAAACAAATAATTCAATAAATAAACAAACAATTGAATCAATACTCAAACAAATGATTCAATAAATAAACAAACAAATGAATCAATACATAAACAAATGATTCAATAAATAAACAAACAAATGAATCAATACATAAATCAATGATTCAATAAATAAACAACCAAATGAATCAATACATAAACAAATGATTCAATAAATAAACAAACAAACAAATGAATCAATACATAAACAAATAATTCAATAAATAAAACAAACAAATGAATCAATACATAAACAAACATTCAATAAATAAACAAACAAATGAATCAATACATAAATCAATGATTCAATAAACAACCAAATGGATCAATACATAAACAAATGATTCAATAAATAAAGAAACAAACAAATGAATCAATAAATAAACAAACAAATGAATCAATACATAAACAAACATTCAATAAATAAACAAACAAATTAATCAGTACATAAACAAATGATTCAATAAATAAACAAACAAACAAATGAATCAATACATAAACAAATAATTCAATAAATAAATAAACAAACATATGAATCAATACATAAACAAATATTCAATAAATAAAAAAATGAATCAATACATAAACAAATAATTCAATAAATAAACAAACAAATGATTCAATAAATAATCAAATAATTCAATTAATTAACAAACAAATGAATCAATACATAAACAAATGATTCAATAAATAAACAAACAAATGAATCAATACACAAACAAATGATTCAATAAATAAAAAATAATTCAATAAATTAACAAAAAAATGAATCAATACACAAACAAATGATTCAATAAATAAACGAACAAATAAATCAATACATAAACAAATGATGCAATAAATAAACAAACAAATGAATGAATACATAATCAAATGATACAATAAATAAACAAACACATGAATCAATACATAAATCAATGATTCAATAAATAAAAACAAATGAATCTACACATAAACAAATGATTCAATAAATAAACAAATAATTCAATAAATTAAAAAACAAATAAATCAATATACAAACAAATGATTCAATAAATAAACAAATAATTCAATAAATTAACAAACAAATGAATCAATACACAAACAAATGATTCAATAAATAATCAAATAATTCAATTAATTAACAAACAAATGAATCAATACATAAACAAATGATTCAATAAATAAACAAACAAATGAATCAATAAACAAACAAATGATTCAATAAATAAAAAATAATTCAATAAATTAACAAACAAATGAATCAATACACAAACAAATGATTCAATAAATAAAAGAACAAATGAATCAATACATAAACAAATGATGCAATAAATAAACAAACAAATGAATGAATACATAATCAAATGATTCAATAAATAAACAAACACATGAATCAATACATAAATCAATGATTCAATAAATAAACAAACAAATGAATCAATACACAAACATATGATTCAATAAATAAACAAACAAATGAATCAATACATAAATCGATGATTCAATAAATAAACAATCAAATGAATCAATACACAAACAAATGATTCAATAAGGAAACAAATAATTCAATAAATAAACAAACAAATGAATCAATACACAAACAAATGATTCAATAAATAAACCAATAATTCAATAAATAAACAAAGAAATGAATCAATACATAAACAAATGATTCAATAAATAAACAAACAAATGAATCAATACACATACAAATCATTCAATAAATAAACAAACAAATGAATCAATACATAAACAAATGATTCAATAAAAATCAAAAAATGAATCAATACATAAACAAACATTCAATAAATAAGCAAACAAATGAATCATTACACAAACAAATGATTCAATAAATAAACAACCAAATGAATCAATACACGAACAATTGATTCAATAAGTAAATAAGCAAACAAATGAATCAATATATAATCAAATTATTCAATAAATAAACAAACAAATGAATCATTACATAAACAAATGATTCAATAAATAAAGAAACAAACGAATCAATACATAGACTAATGATTTAATAAATAAAAAAACAAATGAATCATTACACAAACAAATGATTCAATAAATAAACAACCAAATGAATCAATACACGAACAAATGATTCAATAAGTAAATAAACAAACAAATGAATCAATACATAAACAAATGATTCAATAAATAAACAAATAAATGAATCAATACATAAACAAACATTCAATAAATAAACAAACAAATGAATCAATACATAAATCACTGATCCTATAAATAAACAACCCAATGAATCAATACATAAACAAATGATTCAATAAATAAACAACCAAATGAATCAATACATAAACAAATAATTCAATAAATCAACAAACAAATGAATCAATACATAAACAAACATTCTATAAATATGGAAACAAATGAAGTAATACATAAATCAATGATTCAATAAATAAACAAACAAATGAATCAATGCATAAACAATTGATTCAATAAATAAACAACCAAATGAACTAATACATAAACAAACATTCAATAAATAAGCAAACAAATGAATCAATACATAAACAAACATTCAATAAATTAATAAACAAATGAATCAATACATAAATCAATGATTCAATAAATAAACAAACAAATGAATCAATGCATAATCAAATTATTCAATATATAAACAAACAAATGAATCAATACATAAATCAATGATTCAATAAATAAACAAACAAATGAACCTAAACGCAAACAATTGATTCAATAAATAAACAATCAAATGAATCAATACATAAACAAATAATTCAATTAATAAGCAAACAAATGAATCAATACATAAACAAACATTCAATAAATTAATAAACAAATGAATCAATACATAAATCAATGGTTCAATAAATAAATAAACAAACAAATGAATCTATACATAAACAAACATTCAATAAATAAAGAAACAAATGAATCAATACATCAATCAATGATTCAATAAATAAACAAACAAATGAACCTAAACGCAAACAATTGATTCAATAAATAAACAACCAAATGAATCAATACATAAAAACAATCAATAAATAAACAACCGAATGAATCAATACATAAAAAACAATCAATAAATAAACAACCGAATGAATAAATACATAAACAAATGATTCAATACAAAAACAAACAGATGAATCAATACATAAACAAATGATTCAATAAATAAACAAACAGATGAATCAATACATAAACAAATGATTCAATAAATAAACAAACAAATGAATCAATACATAAACAAATAATTCAATAAATAAACAACCAAATGAATCAATACATAAATAAATGATTCAATAAATAAACAAACAAATGAATCAATACATAAACAAATATTCAATAAATAAACAAAAAAATGAATCAATACATAAACAAAGGATTCAATAAATAAACAAACAAATGAATCAATACATAAACAAATGATTCAATAAAAAACAAACAGATGAATCAATACATGAACAAATGATTCAATAAATAAACAAACAGATGAATCAATACATAAATCAGTGATTCAATAAATAAACAAACAAATGAACCATTACACAAACAAATGATTCAATAAGTAAACAACCAAATGAATCAATACACAAACAAATGTTTCAATAAATAAAAATAACAAACAAATGAATCAATACATAAACAAAAGATTCAATAAATAAACAAACAAATGCATCAATGCATAAACAAATGATTCAATAAATAAACAAACAAATAAAACAATACATAAACAAACATTCAATAAATAAACAAACAGATGAATCAATACATAAATCAGTGATTCAATAAATAAACAAACAAATGAACCATTACACAAACAAATAATTCAATAAATAAACAACCAAATGAATCAATACACAAACAAATGATTCAATAAATAAACAAACAAATGAATCAATACATAAACAAATGATTCAATAAATAAACAAACAAATGAATCAATACATAAATCAATGATTCAATAAATAAACAACCCAATGAATCAATACATAAACAAATGATTCAATAAATAAACAAACAAACAAATGAATCAATACATAAACAAATAATTCAATAAATAAAACAAACAAATGAATCAATACATAAACAAACATTCAATAAATAAACAAACAAATGAATCAATACATAAACAAATGATTCAATAAATAAACAAACGAACAAATGAATCAATACATAAACAAATAATTCAATAAATAAGCAAACAAATGAATCATTACACAAACAAATAATTCAATAAATAAACAAACAAATGAATTAATACATAAACAAATGATTCAATAAATAAACAAACAAATGAATCAATACATAAATCAATGATTCAATAAACAACCAAATGGATCAATACATAAACAAATGATTCAATAAATAAACAAACAAACAAATGAATCAATAAATAAACAAACAAATGAATCTATACATAAACAAACATTCAATAAATAAACAAACAAATTAATCAGTACATAAACAAATGATTCAATAAATAAACAAACAAACAAATGAATCAATACATAAACAAATAATTCAATAAATAAATAAACAAACAAATGAATCAATACATAAACAAATATTCAATAAATAAAAAAATGAATCAATACATAAACAAATAATTCAATAAATAAACAAACAAATGAATCAATACACAAGCAAATGATTCAATAAATAAACGAACAAATGAATCAATGCATAAACAAATCATTCAATAAATAAATAAACAAATGAATCAATACACAAACAAATGATTCAATAAATAAAAAATAATTCAATAAATTAACAAACAAATGAATCAATACACAAACAAATGATTCAATAAATAAACGAACAAATGAATCAATACATAAACAAATGATGCAATAAATAATCAAATAATTCAATTAATTAACAAACAAATGAATCAATATACCAACAAATGATTCAATAAATAATCAAATAATTCAATTAATTAACAAACAAATGAATCAATACATAAACAAATGATTCAATAAATAAACAAACAAATGAATCAATACACAAACAAATGATTCAATAAATAAAAAATAATTCAATAAATTAACAAACAAATGAATCAATACACAAACAAATGATTCAATAAATAAACGAACAAATGAATCAATACATAAACAAATGATGCAATAAATAAACAAACAAATGAATGAATACATAATCAAATGATACAATAAATAAACAAACACATGAATCAATACATAAATCAATGATTCAATAAATAAAAAAACAAATGAATCTACACATAAACAAATGATTCAATAAATAAACAAATAATTCAATACATTAAAAAACAAATAAATCAATATACAAACAAATGATTCAATAAATAAACAAATAATTCAATAAATTAACAAACAAATGAATCAATACACAAACAAATGATTCAATAAATAATCAAATAATTCAATTAATTAACAAACAAATGAATCAATACATAAACAAATGATTCAATAAATAAACAAACAAATGAATCAATACACAAACAAATGATTCAATAAATAAAAAATAATTCAATAAATTAACAAACAAATGAATCAATACACAAACAAATGATTCAATAAATAAACGAACAAATGAATCAATACATAAACAAATGATGCAATAAATAAACAAACAAATGAATGAATACATAATCAAATGATTCAATAAATAAACAAACACATGAATCAATACATAAATCAATGATTCAATAAATAAACAAACAAATGAATCAATACACAAACATATGATTCAATAAATAAACAAACAAATGAATCAATACATAAATCGATGATTCAATAAATAAACAATCAAATGAATCAATACACAAACAAATGATTCAATAAGGAAACAAATAATTCAATAAATAAACAAACAAATGAATCAATACACAAACAAATGATTCAATAAATAAACCAATAATTCAATAAATAAACAAAGAAATGAATCAATACATAAACAAATGATTCAATAAATAAACAAACAAATGAATCAATACACATACAAATCATTCAATAAATAAACAAACAAATGAATCAATACATAAACAAATGATTCAATAAAAATCAAAAAATGAATCAATACATAAACAAACATTCAATAAATAAGCAAACAAATGAATCATTACACAAACAAATGATTCAATAAATAAACAACCAAATGAATCAATACACGAACAAATGATTCAATAAGTAAATAAGCAAACAAATGAATCAATATATAAACAAATTATTCAATAAATAAACAAACAAATGAATCAATACATAAACTAATGATTTAATAAATTAAAAAAACATATGAATCAATACATAAATCAATGATTCAATAAATAAACAACCAAATGAATCAATACATAAACAAATAATTCAATAAATCAACAAACAAATGAATCAATACATAATCAAAAATTCTATAAATATGGAAACAAATGAATCAATACATAAACAAATAATTCAATAAATAAACAAACAAATGAATCAATACATAAACAAACATTCAATAAATAAACAAACAAATTAATCAATACATAAACTAATGATTCAATAAATAAACAAACAAATGAATCAATACATAAACAAATAATTCAATAAAAAAAACAGATGAATCAATACACAAAAAAATAATTCAATAAATAAACAAACAAATGAATCAATACACAAACAAATGATTCAATAAATAAATATCAAACAAATCAATCAATACATAAAAAAATAATTCAATAAATAAACAAACAAATGAATCAATACACAAACAAATAATTCAATAAATAAACAAACAAATGAATCAATACATAAACAAACATTCAGTATATAAACAAACAAATGAATGAATACACAAACAAATGATTGAAAAAATAAAAAACAAACAAATCAATCAATACATAAACAAATAATTCAATAAATAAACAAACAAATGAATCAATACACAAACAAATAATTCAATAAATAAACAAACAATTGAATCAATACTCAAACAAATGATTCAATAAATAAACAAACAAATGAATCAATACATAAACAAATGATTCAATAAATAAACAAACAAATGAATCAATACATAAATCAATGATTCAATAAATAAAAACAAATGAATCTACACATAAACAAATGATTCAATAAATAAACAAATAATTCAATAAATTAAAAAACAAATAAATCAATATACAAACAAATGATTCAATAAATAAACAAATAATTCAATAAATTAACAAACAAATGAATCAATACACAAACAAATGATTCAATAAATAATCAAATAATTCAATTAATTAACAAACAAATGAATCAATACATAAACAAATGATTCAATAAATAAACAAACAAATGAATCAATAAACAAACAAATGATTCAATAAATAAAAAATAATTCAATAAATTAACAAGTAAATGAATCAATACACAAACAAATGATTCAATAAATAAACGAACAAATGAATCAATACATAAACAAATGATGCAATATATAAACAAACAAATGCATGAATACATAATCAAATGATTCAATAAATAAACAAACACATGAATCAATACATAAATCAATGATTCAATAAATAAACAAACAAATGAATCAATACACAAACATATGATTCAATAAATAAACAAACAAATGAATCAATACATAAATCGATGATTCAATAAATAAACAATCAAATGAATCAATACACAAACAAATGATTCAATAAGGAAACAAATAATTCAATAAATAAACAAACAAATGAATCAATACACAAACAAATGATTCAATAAATAAACCAATAATTCAATAAATAAACAAACAAATGAATCAATACATAAACAAATGATTCAATAAATAAACAAACAAATGAATCAATACACATACAGATCATTCAATAAATAAACAAACAAATGAATCAATACATAAACAAATGATTCAATAAAAATCAAAAAATGAATCAATACATAAACAAACATTCAATAAATAAGCAAACAAATGAATCATTACACAAACAAATGATTCAATAAATAATCAACCAAATGAATCAATACACGAACAAATGATTCAATAAGTAAATAAGCAAACAAATGAATCAATATATAAACAAATTATTCAATAAATAAACAAACAAATGAATCATTACATAAACAAATGATTCAATAAATAAAGAAACAAACGAATCAATACATAGACTAATGATTTAATAAATAAAAAACATATGAATCAATACATAAATCAATGATTCAATAAATAAACAAACAAATGAATCATTACACAAACAAATGATTCAATAAATAAACAACCAAATGAATCAATACGCGAACAAATGATTCAATAAGTAAATAAACAAACAAATGAATCAATACATAAACAAATGATTCAATAAATAAACAAATAAATGAATCAATACATAAACAAACATTCAATAAATAAACAAACAAATGAATCAATACATAAATCACTGATCCTATAAATAAACAACCCAATGAATCAATACATAAACAAATGATTCAATAAATAAACAACCAAATGAATCAATACATAAACAAATAATTCAATAAATCAACAAACAAATGAATCAATACATAAACAAACATTCTATAAATATGGAAACAAATGAAGTAATACATAAATCAATGATTCAATAAATAAACAAACAAATGAATCAATGCATAAACAATTGATTCAATAAATAAACAACCAAATGAACTAATACATAAACAAACATTCAATAAATAAGCAAACAAATGAATCAATACATAAACAAACATTCAATAAATTAATAAACAAATGAATCAATACATAAATCAATGATTCAATAAATAAACAAACAAATGAATCAATGCATAATCAAATTATTCAATATATAAACAAACAAATGAATCAATACATAAATCAATGATTCAATAATTAAACAAACAAATGAACCTAAACGCAAACAATTGATTCAATAAATAAACAATCAAATGAATCAATACATAAACAAATAATTCAATTAATAAGCAAACAAATGAATCAATACATAAACAAACATTCAATAAATTAATAAACAAATGAATCAATACATAAATCAATGGTTCAATAAATAAATAAACAAACAAATGAATCTATACATAAACAAACATTCAATAAATAAAGAAACAAATGAATCAATACATCAATCAATGATTCAATAAATAAACAAACAAATGAACCTAAACGCAAACAATTGATTCAATAAATAAACAACCAAATGAATCAATACATAAAAAACAATCAATAAATAAACAACCGAATGAATCAATACATAAAAAACAATCAATAAATAAACAACCGAATGAATAAATACATAAACAAATGATTCAATACAAAAACAAACAGATGAATCAATACATAAACAAATGATTCAATAAATAAACAAACAGATGAATCAATACATAAACAAATGATTCAATAAATAAACAAACAAATGAATCAATACATAAACAAATAATTCAATAAATAAACAACCAAATGAATCAATACATAAATAAATGATTCAATAAATAAACAAACAAATGAATCAATACATAAACAAATATTCAATAAATAAACAAAAAAATGAATCAATACATAAACAAAGGATTCAATAAATAAACAAACAAATGAATCAATACATAAACAAATGATTCAATAAAAAACAAACAGATGAATCAATACATGAACAAATGATTCAATAAATAAACAAACAGATGAATCAATACATAAATCAGTGATTCAATAAATAAACAAACAAATGAACCATTACACAAACAAATGATTCAATAAGTAAACAACCAAATGAATCAATACACAAACAAATGTTTCAATAAATAAATAAACAAACAAATGAATCAATACATAAACAAAAGATTCAATAAATAAACAAACAAATGCATCAATGCATAAACAAATGATTCAATAAATAAACAAACAAATAAAACAATACATAAACAAACATTCAATAAATAAACAAACAGATGAATCAATACATAAATCAGTGATTCAATAAATAAACAAACAAATGAACCATTACACAAACAAATAATTCAATAAATAAACAACCAAATGAATCAATACACAAACAAATGTTTCAATAAATAAATAAACAAACAAATGAATCAATACATAAACAAAGGTTTCAATAAATAAACAAACAAATGAATCATTACATAAACAAATGATTCAATAAATAAACAACCAAATGAATAATACACAAGCAAATGATTCAATACATAAACAAATGATTCAATAAATAAACAAACAAACAAATGAATCAATACATAAACAAATAATTCAATAAATAAACAAACAAATGAATCAATACATAAACAAACATTCAATAAATAAACAAACAAATTGATCAATACATAAACTAATGATTCAATAAATAAACAAACAAATGAATCAATACATAAACAAATAATTCAATAAATAAACAAACAAATGAATCAATACATAAACAAATATTCAATAAATAAACAAACAAATGAATCAATAAACAAACAAATGAATCAATACATAAACAAATAATTCAATAAATAAGCAAACAAATGAATCAATACACAAGCAAATGATTCAATAAATATACCAACAAATGAATCAATGCATAAACAAATCATTCAATAAATAAACAAAAAAATGAATCAATACACAAACAAATGATTCAATAAGTAAACAAACAAGTGAATCAATACATAAAGAAATGATTCAATCAATAAAGAAACAAATAAATCTATACATAAACAAATGATTCAATAAATAAACAAATAATTCAATAAATTAAAAAACAAATGAATCAATATACAAACAAATGATTTAATAAATAAACAAATAATTCAATAAATTAACAAACAAATGAATCAATACATAAACAAATGATTCAATAAATAAACAAACAAATGAATCAATAAACAAACAAATGATTCAATAAATAAAAAATAATTCAATAAATTAACAAACAATTGAATCTATACACAAACAAATGATTCAATAAATAAACAAATAATTCAATAAATAAACGAACAAATGAATCAATACATAAACAAATGATGCAATAAATAAACAAACAAATGAATGAATACATAATCAAATGATTCAATAAATAAACAAACAAATGAATCAATAAACAAACAAATGAATCAATACACAAACAAATGATTCAATAAATAAACAAATAATTCAATAAATAAACAAACAAATGAATCAATAAAAAAAACAAATGAATCAATACACAAACAAATGATTCAATAAATAAACAAATAATTCAATTAATTAACAAACAAATGAATCAATAAAAAAAACAAATGAATCAATACACAAACAAATGATTCAATAAATAAACAAATAATTCAATTAATTAACAAACAAATGAATCAATACATAAACAAATGATTCAATAAATAAACAATCAAATGAATCAATACACAAACAAATGATGCAATAAATAAACAAATAATTCAATAAATAAACAAACAAATGAATCAATAAAAAAAACAAATGAATCAATACACAAACAAATGATTCAATAAATAAACAAATAATTCAATTAATTAACAAACAAATGAATCAATACATAAACAAATGATTCAATAAATAAACAAACAAATGAATCAATAAACAAACAAATGATTCAATAAATAAAAAATAATTCAATAAATTAACAAACAATTGAATCTATACACAAACAAATGATTCAATAAATAAACAAATAATTCAATAAATAAACGAACAAATGAATCAATACATAAACAAATGATGCAATAAATAAACAAACAAATGAATGAATACATAATCAAATGATTCAATAAATAAACAAACAAATGAATCAATAAACAAACAAATGAATCAATACACAAACAAATGATTCAATAAATAAACAAATAATTCAATTAATTAACAAACAAATGAATCAATACACAAACAAATGATTCAATAAATAAACGAACAAATGAATCAATACATAAACAAATGATGCAATAAATAAACAAACAAATGAATGAATACATAATCAAATGATTCAATAAATAAACAAACAAATGAATCAATACATAAATCAATTATTCAATAAATAAACAAACAAATGAATCAATACACAAACATATGTTTCAATAAATTAACAAACAAATGAATCAATACATAAATCGATGATTCAATAAATAAACAATCAAATGAATCAATACACAAACAAATGATTCAATAAATAAACAAATAATTCAATAAATAAACAAACAAATGAATCAATACACAAACAAATGATTGAACAAATACACAAGCAAATGAATCAATACACAAACAAAGGTTTCAATAAATAAAAAAACAAATGAATCAATACATAAACAAATGATTCAATAACTAAACAAACAAATTAATCAATACATAAACAAACGATTCAATAAATAAACAAACAAATGAATCAATACACAAACAAATGATTCAATAAATAAACAAACAAATGAATCAATACACAAACAAATGATTCAATAAATACACCAATAATTCAATAAATAAACAAACAAATGAATCAATACATAAACAAATGATTCAATAAATAAACAAACAAACGATTCAATACACATACAAATGATTCAATAAATAAACAAAAAAATGAATCAATACATAAACAAATGATTCAATAAAAACAAACAAATGAATCAATACATAAACAAACATTCAATAAATAAGCAAACAAATGAATCAATTCATAAACAAATGATTCAATAAATAAACAAACAAATGAGTCAATACATAAAAAAATGATTCAATAAATAAACAACCAAATGAATCAATACAGAAACAAATGGTTCAATAAATAAACAAACAAATGAATCAATACAGAAGCAAATGGTTCAATAAATAAACAAACAAATGAATCAATACATAAACAAATGATTCAATAAATAAACAAACAAATGAATCAATACATAAACAAATGATTCAATAAATAAACAAACAGATGAATCAATACATAAATCAATGATTCATTAAATAAACAAACAAATGAATCAATACACAAACAAATTATTCAATAAATAAACAACCAAATGAATCTATACATGAACAAATGATTCAATAAGTAAATAAACAAACATATGAATCAATACATAAATCAATGATTCAATAAATAAACAAACAAATGAATCATTACACAAACAAATGATTCAATAAATAAACAACCAAATGAATCAATACACAAACAAATGATTCAGTAAATAAATAAATAAATAAATAAACAAACAAAAGATCCAATACATAAACAAATATTCAATAAATAAACAATGAAATGAATCAATAAACAAACAAATGAATCAATACATAAACAAATAATTCAATAAATAAACAAACAAATGAATCAATACATAAACAAATGATTCAATAAATAAACAAACAAATGAATCAATACATAAACAAATGATTCAATAAATAAACAAACAGATGAATCAATACATAAATCAATGATTCATTAAATAAACAAACAAATGAATCATTACACAAACAAATTATTCAATAAATAAACAACCAAATGAATCTATACATGAACAAATGATTCAATAAGTAAATAAACAAACAAATGAATCATTACACAAACAAATGATTCAATAAATAAACAACCAAATGAATCAATACAGAAACAAATGGTTCAATAAATAAACAAACAAATTAATCAATACATAAACAAATGATTCAATAAATATACAACCAAATGAATCAATACATAAACAAATGATTCAATAAATAAACAAACAAATGAATCAATACACAAACAAATGATTCAGTAAATAAATAAATAAACAAACAAATGATTCAATACATAAACAAATAATTCAATAAATAAACAAACAAATGAATCAATACATAAACAAATATTCAATAAATAAACAAAGAAATGAATCAATAAACAAACAAATGAATCAATACATAAACAAATAATTCAATAAATAAACAAACAAATGAATCAATACACAAACAAATGATTCAGTAAATGAATAAATAAACAAACAAATGATTCAATACACAAACAAATGATTCAATAAATAAACGAACAAATGAATCAATACATAAATCAATGATTCAGTAAACAAACAAACAAATGAATCATTACACAAACAAATGATTCAATAAATAAACAACCAAATGAATCAATACACGAACAAATGATTCAATAAGTAAATAAACAAACAAATGAATCAATACATAAACAAATGATTCAATAAATAAACAAACAAATGAATCAATACATAAACAAATGATTCAATAAATATACAACCAAATGAATCAATACATAAACAAATGATTCAATAAATAAACAAACAAATGAATCAATACACAAACAAATTATTCAGTAAATAAATAAATAAACAAACAAATGATTCAATACATAAACAAATAATTCAATAAATAAACAAACAAATGAATCAATACATAAACAAATATTCAATAAATAAACAAAGAAATGAATCAATAAACAAAGAAATGAATCAATACATAAACAAATAATTCAATAAATAAACAAACAAATGAATCAATACACAAACAAATGATTCAATAAATAAACGAACAAATGAATCAATGCATAAACAAATGATTCAATGAATAAACAAGCAAATGAATCAATACACAAGCAAATGATTCAATAAGTAAACAAACAAGTGAATAAATACATAAACAAATGATTCTATAAATAAACAAATAATTCAAGAAATTAACAAACAAATGAATCAATACACAAACAAATGATTCAATAAATAAACAAATAATTCAATAAATTAACAAACAAATGAATCAATACATAAGCAAATGATTCAATAAATAAAAATCAAACAAATGAATCAATACACAAACAAATGATTCAATAAATAAATAAATAAATAAATAAATTAGCAAACAAATGAATCAATACACAAACAAATGATTCAATAAATAAACGAACAAATGAATCAATATATAAACAAATGATTCAATAAATAAACAAACAAATGAATCAATACATAAACAAATGATTCAATAAAAAAACAATTAAATGAATCAATACATACATCACTGATTCAATAAATAAAAAAACAAATGAATCAATACATAAATCAATGATTCAATAAATAAACAATCAAATGAATCAATACACAAACAAATGATTCAATAAATAAACAAATAATTCAATAAATAAACAAACAAATGAATCAATACACAATCAAATGATTCAATAAATAAACAAACAAATGAATCAATACTCAATCAAATGATTCAATAAATAAACAAACAAATGAATCAATACATAAACAAATGATTCAATAGATAAACAAACAAATGAATCAACACATAAACAAACATACAATAAGTAAACAAACGAATGAATCAATACATAAACAAACGATTCAATAAATAAACAAACAAATGAATCAATACACAAACAAATGATTCAATAAATAAACAAACAAATGAATCAATACATAAACAAATGATTCAATAAATAAACAAACAAATGAATCAATACATAAACAAATTATTCAATAAATAAACAAACAGATGAATCAATACATAAATCAATGATTCATTAAATAAACAAACAAATGAATCATTACACAAACAAATTATTCAATAAATAAACAACCAAATGAATCTATACATGAACAAATGATTCAATAAGTAAATAAACAAACAAATGAATCAATATATAAACAAATGATTCAATAAATAAACAAACAAATGAATCATTACATAAACAAATGATTCAATAAATAAACAAACAAATGAATCAATACATATACAAATTATTTAATAAATAAACAAACATATGAATCAATACATAAATCAATGATTCAATAAATAAACAAACAAATGAATCATTACACAAACAAATGATTCAATAAATAAACAAACAAATGAATCAATACACAAACAAATGATTCAGTAAATAAATAAATAAATAAATAAATAAACAAACAAATGATCCAATACATAAACAAATATTCAATAAATAAACAAACAAATGAATCAATACATAAACAAAGGATTCAATAAATAAACAAACAAATGAATCAATACATAAACAAATGATTCAATAAAAAACAAACAGCTGAATCAATACATAAACAAATGATTCAATAAATAAAATAACAGATGAATCAATACATAAATCAGTGATTCAATAAATAAACAAACAAAAGAACCATTACACAAACAAATGATTCAATAAATAAACAACCAAATGAATCAATACACAAACAAATGTTTCAATAAATAAATCAACAAACAAATGAATCAATACATAAACAAAAGATTCAATAAATAAACAAATAAATGCATCAATGCATAAACAAATGATTCAATAAATAAACAAACAAATGAATCAATACATAAATCAATGAATCAATAAATAAACAAACAAATGAATCAATGCATGAACAAATGAATCAATACATAAACAAATGATTCAATACATAAACAAACAAATGAATCAATACATAAACAAAAGTTTCAATAAATAAACAAACAAATGAATCATTACATAAACAAATGATTCAATAAATAAACAACCAAATGAATAATATACAAGCAAATGAATCAATACATAAACAAATGATTCAATAAATAAACAAACAAATGAATCAATACATAAATCAATGAATCAATAAATAAACAAACAAAGGAATCAATGCATGAACAAATGATTCAATAAATAAACAAACAAATGAATCAATACATAATTATATGATTCAATAAATAAACAAACAAGTGAATCAATTCATAAACAAATGATTCAATACATAAACAAACAAATGCATCAATGCATAAACAAATGATTCAATAAATAAACAAACAAATAAACAATACATAAACAAACATTCAATAAATAAACAAACAAATGAATCAATACACAAACAAATGATTCAATAAATAAACAAACAAATGAATCAATACTTAAACAAATGATTCAATAAATAAACAAACAAATGAATCAATGCATAAACAAATGAATCAATACATAAACAAATGATTCAATACATAAACAAACAAATGAATCAATACATAAACAAACATTCACTAAATAAACAAACAAATGAATCAATACACTAACCAATGTTTCAATAAATAAACAAACAAATGAATCAATGCATAAACAAATGATTCAATAAATAATCAAACAACTGAATCAATGCAAAAACAAATGATTCAATAAATATACAAACAAATGAATCAATACACAAACAAATGATTCAATAAATAAACAAACAAATGAATCAATGCATAAACAAATGATTCAATAAATAAACAAACAAGTGAATCAATGCATAAACAAATGATTCAATAAATAAACAAACAAATGAATCAATACTCAAACAAATGAATCAATACACAAACAAATGAATCAATACATAAACAAACAAATTAATCAATACATTATCAAATAACTCAATAAATAAACAGTCAAATTAATCAATACACAAATAAATGATTCAATAAATAAACAAACAAATGAAACAATGCATAAACAAATGATTCAATAAATAAACAAACAAACAAATGAATCAATGCATTAACAAATGATTCAATAAATAAACAAACAAATGAATCAATACATAAACAAACAAACAAATGAATCAATACACAAACAAATGATTCAATAAATAAACAAACAAATGAATCAGGGTATAAACAAATGATTCAATAAATAAACAAACAAATGAATCAATACATAAACAAATGATTCAATAAATAAACAAACAAATGAATCAATGCATAAACAAATGATTCAATAAATAAACAAACAAACAAACAAATGAATCAATGCATAAACAAATGATTCAATAAATAAACAAACAAATGAATCAATGCATAATCAAATGATTCAATAAATAAGCAAACAAATGAATCAATACATAAATCAATGATTCAATAAATAAACAACCAAATGAAACAATACATTAAAAATGATTCAATAAATTAACAAACAAACAAATGAATCAATACATAAACAACTAACTCAATAAATTAAACAAACAAATGAATCAATACATAAACAAACATTCAATAAATAAACAAACAAATGAATCAATACATAAACAAATGATTCAATAAATAAACAAACGAACAAATGAATCAATACATAAACAAATAATTCAATAAATAAGCAAACAAATGAATCATTACACAAACAAATAATTCAATAAATAAACAAACAACTGAATTAACACATAAACAAATGATTCAATAAATAAACAAACAAATGAATCAATACATAAATCAATGATTCAATAAATAAACAACCAAATGAATCAATACATGAACAAATGATTCAATAAATAAACAAACAAACAAATGAATCAATAAATAAACAAACAAATGAATCAATACATAAACAAACATTCAATAAATAAACAAAAAAATTAATCAGTACATAAACAAATGATTCAATAAATAAAATAACAAACAATTGAATTAATACATAAACAAAAAAATCAATAAATAAATAAACAAACAAATGAATCAATACATAAACAAATATTCAATAAATAAACAAACAAATGAATCAATACATAAACAAATAATTCAATAAATAAACAAACAAATGAATCAATAGACAAGCAAATGATTCAATAAATAAACGAACAAATGAATCAATGCATAAACAAACCATTCAATAAATAAACAAACAAATGAATCAATACATAAACAAATGATTCAATAAATAAACAAACAAATGAATCAATACATAAACAAATGATTCAATAAATTACAACCAAATGAATCAATACATAAACAAATGATTCAATAAATAAACAAACAAATGAATCAATACACAAACAAATGATTCAGTAAATAAATAAATAAACAAACATATGATTCAATACATAAACAAATAATTCAATAAATAAACAAACAAATGAATCAATACATAAACAAATATTCAATAAATAAACAAAGAAATGAATCAATAAACAAACAAATGAATCAATACATAAACAAATAATTCAATAAATAAACAAACAAATGAATCAATACACAAACAAATGATTCAATAAATAAACGAACAAATGAATCAATGCATAAACAAATGATTCAATGAATAAACAAACAAATGAATCAATACACAAGCAAATGATTCAATAAGTAAACAAACAAGTGAATCAATACATAAACAAATGATTCTATAAATAAACAAATAATTCAAGAAATTAACAAACAAATGAATCAATACACAAACAAATGATTCAATAAATAAACAAATAATTCAATAAATTAACAAACAAATGAATCAATACATAAGCAAATGATTCAATAAATAAATAAACAAACAAATGAATCAATACACAAACAAATGATTCAATAAATAAATAAATAAATCAATAAATTAGCAAACAAATGAATCAATACACAAACAAATGATTCAATAAATAAACGAACAAATGAATCAATATATAAACAAATAATTCAATAAATAAACAAACAAATGAATCAATACATAAACAAATGATTCAATAAATAAACAATTAAATGAATCAATACATACATCACTGATTCAATAAATAAAAAAACAAATGAATCAATACATAAATCAATGATTCAATAAATAAACAATCAAATGAATCAATACACAAACAAATGATTCAATAAATAAACAAATAATTCAATAAATAAACAAACAAATGAATCAATACACAAACAAATGATTCAATAAATAAACAAACAAATGAATCAATACTCAAACAAATGATTAAATAAATAAACAAACAAATGAATCAATACATAAACAAATGATTCAATAGATAAACAAACAAATGAATCAATACATAAACAAACATACAATAAGTAAACAAACGAATGAATCAATACATAAACAAACGATTCAATAAAGAAACAAACAAATGAATCAATACACAAACAAATGATTCAATAAATAAACAAACAAATGAATCAATATACAAACAAATGAATCAATAAATAAACAAATAATTCAATAAATAAACAAACAAATGAATCAATACATAAACAAACATTCAATAAATCAACAAACAAATTAATCAATACACAAACAAATGATTCAATAAATGAATAACCAAACAATTCAATCAATAGATAAACAAATAATTCAATAAATAAACAAACAGATGAATCAATACACAAACAAATAATTCAATAAATAAACAAACAAATGAATCAATACACAAACAAATGATTCAATAAATAAATATCAAACAAATCAATCAATACATAAACAAATAATTCAATAAATAAACAAACAAATGAATCAATACACAAACAAATAATTCAATAAATAAACAAAAAAATGAATCAATACATAAACAAACATTCAGTATATAAACAAACAAATGAATCAATACACAAATAAATAATTGAAAAAATAAAAAACAAACAAATCAATCAATACAAAAACAAATAATTCAATAAATAAACAAACAAATGAATCAATACACAAACAAATAATTCAATAAATAAACAAACAATTGAATCAATACACAAACAAATGATTCAATAAATAAACAAACAAATGAATCAATACATAAACAAATGATTCAATAAATAAGCAAACAAATGAATCAATACATAAATCAATGATTCAATAAATAAACAAACAAATGAATCAATACATAAACAAATGATTCAATAAATAAACAAACAAACAAATGAATCAATACATAAACAAATAATTCAATAAATAAAACAAACAAATGAATCAATACATAAACAAACATTCAATAAATAAACAAACAAATGAATCAATACATAAACAAATGATTCAATAAATAAACAAACGAACAAATGAATCAATACATAAACAAATAATTCAATAAATAAGCAAACAAATGAATCATTACACAAACAAATAATTCAATAAATAAACAAACAAATGAATTAACACATAATCAAATGATTCAATAAATAAACAAACAAATGAATCAATACATAAATCAATGATTCAATAAATAAACGACCAAATGAATCAATACATAAACAAATGATTCAATAAATAAACAAACAAACAAATGAATCAATAAATAAACAAACAAATGAATCAATACATAAACAAACATTCAATAAATAAACTAAAAAATTAATCAGTACATAAACAAATGATTCAATAAATAAACAAACAAACAAATGAATCAACACATAAACAAATAATTCAATAAATAAATAAACAAACAAATGAATCAATACATAAACAAATATTCAATAAATAAACAAACAAATGAATCAATACATAAACAAATAATTCAATAAATAAACAAACAAATGAATCAATACACAAGCAAATGATTCAATAAATAAACGAACAAATGAATCAATGCATAAACAAATCATTCAATAAATAAACAAACAAATGAATCAATACACAAACAAATGATCAATAAGTAAACAAACAAGTGAATCAATACATAATGAAATGATTCAATAAATAAAAAAACAAATGAATCTATACATAAACAAATGATTCAATAAATAAACAAATAATTCAATAAATTAAAAAACAAATGAATCAATATACATACAAATGATTCAATAAATAAACAAATAATTCAATAAATTAACAAACAAATGAATCAATACACAAACAAATGATTCAATAAATAATCAAATAATTCAATTAATTAACAAACAAATGAATCAATACATAAACAAATGATTCAATAAATAAACAAACAAATGAATCAATAAACAAACAAATGATTCAATAATAAAAAAATAATTCAATAAATTAACAAACAAATGAATCAATACACAAACAAATGATTCAATAAATAAACGAACAAATGAATCAATACATAAACAAATGATGCAATAAATAAACAAACAAATGAATGAATACATAATCAAATGATTCAATAAATAAACAAACAAATGAATCAATACATAAATCAATGATTCAATAAATAAACAAACAAATGAATCAATACACAAACATGTGATTCAATAAATAAACAAACAAATGAATCAATACATAAATCGATGATTCAATAAATAAACAATCAAATGAATCAATACACTAACAAATGATTCAATAAGGAAACAAATAATTCAATAAATAAACAAACAAATGAATCAATACACAAACAAATGATTCAACAAATACGCAAACAAATGCATCAATACACAAACAAATGATTCAATAAATAAAAAACATATGAATCAATACACAAACAAATGATTCAATAAATAAACCAATAATTCAATAAATAAAAAAACAGATGAATCAATACATAAACAAATGAATCAATACACATACAAATCATTCAATAAATAAACAAACAAATGAATCAATACATAAACAAATGATTCAATAAATAAACAAACAAATGAATCAATACACAAACAAATGATTCAATAAATAAACAAACAAATGAATCAATACACAAACAAATGATTCAATAAATAAACCAATAATTCAATAAATAAAAAACAAATGAATCAATACATAAACAAATGAATCAATACACATACAAATCATTCAATATATAAACAAACAAATGAATCAATACATAAACAAATGATTCAATAAAAAACAAAAAAATGAATCAATACATAAACAAACATTCAATAAATTAATAAACAAATGAATCAATATATAAATCAATGGTTCAATAAATAAATAAATAAACAAACAAATGAATCTATACATAAACAAACATTCAATAAATAAAGAAACAAATGAATCAATACATCAATCAATGATTCAATAAATAAACAAACAAATGAACCTAAACGCAAACAATTGATTCAATAAATAAACAATCAAATCAATCAATACATAAACAAATAATTCAATAAATAAACAAACAAATGAATCAACACATAAAAAAACATTCAATAATAAACAACCAAATGAATCAATACATAAAAAACAATCAATAAATAAACAACCGAATGAATCAATACATAAAAAACAATCAATAAATAAACAACCGAATGAAACAATACATAAACAAATGATTCAATAAAAAAACAAACAGATGAATCAATACATAAACAAATGATTCAATAAATAAACAAACAGATGAATCATTACATAAACAAATGATTCAATAAATAAACAAACAAATGAATCAATACATAAACAAATAATTCAATAAATAAACAACCAAATGAATCAATACATAAATAAATGATTCAATAAATAAACAAACAAATGAATCAATACATAAACAAATATTCAATAAATAAACAAACAAATGAATCAATACATAAACAAAGGATTCAATAAATAAACAAACAAATGAATCAATACATAAACAAATATTCAATAAAAACAAACAGCTGAATCAATACATAAATCAATGATTCAATAAATAAACAAACAAATGAACCTAAACGCAAACAATTGATTCAATAAATAAACAATCAAATCAATCAATACATAAACAAATAATTCAATAAATAAACAAACAAATGAATCAACACATAAAAAAACATTCAATAATAAACAACCAAATGAATCAATACATAAAAAACAATCAATAAATAAACAACCGAATGAATCAATACATAAAAAACGATCAATAAATAAACAACCGAATGAAACAATACATAAACAAATGATTCAATAAAAAAACAAACAGATGAATCAATACATAAACAAATGATTCAATAAATAAACAAACAGATGAATCATTACATAAACAAATGATTCAATAAATAAACAAACAAATGAATCAATACATAAACAAATAATTCAATAAATAAACAACCAAATGAATCAATACATAAATAAATGATTCAATAAATAAACAAACAAATGAATCAATACATAAACAAATATTCAATAAATAAACAAACAAATGAATCAATACATAAACAAAGGATTCAATAAATAAACAAACAAATGAATCAATACATAAACAAATATTCAATAAAAACAAACAGCTGAATCAATACATAAATCAATGATTCAATAAATAAACAAACAAATGAATCATTACACAAACAAATGATTCAATAAATAAACAACCAAATGAATCAATACACGAACAAATGATTCAATAAGTAAATAAGCAAACAAATGAATCAATATATAAACAAATGATTCAATAAATAAACAAACAAATGAATCATTACATAAACAAATGATTCAATAAATAAACAAACAAATGAATCAATACATAAACAAATGATTTAATAAATAAAAAAACATATGAATCAATACATAAATCAATGATTCAATAAATAAACAAACAAATGAATCATTACACAAACAAATGATTCAATAAATAAACAACCAAATGAATCAATACACGAACAAATGATTCAATAAGTAAATAAACAAACAAATGAATCAATACATAAACAAATGATTCAATAAATAATCAACCAAATGAATCAATACATAAACAAATGATTCAATAATTAAACAAACAAATGAATCAATACATAAACAAACATTCAATAAATAAACAAACAAATGAATCAATACATAAATCAATGATTCAATAAATAAACAAACAAATGAATCAATGCATAAACAAATGATTCAGTAAATAAACAAATAAATGAATCATTACATAAACAAACATTCAATAAATAAACAAACAAATGAATCAATACATAAATCACTGATCCAATAAATAAACAACCCAATGAATCAATACATAAACAAATGATTCAATAAATAAACAACCAAATGAATCAATACATAAACAAATAATTCAATAAATCAACAAACAAATGAATCAATACATAAACAAACATTCTATAAATATGGAAACAAATGAAGTAATACATAAATCAATGATTCAATAAATAAACAAACAAATGAATCAATGCATAAACAATTGATTCAATAAATAAACAACCAAATGAACTAATACATAAACAAACATTCAATAAATAAGCAAACAAATGAATCATTACATAAACAAACATTCAATAAATTAATAAACAAATGAATCAATACATAAATCAATGATTAAATAAATAAACAAATGAATCAATGCATAATCAAATTATTCAATATATAAACAAACAAATGAATCAATACATAAATCAATGATTCAATAAATAAACAAACAAATGAACCTAAACGCAAACAATTGATTCAATAAATAAACAATCAAATGAATCAATACATAAACAAATAATTCAATAAATAAGCAAACAAATGAATCAATACATAAACAAACATTCAATAAATTAATAAACAAATGAATCAATACATAAATCAATGGTTCAATAAATAAATAAACAAACAAATGAATCTACACATAAACAAACATTCAATAAATAAAGAAACAAATGAATCAATACATCAATCAATGATTCAATAAATAAACAAACAAATGAACCTAAACGCAAACAATTGATTCAATAAATAAACAATCAAATGAATCAATACATAAACAAATAATTCAATAAATAAACAAACAAATGAATCAACACATAAAAAAACAATCAATAAATAAACAACCGATGGAATCAATACATAAAAAACAATCAATAAATAAACAACCGAATGAATCAATACATAAAAAACAATCAATAAATAAACAACCGAATGAATCAATACATAAACAAATGATTCAATAAAAAACAAACAGATGAATCAATACATAAACAAATGATTCAATAAATTAACAAACAGATGAATCAATACATAAACAAATGATTCAATAAATAAACAAACAAATGAATCAATACATAAACAAATAATTCAATAAATAAACAACCAAATGAATCAATACATAAATAAATGATTCAATAAATAAACAAACAAATGAATCAATACATAAACAAATATTCAATAAATAAACAAACAGATGAATCAATACATAAACAAATGATTAAATAAATAAACAAACAGATGTATCAATACATAAACAATTGATTCAATAAATAAACAATCAAATGAATCAATACATAAACAAATAATTCAATAAATAAACAAACAAATGAATCAATACATAAACAAATAATTCAATAAATAAACAACCAAATGAATCAATACATAAATAAATGATTCAATAAATAAACAAACAAATGAATCAATACATAAACAAAGGATTCAATAAATAAACAAACAAGTGAACCTAAACGCAAACAATTGATTCAATAAATAAACAATCAAATGAATCAATACATAAAGAAATAATTCAATAAATAAACAAACAAATGAATCAACACATAATAAAACATTCAATAATAAACAAACAGATGAATCAATACATAAACAATTGATTCAATAAATAAACAATCAAATGAATCAATACATAAATAAATGATTCAATAAATAAACAAACAAATGAACCTAAACGCAAACAATTGATTCAATAAATAAATAATCAAATGAATCAATACATAAACAAATAATTCAATAAATAAACAAACAAATGAATCAACACATAAAAAAACATTCAATAATAAACAACCAAATGAATCAATACATAAAAACAATCAATAAATAAACAACCGAATGAATCAATACATAAAAACAATCAATAAATAAACAACCGAATGAATAAATACATAAACAAATGATTCAATAAAAAAACAAACAGATGAATCAATACATAAACAAATGATTCAATAAATAAACAAACAGATGAATCAATACATAAACAAATGATTCAATAAATAAACAAACAAATGAATCAATACATAAACAAATGATTCAATAAATAAACAAACAGATGAATCAATACATAAACAAATGATTCAATAAATAAACAAACAAATGAATCAATACATAAACAAATAATTCAATAAATAAACAACCAAATGAATCAATACATAAATAAATGATTCAATAAATAAACAAACAAATGAATCAATACATAAACAAATATTCAATAAATAAACAAACAAATGAATCAATACATAAACAAAGGATTCAATAAATAAACAAACAAATGAATCAATACATAAACAAATGATTCAATAAAAAACAAACAGCTGAATCAATACATAAACAAATGATTCAATAAATAAACAAACAGATGAATCAATACATAAATCAGTGATTCAATAAATAAACAAACAAAAGAACCATTACACAAACAAATGATTCAATAAATAAACAACCAAATGAATCAATACACAAACAAATGTTTCAATAAATAAATAAACAAACAAATGAATCAATACATAAACAAAAGATTCAATAAATAAACAAATAAATGCATCAATGCATAAACAAATGATTCAATAAATAAACAAACAAATGAATCAATACATAAATCAATGAATCAATAAATAAACAAACAAATGAATCAATGCATGAACAAATGAATCAATACATAAACAAATGATTCAATACATAAACAAACAAATGAATCAATACATAAACAAATGTTTCAATAAATAAACAAACAAATGAATCATTACATAAACAAATGATTCAATAAATAAACAACCAAATGAATAATATACAAGCAAATGAATCAATACATAAACAAATGATTCAATAACTAAACAAACAAATGAATCAATACATAAATCAATGAATCAATAAATAAACAAACAAAGGAATCAATGCATGAACAAATGATTCAATAAATAAACAAGCAAATGAATCAATACATAATCATATGATTCAATAAATAAACAAACAAGTGAATCAATTCATAAACAAATGATTCAATACATAAACAAACAAATGCATCAATGCATAAACAAATGATTCAATAAATAAACAAACAAATAAACAATACATAAACAAACATTCAATAAATAAACAAACAAATGAATCAATACACAAACAAATGATTCAATAAATAAACAAACAAATGAATCAATACTTAAACAAATGATTCAATAAATAAACAAACAAATGAATCAATGCATAAACAAATGAATCAATACATAAACAAATGATTCAATACATAAACAAACAAATGAATCAATACATAAACAAACATTCACTAAATAAACAAACAAATGAATCAATACACTAACCAATGTTTCAATAAATAAACAAACAAATGAATCAATGCATAAACAAATGATTCAATAAATAATCAAACAACTGAATCAATGCAAAAACAAATGATTCAATAAATATACAAACAAATGAATCAATACACAAACAAATGATTCAATAAATAAACAAACAAATGAATCAATGCATAAACAAATGATTCAATAAATAAACAAACAAGTGAATCAATGCATAAACAAATGATTCAATAAATAAACAAACAAATGAATCAATACACAAACAAATTAATCAATACACAAACAAATGAATCAATACATAAACAAACAAATTAATCAATACATAATCAAATAACTCAATAAATAAACAGTCAAATTAATCAATACACAAATAAATGATTCAATAAATAAACAAACAAATGAAACAATGCATAAACAAATGATTCAATAAATAAACAAACAAACAAATGAATCAATGCATTAACAAATGATTCAATAAATAAACAAACAAATGAATCAATACATAAACAAACAAACAAATGAATCAATACACAAACAAATGATTCAATAAATAAACAAACAAATGAATCAGGGTATAAACAAATGATTCAATAAATAAACAAACAAATGAATCAATACATAAACAAATGATTCAATAAATAAACAAACAAATGAATCAATGCATAAACAAATGATTCAATAAATAAACAAACAAACAAACAAATGAATCAATGCATAAACAAATGATTCAATAAATAAACAAACAAATGAATCAATGCATAATCAAATGATTCAATAAATAAACAAACAAATGAATGAATACACAAACAAATGATTTAATATATAAATAAACAAATGAATCAATGCATAAACAAATGATTCAATAAATCAATAAACAAAAAGTAAACCTACAACACATAAATAAAAGCACATCAAATACCAGTAACTTAATTAATTAATTAAATACATTAAACAATGAAACAAATAAAAATGAAATAAATTGAAAATAATCAAAAAATAAGCACAAAATCAAATAATCAATATATAAACAAATTAATTTAAAAATAAACAAATGATGAAGTTAAAATCATCTAAACAAATAATAATTAAGGAAATAAGAAAATGCACGAATTAATTAATTAACTTATCATTTAAGACTGTTTTGCCTGTCAGCGTCCAGTCAAGTCAGCAAGCCTCTGTTTACAAACAAGTCGCCTCCATGATCCCTTATTATCAGTTAGCACTGCATCCTCCTACACGCTCACTTTGAAATCGCTTGCCACGGTGGGTGAGTGGTTATCGTGTCGGACTAGCAGCCCCAAGCTAGCAGGTTCGCTCCTGGCCAGGGTAAGTGATTCTTGAAAGGCGGCAAAATTTACGACACGCATGTCTTACGATACTGGCATGTTAAAGAACCCATTTGAATTCAGTAGGCCGTGTTCATAATGGCAAAATTAAACTCGGGATTTTCCGCCAACACAAAGTTGCTCATTTCTCTACTAGAAAGCGCTATAGTTTCAAGGAGCTTAGATATCTAACCTCCTTGACTTTCACAGTGCTTCAAGGAACAACAAAATTTGACATGCTAGCTGCCCTCTGGGTGTCAAATAACAAAGCTTGCACCCGGCACCCGAGGCCATTCGATATTATAATTAATATTATTACATTGAAATCGTTCAACACTGAATCCTACCATCGCCTCCTAAGTCTACCTTTGCTTTTCTTACTCTCTACATGACTGACTGCGTGGGTCAGTGGTTACGTTCCCACCTGCTGTAGCCAAGATTCGAGGATCGAATCCTGGCGCACGGAGCCATGTCAGTTGATTTACTGGCACGTTAAAGATCCCCTTCGGGCAAAATTCCAGCACCCCGGTGTCTCTGTTGTTAAAAGCGACATAAAACCAACAGCATTATTATATTGCCCTCTGCAGCCGAACTTAGGTAATCTCTCCTCTAGAACTAAATATCATGCATTCTTGGCTGACACCCGTGAGGCCAAGGTTCGACTTCCGGCTCTGCCAATAAATTAAATTTCCATCTGAGGGCTCTTGGAAGTGGTTTTCCGTGGTTTTCCACTTCTACTCCTAGCAAATACCGGATTGATACCTAACATAAACCCAAGGCCACCTCATCCACAAAACCTAGAATCAATTACATTAATACCGTCAGCACAATTACACAGGTTATCAGACATATTCTACACACGCGGAGCTAAATGACCACAGTGTGGCAAAGGCCCTAAACGTATCAACAGCAGAATTATATTTCATGGCACCCAGCTACATGGTCGCGCTCGTTATATCGTGCACCACGCTCTCGAGGGCAGCTGCAGCATGTCCGGAGATTGTAGGTTCGAATCCCGCCACTGCTGGCGGATGTGGTATTTCCCCAGGTTTCTCCACACTTCCTCTAGGAAAATGCCAGGATAGTACCTTACTTGAAGTCTCGGGACGCCTACCTCATGTATGTCCCTAATACAGTTACACACACTACTACAGTCATCACACAAATACAGGTTATCAGACAGTTCAACACACAGTCAAGTACACGGAGATTGTAACCAAGATGTTCCCAGCCTCTCAAATAGTTTATCAGCAACAACTACAATAATATATTGGCAGAGTCGAGGTGGACCGGGATTATTTTGAAGTAATAGAAACCATTTTTCAGAGTTGCATAATAATAGAGTGCTTTACAGTCGGTCAACACGATTGTTCCCAATTATATTAGACAGGATGTACAAATATTTAACTACCCTAACCTGAAATAAATATTAATTAACACACTTTTGGCACAATGAAAATGGGGGCGCGAGTTGATTGGTCCTTTTTGTACAAATGACAGGGATGGTGGGTAAATACCCACCTTTTTGTACAAAGAAAAAGGGGGAGTTTAATTGGACCTTTTTGTACAAATAACAGAGAGGGGGGTATTAAGTTGGACCTTTCTTTGTGAGTGAGGGGGTATTTAATTGGACCCTTTCTGTACAAATAATAGGGGAGGGGGTATTTAATTGGACCCTTTTGTACAAATAGAGGGGTAGGGATAATTAATTGGACCTTTTTGTACAAATAAAGTGGAAGGGGTATTTAATTGGACCCTTTTTGTATAGATAACGGGGAGTGAGGGGGCATTTAATTGGACCTTTTTGCACAAATAATAGGAGGAGAGTGTATTTAATTGGACCTTTTTGTACAAATACAAGGGGAGGGGTATATAATGGGACTTTTTGGTACAAATAACAGGGGATGGAGGGAGGGGTATTTAATTAGGTGACATGTTACGATCGTCAGGCGATCATCATCAGATCACACGGAATTTAGAAACGAATTATAACCCTAATGTTTTTTTGCTAGTGACGTACAGTTCCCATAAGATCCGCATCAGTGGAACTAGACAAAAAAGCTGAAAGAGAGAATGAAGGATTACTCTCACCAGGTTTCAAGAGGACAATACATTAATTCAACACGGATAACAAGATTAGCCACCGCCAAAAAGACACAACCTAATGAGCGAAACTAATGTTAGCTAGTCTGTGGTAGGAAGTGACCGTACTGTGTCAGTGTACAATGAAATGGAATTAGAGAGAGAAATGTTTATCGGTTATGGAATTCGTCACGTCTCGCGCCACTGATCTGCTATCTTACTTTCACTGTTCTTGTGAGCGTGTGGTCAGTACTAGGCAAGAAACTAAGAGATAGTTGGAACATAATTGATAATAATTCAACTGTTAAAATAACACGTGTGTGGTTTCTAATAGGATTGAGAAGTTAAGCATTACTTGGGAGGAATACTGAAGCGCTTGTTCTAACAAGAAACGAAAACTGGAATATTTCGGGCACGTGATGCGGAATGAAGAATACAGGATTCTATAGTTGGTGATTCAGGGGATGATCTCAGGACAGTGGAGACCTGGCCAAAGGAGAATCTTATGGCTGAAGAACCTCAGGGACTGGTATGCGATGAACACAACGACCATTTTCCGTGTGGCAAACTCGAGGAATAGAATAGCAAAGATGACCGCCAAGAAGAGGAAAAGTAAATAATTATAATGGTACCTAATGAGTAGGTAAATAAATGATAATCCACCATTAAACTCAATAATGTAGTGAAACTAATTACTGTATAATATAATACCAGTTTCGGTTAACTTGTAACCTTCTTCAGTTAGACTAAAAAATATTAAACTCAGAACATGAATGTAACATTAAGATTCCATGCAAAAAGAGATGAAGACTGGAAATTAAATATTCACAATATTCTTCTTTACTCAGTAATCGTAGGCTTATCTCCAAATATTAACAATTCTATAAAAATATTGTTAAAAACGAAAATACTGCCTAATTAGAATAACTTGTTAGAGTATGGAAAAATATATAATGTAAACTTTCTTTAAATATCAGTTCAGTCTTAAAAACATATAAACATATATATTGCTTTTAAAAATGTATTTGAGGTTCTAAAGTATATAAATCTGCCTCTATGGAGTAGAAAACAGTATTGAAAAGATGTTCTTATGTTTTCAAAATATTATTATCACCGGTCGTTAATTTCGATGATTTGTAGATTCTTTGTAAAAAGGTTAAAAAAGATGGTATTGTTTTAGATCCCTTAGTTGGGGGGGTAGTTTAGGGATCTAAACATTAGTGTTATTGTGCTAATTTGGAAGGTGATTTCTAAATGATGGCGGCTTCCCGTATCTGGGAGAGCTTACCAGTGTAGCGTGTTGTTTGATGTTCAAATGCTAGGGGGTGTTCCTGCTAAGATGCAAGAGCCTCCTAGGGGATGAACCTCTGAATGTAGGCTAATATGCCAGCCTGTCAGCTGGGCAGAGTGGATGATATAACCGACGTGCTTGTGTCAGCGGCTTGCTGCTATGCGGTCGCGTGCGGGAAACACAATGAAGCCTGAGCAAGCAATTACTGGCTACTAGTCACGGTCAATCGTGACGGAGGTCAGGAAGGGTGTTAGGATGTGAAGAGGCGTGTAATTATGAATACAATGTGTAGTTTACTGACCAAGTGTTTATTGGTCAGTGAGTATGAAATTGTAAGTCCCTTTTTAGGGGAATGTAAATAATGTGAATAATGGTACAAGTTAAGTGTACAAGCTTGTGGATGGGTGTTACAAGGTAAAGGATATCTGAACACTTGCTGATGCTCACCTGATGATAGTAGCTGGAGCAGGGCCTTCGGCAACTCACACTGTATGACAGATACAGCTCCCAAAAGGCCTCACTTCTTATAGGTCCTGCCGTTGCACAGTCAGCATTCCATTGACATAGCTGTCCCAGTTAGTTATAGTGTTAATGTTTATGAGTGTGTTGCAAGTGGTTGGCTAACCTCCCGAGCTGGGTGGCCGCCCTTGCTGTGTAAAAGGTACTGTTCTGGACTTATGATGTTTGCCAGTTAGGGGTGGTTTTAATAGATGATGGGGGGTGGCTTTCAGGGGGTGCAGTCCCCCGGGCCTGTACAGTATATTATCTTTAACGGCCAGTGAATTAAAACTCAGCAAGTTGTCCAGGTTTGTACAGGTGCGCTTCATAAAAAGGGAGGTAGCGCGCAGTTCGCTACTCCTGTGGGGTCCGGGCGGGGACACCAAGAGCCCGCTGATGAGCCAGCTTGCTGTTCCTAGGCGAAATCCCACACAAGACACCGCATAAACCCAGAAAAAATGCTGAGTTTTAATTCACTGGCCGTGAAAGCGAATATACCATCTTTTTTGGAAGCCTTCATAGAGAGGTTATGGCTGCTTGAGTATTTATTTCTCGCAGAAAAGAGGCGCAGGTGCGCTTCATAAAAATGCGGTAGCGCGCACCAAGAGCCCGCTGAAGAGCCAGCTTCGTGTCCTAGGCGAAACCCCACAAAAGACACGGCACAAACCTAGAGAAATTGCTGAGTTTCAAGCTGATGTGACTGTGGATGTAGAATCTAATTGAAATTTCCTCTTCAATAAAATGCTTGTTTTGATATTGATGATTTGTACCTTCTTTTGAGAATTAAAATGATGAGGTTATGGATGTATAAATGTTTTTGAAACGCCTTCTGTGTTTTCAAAGAATTTCCTGATTGTATTTCACGTACTAGTCTATATTTATCTAATATTTCTTGAACATTAGGAGTGTATGAAAAAATGAATGAATGAATGAATAAATAAATATGACACAGATTCGGATGATAAGAAACAAAAAGTGGTCCAACAAATATCCTAATTTGTATTAAATGTTATAATTGTAATGATTATTTTCTTCATTGTAGCCTAGAATCCCTTCTCGTAACTTCTACATCATTTATTAACGTCATATTTCACCTTTTGAAATGCATTTTAAAACGGTCTCACTATCTGGACTCTACTTATATTGGTTTAACATTGTCTTTCCTGCAATGACCAGAAGTAAGGTTCGATAACCTTGCAATGTTTTTGAGAGCAGAGGTAAGTTAACAGTTTCATAACATATTCGCCCCAGTTCTAGACACTTTCTCCTGCTAATCAGACATGAGTTCTTCGATTCTTCTATACAGCATTAGAGCTCTCTTTTCCTAGCCTCCACCGTCGGATGACCCACATTTCAGGTACAGTCTCAAACAAGATGAAATCGCAAATACTTGCAATGAAAACAAGTAGCTTCGTGAATAGCCTCTATTCATATATTCTACTTACGGTATGTCAATTGCCTCTATGGACATACACAATTACAGTTTGATTTCTGTAATAGATTAGTAGATATTGAGAACGGTCTAAATATTTCGGAAGGTCACCATGTTGGATTTTTAGCCTACTTTCGATTTTTGCAAAAAATGAAAGTAGACTTATGAGAACACTACAGGGCGAAAAAAAGTGTGTCTGTCTGTGTGTATGTATGTGTGTGTGTGTGAGTCTCTGTGTGTGTGTGTGTGTGTGTACTCTGAATGCCTGTCCCCCTCCCTATCAATTCGAACACGGTGAACGCAAATTGAACGAAATTTGGTAGAAAGGTAGCACTAGCAAAGGTCACCTCAGTGTCATATTTATATAGCCGCCATATTGACGGAAACGTAATGGCGGCCACACAAATGTTCAAAGCTTAAATCAAATTACGACTAACCTAATCATCCGATCTCTACCAAATTCTGCAACAACATACCTCTATGGGGGCAGCATCCTTTGACCAAACTAATAGGTCATCAGCCTAATAGTTTGCGGATGGCGGCCATCTTTGTGTGAAAATTGATTGCCCCTATTAATTCGAACACGGTGAAACCGAATGGAATGAAATTTGGTGCAGAGGTAGCACTAGCAAAGGGCACCCCAGTGTCATGTTTTATATCACCGCCATCTTGACGAAAACGTAATGGCAGCCACACAAATGTTCAAAGCTTAAATCAAATTACGACTAACCTAACCATCCGATCTCTACCAAATTTTGCAACAACATACCTTTATGAAGAGAGCATCTTTTGACAAATCTAATAGGTCATTAGCCTAATAGTTTGCGGATGGCGGCCATCTTTGTGTCAAAATCGATTACCCCTATTAATTCGAACACGGTGAAACCGAATGGCATGAAATTTGGTACAGACGTAGCACTAGCAAAGGGCACCTCAGTGTCATGTTTTATATCGCCGCCATCTTGACGGAAATGTAATGGCGGCCACCCAAATGTTCAAAGCTTAAATCAAATTACGACTAACCTAACCATCCGATCTCTACCAAATTTTGCAACAACATACCTTTATGAAGGGAGCATCTTTTGACAAATCTAATAGGTCATTTGCCTAATAGCTTGCGGATGGCGGCCATCTTTGTGTCAAAATCGATTACCCCTATTAATTCGAACACGGTGAAACCGAATGGAATGAAATTTGGTGCAGAGGTAGCACTAGCAAAGGGCACCTCAGTGTCATGTTTTATATCACCGCCATCTTGACGGAAACGTAATGGCGACCACACAAATGTTCAAAGCTTAAATCAAATTACGACTAACCTAATCATCCGATCTCTAACAAATTTTGCTACAACATACCTTTATGGAGGAAGCATCCTTTGACAGATCTAATAGGTCATTAGCCCAGAGTTTGCGGATGGCGGCCATCTTTGTGTCAAAATCGATTACCCCTATTAATTCGAACACGGTGAAACCGAATGGAATGAAATTTGGTACAGAGGTAGCACTAGCAAAGGGCACCTCAGTGTCATGTTTTATATCGCCGCCATCTTGACGGAAACGTAATGGCGGCCACACAAATATTCAAAGCTTAAATCAAATTACGATTAACCTAATCATCCGATCTCTACCAAATTTTGCCTCAACATACCATTATGGAGGGAGCATCCTTTGACCAAACTAATAGGTCATTAGCCTAATATTTTGCGGATGGCGGCCATCTTTGTGTGAAAATCGATTCCCCCTATTAATTCGAACACGGTGAAACCGAATGGAACGAAATTTGGTACAGAGGTAGCACTAGAAAGGGCCACCTCAGTGTCATGTTTTATATCACCGCCATCTTGACGGAAACGTAATCGCGGCCACCCAAATGTTAAAGGCTAAAATGTAATTACGACCAACCTAATAATCTAGTCTCTACCAAATTTTGCAACAACAAATCTTTATGTGGGAAGCATATTCTGACCAAACTGCTAGATCATCAGCCCAATAGTTTGCAGATGGTGGCCAAGTATGTGTGCAAATCGATTCCCCCTATCAATTCAAACACGGTGAAACCGAATTGAACGAAATTTGGTACAGAGGTAGCACTAGCAAAAGGCACCTTAGTGTCATGTTTTATATCGCCGCCATCTTGACGGAAACGGAATGACGGCCACCCAAATGTTAAAAGCTTAAATCAAATTTCGACCATCCTAATAATTTGATCTCTACCGGATTTTGCAACAACATGCCTTTTTGTGGAAAGCATCTTATGACTGACTACAAGGTCATCAGCCCAATAGTTTGCAAATAGCGGCCATGTATGTGTGCAAATCCATTCCCCGGATCAATTCAAACACGGTGAAACCGAATTGAATGATTTTTTTTTACAGAGGTAGAACTAGCAAAGGGCACCTCATATTCATGTTTAATATCCCTATAGCACGTTGTATTTCAACGAGCTACTACAACCAACATTCAATTATACTCCTTGATAAGGACAAAGAGTTATAACAATACCCATGCATTTAGGAGAAAGTAGGCTATATGTTCTTTACTGAACATCTTGTTATACATGTAGGCCATAGAGTTATGCACTATCAGATGACGATTATTGCGTACGGTCATTATTCAAACGTTGACTTCGATCGCAGGATTAGAACACAATAAAAAAGAAATAAAGAAATAAAAAATTAATTTTAAAATTTCGCACAGCCACCATCTTGAGGTTATGTAAACAATTGAACTAAATTAGATGTCAAAGCATTACATTTGCTGTACCAAGTTTCACTGCGCTCGTATGGTTAAATCGCGAGAACAATCTATTTAAATGTTTCAAATTCACTTGGCCGCCATGTTCGTTTTGTACTTAACAGGCTTTTGAAAGTTTCAGGGTGATATCAGTAATAGTTTCTGAGATATGGATTGTCGGTGAAATATTTCGCACAGCCGGCATGTTGGATTAGTGAAAAGTAATAAAATTTGAACGGCACGGTCGGGGTGGGACATAATAGTACTATGACCTTAACGAGTTTCATTCAAATCGCTCCATTTCATCGTTATGCTTGAGTCAAAAGTTATGCGTTACGGAGACGGTGACGTCAAGCAGCCACGCGGGAAGCCTAAGTTAATGGGTAATGGACGGCGAGTGTGTGACGTCATGCAGCCACGCGGGAAGCCTAAGTTAATGGGTAATGGAGTCTGTTGAAAGAGTCCTGGGGCGTCGAGCGACCTGGGGCTTCGAGCGAAGCGAAAAGAAAACAGGGTGACTCCTAAAGAGGTGTACAAGATGCCAGATAAGAATACAGGGTGACTCCTAAAGAGATATACAAGACGTCAGATAAGAATCCAAGGTGACTCTTAAAGAGGTGTACAAGATGGCAGATAAGAATACAGGGTGCCTCCTAAAGAGGTGCACAAGATGTCAGACAAGAATACAGGGTGACTCCTAAATAGGTGTACAAGATGTCAGAGAAGAATACAGGGTGACTCCTAAAGAAGTGTACAAGATATCACACAAGAATACAGGGTGACATCTAAAGAGATATACAAGACGCCAGATAGGAATACAGGGTGCCTCCTAAAGAGGTGTGCAGGATGTCGGAGCAAATTACAGGGTGACACTTAACGAAGTGTACAGTATGTTAGATTCGATCAAATACAGGGTGCAAATACAGGTTTGCAAGATATCAGATTCAAATAATGGGTGACCCTCAAAGAGTTGTAAAAGATGTCAGACTCAAATACAGGGTGACCCTTAAAGAGGTGCCCGCGCGGGAAGACTAAGTTAATGGGTAATGGAGTCTGTTGAAAGAGTCCTCCTGAGCCTTTCTAACATGTGTAGCATTTGTAGCATGCGTCATTTGAAATGATATAACGTCTAGTCTTTCAGACTGACTGTAATTTTTTATAGGAGGGCAACACACATACGCACACACGATCACACACAGAAAAAATGTGTTCTCATAACCCTATTTTTTCATAAATGAAAATAGGCTAAAAATCCCTCGCGGCACGCCGGAAGGCGGAGGTAGATTTCACCGGGAAAACAAAAATATTTCGAATTCACCAAATTAGCCAGTATTGTTGCATAGCTACAAACTTTACACCTGTTTAACAACCGAGAAGCTCCATCATCTTATAATTCCAAAAACATTTTGCTCGCCCCTAGGTGTAAGAAAAGGTCATGTCAAAAATATTCAGACAAAAGTTTTAGGTAATGTTTAGAGAACTATTGACCAGTTTAAACTGTTTTGATAATTTGCCTATTGAGGGAGGTGTGATATTTAAAACCAAATTTCGAAAATCATTTCCGACCATTATGCAGTTTTGGAAAAACAGTCTAAAATCGCTTGTTTCTTTAATCGATTTACGTTTGATTCAAATCCTAGCCTACCTAACTTATTTACATAATTCTTTCTTTAATGTGTTCCTTGGTTCGATACCCTGAGGCGTCTTTTCATTATTTTGAAAAATCTTCACACCGGAAGAGCTCAAGTGAAACATTGTATTGACTCACACTAGCAGTCGTAGTGTTACAAAAGGCAAACTGCTAATCTAATCGGCCGGATATGGTTGAGTTTTATTGAATCACACTAGCGCTCGTAATGATAGAAGAGGCAAACTGCTAATCTAATCGGCCGGATATGGTTGAGTTTTATTGAATCACACTAACGCTCGTAATGATAGAAGAGGCACACTGCTAATCTAATCGACCGGATATGGTTGAGTTTTATTGAATCACACTAACGCTCGTAATGATAGAAGAGGCACATTGCTAATCTAATCGCCCGGATATGGTTGAGTTTTATGGAATCACACTAACGCTCGTAATGATAGAAGAAGCGAACTGCTAATCTAATCGCCCGGATATGATTGAGTTTTACTGAATCACACTAACGCTCGTAATGATAGAAGAGGCACACTGCTAATCTAATCGACCGGATATGGTTTAGTTTTATTGAATCACACTAACGCTCGTAGTGGTAGAAAAGGCAAACTGCTAATCTAATCGACCGGATATGGTTTAGTTTTATTGAATCACACTAACGCTCGTAATGATAGAAGAGGCGAACTGCTAATCTAATCGCCCGGATATGGGTAAATTTTATTGGATCACACTAACGCTCGTAGTGGTATAAAATGCAAACTGCTAATCTAATCGCCCGGATATGATTGAGTTTTACTGAATCACACTAACGCTTGTAATGATAGAAGAGGCACACTTCTAATCTAATCGCCCGGATATGATTGAGTTGTATTGAATCACACTAACGCTCGTAATGATAGAAGAGGCACACTGCTAATCTAATCGACCGGATATGGTTTAGTTTTATTGAATCACACTAACACTCGTAGTGGTTGAAAAGGCAAACTACTAATCTAATCGACCGGATATGGTTTAGTTTTATTGAATCACACTAACGCTCGTAATGATAGAAGAGGCGAACTGCTAATCTAATCGCCCGGATATGGTTGAGTTTTATTGAATCACACTAACGCTCGTAGTGGTATAAAATGCAAACTGCTAATCTAATCGGCCGGATATGGTTGAGTTTTATTGAATCACACTAACGCTCGTAATGATTGAAGAGGCACATTGCTAATCTAATCGACCGGCTATGGTTGAGTTTTATTGAATCACACTAACGCTCGTAATGATAGAAGAGGCACACTGCTAATCTAATCGACCGGATATGGTTGAGTTTTATTGAATCACACTAACACTCGTAGTGGTTGAAAAGGCAAACTACTAATCTAATCGACCGGATATGGTTTAGTTTTATTGAATCACACTAACGCTCGTAATGATAGAAGAGGCGAACTGCTAATCTAATCGCCCGGATATGGTTGAGTTTTATTGAATCACACTAACGCTCGTAGTGGTATAAAATGCAAACTGCTAATCTAATCGGCCGGATATGGTTCAGTTTTATTGAATCACACTAATGCTCGTAATGATAGAAGAGGCACACTGCTAATCTAATCGACCGGATATGGTTTAGTTTTATTGAATCACACTAACACTCGTAGTGGTTGAAAAGGCAAACTACTAATCTAATCGACCGGATATGGTTTAGTTTTATTGAATCACACTAACGCTCGTAATGATAGAAGAGGCGAACTGCTAATCTAATCGCCCGGATATGGTTGAGTTTTATTGAATCACACTAACGCTCGTAGTGGTATAAAATGCAAACTGCTAATCTAATCGGCCGGATATGGTTGAGTTTTATTGAATCACACTAACGCTCGTAATGATTGAAGAGGCACATTGCTAATCTAATCGACCGGCTATGGTTGAGTTTTATTGAATCACACTAACGCTCGTAGTGGTATAAAATGCAAACTGCTAATCTAATCGGCCGGATATGGTTGAGTTTTATTGAATCACACTAACGCTCGTAATGATAGAAGAGGCACACTGCTAATCTAATCGACCGGATATGGTTTAGTTTTATTGAATCACACTAACACTCGTAGTGGTTGAAAAGGCAAACTACTAATCTAATCGACCGGAAATGGTTTAGTTTTATTGAATCACACTAACGCTCGTAATGATAGAAGAGGCGAACTGCTAATCTAATCGCCCGGATATGGTTGAGTTTTATTGAATCACACTAACGCTCGTAGTGGTATAAAATGCAAACTGCTAATCTAATCGGCCGGATATGGTTGAGTTTTATTGAATCACACTAACGCTCGTAATGATTGAAGAGGCACATTGCTAATCTAATCGACAGGCTATGGTTGAGTTTTATTGAATCACACTAACGCTCGTAATGATAGAAGAGGCACACTGCTAATCTAATCGACCGGATATGGTTGAGTTTTATTGAATAACACTAACGCTCATAATGATAGAAGAGGCACACTGCTAATCTAATCGACCGGATATGGTTGAGTTTTATTGAATAACACTAACGCTCATAATGATAGAAGAGGCACACTGCTAATCTAATCGACCGGATATGGTTGAGTTTTATAGAATAACACTAACGCTCGTAATGATAGAAGAGGCACACTGCTAATCTAATCGACCTGATATGGTTGAGTTTTATTGAATCACACTAACGCTCGTAATGATAGAAGAGGCACACTGCTAATCTAATCGCCCAGATATGGTTGAGTTTTATACACTAACGCTCGCAATGATAGAAGAGGCACGCAGGTAATGTAATCGACCGGATATGGTTGAGTTTTATTGAATCACACTAACGCTCGTAATGATAGAAGAGGCACACTGCTAATCTAATCGACCGGATATGGTTTAGTTTTATTGAATCACACTAACGCTCGTAGTGGTAGAAAAGGCAAACTGCTAATCTAATCGCCCGGATATGGTTGAGTTTTATTGAATCACACTAACGCTCGTAATGATAGAAGAGGCACATTGCTAATCTAATCGACTGGATATGGTTGAGTTTTATTGAATCACACTAACGCTCGTAATGATAGAAGAGGCACACTGCTAATCTAATCGACCGGATATGGTTGAGTTTTATTGAATCACACTAACGCTCGTAATGATACAAGAGGCACACTGCTAATCTAATCGCCCGGATATGGTTGAGTTTTCGGTGAACAATTATCACTCTACCGCGTGTCAACATGGCAGCACCTCTTAAGAAACGTTTAGTGTGTCCTTTACGTTTGGAAAAGTGGAGAAAAAAAGGGAAATTAGTTACAAATACACCAACAATAAGATTCAATGATGAACAGACTTCGAGTCAGCAATCGAACGATACCAGCCTAACTAAAGGCGCAATGTACGTAAATTATCCAGTCCGTATCTCCTAAAGTGTACTACAATGAGGCTCATTATAACACTGTTTTTCATTATGAAACAGTTTCTCCCACCAATCAGAGCTCAAGAAACAGTTGTTTGACCAATTAAATAATTAGATGCGATGAGTTCCACGGCCTTCTAATTTAAATTTTACTGCCCGGCCTAGTGTCATAGTAGGGTAATCGAGGAGGCCATGGTCAAATACAATGCATTCTCTGCGTCTCATGCGCTCTGTTCAGTACATAAAACTGGCGAAATCTCGACAGATATTTATGAATATTTATGTTCGAACATAAAATAGTTAAAATAATTATCGTCGAACATAAACAGTCGTATGAAACTCGCCTATAATGGTAATTAAGACACTCGTATGGAAATTATAAAACTCGCATACGCTCGTTTTATAAACATACTCGTGTCTTAATTATTGCCGTTATAGGCTCGTTGCATAATGTACTATTTCAACATTGTGGTTCTAACCTGAACTGTGGAATTTTTCCCTAAAAATTCAATTTTTTCCATCCCTTCGGTCAATGGTTGATGATATCAAACAACTTGAATAGGATGAGTTTTTGGCTCTTATCCGAGGAATAGTATGAACTTTGAATGGATTCGAATATTTTAATATTTAGAATGTTATAGTGATCTTTCATTATTTGAAAACAGTCCCCTCACCATTTCCCCACCGTTAGTTCAATTTCGCGCATTAACGAATTTGATCGAGATTTCTAATTGTATAGATACCCGAGTGTATAAGATCCGCACCACTCTTCGGGGTTTTAAGAGCGTTAAAAATCCCTCAGTATGCCTTCCTTTGGTGGGGAAGTAAAGCCGGCGGTTCCATGTCATAGATTCATGGCATGTTAAAGAACCTTCCACTAATTACACCTGTGTGAAGCTAAATTGTATAGGTTAAGAATGTAAACAACACTCTTAGGTTCCTACGTTCGTTGCCAAGAGCCGACTGCGGTGGCGTCTAGTATCTAAGTTATGAACTAGTAGTCGTTGACGGTGGCGTTTGGCAGCAAAAGTAGGAACTATTTTAAAAATTCAAAAGTCTGCAGTTCTTACTTGAATTAAAAAACAGATAACACACACTAATACAGCCATCACAATTAACACCTGTTATCAGACAGATTCTACACACACCCAAAGTACACGGGGCTACATGACCGCGTTGTCGAAGCCCCTAAACTGAAGAACCAACCAACTCTTCGGGGGGGGGGGGGGGTTCTTTCTTGAGAGCATCTCCACGCTCGCGAGCCTCGGGTTGAAAAATCCAGTCTAAATGTAACGAGAGAATGAGTGGAATTTCCGGACAAATGTCAATCCCATTCTACAGCGAGAGCCTGCCTTATAGATCGAAGCTTCGTCTACGCCGTGAGACGGGTGAACCGCGTTCAGTCAGGTCAAACAGAGAACCAAACTCCTAACATGGATGTCTTGAAACGTTTGTGAAAAGCATTTCGACGGTGCCGCCCTGATTAGTGACATTCTCAGGACAGGTTCTTACTGCATGACAATGCAAAACCCTGTGCTGCTTTTATCTTTTTTCTATTATTACCATCCCTCATCCGCCATATTCCCCGACCTCTCCCCTTGCGATTATTTCTTGTTTCCGCGAATGAAAAGGTGACTGAAAGGAAACATTATCATGAAGATATCGCAGACATCCAACGAGCTTAGGTACATCGCAGTTGACAATTTCCCTGCTTGCTCCTGAGATCTCCAGAAATATTGACAGTTGTGTATAGATAACCAAGGGGACTACTTCGAAAGGAGCTAGGATCATTACTGATCTTGGCAAGTGCATTCATTTCTGACAAGTACATATAAGCCGCCCCATGTATAAGGTGCGCTCAAAAAGTAACGAGCCGGAGGCTGTAATGCGCAATCCGGTGACGACATCGGCTAATCCTGGCGTGTGTAACGAGTTGTGGTCCGACCAGAGCGTGGAAGGTCAAACCCCGTCGCTAGGGGGCACGCATGCACGTCACGTGACGATACAAAGCGAGCAGCAGCATGCATCAATCGTCCAACGCTGCCAGTCGCATTGCATACTGTGACATGGAGGCATCAAACGAAGAGCAAAGAGGTATTGTTCGGTTTCTGATAGCGAATGGAGTAGGGGGAACGGACATTCATCGCCGAATGTCACAAGTGTAAGGCGAACACTGCATGTCCCTTGCAAGGGTCAAGGCGTGGCACAAGCGCTTCAGGGAAGGACGGGTGTCGTTAGCCGATGATGCCCGGTCTGGGGCATCCCCCTGCATTACCGATGACAACGTCCAGCTGGTTGATGCACTCATTGCCCAGGACCGCCGAGTGACAGTGAACGCCATAGCCGCCGTGGTCGGATTGAGCGTCGGAAGTGTGCACACCATCATGAAGGAACGACTGCACTTGCGGAATGTGTGTGCCCAATGGGTGCCCGACAGTCTTCAACCACACCAGGAAGCATGTCGAATGGCCTACTGCCTTGGTCTTCGTTGAACGATTGATACATGCTGCTCGCTTTGTATCGTCACGTGAGTGCACGCGTGCCCTCTAGCGACGGGCTGTGACATTCCACACTCTGGTCGGAACCACACCTCGTTACACACGCCACGATTAGCCGATGTCCTCACCGGTTTGCGCATTACAGCCTCCAGCTCGTTACTTTTTGAACGCACCTTATACCTTAAATTAACGCATTAAGCTTTAGCCCACTCTGCGGGGGAAGTTCTTTTCTCCTTTGTCGTTCACTGGAAATATTATTGTGAGCATCCCTACGCTCGCGAGCCTCAGGTTGAAAACTCCACTCTGAATGTAGCGAGTGAGTGAGGGTGGACTAAAAATTCATGAATACCAACATGCCCCATGTGATGTGATGTGATGCGATGTGCATGTGTAGACATATTAGCTATAAATATTGATCAAGCACGAGAAAGGACGGTGCAGTATAGTGCTGTATAATAATACGTTAATGTTTAGCATTCCCGTGTTCACACTTCTCACGCTTTCATTCTGTACGTCGTCTGGTTTCCTTCCCGGCATCCTACCCCTATGTTGGGTACACTGGTTTTTATATAAAGTGTAGGTTTGCATGCCAGTTCTTCCGAGCTTTTTCGCAACCATATATCCTCGTGAAACTTGGGGCGTATGAAATTTTATGGATATTTAACATGAATGGATGATTCACGTGCTCCTTAGGGGGCTGAACGAATATAATAATAATAATAATAATAGCGTTCAGTCGGTCAATACAAAAATAATACCAATTACTGGAATATGTGAAAAATAACCTGAAATAAACTACATGTGATTAAGATTTGTATATATTGTTACAGAATGATATGTTTCGCTCATCAAGCGAACATCATCAGTTCCACATATGCAAGACAAATAGCCTTACAAAACACTGCCAAATCTACAGTTACGCCAACCAAACTAAAAGAAAATCCGTCAGAAAATTATTACTGATAAATATTAAGTATCCGTAGCGTAGCGGTCAGCATGGTTAGCTGCCGCCCCGGAGGTCCTGGGTTCGATTCCCGGCTCTGCCACGAAATTTGAAAAGTGGTATGAGGACTGGAACGGGGTCTACTCAGCCTCAGGTGGTCCAAATGAGTAGAGGGGGTTCGATTCCCACCTCAGCCATCCTCGAAGTGGTTTTCCGTGGTTTCCCACTTCGTCTTCGGGCAAATGCCGGGATGGTACCTACTGTCAGGCCACGGCCGCCTCCTTCCCTCTTACTAGCCAATCCATTCCTATCTTCCATCCCTTTCCATCCCTCATGAGGCCCCTGTTCGCTTTGCAGGTGAGGCCGCCTGGGCGAAGTGCTGATCACACCTCCCCAGTTGTATCCATCCCGACCAGATGTTTCAAGCTCCAGGACACTGCCCATAGAGGCGGTAGTGGTGAGTTCCCTCGCTGAGTCCGTGGGAACCAACAACCTAGAGGGTAAATTGACAAAATAAAAAAAATAAAATAAATAAATATTAAGCAGCGATAAAAAGAACTAAGTTACTTATTTTAATGTTGCTTGCCACGGTGGGTGAGTGGTTAACATGTCGGATTACTAAACCCAAGCTTGCAGGTTCGCTCCTGGCCGTGGTAAGTGATTTTTTTTGAAAGGCGACAAAAATCACGACATGGATGTCATACACTGTTGGCATGTTAAAGAACCCATTTGAATTCAATAGGCCGTGTTCAATGGCAAAATTAATCTCGGGATTTTCCGCCAACACAAAGTTCTTCCATTCTCTACTAGAAACCGCTGTAGTGTCAAGGAACTTAGATAGCTAACCTTCTTGACTTTCATAGCGTTCAAAGGAACGAGGAAATTCGACATGCAAGCTGCCCTCTGGGTGTCAATTAACAAAGCTTGCACCCGGCACACGAGGCCATACAATATTAATATTATTATGATTTTAATGTTGTAAAACTTAGAAATAACGATCCCGTCAACAAAACAGTATTCCTCCCCCAAACTAATCTATCAAGGTGTAGCTGTCATACACAAGGGAACCGGGAAGTGTGCATTGCTGAAAAACGCTTATCATGGTACCGTATTACATCCATTTAAAAATAAGGTTTTCAATCATTTTTTTTTTCAATTTTTTTCTCAGACTTTATCAGGGCATATCCTTTAATTCACAACAGTTTTATTGCTCTAAATGAAAAACACTCAAGTAAATAGGTCATAAATTTAACAAAAAGTCGTAAAATTTTTGAAAATTTAGGTACAATTTCTGAGAACATTCTTCAAAATTTGGTCATGAGATTTTTACATGATATTTAACCACTGATAATCGACCTTGATGACTAAATTCATCTTCCGAACTGAAATAGATTTCAGTAAAAAAAATTACCATACTCAAAAAAATCTGCCAAATTCCAAAATATATATATATATATATATCTTCGAACCTATTTCAGTTACGGTAGTTTAGTGGTGTAACTAGGATTAGCTTCTGGAGGAGGATGAGCCGAGTCAAATCAAAACTAATACTACTCTTTATAGGACACAACTATTTTCACATTTTCATGTGTAACATCTTTGCACTCGGTTGCTGGATATATTTTTGGGAGTGATTTTAAAAATGGGACGGAAGTGGATCGGATGGAAGTGTGTATGACACACTGCCAGCTGGATCGCATTGCTAAACACTTTCATTCTGACGGTAAACGCTCGTGCGAACTCTGGTGTCAACTGATTGAAACAAAGCACATGGCACATGTTCGATGTCTTCGTATCAGTATTTAAATGATAAAATGCTTTAATATGAAACATTGTACGTAGTCGGCATTGCCGGAATTATGTTTCTGCACAATCGCTATTCAAATATTAACCCACATAACGGTAATGCAGTCATCAATATATTATAATATAATCGTTGTGTTTATACGAGAACTGAGCAAGCCTTCATGAACTATTGCTGAATACATTCTCTTTACTCACAAGAGGGCCTGTTCATAAGGCGTTTTAAACTCAATTTCACGCAGGAACATTATCGAAACAAGCAAAATATAAATGAAACTTAATTCCGTGATGCAGTATTATTGGTACGTAAGTAGTATAGGCGGCGGTATGGGACAGACAAATTACGTGTGGTCACTTTTGACCATTAAAATTCTATTAAAAAATAATGGATAAAGTGACCTTAAACATCATTAAAAATTATCGATCAAACATATGGTTACAAGTAACCATTACAAATCTTCCAAACAATTATGGTTACAAGTAACCATTACAAATCTTCCAAACAATTATGGTTACAAGTAACCATAATATTATGGTTGAATTTTATGGTTGAAATTAACCATAAAAGGTATACAATATTTCGTATTACTTTATGGCAGAACGTAACCATAAAAACAATTAAAATTATGGTTAAAAAATAACCTCTAAATTGCCAGAATCTTTTTAAATTCTGGTTAAAAGTAACCATTAAACTTAACAAAAAATTAACCATGATAATTATGGTTAAAGGTAACCATAAAACACAATCAAAAGTTATGGTTATTCTATATCTAAAAATCAGTCGTAAAAAGTTATGGTTAACGTAGCCATAAAATTACCAATGTTATTTTTAATAAAATATGGTTAAAAGTAACCATAAAAATGACTCTAATATATAAATGACAAAGTTATGCTTACCTCCACCTATAAAACGTAACACAAATTTATCCTACAGCCACCTAAAATAATGGCTAAAATTAACCATTGAAAATTCTAACGATGTTTTTCAAAATAATGGTTAAAACAAGGCTAAAATTATCAGTAACTTTTTAAAAGATTATGGATAAAACAAGGGCTAAAGTTAAGGCTAAAATTTCTAATAACTTTTTTTAGAAACAATGGGCAGAATAATGGCTAAATTTAAGGCTAAAATTATTAGTAACTTTTTAATGAATTAAGGATAAAATAATGGCTAAAACAAGGGTGTAAATAGCTATAAAATAATATGTACACTATTATATTTAGTACCCCCAAGGAAGTGTATCAATTATGTTGTCTTCTTCTTTCTGGATGAAACGCTTGTCGTAGTCGACTTTAAATTCTTTGGCAATATTTTTATTTACAAGGCTTTTTGTTTTCGTATCTCTTGTTATCATGTTATTGCTTATAACAACCTTATTATTAGAATCTTGTATTAACTCGGTCATTGTCTTCATGTTAAGTTTTTTGGCATTTTCGTGGTTGAGAGTAAATCCTTTGATATTGGTAACCTGTTTGCCTTTATATGTTTCGTACGCATAACTCTTAGGACCTGTGCTTATCCATTCATCCCCGTAATCATCTTTTCCGAATTCGTCAGTCCATTCGCCGAGCATACAACCGGTCTCTACGGTCTTTGTTCCATCATCTATGTAAACAACACTATCAGTGTCATAATAAACTACTGCCTTTCCTAATCTATCAAGCATATCGTATAATCTTATTCTAGCATTGGAAGTGGTGAAAGCTGCCACAAATATGTTCGTATTTGTGCTATTTTCTACATAGAAATCATTGTAGTGGTATGTTACCTCAATTACTTCATCATTGATATAAACCACATTAGTTATTTCTATCTTATCATCTAATAACAATTTGTACCACCTCTTAGGGTCATTAATAAACTCTGTTTGTGACAAGTTTTGCCTCTGACCGAACTTTCCCCAAAGAGAATTTAAGCATATTTTAGCAACAGCTCGCTTACCTGAATTAGGAGTTATATTATCTATATCAAGCTTGATGCCTTGATTTTTCTTGATAACTCTTGCGTATTCTTTTTTGGACTTGTAATCATCACCCGGAGGACTAGTTTCTAGCTTAATTTTCATAAACGTTTTAATGTAGTCCCTGAAAAGCTTATTACTTTTCTTTTTAAAATTCCATACTTCATAAACTTCTAATATTTTGTAGCCTTTCTCTAGAGCTTTATTAAGTTCGATTGTAGTCCAAGTTCCAAGAAGCGCCCTTTCTTTATCACTGTGGTTACAAGGTCCTACCTTTTCTTTCGCACATTTCCCACACAGAGAGAACATCAGCTTATCTAACTTTACAGGAAGGACTGGATGATAAAGACCTTTTGGAAGAAGAACTTTACATTTAACTAAACCAAACCAGTCGGTATTGTATTTTTCTGGCTTAAATATTTTAGTAGGGTGCCCTACAGGGTACATGTCGTAAAACATGACTGTTGGGTATAAACTGCATATATCTATATATCTCAGCTTTTTTCCAGAAACTTTTAACTTTGAGGCGTTTGTCCTACCACCGAAGAATGCGTCCCTGGGGTTTAAAGGTTCCACAACATCTATGGTTTTATCTAGACTCCTTTTGTAGTCTTTAAAATTTTTCCATTTGCAGCTCCACATTTCAACAACCTTGTACCCGGAATTTTTAAGAGCTTGTGTTCGCTCTATAGTTTTTGTAAGCAAGTCATCCATAGTTTCATTGTTGACATTGTTAATGGTATCGCCTGAGTAGCAGTCGGGACAACCATGCCAAAAACAACCATGATATTGGTACACAGTTTTAGTCTTATAGTCGTACCCATCGACTTTGGCTCTACAAATTGTGACCTCGCCACCGTTTAATGCGTGTCGAACATTAGGGAACGAACTTAACCATGCTATAGACTCCTTACTGAACATCTCTTTTTTCTGCTCCTTAACTACTGCAATCGTGTCTTCTTTAAGGAATTTTGACCTGTAAATTGCCATACAATCACTGGCTATAGTTATGTATTGGAAGGGGTCTATATTTGCTATTTCTAAAAATGACTGTCTAAAGGCGAGGCAACCTCGCCGTAATATATCGACATCTGAATGACAATATTCGGCTAATTCTTTCTTAAAGTCAAACACGTAGTTTTCTTTCACTTTCTCAGCGTGCCATTCTAAGAATACTTTTCTAGCATCAGGTTTCATTGTATCAACACCATAGTATTTAGTAGCTGGAATGGACCCTACGTAATTTTGATTTTCTTTCTTGTTGACAAAGTGTGGAAAATACCCCTTTTTTAGTTCATTTAGTCCAAATGTTTTTGGGAAAGGATGCGAGACCTCCTTGGATAAAGTTTATGCTGTCAATTATTCTGAGCCTTAGGGCTGGTATTTTGAGCTCCATAATTTTAGACCCTTGGTAAATAGTTTTAGGCTTAATGCCATTATTGACGCAATATTGTAAAATAAAATGCGCATCATAACCTTTTGCATTGTGTGCTATACACGTAAAACCTTTGTGGTTGTCTGATATTAGCCACTGACAAAATTCGTCATTTTTTAGGAAAGCCCGCCTAACACCATTAAAGTCATAAACGGATACAAAGTTTGGGACGTGTACTCCGGTATCTTGTTCAGCTTCGTAATCGAAAAAGTAGTAGTTTTCCGTGTAAGTGCACCATTTATATCGCTTATCAGCCTTTCCATTGCAAATACAATCTTCCATACAGTATCCCCCACGGTTTTTCTTTCCTTGCATATAACATTGGTGCTCGTCTCTTTTCACGATATCATTACAATTCCAACACTTAGAGTACCCACAATTGTGCTTATCACTTCTGTTACATATCTTATTACACTTTTTGCACTTGTAAGCTACCTCACACACTCTCTCATGGTTATCAACGCAATCTTTACCAAAACAATATCTATTGCACTTTTTACAGTATACTCGGGGTCGCATACCTTCTGGGAAATCATGTTTTGGGCACAAACACAAATTACACACATTTTTATCTTTTTTACACGAGTGCTTGTCCTGATGATCGTAAGGTATATCACATTTTTTGCAGTAATATGAACTTCCATAAAAACCTCGTATATTATTAATGGAATCATAATGGTCGTTATGCAAGTACAAATAAATTGTTATCGCGTCATTTACACCTGAGGAATGGATTACCTTGTTAAAATGGGCAGCCGAAACAACTTTAATCCGAACACCCATGAGATATGCAACACTTCTAATATCGTCTAAACTAAACCCATCTTCACAGTTCTTTCCGAATCTTGTGCATAACTCTTTTGCTAATTCTTCCTGCAGGCCACGTCCTTTCCTAATGTAGGTAATTTCATTATCAGTTAATGTCCTGTCCAATATATTTTTAGTTTCATAGGTTAGGGCTGTGATTATTGCTCTTGGTCCGCACAGTTTATCGGTGTTGGTTATTTTGTTTATGCTTCTTTTAGCCATAACTGGTGCATTCTTGGAATACACGGTACCAGAGATTAAGATTTTCAATGCTTTTGCATGTTCTTTCCTTCCTCTTTGTCAAACACCAACAGTGATCTTCTGTTTTCTTTTAGGGGTTCAGGTCGCTTATATTTTGTATGAGTCTGTTCCAGATATATATTCTGTGACCCACCTAGCGTCATATAACAACGAATCTCTGAAGCTCTTCAACTCTTCCTCGCGCAAGAGGAATTCCATATCCATTTGGCTACCAGATCCTGTTACCATCGCCAGCTATTTTCTCCTTGAGCAAGAGGACTACGTCCACTTCTTTACTCATCATGCTGCGCTAGTATCAACTGTTATCAACTCTTTGAAGACCAGCTCAGCAAGAGATCATTTTTTTGTTTTAAAGTTGGCAATGCTTATATGTTCTCCTTTTGTCTCCTACCCCCCACTCTTTTCCCCTTCCTTGGTCCCTCCGTGCTCCGTTGAGCAGCTCTCACTTCTCAGTCTGCAGTTGACTCGGTCAGTTAAAGCTCCCCTCGAGCTAGCTTCCTCAATCCAAGAGGCACACACTCTTCTACGCCATGTTGGCTAGGTAGTCATCAACGGAAACTTCGACTTCAACATGAAATCAAGATAAGTACCATTTTAAAAGTTTTAACCTCATCTTCATGGTTTTAACTTCCACGTGCTTTTAATTATAATTTATAGACAGTGTGAAATTATTTACTTTGGGGCAAAATCATTCTTCGTGGGATTTGCCATGTTGAGCTTTTGCTTGTATAAGCCAACCTTACTAAAAAGAGCTTTTCTTAAGCTATTTAAATGAGAAATCCTCTTACTACGTGGGATATTACCTAATACCCGCTGTCTATAATTATAAAGCTAGTTCCTCCGTTGGATTTTCTCAACCCCATTTTCTGCTAAGGTCGTTCTGGAACCTTCGAGATCTTGTACTCTATCTGCGAGTCTTGCCGTCAAGTATTGTTCACGCACTTGTGAAAATACTAGTAAAAATGAGGAATCTTCCTTAAATTACTGCAATAGCGAACTTTCTTCCCCCGTTGGAACATTCTATGGCGCATTTAATTGTAAATCACAACTTTTTCAAGAAATAGACTCTCACCTATATAGTGCAATCAGTTATTTCCATAATTGCAATAACTTTCTTTCTCATAAACTTCAGTGTTTCTATAGTGAACTTTGCATCCATCTTTATAGACTACAGTGATAACCAGTGCTTGCTCCACGTTTCTACCGCGTCGCGCTCGTCCGTTTACATTAAATACGGCCATGAACATTGAGCCTATATCCCAATGATCTTTCCTCAACCTTCTACTAACAACCATTATTAATAAAATTGTAACTTTCTATAAGGCGTCACTCACGAAGTGCCCTTCCAACTTTGCTAGTTTAACATTAATTAAATTCTGCATAATTGCTTGTGTGATACAAGTTTCAAATCACATTGTTCCTTTCCTATAATCCGGGAAAACATTTCTTTAAACTCTTGAGCGAGTCATGTTCAGGTTTCACGAAATGGAAACTGTCCCATTTGGCTAGTGATTCCTGCTCAAACTTGGGAAGTCTAGAACTTTCCTTTTCACTTTCTTCAGGTTTCACAGTAAGTGACCTGCTCTTTTTTGTATAATTCTCATATCGTAATTCTGTATAAATATAAGAAGTTGTAGGAACTTCCATCTTATTTTTCATGTTTTTATTATTGTCATTTTCGAAGTTGTCACTTTCTCTAGAATATTCTCTCAAGAATTTCTTAAGGTACACTCTTTGTACTACAATTCACTTTCCAACTTTGATTACTTCATTGTTTATTTGTTAAAATCTTATAAAGATTTTAGAAACATGTAAGGTTTGAAACCTTGTAAATTGTCAATTGCCTGGAGCAAACGTTTAATGTTGAGAGGTCTGCGACCCCATTTGTTGAAAAGTTTAAATGAACTATGTTTGTCAAAAGTATATTACACGTTTGTTAATTTCCTCAAACTTCTTTGAATTGTCAAATAAATTAAATATTTGTTTTTGGATTCATCATTTCTCTGATACTACAGTTAGGCAGGATCCTGGCTTTCCTAGCTCTTCCTAGGTTTATGCCCTCGTTCATACTCAATAAAGCTTTTACTATCTGTCTGGCCAGACCATCACCCTTCCCTATAGTACTTTTATTCGTGCTTGGGAGGAAATACACTAAAGCCTTTCTCTGGCAAACTGCCCAAGTCTTAGCTGCGGTTCCCGTCAGCTTCGACCAAGCTCGTACCCACTTTAGGTATCCGAGCACGGACTTGCGGTGGCAACCACCTTTAAATGTATTGAAAGTCAAATTCATAACTTTTGTGGGACTCTCCTCCTATTTTTCTATCCTTTTTCTCCAATCCAAAATCTACTTCCTTCTCCTAATCATCTTCCCTTGGTGGGTGGGTTATTCCTCAGCTAATAAACTACCCAAACTTTGGTACCAGAAACCCGGGAGAGTCCATTTGCTATTGCTGTTGTTTGTCAAGTGTCATTTGACAATACTCTGCAAATTATTAATATCTGCTTTGGATCTTTCAGCTATATCTACGTCATGCAAAGCCTGTGAACGGGAAAGAGGCCGCTCTTGTCTCCTATGGTGTGTCCTGTTCTTTCTACCCATTCGCTGCTGCCAACTTCACAGCATCTCCAAAGTTCTACAGTTTCGTGAGTTGTATTTCAATTTATTCTCTTTATCATGGCTCCTACTGAAAAAGATGAAACTCTCATTGCTAGACGTTCTTCCTATAAAGGGCAACTCACTAGATTCAGAAATTTTATCAACAAGTTAAATCCCGCCGAGTGTGATTTAGACATCTTGACACATCGCCTTAAGTTGTACGAACGGTCTTATGATTATTATGATCAAATTCAAACCGAGATTGAATCCGCTTGCCCAGAACTTCAATCGGATCGGGACGAGGTCGAACCCTTGTACTTTGAAGGGATTGCAAAAGCCCACCAACTGATCCGCAATATCTCAGAACCGGACACTAAGGTCATCAATCCGGCCCAGTTCGCACCCGCTTCAGTTCACGAGAACAAACCGAAACCGTTACTTCCTAAGATAAGCCTACCGCACTTCTCAGGCAAGGAAGGTGAATGGTATTCTTTTTACGAACTTTACTGCTCCCTAATTCATGAAAATATCGAGATCCCAGACATACATAAATTTTACTTCCTCCGTACTTCTTTGGAATGTGAGGCCTTAGCCTTAGTGGAGTCACTGCCTTTAAGCGCAGACAACTACCACATCGCCTTTAATCTCCTTAAAGAGAGATATGGCAATTTACGTTTGAGTGTAGCTCGCCACATACGCAGTCTCTTCAGCCTGCCAGCCGTCAAACCTAATGACGTCACCTCTTTAAGGGACCTCTTAGATTCTATACAGTTGAATGTAAGAGCATTATACCAACTTAAGCAGCCTGTCCAAACATGGGACACCATACTCATTCATTTGGCTACATCAAGATTCGATTTTTCAACTTTAAAGGCTTGGGAAATTGAACTCGCTCGCAAGGAAGAATTTTCCTTCGAACACTTAATCTCGTTTCTTAACAGCCGATGCCAAGTCCTTACAGCACTCGCATTTCAGTGCGAAAAGGTCGAAACGAATCAGCAGTGTCAAATTTTTGAGAAAAACCTTGCTTTTTCAAAGGGACATCAGCCCCCATCTGTCGAGAACAAGCAAACCCGTTCTTCTTTCAATCATGTAAGAGAAGATATCAGGCCGCTCAACAAATCGTTAAAATGCACGCTCTGTAAAAAGCTTCACACATTGTATTCGTGCAAATCCTTTAAAGAATTGTCTGTCGAAGATCGAAGGAAGTTTGTCTTCAATAGCAAACATTGTTTCAATTGCTTGTCACCTAAGCATTCTTCTTCGAACTGTACGTCATCAAATCTCTGTTTCCATTGTAAAAAACCGCATCATTCTTTATTGCACATTCACGATAAATCGAGGTCATCAGTACCTGCCTCTTCAAGCTCCATGCAGAGCAGCTCCGAACAAACTAATGCTTCTTCCTGCATTTCTAATGCCGAAACTTCTTACAGTGCGCAAACCCTTTTGACCACTGTACAATTCGAAATCCAAGATAAATTTGGAAATTGGTTTAGAACCCGTGGTCTTCTCGATTCCGCTTCAACTCATAACTTTGTTTCGCAATCGTTGATTAAAAAACTAGGTCTTTCGTCATCGCCCACTTCTATCAGTGTGACCGGCATTGACAATTTGAAAACTCAAGTCTTGCAGTCTTCAAAATTGAAAATCAGAGACGTTTGCCAAAGAAACACCAATCGTAATGTAAACTGTCTCATTCTTACCAGTATTGGCAAGGACACTCCAAGTCACTCTATTAATACCTCCGGATTAAAGATTTCTTCGCACTTAAGGTTAGCTGATCCTCAGTTTAATGCTCAAGGTCCCATTGATGTACTTTTCAGTGCCAATGTTTTTTGGAAGTGCATTCGCAAACAAACACGCAAGTTATCTTCAACCGTGGTCGCCAGAGACACCGATTTTGGTTGGGTTATTACTGGTGAAATTCAGCATTCCAGTGTTCAAACCAAAGCGCAATGTCATTTCGTTACAGCTGACATAAATCCCATTTCTGAAAAAGAGAACGCTCATGTTTCAGATCTCAATATTTTTGAAAAACACTTGCCGAAACGATGTCTCATCGTGAACAACTACGCTACCTCTGTAAGTTGTTTAAATGGTTTTTCCTTCTTCCCGCACAAGATAGCAATTCAAGTTCGCCTTGCTTTGTGTTATTTCGTTTACCTTCTCATGTCATTTTTTATAGCAGGTAATTGCTTAAACTCTTTCTCGAAAACCATCTTCCCCTTGTGTAAAACCATGGCTATCAGTCACCATCACTTCGCTGTAAGCTATGTTTCACTTCTTTCGTTATTTAGAAGGATGGCCACGGTCGGCTCCTCCCCCCTTCCTCACAATTGGAAGCCGCTTTTGAAACCGCTTGAAAATCTGAATTCTATAACATCAAGAATAACTATTCTTATGCATAACCTTCTTCTCAATGTCCCAGCTTTTCTTCTCTGTTCGGAAGAATTAAGCTTCTTTCTGTTGAAAATTGTCCGATTTCGTGATCCTCTCAATTATGCGAAATTGATTTCCTACTCTGTTTCATACGTCTTTAAATTGTTTTTTCACGTCCAAGTTACGATTGACTGCATGTCGTACAACCTGAATATCTGCTTTAAGTAACAGCTGATTCAACAAGTGTTGTTTGTTTATTCCGAACTACTTGTTTTTCAAACTTGTTTGTATACAAGCCTGGATAACGCCAAGTTGTTGTTTATTTCTTGTACGCTTGACAAAGGTCAAAACAAGTTTCTCTTATCTCAACTCTGGCTGATTGCCAAGCATTGTCTAGTGAGCCGCTCCTGCAAGTACAGAAGTCGTTCACCTACTTCCCAAAATAAACTTGTTCCAGTTAAGGACTCTTTCAGCTATTTATATGCCTTATCTCCCTTTACTATGTGTGTCAAGGCCGCGCTTGCCTGCGTCTTTCACTTACTCATGCTCGTATTCTATAACTGCTTCGTTCCTTGTTTCAAAACTTCGTTGCGTATTTCTCACGCGCTCATGTATTTCACTTTGCTTTCATATTTTGAAATCTTAATGTTCATTAATGAACAAACTGGTTTTTTCTCGTCGTCACATTCGATGTGTTTTTGCATTTATACTTGTTATGTCACGTTTCTCGCTGACTTAAGTATTTTTCTGAGTAACCCCTTTGATACTCATTATGACTTAAGGTCATTGTTTATGGCTACTAGGTTGTTACCTATGGCGTTCTTGCTTTCTACTCGCATAGTTTCTTTGTTTATTTGGTATATTCTTGTCCTGAATAGATGTACTTGTTTCTATACGCTTTGTTTAAACTTGTCAATTCTTCTTTCTCATCGTATCGCAATCTTTACTAGTGCTTTATTTCTCTCAGCTTCCAGCTATTTCGTGATTGAAAGTGTTGATAATTCTCGCCTTTTAACTCCGCTTTCCAATGACCCTGATGACCTCCTTCCACTTACACCTGGTCGCTTCCTTACACGCACTTCTCTCTCTGCCCCTCCTCCCCTTCCTAATTCTTTCAGGGATTCTGATTTACCTATTGTTTGGCGTAAACTTGAAGCCCTCCGCAATTCCTTTTGGAAGAGGTGGAACTTGGAATATTTAACTTCCTTGCAAGGGAGACAGAAGTGGTTTCTTTCCAGTCCCGACATTAAAGTGGGGGACTTGGTCTTAGTTAGGGATGTTTCACCCCCCCCTAGTCTGGCCTTTTGGAAAAGTGACCGAGTGTTACCCTGGAAGAGATTGGAGAGTCAGGGTAGTCAGAGTCTTAACTATTAATGGTCCGATCACAAGACCTCTGTCTTTGATCTCTCCATTACCTTCAAATGTTTACTTGTTTTTCTTGTTCCCTGTTGGTGTTTTCCCCTCCCAGTATGGTGCATTCTTGGAATACACGGTACCAGAGATTAAGATTTTCAATGCTTTTGCATGTTCTTTCCTTCCTCTTTGTCAAACACCAACAGTGATCTTCTGTTTTCTTTTAGGGGTTCAGGTCGCTTATATTTTGTATGAGTCTGTTCCAGATATATATTCTGTGACCCACCTAGCGTCATATAACAACGAATCTCTGAAGCTCTTCAACTCTTCCTCGCGCAAGAGGAATTCCATATCCATTTGGCTACCAGATCCTGTTACCATCGCCAGCTATTTTCTCCTTGAGCAAGAGGACTACGTCCACTTCTTTACTCACCATGCTGCGCTAGTATCAACTGTTATCAACTCTTTGAAGACCAGCTCAGCAAGAGATCATTTTTTTGTTTTAAAGTTGGCAATGCTTATATGTTCTCCTTTTGTCTCCTACCCCCCACTCTTTTCCCCTTCCTTGGTCCCTCCGTGCTCCGTTGAGCAGCTCTCACTTCTCAATCTGCAGTTGACTCGGTCAGTTAAAGCTCCCCTCGAGCTAGCTTCCTCAATCCAAGAGGCACACACTCTTCTACGCCATGTTGGCTAGGTAGTCATCAACGGAAACTTCGACTTCAACATGAAATCAAGATAAGTACCATTTTAAAAGTTTTAACCTCATCTTCATGGTTTTAACTTCCACGTGCTTTTAATTATAATTTATAGACAGTGTGAAATTATTTACTTTGGGGCAAAAATCATTCTTCGTGGGATTTGCCATGTTGAGCTTTTGCTTGTATAAGCCAACCTTACTAAAAAAGAGCTTTTCTTAAGCTATTTAAATGAGAAATCCTCTTACTACGTGGGATATTACCTAATACCCGCTGTCTATAATTATAAAGCTAGTTCCTCCGTTGGATTTTCTCAACCCCATTTTCTGCTAAGGTCGTTCTGGAACCTTCGAGATCTTGTACTCTATCTGCGAGTCTTGCCGTCAAGTATTGTTCACGCACTTGTGAAAATACTAGTAAAAATGAGGAATCTTCCTTAAATTACTGCAATAGCGAACTTTCTTCCCCCGTTGGAACATTCTATGGCGCATTTAAATGTAAATCACAACTTTTTCAAGAAATAGACTCTCACCTATATAGTGCAATCAGTTATTTCCATAATTGCAATAACTTTCTTTCTCATAAACTTCAGTGTTTCTATAGTGAACTTTGCATCCATCTTTATAGACTACAGTGATAACCAGTGCTTGCTCCACGTTTCTACCGCGTCGCGCTCGTCCGTTTACATTAAATACGGCCATGAACATTGATCCTATATCCCAATGATCTTTCCTCAACCTTCTACTAACAACCATTATTAATAAAATTGTAACTTTCTATAAGGCGTCACTCACGAAGTGCCCTTCCAACTTTGCTAGTTTAACATTAATTAAATTCTGCATAATTGCTTGTGTGATACAAGTTTCAAATCACATTGTTCCTTTCCTATAATCCGGGAAAACATTTCTTTAAACTCTTGAGCGAGTCATGTTCAGGTTTCACGAAATGGAAACTGTCCCATTTGGCTAGTGATTCCTGCTCAAACTTGGGAAGTCTAGAACTTTCCTTTTCACTTTCTTCAGGTTTCACAGTAAGTGACCTGCTCTTTTTTGTATAATTCTCATATCGTAATTCTGTATAAATATAAGAAGTTGTAGGAACTTCCATCTTATTTTTCATGTTTTTATTATTGTCATTTTCGAAGTTGTCACTTTCTCTAGAATATTCTCTCAAGAATTTCTTAAGGTACACTCTTTGTACTACAATTCACTTTCCAACTTTGATTACTTCATTGTTTATTTGTTAAAATCTTATAAAGATTTTAGAAACATGTAAGGTTTGAAACCTTGTAAATTGTCAATTGCCTGGAGCAAACGTTTAATGTTGAGAGGTCTGCGACCCCATTTGTTGAAAAGTTTAAATGAACTATGTTTGTCAAAAGTATATTACACGTTTGTTAATTTCCTCAAACTTCTTTGAATTGTCAAATAAATTAAATATTTGTTTTTGGATTCATCATTTCTCTGATACTACAGTTAGGCAGGATCCTGGCTTTCCTAGCTCTTCCTAGGTTTATGCCCTCGTTCATACTCAATAAAGCTTTTACTATCTGTCTGGCCAGACCATCACCCTTCCCTATAGTACTTTTATTCGTGCTTGGGAGGAAATACACTAAAGCCTTTCTCTGGCAAACTGCCCAAGTCTTAGCTGCGGTTCCCGTCAGCTTCGACCAAGCTCGTACCCACTTTAGGTATCCGAGCACGGACTTGCGGTGGCAACCACCTTTAAATGTATTGAAAGTCAAATTCATAACTTTTGTGGGACTCTCCTCCTATTTTTCTATCCTTTTTCTCCAATCCAAAATCTACTTCCTTCTCCTAATCATCTTCCCTTGGTGGGTGGGTTATTCCTCAGCTAATAAACTACCCAAACTTTGGTACCAGAAACCCGGGAGAGTCCATTTGCTATTGCTGTTGTTTGTCAAGTGTCATTTGACAATACTCTGCAAATTATTAATATCTGCTTTGGATCTTTCAGCTATATCTACGTCATGCAAAGCCTGTGAACGGGAAAGAGGCCGCTCTTGTCTCCTATGGTGTGTCCTGTTCTTTCTACCCATTCGCTGCTGCCAACTTCACAGCATCTCCAAAGTTCTACAGTTTCGTGAGTTGTATTTCAATTTATTCTCTTTATCATGGCTCCTACTGAAAAAGATGAAACTCTCATTGCTAGACGTTCTTCCTATAAAGGGCAACTCACTAGATTCAGAAATTTTATCAACAAGTTAAATCCCGCCGAGTGTGATTTAGACATCTTGACACATCGCCTTAAGTTGTACGAACGGTCTTATGATTATTATGATCAAATTCAAACCGAGATTGAATCCGCTTGCCCAGAACTTCAATCGGATCGGGACGAGGTCGAACCCTTGTACTTTGAAGGGATTGCAAAAGCCCACCAACTGATCCGCAATATCTCAGAACCGGACACTAAGGTCATCAATCCGGCCCAGTTCGCACCCGCTTCAGTTCACGAGAACAAACCGAAACCGTTACTTCCTAAGATAAGCCTACCGCACTTCTCAGGCAAGGAAGGTGAATGGTATTCTTTTTACGAACTTTACTGCTCCCTAATTCATGAAAATATCGAGATCCCAGACATACATAAATTTTACTTCCTCCGTACTTCTTTGGAATGTGAGGCCTTAGCCTTAGTGGAGTCACTGCCTTTAAGCGCAGACAACTACCACATCGCCTTTAATCTCCTTAAAGAGCGATATGGCAATTTACGTTTGAGTGTAGCTCGCCACATACGCAGTCTCTTCAGCCTGCCAGCCGTCAAACCTAATGACGTCACCTCTTTAAGGGACCTCTTAGATTCTATACAGTTGAATGTAAGAGCATTATACCAACTTAAGCAGCCTGTCCAAACATGGGACACCATACTCATTCATTTGGCTACATCAAGATTCGATTTTTCAACTTTAAAGGCTTGGGAAATTGAACTCGCTCGCAAGGAAGAATTTTCCTTCGAACACTTAATCTCGTTTCTTAACAGCCGATGCCAAGTCCTTACAGCACTCGCATTTCAGTGCGAAAAGGTCGAAACGAATCAGCAGTGTCAAATTTTTGAGAAAAACCTTGCTTTTTCAAAGGGACATCAGCCCCCATCTGTCGAGAACAAGCAAACCCGTTCTTCTTTCAATCATGTAAGAGAAGATATCAGGCCGCTCAACAAATCGTTAAAATGCACGCTCTGTAAAAAGCTTCACACATTGTATTCGTGCAAATCCTTTAAAGAATTGTCTGTCGAAGATCGAAGGAAGTTTGTCTTCAATAGCAAACATTGTTTCAATTGCTTGTCACCTAAGCATTCTTCTTCGAACTGTACGTCATCAAATCTCTGTTTCCATTGTAAAAAACCGCATCATTCTTTATTGCACGTTCACGATAAATCGAGGTCATCAGTACCTGCCTCTTCAAGCTCCATGCAGAGCAGCTCCGAACAAACTAATGCTTCTTCCTGCATTTCTAATGCCGAAACTTCTTACAGTGCGCAAACCCTTTTGACCACTGTACAATTCGAAATCCAAGATAAATTTGGAAATTGGTTTAGAACCCGTGGTCTTCTCGATTCCGCTTCAACTCATAACTTTGTTTCGCAATCGTTGATTAAAAAACTAGGTCTTTCGTCATCGCCCACTTCTATCAGTGTGACCGGCATTGACAATTTGAAAACTCAAGTCTTGCAGTCTTCAAAATTGAAAATCAGAGACGTTTGCCAAAGAAACACCAATCGTAATGTAAACTGTCTCATTCTTACCAGTATTGGCAAGGACACTCCAAGTCACTCTATTAATACCTCCGGATTAAAGATTCCTTCGCACTTAAGGTTAGCTGATCCTCAGTTTAATGCTCAAGGTCCCATTGATGTACTTTTCAGTGCCAATGTTTTTTGGAAGTGCATTCGCAAACAAACACGCAAGTTATCTTCAACCGTGGTCGCCAGAGACACCGATTTTGGTTGGGTTATTACTGGTGAAATTCAGCATTCCAGTGTTCAAACCAAAGCGCAATGTCATTTCGTTACAGCTGACATAAATCCCATTTCTGAAAAAGAGAACGCTCATGTTTCAGATCTCAATATTTTTGAAAAACACTTGCCGAAACGATGTCTCATCGTGAACAACTACGCTACCTCTGTAAGTTGTTTAAATGGTTTTTCCTTCTTCCCGCACAAGATAGCAATTCAAGTTCGCCTTGCTTTGTGTTATTTCGTTTACCTTCTCATGTCATTTTTTATAGCAGGTAATTGCTTAAACTCTTTCTCGAAAACTATCTTCCCCTTGTGTAAAACCATGGCTATCAGTCACCATCACTTCGCTGTAAACTATGTTTCACTTCTTTCGTTATTTAGAAGGATGGCCACGGTCGGCTCCTCCCCCCTTCCTCACAATTGGAAGCCGCTTTTGAAACCGCTTGAAAATCTGAATTCTATAACATCAAGAATAACTATTCTTATGCATAACCTTCTTCTCAATGTCCCAGCTTTTCTTCTCTGTTCGGAAGAATTAAGCTTCTTTCTGTTGAAAATTGTCCGATTTCGTGATCCTCTCAATTATGCGAAATTGATTTCCTACTCTGTTTCATACGTCTTTAAATTGTTTTTTCACGTCCAAGTTACGATTGACTGCATGTCGTACAACCTGAATATCTGCTTTAAGTAACAGCTGATTCAACAAGTGTTGTTTGTTTATTCCGAACTACTTGTTTTTCAAACTTGTTTGTATACAAGCCTGGATAACGCCAAGTTGTTGTTTATTTCTTGTACGCTTGACAAAGGTCAAAACAAGTTTCTCTTATCTCAACTCTGGCTGATTGCCAAGCATTGTCTAGTGAGCCGCTCCTGCAAGTACAGAAGTCGTTCACCTACTTCCCAAAATAAACTTGTTCCAGTTAAGGACTCTTTCAGCTATTTATATGCCTTATCTCCCTTTACTATGTGTGTCAAGGCCGCGCTTGCCTGCGTCTTTCACTTACTCATGCTCGTATTCTATAACTGCTTCGTTCCTTGTTTCAAAACTTCGTTGCGTATTTCTCACGCGCTCATGTATTTCACTTTGCTTACATATTTTGAAATCTTAATGTTCATTAATGAACAAACTGGTTTTTTCTCGTCGTCACATTCGATGTGTTTTTGCATTTATACTTGTTATGTCACGTTTCTCGCTGACTTAAGTATTTTTCTGAGTAACCCCTTTGATACTCATTATGACTTAAGGTCATTGTTTATGGCTACTAGGTTGTTACCTATGGCGTTCTTGCTTTCTACTCGCATAGTTTCTTTGTTTATTTGGTATATTCTTGTCCTGAATAGATGTACTTGTTTCTATACGCTTTGTTTAAACTTGTCAATTCTTCTTTCTCATCGTATCGCAATCTTTACTAGTGCTTTATTTCTCTCAGCTTCCAGCTATTTCGTGATTGAAAGTGTTGATAATTCTCGCCTTTTAACTCCGCTTTCCAATGACCCTGATGACCTCCTTCCACTTACACCTGGTCGCTTCCTTACACGCACTTCTCTCTCTGCCCCTCCTCCCCTTCCTAATTCTTTCAGGGATTCTGATTTACCTATTGTTTGGCGTAAACTTGAAGCCCTCCGCAATTCCTTTTGGAAGAGGTGGAACTTGGAATATTTAACTTCCTTGCAAGGGAGACAGAAGTGGTTTCTTTCCAGTCCCGACATTAAAGTGGGGGACTTGGTCTTAGTTAGGGATGTTTCACCCCCCCTAGTCTGGCCTTTTGGAAAAGTGACCGAGTGTTACCCTGGAAGAGATTGGAGAGTCAGGGTAGTCAGAGTCTTAACTATTAATGGTCCGATCACAAGACCTCTGTCTTTGATCTCTCCATTACCTTCAAATGTTTACTTGTTTTTCTTGTTCCCTGTTGGTGTTTTCCCCTCCCAGTATGGTGCATTCTTGGAATACACGGTACCAGAGATTAAGATTTTCAATGCTTTTGCATGTTCTTTCCTTCCTCTTTGGCAAACACCAACAGTGATCTTCTGTTTTCTTTTAGGGGTTCAGGTCGCTTATATTTTGTATGAGTCTGTTCCAGATATATATTCTGTGACCCACCTAGCGTCATATAACAACGAATCTCTGAAGCTCTTCAACTCTTCCTCGCGCAAGAGGAATTCCATATCCATTTGGCTACCAGATCCTGTTACCATCGCCAGCTATTTTCTCCTTGAGCAAGAGGACTACGTCCACTTCTTTACTCACCATGCTGCGCTAGTATCAACTGTTATCAACTCTTTGAAGACCAGCTCAGCAAGAGATCATTTTTTTGTTTTAAAGTTGGCAATGCTTATATGTTCTCCTTTTGTCTCCTACCCCCCCACTCTTTTCCCCTTCCTTGGTCCCTCCGTGCTCCGTTGAGCAGCTCTCACTTCTCAATCTGCAGTTGACTCGGTCAGTTAAAGCTCCCCTCGAGCTAGCTTCCTCAATCCAAGAGGCACACACTCTTCTACGCCATGTTGGCTAGGTAGTCATCAACGGAAACTTCGACTTCAACATGAAATCAAGATAAGTACCATTTTAAAAGTTTTAACCTCATCTTCATGGTTTTAACTTCCACGTGCTTTTAATTATAATTTATAGACAGTGTGAAATTATTTACTTTGGGGCAAAAATCATTCTTCGTGGGATTTGCCATGTTGAGCTTTTGCTTGTATAAGCCAACCTTACTAAAAAAGAGCTTTTCTTAAGCTATTTAAATGAGAAATCCTCTTACTACGTGGGATATTACCTAATACCCGCTGTCTATAATTATAAAGCTAGTTCCTCCGTTGGATTTTCTCAACCCCATTTTCTGCTAAGGTCGTTCTGGAACCTTCGAGATCTTGTACTCTATCTGCGAGTCTTGCCGTCAAGTATTGTTCACGCACTTGTGAAAATACTAGTAAAAATGAGGAATCTTCCTTAAATTACTGCAATAGCGAACTTTCTTCCCCCGTTGGAACATTCTATGGCGCATTTAATTGTAAATCACAACTTTTTCAAGAAATAGACTCTCACCTATATAGTGCAATCAGTTATTTCCATAATTGCAATAACTTTCTTTCTCATAAACTTCAGTGTTTCTATAGTGAACTTTGCATCCATCTTTATAGACTACAGTGATAACCAGTGCTTGCTCCACGTTTCTACCGCGTCGCGCTCGTCCGTTTACATTAAATACGGCCATGAACATTGATCCTATATCCCAATGATCTTTCCTCAACCTTCTACTAACAACCATTATTAATAAAATTGTAACTTTCTATAAGGCGTCACTCACGAAGTGCCCTTCCAACTTTGCTAGTTTAACATTAATTAAATTCTGCATAATTGCTTGTGTGATACAAGTTTCAAATCACATTGTTCCTTTCCTATAATCCGGGAAAACATTTCTTTAAACTCTTGAGCGAGTCATGTTCAGGTTTCACGAAATGGAAACTGTCCCATTTGGCTAGTGATTCCTGCTCAAACTTGGGAAGTCTAGAACTTTCCTTTTCACTTTCTTCAGGTTTCACAGTAAGTGACCTGCTCTTTTTTGTATAATTCTCATATCGTAATTCTGTATATATATAAGAAGTTGTAGGAACTTCCATCTTATTTTTCATGTTTTTATTATTGTCATTTTCGAAGTTGTCACTTTCTCTAGAATATTCTCTCAAGAATTTCTTAAGGTACACTCTTTGTACTACAATTCACTTTCCAACTTTGATTACTTCATTGTTTATTTGTTAAAATCTTATAAAGATTTTAGAAACATGTAAGGTTTGAAACCTTGTAAATTGTCAATTGCCTGGAGCAAACGTTTAATGTTGAGAGGTCTGCGACCCCATTTGTTGAAAAGTTTAAATGAACTATGTTTGTCAAAAGTATATTACACGTTTGTTAATTTCCTCAAACTTCTTTGAATTGTCAAATAAATTAAATATTTGTTTTTGGATTCATCATTTCTCTGATACTACAGTTAGGCAGGATCCTGGCTTTCCTAGCTCTTCCTAGGTTTATGCCCTCGTTCATACTCAATAAAGCTTTTACTATCTGTCTGGCCAGACCATCACCCTTCCCTATAGTACTTTTATTCGTGCTTGGGAGGAAATACACTAAAGCCTTTCTCTGGCAAACTGCCCAAGTCTTAGCTGCGGTTCCCGTCAGCTTCGACCAAGCTCGTACCCACTTTAGGTATCCGAGCACGGACTTGCGGTGGCAACCACCTTTAAATGTATTGAAAGTCAAATTCATAACTTTTGTGGGACTCTCCTCCTATTTTTCTATCCTTTTTCTCCAATCCAAAATCTACTTCCTTCTCCTAATCATCTTCCCTTGGTGGGTGGGTTATTCCTCAGCTAATAAACTACCCAATAACATCTTTAGCAATATTGACTATTTTCTTACGCTTTGCTCCTTTGCCTCTGGGAATTTTGTAAACCTCGAAGTGAAAAGTGGTATTGTTAATATCTACATTTTCATTAGATGTTATTATTCTTTCAATCTGGTCAAGTAGATGTGAAGCATTAACTTTTCTTTTTCTTTTTGATGAAATCATATGGTTAAAATTATTATTTTCTGCAACTACTTTCATCTGATCACCTGGCTTAAAATCAGTTAGTTTTCTTACTTCTTTTATGGCTGCATGCACACCTTTTCTGACCGCTTTCATTTGTTCTATTGGTTTTCCTTGCAAATCTTTTATGTGTATAGTATAAGCTGTCTGCCATACGTTAAACTTTTTGATCAGCACAGTACGAACACCTTGATGAATTTCGAAAGGTGACTTTTTAGCTACTGTTTCATTAAATATATTTTTCTTAAAAGGAAAAAATTGGCCCAATTTTTGCTTCACAATTTTTAAGTCCTTAGATTGAACAGGTTTTGGTTCCTTTTTAATTTCAAAGAGGTCTTGATCAAATCCAAAATGCCTGATTTTGTCCAAACGTTCCTTTTCTTCCGCTATCAAATTTAGCAACCCTTTCTTTGAATGAATTACTGAGTAGCCCTTAATTTTGTTTTCTCTGGCGACTTGTTTTAGTTCACGAACGGTCTTCTTAGGCAGCTCTGATTCTTGATACGTAAACAAAGCACTATCTCCGGCATTACTCCAAGCACTGCTTACAGCTTCAAGAAGAGCCGCCTTCTTCATCTTGTATAGTCCTTTTTGTTTGAGTTCCTTTGCTATAACCCTTAGTTCTTGTACAGTTGCACCTGTTTGGCGCTTAATATTTCGTTTTAAATCCATTTATTATATATCTTTTTTAATTAAAAATTTCATTTTTTTAAGTAAAATAATTATAAGACATCACTTTTTTGGCAAGTCGTTGTTGGAAACCAGTCTACCCTAATTAATTGGTAGACTGGTGTTAGAATGGCAGGGTGCATTTGGAATTGTTTGGATATGAAGGTGAATACTTTAAACAGCTTTAAATTTTTTGTATGAATAAATGAACAGAATAATTACATTTTGCATTATAATTGTTACCCTAAGAAAGGTTCAATTAGAAATAATATCTCATGAAAATCAGAATCAATTTGCTATCAACTATCTGCGTAATTTTGGATACTTGATTTTTCTTATATATAGGTAATAAATGGAAGTAAATCAATTTCTCAAGACGCTCAACAGCATCAACGAACAAAAGACGTTTAAAAAGCTCAGTGAGTTAGGAATAGGGAACGAATACCTTATAACGAATGTAGACGGTATAAATATAAAATATGGAAATAAAACTTTCCTAGAACTTGATAGTGAATTTAAGGTTATATTGCCTGACAAATACAACAAGGTGCTAAGTTGTGGAAAGGAAAAAAAGAAAATGATAGGCCTGAAAATGATATATAAAGACACAAAAGAAGTCTATGGTGGTTGCAAAGCGCACAATCTTGAATTATTTTAAACATTTTCTTAAATTTTCGTAACACCCCGACAAATTTTTAGTAGAAAATTTATGGTTTTAATGGTTACTAACCATTAAAATCAAATACCAAAATTAACGTAAAATTAAGAATTCCTTCGTAGCTTTATGAAAATTGTAACAGCTATCTATGTCATCACCATTAAGTTCAAAAAGATAATCTATACTATCCTCAGACAACTGATTTATAAATACTTCTACATCTTCAGTAGGACGCAGGAAGAAAGAAAGGGTTATTCGCTTTACTCGGGCATCCATTTATATATACAGAAATATTATAATATAACATTTTCTTTATTAACCCAGCTATTGTGAGAATTATCAAAACCCACCATTTGACATATACCCGATTTCCTTTCTTTCTTAAAACATTTTCAACAATATATGCCTCTGGATACTTTGTTTTCTGTAATTCTTGCTCATAAAAGTTCCCCTTTATTTCTTCCGCATTCACATCTTTCAATTTGTACGTAATAGGGTCGGAATAAACGATATCTTTTATTTCAAATATTTCAGTCGACCAATTTCCTGTGTATCCTTTTTCGAATATACCTTTTAGTTTACTAATTCTGACTTGATCGCCAACTTTAAATTTCGCTTTTTCTTCCGCTCCTACGCTTACAGTGTAAACAGTTTTCAACAAATGTTCTTCATTAGCTTTGTTTACGTTTTTTGGCTTCATATTTATAGTTGTGTGCGTCGTATTATTGTAGCCATTAATTAACTTTGGTAAAATGCCAACCCAGCAGTAGTTTCCTTGAATATCAAACTGCTTCCACATTTTCTCTTTTAAGGTCCTATTGAATCGTTCTACAACTGAAGCTTTTACTTCAGTAAAAGTCGAATAATGATTGATATTAAATGTTTTCATCAATTTTGAAAATTCTTTATTGTAAAATTCTTTACCGTTGTCTGTTTGAAGATTTTTGGGTTTTCTGTTTTTTAAAATACCATCAAACGCTTCAGCAACACTTTTACCCGTTTTATCTTTGACTGGTACATCCCAGGCATACTTTGAAAATACATCAATGACTGTTAACAAATACTTGTAGCCTTTATTAAGCTTCGATATCCCCTTTATTTTTCCAGAGTCCATTTCTACCAAATCCGCTTGCCAAATGTCATCAATGCCGTGAGTTGTAACCCTCCTTCTCGGAAAATTCTTCCTCATGGGTTTATGAATTTCGCTTATAATTTCCTCTCGAATGCTAACGGGTGGTTCTCTAATTTGGGTAGAACCTCCTATTTCTACACTCTCATTAACTTTTTTTTCAAACCTGCTTTTCTTACTCCCACACTCGGAACATAAACCTTCGATTCTAGTTCGACCATTTTTTGTCGAAAGGGTGTGAGGATGCTGTGTTTGAGTAAACGTTTTGCACTTTAAACACCAAATGTGATTATTCATTTATTAACTAATTAATTTTAATTAAAATTAATTATAAAATAAGCATTGGTTTACTCAGACACCCAACATTAAAGAACGCAAACTAACTTACAAGAAACAAGGGTCTACCCTTTGTAGAGGAAATTAACTTTTTTTATATTTTTATTTATATTTTATATATAATAAATGGATTCAATTACCGATATTCTGAACAGCAAACTTGTCTATAATAGCAAACAAGTGGTTATTGCTATTGATGAAAATAACGATTCGTGGTTTAAAGCTAAAGATATTGCTTTAATATTGGAGTATAGAGATACAGATAAAGCAATTCGAAAACACGTTGCAAATGAAGACAAAGGTACATTCGATACCTTAAATAACCCCGCCGTTTTGGCGGGGTTAAAAAATACACATCCTCAAACCATATTTATTAATGAATCTGGGTTGTATTCGCTTATTTTATCATCTAAAAAAGAGGAAGCTAAAAAATTTAAGAAATGGGTAACGAAAGAAGTCCTTCCATCAATTCGAAAGTACGGAGAATACAAAATTAAAGAAGAATATAAGAACCAACTAGTTGGGTTAATGCAGAAACTTCAAATAAAGGAAGCAGAAAACGAATCTCTTACCCCATTAGCCACACCTCTTGCACTTAAAACTAGTAAGAATAATTGTCTGCTTATTATAGATAAGCATGAACCAAACGAAAAGTACAGGTACTATGCAATAAGGGCGCAGAGACAACAGGTGAATCAAGCAATCAAAAAAATATGCAGGCGGCACCCCGATTGTGAGATAGTTTATGAAAAATATAATGATCCTAATAGCGTAAGGTTGAACGTGCTTATGAAAGAACAAATAAAAATTAGCTATTCGGGAAACCATTTCAATATTCCATTTACTCCTGATCCTCTTAAAGGAACAATAGAGATGTTGTATAAAAACCTGTTACATTAGACTGTTTTTAATGGATATTTTCTCCATTAAAAACTAAAACATTTTAACATTAGTGTTATTCGACCGATTCATCAGGATGAGGTTCATGTGCATCAAGTATTACTTCACCAAACATCGTCACACTAACATTTATTGGAAGTTTTAAAATTACGCTGTCCATTTTATTTTTGAAGCATAAAGTATCACCAGATTTAACGTTGAAGGGCTTACTAGTATCTACCATAATTTTTTCTTCTTTGGAACGTGCAATATAAACGTCTAATACTGTTTTAATAGCGTCATCTGTATATGAAGTAAATACTTTATCTGGGTCTTCGATACGAACAAATATTTTCCTAATCGTTGCGTTGTATGTAAAAATATGCTTAATTTTATCTTTCTCTGCAAAAAGGTCCTTTTGTAATATTATCCTATCAAACACCTTTCTTTCTAAGTTGTCAACCTTTTCTGTTAATGTTGCTACTGGTGCAAGACTAGTTGTGGCATATTCCGAAAATAATTTTTCTATTTCTTCTTTCGTGAAGTAGTCCCCTTCAGTAGTAAGTGGTTTGAGCTTTTCTAAGAGATATTGCTTATTAACGACATCTTTATTGTTGATTGGATCTTCAATATTCGCGATCCTTTTACCTTGAAAATCAATCCATGTTTTTGAAACAACAAAAAAAGCTCACTAAGGCGTTTATTTAGAGCCGTAACTAGCCTTGAAAATCGTTTTTCTAAATCATCCTTTGTGATAGCTTTAATATTTAATGAACTACTCTCTCCGTTTATAATTTTATTTCCAAATATGTCCATTTATTAAATCTATAATTTCGTTAAAATGAGCGGGATTAGGGGAACCCAAATTCGAAAACAACTTTAAAACAAGGACACATAAATGACCACATATATATTCATCAAACATTTGAATTCTTTCGGCGTTATAAAATAGGTTGCTACCTCCCAAATAATTTACTAGTTTTTCAGGAACATCTCCACCAAATGAGTCAAAGACGATTTTTTTTTTACCCTTTTTAAAGTAACAAATCCAATGAGTACCTGCATGATCCGACGTATCCAAGTTTACAATTCCTGATTCACAATCATTAGGTTTTGTAGGCAATTCATCAATCATAAAAACATTTCGAAAATGCTTTATGTTCATTTCTTGTATTATTTTAAGTATATCGAAATTACTTAATGGGTGCTTATAGTTGGAAAGTATATCACTCAATATCGATGAAATGTCTCTTTTTTATTTTAGTTATTCCCAAACAACCTTGTCCAGTCTTATTTTCGATCACCAGATTATGTCTAATTTGTTCAGCCAATTCCGCATCTTCTTTTTGCTTTTTATGAACAGCGCTTGTAATGGCTGCAGCGCCACCTGCCAGCAAACCAATGGCACCCAATGCAGCTAATATTAATGGCAAAAATCCTTCTTGGTGTTCATTAATTTCAGAACCTTCTTTCTTCTTACTGAGATATTCGAATATTTTCTTTACAATTGGAATGGACAAACTTATAATTAAGCTACCACCTTTTTGAATTTTTCTTGCTTTCTGCTTTTTTTGTGTATCTGTCAAGTACTCATCTAGATAGTCATGTTTTTTCAGATCTTCGTTGGAGAGTTTTATTTTAATAGCTTTGGGTTTTAGTTTCCATTTTTGGGAAACGTTGTAATCAATACTAAATCCTTTCATTTATTTAATGAAAAAAATTATAAACAAAAATTTTACAAATTTATACTCAGACGCCCCAACCATTTTCATCTAACCCCATTCCCATTTTTCTTTTTCCATACATTATTCCAGTAACGGCTGTAGCTGCTAGTCTCTCACTCAAGTTAGCATCTTTACTGAATATTCTCTCTTTTGCAGCCTTTTGTAATTCTTTATCTGCTTGATGTCTGTGCTCTAATTTTGTATGGTCGCGGTATGCTATATCATGTAATTTACATGCTTCGTCTAATGGGTTGGAACCCTGAACACCTTCGGCTAGTTGCTTGTCTAATGGATTACCAGGACCACAAAATTTATATCCCGGGAGTGTTAAGTCAATATTATTTTCACCTATTTTATTAATCATCTAATTAACTAATCCTTTTCCATGTTTTTCAGATTCCCAGAATGTATGGGGAATGTTATTTAAAAACCTAATAAGATATGGAATACCTTTAGGATTATTAACAATGAAGTCATTAAACTTACTCGTAAGCATCTTCGTTATTCCAACCTTTTCATTGTGATAGACGTTGTTTCCAGCATTTTCTTCGCCATGAATTACCATTAATCTGTCTATTAATTCCCTTACATCATCCATCCACACATATTCAATCGGTGCTTTTGAATATTTTTTTACAAAACCAAATCCTGATTTAGGAGGAGTGGTTAGAGATGCAGTTCTTTCTTTTCTACTAACTTTTTCTGAAAGCCATATATCCTTTATCAACGTATTATATTTTTTGCCAACACTGCTTTTAGGTTTAGTGCTATTTGGGTCATTGTTTTGATACATAGCATTTGTAATTTTTAAAATAGTCTTATATGTGCTGCGGTCTTCGTCTGTATACTCATCATCGTTAGGTATATCATTTAAGGTTAAAATAGCATTAAACCCTTTGTAGCTTTAAAATTCTTACCCTTAATTATAATATCGTCATTACTGAATTCAACTTTTGAGTCACCTATATAATAACCCTGATAGTTCTTATCATACCTTATTCCAAATTTAGGGTCACTAATTCTAGGTAAATATTTTGAAATTATTACCCCTAAGTGGACCGTAGATTAATCAGTTATGCCTTTCCTCTTAACATTTTCTTCACTTTTATCATACTCTTCATCGGCCTCTTGAAATAAGTTCCTCCCCTTTTCTTTCTGAAGTTGCGACTCTAAATTCTTTCTGACCTTTCTTGCCGATTTTAAAGCTTCTTTTTGCTCATCAGTGACATCATATTCATCCAAGACATAGGAACCTTCGGAATCTGAAGGAAAGTCTTCTTTATAGTCAATTCTGTAAGGAATTAATTGCTTCTCCACTTCTCTATTTTCTTCTATAGCTTTAATAACATTTTCACCGATGTCATTTAACTTGTTTCCTAAAACATTAACAGCATCGATAACAGGTTGATCTTCTTTTTTATACTTCTCGTATTCCGTTATAGGCTGCTTCTTCCATATTCGAAATTCGTCTTTTAATTCTTCAAATTTCTTCCTATTCCTTCGTGCTTGTTGAACTACCTTTTGATCGTATTTCGCAAACATCTTTATTATAGGTAAAATTTTAAAAAATGACGTTTGATGCTAACATTGACGTTTGACATTTGACGCTGACATTGACGCTGTACGTTGTACGCAGTACGTTGACGCTGACATTGACGCTGTACGTTGTACGCTGACGTTAACGCTGACATTGTACGCTGTATGTTAACGTTGTACGTTGACGCTGACGTTGTACGCTAACGATGTTGGTGTTAGAATACTCAACCCAAAACCTGCCAATACCCCTGGAGTAGTTACCCAACATTTATAAACGTTTTAATGTTATTCCTATATTTGCCATCGTTAGCTTTGCGATTCATATCAATAGTAATAAAACCAAACTCCTCATTCCAACATTTGCTGCAAATATTCTTAAAGTCTTCAAATTTCATATCGCCACCAACAAATTCTTGATAAATATGATTTAAATTGGTATTATCTTGCCTAAATATGTTTAAGAAATTTAAGTTATCACGAACTAATTGTTTTGGTATTTTTGAATACGTTTGAGCTAAGTAAAAACAGTCAATCCCTTTATGTCTTCCTCGTGTAAAATATTCTCGAACTATGTCTTGGTTTTCCAGTATGAAATCGTCGAAAATTACAACTGACCTATCTTCACATTTATCCAGGGGCATTATGCTTTCATCGTCATGAATAAATTGTGCAATGGACTTTCCTAACTTCTCTTCGATTTTATTACATTTTTCCATAAACTGTTGATACTTAGATTGATCTATACTTTTAGAAAAGATGTAAAGGTTGTTTATTTTTTCCCAGTTTAACCATCCAGGTGCCAAAATATAATTGTCAATCATTAAGGTTGTTTTACCACAATTACTGGGGCCTATTATAACACAACGAATGGAATTCGGTAATAATTTGCCATGTTTGTTCTTTACTTGCTTTTCTACAAGTCTTACTTGTGGGTCCCAAGCTACAACATTTCGTTTACTCATTTTCGTTTATTTTATTAATTAATGAATGAATTAATAAATGAAGAGAATTTTTGAACTAAGTGGTAAAACTTCGGTTTTAGAGAAAAGGTTAAATGTTCCATTGCGAGATGAATTTAGAAAAGTTGGATTAATAGGGTTTTACTCAACCTTCCTTACACCAAATATTACAACAAAAAACAATAAAGTACACTATGAAAAAGTATCAGGTACGATAACTCAAATGTTTATTCCACCAGGTCAATATAATGTAGAAAATTTACAAAAAGCTATTCAAAGTCAAGAACCTAAGATTAGTATTGAACAAAATAAAATTCTTAACAGATTGGAAATAATTAGTGATTATAAAATATATTTTGACCAAGAAGAAAGTATTGGTTCAGTTTTAGGTTTTAATAATCAAATTGTAGAACCAAAAACCAAAACACTTGCTCGGAACTTACCTAAAATAATTCCGTTCGAAAATATCCGCGTTCATTTCAATTTAGCGGATGGAATGTTTGTAAAAGACTCTGAGCATTTTCACCGTGAAACGAATATTATTGCATCATTTAAACCAGCCCTAGAATTCAGTGCTCCAATAATTTATGAGCCGAATTATCCTGTATTTTGCCCAGTTTTCGATAAAATTCAGAATTGAAAAATTACTGTGACCAATGAAAATGACGAAGTAATAGATTTCAACGGCGCAACAGTTACTGTAATTTTAGAGATGAGTTAATTATTTCCTCTTCATTTAATTTTCTATTATTTTTCTTATAATAAATGAACAAAGTAGAAAGTTACCAGTGGCAGTCTTTTCCTGTAAATGAAAAGACTAAAAACAATTTAAATTTGCCAAACAAGGACGTGGAAATAGATATTAAAATTGGTGATGGTTGGATTGATAATAATGCGCACCTGTATATTACTTTCGATGTAACTCATGCTGATGGAACTGATTACACTAACTATGAAGGAAAGTCAAATGTAAAGCTAATTGACAATTACCCCACTCAATTTTGGAGCACTGTAACCGTGAAAAAACGAGGACACACTATCTATCGAATTGACCATCCAAATATATCTTCAACGGTTCTGTTTAATTTAACAGCCTCTTATAGTGATAAAATGATATATTCAGGTAATTTTCTTAATAATGGTAAATTGCAGAAAAAATCAAATGAGTTAAGGTACCCTTTAAGTCTTCTTGGTGGCTTTTTTAAGGATTTTAAAGAGATTATGTGGGAAGGAGATTTAACTGTTATTTTTACATGGAGTCAAAATGCGAAGGATGCTTTGTATAGATGGTGGACTAAGAATCCCGATGGGGGCAATGCACCTGGAACTCTCCCGGAGGAAGGAAAAGTTACCGTAAAGTCAATGGAGATAAAAATTCCTGTTGTTAAATACGAACCAAATTATGAGCTTGAACTGAGAGAAAAAATACTGCAAGAACCACGAATACCTATATCATTCTTTGACATTCAAACTCAAGAAATTTCAGGCCTAAGTGGGAAAAGGAATTTTGAAATAGATATTACTAATTACTACAATTCAATGGAGTTTGATCTGCCATATTTTATTTTTGTTGTGTTTCAAACTAATAGAAAAGGTAACCAAGATATGAATAGTTCCAAATTTGATCATGCTCAGCTTCAAAATATTTACATGAAAAACGGAAGAAACGAAATGTTTCCGGAAGAAATGTGGAATATCAATCCTCCTAATACTTATCTAAATGCCTATTATGCTTTTAGGGACTTTAAGCGTATAACTGAGCTGAAGTATGATGTTGTTATAACCCCCACAGAGTTCATTGCTTCTTATCCTATTTATGTTATCAATATAAGTCGGCGTAGAAATGTAGTGACACCTCAGAAAACCAGTATGAAATTGGTAGCAACATTTAATGCCAATATACCTGAAAATACGCTTGCTTATGTAATTATGTACGGTAAAAAGAATTTAACCTATGATGCTAAGCATGGAATAGTTACTGAAAACTTTTAAATATGAAAGTAGTTGTTATTCATTTTAATAAATTAGTAAGAGTTTAGTTTTTAAGTTCAATTGAACTTAAAAACTAAGAATAAAAAAAGAGTTAGTTTAAATTTGTTGAATTTGAAAGGGCAATTAAGTTTGCAGTATTTTCTTATTTAAAGATAAAAAAGCAGTTAATAAATATGGAACCCGAATATAATATATTGCCTTGCAGCCTGACAAATATTTTAAAAGGGGATTGTGTTTCAAATACACCCACCAAAGTAAATAAGGAGCCTGAGTGTATTAAAAAGATAGTCTTCCATTACTACCGCAAGCTGAAAAATTTGCAACTGACAATCTTAGAACGCGTTAGTAATGACAGTGATTTCATGGAAATTGGTAATGCCTTAGAGGAATTAGAAGAACAAGTGGAGAAACTAATAGTTTCGGCTGAGCACAGTGCGGAAGTAGAAGAAAAAGTTAAAAATAAGTTATCAGTGAACTTGACCAGGAAACTCCGTTAGCCTTGATACCCTCTTAGTCGATAAGATAACCTTGCTATCACTCTCTCCGTACCGGCCGCTCGCTCGCATGGAAGTGATGTGCTAAATTAAATATTACTTAGAACCCAGCTGTTAGTCTTGTTACACCGGAAGTACTAGTAGCAAAGCAAGAAACTACGTAGTATGTATGTTTAGCGCAATCTATTAGCAAACAATAAAAGCTCTTCGTAGTGCACTTCTCGTAAGAAATTGCACCACATAAGGCCGCATACACGCTATTTAATCGCTTTCCTCGTAGCTCAGGAGGATAAGTGTCTGGTTTATTGAGATTTGTTCGCTTAGAAACGGAGGCTCCCCGTTTTCTATGGTTCGAATCCCACTCAATCCTTTCAATAAATAACTGAGTCATTAATGGAGAGAGGAGAGAAGAGGACTATAGAGCAAATGCTCTCCAGGCACATAAGGGAGCCTGAGAGATGCAAAGTAAAAAAGAGTGGCCACTCAAGGAGCGAGAGAAGGAGAACAAAGAACAAAGAAAAAATCCCCAGGGGTAACAACGAAGAGAAATTAAAAACCAGCGCTGGCTTCGAAAAACCCCTGGGGGTTTCTCCGAAATGTCGGAGTTTTGCAAAAATTTTGTTAACTGTAATTTTATCCATAATTCTTTAAAAGGTCACTGGTTCTTCTGCCCCAAGAAGAGACATGTCACTAGAATTTATAGCCTTGTTTTAACCACTATTTTTCCCCTAATTTCTAAAACGTTATTGGTAATTTTAGTCATTATTTTAACCATTATTCTATTCCTAATTTCTAAAAATGTTACTGATAATTTTAGCCTTGTTTTAACCATTATGCTATCCATAATTCTTTCAAAAGTTATTGGTAATTTTAACCATTATTCTATCCTTAATTCTTTTAAAAAGTTACTGGTAATTTTAGCCTTAACTTTAGCCCTTGTTTTATCCATAATCTTTTAAAAAGTTACTGATAATTTTAGCCTCTTCTTAACCATTATTTTGAAAAACATCGTTAGAATTTTCAATGGTTAATTTTAGCCATTATTTTAGGTGGCTGTAGGATAAATTTGTGTTACGTTTTATAGGTGGAGGTAAGCATAACTTTGTCATTTATATATTAGAGTCATTTTTATGGTTACTTTTAACCATATTTTATTAAAAATAACATTGGTAATTTTATGGCTACGTTAACCATAACTTTTTACGACTGATTTTTAGATATAGAATAACCATAACTTTTGATTGTGTTTTATGGTTACCTTTAACCATAATTATCATGGTTAATTTTTTGTTAAGTTTAATGGTTACTTTTAACCAGAATTTAGAAAAAAATTCTGGCAATTCTTTTAATTGTGTTTTATGGTTACCTTTAACCATAATTATCATGGTTAATTTTTTTGTTAAGTTTAATGGTTACTTTTAACCAGAATTTAGAAAAAAATTCTGGCAATTCTTTTAATTGTGTTTTATGGTTACCTTTAACCATAATTATCATGGTTAATTTTTTTGTTAAGTTTAATGGTTACTTTTAACCAGAATTTAGAAAAAAAATCTGGCAATTCTTTTAATTGTGTTTTATGGTTACCTTTAACCATAATTATCATGGTTAATTTTTTGTTAAGTTTAATGGTTACTTTTAACCAGAATTTAAAAAAAATCTGGCAATTTAGAGGTTATTTTTAACCATAATTTTAATTGTTTTTATGGTTACGTTCTGCCATAAAGTAATACGAAATATTGTATACCTTTTATGGTTAATTTCAACCATAAAATTCAACCATAATATTATGGTTACTTGTAACCATAATTGTTTGGAAGATTTGTAATGGTTACTTGTAACCATATGTTTGATCGATAATTTTTAATGATGTTTAAGGTCACTTTATCCATTATTTTTTAATAGAATTTTAATGGTCAAAAGTGACCACACTTAATTTGTCTGTCCCATACCGCCGCCTATACTACTTACGTGAAAATAAGTCACCATCTTGTGCTAAATATTCGCGTGGTCGAAATAGCCGTGTGGTTAGCGTCTTTGACTGGTAATCTAGAGATCTCAGGTTCGAATCCCGGATGGGTGAGATATTTTTGCTACCAGATTATCGCTTTAAACGATATTTATCATATCAATATGACTCATTTTAACAGAATCCATATGAAATTACGTGTTGGTCTGTGAATCAAGAGGTCCGGGAACTGACCAAGCCTTTCATGATCTACTGCTGTGCACATTGCATTTACTCGCAAGTTGGCCTATTTATAGGGAATTTAAGGTTATGAATGGTGTCGCGTCTATTAATCTAGTTGATCCATATCGTATTCTTTATTTAGACTAGTGCTGGTGGAAGCTACAAAACCTTTAATAAAATGAGTTCCGTATTATAAACTACAATATCTGTAAAACACTCCCCTTTTACAATAGATTAATATTTGTGCCAATAATATTATAAAATACCGGTGTATCAACAGTTTGCCGTCCTTGAAATGGTTTTCCGTGGTTTCCCCATTTTCAACTCCAGGCAAATGCTGGGACGGTACCTTCTGACAGGCCACGGCCGCTTCCTTCCACATCCTTACCCAGTTTCATTCACCATCATCCATTTCATCTCTCATTAACTCCTCTCGTGAGGTTGGCGTCAGGAAGGGCATGCGGCCGTAAAAACCATCCGCCACAAATACTTCGATCGCATCTCATCCCCGACCCCGTAGGAAAATGGGACTAATAAGGGATAGACATACAATACCGGTGTATCAACAATTTCATGTGAGGATTCTTCTATGTCAGATGTTACACATCATAAGCGACTACTGTAAGGCTCGTAAAGTTCTTATTATTATTGTTTTAATTTTAGATTAGTGTCTGTTTTTTGTGCTGTTTTTGTTTTGTTTTGAAGTTGTGTTGTTTTTGCTTCTGCTTGTGGTTTATTCATTGATTTTTTAAATTGTTGTTCCTTTTGTTTTTTGTTTATGGATTCTTGTTTGTTGTTTTTGGCTTTTGTTTTTGATTTTTGTTTTGTTTCTTTTTTGTTAATTTTTCGCTTTTGGATTTGTGTTTGTTGTTTTTTGCTTTTCTTTTTTCTTTTTGTTTTGTTTCTGGATATTTAAATTTTATTTTTTGTTTTTGAATTCACGTTTGTTATTTACTGCTTTTGATTTTTGTTTTTGCTTGGGTTTATTTTTCGCTTTTGTTATTGATGTTTGTTTCGTTTTTGTTTTTGATTTTATTTTTATTTTGATTTTTGGTATCGTATTTGTAGTTTTCTGCTTTTGTTTTTATCTTATTCTTTGTTTTTGTATTTCGTGTCTGTTGTCGTCAACTTTTGGTTTTGTTTCGCTTTTGCTTTTGCATATATTTTATTTTTGGTTTTGGTTTCGTTATTTTTGTTTTTGCATCTGTTTTTATTTATTTGTTGTTTTTGATTTCGTGTCTGTTGTTTTCTGTTCTTTTTTGTTATTAGCTTTTGTTTTTATTTTTGTTTGTTTTTGGTTTTGTGTTTGTTGTTTTTTGCTTTTGTTTTTAATTTATGGTTTTAGTTTTTTATTTCGTGTTTGTTTTTCATATTTCGTGTTTGGTCTTTTGTTTTGTGCTTCATTGGGGGCAATATGAGACATAATCAATGAGAGAAAAACTACACTTTTTCGTTTTTTTTTATCTCGATAGCAATTGATAGTTGTTCAGTCGTTTATCATCAATCCGAAGGCTGGTTGTATTCAAAATAAACATTTAACCGTATTACGTATTTTTGTTATTTGGAAAGGAAGCTTGTAGTTTAACGTGACCGTTAATCTCGCGATCATAAGCCACGGGACCTCCGTTTTACGTGGAATCCGAACCACAGGACATGGCATTTCACATCGAAAATCTCACATGCAGTGACCGGGAATCGAACCCGGTCTGCCTTGGTGAGAGGCATACAGCTTGACCGCTGCGCCACCACGCCCCTACTTTTGTTATTTGGATCTGTCGAGGTATTGATCCCCCTGATCATTCGCCGTAGTTACGCCATTGTTGTAGTTCATTTGCACATATCAGTTAAGTAAATTTAAACGGTAATTTCGTTAATATGTATAAGTAACGGTAACTGATACGTTACAAAGCTTGCACCCAGCGCTCGAGGCCATACGATAATTTTTTTTAAGTTGCCAACCCTGATAAGAGCCCTTTAGGAAATAATAAACCTCCACATCCGCAATACTTACCTGTTCCAGCGCCTTTTGCTTGTCCGCAAGATTTAAAGGAGAAGTTCCGGAGAGAAACATAAGTTACAAAGTAAGAATCTTCTCCCGCTTGCTCGTTTTAAAACTCTAAAAAGGAAGAAGAAAAAGAGAAAAGTTTTGAATAGCTTGAACTTAGTGAATATAAATATAAAAAAAAGTTAACTCATCAAAAATTTTTTTGAGGCCGCTTGTTATTATGATACTATAGGAAGTGTTCGGTAGAGAAAAACTGTGAGGTACAAGAAGGCAAAAGTGAAGGTGGAAGTTATATGGTCTAACTTTTAATGGTTATTATTAGAAGCTATGACTCACAATATATTAGAAACTTCTTTTCTTATCCATAACAGAAAAAAATATAATAACAATAGGAATATCTCTATAAACACGTATAATAAAAGTTATGTTAGGATCATCTCTCAATAATTACATTTATAAAGTTGTGTTTACTAGCAGGAAATAAAAGCAGTTTATCATAAAAACTTGGTTAATTAAAAACAAAAATAAAAACTTTCTTACGTAAATCAAAAAGGGGAGTTGCTATTCATGTATTTCAGAGTCTTGAGACATCTTGATCATCAGCCCCATGTACTAAAAATATAAAGTGAGTTATGGTGGTGTAACTAGATTTTATAGATAAAAATATGTATTCTTCTTGTGCTCTCTGAAATATCAAAGGAAATAATTCAGATCACATTTCCGAAATAGCAAGTGAAATGAATTGGATAATTGCTCTGAAATACCAAGTGAAATAATTTGGATCATTACTCTGAAATAACAAGTGATGGACGAAGCAAAGAGGATATAAAAAGTAGGTTAGCTCAGGCAAGGAAAGCATTTCTACAAAAAAGGAATCTGTTGACATCGAATATAGATTTAGGTATTAGGAAGTCATTTTTGAAGGCCTTTGTCTGGAGCGTGGCGCTCTATGGAAGTGAAACTTGGACTATTGGTGCAGCAGAAAAGAGGAGAATTGAAGCGTTTGAAATGTGGTGTTACAGGAGAATGATGAAGATCAGATGGGTAGATAGAGTTACAAACGAAGAGGTATTGAGACTAGTGGGAGAGGAGAGATGTTTCTGGCTACTGCTAATGAAGAGAAGAGATAGGTTGGTAGGACATATACTAAGAAACCCAGAAATAGCAAGCTTAGTTATGGAAGGAAGGGTTGAGGACAAGAACTGTAGGGTAGACCAAGGTTAGAATATGTTAAACAGATTGTCTCGGATGTAGGGTGTGGTAGCTATGTAGAGATGAAACGATTAGCTCAGGACAGGGAGGCATGGAGATCTGCATCAAACCATTCAAAAGACTGAGGACTCAAACAACAACAACTCTGAAATATCACGTGAAATAATTTAGATCATTACTCTGAAATATCACGTGAAATAATTTGGATCATTACTCTGAAATATCACGTGAAATAATTTAGATTATTACTTTGAAATATCACGTAAACTAATTTAGATCATTACTCTGAAATATCACATGAAATAATTCAGATCATAACTCTGAAATATCACGTAAAATTATTCGGATCATTACTCTTAAATATCAAGTGAAATTATTCAGATCACTTCTCGTGTTCTCTGAATTAACACAAGATAGAGATTTCTTGTCGAGTTCCCTGAACTATCACATGAAATAATTCAGATTTCTTGTCGAGTTTCCTGAACTATCACAGGATATAATCCAGATTTCTTGTAGAGTTCTCAGAACTGTCACAGAAAATAATTTATTTTTCTTGCAGAGGTCTGAGCTATTACGGGAGAATACGGAATCACCCTTTTTTCAAAACGCGGTGTTGGGCACACCATAAAAAAAGGTCAGTGTCGAATCGAATGGGAAGTGTTTAGTGTAAATGTTGTAAAGCACTACAGCATCTGTCTAGCCTACAATCTCTAGACGAACGTTACTGAACCAGCCTATTAATCTCGAGCACACAGCAAGTGGATCATTACGGTAGAGATAAAGTGGCGTGTGTTCCAATTACATACGTTATTACACGGAAATGGAAGACAAGAAGTTAGCAACGATTTAATGACCTTCCAGTTGTCAACTTGTATTTATGATCAATCTCATTAGGCGGGAAAGACAAGACTTAACATGAAGGCCGGCTGCGAGGCTCAGTGGTAACGTTCTCGCCTGCTGTTCCCAAGTTTGCAGGATCGAATCCTGGGCCAGTCAGTTGGCACTCGAGAGTGCACAAATGTGAGGGAGCCATGTCAGTAGATTTGCTGGCACGTTAAAGATCCCCTTTGGGGCACAATTCCGGCATCGCGGCGTCTCTAAAAGCCGCAGTAGTAAAAAAAAGTGACAGTCAGTCTGAAAGACTGGACTTTGCATCATTTTAAATGCTACAAATGCTGAAAAATGCTAGAAAGGCATGTTAGAAAATTATCTGCATTATACTTATCTTGCTTTACAATACTTTACCTTGTTTCAAATTACTCGCGAACGGTAAGTACAAACCAAGGGCAAAGCAAGGTCAAGCGCGCGGAGGGAGATGGCTGGATGACGTGCCCCTTCCATCCAGTCTAAAAACACTTACAGTGGGCGATGTATTGAAGATAGAGATATGCTCTCACGGACTTATTTGTAGAACTTTTCATGCTGACCAATTCTTACGCTTATAGTATATTGATATTTTTAACGGTTTGCCCAGCGCAAGCTTAAGAAGCGCACGGACGCCAAGTTTGTTTTCGACTCTTTCACTGAAATCGTTACTGCTTGGCTTCCTTTGATCATACATAAATTATTTTCTACAGAACATTTCCTCGAGATATCCTTTACAAAATGGTGAAAACTGCATCGAAATCCATCCAGTGGTTTTCGACATTACCCAGGGATTTTTGTCTTATACTAACGAAGTAGAGATTGTCGGGGAGCACATGCACCAAGCGGCACTATGACGTCACACACCTCAGGGCATCTGGGTAAATTTCGTCCCGTCACCGTAACGTAACGCCAGACCCCAGCGTAACGACGAAGTCGACAAGATCATTTAAAATGATAAAATGGACGTAATGCCAATAACATTATATTGAATCACACGATGCGTGGTGAGTTTTCAGTCAACCAAGCTATTCCATTTATTTAGGATTTTCTTTACTCTTAAATCAACACATGTCAGTCGAATTGAATTATTGAAGACACGGCACACAAATTGTGCAGAATGTGAATTAGAAACTTAAATTATCACGCGTACTGCCACCTGCCATTTGCACAAATGATCACAATGGATGATCCCCGATATTTACAAGTGATCAGGTGGTATTACTAGCAGAAGGGAGAGCTTATACCCGATAGCGCCTGTAAACGGCGAAGATACTACATGCTGCACTCTACTGTATGCCATGAAGCCAACTGAGAAATCGGGAGCCACGCATCGGAGCAGCAGAGGAGAAGAGATTACAATTGAATCGTTTATTTCAGAAAGGGGTCAAGTGACAAATATGCCATTTTGAGAAACTCAAAGAAAACTTCATATCTCATTCAAATAATTTTTCATGGATCTTAAACACTTACCACAAATTTGTACATGTATTTTAAACGTAATAACATATATTATATTTTTTTAAATTTTTTATATTTTGTAAAAACAGAACTTAAAATCTTTGTACTTGACACCTTTCTGCAATAAAGAAGTGGAACAAGGATATTTTTTAGCACAACTGAGAAATGTTTTGTGATTTTGTAATGAAAACGAATTGTATGCAAAACAGTTTATTTATATGTGTATTAGATAACATTATTAATGCAAGAAAACCATTATTGTAACAAACAAAACCTGTTGAAAAGGAACTGGTACTTTCTTTCAACCTGATCAGTCTCAAAGTTCAAAGCTATACATTATCAGGTTGGTAGTGCACTGATTTATTCGTCGTCTATCTCCACAGCACATTCTGCATCCGTAGAAGGCCATTGCAATATATCGTCGTAGAACTCATCATACCCAACAAGATAAGGTTTGAAGTTACTGAGGTCTTTTATCTTCTTCACATTGATGGGAACCTGAAACAGAAGCTCTTTGTAGGTCCTAGGCCAAAGCTAGAGATAGGGTAAAAGATTTCTGGTTGAAGTATTATGTTTTTAGGTTTTCTTAAGACCTGTATTGTTGTAAACACACTTACCTTCCCTGAGGGATACGCCATCTCAGTCGGCAAGTTGGGGGGAGAAGCTACTTTCAGCAGAGTGAATGTTGAATGAATAGCAGTGTTAATGAATGGCAGAACCACCACTTTTCCACGAGTATTTTTATTATAACAGAACTGCATGTATTGAGAAATTTTAAACATTTCTTTGTGGTTCTTGGAAACACCTCTGTTAGAGGTTTCGTCAGAGTTCGTGGCCTTTTTGTATGATTGTGGCCACCACTTTTTGAAGCTTAGTATATCATTAGGGGTGACTTTGTGAACCGTAAAACGATTGCTTTTACTGGCTCTCAGTATCATCTCAATATACTCCTCCGGAATATAAATGCGATCAATTTTCTTGACAATGCGCTTGATAGCTCCAAAGTCTCTGTCACAAGGCGAGAATGAATGACCTCGCACTGGGAAGTTGTGGGTAATGGTGTCAAATCTCCCTCTGTCGCATAGGTTCATCAAAAACCTCACAACGGTATGGTTTTTGTTTTGACCTGATGGTCCATCACTGAACAGGATGAGATTTTTAACTGTGTTAGGCACTTCGGTATTTATATAGTTCAACAAGAAACTACACACTTCATCTGGAGATTTGTTGCCCTCTCCCTCGTGGTAAACATACAGTTTTGACTTGTTGCTTTTCAAATCGTGTATACAAAACACGTTTACCCACAGCTGTCGCATGTAAAATATTTCTTGGACCGGAATATTCGGGAGCGGCAGGTTTTGCATGAAGTCAAAGCACAGAGCAGCAGTATCTTCATCCACATTTTTTGACATTTCTTTCATAGTACTGTAATACTTGCTTGCCCTTCTTCTGTGTATCATAAGTTCTGCTACTGCAGCCCGCTTGGCATTGTCATTTAAACAAGGATCTCTAAGTTTAGCTTTAAGACTTTCGCACATACTGCATACATCAACCTGTGGTCGACCGAAAGAGTAACCTAAGTTTTCCAACAAATATCTGTAATAAAAATTGTATTTAACAACATCTTTCAAGTCAGGATTTTCATCGATGAACATTTCATGCATTTTTGTGATACTAAGACGAGCATCCAAATACTTTTTTTCTTTACCACCATAGTGGGTCACTTTAACTTCGTATTTTGAAATTTGATCATGAATTCGCACACAAACACTCCCAGGAACTGCATTGCCACTCCTGTTCTGACCTCTCTTGTCTTTAGGAGTTGTATTTGTAAGTAATAACCGGCAAATCCTTTCCAGCCTTTTACGTGAAATGCCAAGTATCTTCATAAAAACATTCTTACAAACATTATGTAGAACACCATTCATCTTTATATTATATACATAAGTGTGGTTTCTTTACAAGTTTGATCGTTATCACTTTCATGCTTTGGGTTATGTAAGCCTACGCCTCCTTTCTTTCTACGTTTAACCTCCTTAACCTCAACCAATGTTTGAATGTAGGCATCTTGTGAATTTTTGTTCTCAAGATTGTGAAAATAATTCCAATTATCATCTATTACATTCTCATGAATATTTATAGAACATTTGGCTGAACACTTACATGGGAGGTTCTCAGGCTTTTTCTTCGGGGGTACTTGAACACCAGAGTAAGAAACATAACCTGCACCTTTCACTCTTGCTTCACGAATAGTATTTCGTTTGTATGTTTCCTCCTTTCTCACACCCCGTTTTCTTTTTATAACAGGCTCATCGTCCGAGCTGTCCGACATTGTTCAAATTAATGCTATTGACACACTTAAAACACAGCACAGCTCAGCTGAAAAAAGAAGAACGTGATACATATGGCTCTGTAAGAAGGAGGGCCAACCTCCTAGGTAGGCCACAAAATTTACCAACAGCTTAGAACAGAAACGAGTCAAGAAGCGTCCCTTGACACCTTTCTGCACTAAACGCAGTTTTTAACATCATGTCTTACTGTAATAACAGGCGGAACTTGACTCTTTTCTGCACTAAAACATGCGTCTACCCCTGCCGAACGTGTTCCTACAAATAACTCATTTCGTCATATTTTGTCACTTGACCCCTTTCTGAAATAAACGATTCAATTCACACGTATGACGATGTCATCCTTTTATTTGGTTTGAACGATTTCGTTAATTATGATGATGATGATAATTTTTGTTTTAAGGGGCCTAACATCTAGGTTATCGGCCCCCTAATGGTTGGGGTGATGGTGAAGATGATACTGACAGGTAAACTATAACTAAAACTAACTACTAACTTATATACTAGAAGAAGAAATGGAAAACAAAAGGAGAATAAGGCAAATACAGGACAGGAGGAAAAGAAATGCCCTCAACCCTCGAAGAATGCGGATTGAGGGACTTGGAAGGAAGGAGAGCCATGAAAGGCAGATAGGAAAGTGAAAGAGGAGAGGGTCCGCCCCACAGGTAATGGTTAAAGAGGGAAAACTGGACACAGCTCAGGAATCCCTCGGGATCGCCAACTCCCGAACTCACCAGCCGTGAGCCCCTGAGGGTGTAGCAATATCCAGGGTGTACCAGAAGTGGAGAGCTACACACACCCTGCCTCCTTGAGGGCCTTGAGCAGAAGGCAGGAGATAAAAGGAAAAGAAGAAGGCTGACCCCTCGCAGAAGGAGGGTATCAGAAAAGATGAGACAAGGGCCAATTAAGGCTGGAAAGGAAGAGACTCCCTAGGCCTCGGATACCCTAATACCATCGGGGTCGGAAGAGAACAAGAGTTGACCAAATGAGGTCGACAGGAAAGAAGACGGAGAGGAGACCGGCACAAGTAAGTGGAAGCAATGCCAGACTCAGCTGGGGCCCCGTGGTCACCAACCCACGTCCCACTAAATGTGAGCCCCTGGGGGGATTTCGTTAATTAGTACAGTATATTGTGCATATGTATATTAAATAATCTTCAGTCGGTCAGCAGGTTACAACGATGCTCAATTATCTTGGGCTGTTCAAGTCTGTTGTGTTGTAGATTTATTTAGGGATTTTTGGACATCGTGGTGATGTCGCCCCCTGTACTAGGGTGTTTGTGGAATTTGTTTGATAGCCTTTGACAACCTAGTCTGTTGAGAAGTTTGGAGCAATAATAATAATAATGTTATTGGAATGAACAATAAACGACTTACAAAGAAAATCTTTGATGTAGTAAACAGTTCAAGAAGGAAAACAAATTGGTAACATGAAATAGAAGACGACTTAAAGCAATTAGGGATCAACAAGCAAATGATAGAAGACAGAGAAAATTTCAGAAACAAAATTAAGAACGCCAAATTTTTAGTAAGTGAAAGGAAGAAGATAGGAACATTGTGGACGGAACAAAGGAAACAGAAGCACAGTCAAAGGATGAAGAGATTTTGGGAAGAGAAGAAGAAGAAGGGAAAGAAGTGACAATTGTGACATCATGAGATATTTAAGTTCAAACACTGTCCATAAGGGCAAGAATGATGCAATAATAATAATAATAATAATGTTATTGATTTTGCTCTCCACTTACCCACTGTGGCTTTTAGAGACGCCGAAGTGCTGTAATTTTGCCCCTAAGGGGATCTTTAACGTGGCAGTAAATATACTGGCACGGCTCCCACACATTTGCGCACTCTCTAATGCCAGCTGACTGCGCCAGCACTCAACTAGTTTGGAGTCTCGGAGGCAAGTAAATGATACGGAATTTCTTTATAAAGTTGTTAACGGTCATATTGATGACACATTTTTCCTATCACTCCTAAATTACAATATCCCTCGCTTAAATATTAGGTGCGTTCAAAAAGTAACAAGCCGGAGGCTGGAATGCGCAAACCGGTGATTACATCGGCTAATCGTGGCGTGTGTAACGAGGTGTGGTTCTGACCAGAGCGTGGAAGGTCACAGCCCGTCGCTAGAGGGCACCCGTGCACGTCACGTGACGATACAAAGCGAGCAGCAGCATGCTTCAATCGTCCAACGCTGCCAGTCACATTGCAAACAGTGACATGGAGGTATCAACCGAAGAGCAAAGAGGTGTTGTTCGGTTTCTGACAGCGAAAGGAGTAGGGGGAACGAACATTGATTGCCGAATGTCACAAGTGTACGGCGAACACTGCATGTCCCTTGCAAGGGTCAAGGCGTGGCACAAGCGTTTCAGGGAAGGACGGGTGTCGTTAGCCGATGATGCCCGGTCTGGGTCACCCCCCTGCATTACCGATGATAACGTCCAGCTGGTTGATGCACTCATTACCCAGGACCGCCGAGTGACAGTGAACGCCATAGCCCCCGTGGTCGCTCCACGACAATGCACGACCTCATACGGCCAACACAGTCGAGGCACTCCTGCAGAAATTCAAATGGGAGGTTCTCGGCCACCCTCCATACGGTCCCGACCTCTGTCCCTGTGATTACGCCATGTCTGGTCCCCTATCGTTCCTTCCACCTACCGTTTCTCCGTTTCTTCCACCTACCGTTCCTCCGTTCCTTCCTCCTTCCGTTCCTCCGTTTCTTCCACCTACCGTTCCTTTCACCTACCGTTCTTTCCGCCTCCCGTTCCTTCTTCTCTCCGTTCTTGCCGCCTTCCGTTCCTTCTTCTCTCCGTTCTTTCCGCCTTCCGTTCTTTCTTTCCTTCCTCCCTCCGTTCCCTCCACCTCCCGTTCCTCCGTTCCTTCCACCTACCGTTCCCCCGTCCCTTCCACCTTCCGTTCCTCCGTTCCTTCAACCTACCATTCCTTCCGCATACCGTTCCTCCGTCCCTTCCACCTTCCGTTCCTCAGTTCCTTCCACCTACCGTTCCTCCGTTCCTTCCACCTACCATTCCTTCTACCTACCGTTCCTTCCACCTACCGTTCCTCCGTTCCTTCCACTTACCGTTCCTACGTTCCTTCCACCTACCGTTCCTCCGTTCCTTCCACCTACCGTTCCTCCGTTCCTTCAACCTACCGTTCCTCCGTTCCTTCCACCTACCATTCCTCCGTTCCTTCAACCTACCATTCCTCCGTTCCTTCCCCCTACCATTCCTTCTACCTACCGTTCCTTCCACCTACCGTTCCTCCGTTCCTTCCACCTACCATTCCTCCGTCCCTTCTACCTACCGTTCCTCCGTTCCTTCCACCTACCGTTCCTCCCACCTTCCGTTCCTCCGTTCCTCCAACCTACCGTTCCTTCCGCCTACCGATCCTCCGTTCCTTCCACGTACCATTCCTCCGTTCCTTCCACCTACCGTTCCTCCGTTCCTTCCACCTACCATTCCTCCGTTCCTTCAACCTACCATTCCTCCGTTCCTTCCCCCTACCATTCCTTCTACCTACCGTTCCTTCCACCTACCGTTCCTCCGTTCCTTCCACCTACCATTCCTCCGTCCCTTCTACCTACCGTTCCTCCGTTCCTTCCACCTACCGTTCCTCCCACCTTCCGTTCCTCCGTTCCTCCAACCTACCGTTCCTTCCGCCTACCGATCCTCCGTTCCTTCCACGTACCATTCCTCCGTTCCTTCCACCTACCGTTCCTCCGTTCCTTCCACCTACCGTTCCTCCGTCCTTTCCACCTTCCATTCCTCCGTTCCTTCAACCTACCGTTCCTTCCGCCTACCGTTCCTCCGTCCCTTCCACCTTCCGTTCCTCCGTTCCTTCAACCTACCGTTCCTTCCGCCTTCCGTTCCGTCCTTCTTCCTCATGCTCCCTACTTGAAAGGCGTTATTGTACACGTTGTAAGTATGCAAGTTGTGTAGTAAGATGTTTAAAGCCAAGCCCCGAGCACCATTATAAAGTTCCCAAATAGCAGGTATAACGACCCAACAGAAGCACGTACTGTACTGTCTCTGGTTATTATAGTCCTATGATAATAACATACTCTCTATTACACTAATTAGACTTCTCTAACGAGTAATTAAATTTCTGGGGACAAAGGGTGGTGAATATTATTCAAGGGAAGTAACATCGGTGACAGTAAAAATGAATATGAAATTAAAACAACTCCCTTAGATTGTAATATATCCTTCATTGAAACAACTAAACTCAACACACAATAAAGGAAGAAGGATCGCCCAATGGGCATTGGGTTTTACTGTAATCACTCAAGTGATTTTGTTCTTTTGCGGCATGTCGCTATCTGGTACTTGGTACACATACACAATTGCCACTCGGGCTGCGAAAATCTTCTGATGAAAGCCATAAATGGTGAGTCTCATTAATCAATGAGGGGCGCACTATATTGATTTATTTATTGATGTGTAACATCTTTCCGCTCGGTTGCTGGATAGTTTTGTGGGAGTGATTTTGAAAAATGGGACGGAAGTGGATCGGAACGATCGAGCTGCCAGTGCTGGATCGAACGGAAGTATGCACTGCCCGCTCGATCGATCGAACGGAAGTGTGCTAGCTGGCAGTGGTAGAAAACGGAAGTTGCCTATGTACTGCCCGCTCGATCAATCAAACGGAAGTGTACTAGCTGGCAGTGGTGGAAAACGGAAGTATGCACTGCCCGCTAGATCGATCGAACGGAAGTGTACTAGCTGGCAGTGGTGGAACGAACGGAAGTATAAGATGCACTGCCAACTCGATCGATCGATCCAGCGGGCAGTGGTAAGACCCAGCTGGCAGGGGTACGAGAAACAATGAGCGCGCGGTGTCGGAAATTGATACCATGACGTACTCTCGGCCATGTGGAATGTGTATACTGAACGGAAAACGCTCATGCCAACTCTGGTGTCAAGTGATTGAAACAAATGACATGGTACATGTTCGAAGTCTTCGTATCAGTATGTAAATGGTAAAATGCCTTAATATCAAACATTGTAAGTCGTCGGCAATGCCGGTATTATGTTTCTGCACAATGGATATTCAAATATTAACCCACATAACGGTAATGCAGTCATCAATATAATATAATCGTTGTGGTTATACGAGAATTGAGCATGCTTTCATGAACTATTACTGAATACATTCTCCTTACTCACAAGAGGGCCTATTCATAAGGCATTTTAAACTCAATTTCACGCAGGAACATTATCGACACAAACAAAATATAAATGAAACTTAATTCCGTAATGCAGTATTATTGGAACGTGTAAATAAGTCACCATCTTGTGCATAATATTTGCGTAGTCGACATATCCGTGGGGTTAATGCTTATGACTGTGAATCTAGAGATCTTGGGTTCGAATTCTGGACGGGGTAGATATTTTTGCTACCAGATTATCATTTTAGACGATATTTGTCATATCAATATGACTCATTTTAACAGAATCCATATGAAATTACGTGTTGGTCTGTGAATCAAGAGGACCTGTTTATAAGGAATTAAAGGTTATGAGCGGTGTCGCATCTATTAATCTAGTTGATCCATATCGTATTCTTTATTTAAGCTAGTGCTGGTGGAAGCTACAAATCATCTGATAAAACGAGTTCCGTATTATAAACTACAATATCTGTAAAACACTCCATTTTACAATAGATTAATATGTGTGCCAATAATACTATAAAATATCGGTGTATCAACAATTTCATGTGAGGTTTCTTCTATGTCAGATGTTACACATCATATGCGACTACTGTAAGGCTCGTTTTTTTTAGCGTATTTTCATTTATGAAAAAGTAGGCTTATGAGATCACCTTTTGTCCGTGTGTCAGTCTGTGTGTGCGTGTGTGTGTGTGTGAGTGTGTGTGTGTCCCTAATAAAATCTAAACGCCTGGACCGATTTCAATGAAACTCGTTAAATTCATAACACTGTTCCGGACGACCCCGACTGTGCCCTTTAAATTCTGTGTCGTCTCACCAATCTAACATGGCGGCTGTGCGAAATATTCCACCAGCATTCAATATCTCCGAAACTATTACTGATATCACCCTGACATTTTGTACGGTGATAAAGGGAACTACTTGAAGTTCACCTATGTGAAATTGGAAACCTGGTAACTACAAAACCAACATGGCGGCCAAGCGAAGTTGCGACATTTAAATATACGTTTCTCGCGATTTAACCAACCAAACGCTATGAAACTTGGTACAGTATATGATTATACACATTGTAATGCACCGACTAACTTCGTTCAATTGTTTACATAACCTCAAGATGGCGGCTGTGCGAATTTTAAAATTAAGTTTTTATCTCTTGTGTCGTAATCATGCGATCGAAGTAAAAGTTTGAATAAAGAACCTACGCAATAATTTTTCTTTAATGATACATGACAATACCAGTGAGGATTCGCGAAAGGATGTGGAACAACTGATGCTATTCACGCAGTACGGCTCCTCATTGAGAGATACCGTGAGAAGAACAGATCTATTCATATCGCCTTTTTAGATCTCGAGAAGGTATTTGATCGGGTTCCGCATGAACTGATTTGGCATGCACTCCGTTCACATTGTGTTCCTGAAGAATACGTCCGCTGGATACAACTTCTGTATCGTAAGTGCAGTAGTGTTGTGCGATGTCCCGCGGGAATCACATCTCCTTTCCCCATTCGAGTCGGTGTCCATCAAGGATCAGCCCTGTCACCACTTCTGTTTATTCTATGCATGGATACAATAACATCAGATATCCAATCGCAACATCCATGGACGCTTCTGTATGCTGATGATGTCTTATTGGCTGCAGAAGTACGCAACGTTCTTGAAGAGAAACTGCAGGAGTGGAATACGAGGCTGGCTGAGAATGGACTGAAGCTGAATGTCCAGAAAACCGTGTATATGGAGTGTGGGTCACCGACGCCTGGCACCATCCTTGTAGGTAGTCAAGATCTTCAAAGAGTCGACCAATTCAGGTATCTTGGCTCCTTGACTCGTTCAGATGGTGACACCCTCCCTGATGCCCGAGCTCGTGTGAGTGCCAGTTGGTTCAAATGGAGGGAGGTAACTGGAGTCCTCTTTGACCGCAAGATACCCACCTATCTTAAGGCCAAGATTTACAAGACCGTCGTGTGCCCAGTCGCCCTCTACGGTTCTGAATGCTGGCCGGCCTCTGTTAAAAACGAGCAAGCCCTGCATGTTATGGAGATGCGCATGCTTCGTTCTGTGCTTGGTCTGACGCGACTTGACCATATCAGAGAATTGCGATGTCCGAGGGAGGATGGGAATTGCGCCCATACAGTATAAAATGCGGGAGGCTCAACTACACTGGTACGGCCACATCATACGCAGTCACGAACAATCAGTGGCAAAAACTGCCTTGTGCCTCAACCCGGATGGTAAACGTCCTCGTGGGCGACCTAAGAAGAAGTAGCTTGATCGCCTTAGAGAAGACATGCGACAAGTTAAGCTGTGTCGGCATGATGCCCTTGACCGACAGAAATGGAAATTGGCATGTAAAGTAGCGGACCCTGCTCCAAAGCGGGACAAACGCTAGGAAGATGATGATGATGATGATACATGGCAATCCAACATGGCGACCATCCGAAATATTCAGACAGTTCTCAATACCTACGAATCTATTACAGCTGCATTTTAATGTTCATAGGGGATATGGACATAAGTTCACCTATAGGACTTTCAATAGCCTGGTGATCACAGATCCAACATGGCGGCGACGCGAAGTATAAATATTCACATGGACGTGTCTCACAATTTAATCTTCCGAGTGCAGTGAAACTGCAAATCCTTATACAAATGTTAATCCATTGGCATCTAATATATTTCAATTGTTTCCATAACCACAAGATGGCAGCTGAGCGAAATTTTAAAATCTCGTTTTTACTTCTTGTGTCCTAATCATGCGATTGAAGTTTTAATACGACACGTACACAATAATCTTCATGTAACAGAACATAACTCTAAGACCTACATATATAAAATCCAACATGGCGACCATCCGCAATATTTAGTCGGTTCTCAATATCTACGAATCTATTATATCAATCAAACTGAAATTTTGTAAGTTGATAGTGGCAATTAACATAAGTAGGATACCGTATATGAAAATAGGCTGTATAGTTCTTCACGGAACTACTTTTTTTCTATCCAAATTAAGTACATTACACATCAGTAGTCCACGTCCACCTTCTCAATATAATCCCCTTGTAACATTATGCACCTTTGCCATCAATGTGTCAGTCTTTCCAGACCTTCCTGAAACATTTCTTTCGGAGTTCTGTGCACCCATGCCATGACAGCGATCACGCAGAGGTTTCTTCATGTTCCCGAACAGGTGATAATCACTTGGTGACAAGTAGGGAGATTATGGTGGGTGTGGCCAAACAGTGAATCCCATTTCATCAATGGCAGCGGTGGTCTCTCAGCTAGTGTGGGGGGGCGGGCATTGTCATGTCGCAGAAACACACCTTTAGCCCATTTTCATGGCAGCTTAGTTTGAATGACATGACGTAAGCGCTTAAGGGTTCCCCCATATGCTGCACTGTTAATCGTGGCCCCCTATACCAGCCAGTCAATGAGGATGATGCCCCTTGTGTCCCAGAACACTGTCGCCATTCTCTTGCCAACTGAAGGCACTGTTAGACATTTCTGTAGCAGTGGACTGTCCCTATGCTTCCATTGCACCAATTGTTGTTTCGCTTGTGGCTCATGGTAATGGAGCCATGTCTGGCCATGAAGTCGGCTGGATCTTGTCTGAAGAGACCAACACATCGATGGCAAAAGTGCATAAAGTTACAAGGATATTATGTTGTGAAGGTGGATGTAACAATGGATGTGTAATGTATGTTGTTAGAAGCAATTAACATAGGTAGAACTCAGCAATTTCTCTAGGTTTGTGCCGTGTCTTGTATGGGGTTTCACCTAGGACACCAAGCTGGCTCATCGGCGGGCTCTCGGTGTTCCCGCCTGGACCCCCACAGGAGTAACGGACTGCGTGCTACCTCCCTTTATATAAAGTGCAACTGCACTACTTGAATGCGAGAACCCAAAGCTGAGTTTTAATTCACCGGCCGTGAAAGCCAATATACCATCTTTAACATAGGTAGGATATATGAACCATATTTGCTTTCAGAATACAGCTCGGGAGTGCTTTCTTCCAACAGATACGGGGACTAGTATGGGACAAGGATATACCAATTAAGGCTAAAGAAGTAATGTACAAAGCATATTATGTCCCTATAATGGCATATGCAGCATACACTTGGACAATGACTAAGAGGGATGAGAGCAGAGTACAGGCAGCTGAGATGAGATTCCTGAGAAGTATGGTCCAGAAAACGAGGAGAGACAGAGTGAGAAATGAAGATATACGGAAAGAACTGGGAGTACAGAAACTAAATGACAAACTGGAGCAAAACAGATTGAGATGGTTTCGACATGTCAAACGGATGAATGAAGTAAGGCTACCAAGACGAGCACTGGAACGACGGATGGCAGGGAAGAGAGGACGAGGAAGACCAAGAATGCGTTGGATGGACTCGGTGGAGAATAGAATTAGAAAACGGAACCTGGATTGGAACAATGTGTCGGAAGAAGAATGGAGGAACGACAGAACAAAGTGGAGAGGAACCATATTTGCCCCCACCCAGTGTCAGCTGGAAAAGGGGAAATGAAGTTGATGAGGATATATGAAAATAGGCTATTTAGTTCTTCACGGAACTACTTGTTGATAGTAGTCATCAGTTGGAGCCTTCCGGAACGAGAACGGGAACACAGCGTTGACGGAATACAGTGTCCACTAAACTATAGCATTGTTAAGCATTACAGGAGCACATGTCACTTCAGAGAGGAGAACGATGACTGAGGCTGACACATATCCTTTCCGCGCGACTGCACCTGTCAACAGTACCAGCGTGATAATAATAAGTAAGCAACTTGACCGTCGGCACTCTCAAACGGATGATAATCTGTAAACAAGTGGCAGCTGTTATGTAACTAGAGATAATAATGACCCACTGAAAAGTAGTAGACTAGTTTCTAGAGCTTACACATCTCTGCACTTTGAAATGAGGATAATAAGAGGAAGTAGTACCTCTGCTAAAGAATTAGGATATTTATCACTTGTAAGAACTATTCTGGAATACGCCTCGGCGGTTTGGGATCCATATCACGTAAGGCTCATCAATGAGTTGGAAACAATACAAAGAAAGACCGCTAGATTTGTGCTCTGTGACTTTAAGGAGCAGTGTGAGCCGTATATTAAAGAAACTTGGGTGGGAATCACTGGAGGCTAGGAGGATGAAATCTAGACTCTGCGCTATGTATAACACGTATACAAATCAACCAGCATGGGGTGAGCTTAGCAAACGTATGGGAAAGCTCACTTACATGAGTAGCAGTCATCATTCTTTCAAAGTTAAGGGCCGACCACAGCGTACAAGTTATGGTAAATATTCTTTCGTTAACCGTGCCATTGATAACAGGAACTCTCTACCTGCCGCAGTCTTAGGGCCATTTCCTAAACGTATATGTGCGTTTAAGAAAAGACTGAGATTAGTGTAAATACTCCAGTTTGATTGTTATTGAATTGTTATTTATAATAATTGAATGTTATGCACAATTATTTATTTATTATGTATACCCAATTTGCCACCAGGGGACACACCCCCAATTGCAAATAAATGATTGAATGAATGAATGATAATCCAACTCGTGACGACCGTGCCAATATTGAAGACGTCAGCTACACGAATTTACCTTGTATAAGTCAATAAAAACAGCCACATCTTTATATATATAAACATATAAGAAAGGTTAATAAGACATCACCTTGAAGGGAAAAGTGAATTGAAAATTGGGTTAGAAGCAGGGCTTGGGAAAATATGATTTGTGCTGGCAAACTTGATTTATCACTTCCCCCCAACAAACTTACGAGATGTAGCAAGCAAGCAGGTGAGAGAGTGTTATGTGACGAGAAACGCCAAGTCGTCACAAACTCGCTTAATGAGATGAAATAGTGAGAGAGATGGAGTAAAATATATATTTGCTCAATAAGTCTGTCTATTGAGTGAAAAAGAAAAGTGATTTACGGGGAAACGGAACGTTACAAAATAAGATAAATTATCTCCAGGATAAGATACAAACTAATACATAACAAAATTAAAAGTAATTTACATATTAAAGTGAATTATAATTAATAACGCTCTAGAGGATGTTGTGATGGGAGTGCTCTTAAATGGTAACTGGATAAATAGCATTCGATATGCCGATGACACTGTGATTTTTGCGGATAGTCGAGAAAGCTTTCAACATATCATTGATAAAATTCTCAAAAAAAAAGCCATGAATATGGTTTAGATATAAACCCTCAGAAGGCAAAAGTGATGGTCATTAGTAAAAACGAAGTTCTTGCATGCAAACTAAATATAGACCAGAAATCCATTGCACAAGTGCATAAGTATATATTGTGCCCAACTCTAGGAATGGGTATTCCAAGATTCAGACACCTAGATATCAAGGGAAAGGCTACAGCCGCTTTTCAAAGTTGAGATATTTGAATATCGCGCTACATTGCTTCTCGAAGCAATTGGAATGAATTTACCGATACTTGCATGTCAAGTGACGTAGCGAGTAATAGCAGAGGTCGAGGCTATTTATTGATTAAATAGTTAACCATGGAGTAGAGACTTGAGACATGGATCAGATTACTGGCACGGCCAAATGAATGAGAATGCAATTAGTATCAAGTAAATCGGATCAGGGATACCAGAGATATGATGATTTCCAGATATCAGCTGATGACGCGTGACCCTGGCAGTTTTGAATAAAAGCCGGCTGGCGCAGGCATGGTTAGCTCATTCCAACACAAGCACTTGTCGAGCAAGTTGCTGCTACGCTGAGCCAAGGCACATGGTTGCCGGATCTACGCAGAAGTAATTTTCAAAGTTGTGATAGTCACAAAAAGTGCTGCGCTACGAAGTGGAACTTAGTAAGTTTCCGGCGAGGAGAATCACTGAGGTGATTGAATTTTTTTTCTACAGACATTAGTGGAAATATTTATGTTTCTACATGGACATATGCTAGACTTTGTCTAGAATTAGTACTTTGTCACAGTCCAGTAATAACCTAATACTTGGATGTTTAAGTCCATTTCAGTCAGTTTTCATATTGGTAACTTGTTAACCACTTCGATCTATCAGTACACTGAAGACCAGTCTGTCACGGTGGTGTTCATTAGTCTACGCAAGGGAAACTACAGGTTGCTTAGCGCATGGTAGATGGCGAGAAGCCATGCCCAGGGAACGATCTTCAGGACAGCCGTTGATTGGTTAGACTGTCAGTGTCTTCTTGTATTGATAAGATTACCGTGAGTTATGTTACAACTGACATATCTAAGAATAGATCACTTAGATCTGACCCCATTTAAACAAACTGTTATGGCTTTGATAGAAGCCCATATTAAAATGGAACAACAGTTAATTCAAACGTCAAGAGATACTACCACTATGTCTTACTAGACGGATTGTGGGTATATAATGGCGGCCGATACATGGATTATACATGCTTGTCCGATAGGGCATGTCTATGGATAAATCTGGTACAGACCAGGTTCACTACGCTTCAAGACCATCAAGAAATGTAAGCCACATTTGAATTATATTATGCCTAGCTAATTGGAACAAACTATTTTTCTGCAGATGACCAACACATTTATTTTTTTCTTCGTATTTAAATCTTGCAATGATTTACGCAAGACATATTAGAGTTATTCTGAGCATTTTCAGCACTCAGAACAGTTTAGGATCGATGACCTAGCATTTCGAGCATTTATTTGAATATTTCATATTTTTGGGAAATCACGGTAATCAGCCGATGTAACTGTAAAAGTTAATAATTATTTTTGTTGAGGAATGGATATTTTTTCCATATTCGAAGGTTCGAACATGTGGATTCTCACATAATGAGATGATAGTTAAACATATTTAAAATAATATAACAAATAATAATAATAATAATCCACTAATGATAATAATAATAATTTTTATAATTTTTCTAAATAATTCTTGGATATTATATTTTCTAATAATCATATGTATTGAGAGAGAGCCTATGAAGTAGTTTAATCATTTCTAGTTTGGAACAGGAGATTTTCCGAAGGAGAGTGGTTAGCGCAAGCCCGCATTCAACCAACATTTCAGTTCTGGTTGAACAGTTGATCTTTGCAATGAGCAAAGTATATTTTTCAGATAACACGGAGAGGCATGAAACGGGAAGCAAATGATATTTGTATCAAATAGGATATTTTTGTATTTATATAAAATCATGACGTAAATACACTCGAAAGTGAAATAAAGATTTTCATAAGTATGGTAAATTCACGGGTTGAACTGAATGGTAGAATAAAATAAACTTGTAAGTTTATTAATCTTCCAGTGTTGGTAACAAGCAGAGGCTTGATTTATTGTATAAATTTTGGGGAAGAAATTTTATATGTGTATGGAGTAGTTGAAATGCCATTCCCAGGTGCGCATGTTTAAGTCGCAGGAATGAGGAGGTTTTTTCGAGCATCAATCAAATAGCAGGTTCGATGGCTCAGGTTTATAGTAGGAGTATTGGAACTACACATTTCGTCGTATGAATGACCCGAAGGTTATTTCTTAGAAACCATCAGTTCTTATTTCAACCTGGTTTACGAATTCCATTTAGACTTTGATTTTGCTAGAACCCGGATTTGTCATGATAGTAGTTTATTCTTCTTCAGAGGAAGACCTTTGCCGTTGTTGTTGGAATATTGTGTTCTTACACAAATAATAGAATGGGCCACTGCCAATTAAAAATAATTCTTTAACCACGAATAATTTGAAGGATGTTTTCAATCCTAGTGCCATGAACTAAATGAATTTGTTATAAAGCTACAATTCTTATTTCCGCATTCTGTCAAAGAATTGCAAGTTGTGAAAGTTGCTAAAATGGCCATGAATATAAATATTTTTCATAATAATGATTCCAATTGGAAAATCAAATTGTTGAATGGTTCAACCATTTATTGATCAAGTTGATGATTCAGAAATCATATATTTTGTGAGGAACTTGAAGTTCATAATCGAGTCACTTCTCGAATGTTTATTGTCAGAAGAACAATTAATTTTTTTGTTGTGCTTCGCACAAGTTCTTCGATGCTATGCTCAAGGTCAAATACTTTTCAGATGTTATTAATATGTGTAAATAATTTGTGTTGCTTCAATGATAACAATATTTTTCGACAATATATATTTTTGAAACTGGAAAAATAAGTGAAAGTTAAAATTCTATGAACATTTATTCTACGAGTGTTAATGTTATGTAAAATTCAAACAGTGAACTACGATATTTCCAGTAGAGACAATTAAATTTGAACTGGATTTAATCATTAATTATAAATAATTTTGGAACACAGTCTACAGGACTAATAATCAGACTTGTGTTTCCAAAAAATAATTGTCAAATGTGTTTGGAAAATTTCTGTATATTGTGTAAATAGGAGTGTGGGTCGCCACACGTGAGTGATGCTGCTTTGAGCATTTTTGCAGTCAATTTTAAATTCATAATAAACTGAGATAATTTTACAGGATGTGTTATACCCAATTGAATCTCCTTCTATCCTTATTGTTGCATTGAGCCAAAAATCAGTAAAGCATTTTTTTTATTTTATGTCGTTTTTGCGATTTGCTTTAACCCATCTGGCGCTCCGGGATATTTTGACTCTCGTGCTGACTGATTATTGGTAAAATGCATATGTGGTCGTGCGGACTCCGGTCTAAACGGGCACAATATACCTTGGCACTACCATAAATGATGAGGTGAGGTCTCGAATTGGAAAAGCCCGGACGACCTTCAATGATGTGGAATTTGTTCAAACATCATGGGCTGACAATGACTACGATAATCAGGCTTTTGCGTTGTCATGTGTTCTCTGCTCTTTTTTTACGGTGCCGAGACACGGACTCTGACAGAGTCTTTATGTAAATGGTTAGAGGCCTTTGAAATGTGGCTGTATAGAAGGATATTGCGGATACCATGGACAGGCCATGTCACAAATGTTGAGGTTCTCAAAAAAAAAAAAAATACCTAGGACACATCATGAGGAATACCGCCAAGTACCATCTCCTACAGTCTATTCTTCAAGGAAAAATACCAAGGAAGAGAAGTGTTGGACGAAAAAAAATATCCTGGTAAAAAAAAGCACACAGGCTAGACCTCAAAAACGTCCACTGAATTATTCCGAGCTGCAAGTGATAGGAACAGCACAGTCAAGATGGTAGTCAACATCCGGAACGGATAGAAACATAAATAATAAGAAGATGATAATTAATTTAAAGTACCTCTAGGCACGCCGTAAGGAGGAGGTAGATTTCACCGGGCAAAGAAAAATAATTCAAATTCACTAAATTTGCCAATTGTTGTATTATTTATTTAGCGTATGGCAATAACAAAACTGAATTACAACATAATAAATATACAAAATTAATTTAACTAAATCATTTATAATTTAATATCTAAATTCTCTATCCAGTGAAGGGCTGCCTCTTTCACTTCATAGAAATCGTTAAGATTTCCAGGGTACGCTCGACGGCTGCAACTTGATATTATGTGTTGGATGGTCTGATGTTCAGTTAAAATTGTCAATGACCAGTTTCAATCGTCAGTGATCATCATCAGATCCATTACATTTAGGCTATAAAATCTACGTTAAAAATACAGGTGAAAATATTTACAATGTGTACAATTATTTAGTTGCAGTATTGGTACTGCAACTGTCGGTGTATGGTAAATGCAGTATATATGATGTTAGGTGAAATGCTAAATGGTGATAGATATCCAGAGTTTGTAATTTGGAGTGATTATATGGTTGTAAAAATCAACTATGGCCAAAATGTAATATCTGGTTGTCTTCCTACTGGAGCTACGCGCAGTTTCGAGTTCACTCTTGCACCAGTTGTCATCCTAGTGTATTTATTAATCTCATGTAATTTATTTCAGGATTAGGGCACAACCCAGCTCTTTTGGGTACATTCGTGTTGACCGACTGAAAAGTACTAAACTCTTGTCTTTTTGTAAGCTTTCTTTTTATTTAAGTTTATAATAGTGTTTTGTAAGGATATCCATTTTCTCTTTTATCTTTGAAAATTATTTTAATTTAATCTACGCTGACGAAGGTGTCATTGAATACCGAAACATGTACGTATAAACAGTAATGAAACCACATTAAGAGTGTTTGACAAGGCGTTTTTGAATTACGTAGTACTATCAGTCAACAGGGATATAAATTATTACCATTGTCATCATGATTACTGTTTACGCATTTTATCCGTAGTACAGTCAGCAATAATTTGAGATATGTCTTCCCTCATCAACTTGGTATCTTCATCTTCATCGAGAACATTTTGCTTATCCCTTGGCATAAGGGTGGGTCATATCAAAAAATCTTCCAGGCAAAAGTTTTAGGTAATGTCTAGAGGGCTATTGACAATTTTAAACGGTTTTGATATTGCGCCTTTCGATATTATTTTCAAAAAAAAAAAACTCAATTTTCCCCACCCCTTTGGCCAATGGTTGGTGCAATCATAAAGCTTTACTGAGATAAGTGTTCGGCCTTTATCTGAAGAATAGTGCGAACTTTGAATGGATTCGAGTTTTCACATATTAAGACAGTTATAGCGGTATTTCATCTTTCGTAAAAGCACCCACCATTTCGACCAACATATCCGACGCATAAAGAAATAGGGAAGATATAATTGTTTTTAGTGCATACTCTTTTCGTATTATTATTATTATTATTATTATAAGGCGTCCAGGGGAGTGCGGCAGGCTTCGGCAGCCAGCACAGTTCATATCCTCGCCGCTAGATAGGGGCTTCATTCATTCCATTCCCTGACCCGGTCGGTAGACTGGAAGCAGGCTGTGGATTTTCATTTTCATTAGCCTATAAGGTGTGATCAAAAGTTTCCGTTTGAGGGTGTTGATGCAGCGTATATGCAACATGGCACAACTCCGATGCGGGTAAACGTCAGATGTTTGTTTTAGACGAGTGAAAAATCTTAATGAAAGTCTGGAGGCGAGTTACTCCAGTACCTGTGTAGTTGTCACGTGCCCCATGCGGTCAGATGATTGACAAAGCTATCTCACACTACTGCTGAAGTACATTCATTGGCAAATATAATGGCGTTCTGTTCGTAACTATGTAACGTGTACTTCCACGTCACACAATACTTCGACGTGGAGTGTACTGTCTGCACGATGGTGCCGTCACGTGCTCAAGTCTGGAATTCCATTACATCAAACCGGTGGTGACAAATGCGAAGCGACTGTGTACAGGTTCACCCGCAAGCTTCAAGGTCAACGGCAATCGTCTAAAACAAACGTCCGGCTTGTATATGAACACGGGTACGTAGGCAAGGGATTGGTGTGATAATTATGTCTTGCCCAGGTGCGTACGATAAATGAGACACCGGGAACTTTGGCGACGTTATTACAAAATGCGACGAAAGCTGGTGCAACCACTGGGAATCGGAATCGAAAGCGTCGACTATACAGTGACGTCATCCATCGTCCCCTCGTATCAAGAAAGCCCGTTTCATTAATTACCGGGCCCCATCGCTTATTGATTGCAAGGGAACCTGGTGTCTCCATGACTGAGGAATGGCACTCCGCAACACTGGAGAAATTACGGAGTTCAATTAAGGTGAAACATCCGGGAAACTGCAACAAGGGGTGCTGCTTCATGATAACGCACGTCCCCATACCACAAAGGTCCTAACGTACAAGGTACGCCAACTCAAGTGGGACACACTCGAGCATCCGCCCTATAGTCCTGATCTCTCCCCATGCGATTATCACGCCTTCTGTCCCTTAAAAAGGACATTGAATGGTGGACGATTCCTGTCAAACGAGGATGTGCAGCAGAACACAGTGTTTTACCACACGGAGATCTTCAACCTGGTATTATTATTAGTCTATTATTAGCGTATGATGTTACAATTGGCAATTAGGTCACAAAATATGTAAATATATATATAGGAAAACAAAGAAATGTGCAACAGGCCTGTGGTAGCCTCTCACAGACGTATGTCCAGTTTCTCCAACCAAGTGATTGCGTCAGGGGTTAAACATGGAGGTCTTAGATTGATCCAGAGAATGCTCGCAAATGGCAGTCCTTCACAATGTGCATGATGGTCTGTACAGTACTTCAAAACCACAGTCACAAGCAGGAGACTTCAGCCAACCCCATTGGTGGAGAACAGAAGCACTTCTTCCAACACCACACCATAGCGTATCCTGTGAAGTTTGGTCCAGGTGGAGCGAGGGAGATTGAACCCAGCCAGTTTTATTGCTGGATCCCTGATAGGGATGAGCGCCTCAATGCTCATACTGCACGACCATCAAACGGAAACTTTTTGATCACGCCTTATATATCCTCAGAAAAAGCTATGGTAAAATAAATTGTTCGTAGTCGTTAATCACAGCCAAGTATATGAGATATCGTAATAAAAGAAAATACCTCCTAATTAAATTTACTTTTGAAAGCACAAAACACATACACTCGTGTCAAGAGTTGTGGAAAAGATGATGTCACAAAGTCAGAAAGAGAAAGTCGTAATGTCAACTAAATGTAAATACAGTAATTACACACGTTCTAATTACTCCTCCCGAGGCGAGAATGGAGCTCAACTTCCTTTGATGTCATATCGCTTTTTCCAAAGCGACAAAGAACATAGGAATTATTTTTTTCTCCCCATTTGGATGAAATATATATGATCCTTTTAATATGTTTTCTTGGGTGTTTGCGGCATTTTTCTTTGTATTTCAGTACGTTTTTATTTCTTGTGTGATACAAAACAAAGAATTATATATAGAAGGGAAAAATTCTCTCCCTCTGTCTCTCATAGGAAAACGTATGACAATGACATTTTCTTCGTAAAGGATTCTTTTTTTTCTTTTTTCTTTTTGGAAAAGGATTAAAGTTGTGATAAAAATAGGAGAAAAACGAGGAGAGAAAAGAAAACTACAGAAGGGTAAAGAAATACAATTGTGGGGGGAAAGGATATTGCATTTACTGGCTTGACTGTGCCTTACAAAGTGAAGGATATTACCCATGTGTGTATGAAAGAGAACACTGCCGTTCACACACACACCCACACACACACACACAAAGGTAAAAAATGTCAAAATAAAATAGAAGAAAAAAACGAGAAAGAAATTTATAAGCTTTGTGTTAAAGATCCTTTATGTCATGGATCTAATTTAACCGAGAACTCGGTTCTGTTTTCAGAAGGATTCTTTTTTTTGAAGGATTTAGAAGATGAGTAATACACGTTTTAGAAGAAGAACAGAATTATCATGGAATATCCTGAAGTCTGGTGACATGTACGTACGCGATTGGAAACTCCAGTTATGACATCTAGCGGTGGGAATGAGAACAAGTTTAAAGTAGGTCAGCCATCAATAGTGTGTACTAGAGCTGCTAATAAGAGATGTTCGGTTATTCAAATAGTTAAAAAATAAACGAAAGCATTCGATGAATCGACTGACCATTAATTCGATTAATGGAGTAATAGATTATTATCGGCTAACCGAAGAATCGATTAATTGATTAGTAGACACGAGGTAAGAAAATAATTTCAAATGAGAGGTCATCGCTTAAGTTAAGTACCCTTTATAGGGCAAAAGACTGTGGGTATAAAATATTTGCTTTTTTTGCACATTTGTAATTGGGGGTGATAGATGAGTAGGATTATGCAACAATTTTATGGGTGTGGATTCTATTTTAGGAAATATGGGGTGGAAAATTATTATCCCACTGCCCATACCCGACAGTATGTTTTCTTAAATGAGCAATGGGGTAATAATCTCCCAACTCCAAATTATGATGATCCTCTGTTTATCACTCAATAATGAGGTTTATTTAACAGGATATAATGTATAAAAAAAATCATCACGCTCCATAATTTAAGAAAAACTCGTAATTCCCACGCAACACGAGGTCAGTGACCTATATCATCTTTGCCGAAAACTGCACAAAAATTATAAAAGTGATTTTGGAATAATAAAAGTTAGTATATTCGAATATAATTCAATAATTTCAAAATAGTATTTACTAAAAACTCAGAAAATTAATTTTAAAAATCTTCTATTCTATGGCAAACTCCCTGAGCAGGATAATTATTTCCATTCTAACTGAAATATATTTACTCCAGTGACCAAAACCATTATTAACATTGTATTTCAGTTATATACCAACGTTTACAAATCTCTTATCTTCAATAAAAACACCTTCTTCTGTAAAACAATGCATTTCCTTCACTCAACACAATCGATTTGGCGAGCACGTGCACTGTGGAGACCACTGGGATATATGCTTCCCAAATTTGGTTTCTGATGACAGGATACATAAAATTAATGGGTTTTCAATATTTTTCTGCATCTAGCTTGTGGATCTGTTTGAAATTAAATGGGTGGGAAGATTCTCTCCCTAACACCGTTCTATAAATACATGGTGGGAAGATTGTATCCCAAGGACCTATAAAGGGTGAAGCTTAACCTATTATCGGAATGATGTATTGAAATCTATGAAAGTAACTTTTCACCTAAATATACAAAGTGCCCATCCTTGTTTATGTTAACAATAACCAAATAATAGTCAGTGACAAACATCAAAACAATTGGGAAGAGTTTCGAAAAAAGAAAACTAAGGGTTTTCAGCAAAGATTTTTGAAATCTTGTTTAATGTTTACAATTTAGGACAGGAACATTTTTGTTTAACTTTGTTTTAGCCCGGTTTTCACAAAGAAGGCGCATTATTTAAAAACATATGACACTAGTACAATATGCAACGAGCCTATAATGGCAATAATTAAGACACGAGTTTATTTATAAAACGAGCGTATGCGAGTGGCATACGACTGTTTATGTTCGACGATAATTATGACTATTTTATGTTCGAACATAAATATTCGAGATTTCGCCAGTTTTATGTACTGAACAGAGCGCATGAGACGCTGAGAATGCCTTGTATTTGACCATGGCCTCCTCGATTACCCTACTATGACACTAGGCCATGCAGTGACATTTAAATTAGAAGGCCGTGGAACTCAGCGCAGGCGCTATGCTATCATTATCTAATTGGTCAAACAACTGTTTCATGAGCTCTGATTGGTGGGAGAAACTGTTTCTTAATGAAAAATAGTGTTATAATGAGCCTCATTATAGTACAGTTTTCTAACATATAATAGTCAGGGTCGAACATAAAATATATTATATGTCTGTTTTGCTTCTGAGAGGGCGTAGTGAAAGGAGGGAAGTACTCGATTATTAGACCAACCGATTAATCGATTTAACGCACAATTGATTAATTGCTATTTGTGGCAATTAATCGATTATTCGATAACAGAATTTAATCGATTTAAAGTACCAGGCCTAGTTTGTACATTCGTAAATAAGTGCGCTAAATGAAAACGTCATTAGCTATTGATTGAAGTGATAGAAGCCATTTTTCAATGCTTTTCAGTCGGTCAACACCTTTGGGCCCAATTATATTAAGTGAGGAGTACGAATATTTTAACACCCTAACCAGAAATAAATTTTACATGAAATAATTATCACTTAATTAACAAACTTTTTGTATAAAGAAAAAAACTTAGGGGGGGGGGGATTCAATTGGATTTAAGGTTTCGATCGTCATGCGGTCATCATCAGATCCATTTTACAGATGACACCTGTATTGTTATTTGGGTGGTCTATAACACTGCTATAGATGTTGCGTTATCAGTAGTATTGTTTGTGGTTAAATACGAGTCAGGTGTAACATCTGTGCGACGACTGTGTTTGAATATGATACTCATAACCTTAAGTAAAATCCAGTGTGCATGCTGTAATTTTAGTATATTGTTGTGTAGTTAACTATTTACACATCCATAATAATCATACGTAGATCGCAAACATACCCGAATAATAGAAAAACTAGGCTGGGAATCTCTAGAAGATGGACGAAATCCAGACTATACGCTATGTTTAACACTTACACTAATCGGCCAGCATGAGGAGAACTAAGCGAACGTCTGGGAAATCTGAGCAGGGCAGATCAAGGGGCGACCACACCGTACAAATTATGGGAAATAATCTCTCATCAATCGTGGTATTGATAATTGGAATTCATTACTTGCCTCAGTCTTAGAGCCTTTCCCCATACATATTGATGTGTTAAAGAGAATATTGAAATTTTGTGTAAATACTACGATGTATTTGAAGACTCCACGGAAAAACCGTGTAAGTCACATTATGTAATTTTTTTCAGGAGAGCCAATACCGACAGTAGTGGCTACGCGGGCTAAAGCGCTGCGTTAGGTCAAGGGGCCAAGCTCTCTGCTGACTCGGTAGACGCGTGGGTTCGAGCCCCACCGTCGGCTGTCCTTGAAATGGTTTTCCGTGGTTTCCCATTTTCAACACCAGGAAAATGCTGGGACAGTACCTTCTGACAGGCCACGGCCGCTTCCTTCCACATCCTTGCCCAGTTTCATTCATCTTCATCAATTCCATCTCTCATCCCGACGCGCAGGTCGCCCACGGGCGTCGACTAGAAAGACCTGCACTCGGCCTCTCAGGAGGCTACATGACAAAAAAAAAAAAAAAAAAAGGAGAGCCAATTTGAACTTTCATCACTATAAAGTAATAATTAAAACACCCCAATTGAGGATGAGCAATATAGTAATTCTGCCAAATGTATTTCTTATAAAGGAAGTAGATGTAAAACAAATAACAACTAAAGTTATATTATGAAAAGTTGAGAGGATATGGGACGTTCTTTGCGTTTCCACTAAAAATAAAAGCCCCCTGTATCTCGGTGACATTCCGCTCTATTTGAATTTAATTTCAACTGATCTGTAGTGACGATGGCTGGCCACCAGAATGCGCCATAACCTCATTTTGGCGGCTTCGGTGGCGTAGTCGGTAGCATGCTGAGCTTCTATGCCCAAGATAGCGGGTTCAACCCCGGCCGAAGCCGTCGGATTTTTTAAGAGCGCTAAAAATCCCTCAGTATGCCTTCCTTCGGAGGGGAAGTAAAGCCGGCGGTCCCATGTCATAGAGTTATGGCATGTTAAAGAACCTTCCACTAATTACACATGTGTGAAGCTAAATTGGATATGTTAAGAATGTAAACAACGCTCTTAAGTTGCTACGTTCGTTGCCAAGAGCCGACTGCGGTGGCGTCTAGTAGCTAAGTTCTGAACTTGGCCTAGTAGTCGTTGACGGTGGCGCTGGGCGGAACTATTTGAAAAATTCTAAGTTACAGTATGTACTTAAATTAAACAAGATGTTCAGTAAAGAACATATAGCCTACTTTCTACTAAATGCATGGGTATTGTTATAACCCTTTGTCCATTTCAAGGAGTATAATTGAATGTTTGTTGTAGTAGCTTGTTGAAATACCACGTGCTATACGGATATTAAACATGCATATGAGGTGCCCTTTGCTAGAGCTACCTCTGTAAAAAAAAAAAAAACGTTCAATTCGGTTTCACCGTGTTTGCATTGATATGGTGAAGCGATTTCCACACAAACATGGCTGCCATCCGCAAATTATTGGGCTGATGACCTTGTAGTTTGGTCAAATGATTCTTTATATATAAAGGTATAATGCTGCATAATTTGGTAGAGATCCGATGACTAGGTAGGTCATAATTCGATTCAAGCTTTTAACATTTCGGTGGCCGCCATTACGTTTTCGTCAAGATGGCGGCGATATAAAACATGACACTTGAGTGCACTTTGCTTGTGCTACCTCTGTACCAATTTCGCTCAATTCGGTTTCACCGTGTTTGAATTGATAGGGGGAATCGATTTGCACACATACATGGCCGCCATCCACAAATAATAGGGCTGATGACCTTGTAGTTTGGTCAAAAGATTCTTAATACATAAAGGTATAACTATGCAAAATTTGGTAGAGATGAGATGATTAGGTTGGTAGTAATTTGATTCAAGCTATTAACATTTCGGTGGCCGCCATTACGTTTTCGTCAAGATGGCGGCGATATAAAACATGGCAAGAGAGTGCCCTTTGTTAGTGCTACCTCTGTACCAAATTTTGTTCAATTCGGTTTCACCGTGTTTGAATTGATAGGGGGGATCAATTTGCACACAAACATGGCCGCTATCTTCAAACTATTGGGCTAATGACCTTGTAGTTTAATCAATAGACGCTCGGTATATGAATATATGTTGTTTCAAAATGTGGTAGAGATCAGATGATTAGGTTAGTCTTAACTTGACTTAAGCTTTGAACATTTGGGTGTCCGCCATTACGTTTCCGTCAAGATGGCGACGATATAAAGCATGACACTGAAGTATTCTTTGCTAGTGCTACCTTTGTACCAAATTTCGTTGATTTCGATTTCACCATGTTTGAATTGATAGGGGGAATCTATTTGCACACATACATGGCCGCCATCTGCAAACCATTGGGCTGATGATCTTGTAGTTTGGTTTAAAAAATATGCCTCCCACATAGCGGTATGTTGTTGCACAATTACGTAGAGATCAGATTAGTAGGTTAGTCGTAATTTGATTTAAGCTTTTAACATTTTGGTGGCCGCCATTACGTTTCCGTCAAGATGGCGGCAATTTAAATCATGACACTGAGGTGCCCTTTGCTGGTGCTACCTATGTACCAAATGTTGTTCAATTCGGTGTCACCGTGTCTCAATAGATAGGGGGAATCTATTTGCTCACAAACATGCCCACCATCCGCAAAGTATTGAGCTGATGACCTTGTAGTTTAGTCAAAAGATTGTTAATACATAAAGGTATAACGCTGAAAAATTTGGTAGAGATAAGATGATTAGATTGGTCGTAATTTGATTTTAAGATCTTACCATTTGGGTGGCCGCCATTATGTTTTCGTCAAGATGGCGGCGAAATAAAACATGACCCTGAGGTGTCCTTTGCTAGTGCTACCTTTGTACTAAATTTCGTTTGATTCGGTTTGACCGTGTTCGAATTGATAGGGGGGGAAAGACATTCAGAGAACACACACTCACACACAGACACACAGACAGACACACATTTTGGCCCTGTGTAGATCTCATAAGTCTACTTTCATTTTTTGCAAAAATCGAAAGTAGGCTAAAAACAGAATAAAACACACTAAAACAGTCATCAAAATTAACACCGGTTATCAGACAGATTCTACACACACCCAAAGTACACGGGGCTACATGACCGCGTTGTCGCAGCCCCTAAACTTAATAACCAACCAACCAAACTAATTTTCGAAATAAAATGGACCTACTCTTTCAGAGGGGTCTTCAAATAGCGACATGTGTACATTACGTGTGTTTGATATTATAGTCGGTAATTTTCTGGAATTCAACAATTTGCCACCGGGGAATTACCCCCCACCCCATTTGCAAGTAAAGTAAATGAATAAAAAAAATAGCATTGTTTCGAATAACGAGATTTACTGCGAATCTAAAATACTAACATTAACAAACCAACTATAGAATGTATAACAAAACCATTCTCTAAATATGTGTATAGTTACAAACTTCGACCTTAGTTGATGATGGCTGGGTGAAGGTAATACTAAAATTCCTCCTTAATCAGTGAATAATATTAATACATGTAATTTTTCATGAAAATGTGATATACAGTAAAACCTGACTAAACCGGACCTTTTATATACCGGAAACCTGGACGAACGGAAACCAAAATTCGTAACGCAGGTATTTCCTATGTAAAATGACACTGCATACCGTAAATCTGCCTAACGCGGAAATGGAAAGAAATTCCAGAACTGTAGACGTAAATAACCTGAATAAGACAGATAGGTTATCCATAATACAAAGCTATGTACTAAATTTTGAGCGAATGTACTTGCACCAAAGTCCTAGGAAACATTAAGTCTAATTTTTCCTCAAGGTTGCAGCAGGTATGCTACATTTCACAACGTCCTCCAACCCTCTTGTAATACACACAGTTTCCTTCTGACCAATGAGAGTAGAAGAAAACAGTGGACTTGAGTATCTCTAAAGGTGTTCTTTTTACTGTGTACTGTATTTATTTACGTATGCCTACTCAAATTCAGTGACAATGACTTCTAAACATAAGACAGTTACACTGGAGAAGAAAATTAAACTTATTGAAGAACACGAGAAAATCAAACGTCCGGCTAAAGAATTAACTGTGTTGCTTAAAGTGGGAAAAACTCAAATTACTTTATAGTAGGCTTAATCCTATGCGATAATACAGTATTTCGTTGTAGTGTATTTTGTCTTATTAAAACTCAACCCTCTGTAAAACAACATGGCCGCCATCCGCAAACTATTGAGCTTATAACTTTGCAATTTGTTCAAGGGAGGCTCCCCACACAAAGGTGTGTTGTTGTAAAATTTGGCATTGATCGGATGATTAGGTTAGACGTAATTTGATTTAAACTTTAGGCATAACGAATAGAATATAAAGTGTGATCTCTTCTCCCTCAATAGCATGTAATGAATACGGATCGGGTTGGCACTCGCCGCTACGCAGCGCTACAGTCGGCTTGAGATTGTGGATTTCCACATATGTTAGTGTGTTTATGTGCGATATATTAAGTATTTAATCGGTCGGAGTGTTTTGGTGGTGTTCTGTGCAAACGTTTATTGATATACAAGTGCTTACACTATTACTTCATAGTATTAATACCTGAAATGCTATTGTAGGAAGCATTAACTGAAATGGAATTTAATTTCTTGTCGTGTGTTGACGTTATCTTCGTGTGTTAATTTTTTTGTTATTTAATGTAAGTAAACAGCAGTTTAGCCCTTACATTTTCATGAGTGCTTAATGTGCGTAGTGATGCCTTGCTCTTTTGTACCAGGATGCAGATCTAGCTATGGGGACTATAAAGAGGTCAGACGGTTTTTCAAACCTCCTAAAGGTAAGGAACGTTTTATCAAGTGCAAAGGGGCCATACCAGGGAAGGATAGGGAACTTACTGAAAAGTCCTACATCTGTGATGCTCACTTTTCAGAAGATTTAATTGTTAAATTCGACAAATTTGTGATAGAAGGGATGGAAGTATTACCTCTCCCAAGAACCAACTGGCGATTGAAAGACTATTCTGTTCCACATATATTTCCTAATTTGCCTAAGTATTTGTCCAGTATGGTGTAAATAAAAATGCTCTTGATGCCATTAAAGACTACTTCTGTGAAGAAAGAGATGAGAATAAAAATACAATGAGTTAAAAAACATATATGTACCGTAATGCTGAAGGAGGCGTGATCAGTTTTAGACAATAGCCTACTCTATGAAGGGGTCATGACTATGCCTTCTATGTCTGTTTAATGTTAAGTTCTTCTGAAATGATGGTAGTTTACCGATTTTGGTGTTTGTTGAGTGAAATTTATGGTTATTATTGAATTTTATAGTAATCTACGGTAAAGTTGAAAGTTGCGTTCGTACGGCTTTTTTCTCCTGTGTTGCAAGTCTGTTAAGGGAATGTAAAATGTGTAACAATGTGAAGAAATCCTTTCTGATAGCGAAGTTAATTTTTCCGTTCTTTTTTTTTTTTTTTTTTTTTTTTTACAGATAGCTGGCAATACTAATTGCATTTTGAACTTGCTCTCTGTCTTCGCTTATTGTCGAAACTGGACTATTACAGGAGACGACTTATTAAATTATAATTGGGCGCAGTAAAAAAGTGGAGATGTTGAACTTATTAGCGCCTATGAGGATATCTTGCGGTGTTTGAACATGTAAAACAGGTCGCAAGGTTTTAAAAGTCTCATAAGCGCCAATGCTAACTTACATCACAGATCGGAGCCAGCGCTGCGCTGCGGCGGTGCAGGCATACTAGGCGAGTGTTATCACTTCTTATTCTATTCGTTATGCTTTAGGCATGTTTTATTAGTATATTTTCCAATCATCTAATTTAATCGCCAAAAGTATGTTTACCGACTGAAAAATATAAATTCATAATTTGTACAGGCAATACGGCAAAATGTCTTCAAAACTTCACAAAGGAAATCATTGTCCTCACGCTCGAAGCGTCACAAGTATTCAAGGCCTATTGTCATGTTTGCAGTCTTGTGATCAGTGCAGTGGTGAGCTGTCTCTTGCCGACGCCGATATTCCAATATATTCTAAATCATGTGGTGTGCTTAAACACGTCCAACATCCAATGTAGATGCGACATCAGACACGAGTTACTCCCCTGTTAACTTAACACTATCGGACGCGTGTTGCAGACGCGACATGGAGGTGCGTCCAGAACGATCTTCATCTTCCACTCTGCTTTCATTCACTCGTCCAAACCTTGATACTCCCTATATTTAACTACTGTAATGTTGTATTAGTTGATGCTACCGGAGAACAAAACAAGAAACTTCAGAGAGCTTCAAATTCATGCATTAGGTTTATTTTTCTCCTCAACATTTTCCTCACACGTTTCTCCTTTTTATGCTCCACTCTCCTGGCTAAAACTAGAACAACAAAGAAACCTGCACATATGAACCCTCATCTATAGACTTCTCAATGAAAGTACAGCTCACTATTTCTCTTGTAATTCTAGTTTCCTTTCTTCCTTTCATGATCGTCACACACGATCCGGATCTATAATTGCAATTCCTCTACATCATTCATCTGCCTTCAGTAACTCTTTCCTCGTGTCGGGAACTACAATTTGGAACAATTGTTCCCGTGACGTAAGAAATTGTACATCCCTAACAACTCTCAAACATGCATGTAAAGATTTCCTCTTGAATACGTAGGCCAACTGGAACAATTTCTGTATGAATGTGTGAGTGAATGATCATAGTAAAACGTTGTAAAAACTCCACGTATTGTCATTAATGTATGCAATTTGTATAGGTTGGTTAATATCACGCATCTGCCAATTTAATTCAACTAAGTTATTTAAGATTTCCTAGTATTTACGTTTTGGTAGGTTAAGAATAACAAATGTGAGTATTCATGTAAGTTGCACTGTGTGTGGTTAAGTGTAAGAGAGGGTCAAGAGCCCTAACTTCGCCACAATAAAGGCAATAATACATAAATAATAAATAAATAAATATTAAACACGAGCGTCCAATCATTTGATAGGACATGACGCCATCTTTATAGACGCTCTGTAGCCCCACGCGCATATTCATAGCGGATGACCACGCTCTCTAGTCACACTCTAGTGAACACATGCACGCCGATCTGCTGCTTCTCTCTCTCTCTGCTTTGGCACTAAGCACATGCTTCAGTGCTTCTTAAAATAAAAAATCTCTACATAGTATAAAATAAAGTCCCTGATTCTTGGATGTAACGGGTAATCTCGAGAACCACTGGACGGATTTTGATGCGGTTTTCACCATTCTATAAAGGATTTCTCGAGGAAGATTTCTGTGGAAAAACATTCATTTATGATCAAAGGAAGCCAAGCAGTAACGATTTTAGTGAATCAAGTCGAAGAAAAACTTGCCGGCCATGCGCCTTTTCAGCTTACGCTGGATAAACCGCTAAAAATATCTACATACTATATATGTAAGAACTGTTCAGCATGAATAGTTCTACAAAAATGTCTGTGACAGCATATCTCTATCTATAATACATCGCCCACTATAAGTGTTTTAACGTTTTCAGTTCTTCCAAAAAACTCCATTTCGCGGAAATTTAAATGATTAGCTTCGAAGCGAGATTACGAACTAACGAGCTTCGGCCAGCGTCAAGCTGTCAAGTCGTGTTGAGTTAAGACTTCTGAGAAGAGTTTATAAGTTTGGAGTTTTGCTGTTCAACTAAGCTTTCCTGAATTGCGTCTGAGATCTGCCGTCCGTCCGCCTTTTAAGCTTACGCTGGATGAACCGTTAAAGATATCGGGCGAAGCCGGGGCGGGTTGCTAGAATAAAATATATAATATACCCTTTTCCCGTCGAGAATCCAGGAAATATTGATTTTTGACACGGAGTTGTGTTCTCTGATAATGTTATCCATCTTCCCTGTAAAATGAAATGACTTACATTCGGAACACCCCTCGTAGTGTTCCTTTTATCCTCCTGCTGTTCTATTTCCTCTGTTACAAGTTTCATTTTGGAGCCTATTTTTTTTTTTCTTCTTTCCTGTTCAAACTTTAAAATGAGGCCGAGCATCTCATCTTATTGGAAACTCTTCTCTCTCTCTCTCTCTTCGTTTTCATTTTCTCCTCTTCTGCATATGTAAGAAGTTTTCATTTTATAAGTCTCTTCTACTTTCTTTTTTGTACGTACTTCATGTGTATTGTACAGTCTAGATATATGATGATAGAGACCACCGTCCAGCAACGACTAAACTTGTGCGAAGCTTATAAATTCTGTCTATACCTAAAGTTGATTAGGATTAAAACTCGGCAATATTTCTAGGTTGGTGCCGTGTCTTGAGTTGGGTTTCACCTAGGACACCAAGGTGGCTCATCAGCGGGCTCTTGGTGTCCCCACCCAGACCCCCACAGGAGTAGCCAACTGCGCGCTACCTCCCTTTCTTTACGGTAGCAACAGTTGAGAATACTATTATACATGTTGTTGGAATCCAGCAGTAACGATAGAAATATTTAGTATTTTAATACTTCAGCATTAATGTAGAAATATAAACAAGTAGTTCCGTGAAGAACTATACAGCCTATTTTCATATATCCTACTTATGTTAATTGCCTCTATCAACATACAAAATTTCAGTATGATTGCTGTAATAAATTCGTAGATATTGAGAACCGACTAAATATTTCGGATGGTCGCCATGTTGGATTTTTATATATGTAGGTCCTAGAGTTATGTACTGTTACATGAAGATTATTGTGTACGTGTAGTATTCAAACTTCAATCGCATGGTTAGGACAAAAGAAGTAAGAACGAGATTTAAAAATTTCGAACAGCTGCCATATTGTGGTTATGGAAACAATTGAAATAAAGTAGATGCTAGTGGATTAACATTTGTATAAGGATTTACTGTACCAAGATTCACTGCACTTGGATGGTTAAATTGCGAGAATCGTCCGTGGGAATATTTTACTTCGCGTCACCGCCATGTTGGATTTGTGATCACCAGGTTATTGAAAGTCATATAGGGGAACTTATGTTCATAGCCCCTATGAACAAAAAAATATTCAGTTTGATTGCTATAATAGATTCGTAGATATTCAGAGCCGTCTAAATATTTCGGATGGTCGCCATGTTGGATTGTTATATGTGTAAGCCATAGAGCCATGTAACATTAAAGGAAAATTATTGTGTAGGTTCATTATTCGAACTTCCACTTCGATTGCATGATTACGACAAAAGACATAAAAACTAAATTTTAAAATTCGCACAGCCGCCATCTTGAGGTTATGTAAACTATTGAACTAAATTAGATACCAGTGCATTACAATGTGTATAAACATTTCCTGTACCAAGTTTCATTGTGTTTGGATCATTAAATCTCGAGAAAAGTCTATTTAAAATTTTCAACTTCGCTTGGCCGCCTTGTTCATTTTGTAGTTATACGGTTTTTGAAAGTCTAATAGATGAACTTTCAGTAGTGCCCTTTATCTCCGTACAAAATTTCAGGGTGATACCGCTAATAGTTTCAGAGATATAGAATGCCGGTGAAATATTTCGCACAACCGCCATCTTGAAGTTATGAAAACAATTGAACGAAGTTAGATGTCGGTGCATTACAATGTGTATAAATATACTCCGTACCAAGTTTTATTGCGTTTGGTTGGTTAAATCGCGAGAAACGTCTATTTAAAAGTCGCAGCTTCGCTTGGCCACCACCATGTTAGTTTTGCAGTTACCAGGTTTTTAAAAGTCACATAAGTCCCTTTATCACCGTAAAAAAATCCAGGGTGATATCGGTAATAGTTTCAGAGATATTGAATGCTGGTGAAATATTTCGCACAGCCGCCATGTTGGATTGGTGAGACGTAGCAAAATTTGAAGGGTACAGTCGAGGTCATCCGAAATAGTGCTATGAACTTACCGAGTTTCATTGAAATAGCTCCAGCCGTTTAGAAGTTATTAGGGGGGACACACACCATCACACACGCACACGCACACACAGACAGATACACGGACAAAAGGTGATCTCATAAGCCTATTTTTTTTTCATAAATGAATATAGGCTAAAAACAATGAAGTCACTGCACTGAAATAATATCTTGCCAATAGAATGCTTATGAAGTGTATAATTTCAACATATGTTGTGGTAGAGATTGGCCTCTAGTCCGTCTAAAAAGAAGAAATATGGGGAAGAATTAGTAAATTGTTAAGGGAAAATTAAGTAGGTGAAGGCCACTGATAAACTTCATAACCAGTAATAAAATATTACCTCGTTTGAGCAACGTTTAATAAGATAACTTAATAAATTCACAACTTACATGAGGTTAAATTGTATGCTTATGCCGGCTCTGATTCGTCTTTTATTTTAATATTATTGTCAAATTTATGGGTACAGCAGATCACATTACCCAGATATATAGCTATATTAGATGAAAATCATGGGAGTGTTAGTTCTGGTAAGGCTGTAGAATAGGAGTGGTGTGCTATGTTATGAGCGAGAGAGATTCTCTAAGAGGAAGAAACGTGCAAATGTGAAAACAAGATGTTCAGTAAAGAACATATAGCCTACTTCCTCCTAAATGCATAGTTATTGTTATAACTCTTTGTCCTTTTCAAGGAATATAATTGTATGTTGGTTGTAGTAGCTTGTAGAAATACAACGTGTTATACGGATAATAAAAATGAATATGAGATACCCTTTGCTAGTACCAAATAGCTTATAAAGATAATAGTGGAAACTCCTCGCCAAAACAGGAGACAGCGCTCCCCAGCACCGCCTAGCGGTCCGAGTTGGCAACGTAAGACCAGCTGATTTACAACCGTGAGATTCAACCAAACAATTATAAGAAATTATTGACCTGTGGATGATCTAATTATCCAATTGTAATGGTTGGTACGGGGAGTATTTGTGCCATATATGACTGTAATAATTATAAACAACAAAGTGACACAAGCTATTTTATATTTGGTAGAACTTCTGGCGAATAGGTCGCTAAAAATACAACAACAACAACTCTCCGGCACTTCAGATTATACCAGCTTGCTGCCGTATTCAACGTTTGGAACTGGATAGGTCATATGGATCGATGATCCGAAGTTCTGGAGGATGTTCCGTCGGTCCAGCTACGGGGTTGCCCGTTTGTTCCTCGGGTGCGGCCTGAGGTCGTACGTTCGGGTCCTGCAACGGCTCCAGGTCATCGTCTAAAATGTCTGACCACGGGGCTGAATAGGAATGCGAGGGGTTAAACTCGCGTGGCGAAGCATCGCTTCTGCACAAAATCCGGCTGACGTGCCCTCTCGGGCCGTGCTCGACGAGGTACATGCGCGCCTCCCTTAGCTTATAAGGGGCGCGCGCCCGGGAGGACACGTCAGTTGGTAATGTGCTAGAGACGATGTGGCTACCACAGCAGCATAGCCTTTGGTTACACAGACGGTCAGGGTGTTTCCCGCAAGGGAGACCATTCCTTAGGAGTGAGCTATAGAATCTGACATAGCTGCTGTGGACAACAAGGCTATCCTATTCGAGTTATAGATCACCAAGTGAAGTCAACTGATATTCCGCCAGCCTAGCCAGCCTTTCTAAGGGGCAGATGACCTCGTAGTTCCGCCCCTTAAAACAACAATAACTACTACTAGCCTTTCTACATAGTCTGGTCCACGCTATCGCCACGTTTCCACGTTTACGAACTACTACGCTGTGTTACCTATAGGCCTAATCAAGCTGCGCAGGGATAAACTATAGAGTAGTGGAACCTGCTTCTTGCTCCAAGAACTTTTAGTCTACTAGGTGTCACGGCTGGTAAGCGGGCAGGTTTAGCACCGTGACACTCTAGCTAGGATTAGTATAGGCTTCCCCCTCACTGTCACCCTCAGTGGCCAACATATTGGGACTGTAACTTCACCGTATCTCGGAACTTAGCCAGAGAAGTAACTAACCCGCTCATTGCTTGTCACTGCGTTACCAGCATAAACTACACCTTCTGTGAGTTGGGTTATCACTACTTCCTTGTTGCGCGTTTGTAATTCAACTCCGCCTTTCTGTTTATTCGAAGGTTGACTCAAGACTGTATTGAGAATGCATTTTCGATCATAAGAGGGAAAGGAGGTAATAATGTAACACCTGATGCCTCTAAGTTTCGCAGTGCCTTAAGGACAGTAATGGTCAACAGTTGGCTTTCCCCATCCCAAGGTAGTAACTTTTTGATTGAAAGCACGCATGTGGTCACAATCAAGATGGTTAATTTACTTACGAGTGAATGTGCCACACCGGAGGGAGTATGCAAGAACTGTATTCTGTTGTTGGCTAGCAGATATTTTGCAGTCTTCATAAAGGCATTTGTGAATAAGACAAATGATTCTTCTGAATCGTATGTAAACATAGGAGGTGTTAAATTTCGAAAAGTAACACATCAATAAGTGTAAATGCTTACGGGTATGTATGGGCATATTCCCGACTTCAGTAACCCACACCAATACCATGTCATGAATTATCTGCAGTATTTTTTAGCCTACTTTCGATTTTTGCTAAAAATTAAAGTAGACTTATGAGATCAACACAGGGCGAAAAAAGTGTGTCTGTCTGTGTGTGCGTATGTGTGTGTGTGAGTCTGTGTGTGTGTGTATGTGTGTCTGTGTGTGTGTGTGTGAGTGTGTGTACTCTGAATGTCTGTCCCCCCCTATCAATTCGAACACGGTGAATGCGAATTGAACGAAATTTGGTACAAAGGTAGCACTAGCAAAGGACACCTCAGTGTCATGTTTTATATCGCCGCCATCTTGAGGGAAACGTAATGGCGGCCACACAAATGTTCAAAGCTTAAATCAAATTACGACTAACCTAATCATCCGATCTCTACCAAATTTTGCAACAACATACCTTTATGGGGGGAGCATCCTTTGACCACACTAATAAGTCATCAGCGTAATAGTTTGCGGATGGCGGCCATCTTTGTGTGAAAATCGATTCCCCCTATTAATTCGAACACGGTGCAACCGAATGGAACGAAATTTGGTACAGAGGTAGTACTAACAAAAGGCACCTCAGTGTCATGTTTTATATCGCCGCCATCTTGACGGAAACGTAATGGCGGCCCCACAAATGTTCAAAGCTTAAATCAAATTACGATTAACCTAATCATCCGATCTCTACCAAATTTTGCAACAACATACCTTTATAGAGGAAGCATCCTTTGACCAAATAACTAGGTCATTAGCCTAATAGTTTGCGGATGGCGGCCATCTTTGTGTGAAAATCAATTCCCCCTATTAATTCAAACACGGTGAAACCAAATGGAACGAAATTTGGTACAGAGGTAGCACTAGCAAAGGGCACCTCAGTGTCATGTTTTATATCGCCGCCATCTTGACAGAAACGTAATGGCGGCCACACGAATGTTCAAAGCTTAAATCAAATTACGATTAACCTAATCATCCGATCTCTACCAAATTTTGCAAGTACATACCTTTATGGAGGGAGCATCCTTTGACCAATCTAATAGGTTATTAGCCTAATAGTTTGCGTGTGGCGGCCATCTTTATGTCAAAATTGATTCCCGCTATTAATTCGAACACGGTGGAACCGAATGGAACGAAATTTGGTACAGAGGTAGCACTAGCAAAGGGCACCTCAGTGTCATGTTTTATATCGCCACCATCTTGACTGAAACGTAATGGCGGCCACACGAATGTTCAAAGCTTAAATCAAATTACGATTAACCTAATCATCCGATCTCTACCAAATTTTGCAACTACATACCTTTATGGAGGGAGCATCCTTTGACCAATCTAATAGGTCATTCACCTAATAGTTTGCAGATGGCGGCCATCTTTGTGTCAAAATCGATTCTCCCTATTAATTCAAACACGGTGAAACCGAATGGAACGAAATTTGGTACAGAGATAGCACTAGCAACGGGCATCTCAGTGTCATGATTTATATCGCCGCCATATTGACAGAAACGTAATGGCGGCCACACAAATGTTCAAAGCTTAAATCAAATTACGATTAGCCTAATCATCCGATCTCTAGCAAATTTAGCAACAACATACCTTTATGGAGGGAGCATCCTTTGACCAAACTAATAGGACATCAGCCTAATATTTTGCGGATGGCGGCCATCTTTGTGTGAAAATCGATTCCCCTTATCAATTCGAACACGGTGAAACCGAATGGAACGAAATTTGGTACAGAGGTAGCACTAGCAAAGGGCACCTCATATTCATGTTTAATATCCCTATAGCACGTTGTATTTCAACAAGCTACTACAACCAACATTCAATCATACTCCTTGAAAAGGACAAAGAGTTATAACAATACCCATGCATTTAGGAGAAAGTAGGCTATATGTTCTTTACTGAACATCTTGTTTAGAATTCTATAAAAATTGTACAGAACCAAGTATCTTTTGTTTCTTTTAACACGAATCTTTAAATTATTTGCTGCCTAAATATCAAGCCGAGACATATGTTAGCTTCACAATGCAATTTCGGTCGGTGCGCACTCAAAAATGCTAGCTGTGGGTGGCAAGGCGAGTAATGCTGTCAACTTGCACCAAGAGATAGCACTGTGATCGCTGTCTTCAGGCGAGTGCATGCTTTTACAGCCGAGTTTCCGCTATTATCTTTATAAGCTATTTGCTAGTACTACCTCTGTACAAAATTTCATTCAATTCGGTTTCACCGTGTTTAAATTAATATGATGAGTCGATTTGCACACATACATGGCGCTATCTGCAAACTATTGGGCTGATGACCTTGTAGTTCAGTAAATAGATGCTTCCCACAAGAAGGTATGTGGTTGAAAAATTTGGTAGAGATCAAATAATTAGGTGGGTCATAATTTGATTTAAGCTTTTACCGTTTGGGTGGCCACCATTCCGTTTTCGTCAAGATAGCGGCAATATAAAACATGACCCGGAGGTGCCCTTCGCTAGTGCTACCTCCGTACCTAATTTCGTTCAGTTCGGTTTAACCGTGTTTGAATTGATAGGGAGAATCGATTTGTACACATATATGGCAGCCATAAGAAAACTATTGGACTGACGACCTTGTAGCTTGGTCAAAATACGCTTTTCATATAAAGGTATGCTGTTGCAAAATTTGGTAGAGATCAGATGAATAGGTTGGTCGAAATGTGATTTAAGCTTTAAATATTTGGGTGGCCACCATTACGTTTCCGTCAAGATGGCGGCGATACAAAACATGACAATGAGGTGCCCTTTGCTAGTGTTACCTCTGTACCGAATTTCGTTCAATTCGGATTCACCGTGTTTGAATAGATAGAGGGAATCGATTTACACATATACATGGCCACCATACGCAAATTATTGGGCTGATGACCTTGTAGTTTGGCCATAAGATTCCCCGTACATAAAGATATAATTTTGCAAAATTTAGAGATCAGATGATTAGGTTGGTCGTAATTTGATTCAAACTTTTAACACTTGGGTGACCGCCATTACGTTTTCGTCAAGATGGCGGCAATATAAAATATGACACTGAGGTGCCCTTTGCTATTGCCACCTATGTACCAAATTTTGTTCAATTTGTATTCACCGTGTTTGAATAGATAGGGGGAATCCGTTTGCACACATACATGGCCGCCATTCGCAAATTATTGGGCTGATGACCTAGTAGTTTGGTCAAAATATTCCACATATATAAAGTTATAATGTTGCAATAAACGGTAGAGATCAGATGATTAGGTTGGTCGTAATTTGATTTAAGCTTTTAACATTTGGGTAGCCGCCATTACATTTTCGTCAAGATGGCGGCGATATAAAACATGACACTGAGGTGCCCTTTGCTAGTGCTACCTCTGTACCAAATTTCGTTCAATTCGGTTTCACCGTGTTTGAATTAATAGGGGGAATAGGTTTGCACACTAACATGGCCGCCATCCGCAAATTATTAGGCTGATGACCTTGTAGTTTGGTTAAAAATGCTCCCCATAAAAGGGTTTGTGGTTGCAAAATTTGGAAGAGATCGGATGATTAGGTTAGTCGTAATTTGCTTTAAGTTTTGAACATTTGGTTGGCCGCCATTACGTTTCCATCAAGATGGCGGCAATATAAAACATAACACTGAGGTGCCCTCTACTAGTGCTACTTCTGTACCAAATTTCATTCCATTCGGTTTCACCCTGTCTGAATTAATATGGGGAATAGATTTGCACACCAACATGGCCTCCATCCGCAAACTATTGAGCTGACAACCTTGTAGTTTGGTCAAGGGAGTTTCCCCACATGAAGGTGTATCGCTGCAAAATTTAGCATAGATCGGATGATTAGGTTAGTCGTAATTTCATTTAATCTTTGAACATTTGGGTGGCCGCCATTACGTTTCCGTCAAGATGGCGGCGATATAAAACATGACACTGAGGTTCCCCTTGCTAGGGCTACCTCTGTACAAAATTTCGTTCAATTCGGTTTCACCGTGTTCGAATTGATAGGGGGGGGGGGGGGGGGACAGAAATTCAGAGTACACACACTCACACACAGACTCACACACAGACAGACACACAATTTCGCCCCCTCGTTGATCTCATAAGTCTACTTTCATTTTTTGCAAAAATCGAAAGTAGGTTAAAAATTAGGGAAGTGGAACGAAAATAACAGGGAAAAGGGGGCCACGTATAAATGGTAGGATGTGTTGCTGTTAGAAACTTGTTAAAATTGGTGCTTATAAAATGTGAAAATTTAAACTAACCCTATTGAAAGTGTTCCTAGTTTAATACTTTCTACATCATTTTGTGTTACTTTAGGCCAGCTATCGTCACTACGCGGCCCGCGGGCCGCATGCGGCTCTTGGAACGATTGTTTGCGGCCCTTAAGACTGTTAGGGATAGGAATTTAAAAAATAAGAGTTATGAAAAAAATATTTTATGAAAAAATTATAAAACATTTTATAAATATATGTTATATTTATTAATTAAGTGTATTGAATATCTGTCGTTTTCTCTACTTACTTATTTACTCAGACTACCGCGGTGCACTTGGAGTGGAGAGACTAGCTATAAGGTGCGTTCAAAAAGTAATGAGCTGGAGGCATAATTACAGAAACCAGTACCTGTATGTTAGAAGTATTGGCCCTGGCTGTTGAGGCACTTGTCCCACTGTGACACGAGGCGGTGAATGGCTGTCTCATAAAGTTCCCTGGGCTGCGATGTGAACCAGTTCCGCACGTACAGCTGGACGTCGGCGTCCCAGGTGAATCGTTGGCCCCGCAGAGCCCTTTTCAGGGGACCAAACATGGCGTAATCACAGGGACAGAGGTCTGGACTGTATGGAGGGTGGCCGAGAACCTCCCATTTGAATTTCTGCAGGAGTGCCGCGACTGTGTTGGCCGTATGAGGTCATGGAGCGACCACGGCGGCTATGGCGTTCACTGTCACTCGGCGGTCCTGGGTAATGAGTGCATCAACGAGCTGGACGTTGTCATCTGTAATGCAGGGGGGTGCCCCAGACCGGGCATCATCGGCTTACGACACCCGGCCTTTCCTGAAGCGCTTCTGCCACGCCTTGGCCCTTGCAAGGGACATGCAGTGTTCGCCGAACACTTGTGACATTCGGCGATGAATGTCTGTTCCCCCTACTCCTTCCGCTGTCAGAAAACGAACAACACCTCTTTGCTCTTCGGTTGACGCCTCCATGTCACTGTTTGCAATGCGACTAGCAGCGTTGGACGATTGATACATGCTGCTGCTCGCTTTGTATCGTCACGTGACGTGCACGCGTGCCCTCTAGCGACGGGCTGTGACCTTCCACGCTCTTGTCGGAACCACAGCTCGTTACACTCGCCACGATTAGCCGATGTAGTCACCGGTTTGCGCATTCCAGCCTCCGGCTCGTTTCTTTTTGAACGCACCTTATAGTAGAGCAGAGCCAATGAACGTAGTACCCTTTTTAATGCAATGAACAAGAATAAGCTTACTTTAAAAGCATCCTACCAAGTAACAGAAATTTTAGCACAAAAGATGATGCCGTTTTCTGATGCAGACATTATAAAAGAGTGTGTTGTCACTGTTTGTACAACTTTGTTTTCACACTTATCTAATAGCAAGCAAATATTAGATGAAGTTTCTAAACTTCAGCTGTCTGATTCAACTTGCATGAAACGGACACAGGACTTAGCAGCAAATAATGCACTTAATCTTACCGATGAACTGCAGCAAGGCAAATATTTTAGTCTTGCTCTCGACTCATCCATAGATATAACGTCAATTTCTCAATTTCTATTGTTCGTTAAGCATGTATCAAGGATTGTGTTGTTGAAAAAGATTTTTAGGCATGAATCCCATGACTGGACAAACTCGAGGTATTGATTATTTGAATTGAAATAGGTTTTTTTATTTTTATTTTTTTCTGTGTGTACTGATGGTTGTCCATCCATGTTAGGGCGAAATATAGGGATCGTTCAGTTGCTGAAGACACATTTGGGAAATGACAGTTTATTAAGTTTTCATTGTCTTATTCATCAAGAAAGCATAGCTGTTAAATTTGATGAAAATATCAGCTGTGTTATGAAAACAGTTGTAAAGATCGTGAATTTTATAAGGTCGAATGAACTGAACCACAGAACGTTTCAAGATTTTTTCGAATGAATTTATATCGCAATACGAGGACATGCTTTACCACACAGAAGTGAGATGGCTGAGTTAGGGTAAAGTTTTGATATGTTTCTTCAGCATTCGTCATGAGATTACTCTGTTTTTGGCTACAAAGAAAGAAGAGTATCCTGATGTTTATAATTTAGGTTGATGGCTTAAAGTAGCGTTTCTCACTGATACAATGGGCATTATGAATGAAACCCCGACTCCATTGCTAGGAGACTACAATAACATTGTAACGAAAATGATGAGTATTGTGTTTTCACAGAAACAAAAGCTCAATATGTATATTGAAGAATTGTCAAACAGCGATTATTCCAGCTTTCCTTCTGTTAAAACTCTGTTTGATGAAAATCCAGATGAAAGTCAAGATGTTTCTGATTTTCTAAAGCTGTTGACAGACCTAAAGGACGAAATGTCAGTGAGGTTTAGTGAGTTCAGGAAGTATCAAGAACCATTTCGCTTGGTGGAAAATCCATAGGCAATAACAAGAGCAAATGTAGCTCATCTTTGTGTTTTTGGATACGAAGCTAGGGATTTGAAAAATGAGTTCATTGAGCTTCAGCATGATACGGAGCTCAAAAGTATTTTTGAAGCAAAAACAGAAGGATAAGGATCACAATGAGTTTAGGAAAGTAGTTGAAAAGGACAAACTTCCTAACTTAATTGACTGTGCTCAGAAAATGTTGTGTGTTTTTGCATCTACATATGTCTGTGCATCTACATTCAGTAAGTTGAAGTCCATAAGAAACAATACAGATCCAGGTTAACGAGTGAGAACGTTGACACCATTAAGAGAATTTCAATTTCTTCCCAACCTGCTAACATAGATGCCATATTAGAGAGCTATGAAAGATTTCGCCCATCGACTTCAAAGAATTAACAAATTCAAGTATTCCTGAGACAAATGAGAGACATTTCCCTGCTTTCTATATGGAAAAAAGTTTATTTTATTGATGTAATAAACTTATGTTATAATTGGGGCTAGGATTTTTAGGTAAATAAATATTTAGCCTACTTTTCACATTTTGCAAAAATGAGGAAAAAGTAGACTTATGAGATCGATCCGGGAAAATGTGTGTCTGTCTGTCTGTCTGTCTGTGTGTGTTCCCCCCCCCCCTATCAACTCCTAAACGGCTGCAGCAATCAAATCCAAATTTAGTATGAGTAAAGATGTTCACCGGAATAGCTCACGTCCATATTTGAAAATGATGTCAGTGCTACCAACTGCTGAAAAAACGCACTAGAAATTTGAGCTCCATGTTGGATATCTTGCAAGGTATGCATGGGAGCTATTCCAAAATTGGCACACATGTAGATAATACTATTTCAGTTTAATTTCCAGGAGGCCAACCATGACAGTGTTGCCAAAATAATTTTAAGCCCTCTGATAGGTGCAGTGTTTAAATGCATATAACTTCTACACTATCAATTGGATTTCAACCAAATTTTGTTTGTAATATCTGTACATAAACAGATATGACTGAGCGTATTCTTAAGAGTCACCAGGGCTGCCAACTGTTAATAATTGCTCTCTCTATTTTTTTATCCAAATACCAATATATCAGAAAGTAGGCAAGCCAACAGCTTTAAACTATGCACACGTATATCCTGACATTTTAGATTAATTTGGAGTAACTTATATACGTCAGTTCTACCAACATGATTATAAGCCTGCTGATAGTACCAATTTTTAAATACTTGTAACTTATATACTATCAGTTGGATTTCAACCAAATTTCGTATGTGCTATGTGTACCATAGCAGATATGACTTTAATTATTGTTAAGACCAATCAGGGCTGCCAACTGTTAATAAATGCTGTCTATATTCCTTTTACCCTAATATCAATATATCAGAACGTATGCAAGCCAACAGCTCTATACTTTGCACACGTATAGCACCTGACATTCTAGATTAATTTGGAGTAATTAATACAAGGCAGTGCTGCCAACATGATTCTATGCCTGCTGATATGTCCAATTTTAAAATACATGTAACTTCTATACTAACAAATGGATTTCATCCAAAATTGGTACAACAAGATATCATAATAATTCAGATTATTTCTGACCAGCACACGCATGGTATTGTTGGCAACATGCTTTTACGCGTGCTGATAGATCCAGTGTCTAACTGCATGTAACGTCCATTGGACTTCAACCAAATTTTGTATTATGTACATTAAGAGGTGGAACTAAGAATATATTCAGTCACCAGGGCTGCCAACTGTAGTGCTCTATTAGGCTACATTATACCAGGTATATTTTGAAATAATTAGATATTTCGATATTACCAACTTAATTTCGTCATTATTATAGATAGGTTCATATACTGTAGAATAATCATTGGCATGAAAAGTAGGCTGTATAGTTCTTCACGGAACTTCTTGTTTTTTTTTAAGTACATATTTTAAGCATGTTTTCTATAAATACATAAATTCCTACTTTTCACTTATTAGCACATAAAAAACATAATATTTACATTTTTTAAAATCAGTGTGCTGGATCTTTCAGTTTATTACATTTTTGTTCCGTGGAACTTCAACGGGGATGAACCTGTGAGCTATCTAATATTCATGCAGAGCGTATGTCAGCTTGCAACTGTGTTATTCTTAACTTGTCGCCCCGTCCCACTCACTGAGGAAGCCGGGGATTTCACAGTTAATAGCCATATTGCACCACGTGCTAGACCTCCCCTCTCCCAGCTACATGGAACCAGTGTCACTCACAAGTGTAAGGCAGTTCTACGATACCTAAAGTAAAAACAACTACAAGTTATCGTCTGTTGCCGAATTTAAAGATAAGTCTACTTCTGATGGGGGCGTTCTGTTCTGCCAACCATATGGGAAAGCAATCAAGGCTGAACAGCGATCTCAAGTTACACAACGCCACAAGGGAAAGAAACATATTGCCGCAGTTTCGAGCCTACAGAATAAGTGTTTCGCGATAATCGTCGGTCATTTGTGATGGACAACCAGACAATGTATCTCGTTGTGTATTGTAATGCTTCAGCAGTCAGCAAGACATAGAATAAATTGCATTCGTGAGTACTGCAAATTGTTTATATTTACATTAATAAACTAAATTATAAAAACATATTTTCACTTTTTGTCACATATTTCAGGTATTTTTAATACATAAAAAATAAATATTTTCCAGATTGTTAGCACCTAAAAATCCTAGCCCTAGTTATAATCATATTGTTTGTAAGTTATTCTACGCCACTTCTTAGTGTAGTATTGCAATAAGAAATATATATTTTGTAATTAACCTAAATTATACAGTTTGTACTTGCGGCCCTGAGGAAAATTTGATACGAACTATTTGGCTCTCTAAGAAATCCTGGTCTGCCTGCTCTAATTCTGCTTTAGGCATTGAATTTCAATCAATCTTTATGGTGCACCATATAACATTTAGTGATAAGGGACTTTTTAGTGCTACGCTAAACAATTATCTAGTGTCGAATTCATTTCATATCGGCTGATGAAGGGGCCAAAACTAATAATTATGCCTCGAATTATGTCCAACCAATGACCACACAGTCATCATATTTAATAACAAGTATTAATCCGGCGGAAATTTTAACCTGTTTACTACTAAATCCTGAGAGAATATATAGCCCAAGTATTTAAAATGGTCTGTCTGCTCTAATTCTGTTAGTTCTTCCTACTAGGCATCTTATTACCTATTTTCAATTTTGAAAAAATAGGCTTATGAGATCACCTTTTGTCCGTGTGTGTGTGAGGTGTGTGTGTGTGTCCCTAATAAAATCTAAACAGCTGGAGCGATTTCAATGAAACTCGGTAAGTTCATAGCACTATTCCCGGCGACCTCGACCGTGCCCTTCAAATTTTGTTACGTCTCACCAATCCAACATGGCGGCTGTGCGAAATATTCCACTAGCATTCAATATCTCCGAAACTATTACCGTTATCGCCCTGAAATTGTGTACGGTGATAAAGGGCACTACTAGAAGTTCACCTATGAGACTTTCAAAAACCTGGTGACTACAAAACCAACATGGCGGCCAAGCGAAGTTGAGACATTTAAATAGACTTTTCTCGCGATTTAACTATATAAATGTAATATAACTTGGTACAGCAAATGTTTATACACATTGTAATGCACTGGAGTCTAATTTAGTTCAATTGTTTGCATAACCTCAAAATGGCGGCTGTGCGAAATATTTCACTGACATTCTATATCTCCGAAACTATTACAGATATCACCCTGCAATTTTGTACGGTGATAAAGGGTACTGATACAAGTATACCTATGAATATTTCATAAACCTCTAAAGTACGAAACGAACATGGCGACCAAGCGAATTTAAAATATTTTAATAGACTTTTCTCGTGATTTAACTCTCTGAGCGCAGTGAAATGAGGTACAGTAAGTGACTGTGCAGATTGTAATGGACTGCCATCTAATTTCATTCAATTGCTTACATAACCTCAAGATGGCGGCTGTGCGAAATTTTAAATTTAAGTTTTAATTTCTTGTGTCGTAATCATGCGATCGAAGTGAAAGTTTGAATAATGAACCTAGGCAATAATTGTCCTTGAATGGTACATAACTCTATGGCCTATACATATAACACTCCTAAATGGCGAGCCTCCGAAATATTTAGACGGTTCTCATTATCTATGAATCTTTTACAGCAACCAAACTGATTTTTTTAATGTTCATAGAGACTATGAACATATGTTCACCTATAGGACTTTCAGGAACCTGGTGAGACCAAATCCAACATGGCGGCGACGCAAAGTATAAATATTTAAATGGACGTTTGTCGCGAATTAACTATCCGAGTGCCGTGAAACGTTGCACGTTAAATGCTTATACAAATGTTGATCCACTGGCATCTAATTTACTTCAATGGTTTGCATAATCACAAGATGGCTGCTGTGCGTAATTTTAAAATCTCGTTTTTACTTCTTGTTGTCTAATCATGCGATTGAAGTTTGAATACCACACGTACACAATAATCTTAATGTAATAGTACAAAAATAAAAATCCAGCCTGGCGACCATCTGAAATATTTAGACGGTTCTCAATATCTACGAATCTGTTACAGCAATTAAACTGAAATTTTGTATGTTGATAGATGCAATTAACATGAGTAGGATATATGAAAATAGGCTGTATAGTTCTTCACTGAACTACTTGTTTTTAATTATCTTCCACCCTACTACTTACACTTTCGTTTATGACATTCTGATTTTCATGCTATTGTTACGGCTGTGAGTTTGTTTCATCGCTCGCCACATGAGTCACAACTGCCCCAGGGCTGGGCTGTGCTCTGCCTCAGTGTATTGCGTGCGCCTTATGTAACAGGACTACTAGGACAAAGGGATGGTCCAGAATATTCGTGACCCAGCCAGTGATGGAAACCTCGAGAAGCCGTGAACCCTGGATGGGTCTAGAAGCAATTATTGAGTCACCGGCCTGCTATATAAGAGCGACCTGTCAAGCAGTGTGTTGTGGGTTTTACGAGCTAGTGCGAGCGTTTATCCTGAGCGACAGAAGTGTGGTGACTTGCGAAACCCCTAGTGAAGCCGATTCTCTTGACAGCGAGGGAGTGAGAAGCATACAGGGGACTGCCTGTGTTTTGAGCGAGTGTGATTTCACTGAGCGACAGAGGTATTGTGGCGGAGTGCCGTGCGAGTTACGAAATCCAGTGACATTGTTTCCCAGCTCGTGGACAGCGAAGCAGCGTGTAGCAGGTTATCGTAAGTAACTGTAGTTTGTGTACATAAGGAAGAGGTGCAGGTAGTTTCTGTCAAGGCCACCGGACTCATTAGGACGGATTAACTTCTGTGGTTTGTTGACAAGTGAAAGGGGGCAAGAGCTCTCCATAAGGAAGAGACTTGAGGAAACTATATTAAGGTTCTAATTGCTTGTATTTGCTGATGAGTAGTGTATCTTTCTGGCCGCAATAAAGTTAATTATTTCTTTAAAGGAACAAGCTGTGTTGTGCTTGAACCCACCGTAATCCAGTTAACAAAACTGTCACTAGGGGGGGGGGGGGTGGCACGTAACACTATATTTCCTGCATTTCTGTTCAAAGGGCTACAAACGGGCATACTGGGCATTTGCCCAGGGCACCAAATTTTTTTTTTTTGGGGGGGGGGGCGCAGAAATTTAGATGACCCTGAACGCAGAAAAAGGTTGATCCAACAATTCCAACTTTAACAAGTAGTTCCGTGAAGAACTATACAGCCTATTTTCATATATCCTGCTCATGTTAATTACCTCTATCAACATACAAAATTTCAGTTTAATTGCTGTAACAGATTCGTAGATATTGAGAACCATCTAAATATTTCAGATGGTCGCCAGGTTGGATTTTTATTTTTGTACTATTACATTAAGATTATTGTGTACGTGTGGTATTCAAACTTCAATCGCATGATTAGAACACAAGAAGTAAAAACGAGATTTTAAAATTACGCACAGCAGCCATCTTGTGATTATGCAAACAATTGAAATAAATTAGATGCCAGTGGATCAACATTAGTATAAGCATTTAACGTGCAACGTTTCACGGCACTCGGATAGGTAATTCGCGAGAAACGTCCATTTAAATATTTATACTTCGCATCGCCGCCATGTTGGATTTGTGCTCACCAGGTTACTGAAAGTCCTATAGGGGAACATATGTTCATAGTCTCTATGAACATTAAAAAAATTCAGTTTGGTTGCTGTGAAATGAAAATCCACAGCCTGCTTCCGGTCTCCGACCGGGTCAGGAATGGAATGAATGAAGCCCCCATCTAGCGGCGGGGATATGAACTGTGCCGGCTGCCGAGGCCTGACGCACTCCTTTGGGGCAATGATTAAATGACTGACAGATGAAATGAAATGACAGTGGAGAGTGTTTCTGGAATGAAATGTTGACAGGGAAAACCGGAGTACCCGGAGAAAAACCTGTCTGCCTCCGTTTTGTAGTTTGGTTGCTGTAAAAGATTCATATGTATTGAGAACCGTCTAAATATTTCGGAAGCTCGCCATTTAGGATTGATATATGTATAGGCCATAGAGTTATGTACCATTCAAGGACAATTATTGCCTAGGTTCATTATTCAAACTTTCACATCGATCGCATGATTACGACACAAGAAATAAAAAAAACTTAATTTTAAAATTTCGCACAGCCGCCATCTTGAGGTTATGTAAACAATTGAATTAAGTTAGATGGCAGTGCATTACAAACTGCAAAATCATTCACTGTACCACATTTCACGGCGCTCAGAGAGTTAAATCACGAGAAAAGTCTATTAAAATATTTCAAATTCGCTTGGTCGCCATGTTCGTTTTGTACTTTACAGGTTTATGAAATATACATACGTAAACTTGTATCAGTACCCTTTATCACCGTGCAAAATTGCAGGGTGATATCTGTAATAGTTTCGGAGATATAGAATGTCAGTGAAATATTTCGCACAGCCGCCATTTTGAGATTATGTAAACAATTGAACTAAATTAGACTTCAATGCATTACAATGTGTATAAACAATTGCTGTACCAAGTTTCATTACGTTTGGATAGTTAAATCGCGAGAAAAGTCTATTTAAAAGTCTCAAATTCGCTTGGCCGCCATGTTGGTTTTGTAGTCACCATGTTTTTGAAAGTCTCACAGGTGAACTTCTAGTAGTGCCCTTTATCACAGTACACAATTTCATGGCGATATCGGTAATAGTTTCGGAGATATTGAATGCTAGTGAAATATTTCGCACAGCCGCCATGTTGGATTGGTGAGACGTAACAAAATTTGAAGGGCACGGTCGAGGTCGCCGGGAATAGCGCTATGAACTTACCGAGTTTCATTGAAATCGCTCCAGCCGTTTAGATTTTATTAGGGGGGGACACACAAACACACCTCACACACACACACACACGGACAAAAGGTGATCTCATAAGCCTATTTTTTCAAAATTGAAAATAGGCTGAAAATAAGTAAGACGTGGAAATCTTTAAAAAGTAGGATAACATAACTATAATTTACGTGAATATAAAATAAAAGTAATATTAAATATCACATACATTGGTAGTATTTATGTTTAATCATGATTATAACAAAATACAGTATTATAACTCTTTCAGGCAGCAAACTAAATTCTCCATTGTTATTGTGTTTTGAAAAAGACGTAACCCTTGGCACAGACTTTTCTAACATAATAAATAAATTTGCAAAGTTAAAAGTAAAAAAAAACTTTGATTTGAAATGTTTCTGTATATTGTATTTTTAACATTTAACTTTTGAATTTGTAATCTTGGGTTTTAGTGTGATTAAATGGCTACAAAATTGTATGAACGACTTACTTTTCTTATTATTTCCTGTGATACAATATGTGTAACGTAGTTGTTTGAAAAAAAAAAACGTATTTTGCTATTTTTATAACGAATAGTTGAGAAAAAGGGCGCCAGTAGACCATTTACCCAGGGCGTCTATCACCTTAGCCCAGGGCCTGGGGCAGATGACCGCGATTTTCCACTCCTCAAAACAACAATAACTAACTAGAAATATCTCTGTTTCAACATGTCAGTTCATCATAGTCATCATTTACTAAAGGGAACGCCTTGTCGCTGCTAGTCTCTTCATGCTCCCATAAGAACCACAAGCCAGTTCTCCAATGGAGTTCTTGATGTACGACATCCTAGGTTTCTTTCCCAATACTTTGCCCTCGATAATGGTTTGGAGAAGAGAGCCATGCCTTAAGGGAGGTTGGGACTGAGTTTTCGGTGGAAAAAAGTAAAAATTATCGATTATTGTACGCCGGACTCCTGCGGATCATTTGGCGGTGGTATTTTTCGGGTTCCGCCATTTTTAAGTACTAGCGTGACATTTAAATGTCGGCTTGAATGCTGGGGAAACGCCCCATCCACTAGCTTCAACGCAACAATGCCCATCTTCAAATTGCCCCCAGAGCTACTATCTAGTGAGTTGACGAGGTAACAATACTAGGATAACTATAGAAATGCCAATTACGTAACGTGTTTCTTCTGTGTTAAGTTGTATTTATATTATTAGTTTAGCCTTCAACCATGTTTTATTTACTAAAATGTGTTTTTTTTCATATATACATTTTCAGGTATTTAGAATGTTCCAGCTGAACCAATTTGGATTCAAATTCCATGAGAATTTCATGGGTAGTTAACACTTATATTGTCTTGATATTAACATAAGGATTTTTTTATAATGTTGATACTTTAAACGATAGTAGCCTTCAAATGGGTAGTTTTTTTTAGCATAAATTGAGAAAAACATAAACACATAAAACATATCTTTCCCTCACATTCATGGACTCCATATGCAGACTTTCTCTCTGTTAAAATTCTTTCCATACCTTGGTGTGCCTGTACACCAGTTTTTAATGTGATATTTGAAGTAACTGTTCAGCTGGAGCATTTTTTATGCTTATCGATTTTTTTAAATTTACAATTTTAGGTGTTAATTTCTCAGAAAGTTATGTTGCTATTTTCCTGAAAATTGGTATATGGCCTTATTTCACCATCAGAAGACCACAAACCAAATGTCATTCAATTCTATCTATAATTACTATTTTTCATAAATTCAGTCCCAACCTCCCTTAATACATGTCCAAGGAACTTGGTTTTCCTGTTCTTTATTTCTTTTAATAAACATCGATCCTCCTTCCAAAACCACATTTCTGCAACCTCAATTTTTGTTTCCTCCACAGTTTCGCTAATGTTTCGCATCCATACTCCAAAGAAAGATCTTGAGAAATGACGTTCTAGTCCTTAAACTGAGGTGATTATTTAGCTATAAGTTCTTTTTATTTCGGAAGGCTTGTTTTGCTACCATTATTCTTTTCTTGATTTCTGACAGGCACTTGTTATTAGAGGTTATCGTACTTCCCAAATATGGGAATTCTGTGATTTGTTCAATTGCAGTGTTACTCACTTTTGCCAACGGCCTGGCCATGTTGAAACACTGGATCCCATGAGAACTCCGCAGTTAAGCAACATTGAGCGTGGTCGGAACTTGGATGGTATGCCGGTTCTAGGTACTGCGCGCTGTTGGCCAACATAAGGAGTAGCGGAAAGGCCCTGGCCACCCTACCGCACGTAAATTCCGGCTGAGGATAGCCTCTTCGGAGGCTCGGACCTGCCTTCGGGCAGAATACCAATTGCATTTACTCGCTTTTATGTTTGTTCTAGCTTAGGCTCCTTTTTGTCAACTATCGTTATCAACTATCATTATCTTTTAGCCTACTTTTCACATTTTGCAAAAATGAGGAAAAGTAGACTTATGAGATCGAACAAATGTGTGTGTGTGTGTGTGTGTGTGTGTGTGTGTCTGTCTGTCTGTCTGTCTGTGTGTGTGCCCCCCCCCCCCCCTATCAACTCCTAAACGGCTTCAGCAATCGAAACAAAATTTGGTAGGAGTAAAGATCTATACCTGAATATCTCACGGCCATATTTGAAAATAATGTCAGAGCTACAAACTGCTGAAAAATCGCAATTGAAATTTGAGCTCCATGTTGGATATCTTGGAAGGTATGAATGGGAGCTATTTCAAAATTGGCACACGTATAGATAATAATATTTCAGTTTAATTTCCAGGAGGCCATACATCGCAGTGTTGCCAAAATGATTATAAGCCTGCTGATAGGTCCAAATTTTAAATGCATATAACTTCTACACTATCAATTGGATTTCAACCAAATTTCGTATGCGCTATGTGTATATAAACAGATATGACTGAACGTATTATTAAGATCCACCAGGGCTGCCAACTGTTAATAAATACTGTCTCTCTTTTTGTTACCCTAATCTCTTATATATAATCCAAAACTGACTCATGAACACAGGGCTCAAACCACTAGACCTAGAAAGCTGAAATTTTGCATGTTGGTTGATCCGAGTATGTAAAGGCTCACTAAGAAACGGTTTTTGAAAATTCAATTTGTAAGTGACTTTTTTCGGCCCTTTGGCATTGACAATCCAAAATTTAGTCATCGACGCAGGGCTCAAACCACTAGACCTAGAAAGCTGAAATTTTGCATGTTGGTTGATCCGAGTATGTAGAGGCCCACTAAGGAACGGTTTTTGAAAATTCAATTTGTAAGTGACTTTTTTCGGCCCTTTGGCACTGAGCAAGGACAGTCGGTACAAAGTTCGGATTTAGCTCATTTTAAGCCACCAGATACGAGAAACAATACTCGGAGGTCCTGTGGGGACCCCGAAACACACTTTTTAAGTTCCTAAAATGAACGGTTTCGGAGATATTCCCAAATAACTGTGTTCCCTCTGAGAAACAGATCAACGTTACTATGGCAACCGCTGAAATATCGCAGACCGGGGATAGTTTTCTGGCAATATCTCGAAAACCGTTCGTTTTAGGGCCTTAAAACGCTAGGTTCGGTTCCCACTTCTTCGAAGTGGAAACCACGAACATTGCTCCTCACATTGATACGCGCAAAAAGAGCTATAATCCATATTTCTACGAGCAAATCGACTTGGAAAGTCTCATATATAATCCAAAACTGACTCATCACCGCAGGGCTCAAACCACTAGACCTAGAAAGCTGAAATTTTGCATGTTGGTTGATCCGAGTATGTAAAGGCTCACTAAGAAACGGTTTTTGAAAATTCAATTTGTAAGTGACTTTTTTCGGCCCTTTGGCATTGACAATCCAAAATTGACTCATCGACGCAGGGCTCAAACCACTAGACCTAGAAAGCTGAAATTTTGCATGTTGGTTGATCCGAGTATGTAGAGGCCCACTAAGGAACGGTTTTTGAAAATTCAATTTGTAAGTGACTTTTTTCGGCCCTTTGGCACTGAGCAAGGACAGTTGGTACAAAGTTCGGATTTAGCTCATTTTAAGCCACCAGATACGAGAAACAATACTCGGAGGTCCTGTGGGGACCCCGAAACACACTTTTTAAGTTCCTAAAATGAACGGTTTCGGAGATATTCCCAAATAACTGTGTTCCCTCTGAGAAACAGATCAACGTTACTATGGCAACCGCTGAAATATTGCAGACCGGGGATAGTTTTCTGGCAATATCTCGAAAACCGTGCGTTTTAGGGCCTTAAAACGCTGGGTTCGGTTCCCACTTTTAACCACGAACATTGTCCTCGCATTGATACGCGTAATATGAGATATATTTTATTTATAGAGGTTGCTTTTAGGGCTCGGATACGATCGTGATTTTGAGTCTAATTTTATACTCTTGTGGCTGGTTGTTGTAAGCGAGCTTTCAGAAGTTTACTCGAATTTACAATGTTAAGATACTTTCTATTTTGCACGGTATGCTTTGATTTTCTTTATAAATTTGTTTTTTGTTAACTGAATATTTTTGTGTGCCAATTTTGATCTGCTATTTTTCGTTTTTAACCATGATCTGCAACGTATATTCACAGTCGAATGTGTCGTATTCTACCGGCTGTCACGCTAATTATTATTGTTTCTTAAATTATCTTACTGAGGAATTGGGCAATCTTATTTCAATAAAGTTGGTATTTTGTCTTTCACGGCCATTGAATCCCCGCACAAGGCACGGCTTAAACCTAGAAAAGTTGCTGAGTTGTACTAATGGACTAATGGTGCAGCGGAAAAGAGGATAATTGAGGCTTTTGAAATGTGGGGATACAGGAGAATGATGATCGGATGGGTAGATAGGGTAACAAATGAAGAGGTATTAAGACGAGTGGGAGAGGAGAGATGTTTCTGGCGACTGCTAATGAAGAGAAGAGATAGGAGGGTAGGTCACATATTATGACACCCAGGAATAGCAAGCTTACTGTCGACCCAAATATTATGTGCACTCGAGTTTGAAGGTTGTTTATGAAGTAACCAATAGACCTTCATAAAATCCAATGACATCATCATTTTCGTCGTTCGATTTTACGTTAGTTCATGTAGGTTTGGAATTTTTAATTTATATTTTAATATTTTTTATCGCAGTTGAAGCACAAAAAGTGCCCGTTTTTAAGCGTGTTTCAACCATGCGTCACATTTAAGAAATATTAAAATATAAATTTAAAATTCCAAACCTACATGATCTACATGATCGACGAAAATGATGATGTTATTGGATTTTATATAGATCTATCGGTTACTTCACAAACAAACTTCAAACTCGAGTACATAGTTTGGTCGACAGTAGTTATGGATGGGAGGGTCGCGGACTAGAACTGTAGGGGTAAACCAGGGTTAAACAGATTACCTCGGATGTAGGGTGTGGTAGCTATGTAGAAATGAAACGATTAGCTCAGGAGAGGGAGACATGGAGGGCTGGATCAAACCAGTTAAAAAACTGAAGACTCAAACAACAACAATCAGGAATTTTAATTACTTAGAGAGGCATGTGGGGCAAAAGGGTCGTTAGAGAATTTCAATTCCTGGGATGGAACACTGGAAGAGACTGCATAGTGTACATCAGCGGCCAAGGTGAGCGATATTTAACTATAGGTCTATTAATAGGGATATGTTTACGTTCAAATCATCAATTAGTATGGCCAAATTACATCCAGAATAGCTTAAGAAAAGATTACTTTTAATTCCCCATATTCCGATAGATATGCCATTCCAGTGTGCAAGAGTGCAGTTCCCTCTTCGAACAATATTCGCAATTTCTTTCACAAAGCGCAATGACACACACTTAACAGTAGCACGTGTACATTTAGACAAAACCATTTTTTCCCATGGCCAACTGTATGTGGCGTGCTCGCGAGCATCCGGACAACAAAATCATTATGTCTCAGCAGAAGATGTCAAAACCAAAAACGTAATTTTAAAATGTGTTAACATATTGTAACATCGAACCCTGCAGACCTTCACAACTCTATAAAATTCCCACTTTGCTGATTATATCAATATACTGTATGTATCAGATAATTCAGAATTAGAATGGACACACCTATAGCCGCGATTGCTGTAATAGAATAGACCAATTATCAGCAATAATGCATCGTCCCCATTGTCTTGATCGCGGGCGAAGCCGCGGGTACCTGCTAGTATCAATATATCAGAAAGTATGCAAGCCAATAGCTCAAAACTTTGCACACGTATAGTACCTGGCATTCTAGATTAATTTGGAGTAACTAATATACGTCAGTGCTGCCAACATGATTCTAAGCCTGCTGATAGGTCCAATTTTAAAATGCATGTAACTTCTACACTAACTAATGGATTTCATTCAAAATTGGCACAACAATAGATCATATTATTTCAGATTATTTCTGACCAATACATGATTTTACGCGCGCTGTTAGATCCAATGTTCAACTGCATGTAACGTCCTTTCTATCTATTGGACATCAACCAAATTTTGTATTCTGTACCTTAAAGGATGGAACTAAGAATATTTTCTGTCACCAGGGCTGCCAACTGTAGTTCTCTATTAGGCTGCATTATGCCAGGTATACAGTATTTCGAACTAAATAGAAATTTCGATATTACCAACTTAATTTCGTCATTATTCTAGACAGATCCATATAGATTAATCATTGGCATGAATCTTAAATTTTAAGAAAAGTAGGCTCTTTAGTTCTTCACGGAACTTCTTGTTTTTTTCTTACAAGGGAAGTATGAGGTAAGACAGGTCGAAACCTATCTTGAAATTTTGTTGACACAATCGTTGTACTATAAGAGGATACGTGCGGAAAATCAGCTGCCAGATTGAACTGCAAGGCTCTGAAATCATGTGGCGAATCTCTCATATAAATCAATGGGCGAGTACCGTACACGTTGGAATGGACAGCCCTGACCACCCAAGCACTCAGGCCGGTGAGAAGCAGCCGCACGCTCCTGTCAGCATATACGCCCCACCTCGCTACTACTCCGAGTGCCAGAGGGATGTTCAGCGCCTCCAGCTGTCATGCCTGCGTACCAGGATGTCAGGTACGATTTAGGAGCCTTGCAGTTCAATTTGGAGGCTGATTTTCCGCACGTTGTTCTCTTATGGTACAACGATTGCGTCCACAAAGTTTCAAGATAGGTTTCGACCTGTCTTACCTCATACTTCCCCTTGTTAGTATTGATTTTTAGTTGGCAGTTTTCTAAGGATTTATTGAATAGTTTTAACATCTTACACATGTCCTTTCCAGAATTAGTCAAGAGTACAATGTCATTTGCAAAGCGGATACTGTGCACCTGTACACCATTAAACTTCACCCCCTTTGTTTTATCTTTCATTTCTCTAACTGCATTCTCTATAAACAGGTTAAAGAGATAAGGTGACAGTGGGCAGCTTCTCTTGCAACACGATTAATATTTACCTCTGAAATTTGAGTTGTGTACTGTACCCGATACCTAGTTTAGGCTATCGGCTACGCCAGCAGACATTAAGCTGTAGTTGAGGTTTTGGAAAGGATTAAGAAAAGATAGCGCACCGATCGCGTCAAGAAGAATGCCAAGATGACGTAGGAGGTCAAGAATCAAGGAGGCATTGATATCTGTAAGAAGATGGAATTACGGATAAAGATGTGAAGCTTTATTGAGATATATATGGAATTATAGCTATTAATCATCTTAGAGGAGGATATATAACACGCATTATATGTGGAAATAATTTTATGGAAGTAAGTTATTTTATAACGGAATAGCCGAGATGATTTGGGTTCGAGACTATGACCGTGACGCAAGAGCACTGTGGTGGGGGAATACGCCACGTGCCTGCGCCGAACACATAAGCATGAAGACAGTGTCAGCACAGCCAGTTGAGCTCAATCAGACGAGCAGGTAAGAGCAGCTCTACAGCGCAAGCGAGACGCACCGTGAAGGTCACGTAACATACAGAAACTGTCACGGCAAGAGTGTAGGCGACAGTTCCTGCATCGCCGAGCAGCGAAGGCCAGGCGGGTCATTGATCCAGGCGGGCTGGCCGAGGAAGCAATTATAGACGGCCGGGATATATCAGAACCGCACTGCAAGTAGTTGAATACTTTATTTCAAGCTTCATTTCAACACAGTGTGAACATTGCTTTTACGAATAACCTTATAACTATGCTGTTCTATAACACATTCAAAGCGACTTTAACTATTTCAATTATACGGAATGTTGTTAGCATAGGCACAGATGAACATTAGATCGTGCCTTAATAAGATTTTTATCTTATGCAGTTTTCATGAATTACCTAATTACAGACAAATACAGGGTGTTTCGTAATCTTGAACACTCTCAAGTAAAATTTTATTTTACGGAAGTGGAACATAGCAGTCATTTGAGATTGAACTTACAATACTCAAACTGAACATTTAACGGAACAGTGGCGTAACTTAGAAGAGGAGTAGGGGGTCCGCTGTTTCCATGAACTTTTTCGAGAAGGAGTTGGACAATATCCGCTATGGGTAATCCGGAGTTCGACATGTCCGAGTAGACACTGCTAGAGACAAGATGGCACCGCAGAGCGATGGATTCGATTCCTGACGAGAGGAGTCCACCAGCTGATTCACTTGGGATTTCGAAGGCAATCGTCATTTCATGGATGAAATGATATTCACGCCGATCTTTCGAGAAATTCTTTATGTAGGGAAAATCGACGATCTTGGAAATTTAATTACAGCTGATTATGAAAGGTACTGTAAGAGTCATAACTACCTGATACGATTATTTTCATGAATACTGGGCACACATGTATATTTTTCTAATAGGAGTGATTTGATTATTAAGACATGGTTTGAATTTATATACTTCGAATTTGCTAGAATATGGAGTGACCATATGATATGGCAGGCATCATTATTCGAAATTCTCACCATTGATTGACTTTATTAAGCAGATGTTTGGTCTTTTAGACATTTTTCCAGCTAGGATATTTTCTTGAATAGTTTTTTTTTGTGTAACGAGTATTTCGAACTCGTGATCTGCAATTGATTATCTAAAATTACTTCGTCAGTTCATTGCATACTAGCGAGTGTGTATTATTCATCAGTAGGGATTTTTTTCCATTGGATTGTTTGGAGATATTAAGAAGTTATTCACTTTAGTGAATGAACATCGCTTTTATATGACAACTAGAAACTTGTTGATTCCTATCTGATACATTCACTCATATAGTCTCGTATTTATACGATTGTATGGTGGCTACTCACCTTACCCATCGTTTAGGGAACTATCATCCAAGTCGACGGGGCGAGGTCTTTCGTATTTATACGACTGTACGGTGGTTACACATCTTACTCGCCATTGAGGGACTCATTTTTATCATCCGAGTGTACACGAGATGTAAGTGAATCAAACAAGGAACTACTAGTCACATATCAGTCGAAATTTTGTTAAATAAAGTAACGATAAATGTCAACAGGATTGCATTTAGTAATTCTTGTTTGCCAATCCAATATTTTGTTGCTATACTCTTTTGAGAGTAATTTCAGTTTAACAGCTGTTACAGCTGATGCTTTTGATGAGTTTTATAATTATGTTTGATACCTTTGAGAAGGATTTAAAGTAATTGAATCTTGTAAGATTAATCATTAATGGTCAGAATTATTTTAAGGCAGATCAGTATTGCAGATTTTGATATGAGATTATAGCACATTGGTGTTTTTCTGTGATGTGAGTTATGAAGATTGTAAGAGAATTTATGCTATTTGAAAGCAGATCTTAAATTACTGAAGTAATATTTTTCCAATTGTTTAAGAAGTTGTCTAGATGTGATCAGATTAATTACAGTTATTGGAGATTGTGTGCGTTGATAATTTGAAGCCAGTTATATATTTTTTGTAGATCATGCAACATGGTTAAGTGGAGTTTGTGATAGGCATTTTGTGGAAGTTGCCATGTGATAGTTGCAACGTTGATAATGTATTTTGAAGCAGACATGAGGTCGTCGTACCCAGTCTAGCGTTATTGTCGAGATTCATGCTGTATGTGCTGAATATTTATGGAGTTTTTTGTGGAATAATTCTTGTATTCAAATGTGATATTTGAAGTATTGAAGAAATGTAATGTCGTTGTGGATAGTTTGATCCAACGTGATGTCGTGGAGACAATAATATTTTTTGGCATGATAAATCAAATACGAGATATAACTTGGAAGTAATAAAACTGTAAGACAACGTTCTATAAACCATATTAAACAATTTGTTAGGAAATTAAACAAATAAATGAAGTTGATAATACAAGATTTTCTGAAAATAATAATTAACGAAATAATAATCTGAGATTTAAGCATATTAACGATCTGACCTAATAAAATAAAAATCAGAATGGCTAGATGAAATAATAAAATCTAAATAACCAGATGATTGAAATTTAAATAATTTGATAAATTAAATTTTGAAATAAATCGATGAATTAAATAAGTGGATGAGTTAAAGGTTGAATAAATAAACTGATTGAAATAAATTAATAGACGATTGTAATGATGATGAATAACTGAATTAGAAGGTGATAATTAATTAAAGAAGCTGATGATTAATGAATTTACATGGAATTAAATAAATTTAATTGAGATAATTGGAAGGAATTGCAACTTGAGTTGAGAATTTAAATGATGTAATGGTGATGAATTAAGGATTCTGACAGGAATATGTAGAATTTTGAAGTGAGAATTAATGTGAGAAATATTTAATTTTGATAATGACGATAATGATAACCAATAAGCTATGAATTTTCTGTAATTCACAGATAAGTGATTGTTAATGACGATGTAAATAATGTAAATTAATTATTCAATGTTTAGGAACATTTGATTAACATGTTCAACATTCAAATTATACCATGCAAACCATAAATTACGTGATATTTAATATGTGTGATTATTATATGTGTATGTTTAGACAGAGTAATAACTTAATTAAATCCACAATGATGTTAAATTAAAGAGAAATTAGGTATCAGGTTTCACAAATGTCAGTGACGAAAGACATAGTGCTACAGTGATCCTGAGAACCCAAGAGAACTTTATAAATTTTTCTTGTTATGTGGATAAAAATAATTTTGGAATAGAAAAGAGATGGTTCGATTTTTGGACAATGACAATTTAACTTTGGCATTCGACCATACTCTTAGGTAGGAGTTATATTTAAAATGTCTGTCTGACTATCAAAGTAAAATAAATTTGTTTTTATCTTAGTTGTGATCTGATGATGGTGTGATGTTCCTTTTTCTTTCCTTGTCTTGAGTAAGGCTTATCCGGAAAGGAAGTGGTTTGCTAGGAATTCAGTTGATGGCGCCCATTTATATTTGCATTATTTCTATTAAACTTAAGCCCGTAACGACCCTAGAGATACTTTGTCTCGTGATACCCACTGCTTTTTCGATAACTCAGCTGAATTTCCGACACATTCCTTATTTGACTAGAGGTTCATTTAACTCCGCTCTGTCCCGGAACTCCAGGAATGCGATGTTATAGCAGATGGGTCATCGCATCCCCAGGACGAACGGGTACAGAGAGAGAGGGAGAATTGGCTTTATCCAACTAGTGGGGCTTTTCGATTTTGTTTATTCTATGGAATCACATCAGATTTAGATTACTGAGAGATTGATCTCAAGTTCATTTAAGTGTGTTACAAAATTTATTATACTTAGTAGGACAATGTACTTGTGTGCCCAATCCAGTGTTCATGTTAATCGTATTAGTAATATCATGTTAGTTATAAGACATTTTTTCCTATACCCAAGTGAATGCAGGAATTGAGACATTGTGATGTGTTGTTGTCTAACGTCTCTATATTAAACCCTATATTGAAAATATAATTATGTTGCCGGAAGATTTAGCGAAGGTGTTAGGAGAGTTACAGACGGGTATGTCTGCTATTGCAGAAACTATTTCTAAGATGGAAACGGAAGTTAAAGAACAAATTAATAATTCAGAAGCTAGATTAGAAGCTAAATGTAAAGAGAATGTACAAGCATTACAGGCAAATAGCGAAGGCAATCTGAACGACAGTTTAAAGTCATTAGAGACTAGATTACAGTTAACTAGTGAAGATAATTTAAAGTCATTAGAGGAAAGACTACAGACTAGTACTGAAGAAAATTTAAAATTATTACAGTCGAATAATAAAGATGAGTTGAAGTAATTAGAAACTAGATTACAGACTAGTACTGAAAATCATTTAAAAGCTAGTGAAGCTAACTTGAAAGATAATTTTAAGTCATTGGAAGAAAAACTACAGTCAAATAGTGAGGACAATTTTAAGTCATTAGAAGAGAAATTACAGTCTCGTAGTGAAGAAACTAACACTGAATTAGAAAATAAGTTAACTAGATTAGAGAATAGTTTAACTTTAAAGAATAATGAGATGCTAAAGACTTTACAATTAGACATAATTGCAGTAAACATGAAAGGAGAGGAAAATGTTCAAATATTAAGAAAAAATATTATTGAATTAGAAAGTAGAGGAGAATAAAATATTTTTACTTTAAGAACAGACGTTATGTCCATACAGAAATACATTAAATCAGATGTATCGAAGTTGAGATTCGACATCGATGGTTTAGTGGCAGATGTAGGAAAAATTCAAGATTGGTCTACCGAAGTATCTTTCGAGACTAAGATTAAAGGTCTAGAAACGAATCTAGGTAACGAGATTAAAGATTTAAAGACAGTAATTGGGACCATTAAAGAGGAAGTCTTAGGAGAGGTCAATTCTAATTTAAAGTCATTAGAAAATCAATTGCAGAAAGATATTAGGAAGATAGACGACGATATAGAGCAAAAGGTTAATGAAAACTTAGCTTTATTTAAAAATAGAGTCGGTGCAATCGTGGAAGAACGGTATAGTGAGGTCGATGCCGAAGCAAAAGAGAAACGTGACGGGTTAGATGAAAAATTAATCGCAGGTATGGCAAACTTAGAAGCGAGGTTTACGGAAAACAAGGAAGCGATGAAGATAGATTCAACTCTATTTAGAACAGATGTTGATCTGTTAAAAGAACAAGTCGCGTCAGTAAAGAACACGTGCGAAGGAGAAATTAACAAGTTAAGAATCGACTTAGACGAGAGTAACAAAACGCAGGATGTTACATCGTTAGATGAGTTGAAGACGCAGGTCAAGACCGTGAAGAAATTAGCAGAAGACAGGATGACGAAACTAGAATCCATGTTTAACAGTTTCACCAGTCAGAATATCACATCAGGGGAAACATTGATAAATCAGACAGCGATAGACCGCAGTATGACGAATCAGGAAGCGAGCATGGGAGAAGACCGTCAAATGCAACCGAATGTGACATTCGAAAGGGCTAGTTCAACCCCTCAGGATAATCCAAGTTCGAATAGGAGTACGTTGGGTCCAAGCGAACGATACTCAGGTCCAGTCACCATTATTAGGAACCTGGATGACAAGCCGAGAAAGTTTTCGGGAAATACAGGAGTCACACCAGTCGAATTTCTGCGAGATATTCGAGACTACATGGCGGAACACAGGGTAGCCAAAGAAAGAGAGCTAAGGATAGTCGAACGCGCCTTAGATGGATCTGCACTTACGTGGTTTAGAGCGTTCAGAAGCAATTTTGCGAACATGGAGCAATTTGCCATGGCTTTCTTGAGGAGATTCTGGAGTGCCGAGGATCAACTTAACGTAAGAGCGGAGATGTACTCAAAACGCTATTCTACGTCACATCCGACGCATTATGCCAACTATTTCACGTCACAGCTGGCTAAATTACAGTTCCTTATTCCTCCATTGCCAGAAGAAGAGCTTTTGCAAGCTATAGCGAGACAGTTACCGATTGAGGTACAGCGATCACTGATAGCGTCGGGAGCCAATACACTGGAGCACTACGACGACATTTTGCGGCGATTGGACTATACAAGCGCACAGGTTACGCCTAGAAGTAACAGAAACGACAACAGAAACACGCAAGAAGTGAATGCGGTGGTCGTAGACAATGCAGCTCAAACGGACAGAAGGGATTCCTGGGAAAACCGACGGAACGAAGGGAATCGAGGAAACATCCGTAACGCTCGAGGAAATGATCGATATAGAGGACCATATGAGAGGCCATACGATCAAGAAGCGAGAGATAGCCGATATAGGAATTACAACCAGAATTCCAGATATCAGGACAGGAATCGATATAACAATAGATATCGGGGCAGAAATAACTGGAGCCAAGGTCAACAGTATAATGGGAACGACAGGCAGGATGGGCGAAGAAACGATCCTAACGACAGACGGGATAATCGTGGACATGAGAGGTCGAGACAAGAAGATAGACAGCCTAGTGCACCACTCGAAGAGACAGTGAGAGATGTCAATCGAGCAAGCACGAGTGAAGAAAGAAGAAATAAACGTCAGAATAACACGGAATCAAGATGTTAATCATTGGAAGTCAATCGTCATTATTGAGAGTCAGAAAGTACCATCATGCTGAGTAAGGGAATTGTAGAGCTATCGTGTACATGTATTATATATAGAATGCCTGAGAGTGTATTTTTTTTTCTCAATCCTGATTTAAAAAAAGGAGATGTACGGGAGAGATGTACCCGATACCTAGTTTAGGCTATCGGCTACGCCAGCAGACATTAAGCTGTAGTTGAGGTTTTGGAAAGGATTAAGAAAAGATAGCGCACCGATCGCGTCAAGAAGAATGCCAAGATGACGTAGGAGGTCAAGAATCAAGGAGGCATTGATATCTGTAAGAAGATGGAATTACGGATAAAGATGTGAAGCTTTATTGAGATATATATGGAATTATAGCTATTAATCATCTTAGAGGAGGATATATAACACGCATTATATGTGGAAATAATTTTATGGAAGTAAGTTATTTTATAACGGAATAGCCGAGATGATTTGGGTTCGAGACTATGACCGTGACGCAAGAGCACTGTGGTGGGGGAATACGCCACGTGCCTGCGCCGAACACATAAGCATGAAGACAGTGTCAGCACAGCCAGTTGAGCTCAATCAGACGAGCAGGTAAGAGCAGCTCTACAGCGCAAGCGAGACGCACCGTGAAGGTCACGTAACATACAGAAACTGTCACGGCAAGAGTGCAGGCGACAGTTCCTGCATCGCCGAGCAGCGAAGGCCAGGCGGGTCATTGATCCAGGCGGGCTGGCCGAGGAAGCAATTATAGACGGCCGGGATATATCAGAACCGCACTGCAAGTAGTTGAATACTTTATTTCAAGCTTCATTTCAACACAGTTTGAACATTGCTTTTACGAATAACCTTATAACTATGCTGTTCTATAACACATTCAAAGCGACTTTAACTATTTCAATTATACGGAATGTTGTTAGCATAGGCACAGATGAACATTAGATCGTGCATTAATAAGATTTTTATCTTATGCAGTTTTCATGAATTACCTAATTACAGACAAATACAGGGTGTTTCGTAATCTTGAACACTCTCAAGTAAAATTTTATTTTACGGAAGTGGAACATAGCAGTCATTTGAGATTGAACTTACAATACTCAAACTGAACATTTAACGGAACAGTGGCGTAACTTAGAAGAGGAGTAGGGGGTCCGCTGTTTCCATGAACTTTTTCGAGAAGGAGTTGGACAATATCCGCTATGGGTAATCCGGAGTTCGACATGTCCGAGTAGACACTGATAGAGACAAGATGGCACCGCAGAGCGATGGATTCGATTCCTGACGAGAGGAGTCCACCAGCTGATTCACTTGGGATTTCGAAGGCAATCGTCATTTCATGGATGAAATGATATTCACGCCGATCTTTCGAGAAATTCTTTATGTAGGGAAAATCGACGATCTTGGAAATTTAATTACAGCTGATTATGAAAGGTACTGTAAGAGTCATAACTACCTGATACGATTATTTTCATGAATACTGGGCACACATGTATATTTTTCTAATAGGAGTGATTTGATTATTAAGACATGGTTTGAATTTATATACTTCGAATTTGCTAGAATATGGAGTGACCATATGATATGGCAGGCATCATTATTCGAAATTCTCACCATTGATTGACTTTATTAAGCAGATGTTTGGTCTTTTAGACATTTTTCCAGCTAGGATATTTTCTTGAATAGTTTTTTTTTGTGTAACGAGTATTTCGAACTCGTGATCTGCAATTGATTATCTAAAATTACTTCGTCAGTTCATTGCATACTAGCGAGTGTGTATTATTCATCAGTAGGGATTTTTTTCCATTGGATTGTTTGGAGATATTAAGAAGTTATTCACTTTAGTGAATGAACATCGCTTTTATATGACAACTAGAAACTTGTTGATTCCTATCTGATACATTCACTCATATAGTCTCGTATTTATACGATTGTATGGTGGCTACTCACCTTACCCATCGTTTAGGGAACTATCATCCAAGTCGACGGGGCGAGGTCTTTCGTATTTATACGACTGTACGGTGGTTACACATCTTACTCGCCATTGAGGGACTCATTTTTATCATCCGAGTGTACACGAGATGTAAGTGAATCAAACAAGGAACTACTAGTCACATATCAGTCGAAATTTTGTTAAATAAAGTAACGATAAATGTCAACAGGATTGCATTTAGTAATTCTTGTTTGCCAATCCAATATTTTGTTGCTATACTCTTTTGAGAGTAATTTCAGTTTAACAGCTGTTACAGCTGATGCTTTTGATGAGTTTTATAATTATGTTTGATACCTTTGAGAAGGATTTAAAGTAATTGAATCTTGTAAGATTAATCATTAATGGTCAGAATTATTTTAAGGCAGATCAGTATTGCAGATTTTGATATGAGATTATAGCACATTGGTGTTTTTCTGTGATGTGAGTTATGAAGATTGTAAGAGAATTTATGCTATTTGAAAGCAGATCTTAAATTACTGAAGTAATATTTTTCCAATTGTTTAAGAAGTTGTCTAGATGTGATCAGATTAATTACAGTTATTGGAGATTGTGTGCGTTGATAATTTGAAGCCAGTTATATATTTTTTGTAGATCATGCAACATGGTTAAGTGGAGTTTGTGATAGGCATTTTGTGGAAGTTGCCATGTGATAGTTGCAACGTTGATAATGTATTTTGAAGCAGACATGAGGTCGTCGTACCCAGTCTAGCGTTATTGTCGAGATTCATGCTGTATGTGCTGAATATTTATGGAGTTTTGTGGAATAATTCTTGTATTCAAATGTGATATTTGAAGTATTGAAGAAATGTAATGTCGTTGTGGATAGTTTGATCCAACGTGATGTCGTGGAGACAATAATATTTTTTGGCATGATAAATTAAATACGAGATATAACTTGGAAGTAATAAAACTGTAAGACAACGTTCTATAAACCATATTAAACAATTTGTTAGGAAATTAAACAAATAAATGAAGTTGATAATACAAGATTTTCTGAAAATAATAATTAACGAAATAATAATCTGAGATTTAAGCATATTAACGATCTGACCTAATGAAATAAAAATCAGAATGACTAGATGAAATAATAAAATCTAAATAACCAGATGATTGAAATTTAAATAATTTGATAAATTAAATTTTGAAATAAATCGATGAATTAAATAAGTGGATGAGTTAAAGGTTGAATAAATAAACTGATTGAAATAAATTAATAGACGATTGTAATGATGATGAATAACTGAATTAGAAGGTGATAATTAATTAAAGAAGCTGATGATTAATGAATTTACATGGAATTAAATAAATTTAATTGAGATAATTGGAAGGAATTGCAACTTGAGTTGAGAATTTAAATGATGTAATGGTGATGAATTAAGGATTCTGACAGGAATATGTAGAATTTTGAAGTGAGAATTAATGTGAGAAATATTTAATTTTGATAATGACGATAATGATAACCAATAAGCTATGAATTTTCTGTAATTCACAGATAAGTGATTGTTAATGACGATGTAAATAATGTAAATTAATTATTCAATGTTTAGGAACATTTGATTAACATGTTCAACATTCAAATTATACCATGCAAACCATAAATTACGTGATATTTAATATGTGTGATTATTATATGTGTATGTTTAGACAGAGTAATAACTTAATTAAATCCACAATGATGTTAAATTAAAGAGAAATTAGGTCTCAGGTTTCACAAATGTCAGTGACGAAAGACATAGTGCTACAGTGATCCTGAGAACTCAAGAGAACTTTATAAATTTTTCTTGTTATGTGGATAAAAATAATTTTGGAATAGAAAAGAGATGGTTCGATTTTTGGACAATGACAATTTAACTTTGGCATTCGACCATATCTTAGGTGGGAGTTATATTTAAAATGTCTGTCTGACTATCAAAGTAAAATAAATTTGTTTTTATCTTAGTTGTGATCTGATGATGGTGTGATGTTCCTTTTTCTTTCCTTGTCTTGAGTAAGGCTTATCCGGAAAGGAAGTGGTTTGCTAGGAATTCAGTTGATGGCGCCCATTTATATTTGCATTATTTCTATTAAACTTTAGCCCGTAACGACCCTAGAGATACTTTGTCTCGTGATACCCACTGCTTTTTCGATAACTCAGCTGAATTTCCGACACATTCCTTATTTGACTAGAGGTTCATTTAACTCCGCTCTGTCCCGGAACTCCAGGAATGCGATGTTATAGCAGATGGGTCATCGCATCCCCAGGACGAACGGGTACAGTACCTAGGTATAGATTCAGTTTGTAAGTGTTAAACAGAGTTAAAAAATGCTGGATACACTGCATGAAATCGCTGAGAAAACGGGTCTTAAAGTCTCCTATGAAAAGACAGAATACATGGAATACAGACACCTTCGAGAGAGACACATAAAAGTGAAACATGGGACTGTCAAAAGAACTGAGAAGTTTAAATATCTAGGTGAATGGATAGAACCCAATGGGCTGGATAAAGAAGTAAATAGGGCAAGAGCTAGAAAATAAGATTTAGCTTATAGGTTAGCCCAGAACAGATACAACAAACGAGCAATATCCTACAAGGCAAAACTTAGACACTATAGGACAGTAGTAAAGCCAGAGGGTCTGTACGCCTCGGAGTGCTGGACATTGAATAAAAAAGGGGAACTGGAAAAAAGGAGAGGAAAATTTTGCGGAAAATTTTAGGACCACAGAAAACTGCTGACGGGACACGGAAGAACAGAAAGAATGATGACCTCTATAAACACACTGAAAAATTTACTGTCACAATGCGAAAGCGAAGGTTGAAATTCTACGGACATTTGGTGAGAATGGACGAGAACCGACTGACTAAGAGGATATTCAAGTATATTACAGAGCTGATGGCTACAACTAAGTGGGTAGAAGAGGTTAAAAGAGACGCCAAGGAAAGTGGACTCACAGTGGATGTGATCCACAACAGAAAAGAGTTTAGAAACCGAATTGACAACATCAAGATGTTCGAGGAGAAAACACCTAAAATTAGAGCCAAACTGGTAATATCCGAGGAGGAGCGAAAGATCAGAAGTGAACGAATGAAGAGGTTTTGGGAAGAGAAGAGGAGATTAACCAGAAAGCCTTAGGTTCCATGCGGTCCACAGGCGGCCAAATTCGGATGAAAAAAAAATCTTCCTCATAGTCAATGGAACCCGACAAACCAAAGTACTCTGGCTAGCATACACCCAAAAGGATCTCACAGAAATCAACATTGACCCACTAACAACGACACGGACTGCATATAGACAGAAAGTACATTCATATGCAGTAAGTTTCCACCCAAGTTCCCTACGGGACGGAATTTGAAACTCAAAGTTGCATGGTCACAAGAAAGAAGAAAGGCACATAGCGCAAGGATGAGCAAGTTTTGAGAAGATAACTAGAACAACAAGACCAACGCTAAATAATGGTTCTACGTGCTCCTTGAGGGGCAGATGACCTCGTAGTTCCACCCCTTAATACAACAATAACTAACTAACTAACTACGAGCTCCTCAGAGGGCCAAACGCATTATCTATATATATAAAAATCAATGTTACGTGATAGTTTGTCTGTGGGTGTGTATGTCTCCTACGCGTTCATATACCATTCATCCGATTTCGATGAAACTTGGGTGAGATGTTGAGTACATTCCAAGGAAGGTTTCTGACTTAGTAAATCCATTTTGCAATAGGTAGCGCACGAGTAGATTCAACAAATGAGCGACGATGCGCGAAGCGTTTCAAAAAAGTCCCGTATGTGTTCATATACCATTCGTCCGATAACGATGAAACTTGGGTGAGATGTTGTGTACACTTATGTTAAGGTTTCAAAATTAGTGAATACATTTCACAGTAGATAGCGCACAAGTAGATTCAACAAATGAGCGACGACACGCAATGCGTTTCAACAAAGTCCCGTATGCATTCATATACCATTCGTCCGATAGCTATGAAACTTGCGTAAAATGTTGTGTACACTGCAGGGAAATTTTCTGGCTTAGTACATCCACTTTACAGTAGGCAGCGCACGAGTAGATTCAACGAATGAGCTACGACGCGCGAAGCATTTCAACTCACGTTTGCGTTCATATACCATTCGTCCGATAGCGATGAAACTAGGCTGAGATTTTGTGTGCACTCCAGGGAAGGTTTCTAGCTTAGTAAATCCCTTTAAAAATAGGTAGAGCACGAGTAGAATCAACAAATGAGCAACGGCGCGCGAAGCGTTTCAACAAAGTGCCTTATAATTTCATATACCATTCATCCGATAGCGATGACACTTGGGTGAGATGTTGTGTACACTACAGGGAAGGTTTCTGGCTTAGTACATACATTTTACAATAGGTAGCGCACCGGTAGATTCAACAAATGAGCGATGACACGCGAAGCGTTTCAACAAAGTCCCGTATAAAGTCATATACCAGTCGTCTGATAGTGATAAATGTTTGGTGAATTGTTGTGTACACTCCAGGAAAGGTTTCTGGCTAAGTGAATCCATTTTACAATACGAAGTGCACGTTTATATTCAACAAATGAGTGACTACGCGCGAAGCGTTTCGACAACGTCCCGTATACGTTCACATACCATTCATCCGATTGCGATGAAACTTGGGTGAGTTGTTGTGTACACTCCAGGGAAGGTTTCTGGCTGAGTACATCCATATTACAATATGTAGCGCACGCGTAGAATCAACAAATGAGCGACGACACGCGAAGCGTTTCAACCAAGTCCCGTATGGATTCATGTACCATTCGTCCGTAGCTATGAAACTTGGGTGAGATGTTGTGTACACGTCATGGAAAATTTCTGGCTTAGTAAATCCACTACACAATATGCAGCGCACAAGTTGATTCAACAAATGAGGGACGACGCGCGAAGCGTTTCAACAAAGTCCCGTATAAGGTCATATACCATTCTGCCGTTAGCGGTGAAACTTGGGTGAAATATGGTGGACACTCCAAGGAAGGTTTCTGGCTTAGTAAATACATTTCACAGAAGGTAGCACACGAGTAGATTCGACAAATGAACGACGACACGCGGAGCGTTTCAATACAGTCCCCTATGTCTTCATATCCCATTAGTCCGATAGCGATGAAACTTGGGTGAGATGTTGTGGACACTTACGTGACGGTTTCTAACTTAGTAAATACATTTTACAGTAGGTAGCGCACGAGTAGATTCAACAAATGAGTGACGGAGCGCGAATCGTTTAAACAAAATCAGGTATGCGTTCATATACTATTCATCCGATTGCGATGAAACATTGATCAGTTATTGTGTACCCGCCAGGGAAGGGGACTTAGTAAATCCATTTCACAATAAGTAGCGCAAGAGTAGATGCAACAAATGGGTGACGACGCGCGAAGCGTTTCAACAAAATCCCCTATTGCGTTCATATAACATTCTTCGATTGCGATGAAACCTTGATGAGTTATTGTGTACACGCCTGGGAAGGGCTTCGACTTCGTAATACATTTCTCAATAGGTAGCGCACGAGTAGATTCAACAAATGAGTGACAGCGCACGAATCGTTTAAACAAAAAACCCTATACGTGCATATACCATTCATCCGATTGCGATGAATCATTGATGAGTTATTCTGTACACGCCAGGGAAGGGTTTCGACTTAGTAAATCCATTTCACAACAGGTAGCGTACGAATAGATTCAACAAATGAGTGACAGCGATGAAACGTTTGAAAGTTGTTGTGCACGCTTCCACGAATGGTTCTAAATTAGAAAATCCATTTTACGATAGCTTAGAGGCAGTTAACATGTTGTGTATCCAAAAGCACTTCAAGAAACAGAATTTCAACGCCAACACTTTCTTTGATTGGCATTGCAACGCATGCCGGGTACAGCTTGTATATTTATAATAATTAGGACTCGGATTTTTAGGTAAATAAATATATTTTTATGTAAATACATATTTTAAGCATTATTTCTATAAATACATAAATTCCTGCTTTTCACTTATTAGCACATAAAAGGACATAATATTTAATTTTTTTAAAATCAATATGCTAGATCTTTCAGTTTATGGCATTTTTGTTCTGTGAACTATCTAATCTTCATGCAGAGCGTATGTCAGATTGCAAAGGTGTTATTCTTAACTTGTCGCCCCGTGTCACTCACTGTGGAAGCCAGGGATTTCCTTGTCCATAGCCATATTGCACCACGTGCTAGACCTTCCTCCTCCCCCAGCTACCTGGAACCAGTGTCACTCACATGTAGTTCATTTCAGGCACTGTGAAGTGAAAGGCAGTTCTACGATGCCTGAATTAAAAACAATTACACGTTATCGTCTGCTGCAGAATTTACAGATAATTTTACTTCTGCCAACCATGTGGGAAAGCAATCAAGGCTGAACAGAGATCTCAAGTTACACAACACCTCGCGGGCAAGAAACATATTGCCGCAGTTTCACGCCTTCAGAATAAGTGTTTTGCGATAATCGTCAGTCATTTGTGATGGACAACCTGAAGATGTATCTCGTTGTGTATTGTAATGCTTCAGCAATCAGTGAGACATAGAATAAATTCCATTCGTGAGTGCTGCATATTGTTTATATTCACATTAATAACCTAAATTATAATTAAATATTTTTACTTTTTTGTCATATATTTCAGGTATTTTTAATACATAAAAAATAAATATTTTCCCGATATTTAGCACCTAAAAATCCGAACCCTAATAATAATATCACAGTGTCCAATTTCCATAATCTGCAACTAACCTGATGAAAGAAGATCACCAAGTATCTGCCCTTGGCAGAGGAAATACGGCAAATGTGGAGACAGGAAATTGTAGTGGTTCTGCCCATAGTTATCTCTTTTACTAGCGTCCCCTAAATCATTGGCTCACAATCTAGAAACATGGGGAATACATCCTGATCAACATATCACCATGCAGAAGGCCGTCATCTTGGAGACCTCTTCCATAGGTCACTCGTTTCTTAATGTGCCACCCTAAAGGAAGTTGCCACACCCTCTTGCAAATGAGCTGACGATATGTTGAATTGTTTCCACTGATGCGATGAAATAAAATATGCAATAATAATAATAATAATAATAATTTTAAGCAACAGATTGGTTGACGCTCACATACGTTTGAAGTCAAACGAAGAGTTATATAGAAAGAGAGAACCAGTCACGTCAACAATAAAAAGGAAAAGGTTGTTATTCTACGGACACATTTTCAGAATGTCCAACGATCGTCTAACTGGTGTATTCTTTGGAACACACGGTAAGACAGAGTAAGCTTTTGCTTCTCTTTGCCTTAGTTCATCCCTTCCTTTTATCGCGAACACCAACAGTGATCTCCTGATTTCTCTTTGTTGGTATATGTCTCTCACACTACCTGTAAGTCTGTTCTAGATATATATCTTCCATGACCCACCTAGCGTCATCTAGCAGCGAATCTCTGAAGTTCCTCAATTTTTCCCTGTACAAGAGGACTTCCTTATCAATCTAGCCACCAGATCTCGTCGCTATCGCCAGCTATCATATCCGTGATCAAGAGAACTTCGTCTACTTTTTCACCCTCCAGGCTGCGCTAGTGACGCCTACTATCAACTCTTTGAAGACCATTTCATCAAGAGAAATTAATATTTCTATGTTGGCTATTCTTATATGTATTCCTTTTGTCTCCTACCACCACTCTTTTTCCCTTCCCTGGTCTCTTCGCGCTCCGTTGAGCGGGTCTCGCTTGTACGTCGGAAGTCAAACCAGTCAGTTGGAGCTTAACTAAAGCTCGCCACCTCTACTCAAGAGGCAAACTTTTAAATTCGACGCCATGTTCGAGTTTTAGAATCAACCGTCGACAGCAACATCACCTTCTTCATGAAGCAAAGATAAGTACCGACTTCATGTTTTAACCACATTCTCATAGCTTTTAAAAGGCTCAATGCTTTTATTTGGATTTTATAGACAGTGGAAGTTGCTATGTGACAAAATGACTGCTTTCTAGAGATCTTCTTGATCAAACTCGAACTATCAAGTCTAACTTTCAAAATGAAAGATTTTCTGAGATGCTATCTCACATCGAGGGATATTTCTAAAATACCCACTGTCTATATAATCTAGTTTTCCGCCTGGGGATTCTCTACCCGATTTAAACAACTCATCATTGCTCTGGAACCTTCCAGAACCTACACTCTATCTACCAGTTATACTGTCATGTATTTTCCACTTCATATGGGAATACTTTTTCAAACTAAGGAATCTTCCTTATGAACTGCTAATCAATATCTAATTTTTCTTCCTCCGTTGGGATTTTTCTGGTGCATTCAACTGTAACCTACAAGTTTTTCAAGCAATAGACTCTCGCAAATCTAGTGTAACTAGTTATTTTCCACCATTGCAATTACTTTCTTTGCCATCAACGTTTTGTGCTACTACAGTGAACTTTTCAACTATATCAACAGACTATATTGAAAACAGTGCCTGTTCAACTTTTTCATCCGCGTCGCGCTCGTCCGAGTACAATAAATACGGCCATGAACACTTTTCCACAATCCCATTTGATCTTTCCCAAACCCTTTACTAACAAACTAAAATAATAAAATTGTTACTTTAGGTCTTTTTTCAATGAGGTGTCACTCTCAATAAGTGCCCTCCCTTACTTGCTCCACGTATAACGAATTAATGTCTGTAAAACTTCGTGTCTAGTACACGCCTTAAATTATATTGTTTCTCCCTTCTAATGAGGGAATCCAATTCTTTCTACTCAAAAGTGAGTTATCCCTAGGTTTCACGGAAGGGAAATTTCCCCATTTTTCTCGTGATCCCTACCCACATAGGAGTTCTAGAAACTTCCTTTCAATTTTTCTCTTCAGGTTTCACAATAAGTGACCTACCCTATTTGTATAATCTACAAAAGTATTTCTGTATCAATACAAGAAGTTATAGAAACTTCTATTTCATTTCTTCCTATTTCTTTTGTTGTTACTTTCGAAGTTGTTATTTGTTCATATTTCTAAGATACCTATCTAGAAATCCTTAAAGTACAAATCTTGTACTTGATTTATTGGTTAACCTTAATTACGTCAATTATCTTTAAATTTCCCATTTGTTAATCTTAACAACATTTCAAAATCTTACGAAGATTTTAAAGCATATAAAAGGTTTAAAACCAAAAGAATTGTCAATTGCCTGGCGCAAGCTTTAGATGTTTTCGGAGGTCTGCGACCCCAATTGTTTATAAAAAATCAAAATTATATATTTGTTACATAAACTACTTCCTTTTACATTGTTAAATAAATTAAGATTTGTTCTTTGCTTTATAATTTCTCTAACATAACGGTTAGGCAAGATCCTGTCTTCCTTGACTCTTCCTAGGTTTATGCCCTCTTTAATAAAAATAAATCCAGTTATCAACTTAGTAAAGTCTCTCTCAGCTTTAATAGCTAATTTTAACTGGCCAGTTTAGGCAAGCATAGCTCGCTACGCCAGCTTCCTGCTTGTGGAGATTCTCTCTACCACTTATGGTTGGTTTTTCAAAATTTAAGTGTTTCTCATTGTCTAAACTTTTAGTCGGCGCTTTGCTGGGTAAAAGCTTAGTCATTTCTAAATGCAACTATTGGTACACTTACCAAAATTATTCCCAAGGTTATAATTGCTTTATTCCTATCCTTCTTGTAAGCATTCGGTCGCTCTTTAGAAATTCTACAATTTCAAGAACTAAAATATCAAAGCTGATTCAAATTATTTGTACTCTTCAAAATACTTGTTTAGAAACAAACTTCTTTGAACAGATACACAATAAATCTGTTACTCTTTGTCTTGCCAGACCACCACCCTTCCCCATAGTAGGTATATTTATGCTTGCGAGGGAATACGCTATAGCAACTTTCTTGCGAATAGCCCAAGTTCCAGCTGCGTTTCCTGTTAGCTTCGCCCAGGTCCCTACCCACTTTAGGTATCGGAAAGCGGATTTGCAGTGGCAGCTGCCTTTGAGTATACTTAAAGTTAAAATTATAACTTCTATTGGACTCTCGTCCTATTTCTCCATCCTTTTTCTCCAGTCCGAAACCCACTTCTTTTTATTCATCATCTTCCCTTGGGGGTTAGGTTATTCCCAAGCTAAGAATCTACCCACTAACAACAAAAAATGGAATTTCGTGAAAGCAAAGAGGAAAAAATTGGCATGGTTTGAAGAATGTAACAAAGACCTTCTAGAAATTGGTATTCCGGACTGCAAAGTTATGAACAGGTGTGAATTCAGACACCTAATCAAAAATCACCAGGGATTTATGGTAGGGGTAGAACCCAAAAGACGGAGGGGACCTGTTTCAGAAGATCGGAAGAAGGCGCTGAGTGATGGGCTCAAGAGATACTGGCCGGACATCAAAGCTGGCAGACGATCTAGAACGAAACATTGATTTTGATTGTTACTCCGTAGTCCATAGTTGCTCAATTCGAATGAATAATAATAATAATAATAATAATAATAATAATAATATCTGATATCTGCAATACAGTGCGCGAAGATTCATGAACTTACAGTGAAGTATCCTGGACCTTTGATGAATGCTCCTCTTCCAAGAATACGATCAATACTTCGTCACGAAATTGATTCTTTGTAAATGATTATGATAAACAACGACAATTATAATAGTGACAACGGGCGGCTTCAGTGGCGTAGTTGGTAGCATGCCTAAGGTCACGGGTTCAAATCCGGCCGAAGTCATCGGATTTTTTAAGAGTGTTAAAAATCCCTCAGTATGCCTTCCTTTGGAGGGGAAGTAAAGCCGGCGGTCCCATGTCATAGATTTATGGCATGTTAAAGAACCTTCCACTAATTACACCTGTGTGAAGCTAAATTGTATAGGTTAAGAATGTAAAAAACGCTCTTAGGTTCCTACGTTCGTTGCCAAGAGCCGACTGCGGTGGCGTCTGGTAGCTAAGTTCTGAACTAGTAGTCGTTGACGGAGGCGTTGGGCAGCAAAAGTAGGAACTATTTTAAAAATTCAAAAGTCTGCAGTTCTTACTTGAATTAAAAAACAGATAACACACACTGATACAGCCATCACAATTAACACCGGTTATCAGACAGATTCTACACACACCCAAAGTACACGGGGCTACATGACCGCGTTGTCGCAGCCCCTAAACTTAAGAACCAACCAACATTATGATAAACAACGACAATAATAATAGTGACAACACAAGAACTATTTATTTATTTCAAGTATTCATCATTCTTCTGTCCTATGCCATACGTCAAGCGAGATGAGGTCGCTTTACGGTCCCAGCTCTTCAATCTCTTCACAACATACAAGATTCCACCTCACATGAAATATATTTCAAGCTCTCTTCTTTTTACCTTATAAACATGCAACATACTTTCTACAAAATATACAACTCCTTCAAGTTACGCGAAGTAAATTGAAAATTCCACGAATACTCTACCTTCATACTAATAATACAGTCTGCTACAATCACAATAGCTACTCCCTTCTCGACGGCCCGTTGGAAATCCAACCAATGTAGCTCACATGGAGACATTTGAATCGTACTCGGAAGAAGAAAAATATCAAGATGAATATGATGATGATGATGATGATGATGACGAACTGAATTTAGCTGCCAGTTGTCGGAGAATTTGTCAGCGGAAGTCCTTTCTACCAAGCGAAACCTCCCAATGTCCACAGTGCCGTGTCTTCAGACTCATGAGATAAAATTATACAGATGGTAGAGAGGATTAAACAGAGTATTTTGATATGTGTGATGGTGGAAGTGAAATCTAAGCTACTCCTACTACTAAAACTCACTTGCTAGAAATAGAAAAGGACACAAATTTTTTAGTTCCTCCGCTATAATGTTATATTTTTTTATAATCAGTAGGGGGATGGTGGTGCTACTAACCCCCCCCCCCCCCCACTACTCCCAATGCGAGCCGATAACTCCCGAACCCGTGGTCGGAGATTCACGAATGAAGTGTCGTTGGACTCGGGCTGACGGGGGCTTTGCTATGGACCACTCGTTATATTTTTCAAAAAAAATTCAACATTTTTGTTTCCGAAAGTAGGCGATAGCTTGAAAACCAAACATGATAGAACTTTGTTCTCTAGTTCAAACGAACGGACTTTAATTCCCTTTATTTTCTGTAGTAAAACTTTTTTATTTTTGATGTTTTTTGAAAACACTCGAATTTTGAAAACTATTTATTTTAGAAACTAGGAAGTTTACAAAAAAGTTTATTTGACGTAAATCAATGGCCCTAGCCCGTCTACCCCCAAAATAAATTTCAAGTCTCTAGGATAAAAACTTGACAGTAGTGTCATGATGGGAAAGCTGTTTCACTTAGCAAGTTGTGAGCCCCTGCGACCTTGGAATGGAAGGAGTAGTGCTAGTAGGGCTTGCTTGGAATAGTTGTTTTCGTCTCGTTGCGCTCTTTACGGGAATGTAGGTGAAATGCTGGGAACATGGTTTTTTGGGGGTAAAAACGAGATTTTAGACTTTTTGTTATATCTCGCGAACCAATCATGCTAGAGGCGTGTACGAGGGGTCCAAGGACTCGGGGTGACGTCTTCTTTGCTATGAACCACTCGTTATATTTAAAAAATGGAAACTCGATTTTGGGGTAAACAAGTGTTTTTTGTGATTTTTGCTGATATATGACGAACCAATAAGCCTGGAGACTTGTACGAGGTGTCATTTTTTTCGTCGCGTTGTCCTCTTACCGAGGATGTTCGTGTTGAGCAGGAATAAAAAACCATTTTGAGGTAAAACCGTGATTTTAGACTTTTTGCTATATCTCGCAAACCAATAACGCTAGAGACGTGTACGAGGTGTCATAGTACTCGGGCTAACGCCCGAAACTAGTTTTGAAATGTTGACAAAGGGCCTAACGACACTTTTGTTGAAAAAAACATTCTTTTTCTGTTTAAAATGTTCATGAAGCGTGGTTGTTGAGAGAGACGATACTGCTGGGTGTGTGTGTTTCAACGAACCTGTTGCTAACCACAATGACCATGCTTAATAGAAAATCAATATTTCGGCGGGTCGGTTTATGACAGAGCGAGGGTTCGTTTTTCTGATCTTTCCTATGGCAGATGGATGCAGGCTAATATTTGAAAATGTGTGAAGCACGCTAAGATTTTTTTACCCACCGAAGAGAGCCTTTAACGTGTAAACTGTGATGAGAACAGGGTTCTATGTTGGTTGAAGCGAGTACAGAAAACAAACTTGCAGAGGAGCAGACTAGCAGGAGGTGGATGTCATTTGAGCTTATTGGAATGCGCTGATCTGACTTGACAACAGGTGCAATGGAAAATGACAAAGGCGCGGAGGACGCTTGAAGGTGAAATAATCTGACAATCGTGGTGGCAGGGAAGAGCGAAATTCATGTATACACGTGTGAGATGACATGTATGCTAAACAAGTTACATCCTGTTTGCTTCGTACGTGACAAAATGCAAGTTCATGTGAAATTTGATCTGGCACAGGTGTTCACCTTGGACGTTATCTGTCCACATGCACGATAACAGAATGTTCAAAGCGTGGGAATCGCTGAATCAGTAAAAAGTAAGATGCAACTTGTGGGAATGATGTCACAACCAATAGATAGGCAAGAGCTGCGAACAGCAGTGGTGGGAGGTGGAGGGGGGAGAGGGGGAGGGTTAATGTAAGAGAGAACACAGGTGGAAAGAGAAAGAAATATGTGGAGCTGAGGACTGTACACACAGAGCTATAGGTGGTGTACAACATGTGTGAATGAATAAATAAATACATAAAAGTGCACAGGTTCATACAACATGTAATTTATTAATCCAAGAATTAAAAGTAGAGTTAAATCCTAACCATTTGACATATAGTTTATTTCCTTTTTGTTTCAACACTTTTTCCACAAGATAATGCTTAGGAAATGCTGTTTTCTGAAGTTCATGGAGATAAAATCTCCCTTTTATGGGTTGATGGTTGAGGTCCTGGAGTAAATAGATGACTGGACTGTCCAAGTTGACTTGACGAATTCGAAATAGTTCAGTCACCCACTGTGGCGTGTAGCCCTTATTGAAGGCAGACTTAAATTTGCTCACACGAACAAAATCCCCAATTTCCAGTCGGTGACGTTTAGGATCGGCTGTTTTTATGGGGTTAAACAGTTTATCCAATCGCTGAATATTTTAGGTCACGAGACGTGGCTTGGTCCCAATCGTTCTATGTTTAGTGCCATTGTAATGTGACACTAGCTCTGGTAACATGTCCAACCAGCGATACGTGCCCTGAGCGGTAAACGCTTTCCACATATGGGTTTTCAATGTTCGATTGAACCGCTCAACCACGCTGGCTTTGAGATTGCTGTACGTGGTGTAATGGTGAATATCTTTAGATATGAGAAAACTGGAGAAATTCTTGTTGAAAAATGATTTCCCCCTGGTCGGTTTGTAGCAACTGAGGTTGACGTTTGGAGTGTTGAACAATATGTTGAAAGGCCTTGGTAACTAGTGGATCAGACTTGCGACGCACAGGTTCAACAAAGGCCATTTTAGAATAGACATCAATGACGGTCAACATATAGCGTACACCGTCGTTAACGCCAGCATAGGGTATCATTTCAACCAAGTCAGCCTGCCAAAGTTCATCCACACCTCGTGAAATCAACTTGAGTCGCGGATAGTGACGCCTAGCTAGGCGATGCAACTCGTGAGCAATACCCATTTTAATGGGTGAGGGCATAAACAATAATTTTGGCATTTCGAAGTTCTTGTTCAATTTCTTGAATTTCCCAATCGTGACCGGTATGGCCGGCTTGACGTGAAGCATGCAACAACTGTAGTCGCTGGACGAGCTTATTGGGATTGTGCCAGTAGGTAACATCCACAAGGGGTTTAAATGGTTTAAATGTCACTCCCGAAGCGGACGCTTTACGACGAGTACTTTGACTGGTGGGAAACATTTTTGCAATGATGGTTTTATATTTTTGAGATATATTGGCATTCACTTGTTGAGCGGGATCATACTGTCTTTTGTGGGCATGGGTATCCAATAAAATGGATTTATATTTGCCAAGATCCTCTGACGTATAATCAAGGGAAGAGGGTGTTCGAGAGAAGAGCAGCTTTAACAGTCCTGGCGTCAATTTATTGTTGATGTTTTTAATGACAGCTTTAGTACGAGCAAATTGAATCGATGAATCCCCAATTTTAAAACTATCACCCTCATAGCGAACACCAAACGTGGTATCTGTGTTTCCAATAAATAGATCGGTGAAATAGGGTTCCAATGTTGATCCATAATATTTTATTAAAATGGTTTTCAGTTGAGCTTTAGGTTGAGGGGTGGCCAAGAGTTGTGAAAACGGAGACGCTCTGGAAGGGCAAGGTGTTTCGACCATGGCCAAGGATTTCTTTTTTCTCAAAAACTCATCAAGGGGTGAGGACTTATTTTGAGGTGTAAACACGTGTTCCTCCTCATCCTCAACTTCGCTAACACTAGTCAAATCTTCCTGTTCCTGTTCCTCTTCCTCAGGGTCCTCGTGCAGCGTCTGCGTGGCTTGTGAAACGGTGGGTAGCGTTTCAGATGGCTTGAAAGAGGGTTTCAACATGGCTTTTAGAGGAGGTGCTAAATGTTGTTGAATAAACAAAGCATGATTTGCACGCGATCGTTTCAATTGACGAAACTTTCGGCGAATAGTATTTTTTGCTCCAATAATATGCTTTTTCAATTGACTCTCTGCTAACGCCATGGTGTCTTGACAAATGACTTGAGAGGGAATGAGACAGTGCCTTAAATAGCAATAAAATGATCAAACCCTAAGCGATACCGTCCTTGGTTGAGTTCACTTTGTTTGTCAATCACTAAACAGGCATGACGTTGAGTGTTCCAGCACTTGCCACACAATTCAGTAAACATTTGAAAGGTCATATCCGGATTCACATGTTCATTCTAAACGTGACGACTGTTCCTCTCGTCCTGGCGAAATAAGACAATGACATTGGCATTGTCACGAATCAACTCTTTGGACATTTTAGAATACGTTTGTCCAAGATAGAAGCAATCGATATGTTTGTGACGACCCATTCTGAAATAGCTTTGAATGATGCCTTGACGTTCAGTGGATACATCATCGAAAATCATGAGTGAATCAGGCTTTACCTCATCCCGTGAAATAACATTTTCTAGCATGGAAAATGTAAAATAACCCATATTCTCATTTTGCAGACATGACTTGATCCAGAAACACGTAGAGGGGTTGGTAGAGAGATTTTGCAAAAAAATAAATATTTTGAAAACGCAGACCATCCGGTGCTGTAATGAGCGTCAGCAATAGATTGGTCTTTCCACAGCCGGAAGGTCCCACAATGATGCAGCGAATGGAAGATGGAAACAGTGAACCATGGCGTTGTTCACGTGATGTGGGAGAGAGATGGGAAACCATGTCCCCCACGGGGAATGACTCTTGCTGCTTAATAATCTTCATTTCAACTAATGCTTAGCCAGGCTAGCAGGCTGTCTATATACAGGACAGCGAGCCATGCCATAGAAACAGTAGATTGGTACTACAGGTTGGCGATGGATGTCTTTGGACGTGCGTTAATGGCCAAAGCTAGGTCTGTCCCCATACATGATCCTAAACAAGAAAGGTTGGTTGGTTCTTAAGTTTAGGGGCTGCGACAACGCGGCCATGTAGCCCCGTGTACTTTGGGTGTGTGAAGAATCTGTCTGATAACCGGTGTTAATTGTGATGACTGTAATAGTGTCTTATCTGTTTGTTAATTTAAGTACTGCAACTTTGAATTTTTCAAATAGTTCCTACTTTTGCCACCAAGCGCCACCGTCAACGACTACTAGGCCAAGTTCAGAACTGAGCTACTAGACGCCGCCGCAGTCGGCTCTTGGCAACGAACATAGAAACCTAAGAGCGTTGTTTACATTCTTAACCTATCCAATTTAGCTTCACACAGGTGCAATTAGTGGAAGGATCTTTAACATGCCATAAATCTATGACATGGGACCGCCGGCTTTACTTACCCTCCGAAGGAAGGCATACTGAGGGATTTTTAACGCTCTTAAAAAATCCGACGGCTTCGGCCGGGTTTGAACCCGCTATCTTGGGCACAGAACTAAACAAGAAACAGATCCTGCTAATAAGCACTACGTGGATAGGTCTGTAGTGCCACGCACTAAACAGGGAGATTATGACTTTAAGGGAAAGCGGTTAACCCATGTAAAACATCCTCAAGTGTATGCAGACGTTACTACGAAAAAGTATGTGGATAACAAAGTGTATGAATTTTATGACAAAGTGCCTCAGCTTACGGTGAATGGCTATAGCGCTAATCATCATCGTATTATTCACGTGGAAGACCCACAAGACGAAGACGATGTCTGTACCAAGCGTTACGTGACCTATGAAATGAAAAGGCTTTATAAATTTATCCCATCTGTATTTTTAGTGTATCTGACAAATGAAAAACCTGTGAATGAGAGAAACCATTTACCGCTCGCTCGTGACCAGCACTTGACCAATGTGCTTGCTTCGGGTTTAAGCCACTATCGATTGTATTATGATGGAACCATTCACATGAAATATGCCATACCTGATGAGAACCATTTACAAATACAGGTAAATGATCATAGGATGTTGGCCCATAACCATGAAATGGCCAATGCAGGTGACGAATTATCCTTTCATCTCGTGTTGACATGGGATGAAAAGCAAGCGTCAAAAACGATAAACGATTTCCCACTTTATGTGGAATTGGAATATACAGCCATGAAATAACAATCTGACGTTAGTTGTGACTTAAACTTTCTTGTGAAAGGTTGTTGGTCATTATCATCATGGTGAAACAAAGGTATGTGGTGAGAAAGACTAAAAGGACTAAACATAAGATCCTGTCCTTGCCAAAGCCTGGGCTTAAGACATTTGTGGACAAGCCCTCGCGAAAGAAATAAATAAAAAATAATGTATTGACCCCAAGGAAAGCCCTTCAAGCAGCACAGAGACGTGTTATTCCAAAACGTCAGCGGCAGGGTTCGAAACAAGGCCGAGTGATTCCCGTCCCCAAACGAGCTGGATTTTTATCTGCATTATTTGCCGGTTTGGCTGCTCTGGGTTCACTTTTGGGTGGTGCCAGTGCTGTGGCGAAAACCATTAAAGCCGCGCAGCAGGGCAAGCAACAACGAAAAGAAAGTCAGCGACACAATGAAACGATGGAAGCGATTGCAATGGGGGCTAGAAATGCCAATTTAAAGCCAGCCTTTTATCAACAAGGATTTGGGATTTCACCATCTCGAAATATTAAAAAAAACTCAGCCATAGCAAGACATGCCCTGACGCATCAGCAAGTGGAAAGCTATGCTAAACAACTAAAGCTTTCTCATTTTCGAGGTGTGTTTATGCGAACCCAATTACCCCCACGACCCTGGAAACAGGAATGCACTGTTGTCAATTTGGATGATCAACGAGGACCAGGAACGCATTATGTAGCTTATGTCAAAGAGGGATCCATCGTATGGTACTTTGGGAATTTACCTCCGCCCATGGAACTAGTGACCTATTTTGGAAACAGGATCAAGATATATTACAATGTGAAACATGAACAAACGTTTTACAGCCAACAGTGTGGACGTTTGTGTTTAATTTGTTTATATAAGACGCAGCATAAGCAAAAACGTCAACAGTATGTCGGCAGAAAGTAAAACGTTTACACTGCATGGACGTGGACCTGAAATCAGCCTAGACTTTTACCTGCCTATTGAATTGAGTGAAAGACCTTATGGTTTAGGACTTGTTTCACTTGAAACGTACAATCGAATATACAACATGCGTGAAAATGTGAACAACACGTTTTACTATAATGATTCTATGCTCACCCTGAACTCTGGTGGATACACGATCGATGACATTTATGAACACATTTATGTGGTGTTGATCAATGAATATGGTTTAAAGTCATTTCTCGATGGAACGCGCAAGTTTGAACTTGTAGGAAATACCAACACTCATCGCTGCAGTATTTTCTCTACATTCACCATTGACTTTAAAACACGCCCCGATTCCATTGGTCCATTACTAGGATTTAAACCACGCGTGTTAGAGCCCAACAAAAAACATAAATCAGACCATGAAGTGAAATTCATTGAGGACCATCATGTGTCGGTGACATGTAATATTATTAGCCAAGTGTACACCAATCAAGAACCATCGCATTCGCTTTATGACTTTATTGTGACATCGCCCAATGGCTATATTATTCGTGAAAACCATCCAGTGGTGCTTTTTCATTCTGTGGCTGTCGATAGTATTAGTAACATAACATTAAGACTGATCAATAGAGGTCAACAACTCATTGATCTAGATTCTACCACACCGGTGACTTACAAGTTGGTGCTAAAGCCACTATGAAGTTTGTGTATAATGCAACAACACCGTCTAGGAATGGTGTTAGTTGTTTGCCACGTGAATACACGTTAACATCTCAAGACAAGCAGATTTTACAGCATTTGGGTTACCACGTCAACCCCCATGATGAATTCTATTTTAGAGGTAGCGAAACGCATCGAGGAGCAACCAGGGGTGGTAAGAATTTATCTCCATTCCTATCAAGCTCAAACACCTGGACTCAATAGCAATGATGAAATTCAATTTGTTTTCAACAACCAAGATATTTACACCCAACCGCATGAAAGTGTCATTCAGATTGAAAGTCGACTCACCAAAACCGATGGCTCTACACCCACCACATCCAAGTTGGCCAACCATGGTTTGGCCTTTCTGTTTTCTGAAGTACGTTACGTGATTAACGATATCGTGGTGGATAGCACTCGAAATGTGGGTATTTCCAGTGTCATGAAACTATATCCCTCTTACAGTGAGGAAGAAGGTAAAACACTTTGCATTGCGAGTTGGTCCCCTGACTCGACCAATGACTGGACGGTACACACTGATGGGACCTTTACTGTATATTTACCTCTTAAACTGATTTTAGGTTTTGCCGAAGACCACCAGCGCATTGTGGTCAACGCAAGGCAAGTGCTTTATCTGGTGAGAGACAGGAGTGATAATAATGCACTCAAGGGAGCCGACAATGCCCCCCATAGATTCAAAAATTCAACTACAACGCTTGCTGTGGAAAGTGCCCCATGTGACCCTTGACGATAGCAAAAAACTGGACATACTCAAGATGGTAAAGAGAGAGATGCCTTTTCCCATGGAATTTAGAAGCTGGGCACTCCATGAGTACTCACTATTGCCGACCACCAACACACACAGTTGGTCTGTAAAAACAGCCCGCTATACAGAGAGAACTCTCTACCTGAACGTGGGTTTTCAAACGAATCGCAAGTATCAACAAACCAAAGATGCCACGCAATTTGATCACCTGCAATTGAGAAATGCACGTCTTTTCCTCAACGGTGCTGTGTTTCCCTATGAAGGACTGGATTTGGATTTTTCAAAAAGTAAGTTTGGCCCCCTGTACGACTTGTTTTCTAAATTTCGATGGTCTTATTATCAAAAAGAGAACGGCCCTATGCTGCTACCCCAAGCGTTTAAGGCAAGGGCGCCACTGATTGTTTTTGACTGTTCTTACCTGGAAGAGTCTGTCAAGCCATCCAATATTGACATTCGAGTAGATTTTGAAACGCATGACAACGTACCAGCCAATACGACGGCCTACTGTTTGATTATTCATCAAAACAAGTCAACTATTACCCACTGTCGAACCAAGTGACGAGTGTATAAATAACAGGTCAACCCATGTAAAACCGCTCAGTCATGTCTTGCGTTAAAGCATCAAGAGAAGTCATATCCATGAATTTAAACTCTGAGGAACAACGTTTCATGACTTTTGCAACATGGCCAGTGCCTTTCATAAACCCTCAAGCCTTGGCGGCCGCTGGCTTCTACTATTTAAAAACAAGAGATGAAGTGAAATGTGCCTTTTGTCCCATCATCATAGACCAATTGCAAGAGAGCAATGAACCCATGCAGGAATTTCAGCGCTGGTCACCTGCCTGCCCCTACCTGTGCAGAATGGAGGTGGGAAATATACCCTGTCATTCAAGCTATTCCTCACTCGTGCCTGTGGGTGATGAAAAAAAAAACAAGTTACGATACGTGTGGACTGTATGGTGTCCATGGTGCTTCGGCGAGCAGCTCACCATCAAAAACGCCTAGTTTAGAGACATTGGGACATCATCGGTGTTATGGACGTAACAAACATAAAAGACTATATTGTTGTATGAGTTGGTATCGTCCCTATCCCAAAATGAGAAAAGCCTATAAGACGAGTTATAATAATAAAATGATGTAATTCTTAAATTCTTATTTTTTCATGTCCTCTTGTACTACCCTAACCTCAATTTTTTTTTTCAAACTAGCATGGTAGGTAAGTCCATGTTATGATCACACCTTATCATTGATCGCCAGTCAGTCGTCAGTTGAACTTGGTCCACGCAAGTGGCAACATGTTGCGCACACTCATTGTGGATTGCCAAGGGTTTAAAATTGGTGACAACAAATTTATATTTAAACAAGTGGCCATTATCAAATGTACCACGTTTTGGATATCGCAAACTACAAATTTGCTATTTAAACCGCCCCATGCTTTTGATTTGTTGTGTGAAAAATATCGTAAACAAACCCAGTGGATTGAAAATCATAGGCAACTAAACTGGAATCAAGGAACCATTTCCTATAAATATTTGGACGTGGTCATGAAAGCACACTTGTCCTCGGCCAATGTGATATTTGTGAAAGGTAATGAAAAACGTCAATGGTTGCAACCATTTTTTGGCGTCTTACTGTCAATGTATCGACCTCATGGAGTTGGGCTGCCCTTCATTGCAAACGCTCATGGATACGTGTTCCAGTGGCAACATTACCCACACAGCCCTAGCCCATGTGTGGAATCTCTTTCATTGGTTAACCACTCATGCCTGTTGGGAGTTGTTGAACAAAATTATAACTCAAGATTTACCTGTGAATGACACCAGTGAGATTTCTACAAGTGAGGTGTAAACATCTGCAGCACGTGATACAATGGAGAAAGGCAATGCTACGGACAAAGCCATCGGCAAGTTCTTTGTGTGCAAAAAGAAACTAGACAGTTTTACCAAAGAGGAACTCTTGGCGCTGCCCAAGTCTTTCATTTATTATGTGGCTGCCAACGCGGTGAAAGAAATCTGGCAACATGTACGAAAATCATGGACTCAAGACCCTGTGTTGAGTGAATTGCAACCCTGTACGGATTACGATCACCATAAGCAAGTGGCCATGGCAAGAATACCGTCTATGCGTCAGTGCGCGACTTGTCAGCCAGTGAAACTGTATCACGGTCATAAATGTCCGTGTAATGACTTTGTTGAATCATTCCACGGGTGTCATGGCGAGAAAAAGCAACAACAACAACAAACACAAACATCGTCCACAGAGGAGGAGGAAGACCAAACCTTCTTACCATCGATGGAAAAGGATATGCCAGACCTGTACAGGCAATGGCGTCATTGACAAAATGATTCAATACTTACCTTTCGAAATCCATCTTCCAGGTTGTCGTTTTTGTGGCCCTGGAACTCGTCTCGAAAAACGTTTGCAGCGTGGTGATGTACCCATTAATCTTTTGGATCAAGTATGCAAAGAACATGACCTTTTTTTTATCGCCAGAGTCATCCTGGTTTAAGACATGTGGCAGATAAATTGTTATTGAAAAAAGCTAAACAACGTTTCACATCCTGTGATGCCTCAGTGGGTGAAAGGATGGCAGCCCTGATTGTGATGAGTGCTATGAAAGGAAAGTTGATGATGCGTGGACATGAATATTAAGGAATTGAGGATTAAATAATTGGGATGTGTTTGTATTATATTTTCTTTTGTCAATTCCCTATGGTTATGAAATAAAAAACAAAAGTTTACCAGAACACAATGTTTCATTTTAATTTAAAAGAAGTCATAATGTTGATGGGCTGATTTTTTCATTTTCGCATTTTCACACATTGTCATTTGCCACTTTGCAATTTAAAGTTTTTAAAAATGTCTGTTTCAAATTTTGCGTTTTTGATGATATGGATTTTTCCATTTTGCTGATGACACTTTTTAAACAATGTCCGTTTGAAGTTTTTGAATTTTCATATTTTACACATGGCCATTTCCAGTTTTTTTAAATGTCCGTTTTAAGTTTTGCTGTTTTTGGTGATATCGAAACATGGATTTTCCATTTTGCTGTTTTGACATTTTTACATTTGGTGTATGTTGAAAGTTGAGATTTGTCAATGATGTTGATGCAAGTGCTTTACCATGGCGATTCTGCAGTGAGTTTATGGGATTGCGGAAACGTTGAGGTCTACGACTACTGCAGGTAAGACTGTTTTTACAAAAATAATGTCTATTGTCTGCCACATTTAAAACAAAACAAAACCATTGAAAACAAAATGAGTATAAAAGTGAAAATTTCCCCTCCCCACCCACCCTACCTCACCGTGTTTGCTGTGGTCATACATACACACCAGCTTTCTCTCTCCACTCATACATTCACACCCGTCTTTGGAAACAAACACAACTACTTTATTTATTCCCATAAGCACATTCTCAACATGCACACTTAACCCAAAAGCACTTTTTTAGTTTACCATTTATAATTTACATTACCAAAAATAATTAAATACTAGACATTAAAGTTACTAAAAATATAACTTATTTCATATTTACAAAAAAACTACAAGTTTGTACAGCTTTAAAAGAATCAAACTATTTACCAATCAAAAAAAAATAAAAAATAAGGTTGCATAGAACTTTTTAGAGAGAAAAAGATCCAAGTGGGTTGCCACTATTTTACAAAATCTACTATTTACAATGCCAAAAACCAATATTTACAAAATACTAAATCTACGAGTTACAAAAAAAAGCCATGTCCCTAAACGAACAAACAATGAAATCACACCTCCTCCTCCTTACGGTCATAACCCCAGGGCAGGCTGGTGAGCAGGTCATCAGCCCACACACGTTTGTTATCCATGGAGGCGAGGGTTCAGTTTCTCTGTTCCACAAGATACAAATGATGGTTGCTGGATTGTATCCTGTACTGTGTATGGGACATAGCTTTGCCAGTGTGTAAAACCGTCAGGTAATCGTCTACACGTAGCGATTTTACCACTGCCCTACCTACACCTTTTGCTCTTTTGGCTTCCTTACAGTCTAGTGTGCGATAAGCATACATTTTTGAGGCCAAACCTACGAATTCCGTCATAATGGAATCACCGCATTCATCTTTTAAAACGCCCATTAACTTCTTGTTTTTTATGGGTAGCTGAAACACGTTGTCAGCGCTATACGAAGAGATGTCGAACCAGTCATTATGCTGCCTCATAACGTCATAGGGGTTGCAGTGGCGAATGTGGTAAATGAATGAGTCCGTATCCATATATAAAAGAGAGACGTCCTCAAAATGGCGTTTGGCAAACTCATAGTGGAATCGATACATGACGATTTGGAAAAGTCTAAAATGACTTGGCCCAAGTAAATGGGCTTATCCATGGTCACGCTGGTCCTACTCATTTCAATGGTGGCCAAATCCTCATCGATAATGTTGATCGATTTGAAATTTGGCTTGGCAATCTACCGCCGGGCACCCCACTGCCCCTCCCAGACATTCACCAATTTAATGTCACGGTATTTGCGGACATTCTCCATAGACTTGCCATAGATGCAGTTGTTCATTAATTTAAAGAAAATAATTTCAAACTGCTGTGTTGCCATTTGTCGGTGCTCTGTGTTGAGTCGCATGTATGGCTCGAGCCATGGTTTTTGAGCAAAGGAAATACCCCTATGGATTTTCTTCAACACCAAGCCTTGGGCGAGGCATTGCACCAACATTTGGATATGCAGCACATACCGATTTTTGTTGTAAAGTGTGCCCGTGAGTTTTTCAATTTTCACTTTACTGGCAGGGGGAACCATTTGCTCAAGGCAGAATGGGAAATCGGCACGTTCATCATACAAGGATGAGGGATATACAATATCCACTTCTGGCACATATCCACGGCCTGTTTCTTGGCTAGCCTTGATCACATCAAATTGTGACACTTGTTTGTCTGTCAGCCAACAAACTTCCCATAGGGCAAAGGCTGATTCATGGCGTAACCATACCAATTATTCACGGCATAGTACATTAAGTACGATTCTGGTTTGTCTGGGGAATAATCAGGCATGTTGACATTGTTCGCTTCGGAATGGCGCTGGTTAAGCGACACAAAGCCGCCACGAATGCCCTTTTCAAAAAAATAGAACCATGTCTACATCAGTGAGTATATCCAATTCCACTTGAGTGTATTTTAAAGCGGCATCAAACGAGAGCCCAGGACTCGTATAATAGTGAGCCAGGTCAAGACCATAAATGTGCTGACACAACTCACGAAATGTTTCAAACACATCGGTGAGCAGCAATACATCCAGTTTAAGGTAATGCAAAGCATGTTCACATAGCGTATTGGTATCAAACACTCGCCAAACTTGACATGCATGTGCATAGTCTTCATCGGAAACGGTACTGCGTGTTCGTTTTGAGTAAAATTTATCTTGTGGTGGGAGTTTTCTTTGCTTTAACACGTCCCAGCTGTTGCAGAAATCATACGGGAATATACCTTTCCGAATGCACAATTGAAATTGCTCAGGATCATTAAAATGCATTCTCGTATATTTTTAATTCCTCCTCATCCAAGCCATTCACAAGACTGTCTAGGGAGGATGCCACAAACTTAAAGGAATCCAAAAATCGAATGCTAAAGTCGCTCAACCTCCATGTCAGGGCTGTAAAACGCTCATGGCTTTGGGGAATAATGGTAGACGAGCCCTTGTTGACATGACCCAATTCACGAATCAAAAACTGAATGTCATAATTCGCCAGATTGTGGAAAAAGACACTGATGAAACGAGGAGCTGGAAAGTTCAAATTGCATTTTCTGTGCGCAGCTCCACGAAAGTCTCCCGTAAAGTGCGAGTGATCTCTGACTTTTTCCTCTCCACTTAAAATAGGCTTTTCGCAAATATGGCATGTCGTGGCATGCTCATACTGCTGCTGCTGTTCTGGAGATAGACACATGGGTACTGGGTGGTCCAGTAATTCCTGTACATCATGAGCCAACTTGACAAATTCATCCAAGAACCATCTGGCGCAATCTGGCCCTTCACGGTATTTGTAAACGGATTGTGTGGGGTCATAGGAACACACCACATTAAATCCTATGGCAAAGGGTTCATGTTTTTGAATGGGTGTGGTTGAGCTGATGGTGGGATCTGGTTCACATCCCACCATGGGTGCAGTGAGAGCTTCAAAATCTGCGTAAAGCACATAGGGAACAGTGTCACGCTTATGAATGTCCTTAAACTTTAACACAGCCTTGTCCCCTTGTGGCAATATCAATCTCACCGCTTCCTGAGAAACACAATCTACCCTATGACGTTCCAAAAGCGTAGGGGTTTTAAAATATTGCAAGCATCGATCACAAATATATTTTACAGCAGCGTGCTTAGACACTTGTCTGCTTAGCAATCTACCCAGGCTTTTAATGAGGCAATAGTGATTCACCTCTCCGTAAGACAGATATAAAAGATGAATGTGATGTCGTTTCGGTTCTTTTGTGGCATAAAGAGGACACACAATCTCATCACCATCAAGGCCATACACCATGAACGAAAAGTCATGATTGTCTTGTTCAAACCTAAGGATCTAGGTTAAGTCCATAGGGAACGACACTCGAGTTAAATTTAATTTTTGTTTCAATTCATCAAACTTGGCCTTGTACTTTGCTGGTCTGTTAACATGACGTTGAGCTAGTTGCAAATACGCATCCAGAGCCCACAGAAAACATTCATCATCAAAATGTTCAATATTCACCACAGCCTTTTTCGAAGCTATTGCTGGTGGTGTTTTAATATAGCTAGACCCAGTATTCAACGGATTGAAATGACAAATGTTGATTTGAAGATGATGAATTTTGTTTAACGCTAAACCACTGGGTCCTTGTTGCAGTTTATCAAATTTTGATAGCAAGGCATTTATCACGTTGGATTGATACCACTCGTTCAGATTATCGGCTATCAAAATCTCTTGCATTTTACTGCCAATATAAAATGTTGTTTTATGCTCTCCGTCCTTGTTTTTATATATGAAATCGGACACGAGTTGTGTATTGACCTTTAAAGCCGTATGTAACCTTTGCGCTATACAAATTTCATTTTTAAAAATGTCAAAACAAGATTCTAAAAAATTTTTGGGAATCAAACTTTCTCTAACATTCACTACGCGGCCAGAGCAGACACGTGACTTGAAACAGGACTCGAGAGGCTCCCAAGTTAACGTATCCGCAGCAGTAAAAGACATTATTTTGAAAGAACACTCTCACCTGAGTTTTCAGCTGTAGACTGCTTGACAATGGTTCCACTCTAAAGCCACTTGGTTTTCAGCTACTGTGACTAAAGCAGTAGAGTTTTTTTCTTCAAATATCTAAAAAAAGACATTAAAATAAACCACCATAAGTATATCAATTCCATATAGTTTATGCATTTCATAAACAAACAAAATCGAACAGGTTATATATATATATAAACCCGCCAACCTGGACCCAATGTATGGAAGCCAGGCTCTGCCTGTCACAAGCCAGAACCAAGGGTGAGTGTTAGAGGAGTAACACATCTCAAAAAAAACTTGGGTCAGCTGGCTCCGGCTGATAGTACCATGTTCTGGGCCCCGTGCCAGGGTAACGGTGAAGACCTCAACGATGTCTACAGCGGAGAAGATGGACTTTGGTACGGTGTAGATGGCGGAGGAGGCAACACTCTACTCAGGGGTTTCCTATGAGTAGGCAAACCACTGCCTTGTGGGTAGGGAAGGAATTCTCAAAGGCTTGGGGACCTGCCCCGAGAGAAAAGGGCTCTGGGGCTTACAACCTCAGTTCTACCCTCGAAAACAGAATATCCTGTTTTCCCAATGACTTCAACAGTTGACATGATGAAACCATCTTCGAATGAAACTACTCCAGGGGGCAGCCGGAAACGGAAATCCCTCACCACGAATAGTGGTGCAACTAGGCCTTTGGATTCTGGAGAGCCTGGAACGTCATGTAAGGAAGAGTCGGAGCTTCCTGGAACCTCCTTACAGAAGATAAGACCTAAGCGAAAACATCTGCTGGGAACATTAAACATCAATACTCTCCGTCAAGTAGGGAAGTTAAACAACTGACTACCATTTTGGAGAAAAGAAACATACTCATTCTGGCAGTACAAGAAACAAGATATCTGGATGAAAATACGATAGAGTCGGCTGGTTTTAGAATATATAAAGGCAAACCAGGTCATACCATTTCAAAAGGGAGACTGCCAATCTTAGGAACAGCTTTCGTGGTCAACAGAACTATAGTGAATTCGATAGTAAACTTCAGTTCACCGTCAGAGAGAATATCGTTCTTATCCTTCAAATCTGGAAACAAATTATACACGGTCATCAATGCACATTCTCCCATAAACCAAGACAACAAAAGGAACAAGGAGAAAGTAGAAGACTTCTGGGAAACACTTGAAAATGAAACTTCTAAAATCCCCTATGAGAATGTGAAAATCTTGATGGGCGATTTCAACGCCCAGATAGGAAAAGAAAAGAAATACAACAAGATTGTTGGAGATTACCCAGCTCATAAAAGAACAAATAAAAATGGAGAAAGGTTAATTGCTTTTTGTAACCAATTCAATCTCAAACTTATGTCTACATATTTCAAAGCTCTCCCTAAGAAAAAGAAGACGTGGATCTCCCCGAATCCTCTATTAAGTGAATTTCAAATTGATCACGTTGCAATTACAACTGGAAGCAGTCGCGAGATTCTGAATGTCAAAGTACGAAAAAGTTGTAACTTTGACACAGTCCAATTCTTGTCGGAAATCAAAGTAAAATTTCAACCGAATCGACAACGACGCATATGTCAAAGGAAAACTAGGATTGACAGAGAAATTATCCAGAAAAACAAAAATATGTATCAGGAAAATCTTTCCAAGTTACAGATGAACAATTGGAAAGAAATGAAAGAATCGTTAACAAGAGCGGCTGAAAACTTAGGGCAACGGAAACGAAAAAGGAAACACAGATGGTGGAACAAAAGATGCGATGATGCTCTTGATATGAGACTCAAGGCGTGGAAGAGATGGCACTCCAACCGCACAGAACAACATTGGAATGTCTTCAAGCAACAAAGAAAAGAAACTGCCAAGATCATCAGAGGAGAAAAGAGACTGTATGACAGAAGCCGGTTGGAAAATATAGAAGAAGATTTTAAGAAAAATAACACCCGGGAATTTTATAAGATATTTAGGGATGAATTACAACAATACCAACCTCCAAGTCTTTGCTTTAAAAGAAAGGACGGTACATTGGCCGTGAGTAACAAGGAGAATTGTTACATTTTGGCTAATTATTTTGAAACACTTCTAAACTTTGAGGAGCCAAGAGAAAGGCTGGATTTCGAGCAGCCAATGAGTATAAATCCACCGTCCAACCCACCGAGCCTCTTAGAAATCAAAAACATCATCAAGGATCTCAAAAACAATAAAGCACCAGGGGAAGATGGCATAGTAGCCGAAATGTGGAAAATTGGAGGAGATACGGCTGTGGAGAACTTACATCGCCTCATTTGTGATATCTGGGAAAATGAAATTATCCCAGATGACTGGAAAAGCGCCCTAATACATCCACTCTATAAGAAAGGTGACCGAACTGATCCAAACAACTACAGAGGAAATTCCTTGCTAGCGATATCGTACAAAGTACTATCTAAGGCACTATTACGCATAGTTGAATTTCAGGTACTGTAGACCATCAAATAGGCGAATATCAAGGAGGCTTTAGAAAGGGCAGATCTTGTGTGGAGCAGATCTTTAGTTTGAAAAACATCTTGAGAGTAAGAGCTTTGCGAAGTAGAAATACGGTAGTTGCGTTTGTTGACTTCTAAAAAAGCCTACGACTCCATAGACCGGAAAACCCTATTCAATGTTTTGGAAGAATTTGGAATTGATAGCAAAACAAGGGCGATTATAATTCAAACATTACCAGAAACTGATTCCAAAATTAAATTTCAGGGGAAAAACTCGGAGCCCTTTAAAATTCGGACAGGAGTCAAACAAGGAGATGGGCTTTCACCGATTCTGTTTAACGTTGTCCTGGAAAAAATAATGAGAACATTGGGGAATGGCATGAGAGAAGAAGGGATAGCAGGAATATGTTTAGGTACAAAGAAGCAAGGTGTGAAGGTTGATTGCTTAGCGTTTGCGGATGATATGGCATTGCTAGCTGAAGATAAAGAAGAAATTAAAATAATGCTTGAAAAATTACACGAAATTGCAGGTAAAACGGGACTCAGGATTTCGTATGAAAAAACAGAATACATGGAATACAAACATGATAACGAAAAGCACTTAGAAACAAAATATGGGATGATCAAGAGGTCGGATAAGTTTAAATATCTTGGTGAATGGATCCAGCCTAATGGACTGGATAATGCAGCAAACAGAGGGAGGATCAGAAAGATGGAATTAGCTTTCAAATTAGTACAGAATAGGTACAACAAAAGAACAATATCTTACGAAGCGAAGATAAGACACTATACCACGGTTGTCAAGCCTTGGGCATTGTATAGTTCAGAATGTTTGATACTAAACAAGAAATGTGAATTAGAGGAACTGGAGAAGAAAGAAAGAAAAATCTTGAGGAAGATATTAGGACCCGAAAATAGAAATGATGGTACATGGCGGAAGAGGCGAAACAAAGATCTTTACGGACAAGCAGAAAAAATCACAGATGCCATACGGAAGAGAAGATTGAAGTTCTATAGACACCTTAAGAGAATGAGCGATAGTCGACTAACGAAGAAAATCTTTAATTACATCACCAAGATAAAAGTGACTACAAAATGGGTAGATGAAATAAGAAAGGTGTTATATCGTGGGAGATACAAGATAAATAACATACACTTGTTAATATAACACAACGGTTTATTAAACACTAGTCGATACACAACGATACACAATGCGAACTAACTTGAGCGGAACTGACGTCTACAGTCCGCGGGTGCATATATATATAGTAGCTGGAAAGTTCCAGAATCGAATGTTCCAGATTGGAATGTTCTGGGCATAGTGACAAGAATGTTCGTGTTAACTCAAGTAGCCTAAATACACAACACTGACTAGAATGTTCATGTTAACATAGCACTTTCTAGAATGTTCAAGTAAATACACAACAAAAGGATATGGAGGAAGTTGGGGTCAGTCCAAATGAGATCTGGAATAGAGAGGTGATTCGAGGTAGGATTGATGAATTCAAGGGGTTCCAGGAAAAGCAAAGGAGAAGAGCCAAGAACATCTGGTCGGAAGAAAGGAAGAGAATCCACAGTGAAAGGATGAAGAGTTTCTGGGAGCAGAAAAAAGGACTAATCAGCAAGTCAATTGTTTCCCGTGGTCCAAAGTAGGCCAAAATCGAACAAAGAAGAAAAGCAAATCTCACCTTGACGTGTAATGCGTTGCTTTATTCCCGTCTCATGGGCTAGTGTGGTAATGGTTTCCGTCTCTAGCTGTCTGTCTTTCTCTCTTGATCAATCTCTTTCCCACAGACACACAACAGGTAGGCTATACACGTTATCTACAAACAAATAAATAAACATTTAATTATAACTTTAACAATCAATAAATAATTGCATGTAAATATATCAATAAATATATAAATGAATAAATATATAAATAAATACCTACCCCACAACAAGGTTAAGTATTTTCCACTAACACCAATACTGTTAAACAAGACCATGTGTTTCACGCAACGCAGTGTGTTCAAAGGTAGTCACATAAGTGAGAGTGGAATTGATAACGACATGTCTTTATATATGTTACGTTGCATGTATAATCATTTTTTTTCTCATGCTTGAACATTCTGTACGTGGACAGCTAACGTCTAAGGTGAACACTTGTGCCAGGTCAAATTTCACATGAACTTGCATTTTGTCACGTGCGTCTTTGACATTTTCCATTGCACCTGCTGTCAAGTCTGATCAGCGCATTCCAATAAGCTCAAATGACATTCACCTCCTGCTAGTCTGCTCCTCTGCAAGTTTGTTTTCTGTACTCGCTTCAACCAACATAGAACCAAGTTCTCATCATCGATTACACGTTAAAGATCTCCTTCGGGGGTAAAAAAAAATCTTTGCATGCTTCACACATTTTGAAATATTAGCCTCCATCCATCTGCCATAGGAAAGATCAGAAAAACGAACCCTCGCTCTGTCATAAACCGACCCGCCGAAATATCGATTGTTCTATTAAGCATGGTCATTGTGGTTGGCGACAGGTTCGTCGAAACACACACACACGCAGCCGTATCGTCTCTCTCAACAACCACGCTTCATGAACATTTTAAACAGGCAAAGATTTTTTTTTCAACAAAAGTGTCGTTAGGCCCTTTGTCAACATTTCAAAACTAGTTTCAAAAAGGGGGCGTTAGCCCGAGTCCTATGACACCTCGTACACGTCTCTAGCGTTATTGGTTTGCGAGATATAGCAAAAAGTCTAAAATCACGGTTTTACCTCAAAATGGTTTTTCATTCCTGCTCAACACGAACATCCTCGGTAAGAGGACAACGCGACGAAAAAAATGACACCTCGTACAAGTCTCCAGGCTTATTGGTTCGTCATATATCAGCAAAAATCACAAAAAACACTTGTTTACCCCAAAATCGAGTTTCCATTTTTTAAATATAACGAGTGGTTCATAGCAAAGAAGACGTCACCCCGAGTCCTTGGACCCCTCGTACACGCCTCTAGCATGATTGGTTCGCGAGATAGGCTATAACAAAAAGTCTAAAATCACGTTTTTACCCCCCAAAAACCATGGTCCCAGCATTTCTCCTTTTCAACACCTACATTCCCGTAAAGAGCGCAACGAGACGAAAAAAAAAAAAAACGAATCCATGCACGCCCTCCTAGCACTACTCCTGCCATTCCAAGGTCGCAGGGGCTCACAACTTGCTAAGTGAGACAGCTTTCCCATCATGACACTACTGTCAAGTTTTTATCCTAGAGACTTGAAATTTATTTGGAGGTAGAGGGACTAGGGCCATTGATTTACGTCAAATAAACTTCTTTGTAAACTTCCTAGTTTTCAAAATAAATAATTTTCAAAATTCGTGTGTTTTCAAAAAAAACATCAAAAATAAAAATGTTTTATTACAGAAAATAAAGGACATAAAGACCGTTCGTTTGAACTATAGCACAACGTTCTAACATGTTTGGTTTTCAAGCTATCGCCTACTTTCGAAAACAAAAATTTTCATTTTTATTTTTTTTGAAAAATATAACGAGTGGTCCATAGCAAAGCCCCCGTCAGCCCGAGTCCAACAACACTGCATTCGTGAATCTCCGACCACGGGTTCGGGAGTTATCGGCTCGCATTGGGAGTAGCACCACCATCCCCGTACTATAATCGTTTCGGTCGTCTATGGACCACGTTATTTCAACTGCCTTTTCCCACTTTCTTTCACATTGGCCCAGTATTCGCGCATTCTTCTTCGGTGAGCTTCCTTCCGTTCTTCGGTCCACTTGCCGATTTTCAATATAGGTTTTGGCTGAAAACTCTGTATTTCCCCAAATTTCTTCTTCAAGGAGATGTCCTCGTGTGATATCCCCAGTTCTTGTAGGTCTTTTTCCACCTCTGTAAACCAGATCCCTTTGGTTTTCTTTCCCACAAAGTAGGCACAGATTCGATTGGACAATCTTCCGGAGCTCATTCGTGTTAAATAGCCATAAAAGGAGAGTCTTCTTTTGCGTACGGTGTCCCTTATTTTCTCCACATGTAGATAAAGTTCATCGCTGTGACGTCTTCTATACTCTCCTCGTTCCTTGACCGGGCCCAAGATCTTTCTCAGAATCTTCCTCTCTTTGGTTTCGAGTTGTTCTGCCAGGCCTTTCTTATTCTTCGCCAGGCATTCTGATGCATATAACGCCTCAGGGCGAATAACGGTAACGTAGTGCCTCAGTTTGGCCTTGAAGGACATTGATCGTGTTTTGTAAATGTCTTTGGTTAAATGGTAAGCCAATTCCATTTTGTTAATCCGTGCCACGAAAGCTTCCGTTTCACGAATTATTATTATTATTATTAATCTCGGGATTTTTCACCAAAACGAAAGTTTCTCCTTTCTCTGCTAGAAAGCGCTATAGTTTCAAGGAGCTTAGATATGAAGGGTCCACGGGAAGAAGGGAGAATGGCATTCAAATGTAAAATCAAGATATCAGCGCATTCTGGTAGGTCTAGTCCTCTTTACGACGTATTGAAGGCACAATTGTGTCTAAGAACAATGAGGGTCGTAACAAAATGACGATTCAAGTTGACGCGTACATATAGGCTAAGTAATGAAACTTTAAAACTCGTTTCCTGAACATTTTGCAATATTTGACATTCCCCCTTCTTTCCGTAGACCCTTCATATCTAACCTCCTTGACTTTCATAGCGCTCCAAGGTACAACAAAATTCGACATACAAGCTGCCCTCTGGGCGCAAATAACTAAGCGTGCACCCGGCATCTGAGACCATACGATATTATTACTACCGGCCGCAGTGGCCGAGAACGCTAACGCGCTACCTCGTGTCTCACTGGCGTCGGGAGAGCGTGGGTTCGAATCCCTCCTCGGTCGTCCTGAAAATGGTTTTCGTGGTTTCCCACTTTCACCACCAGGCAAATGCCGGGACGGTTCCGTTCAATAGGTCCACGGCCGAGTTCCTTCCAATATCCTTTCCCTGACCCGTCCTGAAAAGAAAAATACATGGCCATTGGCAGCATTAATAACATTATACGATATTATTATTATTATTATTATTATTATTATTATTATTATTGGTGAATTACCGCTGAATTAGTAATCAGCTGGATTTGTGTGTTGCCTTTCGGCATCGAAACAGTTTGGTGTTTGTCCCAGTTCATGGTACGTGTATTGTGTTTCATGAGTTTTATTCTCTTCTCGGAATTTATTGAGTGTTGACTGGTCTTGTGTCGTCAATTTTAGGTTAAGGTTTTGCCATAGATTATTGAAATCATAGAACTTGCAGTGACGACATTCATACTTCATGCGCTAGTGAAATCCAAGGCCATCTGGGTTGAGAGTAATTCTGTGGTAACCTTATAGGTCTCGTCGTTAGGGGGTAGATAGTAGGTCTGGACTACTTGGAGACAGCGGCCATTAGAGACCCGCTACAATGAGTACGTAGCAAGCATCCTATTATACTATAGATTTTCGACGGTATTTGTGTTTTGCTGTCGGCATCAGCTTATTTTTGGGAAATCTGCCATCATGGATACTATTAGCAGCTCGAAGGATACAAGTGCGGACGCTACTCCAATTGATAAGGCTTTGACAAGATGCATTGATGTCATCAGAAAGATGAAGCTTGCTACAGGAAGACAGAAGAATATATCTAATGACGTGAAAAATGGAATAGCGGAGATAGAGGAAGCCATCGATATCATTATATCGTGCAGGGACAATTGGCTTGAGAAGCAAGGGGTTCTGCCTGCAGTGGAAGAGCATACCTTAGGGCATGAGAAGGTGATAGTGGCATTGGATAGCCCTGATAACCCCATCCAATCGCCTCCAGTAGATTACGATAAGCAGGAGGAAAATTTGTCAGAATGGACGACGGTCCGACGGAGGAGGTCCACCGGTATCGCTGTGTCGTGGTCACAAAGGGCGGAACCACCAGTTCGGGAGAGCAAGACTCGGAAATCTCATAATCGATCACGACCCAAGGCTGTTCTGATCCAACCAGCAGCTGGGAAGACTTATGCAGAAATTGTGAAGAGTTTGAGGGAGAAGGTGAAGCCAGAGGCCTGTCATCCGGAAATTCGATCGATCCGTCAAACTAGATCCGGGGACGTTTTACTGGAGTTTGATACGAAGGCTGACAAGGACTGTCGAGAAATGTTCAGCAGCACTTTGAGGGAAGCTGTTGGTCATGCAGGATTGGTGAGGACATTGACTCCTAGAACAGTCTTGGAGATAAGAGACATGGATATTGTAACCACTGTAAGTGATGTCGAATTGGCTCTGAAACGAGACATAGAGGATTTTATAGATGAGCTGAAAGTATCCATCACTAAACCCAACAGTAGAGGGCAGAAAATGGCAATTGTGGCAATGGATAATCAGAATGCTGAAAAATTATTGGAGACTGGTCGTATTAAGGTCGGTTTCATATACTGTAGGGTGAAGAGAAGAGCGATGGTTACACGCTGCTTTCGGTGTCTGGGTTATGGCCATATAAGGAGGAATTGCAATGGCCCGGATAGAAGTGGCCTTTGCTACAGATGTGGTCAACTAGGTCATAAAGCCGCAGGGTGTACGTCAGACATGAAATGCGTGCTGGGCTCTGACTGTAATCGGGAGGGCTTAAACATAAGTCACATCCCTGGAACAGGTTCTTGTACAGTGTTTCGAGAGGCACTCGGGAAGATTAAAGAAAAAACACAATGACGAATGTCCTACAAGGGAACCTGAAAAGAAGCATAATCGCTAATGATCTTTTGATACAGCTAAAATTTGAAAGGAAAACAGATATTCTCCTGATCAGTGAGCAATGTCGAAACTTGGACGTGCTGGGCTGGTTTTCGGATCCCCTAGGTACGGCGGCTATCTGGATACCGGATCTGAGCAAAATCCATGTGGAGGATCACGGATCCGGAGAAGGGTTCGTTTGGGTTAAGAGTGGTGGGATTACGTACGTAAGTTGCTTAAGTTGCTATTTAACTCCGAATGAACATATTCAGAACTTTCAAAGGAAGTTGGACAATTTGGAAGATACTGTCCGTGAGATGGAAGGTGTTGCGGTAGTAGCCGGTGACTTCAACGCTAGGGCATTGGAATGGGGTATGCCACATCAAAATTCGAGGGGACGACGAATTTTAGAGATGGCAGCCAGATTAGGATTGGTCGTGGTGAATACAGGGACCTCAACGACATTTAGACGACCTGGTTATACGGAGACTAAACCAGATATTACGCTGGTGTCGGATCGTCTGGCAGCCTTGGTAGTAGAATGGGAAGTGATCGAGGATTGTACTGCTAGTGATCACCAATATATCACCTTCCGGATTCTACGAGATCAGCAGCCTCAGAGGCACAACACATTGAAGACAACACGTTGGAATGTATCGCGCATCGACGAGGAGAAATTTTCCACTGTACTCGAATCAGTACCGACAGGAACTAGTAACATTGTTGAGGAATTAGATCTAAGAGTTTCTGTTGAGGAACAGGTTGGGGTCACTATGCGTCTCTTGCATCTTGCCTGCGAAGCGTCAATGCCCCGGAAGCGTCTTCGAAACAATAGACGTCCTGCTTATTGGTGGACTGATGAAATAGCTGATCTTCGAAGAACTTGTCTTCGACTCAGAAGAAGAGCCCAACGTTCAAGACATCGACCAGAGGCCGATTTGAGATCCGCTGAGCACCTTGCAGCTAAGAGAACCCTTCGAGATGCCATCAGAAGACGTAAGACTCTGATGTGGCAGTTGTTGGTTAAAGAAGTAGACGTAGATCCTTGGGGATTAGGCTACCGAATTGTCACCAAGAAACTCGACACTATGTCCAATACCACGTTGGATGAACGGACGATGGATGGTATTGTAAACGAGCTATTCCCTACTCACCCTGTTCGAATTGATGTGGGCGACGTAGTTGATCCGGAATTCATTCCTCTATTTACCATAGGTGAGCTGAAGGAAGCAGTAGGCTCCCTTCGGAATAAGAAGGCTCCAGGCCCTGACGGGATACCCGCGGAAGCAATGAAACTGGCTGTCAAGGTTTGTCCGCAGCTACTGCTTGAAATGTACAACTGTTGTCTGAGAGCAGGTGTCTTTAGTGCCCGTTGGAAAATGGCTCGATTAGTGCTGATTAAAAAAGGAAAGGCAGTTGGGAACGCTCCATCGTCTTCGGACCACTATGTATTTTAGACATTGCGGGAAAAGTGCTGGAGAAGCTATTAAAACCTCGCATACTGTCTTCTATTCAAGCCGCGGGAAATCTGTCTGACAGGCAATTTGGCTTCCGCCGTGGGCGATGTACAATAGATGCAGTACGCCTAGTAGTTGAAGCTGCAAATCAAGCACAGGAAGGTAACCACTATTCTCGGAAAATAACACTTCTGGTAATCTTGGATGTGAAGAACGCCTTCAACTCAGCTAGGTGGTTGGATATGGCTGAAGCTCTTCAATTCACATTCCAGTTGCCTGCATATCTCCTGCGTATAATGAAAGATTATTTGAAGGACCGTGCCCTGTTATATGACACTGCAGACGGTCAGAGGAGGAGAAAAATCACGGCAGAAGCAGCGCAGGGATCTATCCTGGGCCCGGATTTGTGGAACATGTTGTACGACGGCTTACTGCGCATGGAGATGCCCGAAGATACATTCCTTGTTGGGTACGCTGATGATATTGCAGCGGTGATTGTAGCCCGAGAAGCGGTTCTGGCTCAGTGGAAACTCAATCAGGTAATGCGACGGGTGAGTGGTTGGATGAACGCCCATGGTCTGAATTTAGCTATGGCAAAAACTGAAATAGTAATGATAACTAGGAGGAGAATGAACGCTATAATTCCCATGAAAGTTGGAGAGGTGGTCGTTCGAACTGGAGCCACTGCGAAGTACTTAGGATTTACTCTTGACACCAAACTGACATACTGGTCTCATATACGGAAGGCAGCAGACAAGGCGGAAGTAGTGACAGCTGCCATTAGTAGACTCATGGCTAATGTGCATGGTCCTAGACAAAGCAAGCGTCGACTACTGTTGTCCACAGCGCAGCCTATTCTCCTGTATGGAGCTGAGATTTGGTCTGATTCGCTGAGGATAGAGAAGTATAGGAAACGCCTAGCTGCAATTCAGAGGAGAGGAGCTCTGAGGGTGGCGTGTGCTTACCGTACAGTTTCGGAACCTGCAGTTCTGGTTGTCTCAGGTGTTGCGCCAATAGACTTACTCGCGCAAGAACGTAAAGACATATACTTCCGACGAGTAGAACTGGGCAAGGCTCAAGCCCGGAAGGAAGCCGTAGCACGTAAGATGGAGCTTTGGCAGCAGAGGTGGATTGACGATCTCAGAGGAAGATGGACAGCTCGGTTGATACCGAGTCTGGTAGATTGGACAAATAGAAAACATGGAGAAACGAATTACTTTCTGACTCAGATGTTGAAAGGTCATGGCTACTTTCGGTGTTACCTTCATCGTATGGCCAAAGTAAGGAGTCCAGTATGTATTTACTGCGAGAACGAACGATATGACGTATATCATACGTTCTTCGTCTGCGCTCGTTGGGCAGCGGAAAAACAACGACTTGAAGCTGAGGTTGGTTCAATAACGCCGGACAATATAGTTGGAATTATGCTGAGGAACGAGCTCAGCTGGGATACGGTCGCTTTCTTTGTTGAGGTGGTCCTTCGTCAGAAGAAGTCGGATGGGGACTTGCTCGATTTAGTGGATTAAGTCTGCGATCCGCGGACTAAGAATTGAGAAGTAAGATGGTGCTTGTGAAGCAAAGAAAATGGCTCCATCCTGAAGTAATACGAAAGTGGTCCCGGGATGGGTTTCGTCAAGAGGACAGGGTGTGGTTTTTTAGTGGGTAAGAATCCCACACTCTTGAGGAGTGCGGACCCTCCTCAAGGTCTTATGCAAGATTTTTCCACTTCCCTCGTAAAATAAATAAATAAATAAATAAATAAATAATAATAATAATTATTATTATTATTAGACTATTATATTATTATTATTATTATTATTATTATTATTATTATTATTATTATTATTATTATTAAAAAAGGAATATGTTTATCAATGTTACGCTCAGGAATGAGAACATCTACTGTCGACCAAAATATCATGTGTACTCGAGTTTGAAGGTTGTTTGTGAAGTAACCAATAGACCTACATAACATCCAATAACATCATCATTTGCATCGTTCTATTTTACGTTAGTTCATGTAGGTTTGGAATTTTTAATTTATATTTTAATATTTTTATCGCAGTTGAAACAAAAAAGTGCCCGTTTTTAAGCGTGTTTCAACCATGCGTCACATTTAAGAATTATTATCTCATAAACTCGTCATCAGATCGAATCCAAATTTTAACACAATATACATTGGAATGTTGTATAACTGGTTTATTAATTTCAAAAGTTTGTGTGTTCAAGAACGAAAGTTGTTATCATTTTTGTAAGGTAAATGTTTCTCGGCTCGGGGTCGTTGGAAAATGTAGTTCTTGGTTGAGTTGCAATCCTTATACATCAAAGGTTATGCTGTATAACTGTGAAATACGTATATTAATTCACTTATTTTATATCGGTTTGTATTTTTACGGGGAATTAAGACATGGTTCACCAGCCAGCCGCTCCGGGAAATGCTGTACAGCGTTGCTGAGATGGAGCCCATCACTTCCGAGCGAGACGCGCCATGACGCGTGATGGAGCCCATCCTGGCAACGTTGCACAAGTTTCACCGGAGTGGCAAAGTGGTGAACCATCTCTTAATTCCCCGAACAAATACAAACCGATATAAAATAAGTGAATTAATTTGCGTATTTCACAATCATACAGCATACATTTTTGAGGTATAAGGATTACAACGGAACCAAGAACTACATTTTCCAACCACCCCGAACCGAGAAAAAGTTACCTTACAAAAATGATAAGAACTTTGTTTCTTGGACACACAAAATTTTGAAATTAATAAATCAGTTATAAAACATTCCAATGTATATTGTGTTAAAATTTGAATTCGATCTGATGATGGGTTTGTGAGATAATAATTCTTAAATGTGACGCATGGTTGAAACACGCTTAAAAACGTGCACTTTTTGTGTTCCAACTGCGATAAAAAATATTAACATATAAATTAAAAATTCCAAACCTACATGCGCTAACGTAATATAGAACTAGGAAAATGATGATGTTATTGTATTTTATGTAAGTCTATTGGTTACTTCACAAACAACCTTCAAACTCGAGTGCACATAATATTTTGGTCGACAGTAAGCTAATGTTTGAAATGGCGTATTCGATGTTTGGCCAACAATGTTCATATTTTCGGTTGGTTGGTTCTTTAGTTTGGGAGCTCCGACAACGCAGTCATGTAACCCCGTGTACTTTGGGTGTGTGTAGAATTTGTCTGATAAGCGGTGTTAATTGCGATGGCTATATAAGTGTCTGTTATCTGTGATTCAGGTAGAAGGACTGCAGACGATTAATTTTTTTCAAGTAGTTCCTACTTTTGCCACCAAATGCTACCATCCACGACACCTAGCAGCGGACGTGGCTACTAAATGCCATTGCAGTCACCATCTGGTGGCGAACGTTGGAACTAATATAGCAATATCAAAATAACCTATAATTTAGCTTCACACAGGTGTAATTAGTGGAAGGTTCCTTACCATGCCATATATATATATATATGACATGGACCGCCGGCTATACTTCCCCTCCGAAGGAAGGCATACTGAGGGATATTAACGCTCTTAAAAAATCCGATGGCTTCGGCCGGGTTTGAATCGGCGATGTTGGGCATAAAAGCTCAGCTTGCTACCGACTACGTCACCAAACCCGCTTTCGTATTGTGCTACATGTCTCTTCCACATCAGTACGTGGCCATTTAATTATTCAAAACAATATATTCTTCTTCTTAATCTTCTTCTTCTTCTTCTTATTCTTCTTCTTCTTCTTCTTCTTCTTCCTCTTTCAGATGGGCCAGCTAAGGACCACGAAGTTCTACTTTTCAGCTTGGCGAGGGACTTGACATTCGCCCAATATTCGCGCATTCTCTGGCTATGTTTCTCCTTTCTCTCTGTCGTCCAGGTGATGCTGTTTTCTTAAACAGTGTGGTCTGTCCTGAAACCTCCTCTGTCGAATTATTAGCCTACTTTCAATATTTGCAAAAAATGAAAGTAGACATGAGATCTACACAGGGCGAAAAAAGTGTGTCTGTCTGTGTGTGTGTGTGCGTGTGTGAGTGTGTGTATTTTGAATGTCTGCCCCCCCCCCCCTATCAATTCGAACACGGTGAATCCGAATTGAACGACATTAGGTACAGAGGTAGCACTAGCAAAGGACACCTCAGTGTCATGTTTTATATCGCCGCCATCTTGACGAAAACATAATGGCGGCCACCCAAATGTTCAAAGCTTAAATCACATTACGACTAACTTTATCATCCGATCTCTACCAAATTTTGCAACAACATACCTATATGTAGGGACAATCCTTTGACCAATCTACAACGTCATCAGCAAAATATTTTGCGGATGACGGCCATGTTTGTGTGCAAATCGACTCCCCCTGTTAATTCAAACACGGTGATACTTAATGGAACGAAATTTGGTACAGAGGTAGTACTAGAAAAGGGCCCCTCAGTGTCATGTTTTATAACGCCACCATCTTGACGAAAACGTAATGGCGGCCTCCCAAATGTGCAAAGCTTAAATCAAATTACGACCAACCTAATCATCTGATCTCTACCGATTTTTGCAACAATATACCTTTATATATGTAGAATCGTTTGACCAAACTATAAGGTCATCAGCCCAATAGTTTGCGGATGACGGCCATGTTTGTGTGCAAATCGATTCCCCCTATTAATTCAAACATGGTAAAACCCAAATCAACGAAATTTAGTACAGAGGTAGCACTAGCAAAGGGCACCATGGTGTCATGTTTTATATCGCCACCATCTTGACGATAACGTAATGGCGGCCACCCAAATGTGCAAATCTTAAATCAAATTACGACCAACATAATCATCTGATCTCTACCGATTTTTGCAACAATATACCTTTATGTATGTAGAATCGTTTGACCAAACTATAAGGTCATCAGCCCAATAGCTTGCGGATAACGGCCATGTTTGTGTGCAAATAGATTCCTCCTATTAATTCAAACACGGTGAAACCGAATGGAACGAAATTTGGTACAGAGGTAGCACTAGCAAAGCGCACCTTAGTGTCATGTTTTATATCGCCACTATCTTGACGGAAACGTAATGGCGGCCACCCAAATGTTAAAAGCTTAAATCAAATTACGACCAACCTAATCATCTGATCTTTATTAAATTTTGCAACAACATACCTTTGTACGGTAAGCATCTTTTGACCAAACGACAAGGTCATCAGCCCAATAGTTTGCAGATAGCGGCCATGTATGTGTGGAAATCGATTCCCCCTATCAATTCAAACACGGTGAAACTGAATTGAACGAAATTTAGTACAGAGGGTGCACTTGCAAAAGGCAACTCAATGTAATGTTTCATGTCGTCGCCATCTTGATGGAAACGTAATGGCGGCCACCCAAATGTTAAAAGCTTAAATCAAGTTACGACTAACCTAATCATCTGATCTCTACCAAATTTTGCAACATCTTACCTCTATGCGAGAAGCGTTCTTTGACCAAGCTACAAGGTCGTCAGTCCAATAGTTTGCATATGGTGGCCATGTATGTGTGCAAATCGAGTCACCATATCAATTCAAAAACGGTGAAACTGAATTGAACGAAATTTAGTACAGAGGGTGCACTTGCAAAAGGCAACTCAATGTAATGTTTCATGTCGTCGCCATCTTGATGGAAACGTAATGGCGGCCACCCAAATGTTAAAAGCTTAAATCAAGTTACGACTAACCTAATCATCTGATCTCTACCAAATTTTGCAACATCTTACCTCTATGCGAGAAGCGTTCTTTGACCAAGCTACAAGGTCGTCAGTCCAATAGTTTGCATATGGTGGCCATGTATGTGTGCAAATCGAGTCACCATATCAATTCAAAAACGGTGAAACCGAATTGAATGAAATTTTGTACAGAGGTAGCACTAGCAAAAGGCACCTCATATTTATGTTTAATATCCGTATAACACGTTGTATTTCAACAAGCTACTACAACTCCTTTAAAAGGACAAATAGTTATAATATACCCTTGCATTTAGGAGAAAGTAGGCTATATGTTCTTTACTGAACATCTTGTTCCGTATTGAAATGGACTCACCCAGTCGGGATTACTGTATTAGAATAGACCAATTATCAGATATAATACATCATCTCCATCGAGTAACAGCTAGTGCATCCATGCGAGTAGTATAACAAAGTGAAGAAAGGAGAAATGAAACCTCAATTACAAAATGGCTACATATATTCCACGTAGGTTCATTGAATGTAGGGATCACACATGGCCTACTCGGGATATCCTTTCATGTTTTTATTTTATTGCCCGGATCCCTGCAATCTGTAACTTGACAAAAAAAACGGAGTAATCAAACACCACGTTATTCGCACAACCGGAGGGGAAGCTATTCTTACAATTGCATAGCCATACATACATACATACATAAAATGGGTTGTTTTGCCCTCCTGGGAGGGCAAAATGCCCTCCCAGGAGGACTGGCCGCCATCACAACTACGGTGATCTTCGGCCGTGGGGAACCCTTTTTATTTTGCTTTAAAAAAATGTACAAAAATATATATAAAAATATACAATTGTTCAATATCTTGCTGTTCTTGATGTAAATATTACTTAAAAATATATAAATGTAGTATCAAAATTTAATAGAATTACAGGTGATAGATGATGTGTGAAACGTCGGTGAGATGCGTTCAGCTCGTCTGTTCGTAGAGTAAGTTGTCTTCTTTCTTGATGTTGTAAGGTGGCCCGATGCCCGGTGGTAAGTGGCTGAGTGGAATGGATGAAAAACAATGAGAAAATGTTGGAAAATCTATGTGAAAACAAACGGTTTGTGCAAACTGGATGCTTATTGGGTTAACATTTATGGGGGATACGTGTCAGGAGGAATGATGTGTGAGAGGTCGGGGAGAATATTATGATGGAGTAGGGATAGTGCCAAGGCTTGGGGAAGTGGTTTGGATAGGCGACGTTGCCTCCGGGTAATTGGCGTCATGAGAAGGTCATAGGTAAGTGGAAGTCGTGAGTCAACTAGTGACTGCAGGGAACGTAGGCGGAGTTTGTGAAGGTGACGGTAGAGTGAGGGGAGAGTCCTGGGATAATTTAACAGATTGCTGTCCGTGTCAAGAGGAAGGCCAAATGCAACCTTCAAAACGAAGTGTTCAATAGAATTTAAAATTTGGTATTGGGGTAAGCTAGCCCCTATCCAGGCCAATGAGCAATAAGTAAGCAATGGGCGGATGAAGACCTTGTAGGTATGGATGAGCTGAAGTGGGCTAAGACCCCAGGAAACCCCTTTCAGTCGACGGATTAGCGCCAAACGTTGGCGCGCTCTGTGGGCTTGCTGTTTGATGTGAGGTCTCCAGGATAGCTGGTGATCAAGTGTGACTCCCAAATACACTGCCTGGCGGGAGGGAGTAATGGCTTCGTCGAAGATGTTGAGGCGGAATGGTCGGTAGTGGCTGATGGTAGACTTGAGGCCAAATAGAACTAACTGGGTTTTGGTGGTATTAATAGTGAGGTGCCATTTAGAGAACCAGGCAACCAGTGTATTTAGGTAGGCCTGGAGACGGTTGCTGAGGGTTGTGAGATTATTTGCGAATGATAGCAGAGCTGTATCATCCGCAAATTGAAAGAGCTGAGAGAACTGGTTGGGTTGGGGCATGTCATGGACGTAGATTAAATAGAGGAGCGGGGAAATCGGGGAGCCTTGAGGTACTCCTGAAAAGAGAGTGAAGGTGGAGGAGGACGCAGATCTAATTTGTATGAAGGCTCGCCTGTCCAGTAAAAAGTTACTGAGAAGGCGAACTATGGAGCGTGGGAGGTGGAGGGACATTAGTTTAAAAATGAGACCACGGTGCCATACTAGATCGAAGGCTTTTTCAAGATCTAGTAGGAGGAGGGCCGCAGGATAGCCGGAGTTGATATGGGGAGTGATAAGGCTGACTAATCGAAAGAGTTGAGTTTGTGTGGAAAATTGAGGGCGAAAACCTGCTTGAGTGGGGGGGAAAACGTTAATGGAATTGAGGAATGTGTAAAGTCGACGGGCTAAGATGGCTTCAAACAATTTAGTAAAAACGGATAGCAAGCTGATTGGCCGGTAGGAGGAAAGAAGAGATGGAGGTTTACCTGTTTTAAGAAACAAGATAATTTTGGCTGTCTTCCAATGGGAAGGGAAGTTACCGGTATGTAGAATTAGTGTGTAAGCTATGGCTAGAAAATGTAGGAAGATGAGAGGAGCTTGTTTTATGTGTTGGTAAACCACCCCGTCTGTCCCGGGAGCAGTATTGCGTCGTTTGCCTAGCTGGAATGAAATGTCGTCGATCGTAATGGGTTGGTTTAGTGGTGATTCGGGGTCTAAGGTCGGTATGTGGTCAAAACTGGGTGTCAGGAGGGGGAGATGGGGGTCAGTTTGCTCGCAAACGGTCGCATGGTTTGAGTAATCATGTCGGTTATGGGGTGCGTCACTGTAGATGTCAGTAAAGTAGTGGGCAAAGGTGTCAGCTTTGTCTTTGTCGGAGAATAAATGACCGTTGGTCCCTCGGATAGGGTACTGGCTTTCCTGGGTTTTTTGTCCAGTAAGTTGTTTGAAAGTTTTCCAGAAGGGGCGAGCTTGAGTTTCCTGTGCTAGGCGGGAGCAAGAGTCAATCCACTTCTTTTTCTTTATGGCTTTAATATAGGACCGGGCATGTCTTTGGTATTGTCGGTGTCTTGTCAGTAGGACTGGGTCAAAAGTCCTGAGGTAGGCCCTATAATAGCTACGGGAGAGTTTCAGAAGTTGGATTGCTTTGGCCGGAATAGGTGGCTTGCTCGGGGTAATTTTGGTCTTGGGGACATGCAGTCGGTCAGCGGAGGCTATGGTGGTTTCCAGGAGTGTGATTAAATCGAACAGTTGTTCGGTATTCTGTGGGACTGCAGCCTGTGAAAGTGTTTCTTCAATGTATGAACGATAAGCTTCCCAATTTGTCTTTGGAAAATTTGGTCTCAAAAATGATGGAGGTGGGGCGGAGAGGGAACGGGGGAGAGTGAGGGCGGGAAGCTTAATATAGAAAGGATCATGGTCTTTACCGGCAGGGCCAGCTAAATCTATAGAACAGTTCTGGGCTATGGTGGAGGAAGCGAAGACTATCTCCGGGGTGCTCTGAAATCTTACCATGGTATGGGGGGGAATAGCTATTCGTTTGCCGTGCATGGAAGTGGTGAAGGTTTCAAGTAAATCCGCCTCGGCTGAATTGAAGCAATTGATGTTAATATCGCCAGCGAACATATAGTGTTGAAATGTGTTGTCCAGAAATTCAAGGTATTCAAAGGGTGGGCGGGAACGTGGGGAACTATATGCTGTGGCGACAATGACAGGGGTAGAGGGAAAGTAAACCATGACTGTTAATATTTCATGGGTATGAACAAAACGTTGTGGTTGAAGAAGACGGGATGGAAAAAACTTATGGACTCCAATGGCTACTCCTCCCCGAGCGGCGTTGGGCCGATCAGCACGGTAAAGGGTATATTGGGGAAAGACAGGTTTCTGATTACTGGTCAGAAAAGTTTCGTTGAGTATGAAGATTGCGGGATTGTAAATTTGAATTTGAAGATCAAGAAAGGGGCGATTTGTTTTCAGGGAGCAGATATTATGGTAAAGCGCGCCAACGGAAGGTACCTTATTTCCCATACTAGCCATAATGGTTTAAATATTGGACATTGGCTGGAAGTGAAAATGAATTTTCTGGCCAGAGGTAGTGGCCTGCATATTTAGGCCGAACGTGGTACGGGCTGCAAAATGCAAAATTTCCAATACCCGGGGGCGGTCGAAGGGAAGCAGGTTCTGTAAGCATATGGCCGTAAAACGGATCATATCCTCTATGGAGGGGGGTGAAGGGGAAACAGATGATTGAGGGGGAGTGACGGGGTCGATGGTACGAACAGGGGCAGTGAATTCTGGTTTAGAAACGTCAGCAATGGGGCGGTTAGGGCAACGGGGAGAGTAAGCTGGGTGGGTACCCTGGCACTGAGTGCATTTGGGGGGAAGTTGGAGATTGGGGCAATTGCGGGTCATGTGGGGTTGACCACAGTGAGCACAAACTGGTTGGCGAGTGGGGCAATGGGCGGTTGCATGGGAGTTATATACCTGGCATCGGTCACAGCGGAGGGGAGCAGGCATGTTGGTGCGGGAGGGCTCTACTCGGTGGCGCTGCCAGTACAAGTAGGCTCCCTCGGAAAGAAGACGGTCGATAGTGGAGCGGTCGGGGGTAAGGACGCGCACTAGGGAGGTGGGACCACGGTCACTCTTTATGCGCAATACTTTATGAATATTAAGGGTGTTGTACTGCAATTCTGTAAGAATGTCCGCGTCACTGTAACCGGTGTCCACTCCGCAAATGACTACGGAGAGGAGGGGGTCTCGGCGGATTATTGGGGGGAGAATGGAAGACTTGGGGGGAAGGAGTTCAAGGGAGACGTGTTCTCCTAGACGAGCCAGACCCATCTTGTGGATCAGAGTGGTTCTGGCATCACCTCGGGTTTTGAGGATGATGCCATGGGGTTGGGGAATAAGTTGAAGAATTGAAGTAGCTGGAAGAAAGGACCGGAGAATGGCCGCTACTCGCCGGATATCAGGACGTGGTTCGCTGAAGTTGGACAGTTTGTAAGTGCAGGTGGAGTCTTGATGTTGAGTGGTGGGGGTGGTTGGAGGCGGGATGGTTTGGCTCAGAAGAGGTGGAAGAGAGGGAGGAGTGGATTGTGGGAGAGCAAATGAAGATGGCATGGGTTGGGGTCTGGATTGTCTTGCGGGTTGGAAGTAGTTGGGGATATTTGATGGGAGATTAAATTGGAAAGGAGGAAAGGAGGAAGGAGAAACAGAAGCCTGTGAGGTAGGGAAGTTGGGGGTGGACATTATGGGTGATTGATAAGAGGTGAAGGGAATAGTGGAGATGGGCTGGGTGGGGGCAGCAATGGTGGCATATGTGGTAGTAGGGCTGGGGTCTGCGGAAAGAGTGACCGTGCAGGAGGTGAGAGGGGGGTAAGAGACGGAGTCAACTGGAGGGGGGTTTGGGAGCACTGATGTCGTCGGATAATTACCGCACACGATGTCAAACGATGAGGTGAGTGTCGGTGCAGTGGTCTTCCTTCTGGGACGGCTGCGGCGGGAAGAGCTGTTGCTGTGGTTCGAGTCATCCTCGGAATCGGACGCTCCAGCAGGGCGGATGTCCTCTTCTTCGGATGGCTCGGTTGGCACACCCTCCATAGGCTCTCCCTTTCGCTCTCGGTCTCGGGTCCTCTTCTTTCTATTGCGTCTCTTTCGGCTAGGGGAAGTAATGGAGCTCCCCCTAGAGCCGGTATGTCCCGGCATCAGGTCGGTCGTCTGTAGTCTATAGATATTTGTTTTACTTTTCTGAAGTCTATATGATGTAGTGATTTTGTAGCGTCTTAGTACTTGTAATTCACTCAAAATTGAAGTTGGTAATCGTCTAATAATGTGTTTTAAGTATATGATGTCGAATAAAAATAAATAAGTTTTAGTGTTTTTTTTTTTTTTTTTTTTTTTCAACGCTAAAAATAAAATGTCGCTGTTGGCAACAATGCTCTATTGTTGTCCGGAGATTCGGCAGTCGTATTCACAGCCGAATATTCCCGAACGTAAATTTGTCTAGAAAATTGCATAGCCGTTCTAATCCCTCTTATACTACATTCGTCACCGCGGACACATGAGAGATAAAATTATAGTGCCAGACTATGCTTAAATTAATATATTTAAGCTCGTCTAAATCAGCTCGTCTGATTCAAATAAATTTTATTCACTAAACAACATAATCATTTTGGCATTAGACAGTGACTTGTGGATGCAATATAATATTATACACCTCCTACGCTTTACGTGAGTCAATACACAGAGCTGACGACCTAGTATGGCTTCTCGGCACAGCGAGCAGCACCGACCAGATACGTACACAGTCGAAGCTTGCCGATACAATACACGACCTAACAGCTGGTTTTGTCCCATCATGCTTTTTATATTTTTTTTGTAATTCATAGTAATGACCCATTTTGAGAGCCTTGTTACCTTAGTAAACATATAGGCCTAGATCACTCGCGCACTAAAAAAAAAAAACACTTTCGAAGAAACCAGAAATAAGTACTTATTTTTAGATTTTATGTTAGTAGCATTGATTTTTAGCCTATTTTCAATTTTGAAAAAATAAGCTTATGAGATCACCCTTTGTCCGTGTGTGTGTGTGTGTGTGTGTGTGTGTGTGTGTGTGTATGTGTGTGTGTTTGTGTGTGATTCGTGGGTGTGCCCCCCCCCTAATAAAATCTAAACGGCTGGAGCGATTTCAATGAAACTCGGTAAGTTCATAGCACTATTCCGGGCGACCTTGACCGTGCCCTTCAAATTTTGTTACGACTCACCAATCCAACATGGCGGCTGTGCGAAATATTTCACCAGCATTCAATATCTCCGAAACTATTACCGATATTACCCTGACATTTTGTATGGTGATAAAGGGAACTACTATAAGTTCACTTATGTGACCTTTGAAAACCTGATAACTACAAAACCAACATGGCGGCCAAGCGAATTTGCGACTTTTGAATAGATGTTTCTCGCGATTTAACCAACCAAACGCAATGAAACTTGGTACAGTATATGTTTATATACATTGTAATGCACCAACATCTAACTTCGTTCAATTGTTCACATAACCACAAGATGGCGGATGTGCGAAATATTTCACCGGCATTCTATATCTCTGAAACTATTAGCGGTATCTCCCTGAAATTTTGTACGGAGATAAAGGGCACTACTGGAAGTCCATCTATAAGACTTTCAAAAACCGATTAACTACAAAACGAACATGGCGGCCAAGCGAATTTGAAAATTTTAAATAGACCTTTCTCGCGATTTAATATTCTAAACGCACTGAAATCTGGTACAGGAAATATTTATGCACTTTGCTATGCACTGGTATCTAATTTAGTTCAAATGTTTACACAACCTCAAGATGGCGGCTGTGCGAATTTTAAAATTAAGTATTTATTTCTTGTGTCGTAAACATGCGATCGAAGTGAAAGTTTGAATAATGAACCTAAGCAATAATTTTCCTTTATTGGTACATGACTCTATGGCCTAAACATTTAACAGTCCAACATGGCGACCATCCGAAATATTTAGACGGCTCTGAATATCTACGAATCTATTATAACAATCAAACTGATTTTTTTAATGTTCATAGGGGCTATGAACTTAAGTTCACCTATAGAAATTTAAATAACCTGGTGATCACAAATCCAACATGGCGGCGACGTGAAGTATAAATATTCACATGAAAGTTTCTCGCAATTTAACCATCCGAGTGCAGTGACACTTGGTACAGTAAATCCTTTTACGAATGGTAATCCACTGGCATCTAATTTATTTCAATTGTTTCCATAACCTCAATATGGCAGCTGTGCGAAATTTTAAAATTTCCTTGTTTCTTCTTGTGTCCTAATTATGCGATTGAAGTTTGAATACTACACGTACACAATAATCTGCATGTAACAGTACATAACTCTAGGACCTAGATATATAAAATTCAACATGGCGACCATCCGAAATATTTAGTCGGTTGTCAATATCTACGAATCTATTAAAACCATCAAACTGAAATTGTGTATGTTGATAGTGGCAATTAACATAAGTAGGTTATAAGAAAATATGCTGTATAGTTCTTCAAGGAACTACTTGTTTTATTTTAAACTTACACTCACACAAGCTAGAAGGAAAAGAAAATTCGAAATTTTGTACGAACTTAAGTAACTTAACTTTAGAGACTTTTAGTCCAACATTACGAGTAGGCACTATCTCACGACTAATAGGTGTACTAACTAACGTAAGATGTTCTTATAGCAACATATATAATATGGCGGCTTCGGTGACTTAGTCGGTAGCATGCTGAAATTCTATGCCAAAGGTCGAGGGTTCAAATCCGGCCGAAGTCGTCCGATTTTCAAGAACGTTAAAAATTCCTCAGTATGCCTTCCTTCGGTGGGGAAATAAAGCCGGTGGTCCCATGTCATTTATATCATGAAACAGAACCTTCCACTAACTACACTTGTGTGAAGCTAAAATTTGTTGGTTAGAATTGAAAACACTCTATTAGTCCAAACGTTCTCCCCCAGGTGTTGACTGCGTGCCATGTAGTAGCGAAGTCCGCAAGCTAGGTGTTGTGGACGGTAGCATTTGGTAGCAAAAGTAGGAACTACTTGAAATTGATCATCTGCAGTACGTTACCTGAATTACAGATAACACACACTAATACAGCCATCACAATTAACACCGGTTATCAGACAAATTCTACACACACCCAAAGTACACGGGGCTACATGGCCGCGATGTCACAGCCCCTAAACTGAGGAACGAACCAATCAATCAAACTTACACTCACAGAAGCTAGAAGGAAAAGAAAATATAAATTTTGAACGAATTTTAGTAACTTTAGAGACTTTTAGTCCAACATTACGAGTTGGCACTATCTCACGGCTAATAGGTGTACTAACGTAAGATGTTCTTATAGTGTAATAGTAATAGTGTCTCTACTCAACTAGATGACGAACACTTGTTGCCATGGTAACCACCGTCTCGGTTTCTTTAGAAATGTGGGTATATGTTAACAGTCATAATATTTAAACTTACGATTATATAGGCTACATATTTTTAGCCTACTTTCGATTTTTTTCAAAAAATGAAAGTAGACTTATGAGATCACTACAGGGCCAAAAATTGTGTGTCTGTCTGTGTGTGTGTGAGTCTGTGTGTGTGTGTGTGTATGAGTGTGTGTACTCTGAATGTCTGTCCCCCACTATCAATTCGAACACGGTGAAACCGAATTGAACGAAATTTGGTACAGAGGTAGCTCTGCCAAAGGGCACCTCAGTGTCATGTTTTATATTGCCGCCATCTTTACCAAAACTTAATGGCGGCCACTCAAATGGTCAAAACGTAATAATGCATTACAACCAAACTAATAATCGGATCTTTACCAAATTTGGTAACAACGTTCCTTCATATGAGGCGCGTCTTGTGCCCAAACTACGAGGTCATCAACCGAACCATTTCAGAATGACGGCCGTGTGAATTATGCAAACTTTATAATCCATAACATGGGACCCACCAGTTCCGACTATCGAACCAAGAATCGTTTAATCTGTTTGAAACGACGTGGCCCGTTTGAAATTAAAAGTTTATATTTTAATATTATAGTCTATCCACGAACCTACTACGTTGTCATAGCAGGTGGAGAGTTGATACTCCGACGTGGCGCGTCCCAGGTGGCGGATAGGGGGGTCCTCACCGGCTTGCCGGCGGACTTGAGCGAAATAAAATAGCTCTCGCGGACCAAACACACAAAATCCAATAGTGTCTGTTCTGGTATCCAGCGATTATTGGTCAGCGTCTGTTCACCTAGTTGGTGCGGCTGTGAAATATGTCTTGATCTGAACAATCAAGTCAGCAATCATCGTGATCTTTCTTTAAGATCGCCACAACCACCTTCAACTTGAAGTAATCATGATGGAACAAAAGGAAATAAATCCGCTACCCCAGGCCCCAGTCACCGTGCTGGACTTTCCTGGTCATCGGATTCTGGGGGACCAGGAACATCATGAGGAGAAGAGTCGGAGCTTCTCAAAATCTCTACACAAACACTACATTGGCACTCTCAATGTTAATACTCTCTTCAAACTTGGAAAACTAAAACAACTCACAGACACGTTAGAAGAATTTCAAATAAAAATTCTTGCGATTCAAGAGACTCGTTTTCAAGATGAAAATCATTTCAACACAGAAAATTATAGGATTTAGCCTATAAAGGTAAACCTGCTGTCAGAAGAGGTACACCATCATTGTTTGGAACAGGATTTGCAGTACACAAATCAGTCATGCATAACATTATTGACTTTAATTCCATATCAGAAAGGATCTCCACACTCTCCTTCAAATCAGGTAATAAAGGTTACACGATTATCAATGCACATGCACCTACAAATGAGCATAATAGAAAGAAACCACAAGAAGTTGAAGACTTCAGGGAAGACATGGAAGAAGTAACAAACAACATACCAGAAAGGCATGTTAAAATTTTAATGGGAGACTTTAACGCGCAATTAGGTAAGGAGAGAAAATAGAGACAAATCACAGGCCCTCATTCAGCACACTATCGCACAAACAAAAATGGGGAACACCTCATAAAATATTGTCAAAATTTTAACCTCAAAATTATGTTGACACACTTTCAAAAGCCAAGACGAAAACTTACAACATGGAAAACACCCAACACCGTATGGGGAGAATTCCAGATTGATCATGTGGCCATTTCTAACAAAAATACACAGGAAATTTTAAATGTCAGAACGCTTAAAGGGTTCTTCGAGTCTGACCATTATTTGTTACAAGTCAAGATTAGACCAATCCCAAGACAGAAAAAGACAACAAAAAACAAAATAGTGAATCCTGATCCAGAATATTTGAAGATAAACAGGGACAAAATCACTGAAGAAATTAATAGGCATCCAACAGACACTTGGACAGATCTTGCGACCACAGTTCAAAAGGCAATGCGTTGAGCGCAACCTCCTAGAAAACGAAAACATAGGTGGTGGAACGTAATTTGTGATCAAGCCACTGAGAGAAGAACACAGGCATGGATGAAGTTCAGCAGTAACAGAACATCCGAAACATGGAAGGATTTTCACGAAGTTCAAAAACAATCATCAAAGGAAATCAGAAGAGAAAAACGAGCGTACGACAACAACAGGCTAAAATAAATTGAAGAAGATTTTAAGAGAAATAACACAAGAAATTTTTACAGAACATTCAAAGAAAATATTAAGGGTTATCAGCCTCCTAGCCTCTGCTTTCGAAGAACAGATGGGTCCCTGGAAACGAACACGAAAGAAAACTGTACAATTCTCAAACAATACTTTAATAATCTTCTCAATTGTACAGAACCCACGGAGAAATTTACCTTCCAAAAAACCACATCCAATCCCGATTCTACTCCACCTACAATAGAGGAGATAGAGGAGATCATACAACAAATGAAAAATAACAGAGCAGCAGGAGAAGATGGCATTATTGCTGAAGTATGGAAGCTTCAAGATAAAAACATCACCAAAACAATTCATAAGATCATCACAGACATTTGGATCACAGAGAAAATGCCAGAGGAATGGAAATGTGCATTGATCCACCCATTACATAAAAAGGGTGATAAATCAGATCCAAATAATTACAGAGGGATTTCTCTAGTGCCAGTCGCTTACAAAATATTCTCTAAAGTGTTATTGAACAGACTAGAACCACAAGCAGATCCACAAATAGGAGAATACCAGGCAGGCTTCAGAAAAGGGAGATCATGCATCGAACAGATCTGGAACTTGAGAACACTACTGAAAGTCAGACAGACAAAAAACACTGTAGTTACCTTTGTGGACTTTAAAAAAGCATACGACAGCATTGATAGACAAACGCTATTTGCAGTACTGGAAGAATATGGCATTGACAAAAAAAAACAGGGCACTTATACAACTAACGCTCACGGACACCACCTCTAAAGTTAAGTTCATGGGTGAAATTTCAGAACCCTTTCATATACGCACAGGTGTCAAACAAGGAGACGGCCTCTCACCAATCTTGTTCAACATGGTCTTAGACAAAATTGTTAAGCAGTGGGAGGAACAAGTTAAAGGAATACAGCTAGGAAGAACTCGTGAAACAAAAACAATCATAAAATGTCTGGCATTTGCAGATGACGTAGCCTTACTCAGCAATAACACACAGGAGGCAAAGGAAGCACTGGAACGATTACATGAACTAGCTGCTAAAACAGGTTTACAGATATCTTATGAGAAGACCCAATATATGGAACGACACACCAACAATGTACAAACCATGCATACCATATATGGATCCATACAAAGAGTTGAAAAATTTAAGTACTTAGGAGAATATATACAAATAGGAGGATCAAACAAGATGTCTAACATAGAACGGAAAAACTCCAGAAAGCATACAAACTTACATGGTCACATTATAATAAGAAAAGCATATCAAGACAGGCCAAACTTAGACACTACAAAACAGTTGTATTACCAGAAGCATTGTATGCGTCAGAAACGACCACAATTGGAGCATCTGGCATCACAGAAACAGAAAAAATTGAACGTAAAATTCTGAGAAAAATATTTGGAGCAGTACACAGAGATGGGATATGGATGAAAAGACCTACCAAAGAGCTATATGAACACACAGACAGACTCACAGATATCATTAGAAAACGCAGACTAACTTTCTACGGGCACATACAGAGAATGAACAATAAACGACTTACAAAGAAAATCTTTGATGTAGTAAACAGTTCAAAAAGGAAAACAAATTGGTATCATGAAATAGAAGACGGTTTAAAGCAATTAGGGATCAACAAGCAAATGATAGAAGACAGGGAAAATTTCAGAAACAAAATTAAGAACGCCAAATTTTTAGTAAGTGAAAGGAAGAAGATAGGAACATTGTGGACGGAACAAAGGAAACAGGAGCACAGTCAAAGGATGAAGAGATTTTGGGAAGAGAAGAAGGGAAAGAAGTGAAAATTGTGACATCATGAGATATTTAAGTTCAAACACTGTCCATAAGGGCAAAAATGATGTAATAAATAATAATATTATAGTCTAGAAGTGATTTTAAGAAGCTGAGTCGTCTCGGTTATTTGACAAGATGGCAGCTGATCTCTCGTTCTGACCTATATTTTATTAATTTCAGTATGTTGCATGCAATATAGGCTAGTGGTAACAAATATATGAACTTTCTATGAAATGAACTCGGTTTAAAATATACTCCAGTAAAGAAAAAGTTTAGTCCAAGTCATGATTTGCTATAACGTAGTATATGTATTGGTTCCTAACGATCTAATAGAGTGTGCACGATTGGCTGAGTGGTCAGCGCGTTAGTCTTTCAACAGGCTGGCCGTGGTTCAAATACTATCAGAGTTGGACTTTTTTTCTTGATTTTTTTTTTATATTTATTATTTCTTGAGTACTGAGACGTTATAAAATAAAGCATTATATGGTGCATTTTGAAATGGAAAATATATATTTAATTAAAACAACATTCACCACCGGAGTGACATCTAAGGGTAATTACTTGAACTATGTAACTAGATGCGAGCTATGCTCTCTACCGGCCAGTTAGTGAACCCATGTCTACAGTATAATTGCGAAGGTTATTATTTTTGCCGATAGAGGGTACACATCCCCAAGTTAAGGCGCGATTATCACGGCCAACGAGAATGACTGACTCTGGTGAGTTTTCGTGACGTCAGCAATGTAGTTCTGTTGCACCACTGCCTGGTCTTCGTTTTACTGCCGGTGTGGTACCTAGTCATCTTGTCTACATCATTGAACCTGTATAAACGTTGATATTCATTTATCACTTGTCTTCATAGAAGGTATTGATACAAGTCGTTAGTCGGTGGGTAGTGTATTCCGCAGATCTCTTCTATAAACGAATTAATTTATGTTCCGCCCCTTGAAACAACAATAAGTTAATGATATCTATACTGTGCTGCAAGATTCTTTGATCTAATTATACTAATGTGCACATAATTTAACTCACAACGAAGGTCACAGAATCTACAACTCGACTTACTGTAGCCTGTTCGTTGCAGCTATTAAAGACACAACGAACCCTTGAATCCTAGTTCGCGTGGATTTTTGTAAGGAGTAACTTCAATAGGCGTAGTTTTGCAAACCTATACAGTATAATTTATCGTGTTTGAAAACACACGGAACATCTAAACTGCGTCCATTTTATGAAGATTGATATAAAATATTGCATTTCTGCTGCTTATGAATTGCTCTCGACTTAAACGTACAAGCATCATCAAGCAGTACAGGTACATTGCCTACGTCACAGAAGGGTTTGGTTTACGCGCCATGGCCTGTCTTTCTCGTTAGCCATGCGCGATTACAAATTAGCTGTGTAATAGTTATATTAAATATGTTTCTCCCAGTGATACGTTTAGAGCAACGAAGTTTAAATTATTGTAAGTAGTCGGTGTTAATAAACTGAATACCTACGTTGTTTGGAGTGTTTACTGATGAAATTGCAAAATGCTGGGGTAAATTATTTGAACGCCACTCCCCAAATCCAGTGTGCCAATTTGCACTTCGAATTGGAAGAAATTAGGAGATGATAAAGACAAAGAGTTATAACTATACCCATACATTTAGGAGAAAGTAGGCTATGTGTTCTTTCCTGTACATCTTGTTGCTTTTAAAGCTGAATCACCCCCCACTCCCTCTTAGGATAAGAAATGTAGGATTAAAAAAACTAAAAGCTGTGAACACTTCTCGTCTTGTTCTCTGGGGGATAGCTAACGAGAAAGGATTTAGTACACATAAATCATTCAGTACACCAACTTATTTGAAGTCCAGTACAACACACACTCACAGATCTCCCTTTCATTTTCTTAATGGAGAGAAGGGTGAGTGGATTTAACCCTTTTCCACATTTAATGACCAGGACGTTAAAAAAGGGTGTAAAATTAACGGATAAAGGGAAAGAGACAGAGAGGGGGTAAAAAAATTAAAAACGAAACGTAAATGCGAAAGGGGTCGGGGTGCAAGACAGAGAAGTTAGCTTTTAAACGCACGTTAACAACCCTTTCTTATTTCTGGGATGTGTGTTGTTGTTGTATCATCTAGTGGCCTACGACATCGTGGGTGTGTAGGATTATTCTTAATTCTTAATAACTACGGGACTTGTGCGAGAAATCTCGCATGTTCATTAGCCAACCACCCGCCCTGCTTTACTGTTATGCAGTTTTGCCCATTTTTGCGTTTTGCCCATTATAGAGCGCGCTTGAACTTGTTTTTCGGCTTGATAATATTCGCCTTCCTATCTTCCCAAAATCTCTTCATGAAGTCACTGTGCTGCTTCTTCCGTTCTTCTGTCCACTTGGTTCCAGTCCTGCCACTAGTTTTCACCCTAAACTTGTGCTTTGTTACTGCGGTCCTGAAGACTTTGCGGTTTCTCAGAATATTTTCTCCGATGTTCAACTCTTGCAGGTCCTCTCTTGATTCATCCAGCCAGGCTATCCTTGATTTATGAGAATGTATTTCATTGAATAACCTTTTTGTAAGTCTATAATCGTCCATCCTGAAGAGGTGTCCATAAAATGTTAAACGTCTTTTTCGTACAGTGTTGCTGAAACTATCTGTGTGACGGTATAGGTCTGAATTTCGTCTTTTAATCCAAATTCCGTTTTCTTGTGTGGGGCCGAATATTTTTCTAAGAATTTTACGTTCTTGCTTTTCTATATTTGCAATTTTAGAATGACCTCCTAAAGCTATGGTTTCTGAAGCATATAGAGCTTCCGGTAGTACAACTGTTTTGTAGTGTTTCAGTTTTGCATTATGTGACATTACTCTTTTATTATAGTGATCCCATGTTAGTCTGAATGCTCTATGAAGTTTTGAGGCTCTTTCTGTGTTAGCCAAACTGTCCAATCCTGAAGGAAGAATTATTTCTCCAAGGTATTTAAAAAATTCTACTTGTGATATTCCTCCATACACTGTTTCTATTTTTTCTTTCTTCTTCTTTTGCTGAAAATTCTCCATGTACTTGGTTTTTTCAAATGATATTTGAAGGCCTGCTTGTGATGCTATTCTATGCGGGCTTCTATAAATATGTTCGTTTGTTTAAACGCACTTTTTAAACAAATTGTGGATATTTATGAAATCAGAGTGTAATTCGTCACTGCTGCGAATAATTGTTTGAATATTCTTTTCAATGCACAATGGGTTGTGTGCACCCCATAGACCACCCGTCTGGCTTTACTGTTATGTGCCCTGGACGCGACCCAGTTCTGCCAGGGGTTATTGTCTTGTGTATTTGTTTTAAGGGACACTAGGACTGAATTTTTCAACTTCCGCATTTTTTTTATCAGAATGAGTTGAAGTTTAAACTTCATACTTAGAATAGTAACACTAAATCACATACCAAATTTGAAAACAATTGGATGAAATGTAATTGATTTTTTACTATTTATATTATTGAAATATTGAATGATCAAAATGCTCCATGCGCATTAGAAATTGTGTAAAACGCTTGATATTTTCACTACATATACATAAAACTATTCTAAATATTATAACAATGAGACATTTCAGGAAAGTGATACATGTAAGCTGTCAGATTAGTTTTTTCTTGATGTACCAGCATGTTTTATGAATTTTGATAATTTTTCATAGTTTTTTTTATTTTTTTGGTTTGTAATTTTAAAAGTGACTGGAGATATTGCAATGTTATCTTACAACACATGTGTTTCTGAATATCCATTGAATTCTTTAGTAAAATTGGTGAATACCTCATGCACATGGAGCATTTTGATTACCTAAAAATGTTGTTTGGAGATAAAAGAAATTTTATAAAATCGCATGCTATATTAACCAGTTTGGCCCTCCCAATGAAACGTTTTTGGAGAAAAAAAAACTGAAAAATACAATGTTTTGTTGTAGAGATAAAGAGCATAGAGGGATTTCGTTTGAGTTAACCTACGACTTTCTAGGATTTCTAGTTTTAAAAGTATAGCCTACTTTCTGTGATTTGCCTTCCATCTTCTTTTTACGCATAGGAGATTTAAAAATGTCGCTGAGCCTTTAAAAATGGCAGTGCATGAAAACAATTTTACTGAAATGATCCATAGGGGCCCTTAAGATATATATATGGAAAAAACAAAAAAACAGTTATTTTGTAATTTTTAGCCTATTTTCAATTTTGAAAAAATAGGCTTATGAGATCACCTTTTGTCCGAGTGTGTGTGCGTGTGTGTGTCTCCCCCCCCCCCCCTAATAAAATCTAAACGGCTGGAGCGATTTCAATGAAACTCGGTAAGTTCATAGCACTATTCCCGGCGACCTCGACCGTGCCCTTCAAATTTTGTTAAGTCTCACCAATCCAATATGGCGGCTGTGCGAAATATTTCACTAGCATTCAATATCTCCGAAACTATTACCGATATCGCCCTCAAATTGTGTATGGTGATAAAGGGCACTACTAGAAGTTCACCTATGAGACTTTCAAAAACCTGGTGCCTACGAAACCAACATGGCGGCCAAGCGAATTTGAGACTTTTAAATAGACTTTTCTCGCGGTTTAACTATCCAAACGTAATGAAACTTGGTACAGAAAATGTGTATACACAATGTAATGCACTGGAGTCTAATTTAGTTCAATTGTTTACATAACCTCAAAATGGCGGCTGTGCGAAATATTTCACTGACATTCTATATCTCCGAAACTAATACAGATATCACCCTGCAATTTTGTACGGTGATAAATGGTACTGATACAAGTTTACCTATGTATATTTCATAAACCTGTAAAGCACAAAACGAACATGGCGACCAAGCGAATTTGAAATATTTTAATAGACTTTTCTCGTGATTTAACTCTCTGAGCGCAGTGATATGTGGTACAGTAAATGATTTTGCACTGCCATCTAATTTAATTCAATTGTTTACATAACCTCAAGATGGCGGCTGTGCGAAATTTTAAAATTAAGTTTTTATTTCTTGTGTCGTAATCATGCGATCGATGTGAAATTTTGAATAATGAACCTAGGCAATAATTGTCCTTGAATGGTACATAACTCTATGGCCTATAGATATATCAATCCTAAATGGCGAGCTTCCGAAATATTCAGACGGTTCTCAATATCTATGAATCTTTTACAGCAACCAAACTGAAATGTTTTATGTTCATAGAGACTATGAACATATGTTCACCTATAGGACTTTCAGTGACCTGGTGAGCACAAATCCAACATGGCGGCGAAGTATAAATATTTAAATGGACGTTTCTCGCGAATTAACTATCCGAGTGAAATGCTTAAACAAATATTGATCCACTGGCATCTAATTTATTCAATTGTTTGCATAATCACAAGATGGCTGCTGTGCGTAATATTAAAATTTTGTTTTTACTTCTTGTGTTCTAATCATGCGATTGAAGTTTGAATACCACACGTACACAATAATCTTAATGTAATAGTACAAAAATAAAAATCCAACCTGGCGACCATCTGAAATATTTAGACGGTTCTCAATATCTACGAATCTGTTACAGCAATTAAACTGACATTTTGTATGTTGATAGAGGCAATTAACATGAGCAGGATATATGAAAATAGGCTGTATAGTTCTTCATGGAACTACTTGTTTTTCAGCCCTGGTGTCCCTTATCACACTTTTTAAAGAAATATATATCCGTTGACGTTTCAAGTAATGCAAGATTTTTCCTTTACTATTAAGACGATTTGGAAGATTTTGGTTCAGGAGCTTGAGTTTTTGTCGGATGAACTTAGTGTATTACAATGCTACGGCAATCAAGAACAAGTAGTTCCGTGAAGAACTATACAGCCTATTTTCATATATCCTACTTATGTTAAGTGCCACTATCAACATACAAAATTTCAGTTTTATTGCTGTAATAGATTCGTAGATATTGAGAACCGACTAAATATTTCGGATGGTCGCCATGTTGGATTTTAAATATGTAGGTTCTAGAATTATGTACTGTTACATGAAGATTATTGTGTAAGTGTAGCGTTCAAACTTCAATCGCATGATTAGGACGCATAAAGTAGCAAGGAGATTTTAAAATTTCGCACAGTTGCCATCTTGTTGTTATAGAAACAATTGAAATAAATTAGATGCCAGTGGTTTAACATTCGTATAAGGATTTACTGTACCAAGTGTCACTGCACTCGGATGGTTAAATTGCGAGAAACTTTCATGTGAATATTTATACTTCGCGTCGCCGCCATGTTGGATTTGTGATCACCAGGTTATTTAAAGTTCTATAGGTGAACTTAAGTTCATAGCCCCTATAACCATAAAAAAAATCAGTTTGATCGCTATAATAGATTCGTAGATATTCAGAGCCGTCTAAATATTTCGGATGGTCGCCTTGTTGGACTGTTAAATGTTTAGGCCATAGAGTCATGTACCAATAAAGGAAAATTATTGCTTAGGTTCATTATTCAAACTTTCACTTCGATCGCATGATTACGACACAAGATATAAAAACTTAATTTTAAAATTCGCACAGCCGCCATCTTTTGGTTATGTAAACAATTGAACGAACTTAGATGTCGGTGCATTACAAAGTGTATAAACATATACTGTACCAAGTTTTATTGCGTTTGGTTGGTTAAATCACGAGAAACGTCTACTTAAATGTCGTTAATTCGCGTGGCCGCCTTGTTGGTTTTGTAGATACCAGTTTTCCAAAAGTCACATAGGTGAACTTCTAGTAGTTCCCTTTATCACCGTAATAAATTCCAGGGTGATATCGGGAATAGGTTCGGAGATACTGAATGCTGGTGAAATATTTCGCATAGCCGCCATGTTGGATTGGTGAGACATAACGAAATTTGAAGGGCACGGTCGGGGTCACCCGGAATAGTGCTATGAACCTACCGAGTTTCATTGAAATCTCTCCAGCCGTTTAGAAATTATTAGGGGACACACACACACACACTTCACACACAGACACACGGATAAAAGGTGATCTCATAAGCCTATTTTTTCAAAATTGAAAATAGGCTAAAAATCAAGAAACACCTCTTCAATTGTTGTACATGTTTCAGTTTGACAATGAAGCCGTCTTCAGCTAAAAGTTCAATTATGATATCGTTATGTCAAATCTATAAATTACTGATTATGCAAAGAACATTAATTTGCTGTAACTACTGTAAAACTCACAAATAATTATTAAAAGAAATGGATACATTTACAAAGAATGAATTGAAATTTATATACAGGGTGTTTAAAATAGTGTCCGATATTTTAGGAGGTGAAAGTATGCTTCAAAATAAGAATAAAATGACTAATAGACATGGGTGGTACAGTGCCTACTTTTGGGGCAGATGACCTCGTAGTTCCGCCCCTTAAAACAACAATAACTGACTGATTGACAGTGCCTATTTTCTGAGATCTGAACACTTGTTCACAGGATGTGTTCAGTGTGATGTCCATTCAATGCAATGCATCCCTCTGCCTTTAGACATCACAGTGAGTAACCAGAGATCCGAGTAACGTACACTAAAACCACATACCGGTAACTAACCTTGCTTGACAGAGCGCTAAGGCAATGACATATGCACAACCAGACATTCGTTCTCTTTATTCCTTGTCATGTTGAGCTGGATTGCTCCCCCTGTGGCTGGGTTTATTTCGTAGTCTGCACCTCCTATAAACAAGTGTTATTATCTCAGAAAGTAGGCGCTAGGACCCATGTTTATTAGACATTTTATTCATGTTTGAATCCATAATTTCACCTCCAAAAATATCGGACACGTTTTCTAAAGGCCCTGTATATACAGTCTGTCCGTAAAGTCCTGGTGCAGTTATGAACACTTGTTGTGATTAACAGAAACGAAACGAAACGTTGAAACTTGCGTTACAATGGACAGTATCGCAAAGAGTTTCTGTAGTACAACGGCGCACGTGCAGGTGATGACACAACACCACAAACCGCGTAGCAGAAGTGGATCAGGAGACGTCAGTTGAGATGTAGACGGTACAGAGGAAAGATCAGTGTGTTCTGAGGCTTGCTAAATTCGAATACATGACCAAAGTTCAACGTGGATATCGTCCCGTGTACAACGAAGAGCCACCACATAGGAATAACAATAATCGGTGGGATAAGCAATTCACGGATACCGGAAGTTTGTTGAACAAACCCCGTTCTGGTACGCCATCGGTAAGCGATAAATCTCAAATTAAATATCTGGGGTCACTTCTCCAATCGGATGGTGACACGCTCCCAGATATTTGAAGTGGCGCCAAGTTACATGAGTCCTCTTCGATTGGAGGGTGCCAATGTACCTGAAATCTAAAATTTATAAAACCATCATTAGACCAATGGCACTGCATGAAACCGAATGTTGGCCAGCCATAAGGAGACATGAACAACAACTGCATGCCATGTAAATGAAGATGCTTTGCTGGCCAATAGGACTCACAAGACTGGACCACATCAGAAATGAAAATATTGAAATGGTATTTGGTGTGGTCCCAACCCCTGAGAAAATGAGATGGCGACGTAGGCCTACTACGCAGAAGCGGCTCTTCCGTTGTGAGAAGCGCCTTAAACATCAGTCCTGAGGGCCGCAGACCACGAGGGCGACCAAACAAGCGCTGGGTAGACACAATGCGGGAGGATATAGCCTACATGTGACTAAAGTCTCTCCTGAAGATGCACAAGACCGTATCAAGTGCAGAACAGCAGACCCTGCACTTCAGCGGGATAAATGCTAAGAAGAAGAAGAAGAAGAATAAGAAGAAGAAGAAGAAGAAGATTAATGCTAATGAAAAAACTCTGGATTTTTCCCCCAACGGCTCATAACTAATGTAGCATGGCTCGACGACCAAGGGGTAGACTAGCTGAGTCCGTCATTGTTTCCACTTATTTATGTCGGGCTTCAGTTTTACCCTCTTTAATTTCGATCTCCTCAGGGTGTCCTCTTCTGTATTAGGGTGTCTCAGGCTAAGGGCCGTTTTCACCAACTCTTTACTAATGATTAGTTAGTTAATTGCTACGTAACATAAATACGAGAGTTAATGCATGATTATCGTTGATGCATTTCACGAGGCCATTCGGGTTCCTAATTACTAAAATACGCTTTACTGCTCTCACGTATGCGTAGACTGGGTTTCATTCTAGAGAAAAACACTGATAGTCAGTCTGAAAGACCAGGCTTGATATTATTTTAAATGCTACAAATGCTGAGTGAACTCAAAGTCCGTTAGCAAAAAAATAAAATAAAAATAAATAAATAAATAAATAAATAAATAAATAAATACGGTAAAGAATAAAAAAAGAAAAAACAATAAAAATAATAATAAAACAGCAAGTCTAAACCAAGGTCAAAGGAGGTAGCTGGCTGGATGACGTTACGCTCACCAGAGCGCGCGGGGAAAGGAGGAAGCTCAATCAGTACTATGACGTCACACACCTCAGTGCATTCTCGGTACATTTCGTCCCGTCACCGTAACGTAAAGCCAGACCCCAGCGAAGTCGACATCATCATTTAAAATAATACAATTGGCGAACAGGACAAGAAGCGTGTTGCACTGATCGTATTTTGCGATGCTTCCTTGAGATTTTCTGGAACATAATCATACTGAAATGAAATCCACAGCCTGCTTCCAGTCTCCGACCGGGTCAGGAATGGAATGAATGAAGCCCTCATCTAGCGGCGAGGATATGAACTGTGCCGGCTGCCGAGGCCTGACGCACTCCTCTGGGGCAATGATTCAATGAATGACAGATGAAATGAAATGATAGTGCAGAGTGTTGCTGGAATGAAATTTTGACAGGGAAAACCGGAGTACCCGGAGAAAAACCTGTCTGCCTCCGTTTTGTCCAGCACAAATCTCGCATGGAGAGACCGGGATTTGAACCACGGACCCAGCGGTGAGAGGCTGGCGTGCTGCCGCCTAAGCCACGGAGGCTTACGAACATAATCATCATACTAATATATAAAAATGAGATGGTGTGTGTCTGTCTTTCTGTCTGTCTGTCTGTCTGTTACTCAATAACGCAAGAACCACTGGTCCGATTTAAATGAAATTTTGCATGGATGTAGCTGATTTACCAGGTTTACATATAGGATACTTTTGATTACGATATTTTGCACTATTGAAAAATGGCGACTATTTTCATATTTCCATTTAAAAAAAAAGAGAACGCTAAGATATAGCAACCTTTTGATGGCACTACGAGCTTTAAAATTTAATTTTCTATCCGAAATGTCAGGATCACTTTTCGTGTATATCCAACGGTTAGCGAGTTAAACCTACATTTGTGACGTCACTACACCCTTTGGTTTAAAAATTTCATATTTTCATCATCATACTAATATATAACAAGTAGTTCCGTGAAGAACTATACAGCCTATTTTCATATATCCTACTTATGTTAATTGCCACTATTTAACATACACAATTTCAGTTTGATTGCTGTAATAGATTCGTAGATATTGAGAACCGACTAAATATTTCGGATGGTCGCCATGTTGAATTTTATATATGTAGGTCCTAGAGTTATGTACTGTTACATGCAGATTATTGTGAACGTGTGGTATTCAAACTTCAATCGCATAATTAGGACACAAGAAAAAACAAGGAGATTTAAAAATTTTTCACAGCTGCCATCTTGAGGTTATGGAAACAATTGAAATAAATTAGATGCCAGTGGATTAACATTCGGATAAAGATTTACTGTACCAAGTTTCACTGCACGCGGATGGTTAAATTGCGAGAAACGTCCATGTGAATATTTATAATTCGCGTCACCGCCATGTTGGATTTGTGATCACCAGGTTATTTAAAGTCCTATAGGTGAACTTAAGTTCATAGCCCCTATGAACATTAAAAAATGCAGTTTGATTGCTAAAATAGATTCGTAGATATTCAGTATCGTCTAAATATTTCGGATGGTCGCCATATTGGATTGTTAAATGTATAAGCCATAAAGTCATGTACCATTAAAGGGAAATTATTGCGTAGGTTCATTATTCAAACTTTCACTTCGATCGTATGACTACATCACAAGAAATAAAAACTTAATTTTAAAATTCGCACTGCTGCCATCTTGAGGTTATGTAAACAATTGAACTAAATTAGATACCAGTGGATTACAATGTGTATAAATATTTCCTGTACCAGGTTTCAGTGCGCTTGGAACATTAAATCGCGAGAAAGGTCTATTTAAAATGTTCAAATTCGCTTGGCCGCCATGTTCGTTTTGTAGTTAACCGGTTTTTGAAAATCTTATAGATGGACTTCCAGTAGTGCCCTTTATCTCAGTACAAAATTTTAGGGAGATACCGCTAATAGTTTCAGAGATATAGAATGCCGGTGAAATATTTCGCACATCCGCCATCTTGTGATTATGTAAATAATTGAACGAAGTTAGATGTCGGTGCATTACAATGTATATAAACATATACTGTACGAAGTTTCATTGCGTTTGGTTGGTCAAATCGCGAGAAACGTCTATTTAAAAGTCGCAAATTCGCTTGGCCGCCATGTTCGTTTTGTAGTTACCAGGTTTTCAAAAGTCACATAAGTGAACTTATAGGTGCACCCTCTATCACCATAGAAAATGTCAGGGTAATATCGGTAATAGATTCGGAGATATTGAATGCTGGTGAAATATTTCGCACAGCCGCCATGTTGGATTGGTGAGTCGTAACAAAATTTGAAGGGCACGGTCGAGGTCGCCGGGAATTGTGCTATGAACTTTCCGAGTTTCATTGAAATCGCTCCTGCCGTTTAGATTTTATTAGGGGGGGGACACACACGAATCACACACACACAGACACACACACACGGACAAAAGGTGATCTCATAAGCCTATTTTTTTTTTTCAAAATTGAAAATAGGCTAAACATGAGATGGTGTGTGTCTGTCTGTCTGTCTGTCTGTCTGTCTGTTACTCAATAACGCAAGAACCACTGGTCCGATTTAAATGAAATTTTGCATGGATGTAGCTGATTTACCAGGTTTACATATAGGATACTTTTGATTACGATATTTTGCACTATTGAAAAATGGCGACTATTTTCATATTTCCATTTCAAATAAAAAGAGAACGCTAAGATATAGCAACCTTTTGATGGCACTACGAGCTTTAAAATTTAATTTTCTATCCGAAATGTCCTTATCACTTTTCGTGTATATCCAACGGTTAGCGAGTTAAACCTACATTTGTGACGTCACTACACCCTTTGGTTTAAAAATTTCATATTTTCATCATCATACTAATTTATAACAAGTAGTTCCGTGAAGAACTATACAGCCTATTTTCATATATCCTACTTATGTTAATTGCCACTATTTAACATACACAATTTCAGTTTGATTGCTGTAATAGATTCGTAGATATTGAGAACCGACTAAATATTTCGGATGGTCGCCATGTTGGATTTTATATATGTAGGCCCTAGAGTTATGTACTGTTACATGCAGATTATTGTGAACGTGTAGTATTCAAACTTCAATCGCATAATTAGGACACAAGAAAAAACAAGGAGATTTAAAAATGTTTCACAGCTGCCATATTGAGGTTATGGAAACAATTGAAATAAATTAGATGCCAGTGGATTAACATTCGGATAAAGATTTACTGTACCAAGTTTCACTGCACGCGGATGGTTAAATTGCGAGAAACGTCCATGTGAATATTTATAATTCACGTCACCGCCATGTTGGATTTGTGATCACCAGGTTATTTAAAGTCCTATAGGTGAACTTAAGTTCATAGCCCCTATGAACATTAAAAAATGCAATTTGATTGCTAAAATAGATTCGTAGATATTCAGTATCGTCTAAATATTTCGGATGGTCGCCATGTTGGATTGTTAAATGTATAGAAGATAGAGTCATGTACCATTAAAGGGAAATTATTGCGTAGCTTCATTATTCAAACTTTCACTTCGATCGCATGACTACATCACAAGAAATAAAAACTTAATTTTAAAATTCGCACTGCCGCCATCTTGAGGTTATGTAAACTATTGAACTAAATTAGATACCAGTGGATTACAATGTGTATAAATATTTCCTGTACCAGGTTTCAGTGCGCTTGGAACATTAAATCGCGAGAAAGGTCTATTTAAAATGTTCAAATTCGCTTGGCCGCCATGTTCGTTTTGTAGTTAACTGGTTTTTGAAAATCTTATAGATGGACTTCCAGTAGTGCCCTTTATCTCAGTACAAAATTTTAGGGAGATACCGCTAATAGTTTCAGAGATATAGAATGCCGGTGAAATATTTCGCACATCCGCCATCTTGTGATTATGTAAATAATTGAACGAAGTTAGATGTCGGTGCATTACAATGTATATAAACATATACTGTACGAAGTTTCATTGCGTTTGGTTGGTCAAATCGCGAGAAACGTCTATTTAAAAGTCGCAAATTCGCTTGGCCGCCATGTTCGTTTTGTAGTTACCAGGTTTTCAAAAGTCACATAAGTGAACTTATAGGTGCACCCTCTATCACCATAGAAAATGTCAGGGTAATATCGGTAATAGATTCGGAGATATTGAATGCTGGTGAAATATTTCGCACAGCCGCCATGTTGGATTGGTGAGTCGTAACAAAATTTGAAGGGCACGGTCGAGGTCGCCGGGAATTGTGCTATGAACTTTCCGAGTTTCATTGAAATCGCTCATGCCGTTTAGATTTTATTAGGGGGGGACACACACGAATCACACACACACAGACACACACACACGGACAAAAGGTGATCTCATAAGCCTATTTTTTTTCAAAATTGAAAATAGGCTAAAAATGAGATGGTGTGTGTCTGTCTGTCTGTCTGTCTGTTACTCAATAACGCAAGAACCACTGGTCCGATTTAAATGAAATTTTGCATGAATGTAGCTGATTTACCAGGTTTACATATAGGATACTTTTGATTACGATATTTTGCACTATTGAAAAATGGCGACTATTTTCATATTTCCATTTCAAATAAAAAGAGAATGCTAAGATATAGCAACCTTTTGATGGCACTACGAGCTTTAAAATTTAATTTTCTATCCGAAATGTCAGGATCACTTTTCGGGTATATCCAACGGTTAGCGAGTTAAACCTACATTTGTGACGTCACTACACCCTTTGGTTTAAAAATTTCATATTTTCATCATACTTATATATAAAAATGAGATGGTGTGTGTCTGTCTTTCTGTCTGTCTGTTACTCAATAACGCAAGAACCACTGGTCCGATTTAAATGAAATTTTGCATGGATGTAGCTGATTTACCAGGTTTATATATAGGATACTTTTGTTTACGATATTTTGCACTATTGAAAAATGGCGACTATTTTCATATTTCCATTTCAAATAAAAAGAGAACGCTAAGATATAGCAACCTTTTGATGACACTACGAGCTTTAAAATTTAATTTTCTATCCGAAATGTCCTTATCACTTTTCGTGTATATCCAACGGTTAGCGAGTTAAACCTACATTTGTGACGTCACTACACCCTTTGGTTTAAAAATTTCATATTTTCATCATCATACTAATTTATAACAAGTAGTTCCGTGAAGAACTATACAGCCTATTTTCATATATCCTACTTATGTTAATTGCCACTATTTAACATACACAATTTCAGTTTGATTGCTTTAATAGATTCGTAGATATTGAGAACCGACTAAATATTTCGGATGGTCGCCATGTTGGATTTTATATATGTAGGCCCTAGAGTTATGTACTGTTACATGCAGATTATTGTGAACGTGTAGTATTCAAACTTCAATCGCATAATTAGGACACAAGAAAAAACAAGGAGATTTAAAAATGTTTCACAGCTGCCATCTTGAGGTTATGGAAACAATTGAAATAAATTAGATGCCAGTGGATTAACATTCGGATAAAGATTTACTGTACCAAGTTTCACTGCACGCGGATGGTTAAATTGCGAGAAACGTCCATGTGAATATTTATAATTCGCGTCACCGCCATGTTGGATTTGTGATCACCAGGTTATTTAAAGTCCTATAGGTGAACTTAAGTTCATAGCCCCTATGAACATTAAAAAATGCAATTTGATTGCTAAAATAGATTCGTAGATATTCAGTATCGTCTAAATATTTCGGATGGTCGCCATGTTGGATTGTTAAATGTATAGGCCATAGAGTCATGTACCATTAAAGGGAAATTATTGCGTAGCTTCATTATTCAAACTTTCACTTCGATCGCATGACTACATCACAAGAAATAAAAACTTAATTTTGAAATTCGCACTGCCGCCATCTTGAGGTTATGTAAACTATTGAACTAAATTAGATACCAGTGGATTACAATGTGTATAAATATTTCCTGTACCAGGTTTCAGTGCGCTTGGAACATTAAATCGCGAGAAAGGTCTATTTAAAATGTTCAAATTCGCTTGGCCGCCATGTTCGTTTTGTAGTTAACCGGTTTTTGAAAATCTTATAGATGGACTTCCAGTAGTGCCCTTTATCTCAGTACAAAATTTTAGGGAGATACCGCTAATAGTTTCAGAGATATAGAATGCCGGTGAAATATTTCGCACATCCGCCATCTTGTGATTATGTAAAAAATTGAACGAAGTTAGATGTCGGTGCATTACAATGTATATAAACATATACTGTACCAAGTTTCATTGCGTTTGGTTGGTCAAATCGCGAGAAACGTCTATTTAAAAGTCGCAAATTCGCTTGGCCGCCATGTTCGTTTTGTAGTTACCAGGTTTTCAAAAGTCACATAAGTGAACTTATAGTAGTTCCCTCTATCACCATAGAAAATGTCAGGGTAATATCGGTAATAGTTTCGGAGATATTGAATGCTGGTGAAATATTTCGCACAGCCGCCATGTTGGATTGGTGAGTCGTAACAAAATTTGAAGGGCTCGGTCGAGGTCGCCGGGAATAGTGCTATGAACTTTCCGAGTTTCATTGAAATCGCTCCAGCCGTTTAGATTTTATTAGGGGGGGACACACACACGAATCACACACACACGCACACACACACGGACAAAAGGTGATCTCATAAGCCTATTTTTTCAAAATTGAAAATAGGCTAAAAATGAGATGGTGTGTGTCTGTCTTTCTGTCTGTCTGTCGGTTACTCAATAACGCAAGAACCACTGGTCCGATTTAAATGAAATTTTGCATGGATGTAGCTGATTTACCAGGTTTACATATAGCATACTTTTGATTACGATATTTTGCACTATTGAAAAATGGCGACTATTTTCATATTTCCATTTCAAATAAAAAGAGAACGCTAAGATATAGCAACCTTTTGATGGCACTACGAGCTTTAAAATTTAATTTTCTATCCGAAATGTCAGGATCACTTTTCGTGTATATCCAACGGTTAGCGAGTTAAACCTACATTTGTGACGTCACTACACCCTTTGGTTTAAAAATTTCATATTTTCATCATCATCATACTAATATATAAAAATGAGATGGTGTGTGTCTGTCTTTCTGTCTGTCTGTTACTCAATAACGCAAGAACCACTGGTCCGATTTAAATGAAATTTTGCAAGTATGTAGCTGATTTACCAGGTTTACATATAGGATACTTTTGTTTACGATATTTTGCACTATTGAAAAATGGCGACTATTTTCATATTTCCATTTCAAATAAAAAGAGAACGCTAAGATATAGCAACCTTTTGATGGCACTATGAGCTTTAAAATTTAATTTTCTATCTGAAATGTCCTTATCACTTTTCGTGTATATCCAACGGTTAGCGAGTTAAACCTACATTTGTGACGTCACTACACCCTTTGGTTTAAAAATTTCATATTTTCATCATACTAATATATAAAAATGAGATGGTGTGTGTCTGTCTTTCTGTGTGTCTGTTACTCAATAACGCAACAACCACTGGTCCGATTTAAATTAAATTTTGCATGGATGTAGCTGATTTACCAGGTTTACATATAGGATACCGAACCCTTATTGATCTTCGATAAATAAGTATTCATATTTATTATTATTATTACTACGGCCCAGGCAGCACTTAAGGAAGTCGACTTGGATATAAGGGAGGCCAGCATTTCGTAATGATTGCAACAGGAGGTGAGCTGGTAGCTATTCTTGGGGAACGGCCAGAATTAGTCGAGTTCAAGGCCAAATTGTGCAACTACTGTACCAAAATTGAAGACATAAAGGAAGAATCACGAGGTACTCGCAACGAACATACGATTGAATCAGCCAATCGCAAGAGACCAAGCCATGACCACGAGGTGGACAGCGTCAGTAGTAAAAAGCCCGCGGAAGTGTGTATCTAAAGAACCGCCGAACGGATTAATCTCCGCTCGAGTGATTTGAGACGTTTGATTTATTTGGAGAAGAATGACACTAGCCCCATCTTTGTGAGACAAAAACTCTGGAAGTTTTTATCCGACTCCGCCCCACTCCTCCGCCCCTGTCAGTTTCTAATAAATAGTGTGGCCTGACGCCACTCGAAGTCTATTCTTTGTGGAGCCTTCAGAGGCTTACTTCACGACAGTTTGTATTGTGATTTTTGACGCTCGAATTTATCTAAGTCTTATTTTGTGGAGCCTTCAGAGGCTGACTTCACGCCAGTTTATATTGTGATTTTGACGCTCGAATTTATCTAAGTCATTCGTTTTGGAGCCTTCAGAGGCTGACTTCACGCCAGTTTGTACTGTGATTTTTACGCTCTAAAATTAGTGAAGTTAATTTATTTTGTGAGCTCCGATGAGCTAAAGTCACAGCGATTGCTGTATCGAACTTTAAAAGCTATAATACATTTTGTTTTATTCTGGAATCAACCTTATTGTGTGAGCTAAATATTTCACGCCAGTGCGTGATAACTTGTAACATTCATTTAAAGACGACGAGTTCAGCTCTAAGGGGGAAGTATTGTATCACCCTAATTAGCGCTCACCGGAGCCGAAGTCCAGAGTACAGGACGGAAATACCGAGCGAGATAGCGACTGCTAGTGCAGCCAGGACCTTGAACTTGTTAACGAGCCAGTGGCGCGGACTCGAGATGTATATTTTATGTACAAATTGCAGTGTATTTTATATGTGTTTTTATGGTGCGTGTGTGCGATATATTTAGGGCCAGTCTTCGCTATTAATCGCATTAGGACTATTGTGGGTGAATTGAGTAGCCTGCAAGCGATTATAGATAGGTAAAATAATTAACATTGAACTTTTCTGCCAAGGAGTCGATACCAAGATGATCAGCACGTGGTTTGAAGTTGGGATGAGCTTCAACAAATCAACGCAGACGACTACTATGGAGTGCTAATTTGTCCATAGGGCAATGGGTTGAGGAGGATGTCCTTAGTTCTACAAGCAGAAGCGGTGATGTACTAAAATTGGATTATTTCAATTATGTAGTTAGATTTGGCCGGGGAACTTTGTAAATAGTCATGTTTTCTTTTCTTGTTGTTTAGAGTTTTTTTCTTGCACCGACACTATATGTTTTAAATGTCCGTTGGCGCGTGGCCAAAGTGTTTGTTTGATATTTTGTTTTTCCTTGAGTCATACGTAATGTGCGCGGCGTGCGTGCGTGATTTTTATCCTTGCAAATGCGGAACCCGTTACATTCGACAAATGGTGCTTTATTAACGTTAATATTTGAATTAGGAATTGGAGGAAATTATTGTAAGATATTTTGCTGAACAGGTTATTATTCATATTAGGGTTGCCAAGCGCACCAACTTAAAAGTAATTTGTAGAACACCTTCGTTCTAATTTTGATAGATTTTTCTTGAGTCCTTTTCAGGTGACTAGTCACGGCATAGAACGGTGGCGCCAGCATGTGGATATTATTTGTGTCTTTTTATTTCAGGGTCTGTCAAAACCCATACGTGTGATTCTGTGTGTGTTAATGTGTCTAGTGTGTGTTGATTCTACGTGAGGAGGGGGTAGTTGTCCCACCGCTCTCATATTTTTGCTGCTGTTGTATTTTTTGATGGAAAGACAGGGTGCTCTTGGGAGACTGCTGATTCTTGTCCATATATTTTTTTCTGACACACACATGTATTATTGTGCTTTGGGGCACACTTCTTCGAGATTCGACCCCATGTTCTGGGAGGTCGAGGTATTGACACGTGGGTTGACAGACATGCAGAGTTCCACAAACCGCCCGTTTTGCCTGTGACTTATTTGATAGGCAGTCCTATTTGTCCGACTGATCCCTGTAAGCTTTCATGTAGCAAACCTGTTCATTGTGATGGTGATTTGTTTAAGCCATAATTAATTGGGGAGTTCGCCATGTGTGTAACGGCTTGTCGTATGTTGCATGGGTAAAATATTGTATTATTAACGTAAATGTTGGCTGTTTGCCTATTGCTTTGTTTATGACTCGATTCATGTAATTTTGTGTGTCACACCCGTGTGGTGTAGTGGTAGAGTACTTGTAAATTTTGACAGCGGTCATTTGTGTATTTTTTCTATTGGTCACGTGTTAATGTACTTGTGTTGATTTGTGTGAGAAGTCCTAAGTTTTTAGGCAGTAAACGTTGCTACGGCAATTTGATTCCAATTTCACACGGAAATGTTGTGTTTGTTTATAGTAGATTTAGGAAGTGTCGGTTTAATTTTAAGTATTGTTGTTGTGTTCCCCCGTGTCGGTCTAGCTCTAAGAAATGTGGATTCGTTGTCTGAAGGATTATTCTGGATGATAACGAATCACGCATTCAAAGTACACATCGTGATGCATGTAGAACGGCATACGCACTTATATGGTCACTTTTGTATTTTTATCTTAGGGACACTTGGTCCAGGTAATTAATCACTCCAGAGATATCGCCTAGTTTTTGGCATTTTTATTAAATGGGAGTCAGCTGGGAGTTTTTGTTGTTAATTGTTTATGTGTAAATATGGTGATTTGTTATTAAATTCAGTTGTTTTAACCCTGGCTTCACTCTTTCCTGCATGTTATTTTGTTATATGTTACCCTGCAAGTTAATGAAGCGCCCTGACAGCAACTTACGAATATGAACCGTTACACCCCCCGAAACTGAGTCTCATATGCTTCTTTGCAAGGGTTCAATACTTTTGATTACGATATTTTGCACTATTGAAAAATGGCGACTATTTTATATTTCCATTTCAAATAAAAAGAGAACGCTATAATATAGCAACCTTTTGATGGCACTACGAGCTTTAAAATTTAATTTCCTATCCGAAAGGTCCTTATCACTTTTCGTGTATCTCCAACAGTTAGCGAGTAAAACCTACGTTTGTGACGTCACTACACCCTTTGGTTTCAAAATTTCATATTTCCATTTCAAATAAAAAGAAAACGCTAAGAAATAGCAAACTTTTGATGGTATACACGAGCTTTAGCATTTAATTTTCTATCCAAAAGGTTCTTAACACTTTTCGTGTATCTCCGACGGTTAGCGAGTAAAACCTAAATTTGTGCAATAAAACACGGTCAACACCGAGCGGTGCAGTATATCTCTACATATATAAAAGAGAATTTTTTTTTCTTCTGAATTTCTACGGAAATTTGAGTTATTTACACGTTTCAGACTGTTTTATGATAGATGCGCGCGAAAATAATGTTTTGGTCTGTCTGTCTGTCTGTTTGTTTGATTGTCTGTGGACAACTTTGTTCCCTTATAACTCGAGAACGTCTGGGTGTATCAACGTAAAATTTGGTATAGATATCCATCAGGGGCACGACACTGATCATTGATGTAACCCTTCTCCGTACATCTCATAAAAGAGGGCCTACTCCCTTAAAATACATGCTGAAATTGGAGTAGAAGGACGAGACAAAGCTCATTTTCAGCCCCTCAATGTGAGAGACAAAACTTGGGGGCCCTAAAAGCACATTTTAAGGTCCTACGTCCAACCGTTTTTGAGATATTCCCAGAAAACTAATTTAATTTAATAAACTAATGAACGAATGCAAGCCGATAACCATGGCAACAGATTATCAGAGGTCCATCTATTGCTGTAAGACGCAATACAATTGCATTAATTACATTAGTGTGAAAGTTTGCAAACGGTTAGATGGTTATTATGGAACCAAATTAAGCTGTAAATTTCATCAATACGTAAAATGCGCTTAAGGGGGTCAAGGGGTAGTCTAGAATTTTTCACGCGATTTACATCTGCGGGGGTGGTATGGCAGGTCTATTATATTCCTATCCCTATATTATATTATTATTATTAATATTATATTATGGTGAACAACGACGAGACAAAGCCCCTCGGTGCCAGAAATAAAACTCGAGGGTCCTCGAAAACTACATTATAAGGCTCTAAAACCAACAGTTTCTGAAACATTCCCAGAAAACTAATTAAATTTAATTTATGTTCGACCCTCACTATTATGTGTCAGATAACTGTATCATAATGATGGTCATTATAACACTGTTTTCCATTATGATACAGTTTCTCCAGCCAATCAGAGCTCGTTCATTGACCAATTAGGTAACGATAACTTCGCGCATGCGCTCAAAATCCAACATGTCGGACATAAACACAACATCGAACTATAATAAATTACCGATATGGAATACCCACCGTCCATATGTTCGCGTAAATAAACTGGCGAATATGAGACAAGAAATAGCACTGTACCTTAAAATCACCAACACTAATTTCTACACAGCGCATTGTCTTCAACTGACACCGGTGACAATATTACTGAGGGATGGCAGATGTAAACATATGGTTTGCATATGGCATTGCAAACACACAGAGCGCATGCGTCGGTCGTTCAAAGCTCTTGAAAGGCAGAGATATAACACCCAACGCTCGCTCTGCGATCACAAAATTCCAGTAGCTGACTCTCAACAGATATTTATGAATATTTATGTTAAAACATATAATAAAGTTATAATTATCGTCGAACATAAACAGTCGTATGCAACTCGCCTATAATGGTAATTAAGACACTCGTATGGAAATTATAAAACTCGCATACGCTCGTTTAATAAAAAATACTCGTGTCTTAATTATAGCCATTATAGGCTCGTTGCATAATGTACTATTAACAAACTAATGAAGGAATGCAAATCGGTAACCATGAGAACATTATCTCAAGAGGTGGCATCCAACTTTCCATCTATTTCATTAAGAAGCAATTTATTACATTTATTACATTTATTACATTTCTGTGAAAGTTTGCAAATATAAGGTTATCACGGAACCAACGTAGACTGTATAGTTCATCAATGCAATTAAGGGGGTCAAGGGGTAACCTAGGATTTTTTCATGCAATTTTCAATGCGACATATAGTACAGAAGGTCTATTATATCTCCAAACAAGAACATTATTTTCAAAAATTCCTGAATTGAATCAGCATTTTTTGCGGCTTTTAGGAATTTGGGCCATTTGAGACTAAAGAACCTGAATTTTCATGCACCACAAGCTTTTATAATTTATGATAGAGGTCTTCCTGTGTATGGGGAACCAACACAACGTAGAGGGTCTGTTTTTATGTGACGTGTATTGCGTTTCATCTACAAGGCTTTCAATTCTATTTCATGTCAGGAAGTACACGTTAGGTGAATTTAGTTTGAGAGCACATTTTAACTAATCTTTTTCTTTTTGTCGACATACGGGTTCATCGTAAGGATGATTTTCTTTGATACTGTGTGGTAGATATACCCATATTTGGATTTCTGGGTGATATGTTGTAGACAATAGTATTGTCTGTCTGTCTTTCTGTGTATCCTTATGTATGCCTATAACTCATGTTCGGATGCTTGGTGCATCGTAAAATTAGGTATGGTAAACATGAGTCAATACACCAATCATTTATAAAACTCTTCTCCGTACATTTCATACAGTAGAAGGGTGGATATCGGGATAAACTTCTCAAAATACATGCTAAAATAGGCGAAATATAAAAATTATCCTAGAAGGACGACCAAAGCATATGTTGCACTTCTCAATGTGAGACACAAAATTTGCGAGTCTATAAAGGGACTCCGAAAACCACAATATAAGGCCCTTAAATTAACAGTGTGTGTGATATTCCCAGAAAACTAACTTCGTTTTGAAAAATTTATGAAGGAATTACAAGCCGCTAACCATTGCAACAGTAGCTCAATTGATAATGTCTGGTGCGTCTCTAAAAGCAACAGTACTTAAAAGGGACGTAACACCAATAACATTATTATTATTATTATTATTATAATGTCTGGTGTTAACACCGAACACCGTTCGAAGAACGGGTACTTCTGCTAGTACTAATATATAAAAATGAGATGGTGTGTGTCTGTCTGTCTGTCTGTCTGTCTGTTACTCAATAACGCAAGAACCACTGGTCCGATTTAAATGAAATTTTGCATAGATGTAGCTGATTTACCAGGTTTACATATAGGATACTTTTGATTTCGAAATTTTGCACTATTAAAAAATGGCGACCATTTTAGTGACGTCACTAGACCCTTTGGTTTCAAAATTTCATATTTCCATATCAAATAAAAAGAGAATGGTAGGAAATAGCAAACTTTCGATGGCATATACGAGCTTTAAAATTTAATTTCCTATCCGAAAGGTCCTTATCACGTTTCGTGTATCTCCAACAGTTAGCGAGTAAAACCGACATTTGTGACGTCACTACACCCTTTGGTTTCAAAATTTCATATTTCCTTTTCAAATAAAAAGAGAACGCTAAGAAATAGCAAACTTTTGATGGTATACATGAGCTTTAACATTTAATTTTCTATCGGAAAGGTCCTTATCACTTTTCGTATATCTCCAACGGTTAGCGAGTAAAACCAAAATCTGTGCAATAAAACACGGTCAACACCGAGCGGTGCAGTAGATCTCTCTATATAGAAAAATGAAAATGTGTGTTTTTCTCTGAATTTCTACGGAAATTTGAGTTGTTTACGCGTTTCAAACTGTTTTATGATGGATGCGCGCGAAAATATTTTTTTTTTACTGTCTGTTTGTCTGTGGACAAATTTGTTCCCTTATAACTCGAGAACGGCTGGGTGTATCAACGTAAAATTTGGTACAGATATCCATCAGAGGCAGGACACTAATCATTGATGTAACTCTTCTCCGTACCTCTCATAAAAGGGGGCATACCCCCTTAAAATACATGCTGAAATAGGCGTAGAAGGACGAGAAAAAGCTCATTTTTAGCACCTCATGTGAGAGACAAAACTCGTGGAAAAAACACATTTTAGGGCCCTAAAACCAACCATGTTTTGAGATATTCCCAGAAAACTAATTTCATTTAATAAACTAATGAACGAATGCAAGCCAGTAACCATGGCAACAGATTCTCAGGTCCATCTATTGCTGTAAGACGCAATGCAATTCCATTAATTACATTAGTGTGAAAGTTTGCAAACGGCTAGAAGGGTATCACAGAACCAAATAAGCTGTAAAATTCATCAATACGTATAATACGCTTAAGGGGGTCAAGGGGTACTCTAGATTTTTTTCACGCGATTTACACCTGCGGGTGTGGTATGGCAGGTCTATTATATTCCTATCCCTATATTATATTATTATTATTAGTAGTAGTAGTAGTATTATATTATGGCGTACAACGACGAGACAAAGCCCCTCGGTGCCAGAAACAAAACTCGGGGGCCCTAAAGGGTCCTCGAAAACTAAATTATAAGGCTCTAACTCCAACAGTTTCTGAAATATTCCCGGAAAACTAATTGAATTTAACATACTAATGAAGGAATGCAAATCGGTAACCATGACAACATTATCCAACTTTACATCTATTTCTGTAAGAAGCAATGTCACTCCATTTGTTAACATTTCTGTGAAAGTTTGCAAATGGCTATAAGGTTATCATGGAACCAACGTAGACTGTATAATTCATCAATGCAATTAAGGGGGTCAAGTGGTAACCTAGAATTTTTTCATGCAATTTTCACGTGCGACATATAGTACAGAAGGTCTATTATATCTCCAAACAGCAACATTATTTCCTAAAATTCCTGAATTGAATCAGCATTTTTTGCGGCTTTTAGGAATTAGGGCCATTTGAATTTTCATGCACCATAAGCCTTTATAATTTATGAAAGGGGTCTTCCTGTGTATGGGGACCTAACCCAACGTAGAGGGTAAGTTCTTATGTGACATGTATTGCGTTTCGTCTACGAGGCTTTCAATTCTATTTGACGTCAGGAAGTATACGTTAGGTGAATTTAGTTTGAGAGCACATTTTAACTAATCTTTTTTTTGGTCGACATACGGGTTCATCGTAAGGATGATTTTGATTGATACGTATGGTAGATATACCCATATTTGGACATCTGGGTGATACGTTGTAGACAATAGAATCGTCTGTCTGTCTTTCTGTGTAACTTTATTTACGCCTATAACTCGTGTTCGGATGCTTGGTGCATCGTAAAGTTAGGTATGGTAACCATGAGTCAATACACCAATCATTTATAAAACTCTTCACCGTACTTTTCACACAGTAGAAGGGTGCATATAGGGAAAACTTCTCAAAATACATGCTGAAATAGGCGAAATACAAAATTATCCTAGAAGGACGACCAAAGCATATGTTGCGCTTCTCAATATGAGACACAAAATTCGGGAGTCTATAAAGGGTCTCCGAAAACCACATTTTAAGGCCCTTAAATTAACAGTGTGTGTGATATTCCCAGAGAACTAACTTCGTTCTGATAAACTTATGAAGGAATGACAAACCCCTAACCATTGCAACAGTAGCTCAATAGATAATGTCTGGTGTTAACACCGAACACCGTTCGAAGAACGGGTACTTCTGCTAGTTACAGTATCAAGGAAGGGAACTACAGAAGACCTTATTCATGGCAAAAGCTTAAAATGATATGTACAAAGTATTTCGGAGAACTGGCAGTTGTGTGAATAGATAGCTTAATAGGACTCGCTCTCCGTGTGGTCTTCGTATCACAGGAACTTGCGTTGTAGACTGAGTTTATTATACAGCGCTAGAAGGAGTTCGAATCCCACTTCCGATATGCTATTTTTAAAATTTCTGTATTCTTCTATCTTGGTATTAAACAGGTAAGATCCCTCCCTATATTATTCTGCTAAGGTCCCATTCCAGTTTTGTACCGAAAATAAGGTCCCATTAACACCAACCTATACGGGGTACCTACAGGTTCAGCATAACCCAATGCGTAAGCGAAACGCACTCACTCTTTAAATGCCTCACAATTAAATAAATACCTTAAAACATGTATATTTACAATGAAATAATGAAAGAATGCATCACGGTAACCATGGTAACAGAATCTCACAGGTCCATCTATTTCTGTAAGACGCAATGCAATTCCAATTATTACATTACTGTGAAAGTTTCTAGACGGTTATAAGGTTATCACTGAACCAAATTAAGCTGTAAAATTCATCAATACATACAGTATAATGCGCTTACGGGGGTCAAGGGGCACTCTAGAATTTTGTTCACGCAATTTGCACGTGTGGGTGTGGTACGAAAGGTCTTTTACACCCGACTATAAAGGGTCTCAGAAAACTACATTTAAAGGCCCTCAAATTAACAGTGTCTGTGATATTCCCTGTAAACTAACTTCACTCTGATATACCAATGAAGGAATGACAAACCCCTAACCACTGCACCAGTAGCTGAATTGATAAAGTCTGATTATTCATACCAAGGATAAATCAGTCATAGCATTCATGATTGAAATTTTGCTAAGTGTACTCCTTACAACTAGAATATTCGCGGGCGAAGCCGCGACGGGTAATGCTAATATTTTATAATTTCATTGGCATAAACATATGTATATTCATACTAGCAACCCGCCCCGGCATCGCCCGGGAACAGTTATGAATACATTACGTGATAAGCGCTCTTCTTTCAATGTCAATGAACTACGACCTATATCCGTTTTACGTCTCGGCATGATGGGTTAAAATCATTGACTGGACTATTCATTATATCATCATGGAGATGCAAGTGCAACGAATTCTTGTCAGACGTAATTTAAGAATGGCGAGGTGCATGAAACACAAATCCCCCTTCCGTCAAATCTTAACTTGACTGTGTATTTTGCGGAACGAAAAGTTTACAGGCGAAATGAAGAGAAGCCGAGTTCTACATCCAGGAAAACTCCGAACACAACCACTCATCTCTGAAGTCTTAACTCAACACGACTCAACAGTTTGCTGCTGGCTGTATCTGGGGTAATAGGCTCGCCCGCTAGCTAGGCTGTAACTTGGGAGATAGGCTCGCCCCTAACTAGCTCGTAAACTGTCACCTAAGTAATTGAATGGAAACTGTTGGAAGAAATGAAAACGTAAAAACACTTATAGTGGGCAATTCATTGAAGATAAAGATATGCTCTCGCGGCCTTCTTTTGTAGAACTATTCATGCTGAACAATTCTTACACTCATAGTATATTGATATTTTTTTAACGGTTTGTCCTGTGTAAGCTTAAAAAGCGCACGGACGCCAGGTCTTTTTTTCTGACTTTTTCACTGAAATCGTTACTGTTTGGTTTCCTTTGAACATAGATATCCTTTACAGAATGGTGAAAACCGCATCAAAATCCATCCAGTGATTCTCGGGATTACCCGTGACATCCAGCAATCGGGACTTTATTTTATACTAAGTAGAGATGCATGAAAGTTGCTGTGAAACTCGGAAACAAGGGAAACAAGATCCGATACATTTACAAAGAACAACCGCTATCCTTAGTCAACACCAACTTCTTTGGATTGCATCTTCCTGTGGCGGTATCTGGTGTCAAATTGTGTTACTACCGCCACACCAGCCCCCCTCAGAGTTGAGGGATGCACGAGGTAGAGGTCGGCTGATTCCCTCCACTTCAACTCTGCTTTAGAGAGTTGAGTGGTCCCACTTTGTAACCCACACTCTAGGTACTCAGTCTTCTTGACGTTAAGTCGCAGGCCTTACCTGTCCAAGGAGTCTTTCCAACGTTGGACTAGGTGTTGCAAATCTTGACGGGAATCACAGGCGACCATAACATCATCATCAAGGGTGTGGTGTTAACACAGAGGATGAACAGAGGAAGAAAGTAATACATCGCAATACAATTAATTTATCCGCACTATTGACGCTATATTCAATTTACTTCACCCATATTTACTGACACGTATCAAACAAACAAAAATATATCCAATTAGCTATGCAGATGATATTTTTAAATGTTGAAGATCGAAAACCTGAATTAATAATTGTATTAAAATATGATATTGTATAAATGCACAAAAAATCAGGGTAATCAGGGTAACCACTGTTACGCAAAATGTACAGTCATCACTTCTCACTTATTGGCCAGAGCCGCAAGCCAAATAATAATACGAGGAGAAAAGGAAGGAAGCTTTTAGTTTTACGTGACCGGTAATCATGCGATCATGAGCCACGGGACCTCCTTTTTACGTGAAATCCGAACCCCAGGAGATGGCATTTCACTTCGTAATACGAAGAGTGAACATAGTTATATCTTCTTCTTCTTCTTCTTCTTATGGTTTGTATCCGTTCCGGATGTTGGCTACCATCTTGACAGTGCTGTTCCTATCACTTGCAGCTCGGAATAATTCAGTAGATGTTTTTTAGGTCCAGCCTGTGAGATTTTTTAACCAGGATATTCTTCTTCGTCCAACACTTCTATTCCCTGGTATTTTTCCTTGAAGAATAGACTGTATCAGATGGTACTTGGCGGCATTCTTCATGGTGTGTCCTAGGTATTGGATTTTCCTGATTTTCACGTTGGTTAATACTTCCTTAGTTTTTCATTTTTTGGAAAACCTCATCATTTGTGATATGGTCTGTCTATGGTCTCTGCAATATCCTTCTGTACAGCCACATTTCAAAAGCATCTAACCGTTTACATAAAGACTCTGTCAGAGTCCATATCTCAGCACCGTAAAAAAGAGTAGAGAACACAACGCAAAAGCCTGATTTTCGTAGTCATTGTCAGCCCATGATGTTTGAACAAATTCCGCTTCTTATTGAAAGTTGTCCGTGCTTTTACAATTCGAGACCTCACCTCATTCCAAGGGTCCCATTGATCATTTATGGTAGTGCCAAGGTATATATACTTACGCACATGTGCAATGGGTTTCTGGTCTATATTTAGTTTGCATGCAGAGACTTTGATTTTACTAATGACCAACACTTTTGTCATCTGAAGGTTTATATCTAAACCACATTCATGGCCTTTTTGGGATAACTTTATCAATGATATGTTGCAGGCTTTCTTGACTATCCGCAAAAATCACAGTGTCATCGGCATGTCGAATGTTATTTATTCAGTTACCATTTAAGAGCACTCCCATCTCAACATCCTCTAGAGCTTCTTTAATGATATATTCCGAATAGTTGTTAAATAACAATGGAGACAATCCAACAGCCCTGTCTTACACCTCTTAGAATATCTATATCTTCCGTGTTCTCGTTACCCAACCTTACATAAGCAGATTGATTGCAGTACAAGTTCACAAATATTCGTAAATCTTTATCATCTAAGCCAATCTTTTGTAAAATTTCTATCATCTCATGATGTCTTACTCTATCGAAAGCCTTTTGATAGTCAATAAAGCAGGCATATATATCGCAGTTCACATCACGGCACCTTTGAAAGAATACTTGAATGCTAAATAGGGCTTCACGTGAGCCGAATGCGTTTCTAAAACCAAATTGTGTAGAAGAAACTTGTTCTTCACATATTTTGTATATTCTGCGATGAATGATCTTCAGAAATACCTTCAAGACGTGATTCATGAGACTGATTGTACGGTACTCACTACAAAACTTAGCTCCGGGTTTTTTAGGTACCGGTAGTATGATGAATTCGGATTTCAGCCATTCCTGAGGAATGTTCCCAGAATTGTAAATGTCGTTGAATATTTTAGTCAACCATTTCACATTATCTTCATTCAAAAGCTGTAACAATTCAGCATTCACATTGTCAGGGCCAGTGGCTTTACCATCCTTAATGGCTTCTATCGCGGTTTGTACTTCATCTACCAGAATTTGTGGTCCTGTTTCACCATTTATTCGAGGTGGTTCCTGTCGAGTATCATAAAACTAGTGTTCTATATATCTTTGCCACGTATCTTTAAACTCTTCTTTTCCTACAATTAGTTTTCCTTCAATATTGACCAATCTATTTCCTTGTCTGGTTGTATAATTCCCTGTCACTTCTTTAACTTTTCGATGAACATTGAAGCAGTCATGTTTTAATTGTAACATCTCTATTTCATTACATTTTTCTTGTACCTATGTCCCTTTCCTTAACTAATCTTATTTCTTTCCTGATTTCCCTGTGTAGTACAGTCACTAGAAAGTTAGGTCAACTTCTTCAAGGCTGTGCCTTTCTTAAAAAGGTAGACAGACACTTACATTGCGGTATTCGCGAGAAACAAAGGTCATGTCACAAGAATTATTATATTCTTTTGTATTTTAATAAATCAATAAACTTTGGTTTCGAGATTAAAGCTGAATTTATTTTATGAAGACACATTATTATAAATGACGACGAGAAGTTTAGAAACGAACTTACACGAAATAACTCGCGGACAATAGTGAGTTCCCTGCGGCCTAGATTGTAATCGTCAAGGCAACTTGCGGCCAGTAAGTACTGTCTATAATTTTTGGCAAAATGCCGAAAGATTTTCGTCCATTCGATCCATGGGTTGAAGATATCAAATCTTACTTTCAATGCCTCACATATTTTTTTGTGACGGAGGAAATTGAAGATCTGCAAATATGCAAAGCTTTCTTACTACGCAGTGTGGGTCCTAGAACATTCCAAATATGAGTAGACCTCTGTTCGCCTCATAGTCCAGGAAATTGCCCTCTCCAACAACTTCGAGACAAGTTGGAAAATCACTACGCACCATCGCGTTTCGTATTTGAGGAACGAATCAAATTCCACAATCGCCGTCCTGCTCAAGGGGAATCTTATGCAGACTATGCCATAGCCCTGAGACACCTAGCAGCAACTTGTGAGTTTGGTACATACCTGGATTCAGCTCTGAAGACCCAATTCTACTCAGGCATCATCGGTGAAACCACACGGGACCGAATAAAGGATGTGGAAGGTAATTTTAATGCCATGCTTACCATTGCTCAAATATATGAAAGTGTGCCAACTGTTTCCAGTGTCAACGCTATTCAATACCACAAATCAAGCAAATCAGGAGCATTCCAGAAAACCAAACACACTGCATCCAACAACCGTCAGTCAACATCCAGCAACAAGAACAAATCCAATCAATGCTCTGGTTGTCTTGGTAATCATGCCAGGAAGTCATGTCCGTTCCTAGAGACTGAATGTTACTCATTTGGGATCAAAGGACACATCTCTGCTGCATGTAGAAAGAAATCTGAGAGAAATAAACATTATTCCAGTGGTGAGGTAAAGTCAGTCGAGGACGACCAACAGATAACACCATCACCAGCTGACATGACCTATCTAATTACCTCAGACTTATACAGTATATCTAGTCGTAACACCAGTTCCAGGACATCGATATGTGACCAGGTGGAAGGAGTACCCATACAGATGGAAGTGGACACAGCAGCAAGTGTAAGCTTAATTGGTGAGCCATTATACCTTCAAAAATTTCAACATCTCTCACTCAAACCCACCAAATCTCTCCGTGGATGTACTGGACACCATCTGGAATTACTTGGACAACTGGAGGTCCAGGTCAAGTATTGTTAATAAAACGCTTAGTTAAACTCAATACTTTAATGCAACGTGACGAAGCGCCATTACATGGATAACACACAGACCGGAAAAAAAGGACAAACAAACACCGTCTGGTCAAGGAACTTAGAACACACTCCCACCTTGCAATTTACAGGCAAATTAAATTGCAACCTTCTCACAATCACAAATCAAGTCTGTGGGGCACTCGAATTGTTCTTCCTGACCTGGTAGTATTCGGTCCTGGGACAGATGTTTTGGGCTGGTGTCCAACAACTTGTTCCAGGGGAGGTGTGTTGTCTGAGCTTGCGGACACCTCTAAGGGATACAGACGTTGCACCGGTCTTACCTTCTCCCCTGCAGCAGTCTTTATCTTGGCTACCCTTATGTAGCCGTCTGACCCTGGATAGACCTCCAAGATGACACCAAGTGGCCAGTTGATCCTCTTCTTGTCAGTCTCGACCAACACCACATCTCCAACATTGACATTATCTTGTCGTCTCTGGCGTCTGTGAATCAACAGGGCTAAGTATTCATTACGAAATCGCTGACGTAAGTTTGCTCGTAAAGTCTGTAAGTACCGTGTTCTTCTGTTAAGTCTCCTGCTATCTATGATGTCCAAGTCTGGGACCTCAGTTTGGGGAATACCTTGTAGAAAACAAGCTGGCGTCAGAGGCATCAATTTCTCAAACTCATCTTCTACGTAAGTGAGAGGCCTGGAATTCATTGTGGCTTCACAGTCACAAATCACAGTTCCCAACTCCTCATAGGTGAGTGTTGCTCTTCCTAAGTTTCTTCTTAGTAGCTCCTTGAGTGTCCTCACAAGGCGCTTAGACCAACCGCCCCACCAAGCAGCTGTAGGTGGGTTGAAATTCCATTTTATCCCATGTACTGAGGAGAACGACATTATCTCATTCCAGTCCAGACTTTTCAAAGCATTGTTTGTACCAGTGAAATTGGTTCCATTGTCGGTATAGATTGTATCGATTCTCCCTCTTCGAGCAATGAACCTCCTGAGAGTCATTACGAATGAATCTGTACTGAGTGATTTTGTAAGTTCTAGATGCACCGCTCGATAGATGGCACAAGTGAAGAGTACCACCCAAACCTTCTCACCCCCATTCAGATACAGGGGCCCAGCTAAGTCTATGCCAGTGACCTGAAATACAGCCGCATATTTTATCCGATTTTTGGGTAGTGAAGCAAATGGAGTTTCAACTGCTTTTCCGTGAAGCTTATTGCATGTGACGCATTGGGTGATCACCTTCCTGGCTAGTCTCCTTATGCCCGTTATCCAGTATTTCTGGCGTAGATTTGACAACAGTGTTTGCAACAGTGTTGTAAATGGCAGTGCTTTTGAAAGACCAATCTTTGCACTAACACATGCTTGCCTGACAACAGTATTGGACATTTAAAATAGTTATGTTCATCCCCTAATAGAAGTTTCGTTCTGACTCGTAAGAGTCCCTCTTCGTCAACAAGGGTCTGCATTTCTTTGATCAATCTTGCCTCTTTCTTATCAAAACTATCATTTTGTATGCATCTCATTAATTTCTTCTCTGCTCTCTGAGTTTCTTCATAGCTCAGTTCTCCACGTCTTGTGTTGTTCTTGCGACACCCATCAATAAATCGAAATATCCATCCTATCATTCTTACAATCTTCGAGTACTTTGAAAAGAAGGCGAGCCATGAAGTGAAGTTCGTCCTTTCACAAGATGTACTGGACACAACAGTTTTCTTCCTTTCAGCATTTACTTCTTCTTCTTCTGATGCTGCTGGTGGAGATTCTTTGGACCTGGGCCATTCATTTTGTTCTTTCCTTAGCCATGGCGGCCCCTCCCACCATTTGCTTTCTTTCAATATCTTTGCATTACAGCCTCTTGAGGGAAGGTCTGCAGGGTTCGAAATTCCGGGAACATGACGCCAGTCAGTAGGTTGGCTATGCAGCTTGATCTCTCGTACTCGGTTGCCAACGAACGTGTTCCAATCTCCTTCCCTTTGTAACCATGCTAGCACAACCGTTGAATCACTCCAGTAGTAGGTCTTACAGTCTGAAAGATCCAAACTCTTCTTAACGTGGTAGGCAAGTCGAGATGCTATGACTGCTGCTACAACTCCAGTCTAGGAATTGTCAATTGTTTTACGGGTGCCACTCTTGCTTTACATGCCACAAGGCGAACTGAAACCTTTCCAGCAAACTCTGCCCGCAGGAAGACACAAGCGGCAAATGACAATTTACTGGCATCGCAAAACACATGAAAAGTCTTTTCACAGTCCATGAAGGGTTCTAAAGACAGTCTTCTGGGAATCTGGCAGTTACCCAAATGATGCAAATGCTTTAACCATGCAGAAAATTGCTGGGTTATTTCTTCGGGTAATTCAACATCCCAACCACATCTCAATTTCCACGTATGTTGCAGGAGTAGTTTTGGAATGAGTGTAGGGGGACTGGTATAACCCACGGGGTCAAATATACTCTGGGTTATAGACAGCAGAACTCTCTTCGTAATGGATTCTCCCATTAATTTAAGTCCACTGACATCACAAAACAAAAGATCATTTACAATGTCCCATGATACGCCTAAAATTGGAACAATTTCTTTGCCTTTCTCAACCACATTGCCAAACAAAGGAGCAGTTACCCACCCTCTAAGCTCAAACTGTCCAGATGTCATCAACTGAGTGGATTCCCGAACAAATTTATTAACTGATTATTCAGTTTCAAGGCTAGTAATGCACTTATCTACATAGAACGATTGCTTCAAAATATTTGCTGTCTGTCTCATGTCTTCTGGAGCCAGATTTATATGATGGATGATGGTAGCTCCTAGCAAGAAAGGACTCGAAGACACACCAAATACTACACGTCGATGTCTGAATGTGATCATTTCTTGTGCATCAGCACAGGAATTTCAGGAAATCACTATCCCTCGATGATAGGCTTATTTGTAAAAATGCCTTCTTGATGTCAGCAGTAACACCAATGGCACATTGCAACAGTAGCTTTGGAACCAACTCGATTAGATTCGGACCTTTACAAACACAGTAATTCAATGATGTTCCTATGTGGTCCTTATCTGAAGCATCAAAAACCGGGCGTATTTTTGTGGTCTGACTAGTTGCCTTGATGACAGCCCTATGTGGCAAGTAGTACAGTACCCTCTAGCTTCATTTTCAGGAACTATCTCTATGATGCCAGATTGGAGCCAGTCTTGAAACACTCCATGATATTATTTTAATTTCCCAGAAGCACGCAGGCGGTTTGTCACTCCGATAAGTCTCTTTTCTGCCAAAGCTTTGTTATCCAGGAGTTCCGGATGACCTTCCCTCCACGGCAAGCACACCTCATATCTGTTTTCTTCATTAACCTTCACAGTTTGGTTGAAAAACTGAAGGGTATCAGTATTCAAATCTTCTGTCTTCTTCACGGCCTCCGATTCATTAATACCTATCACCTCCAACTTCCATAAATCTGACAAATCCAAGTTACAGTTGTAGGTTATGGCAGCTAGAGAATTATTTGCAGTTGTTCTGGGGCCCTGAATCGTCCAACCTAATCGTGTTTCAATTGCTACCAGAGCATCATCCAAATGTACACATGAACCAGTTAAGAATGATCCTGAAATGTCTGCTCCTATCAGCAATCCTATATCAGGTGGATTCCTCCCTGTGTCAGACAGAATTATTCTTTTCTCATTGAGTTTGGGGTACAGGTTTTGACTTTCAATTCTTGGTACATAACCACAAATTTTGCCCTGTTCTAATACACTTATAGATCCTTGATATTCGCCATTTACACTTCTCAAAATAATGTCATAGAGGTTGTGTTGCTTTTGACTGGTTTCAACTCCCCCAAAAAGACTGTGGCTCAACATTTCCTTTCCAGATGGTTTTATATTTAGTTCTCTAACAACACCTGTAGAACTATTGGATCTTTGAGCACCGCTGTCATAAAGTGCACGTACTAGTTTAACCTTACCATTATGGACAATATTAACCATTACTGTTTGCAAAAGAGTGTACCCTGACTTCTGTGATAAGAGAGCTTGTGACTCCGCACTCTTTAGGCCTACTTCAACACTTTCAGTTTTCTTACTCTGGATGGGTAATTCTGGACACATAACTGTCACATGGCGTCTAAAACAGATAAGACATTTGACGAAGTTCCGGCACCTCTTAGCACCGTAACCAGCTTTTAAACATATAAAACAACAATTCCTTTTCTTGAGCAAATTCCTTTTTTCATCCAACGACATCATTCTTCCTTTAAAGCACTCTGTAGCCGCATGAGAAGTTCTATCACACCACACACATTTTGTATCTGAGCTTTGTTGTTTAGATGATGATGATGATAATTGTTGTTTTAAGGGGCCTAACATCTAGGTTATCGGCCCCTCTTTGTTGTTTAGAACTCCCTGAATATATGCACGCTGCAGTAGGTAATCTGCTTGTTTTACCACTGTCAATACTATCACTAGCAACACCCCTATTACTAGAAATACCACTGCGAGCCAACTGAAGGCGCGCTTCACTTTCGACCTCAAGTTTCAAGAACTCCAGCAGATTAGCTAGACGGTCACTAGGATCATGAATTTCAGCTCTATTTACCGTACGTGCTCTTTCCCATGCTCTTAGGATATCACCAGGTAAAGCTGACTCAACCAACGGATACAACATGGCAGCATACTTCTCCCTCGTTACTCCTAGGGTCTCTAAGGCTCTAAGTTGAGTTTCTAATCTGTCATACAGTTTTGCTAAAGATATAACATCATGTGTCATCACCAAACCAAGTAATTCGCGAACGAATATCTCTATTAGTAGTTCATCACGGGCAAACCTTGATTTCAGCTGTTCGATGGCTTTACTATAGTTAGGGCCTGAAGGGGAAAGCTCTCAACAAGTTCCCTAGCACTGGATCCAGGCACTGTTGCTTGTATTAAGTATTGGAACTTGTCCTCATCACCAATTGTTTCGTCATCATTAATCTTGCGAAACTGTCCCCAGAAACCTAACCAATTTCTCACATTGCCATCAAACGCCTTCAGTTCCAATTTAGGTAATCGTAAGTTCCTTTTATGCGAAGATGAGCAATTTGCTTCACTTCCACTTTCTGATACGACATTCCCTCGATCAAGAAGTACACTCTCATACCTGGTTTTGGCTGCTATCCATTCTTCTTTATATGCTTCGGCGGCTTCGTACTCCTTTTCCCAAATTTGTTCATCGAAATCTTCTGCCGTGAACCATAGATCCCGTATATTGTCTTCTATCATGAAGAGACGCGTTGCTTTGTCCTCTAGAATTTTGAATGCAGTTGTTACGTCGTCTGGCACGCGCGGATCTACGTCCAATTTCTGTTTAAACACGTTCAATGATTTCGTGTATAAACGTCGCACTAAACCTCGTTCCCGTTTTAATTTTTCAATTTTTCCTAATCTTGTCAAGGTCGCCAGATGTTAATAAAACGCTTAGTCAAACTCAATACTTTAATGCAACGTGACGAAGCGCCATTACATGGATAACACACAGACCGGAAAAAGGACAAACAAACACCGTCTGGTCAAGGAACTTATAACAAGTATAAATGCCAGAAAGCAACCCTTACATTAATCGTTGCTAAAGGAAAATTTCCCTCACTGATGGGCCTACCCTAGCTCTGACAATTCACACTGGATTGGCAGGAAATATTTCCTCCCCTTACCGTACTCCAGGTAAATCAAGATACAGAGGTTTTAAAAAATAAATTCTCCTCTGTATTCAACAAACAACCAGGTCAAATCAAACAATTTGAGGTAAATGTAGTTCTTAAAAAAGGTGCTACTCCTGTATTCTATGGGCCAAGGGTCATTCCCATACCATTCCGTATCCCTACCAAGAAATGTCTGGATGCCATGGAGGCGAATGGTCAAATCAAGAAAACCATGTCCAAATCATGGGGAACTCCTATAGTTGTAGTCCCAAAACCAGACCATGCAGTTCGCATATGTGGAGACTTTAGTGTCACGGTGAACCCCCAGCTGGATATGGAATACTACCCACTTCCTCACATAGACGACTTATCTATGGTAGCTGGAAATTATTTTTTAAGGTTGATCTCTGCCAGGCATATCAGCAACTCCGAGTGGCCGATTCATTCCAAGACATTTTGGTACTCACAACACCCTATGTATCTTATAAATGTCTGCGATTACCATATGGTCTGGCCTCAGCATCTGCTATATTCCAAAATATAATGACACAAATACTTGCCTCCTTGAATGTGTTTATTCATCAGGATGATGTCATGGCAGCTCACAAAACCTATGAAGGATGTATGAAGCTTCTGGAAGGGGTGCTTCAAAGATTCCAGGAATACAACGTAACCGTCAACTGGGATAAGTGTGAACTGCTAGTCAATAGATTAGAATACCTCGGACACATCTTGGATGATAGAGGTCTCCGTCCAGATATCAAGAAGATTGATGCCATTTACAGAGCCAAAGCTCCATCCAACCCAACAGAACTTCAACAATTCATTGCTGTAGTCTCGTTTTATCATAAGTTCATTCCAAATATATCCACAGTCCTTGCCCCCTATAACAATTAGTCAAGAAGGACGCCGAGTGGAAATGGGGAGAAGAACAGAGTGAAGCCTATGACAAATGCATCCATACACTTACCAGTGATTGTGTTCTGATCCCATACAGCCTCGAACTTCCTCTGCGCCTAACATGTGATGCTTGTCAGCATGGTGCTGGGGCTGTAATATCGCATGTGATGCCCAATGGAGAGGAGCGTCCCATAGCATTCACATCGAAGACATTTTCGTCTGCTGAACATAAATATCCGCAACATGAGCGTGAAGCTGCTGCCATTGTGATGGGCCTCAAGAAATTCCATAAGTATTTATATGGCCGAGAATTTGAACTCCATACAGACAACTCGGCGCTTATCACAATATTTGGACCAAAATCACACCTGAGACAGTTCACCGCTTTACGCTTACAGAGATGGTCCGTTCTACTGTCAGCTTACAGGTACAAGATCTTACTCAAGAAATCCAACGAGATACCCCATGCAGATTATCTCAGCCGCAACCCACTCCCAGACCAAACACAAGTGGAGTCGGCAATAAATCGAGTTGATGTAAGCAGTATTGGACCTCTGTCAGCAATCCAGATTGCTCAAGAGACTCGAGCCGAACCTCTCCTAAAACAAGTTCTGCACTACATCATCTCAGGTTGGCTTGACAATATAGAGTCAGCTGAATTGCAACCATTTCACCGCCACCGCCTAGAGCTTAGCGCCCAACAAGATTGTATACTCTGGGGATGTAGAGTTCTCATTCCGCCTGCGCTACAACCTGTAGCACTTCAAATGTTGCACGAAATGCACCCCGGCACGTCACGTATGAAAACTCTAGCCCGAGGATACGTGTGGTGGCCCTGCATGGACGATGATATAGATCAACTCGTTCAAACATGCACAGTAGGCCAATCACTACATATGGCCATACCAACAGAACAAGTCATGCCTTGGCCATGGCCAACAAGAAAATGGCAAAGAATACACCTATATTTTGCTGAGTTCAAAGGTACGCACCTCATAATTGTCTTTGATGCACATTCTAAAAGGCCTGAAATTGAAACTATGCATGATGGCACCTCAGCGGAACAAGTGTGTAATAAATTATCGACTATTTTTGGGCGATGGGGGTGGGCGGAATAAATAGTGGCCGACAATGGTCCCCCCTTTGCCTCTGAAAAGTTTCAGAAGTTCTTAACGGAACGAGGCATAAGACTCCTACATTCACCGGTATATCACCCTAAGGCCAATGGTCAGGCTGAGAACTTGGTCAAATCAACAAAAACAGCTCTGCTCAAACAACTATTAGATCAAGATACCAAGACCAAACCCCTGCAAAGAAAAATTGATGATTTCTCAATGCTTTACAGAACAACACCCCATACTTCTACCAAGTCCCAACCAGCTGAAGTGTTCATGGGTCAGCGTCTTAGGAATCACCTATCACTCCTCCATCCTGCGACAATACTGTCCAGTCAAATGAAGAAGGTCCAAGAGAATATGATAGAAACCAACAAGGGCAAGGTGACAACCTATCAACAGGGTGACACCGTATAGGTCCGGTCTATCATTCATAAGATATTCAACTGGATCCCTGGCGTCATCGCAAGAAGAGTCTCATCTGTCTCCTATGAGGTCATGAGGGAGGACAAAATCAAACACATCTCCACATCACATCTACGCCCAAGACACGCTGATGTTGATGTCAGCCCGGATTCAGAACCACCCCAACTTCCAGTGCAACCTCCTCAAATTTCAATATCTGGTGTTCCTTCTCCACCTCCTATATTGACTCAATGCCCAACAGCAACTGAACAGGTTGATGCTACCCATGAGTTTCTCCCTACTCCAAACACTCCGGAGGTCACATCCAGTCCGTCAACTATCCAGTCCCAGATTACTGCTCCATATGACAAGATGACCCCACCTGTACCTAGGGCTTCAGCCGTCCAGAGTTCAGGCAAGCCGGTGCGTGCACCCAATATCACTACATGGTCTGGACGAAGTGTGATTAGACCTTCCTTCCTAAGGGAATACGAATGTCAGTTTATATATCATAAGTATTAAAATTGTGACACGTTTACATCTCCACCCATTGCCTATGTTCAAATTTTCCCGGGGGAGATTATAGTACAGTCACTAGAAAGTTAGGTCAACTTCTTCAAGGCTGCGCCTTTCTTAAAAAGGTATCAGGCTTTTGTTCTAATGGCAACAGACACACACCTACTTTGCGGTATTAGCGAGGAACAAAGGTCATGTCACAAGAGATATTATATTCTTTTATATTTGTATCACTCAATAAACTTTGGTTTCGAGATTGAAGCTGAATTTCATTTCATCATCATCATCATTTCCCCTTATCCAGCTCCTGCCGGGTCGGGGTATTTATGGCACATCTTCACTTTCCTCTTTCCTTCCACAATTCTTCTTCCACGATCTTGTCCCAGTCCAGATTTCTTTTTCTCACGCTGTTCTTCACTGAATCGATCCACCTTGTTCTAGGTCTTCCCCTTGCTCTCTTACCCTTGCACTTGGCCTCCAGCATCTGTCTTGGTATTCTATTTTCCTCCATCCTCTTTACATGACCAAACCACCTTAGTTTATTCTTCTCAATTCTCTCATTTAGTTTTCCCATCCCAACTTCCTTCCTGACATCTTCATTCCTCACTCTGTCTTTCCGTGTCTTACCTATCATACTTCTTAGGAATTTCATTTCACTGGCTTGGATTCTACTCTCTTGCCTGCTTGTCAGGGTCCAAGTCTCAGCTGCGTAAGTTAATATGGGTACATAGCACACTTTATGCATTACCTCCTTGCTTTTCCTTGGTACTTCCTTATCCCAAACAAGTTTTCTTACACTTTGATAGAATGCATTGCTCTGCTGTACCCTCCTGCCAATCTGCATGTCCAACCTACCAGTTTGCATCAATTCACTTCCTAGGTATTTGAACCTGTCCACAATTTCCAAACTCTGACTTCCAATTTTCACAGTGCCCTTTCCTTTTCTTTCCCCTCTTGTCATCACCATGGTCTTGCTTTTCTCTATACTGATTTTCAAGCCGTACTTCTGAATACTTTCGTTCAGTGCATCTAGTTGTATTTGCACTTCTTCGGTGTTCCTTCCCCAGACCACAATATCGTCTGTAAATAATAGTAACTTCATTTCTTTATGTCCATATGCTTCCTTTGTTTCCTTTACAATTTCATCCATTACCATTATGAACAAAAGAGGTGACAGCACACTCCCCTGTCTTAGTACAGTCTTTTTCCTAAACCAATCTGTCTTTCCAACTGGGGTCAGTACCCTGCTAACACAGTTTTTGTACATTGCTTCCACCATTTCCAACATTTCTCTTCCCAGTCTCTTCTTAGCCATGGTTTCCCATACCTTCTCTCTGGGGACACTATCATATGCCTTTTCTAGATCTATGAAAGTCATGACCAAATCCTCTCCATATTCCCAGTTCTTTTCCATCACCTGCCTCAAGCTTAAGATTGGGTCCACTGTGGATTTTCCACTCCTGAAGCCATACTGTTCCACTTGCAACTCTCCTTCCACCTTTATTCTCATTCTTCTTTCTAATATCCTTTCCAGTATTTTTACTATCTGTGATATGAGGGTGATCCCTCTATAGTTATCACACACTTTCTTGTCCCCTTTCTTAAACACTGGTATTATTAGCCCTTTCTCCCAGTCTTCTGGTACACATTTCCGTCTCCACACACACTTTAGCAGTCGATACAGCCATTGCATACCAACAGGTCCAGCAGCCTTTATCATTTCTACACTGATTTCATCCATCTCTGTTGCTTTTCCTATCTTCATTTTCTGTACTGCTAATTCCAACTCCAGCATTGTTATATCATCTTCTGTTATAGAGTCGTCAGGCTGTGTCACTTCCATCTCACCAGTACAATTGCTCACATTCAATAGCTTATCGAAATACTCCTTCCATCGTCCCTTTATCACTTCTGGGTGTGTTAACAAATCTCCATCTTCCTTTTTCACCAGCTTTGTAGTAACTCTTTCTTTCCTCTTACTTCTTAGAAGCCCATACAGCATCCTTTTACTGCCACTTACATCTGTTTCCATTCTTCGTGTAAATTCTTCCCAACTTTTCTTCTTTTCTTCTCCTACCACTTTCTTACACCTCCGTTTGCTGTCGTGATACTTCATTTTGCTTTCTTCTGTTTGATCTCGGTTCCATTCTTTCCATGCAGACTTCTTTTCTTTCACTGCTTTCCTCACTTCCTCATTCCACCACGGTGTCTCCTTCTCTTTCACTCTTGTGAATTTCTTTTAAGAAGACAAATTATAATACCCTGTTGATGTCCTTATATTCATCAGGATTACCCTTTGCTTCCCTTCTCTTATTCATCATTTTAAGAATCTATTCAGCCATCTATGGTTTCTTTTTAGTACCGACAGTAGTGGCTACGCTGGCTAACGCGCAGCATTAGCTCATGGGGCCAAGCTCTCTGCTTACTCGGTAGACGCGTGGGTTCGATCCCCACCGTCGGCCGTCCTTGAAATGGTTTTCCGTGGTTTCCCATTTTCAACACCAGGAAAATGCTGGGACGGTACCTTCTGACAGGCCACGGCCGCTTCCTTCCACATCCTTGTCCAGTTTCATTCACCATCATTCATTTCATCTCTCATTAACTCCTCTCATGAGGTTGGCGTCAGGAAGGGCATCTGGCCGTAAAAAAACCATCGCCACAAAGACTTCCATCGCATCTCATCCCCGACCCCGTTGGAACACGGGAATAATAAGGGGTACACATACATGGTTTCTTAGTGATATCTGTTACTAAGTGACATTTCTTCATAGATTCAACGGTATTAGTTAATGTTTTAATTTTTTCATCGGTACATAAGGTATCAGTTAGGGATCCAACTTCATCATTGAGCTGCTCTTCTACATTTTGTCTTACAGAAGGTTCAAATAATTTCCACATATTATACTTTATGACTCGTCTCTTTTGAATCTTTTTTATTTTGATTTTAAAAACTCCAACTAGAGGGATATGATCGGAATGAATGTCCGCACCTGGATATGTTTTCATTGAGACACAGCTGTTCCTATATCTTTGATTTATCAAAATATAGTCAATTTGGTTCCTTATAATTCTTTTACCTGAATCTCCAGGAGACTTCCAAGTATACAAACGCCGTGGTAGTAATGTGAAGAATGTGTTGGTTACTACAAATCCCCATTCTCCTGCAAATGCGCAAAGTTGATCTCCTCTCTCATTCCTTTCACCAAACCCATATTGACCCACAGTACTGCTCTCAGAGCCATGTCCTACTTTTGCATTTAAATCCCCCATACTTATTGGTAGATCTTTCTTCGGTAACTGTTGCAAAACAGATGGGAGTAAAACTCTGCAACTTCTTCATCACTATGGTCTGTCGTAGGGGCGTACACCTGGATGATGTTAAGATGCGCAGGCTCAGTATTTATTTGAATCAACAATGCTCTCTCTGAGATAGGTATAAAATTGGTGACACACTTTGCGACCAATTTAGATATTATAATTCCTACTCCGCATTGATATAATCCATTGGATGTCCGTGAATAGTAAACTATATGTTCATTGATGTCACAAGAACCTGATCCTGGCCAACGCATTTCACTTACGCCCATTCTGTCCATTTCTTGAATCGCATTATGGGTTTTCCGAGCCTGCACCATCGTTTGCACATTCCACGTGCTAATGTTTATACCATCTTTCACTGACAACTTTCCCGAAGCCTGACTCAAAACTGTCCCCCTCCCCCCTCGAAGATCCGATTAGGGGACTTGAAACTCCGGAATATTTGGTTTTGAACAAAACCATGATGTGTTACTAGAGAAATCCATATGGATCTTGAATGCATATTTTCTCATTGCTTTCTTCATTCTCTGGCCGTTGACCAACTAGCAGCTCATCCGCCTTCAGGGAAAATTTCTCACCCATAGGACAAGAGAATGCCCAAACTTCCATCCAATCTTCCACCCTCCGAAGAGGTTGTTAGAATAGGTTGGAAGTGATCTCCTTATACCGGGAGATATTTGGTCCCTGTATTCGTTAGCCGCTTGAGTATGTAACTATACACCAAACGTTGCCCCCTCTCTACCGCCGGGAGGTGAATAACAGGTGTTTCCTGTCATTGAGTTCAGGACCAAGATGGAATTTCCTAAACTCTCTAGTACTTCCAGAGAGTTATATGCAATACTTTATTGGCAACAGGTACATGAATGTGAGACGGTACGTTTCCGGACACAAGTTCCTATTGTTACGGCTGTGAGTTTGTTTCGTTGCCTTGCCGCGTGAGTAACAGCCGCCCCGGGCTATGCTCTGCCTCTGTGTGTTAGCTGCGCCTTACGCAACGGGGCTGCGAGGACAAAAGTGATGGACCAGAATATTCGTGACCCAGCTAGTGATGGAAATCTCGAGAAGCCGTGAATTCTGGACGGTTCTAGAAGCATTCATTGAGTCACCAGCCTGCTATATAAAGCGGCATCACCAGCGAGGGAGGGACAGTGTTTTTGAGCGAGTGCGACAATAGTTGGTGACGTGACGTGCGAAACCCAAGTGAGGTTATTGCATGCGGTGAAGTGCTGTGTGGATTGTGAAACGCAGTGGACTGTTTTCCTAGCCTGCAGACGGCAAGACAGTGTACATTCAGAACAAGTGAGTGTGGCTTGTTTACTTGAGGAAGAGTGCCGTTACTTCCAGCCGAGGACACGGACCTCATTACGGTAGGATTAACTGCATAACTTAGTGAAAGGGTGAGTCGAGTTCCATAGAGGCAGCTTCTGTAAGACAGCTAATTGTTTTCTATCTGCTAATTGTACGGAGTATAATTCTGATCTGCAATAAACCTAACATTTCTTTAAAGGAACAATTGTGTTGTGCTTCTACCCACCGTAATCCAGTTAACGAAAGTGCCACTAGGGGTGGCACGTTACACTATGCTAAACTTGCCTGTCTTGGACACCGCTACAAGCCCTCAAAGTCTGTAGTGGCAATTTAGAAACACACTGTATCCTGTTGTTTTAGCAAAAGAGGTAAAGAGAGAGAATGAGACACCTTGTGCTCTACGGGGCTGAACGATACGATACCTGGAGGCGGTGAAAGGGGGACGGCTAATTGTCAATGGTTGTTAATTGTTAAGAACTCCCCTGACCACCACGCTGCCTCATTAAGCGGTCTTCAAAACTGTGATCCCGCCTCCGCCCCCTCGGCTCACCTAGCGTCTTTGTCTTTTAGTCCACCTTAGCGCCGCTTAAAGGAGAAGTCACCTTAACTAACTAACGGTGCGCAAGATGAATGCACACACATATACACAGTATATAGAAACGACAGCAATTAAGGGAAGAACAACAAGTACTTCCGAGAAGAACTAAATAGCCTATTTTCATGTTGTTGTTTGAGTCTTCAGTCTTTTGACTGGTTTGATGCAGCTCTCCATGGCTCCCTGTCCTGAGCTAATCGTTTCATCTCTACATAGCTACAACACCCTACATCCGAGGCAATCTGTTTAACATATTCTAACCTTGGTCTACCCCTACAGTTCTTGTCCTCGACCCTTCCTTCCATAACTAAGCTTGCTATTCCTGGGTGTCTTAGTATGTGTCCTACCAACCTATCTCTTCTCTTCATTAGCAGTCGCCAGAAACATCTCTCCTCTCCCACTCGTCTTAATACCTCTTCGTTTTTAACCCTATCTACCCACCTGATCTTCATCATTCTCCTGAAACACCACATTTCAAATGCTTCAATTCTCCTCTTTTCTGCTGCATCAATAGTCCAAGTTTCACTTCCATAGAGCGCCACGCTCCAGACAAAGGCTTTCTAAAATGACTTCCTAATACCTAAATCTATATTCGATGTCAACAGATTCCTTTTTTGTAGAAATGATTTCCTTGCCTGAGCCAACCTACTTTTTATATCCTCTTTGCTTCGTCCATCACTGGTTATTTTGCTTCCTAAGTAACAGGAGTATCCTACTTCCTTCAGCTTTTCACCTGCCAATTTGATGTCCATGGAGGTTTCTGATTTATTTCGGCTGCATTCTAGTATTTTTGTTAGAATGCAAATACATTTGCCATTGAATACTTCAATACCATGGTTAGGACACAAGAAATAACAACTTAATTTCAAAATTCCGCACAGCCGCCATATTGTGGTTATGCAATGAATTGAACGAAATTAGGTGTCAGTGCATTACAATTTTTGTTTTACAATTATTAATTTTCATCATGTATTCTTTCCGTAAGACGGAGTCCATACCATTCAAAAACTCATTCAAATCCTCAGGCTTGTCGGCCAAGATTACGATGTCATCAGCAAATCTTAGAGTTGAAATTATTTCTCCTTGAATCTTCACTCCCACTTGAAATTTTTCTCTAATTTCCTTCATTGTTTGTTCAATGTAAATATTGAAAAGTATGGGTGATAAGTTGCAGACTTGCCTTACACCTTTCTGAATACTTGCTTCTCTCTCATGTCCTTCAACTCGAATGACTGCTGTCGGATTTCTGTATAGATTGTATATCGCCCTCCTATCCCTGTACTTTATTCCAATAGATTTTCATATATCCTACTAATGATCATGATGGTAATTGTTGTTTTAAGGGACCTAATATCTAGGTTATCGGCCCCTAATGAAATCAAATGGTATGAAATGAAAGGATGAAGATAGAAACATCTAACTGCCATGGATGAGACGAAAAAAGGTTTATATAAAACAGACAGTGAGCCCCAACAATTATGCCTTATTTTAATAAAAATATTAAAAGGGAGGATGGTAAAAAACAATCAAACAAATAAGGCATAGCCTAGTGCAAAATAAAATAGAATGACGCAATAAAAATCATAAAACTGACTAACCATGAATTAAAAGTCTTAACTTACATTAAGTCGCCTCCGTAGCGTAGCGGTCAGCATGGTTAGCTGCCACCCCGGAGGTCCTGGATTCGATTCCCGGCTCTGCCACGAAATTTGAAAAGTGGTATGAGGACTGAAACGGGTTCAACTCAGCCTCGGGTGGCCCAAATGAGTAGAGGGGGTTCGATTCCCATCTCAGCCATCCTCGAAGTGGTTGTCGGTGGTTTCCCACTTCGACTTCGGGCAAATGCCGGGATGGTTCCTACTGTAAGGCCACGGCCACCTCCTTCCCACTTCCTTGCCTAACCGTCCCACTCTTCCCATCCCTTCATCAGGCCCCCTGTTCGCTTTGCAGGTGAGGCCGCCTGGGCGTAGTGCTGGTCACACACCCCAGTTGTATCCCCCACACAGAGTCTCAAGCTCCAGGACACTGCCCTCAGTGGCGGTAGAGGTGGGATCCCTCGCTTAGTCCATGGGAAAAGCCACCCCTGGAGGGTAAAACGAAACGAAACCAAACGATAGCGAAACTTACACTAAAACTTAAAAAAGTAACCACTCTCCCTCATGAACCGGATGACGAGGGTCTGCTGACGGCCCGTCATCACGGAGAATAAGGGACAGGGTGGGCAGTTTGAGAGTCCTTCGCTATCCTACTAATGATAATTGCCTCTATCAACATACAAAATATCAATTTGATTGCTGTAATAGAATCGTAGATATTGAGAACCGTCTAAGTATTTCGAATGGTCGCCATGTTGGATTTTTATATATGTAGGCCTTAGAGTTATGAACTGTTACATGAAGATTATTGCGCAGGCGTATTATTCAAAAACTTCAATTCCATGGTTAGGACACATGAAATAACAACTTAATTTCAAAATTCCGCACAGCCGCCATACTGTGGTTATGCAATGAAAAGGTCTGGGTCGGACAAAATAGTGCTATGATCTTACCGAGTTTCATTGAAATCGCTCCAGCCGTTTAGATTTTATATGGAGAGGGACACACACACGGACAAAAGGTGATCTCATAAGCCTATTTTTCGATAAATGAAAATGGGCTAAATTCAAGGAGCTAGAAAAGAGAGAACGATCTCGGGGCCAGTTCATAGAGAGAGAATATGGATAAAGAGACCGACAATAGAACTGTACAAACAGACAGAGACGATTACAAACAACATAAGGAAAAGAAGGGCAAAATTGTATGGACACATACAGTACATAGTATGAACGAAGACAGACTGAACAAGAAAATTTTTAATTAGTAATGAATAGTACCCTGAAAGCCAATAGGGTAAAAGAAACCGTAGGAGACCTCAAGAAACTAAACATCTCTACAGAAGACATGGCAGACAGGAAAATATACAGAGAAAAAAAAATCAGAAAACTGAAATTTGAGCAAACGCCCAAAGAGAAAGAAGAAAGAAAAATAACTGGACAGAAGAGAGAAAGAGGAAACACAGTGAATATATGAGAGGTTTTTGGGAAGGAAGAAGAAAAAGACAAAAAAAACATGAAAATTGATTGTGTTTTAACGCTCTCCTTAAGCGGGAATTAACTATAATAATAATAATAAGTTAATAATATATATATATATACTCGCAGGTATCCGCGGCTTCACTCGCGTCATAGTCGTGTCATATTGTTATTCAATGAAATGCAGGTTTAACCCCGTTAACACCCCTTTAGAACTTTAATATCCAAAAATCACTCCTTAGTAGACGTATTCGACACACAACGAACATATTCCCAAAATGTCATTCTTCTAACTAATAGTTTCGGTTGGTCGATGAGAAAGAATATCCAAAAATTCTTCCTTAGTGGACGTTTTTCTTCCAGAATTTCACCCCTCCCCATGGGGCCCTTAAATTAGATTTATGAAAAAACGGTCGAACACCTGTTTATTTCTTCTATCTTCTTTCCCCATTAGGGTCTTCTGAGGACAACGAACCAAGTTCAATGTTTAGTCCTTTAACCTTCCTCCAGTGCAATTTATTTATTTATTTATTTATTTATTTATTTATTTATTTATTTATTTATTTATTTATTTATTTATTTTAAAGCTGATTGTTTTGGTTGGTTCTTAAGTTTAGGGGCTGCGACAACGCGGTCATGTAGCCCCGTGTACTTCGGGTGTGTGTAGAATCTGTCTGATAACCGGTGTTAATTGTGATGACTATATTAGTGTGTGTTATCTGTTTTTTAATTTAAGTACTGCAACTTAGAATTTTTCAAATAGTTCCCACTTTTGTCGCTAAGCGCCACCGTCAACGACTACTAGCCACGTTCAGAACTTAGCTACTAGACGCCACCGCAGTCGGCTCTTGGCAACGAACGTAGAAACCTAAGAGCGTTGTTTACATTCTTAACCTATCCAATTTAGCTTCACACAGGTGCAATTAGTGGAAGGTTCTTTAACATGCCATAAATCTTTGACATGGGACCGCCGGCTTTACTTCCCCTCCAAAGGAAGGCATACTGAGGGATTTTTAACGACGGCTTCGGCCGGGTTTGAACCCGCTATCTTGGGCATAGAAGCTCAGCATGCTACCGACTACGCCACCGAAGTCGCCTGCTGAAGGTTTTCCTCTGAGTTTCAAACTCCTCGCCTATGTCGTTTAAGAGATACACGCACCGTTAGGAATCCTTCAACCCCCACTTTTCATCCCTTTAACCTCATAATATACACCACATCGAAAAATCATTCGACACGTGTTGGCTTATTTTTAATGATTAGTTTATATGCCAAGTATCACATCCCCAAATGAAACTACTCGTGAGATATTGTTATTCAATGAAATGCACGTTTACCCCCTTAACACCCCTTTTAGAACCTGAATATCCAAAAATCTTTCCTTAGTGGACGTTTTCGACATACAACGAACATATCCCCAAAATTTCATGTTTCTAACTTCAATAATTTTGGCTGGGCGACGATGAATTAATTAGTCAGGACATTTTCTTTCATTTATTTTTCAGAATTTCACCCCTCCCCATGAACCCGTTAAATTGGATTTATGAAAAAAAAAAACGGTCGAACACCTATTTACATTTTTTTTAGCTGTTTTCCCCCTGAGTTTGAGGAGTGAGTGAGTGAGTCAATCAGTTAGGACACTTTCTTTCCTGTTTCTTTCCCCCCAGAATTTCACCCCTCTCCATGGGCCCCTTAAATTGGATTTATGAAAAAACGGTCGAACACCTATTTACTTGTATTTTTAAGCTGATTTTTTCCGCAAAATTTCAAACTTCTTGTCAACGTCGTTTAAGAGATACATGCTCCGTTAAGAATCCTTCAAGCCCCCAATTTTCACCCCTTTCACCTCATAATTTACACCACATCGATAATCCCTTAGACATATGTCTGCTTATTTTTAATGATTAGTTTATATGCCGAATATCACATCCCCAAATGAATCAACTCATGATATAATGTTATTCAATGAAATGCACGTTTATCCCCTTAACACCTCTTTACAACCCGTATAAACAAAAATCCTTCCTCAGTGGACGTTTTCGACATACAGCGAACATATTCCCAAAATTTCATGTTTCCAACTTCAATAGTTTTCATTGGGCGATGATGAGTGAGTGAGTCAGTCAGGACATGTTCTTTCAATTTTTTTAACCCCTCCCCATGGGCCCCTTAAATTGGATTTATGAAAAAAAACTGTCGAGCACCAATTTACTTATTTTTACGCAGTTTTCCCCCCTGAGTTTGATGAGTGAGTGAGTCAGTCAATCAGTTAGGACACTTTATTTCCTGTTCCCCCCCCCCCCTCCAGAATTTCACCCCTCCACATGGGCCCCTTAAATTGGATTTATGAAAAAAAACGGTCGAACACCTGTTTACTTACTTTTTAAGCTGATTTTTTCCCGCAGAGTTTCAAACTCCTCGCATATGTCGTTTAAGAGATACACGCTCTGTTAGGAATCCTTCAACTCCCACTTTTCACCCCTTTCACCTCATAATATATACCACATCGAACAAGTGTCTTCTTATTTTTAATAATGAGATTATATGCCAAGTATCACATCCCCCAATGAAACTAATCGGGAGATATCGTTATTCAATGAAATGTAGGTCTACCCCCTTAACACCCCTTTACAACCTGAATTTCCTTCCTTAGTGGGCGTTTTTTACTTACAACGAACATATCTCTAAAATTTCATGTTTCTAACTTTAATAGTTTTGGCTGGGCGATGATGAGTGAGTGAGTGAGTCAGTCAGTCAGGACACTTTGTTTTATATAAAAGATAAAGTGAGCTTTCTGTCGGAACATTTTGAATTTTTTTGCTTAAACTTTGTATTTATACCGGATGAGGTGAATAATGACCAAATATATCCTCAGTTTGAATGTTGTTTATTTGTTATGGATTGGTGTCAAAATTACTGGAGCGAATGGCATGAACATTTGTATCAAAGTAGATGGTGCCACTAAAATAAAACGAGGCTACAATTATTTATGTAGTCCAAAGGGATAAGAGGTTATTCAGAGTAAATAAATAAATAAAGGTAAACAGATAAAATAAAAAATAAAAAACACATAAGAAAAAAATTAAAAATAAATAAATAAATAAATAGAAAAACAAATAAATAGATAAATTCATTGATAAATAGATAAATACATTGCTAAATAATTAAATAGATAAATGAATGCATTGAAAATTAAATAAATAAATAGATGTCAGCATCATGTAGAGTGCATTTCAAAGGTTTCTTCCAGTGTACGTCAGCGCAAGCAGAGTGAGTTTGTCACTCAAGCAGTAACCACGCTACGTGGTATTTTCTGATTTCCTGTGTTCATTCATGTGTCTCAAGTAAGTTTTGGAAGAGCATTGTACTGAACTAGGTAAGTGAATTGTTACTGTACTGAGAGTAGTTGTTTAATGTGGTCTTAATAACATGTTCACAAAGTATTAATTGAAAATGAAACGTATTTAGTTAATGGCAGGTGTTTCTTTAGATGCTTGCTTGTCCTGTACAACCGGACAGTACTATGTCCTGTACCATCGGACACGTAATTAGCTGTCATATTATTATTATTTGCAGGTTGAATCGCAAATAAATACATGCCAAAAGACGACAAAAATGGAAAGAGGTGGGGAAAGTGGTCCGAAGACGGTATGAAACTGGCAGTGAACACCCTGCCTGCTAATAATTTGAGTGTTAGGGAAGCTGCAAGTAGTTTTAGTGTTCCAAAGAGCACTTTGCAGGAGAGACTATTACAAATAAAGAGTGGAGGAGAAATTCAAATCACGCCAAAATTAGGGCGCTTCAAGAGAACATTTGCAGACAATTTTGAAGAAAAAATTAGTCGCCCATATCAAGTTGTTAGATGGCATGCGCATGCCCCTTACCAGAAAGGAGTTCCTGAAATTTGCTTATGATTTAGCTGCAACTTGAAAGCTGCCTCATAGGTTCAATAAGGACAACAAAATTGCAGGGAAACATTCTTATTACAGCTTCATGAAGAGACATCGTGAACTTGCACCAAATCTCCAGTTCTTACCAAGTTTTTTTTTATTATTTCAATGGTCTCTTTATTTTAGGGCCATAATATGTCCATAGATCTCAAGTATGAAGTTCCTATAATTAATTATTCGCAGAGGCAGTGCGGCGTCCATGTACGCTAGCAAGCATCCAAGGAGCGCGTGGTGCAGCAATAAGAGCCCTGCTTCGTAAGCGCGGGATCGCTGGTACCCCACTTCTACTCCAGGCAATTTCCGGGATGGTACCTAACTTAAGGAGACGGCCGACTCCTACCGAAATCCTACCCGAATTACCAATACACACACTGGTACAGACATCAAATCAATAAATGTTAAACAAAAATATTGGAATGCAGACGAAATAAATCAGAAACCCCTACGTACGTCAAATTGGCAGGAGAAAAGCTAAAGGAAGTAGGAGACTTCTCTACTTAGGGAGCAAAATAACCAGTGATGGACGAAGCAAAGAGGATATAAAATGTACGTTAGCACAGGCAAGAAAAGAAATCTGTTGACATCGAATATAGATTTAGGTATATAAACTCATTTTTAAAGCCTTTGTGTGAAGCTTGGCACTCTATGGAAGTGAAACTTGGATTGTTGGCACATCAGGAAAGAGAAGAATTTATTTATTTATTTATTTATTTATTTATCGTATGGCTTTTAGTGCCGGGAGTGTCCGAGGACATGTTCGGCTCGCCTGAGTCTGTAGCTGCTAAAGGGTGAGCTACAAGTTCCGTTCAATTTCAAGTAGTTCCAACTTTCGCCAACAGATATCAATGATACCTAGTGGTGAACGTTGGATCTTTGATAGAGCGTTCTGACGAAATCTAACCTAACAATTTTGCTTTACACAAGTTTAGTCTGTGAAAGGATCTTTTACATGCCATAAATCTATGACCGCCGGCTTTACTTCCCCTCCGAAGGAAGGCATACTGAAGGATTTTTAACGCTCTTAAAAATCTGACGACTTCGGCCGAGTTTGAACCCGCTATCTTGGGCACAGCAGTTCACCGAAGAATTGAAATGTGGTGTTACAGGAGAATGATAAAGATCAGAAGGGTTAGATAGAATATAAATGAAGAGGTATTAAGACGAGTGGGAGAGGAGAGATGTTTCTGGTGACTGCTAATGAAGAGAAGAGATAGGTTGGTAGAGCACATACCAAGACACCCAGGAATAGCAAGCTTGGCTGTGGAATGAGAAGAACTGTACACCAAGGTTAGAATATGTTAAACGGATTGTCTTGTATATAAGGTGCGGTAGTTATGTAGAGATGAAACGATTAGTTCAGGACAGGGATCCATGGCAGGCTGCATCAAACCAGTCAGAAGAGTGACGATTCAAACAACAACTGTATATTAAAACTATGGGTTATAATGTATTTCTGCCACTAATAATGAAAACATTATAAAGCAAGGGATCTGTTGACATCAAATATAGATTTAGGCGTGGCGCTCTATGGAAGTGAAACTTAGATTGTTGGCGCAGCAGAAAAGAGAAGAATACAAACATTTGAAATGTGGTGTTACATAAGAATGATAAAGTAAAGTTATTGGTTTTAAGAAGAAGATGTAGCAAGAAGATATAACATATTTATATCTTGTAGACCACCCATTCATTGAGCACAGTCGTGTAGACCGACTGAAGAGCAATGACAATTTTGTACAGGCAATACAGGAAGAATGGCTTCAAATCTCTACAAAGCAAGAAGTGATACCTACTGTACTTACACAATAATCTTCCTTGTAACTAGGAGAGGCTGTGTGTGAAGAACTATACAACCTATTTTCATATATCCTACGTATGTTAATTGCCTCTATCAACATACAAAATTTCAGTTTGATTGCTGTAATAGATTCGTAGATATTCAGAACCGACTAAATATTTCGGATGGTCGCCATGTTGGATTTTATATATGTAGGTCCTAGAGTTATGAAGATTATTGTGTACGTGTAGCATTCAAACTTCAATCGCATGATTAGGACACAAGAAGTAATAAGGAGATTTAAAAAAATTCACACAGCTGCCATCTTGTGGTTATGGAAACAATTGAAATAAATTAGATGCCAGTGGATTAACATTCGTATAAGGATTTACTGTACCAAGTTTCACTGCACTCGGATGGTTAAAGTTCATAGCCCCTATGAACATAAAAAAAATTCAGTTTGATTGCTATAATAGATTCGTAGATATTCAGAGCCGTCTAAATATTTCGGATCGTCGCCATGTTGGATTGTTAAATGTATAGGACATAGAGTCATGTACCATTAAAGGAAACTTATTGCGTAGGTTCATTATTCAAACTTTCACTTCGATCGCATGATTACGACACAAGAAATAAAAACTTAATTTTAAAATTCGCAAAGCCGCCATCTTAAGGTTATGTAAACAATTGAACTAAATTAGATACCAGTGCATTACAATGTGTATAAACATTTCCTGTACCAGATTTCATTGAGTTTGGAACAACAAAATCGCGAGGAAGGTCTATTTAAAATTTTCAAATTCGCTTGGCCGCCATGTTCGTTTTGTAGTGAACCGGTTTTTGAAAGTCTTATAGATGAACTTCCAGTAGTGCCCTTTATCTCCGTACAAAATTTCAGGGTGATACCGCTAATAGTTTCAGAGATATAGAATGCCGGTGAAATATTTCGCACATCCGCCATCTTATGGTTATGTAAACAATTGAACCAAGTTAGATATCGGTGCATTACATTGTGTATAAACATATACTGTACCAAGTTTTATTGCGTTTGGTTGGTTAAATCGCGAGAAACGTCTATTTAAAAGTCGCAAATTCGCGTGGCCGCCATGTTGGTTTTGTAGTTACCAGGTTATCAAAAGTCACATAGGGGAATGTGATATCGGTAATAGTTTCGGAGATATTGAATGCTGGTGATATATTTCGCACAGCCGCCATGTTGGATTGTTGAGACGTAACAAAATTTGAAGGGCACGGTCGGGGTCGGCCGGAATAATGCTATGAACTTACCGAGTTTCATTGAAATCACTCCAGCCGTTTATAAGTTATTAGGGACACACACACACACACACTCCTCACACACACACGCACGCACACCCACACACACGGACAAAAGGTGATCTCAGAAGCTTTTTTTTTTTTTTTTTTCAAAATTGAAAATAGGCTAAAAATAGGTTCTCTTAGTAGTTGTTGATTCATTAGGGGCCTTGCGTCATCGTGGCCATGTAGCCCCGTGTTCTTGGGTGTATGTAGAAGTTATCTGATAACCTGTGACACTGTCATGTCTGTAGACTACTTGTGTGCAAACTTGTAATCGAGGTAGGCTTTGGGTAGGAAGCGGGCGAGGTCTTAAGTTAGGTACCATTCCGGCATTTGCTTGTCGTAGAAGTGGGGAAACCAAAGAAAAACGACTTCCAGGATGGCTGAGGTATGTATGCCTCCGCGGTAACAGACGCAACGCAGCAAGGCGGACACAGGAAGTAGTTTTGTTGTTGTTGTTGATTCATATTAGGGGCTTATGTGTGTTAAATTTGTCTGATAACCTGTGGTGCTGTGGTTACTTAAGTAGTGTATTTAAATATGATTATGATATTTTGCAACATAGTATCAGCTTTACAAATTATAAACATTCTGGCATTAGCCACCTGTGATGATGATGATGATGATGATGATGATGATGATGAGGATGATGATAATTGTTGTTTTAAGGGGCCTAACATCTCGGTTCTCGGCCCCTAATGGTCTGGGTCAGCGGTTCACAACCTTTTTTCCCCTCCCGTACCCCTTTATACATATTTAACTGAAAGAGTACCCCCTAAGAAGTAAACTTTTAAAAGGATTAATAGTCTATTTTATGGGCAACTAGCTGAAGTACCCGTGCTTCGCTACGCGTCATAAATAAATTAAAATATGAAGGTGACAGTTAAAACAGGGGATAGGCGAGGTGCTGCGCAGAGGGAGATTAAGGATGGAACATTTTGTCCAACTACACCGCTCGGCGTTGACCGTGTTTTATAGCACAAATTTAGGTTTTACTCGCTAACGGTTGGAGATACCTTTCGGATAGAAAATGTAATTTTTAACCTCGTATATACCATCAAAAGTTTGCTATTTCTTAGCGTTCTCTTTGTATTTGAAATGGAAATATGAAAGTTTTAAACCAAAGGGTGTAGTGAAGTCACTAAAATGGTCGCCATCTTTAAATAGTACAAAGTATTGAAATCAAAAGTAACCTATATGTTAACCAGGTAAATCAGCTACTTCCATGTAAAATTCATGTAAATCGGACCAGTGGTACTTGCGTGATTGAGTAATACATAGACGCACATCATCTCATTTTTAGCCTCGCTTCGCTCGCGTCATAGTCGTGTCATATTGTTATTCAATGAAATGCAGGTTTAACCCCATTAACACCCCTTTAGAACCTGAATATCCAAAAATCCCTCCTTGGTAGACGTTTTCGACACACAACAAACATATCCCCAAAATATCATTCTTCTAACTTTAATCGTTTGGGTTGGTCGATGAGAGTGAACATCCAAAAATCCTTCATTAGGGGACGTTTTTCTTCCAGAATTTCACCCCTCCCCATAGACCCCTTAAATTGGATTTATGAAAAAAACCGTCGAACACATATTTATTTTATTTATTTATTTATTCATTTATTTATTTATTTATTTATGTATTTTTAAGCTGATTGATTTCCTCCGAGTTTCAAACTCCTCGCTTATGTCGTTTAAGAGATACACGGTCCGTTAGGAATCTTTCAACCCCCACTTTTCATCCCTTTCACCTCATAATATACACTACATCGAAAAAACATTAGACATGTGTCAGCTTATTTTTAATGATTAGTATATATGCCAAGTATCACATTCCCAAATGAAACCACTCGTGAGATATGGTTATTCAATGAAATGCACGTTTACCCCCCTTAACACCTATTTAGAACCTGAATATTCTAAACCCTTTCCTTAGTGGACGTTTTCGACATACAACGAACATATCCCCAAAATGTCATGTTTCTAACTTTAATAATTTTGGCTGGGCTATGATGAGTGGGTGAGTCAGTCAGGACATTTCCTTTCATTTATTTTTGATAATTTCACCCCTCCCCATGATCCCCTTAAATTGGATTTATGAAACAAACGGTCGAACACCTATTTACTTATTTAAAGCTGATTTCCCCCTGAGTTTGATGAGTGAGTAAGTGAGTCAATAAGTTAGGACACTTTCTTTCCTGTTTTTTTTCCCCCAGAATTTCACGTCTCACCAAGGGTCCCTTAAATTGGATTTATGAAAAAAACAGTCGAACACCTATTTACTTGTATTTTAAGCTGTTCTTTTCCCGCCGAATTTCAAATTTCTCGCCTATGTCCTTTAAGAGATACACGCTCCGGCAAGAATCCCTCAACCCCCAATTTTCACCCCTATCACCTCATAATATACACCACATCGATAAACTCTTAGACATATGTCTGATTATTTTTAATGATTAGTTTATATACCGAATATCACATCCCCTAAGAAACAACTCATGATATATCGTTATTCAATGAAATGCACGTTTACCCCCTTAACATCTCTTTAAAACCCGAATAAACAAAAATCATTCCTTAGTTGACGTTTTCGACATACAGCGAACATATTCCCAAAATTTCATTTTTCCAACTTTAATAGTTTTCGCTGGGCGTGATGAGTGAGTCAGACAGGACATTTTCTTTCAATTATTTTTACCAGAATTTCACCCCTCCCCATGGGCCCCTTAAATTGGATTGATGAAAAAACGCTTGAACACCTATTAACTTATTTTTTAAGCTGTCTTTTTCCCCTGAGTTTGGTGTGTGAGTTAGTCAGTTAGGACACTCCATTCCCCCCCCCCCCCCAGAATTTCACCCCACTCCATTGGCCCCTTAAATTAATTTATGAAAAAACGGTCGAACACCGATTTACTTATCTTTTTAGCTGATGATTTTTCGCTGCGTTTCAAATTTCTCGCCTATGTCGTTTAAGAGATAGGCCTACACGCTTCGTTCGGAATCCTTCAACCCCCACTTTTCACCCCCTTTCACCTCATAATAATACACTACATCGAAAAACCCTTAGACACATGTCTGCGTATTTTTAATGATTAGTTTATATGCCGAGTATCACATCCACAAATGAAACGACTCGTGAGATATTGTTATTCAATGAAATTCAGGTTTAACCCCCTTAAGACCACTTTAGAGCCTGAATATCCAAAAATCCTCCCTTAGTGTACGGTTTTGACATACAACGAACATATCCCCAAAATGCCATGTTTCCAACTTCAATATTTTTGGCTGGGCGATGATGAGTGAGTGAATGAGTCAGGACATTTTCTTTCATTTTTTTCCCTTCAGAATTTCACCCCTCCCGATGAACCCCTTCAATTTGATTGATAAAAAAACTGTCGAACAGCTATTTACTTACTTTAAAGCAGTTTTTCCCCCTGAGTTTGATGAGTGAGTCAGTCAGTCAATCAGTTAGGACATTTTCTTTCCTGTCCCCCCCACAGAATTTCACCCCTCCCCATGGGCCTCTTAAATTGGATTTATGAAAAAAAAACGGTCAAACACATATTTACTTATTTTTATGCTGATTTTTTTCCGCTGAGTTTCAAACTCCTCGCCTATGTCGTTTAAGACATACACGCTCCGTTAGGAATCTTTCAATCCCTACTTTTCACCCCTTTCACCTCATAATATACTCCACATCGAAAAACCCACAGACACGTGTCTTACTTTTTAATGATGAGTTTATATGCCGTGTATCACATCCCCCAATGAAACCAATCGGGAGATATTGTTATTCAATGAAATGCAGGTTTAACCCCATTAAGACCCCTTTAGAACCTGAATATCCGAAAATCCTCCCTTAGTAGACTGTTTTGAAATACAATGAACATATCCCCAAACTGTCACGTTTCTAACTTCAATCATTTTGGCTGGGCGATGATGAGTGAGTGAGTGAGTGAGTGAGTGAGTCAGGACATTTTCTTTCAATTTTCTTTTTTCAGAATTTCACCCCTCCCCATGAACCCCTTAAATTTGATTTATGAAAAAACTGTCGAACAGCTATTTACTTACTTTAAAGCAGTTTTTCCCCCTGAGTTTGATGAGTGAGTGAGTCAGTCAATCAGTTAGGACACTTTCTTTCCTGTTTCTCCCCCCCCCCCTCCAGAATTTCACCCCTCCCCATGGGCCCCTTCAATTGGATTTATGATAAAACGGTCAAACACATATTTACTTATTTTTATGCTGATTTTTTCCCGCTGAGTTTCAAACTCCTCGCCTATGTCGTTTAAGAGATACACGCTCCGTTAGGAATCTTTCAATCCCCACTTTTCACCCCTTTCATCTCATAATATACACCACATCGAAAAACCCTCCGACTCGTGTCTTCTTATTAGCCTACTTTCGATTTTTGCAAAAAATGAAAGTAGACTTATGAGATCAACACAGGGCGAAAAAAGTGTGTCTGTCTGTGTGTGTGTATGTGTGTGTGTGAGTCTGTGTGTGTGTGTGTCTGTGTGTGTGTGTGTGTGTGTGAGTGTGTGTACTCTGAATGTCTGTCCCCCCCTATCAATTCGAACACGGTGAATGCGAATTGAACGAAATTTGGTACAAAGGTAGCACTAGCAAAGGACACCTCAGTGTCATATTTTATATCGCCGCCATCTTGACGGAAACGTAATGGCGGCTACACAAATGTTCAAAGCTTAAATCAAATTACGACTAGCCTAATCATCCGATCTCTACCAAATTTTGCAACAACATACCTGTATGGGGGGAGCATCCTTTGACCAAACCAATAGGCCATAAGCGTAATAGTTTGCGGATGGCGGCCATCTTTGTGTGAAAATCGATTCCCCCTATTAATTCGAACACGGTGCAACCGAATGGAACGAAATTTGGTACAGAGGTAGTACTAACAAAAGGCACCTCAGTGTCATGTTTTATATCGCCGCCATCTTGACGGAAACGTAATGGCGGCCACATAAATGTTCAAAGCTTAAATCAAATTACGATTAACCTAATCATCCGATCTCTACCAAATTTTGCAACAACATACCTTTATAGAGGAAGCATCCTTTGACCAAATGACTAGGTCATTAGCCTAATAGTTTGCGGATGGCGGCCATCTTTGTGTGAAAAACAATTCCCCCTATTAATTCAAACACGGTGAAACCGAATGGAACGAAATTTGGTACAGAGGTAGCACTAGCAAAGGGCATCTCAGTGTCATGTTTCATATCACCGCCATATTGACAGAAACGTAATGGCGGCCACACAAATGTTCAAAGTTTAAGTTAAATTACGACTAACATAACCATCCGATCTCGACCAAACTTTGCAACAACATTCCTTTATGGAGGGAGCATGCTTTGACCAATCTAATAGGTTATTAGCCTAATAGTTTGCGGCTGGCGGCCATCTTTATGTCAAAATTGATTCCCCCTATTAATTCGAACACGGTGGAACCGAATGGAACGAAATTTGGTACAGAGGTAGCACTAGCAAAGGGCACCTCAGTGTCATGTTTTATATCGCCGCCATCTTGACGGAAACGTAATGGCGGCCACACGAATGTTCAAAGCTTAAATCAAATTACGATTAACCTAATCATCCGATCTCTACCAAATTTTGCAACTACATACCTTTATGGAGGGAGCATCCTTTGACCAATCTAATAGGTCATTCGCCTAATAGTTTGCGGATGGCGGCCATCGTTGTGTCAAATTCGATTCCCCCTATTAATTCAAACACGGTGAAACAGAATGGAACGAAATTTGGTACAGAGATAGCACTAGCAAAGGGCATCTCAGTGTCATGATTTATATCGCCGCCATATTGACAGAAACGTAATGGCGGCCACACAAATGTTTAAAGCTTAAATCAAATTACGACTAACATAACCATCCGATCTCTACCAAGCTTTGCAACATTATACCTTTATGGAGGGAACATCCTTAGACCAATCTAATAGGCCATTAGACTAATAGTTTGCGGATGGCGGCCATCTTTATGTCAAAATCGATTCCCCCTATTAATTCGAACACGGTGGAACCGAATGAACGAAATTTAGTACAGAGGTAGCACTAGCAAAGGGCACCTCTGTGTCATGTTTTATATCGCCGCCATCTTGACGGAAACGTAATGGCGGCCACACAAATGTTCAAAGCTTAAATCAAATTACGATTAGCCTAATCATCCGATCTCTAGCAAATTTAGCAACAACATACCTTTAAGAAGGGAGCATCCTTTGACCAAACTAATAGGTCATCAGCCTGATATTTTGCGGATGGCGGCCATCTTTGTGTGAAAATCGATTCCCCTTATCAATTCGATCACGGTGAAACCGAATGGAACGACATTTGGTACAGAGGTAGCACTAGCAAAGGGCACCTCAGTGTCATGTTTTATATCACCGCTATCTTGACGGAAACGTAATCGTGGCCACCCAAATGTTAAAAGCTAAAATGTAATTACGACCAACCTAATAATCTAGTCTCTACCAAATTTTGCAACACCAGATCTTTATGTGGGAAACATATTCAGACCAAACTGCAAGAACATCAGCCCAATAGTTTGCAGATGGTGGCCAAGTATGTGTGCAAATCGATTCCCCCTATCAATTCAAACACGGTCAAACCGAATTGAACGAAATTTGGTACAGAGGTAGCACTAGCAAAGGGCACCTCATATTCATGTTTAATATCCCTATAGCACGTTGTATTTCAACAAGCTACTACAACCAACATTCGATCATACTCCTTGAAAAGGACAAAGAGTTATAACAATACCCATGCATTTAGGAGAAAGTAGGCTATATGTTCTTTACTGAACATCTTGTTTTTAATGATGAGTTTATGTGCCGAGTATCACATCCCCCAATGAAACCAATCGGGAGATATTGCTGTTCAATGAAATGCAGGTCTACTCCCTTAACACCCCCTTTAGAACCAGAATATCCAAAAATCCTCTCTTAGTGGGCATTTGCGGCCCTTGGGGAAGCTGCATACCAAATTTGATTCCAATCCGTTTGATGGTTTCTGAGATTTCGTGATGAATGAATGAGTGAGTGAGTGGTATTTGACAAATATATAGTAGAAGATAGTGTCAAGTCTTTGTTATGCTAAACTCGGTTGACAGTGCTGTGTGAGTAGGTGAGTAACTAACGTGATTTCAAGTAAAGATCCTCATTTTCTATTCCGGTAGTGCAGAGCGCAAATGGCATCCAGTCGGCCGTGTCTCGACTTGAGCTATGTTGCCATGGAAACTATCCGCCTTGCCATTCCTTCATGAGTATATTTTATGATTTGATTAGCATGTGCTTGAGTGCAAAAGGGTCGAAATCAGAAGAATGAGAAAGACTATCGAAAATTCATGTAGCCAGCGGTTCCTTCTGGGTCCTAAACTATGTGTATGCAAAATTTGGTTGAGATTGCTGGAACGGTGTAGATTTGTATACGGAACAGACCCACCCACATACCCACATACAGACTTTCACTTTTATATATAAGATATGTACTTATAAGTCACTTAACTTATTAAAAACATTAGTTAGTTAGTTAGTTATTGTTGTTTAAGGGCCGGAACTACGAGATCATCTGCCCCTAAAACATTAATAATAAAAAATAACAAAACTATTTATAACTTATTTTTTTAAATACAGTATAACTAATATTTTTAGCCTACTTTTCACATTTTGCAAAAATGAGGAAAAAGTAGACTTATGAGATCGGGCAAATGTGTGTCTGTCTGTCTGTCTGTCTGTCAGTCTGTCTGTCTGTCTGTCTGTCTGTCTGTTCTTCTGTCTGTCTGTCTGGCTGTGTGTGTGTCCCCCCCTATCAACTCCTAAACGGCTGCAGCAATCGAAACAAAATTTGGTAGGAGTAAAGATCTACACCTGAATATCTCACGGCCATATTTGAAAATGATGTCAGTGCTACCAACTGCTAAAAAATTGCAATTGAAATTTGAGCTCCATGTTGGATATCTTGGAAAGTATGAATGGGAGCTATTTCAAAATTGGCACACGTACAGATCATAATATTTCAGTTTAATTTCCAGGAGGCCAAACATGGCAGTGTTGCCAAAATGATTATAAGCCTCCTGATAAGTCCAATTTTTAAATGCATATAACTTCTACACTATCAATTGGAATTCAACCAAATTTCGTATGTTGTATGTGTACATAACCAGATATGACTGAGCGTATTCTTAAGACCTACCAGGGCTGCCAACTGTTAATAAATGCTCCTAATTTATTTTATCCAAATACCAATATATCAGAAAGTATGCAAGCCGACAGCTTTAAACTATGCACACGTATAGTACCTGACATTCTATATTAATTTGGAGTAACTTATATACGTCAGTGCTACCAACATGATTCTAAGCCTGCTGACAGGTCCAACTTTAAATACATGCAACTTCCATACTATCATTTGGATTTCAACCAAATTTCGTATGTGTTATGTGTACCATAACAGATATAACTATGCGTATTCTAAGGAGCAACCAGGGCTGCCAACTGTTAATATGTGCTGTCCCTATTTTTGTTACCCTAATATCAATATATCAGAAAGTATGCAAGCCAATAGCTCTAAAATTTGCACACGTATAGTACCTGGCATTCTAGACGAATTTGGAGTAACTAATATACGTCAGTGCTGCCAACATGATTCTAAGCCTGCTGATAGGTCCAATTTTAAAATGCATGTAACTTCTATACTAACTAATGGATTTCATTCAAAATTGGCACAACAATAGATCATATTATTTCAGATTATTTCTGACCAATACATGCATGACATTGTTGCCAACATGATTTTACGCGCTGTTAGATCCAATGTTTAACTGCATGTAACGTCCATGCGATTCATTGGACTTCAACCAAATTTTGTATTTTGTACCTTAAGAGATGGAGCTAAGAATATATTCAGTCATCAGGGCTGCCAACTGTAGTGCTCTATTAGGATACATTATGCCAGGTATACAGTATTGGAAATTTCGATATTAGCAACTTAATTTCGTCATTATTCTAGATAGGTTCATATTCTGTAGAATAATCATTGGCATGAAAAGTAGGCTGTATAGTTCTTAACGGAACTTCTTGTAATTTATTATTTGTGTGCTGTTAATAACTTATGCATTTTATTTCAATTTCATTTTACTTTTATTTACGTGTGCAAATCATTTAGCTCAGGAAAATATACAATAAAATTACAGAAACGTACATAAGATTATTTAATTTTGATTTTATTGAAAACCAATTTATTCTAACGATAGACAAATAAAGACAATAGCAGTGCAGCGGGGAAAGTGACTGGGGTTGGGATAGGGTGGGTTGTCGAGGGTGAGCATTCACTTTGACATGCGTGAATAAGACGGCACTGCGCGCTGGTACTTTATTATGACTGACACGTACGAAGGGAACATGGCGCCCGCCATTACCGTTTATTTTTGGCGTACCCCTAACCGGTTCGTTGCGTACCACCAAGGGGTACGGGTACCCCAGGTTGGGAACCGCTGGTCTGGGTGATAGCGAAAATGACAATGGAAAGGAAACTATAGGGAAAATTAAGTGAAACTGAAAATTCCTACAAAATGGAGCTCAGGTTCAAACGACTCACAAAATGCAGAGTGGAAATACTAAAAAGGGAATTTAGATGAAAAATACTCACAAAAGGAATAGATTGAAAAATACGCACAAAATGTAGTTTAGGTTAAAAATACGTACAAAATGCAATGAAGAAAGTCCTCTCGGCACGCCGGAAGGCGGAGGTAGATTTCACCGGACAAACTTGGGGATAGGCGAAAATATGCAGAATATGCAGGTTTTCGTAGAAGGATCAGACCTCATTTATTGCGAGAAAGTATTTTATAATTGGAGCTTAATTAACTTTGTTTTTCGTCATAGTATGTATACTTTAAACATTTTATTGTCTTATGGGGACGGTAACATTCTTGTCATTTGGCGTCCATTTTTATACTTGTGGTCACCCTGTTCTTATGCAAGGTTTCGACACTGATGTGTAACTATGTAATGGTCAGTTACTTCTTCACGCAAAATTATATCTCCCACAGAGATTTTGGTTGGTTCCTCAGTTTAGGGGCTGCGACAACGCGGTCATGTAACCCCGTGTACTTTGGGAGAGTGTAGAATCTGCCTGATAAACAGTGTGAATTGTGATGGCTGTATTAGTCTGTATTTCAGGTAAGGACAGCAGACGGTCAATTTCAAGCAGTAGTTCCTAATGTTGCTACCAGATACTACCGTCAACGACACCTAGCTCTGAACTTGGCTACGAGATGCCACCACAACCAGCAACTCGCAACGAACGTTGGATCTTCCCCTCCAAAGGAAAGAATACTGAGGGATTTTTAGCGCTCTTAGAAAATCCGACGACTTCGGCCGGCTTTGAACCCGCGACCTTGGGCATAGAAGTTCAGCATACTACCAGTTACGTCACCGAGGCCGCTTCTCACTTAGTCAGATGGAAAACTGAATGTGATCGCGCGCAAGTGCGTTGTCATGGCAACGTCTGATGGCTCATCCCTCATCAATTTAGTAGTGTTGTCATGGCATCCTCTGATAGCTCTTGGCATTTTCTTATAATTCCGAAATCATTTTTCTCATCCCTTGGCGTAATGGTGGGTCATATCGAAAATTCTTTCAGACAAAAGATTTAGGTAATTATTAGGGGAATATTGTCCATTTTGTACGGTTTTGATATTGTGCCTATTAAGAGAGATATGATTAATGTTTCCCGAAAAAAACACTTTTTCCCACCCCTTTGGTCAATGGTTGGTGCTATCAAAAAACTCTTCAAACATACATTTTTGGGCCTTATTCGACGCATAGTATGAACTTTGAATGGATTCGATATTTCAAATATTAAGAGAGTTATTGCGATATATCACTTTTTCGAAGAAAAAAAAACCATTTTCACCCCCGTCGACCGATTGTGCCCATTAACGAACTCGACCGAGATTGTATAGGGATACATATTATATAAAAAATTCAAAGTGATTGGTGTAAAATTACGGCTGTTATCGTGTCCATAAGAAACTGATATATATATATATATATATATATACTAATACATATATATATATATATATACTGGCTGGCCCGGCAGACGTTGTCCTGCCAATCAAAGAAAGTGTTGTAAGTTTGTTTCTTGAAGTGCTATTGGATACACAATATTTTTTTCAATTTCTGTTAACTGCCTCTAAACTATCGTAAAATTATTTAACTAATCTAGAAAATTCGTGGGAGCGTGCACAACAACTCTCAAAAGTTTCATCGCAAATTGGATAAATGGCATAAAACGCATACGGGATTTTGTTTAAATGATTCGTGCGCTGTCACTCATTTGTTGAATCTACTCATGCTCTACCAACTGTGAAATTGATTTACTAAGTTAGAAAGCTTCACGTAAGTATACACAACAACTCATCAAAGTTTCATCGGAATCGGATGAATGGCATATGAACCTATACTGGATTTCTTTTAAACGATTCGCGTGCCGTCACCCATTTGTTGAATCTACTCATGCGCTACCTATTGTATAATAGATTTACTAAGACTGAAACTTTCTCTGGAGTGTACTCAATCATTCACCAAGGTTTCATCGCAATCGGATGAATGATATATGACCGCATACGCGACATTGTGGAAACGATTCACGCGCCGTCGCTCATTTGTTGAATCTACTCATGCGCTACTTATTAAAAACTGGATTTACTAATCCAGAAACCTTTCCTGGAGTGTACACAACAATTCACCAATGTTTCATCGTAATCGGATAAATGGTATATGAACGCATACAAGACTATGTTGAAACGATTCGCACGCCATTGCACATTTTTTGAATCTACTCGTGCGCTACCTATTGTAAAATGAATTTACTGAGCCAGAAACCTTTACTGAAGTGTACACAACAATTCACCAAAGTTTCATCGCAATCGGATAAATGGTATATGGACGCATATGGTACTTTGTTGAAATGATTCGTGTGCCGTCACTCATTTGTTGAATCTATTCGTGCGCTACCAATTGTAAAATGGATGTATTAAGCCAGAAACCTTCCGTAGGGTGTACACAACATCTCACACAAGTTTCATCGTAATCGGACGAATGGTATTAGAACGCATACGGGACCTCATTGAAACGCTTCGCGCGTCGTCGCTCATTTGTTCAATCTACTCGAGCGCAACCTCCTGTGAAATGGATTTACTAAGTTAGAAACCCTCACGTAAGTGTACACAACATCTCACCCAAGTTTCATTGCAATCGGATGAATGGTATATGAACGCATACGGGAGTTAGTTTAAACGTTCGCACATCGTCGCTCATTTGTAGAATCTACTCGTGCGCTACCAATTGTAAAATGGATTTACTAATCCAGAAGCCTCGCCTGGTGGGTACACAACATCTCACCCATGTTTCATCGCTATCGGACGAATGGTATTTGAACGCATACGGGACCATGTTGAAACGCATCCCACGTCGCCGCTCATTTGTTGAATCTACTCGTGCGCAACCTCCTGTGAAATGGATTTACTAAGTTAGAAACCTTCACTTAAGTGTACACAACAACTCATCAGTTTCATCTCAATCGATGAATGGTATATAAACTTATACGGGATTTTGTTGAAACGCTTCGCGCGTCGTCACTCATTTGTTGAATCTAGTCGTGCGCTACCTATTGTAAAATTAATTTACTAAGCCAGAAGCCATCCCTGGAGTGCACACAACATATCACTCAAGTTTCATCGCTATCGGACGAATGGTATTTGAACGCATACGGGACCTTTTTGAAACGCTTCGCGTGTCGTCGCTCATTTGTTGAATCTAGTCGTGCGCTATCTATTGTAAAATGGATTTACTAAGCCAAACACCTTCCCTGGAGTGCACTCAACATCTCACCCAAGTTTCATCGCAATCGGATGAATGGTATATGAACGCATACGGAACTTTGAAACGCTCTAACGTGCAGAGATAAACAGAATTCGACATCACTGCCACCATTGATATGAAACACAACTTTCCGCCATGGGCGGAGTGTATGTTATGGCGGTAGTTGCACAGGTTGCGACCAGGTGGCTCTACGTGCAGAGACATACAGTCCAAAAGGATCACTTTTCACTAAGGCTAGCGGTTTCCATGACGACAGTTTAATGACTGTCTATTGTGGTTCTAAATTTGTGTGTAAATTGTGGTACTAAAATTCTAAAATTCCACCTATCTGGTCAAATTGTGAATCTAAACCATACATGGGCTCACCCTAACATTCATACAAAAATTCATCAAAATTGGCCCAGGCGTGTAGGAGGAGTTCAGTCACATACACACGTATCGAAGAATTATATATATAAAGATATATATACATAAATTATATATAAACTTTTGAACTGACGGTGGTTTTGGGGTCTGGGGGATGTGTAACGCGAAGATATGTAGAAATTTTCCGGAAGTCGAAACATGGTACCCATTGCAATAGTTAGCTTTCTAATGAAATCTACCTAAAATACGCACAAAAGGTAGTTTAGGTTTAAAAAAAAGTCCTCTCGGCACACCGGAAGGCGAGGTAGATTTCACCGGACAAACTTGGGGATAGGCGAAAATAGGCAGAATATGCAGGTTTTCGTAGAAGGATCAGACTTCATTTATTGCGAGAAGGTATTTTATAATTGGAACTTAATTAACTTTGTTTTTCGTAATTTTATGCTTATATTAAACATTTTATTGTCTTATGGGAACGGTAACCTTCTTGTCATTTGGGGTCCATTTTTATACTTGTGGTCACACTGTCCTTATACAAGGTTTCGACACTGATGTGTAACTATGTAACGGTCTGTTACTTCTTCACGCAAAATTATATCTCCCGCAGAGATTTTGGTTGGTTCCTCAGTTTAGGGGCTGCGACAACGCGGTCATGTAACCCCGTGTACTTAGGGATGGCTGTATTAGTCTGTAATTCAGGTAAGGACAGCAAACGGTCAATTTCAAGCAGTAGTTCCTAATGTTGCTAACAGGTACTACCGTCAACGACACGTAGCTGTGAACTTGGCTACTAGATGCCACCGCAACTTGCAACAAACGTTGGAACTTCCCCTCCAAGGGAAAGCATACTGAGGGATTTTAGCGCTCTTAGAAAATCCGACGACTTCGGCCGGCTTTGAACTCGCGACCTTGGGCATAGACATTCAGCATGCTACCAGTTACGTCGCCAAAGCCGCTTCCCACTTAGTCAGATGGAACAAGTAGTTCCGTGAGGAACTATACAGCCTATTTTCATATATCCTACTGTACACATGTTAATTGCCACTATCAACAAACAAAATTTCAGTTTAATTGCTGTAACAGATTCGTAGATATTGAGAACCGTCTAAATATTTCAGATTGTCGCCAGGTTGGATTTTTATTTTTGTACTATTACATTAATATTATTGTGTACGTGTGGTATTCAAACTTCAATCGCATGATTAGTACACAAGAAGTAAAAACGAGATTTTAAAATTACGCACAGCAGCCATCTTGTGATTATGAAAACAATTCAAATAAATTAGATGCCAGTGGATCAACATTGGTATAAGCATTTAACGTGCAACGTTTCACGGCACTCGGATAGTTAATTCGCGAGAAACGTCCATTTAAATATTTATACTTCGCGTCGCCACCATGTTGGATTTGTGCTCACCAGGTCACTGAAGTCATATAGTGAACATATGTTCATAGTCTCTATGAACATAAAACATTTCAGTTTGGTTGCTGTAAAAGATTCATAGATATTGAGAACCGTCAACGTATTTCGGAAGCTCGCCATTTAGGATTGTTATATGTATAGGCCATAGAGTTATGTACCATTCAAGGACAATTATTGCCTAGGTTCATTATTCAAACTTTCACTTCGATCGCATGATTACGACACAAGAAATAAAAACTTAATTTTAATATTTCGCACAGCCCCCATCTTGAGGTTATGTAAACAATTGAATTAAATTAGATGGCAGTGCATTACAATCTGCAAAATCATTTACTGTACCAAATTTCACTGCGCTCAGAGAGTTAAATCACGAGAAAAGTCTATTAAAATATTTCAAATTCGCTTGGTCGCCATGTTCGTTTTGTACTTTACAGGTTTATGAAATATACATAGGTTAACTTGTATCAGTACCCTTTATCACCGTACAAAATTGCAGGGTGATATCTGTAATAGTTTCGGAGATATAGAATGTCAGTGAAATATTTCGCACAGCCGCCATTTTGAGGTTATGTGAACAATTGAACTAAATTAGACTCCAGTGCATTACAATTTGTATATACATTTGCTGTACCAAGTTTCATTACGTTTGGATAGATAAATCGCGAGAAAAGTCTATTTAAAAGTCTCAAGTTCGCTTGACCGCCATGTTGGTTTTGTAGTCACCAGGTTTTTGAAAGTTTCATAGGTGAACTTCTAGTAGTGCCCTTTATCACCGTACACAATTTCAGGGCGATATCGGTAATAGTTTCGGAGATATTGAATGCTAGTGAAATATTTCGCACAGCCGCCATGTTGGATTGGTGAGACGTAACAAAATTTGAAGGGCACGGTCGAGGTCGCCGGGAATAGTGCTATGAACTTACCGAGTTTCATTGAAATCGCTCCAGCCGTTTTGATTTTATTAGGGGGGGACACACACACACCTCACACACACACGGACAAAAGGTGATCTCATAAGCCTATTTTTTTTTTCAAAATTGAAAATAGGCTAAAAATACTGAATCTGATCTCGTGCAAGTGCGTTGTCATGGCAACGTCTGATGGCTCATCCCTCATCAATTTAGTAGTGTTGCCATGGCAACCTCTGATAGCTCTCGGCATTTTCTTATAATTCCGAAATCATTTTTCTCATCGCTTGGCGTAATGGTGGGTCATATCAAAAATTATTTCAGACAAAAGCTTTAGGTAATTATTAGGGGAATATTGTCCATTTTGTACGGTTTTGATATTGTGCCTATTAAGAGAGATATGATTAATGTTTCCCGAAAAACCCACTTTTTCCCACCCCTTTGGTCAATGGTTGGTGCTATAAAAAAAACTCTTCAAACATAAATTTTGGGCTTTATCCGACACATAGTATGAACGTTGAACGGATTCGATATTTCACATATTAAGAGAGTTATAGCAATATTTCACTTTTTCGAAGAAAAAAAAGCCCCCCATTTTCACCCCCTTCGACCGATTTAGCCCAGTAACGAACTCGACCGAGATTTTATAGGTATACATATTCGGTAAAAAATTCAAAGTGATTGGTGCAAAATTACGGCAGTTATCGTGTCCAAAAGAAACTGATATACATATATATATATATACATAAATTATATATAAACTTTTGAACTGACGGTGGTTTTGGGGTCAGGGGGATGTGAAACGCGAAGATATGTCGAAATTTTCCGGAAGTCGAAACATGGGACCCATTGCAATAGTTAGCTTTCTAATGAAATCTACCTAATACGAACAAAATGCAATGTAGAGTCGAAATACTTACAAAATACAATTGAAATTCAAAATACTTACAAAATGCAAATGAGATTGAAATTACAAACAAAATGCAATGGAGGTCCAGAATATTTCTTCTTCTTCTTGTACCTTATCTGATACGGACGTTGGCTACCACCATGGCTAACACCTTCTTATCCTGTGCAATCCTGAAGAGTTCCGTGGAAGACAGCCCAAACCACGTTTTTAAATTATCCATCCAAGTTATTCGTCTCCTTCCTGGTCCACGCCGTCCTTCAATTTTACCCTGAAGTATAACTTGGAGCAGACGGTATTTTGGATTCCTCATCATGTGTCCCAAGTATTCCAATTTCCTCTTCTTAATTGTGTTTAACAGCTCAGGTTGGCTGCTCACACGCTGAAGAACCTCGGCATTACTCACATGTTCTGTCCACGAAATTTTAAGAATCCGCCGGTATATCCACATTTCAAAAGCTCGAATCTTCTTTTCTGTAGCTACGGACAAGGTCCAAGCTTCAACACCATAAAGAAGGGTGGAGACAACATAACACTTCACAATTCTTTTCTTAAGCGTCGTACTGAGATCTCGACAGCATAGTAGTTGTTTCATTGTCATAAAGATGGATCTAGCCTTCTCTATACGGCATCTTATTTCAACCGAAGGATCCCAATTCTCATTAATATTCTGTCCTAAATAAACCAAACTCTTGACTCGCTCAATCTGATGTCCATCGACTAAAAGGATTTGTGACAATGCTGGTTTTCGCGATATTATCATATATTTTGTTTTCTTAATGTTGAGGTCAAGGCCATATTGTTTACTCTTTTGATACACCATAGTAACAATCTCTTTAAGTCCTTCGAAACTATTTGCAATCAATACAGTATCATCTGCGTACCGTATATTATTAATATAATTACCATTGACCTTAATACCTTGTTGAATGCCATCAAGTGCCTCGGAGAAAATCTGTTCTGCATAGATATTATAAAGAAGTGGTGAAAGAATGCATCCTTGTCTCACACCACGCATTATTTCCACTGATCTCGATATATGTCCATCAATTCTGATACTAGCCTTTTGACCCCAGTATAAATTAATGATGATCCGAATGTCTTTCTCATCTATTCCTGAGTTCTTGAGTGCATTATACAACTTATCATGCTGACAACGGTCAAAGGCTTTTGCATAGTCCAGAAAACATGCATATACATCCTGATTCACCTCACGGCATCTCTGGAAAAGAACTTGAAGCGCAAATAATGCCTCACGAGTTCCTAGACCGTTGCGGAACCCAAACTGCGTGTCACTGATATTCATCTCGCATTTCCTGTATATGCGATTATGGATAACTTTGAGAAATATCTTGAGCACATGACTCATAAGACTGATTGTCCTGAAGTCACTACATGACTTAGCCATCGGTTTCTTCGGAAGAGCAATAAATGTAGACAAGAGCCAGTCTTCTGGTAATATGCCTGTGTTGTATATCTTGTTATATAAATTAGTGAGCGTCACAATGCTATCATCATCCAAGATCTTCAATAATTCCACTGGAATGTCATCTTGACCAGGAGCCTTACCATTTTTCGCTATCCTAATCGCATATTTCACTTCATCCATGGTGATCATGGGTCCAACAACTGAAGGAATTTCGGGTCGGGAAGGACGATGATCATCATTAAAAAGCTCTTGTATATATTTTTCACAAACCTGTAATTTTTCTTCAACTTCAAATACCGTGTTACCTTGACTATCAACTAAGTTGACTGTGTTTCTTTTCCTGTGTCTACCTGAAACTTCTTTGATTTTCTTATGGACCTGGAAAGTATCATATTTACTATTAAGTTCTTCAATTTCTTTGCACCTATCTGACATCCAAACTTCCTTGGCTTGCCTGATCTTATTCTTTATCAATCTATGAATAAACCAATATTCTTCATTATATCTTCCTTTGACTTCTCTTCGTTTATCCATTAGATTCAATATTTCATCCGTCATCCATGCCTTCCTTTTTTTTATGTTGTCTCTTGTTCTTAAGAAAATGATCTCCAACCCTCTTCAATGAGGTTTTAAAAGTGTCCCAAAGTTCCAAGGGCTGCATGTCATTTGAATTCAACGTCTTAAGATCAGTGGTAAGAGCAGCAGCCACCTGTGACCTTGTATTTATTTCCCGAAGGGCATCAGTATCATATTTATTTTGTGTTGTTTTTATCGGAATCTTGTTAAGCCGGACACAAATCTTGCTAATGAGAGGATTGTGGTCAGAAGGAACATCTGCTCCTGGATAGGTTTTTGCAAAAATCACGCTGTTTCTAAATCTGTTTTTAATTAGAATGAAATCAATTTGATTTCTTATTATGTTGTCTGGACTATCAGCAGGTGCTTTCCACGTATAAAGTCTCCTGGCAGGAAGCTTAAACCAAGTATTAGCAATGACAAAGTTCTCCTCTCTACAAAACTGCACTAAACGATCCCCTCTGTTGTTTCTTTGTCCGAGACCCCACTGGCCCACAATGTGTTCTTCAGAACCTTTCCCAACTTTTGCATTAAAATCTCCCATAACAAGGGTTACATCATGTTCTTTGGTGTCTGTGAGGACGGTCTGAATTTGGGCATAGAATTCCTCAACCTCTTCATCGCTTTTGTCACTAGTAGGGGCATACACTTGAATGAGATTAATGTGGAAAGGTTTACCACGTAACTTTAACATCATTATTCTACTGGAGAATGGTATACAACTGATAACAGCAGACTGCAAACTTTTGTCCACTATAAAACCCACTCCATGCAAATGCCTGGCATCATTATTACCACTGTAGTATATCATGCAATCCTCCACATTACAATCTCCTGTCCCCGGCCATCTCATCTCACTTATACCCATTATGGACACATTCATCCTCTTCATCTCATGAATTGTATTGTGAATCTTTCCTGCTTCAAACATACTCCGTACATTCCACGTTCCTATCTTCAGGGCTGACCGGGAGATTCTTCGCACCCTCTGACCACTTAAGGTCTGCCCGGGACTAAGGGCCAATGTAATTGGGTTTTCAGCCATGAAGATTATCCTGGGGAAAAATAATTGAGGTGGTTTCCCGTTGCCTTCCTCAATGCGCAGTAACCACATCACATCCCAACATCCAAGGATGCCATGATATGATGCAGCTGTTTGCTGATGCAAGGTCGACAGATCGATCTTGTATCAACAATAATGATATAGCTGCTGCCACTATATCATGTCCTCAGTTGATCCGCGGGTGCAAGCACCACTCTCAACAAGAGCCCCTATCAGCCATTGGGACGCGCCGTGTCGGGGTTGAGGACTTCCCCGCCCAGATCCGTCTTCCACAGAGTACAGAAAAGCCCTTACTCAGTTCAGAGCTCCTCCCCCATGGAAGCTGCACCTGGCACGGCCAGAATATTTACAAAATGAAATTGAAATTGAAAATATAAAATGCAACTTACATTGAAAAAGGCCGGTTCAGATTCAAAATACTCACCAAGTGCAATTGAAATTCAAAATACTTACAAACTGCATGGTAGATTCAAAATACTCATTTAAATTGACAATACCTATAAAACGCAATTTAGATTCAAAATACTTACAAAATGTAATTTAGATTCAAAATACTCACAAAATGCAATTGAGGATCAAAATACTTACAAAAGTGCCTTCACCTACATTGAAAGACTTACTAAAAAGCAATTTAGATTGCCAATCCTTACAAAATGCGATTGAGGTTGAAAATACTCGCAAAATGCAATTTAGATCGAAAAGACCTACAAAAGCAACTTAGATTGAAAATACCCACAAAATGTAGTGTAGATTCAAACAATTCGCTTAAGGTAATTAAGATACACGGGGAGCCAATTAACAAAAGAATCCAGTGCGGGAACCTTGGAGAGAAAAGGAAAGAGAATGAAAAGAAAACAAGAGGTCTGACCCCTCAAAGAATGAGGATCAGGAAAGAAGATACAAGGGCAAATTGAGGCGGGATAGTGAAAGACTCCCTAGGCCTCGGATACCCTAATACCGTCGGGGTCAGAAAAGAACGAGAGCTGACCACGGGAGGTCAACAAGAGAGAAGACGTAGAAGAGCCCGGCACAAGTTGAAGCAATGCCGGACTCAGCTGGTGTCCCATGGTCGCCAACCCACGTCCCACAAGATGTGAGCCCCTGGGGGGGGGGTACCTGCTGTGAACAACACCTCGTAGTGTAGTGGCTAGCATTCTTGAGAATCGCCACGGAGGTCCGAATTCGATTCCCAGTTCTGCCAAGAAATTTGAATTCTGATGTGAGGGCTCGGGAGGCAAAACTGAGAAGAGGAAGGTTCGATTCACACCTCAGCAATCTTGAACTGAATTTTTAATCATTTAAAGATAATCCAGCTAATAATGGGTATCATTGAATATATACAGCTATAAATGAAGAAATAAATAAAACAAATCCTATAAATAATAAGGACATTCAAACTCCGCCAGTGCCGGTTGCAAGCCCGGGGCCTCATCTCGCAAGTGGAGAGGAAGGAGGAGCAGGAGGAGTATCAACCTCGTAAAAAAACCAGGGTCCATCTGGCTCCGGATGGTAGCACCCTGTCATAGGGCCCCTACCTAGGGTTACTAGGCGAAACTGGTCAACGGTCTCAAAGGCGGAAGAGGAAACAAAGTATTTCCCAACGGCAGAGAGAGGGGAAGAACCTAGTGGAGTAAACCACGAAAAAACAATCATTTCGGACTCACAATCCGATCTTACTTTGGAAGATAATTCCTCCCCTAACAAATCACAACTTTATTTGCAGAATGGAAAGTCCGCTGAAAGAAAGCACTACCCCAGGTGGTAGCTCGAAAGAGAAATCCACCATTGCGTTATGCAATGCATCGGGACCTAGGGTTCTGGGGAGTCCCAACAACTGCAACAAAGACGAGTCGGAGCGTCTTGAAATACCTTCCAAGCTGAGATTTAAACATAAGTACTTCATTGGGACCATAAATGTTAACTCGCTCCTCAAAGTAGGAAAGCAAAAAGAACTTGAAAAGCTTTTAGACAAGAATCAAATCCAGATCCTAGCTGTGCAAGAGACCAGATTCTTAGACAAGAATGTTGTGGACACTGAACACTACAGAGTATTTAAAGGAAAGCCAGCAATAAAAATAATGGGAAACATGCCTCTACTAGGGACTGCCTTTTACGTAAACAAAAAGATAGTGACTAGTGTCACAGAATTCACATCGAAATCAGAAAGGCTATCGCTACTTACATTCAAGTGTAAAAACAAGAAGTACACGCTTATCAACTGCCATGCTCCCATTGATGAAGACAACAAAAAGAATCCGCAGAAGGTGGACGATTTCTGGGATCTCTTAGACACTGAAATCTTGCAGATACCCGAGAAAAACATAAAAATTCTCCTGGGAGATTTTAATGCACAAATAGGAAAAGAGAGAAAATACAGGGACATCGTGGGAGATTACCCAGCGCATAGGAGGACAAACAGAAATAGGGAAAGGCTCATAAGACTCAGCAGAGCATTCCAGTTTAGAATAATGTCAACAAATTTCAGGAAACTCCCAAGAAAAGCGAAAACCTGGGTATCCCCAAATCCAAATTTAGGGGAATTCCAACTGGACCATGTAGCGATATCAAGGGAAAACGCAAAAGAGGTAATGAATGTTAAGGTGATTAGAAACGGTGACTTCGATTCAGACCACTACCTTTCCAAAGCCAAAATCCGCTTCCTTCCGTTACGACAAAAGAGAGACCCACCTAGAATAACCAAATATAACATGAGCAAATTGAATATTTCCCACGACATTGTTAAGAACTTTAGGGAAGAAATCCGCAGCACCAAAAAGGAAAGTTGGCAACAACTCTGTACAGGAATCAATGACGCCGCAAAGAAGACACTGGGGTTGGCAAAGAGGAAAAGAGAAATCTGGTGGAACGAACACTGCGATGTAGCTCTCGGTAAGAGGTCTGAGGAATGGAGAAGATGGAAATCTTCTGGAAAAAGGGAACACTTGGAACAATTCAGACAACAGAGGAAAGAAACATCCAGAATTTTCCGTAGGACCAAGCGATCTTTTGAAGCAGCACAGTTAGAAAATCTTCAGAGCAACTTCGTTAAACACAACTCCAGAGACTTTTACCAGACATTCAAAAACAAACTTAAGGGTTACCAAGCCCCAAGTATGAGTTTTAGAAATGAGCAGGGAAAAATTGGACTGAACAACCATGAAAACTGCGAAATACTAGCTGGATACTTTCAAGATATTTTGAACTGTCCAACCCCCACTTCTAGATTAGAAATAGCAGACTCACCAGAAAACTCAAAAGAGGATGCACCACCAACAAAAGAAGAGATCAGGGATGTCATCAAGAACCTAAAGAACAACAAAGCAAGCGGAGAAGATTCGATAACAGCAGAAATGATTAAATGGGCTGAGCCAGAAATTCTAGACGACCTTCACAGAATCCTTGGTGCAGTCTGGGAAACCGAGAAAATTCCAGAAGAATGGAAAACAGTGCTGATCCATCCGCTCCACAAGAAAGGGGATAAGCAAGACGTGAACAACTACAGAGGTGTGTCCCTCCTTTCAATTGCTTATAAAATTCTCTCCAAGATTCTTCTAAACAGAATAGAAGATACGCTGGACAAACAACTAGGCGAGTTCCAAGGAGGGTTTAGGAAAGGACGCTCCTGTGTTGAGCAGATCTTCAACTTGAAATCAATAATCCGTCACAGACTGCTGAGTAATAAGAAAATTGTGGTATCCTTCATAGACTTTAAAAAGGCATTTGATTCAGTGGACAGAGAGACCTTAGACAGGATCCTAAGGGAATTTGGAATCAAAACCAAACTAGCAAATATAGTCAAAGAGACCCTAACAAACACAACTTCCAGGGTGAAGTTCATGGGAGAGCTTTCTCGGCCGTCCGAAATTAAGACAGGAGTCAGGCAAGGGGATGGCCTATCACCAATCCTTTTCAACTGTGTCCTAGAGAAGGTTGTGAGAATTTGGAACTCGGAATTGGAGAGTCGAGGAATAAACCCAATCTGCCTCGGGAGGAAGTCGGTAGGAATTAAAGTCAACTGCCTGGCGTTTGCAGATGATTTTGCAGTACTATCGGAAACCACGGAAGAAGCAGTCATACAAATCAACCTCTTGGAAAAGATCGCTAGCCAAACAGGACTAAGGATATCAGTTGAAAAGACAAAATTTATGACAAATTACAAACATGGACCAAAGTTCCTTGACACGGAGATAGGACGGATTGAAAGGGTAAAAAAGTTCAAGTACCTAGGAGAGACTATACAGGAGAATGGGTTAGAAAAAGCAGCTGTTGGAGATCGAATTATAAAAATGGAAAGAGCGTATGGATTAACAAAAAATATCTACAACAAAAAGTGCATCTCCTGGAATGCCAAAATAAGGCATTATAACACTGTCGTAAAAACAGAGTGCCTCTTTGCCAGTGAATATCTCTCGATGAACTATAGCCTCGAAAAGCTAGAAGTCATGGAAAGGAGAATTCTTAGAAAAATCATGGGTGCAGTTCAGACTGAAGATGGATGGAGACTGAGAAGCAACGGAGAAGTCTACCAGAACGTGGAAAGAATCTCCGCGTCTATGCGGAAGAGAAGGCTGACATTCCTCGGACATCTCTATAGAATGAACGACCATAGATTAACTAAACAAATATTCGACTATCTCTGGAAGATAAAGACCACCACAACATGGATTAAGGAAGTTAGGAAAGATTTAGAAAAGTTAAACATCACAGAATCTCAAATGCTAGAAAGAAATGTATTTAAGAGCAAAGTGAACAATCTGGAAGGGTTTCAAGATGAAGGAAGACCTAAGAGAAGTGGACGAACTTGGACAGAAGACCAAAGAAAAAATGCCAGTGAACGCATGAAGGAATATTGGAGACAGAGGAAACTCCAGGCAAAGAATAAGAAAAAGAAATAAAGTTGTTGCGTGATCCTAAGTGGTCAATTCGCTTGAAAAAAAAAAAAAAAAAGGACATTCAATCAAGTAAGAGAGTTGGGGAGCGTGATGGCGCAGTGGCTTAGCTGCTCGTCTTTCACCCGGACGGCCGGGGTTCGAATCCCGGAGACAGCGGGGTGGAATTTTCACCTGAAAAATCACTTGGCGTCAGGAAGGGCATCCGGCCTTAAATCCCCGGCCAAAACCAAAATGAGCCTGGTTGGCTCCGGCGACCCCAATTAATTGGGAAAAGCCGAAGAAGAAGAAGAAGAAGAAGAATCAAGTAAGAGAGTTGTGGTTTAAACCAAACCTCTTTACGTATAGTATAATCATCTATTAATCATTTAGGTTGAATTGTCCCCATAATTTCTGGGGAAAACTTACGAGAATTATTTTCTTAATGTATTCTTTTCTGAGAGCTTCCATCAGTTGGTTGGTTTGGTTCCTCAGTTTAGGGGCTGCGACAAAGCGGTCATGTAGCCCCGTGTACTTTGGGTGTGTCTAGAAACTGTCTGATAACTGGTGTTAATTGTGATGGCTGTATTAGTGTGTGTTATATGTAATTCAGGTAAGGACTACAGACGATCAATTTCAAGTAGTTCCTAATTTTGCTACCAAATGCTACCGACAACGACACCTAGCTGTGAACTAGGCTACTAGACGCCACAGCAACCGGCACCTGGCGGTGAACGTTCGAACTTACAAACCTACAAAGTTTAGCTTCACACAATTGTAGTTAGTGGAATGTTCTTTTACATGACATAAACCTATAACATGGGCTCGCCGGCTTTACTTCCCTGAGGGATTTTTAACGCTCTTCAAAAAAACGACGACTTCGGCCGGGTTTGAACCCGCAATCTTGGGCATACAAGATCAGCATGCTACCAACTACGCAACCGATGACACCGAGCTTCACTCAATTTTACATTTAACACTTTTAAATTTTTTTATATTAATCAAAATTTCCTTATCTCTACTTAATATAAAACAAAGTCCCCGATTCTCGGATGTTACGGGTAAACTTGAGAACCACTGGATGAATTTTGATGCGGTTTTCACCATTCTGTAAAGGATATCCCGAGGATGATTTCTGTAGAAAATAATTTATTTATGTTCAAAGGAAGCCGAGTAGTAACGATTTCAGTGGAAAAGTCGAAAAAAAAACCTGGCGTCCGAGCGCTTTGTAAGCTTACGCTGGGCAAACCGTTAAAAATATCTAAATACTATGAGTGTAAGAATTGTTCAGCATGAAAAGTTCTACAAAAGAGTCCGCGAGAGCATATGTGTATCTTCAATACATCGCCCACTATAAGTGTTTTTACGTTTTAATTTCTTCCAACCATGTCCATTCAGTTACTGAGGCGACAGTTTACGAGCTAGGAAGGGGCGAGTCTATCACCCCAGTTACAGCCTAGATAGCGAACGACCTTATTGCCCCAGATACAGCCAGCAGCAAACTGTCTAGTCGTGTTGAATTAGAAACTTTAGAGAAGAGTGGTTGTCTTTGTAGTTTCCCTGGAAGTGCAACTCGGCTTTTCTTTATTTCGCCTGTGAACTCTTCGTTCCGCAAAATTCACAGTCAAGTTAAGATTGGACGGAAGGGGTATTTGTGTTTCATACACCTCGCCATTCTTAAATTACGTCTGACAAGTATTTGTTGCACATGCATCTCCATGATAATATAATTTAATAGTCCAGTCAGTGATTTTAACCCATCATGCCGAGACGTAAAACAAATATTGGTCGTTGATCATTGACATTGGAAGAAAAAAGCGCTTATCACGTAATGCATTCATAACTCTTCCCGGGCGAAGCCGGGTCGGGTTGCTAGTAATAAATAATTATCCAAAAATCAAATTTTGTTTATTTTCGTTAATTTTATAATTAGATCGGAAGTGATTTCCCACTATTCTTCCAAGCAAATGTCGGGCCACGGCCACCTCCTATCCAATCCCCACCTGCATTACAAATACACACACTAATACATCCATAACAATAACACAGGTTAGCATATATATTCCACACACACACAACAACCACCTGTGAAATCCAACGTTGCCATGATCTGACAACCATCAACTACCCCAAGTAATCTCGTATACCACACTAACTTGAGCTAGTCCCCAGCAGCCATAATGTACTGTAGTAACCCTTTGCCATCCATAGAGACACAACTTTTCAACAAAAAATATTCATCCACACATGCTCTATCTCTGTCATGCTTCAACCTTCTCATATATGTATATTTCTATCTCACTCTTATTTTTTTCAACGTTGTGTATAGAGAGGAAAAAAACGACTTGCGCAAGGTAGGGGTGGGGGAGGAAAGGGGTGAACGCTACCATGGTAACAGCCCAAATGACGTATCGATCCATACACACACACTCTTTCTCATTCCACTCTTGTTTCTCTTTTATCTTTTATTTTCCTTTTATTTTTTTCCGTGTACTACCTCTTCTTCTATATCGTCATCTCCCTCACACACATACACACACACTCATACTTGCATAGGACAAAAAAAATTGAACAAAAAAAAACGTGAGGACCCCCATTCCCTTCCATCACATATTCACCATATTACCTATCCCTTGTTTTTCTTTCCGCTATTTCCAAAGTCTCTCCATGTCTATCTTTCTCTCTCCTTTTAGTAGTGTAGAAAGAGACACAAAATCAAGCAAGTCATTTTCAAGGGAAAGTTTACTTTTAGCTGTTTCAATATTCTGTTTTCCATTTCTCTCGTCACACACTCAACGCAAAAAAGTACAAAAAAAAAGGAGATGATGAGAGAAGAGCAAAAAATAAAAAAATAAAAAAAGAGCCTACTAAGAAAGAAAGTATAAAATAAGATGAGAGTTTCATACATATAAAAAAGAAGAATAGAAGAAGAGAGTGGGGAAATGCAGCACTAGTGAAATTGAATTTGGGTATTAAAATAAGCATATAGTCTACATTATAATATAAGGAATTACAAAAACGCAAGGACTAGAGGAGAAGGAGGGGGAGGAAGAAGAAAAAGCAGAGTGAAGTTGAGTGGTTTGCGCACCAGAATATGTGTTCCCCCCTTCTTATTCTTCATAGCAGTATGCATACAGAAAATTCATATGAGTAGCTTCTCTGCGTTATTGTAAAATCCTTATGGCAAGTAATATGTGACACAGAATAGGGCAAGCATTTCTTTTTTCATTAAATGTATCATCCACAGAGTTTGCAAAATTTAGCATAAATAGAATGTGCCTTCATGGTTTAAGTTGCTTGACATTTTGAAAACGATTGGAATGAAGTACAGGTATATGAGGGTGCTCTATAATCTATACAGAAACCAGACAGCAGTCATTCGAGCTGAAGGGCACGAGAGAGAAGCTGGTATTCAGAAAGGTGTGAGGCAAGGCGGCAACTTATCACCCATACTTTTCAATACATTGAACAAAAATCAAAGAAGGAGTAGAGATTCAAGGAGAAACAGTTTCAACTCTGAGATTTGCTGATGACATCGTCATCTTGGCCGACACACCAGAGGATTTCAATGACTTTTTAAATGGTATGGATTCTGTCTTGAAGAAAAAATTCATGATGAAAATTAATAAATGCAATATTGGAATGCAGTCGAAAGGAACCAAAAACTCCTATGGACGGTCGAATTGGTAGGTGAAAAGCTTAAGGAAGTAGGAGACTTCTGTTACTTAGGAAGCAAAATAACCAGTGATGGACGATGCAAAGAGGATATAAAAAGTAGGTTAGCTCAAGCAAGGAAAGCATTTCTACAGAAAAGGAATCTGTTGACATCGAATATAGATTTGGATATTACGAAGTCATTTTTGAAAGCCTTTGTCTGGAGCGTGGCGCTCTATGGAAGTGAAACTTGTACTGTTAGAGCAGCAGAAAAGAGAGAAAATGAAGCGTTTGAAATGTGGTGTTACAGGAGAATGATAAAGATCAGATGGGTGGATAGGGTTAGAAATGAAAAGGTATTAAGACGATCGGGAGAGGAGATTGGAGATAGTTGTAAGAAATGAAAACGTAAAGACAGTTATAGTGGGCGATGTATTAAATATAGAGTTATGTTGTGGCTGACTCTTTTGTAGAACTTTTTATGCTGAACAATTCTTTCATTCATACAGTTGTTGATGTTTGAGTCTTCAGTCTTTTGACTGGTTTGATGCAGCCATCCACACCTCCCTGTTCTAAGCTAAACGTTTCATCTCTACATAGCTACCACAGCCTACATCCGAGGCAATCTGTTTAACATATTTTAACCACGGTCTACCCCTACTGTTCTTGTCCTCGACACTTCCTTCCATAACTTAGCTTGCTATTCCTGGGTGTCTTATATGTGTCCTAACAACCTATCTCTTCTGTTCATTAGCAGTCGCCAGATACATCTCTCCTCTCCCACTCGTTTTAATACCTCTTCGTTTGTAACCCTATCTACCCATCTGATCTTCATCATTCTCCTGTAACACCACATTTCAAACGCTTCAACTCTCCCCTTTTCTGCTGCACCAATAGTCCAAGTTTCACTTCCATAGAGCGCCACGCTCCAGACAAAGGCGTTCATACAGTAGCATATAGATATGTTATTGGTTTACCCAGCGTGAGCTTAAGAGGTGCACGGACGGAAGGTTTTTCTTCGACTCGATTCACTGAAATCGTTACTGCTCGGCTTTCTTTGGTCATTAATGAATGTTTTTATACAGAAAACTTCTTCGAGAAATCCTTTACAGAATGGCGAAAACCGCCTCAAAATCCATCCAGTGGTTCTTGAGATTACCCGTTACATCCAAGAATCGGGGACTTCGATTTATTTATTTATTTATTCATTTATTTATTTATTTATTTTAATCTTAGTATTTAATTAGAATAGATTAGATTTCAGCAGAAGAAGACTCCATTGAAGAGTCAAAACATGCACAATTGAATAGATGTTTCATAATTAGATTAATACCGGGTGAGTTAGCCGTGGTCGTTACGGCATGACTGATGGCAGTCGCTCACATCCGGGAGGCGAGGAGGTTCGAATCCCCCCACCGGCAACCTTGAAGATGGTCTTCTGTAATTTCCCATCTTCCTTCCAGGCAAATGCCGGGGTTGGTCCCTAACTATAGGCCACAGCCGCTACCTTCCAACTCCTCGTCCTTACCTTCCCACTCTCCTCCCCAACGGTACTTGTAGCTCACCCATTGGGGGTCCGTCTCGAAGCAGCTACAAAACTGGCGAGCCGAACATGTCCTTGGACACTCCCGGCACTAAAAGCCATACGCTAAAAAATTGGATTGATTGGCCTAGTATTGTTTAAGAGTTATCTATAAATCAATACAGCATGGTAAATGTCATTGCGATTTAATTACAGTTTTCTCTATTAAACGAAGACTCTTTCTCTCACTTTTAGTTCATGATGTCGTCTTCTGTATGAACTAGGGAAGGGAGGGAGACTAGGACAAAAAGCGGGAGAAGGACAAAGACAGAGGAAATGAACGCCTTTACAATACCAAAATCCATCCATTTTAAGACCTTATTACCATAGACAGACGCAAAACTTTGTGTGTGTGTCAGGGGAAGGCTTTATTGCACTATATACCAATCTGACAAAGGCAAATGCTTTCTTTCTGTCTAGAACGAGATCTCTTTACGTCGTACAAACTTGGGGAATACAGACACTGTGCTGTAATGACTCTTTTATAGTTGAAATAATGTACAAACTTTCTTTTATCCTGTTTTTTTCTTCTGTGGGGAATTAATTTTTCAGTTTGGGAATATGTATTTTTGTTGTAGAAAATGGAAAAGAAAATGAGGATGGAAGGATTATATATACTTTTATGTGTGTGATTTTATGAGGTTACTTTTTGTTAATGAAATGTGCAAACTATGAGACATTAGAACGCGTACTGTACTGTGTGCTGAATATACAATCATAAGCATTATTATAAATACTAGCATTATCATTTATTTATGTATTTATTTAAGTTCATTAGACCCTTAGGATCACATAAAACATCCTATGATCTAATGGTGTTATTTTTCTTCTTCTTCTTCTTCATCTTCTTCTCTTCCAAAGCTCCTTCATCGTTTTGCTATGTCGAACTCGACGTTCTTTCGACTTCGAGCATTTCCAAAATTTTTATAATGGTTCAAAATGTATCCCTATCTAGGGGAAAGATTACCTCGTACAGTAGTTCCGCCCCTTAAAACAACAATAACTAACTATTACATAACTATCCCTAACTAACATCTAACGTTCCTAGATCTTTACGATTTTCCTTAATCCATACCGTAGTTGTCTTCTTGTTCCATAGGTAATCGAATAATTATCTCTTTGGTTATTTTGGTTTTGTCCATTCTGTAGAAATGCCCGAGAAATGATAACCTCCTCCATTTCATGGTTTTTGAGATTTTCTCCTCATTTTTGTGGACTTCATTGTTGTTCCTAAGTTCCCAGCCGGTTTCAGTCTGGACTGGACTCATGATTTTCCGAAGTATTCTTCTTTCTACGATCTCCAGCTTCTCCAACTAGAGGCAGATTACCTCGTAGTTCCGCCCCTTAAAACAACAATAAGTAACTAACTTCTCCAACTTGTAGGCCATTTTCTTCTTCTTTCTTCGAATTTGTCCTAGTGTGGACCACGGGAAACAATTGAATGGTGGTCACTTCCTTTTTCTTCACCCAGAATTTCTTCATCCTTTCGCTGTGGTTCCTCCTCCTTTCCTCTGACCAGGTGTTCTTGGTCGTTCGACTGGGTCTTTCCTTGAACCCCTTGAAGTTATCAATGCTAGCTCGAAACTCAGCCCTATTCCAGATGTCTTTTAGATGTACGCCAACTTCCTCCATGTCTTTTCTTGTTCCTTCTACCCACATTGTAGTCACCTTTAGATTGGTGATGTATTTAAAGATTCTTTTCGTTATTCGATTCTGATCCATTCTCATGAGGTGCGCATACAATTTCAGCCTCCTCTTACGCATGGTGTCCGTGATCTTCTCTGCCTGTGCACTGTATATAGACCCTCATTTCTCCTCTTTCTCCGTGTACCATAGTTCGTTTTTCAGGCCCTTGTATTCTTCGCAAGGACAATGTATTATTATTATTATTATTAGTATTATTATTATTATTATTATTATTGAAGCCTCCGTGGCTTAGGCGGCAGCACGCCGGCCTCTCACCGCTGGGTCCGTGGTTCAAATCCCGGTCACTCCATGTGAGATCTGTGCTGGACAAAACGGAGGCAGACAGGTTTTTCTCCGGGTACTCCGGTTTTCCCTGTCAAAATTTCATTCCAGCAACACTCTCCACTATCATTTCATTTCATCTGTCATTCATTTAATCATTGCCCCAGAGGAGTGCGTCAGGCCTCGGCAGCCGGCACAGTTCATATCCTCGCCGCTAGATGGGGGCTTCATTCATTCCATTCCTGACCCGGTCGGAGACTGGAAGCAGGCTGTGGATTTTCATTTTCATTATTATTATTATTATTATTGAAGCCTCCGTGGCTTAGGCGGCAGCACGCCGGCCTCTCACCGCTGGGTCCGTGGTTCAAATCCCGGTCACTCCATGTGAGATCTGTGCTGGACAAAACGGAGGCAGGCAGGTTTTTCTCCGGGTACTCCGGTTTTCCCTGTCAAAATTTCATTCCAGCAACAGTCTCCACTATCATTTCATTTCATCTGTCATTCATTTAATCATTGCCCCAGAGGAGTGCGTCAGGCCTCGGCAGCCGGCACAGTCCATATCCTCGCCGCTAGATGGGGGCTTCATTCATTCCATTCCTGACCCGGTCGGAGACTGGAAGCAGGCTGTGGATTTTCATTTTCATTATTATTATTAATAATATTATTATGCGAACTACAGCCCTGGCTCTGTGTTACTCCGCTGCAGAGTACGCTTGTCCTGTTTGGTACAGTTCCAGTCATCCTAAACAAGTTGACACTTTTCTTAATGAAACATGCCGACTTATCACTGGCTGTTTGAGACCAACATCACGAGATAGAATCTACTGTTTGGCTGGAATCGCCCCACCAGATATTAGAAGAGAAGTTGTAGCTAGGACTGAGAAAACCAAAGCAATTACCTAATGCGCACACCCATTGTACGGATATGAACCTGCCCATCGACGACTGAGGTCTAGAAGGAGTTTCCTGAATACAACAGAAGATCTACATGAATCTGCTAAGTCCACAAGGTTAAGATTATGGAGATCTAGAAATTACTCAACTTGATGGCTGGATGCTACCAATTGAACATCTCCCTCCAGGACATGAAGAACACTGGTCTACGTGGAAGTCATTGAACTGGCTTCACACTGGAGTTGATAGATCAAGAACCAATATGTTAAAGTGGGGTTCCTGGCACATCCAGGCTATGAGATTGTGGTGAAGTCCAAACCACAGTCCATTTCTTGAACTGCATTAAATGTCCTTTACGTTGCACAATGGAGGACTTGATGGCTGCGACACCTAATGGCCGTGACTTGGCAAAATTTTGGACAGAAACGATTTGATATGTGCATTGTTAAGTACCATATTTTTAATGTAAAATGTATACTTCTGATACGAATAAATAAATATAAGACATAGTTAAATGTATATGCGAGGCGTCACAATTCCTAGGTTTTTTAGTGTAAGCTGGTAGGCTACCACTACTGGTCATCTTTACTTGGGATTAAGAAAGTTGCGTATTGTAAGCGGGAAATGAAAGAGATCAATTATAGGGTCTATACCTTTAATTAGATCGAATTGTCAAGGTCTGATGGGTAACTCTCACCAGTTCATTAGAGGTTTAATCATGTCTACACTTTCACTTCGGTGTAACACTTGTTATACGGTGCAGTCGAAACCAAGCAGAAAATTGAATCGGTTCAGGATGTGCGAGACTTGCAATTAACAGCGAATAAAATGGATTAAAACTGGCTTAATTCATCCCTTGTTACTAGCACTACGTGGTCTAATTCTTGATCTGTGTCTTATAAGAGGCCTAGCAATTTCGTTCCAACTGATTCAGATTTATGCTTAAAGATTCAACTAATTCATTAGATCATCATGAAAATTAATAAATATAAAATAAAAATATTGCAATGTAACCGAAATGAATCAGAAACCTCTATGTACATCAAATTGGCAGGTGACAAGCTAAAGGAAGTAGGAGACTTGTGTTACTTAGGAAGCAAAATAACCAGTGATGGACGAAGCAAAGAGGATATAAAAAGTTGGCTTAGGCAAGGAAAGCATTTCTACCAAAAAGGAATCTGTTAACATCGAATATAGATTTAGGTATTAGAAAGTCATTTTTGAAAGCCTTTGTCTGGAGCGTGGCGCTCTATGGAAGTGAAACTTGGACTATTGGTGCAGGAAAGAGGAGAATTGAAGCGTTTGAAATGTGGTGTTACAGAAGATCAGATGGGCAGATAGGGTTACAGATGAAGAGGTATTAAGACGATTGGGAGGATAGAGATGTTTCTGGCGACTGCAAATGAAGAGAAAGGATAGGTTGGTAGGACACTTAAAAAGACACCCAGGAATAGCAAACCTAGTTATGGAATGATCGAGGACAAGAACTGTAGGGGTAGACCAAGGTTAGAATAAGTTAAACAGATTGCCTCAGATGAAGGGTGTGGTAGCAATGTAGAGATAATACGATTAGCTCAGGACAGGGAGGCATGGAAAGCTGCACCAAACCAGTGAAAAGACTGAAGACTCAAACAACAAGAACAACATTAGATCATTACAAAAGATGCCATCTCGCTTCTTACAAATTCAGAAAGCAAACTCCCGATATGCTACTGAATAGGTAATGACGCAAAATATTTTATCAGTTTTAACTCTTCAGTTGGTCAACATGGCAATGACTGGCGGGGTACAACGTATATAATAAGTTAATAACACCCCTAGAAAAAATACATGTGATAAATAAGATCACTATTATGATGGAGCAAATTTTGGATTACGCCTTTCGACCTTCAGTCATCTTTAGACCGGGAACACTAGGATGAGGTTTTAATTTACCTAGAAACTAGGGGCTGTTTCGGCCGGTATCTTGCAAGGTTTACCCAGTGTAAGCTTAAAAGACGCACGGACGGCAGGTCCCACACGCCATTCAGAAAAGCTGAGGAGAATCAGAAAAACTGAGGTGAAAAGCGAAACTCCAAACATATACCTATATACTCTTCTCTGAAGTCTTAATTCGACACCTCTCGACAGTTTGATGCTGGCCGAAGCTAGCTCGTAAACTCGCTCCAAAGCTAATAATTTATATTTCTACTGAATGGAGATTGTTGGAAGAAATGAAAACGTAAAACCTCTTATAGTGGTCGATGTATTAAAGATGTATGCTATCCCGGACATTTTTGTGGAATTTTTTATGCTTAACAATTCTTTCACAGCACCGTTAGGTCATGGGGCCAAGCTCTCTGCTGATTCGGTAGAGGTGTGCGTTCGAGCCCCACCGTCGGCCATACTTGAAATGGTTTTCCGTGGTTTCCCATTTTCAACTCCAGGCAAATTCTGGGACGGTACCTTCCGACAGGCCACGGCCAATTCCTTCCACATCCTTGCCCAGTTTCGTTCATATCCATTCATTCCATCTCTCATCCAGACGACACGCGCAGGTCGCCTACGGGCGTAGACTAGAAAGATCTGCACTCGGCCTCTCAGGAGGCCACACAACAACAACAAAAGCTTAACAGACGCACGGACGGAAGGTTTTTCATCGACTCGATACACTGAAATCGTTACTGCTCGGCCACCTTTGATCATTAATGAATGTTTTTGTAGAAATCTTCCTCGAGAAATCCTTTACAGAGTGGTGAAAACCGCATCAAAATCCATCCAGTGGTTCTCGAGATTACCCGTTACATCCAAAATTCGGGGACTTCCTTTTTAACAATGTAGAGATTTAGAAAGCAGGTCTATCACATGTTTCACTGTCATATGAATTGGACGGGGATATGACCTAGTAGTTGTTGTCGTCATAAACTGACTCCATGAATCCCCCTTAACGACGGAACCACATAACTAGTATTTTTAAATACATACGAGTTCTGGAAATGAGGAGAAATAAAATTACATTCATTTCAACTGAATAGACCTCGCTTCTGTTTTATACAAAGCACATTCACTTTGTCTGTCTGTGTGTATCACAGCTCATTAACATTTTACCAGTAGCAATAATAATAATAACAACAAATCAAAAAAAAATATACAGGACACTTTTTTATTGTCTTCATGCATTCTCCGCGCATCATTACACTACGAACTTTATTATAGCTTAATTATTCTCTTTTATTCGAAATATCACCGCACTTCACACAATAATAATAATAATATGTACTCCACCACCCCGGAATTTCTATTACTGGTGACGGTTTTCGAGAAGGCCATCCCCCGTTTAACATGTTTCTATCCTATTTTTTATAACATGAAATGGCTATCAAGTTAGTAACTATGTGTTTCTATATGCGTCATAAATGAAAAATAAAAAGTCAGCACACACACAAAGAATTATACGATCTCTATAAATGAAAAATGAGATTCCTTTTTTTTATTTCGTTACCGGAACTGTGTAAACAAATGAACATTGTGAAACATTAAAATGAGGGACACCCCCTTCACCCCCTCCTCCTCCACTCTCTATGTGACGTAACTCATATTACATGCATGCATATTTAAAACAAACTGTACTCATTCCTACCAACACCCCTGCTTCTAATACAACTTCACACACACACGACCGTTAAATGAAATTGAAAAGTATTTTTGGTTACTTTTATTCTGTATAATATTCAATGAAAAAGGGCTTCATAACACACTTTCTTTTTACATGGTTGGTTTGTTAATTTGAGACCCGTTGTTGCTTAAAACAAGAAGTTCCGTGACGAACTAAAGAGCCTACTTTCCTTAAAATAAAGATTCATGCCAATGACTAATCTACAATATATTAACCTATCTAGAATAATGACGAAATTAAGTTGGTAATATCGAAATGTCTAATTAGTTCGAAATATACCTGGTATAATGTAGCCTAATAGAGCACTACAGTTGGCAGCCCTGGTGACTGAATATATTCTTAGTTCCATCTCTTAAGGTACAGAATAAAAAATTTGGTTGAAGTCCAATAGACGTTACATGCAGTTAGACATTGGATCTATCAGCACGCGTAAAAGCATGTTGGCAACAATGCCATGCATGTGCTGGTCAGAAATAATCTGAAATATTATGATATCTTGTTGTGCCAATTTCACATGAAAACCATTTGTTAGTATAGAAGTTACATGCACTTTAAAGTTGGACATATCAGCAGGCATAGAATCATGTTGGCAGCACTGACTTATATTCATTACTCCAAATTAATCTAGAATGTCAGGTGCTATACGTGTGCAAAATATAGAGCTGTTGCCTTGCATACTTTCTGATATATTGGCATTTGGATTAAAAAAATAGAGAGAGCAATTATTAACAGTTGGCAGCCCTGGTGGCTCTTAAGAATACGCTCAGTCATATCTGTTTATGTCGACATATTACATACAAAATTTGGTTGAAATCATATCTATAGTGTAGAAGTTATATGCATTTAAAAATTGGAGCTATCAGAAGGCTTAACATTATTTTGGCAACACTGACATGTATGACATCCTGGAAATTTAACTGAAATAGTATTATCTACATCTGTGCCAATTTTGGAATAGCTCCCATGCACACCTTCCAAGATATCCAACATGGAGCTTAAATTTCTAGTGCGTTTATTCAGCAGTTGGTAGCAATGACATCATTTTCAAATATGGGCTTGAGATATTCCAGTATACATCCTTACTAATACAAAATTTTGTTTCGATTGCTGCAGAGTTGATAAGGGGGGACACACACACAGACAGACAGAAGGACAGACAGACAGACAGACATTTTCCCGGATCGATCTCATAAGTCTATTTTTTACTCATTTTTGCAAAATGTGAAAAGTAGGCTAAAAACCAGAGGGATTTCAATTCGTTGCATCAAATCTCTTACATTAAAACCAGCCTTTATCGGACCCTGTATTAAACGCAAACTTGCCTTAAACGGTAATATTTGACGATCACTTGAACTTAGGGGTGAAAAAATATCATGTTTCTTTGAAATCATGGGGCATAAAGGCGCAGCGGTCAAGCTACGAGGGTGATTGAAAAAGTCTTTGCCGCTATCCTTTATAGCCAAAAATACAAATATACGAACTGTTTTACGTACCTTACACTACGAGTATTTTCCCACACAGTCTCCACATTTGTTCAGACATTTGTCCCGTCGCTGCACTAAATTTGAGATGCCCCTGTGGTAGAATTCAGCCAGCTGAGTTTGGAACTATCGTCGGACTGCTGTGTCTTGGCGTCATCGTTGCACGTGAATCGTTGTCCTGCCAGGAAATTATTAAACGGACCATGCCAATGCGAGACCACATGTGGCCCCCACAACCGCCAACAAGCTTCGGTCATTTGACTTGGTGAGTCTAAACAGTCCGGACCTAGTGATTTCCCCGTTTTTGGTCCGCTGAAGAAGTTCTCAAAAGTGCATAACCATCCACGGGGATTACTTTGAAGGACAGTAACTGCTGTTTCAGGTAAGCCGTACGTAATATAGACTCATTCACCGAACTTTTCGGACTGAGGTTGTATTAACATCAGAAATACAACAAAACACGCCCATTTAGTTCAAAAGAGAAGGAAGATTGTAGTTTTACGTGGCCGTGAATCTTGTGATTATGAGCCACGGGACCTCCTTTTTACGTGGAATCCGAACCACAGGACATGGCATTTCACTTCGAAAATCTCACATGCATTGACCGGGATTCGAACCCGGACCGCCTTGGTGAGAGGCATACAGCTAGACCGCTGAGCCACCACGCCCCCAACCATTTAGTTCACTGAGAACGTCTCGTATAATGTTAATTCTTACGAGTCAGGTTAATCATCAAACATTTTGAAAATGTACACATCACAGTATGCTATGAATGGGATACATTCGGTTTGTCAACAAGGGGTGGGTCACGCAAGAGAATCATGCACTCCACATTCCAATACTCATACATTTAACTACTGCCTGACAAACGAAGTGTTCCCAGAAGTTTGGAAAGATTCACTAATTAGACCTATGCCAAAGAGCTCCAAGTTAGATTCTCCTTCAGATTATAGTCCAGTATCCATCCTACCACCATTATCCAAGGTACTTGAACGTCTAGTTCATACACAAGTTACTGAATACCTTACAAAGTATTCCCTACTCAACCCCTTCCAATCCGGCTTCAGAAAGGGGCATAGCACTGCGACAGCTTTACTACGAGTGACAGATGATATCAGATGTGCAACGGACCAACGGGACGTGACTGTACTGACATTATTAGATCTCAGTAGCGCCTTTGACACCGTCAACCATCAGTTGCTACTGCAGAAACTTCGAGAACTAAATTTTAATAGTGTGTCACTTCGGTTCTTCTCCTCTTACCTTGAAAATCGCCGGCAACGTGTGATAGTGGGAAATGTGAGTTCGGGATGGCAAAGTAAGACCCTCGGTGTCCCTCAGGGTTCGGTTCTTGGGCCACTGTAATTTATCATCCAAATAAATGACATATCAAAAGCCCTTAATTTCTGCAAATTGCAAGTGTATACAGATTATGTACAGATCTACTATCATTCAAAACCGAGTGATATCAATAATGCAATTATTAAATTAAATTCTGGCCTACAATATCTTAGTGACTATACTATTAAAACAGTTTATTAATAAACCGAAAATAAAACTCAAGTGAGGTTATCAGACAGATTCTACACACACCCAAAGTACACGGGGCTACATGACCGCGTTGTCGCAGCCCCTAAACTTAAGAACCAATCAACCAACCAAAACTCAAGTGATTATTATCGGTACCAGTAAAAACTTATATTCCCTCAAGCAACGTGAAATCTCTCCAATAATTTTAAACAATAAAATCCTACCCCACTCTACTTCAGTGACAAACTTAGGAATTATTATGACTGAGACCTTAAATTGGACTAAACAGGTGATAAGCACATGTAATAAAGTACATAAATGCTTATATCCTCTGAAACGGTTCGGTAATGTATTCTCTGTTCGACTTAAAGTACAACTAATTCGCTCTCTGATACTACCTATATTTGACTACTGTGACACTGTGTTGACTGAAATAACCTGCTACAGTAACAAGAAACTGAACCGGTGCCTCAACAACTGTGTAAGATATATCTTTGGTCTGCGATATGATGATCATATATCACCCTATTATAAGGAGCTGTCGTGAACTCCACATGTTATCACTACTGCACAAAATACTTTCCACGAATACCCCTAACTATCTTGTCACACCGTTTTCTTACCTCTCGTCCTATCATGACCACAATACGAGATCTGGCTCCTCTCTTGCCATATCTATAAACCGTACTGCTGTTTACAACCGGTCGTTCATAATCTCTGCGTCCAGGTCATGGAATTTGCTACCTGCGAACATTGGAGACAATCCCCCTAATCGCAAGTTAAAAGTGGTTTGTTGCGAGTATTTGCTGGGTGGATCCCGCTGACTTCCTGGATAAATGTTGAATGAACGTATGAATGAATGAGACGAATGATCGGATTACTGTAGTTACGTCATTTAAGGGTACTTTACTTCGTGTATTTTTGAAATTAATGATTATACTATTATTCATATTATCACTATTCTTATTGCTATTAATATTATTCGTGCTATTGGTATTTGTAATTATAAGTCATGTATACTCTTCTAGTGGTTAAGTGTAAGAGAGGGCCTTGAGCCCTAACTTCGCAACCAATAAAGGCATTATCTATCTATCCATCTATCTATCTATCTAATGGCTAGCGTATTGCTTTCTGTCTAATGTCGACACACATGGAAACATTCAATATCTCAAAAGGTATTCGTCGGATTTGCAAAATAGGCACATCACTGATCTTGTCATCAACAAGACGCACGGGTTCCCAAACTCTTCGAACCACGGCCCCTTACATAATAAATTGTATAGGCATATAAAATAACAAGTAGTCCTGTAAATAACTAAATAGCCTATTTTCATATGTAAGTTGACTCTATCAACATACAAAATTTCATTTGACTGATGTAATAAATTCGTAAATATAGAAATCCGTTTAAATATTTCGGATGGTCGCCATGTTGGATCTATATGCGTAGGCCATAGAGTTATGTACTATTACATGAGCATTATTGCGTAGGTGTATTATTCAAACTTCAATCGCATGATTAGGACACAAGAAATAAAAAAATAATTTCAAAATTTCGCACAGCCACCCTCTTGAGGTTAGGTAAACAATTGATAAATTAGATGTCAGTGCATTACAATGTGTATAAACATTTTCTGTAACAAGTTTCACTGCGATAGGATGGTTAAATCGCAAGAAAAGTCTATTTAAATATTTCAACTTCGCTTAGCCGTCATGTGTTTTTTTTTTGTACTTAACAGGCTTTTGAAAGTTACATTGGTTAACTTTTAGTAGTGCCCTTTATCACCGTACAAAATGTCAGGGTGATATCAGTAATAGTTTCGGAGATACTGAATACTGGTGAAATATTTCGCACAGCCACCATGTTGGATTGGTGAGATGTAATAAAATTTGAAGGGCACGGTCGGGGTCAGACAAAATAGTGCTATGATCTTACCGAGTTTCATTGAAATCGCTCCAGCCGTTTAGTTTTTATTAGGGACACACACACACACACTCACTCGGACAAAAGGTGATAATTATCATAAGCCTCATCATCATCATCATCATCATTCTCTACGGCTTATCCCAATTAATTGGGGTCGCCGGAGCCAACCCGGATCACTTTTTTTGGTTTTGGCCGGGGATTTAAGACCGGATGCCCTTCCTGACGCCACGTGATTTTTCAGGTGAAAATTTCGCCCAGCTGTCACCGGGATCCGATCCCCGGCCGTCCGGGTGAAAGACGAGCAGCTAAGCCACTACGCCATCACGCTCCCCAATTATCATAAGCCTATTTCTACATAAATGAAAATAGGCTAAGAAGTATTACATTGAAAACAAAACATTTATTTTTACTGTCACAAGATACAACATTATAAGTTTCAATTTAAGTTAGTGCTGGTAAGAGAAAAAAAAGTTTGTGAGATGGATGAGCTTGCATTTTCTTGGTTGCGTTTCAGTAAAGGCTCAACCCAAGTCACTAGCAACATGATGTTTGTTTCGATACATTGATTTTATTGCCACAAGTGTTGAAAATGCTTTTTCGCACAAGTAGGTGTTTGAGAAAGGCAAGTATAATCGAAGAGTTTCTTGTGATACACTATGATATACTTTTGAAGTATGTTTCGAAAATGGTGATTTGCTCATTTTTCGAAGTCAATTTTGGCAAAGGAATCATTCTTTTTCCAAACCTTCTTCTTTCAGGGAGTCTGTGTTGACATTGAATGTTTTAATGAATGCATACGTTTCATTCAATATAATTGTTATAATTTTCTAAACATCATGGTTAATTAAAAAATACTACAAACTAAATTTAGTTTTAATAAATTGTGCACTAAAATTTTAACAAAGCAAGATTTTTTATTTTTTTATTAGTCTCCCCCCCCCCTCTCCTCCACCCCCCCCCCCCCTCCTCTTGACTTGTCTTCACGCCCCCCAGTCTCTGAACCCCAGTTGTAGAGGGCGAAATTAGTATAGTTCTATTTTTTTAAAGTTGGCTGCCGGTTTCTGGGTAAATACTTATATGCTAGGGATGACATGGACCATGTGCTGTATGAGCCCCTTAAGTTAATACGATTTAAAAATTTGAAAACAGAATGACGATATCTTAAACGGCTCCGTAGATATTCGAGGTGGCCCACTGGATAACCCTGTCTATATTTATAAATCTTAAAGACATGTAATTTATTCCAGTAATTGGAATTATTTTGTGTAGACCGACTGAAGATAATTGTTAGTTAGTTAGTTAGTTATTGTTGTTTTAAGGGGCGGAACTACGAGGTCATCTGCCCCTAGAAGATAATTGTCTCCTCCAGTGTTAACATTCATTTTTGTACACTGATATTGTTGTTTTAAAATTGTATCCTCTTGTTTAAACCAGGGTATTAAAAACGATCTTGATAATCCAGCTTTGACAGATCCCCGAGCATACCCCCGGCCACAGAGAAAGCGGTCTGTCGCGGCCGGAAGTGATATCTGAACGAGGCGGCCAGGCGTTCCAGTTGCATTACGCAAAGTTGCATCATCTTAGGTACACAGATCGCGGTCTACCGTCACTCGCTGGTCTTTGTCGCGACGACGAGGGATCCGGTAATACAAACTCACAGATTGTTCGCGAGACCGCCGCGCCTTCGAATGTTATGAGTAAGGTTCGGATGTTTAGGAAATGTCATATCTGTTTCCTTGACACACATTTTCATTAAAAACTGTAATTAAGCAGGAGTTCAATCATCCCGATTCTTTTCAGCTGGATTTTATAGAGCATATGAACGCATATTTGGGTCATTTTCATAGTTATTGTCATATTCCATCAATATTAATGTTTTAAGGTCATATTGTGGTAATATCTTAAGTGCAGGTGGTGGACTTAAAATATGGTATCCGCTGGTCTCTTCAAAGTTTCTGTGCGTTAGTGGCGCAAAAAATTTAAATACTTGCCAATTGTTGCAGACTATGAGAAAATACAGTATTTAACTGCAACTAAACTTGGTAGTATCTTTAACTTAAGGCATTTTCTTTCTAATTACTGGAAATGTGATTTGTGTGGCAGTTTATAACGCGAGAAAAGGTGTAGAATACGCTGCTTTTCGCGAGTTTCTTGAAACATTCTGCGATAACAATTTGAGGAAAACATTTTTATCGTAGGCCTATTCAGGAAATCAGCGTAGATTTTAACTATTTTCTAGGTTTGACTGTATAATTAATAATAACAAGATGTTCAGCAAAGAACATATAGCCTACTTTCTCCTAAATGTATGGGTATATTTATAACTCTTTGTCCTCATCCCTAAAACCACCTCTACCACCATGTAGTGTTTGTTTTCTTTTATATTGATAATTAGCCAGTAAGTGTCAAAATCAATATTATATACTTTATGATGATTGAATAACAAAACTACTAACTTATTGTAATGCATTCACGTCCGTTAATCTCTATATTAAACCAGCCTGCAAACTTAAGGATCTATCGTTTTGGGTACCTTCCCCTTAAAAAAATCCGCGCCAATCACAGTAGGTTGGTGCTGCGACCTAGCAGTGAATTCATATTTATCTAGTACGCCTCTGGGTGTTCAACGAGTAGGCAGTTTAAAGTAGCCAGGAGGGAGGCGATCCAACTGGCAGTGTTTAATGATAGAGCGTACAGTCACTCGTCCTGCTAGAAGGACCTTCCGGAAGTACTTTTGTACACAGCGGTGCGTCCTTCCAGCAGGACTTTGGACCCTTATGGCAAATGTTTGAACTGGCCTTCCAGCAGGACGCGTCCTTCCGGCAGTACTTTGGGTTATCAGAGCGTAATAATATTGCAGTTCTGGTACTGGGCAAACAATAAAAGTCTGTAAATATTCTAAAATATTCAATATGACTCATATTGACTAATACAATAACTGTCTCTTAACAACATATTGACTCTAAAATATATAAACGTATAAAGTATAAACGTGTTTTCTTATACTACAGAGACTAAATAAATGTATGAGCGACGGCGCGTCCATCACTCGAGAATAAATAAATTAAAAAAAGCCTAGTTGTGTTTTTGTCAATATCCCACTGCACAGTTGCACAACTACACGTAATTTAAACTACAGTACCATGACATTTACTGATATCATAATTACTAGCAAATAACGAGTGACTCCATGCATCTCCGCTGTTTGGAGCATCGAAATAGGTAGCAAAAACATAAACACAGTCACCATTACGTATAATCGCCGCCATTACTGAACGGTCAGAGCTACCAACTTCAGACTTGCATGCGCTGATTCGTTACATTTCCCTCTATATAATGGAAAAAAGAACGGTCCTGCCAGCAGGACGCTTCGTCCTTATATAAGCAATTGAATTACGTACTCAAATGAGGACCTAACTTCCTGCCGGCAGTGCCTTGTACGTTCTATCATTAAAGGTAATCGGAGCGCGATCGTGGCTAATAGTCGAACTACCAGTATTACAAAATTGCCATACTTTAGGAGGCCAGGTATTGACACAGCGGTATATTTGGAACAATACTACCCACATAACCCACAAGAGGACAGCACCGTACAGAGACATTAAGAAGGCTGTGGTTGATAACAACGTGTATCTAATTCTTCTATTCTCCTTTTCGTAATGTCTTCTGTTTATGTGCAATGCTGGGACTGTGATTTTATTAATAAACGAGTGTATACATTAGCCTCCCCTTTGAGCTAAATGACATTTTATTCAGTATCTGTGAAAAGAGCTTGTGCACATCATTTGTAAAAGAATTCAAGAAAAAAAAAGTCAACTGTAGCAGTATTCGATCCCCAGTCAACTGCGTGACAGGCTAACACGCTAGCCCAGAGCTAAACATATCCATAACATCATGGCGATCTTAACTGATATATTAGATTCAACCTGTTGGCAAATAATGACTTGAAATAAACTATTTCTTCACTGCAGTACATCTTCATTATAGATCATTTCATACAAAGTTTATATTATTGTATCAGTAGGGTATATCGCATACAACATACTAAAACTACTGAAATATAAGACAGGCTCATGAGGACAGCTGCCATCGTGTCGTGTGGCAGATACAGCTCAGCTCTTTTAAGCCAGTCATACAGAATAATATTATAATATTAAATTATAATAAATAACGGATCACGACCTTCAGGATAGCTTAAACCACCCTAGGCTTGATAATCTGAATTGGTGGGTCTTAAGCTATTGATTATAATGGTTGCATAATTCACACGGCCACCATCCTGAAATGGCAAAGCCGATGACCTTGAAGTTTGGATGAAAGACGCGTCCTATATAAAGGTATGTTGTCACCAAATTAGGTAGAGATCGGATGATTAGTTTAGCCGTAATTTGAGTTTACGTTTTGAACGTTTGAGTGGCCGCCATTCAGTTTTGGTAAAGATGGCGGCGATATAAAGTATGGCACTGAGGTGCCCTATGCTAGAGCTACCTCTGTACCAAATTTCGTTCAATTCGGTTTCACCGTGTTCGAATTGATAGGGGGGGACAGACATTCAGAGTACACTCACTCACTCACACACACGCACACACACACACATACACACAGACAGACACACAATTTTTCGCCCTGTGTTGATCTCATAAGTCTACTTTCATTTTTTACAAAAATCGAAAGTAGGCTAAAAATAGCATTTCACTACATTATTAACACTTCTTTTTAGAAAGCGTGTACATATATTAGGTCATATTGTACATTTCTTGGATCAAATTTCAGTATTTTCAGGGCATATTTGCCTTCATATTACTTGTTCCTTTATGTCCTAAACATCCGAACCTTAGTTATAACTAGGGACCGGATTTGTTGAAAATGCATATGCGCATATGCAAATGCATATTTTGAGGGTTTATTGGATGAGTTGCATATTCTGAACATAACAGCATATTTTAGCATATTAAATATAATTTAAAACATCTTGACCAAAATAGGGTTTGCCTACGTGTTGGACAACCCTTGTAAGCAACTTTATGAGCAACGGATAACGAGATGAGTCAGATGACAATAGACGTACTTTATGCAATACTGCCTGGCCATTTGAAGAAGGGAATGGGGTGGCACATTCCTTTCATCATCTCGACAGTCAGTAGCCAGGGGCTTAGTTTTGTGAGGAGTTTCTTCAGTCAATGTGTTACTTTATTCTTAGTCTGCATATGCTTAACTCAAAATGCGTAAAGAGAAGAGCAGCAGAAAGTATTTATTAAATCAGTGGGGGTCAGGTAACACTGACTATTCAACTGATGGCGTTGTTGTTTGTTGCCAAATATGCTCGAAGGAAATAAAATGTGAAGAGAAATCTCAACTTGAACAACATGCAAAGCACATATTACGGTAAAGGAGGGAAAGAAGAAGAATGGCTTATTGTTAAGTGCATAATTGCTTGCATATATTAATCATTTTTAGTGCATGAATGTCCGAACCTTTGTTATGAGTGACCAAACTGAAATAGTTATAGAAACTGTGCATAAATACACGTATTTGTTTGACAGTAATGCACTCAACATCGTATTTTCTTCTTTGTGTTTTGCAGAGCAAATAGGAGAAGGAGTAGTTCTTCGCCCGACCTCATACTCGAACAATATCGAACAATACTTGTTATTCTCTAGAAGGAAGCGATCAGACTGGACCGCGTCCTATGTGTAGAGTCCTGCGCGGATAAACAAAACGTTATCCTCATCCGCATGACATTTATCCGTATCCACTGCTATTACAATAATATTTTCAACACATTTACTGAAGACATTTGAGGAGAAATTCGTTCCCCTACGCTATGTGTGAATCGCAAGACAATGTTGACTGAGTTTTGCCTCTCTGAGTAACGGCAAGTGAAACAGTGGGTGACTAATTATAGCACTACCTGCAAAGGTGGGCGAGTGGTTATTGTGTCAGATTACTAACCCCAAGCTTGCCGGTTCACTCCTGGCCGTGATAAGTGATTTTTTTGAAAGGCGGCAAAAATTACGACACGCTTGTCATACGATAATGGCATGTCAAAGAACCCATTTGAATTCAGTACGCCGTGTTCGTAAAGGCAAAATTAATCTAAGGATTTTCCGCCAACACAAAGTTCCTCATTTCTCTACTAGAAAGCGCTATAGTGTCAAGGAGCTTAGATGTCTAACCTCCTTGACTTTCATAGTGCTTCAAGGAACAACAAAATTCGACATGCAAGCTTCCCTCTGGGTGTCAAATAACAAAGCTTGCACCCAGCACCCGAGGCCATACGATATTAATAATAATAATATTATTATTATTATTATTATTATTATTATTATAGCACTTAGTCGTCGGCTATACCCACGCAGGCAAGTGCAGGTATTAAGCACTTATTTTTGGCATAGGTCATCACTAATTGAGGATATTGGCTTCTCTCACTTCTCTATTATTATCATTAGGGCTCGGATTTTTAGGTGCTAAAAATCGGGAAAATATTTATTTTTTATGTATTAAAATTACCTGAAATATGTGGCAAAAAAGTAAAAATATTTGATTATAATTTAGTTTATTAATGTGAATATAAAAATATGCAATTTTTTCTATGTCTTACTGACTGCTGAAGCATTACAATATACGAGATACATCTTCAGGTTGTCCATCACAAATGACCGACGATTATCGCAGAACACTTATTCTGAAGGCTCGAAACTGCGGCAATATGTTTCTTGCCCTTGACGTGTTGTGTAACTTGAGATCGCTGTTCAGCCTTGATTGCTTTCCCACATGGTTGGCAGAACAGAACGCCCCCTTCAGAAGTAAAATTATCTTTAAATTCTGCAACAGACGATAACTTGTAGTTGTTTTTACAATAGGCATCGTAGAACTTACTTACACTTCACAGTGACAGAAATGAACTGCATGTGAGTGACACTGGTTCCAGGTAGCCCTAGCACGTGGTGCAATATGGCTAAGGACAAGGAAATTCCCGGCTTCCACAGTGAGTGGCATGGGGCGACAAGTTAAGAATAACACAGTTGCATGCTGACATACGCTCTGCATGATGATTAGATAGCTCACAGGTTCTTCCCTGTTGAAGAAACACAGAACAAGAATGCAATAAACTGAAAGATCTGGCACACTGATTTTAAAAAATGTAAATATTATGTCTTTTTATGTGCTAATAAGTGAAAAGCATGAATTTATGTATTTATAGAAAAAATGCTTAAAATAAGTATTTACCTAAAGAAATATTTATTTACCTAAAAATCCGAGCTCTAATTAACATACAATCCAAGCGAAAGCAAATAGGGAAATAACATGAAACGTGAAAGACGCACATCTTAACAAAAATTGAAATTATTTTTAAAAATTCCAGCCCAACATTGTATTCTAAAAACTATCCTCAAATTTACTCTAAATATTATCCGTAGCTTATCCGCAAGGCGAAAAATTTTGCAGAGATTCGCGGGTTTATCTACACACATCAAAAAAAGTTTTGCATCACCTCGGTTCCCAGATCTCCGGCATATAGACGTTGACTGTGTATATTGTATCCAAGATACAGTCCCTTTGACTGTTCATAGATGTCACTAAAACTGCTCAAAGATGTAAACAACCATGCATGAGCAGGGCCTATTAGACGGAGGGGGTACGACAGCCGATCAGTTCCAGTCATTCCACCAGGACGAAGGTACGCTGCTCATGTTGTCTGTAGTTCTACCATGCCTAGAAGGTCAATACCGCAGTTCGATCGCGTCCGCATTGTTACTTTGTGTCAAGAAGGGCTCTCAACAAGGGAAGTTTCCAGGCGTCTCAGAGTGAACCAAAGCGATGTTGTTCGGACATGGAGGAGGTACAGAGATACAGGAACTGTCGATGACAGGCCTCGCTCAGGCCGCCCAAGGGCTACTACTGTAGTGGATGACCGCTACTTACGGATTGCCGCTCGGAGGAACCCTGACAGCAATGCCACCATGTTGAATAATGCGTTTCGTTCAGCCACAGGACGTCGTGTTTCAACTCAAACTGTGCGCAATAGGCTGCATGATGCGCAACTTCACTCCCGACGTCCATGGCGAGGTCCAGCTTTGCAACCCCGACACCATGCAGCGCGGTACAGATGGGCCCAACAACATGCTGAATGGACCCCACGGAATTGGCATCACGTTCTCTTCACCGATGAGTGTCGCATATGCCTTCAACCAGACAATCGTCGGAGACGTGTTTGGAGGCACCCTGGTCAGGCTGAACGTCTTAGACACACTGTCCAGCGAGTGCAGCAAGGTGGTGGTTCCCTGATGTTTTGGGGTGGCATTATGTGGGGCCGACGTACGCCACTGGGGGTCATGGAAGGCTCCGAAACGGCTTTACGATACCTGAATGACATCCTCCGACCCATAGTGCAACCATATCGGCAGAATATTGGAGAGGCATTTGTCTTCATGGACGGCAATTCTCGACCTCATCGTGCACATCTTGTGAATGCGTTCCTTCAAGATAACGACATCGCTCGACTACAGTGGCCAGCATGTTCGCCAGACATGAACCCTATCGAACATGCCTGGGATATGTTGAAAAGGGCTGTTTATGGACGTCTTGACCCACCAACCACTCTGAGAGATTTACGCCGAATTGTCGTTGAGGAGTGGGACAATTTGGACCAACAGTGTCTTGATGAACTTGTGGATAGTATGCCACGGCGAATACAGGCATGCATCAATGCAAGAGGACGTGCTACTGGGTATTAGAGGTAGTGGTGTGTACTGCAATCTGGACCACAAATGCTGAAAGTCTAGCTGTATGATGGTACAACATGCAATGTGTGGGTCTCATGAGCAATAAAACGAGCTGAAATGTTGTTTGTGTTGATCTCTATTCCCTTTGTATTTAACGGTTCCGGAACTCTTGGAACCGAGGTGATGCAAAACTTTTTTTGATGTGTGTATGTAACGTCCCATATCGCAGACCGCCTCAACGACCGCGGAATCGCTTCCCGCCGCGACAGACTGCTTTCTGTGTGACCGAGCCTTTTAAGATGCGAGCCAATTTGAAAGAATGATGATTCACACAAATGACAGTTTAATCGGAAAATAAGGAAGGCCAGCAGGCGCATTCTTAGAAGTGTTGTATTAATGACAGGAGGGACCTTCACGCTTAATGCCAAATAAATTGTGACTGTGTGTGTGTGTCTGTCTGGCCCTCCCTCATCAAGCAACCATCTGCGCTTCAAACTTCCTTGCTCATCAAGGCCATCCTCCTACCTAATTAACTATCATCTTTTTAAGGTATGTATGTATATAGGCTACATTTAGAAAGAAAATCAACATTTTTTAACCAATTCCTCTGAAGCCTTTACCACATCACACATAAAACCCAAGCTTCGACTTATTGTAACAGAAACTTTATTTTTCAGTTTTCAGTTCTCTGAACTTTACAACAAAGGGAAAAAAATACAAATTTCCAAAATGCCTTAAAATTACTATATATATATTTTTTTAATTTAGTCAATTTACCCTCTAGGTTGGTGGTTCCCACGGACGCAGCGAGGGAACTCACCACTACCGCCTCTATGGGCAGTGTCCTGGATCTGGGAACATCTGGTCGGGATGGATACAACTGGGGAGGTGTGATCAGCACTTCGCCCAGGCGGCCTCACCTGCTAAGCGAACAGGGGCCTCATGAGGGAGGGGAGAGGATGGAAGATTGGGATGGATAGGCTAGGAAGAGGGAAGGAGGCGGCCGTGGCCTTACAGTAGGTACTGCCCCCGTAAATTGAATTATATTGAGACCACGTTGGCTGTATTGGCAAATATGAAAAAAGTTATGGCTGTCATAGTTGTGACGTGGATATTCATGACGTAGGCACGGATGACGCAGACTTCATGCAAGTAGGCTGGTTGAACTGAGATTCTTGGTGACGTCAGGATTTTGTTCGAGAAAGATATGAGATTTACGACGCAGTCGCAGGAAACATGGAATTGTGCTGAGGAAGAAGTTACGCTATTGGAGGAAAGGCTCGAACCAATGAATGATAGTTTGGAGGGAGACGGAGATTACTGAAACTACCATATTTAATTACTTTTGGAATGCAGAATTGTGGAAATCCATTTTCAGTTATAGCATTGATCTGGAATTTTGATGAAATTAATTTTGAGTTTTTGAAATTTGAAAATCCGTCAAGTATTGCCAAAGTTAGAACTTCTAGCTATGACGGAGGAACAAGCTATGGAAGGGATGGATACGCCCCTTAAGAAGTTGATAAAAGGTCTTGCACAGCAGAGAGAAGTTCTCATGTGTCTCATATTTCTGAGGACATATAGTCGTTTTTCTGAGTTGGTCAGACTTCGAGTGATTACAGTGAAGCAAGTCGTCTTTAGCGTGCGTGGTAAAGCCCACCGCATCGAACGAGCACGGAGCAGTGCAGCAGTACCATTTTACGGTGATTGAAACTAGGCGAAGTTGAAACGCACACATAAAGGAGTCTACAAGATTATACACCAACAGTTAGCTATTGCCTGTAAGCTAATTCAATTGTGCAGTACTATATTAATGTGTGTAGTAAAGTTGAACATTTTCACGATTATAATTTGGAAGATATTGGCATTTTAAGACGGCAGACAAAAGTGATTTTCTCGCCACCTGAGAAACACTTTTATAATATCACATTCTACGCTACGGCTAACACGTGTATTGTAACCGTGATACTACATATTGCATTTGGTGATACAACGCTACATTCTACAATGCAACAACATAATCTGGCAGTTCTTTCAACTACTATTATAACGAAAGTGGAGATGGAAGACTAAAGACTTTAATGCAATTGGGACATATATCAATGGAGTGAAATAGCAGCATGGAACTTCGTTAATCGCCATTCTACACAAGCGAGCATGTAGTGAACATCCAACTACACTCATGCATCGTGGTCCAACGCTGAATTATATCAAATGGCAGTGGAAATATATTCATACTCTACAATTATGAATATTTCTGCGGATATAAATGCAATAAACTTCATGGCGAATTTCTACCAGAACTTCAGGGAACTATCAAGAGAGGCCAGGGTGGACCCGGCTCACAAAGAAGAGTTTTGCCAGAACTTCAGGGAACTTTCAAGAGAGGCCAGGGTGGACCCGGCTCACAAAGAAGAGTTTTGCCAGAAGGATGTCTATCGTCTACACGGAGCAGTGCAATTTCCGGAGGAGGAAGCAGTTCTATTCTCCGAGGGCGCTGGTTCCAGGTTCGAGGTCGGAGCACATCTTTACGTTGGTGAAATGGAACCATCAGCAGTCTTCTTTGGAAATTATCCTCTAGAACTTCAATCAACAGATAAGGTAGTCGTGAACGTTTCTTGTTTTATTTGAGCCATTTAGCGATATCTGAGCAACCATTTTTCCAATATTTTCTGTCCCATATATTTGCCCCATATTCTTGCTTGATATTTCTGTACTCAGTACACTTTGATGTGTTATGCCTTTTTCGACGATTTATTAAGACATTGTTATGTCATTGGCATATTTAAATTATTTTTGGATCAGTTGAGACTGATATAATATATTTTTCAGTAATTTGCATATTTTTGTAGTCACGATTTGACTGTAAAGTTAACGATTTTCTATGGCATATTTGAATTCAGACAGCGTGTCATTTTATTAAAGTAATTCTATTCAGTTAATTACTTTGACCAATTTTCTGTCATCATCAAGAAAGAAGAATAATTAAAAGATTTTAGAGCGTTAAAATCTATTACTGTATCGACGATCTTGGAAATACTAGTCGTTTGATGAACATGATTGCAACATAGACATTTATCGTCAGTTTTGAAATACCATTGCATTATAGACAATTTTATGAAACTTGAACTTTGATTACGATTTATTGAGTACACTATAGTAATGAACATTTGATAGGAGTTTTTCTCAATTCCAGATTGGAACAATAATGTTTGCATTCCACAGTCTAATTGTATTCTATTCGACTATTTTGCAGTTTAGATGATCTTTGATTGAAGATAGTATTTTGATACTACGATACTTTGAAGATATTAATCTCAATTTTGATAGACCAGGGAGGCGTGTATAATCGTATTTGCTATTAAATTTATTTGTGATTGGCAAATTTTTACTTCATATCGATTCATGAATGAAACCCACGAAGGTTAAATATAATAACAGTTTGACACAATTAAGGAATATAAGAATTTTTAAGGAGGAACTATGGATGTATAATCGTTAGTTCAGTGGACGTGTAAAAGTCGCTGATGAATAATGCCCTTGAATAAGTGAAGCAGGTTCCCACAGTAATAAGAATGAAGTTAATGAATTCATAAGTGGAGGTTTTTTGAATGTATTGTGGAAGATTTTGATGCCATATATATTGAGATATATGATGAATTCTGGGCCTATTTTTATGCAATTTTGTGCTTTTTGAGCGAAGTATTTTTCCGCTGAGTTTATTGTCCAGGTCCTTTGAAAATTAATCATGTGAAGTTACTGTTATAATTAACAAGAGTGTTAAATAATTTGAGATAACGATTTTGAATGGAGGTTACCGTCACAAATAATAATAATAATTATTAAAACCTTATTAAACCTAAATATAACATTGGTCGATTATATTAACCCGATTTATGTAATTATCAACCGGATAAACGTGTGGTTTAATGTATTTCTAAAACAAATAAATTATAAATGTTGTAAATAATGATGTAAATATCTTTAATAATAATTTGGAACGAAAGGGATTAATGAAGGCGTGTATAAATTTTCAATTGTCGTTTGACAATATTATAAACAATTATAATTGTTATAAACTATTAATGAGATTTTACCGGGTGAGTTAGCCGTGGTCGTTACGGCATGACTGCTGGCAGTCGCTCACATCCGGGAGGCGAGGAGGTTCGAATCCCCCCGCCGGCAACCTTGAAGATGGTCTTCTGTGGTTTCCCATCTTCCTTCCAGGCTAATGCCGGGGTTGGTCCCTAACTATAGGCCACAGCCGCTGCCTTCCAACTCCTCGTCCTTACATTCCTACTTCCCTCCCCAACGGTACTGGTACCTCCCCCCATTGGGTGTCCGTCTCGAAGCAGCTACAAAACTGGTGAGCCGAACATGTCCTCGGACACTCCCGGCACTAAAAGCCATACGCTGAAAAAATGAGATTTTGTTATAAACATTAAGAATTTTGTTATATACTCTAAACAACGCTAATTAAACATTTGGATTATAATTAAACAAGTTTTGGGATTATTAGAGTAATCCATGGTTATTTGGATGGAGCATTTAAAAGATTTGCGTGATAATATTTGAGTTGAGTTGAGGACATTTAAAGTGTTTTGAGAAGGAGCTAGGCTCTGATGTAACTAGCACATGCTAACGTTGGCTGGACAGGTGAGTCCATTTGACGAGGTTGGCATGCGACATGATGCAGGGTGTATCGCAGCTGGCCAGACAACTGGTTGTTAGAGGCCAAGGTCGACTACATAGTAGCCTTGCGGTTATAAATAAAAGGGTGATGTTTATGAAAAAGAAAAACAATTGCTATATGTCTCGTCCCAACTCCCTTATCCATTCCAAGTGTATTATGATTATTACGTTCTTTTTGAGCTAGTGAAAGCTAAATATTTGTATGTAACGTCTACAAGTCCTACAGGAGGACATGATTATGTTGACAATGGCTTCTGATTGCCACATGTATTTTGTTGAATTATTGTTAGACTCATCCCCTTTATGTGAAATAAATTATTGTACAGTTTAAAGTTTCTTGTTTCCGTCTTGGTTCATTTTAAATATCGTGGTGGAGGTTATTGTGAGGGCATACTTTAAGTGATCCAGTTGACAACCCAGACCCGAGATTAATTTGAATAGGTAAGTAAAGGTAAGTATGAACCCCCGTATATTTTGGTGTGTTCCACAATAATTTCTGGTTAACTACTGTGCTCTAATCTCGGTAGTATCTGTCAGTGCCATTTTCATTGATGTAGCTGTGCCGGTGCGATTGATTATTGGCAATCCGATTGAGGGGGCGGATATCTGACAGCCTACTATCCGGATTATCGGGGACAGTACCATCCCGGCATTTGCCCGAAGACGAAGTGGGAAACCACGGAAAACCACTTCGAGGATGGCTGAGGTGGGAATCGAACCCCCTCTACTCATTTGGGCCACCCGAGGCTGAGTAGACCCCGTTCCAGTCCTCATACCACTTTTCAAATTTCGTGGCAGAGCCGGGAATCGAACCCAGGACCTCCGGGGCGGCAGCTAACAGTGCTGACCGCTACGCTACGGAGACGACGTCTAAATATAATTCAATCATAATAAAAGAGTGATGTCACGAAAATGCAAAACTACGGCACTACCAGACAGTTGTTCTTCCGGAAGCATTGTACGCCTCCGAAACTATATCTCTAGGAGGCCAATCTCAAATTGGTGAAATCGAAATCCAGGAACGTAAAATTCTCAGGGAAATATATGGCCCCGATTATGTTAATGGTATATGAATTAAAAGGAAAACCACAGACTTGTACACAGTAATCAATAAGTTCACTGATACCGTGCGTAAGAGACGATTGACATTTTATGGTCACATCTGCAGATATGCCAAAAAAAATGCTTGATATAATTAATTCAAAGAACGTCAAAATCAGTTGGTTAGAAGAAATCAAACAGGACTCAAAGGAAATAAACATCACAGAAGATGCCATCATGAATCGCAAAACTTTTGGAACTCTAGTTACAATTCATTCTTTCACCGAAAAAGCGAAAAAGACCACTGGAAAAAATGGACGGAGGAACGTAAGAAGGGGCATAGCGAGTTCATGAGGAGATTTTGGGAGAAGAAGAGGAAAGATCCATCAACCCGAGTGAACAAGTTCAAGCGCGCTCCCTAAGTGGGCAAAACGAACAAAGAAGAAGAATTCAATCATCATTTTTCTTTACTAAGTTCTTCTATTTAACGCATATAATGTTCTGAACCAGAATTGTGCAGTTAACTGAAACAGACAGAGTGTAGGAGACATTTTTCATTTTCCAAAAGAGAAATGCGATTTTATCATTGATTAAAATAAACAAGGTGGCTAAAGTTTTCAAAGAATCCTAAACCCCCAGAGTAGTGGAGTGGTGGTGCTTCTGCCCCACTTCAGAACATACATGCCGTTACTACTAAGCCTCAGCCATGTAATATTTGTCGATATCTCTCGAACCCATGGTCGGGTGTTGTCATACGACATATCATTGGACTCGGGCTAACGCCCTCCTTCCAATGGACCACTCATTTCAACCCCTAAATAAAACCTACCCCTACTAGGGGGTGAAATTGTTTTTTTTTTTTTAGTGAAAGTCTCCTTTCAAATGCTATATGTATAAGGTGCGCTGCTAAAATGAACTTAAACGTTGTTGCTCATATAGCGCATGCGTTTTGCTGGAAGCCGCTATGGATCAACATTTTTGTTTTTGTTTTGTACGCATGCGCACTTGGGATTTTTGTAAGAGGGCAAGCTCTTTGAAAAAAAAATGATTGATAAGAAGGGGTTTTGGTGGTGAGGAGAGAGCCAGATAGTCGCCAACTTTCCTAAGAAGTTTGCCGATATCTCTCGAACGCAAGGTCGGATTTGGACGTGTGACGTGTCAAATCGCTTGTCTCGAAGCCCTATATATGTTATTAATATGTTAAAGTTTTGAGAATGAGGGAAACAGGCTTTTTGGGGGTAAAAACGTGATTTTAGACTTTTTCCGATATCTCGCGAATGTATGGTCGGATTTGGTCCTATGACGTGTCAAATGGCTTGTCTCGAAACCCTCTTTATTTTGGCAATAGGTTAAAGTTTTTGAGAATGAGGGAAACAGAATTTTTTGGTGTAAATCTGTGATTTTTGACTTTCTGTTATATCTCACAAACCAATAATGCCAGAGACGTATACGAGGGGTCGTAGGACTCGGGGTGACGCCCCCCACACTACTCCCCCTTTCGAATATAGTATTTATGTTTAAAAAAAATTGCAAAAGGCCCTAATGACACTTTTGTTGAAAACATTTTAGTTTTTAAAACTTTTTTTAAAATCCATCTGAAATGTTCATGAAGAGTGGTTGTAGATAGAAAGAGACGATACCACTGGGCACGTGTTTCAACGAGGCTATTACTGGCCACGGTGGTGGTATACCAATACAGTATTTGCTATTTCGATGAGACGGCGGGTCGAGGGTTCGTTTTCCGATTTTTCCTATGATGGAATTCCTAATTCCTAAACCCCCTGAAGGGGGTCTTTAACATGTAAACGATTATGAGTAACATGACAAATGATAATTCCTTGATCAGATGAAGTTGGCTTTAGATAGAACAAACAGAACTTGGTTATATGTTGCTTGAAGTGAGTATAGAAAATAAACTTGCTGGGTCAGACTGACAGGATGTGGATGTTATTTGAGCTTATTGGAATGCATTGACTTGACTTGACAACAGGGCAATGAAAAAAGCACAGAGATGCTGAGGACACTTGAAGGTCAAACGATATGGCTACCATGGTGGGAGGGGGAAGCGAGGATGATGTCGCCGATCATGTTCAATGTTCAATGGATGAATTTATATTTTGAGAAGCATTGTTCGGAGAGGGTCATGGGACGAATTGTTTTAAGGGTATTTATTTTTCCGATCTTTCCTATGGTGGACTCATTGATTGAAATAATCCAAAACTGCTAGGGCATGGCCTTGAGATTTTATAACTTATAATGGGATTTTGACATACAAGGTTCCCCCAGAACTTGACATGATGTCATTCTTTTTATGGCTTATGAATTTCCCCAAAAAAGACCCAAAACAACAAGATTATGGACTTTTGCTTTTCTTAATATATTGCAAACCCATAATGTAAGATGTTTACTGTGAGTGACGAAACCTAGATAGGTAAAGAAAGAATTATTGTAGGCTACATGTATGGTGACTGACACGTCTTTGACCATTGGAACTTGTTTTCAGATCTAACTGTAGTACATAGGGAGTATAGTTTGTAGGCATGGCTTGACAAACGGTGTACACAAAATTCAATTTATCGATTCAAGAATTAAGAGTAGACAATCATTAATTAATTGGTTAAAGAGTGTAGCTAAAAATAAAAAATGGTGACTACATTAAACTAAACTGAACCAAGTCGAATCAAACCCAACTGAACCAAACCAAGCCTAAAGCAAACCAAACCTAATCAAGAACAAGCCAAGGGCTTAAGTGTAAAACTTGTGGGGGAATGCAGTCATTGGCAATGTTCAAAGGAAGGGATAACGCTCTAACTCTAGAGGGTAAGGTAAAGCTAGCGCATGGTGCTAATGCATATTCCCAAGTACATGAACCACACACACACACAACTATCCTATGCTGTTTTTATGAGTTGACTGTTAAAACTTACTCAGTGGTTACTGAGCAAGATGGTCGCTACACACAACAAGCTTTAAATGCTTGAGGCTAATAATCTATACACACACACACACTCGCTTGTTCTAAACTAAACTGTCTTGCTGGCAGTGCTCACACAGTAGGCAAATGACAGAAATGCTTGGCTAACAGAAATACAATCATTTTCGGTTGTCTAATGTTACCAGCTAACCATTACATGCTATAGTGGTGAGCACATGTGCCTCTTGCACTGGAGATCGTAACTCGATTTCTAGCTCTAAGGCCTAGAACGAATCAAACTAAGAAAGAAGGGTATGGTGACGCAGTGGTTAAACTGTTAGCCTTTCACTAAGGTAGACTAGGGTTTGATTTTAGGTTAATATACATGTCATAAACAAACAAACAAACAAACAAACAAAAAAGAAGAGATAATGTTTAAAACTGATTACACTTGTCTCTTTTCAAATTATTACTTAAATTACAAATACAAAGGTGGACTGGGTTTGATATACAGTTAATGCTGCCTATCGCATACTAGCCTGTAAGAAAGCCAAACAAGCAAAAGGCGTAGGAAGAGCAGTGGTAAAATCGCTGTGTGTAGAGAACTACCTAACGGTTTTATGAACTGGCAATGGTATGTCGCATAAACAGTGCAGGATACAATCCAGCAACCATAATTTTTATCTTGTGGAACAGAGAAAACATATATATATATATATATAGAGAGAGAGAGAGAGAGAGATAGAAAGCTTGTGTATGACTGGGTAGCATTGATTGTTTGACCAGAGAAAATACGGTGAGGTAGGGTGGGGAGAGGGAGAATTAACACTTATATATGAATGAATGGTAAATACTATTTTTTTTTTCAATAGTTTTGTTTTTCAAATGCAGTGGTAGATAGCCGTTAGTTTGTAAAACATTCTTACTTGCAATAGTAATAAGCCTCTACGGTTCCGCTAACACACATAGACAGACTGTACTATTGCCATGGTCAAGCACTCAAATTAAGATCATTTACAAAAACATAAAATGAAAAATAAAAAATCTTGTTTTAGAAATATCGTTTTTCAACAGACACAAAATAAATTAAAATGTGTAAACAGCAAAATGGAAAATCCATATTTCCATATAGACAAAATTTAAAAACCTTAAAAGAACATTTAAACTATATATATATAAATGGGAAAATGACAAATTTGTAAATATGAAAAAGGAAAATCCATGTTTCCATATCATGAAATTGAAAAAACATCAAACTGTCATTTAAAAAAATGTAAATGGAAAATTGACAAATTGCAATGTGTGAAATGTGAAATTGAACAAATGGCTATCATTATTTTTAAAAAATTAAAAAAAAAACACAGTGCCTTATGGTTGAGGTGTGAATCAAACCCTCTCTACTTATTTTGGACCATCCGAGACTGACTATACTTGTTTTAATCCTCATACCACTTTTTAAAATTTTGTGTTAAAGCTAGGAATTGAACTCAAGAGCTTGTAGGGGGAGATCAAGGTTAGAATATGTTAAACAGATAGTCTTAATTGTAGGGTGTGGTAGCTATATAGAGATGAAACGATTAGCTCGGGACAGGGGCATTGAGATCTGCAGGAAACCAGACAAACGACTAAAGACTCAAACAACAACATGTAAGCTCACCAAAATAATGTTGTGTAACGGTAAATGTTAGTCAACGAACAGTAATGCATTACTAAAACCCATGACACGATACCTAAGAGCTTTTCTAAAGTTATTTTAAAATGCCTTTAACCCTTTATTAAACACCCAGTTCACAATATTCATAACTGCAATGTTATGGTAAAACAAAACAAAATCTATATTTCAAAACAAGCAAGTGGTTTAGTCAATGTATACTGGGAAAAGTTTTGTAAACACTCAAGTCCACAAGACTAATTAAATTAGTAACTGTCAGGTTGGCCGAGTGGTTAAGGTGTTTGACTTAAGATCAGATTTCCTGTACAAGGAAGCAAGGGTTCGAATCCCTTACCTGACATAACAATTGCCTTAACATGGCTTGTCCACACTGAATTATTATGATACTTGCTACACAAACCATAGACAGAGTGTATTGTTTAAGGCACTCTCTTTATGAACATAGTCAGAGACTGTTGATGGTTAACAATTGCATTAATAGTGGGACATGGGGATAGCAATTAAGAAAAACAGCCAATACCCATACAATATTTTTATTCATTTTTTTTTACAACAGTTACATACTGAATACAACTTTTTATCTTTTTATCATTGTTTGATATAGATTTTAAAAACAACGCTTGTTGTAGATCCTCTTATAACATTCTCCAGGTACTCTTGTTCTTAAAAACTGGGGAAGCCGCAATGGTTTTATAGACATTAAACCCTCATCCTCCTTTTTTCATCATCATCAGTATCATTATAAATATTATCATTATAATTATTATAGTCATTGTCACCAACATCATCATCATCATCATCATCATCATCATCATCATCATCATCATCCGCAACATCACTAGAACTATCCAATCCCTTTTTTTCCTTTTCAAAAGGGACCTCTTGAAGAGTCTGTGTTGCTTTTGATAGTCTTAATGGTTTTTTGAACGTTGACGACTGTCCTAACATGTCGCGAAGCAGGCGCACACGCCAAAGGCCAAAGGCGTGAGCGTGCAGGGGAACATACGATTACGTCAGCAAAACATGAACTCACTTGTCTGTTGTATGAGTATCACTTTTGTAGTGGCATCAGGCAGCAAAAGACGTTTACTTACACAATCCATCATTATGGTAAGCTCTTTTTTCTTATCATTATGGAAAGATCTTAGAATAAAATGTTATATATAGTGGTTCTGGTCACTTATAGCTAAACTGTATTAGACATGATTTTTTGGTTTCTTTTTAGGCTACTACAATAAATATTCTCAATGCTATGGGGCAGAACTGCGGATTAGAGAGAAAAAAGCTCACTTGATCATTGGTAATTGATAGTTTCACACATGAACAAAAAATTCAACATGTCGCACAAGTTTGGACTTGCTTTAAGACTGGCTATGACGTCATAAATGAATGGAACAAGTACATTATATAACAAAGAATGACATCAAAATAAGCTACCAACATAAGGCATTAAAATAAGCCACCAACATAAGCCATCAACATAAGCCACCAATATAAGCCACCAACATAAGCCACCAACATATGCCATCAACATAAGCCACCAACATATGCCATCAACATAAGCCACCAATATAAGCCACCAATCTAAGCCACCAACATAAGCCGCCAACATACGCCACCAACATAAGCCATCAACATAAGCCATCAACATAAGCCACCAACGTAAGCCACCAATATAAGCCACCAACATAAGCCACCAATCTAAGCCGCCAACATAAGCCACCAACATAAGCCGCCAACATAAGCCACCAATATAAGCCACCAAAATAAGCCATCGACATAAGCCACCAACATAAGCCGCCAACATAAGCCACCAACATAAGCCACCAACATAAGCCATCGCCATAAGCCACCAATATAAGCCACATATATAAGCCATCAACATAAGCCACCAATATAAGCCATCAACATAAGCCATCAACATAAGCCACCAATATAAGCCACCAACATAAGCCACCAATATAAGCCACCAACATAAGCCATCGCCATAAGCCACCAATATAAGCCACCCATATAAGCCATCAACATAAGCCACCATTATAAGCCATCAACATAAGCCACCAATATAAGCCACCAACATAAGCCATCGACATAAGCCACCAATATAAGCCATCAACACTAGCCACCAATATAAGCCACCAACATAAGCCGCCAACATAAGCCACCAACATAAGCCACCAATATAAGCCACCAACATAAGGCACCAACATAAGCCACCAACGTAAGCGATCAACAGAAGCCACCAATGTAAGCCATCAACATAAGCCACCAACATAAGCCACCAACATAAGCCATCAACATAAGCCACCAACATAAGCCGCCAACATAAGCCACCAACATAAGCCACCAATATAAGCCACCAGTATAAGGCACCAATATAAGCCACCAACATGAGCCACCAACATACGCCACCAGCATAAGCCACCAACATAAGCCACCAGCATAAGCTACCAACATAAGCCACCAATATAAGCCACCAACATAAGGCACCAACATAAGCCACCAACGTAAGCCATCAACATAAGCCACCAATGTAAGCCATCAACATAAGCCACCAACATAAGCCACCAACATAAGCCATCAACATAAGCCACCAACATAAGCCACCAGCATAATCCACCAACATAAGCCACCAACATCATCCTATATAAAACGTCAACCCAAAATCACACTTCATCAGAATTGTTCTGACCTTTGTAGTAGGTAGATCAACTGTACAAGTCAGTTACTACTATGGAATGTACTATAACCAGTAAAGGCAACCCACGTGCACTGTATCATGGCTACTCCTATAACTATAAGCGGCAAAATGTGAATGGAATCATATTTTGGCAGTGCTCAAAACAAAGGACAACAAAATGTTTAGGTCATCTAAAAAGTAAGAATGGTAAGGTCTTAAGTGTGGGTAATCATCAATGTTGTGTACCAGATAAAACACTGTTGCTGTCAACAAAATATCATGAAAATGGTAAAAAGCAAGTTCAAGAAAATGAAATTGCTGCTCAATATAGTGCATTGTTTGTTGATAAGCAATTATCATCTCCTCAAAAAGTCATGTTAGGACAGTTGTCAACGTTCAAAAAAAACTTAAGACTATCAAAAGCAACACAGACTCTTCAAGAGGTCCCTTTTGAAAAGGAAAAAAAGGGATTGGATAGTTCTAGTGATGTTGAGGATGATGATGATGATGTTGGTGACAATGACTATAATAATTATAATGATAATATTTATAATGATAATGATGATGATGAAAAAAGGAGGATGAGGGTTTAATGTCTATAAAACCATTGCGGCTTCCCCAGTTTTTAAGAACAAGAGTACCTGGAGAATGTTATAAAAGGATCTACAACAAGCGTTGTGTTTAAAATCTATATCAAACAATGATAAAAAGATAAAAAGTTGTATTCAGTGTGTAACTGTTGTAAAAAAAACTAAATGAATAAAAATATTGTATGGGTATTGGCTGTTTTTCTTAATTGCTATCCCCATGTCCCACTATTAATGCAATTGTTAACCATCAACAGTCTCTGACTATGTTCATAAAGAGAGTGCCTTAAACAATACACTCTGTCTATGGTTTGTGTAGCAAGTATCATAATAATTCAGTGTGGACAAGCCATGTTAAGGCAATTGTTATGTCAGGTAAGGGATTCGAACCCTTGCTTCCTTGTACAGGAAATCTGATCTTAAGTCAAACACCTTAACCACTCGGCCAACCTGACAGTTACTAATTTAATTAGTCTTGTGGACTTGAGTGTTTACAAAACTTTTCCCAGTATACATTGACTAAACCACTTGCTTGTTTTGAAATATAGATTTTGTTTTGTTTTACCATAACATTGCAGTTATGAATATTGTGAACTGGGTGTTTAATAAAGGGTTAAAGGCATTTTAAAATAACTTTAGAAAAGCTCTTAGGTATCGTGTCATGGGTTTTAGTAATGCATTACTGTTCGTTGACTAACATTTACCGTTACACAACATTATTTTGGTGAGCTTACATGTTGTTGTTTGAGTCTTTAGTCGTTTGACTGGTTTCCTGCAGATCTCAATGCCCCTGTCCCGAGCTAATCGTTTCATCTCTATATAGCTACCACACCCTACAATTAAGACTATCTGTTTAACATATTCTAACCTTGGTCTCCCCCTACAAGCTCTTGAGTTCAATTCCTAGCTTTAACACAAAATTTTAAAAAGTGGTATGAGGATTAAAACAAGTATACTCAGTCTCGGGTGGTCCAAAATAAGTAGAGAGGGTTTGATTCACACCTCAACCATAAGGCACTGTGTTTTTTTTTTTTTTTTTTTAATAATGATAGCCATTTGTTCAATTTCACATTTCACACATTGCAATTTGTCAATATTCCATTTGCATTTTTTAAATGACAGTTTGATGTTTTTTTTTCAATTTCATGATATGGAAACATGGATTTTCCTTTTTCATATTTACACATTTGTCAATTTCCCATTTATATATATATTTTTAAATGTTATTTTAAGGTTTTTAAATTTTGTCTATATGGAAACATGGATTTTCCATTTTGCTGTTTACACATTATTTATTTATTTTGTGTCTGTTGAAAAACGATATTTCTAAAACAAGATTTTTTATTTTTCATTTTATGTTTTTGTAAATGATCTTAATTTGAGTGCTTGATCATGGCAATAGTACAGTCTGTCTATGTGTGTTAGCGGAACCGTAGAGGCTTATTACTATTGCAAGTAAGAATGTTTTACAAACTAACGGCTATCTACCACTGCATTTGAAAAACAAAACTATTGAAAAAAGAAATAGTATTTACCATTCATTCATATATAAGTGTTAATTCTCCCTCTCCCCACCCTACCTCACCGTATTTTCTCTGGTCAAACAATCAATGCTACCCAGTCATACACAAGCTTTCTATCTCTATCTCTCTCTCTATATATATATATATATATATATATATATATATATATTTCTGTTCCACAAGATAAAAATTATGGTTGCTGGATTGTATCCTGCACTGTTTATGCGACATACCATTGCCAGTTCATAAAACCGTTAGGTAGTTCTCTACACACAGCGATTTTACCACTGCTCTTCCTACGCCTTTTGCTTGTTTGGCTTTCTTACAGGCTAGTATGCGATAGGCAGCATTAACTGTATATCAAACCCAGTCCACCTTTGTATTTGTAATCTAAGTAATAATTTGAAAAGAGACAAGTGTAATCAGTTTTAAACATTATCTCTTCTTATTTGTTTGTTTGTTTGTTTGTTTGTTTGTTTATGACATGTATATTAACCTAAAATCAAACCCTAGTCTACCTTAGTGAAAGGCTAACAGTTTAACCACTGCGTCACCATACCCTTCTTTCTTAGTTTGATTCGTTCTAGGCCGTAGAGCTAGAAATCGAGTTACGATCTCCAGTGCAAGAGGCCCATGTGCTCACCACTATAGCATGTAATGGTTAGCTGGTAACATTAGACAACCGAAAATGATTGTATTTCTGTTAGCCAAGCATTTCTGTCATTTGCCTACTGTGTGAGCACTGCCAGCAAGACAGTTTAGTTTAGAACAAGCGAGTGTGTGTGTGTGTGTGTGTATAGATTATTAGCCTCAAGCATTTAAAGCTTGTTGTGTGTAGGGACCATCTTGCTCAGTAACCACTGAGTAAGTTTTAACAGTCAACTCATAAAAACAGCATAGGATAGTTGTGTGTGTGTGTGGTTCATGTACTTGGGAATATGCATTAGCACCATGCGCTAGCTTTACCTTACCCTCTAGAGTTAGAGCGTTATCCCTTCCTTTGAACATTGCCAATGACTGCATTCCCCCACAAGTTTTACACTTAAGCCCTTGGCTTGTTCTTGATTAGGTTTGGTTTGCTTTAGGCTTGGTTTGGTTCAGTTGGGTTTGATTCGACTTGGTTCAGTTTAGTTTAATGTAGTCACCATTTTTTATTTTTAGCTACACTCTTTAACCAATTAATTAATGATTGTCTACTCTTAATTCTTGAATCGATAAATTGAATTTTGTGTACACCGTTTGTCAAGCCATGCCTACAAACTATACTCCCTATGTACTACAGTTAGATCTGAAAACAAGTTCCAATGGTCAAAGACGTGTCAGTCACCATACATGTAGCCTACAATAATTCTTTCTTTACCTATCTAGGTTTCGTCACTCACAGTAAACATCTTACATTATGGGTTTGCAATATATTAAGAAAAGCAAAAGTCCATAATCTTGTTGTTTTGGGTCTTTTTTGGGGAAATTCATAAGCCATAAAAAGAATGACATCATGTCAAGTTCTGGGGGAACCTTGTATGTCAAAATCCCATTATAAGTTATAAAATCTCAAGGCCATGCCCTAGCAGTTTTGGATTATTTCAATCAATGAGTCCACCATAGGAAAGATCGGAATAATAAATACCCTTAAAACAATTCGTCCCATGACCCTCTCCGAACAATGCTTCTCAAAATATAAATTCATCCATTGAACATTGAACATGATCGGCGACATCATCCTCGCTTCCCCCTCCCACCATGGTAGTCATATCGTTTGACCTTCAAGTGTCCTCAGCATCTCTGTGCTTTTTTCATTGCCCTGTTGTCAAGTCAAGTCAATGCATTCCAATAAGCTCAAATAACATCCACATCCTGTCAGTCTGACCCAGCAAGTTTATTTTCTATACTCACTTCAAGCAACATATAACCAAGTTCTGTTTGTTCTATCTAAAGCCAACTTCATCTGATCAAGGAATTATCATTTGTCATGTTACTCATAATCGTTTACATGTTAAAGACCCCCTTCAGGGGGTTTAGGAATTAGGAATTCCATCATAGGAAAAATCGGAAAACGAACCCTCGACCCGCCGTCTCATCGAAATAGCAAATACTGTATTGGTATACCACCACCGTGGCCAGTAATAGCCTCGTTGAAACACGTGCCCAGTGGTATCGTCTCTTTCTATCTACAACCACTCTTCATGAACATTTCAGATGGATTTTAAAAAAAGTTTTAAAAACTAAAATGTTTTCAACAAAAGTGTCATTAGGGCCTTTTGCAATTTTTTTTAAACATAAATACTATATTCGAAAGGGGGAGTAGTGTGGGGGGCGTCACCCCGAGTCCTACGACCCCTCGTATACGTCTCTGGCATTATTGGTTTGTGAGATATAACAGAAAGTCAAAAATCACAGATTTACACCAAAAAATTCTGTTTCCCTCATTCTCAAAAACTTTAACCTATTGCCAAAATAAAGAGGGTTTCGAGACAAGCCATTTGACACGTCATAGGACCAAATCCGACCATACATTCGCGAGATATCGGAAAAAGTCTAAAATCACGTTTTTACCCCCAAAAAGCCTGTTTCCCTCATTCTCAAAACTTTAACATATTAATAACATATATAGGGCTTCGAGACAAGCGATTTGACACGTCACACGTCCAAATCCGACCTTGCGTTCGAGAGATATCGGCAAACTTCTTAGGAAAGTTGGCGACTATCTGGCTCTCTCCTCACCACCAAAACCCCTTCTTATCAATCATTTTTTTTTCAAAGAGCTTGCCCTCTTACAAAAATCCCAAGTGCGCATGCGTACAAAACAAAAACAAAAATGTTGATCCATAGCGGCTTCCAGCAAAACGCATGCGCTATATGAGCAACAACGTTTAAGTTCATTTTAGCAGCGCACCTTATACATATAGCATTTGAAAGGAGACTTTCACTAAAAAAAAAAAAAACAATTTCATCCCCTAGTAGGGGTAGGTTTTATTTAGGGGTTGAAATGAGTGGTCCATTGGAAGGAGGGCGTTAGCCCGAGTCCAATGATATGTCGTATGACAACACCCGACCATGGGTTCGAGAGATATCGACAAATATTACATGGCTGAGGCTTAGTAGTAACGGCATGTATGTTCTGAAGTGGGGCAGAAGCACCACCACTCCACTACTCCCCAGTTCACAGCATTCATTCATTAGCTTTAATTTATGTATCAATAATATTCCTATGTCAATTTTCGATGTTGATTTTGATGATTTGAAAAGCATGACATGTTAAAGATTTTAAATCTGAGCATAACGTAAATGAAGTTACACATTTGTGACGTCTTTTAAAAATATGGCCGTGAGATATTCATGTATAGATCTTTACTCATACCAAATTTGGTTTCGATAGCTGCAGCCGTTTAGGAGTTGATAGGGGGAGGGGAAGGGGGGGGGGAGCGACAAACATGACAGACACACACACATTTGCCCGGATCGATCACATAAGTCTACTTTTTCCTCATTTATAGAAAATGTGAAAAGTAGGCTAAAAACAACATAATAAAAGAAAAGAGGAGAATAGAAGCGTTTGAAATGTGGTGTTGCAGGAGAATTATGAAGATCAGATTTTTTTTTGTCGTGTAGCCTCCTGAGAGGCCGAGTGCAGGTCTTTCTAATCGACGCCCGTGGGCGACCTGCGCGTCGGGATGAGAGATGGAATGGATGAAGATGAATGAAACTGGGCAAGGATGTGGAAGGAAGCGGCCGTGGCCTGTCAGAAGGTACTGTCCCAGCATTTGCCTGGTGTTGAAAATGGGAAACCACGGAAAACCATTTCAAGGACAGCCGACGGTGGGGCTCGAACCCACGCGTCTACCGAGTCAGCATAGAGCTTGGCCCCTTGACCTAACGCAGCGCTTTAGCCCGCGTAGCCACTACTGTCGGTATGAAGATCAGATGGGTAGATAGGGTAACAAATGAAGAGGTATTAAGACTAGTGGGAGAGAAGAGATGTTTCTGGCGACTGCTAATGAAGAGAAGAGATAGGTTGGTAGGACACACACTAAGACACCCAGGAATATTAATTTTAGAGGAGGGGTCGAGGACAAGAACTGTAGGGGCAGACCAAGGTTAGAGTAATATTGTTATAACCCGGTGTGGGTTCAAGGCGAAACAGTATTCGATATTTAACCCCAGTTCCACCTGGTCAGCAAGAACCGTGCTGCCTTATTACAAAAAGCTGCGGACTGAGGTCAGAGATGGAAGTCTCACAGTGACAGAGGTTGATTGCCGGCCGATCGGGAGATCGGGCAAGTTGGGTCGTTGGACGCTGGTTGACCAAGGGGCACGGAGCTGAGGCGGTGCTTGGGAGCACCATAACAGGCGAAGCTGAGAAAACATGTGAGAACCATTTTTTCTATTTCATTATAATCAATTCAATCCTTGTATCCATGGTGGCGGAATAAATTGGCAGTTAAGCTTTCAATCTCTTTCATGGTGATAATTGTAGTTTCAAGGGGCCTAACATCTGGGTTATCGGCCCCTAATGGTTTGGATGATCGTGATAATGGAAATGAAATGAAACTATAACTAAAACTAACTATAAGACGAAATGGAAAACAACAAGAAGCATAGGAGAAACAAAGACAGGAGGAAAGGAAATGCCCTCAACCCTCGAAGAATGAGAATAAGGGTCTGGAAGAAAGGAGAGCCACTAACGGAAGAGAAAAGGGAAAGAGGAGAGGAATCACCCCAAAGGCAATGGAAGAAGAAAAACCAGACCCAGCTCAGGAAGTCCTCGGAGTCGCCAACTCCCAAACTTACCAGACGTGAGCCCTCGAGGGTGTAGCACTATCCAGGGTTAGGCTACACACATCCTGTCGCCTTTAGGGCCTTGAGCAGAGAGCAGGAGATACAATCAAAAGGAAACAAGAGGTCTGACCCCTAGAAGTTACAGGGATCAGGAAAGATGAGACAAGGGCCAAATAAGGCGGGAACGTAAAATATTCTCTCGGCCTCGGATATCCCAACACCGTCGGGGTCGGAAAAGAACAAGAGTTGACCAAGGGAGGTCAACAGGAAAGATATCAGAGAGGAGCCTGGCACAAGTACGTGAAAGTAATGCCAAACTCAGCTGGGGTCCCGTGGTCGCAAAGCCACAAGTTGTGAGCCCCTGGGGGACAATCTGTTTCATTGGGGAGTATTCCCTAAATCTCCTCCCACTCACATTTCCTTGTGTAGTAGGGGTGTGCTGTAATCGCTATCAGAAACTACCGGCAAGGACACCATAACGATCCTGGAACATGGCTACCACACCTTACATCCGAGGACATCTCTTTAATAATAATAATAATAATAATAATGTTATTGGTTTTACGTCCCTTTTAACTACTGTGGCTTTTAGAGACGCCGGGGTGCCGGAATTTTCGCATTTGTACACCCTCAAATGCCAGTTGACTGCGCCAGGATACGAACCTGCAACCTTGAGTCCAGCAAGCGAGAACGTTACCGCTGAGCCACGCAGCCAGCCTAACATCTGTTTAAGGACAATGGTTCATTTTACACAATTCATTGGGCAAATAAAAAAAATGTTATATCCGTTTTGTCAATGGTTGTTAATTTTACAGCAAACAAAGATCTAACCTTTCTAAGGCCCCTGCTAACAATAAATATGAAATATTATTATCTCATTTTGTACAGGGTGTTCAAAAACAAGGCCACAGAAAACATTCTAGTTTATACATTTCTCATGTTTAGTACACTCTTCTTTGAAACTTTCTTGTCAATGACACTTACATTTTTACTGGAATGTAAAGAACATGTGGCTTGACAAAATTAACGGATTGGTTATTTTAGAATAATTATTTTGAGCCGTTTAAAAATTAACAAACTCAAAAAATATTGTTGCCTTTTGAAATGTATGATTTTTTAATTTTTTAATTGAAAAGATTAAGACTATTTTAAATATTTTTCGATTCATTCTATAACACTACGTGGCTACCAACACATTACAAATAATCAGGCCTGTAACTTAAGTAGTTCCTGAGAAAAATGTACAAGAATCTCTAAACTCTTAACTTGCGGCATTATTTTCTGTGATCTTGTTTTTGAACACCCTGTACAAAATCAGAGAATAATATTTCATATTTATTTTTAGCAGGTGAGTTAGAGAGGTTAGATCTTTGTTTAGTATAAAATTAACAACCATTCACCAAACCGAAATAACAGTTTTTTTTTTTATTTCCTCACTGTGTAAAAATGTGAAGCCTCTGTGGCTTAGGCGGCAGCACACCAGCCTCTCACCGCTGGGTCCGTGGTTCAAATCCCGGTCACTCCATGTGAGATTTGTGCTAGACAATGCAGAGACAGCCAGGTTTTTCTCCGCATACTCCAGTTTTCCCTGTCACAAATGTCATGTCAGCAACACTCTCCACTGTCATTTCATTTCATCTGTCATTCATTTAATCAATTACCCAGGGGAGTGCGACAGGCTTCGGCAGCCGGCACAGTTCGTATCCTCGCCGCTAGATGGGGGCTTCATTGATTCCATTCCCTGACCCGGTCGGTCGACTGGAAGGAGGCTGTGGATATTTATTTTCAAGTGAGAAAAATAAGCAATTGCCGCAACCCAGTGTCTTTAAACAGATGACCTCGGATGTAAGGTGTGGTAGCTATGTAGAGATAAAACTATTAGCTCAGGACAGGGAGGCATGGACAGCTGCATCAAACCAGTCAAAAGACTGAAGACTCAAAGAACAACTATCTTGATTGAAACACAAGTAAGGTACTATATCTGGAGGGGAAAAGCACACTCAAACAAGGCTTACATGAGTGGGAGAGGCTGGATGACTCTTACAAGACGAGGTACGGTATGTTAGGATCATGAAGTATTTATCGTTTTAAGTGGTCTTATCGATTTTAACGAGACCTTGCTTTGCTTGTCTTCCTTAATGAACTTCCTTCCCCCATCTTGGCACGGACGGTCGCGGGCAGTTTATGTTAAGGCAAATCAACCGTGGCACTGATCATCCTAATTAATTACAAAAGAGACTTAAGCCAAAGCCAGGTACAGGCGTTAAATAAATTAGCAACAGTGGTGACTGCTGTTTTTAGGGGCGAAACATCTGCCTTGGTGATGGTGAAAACGAATACGAAACTATTACCGTTGTTCTTTGATTTGAGTCTGGCTGCGTGGCTCAGGGGTAACGTTCTCGCTTGCTGAGCCCAAGGTTGCAGGTTCGAAACCTGGCGCAGTCAGCTGGCATTTGAGGGTGCGCAAATGCGAGGGAGCCGTGTCAGTAGATTTACTGGCACGTTAAAGATCCCCTTCGGGGCAAAATTCCGGCACCCCGGCGTCTCTAAAAGCCAGTGTAGTTAAAAGGGACGTAAAACCAATAGCATTATTATTATTATTATCTTTGATTTGAGGGGCTTGGATACCGTGGACATTTAGCCACGTGTACTTGGATATGTAAGTATAATTGGTCTGATAACCTGTGTTATCGTGGTGTTTGCAATAGTGTGTGTAATATTGTAATTCAGGTGAGGAATGGGTAGGAGGTGGCCGTGATATTATGATAGGAACCATCCCAGAATTTCCCTGAAGTAGATGTGGTAAACCACGGAAAACCACTTGCAGAATAGCTGAGATGGGTAACGAACCCTCTTCTTTTCAGTTTTCACTCACGAGGCGTACATATAAGATGCGTTCAAAAAGTAACGAGCCGGAGGCTGTAATGCGCAAACCGGAGACAACATCGGCTAATCGTGGTGTGTGTAACGAGGTGTGGCTCTGACCCGAGGGTGGAAGGTCACAGTCCGTCGCTAGAGGGCATGCGTGCACGTCACGTGACGATACAAAGCGAGCAGCAGTATGCATCAATCGTCCAACGCTGCCAGTCGCATTGCAAACAGTGACATGGAGGCGTCAAATGAAGAGCAAAGAGGTGTTGTTCGGTTTCTGACAGCGAAAGGAGTAGGAGGAACGGACATTCATCGCCGAATGTCACAAGTGTACGGCGAACACTGAATGTCCCTTTCAAGGGTCAAGTCGTGGCACAAGGGCTTCAGGGAAGGACGGGTGTCGTTAGCCGATGATGCCCGGTCTGGGGCACCCCCCCCCCCCTGCAATACCGATGGCAACGTCCAGCTGGTTGATGCACTCATTACCCAGGACCGCCGAGTGACAGTGAACGCCATAGCCGCTGTGATCGGATTGAGCGTCGGAAGTGTGCACACCATCATGAAGCAACGACTGCTCTTACGGAAAGTGTGTGTGCCCCACAGTCTTCAACCACACCAGGAAGCATGTCGATCAGCCTAATGTCTTGGTTGGACGATTGATGCATGCTGCTGCTCGCTTTGTAACGTCACGTGACGTGCACACGTGCCCTCTAGCGACGGGCTGTGACCTTCCACGCTCTGGTCGGAACCACGCCTCATTACACACGCCACGATTAGCCGATGTCGTCACCGGTTTGCGCATTACAGCCCCCAGCCATGGCCGGCTCTACGGAAGGCCGCGGCGAGCGAAAATTGGCAACCTCGCCGTGAATGGCCAGTCTGCTCTGCCTAGCCCACCGAGTTACATGGAAAATGTGTCACGCGCTCGTGTTTTCTTCAAAATACTCTATGTAAATGAAATTATACCATTGATTATTACTGTCTAGTGGCTAGCTACAATGCCAAAGACTTGTGTTGTGCCGAATCGCAAGTCTAATTATCGTTCATCGATAAAAAACTGAAGGATTTGTGACAGTGATTGGGTTTCCTAAAAATCCACAATTGAAAGCCATATGGGAACGTGCTATTCCTCGAGCCAATTGGGTACCTACGAAATATTCCTTCGTATGTATTAAACACTTTCTTCCTGAAGACGTAAGTTATGTTGAAAAATACAAGGATGGTGATGGGAATAATAAGGAATTTACACGGAAGAAGCCTGTATTGTTACCTCGTGCGGTTCCAAAGGTATTCCCAAACTTACCATCGTATTTGAGTAAGTGCTCCTCCAAGAAAAGGAAGTCTCCAGAAGAAAGAAGAGAAGAAGAAAAAGAACGGAAAAGGACTGCAGAGGAATGTGAGAATACCCTTGCTGAGGAAGCCAACAAAATTACGACTTTCGAGTCCTTTGTTTGTGATATACAAAATAAATTGGTGGAGCATAAAACAGACTGGTCTGTAAGTACTAGTGAAAATTATTGTATTTTGTATAAATTAGATGTGTCAAACATACCTAAAATAAGGTCAAGTATAAGGATAAACAATGATTTTACGGTCGAAATTCATATCAATGGAGGCGTAATTCCTAACGCTGTTGTTCTTCATTCTGGTTCTGTAATATTTCGAAATTCATTATTAAGTAAGTGGAGTCAGTTGTTCCAAGCAATAGAATTTTGCCACGACTTTTTCTTACCTGGAAGTTCTGTAAGTTCACTAGTCGTCCAGATTAATAGTTTAATAGATAACCTAAAAATTGACCTTGAAAACCAGGGAGACGAAACTTCAGAGATTCTGTTAAAAAAGTTAATGTTTCTGCAAGATCAGTTTACACTTACTTTTTTAAAGAAACCTAGATATAACGTCACTACAACTCTAAATGCATTCCTCATTTATATGCAGTCTACAAAGTGTTATAACGCAATTAGATTTAACCATATTTTTTATCCCTACCTCATCCCCGAGTTTTACAAAAATTAACAACTTCCTTCGCCATATCCCCGAAAGCTGATGAAGAGAACGGTAACTTTCTAAGTCACATTGTGAAAGATTTATCAAATTTAGAAAGGGTTGTAAATTTACAGATTGATGAAATACATGTCAAACAAACTTTAGATTTTAAAAATGGGCAATTATTTGGTGTTGCTACAAATGAATCTGTCGATTTAGCTAAGACGGTTCTGGCCTTTCTCGTTAGTTCTGCTTTTGGAAATTTGAAAGAGGTTGTTAAATTAGTTCCAGTGAAACAATTAACGGGTTTGCAACTAGCTGATATTGCAAAAGGTGTTATCAGGCAAATACAGGATTGTGGCCTAAATATTCTGTCTATCATAGCTGATAATAATGGTGTGAATCGTGCTATGTTCAAAGAACTAACCAAACATTCTGATAGTAATTACTGGTTCCATATTGATGGAAACCCCCTAAAAACCTTTGTTTTATATGACAGTGTCCATGTATTAAAAAATATACGAAATAATTGGCTGAATTTAAGTGGCATTGATAAGCCTCCGTGGCTTAGGCGGCAGCACGCCGGCCTCTCACCGCTGGGTCCGTGGTTCAAATCCCGGTCACTCCATGTGAGATCTGTGCTGGACAAAACGGAGGCAGACAGGTTTTTCTCCGGGTACTCCGGTTTTCCCTGTCAAAATTTCATTCCAGCAACACTCTCCACTATCATTTCATTTCATCTGTCATTCATTTAATCATTGCCCCAGAGGAGTGCGTCAGGCCTCGGCAGCCGGCACAGTTCATATCCTCGCCGCTAGATCGGGGCTTCATTCCTTCCATTCCTGACCCGGTCGGAGACTGGAAGCAGGCTGTGGATTTTCATTTCAAGTGGCATTGATAAGTCATTTATTATTCCTGTATGGGAAGATTTAGACTCATTTTCAAATGTTTTAAGTTCAGGTGACTGTAACCCTGATTTTAAAGAGATAACTCAAGCATCATTTAGTGACATAAGAGCGATCTACTAAAAGGAATCCGATTTACTGATTGTCTGCACCAAAGTTAACCTTTAAAAGTGTTTATCCAAATTCACTTGAACGCCAAAGGGTTTCTTTGGTTACAAACGTGTTTCACGAATCTACAGTTTCTGCTCTAAACAAGTATTGTTATAAAGGTACTGCTTTTTTTGTCAGAGTAATCCTAATGTGGTGGTCCATTGTTAATATTAAGCGGCCTCTCACCCATGTTGTTAAACGTAATAGTCTTCAAATGCCTTTCAAAAATCCCGAAGACAAAAGGTTGGCTTTCCTAAAGGCATTCCTCCAATGGTTGTCCACGTGGAAAAAGAACGCTGAAAATGATTCCTCAAAAAAGAGTTGTTTAACCAATGAAACTTACAACGCTTTGTATGTAACAACCTATGTATTACGTGAGATTATTATTTATGCTCTAAAGAATGTGAACCCCTCTTATGTGTTAACTGGCAAATTTCAGAGTGACCAATTAGAATCCAGGTTTGGGCAGTACCGCCAACTAACAGGCGGCAACTATAATATAACAGTTACTCAGGTAATGGAGGCCGAATTGAAAATAAGGTTGAAAAGCGTACTTGGCCTTCATTCAGCCAGGTATGGAGCAGTTACTTTTTCGAAAGAAATGATAATGTCCTCTTCCGAAACAAATTCAGGAGAAAGTACAACAAGCAGCCTTTCGTCAGCTACTGTTGACGATACCTTTTACAGTATTTTAGAAGACAAGTACACTGAAAACATACAATTCGATGAGTCGGGTTTTATATATGCCTGTGGTTACATATCGTTCAAGCAATGTTCAAGAATAAAATGTGAAGAATGTTTGGCTTTGCTTAGAAATAAAGAAAAGATAAATGACAGCTACTTCAATGAAATAAATAGGGGCGGACTTTCAGTTCCTGCTGATTTTATTTGATCAGTGTGTAAACATGTTGTTGGAATTACGCAGGCACTAATTTCTGATAAGTTTGAGGAACAATTTTTAAAATGTAAATGTAACAATCAACGCCAAGTAATGCAAAATCTTAGTCTACTCGGTATTTTATCAGATATTGAATTGTCAGAAACTGCCGAGAAAACTTGTACCTGTGGATGTAATGTTATGACAATAGTCACAAGTATTGTCTTAACAATGAGTAACATTTTGTTAAATAATTACAGGAAGTTGAGGAATAAACGGGTAACTTGCCATAGTAATCATAGAAAACTTGCTATTCTTTGTTAGAGGCCAACCTGTTGTATACTGTATTTTGTAAATGTCAAATAAATATTGAAAGCAAATTGGTTATGTTACTCCAAGTAAGCCCTACTCACTCTTGACAATCCTTTTACTTTAATGTTGAAAAGAACAAATGAAATGAAAATCCACAGCCTGCTTCCAGTCTCCGACCGGGTCAGGAATGGAATGAATGAAGCCCCCAACTAGCGGCGAGGATATGAACTGTGCCGGCTGCCGAGGCCTGACGCACTCCTCTGGGGCAATGATTAAATGAATGACAGATGAAATGAAATGATAGTGGAGAGTGTTGCTGGAATGAAATTTTGACAGGGAAAACCGGAGTACCCGGAGAAAAACCTGTCTGCCTCCGTTTTGTCCAGCACAGATCTCACATGGAGTGACCGGGATTTGAACCACGGACCCAGTGGTGAGAGGCCGGCGTGCTGCCGCCTAAGCCACGGAGGCTTTCGTTGAAAAGAACAAATATTATTTCGTTATTTCAATTTGTTTTCGTGGCGAAGCACACGCATCAACAGCTGGCCGGCTGCTATGGCCATCCCAGTACAGAGAAGCACACGCATCAACAGCTGGCCGGCTGCTATGGCCATCCCAGTACAGAGAAGCACACGCATCAACAGCTGGCCGGCTGCTATGGCCATCCCAGTACAGAGAAGCACACGCATCAACAGCTGGCCGGCTGCTATGGCCATCCCAGTACAGAGAAGCACACGCATCAACAGCTGGCCGGCTGCTATGGCCATCCCAGTACAGAGAAGCACACGCATCAACAGCTGGCCGGCTGCTATGGCCATCCCAGTACAGAGAAGCACACGCATCAACAGCTGGCCGGCTGCTATGGCCATCCCAGTACAGAGAAGCACACGCATCAACAGCTGGCCGGCTGCTATGGCCATCACAGTACAGAGAAGCACACGCATCAACAGCTGGCCGGCTGCTATGGCCATCACAGTACAGAGAAGTGCAGCGTTGCAAGGTCGAACGCCGCGGCCTTCCGTAGAGCCGGCCATGCTCCAGCTTGTTACTTTTTGAACGCACCTTATAGAAGAAGCATTTGAGAAATTGAGTTAGAGTTAGTTAGCCTAGTTATACTCTGCGAAGTGCCAGTACGCGTATAGGAGTGACTCGGCCAACTGGTCTAATAAGGCGCGATGCCACTGAATAATTAGCGCAGGAGGGTGGCGCAACCTTGGCTTATAGCAAATCTGGCAATGGCTGTGCTGCCAAGCTCCGCCCATAGCATTCTCTTCACACTTCTTCCGTGTGACGTTATGCGCAATCCTACTTCACAGATTCCGTGGATGAGGTATAGTTATTGAGGTTTTAATGGGCGGAAGGCAATTTCGTTGTTATTGTTGTTGTTGCTAATTCATTTTAGGGGCTTAGGGCATGTTGGTCATCAGCCCTGTGTTCTTGTGTGTGTGGATTTATTGTCTGATAACCAGCATTATTGTGACTCCTGTATTAATGTGTGTATTTGTAGGTTAATTCAGATGAGGATTGTGAAGGAAGAAGGCAGTGGCCTTAAATTAGGAACCATCCCAGCATTTGCTTTAGGTACAAGAGGAGAAACCACCTCCAGGATGGCTGAGATGGGAATCGACCCCAACTCTTCTCAGTTTTGCCTCACGAGGCTGTATGATGTACTCTGTTCCAGCCCTTCTTGGCAGAGACGGGAGTCGCACCGGACAGCCAAGAATGCTAAGCACTACACCACGAGGTGGTCGATCACGAATAACAGGAAAGAGGGAAATACAGTGAGGACCCTCGCTATAGAACCAAGACTCTCATACGCGGCCTGTCGAGCAAGGCGCTAACAGCAGCGTAGCGCCCAATTAATTTTAACATTTTTGCACTTTTTAACGTATTTGATAACCATTAGTACTTACATGAATTTCAGAGTAGTTGCTGGAAATGCTGTCCTTCATTTTCTAAACACAAGTTGCACCAACGTGGGAAGTTTTGGTACACTTACAATTATTTCGTTCTCGAGAGCCTTCAGATTACGTGGATTGTTTCTGTATATCTTTTGTTTGAGGTTCGTCCACAATCAAAATCGCACGGCGCAGAACTTACGAACATACTTACTGCAATCCTCTTCTTGAGAAGATAAGTTTCCACTAGAAAAATTCGATGTTTTGTTCTAAACCTAACCATGTTCACGTGATACGAGGTAGGCTACAGTACTTCACAGCAAGTCTTAATTAACAAAACTAAGGTATCTTGCCAGCTGCGTATGTAATAAATGCTATGACAGCATCCAGGTTTCACGACGTGTTGTAATCGGTGAGGGCTATTGCACGGCTATTGGAAAGTCCCGTTCTAGAGGGATGGTCCTCACTGAAGAAGACATGGGAAAAGAAATGCCCTCAATCCTCGAAGAATGAGGACTAAGGGACTTGGAAGGTTATGTCTGTGTCAAGTAGCCCGGTGTACTTGGATGTGTGTAGAATATGCCTGATGTCTGTTGTAGTGTGTGACTATTGAGTAGTCGGCCCCATTGTGATGGGGTAGCTCGCCTGCCTCTCTTCCGGACGCCCGGCTCCATCAGGGATTTTAGAAACTGACGAGAGGGCTAGAACGGGGTGCGCTCAGCCTCGTGAGGACAATTGAGGTCACGAAATCCAAGATTAACGGCCATGGGGACTCGATGCGCTTATATCACAGTTTGGTATACGATCTTGCGAAGGAAACCTTCTACATAGAGGACCTCAGGCTGATAACACCATTGCCATCTACAGATCTATTAAACTGTAGAAAAGCAAAGAGAAGAGAGATTGACCCAAACTTCTATATCTCTGACGTCATTATGGACAGAACATGAACCAAGGAGAATCAAGAACAAACACGTATAATGAAGAAATTCGCCATTCATGGCTTCCATCATAAGATTTGCCCAAGTTACAAATGTGTATGTCTACCAAGTACCATATAACGACAAGTCCCAAAAAATAAAATCACTAAGTATGATAGTAAAAATTCATGCCCATTCGGGTGATCCTTCTTCCTTTATTGTGTGTTTGGTTTAGTTGCTTCAATTAAAGATATCTTTCATTCAAAATCCTGGACCAACATTAAGAAGTGTGAACTACCCTGTGAAGAACAAACCACGGCCGCCTATCTCTTCAACTGCAGCGTCTGCCCTCTCCAGTGCTCCATGGATGATCTAGTGAAGGCTACACCCAACGGCCGGGACATTGCAAAAAATAGGTCCAACGTTGCTTAGTGAAATATTTGTCTTTTTGATAATATATTTTTTTCTTTACTTATATCGGCATACTCGCAGTACAAAACTAAGTCCCCGATTCTTGGACATAACGGGTAATCTCTAGAACCACTGGATGGATTTTCATGCAGTTTTCACCATTCTGTAAAGGATTTCTCGAGGAAGGTTTCTGTAGAAAAACATTCATTTATGACCAAAGGAAGTCAAGCAGTAACGATTTCAGTGTATCGAGTCCAAGAAAAACCTGCCGTCCGTGCGCCTTTTAAGCTTACGCTGGGTAAACCGTTAGAAATATCTTTATACTGAGCCCAAATTCGCTCATGCTGGTGATAATTTACATGCTCAGATTGGACTTCTATGTGGACGAATTTTTGAACGCATCGAGGAAGATGCAGACGCACTTTTGACTTCGTCAGAAAGCTGCTAATATTTATTTCTCAGAACTTGTTCTTTAATGTGCATCTTTGAATTTATCATCTACTGTATTTCTGCTTAAATTGCCAGTTGGAAATGGCATACGAACTATTTATTTCATGCTTGAGACAACGGTATTACCCTGCGGATATGCAGAAGGAATGTCAAGAGTCGCCCAACGACTTCACTTGTCACCCACTTCCGTGAAGAAGGTATTCCGATTCGTACAGCGTGCAAGTGTAGCACGCGGCTGCTAATAGAGTCCGGTCTAGTTGACCGAGGATATAATCAGTGAAGGAATCAAATCATAGTGGAAACGTCGAATATCAAGTTTATTTTAAGCACGAGGTGTGCAAGTGTTACCGTGTGGTATTTTTGCTAAGTGAGCAAGATATTTCTTGAGAGAAATCTGATAATATCTTCGATATTTAATCTGACACATGGTCACATTTCTTCAGACCAAGCATAGTCGACTACTGTGCCAATCACTAAGTGTCAATTCAGTGAATCGTCTATATTGCAAAGTGCAACATTTCACAAAAGTGTGAATAATACGAGAAATATCCGTGCTGTGCAAAGCCGTGATTTTTTAAGCGAAAGATGTCGCAGATTAAATCTGATTACTATTTTCACTAACAGTGAGTGTCAAAGTGAGCAGACATGTGCTGGTGTCTATTAAATTCTGTGCCGCACACAAGGCCATTTATAGAAATAAAGTCTGCAATTGCAAGTGTAGCAGCAGTGTCGCTTGTGAAAATTAACATAGAAGCAGAGCTTTATCTTCGAAATTACGACGCCTACAAAATGTCGGAGGAGCGCCATATGCTAAGAACTTCATCACCGTTCACCATGCAGTCGATGATGGCGTAAATTACTTGATGGGAGAGATACCGAACATCCTAGCAGCACAGTAACATGAAAGCCGAAGAGCGGAGTAAGATGTCTGAGGACGAACGCTGGAAGTTTTCGCCCAAGCACTAATGGAAGAATATTAGCGCTCAAATTTATTCCTGTGGGAATGAGGGGAATCGACTTACGCCGTAAGTCATGATCTAATGTCCGTTTGTAAGGTGATGGTTCTTGGTGGATTAGTTTAATGACCGTAAGTAGTGTAATTTTGTTTGACTTCTTTAGTTACCGTCTATGGTAATTTCACTTTTCAAGCACATCTACACGTTCCGTTTCCAAATCATAGAGTTTGTCACCTGAATAGTGTGTTTTATAAGGTGCACCAATGTAATTTTGATGTCCACTTCTTGGAAAACCAATTATGTCATTTATTGAAGGAGCAGTAATTTTCTTTGAATCAGCTGTTGCTGATATCTTCACTTCTGACGCTCCCAATTTGTATGAGTTTAGAACGCCTTTGGCGGGCGTATCATTTTGATGGAAGAGCTTAGCCATTCACCTGAATTATTGTAAATACATTTTTGTAGTGGGAAGTAGACCACTAGATTCAAGCTGAATCCAATATAAGTGTCAAGGAGAGAAGTATCCCTGAAATAATACTCCTAATCCCGATTCACACTAATGATGTATCATTTCTAGTTAACACCATCGTTTTAGATGGTGAGAAGGTTTATTGACTTGTTTAATGTGCTGTGAGTGCACAAAAGGATAATATTACAACCCGCAGTGAGTGTTATATCTTACAAAGACATTAATAAGAGAGGAATATCTCTCGTCTTGTTCTATTTGCTTTGCTAAAGCAAGCCCATCATTATTCATATCTTTTTGTATTCTACTACATCGTCACTAGCATAATAATGTGTGTTAATTATGAACTGCAAAAGTTTTGTGAACCCCAATATGCTATGAAACGAACATTTTAGATTATACTGTTTATCAAAGAAACTCATGCAGTGAGTGAGTGAACAAACATACTGCACTAGTGGGGGCAGGTGTCCCTTAGGTCACGTCACAGTGATGCCAAACCAATAATCTCAAATGAGACTACAGACATTTGACGAATGCAATGCTAACATTTCTTAATTAAGGATCTTTTTTTTTTAAACAAGCCAGCTTTATAAGCTTGAGCTGTAAACTAGGTCAGAGTAACAGCAATGTCTTTGGAATGCAATGATACAATGTGACAGCCAAGTCACCAGTTCTATTGATTATATTCGCATATGTTGTAAGCGAAGAATGTTCTTATAATATTTTGTTGTTTAAGATATTTGAGTTGTCATTATGCGCCAATGACAGTTTCTTAAGGCTAAAATTTGTCGCACATGATGTGAATGATTTTATTGCCATGTTTTGATACACGATGTTAGGGGTGGTACCCGTGTTTTTGCGTAGGCCGGTAGACCTGTCATGTCACAAGTCTATCCGAGGATTTTCTCGCTAGAGCCTTGAGCCAAGCAGATTACTTAAGTATGGTTTTATGAGCATTTGATAGCTCGGAGTAGTGATGTTCCCGTGTACTTTGGTGTACACCAGTGGTGAATCCACTTGTTAGGAAGCCTTGCAATATGGTCAATCGTCATAATTAATTCAATCTTAACATACGATGACAACTAATAATCATAAAATCATAAAATTTAATTTACTTAAAACGACTGTTAAAATACGCGTTAATTACTAAACGACTGTTAAACTTTGATGCATGATTACAATCTTGCTGACCACTGCACTGTGCTGTACAGATGTATTCCTTAGAGGAAGTTTGTAGCAGCTGACATGATCGACGGACAGGGATCATTGGTTACCTAAAGTTCTCAACTTAACGGGCCGTGAACCATTAATGAGTTCTACTGTTATCGAACAGTATTTTCTGTTTCTTGCATGCACATTTAGATGACCAATGGAAACAAAGAGTAACCATTGTGTTGTAGGCAGGAATAATAACAATGCTAGTGTATGCGTCATATTTATTTATTGCAATGTCAAACCTTATGTTACCCATCTTTCTTCTACTTTGTAGATTTTTGTTGTACAAGTTGATGTAAATATTTGTGTTGTAAATGATGACTGTTAATCACTTTTAGACCTTATATTCAGTTTTGTTTACCATGGACGCTTCTCGCCGTAGGTCAGTTAAATTTAGGATTAGCTTAGATCATGTAACTTTAAATGTAAATACGGAGTGGTCACAGCTTATTTAGATTTTTGATGAGTAACATCTTTCCGCTCGGTTGCTGGATAGTTTTGTGGGAGTGATTTTGAAAATTGGGGAAGGAAGTGGATCGGAACGATCGAGCTGGCAGTGGTGGATCGAACGGAAGTATGCACTGCCCACTCGGTCGATTGAACGGAAGTGTACTAGCTGGCAGTGGTGGAAAAGGGAAGTATGCACTGCCCGCTCGATCAATCGAACGGAAGTGTACTAGCTGGCAGTGGTGGAAAACGGAAGTATGCACTGCCCGCTCGATCGATCGGAAGTGTAATAGCTGGCAGTGGTGGAAAACGGAAGTATGCACTGCCCGCTCGATCGATCGATCCAGTGGGCAATGGTAAGACCTAGCTGGCAGTGGTACGAGAAACAATGAGCGCGCTGTGTCAAAAATTGATACCATGACGTAATCTCGGCCATGTGGAATGTATATGACATAGGCCTACTGAACGGAAAACGCTCATGTGAACTCTGGAGTCAAGTGATTGAAACAAATGACATGGTACATGTTCGAAGTCTTCGTATCAGTATTTAAATGGTAAAATGCCTTAATATCAAACATTGTAAGTAGTCGGCATTGCCGGCATTATGTTTCTGCACAATGGCTATTCAAATATTAACCCACATAACGGTAATGCAGTCATAAATATAATACAATCGTTGTGGTTATACGAGAATTGAGCAAGCCTTCATGAACTATTACTGAATACATTCTCTTTACTCACAAAAGGGCCTATTCATAAGGCATTTTAAACTCAATTTCACGCAGGAACATTATCGAAACAAGCAAAATATAAATTAAATTTAATTCCGTAATGCAGTATTATTGGAACGTGGAAATACATCACCATCTTGTGCACAAAATTTGCGTAGTCAAAATAGCCGTGGGGTTAGTGCGTAAGACTGTGAATCTAGAGATCTTGGGTTCGAATCCTGGACGGGGTATATATTTTTGCTACCAGATTATCATTTTAAACGATATTTGTCATATTAATAGGACTCATTTTAACAGAATCCATATGAAATTACGTGATGGTCTGTGAATGAAGAGGACCTGTTTATAAGGAATTTAAGGTTATGAGCGGTGTTGCGTCTATTAATCTAGTTGATCCATATCGTATTCTTTATTTAGGCTAGTGCTGGTGGAAGCTACAAATCATCTAATAAATTAAGTTCCGTATTATAAACTAGTCGCCTCCGTAGCGTAGCGGTCAGCATGGTTAGCTGCCGCCCCGGAGGTCCTGGGTTCGATTCCCGGCTCTGCCACGAAATTTGAAAAGTGGTATGAGGACTGTACGGGGTCTACTCAAGCTCGGGTGTTCCAAATGAGTAGAGGGGGTTCGATTCCCACCTCAGCCATCCTCGAAGTGGTTTTCCGTGGTTTCCCACTTCTTCTTCGGGCAAATGCCGGGATGGTACTGCCCCCGGAAATTGAATTATATTGAGACCACGATGGCTGTATTGGCAAATGTGAGTAAAGTTATGGATGTCATAGTTATGACGTGGATATTCATGACGTAGGCACGGATGACGCAGGATTCATACAAGTAGGCTGATTGAGCTGAGATTCTTGGTGACGTCATGATTTTGTTCGAGAAAGATCCGAGATTTACGACGCAGTCGCAGGAAACAAGGTATTGTGCTAAGGAAGAAGCTACGCTATTGGAGGAGAGACTCGAACCAATGAACGATAGTTTGGAAGGAAGACGGAGATTGCTGAAACTACGATATTTGATTACTTTTGGCATGCAGATTTGTGGAAATCTATTTTCAGTTATGGCATTGATTTGGAATTTTGAAGAAATTAATTTTGAGTTTTTGAAATTTGAAAATCCGTCAAGTATAGCCAAAGTTAAAACTTCCAGCAATGACGCAGCAACAGGCTATGGAAGGGATGGATACGCCCCTTAAGAAGTTGATAAAAGGTCGTGCACAGGAGAGAGGAGCTCTCAGAACTCATAATCTCAGATCTCATATGTCAGATCGCATATATATTTCTGGTGATATATAGTTATTTTCAAGTGATTCAGTGAAGTAAGTTGTCTTTAGCGTGGTTCAAGCCCGGCGCATCGAACGAACTCGGAGCAGTTCCATTTTACGCTGCTCGAATCTAGGTGAAGTTGAAACGCTCACATTAACGTTTCCACCAGTTAAGATATCAAGCGCTAACTTCAGCCTTTATTATAGTTCTATTGGGCAGTACAACATTGAGGTGTGTACAAGATTTGAACAATTTCACAGTTATACTTCGAAAGATATTGGAACTTTAAGGCTGCCAACAAAAGTGATTTTCTCGCCACAGGAGAAACACTTTTAAAATTCCACATTATACACTACGGCTGACACGTGGAGTGCAACAGTGATATTGGAGAATACGTTTGCTATTACAACGATACATTCGACTATGGAACATTATAATCTTGCAGTGCTTTCGATGATTATAACAGTAGTTGAGATGGAAGGCTAAGGCTTTAATGCAATTGGGACATATATCGATTGGAGTAAAGTAACAGCATGGAACTTCGTTAATCGTCTTTCTACAAAAGCGAGCATGTAGTGAACATCCAACTACACTCATGCATCGTGAATCCATCGCTGAATTATACCAGATAACAGTGGAAATATTTTCATACTCCACAACTATGAATATTTCTGCGGAAATAACTACAATAAACTTCATGGCGAATTCCTGCAAGAACTTCAGGGAACTTTCAAGAGAGGCCAGGGTTGTCCCGGCGCACAAAGAAGAGTTTTGCCAGAAGGATGTTTTTCGTATCCACGGAGCAGTGCAATTTCGGAGGAGGAAGCAGTTCGCTTCTCCGAGGACGCTGATTCCAGGTTCGAGGACGGAGCACATCTTCACGCTGGTGAAATGGAACCAACAGCAGTTTTCTTTGAAAACTTTCCTCTGGAACTTCAATCAACAGATAAGGTAGTCGTGAACGTTTCTTGTATTATTTGAGTCTTGTAGCGATATCTGAGCAACCATTCTTCCCATATTTTCTGTCCCATAACTTTTGCCCCATTTTCTTGATTGATACTTCGATGATTTATGCCTTTTTCTTCGATTTTTGAGACATTGCTATGTCATTGGCATACTTAATAATTTTGGATCAGTTGAGACTGATAATTAGATTCTTTCAGTAATTTGCATATTTTTGTAGTCACGATTTAACTGTAAAGTTAACGATTTGCTATGGCAGATTTGAATTCAGACAGTGTGTCATTTTATTAAAGTAATTCTATTCAGTAAATTACTTTGACCAATTTTCTGTCATCCTCAAGAAAGAAGAATAATTAAATGATTTTAGAGCGTTAAAATCTATTTCGATATCGACGATCTTTGAAATACTAGTCGTCTTATGAACATGATTGCAACATAGACATTTACCATTGCATTATAGACAATCTTATGAAATATGAACGTTAATTACAATTTATTGAATACACTATAGTAATGAACATTTGATAGGAGTTTTTCTCAATTATAGATTGGAACAATAATGTTTGCATTCCACAATCTAATTGTATTCTATTCGACTATTCATGCAGTTTAGATGAACTTTAATTGAAGATAGTATTTTTATACTGCGTTACTTTGAAGATGTTAATCTCAATTTTGATAGACCAGGCAGGAGTGTCTAATCGTATTTGCTATTAAATTTATTTGTGATTGGCAAATTTTTACTTCATATCGATTCATGAATGAAACCCACGAAGGTTAAATAATAACAGTCATTATTACAATTGATGAATATAAGAATTTTTAAAGAGGAACAATGGATGTATAATCGTTAGTTCAGTGGACGTGTAAAAGTCGCTGTTGAGTAATGCCCTTGAATAATGAAGGAGGTTCCCACAATAATTAATGAAGTTGATGAATTAATAAGTGGAGATTTTTGTGTGTAGTTTGAAGGATTTTTATGCCATATATATGAAGATATATGATGAATTTTGGGCCAATTTTTGTGCCATTTTTGTGCGTTATGAGCGAAGTATTTTCCCGCTGATTGTATTGTTCTTGTTCTTTGAAAGTTATTCCTATGAAGATACTGTTAAAATTAACAAGAGTGTTAAATAATTTGAGATAAAGATTTTGAATGGAGGTTACCGTCACAAATATTAATAATTATTATTAAACCTTATTAAACCTGAATTTGACAGTTAAATATAACTAACCTTCATTGGTCGATTATATCATCACGATTTAAGTAATTATCAACCGGATAAACGTGTGGTTTAATGTATTTCTTGTATAAATAATATAAACAATTAATATTGTAAAATAATTTTGTAAATATCTTTGTTAAATAATTTGAAATGATAGTGATTAATACAGGCGTGTATAAAATTTTCAATTGTCATTTGAATTTGTTATAAACAATTTATTATTGTTATAAATAATTAATGAACTTTTGTTATTAACATTTAGAGTTTTTTTATACTCTAAACAACGCTAGTTAAGCAAGTGGTTTGAACAATTAATCATGATTTGGGATTGTTGGAGTAATCCACTGGTGTTTGAATGAAGCATGTAAGACATTTGCGTGATAATATTTCAGTTGAGATGTGAACATTTACGTATTTGAAAAGGAGAGCCAAGCTCTGAGGTAACACGCTTATGCTAGGGTTGAACGAACGGGAGTCCGCTTTGACGATACAGGTGCATTGCAGCTGGCCCGGACAACTGTATTACAGAGGCCAAGGACGTTCCATAATAGCCTTGTGGCTATAAATAAAATGTGAAGTATATAAACACGCAAAACAATTGATATATGTGTCTCATCCCACATCCCGTTTCCAGTCCATATGCATTATTATTTTACGTTGCTATGAGCTTGAGAAAGCTGAAACATTATATGTAGAGAATACAGGTCCTACAGGAGGACATGGTTATGTGGTCGATGGCTTCTGATTGCCACGTTGATTTTGTTGTTGTTTTTTTGTGTTAAATCATTCTTTATGTGAAATAAATTATTGTGCAGTTTAAAGTTTCTCGTCTTCGTTCTGGTTCATTTTAAATATCATGGTGGAGGTTATTGTGTGGGCATACTTTTAAGTGATCCAGTTGACAACCCAGTCCCCGAGATAAATTTAAGAGGTAAGTAAAGGTAAGTATGAACCCCCGTATACTTTGGTGTGTTCCACAATAATTTCTTGTTAACTATTGTGCTCTAATCTCGATAGTATCTGTCAGTGCCATTTTCATTGATGTAGCTGTGCCGGTGCGTTTGATTATTGGCAATCCGATTGAGGGGGCGGATATCTGACAGCCTACTATCAGGATATCGGGTACAGTAGGATTGGCGCAATCAACGTGTGGGGCTCGATTGTCTCGATTGGCACGATCAGCAAAACATTGGATTACCAAGTTATCGATGTCAAAGGGATTGTGAAGACTCAAATAAAGAGGTTGATTCTTTGTTAGATGTCTTGGCCAATTGTAGAATTTGAGAGTGTGATTATATAGGGATTAAATGTTGTGTTGTATTAGGAAAATTACACTCAGAAAAGATCAGATCTTATACGACTTGAAAGAGGTTAAGTAGGCTGGAAACTTAGAAAAATCGCCTATGATCTGGAATCTTATTTTATTTGACCGGCTTATGACATGTATAGTCATATTAAAGATAAATTTAAATTATTTGGATTATAAATGTAAATTATGTGTGTTAGGATATTTTAAAATGAACCAAAGAAACTTGAACATGTGCTTGAGTTTATTTCAACATGAAGTGTCTACGAAGGTTAATTATAAGGTAATTATAAGTTAGATTTAAGACAGAAAATTGCTCAAATTTATATATGGTGAAAAATGTTGCTCAGATGTTGTTATTTTGCTCTGTTTGATGTATGTCCCTAAAGCAGTTTATTATTGAAATATTATTGAAATGGCAGATGAAAGTCTGAGGAAGATGTTAGAGGAGATGTCCAACAGTTTGTCGGCTAATTTGTCTATTAGGCTGGATGAAAGTGCAAGAGAAATGAAAGCTAGCATTAATGAAAGCATGAAGGAGATGGAAGCTAGGAATACTAGTCGAATGGAGGAGAATGCTAGTAACATGTCTGCTAATTTGAAAGATAGCATGAATGAAAGTTTGAAAGTTCTTCAGACTAGTTCTGCAAACTTAGAAAATAATATGTCGCGTTTACAGATCAATACCCAGGGAATCGAGAATGCTGTAACTGACATGCGCACAGACGTGTCCAATGTCCATAAAGATTTATCCAATGTGCATAAAGATGTGTCTGATGTTAAAAATGATGTGTCTAAGGTACAAAAAGATCTTACCATGTTGAATCTTGATGTTGCTAATGTCCGGGGTGATATTTCATGTGCTAGAGCTGAAGTAATTGTTGTAAGGAATGATGTTGCTACTGTACAGGATAAAGTAGAAGAAGTTCAAAGAGAGGTTAGTAATGTTCGAACTGATGTGTCAAATGTTCAAGTAGACATCAATAATATTCATTCAGATGTTAACGATATGCAAAGCGATATCAATAAAATACAAGTAGAAGTCAATACTGTTTTTGTAGACATTGCTAAAGTTCAGACTGATGTTAACAAAGTTAGGGAGGAAATTGAAACTTCAAAAACACTTTGTACTCGTAACATTAGTGCATTAACAACTCGGTTAGTTGACGAGTCTGTTAGGACAACGGCTTCTTTAGCTGGTTTAAAATACGATGTAGAGGTCATGAGAACCCAAGTATTAGATCACAATCGTTTACTTAAGGAGGACATCGAAGTAGATATTGCAGAAATGTTAACTGCAAATGTAACAGTGTGGAAAGATGAATGGAACAGGTCAAGTGGGGAACATGTAGATCAGATTCAGGAACGAATTGAAAGAAAACTTGCCAGTACACAAGTAGACATTAATAACGAAGTAGTTCAGATTAGGAAAGACTTGAATGTAAGGATGGATTCGCTATCCGAAAAGCAGGTAGAGGATAGAACTCAAATAGGTCAGGACGTGCAAGCATTAAAAACTGCGTTAGAGGAACAGATTCATAAGGTTGTCTCTGATGTTAATGAAACTACGAGCAAGCTGCAGAATTTGAAACTAGGAGAAGCTAGCATGATGGAAACCTATAAGGAAGAGTTGATTAGGAAAGTCATCACGGAAATCACAGACAAGGATACCGAAGGATTGACTGGTGAAGAGGAGAGAAATTACGTGAGAAGAGGTAACCTTACTACAGAAGAGAGAGATATTAGTCCTGAGGAACGTATATCCAGATTCAGGGAAGAAGAAGAGGATCGGAATATTGAACCTGAATGGAAGTATCGTGATAGTGGGAGGAATTATATGGATTCATATTCGAGAAATGTGACAGTCATCCGGAATTTTGAAGACAAACCTCAAAAATTTAGCAACACTGATAGTCTCACACCGATCGAATATATCAGGAATCTTAAAGACTATTTCATAGAAGCCCACATTCCTAGAGAGAGAGAGATGAGAATCGTAGAAAGATTTCTAGCTGGAGGACCCCTCGAATGGTTTAGAGCATTTCGGTACACTTTCAGCAATTTTGACGAATTTGCAGAGGCACTGATTAAACGATTCTGGTCAATAGAAGCTCAGAATTCATTAAGAGCTGAGGTATACTCGAGGAAGTATTCAGGTACTCTTCCAACACGGTACGCTGATTTCTTCACGAGTCAACTATCACGCTTGAGATTTTTGCAACCCCCATTGTCAACAGAGCAGTTGATAGATGCGATTTCACGTATGCTGCCTGTGGAGGTAAGAAGACTGATCATATCGTCAAACATTAGAGATTTGACAAGTATGGACGAATTGTTGAGAAGGCTTGACTACACGAGTCCAATGCCAAATTTGGTACAAAAAGGTCAGAGGCACGAATTCAAAGACGTTAATACGGTCTACATGGATCAAGTGCAGCAAACTGACAAGCCTGAGGAAGGAAAAACTGAAAATGTAGGTCCTCACAGGAATAATTATTTCCGCAACCACAGATCCCAAGGTTACCGTCCATATCAGCAAAGACGAGGCTGGAATAATAATAGAGGGAATTACAACAACGGAAGAGGTAGATACTACAACAATGGTTATAATAGAAATTATAACAGAAATAACCAGTACCAGAATCAGAATCAGAATTCTCAAGGTCAGGTTATGACACCCGACAAGTATCAAGAAAGAGAGAAGGAAAATCAGCAGTATCTGAAGGAATTACGAGAAAAGGAAGCTGAAAATCAAAAGAAAAGACAGGATGTAGTGATCGATCCTGGTCCTTCTACAAGTCAGCAGGGGAACTTTGAGATTGGTAACACAAAAAAAACGCCGATTTCTCAACGACAGTGAGAAACCATGAATACATTGCCACACCACACCTGATTACCATTAACGAAATTTACGAAGTAACTGATGAGGATTTATTAGAAGAGAGGGGAATCGTCAAAGAGGAAAAACCATGTGCATTACCTATTATTTCTGTACTGATAGATGGCCAACAGTATAAAGCTCTTATGGATACTGGTGCAATTATTTCTATCATTTCTGATGAATGCTATCAATGTCTGTTAAAAGGAGAAAACATGACAGTTTTACCTGTTTCTACCGTCAAAGTGAGAGGAATTTTCCAAGACAAGGCAGTGAAATGCAAGATCCAAGTGCTGTTGAACTTTGAAATTAATGGAAGGAATTATGAACAGATCTTCATTGTGGTTAACAAGATCCATTTCGATATTGTGCTAGGAATCGATTTTATATCGAAAGTTGGAGCCATTATTGATATGAAGAATAGAAGTATTAGCTTTAATGATGGGTACATGATCACAGAAGAGATCGAAGAACAGGACGTGAAAAACAGTCTGGAGATAGACCTCAGGGAAGAAATTTTAAATACCATTATTAACGACGTAGAGAATATAACAGAAATACCCAGTAGAAAAACTGAAGGATTTGAAGAAATTCAGGGGGAATTTGAGGATTTGATAAAGGAATTCCAAGATATTTTCGATGAAAAGCCTGGATTGATTAAAGACTATAAGTATAAGATAAGGCTGACCGATGAAACCCCTTACCAGAAGAGAATATACCCCATACCTGAGAAATACTATCAAGAAGTACGAGGATTGATCAGAAAAATGGAGGTAGACGGGATTATTAAAAAACAGGCGTCGTCTTACATAAACCCCATCACTGTAGTGAAGAAAAGTAATGGTCAGATACGTCTTTGTCTCGATGCTCGGACCATCAACTTGAAGATTCTTCCAGAAAATGACCGACCACCTAAGATCAGAGATCTGCTTAGAAAGTTCAAAGGGAGAGCATGTTTCAGTGTTCTTGACTTGACATCTTCGTTTTACCAAGTTCAACTGGAGGAAGAAAGTATGCAGTACACTGGATTCCTATTTGACCAGACGTCATGGGTCTTTGTGAGAATGCCTTTTGGAATGGTCAACAGTGGACCAGCACTCATTCGAGCACTTGATAGCAAGCTCACTGACGAAGTAAAGGAGAATGTAATCTGCTACATTGACGATTTAATTGTATCTTCACCCAACGCCGCAGAACATTTAGTGCACTTGAGAAAGTTGTTTGAAAATTTAAGGGAAGTCAATATCAAGGTCAATTTTGGAAAATGTCAATTCTTGAAGAAGGAGAACAATTACTTGGGGCATACCATAGATAAAGATGGATATCATCCAAACATGCAGAAAGTAGATGCGATCACTAGATTCCCAAAGCCAACTAAGGTGAAACAAGTCAGAGAATTTGTAGGCGCTTGCCAATTCATTAGCAGCCACTGTCCGAGATACTCTGAAATTATGGCTCCTCTGTATGATTTACTCAAGAAAAATAATAGATGGAAATGGAGTACCGCCGCAGACGAGGCTTTTGAGAAAGCAAAGGAGATGCTCAGAAACAACGTCAAACTGGAGTACCCAGACTTTGAGAAGGTATTCTATATAGAGTCTGATGCATCAAGAATAGGCATTAGTGCAGTCTTATACCAAAAAGACGAGGCAGGCAACAAGCACTACATTGCGTTCACTAGTCGGAAGTTAAAGAAACACGAGGAAAATTACTTTACGACAGAACTAGAAGCGTTAGCTTTTGTAACAGCTTTGCAAGCTTGGAAAAAAATGTTGCTGGGACACAAGGTTATCATTATTACAGATCACAAAGCACTTCAGTTTATGCTGCAAACTGACATGTCTAGTGATAGATTGACACGTTGGGCTTTGTTCACCCAACAGTTTAATGTCACTATCATCCATCAGCCTGGGAAAGATAACTTACTGGCTGATGCTTTATCACGTAACCCTATCAAAAATGTGCAGATACACCATGTACAATTGGAGCAGCAAGATCAGGAGACCGTTAGGAGGTTAGCCCGAATCGGTGTGTCACAGAAGAGACACGCTCCAATCAGGAAAATGTACAGGTTTCTTAAGGGTTACATGGACAATACTGATGTTGACTATGCAGCTACACAGAGAGATTCACGACACTTTGTCTTGAGTGGAGACATCGTATGTAAGTATGCTGACTCTGCGCATACAAAGCTTCGAATAGTCGTGCCACCTAAACTTGTTGTCAATTTAGTGTGGGTAGCTCATCACGCAACTGGACATGCGGGTTTAGATAAGACTCTTGATACTCTTAAAGAGAGGTTTATTTGGACTAACATGCGTTCCAGCATTGCGAATGTCATTCGTTCATGTGATAAATGTCAAAGAGCAAAGTATGCTTCCGCTCTATTAAAAGGAAAACCTAAGGCTATGATTCCCTCTAAACCAAATGAACTCATGGCGACAGACATATTTGGTCCTTGTCCGAAGGGATATCAGGGTAATCAGTATCTGTTAGTTACCGTGGATGTCTTCTCAAAATTTGTAACAATGAGTCCCATGCAAAAAGCTAACACGAGGAACGTTGTAAGCAGACTGGAACATGCTGTATTTCCAAAAGCTGGTAAACCAGAATATTTACTTTCGGATCATGGAGCTCAGTTTACGTCCTTAGAATTTGCTGCAGATATGGAAAGGCTTGGTATTAAGCACATATTTTCAAGCGTGCGATATCCGGAATCGAATTCTTCGGAAAGATATATGGCTGAATTTTCGAAATTCTGTCGAATTTTCTGTCCGAATGATCATTCTGGTTGGGTGAGATTTGTACCCCTTATTGAGGAATGTTTAAATTCTACAGTGCAGGAGAGCACAGGAGAGGTGCCAATGAGACTTCATCTAGGAAGAAACCAAGAAAGGCCGTGGGATAATCTTTTTAACCACGTTCCTAGAGATCCCGACTTAGGAAGGCAGCAGAGAATAGACAGAGCGAAGGAACAACTCCAGAAAGCAGCACAAAAACGACTGAAAAGAGTAGCTGGAAAACGTTTTGGTGCTCCCTTAGAAATTGGAAATCTGGTATTATTACGCAGACCTGTCAAGGCTGACGTAGGTAAGAAAATCTATCCCAAGTTTGGAATAGTATTCATGGGTCCGTTCAGAATTACGAATGCCTATGGAAACAACTGTTATGAACTTTACGATGATGAGAATAATGTCGTTTATGGCAAGTTCAATGCTGGGAACTTGAAGAAATATTATCCAAGAGTAAGCCAATAATAATTCAATTTCGTGTTCAAGTGAATTGAGATATTTATAACACAGAGTTTAAAAACAATTTGCAACTGTTTTTAAAACGTGGTGAAGGGAGAATGCCCCCGGAAATTGAATTATATTGAGACCACGATGGCTGTATTGGCAAATGTGAGTAAAGTTATGGATGTCATAGTTATGACGTGGATATTCATGACGTAGGCACGGATGACGCAGGATTCATACAAGTAGGCTGATTGAGCTGAGATTCTTGGTGACGTCATGATTTTGTTCGAGAAAGATCCGAGATTTACGACGCAGTCGCAGGAAACAAGGTATTGTGCTAAGGAAGAAGCTACGCTATTGGAGGAGAGACTCGAACCAATGAACGATAGTTTGGAAGGAAGACGGAGATTGCTGAAACTACGATATTTGATTACTTTTGGCATGCAGATTTGTGGAAATCTATTTTCAGTTATGGCATTGATTTGGAATTTTGAAGAAATTAATTTTGAGTTTTTGAAATTTGAAAATCCGTCAAGTATAGCCAAAGTTAAAACTTCCAGCAATGACGCAGCAACAGGCTATGGAAGGGATGGATACGCCCCTTAAGAAGTTGATAAAAGGTCGTGCACAGGAGAGAGGAGCTCTCAGAACTCATAATCTCAGATCTCATATGTCAGATCGCATATATATTTCTGGTGATATATAGTTATTTTCAAGTGATTCAGTGAAGTAAGTTGTCTTTAGCGTGGTTCAAGCCCGGCGCATCGAACGAACTCGGAGCAGTTCCATTTTACGCTGCTCGAAACTAGGTGAAGTTGAAACGCTCACATTAACGTTTCCACCAGTTAAGATATCAAGCGCTAACTTCAGCCTTTATTATAGTTCTATTGGGCAGTACAACATTGAGGTATGTACAAGATTTGAACAATTTCACAGTTATACTTCGAAAGATATTGGAACTTTAAGGCTGCCAACAAAAGTGATTTTCTCGCCACAGGAGAAACACTTTTAAAATTCCACATTATACACTACGGCTGACACGTGGAGTGCAACAGTGATATTGGAGAATACGTTTGCTATTACAACGATACATTCGACTATGGAACATTATAATCTTGCAGTGCTTTCGATGATTATAACAGTAGTTGAGATGGAAGGCTAAGGCTTTAATGCAATTGGGACATATATCGATTGGAGTAAAGTAACAGCATGGAACTTCGTTAATCGTCTTTCTACAAAAGCGAGCATGTAGTGAACATCCAACTACACTCATGCATCGTGAATCCATCGCTGAATTATACCAGATAACAGTGGAAATATTTTCATACTCCACAACTATGAATATTTCTGCGGAAATAACTACAATAAACTTCATGGCGAATTCCTGCAAGAACTTCAGGGAACTTTCAAGAGAGGCCAGGGTTGTCCCGGCGCACAAAGAAGAGTTTTGCCAGAAGGATGTTTTTCGTATCCACGGAGCAGTGCAATTTCGGAGGAGGAAGCAGTTCGCTTCTCCGAGGACGCTGATTCCAGGTTCGAGGACGGAGCACATCTTCACGCTGGTGAAATGGAACCAACAGCAGTTTTCTTTGAAAACTTTCCTCTGGAACTTCAATAAACAGATAAGGTAGTCGTGAACGTTTCTTGTATTATTTGAGTCTTGTAGCGACATCTGAGCAACCATTCTTCCCATATTTTCTGTCCCATAACTTTTGCCCCATTTTCTTGATTGATACTTCGATGATTGATGCCTTTTTCTTCGATTTTTGAGACATTGCTATGTCATTGGCATACTTAATAATTTTGGATCAGTTGAGACTGATAATTAGATTCTTTCAGTAATTTGCATATTTTTGTAGTCACGATTTAACTGTAAAGTTAACGATTTGCTATGGCAGATTTGAATTCAGACAGTGTGTCATTTTATTAAAGTAATTCTATTCAGTAAATTACTTTGACCAATTTTCTGTCATCCTCAAGAAAGAAGAATAATTAAATGATTTTAGAGCGTTAAAATCTATTTCGATATCGACGATCTTTGAAATACTAGTCGTCTTATGAACATGATTGCAACATAGACATTTACCATTGCATTATAGACAATCTTATGAAATATGAACGTTAATTACAATTTATTGAATACACTATAGTAATGAACATTTGATAGGAGTTTTTCTCAATTATAGATTGGAACAATAATGTTTGCATTCCACAATCTAATTGTATTCTATTCGACTATTCATGCAGTTTAGATGAACTTTAATTGAAGATAGTATTTTTATACTGCGTTACTTTGAAGATGTTAATCTCAATTTTGATAGACCAGGCAGGAGTGTCTAATCGTATTTGCTATTAAATTTATTTGTGATTGGCAAATTTTTACTTCATATCGATTCATGAATGAAACCCACGAAGGTTAAATAATAACAGTCATTATTACAATTGATGAATATAAGAATTTTTAAAGAGGAACAATGGATGTATAATCGTTAGTTCAGTGGACGTGTAAAAGTCGCTGTTGAGTAATGCCCTTGAATAATGAAGGAGGTTCCCACAATAATTAATGAAGTTGATGAATTAATAAGTGGAGATTTTTGTGTGTAGTTTGAAGGATTTTTATGCCATATATATGAAGATATATGATGAATTTTGGGCCAATTTTTGTGCCATTTTTGTGCGTTATGAGCGAAGTATTTTCCCGCTGATTGTATTGTTCTTGTTCTTTGAAAGTTATTCCTATGAAGATACTGTTAAAATTAACAAGAGTGTTAAATAATTTGAGATAAAGATTTTGAATGGAGGTTACCGTCACAAATATTAATAATTATTATTAAACCTGATTAAACCTGAATTTGACAGTTAAATATAACTAACCTTCATTGGTCGATTATATCATCACGATTTAAGTAATTATCAACCGGATAAACGTGTGGTTTAATGTATTTCTTGTATAAATAATATAAACAATTAATATTGTAAAATAATTTTGTAAATATCTTTTTTAAATAATTTGAAATGATAGTGATTAATACAGGCGTGTATAAAATTTTCAATTGTTATTTGACATTGTTATAAACAATTTATTATTTTTATAAATAATTAATGAACTTTTGTTATTAACATTTAGAGTTTTTTTTATACTCTAAACAACGCTAGTTAAGCAAGTGGTTTGAACAATTAATCATGATTTGGGATTGTTGGAGTAATCCACTGGTGTTTGAATGAAGCATGTAAGACATTTGCGTGATAATATTTCAGTTGAGATGTGAACATTTACGTATTTGAAAAGGAGAGCCAAGCTCTGAGGTAACACGCTTATGCTAGGGTTGAACGAACGGGAGTCCGCTTTGACGATACAGGTGCATTGCAGCTGGCCCGGACAACTGTATTACAGAGGCCAAGGACGTTCCATAATAGCCTTGTGGCTATAAATAAAATGTGAAGTATATAAACACGCAAAACAATTGATATATGTGTCTCATCCCACATCCCGTTTCCAGTCCATATGCATTATTATTTTACGTTGCTATGAGCTTGAGAAAGCTGAAACATTATATGTAGAGAATACAGGTCCTACAGGAGGACATGGTTATGTGGTCGATGGCTTCTGATTGCCACGTTGATTTTTTTTTTTTTGTTAAATCATTCTTTATGTGAAATAAATTATTGTGCAGTTTAAAGTTTCTCGTCTTCGTTCTGGTTCATTTTAAATATCATGGTGGAGGTTATTGTGTGGGCATACTTTTAGTGATCCAGTTGACAACCCAGTCCCCGAGATAAATTTAAGAGGTAAGTAAAGGTAAGTATGAACCCCTGTATATTTTGGTGTGTTCCACAATAATTTCTTGTTAACTATTGTGCTCTAATCTCGATAGTATCTGTCAGTGCAATTTTCATTGATGTAGCTGTGCCGGTGCGTTTGATTATTGGCAATCCGATTGAGGGGGCGGATATCTGACAGCCTACTATCAGGATATCGGGTACAGTACCTTCTTGAAGGCCACGGCCGCCTCCTTCCATCTTCCTTGCCTATCCACCCTGCCCATCCATTACCTTCCCTCATGAGGCCCCTGTCCACTTTGCAGGTGAGGCCGCCTGGGCGAGGAGCCAATCACACCTCACCAATTGTATCCACTCCGCTTAGATGTTCCCAGCTCTAGGACACTGCCCGTAGAGGCGGTAGTGGTGAGTTTCCTCGCTGAGTCCGTGGGTTCCACCAACCTGGAGGGTAAACGACTAAGAAAATAAAATAAATTATAAACTACAATACCTGTAAAACACTCCCTTTTACAATAAATTAATATTTGTGCCAATAATAGTATAAAATACCGGTGTATCAACAATTTCACGTGAGGTTTCTTCTATGTCAGATGTTACACATCATATGCGACTACTGTAAGGCTCGTAATTTCCTATTTTTTGTCATGATTGACTGTTTGATTACATGATGTTTCACTTGGGAACATCATGCTTTTTTCCATTGTACATTAAGTTAGGGTTATTTTGTACCACTTCTCAAGCCTTGCTATTGTTTGTTTATTGTATTTAGGACCAATCGAGAGGGTTATTTTCTTATAGTTAGGGGTGTTTCTTCTTGTTTATTTATTTTTGTTAATAATTAGCGGATTAGCCGATTGTTACCCTCCGATGGTAGGCTAGGGGTCAGATCTTTTAATAAATCATTCTATGAATTTTACTTAAGCCTGGATTTTAATTTAGTAGTTTGTTTTCTTTTGGGGGTGCATTTCTTTGGGGTGTTTTTGACTTATACTATGATGGGAACGTGATCCCTATTGAGACGAGGAGTCTTGAAGCTGGAATAGCCCCACAAGGAGTGTGCTCCGATCCTCTTAGGCCATATGTGTTCAAGGAAGGGGTTTTCTGCAAGGCCACGCACTGTCAGTGGTGGACACGATAACCTCCTCTAACGGGCACAATACTATATGTGTAGGAATTGTTCAGCATGAAAAGTTATATAGAAAAGTCCGGGAGAGCATATCTCTATCTTTAATACATCGCCCATTATAAGTACTTTCATGTCTTCCAACAATCTGCAGTCACTGAAAATTTAAATTACTAGCTCGGAGCGAGTGTATGAGCTAGCGAGCCAGCCTATCACCCCAGCTTCAGCCAGCATCAAACTGTCGAGTCGTGTCGAGCTAAGACTTCAGAGAAGAGTATATGTGCTTTTAGTTCCACTGATCACCTCGACTTTTCTGAATTGCGCCTGTGACCAGCCGTCCGTGCGCCTTTTAAGCTCACGCTGGGTAAACCGTTAAAGATAGCGGGTGAAGCCGGGGCGGGTTGCTAGTTGATTTATATAATGTTTCCTGACGATCACTGGTTGCCATGGTTACCATGATATCGGCAAATTGATGACGTTTATTCCAGATAGCCCGAAAACATATCCCTGTTAAGTATTCTGGTCCACTGAAAAAAAATCACTCTAAATAGATTTGGAACTGAATGTTTTAAAAGAATGCCACTGGAAGCTACACAGATTTCTCTAGACAGCTGAGCTTATCGTGAGGTTGGTGAGGGACATAAAGTCGCCATCGGATATAATTGTATTTTGTCACAATGTGGTAGCATTAGAACCTGTCATTAGGTGTACAAAAAATAAGAGACAAATGGTTGGATCTCGTGGCGCGAGTCATTACAGCGTCAGGCACGCGAGTCAAGTCCCCACTAGGGGTGAGTAAAATACACCTAGTTTCGCGCGGTTATCTTTAGAAGGGAGAAAGGCTAAATTACAGGCAGAACAACAGGAACGGTTCAAGACTTTGCAAGATTGATAGGTTGAGGACGGGAGGATCATTCACCCGGAAAAGTACATGTCTAGCGTTTTTAGCCTATTTTCAATTTTGAAAAAAATAGGCTTATGAGATCACCTTTTGTACGTGTGTCTGTGTGTGTGTGATGGTGTGTGTGTCCCCCTAATAACTTCTAAACGGCAGGAGCGATTTCAATGAAACTCGGTAATTTCATAGCAGTATTCCGGAAGACCCCGACCGTGCACTTAAAATTTTGTTACGTCTCACCAATCCAACATGGCGGCTGTGCGAAATATTTCACCAGCATTCAATATCTCCGAAACTATTACAGATATCTCCCTGAAATTCTTTACGGTGATAAAGGGAACTACAAACAGTTCACCTATGTGACTTTTGAAAAACTGGTAACTACAAAACGAACATGGCGGCCAAGCGAAGTTGCGACTTTTAAATAGAAGGTTCTCGCGATTTAACCAACCAAACACAATGTAACTTGGCCCAGTTTATGTTTATACACATTGTAATGCACCGACATCTAACTTCGTTCAATTGTTAAATAACCTCAAGATGGCGGCTGTGCGAAATATTTCACCGGCATTCTATATCTCTGAAACTATTACCGGTATCAACATGAAATTTTGTACGGAGATAAAGGGTACTACTGGAAGTTCATCTATGAGACTTTCAAAAACCGGTTAACTACAAAACGAAAATTGCGGCCAAGCGAATTTGAAAGTTTTAAATAGTCTTTTCTCGCGATTTAATGATCCAAACTCAATGAAACATGGTACATGAAATGTTTATACACATTATAATGCACTGGTATCTAATTTAGTTCAATTGTTTATATAACCTCAAGATGGCGGCTGTGTGAATTTCGAAAATTAAGTTTTTATTTCTTGTGTTCTAATCATGCGATCGAAATCAACATTTGCATAATGAACGTACACAATAATCATCATCTAATAGTACATAACTCTATGGCCTACATATATTAAAATCCAACATGGCAACCATCCGAAATATTTAGACGGTTCTCAATATCTATTAATCTACTACAGCAATCAAACTGAAATTTTGTATGTGTATAGAGGCTATAAGCATACGTTCACCTATGGGACGTTCAATAACCTGGCGAGCACAAATCCAACATGGCGGCGACGCGAAATTTAAATATTCAAATGGATGTTTCTTGCGTTTTAACCACCTGAGCGCAGTGAAACTTGATACGGTATATGCTTATTCAAATTTTAATCGACTGGCATCCAATTCATTTGAATTATTTTCATAACCACAAGATGGAGGCTGATCGAATTTTTAAAATCCCGCTTTTATTTCCTGTGTCCTAATCATGCGATTGACGTTTGAATTAAACACATACACAATAATCTTCATATAATAGTACATAAATCTTAAGCCTATAATATAAAAATCCAACATGGTGGCCATCCAAAATATTTAGACGGTTCTCAATATCTACGAATCTATTACAGCAATCAAACTGAAATTTTGTATGTTGATAGAGGCAATTAACATAAGTAGGTTATATGAAAATAGGCTTTAGTTCACGGAACTACCTGTTATTCATTTAATCACTAGCAAGCCGCCCCAGATTCGCACAGTATATTTAACGGTTTACCCAGCATAAGCTTAAAAGGCGCACAGACGGCAGGTTCCAGACGCAATTGAAGAGCGTATTTCCAAATTGACGTATAACCAAAATTGACGGGTTTTCACTTTTTTCTTTCATAAGCAAGTTTGTAGGTTCTCTGAAGGTATAGCAAAGGTTTTAAGTCGCAATACGTATTATGATGTTTGAAGCCATTTTCATGCCATTAGCAGACGAAAGTTTGATGCTTTTCAGTCGGTCTACACGATTGTACCCAAATGAGATGGGTTATTCCCTAATCCTGAAAGAAATTTACATGATATTAATAAATACACTTGGATGACCAGTTTCGGTCTTCAAGCGATCATCATCAGATCTATTACACTCATGTATAAGGTGCGTTCAAAAAGTAACGAGCCGGAGGCTGGAATGCGCACGCCGGTGACGACATCGGCTAATTTTGGCGTGTGTAACGAGGTGTGGTTCCGACCACGAGCGTTTGTCGTTTGGATTCAGGTTCGAAGTAATGACACCATGACTTATCTCCAGCCACCACTCGTGCCAGGAACCCATTCCCTTCCCTCGCATAGCGCTGCAGATGACCAAGACAGTGGGCCATTCGACATGCTTCCTGGTGTGGTTGAAGACTGTGGGGCACCCATTGGGCACACACTTTCCGCAAGTGTAGTCGTTCCTTCATGATGGTGTGCACACTTCCGACGCTCAATCCGACCACGGCGGCTATGGCGTTCACTGTCACTCGGCGGTCCTGGGTAATGAGTGCATCAACCAGCTGGACGTTGTCATCGGTAATGCAGGGGGGTGCCCCAGAACGGGCATCAGCGGCTAACGACACCCGTCCTTCCCTGAAGCGCTTGTGCCACGCCTTGACCCTTGCAAGGCCTGTGACCTTCCACGCTCTGGTCGGAACCACACCTCGTTACACACGCCACGATTAGCCGACGTCGTCACCGGTTTGTGCATTCCAGCCTCTGGCTCGTTACGTTTTGAACGCACCTTATACATATTGTAAATATTTTCACCTATACTTTCAGACATAAACATTTTGTAGCCTAAGTGTAATGGATCTGATGATGATCGCTTGATGATCGAAACTGGTCGTGTAAACATTTTTCAGGATTAGGGAATAACCCATCTCATTTCAGTACAATTGTGTTGACCGAATGAAAAACAACAAACGTCGTATATCCCATATTAACAGAGATCTAAAAACTAAGTTTGCAAAGTGACGTAACTCCAACGTGTATTTATTTCCAGTGTGTCTTGTATCCATGTTGACCAATCCAATGGCTCTGTGGACATCACGTGACATCACGTGTTATCTCAAGGCCATGGCTAACTTTGAAGAATGTGTTGAGCATCAGTTAGTGTTTGCTGTGTTTAAACCATTTAAATGTTCATAAATGTCACTCAAAACGTATGTAAACAGGGGCGTTGCGTCATTAAGGGCCCACCCAGGCCGTATTGCACACTAATTTGTTTAATTAATGTCTTTAAATATTACTTTAAATTAGAGATATTGTACTTAAGATAAGTGTTTTTCCCTTCTTGAATTTCTAAAAAGAATTCATTATACATAACTCATCTCTAGCCCACGTTCCTGACAGTCCCGTACGGTGTATTGTCATAGCGAGGGCCGCTGTAAAGAAAGTCCCATGCAAAGTATATGGCTTGATGGGCCGGGTGGGAAAACAGTGGACATAGCTCTGTCTTCCACGCGAATTCTTCTGTGCTATGAAGGGATTTTACTTTCTCTTCAAGGGCCTGAGGAATGGGCCCATAGCATTGCTTTGAAGCGAAATAGAAGATCTCTCCATTTCACTTCCTGCTACTGTCCCTGTTTGAAGGGAGAATGATCCACCCCACCCCACGCCCTTCAGGTATTCAGCCATTGTTCACAGCTTGCCTACATTAGACAAAAATATATTTTTAAATTTTCAGTTGTCTGGTGTTCCAAGTACAATACAAGTGAGTTCTGTGGATGAAATTAATCTCTATAAATTGATGTGTTTTTAACTTGTGTGATAGGGTACGTGTGCGAAATAGGAGAATGAAAGCGGAGTTTTTATTAACACATCCATTTTCTCCTATAACTTTGAACACAAAGCTAGACAAAGCTAGCAGATAGATAAATTTGCTTCATTCAAGCACAGGAGAGAAGAATATATTTACGAATAAGGAGCCATGAGGGTACAGTTTTTAATGTAAGAACTAGGCTATTTATTAAAACATTTTTCAAATGTTGCGTTGTGTGGAATGATAATAAGGGCAATATTGGTAACAATGAATGTTAAGTATAAAACAATACTGTATTTAATATGAAAAAATATTTTAATCTGGCCCACCCAAAAATTTTAGTCAGGAGCCGCCCCTGTATGTAAATATATGATTTATGTCCAAAACATCCTAACTACAACATACAGGAGACGATTACCACCATTTCCAATGATAGGAGATTTTTAAAACACAGTGTCAGGATGTGCATAAAAGTACTGAAAGAAATTACATTATATTCATAATCAGATCTGAATTTAATTATACGAAGAAACAAAAAAACCATTACTGAAGTTTTTCATTTCCTGGATTTACGTCACTTTGGAAATAAGCTCTCCAATTCTGAAAAGCGCTAACTAACAATAATTGGACTACACAAAATCCATTGATCTGGATGAAATATACGCGTCATGATAGTGTTGATTGAAATTGGAGATCGTTAACTCGCAACACGCACAATCCATGTCTAACTTAAGACTGAAACGTGGCGCATTTGACGGTGCTCCTCTGTTTTTTTTTGACACCGGATATGAAATAATACCGGATGCGTGGGGTTGGTATTACTGTACTTGTTGCTAAATCAAGCGCAAAATGGCGGACCCAGCAAGAATTTCATCTATATAAGTCGTGATCATATTGGGGACGGTGGGTGGGTTTATTTATTTATCGTATGGCTTTTAGTGCCGGGAGTGTCCGAGGATATGTTCGGCTCGCCAGAGGCTGTAGCTGCTTCAATGCGGACACCCATAGGGTGAACTACAAGTTCCGTTCAATTACAAGTAGTTCCAACTTTCACTACCAGATGTGACTGATACCTAGTGAGGAACGTTGGAACTTTGATAGAGCGTTCCAACGAAATATAACTTAGAAATTTAGCGCCACACAAGTTTAGTCTGTGGAAGGATCTTTTACATGCCATAAATCTATGACATGGGACCGCCGGCTTAACTTCCCCTCCGAAGGAAGACATACTGAAGGATTTTAAAGTTCTTAAACATCCTACGATTTCGGTCGGGTTTGAACCCGCGATCTTGGGCACAGCAGTTCAGCATGCTACCAACTACGCCACCAAAGCCTCTTGGCGTGCGGGTCACAGACAGCGGAGGAGTAAACATCTATTACTATATCATTTCCAGATTTCTTCCCGTTCATTTTGGCTAATTTCCCCAAGTAGTAGCTAATGTCAAGTTCTACTAAAAATATTTTATAGGTTAAAGCCTAACAGTTTGCTTTTTATAAAACAAATGTAGATTTATTCAAAAATGTGTTCGTGATCAGGTTAAACAATAACAAGTAGTTCCGCAACGTACTAAAGAGCCTACTTTTCTTAAAATTTATGGTTCATGCCAATGACTAATCTAGAATACTGACGTTATTAAGTTCGTAATACATGTTTCATTAGTTCGAAATATACCTGAAATAGTGTAGTCTAATAAAGAACTACAGTTGGCAGCTTTGTAGACTGAATATATCCTTCGTTCCATCTCTTAAGGTAAAGAATGCACATATACAATGTGGTTCTAAGTCCAATGATTAGTATGGACGTTACATGCAGTTAGACATTCGATCTATCAGAGCGCGTAAAATCATGTTGGCAACAACATCATGTATGTGTTGCTCAGAATTATTCTGACGTATTATGATATTATTGTGCCAATTTTGTATGAAATCCATTTGTTGGTATAGAAGTTTCATTTATTTAAACATTGGACTTATCAGCAGGCTTAGAATCATGTTGACAGCATTGACGTATATTAGTTACTCCAAATTAATCTAAAATGTCCGATAGCTCTACTATACGTGTGCAGAGTTTAAAACTGTTGGCTTGCATACTTTCTGATATATTGGAATTAGGATTAAAAAAATGGTGCTCAAATTTCAATTGCGATTTTTAAGCAATTGGAAGCACTAACGTCATTTTCAAATATGGCCGTGAGATAATCAGATATAAATCTTTGATCGTACCAAATTTGGTTTACGAGTTGATAGGGAGGAGACACTCACACACAGACAGACAGACACACATTTGCCGGATCATTTTCATAAGTATACTTTTTCTAATTTTTTTTACAAAATGTGAAAACTAAGCTAAAAATCCACAAATTTGAACCGTCTAGGCTACAAAGGCTCATTAACCCTAGAATGGTAGAGGTTCGCATCGGTGACGACTACTATTCTAGAAACTGATAATAAATACCACTTACGGCAAATCTCTAGGCTAGCAGACTGGAGACTGTTTTTGAATAATTTAATTTAATTTTTTGTTAATTTGATTGGGGATTTTGACTAATTTTTTAAATTATTTATTTATTTGAAAGTTTTCAGCTGGTTTTCACTAATTTTGGCTAATCGTGATTGCTTTCTTTTTGGATTTTGACTTATTTTTATTTGTTTCCTTTTGACTTCTTGAGCTTTTTTTTAAACTAATTTTGATTGCTTTTCTTTTGTATTTGGACTAATTTGTATTTTTGTTGATTTTGTTTTTTTTGGATTTCGAATGATTTTTTATTTATTTATTTAAGTTGTAATTTTTGAGCTGGTGGTTTTCACAAATTTTGACTAATTGTGATTGTTTTATTTTTGGTTTATGACTCATTTCTATTTGCTTTTATTTGAATAATTTTTATTGTATCTTTTGTATTTTGACAAACGTTTTTGTGTGTTTTTTAGATTTCAGGTGTATTTTTACTTTTTGAGCTTTTGTGACCAATTTTGACTCATTTTGATTGTTTTTTAGGTTCCATGGATATCGACTATTTCTTTTGACTAATTTGCTTTGTATTTTAGGACTGCCAAACACTGGTGGGGATTAGACAAAACGGAGAAGTGACTGAAGTGCATTCCCCCTTTTTTTTGTCTCAGAGACGAACGCTAGCATGGTTAATGATCACGTAGAGGTTTTGCTGTTGTATGTCCATGCATGTTGATATGTTAGAAACCTGTGTAATGAAGTAATTGATAGAGCTGCAAGCATACATTTACTGCCCAGGTAATGTTTGTGTAATGAATCGATGGATGTTATGTTGTACTGCACTTCGCTAATCATATGGTAGTATTATGGACACATTGTGTGCCAATCCATCCAGGAGTTTTTACCTTGTAGCGCAGAATTCAAGGTGTAACATACAGTAGAATTATTGCCGTCTATTAGGCATGTTTCTTTTTTCCTGCAAGAAGTCTGGTTTCAAATAGATAGACTATATTGACACTGTAGTAAATGGCACATTACAGTAATGTCTGATGGGGGTTTTGTTTGCTACGTTCGGACAAAGTACACGAGTTTAGACCATATGAGACGACCAGCATTCTGCAAAGCAAAAAAAGCAAAAAAAAATGGCCTTGTCTTCTGTCCAACAGATTCCCATTGCCACTTTGCCACTTTGAGGGCTGGCAGTGGGGACCAAGGCTACCCGTATTTTAGGACTGCCAAACAAAAGGTAGAAGTGGGGAAAGACGAACGCTACCATTCTAGAATTAAACGCGTCAAACGGTTGAAGGGACGACATAGTAGATAGCATTTACAAAAGGAACCCATGTCTGGTTTCTAGGGCTGTACACTTTCACATTCGAATTATTACCAGGTGAGTTAGCCATGGTCGTTACGGCATGACTGCTGGCAGTCGCTCACATACGGGAGGCGAGTAGGTTCGAATCCCCCTACCGGCAACTTTGAAGATGGTATTCTGTGGTTTCCCAACTTCCTTCCAGGCAAATGACGGGGTTGGTCCCTCACTATAGGCCACTGCCGCTACCTTCCAATTCCTCGTCCTTCCATTCCAACTTTCCTCCCCAGCGGTACTTGTAGCTCACCCATTGGGTGTTCGTCTCGAAGCAGATACAAAACTGGCGAGCCGAACATGTCCTCGGACACTCCCGGCACTAAAAGCCATACGCTAAAAAATAATTTTAAAATAAAAAAATCAAATTAATCGAATTTCCAACCTAATCGAACATTTAGGTTTTGAAATATTCGCATCCTTGAAAATCAGTCAAAAATGGAATTATTCAATGAACAAGTAATACTCCTAATAAATAAGTATAATAAACATAGAACGGAAAGCATAACGGGGAACGGGGAGAAAGAGATAACAAGTGATGTCTGTTTTGAATTATTTAGGGTGTTTCTAAATTCCCATTACAGACTTTGAGGGCTTGTATTGGGGACCAAGACGGTTAAGGTTAGCATAGGGACTTATGTCCGGAAACGTACCGTCTTCCCGCTACCCACCACAACACACGTCCACAGCTCCAGCATTTTGGGCTCTCTTTCCGACTGCTGCTGCTTGTCGCCTGGGACCATTTACAGGAGGGGCTCGATGTGATGACCACCGACGTCAACACACCATGTTCTGGTACACACAATACCTCCGTACTATGTTCTGGTACACACAATACCTCCGTACTATGTTCTGGTACACACAATACCTCCGTACTATGTTCTGGTACACACAATACCTCCGTACTATGTTCTGGTACACACAATACCTCCGTACTATGTTCTGGTACACACAATACCTCCGTACTATGTTCTGGTACACACAATACCTCCGTACTATGTTCTGGTACACACAATACCTCCGTACTATGTTCTGGTACACACAATACCTCCGTACTATGTTCTGGTACACACAATACCTCCGTACTATGTTCTGGTACACACAATACCTCCGTACTATGTTCTGGTACACGCAATACCTCCGTACTATGTTCTGGTACACGCAATACCTCCGTACTATGTTCTGGTACACACAATACTTCCGTACTATGTTCTGGTACACACAATACCTCCGTACTATGTTCTGGTACACACAATACCTCCGTACTATGTTCTGGTACACACAATACCTCCGTACTATGTTCTGGTACACACAATACCTCCGTACTATGTTCTGGTACGCACAATACCTCAGTACTATGTGCTGGTACGCACAATACCTCCGTACTATGTTCTGGTACACATAATACCTCCGTACTATGTTCTGGTACACACAATACTTCCGTACTATGTCCTGGTACACACAATACCTCCGTACTATGTTCTGGTACACACAATACCTCCGTACTATGTTCTGGTACGCACAATACCTCAGTACTATGTGCTGGTACGCACAATACCTCCGTACTATGTTCTGGTGCACATAATACCTCCGTACTATGTTCTGGTACACACAATACCTCCGTACTATGGTCTGGTACACACACTACCTCCGTACTATGTTCTGGTACACACAATACCTCCGTACTATGTTCTGGTACACACAATACCTCCGTACTATGTTCTGGTACGCACAATACCTCCGTACTATGTGCTGGTACGCACAATACCTCCGTACTATGTTCTGGTACACACAATACCTCCGTACTATGTTCTGGTACACACAATACCTCCGTACTATGTTCTGGTACACACAATACCTCCGTACTATGTTCTGGTACACACAATACCTCCGTGCTATGTTCTGGTACACACAATACCTCCGTACTATGTGCTGGTACACCCAATACCTCCGTACTATGTTCTGGTACACATAATACCTCCGTACTATGTTCTGGTACACACAATACCTCCGTACTATGTTCTGGTACACACAATACCTCCGTACCATGTTCTGGAACACACGATCACCAATCCCAGGTCCTCCAACATCCACCGCAGCCATAACCCGCGCCACTTGGTCTTCCTCAGATTCCACAGGGGACTCGTAAATCAAGGTTTTCATGCGACTCCACAGGTAGTAGTATAGTGGTGTCAAGTCGGATGAACGTGCAGGCCAAGCAATCGGGCCACCACGATCTATCCTCTGTTGCTCAACTCTATGGTGCGCCATCGTGCTGAAACCACATGTTTTGACGCACATGCAGTGGCACATCGTCTAAGAACTCATGCAGTACGTCTTCAAGGAATACCAAGCACGTGCCACCCGTGAGAATTCGTGGAAGAAGGTAGGGAATGTCAACCAACCTAGGGGATATGGGACATCAGGTGATCGTTCAATGACGTAAACACTTTATAGGTTATGAATATTCCCGAGTGGGAATATGATGTTATTTCCGTTTGAGCAGATGAATTATCCATTAATATGTTGAAATTGGTCCGGTTAACTCAAACATAAAATGCCAGCGTTTCGCCCCGGTGTGCCAGACAAATTTTATCATATTAATTAATAATTCATCTGCTCAAACGGAAATAACATCATATTCCCATTCGGGAATATTCATAACCTATTTGGATTGCCATGGTAAGGCTTTTGTTTTATAAAGGGAGCTTCACTTCCGTAGCACATTGGCATCACTCGTGACGTCAATACTACTTGTATTTTGTGTCTTGTGGTGGCCTTCTCAGTATGTGCTAGCCACGCGTATTGGTGAGGTGTGTCTGTACCAACTGACGAGCCCAACGGCACACCGGGGCGAAACGCTGTCATTTTATGTTTGAGTTGACCGGACAACTTTTATCATATTAATTGATAATAGTACATACTTTATTCAGTGGCACCAAAAATGCGAGAGATCTGAACGTGTGCTGTGGTGGTTTCTTGCGGGTATCGGGTAGACGGTACGTTTCCGGACACAAGTTCCTATGCCAAACTAACCGTCTTGGTCCCCAGTACAAGCCCTCCAATTTTTTAATGGGAGTTTAAAAGCATCCTGTATATCTCTTGGACAGAAGACAAGGCCATTTTTAGCCTATTTTCAATTTTGAAAAAATAGGCTTATGAGATCACCTTTTGTCCGTGTGTGTGTGTGTGCGTGTGCGTGTGTGTGTGTGTGTGATTCGTGTGTGTGTCCCCCCCCCCCTAATAAAATCTAAACGGCAGGAGGGATTTCAATGAAACTCGGAAAGTTCATAGCACTATTCCCGGCGACCTCGACCGTGCCCTTCAAATTTTGTTACGACTCACCAATCCAACATGGCGGCTGTGCGAAATATTTCACCAGCATTCAATATCTCCGAAACTATTACCGATATTACCCTGACATTTTCTATGGTGATAGAGGGAACTACTATAAGTTCACTTATGTGACTTTTGAAAACTTGGTAACTACAGAACCAACATGGCGGCCAAGCGAATTTGCGACTTTTAAATAGACGTTTCTCGCGATTTGACCAACCAAACGCAATGAAACTTGGTACAGTATATGTTTATATACATTGTAATGCACCGACATCTAACTTCGTTCAATTGTTTACATAATCACAAGATGGCGGATGTGCGAAATATTTCACCGGCATTCTAACTTATATCTCTGAAACTATTAGCGGTATCTCCCTAAAATTTTGTACGGAGATAAAGGGCACTACTGGAATTCCATCTATAAGATTTTCAAAAACCGGTTAACTACAAAACGAACATGGCGGCCAAGCGAATTTGAACATTTTAAATAGACCTTTCTCGCGATTTAATGTTCCAAGCGCACTGAAACCTGGTACAGGAAATATTTATACACATTGTAATCCACTGGTATCTAATTTAGTTCAATTATTTACATAACCTCAAGATGGCGGCAGTGCGAATTTTAAAATTAAGTTTTCATTTCTTGTGATGTAGTTATGCGATCGAAGTGAAAGTTTGAATAATGAACCTACGCAATAATTTTCCTTTAATGGTACATGACTCTATGGCTTATACATTTAACAATCCAACATGGCGACCATCCGAAATATTTAGACGATACTGAATATCTACGAATCTATTTTAGCAATCAAACTGCATTATTTAATGTTCATAGGGGCTATGAAATTAAGTTCACCTATAGGACTTTAAATAACCTGGTGATCTCAAATCCAACATGGCGGTGACGCGAATTATAAATATTCACATGGACGTTTCTCGCAATTTAACCATCCGCGTGCAGTGAAACTTGGTACAGTAAATCTTTATCCGAATGTTAATCCACTGGCATATAATTTATTTCAATTGTTTCCATAACCTCAAGATGGTAGCTGTGAAAATTTTTTAAATCTCCTTGTTTTTTCTTGTGTCTTAATTATGCGTTTGAAGTTTGAATACTACACGTTCACAATAATCTGCATGTAACAGTACATAACTCTAGGACCTACATATATAAAATCCAACATGGCGACCATCCGAAATATTTAGTCGGTTCTCAATATCTACGAATCTATTACAGCATTCAAACAGAAATTGTGTATGTTGATAGTTGCAATTAACATAAGTAGGATATATGAAAATAGGCTGTATAGTTCTTCACGGAACTACTTGTTTAAAATTTAGCTTTGTAGAATGCTGGTCGTCACATATGTTCTAAAATCATGTACTTTGTCAAAACGTACGTCCGTACGTCCAGAAAGTAAGTTCCGTTTGGTAATAACATTAAATTGTGTACAGATACAGAAAAAATATTTATTGCACAAAATTCTACAACCCTTATACTACTTTTCTACATAACTGCCGAAATGTTGCAGGCATTTGTCGTAGCGTGGCACGAGTTTTTGTATACCTTCTTCATAGACGTGTGCCGCCTGTGTCTTCAACTAGCTGTACGTTCCGCTCCAGAGCAGTTCCGCATACGCGCGGCAGACGCTCTGTATCAAGGAGAAAAAATCTGCGTCATTTGGAGAGCGCTGTCAGCCACGTACGCGTTGTTGTGCATGTTTACTCGTACAATGTCGGTGTTGATTGAAAATCCCGCCGCTTGTGAAATCAGATCTGTGATTCGTTTTCTGAATGCTAGGAAAGTGAAACCAATTGAAATGTATCGGCAAATTTGCGAAGTGTATGGACAAAATGCGATGAGTGATTCAATGGTGAGAAGATGGGTCCGACAGTTCAATGAAGGACGTAGTGAAGTGCACGATGAAGAACGAAGTGGGCGTCCATCTTTGGTTACAGAAGAACTGGTTCACGCGATTGATGACAAGATCCGGGAAAACCGCAGGTTTACAATTAGTGCCCTCGCTATGGAATTTCCCCAAATCTCACGGTCACTAATTCATGAAATTGTTACCGAAAAATTGAACTTTCGTAAACTTTGCCGACGTTGGGTACCAAAGATTCTTATGGAGCAACACAAAACAAAACGGATGGGAAGTGCACTTCAGTTTTTGACCCGTTACAATGAAGGCGGCGAAGAATTTCTGACACAGATAGTCACAGGAGATGAAACTTGGGTTTCTTACGACACCCCTGAAAGCATGCGGCAATCAATGGAATGAAGGCACACTTCATCCCCAGCAAAGGTTAAGCCGAAACAAATCTTGACACCTCGGAAAATGATGTGCACAGTGTTCTGGGACTGGAAAGGCATCTTACTCATTGATTTCTTACCGCGTGTTCAAACAATCAACGCAGATACTTACTGCGAGACACTTAGGAAATTGCGCCGCGCAATACAGAATAAGCGCCAAGGGTTGCTGTCAAAAGGTGTTGTTTTTCTTCACGACAACGCACGACCACACACTGCAAATGTGACGAAAAACCTCCTACAGGGATTTGATTGGGACGTGTTTGACCACCCTCCGTACAGCCCTGACCTCGCTCCTAGCGACTTTCATCTGTTCACACATCTCAAGTCTTTCCTTAGCGGTCAACACTTCAACAATGACGACGAGCTGAAAGATGTTTCCAACTGGTTGAAGACACAGGCGGCAAACTTCAATGAAGAAGGTATCCAAAAACTTGTGCCACGCTATGACAAATGCCTGCAAAAGTTCGGCAGTTATGTGGAAAAGTAGTTTAAGAGGTGTAGAATGTTGTGCAATAAATATTTTTTCTGTATCTGTACACAATTTAATTTAATTACCAAACGGAACTTACTTTCTGGACGTGCCTCGTATTTCTAAATTAATGTAATACCTTTTGTTTGAGGTTACTCCGCAAGTGAAAATCGTACGGCGCTGAAACATGCGAACATATTTACTGCAAACTTCTTATTGAGAAGATAAGTTTCCAACTGGAACATTCGATGTTTTGTTCTATTCCTAACCATGTTCACGTGATACGAGGTAGACTACAGTACTTCACAGTAAGACTTAATTATCACAACTAAGGTACTTGCTAGATGCGTATGTAATAAATACAATGACAGCATCCAGGGCTTCACGGCGCGCTGTTGTTATCGGCACATGCTATAAATGTGACTGTGAGTCATTGTAACCAGCCCGCAACAAGGCTATTGGAATGCCCCGTTCTATAGGGGTGGTCCTCACTGTATATGAAACCTCATGGTAATTTATTTTACAGTTACTGAATTTAAATAAACAATTATTTTGTAATATGGTTGGTTGGTTCCTCAGTTTAGGGGCTGCTACAACGCGGTTATGTAGCCCCGTGTACTTAGGCTGTGTGTAGAATCTGTCTGATAGCCAGTGTTAATTGTGATGACTGTATTAGTGTGTGTTATCTGTTAACAATTCAAGTAAGGACTGCAGACATTGAATGATTTCAAGTAGTTCCTACTCTTGCCACCAAAGGCCACCGTCAACGACTAATAGTTCAGAACTTGGTTACCAGATGCCATTGCAGCCGGCTCCTGGCGACGAACGTCGGAACCTAAGAGCGTTTGTCAAATGTTTAACCCAATTTAGCTTCACACAGGTGTAATTAGTGGAAGGTTATTTAATATGCCATAAATCTATGACATGGGGCCGACGGCTTTACTTCGCCTCCAAAGGAAGGCATACTGAGGGATTTTTAACGCTCTTAAAAATCCAACGACTTTGGTCGGGTTTGAACCCGCGATCTTGGGCATAGAATCTCAGCATGCTACCAACTACGCCACCGAAGCCACTCTTTTGTAATATACAAAGTTTTGAAACCAAATTCATGAAGTTGGCACCACGAAGGACATTCAGCCGTAAATACACTTAGATTACTCAGAGGCATTTCGCATGACAATTTCTACTGAGTTAACAAAATTTATATCTCATAAACTAAATGTTGCAAAGAAATGAAACTTTGCAGGATTATTAAACATTGTTCACAGATTATTATGCACAAAACACGTTTAATAGTAAGCTTGCAGTCATGCATTATTTTACCACCAAACTTTCAGCGGTTTATTTTACGGCGTTTACATGATAAGTACCCCACAATTTAAAATTTATCCATGAATGTTCTTTTGAACTGTTGGTAACATTCACGGCTACAACATACACGAAAATAATTGATACACATATTCAGGAATCTTTTTTTTTTTTTTTTTTTCATATTCTTACTTTAAATGTATATTCTTTCTTTTGTTGGCTAAAGAATATTCTCTTAAATTGGAAGTATGCTTGATACACAAAATACACCCTCTGTCTGAAAAGTTCGATGAATGGGTCTATATTACGAACGGATTGTTGGCTTACCTGAAACAGCCGTTACTATTCTTCGAAGTAATCACCGTGGATAGTTATGCACATATTAGAACGGCCGTACAAGTCCTGGCATAGACTTTCTGAGGGATAGCCTTCAGTCGTTACATTACGTTGGATGTCCGAAATAACCGAAAACCTCTGGCCCTTCAGGGCTTGTCGGCGACCCTGGACCCCGATACTCCATACTTTGACGCTTGCCTTCGAAGTCGTACCTCAGGCACCAGGTCCCGCCACCTGTGACGATGGTTTTCAGGACAATTCCATTCCACTGAACAATCACCCTTCTCACTGCCACCTGTCGAACAGATGTGCACGTTAGGTTGCATAAATTCACCCATTCTCACTGCCGCCCGTCTATCAGGTGTGCAAGGCAGGTTGCATAAATTCACGCTTCTCTCTTGCTTTCAATTTAGAGTTTTGACGACCCAAATTGAAGGCTATTCCTAAAGAAGACTATGCCAGGAGTTTCCAGGACTTGTTCAGTCGATCTCAGAAGTGCATAACCATCCACGGGGATTACTTCGAAGGATAGTAACGGTTGTTTCATGTAAGCCAACAATCCGTTCGTAATATAGACCCATTCACCGAACTTTTCAGACAGAGGGTCTATATTGGTGTATGTCGTTCCTAATGGTACAGTACACAATTATGCAAAATTTCATTGAGATATCTTGAATAGTATTTAAGTTATCATGTAAACGCTGTGTGAAAATAACGTTTTCGGGAAACAAGCTTCAAACTTACCTAAGGGCAGAATTTAAGGAGACAACATAAGCAACAGCAACTACAATTTAGGGTCATATCTATGGAAGTATTGAAGATATTTTCATTTTGTTTACACCAAATGAAAGATAAAAGATTAGTCTTCAAATAATTCATTGAAAAAATTTGAAACTGAAAGGCGTACCTTTCCCCTTAAACGGGATTAATAAGGAGTAAACATTTACACACATCAAAAAAAGTTTTGCATCACCTCGGTTCCAAGAGTTCCGGAACCGTTAAATACAAAGGGAATAGAGATCAACACAAACAACATTTCAGCTCGTTTTATTGCTCATGAGACCCACACATTGCATGTTGTACCATCATACAGCTAGACTTTCAGCATTTGTGGTCCAGATTGCAGTACACACCACTACCTCTAATACCCAGTAGCACGTCCTCTTGCATTGATGCATGCCTGTATTCGCCGTGGCATACTATCCACAAGTTCATCAAGACACTGTTGGTCCAAATTGTCCCACTCCTCAACGACAATTCGGCGTAAATCTCTCAGAGTGGTTGGTGGGTCAAGACGTCCATAAACAGCCCTTTTCAACATATCCCAGGCATGTTCGATAGGGTTCATGTCTGGCGAACATGCTGGCCACTGTAGTCGAGCGATGTCGTTATCTTGAAGGAACGCATTCACAAGATGTGCACGATGAGGTCGAGAATTGTCGTCCATGAAGACAAATGCCTCTCCAATATTCTGCCGATATGGTTGCACTATGGGTCGGAGGATGTCATTCAGGTATCGTAAAGCCGTTTCGGAGCCTTCCATGACCACCAGTGGCGTACGTCGGCCCCACATAATGCCACCCCAAAACATCAGGGAACCACCACCTTGCTGCACTCGCTGGACAGTGTGTCTAAGACGTTCAGCCTGACCAGGGTGCCTCCAAACACGTCTCCGACGATTGTCTGGTTGAAGGCATATGCGACACTCATCGGTGAAGAGAACGTGATGCCAATTCCGTGGGGTCCATTCAGCATGTTGTTGGGCCCATCTGTACCGCGCTGCATGGTGTCGGGGTTGCAAAGCTGGACCTCGCCATGGACGTCGGGAGTGAAGTTGCGCATCAGGCAGCCTATTGCGCACAGTTTGAGTTGAAACACGACGTCCTGTGGCTGAACGAAACGCATTATTCAACATGGTGGCATTGCTGTCAGGGTTCCTCCGAGCGGCAATCCGTAAGTAGCGGTCATCCACTACAGTAGTAGCCCTTGGGCGGCCTGAGCGAGGCCTGTCATCGACAGTTCCTGTATCTCTGTACCTCCTCCATGTCCGAACAACATCGCTTTGGTTCACTCTGAGACGCCTGGAAACTTCCCTTGTTGAGAGCCCTTCTTGACACAAAGTAACAATGCGGACGCGATCGAACTGCGGTATTGACCTTCTAGGCATGGTAGAACTACAGACAACATGAGCAGCGTACCTTCGTCCTGGTGGAATGACTGGAACTGATCGGCTGTCGTACCCCCTCCGTCTAATAGGCCCTGCTCATGCATGGTTGTTTACATCTTTGAGCAGTTTTAGTGACATCTATGAACAGTCAAAGGGACTGTATCTTGGATACAATATACACAGTCAACGTCTATATGCCGGAGATCTGGGAACCGAGGTGATGCAAAACTTTTTTTGATGTGTGTATTTCTTTCTTTCCTTCCTTCTTCTTCGTTTCGGCCTGCGGTGAACCACTTTACCCTTGCCCAATATTCTCGCATTCGCGTTGTGTGAGTCTCCTTTCTATCATCAGTCCACTTCTTGCCGGTTTACAATTTTGGCCTTTCTTGGAAGCTCTTGAATGCTCGAAATCTTCTCTGGAGAGGTGCACGTTCCTGGATGTCTTCAAGTGTGATTCCTACTTCTCGAAGATCTTTTTCAACTTCGATGAACCAGGTTCCCTTGGTTTTCTTGTTAACAATATCTTTTTGTTCTGTCTCTGCGAGCTCATGCGTGTTTGTGGCCATAAAATTGAATCCTCCTTTTACGCATCCTCTCAATGTGCAGGTAGAGTTCGTTGCCATGCCGTCTCCTGTACTCGTCATTTTCTCTGATTGCTCCAAGAATCATCCTCAGGATTTTCCCTTCTTTGGCTTCTAACTTTTCAATCATAAATATGGTATATTGGCTTTCACGGCCAGTGAATTAAAACTCAGCAATGGTTCTAGGTTTGTGCCGTGTCTTGTGTGGGGTTTCGCCAGGACCCCCACACAAGACACGGCACAAACCTAGAACAATTGCTGAGTGTTCCATCAGACCTTTTCTATTCATTGCCAGGCATTCTGCTGCGAACAGGGCTTCTGGCGAATGACTGAACAATAATGCTTAAGCTTGGCGTTGATGTACACTGATCTATTGTTGTAGTCATCTCTAGTAGCTGGTATGTCACTTCTATCTTGTTGATCCTATAGAGCATCCAGCGTTTAGAAAAGACTGTGGGTCTTATGGGCTTTTCCTTTTAACGGAAACCCCCCCTACACTGGTTTTGTTACCTCGCCTTTTATCATGAAGGATCTCTGAACATATATATTTTTCGTCATAATAGCTTCCTACAATTATCTGCCAAGTGATTACCTTTGTTATTGCATACAAGTATAGTTTATATTACGTCTTAGTAATTTAGAAATTGCCGAGGTTAGCACGCTGGAAAGAGCTGATCACTTTCGTGATGTTTTTAATGTGTTGTTTTCTTATGCCGCATTTGTCGGTCAAATGCTTTGAGACCACCGAACTATTAATGTATTTAATCACATTTATGTTTATAATATATAATGTAATTTTCGAGTGATTACTCGTAACAAACAAAATTTCTAAGACACATACCTCAGCTTGTTCATAGATGTTGACTCTCCGAGCCACAAGTTCACTACTGCCAAGTGCTTCTCGCCTAGCCGCTACGTGAAGGACTGTCGTCACATCTCCGCTTTAGCCAATCAGTCGCCGCCAGCCAGGGCTGATTTCTCGATTGTTCTACGCCCTATTTAAGAAGCGGTTCTCCTCTTCAAGAGTCAGATCCAGCACGTCAGATCCAGCACGACAGTACCGCATCACTTCATGGAGTCTTCCAAAGCTTCGTTCCATGGGGCAAATACCTAACGGCATGCTTCCACATAAGACGGTGTACTCAGCACGTCACACCGCTACGCTGGAGATTACTACGCATCAAAGCCACACCTAGATGAACTGTTGCCAGGCTCAGATCACAGTTCTCACCGCTACGCAAGATGAAAGCTTGCTTGTTACTTTCGCTCTTCAGTGAACTTTGGTTCTAAAGAAGAACCTTTCTTCAAGCCGATACTTTATTTCGAGATGCTGGACATCGAAATCACAAAGTATAGTGTTCGTAAACTATAAACTACAACAGCAAACCAGCAAGCTCTGGCCACGGCCGACCTGCAGCAATGAACCTCTCTAGTCAGCATGAATAGCAACGGAAGATAAGTTACGTTCTTTTATTCTCTGTTTTTATCAATAATCTTATGTTTTAATGGTTTTAATATTGCTTGCAAGTGCAATTGTTTTCAAAATAGTGTGTCTTTAAAATGAACTCTTGTAAATAGCACCAAGTTGTGCCAACCTACTAATTTTTAAACCCAAAGGGTTTCCAGTAATGTATAGAATTTATCACTTGTGTCAAACAACAAATAAAGTTTATATTATATTAATGCTTAAATGTTCAGTGTTAAATTTAAACTTAAAGTTGAGTATAAAGAACCAGGCCGCACTCCCCTAGCCCAAAATATTCAGTCTAATAGCTTCTTTCACAGTAGTTATTTTGTCCAGGCATTGCCTGATGCTTTCTCCCGTTTATGAGAACGAACTTGGGCTGTTCTTCACATAACCATATGGAGCCGATAACCGGGAGTGCGTTTTGTAAACATTTGTTGAAGCAAGTCTGTAGATTGAACCTTTCTCAGAAATTAATATTTAAACTAATTAACAAAATTTTTCTCTCATACTGAACATTAAGTGTATAAATTGTTCAAAAATTGTGATTTCTAATTCTTTTGGAAAGTTTCAGCTCGGAGTTCATGTTTGGCACTGGAAGAGGAAACACAAAAACAAGTTCCACATTTAACCGTTGGAAAGGCTGCTTTCTCTCTCTTCTGGCAGGCTGTTGTACGAGTTCACAGGGAAGTCGTGAGTACTTTCACAACAAACTTTCACAATGCCAATGGACGAAAAACTCATTAATGCGAGGGCTTCGGTCAAGGGCAAACTCACGCGTTTTCGCACTTTTCTATATGAGCTCACGGAAAAAGAACGTAATAGTGACATAATTTCTCAAAGACTGAAAGGTTATGAACAGGCCTTTGAAAAGTATGACGAGATCCAAAGTAATATTGAGACACAATATCCCGACCAGCAAAGTGACCGCGCTGAGGTTGAAAATTTATATTATAAGGGGTTTGCAGACGCAAAGCAGCTTTTAAGAAGTTTAACATTGCGGGAAAAGCAGGAGAAAACTCCTTCAGAATCTTCTTCTTTTCCTTCCCGTGTTATATTACCGAAAATAGAATTACCTAAATTTACCGGAGATGAAGCTACATGGGAACCATTTTTTGAATTATTCAATTCATTGATTCACGAAAACGATTCTCTTCCTTCAATACAGAAGTTTCATTATTTGCGTTTGTCCTTGCAAGGCAACGCACTCAAACTCATCCAAGAGCTTACGTTGACAAATGAAAATTATGAAGTAGCTTTGGCACTTCTCAGAGATCGGTTTGGGAACACTCGTTTAAAAACTCAACGTCATATACAGGGTTTATTCAATTTACCTATGGTTCAAGCTGATAATCTTGCCTCGCTTCGTAATTTGATCGATGCTGCAGAACTTCATATTCGTGCGCTTGCCAATTTGGACCAACCAGTTGACCATTGGGATCTATTTTTGATTCATCTCATTTCTGTTAAATTAGACACTAAAACTTTAAAAGATTGGGAAGCAGATCTGTCGCAACATTCATTGTGTACCTATGAAGCTATTATTAAATTCTTAAAGGCGAAATGCCAAATTCTCTCTGCTGTAGCCAGCCAAAAGAGTAGCTCTACCTTCAAACCTCCCTCTAATAGTAAGGACATAAGCCCCACTCATAGAGTGCTAAGGTCACATGCCTTTTCTACAAATATTCGGTCTTCCAATCAAGCACAAGCTTGTGTTTTGTGTCAACAACCGCATAACTTGTACCAATGCGCTCAATTTAAATCTTTATCTGTGGATGAAAGACGCAAATTAATTACCACCCACAAGCACTGCTTCAATTGCCTATCAGGGACACATATGATAAGCAATTGTCATTCTGAACGGTTATGTTTTCACTGTAAAGCAAAGCATCATACTCTCCTGCATAGACATGAAAGATCGCGGTCATCAGCAACCAATAGTTCATCCGCTAAATCTAATTCTGAGACTTCGCCGAATAACGCTCAGTCTTTTACTCAAAGCTCTATTTCGTTCAGTAAAACTCAAGTTTTATTGTCCACTGTCCAAATTCTAGTGAAGAATGTTCACGGAAAATGGGTTTCTGTAAGGGGATTGTTAGATAATGCTGCAACTAACAATTTTATCAGTGAATCGCTAGTTCGCAAGTTAGGTCTACAAATATGCCCTACTTCTATAGAAGTTACAGGAATTAATGGTTCCAAATCGCAATCTCTGAGTTATGCTAAAGTGGATGTAAAAGATTCCAATAATCTCGGCATTCATTTAAATTTAGATTTTTTAATTATCAATTCCATAGGTAATGACACCCCCATTACTTCTTTTCAAGTCCAGGGTTGGAATATTCCGCATCATTTGCAACTTGCAGATCCGAATTTCAACAGAGCTTCATCTGTAGAAATTCTTTTAAGTGCCAGCATTTTTTGGCAATGTTTACATCCAGAAAAGGTTAAAGTTGCCCGTGATGTTTTCTTTCGTAGAACTGATTTTGGTTGGATTGCCACTGGGCAAATATACCGCAACCCAGTTCAACAAAAATCTCATTGTTATTTTGTTGGTGCTGATTTAAATCAAGAATTAATTAAGTTCTGGGACATTGAGGATATTCAAGTTACCTCACCTCATTCTCGCAATAATGAGATCTGTGAAACACACTACGTAGAAACCACTGTTCGCACTACTGAAGGCAGATTCGTGGTTACTCTTCCTCGCATTTGTAACCCCCCTGTTATTACAGAATCACATTCCAGAGCTCTTAAAGCTTTATTCGCAATTGAAAATCGCTTTAAAAAGGATGCTCTCTTAAAAACTCAGTATACTTCCTTCATGGAAGAATACGAATCAGCGAATCACATGGAAGTAGTTCCAAAATCTGAAGAAATTAGTAATCCTCCTAAAGAAATAGTATATCTTAATCATCATCCGGTTTGGAAAAATTCTTCCACCCGAGAACAGATAAGAGTAGTTTTTAATGGGTCATCTCCAGATGCTAATGGTGTTTCTCTCAATGACACTCTGCATTCTGGACCCGCTATTCAGACAGATCTTACTTCAGTTTTACTTAACTTTCGTCTATTCCCCATTGCTGTTCTTGCTGACATCAAGCAAATGTATAGGCAAATTCTAGTAAATTCAGAACAACGTGATTTGCAAAGAATTTTGTGGCGAGATGACAATGCTAAACCTATAAAAATATTTCGTTTAAGAACAGTGACATACGGTCTTAAGCCGTCTGCGTTTCTCGCAATACGATCTCTTCACATGTTGGCCGAACAAGATGGTCATCTTTTTCATCCTCTAGCTTCTGAAGTTTTGAAAACTGCATTTTATGTAGATGATTTTCTGTATTCCTTTTCTAGTATTTCTGAAGCACTTCGTGTTTGTGAAGATTTAAACTCTCTTCTTTCCGGTGGTGGGTTTACCCTTCATAAGTGGAACTCGAACTCAACCGAATTTTTATCTAACTTTTCACAAGTAACTCCTGTTGATAAATGTGTTGCGCTTCCTACTGAGGAATCAGCTATTAAAACCTTGGGTGTTTTTTGGTCTCCTTCTTCAGATACCTTTTCCTATCAGGTACACTTATCTGAGTTTCACCCTCAAACGAAAAGGCAATTATTATCAGAAATAGCAAAAGTTTTTGATCCATTGCAGTACATTGCTCCGGTGGTTATTGCTGCAAAAATTTTCTTGCAAAAACTTTGGTTATTGAAAATTGGTTGGGATGAACAGGTACCCTCCCCCCTTTTGGATGAGTGGTTGAAATACCGCAAGAGTTTGTTAGATCTTTCTCAAATTTCTATTCCTCGCACTTTAATTTCGGACCTTTCATGTCAGTATTTCGATTTGCACATATTTGCAGATAGTTCTGAAAAGGCATATGGTTGCTGCGCCTACTTAGTAGGCCGCCCTTCCAATACTTTACCCGGATTTTCCAATTTAATTTGTGCAAAATCAAAGGTAGCCCCACTCAAATCCATATCTTTGCCTAGATTGGAATTATGTTCTGCTGTAATGGCTGTGGAATTAGGCAGTAAATTAAAAATCAGTTTAAATTTGAAATTTTCGAGCACATGGTTTTGGAGTGATTCTTCCATCGTGTTAGCTTGGCTTTCAAAACCTTCTTCACATTGGACCACTTTTGTGGCGAATCGCGTTTCTAAAATACAAGAGTTGTCTCATTTTGACCAATGGAATCATGTTCCGGGGAAGGAAAACCCCGCTGATATAATTTCACGTGGCTGCTTGCCCAAGAAATTAATTTCTTTTAAATTATACTGGAATGGTCCGGCGTGGCTCAGTCAGGATTTCTCTTGTTGGCCTCGTTCATCTAATCCGCTCGCAGAAGATATTCCTGATGCTCGCATTGCTACCGCTTCCCTTTTTCTAACTTCTATTGCTACTAGTCTTTTTCAGCGTTACTCTTCATTTAATAAATTAATTCGTGTGGTAGCATATTTATTTCGATGGAAATTTCTTGTTCTTGATGAGCCTGTGAAGCCGCAACCCTTTCTCACTAAAATGGAATTGGAATTTGCTACTCGTAGAATCTTGTTTCTTATGCAACAAGAAGTATTCTTTCTTGAGTATCAGACACTTTTAAGCAAAAAAGCTTTACCGAAGTCTAGTAGGCTGTTACCTCTCACCCCTTTTGTGGACCAAGATGGATTAATAAGAGTGGGGGGCAGGCTAGAATATTCTAGTTACTCAGATGAGAAAATACATCCCATTATTCTCCCTTCTAGACATCCTATTACTACTCTCATCGTAAAGAAATTTCATTATCAGAATTTGCACGCTGGCACCCGCACTTTGCTTTGTTTAATTCGCGAGCAATATTGGCTCATTAACGGTGTTCATGAAGTTTCTTCTGTTATTCGGAAATGTATACCTTGTTTCAAATCTAAGCCCCCGCCAATCACGCAAATTATGGGAAACTTGCCATATTTTCGATCCGAACCTAGTAAGCCTTTCGCCCTTACGGGTATCGATTATGCTGGGCCTTATGTCTATCAAGTTAATTCCCCTTTATCTAAGCGAAAGTTGTTAGGTAAACTTTATATTTCTTTATTTGTGTGCATGGTGACAGGAGCCATTCACCTTGAGTTGGTTACAAGTGCTTCTACTCCTTATTTTATAGCAGCCTTTTCTAGATTTGCCGCTAGAAGGGGTGTTCCCTCCGAGGTTTTCTCAGATAACGCAAAAATTTTTGTTAGTACTTTTGATCTTTGGAAAACTGCGCTTACCTCCCCTTCTGCTAAGGAACAGTTTTCTAATTTTTCTCATGCTAAGGGATTCAAATGGCATTTCACTCCCCCTTACGCCCCCCATCATGGTGGTCGTTGGGAATCTTGCATAAAGCTCACGAAGAGACAGCTGAAGAAAACCCTTGGTTCAGCCATCCTTTCCTATGAGGAATTCAATTCTTTAATTATTCAGGTTGAGGGTATCGTAAATTCTAGGCCGCTCACGCCTTTGTCTAACGATCCTAAGGATCTTCTTCCCTTAACACCTGGTCATTTTTTAATAGGCTGTTCTTTAGCTTCTACGCCTCCTTTGCTGAGTCGACGCTGTGATCTCGGGTTGCCTATTTTCTGGAGAAAGTTAGAATCTTTGCGAAACTCCTTTTGGCGCCGTTGGAAGCTGGAGTATCTCGGCTCACTTAACAGGAGAGAGAGGTGGCGGCTTTCCCGGCCTGATGTGCGAGTGGGAGATATGGTTCTTTTGCGAGATCCAAGTCCCCCCCTCGTATGGAATATTGGTAGGGTAACTCACTGCCATTTGGGTCGTGATAATCATGTGAGAGTTGTATATGTTCTCACTAGTAAGGGAGTCTATACTAGACCAATTTCTATGGTTGCTATTTTGCCTGTTGAGGCTTAGTGTCATCCTCTTTCATTGTTGCTCATGTTTTTTCCAGATGATTCTTTGATTGTTTTCTTTCGGGGGTCTCGGAGCATGATCACTTTCGTGATGTTTTTAATGTGTTGTTTTCTTATGCCGCATTTGTCGGTCAAATGCTTTGAGACCACCGAACTATTAATGTATTTAATCACATTTATGTTTATAATATATAATGTAATTTTCGAGTGATTACTCGTAACAAACAAAATTTCTAAGACACATACCTCAGCTTGTTCATAGATGTTGACTCTCCGAGCCACAAGTTCACTACTGCCAAGTGTGCTTCTCGTCTAGCCGCTACGTGAAGGACTGTCGTCACATCTCCGCTTTAGCCAATCAGTCGCCGCCAGCCAGTGCTGATTTCTCGATTGTTCTACGCCCTATTTAAGAAGCGGTTCTCCTCTTCAAGAGTCAGATCCAGCACGTCAGATCCAGCACGACAGTACCGCATCACTTCATGGAGTCTTCCAAAGCTTCGTTCCATGGGGCAAATACCTAACGGCATGCTTCCACATAAGACGGTGTACTCAGCACGTCACACCGCTACGCTGGAGATTACTGCGCATCAAAGCCACACCTAGATGAGCTGTTGCCAGGCTCAGATCACAGTTCTCACCGCTACGCAAGATGAAAGCTTGCTTGTTACTTTCGCTCTTCAGTGAACTTTGGTTCTAAAGAAGAACCTTTCTTCAAGCCGATACTTTATTTCGAGATGCTGGACATCGAAATCACAAAGTATAGTGTTCGTAAACTATAAACTACAACAGCAAACCAGCAAGCTCTGGCCACGGCCGACCTGCAGCAATGAACCTCTCTAGTCAGCATGAATAGCAACGGAAGATAAGTTACGTTCTTTTATTCTCTATTTTTATCAATAATCTTATGTTTTAATGGTTTTAATATTGCTTGCAAGTGCAATTGTTTTCAAAATAGTGTGTCTTTAAAATGAACTCTTGTAAATAGCACCAAGTTGTGCCAACCTACTAATTTTTAAACCCAAAGGGTTTCCAGTAATGTATAGAATTTATCACTTGTGTCAAACAACAAATAAAGTTTATATTATATTAATGCTTAAATGTTCAGTGTTAAATTTAAACTTAAAGTTGAGTATAAAGAACCAGGCCGCACTCCCCTAGCCCAAAATATTCAGTCTAATAGCTTCTTTCACAGTAGTTATTTTGTCCAGGCATTGCCTGATGCTTTCTCCCGTTTATGAGAACGAACTTGGGCTGTTCTTCACATAACCAAGAGCAGCCTCGTCCTGTGCTGCATGCTCGCCCAGAGTGAAGCACGTGCTCAGTTCCACCGGCAACATAAGTTCTGAAGCACTATCCGTCATTGGTGTTATTGTTGTGTGTGTTTTATTTTCTGTTCAATCTAATCAGGACTGCCGACAGTTGGGTTCGAACCAACTATCTCCCGAATGCAAGTTCGCAGCTGCGCGCCCCTAACCGCACGGCTAACTCGCTACAATATTACAAATACTAATCTAAACAAAACAACAAGAATATAATTGAAAAAAACTAAATTATAGCCTAACTAATAACAAAAAAAGGTGTTGATCAACAGTATTGCTGACGTAAAAATTGTTAACACCGTCAGCATACATCCGAGAAGGAAGGAAGGAAGGAAGGAAAGAAGGAAGGAAGGAAGGAAGGGCTGTGCTGTCCACATCTGCCAATCAGTAATGCGTCATATCACAACGAAATGAATGTCGCTATTGCTTCTCTTCACGTACGGTATCCTTAATACGGGTCAAATACGTTAACACTTGCAAAACTGCTCCTTCCTGCGCGTGTTCTATTTCAGGTAGCTGTGGGGTTGTGTTGTCTCGCTAACTTATGAAAGGACAGTACTCGAGCGGGTGAACATAACGTATGACGTCAGCGCTACCTCTGCCATAAAGCTCCACAGTCTTTTCTAAACGCTGGATGCTCTATAGCTATGATTGCTTCTTTCTAAGAATTGAGAGGTACTATCCACTCGCCTAAGTACGTAAACTATTCTTATTGATGTGTGACATCTTTCCTCTCGGTTGCTGGATATTTTTTGTGGGAGTGATTTTAGAAAAGGGACGGAAATGTGTAACATGAAATAATGAGCGCGCGCGGTGGCGGAGATTGGTACCACGACGTACTGTCGGCCAGCGCGCGGTGGCGGTGATTGGTACCACGACGTACTGTCGGCCAAAATAGTGTTGCCTCTCGGTTGCTGGATATTTTTTGTGGGAGTGGTTTTGGAAAAGGGACGTAAATGTGTAACAGGAACATTTGATTTGACCAATGAGCGCGCGCGGTGGCGGAGAGATGGCTGTGAGATGGTGCCAACCCATTTTGCGTGAGGTGACGCCCCCTCTTTTCCCATAGCCCCCTTAATCTAACGACCCAAAACTAATAGGTCATCGGCTTTCTATATCTCGCGAACCAGTAATACTAGGGACTTGTTTGAGGTGGCCTAGGACTCAGGGTGACGCCCCCTGTTTTCCTATAGCCCCCTTAATTTAACCAAACGACCCAAAACTAATAGATCATCAGCTTTTTAATATCTCGCGAACAAATAATGCTAGGGACTTGTATGAGGTGTCCTAGGAGTCGGGGTAACGCCCCCCGTTTTTCTATCCCCCCTTAATTTAACTAAAGGACCCAAAACTAACAGGTCATCGGCTTTTTAATATCTCGCGAACAAATAATACTAGGGACTTGTATGAGGTGTCCTAGGAGTCGCGGTGACGCCCCCCGTTTTTCTATCCCCCTCTTAATTTAACCAAAGTACCCAAAACTAAAGGCTCATCGGATTTTTAATATTTCGCGAACCAATAATGCTGTATGAGATGTTGTAGGACTCGGGGTGACGCCCCTTTTGTTCATGATTTTGTGATTTGCAGAGATGGGTAAATCCAGAGCAGAATATATGCAAATTATCGACAAAAGAAACGTGAGAAAAATTTAAAAACTGGAGGAGTACAGCCGAAAAAAATTGACTTCTCATATTTCATCTCAATCTCATAGTAGGATAACATGTCAGATGTTACACATCATATGGGACTACTGTAAGGCTCGTTTTTTATTATTATTATTTCTCAATCATTTATTATTATTATATATATATATATATTTAGAATTTGGCCAATTATAGACCGCTTTGAACCTAAGACTACGGTACATTGTTCCGTTTTTTTCTTTTCTTCCCAAAACTTCTTCATACATTGGCTGATGGCCTGCCTCTGTTCCGTTGATAACACTCTCCGTGGTTGATGTGGAACTTGCAGAATCGAAAAATCTGCAGTAGTGATCAGTCGCTGGAATTCCACCCTATTAGAAATGATGTTATTTGTGATCTTCAGTTTTTGCAGATCACACCGTATCTCTTCCAGCCATCTAGTGGTGTTTTTTAATTTGGAGATGTAGTCAAAAATTTTCTTAGTTAGCCTGCTGCTATCCATTCTATGAAGGTGACCATAAAATTGTAGTCTCCGTCTTTTAATTGAGTCTGTAATTTTTTCCACATTTCGGTAAAGGTCTTCATTCTTTCTCTTCATCCAAATACCTTTATTCTTTTGGGGACCCAAAATTTTCCTAAGTATTTTCCTTTCTTTATTTTCCAGTTCCTCTTGTTCACCTCTTTTGTTCAACGTTAAACATTCTGATCCGTATAATACCTCTGGTTTAATTACAGTTGTGTAGTGCCTGATTGTTGCCTGGAATGAAATTGATCGTTTGTTGTATCTATGTTGGGTGAGTTTATAGGCATTTTCCATCTTTCTGAATCTCTCCTTGCAGGATGTGTTATCAAGTCCATTTGACTGGATCCATTCTCCCAAATATTTAAATTTATTATTATTATTATATTGCATGATATGGTTTTTAAAGTAGGGAACGGCTAATGGATGGGGTAAGAGTTCAGAGTCACTTCCCACACAGAACGTTTAGCTCGCTACTCTTAGTAATATGAGAGCAAGAGAAGGACCGTTATATAATATTTCTCGAAGGGTAGAGTAAAAACTTATGTTTTACGACATTCTTTCCTTAAAAGGTTTTTCTCCCTCCCTTAAAATTGTCCTGGATCATATTCGTAACGGAGCATAGCGTCTGTCCCATAAATCATATCTCACATAAGGCAGCCAAGTCATATTTATTTCAATTGATAGCCAACGTTCCTCTTCCAGCTTCTGCTGCTATCTCTATTGGATTCCAATCCAGACTACACGTGTGCACGTACTACTCCTTGTATGTATGCAGCCATGCATACAGCCAGCTAAATGAAGTAGACTACTGCAGAGGGGCTGTACTATTATATTACCACGGCAATCTTTCTACTAATGTTACACTTCCTTTTTATAGGATAGTGCTTTGTAGCTTATAACAGGGGTTCTCAACCTTTTTCAAGCATCGTACCCCTTCAAGAAAATTAAACATACTGCGTACCCCCTAATAACCTTTCTTAGGTAGTAATAATGGTTATTAAAAATGTAAAAGGTATCTAGTTAGTATGGTTTAGCCTTTGTAATTTTATAAGGAAAGATATTTTAATAAAACAAAATATAGTTTTTGTTTTTCAGTTCCTTTTCCCAAAGGGTGATTTTTGCAATCATTGCGTTAGTTTTCATTTCAACATAGAACATATCAGAAACACTACCTTGCATACACTTATTCCAAATGTTCAGTTTTTCAAAAATATCACTTAAATAGGCCAATTTTAAAAGCCAACCAAAGTCATTGAATACTGATGATAAATTAGAATTGTGCTCGGTAAAGAAACGGTGCAATTCTTTGTGGAGTTCAAATATACGCGCCGTAAATAACTCACACAGTAGTCACGGCACGAAGCTCACTGCGCATGTGGATCGAGTAGAAGGATGACCTGCCGCGTACCCCCTGAAATGTTTCGCGTACCACTAAGGGGAACGCGTACCACAGGTTGAGAACCCCTGGCTTATAACAGCCAGCAATGTTGTTCGCTTTTCATGAGGATACTAATATAATATAATATAATATAATAATAATAATTCATTCATTCATATTGTAAAGGCTAATGCCTTGTCAATGCAACCACACTCTTCTGTGTTGGCGGTTCGTTTCAGTTCCATGTATTGTAATTGTCACATCTCATTCTATTCTTGATGTCTTCCAAATACTTCGTCCTAGGCCGTCCTCTTCCTTTCTTTCCCAGCAATTTCTCTTCGAGAATGTTAACGATGAATGTGTTGTGTCAGATGACATGTCCAATACATTTTATTTTTCACTTTCCGATTTCCTTCATTAATCTTCTCTCTTCATTGACTTCCCTTAAGACTTCCAGGTTGGTGTTTCTTTCCATCCAGCTCGTTCTTGTCATTTTCCGCCAGATCCACATTTCAGCAGCTTCAAGTCGAATCTTTTCGAATTCACCCAGAGACGAACTTTCACCTCCATAGAGCAGTGTACTCCATACACATGATTTTGCAAAAGACTTTCTTACATCTATATTCATATGTTTGCTGGATAACATGTTTTCCCAATGCAATTCTTCTCTTCACTTCCATTAAGAATCTATTGTCTTCTGTGATTATACTACCGAGACACCAAAATCGTTTCACTTGTTATAATAATAATAATTATAATAGTAATAATAGGGCCTCAAAAACGAAACGATGGTACATAGAGAAAGAGGAGGAATGAGGATCTAAAGGAGATTGATATATTTTGGACATATGTACAGAATGGATTATTCAAGATTAACAAAATGGATATTCAAGTACCTTTGGGATAAAAGTTCAACAACTAGCTGGATTCAAGAGGTAAATTAAGATTTATAAACAGATAATATGAGAGAAGAAGACAATGTGGACAGAGAGAAGGTGTTAAATATGGAAGGATTCCAGGGAAAACTGTAAAGGAAACCTGGGGCGAAGTTGTCTGAGGACAGAAAGAACGAGCATAGTCTAAGAATGAAGACATATTGGGAAGAACGGAAGAGAAAACAACAAACAGTGAAGAATTAAAATTGACGCGTGGTCCATACTGTAGCAGGCCTCATCGGAAAGAAGAAGAAGCAGAAGCAGCAGCAGCAGCAGCAGCAGCAGCAGCAGGAGAAGAAGAAGAAGAAGCAGCAGCAGCAGCAGCAGAAGAAGAAGAAGAAGAAGCAGAAGCAGCAGCAGAAGAAGAAGAAGTAGAAGAAGCAGAAGCAGCAGCAGCAGCAGGAGAAGAAGAAGAAGAAGAAGCAGAAGCAGCAGCAGCAGCAGGAGAAGAAGAAGAAGAAGAAGAAGCAGAAGCAGCAGCAGAAGAAGAAGAAGAAGAAGCAGAATCAGCAGCAGCAGCAGCAGAAGAAGAAGAAGAAGAAGAAGAAGAAGAAGAAGAAGAAGCAGAAGCAGCAGCAGCAGAAGCAGAAGAAGAAGAAAATTCAATCAATTTAAATTGAGTTAATATCAATAAAATGAATTGGCTTAATAAGTAAATAATTAGAACTAAATTAAGTAAATTAAATGTAATTATATAAATAAATAAAAAATGAATTAAATAAATAATACTCCATTAAAATAAATAAATAAATAAATAAATAAATAAATAAATAAATAAATAAATAAAAATGAATAATCTTATTGATGAGTAGATAGATACATACATACACACAGATCATCGAAAAAAAAGCCTGATTCTAAAAATATAACATCGAAACCTTTCATGTTAAACGAGTGATTCAGTAGTAAACATTAGCGTGACCACCGTATGCGCGGACTAGTTGCCTGACGGAATCCACGAGTATGTTCGTGATTCTCCCAAAGTGGTGAGGGTTACTTCAAGACCAAGATATTGAACCTTTCTTTTTCGCTGAAAAAACAATGACATGCCTAATTTACATATACATGTTTTAACAGTTTGTCTTTCCTCAAATAGAAGAAATCGAACAGACTGGACAGCGTGTTAATTTTATGCAAAATGGGGCTCCGCCTCACTAGCTTCACGTGGTACGCGATACACTTGACGCACATTTTTCAAACTGTTGGATTGGCAGAGAAACCCCTATTTCCTGGTCTCCCTGAAATCCAGACCTTTTTTTTCTGGGGGTACATAAAAACGTTGTTTGCGCATAAAAGATTCGTGATGTGGTACGTCTTCAGGTGCGAATTGCTGCCACCATCTCAACTGTTACTCCAGGTATGATTCAATACCATCTAAACGGAGTTCACATTGAAACTTACTAAGGCGTGAAAAAAATGTTATATATTCCACGCATTTTAAGACTAAAAATATCACATTACTTTAATAATTTTTATAGCAATTATTTAAAATCTAGACACTATTTTTCGATGACCCTGTATATTAGTCCAGTGCAATTAGACGGAAAAAAAGGCCAAACCCGGAAATTTAGAATATCAAGTCCAGATATGAAAAAATAGTTGTAAATACCTTTAAATAAGATAATCCTAAAAGTCCCACGGCCTCCTTCATGGGATATCTGAAATATCCAGGAGAAACCTGGAATTTTCCTGGAGCGCATATAAATCGCGAACGAGTTGTCAGAATCTGGTTGTTTTTGGCTTATTAATATTTATTTGTATGCAGAATCATATTTTAGGTACCCAGGAAAAAGATTTGGTACACTGTAAAAAATTCAAATTTTTTGAATATTTGGGCGCTATTTTAGGTCAAAAATCCAAATTTTGACAAAAATATGGCCTGCATCAATACTAAAATGCAGTCGTCTCATATGCTGAAACGTACGCTACTTTTGTGTTATATTGCATTTTCTTTACGTCCTTTTACAATTCCCTCCCCTCTTCACGTTACCTCCCAATCTTCCTCACGTCCGCCCCCCTCCTCCCGTTCTCCTTTTACTTCACACACAGAAACACACATACACATCGCTCGCGTCGTTTTTATTGGTTTAAAGTGGTTATTTCGCAATGGCTAAGTGTTATTTGTGCGATTTCGCAGGTGACAAAGGTGGTGGTGCTTTGGTTACATGTGGTGTTAGCGGTATACGAACAATTGTGAATTCCAGCCTGATTAGAAAGGACGGCGTTCATTTACGGTTCGGCGAGAAAACTTCGGTAGTGTTGCACAGTGAATGTAGGAAGATCTACACAAAACGACCAAAACCTCCCGAAGCCCTGACAGAAGAAGAAGTTTTTCGACCGAAAAGACAATCAGGAGACTTTGTTTTCGATTTTAAAACTCAGTGTCTTTTTTGAGAAGAAAAATTAGACCACGCTCAACCTGATCGCAATTCGTTCAGCAAAGAAGAGTACATTGAGTTTATTGACGCCCTCCGTGGAGAAGCTAAGAAGAGGAATGACGACTGGGGACGAATAGTTGAATTAAATTTGAGTGCCTTGACGGATTTGGTAGCCGCTGAAGGAAGATATCACCGGAAGTGCTAAGCGTATTTCAAACTGCCCGGCTCTTCAGTCCCAGGCAACAGGCACAACAAAGGCAGAAAAGAAGACGCCCACAAAAATCAGCATTTGATTTGTTGTGCCAAGAGCTAGAAAAGGAATCTGCTGATTGCCAGGTTACACTAGCATCACTCAAGGAAGTAATGGAAAAACATGAATCCGGGGAGATGTACACCGTAAAACATTTAAAATCTAAATTAAAAATATGGTGACGCCTTAACATTTACGGAGCTACCCGGTGAACGCTGTATTGTGTGCTTCACGGGCTTTGCTCATAGAATTATGAATGACAGTTGGTACACTGCAAAAAGTGATGACCCGGAAAAAGCGAAACTTCGGATTATATCGCTTGCTGCAAAGCTGATTCGAAAACACATTAAATCTCGCGGGTATTAAGACACCATCTACCCCTCAGTCGAAGAAATGGCTACTGGAGGCCAGGATTTAATTCCAGCAAGCCTTCAAGCATTCATTGAAGATCTTATTTGTTACACTGACAAGAAAAAAATCTGATCCGGCTCGTACGCGGATAGTTAAGTCGATCGGCCACTCAATCGTGTCAGCTGTGCGTCCTCGCTTATTTTGTCTCCGATTCATGTCGGTCTAAGCGTCGCTCTTTATAGGTGTTACGTCTCCAGATCCCTCATTGACACTCTTCACAGTTTAGGCGCCTGTGCATCTCACAAGGAAGCAATGGAATTTGAAGATTCGTTATCAAAGAGTGCGCCACCAATTATTGATCCTGAAGCAGAAAGAACCGCACTGACTGCACAAATATGTGTGGATATTGTGCTAGACACGGCTTTAGTAATCGGTGTGAAGACTCCGATCAGGAAGAAGAAGTAGAAGAAGAAGAAACACAGGAGTTTCCAGAAGGCAAACATTTGCAACTTCAATAGGCTTATTGTAGCTTTTAGTTTAAAAAAAAATGCTCAGTCCCCTGATTTTGAATTGCAGAGCTCATCGACGATCCTGAGGCGGCCAGGCCACGGAAAAGTAGGATAATAACGGACTCCAGAATGTCCTATATTGCCCACGCGAATTTCCAACCTTTCTTTAACAGGAACTAATCGAAATATTTCAGGGATATTCTACAAGACCCTCTCCTTACTTTGACACAAGTTTTTTGAAAAGAAATTAAGTATAGAATTTACATTAATATTTTCAAATTTGCAGAATTTTAATGGCAAAATCAAACAAAATAATTTTTTGAAAAACGGACGTGATAAAACATAGAATATACACTGAAGAAAATGGAAATTGCAACACCCAGAAAGAGTGGTGCTACATTGCTGCAATTGAACATGCAGGACGAGTGTTCGCTTGTGATTCGATGATTACACTTTCAGGTCCCTCTGACCGCAAGTTTGGACAACAATCAATACAGGATGTGCCCACCACGAGCTGCAATACATTGATGAATTCGGCGAGGAATGGAGTCAACAAGGCCCTGGATCGCTTCCTGAGGAATTGTGGCCCATGCTTGCTGCACTGCATGGGTCAGTTGTTCCAGAGTTGTGGGTGGCTGAGGACGGTTGGCAAGTTGTCGACCCTTCATGTCCCACACATGCCCAATAGGACTGTGGTCCGGGGATCTGGCGGGCCATTCTAAGGTTGTGATGTCGTGGAGAGCTTCTCTGGAGATGCGTGCTGTGTGAACCCGGGCATTGTCCTGCTGAAACATCCCATTAGCAATGTTCGCCATCATAGGGACAACCACTGGATTGAGTACCGTATCAACGTACTGTCGAGCTGTCATAGTGCCCTCAACAAGCACTAATTGTGATTTCACATTAAAGCCAATAGCTCCCCAGACCATAATGCTTGGTGTTGGCCCTGTGTGCCTCTCGACAATAAGGTATGGGCGGCCCTTCTTCCCGGTACGTCGGCAGACACGATTCCGGCGATCACTGCGGGCAAGACAGAAGCGCGATTCATCACTATAGACGACCCTATAGCATTCGTCGACCCACGTGGATCGTTCTCGACACCAGGCCAGCCTTAGACGTCGCTGTTGTGGGGTCAATGGAACACCTTCTGCAGGGACACGGGATCGTAAGCCAGCTGCACTCAGGCGATTACCAACTGTTTGTTGTGTAACGTGGGGTGCCACAGCTGCCCGAATTTGCGCTGCTGTTTCATGGGGTTCCATCCGGGCAATCCGAATGATGCGGCGATCCTCTCTCACAGTTGTCTGTCGCGCTGGGCTTGTGCCAGGTCTACGAGTGTGGGTACCTTCATTTGACCACTGCTGCCATATACGTTGTATCGTAGATGCCTGTCGGCCAACACGTACAGCGACAGTCCTTAGCGATAATCAAGCCTCACACAGCCCAATTATCCGAGCCATCTCAAACGGCGACAGTTGTTGATAGCGTGCTCTTTTCTGTCAACGAGGCATGTTTGACGGGGAACACTTCACTGCACAGACTGCAAGTCAACTACGCTACACCAGAGTCCGTATACTGGAGTTGATGCCTCCGCGACCAATCACGTGGGGAGACCTGTAGCAACAATCCAATGGGTCTGAAACTTTGATCGTTTACATACCTACATGGCATCGTTCCATATCTTGAAAATCAACACAAACGACCAATGCCTTCATGGTGTTGCAATTTCCGTTTTCTTCAGTGTATGAGGAGGAATTACATCTAAAAATATTCAGGTTTGTATGTTGAAAGGTTCCGAAAACAAAGGGAAATTATATATCAAGAGAAACATTTCAGCATGAAATTGGAATCAAAGATTCTTTCGCTTTTTACAACATGCCTTTACAATAGGATTCCTCTCCTTTCATTTGAAGCAGTAACATTCACTTTTCAATTGTTACATTTTCCTAAAATGCCTCTTAAGTATCCATCGTCTAACAGAAAAACATGTACTTTGGTGGGTTTACCAGTAGGACTCACGATTGTGGGAATATATAAGAAAATGAGATATGAAAAAAATAAGATGTACCGACACAAAGCTAAAAAGTCACCTAAAGTAAACTCACCTAACCTAACCTAAACTCAGGTAACCTAACCTAAACTAGCCTCAACTAAAGAAAACTCACCCAACCTCACTTCACCTGGTCAGACCTAACATAACCTCACCTAATCTAACGTCACCTCACCTAAAGTAAACTCACCTAACCTAATCTAAACTCACTTAACCAGACCTAACATAACCTCACATAACCTAACCTCACATAATCTAACCTCAGCTTGCCAAAACTAACCTAGTCTCACATAAAGCAAACTCACCTAAGCTCACTTTACCTAATCACACCTAACATAACCTCACGTCACCTAGCCAGACCTAACATCTCTCCCTCTCTGCAAATATTGCTCATGCCGGCGCATCTGTAGATTTAGCAATTTTTTCTCCTCACCTAACCTACCCTCAGCTTACCTCAACTAACCTAACCTAACCTTAAAGTAAATTCACCTAACCTCAGCTACCCTCAGCTCACCTCACCTTAAGTAAACTCACTTAACCTCCCTTTACCTAACCAGACCTAACATAACATAACCTAACCTACCCTCAGCTTACCTCAGCTACCCTAACCTCACTAAAGTAAACTCATTTAACCTCACTTTACCCAACCAGACCTAACATAACCTCACCTAACTTAACCTACCCTCAGCTTACCTCACCTACCCTAACCTCACCTAAAGAAAAAACTCACTTAACCTCACTTCGCCTAATAAGACCTAACCTAACCTCACCTAACCCAACCTACCCTCAGCCTACCTCACCTACCCAAATCTCACCTAAAGTAAACTCAACTAACCTCACTTCTCCTAATCAGACCTAACATAACCTCACCTAAAGTAAACTCACTTAACCTAACCTACCCTCAGCTCACCTCACCTAAAGTAAACTCACGTAACCTCACTTCACCAGACCTAACATAACCCTAAGCTAACCTAACCTTACGTACCCTAACCTCACCTCACCTAGTGTAAATCCACCTAACCTCACCTCACCTAACCTAACCTCAGCTCACATAACCTACCCTAACCTAACCTCACTTCACCTAACAACATTTTCGTTCGGTCATTTTGGAGCCCCTAAAGGATGGTTAGAAACAAGGCCGGATTGATACTATTGACTGTTACTGTATTAAGACTAGTTATAGCTGGTGACCAACTCTTATCCGAGCAAAAGCAAAGGGCAATAACCATGAATCAACTAATGATTAATGCCCACCCCCGAACTTTTCTCTCTGTTTTTTGTACGCCCATGTATATTTGTATATTTATGTGAAAGTTGGAATTCTGTGATATATATAGATTTTTGGGAGGGGTGTTGTTGTAGATAAATTCCCATCTAAATTAGAGAAAGGCTTAGACTTACGGCTTAAATCAACATCAATCACTGAAGCCACCACGCTGCTTTCAATCCTCCCCACCCCATCCCCTTTTAAAATACACACCGGTGAGCGAGAGAGGGAGAACTGCAGTACATTAATCATAACAAACATCTTTATATTTTTGTTTGAAAATTCGGCACAGGGGGAGCAGGGAGAAGCAAACAAAAGCTCTGTAATATTTTTCCTAATAATTCCATTTTATTTGTGACTGTTAGCGTTTTATGGCCATGTGTGTCTGTATACACGTGAGAGAGGGATAGGTGATGGGGTGGTGGATTAATGAACGAACGAAAAGGAAGGGGTGGGGGATGTCGAGGGTTTGTTGTGTTAAGGGGTGGCTGAGTGAGGAAGGTATGAAGTTCTCTTTCACGATATTGTCGTCTCTTGTTGATTTGAATGTTTTGTGCTGGAGAAAGGAGTCTCTTTATAGTGTTTGAGTCATCAGACTTTTGACTGGTTGGATGCAGCCTTCCATGCCTCCCTGTCTTGAGCTAATCGTTTCATCTCAACATAGCTACCACACCCTACATCCGAGACAATCTGTTTAACATATTCTAACCTTAGTCTACCCCTACAGTTCTTGTCCTCAAACCTTCCTTCCATAGGTAAGTTTGCTATTCCTGGCTGTCTTAGTACGCATCGTACCAATCTGTCTCTTCTCTTCATTTATATATATTTTAGCGTATGGCTTTTAGTGCTGGGAGTGTCCGAGGACTTGTTCGGCTCGCCAGTTTGTAGCGGCTTCTAGGCGGACGCCCATTGGGTGAGCTACAAGTACCGTCGAGTGTGGAGTGTTGTCTGGGGAGGAAAGTTTGAATGTAAGGACGAGGAGTTGGAAGGTAGCGGCTGTGGTCTATAGTTAAGGACCAACCCCAGCATTTGCCTGGAAGGAAGATGGGAAACCACAGAAGACCATCTTCAAGGTTGCCGGCGGGGGCATTCGAACCTCCTCGCCTCCCGGATGTGAGCGACTGCCAGCAGCCACGCCGTAACGACCACGGCTAACTCACCCGGTTTCTCTTCATTAGCAGTCGCCAGAAACATCTCTCCTCTCCCACTCGTCTTAATACCTCTTCGTTTCTTACTCTATCTAATCACCTGATCTTCATCATGTCTGCCTTAATGCGTAGTGGCTAGCATTCCTGGCTGTTACCATGGAGGCACGGATTCGATTCCCGGCTCTTCCAAGAAATGTAATTCTGCTCTGAAGGCTGAACACGATACACTCAGCCTAGTGAAGTAAATCTGAAAAGAGGCGGGTTCGATTCCTGTTTCTACCATCCTGGAAGTGGTTTTCCGTAGTTTCTCACCTCTACTGCAGGCAAAACCCCGGGATGACACCTATCTTAAGGCCACGGCCGCTTCCTACCCAAATCTTACATCGATTACAAGTACAAACTAGTACAGCATCACCGTGACACAAGTTATCACACAAATTCTACACACACCCAAGTACACAGGACTACATGACCACGATGTCACAAAGTCAAGTAAACAACAACAACAACGAGCTTCATATTTCTCCTTTAATACCACATTTAAATTCTCATCTTTTCTGCTGCGCAAACAGTCTAAGTTTCACTTCCATAGAGCGCTTTGCTTTCAAAAATGACTTTCTAATATCTAAATCTATATTTGATGTCAACATATTTCTTTGATGTAGAAATGCTTTCCTTGCCTGAGCCAACCTACTTTTTATATCCTCTCTGGTTATTTTGCTTCCTAAGGAACAGGAGACTGTTGATAAATTCATGTTGTTATGTACCGTACACTTATTTATATGTATGGACCACCAAAGTATGAAATACGAACCATCGTAGTTACGAATTGGCCTCCTGAGATTCAGTACGGGAGACGCGGCTCAATCCGCAATATTAAGGGCGGTCGTCGTCGTCGTCGTCGTCGTCATCTAGGGCTCCTTCCATCGGGCCAAGTAGGATTTGAGTGGACGACATGCCTTCATCTAACTCTGTCATTATAGATTTCTCCTTTAATATCTTGGAACGTCAGTCCTCTCGTTAGGAGATCTGTTTTAACTTGGTCTATCCACCTTCTTCTGGAACGTCCAACGAGTCTCCTCCCCGGTCCCTTCCATTCCAAGTACTCTCTGGCGATACGAGTCTCCGGCATCATTTGTACATGACCAAACCACTTCAACCTTGCAATACGCATTGTCAAGGTTAACTGCATATCTTTCCTAATACGTATATCCTGGCGCAGTCAGCTGGCATTTGAGGGTGCGCAAATGCGAGGGAGCCGTGTGAGTAGATTTGCTGGCACGTTAAAGATCCCCTTCGGGGCAAAATTCCGGCACATCGGCGTCTCTAAACGCCAGAGTAGTTGAAAGGGACGTAAAACAAATAACATTATTATATCTTTCCTATTACAGTCATTTCTGATTCTGTCTTTCCTCGCTTTCTGCAGAGCTGAACTCAAAAATTCCATTTTACATGACTGTAATTTACTGATGTCTCTCTTCAATAACACACAACTCCCTAAGCTGTATGTCATGATTGGCGGCAGATATGCTTTGAACATTGTCTGTTTAGCTCTTATAGGAACTGCCTTATCCCAGATTAGGTTCCGTACTAGGTAGAAGAAAGCATAGCACTACCCTAAATTTGAAATTGTGCTTCCAGATAACCAAAACTTTTCACACATTTGATTCATTCCCCATCAAGTGTTAGATTACACTGAGCCGATGTTCTGTTCATCATTACTGAACATGAAGGGGGAAAACATTCAAAAAATAAGCATACAAATTAAATTACAACATAACTTATTTGTTATATAAAATCATTTGCCATGTGTTGTCTAAATCCATTAATAACAGTTTCGAAGGGATTTCAGTTTAGTAACATTCCTCTTTATACGAGTGGTACTAGGACTAGATCCGAGATACCTTGTCTAAATGCGACATATGATAATATGCTCTATCACTACCACTACCTCATAAATAAATCACCGAAACACATGTGATTTTATAATATTACTAGCAGGTACCCGCGGCTTCGCTCGCGTTATAGTCGTGTTATAATGTTATTCAATGAAATGCAGGTTTAACCCCGTTAACACCCCCTTTAGAACCTGAATATCCAAAATTTCCTCCTTAGTAGATGTTTTCGACACACTACAAACATATCCCAAAATGTAATTCTTCTAACTTTAATAGTTTTGGTTGGTCGATGAGAGTGAATATCCAAAAAACCTTCCTTAGTGGACGTTTTTCTTCCCGAAATTCATCCCTTCCCATGGGCCCCTTAAATTGGATGTATGAAAAAACGGTCCAACACCTATTTATTTATTTTTAAGCTGATTGTTTTCCTCAGAGTTTCAAACTCCTCGCCTTTGTCGTTGAAATACACGCTCAGTAAGGAATATTTCAACCCCCTCTTTTCATCCCTTTCACCTCATAATATACACCAAATCGAAAAATCATTATACACGTTTCAGCTTAATTTTAATGATTAGTTTATATACCAAGTATCACATCACCAAATGAAACCACTCGTGAGATATTGTTATTCAATGAAATGCACGTTTACCGCCTGAACACCCCTTTAGAACCTCAATATCCAAAAAGCTTTCCTTAGTGGACGTTTTCGACATACAACGAACATATCCCCAAAATGTAATTTTTCTAACTTCAATAATTTTGGCTGAGCGATGATGAGTGAGTGAGTCAGCCAGGAAATTTTCTTTCATTTATTTTTCAGAATTTCACCCCTCCCCATGAACCCCTTATATTGGATTTATGAAACCAACGGTCGAACACCTATATACTTATTTTTTTAAGCTGATTTTTCCGCTGAATTTCAAATTTCTCGCATATGTCGTTTAAGAGATACACGCTCCGTTAAGAATCCTTCAACCCCCAATGTTCACCCCTTTCACGTCATAATATACACCACATCGATAAAACCTTAGACATATGTCTGCTTATTTTAATGATTAGTACACATGCCCAATATCACATCCCCAAATGAAAGAACTCATGAGATATTGTTATTCAATGAAATGCACGCTTACCCCCTTAACACCTCTTTAGAACCCGAATAAACAAAAATCCTTCCTTAGTGGACGTTTCCGACATACAGCGAACATATTCCCAAAATTTCATGTTTTCAACTTCCATAGTTTTCGCTGGGCGATGATGAGTGAATATCCAAAATTTCTTCCATAGTGGACTTCTTTCCCCAAAATGTCATCCCTCCCCATGGGTCCCTTAAATTGGATTTACGAAAAAACGGTCGAACACCTATATATTTTTTTATTTTTAAGCAGATTGTTTTCCTCTGAGTTTCAAACTCCTCGCCTATGTCGTTTAAGAGATACTTGCTCCGTTAGGAATCCTTCAACCCCCACTCTTCACCCCTTCCACCTCATAATATACACCACATCGAAAAACCCTCCGACACGTGTCATCTTATTTTTAATTATGAGTTAATTTGCCTCAATGAAACCAATCGGTAGATATTGTTATTCAATGAAATGCAGGTCTACCCCCTTAACACCCCTTTAGAACCTGAATATCCAAAAATCCTTCCTTAGTGGTCGTTTTCGACATACAACGAACATAACCGCAAAATATCATGTTTCTAACCAGAATAATTTTGGCTGGGCGATGATGAGCGAGTGAGTCAGTCAGGACATTTTCTTTCATTTATTTTTCAGAATTTCACCCCTTCCATGAACCCCTTAAATTGGATTTATGAAAAAAAACCGGTCGAACACCTCTTTACTTATTTTTAAGCTATTTTTTCCCTGAGTTTGATGAGTGAGTGAGTAAGTCAATCAGTTAGGACACTTTATTTCCTGTTTTCTTCCCCCATAATTTCACCCCTCCTCATGGGCCCCTTAAATTGGGTTTATGAAAAAAAAAACGGCCGAACACCTATTTACATATTTTTTTAAGCTTATTTCTTTCCGCTGAGTTTGAAACTCCTCGCCTATGTCGTAAGAGATACACGCTAGATTAGGAATCCTTCAACCCCCCCACTTTTCACCCCTTTCACCTCATAATGTACACCACATCGAAAAACCCTTAGACACGTGTCTGCTTATTTTTAATGATTATCGTAGTTTATTTGCCGAGTATCACATCCACAAATGAAACCACTCGTGAGATATTATTATTCAATGAAATGCAGATTTAACCTCCTAAAGACCCCTTTAGAACCTGAATATCCGAAATTCCTTCCTTGGTGGACATTTTTGACACACACCGAACATATCCCCAATTTGTCATTTTCTAACTTCAATAATTTTGGCTGGGCGATGATGAGTGAGTGAGTCAAGACATTTTCTTTCATTTCTTTTTTTTTCAGAATTTCACCCCTCCCCATGAACTTTTTAAATTGTATTTATGAAAACAAATGTCGAACACCTCTTTACTTATTTTTAAGCTATTTTTTTCCTGAGTTTGATGAGTGAGTGAGTCAATCTGTTAGGACACTTTCTTTCCTGTTTTTCTTCGCCATAATTTCACCCCTCCCCATGGGCCCCTTAAATTGGATTTATGAAAATAAAACGGCCGAACACCTATTTACCTCTTTTTTAAGCTGATTTTTTTTCGCTGAGTTTTAAACTCCTCGCCTATGTCGTTTAAGAGATACACGGTCCGTTATTAATCCTTCAACCCCCACTTTTCACCCCCTTTCACCTCATAATATACACCACATCGAAAAACCCTCAAACACGTGTCATCTTATTTTAATTTAATGATGAGTTTATTTGCCGAGTATCACATCCCTCAATTAAACCAATAGGGAGATATTGTTATTCAATGAAATGCAGGTCTACCCCCTTAACACCCCTTTAGAACCTGAATATCCAAAAATCCTTCCTTAGTGCGCGCTTTCGACATACAGCGAACATATCCCCAAAATTTCATGTTTCTAACTTTAATAGTTTTGGCTGGGCGATGATGAGTCAGTCAGTCAGTCAGTCAGGACACTTTGTTTTATATAATAGATAGATTTCACAAACAATAGTACATTACGCAACAAGCCTATAACGGCAATAATTAAGACACGAGTGTCTTGATTACCATTATAGGCGAGTTGCATACGACTGTTTATGTTCGACGATAATCATAACTAATTTATGTTCGAACATAAATATTAATAAATATCTGTCGTGGTTTCGCCTGTTTTATGTACTGAACAGACCGCATGGGACGCAGAACATACCTTTATTCGACCATGGCCTCCTCGAATACCCCACTGGGACACTTTAGCCACGCAGTGAAATTTAAAATAGGAGGCCATGGAAGTCAGCGCAGGTGCGACGCTATCCTTACTCAATTGGTCACACAAGTTTCATGAGCTCTGATTGGTGGGAGAAACTGTGTCATAATGAAAACTTGCACTATAATAAGCCTCATTATAGTACATTTTTCCACAATTTTACTACCTGGTAAATGCATTCAAAATGCATAGTACACTCACAAGAAACAGAGAACCAAACCCAATATTTTCCATCGAAACAAGTAGTTCCGTGAAGAACTGAAGCCTATTTTCATATATCCTACTTACGTTAATTGCCTCTATCAACATACAAATTTTAAGTTTGATTGCTGTAATAGATTCGTAGATATTGAGAACCGTCCAAATATTTCAGATGGTCACCATGTTGGATTTTGATATATGTAGGTCATAGAGTTATGTACGATTAGATGACAATTATTGCGTAGGTTCATTATTCAAACATTGATTTCGATCATATGATTAGGACACTAGAAATAAAAGCTTAATTTTAAAATTTCGCATAGCCGCCATCTTGAGGTTATGTAAACAATTGAACTTCACGGCAATGCATTACAATGTGTACCAAGATGCACTGCGATCAGATGGTTAAATCGGGAGAAAAGTGTATTAAAATGTTTCAAATTCGCTTGGTCGCCATGTTCGTTTTGTAGTTACCAGGTTTTTGAAAGTCACAGAGTGAACTTTTAGCAGTGCCCTTTAAAGCCGCAAAACATTTCAGAATGATATCAGTAATAGTTTCGGAGATATAGAATGCCGGTGAAATATTTCGCACAGCCGCCATGTCGGATTGGTGAGACGTAATAAAATTTGAAGGGCACGGTCGGGGTCGGCCTAAATAGTACTATGACTTAACCGAGTTTCATTGAAATCGCTCCAGCCGTTTAGATGTTATTAGAGGGACACACACACATCGACACACGTACGGACAAAAGGAGATTTCATAAGCATATTTTTTTCATAAATGAAAATAGGCCATAAAAAATAGCTCTAAGATCGGAACGTATGAACAAGTATTGGGAGGACCGCAAGGTTCGAACGGTGCCCAAGAAGAAGACGACTAGATAATGGACTGACTAAAGTGATCCTACGTGGTCAAAAACGTAATAATGTTTATGTTCGACCCTGACTACTATATGTCAGGAAACTGTACTAGAATGAGGATCATCATAACACTAATTTTCATTATGAAACAGTTTCTCCCACCAATCAGAGCTCAAGAAACAGTTGTTTGACCAATTAGATAATCCGATGCGCTGAGTTCCACGGCCTTCTAATTTAAATTTCACTGCCTGGCCTAGTGTCATAGTAGGGTAATCGAGGAGGCCATGGTGAAATACAAGGCATTCTCTGCGTCTCATGCGCTCTGTTCAGTACATAAAACTGGTGAAATCTCCACAGATATTTATGAATATTTATGTTCGAACATAAAATAGTTAAGTTATAATAATTATCGTCGAACATAAACAGTCGTACGGAAATTATAAAACTCGCATACGCTCGTTTTATAAACATACTCGTGTCTTAATTATTGCCATTATAGGCTCGTTGCATAATGTACTATATTGGTTTTACGTCCCTTTTAACTACTGCGGCTTTTAGAGACGGAATTTATCCCCAGTAGGGAACCTTTAGCGTTCCGGTAAATCTACTGCGCTTCTTCAAATGACAGCTGACTGCGCCAGGTTTCGATCCTGGTCAAGAAATTTAAGAGGAAGTACAGGGCGCTAGGAAATGTTCTCCGCAGCGGCTACATGTTGCTGCGTGAGGCAGCGTCAGCAGTTTAGTTGGCAGCACGGTGTGTAGCGGTACAGTGAAGACTACACGTGTGGGCTGTAGGCTGTCGAAATCATCAGTGTGTATTGCAGTAAGCGAGCGTTCAGATAGATTATTGGAAGAGTGCATCAGTATACAGCCGATAATGTTTACTGCTGAAGAGAGAGCTTTTTTTTGGTGGAATACGTTTTTCACGAAAATGTTTACAGAAAATGTAAAACTAAAACTTCAGGCGCGGTTTCCTAATTAAAAGTGTCCATACTGGGATACCGTTCGGAATTTGATAAGTAAATTTCGTGTGACCAGCTCACAAACTAATCCAAAGACGATTGATGAACATAAAGTGAATATTATTAGCCTAATTATGTGCAGTCCATTACGCAAGAAACTTTAGTGAAAGTCTTGAAGTCTGTCTTCGAACACAAGGAATGGCTGTGGTGAGAACAAAGTTTACCGTGCTGCCAACGTAACTGTGTAGCCGCTGTGAAGAACATTCCCTGCCGCTCTGTAGTAGTACAAAGAAATGAAACAGTTCACTCGGGTTGTATGGAACTGCGCCCAAGCTTCAGTAATGACCCTGGTCATTAGTATCAATCTTTCAAAAGTGGCAGTGGAACTGCGCCCATTGAGAGCGGTCAGGTAGGGGCCCTCCCTCCACCCCTCTACCGAATTATGTTGTCTCGAGTAGTGTGAATTCGAAGAGACTAATTTCAAATCGGATGTGTCTTGATTGCCGTCCAGATTGCGAACAACTAAATATACCCTGTCCACATTGCGGACAAGAGATTAGTGTTGGCCTGGGATACATAAAACAGGTACAGTTTTCAAAACAGACTAATATTTAATTTTTGTTCTAGCAATATTAGCATTAACTGGTACATTGGGATGTTTTCGACAACCTAACCATATTTTAAAAATAGTTTTGGTATTGCAAATGTTTAATAATCTAGTTTGAGGTAATCTTACCATTTAGAAGATTATTATATTTTTTAGAGGGGTAGTTATTCATGGTGGATTAGAGAGAGTTGTATTATTATTATTATTAATATTATTATTATTATTAGTGTAGCCTCCGTGGCTTAGGCAGCAGCGCGCCGGTCTCTCACCGCTGGGTTCCGTGCTTCAAATCCTTGTCACTCCATGTGAGATTTGTGCTGGACAAAGCGGAGGCGGGACAGGTTTTTCTCCGGGTACTCCGGTTTTCCCTGTCATCTTTCATTCCAGCAACACTCTCCAATATCATTTCATTTCAGCTTCATTCATTCCAACCCTGACCCGGTCCAATGACTGGAAAAAGGCTGTGGATTTTCATCATTATTATTATTATTATTATTATTATTATTATTATCATTATTATTATTCGCCTCTGTGGTGTAGTGGTTAGTGTGATTAGCTGCCACCCCCTGAAGGCCGTAGTACAGCTGCTTATCGGGACGGGGGACTACCTCTTATTCTCAGCAGTGCAGAAGCTAGTGGTGGGAGACAGTCCATCATTTCCCCTTAAACCGACCTTGGGCTAACGGCCGACTTGACTATGGGCGCAGTTCAATGGGCCTAATTAAAAGGATCTGGAAATACCACTGCTTATGGGCGCAGTTCCATATCTCCCGTTCACTCAACACTGGTGAGAGCAACTTGTCTCTTGAGCTGGGCAGAAAATACATATTTCAAGTAGTGCGAAATTAGGCTCCGAAGATCCGCGACATTCACGTTTCTTCTCATTTCCTTATTTGTTTTCGCTTGAATTGTATGAGAATGATAGAGAAGTGAGAGAAGCCAGTCATGGAAATAAACTCAATTAGTGTTGTTTTATGCTAAAAAAAAAAACACCTTTATACCTTCGCTTGCCTACGTGGTTGATTGGTTGTTAAGTTTAGGGGCTGCGACAACGCGGTTATGTAGCCCCGTGTACTTTGGGTGTGTGTAGAATCTGTCTGATAACCGGTGTTAATTGTGATGGCTGTATTAGTGTGTGTATCTGTTTTTTTAAATCAAGTAAGGACTGAAAATTTGAATATTTCAAATAGTTCCTACTTTTGCCACCAAACGCCGCCGCCAACGACTACTAGGCCTAGTTCAGAACTTAGCTACTAGACGCCACCGCAGTCGGATCTTGGCAACGAACGTAGAAACCTAAGAGCGTTGTTTACATTCTTAACCTATACAATTTAGCTTCACACAGGTGTAATTAGTGGAAGGTTCTTTGGTTCGTTGGTTCTTAAGTTTAGGGGCTGCGACAACGCGCTCATGTAGCCCCGTGTACTTTGGGTGTGTGTAGAATCTGTCTGATAACCGGTGTTAATTGTGATGGCTGTATTAGTGTGTGTATCTGTTTTTTAACTCAATTAAGGACTGAAAATTTGAATATTTCAAATAGTTCCTACTTTTCCCGCCAAACGACACCGCCAACGACTACTAGGCCTAGTTCAGAACTTAGCTACTAAACGCCACCGCAGTCGGATTTTGGCAACGAACGTAGAAACCTAAGAGCGTTGTTTACATCCTTAACCTATACAATTTAGCTTCACACAGGTGTAATTAATGGAAGGTTCTTTAACATGCCATACATCTATGACATGGGACCGCCGGCTTTACTTTCCCTCCGAAGGAAGGCATACTGAGGGATTTTTAACGCTCTTAAAAAATCCGACGGTTTCGGCCGGGTTCTGGTTTATCCGACGACGACAAAGTATGTATGTATGTCTACCCCTTATTATTCCCGTTTTCCAACGGGGTCGGGGATGAGATGCGATGGAAGACTTTGTGGCGATGGGTTTTACGGCCGGATGCCCTTCCTGTCGCCAACCTCAGGAGAGGAGTTAATGAGAGATGAAATGAATGATGGTGAATGAAACTGGGCAAGGATGTGGAAGGAAGCGGCCGTGGTCTGTCAGAAGGTACCGTCCCAGCATTTGCCTGGTGTTGAAAATGGGAAACCACGGAAAACCATTTCAAGGACGGCCGACGGTGGGGCTCGAACCCACGCGTCTACCGAGTCAGCAGAGAGCTTGGCCCCATGACCTAATGCTGCGCGTTAGCCAGCGTAGCCACTACTCTCGGTCGACGACGACAAAGTAAGTGCTATAATTAACCACCCACTGTTTCACTTGCCGTTACTCAGAGGGACAAAACTCAGTCAATCATTACTCCTGAAATGTCTAAATGTGTTGCTTTAATGCTTAATCTAATAAATTCAAAACATGTCAGCGGATTCAGATAACAAAAGTGCGTATGCGAATGAAAGTCGTGCGGATGCAGATAACCTTTTTGTTTATCCGCGCAGGGATGTACAGTACCTCTTTCCAGTCCCTAGATCAGAATGGAACTTCTTGTCAGAGTGAAGGATCGATCCTTAGGCCTCAAGAATGACAGGCAATAGCCCCTGTTTCTACAATCTGAATATTCGCAAGTATGAAATTACGTGTTACAACACGATATGAACCAGCTATTACAAGTATGTCTGCTCCATTTGATGTACGGTAATACAGGCAATGCTATCTCTGACTCTGGTGTGTTCCGTTCCCCACTTTCATGACAATAAAACAAAAAGGAAGACCAAATAGAAAATATTGTTTTCCGATAGCTGCAGTATAAAATGCTGGCGAGTTTAAACTGTAATATTACTCTAGCATTGGGAATACAGAAATATTTATATGAATGAGTACAGCGATAGCAAAACAGTGTTAGTAGGACAGTTTGTTGTCAAGCAGTCGAAAATCATGCATAAAAATCGTAAATAGGAAAATAAATCAACAACAAACTCCTGTGATTCATACCGAAGAAATATCTTTCACAGATCTTAAGATTCCCCAAAACTTTATTGGCACTTGATGTAGAACGTATCTCTGAATTTGCTTGCATTTCCCTTCAATAACAGTAATACTAATACTAATAATAATAATAATAATAATGAAAAATGAAAATCCACAGCCTGCTTCCAGTCTCCGACCGGGTCAGGAATGGAATGAATGAAGCCCCCATCTAGCGGCGAGGATATGGACTGTGCCGGCTGCCGAGGCCTGACGCACTCCTCTGGGGCAATGATTAAATGAATGATAGATGAAATGAAATGATAGTGGAGAGTGTTGCTGGAATGAAATTTTGACAGGGAAAACCGGAGTACCCGGAGAAAAACCCGTCTGCCTCCGGTTTGTCCAGCACAGATCTCACATGGAGTGACCGGGATTTGAACCACAGACCCAGCGGTGAGAGGCCGACGTGCTGCCGCCTAAGCCACGGAGGCTTCAATAATAATAATAATATTAATAATAATAATAATAATAAATCTTGGCCTATCGACCTGATATTGTCTATCTCAATAAAAGAAACCACAAGGCCTACTTGATAGACGTTGCTGTCCCACTTAGCCAAAATATGCAAACTACCCAAGCTAAAAAGACAAACAAGTACGCACCGTTGGCGGAAGAAGTACGAAAACTATGAGGCCTAAAATGCACGAGAATTTTGCCAGTGGTGATCTCTTCCACGGGAGTTGTTCCAAAGACGTTGGCGATGGCTTTGGAGGAACTGCAAATGAAACACCTGATTGCCAGAATACAGAAGGCAGTACTGCTGGATACGTGCCATATTGTCAGGTTATTTTTATCTCAGTAATAAGTTTACAGCATACTTGATCCCAAATCCGTATATTGTAAACTGATTTGTACCATAGGTTAATTATGAGAAATTAAAGATAATAATAATAATAATAACCAGATATCATTGTCATCAATGAGGAACACAGAGAGGCATTACTGATAGATATTGCATGTCCCAACACTCAAAACATCCCAACAACACCTGCTACTAAAATATCTAAGTACACAGAGCTGGCAATTGAGGTAAGCAGATGTGGAAACTTGAGTCGGTGACTACAATACCAATAATTGTATCGTGTCCTGGTGTTATACCCAAAACTCTCCACAATACTCTATCAATATTGAATCTACACCCGCAGATATATATTGAACTACAGAAGGCAGTTCTGTTAAACACCTGCCATATTGTCAGGAAGTTCCTTGGTGACAATACCCTCGCCGAACACTCAGCAAGGCTCGAAGATGATTCAGAAGGAAATTTAGCTCATTCTATAAATGAGGGAGACTCGTGAAGAGTCCGGACACGAAAATAATGTAATGTGAGGTGCCTATAATTTACATACATTGTATTTCAGTACAGATGGTTCCTTGCTAAGGCCGAACCAGGCTGTAATATAAAATGTAACCGGTATCTGCCGTGTTAATGATGCCAAAAAAATAAACAATAATAATAATAATAATAATAATAATTAGAGGCAGATCTCTTATTAAAGACTTAGAGGAACAAGAAAGAAAAACATTGAGCAAAATCCTTGGTCCAGTTTGCTCAGAAGAAATCTGGATGAAACGGAAGTCTCTGTAGCTTCATCAGCTTGCTGAAAAGATCACTGACAACATTAGGAAATGGTTATTGAAGTTCTACGGCCACATTCTCAGAATGAACAATGACAGGCTCACCAAAAGGATTCGCTCTCTCAATGGAAGTCAAGAACAACTGGCTTAGTGGAATAGAAAAAGACCTTCAAGAAATTGACATTACGGAGGAAATTATACAAGATCGACTCCAGTTCAGAACATTAATCAACAACCATAATTTCTCTGTGAAAATTACTACCAGGTCTGAAAAACGCCGGAAGATTTTCAGTGCCCAGATGAACAGATTTTGGGAGAAGAAAAAAAAACATCATTAGCAAAGTGAGTTCTATTGCGCTCGACAGTCGGGCGTAACGAAGTAATAATAATAATAATAATAACATGTCCCTGATTGGATGTTTCTCATTGTAGTAGAGGAACTTATACTTAATTATTATTATCATTATTATTATTATTATTTAGATTAACGTTTTCACGGCCCGGATTACTATTCAAATAATTCATGGTTTTTGGGTTAAAGCCGTGTGTAAATAACATTAAATACCACCAGACGTTTCGAAGGAACCTTGCCTCCTTTTTCAATGGAATCAAACAATGTGGCCAAAAAAAGTGTATCAATGACATTACAAACAAAAACTAGATAAATTCCTCTGTTCGTCGCCAGAGAGCAGCGGCCAGAAATTCTACCATGGTCACACGGCATTAGCCCAAAAACCATGAATTATTTGAATATTATTATTACACAGAGCATTCATAAAGAGATTTTGGGAGGAAAAGTAAGCTACACATCAGCTCCTGAGTAGGGCATAACGATGTAATAATAATGTCGTCCGCCTCGTTGCGAAGTAGCTAGCACTCTTGCCTGTCACCGCAGAGTCTCAGGTTCAATTACCGGCTCTTACAAGAAATTTAATTCTGATTTCTGATTTCTGATCAGACAAATTAAACACACCCAAGTACACGGTGCTACATGACGAAGATGTCGCAAATCCCCTAAATGAATTAGCAACAACAACAATAGCTCTCTGTCAACCCTTCATTAATCTTGCCACGGTGGGTGAGTGGTTGTAGCGTCGGACTACCAACCCCAAGATTGCAGGTTCGCCCCTGGCCATGGTAAGTGATTTTTGAAGGCGACAAAAATCACGACACTCATGTCATACGTTGTTGGCATGTTTAAAGAACCCATTTGAATTCAGTAGGCCGTGTTCAATGGCAAAATTAATCTCGGGATTTTCCGCCAACACAAAGTTCCTCCATTCTCTACTTGAAAGCGCTGTAGTGTCAAGGAGTTTAGATATCTAACCTCCTTGACTTTCATAGCGTTCAAAGGAACGACGAAATTCGACATGCAAGCTACCCTCTGGGTGTCAATTAACAAAGCTTGCACCAGGCACCCGAGGCCATACGATATTATTATTATTATTAATCTCGTTTATTCAACGGGTTCGGGGATGAGAAGCGATGAAAACCTATTTGGAGGATCGCTTTTACGGCCAGATGCCCTTCCTGACTCCAGGAGAGGAGTTGATGAGAGATGAAATGAACTACTGTAATATGAATGAAACTGGGCAAGGATGTGGGAGGAAGTGGCCGTGGCCTATCCGAAGGTACCGTCCCAGCATTTGGCTGGAGTTGATAATGGGGATGCCATGGAAAACCATTTCAAGGACGTCCGACGGTCCGCAGAGAGCTTGGCCCCATGGCCTAGCACTGCGCGTTAGTGACCGTAGCAACCACTGTTGGTAATAATAATAATGATAATAATTATTATCAGTACACATTATAACACGGTAATTAAACCATAAGCCCTATATGCATCTGAAACATTGTCTCTCACCATCCAGGGACCGCTTGAAAGGCTGGAGGTCAAGGAGAGAAACATATTACGCAAAATCTTAGGCCCCAAATTTCATAACAACAAATTAATCCATGTCAGGAACGAAACACTTTACCAAAAGACTGAAAAACTCTCGAACAAAATAAAAAACGGACAATTGATTTTTATGAGCACATCCTCCGAATGAATTCGAATAGACTAATTAAAAAGATCTTCGACTACTTTCGTTATTTAAAAAAAACCTCTTTGGTTTAAGGAAGCTGAGAAAGACCTCGTAGAACTCCATGCTCATGGACATAACAGCCAAAACCATCACCAAGGGTAAGAAACAACGGTTCCAAGTTAAAATCAAACAAAAGCGTACGATCCACATCTCTGCCGAAGACAGGGAAGCAAGATCTCAAAGGATGAGGCAATACTGGGCCTAAAGGTAAGCTCAAAACAATAAAAAGTGACAGTCAGTCTGGAAGACTGGACTTTATATAATTTTAAATGTTAACAAGAAGTTCCGTGACGAACTAAAGAGCCTACTTTTCATAATATTTAAGATTCATGCCAATGATTCATCTATATGGATCTATCTAGAATAATGACGAAATTAAGTTGGTAATATCGAAATTTCAAATTAGTTCGAAATACTGTATACCTGCCATAATGTAGCCTAATAGAGCACTACAGTTGGCAGCCCTGGTGACTGAATATATTCTCAGTTCCATCTCTTGAGGTACAGAATACAAAATTTGGTTGGAGTCCAATGAATAGCATGGACGTTACATGCAGTTAAACATTGGATATAACTTCGCGTGTAAAATCATGTTGGCAACAATGTCATGCATGTGTTGGTCAGAATTAATCTGAAATAATATGACCTATTGTTGTGTCAATTTTGAATGAAATCCATTAGTTAGTATAGAAGTTACATGCATTTTAAAATTGGACCTACCAGCAGGCTTAGAATCATGTTGGCAGCACTGACGTATATTAGTTACTCCAAATTCATCTAGAATGCTAGGTACTATACGTGTGCAAGGGTTAGAGCTTTTAGCTTGCATGCTTTCTGATATATTGATATTAGGGTAACAAAAATAGAGACAGCACATATTAACTGTTGGCAGCCCTGGTTGCTCTTAAGAATACGGATAGTCATATCTGTTATGATACACATAGCACATACGAAATTTGGTTGAAATCCAAATGATAGTATGGAAGTTACATGTATTTAAAGTTGGACCTCTCAGCAAGCTTAGAATCATGTTGGTAGCACTGACGTATGTAAGTTACTCCAAATTAATATAGAATGGCAGGTACTATAAGTGTGCATAGTTTAAAGCTGTCGGCTTGCATACTTTTTGATATATTGGTATTTGCATAAAATAAATTAAGAGCATTTATTAACAGTTGGCAGCCCTGGTGGTCCTTAAGAATATGCTCAGTCATATTTGGTTATGTACACATACAACATACGAAATTTGGTTGAATTCCAATTGATAGTGTAGAAGTTATATGCATTTAAAAATTGGACCTATCAGCAGGCTTATAATCATTTTGGCTACTCTGCCATGTATGGCCTCCTGGAAATTAAATTGCAATAGTATTATCTATACGTGTACCAATTTTGAAATAGCTCCCATTGATACCTTCCAAGTTATCCAACATGGAGCTCAAATTTCAATTGCGATTTTTCAGCAGTTGGTAGCACTGACATCATTTTCAAATATGGCCGTGAGATATTCAGTTATAGATCTATACTCCTACCAAATTTTGTTTCGATTGCTCCAGCCGTTTAGGAGTTGATAGGGGGGGGGGGACACACACACAGCCAGTTAGTTAGTTAGTTATTGTTGTTTTAAGGGGCGGAACTACGAGGTCACACAGCCAGACAGACAGACAGACACACATTTGCCCGATCTCATAAGACTACTTTTTCATTATTTTTGAAAAGTAGGCTAAAAATGCTGAAAAATGCTGGAAAGGCTGGAGGTTTCGCTTCGCTCGAAGCCAAAGACTCTTGACATGTTAGATGATCAAGAAACAATCAGAACGCTAGAAAGTTACATGTCATGAGGGAGCTGGCAGGATGACGTCACGCTCGCTGTGTCGTTGCCGTCTCGTAACGCCAGAGCTCACCAGTGAACTCAGTACACATGCACCAAGCGGTACTACGACGTCACACACCTCAGTGCATTCTCGGTGCATTTCGTGACGTCGCCGTAACGTAACGACGACTACATCATTTAAAATGATAAAGACGATTGATTTCATGTACCCCAAAGTTGGGCGAAACAAATAAAGAAGAAGAAGAATTATCAGTACAATTGCATTTGACTATTTTCACAGGCTAGAGTAAAATTTGGCTTTCCACCGATGTCTCAGTCTCACTAATGGCTGTGATTATATGGAAGCTACTGAGGTATGAGTGGTGCTGTGTAATGACATTCAGGGCATAACTAGAGTCTGTGTGAACTATGGAAGGTTAGTGCTATCGTACAGACTCAGTGAGGAAAGCAATGGCAAACTACCTCACTCCCCATCTGGCCTAGTACTCCTCATTATAGTGCTGTCTCAGGTTTTTGTGGGTATCTACGGTACTTTTTGAGGATCCAACCAACCTCTGGGCTGACTACCTAACAGATTTTTATTATTATAATTATTATTATTTCTCTAAGAGTAAAAGACAAAGGGAGCCTGCTTCAGTGAGATACAAAAAAATCTTTACGAGATTGGGATCTCATGTGAAGATATCAATCCAGAAGCGTGACCATCTTGAGAGAAAACTCTTCGAAGATCGGAGTTTCCGAACTAAGCCGACGCTGAAAACTGGAAAGGCGTGGACAAAAGAGAGAAAGGAACAACACCGTCTACAAATGAAGGAATACTGGGGCCAAATTTAAAGCTAAGAGGAAATGACGTGGTCCTTAGTAGACCGAAACGAAACAAGAATAATAATAAGCGGACCCATGCGATAATTCTCGTGTTTATTGTTATGCGGCCCCGACGCGACACAGTTCTGGCAGGGGCTAACGACTTGTTAATTTGCTAAAACGCACTTTTTAAACAAATTGTCCATATTTAATAAATCAGAGTAGCCTACAATTCGTCAGTGCTGCGGGTAATTCTCCTTCTTTTGAATGCTCATTTGTTACGATCGGTTACTTGTGGACGCCCCCATGTGTATAGACCACCCGCCCGACTTTACTGTACGCCACATAGTTTTGAAGATCTTCGACATTCCGAACACATCTCTCTAACAAATGGTGGAGGTTTAATTGGATGACATGTTTCGCTCGTCAAGCGGGCATCATCAGATCCAAATATACAAGACAAAATAGCTCTACCAAACGCTTTCCCTATCCTACAGCAACCCCTCTGGAACTCGGTCCCATTCAACCATTCCTCATTTTTAATATAAAAAAGTGGTCGAGATATAATCAGAGAAGAGGAAAGAAAGAGGACGATAAATTATTCAAAATCCAGCAGCAAGCTATGTTCATAATGAATTCGGAATACATTTATTCGCACACAAATTGTGAGTAAGAGATCCACAATTTACACGAACCGAAGAAAACAAAAAGAGTAAAAAACTGATAATCTGAGTAACATGATGATGATCTTCTTCTTCTTCTCCTCCACAACCACTAGGATGGTGGTTAACATGCATGTCTACCAAAACGTCTTCTTTCTCTGGCCTGGAGTTTCAAATGGCAATAAGTGTGCTTGCCTTTAATGCTGTCTATGAATTGAGTCCTTGGTCTTCCTCGACTCCTCTTTCCTTCTAGCTTCCCTTCGAAGAGTGTGGTGCACCAGTCAGAATGACGAATCAAATGGCCAACAAAACTATTCCTTCTTCTGTTTAAGGATTCAACCAAGGTACGTGTCTCCTCTGCTCTTTTGAGAACATTCTTATTCTTGACTTTATCAGTCCAAGGTATCTTTAGTAGTCGTCGCCAGTACCGCATCTCGAATGCCCTAAGTTTTGATACATCTGCTTGTCGCAGAGTCCATATTTCAGAGCCATAACTTGCAATACTCCATACAAAACTTTTCACGAAGTGTTTTCGCACCACTAAGTTAACAGTCTTGGATGTTAGTAAATACTTCTTTTTTGAGAAGGCTTCTTTTGCCTGTGCGATTCGAGCGTTCGTTGCCAAGAGCCGACTGCGGTGGCGTCTAGTAGCTAAGTTCTGAACTTGACGGTGGCGCTTGGAGGCAAATGTAGGAACTATTTGAAACATTCTAAGTTGCAGTACTTAAATTAAAAAACAGATAACACACACTAATACAGTCATCACAATTAACACCGGTTATCAGACAGATTCTACACACACACAAAGTACACGGGGCTACATGACCGCGTTGTCGCAGCCCCTAAACTTAAGACCCAACCAACCAACTTGTTTCGTACACTTATGATGATGATAATATTAATAATGTAATATATTATTATCCAAGTTCGTACATTCCAAATACACCCCACGAATCGCCAAAAATCCTTCTTGATTATCTGTGAGATATATTATACGCAAAATCTAGACTAGCGTATGAACTTGCCAATGAGACCTTCTTCATTGAGAACCTCCGGATGAAGAGAGGGCCACCATCCACTGACGCCTGGGAGGAACTAATACAGGACAGAGTGAAGAAGAGGGAAGAAATCTGGCTCGAGTTCTACTCAACGGACGCCATGATCAACAGGATATGAACAGACACTAACCAAGACCTGCGACACTTTGTAAACATGGGTACCACCATAAACTGTGTAACACTGAGTACTTCCGTGACCCAGACGACTCCTGTCTTATGTAAATTGTACGGTATGCAATGCTGACGATACAATTGTGAGAGGTGACAGTACCTGTGTAATCAATATTATGAACAATTTGTGCTGTATCTTTAATAATATTACATTTTTTACATTACATGCTACATGTATCAAATTTATTAAGATAAAGAATGTAATGAACAATAATCGAAAATGAGAATGTAAAAATCTGCAAGTGAACAATAATAATAATAATATTAATAATAATATAGACAGGCTTAATTTCAAAATACGATTCGAAAATTCTGGAAAAACACAAAAAGCGGTGAACTGTTCAGACGGATAAAAGAACACAGTGAAAAGATGAAGAAATACTGGAAATATGTAACATCAACACAGTTGTTTCACGTACTCCAGAAATTGCCGAAAATAAATAAATAAATAAATAAATTAATTAATTAATTAATACATAAATAAATAAATAAATAGGGAAATTTATTATTATTATCTTTATTTCCTTGTGGATATTGTGGTAAATCTCAACATACAAGATACGGACTTCACATTCAAGTACCTTATAATTATTACTGGGATGAAAATAATCGGGCTGTGTGACATGTATCAAGCAACAGTGCCTTCTGAATTCTGGCGATCAGATGTTTCATTTCTAGACCCGTTACCAGAGCATTTGGAACCACACCCGTTGCTGACATCACCAGTGGTAAAATATTCACCGAGTGTATTCGCCACATCTTCCTGATTTTTTCTGCCAACGGTGCATATTTGTTGATCTTTAGGTAGATTTCATTAGAAAGCTAACTATTGCAATGGGTACCATGTTTCGACTTCCGGAAAATTTCGACAAATCTTCGCATTTCACATCCCCCAGACCACAAAACCACCGTCAGTTCAAAAGTTTATATATAATTTATGTGTATATATGTATATATATATATATATATATATATATATATTATTATTACATCATTTTTGCCCTTATGGACAGTGTATGAACTTGAATATCTCATGATGTCACAATTTTCACTTCTTTCCCTTCTTCTCTTCCCAAAATCTCTTCATCCTTTGACTGTGTTCCTGTTTCCTTTGTTCCGTCCACAATGTTCCTATCTTCTTCCTTTCACTTACTAAAAATTTGGCGTTCTTAATTTTGTTTCTGAATTTTTCTCTGTCTTCTATCATTTGCTTGTTGATCCCTAATTGCTTTAAGTCGTCTTCTATTTCATGATACAAATTTGATTTCCTTTTTGAACTGTTTACTACATCAAAGATTTTCTTTGTAAGTCGTTTATTGTTCATTCTCTGTATGTGCCCGTAGAAAGTTAGTCTGCGTTTTCTAATGATATCTGTGAGTCTGTCTGTGTGTTCATATAGCTCTTTGGTAGGTCTTTTCATCCATATCCCATCTCTGTGTACTGCTCCAAATATTTTTCTCAGAATTTTAGGTTCAATTTTTTCTGTTTCTATGATGCCAGATGCTCCAATTGTGGTCGTTTCTGACGCATACAATGCTTCTGGTAATACAAGTGTTTTGTAGTGTCTAAGTTTCGTCTGTCTTGATATGCTTTTCTTATTATAATGTGACCATGTAAGTCTGTATGCTTTCTGGAGTTTTTCCGTTCGTTCTATGTTAGACACCTTGTTTGATCCTCCTATTTGTATATATTCTCCTAAGTACTTAAATTTTTCAACTCTTTGTATGGATCCATATATGATATGCATGGTTTGTACATTCTTGGTATGTCGTTCCATGAATTGGGTCTTCTCATAAGATATCTGTAAACCTGTTTTAGCAGCTATTTCATGTAATCGTTAGAGTGCTTCCTTTGCATCCTGTGTGTTATTGCTGAGTAAGGTTACGTCATCTGCAAGTGTATATCAGTTTCTTGTGGACACGATAACTGCCGTAATTTTGCACCAATCACTTTGAATTTTTACCGAATATGTATACCTATAAAATCTCGGTCGAGTTCGTTACTGGGCTAAATCGGTTGAAGGGGGTGAAATGGGGGACTTTTTTCGAAAAAGTGAAATATTGCTATAACTCTCTTAATATGTGACATATCGAATCCGTTCAAAGTTCATACTATGTGTCGAATAAAGACCAAAAATTTATGTTTGAAGAGTTTTTTATAGCACCAACCATTGACCAAAGGGGTGGGAAAAAGTGGGGTTTTCGGGAAACATTAATCATATCTCTCTTAATAGGCACAATATCAAAACCGTACAAAATGGACAATATTCCCCTAATAATTACCTAAAACTTTTGTCTGAAAGAATTTTTGATATGACCCACCATTTCGCCAAGGGATGAGAAAAATGATTTCGGAATTATAAGAAAATGCCAAGAGCTATCAGAGGTTGCCATGGCAACACTACTAAATTGATGAGGGATGAGCCATCAGACGTTGCCATGACAACGCACTTGCACGAGATCAGATTCAGATTTCCATCTGACTAAGTGCGAAGCGGCTTCGGTGACGTAACTGGTAGCATGCTGAACTTCTATGCCCAAAGTCGCGGGTTCAAAGCCAGCCGAAGTCGTCGGATTTTCTAAGAGCGTAAAAATCCCTCAGTATGCTTTCCTTTGGAGGGGAAGTTCCAACGTGCGTTGCGAATTGCTGGTTGCGGTGGCATGTAGTAGCCAAGTCCACAGCTAGGTGTCGTTGACGGTAGTATCTGGTAGCAACATTAGGAACTACTGCTTGAAATTGACCGTCTGCAGTCCTTACCTGAATTACAGACTAATACAGCCATCACAATTCACACCGTTTATCAGACAGATTCTATACTCACCCAAAGTACACGGGGTTACATTACCACGTTGTCGCAGCCCCTAAACTGAGGAACCAACCAAAATCTCTGCGGGAGATATAATTTTGCGTGAAGAAGTAACAGACCGTTACTTAGTTACACATCAGTGTCGAAACCTTGCATACGGACAGTGTGACCACAAGTATAAAAAAAAGGACCCCAAATGACAAGAAGGTTACAGTCCCCATAAGACAATAACATGTTTAAAATATGCATAAAATTACGAAAAACAAAGTTAATTAAGCTCCAATTATAAAATACTTTCTCGCAATGAATGAGGTCTGATCCTTCTACGAGAACCTGCATATTCTGCCTATTTTCGCCTATCCCCAAGTTGGTCCGGTGAAATCTACCTCCGCCTTCCGGCGTGCCGAGAGGAGTTTTTTTGGTGTCTGAGTGGTCTTGAGGTTTTGGCTTAGTGGTACCGCGATGTCTATCAGATTATTATTATTATTATTATTATTATTATTATTATTATTATTATTATTATTATTATCAGGCAACATTTGATGTAATTCGTAGTAATGACCCATTTTAAGAGCCTTGTTGCCATGGTAACCATACAGGCCTAGAATACTCTTGCTCTTAATAAGCTACATCACATTCGAAGAAATTCGAATTTAGTACCTTTTTAGGGATTCCTTGTTGACAGTAAAATTTGATATCGGTAGCACTTATTTTTGTAATTTAAAATGACACTTGGAGACGCCAGAATAAAATAAAAACGAAATTTCCAACGACTTTTAGTAACCTTAGGGGCTCTATGTCCAACACTACGAGTTGGTACTATCACGCGACGGATAGGCGAACTATATGTCTCAATAATAGTAAGTAAGATGATATTATAGCAACATATAGATGTATCTACTGAACTAGATGACCAACACTTGTTGCCATGGCAACCACACTAATCACAGATAGGCGTACTAACTTTCAATAATAGTAAGTAAAAGATGGTATATTGGCTTTCACGGCCGGTGAATTAAAACTCAGCAATTCTTCTAGGTTTGTGCCGTGTCTTGTGTCCCCGGGGCGGGGACACCAAGAGCCCGCCGATGAGCCTAGCTTGGTGTCCTAGGCGAAACCCCACACAAGACACGGCACAAACCTAGAAGAATTGCTGAGTTTTAATAGTAAGTAAGATATTCTTATAGCAACGTATAGATGTCTCTACTGAACTAGATGACCAACACTTGTTGCCATGGTAACCACGCTAATCACAGATAGGCGCAGTAACTTCCAATAATAGTAAGTAAGATGTTCTTTTAGCAACATATAGATGTCTCTACTGAACTAGATGACCAACACTTGTTGCCATGGTAACCACGCTAATCACAGATAGGTGCACTAACTTTCAATAATAGTAAGTAAGATGTTCTTATAGCAACATATAGATGTCTCTACTGAACTAGATGACGAACACTTGTTGCCATGGTAACCACGCTAATCACAGATAGGCGCACTAACTTTCAATAATAGTAAGTAAGATGTTCTTATAGCAACATATAGATGTCTCTACTGAACTAGATGACCAACACTTGTTGCCATGGTAACCACGCTAATCACAGATAGGCGCACTAACTTTCAATAATAGTAAGTAAGATGTTCCTATAGCAACATATAGATGTCTCTACTGAACTAGATGACCAACACTTGTTGCCATGGTAACCACACTAATCACAGATAGGCGCACTAACTTTCAATAATAGTAAGATGTTCCTATAGCAACATATAGATGTCTCTACTGAACCAGATGACCAACACTTGTTGCCATGGTAACCACGCTAATCACAGATAGGCGCACTAACTTTCAATAATAGTATGATGTTCTTATAGCAACATATAGATGTCTCTACTGAACTAGATGACGAACACTTGTTGCCATGGTGACCACGCTAATGACAGATAGGCGCACTAACTTTCAATAATAGTAAGTAAGATGTTCCTATAGCAACATATAGATGTCTCTACTGAACTAGATGACCAACACTTGTTGCCATGGTAACCACGCTAATCACAGATAGGCGCACTAACTTTCAATAATAGTAAGTAAGATGTTCCTATAGCTACATATAGATGTCTCTACTGAACTAGATGACCAACACTTGTTGCCATGGTAACCACGCTAATCACAGATAGGCGCACTCACTTTCAATAATAGTAAGTAAGATGTTCCTATAGCAACATATAGATGTCTCTACTGAACTAGATGACCAACACTTGTTGCCATGGTAACCACGCTAATCACAGATAGGCGCACTAACTTTCAATAATAGTAAGTAAGATGTTCCTATAGCAACATATAGATGTCTCTACTGAACTAGATGACGAACACTTGTTGCCATGGTGACCACGCTAATCACAGATAGGCGCACTCACTTTCAATAATAGTAAGTAAGATGTTCTTATAGCAACATATAGATGTCTCTACTGAACTAGATGACGAACACTTGTTGCCATGGTAACCACGCTAATCACAGATAGGCGCACTAACTTTCAATAATAGTAAGTAAGATGTTCTTATAGCAACATATATATGTCTCTACTGAACTAGATGACGAACACTTGTTGCCATGGTGACCACGCTAATCACAGATAGGCGCACTAACTTTCAATAATAGTAAGTAAGATGTTCTTATAGCAACATATATATGTCTCTACTGAACTAGATGACGAACACTTGTTGCCATGGTAACCACCGGGTACCGTATCCGTGTTGGCATTTTGCGAACTCTAATCACAGAGATATGGTTGGTTGGTTCCTTAGTTTAGGGGCTGCGACAACGCGGGCATGTAGCCCTGTGTACTTTGGATGTGTGTAGAATTCAAGTAAGGACTGCAGACGATAATTTCAAGTATTTCCTACTTTTGCTACCGTCTACGATACCTAGCTTGCGGACTTGTCTACTAGATGCCATCGTAGTCAGCACCTGGCAGAGAACGTTGGAACTAATATGAAGACGATGATGATGATCAGGTGCCTTTAAGTCAGCGTCGACTCTTCGCTACTGCATGGATGGACTGTATCCATATGATTCGGTCTTCAGCCATATACTTCAGATCCTTCACTGACATATTCATGTTGGATTTGATGGAGTCGATCTATCTCAATGCTGGCCGCCCTCGTCTCCGAGACCCTTCCACCTTTCGAAGCATAATTGTCTTTTCCAACGAATCAGAACGCCTCCAATACAGCGTTATCAATTCTAACCTACCGACAGCAGTGGCTACGCTCGCTAAAGCGCAGCGTTAGGCCATGGGGCCAGGCTCTCTGCTGACTGGATAGACGCCTGGGTTCGATCCCCACCGTCGGCCGTCCTTGAAATGGTTTTCCGTGGTTTCCCATTTTCAACACCAGGAAAATGCTGGGACGGTACCTTCTGATAGGCCACGGCTGCTTCCTTCCATATCCTTGCCCAATTTCATTCATCTTCATCCATTCCATCTCTCATCCCGACGCCCACGGGCGTCGACTAGAAAGACCTGCACTCGGCCTCTCAGGAGGCCACACGACAACAACAACAACAACAACAACAACAACAACATCAAAATCTAACCTACAAATTTTGGCTTCACACAAGTGTAATTAGTGGAAGGCTCCTTTTCATGCCATAAATCTATGACATGGGATCACCGGCTTTACTTCCCCTCCTACGGAAGGCACACTGAGGGATTTTAGAACTCTTATAAAAATCCGACGACTTCTGCAGGGTTTGAACCCAAGACCTTGGGCATAGAAGCTCAGCATGCTACCAACTACGCCACCGAAGCCAATAATCACAGAGAGACCCCCAGTCCTAAAATATATCCTTGTTAAAAAGAGGCTGAAAAGAACTTTAACACGTAGGGTACAAAACTGAACTAAAAGTCAATGATGATGGTAATGCAGAAATGTGTACAATAACTGTTAGGTGCGAGCTATAAACAGCTCCAATAACAGCCCACCACTATTGTTAAAACAGTATTGAGGTTTGGGGACGATATTAATGTATTGCAATCAGATCCAATCGACAACCATAGAGTGAGGTTAATATTGTGGGGAGGATTAGCTGAACACACACAGCATGTGGCCGAAACAATCACTGACGAATAACTCACATAACGTCATTATCGAGCGCCCAAATAGCCAGTTCATGACATTAAAATCAACAAGTAACATAACACAGCCATTGATAGAATAAGCCCAGTTCCTGGATAGACAATAGAAGATGGCGGGATTAGTATTTATTACGGCAATTTACGCATTCATTCTTGAAAATGGGAATTTGATACGGCTATAACAGGGAGAATTTAATCTTCCTGGTATACACTCATTCTAAATGGCCAGTATTTCACCTTTGAAATTGCGCCTCTCCATTTAGTTAGCTTCTATGTGTAATGATCATTTAGTTGGGCAACACGTTATATTGACAATTGCTTGCATTAATTACAAATGCACACACAATGTGCAAATTACAAAATACTTCAATTATACGAGGGCTGATCAAAAAATAAGTTGCACTTCCCAGTTATGGCCATTTATTACACCACCTATACAACAGCAACACGCCTATAATGGCATACAATGTAACGTCACCTTTCCACATAGTTCCCAAGAGACTCCAAATATTTCTGCGAACGCACAACCAACTTGCCGATGCCGGATGCATGGAAAGTTCCTCCAGCGTTCTGCAACCACACAAAGACAGCTGCCTTCACCTCCTCATCGGTCTGGAAACGTCGACCACCGTTCTGTCTAATGATCGCATTCACACTGTTGACATTGGCACGGGTCCTGGGCGATACGGGCCTGCCCTCGCGATATCCGTGCGTCCGGATTGGAATTGCTGACACCACTTTACGATCCCTTGCCGGGAAATGGCCCTCTCCGCATCCACAGCACTAATTTCACGATGAATGTCCGTGCAATTCTTCCTTTTGGCCCATAGGAATCGGATTGTCGCACGCACTTCATATTTGGAGTGAACGTCCAGTCGACGCCCCATTGCATTTGCCCGCTATTCACACCATACAAGACGAGACACCACAGCGACCTGCCAAAGAGACGTGTGGGCAGTGTGTGTCCCTTTCTCCGGTAAGTCCACGTTTGCGACACACAGCGCGCTGCTGCAGCGAGTTAGTGCAACTGACTTTCTGATCCACCTTCGTATAATAAAGAAATAGATGGGTTGATGGACAGTGGCGCATGAGAGCAAATGAGGACTTATACAACAAAATAGACCCTATCACAGCATCAATTAAGAAGAGACGACTACTATTCTACGGTCACCTCTTGAGGATGACTGATGATCGATTAACGAAAAGAATATGGAGTTTTATTAAGCCTAAGGCGTTGAGCCTCAGTGGCTTACGCAGCAGCACGCCGGTCTCTCACCGCTGGATCCGTGATTCAAATCCCAGTCACTCCATGTGAGATTTGTGCTGGACAAAGCGGAGGCATACAGGTTTTCGTCCGGGAACTCAGGTATTCACTGTCACAATTTAATTGCAGCAACACTCTCCACTATTATTTAATTTCATCTGTCATTTAATCATTGCCCCAGGGGAGTACGACAGGCTTCGGCAGCCGGTACAATTCATATCCTCGCCGCTAGATGAGGGCTTCGTTCATTCCATTCCCTGGCCCAGTCGGTCGACTGGAAGCAGGCTGTGGATCATTTTTATTAAGTCTAAGGCAACAAGGCCGAGATAGTTCGAGGAAAGTGAAAAAGATCTCAGGAAAATTGGTATTCCAGACCGAGAAATTCCTGACAGGAACACATTTAGAAGATTGGTCAACAATTACCAAAGTTTTAAAATGGTATCAACTTCTGGACAACGGAGAGGATTTTTGTCCGAAGAACATAAACAGGCACTCGTCGCTGGGGTCAGAAGATACTGGCAAGAAGTCAAAGCCGGAACAAGAACAAGACCTAGACACTAAAGTGAAGTTGGTTGTTACCACGCAGTCCATAGAGTCTCAACTCGTTGTATATATAAAAAAGAAAGCTTTCCCGTCGGTGAACACAAATTACATTAGGCGGGACGACAAGTAGCTTAATTATATGGCCTATCATGAGAAACATTACATAATAACACGCTGTTATGTACGAAAATGGGGGTACTTTAATTGGATGATATATTTCGAAAGTCAAGCGTTCATATTCAGGTCCTGTTCACTTAGGCTTAGTTAATTACGATGATTCACTGGTCAACAGTGATTTTGGTGCCGGGGCTTTTTAAGCTGATTTATATAAATTTGATGCCCTGTATTCAAACATGCCATTAGATTTTACCTAGCAGCTCTAGTTTATGAGATATCATATTTTTGTGAAATATGCATTACACTATCGTATCATGGTAATAAAAAAAAACTAAACACGGAATTGTCATTATTATATTATACAAATATAATTATATACAAACATAGAGGAAGAAGGGATGAATGAAACCAACCAGTCACTGAACACTTCGGAAGCTTCTTTTCCGTGAGGGCCGATAACCTAGATGTTAGGCCCCTTAAAACAACAATTATCATCATCATCATCATCTTTTCCGTGACATTCTTGAATGTATTTTGGAACAGTCCCTTTTTATGCTCCAGCAGTAATCTGCCATCATGTGCATGTTCCATCTTCCTTGGTGGCGATCCTCCACAGTTTTAATATCCTGGTGAAATCGTTCACCTTGTTCCTCACTGGTGTCTGCTAAATTTCCAGGAAAACGGTCTAAGTGGCTGTGAAAATAGTGTACCTTAATACTCATTTTGCACCCAAGGGATTTGAAACTGTTAAGCATCTCATTTACCAGTTCAACATATTTTTCAGCTTAGCGTTTGCCTAGAAAATGTTTTACAACTGACATAAATGTAGTCCAGGCATTTAGCTCAGATTCATTCATCGAATTTACGAAGTCAGGATCCTTAATGATTTGTCTTATTTGTGGGCAATAAAATATCCCTTCTTTAAGTATTTCCATACTCAAGTGAGGCATTTTATTTCCTATAAATGCAAAGCATGATCCGTTCTTATCAAGAGCATTCACAAACTGCTTCATACGGCTCAGCTTGATATGTAGTGGAGGAAAGATGATTTTCTCTCGTTCAACTAAGGGGTCGTTAATAACATTTTTTTCCCCCAACATCCATGTTGTATATCCTTCTTCTTATTCTTCTGCGCGAATGGGTCTCCTAGGACCACGCGGAATCAACACTTATTGGCCTTGATGTCTATTATGATTGAGAATTGCACAAAATGGACTTAGAACTGCACATTTCGTGTAAAATTACACATAAAAACAACACAGATCTAAAAAATAAAGGTATAGTGGAAAACGTATATAAAAAAAAAAAAATCTGTTAGAGGAAAGTTGATGTCATATTTAGATTCAGCGACCCAAGTATACCTAAAATCAGCTACAAAATCCCCGGCAGCAAAAAAAAAATCTTTTTTGTAGGCATGTGTTATGAATTACTCTAATGCACAAATGTACAGGGTGGGCGGGAAGTAACTACGTACTATTAAATGGCTGTTAAGTGTTTAATATTCATGGAATAATATTGGAAATAGCGGAAACATACAGAACATTAAATAGGATAGTGGTTTCTCATGCCGCGTAGTACCAACGGTGGCCGCGAGAGGCGGTACACTCAACAATAACAAAGATGGCCGATCGCCTGATAGTAAGAAAACGAGCACAGAATTCTTCGCGCTATGAGGTGTGGAATTCGATCGTACTTTGCCAATCGGCACAATTGCCATTACTGACGAGAGAAGTACCCCAGCTCGAACGGCGAAAACCGACTGAAAGTGGGTTTAAAGTATACAGTTGTATCTATGCCAATAGCTATCAATGCCATTCATCTGTAAAAGTACGTGTTCGGTCGCCAGCGCCATCTGAATATGTGATAATGTGATCACCGTGGCATTGGAGTTTGGACTATTGCAATGCGGGAACATTGTAAATAATGGAGTATGTCTACATGTTGCCCTTGTTAAGGGTGCGTACTGTTCCATTCCGCTGTGTTTCAATCACTTCATTGAAACTCCACATTTACACTTCGACGTCGAATGAAGGACAACACAGTAGCTTCTATTGTAGGAAAGATGACAATGTCAACACGGTACTGCATGTGTTAAGACTTCTTGTTGAAAGCAAGTGTTCAACCCTTTGCCAGATGATACTGCGACACATCTGATTCTTGTTAATATAATGGTCCGAATTGCCTGTTGCACGGTAGTTTCTGCTGCGAATTGTGTTTCTGCAATCTTTTTGTAATGTTACCAAATATATGCTAAAGGTCTAACCAATTGCTAGGAATGGATTTACCCTAATATAATGGTCCTAATTGCCTGTTGCACGCTAGTTTCTGCTGCAAATTGTGTTTCTGCAATCTTTGGACGCTGTAACTTGCAAACATTGTTTGTACACTAATGCGGGGTTTTACAGATAAATGCCGTGATGGGTAGTAGAATAGACATATCTTCGTATGTTAAGCGCACTGTCAGTCGGTTTTAGCCGTTCGAGCTGGGGTACTTCCCTCGTGAGTGGCACAGAGTGCTGGAGTTATGGTGGAGAAGATGAAGTCTCGTCCAAAGGTCACAGTGTGGTGTGGAATAACGGCAACACATGTCATCAGCCCATATCTCCTGCGTGACACAATCAACAATTCACAGGGAACGAGTAGGGGAGTAGTGAGAGTTCTGCCCCCCCACTCCCAATGCGAGCCAATAACTCCCGAATCCGTGGTCGGAGATTCACGAATGAGGTGTCGTTGGACTCGAGCTGACGGGGGCTTTGCTATGGACCACTCGTTATATTTTTTTTAAAAATTGAAAATTTTTGTTTTTGAAAATAGACGATAGTTAAAAAACCAAACATGATAGAACGTTGTGCAATAGCTTAAACGAACGATCTTTATGTCCTTTATTTTTATAATAAAACGTTTAAATTTTTTATGTTTTTTTGAAAAAAGTGTAATTTTGAAATTCTTATATTTTGGAAACTAAAGAGTTTACAAAATAAATTGTTTGACATAAATGAATGGCCCTGACCTCCTCTACCAGCAAAATAAATTTCAAGCCTCTAGGACTAAAACTGTGCAGTAGGGGAGTAGTGAGATTTCTAAATAGTGACACGAGCAGTTCGGCTACGCTGACCTTTTATGTATATTTCGCGAAACCATGGGCATGCGACATATCGTTGGACTCGGTCTGACGTGCTCTTTCCTATGGACCATTCGTTATATTTTTCAATTTTTTTTGAAAAATTTTGGATAATAGGTGATAGTTTGAAAACCAAACATGATAGAACGTTGTGCTATGATGCAAACGAATGGTCTCTATGTCCTTTATATTTTATAATAAAACTTTTTTATTTTTGATGTTTTTTTGCAAACAGTCCAATTTTGAAATTCCTATATTTTGGAAACTAGGAACTTTACAGAAAAAATTGTTTGACATAAATGAATGGCCCTGACACCCTCTACCCGCAATATAAATTTCAAGCCTCTAGCTTTAAAACTGTGTAGTAGTGCTAGAATGGGGGTTCTGAGTCGCCCCCTACTTTCATATAAACTTTGCCGATATCTCCCGAAGGCGTGGTCGGATTTTAACGAACGAGGTATTGTTGGCGTTGGGATGACGTTCTCTTAGGTAAGCATGTGTGTTGGTATTTTAAAAAAAAAATGCTTGTTTTTCTGGATTGGCACTATTTTGTAAACGGTGAATCGGAAAAAAGTTTGTTTGACGTTAATGAAAGGTGGGTATGCCCTCTAGGCGGACAGCAAGTTTCAAGGGTGTAGGAGGAAAAACAAAATGATAGCCTACTTTCTCGCGAACATTGGTGATCATTGGCGAACGGATGGTCGGATTTTAACAAATGAGGTGTCGTTGGACTCGAGCTGACGTCCTCTTTCCTATAGACCATTCGTTATATTTTTGATTTTTTTGAAAAATTTTGTTTTTAAAAGTAGGCGATAGTTTGAAAACCAAACATGATAGAATGTTGTGCCATAGTTCAAACCAATGGTCTCTATGTCCTTTATTTTTTATAATGACACTTTTTTATATTTTGAGATTTTTTGAAAACCATAAAAAAATTATTTTTACTATTTTGGAAACTAACACGTTGACAAAAAATTTGCTTAACATAAATGAAAGATCCCTATCCCCTCTACCATGAAAATAAATGTCAAGTCTCTAGGACCAAAAAAACTATGCATTTTTTATTTTTTATTTTTAAATAAAAGCGTGTTTGTAGACAGAGAGCCGGTAGCGCTTGACGTATGTTCCAACGAGGCTATGACTGAGCATGGTGGATACGGGAAATGGCTATTTCGACGGGGCGATGAATGGCAAAACGAGGGGTTGCTTTTCGATATATTTTCCTATGACGAATGAATGAAGGCGAATATTTTAAAATGTGACAAGCATGCTAAGATTTTTTCCCCTGAAGGGGATCTTCAACGTTTTAGTTAACGGTGATGAGCGAGATCGCTCTCTGACACAACAGACGGTTGTAGGATATGACCAAGTGATTCTTAGACGTTGGCGATCTCGGTGACCGTGCCCGGAAGAAATTAATAGCTATTTTGGTGGGATGGCGGGGGCAGCTTATGACGGTTGGTTTTGTGACGTTTCCTATGACGGATAGAGGCGAATATTTGAAAATGTGTTAAGTGTGCTAGGATTTTTTTACCCCTGAAGGGGATCTTTAACATGCTAGTAAACGGTGATAAGCGAGACTGCTGTCTGGCACAATAAATGGTTCTAGAATATGGAAACCTATAACATTTGCTCGACCAAGTCATGTGCATGTACGCAAAGAGCCAAAACGGTACGGTCATTGGCCTGAAATGTTATAAACTAAATATTGAACTGGGTAAAGTCATGTGTTTTAGGATGAAAGTATGTGGTTAACATGATCATGTATTGAGGATGGCCGCTTGCTAGTAATTATTATTACAGTAAAATGTTTAATAATAATAATAATAATAATAATAATAATAATAATAATAATAATGGTGGCATAATGGGAGTGATATGCGCAATACATTGGATTCACCAAGTGAATCCAACTAGCCTCTGTCACTCCAACTCCAACATGTAACCTACCCGAGGTGCCACTGTTAAGCCGAGCAACCTAGTGGAAGGTTGGGTAACCAATCTCAGCGGGAAACTATGACGGCGAGCCGATCAGTGTTGGGGGAAATGCAAAGATGGTCAACAGTTACAACGGCGGAAGAGGAAAATAATTCCCAACGGCGAAGAAGGTGGAAGAACTATCTTTGATGCAACTTAAATCCATTAGTGTCTGTACTGGTATCCAGCGGCTAATGGTCAGCGTCTGTTAGCTCAGTGAGCTCGGCTGGAAACACGATGTTCCAAAGGCCTCAACAACCTCTGGTCCTATATGGTCCTGGCACTCGCCAGGCCAAAAAAATCAAGTACAAGCAAAAATGAACTGTGCAAGCAATCACAACTCTACCCCAGGTGGTACCCAATCCACCCGTCCACAATCGGCAACTGGACTTTCGGATTCTGGGGAGTCCAGGCAAGCGCAGCTGAGAGAGTCGGAGATCTCTGGTCACCTTCCCTACAAACAGAAAACATTCATTGGAACACTAAACATTAATACCCTAATTCAAATTGGAAAATTATACAATCTCACGCAAGAAATCGACAGACAAAAAATTCTCATTCTTGCTCTTCAAGAAACTAGAATGACTGACAACGAAACTATGGACTATGGAAATTACCGCATTTTCAAGAGCAAAACATTACAGAGAGTCGCGAAAGGTGCACCAATCTTCGGAATGGCTTTTCTTGTCCACAAATCCATAATTAACTCTGTCAAAGAAGTCACACCCGTTAATGATCGAATTATGACGATGCGCATCCAGAGCGCCAACAAGAAATACACTCTTGTCAATGCTCATGCACCTACTAACATCGACAACAAGAAAAATCCTGAAAATGTTGAAAAATTTTGGAAAAAAATGGAAAAAATTATGAGTAACATCCATCAAGATGACGTGAAAATCCTGATGGGAGATTTCAATGCCCAACTTGGCAAAGAAAAAATCTATCGAAAAATCATTGGGAAAAATTCTGCACACCAAAATACAAACAGCAATGGCACGCGATTGGTAGACATTTGTCATCAATTCAATCTCAAGATATGTCTACGCATTTCAGAAAACCTGCACACAAACAGAAAACTTGGCGATCTCCCATTCAACATCTCGGTGAATACCAAATTGATCATGTTGTCATCTCCCATGCACACTATAGAACCATCCATGACGTTCAAGTCCGACGAGGGGCAAACATTGATTCAGACCATTATCTCACAAGAATCAAAATGAAATTTTCACCTAAGAGGGTTCATAAAAAAATATACTACATCCCAAAATTTGACACATCCAAAAATCCAGACACAAAAATCGCAGAAGAATGGGATAAAGAACCAGTGAACAATTGGACGGACTTCTGCAGCAAAATTATCAGAAAAGCCAAAGAACTGATTCCACTAAAAAAGAAAGCAAAACACCCCTGGTGGAATTCCAACTGTGATCAAGTCATTACTGATCGACGAATCGCATTCCAAAAATACAATAGCCACAAATCTCCAGAAACTTTACAACACTTTCTCGGCGTCCGCAAACAGGCAACCAAATTTATCTGGACAACTAAACGTAATTTTATAACTAAGCAACTTCAGGAATCACAACAGTCGAGATTTTTATAAAACCTTCGGGAACAGAATTAAAGGTTACACACCGCAAAATTTGACTTTCAAGAAACAAGACGGAAGTCTCGCACTCACTAACCAAGAAAACTGTGAAGAACTAGCACGTTATTTTTCTGACCTCCTCAATTGTCCTGAACCACCTGAGCGATTTATACACACAGTCCCAGAACACATACGACCCGAAGCCAAACCTCCAAAGCAAGAAGAAATCCATCACCACATCAAAAAACTCAAGAACGGAAAGACATCAGGAGAAGACAGAATCATCGCAGAACTATTGAAAAATCTAGGACCACGATCACTACAGGAAATCACACAGATCATTCAGGACATTTGGCGAAGTGAAAAACTACCGGACGAATGGAAATGCGCACTCATCCACCCACTCCACAAGAAAGGAGATAAATCTGATGTAAATAACCACAGAGGAATTTCCCTCTTACCCATCGCTTATAAAATCCTCTCTTTTACAACGCACGCAAGAACAACTCGAGCCACTCATCGGTGAATATCAGGCTGGCTTCAGACCAAACAGATCAGCCGTCGAACAAATCTTCAATCTGAAATCCACCTTGAAACTTCGAGCGCACGAAATTTCCCAACCATCTGTACATTTGTCGACTTTCAGAAGGCTTATGACTCCATTGATCGAAAATCTCTTTTTAATGTACTCGAAGAAAACCATCTCGATCCGAAGACGAGACGACTCATCCAACAAACCTTAACCGACACAATTTCCAAGGTAAATTCATTGGATAGATCTCCCAACCTTTTCCCATTAGAACTGGTGTTCGGCAGGGTGATGGACTTTCTCCATTGCTGTTCAACATCGTTCTCGATAAGGTCATCAAAGAATGGGAAAAAGAATTAAAAAGTCGCAACATATGGAAACCTGTCGTGTTAGGAAGACAGAAGGATAATATCAATGTTACATGCTTAGCTTTCGCTGATGATTTGGCAATCCTCTCCGGAGATGAACGAACGGCAATTCACCAGATTGAAGTCCTCAAAGAATGTGCTGGGAAAGTAGGGTTGCAAATCTCCTTCACAAAAACTGAATTCATGGCTACCAAACACATTGAAACCCAAACTTTGGTAACAAAATACGGTTCAATCAACAAGGTTAATGATTTCAAATACTTAGGTGAAATTATTGAACCTATAGGCACAGAAAGAATAGCACAAAGAACTCGAGAACTCAAAATGCGGAAAGCATAGGGGAAAACCGCAGACATCTACAACAAAAAATGCATGAGCATTAACACTAAAATTCGACATTACGCGACGGTCATCAAATCCGAAACACTCTACGCCAGTGAAACCTTAAACCTCAATTATAAAGGGGATCTTGAAAACATCAAGAAAGCTGAAAGGAAAATTATCCGAAAAATTCTTGGCCCAAGACTTACAGATGAAGGATATCGTTTACAATCGCACAAGATCACAGAAAAATATTCAAGTATTGAAACCGATTTCCGTAAACGACGCTTGAAATTTTATGGACACATTATGAGGCTAGATGACAACCGATTAACAAAGAAAATATTGATGTACTCACAAAAATTAAAGACGACAACGGTTTGGATTAAACAAGTCCAAACGGATCTCAATAACGCCAACATCACACCCACAGATATCGAAGACCGCAAAACTTTCAGACATAAGATCTACACTTGGGAAGCTGCATCAGAAGATAAGCCCAGCAGACCTAGGGGAAAATGGACTGACGAACGTCGAGCTAAACATAGCGACATGATGAAAGAATTCTGGAAGAACAAGAGAAATAAGAGCAACAGATCATAACTTGCTTTATGTGAACCTGTATGGGTCGAAACATACTAAATAAATAAATAATAATAATAATAATAATAATAATAAGACACACACACACATGTTTTGAATGCTAACACGCACACAGTCCAGCTCACTGGTGACTGAATATTGTACCTAGCCAGAGGACTCGTGAGAGCTGTTGCTGGTGCTGACGAGGCAGGAATGTCTACGTCAGCAGGAAGTGTGATATCAGTTTACTGGCCTCGTGGTGGCTAGCAGGAGTGCTGTTTAAGCAGGGACCGCCATTTTGGTTCTGAGACAGTAGGACTACCGATGTATAAGAGGTAGCCATTTTGGTTCCTTGTTAAAAACATGAAACTAGTATAAGGTACACGAATCTTATTCAGATTGAGGAATGTGAAGAGGCGTGGGAACACGTGCGAGAGAGAGACAGAGAACCATTCAAGGTCAAAACGCTGCGAAAATACAACTTTTTCTGTTGCTAGGCTAACTGATAACGATTGCGTTAGTCATGCACTTGCCATTTTAGCACACGGACGTATACAGTAAAACTGTGAAAGAAAAAACCTTTTATTTTTTTGGTAAGTACCTATGAATGATTATTTTTATAATGTCATGCTAATGAACCTTAAATTTGTAGTTATTGATTAGGTAATAATTGATTTTTAATTTATTTGTTTGCAGATAATCGGTATACCTTACATGTCTGAGATACAAGAAACCAGTTTACTTTTGAGCCCACTAGAAGGAAACAGCAAGAAGCCACTGCAAGTGAAGGTGGGATTATTTCTTTCAACTAACTTGTTTCATTTTTTGTTTCATATTTTATTTTATGAAATGCATGTATTAACCTGAATTTAGGTATTTATAACGGTTTATTTTATTTATTTTTAGAAACTTGGAAAGAAAAGCATTACCGCCGTATCAGTCGCTGAAAACCCAAGACGCAGTAAAGTGCAACCATTGTTTCCAGGCAGTGAACTATTTAAAACTCAGGTAAGCCCAACATAAAATGCTATTCCATTTTACCACTACTGAAAACTCATAGACAAAAAATAATAATTACCTGTACATGATTAGGACGATGATTGCTTTCTTGATTAATGACTATGTATTGAGCCCGTCAGAGGAGCTGCCAGGATAGCCAACAACCGCAATGACTTCCCTAACATCTCATCCGTCGGACCTAACTGCTGTGAGGATCAGGTGAACTTCCAAATAGGCCAAAGCGGCACGAGAAACTGTAGTCCACGGGGATCGTGGTACATGGTGACGAAGGTCATAGACTGTCCAAGGAAAGGTTCACCTTAAAAACTAGACTGAGAAAAGAAACATCCAGACTTATGTAAAACACCGTGAAAATTTATTGTAAATTTGACAAACCCCTATCCTAGTTCGGAGGGTTTCTATCGGCTAATCCGCAAGCTAATAAATAATCAAAAATAAAGGGCAGGTCCCTACCTGAGAAGTTACAGTAAACCCTCGCGAAAGATCTGTCTCACGATAATAAAACAACAACAGCAACACTAGGAAAATGGTACGACGCAAATCCCTAGGTCAAGTTACAAGATCAAGCTAATATCGGAATTTACATTTAACAGGGTAGCAAAACAAATCTAAGTTAGGATGATACCATCTCCACATTTACATTTAACGTTAATTCATCTAGCTAAGTCCTATCAATTAATAACAAAATTTACGGCGATGACGTCCGTAATATCAAACAATTACATTCAAAGCTAAGTGACCAGCCATAAAAAAAACATCTAAGACATCCTTACAACTAGGTGCTAGTTATCACACAAAAGGGTAACATTGAGGATTCATACACTTTTACATCATTAAATAAATAATAAGAGACCACAGTTTTATTCAAATGCCTGCCTACACCTTGGTTTACTCTTTGTAAGCCATAGTCATCTAATGTGTGTAGTTACGGTGACGACTGCGTAGTGAAGACTACGTCTAACATCGTATGGCCTGCGCTCCACCAGCTACGAACTCAGGCTTCGAGCAGGCTCCAGTCACAACAAAAAGTGTCAGCTGGTCTAAAGTCATTTCCTCCAGGATATACCTTCATTAGCACGGCTATGTCAGCAGGTTCCAAATGCAAATGAACAAGGTTAAGCAGAAAAGATTCGTTAGTTAGCTTTTGTTTATCAAAATTATGCGTTTTATTATTAAGATATCGGTTTAGGTTATCGTTGGTTTATGGCGAATAATACTGACAACCCTGGGCACGGAGCGTGTCCCCTGAGATCATCTCAGCCAAAAAGCCTCGACTCAAAGGTCGGAATACAATCAACGAGTAATAACAACTCGGACACACAATAACACAAGTTACCAGCGGCGCACAGCTCGCGTTCAATAACTCTGGGACGGGCCTGGACACAATCAGTTACCCTCCCTAAATATCTGGTCCACGGGAACATCCCGGACATGGTACACAAAAATACCTTCATACATGAAAAACCTCCCTAGCGGGGCTAGCCTACAACGTACTATAGAAACCTGACATAACTGTACTCATCAAAACAACGGTACACGCAACAGCGTTTAACTAACAAATGACAATCTACAGAACATATGATCAGATACAAGAATGGACACTGGGTTCCATAAGCTATAACTGCAATGAAAGGGAAAGTGAATGCTAAAAGCATTCTGTCCTATGTTAATATCAGTCCGTCTCACTTAGAAGCATGCGCTCTCACACGGGCGCTGGGTCACAAACCTGTTCGTGTCGCCGCAGGCTACAAAATTCCAGCGCTGATAGACACAACACACTAACTAGGCCGGCAATTTAAGCAAGATAATAACTGTAAAACTGGCCTCATAATAATACCTTTACCATAGGTTATAAACCTCGAAGAATATGTGCATAAAAAGCACGCTATAAATCTGAATACAATCATATAACTCTGTCTTTCATAACAAAGACGTTTAAAAGGTAGCAATGTCACTCATTGCTGGAGCTCTCTGCTCTCAAAGATAAAATACACTTCAGTAGTTGCTTGTATCAAATATCAAATAAACACGTGTCAACACACTTGACACTAACAAAATAATAATAATTGTGGCGCAAATACCACTCTCTGCTGGATCTGCTTAATGATACGTTGGGAACTGTGTTCGATGCTGGACAACAACGAAACATCCCTATTACTCATAAGGTCTACACTTGACCTGGATGGCTTCTGAGCTCATCTCAAATGAAATATAATGCAGTTACAAAACTGGTAATTACAGTCGATTACCCAAATGATACGACTACTCTAACGAAGTCAGGGGTATAACATAGACTGGTTGCCAAAAGTGCAGATAAAGAAAAATGACTATGGCATCTGATTGCCATAACTAGAGTCTGCAAAGACTTGAAAAATCACCCCAGATAGGGTTAAGCAAAGTAGCCTCAAAATGACTACAGTCACGTTTAGCAATAGACAGAAATTGGCGTTCTACGACGTCCATCAACCTGCACCAGGGTTGACCAAAATGTCAGACCCAAGGGTGACTCACAATCACTGCAAATAAATGACATCTAATTAGACTAATTGCATTCCCTACCTATGAAATGGCTGTCACTAAGTTCGGTTGGTTCACAAACTACACTAATCTAACTATACCACCAGAAACTAGAACAAGGAAGGGTGTACAAACTCACGATATGAAGGAGCCCACACTTAGCTCTCTGTCTAACGACAAGGGTTGAACAAAAGCACCTCTGGCTTTCAGGATTGGCATCGTCCTCATCAGAACTTCCATCTGGTCTCTCCCAAAGACCAGGGTTCGGTCTGTCCCTGTAGTTGACCTCGTGAATGGACTGGACATGCCTAGGAAAGGCATCCTCGGTTCCTTCCTTCTCGTTCGATGTTCTAGAAGTTCCATAATCAAGCTCGTCCCATCCGAGACATCTCCCTCATACCATAATGGTATTAGCCCATGGTCTCGGCCTCGAACATGGTGTTGAAAAAGTTGACCACGTGGGCGGTAGTATAAGACTTGTAGTGGTTCATTATTATCACTTGAAAATTACAGTATTCGTCGTAGATATCACAGGCTTTAAATATAACTGGTAACACAGCCTTCGTAGATGTAAATGATAAATGGCCATGCACTGTTCTGCGGTTCCACACGTGTACAGACGCTACTTTTTCTATCACGTGGCATCCGTGAAATGGGCGTCGTTTTATTATAGATAAATTCACTGTAGCAATTCACGTATAATGTACTTTTATTATCACACTTCTCTAAAGTAATAATTTCACATTTACCTGTATATTTTCGCACCAGGCTCTCGGCCCTCCACAAACACGTGGGTGAAAAAATGTGGTGCTACAGAAATGTCGTAAATTTCACAATACTTGCCAAATAATCCATTTTACTGTACGGGTTGATCACTGCACATCAACAACAGTGGTTCGTAGTATAATTTGTGCTCGATGGCACTTGATAATGATTCCTCGCTGAAAAACGGACTGTTTGCCACGTCTAACACGACGGATATAATTACACGCCTACACAGGGCGGATTCTCCAGACGTAGTGCAATATAATTCACTATACAATTCGTGTTGATCACTGCACATCAACAACAGTGATTCGTAGTGTATTTGTGCTCGATGGCACCCGATAATGATTCCTCGCTGAAAAGCGGACTGTTTGCCACGTCTAACACGACGGATATAATTACACGCCTACACAGGGCGGATTCTCCAGACGTAGTGCAATATAATTCACTATACAATTCGTGTTGATCACTGCACATCAACAACAGTGATTCGTTGTGTAGTTGTGCTCGATGGCACTTGATAATGATTCCTCGCTGAAAAGCGGACTGTTTGCCACGTCTAACACGACGGATATAATTACACGCCTACACAGGGCGGATTCTCCAGACGTAGTGCAAGGAACTGCGTTCCTCGTGGAAGCAAGTCGTCAAACTGAGTCGTTGAGCGACTACTTACATTCCTATTTGCGTATCTGCAATGATATTACCTTACCTTAAAGTGAAAAAAACATTCTCCAAAATGTTTCAATAATACTGAATGACGAAATGGAATATTCTGAGTCTCGTAGAAAGATAAAATTGATTAATAAGACCTCAGATAAATAATTAGCAGACTTCACCAAAGTCAAAAGTGCGATTCTCCGCTACTTCAAAGAGAATTGTATGAGCTCTCAGCTTCTCGTAGCTTTTTGGGTGTGTTCAAAGGTAGTACATCCCATCATAAATGTGCTGTCATGAAAAATATCACATGAACCTTAGCTCAGCGGGTTCAGTATTGGCAACCGGTACAAGACCATATTGGATTTTCTAAAAAACAAAAATTTTAATTTAACTGACATGTCGTTCCCTATAATAATAATAATAATAATAATAATAATAATAATAATAATAATAATAATAATAATAATAATAATAATAATATCGTATGGCCTGGGGTGTCGGGTGCAAGCTTTGTTATTTGACACACAGAGGGTAGCTTGCATGTCGAATTTAGTTGTTCCTTGACTATGAAAGTCAAGGAGGTTAGATGTTAGATATCTAATCTCCTTAAACTCTATAGCGCTTTCTAGTAGAAAAATGAGGAACTTTGTACCGTATGAGCTCAACGAATATTCACAGGTTTGAACATGATAATCTGAACAAAATGACATGATATTATTATTTTTGTTTATGTATTGGTTAAAGGGGAATGTAAATGACTGCAGCTTTCTTTTCTTTCTTCGACTTTTCCCAATTAATTGGGGTCACCGGAGCCAACCAGGCTCATTTTGGTTTTGGACAGGGATTTAAGACCGTATGCCCTTCCTGACGCCACGTGATTTTTCAGGTGAAAATTCCACCCCTCTGTCACCGGGATTCGAACCCCGGCCGTCCGGGTGAAAGACGAGCAGCTAAGCCACTGCGCCATCACGCTCCACAAATGACTGCAGCTTTATAAAAATAAAATAAGTGCATGGGTTACTGTTAGTGCCGATATACAGTTTATTATAATTTTATGGTGTTTTGATATATTAATGCCAATTAACGTTAAAGTTTTATTTACAAGTATTGATTGATTGAGTGATTGGTTATTTTGTTTGCTTTTAGGTGTCGTCATGCGCCATTAACGTAATGAACAGACAGTGAACAAGCATACATTGTGCTTTAAAGTACTCTGTGCAAAGTTAATAACTTACAATAAGAAAAAGTTTTATTATAACACCTGGCGTTTGTACCAAATTCAACAAGTGAGCAAGTTGGTTTACCACGTGGGTTAAATTTAAAATCAGAACATGACCGTTGGTTAACATTTGAATCCTGGCCTGTAGGCTTTTTGTCGACACATGAACTTGCAAAAGCCGTTTTTTTCTACTTGAACCGAGAAGATGTGCTGCGCTGTGTGTTTTGTCGTATTGAACTTTCACACTGGGAAGAAGGGGATAATCCCTTTAGAGACCATTTGCGATGGTCTTCTTGTTGTCCTTACATGCTTGCAAAACAAGTGGGTAACATACCCGTGTATTCATTTTACCGAACCACAAGACCATTGGCCGCTACTTAAGTTGCTGAATCACAATTAAATAATAATAATAATAATAATGATGTATTACCAGCCAACAACCGTAGTGTCGATATATGTGGTCCATATGCCATAGACAGTGTTGAATTGGCATGTGCTTTTGAAAAATTGGGAGTTTGCAAGACTAAAACACTAGCACACCCTGAGTACAGCTCTGTTGAAAGACGTTTAGAATCTTATAAAAATGTTTGGCCATTAATATTAAAACACCTTACCAAACAGCTAAGTGAAGCTGGAATTTTTATACTGGTGAAGGGGATAAAACAATATGTTTTTATTGTGGACAAGCTGTACCCGGCAAGCGCTGCAATGCCAATCAAAGAAAGTGTTGGCGTTGAAATTCTGTTTCTTGAAGTGCTTTTGGATACACAACATGTTAACTGCCTCTAAGCTATCATACACACATCAAAAAAAGTTTTGCATCACCTCGGTTCCAAGAGTTCCGGAACCGTTAAATACAAAGGGAATAGAGATCAACACAAACAACATTTCAGCTCGTTTTATTGCTCATGAGACCCACACATTGCATGTTGTACCATCATACAGCTAGACTTTCAGCATTTGTGGTCCAGATTGCAGTACACACCACTACCTCTAATACCCAGTAGCACGTCCTCTTGCATTGATGCATGCCTGTATTCGCCGTGGCATACTATCCACAAGTTCATCAAGACACTGTTGGTCCAAATTGTCCCACTCCTCAACGACAATTCGGCGTAAATCTCTCAGAGTGGTTGGTGGGTCAAGACGTCCATAAACAGCCCTTTTCAACATATCCCAGGCATGTTCGATACGGTTCATGTCTGGCGAACATGCTGGCCACTGTAGTCGAGCGATGTCGTTATCTTGAAGGAACGCATTCACAAGATGTGCACGATGAGGTCGAGAATTGTCGTCCATGAAGACAAATGCCTCTCCAATATTCTGCCGATATGGTTGCACTATGGGTCGGAGGATGTCATTCAGGTATCGTAAAGCCGTTTCGGAGCCTTCCATGACCACCAGTGGCGTACGTCGGCCCCACATAATGCCACCCCAAAACATCAGGGAACCACCACCTTGCTGCACTCGCTGGACAGTGTGTCTAAGACGTTCAGCCTGACCAGGGTGCCTCCAAACACGTCTCCGACGATTGTCTGGTTGAAGGCATATGCGACACTCATCGGTGAAGAGAACGTGATGCCAATTCCATGGGGTCCATTCAGCATGTTGTTGGGCCCATCTGTACCGCGCTGCATGGTGTCGGGGTTGCAAAGCTGGACCTCGCCATGGACGTCGGGAGTGAAGTTGCGCATCATGCAGCCTATTGCGCACAGTTTGAGTTGAAACACGACGTCCTGTGGCTGAACGAAACGCATTATTCAACATGGTGGCATTGCTGTCAGGGTTCCTCCGAGCGGCAATCCGTAAGTAGCGGTCATCCACTACAGTAGTAGCCCTTGGGCGGCCTGAGCGAGGCCTGTCATCGACAGTTCCTGTATCTCTGTACCTCCTCCATGTCCGAACAACATCGCTTTGGTTCACTCTGAGACGCCTGGAAACTTCCCTTGTTGAGAGCCCTTCTTGACACAAAGTAACAATGCGGACGCGATCGAACTGCGGTATTGACCTTCTAGGCATGGTAGAACTACAGACAACATGAGCAGCGTACCTTCGTCCTGGTGGAATGACTGGAACTGATCGTCTGTCGTACCCCCTCCGTCTAATAGGCCCTGCTCATGCATGGTTGTTTACATCTTTGAGCAGTTTTAGTGACATCTATGAACAGTCAAAGGGACTGTATCTTGGATACAATATACACAGTCAACGTCTATATGCCGGAGATCTGGGAACCGAGGTGATGCAAAACTTTTTTTGATGTGTGTAAAATGGATTTTCTAATTTAGAACCATTCGAGGGAGCGTGCACAACAACTTTCAAAAAGTTTCATCGCTGTCACTCATTTGTTGAATCTAATCGTACGCTACCTATTGTGAAATGGATTTACTAAGTCGAAACCCTTCCCTGGCGTGTACAGAATGACTCATCAATGATTCATCGCAATCGGATGAATGGTATATGCACGTATAGGGGTTTTTGTTTAAACGATTCGTGCGCTGTCACTCATTTGTTGAATCTACTCGTGCGCTACCTATTGAGAAATGTATTACTAAGTCGAAGCCCTTCCCTGGCGTGTACACAATAACTCATCAAGGTTTCATCGCAATCGAAGAATGTTATATGAACGCAATAGGGAATTTTGTTGAAAAGCTTCGCGCGTCGTCACCCATTTGTTGCATCTACTCTTGCGCTACTTATTGTGAAATGGATTTACTAAGTCCCCTTCCCTGGCGGGTACAAAATAACTGATCAATGTTTCATCGCAATCGGATGAATAGTATATGAACGCATACCTGATTTTGTTTAAACGATTCGCACTCCGTCACTCATTTGTTGAATCTACTCGTGCGCTACCTACTGTAAAATGTATTTACTAAGTTAGAAACCGTCACGTAAGTGTCCACAACATCTCACCCAAGTCTCATCGCTATCGTCGTTCATTTGTCGAATCTACTCGTGTGCTACCTACTGTGAAATGTATTTACTAAGCCAGAAACCTTCCTTGGAGTGTCAACCATATTTCACCCAAGTTTCACCGCTAACGGCAGAATGGTATATGACCTTATACGGGACTTTGTTGAAACGCTTCGCGCGTCGTCCCTCATTTGTTGAATCAACTTGTGCGCTGCATATTGTATAGGGGATTTACTAAGCCAGAAATTTTCCATGACGTGTACACAACATCTCACCCAAGTTTCATAGGTACGGACGAATGGTACATGTATGCATACGGGACTTAGTTGAAACGCTTCGCGTGTCGTCGCTCATTTGTTGATTCTACTCTTGCGCTACATATTGTAATATGGATGTACTCAGCCAGAAACCTTCCCTGGAGTGTACACAACATCTCACCCAAGTTTCATCGCAATCGGATGAATGGTATGTGAACGTATACGGGACGTTGTCGAAACGCTTCGCGCGTAGTCACTCATTTGTTGAACATAAACGTGCGCTTCGTATTGTAAAATGGATTTACTTAGCCAGAAACCTTTCCTGGAGTGTACACAACAATTCACCAAACATTTATCACTATCAGACGAATGGTATATGACTTTATACGGGACTTTGCTGAAACGCTTCGCGTGTCATCGCTCATTTGTTGAATCTACTGGTGCGCTACCTATTGTAAAATGTATGTACTAAGCCAGAAACCTTCCCTGGAGTGTACACAGCATCTCACCCAAGTTTCATCGCTATCGGATGAATGGTATATGAAATTAAATGGGACTTTGTTGAAACGCTTCGCGCGCCGTTGCTCATTTGTTGATTCTACTCGTGCTCTACCTATTTTTAAAGGGATTTACTAAGCTAGAAACCTTCCCTGGAGTGCACACAAAATCTCAGCCTAGTTTCATCGCTATCGGACGAATGGTATATGAACGCAAACGTGACTTTGTTGAAATGCTTCGCGCGTCGTAGCTCATTTGTTGAATCTAATCGTGCGCTGCCTATTGTAAAGTGGATGTACTAAGCCAGAAAATTTCCCTGCAGTGTACACAACATTTTACGCAAGTTTCATAGCTATCGGACGAATGGTATATGAATGCATTCTGGACTTTGTTGAAATGCTTCGCGCATCGTCGCTCATTTGTTGAATCTACGCGTGCGCTACCTATTGTAAAATAGATTTACTAAGTCAGAAACCTTCCTTGGAGTGTACTCAACATCTCACCCAAGTTTCATCGCTATCGGACGAATGGTATATGAATGCATACGGGACTTTGTTGAAATGCTTCGCGCATCGTCGCTCATTTATTGAATCTACGCGTGCGCTACCTATTGTAAAATGGATTTACTAAGTCAGAAACCTTCCTTGGAGTGTACTCAATATCTCACCCAAGTTTCATCGCAATCGGACGAATGGTATATGAACACATACGGGACTTTGTTGAAATGCTTCGCGCATCGTCGCTCATTTGTTGAATCTACGCGTGCGCTACCTATTGTAAAATAGATTTACTAAGTCAGAAACCATCCTTGGAGTGTACTCAACATCTCACCCAAGTTTCATCGCTATCGGACGAATGGTATATGAACACATACGGGACTTTGTTGAAATGCTTCGCGCATCGTCGCTCATTTGTTGAATCTACGCGTGCGCTACCTATTGTAAAATGGATTTACTAAGACAGAAACCATCCTTGGAGTGTACTCAACATCTCACCCAAGTTTCATCGCAATCGGACGAATGGTATATGAACACATACGGGACTTTGTTGAAATGCTTCGCGCATCGTCGCTCATTTGTTGAATCTACGCGTGCGCTACCCATTTTAAAATGGATTTACTAAGTCAGAAACCTTCCTTGGAGTGTACTCAACATTTCACCCAAGTTTCATCGCAATCGGACGAATGGTATGTGAATGCATAGGAGACATACACACACACCCACAGACAAACTATCACGTAAGATTGATTTTTATATATATAGATTTGCTTTAAAGGATTGGCAAATGACTGATGACCCTTTTGTGCAACACGCTCGTTGGTTACCTAACTGTAAATACATGGTGTTGCTTAAAGGTCAGAAATTTGTGAACACTATTCGTAAAGAAAACGTGATTGCAGCACAAGACATAAAAGTGCCTTTAGAGTTAGAACATGCGGAGCAAATACATGAGGCTGAAAAAAAAAAGACTTGTCTCACGAACAGATACAAGATGAACTAGGTGTTGTATTTTTGCCTTGTGGACACATGATAGCCTGTGTCAAGTGTGCATTAGAACTCAACATTTGTTCTATATGCAGAAAAGCAGTATCTGCTACAGTTAGGGCGTTTCTTGCATAAATAGTAAAATTTATCAGCCATGCATAGTGCAAAATCCCTAATTGCACAATATTATTAAAGCTGTTTTAGAATGTAATAGATATGCTTTTCTTTTGTTTATAGACTACAACAATGAATGTTTTGAATGCTGTGGGTCAAGCATGTGGCTTAGAGAAAAAGAAGCTCAGCGAATTGCCAACGCATATTCCATTCCGCATTGTCAAGATTCTAAAATTGAAAACAGGATATGGTGATCGTGTAGTTTGTGTATGTGAAAACATTGAGACATTTCTGCCTACAAGGTTTAATGATATGTCGGAGAGTGTTTTTGATGAAGTCAATAATGCTGTACAACCTGTACACTTAATTTATGAAGGTTTTAAAAACAATAGGTGCATGGTTCGTTTTAATTAAATAAATAAAAACAAATGTCAAATAATAATGGAAGATATAAGTCATGTCAATGGACTGAAAGAAAAATATGTGCATAGAATAATAATGTTTTAGTGTTTAGTATTGTCTTAAATTTTTTATCATGAAACCAAAAAAATGTATATAAAGTTTGTAAATAAATGAAAATAATGGTACAATGTTGTTTTATTTTCTATAGAAGTCAGAATATTTAACATTGCAGAGTATACATGATTATGACAATAAAAAGCACACTTAATACAAGTCTTTGCCTTTATGATAGTGTGTTATAGTTTTAAAAACAAAGCTTGTTGTAAATCTTCTTTCTTCCACGGTGAACAATAGGCATGAAAACGTTATTGTCTTGTTTTGGATCATTATCACTATCATAATCATAAGCAGCATGATCTATATCACTATTATTATAATCACTATAATTATCCTCAACATTATCCTCATCATTACTAAAACCAGTTAAATATTCCTGTTCCTCTTCCTCTTCCTCTACAGTGTCCTCATGTAGAGTCTGCGTGGCTTTTCATAATGTTAAGGGTTTTTTGAACATTGAATTATTTTCAATAGTAGTATTGTTTTGTAGCACTTGCTTTTTAACATTTTCGGGATTTTCTGTTGACAGCAACAGTGTTTCATGCAGTACACTACATTGATGATCACTGACACTTAAAACCTCACTATTTTTACTTTTTAGCTCACTGCGACATTGTTTTGAACGTTGTTTTGAACAACGCCAAATAACAGTTCCATTTTTATTGGTTCGTTTCACAATATATGAATATCCTTTATAGAATGCATGAGGCTTACCTTACCTAGTCACAGATACTTCCATATCAACTGTCAAGCATAGACTAAGCTCTAGTAAAGACAACTTGGTAATACGAACAATACAGTAGAACGTCGTTTATCCGGACGTCAAACAACCGGAACGTCAATTATCCGGACGAGCAAAAAAAAGTCGAGCAGCGCGCGCTTACTGTTGTTATGCGGAAGTGCGCGGCCTACAGCAGTGAGTCGGTTCTAGTTTTCAATTGTAGTCTCCTACCGTTTGTTTGCTCTATAATGTTCCAACGTGTTACGGTAGCCTTCTTGCTGTACTGTAATAGAACACTAGTAGTGTATTACGTTGTGAAAATGACTTCTACGAGTTGCAAAAGGAAAATCGAAATCGCAATGTTTTATCGATTAAGAATAAGGCGGAGATCATTAATGAACTGGATAAATGTGAGAGTGTGTTCAGTGTCAAATGAAAAAATTACAGTGTCGGAAAATCCACAATATTTATGATTTGAAAAACCGAAAATCTGAAATCTGAATTATGCATCGAAGTTAGATAGAAAAGAAGGGTCTAAAAAGAGAAAAACCATGAGATCAGCTACGGATGAAAAATTGGAAGACGCAGCGTAGTCTACTTATGGATAAGGGATATCCCATTTCTGGACCTTCGTAATGTGAGAAAGCATAGCACCTACATGAGAAGCTTGGTGGTTCTCCCTATGAATAAAACGCATGTTCGATAACCGGAAAAATCGTTATCCGGAACACTTTCGGTCCCAATTAGTCCGGATAAACGACGTTCTACTGTAGTTTAATGTGCGAGCATATATGGGTGCAAATGTGGGAGCAAAATAGTGGGAGCAAAAAGTGGGAGCAAAAATTGGGAGCAAAAAGTGGGAGCAAAAAGTGGGAGCAAAAATTGAGAGCAAAAAGTAGGAGCAAAAAAAAATAGGAGCAAGTATGGGAGCAAAAATGAAAGCAAAAGTGGGAGCAAGTATGGGAGCATATGTGAAAGCAAAAGTGGGAGCAAAAAAGTGAGAGAAAAAGTGGGAGCAAAAAGTGTAAGCAAAAGTGGGAGCAAATATGAGACCAAAAAAGTAGGAGAAAGTATGGGAGCAAATGTGAAAGCAGAAGTGGGCGCAAAAAGTGAGAGAAAAAAAGTGGGAGCAAAAAGTGTAAGCAAAATTGGGAGCAAATATGAGAGAAAAAAAAGTGCGAGCAAATATGGGAGCAAAAAGTGGGAGCAAAAAGTGGGATAAAAAAGTAGGAGCAAGTATGAGAGCAAATGTAAAGCAAAAGTGGGAGCAAGTATGGGAGCATATGTGAAAGCAAAAGTGGGAGCAAAAAGTGCAAGCAAAAGTGGGAGCAAATATGAGAGCAAAAAAAAAGTAGGAGCAAGTATGGGAGCAAATGTAAAAGCAAAAGTGGGAGCAAAAAGTGAGAAAAAAGTGGGAGCAAAAAGTGTAAGCAAAAGTGCGAGCAAATATGACAGCAAAAAAAAAGTTAGAGCAAATATGGGAGCAAAAAGTGGGAGCAAAAAGTGTAAGCAAAAGTGGAAGCAAACAAGTGTGGGCAAATATGGGAGCAGAAAGTGGGAGCAAATGTGAAAGCAAAAGTGGGAGCAAATAGTGAGAGCAAAAAGAGCGAGCAAAAGTGAGTGCACAAAGTGGGAGCAAAATGTGTGAGTAAAAAGTGGGGGCAAATGTGGTGTTTTACTAAAACAATCTCCCCTAACCTAACCCAACCTAACCTAACCTAACTTCACCTAACCTAACCTTCCAACTCTCAGATCAAAAATTAAATTCTGGCCATAGTCGAGTTGGAACCCAAAACCTCTGGGATAACACCCAAGTATACTAGCCACTACACCGCGAGATGGGAAAGTTATCGTGCAACACAACACAAAAATAAAAGTTTCCTGTAGTGTAACTCATTGGCTGACAACCATACTTAAGAATTCAAATCCAAGACCTCAGGACTTTTGTTTTGAACATTATCAGAAATATTATTCCATTTACATTTTGCTGTTGCTTATAGTTATAAGAGTTGGCATTAATATGGGAGTAAAAGTGAAAGCAAAAAGTGGGTGCAAGCATGGCTGGTTGTTAAGACTTTCATATCAACTAATACACATAAATTAAATTTTAGTAAAGTGACTTGGCTAATAATAATAATAATAATAATAATTACAGTTTAAAACAAGTAGTTCCGTGAAGAACTATACAGCCTATTTTCATATATTCGACTTATGTTAATTGACATTATCAACATACAAAATTTCAGTTTGATTGCTGTAATAGATTCGTAGATATTGAGAACCGACTAAATATTTCGGATGGTCGCCATGTTGGACTTTATTTATGTAGGTCCTAGATTTATGTACTGTTACATGAAGATTATTGTATACGTGTAGCATTCGAACTTCAATCGCATGATTAGGACACAAGAAGTAAAAACTAGATTTTAAAATTTCGCATAGCTGCCATCTTGTGGTTATGGAAACAATGGAAATAAATTAGATGCCAGTGGATTAACAGTCATATAAGGATTTACTGAACCACGTTTCACTGCACTCGGATGGTTAAATTGCGAGAAACGTCCATGTGAATATTTATACTTCGCGTCGCCGCCATGTTGGATTTGTGATCACCAGGTTATTAAAAGTCCTATAGGTAAACTTATGTTCATAGCCCCTATGAACATAAAAACATTCAGTTTGATTGATGTAATAGATTCGTAGATATTCATAGCCGTCTAAATATTTCGGATGGTCGCCATGGTGGATTGTTAAATGTATAGGCCATAGCGTCATGAACCATTAAAGGAAAATTATTGCGTAGGTTCATTATTCAAACTTCCACTTCGATCGCATCATTACGACACAAGAAATAAAAACTTAATTTTAAAATTCGCACAGCCGCCATCTTGAAGTTATGTAAACAATTGAAATAAATTAGATACCAGTGCATTACAATGTGTATGAACATTTCCTGTACCAAGTTTCATTGCGTTCGGAACATTGAATCGCGTGAAAGGTCTATTTAAATTTTCAAATTCGCTTGGCCGCGATGTTCGTTTTGTAGTTAACCGGTTTTTGAAAATATTATAGGGGATCTTCCAGCAGTGTCCTTTATCTCCGTACAAAATTTCAGGGTGATACCGCTAATAGTATCAGAGATATAGAATGCCGGTGAAATATTTCGCACAGCCGCCATGTTGTGGTTATGTAAAAAATTGAACGAAGTTAGATGTCGGTGCATTACAAAGTGTATAAACATATACTGTACCAAATTTTATTGCGTTTGGTTGGTTAAATCGCGAGAAAAGTCTATTTAAAAGTCGCAACTTCGCTTGGCCACCATGTTGGTTTTGTAGAAAACAGTTTTTCAAGAGTCACATAGGTGAACTTCTAGTAGTTCCCTTTATCACCGTAAAAAATTCCAGGGTGATATCGGTAATAGTTTCGGAGATATTGAATGCTGGTGAAATATTTCGCACAGCCGCCATGTTGGATTGGTGAGACGTAACAAAATTTGAAGGGCACGGTCGGGGTCGCCCGGACTTGTGCTATGAACTTACCGAGTTTCATTGAAATCGCTCCAGCCGTTTAGAATTTATTAGGGGGTCACACACACCTCTCTCACACACACACACACACGCACACACACACACACACGCACACACGGACAAAAGGTGATCTCATAAGCCTATTTTTTTTTCAAAATTGAAAATAGGCTAAAAATTTAAGGGAATTGATATTTTTCAGGGTGTAATTTCCAAAGTACTGTCAAGAATAATAATTACATGAACGGATTCCAAGAACTCTAGAGTGCTTTTAAGGTTAATGATTGGCTAGGAGTGAGATAGAGCTAGCTAACCCAAGTTAACCTCAACTCACTAAACCTAACCTTGTCACATGACATGTTCTACAAGTATAGGCTTGCTTTGAGACTGGCTATGACGTCACAGATGAATGGCGGTGGGAGGCTGGCAAAAAGGAAAATGTTTTTGTGTAATAAAAAGTCATGTCCAGCCTCCCACCGCCATTCATCTGTGACGTCATAGCCCGTCTCAAAGCAAGTCTATACTTGTAGAACATGTCATGTGACAAGGTTAGGTTTAGTGAGCTGAGGTTAACTTAGGTTAGCTAGCTCTATCTCACTCCTAGCCAATCATTAACCTTAAAAGCACTCTAGAGTTCTTGGAATCGGTTCATGTAATTATTATTCTTGACAATACTTTGGAAATTACATCCAGAAAAATAGCAATCCCCTTGAATTGTTTAAACTGTTATTATTATTATTATTATTAGCCAAGTCACTTTACTAAAATTTAATTTATGTGTATTAGTTGATATGAAAGTCTCAACAACCAGCCATGCTTGCACCCACTTTTTGCTTTCACTTTTACTCCCATGTTAATGCCAACTCTTATAACTATAAGCAACAGCAAAATGTAAATGGAATAATATTTCTGATAATGTTCAAAACAAAAGTCCTGAGGTCTTGGATTTGAATTCTTAAGTATGGTTGTCAGCCAATGAGTTACACTACAGGAAACTTTTATTTTTGTGTTGTGTTGCACGATAACTTTCCCATCTCGCGGTGTAGTGGCTAGTATACTTGGGTGTTATCCCAGAGGTTTTGGGTTCCAACTCGACTATGGCCAGAATTTAATTTTTGATCTGAGAGTTGGAAGGTTAGGTTAGGTGACGTTAGGTTAGGTAAAGTTAGGTTAGGTGAAGTTAGGTTAGATTAGGTTAGGGGAGATTGTTTTAGTAAAACACCACATTTGCCCCCACTGTTTACTCACACATTTTGCTCCCACTTTGTGCACTCACTTTTGCTCGCTCTTTTTGCTCTCACTTTTTGCTCCCACTTTTGCTTTCACATTTGCTCCCACTTTCTGCTCCCATATTTGCCCACACTTGTTTGCTCCCACTTTTGCTTACACTTTTTGCTCCCATATTTGCTCTCACTTTTTTTTGCTCTCATATTTGCTCCCGCTTTTGCTTACACCTTTTGCTCCCACTTTTTTTCTCTCACTTTTTTTTTGCTCCCACTTTTGCTTTCACATTTGCTCCCACACTTGCTCCTACTTTTTTTTGCTCTCATATTTGCTCCCACTTTTGCTTACACTTTTTGCTCTCACTTTTGCTTTCACATTTGTTTCCATAGTCTACTTGCTCCCACTTTTGCTTTCACATTTGCTCTCATATTTGCTCCTACTTTATTTTGCTCCCACTTTTTGCTCCCAATTTTGATCACACTTTTTGCTCTCACTTTTGCACCCAATTTTTGCTCACACTTTTGCTTACACTTTTAGCTCCCACTTTTTGCTCCCATATTTGCTCACACTTTTTTTTGCTCTCATATTTGCTCCCACTTTTGCTTACACCTTTTGCTCTCACTTTTTTTCTCTCACTTTTCGCTCCCACTTTTGCTTTCACATTTGCTCCCATACTTGCTCGTACTTTTTTTGCTCTCATATTTACTCCCACTTTTGCTTACAATTTTTGCTCCCACTTTTTTTTCTCTCACTTCTTGCTCCCACTTTTGCTTTCACATATGCTCCTATACTTGCTCCCACTTTTGCTTCCACATTTGCTCCCATACTTGCTCCTACTTTTTTTGCTCCCACTTTTTGCTCTCAATTTTTGCTCCAACTTTTTGCACCCACTTTTTGCTCCCAATTTATGCTCCCACTTTTTGCTCCCACTTTTTTGCTCCCTCATTTGCACCCATATATGCTCGCACATTAAACTACTGTTCTTATTACCAAGTTGTCTTGACTAGAGCTTAGTCTATGCTTGACAGTTGATAAGGAAGTATCTGTGACTAGGTATGGTAAGCCTCATGCATTCTATAAAGGATATTCATATATTGTGAAACGAACCAATAAAAATGGAACTGTTATTTGGCGTTGTTCAAAACAAAATCAGAAAATCATGAAAATGTTAAAAAGCGAGTACAAGAAAATAATATTGCGGCTCAAAATAGTTCAATGTTCAAAAAAACCCTTAACATTATCAAAAGCCACTAAGACTATATACGGGGACACTGAAGAGGAAGAGGAACAGGAAGAGGAACAGGAAAATTTGACTGGTTTTAGTTATGTTGAGGATAATAATGGTCATTATAATGATAGTCATAATGCTGCTTATCATTATGATAGTGATAATGACGTTTTATACCTATTGTTCACCGTGGAAAAAAGATCTACAACAAGTTTTGTTTTTAAAACTATATCACACTATCGTAAAGGCAAAGACTTGTATTAAGTATGCATTTATTGTCATAATCATGTATACTCTGCAATGTTAAATATTCTAACTTTGTAAAAAATAAAACAGCATTGTACCGTTATTTACATTTATTTACAAACTTATATACATTTTTTGTTTCATCATAATATTTTTAAAGGCAATACTAAAAACTAAACCATTATTGTTCTATACACATATTTTTTTCTTTCAGTCTATTGTCATCACTTATATTTTTCCATTATTCATTCACATTTGTTTTTTTATTTAATTAAAACGAACCATGCACCCATTGTTTTAAAACCTTCATAAATTAAGTGTACAGGTTGCACAGCATTATTGACTTCATCAAAAACACTCTCCGACATATAATTAAACCGTATAGGCAGAAATGTCTCAAAGTTTTCACATACACAAAGTACACGATCACCATATGCTGTTTTCAATTTCCGAATCTTGATAATGCGGAATGGAATATGCGTTGGCAATTCGCTGAGCTTCTTTGTCTCTAAGCCACACGATTGTCCCACAGCATTCAATACATTCATTGTAGTAGTCTATAAACAAAACAAAAGCATATCTATTACACTCTAAAACAGCTTTAATAATATTGTGCAATTAGGGATTTTGCACTATGCATGGCTAATAAATTATACTAGATATGCAAGAAATGCCCTAACTGTAGCAGATACTACTTTTCTGCATATAGCACAAGTGTTAAGTTCTAATGCACGCTTGACACATGCTATCATGTGTCCACAAGGCAAAAATACAACACCTAGTTCATCTTGATAAAAAACAAGATGTTCAGTAAAGAACATATAGCCTACTTTCTCCTAAATGTATGGGTATAGTTATAACTCGTTGTTATTATCAAAGAGTATAATAGAACAATCCTTTGTTGAAGACCTTAGAAACGATTTACCTCTACCAAACGCCACAACCTAGATAAAAACTGCTACCATCATTGAAGAAAGAAAGATAAGAAGTATATCAAGAATGTTATGGATCTGGAGACATAATCGACCGGACTGGCTGCGTGGCTCAGCGGTAACGTTCTCGCTTGCTGGGCCCTAGGTTGCAGGTTCGTATCCTGGCGCAGTCAGCTGGCATTTGAGGGTGCACAAATGCGAGGGAGCCGTGTCAGTACATTTACTGGCACGTTAAAGATCCCCTTCGGGCCAAAATTCCGGCACCCCGGTGTCTCTAAAAGCAGCAGTAGTTAAAAGGGATGTAAAACCAGTAACATTATTATTATTATTATTATTATTATTATTATTATTATTACATATAGGACCTGCCGTGGGCAACATCCAAATTTGAGTTGAGGCATGACTTTACACGTCTGGTTGTGCATGGCTTTCACAACCCTAATTGAATTAACAAATCTTTCCATGACCCTACAGAGACGTGTGTATACAAACTATGTGGATATTTTCGATTGCTATTTGCCTGAAATAAAAGTAGTAATTAATAACCTGAACTAACATCAACGGCTTGAATTCAGTTACTATGTGAAATCGTTTTGTTCTTTACTTCAAATAACATTTTCAAGTAACGCAAAATAGGCTGTTACAAACCCTTTAAAATAAAAAGTAAAAATGTATCGTAGTATCATCTTGTCATTCTTCAAATTCGATGCGCATAGAATGCCAATGGTATAGTAATCAATGGAGCCCCACGTAGACTAGTCGTGACATCTAGTGGTGAAATGTCGAACAATATAATCCTAACAGAGCGAGTGCATTCTAGCGGCCAGAAGAAGAAACTTTTCAATAAAATCTGGAAGTTAATAAGTACCTTTTTGGCAGCTAGATGTCTCGAGTAAATCTGCTGGCGAATTATGTTTCAATTAAATATATATTTTACACCATAATATGCACAATATAACGCTTAATTTTAAAACATCTGAGTCATTACAAAACAATAAACATATAACATTTCAAGCAAAAAACCTAGCTCTAATCGGGTTTGAACCATAGGCATTTGAGCGATAGGCTAACGCTCTACCACTGAGCTAATTGTGTCAACGAATATCGTTCTATATAAAATGACTTACATAGAACTTGTTAGCAAATAATGATTTATACTAAACGATTTCATCACTGGAGTATATTATTTATATATAAAGCATTTCATACAAAGTTTATTTATTTTGTATCAGTACGCTATATTGCATGCAATACTCAAATTAGTGAAATATAAGTCAGGCACAAGATATCCGCTGCCATCTTGTCTTATTACTGAATCAGCTCAGCTTTTTAAAATCACGTCTGCACTATAGTATTACAAAATAAACTTTGAATTTCGAACGTGCCTCTTCCTTTAGAACAGTTAAAACGATTCTCGGCTCGATAATCGGAACTGGTGGGTCCCATGCTATGGATTATAAAGTTTGCATAATTCGCACGGCCGCCATCTTGAAATGGTATGGCAGACGACCTTGTAGTTTGGTCACAAGACGCATCCTATACGAAGGTATGTTGTTACCAAATTTTGTAGAGATCGGATGATTTGGTTAGTCGTTATTTGATTTTACGTTTTGAACGTTTGAGTGGCCGCCATTCAGTTTTAGTAAAGATGGCGGCGATATAAAACATGACACTGAGGTGTCCTTTGCTAGTGCTATCTTTGTACCAAATTTCGTTCAATTCGCATTCACCGTGTTCGAATTGATAGGGGGGGACAGACATTCAGAGTACACACACTCACACACACACAGACACACACATACACACACACAGACTCACACACACACATACACACACACACAGACTCACACACACACATACACACACACAGACAGACACACTTTTTTCGCCCTGTGTTGATCTCATAACTCTACTTTCATTTTTTGCAAAAATCGAAAGTAGGCTAAAAATACATAATTGTTGGTCACACTTTTGTATCTGTTCGTGAGACAAGTCTTTTTTTTCCAGCCTCATGTATTTGGTCTGCGTGTTCTAAGTCTAAAGGCACTTTTATGTCTTGTGTTGAATCACGTTTTCTTTACGAATAGTGTTCACAAATTCCTGACCTTTAAGCAACACCATGTCTCTACAGTTAGGTAACCAACGAGCGTGTTCCACAAAAGTCATTTGCCAATCCTTTAAAGCAAATCCACAATAAAAACATATTGTTTTATCCCCTTCACCAGTATAAAAAATCCAGCTTCACATAGCTGTTTGGTAATGTGTTTTAATATTAATGGCCAAACATTTTTATAAGATTCTAAACCTTTTTCAACAGAGCTGTACTCTGGGTGTGCTAGTGCTTTAGTCTTGCAAACTCCCAATTTTTCAAAAGCAAGCGCCAATTCAACACTGTCTATGGCATATGGACCTCATATATCGACAGTACCGTTGTCGGTTGGTAATACATCATTATTATTATTATTTACTTGTGATTCAGCAACATACATAGCGGCCAATGGCCTTGTGGTTCGGTAAAATGGATACACTGGTAGGTTACCCACTTGTTTTCCAAGCATGTAAGGACAACAAGGAGACCATCGCAAATGGTCTCTAAAGGGATCATCCCCTTCTTCACAGTGTGAAAGTTCAATACGACAAAACACACAGCGCACCACATCTTCTCGGTTCAAGTAAAAAAAACGGCTTTTGTAAGTTTATGTGTCGACAGGCCAGGATTCAAATCTTAACCAACGATCATATTCTGATTTTAAATTTAACCCACGTGGTAAGCCAACTTGCTCAATTGTTGTATTTGGTACTAACGCCATGTGTTATAATAAAACTTTTTTTATTGCAAGTTATTAACGTTGCACAAGAGTACAGAGTACTTTAAAGCATAATGTATGCTTGTTCACTGGCTGTTCACTACGTTAATGGCGCATGACCACACCTAAAATCAAACAAAATAACCCATCACTCAATCAATCAATACTTGTAATTAAACTTTAACGTTAATTGACATTAATATATCAAAACACCATTAAAATTAACTGTATGTTGGCACTAACAGTAACCCATGCACTTAATTTCTTTTTATAAAGCTTTAGTCAATTACATCCCCCTTTAACCAATATAAACAAAAATGAATGTCATGTCAGTTTGTTCAGATTAACTTGTTCAAACCTGTGGATATTTGTTGAGTCCATAGGGATCCACCAATAGATTATTTTTTTTGTTTTGTTTTTAGAAAATCCAATATGGCCTTGTACGTTTTCCAGTCAACAACCAATATAGTCTTGTACCGTTTGTCAATACATGGCCATTATTCAAGAAAGCAATCATTGTACCAGTCATGTACAGGTAATGAATATTGTTTTTGACTATGGTTTTTCATTAGTGGTAAAATGGAATAGCATTTTTTAAGTTAGACTTACCTCAGTTTTAAATAGTTCACTGCCTGGAAACAATGGTTGCACTTTACTGCGTCTTGGGTTTTCAGCAACTGCTATAGTGGTAAGGCTTTTCTTTCCACGTTTCTAAAAATAAATAAAATAAACTGTTATAAATACCTAAATTCAGGTTAATACATACATTTCATAAAATAAAATAATATCAAACAAAAAATGAAACAAGTTAGTTTAAAAAAAATCTCACCTTCACTTGCAGTGGCTTGTTACTGTTTCCTTCTAATGGGCCCAAAAGCGCAATGGTTTCTTGTATCTCTGACATGTAAGGTATACCGGTTATCTGCAAACAAATAAATAAATAAATAAATAAATAAAAATCATTAATTACCTAATCAATAACTACAAATTTAAGGTTCATTAGCATGACATTATCAAAATAACCATTCATATGTACTTACGAATAAATAAAAGGATTTTTCTTCCACAGCTCTACTGTATACGGCCGTGTGCTAAAATGGCAAGTGCATGACTAACGCAATCGTTATCAGTTAGCCTAGCAACAGAGAGAGTTGCATGTTCTCAGCGTCTTGATCTTGAATGGTTCTCTGTCTCTCTCTCTCGCACGTGTTCCCACGCCTCTTCAAATTCCTCAATCTGAATAAGATTCGTGTACCTTATACTAGTTTCATGTTTTTAATAAGGAACCAAAATGGCTACCTCTTATACATCGGTAGTCCTACTGTCTCAGAACCAAAATGGCGGTCTCTGCTTAAACAGCACACCTGCTAGCCACCACGAGGCAAGTAAGCTGATATCACACTTCCTCCTGACGTAGACATTCCTGCCTCGTCAGCACCAGCAACAGCTCTCACGAGTCCTCTGGCTAGGTACAATATTCAGTCACCAGTGAGCTGGACTGTGTGCGTGTTAGCATTCAAAACATGTGTGTGTGTCTTATTATTATTATTATTATTATTATTATTATTATTATTATTAAACATTTTACTGTAATAATAATTACTAGCAAGCGGCCATCCTCAATACATGATCATGTTAACCACATACTTTCATCCTAAAACACATGACTTTACCCAGTTCAATATTTAGTTTATAACATTTCAGGCCAATGACCGTACCGTTTTGGCTCTTTGCGTACATGCACACGAATTGGTAGAGCAAATGTTATAGGTTTCCATATTCTAAAACCATTTACTGTGCCAGACAGCAGTCTCGCTTATCACCGTTTATTAGCATGTTAAAGATCCCCTTCAGGGGTAAAGAAAAATTCCTAGCACACTTAACACATTTTCAAATATTCGCCTCTATCCGTCATAGGAAACGTCACAAAACCAACCGTCATAAGCTGCCCCCGCCATCCCACCAAAATAGCTATTCATTTCTTCCGGGCACGGTCACCGAGATCGCCAACGTCTAAGAATCACTTGGTCATATCCTACAACCGTCTGTTGTGTCAGAGAGCGATCTCGCTCATCACCGTTAACTAAAACGTTAAAGATCCCCTTCAGGGGAAAAATCTTAGCATGCTTGTTACATTTCAAAATATTCGCCTTCATTCATTCGACATAGGAAAAAATATCGAAAAGCAAACCCTCGTTTTGCCATACATCGCCCCGTCGAAGTAGCCATTTCCCGTATCCACCATGCTCAGTCATAGCCTCGTTGGAACATACGTCAAGCGCTACCGGCTCTCTGTCTACAAACACGCTTTTATTTAAAAAAATAAAAAAATAAAAATGCATCGTTGTTTTTTGTCCTAGAGACTTGACATTTATTTTCATGGTAGAGGGGATAGGGATCTTTCATTTATGTTAAACAAATTTTTTTGTCAACGTGTTAGTTTCCAAAATAGTAAAAATTCAAAATTTAAAGGTTTTCAAAAAATTTCAAAATATAAAAAAGTGTTATTATAAAAAAATAAAGGTCATAGAGACCATTGGTTTGAACTATGGCACAACATTCTATCATGTTTGGTTTTCAAACTATCGCCTACTTTTAAAATCAAAATTTTTCAAAAATCGTTTCAAAAATATAACGAGTGGTCTATAGAAAAGAGGACGTCAGCTCGATTCCAACGACACCTCATTTGTTAAAATCCGACCATCCGTTCGCCAATGATCACCATGTTCGCGAGAAAGTAGGCTATCATTTTGCTTTTCCTCCTACACCCTTGAAACTTGCTGTCCGCCTAGAGGGCATACCCACCTTTCATTAACGTCAAACAAACTTTTTTCCGATTCACCGTTTCCAAAATAGTGCAAATCCAAAAAAACAAGAATTTTCAAATATATATATTTTTTTAATACCAACACACATGCTTAGCCAAGAGAACGTCATCCCAACGCCAACAATACCTCGTTCGTTAAAATCCGACCACGCCTTCGGGAGATATTGGCAAAGTTTTTATGAAAGTAGGGGGCGACTCAGAACCCCCATTCTAGGACTACTACACAGTTTTAGTCCTAGAGGCTTGAAATTTATTTTGCTGGTAGAGGGGGTCAGGGCTATTCATTTATGTCAAACAATTTTTTTTTGTAAAGTTCCTAGTTTCCAAAATATGAAATTGGACTGTTGTCAAAAAAACATCAAAAATAAAAAAAAAATATTATAAAATATAAAGGAGATAGAGACCATTCGTTTGCAACATGGCACAACGTTCTATCATGTTTGGTTTTCAAACTATCACCTATTATCCAAAACAAAATTTTTCAAAAAAAAATGAAAAATATAACGAATGGTCCATAGGAAAGAGCACGTCAGCCCGAGTCCAACGATATGTCGCATGCCCATGGTTTCGCGAAATATGCATTAAAGGTCAGCGTAGCCGAGCTGCTCGTGTCACTATTTAGAACTCTCACAACTCCCCTACTGCACAGTTTCAGTTCTAGAGGCTTGAAATTTATTTTTCAGGTAGAGGGGGTCAGGGCCATTCATTTATGTCAAACAATTTTTTTTTGTAAACTCTTTAGTTTCCAAAATATAAGAATTTCAAAATTACACTTTTTTTTTCAAAAAAACTTAAAAAGTTTTATTATAAAAAATAAAGGACACAAAGATCGTTCGTTTAAGCTATTGCACAACGTTCCATCATGTTTGGTTTTTTAATTATCGTCTATTTTCAAAAACAAAAATTTTCAAATTAAAAAAAAATAACGATTGGTCCATAGCAAAGCCCCCATTAGCTCGAGTTCAACGACACCTCATTCGTGAATCTCCGACTACGGGTTCGGGAGTTATCGGCTCGCATTGGGAGTAGTGGGGGGGGGGGGGCAGAACTCTCACTACTCCCCTACTGGAACGCCACCTTCAAATGGTTCAAGATAACGTTTGGCCCTCGATATCTGGATGGGAAAATACCGCCGGCATAATCTTCATGCACACCGCATCACTTTGCAAATGTGCGGAACTGGTAGGATGAGAAGTTTTCAGGACGTTGGCTGGGGAGACGTGCGTCTCATGAATGGCCTGCAAGAAGTCCAGACCTGACACCCTTTGACTTTTTCTTCATGGGGCTGGGCAAAAAGAGGAGGTGTACCAGACGAAACCCCGCACATTGGACGAATAGGAAGCATGGATTTGGGATGTTCTTACCAAAGTCCTACGCAACTTCCTCCAGGAAGCTGTGGATTCCATTCCAGGTCGTTCGAGGAGATTGGTCGACGCCACAGGTGCCTACATCAAAATGTAAAGGAATTGTATGGTATGCAATCATATTCCCATATAACAGTGTACATACTGTATTAATTTCAAATATATAACTCTGCAAACATAAAAGTTATACATCAATTTCAATACTTAGTTACTTCCCACAATGTTCGGATTACAGTACATAAGATCGTAAAAATATGGTTAACACGTCAATCTTATTTACAGATGGTATTGTTCACTTCTACGGTTATTGCGTTAATGTTGATGATTTTAAAAGCGTTAACCTTTGTTCTGTTGAATTATTATTGTGACCAGATTCATGAATATAGTCTTCACTATTTTGTTAATTATATTCTAAATCAGCCGTTTCTATTTAAATTGGTGGCCTGTTATGTATGTGGTTATAATGCACAAATTATAGACTGCACTAAAATGGAATAAGTTTTTTTTAAACGTATCTGTTATACGAAACCTATTTCATCCGCTCCTGTTCATTGCTCACTCCATATTGAAATCTGTGATGTCTGTTGGCTACCACCTCACTACAGTACTGTGCTCTACCTGTGAGTTTATGTTCTGTGTTACTGTATAAGCTCTACGCCAAAATGTTGTCCGCGCCATCTGTCGTTGCTTCTTCAACCCTTGTGTGGTTGTCTTGAGCCGACAATGATCTAACCTGTGATCATCGTCCTTTACAATATGGCATACATCATCACAGGTTAGATGTCATGATTTTCATGTTAGGGTAAATAAACACTTGTTTTTCTGCCTAATGCAATTTGTGTTGACCGACACAAATTGGCAACACAGAAAAAAATTGCTTCTATCACTTCAATCTGTGCAAAAGTCTAAGATTGATTTTCAACGAGGGAATCTCAAAATAAAATTATCAACCATAAAACAGTTAAAAGCTGTCGAATAAGTAAGTGAATTTGTTGTAAAAATATCACATTTTACTTCAGTAATGTAAATTCAATGAAAATAAATAATACGTTTTGATGTAACATATGAAAGGTGGATCATCAAAAGCTTATCAAAATTATATTATGAACAAAATCACAAATAGAAAAATGGATAAGAAAAAAAAAGGAATTTCAAAGTTGATTGAAGATAAATATAAATATAAACTGGAATTCTTCTGATTTTGAACCAAGATGTCGTTATTGTCAATACGTGACCAGGTTTTGAAAAAGGAAAAATAGGATAAATACTGAAATAACTCAAAAATCTTAAAATAATGAAACATTTAAAAAATCTAAAATCAATTTCTGAAATTAATATCTGCAGACTGAAAAAAATAATTTATAAAATTCTTCTGAAACAAAAACAAATCTCAAAAGAACAAGAATAAGAAAGAATCAGTTTTGCAGCATATGCTTAAAAGCCAGTTGATATTATTCCATCGAGTCAAGATGGTGTCTCAAAATCAGACAGCGTCTCTTGGTTAGAACGTTGAGCCCCCATCCTGTAAACTCGTCAGTTCTGATCGCAAGGACCTTCATACTTACCACTGCCTCTTTTTGGGGTTAATCCAATGATCTATTTGAGAGACTGTAGGATGATCCGTTAGATAATCCTCATGAATAACTTCGGATGTCGCATTTGATTTAAATTTAAAAAATACGCCGGAAACAAATCAAGTATTCGAATTTTCCAACTTGTAAATGAATTTTTTGTAAATACCCAACGAACGGAGGTGGGAATAAATACCTGTAGGTATGGAATTAATTCACCATAGTATCGTTGAATAGCCGCTGATACAATCTAATTTATTTTGTCCTCACAAAAAAACATCAAAAAAGATCCCACAGTAAGTATTTTTTCAACACCGATAATATATAACAAGAAGTACCTAGTACATATCAAAACGATATTCTACTTTGAATCTTGATAACAATGAGGTAAAAAAATCAGTTGATAAAACAGGTGAAGCATTATTCGCTCTCATTCTCTCTTTCTGTTGTATTCCCTCTTTCTATGTATTTCTCACTCTGTCCCATGAATAACTCTTAAAATATATCGTGCGAAAGAAAAATGAAGTTGTAAAGAAAGGTTGACAGTTTCCCTACCTCTCTTTCTCTTCGGGCGAACCTGTTCTTTTCATTTTCTCTCCCCCATTTTAACAGCAACCACTTCGCAACTCTGTTCCACTCAACCATTCCTCTTTTTTAATACAAAAAAGAGAAGAGGAAAGAAAGAGGACAATAAAATATTCAAAATCCAGCAGCAAGCTATTTTCATAATGAATTCTGAATACATATATCCACATACAAGTTATGAGTGAGAGTCTCACAGCTTACATAGCCGAAGAAAGAAGAAAAGAGTAAATATTGATAATCTTAGAAACATGATGACAATGATGATGATGATGATGGATAATAATACTAATAACTTAATATATTATTCTTGTAATTTTGGTAAAAGATATTATTTTCTTAATGTGTATTTTGTTTTTGTAAATAAAGTATACTGTATTGTAAAGGTAGGAAAAAGGGAAAGACGGACCCAGCTCAGGAATCCCTCGAGGTCACCAACTCCCGAACTCACCAGCTGTGAGCCCTTCAGGGTATTGCACTAGCCACGGTGGGGTTACACACGCCCTGCCTCCTTGAGGGCCTTGACCAGAAGGCAGGAGATACCTGACAGAAAAACAAGAGGTCTGACCCCTCGAAGAGTAAGGGATCAGGAAAGATGAGAGAAGGGCCAATTAAGACGGAAAAGGAAGAGACTCCCTAGACCTCAGATACTTTAATATCGTCGGGGTCGGAAGAGAACAAGTGTTGACCAAGAGACGTCGACAGGAAAGAAGACGACCAAGAGAGGTCCACAGGAAAGAAGACGACCAAGAGAGGAGCCCGGCACAAGTAAGTGGAAGCAATGCCGGACTCAGCTTGGATCCCGTGGTCGCCAGCCCACGTCCCAAAAGGTGTGAGCCCCTGGGGGGAATGCCGACTATGTCCAGCCTCCTGTACTGAAGACAATATTCATCAAGGAACAGAAAAAGCATTGGAAGTGGCCAAGTTTTGGGTAAAAATAATATAACTGTGTGTAATAATATGTATCTTTCTGACACGAGAATAATAATAACACGATTTGTCCTGACCCCCTTCCTTTTTTTTTTTTACTTTCCACCACTTCGATTGGTAACCCTGCAATAGCTTGATGTTAATTTGTTGATTTTCACAGGTATTGGAGCAATAATATCTAAAGAATATCTTACTCTACTCGTTCCCAAACACAGTTAGTGTGCCTGTGTGTGTTTTGGACGTACTTAATTTTAGTTGTTTTTTCTTTATTCTCTGAAAGTATGTTTTGATTAAATCGTCGTTATTATCGCAATTTATTATTTTTAAATTTATCTACATGATTTTGCTTTTAACAGTTTTCCCCACTGCGTATGTGGGTGTGTGTTTTTATGCATAGACTTATAATCCTAACGAAATCCCTTTAGCTGGGAAATAAAATAATAATAATAAAATAAGTCCTTTTTGACTGGTGGTAAAAATAACAAACGGTTTGCAAAGCGCGGGTGGTTGAATTAGTAAGTTACATAAATAAGCGCGAGTTATTTCTGTGCCAGAACGATTTTGCAGTGAAGTCTTCCAGTGAAGTACAGTATTGAGCTCTTGGCTAACATACGACGGCTTATGTTTTCCGCAGATATTTACATACATACATACATACACTAATAAAACTATTAATAATGTCCGTCTGTTCAATACAATGTTAATAATCTATTTATACAACTGGGTACATGTTTCGTACAGTCGTCTGTACTTCCTCAGCCCAAATATGCATTAAGACATAAACAAATATGATGCACACCATCAAATACACACAATGAAAATATTCCATAGATAAAACAGTGCAATAGTTTGTGACATCCAAAGAAGAAATAACATTATGTTGTAAATATTCCATAGATAAAACAGAACGATAGTTTTGCGATATCCAAAGAAGAAATAATATTATGTTGTAAAAATACACCAAAGCCCATATGAGTGTAAAAAATGCTTGTAGGTCTATGCCTGATTGTATTAACTTTGAAAATGTTGTGTGTTATTTCCTAATACGATGTTAACCCAATTAAACAGCGAGCAAATCTGAGAAAATCTGAGAAACTACAAAGAAATTAGAAGTGACTGTCCTAAATGTTTAAGTGGAAAATATAAAAACTGCTGTAAGCTGCTAACTCACACTCACCTCCTGACTCGAGTCATGCGAGGTAGTAGCTACATATGAACTGGCGCAACCTCGAAGAACAGACTCGGAAATAAGTTATAAATATTGTTAACAGCTACTGTTAAACTCATACATACAGTATTGCCAAAAAGTTTAAGGACACAAGTATGTTTCAGACTTGAACAGACTGTACCTATAGCTTTTCTAAATAAAATATTTATTGCGGCCAATGGTCATAGGTAAGAACAATGCGAACATTTGAATTCCAGTCTGGGGTAGTAAATTCCCGTGTCCTCCCATGAGTTCCGATTCCCGTCAGTTCCAAATCCTTTCGCGGATCAGCTGTCTGCCAATTACACTACCTGAGCGAGTCCAGCTTAGTTTTCTACACCAAAATTGTATTAAGGGTATACGGAAAGTGATTTTTGAAAGAAAAAAAATTTTTTTTTTGCATAATATTAAATTGTGGAGTTTGCTCTTTTAAATGACATATAAATCATGAGGATACTACGCGATTTTAGCCCTTTACTGCACAGTGTTGCCACAAGGCAACATATAACTTTTCACCTATGTATGTAAGTTTTGCGGCAAACCATTGTGCACTCATTCAAACACACATACCAGAGATGCCTTGTTTTTTTATTATTATATTTTTTTACATAACATACGACAAAACAGCCCGACAACCAATGGTCATAGGTAAGAACAATGCAAAAATTTGAATTCCAATCTGGGTTAGTAAATTCCCGTGTCCTCCCATGAGTTCCGATTCCCGTCAGTTCCAAATCCTTTCGCGGATTAGCTATCTGCCAATTACACTACCTGAGCGAGTTCCAGCTTAGTTTTCTACAGCAAAATTGTATTAATGTGTTTATTACTGAAACCAAATAAGGTCCATTGTTAGTGCCAGCCGGGAGTGTGTGCCCTTGGCTTGGCTTGTTAGAGGAACACAGGGGGGGTGGACGCCATGAACCGGTAGCTCCCATAAGCAGCTTTCGCCTTGTCAGTATCAGTATCAGCATGTGCCTTCGTCAAAATAATCAGTTTTGAGTTATATTTACAAAGTTCTAAAATTAGTATCAGCATGCCGCTTCGTCTTTGAACTGGTTTTTATCTTATTTACAAGTCACTTAGTAATCAGTACGTAACTTCGTCAAATTGATCTATTAACTGAATTCTTCTTCTCTTTATACTCTAATCAATATTTCTTAAAAATACTGTTAAATCACCGGTCTCTTCAAACTGTTGAGTTGCGGTTTCGATTCTGTCATCCATTGCAATATATTTTCTTTTCCTTTTTGTGGCTTGCAAATTCAACTCTGCCCGCATTTTTTTTTTTTCGTCTGAATTTTGAGACTCGTTCTTCAAACACAACACCAAGTCTCTTACACGGGGATGTGGTTTACCGCATTTCAAACCTCAGAACTGACAGCTGGGTTTTCCAGAGACATTCGGAACTAGTGGGACTCAGTAGTATATTTATTCAGGGGTGAATACGCGGTCGGAACTATAGGGACGATTTTCCTAAGAAATTTGTTTTCGGAACTCACGGGAATGCAACTCGTGGGACGGAACCGTAAATACCACACTATTCACTACACTACACTTTGATCATTAGACAACTTAATCAGCCCTTGTCTAAACAAAACTGACTCAGTGATAATAGTCTCCCATCACACACCATGGCGTGGTATGTATCGCACAGATTGTTGCACAATAGACAAACACACTTCTGGCTGGGCTCATGGAAGGACTTCCTAGTGCGGATGCGATGGTGGAAGCCATGGATCAAAAACCTGGTCACTACTGTCGACCAAAGTATTATGTGCACTCGAGTTTGAAGGTTGTTTGTGAAGTACCCAATAGACCTACATAAAATCCAATATCATCATTTTCGTCGTTCTATTGCACGTTAGCTCATGCAGGTTTGGAATTTTTAATTTATATTTTAATATTTTTTGTCGCAGTTGAAGCACAAAAAGTGCACGTTTTTAAGCGTGTTTCAACCATGCGTCACATTTAAGAATTATTATCTCAAAAACCCGTAATCAGATCGAATCCAAATTTTAACACAATATACATTGGAATGTTGTATAACTGGTTTATTAATTTCAAAATGTTGCGTGTCCAAGAAAAAAAGTTGTTATCATTTTTGTAAGGTAACTTTTTCTCGGCTCGGGGTGGTTGGAAAATGTAGTTCTTAGTTGCGATGTAATCCTTATACATCAAAAAGTTATGCTGTATGTCTGTGAAATACGTAAATTAACTCACTTATTTTATATCGGTTTGTATTTGTAGGCGGAAATAACACATCGTTCACCACCTACCCGCTCCCCGAAAAGCTGTACAGCGTTGCCGAAATAGAGCCCATCACGCATCATGGCGTGCCTCGCTCGGAAGTGATGGGCTCCATCACAGCAACGCTGTACAGCTTTCCCGGTGCGGGTAGGTGGTGAACGATGTGTTATTTCTGCCTACAAATACAAACCGATATAAAATAAGTGAGTTAATTTTCGTATTTCACAGTCATACAGCATAACGTTTTGGTGTATAAGGATTACATCGCAACTAAGAACTACATTTTCCAACCACCCCGAGCCGAGAAAAAGTTACCTTACAAAAATGATAACAACTTTTTTTCTTGGACACACAACATTTTGAAATTAATAAACCAGTTATACAACATTCCAATGTATATTGTGTTAAAATTTGGATTCGATCTGATGACGGGTTTTTGAGATAATAATTCTTAAATGTGACGCATGGTTGAAACACGCTTAAAAACGTGCACTTTTTGTGTTCCAACTGCGACAAAAATTATTAAAATATAAATTAAAAATTCCAAACCTACATGAGCTAACGTAAAATAGAACGACGAAAATGATAATGTCATTGGATTTTATGTAGGTCTATTGGTTACTTCACAAACAACCTTCAAATTCGAGTACACATAATACTTTGGTCGACAGTAGATGCCTCAGCTCATACTCTGGTCGCATCCATTCTTTATATACCATTGCATCTGTTGCAAAGAATCTTTCTGGGATGGAGTCATTCTTCCATCGAAGTTCTTTTAGCAGATATACGCATGCTGTGTGGATGGTAAGTGCATTAGCAGTCGAAGGTCTTCTACGAAAAATGTTTCTCTGGCTAATGCATACACTTGTCGTAAGAGAACGAATGTTGATACCCTAATACCCTTTTCATATACCTTGATTTCAAACTTTCAATGTATTTTAACTGTCTGATTGATAGCTAAGTCCATATGACTTCTATCCCGTATGTGAGCGAGGGAAGTACTTGGATCCAATAGTCTTAAACTTATGATGAATTTTAAGTACAACAAATGTAAAGTACTCTAATATCGTGTTTGGTTGAACATTTGAGGACTGTAGCTCAAATAGCTCTCCTCAGTCCAGCCAATAACTTGTCCTTCCTCTCCTATGTGAAGGGTGGTCGGATCTTAATCACTTTGGGAGGTGGGGACCATAGTTATACTTTTTTCTTTTTTTTTCTTTTAAGGCCACCAAAACGTAAGGTTGCTTTTGAAGAAACCATAGAATATAATTTTCTTTTGCTGCTTTGCAGTCGGTCAACACGATTGTGCCCACTGCATTGGGCGGGGTACAAGATATAAATATGTAAACTCACTCCTGAAAAAAATACATGAATAAGTTAGTTATTTAAGTGTGATAACTAATACATGTAATTTTTCCAGGAATGTGTTGACAGACTGAAAAGCAGCAAAAGACAATTTGTATAGGCAACACTGAAAAAAGAAAAAAGAATGGCTTCAAATTTCGACAAAGAATATAATTAAAAAGCTATCCAACAATGTATGCCAGCGTGTGTACGATATGTGAATGATGCAACCAAATCTGTGAAAGATACCACATAGAACTGAGTACAAAAGACTAAGATCATTAAGTGAATACGGTACGCAAATAAGTGAAAATGTTATATGTAGTGTAATCTTACATGGCTATTATTATTATTATTAGTGATTTAGCCCACTAAGGAGCACTTATGACTAGTGCTTCTGCGACGCTCTCTTTGTTCTCCAATATCTCCTCAGTCCAGCCAATAACTTGTCCTTCCTCTCCTGTGTGACGGTGGTAGGTCTTAACCACTTTGGGTGGTGGGAACTAAGAGTTAACACTATCACAACATTTGGAACGGTCAAGAATATCACAGTATAAAATCCCAGCATTATTCAAGTCTTGTTTCACTTCATTAAGCCACAAGCTGCCAGTCTTGTAGCCATTAATCAAGTTGAAGATCTTCTTGGTGATTCTATCGTTCCCCATCCGGAAGAGTTGCCCGTAGAATTTCAGTCGTCTCCGTCGCATGATAGTGGTGGCTGGCTCCAACTAACGGTATAGTTCGGTGTTTGTTTTAAGTCGATAAGAGCCATCTGGGAGCAATCTTGGTCCATGAATTTTTCGAAGGATACGTCTCTTGACTTTCTCCAAATCATCCATGTTACATTTCTTGTTCATCAAGAGGGTCTCTGCTGCATATAAAAACTGTGGTCTAATAACGGTTTTATAATGACAGATCTTCGCATTTCTTGAAATACATCTCTTGTTGTAGCGGTTACGTGATATATAATAGGCTGCATTGAGTTTAGTACACCTCTCCGAGATTGAAGTGTCATCTCTGCCATTCGGGTGGACCCATTCGCCATATCTTACATGCCTATCTAGCTGCAGTTATTAAATTATTTATTTTTATGTGGTTGCTTGGAAATAACAACAGCTTTAAAATTACCACTGTTTGGAGGCCTTAAAAAAGTTCTTACTCATTCTTCCATCATTTTAGTAAAATTTCATTTCCCATAAATGTTACGCCTAATATCACCGACTTTTGAATTGTCACAACCTATAGGCGCGAGCAGCTGCTGCCCCACCACTGCAACACAAGGAAGCCAGCCAAGAAAACTTCATCGCCCTAGCTGACTCTGTCCAAACGATGCGGCAATTCAAAAGTCGGTGATATTAGGCCTAAAATTTGCGGGAAATAAAATTTTACTAAAATGATGGCAGAATGAGTAAGAACGTCGTTAAGGCCTTCAAACAGGGGTCATCCCAAAGCTGTTGTTGTCTCCTAGCAACCATATAACAATCAGCATGCATTGTTGGATAGATATTAATATATTTGTAACACCCACAACGTTTGTCACAAGAAAAGGTGTTTAATTAGAATAATGAAAATGTGTGAAGCGTGCCCAATCTACCCAGGGGATCAAGATTTATAATCAAAGGGGAAAATAATAACATAACCTATTTTTAAAAATGAATAGAAGAAGAACGTAAATCAATTTCAATCATATTACTATATATTATTATATCTTTCAAATACATAAACAGGAGGAGAAGGTTGTATTCACAAAGAAAAAGTACCCCCAAAAAATTAAAGAATCGGAGAAAGCCAGAAGCAAGAAGAAATTAAATTACGAAATAAATAAATAAATTAGATATCGAACCTGACGTTGACTAAACGCAGAAGGAAATGAAAAGACAAGGTAACATACGGGTTTAGTATAGATACGACTCCAAAAACAGAAGTTCCAGATTAACCTATAATAAGGTTAATTGAATACGAAATAATTATCTTCTTAGCCGTGAAATTTCATGAATTATTCCCAATTAATACTTTTAAATCATATCATTTATCGGAGCAATCTTAGCATACGTCAATCCAGATCCAAGTCGAAAAACAATCTCCCCGCAGAGAAAACTGAAGAAACATATTTCGGATGGTTAGATAAAAGATTCATGGAAAACAATTCACCACGTTCACATGGCAACGAATAGGATACGACATAACACAGGCTTATATGAAGCAAACTACCGTGTGGTCAAGGGAAAGAAATTACGAAAGAAAAAAAAATTAAGGTTAAGAAACTTGAACCACACAAACAAAATGATGTTACCATGAGTTGAAAATCACAGGACAACCATAAAACTTAACTTGAAAAGAAACCAAAATAACGTCAGAAAAACATGCTACAATCAGGAAATAACACTAGAAACACAACTTACGAACTTAACGTAACCCAAGTTGTCACATCTTAAACTCACATGCCGAAAAACATGTATCTATTTCCTGTTGGCAAATCGGTAAATTTAATATAATACCGGTATATTTAAAATCTTATCTCCCGCGAGGGTCGAATTCAAATGTAATACAAATTCCATCGTGATGAAATATAATAAGGGGGGGGGGGTAGAATGCTTGCCACGGTGGGTGAGTGGATATCGTGTCGGTCTACTAACCCCAAGATTGCTGGTTCGCTCCTGGCCGTGGTCAGTGACTTATGAAAGGCGGCAAAAATACGATACGCATGTCATATGATGTTGGCATGTCAAAGAACCCATCTGAATTCAATAGACCGAGTACATAATGGCAAAATTAATCTCGGGAGTTTCCGCCAACACAAAGTTCCTCATTTCTCTACTAGAAAGCGCTATACTGTTCAAGGAGCTTAGATATCTAACATCTAACCTCCTTGACTTTCATAGTCAAGGAACAACGAAATTCGACATGCAAGCTACCCTCTGGGTGTCAAATAGCAAAGCTTGCACCAGGCACCCGAGGCCATACGATATTATTATTATTAGGGGGTAGAATAGCCCATCTTTTCGACTCGTCTTCTCAACACATAATAACAATTCCTTCCAAAGACGTAACAATCAATTCAAGATAATCTGAAGATCAACCAGCGTACGCCATGTTTGTGTGAACATCTGGTCAAAACAGTTGAAAGGTGCAGAGCGTTACCGACAGTTCACGCTTGCTCCGCTAGGTCGAGCGGGAGGTAATACAGCACAGAAAGTCCGAGAAATTCAAATAAATATTGAGTCTCAAGCAAATAACGGCTCAATATTCTTTGGTTTCTTCAAAATCAAGCTTACTTTTTGATGGCCATAAAAGACAAACAAAATTATAACTCAGGAACTATTTGAGCTACAGTCCTCAAATGTTCAACCAAACACGATATTAGAGTAGCCTACTTTATATTAGTTGTACATAAAATACGTCATACTGTTAAGTGTTGCCCCAAGTGGCAAGTTCGTTAACTGGATTACGGTGGGTGAAAGCTCAACACAATTGTTCCTTTAACGAAATATTAGCTTTATTGCAGTCCAGGAAAATACACCACACAATATGCACTGAATCTCACTTCATAAGACACTACTAGTCACTATAGCTTCCACACTTAGCCTACTTTCACACTACTGTCCTCGCTATTAATATCTGCAACTCTGCCTTGTACACAAACTACAGTTATTTACGATAGCCAGTCAATCACCACTACACACTGCTTCGCTGTCCGCTGGCTAGGGAACAGTCCACTGCGTTTCGCAATTCACCACAATATCTCTGTCGCACTAGGTAAGTACACACTCCTCAAAACTCAGTCCCTCCGTATGATTCACACTGCCTCGCTGGCTGGAGAATCAGCCTCACTTGGGTTTCGTAACTTCGCACGTCACGTCGCCACACTACTGTCGCACAGGTAAAAACACGCACTAGCTCAAAGACACAGTCCCCCCCGTCGCTGATGAGGCCGCTTTATATAGGGAGGGGGTGACTCAATGGACGTTTCCAGAGTAGGAGAGTTCACGGCTCCTCCCGAGAGTTCCATCACCAGATACGCCGGGAACATTCCAGACCATGTCTTTGTTCCCGCAGCGCAAGTAGCCGGCCGGCAGAGACCAGAGGTAGCCTCAGGCGGCTGTGAGTCACGCGAGAGGGAATGAAGCAACCCCGCTCTCGTAACAATACGTTTAAAACTATAGGAACAGTCAAGTCTGAAATATACGGGTATCCCTAAACCTTTTGGCAACACTGTACATACATTTTCATTTGAGATGGTTTGGCCTTTCATCGTCAAGTCCAGTCTGCAAGCCTCTGTTTGTGAACAAGTCGCCACCATAATCTCCTATTAGCAGTTAGCACTGCGGCGTCCTCCCCTTCTACACCTCTCACTTTAAAATCGTTTTAAAGACTGGATCTAACTATCGCCTCCAAGGTCTATCTCTGCTTCTCTTACCCTCTACAGCCGAACGCATTAACCTCTTAAGTATCTCTCCTCCCCCATTCTATTCACATCTGAGTCGGCTCACACGAACAGCTTCATCTAGTGTGTTCATTTCTAACTTAGCCTTTATCTCTTCATCACGAGCACCTTCCTGCCATTGCTCCCATCTATTTGTCCCAGATACCCTCATATCAGTTACCTCTAGCTTACTTATTTAATCGTGTCAGACAGCATACAATACACGCATCTCCCCGTACAGCGACCATCCTCATAGGCTCTACAAACCCAAAATCCAAATGCAATGTGACCAGTACCCAGCCAGTTCACGGGCCTCTTCGCTGACTCGCATCAAGTCCTTGAGAGAGCAGGTTGTAGGGCACAGCTTGTAGCTGAGGAGATGGTCCATGGTCTGATCTTCACCGCATTTGCATATGTATCTATCTTATGTGTGAGATATCCTGAATCTACTCAGCTCTCACTTCCATACAGCAAGGACGATCTAAATACTGAGCGATGTTGGGAGAGTTTCATCGCTACACTAACTTCTTTCTTACAGAAAACTGTAGATCGCAACTGAGAGTTCACTGCATTGGCTTTTCTAGACCTCGACTCTATTTCCTTCGCCATACTACCGACCATCCTGAGAGAATACACATCCCAAGTACTTACAATTCTCCACCTGCTTCAATTTAGATCCCATATTTATAATATCTTCTTCTTATTCTGATTCTTGAGACGCCGTCTCCAAACGAAGGTTGGCGATCCACCTTGACATTGCAGTATGAAATGCTTCCTCCGATGTACACCGGTGCTACCTTCTAATGTCCTTCAACCATGAATTTCTGCGTCTCCCAACGGATCTTTTTCCTTGTATCTTTCCTTCAATAATTAGCTGTAATAATTGGTACCTCTCGTTTCGCATGATGTGACCTAGGTATTGTGTCTTTCTTTGCTTTATAACATGTAGCAGTTCTTTTTGCTTTTTCATCCGATGTACGACCTCGACATTTGAAATTTTCAATATCCAAGGTATGCGCAGGAGACGACGATATAGATACATTTCAAAGGCATCGATTCGTTTTTCATTAGAAGGATCCATGGTCCAGCATTCGCAACCATATAGAAGAACATGAAATATGTAACAACGGATCATGCGGATTCGCAACTGTAGACTGAGATCTGATCGTACAAAGAATTTCCGTAAGGTAAAGAATTGTTTCCTGGCCTGTTCAATTCTAGATTTTATTTCTTGTTTGGAGTCACATTGTTCGTTCAATATGATGCCCAAGTATTTGAAGGAGGACACTTGTTCAACTATATTATTATTTATTTTAAGATTTGCTCTTATTGTCTTTTTAGAAAACACCATCATTTTTGTTTTTAAAGCGTTCACACACAAGCCGAATTCTTCACTGTGTTGTACTAGGCAATTTACCATGTGTTGAAGGGTAGATTATTTATCTGCTATGAAAACAGTATCATCCGCATATCTAATGTTATTAATACATTTTCCATTTCTACCAGCGATTCTTTAAATATTGCCTCAACATAAATGTTGAACAAAAGCGGTGACAGTACACAACCTTTTCTGATTGAAGCCGTTTCTGAAGTTCCTTGAACTGTTTTAACATCCGCAGTCTGATTCCAATATAGATTACTTATGATGCGTAAATCATTGCGGTCAATACCAGTTGATCTCAGAATTTCTATCAACTTTTCATGTCTAACACAATCAAAAGCTTTTTTGTAATAATTATAATATACTGTTGCGAAAAAAAGTAACCAGCATGGACGGAGGGAGGGTGGCCAAATACGTAATAAATCCTTCATTCCATTTTTTTTTTTTTTTTTGCGTTTCTTCCCTACCGACATAACCTTCGTCTTTGAAATGCTGATCTTCATACCATACTCCCTACATTTCTGTTTAAGTACCACCTAATAGAAACGCACCCAACCAGTTTATGCCCTTCAGCAAAACCAACCCTACAAACCCAGTCCTTAACTTCAACACTTTTTTCCGCTGTGGATGGAAGGCTTACCTCACTAGTCGATACACGGCTACTTAAGGCTTCAGATAAACAGTTTGGAGGAGTAAGGCACAGCTCTAGACTTGTCTAGACCTCAAATTGCTAAATCTGCAGGGATATAAGAAGTATCACGGAATTAGAAGCGTTTACCCTACGCTATATGACGCCGAAGACAAAGCTTATCTGTTGGGTCACCCTATATAACTCTGACAGCCATACAGGAAGAACTTCTCCTGCCTTCCCCATCACTCTGTTCCTCTTCACTGGATTCCCTTATTTTCATCTCCATCTCAATTTAGTATAGTTCCATTTACAAAAGAAAAGAAAAGCAGCACCCCCTTCTCCCTTGTGAAGTATCTTATCATTTTTTTCTCCCCTCCATTATGTTGCCCTTATTCTAGACACACACACATTTGGTTTATCCTTCTTTCTTTTCACATGGCATTTATTCCTCTACGCCATATATATGTAACCGTCAGATAATCACAAGTACAATGGAAAGAGGGGGACCTGATTCTATGATATGAACTTCTACGAAGAAAAAAAAAAAGAATGGCGTATTATAATTGCGTTTCTTACAATGCTAAAGAAAACCCCGATTCATATTGCTTGGTCTGCCTGATATATGAAGTATATATTACGTAAGAGTGCCTTGTTTGTATGGATGAGGAGAGTAGAGTTTATTGGAAAGTTATCTGGTCTGGAAGATAACATTATCATTATTGAATTGAGAGTTGATCTGGAAGATATGAACCTCTGACCTGGTAGCTAATCGAGTGTGTTTCTCTACGTTTTATTTAAATTTTCTATTGGAAGGAACTGATTAGGTTCTGTTAGGCTTCTCGCATGGTCAATCGAGGCTTCTCTGCTTTCCATAACCAATCTTCCGTTTATAAAAAATATATATTACTAACCACATAAACCTACCAATTTTCATGCCGTTCGCTCCTGTATCTTTTACGTCAACCCCATAGTAAGCATACACAAATTATACTAAAATAATTATGGTATCCGAAGCCATATTCAGTGTTGCCTTAGTAAACAAATGTTTGGTGCTTTTCAGTCGGTCAACACGATTGTACCCAAATGAGATGTGCCATTTCCTAACCCTGAAAAAAATTACACGAGATTAATAAATACACTTGGATGACCAGTTTCGATCGTCAAGCGATCATCATAGATCCATTGCAATTGGGCTTTAAAATGTATGTATGAAAATATGGGTAAAAATATTTACAATAACATTAATTCTTACCAGTTTACTTCTTGGGTTTCTATACAAATGTGTGTTTATCAATCTCTTCGTGTTATATATGTCTTTCTTTCCAGCGGGATGCCAGATTAGTCTTTACAGTATATGATGCTCCAGTTCTGTGCCCTTATAATTACGACAACATATTGTATATATTTTCAGCTATATTTTCATACATAAATTTTATAGCCTAAGTGTAATGGATCTGATGACGATCGCTTGAGGATCGAAACCGGTCATCCAAGTGTATGTATTAATCTCATGTATTTTTTTTCAGGATTAGGGAATAACCCATCTTATTTGGGTACAATCGTGTAGACCGACTGAAAATAAGAGTATATGTTGGTCATTTATACACCTCATCCGGAATAAATACCAAAATTTAACCGATAATTCAAACTGATGGTATATTGGATTTCACGGCCGGTGAATTAAAACTCAGCAATTCTTCTAGGTTTGTGCCGTGTCTTGTGTGGGGTTTCGCCTAGGACACCAAGCTGCCTCATCGGCGGGCTCTTGTTGTCCCCGCCCGGACCTCCACAGGAGTAACGAACTACGCGCTACCTCCCTTTACAGTATATAGAGTGCAACTGCACTACTTGACTGCGAGAACCAAACGCTCAAGCAGCCTCAACCTCCCTATGAAGGCTTCCAAAAAGATGGTTTATTGGCTTTCACGGCCAGTGAATTAAAACTCAACAATTCTTCTAGGTTTGTGCCGTGTCTTATGTGGGGTTTCGCCTAGGACACCAAGTTGGCTCATCGGCGGGCTCTTGTTGTCCCCGCCCGGACCTCCACAGGAGTAACGAACTACGCGCTATCTCCCTTTATAGAGTGCAACTGCACTACTTGACTGCGAGAACCAAACGCTCAAGCAGCCTCAACCTCCCTATGAAGGCTTCCAAAAAGATGGTATATTGGCTTTCACGGCCAGTGAATTAAAACTCAACAATTCTTCTAGGTTTGTGCCGTGTCTTATGTGGGGTTTCGCCTAGGACACCAAGTTGGCTCATCGGCGGGCTCTTGTTGTCCCCGCCCGGACCTCCACAGGAGTAACGAACTACGCGCTACCTCCCTTTACAGTATATAGAGTGCAACTGCACTACTTGACTGCGAGAACCAAACGCTCAAGCAGCCTCAACCTCCCTATGAAGGCTTTCAAAAAGATGGTATATTGGCTTTCACGGCCAGTGAAGACACGGCACAAACCTAGAAGAATTGCTGAGTGATAATTCAAACTGTTCACACAGAAAGATTACTACAGACCAGGGATTCTCAAACTTTTTAAAAAATTGTACCACTAAGTCATGATTATGATAAAAATTCTATACTCCAACATTTCGTTCACATTGGGGCTGAATTCTCTTACGTTATCGATAACATGTTAATATACACAGCATTCTCAAATATATATAAAAAATAAACACAAAGCCTTGCTATTTTTAATACAGTAAGCCTATATAGAATATTTCTGCTCATTGATCACAGCCCAATATAATAATATTATATTTGTCAGTGCAGTGAAGCGCGAGACAAGCAGCCCTATTCATATTATACCGTCCGAATTCTCCGGGGACGTACACATTTCTCCCCTTCCCTGTCGGCATTCCATCGTTTCTAATATTTATAATATACTGTTGCTGAAAAAAAAAGTAACCAGCACGGAGGGATGAAGAGGGGAGGGTGGCCAAATACGTAATAAATCCTTCATGGCGTATTTAGGGAAGGTAGAGAGAGGGAAATAGAGGTTCACTCAATGAGCAAGTACGCGCGGCGCGGGCTCAGTCTGCATTATTCTGTCCATGTCTCCAAGAGTACAACTCAATCAGTACCATACACATCATCCGTCATAGTACACATCGTATGTGCGATATTCATGAAGGTGTACAACAGCGATCGCGGCAGAGTCGAGGATTTGTAGTTTGAATATCGTATATATTCAGGCAGGATAGTTCCAAGTGATGCGAGTCTTTCCCAATGAAAGAACAAAGGAGGAGCGGGAGAATGGAAGACGAGAAGAAATAAATCAAGATTGGAGGGTAGGAAGAAAACAAAAAGAACCCCCAAACTAAGAAGATATGGAAAGAGAGAACAGAACATCCAGGTCATAAGCTCCCAAGAAACACATAAATAAGCTGCTAGAGAAAATTGGAATTTAACATTTAAAAATGAATGAAAATCCACAGCCTGCTTCCAGTCTCCGACCGGGTCAGGAATGGAATGAATGAAGCCCCCATCTAGCGGCGAGGATATGAACTGTGCCGGCTGCCGAGGCCTGACGCACTCCTCTGGGGCAATGATTAAATGAATGACAGATGAAATGAAATGATAGTGGAGAGTGTTGCTGGAATGAAATGTTGACAGGAAAAACCGGAGTACCCGGAGAAAAACCTGTCTGCCTCCGTTTTGTCCAGCACAGATCTCACATGGAGTGACCGGGATTTGAACCACGGACCCAGCGGTGAGAGGCCGGCGTGCTGCCGCCTAAGCCACGGAGGCTTCAACATTTAAAAATAAATAAAATTATTTTCATAAATAAGTTAAATTGACTTTTGATGAGTAAATAAATAGAAATAAATTAAATAAATAAAATGTAATTACATCAATAAATTAATATATAAATTAATAAATAAAATTCAATAAATTAAATTGAATTAAAATAAATACAATTATTTACATAAATACATTACATTGACTTATGACTAAATAAATATAATTAAATTAAATAAATTAAATGTAATTACCTCGACAAATTAATCTTATACACAGTATATATAAAAAAGAATGTTCGTTTGTTCGTCTTTTATGCGTTCATAAACCATTCTTCCGATTGCGATCAAATTTTGGTGAGCTGTTGTACACACTTCCGGGATGGTTATAAGCATAGTTACTTTAATTTACAATAGATAGCGCGCGAGTAGGTTAAACAAATGACTGCCCGCGATGCGTTCATATAGCCTACAAATCATCCGATTCCGACCAAATTTTGGTGGGTAGTTGTGCACACTCCCGTGTAAGATATAGGCATAGTAAATACAATTTACAATAGATCGCGCGCGAGTAGCTTCAACAAAATGGCGTGCGATTCGTTTCAGCAAAATCCCAAATGCGTTCATATACCATTCATCCCATTGCGATGAAACTTGGGTGAGATATTGCGTACACTTCAGGGAAGGTACCTGGCTTAGTAAATCCACTTTGCAATAGGTAGCCAACGAGTAGATTCAACAAATGAGCGACGACGCGCGAAGCGTTTCAACAAAGTCCCGTATGTGTTCATATACCATTCGTCCGATTGCAATGAAACTTGGGGGAGACGACGTGTACAATCCAGGGAAGACTTCTAGCTTAGTACATCCAATTTACAATAGGTAGCGCACGAGTAGATTCAACAAATAAGTGACGACGCGCGAATTGTTTCAACAAAGTCACGTATGCGTTCATACAGCCTACCATTAAACCGATTGCGATGAAACTTTGGTGAATCGTTGAGTACACTCCAGGGAAGTCTTCTGGCTTAGTACATCATTTTAAAATAAGTATACTCTGTGAGCTGCCAGAATAGGATTGACAGTTCTCGTCTCGCCATGTAGTCCGAGAACGAGGTTGCCAAACTGTACAAGCCAGAGATACAGCTGACCAGGCACTGTAGCACGTGGGCTGTGATATTGCAACACAGAGTATTATGACATCAACTATGCGAACATGGATTGGTCAAGACGCAGAGGGGTGATGACTGACGTGGAATTTCCGGCGAAATGTCAATCCTATTCAGGCAGCTCACAGAGTATAGACGAGTAGATTCAACAAATGAGTGACGGCACGCGAAACGTTAAAAAAATCCCGTATGCGTTCATATGTCATTCATCCGATTGCGATGAAACTTTGATGAGTTGTTGTGTACACTTACGTGAAGTTTCTTAACTCAGTAAATCTATTTCACAGTCGGTAGCGCACGAGTAGACTCACAAATGAGTGACAGCGTACGAATCGTTAAAAAATAAAATCCATATGCGTTCATATGCTATTCATCCGATTGCGATGAAACTTCTTTGAGTTGTTGTGTACACTTACGTGAAGGTTTCTAACTTCGTAAATTCATTTCACAGTAGGTAGCGCGAGAGTAGATTCAACATATGAGTGACAGTGCACGAATAGTATAAACAAAATTCCATAAATACGTTCATATGCCATTCATCGGATTGCGATGAAACATTGGTGAGTTGCTGTGCACGCTCCCACGATTGTTTCTAAATTAGTTAAACCATTTTACGATAGTTTAGAGGCACTTTACGGAAATTGAAAAAATGTTGTGTATCCAAAAGCACTTCAAGAAACAAAATTACAACGCCAACACTTTCTATGATTGGCATTGCAACGCATGCCGGGTACAGCTAGTATATAAATAAAATGTTCTTTTATGGAAAAGGGCAGTTGAAATACCGTGGTCCGTAGATGGCCGGAACGACAGCAAGAAGAAGAAACCTATAAAATAGATACATAATCTAATTGATGAGTAGATAAATAATTCATTCATTCAATTCCGCTAATCGGCCAAATAGGGACCACAATAAGCCTCATTTGAATTCTGGCATTAATAATTAAGCAGATCAATAAATAGATAAATATACAGATTTATAAAAAATAAGAAAACAGAAAAAATACAGGTATATACAAAATAAATAATTTAAATATAAAGAACATAACATGTAAATAGTTAAATAAATAAAAAATGCTGCATGCATAGCACAAAAATAAATCATAATTATAATTCTCAAAAGAGGAACTTTTATTATATAATTATGCTAAGTTGTGAAAAAATAAATAAATTCATACGAGTAATAGCACAGTACGCCTACGTGAAGAACTACTGTCGACCAAAATATTATGTGCACTCGAGTTTGAAGGTTGTTTGTGAAGTAGCCAATAGACCTACATAAAATCCAATAGCATCATCATTTTCGTCGTTCTATTTTACGTTAGTTCATGTAGGTTTGGTATTTTTAATTTATATATATTTTTTATCGCAGTTGGAACACAAAAAGTGCCCGTTTTTAAGCGTGTTTCAACCATGCGTCACATTTAAGAATTATTATCTCACAAACCCGTCATCAGATCGAATCCAAATTTTAATACATTTTACATTGGAATGTTGTAAAACTGGTTTATTAATTTGAAAATTTTGTGTGGTCAAGAACGAAAGTTGTTATCATTCTTGTAAGGTAACTTATTCTCGGCTCGGGGTCGTTGGAAAATGTAGTTCGTTGTGTTGTAATCCTTATACATCAAAACGTTATGCTGTATAACTGTGAAATACGTGAATCAATTCACTTATTTTATATCGGTTTGTATTTGTACGGGGAATTAAGACATCGTCCACCAGCTAGCCGCTGCGGGAAATGCTGTACAGCGTTGCTGATATGGAGCCCTGCACTTCCGAGCGAGGCGCGCCATGACGCGTGATGAAGCCCATCTTGGCAATGATGTACAGCTTTCACTGGAGCGGCTAACTGGTGAACCATGTCTTAATTCCCCGTACAAATACAAACCGATATAAAATAAGTGAATTAATGTACGTATTTCACAATCATATAGCATACCTTTTTGATGTATGAGGATTACAATGCGACCAAGAACTACATTTTCAAACCACCTCGAGCCGAGAAAAATTTACCTTAAAAAAATTGTAACTTCGTTTCTTGGACACACACAATTTTAAAATTAATAAACCAGTTATACAACATTCCAATGTATATTGTGTTAAAATTTGGATTCGATCTGATGACGGGTTTGTGAGATAATAATTCTTAAATGTGACGCATGGTTGAAACACGCTTAAAAACGGGCACTTTTTGTGTTCCAACTGCGATAAAAAATATTAAAATATAAATTAAAAATTCCAAACTTACATGAAGTAACGTAAAATAGAACAACGAAAATGATGATGTTATTGGATTTTATGTAGGTCTATTGGTTACTTCAAAAACAACCTTCAAACTCGAGTACACATAATATTTTGGTCGACAGTAGATATGAAGTAGGCTATGGTAGCCAGCAATATCCGACGGGCCTTACATACCTAACTCGAGATGTTCTTTCAAGCGGGAAGAAGTTTGTACACACTTGTCTTGATTGATCGATTTCCCCAGCAGAGAATATTTCCATATATTGACGTCACTTGACCTCATCAATGATAAACATACGTAACCTGTTTTACACCTGCAGAACGGAAATGAAAACAGTTCAATTTCACAACACCTTACGGTATATGAGTGAGTGTCGTATGAGTTCAGACGAGGACAGCGACCACGGGACCATGGGCTAAGCACGACATTGATCGGATTAGTTTGGAACTTATTCGTTACCAGCTCCATGATGATGATGACTATGATTGTTATTATAAGAAGCGGAACATTGAAGTAATCTGCACAGCTCCGTGTACTTGGGTATGATGAAATTTTTCTAACAACCTGTGTTTTTGTGATGTCAGTAACACCCTGTGCAAATGTAATTATAAGGGTACAGAACTGGAGCATCATATACTGTAAAGACTAATCTGGCATCCGGCTGGAAAGAAAAAAAAGAAAGAAAAAAATATATAACACTAAGAGATTGATACATTTGTATAGAAAACGAAGAAGTAAACTGGTAAGAAATGTTCAGAGGTTCCCAAGCAACAACACAACGGATTGATGATGATAATAATAATAATATCGTATGGCCTCGAGTGCCGGGTGCAAGCTTTGTTATATGACACACAAAGGGTAGCTTGCATGTCGAATTTCGTTGTTCCTTGAAGCACTATGAAAGTCAAGGAGGTTAGATATCTAAGCTCCTTGAACACTATAGCGCTTTCTAGTTGAGAAATGAGGAACTTTGTGTTGGCGGGAACTCCTGAGATTAATTTTCCCATTATGAACTCGGCCTACTGAATTCAAATGGGTTCATTGAAATGGCAACATCGTATGACATGCGTGTCGTAAATTTTTGCCGCCTTTCAAAAAATATATTACCACGGCCAGGAGCGAACCTGCAAGCTTGGGGTTAGTAGCCCGACACGTTAACCACTCATCCACCGTGGCAAGCTATTACAAACGATGTCTCTTACGTAATGTCTTTCATTTAAGACTTTTATTTGGAAAGTTTTCAAACAAGAAATTAAACTCGCTTTGTATCGTCACGTGACGTGCACGCGTGCCCGCTAGCGATGGGCTGTGTCCTTCCACGCGGATTGATGAAGAGATTTTGGATGAACAAAAGCCTTCATCAATCCAATTGACAAGTACCAACGCGCTCTTGGAATGGGCAAACCGAAAATGATGATGATAAAAATAATAATTTATGAATGAATTAATTCATTAATTACAGAGCTGTGCACATTTTTAGATTCAATTAAATAATTTAAATCAGTCGAATTTTTTAATTCAAATTCATTTTATCGACTAACTTCTAACATATTTTATAATCTTGCTTGGTTATGTTTTCTCTCCTGTGGAATCTTAACTTTTCTTGTAAGGAATTGCGTCTGGAAATTTTCGGAATTGGAGATTCCGAGGGACATCTGAGCCAGGTCCATTTTCTATTGTTTCATTGATTTTGGGAAGTACCCTCTAAATCAGGTGATTGCAATTCATGGTCCACAAATCTTGGAATAGTTTAAGAGCGAACCATCAGTAAAAAAGACTTCAAATCCCTCAGCTCTAAATTCACTCGAAAAGTAGAATAAAATAATCGAAACATAACGTGTGGTATTTTCCATTAGCAAGGTCCCTCTTTTACTGGAAATTCTAAAGAAAATAAATCATTTTACTGTGAGTTTCTTAAATAAAATATACTTAAGAATAATGATTTAACATTTATAATAATGTCAGTGCTTTTCAAACATATTTAGTGCATTAATTAATAAAAGGATAAATGGAAGTTTGGAAACTGACAATGAGTACAATAATTTGAACATCTCTGTAACTCTTCAGTAAGTCAACACGAATACAATGTATATAATAATTTGTAAATAACACTCCTGGAAAATATTAAATGATTTTTTCCAGGAGTGATCATTACTTATTAATATTATTATTTTATTTGCGTACATTCCACTTTAAGGAGAGCGCTAAAAACACAAAGATCTAGCTTTTGGTGATGGATCTTTTCTCATTTTTAGCCTACTTTTCAAATTTTGCAAATATGAGGAAAAAGTAGACTTATGAGATCGGGCAAATGTGTGTCTGTCTGTCTGTCTGTCGGTCTGGCTGTGTGTGTGTGTGTCCCTATCAACTCTTAACGGCTGCAGCAATCGAAACAAAATTTGGTAGGAGTAAAGATCTATACCTGAATATCTCACGGCCATATTTGAAAATGATGTCAGTGCTACCAACTGCTGAAAAATCGCAATTGATATTTGAGCTCCATGTTGGATATCTTAGAAGGTATGAATGGAAGCTATTTCAAAATTGGCACACGTGTAGATAATAATATTAAAGTTTAATTTCCAGGAGGCCATACATGGCAGAGTTGCCAAAATGATTATAGGCCTGCTGACAGGTCCAAACTTTAAATGCATATAACCTCTACACTATCAATTGGATTTCAGCCAAATTTCGTATGTGCTATGTGTACATACACAGATATGACTGAGCGTATTCTTAAGAGCCACCAGGGCTGCCAACTGTTAATAAATGCTCTCATTTTTTTAAAATCCAAATACCCATATATCAGAAAGTATGCAAGCCGACAGCTTTAAACTATGCATACGTATAGTACCTGACATTCTATATTAATTTGGAGTAACTTATATACGTCAGTGCTACCAACATGATTCTAAGCCTGCTGAGAATTCCAAATTTAAATACATGTAACTTCTATACTATCATTTGGATTTCAACCAAATTTCGTGTGTGCTATGTGTACTATAACAGATATGACTATGCCGATTCTTAAGAGTAACCAGGGCTACCAACTGTTAATAAATATGTCTCTATGTTTGTTACCCTAATATCAATATATCAGAAAGTATGCAAGCCAATAGCTCGAAACTTTGCACACGTATAGTACCTGGCATTCTAGATTAATTTGGAGTAACTAATATAGGCCTACGCCAGTGCTGCCAACATGATTCTAAGCCTGCTGATAGGTCCAATTTTAAAATGCATGTAACTTCTATAATAACTAATGGATGTCATTCAAAATTGACACAACAATAGATCATATTATTTCAGATTATTTCTGACCAATACATGTATGTCATTGTTGCCAACATGATTTTACGCGCGCTGTTAGATCCAATGTGTAACTGCATGTAACGTCCATGCTATCCATTGGACTTCAACCAAATTTTGTATTTTGTGCCTTAAGAGATGGAACTAAGAATATATTCACTCACCAGGGCTGCCAAATGTAGTTCTCTATTAGGCTACATTATGCCATGTATACAGTATTTCGAACTAATTAGAAATTTCGATATTACCAACTTAATTTCGTCATTATTCAAGATAGATCCATATAGATTAATCATTGGCATGAATCTTAAATTTTAAGAAAAGTAGGCTCTTTAGTTCGTCACGGAACTTCTTGTTATCTTCCCAAAAACGTTTGATCCGTTCACTGTGTGCCTTCTTCTCTTCGTCTGTCCATTTACGCCTATGTCTTTTGGGTTGTGATCTAAAATTAAATATCTGGTTTCTGATTATTCACCTACAAATGCTGCGGTCGTAAATGTCTTCTATGGTGATGTGTAATTGTTGTAAGTCTTCCATAGTTTCCTTGTACCAAGAAGTACCCGATTTTGCCGTAGAAATTATGTTCGTTACTTATTATATATTATTATCCTCCCTATATTATTCTGCTAAGGTCCCATTCCGGTTTTGTACCGAAAATAAGGTCCTGTTAACACCAACCTACACATATGGGGTACCTACAGGTTCCGCATAACCCCATGAGTGCCCGAAACGCACTCACATCCTTTTTAAATGCCTCACAATTAAATAAATATCTTAAAAATGTACTTTTACAATGGGAGCACAGTAACCTGGCGAGCCTACCGCTAGAGCGCAGGGCTGCGCGGGGGCCATCTGGCGGGAGCGCGGCGTACTGCTAGCTACAAAGAGGTGCTGTGACAAGTACAAAACACTGTTCTACATAATTCTTTGTGTTCTTCTCATGTACTGCTCGGGTCTAAGCTGCGTGAACCTGAGAGGAATGTGCATCGCGGACTATGAGTAGTGGTGTTGACGAGTGATGAGGTTTCTCTGTCCGTGCATAGTACATAACCAAATACATTGGTCGGTGACTCACTCACTCATTCTACCACAGTTGTTTGAGCAACGGCCCAATGATAGCAGTATTGGAATAGAAAGGAATACCATAAATCACGGTGGGCTGTTAACAGATCCTTCTGTTCTCGCCCGACCCTTCCCTGCTCTTTCCCCTCACCCCGCAAGTTCATAGAGCTTGGACCCGACCAGTACATATGCCGTTTAACAACATTAAATACAGTTCTTCAATATTTAAAACTTCGTTCTCCCACATTCTTCCATACTACCCCATAAACCTACATTCACGTTGAGAAAGCTCCCACGGGCCCACTAGTATAGCCTACATTATACCCACTCAATCATTGGGCAAAGTCGTGTTGATCGACTGAAGAGTTACAAATAACAGTTTGTATTGGTTACACTGAAGGAATGGCTTCAGAACTTAACATTTCTGTATAACATGTCAGAACACTTACTTTTATCGATTCAACGGGATCGGAAATCAGATGCGATTTATTTCCATTTGGCGAAGGTTTTTGCGACTGGATGCACTTCCAGAAGCCAACCTCATCCTAGAGGAAACATTTAAACATTGAGATGGAATGAATGCAATTGAATGAAAATGGGCTAGAAGCTGAAATGAGGCGGCCGTGGCTTATAAATAAATAAATAGATAAATAAATAAATAAGTAAATAAATAAATAAATAAATAAATAATACTGTTATTGTTATATGGTTTACGTTCCTTCTAACTACTGCGGCTTTAAAAGACGTTAGGGTGCCAGATTTTTACCCCGAAAGGGATCTTAAACGCGTCAGTAAATCTACTGACAAGGCTTCCTCACATTTCCGCACCTCCAAATACCAACTGACTGCGCCGGGATACGATCTCGCTATCTTGGACTAAGCAGGCGGTAACGTTACCGCTGATCCACGCAGCCAGTTAATAAATAAACACATCACAAAACTTTAAAATGTGAAAAGATAAAGAAGAAATAAACAATAAATAATAATAGTCTAATAATAATAATAAATAATAATAAGAGACAGGCTGTGGATTTTCATTTTCTTTCAATAAGAGACTAAATTAAATTCAAATGAAAAATAAATAAATCACAAAAATAAGAAAGAAAGAAAGAAAGAAAGAAAGAAAGAAAGAAAGAAAGACATACAGAAAGAAAAAATAAACCAATTAATTAATAAAAATAAATATTTTTTAAAATAACATAACATAGGATTAAATAAATAACAAGTAGTTCCGTGAAGAACTAAAGCCTATTTTCATATATCCTAATTATGTTAATTGCCTCTATCAACATACAAACTTTCAGTTGCTGTCATAGATTCGTAGATATTGAGAACCATCTAAATATTTCGGAATGGTTGCAATGTTGGATTTTTGAAAGTCACATACATGAACTTCCAGTAACCTTTATTACCGTACAAAATTTTAAGGTGATTTCAGTAATAGTTTCGGAGATATAGAATGCCAGTGAAATATTTCACGTGGCCGCCATGTTGGATTGGTGAAACGTATTAAAATTTGAAAGGCACAGTCAAGGTCGGACGAGGTAGTAGTATGCACTTACCAAGTTTCATTGAAATCGCTTCGGCCGTTTAGATTTCATTAGGGACACACACACAGACAGACACACGAACAAAAGGTGATCTCATAAGCCTATTTTACCCTACTTTCGATTTTTGCAAAAATGAAAGTAGAATTATGAGATCTACACAGGCCAAAAGTTTCTCAGCCTGTCTTTCTGTGTGTGAGAGTGTATATTTGCCCCTCCCATATCAATTCAAACACGACGAAACTGAATTGAACGAAATTTAGTACAGAGGTAGCACTAGCAAAGGGCACATCAGTGTCATGTTTTATATCGTCACCATCTTCACCAAAACTTAATGGTCAAAACTTAAAAATAAATTATGACCAAACTAATCATCGGATCTTTACCAAATTTGGTAAAATAATACCTTAGTGTTGGACGCGTCTTGCGCCCAAACTACGTCATCAGCCGTACCATTTCATGATGGCGGCCATGTGAATTATGCAAACTTTATAATCCATGACTTGGGAACCAACAGTTCCGATTATAAAACCGATAATGGTTTATACTGTTCTAAAGGATGTGGCCCGTTCGAAATTAAAAGTTTATATTATAATATTACAGCCTACTGCAGAAGTGACTTTAAAAACCTGAGCCATCTCGGTTACAAGACAAGATGGTAGCTGATCTCTCGTTCTTACCTATATGTCGCTAATTTGAGTATGTTGTGTGCAATATAGCCTACTCATAGAAATAATATAAACTGTATATGAAATGCTTTATAGCAAAAATATAAACCACTGAAGAAATCATTTAGTTCAAATCATTATTTGCTAAGACGTTGAATGTAAGCCAATCGATAACGGTGAATTTCAGTGAACATGTTTGGCTGTGTGGTAAAGCGTTAATCATTTACCCGTTTGCACGGGGTTCAAAACATATTAGAGTTGGTTTCCTTTGATTGAAATGTTATGTTTATTGTTTTGTAATTACTCAGACGTTATAAAATTAAGCATTTTATTGTGCATATTACAATGGAAAATACGAGGGCTGTTTTTTTAAGTAAGGACCGTTTTTTTTAAATAACCGAACATTTTATTTTGAAACCACATTTATTTATAGGTTTTACATACCTTCCTCTATTTTTCTACATAGTTGCCTTGTTTATTTAGGCACTTGTCATACCGTAAAACTAAGTTCTGAAATCCCTCTGCATAAAAGTTTGCCGCCTGCTCTGACAACCAAAAATTCACACTTGAGAAAAATCCATTGATAGAGTGGTTATCATGAATGTTCGCTCCTCGTGAATTTTCGTGTAAATTGCAGTCACAAAGTCATCTGAACATTTTCACGGTCACTTTTGAATTCGCGTACCCATTTTCGCACTTTACCTTCCGTCATTGCATTATCACTATACACCTCACAAAGCTGACGATGAATGTCTCCAGCCGAAATGTTTCTTGCACTCAAAAAACGTATCACATATCGTACTTCACACGCGGCAGGCGAATCAATAATCTTGAACATTGTAAAGATGCACAGTTCAGCGTGCAGGTTAGCTAAACAGCTGCAACTGACGCCTGCTTGTTCGCAAAGGATGCCGGGAGGTAGCGCGCACGCTTGAGGAGGCGTGCTCACTAACTAGGGGCTTCAAAAAAACGCCCTTACTTAAAAAACAGCCATCGTATATATTTAATTAAAACAATATTCACCACCGGTTCTGCACGAGAGAGATCTAAATGCAACCAGATCAACTATGAGGGTGACAAACACCGCCTACTAGATGTGAGCTGCGCACCGGCCTCGACCTTGAAACATCTGTAATTGAGAAGTTTCCTAATACATGGCGTCCACAGAATTTTCAATGTCAATTTTCCTGACTATTCCTGACCACTTTTCAACAAAATTCCTGACTCGTGAAATCATCGTAACATCGGAAAAAAGGTATATCAAAATTGCCATTATGGAAATAAGAAATATCAAGTGATTGGCATTTAAATTTAAATTTTCTTGTTTATGAATGTCAAGTCAAATTATTTTAGAGGCTGATAGCAGACACGTAGTGCAATGTGTGGGCGATGGGGTCGCCACATCCCTACGCCAACGCCAAAAAAGCGGTAAAAGAGGTTTTTACTATGATGTACTGTAAAAATGGAAACTTGCCAATATGTCCAGCGAATTATTGATTTTTATCTTCAGAGATCAGTTTAACTAGTAACATCAAAATATGGCTATAAAACACAAAATACTGTATGGTTAATATAAAATTCCTGACTTTCTAATACTTTTTGCCATTTTTTCACACTTTTTCCTGACTTTTCCTGGCCAAAAACGAAATTCCTGACTTTTCCTGCATGTGGACACCATGTAATAACCGATAGAATGCACTCGCCCTTTCAGGATTATCTTATGCGAAACTTTTCCGCCAGATGTCATGACTGGTCTATATGGGACTCCATTGTTTTGCCTTCCGTTGGCATTCCATATGCATCGAATTTGAAGTATACAATATATTTGTATTTTAAAGCATTTGTAACAGCCTATTGTGTGTTATGTGAATATGTTATTTGAACTAAAGAACAAAACGATCCCACAGAGGCTAGTACCTGTACTCTAGCTGTTGGTACTTTTATTGTAGCCAAATAGCAATCGAAAATAAAGAATGAACATGTACACTAAAATTGAGCTCTGGCGAATGAATTGCATAGTCTTTGATTGAGTGTTTTCTTTTACTACAGAGCTCTTAAGCGGTAGCGTTCACATGCTTGTCCACATAGTTGGCATTCACACGTCACTGTAGGGTCATGGAAAGATTTGTAATTACAATTAAGGTAGTGAAAGCCATGGACAGCCAGACGTGTAAACACATGCCTCAACTCAAAGTTGGATGTTGCCCATGTCCGGTCGATTATGTCTCCAGTTCCATCAAATTCTTGAGATATGTCTTCTCTTTTTTTTACTCCAATGATGATAGTAGCTTATCCGAGGCTCTGGTGTTTGGTAGAGATAAATAGTTTCTAAGGTCTTCAACCAAGAAATGATTCTATTATACTCCTTGATAAAGACAAAGAGTTATAACTATACCCATACATATAGGAGAAAGTAGGCGATATGTTCTTTACTGAACATCTTGTTTCATAAATGAAAATAGGCTAAACGGGAATTAATATTATAGCTTTCAGTCGATCAACACGAAATAATTCCCATAAAATGACAACAAGGGAACTTACAGTTTACTTCAATACTTCGCCATAACAGTCATCCCAAGTATTAGGGTATAACACTGGATAGAACATTGTCATTCAAAGAACACCTACGAATGATTTAGATCGTAGGCTTTCGCGGCCGGTTTCAAGTTTATCATCTTGGCTTACAGGATTGAGCCGCGTCGCATATCGGTTATTATTTCCCGACGTTTCGGCTGACATTGCAGCAGCCTTAATCATGGGTAGGTACGAATTGGTGTCCGTACTCAACCTAACGGTTATTGCCAGTCAGATGTGCTTACTTGCCCTGCATTGACGTCACGCTGCTCGCTGATTGGTCCCCGCCCCTGGCAGTCGCGCGCTAGTAGAACTTTCCAGATGTTGCTGAGTTTGAACCCATCTTCGCGATTTAAATTATTGGGATGCTTCACGACCTCTATTGCCTCTCTAATTAACCTGTTTTGGAATCCGGAAATTTTAGCAACATTTTCGGCCTTATCAAATTCGATGGCGTGTCTCGTGACGTCAGCATGTTCAGCTATTGCAGATCTGTAGTTAATTTGTTTCGTGTCCCGAATGTGCTCTGAAATCCTAATGGAAACGCGTCTTTTTGGTTGCCCTATGTGGAGTCCCTATTTACCAGGATGCCTGTACCTGACGCCATACAGTTAATCAGGGAAACACTTACAGCCACAGGAGGTCCAACGGACTTAGTGGAGTTAGCTCAACACTGCGTTAACTCCACTGTCTTCGTATTCAATGGGCAGATGTTTCAGCAAACGGAGGGAGCCGCCATGGTCCCCCCTCTCTCCACTACTGGCTAACGTGTTTATGGCTAACTTCGAAGAAGAAGTGATCAAGGAGAGCCCATTGAAGCCTAAGTGTTGGTTCAGATACGTAGACGACGTCTTTTTGATATGGGAACATGGACGCACCACACTTCATGACTTTCTAGACTTCATGTGCTTCAGACATCCGAGCATCAACTTCACAATGGAAGTAGAAGAAAATAATCAGCTGGCCTTCTTAGACGTTCTGCTCTATAAAAGGACAGATAACACACTCGGACACAGGGTCTATAGGTAAGATACTCACACAGATCGGTACCTACATGCTAACTCAAGTCATCCTCAATCGCAGAAAGAAATGGTAGCTAGAACACCCCTCACCAGAGCCAACCACATTTGCGATAAGGATAACGTGAATGAAGAAAAGAAACATGTTTGGAACACGCTCCTAGCTAATGGCTACAGCAAAGGACAAATAAATAGGGCCACACGGAAGGTAGAACAAAGCCGAAGAACTGGCAAAAAGAACAAAGATAGGCCCCACCATAAAGCCTTTCTGCCGTACGTACAGGAATTGACAGATAGAATCGCCAGGCTGCTCAAGAAACACGATGTGACTACTGTGATGCATCCTATAAACAAGCTGACGCAAGTGGTGTGTAAATCAAACGAGATAAAGCTGCCAAACCAGGACGCAGGAGTTTACAAAGTGCCTTGCTCCTGTGGACAAATGTACATAGGGCAAACAATAAGACGCGTTTCCATTAGGATTTCAGAGCACATTCGGGACACGAAACAGATAAACTACAGATCTGCAATAGCTGAACATGCTGACGTCACGAGGCACGCCATCGAATTTGATAAGGCCGAAACTGTTGCTAAAATTCCCGGATACCAAAACAGGTTAATTAGAGAGGCAATAGAGGTCGTAAAGCATCCCAATAATTTCAATCGCGAAGATGGGTTCAAACTCAGCAACATCTGGAAAGTTCTACTAGCGCGTGACTGCCAGGGGCGGGGACCAATCAGCGAGCAGCGTGACGTCAATGCAGGGCGAGCAAGCACATCTGACTGGCAATAACCGTTAGTTTGAGTACGGACACCAACTCGTACCTACCCATGATTAAGGCTGCTGCAATGTCAGCCGAAACGTCGGGAAATAATAACCGATATGCGACGCGGCTCAATCCTGTAAGCCAAGATGATAAACCTACGAATGACTTCTGCCAAAATGAAGACAAGAAACAACATCTTGCGGAAATTATGTGGCACCACTTGGGGTGCCAATGCAACTACTCTCCGTTGCTCAGCTCTAGGTTTAGTTTATTCTGTTCCTGAGTATTGTGCTCCGGTGTGGATAAATAGTCCGCATGTAAGATCAATAGATGTACAATTGAATAACACCAGGCGCATGATACCAGGAACAATTATGTCAACTCCTACACAGTGGCTTCTTATTCTCAGCCACATCCCACCACCTCATTTGCGGCGATGCAAAATTATGATAAGAGAATATAGAATGATCCAAACCAACAAACAACTACTGCACCTATCCATGGAGACAGTGCTGATCTACATGTGAAACGATTACGTTCAGGCGCGGATCTAGAGTTTGGCTTTGAGAGGGGGGGGGGTCAGAAAATCGAAATTGTTAAGAAAAATGGTATCACTAAAAACGCAATCACATAATAACCAAACGTACAAAACCAGACCAATTTTTTTTGCAAGCTACATGGATAGAAATTTGATGAGTTTAGCACACCAAAATTTTTCGTACAAATTGCAACGGCGTTTTTTGCGACTTTAACATCGAGCTTCGAGAAAAGTATCAAGGTACGTTACAGTTTCGGCAAGTCGTGTTGGTACCGACAAAGGGAGAAAGTCACAACTTAAATTGCCAACCAAGCTTGCAGTTTGGACGTCGGCAAAATTTTTTGGTGCGAAAAAAGCCCAAAATTCCTATCCGTGCATTGCTGCACATTCATCGTGACATCTCTATCAACATCGATTCGGTAATCACAAGGTTTGCTAAACAAAATAGATGAGTTGATTTTGTTACATAAATAATCGTTTTTATATAACAGGTATGAAGTTGTATATTATGTACAGTTGAAACAGAATATAATGATTGCAATAAATATATTTTCAGTATTGAATAAAATGAAAAAAATGTTTTTCAGTTAAAATTCGTTAAGTTTTATTTGTATGGTTATTGTGTTTTGTGTTTGCAAAAAAAATTGGTCTCCGTTTGGGGAAGGGGTCATGACCCCCGTGACCCCCCCCCCCCCCCCACCCCCTTGAATCCGCGCCTGATTACGTTCAAGACATCCACCTATCTGCACAGCGGAGAATCTCGCAACCAACAAATTCAACCTGACTGAGAGATGGTCTTCTGATTGGAATTCGTTTGCCCCTCCATAGAGTTCAGTAATGCCGTGCATAACTGAGAATGTGCCAGGGTTCACTCAGCCTAGAAAGACCTGGTCAAAATTAAATAAAATCCGGACCAATCACGGTGTCTGCGGGGATCTCCTGTACAAGTGGAGGAAAAATTCTTCATCATGTTGCGAGTGCGGTGCTGAAAGCCAGACTGTTCGGCACCTAGTTCAAGAATGCCCACAAACATCTTACAGTGGAGAATTTAGCGACTTCTTCCCAAGGACACCACAGGTACTTCATTACGTTTCTAAACTTGATGTCAAATTATAAATCATTTTCAAGTATGCCATACAATAAATAAATAAATAAAATTCCAATTACTGGAATATATAAAAAATAACCTGAAATAAATGACATGTGATTAAGATTTATAAATATTGTTACGGACTATTGAAGAATAATTATTATTAATTAACAAGTCAACACTGAAAATGGCTTCAAAGCTTATCTTTACTTTAAAAACGGGGAATACCATTCTTAGGATAGCCGCTGTCTGCGCCGAAACTCCCCCTAGCGATTTTTTTTAGCGTATGACTTTTAGTGTCGGGAGTGTCTGAGGACATGTTCGGCTCGCCAGTTTTGTTGTTGCTTCGAGACGGAACCCAATGGGTGAGCTTCAAGTACCGTTGGGGAGGAAAGTTGGAATGTAAGGACGAGGAGTTGGAAGGTAGCGGCTGTGGCCTATAGTTAGGGACCAACCCCGGCATTTGCCTGGAAGGAAGATGGGAAACCACAGAAGACCATCTTCAAGGTTGCCGGCGGGGGGATTCGAAACTCCTCGCCTCCCGGATGTGAGCGACTGCCAGCAGTCATGCCGTAACGACCACGGCTAACTCACACGGTTCCCCCTTGCGATAATAGTGTGCGACTCAATGCACTACAGGGCTGTTTGGTCCTCTTCGTCAGAATGAACACATTCGTCTCAACCCTTTTACAACGCTCCCTCGGCCGCCCAAGTTCTCACACCAATAAATAAGTCTACTTACCACAGCCCTTACCCTTGCTAAACGATATTGAACACATCGTGAAGGCGCGGTCACGGCCCGCTCCCAACTCAACGCAACCCCTTCCCTTCCCTCCTGGCTTCCCTTTCGCGGCTTGTTTGGCGTTTTGACGCACGAGGTGTGGGAGACAACACAAGTCCTACACCGGTACTCATTTGATTAGGAAAGTTTTGACGCGGATGGGTAAATAGAGGTAAGGTAAAATTTATTATTAAAAATACCCTGGTTTAATTAGCGACTTCCGATTTCAGTTCATGGTGAAAGAAGAAGAAAAATAGAAAGAATGATTTCAAAGCATAATCAAAGTTTGAAAAAACTCTTGGATTACTGACAAGGGGAGGATACGATGCATGGGTCACCGATTCGAACCATATTTAGTACACTTGTAGGGCACGACTAGGCGTATACCAGGTACAAGTAGTAAGGTGCGCTTCTCAGCCGATTCCGAGAAATTAATTATTCGTAATTGTTGTACGGCGTTCATGTGCACTGTTCGTTAACATGAAGCCAAGGAGCGCATGGTGCAGCGGTAAGAGCCCTGCTTCGTAGGCGCGGGATCACTGGATCGAATCCCACCAGTGAACTTTTTTTTTTGTAAACATAGGCAATTCGTACAACTGTAGGTGTCGTGAAAAATGTTCATTTTGCAGTCAATTGTAATAACGTGTTATGTGCGCGGGAAAAGGGAGTCGGAATGAATCGTACAGGAGATTCACAGTATTTGCTGTTAGTACAACTGCCCACCGTTATCGTTAGTTTGTGTGCAGGTGACCTCGCCAGGTCCGAACACTTTCCAACCAATACCCATAGCATGAGACACTACTTGCGGGGTACGGGGTGGTCTGATGGTTCACTGACGTGCAATGAACGGAACAGACTGCTCTTCAGTGTATAAACGTATACATAGAACACACCTGACCATGTATCATACCAATGTATTTGCAATGCCTCGACTATACTATCGCCTGCAAAAATAACGGGCCGTCTTGCCGAGCGGGAGTTGAGTTTTCGTGCCAGCAGGTTGCTATTACTTGGTGTGTTCTCGGGAGGGGAAGGCTGGGAGCCGTGATTGGGCAGCTGTCCTTGTAGGTAAGGGGGGAGAGGGTGGGGGAGTGTGGATTCACCTGTTAATGGCAAGAGGCTGACAGTGGCTCAGTAACACGAGAGCGAACTTGTGTTAAGTTTAAATTTGACTGACATTTTCGGTTGAAATTATTTACTCATTGAAAAAACGCTTTAAGTTTAAATTTGACTGACATTTTTGGTTGAAATAATTCACTCATTGAATAAACGCTTTAAGTTTAATTTGACTGACATTTTTGGTTGAAATTATTTACTCATTGAAAAATCGCTTAAAGTTTAAATTTCACTGACATTTTTGGTTGAAATAATTCAATCATTGAATAAACGCTTTAAGTTTAAATTTGACTGACATTTTTGGTTGAAATTATTTACTCATTGAAAAATCGCTTTAAGTTTAAATTTCACTGACATTTTCGGTTGAAATTATTTGCTCATTGAAAAAACGCTTTAAGTTTAAATTTGACTGACATTTTGGTTGAAATATTTCACTCTTTGAAAAAACGCTTTAAGTTTAAATTTGACTGACATTTTCGGTTGAAATTATTTACTCATTGAAAAAACGCTTTAAGTTTAAATTTGACTGACATTTTTGGTTGAAATATTTCACTCTTTGAAAAAACGCTTTAAGTTTAAATTTGACTGACATTTTCGGTTGAAATTATTTACTCATTGAAAAAACGCTTTAAGTTTAAATTTGACTGACATTTTCGGTTGAAATTATTTACTCATTGAAAAAACGCTCTAAGTTTAAATTTGACTGACATTTTTCGTTGAAATAATTTACTCATTGAAGAAAAGCTTGAAGTTTAAATTTGACTGACATTTTTGGTTGAAGTAATTACTCATTAAAAAAATGTTGACTGACATGAGTTTAATCTGTGATTGCCTGGTATGACCAGTGTTATGTTTCGTTACTAAAATTCCTATGAAAATAAACGTCTATGAGACGGCTATTTTTACGATTCTGACAAAGTAGCAACAGTTTTTCAAAATTGCAGAAAATAACTTAACTTAGCCTCGGTTAGACTATATGACAACATGAATTAAACTTTTAGCTTATTCAAAAGTCTTCACATCGCAGAATGACGTGTCATAACCCGCTTCATAAGCCTAATCCAATGCCAATTTGCAGGGTCGAGTTGTCTGAAGCTTAGATGTTTCGAAGGTTAAAATAAGCTAGGTTGCCTTATAACCTAGGCTATTGAAATGAAAATCCACAGCCTGCTTCCAGTCTCCGACCGGGTCAGGAATGGAATGAATGAAGCCCCCATCTAGCGGCGAGGATATGAAATGTGCCGGCTGCCGAGGCCTGACGCACTCCTGTGGGGCAATGATTAAATGAATGACAGATGAAATGAAATGATAGTGGAGAGTATTGCTGGAATGGAATTTTGACAGGGAAAACCGGAGTACCCGGAGAAAAACCTGTCTGCCTCCGTTTTGTCCAGCACAGATCTCACATGGAGTGACCGGGATTTGAACCACGGATCCAGCGGTGAGAGGCCGGCGTGCTGCCGCCTAAGCCACGGAGGCTTATAACCTAGGCTATTAAATATTTATTATTTCAAACATGGTTGAAATAATTAATTTTTGCTGAAAATGTAAAACTTTGACGTCTATAAGACGAATAGACGTCTATTTTCTACAAAGCACTGTCATTTCTTGGTGGCTAAATTAAGACACTTTCTTTGTCGCTTCGCACAAGATGCTTTTTAGTGTCTTGATAAAAATGATTTCAGACACATATTGAAATTCTGTCTTACTTTTTCAGATATTTAATTTAAGACGCTAAAAAGCATCTTATCAAGCGACAAAGAAAGTGTCTTAGTTTAAGACAACAAGAAATGAGAGTGAGGCTATGGTTTCGGTTGTTTTAGGTTGGAATTTGTCATTATTAATATTATAAAAACTGAAGTGGGAATAAAGTTAATGAGCTGTTTTTTTTCTGTCGCTTAATATTTTAATGATGATTTTTTTCTGTTGCTTAATATTTTATTGATGTTGAATAATAAAAAACATTTTGCTGCTAACAATTGCCTCCTCTGATTTTATCCATTATAAACGAATCAGAAGCTTACGGTATGTTGAATCATTTTTAAAGATTCTCTTCGACACAAGCATCGCTTCAAGTTCTGTTATTTGATGTAACAAACCTCTTGTTAACGTGAGTGCTTTTAAAATTACTCTTTAGTTTTTCTTTTTCTTTTCAAAACTTATTTCTTACTAAGAAAAATGATTAAAAATATAACCAGTTTAGGACGTTTGCAATTTCCTTCTTTTTCTTCTTATTAAAATGCGTTTAGTCCCTAACTGTGAAAACTCGATTCTCAAAAAATGTCACACACAGTAAAACTCAACTTAACAATTAATGGGTCACTTGGCATTTCAATTTAGATTTATTAACACCGTCTCATCTGTAACAATCTTCCAAGCGCGAAACTAAAGAAAATCAAGGTTGGTGCTTCCCTCCTCTCCCCCTTTGCCAACAACGACAGGTGCCCAATCACGGCACTCAGCATTCCCCGCCCGAGAACGCCCGTAGTGATGCCAACTCAACTCAACTCTCGCACGGCAAGACGGCCCGTTATTTTTGCAGGCGATAGTACATTATGTAATGTCACAAACGTTCACCCCCATACGAAGATTTCAGAATCCCTTTTCCCGCTCACAAAACACGTTATTACAATTGACTGCAAAATGAACATTATTCACGACACCTACAGCTGTACGAATTGCCTATGTTTAAAAATAATTTAAAAAAAGGCTCACCGGTGGGATTCGATCCAGTGATCTGCTTACGAAGCAGAGCTCTTACCGCAGCACCACGTGGTCCTTGGCTTTATGTTAACGTACAGCGCACATAAACGCCGTACAGCAATTACGAATAATTAATAATTAATTTCTCGGAATCGGCTGAGAAGCGCATCTTACTACTTTCACCTGGTATACGCCTGGTCATGCCCTACACGTGTACTAAAGATGGTTCGAATCGGTGACCCATGCAGCGTATCCTCCCCTTGTGAGCGATCTGCCTTTGGAGTGTGACTTAACACACTCACTTTTCTTGGCGAGTATGAAAGAAAGAAAAAGGAAGGAAGCAATAAAGTTCTACATAGTATAAAACGAAGTCCCTGATTCTTGTATGTTACGGGTAATCTCGAGAACCACTGGATGGATTTTGATGTGGGTTTCACTATTCTGTAAAGGATTTCTCGAGGAAGGTTTCTCTAGAAAAACATTCATTTATGACCAAAGGAAGTCGAGCAGTAACGATTTCAGTGAATCGAAATTAAGAAAACCCTGCCGCCCGTGCGCCTTTTAAGCTTACGCTGGGTAAATCGTTAAATATATCTATATACCATGAGTGTAAGAATTGTTTAGCAAGAAAAAATAAACAAAAAAGCTCGAGACAGCATATCTCTCTTTAATACATCACCCACTATAAAAGCGTTTTTACGTTTTCATTTCTTCCAACAATCTCCATTCAGTGGAAATTTAAATTACAAGCTTCGGAGCGAGTTTACGAGCTAGCGAGCGAGCCTATCACCCCAGCTTCAGCCAGCATTAAACTGTTGAGTCGGGTCGAGTTAAGACTTCAGAAAAGAGTATTATGTGTTTGGAGCTTCGCTCTTCACCTCGACTTTTCTGAATTGCGTCTGGCACTGAGACCTGCCATCCGCGTCGTATAAGCTTACGCTGGGTAAACCGTTAAAAATACCGGGCGAAGCCAGAGGCGGGTTGCTAGTAAATAAATAGATGATTGAATAGAAAGGAATGATGATTGGTTGAAATATGTAAATAAATACAGGGTCAATATCTATGTGCGCCCCGATAAACACGGCAAGCTAAGGCGGCTGTGACTGGCGCAGATCGCGGGCACGCCTACCCGGTTCAGCCAGTGGTTGGCGCCCACTTTCACACTTTTACCAAACATGTTCAATAATGTGTTCTTACAGTGCTCATAGGCGATGCTGAAAATGTCCTCCCTCTCTTGTAACACACACCTGGAAAGAATGTCTGTCAACTCTTTTATTATTTACGGAGCCTGTTTCCTTGAATCGTTTAGTGAGCCTGCTAATTGTACTGGCATTAGGCACAGGTCTTCCTGGAAACTTGATTCGAAATTTTCGTCTCGTTTCAGAACAAGATTTTCTGCTTTTCATATATGAATTATGGATATACATACTGTACGTTCGCTCAGTGTGAATCAGTGTCTAGACATGACCAACAATCACAGTAATGTCACAATACTCACTAAACGTGCAACACTAACGTCTAAGCTTTGCAGATACACGTCCATATGAATGACAAAACACGTGTGAACTAACGTTATGAGTCAGGGAAGCGCAACAACCATCGGCTGGGCCGTAAACGCGCGTCCACGATCTGCGCCAGTCACAGCCAGCTTAGCTTGCCGTGTATATCGGGGCGCACACAGATAATGGCCCTGTATGTGAAAAGAAAAAGAGATGCTTGAATGAATAGGCTTAATTATTAGATGGATCTACGATTGAATCATAGAAAGAAAGAAAGAAAGAAAGAAAGAAAGAAAGAAAGAAAGAAAGAACGAAGGACCTAGATATTAACCAACGGAGGTTGAATATCTATCCACAACTGTTATAATATTGACATTTTACAAAACATCCCACTCACACATTACACAACTGAGTGGGCTTGCAATCCGATATGAGGGGAGGGGAGGAGGGGCTGTATGCTTATGTTGCAGACATCATTTCAAATGCTTAATTAGCAACTCGCAAACACAGAAATCTCCACACAAACAAAAGGCCCTGCGTGGGGAGGGGGGTCAGCAGAGAGAGTAATTGATCCTTATTGGATAGCGTTCTACCATTATATTAGAACAATTAACTATAGAGATAATGGAAAATCAATAATAGCTCTGTCCAGGATAATCTAGTCTCATAAGGCTCAGTAGCAAGGTATCACATTAATTTAACTGGTATCTCCCATCTCCCAGCCTCTCTCCCCTTTGCCCACATTTCCCCAAAACCAATACACTCGTGCTCAACATTAACACAAAGGGTTCTATCAGTTGCCGTCGTGCTGCAGAAGAAAGAAAGAAAGAAAGAAAGAAAGAAAGAAATTAAATAATCGAGAACCAATGAATAATGAATTAATTAAATAGCTGAGCATTTAGGCTATATAAAATAAATACATAAATAAATAAATAAATAAATTACATAAATAACAAGAAGTTCCGTGATGAACTAAAGAGCCTACCTTTCTTAAAATTTAAGATTCATGCCAAGGATTAATCTATATGGATCTATCTAGAATAATGACGACATTAAGTTGGTAATATCGAAATTTCTAATTAGTTCGAAATACTGTATACATGGCATAATGTAGTCTAATAGAGAACTACAGTTGGCAGTCCTGGTGACTGAATATATTCTTAGTTCCATCTCTTAAGGTACAGAATACAAAATTTGGCTGAAGTCGAATGGATAGGATGGACGTTACATGCAGTTAAACATTGGATCTAACAGCTCGCGTAAAATCATGTTGGCAACAATGACATACATGTATTGGTCAGAAATAATCTAAAATAATATGATCTATTGTTGTGTCAATTTTAAATGAAATCCATTAGTTAGTATAGAAGTTGCATGCATTTTAAATTTGGACCTATCAGCAGGCATAGATTCATGTTGGCAGCACTGACGTAAATTAGTTACTCCAAATTAATCTAGAATGCCAGGTACTATACGTATGCAAAGTTTAGAGCTATTGGCTTGCATACTATCTGATATATTGATATTAGGGTAACAAAAATAGAGACAGTATTTATTAACAGTTGGCAGCCCTGTTTACTCTTAAAAATCGGTATAGTCATATCTGTTATGGTGCACATAGCACACACGAAATTTGGTTGAAATCCAAATGATAATATAGAAGTTACATGTATTTAAAGTTGGACCTCTCAGCGGGCTTAGAATCATGTTGGTAGCACTGACGTGTATAAGTAACTCCAAATTAATATAGAATGTCGGGTACTATACGCGAGCATAGTTTAAAGCTGTCGGCTTGCATACTTTCTGATATATGGGTATTTGGATTAATACAATTGAGAGCATTTATTAACAGTTGGCAGCACTGGTGGCTCTTAAGAATACGCTCAGTAAAATCTGTTTATGTACACATAGCACATACGAAATTTGGTTGAAATCCAATTGATAGTGTAGAAGTTATATGCATTTAAAATTTGGACCTATCAGCAGGCTTATAATCATTTTGGCAACACTGCCATGTATGGCCTCCTGGAAATTAAACTGCAATATTATTATCCATATGTGTGCCAATTTTGAAATAGCTCCCATTGATACCTTCCAAGATATCCAACATGGAGCTCAAATTTCAATTGCGATTTTTCAGCAGTTGGTAGCACTGACATCATTTTCAAATATGGCCGTGAGATATTCAGGTATAGATCTTTACTCCTACCAAATTTTGTTTCGATTGCTGCAGCCGTTTAGGAGTTGATAGGAGGGGGGGGGGGGACACACACAGCCAGACAGACAGACAGACAGACAGACACACATTTGCCCGATCCCATAAGTCTACTTTTTCCTCATTTTTGCAAAATGTGAAAAGTAGGCTAAAAATAAATCGCATCAGGCCTCAGCAGCCGGCACAGTTCCTATCCTCGCCGCTAGATGGGGGCTTCATTCATTTTATTCCTGACCCGGTCGGAGACTGGAAGAAGGCTGTGGATTTTCATTTCTCTCCATAGTATAAAACAAAGTCCTCGATTCTTGGATGTCACGGGTAATCTCGAAAACCTCTGGATGGATTTAGATGCGGTTTTCACCATTCAGTAAAGGATATCTCGTGGAAGGTTTCTGTTGAAAATAATTTATTTGTGATCAAAGGAAGCCAAGCAGTAACGATTTCACTGAAAAAGTTAACAATAAGATAGTCAGTCTGAGAGACTAGACTTTATATCATTTCAATTGACGCATGCTACAAATGCTACACATGTTAGAAAGGCTCAGGAGGCTCGCTTCGCTCGGAGCCCCAGGACTCTTTCAACAGACTCCATTACCCATTAACTTAGGCTTCCCGCGCGGGGAACGGAGAGCGGGAGGTGCACTCTGCTGCATGACGTCACGCGCTCGCCGTCACCGTATCGCATAACGCCAGACCCCAGGATGAAACTCAGACTCGGTGCATATGCACTGAACAACATTATGACGTCATACACGCCGTAACGCATAACGGTAAACCAAAGTATAACAAGATTATTTAAAATAATAAAAAATCTGCCGTCTGTGTGCTTTTTAAGCTTACGCTGGGCAAACCGTTAAAAATATCAATATACTATCAGTGTAAGAATTGTTCTGCATGAAAAGTTCTACAAAATAGTCCGCGAGAGCATATCTCTATCTTCAATACATAGCCCACTATAAGTGTTTTTACGTTTTCATTACTTCCAACAATCTCCATTCAATTACTGAGGCGGCAGTTGACGAGCTAGCTTTCGCGTTCACTGCTGGAGGGAAAACGACTATTGTCGTATGCAAGGAAATCTTATAAGACCTCGGTTAAAAGTAGCCCTTGCATTCATAACTGTTCCCTGGGACGATGCTAATCCTTTCTCTAACGTCATCATACATTTTCATCGACTTTGAACCACAATCAATCGGCACATGTACAGCTGTTATGAGTTGCTTCACAGAAGACCTTGTACTTCCGTCCCTTAAAACCTCAATAATCAACTAAGTACTTCGATGTCTATTAATCTGAAACAACTATTAGAAGTTTCCTCGGAGCTAATGTCAGGTAAAATACCCTCACTGTTTTTTTTAGATGCGCTGATATTCAAAATTTGCGGGACAATTCCCTTCGCTGTACCGGTACCTGCACGTTGAATCCTATTCCTTTCCACTCTTTTAAATACTCTACCACTTATTCTCCCCATATTTACGTTAATAACCAGTAGCCTATAGAACCTAATCAAGGGCGGCTTCGGTGGCGTAGTTGGTAGCATGCTGAGTTTCTATGCCCAAGATAGCGGGTTCAAACCCGGCCGAAGCCGACGGATTTTTTAGAGCGTTAAAAATCGCTCAGTATGCCTTCCTTCGGAGGGGAAGTAAATCCGGCGGTCCCATGTCATAGATTTATGGCATGTTAAAGAACCTTCCACTAATTGCACCTGTGTGAAGCTAAATTGGATAGGTTAGGAATGTAAACAACGCTCTTAGGTTTCTACGTTCGTTGCCATAAGCCGACTGTGGTGGCGTCTAGTAGTTATGTTCTGAACTAGGCCTAGTAGTCGTTGACGGTGGCGTTTGGCGGCAAAAGTAGGAACTATTTGAAAAATTATAAGTTGCAGTCTGTACTTAAATTAAAAAACAGATACACACACTAATACAGCCATCACAATTAACACCGGTTATCAGATAGATTCTACACACACCCAAAGAACGTTGTCGCAGCCCCTAAACTGAGGAACCAAACCAACCAACCTAATCAAAAACTGGAAAAAAAAAATCGACAGAAACGCTTATAGTCCAGTGAATAGAGCAAAAAATGGGGGGTTACCTTACAAACGGTCCTGTAGTTCTAATTTTTTTATATGTTGTCTAGGATGGTTAGTAGGTGTTTAAAATGGAAAATGCACAATCCCCCCCCCCCCCTCCGCGCACGCCGACATATTGGAAAAATCGCCAATAATCGGCCTTTTCTTGAGATTCTCGCCTTTATTTCCGTTTCGGTGCGTTTTAGCGAAAAAAGAGTTCTAGTCAATGTTGTAGACAATTAAATTTCCTATAATTTACGTTTGATATTTTGTTTCTAGGGCTTATGATTACGGAAATATTTACTTTGTTAAACAATAAAAAATCACATTTTTCGGATATTTTGTCAAATTCTAACTTTGGAACGCTGATATTCAGTTATGGCCTGGAAAGTGTGGTAAAACCAGGTACTTGGGATGATTTAGGGTATGTCAGTTTTAACCCGGTAAGTGGTGGTACCTAGCGGCCAACGTCAGAACAGCAGCAAAGTGGACCAACTGCCAAACTCTGGGTGCAGTAGTATAAACTGGTAACCCTTGTAAAGCAGTACATTCAAGCAGAACGAATGGGTGAATTTCAACTTCATCTGAACAGTGTCAAGAAAATGCTCCCTTTTTTCCATGCTGCAGGCCACTGGTTTTATGCAAAAACTGCGCATTTATATCTGCAAGAAATGCTGTGCCTGGAAGGAAAAATGGACCCCACTGAGTTTAAGAAGTTCACAATGGAGGATCATTTCTCTGTTCGAAGATCAGACAAGTTCTGGTCCGGTATTTGGACCGACATGACAATCGAACAAATGCTAATGAAGGATATGAAAATAGGGGGAGGATTAATCGGAAGGGGCATGACTGAGAGTACTCTGTTGAAGTGGACTCTTGGGATGACCTGCCTGGGAAATATTGCTCATGAAATCGAGAAATACAGCAACGTAACATCAACGTCCTCTGAGCAGCACGTGAAAATGAGGCATACTAGAATGAGTCGTGACGCTCATGATGTGCGGATTCTATTTGATTGGCTTTCCAAACACCCACCCTTCCCCGAAACTGATCTAATCATCAACATTAACTCTGGCGTAGTGGGAAGTGACCAGGTTAATTGTCACCAAGCCCAAGTGGTAGGAGGTGCAGGGGTAGCAAAAATAGTTGGAAACACATTCGGAGAGGCGTCTTTTAAGAAAAAAGACAAAGTGATCACACTGATGTGCGATAAAAACTCAATGAAAGTGGGAGACAAGAAGTTATCTGTTGACCCACTCACACTGTTTAACCGCATGTGTATAGCGAAACAATCAGAAGAAGATCAGCAGAGCTACCTATCGTATGAACTGGCACCATTCCCTATGTCTTTGTTTAATGAGGACAGTATGCGTAAAGGGACGAAATCATTATTATACACAGCTTTCTCGCCACTTCCACAAGACTTCCAACTACCTCAACGTTCCATGGTCGTTATTGATGGAGGGTACCTTCTGCACAAAGTTGTATGGAACAGCAGCTTGACCTTTGGAGGAATTTGCCAGGGTTACGTCATTATGACACCGATGTGATGGTGATTTTTGATGGCTACATTACAGATCCTTCTCATCAAGGGACCAAGACTGCAGAACGAGCAAGAAGGTACAGGCAAACTCATCACCAGACGTGGTATTTAACAAAGCAACTGTTAACACCACACCTCAGGATAAGTTCCTGGCCAATGAGGGGAACAAAGACCGATTTGTGAAGCTGCTCTCCAGTGAATTGCAAGCGTCAAACATATCTACAGACCAAGCTTCCGAAGATGCTGACAGGTTGATAGTTGCCACAGCTAAACACCTCTCCCCCACGTACGACGCCGTTATCATTGTCGGGGAAGACATTGACCTACTTGTACTGCTGACTGGCACAACACCTGCGGTAAATAATGTTTACCTCAAAAAACCAGCGAGGGAAAACATCCAGAAGCAATCTACTCCGCCTCCTCCTACAAGTACAACTCCAAAGGCTGTATCTTGCTCCTGCACGCAATATTGGGCTGTGACACCACTTCAAACATTTTTGGGTTTGGAAAGAATAATTTCTGCCAACTTTTTACGAAAGACCCATCATTGCTGGAGTAGGCAAGAGGTTCGAGGACCCTGCTGGCAGTCCCCAAGAAATTTCAGCAGCAGGGGAGAAAATCTTGATATCCCTGTATGGTGGCAGTGGAGAACAGTCGTTGAACTCCCTTCGCTATAGCAAATTGAAGACTAGTGCCATTAAACTCAACCTGGCTAAACTACCTCCAACTACTGACGCAGCACATTTCCACTTCCTGAGGACATATCACCAGGTCATACAGTGGATGGGGATTGACAAGGACCCTATCGATTTGGGCTGGTGTAGAAAAGCTGGAAGACTGGAGCCCATCAGGATGAGTAGAGATGCTGCTCCCCCAAACCTGCTTAACACCATCTCATGTAGATGCACAACTGGCTGTATGGGGGCGTGTGGCTGTAGAAAGGCGGGCCTAAATTGTTCCGCCCTTTGCAAAATATGTAGTAGAGAAGAATGTAATAACAGGGAGGAAGTCACCATCGACGACGAAGACGACGCCGATCTACTAACTTCACTATTTGAGGAGGACAATGAAGACTCCGACTTCATTCACTCACCCCCTACAAAACGAGCGAAGCTCCAGTAAATCAGTTTTCTTTTATGTTCTTCGTTTATTCACTACTGATTTTTGTAAGATTATTGCTGTATTTTGATCTTATTTTGTTTAAATAAATGAATCTTTAAAAATTTACTTGCTGTGTTGGTGGATTGTTGGGAATTGAACATCTCCTGTCACCAGTGGATATTTAAGTGAAATATAGTACCTGCCTCATTATAATTGCGCTGTTACATGTAAGAAGCTCAAGTATGGTTGGTATAAACTAAAAATTCAAGCCATAGCTGGAAAATAGTTTGTGCATTTTCTTTAGATTAAATGTGGAGTCACAAAAGCGAAAAAAGCAATATACCCATTGTTTTAATTTTCATACTTACCCCCACTTCATATGGTTGGCTAAAGAATTACATGCATTTTGTAGGTAAATTAAAGTCTCTACAAATTATATTGTGATACTTGTCTTTCTAGAATAGGCCATAACTGAATTACAGCGTTCTAAAGTTAGAATTTTGGCAAAATATCCGAAAAATGTGATTTTTTATTGTTTAAAAAAGTAAATATTTCCGTAACCATAAGTCCTAGAAACAAAATATTGAACGTAAATTGTAGGAAATTTAATTGTCTACAACATTGACTAGAACTCTACTTTCACTAAAACGCACCGAAACGGAGATTAACAGGCGAAAATATCAAGAAAGTGCCGGTTTTTTTGCGATTTTTTCAATATGGCGGCGGACGCGTAGGGGGGGAAATTGTGCATTTTACATATTAAACACCTAATAGCCGTCCTAGACAACATATACAAAATTTAGAACTACCGGACGGTTTGTAAGGTAACAGACCTCTATTCACTGGATTATTATCACAAGTAACACACATTTTTATTAACCTCGTGGTATCCATGGTTACTCAACAACAAAGAGCAGGAACAGCCGACATCTTGTCCACTGCCTTTCGTGTAGGATTACGAGGCACACAGGCAATTGAAATGGAACAAACGTTTAATCTACTGTCCCCGATAATCCGGATAGTAGGCTGTCAGAAATCCGCCCCCTCAATCGGATTGCCAATAATCAATTGCACCGGCACAGCTACATCAATGAAAATGGCACTGACAGATACTACCGAGATTAGAGCACAGTAGTTAACATGAAATCATTGTGGAACACACCAAAATATACGGGGGTTCATACTTACCTTTTACTTACCTATTCAATTTAATCTCGGGTCTGGGTTTTCAACTGGATCACTTAATAGTATGCCCTCACAATAACCTCCACCACGATATTTAAAATGAACCAAGTCGGAGACCAGAAAATTTAAACTGCACAATAATTTATTTCACATAAAGGAAAAAAATATTTTAACAAAATTTAACAACAAAATAGTTATGGCTGTCTGAAGCCATTGTCAATGCAACCATGTCCTCCTGTAGGACTGTAGACTTCACATACAAAAATTCAGCTTTCTCTAGCTCAAAAGAACGTAATAATAACAACAATGCACATTGGAATGGATAAGGGAGCTGGGACGAGACATATAGCATTTGTTTCCTTCTTCATGAACTTCATAATTTAGTTCATTGACACACATTTATTAATAACCGCAAGGCCGCTAAGTAGTTGACTTTGACCTCCACCATTCAGTTATCTGGCCACCTGCAATACACCCTAAGCAGTGTTGCATACTTGCTTCGTCAAATGGACGCAGCTGCCTAACCAGTGTCACCATATGCTGGCCAACGCAGAGTCTAGCTCTCATTCAAAACAATTTAAATGCTCACATCTCAACTCAAATATTATCACGCAAAATTTATACAAGTTCCGTTCACATTGCAATGGATTACTCTGTTAATCTCAAATCTTATTTAAATGTTTATTCCAATTATCGAACTAGCGTTGTTTAAATGTTAATAGCAAAACGCATAATGTTATATCATAGTGTTCAATAATTATTTATAACATTTAGATTGTTCATAACTTAGTCAAACGACAATTGAAAAATTTTTACACGCCTCTGTTAATCCCGTTTGTTTCAAATTATTATTATAGATATTTACATAGTTATTTACATTATTTATATTTTATTTATATTTGAAATACATTAACCACACGTTTATCCGGTTGATATTTTCTTAAATCGTGGTAATATAATCGACCGATGAAGGTTACTTATATTTAAATTTTAGATTCAGGTTTAATAAGATTTAATAATTATTATTTGTGACGGTAACCTCCATTCAAAATCTATAATTCAATCAATTTATCACTCTTGTTAATTTTAACAGTAACTTCACATGAATAATTTTCAATGGACCTGAACAATACAACTCAGCGGAAACATACCTCGCACAAACGCACAAAATTGGCCCATAATTCATCATATATCTCATTATATATGGCATCAAAATCTTCCACAATACACACAAAAAACCTCCACTTATAAATTCATCATCATCATCAATATTACTGTGGGAACCTCCTTCACTTATTAAAGGGCATTATTCATCAGCGACTTTTACACGTCCACTGAACTAACGATTATACATCCATAGTTCCTCTTTAAAATTTCTTATATTCATCAATTGTATCGAAAACTGTTATTATATTTAACCTTCGTGGGTTTCATTCATGAAGCGATATGAAGTAAAAATTTGCCAGTCACAAATAAATTTAATAGCAAATACGATTAGACACGCCTCCCTGGTCTATCAAAATGAATTAATCTCATCATAATTATCGCAGTATAAAAATACTATATTCAGCAAAATTCATTTAACTGCAGAAATAGTCGAATAGAATGCAAATAGACTAGAAAATGCAAACATTATTGTTTCAATCTAGAATTGAGAAAATCTCCTATCAAATGTTCATTACTATAGTGTACTGAATAAATCATATTCAAAGTTCATATTTCATAAAATTGTCTATAATGCAATGGTATTTCAGAATTGACTAAAAGTGTCTGTGTTTCAATCATGTTCATAAAAACGACTAGTATTTCCAAGATCGTCGATAAAGTAGTAGATTTTAACGCTCTAAAATCTTTTAATCATTCTTCTTTCTTGAGGATGACAGAAAATTGGTCAAAGTAATTTACTGGAAAGAATTACTTTAATAAAACGACACGCTGTCTGAATTCAAACTTGCCATAGATATTCGTTAACTTTACAGTCAAATCGTGACTACAAGAAAAATTCAAATTCTCGAAAGAATATTTAACTTCAGTATAAACTGATCCAAAATGTTTAAATATGCAAATGACATAATAATGTCTCAATAAATCGAAGAAAATGGCATAAAGCAGCAAAGTGTACAGAGTACAGAAACATCTAGCAAAAGAATATGGGGCAATCAAATATATGACAGAAAATATGGGAAAGATAGTTGCTCAGATCTCACTAAAATGGCTCAAATAAATCAAGAAACGTTCACGGCTACCTTATCTGTTGGATTGAAGTTCTAGAAGAAAATTTCAAAGAAGACTGCTGCTGGTTCCATTTCACCACAGGATAGATGTGCACCGACCTCGAACCAGGAACCTGCGCCCTCGGAGAATAGAACAGCTTCCTCCTCCGGAAATCGCACTGCTCCGTGTAGACGATAGACATCCTTCTGGCAAAACTCTTCTTTGTGTGCTGGGAAAAACCCTTGCCACTCTTGAAAGTTCCCTGAAGTTCTTGTAGAAATCAGCCATGAAGTTCATTGCAAATATTTCCGCAGAAATGTTCATAATTGTGGAGTATGAATTTATTTCCACTGCCATTTGATGTAATTCAGCGATGGATTACGATGCATGAGTGTAGCTGAATGTTCACTACATGCTCGTCTTTGTAGAATGACGATTATCGAAGCTCCATGTTGCTACTTCACACTACTGATGTATGTCCCAATTGCATTAAAGTTTTAGTCTTCCATCTCCACTTCCATTATAATGTTAGTCGAAAGTACTGCCAGATTGTATAGTTCCATGGTAGAATGTAGCGTTGTATCACCAAATGTAATCTTCAGTATCACGGTTGCAATACACGTGTCTGCCGTAGCGTAGAATGTGGTAGTAAAAGTGCTTCTCAGGATTCGAGAAAAACACTTTTCTCTGCAGTCTTTAAATGCGAATATCTTCTGAAGTATTATAATGAAAAAGTTCAACTTTCGCACACGCCTCAATATTGTAATGCACTATTGAATTAGTATAAATGCAGTAGCTAATTCTTGATAGATAAACTTGTAGAATCGTTTATGTGTGCGCTCCAACTTCGCCTAGTTTTAGTAACAGTAAAATTGCACTGCTGGATACCCAATACTGTTCGATGCGGTGGGCTCTGCCACGCTTGCTTATGACGATATGCTTGTTCTATCAGAACACGAAGTCAGACTATCAAGTCAGAATAAAACCACGAAGTGAGAAGCTCCTCTCTGCTGTGCAAGGCCTTTTATCAACTTTGAAGGGGCGTATCCATCCCTACCATAGCTTCTTCTTCCATCATTAGTCGAAGTTCCAACTTTGGCTATTCTTGACGGATTTTCAGATTCCAAAAACATATAATTAATTTCTTCAAAATTCCAAATCAATGCCATAACTGAAAATAGTTTTCCACAATTCTGCATGCCAAAAGTTATTAAATATGGTAGTTTCAGTAATCTCCGTCTCCCTTCAAGCTATCATTCATTGGTTCGAGCCTCTCCTCCAATAGCGTAACTTCTTCCTCAGCACGTTTACTTGCTTCCCTGCGACTGCGTCGTAAATCTAAGATCCTTCTCGAACAAAATCGTGACGTCAGCAAGAATCTAAGCTCAGCCAGCCTACTTGCTCGAGCGTTGCGTCATCCACGCCTACGTCATGAATATACACGTCACAACTATGACGGCCATAGCTTTATTCACATATGCCAATACAGCCACCGTGGTCTCAGTATAATTCAATTTACGGGGGCATTCTCCCTTCACCACGTTTGAAAACAGTTGCAAATTGTTTTTAAACTCTGTTACAAATATCTGAATTCACTTGAACACGAAATTGAATTATTATTGGCTTACTCTAGGATAATATTTCTTCAAGTTTCCAGCATTGAACTTGCCATATACGACATCATTCTCATCATCATAGAGTTCATAACAGTTGTTTCCATAAGCATTCGTAATTCTTTCAAATACTGCTGACTTTCTTTCTCTCTCTCTTGATACTTGTCCGGTGTCATAACCTGACCTTGAGAATTTTGATTCCGATTCTGGTACTGGTTATTTCTGTTGTAGTTCCTATTGTACCCATTGTTATTATAATATCAACCTCTTTCGTTATTATAGTTCCCTCTATTGTTATTCCAGCCTCGTCTTTGCTGATATGGACGGTAACCTTGTGATCTGTTGTTGCGAAAATAATTGTTCCTGTGAGGACCTACATTTTCAGTTTTCTCTTCAGCAGGCGTATCAGTTTGCTGAACTTGATCCATGTAGACTGTATTAATGTCTTTGAATTCGTGCCTCTGACCTTTCTGAACCAAATTTGGCACCGGACTCGTGTAATCAAGCCTTCTCAATAGTTCGTCCATACTGGTCAAATCCTTATATTTGACGATATAATAAGCCTTCTTACCTCAACAGGTAGCATACGTGAAATGGCATCTATTAAATGCTCTGTAGACAATGGGGGTTGTAAAAATCTTAAGCGCGATAACTGGCTCGTGAAGAAATCAGCGTACCGTGTTGGAAGAGTACCCGAATACTTCCTCGAGTATACCTCAGCTCTTAATGAATTTTGTGCTTCTATTGACCAGAATCGTTTTATCAGTGCCTCTGCAAATTCATCGAAATTACTAAAAGTGTACCGAAATGCTCTGAACCACTCAAGAGATCCTCCAGCTAGAAATCTTTCTGCGATTCTCATTTCTCTTTCTCTAGGAATATGGGCTTCAATAAAATAGTCTTTCAGGTTTCTGATATGCTCTATCGGCGTTAGACTATCTGTATTACTAAATTTCTGAGGCTTGTCCTCAAAGTTTCGGATGACTGTCACATTTCTTGGATATGAATCCATGTAATTCTTCCCACTATCACGATATTTCCATTCAGGTTCAATATTCCTATCCTCTTCTTCTTCCCGGAATCTGAATTACGTTCCTCAGGACTAATATCTCTCTCTTCAGTAGCGAGGTTACATCTTCTCACGTAATTCCTATTATCTTCAAAAGTCAACCCTTCTGGATCCTTATCTGTGATTTCCGTGATGACTTTCCTAATCAACTCTTCTTTATATGTTTCCAACATGCTAGCTTCTCCTAGGTTTAAATTCTGAAGTTTGCTCGTAGTTTCATTGACATCAGAGACAACCTTATGAATTTGTTCCTCTAACGCGTTTTTTAATGCTTGCACGTCCTGGCTCATTTGAGTTCTATCCTCTACCTGCTTTTCGGATAGCGAATCCATCCTTATACTCAAATCCTTTCTAATTTGAACTACCTCATTATTTATATCTACTTGTGTACTGGCTAGTTTTCGTTCAATTCGCTCCTGAATCTGATTGACATGTTCCCCACTTGACTTGTTCCATTCATCTTTCCAAACCGTTACATTTGCAGTTAACATTTCGGCAATGTCTACTTCAATGTATTCCTTAAGTAAACGATTATGATCTAAGACTTGGGTCCTCATGACCTCTACATCATGTTTTAATCCAGCTAGTGAAGCTGTTGTCCTAACAGACTCGTCAACCAATCTAGTTGTTAAAGCACTAATGTTACGAGTACAAAGTGTTTTTGAAGTTTCAATTTCTTCTCTAACCTTATTAACATCAGTTTGAACTTTGGCAATGTCTACAAAAACTGTATTAACTTCTATTTGCACCTTATTGATATCGCTTTGCATATCATTAACATCAGACTGAATATTATTTATGTCTACTTGAACGTTTGACACATCGGTTCGAACATTTCTAATCTCTCTTTGAACTTCTTCTACCTTGTCTTGTACAGTAGCAACATCATTCCTAACAACGATTACTTCTGCTCTAGCACATGAAATATCACCCCGGACATTAGCAACATCAAGATTTAACAAAGTAAGGTCTTTCTGGACTGAATCAACTTTTCCCTGTACATTGGAAACATCAATTTTTACATCTGAAACATCTTTATGGACATTGGATAAATCTACTTTAACATCTGAGACATCCTTGTGAATGTCAGTCACGGCATTCTGGACCTCCTGTGTACTGGTCTGTAAACGCGACATGTTATTTTCCAAATTTGCAGAACTGGTCTGGAGATCCTTCAAATTCTCCTTCATCATCTCCTGCATTCGACTAGCATTCCTAGCTTCCATCTCCCTCACACTTTCATTCATGCTAGCTTTCAAACTGTTGGACATCTCCTCCAACATCTTTCTCATACTCTCATCTGCCATCACAATAATATTTCAATAATAGACTGCGTTAGGGACATACATCAAATAGAGCAAGATAACAACATCTGAGCAACGCCTTTCACCATATATAAAGTTTGAGCAATTTTCTGTCTTAAATCTAACTTATAATTAGCTTATCACTAACTTCATAAACACCCTATGTTGAAATAAACTCAAGCACATGTTCAAATTTCTTTGGTTCATTTTAAATATCCTAACATAAATAATTTACATTTACAATCCAAATAGTTTAATTTTATCTTTAATATGACTAAACATGTCATAAGCCGGTCAAATAAAATAAGACTCCAGATCATAGGCGATTTTTCTAAGTTTCCAGCCTATTTAACCTCTCTCAGGTTGTATAAGATCTGATCTTTTCTGAGTGTAATTTTCCTAATACAACACAACATTTAATCCCTATATAATCACACTCTCAAATTCTACAATTGGCCAAGACATCTAACAAAGAATCAACCTCTTTATTTGAGTCATCACAATCCCATTGACATCGATAACTTGGTAATCCAATGTTATTCGAGCCACACGTTGATTGCGCCAATCCTACTGTCCCCGATAATCCGGATAGTAGGCTGTCAGAAATCCGCCCCCTCAATCGGATTGCCAATAATCAATTGCACCGGCACAGCTACATCAATGAAAATGGCACTGACAGATACTACCGAGATTAGAGCACAGTAGTTAACATGAAATCATTGTGGAACACACCAAAATATACGGGGGTTCATACTTACCTTTTACTTACCTATTCAATTTAATCTCGGGTCTGGGTTTTCAACTGGATCACTTAATAGTATGCCCTCACAATAACCTCCACCACGATATTTAAAATGAACCAAGTCGGAGACCAGAAAATTTAAACTGCACAATAATTTATTTCACATAAAGGAAAAAAATATTTTAACAAAATTTAACAACAAAATAGTTATGGCTGTCTGAAGCCATTGTCAATGCAACCATGTCCTCCTGTAGGACTGTAGACTTCACATACAAAAATTCAGCTTTCTCTAGCTCAAAAGAACGTAATAATAACAACAATGCACATTGGAATGGATAAGGGAGCTGGGACGAGACATATAGCATTTGTTTCCTTCTTCATGAACTTCATAATTTAGTTCATTGACACACATTTATTAATAACCGCAAGGCCGCTAAGTAGTTGACCTTGACCTCCACCATTCAGTTATCTGGCCACCTGCAATACACCCTAAGCAGTGTTGCATACTTGCTTCGTCAAATGGACGCAGCTGCCTAACCAGTGTCACCATATGCTGGCCAACGCAGAGTCTAGCTCTCATTCAAAACAATTTAAATGCTCACATCTCAACTCAAATATTATCACGCAAAATGTATACAAGTTCCGTTCACATTGCAATGGATTACTCTGTTAATCTCAAATCTTATTTAAATGTTTATTCCAATTATCGAACTAGCGTTGTTTAAATGTTAATAGCAAAACGCATAATGTTATATCATAGTGTTCAATAATTATTTATAACATTTAGATTGTTCATAACTTAGTCAAACGACAATTGAAAAATTTTTACACGCCTCTATTAATCCGTTTGTTTCAAATTATTATTATAGATATTTACATAGTTATTTACATTATATATATTTTATTTATATTTGAAATACATTAACCACACGTTTATCCGGTTGATATTTTCTTAAATCGTGGTAATATAATCGACCGATGAAGGTTACTTATATTTAAATTTTAGATTCAGGTTTAATAAGATTTAATAATTATTATTTGTGACGGTAACCTCCATTCAAAATCTATAATTCAATCAATTTATCACTCTTGTTAATTTTAACAGTAACTTCACATGAATAATTTTCAATGGACCTGAACAATACAACTCAGCGGAAACATACCTCGCACAAACGCACAAAATTGGCCCATAATTCATCATATATCTCATTATATATGGCATCAAAATCTTCCACAATACACACAAAAAACCTCCACTTATAAATTCATCATCATCAACAATATTACTGTGGGAACCTCCTTCACGTATTAAAGGGCATTATTCATCAGCGACTTTTACACGTCCACTGAACTAACGATTATACATCCATTGTTCCTCTTTAAAAATTCTTATATTCATCAATTGTATCGAAAACTGTTATTATATTTAACCTTCGTGGGTTTCATTCATGAAGCGATATGAAGTAAAAATTTGCCAGTCACAAATAAATTTAATAGCAAATACGATTAGACACGCCTCCCTGGTCTATCAAAATGAATTAATCTCATCATAATTATCGCAGTATAAAAATACTATATTCAAGCAAATTCATTTAACTGCAGAAATAGTCGAATAGAATGCAAATAGACTAGAAAATGCAAACATTATTGTTTCAATCTAGAATTGAGAAAATCTCCTATCAAATGTTCATTACTATAGTGTACTGAATAAATCGTATTCAAAGTTCATATTTCATAAAATTGTCTATAATGCAATGGTATTTCAGAATTGACTAAAAATGTCTGTGTTTCAATCATGTTCATAAAAACGACTAGTATTTCCAAGATCGTCGATAAAGTAATAGATTTTAACGCTCTAAAATCTTTTAATCATTCTTCTTTCTTGAGGATGACAGAAAATTGGTCAAAGTAATTTACGGGAAAGAATTACTTTAATAAAACGACACGCTGTCTGAATTCAAACTTGCCATAGAAAATCGTTAACTTTACAGTCAAATCGTGACTACAAGAAAAATTCAAATTCTCGAAAGAATATTTAACTTCAGTATAAACTGATCCAAAATGTTTAAATATGCAAATGACATAATAATGTCTCAATAAATCGAAGAAAATGGCATAAAGCTGCAAAGTGTACAGAGTACAGAAACATCTAGCAAAAGAATATGGGGCAATCAAATATATGACAGAAAATATGGGAAAGATAGTTGCTCAGATCTCACTAAAATGGCTCAAATAAATCAAGAAACGTTCACGGCTACCTTATCTGTTGGATTGAAGTTCTAGAAGAAAATTTCAAAGAAGACTGCTGCTGGTTCCATTTCACCACAGGATAGATGTGCACCGACCTCGAACCTGGAACCTGCGCCCTCGGAGAATAGAACAGCTTCCTCCTCCGGAAATCGCACTGCTCCGTGTAGACGATAGACATCCTTCTGGCAAAACTCTTCTTTGTGTGCTGGGAAAAACCCTTGCCACTCTTGAAAGTTCCCTGAAGTTCTTGTAGAAATCAGCCATGAAGTTCATTGCAAATATTTCCGCAGAAATGTTCATAATTGTGGAGTATGAATTTATTTCCACTGCCATTTGATGTAATTCAGCGATGGATTACGATGCATGAGTGTAGCTGAATGTTCACTACATGCTCGTCTTTGTAGAATGACGATTATCGAAGCTCCATGTTGCTACTTCACACTACTGATGTATGTCCCAATTGCATTAAAGTTTTAGTCTTCCATCTCCACTTCCATTATAATGTTAGTCGAAAGTACTGCCAGATTGTATAGTTCCATGGTAGAATGTAGCGTTGTATCACCAAATGTAATCTTCAGTATCACGGTTGCAATACACGTGTCTGCCGTAGCGTAGAATGTGGTAGTAAAAGTGCTTCTCAGGATTCGAGAAAAACACTTTTCTCTGCAGTCTTTAAATGCGAATATCTTCTGAAGTATTATAATGAAAAAGTTCAACTTTCGCACACGCCTCAATATTGTAATGCACTATTGAATTAGTATAAATTCAGTAGCTAATTCTTGATAGATAAACTTGTAGAATCGTTTATGTGTGCGCTCCAACTTCGCCTAGTTTTAGTAACAGTAAAATTGCACTGCTGGATACCCAATACTGTTCGATGCGGTGGGCTCTGCCACGCTTGCTTATGACGATATGCTTGTTCTATCAGAACACGAAGTCAGACTATCAAGTCAGAATAAAACCACGAAGTGAGAAGCTCCTCTCTGCTGTGCAAGGCCTTTTATCAACTTTGAAGGGGCGTATCCATCCCTACCATAGCTTCTTCTTCCATCATTAGTCGAAGTTCCAACTTTGGCTATTCTTGACGGATTTTTAGATTTCAAAAACATATAATTAATTTCTTCAAAATTCCAAATCAATGCCATAACTGAAAATAGTTTTCCACAATTCTGCATGCCAAAAGTTATTAAATATGGTAGTTTCAGTAATCTCCGTCTCCCTTCAAGCTATCATTCATTGGTTCGAGCCTCTCCTCCAATAGCGTAACTTCTTCCTCAGCACGTTTACTTGCTTCCCTGCGACTGCGTCGTAAATCTAAGATCCTTCTCGAACAAAATCGTGACGTCAGCAAGAATCTAAGCTCAGCCAGCCTACTTGCTCGAGCGTTGCGTCATCCACGCCTACGTCATGAATATACACGTCACAACTATGACGGCCATAGCTTTATTCACATATGCCAATACAGCCACCGTGGTCTCAGTATAATTCAATTTACGGGGGCAGTACTTGACATTTACTACAACAGAACTGAACGAACAAGGTGATACAACATTCTTTTTATACACACCAAAACAAAAACAAAAGAGAAACATATCTCTATGGACCAGGTTTATAATTAACAGTGTGACCAACACACACCATGGCCACATATTTCAACACACCTCCTTAAACCTGTGGGAGTAGAGGACATGATTTAAGACCCAAGTCTTTACAAAAATAAATATGCTTAGGCTTAGGAAGAGGCTTTGTTAGGATGTCTGCACACATTTTTGAAGTCTCCTCATACTTGATGCATATGGCTTTAGAATCCAAAGCATCTCTAACATAGTGATATTTAGTGTCAATATGTTTGGTCCTATTATGGTGGACTGGATTTTTTGCCAGTTTTTGAGCTGATTGACTATCACTCAATAATATGATGGGTGACTTGAGATCTGTAAAGTTAGACAAAACACGTTTCAACCAAACAGCTTCTCTTACACCTTCACTCAGTGCAACATATTCTGCTTCAGTAGAAGATAAGGAAATGCATTTTTGCTTTTGAGCGCCCCATGATACAGCACCACCTGCCATTTTGAACACAAAACCACTGTATGATTTTCGGTCATTGCTATCATTAGCCCAGTCAGCATCAACAAATCCCATGAATTGACCACTATTCCTGACATACTTAAGTGACAAGTCTTTTGTGCAATTTAAATAACACAGCACTCGCTTTGCAGCAGACCAGTGAGATTCATTGTAACAATGATTAAATTGACTGAGATATATCGCATAGCTTATATCTGGACGCGTGCAAACACTTAAATACATGAGCGAACCAATGAGTTCTCTATAAGGAAGATCACTAGTTTCTGTATCAGAAACACCAAGATTTGGTTTGGTTTCCAAGGGAGTACCAATGGGACGTGCATCGTGCATATCATATTTCTTTGCAATCTCACTGATGTACTGCTCTTGGCTAAGATACATTGTACCATTCTTCTTATCTTGCCTTACTTTAATACCTAAAATATAAGAAATTGGCCCAAGATCTCGTACCTTAAATTCTTTATCAATACAGGTCTTCAATGACTTGATCTCAGACTCATCATTATAAGCCACAATGAAATCATCCACATATAATGCAATAATTACCATACCTTGGGCTTGTTTCTTAAAGTACACACAGGGTTCATCAGCACAATTTTTGTAACCCAATTTGACAAGAACAGAGTGAGCTCGCTCATTCCACAAACGAGAAGATTGTTTTAAGCCATAAATAGATTTTTTTAAACTTGCAAACTTTATGCTCTGAACCTCTCTTGACAAAACTTTCTGGCTGATACATGTAGATCTCTTCATCTAACTTTCCATTGAGAAAAGCAGATTCAGCATCCCAATGTACCACCTTCAGATCTGTTTGGACAGCCAAGGCAAGCAGCATCCTTAACGTGCTGTGTCGAACAACAGGAGAGAAAGTTTCTGTAAAATCTACTCCGTACCTTTGGGTGAAGCCCCTGGCCACAAGTCTGGCTTTATATCTTTGAATGTTACCATTAGAGTCTCTTTTTACTTTGAAAACCCACTTACTACTGACAACATTCTTGCCCTGGGGTTTATCAACTAGATCCCATGTGTCATTTAACTGAAGTATCTCCATTTCTCGTTTCATAGCCTGCTCCCACTTAACCCTATCAGGCATGGACAGTGCCTCCTTAACTGTACTAGGTTCAGAGTCATCAGTGAGAGTCAAGTATGTCACATAGTCAGACATGTCTACAGGCTTTTGTTGGCGCCTAGGATACCTTTGATTACCTTCGGCATCCCCCTCCATTGGCTCATTGACGATGGTGGCAGAGCCCACAGAATCACTGCAGTCTGAATCTGTTCCACTAGGGACATAGCTTAAATCAGCTGAGTCAACAGTCTCAGCCACACCAGCACTGCTAATGGGCGATACGCTTTCAAGTTCCGAAATGCACTCTGCCCCATCCCCTGAGTTGTCGGGTTCTGCCTCACTGTCAGTGGGAACTGAGATCTGCAACATTGCAGGTTCATTAATCTGCAAGGATGGACCAACATTACCTGGAGACACATCAGACACCTCCTGGAACACATCTTCAAAGAACTGTGCATCCCTGGACTTAACAAGTTGATGAGTAACAGGATGCATGAATCTATAGGCTTTACTGTCCTCACAATAACCACAGAAAATGTGTTTTTCACTTTTAGGATCCAACTTGTTTCTCCTTTGATCAGGGACATGAACTTGTGCTACACAACCAAAAATTCTTAGATGCTCCATATTGACCTTGTTACCAGTCCAGATCTCCTCTGGAACTTTACCTGGAATTTTTCTGGTTGGGGACCTGTTTACAAGATAGGCTGCTGTATTTATTGCTTCAGCCCACATGCGTTTATCTACTTTAGACTCGCTCATCATGGCTTTACATTTATCAAGCAATGTTCTATTCATGCGTTCAGCTACACCATTCTGCTGTGGAGAATAGCTAGTTGTAGTTTGATGCTGAATACCTTCTGATTTAAGTAGCCTCTCAAAAGCTTTGCTACAAAATTCACCACCATTATCAGTGCGTAGGACCTTAATAGATCTTTCACACTGATTCTCAACCTGTGCCTTGAAATCAATAAAGCAATCCAAAACTTCACTTTTCTTAGCAAGGAAATACACAAAAACCTTTCTAGAATGATCATCAATGAAGGTCAAGAAATAGCGAGCATTGCTCCAAGATGGAACTGGCATAGGCCCACATAAGTCTGAATGAATAAGATCTAGCTTATTTTTACATACAGTTTTACTCTTACTTGACTTAAATGGTTGTCTAGCTTGTTTACCTTCAGCACATGAAAAAGAGTTTTTAAAACCATTATCTGAGAAATTAATTCCATGAGTGAGACTATCTCTTAACAACTTCATACTGTGGTTGTTAAGATGGCCTAGTCGTTTATGCCATAAATATTCTGAGTCCTCTGAACAAATATTAGCTTGACCACTGAGAGCATTGACTTGGTAAACACCCCCCACATCACTCGCAGTCAGTGCTACATTACCTGTAGCAACAAAGTTTTCACTATCATAAACTTCACAAGTATTGTCGGTGAATACCACAGCATAACCCTTTTGAGTAGCAGCAGACACAGATAAAAGATTAGCAGTGAGACCAGGAACATATTCTACATTGGACAAGGTTTGTGAAATACCATTTTCTAATTGAAGAGTTACATTACCAGATCCTTGGCCATACAATTTTTGATTGTTTGCTGTACTGATCTCCAGATTAGGACCAGCAGTGAAGTTCACCATCGCAGTCTTGCTTGAACTCATATGCTTAGTAGCACCAGAGTCAACGAACCAGGCCCCTGTAGAGGCCCTTGCACTTAATGCCTGTCCATCGGTCGCCAGCATCATCTTGTCTTTCTTCGACTTCTGTTGAGTTGAGCTCTGCATCTCCTCTTTCCTGCAATCCCGCTTCCAGTGTCCTGGCTTCTTGCATTTCCAGCAGAAGGGCTTCTTCTTCGTCTTGTCTTCTCGTGAAAACAGAACAGAATCCTTGGATGGCTTGGAAGTACTTTTCCCACTCCAAGTAGTATCTTGTAGCAACTTGGTTCGAACTGTGTCTGCAGTAAGGTCTGTTCCGGAACTTTCCAGAGCCATAATCATAGGCTGAAACTCATCTGGTAGACCTTTCAGCATAAGAGCTGCCACAAACTCGTCGTCCAGTGCCTTATTCATAGACGCAAGTTGCTGAGCAAGTCCCATAACCTCACTAACATACTCTTCCATCGTCTTGTAGTGCTTTAATTTAACTTGGCACAATTTCTTCAAGATGACGATCCGCCGATTCACTCCTTTATCTGAGTAGGCCTTTTCAAGAGCTTCCCAGACTTCCTTCGCGGTCTTACAAGGCATGACGATTGGGAAAATTGATTTATCCACCATGAGGTTAAGTCTGGCCCTAGCCCGACTTTCGTCTTTTGCTTTCTTCGCAGATGTTGTAGTATCTCCATCCGGGTAGCCAACTATACAGCTCCACAGATCTTCGAGTCTTAGGACGTTTTCCATCTCGAATCGCCAATCCACGTAATTTAGACTACCTCGCAGCTTATCTATAGCCGGTAACGAGGTGCTGGTTGCAGACATGTTGAATTTCGCTACGTAGCCGAATTCACAGTTCATAAAACAATCAGTCTATCATACGCACTTAATATTCGCGCAGTGGATTCGTGGCTGGGCCCATAACCTGTAGGATTACGAGGCACACAGGCAATTGAAATGGAACACACGTTTAATGTACTTGACATTTACTACAACAGAACTGAACGAACAAGGTGATACAGCATTCTTTTTATACACACCAAAACAAAAACAAAAGAGAAATATATCTCTATGGACCAGGTTTATAATTAAGTGTGACCAACACAAACCATGGCCACATATTTCAACATTTCGAACAATAACATCAAACATTTTGTCGCAATATGTGGCTCACGAGGTGATTCCTTCTTCTTTTTAAATTCTCTTTAAATCTCCCACTCTTCTAAAGACTTCCTCATTTGTGACCATTTCCTTCCAGCTCATTTTCATAATCCTTCTATAGCACCAGGGATCATGAATAGAAATTGCGAGGTGTTGTGTTAAGGTCAATACCTCAGAGGTCCCCTTTACTATTATTCATGATTTAAGTACCTGTAACTATGAGCCATCTCTGTTACTAGCACTAGGGCCGACCCGTAGTACTGAGACAGTGGTGGTCCTACCCCACCCCACCCAACTAACTCACTCACTCGCTACGCGGCATTGCCGATATTTTCCGACCTCATAATAGGAGGGAGTCGTGTGACGGCTCGTATTACTTTGGGTTATGTCCCCTTGGCCATGGGCTATTTAATTTCCCAAATTGTGCCAAAGGGTCTAACTACACATTTTGAAAATTTTGGTTTTACCGCTTTTTAAATGATTATATATTGGTTATTTACTATGAATTATGTATTACTAGCAGGTACCCGCGGCTTCGCACGCGATGTAGACAATGGGAATTATTGCTGATAATTGTTCTATTCTATTACAGCAATCTCGGCTGTGTGGGACTATTTCAATTCGAAAAATTCTGATGCCTACAGTATATTAGTATTAGCCGCAAAATGGGAATTCTATAGAGTTGAGAAAGTCTACAGAGTACGATGCTACCTTAAGAAGTTAGTTAGTTAGCTATTGTTGTTTTAAGGGGCGGAACTACGAGGTCATCTGCCCCTCTTAACACAGATTAAAGAAGACAAATTTTGAATTGAATTTAAAATTTTGTGGTGGACATCTAAATTTAAAAAGACCAAAAATTAATAAAACAAAAACAAAAAATTAAATAAAAATAAAAATTATAAAAATAAACAAAAATTACGGAAAAACAAAACATTATCATTCAAAAACGAACAAGTCGTTGAGTCTATGTTCACTGGAAAATTTAGATTGCTGGCCCTAACCCACTCTCACTTATAAAGCGGATAACGCGATCAGCAGCCACCGCGTCATCGGCAAATATAAGTTTGAGTGTCATCTGCAAACCAAGGTTTCTTCGTAAGTCTGCAAGATCCACATACCCGGTGAAAATGTGGGCCACGGTGAAAACGGCTCCACAGGTACAAAGTGGGGGGTCTTCCCTCCTCATTAGGTACGAGTGGGTGGATCTTGTATGACCTATCCTTAGCCTACACAAAATGACGGACTCTCTCCGGGCCCGGAAGGAGCTCCGCCACACGCGAGTAGTTCCCTTGATCGCTCTCAGTTTACTGGGCAGTGGGTCAGCTAGCCACTGACTCTCCCAAAAAGCCAGAACTTGTAGGCGTAACTGAGAGCGAATATCTCTAGCGGGTACCTCCATTGGTCGAGGTGGTAGTGATACCGCCTCTTTTGCAGCTTGATCCGCTAACTCATTTCCCGCAATTCCCATGTGGCTTGGAAGCCACAGAAAGGTGATTCGAGTGTCAGCGTGGCACAGCCCGGCTAGTAGGTCGTGGATTCGCTGCACTAGGGGGTGTTGCGGGAAACATGTAGCAATTGACTGCAACGAACTCAAAGAGTCGGTACACACGAGAAAGTGGATTCGTGCATCCTGTAGTGCAAACTGCAGAGCTTCATAGATGGCAACGAGCTCCGCAGTAAACACACTACAGGCCTCAGGCAAAGAGATCTTGGTATTTGCACCATCAATAACATAAGCACAACCCACCTTCTCGTCCACCTTCGAACCATCCGTGTAGAGAATGCCAGCGTCTGGATATTGGTGAACTATGCTGTGGAACTGCCTCCGTGTTCACCTTAGGACTTCGGTGCAGATCTAACCGAATTTCCGGACGCGGGACTTGCCACGGAGGAACCTCGCTAGATGTCCGGATCATACAGGGACCTACAGCCACTCCTATTTCAGTACACGAGCTATCAAGTCTAATACCAACTGGCCGAGTGGCCACATTTTAAAATTACGTTTTTGGTTTTGCCACCTTCAGCTGAGACATAACGATTTTGTTGTCCGGATGCTCGCGAGCACACCATATACAGTTGGCCATGGGAAAAAATGGTTTTGTCTAAATGTACACGTGCTCCTGCTAAGTGTGTGTCATTGCGCTTTGTTAAAGAAATTGCGAATATTGTTTGAAGAGGGAAATGCACTCTTGCACACTGGAATGGCAAATCTTTCGGAATATGGGGAATTAAGTTAAAAGTATTTTTCCTTAAGCTATTCAGGGTGTAATTTTCCTACAAATTAATGATGATTTGAACGTCAACATGTCGCTATTAATAGACCTATAGTAAAATATCTCTCACCTTGACAACTGATGTACATTATGCAGCCTCTTCCAGCGTTACATGCCAGTGATTGAAAATCTCCAACAACACTTTTGCCTCACATGCCTCCCTTAATATTGAAAATTTCTGATTATTGTGCTTTTGGAGATCTTTGAAAGGGGTTGCCTTCGCACATGGTGTAGATGCATTGTCAAAGGAAAACATTCCATGTTAGCCGTCGCACATGGTGTGGATGCATTGACAAAGGAAAACATTCCATGTTACGAACATGGACCGTGTAACCTGTACCGAAAGCTTCTGCAGATTTAACACCGGGCCAAATCTGAACAACAGTTCCTTGAACTCACATTTCATTGTATCGTTCCCTGTGTAATATCTCTACAGGGTTAGTAGGCCTACGTAAAATTTGGTTCAGATCGGTGAAACGGTGTAGATTTGTGTCAAAGGGTCTAAATGCAAGGAATATAGAGGGCGGCTTGAAATTTTAAGTGGACAGTGTTACTTATCGGGTATCAGAGGGGAAGTATGTAAAATTTTGTCCAGATGGGTGAAACGGTGTAGATTTGTGCTAAAGGGCCTAACTACGAACATTGAGCTTTATATAAATATGGATGAAAGGCAGCCTATGTGTTAATCCGCTATCAGTGTAATCCGCAGTGTTCCAAAAGATAAGTACGTAAAATTTGGTTCTGTTGGGTTAAACGATGTAGATTTGTGCCAAAAGGCCTAAATGTAGGGAATGGAGAAGGCTGTCCGAAATTTCAAGTGAACAATGCTACCTGCAGGAATCCAAAGGCACATAACATTTGGTTTAGATTGGTGAAACGGTGTAGATTTGTGCCAAAGGTCTATGGAATGGAGAAGGCTGTCCGGAATTTCAAGTGAACAATGTTACTCGCAGGAATCCACAAGGTATGTACGTAATATTTGTTTCTGATCGGTGAAACGATGTAGATTTGTGCCAAAAGGCCTAACTACGAACATTGAGCTAAACACATATATGGATGAAAGGCAGCCTATATGTTAATCCATTTCAAATTTCATCTAAATCCGTCCAGCCGTTTTAGTGTGAAGAGGTAACAAACACGCTCACACCCACACACACAGACTCACAAACTTTCACAATTATAATATACACCCAAAAATGCCAGTAGACTGTACCAGGATACGAACCTGCAACCTTGGACCCAGCAAGCCAGAACGTTACCGCTGAGCCACACAGCCAGTCTATCGTGTTTTAGATAAATGATTTGAGGGTGCGCAAATGTGAGGGAGCCGTGTCAGTAGATTTAATTGGCACGTTTAAGATCCCCTTCGGGGCAAAATTCCGGCACCCCGGCGTCTCTAAAAGTCAGAGTAGTTAAAAGGGACGTAAAACCAATAACATTATTTTTATTATTTAGATAATAAATGGATTGGCATCGCCTCTTAATGAAAAATGGAAAATTGGATGACATGTCTTGAGCTACTGTTGCCATGGATACGGACTGGACTTGCGATTAGTTCATCAGTCTAACAGAGCATACTGTTGCCATAGATACGAACTTGCGATTAGATCATCATTCTCTTCTCTCTCTATATAAAAATGAAAGTTTGTCTGTTTTTTCTGAATTTCCACGGAAATTTCCGATATGTGCGCGTTTCAGACTGTTTTATGACGGTTGCGCGCAAAAATAATTTGTCTGTCTGTCTGTCTGATTGTCTGTGTGTCTGTGGACAACTTCTTTGAGTCCTTATAACTTGAGAACGGCTGGGTGGATCAACGTAAAATTTGATACAGATATCCATCAGAGGCACCACACTAATCATTGATGTATCTCATCTCCGTACCTCTCATAAAAGGGGGCCTACCCCCTTAAAATACATGCTGAAATATGCGTAGAAGGACGAGAGAAAGCTTATTTTCAACCCCTCAATGTGAGAAACAAAACTCGGGGACCCCCGAAAACCGCATTTTAAGGCCCTAAAACCAACAATTTTTGAGATATTCCCAAAAAACTAAATTCATTTAATAATCTATGAAAGAATGCAAGCCGGTAACCATGGCAACGGAATCTCATAGGACCATCTTTTTCTGTAAGACGCAATGCAATTCCATTTATTACATTACTGTGAAGTTTGCAAACGGCTATAAGGTTATCACGGAACCAAACTAAGCTGTAAAATTCATCAATACCTATAATGCGCTTAAGGGGGTCAAGGGCTACACTAGAATTTATTCATGCGATTTTCACGTGCGCGTGTGGTACGGAAGGTCTTCTATATCCCCATCCCTATATTGTATTTATTATATTATTATCATTATTAATATTATTATTATTTTATTATGGCATACAACGACGAGACAAAACTCATTTTTAGCCCCTCGGTGGCAGACACAAAACTCGAGGGTTCCCGAAAACTACATTGTAAGGCTCTAAAACCAACAGTTTCTGAGATATTCCCAGAAAACTAATTGAATTTAATAAACGGATGAAGGAATGCAAGCCGGCAACAATGACAACAGGTTCTCAAGAGAAGACATCCAACTTTCCACCTATTTCTGTAAAAAGCAATGTCACTCCACTTAGACTGTAAAATTCATCAATGCGCATAAGGGGGTCAAGGGGTACCCTAGAATTTTTATACGTGATTTACACGTGTGATATGTCGTACAGGATTATATCTCCAAACCGCAACATTATTCTCAAAACTTCCTGAATGGAATAGTATTTTTTGCGGCTATGAGGAATTTGGGCCATTGGAGGCTAAAAAAACTGAATATTCATGCACCACAAGCCTTTATAATTTGTTAAAGGTGTCTTCCTGTGGATGGGAACTTTACACAACGGTGAGGGTCAGTCTTTATGTGAGGTGTATTGCGTTTCGTCTACGAGGTTTTCAAATTTGTTTTCACGTCAGGACCTTAGGTGAATTTAGATTGAGCACATTCACTTTTTTTTTCTCGACAAACGGGTTCATCGTGAGGATGATTTTGTTTGATACTGTGTGGTTGATACATCCATATTCGGACATCTGGGTGATATGTTGTACGTTGGTTGGTTCCTCAGTTTAGAAGCTGCGACAACGCGTTCACGTATCCTCGTGTAGCCTACTTTGAGTGTGTGTAGAATCTGTCCGATAACCGGTGTTAGTTGTGATGGTTGTATTAGTGTGTGTTATCTGTATTTCAGATAAGGACTGCAGACGATCAATTTCCAGTAGTTCCTACTTTTGCTACCAAATGCTACCGTCAACGACACCTAGCAGTGACTTGGCTACTAGATTCCACCTCAACCGGCACCCAGTGGCAAACTTTGGAACTAATAGAGCGTTCATCAAATCTAACCAACAAATTTAGGTTGACATAATTGTAGTTAGTGGAAGGTTCTTTTACATGCCATAAATCTATGACATGGGACCGCGGGCTTTACTTCCCCTTCGAAGTAAGGCATATTTTCTGTGTATCTTTATATACGCCTATAACTCGTGTTCGAATGTTTGGAGCATCGTAAAATTAGGTATCCATGAGAGTCAATACACCAATCATTTATAAAACTCTTCACCGTACTTCTAATAGAAGGGTTGGTATAGGAAAAAAAAATTCAAAATACATTCTAAAATAGGCGAAATATAAAAATTATCCTAAAAGGACGACCAAAGCATATGTTGCGCTTCTCAATGTAGGTACAAAATTCGGGAGTCAATAAAGAGTCTCCGAAAACCACATTTTAAGGCCCTTAAATTAACAGTGTCTGTGATATTCCCAGAGAAATAACTTCGCTCTGATAAACGTATGAAGGAATAACAAGCCCCTAACCATTGCAACAGTAGCTAAATTGATAACGTCTGGTTATTAATACCGAAGACCGTTCGTAGAGCGGGTACTTCTGCTAGTCAGTTTATAAGAGCGAAGATAGTTTTCTGGGAATATCTTTGAAACTGTTGGTTTTAGGGCCTTAAAATGTAGTTTTCGGGGTCCATCGAGTATTGTTTCTCGGATCGATGGGCGCAAAATGAGCTATGTCCGTTCTTTATGCGACAACTTCGATATTTCGTCTCAGTTAAGTATTTTTGGCAACTTTTGTCACGTTGCCCGTTCCACGGTAACAGTGATGAAAGGGTGCCTATGTGTTAATCCAGGGTATAAGCTATCTCCATTTCAAATTTCATCCAAACCTGTCCAGCCGTTTTAGTGTGAGAGGTAACAAACTAACACACACACAAACTTTCAAAATTATAATATACTAGCTGAAGTACCCGTGCTTCGCTACGCGTCATAAATAAATTAAAATATGAAGGTGACAGTTAAAACAGGGGATAGGCGGGGTGCTGCGCAGAGGGAGATTAAGGATGGAACATTTTGTCCAACTACACCGCTCGGCGTTGACCGTGTTTTATAGCACAAATTTAGGTTTTACTCGCTAACGGTTGGAGATACCTTTCGGATAGAAAATGTAATTTTTAACCTCGTATATACCATCAAAAGTTTGCTATTTCTTAGCGTTCTCTTTGTATTTGAAATGGAAATATGAAAGTTTTAAACCAAAGGGTGTAGTGAAGTCACTAAAATGGTCGCCATCTTTAAATAGTACAAAGTATTGAAATCAAAAGTAACCTATATGTTAACCAGGTAAATCAGCTACTTCCATTAAAATTCATGTAAATCGGACCAGTGGTACTTGCGTGATTGAGTAATACATAGACGCACATCATCTCATTTTTAGCCTCGCTTCGCTCGCGTCACAGTCGTGTCATATTGTTATTCAATGAAATGCAGGTTTAACCCCATTAACACCCCTTTAGAACCTGAATATCCAAAAATCCCTCCTTGGTAGACGTTTTCGACACACAACAAACATATCCCCAAAATATCATTCTTCTAACTTTAATCGTTTGGGTTGGTCGATGAGAGTGAACATCCAAAAATCCTTCCTTAGAGGACGTTTTTCTTCCAGAATTTCACCCCTACCCATAGGCCCCTTAAATTGGATTTATGAAAAAACGGTCGAACACATATTTATTTTATTTATTTATTTATTCATTTATTTATTTATTTTTAAGCTGATTGATTTCCTCCAAGTTTCAAACTCGTCGCCTATGTCGTTTAAGAGATGGGGGGGGGGGGCGTGGTGGCGCAGCGGTCAAGCTGCATGCCTCTCACCAAGGCGGACCGGGTTCGATTCCCGGTCAATGCATGTGAGATTTCCGATGTGAAATGCCATGTCCTGTGGTTCGGATTCCACGTAAAACGGAGGTCCCGTGGCTTATGATCGCGAGATTAACGGTCACGTTAAACTACAAGCTTCCTTCCTTCCTTCCGTTTAAGAGATACACGGTCCGTTAGGAATCTTTCAACCCCCACTTTTCATCCCTTTCACCTCATAATATACACTACATCGAAAAACCATTAGACATGTGTCAGCTTATTTTTAATGATTAGTATATATGCCAAGTATCACATCCCCAAATGAAACCACTCGTGAGATATGGTTATTCAATGAAATGCACGTTTACCCCCCTTAACACCTATTTAGAACCTGAATATTCTAAACTCTTTCCTTAGTGGACGTTTTCGACATACAACGAACATATCCCCAAAATGTCATGTTTCTAACTTTAATAATTTTGGCTGGGCTATGATGAGTGAGTGAGTCAGTCAGTCAGGACATTTCCTTTCATTTATTTTTGACAATTTCACCCCTCCCCATGAACCCCTCAAATTGGATTTATGAAACAAACGGTCGAACACCTATTTACTTATTTAAAGCTGTTTTCCCCCTGAGTTTGAAGAGTGAGTAAGTGAGTCAATCAGTTAGGACACTTTCTTTCCTGTTTTTTTTTTCCCCCAGAATTTCACCTCTCACCAAGGGCCCCTTAAAATGGATTTATGAAAAAAAAAAACAGTCGAACATCTATTTACTTGTATTTTAAGCTGTTCTTTTCCCGCCGAATTTCAAACTTCTCGCCTATGTCCTTTAAGAGATACACGCTCCGTCAAGAATCCCTCAACCCCCAATTTTCACCCCTATCACCTCATAATATACACCACATCGATAAACCCTTAGACATATGTCTGATTATTAGCCTACTTTCGATTTTTGCAAAAAATGATTAGCCTACTTTCGATTTTTGCAAAAAATGAAAGTAGACTTATGAGATCAACACAGGGCGAAAAAAGTGTGTCTGTCTGTGTGTGTGTATGTGTGTGTGTGAGTCTGTGTGTGTGTGTGTCTGTGTGTCTGTGTGTGTGTGAGTGTGTGTACTCTGAATGTCTGTCCCCCCCTATCAATTCGAACACGGTGAATGCGAATTGAACGAAATTTGGTACAAAGGTAGCACTAGCAAAGGACACCTCAGTGTCATGTTTTATATCGCCGCCATCTTGACGGAAACGTAATGGCGGCCACACAAATGTTCAAAGCTTAAATCAAATTACGATTAACCTAATCATCCGATCTCTACCAAATTTTGCAACAACATACCTTTATAGAGGAAGCATCCTTTGACCAAATAACTAGGTCATTAGCCTAACAGTTTGCGGATGGCGGCCATCTTTGTGTGAAAATCAATTCCCCCTATTAATTCAAACACGGTGAAACCAAATGGAACGAAATATGGTACAGAGGTAGCACTAGCAAAGGGCACCTCAGTGTCATGTTTTATATCGCCGCCATCTTGACAGAAACGTAATGGCGGCCACACGAATGTTCAAAGCTTAAATCAAATTACGATTAACCTAATCATCCGATCTCTACCAAATTTTGCAACTACATACCTTTATGGAGGGAGCATCCTTTGACCAATCTAATAGGTTATTAGCCTAATAGTTTGCGGGTGGCGGCCATCTTTATGTCAAAATTGATTCCCCCTATTAATTCGAACACGGTGGAACCGAATGGAACGAAATTTGGTACAGAGGTAGCACTAGCAAAGGGCACCTCAGTGTCATGTTTTATATCGCCACCATCTTGACTGAAACGTAATGGCGGCCACACGAATGTTCAAAGCTTAAATCAAATTACGATTAACCTAATCATCCGATCTCTACCAAATTTTGCAACTACATACCATTATGGAGGGAGCATCCTTTGACCAATCTAATAGGTCATTTACCTAATAGTTTGCGGATGGCGGCCATCTTTGTGTCAAAATCGATTCTCCCTATTAATTCAAACACGGTGAAACCGAATGGAACGAAATTTGGTACAGAGATAGCACTAGCAAAGGGCATCTCAGTGTCATGATTTATATCGCCGCCATATTGACAGAAACGTAATGGCGGCCACACAAATGTTCAAAGCTTAAATCAAATTACGATTAGCCTAATCATCCGATCTCTAGCAAATTTAGCAACAACATACCTTTATGGAGGGAGCATCCTTTGACCAAACTAATAGGTCATCAGCCTAATATTTTGCAGATGGTGGCCAAGTATGTGTGCAAATCGATTCCCCCTATCAATTCAAACACGGTGAAACCGAATTGAACGAAATTTGGTACAGAGGTAGCACTAGCAAAGGGCACCTCATATTCATGTTTAATATCCCTATAGCACGTTGTATTTCAACAAGCTACTACAACCAACATTCAATCATACTCCTTGAAAAGGACAAAGAATTATAACAATACCCATGCATTTAGGAGAAAGTAGGCTATATGTTCTCTACTGAACATCTTGTTTTTAATGATTAGTTTATATTCCGAATATCACATCCCCTAAGAAACAACTCATGATATATCGTTATTCAATGAAATGCACGTTTTCCCCCTTAACATCTCTTTAAAACCCGAATAAATAAAAATCATTCCTTAGTTGACGTTTTCGACATACAGCGAACATATTCCCAAAATTTCATTTTTCCAACTTGAATAGTTTTCGCTGGGCGTGATGAGTGAGTGAGTCAGACAGGACATTTTCTTTCAATTATTTTTACCAGAATTTCACCCCTCCCCATGGGCCCCTTAAATTGGATTGATGAAAAAACGCTTGAACACCTATTAACTTATTTTTAAAGCTGTCTTTTTCCCCTGAGTTTGGTGAGTGAGTGAGTTAGTCAGTTAGGACACTTTCTCTCCTTTTTTCCCCCAGAATTTCACCCCACCCCATTGGCCCCTTAAATTAATTTATGAAAAAACGGTCGAACACCGATTTACTTATCTTTTTAGCTGATGTTTTTTCGCTGCGTTTCAAATTTCTCGCCTATGTCGTTTAAGAGATAGGCCTACACGCTCCGTTAGGAATCCTTCAACCCCCACCTTTCACCCCTTTCACCTCATAATAATACACCACATCGAAAAACCCTTAGACACATGTCTGCTTATTTTTAATGATTAGTTTATATGCCGAGTATCACATCCACAAATGAAACCACTCGTGAGATATTGTTATTCAATGAAATTCAGGTTTAACCCCCTTAAGACCCCTTTAGAGCCTGAATATCCAAAAATCCTCCCTTAGTGTACGGTTTTGACATACAACGAACATATCCCCAAAATGCCATGTTTCCAACTTCAATATTTTTGGCTGGGCGATGATGAGTGAGTGAATGAGTCAGGACATTTTCTTTCATTTTTTTCCTTCAGAATTTCACCCCTCCCGATGAACCCCTTCAATTTGATTGATAAAAAAACTGTCGAACAGCTATTTACTTTAAAGCAGTTTTCCCCCTGAGTTTGATGAGTGAGTCAGTCAGTCAATCAGTTAGGACATTTTCTCTCCTGTCCCCCCCCCCCCCCAGAATTTCACCCCTCCCCATGGGCCTCTTAAATTGGATTTATGAAAAAAAAACGGTCAAACATATTTACTTATTTTTATGCTGATTTTTTTCCGCTGAGTTTCAAACTCCTCACCTATGTCGTTTAAGACATACACGCTCCGTTAGGAATCTTTCAATCCCTACTTTTCACCCCTTTCACCTCATAATATACTCCACATCGAAAAACCCTCAGACACGTGTCTTACTTTTTAATGATGAGTTTATATGCCGTGAATCACATCCCCCAATGAAACCAATCGGGAGATATTGTTATTCAATGAAATGCAGGTTTAACCCCATTAAGACCCCTTTAGAACCTGAATATCCGAAAATCCCCCCTTAGTAGACTGTTTTGAAATACAATGAACATATCCCCAAACTGTCATGTTTCTAACTTCAATCATTTTGGCTGGGCGATGATAAGTGAGTGAGAGAGTGAGTGAGTGAGTGAGTGAGTCAGGACATTTTCTTTCAATTTTCTTTTTTCAGAATTTCACCCCTCCCCATGAACCCCTTAAATTTGATTTATGAAAAAAACTGTCGAACAGCTATTTACTTACTTTAAAGCAGTTTTTCCCCCTGAGTTTGATGAGTGAGTGAGTCAGTCTATCAGTTAGGACACTTTCTTTCCTGTTTCCCCCCCCCCCTCCAGAATTTCACCCCTCCCCATGGGCCCCTTAAATTGGATTTATGATAAAACGGTCAAACACATATTTGCTTATTTTTATGCTGATTGTTTTCGCTGAGTTTCAAACACCTCGCCTATGTCGTTTAAGAGATATACGCTCCGTTAGGAATCCTTCAACTCCCACTTTTCACCCCTTTCACCTCATAATATACACCACATCGAAAAACCCTCCGACTCGTGTCTTCTTATTAGCCTACTTTCGATTTTTGCAAAAAATGAAAGTAGACTTATGAGATCAACACAGGGCGAAAAAAGTGTGTCTGTCTGTGTGTGTATGTGTGTGTGTGAGTCTGTGTGTGTGAGTCTGTGTGTGTGTGTCTGTGTGTCTGTGTGTGTGTGAGTGTGTGTACTCTGAATGTCTGTCCCCCCCTATCAATTCGAACACGGTGAATGCGAATTGAACGAAATTTGGTACAAAGGTAGCACTAGCAAAGGACACCTCAGTGTCATGTTTTATATCGCCGCCATCTTGACGGAAACGTAATGGCGGCCACACAAATGTTCAAAGCTTAAATCAAATTACGATTAACCTAATCATCCGATCTCTACCAAATTTTGCAACAACATACCTTTATGGGGGGAGCATCCTTTGACCAAACCAATAGGTCATCAGCGTAATAGTTTGCGGATGGCGGCCATCTTTGTGTGAAAATCAATTCCCCCTATTAATTCGAACACGGTGCAACCGAATGGAACGAAATTTGGTACTGAGGTAGTACTAACAAAAGGCACCTCAGTGTCATGTTTTATATCGCCGCCATCTTGACGGAAACGTAATGGCGGCCACACAAATGTTCAAAGCTTAAATCAAATTACGATTAACCTAATCATCCGATCTCTACCAAATTTTGCAACTACATACCTTTATGGAGGGAGCATCCTTTGACCAATCTAATAGGTCATTCACCTGATAGTTTGCGGATGGCGGCCATCTTTATGTCAAAATTGATTCCCCCTATTAATTCGAACACGGTGGAACCGAATGGAACGAAATTTGGTACAGAGGTAGCACTAGCAAAGGGCACCTCAGTGTCATGTTTTATATCGCCGCCATCTTGACTGAAACGTAATGGCGGCCACACGAATGTTCAAAGCTTAAATCAATTTACGATTAACCTAATCATCCGATCTCTACCAAATTTTGTAACTACATACCTTTATGGAGGGAGCATCCTTTGACCAATCTAATAGGTCATTCACCTAACAGTTTGCGGATGGAGGCCATCTTTATGTCAAAATTGATTCCCCCTATTAATTCGAACACGGTGGAACCGAATGGAACGAAATTTGGTACAGAGGTAGTACTAGCAAAGGGCACCTCAGTGTCATGTTTTATATCGCCGCCATCTTGACTGAAACGTAATGGTGGCCACACAAATGTTCAAAGCTTAAATCAAATTACGATTAACCTAATCATCCGATCTCTACCAAATTTTGCAACAACATACCTTTATGGGGGGAGCATCCTTTGACCAAACCAATAAGTCATCAGCGTAATAGTTTGCGGATGGCGGCCATCTTTGTGTGAAAATCGATTCCCCCTATTAATTCGAACACGGTGCAACCGAATGGAACGAAATTTGGTACTGAGGTAGTACTAACAAAAGGCACCTCAGTGTCATGTTTTATATCGCCGCCATCTTGACGGAAACGTAATGGCGGCCACACAAATGTTCAAAGCTTAAATCAAATTACGATTAACCTAATCATCCGATCTCTACCAAATTTTGCAACTACATACCTTTATGGAGGGAGCATCCTTTGACCAATCTAATAGGTCATTCACCTGATAGTTTGCGGATGGCGGCCATCTTTATGTCAAAATTGATTCCCCCTATTAATTCGAACACGGTGGAACCGAATGGAACGAAATTTGGTACAGAGGTAGCACTAGCAAAGGGCACCTCAGTGTCATGTTTTATATCGCCGCCATCTTGACTGAAACGTAATGGCGGCCACACGAATGTTCAAAGCTTAAATCAATTTACGATTAACCTAATCATCCGATCTCTACCAAATTTTGCAACTACATACCTTTATGGAGGGAGCATCCTTTGACCAATCTAATAGGTCATTCACCTAATAGTTTGCTGATGGAGGCCATCTTTATGTCAAAATTGATTCCCCCTATTAATTCGAACACGGTGGAACCGAATGGAACGAAATTTGGTACAGTGGTAGTACTAGCAAAGGGCATCTCAGTGTCATGTTTTATATCGCCGCCATCTTGACTGAAACGTAATGGCGGCCACACAAATGTTCAAAGCTTAAATCAAATTACGATTAACCTAATTATCCGATCTCTACCAAATTTTGCAACAACATACCTTTATGGGGGGAGCATCCTTTGACCAAACCAATAAGTCATCAGCGTAATAGTTTGCGGATGGCGGCCATCTTTGTGTGAAAATCGATTCCCCCTATTAATTCGAACACGGTGCAACCGAATGGAACGAAATTTGGTACTGAGGTAGTACTAACAAAAGGCACCTCAGTGTCATGTTTTATATCGCCGCCATCTTGACGGAAACGTAATGGCGGCCACACAAATGTTCAAAGCTTAAATCAAATTACGATTAACCTAATCATCCGATCTCTACCAAATTTTGCAACTACATACCTTTATGGAGGGAGCATCCTTTGACCAATCTAATAGGTCATTCACCTGATAGTTTGCGGATGGCGGCCATCTTTATGTCAAAATTGATTCCCCCTATTAATTCGAACACGGTGGAACCGAATGGAACGAAATTTGGTACAGAGGTAGCACTAGCAAAGGGCACCTCAGTGTCATGTTTTATATCGCCGCCATCTTGACTGAAACGTAATGGCGGCCACACGAATGTTCAAAGCTTAAATCAATTTACGATTAACCTAATCATCCGATCTCTACCAAATTTTGCAACTACATACCTTTATGGAGGGAGCATCCTTTGACCAATCTAATAGGTCATTCACCTAATAGTTTGCGGATGGAGGCCATCTTTATGTCAAAATTGATTCCCCTATTAATTCGAACACGGTGGAACCGAATGGAACGAAATTTGGTACAGAGGTAGTACTAGCAAAGGGCACCTCAGTGTCATGTTTTATATCGCCGCCATCTTGACTGAAACTTAATGGCGGCCACACGAATGTTCAAAGCTTAAATCAAATTACGATTAACCTAATCATCCGATCTCTACCAAATTTTGCAACTACATACCTTTATGGAGGGAGCATCCTTTGACCAATCTAATAGGTCATTCGCCTAATAGTTTGCGGATGGCGGCCATATTTGTGTCAGAATCGATTCTCCCTATTAATTCAAACACGCTGAAACCAAATGGAAGGAAATTTGGTATAGAGGTAGCACTAGCAAAGGGCACCTCAGTGTCATGTTTTATATCACCGCTATCTTGATGGAAACGTAATCGCGGCCACCCAAATGTTAAAAGCTAAAATGTAATTACGACCAACCTAATAATCTAGTCTCTACCTAATTTTGCAACACCATATTTTTATGTGGGAAACATATTCTGACCAAACTGCAAGAACATCAGCCCAATAGTTTGCAGATGGTGGCCAAGTATGTGTGCAAATCGATTCCCCTTATCAATTCAAACACGGTGAAACCGAATTGAACGAAATTTGATACAGAGGTAGCACTAGCAAAGGGCACCTCATATTCATGTTTAATATCCCTATAGCACGTTGTATTTCAACAAGCTCCTACAACCAACATTCAATCATACTCCTTGAAAAGGACAAAGAGTTATAACAATACCCATGCATTTAGGAGAAAGTAGGCTATATGTTCTTTACTGAACATCTTGTTTTTAATGATGAGTTTATGTGCCGAGTATCACATCCCCCAATGAAACCAATCGGGAGATATTGCTGTTCAATGAAATGCAGGTCTACCCCCTTAACACCCCTTTAGAACCAGAATATCCAAAAATCATCTCTTAGTGGGCATTTGCGGCCCTTGGGGAAGCTGCATACCAAATTTCATTCCAATCCGTTTGATGGTTTCTGAGATTTCGTGATGAATGAATGAGTGAGTGAGTGGTATTTGACAAATATATAGTAGAAGATAGTGTCAAGTCTTTGTTATGCTAAACTCGGTTGACAGTGCTGTGTGAGAAGTTGAGTAACTAACGTGATTTCAAGTAAAGATCCTTATTTTCTATACCGGTAGTGCAGAGCGCAAATGGCATCCAGTCGGCCGTGTCTCGACTTGAGCTATGTTGCCATGGAAACTATCCGCCTTGCCATTCCTTCATGAGTATATTTTATGATTTGATTAGCATGTGCTGGAGTGCAAAAGGGTCGAAATCAGAAGAATGAGAAAGACTATCGAAAATTCATGTAGCCAGCGGTTCCTTCTGGGTCCTAAACTATGTGTATGCAAAATTCGGTTGAGATCGGTGTAACGGTGTAGATTTGTATACGGAACAGACCCACCCACATACATACATACAGACTTTCACTTTTATATATAAGATATAGGGAATATAGGGTTATATATAGGGAATATAGGGTTATATTTATCCATGACAAGCAGGTGTGCCTTAACACGCGTTGTTATGTTGGTAGTGGGATGTGGGCATTGCTCAAGGTCATGGTGCAGCTTAAACAAGAATAAACCTGTCCCGAGACCATGGATGACGTAATAGAGGGAGGTGGTGTATTCCTTGGAATATACGGTCAGGAATACACGGTCAGTTAGAGTTAGCTCTTGCTGCTCTTTGCTTTTCTTTTTTCATTAGTTTCTCTTGTTTCCCTTCGCAGACTCCAACAGGTACCCTCTTTGTATTCCCTTTTTCTTTGATTGCATACTAAAATTTATGGAAGTTTGTTTCAGTCATTGACCCTTAGGATTTCAACCCCAGCTCACCACGCAGCAACCTGTCGAAGTTTTGGATTCAGTAATCTCAAGAATGTTTCCAAACCGCTCAAACAGATGTCGTCGTTGTCTTCATCTACCATCTCCATGAAGATTTATTTACTGTATAAAATTCGCATTGTATTGAAAATTTTGTGTCCCAATGTTTCCTACAGTGCTTAGCTTCTTATGTTTCCTTCCCCTTCCCCCTACGTCTTTCTGGCTCTTTTTGTGTGCTAAAATCCTCCCTTCACTTCTTGTCTACTCGGCTTTGTGAACAGTTCAGCCCTCTCTCAGAGGCTCGCCTCCTCTCTAAATGAGGTAAAATTTCAAATCGACGCCATGTTGTGAAGTTTTTCTAACGGCTGCAAGGATACACCAACCATCACAGACACCATGAAAATCTAAGTACACATTTCAAGTGATTTTAACCTTTTTTAAAAAGTTTGAATCAACATTTTAACGCTTTTAATGAAAGTTATAGGCAGTATCTTGATTTACGCATTATTGCTAAATAACTGCCCCCCGTGGGAACTGTCATTCTTAGCCAACTAGGCTTTCTACTAAAGTCATGAAACCTGACAATTCTTGTACTGAATATGGGAATACTGTCCCTGCAACGAGGGATTTATGTCAAAATCGCAGCTGTTTAAAACTTAGCTTGTCTGTCTTCGTGGGATTTCTACTTGCTCCTTCAAACTGTTACTACAGCTCTGGAACTTTCCATTCAAAACAAACTCTAAACCGTGAATAACTACACTCAACACCTTCAAAATTACTGCAAACTTTAGGTTAAATGGAACTATCAATTGCAACCCAAAAACTTTATAACGCAAGAAACTTATTCAAGTTCAATTCAGTGCATCTCTATAAACTGCAATAACTTTCTCTTGTTCAACAAACTTTCAGTGCTTGATACTCCTAATTCCCCTTACTAACAATTTAGAGTATACATTTAAACTAATTACTCTTTCAACGAGGCCTCGCCTAAAATTAGGCGCCCTCCCATTTCTGCTAAACTTAACATTTATTCACTCTGTAAAAATATATGTGGTTATATCCCACATTTTAATACTTTTTTCCTGTTTCGACCAGGAAGTTCTAATTCTCTAATTGTTAAACGTTTATCTAATTTGTGTAATACAGGCTTCACAAAAGGTGAATTTAGCACTCCAAATATCTGTATGATTAAAAGTGGTTATAATCCATTAATCTTCTTGTTCTTATCCTGCTTTTCCCAGGAATCTATAGCCTTCTCGCTTGCTATAAAGGCATTCTAAAGGCATTTTTTGAAACATTGGTATTATAATTAACAAATTTAACAGAAAAGTTAAGCCAAATTATAAGTCCTTACCTATTGTTATTATAGACTTTAGACCTTTTAATTGTTCACCTTATTTGAAAGCCCTTGTAAAAGTCTCAAGTGTTATTTTTTTAGGTCCAAGACCTTTTAAAGTACTCAAAAAACTATAACTTTGTTCTTAAACTCGAAATAGATCTGAGTTCTTAATTGTTATTGTTCATTAATGTTTTCACTTTGTTGTATAAATTCTTTATTATTTGTTTTCCACCTCTCCCTACCTTTTCTCCTGAATTAGCCTATATTCAAAGAAAAAGGCAAATCACTGAATGATAAGCTTAATAAAACGCAATCACTTGTTGCGTTTAGAGCAAAACTTCTATTAACAACATTTATAAAGTTTCTTGTAGCTATCTCAGCTAATTCTAGTAAATTATTAAGGCAAGTATAGCTCGTTCAGCCAGCTTCCTACTTGTAGAGAATTTCGCTCTGACTTTTAAAAATGTTGGTTTTGTTCAAGTTAGGTTTGAGGATTTCAACCTTTCTAAACTGTTAGTCGGCAACTTGCTGGGTAAGAGTTTAGCCTTATTTATACGCAACAATTGGTTCTCTCCAAAGATTTCTACTACTAATAATAAAAATATTGCTAATAGCACTATAGTTGCTTCATCTTTGCCCACTCTGGGGGCACTCGGCCTTTCTGTTGGGGATCCGACAGTGTCGGGAAATAAAATTATTCCAGCTAATTTAAGTAATTCTAGCATTTCAGAATGCTTCAGAAAATCTCACCGATTTGAAGGGAAAGTATATAAATCATTCTTATCTGACACACCTTTGCTTGCTAGCGCACCTCCCTTCCACATAGTACCCAAATACTTCTCGGGAGGGAAAGAACACTTAGCGATAGCCTCCCGGCTCACGCCGCTCTCTCCGTTAACTGTGTTCAAGCACCCTTTTATTTTAGTTACTTCAAGGGTTTTGCGCAGGATAATCATCCTTTATATCACTATTTCTTTATTATTTTGCTTGAATTCTCTCCCCTTCTGCCTAAAATAGTTTCCACTCCTAAATCTTTTTCCATTTTCATTTCCAACCATCTTCCCTTAGGTAGTGTTGGAGCTAAGGAGGTCGGTTGTATAACGTTGCTAAATGGAATATTCATTAATCATGTTATTAGGTAATTATTCACTTGATCGAGCTGTAATGGTAGCTACCCCACAGAGGGGATACCCTTACCAGAGCGGGAAGGTAAGGAAGAGGAAGGGAGAAGAGGATTGTTAATGAGTTAAGAAAGCGGCTTAAGATACTTTAACATTATGAACGGTAAAGTCATTTGTAGCTGGAAGAGAAATACAGGTTCTTACGATGTTAAACTCGGGAGATTGTACAATCAGCAGTAAGGTGACTGTCTATTTCCGGTGTCGCGTTGCACACGAGACAGAGAGCGCGCCTCGCTGTTGCTATGACTGACTCAGCAGTACTTGGAATCCACACCCAGGTGTTCACCTTGACACAAGTGTCCCTATTGGACTTCGGACTCGCAGGTGTATTGGAAAGGAATTGCAATGATTAGCGAAAACTGCTGACACGAGCGATGTGAGCCTATATAAGCGAGGTGTTGTATATCATTTCCCCACTGTTTTTCTAATTTCTCGCTACGAGTCAACAGCGCTTTATTATTGCTCAACAGTTGCAAAGCGAATTGGTGGAAAATCACTGAACAATTTGAGAGGTAAGTACTTATTATTAATAGTTTTTGGTATTTTAATGCTAATTAATATTTAAGTTATTGATTGGAATGTATTTATTGATTGATTTATTTGTTTACAGATAATTGGTCTACCTGCCATGTTTATGGTTAGCAGATTTCTGTACCTGGCCCGGACAGTGGCGGTATTGATAATATATTTGCGACGTAAGTACTTATTATTAATGGACTTTGGTCTTTTAATGGTAATTGACGTTTAAGTTATTGATTGAAATTTATTGATTAAGTGTTTGTTTTTTGTTTCTTAGATAATAATAATAATAATATCGTATGGACTCGGGTGCCGGGAGCAAGCATTGTTAATTGACGCCCAGAGGGCAACTTGCATGTCGAATGTAATGCTCCTTGGAGCGCTATGAATGTCAAGGAGGTTAGATATCTAGGCTCATTGACACTATAGCGCCTTCTAGTAGAGAAAGGAGCAACTTTTGAGTTGGCGGAAAATCTCGACATTAATTTTGCCATTATGAACACGGCCTACTGAACTCAAATGGGTTCTTTAACATGGCAACAATGTATGACATGCGTATCGTGATTTTTGTCGCCTTTCAAAAAATCACTTACCACAGCCAGGAGCGAACCTGCAAGCTTGGAGTAAATAGTCCGACACGATAACCACTCACCCACCGTGGCAAGCGTTTCTTAGATATTGCTATATTTTGGCAGTGTTCGAGACTGGTGTATTCTTTGGAATACACGATAAGTTAAGAGTTAGTTTTTGCTTCTCTGTGCTTTTCTCTTTTTTCCCATGGCTCATGATCTCGAGATTAACGGTCACGTTAAACTACAAGCTTGCTTTTTGCTTTTCTCTTTCATTAGTTTCTTTTATTTTCCCTTCGCAGACACCAACAGGGAACCCCTTCTTTGGATTCCCTTTTTCTTTGAATGTATTCTTAAACCTGTCTGAGTTTGTTTCAGTTGTGTATTCCTTGCAAAGTAACGGCGCTCCATGCGACAACCTGCCGAAGTTTTTCGGATTCATCAATCTCAAGAGGACTTACAATCCGGTCAAGCAGATGTCGTTGCTGTCTTCATCTATCATCTCCATGAAGATATTAATTGATGTATGTTATTCCCATAATGTTGAAACATTTTGTTTCACAAAGTTTCCTATAGTGCTTAGGCTCTTATGTTTTCTTCCCCCTCCTCCTCGTCTTACTGGCCCTCTCGTGTGCAACTATGCTCGCCCCACTTCTCGTCCGGACTTTGAGTGAACAGTTTAGTCCTCTCTCTGAGGCTCTCCTCCTCTCCAAATGAGGACAATTTAAAATCGACGCCATGTCTGATTTCTTCGGGTAACGGTCGAAGGAGGCATCAATCATCAAACACCATGGAAAGCTAAGTACAAGTCTTTAACGATTTTAACCATTTTAGAGGGGTTTATGAATGCTTTTACTGAAAGTTATAGGCAGTGTTGGAATTTCACAAAATTGTGCAATATCTACCCTTTGTGGGAACCGTCATTTTTTGCCAACTGGGCTGCCTACTAGTCATGAAATCTGGCATTTCTTACTCTAAATAAGGGAATACTTTCCCACAACGAGTGATTCATGTCAAAGTAACTGCTGTCTAAAACTTAACTTATTTGCCTCCATGGGATTACTACCGCTTCATTTAACTGTCATTTCATCTCTGGAAATTTCCATTCCAAACAGACTCTAAACCTTGAAGAATTATACTCAACACCGTCAAATTACTGAAAACCTCAAGTTAACTGGAACTATCAATGGCAAACTAAAAACTTTATAACGCAAGAAACACATTAAAGTTCAACTCAGTGCATCTCTATAAACCGCAATAACTTTTCTTTTGTTCAACAAACTTTTAGTGCTTCTATAGTGATTGTGTGGCTGCTTTCGCGTCGCGATTCGTTCGTTTCAATAAAACTGGCCAGGACTCAAATCCCATATTTCCTACACTCCTAATCCCTTTACTAACATTGTAGCATAGAATTAAACTAGTTACTATTCTACGAGGCCTCGCCTAAAATTAGGCGCCCTCCCACCATTGTTCCATTTAAAACTTATTCACTCTGCTTAAATAACCGTGGTTATAATCCACGTTTTAATAAGTATTTTGTGCTATTGCAATCAGGAAGTTCTAAGTTTCCAATTGTTAAATGTTTATCTAATATGTTTAATCCAGGTTTTACAAAACGTAACCTGCCCAATTTGAATGTATCACATATTCATCTATGCGTAAACAACAGGGGTTATAGAAACCTCTTATTAATCTCTTTTATTATCCTGCTTGCCCAGGAATTCATGCCTTTTCGCTTTCAAAAAGGGGCATTTTCTAAGTGTTTGGTGTTCCTGCAGACCAATACTATGAAATATTAAACTAAATTGTAATTCCTTTACTATTATCATTATAAGCTTTACACTTCTTAATTGTATGCACATTCTTGAAAACCCTTGTAAGGTTTTAGTGCTTGTAACAGGTTCGAAACTATTTAAATTGTTTAACATAATTTGTTAATTGTAAACCTCTTATTATTACAGGTCTGAGACCTCGAATTTGTAAACCAAAAAATTGTTTTTAACTCAAAAATAAGATCTGTGATCGTAAGTGTTTTCCATATTTCACTTACTCATTTGTTAAATAAATTCTTTATTAATTGTTTTCTATATCTCTTACTAGAAAAACCGTTAGGCAGGACCTTCTCTTCCCCACTTTTTCTCCCGAAATTACTTCATTTTCAAGGAAAAAGGCAAATCACTGAATGACAAGGTTATTAAAAACTTTATAACTTGTTGCGTTTAAAACAAAACTTCTATTAACAACATTTACAATGTTTCTCTTAGCTATCACAGCTAATTCTAGTAAACTATTAAGGCAAGTATAGCTCGCTCTGCCAGCTTCCTATTTGTAGAGATTTCTCTCCGGCTTATAATTTACTGCTTAAAATTTTGGGTTTGTTCAAGTTAGGTTCGAGGTCTTCCTCTGTTCTAAACTTTTAGTCGGCACTCTGCTGGGTAAGAGTTTAGCCTGCTTTAGATGCAACAATTGGCACCTTCTAAAGATTTCTACTAATATTAATAAAATTATTGCTAAAAGCACTAGAGTTGCTTTCTCTGCCCACTCTGGGGGCATTCGGCCGTTCTGTCTGGGATCCTACAGTTTCTGTAATAAAAATTATTCCAACTAAATTAAGTATTTCTGGCATTTCAGAATGCTTCAGAAAATCTCACCCTTTTGAAGGAGAAGTACATAAATACATTTCCTTTTATATATCCTTGCTTGCTAACGCACTACCTATCCCCATAGTACCCAAATACCTGCTCGGGAGGGAAAGAGCACTTAGCGATAGCCTGCAGGTAACCGAAGCTCACACTGCTCTCTCCGGCAACCTTGCTCGCGCTCCGTTCTATGTTAGTTACTTCACGGGCTTATCGCAGTTTAACTATTCTTTACTTTATTAATTAGTGTTGGATTCTCTTCCTCTCTGCCTAAAATTGTTTCCACTCCTAAACATCTCTACTTTTCCTTCAATCATCTTCCCTCAGGTAGTGTTGAAACTCAGTATTAATCTACCAGAGACCATTACCCCAGAAGAGTACAGTTCTAACTAGGAAAAAACAGGCTTTACGAGATAAGGTAAGATTTTTATTTTATAAAGTTTTAAGTTTTCTTTTGTTTATGGAATGCATGTGTTAACCTGATTTCATTTATTCATTGTTTTATTTTACTTGGTTTTAGATATTTGCAAAAGCCGCGCCCTAAGACATGCCGTTACAGCTGTTTATTGAAAGCTCAGGTAAGACTAACTTACAATTATGGCTATTTCTATGACTGCAAGTAACCTTGAGTTGGAACCATTTAACGATTGCTTTAAATCCCGGATTAAGAGAGTCATGGTTACTCCCGCCTTTTTTAAACAATTAAAAGAAAATCGCTTCACGGTAACTAAAACATAATTATTTTTTTCTTCTTATTTTTTCATGTTGTATTTATTCTACAGATTACAAAAACATTGCATAAAACATGGAAATACAGACAGTTTCTTAAGGACATAACTATGAACATAAATGTGATGCCATCAAGAAGGTCCGATACACATAGTATGATCAGAGACTGTAGGATTTATGCATCCTCTAGGACATTGAACAAAAACTAACATATTAGGAAATACAGGATGGTGATTCTCACATCTTGCGAAGTACTGAGATAGCCTGGGGCGTCATCGGGTATGGTAAATTAGCATGGTTCTCTGTAACTCGGTTAAGCATGCCTCCAATCTGGCTAAATTTACGTGAATTCCGGCTATCTCTTCTTTGATGTCCCGGATTTCATGCTCTAACTTGGTGACTTGTGCGGGGAATACAATGGGGGTCCCTGACAGGTCTGGATGGGTTAGGGTTTGTTCGGTTCACGACTGGAGGAACCTTCTATGACTCTCTGACAAAGACTGATGCCGTCGATTGTAGTTCCTCCATGTTGTCTTCTCCCCAACTGGATTGCTGACTTATATACGACAGCCTGGTTGCCTGTCACCTCATGATTCCTCTAGTGCTTGTAGCTGGCTTCTCCTCTCTTTCATAAGAAGTCGACGGACCTGCCTGGTCAGACATGGCAAAAATCAAAAGAAAATACTAAAAAAGAAAACACATTGATACTAATAATAATAATATCGTATGGCCTCGGGTGCCTGGTGCAAGCTTTGCTATTTGACACCCAGAGGGTAGCTTGCATGTCGAATTTCGTAGTTCCTTGACTATGAAAGTCAAGGAGGTTAGATGTTACATATCTAATCTCCTTGAACACAATAGCGCTTTCTAGTAGAGAAATGAGGAACTTTGTGCTGGCGGAAACTCCCGAGATTAATTTTGCCATTATGAACTCGGCCTACTGAATTCAAATGGGTTCTTTGACATGCCAACATCGTATGACATGCGTATCGTATTTTTGCCGCCATTCAAAAATCACTTACCACGGTCAGGGGCGAACCTGCAAACTTGGGGTTAGTAGACCGACACGCTATCCACTCACCCACCGTGGCAAGCTACTTTGATACTAAAAGCGTAATGAGAAAAAAAATATGACTAAAGATTTGTAACGTTGTATCTTCAGTCTTCCATTGGAGCTCCATCTCCTTCTCAATCGGGCTCCTGAGGAGGACCTGCAGGTCTCTCTCCCCTCACTTCAGCAAGCTGGAGACGATACCGCTCGGCAATTTTCTCGTTTCCCGGTATTGTCTCCATTAGGTCTAATGCTGCCTGTAGGCCAACCTCAGAGACTACAGTGATTGAGGCCTTCTTCCTGATGTATGTTTCGATGAGGGCTTCTTCTGCATCCTTGTAGGGGATGATTTTTGGAAGGCCTATCACTGTCAGCTTCGCTAGAGTAGACTGGAACCCTGTGGCCACAAGGAGCTCTTTGGCCACCCACGCAAGGTATCCGTAATTAGAGGAGCTGACACCCGTAATATTTTTCTGCATTCCATACAAAATATTCCTGCCGATGGTTCTAGAAGCATGTCGGTACATATTCGCATCCGCCGTGAAAAGCTGGCAGATTCGTGCCCAGTCGAAATTAGGGCACGAAACTAGTGCAGTTTGGATCATAAAATAGTGGGTTAGTCCAGTGCACCCGACTCGTTGGAGGGTCAGTCTGAGCCTAAGGGCATCGTCGGGTAAGAAAACCAACCAGCAGTCTATCAGATGGTCGATATCCTCATCCGCTATCCCTCGTCCAAACTTCCAGTAAAACCTCCTAAGCTGTGAGTCAGAGACGCTGAACTTGGTGCAGCCGAAGTCTGCACACATTGCATTAGTACATTTCCTGACAAAATCTGGAGTGACGCTTCCTTGTTTTGCGATGGCCATGAACACACAAGCGACAGGAATCTAGCCATGACCATGGCTTGAGCGGGAGTCAGGGCTAATGGGACGACGGAGAATGGGGCGATGGGAATCCCATTGTTGAAAGCATTTGCAGCGTCAGCGTGGCGGAGGCCAGCTGGGATGGCAGGATTTCTGCTGTTGCAGCTACCGGAGCTCTGGTTTGTCTTTGCCATGCTTGCGTGAGAGTGCCGGTTTCTGGAACGTAGTCCATTGAGATTTCCGGCAAACACATAGCACTTATTGAAGCAGCGAACTGGGCGCGAGAGGCATCTCTATCGGCGAACATGGTGAGGGGCAAGAACGGGGCCATGCATTCGCCCCACAGCAGAGGGAGGGTGTTATCTGTTACGCCGCCCTTCAGCACAACAGAATGTCCTCGAACGTAGATGTCAAGGATAGCCAATGGAGCAATATCGAAATGTTTCATGAGCATATTCTCTAATAGAGGCTCTGACGGGAAGTGGGACTAGTATTGGATCCTGTTGTCCAATGGCCCGAAAAGGCGACATCCGGCGGGAGCTACGAATGCAGGGGGGTTTGGCACAGGCGGGGGGGGGGGGGGCCTCCTCCGGCTTGCGCCTGACCAGCACCGGATCCACCAGCTCCTAAACTCATCGTCTCGTTGGGAATAACAGGGGTATCTACGGGTTCTTCTATCGCCTCCTCGATTTGGATGTTGATGTCTATTGCGGGGTCTACGATGTCGAGGATGTGATCCGCAGACGGCTGCTGTTCTGGGAGGACTGCGTTGATTTCAATAGGCGGTTGTGGTGTCACCCGCAGAATTGACCCTCTGCGCGCCCTGAGGTCGTATCTTGGGTGTCCTGGGAATCGAAGTGGTGCTCTATGGTGACGACTAAAGTCTCCTTTTCAGGAGGCCTGGAACAGGATTACAACAGTCAGTGGAAATGCCAGAGAAGCTCAAAGGCAGCGGTTGTATCAGATGGGACAACGTGTTGGTACTTATCGACCTAGTTGGAAAAATGCATGACTTAAAGAGACAGAGAAAAGGCAACTAAATAGGGTAAAACTCGCGTACGAAGACAAAATAAGATTTAAAATGAGAGTTGGACATTGAAAGATAATATTTTGTTGTCATAGCTACTCCCGCCGTTTACCCGCGCTTGGTTGAATTTCTTCACATTGACATTTAGAGCACTGGGCAGAAATCACAATGCTTAAACACCGACTAGTGCCATCACAATGCTTTGTTTTAATTAGACAGTAGGATTCCCCTGGTCCGTGTCAGTTATGATACGACCGTTGAATGGCGGCCGAAGAAAATCCGCGACCCAGCAACTGCAACCTCCGTGAGGAGGAACAGGAAGGACGCGGCCTCGCAGACAGGAAGATCCGTGGGAGGCCAAGGCACGGGACCGAGCTCGGACCCAGTGTAGAAATGGATGACCAAAGCCGCCACCGCGCTCTCGCTTCACCCAGGCCCGGCACGTTAGCGCAGACCCACTTCCCTACACGCCCCGATCCTCAAAGCCAATCCTTATCCCAAAGTTACGGATCCATTTTGCCGACTTCCCTTACCTACATTAGTCTATCAACTAGAGGTTCTTCACCTTGGAGACCTGCTGCGGATATGGGTACGAGCCGGCGCGACACCTCCCGGTGGCCCTCTCCCGGATTTTCAAGGCCCAAGGGGAAGATCAGGACACCGCCGCAACTGCGGTGCTCTCCGCATTCCAAACGCTATCTCCCTGCTAGAGGATTCCAGGGAACTCGAAGGCTCATGCACAAAAGAAAACTCTTCCCCGATCTCCCGACGGCGTCTCCAGGTCCTTTTGGGTTACCCCGACGAGCTAGTCTTGCGAGGGACCCGACTTGTTACGGTTCCGCTGCCAGGTTCCGGAAGAAGAATCGGATTCTCTTTCGACCCATTGGGTCCTAACTTGGCGACTCGGACCCCATCAACATTGTCTTTCCCCTAGGGCTTAGGATTGACTGACTCGTGAGCAGCAACTGCTGTTCACACGAAATCCTTCTCCACGTAAGTCCTCCAGGACATCAAGAGTATTTGCTACTACCACCAAGATCTGCACTAATGGCGGCTCCAGGCACGCTCACGACTAGACCCTTCTACGCTCACTGCAGCGACCCTCCTCATCGTCAGGGCCTCACGGGGCGGGCCCCGCGAAGCGAAAGCCACACACACCTCAATGCCGTGCTGACGGTAGAGTATAGGCAAGACGCTCCGGCGCCATCCATTTTCAGGGCTACTTGCTTCGGCAGGTAAGTTGTAACACACTCCTTAGCGGATTCCGACTTCCATGGTCTTAAACAACCAACGCCTGGCATGGTTTCCCACGAACGTCTATTCAGGCACCTTCACTCTGCGTTTGGTTCATCCCACAGCGCCAGTTCTGCTTACCAAAAGTGGCCCTCTTGGCACTCCCATCCAATATTTAATCTCGCGGGTTCATTGTTTTAAGCAAGCCAGAGATCTCACCCATTTAAAGTGTAAGAAGAGGTTGAGGTCGTTTCGGCCCCAAGGCCTCTAATGATTCACTTTACCGGATGAGACTCGTTTCGAGCACCAGCTATCCTGAGGGGAAACTTCGGAGGGAACCAGCTGCTAGATGGTTCGATAAGTCTTTTGCCCCTATACCCAGCTCCGACGATCAATTTGAACGTCAGAATCGCTACGGACCTCTACATGGTTTCCCCTGACTTCGCCCTGTCCAGGAATAGTTCACCATCTTTCGGGTCCCAACATGCACGCTCTGGGGTGCGCCTCAACTCGTAATGAGAACGAGACGCCCCGGGAATGCGGGAGCCGCGCGGCTCCCCATCTTCCCTCGGTCCACACAAGGTGGGACCTTCACTTTCATTGTGCCGCTTAGTGTCAACCCAATGACTCCCAGACATGTTAGAATCCTTGGTCCGTGCCTCAAGACGGGTCGTGAAATTACCCGAAGCTTTTGTGCCACTGGCGGGAGCCTAGTAAAAGATTCATTTCACCCCGAGGGATGGCGAACCAACTCCGCGCTTTATACTGTCGATACGTCGGCCGGGAACACCAGTTGTCTGCCTTTCAACGGGGGAGAGCAGACTACCACCCGGGCCTTAGACCGACACCCAACGGGTCGCGACGTCCAACAGAGAGAGAAATGCGGCCCACCACCCTCGCCACCGGAAAACAGCCGAGTGAAAGCCGTTGGCGACCCGAAGCCGGATTGCTCCGTGCGGGGTTCGGACCCATCTGGCCGTGAAGAAGACGAGGCACGGACAAAGCTTGAATCCATCCGGTTGATGCATTATTTGGATTTCTCACATTCACCCCTGAACGATTTCACGTTCTCTAGATAAGTTTTTCGTAGATCTCCGGCCAGTTGTCTAGTGAACCCGAGGTGGTCATGCTGACTGGTCTCGAACGTGGATCTCGGAGATAAGTTGAGCTCTGAATGAAGGTTCCACCAGGGAACGAACCCGAGATCTGTGGAGGGTATTTCATTGTAAGAACCCCTAGAAGAAATTATATATGTAATTACTGGTGTGATATCAGTTGTTACTGACATTATTTAGTGAAATAATGCAGGAAAATAGTGAAAGATAGCATTGTTTGGACTACATGAAGTAGGCTATGCTGGATTTGAAACACAGGAGTTTCAAAGTTTGACGTTTTGCAAATAGCCCCAGAATTGTGGGAGGAGGCCCGTGGCGCCACGTCAATCTTGCTGACCCAGATAAGTCGTCTGCAAGGGGTCGGGAGGTTAAATAATGACCAGGTTCTTCCCCGTTTGAGAATAGACTTGAGAATGGAACGGGAAGATCCCAAGGAAAATCATTGATTACTCATGATTGGAGCAATGCAATGACATGAGAGTTGCGCACAGGTGAATCTTTAGCCAGGAGGCTAATTTTAGAGCCATAAAACGGCGAAATCAAGGCATGTTTAATGCAGTGCGTAATGTTACAGGACTATGGGTGTTCGCGGCTGGACTTGAGGATGTTGCCAGGGATTCCCAGTGAAGTAGCGTCCCCACGTCATGGATAAGATAATTAATATAAATTAAGTGGCCGATCGATCCTCGAACACACATACATTTTTGTGACCAGCGAAGAAAAAGGAACAATATGGATATTATTCCCAGTTCAGAATCACCCTAGGAGAGGAGCCGATTTATCGCGGGAATTCTTGCCCTACTTTTTGTGTGCAACATTATAAGAGGGTGGACCCAGTCGAAGCGTACAGTTTACAGCACACAGTTGAAACTTACAGTTTTACAGTTGACAGTTTTAGACCCAGTCGGAGGGTAGTTGTTTTGAAGCAGTCGCAGTTGAAAAGGACACGGAGCGCCCAGGCGCACACAAAGACTTAAACATTTCACTGGTAATCAGCATGTTAGCTGTGCAATGTAACACACATGTGAGAATATATTCATGCATGGTCATTAACTAAGAATGAAGTCGGTAATTAACAAACTTGATTATGCGAAATGCATATTACCGAAGTTAGGAGAGGATGCTCGGACTTCAATGTGGGAAGCCGTGCAGTAAGACTGTTATATAATGTTTATTAAGTGCCGTGTGATATACTAGGCAGGACTGTGAAAAGTAATAATTCATGTAAATACAATGTACAATGTTGAGCGCAGTAAAGTATAGTGATTGGTTATACATATTTGGAGTATACCAGTAAGTAGCGTTCATGACGAGATGTAAGCATATCGCTGCAATAGTAGGAAGATTATCAAGGGATGATCGAGAAACTGTTGGTGAATCCGTGAGCAGATGATCGGGAGATTCAATCAGGAAGGGGTAGGACCAAAGAAAGGGCCGTCCGCACCTGTACTTTCGATACATGCTAGGGAATGTCAACCAATCAGGAATTAAAGTTTAACGTGTGTTTGTGCACCGATGTTATGTAAAATATCTCTTAAAGTCATAATATAACCAGTGTTATATAGTGTTATGTGTTTTGGAAGCATTAGCTTCATTATAAAAATGGAAAAGTGTCATGTGTTTCGGAAGCATTAGCTTCATTATAAAAATGGAAAAGTGTCGTGTGTTTATAAATCAGATGTCATATAATATGTGTATTTGCAAGATGGAAATGTGTCACTAAGTAAGCCGATGGCAGGTGACACTGGAATATGGTGGTTGGAGCCACCTGGATAAAGCCGACGTAAGTACCCCACAAATCATGTTACTATAGAAGGATAGTCACTGCATGTAATGTGATTTCGGAAGTATAAAATATGCCAGTAAGAATCAATATTAGGAGGCATATCCTCATATGTTTATTGTTTGATTTCAGTAAAGTTAAGATGTTGAATACATCAGAGAGTGGATTAATCGTTACCACTATTAATGCTACTAATAAATAATGGCAATTCAGTTATGTGAAACTTAACGTGACGAACGCGAATGTTCGATCATTGAAGCAGTTACGTTGTGTCGGAAGGATAATTTATGTCAGTAATAATAATAATAATAATAATAATTATAATAATGATAAACGGTATAATTGAATACATCAGGATGAAAGGTTTTAAGCAAGAAGTATTTACGCTAATTGGATTATTTATCTAGCCAAGCAGTAGATTACATTAAGGGAAGAGAAAAGAGTTAATATTAAATAGATTGTATTAATGGGAATATAATTATGCACGGGAATGTTGGAGCTTGACAGTGAATTGAATTTGTGGCTTGATTAAGCTGGCAGAGTAACAGTTAGAGTTCTCTTTATTATAAGGCGAGATCGTGGACAGGTAAGGGGCCAGGTGATCTAATCGACGTGTGAAATCTCGTACAGCATGAGCGTACAGAGATATTAATTTATGCCGGAGCATATTTAGTGTGTACCCTATCTCCGATGTTGGATATGAAATGTTCCGGGTTCGAATCCTGTGGTAAGCGCGGGGAGAACATTGGACACCTCGACGCTATACCTGATTCCCCGAGAACTCATTGTTGAGTGATTCGGCTCGTTGAAGCGAATCATTGGCGGCAGCTGTTGACTGACCGTCATATTTTATTTGAGATACCGGCTAACCACTAGACCTGTGTTCTATGAATCTCGTGCCTTCATATTGTGATACGGACCGGTTGAGGCCGTTATTAATGTCCTAAGGATAGGATTAAATATTCAAGCTCACCCAGAACCATTGCATAATATTCAGTTCAGATCATATGGGATCACGTGGATCATTGTGACCACAATGTTATATTCAAAGTTGTAATACTGCTTGGGAGGTAAAAGTCCAGGAAACGGGGAGACAAGGGGCGGTTTACAGCCGTGAACGACCCTACCCTGTCCATTGTATGCAGGCAGTCCAAGGGGCTGGGGTTACTAAACCAACTATGAAGGTTCGCGTTCTTGAGCGGACAGATTTAAGACCTTGCTTGTAATGAAAGGAAGAATTGTTATAATGTGTAATGAATGTGTGTGGTCTAAAAACACATTGATAATCATAGATTTCCCTGATGATATAAAAATTTAGCAATCTAACGAATGGTTGGATGTTGCATTTGATACTGTCACTGACACCTAGTTAATGAAGTTGGTTACTCGTTGCCACAGGATACGCTCGTAAGGGTAGCGTAATAGTATACTATCCGACACAACGATAACAGAAGTTATTTAGTGAAATCACAATGACATGCAGTGTAACTATAAAAAGAAGGGAGTGGAGGGGTAGACTTACGTAATTGTGGTGTTGCAAGTAGATCGTAGTGCAAACCATGAGTTGGCTAATGCATGAAAGCATTTGGTGGGAGAGAGAGATGTAACACAGATAGTACACATGATGTAAATTCAGATGTATTGTAGGATACAAGTAACTTTGTGAATATAAAGAAGTCACATTAGGTGACATGAATGTAATAGTTCAGTTTTGTGAAACATTACATGTGCATCAGTGCACTTGAGTAAAGTTTAAAGTCCACATAATGGTAAAAGATTAAATAGTGATATGGATTTAATTTGTTCAACTATGTGAATAATTAATGGATTGTGGGAGTAACTTTGTTTGTTTGTGTATTGTTTATGGGATTTGTGTTCTCATTATTTGTTTGAAGCCATGAGTTTTACTGAATTAAAGTCTTTAGAGTAGAGTTGTGCCTTATCATTGTAGAGTTGATACCTTTTAGCCTCAAATCCAAAATATGCAACTGCTCAATGGGAGAACGGTACACGCCTGAGTCCTGATGCTAGCTGGAGGCAGAAGCATATTTTCCATCGAGATTACTCACATGGGTACACTAGTTGGAGAGGAGTGAACTTATCGACACTCACTTAATTTGAATATTGCTTGAGGATCTACTAATTAGGTCCGCTCAAGTTCTACCGCGCTGTATACTGTTATACTTACAAAAGAATAGAAGACGTTGAGAAGATGTTAATTTATTGGTTACTAACACCTAAGTAATTACAATACTTTTACATGAAGCCTGACTTGCTCGCCGTGGAAGAGGGCGATTATGAGCTGTGCATCAGTATATAAACTATAACTTTCTCTGGAGAGGGAAAAGCTGTCACATGTAGAGATTCACCAATGGCGTGTATCTCTAGTGGTAAGAGGTGGTTTTAGCCAATCAAACCATAAGCGTTGGGGTTTGGTTGGGCTGACCTTAAAGTTGTTGTGGAAAGCTCAATACTGAGAGTTATTATGAGGAAGGAACAGAAATATGTGTTCCTTGTGAAATATTGGAGACAGTCTGGAAACTTAAGAATGTTAGCAGTGGCCAACTCTTAGTTCTGTTCTTCCGAGAAATATCTAATGGAAATATGTTCACTTAAAGTGCTTTTGAAATAGCAAGCTTTTACTTGCTTTGCCTGTGGGCTTGGAGTGGACTCTTATAATATTCTGACTTCCTGAAGAGAATATACTTTGTCTCTCCTGGACAGTAAGAATAATAATAATAATAGTAATAATAATTATTATTGTTATTATTCTTTTTGCGTTTTGCCCATTATAGAGCGCGCTTGAACTTGTTTTTCGGCTTGATGATATTCGCCTTCCTATCTTCCTAAAATCTCTTCATGAAGTCACTGTGCTGCTTCTTCCGTTCTTCTGTCCAATTGGTTCCAGTCCTGCCACTAGTTTTCACCCTAAACTTGTGCTTTTTTACTGCGGTCCTGAAGACTTTGCGGTTTCTCAGAATATTTTCTCCGATGTTCAACTCTTGCACGTCCTCTCTTGATTCATCCAGCCAGGCTATCCTTGACTTCTGAGAATTTATTACATTGAATAACCTTTTTGTAAGTCTATAATCGTCCATCCTGAAGAGGTGTCCATAAAATGTTAAACGTCTTCTTCGTACAGTGTTGCTGAAACTATCTGTGTGACGGTATAGATCTCAATTTCGTCTTTTAATCCAAATTCCGTTTTCTTGTATGGGGCCGAATATTTTTCTAAGAATTTTACGTTCTTGCTTTTCTATATTTGCAATTTTAGAATGACCTCCTAAAGCTATGGTTTCTGAAGCATATAGAGCTTCCGGTAGTACAACTGTTTTGTAGTGTTTCAGTTTTGCATTATGTGACATTACTCTTTTAGTATAGTGATCCCATATTAGTCTGAATGCTCTATGAAGTTTTGAGGCTCTTTCTGTGTTATTTATAATTATTATTATTATTATCATTTAAAACCCAAAATTAGTAAGGGATGTCTCTTGGTCATGGCTAGTAAGGGGTTTACTGGGCAATGGACATGACTCTCTCACTTCACAGTTATTTTCAACTTTCCCTCACGGTACTTGTTCACTATCGGTCTCGTGGTCACATTTAGTCTTAGATGGAGTTTACCACCCACTTTGGGCTGCACTCTCAAGCAACCTAACTCTAAGGACATATCCTTCCGGAAGTCTCTACGGACCTGGCACCCTCTTCGGGCCGTGGCCCCACTCAAAAACGAATCCGGTATAATCAGATCCTCCCAAACACCACATTTCTCGGCAGGGTAAGCCTGCGAGATTCGGTGCTGGGCTCATGCCTGTTCGCTCGCCGCTACTAAGGGAATCCTTTTTGACTTTTAAAGTCGCACATTATTTCGTATTGACAGAATATAATAATAAACGAAGTTTTTTATGGTTCCGCCTAGTCAATACTTGTTTTATCGTGACATAATCACTTGTCTTTACGTATGTTGGTACATGTTTCGGTATCTTGTAACATTGACACCTTCATCAGCCTACGGTTTTGGTAACACTCAATGACATTAAAATACTTATTAAAATAACACACAGATGATTAAAATAACACTTGAAAAAGTTTTTTTAAAACACTGTCATAATGAATGTTCATTAAAAGTCTTGGAAAAAGGCTTGGTGCACTGTTTTGGTTTCCAATGTCCTGCTTCCGATAATAACCTCCGAAAACCAGTAAGAGGTGACCATTCATAACTGGAAAAGAAAGTCCCTGTGTGAACTATGGTAAATATTAAACCGAAAAAGTGGAACAAAGAAAAAGTGGAAATATGTAAAAAAAAAAAAAAAGGAGTGTGGTGAACTTACGGTGTGGTTGCGGCAGCGAGAAATCGGGCCGTGCTGAGGCATACGGAGACTGTGCAGTGTGCAGTACTGGTATGGAATAGTTTCGGGGAAGCGGGCGAGGCTTCAGTCGAGAGGGGCGGTGGGAGGGGTAGTATACTGGCAATTTTTGGAGGACAGGAGCGGGATGGGGGTATGGGGTAGAGGGGTGGAATAAGGGGATTTGTAGATCCTCGGTTAGATGATAAAATTAAGGTGGTTTGTATTTAACTCTGTAATTAGTTAAGGTCTCAAAGAGTACATTGTTATTTTCAAAGTTGATCTCATTGATATTGGTTAGGGGGTCTGTTCTTTGGGCAAAATCTATTTCGATTTCTTCCAATATGTTCATTGTGATACCTTTCTTAGCAAGATGCAAGATGCTCATGTCTTTGTTAATGTCAGTGAATTCATGTTCACTGTCCTTCATGTGGTTGGCCATAGCGGAGAATTTATTGTACTTTAGAGCGTTAAAATGTTCACCATTTCTTGTAGCAAATGACCTACCGGTTTGTCCATAATAATTAGTTTCGCATTTGGTGCATTTCAATTTGTATATGCCTGATTTATTAAACTTGTTCGTGTGGTTCAATTTGTTGGTGTTAAATAAAATATCTTTATTTGTATTAGTTGTTTTGTAGGCTATTTTTAGACCGCGTTTCTTAACAAGTAGTTCCGTGAAGAACTATACAGCCTATTTTCATATATCCTACTTATGTTAAATGCCACTAACAACATACAACATTTCAGTTTGATTGCTGTAACAGATTCGTAGAAAATGAGAACCGACTACATATTTCGGATGGTCGCCATGTTGGATTTTATATATGTAGGTCCTAGAGTTATGTACTGTTACATGAAGATTATTGTGTACGTGTAGCATTCAAACTTCAATCGCATGATTAGGACACAAGAAGTAACAAGGAGATTTTAAAATTTCGCACAACTGCCATCTTGTGGTTATGGAAATAATTGAAATAAATTGGAAGCCAGTGGATTAACATTCGTATAAGGATTTACTGTACCAAGTTTCATTGCACTCGGATGGTTAAATTGCGAGAAACGTCCATGTGAATATGTATACTTCGCGTCGCCGCCATGTTGGATTTGTAATCACCAGGTTATTTAACGTCCTATAGGTGAGCTTAAGTTCATAGCCCCTATGAACGTAAAAAAATTAAGTTTGATTGCTATAATAGATTCGTAGATATTCAGAGCCGTCTAAATACTTCGGATGGTCTCCATGTTGGATTGTTAAATGTATAGGCCATAGAGCCATGTGCCATTAAAAGAAAATTATTGCGTAGGTTCATTATTCAAACTTTCACCTCGATCGCATGATTACGACACAAGAAATAAAACTTAATTTTAAAATTCGCACAGCCGCCATCTTGAGGTTATGTAAACAATTGAACTAAATTAGATACCACTGCATTACAATGTGTATAAACATTTCCTGTACCAGATTTCATTGCGTTTGGAACATTAAATCGCGAGGAAGGTCTATTTCAAATTTTCATATTCACTTGGCCGCCATGTTTATTTTGTATTTAACCGGTTTTTGAAAGTCTTATAGATGAACTTCCAGTAGTGTCCTTTACCTCCGTACAAAATTTTGAGGGTGATACCGCTAATAGTTTCAGAGATATAGAATGTCGGTGAAATATTTCGCACATCCGCCATCTTGTGGTTATGTAAACAATTGAACGAAGTTAGATGTCGGTGCATTACAATGTGTATAAACATATACTGTACCAAGTTTTATTGCGTTTGGTTGGTTAAACCGCGGGAAACGTTTATTTAAAAGTCGCAAATTCGCGTGGCCGCCATGTTGGTTTAGTAGTTACCAGTTTTTCAAACGTCACAGAGGTGTACTTGTAGTAGTTTTCTTTATCACCGTAAAAAATCCAGGGTGATATCGGGAATAGTTTCGGAGATATTGAATGCTGGTGAAATATTTCGCACAGCCGCCATGTTGGATTGGTGAGACGTAACAAAATTTGAAGGGCACGGTCGGGGTCGCCCGGAATAGTGCTATGAACTTACCGAGTTTTATTGAAATCGCTCCAGCGGTTTAGAATTTATTAGGGGTACACACACACACCTCACACACACACACACACACACACACACGCACACACACACACACGGACAAAAGGTGATCTCATAAGCCTATTTTTTTCAAAATTGAAAATAGGCTAAAAATATTGGAAATGCTTCAAGATTTGCTGTTAAAGTACGTGAAGACTGCGTACTTGGGTGGATCTTTTTGCTCTGGCGTTAGGTGGGTGACAGGTTTATTTTTAATTTTATTAATGATGTTGTTAACTATCTGTGGTGCGAATCCGTTTATTTTGGCAACTTGCTTAATGATTTTTAGCTCTTCACTTAGGCTTGCTTCGTCTAGAGGAAGGGAGAAGGCTCTGTTGATCATGCTCTGAAATGCGACTTTCTTTTGATTACCTGGGTGATTAGAGTCCTGCCTTATGGTTGTATGTGTTTGGGTTGGCTTTCTGAAAATGTTATATGTTAATCTATTATTAATCAGACTGACTGTGATGTCAAGGAAGTTTATTTTATTGTTTACCGCTGATTCTGCCGTGAATTGTATATTTTTATCCAAACTATTTAATTTGTGTACCAATCCTTCTATGTCCAGGATCGTCTCATCTAATATTACAAATACATCGTCCGCGCCCCCCCCCCCCCCCCACAAAAAAATCCCATCAATTTTGTTTATGATTTCCTCATGTTCTAGGTGATCTAAGTATATATTGGCTAATATGCCAGAGAGCGGGGAACCCATTGGCAGTCCCTCTTTTTGCTTGAAGATTTTATTATTAAAGGTGAAAAAATTATTTATAAGTGTGAACTCAAGTAGTGTCATAAATTCGCTGATTTCTACTTTCGATAACGAGCTACTGCTAGACAGGTTTTGTTCAATGACCTTGAGTGAAGGTTTGATAGGAATGTTTGTATACATGTCCTTCACATCTACATTGTGTAAGGAATGTTTGCTCATTAATTTAAGTTTCATCGTTTCATAGCAGAAGTGGAGTGTGTTCTTCAGGGATTTGTTAGCTTTGTAGGTGAAATGTTTTTCAAGAAATTGTTGGCAAAATTTAGCCGATCTGTAGAGAGGGCTGTTTCTAAAGTTGATTACGAGTCTTATGGGTGTACCTTCTTTATGGATCTTGGGGAGGGCTTTCAAGGTGGGTAATCCCGGGTTCATGTTGATTAGATTATTTGTTTGTTTATCGCTGAAGTTAAACATAGAGTTTTTCAGAATGCTTTTCAATTTTCTTTGTATGGACTGGGTGGGGTCTTTTTTGACTTCATCAAATTTAGAGTTTTTAAGGAAGTCATGGGTGTTATTAACATATACCTCCTTATCCATCAGCACGACCGTGTTCCCTTTGTCCGCTTTTGTGACAATTATATCGTTACTATCGATTTTAATTTTTAATTTTTTAAGATGATTTAGGTTCGGTTTCTGGTTAGTATTGGTGCTAATTATTTTTTGGATTTCCTTATTTGCCGTGAATCTAACTTCCTTCTGCTTATCAATTGGGAGACTTCGTATAGCAGTTTCTGTTTCCGCTACTAAATTTGTAAGTGTCTTATCGTTAATTTCAACTTCCCAGTTATGTTTTGGTCCCTTGCCTAGTATTTCGAGTTCCTCATTATCGAAATTGACGCTTGATAGATTTTCGACGGGTGGAGAAAATTGTCCTTTGTAATGCTGTTGGTTGTTGAACTGTTCCTTAGTTTCCCTGATTTTTCTGGTTTTATTCTGTGTGAATTGTAAATTCCTAAATTTGTTATCCAATGACAACACTTTTTTGTTGATTTTCTTGAAAAGGATTTGATTCACTGTAAAAGAATATTTATCCCAGTCTTTTTTGCTGGATAGGTATGCGGCTTCTAGATGCGTACGGTATAACTTGTTATTAAGGTTGTTTTTCTTGATGTATAGGAATTTAATTTCCCTTTGGAAGATCCTGCTGTTGATTATTCTTTGCGTTCTAACTTCGTACTTGTTTAATGCGCCCTTTTTCTGGTAAGCCTTGAAGTGTGAAGGGGCTATGTTATGTTCTCGGCATTTCTTTAGAAAACTAATGTCCTTGATGGTGCTGGCCAATTTGACTATGAGGTCTTTATATTTGTAACGCGCTCTTGCTTGGCTTGCTTCGTATACTTTTTGACTTTTTAAGTCGCACATTTTTCCGTATTGACAGAATATAATAATAAACAAAGTTTTTTATGGTTCCTGTTGGAGAGCGCTTGCCACAAGGTTCGGATACTCCAAGCTGGTTGCCGAGAGCGCTGGCATAGCCTGATCTCAATGGATTTCAAGGCAGTGTGTAGATCGTGTGTCTACACACTGTGGAAAACAAACTCTACCATCTCCAATGATTGTGGTGGGCTTCGAGTACATGTTATATTGTTATAATGTAGGCTATGTCAAATAAAAGCACTCAAGTGTTACAGTTAATCGATCGTTGTTATTTATAATAAGCTGCTAATTCATCAGTTCCGCCTAGTCAATACTTGTTTTATTAAAGATTTTATCGTGACATAATCACTTGTCTTTACGTATGTTGGTACATGCTTCGGTGTCTTGTAACATTGACACCTTCATCAGCCTACGGTTTTGGTAACACTCAATGACATTAAAATACTTATTAAAATAACACACAGATGATTAAAATAACACTTTAAAAAGTTTTTTAAAACACTGTCATAATGAATGTTCATTAAAAGTCTTGGAAAAAGGCTTGGTGCACTGTTTTGGTTTCCAATGTCCTGCTTCCGATAATAACCTCCGAAAACCAGTAAGAGGTGACCATTCATAACTGGAAAAGAAAGTCCCTGTGTGAACTATGGTAAATATTAAACCGAAAAAGTGGAACAAGTGATTATGTCACGATAAAATCTTTAATAAAACAAGTATTGACTAGGCGGAACCATAAAAAACTTTGTTTATTATTAAGGGAATCCTTGTTAGTTTCTTTTCCTCCGCTTAATAATATGCGTAAATTCAGCGGATAGTCTCGCCTGCTCTGAGGTCGTGAACAGAGATAAGGAAGATTTTTGTCTGGTCGCCGAGAGAAGCAGACGCATGGTAGCGACCGGTGCGAGCATTTTACTGATGCGCAGACAATCGAAGGTCCCAACTCTACGGTGACTGATCCGAGGGCAAAACACACGCGAGTTGCGAAGGTCTATTTCAGGAGACGCAGCGACGGCTTCAAAGCCGCACGAAGCACGACGCTACCACAAGTCGAAGCTACCGACCCTCAGCAAGGCGTGGTCCGGGTCGCAGAGTCCAAGGACCGCAATGTGCGTTCGAAATGTCGATGTTCATGTGTCCTGCAGTTCACATATCGACGCGCAATTTGCTGCGTTCTTCATCGACCCACGAGCCGAGTGATCCACCGTTCAGGGTTGTGCTTTTATTCATTTATCACAATTCTCTTTCCAGGGGACGACCTGCCTCGCGACAGGGCCTCGAAAAAGAATTAAGAGCATCAGTGGGTTCTCGTCAGAAAAGCGAAAACTGGTTCGTGCATGGGCGGCAATCATTCAAAACCTGCCCGCCAGTTGTCCAGAAGTGATCCCTACGACGGGTCTCCCCGAAGCCCCTCTCTGAGGGAAAACGAGGTAGGTACCCTAATGCAGAACTAATGACCGTGGGAGGCGCAGACACCAACCAACAGTCCAAGACGGGAAAACCAACCACGAGGGCCGCGACGCTTCCTCTTTCGACAGACAGCTAACCTAGAAAGGAGGCCGTGCACAGGTTTCACACGACTCGCCAGAACCCCGGAGGGCTCGGCGGGAGTCTCACTCCCGTGGTAACGGGCGCCAGGCCGAGAGACCCTGACGGGAGCTCCCTAAAAAGCATAGCATTTATTATTAAATTAATGATCCTACCGCAGGTTCACCTACAGAAACCTAGTTACGGCTTTTACTTCCTCTAAATAATCAAGTTCGGTCATCTTCCCAGTAGCATCGGCTGAAGCAGCCGCGCACCGGTCCGAAGACCTCAGTAAATCATTCCATCGGTATTAGCGACGGGTAGTGTGTATAAAGGGCTGCCCCTATTAATCATTACCTCGGGTTCCAAAGGCCAACAAAATAGAACCAAGGTCCTATTCCATTATACCATGAACACAGTATTCAGGAGCGTCAGGCCTGCTTTAAGCACTCTAATTTGTTCAAAGTAAACGTCCGGCCCACCTTGACACTGAGCGAAACGCACCGCGGTAGGATTTCACCGGCAGAAGCCCCCACAAGCCAGGCCAGTTAGACAAACGAGCGATGAACCGACAGCGTGGGACACAAGTCCAACTACGAGCTTTTTAGCCATAACAACTTGAATATACGCTATTGGATCTGGAATTACCGTGGCTGCTGGCACCAGACTTGTCCTCCAATGGTTACTCGTCAAAGGATTTAAAGTGTTCTCATTCCGATTACGGGGCCTTGGATGAGTCTCGTATCGTTATTTTTCGACACTACCTCCTCGTGCCAGGAGTGGGTAATTTGCGCGCCTACTGCCTTCCTTGGATGTGGTAGCCGTTTCTCAGGCTCCCTCTCCAGAATCGAAGCCTGATATCAGTTACCCGTAGGTGCAGACACTACCATCGACAGTTGATAAGGCAGACATTTGAAAGTTGCGTCGCCAGTTCCAGGACCGTGGGATCAGCCCAAAGTTAATCAGAGTCATCAAGGCAAACGGAACAGACAATCCGACCGATTGGTTTTGATCTAATCAAAGCGTTCCTTCCAATAACGGTCGGGACTCTCTTTGCATGTATTAGCCGTGAACCGTAATTGTTTCTTTTAATATTTTCTTTTACATTGTCTTTGCAACTAATTCCTTGTAAACCACGTGTTGTTTTTAATGATCAGTCGTAGATAATATTTGTAATATTGATCTTTAACTTAAATTAACTTCATTTGACCTTAATTGGAGCTGTCACAAATTGCCTTGCCCCTAAGGCTTAGCACGTAAAATGACACGTGTTTTCTTTATTTTGCCTTCTGCATTTTGTGTCCCTCAGTGAGCTTAGGTAATTGTCAGGTTAGGATTAGACAGGGCTATTTCGTTGTTCTTTTGATTTTAGTAGATGCATCCTTTATCATTAAATTTATTAATGTAGATTTAGATAGTTTTTTTTAACAAATTGTTTTTAATCTTTCAAACTAATTAGGTCTCATGCAGGGTACTGGGGATTGACTATAGCAAAGCCTGTGAGATCCTCCTTACCTTTCTTACTTCATTAGGCACCAGCAGCAGGGGCAATGAGTGTGGTATGCAGCCCGGATCTCTGAAGACCAGGTAGAGCGGTTCAACGCGCATTTCCATCTACCTATATTAAATTACAGGTGCTGGGGGACGGGGTGAGGAGAGAGGCCTCCAACGTCTATCGTGAGGTCATGTCTAGTATCTTCCACCACGTCTTATCTGTCTAAAGTAAACTACTGACTTACCCCTTCAACCCCCCCCCCCCCCCCCGATCGTGTCAATTATGAAAAACTTTTAAAACAATTCATAACTTTCTAACAAAAAAAAGCCCCAGATATCTGGTTTTTGCGGATGAAGCTGCAAATTCAGTTTTGAAATTGCGTTTCTATTTTCAGATTTATCCCACTTCGCAAGTGAGCAACATATGAGCAAATTTTTTCTAAGTCCAATCGCGGATTTCCTGCACAGAGCAACCTATGCAAGATATTCAACATTCGATTTGCCTAAAAAATACTCATTTTCGGATGAAAAGTATTGGCCGTAACCGATTTTAATTTTTTTAATTTTTATTTTTTAGAATTAAAAGGAAATTTATATAATCCATAGCATAATAACGCCACGCTGGAAATTGCTGCTTTATCAGACGAAGCCGCAAATTCAGTTTTGCAATCGGGTATTCATTTTCAGATTTCTTACGTGACGCATAGGGTCACTTCACTAGTGAGACACAGAGCAGCAAGTCCATCACCGGCGTGGCGGTCACCACCCATAAGACCGGCGGGGCTATCCGTCAACACATCGCAAGGTAGCGGGACCAACTTTCTCACCTCCTAATGGCCAGCGCACCTCCCGTCAGAAGTGATGGCTGGCCACAGTGAAAGTCAAGTGCGGTCATTGTTTGAAGGGCTGCTTTCAGGACAGCGGCAACTGCCGTCAACGTTTCGTAAGAAATGCCGGACTCGGGAACTCGTCGAAAAGGTGGTAGGCTATTCGGCGGGATCTTGTAGAAAAAGTGGGTAAGCGGCGGGATAAGCTTATCGATACTCGTCGAAAAGGTGGGTATTCGGCGGTAGCGGCCATCTGATCGAAATTTTGGTTACCCGGCGGGAACAGTCATCTTGTCGAAATAGTGGTTATCGAATCTCGTCGAAAAGGTGGGTATTCGGCGGGACTAAGTTTCGACTACCAAATAGTGGGTAAGCGGCGCGAAGGTAAAATAGGGCGCTTCCCGCCACCATTCTGGCTTACGGTTGATCCCAGGTGATCTTTCATAAATACCTAATGAATGAAAATCCACAGCCTGCTTCCAGTCTCCGACCGGGTCAGGAATGGAATGAATGAAGCCCCCATCTAGCGGCGAGGATATGAACTGTGCCGGCTGCCGAGGCCTGACGCACTCCTCTGGGGCAATGATTAAATGAATGACAGATGAAATGAAATGATAGTGGAGAGTGTTGCTGGAATGAAATTTCGACAGGGAAAACCGGAGTACCCGGAGAAAAACCTGTTTGCCTCCATTTTGTCCAGCACAGATCTCACATGGAGGGACCGGGATTTGAACCACGGACCCAGCGGTGAGAGACCGGCGTGCTGCCGCCTAAGCCACGGAGGCTGCTCATAAATACCTAATAATAATCATAATAATAAAAATAATAATATTAATAATCAGTGAATGGCTTTCCCGAATTCTCGGGACTCAAAGCTAGATACAGATATGTCTTCAGGCAACGGCAACGAGCTAACTGACCATTCCATTATTAATAATAATAAGAATTATTATTATTCATTGATTGATTGATTTGCATGGAGTGGGTTTTATAGTTGACAAAAGTTTGCAGTCGGCTGTTATCAGACCATTCTCCAGTAGAATAATGATGTTAAAGTTACGTGGTAAACCTTTCCACATTAATCTCATTCAAGTGTATGCCCCTACAAGTGACAAAAGCGATGAAGATGTTGAGGAATTCCATGCCCAAATTCAGACCGTCCTCAAAGACACCAAAGAACATGATGTAACCCTTGTTATGGGAGATTTTAATGCAAAGGTTGGGAAAGATTCTGAAGAACACATTGTGGGCCAGTGGGGTCTCAGACAAAGAAACAAGAGGGGATCGTTTAGTGCAGTTTTGTAGAGAGGAGAACGTTGTCATTGCTAATACTTGGTTTAAGCTTCCTGCCAGGAGACTTTATACGTGGAAAGCACCTGCTGATAGTCCAGGAGAAATAAAATTGATTTCATTCTAATTAAAAACAGATTTAGAAACAGCGTGATTTTTTCAAACACCTTTCCAGGAGCAGATGTTCCTTCTGACCACAATCCTCTCATTAGCCAAATCTGTGTCCGACTTAACAAGATTCCGATAAAAACAACACAAAATAAATATGATACTGATGCCCTTCCGGAAATAAATACAAGGTCACAGGTGGCTGCTGCTCTTGCCACTGATCTTAAGACGTTGAATGCAAATGGCATGCAGCCCTTGGAACATTGAGACAATTTTAAAACCCCATTGAAGATGGTTGGAGATCATTTTCTTAGGAATAAGAGACTATATAAAAAGGATTGCATGGATAACGGATGGAATATTGAATCTAATGAATAGACAAAGAGAAGTCAAAGGAAGAGATAATGAAGAATATTGGTTGATTCATAGATTGATAAAGAATAAGATCAGACCAGCCAAGGAAGCTCGGATGTCAGATAGGTGCAAAGAAATTGAGGAAATTAATAGTAAATATGATATTTTCCATGTCCATAAGAAAATGAAAGAAGTTTCAGATAGACACAGGAGAAGAAACACAGTCAACTTAGTTGATAGTCAAGGTAACGCGGTATTTGAAGTTGAAGAATAATTACAGGTTTGGGAAAACTATATACAAGAGCTTTTTAATGATGATCATCGTCCTTCCCGACCCGAAATTCCTTCAGTTGTTGGACCCATGATCACCATGGATGAAGTGAAATATGCGATTAGGATAGCGAAAAATGGTAACGCTCCTGGTCAAGATGACATTCCAGTGAAATTATTGAAGATCTTGGATGATGATAGCATTGTGACGCTCACTACATTATATAACAAGATATACAAAACGGGCATATTACCAGACTGGCTCTTGTCTACATTTATTGCTCTTCCGAAGACACCGATGGCTAAGTCATGTAGTGACTTTAGGACAATCAGTCTTATGAGTCATGTGCTCAAGATATTTCTCAGTTATCCATAATAGCATATATAGGAAATTCGAGATGAATATCAGTGACACGCAGTTTGGGTTCCGCAACGGTGTAGGAACTCGTGAGGCATCATTTGCGCTTCAAGTTCTTTTCCAGAGATGCCGAGAGATAAATCACGATTTATATGCATGTTTTCTGGTCAATTCAAAAGCCTTTGACCGTTGTCAGCATGATAAGTTGTATAATGCACTCAAGAACTCAGGAATAGATGAGAAAGACTTTCGGATCATCATTAATTTATACTGGGGTCAAAAGGCTAGTATCAGATTTGATGGACATACCCATCAAGATCAGTGGAAATAATGCGTGGTGTGAGACAGGGATGCATTCTTTCACCATTTCTTTTTAATATCTATGCAGAACAGATTTTCTCTGATGCACTTGATGGCATTCAACAAGGTATTAAGGTCGATGGTAATTATATTAATAATATACGGTATGCAGATGATAACGTATTGATTGCAAATAGTTTCGAAGGACAGAAAGAGATTGCTACTATGGTGTATCAAAAGAGTAAACAATATGGCCTTGGCCTCAACATTAAGAAAACAAAATATATGATAATATCGCGAAAACCAGCATTGTCACAAGTCCTTTTAGTCGATGGGCATCAGATTGAGCGAGTCGAGAGTTTGGTTTATTCAGGATAGAATATTAATAAGAATTGGGATCCTTCGTTTGATATAAGATGCCGTATAGAAAAGGCTGGATCCATCTTTATGACAATGAAACAACTACTATGCTGTCGAGATCTCAGTACGACGCTTAAGAAAAGAATTGTGAAGTGATATGTTGTCTCCCCCTTTCTTTATGGTGTTGAAGCTTGGACCTTGTCGGTAGCTACAGAAAAGAAGATTCGAGCGTTTGAAATGTGGATATACAGGCGGATTCTTAAAATCTCGAGGACAGAACATGTGAGTAATGCCGAGGTTTTTCAGCGTCTGAGTAGTCAACCTGAGCTGTTAAACACAATTAAGAAAAGGAAATTGGAATTCTTGGGACACATGACGAGGAATCCAAAATACCCTCTGCTCCAAGTTATACTTCAGGGTAAAATTGAAGGTCAGCGTGGACCGGGAAAGAGACGAATAACTTGGATGGATATTTTTAGAACGTGGTTTGGGCTGTCTTCCACGGAACTCTTCAGGATTGCACAGGATAAGAAGGTGTAAGCCATGGTGGTAGCCAACGTCCGTATCGGATAAGGCAGAAGCAGAAGAAGAAGTTTGGTTTGTTTTAGGCTGGGATGTAGTTTTTGGCCCTGAAAGAGGCCGTTATTCTTGGTGGAAGTCTTAGTAGGAGGTCCAGCCTCTCTCATGGGCAATCCCATCCCTGAAGCGCCTAGCAGCGAGGCAATACGATTAGACGCATAGTTATTCCGAACTTTCACCTTGCCCCACGCCTGCTGTATCAGTTTCCAGACAGCGTTTCTTCTTGTAGAAGAGCCTTCTGGCCAATCCCGCCCACATTCCCAATTGGGGTCAGATCTGGCGAGCAAGCAGGCCAGTCAATAAGATCCACTTCACCTTGTTCTGATAGCCATTCTTGAACTAATCGAGACGTGTGAATCGGGGATTGATCCTGATACAAATGAATTATCCCCTCAGGCTGTAATAGCCTGACGGTTCAAGTATCTGCACATACTAGCCAGTGTTCAAATGATTATCAACCCTGTGCAGATTTCCGAGGCCACGGGAGCTCACCCAGACCCAGACTGACACCAATACACGACCAGAATAAAAATTCCGGGCAATGGATTTCGGATCAAATCAGGTTCTCCGCGGGCGAAAGACGTAAACAGGTCCGTCGGTGGCAGAACTGAATGAACATTCGTCAGAAAATATAACATCTTCCCAATTTCAATGCTCATTCAGTTCGGCAAATGTGAGTGTGTTTAGCCTGTTTTCGTCCGTGAGATTCTGTCTACGAGCTGCTCACCTACATTCCAACCCAGCCTTATTAAGCAGTCGTAAGACAGCGCGTGAACTGCCCGGAAAGTTAGTATCTCTTTGTAACTGCACACAGATCATCCAAGGATCCTCTCTAGCCAGGATGACAAGTCTGTTATCTTGGCGCTGAGTGGAAACTCGTGATTTACCCGTACTAGGCACTCTACCCAACTTTCCGGTATATCTAAGCTGCCTAATCCACCGTGAAAAAGTGCTCCGAGGAATCAGGTATAGCTTAGCAGCTTTGGAAAGAGTGCACCTTTTCTTATCCACCAACGCGAGTATCTGATGCTTAAAGGGAGGTTGTAAGCTGCTTCTTTCTCCTGCTCCTCCTTCTCCTTCTATTTCTCCATTTCTCCTTCTTCTACTGCTCCTTGTTATCCTGCTCCTCCTCCTTGTTCTCTTTCTCCTTCTCCTCCTGCTCCTTCTTCTCCGTCTCCTTCTCCTGCTCCTTCTTCCCTTTCTCCTTCTCCTCCTTCGTGTCCTGCTTCTTCTTGTATTTCTCCTTCTCCTCCTTCTGCTCCTCTCCTGCTCCTTCTTCTCTTTCCCTCCTCCTCCTCCTCCTCCTGCTCCTTCCTCTCTTTCTCCTCCTCTTTCTTCTCCGGCTCATTTTCCTCCTCCTCCTGCTCCTTCTTCTGTTTCTCCTACTCCTGCTCTTCCTTCTTCTCTTTCTCCTCCTTCTCTAAAGAAGCTAGGAAGTTAAAATGAAACCAGAAGAGGGGAAGAGAAGATGAAGACAACCCAGATGATACTTAATTTTGGCCTGGAGCACAAACACTTATCTTTAAGAGCATTTTTCTTCACTTCGGTTTTTTTTTTTTTCGAGACAAATGTTCCCTTTTCTCAGGAAGTATTTACAATAGCGCTCTGCATTTGTTTTCAGTAATTCAATATGATCAACTAAAGGATTGCATGTTTTCTTGTGATTTTATCATACATAGAAACAAGATGTTCGGGAAAGAACATATAGCCTACTTTCTCCTAAATGTATGGGTATAGTTATAACTCGCTGTCCTTATCATCTCCTAATTTCTTCCTATTTGAAGTGCAAATTGGCACACAGGATTTGAACAGTGGCGTTCAAACCATAGTTTATAATTTACCCCAGCATTTTGCAATTTCATCAGCAAACACTCCAAACACCGACTACTTACAATAATTGAAACTTCGTTGCTCTAATAAGGCCCATCTACAATGCGCAGTCGGCAGTCCGTAGTTGGTAGTCCTCGGTCGGCAGTCGCGATCGACTCCGTGTATACTATAGGCACCATACACAACATGAAGTTGCAGTTGGTAGCTGGCAGTTGGCAGTCGCGAATTTTATCCTTGACTGCCAACTACCCGACTGCAGCAATGTAATAGCCAATCAGAGCAGATCAGAATCTGACGTCACGTTGTTGTTCTGTGTCGTATACGAATGATATAGGACTAAGTGAAGTAACTTCGCAACCCGTTAATTTATAGGCTAATCTTAAATACACGGTATAACAAAATAATCCATCTCCAAATCATCCATATTGCAAGTTTTGAGGTTATCAACAACGCCTCTGTGCACAAGGAATAAACGAATGTTACTGTATTATTACTCCTAGCAGTCGTTAAGACTGGGTTCACTAACTGGCCGGTATAGAGCGCTGCTCGAATCTATAGTTTCTGCATAGTACAACTGAAGGCTGGTAGATGTCACTCCGGTGGAGAATGTCGTTTTTTTATATATATAATTTCCATTGCAAAAAGCACCATATAACGCTTTATTTTATAACGTCTCAGTACTCAAGAAACAATGAATATAAAAAAAAACAAGCAAAAAAGTTCTACTCTGATAGGATTTGAACCCCGACCAGCCACATGAGAGACGGGAGCTCTAACCACACAGCCAATCGTACACTCATAACTCACGCGTTATCGATCAAATACATATAACGTACTGTATTAGCAAATAATCACTTGGACTGAAGATTTCTTCACTGGAGTGTATTTCAAACCGAGTTCATTTCATATTAAGTTCATATAATTTTTATCAGTAGGTTATATTGCATGCAACATACTGAAATTAGTAAAATGTAGGTCAGAACGAGAGATCAGCTGCCATCTTGTCAAATAGCCGAGACGATTCAGATTTTTAAAGTCACTTCTAGATTATAATATTACAATACAAACTTTTAATTTCGAACGAACCACGTCGCTTAGAACAGATTAAACGATTCTTGGTTCGATGTGCATAAGGAATAAACGAATGTTACTGTATTATTACTCCTAGCAGTCGTTAAAACTGGGTTCACTAACTGGCCGGTATAGAGCGCTGCTCGAATCTATAGTTTCTGCATAGTACAACTGAAGGCTGGTAGATGTCACTCCGGTGGAGAATGCCGTTTTTTTTAATATATAATTTCCATTGCAAAACGCACCATATAACGCTTTATTTTATAACGTCTCAGTACTCAAGAAACAATAAATATAAAAAAATCAAGCAAAAAAGTTCTACTCTGATAGGATTTGAACCCCGGCCAGCCACAAGAGAGACGGGAGCTCTAACCACACAGCCAATCGTACACTCATTACTCACGCGTTATCGATTAAATACATATAACGTACTGTATTAGCAAATAATCACTTGGACTGAAGATTTCTTCACTGGAGTATATTTCAAACCGAGTTCATTTCATATTAAGTTCATATAATTTTTATCAGTAGGTTATATTGCATGCAACATACTGAAATTAGTAAAATATAGGTCAGAACGAGAGATCAGCTGCCATCTTGTCAAATAGCCGAGACGATTCAGATTTTTAAAGGTACTTCTAGATTATAATATTACAATATAAACTTTTAATTTCGAACGAACCACGTCGCTTAGAACAGATTAAACGATTCTTTGTTCGATAATCGGAACTGGTGGGTCCCATGTTATGGATTATAAATTTTGCATAATTCACACGGCCGCCATCCTGAAATGGTACGTTTGATGACCTTGTAGTTTGGGAACAAGACGCGTCCCATATGAAGGTAGGTTGTTACCAAATTTGGTAAAGATCCGATGATTAGTTTGGTCGTAATGCATTATTAAGTTTTGACCATTCGATTGGCCGCCATTACCTTTTGGTAAAGATGGCGGCAATATAAAACATGACACTGAGGTGCCCTTTGCCAGTGCTACCTCTGTACCGAATTTCGTTCAATTCGGTTTAACCGTGTTCGAATTGATACGGGGGGACAGACATTCAGAGTGCACACACACACACACACACACACACATACACACACACAGACAGACACACTTTTTTTCGCCCTGTAGTGATCTCATAAGTCTACTTTCATTTTTTTTGCAAAAATCGAAAGTAGGCTAAAAATAATATTTTATGTTCTCTTAGAGAAATAAGGTAAAAATTTAACAATTGAGAAAAAAATATTATTTACAAACACACACACTTCCAAAAACAACCATTTAAAGATAAAATATAGATCTAAATATCAGTAAGGTTTTGTTTCAATAGGTTATGTACTTAATGAGAAAAAGGAACATGAAGTTGACAAATTTAACATAGCAAAGGTAGGCTCACAACCTCCCCTGAAACTCAGAGCGTGCGTGTGGTCCCATAGCCTTTCGCAGAATGAACAAGTTTTGATAAGTCCGTGGAGCGCTTTAGTCAGATTCAGTTCACAAACTGTCCATCAGGCGCTGATGAAGGTAGATATTCGGCGGGAGTTGATAATGTGGATAATCGGCGGGAACTGATGAAGGGTCTTGAGCGACATCTGTTTTCAGAGCGTTGAGTGTGTGGGATGAAGAAGTTCATCATGACGCCGACAGAATCGATGAGAAGTAGGAGAGACAGAATAATATGCTAGATATTTTAAATTCGTATAACTGAAAAATAGTGCTATCCTGGGTTAGTGTTTTGGCATTAATCGATTTTCGAATTATCAATTTTTACTATTTATGAAAAACATTTTAAAAAATTCATAACTTTCCAACTAAAAGCGCCAGGTGCCCTTTTTTTGCGGACGAAGCTGCAAATTCAGTTTTGCAATTGGGTATATATATTCAGATTTATCCCATGAACCATATGGTCACTTCCAAAGTGAGCAACATATGAGCAGATCGAGCCACCACAAGATTGTGTGTGAATTCGATGAGAAGTAGGAGACACAGACTGTAAACATAACGTACTAAAATGCAATATAAGTTCAAACATTAGGAGAAAACAAACACAAGAAGACCCTCTGTTGGTGGGTTAAAAAAGAAACAATATTAGGAAAAGAATGAGAATAGAAAGTCCCAATGCGGGGAAAACTACGTTATCAGTATATTAGAAAAATATACCAAACGTGTAAATTTTGGAAATTTTTCTAAAGACTCATTTTGTCACTACTGAAGGATCCTCAATTTTTGTGTGGAGGAGTGTACACTCCACTTGTACTAAAGCAACCAACCACTCTAACATTTTCATCAAGTTCAACACTGGTGAGTTTGACTAGTTCACGTTTTCCCATTTTACATACTATTTTAGGTGGTTTATTGTTCATTGGAAATCCTGTCTCATCGACATTGTATATTTTTTCCGGACTTTCAAGAAAACCCAACTCATCACTCAAATTAGCGTAAAGGTTGTAAAAAGTTTCAACATCCTTTTCATTCAATGCGGCAGCTCTAGCTTTAGATTGGCCCTCGGGAGATGTTCGCGGATTTCGTCTCATGAATTGTGCGAACCAATCCTTTCCGGCCAATTTTTCAATGTTACTACTCCAAGGGACATTGATGCCTTTCCTCTCCACATAAATGTAGGCCGCACTTCGCACTTGCACAGGAGTCAGACCAAAACCTCTGCCCCCCCTTCCCCCAAGGGCTCACATCTAGTGGGGCGTGGGTTGGCAACCACGGGACCCCAGCTGAGTCCGGCATTGCTTCCACTTACTTGTGCCGAGCTCCTCTCCGTCTTCTTTCCTGTCAACTCTTGTTCTCTTCCGATCCCGACGGTATTAGGGTATCCGAGGCCTAGGGAGTCTCTTCCTTTCCTGCTTTAAATGGCACTTGTCTCATCTTTCCTGATCCCTCATTCTTCGAGGGGTCAGACCTCTTGCTTTTCTTTCAGGTATCTCCTGCCTTCTGCACAAGGCCCTCAAGGAGGCAGGGTGTATGTAGCTCCTCCACTTCTGGTGCACCCGGGATAGTGCTACACCCTCAAGGGCTCATAGTTCGTGAGGTCGGGAATTGGCGACCTCGAGGGATTCCTGAGCTGGGTCCGGTTTTACCCCTTTTTCCTTTGGCTTTGGGGCGGGCCTCACCTCTTTCCCTTTCCTCTCTGCCTTTCTTGGTTCTCTTCTTTCCAAATTCCACAATTCTCAATCTTCGAGGGTTGAGGGCATTTCCTTTCTTCCTGTCTTTTATTTACATTGTTCTCCTTATTTTTCCCATTTCCTCTTCTAGTTTGTAAGAGAGTGGTTAGTTTTAGTTGTAAGTTTCATTGATCATCTTTCATTTTCACTATCACCCAAACCATTAGGTGCCTATAACCTAGATGTTAGGCCCCTTAAAACAAGAATTATCATCATCATCATCAAAACATCTGTCTGCTAGACTTATCAACCTGTCACAAAGCTCCTTCTCTTCGTCAGCATTTAGCACTGAAAGCGCACGGTCGTCCCGCCGATTTATAAATACTGGCCTCAGCTGTTTGTAACGCTTGTTCAACCCGAGCCTTCTGGACCCGATTCTGAAGAGGTGTTTAGGGTACCTTAAAAGATATCTGCAGCTCCTCGGATTCCAATACCTCCCCGCATTATGCTGCCAACAGCCTGTGAAATAGATTCATCGGACAATTTTTCATGGGTGGTCTTTCTCTTGTACGTTCTAACCATCTGTAACAAAAATGTAAGTCAAGTTCAATAACTACAAAAATGTGTGTATACACTGAATGTTAACATATTTAACTAGATATTACTGTATGTACACTAAAATCATGTGTGAATTGTATTTATTTGCAAAGAAGTATCTTATTTGAGAGAAGCTGAATTGAATTAAAGTAAGAAAGGTGGCATATGTCCGAATTAAATATTACACTAAGGGCAGTCTCTAAAGGGAAAAAATAAGTTTTTAAATATTCATAATTCGCATTACCGTTTTTCTATAGACCTACACTCTGTTAATAATCGCAAGTACGAGTTAAAGTGGTATATTTCCTTCCCATGTGTCAAAATACTTTATTTTTAGTGATCGCATTAACCCAATATTCTGGTCGGAATTACCGCGCAAAGCCATGCTTAGGGTTTGTCCGTATAGCTGGAAAAGTGTTTGGCAAGTGCTGCTATATGTGGCAGGAATATAAACTAGAATCCTTAGACTACGAGCGTGGAGTATGGGTGGCCTAAGTTAGGAAGTTTGATAATCATTACGCTAAACCTTATGATATATGACTGGCACCTTATTCAGAAGCTATAATGAGCAGTGTGCTACTTACCTTGCAATGTATTCTGTCCAATCGCTGCCAAAAAAAAACGAATTAAGAAGTCGCTATCCAACGCACTGAACACAAAGGTGCCTAGCACGCGACTGAAGGAAAAATGGCGGCCGATAAACACAGTGCGGTTGAGCAGCAGCAGTCTTTCTTATGTTGATCGGAATCACCCTATGGTCGAAATAGGGCGAGACAAGCACTGGTCACGGTTGAAATTGCAACCATATTTTTGCTTTCCCGACTACAATCACCCCCTGTTAAGACGTCCTTACATAGTTTCTGAGCATTTTTCTGCAAGACAAATTACGAATAATTAATTGAAATGAGAATCGGCCTCCTAGCCTGTTAAAACAGTGGTATCTTCCCCAAGCATCGAGGTGAGATGTTTACTAGACTTAGTCTCCATTAGATGTTTGAACAAATGTAGTGGTCACCAACAACATGTACACACATCAAAAAAAGTTTTGCATCACCTCGGTTCCAAGAGTTCCGGAACCGTTAAATACAAAGGGAATAGAGATCAACACAAACAACATTTCAGCTCGTTTTATTGCTCATGAGACCCACACATTGCATGTTGTACCATCATACAGCTAGACTTTCAGCATTTGTGGTCCAGATTGCAGTACACACCACTACCTCTAATACCCAGTAGCACGTCCTCTTGCATTGATGCATGCCTGTATTCGTCGTGGCATACTATCCACAAGTTCATCAAGACACTGTTGGTCCAAATTGTCCCACTCCTCAACGACAATTCGGCGTAAATCTCTCAGAGTGGTTGGTGGGTCAAGACGTCCATAAACAGCCCTTTTCAACATATCCCAGGCATGTTCGATAGGGTTCATGTCTGGCGAACATGCTGGCCACTGTAGTCGAGCGATGTCGTTATCTTGAAGGAACGCATTCACAAGATGTGCACGATGAGGTCGAGAATTGTCGTCCATGAAGACAAATGCCTCTCCAATATTCTGCCGATATGGTTGCACTATGGGTCGGAGGATGTCATTCAGGTATCGTAAAGCCGTTTCGGAGCCTTCCATGACCACCAGTGGCGTACGTCGGCCCCACATAATGCCACCCCAAAACATCAGGGAACCACCACCTTGCTGCACTCGCTGGACAGTGTGTCTAAGACGTTCAGCCTGACCAGGGTGCCTCCAAACACGTCTCCGACGATTGTCTGGTTGAAGGCATATGCGACACTCATCGGTGAAGAGAACGTGATGCCGATTCCGTGGGGTCCATTCAGCATGTTGTTGGGCCCATCTGTACCGCGCTGCATGGTGTCGGGGTTGCAAAGCTGGACCTCGCCATGGACGTCGGGAGTGAAGTTGCGCATCATGCAGCCTATTGCGCACAGTTTGAGTTGAAACACGACGTCCTGTGGCTGAACGAAACGCATTATTCAACATGGTGGCATTGCTGTCAGGGTTCCTCCGAGCGGCAATCCGTAAGTAGCGGTCATCCACTACAGTAGTAGCCCTTGGGCGGCCTGAGCGAGGCCTGTCATCGACAGTTCCTGTATCTCTGTACCTCCTCCATGTCCGAACAACATCGCTTTGGTTCACTCTGAGACGCCTGGAAACTTCCCTTGTTGAGAGCCCTTCTTGACACAAAGTAACAATGCGGACGCGATCGAACTGCGGTATTGACCTTCTAGGCATGGTAGAACTACAGACAACATGAGCAGCGTACCTTCGTCCTGGTGGAATGACTGGAACTGATCGGCTGTCGTACCCCCTCCGTCTAATAGGCCCTGCTCATGCATGGTTGTTTACATCTTTGAGCAGTTTTAGTGACATCTATGAACAGTCAAAGGGACTGTATCTTGGATACAATATACACAGTCAACGTCTATATGCCGGAGATCTGGGAACCGAGGTGATGCAAAACTTTTTTTGATGTGTGTACTTCAAAACATCCCGTATACGATACACGAACTGATTATCAGATCCTTTAACTCAGTAATATGCAGAGTTCCTGAGCCTGAGCGGTGCTGAAACAGGTTTAAAATTGGCTGGAGTAGAGATCCCAACAGCAAGTTCATTCAGATATCTTGGTACAGTTATCCAACAAGATGGTGGGCTGGAGGAGGAAATAAAGAGCAGGATATGGTAGGGATGGTTCAACTGGAGGAAAACATCAAGTGTAATGTGCGACAAGAAGGTACCAGAAACATTAAAAGGGAAGGTGGTGAGACCAGCAATGATATACGGGGCAGAAACCTGGCAGATAACCAGGAGATGGGCAGAAAAATTGGACGTGTCAGAAATGCGTATGCTGAGATGGGCAAGTGGACATACAAGGTTGGACAACGTGAGAAATGAAGTGATTAGGAGACGACTTAGCGTGGTGCAAGTTTCTGAGAAAGTCAGAGAAGCTGGCCTCAGATGCTATGGCCATGTTAAGAGGAGAGATCAAGATTATGTGGGGAATAGGATGATGGAAATGCTTCCACCAGGGAAACAAAGTCGAGGACGACCAAAAAGGCGATGGATGTTCAGCATTCAAGAAAGCATGAAACAGCGGGGGCTTGTGGAGGAAATGGTCCGGGATAGAACAACGTGGAGGAGGAATATCCGCATCAGCGACGCCACATGAGTGGGATTAATCATGCTGGGGAAGAAGAATATGCATATTATAAACGATTGGAACTAACAATGGAACCGCGCCTGCTCGCCATCACCGATTTGTTCCAAATTTATGGTACTTTATATGCAGGGTTTGGCCAGAAATGAAAGTGTCAGGAGGGGAGCTCTATATGACCAACGGTTTAGAAAAAATAGCATTTTAGGCGTGGATCGGGCGAGCCATGTATGTTAGCGTAGTTTCCAGGCAGCGGTTGGCGCAGCGGTAGAATTCAGATTGGTAATCTGAGGGTCGTGGAGTCGAATCTCCATTCGTAAGCAGTTTCTTCCAATTTTCACGTTACTTACTCCGCCAATAAACCTAAATAATGCTCATTATATGGTATCTATTAATATTTGCATATTATTTATTTATTTATTTATTTATTTATTTATTTATTTATTTATTTATTTATTTATTTATTTAGCGTATGGCAACAAGTTAGAGACATATATATAAGTACAAATATACACAGACAAGGAACATGTTTCCCGGGAGCAAGATTTAATTATATTGCAATGTCCAGTTGGGTGATTCACTGTATGGCTTCCTCTATTGGTTCCAGAAAGTCATTTGGGCTACCTGTATAGGAACGTCTCACACATTCACTTACAATATGGTGGATTATTTGTTGAGAGGCACCACAGTCACACTCCGGTGATGTAATATATTTCCACTTTAGGGCGTCCCTACATCGTCCATGATTAGTTCTCAACCGCTTCAGTGTGGTAGATGATGTCCACTAGGAAGATGTTCACCATAAAAGATGCTGTATAGGGAACTGTCTGTGGTAACTTTGCAGCGACTTCTCCATTCTTCTAGAGGGTAGAAATTCCCATCGGCCAAAGCGAAAGCATCACGCAAAAATGGATGACGTGACTTAAGCCTCGGTATCTTGAGAGCGGGAATATCATCCAGAACAAGCAACTGAGAGTTCATTTCAATCATCCTGTACTCTCGTATGAGAGCATTTGATCTTCTTAAATCAGGCAATATTTGCATAAAAGACAAGAAACATTTGGGATGGCAAATACATTTCCAGGAAGGGATTGTATGCATAATTAAGGCAAGTATTAATAAATACAAAATAATGAGAATTATTTCGGTTTAATGGCAGACTAAGTAACGTAAACATTTAAAATAAATAAAGGTTCCGCATAGGGACTCGACCCCACCGGAAACTACGTGAACATACGTGTGGACATTTGAAGCCATTATTTTTTGAGTGTTGCCTCTACAAATTGTCCTTTGCTGCTTTACAGTCGTTCAACACAGTTGTGCCCAATGTTTTGGGCGGGGTACAAATTATAAATATTTTAACACGCTCATGGAAATAGATACATTAAATAGTTATCACACTTAAATGGGGCAATTTAGGATTACGAGTTTCGACGCTCAAGTGGACATCATCAGATCCTGTTCACCGTGTAGCGGTTAAAATTGTCATTAAATAACTAATTAATTAATTTAATTATTTAATTTATTTGATTATTTAATTTAAATTGCTACTACAGTATTGCAGTAGTTCGTCTTTGGTTGTATACGCACAACGGAACCGCTACACAGTGAACAGGATCTGATGATGGCCACTGGAGGGTCGAAACACGTAATCCTAAATTGCCCATTTAAGTGTGATAACTAATTCATGTAATTTCTTCCAGGAGTGTGTTTAAATACTTATCATTTGTACCCCCCCCCCCCTAATTCATTGGGCACAACTGTGTTGACTGACTATTTATTTATTCGTGTCAGAAGTACAAAGTATGTGTTGAACAGACGACTTCAAACAGTTTCTGCCCAGAACTTAGCCACTTCGTTAGCACTTGAATTAGCTTCAGTCAAGTCATTCATTGTACGGGCACAATGGACAGGAGAAGAGGTGTTGTCTAGGTTGCGCCACAATCACACAGGACTGTCTTGGTCGGGAAATGCCACTTATATAAGTTGTTCCTGGATCTTGCAACTTCCACCCGCAGTCTGTTCAGGGACTTCCAGATTAGCCAGTTCTCTGTCTGACCAGGAGGTAGAGATTCCTTTGGTTCCATACATTCAGACAGATTGCTGGTCTGGAAAGCAGCAAAAGACAATTAACACACGTGGCTCAAGCCTCACCCGACCCACGCCAAAAATGCTATAGCCTATTCTTCAAAACGCTTGGCCATTTGGAGCTCCCACTTCCGTCACTCTCATTTCTGCCCAAACCCTTAATACATCATACATTTGGACGAAATCTGTGATGACAAGTAGACGCGGTCCCCCTGTTAGTAGTTCAGTTTCGAGCACTTGCCTGAATTGTTTTTATTCCTAAACGAACAATAACACATAGACACGCTAGCCGACTCAAACCGCACAACGCACTGGCGCAAAGAGCACTACAGCAAAGCGAGGGGTGCGATCTCTTGACAGATTTCAAAACTACAACAAAATAGTCGACTTCCCCCAATTGCCATCTCCCCCCGATCCACTCCAAAAAGAAGGTGACTGTGTACTAATAATGTGTTGAAATATCTGACATGGAGACTTATCTGAATTGTGGAATGTCTACAAACTAGACGTGGTACTTTAAATCAATTAATTTCAACTATCGAATAATCGATCAATCGAAACAGAAAAATCAATTAATTGTTACAAATAACGATAATCGAATGTGCAATTAATCGATTGATCAGTTGGTCGAGAATTTGATTAGTCGATTAATCGATGTACTTTGCTCTCACAGAAGCAAAACAGATATTTATTTAATTAAAATATATAAAATACTAGCTGAACCCGGCATGCGTTCCAATGCCAATCAAAGAAACTGTTGGCGTTGTAACTTTGTTTGTTGAAATGCTTTTGGATTCCCAATATTTTTTTCTTTTTCCGTTAACCACCTCTAAACTATTGTAAAATTGGCTTATTATCTCAAAAATTCATGGGAGCGTGCTCAACAACTCACCAAATTTTCATCGCAATGAAATGAATGGTATATGAACGCATACGGGACTTTGTTGAAACGATCAGAGCGCCATCACCCATTTGTTGAATATACCCGTACGCTACCTATTGTAAAATGGATTTCCTAATTCGAAAACCTTCCCTGGCGTGTACAACACAACTCATCAAAGTTTCATCCCAATCGGAAGAATGGCATATTAACGCATACGGGATTTTGTTTAAACGATTGGCGCGCTGTCGCTCATTAGATGAATCTACTCGTACGCTACAAATTGTAAAATGGATTTACTAAATCAGAAATCTTCCCGGGAGTGGAAACAACATTTCATCAAATTTCATTGCAATCGCATGAATGGTATATGAACGCATACGGATTTTTTTTTATACGATACGCGCGCCGTTACTCATTTGTTCGATCTACTCGTGCGCTACCTATTGCAAAAAGGATTTACTAAGTCAGAATTTTTTCCTGGAGTGTGCACAATAATTCACCAAAGTTCCATACGGGACTTTGTTAAAACGATTCCCGTGCCATCGCTCGTTTGTTGAATCTACTTGTGCGATACCTATTGTAAAGTGGATTTACTAAGCCAGAAACCTTCACTGGAGTGTACACAACAACTCACCCAAGTTTAGTCGCTATCGGACGAATGGTATATGAACGCATACGGGGCTATTTTGAAACACTTGGCGCGTCGTCGCTCATATGTTTAATCTACTTGTGCGATACCTAGTGTAAAGTGGATTTACTAAGCCAGAAACCTTCCCTGATGTGTACACAACATCTCACCCAAGTTTCATCGGTATCAGACGAATAGTATATGAACGCATACGGGACTATGTTGAAACGCTTCGCACGTCGTCGCTCATTTGTTGAATCTACTCGTGCGTTACCTATTATAACATAAATTTACTAAGCCAGAAACCTTGCCTGTGGTGTACACAACCTCTCACCCAAGTTTCATCGCTATCGGACGAATGGTATGTGAACGCATACAGGACTTTGTTGAAACGCTTCGCCCGTCGTCGCTCATTTGTTGAATCTACTCATGCGCTACCTATTGCAAAAAGGATTTACTAAGTCAGGAACCTTTCCTGGAGTGTGCACAATAATTCACCAAAGTTTCATAGCAATCGGATGAATGGTATATGAACTCATACAGCACTTTGTTGAAACGCTTCGCCCGTCGTCGCTCATTTGTTGAATCTACTCGTGCGCTACGTATTGCAAAAAAGATTTACTAAGTCAGAAACCTTTCCTGGAGTGTGCACAATAATTCACCAAAGTTTCATAGCAATCGGATGAATGGTATATGAACTCATACGGGACCTTTTTAAAACGCTTCGCGCGTCTTCGATCATTTGTTGAATCTACTCGTGCGCTACCTATTGTAAAATGGATTTACTGAGCCTGAAACTTTCCCTGGAGTCTACACAACAACTCACCCAAGTTTAGTCGCTATCGGACGAATGGTATATGAACGCATACGGGACTATGTTGAAACACTTGGCGCGTCGTCGCTCATTTGTTTAATCTACTTGTGCGATACCTATTGTAAAGTGGATTTACTAAGTCATAAACCTTCCCTGAAGTGTACACAACATCTCACCCAAGTTTCATCGCTATCAGACGAATAGTATATGAACGCATACGGGACTTTGTTGAAACGATTCGCACGTCGTCGCTCATTTGTTGAATCTTCTCGTGCGCTACCTATTATAACATGGATTTACTAAGCCAGAAACCTTGCCTGTAGTGTACACAACCTCTCACCCAAGTTTGATCGCTATCGGACGAATGGTATGAGAACGCATACAGGACTTTGTTGAAACGTTTCGCCCGTCGTCGCACATTTGTTGAATCTACTCGTGCGCTACCTATTGCAAAAAGGATTTACTAAGTCAGAAACCTTTCCTGGATTGTGCAAAACAATAAAACCAAAGTTTCATAGCAATCGGATGAATGGTATATGAACGCATACGGGACTTTGTTTAAGCGATTCGCGTGCCGTCACTCATTTGTTGAATCTATTCGTGCGCCACAACTTTCATATTTATTCACCTTTCAAACCTTCTCTGGACTTCCACAAATGATTCAAGACCAAAATTAGCCAAATCGGTCCAGCCGTTCTCGAGTTTTAGCGAGACTAACGAACAGCAATTCATTTTTAGCCATTTTCAATTTTGAAAAAGAAAAAAAATAGGCTTATGAGATCACCTTTTGTCCGTGTGTGTGTGTGTGTGTGCGTGTGTGTGTGTGTGTGTGTGTGTGTGTGTGAGTGTGTGTGTGGGGTGTGTGTGTGTGTCCCCCTAATAAAATCTATACGGCTGGAGCGATTTTTGTAACGACTTTTTACATCGTTACATGAAGACTGCTACTATTTCGCAACGTCCTGGAGCTGGTGTATTTCGCAAGCACTCCTGCTACCAGCTAATTGGTTTCCGAAACTCTTGAACCTACATTTGTTGCCTGAGAAAGGAGCTGACGTTAATACCCTGGAAGATTGACATTTTTACGCTGCTGTTGTGAAGTAAACTGCTGCGCACAGGTTCCTAGAAACCCCTTTAAGCCCCATTAGTGGGTTGAGTTTCTACCCTGGGAACATTTCGTCGTAGCACTTCTGAGTAAACTCTTAAAGATTTGGGTCATGGCACCAGTTGTGGTACCAACATTTCTCTTGGACTATGTGGTTGTTATGGTGGTCTGCGCCCCCAAGTTAGGTTGGCACGACCAAACTGTGCAGTGGAGAGGGGGTGGTCACATTCTCCCTGGAAAGCAAGCCCTCAGCGAACAATAACCAGTCAGTATCCAGCCTTCTTGAATCTCACACGCAGAACTGGGAGTGTCGAAGACCCCTTCCCGGAGGAAATTTTCTTTTCCTCTGGGGAGAGGCATAAAACAGTACAGTATTGCACAAACCTTATCTAACAGGGATCTGACAAAACTTTGAATTTGCTAAGACTGTTAATTCTAAAAACTTTCAATTTGACTCTCGTAGTGCATTTCCTAGCCACGTGTCGTGTGGCAATTCAGATATAAATTTAAGACATGTTTTAGGTTAAGGCATTTTGGAAGGGGATGTGGTCCTCCTCATTTTGCGTTGCGTTATTTCAGGGTGGGGATTTCTTCATTGTTTAGTTTTCGGTTTGCTCTTAAGGGTGGGTGTTGGCTTTAACTTTGTCAGAACGGCTCCTCGCCAACTGAGTTGACAGGTGTCCTTCAGACGGTCTGGTCGCAATAAGCGACTTGTTTGGTTGTGTCAAACAACTTTGTTTTCTGGAGTAGCTTTGCCTTACTTCATGTCGTTATTTCCTTTCATACTATTTGGGGGAATTACTTTAGTATTTTTAGTTGTGAATTATAATGCGGGAATACAAATCGTCACTTGGACGAGGGATGTGTTGGTTGAAACGCGTATTAAATTCACGGGGTTTTAATTTCGCGTGGCTCTAATCATAACCTACTGGGATCATATGTTTATTGTGTAACATTTTTATATTTAAGGTGTTGCCTAGTTTAGTTGTTTGTAATACTTATGTTAATACAATGAGCAGTCATTTTAAGATTATGATTATTATTTGTGCATGAAGCTCAGCGGAAATGGTTACCTTGTTCCTTCCTCGGCATTTTGGATGGGAAATGTTCGCATTCGGTCTCAGGGTAAGTCCAGCCCTTCCAATTAACAGGCTTGTCCTGGCATCGCCTATTTCCTGCCTTGATCTAAATTATTGAGGGCGTTTCTAAGACTACGAAAATAAGAACGCACCCCCCCCCCCCCCCCCCCCCCATTCATCCTTCGTGGCGAATGCCACTGGGCGTGTGGGGCTCCCTCCCGGTTGCCTTAGTGTCACCGAATTAATTACTTCTTTTAATTATGCTAATTTTGATCATATCGAGGTTGGGAAGAGGTGAGGTGCGACAATTTTAATGAAACTCGGTAAGTTCATAGCACTATTCCCGGCGACCTCGACCGTGCCCTTCAAATTTTGTTATGTCTCACCAACCAACATGGCGGCTGTGCGAAATATTTATGTAGCATTCAATATCTCCGAAACTATTAGCGATATCGCCCTGAAATTGTGTACGGTGATAAAGGGCACTACTAGAAGTTCACCTATGAGACTTTCAAAAACCTGGTGACTACAAAACCAACATGGCGATCAAGCGAAATTGAGACTTTTAAATAGACATTTCTCGCGATTTAACTATCCAAACGTAATGAAACTTGGTACAGCAAATGTTAATACACATTGTAATGCTACGGAGTCTAATTTAGTTCAATTGTTTACATAACCTCAAAATGGCGGCTGTGCGAAATATTTCACTGACATTCTATATCTCCGAAACTATTACAGATATCATCATGCAATTTTGTAAGGTGATAAAGGGTACTGATACAAGTTTACCTATGTATATTTCATAAACCTGTAACGTACAAAACGAACATGGCGACCAAGCGAATTTGAAATATTTTAATAGACTTTTCTCGTGATTTATCTCCCTGAGCGCAGTGAAATGTGGTACAGTAAATGATTTTGCAGATTGTAATGCACTGCCATCTAATTTAATTCAATTGTTTACATAACCTCAAAATGGCAGCTGTGCGAAATTTTAAAATTAAGTTTTTATTCTTGTGTCGTAATCATGCGATCGAAGTGAAAGTTTGAATAATGAAGCTAGGCAATAATTGTCCTTGAATGGTACATAACTCTATGGCCTATACATATAACAATCCTAAATGACGAGCTTCTGAAGTATTTAGACGGTTCTCAATATCTATGAATCTTTTACAGAAACCAAACTGATTTTTTTTATGTTCATAGAGACTATGAACATATGTTCACCTTTAGGACTTTCAGTAACCTGGTGAGCACAAATCCAACATGGCGGCGACGCGAAGTATAAATATTTAAATGGACGTTTCTCGCGAATTAACTATCCGAGTGTCGTGCACGTTAAATGCTTATACAAATGTTGATCCACTGGCATGTAATTTATTTCAATTGTTTGCATAATCACAAGATGGCTGGTGTGCGTACTTTTAAAATCTCGTTTTTACTTCTTGTGTTCTAATCATGCGATTGAAGTTTGAATACCACACGTACACAATAATCTTAATGTAATAGTACAAAAATAAAATAAAAATCCATCCTGGCGACCATATGAAATATTTAGACGGTTCTCAATATCTAGGAATCTGTTACAGCAATTAAACTGATTTTTTTTATGTTGATAGAGACAATTAACATAAGCAGGATATATGAAAATAGGCTGTATAGTTCTCCACGGAACTACTTGTTATATATAGATAGTGTGAAAACTAGGCTAAAACAAAATAAAACAAAAATGTCCCTAGCAAAGGATGCTTTTAGTTTTACGTGACCGTTAACCCGGTCCACCTTGGTGAGAGGCCAATTTCTTGACCGCTGCGCCGCCGCCTCCCCCCCCCCCCCCCCCCCCACACACACAAAACAGGTTCCTGTCCTAAATTGTAAACATTCAACAAGAATTCAAAATCTTCGCTGAAAACTCTTCGTTATCTTTCTTCGAAACGCTTCCCAATTTGATTGATGTTTGCCCTTTTCCTGTCACTGACTCTTTATTTGGATGTTGTTAGCATTAAACAAGGAAGGACACTTTGTATTATGCAAAAAGTAATGGTTAGTTGGTTCCTTAGTTTAGGGGCTGTGACAACGCGGTAATGTAGCCCCGTGTACTTTGGGTGTGTGAAGAATCTGTCTGATAACCGGTGTTAATTTTGATGGCTGTATTAGTGCGTGTTATCTGTTTTTAATTCAAGTAAGGACCGCAGACGACAGTATCAATTAATTCCTACTTTTGTAGATTTCTAAACATCATTCCGAAAATAAACGTAACCCAATTTAAATGATGACCTCTCATTTCTAATCTCATGTCTTCCAATCAATTAACGGATTCTTCGGTTAGCCCATTAATCTATTTTTCGGTTAGTCAATTAATCGATAGAACGGTCAGTCGATTAATCATTTTCGATTAATTTTAAATTATTCGATTAATCGATAAATCTTTTTCATTAATATAAAATTATTTGAGTAATCGATTAATCATTTCCGATTAATTTCAAATTATTCGATTTTATAATTTGAGGTGCTTTTATAAAAGCCAAGTTGCAATATCAATTGACAATATGGCAACAATGTAAACTGTCTTCAAAGCTCTCTATTTCCTGAGAGCTTCTACATTATGACAACACACAAATCACATGGACAAACCTTCTGGCGCCCAACTGATAGGAGCTCGCATTACACATCTTGTCCACAACACGGAGATAAAACTAACTTCACACACACACATAATGAAGAATAACAATTTAATATAAAATAATAATCTAGTATGATGTACTATGCTAGGAGGTTTCAGGAAATGGAAATTTAACTGCAGTCCCATGCAAATGAGGGTGAGATAAAAACCACTTCTCCCCACAAGCAAGCAAGCAAGCAAGCAAGCCGTTAGAAGGGGTTAATATCCACATTGTAAGTTACGACACTTTATTACTTCCAGACATGCACAATAACTGTGCTAGTAATAATGGTCTTACTAGTTACTCATTGCACGAGATACATCACGAAACATGGAACGTTATTCGATAAAATGGAAATACTTGTAAAAAAAAAGACACGTGCAAATACGAGGTAAGTTACGAAGATAAGATTCGTCATTCGTTTTCCCCCAGCGACCCTTTATTACCAAACTGACATACACCATGGCATCATGAACTATACACCTTGCACTATTTCTCTACATAGTCACCACCGATATTGAGACACTTGTTGTAGCATGCAATGTTTTTGAAAGGAGCAGATGACCTCGTAGTTTCACCCATAAAAATAAAAAAATAACTAACTAATCTGAAGAAACCACTCTGGTAAAACTCGCAGAGGGTGACCAACTATTTTTGAAGAAAATAAGGGAGATTTCTATATTCTTGACCAAAAAAGGGAGATTTAGAAGTAAAACCAAAAACCACTGAAACCAAATCACGCTAAAGCACCACCAGCTGGACAACACAAAGAAAGAAAGAAAGAAAGAAAGAAAGAAAGAAAGAAAGAAAGAAAGAAAGAAAGAAAGAAAGAAAAAAGAAAGGAAGAAAGATAGTACGCGTTCATTGGTTTAACAGACAAGGAGATTTAAACTCGCTGATTAGTCATTTCCAAACGAGATAATCGATAGAAAAACCTCGACATAGAATCAATTACGTCTGTTCTCGAACCTTTAAGAGGTCACATACAGCTGAAGGGGCCAGAACAATACCGATTTTAATATTATAACTGTGCCTGTCTTAGTTCTTGAACAGCAATTATATACATTTTCAAGGAAACGCTATTGAGGAAAAGTTTAAAATTATCAAAATTCAAATCGTAACAACATTTTTCAAAATTTGGTTCTTGCTTTGTGCTGATCTTCATCGTTTCCTTCATACCACCCATGTTTATGGGAATTTGGGCATTTTTTTAAAGTGGGTGTTAAAGCTTCAGCTCAACATCATACTGACTCAAACCTTTGTAGCTTTAATTAGTCCTTTTGTGAAACGTTAAAGATACTTTATGAGTTTGCTCAGAATAACAAGTGAAATAATAACGCTTAACTAATGAATCATGTGGAGATTCATTTTCTAGCTGCAGGTTTAACACCCACGTTAAAAAACGAAAAGTCCAAAACTTCCTATAAACATGGGAGATATCAGGGCAGGACGGTGAAGGTCAGGGACCAAATTTTTAAAAAAGGATTAAAAAACGAACGATTTTAAATTTTGAACATTTAAGTTAGAACTTTTCTTCTGACAGCAACATGTGTGTGTTTCCTTGGAAATGTATATAATTGTTGTACAAGATTTATGACAGGCACAGTTATAAGATTAAAATCGGTGTTGTTTTGGCTCCATAAGCAACCCCCCACCCCTTAAACGAATTTCGACCGTGTGCACAAAATTTAAATGATTTAAAATTGAATGATTTTACTTGACGAAAAAATACGAACGAAATTCACACGGGAGATCGGGCAAAAATAGGGTCAAATATTGGAGATCCCTGGAAATACGGGAGAGTTGGTCACCCTGCTGCCTTGCGATGCAAGAAATTGTCGCACAATCTGCTCCGCCTCAGCATTGGTGTGAAAGTGACGTCCAGTGACGACCAATATGCAGTGTGGAGTCCACGTCTGACACCGTTATGTGACTGTCCGCTAACACCATGTCCTGTACTCGAGCAATGTGGGTTCCATTCGTGGATGTGTAGGGGACACCCACTACGATCTTCATCCTCAACACTTCACTGAACATGCAACACCAGAGACGAGACATGACCGTTTCACCATACACGGTCTGTAGGCTGACACTCTAGTCCCACGTGACCATCCATACCGGATAACAGTACGCACTTACATTGGCGACCACGTTGTCAGTACACGCCTGTCAGTCATCGTGAGTTTTACTCGAATGATATCGGGCACGCCAGTCTGCTGCTCCTCTCTCTTCGTCGGCGCTCTGCGCATGCGTCATTCCCCCTCCACTGACGCTCTCTTCTGTCGTTGAACCAACTACGTATGTCGATTCTTATGGCGATTGTTTGTGTCACGAAAATGACGAAACTTACATTCAGAATTCCCTCGTATTTGTGCATCCATGTAAGGGATGATATGAAATGGAGTACCCATGTAGGTTGTGTCGTCTCCTAAGCCTACAAATCACTTCATTTTGTAATGATGGTATTAAAAGGCTGTAGTTCCACCGTAAAAGAATTTGGATATTTAACCCTGGTGAAGCAAATCTAGGAATACGTCTCAGTGGTTTAGGACCCGTATTAAGTAGGGATCATCACTGAGCTGGAGATGGTATTAAACAAAGGCTGCTAGGTTTGTGCTCAACAATTTTATTCCTGGAAGTAGTGTAACTCGAATAATAGGAAAACTAAGGTGGTAATCTCTGGAAGATAGAAGGGCGAAATACTCTTATGTTTAACACTTACCTAATCAGCCAACAAGTGGAGAAATCCCACCTACCTGAGCAGGGCAGATCATCCGTACAAGGACCGACGGCAGCGTACAAATTATGGGAAATATTAATTGTGGTATTGATAGTTGGAACGGAGCCTTTCCCCAACATATTCATGTGTTTAAGAATGACATATTGGGTAGAACTTCCCTTGACCAAAACCGAAGTAAAGAATTATTAAACTACTGAAATTAGCCAAAATACCTGTAGTAATGGTGTTGAAGCTGCACACACCCTGCCTTCTTTAGGGCGTTGTGCAGAAGGCAGAAGAGATCATGAGCTTTTGAGGGTGCAGCACTATCCAGGGTGCACCATAAGTGGTGGAGCTACACACATCCTGCCTTTTTCAGGGCCTTCAGCAAAAGGCAGGATCTGACCTCTCAAAAGATGAGGGATCAGGAAAGATGACACAAGGGCAAATTACGGCGGGAAAGTGAAAGACAACCTACGACTCGGACACCCCAATAGTATCGGGGTCGGAAGGAAACAAGAGTTGACCAACGAAGGTCGACAGGAAAGATGGCAGAGAGGAATCAATGCCACACTCATCTGGGGTCCCGTGGTCGCCAATCCACGTCCCACTAGATGTGAGCCCCTGGGGGGACGATAACTTTAATGGATCATAAGATATTTGAGATGAACAACTTAGATAACTAACCCTGCATATAAGCTATGTCTGTCTTGTAAAGCGTTCATGGAATTGAGATCGATAAAAAGTTAACCAACACACCCCTTCCCCCCTCGCTCCGTCTCCTACCCCCAGCAGCCTCACCCAGGGCAGAACAGAACGCGCGTGTGTGAGATGGAGTGAGACAGATATATCCGGGACTGAGATGATATATTACACTCGCGTATTTATTAATAGAATCATCGCCAGTTATATTTATGTATTAAGCAATTAAAATAAATAACACATCATAAAGAAAATTAAAATAAATTGGACAATACACACAAATATTACCTAGAAGAAATAAATAAAAGAAATAAAGACTGATAGTCAGTCTGAAAGGCTACACTTTATATCATTTTAAATGCTACAAATGCTGAAAAATGCTGGGTGAAAGCCTCATGATCATGCAGCGAACTGCGTGAACTCCAACTCCATTAGCAAGTGCAAACCAAGGTCAAAAGAGGTAGCTGACTGGATGACGTCACGCTCACCGGTGCGCGCGGCGAAAGGAGGAAGCTTAAGCGGTACTATGACGTCACACACCTCAATACATTCTCGGTATATTTCGTCCTGTTGCCGTAACGTAACGCCAGACCTCAGCGTAACGACGAAGTCGACAAGAGGCGGCTTCGGTGGCGTAGTCGGTAGCATGCTGAGCTTCTATGCCCAAGATAGCGGGTTCAAACCCGGCCGAGGTCGTCGGATTTTTAAGAGTGTTAAAATCCTTCAGTATGCCTTCCTTTGGAGGGGAAGTAAAGCCGACGGTCCCATGTCATAGATTTATGGCATGTAAAAGATCCTCCCGCAGACTAAATTTGTGTGAAGTTAAATTTGTAGGTTAGATTTCGTTGGAACGCTCTATCAAAGGTCCGACGTTCACTCCTAGGTATCATTGACATCTGGTAGCGAAAGCTGGAACTACTTGAAATTGAACGGAACTTGTAGCTCACCCTAGTTGTGTCCGCTTGAAGCAGCTACAGTCTCTGGCGAGCGGAACAAGTCCTCGGACACTCCCGGCACTAAAAGCCATGCGATAAATAAATGATACTACATTTGAGATGCCTCTGTGGTAGAATTCAGCCGGCTGACTGTGGAACCATCGTCGGACTACTGTATTGGCGTCATCGTTGCACGTGAATCGCTCTCCTGCCAGGAACTTCTTCAGCGGACCATGTCAATGCGAGACCAGCACCGCCAACAAGCTCCGGTTATTTCACTGGGAGAGTCTGGACCACCCACCATACAGTGCGGACCTCGCCCCTAGTGACTTCCAACGTCTTGGGGCAAAGACTTTCCGATCCGCCCTCGTAATTCATACGATTCAAAATATAAACCGTTATCAAAAACTTCGCGATTGACTGCCATACAATCAAGAATCAGTAATGCCAATCAAGCAAAATCGCACCGACACACCAGGTTGAAGATCCCCGTGTGGTAAAACCCCGTGTCCTGCTGGACATCCTCGTCCGACAGGAATCGTCGACCCTTCAAGGCCTTTCTTAATGGACTGAAGGCGTGATAGTCAAATGGGGAGAGATCAGGACTATACGGTGGTTGCTTGAGTGTCTCCGACTTGAGTTGGCGTTCCTTCTGCGTTACGACCTTTGTGGTATGGGGATGTGCGTTATCATGAAGGAGCCACTTTATTTTAATTTTTTTATTATAGTTTAACACTTTTAGTTTCGTTCTAGATTGTTTTTGTGATTTCTATTATGTTCATCTGCATTCTTGTTCTATATGCTTTATTTCTTTCATTGCTTTTATCATTCCCGTTTTTAACTGCTTTTATTCAAATACGGCATAATGGTTGGGCCTCACTCGTTGTTTTATACAAACCATTTTCGTTATTCATCTCTGGCAGTGGGTTGTTTTTATGATCATCCTTTCATTTCATACTATTTCATTTCGTTACGGGACGATAACTTAGATGTTAGGCCCCTTAAAACATGAATTATCATCATCTTCATCATCTTACATTTGTAATGAAAAAAAAAACACCGGAAAAATATGATATGTCATAAACATCCGGGTCCTAGCAATGATATTCAATACTTCGGATTGTATTCGGAAAACTATCCGCATATTTACTCCAAACATTATCCGCAGCTTATCCGCTCTCCGCACGGCCTTACAAAATAGTCTATATCCGCAAGGCAAAAAAATTTGCGGATAACCGCATTTCACTGGGAGAGTCTGGACCACCCACCATACAGTCCGGACCTCGCCCCTAGTGACTTCCCTACCACTCATACTGTCCCGTGTCCTTCAGGCTTGATAGATTAACCGGGAAGTGATCTGATTGGTGCCATCATGTAACTTGAGCGGTTGGTGGTGATTCTTCATGGACAAGCTGACGGCTCTGGGTAGACAGGTTTCCAGCCACGTTTCAGTGGTGGTTGGTTCCTCAGTTTATGGGCTGCGACATTGCGGTCATGTAGCCCCGTGTACTTTGGGTGTGTGTAGAATCTGTCTGATAACCGGTGTTAATTGTGATGGCTGTATTAGTGAGTGTTATGTGTAATTCAGGTAAGGACTGCCGACGATCAATATCAATAGTTCCTACTTTTGATACCAAATGCTACCGTCAACCCCGCGAACTTGGCTACTAGATGCCACCGCGACCGGCACCTGGCAGTGAGCGTTGGAACTAATAGAGCGTTATCAAATCTAACCTACAAATTTAGCTGCACACAATTGTAGTTAGTAGTTAGTGGAAGGTTCTTTTACATGCCATAAATCTATGACATGGGCCCGCCAGCTTTACTTCCCCTCCGAAGGAAGGGATACTGAGGGAATTTTAACGCTCTTAAAATCCGACGACTTCGGCCGGGGTTGAACCCGCGTTCTTGGGCATAGAAACTCAGCATGCCACGAACTACGCCACCGAAGCCGCTTGGGGAACAGCGACCAAAGTTACTCTTCGTTCGCCGTGCTATCGACATTTGTGCTTGCAACGCTCTTGAGCTCGCAGCAACGTGATGGGTGTCTCCTCCAGCACGCGAGCTCCCTACCACTCATACTGTCCCGTGTCCTTCAGGCTTCAACTCATTCCGCCCAAGCTATAGCTGTCATTTGAATCACATGCAGTCATTCAGATAACGTTCGATTTTTTTTCTTATTAATTATCGACGGACCTTCCAGCAAACAGTGCAACTCCTGTCCATTTACGTGAATATTTGCACCACTCCACACATTTTGAGACAGATGAAGCAATAAACGAACTGGACGTTACCTTATTTGTCCGTCCGGAAAAGTGAAATATTAACGTTGCTGGCGGTGGTAGTGGTAGACTGTCAATTCGTCCCTACATGTCACGTAGGAGAAGGCTTCATTACAGGTGACACTTTAAAAGGGGACTTGCCCGCGTAAAGTGCTCGTTCTGCTGTTCTGTTCTGTTTTGTTTAGTTTAGTTTGCGTTTCGTTTTACAGCGTCAGAAAAATGTTATATTCAACACACACAAGTTATGGGCCATTTTGTTTCGGATCTGAGTAAATTATGCTATTGCAAGTTTGAACGTACGTATTGATATGGAACATTATGCTCGCGATCTTTGATTTTCAGATTGCAATATCTATTGGCTGATTTAAAAGGTTGGATAGCTTCATAAAGTATTCATAATGGAATATTACACAGGCATAGAAAAAAAAAATGGTGCCGGTGATTTTGTAACTGATTTTAGGTATACTTGGGTTGCTAAATCTAAATATGAAATCAATTTTTCTCTAACAGCTCAATTATTTTAGATCTGTGATGTTTTTATGTGCACTTTTACACGAAATGTGCAGTTTTCCATTTTGTGCAATTCTCAATCATAATATACAAGGATTGGGTGTGGAAAAACTTAAATCAGGGATATTTGATGGCCCACAAATAAGAAAACTCAATAAGGATCCTGACTTCGTAAATTCGATGAATGAATTTGAGCTAAAAGCCTGGACTTCATTTGTTGTCAGTTGTAAAACATTTTCTAGGCAAAGCTGAAAACTGGTAAACGTGATGCTTAACAGTTTCAAATCCCTTGAGTGCAACATGAGTATTAAGGTGCACTATTTACACAGCCACTTAGACCGTTTTCCTGAAAATTTAGCAGACACCAGTCAGGAACATGGTGAACAATTTCACCAGGATATTAAAACTGTGGATGGCCGCTACCAAGGAAGATGGGACATGCACATGATGGCAGATTATTGCTGGAGCTTAAAAAAGGGACTGCTCCAAAATACATTCAAAAATGTCACGGAAAAGAAGCTTCCGAAGTGTTCAGTAACTGGTTGGTTTCATTCATGACTTTTTCCACCATATTTGTAGAATATGGTCTAATAATGAAAATTCCGTGCTTAGTGTTTTATTACCATGCGATAATGTAATGTATATTTCACAAAAATGTCATATCTCAGAAACTAGAGCTACTAGGCAAAAACTAATGGTATATTTGAATTCAGGGCATCAAATTCATATAAAATCAGCTTAAAAAGCCCCGGCACCAAAATCACTGTTGACCAGTGTTATGCTCGCGATCATAACCTTTCAGATTGGCTGGTTTAAAAGCTTGAGTAGCTTCATTTGATATGGCATATTAGGCTCGCAATCTTGATTTTCAGATTGCAATATTTACTGCCGTACAGAATAAATATTCAGAAGTTAAAAGGTAAGTATTGTTGCTCTATCAGTGTGTATGATTAAATACGTCTACTCCAATATTTTCTACGTGTCCCTTAAACGCATACGTCATATTTTCCAGTTTTAGATCATATTTGCTTGCAGATTTTGGCACTTATTTTAGATCCTAAACGACCGAACCCTAGGCATGAGAATGTGTTTTGTCACTTTGTAAGACGATGATGATGATAATTGTTGTTTTAAGGGGCCTAACATCTAGGTTATCGGCCCCTAATGGTTTGGGTGATCGTGAAGATGAGAATGAAATGTTAACTATAACTAAAACTAACTATTAAATTATATACTAGAAGAAGAAATGGAAAACAAAAGGAGAATAAGGCAAATAAAGGACAGGAGGAAAAGAAATGCCCTCAACCCTCGAAGAATGCAGATTGAGGGACTTGGAAGGAACCATAAAAGGCAGACAGGAAAGTGAAAGAGGAGAGGGTCCGCCCCACAGGTAATGGATAAAAGGGGGAAAACCGGACCCAGCTCAGGAATCCCTCGGGGTCGCCAACTCCCGAACTCACCAGCCGTGAGCCACTAGGGTGCACCAGAAGTGGTGGGGCTACATACACCCTGCCTCCTTAAGGGCCTTGAGCACAAGGCAGGAGGTAATAGGAAAAGAAAAAGAAGACTGACCCCTCGCAGAAGGAGGGTATCAGAAAAGATGAGACAAGGGCCAATTAAGGCGGGAAAGAAAGAGACCTCCTAGGCCTCGGATACCCTAATACCATCGGGGTCGGAAGAGAACAAGAGTTGACCAAGTGAGGTCGACAGGAAAGAAGGCGGAGAAGAGCCCGGCACAAATAAGTGGAAGCAATGCCGGACGCAGCTGGGGCCCCGTGGTCGCCAACCCACGTCCCACTAGATGTGAGCCCCTGGGGGGCTTTGTAAGACAGCTTGCCCAAGAAAACAAATGATGAAAGTGACACTCAGAACGGCCGTCCTAGCTAATATAACCGTTCTTGAAGTAGAGAACGAATCTAATATGTAAGGCAGGGAGTATTTCTTCCTCGTTTAAAGTAATCTCCATATATATTGGCTCTTTACCCGAATTAAGGTCATGGCACAGTATGGAGAAACTGTAAGAAGATTCAGAATATTTCAACCTCTAAAAAATTTCATCACATTGCCGCATATAAGCTGGGGAGTGCTGTACATCCCACTGCACTACATATGGCGAGGATCCATACAGCCTGTTAACATCCGTGGTCCAGGAACTAAGTTTCGAATATTTGTAGCGTCACGATATGCAAAACATTACACGTAGGCTAGAGTATTCCTTATTTTAACACTAGCAACCCGCACCGGCTTCGCCCGGTATCTTAAACGGTTTACCCAGCGTAAGCTTAAAAGGCGCACGGACGGCAGGTCTCAGACGCAATTCAGAAAAGTCGAGGTGAACAGCGAAACTCCAAACACATACACTCTTCTCTGAAGTCTTGACACGACTCGACAGATGCTGGCCGAAGCTGAGGTGATAGGCTCACTCGCTCCGAAGCTAGTAATTTAAATTTCTACTGAATGGAGATTGTTGGAAGAAATTAAAACGTAAGAACATTTATACTGGGCGATGTATTAAAGATAGAGATATGCTCTCCCGGACTGTTTTGTAGAACTTTTCATGTTGAACAATTCTCACTCTCTTAGTACAGTATGTTGTTGTTTGAGTCTTCAGTCTTTTGACTGGTTTGATGCAGCTCTCCATGCCTCCCTGTCCTGAGCTAATCGTTTCATCTCTACATAGCTACCACACCCTACATCCAAGGCAATCTGTTTAACATATTCTAACCTTGGTCTACCCCTACAGTTCTTGTCCTCGACCCTTCCTTCCATAACTAAGCTTGCTATTCCTGGGTGTCTTAGTATGTGTCCTACCAACCTATCTCTTCTCTTCATTAGCAGTCGCCAGAAACATCTCCCACTCGTCTTAATACCTCTTTGTTTGTAACCCTATCTACCCATCTGATCTTCATCATTCTCCTGTAACACCACATTTCAAATGCTTCAATTCTCCTCTTTTCTGCTGCACCAATAGTCTAAGTTTCACTTCCATAGAGCGCCACGCTCCAGGCAAAGGCTTTCAAAAATGACTTCCTAATACCTAAATCTATATTCGATGTCAGCAGATTCCTTTTTCGTAGAAATGCTTTTCTTGCCTGAGCCAACCTACTTTTTATATCCTCTTTGCTTCGTCCATCACTGGTTATTCTGCTTCCTAAGTAACAGAAGTCTCCTACTTCCTTCAGCTTTTCACCTGCCAATTTGATCTCCATAGAGGTTTCTGATTTATTTCGGCTGCATTCCAGTATTTTTGTTTTACATTTATTAATTTTCATCATGAATTCTTTCCGTAAGACGGAGTCCATACCATTCAAAAACTCATTCAAATCCTCAGTCTTGTCGGCCAAGATGACGATGTCATCAGTAAATCTCAGAGTTGAAATTATTTCTCCTTGAATCTTCACTCCCACTTTAATTTTTTCTCTAATTTCCTTCATTGCTTGTTCAATGTAAAGATTGATATAGATATTTAGAAGGCAATTTATTAACAAACGAAAAGGACATTTGTGAGAGATGGCATGAGTATTATTATGATTTATTAAATGAAGAATTTCCCAGGTGACAAGAAGTGGAACTACCTATGACGTAAGAAATCACAGAAGTGGAAGTTAGGAAAACCATCTCTAAAATGAAGAATCATAAAGCAACGGGCCCAGATGGGATACCTGCAGAACTCTGGAAATCTCTTGTAGCGAGTGGAGCTGTATGGCTTTCAAGGTTATTCAATGACATCTTAGTTCACGAACAGATGCCAGATGCCTGGAGAAAGAGTACGTTTGTCCCGTTCTACAAAAACAAAGGCGATGTTCGATCTTGTAGAAACTCCTGCGGTATAAAACTTACATCACACACACTCAAGATCTGGGAACGAGTCCTTTGTGAGCGCCTTCAAAATTTGATAAAGTTAACGGATAATCAGTTTAGTTTTGCTGCTGGAAAAGGAACCATTGACGCAATCCATGCGATAAGGCGGGTCATTGAAAAAAGCTCATGAAAACAAGCAGAGTTTATGTATGGTTTCTATAGATCTCGAGCAAGCCTTCGATCGTGTGCCAAGACCGTTAATATGGCAAGCATTAAGGTCGTAAAACGTTCCTGAACTATACATAACATTAATAACAATATAAAGACATGTGTCAGAAGCCCAGCTGGTTTGTCCGAAGCTTTAAAATCAAAGTGGAGATTTATCACGGAAGTGGTCTAAGTCCACTGTTATTCAATATTACCTTAAACTACCTGACAAAACAGATTCAGAAACCCTTACCATGGAATCTTTTGTACGTGGACGTTGTGGCACGAATATCTGACAGTATATAAGATCTACATGAGAGTTGAGGCAATGGACAAGAGCTCTCGAGTCTAACGGATTGCGCATTAGTAGAACCAAGACTAAAAATATGGCATGCGACTTCCACAACAATAAACCCAGTATGACAAATATGGAACTTAAACTAGATGGTGAAACCTTACCAAGAGTAACAAAATTTAAATATCTAGGTTCTGTCATTGCTGAAGATGGCACGATAACCGCCAATATGATCCACAGGAGTTTTATGTGATCCGAAAATACCCATGAGAACCCAGGGTAAAGTTTATAAAACTGCCGTAAGACCAACCCTACTCTATGGTAGTAAAACATGGGCTACTACAAAGGCACATGAGCAAAAGCTACAAACCACTGAAATGCGTATGTCACGTTGGGCAGGTGGAGTTACTCTCAAAGATAAAAACCGCAATGAAAATGTGCGAGACAGTTTCGAAGTAACGCCTATAACTGAGAAACTTTTAGAGTCCAGGCTAAGGTGGTATGGACATTCATTCATTCATTCGTTTATTTGCAATTGGGGGTGTGTCCCCCGTTGGCAAATTAGATATACATAATAAATAAATAAATGTACATAACAATTCACTAACAATTAAACTGGAGTATTTACACAAATAGTCTGTCTTTTCTTAAACACACCTATATGTCTGGGAAAAGGCTCTAAGACGGCGGCAGGTAGAGAGTTCCAATTATCAATGGCACGGTTTACGAAAGAATATTTACCATAATTTGTTCGCTGTGGTCGGCCCTTAACTTTGAAAGGATGATCGCTCCTACCCATGTAAGTGGGCTTTTCCATACGTTTGCTAAGCTCACCCCATGCTGGTTGATTTGTATACGTGTTGTACATAGCGCAGAGTCTAGATTTCATCCTCCTAGCCTCAAGTGATTCCCACCCAAGTTTATTTATCATACGGCTCACACTGCTCCTGGGATTAAAGTCACTGAGCACAAATCTAGCGGCCTTTCTCTGTACCATTTCCAACTCATTTATGAGCCCTACTTGATATGGATCCCAAACCGCCGAGGCGTATTCCAGAATAGGTCTTACAAGTGACAAATATCCTAATTCTTTAGCAGAGGTACTACTTCCTTTTAATACCCTCATTACAAAGTGCAGGGATTTGTAAGCTTTAGAAACTACACATCCTATATGACTACTCCATTTCATATCATTTCTTACGTGAACGCCCAAACATTTGCAAGAATCTTCTTCTACAAGTATTTCCGAGCCAATGTTATATTGAAAATCTTGCCTTCGCACTTTCCCTATTTTTATTAGACTACATTTTCCTGTGTTTATTTTCATTTTATTTTCAATCGCCCACTTATAGACATGTTATGCGAAGACTGAAAAATCATGTAGTGAAGAAGTGCCTTTCCATGGCTATTGGCTACACAAAAGAGAGGGAGCGGCAGACCTCAAACAACATGGATGACGAATGTCCAGAGGGATATGAGAGTATTGGGTCTATCTGCTGATGATGCTTTACAACGAAAGGACTGGCGCCTCGGGATTAAGAAAGTCGACCCCACGTAACGGGAAAAGACGAGGAAGAAGAAGAAGATAGTATAAAGGGTGTTTCAGAAATACTTTTACAAACTTTGGGGATTGATTCCATACACCAAAACAAGAAAAAAGTTCATATACACATATGTTCCAAAATCCTTCGTTTTCGATTTATTAATGAAAGAACATTGTACAGTGGCATATTAATTGACAGCCTGTTTGGAAGTGTTTAACACATGAACTCATATCAAAAAAGGTTCCTGACACCACAGATGGAAAAACTGTCAAATGTACAGGTGTTCCAGACAGGATCGCCATCTGCACCAGTTTAGGATTAATGTGTGGGCTGGCATTGTAGGTCCATACGTTCTACCAGCACGTCTTACGGGTGCTGTCTCCAGAGGCTTTATCCAGAACACCCTTTCAGACTTACTGCATGACAATGTGCCCCTGCAAATACGACAACGTATGTGGAGGATGAATGATGCACACTTTAGTCACCTTGTTCGCACTGCACTGACGGAGATCTTTCAGGACAGATGGTTGGGCAGAGGAGGACCCGTTCCATGGCTTGCACGGTCTGTTAGACTTTTATCTGTGGTGTCAGGAACCTTTTTTGATATGAGTTCATGTGTTAAACACTTCCAAACAGGCCGTCTATTAATGTGTCACTGTACAATGTTCTTTAATTAATAAAGCGAAAACGAATGGTTTTGGGACATATGTGTAGGATGAACTTTTTTTTCTTGTTTTGGTGTAAGGAACCAATTCCCAAAGTTTGTAAAAGAATTTCTGAAACACCCTGTATAGATACCAACGTAAGCTTACACCGCCAGAGGGAATTTTCGCATACAGTTACGAATCATATAGATTCCCTAAAGGTGCGTATACACTTAAGTGTATACCCACCTTAATATGTAACATAGAGTTATGAAAACTGACATATGTATAGTAAATATATAGAGCTTTCATCTAATTTAGAGAGAAGAGAAGTATATGAAGTATTTCGTGATATATTGAAAGGATTATATTCGTGATATTTTAAACTCCGTGAATCACAAAAAAACACGATTTAACAAGAAATACCAGTCTGGATGGAATGTTTTTTTCATGTAAAGTAAACGCATAAATAGCGAGGATGAACCACCATGAATGTTATATTGTAAATAGTATATTTTTAAAAAATATTAAGTTAAATTTGTCTTTCAAAAAATGAACAGTTTTTTGTTTAATTTTCCAAGTATATCTGAATTATTTTTTAAGATAATTCCATAAATGAGGTTCTACCTCTAGGGATCATATGTTGGAATGTATCTATCGAGTTTCATCCAGTTTCATCACATAGTTCACGAGATATTGTGTTTTTTCTACCAAAAAAGCAACCTTTCGGTTAAACAGCTTTCCATATTAAGCACTCAATTGACAGATAGGCGCATGGTGTCACGTAATACGCTATATCTCTGCCAAAACACTGAATTTACTTATACAATTTAACAGATATATTGAGAAAGATATTGTCTTTCATTTAAACGTTAAAATAAACTTAAATTTTGACAACCGGCGGTGTATGAGCCCCCTTAAAAGGCGCATGGACGGCAGGTTTCTCTTCGACTTGATTCACTGAGATCGTTACTGCTCGGCTTCCTTTGGTCATAAATGATTTTTTTTTCTATAGAAACCTTCCTCGAGATATCCTTTACAGAATGGTGAAAACCGCATCCAAATCCATCCAGTGGTTCTCGAGATTACATCCGAGAATCGGGGACTTTGTTTTATAGTCTACTGTGTAGAGATGTTATTTGTCAAGCGATTACGCAATCATTTCGTTTGCGCCGCATGCCATCAACGTACCGTAACCATAAGCTTCGGAACTAGCCCTCTGTGATTAGGTAATATGTGGACGGCCTCTTACCATGACAACAAGTGTTCGTCATCTAGCCCTATGCATTCCAGTTCAGTAGAGAAGCTTGTTGTTATACGGTTGTGTCCTGATTGCGACCAATCCGGATTGCGTTCACCTCATTAGCAGTCCAGATTTTAGGGAAGAACTATAAACATTCCAGCGTCCAGATTGCGGTCACTTTTCCTGGGAGACCGGTCCTTGGTTCTTGGTTCTTCCCGACTGACTCATACCTTCCGTAAGTTTTGTGGATAACGAGGGGAAACTGATATTTCACTACCTAACCAAACAATACAGTTCAGTGTTCAGCTGAGCACACCCCATAAAACTTCGCTTAAAAAAAATCAAGTCCCTCCCAATCTGACGGCACCTCGTAAAGCAATTATTAGACTATAACATTTTCAGTCTTAAGAATAGAAACGTTTCAGGATCGGAATCAACGGCCTTCACTTTAAACAAAATTGTTTTAACGGGAAATTTTATACTTACAGGGTATAATTTGAAATTTCTACCCCTCCCTTCCCATTTGGGACGCGAGATATCTATTTTTATAATAGGTAGCTGTATATAGTGAAAAACTTTCTTTTTATTACCTCGAAAAATTTGTCTCGTAAAAGTAATTTGTTCTGGGTTTGATTCTATATCCCAAAGAGAATTGACATAATCATGACATGTACCTCAACATTGGAAAGAGGGGTGAAAGTGAAAGGCGAGGAAATCCCCAGGGGAGTTAACAACCGGACCGGTCTCTCAAGAAAAGTGACCGCAATCTGGACGCTGGAATGTTTATAGTTCTTTCCTAAAATGAAAGTGACCGCAATCTGGATTGCTAATGAGGTGAACGCAATCCGGAATGGTCGCTATCAGGAAGACACCAGTTATACACATGACCCTTATCAGAGGCGTACGGTATATAAGGGAGGTGCCGCCCCCCCCGCCCCCCCCCCCTCCGGAAATCCTTGTCACATATAATATTTGTTTATGAATCAAAACATTAAAAACTAATATACTAATAATATCGTATGGCCTCGGGTGCCGGGTGCAAGCTTTGTTATTTGACACCCAGAGGGTAGCTTGCATGTCGAATTTCGTTTCGTTAGATGTTAGATATCCAAGCTCCTTGAACACTATAGCGCTTTCTAGTAGAGAAATGAGGAACTTTGTGTTGGCGGAAACTCCCGAGATTAATTTTGCCATTATGATCTCGGCCTACTGAATTCAAATGGGTTATTTGACATTCCAACATCGTATGACATGCGTATCGTATTTTTGCCGCCTTTCAAAAAATCACTTACCACGGCCAGGAGCGAACCTGCAATCTTGGGGTTAGTAGACCGACACGATATCCACTCACCCACCGTGGCAAGCTAACTAATATACTTATCATGTACTATTGTCACTAAGTGACGTATGGCAACGTTGCAAAGCAAGGCGACGGTAGAGCGATGTAAACAGTGTGACAATCAGTTTGCTCAGATCTTATGTGTAACAACATAACCTCTTATTACTCTCCAGTGCCTTCGCTCTCATGAACGTACCAAGAACAGCAACAAGTGCCCTTGAAGCGTGTGACAAAAGCTTTTTCCCTAACTTTTATACACGTATCAAACTTTTGGCGAATTTGCCTCTCTCTGTAGCTACCGGTACTGCCGAACGGAGTGAGTTGGTTGAAAACATACTTACGAAATTTTACTTCTGAAAACAGACTCAGCGGTCTAGCATTATTACACAGACATACAACATAGACGATGAAGTTACAAACCGATTTGGTAATGCTTCGAGAAACCTTGACTTTATATTATAGTGTAAGTTGTAAATCATAACAGTAGGGGAAGGTGGGCCACAGTGAGACAGAAAAAATATATTTTAGTATACTGTCTTATTTTTTGATATATGAGAATGTCTTTATATACTGAAATATAAGTTGATTGTTGCCCATCAATTTCATACCCTTAGAATTTCCAAAACATCAACACGTTTCTGTAAAAATAATAAATTGTGAACATGTTGCAGCCGTCTCACTGTAGCCCACCCGTGGGCCACACTGAGACACAATGAAAAGAATTTATTTTGACTGGTTAAATACATAGATAAGCACTAAAACAAAGAATTAATGCCAGAAAACACTACAGCACATTCAGATTCCCAAAATTTACAGAAAATTTGAGATATGACTTTTGTCTATTTGTTTTGCCATATGCACAGGAAACCGGCCACAGTGATCTGTTGCCTTTCGCGGGGACTGAAGCACTATCTGCACCCTATGGGTAAAAAAAGAACTGCCTATCATTTTTGCTCTTTTTCTTAAGAATTTTACTTAATAATTTTCATCATCTAAATCTCATTTCACTTCCCCGATGCAAAATCTTGAGTGTTTCCCTGAAAACTCAACCAGAACGAACTCACCTTCCTTAGGTTTGCGAGCAAGTTGATGAAATGTTAGGAGCTCGATTTCTTCATTATCTGATGAGCTGTCTGAATTAGAAGAATCATCAACATCATCATCATCATCCATAGAAATGTCTGTAGCTAGGGCTGCCTTTGGCTGAACAAATTCTTCTTGCAGTTCTTTAGATTTTTTAATTTTTATTTGTGGACTTAAAATCAAGTTTTTATTTCTTTCTGGGGTGTGAGTTGGAATGAAAGACCTCCCCTTTTGTCTCCTAGAAGTTGACTCTGCCCTCTCCTCACCTTTGGGGTAACTCCGTATATCTTTCTCACTGTCTCACTGTAGCCCACCCTACTGTGTCTCACTCACTGTGGCCCACTTGCGACATGTAAAAACAATTATGTCGACTATCTCACCTACAATACTGAACAAGCTGACAATTCCAATAATTATTTAGTAATATGTATGTATTTCGACCATATTATATTCATTAATGTACAATGATACACATAACTATAAAAAAAAAGTCCTCTCGGCACGCCGGAAGGCGGAGGTAGATTTCACCGGACAAACTTGGAGATAGGCGAAAATAGGCAGAATATGCAGGTTTTCGTAGAAGGATCAGACCTCATTTATCGCGTGAAAGTATTTTATAATTGGAGATTAATTAACTTTGTTTTTCTTCATTTTAAACATATTTTAAACATTTTATTGTCTTATGGGGACGGTAACCTTCTTGTCATTTGGAGTCCATTTTTAGCCTATTTTCAATTTTGAAAAAATAGGCTTATGAGATCACCTTTTGTCCGTGTGTGTGAGGTGTGTGTGTGTGTGTGTGTCCCCCTAATAAAATCTAAACGGCTGGAGCGATTTCAGTGAAACTCGGTAAGTTCATAGCACTATTCCCGGCGACCTCGACCGTGCCCATCGAATTTTGTTACGTCTCACCAATCCAACATGGCGGCTGTGCGAAATATTTCACTAGCATTCAGTATCTCCGAAACTATAACGGATATCGCCCTGAAATTGTGTACGGTAATAAAAGGTACTACTAGAAGCTCACCTATGAGACTTTCAAAAACCTGGTTACTACATAACCAACATGGCGGCCAAGCGAAGTGGAGACTTTTAAATAGACTTTTCTCGCGATTTAACAATCCAAACGTAATGAAACTTGGTACAGCAAATATTTATACACATTGCAATGCACTGGAGTCTAATTTAGTTCAATTGTTTACATAACCTCAAAATGGCGGCTGTGCGAAATATTTCACTGACATTCTATATCCCCGAAACTATTACAGATATCACCCTGCAATTTTGTACGGTGATAAAGGGTACTGATACAAGTTTACCTATGTATAATTCATAAACCTGTAAAGTACAAAACGAACATGGCGACCAAGCGAATTTGAAATATGTTAATAGACTTTTCTCGTGAGTTAACTCTCTGAGCGCAGTGAAATGTGGTACAGTAAATGATTTTGCAGATTGTAATATACTGCCATCAATTTAATTCAATTGTTTACATAACCTCAAGATGGCGGCTGTGCGAAATTTTAAAATTAAGTTTTTATTTCTTGTGTCGTAATCATGCGATCGAAGTGAAAGTTTGAATAATGAACCTAGGCAATAAGTGTCCTTGAATGGTACATAACTCTATGGCCTATACATATAACAATCCTAAATGGCAAGCTTCCGTAATATTTAGACGGTTCTCAATATCTATGAATCTTTTACAGCAACCAAACTGAAATTTGTATGTTCATAGAGACTATGAACATATGTTCACCTATAGGACTTTCAGTAACCTGGTGAGCACGAATCCAACATGGCGGCGACGCGAAGTATAAATATTTAAATGGACGTTTCTCGCGAATTAACTATCCGAGTGCCGTGAAACGTTGCACGTTAAATGCTTACACAAATGTTGATCCACTGGCATCTAATTTATTTCAATTGTTTGCATAATCACAAGATGGCTGCTGTGCGTAATTTTAAAATCTCGTTTTTACTTCTCGTGTTCTAATCATGCGATTGAAGTTTGAATACCACACGTACACAATAATCTTAATATAATAGTACAAAAATAAAAATCCAACCTGGCGACCATCTGAAATATTTAGACGGTTCTCAATATCTACGAATCTGTTACAGCAATTAAACTGAAATTTTGTAAGTTGATAGAGGCAATTAACATGAGCAGGATATATGAAAATAGGCTGTACAGTTCTTCACGGAACTACTTGTTATACTTGTGGTCACACTGTCCTTATGCAAGGTTTCGACACTGATGTGTAACTATGTAACGGTCTGTTACTTCTTCACGCAAAATTATATCTCCCGCAGAGATGTTGGTTGGTTCCTCAGTTTAGGGGCTGCGACAACGCGGTCATGTAACCCCGTGTACTTTGGGTGAGTGTAGAATCTGTCTGATAAACGGTGTGAATTGTGATGGCTGTATTAGTCTGTAATTCAGGTAAGGAATGCAGACGCTAAATTTCAAGCAGTAGTTCCTAATGTTGCTACCAGATACTAACGTCAACGCCACCTAGCTGTGAACTTGGCAACTAGATGCCACCTCAATCAGCAACTCGCAACGAACGTTGGAACTTCCCCTCCAAAGGAAAGCTTACTGAGGGATAATAATAATAATAATATCGTATGGCCTCGGGTGCCTGGTGCAAGCTTTGCTATTTGACACCCAGAGGGTAGCTTGCATGTCGAATTTCGTAGTTCCTTGACTATGAAAGTCAAGGAGGTTAGATGTTAGATATCTAATCTCCTTGAACACAATAGCGCTTTCTAGTAGAGAAATGAGGAACTTTGAGCTGGCGGAAACTCCCGAGATTAATTTTGCCATTATGAACTCGGCCTACTGAATTCAAATGGGTTCTTTGACATGCCAACATCGTATGACATGCGTATCGTATTTTTGCCGCCTTTCAAAAATCACTTACCACGGCCAGGAGCGAACCTGCAATCTTGGGGTTAGTAGACCGACACGATATCCACTCACCCACCGTGGCAAGCTAACTAATATACTTATCATGTACTAATGTCACTAAGTGACGTATGGCAACGTTGCAAAGCAAGGCGACGGTAGAGCGATGTAAACAGTGTGACAATCAGTTTGCTCAGATCTTATGTGTAACAACATAACCTCTTATTACTCTCCAGTGCCTTCGCTCTCATGAACGTACCAAGAACAGCAACAAGTGCCCTTGAAGCGTGTGACAAAAGCTTTTTCCCTAACTTTTATACACGTATCAAACTTTTGGCGAATTTGCCTCTCTCTGTAGCTACCGGTACTGCCGAACGGAGTGAGTTGGTTGAAAACATACTTACGAAATTTTACTTCTGAAAACAGACTCAGCGGTCTAGCATTATTACACAGACATACAACATAGACGATGAAGTTACAAACCGATTTGGTAATGCTTCGAGAAACCTTGACTTTATATTATAGTGTAAGTTGTAAATCATAACAGTAGGGGAAGGTGGGCCACAGTGAGACAGAAAAAATATATTTTAGTATACTGTCTTATTTTTTGATATATGAGAATGTCTTTATATACTGAAATATAAGTTGATTGTTGCCCATCAATTTCATACCCTTAGAATTTCCAAAACATCAACACGTTTCTGTAAAAATAATAAATTGTGAACATGTTGCAGCCGTCTCACTGTAGCCCACCCGTGGGCCACACTGAGACACAATGAAAAGAATTTATTTTGACTGGTTAAATACATAGATAAGCACTAAAACAAAGAATTAATGCCAGAAAACACTACAGCACATTCAGATTCCCAAAATTTACAGAAAATTTGAGATATGACTTTTGTCTATTTGTTTTGCCATATGCACAGGAAACCGGCCACAGTGATCTGTTGCCTTTCGCGGGGACTGAAGCAATATCTGCACCCTATGGGTAAAAAAAGAACTGCCTATCATTTTTGCTCTTTTTCTTAAGAATTTTACTTAATAATTTCCATCATCTAAATCTCATTTCACTTCTCCGATGCAAAATCTTGAGTGTTTCCCTGAAAACTCAACCAGAACGAACTCACCTTCCTTAGGTTTGCGAGCAAGTTGATGAAATGTTAGGAGCTCAATTTCTTCATTATCTGATGAGCTGTCTGAATTAGAAGAATCATCAACATCATCATCCATGGAAATGTCTGTAGCTAGGGCTGCCTTTGGCTGAACAAATTCTTCTTGCAGTTCTTTAGATTTTTTAATTTTTATATGTGGACTTAAAATCAAGTTTTTATTTCTTTCTGGGGTGTGAGTTGGAATGAAAGATTTCCCCTTTTCTCTCCTAGAAGTTGACTCTGCCCTCTCCTCAGCTTTGGGGTAACTCCGTATACCTTTCTCACTGTCTCACTGTAGCCCACCCTACTATGTCTCACTGTGGCCCACTTGCGACATGTAAAAACAATTATGTCTACTATCTCACCTACAATACTGAACAAGCTGACAATTCCAATAATTATTTAGTAATATGTATGTATTTCGACCATATTATATTCATTAATGTACAATGATACACTTAACTATAAAAAAGGAAGAAAATTTTACTTTTCTTTCCTCAAAAACGAAGATGTTGTTTATCTCCTACATAACATGCTTCTTTCAAAGAGTAAACAGGATCAAAATGTCTGCTACCAGGAGAGCCAACCTCTAAGAAATATTTAAAAATGTCCCTGTTTCAAAAGAAGGATTTAATGAGCTTGTCTCACTGTGGCCCACCTTCCCATAATGTTAATTCTTTCCATGTAAACACTATCAAGTGAGCAAGATGATTGTATTCATAAAACGTAATATAAAATAGTCTTAGTTGTGATTGACATAACATAAAACATCACAACAAATTGGTTGAAATAGCCTTATAACTCATCATATTGCACCAAATTATACAAAAGTTTCCCGGGGAGAACCGCGGACCCCCTATTCTTTGGGGCCTATACCATGCCCCCTAACCCCCGGTTGGGCACCCCTCAAAATAAAACTCTATTTACGCCCCTCCTTAATACAGAGCCTCGGGACCTCCTTTTTACGTGGATTGCGAACCACAGGACAGCACTTTCATCAGAAATTCCATCTGGAAAAATTAAACCAAAGTACATTTTGAAAAAACGTACGTGTGAAAATATCGCATAAATAAGGAAGAATTAAATCTAAAAATTTTCATCTTTGTATATTGCAAAGTTTTCTTTTTTTTTGACTCTGAGAGTCGCACAATTTTTCCGTATTGACGAGGCGGAAACATTTGGAACTTTGTTCTTAATATATTGCAAAGTTCCTAAAACAAAGGGAAACTTAGTATCTAGAAAAAAAATACCGAGGAATTAGAATTAAAGATTCTTTCGGTTTTAGAGAACATCCCAGTACCAAAGGATACTTCTTCTTCTTCTCCCACTTCTTCCATTTGAAGTACTAGCAGCCATTTTACTGTAGTTCGATGTACCTTTGTCGTTGCTTCTAACGGAGCCTCTAAAGTTTTCTTTTGTATCTATCGTCTAATATAAATAAAAATCCAAATGAACCTTCGTGGGTTTACTAACAGAACGAACGATTGTGGGAAAGTATAAGGAGGGTGGCCTCAGGAATAAGTTATGAAAAAAATAAGTACATCCTTAGAAAGCTACAAGATCGTAGATTAATATGGCGCTAAACAAAAGTTTGATGATTTTGTGCATTCTAGAGCTCCTTAACTAATCTTCAGTGGGCAACAACAACATTCAAGATTTTGTCCATTCTGGAGCTTTCGAGAGCCTGTTAACTAATCATCAATGGCGGAAAATCAACAATGAAGATTGTGTGCATTCCGGAGCTCCTTAACTTGTCTTCAATGGCGAAAATTTGACCTACGAGTTGTCATTAAAAAAAAACATTCCTTTACTATGTGAACCTGACAACGAGGATAATTAAAGCTTTATGAAAGACATTATGTATTAACAAAGAACCATCATACATGCGCACAATAAAAGTAGATAGTTATATAGCCTATATATTTTTTGTATTCAGACAGAGAGATAAAATAAAAAGACCAAACACACACACACACAGAAAATAGTATAGAATCTGACGGAAATTGGAGGGAGGCAAGTGGAAAAATGACAAAAAGGTTTGTCATGCACAAGTTTTTCACTCAATTATTTCCTTTGTGTACCGTGCGCGACAAAAGCCAATTCGCATCGATTAAAGGTTCATTGCAATTTACATGGTTAATGGTTTTTAACTTGATGTAACGTTGTTGAAGCCTGGATTTTTTTTGTGTTGTGTTTGTTTACAGTTCGCCTCATTCCTGGCTTTCATTTCCTTTCATTTCCCTGCGCTGGTGCCCCCGCCCCCTCCAAACCTTTCTCTGTGCGTTATATTGGTGTGTGGGTGAGTGAGTGGCTATGTGTCCGTATGTCGTCGCTCTCGTTTAGCTTTGATCCATCAGCCACCACTGATTCTACAGCATTTCGTTTCTCCCTGTCATCATTCAACTCTCTCGGGTTTAGTTTAAGACTGACTTTCGAATGCTGTGAACAGAGAAATTCACTTCAACTTATGATAAATTATATATATTTTGCACTATCAAGGGTAAACTCCTACAAGTATCTTGGCCTGATACTCCAAACGACTGGACGGAATTTCTACAAACATGTAAGAAATAGAGCTGCTACCATGGTTATAGCCATGAATGAGATAAGACTAATAAGACAACTCTCCATACAAACTGCATTAGAACTCTTTCATATCAAAATTTCACCAATCATGACATATGCAATTGAATTAATATGGGAGCATCTCTCGAAAAACGACCTTGCTCAGATAGAAAGGGTAAAGGCTATATACATGAAAAAGATTCTCTGTCTAGGAAAAAATGCACCGTCAAGGACGACCTATGAATTAACTAGACGACCATTTTACATAGAAGAGTTACGTATAAGAATGTTACTGCCATCCACAAAGCAATATCAGTTATTACTGCAAGAACTTCAAGAGAAGAAAGCCAACATCTGGAGGGATTTCTACCAGACAGATGCCATGATGACCTCAGAGTGGAGGAATTCTATGTATGAACTTCGCCATTTCATGAAACGTTTCGCTGTTCACGGTTTTCATTTCAAGCTGTGCAGCAAGAAGGTCTACCATAACCCAAACGAGAACTGTATGTGTGAATTGTGTGAAAGATATCATGCAAAAGTTTGCAAAAAGAGAACAGTTACATTAACGGAATTCTGTACATGACTTCATTGTGCGCAATTTTAATTGTTATTGTATTTGACCATTGGTTGCAATAAATATCATTAATATATATATTGCATTGTTATGCCCAGTAAGAAGTAAGATGTGCTTGGATAATAACATTTTGGAAAGAATAAACGATTTTAAATACCTTGGTTACAAACTGTCTTTCCTAGAAGAACTGGACATACCCGAGAAAATCTTTAAATTCAACAGATGTTTAGGAATCACCAATAAAGTTTTTAGACTATCATTAGTTCAAAAACACACCCGAACAAGAATTTACCAAACCTTAGCAAGACCAGTACTTTGCTATGGTAGCGAAGCGTGGACCCTGAGGAAATGCGATGAGAGACGGATAACTACCGCCGAAATGAAATATATGCGACGAACAGCAGGAGTCACTAAGTGGGATCACAAAGGAAACACAGAAGTGCTGAATGGTCTTAACAGTAGACCTATGAATACCAAAGAAATTGGCTAAGACACCTCAACAGGATGAACAGAAACAGGATCCCTAAAGCAGTCGTCAACTACTGCCCAGGTGCGAAGAGATATCTAGGTCGCCCCTGGAAAAGATGGCGTGAAAATTCAAATCTTTTGTGTAGACCATAACAGTTCTGCTAGGACTAACACATGAAAGGATGGTGATGCCCATCTATGGAGCGCGATAGAATTTAGTTTCCTATTTATGCTTATTTCTTCTCCCAAAATCTGTTTATCTGGGCACTGAAAATCTTCCCCCGCTTTCAGTCCTAGTAGTTAATTAATAATATCGTATGACCTCGGGTGCCGGGTGCAAGCTTCGTTAATTGACATCCAGAGGGTAGCATGCATGTCGAATTTCGTCGTTCCTTTGAACGCTATGAAAGTCAAGGAGGTTAGATATCTTTCTAGTAGAGAATGGAGGAACTTTGTGTTGGCGGAAAATCCCGAGATAAATTTTGCCATTGAACACGGCCTACTGAATTCAAATGGGTTCTTTAACATGCCAACAACGTATGACATCCATGACGTGATTTTTGTCGCCTTTCAAAATCACTTATCACGGCCAGGAGCGAACCTGCAAACTTGGGGGGGGGGTTAGTAATCCGGCACGTTAACCACCCACCCACCGTGGCAAGCTATCCTAGTAGTAATACGCTCAGAGAAATGGTGGTTGTTGATTAATGTTCTGAACTGGAGTCGATCTTGTATAATTTCCTCTGTAATGCAAATTTCTTGAAGCTCTTTCTATAATTCACTCAGCCAGTTGTTCTTGGCTTTCATTGAGAGAGCAAGGTTAAGAATCCTTTTGGTGAGCCTGTCATTGTTCAGTCTGAAAATGTGCCCGTAGAACTTCAATCGCCTTTTCTTGAAGGTGTCAGTGATCTTTTCAGCATGCTGATAAACCTCATGATCATGAGGCTTCCGTTTCATCCAGATTCCTTCTGAGCAGACTGGACCTAGGATTTTCATCAACATTTTCCCTTCTTGTTTCTTTAAGTCTTTAATAAGAGATTTGCCTCCAACGATCAAGGTTTATAGTGCTTCAGGTTTGATTACTGAGGTGTAATGTCTTAATTTTGCATAATCCCTCGCTATATTATTCTGCTAAGGTCCCATTCTAGTTTTGTAACTTACCGAAAATAAAGGTCCCATTAACATCAACCTACACACATGGGGTACCTACAGGTTCAGCATAACGCAATGCGTAAGCGAAACGCACTCACTTACTCTTTAAATCCCTCACAATTAAATGAAAATGAATGAAAATCCACAGCCTGCTTCCAGTCTCCGACCGGGTCAGGAATGGAATGAATGAAGCCCCTATATAGCGGCGAGGATATGAACTGTGCCGGCTGCCGAGGCCTGACGCACCCCTCTGGGGCAATGATTAAATGAATGATATATGAAATGAAATGATAGTGGAGAGTGTTGCTGGAATTAAATTTTGACAGGGAAAACCGGAGTACCCGGAGAAAAACCTGTCTGCCTCCGTTCTGTCCAGCACAGATCTCACATGGAGTGACCGGGATTTGAACCACGGACTCAGCGGTAAGAGGCCGGCGTGCTGCCGCCTAAGCCACGGAGGCAACCCCTCACAATTAAATAAATACCTTAAAACATGTATATTTACAATGAAATAATGAAAGAATGCAACACGGTAACCATGGTAACAGAATCTCACAGGTCCATCTATTTCTGTAAGACGCAATGCAATTCCAATTATTACATTACTGTGAAAGTTTCCAGTCGGTTATAAGGTTATCACTGAACCAAATTAAGCTGTAAAATTCATCAATACATACAGTATAATGCGCTTAAGGGGGTCAAGGGGCACTCTAGAATTATCTTTTTCACCCGACTATAAAGGGTCTCCGAAAACCACATTTAAAGGTCCTTAAATTAACAGTGTCTGTGATATTCCCAGAAAACTAACTTCACTCTGATATACCTATGAAGGAATGACAAACCCCTAACCACTGCACCAGTAGCTGAATTGATCAAGTCTGATTATTCATACCAAGGATAAATGAGTCATAGCATTCATGATTGAGATTTTGCTAAGTGTACTCTTTACAACTTGAATGAAGCCGCGACGGGTAATGCTAGTCTTATTATATAATATGCTAAGGCAGGCTGTTCCAGATGAGCAGCTCGCCAGTGAGCAGCCGAGTACTCGCCGCCTTCCGTGAGTAAACCTGCAACATGCAATACAGCTCTGCTGTGGGGGCTGCCGTCACTGCGCGGTGAAAACATCAAGACTGGCAGGAAGCGCATGGACTTGTGTTATGACCTTCGCCCAGTGACGTATTGGCTATCACCCCAAGACCCTCTCCAACCGTGCTCCGAGCATCATTGCTGAGTACTCGCGTATACGCATACGCAAACTCATGGATTTGGAACAGCCTGCGCTAAGGTGTATGTTTCACAAAACTCAAGCTCCTAAACCAGAGGAAGTTAGAAGGTGTAGTTTGTACCAAAATCTTCCAAATCGTCTCAATAGTACAGGACAAATGTTGTATTTCTTGAAATCTGAACGGAAATCTATATATTTGTTTATAAAGTGCTTTTAAACAAATAAACGAGACGATAGCCCCTGGCAGAACTGTGTCGCGTACAGCCGCATAGCACTAGTGCCGGGCGGGTAGTCTGCACACATGGGGCGCACACAAGCCATTGTGCAACCAGCAGCAGTGATGAATTGCTCTCTGATTTCATAAATATCGAAAATTTGTTTAAAAAGTGTGTTTTAACAAATAAACATATTTATAGAAGCCCGCATAACACTAAAGCCAGGCGGGTGGTTTATACGCATGCGAGAGTTCTCGCATGGGTCCGCTAGTTATTATTATTATTATTATTATTATTAACAATAACACCAGCTGGACCTCCCATCTAAATAATACATGCGTTGTTTTTTTTTCTTAGTTTTGGCACCAATACTTCAGTGCCAAGTTGCAACAATGTTGGGCGCTGCCACTTTTACCGATGGTTGCTGCCCTGCATCCCTTCCCTCAGAGCACATGACCTCGCCCGTCCTCACCACCACTCGTGCGCAGTCGCGCCTGTTAGATGAGTAGTGTGAGACCGGCTCTCGCGAAAGACAGTCGCAATGTTTTCCAAGCAGGAGCAGAGGACGTGGATAAAAATTCAGTGTGCTAGGGGTCGCAGTGCTAAACAGTGTCACCGAGAATTGCAGGAAGCATGCGGTGCAGCTGCGTTACCGTTCAGAACGGTAGCAAGATGGGTTGCAGCCTTTCGAGATGGGCGCGAACGTGTGGAGCACATGCCTCGATCTGGTCACCCACCAGTAAGTGATGACAATATACAGATGGTGTCCGCGTTAGTAGAGGTGGATCGGAACGTAACGATTCGTCAATTAGAGCAAGATACCGGACTGGCGCATTCAACTGTCCTCCACATCCTGGAGGACTTACTGAAAATGAGGAAGATTGCGTGCAAATGGGTTCCGCATGACTTAACCGACATGCACAAATGGCTGCGATATGACGCTTGTCGTATGCACTTGCAGCGTTATGAGTAGTATTAATCAAACAGATGCCTCCAAGAAGGTCGATTAATTGGCGCGACCAATGGCTACATGTTGGCTAGCCAAGACAGAATCATTCCAACATTGAATTACAGGAGATTCATCTTAAAACAGAGAGAAGTTGAGACAAGTGTCGTAAATGTTGCAAGTATAATGGGACCTAGTATCACATTCTCGGCGGATATTCAGTCTTGTCAAATATGGACTACATTGAGCGCCTAAAACAATGCTGTAATGAACGTGCGCATTAGGATGGCTAAGATTAGATGATTCATCGCTTCCGTATTATAAGCACCAGCCAAAAGATGATTCGGACAATAAAATTCATAGAGAAATCCGTACTGATACAACCATCAAACCCGTTCAATAATGACTGGCACTAAATTGTTTTATCATTTTAAATGATCATGTCGACTTCTTCGTTACGTTGAGGTCTGGCGTTACGTTACAGCGATGGGACGAAATGTACCGAGAATGCACTGAGGTGTGTGACGTCATAGTAACGCTTGAGCTTCCTCCTTTCCCCGCGCGCTCCGGTGAGCGTGACGTCATCCAGCCAGCTACCTCCTTTGACCTTGGTTTGCACTTGCTAATGGAGTTGGAGTTCACGCAGTTCGCTGCATGATCATGAGGCTTTCACCCAGCATTTTTCAGCATTTGTAGCATTTAAAATGATATAAAGTGTAGCCTTTCAAACTGACTGTCACTCTTTTTTCATTCACAGGAACCATTTATTGAAAAAAATCATTCAGATTACATTACAGATATTCCCCGCCAATGTCTGTGCACTTTGTCCATCGTTCTGGCAGCTTCCGTATTTGCGTAACAAACCATTCTTTGGGGGTATCCTGGTATCACTGTCGGACAAGCTTGCCACGGTGGGTGAGTGGATAGCGTGTCGGTCTACTAACCCCAAGATTTCAGGTTCGCTCCTGGCAGTGGTAAGTGATTTTTGAAAGGCGGCAAAAATACGACACGCATGTCATACGATGTTGGCATGTCAAAGAACCCATTTGAATTCAGTAGACCGTGTTCATAATGGCAAAATTAATCTCGGGAGTTTTCGCCAACACAGAGTTCCTCATTTCTCTACTAGAAAGGGCTATATGGTTCAAGGAGCTTAGATATCTAACCTCCTTGACTTTCAGAGTGATTCAAGGAACAACGAAATTCGACATGCAAGCTACCCTCTGGGTGTCAAATTACAAAGCTTGCACCTGGCATCCAAGGCCATACGATATTATTATTATTATTATTACTGTCGGACAATGGAGTTCGTCATTGGTGGTGAAGTTCTTGCCTCGCATGCCGTCTTTCATTGCGTCGAATAGGACATAGTCACTAGGAGCCAGATCCAGCGAATATGGAGGATATATGGCAGCACAGTAATCCCTAGTTCACGAATGGTGGCAAAGGTCTGGTGAATTGGTACTGGCTCCCCACATATGGCTGATAACCTCATATGGATGTTTGAAGCTGTCACGCCTTCCCTCCAAAGTCCACAGAGAGCTTGGCCCCATGGCCTAGCACTGCGCGTTAGCGAGCCTAGCTACCGCTGTCGGTTAAAGAAATAATTAATATGTAAATAAGTTAATTTGGAGAGGATTTGAATCAAAAAGAAAAAGAGTAAAGAAACAACCGATTTTAGGCTGTGTATCCGGAACAGCAAGTGGAAGTGATTTTCGCAATTTGATATTTTAGTTTGGTAAGAACTTACCCAGATTTACAATTTGAAACCTTTCCGGGCCCTTTAGCCCTTCAACTTTTAGAACAATGACGCATCGCCCCTGGAAAGAACTATAACAGCAAACAGACCAGACATTATTCTTGTTGATAAACTGCAGAAGGAACCCTACTAATCGACATCGGCATCCCTAGCTCGTACAATACCCATGTTCCCAACGCATTGCTTTGATAACAGAAACGGAAAGATGTTTCTCCTTTCGTTTAAAACACATTTCAAATTCTGTGTTAGGCAAATAGATGACATTGAAACTGTTCTACTCCACATTGAGTGGGATGAAACAGAAAAAAAAATCCATTTCACAGGAAACAACTTGACAAATATTTAATCTGTCTGATTTGAATTCTTTTGTATGAAGCCTGAGCCAACAATTTTCAATTTCCGGATATTTCACATAGGTGTTGATCGACGGATGCCGTATTAAGTACGTGGTCAAAACACGTCTGTTTACTTTCACAAATCACTAACCGTATGGCTTTATGAGATTTTCTCTTGTGCGGTATTTCGATAATACGAGGGCGGATGGAATAGTCACATTTATTTATTTATTTATTTATATATTTCTATCTATTCGTTACGACCATCTATGGACTACGTTTGACAGTTTTTACGTTATTTTTTGTGTTCACTCTCTGCCAACATCTCTTCATTTTATATTAACTAATTTATTTATTTATTTATTTTATATTAGCAACCCACCCCGGTTTCGCCCGGTATCTTTAACGGTTTACCCAGTGTAAGCTTAAAAGGCACACGGACGGCAGGTCCCAGACGCAATTCAGAAAAGCCGAGGTGAACAGCGAAACTCTAAGCACACATAGCCTACTCTTCTCAGAAGTCTTAACTCGACACGACTCAACAGTTCGATGCTTACCAAAACTGGGGTGATAGGCTAACTAGTAAACTCACCTCGAAACTAGTAATTTCAATTTCCACTGTATGGAGATTGTTGGAAGAAATGAAAACGTAAAAACACTTATAGTGGGCGATGTATTAAAGATAAAGATATGCTCTCGCAAACTTGTTTTGTAGAACTTTTCATGCTGAACAATTCTTACACTCATAGTATAAAGATATTTATAACGGTTTACCCAGCGTACGCTTAAAAGGTGCACGGATGGCAGGTTTTTCTTCAACTCGATTCACTGAAATCGTTACTACTCCGTTTCTTTTGGTCATAAATGAATGTTTCTCAACAGAAACCTTCATCGATAAATCCTTAAAAGAATGGTGAAAACCGCATCAAAATCCATCCAGTTGTTCTCGAGATTACCCGTTACATCCAAGAATCGGCGTCACTATCACACTTTTACCAAACATGTTCAATAATGTGTACTTACAGAGCTCATAGGCAATGCTGAAAATGTCCTCCCTTTCTTGTAACACACACCTGACATCTTCTGATGAAAGAATGTCTATCAACTCTTTTATTATTTACGGAGCCTGTGTCCTCGAATCGTTTAGCGAGCCTCCTAATTGTACTGGCATTAGGCACAGGTCTTCCTGGAAACTTGATTCGAAATTTTCTTCTTGTTTCAGAACAAGACTTCCTGCTTTTCATACACGAATTATGGATATACACACGTTCGCGAAATATGAATTGGTGTCTAGGCATGACCAACATTCACAGTAATCACAATACTCATTAAACGTGAAACACTAACGTCTAAGCTTTGCAGATACACGTCCATATGAATGACAAAACACGTGTGAACTAACGATATGAGTCAGCGGAGCACGCCACCGCCAGCTGAACCGGGTGCGCGCGGCCGGGATCTGCGGTAGTCACAGCCGCCTTAGATTGCCGTGTTTACTGACGCGCACACAGATAATGACCCTGTACTATGTACAGATTTACTTATCTTTATTTTATTTATTAATTTGTTTTATATTTATTATTCAATTGTCTTTTGAGCGGCGAAGTTAAGGCTCTTGACCCTCTCAACCACATATCGTGTTTGTGGATATTAATTTAGCATGTCATCATCATCATCATCATCTTGCACAGTTTCCAGCCACTGGCCGGGTTTGTTTGGAACACAAGCCTCTCCAACGTCTTCTGTCTTCCCACCATCTCTCAGCCTCCACCCTTGTCCAGTCTTCTCCTCTCTTCTTCATGCTTTCTTCCACCCCCTTCAGCCACCCGTCTCTCGGTCTCCCTCTTGGTCTCTTTCCTTCCCACTTCGTCTCGTGTATCCTCCTGGACATCATCTTCTCCTCCATTCGTTTTACTTGTCCATACCATCTAAGTCTAGATTTCTCTATACCATCCTGTAATGGTTCCTCCTTCATTAATTCTCTGGTCCTCTCATTTCTTATTCTGTCCATCTTTGTAGCTCCAATACTGCTTCTCAAGAACCTCATCTCACCTGTCTGTATTCTGCTCTTCTCCCTTCCTTTCATAACCCAGGTCTCCGAAGCATACATCAGGATAGGGACGTAGTACGTTCGATATATGATCTTTTTGCTGTTCTGAGGGACATCTTTGCTCCATATCATGCTTCTCACACTCCTCCGGAATGCTTCTGCCTGTCTCTCCCACTCATTTATTTCTCTATCGTTTCTTCCATTATCTTGTATCAGGCTTCCCAGATACTTGAAACTCTCCACTTTCTTAGGCTGTTCCCCACCAATTGTTATTCCCGTGTAGAAACATTAAAACATTTAGAAGTAAATTACCCTACACTAGAGTTTGCACAAACAAAACACAAATTTACATTAGCCTAATAACTATTTCAATGACGAAACACAATTACACAGTAATTTACACAAATCAGTCAACAGTACTCATCAGGTGATTTGAATTTCGTCAGTTAGGTCATATTCCTGACATTGACTGGTAAGGAATTCCACAGTCTTGAACCCGTAACCACAAATGAGTCGTCCAGTTGCACAACTCGTTTAATCCACTTGTGAATGGGAGATATGGAACTGCGCCCATAATCAGTGGTATTTCCAGATCCTTTTAATTAGGCCGATTGAACTGCGCCCATAGTCAAATCGGCTGTTAGCCCAAGGTCGGTTTAAGGGGAAATGATGGACTGTCTCCCACCACTAGTTTCTGCACTGCTGAGAATAAGAGGTACTGTACTACGGGCCTCCGGGGGTGGCAGCTAATGACACTAACCACTACACCACAGAGGCAAATAATAATAATAATAATAATGATAAAAATAATAATGAAAATCCACAGCCTTTTTCCAGTCATTGGACCGGGTCAGGGTTGGAATGAATGAAGCCTCCATCTAGTGGCGAGGATAGGCATTGTGCCGGCTTCCGAAGCCTGTCGCACTCCTCTGGGACAATGATTAATGAATGACAGATTAAATGAAATGATATTGGAGAGTGTTGCTGGAATGAAAGATGACAGGGAAAACCGGAGTACCCAGAAAAAAAAAACCTGTCCCGCCTCCGCTTTGCCCACCACAAATCTCACATGGAGTGACAAGGATTTGAAGCACGGAACCCAGCGACGAGAGGCCGGCGTGCTGCTGCCTAAGCCACGGAGGCTACAATAATAATAATAATAATAATAATAATAATACAACTCTCTCTAATCCACCATAAATAACTACCCCTGTAGTTTTGTTATACAATAAAAAAATATAATAATCTTCTAAATGGTAAGATTACCTCAAACTAGATTATTAAACATTTGCAATAACAAAACTATTTTAGGTAGATTTCATTAGAAAGCTAACTATTGCAATGGGTCCCATGTTTCGACTTCCGGAAAATTTCGACATATCTTCGCGTTTCACATCCCCCAGACCCCAAAACCACCGTCAGTTCAAAAGTTAATATATATATATATATATCAGTTTCTTGTGGACACGATAACTGCCGTAATTTTGCACCAATCACTTTGAATTTTTTACATAATATGTATCCCTATAAAATCTAGGTCGAGTTCGTTAATGGGCAAAATCAGTCAAAGGGGGTGAAAATGGGGGGCTTTTATCGAAAAGGTGAAATATCGCTATAACTCTCTTAATACATGAAATATCGAATCCCTTCAAAGTTCATAATATGTGTGATAAGTGCCAAAAATTTATGTCAAATAAGGTTTTTGATAGCACCAACCATTGACCAAAGGGGTGGGAAAAAGTGGTTTTTTCGGGAAACATTAATCATATCTCTGTTAATAGGCACAATATCAAAACCGCACTAAATGGACAATATTCCTCCAATAATTACCTAAAACTTTTGTCTGAAAGAATTTTTGATATGACCCACCATTACGCCACGGGGTGAACAAAATTATTTAAATTATAAGAAAATGCCAAGTGCCAAGAGAGGTTGCCATGACAACTTTACTTTTAATTGATAAGGGATGAGCCATCAGCAGTTGCTATGACAACGCCACTGCACGAGATCACATTCAGTCTTCATATGTCTGTGGGAAGCGACTTCGGTATCGGAACTGGTAGCATGCTGAACTTCTATGCCCAAGGTCGCGGGTTCAAACCCGGCTGAAGTCGTCGGATTTACTAAGAGCGCTAAAAAACCTGAGTTTGCTTTCCTTCGGAGGGGAAGTTCCAACGTTCGTTGCGAGTTGCTGATTGAGGTGGCATCTAGTAGCCAAGTTCACAGCTAGGTGGCGTTGACGGTAGTATCTGGTAGCAACATTAGGAACTACTGCTTGGAATTTAGCGTCTGCATTCCTTACCTGAATTACAGACTAACACAGCCATCACAATTCACACCGTTTATCAGGCAGATTCTACACTCACCCAAAGTACACGGGGTAATATGACCGCGTTGTCGCAGCCCCTAAACTGAGGAACCAACCAACATCTCTGCGGGAGATACAATTTTGCGTGAAGAAGTAACAGACCGTTACATAGTTACACATCAGTGTCGAAACCTTGCATAAGGACAGTGTGACCACAAGTATAACAAGTAGTTCCGTGAAGAACTGTATAGCCTATTTTCATATATCCTGCTCATGTTAATTGCCTCTATCAACATACAAAATTTCACTTTAATTGCTGTAACAGATTCGTAGATATTGAGAACCGTCTAAATATTTGAGATGGTCGCCAGGTTGGATTTTTATTTTTGTGCTATTATATTAAGATTATTGTGTACGTGTGGTATTCAAACTTCAATCGCATGATTAGAACACAAGAAGTAAAAACGAGATTTTAAAATTACGCACAGCAGCCATCTTGTGATTATGCAAACGATTGAAATAAATTAGATGCCAGTGGATCTACATTTGAATAAGCATTTAACGTGAAACGTTTCACGGCACTCGGATAGTTAATTCGCGAGAAACGTCCATTTAAATATTTATACTTCGCGTCGCCGCCATGTTGGATTCGTGCTCACCAGGTTACTGAAAGTCCTATAGGTGAACATATGTTCATAGTCTCTATGAACATAAAAATTTCAGTTTGGTTGCTGTAAAAGATTCATAGATATTGAGAACCGTCTAAATATTACGGAAGCTTGCCATTTAGGATTGTTATACGTATAGGCCATAGAGTTATGTACCATTCAAGGACACTTATTGCCTAGGTTCATTATTCAAACTTTCACTTCAATCGCATGATAACGACACAAGAAATAAAAACTTAATTTTAAAATTTCACACTGCCGCCATTTTGAGGTTATGTAAGCAATTGAATTAAATTAGATGGCAGTACATTACAATCTGCAAAATCATTTACTGTACCACATTTCACTGCGCTCAGAGAGTTAACTCACGAGAAAAGTCTATTAAAATATTTCAAATTCGCTTGGTCGCCATGTTCGTTTTGTACTTTAAAGGTTTATGAATTATACGTAGGTAAACTTGTATCAGTACCCTTTATCACCGTACAAAATTGCAGGGTGATATCTGTAATAGTTTCGGGGATATAGAATGTCAGTGAAATATTTCGCACAGCCGCCATTTTGAGGTTATGTAAACAATTGAACTAAATTAGACTCCAGTGCATTGCAATGTGTATAAATATTTGCTGTACCAAGCTTCATTACGTTTGGATAGTTAAATCGCGAGAAAAGTCTATTTAAAAGTCTCCACTTCGCTTGGCCACCATGTTGGTTTTGTAGTAACCAGGTTTTTGAAAGTCTCATAGGTGAACTTCTAGTAGCACCCTTTATCACCGTACACAATTTCAGGGCGATATCCGTTATAGTTTCGGAGATATTGAATGCTAGTGAAATATTTCGCACAGCCGCCATGTTGGATTGGTGAGACGTAACAAAATTTGAAGGGCACGGTCGAGGTCGCCGGGAATAGTGCTATGAACTTACCGAGTTTCACTGAAATCGCTCCAGCCGTTTAAATTTTATTAGGGACACACACACACACACCTCACACACACACGCACACACACACGGACAAAAGGTGATCTCATAAGCCTATTTTTTCAACATTGAAAATAGGCTAAAAATGGACTCCAAATGACAAGAAGGTTACCGTCCCCATAAGACAATAAAATGTTTAAAATATGTTTAAAATGAAGAAAAACAAAGTTAATTAATCTCCAATTATAAAATACTTTCACGCGATAAATGAGGTCTGATCCTTCTACGAAAACCTGCATATTCTGCCTATTTTCGCCTATCTCCAAGTTTGTCCGGTGAAATCTACCTCCGCCTTCCGGCGTGCCGAGAGGACTTTTTTAAAATATGGTTAGGTTGTTGAAAACATCCCAATGTACCAGTTAATGCTAATATTGCTAGAACAAAAATTAAATATTAGTCTGTTTTGAAAACTGTACCTGTTTTATGTATCCCAGGCCAACACTAATCTCTTGTTCGCAATCTGGACGGTTTTTGACTTGTTCGCAATCAAGACACAACCGATTTGAAATGAGTCACTTAAAATTCACACCACTCGATACAACATAATTCGGTAGAGGGGTGGAGAGAGGGAACCTACCTGACCGCTCTCAATGGGCGCAGTTCCACTGCCGCATTTAGAAGTTTGATGCTAATGACCAGGGTCATTAGTGAAGCTTGGGCGCAGTTCCATACAACCCTTGTGAATAAGGATCATGTCGTAAAATTATTTATTATATTATTTTATTTTACTTTATTTTATTTTGTTTTATTTTGTTTTGATTTTTTTTTACTTTTTATTTCTTATATTTTTAATTTAATTTTGATTTATTTTGATGTTTTGTTTATTTTGTTTTATTTTGTTATGTTTTATTTTGATTTTCCAGAAAACAAACACAAAACCAAAACCAAAAAACATGAAGCAAATAAGCAACATTCAAAAACTAAAGCAAACGCAGGAAACAAAAATCAAGAAACAAAAAGCAAAATTCAAATAAAAAGCAAAAGCAGAAAACAAAAACACGAAAGAAAAACGAAGAAAGAAAAGCAAAAAGTAAAATTTAAAAGCAAAAGCACAAAGCAAACACAAACTCAAAAACCAAAAACACAAAGCAAAAAGTAAAAAACAACAAACACAAAAAAGATACGTGAGGCAAAGTGCAGAAAAACGTTTCTCATGATTCTTATTCACAAGTGGATTAAACGAGTTTTGCAACTGGACGACTCAAATGATTTGTTTAACTACACCAGGCGGAACGTAAAAATATATAACGGAAACAATACTACGGAAGAGGCGATTTCTAAGCCTTACGAGATGTCAATACGGGTTTCTGATTTCTTCCGGCTGCGTTCCATTATTTTTGTTTTATTGATTTGTATAATGAATTCCTTTCTCAAGATGTCAAACACTTGCGCTAACCATTACACTACGAGGCGGTACTAAAATGTCAGACAATGCAAAATAATGAACAATCGACAAAAGCTAAATAGACCGCTACTGAGTTCCAAACAATGTGTGCGACCAGCTCACAAAAATACAGCATTACACACACATTGACCATCGCTCCATCACGCTATGATCTGTCACTTCCTGCCATCGAGGTGCAAATTTACACGACACAACACATCGCGGAAACAGTCACCGAACAGCGCGCCGCGGGAAAATTACACACACACATTTGGTGGAAAAAAGGACTTTTTATCACCGATATTTTGCATACCGATACACCCCTCCATACAATCAGGGCCGTATTTCTAAATAGGCTAAGTAGGCTGCAGCCTAGAGCAGCAAATTTTCAGGGGAGGCAGTTTGGCAATTCATTCAAAAGCTAAGATGAAGTATTTCAGACGTTAATGATATTTTCCGTATGAATGACATGTTACTTAAAACTATGTTTTAGTCCATCTACAGTTTTTCCTGCCTCAGAAGAGTTAAGAACTCTCTGCGAACTAGTATTTCTGAAACACGGTTAAACTCACTTTCATTACTTTGTATTGAGGCAAATACAACAAAAACACTTTCATATGAGGACATTATTAACAAGTTTGCCATTAAGAAATCTCGCAAGAAAGCTATGTAAATTTGAACATCAAGATTACGTGGGGTGAGTTGTTTTAGAGAAGTTTGTATTTTTTCTATAAATAAACCAGTAGACTAATTAACAACATTTTGTGTACTTTCATTTCACCATGTAGGACAACTTAATTCAAATTGAACACAGTTCTTCAATTACGCAAAAGATAGTCATTAGCATTAATATATAAAAATATGTGTAAAATAGTGATCACTAATCTCCAAGAAAAAATGAATTAAATAAGTTCGAAACCCATTTCATTATTTAACGAATCTTAAAAGAAGTAAGAAAAAGAAGACAAGTAGATAACTAATTTCAGTATAACATTTATTATGTAAGCCATTAAAATTGTAGTTCTATCTAAACTAAATGAACTTTATGTTTAAAAAAAGATGAAAACGCCAATGGAATCTATCATTTTGTTGTATAGGCTAAAACAAATGAATTAAGCAAATATAAACTATAGAGGGGGCGGCAAATGGACTTAAGCCTATTGGCGGCATACTCTTAAATCCGGCCCCGCATACAATGTATAAAAGAAAGGAAATGCTATGCATCATTATAATTATTCTTTCTTTCTTTCTTTCTTTCTTTCTTTTTTTTTCCGTTATGCCCATGCATAGAGAGTGTTGGAACTTGATAACGTTTGTCTTCTTCTTCTCCCAAAATCCCTTCATGAACTCACTGTGTTGCTTCTTGCGTTCTTCTGTCCATCCTGTACCAGTATTGCAGCTAGATTTAAGTGAATGTAATTGTAGGTTTTATGGCAGCAAAAGTAGCTTCTTCCAGGAATTGCCGGGGAGTAGCCATGCTCTATGTACCTAGCCCAGTAATAGCATTTTGGCTTTCTCGTGAAACGGGTTACGGAAAAAAAATGAAAGGAAAAAAAAGTGCTTTTTCTTGGCGGTATTTTCAAGATGGCGGAAAACGCACAAGGAGGGGGAGGTCGAAAACTAGGATTTTTCACGAGAGGGGCAAAACATAAAACATACCTGAAAATCAAAATTACTTCACCTTTTGCAAGCCAACCCCCTTTTGTTTTCGGCTATCTCTACTGGGTTAAACATGGTGGTTCCATTTTAAATTATGAGAGTTTCTTTATGTTTTAAGTCTAAAAATCACACTCCATATTTCTCAGAAAAGAAGTTGCGTGTTACCACTGTGTGATTGGCTAGCCACTCTTGTATTTGGGTTACTCCGTCCACAGCCTAGCCCCTACAAAAGACGGGGTTCATGGGAGCTCTGTGACTCTAGCATTACTTGGAAGTGATAGAAGCCATTTTTTCAGTTCTATTAAACAAAGCTTTTTAGTCGGCCAACAAAAAATGGTGCCCAATTACTTTACGAGGGAAAACAAGTATTTATATACACTAACATGAAAGATATTAGACTGTATAAGATATTTATCACAAAATAACACGCTTGTATGTACAAAAATAGGGGGTGATTAATTGGATGACATGTTTCGAACGTCAAGCGCTCATCTTCAGATCCTGTTAACTTAGGCTTAACTAGTGTACGATGTTTATGAATTACACTTATGTACAAATAGCCTGTATATATTTATAACTTACAATGTTTACATAAGTTAGTAAAAACTTGCGTAACGCGTCAAACTTATTTACAGACAGTATAGTTCACTTCTATGGTTGTTGCGTTATTATTATTAATAATAATAATGTAATCCAAGTTTCTCCGGGTAGTCCGGTTTTCCCTGTCACAAATTTCATTCCAGCAACACTCTCCACTATTATTTCATTTCATCTGCCATTCATTTAATCATTGCCCCAGGGGAGGGCGACAGGCTTCGGCAGCCGGCACAGTTCATATCCTCGCCGCTAGATGGGACTGCATTCATTCCATTCCCTGACCCAGTCGGTCAATATAGTTTAAGTATGTTGCCTGTGATCTATTGAATAATTATTGTGAATAAATTCAGGAATTATGTTGTTCATTCTATTCTAAATGAACCGTTCCTATTTAAACAGGTGGCATATTGTATGTGGTTGTGTACATTGCACTATAATGCAATAAGGTTATTTAAACGTATCTGTTGTTCGAAAACCTTAGTCCTATGGCATCCGCTCCTGCTCATTCTTGACCTCGGACTGAAGTCTGTGAAATTTGTTATCCCCTAACTCACTAAGGTGCAGCACTGTAGGTGTAGTTCTGGGGACTGTGTTACGAATCGTTACACCTAAGAGTTGTCCACGCCATCTGTTGTCACTTCTTCAAACCTTGTTTGGTTGTCATGAGCTGGCAATGATCTAACCCAGGGGTCTCCAAACTACGGCCCGGGGGCCACATCCGGCCCGCGGACAGATTTTGTCCGGCCCGCGGAGAGCTAGCATACTTGAAAACTCCTTTTAGAGAACATATTTTTTTATAGCAAATTAAATTTAGTTTACTGAAGTATTCTAATTTTATGTTGAATAATTATTAATATGACATCTACATTGATATGGTCATGGGCTAACTACTCATAACATTGTTGTAGGCTTATTTTTATTGTTTTTGTGATAAGTTGGATAAAGAAACACAGAATTGTAATGAGTAAAGACATGTATAACATGCAGACATATGAAATACTAATGAGATTTATGTAATTGAGATTTTCCACTGACAATAGTTTGTAGTTGTGGACTAATTCTACTTGTACCAATTATTAAAAGAGATTTAAGATGCTCATCAGTTAATTTAGATCTGTAAACATTTTTTGTGTACTTCATTTTGGAGAAGGTCTTCTCACACAAATAAGTAGTACCAAAAACAGAAAACAGCCCACGAGCAAATTTATGCAAATTATCAAATTGTGTCAGTGGAAGACTCTTATAAAATTCCAACAAAGATGAGTTTTGATATTTGTTCTTAATTATATCACTGCACTGTAGTTCAATCATTTCCATTTGAAGTTCCGGGGCTAGGGTTTCAATGTCAGTATCAAAAGGATCCTGAAAAATCTTAATTTGATTCGCAAAGGCATCGAAGTCCGAGAAACGAGTATCAAAATTTATTTTCAAAGCACTCAAAGTTTCGATTGCAAAATCGATAGGAAACTCAGTCTCAGTGGTGTGGCTGAATATTTCACATGTTTTAAAATGTGAAAAACATTTACTTCGTAGTTGTGATTGAAACAGTATCAATTTCTTCCGGAATGATTTGATATTAGTGTATAAATCAGGAAGATGCTGGTTTTCTCCTTGCAATCTCAAATTCAGTTCGTTCACATGTTTTGTCAAATCAACATACACACATCAAAAAAAGTTTTGCATCACCTCGGTTCCCAGATCTCCGGCATATAGACGTTGACTGTGTATATTGTATCCAAGATACAGTCCCTTTGACTGTTCATAGATGTCACTAAAACTGCTCAAAGATGTAAACAACCATGCATGAGCAGGGCCTATTAGACGGAGGGGGTACGACAGCCGATCAGTTCCAGTCATTCCACCAGGACGAAGGTACGCTGCTCATGTTGTCTGTAGTTCTACCATGCCTAGAAGGTCAATACCGCAGTTCGATCGCGTCCGCATTGTTACTTTGTGTCAAGAAGGGCTCTCAACAAGGAAAGTTTCCAGGCGTCTCAGAGTGAACCAAAGCGATATTGTTCGGACATGGAGGAGGTACAGAGATACAGGAACTGTCGATGACAGGCCTCGCTCAGGCCGCCCAAGGGCTACTACTGTAGTGGATGACCGCTACTTACGGATTGCCGCTCGGAGGAACCCTGACAGCAATGCCACCATGCTGAATAATGCGTTTCGTTCAGCCACAGGACGTCGTGTTTCAACTCAAACTGTGCGCAATAGGCTGCATGATGCGCAACTTCACTCCCGACGTCCATGGCGAGGTCCAGCTTTGCAACCCCGACACCATGCAGCGCGGTACAGATGGGCCCAACAACATGCTGAATGGACCCCACGGAATTGGCATCACGTTCTCTTCACCGATGAGTGTCGCATATGCCTTCAACCAGACAATCGTCGGAGACGTGTTTGGAGGCACCCTGGTCAGGCTGAACGTCTTAGACACACTGTCCAGCGAGTGCAGCAAGGTGGTGGTTCCCTGATGTTTTGGGGTGGCATTATGTGGGGCCGACGTACGCCACTGGTGGTCATGGAAGGCTCCGAAACGGCTTTACGATACCTGAATGACATCCTCCGACCCATAGTGCAACCATATCGGCAGAATATTGGAGAGGCATTTGTCTTCATGGACGACAATTCTCGACCTCATCGTGCACATCTTGTGAATGCGTTCCTTCAAGATAACGACATCGCTCGACTACAGTGGCCAGCATGTTCGCCAGACATGAACCCTATCGAACATGCCTGGGATATGTTGAAAAGGGCTGTTTATGGACGTCTTGACCCACCAACCACTCTGAGAGATTTACGCCGAATTGTCGTTGAGGAGTGGGACAATTTGGACCAACAGTGTCTTGATGAACTTGTGGATAGTATGCCAAGGCGAATACAGGCATGCATCAATGCAAGAGGACGTGCTACTGGGTATTAGACGTAGTGGTGTGTACTGCAATCTGGACCACAAATGCTGAAAGTCTAGCTGTATGATGGTACAACATGCAATGTGTGGGTCTCATGAGCAATAAAACGAGCTGAAATGTTGTTTGTGTTGATCTCTATTGCCTTTGTATTTAACGGTTCCGGAACTCTTGGAACCGAGGTGATGCAAAACTTTTTTTGATGTGTGTAGATTGCTAACTTCCACAGCCATGCGTTGTTTTGTAATTCAGTAAGAGGGCGATGCTTTTCATTCAAAAAAATTTCGATCACTGCTCGAAGTTAAAAAAAAGCGCTGAAGAACTTTCCCACAACTAAGCCAACGTACGGCAGTATGACGAGGTAAGTCATTTTCTCCAATCTCTTCAATAAATATTCGGAATTGTCGGTGATTCAGCCCAAAAGATCTCATAAAATTAACAGTTGATATGACTGGTTTCAGAACTTCAGACATATCCAAACATTTTCCGCACAAAGACTGTTGATGAATGATACAATGTAAGACTAATGGTTTTGAACCACCGTCATTTTCTACAGCCTTTGAAACAAGAGCGACCACTCCTTTATCTTTCCCACTCATGTTTTTGCCTCCATCAGTTGTAATACATTTCAAGTTTTTCCATCGAAGGTTCTTTTAATTAATGGCCACTTCAACTCCTTTAAATATATCTGTACCAGTAGTTTTGCTATGAATACTATACATATCAAGAAGTTCTTCATGCACTTCATAGCTTTTATCTACTCCTCGATTATAAATCAACACCTGAGCAATATCTGACACATCCGTTGACTCATCCAAGGCCAAAGAAAACCACTCAACATCTCCATTTTTGGCGAACAGTTGAGAGGATATATTTTCAGCGATATTTTCTACCCTTCGAGCCACAGTGTTTGCTGACATACTGACAGTTTTTAATAAATTTACCTTTTCAGGGCACATTTCTTCGGCTGCTGCAATTATGCATTCTTTGATCATTTCTCCATCGGTGAATGGTTTTCCACGTTTTGCAATTTCAAGAGCCACACGAAAGCTGGCACGAGTTGCAGCCTCTTGTTCGGATTTGAGTTTTGTAAATGAAGATTGTTGCGATTTCAATCCACGCTTCATAGCTTCGAATTTTTCTGTCCGCAAACTTCCTGTATATTTTGAGTAATTTTGAAAATGTTTTGTTTCATAATGACGTTTAATGTTATATTCCTTGAGAACGGCTATGCTTTCATTGCAAATCAAACATAGCGCCTTGTTACTGGACTCAATTACGAAATACTGAATGTTCCACTCATCTTTGAATTTTCTGCATTCACTATCAATTTTTCGCTTCTTTTCCATACTACTAAATCACACACAAAAGCAACAATTCAAATCAAAATACTGTTACAAAGATGTCTTAAACTTAAACACGCACAAACACGTTTTAAGGAGGTACGCACTATTTTATTTCACAACAGAGTCATAGGAACTGACTTGTGGTTGCGCAACTAGCCTTCTTATATATTCCAATTACTGCCATCTAGAAGTGAGTGGAAGACACCAGAACTCTCTCGAACCAACGAGATTACTCTGTACGTGCTATTAGCGCCATCTGTTAGCGATAGAAGGTACTACCTATTTCCGCTTGTGTCCACCAGATGTCGTGTCACGTTACTCCTCATGGCTCGTACTCTACGACTAATCTAGAAATTACAGATAATGACAGGAAAATTAATAATATGCAGTGTTGCCGTTTTGCGGACTTTAGTCCGATTTTCAGCCTTTTTTCAACGTTGCGTACTTTTTCGGACTTTTTTTCATCAGTGGACTATTTCACTTTTTACCACCGGCAACAATGATAATATGGTTTTGGCCCTCGGAACTTTCTGGAGTAATCAGTATTGCCCTAAGGCTGGAAAGTTTGGAGACCCCTGATCTAACCCATAGGTGGGCAATGAGAGAGCACAGCTCCTGGAGCTAACTGCATGAGCGAGAGCGGAGCCAAGGAGCCGGGACCAGCTGACTGTTCGCTGATAGTTTGTGCTCGAACGACTAGATGGCAATATGCGCAGTCAAGGCATAAGCATAGGTACAGCATTGTACCGGGCTGAGTAGGCCTATATTATGTGTACGGCTGTACGCTAAATATGAATCACGAACAAGCTTAGCACAATTTTTTTGAACAGTTTTCGCAAACAGATTTCCCAAACATGCACAAAATAACTGTCAAACTTCTATCAATGTTTGATTCAAAATATCTGTGTGAGAAACTGTTCTCTCTAATGAAGTTAAATAAATCTCCAAGAGGAGCCACTCCCGACGCACATCTCACTGCCGTTCTTCGAATTGCAAGTGCAAGATTGATAGCTCCAAATGTAACCCGTCTGCTTCAGCGAAAGGATACGCACACCTCCTCATCATCTGCAGAATGACAGTTCAGATATGTAAGAACACATAGGCCTATATTTTTGTTTACGGTGAATGATATTTATTCATGTATTGATTTCTGTACTCGTACAGCAAGTTTTCGTTCCTTGTGTTCTAAACAAGTTGTTAGGTTGGCGTATTGTCCTTTCAGGACTATCGGTAGTGGACAAAGGAGTGTGTACTTATCAGGTGTCAAAGTAATTATTTATGTTTCCTACACAGAACCTAATAAAAGGAATATAATTAAACGTATGTACGTATCGCCATAATCTAATCATCTAATGCACAAGTAGGCCTATAAAGCTGTTGTAATACGCCGCTTGTAGCAGTAAGCTGTGCAAGCAACTACAGTTGTATTTTCCAGAGTTGGAATCTGAGAGTTCGGCGGAGAACCGTTGAACTAAACGCAGCGTTGCCACGTATGTTACTACCGAGCACATGCGTAATTCCACCCTCCCGTTCATTTCATCATGCTCATAACATCATTAGTACCGTTATTACATTTATTACATTTTTACTCAGATGGTTTTCAAAAATCTTAAACAAAGCAATGTTTAAAACAGTTCGGTGCACACTGTAAAATAAAATAATAGCCCGTCAAATTGAGGAGAGGCTTAAAATATTGTAATGAATAGCAAAATTACGAATAGCCTACTATCATAAAGCAAAAATGTTCAAAGCGAAACGACAACACGTGATTGTTTCCGTGTTATTTAGGAATTTATATCTCCTGTAGAATAAGTTTCAAGGCACAAGAAACACATAAATGTATTACAAAATATACGTTCATTGTATAGGCTATTAACTCACGCTTTAGAAGACAGAAGCTTATCACTGGGAAGAGGCTCTATCCCATCCATATCATCATCCTGCCGGTCCTCTCCGTCACTGGATCCTGCACTGGTGGACGAGGAATCGCCGAGGGAAATTATGAAGTCGTCCACAGCTGTGTCAATAACACCTTCACGTTCCCGCGCTTCGCTTACTACTCTTTCCACATGCGACACCACCTTCGCCCCGTTTTCAGCTGTCAACACCTCATCCTAATCGCAACCTATGCTGCCGAGACCTGTACCAGGGAAAAAGTTGTCCATCCCCTCGCGACACCACTAGCAAACAAAACGAAAGCTATCGGTAACCTTAATCTAATTCACACGAACCTAAGCTTAAACTTAAACTAACACTATATAAATAAATAACGGACACTAATGAATTATAAATATAAGTATAAATCCTACACGAGAAAGTAATTAACTAATTAACTCAAAACAATTATAACGCAGCAAGGTCAGTGTGCACTCTGGGGGCAACCAAACAAGCGACTGGTCAAGCGTCAAGCACGTGGCCAAATAGCGTTTCTCAAATTGGCAGCGCTGTATGGTTTCCATGGCAGCAAGCCTTGCGTGCGATCTAGTCGTCAACTGTTTTTGCCCAGTGGCGCCGAAATGTCAGATTCCAACTCTGGATAATACAACTGTACAAGGTTAATTTCGGTGAGAGCGCATACTCGGCTCTTTCTCCTGCTGGAGCGGGAGCGCTGCTCAATGAGCCGAATTGTGCCCACCTCTGATCTAACCTGTGGTGAGGTATGCCAATATTGTAAAGGACGATCTCAACTATTAACGACCAATCTCGCATAAACTAATGCGACATATTTAAGCGCTCCAGGTCTAATTGGGGTTTCTTGAACACGTTAAAACTGTCTAATTTAGGCCTTGTTTTATTCAGAATATGGTACAATGTCCATCCTTCCCGCTTAGTATTTTTCCCATGATGAGTTACCATTACTCACATTTAACTTGTAACAGCTCGGCCAGCTTCTATTCTAAATACTCTGTATATAAATGTCCACTAATAAATACCAGCATGCACCAGATTGGCCTCATCATTTCATTGAATAAGATAGCAATCAGGCGCGTGGAAGAATCCGTAAGGATCATAGCTTAACACAAAATACAAAGCTAAACACGTACGTTAAGCTAGAAAATTAACACTTAAACCCAAAGGGTTAGCCGACAATTTAAGACGTATAGACAGGAAGCTTATTTTCTATACAAAGATGAAGCGATAAATGAAATGCACAACTCCCTGCTATGTAAAATCCTTCCAATGAACATAAGTCAAGATCACCTTACCTGTGTTGAGTGCTGCCGTTGAATGATTGGGCCGCAAATGAACCAGACACGACTATTGATTCTGAAAAACAAAACAAAAATAATAAGAACACAATAACGGCAATACAGGTTGGTTGGTAATAACGCGAACCAGGTATAAGAGCGTTAGAGGATTAGTCATACTAATAAATAATTTGATAAAAGAAAGTCGATATCTCGCGCCGGTGTCATCTTATCAGCCGGCGAAGTTAGCCAATCATATCGCGAATTCAAATAGACTTTACGAGGCTCAAAACCGGCGCCAATCGAAGAACATAATAAAGAACGTTACTCAGCCACACTGAGGAATATCGAATCATGAATATGTTTTTCACTGCGCAATGAAGTATCAAAGTGTTGATGTGGGTAGTATATGCGCGCATCCCTGAAAATAAATACATGTATGGCCTGTTTGGTCTACGGAGGCTCATTCCAGCTAACGTGGATTGTTATTTATTTACTTATTTATTATCAAAAATGTTAACCTTCCTAATACCAAGATTAGGAACACACACGGTTTACCCAAACCGAATATTGTGTACTTTTCCATATTTTATTTTAAAACATAAAATATTGCCTTTCGCGGCCGGTGCCTACTGTCGACCAAAGTAGTATGTGCACTCGAGTTTGAAGGTTGTTTGTGAAGTAACCAATAGACCTACATAAAATCCAATAACATCATCATTTTCGTCGTTCTATTTTATGTTAGTTCATGTAGGTTTGGAATATTTAATTTATATTTTAATATTTTATATCGCAGTTGGAACACAAAAAGTGCACGTTTTTAAGCGTGTTTCAACCATGCGTCATATTTAAGAATGATTATCTCAAAAACCCGTCATCAGATCGAATCCAAATTTTAACACAATAAACATTGGAATGTTGTATGACTGGTTTATTAATTTCAAAATTGTGTGTGTCCAAGAAACTAAGTTGTTATCATTTTTGTAAGGTAACTTTTTCTCGGCTCAGGGTGGTTGCAAAATGTAGTTCTTGGTTGCGTTGTAATCGTTATACATCAAAAAGTTATGCTGTATGACTGTGAAATACGTAAATTAATTCACTTATTGTATATAGGTTTGTATTTGTACGAGGAAATGGCACATGGTTCACCAGCTAGCCGCTCTCGGGAACAGCTGTACAGCGTTGCCGTAATGGTGCCCACACGCATCATGGCGCGTCTCGCTCGGAGGTGATGGGCTCCTTCTCAGCAACGCTGTACAGCTTTTGCTGGAGCGGCTAGCTGTTGAACCATGTGTTATTTACTCGTACAAATACAAACCGATTTAAAATAAGTGATTAATTTACGTATTTCACAGTCATACAGCATAACCTTTTGATGTATAAGGATTACAACGCAACCAAGAACTACATTTTCCAACCACCCCGAGCCGAGAAAAAGTTACCTTACAACAATGATAACAACTTCGTTTCTTGGACACACAAAATTGTGAAATTAATAAACCAGTTATACAACATTCCAATGTATATTGTGTTAAAATTTGAATTCGATCTGATGACGGGCTTTTGAGATAATAATTCTTAAATGTGACGCATGGTTGAAACACGCTTAAGAACGTGCACTTTTTGTGTTCCAACTGCGATAAAAATATTAGAAGATAATTAAAAATTCCAAACCTACATGAACTAACGTAAAATAGAACGACGAAAATGATGATGGTATTGGATTTTATGTAGTATATTGGTTACTTAACAAACAACCTTCAAACTCGAGTGCACATAATACTTTGGTCGACAGTAGTTTATCATCTCGGTTTACAGGGAGCAGCGTGGCGACAATGCAGGGCAACAAAACACCTCTGAATGGCAATACCCGTTCGTTTGAGTACGGACACCACCTCGTACCCACCCATGATTAAGGCTGCTGCAATGTCAGCCGAAACGTCGGAAAATAATCGCCGATATACGACGTGGCTTCATCCTGTAAGCCTAGATGATAAATCCAATATTGTCAACTTAATATCAGATAAAATTAATCATGGCGGCTTCGGTGCCGTAGTTGGTAGCATGCTGAGCTTCTGTGCCCAAGATAGCGGGTTCAAATCCGGTCGAAGCCGTCGGATTTTTTAAGAGCGTTAAAAATCCCTCAGTATGCTTTCCATCGGAGGGGAAGAAAAGCCGGCGGTCCCATGTCATAGATTTATGGCATGTTAAAGAACTTTCCACTAATTACACCTGTGGGAAACTAAATTGTATAGGTTAAGAATGTAAACAACGCTCTTAGGTTGCTACGTTCGTTGCCAAGAGCCGACTGCGGTGGCGTCTAGTAGCTAAGTTCTGAACTAGGCCTAGTAGTCGTTGACGGTGGCGTTTGGCGGCCGAAGTAGGAACTATTTGAAAAATTCAAAGTTGCAGTCCTTACTTCAATTTAAAAAGAAGATCAGATACACACAATAATACAGTCATCACAATTAACACCGGTTATCAGACGGATTCTACAAACACCCAAAGTACACGGGGCTACAAGACCGAGTTGTCGCAGCCCCTAAACTAAGGAACCAACCAAAATTAATTATGCTCATGATGTGAAATACTTTCACAGTCATCAAGAGACCAAAGTCACTCTGAACTTTTTTTTTTTTTTTTTTTTAGGCAAAGCACAAGAACTGAATACATTTATTTTTTCGGATTTCCTGTCTTTCTTGTTTGCACACACATTGCACAATCTAATGGTGGAACTTGTTTCCATCATACTTTTCTCCACAAGTTGGGTTCTCCTAAGTCCCGTCAAGTAGGCTTACTCCTGATCAGGACTCGCGAGTTGTTTCAGTTTTTTGTGTCTGAATGTTCCTTTGGCTGTATCATGATATTCAGTAATGTTTATTTAACAATTCATTCATTAACATTCATTCGATGTTACCAATACAACCTGTTATTTGTAACTCTTCTGTCGGTCAAACTTACAACAAGCTCTCAGCTGAAAACAATGTAGATTTTGGAATGTCCTTGCTAAATTATAGAAGACAATTACACTTAGTTTTAGATGCCAAATGATTCACTATAACGAATATATTCAATTTAGCTGCTATTAGTTTTAAGTTTCACTTTCTTACCATCTTCTTCTTCTTCTTCTTCTTCTTCTTCTTCTTCTTCTTCGTCGCGAATGGGTCTCTTAGGACCACGCGGAATCAACAATGGTTAGCCTTTCTTGCAGCACAGTACTCCTTCATACGCAACGAATGGGTTTGCTTCCGTTGTGCAGACCAGATATGGTGGTATGGCCGTCTTTCTTCCTCCTCGAAACCCCGTGTGAGTGCAAGTGTTCTGATGATATTTCGGTCTAGGAGATTTGGCGATCCTAATTCTGGCAAGTCTTTTTCAGTCTGTTTGTACCAATTTGATCTAGTTGTTTTGTTTTTCAAGTATGTGTGAATTTTGTGAGTTAGTCTATTTGGGTCCATTCTTTCCAGGTGCCCCAAGAATTGGATTCGTCGCATACGCATTTTGTCTGTGATTTTGGAGATGGTTTTATATATTTCAGCATTTGGCTTTGGAAGATGAACACCATCTCGGCCCTAAGATTTTCCTCATTATTTTACGTTCCTTCACTTCCAACTGATCTCGAAGTGTTCTATGTTGAAGAGTGAGAGTTTCTGAAGCATAGAGAGCCCGATCACTGTTGTATAATGTTGAATTTTGCATTTCCAGGAAAGACTCTTTTTGTTGTAAGTATTTTTCGTTAACTGAAAAGCAGTTTCCATTTTTTGAATTCTTGTTGTAATGGATCTCTTTTCATTACAATTGTCGGTAATCCATGCACCCAAATATTTAAATTCCTTCACATGAGATATATGGTCAGTACCAATTTCAATTTCAGATGGGGCATTCTTTATATCTGTCATAAATTTTGTTTTATCAAATGAGATTTGCTTTCTTACCATCTATTGTATTAGTAACTAAAGATATGAATCTAGTTTCATTGCGACTTGAACTTGTGTATATTCCTTGTTAACAATTTGTTTTTTATTTAAATTTTTAATTTTTAACATTCAATTTTTAAGTTTTAATTTTCAATTACCAATTTTTAATTTTCAATTCCTGTTTTGTATTCTAATGTAATTTTTTTTGTATTCTAATATATTTTTATCTTGTATTTTTTACATGTATTAACTGTGTGTAAACAATTGTTTGCCACTGTAATTGGGGCACTTCCTTGTTGTGGCAATAAATAAATAAATAAACACGAATTTGCCCAATGACTGGGTGGGGTACCATGTATATAACATGAGAATAATGAGTAAAACACTCTTGGAATGCGTTGCAATGCCAATCAAAGAAAGTGTTGGCGTTGTAATTTCGTTTGTTAAAGTGCTTTTGGATAAACAATATTTTTTTTCTCTTTCCGTAACTGCCTAGAAACTATTGTAAAATGGATTTAATAATTCAGAAACTTTCGTGGGAGCGTGCACAACAACTCACCAAAATTCCATCGTAATCGGATGAATGGTATATGAACGCATAAAGGACACACACACATACATACAAACTTCACGTAACATTCAGTTTTACATAGAGATAGTATAATAGGTCAATAGAGATCATAATTAATGTATGTAATTTCTTTCCAGGAATGTTATTTACTTATTGTTCATATATTATATACATTGTACCCCGCCCAGTCATTGGACAAATTCATGTTGACTGACTGAAGACTTAAAACTGACAGTATTTAACAATGTGCCGTGTATGAAAAAAAAATTAAAAATGTTAACGCATATAATAATTAAACAAGTAGTTCCGTGAAGAACTAAACAGTCTATTTATGTTAATTACCTCTATCAACATACAAAATTTCAGTTTGATTGCTGTAATAGATTCTTAGCTATTGAGAATCGTCTAAATATTTCGGATGGTCGTCATGTTGAATTTTCATAAATGAAGATCATAGAGTTATGTACCATTAGATGAAGATTTTTGCGTAGGAATATTATTCAAACTTCAATCGCAAGATTAGGAGCAAAGAGGAAAACGACATTTTAATATTTCGCACAGCCGCCATCTTGAGGTTATGAAAACAATTGAAATAAATTAGATGTCAGTCGATTCAAATTTGTGTAAGCATATACCGTGCCAAGTTTCACTGCACTCAGATGGTTAAATCGCGAGAAACGTCCATTAAAATATTTAAATTTTGCGTCGCCGCCATGCTGGATTTGTGCTCACTAGGTTATTGAAAGTCCCATAGGTGAGTTTATGATAATAGCCTTTATCAACATACAAAATTTCAGTTTTATTGCTTCCATAGATTAGTAGATATTGAGAATCGTCCAAATATTTCGGATGGTCACCATGTTAGATTTCTATACATGTAGGCCATAGAGTTATGTACTATTAGATGCGTACGTTCGTTATTCAAACGTTGACTTCGATCGCTTGATTAGGACACAAGATATGAAAACCATTTTAAAATTTCGCAAAGCCGCCATCTTGAGGTTATGTAAAAAAATGAACTACATTAGATGTCAGTGCATTACAATTTGTGTAAATATATGCTGTACCAGTTTCACTGCGCCCGGACAGTTAAATCGCGAGAAAAGTCTATTTGAGTGTTTCAAATTTGCTTGGCCGCCATGTTCGTTTTGTAATTAACAGTTTTTTGAATGTCAGATAGGTGAACTTCTAGTAGTGCCCTTTATCACTATGCAAAATTTCTGGGTGATATCGGTAATAGTTTCGGATATATAGAATGCCGGTGAAATATTTCGCACAACTGCCATGTTGGATTGGTGCGACGTAATAAACTTTTTAGCACACAGTCGGGGTCGGACAAAATAGTACTATGTCCTTACCGAGTTTCATTGAAATCTCTCCAGCCGTTTAGATTTTATTATGGTGGGGGGGACAAACACATACGGACACATACACTCGGACAATAAAAATAGGCTAAAAATGACAACTTGGGTACACTTGTACCCCTCTTGGTATTAGGAAAGTTAAGAGAATTTATGGCAGGATAGGGGTAAAGGGGAAGCCCCACACACATGGGATTCCCTTACCTGTTAATGATGAAAACAAAAACATGTGATGGTAGACAGCATAAATTATTTACATTTAGATGTTTAACATTCATTCGTACTTTCTGGCTTATCGGAAAAAACAAGGTCTAATTTCATCAAAATCACGCCCCTAATAATTGCAGGAAACACAAGAAGCTTTGCACCGACACTAAACAATATGCCCACAAGGTCACAAGACTTACGCAAGATGTAGCAAAGAAAGGGAAATAACCAACGTTGTTCACATTTCACCCTTCAGTATCTGGCTCTTTATTATGTAAAATCTCAACCCCTTTTCAACCCTACGTGCCCTACTTCCCTCCACGTATTGACGATAAGAAACCACACACAAATAACGGGATCAATATTATTCTATAGCGCAGATGTAATTCACCAAGCCCGTCAACCCAACGGATCACAACAACCTTATTATCACAATCACAGGATATATTCAATCCAGCGCATGAATAGGCAACGTTAACAAAACTCGACGATAGAAAATGATACAATAAGAATTGCGGAATTGAAAATCTGAAATATTCAGTGTAATAGTTTGAAGAGATTTTATTTGGGTACATGAAAAGCATCCTGTTAACATTTCGCAATTTCAATTAAGTCCCCTAATCAGATCATTTTAGTAGACAAACTATTTCGTATGTTGTGGTTATAGCAAAAGCTCTGTACGGTAGCGGATATCCACGGATAAACCCGCGGAAATCCGCAAAAGTTTTCGCCACGCGGAATTAGTGGATAAGCTGCAGATAATGTTTAGAGGAAATTTGTGGATAGTTTTTAGAATACAATGTTGAACGGTATTTTCAGCCTACTTTTGACGTTTTGCAAAAATGAGGAAAAAGTAGACTTATGAGATCGATCCGGGGAAATGTGTGTGTGTCTGTCCTTCTGTCTGTGTGTGCCCCCCCCCCCCCCCCCCCCCACCCGCTATCCACTCCTAACGGCTGCAGCAATCGAAACCAAATGTGGTATGACTAAAAATATACAGTATATCTGAATATCTCAAACCCATATTTGAAAATGATGTCAGTGCCACCAACTGCTGAAAAACCGCACTTGAAATTTGAGCTCCGTGTTGCATATCTTGGAAGGTATGCATGGGAGCTATTCCAAAATTAGCACACATATAGACAATAATATTTCAGTTCAATTTCCAGGAAGCGATTCATAGCAGTGTTGCCAAAATGATTCTAAGCCTGCTGATAGGTCCAATTTTAAAATGCATATTACTTCTACACTATCAAGTGAATTTCAACCAAACTTCGTATGTACTATGTGTACATAAACAAATATGACTGAGCGTATTCTTAAGAGCCACCAAGGCTGCCAACTGTCAATAAATGTTCTCTCTATTCGGTTATCCAAATACCAATATGTCAGAAAGTATGCACACGTATAGTACCTGACATTCTAGATTCATTTGGAGTAACAAACATACGTCAGTGCTACCAACATAATTCTAAGCCTGCTGATAGGACCAGTTTTTAAATACATGTACCTTCTATAGTATCAACTGGATTTCAACCAAAATTTGTATGTGCTATGTGTAGCATAACAGATATGACTATGCGTATTCTTAAGAGCAACCAGGGCTGCCAACTGTTAATAAAAGCTGTCTCTATTTTTTACACTAATATGAATATATCACAAAGTATTGGTACGGCTGTGAGTTTGTTTTGTCGCTCGCCGCATGAGTCACAGCTCCCCCGGGCTGTGTGTGCTCTGCCTCAGTGTATCACGTGCGCGTTACGCAACGGGCTGCGAAGTGAAAGGGATGGTCCAGAATATTCGTGACCAAACCAGTGAAGGAAATGTCGAGAAGCCGTGTGCGCTGGACGATTCTAGAATTCATTGAGTCACCAGCCTGCTATATAAGCGGCTTCAACAGTGAGGGGACCGAGGTTTCTGTGGGTGTGTGTTTCCGAGCTAGTGCGTGTTTTCCTGAGCGACAGAAGGGTGGTGACGAAGTGCCGTGCGAGTTACGAAATCCAGTGACATTGTTTCCCAGCCTGTGAACAGCGTGCAGCAAGTGATCGTAAGTAACTGTAATTGGTGTACATAAGGGAGAGGAGCAGGTAGTTTCTGTCAAGGCCACCGTACTCATTAAGACGGTTTAACTTCTGTGGTTTGTTGACAAGTGAAAGGGCCAAGAGCGCTCAAGGAAGAGACTTGAGGAAACTGGAGTAAGGTTCCAATTGCTTGTATTTGCTGATGAGTAGTGTACCTCTTCCTGCAAGCAATAAAGCTAACTTCTCTTTAAAGCAGTAATTGGTGTTGTGTTTTCTACCCTCCGTAATCCAGTTAACAAAAGTGCCACTAGGGGGTGGCACGTAACAGTATAAAAGCCAACTGCTCTAAACTTTGCACACATATAGTACCTGACATTCTTGATTAATTTGGAGTAACTAATATACGTCAGTGCTGCCAACATGATTCTAAGCCTGCTGATAGGTCGAATTTTAAAATACATGTAACTTCTATACTAACAAATGGATTTCATCCAAAATTGGCACAACAATAGCTCATACTATTTCAGATTATTTCTGACAAACACATGCATGACATTGTTGCCAACATGATTTTATTCGTGCTGATAAATCCAATGTCTAACTGCATGTGACGTCCATGCTATCCATTGGACTCCAACCAAATTTTGTATTCTGTACCTTAAGAGATGGAACTAAGAATAGATTTAATCACCAGGGCTGCCAACTGTAGTGCTCTATTAGGCTACATTATACCAGGTATATTTCGAACTAATTAGAAATGTCGATATTACCAACTTAATTTCGTCATTATCCTAGATAGGTCCATATAGATTAATCATTGGCATGAATCTTACATTTTAAGAAATGTAGGCTCTTTAGTTCGCCACGGAACTTCTTGTTTTACAATAATATTATTTTTTGCTAAGATCTGTGTCTTTCACGTTTTTTGTTATTTCCCAATTTGCTTTCGCTTGGATTGTACAGGAGTCCGGGAATGTTCTCCGCAGCGCCTACATGCGTCCGCGAGAGCTAGCTACAGAAGTTACGTTGGCAGCACGGCTGCCGCTTGCATCATATTCGCCTTTCACGAAATGATTGCCGGCGGTCGAGATGGGAACTATTCTTTGTTTACTTGTGTCGCACGTCAGGCTATTTCGTTGACAGGTACAGTTGCGTGAGTAGGATATGACTCAGCTCAAGTAGCCTCTGTCATCGTTTAACTGTCCGTGGTGACATGAGCTTCTCTGACGCGCAATGCTGCTTGACTTACGTGCAGAATGCATTCTGTCATCGTTGAGTTCCCTAATAACAAGCAAACAGTATACTTTGTACTCACCACAGCCATTCATAACAGATGCTGGAAGTGCTGATGACACATACGCTCGCTTATTGCAATACACACTGACGATTTCGACAGACCACAGCCCACACGTGTGGGATTCACCCTGTCAAAGACACCGTGCTACCAACTAAACCGATGAGGCAACCACTCACAGCTACTGCTCGGTTCCAAGCTCTGTGAACTTGCGGGATGAAGGGCAGAGGCAGGGTAGGAGCAGGTGAGAATTGAGAAGCCTGTCGACAGCCCGTCGTGTTACCTGACATTCTCATCTATTCCAATACTGCTAACGTGGGTCTTTTCTGAAACCAGTGTGGCGTTGGGAATGAGTGACTGAGTCACCGACTAATGTATTTGCTTCTGTTACTACGCAAGGACCGTGAAACCTCATCACTCGTCACCACCACTACTCATAGTCTGCGATGCACATTCCTCTCAGGTCCACGCAGCTTAGACCCGAGCAGTACACGTAACCACTGCGGAGAACATTCTCGGGCGCCCTGTATGAGAATAATAGTGAAGTGAGAGAAGCCAGTCATGGAAATACCCTCAATTAGTGTTGACTTATGCCAAAAATAAGTCCTTAATATCTGCACTTGCCTGGGTGGGTATATCCGACGACTAAGTAAGTAATATTATCTTATTAAAACCGCCAAGTCAAACACTAAAGAAACGTTTAATTGTATTATTAATCGTACATGTTTCGGTATTTCATTGATACCTTCCTCAGCGTGATTGATATTAAAACTTAAAACTAGTTAAGAAAACTAAAAACAAATGGATATCCTTACAAAAATTGTTTTAAATAAAAAATGGAAAAGCTTGCAAATAATTTACAAGTAGTTCCGTGAAGAACTATACAGCCTATTTTCATATATCCTGCTCATGTTAATTGTCTCTATCAACACACAAAATTTGAGTTTAATTGCTGTAACAGATTCGTAGATATTGAGAACCGTCTAAATATTTCATATGGTCGCCAGGATGGATTTTTATTTTTGTACTATTACATTAAGATTGTTGTGTACGTGTGGTATTCAAACTTCAATCGCATGATTAGAACACAAGAAGTAAAAACGAGATTTTAAAAGTACGCACACCAGCCATCTTGTAATTATGCAAACAATTGAAATAAATTACATGCCAGTGGATCAACATTTGTATAAGAATTTAACGTGCAACGTTTCACGGCACTCGGATAGTTAATTCGCGAGAAACGTCCATTTAAATATTTACACTTCGCGTCGCCGCCATGTTGGATTTTTGCTCACCAGGTTACTGAAAGTCCTATAGGTGAACATATGTTCATAGTCTCTATGAACATTAAAAAAAATCAGTTTGGTTGCTGTAAAAGATTCATAGATATTGAGAACCGTCTAAATATTTCGGTAGCTCGCCATTTAGGATTGTTATATGTATAGGCCATAGAGTTATGTACCATTCAAGGACAATTATTGCCTAGCTTCATTATTCAAACTTTCACTTCGATCGCATGATTACGACACAAGAATAAAAACTTAATTTTAAAATTTCGCACAGCCGCCATCTTGAGGTTATGTAAACAATTGAATTAAATTAGATGGCAGTGCATTACAATCTGCAAAATCATTTACTGTACCACATTTCACTGCGCTCAGAGAGTTAAATCGCGAGAAAAGTCTATTAAAATATTTCAAATTCGCTTGGTCGCCATGTTCGTTTTGTACTTTACAGGTTTATGAAATATACATAGGTAAACTTGTATCAGTACCCTTTATCACCGTACAAAATTGCATGATGATATATGTAATAGTTTCGGAGATATAGAATGTCAGTGAAATATTTCGCACAGCCACTATTTTGAGGTTATGTAAACAATTGAACCAAATTAGACTCCAGTGCATTACAATGTGTACAAACATTTGCTGTACCAAGTTTCATTACGTTTGGATAGTTAAATCGCGAGAAATGTCTATTTAAAAGTCTCAATTTCGCTTGACCGCCATGTTGGTTTTGTAGTCACCAAGTTTTTGAAAGCCTCATAGGTGAACTTCTAGTAGCGCCCTTTATCACCGTACACAATTTCAGGGCGATATCGGTAATAGTTTCGGAGATATTGAATGCTAGTGAAATATTTCGCACAGCCGCCATGTTGGATTGGTGAGACGTAACAAAATTTGAAGGACACGGTCGAGGTCGCTGGGAATAGTGCTATGAACTTACCGAGTTTCATTGAAATCGCTCCAGCCGTTTAGATTTTATTAGGGGGACACACACACACACCTCACACACACACACACACACACACACGGACAAAAGGTGATCTCATAAGCCTATTTTTTCAAAATTGAAAATAGGCTAAAAATGATAGTTAAATGATGCTATGAAAATAAACTGCCTACATCAATACTCCAATAATTTTGATCGAAAACTGTAGTGACAGAAGATGTCGCTGTCAGAAGAGGAAGCGCAAAGGATGTAGGTCAAATTGTCGCCTCAAACGGAACAACAATTTTGTAATACAGTTTTCCAACCTAAAACTTCAGTCGATTCCCAACTTAATGGCCCACTCTGTTGTTTTAGTTGTTTAATGGGGAACGCAATGTGAAGGCTATTTACCAAACACAGCAATCAAGCATATTACACAGTGTCGTCTTCAGGTGGAATACTGTTACGGTATTACCTTCTCCTAAATTTCGATGACTCAGTTGGTTCTTATTTGTTGGCTCTTTCTGCTATATTATATGTGTATTGGACAACACAATGTGCAGATCATCTATTTAAAAACGATAAAATAGCATGTTGGTAGATTGTGACAACAAACAAGCAAATCAAAGTATACTTTAGTGTGTGGCTGGGCGGTTTTAATAAGATAATACTATCAGTCAACACGGTTATTAATTATTACCATTGCCATGATGGTCAATGTTTACGCATTTTAAGTAAGTAATAACAATAATACATAGGTAATAATAATAACACCTGGCACTACAGCCCGTGAAGAGCCTAGGCCTACCAAGCGACCGCATTTGGCCTGCAGGTATTGCAGAGTAGTTAGTAGAAGGTTCTTTTACATGCCAGAAATCTATGACATGGGTTTTACTTCCTCTCCGAAGGATGGAATACTGAGGGATTTTAACACTCTTAAAAAATCCGACGACTTCGTCCGGGTTTGAACCCGCGATCGTATAATAGTGATCATTAACTAATACATGTAATGTTTTCCAGGAGTATCATTTACATATTATATACATAGTCCGATCTTGGAGCAAATGACTGAAGAGTTACAAATAACAAACAACAATACATCTCTCGACCCCGCTTTGTTTAAAGGTTATTCACTCCCTGCCCGTTTTATGTATCTAGGATAATCCACAAATTGCTCCATCTTGGAAACGCGAAGAGCATTTTCGTTATTTCGTTCCCGTTAAAAGTTGGTTGGTTGATTCCTCAGTTTAGGGGCTGCGACAACGCGGTCATGTAGCCCCGTGTACTTTGTGTGTGTGTGTAGAATCTGTTTGATAACCGGTGTTAATTGTGATGACTGTATTAGTGTGTGTTATCTGTTTTTTTTAAATTCAAGTAAGGACTGCAGACTTTGAATTTATCAAATTGTTCCTACTTTTGCCGCCAAACGCCACTGTCAACTACTACTAGTTCAGAACTTAGCTACTAGACGCCACCGCAGTCGGCTCCTGGCAACGAACGTTGGAACCGTAAGGGCATTACTCAAAGATAACCTATAATTTAGCTTCACCAGGGTGTCTACTGTAAGGATGAAGTAAAAATTAGTTACTTTTTAGGTACCTTTTAGTTACCTTTTAGTTAATTTTAGTTACCTTTGAATTCAAGATACGTCTGCGGTCTGCAAGCATAGGCGCTCATCACGCGGTGAAGAAAAAAACAATGAACTGTTTTTAAAGAGGTTTTTATTTATCGTATGGCTTTTAGTGCTGGGAATGTCCGAGGACATGTTCAGCTCGCCTGAGTCTGTAGCTGCTTCCAGCGGTCACCCTTAGGGTGAGCTACAAGTTCCGTTCAATTTCAAGTTGCTACCAGATATCAATGATACCTAGTGGTGAACGTTGGAACTTTGATAGAGCGTTCCGACGAAATCTAACCTAACAATTTAGCTTCACACAAGTTTAGTCTGTGGAAGAATCATTTACATGCCATAAATCTTTGATCTGGGACCGCCGGCTTTACTTCCCCTCCGAAGGAAGGCATACTGAAGGATTTTAACGCTTTTAAAAAATCCAACGACTTCGGCCGGGTTTGAACCCGCTATCTTGGGCACAGCAGCTCAGCATACTACCAACTACGCCACCGAAGCCGCTTTAAATGAAATTCACATGATGTTATAAAAATTTTAAAAATAATAAATATATACTAGATATTTAATATACAATGAGTTGTTACAGCTAATATGTCGTCTTGTGCACAATATGTTGTTATAATTACGGTACCAAGAGGTTGCTCTGCTCTTGACCATTTGGCGAGATTTCCTTCATCCCCGCGGTAGGTCGCGAAGAAATGTAAGTTACCGGTATGCGATGTTACGCGATCGTCACCGAATTCTGTCTTCGCAGACAAATACGGAGAAATATCGAGATGTTACACGATCGGCGCTGGTCTCAGTTGTTTGATGAGCTTCCCGTAGTTTTCACGACAGAACACGGAGAAAAATCGCGATTTAGATAATCAATGTCACTTTTAGTCATTCGACGAGATTTCCATTGTCCTTGAGGTCGGGCACAAGAAAATATAGCATTATTACGCAATCGGCGCCACTTGCTGTCCGTTTGACAAGAATACAGTTGTCCTCGTCATTGAATGCGGAAAAATTTCGCTATGTATCGCAATCGCTACCGCTCTCGGCCGTTTTACGTTGTCCTCGAGATATTATGCAATCGTCGCCGCACCCGGCCGTTCAACGATTGTCTATCTGTCCTGACAGAATGGCGGAGGCATGGGCATGGTTAAAACTCACGAGTAGTTATGAACATGTTGTTCGGTTGGCGCCGTGATTCCCTTTGTCCCTATGCTGTGGTTGGAAGTTCATCAGTTCAGGGTGGATCACGAGGAGGATTTAGTATTTCGATGCTACGTAGGCTGTCATTTTTAAGTGGGTTGATGCACTTCTCGCTCCCCGCACGCTTTTAAGTATACGGTCATGGGAAAAATGGCAAGTAGGTTTCGTGACGGGTGCCCCGTGATGGGTGCCGAATCACCTTTGACAGGATTCTCGCAGTCCTCGTGGTCACAAGTTCACGATATGGGATGGGTTTTATGATATTACGCAACTGATGTCGATCTCGGTCCGTTTGACGAGACTCCCGCAGGCAAGTCGTGCGGTCAGCCGGCCGTCTTGTGGATGCGATTTTGGAGGATGAACGTTCGAAGTAGGTACGGTATCGAATATTACGATTTATTCCGAGAGTATTGCACGAATAATACGACAAGAGGGCAAGTTTTATTTCAACTGAGAACCACAAATTATCTACAAGTTATCGAAATAATCGGTTAGATTAAATATCAGATGGAACGAAAGTTCGAAGGAAAAATCGACTTATAACGGAATTTCGAATTAACCATACTGGATGTCGCAAATTTACTAGACATATTTTTTAAATAAGTTATATGTATTTCGAAGATTTTTCGCAATTTTTTTCGAAACGGTAACATTTCGCAAGATTGCGACATTAAATTGTTTCGCGTTATTTCTGGACTTCAATTTGACATTGTTTCCAAATAACAGAAATGAGATATTTCTTTTAGGTTCGGAAGTATTCGCGAATAAACGTCTCGCGAGAAGTCAGGTTTCCTAATACAGTAACACAGAAAAATATTTCACACGAAACTTAAGTCTTCTTAATGCCGAAAATATACATTGAACCGATGTATACCACTCAAGGTAACCTCAGTATGTATTTCCTTGAGGTCGGGCACGGGGAAATGTAGCTTAGTACTATGCAATAGGCACGGCGCCGCTTGCGTGAAACTCGCAATCTCTGAGCCTAGCGGCGCGAGTTTGAACGATTCAACCCGCCTTCAGAAAATTTTCGTTACCCGTTTGTAAAATTCGTTACTTTTTCGTTACTTTCGTTACCCATTTGTAAAATTCGTTACTTTTTAGTTACTTTCGTTACTTTCGTTACCGGTAGACACCCTGTTCACACAGGTGTAATTAGAGAAAGGTTCTTTTATATGACATAAATCTATGACTTGGGACCGCCGGCTTTACTTCCCCTCCGAAGGAAGGCATACTGAGGGATTTTTAACGTTCTTAAAAATACGACTACTTCGGCCGGGTTTGAACCCGCGATCTTGGGCATAGTTCAGCATGCTACCAACTACGCCATCAAAACCGCTCCCGTTAAAAGTAGCAGCGTTAGTAATGTCGTTACATGTAACGCAGTTACTTTTGCAGTAACAGGGAGGGGGTGGGGGTAAGGACATTAAATACTGTACGAGGAAGTGATTATAAGAGGATTTGTGTTGAGAGGATGTGCCAGTACCAACGAAGGGTTGGGGGGAAGAAGCAGCAGACACAAGAAGAGCCCTCGAGGGATACAGGAGAAGTGTGTGTGGGTGTATGTTTTGTCTTGTTGACGGAAGAGCGTGTCACTTTTCACGACGGCGAGGGAGTGCTTGAAAACATTTGAATATTTTTTTAATCGATAGTTGCACAGGATTTTTAAGTACACATAATCGTGAAAGCTTTATTATAATAAATTACCATTTATAAACATCGAAAAGGAAGGAAGAAAAAGTTTCTCAAAGTCTCAAAGCGCTTAACCCTTTAGAGGGCAGAATATTATTGAACATATTTTATTTGTATTTATTTTAATTTAATTTTAATTATTTTAGCCTCATTCTAATTATTATTAATTTTAATTTTCTTAAACAATTTAAGGTACCGTATTCATCGACCCATCCATTAGTCATTTTCAAGAAAAATTTCGAATTTTATTTATTGTCTCATTCGACAGTATGTCCTCTCTAGTTTCCAGAAATATATAGTTTATACTAGTTTTATTGTTGTTTAGCTCATTTATATTCACTTTAATGATCGGTGTGCACGCTTTTCAGCAGCTGTCAGTTTGACGCATAGGTGTAACAGATAAAGCACGCATTAATCTGGCTTTGAAACAGTTTACTCCAGAACTAAAACAATGTAGGAGATACTCACGGGTAGGAGAATGCAGAAGATTGACCTAAAATCCAAAGAAAAGGCAGCTTTAAGGAATTGAAAAGTAAGACTCTTCACTCTAAATGTGTACCTCAACTTTAAGTTACGATTTCTCTCACTTTTTTTTTTTTTTCAATATTTGTCTTGACATGGGCAGTTAAAATGTCCACTTGGAATGCATATATTAGTTTCATTTAAAAACTAAAATATAGACAAATAATGCAGCTATGTTGTAAAGCAGAATAAAACTGTTCAATTGAAATTAGGCGTCGCGCCCCCCACAATTAATATATTTTTTCAATCAAAATAACGTAAATTGTAAAAAAACTAATATATTTGCCTCAATCAATGATACTAAAACGATTCTGCTATACAACATTATGAACATACAGGAGATCAATTTGCGACAACAATGACTCAATTAAGTTGAAAAAGAGCAAAGATATTGCGTCCTAAAAATGCACGTTAATTTTGTTATTAATCCTTAAAAAAGACCCCCCAAATTTATTTAATTTTTCTTTTTTGGCAAAAATCCGCTAGTTTATATTCTTGGAATCAATGATAGGCCTATCAATTTCAAGAAAAGAAAATAACTTGCATACCTGCCAACTTTTGAAAAGGGCTATCAGTAAAACTCACGCGCGACAAAAAAAAATCTAACGATTTTCGACATACCCCGGCTTGACGAAAATAATAATACTTCTGGGCTACAAAATACAATAATTCATGCTTTAAACAGGATACTTCAATGAAATCATATCTACTTACATGATTTGTAGATGAACATAACAATCAAGAAGAAATCCATGTTAATCAGCAGCAGGCGTGGTGAATATTGGTTTGGAGCAGACATAACAGGACTTCCTTGATAGATTAAGCTGATATACGATAATTGAAAAAGGCTTTAAACAATAAAACTTGTTTAACGTAACACAGGCAAGAAATAATATAATACACACTGCAAATCACATGCTAGTTCGACTTTTAAGTCATGGTTGTGGCCTTTTTAGCTTCCTGCAAAAAGTCTTGAGAAAATGTTTTGTCATAACAGGGACCAGAACTCCTGGTCTTCAAAATAGAAATAGACTCCAGAGATTCATTGGACATGGATGACCTGAACTGTGTTCTATTTTTCTTCACAAAGCTAAAAAAAACATTCACATTCTGCATAGCTATGGGGTATGGTGAGAATAGAGAGCAATACTCTAGAAATTCGGTTATACTTAAGAAGTCCATCGGCTCCACGAATTCTTGATATTTGTGCCCAACTGGAATCACTTGCAGCATCTTGATGTGCAGCCAAAGTGTCATCTACCTGAAGAGCTGTGAACTGCCTCTGAAGCTCATTCACCACCTCATCTGTAGTTTCATTCTCTTCCTTGCATAACATGACAGGAAACTTTTCCAAGAAAAAACGAATGGAAGATAACTGTGCATCTTCAATTTTGTCTAACCTAGCAACTTGAGCATTCTTTAACACGTCATCCTTGAGTGGAAACTTGTTGATGATGTAGTCACAGGCAGTATAAAAGTAGTTTCTCACTGATGAAAAGAAAAGGAATTTATCTGTATCCGGTCCGTTCTGAAGGCACTTAACAACTTCAGATGACGCATTTTTTGCCATTTTATTTACAATACATGTCGTTTTCGTGCGACCACAACTATATTTCTTTGCAACTTCTGATGTGGGAAACATCTTCTTAAATAAAGCACCAGCATGATCAGCCGCACTTAAGGGCACATTGTGTTCCACCAAAAAGGAAGTAAACAGACACTCGGCCCTAATTACGTCACTGTAAACGTTTCCAGACTTAGCAAAAAAGGTGTTGATTTTCTTGCTATCTTCTTCGATTTAACATAACTAATGTGTTTACCGCACTTCACATGATTACTTAAATCGTTTTTTCCACCATATGCAATATTAATATCACACCCACATACCGTGCAAAAGGCAAATTTTTCTCCCTTTCTTGATTTTAGTATGCACGGAAAATCAACCGAGTATGATTCTTTAAATGTCTGGAAGTACTGTTTCTTGTTGGATTTGTTCATTCTCGATATCTACTAAAACATCGAAAGGAACCTGGATCACTGAACGTCACATAAAATTATAACATAAAACAATTAAGACAGCCAACACTTCATTAAAACATGTCAAAACACACCAACCATTAAATGAACACGACGCCAACCTCGTGAAGAAAGAATATGCACATGGTAGAAAAAAAACACACACACACACGTGGAACGAATGTAAATAGTCCAAGGAATAGAGGAAACTGCGAAGCACGAAGTTATAGCACAAAAACTCGAACGCTTCATTAAAATATGCCATAACCTTAAAAGACGAAAACATTCAAGGAACACCAACTTCGCGAACAATGAACAACTAACGTCGTCAAAGAATATGGTTTACATCGCAACGAGCGAACGGAGCGGAACAAAGAATATGCGAAGCAGAGCCTGTCAACACCTAAGATTCACATGCAAGAACGGTTATCCCGGCTTCAAATTCAATTACAAATGACGACACAACCATCACACGGTTAAAAGTACGAATCATATCAAAGAACGAGTTCTCGACTATCGTGGACTTGCCTTCGACCCACGCAAACAATCGATTGTACGGAAGTGGGCGGTATTATCGAATGTAAATTATCGTTTCAAATTTTTGTCCGCGAAATCGTAAAATGACACCGTTCATCCGTAAAACCGTAAAATGCTGCAATTTCCGTAAATTTTACGGATAAACCGTAAAAGTTGGCAGGTATGAACTTGTAATGAAATGTCTTCAGTAGTGTCTATGAGTACCTTAATGTCCATATTTATTTTGATAATACGAGTATAAATATTCGTAAATATCCGTCGAGATTCTGTCGCTTGCCTCCTTCATGTTGGGAATTGTGTGGACTCAGCATTTGATCTCTTCTCAATAACGAATCCCAAAGCTTTGAAACATTGTTTATCCTGAAATAGCACCTACAGATAGCGCACGGGTATATGTGAGATCATTTTGTTATTTTGGTCAAATAACATAAAATTGGCTGTTACAAAAGCTTTAAAAATTAAAATGTATCGTATTATCAACTAGATATTCTTGAAATTCGATGCGTATAGAATGTCAACGGTAGCAAATCAATGTATCCCAAATAGAACAATCATGACATCTTGCGGAAAAGTTTCGCATAAGAAATCCCTTAACTGAACAGAGAGCTGGATTAAAATTTCCGTAGATGTGGATGACGTTCTGGTGTGTTCATGTCAACAACAGTATTCACTAGAATTGTCGGCGAAATCGTTCGATATATTGCTCTGTGTAGAAATTGGAGTTGCGGATGTTAAGGTACAGTGCTATTTATTTTGCAATATTGCCCAGTTGGTTTATGCAAACATCAGGGACGGTGCACACTTTCCATGTCGGTACAATAACTTCTGGACGTTGATTTCTATATTTCATAGTATTTTCTTGTTACCGTAAAGGTTTGTGTCGATTTTGTCTTTGTGTGGGGGATTGTAACTACAGTACAATGGTTGATCCAATACACGTTGTCAACTTTCAAATCTCTGTTTACTGGTTTAGGAACATAGCTTTTTGTAGCTAGTAGATTTCGAATATTGTATTTTGTAAATATTGGTTTTTCCCATTGTAAATAGTGGATTTTGTAAAACGTTTCTTTTTTTTCTTCTTTTTTTTTTGAATAGTGGCAACACACTTGGACCTTTTGCTCTTTAAAACCCCAGTGCAGCCCTAGTTTATTTTTATTTTTATTTTAAATTTAACAGAGTTGGTAATTTGAAATTGAAATTCATGTGTGACATGTTGGATTTTGAGCGCATTTGCTTATCTATCCTTACCTAATTGGTCAATGAATGAGCTCTGATTGGTTTAAGAAACTGTATCATAATGAAAAGTAGTACTATAATGACCCCCATTATGACACAGTTTTCTGACATATAATATTTACATTTCGACATTGCCGAACATAAATTTTTATAATATTTTTAAATCTCAAAATTAACATTATAAAATTATTATAATAATAAATCGTATGACCTTAATTATTGTTAAGTTTTACAAGCAAATTTATTTTTATTCTAAGTTAATTCTTCTTATCATATTTTGTTTTTTCACTGTTTAATTTTCATTGTCATTATTTAAAATAAATAAATTTATCATTCATTCATTCGTTTATTTGCAATGGGGGGTGTGTCCCCCGGTGGCAAATTGGATATACATCACAAATAAATAATTATACATAACAATTCAATAACAATTATACAACAATTAAACTGGAGTATTTACACAAATAGTCAGTCTTTTCTTAAACACACCTGTATGTTTGGGAAAAGGCTCTAAGACTACGGCAGGTAGAGAGTTCCAATTATCAATGGCACGGTTTACAAAAGAATATTTACCATAATTTGTTCGCTGTGGTCGGCCCTTAACTTTGAAAGGATGGTCGCTCCTACCCAAGTAAGTGGGCTTTCCTAATCGTTTGCTAAGCTCACCCCATGCTGATTGATTTGTATACGTGTTGTACATAGCGCAGAGTCAAGATTTCATCCTCCTAGCCTCCAGTGATTCCCACCCAAGTTTCTTTAACATACGGCTCACACTGCTCCTGGGATTAAAGTCACTGAGCACAAATCAAGCGGCCTTTCTTTGTACCATTTCCAACTCATTGATGAGCCCCACTTGATATGGATCCCAAACCACCAAGGCATATTCCAGAATAGGTCTTACAAGTGACAAATAGCCTAATTCTTTAGCAGAGGTACTACTTCCTTTTAATACCCTCATTACAAAGTGCAGGGATTTGTAAGCTTTTGAAACTACACATCCTACATGACTACTCCATTTCATATCATTCCTTACGTGAACGCCCAAATATTTGCAAGAATCTCCTTCTACAAGTATTTCCGAGCCAATATTATATTGAAAATCCTGCCTTCGCACTTTCCCTATTTTTAAGAGACTACATTTTCTTGTGTTTATTTTCATTTTATTTACAATCGCCCACTTATAGACCAGGTTCAGGTCCTCTTGAAGCACTGCATTGTCTTGTGAGTCATGTATCTTTCGATATATTACACAATCATCCGCAAACAATCGACAGTCACTGCGAATCCCATTTGGTAAGTCATTTATAAACGCCAAAAATAACAAAGTTCCGATTACGCTGCCCTGAGGGATACCCGACGTAACGGTAATTTCATCCGAGAATATGCCTTCGACTTTCACTTTCTGGGAACGACCCGTCAAAAATTCTTGGATCCATAAAATTACTCTTCTATCAATCTTCGTCGAAGCTAATTTATGGAGTAGCATGTCATGCGGCACGACATCAAATGCCTTCGCAAAATCTATAACCACGGCGTCGACTGAAACTCCATGGTCTAACGATTCGCTAATGTCTTGAAAAAGTGATAGCATCTGACTCTCGCATGAGTAACCTTTCCGAAATCCCACTGTTCCCACTGTTCCCTCAAGTAGTCGCAAATGAGATGCTCCATCTGTTTACAAACGATGGACGTAAGGCTAACCGGCCTGTAGTTGCCCAATTCAAGTCTGCTCCCTCCCTTAAATATTGGGACTACCGTAGCTCTCTTCCAGTCATCTGGGATTTGCGCATTGTTTATGGACACATTAAACATCACCTCCAAGTATCGTGCCACGGCCCTACCTCCTAGTTTAAGTACTTCACTAACAATATTATCAGGACCCTTTGATACATTGAAACGTAGTTTTTGTATTAGTTTCACAATTGCTGACTGGTTTATTTGGAACAGGGGAGCCCCTGATTCGTCGTTAAGGTCCAACACACAGCTATTGGATTTATTGAACACACTACCGTAAAATACAGTTAATTCATTAGCAATGGCCTGTTTCTCAGTAATTAATTTACCGTCACCGGACATTATCATCGGCAAATTATTTGAATTTCCCTTCCTTCTCCGAACATAACTGTAAAAAAATTTCCACCCATCACCTCCCGAACCAAGTAAACCTTGCATATAACTGTCATGAGCAGCCCTCTTTTTTAAGACGAGCTCTCTTGATAAGGACTTAAATTTCAACATATACTTGTCACTATCATGTCTTTTATTGTATAATTTCCTAATTTTCCGTTTTAGACTCCTAATTTCTCGTGTGTAATACTCAGGATCGGGGTTTTGTTTCAGCAATTTAAATGGGACAAATTTATCAACAGCGCTATTTAAAATTTTCAAAAAGTTAGTCCACAGGATATTAATGTGATTTCCTTCCGGTGCCCATCCAACAAATAGCTCATTCAAATACCCCTGAAACTTGCCCTGATCCGCCCTGCGATACTGGAATATGATCGTTTTTGCTACATCAGAGTCTAATTTTGTCACCATATCTAATATTTAATTCAACCCCAGAATGGTCACTAATTCTTGGTACTTTCAGAAGGTTAATATACAGCTCTACAGGCCTTACGAGATAAACATCTGAGGTATTATTGTCTCTAGTTGGGAAGTCAACACCTTAGGTCTAATATTAGGTTTTCAGAGATATTTATACTTACAAATAAAATAAAATCGTTGTGATATGTCTGAATGATTCAACCATCAGTAACTCTGACAATATAAATTGTGGTGATAAATATACAGAAATATAAATATATATAAATATACAGTTATCCCTCCCTATATTATTCTGCTAAGGTCCCATTCCAGTTTTGTACCGAAAATAAGGTCCCGTTAACACCAACCTACACATATGGGGTACCTACATGTTCAGCATAACCCAATGCGTAAGCGAAACGCACTCACTTACTCTTTAAACGCCTCACAATTAAATAAATACCTTAAAACATGTATATTTACAATGAAATAATGAAAGAATGCAACACGGTAACCATGGTAACAGAATCTCACAGGTCCATCTATTTCTGTAAGACGCAATGCAATTCCAATTATTACATTACCGTGAAAGTTTCCAGACGGTTATAAGGTTATCACGGAACCAATTTAAGCTGTAAAATTCATCATTACATACAGTATAATGCGCTTAAGGGGGACAAGGGGCACTCTAGATTTTTTCATGCAATTTTCACGTGTGAGTGTGGTACGAAAACCACATTTTAAGGCCCTTAAATTAACAGTGTCTGTGATATTCCCAGAAAACTAACTTCGCTCTGATATACCTATGAAGGAATGACAAACCCCTAACCACTGTACCATTAGCTGAATTGATAAAGTCTGATTATTCATACCAAGGATAAATCAGTCAGAACATTCATGATTGAGACTTTGCTAAGTGTACAACTAGAATATTCGCGGGCGAAGCCACGACGGGTAATGCTAGTATATATAAATATACCAATGACCTATACAGGATTAACCCTTTATATGTAAGTGCTATGTATATTAACCGCCTAATATGACAATGTATAGTCAAAGATGCTGATGGTTGAATCTGTCCGCCATAAAGCAAAGTAATAATGTAGATATAAGTGATTGGTAGTATGTAGATCCTTGGAAAATAATCTGAAATATATTTATTTTATTTATCGTATGGCATACATGAAAATTATTTATAATTTGACATCAATATGAAGTGCCTGTGGTGTCCCTAGGAATAAGTCGCTGAATTCACCACTGTAAGATGTTTGTGGGCATTCCTGAATTAGGTGCCAAACAGTCTGTCTTTCAGCACCGCGCTCGCAACATGACGAAGACTTTTTCCTCCACTTGTACAGGAGATCGCCGCTACACCGTGATTGGTCCAGATTCTATTTAATTTTGACCAGGTCTTTCTAGGCTGAGTGAACCCTGGCACCTGCTCAGTTATGCATGTCATTACTGTACTCTCTGGAGGGGCAAACGAATTCCAATCAGAAGACCATCTCTCAATCAGGTTGAATTTGTTAGTTGCAAGATTCTCCGCTGTGCAGATAGGTGGATGTCTTGAACGTAATCGTTTCACATGTAGATCAGCAATGTCTCCATGGATTGGTAGTTGTTTGGTGGTCTGGATCTTTCTATATTCTCTTATCAAAATGTTGCATCGCCGCAAATGTGGGGGTGGGATGTGGCTGAGAATAGGAAGCCATTGTGTAGGAGTTGACATAGTTGTTCCTGCTATCATCCGCATGGTGTTATTCAATTGTACATCTATTAATCTTACATGCGGACTATTTATCCACACCGGAGCACAATTCACAGCAACAGAATAAACTAAACCTAGAGCTGAGCAACGGAGAGTAGTTGCATTGGCACCCCAAGTGGTGCCACATAATTTCCGCAAGATGTAGTTTCTTGTCTTCATTTTGGCAGAAGTCGTCGTAGGTGTTGTTTGAATGACAATGTTCTATCCAGTGTTATACCCAAATACTTGGGATGTCTGTTATGGCGAAGGAGGATGTTATTGAAGTAAACCGTAAGTTCCCTTGTTGCCATTTTATTGTTCAGGTGGAAGCAAGCAACTTCGGTCTTAGTTGTGCTTGGCTGAAATATAAACCTATATATATATATATATAAACTAGCAGTAAACTAGCTTTCCCCGGTATCTTTAACGGTTTACCCAGCATAAGCTTAAAAGGCGCACGGACGGCAGGTTACAGGCGCAATTCAGAAAAGCCGATGTGAACAGCGAAACTCCAAATATTTATACTCCTCTCTAAAATCTTAACTCAACACGACTCGACAGTTTGATACTGGCCGAAGATGGGATGATAGGCTCGCTCCAAAGCTTGTAATTTAAACTTCCACTGAATGGAGATTGTTGGAAGAAATGAAAACGTAAAAATACTTGTAGTGGGCGATGTATTAAAGATAGAAATATGATGTCTCGGAGTTGTTTCTAGAACTTTTTATGCTGAACAATTCTTACACTCATAGTAAGTTATATAGATATTTTTTAACGGTTTACCCAGCGTAAGCTTAAAAGTCGCACGGACGGTAGGTTTTTCGACTCGATACACTGAAATCGTTACTGCTCGGCTTCCTTTGGTCATAAATGAAGGTTTTTCTACAGAAACCTTCCTCGAGAAATCTTTCGCAGAATGCTGAAAACCGCATCAAAATCCATCCAGTGGTTCTCGAGATTACCCGTTACATCCAAGAATCGGGGACTTAGTTTTATACCATGCGTCTTGAATGCGTGGAAATTCCTAAAGATTAATATAATAATAATAATAATGTTATTGGTTTTACGTCCCTTTTAACTACACTGGCTTTTAGAGACGCCGGGGTGCCGTAATTTTGCCCCGAAGGGGATCCTTAACGTGCCAGTAAATCTACTGACACGGCTCCCTCACATTTGCGCACCCTCAAATGCCAGCTGACTGCGCCAGGTTTCGAACCTGCAACCTTGGGCTCAGCAAGCGAGAACGTTACCCCTGAGCCACGCAGCCAGACTAAAGATTAATAAAAGCATACGATAGTTGAAAGTCAACTTTGTCATTAAGATCCCTTTTTGTAAAAATTACAATAATCAGAATCACTGTTATCCACCCCACTCACCCCAAAAGTAATTACACATTCCAATAATTCACTCTGATCTGGTTAGTGGCGGAGAATAGGAGGGGAGGACACCTGCAAAAGAAACCTATGCACATTGTTAACTTCAATATAAATGCAAGAACGTAAAATTTATCTCAATACATATTTTGTTGGTATTATTGTGATAAAAATAAAAGGTATGCCTTTTTATTTTATTTTAGTTTCATTTAGATAGCTCTATTTTATTTTTTATATTTCCAGTCGGATGCATTCAGAGATGTCTGGTTATGTGTGCGTGTAAAACTGGATTACATTTTCCGACTTACCGAGCATACATAGACACATTCCAACTGGATGGATTTTAAAAAAAAAATTACATTTAAATTGAAATAAAATGCACTAACAAGGTTTGCTTTAGATTGCAGCATGTTTTTATCATTCCCATACACACACAATGGGTTCATTTACCTTATGCCTGCACGTAGATAAAGTACTGTCTTTATACAGGATGGCCCACTTAAAAGATTTCGCTGCAAATATAAAACAACGACAGTTGTTATTCTTTTTTTGTCGTTTGGTCTTCTGAGAGGCCGAGTGCAGGTCATTCTAGTCGACGCCCGTGGGCGACCTGCGCGTCGGGATGAGAGATTGGATGAATATGAATGAAAGTGGGCAAGGATGTGGAAGGAAGCAGCCGTGGCCTGTCAGAAGGTACCGTCCCAGCATTTGCCTGGTGTTGAAAATGGGAAACCACAGAAAACCATTTCAAGGACGGCCAACGGTGGGGCTCGAACCCACGCATCTACCGAGTCAGCGGAGAGCTTGGCCCCATGACCTAACGCTGCGCTTTAGCGAGCATAGCCACCACTGTCGGTTACGAAAGGTACCTGCAGTTGAGTACTTGGGAGAATGGATTTCTGCGAATCAGAGCGAGAACCTAGCCATAGATCCCAGATGCATCAAGTTTGAAAGGGCTTATCATTCCTGTCGTGGTATCTATTCATCTAAGTGCCTCTCCAAGAACCACAAACTCAGACACTATAACTCGGTCGTCAAGCCATCTGTTCTGTATGTTTCTGAGTACCTTGTAATGACCAGAAAGGGTCCACTCAGAAAACTGGAGTTAAAAGAGACGAAGATCCTGAGGAGGATATTAGGTCTAATTAGAGAGGAAGGAGGCATTTACAGAATCCGTCATAATGATGAATTGTTTGAACACCAGGAGGACATCATCACGTCTATAAGAAAAAGACGCCTGACCTTTTATGGAGACTTAGCACGTCTCTATTCTGAAAGACTCACCAACAGGATATTCACAGTAACAGGGAGAGGTAAAGCTTCTAAGAACAAATGGATTGCGTCAGTTAAGTCAGATATGGAACAACTAGATATCCCACTGGAACAAATTCGTGACCGTCTGATGTTCCGTCAGGTCATCAGACAGGGCGTTTGACCAACGTCCCTTACAAGTAAGAAGACTACAGGAGCTAAGTGGACAGAAGAAAGAAGACTGACCCATAGTCAGAAAATGAAGGACTATTGGAAGAAGAAGAAGAAGAAGAAGAAGAAGAAGAAGAAGGAAGGAAAGAAAGAAAGAAAGAAAGAAAGAAAGAAAGAAAGAAAGAAACAACTTTACCGAAGAGTAGATACTAGACCCGTGGTCCTTAGTAGGCCTAAACGATAAAGAAAGAAAAAGATATTGAAGGAAAAAAAAAACGACTTTCACATGCATGAAGACAGGAAAGGGGCTTATTAAAGTAAATAGTATGCATCTTTCAAAAACGTAAGAAAATATGATGCCCAACATAAACATAGGCTTATGTGTTTTTAAATAGACACCCCATCATCATATAGCACAAATGATTTGAGCGATTTCATGCACATGTATTATTGAAAGTATACAGCTTACAGCATTGACACATATACCAATTAAAAGAGAAACTCATCAAGATATTTGACTCTGCTTGCTACAAATGCTCGATGTGTCCTCGCGTCACACGGCAAATATCGATACGGTAGTCCAACACACGCTGGAGCATATCCTGGTCAATTATAGCTACAGCCACATGGATCCGATTCCTCAGTTCAGCAAGTGCAAAACTGATAGCGACGATTATTGCCATCTTGCGACAGGTGCAGATCGGTGTCTTATGCGCTGGCCTCCCCGGTTGCCTGATCTGATCCCGTGTGATTTCTCTTTATGGGGGGTTTCAAAGATGTACCACCCATGCCAGTTAAACTTGTTGAACTGAGGAAGCGGATCCATGCGGTTGAAGCTAAAATTGACCAGGATATGCTCCAGTGTGTGTGGTCGGGGTTGGACTACCGTATCGATATTTGCCATGTGGCGCGATAAGGGAACATCGATCATTTCTAGCAAGCAGAATCAAAAAACTTGATGAGTTTCTCTTTAAATTGATATATGTGTCAATGCTGTAGTCTAAGCTATATACTTTCAATAATACACACATCAAAAAAAGTTTTGCATCACCTCGGTTCCCAGATCTCCGGCATAAAGACGTTGACTGTGTATATTGTATCCAAGATACAGTCCCTTTGACTGTTCATAGATGTCACTAAAACTGCTCAAAGATGTAAACAACCATGCATGAGCAGGGCCTATTAGACGGAGGGGGTACGACAGCCGATCAGTTCCAGTCATTCCACCAGGACGAAGGTACGCTGCTCATGTTGTCTGTAGTTCTACCATGCCTAGAAGGTCAATACCGCAGTTCGATCGCGTCCGCATTGTTACTTTGTGTCAAGAAGGGCTCTCAACAAGGGAAGTTTCCAGGCGTCTCAGAGTGAACCAAAGCGATGTTGTTCGGACATGGAGGAGGTACAGAGATACAGGAACTGTCGATGACAGGCCTCGCTCAGGCCGCCCAAGGGCTACTACTGTAGTGGATGACCGCTACTTACGGATTGCCGCTCGGAGGAACCCTGACAGCAATGCCACCATGTTGAATAATGCGTTTCGTTCAGCCACAGGACGTCGTGTTTCAACTCAAACTGTGCGCAATAGGCTGCATGATGCGCAACTTCACTCCCGACGTCCATGGCGAGGTCCAGCTTTGCAACCCCGACACCATGCAGCGCGGTACAGATGGGCCCAACAACATGCTGAATGGACCCCACAGAATTGGCATCACGTTCTCTTCACCGATGAGTGTCGCATATGCCTTCAACCAGACAATCGTCGGAGACGTGTTTGGAGGCACCCTGGTCAGGCTGAACGTCTTAGACACACTGTCCAGCGAGTGCAGCAAGGTGGTGGTTCCCTGATGTTTTGGGGTGGGATTATGTGGGGCCGACGTATGCCACTGGTGGTCATGGAAGGCTCCGAAACGGCTTTACGATACCTGAATGACATCCTCCGACCCATAGTGCACCCATATCGGCAGAATATTGGAGAGGCATTTGTCTTCATGGACGACAATTCTCGACCTCATCGTGCACATCTTGTGAATGCGTTCCTTCAAGATAACGACATCGCTCGACTACAGTGGCCAGCATGTTCGCCAGACATGAACCCTATCGAACATGCCTGGGATATGTTGAAAAGGGCTGTTTATGGACGTCTTGACCCACCAACCACTCTGAGAGATTTACTCCGAATTGTCGTTGAGGAGTGGGACAATTTGGACCAACAGTGTCTTGATGAACTTGTGGATAGTATGCCACGACGAATACAGGCATGCATCAATGCAAGAGGACGTGCTACTGGGTATTCGAGGTAGTGGTGTGTACTGCAATCTGGACCACAAATGCTGAAAGTCTAGCTGTATGATGGTACAACATGCAATGTGTGGGTCTCATGAGCAATAAAACGAGCTGAAATGTTGTTTGTGTTGATCTCTATTCCCTTTGTATTTAAAGGTTCCGGAACTCTTGGAACCGAGGTGATGCAAAACTTTTTTTGATGTGTGTACATGTACATGAAATCTCTTGAATAATTTTTGCTAACCCTTAGCCTACCGCTAAGCTCAAGCTCCTAAACAAAGGGAGTTAGAAGGTGCGGATTGTGCCAAAATCTCCCAAATCGTCTCAATAGTAAAACAAAATTTCATTTCTTGTGAAGAGTCGATGGAAATATATTTATTTGTTAATAAAGTGCATTTAAACAAATAAACAAGAGAATAGCCCCTATAAGAACTTGGTTAACTGCATCTCATTAGACACATTAACGACAAACAGAAACCTTCTTCGAGAAAGCCTTCACAGAATGGTGAAAACCGCATCAAAATCCATCCAGTGGTTCTCGAGATTACCCGTTACATCCAAGAATCGGGGACTTTGTTTAATACTAGTTGTTGAGATAATGGGGTATCACTGTTCATGATTTAACTTAGGCGGTATAGGGCTGGCTGACTCCCCTTAAGTTGCCTTTATACGAGGGCTGTTGTTTTTTTTTTTCAACCTCCGATGGGTTGTATAAAAATAACAGATTGATATACCAAACTGATTTTATTACTAAATGTTTGCTTGTTTTGTACTTACGTTCAACATAATCACCAAAATGATTGAAACATTTGTCGTATCGTTACACCAGCTTTCCAATGCCCTCTGCAAAGAGTAGTAGTACTCTCTTTCAGTCCGATTATCGCTAAGTGCGATAGAAAAATGATTGAAGTCTGGTGTCCTAATGGGCTCCTTTCACTTCATTATTAATTGGCTAAGATATTGGTTAGGTTTTTAATGTTTGATTTGATTTTTAATATTTTCTACCTTAAGGCGTTACTGGATAATGCCTTAAGGTAGAATTTAGTCCTTAGGGAGTTTGCTGTCGAGTGATTTTATTTTACTTTGATTTTTATTTTTGTTAGATGTTGAGAATACTAGAGCTTGTAATTGTGCCTGAAGAGCTGCGGGTTCGAACTTGGGTCAGCGACATGGCTATTAACCGTCCGACCCGCAGCGGCACTAGTTGTTGGTACGCTCAGTTCGCTCTGTCATGTCCTGGCAGCGGTCGCTTCAGCGAGGTAATATTAATTGGTGCATTGTAAAATTGAATTTAAGTATTTAGTGGTGTTCGAGATGGTGGTAGAACCTTGGATGAAGTTGGTATTTATAAGATGGCCATCTCCGGATAGCTGCTTTTGCATATAAGATCTTTATGCTAGTTTAGATACGTGCTCATTAGGTTGAAGAGGTGTTATTAATTAATGGGTATAGTAATGAGGTGCCCTTATCAGGATTTTGTTGTCGTTGGATATATATACAGTAGTAGTCCTTAAGAGTATTTTCTCTGACTTCGCTACCGTAATTTTAGTACTGTTAATATTAATATTTTCCTATGGTGATGTCGTGGTTTCCGTCCCAGTTACTGGGCAGGTGTGGAGTGTCTTGCTTTATATGTAGTAGTTGGGATTTTGAATTCTGCCGCCACTGAGGTGTGTACGTCTGGAGAGTCTCCTGAAGTTTTTCCCTTTTTTGGCGAGGCCCGACCATACCTTCAATTCTCGAAAAAAGTTGAAAATCATTCAGTGCTGGTTTGGTTTAAACGGCGGATGGTGGAAACTTCCCACTTTAATTTTTTGAGAAAGTCTATCTTAACGTTGGCACAGTGAGGTCGTGAATGATTTTCACTTTTTTTTCTTTTTTTGTAGAATTGAAGGTATGGTCGGGCGGCATGCCTCGCCAAAAAGGAAAAAACTTCAGGAGACTCTCCAGACGTACCCACTTCAGTGGCGGCAGAATTCTTAGCGGAGGGTATTGGAAAGCTGGTTTAACGATACCAGAAATGTTTCAATCATTTTGGCGATTATGTTGAAACATAAATACAAAACAAGCCAACATTTAGTAATAAAATCAGTTTGGTATATCAATCTGTTATTTTTATACAACCCATCGGAGGTTGAAAAAAAAAACAGCCCTCGTAGAAGCAATTATCTCTTGAAAAGTTGCTCTAGTTACCAGAGCACTGAAGACACCGTGTTAGTGTTGAGTTTGCAGACACTAATGTAACTACATTGGCCAGTTGTGTATAGCAGCGATGACATCGGAAGAGACAAAAGAAAAATGAAAGGGAGGGCTTATATAAGAGGGAAGAAGGGTCGTCCCTCAGGAATAGCCCTTGGCCCTTCAACTCCCCGCACTCTTTCTCGCTAAGGGTAGTAGATCTGACAAATGTGCACAGTCGGAATGACATACAATTCTTTCAGTTTTTATGAGTCTTCCATTACAGAGAAACGAAGCGATACTGTTTTCCATTTTATTAAAATGGAAACCCATAAAAGAAGAAAAGGAGAAGAAGAAGAAGAGAAGTGAAATGGAGTCATAAAATATTGCAAAAGGTTCGCAAATAACAATAATAATAGGGAGACAATAACATGCTGAGGGGAATTATATTAGATATGCAGAAATGGAATCGCTGCACAAATGTATTACAGCACCATCTGGGATTGATAAAGATGATCCGAGGAAAGTGAACGGGGTGTTTTCTTGTGCCATATTATACTGTTATGGCCAATAACGATGTAACATATCGTAGTAACAATAGTATTAGTCTGCTTTGGCCAAAACTCGGGTAAGCTTGCATTGCAGTCCAATCTCCATGAGAGATGGTTGGTTGGTTCCTCAGTTTAGGGGCTGCGACAACGCGGTCACGAAGCCCCGTGTCTGTCTGGTAACCATTTATTTATTTATTTATTTATCGTATGGCTTTTAGTGCCGGGAGTGTCCGAGGACATGTTCGGCTCACCAGAGTCTGTGGCTGCTTCCAGCGGACACCCTCAGGGTGAGCTTCAAGTTCCGTTCAATTTCAAGTAGTTACAACTTTCGCTACCAGATATCAATGATACCTAGATTAGTGATGAACGTTGGAACTTGGATTAGGCGTTACAACGAAATCTAAACTAGAAATTTAGCTCCACACAAGTTTAGTCTGTGGAACGATCTTTTACATGCCATAAATCTATGACGTGGGACCGCCGGCTTTACTTCCCCTCCGAAGGAAGGCATACTGAAGGATTTTAACGCTCTTAAAAAATCCGACGACTTCGGCCGGGTTTGAACCCGCTATCTGCATTTGTGTGACTTATCTGTTTTTAATTCAATTAGGGACTACATACATTGGATTTTCAAGTAGTTCCAACTTTTGCTACCAAACGCCACCATCAACGACCAACTAGTTCTGCACTTAGTTACTAGTTGCCACCGCAGTTGGCTCCTGGCGACGAACGTTGGAACCTAAGAGCGTTAGCCAAAGATAACCTATAATTTAGCTTCACACAGGAGTAATTAGTGGTAGGATCCTTTACATGCCATAAATCTATGACATGGGACCGCTGGCTTTACTTCTCCTCCGAAGGAAGGCATACTGAGGGATTTTCGTGACTCTTAAAAAATCCGACGACTTCAGCCGGGTTTGAACCCGAAACCTTGCGTATAGAAGCTCAGCAACTACGCCACCGAAGCCGCTCCATGAGAGATGGTGTTAAAGAAAATTGAGTTAGCAGTTAATTTGTTGTAGTTGTTGATTCTTTTAGGGGCCTTGCGATATCGTGGTCATGTGACCACATGTAGTTGGGTGTGTGTGTAGAAATTGTCTGATAACCTGCGTCACTGTGATGTCTGTACCAGTGTCTGTGTATTTGTAATTGAGGTAGGATTTGGGTAGAAAGCGGCCTTGGCCTTAAGTTAAGTACCATCACGGCATTTCCCTGGAGTAGAAGTGAGGGGAAAACCACGGAAAACCACTTTCAGGATGGTTGTGGTAGGAATCGAACCCGTCTCCTCTCAGTTTTACCTCAAGAAGATGAGTGTACCTCGTTCCAGCCCTCAGACCAGGATTACACTTATTGTCAGAACCAGAAATAGAAGCCGAACCTCTCCGGAGGCAGCCAAGAATCCTAGCCACTGTAAAACATAAACTTCCGAGACAGAATCAACCAGGATACGGATACAATTAGACATCAGGGGAATAAATAAATAAATATAATAAATAAATAAATAAATAAATAAATAAATATAATAAATAAATAAATATAATAAATAAATAAATAAATAAATAAATAAATATAATAAATAAATAAATAAATATAATAAATAAATAAATAAATAAATAAATATAATAAATAAATAAATATAATAAATAAATAAATAAATATAATAAATAAATAAATAAATATAATAAATAAATAAATAAATAAATAAATATAATAAATAAATAAATAAATAAATATAATAAATAAATAAATAAATAAATATAATAAATAAATAAATAAATAAATATAATAAATAAATAAATAAATATAATAAATAAATAAATAAATATAATAAATAAATAAATAAATAAATAAATATAATAAATAAATAAATAAATAAATAAATAAATATCTATATATATATAAATCAATCTTACGTGATAGTTTGTCTGTGGGTGTGTATGTCTCCTATGCATTCATATACCACTCAACCGATTGCGATGAAACTTGGGTGAGATGTTGAGTACACTCTAAGGAAGGTTTCTGACTTAGTAAATCCATTTTACAATAGGTAGCGCACGCGTAGATTCAACAAATGAGTGACGATGCGCGAAGCGTTTCAAACAAGTCCCGTATGTGTTCATATACCATTCGTCCGATAGCGATGAAACTTGGGTGAGATGTTGTATACACTTACGTGAAGGTTTCCAAATTAGTGAGTACATTTCACAGTAGATAGCGCACAAGTAGATTCAACAAATGAGCGACGACACGCAAAGTGTTTCAAAAATGTCCCGTATGCATTCATATACCATTCGTCCGATAGCTATGAAACTTGCGTAAAATGTTGTGTACACTTCAGGGAAATATTCTGGCTTAGTAAATCCACTTTACAATAGGCAGCGCACGAGTAGATTCAACAAATGAGCTACGACGCGCGAAGCATTTCAACAAAGTCAGTTTCAAAAAAGTCCCGTATGCATTCATATACCATTCGTCCGACAGCTATGAAACTTGCGTAAAATGTTGTGTACACTTCAGGGAAATTTTCTGGCTTATTAAATCCACTTTACAATAGGCAGCGCACGAGTAGATTCAACAAATGAGCTACGACGCGTGAAGCATTTCAACAAAGTCTCGTATGCGTGCATATACCATTCGTCCGATAGCGATGAAACTAGGCTGAGATGTGTGCACTCCAGGGAAGGTTTCTGGCTTAGTAAATCCCTTTTAAAAAAAAATAGGAAGAGCAGGAGCAGAATCAACAAATGAGCGACGACGCGCGAAGTTTTTCATCAAAGTCCCATATAAGGTCATATACCATTCATCCGATAGCGATGAAACTTGGGTGAGCTGTTGTGTACACTCCAGGGAAGGTTTCTGGCTTAGTACATCCATTTTACAATAGGTAGCGCAGCAGTAGATTCAACAAATGAGCGATGACACGCGAAGCGTTTCAACAAAGTCCCGTATAAGGTCATATACTATTCGTCTGACAGTGATAAATGTTTGGTGAATTGTTGTGTACACTACAGGAAAGGTTTCTGGCTTAGTTAATCCATTTTACAATACGAAGCGCACGTTTAGATTCAACAAATGAGTGACTACGCGCGAAGCGTTTCGAAAACGTCCCGTATACGTTCACATACCATTCATCCGATTGCGATGAAACTTGGGTGAGATGTTGTGTACACTCCAGGGAAGGTTTCTGGCTGAGTACATCCATATTACAATAAGTAGCGCAAGTAGAATCAACAAATGAGCGACAACACGCGAAGCGTTTCAACCATGTCCCGTCTGCATTCATATACCATTCGTCCGATAGCTATGAAACTTGGGTGAGATGTTGTGTACACTTCGTGGAAGGTTTCTGGGTTAGTAAATCCACTACACAACAGGCAGCGCACAAGTAGATTCAACAAATGAGGGACGACGCGCGAAGCGTTTCAACAAAGTCCCGTATAAGGTCATATACCATTCTGCCGTTAGCGGTGAAACTTGGGTGAAATATGGTGGACACTCCAAGGAAGGTTTCTGGCTTAGTAAATATATTTCACAGTAGGTAGCACACGAGTAGATTCGACAAATGAACGACGACACGCGGAGCGTTTCAATACACTCCCCTATGTCTTCATATCCCATTAGTCCGATAGCGATGAAACTTGGGTGAGATGTTGTGGACACTTACGTGACGGTTTCTAACTTGGTAAATACATTTTACAGCAGGTAGCGCACGAGTAGATTCAACACATGAGTGACGGAGCGTGAATCGTTTAAACAAAATCCGGTATGCGTTCATATACTATTCATCCGATTGCGATGAAACATTGATCAGTTATTGTGTACACGCCAGGGAAGGGTTTCGACTTAGTAAATCCATTTCACAATAAGTAGCGCAAGAGTAGATGCAACAAACGGGTGCCGACGCGCGAAGCGTTTCAACAAAATCCCATATTGGGTTCATATAACCTTCTTCGATTGTGATGAAACCTTGATGAGTTATTGTGTACACGCCAGGGTAGGGTTTCGACTTAGCAAATTCATTTCTCAATAGGTAGCGTACGAGTAGAATCAACAAATGAGTGACAGCGCACGAATCGTTCAAACAAAATCCCGTATACGTTCATATACCATTCATCCGATTGCGATGAAACTTTTGAAAGTTGTTGTGCACGCTCCCACGATTGATTCTAAATTAGAAAATCCATTTTACGATAGCATAGGGGCAGTTAACGGAAATTGAAAAACATGTTGTGTATCCAAAAGCACTTCAAAAAACAGAATTTCAACGCCAACACTTTCTTTGATTGGCATTGCAACGCATGCCGGGTACAGCTTGTAATAAATAAATAAATAAATATAATAAATAAATAAATAAATAAATAAATATAATAAATAAATAAATAAATAAATATAATAAATAAATAAATAAATAAATAAATATAATAAATAAATAAATAAATAAATAAATATAATAAATAAATAAATAAATAAATAAAACAAGCAAATAAATAAAAATCTGACTAAAAATAAATAAATATATAAATAAATGAAACATAAATAAACATCTCAATAAAAAATAAATATCTAACCCAATAAATAAATATGGCTGGCTGCGTGGCTCAGCGGTAACGTTCTCGCTTGCTGGTCCAAAGGTTGCAGGATCGTTGGTATTTGAGGGTGCGTAAATGCGCTGGCACGTTAAAGATCCCCTTCGGGGCAATATTCGGGCACCTCGGCGTTTCTAAAAGCCACGGTAGTTAAAAGGGACGTAGAACCGAAATACAAAATAAAATACAAAAATACAAAAATAATTATAAAAAATTATTGTACTTAATTAATTAATTAATAATTGAATAAACAAACACATAAATCTCACTAAATAAATACATAAGTTAAATCGGGGCAGATGGTCTCGTAGTTCCGCCCTTTATAACAACCATAACTAACTACCAGTGGGCCCGTGCGAGCTTTCGCAACGTGAATGTAGGTGTATGGGGTAGCTCGCCTAACAGTACGCCGCGCTCCCGCTGAATGGCTGCCGCCGCCGCGCTGCCCCACGCTCTAGCGGCAGGATCGCCAGGTTATGGTGCTTCCATTGTAAATGTACCTTTTTAAGGTATTTATTTAATGGTGATGCATTTAAAGAGGAACACATGGGGTTATGCAGAACCTGTAGGTACCCCATATGTGTAGGTTGGTGTTAACAGGACCTTATTTTCGGTACAAAACCGGAATGGGACCTTAGCAGAATAATATAGGGAGGATAAATGCATAAATCTCTACTTAGTATAAGACAAAGTCCCCGATTCTTGGATATTACGGGTAAACTCGAGAACCACTGGATGGATTTCGATAATATTTTCACCGTTCTGTAAAGGATATCTCGAGGATGATTTCTGTACAAAATAATTTATTTATGATCAAAGGAAGCCGAGCAGTAATGATTTCAGTGGAAAAGTCGAAAAGAAAACCTGGCGTCCGAGCGCTTTGTAAGCTTACGCTGGGCAAACCGTTAAAAATATTTAAATACTATGAGTGTATGAATTGTTCACCATGAAAAGTTCTACAAAAAATACCGCGAGAGCATATGTCTATCTTCAATACATCGCCCACTATAAGTGTTTTTACGTTTTAATTTCGTCCAACCATGTCCATTCAACTACTGAGGCGACAGTTTACGAGGTAGCTAAGGGCGAGTCTATCATCCCTGTTACAGACTAGCTAGCGGGAGAACCAATTGTCCCAGATACAGCCAGCAGCAAATCGTCGAGTCGTGTTGAGTTAGTACTTCTGAGAAGGGTGGTTGTGTTTGGAGTTTCCCTGGAAGTGCAACTCGGGTTTTCTTCATTTCGCCCGTGAAACACAGTCAAGTTAAGATTGGACGGAAGGGGGATTTGAGTTTCATTCACCTCACCATTCCCTGGAAGGGCAACTTTTCGTTCCGCAAAATTCACAGTCAATTTAAGATTGGACGGAAGGGGGATTATATTATATTAAATTATACTGATTGGCGTATAATCTCTACTTAGTATAAAACAAAGTCCCCGATTCTTGGATGTCACTGGTAATCTCATGAACCACTGCATGGATTTTGATGCGGTTTTCACCATTCCGTAAAGGATACCTCGAGGAAGGTTCCTGTAGAAAATACTTTATTTATCATCAAAGGAAGCCAGGCAGTAACGATTTCAGAGGAAAAGTCGAACAAAATCCTGGCGACCGTGCGCTGTTTTAAGCTTACGCTGGGCAAACCGTTAAAATATCAATATACAATGAGTGTAAGAATTGTTCAGCATGAAATGTTCTACAAAAACGTACGCGAGAGCACATCTCTATATTCAATATATCGTCCACTATAAGTGTTTTTAGGTTGGACGGAAGGGGGATTTGTATTTCATGCACCTCGCCATTCTTGAATTACGCCTGACAAGAAATTGTTGCACATGCATCTCCATGATAATATAGTTAATAGTCCAGTCAGTGATTTTAACCCATCATGCCGAGACGTAAAACGGATCCTAGATCGTAGTTCATTGACATTGTAAAGAAGCGCTTATTACGTAATGCATTCACGACTGTTCCCGGGCGAAGCCGGGCCGGGTTGCTAGTAAATAATAAATCACTGTACTTAATTGAGTAATTAATAGTTGAATAAATAAATAAATAAACAAACAAACAAATATCACACTAAAATATTATTATTTTTATAATGAAACACAATATGTACAAAAAATGTAATTATTGAATTAATGAGAAAACACTGATTTGTAGTCTATCAGTCTTTAGCAAATATGCTGATCGGTTGTGATCTTTCAGCACTAAATAAATACAACATAAACAAATAAATCAATAAACAAATAAATTACTCAACAAATACATAAAATAAGCTACTCAATAAATACATTAATTAATTAATTAATTAATTAATTAATTAATCGGAAATTCGAGTAATAGAGGTTCGAGATTTTTAAGTTTGACTATATTTGACAACAACTATAATATAATAATAATAATAATAATATTAATAATAATACACAGATGAATCTGAAATCCATCCTTTTCTATCTGAAGCAAAGGAACAAGAAATTTGTGGTAACCTTCGTCGACTTCAAGAAGGCCTATGATTCGATTGATAGAATAGCTCTTATTCAAATTCTAAAGGAATTTGGATTGGATAATAAAACCAGGGCAATCATTCAACAGACCTTAGATAACACAACCTCCAGAGTCAAGTTCAGAGGAGAAATTTCAGACTCTTTCGAAATTAAGACAGGAGTTAGGCAGGGAGATGAGCTTTCACCCCTGCTCTTCAACTGTGCACTTGAAAAAGTCATCCGCGAGAGGCGCAAAGAAATGAACGATGGGGTCCAAAATGGAGTACGACTGGGTTACAAGAACATGAACCTTTCTATTGATTGCCTAGCTTTTGCAGATGATCTTGCAATTTTCTCCGACTCTTTAGATATGGCCACAAAACAAATTAACCAGCTGCAGGTACAGGCAACAAAAGTTGGTCTTCAGATCTCTTTGGAGAAAACACACTTCATAACTAACATCAAGCCAGCACCAAGGGAACTAAAAGTAAACCAGGGGAAAATCAAACGGACAGATAAGTTTAAATATCTTGGCGAGTGGGTAGAACCCAACGTATGTGAGAAAGAAACCTTCACTTCGCGCATGAACAAAATGGAAATGGCGTACCAACTCACCAAGGCCGTTTACAACAAAAAGTCAATATCCCTGAACGCAAAACTTAGGCATTATTGCACTGTCATACGACCAGAGGCTCTGTACGCAGCGGAATGCCTCACCATGAACAAGAAAGGCCTCGTAGAAAAATTGGAGATCAAGGAAAGAAAGATCTTGAGGAAAATTCTTGGCCCGATTAAAGACAACGGTGAATATAGACGGCGGCATAACTATGAGTTGTATATTCATGTCCAGAAGATCTCTGATGTAATGAGGAAAAGGAGGATTGCATTTTATGGCCACTTGCTTAGAATGAAACCCACACGATTGACGAACCGGATCTTTAACTATTTTAAAAATAAGAAGACCAAGCCAGCCTGGTTCGAAGAGGTAGAAAGTGACCTGCAAGAGATGGAAATTACCTGTGGGGATATTCAAGAACGCAATCCCCTCAGGAAGAAACTACACGACCACCAGGGTTTTCAGGAAAAACCGAAGTTGAAGACGGGAAAGATGTGGACGGAAGAAAGAAAAGAGCAACACCGGCAACGTATGAAGGAACACTGGGCAAAGATCAAAGCCCAGAGAAGCCAGTTGAAATAACGTGGTCCTTAGTTGGCCGATACGATTAATGAACACACAGATGGCTCCACCCTAAGTCAGCTGTTGAACGATTGACAATCGCACGTCAAAGAGGTGGACGAGGGCTCACGGCATTATCCAATTACATGCAAGGCAAGTGAGGAACCTTCAGAGATACTTTCAGGGCAGACATTACTTTCCCATACATCAAGCCGCTGTGAAGACAGATGACAAGTGTACACCACTGGATCTTCTTCACGTAAGGGATATACAGTTAGCCACTGATGAGGAATGTTCAGCCACCAAGCTTCAGCAATGGACGCAGAAAGCCCCGCACGGTCGCCATCCGTATGATCTCAACCAGAAACATGTCGACTTTGATGCGTCGAACAGCTGGTTGACTCATGCGGACCTATTCACTGAGACTGAAGGATTCATGGTTGCCATCCAGGATCAAGTTGAGGCTACCAAAAACTATCTTAAATATATACTTGTAGTTAAGGCAAATATTCACGATGATAAATGCCGAAGATGCCAACTAGAACCGGAAACAATTCAACATATCACAGTAGGCTGCCAAGCAATCCCCTGTTCTGATTACATGAAAAGGCACAACCAAGTGGCCAAATTAATTCACCTACACCTTGCTCAAAAGCACTTATTATCTGAAAATACTTTGCCTTACTATCAGTATGTTCCTGACGCCGTTTTGGAAAATCGTGGTCACAAGTTGTTATGGGACCGATCATTTATTACTGATAAAACCATACCAGCAAACCGGCCAGATATCGTTCTTTCCCATAATCTGCAACAAACTTGCTGTGAGAAGATCACCAAATATCTGCCCTTGGCTGAGGAAATACAGCAAATGTGGAGACAGGAAAGTGTATTGGTTCTACCCATAGTCATTTCTTCTACCGGCATCATCCCTAAATCATTGGCTCGCAGTCTTGAAGTAATGGGAATACATCCTGGTCTATATATCACCATGCAGAAGGCCGTCATCTTGGAGACCTGTTCCATTGTTCGCTCGTTTCTCAATGTACCACCCTAAAAGAAGTTGTCATACCGTCTTGCAAACAAGCCGACGATATGTTGATTTGTCCACTTATGTGGTGAAATGAATGTGATTACAATAATAATAATAATAAAGAATGGGGTCAGACTAGGTTGTAAGAATAAAAACCTGACAATCGACTGTTTAGCTTTCGCAGATAATGTTGCAATTTTCTCTAATTCTTTTGACACGGCCACACAACAAATCAATCCTTTACATGTGCAAGGAGCAAAGGCAGGTCTCAGATTTCGTTTCAGAAAACGCAGTTTATAACGAACATAAAGTCAGAACCCAGAGAACTTATGGTGAATGGAGGACAAATAACACAGGCAGATAAATTCAAATACCTGGGTGAATGGATTGAGCCCAACATTCGTGAAAAGGAAGCTTTCGTGGCACGGATTAACAAAATGGAAATGGCTTACCATTTAACCAAAGACTTTTACAAAACACGATCGATGTCCTTCAAGGCCAAACAGAGGCACTACGTTACCGTTATTCGCCCGGAGGCGTTATATGCATCAGAATGCCTGGCGATGAATAAGAAAGGCCAGGCAGAACAACTCGAAACCAAAGAAAATAATAATAATGTTATTGGTTTTACGTCCCTTTTAACTACCCTGGCTTTTAGAGACGCCGGGGTGCCGGAATTTTGCCCCGAAGGGGATTTTTAACGTGCCAGTAAATGTACTGACACGGCTCCCTCGCATTTGCGCACCCTCAAATGCCAGCTGACTGCGCCTGGTTTCGAACCTGCAACCTTGGGCTCAGCAAGCGAGAACGTTACCCCTGAGCCACGCAGCCAGGCCGAAACCAAAGAGAGGAAGATTCTGAGAATGATCTTGGGCCCGGTCAAGGAACGAGGAGAGTATAGAAGACAATACAACGATGAACTTTATCTACATGTGGAGAAAATAACGGACACCATTCGCAAAAGAAGACTCTCCTTTTATGGCCATTTAACACGAATGAACTCTGGAAGATTGTCCAATCGAATATGTGTCTACTTTGTGGGAAATAAAACCAAAGGGATCTGGTTTACAGAGGTGGAAAAAGGCCTACAAGAACTGGGGATATCACACGAGGACATCTTGGAACGTTACTCTTTGAAGAAGAAACTTGGGGAGATACAGAGTTTTCAGCCAAAACCTATATTGAAAACCGGCAAGTGGACCGAAGAACGGAAGGAAGCTCACCGAAGAAGAATGGGCGAATACTGGGCCAATGTGAAAGAAAGAGGGAAAAGGCAGTTGAAATAACGTGGTCCATAGACGACCAAATCGATTGTTAAAAAAAGGCCGATTTCAGAAATGATTCTGCGGCGGCTAGTACTATAAATATACCATTCCCGGAAGTAACGACGTAGCACAGCGACATAGTTATCGCGCAAGCACTGTGACTTTAGTAACTTTTGAAAAACAAATTACCCAACCCTTAAAATACAATTCCTCTTGAATCAGAAACTTGCTTAATTGAAAACAAGTTTTACTGAATAATATCCTAAGGATATATCGAATTAATGATTGCTCTTTCGACTAGCGGCGAACACGAAGAAGGGAAACACATTACCCATTTATTTATCGTACGATTTGTATTCACGCTATATTAACCAATATTAACATGTAATCGCTCCAACCAGGCGAAAGAAGTTGCTGTACTGAAAAATATATTAAATAAAAAATATTCTCTCTTCCTCTCCGTCAGTTTCGTAAAGACATGAATAACCATGATATTGTACAGAGGTAACAATTTTCCGCAACGGTGAGTTTCATCCTATCCAATTGGATGCTATAAATTTGTGTTTCGTTCGCTGGCCTGGAATAAATGTATCTATATGTGTGCGGTATTTCCGAGGGAGAGAGAAAGACAAAAGCCACGCTCAATCATAAATCTTAATAAGATTTTGTATTAGCATTGATGGCAGGATAAGGTTTGGCTTTTTCTATTATTATTATTATTATTATTATTATTATTATTATTATTATTATTATTATTATTATTATTTATTTCACACGTTGAAGCCTCCGTGGCTTAGGCGGCAGCACGCCGGCCTCTCACCGCTGGATCCGTGGTTCAAATCCCGGTCACTCCATGTGAGATCTGTGCTGGACAAAACGGAGGCAGACAGGTTTTTCTCCGGGTACTCCGGTTTTCCCTGTCATAATTTCATTCCAGCAACACTCTCCACTATCATTTCATTTCATCTGTCATTCATTTAATCATTGCCCCAGAGGAGTGCGTCAGGCCTCGGCAGCCGGCACAGTTCATATCCTCGCCGCTAGATGGGGGCTTCATTCATTCCATTCCTGACCCGGTCGGAGACTGGAAGAAGGCTGTGGATTTTCATTTTCATTTCACACGTTACATGCCTATTAGACCAGGCGAAGCAATCATGACTTTTTGTTCTTCCTGTCTTTCCAGAACTCTTTCATTCGTTCACTAAAGGCACTCATTCTTTTTTCGGTCCACTTTGGTCTTTGGGCTGTAGGTGCTGCTTTCTCTGACATCACTTCCCACATGGTTGCCACTCAAATCGGTCAACGATTTTCCAGGAGTTTTCCAGGAATTTTCCAGGAGTAATTCTCATTTTTCCAGACCTAAAAACAAGCGCGAGTCCCGCGAGGCGGGGGTGCTTTATCGGTTGCCTACTTCAAGACCAAAATATAGCAGTTGTATTTTGGTTTACAAATACAGATGTTGACAAATAGTGGCGATTGCGTTATTGATACGCAAGCCTACACACAAATGATTTAATTGTTTTAAAAAAGCCTCTCTGACTCAAATATCCACTTTAAAAAAAGAGAAAAGAATGCCGCCTGTAATTTTATTGCGGTTAAGTTGTCTATACTCAATATGTTTTACAAAAATACTATCGCGTGTTCTTCCACACAGAAACAGGTAGCCTGAGTAAATTTCTTTCGTTAACAATAGCTCGCCCAAAACCGCAGCGGGGCTTTTTATAATTAATTAACAGTGGCTATTTTCCAGGAGATTTCAAATTTTTCGTCATTTTCCAGGAGTTTTCCAGGAGTTTGCCAGACCTAATAAAATCCAGGAGTTTTCCAGGATTTCCAGGTTTTCCATGTTCCCACTTGTATACTTTGAGTCGAAAAGACGCTTTTGACTATGACGTCTACTGGGTCGACCTGTGCTTTTTCCAGATCAATTCTGACTTGCATCATCCAGGGTGTAGTAATCTTGAGCCGCTGTATGTATTTAAAAATTTTGTTGGTGAGTCTGGTTTGTGGGAGTCTGCTGATGTGGCCGTAAAATCTTAGTTGCCTCTTTCTGATGTCCGCTTCGAGGTTGGACAATTTCTCTGCGATGTCCCTGGAGTGAAGCCTGTATCCTTCATTTAAATTTTGATAATAATTGGCTGAGGTATTTCTTTTCATTTTGAGTCTAACGACAGCTGATTTATGGAAGGGACAAAAAATTATTTATTTTGCACCTAGTACACACACGTTGTTCCCAATTTCAGATGTGTTCATTCACACGGGCGGGGACAGTCTGAACAGATTTGCAATCCTAAAATCTAGCGATTTTTACATGCATGATTATTGTTTGACTGTAACCTTGGATACGATATTTTATACTTTTACATGCACTCAGTTGTGGTCAGTTGAAGTGAGCGGACGTGTTTTTCTGTATAATAATGGGCTGCTCCGTGGAGTCTCATCGCGCGAGGATCGGGTCGTGGAATGCCACGATGGTTAAGTGGAACCAGGCCTCTCAGTGCATGTGTGCAACATCGGGTCCGCGTAACTTGTTGTTCATCGCCCTAGTAATATTAGTTAGCCTATTGGTGGAGTAGAAGTAAATCCAGGTCCTGCTACTTCTAGTGTTACCCAGGTGTCTGATGAAGTGGTTTTTTTTAGCGTATGGCTTTCAGTGCCGCGAGTGTCCGAGGACATCTTCGGCTCGCCAATTTGTAGCTGCTTCTAAGCGGACAATCATTGGGTGAGCTACAAGTATCGTCGCGTGTGGAGTGTTGTCTGGGGGAGGAAAGTGTTAATGTAAGGACGAGGAGTTGGAAGGAAGCGGCTGTGACCTATAGTTAGGGACCAGCCCCGGCATTTGCCTGGAAGGAAGATGGGAAACCACAGAAGACCATCTTCAAGGTTGCCGGCGGGGGGATTCGAACCTCCTCGCCTCCCGGTTGTGAGCGACTGCCAGCAACCATGCCGTAACGACCATGGCTAACTCAACCGGTTCTAATGAAGTGTCTATAAAGTGTTCTAAGTGTAGCAAAGTTTTGAAAAACGGCGTGATGTGAGGTTTGTGCGAGACATGATTTCACTTTGGCTGTGTTCGGGTGAAGAAGGAATAATGTGAGGTAGGTACTGCTCGGGTCCAAGCTCTATGGACTTGCGGGGAGAAGAGAAGGAGCAGGGAAGGCTCAGTCGACAAGAGAAGGATCTGTCAACAGCCCGCCTCGATACGTGGTATTCCTTTCTATTCCAATACCGCTAACATACGGCCGTTCCTCAAACCACTGTAGTGTGGCGAATGAGTGAATGAGTCACCGACCAATGTATTTGGTTCTGTTTCTTCGAACGTACCGGGAAACCTCGTCACTCGTCACCATCAGGTTCACGCAGCTTAGACCCGAGCAGTAACTGGTTCTGTAAAAACTGTGACAATCCGGAATTTTTGAGACAGCAAATTAAGTCCCGGGATCTTATTATACAGGATTTAAAGGCAAGGCGTAACGAATCGGAGGAGACATTAACGGATCTGACGGAGCGTATTGCAGGGGATGAAGCTACAAACTAGACTGTGGGAACTGAGGATGACGTTATCATAATGGGTGATTATATTATACGGTAGAGTGCGAATATCTCGACGAAATCAGGTACAAAAGTGCGGTGTTATCCGGGAATTAAAATTGACCAGCTTGCCCAACAAGTGGAAGAAGCAAATTTAGACGACTGTGAAAAAGTTAAAAGTGTTGTTGTCCCATGTTGGGACGAACGATTTAAAGAAGAGGGCTATAGCTGATTACATCATGGGGGAGCTCTACGAACTAGGCAGAAAAGCTAAAAGCAAGTTTAGGAATGTAAAAATTATAACCAGTGGCATTGTGTGACGGGGAGATGTTCCGTTAAGGCGAGTTAAGACTGTAAATGACCGCATGGACAGGGTATGTGCACAGTTGGGATTAGTGTACATAGATGCTGACTGCTGGATTGGTGGCCGAGACTTCGCCCGAGACGGGCTGCATTCAAAATCGACGGGGCACTTTCCACCTAGAGAGCCTACATGACAGAGTCATTGGTTCGTGCCGGCTTTTGTGAGGAGGAGCAGGTCCAGAGGTTACCAGCCGACGGGAACAGAACGAGCTATTTTGTGATATTTACTGCGGAGGTAAGACTCTAAGATTACTGCAGGTTAATTGTCAGAGTTTAGGAAATAAATTACGGTGATTGAATTTAGGAATCTTGCAGAGACGTATTCGACGGGCATTGTCATTGCTACTGAATCCAGGTTATATGAGGATATCAACAGTAACGAAATAATTCAAGGGACCTACGAAATGTACAGAAGGGATCGGTGGAAGCAAGGTGGTGGTCGATTTATTTGTGTGCGTAAAAATATAGCTAGTTTCTTAAAGTGGGCTGAAACGGATTAAGAAATGTTATGTGTACAATTCTCGGATCAAGGAAATAAATTCCCTCTTCAGGTGATAGGGGCGTATAGAGCACCGAAAGATAACTTTTCGCTCGTCGACACACTGTATGATAAAACTTGTACGGGTAATGCTATGAAAAAGAGCATAATAATTGCCGGAGATTTAAACCTCCCCAAAGTAGACTGGTCTGGTGAGTCAACTAGCTGTGGTCAAGCTCAGAGCGCAGCAAACAAGTAGTTGACTTCCCTACAAGAGACAATAATACCTTAGGTGTTTATCTCGCAAGGCCTGTAGAGCTGTCTAAAAGTACCGGGAATGACCATTCTGGGGTTGAATTAAATATTAGATACGGTGACATTACAAAATTCGAATCTGATATAGCCCCCCCCCCCCCCAAAAAAAAACATATTCCAGTATCGCAGGGTGGATCAGGGCAAATTTCAGGGGTATTTGAATGAGCTATTTGTAGGATGGGCATCGGAAAGAAATCACAACAATATCCTGTAGACTAACTTTTTGAAAATTTTAAATAGCGCTATTGATAAATTTGTCCCATTTAAATTACTGAAACAAAACCCATATCTTGAGTATTACACACGAGAAATCAGGAGTCTAAAACAGAAACTTAGGAAATTATACAATAAAAGGTATGATAGTGACAAGTATATGTTGAAATTTAAGTCCTTATCAAGAGAGCTCGTCTTCAAAAAGAGGGCTGCTCATGACAATGCAAGGTTTACTTGGTTCGGGAGGCGATGGTGGAGAGGGGCGGGGGGAGGGGAGGGGAGGGGAGGAATTTTACAGTTATCTTAGGAGAAGAAAGGGAAATCCAAATAATAAATTACTGAGAAACAGGCCATTGCTAATGAATTGAATGACTTTTACGGAAGAGTGTTCAATAAAACCAATAGCTGTGTGCTGGACCTTAACGACGAATCAGGGGCTTCCCTGTTCCAAATAAACCAGTCAGCAATTGTAAAGCCAATACAAAAATTACGTTCCAGTATATCGGAGGGTCTTGATAATATTGTTAGTGAAGTACTTAAACTTGGAGGTAGGGCCATTGCACGATATTTGGAGGTAATGTTTAATGCGTCCATAAACAATGCGCAAATCCCAGATGACTGGAAAAGAGCTACGGTAGTCCCAATATTTAAGGTGGGGGGGGGGGGGGGGAGCAGACTTGAACTGGGCAACTACAGGCCGGTTAGCCTTACGTCTATCGTTTGTAAACAGATGGAGCATCTCATTTGCGACTACTTGAGGGAACAGTGGGAAACATCATGGTTTAATGATAGGCAACATGGATTTCGGAAAGGTTACTCATACGAGAGTCAGATGCTATCACTTTTTTAAGATATTAGCGAATCATTAGACAATGGAGTTTCAGTCGACGCCGTAGTTATAGATTTTGCGAAGGCATTTGATGTCGTGCCGCATGACATGCTACTCCATAAATTAGCTTCAACGAAGATTGATAGATGAGTAATTTTATGGATCCGAGAATATTTGACGGGTCGTTCCCAGAAAGTGAAAGTCGAAGGCCTGTTCTCGGATGAAATTACCGTAACGTTGGGTATTCCTCAGGGCAGCGTAATCGAAACTTTGCCATTTTTGGCGTTTATAAATGACTTAGCAAATGGGATTCCCAGTGACTGTCGATTGTTTACGGATGATTGTGCAATATATCGAAAGATAGATGACTCACAAGACAATGCAGTACTTCAAGAAGACCTGAACCTGATCTATAATTGGGCGATTGAAAATAAACACAAGAAAATGTAGTCTCATAAAAATAGGGAAAGGGCAAAGGCGAGATTTTCAATATAACATTGGCTCGGAAATACTTGTAGGAGAAGATTCTTGCAAATATTTGGGCGTTCACGTAAGGAATGATATGAAATGGAGTAGTCATGTAGGATAAGTAGTTTCTAAAGCTTACAAATCCCTGCAATTTGTAATGAGGGTATTAAATGGAAGTAGTATCTCTGCAAAAGCATTAGGATATTTGTGAATTGTAAGACCTATTCTGGAATACGCCTGGGCGGTATGGGAACCATATCAAGTCTTACAGCCTTTCCCCAAACATATAAGTGTGTTTTAAGAAAAGACTGACGATTTGAGTAAATACTCCAGTTTAATTGTTATTGAATTGTAATGTATAATTGACTTTTATGTATTTGTTATGTATACCCAATTTGCAACCGGGGAACACAACCCGAATTGCAAATAAATGAATGAATGTCTTAATGAATGTAAAAATAATTTTTGTTTTATAAAATTATCAGAAGCCTTACCTTGTAAGTTGAATGTAAGGTCATATTTGTTTTGCTTATAGAATTAGCAGGAGCCTTGATTGTAAGTTGAATGTAAAGGTCACTCTTGTTTTGCTTATAGAACTCGCAGAAGCCTTATCTTGCAAGTTGAATGTAAAGGTCACTTTTGTTTTACTTATAAAATTAGCAGGAGCCTTATATTGTAAGTTGAATGTAAAGGTCACTTTTGTTTTGCTTATAAAATTATCAGAAGCCTTATATTGTAAGTTGAATGTAAAGGTCACTTTTGTTTTGCTTATAAAATTAGCAGGAGCCTTATCTTGTAAGTTGAATGTAAAGGTCACTTTTGTTTTGCTTATAAAATTAGCAGGAGCCTTACCTTGTAAGTTGAATGTGAAGGTCACTTTTGTGTTGCTTACAGAATTAGCAGGAGCCTTATCTTGTAAGTTGAATGTAAAGGTCACTTTTGTGTTGCTTATAAAATTATCAGAAGCCTTATATTGTAAGTTGAATGTAAAGGTCACTTTTGTTTTGCTTATAAAATTATCAGAAGCCTTATATTGTAAGTTGAATGTAAAGGTCACTTTTGTTTTGCTTATAAAATTAGTAGGAGCCTTGTCTTGTAAGTTGAATGTAAAGGTCACTTTTGTTTTGCTTATAAAATTAGCAGGAGCCTTATCTTGTAAGTTGAATGTAAATGTCACTTTTGTTTTGCTTATAAAATTAGCAGGAGCCTTACCTTGTAAGTTGAATGTGAAGGTCACTTTTGTGTTGCTTACAGAATTAGCAGGAGCCTTATCTTGTAAGTTGAATATAAAGGTCACTTTTGTTTTACTTATAAAATTAGCAGGAGCCTTGTCTTGTAAGTTGAATGTAAAGGTCACTTTTGTGTTGCTTACAGAATTAGCAGGAGCCTTATCTTGTAAGTTGAATATAAAGGTCACTTTTGTTTTGCTTATAAAATTAGCAGGAGCCTTGTCTTGTAAGTTGAATGTAAAGGTCACTTTTGTGTTGCTTATAAAATTAGCAGGAGCCTTATCTTGTAAGTTGAATATAAAGGTCACTTTTGTTTTGCTTATAAAACTAGCAGGAGCCTTACCTTGTAAGTTGAATGTGAAGGTCACTTTTGTGTTGCTTACAGAATTAGCAGGAGCCTTATCTTGTAAGTTGAATATAAAGGTCACTTTTGTTTTGCTTATAAAATTAGCAGGAGCCTTATCTTGTAAGTTGAATGTAAAGGTCACTTTTGTTTTGCATATAAAATTAGCAGGAGCCTTATCTTGTAAGTTGAATGTAAAGGTCACTTTTGTTTTGCTTATAAAATTAGCAGGAGCCTTATCTTCTAAGTTGAATGTGAAGGTCACTTTTGTTTTGCTTATAAAATTAGCAGGAGCCTTATCTTGTAAGTTGAATGTAAAGGTCACTTTTGTTTTGCTTATAAAATTAGCAGGAGCCTTACCTTGTAAGTTGAATGTAAAGGTCACTTTTGTTTTGCTTATAAAATTAGCAGGAGCCTTATCTTGTAAGTTGAATGTGAAGGTCACTTTTGTGTTGCTTATAGAATTAGCAGGAGTCTTATCTTGTAAGTTGAATGTAAAGGTCACGTTTGTTTTACTTATAAAATTAGCAGGAGCCTTGTCTTGTAAGTTGAATGTAAAGGTCACTTTTGTTTTACTTATAAAATTAGCAGGAGCCTTATCTTCTAAGTTGAATGTAAAGGTCACTTTTGTTTTACTTATAAAATTAGCAGAAGCTTTATCTTGTAAGTTGAATGTAAAAGTCACTTTTGTTTTGCTTATAAAATTAGCAGAAGTCTTATCTTGTAAGTTGAATGTAAAGGTCACGTTTGTTTTGCTTATAAAATTAGCAGGAGCCTTGTCTTGTAAGTTGAATGTTAAGGTCACTTTTGTTTTACTTATAAAATTAGCAGGAGCCTTATCTTGTAAGTTGAATGTAAAGGTCACTTTTGTGTTGCTTACAGAATTAGCAGGAGCCTTAACTTGTAAGTTGAATGTGAAGGTCACTTTTGTGTTGCTTACAGAATTAGCAGGAGCCTTATCTTGTAAGTTGAATATAAAGGTCACTTTTGTTTTACTTATAAAATTAGCAGGAGCCTTGTCTTGTAAGTTGAATGTAAAGGTCACTTTTGTGTTGCTTACAGAATTAGCAGGAGCCTTATCTTGTAAGTTGAATATAAAGGTCACTTTTGTTTTGCTTATAAAATTAGCAGGAGCCTTGTCTTGTAAGTTGAATGTAAAGGTCACTTTTGTGTTGCTTATAAAATTAGCAGGAGCCTTATCTTGTAAGTTGAATATAAAGGTCACTTTTGTTTTGCTTATAAAATTAGCAGGAGCCTTACCTTGTAAGTTGAATGTGAAGGTCACTTTTGTGTTGCTTACAGAATTAGCAGGAGCCTTATCTTGTAAGTTGAATATAAAGGTCACTTTTGTTTTACTTATAAAATTAGCAGGAGCCTTGTCTTGTAAGTTGAATGTAAAGGTCACTTTTGTGTTGCTTATAAAATTAGCAGGAGCCTTATCTTGTAAGTTGAATGTAAAGGTCACTTTTGTTTTGCTTATAAAATTAGCAGGAGCCTTATCTTCTAAGTTGAATGTGAAGGTCACTTTTGTTTTGCTTATAAAATTAGCAGGAGCCTTATCTTGTAAGTTGAATGTAAAGGTCACTTTTGTTTTGCTTATAAAGTTAGCAGGAGCTTTATCTAAGTTGAATGTGAAGGTCACTTTTGTTTTGCTTATAAAATTAGCAGGAGCCTTATCTTGTAAGTTGAATGTAAAGGTCACTTTTGTTTTGCTTATAAAATTAGCAGGAGCCTTACCTTGTAAGTTGAATGTAAAGGTCACTTTTGTTTTGCTTATAAAATTAGCAGGAGCCTTATCTTGTAAGTTGAATGTGAAGGTCACTTTTGTGTTGCTTATAGAATTAGCAGGAGTTTTATCTTGTAAGTTGAATGTAAAGGTCACTTTTGTTTTACTTATAAAATTAGCAGGAGCCTTGTCTTGTAAGTTGAATGTAAAGGTCACTTTTGTTTTACTTATAAAATTAGCAGGAGCCTTATCTTCTAAGTTGAATGTAAAGGTCACTTTTGTTTTACTTATAAAATTAGCAGAAGCTTTATCTTGTAAGTTGAATGTAAAAGTCACTTTTGTTTTATTTATAAAATTAGCAGAAGTCTTATCTTGTAAGTTGAATGTAAAGGTCACGTTTGTTTTGCTTATAAAATTAGCAGGGGCCTTGTCTTGTAAGTTGAATGTTAGGGTCACTTTTGTTTTACTTATAAAATTAGCAGGAACCTTATCTTGTAAGTTGAATGTAAAGGTCATTTTTGTTTTACTTATACAATTAGCAGGAGCCTTACCTTGTAAGTTGAATGGTAAGGTCACTTTTGTTTTACTTATAAAATTAGCAGAAGCCTTATCTTGTAAGTTGAATGTAAAGGTCACTTTTGTTTTACTTATAAAATTAGCAGAAGCCTTATCTTGTAAGTTGAATGTAAAAGTCACTTTTGTTTTACTTATAAAATTAGCAGGAGCCTTATCTTGTAAGTTGAATGTAACCGTCATTTTTGATGCTTTACCTTGTTCAAAGAATATTTCTATTCAGATCATAAAAAGGTTAGAACAATTTTTTTATGAAAAATTAAGTAGAACTTTCGTCAATTGTTCGTGCATATTGTCGTTTTTTGACACCGAAGCTCCTCAGGAACCTGTAGCGTTATACGTGGTACAGTCATTAAGTTCTGAGACTTGACGCCTGGAGGATAAGCCACTCCACGACTCTCACATGCTGCCGCTTTACCCGGCGTAAACCTACAGAGTACCACATCCACCTTCAAAATAGTCGCAATTGGCCGTAAAGCAGTTTTTCCAACGTTGGTATAGCTGCTGGAAGCACCGCTGAAAGCAGTAGGCAGTATGGCATCTGTTGTGGCCGTCATGACCTCTTCGGACGACCGAAATCTGCGCCCACGTAGGAGTGCTTTCAAGCGAGGAAAGAGAAAAAATCCCATGGTGGGAGATCACGTGAGTACGGAGGGTGAGGGAAAACTGTCACCTGTTACCTTGCAAGTTCCTCTTGGACAAGGACAGAGCGATCTGCAGGAGCGTTGTCGTGAAGCAACAACCAATTCTTTGTACGCCAAAACCCAGGTCGCTTACGGCGAATTTCATCGCTTAAACGGCCAAGGATCTTCTTGTAGCGGGTTTTGTTTACCGTTGCACCGTCTGGTAGGAATTCCAAGTGAACGATCCATTTGAATAAAAAAAAACAGTTCCATCATCAACTTGCCTTTTGACCTGTCTTGCCATGTTTTTTTCTGCCGTTATGATGATGGCGTTTTCCAGGTGGCTGATTGTCGCTTCAGTTGCGGATCGTAAAGGAAACACCATGTTTCTTCTCCCGTTATTATCCGGTTGAGAATCGTGGGATCATCGTCAGCACTACTAATGAGGTCACCACAAATCGTCATGCGAACCCTACGTTGGTCTCGCGACAGGATTCGTGGCACACTGTGCTGGGTAACACGACACATGTTGAGGTCATCCGTCAGAATTCTGTGGCTAAGCCCTAGTGCTGCCGCGAGAGCGTCTACCGATTGCGAGCGGTTAGCACGCACCAACGTAGCAACTTCCTGGATCTTGCGTTCCGTTCGAACTGTTTGTGGCCGAACAGTACGCATTTCATCTTCCAAAGTGTCCTGTCCTTGCACAAACAGTCGGTGTCACCTGAACACAACACTGCGTCCTCACCGTACACCTGCTTAGTGATGTAAAATGTCTAGGCATTTATAAGTCGGGGCAAATGTCCAGGATAAATGCCCGGGCAAATGCCCAAAACCCACAAATGCCCAGGCATTTTGGGCATTTACCTCTTTTCAAACCATATTCATAAAGCAACGCTTATATAAATATTGTTTTAGCCATATATGTATCTACATATACGTATTCTATATATTTATCCATAAAAACAGGAGTTGAGGCCAAAATAGGCTGTGGAAGTTTTTGTAGGAATTCACTGAAAGAACTTGATTTTGGTTCAGCGGCTGAGCTTGTGCTTGGTACTGCAGATTTGTTGTTGAAATCATCCACTTCAATTAGTAAAGGTTCATAAGGGGTTTTCTTTCGAAAAGGTTTTTCAACCACTGTAATTGTACCTAACTGAAGCACTTTTTTTTAAGATCCTGAGGGCATTTAAAACACTTCTTTATGTGCTTTTCCATTTTGTTACAATGTGACTGTTAATAGTCCTTATTAGAATATCTACAAGATACTCCTTTCCCTTTCAAATTAAAAAAGTTCCAAATAGGTCCTTTTTTCCTAAGCATTTTGTAATGATTTAATCTAACACTTAAAAATATAAATAGCCTAAGAAAGAAGTGAGGTTATCTCAACAGACAGCTCTACTTCACAACTAACTGGGCTGGGCTGCTGGTGGTAGAATGCCTCCCCAATCTCAAGGCCACAACCACCCTACCCCATATGGGTGAAAGATTGGCTTCAGAAGCGAAATCAATACCTTCATCCCAACTTATTAAACGAACTGAGACTGAGTGAGCCAACTGATTTTCGAAACTTTTTGCGTTTGGATGGTAATTCATTTGATGAACTTGCAATGGTTACTCCACAAATTCAAAAAAATGATACCTTAATGCGAGAAGCTATTCCTCCAAACCAGCGTTTATCAATAGCTTTACGTTACCTTGCAACAGGAAATACCTTTGAAGACCTGAAATTTACAAGTGCTGTACTGTGCCCAACTCTAGGAATGGGTATTCCAAGATTCAGACACCTAGATATCAAGGGAAAGGCTGTAGCCGCTTTTGAAAGTTCAGATATTTGAATATCGCGCTACATTGCTTCTCGAAGCATTTAGAAATAATTTACCGATAGTTGGATGTCAAGTGACGTAGCGAGTAACAGCAGAGGTGGAGGCTATTTATTGATTAAATAGTTAACTATGGAGTAGAGACTTGAGACTGGGATCAGATTACTGGCACGGCCAAATGAAAGAGAATGCAATTAGTATCAAGTAAATCGGACCAGGGATTCAAGAGATATGAGGATTTCCAGATATCAGGTGATGACGCGTGACCCTGGCAGTTTTGAATAAAAGCCAGCTGGCCGAAGCAACTTCAGCTCATTCTAACACAAGCACTTGGCGAGCAAGTTGCATCTACGCTGAGCCAAGGCACATGGTTGCCGGATCTACGCAGAAGTTCTTTTCAAGTCGTGATAGTCACGAAAAGTGCTGCGCTACGAGTTGGAACTTAGTAAGTTTCTGGTGAGGAGAATCACTGAGGTGATTGATTTTTCTACAGACATTGGTGGAAATTTTTATATTTCTACAAGGACATATGCTAGACTTTGTCTAGAAAATAATATTTTGTCACAGTCCAGTAATAACTTAATACTTGGATGTTTAAATCCATTTCAAGTCAGTTTTCATTTTTGTAACTAGTTAACCACTTCGATCTGTCAGTACACTGAAGACTAGTCTATAACGGTGGCGTTCATTAGTCTACGCAAGGGAAACTGCAAGTTGCTTAGCGCATGGCAGATGGTGATATTAATAAACCATGCCCAGGGAACGATCTTCAGAACAGCCGTTAATTGCTTAGACTGTCAGTGTTTTTCTTGTACTGATAAGATTACCGTGAGTTATGTTACAACTGACATATCTAAGAAGAGATCACTTAGATCTGACCCTATTTAAACAAACTGTTATGGCTTTGATAGAAGCCCATATTAAAATGGAACCACAGTTTATTCAAACGTCGAAAGATACTACCACTATGTCTGACTAGACGAATTGTGGGTCTACAATGGCGGCGGATACAAGGATTATACATGCTTGTCCGATAGGGCATGTCTATGGATAAATCTGGTACAGACCAGGTTTACTACACTTCAAGACCATCAAGAAATGTAAGCCACATTTGAATTATATTATGCCTAGCTAATTGGAACAAACTATTTTTTCTGCAGATGACCAACACATTTTTTTTTCGTCGTATTTAAATCTTGCAATGATTTACGCAAGACTTGTTAGAGTTATTCTGAGTATTTTCAGCACTCAGAACAGTTTAGGATCGATGACCGAGCATTTAGAGCATTTATTTGAATTTTTCATATTCTTGGGAAATCACGGTAATCAACCGATGTAACTGTAAAAGTTAAATTTATTTTTGTTGAGGGATGGATATTTTTTCCATATTCGAAGGTTCGAACATGTGGATTCTCACATAATGAGATGATAATTAAACGTATTTAAAATAATATAAATAATAATAATAATAATCCACTAATAATAATAATAATATTTTTTATAATTTTTCTAAATAATTCTTGGATATTATATTTTATAATCATATGTATTGAGAGAGAGCCTATGAAGTAGTTTAATCATTTCTAGTTTGGAACAGGAGATTCTCCGAAGGAGAGTGGTTAGCGCAAGCCCGCATTCAACCAACATTTCAGTTCTGGTTGAACAGTTGATATTTGCAATGAGCAAAGTATATTTGTCAGATAACACGGAGAGGCATGAAACGGGAAGCAAATGATATTTGTATCAAATAGGATATTTTTGTATTTATATAAAATCATGACGTAAATACACTCGAAAGTGAAATAAAGCTTTTCATAAGTATGGTAAATTCACGGGTTGAACTGAATGGTAAAATAAAATAAACTTGTAAGTTTATTAATCTTCCAGTGTTGATAACAAGCAGAGGCTTGATTTATTGTATACATTTTGGGAAGAAAATTTATATGTGTGGAGTAGTTGAAATGCCATTCCCAGGTGCGCATGTTAAGTCGCAGGAATGAAGAGTTTTTTTCGAGCATCAATCAAATAGCAGGTTCGATGGCTCAGGTTTATAGTAGGAGTATTGGAACTACACATTTCGTCGTATGAATGACCCGAAGGTTATTTCTTTAAAACCATCAGTTCTTATTTCAACCTTGTTTACGAATTCCATTTAGACTTTGATTTTGCTAGAACCCGGATTTGTCATGATAGTAGTTTATTCTTCTTCAGAGGAAGACCTTTGCCGTTGTTGTTGTAATATTGTGTTCTTACACAAATAATAGAATGGGCCACTGCCAATTAAAAATAATTCTTTAACCACGAATAATTTGAAGGATATTTTCAATCCTAGTGCCATGAACTAAATGAATTTATTATGAAACTACAATTCTTATTTCCGCATTCTGTCGAAGAATTGCAAGTTGTGAAAGTTGCTAAGAATGGCCATAAATATCAATATTTTTATAATAATGATTCCAAGTGGAAAATCTAATAGTTGAATGGTTCAACCATTTATTGATCAAGTTGATGATTCAGAAATCATATATTTTGTTAGGAACTTGAAGTTCATAATCGAGTCACTTCTCGAATGTTTAATGTCAGAAGAACAATTAATTGTTGTTGTGCTTCGCACAGTTCTTCAATGCTATGCTCAAAGGTCAAATACTTTTCAGATGTTATTAATATGTGTTAATAATTTGTGTTGCTTCAATGATGATAATATTTTCGACGATATATTTTTGAAAACTGGAAAACTAAGTGAAAGTTTAGAATTCTATGAACATTTATTCTACGAGTGTTAATATCATGTAAATATTCAAACAGTGATCTACGATATTTCCAGTATAGACAATTAACTTTGAACTGGAATTAAATATTAATAATTTTGGAACACAGTCTACAGGACTATTAATCGGACTTGTGTTTCCAAAAAGATTGTCAAATGTGTTTGGAAAATTTCTGTATATTGTGTGTAAATAAGAGTGTGGATCGCCACACGTGAGTGATGCTACTTTGAGCATCTTTGCAGTCAATTTTAACTTCAAAATAAACTGAGATAATTTTACCAGATGTGTCATACCCAATTAAATCTCCTTCTATCCTTATTGTTGCATTGAGCCAAAAATCAGCAAAGCATTTTTTTAATTTGATGTCGTTTTTGCGATTTGCTTTAACCCATCTGGCGCTCCGGGATATTTTGACTCTCGTGCTGACTGATTATTGGTAAAATGCATATGTGGTCGTGCGGACTCCGGTCTAAACGGGCACAGTACCACCACAGTAAATAAGTGAGATTATTATGGACACCTCTACACCTTTAATATACAGCCGGAAGGAGTCTGTATACATGTAAGGGAAAACAATCCCTCCCTATATTATTCTGCTAAAGTCCCATTCCACTTTTGTACCGAAAATAACGTCCCATTAACACCAACCTACACATATGGGGTACCTACAGGTTCAGCATTACCCAATGCGTAAGCGACACGCACTCACTCTTTAAATGCCTCAAAATTAAATAAATACTTTAAAACATGTATATTTACAATGAAATAATGAAAGAATGCAACACAGTAACCATGGTAACAGAATCTCACAGGTCTATCTATTTCTGTAAGACGCAATGCAATTCCAATTATTACATTACTGTGAAAGTTTCCAGACGGTTATAAGGTTATCACTGAACCAAATTAAGCTGTAAAATTCATCAATACATACAGTATAATGCGCTTAAGGGGGTCAAGGGGAACTCTGGAATTTTTTCACGCAATTATCACGTGTGAGTGTGGACGAATGGTCTTTTTCACCCGACTATAAAGGGTGTCCGAAAACCACATTTAAAGGCCCTTAAATTAACAGTATCTGTGATATTCCCAGAAAACTAACTTCGCTCTGATATACCTATGAAGGAATGGCAACCCCCTAACCACTGCACCAGTAGCTGAATTGATAAAGTCTGATTATTCATACCAAGGATAAATCAGTCATAGCATTCATGATTGAGATTTTGCTAAGTGTACTCTTTACAACTAGAATATTCGCGGGCGAAGCCGCGACCGGTAATGCTAGTCACGTATAATACTCAAGCGCAATTGATCTCGTATTACACAATACTGTCCACACACAACACAATATTTACCGCATTGTGCAATAAAAATCAACCTTTCGTTGATTCGCACAATATACCTTTCAATACAACCTACAAACAGTCAATATTATTGCACAACCATTGATATTGTGCAGTAATTTTGTGCGTCTAGGGTCCGCTTAACTGACATTGTACCACACCACGGCGCCACCTATGCCCTAAAGTGGCCCACAGCGCCATCATGCTTGCAGTCTCAGAGCTTAATGACTGTACTACGTATATTTTACAGTAATTGATGTCCCAGAGTCTCTGACATTGGAGGGGGGATACGATGATTATTATTGATACCATCAGGGGGGGGGGGGGGGGTGAACCATGACGAAATGAAGATATACGGAAAGAACTGGGAGTACAGAAACTAAATGACAAACTGGAGCAAAACAGATTGAGATGGTTTGGACATGCCAAACGGATGAATGCAGTAAGGCTACCAAGACGAGCACTGGAACGACGGATAACAGGGAAGAGAGGATGAGGAAGACCAAGAATGCGTTAGATGGACTCGGTGGAGAATAGCATTAGAAAACGGAACCTGGATTGGAACACCGTGTCGGAAGAGGAATGGTGGAACGACAGAACAAAGTGGAGAGGAACAATAATTGCCCCCACCCAGTGTCAACAGAAAAGGGGGGAAATGAAGATGATGATGATGACCATGAGGGAGGGGGGGGGGGGGGGGATCGATCAAAATGTAGTTACGTAATATGTGGACGGTTTCTTGTGATGGATTTTTCTATCCCTTCAAAAATACAATTTCTTCTGCCGTGAATCGAACCGGCAAAATTGTGATTTCATGAAGTTGAAACTCTACCAGTGGAAGCTTGCTTGTATAGCACAAGACATATTAATGAGAACTCTTCAATCTTGGACCCACATTATAACACGACATAATCCCAATGTCCTTATGCAAATGAGAGTCAGATAAGCGTGACGGGCTCCTTGAGATGTTCAAAGTGTTTGTACCGGCCAAGTGGTGCGCACACAATATTATTCACGTCAAGACAAGACTATGTTAACTGTCTCGAACACATTGCATTTCGCGTCACGTCAAACCAGTCACGGCCGGATGGTCTTGATCCTTGGCTAGCGTAACAACTCTCAAATACGAAGGTTGTGACAAAAGTCATTGCAACTATTTATTTTTTGCAGATATGTGAGTGGTTCACACACGGTACTTTGTGGTGTGGAATAAATGCAGGCATGGTGTTTATTCACAACAACAGAACGCTGTGGTTGCTGATAGGGGCACAGCGAGCGCTGAGAAATCAGTTGTGTGATGAGCTTCGTGCGAGATGGAAGCAGGACCACCGAGAACATTCAAGGGCCCCCTGTGCAATTTTTTCTTGGTCTCCCTTGAGATACTTTTAATTATTACTATCCACTATTCCGGAAAGACGTCATTTTGTGAATATCTTCTGATATAATTAAAAAAAACAAGATGTTCAGTAAAGAACATATAGCCTACTTTCTCCTAAATGCATGGGTATTGTTATAACTCTTTGCCCTTTTCAAGGAGTATTATCGAAGGTTGGTTGTAGTAGCATGTTGAAATACAACGTGCTATACGGATATGAGGTGCCCTTTGTTAGTGCTACCTCTGTACCAAATTTCGTTCAAATCGGTTTCACCGTGTTTGAATAGATAGGGGGAATCGATTTGCACACATACATGGCCACCATCCGCAAAGTATTGGGCTGATGACCTTGTAGTTTGGTCAAAAGATTCTTCATACATACAGGTATAATGTTGCAAAATTTGGTAGAGATCGGATGATTAGGTTAGTCGTAATTTGATTTAAACTTTGCACATTTGGGTGGCCGCCATTACGTTTCCGTCAATACGGCGGCAATATAAAACATGACACTGAGGTGCCCTTTGCTATTTCTACCTCTGTACCAAATTTCGTTCAATTCGGTTTCACCGTGTTCGAATTGATAAGGGGGAGGGGGGCAGACATTCAGAGTACACACACTCACACACACACACACACACACACACACACAGAAACTCACAAACAAACACACAATTTTTCGCCCTGTGTAGATCTCATTCATTAGTCTACTTCCATTTTTTGCAAAAATCGAAAGTTGGCTAAAAAACGACAGGGGTGGCTACGCTCGCTAAAGCGCAGCGTTAGGTTATGGGACCAAGCTCTCTGCTGACTCAGTAGACGCGTGGGTTCGAGCCCCACCGTCGGCCGTCCTTGAAATGGTTCTCCATAGTTTCTCCACCCAATTTCAACACCAAGCAAATGCTGGGACGGTATCTTCTGACTGCCCACGGTCGCTTCCTTTCACATCCTTGTCCTCTTTCATCCATTCATCTCTTCTCTCATTCCGACGCACAGATCGCCCAAAGGCGTCGACTAGAAAGACCTGCACTGAGCCCCTCAGGAGGCCACACGACAAAAAATAAAAAACAAACAAATCTGATTTCGTAGAAAACATTTTAGTACGTTATTTATTTTAAGAAATATATTTTGCAAAATGCATAAATAATTCGGGATTTTTAATTCAGTTAACATTCATAGGGAAATATTTTGAAATTCCAAAAGTTTACACTTTAATTACCAGTATATAATGAAAAATAAGTAGCATTTTAAAACTCCGCATTAGTTTGATAGCAGATTCAACATTAAATTTCAGAACATTATTCCTACATACCGGTAGTTATAACTCCTAGCTCACAGTCATATATAAAATTTAATACTCTTCTGGGGTAGAATAGGGAACATTATAGTGCATTATGCAACGAGCCTATAATGGCAATAATTAAGACACGAGTATGTTTATAAAACTAGCGTATGCGAGTTTTATAATTTCCATACGAATGTCTTAATTACCATTATAGGCGAGTTGCATACAACTCTTTATGTTCGACGATAATTATTATAACTATTTTATGTTCGAACATAAATATTCATAAATATCTGTCTAGATTTCACCAGTTTTATGTACTGAACAGAACGCATGGGACACAGAGAATACCTTGTATTTTACCATGGCCTCCTCGATTACCCCACTATGACACTAGGCCACGCAGTGAAATTTAAATTATAAGGCCTTGGAAATCAGCGCAGGTGCGATGCTATCCTTATCTAATTGGTCAAAAAACTGTTTCTTGAGCTCTGATTGGTGGGAGAAACTGTCCCATAATGAAAACTTGTACTATAATGAACCTCATTATAGTACAGTTTTCTGACATATAATATTTACATTTCGACATCGTTGAACATAAATACATTTTTTTGTAATTTTCAGAATCAATGAACTTCTTTTACCAAATGAATGGTTTCTGCCAATACTTTCGCACTCTCATATTTGCCTCTGAAGTGTTTTTCTGCCTCATTTCTCTTGACAGTTACAAGATGGTAACATGAGATATCTTCTGCAGAGATGTAGACAAATCAACATCCTTATTCTGCAAAGCCTCGGACAGGTTGTAAACTTTGGACATTTTGGTAATACAAAAGTAGCTACAGTAAATTGAACTAACGTGCACCACTACCGGGCCCTTTACGTGTCCCTATGCATTTGCCCCTTCATCTCGGCGGCCCTGGATGGAAGTAACCCGTGTTGAGCAGCTCACCTATATCAAAAGAGCCGTTCTCCGATGGGGGGGAAATGCGAGAGAGAGTCACAGTGAATTCATAGAAGCCTTTGGGAATAATGCCCTTGCATACCGTCCAGTAGCAATGGTGGGAAGGAAAGTTTTAGCAAGGACGTATGGCAACGGGTGATCATCAACGCCTCGGACGTCCTGTCAGTGTGCGGACCGACGTGGCACGAGCCGTCATCGAGCAGCTCCTGGAGGATAACCGACGATGTACGCTTCTGGAGTTAGAGAGAGAAACTGGCATCCAAGGATCATCTAAGTATAAGAGATTCGTCACTTTTGGTTATAGAATTTCCGAGAGAGAACACCGCCTGAGGCTATGGATTGTACTGGCAAGTCTGGCAATATAAAAAGTAAAAAGCCATATGAATGTAGCCTTTATTACACGTAAATGAACAGTATGTTCTGCGATGAGTTATTGATTATTGATGAAAATAACTCAAACATAACTGCGCCTTTCGCTAGGTGCTAAAATATTCGTCCGGATAGGAAAAGAATACATTTTGTTATATATCAATGTTGGCAATGGATTTGTCACGAAAGACACAGTTATGCCGTTCTAGAACTTAATTCACCTCTAGGCTAATTAAAAATACTCTCATACTCTACAGAATTGTTGGGATATTCGATGAATATAAAGAAAATCGTCCAAATGTACACACTACATTGCCATAACCTCACTTTTTGCCTAGCATGCCCGCAGCCACCCACCCCTCGCCGTAGCCCTAAACCACAAATTTTATTGCAATGCAAAGGAGAATGGGTAAGAAAACAAACAAGAGATGAAATGCACACATTTATTCTCTATATATTTTTATTCGAGAGTAGTCCATATTGCCCACTAGTTTTACACATGGTCAAGACCAGGAAGATGAAAATTGCCGTATTGTTCTTACTATCATTATAATTCTTACATCCCGGTGCTTGGCAATTTTTCCTCCTTTGCAGTGGCATGATTGACTCTCAATTCAATTAAAATAAACAATCAAAATACTGAACAAATCAAAACAACCAACAACGCCACGAGGAAAATCAATCAAAACAGACTATTCCCGCTTTCGCCAGTCGGTTTGATGTGAACGTTCATGAGTGCCAACTACGGAACATTAGTGCTAAAATTAATTCTTCATTGGTTGGTAGAACAACCAGTACAGGCCCTTACCCCGACCCACGCGCTCCCTATGAACTGTCATTCCCCTGCTGGCATCGAGAAAGGCATTACCCACAGGTTATCGAGAACAGAGCTGCAATTGCACAACAAAGAATCGCAGTAGACTACTTTGAGGGCCTTTAGACCCAGTGTTATCATGACAACTGTATGTGTGCTGTGCAGGACTGTAGGCAGTTTGATTGGTTGGTAGTTCGTTAGTTTAGGGGCTGCCACAACGCGGTCGTGTAGCCCCGTGTATTTTGGGTGTGTGTAGAATCTGTCTGATAACCGGTGTTAATTGCGATGGCTGTATTAGTTTGTGTAACAATTTTAATTCAAGTAAAGACTGCAGACATTGAATTTTTTCAAGTAGTGCCTACTTTTGCCACCAAACGCCACCGTCAACAACTACTAGTTCAGTACGTAGCTACTAGACGCCACCGCAGTCGGCTCCTAGCAACGAACGTTGGAACTTAAGAGCGTTAGTCAAATGTTTAACCTATCATTTAGCCTCACACAGGTGTAATTAGTGGAAGGTTCTTTTACATGCCATAAAGATATGACATGGGACCGCCGGCTTTACTTTCTCTCCGAAGGAAGGCATACTGAGGGATTTTTAACGCTCTTGAAAAATCCAACGACTTCGGCCGGGTTTAAACCCGCGATCGTGGGCATAGAAGCTCAGTAGTTTGATTGGCCTTAAGTCGTTAATTAGTAATTAGTTTGCACCATACAACCAGTATTGACCTGTACACTACCATAATACAATCTATTTATACACATTTCATATGTGAGACACTGTTTGCGTATTCATCAATGTCCACACATGTAGTTACTGTCGACCAAAGTATTATGTGTACTCGAGTTTGAAGGTTGTTTGTTAAGTAACCAATAGACCTACGTAAAATCCAATACCATCAACATTTTCGTCGTTCTATTTTACGTTAGTTCATGTAGGTTTGGATTTTTAAATTTATATTTTAATATTTTTAATCGCAGTTGGAACACAAAAAGTGCACGTTTTTAAGCGTGTTTCAACCATGCGTCACATTTAAGAATTATTATCTCAAAAGCCCGTCATCAGATCGAATCCACATTTTAACACAATATACATTGGAATGTTGTACAGGGTCTTTCATATAAACTAAGAACGGCGAGCGGCGGTTTTGTCATTCGCTGCTGAAGCCGGCTTGGCCGAGCTTGTGACGTGCCACGGCCCCCTGCTGTAGAATTGAAAGCGCGCGCAAAGTACAAACTTGACCTTGCAATAAGAGTGCAGGTGCTCAGTCGCCAGTCTGAACCTCAGCTGCTAACATGTTGAGACAGTTATCATTGCAACATCGTATTTTTGTATGTAAAATTTATTTTAATTACGATTCGGCTCGGCGGGTACGTGATGCATTTGTTCAGCAATTTCCTGATGAAGTGCCACCTTCACTAGCACAGATTCACGTAGTTGTAAATAACTTTGACACTACTGGTTCAGTGCTCAATAAAAAACACAAAATAAAAAAATCAGAAAAAATACAGTGGCATGACTCACTCGCGTCAGCCAAAATGTGGTTACCAGATACAATGCCTGTATAACCCAGGAAGGACGACTCTTCCAGCAACTTTTATAAGGTAATATTTCATAGAGGATTGTACACACGCTTAAAGCAGGGGGCAACGGCTCGCCACAAGCTTGGTCAAGGCCACCACACTAGCGGATAAGAAACCCGCCGCTTGGCGTTCTTACTTTATATGAAAGACCCTGTATAACTGGTTTATTAATTTCACAATTTTGTGTGTCCAAGAAACAGAGTTGTTATCATTGTTGTAAGGTAACTTTTTCTCGGCTCGGGGTGGTTAGAAAATGTAGTTCTTGGTTGCGTTGTAATCGTTATACATCAAAAGGTTATGCTGTATGACTGTGAAATATGTAAATTAATTCACTTATTTTATATCAGTTTGTATTTGTACGAGGAAATAACACATGGTTCACCAGCTAGCCGCTCCAGGAAAAGCTGTACAGCGTTGCTGAGATGGAGCCCATCACTTCCGAGTGAGACGCGCCATGATGCGTGTGGGCACCATTTCGGCAACGCTGTACGGCTATTCCCGGAGCGGCTAGCTGGTGAACCATGTGTTATTTCCTCGTACAAATACAAACCGATATAAAATAAGTGAATTAATTTACGGATTTCACAGTCATACAGCATAATTTTTTGATGTAAAACGATTACACGCAACCAAGAACTACATTTTCCAACCACCCCGAGCCGAGAAAAAGTTACCTTACAAAAATGATAACAACTTTGTTTCTTGGACACACACAATTTTGAAATTAATAAACCAGTTATACAACATTCCAATGTATATTGTGTTAAAATTTGGATTCGATCTGATGACGGGTTTGTGAGATAATAATTCTTAAATATGACGCATGATGGAAACACGCTTAAAAACGTGCACTTTTTGTGTTCCAACAGCGATAAAAAATATTAAAATATAAACTTAAAATTCCAAACCTACATGAACTAACGTAAAATAGAACGACGAAAATGATGATGTTATTGGATTTTATGTAGGTCTATTGGTTACTTCACAAACAACCTTCAAACTCGAGTGCACATAATACTTTGGTCGACAGTAGTTCCCACCTCGCTGCGTTGTCGCAGCCACTAAACTGAGGAACCAACCACCACATCGTGGCATCGGTATATGTCACATTGTCCAACCGGGCTGGTATCTGCAGGAAATAAAATGGTTGCAATCACTTATGCCCCAACCCTTGTAGAATGTCTAATGTATCAAAATTAGTGTCAGACAACAAATGCATAGGAATTCTGCCACGTGCCCCTAGCTGAAAAATAAATAAATAAATAAATACATTTTTAGTCATTTTATAGACCATTTTATTAGATTTTGCAGTCATTTTATTGGATTTAATACTTATTTTTTGATGGATTTCAGCCATTTTATTCTACTTTTCAGTAATTTTTTAGTTATTTATTTAGTTTTTCAGTCGTTCTATAGGTCATTTTATTGGATTTGTTCAGTCATTTTATAGCTCAACTTTAAAACTTTTCTAGGTCATTAAAATCCGCTCAGGCGCAGATGACCTCGTAGTTCCGCCCCTTAAAACAACAATAATTAACTAAAAATCCACGCCCTGATAATAATATCAGTACCTATCAACCTACTCAACTTGTCCCTTTGGGAATCAAGACTGTCATGAAAACACAAGAACACAGTGTTGGGATAATTCCCAAAGTAGCAACACAGTATAGTTCTCATTAGAATGACGCAGAAAATATACTGAGATAAGATAATGGAACCTGCACATTATACACCTTAGGGACAATAGGTGTGCCGTAAGAGAAAATCATCATTCACTGTTTAAGGGAAAAGAAGGATAAAAAATATATACGGTTAAACTAACACGGAAATATATAACAATACCCGTATCCTTTCAACATCAACAATAACAACAACAGCTTTTAGCAAGGAACAAAAAAAAACTTGAAAATGAAGAATATAAAAAAAAGAAAAGAAACAACTCCATCCCCATCCTTTTCTCCTTATTCCCTGTCTCCCACATCATCCCCCCTCCTCATTTCTCCTCTCTGTGCTTTAGAAAGAGTCCACTTTCTTTCAAACGAGCAAGGTGGAGTAGTAATCTTACAGATGGAAGCCATATACCTATATTACTCTCAGAGAAAAAAAATATATATATAGCGTTCTATTTTTTCGTCTTTTTATATCCTTCTTATAAAAATTTAATATTACTTTTGAGATAGAGGGGCGGGGGAGGGGTTATAGTCGACGAGAGAAGAAAAAGATAAGATGAGGCACGGAAATAAAAGGGAGAAGGATGAGACACGATGAGTGTGGGTTTGAGAGAGAGACATGACTTGTGAAGTAAGGGTGTAGCAGAAACAGAACGCCATCTGCTGCATGTTAAAATAAACAGCACACCATTTAAGAAATAAGTATCAATGCGTAGTGATATGAACTCAATCATATCTATTAGCTTTGACGATTTAATCTAAATGAAAACATTTATTAGCCAATATTAATTATCGTATTGGAAGCCATTTTAGCCTATTTCCATTCATGAAAAAATAGGCTTATGAGTACGGCTTAGGTAAATAAATATTTTTCTATGTAAGTACATATTTTAAGCATTTTTTCTATAAATACATAAATTCCTGTTTTTTACTTATTAGCACATAAAAAAGACATAATATTTACATTTTTAAAATCAGTATGCTACATCATTCAGTTTATTGCAGTTTTGTTCTGTGTTACTTCAACGGGGAAGAACCTGTGAGCTATCTAATCTTCATGCAGATTGTATGTCAGCTTGCAACTGTGTTATTCTTAACCTGTCGCCCCGTGCCACTCACTGTGGAAGCCGGGGATTTCCTTGTCCATAGCCATATTGCACCACGTCCTCGACCTCCCCCAGCTACCTGGAACCAGTGACACTCACATGCAGTTCATGTCAGTGTAAGGTAGTCCTACGATGCCTAAATTAAAAACAACTACAAGATATCGTCTGTTGCAGAATTTAAAGATAATTTTACTCCTAATGGGGGCGTTCTGTTCCGCCAACCATGTGGGAATGCAATCAAGGCTGAACAGCGATCTCAAGTTACACAATACCTCAAGGGCAAGAAACTTATAGCCGCAGTTTTGCGCCTTCAGAATAAGTGTTTCGCGATAATCATCGGTCATTTGTGATGGACAACCTGAAGATGTATCTCGTTGTGTATTGCAATGCTTCAGCAGTCAGTGAGACATAGAATAAATTGCATTCATGGGTACTGCATATTGTTTATAATCACATTATATTTAAATATTTTTACTTTTTTGTCACATATTTCAGGTTTTTTAAACACATAAAAAATAAATATTTTCCCGATTTTTAGCACCTAAAAATCCGAGCCCTGCTTATGAGATCCGATTTGTGTGTGTCCCTAAAAAAACGGCCAAGAGATTTCCAATCCAACATGGCAGCCGCGCGAATTTCACTGGCATTCTACTTATATATCTCCACAACAGTAACTGATATCACCCTCAAATTTTTTACGGTGGTAAAGAAGTTCATCTATGTGACTTTCATAAACCTTTTAAGTAGAAAACTAACATGGCGGACAAGCGAAGTTAAAACATTTAAAAATACTTTTCTCACGATTTAACTATCCGAGCGCAGTGAAACCTGGTTCAGCAAATGTTTACACACATTGCAATGCACTGACATCTAATTTTGTTAAATTGTTTACATATCCTCAATATGGCGGCTGAGTGAAATTTTAAAAATCGGTTTTTATTTATTGTCTCTTAATCATGCGATCGAAGTGAACGTTTGGATAATGAACTTACGCAATAATCTTCATCTAATGGTGCATAATTATATGGCCTACACATATAACAATCCAACATGGCAACCATCCGAAATATTTAGACGAATCTATTACAGCAATCAAACTGAAATTATGTATGTTGATAGAGGCTATTGGCATAAGTTCACCTAAGGATCATTTAATAACCTGGTGAGCACAAAATCAACATGGCGGTGACGCGAAATTTAAATATTTAAATGGATTTTTCTTGCTACTTTTCATCCGAGCGCTGTGAAACTTGGCACGGTATAACTTTATACGAGTCTTAATATACTGTACTTACGTCTAATTTAATGTAATGCTATGAGAACTTAGAAATGGCGGCTGTGCAACGTTTTTAAACCTCGTTTTCATTTCACGTGTCCTAAGTAAGACCAGTAGGATATTTGAAAATAGGCTATTTTGTTCCTTATGGAACTACTTCTTCAGTGCTAATTAGCTAATTAGTCCTCTTTAAACGCAAACGGTCTAATGAGAATGTCCTGGAAAACTTATGCGGGGGAAAGGCCAAGGAAGATAAGAAATAATGATAGAAGAAAGTCGGCCGTGGACCTGTTGAAAGGAACCATCCAGGCATTTGCTTGCTGGAGAAAATGGGAAACCACGAAAACCATTGTATTGATATGAAATTCATCATATTTCATGTGATTTGTCCGAATTGACGTATAAATTATTATTTTTTATTTATGAATAGGTAATCGTGTGTTCTTTAGTCTGAACAATATCTTCAAATCTCGTCTGATATCTCAGAAGAACAAAGTCCATCTGTACACGACACTGGTGAGACCAACACTTTTATACGGTTGTGAAACTTGGGCGACATCAGCAACGACGTGCTTTTGAAAGAAAGGTAGCCTACTTCGAAAGATATATGGACCCGTCTACAATAACATGGAAGGTAAATGGGAGAGAAGAAAGAAAGAAAGAAGACCTGTATCAGAGGTTTGGAAAGCCACACATTGGACGGATAATGGGACAGAGGCGACTACAATGGTTTGGACACATCTTACGAGCGAACGGATCCCTTCCTAAGGGAGTCCTCCAATCTCAACCCACGGGAAAACGTCCGAGAGGTCGCCCGAGAACACGATGGAAGAATCGAGTGACCACGATCCTTCAAGAAGTGAAACCGACAACTGTGGAGGATGATGCTAGAGACAGGAAAAGATGGAGTGCCATTTGCAGCAAATACCTCCTCTCATGATTGACTGACTTTCCTTTTATTGGATATTTTTTGTGTTTTGTAATATTTTTTGGTTTTTGTAATATTTGTAATATTTATATTTTCCTTTTGTTATTCTGCTGTAGGCCTCAATGACCTGTTTAATGCAATAAATGATGATGATGATGATGATGATGATGAATAGGTAAAAATAAATAAAAAATAAACTTTACAGTCTATCATACAATATTGAAACTAATTACTGTATAATATAATACCAGTTTCGGTTATCTTGTAACCTTCTTCAGTTAATATAAAAATATTAAACTAAGAGCATCAATCTAACATTTTATGAAACAAAGATGAGCATAAGAAATAAAATATTCACTATAAAAAAAACTTTCCAGTAATCGTAGACTAATCTTTCAAAATATTACAAATTCTAATCAAAATATTGTTAATTATACTCGAAAATAACGTCTAATTTGAAGAAATCGTTGAAAATATGGATAATTTTATTATAATGTAAAATTGCTTTAAAAATCTGATATGTTACAATTGAATTATTAATGAAAATTTAAAAAACATAAAAAAATATTGCTTATAAGTTCTTTGAGGTTCAAAATAGAGAAATCTGATTCTATGGAGTAGGAAAACGATGTTGAAAAGACGATCCTTAACGTTTCCAATGTTATTATCATCAAATAAATTGGTTGTTATGATTTCGACGATCTAATTGATGTGGCTGTGTTTTCAAAAAATGTTCGGCTTGTATTTTGCGTATATTTAACGAAAAACCATTATCAGGACAGCCGAGGTGGGATTCGAACCAAAACTCTCCCGATGCCACCGTGTTAGCTCTCTCGGACGTATGGCCGATATCACAATGAATATGAACTATGATTTTCTTATTTCAGAATTTTAAAATTTCACTCATGGATTTCATTCTTCTTTTGCTTTAGCGTTTGTCCCGCCTCGTAGCAGGGTCCGCTATGGATTTCTTTAAGGTACTATAACAGCATTCGCCTGCAATGCGAGTAGAGAAACCCATACAAAACTCAAAATGCTGCTATTGTGAGAGCTAGAATTCAAATCGTGCAGCTACTTAGTCAAGTCCACATCCCATGCCCTTTAGAGTAGCCTACTCGACTACGTTGACAAGTTTAGAATGATTCGAAAAGGTTAATCTCTACATAGCCTAGTATAAAACAAAGTCCCCGATTATTGGATGTAACGGGTAATCTCGAGAACCACTGGATGGATTTGGATGCGGTTTTCACCATTTTGTACAGGATTTCTCGAGGAAAGTTTCTGTAGAACAACATTCATTTATGACCAAAGGAACCCAATCATTAACGATTTCAGTGAATCGAGTCAAAGGAAAAACAGCCGTCCGTGCGCCTTTTAAGCTTAAGCTGGGTAAACCGTTAGAAATATCTATACCTATACTATGAGTGATTGTTCAGCATGAAAAGTTATACAAAAATAAGTCTGCGACAGCATATCTCTATCTTTAATACATCGCCCACTACATATAAGTGTTTTTACGTTTTCATTTCATCCAACAATCTCAATTCAGTGGAAATTTAAATTACTAGCTTCGGAGCGAGCGAGCCTATCACCCCAGCTTTGGCCAGTATCAAACTGTCGGGTCGTGTGGAGTTAAGCCTTCAGAGAAGAGTAGGATGTGTTTGGAGTTTCGCTGTTCACCTCGGCTTTTCTGAATTACGTCTGGAACCTGCCGTCCGTGCGCCTTTTAAGCTTACGCCGGGTAAGCCGTTAAATCTACCAGGAAAAGCCAGGGCGGTTTGCTAGTAAGTATATAAAATACTCTTTAATTTCCACTTGAGAATATTATTTCTCCGCCGTTATATATAATTTGATAGGCACTAGAAAGGCGGTAAAAACAAAGAATTTAACAAACAAGCTTCGATCAATCCATAAACTCTTTCAGACAAGAACATAAGAGAGATCCTCCTACGCTTTGCCTAAATAAAAAATATATAAAAAATACAAACACATGGTCTTCCCACTAACACACACACGACAACATCAAACAAAATCACGCCTCACTTGTACTAGTAGATTTTTTTTGTAACACAGAGGGAGAAAGGGACAAAAATCTCTCTCACACAAACAAAAACGATACAAAGGGGTGGAGAAATATGCTTTAAAGCAACAAACGAGAAATAGATGCCCACATCACGAGCAGAATTTATTCTACCGCATACATAAAGTGAACAGAAAAAGATGTCAGTAGACACGTAAAAGAAACAGAAGATATCTGAGCACAAATTCATATTATCTTTATTATTATTGTTTATTTTGCACATGCGCTTACACAACCTCAGTACAATTGCTGTAGAGAAAGACATTTACATTCCCAGATATACATCATCAGCATCATCATCATCATCATCAATTTCCGTTTTCCAGCCTGGGCCGGGTCGGAGCAAATATGTCACCCCTCCACTTTACTCTGTCTGTCCACCATCCTTCCTCAACCAGGTTCCTTCACCAAATCCACCCAGCGTACTCTAAGTCTTCCTCGTCCTCTCTTTCCAGTCATTCGTATCTCCATCACTTGTTTCGGCATTCTTTCATAATTCATCCTTTTCACTTGTCCATAATAATAATGATAACATATCCAACATCCAATGTTTCTCAATGTAGTGGAGGAACTTAAACATTTTGTGGAAAGTCTGAAGTATAAAATGGTTTCTGTAAGTTTCTCAAAGGAAGCGAAATTAATACTATTGCTAAAATCGTAAGTTACGTATTTTGAATAATTACATCACCTTACTTAAAATTTTCACTGTATACAGTATATATATTTCGTATGGCATGAAGATGCAATATACAATATTATTTACATATAGGCCTACAGTATTTACAAGTAAATATATACAGATCTGCAAGTAGCTTCAGTGTTGCTAGTGCTGGATATCTAATTTCTCTAACCATTCTACAGCACTAGCTTGAACCTTCGGAGTGGGCAATCCATAGCGATGTGACTGATGGTCTGAGACACATCTGCACAGATGCAGAAAGGATTCTCGGCAATTTTCCGTTTGTGCTTCCAGAACTGACATGTACCGTGTTGAATTCTTATGCGATTCAGCGACGTCCAGATTTTCCTGGGAAGGTCGAAACCAGGGGGTTGCTTAACTGGACCCGAGATAAGACCTAATCTGTCGAAATTTGAAGTCAGCCACTCGTTGCGCCAAGCTTCATTCACTTGAAACTGCTCTTGGACCAACTTCCTTCCTTGTGTCCAAGAAGGATTCCGGGATGTCAGCCCGAGATCTTTAGGTGAGCAGTCTCGATGTATTGTCAGGAGAGGGTTGTCACAACATTAAAGCCATTCTCTCTTCAGTGCCATTTGTCTTCGAAGATGAGGAGGCGGGATGTTGGAGAGTACTGGTAACCATTCCAAAGGTGTAGATTGAATGGTTCCTGATACAGTCCTCATTGTGTCGTTCAGCTGGACGTCTATCTTCTTTGCATGGGCGCTGTTAAGCCATACTGGGCAGCAATATTCTGCTACTGGATACACTAGGGAAAGTGCTGTAGTTCTGAGGGTGGATGCTGTTGGGCCCCAGCCCGTTCCTATGAGTTTGTGCAGGATGTTGTTGCGGGTTTTGATCTTAGCAGATGTTTTGCCTGGATCTTCACTGTAAGTCAAGGATCGATCCTAGATGACGCCTAAATATTTAGGATGAGCATTGAATTTCAGTGGACGACCACGGCATTGAACCCTAGGAATGTCTGTTCCTCAGATAAAAGCAGCTGACATCTGTTTCTGCTATATTTTTGCAATATTTTTACTGTATTAAGTCATTTTAAAACACTGCTGAAAAACCGGGATAGAGAATCTAATAATTTTTACAACTCAGAAAATTAGCGGTATTTTCATTCTATCGCCGAAACACTTACGGGTAGATGACCTAGATGTTTCGTCCCTTAAAACAATAAACACTACCACAAGAGGATGAAGGCGGCAATATAATTTTTGCGACCTTCTATCTGGGTTATCGGCATCTATAAAAAAAAGAGGTATCTTACTTGGCACAATTGAGAGGAGGAAGCAGCAATGCTAGTCACATCTAAGGCCCTGTGGTCGCCAACACATGTCCTACTAGTTACGATCATTGAGGAGAAGGGAGGGAGAGTCGGAAAGAAACCACACAAATGCATTTGAATATAAAATGTATATCAATCAATTGATTTTATTCGAACGGCCGTAGCCCTCCTCTCTCTTCTATAGGTCGTTTTACATATTCAAATTGGCAAAAGAGAAACGTATATGACACTTAAAAAAATAAAAAAGTATTCTGTTGGTAGAACTGAGGAGGGTGTGACAATCATTGTGAAATGCTGCTTTATATTATAGATATTGTTCCTGAGTACGAAACCGCTACATCGTATGCAAAATAGGGTGACAGAAAGGACAAGGAAAGGTGGGGAAGGGGAATCAGATACAGTATGAACCGCAAATAACGTCACTTACAATTAAGGGGATGTAAGCGACATTTCAGCAATATGTTGAATGTACGAAAATAATAATAATAATAATAATAATAATAATAATAATAATAATAATAATAATAATGATAATAACAATAATAATAAATAAATTTTGAATTTGTGACATTGAATTTATTTATTAATTACTATTCATATTTCATTTTTGTGATTTGTCTCACGAATATGACGGCGAAACCAGTAGAGTTTATCTGTGAGACATATTTTTTTACAACATATATAGGCCTACAGATTTAATTTCAATACATAATAATGTTATTGATTTCACGTCCCTTTTAACTACTCTGGCTTTTAAAGACGCCGGGGTGCCAGAATTTTGCCCCGAAGGGGATCTTTAACGTGGCAGTAAATCTACTGACACGGTCCCCTCGCATTTACGCACCCTCAAATGCCGGGTGACTGCGCCAGGGTACGAACCTGCAACCTTGGGCACAGCAAGCGAGAACGTATCCAGTCGTAATTCAATACATGAGTGCACGCAAAAGAGACGTTACTTAAAAAAAAAACTTAATAATAATAATAATAATAATAATAATAATAATAATAATAACAATAATAATAATAATAATACGAGAGTTTGAATTGTACCAACAGTCATCTCAAGCACTGGTGTGGTTCCTAAACATCTTCTGCAAGGGCTAAAAGAGCTTGCTACGGACATTAACTTGTACAGGGTCTTTCATATAAAGTAACGCCAAGCGGCGGGTTTGTTATCCGCTAGTGTGGTGGCCTTGACCGAGCTTGTAGCGAGCCGTGGCCCCCTGCTCTAAGCGTGTGTACAATCCTCTATGAAATATTACCTTATAAAAGTTGCTGGAAGTGACGTCCTTCCTGGGTTATACAGGCATTGTATCTGGTAACCACATTTTGGCTGACGCGAGTGAGTCATGCCACAGTATTTTTTCTGTTTTTTTTATTTTGTGTTTTTTATTGAGCACTGAACCAGTAGTGTCAAAGTTATTTACAATTACGTGAATCTATGCTAGTGAATGTGGCACTTCATCAAGAAATTGCTGAACAAATGCATCACGTACCCGCCGAGCCGAATCGTAATTAAAATAAATTTTACATACAAAAATACGATGTTGCAATGATAACTGTCTCAACATGTTAGCAGCTGAGGTTAACTGGCGACTGACAACACCTGCACGCTTATTGCAAGGTCAAGTTTGAACTATGCGCGTGCTTTCAATACTACAGCAGGGGGCCGTGGCGCGTCATAAGCTCGGTCAAGCCGGCTTCAGCAGCGAATGACAAAACCGCCGCTCGCCGTTCTTACTTTATATGAAAGACCCTGTATAAATGAATACATAAGGCACTGATATTGGCTAAAACCAGGATAGTTCGCAAATTCATTGGCAGTGATCTAACTAAAGGTAGTGATTATGCATTGATTCATTGTAATCTGCATAATTGCTTTGTATTTTATCGGACAATGATCTGAGAATAACGTTAATAATAATAATAATAATAATAATAATAATAATAATAATAATAAAAATCTCGCAAGCGAAACTGTGACACTTAACAATAAACATAAACTTGAAGAAATCAAAAAAATAGAGAGGAAGATCATTAGGAAAATCTTAGGAGCAAGATATACCCAAGATGGTTACAGGTTACAATAAATCAACGAAACAGTATTCAAACATCGAAATTCATATGAAGAAAAGACGAATGAAATTCTTTAGTCATCTCACTACTGTAGACTACCAGAAAATCGATTGACGAAAAGGATAATAGATTATGTTGGTTGGTTGGTTGGTTGGTTCTTAAGTTTAATAGATTATGTAACGCCTCTCAAGAGCTAGAAGAACTTCGAAAGGAGCTCAAAAACACTAACATACGTTCAACAGACATTTCAGAAAGGGACACCTTCAGACACAAAGTAAACTAATGGGAAGTTACATGAGAGCAACAGAACAGACCAAAGTGGTCGGAAGAACGTAAACAATCCTTCTCGGAAAGAATGAAAGCATATTGGAACAACAAGAAGAGCCAAAAAGAAAGCTGATTGAGTTATTTGCTTAACATCCTCCATTTATTGGGAGAATTCGCTTAAAATAAATAATAACAAATGCTGCCATGGGCTGCACATCAGAACTACCGAAACACCCGGTACCAATTGTATACATTTGATTGACAAATAGCTCCAATCAAATGCCATATAATGATGTTCTCGAAGGCGTAACCAAAGAGGATATTTCTATTATTATTGATATGCAAAACTGTTCGCACGTCTGTAGAGAAGTGCCCTTCGTGCAAGCGTGCGGCACATCGAGCAAGACATGTGACGCATGAAGGGGGGAGAGAGAGTGGTTGGGCTTATGGAACACAAGATGACTGATTTTAACAATGTCCCAACTGGAAGAGGAAGAGGGATTTTAGTATTGTGTCCGTGCCGTTTCTTGGGATCGTATTCGTTCGACCTCACACACACACGTCCTTGCAATGAATACAATACTTTAATTGAAGTTACATTTCATTTCATACAGTCACGAGCAAGAAAAAAAACGGCACACTTCATAAAGCTGAATGGAATCCAATGGTAATATCGCAATTGCTGGAGACATAAGACTTTTTAACGTTGGCAACATTTCTCAGCAGACAAAGTAGGGTCCCCATCTTAGGAAAATCGTAAAATTAAGAAATTTCCTCAATTGTGTCAAACGTTGAAGGGCTAAAGGGCCCGGAAAGGTTTCAAATTGTGAGCCTTGGAGAGCTCTATCAAACTAAAAAACAAAATTTCGACAATCAGTTCCGGAAAGACAGCATAAAATCGCTTGTTTTTTTTTACTATTTTTCTTTTTAATTCAAATCCTAGCCAAATTAACTCATTTACATAATTCATTCTTAAATGTGTTCCTTGGTTCAATGTCCTCAAGCGTTTCTTTGATTTTGTGAAAATTCTCCCCAGGATAATTAGTTTATAAGTGCTAAAGTTTGTTTAATCGTATTAGAAAACATATCTGTCTGTTAGGTAGTCAGCCTGAAGGGCGGTTGGATCCTCAAAAAGTACTGCCATTAGGTTATGTGGGTAGATACCCGCAGAAACCCAAGGCAGCGCTATGTTGAGGCGTGCTAGGCAAGATGAGGAGTGAGGTAGTTTGCCATTACTTTCCTCACTGAGTCAGAACAGCAGTACTAACCCTATGAGTAGAACCTTTCACAGCATCCACAGGCACTGACTGTGCCCTGAATGTCATTACTCAGCACCACCCATACCTTAGTAGCTTCCATATAGTCACAGCCATGAGTGGGACTGAGACATCGGTGAAAAGCCATATTTTACTCTAGCCTGTGCCAACAGACAAATGCAAAAGTACTGCATTCATCAAGAGATGGCAAACCATGGCAGAGAAAAAAAAGACAAAAAAAACATATAACAATGTGATATTTACAAATATACACCAATACACCAATAATTGGTACTATAAGTACAACATTTCTTTAGGCTAAACCTCCAAAAATTAAATTTAGGTGACCAGTATCTTGCCAATTCACATGCTTCTTTGGTGGCATCTAACATATTCTGAGGAGAGTATGTCGTCTGGCATAACTTGCAACTGAGGAGATGATCCATGGTTTGCTCATCACCGCATTCACATAGTGTGGAGTCGCATGCAAAACCCCACTTTTTCATGTTATTTTTGGATCTGCCAACACCGGACCATGTCGACCAATTTTTCTCATGACCTGGAGGCAAGCTTTCAGAAGATACCATCCATCCTATAGTGCCGTTCGATCTTGAACGCCATGAATTTATTCTGAATTTTGAAGGTGGTTCAGTTAGGCTTGATGTAGAACGAAGAAAACTTTTTCATGATTTGAGCCTCGAAGTTGCCGGAAGATATCCATGCTAAAGTGAAACCCAGGATTGACTCACACCACCACCACTCGTAGGGGTAGAAAACGCAAACTGCTAATCTAATCGACCGGATATGGTTGACTTTCATTGACTTACACTAGCGCTCACAGTTGTAGGAAAGGCAAACTGCTAATGTAATCGACCGGATATGGTTGAGTTTCCGGTGAACAAACATCAGTCTACCGCGTGTTATCATGGCGGCAACTCGTAAGAAACGTTTATTGTGTCCTTTACGTTTGGAAATGTGGAGAAAAAAAAGGGAAAATTAATTACAAATGTACCAACAATAAGATTCAGTAATGAACCGTGTTCGAGTAGGCAATCAGACGGAAATGCGATAGTGATCGACAGACAACGAGAAGAAGATGAACCTCCCAAGAAACGGCAACGTACAATCCCAAGTCCATATCTATTAAGGGAACAGTGTCTATGGACGGTCTAGTCTATGGCATTAATAGTACATTATGTAAACGAGCCTATAATGGCTATAATTAAGACACGAGTATGTTTATAAAACGAGCGTAAGAGAGTTTTATAATTTCCATACGAGTGTCTTAATTACCATTATAGGCGAGTTGCATACGACTGTTTATGTTCGACGATAATTATAACTTTATTATATGTTTTAACATAAATATTCATAAATATCTGTTCAGTCACTAGAATGCTGTGATCGGGTGCTGCGCTGAGTAGGATATATCTGTTCTCCAAGCTCTCTGGCCAACCGACGCATACGCTCTGTGTGCTTCAATGCCATATGTGCAGATTGTGCACCTCTCTCTCTTAAGTTAACAGCCCTGGGGCTGGTTTGCAGCAACTCGCCAATCTTCTCTATTCTCCGCCATCCTCTTCAATTCACGATATGATTTTGTGTTCGTGTCTGTCATTAACTGTGTGATGTATGCAAGCGGTGGACTTCCTCTTGTGTTTTTCCCTTCTAACATCCCTTCGATGACTCTTGCTGGCAGGCTATTATGTCTGAGAATATGTCCCAACATATTTGCTCTTCTTGTTTTCAGGGTCTTCATAAAGCTTCTACTTTCTCCTGCTCTTCTGAATACCTCTTCATTTGTCATATGTTGTATCCAACTGATCTTAAGCATCCTTCTCCAGCACCAAGCCTCAAAAGCCATCAACTTCCTCTCTTCTGACTTCCCTATTGTCCAGGTCTCACTACCATACAAAGCCACACTCCACACGTATGTCTTCAACGGTCTTTTTCTTATTTTTAGGTCTATACTTCTGGATGTGAAGAGATTCTTCTTTCTATAAAAGGCGTTCTTTGCCTGAATAATTCTACTCCAAATTTCTCGTTTGCTGGTTCCATCATACGTTATCAAGCTTCCCAGATACTTATATTCCTTCACATGTTGTATTCTATCATCCTCGATATAAATTGCTGGTGCTCTTCTATGATCTTCCTGGTTCCGACTGCATACGAGTACTTTTGTTTTATTTTTATTCATCTTCATGTTAAATTCGTTTTTAAGGATGGTATTCATTACATGAAGTATCTGTTGGAGATCATCTTCATTATCTGTTGTTAAAGCAATGTCATCTGCGAATCGGAGCATGTCAATCTTTTCCCCATGTATATTTACTCCAACTTGAATATCTTCTCTTATCCTATTTATGGCATCTTGGACATACAAATTAAATAAGTAAGGAGATAGCGAGCATCCTTGTCGTACTCCTTTTCTTATTTCAACCTCTTCCTGGTTATTGCCAGATCTTATTATTCCCCTTTCATTCTTATATAAACTATGTATTATTCTTCTATCTCTATAAGAGATTCCCACTTTCTTTAGTAACTTGAACAGTATATTCCAATTCACGTTGTCAAAAGCTTTCTCCAGATCCACGAATGCTAGATATGTTAGTATTCCTTTTCTATTTCTCTTTTCAATTATTTGTCTTAGAGTTAATATTGCTTCTCTTGTTCCAATGCCCCTTCTGAATCCAAATTGGTCGTCTGTAATGTAGTTATCAAGGTTGTTCTCTATTCACCTAAGTATGATACGTGTAAGAATTTTAGATGCATGTGTTGTCAGGCTTAATGTCCTAAATTGATCGCAATTTTGTGCTCTGGCCTTCTTTGGAATTGGAATTATTATGCACTTAGTAAAGTCAGTTGGTACTATTCCAGTTTCATACATTTTGCATAGCATTCCATACATTGCATCTTCAGCTTTCTCTCCGCAGTTATTTAATAGTTCTGCGGGGATTTTATCTACACCTGGTGCTTTTTTGTGCACCAGTATTTAGTAAAACTGTCACCGACGTCGTTTGAAAACAACGTGCTGTGTAGAAATTGGATTTGGGGATATTAAGGTACAGTGCTATTTCTGGTCTCATATTCACCAGTTTATTTACCGTACGCGAACATATGGACGGTGCACTTTCGGTAATTTATATAGACATGTTGGATTTTGAGCGCATGCGCGAAGGTATCCTTACCTAATTGGTCAAACAACTGTTGCTTGAGCTGTGATTGGTGGGAGAAACTGTTTCATAATGAAAAATAGTGTTATAATGACCATCATTATGATACAGTTTTCAGGGTCGAACATAAAGGATGTTTTCAAAGGGCTACAACTGTGGATTCATTTTTGTGAATCGCGAAAACTCGAATTTTGTATCATGTCGTAATTGAGGCGATTCCCGGAAGAAGGGCCCATATGACAAAATGATGATTTAAATAATTTAAGTTTAGAAATTTTGTTGTATAATAGATGAATGAAAATGGTATGCTGATTCATGCAACCATTTAAACAGATGTGCTGTAGTTTCAATTACACTACCTATTTCTAGCAATGTATTAAATTTTTTAATGGTCCACAGTTTAACGAAGGAGCATTAACTTTTATTTTCTGACACTATTCGCATCATTTAACCTATGGATATGCCTGCGACTGTACTGAACAGAATAAAATATCAATCATAATAATATGCAACATATGCAGATAGCACAAAGAAAGAAACGCACAAGGGGGTATGTCATTAAATGCTATGAAAAGAGATTGAGATATAAAGGTAAGGAGGTTTTCACCCCTTCACCCTTACCACACCACATCTACCCATTTCAATGTGTAAATCCATATGCAAATACAGGTGACGATTGTATATGCATATCATTATTATTAAGCTTGATAGATGACAGGCAGATGTTGTTAGGGGGAGGCTTTAAACCGGTTATTATTGTGTAACGATTTTTTGTTTAATTTTCCTAAGAGGGATTCGGTTTTGCATACATACAGTGTGGTTGGCCACACTGCACACAGATTGACTTGTCAAGGCGGTGAAATGGTCTAAACATTAAGTGTTTTCTATTGTTGGACAGTGTCCATATTGTGCTATGACTGACGTTTGTTTGACAGGTTTCATATTTCAAGGGCGTTTAAGTGTTCTTCAAAAAAAATGTACTTGAAAAACGACCCATCACGAAAAATATGTGTGTGTGTACAAACTAAAGGGACATTTTAAAAGGATCAGGTGTGTGTTTGTAACGAACGACGCAAGCGAATGAAGTTGTACTTGAGCAATATTGATGACCGTGGAATGGATTTCTATGTAAATACATATCTGTTTAGGAAGCTATCTTAATTATATTTTCTGCTATCTTTACGAATCATGGCATGTGGAGCTAAAAAGTGGAGTATTTGTTGTCCATACTTTTCCATGTTTGGAAGTTTAGCACATACGGTATGTTCCATATTCTTAGTCATTAAAAACAGGGCCAGATGGCCACGTAATTTTCTATCTTCCTTTTGTGAGTATTTTCCTTCTAAATTACCTTTTGTAAGTATTCCCACTCTCCATGTTGTGAGTCGTTTCAATCTGAGTTCCATTTTGTAAGTATTTTCAGTCTAACTAAATTTCCGTTATGGTTTCCACTTCATTGTCATTTTTGCTATCACCTAGACAATTAAGGGGCCGATAACCTAGATGTTAGGCCCCTTAAAACAACAATTATCATCATCATCATCATCATCATGTGCTTGCTGGTCCCAAGTTTGCAGGATCGAATCCTGGCGCAGCCAGTTGGTATTTGAGGGTGCGCAAATGCGAGGGAGCCGTGTCAGTATATTTACTGGCACGTTAAAGATTCCCTTCGGGGCAAAATTCCGGCACCCCGGCGTCTCTAAAAGCCACTGTATTTAAAAGGGACGTAAAACCAATAACACTATCATCATCATGTTTCTCCATTATTGATAGGACTGCTAATTTACTCTAATTTAATACTTTTTGCCCGAAATATGGATTTCATTTTAATGACTAGTTCGTTAGTTTTTGGGGGCGAAGAAACATGATGATGATGATAATGTTATTGGTTTTACGTCCCTTTTAATTACCGTGGCTTTGCTTGCCACGGTGGGTGAGTGGATATCGTGTCGGTCTACTAACCCCAAGATTGCAGGTTCGCTCCTGGCCGTGGTAAGTGATTTTTTTTTGAAAGGCGGCAAAAATACGATACGCATGTCATACGATGTTGGCATGTCAAAGAACCCATTCGAATTCAATAGGCCGAGTTCATAATGGCAAAATTAATCTCGGGAGTTTCCGCCAACACAAAGTTCCTCATTTCTCTACTAGAAAGCGCTATAGTGTTCAAGGAGTTTAGATATCTAACATCTAACCTCCTTGACTTTCATAGTCAAGGAACAGCGAAATTCGACATGCAAGCTACCCTCTGGGTGTCAAATAGCAAAGCTTGCACCAGGCACCCGAGGCCATACGATATTATTACCGTGGCTTTTAGAGACGCCGAGGTGCTGGAATTTTGCCCCGAAGAGGATCTTCAACATGCCAGTAAATATACTGACACGGCTCTCTCGCATTTGCGCACCCTCAAATGCCAACTGGTTGCGCCAGGATTCGATCCTGCAAACTTGGGACCAGCAAGCACATGATGATGATGATGATAATTGTTGTTTTAAGGGGCCTAACATCTAGGTTATCGGCCCCTACTCTAGGTGATAGCAAAAATGGCAATGAAGTGGATACCATAACGAAAATTTAGTTAGAATGAAAATACTTACAAAAGGAATAGATTGAAAAATACGCACAAAATGTAGTTTAGGTTCAAAATACTTCAAATTGCAATGTAGATCCAAAATACTGACAAAATGCAACTGAGGTTCAAAATACTTACAAAATGCAATAGGAATTGAAAATACACAATGGAATTTAGATTGAAAATGCCATATCAGATGCAAAATACTCACAATGTGCAATGGGAAATCAAAATACTTAAAAAATTCAATTGAAATTGAAAATACTTACAAAATGTAATTTAGATTCAAAATACTCGTTTGGATTGACAATACTTACAAAATGCAATTTATATTGAAAATACACACAAAATGGAATTAAGTATCAAAATACATACAAAATCCCCAACATACAAAATGCAATTTATATTGAAAATACTTGCAAAATGCGGTTTGTTAAAAATACTTACAAAATGCAATTCAAATTCAAAAATCCACACAAAAATGTCCTGTTCTTCCATTCAAAGACATACGAATAAGCAATTTAGATTGCCAATCCTTGCAAAATGCAATTGAGGTTGAAAATACTCGCAAAATGCAATTTAGGCCTAGATTGAAAATACCTACAAAATGCAGTGTAGATTCAAAATATTCACAAAATGGAATGTAGATACACAGGGAGCCAATTCACAAAAACAGTGCGGGAATCTTAAGGAGAAAAGGAAATATAATGAAAAGAGAAAGAAGGCATACCTCTCGAAGAATGAGGAATCAGGACTGATGTGAGAGGGAAATGGTAAAGGAAGAGACTCCCTAGGACTCGGATACCCTAATACTTTCGGGGTCGGAAGAGAACAAGAGTTGACCAAGAGAGGTCGACATGAAAGAAGACGCAGAGGAGATCGGCACAGGTAAGTGGAAGGAATGCCGTACTCAGCTGGGGTCCCTTGGTCGCCAGCCCACTTCCCACTAGATGTGAGCTTTGGGGGGAAAGGAGAAACAAGTTTAAGATCTATATTTAAATAAAATTTTAAATCGTGGTACAGGTAAAGTTGCAGATGTGGCAAAAATAAACATGGACACTGTATATTCAACGAACCCTGGATATGAAGCAATGGGAAAGGTTGCTACAATTTTGTGTGGAGATTTAAGTGTAAAGTTAACGTTGGATTTAACCACAGCAGACATTGTGAAGTTACCTCTTCTGATGTGGAACGCAGTTTCAGTCAATATAAATCCGTCCATGGAGACAATGGGAGAAGATTCACTTTCCAGCACTTAAAAGAACATTTTGTGATGCATTGTTCTGGTAACAGAGAATAAAAGATTGAGTATTCGTCATATTAAAATGAGAAGTGCAACATTATGTTTCAAGTAGATCTACTTTGTTTAGCTTCTTTGAATTATGATATTAATATAGAAATAATAGGTTGTAATTTTAAGTCCATATATAATTCCATATTTCAATTTTAAAAAAGCGACAGTCAGTCTGAAAGACTAGACTTTGTATCATTTTAAATGCTACAAATGCTGAAAAATGCTAGAAAGTCTGGAAGCTTCGCTCGAAGCCAAAGACTCTTGACATGTTAGAAAATTATCTGCATAATACTTATCTTGTTTCAAATTACTCGCGAACGGCAAGTGCAAACCAAGGGCAAAGCAAGGTCAAGCGCGCGGGATGCCGCACGCTCACCAGAGCGCGCGGGGACGTGCCCCTTCCATCCAGTCTGAAAACACTTATAGTGGGCGATGTATTGAAGATAGAGACATACTCTCGCGGACTTTTTTGTAGAACTTTTCATGCTGACCAATTCTTACGCTCATAGTATAATGATATTTTTAACGGTTTGCCCAACGTAAGCTTAAGAAGAGCACGGACGCCAAGTTTGTTTTCGACTTTTTCACTGAAATCGTTACTGCTTGGCTTCCTTTGACCATACATATATTATTTTCTACAGAATCTTTCCTCGAGATATCCTTTACAGAATGGTGAAAACCGCGTCAAATTCCATTCAGTGGTTCTCGAGATTACCCGTGACATCCAAGAATCGGGGATTTTTGTCTTATACTAACGAAGTAGAGATTGTCGGGGAACACATGCACCAAGCGGTACTATGACGTTACACATCTCAGTGCATCTGGGTACATTTCGTCCCGTCACCGTAACGTAACGCCAGACCCCAGCGTAACGACGAAGTCGACAAGATCATTTAAAATGATATTAACTAAATATATATGTACATATTCCCTTCTGATGAGTTTTAAGGACTTGAGAACTAGGTTATCGGCCACTAATGGATTGGGTGATAGTGAAAAAATAATTTTGAATTTAAAACTATAACTAAAACTTACGTACTTGCAGAAGAAAATACAAAAAATAAATAAAAGGAACAAGTTAAATTAAGACAGAGAAAAGAAAGAAGGCAGTAGAGCCATGAAAGAGGATAGGATTTGTCCAGAGTCACCAGAAAACGAGGAAACACCAAACCCAGGTCAGGAATCCTCAGGGTCGCCAACTACCAAACTCACCAGCAGTGAACCCTTAAAGATGTAGCACCTCAACTGGTGGGGTTAGATACACCCTGCCTCCTTTAGAGTCTTGAGCAGAAGGCAAGAGGTACCATGAAGAGAAAAGGAGAGGTTAGACCCCTCGAAGAATGAGGGGATCAGGAAAGGTGAGACAAGTCGGGAAAGTGCGAGATTCCCTAGGCCTCAGATACCCTAATACCGTTGGGGTCGGAAGAGAACAACAGTTGACCAAGGAAGGTCGACAGGAAAGAAGACAGAGAGGAGCCAGGCACAAGAAGAATAAAGTAGGACTTTCTATCAATTTTCACAGCGGCTTCGGTGGCGTAGTTGGTAGCATGCTGAGCTTCTATGCCCAATATCGCGCGGTCAAACCCGGCCGAAGTCGTCGGATTTTTTAAGAGCGTTAAAAATCCCTGTGGATGCCTTCCTTCGGAGGGGAAGTAAAGCCGGCGGTCCCAAGTCATAGATTTATGGCATGAAAAAGACTCTTCTACTAACTACACTTGTGGAAGCTAAAATGTGTAGGTTAGTTTGATAACGCTATATTAGTTCCAACGTTCACCGCCGGGTACTGACTGTTATGGCATTTAGTAGCCACGTCCACAGCTAGGTGTCGTGGACGGTAGCATTTGGTAGCAAAAGTAGGAACTAACTTAAAAAATTAATCGTCTGCAGCCCTTCTACCTGAATCACAGATAACACACACTAATACAGCCATCACAATTAACACCGGTTATCAGACAGATTCTACACACACCCAAAGTACACGGGGCTACATGACCGCGTTGTTGCAGCCCCTAAACTGAGGAACCACCAACCAATCTTTTTATAGTACGGTAATTGATGTCCCTGAGTCTCTGACATTGTGTTCCTTGATTGATAAATCGTGACGCAATCAAACATATTAGGTATTGATTTGTGATTACATTAAACGTGGACAGCCCCTAACTTAAGCGTACGGCCATCAGCTCCCCAATTCTCACCTGAATTACAAATACACACATTGATACAAACACCACATTAACTCAGGTTATCAGACAAATTCCACACATATCGTACCTAAGCACACGGAGATATATATATATCCACAATGTTTAGCCCCTCAAATAAAACAATAACTTCACTTCACTCCTCGGCGCCACAGTCCATGTAGGACCTTGGCCTCTCCAACAATCGTTGCCCAATCCTGACGTACTTCTGTAAGTTTCCCCCATCTTGCGTATGTCGTCCTCCACGTCATCCAACCATCGTTTCCTAAATCTTCCTTTGCATCTTCTTCCACCTGGATTTCTTCTATATGTCTTTTTAACCACTATATCACCCACCATTCTCACCACATGCCCCAGCCATCTTGGTCTATTACTCTTTACTTCCGAAGCTACACTACTGTTTGTAGAATATGAAACACCAAGAACAAGAGATGTGACCACATTGCACTTTATACCAAAGATTAGGGACATGACAATGCATTAGTCTACTGATTAGAAGGACAGTCCGGTACATGCACGTTGACGGTCGATCTTCAGTACGGCGTCGCGCCACCATGTGCTGCACTCAGAGCAGCTAGACGTCGTGGCTTGGAATCATACAGCGCTTGAATACGCTGCTGGGGAATATCGTCCGACGCGGTTTGTAGGCGCGTCCACAAAGCATCAACGAACAAGATGCCGACCCACCATATCCCAGACATGTTCGATGGGCGACATGTCAGGCGAACGGGCAGGCTAGGGAAGTAGAGGTATCCGTCGTTCTGCGAAGAAGGCTTGCACATTCCTCGCCACATGCGGGAGGGCATTGTCCTGCTGAAATATGGCCTGTGGAACGGCCTTCAAGAGGGGCAGTGCCGCGGGCTGTTAAACTTCCCTGATGTAGTGGTCACTGTTCAGATTGCCCGCAAGACGTACGAGGCGCGATAGCCTGTTATAGGCAATTGCGCCCCAAACCATTACACCTGGTGTTTGTCCGCTATGCCGCTCAACAATTCAGTCTGCCAGATTGCGTTCTCCAGGGCGGCATCAAACGCGTATGCGGCCATCACTGTAGGAACCGGGTGAGTTAGCCGTGGTCGTTACGGCGTGGCTGCATGCAGCCGCTCACATCCGGGAGGCGAGGAGGTTCGAATCCCCCCGCCGGCAACCTTGAAGATGGTCTTCTGTGGTTTCCCATCTTCCTTCCAGGCAAAAGCCGGGGTTAGTCCCTAACTATAGGCCACAACCGTTACCTTCCAACTCCTCGTCCTTACATTCAAAACTTTCATCCCCAGACAACACTCCACACACGACGGTACTTGTAGCTCACCCCATGGGTGTCCACTTAAAAGAAGCTACAAACTCTGGCGAGCCGAACATGTCCTCGGACACTCCCGGCACTAAAAGCCGTACGCTTAAAAAAAAACACTGTAGGACAGGTTGAAGCGGGACTCGTCCGAAAACACTACATTTCGCCACTCAGCCTGCCAGTGTCGGCGTGCACGTGCCCATTGTATTCGGAGGCGTCGGTGGTTCCCAGTGAATGGAAGCCGACGCAGTGGCATGCGTGCTACCAGTCCAGCCCTCAAAAGACTGCGTCGCACCGTCGACGCAGACGACGTTGCAGTGGTCCAACGTCGACCCAACACCGAGGACGATGCTGTTCTGTCCGATACGGCCATGCGGAGAAGATGGCGGTCGTCTCGCGCTGTGGTCACATTGCGACGTCCTTACCCTGTCGTCGCTGTGTACGGCCCTTCTCTCTCCACTGGATCCACATACGCCTTACTGTTGACGCAGCGTGCCCTGTACGAGCCGCAATGTCCCGGAACGACAGACCCACCTCCCGGAGCCCAAGCATTCTGCCCCGTTCAACCGCACTCACATGCTGATACTCCACCCTGTGATTTCGGCGAGGCATCGTTGAACTTGCTTACACGTTTCCACTTGGTATGACGGCCCCATGCCGATCGAGCAGTGCGGAACACTGACCTGTCCAGTCCCACGACAGAGGGCACTGGTGGGCCAATGTGCACGCCATCTCTCTGCGATTTCAATCACTTAGTATGGTACCGCAGGCCTACGCGACCCCTGTTCTGGGAGTGTCTCCGACCATTTCTTCTGGGTGTTTCACTTTCTACAACAGTACCGTATATCAGGATGACTATAGAGTTCCTCCAATTCTTTGTTTTCCCGTATACTTCATCTTCTTGCCTCATTCACTGCTCCATAAATCTTCATCAATATTGTCCTCTCCCATCTTCCCAATAGCTCCTCTTCTGTCACGGTCATAGTGCATGTTTCCGAGCCGTACATTATAACTGTTCGGTACACTGACACCTTTGATCTTCTACTGAGGCGAATAAAACAATAAGAACAATGATATTGTGGTGTTTGAAGCCATATTTTCAGTGTTGCCTTAGTAAACAAGAGTTTAGTGCTTTTCAGTCGGTCAACACGAATGTACCCAAAAAGAGATGGGTTAGGCCCTAATCCTGAAATAAATTACATGAGATTACATGAGATTTAAAAGAATACACTAGGATGACCAGTTTCGATCGTCAAGCGATCATCATCAGATCCATTACACTTAGGCTATAAAATCTATGTTTGAAATACAGATGAACATATTTACAATGTGTACAATTATTTAGTTGCAGTACCTGTCACCTGTACTTCAAACATAGATATTATAGCCGAAGTGTAATGGATCTGATGATGATCGCTTGACGATCGAAACTGGTCATCCTAGTGTATTTTTAATCTCATGTAATATCATGTAATTTATTTCAGGATTAGGGCATAACCCATCTCTTTTTGGGTACATTCGTGTTGACCGACTGAAAAGCACTAAACTCTTAAGAACAATGATACTTAGGGCTATGATTAGGATGACTGCATGGATTCGATCCCGCAACCTTGGGCACATCAGGCGAGAACGTTACCGCTGAGCCACGCAGCCAATCAACGATGTGTTGATTTAAACTCACTAAAAAAAAAACTTCGGCTTTTCCCAATTAATTGGGGTCACCGGAGCTAACCAGGCTCATTTTAGTCTTGTACTCACTGATATGGTGAAATGAATGTGTTTCAATAATAATATTATAATAATTGTTTCTAACCTCCTGGCACATGGTGGGAGAAAGCAACCACGTTCTCCTTCTTCATTCATAAGCGCAACTCGTCGCTTACTCCCTCCTTTTTAAATACCGGAAATTTAGAAACTGATTTACAGCGCGCCTAGCGTCGTGCTCCTTTCCTTTTATCTTCCGCACTCCAGAATGAATGCTTTATAAATAGACTAGAAACGTCTTTGGTGTGGAAAGCAAATACCGAGCAGGAGTGTTCTGCTAATATAAGGTGCGTTCAAAAAGTAACGAGCCGGAGGCTGTAATGCGCAAACCGGTGACGACATGGGCTAATCGTGGCGTGTGTAACGAGGTGTGGTTGCGACCAGAGCGTGCAAGGTCACAGCCCGTCGCTAGAGGGCACGCGTGTACGTCACGTGACGATACAAAGCGAGCAGCAGCATGCATAAAACGTCCAACGTTGCCAGTCGCATTGCAAACAGTGACATGGGGGCGTCAAACGAAGAGCAAGGAGGTGTTTTTCGGTTTGTGACAGCGATAGGAGTAGTGGGAACGAACATTCATCGCCGAATGTCACAAGTGTACGGCGAACACTGCATGTCCCTTGCAAGGGTCAAGGCGTGGCACAAGCGCTTCAGGGAAGGACGGGTGTCGTTAGCCGATGATGCCCGGTCTGAGGCACCCCCTGCATTACCGATGACAACGTCTAGCTGGTTGATGCACTCATTACCCAGGACCGCCGAGTGACAGTGAACGCCATACCCGCCGTGGTCGCTCCACGACACTGCACGACCTAATACGGCCAACACAGTCGCGGCACTCCTGCAGAAATTCACAAGTGTACGGCGAACACCCCCCCCCCCCCCTGCATTACCGACGACAACGTCCAACTAACTGATGCACTCATTACCCAGGACCGCCGAGTGACAGTGAACGCCATAGCCGCCGTGGTCGGATTGAGCGTCGGAAGTGTGCACACCATCATGAAGGAACGACTGCACTTGCGGAAAGTGTGTGTCCAATGGGTGCCCTACAGTCTTTCAACCACACCAGGAAGCATGTCGAATGGACTACTGTCTTGGTCTTGGTTGGACGATTGATGCATGCTGATGCTCGCTTTGTATTGTCACGTGACGTGCACGCGTGCTCTCTAGCGACGGGCTGTGACCTTCCACGCTCTGGTCGGAACCACACCTCGTTACACACGCCACGATTAGCCGATATCGTCACCGGTTTGCGCATTACAGCCTCCGGCTCGTTACTTTTTGAACGCGCCTTATATTATACTAACTTTCCTTTTTTGGTGGCTTCGGTGGCGTAGTTGGTAGCATGCTGAGCTTCTATGCCCAAGGTCTCGGGTTCAAACCCGGCAGAATACGTCGGATTTCTTAAGAGCGTTAAAAATCTCCCAGTATCAGGGAAAGTAAAGCCGGAGGTCCCATGTCATAGATTAATGGCATGAAAAAGAACCTTCCACTAACTACACTTGTACGAAGCCAAAATGTGTAGGTTAGAATTGATAACGCTCTAATAGTTGCCAGGTGCTGACTGAGATGCCATCTAGTAGCCAAGTCCGCAAACTAGGTGTCGTGGACGGTAGCATTTGGTAGCAAAATTAGGAACTACTTGAAATTATTGTCTGCAGTCCTTACTTGAATTAAAACAGATAACAAATACTAATACAGCCATGACAATTAATACCGGTTATCAGACAGATTCTACACACACCCAAAGTACACGGGGCCATGGTGTAACTACAATGGTGAGGCGGATCGCTCCCTCTCTCTTGTACGGATGACGTCACAACGGGGGCATTGCGTTCGGTGACACAGCACGAAGTAAATGTATTTGACACGGCTCTGGTCTTAAGTTGAAGGCATAATTAATAAATAAAATGTATTATAACACTCAACATACTTTGTATTGTAAACTCTGATAATAATGTAGGTAATTATGAATGCGCCGTACCTCTAAATAATATTAATAGTCCAATAACGAGATCAACTATTTTCTTACATTGATGAATTTACACATTTTGCGATTCAATTTTCTCTGTGAATTGCCGAAACTTATTTTTCTGTTTAAGCCAAGCAACCTTATATGTTCGGGTTCGAGCTAAACAGTGAATAACCTCATATGCAATATTAATATGAGGCAATTTTTACAAGGTCCTGCTGGTTAATTCATTGAATATAAACATATCATTTGATAGCGAAATGTCATGAAATTGAACTCAGCGTCCATTGTTGTTTCAACTTCCATATGTTCATTAGAGGGATACAAACGATTTTCCCTTGAAATAAACTGGAGCCAATCTGGGCCTTCATTACTGGGTTAATGTTCTTGAGATACAAAGTACACGGGACTACATGACCGCGTTGTCGCAGCCCCTAAACTGAGGAACCAACCAATGTTCTTGAGATAATGTTCGCAAATGTTTGTACTTATCCCTGAATCTATGTGCTACATATCCTGTACTGTATTTTAAACCTTCATGGTTCATTTCATCTTTAAAATCTGAGACATCAAATTCATCCAACAATTCATTCTGATGATCGGTCATTTTAAAAAAACTCATATTCATTTCCACAGTTTCGTAATTTGATTCAATAAATAAACTGGAAACTAGTTTTTCTTAGTCAGGAGCATCCACGATATCTGGAATATGTTTGACAACATTCACTAACGCAGTCTGCAAGAAACAGGTATCGGTTTCTGTTTCCATTGGTTTAATCAGACACTTTTCGTCAATATCCTCCTCTGTATTTATATTTAAAGTAAACACTGAAGCAAAGGGCTTGTCCAAAATGTACCATCTCAATCTACAGTTTATTTAATATCCAGACGACATGGGTGATCATTGGAGCCTCCCATTCCTCTAATATATGTGAGAAGGTTCTCCAAAATATCTTGATTTAGACGATAAGTTATTATGTACTCGACTTGGTACATCGGCTTCAAGCATCTAAAAAGGTTAACTAGATACGTGTTGCTGAGGAGAATTCCTTTTCGAAATGGGAGTAAGGCTTTATGTCGGTCAACTCTCATGGACGTTATCAACTCATTGACATTATTTAGCACACTGATTTGCTTGTCTAAATCAGTACCAAATGCATTTCCTTCAGAATGATGATGATGATGATGATGATGATGATAATAATTGTTGTTTTAAGGGGTCTAACATCTAGGTTATGGTTTGGGTGATAGTGAAATATGAGATGAGAATGAAAACTATATACTAACTAGACTTACATACTAAAAGAAGAAATGGTAAACAAACAAAGGATAAGGTAAGTAAAGGACAGGAAGAAAAGAAATGCCTTCAACCCACGAATAATGAGGATTGAGGGACTTGGAAGGAAGGAGAGCCATGAAAGGCGGATAGGAAAGAGGAGAGGGCCCATCCCAAAGTCAGTGGTAAAAGGGGACAAAACGGTCCCAGCTCAGGAATCCCTCGGGCTCGCCAACTCCCAAGCTCACCAGGCGTAAGCCCCTGAGGGTGTAGCAATATCCAGAATGCACCTGAAGTGGTGGGGCTACATACTCCCTGCCTCCTTGATGGCCATGAGCAGAAGGCAGGAGATAACATGAAAAGAAAAAGAAGGCTGACCCCTTGCAGAAGGAGGGTACCAGGAAAGATGAGACAAGGGCCAATTAAGGTGGAAAAGGAAGAGACTACCTAGGCCTCGGAAAACCGTTGGAGTCGGAAGAGAACAAGAGTTGACCAAGAGAGGTCGACAGGAAAGAAGAAGGAGAGGAGCCCGGCACAAGTAAGTGGAAGCAATGTCGGACTCAGCTGGGGTCCCGTGGTCACCAAAACACGTCCCACAAGTTGTGATCCCCTGGGAGCTTTCAGAATGACTCCCAAATTTGTTTTTAGCATTAAGTAAGCCAAACCAGTCATTTATTAATTTTATACATCTAGCTGCTTCGTCTCAGTCAATGTTTTTCATCAAGCCTTTTCCTCCACATCATTCAAGAGCCTTTGATACCTGGTTTGAAAGTACATGAGCTGCAGGCCGAAATTTTTGTCTCTCTGATCCCTTTAAGTCTAAATGATATCTGCTAATTTTGTGCGCAATAGTGAGTTCAGAAGAAGACATAGAAATTAGTAGTTCCAAAACAATCCGTGCTCACCTTTTTCCCATTGAGCAGTACACATCCCTGATCTAATTACGGACAAATCTAACAAATGATTTCTCACAAGTTTCAATAAATGAGGAATTTCTGCAAACACAAACAGCTTTAAGGAACCGTTGCTTACATGATTGAAGACACATTCCTTATTATGCCGTTGGCAGAGATTGAAATACAATACTTTCACTAGCAACGTACACACCTGTCAACGACTGCGGATTCACGCGCTTGACTCCCGCCTTTAGCCACAAGTCACGGCTGCCCCCGTTGTGACGTCATCCGCACGAGAGAGAGGGAGCGATCCGCCTCACCATTGTAGTTACACCATGCACGGGGCTACATGACCGCGTTGTCGCAGCCCCGAAACTGAGGATCCAACCAACCATAACTTTCCTTACCCGTCCTTGACGAAACTGGTATTCATTAGACCGGACAGCGCTTAGTTCGAATGACTTTTTAGTCCACGCGTGGCGAAGACAGTACCACGGTCTTTAATAGTTGCAGACTCTCCTGTATTCAATAACATACATTCTTATCTAGATTTGGCTACGTCACACAAATGCACATTGCACTGACCTCAGACAGCACATAGGAACAAAGAGGGGAGAAAGAAAACACCAGTTTCGTCCAGTTAACCACCCGGGTTCAGTCGACAACAACTGGTGCTAGAGTGAACACGAAACTGCTCGAAGCTCCATCCAGGAAGACAACCAGATAAGTAGCAGCCTGTATTATTACAGTATAACCATAGTTGATTTTTTACAACTATATTGTCACCCCAAACAGACAAACTCCGGATTTCTATCACCATTTTAGCATTTCACCTAACATTAGAAATACTACATTTAGCATACACCGACAGTTGCATTGCCAATACTGCAACTAAATAATTGTACATATTGTAAATATTTTTCACTTGTATTCTCAAACATAGATGTTATAGCCTAAGTGTAATGGATCTGATGATGATCGCTTGACGATCGAAACTGGTCATCCTAGTGTATTTATTAATCTCATGTAATTTATTTCAGGATTAGGGCTTAACCCAGCTCTTTTTTGGGTATATTCGTGTTGACCGACTGAAAAGCACCAAACTTTTGTTTACTTAGGCAACACTGAAAAAATGGCTTCAAAACCCACAATGTCATTAATGTATATTAACTCAATTTTATTGACTAAGGTGTAATACCTATTGGTATTTCATTTAGATTTAACTTTAATAAGGAAGCCCTTAAATATGATTGCGTTCATATCACGACATACAGAAATCTAGAAAAGTTACTTTTTACCTAAATATACGAAGTATCCATCCTTGTTTATGTTAACAATAATCAAATAAGAGTCAGTGACAGTGGAAGAACAAACATCAATAAAATTGGGGAGGGTTTCGAAAAAATGAAACGAAGAGTTTTCAGCAAAGATTTTGAATTCTTGTTCAATGTTTACAATTTAGGACAGGAACATTTTTGTTTTACGAAGGTGGATCAAAAAGTTAGTTGCACTAACGCGCTGCAGCGGCGCGCTGTGTGTCGCAAACGTGGGCACAGCGAAGAAAGGGACAGACACTGCCCACACATCTGTTAGGCAGGTCGCTGTGGTGTCTCGTCTTGTATGGTGTGAATAGCGGCCAAAAGCAATGGCGCGTCGACTGGACGTTCACTCCAAATATGAGGTGCGTACGTCAATCCGATTCCTATGGGCCAAAAGGAAGAATTGCACGGACATACATCGTGAAATTAGTGCTGTGTATGGGGAACGGGCCATTTCCCGGCTAGGGATCGTAAACTGCTGCAGCGTTTCAAGTGGAAGGTCTGGCAACATCCACCCTACAGTCCCGACCTAGCGCCATGTGACTTTCATCTGTTCGGTAAGCTCAAAACGGAGCTCGGTGGTCGGCGTTTCCAGACCGATGAGGAGGTGAAGGCCGCTGTCTCCGTGTGGTTGCAGAACGCTGGAGGAACTTTCTATGCATCCGGCATCGACAAGTTGGTTGTGCGTTCGCAGAAATGCTTGGAGTCTCTTCGAAACTATGTGGTAAAGTGACGTTACATTATTTGTCGTTATAGACGTGTTGCTGTTGTATAGGTGGTGTAATAAATGGCCATAACTGGGAAGTGCAACTTATTTTTAGCCTATTTTCAATTTTGAAAAAATAGGCTTATGAGATCACCTTTTGTCCGTGTGTGTGTGTGTGTGTGTGTGTGTGTGGTGAGGTGTGTGTGTGTGTCCCCCTAATAAAATCTAAACGGCTGGAGCGATTTCAATGAAACTCGGTAAGTTCATGGCGCTATTCCCGGCGACCTCGATCGTGCCCTTCAAATTTTGTTACGTCTCACCAATCCAACATGGCGGCTGTGCGAAATATTTCACTAGCATTCAATATCTCTGGAACTATTACCGATATCGCCCTGAAATTGTGTACGGTGATAAAGGGCACTACTAGAAGTTCACCTATGAGACTTTCAAAAACCTGGTGACTACAAAACCAACATGGCGGCCAAGCAAAGTTGAGACTTTTAAATAGACTTTTCTCGCGATTTAACTATCCAAACGTAATGAAGCTGGGTACAGTAATTGTTTATACACATTGTAAAGCACTGGAGTCTAATTTACTTCAATTATTTACATAACCTCAAAATGGCAGCTGTGCGAAATATTTCACTGACATTCTATATCTCCGAAACTATTACAGATATCACCCTGCAATTATGTACGGTGATAAAGGGTACTGATACAAGTTTACCTATGTATATTTCATAAACCTGTAAAGTACAAAACGAACATGGCGACCAAGCGAATTTGAAATATTTTAATAGACTTTTCTCGTGATTTAACTCTCTGAGCGCAGTGAAATGTGGTACAGTAAATGATTTTGCAGATTGTAATGCACTGGCATCTAATTTAATTCAATTGTTTACATAACCACAAGATGGCGGCTGTGCGAAATATTAAATTTATGTTTTTATTTCTTGTGTCGTAATCATGCGATCGAAGTAAAAGTTTGAATAATGAACCTAGGCAATAATTGTCCTTGAATGGTACATATCTCTATGGCCTATACATATAACAATCCTAAATGGCGAGCTTCCGAAATATTTAGACGGTTCTCAATATCTATGAATCTTTTACAGCAACCAAACTGATTTTTTATGTTCATAGTGACTATGAACATATGTTCACCTATAGGACTTTGAGTAACCTGGTGAGCACAAATCCAACATGGCGGCGACGCGAAGTATAAATATTTAAATGGACGTTTCTCGCGAATTAACTATCCGAGTGCCGTGAAACGTTGCACGTTAAATACTTATACAAATGTTGATCCACTGGCATCTAATTTATTTCAATTGTTTGCATAATCACAAGATGGCTGCTGTGCGTAATTTAAAAATCTCGTTTTTACTTCTTGTGTTCTAATCATGCGATTGAAGTTTGAATACCACACGTACACAATAATCTTAATGTAATAGTACAAAAATAAAAATCCAACCTGGCGACCATCTGAAATATTTAGACGGTTCTCAATATCTACGAATCTGTTACAGCAATTAAACTGAAATTTTGTATGTTGATAGAGGCAATTAACATGAGCAGGATATATGAAAATAGGCTGTATAGTTCTTCACGGAACTACTTGTTTGATCTGCCCTCGTACTTTGTTTTAGCCTAGTTTTCAGAAAGAAGGAATATTATTTTAAAATATGTGATACCATATATTAAAATTAAATGTCTGTTTTGTTTCTGTGAGTAGTGCAAGGAGCGATGTGCATTGATTAATCGACAAAATAATTAATCAATTATTTGACCAACCTATTAATCGATTAATTTTACAATCGATTAATTGTTATTTGTAGCAATTAATCGACTTTTCTGCTTCGATTAAAGGTACCGGCCCTAAATGCAGTTACCTTTCACACAAAATAACGGTAACTGCGTTATTACACTGCCTAACAATTGACTATTTATTTATTTATCGTATGGCATACATGAAAATGATTTATAATTTGACATCAAGTTTAGAAACGTAATGAAGTACCCGTGGTGTCCCTAGGAATAAGTCGCTGAAATCACCACTGTATGATGTTTGTGGGCATTCCTGAACTAGGTGCCGAACAGTCTGTCTTTCAGCACCGCACTCGCAACATGACGAAGATTTTTTCCTCCACCTGTACAGGAGATCCCCGCATACACCGTGATTGGTCCGGATTCTATTTAATTTTGACCAGGTCTTTCTAGGCTGAGTGAACCCTGGCACATTCTCAGTTATACACGGCATTACTGAACTCTCTGGAGGGGCAAACGAATTCCGATCAGAAGACCATCTCTCAGTCAGGTTGAATTTGTTGGTTGCGAGATTCTCCGCTGTGCAGATAGCTGGATATCTTGAACGTAATCGTTTCAAATGTAGATCAGCAATGTCTCCATGGATAGGTAGTTGTTTGTTGATCTCGATCTTTCTATATTCTCTTATCAAGATGTTGCATCGCCGCAAATGAGGGGGTGGGATGTGGCTGAGAATAGGAAACCATTGTGTAGGAGTTGACATAATTGTTCCTGGTATCATGCGCATGGTGTTATTCAATTGTACATCTATTAATCTTACATGCGGACTATTTATCCACACCGGAGCACAATTCACAGCAACAGAATAAACTAAACCTAGAGCTGAGTAACGAAGAGTAGTTGCATTGGCACCCCAAGTGGTGCCACATAATTTCCGCAAGATGTTGTTTCTTGTCTTCATTTTGGCAGAAGTCATCGTAGGTGTTGTTTGAATGACAATGTTCTATCCAGTGTTATACCCAAATACTTGGGATGTCTGTTATGGCGAAGGAGGATGTTATTGAAGTAAACTGTAAGTTCCCCTGTTGCCATTTTATTGTTCAGGTGGAAGCAAGCAACTTCGGTCTTAGTTGTGCTTGGCTGAAGTCTCCATTTTCGAAAATAATCTCCAAGAATTGAGTATTACCCAGGAACGACGGACAAATGCGAAGGAACAACCCGACCAATGAGAGTAAAAGGCACTAGAGAGGGCGGGACGTGTTATCTGCTACGAAGAGGAACAGATATCTCACTCCTCGTCAGATAGCTGCAGATCTTGCAACCACTAGCGGTACACATGTATCTGCCAGAACCATTTCGCGGTGAATCAGGCTGGTTTGTATGCTCGGAAGCCTGTTAAATGCCTCCCACTTCAACCACTCCATCGTCGAGCAAGAGTTAGTTAGATGGTGTAAAGAACATGTTGGTTGGGGTCAGCAACAGTGGTCCTGAGTGATGTTCCCCGACGGATCCCGCTTCACCGTGATAAGTGATTCTGACCACCAGTTTGTGTAGAGAGAGAGGGGAACACGTTACACACCACAGAATGTTCATGAGCGTCATCGGTATGGACTCGGAGTTATGCTGTGGGCAGGCATTATGCACAATGGCCGAACACCGCTGGATATCTTCGAACGAGGTACCATTACAGCACAGGGGTATTGCAGTGAGATTATTCTGGACCACGTTCGTCTTTTTTCGGGGTGCGGTATGTCCCGACTTTCTGTTTATGGACCGCAAGGACCACAGCAGTAGCGTACACACTGCATAGTGAAAATATTGAACGTATGGAATGGCCTGCGTAATCCGCGGACTTGAATCCTATCGAACAAGCCTGTGATGCTCTTGGCAGACGTGTTTCTCAACGAAAAACCCCTCCCCGAACCGTGCAAGACCTTAACATTGCCTTGAGAGAGGAGTGGGGAAATATCCCCCAAGGACTCCTCAACAGTTTAGTAGACAGCATGAATAACAGGTGCACAATGCGCATTCGTGTCCGAGGAGGGCATATTCGTCACTGAGAGACTATCGACCTTCATTTTGTGAGTCTGAACTGTTTCCAACAAGAAAGTCATGTATTGATTTCTTTATATCTGTTATCCTGCTTTCCCATGAGGTGAAATCTGTACTATTTTTCGTTAAAAATATACCACTCCACCTCTTATTACGTAAGTACTATGTTGCACGTCTTCCATCCTTGACTGTGAATATTTCTTCCTACCAATGCCTCTGTTCCTTAGCAATAAATTGTCAGGCATTGTATTTATTACGTAGGAAGTGACAGCAATTGTAACTTAGTTACTTTCAAAAAAAGGTGTCTATAGAGGTATAATTTGGATATAAGGGAAAACATAATATTACCACGGAACATACTATTTCATTGCATCAGGCAGGCAGGCACCAATTTCCCTCCACGGAGATAGATATCTGTAAACACATTATATTATAAAGACTTCTTCATTCTATCTCTCCCTTGTTTTTGTTATCTGAGATCCCTTTACATTTGATGATGTCGTAAAAACATGTAAGCATCTCCTCCCCTCTACCACCGGTTTTTATGTACATAGTCGTTTCGTGTCGAATTTAACACTTCATGGATGTAGATCAGGCTTTCTTTCCTCCCACCGTCCCAGCCGGGGTCTATCGATCTGTGATTTTAACTCCCCAAGTCGTTTCATGACACGCGATCCCAATCTGCTTGTTGTATGTCAATGGGATTTCCTGTTAATAAAAATAGGATATTGGTGATCATGCACGGATTCGTTCCTCTTTTTGTGTGTTGCGGCGTTATCGTCCATCTTTGTCGTTCTCTCGGCATTTTCAAACAGTTGAATAAGTCTGTAATCATATTAAACTTAATTTTATAAGGGGTAATTTTTGTTTCCGCTATCGGTTTGTTGGGTATCTAAAATTAATTTCTCTCAAATTACACGTTATACGAGTATAATAATAATACTACTGACTAAGAACACCAACAATAAGAAGTACCTCTCCCACAACACCAAAATGCACCGTCAGACAGTCATGCGCCCTGAAGCCTTACATGCCTCTGAATGCCTCATATTAAACAGGAAAGGACTCACGGACAAACTAGAAATCCAAGAGAGGAAGATAATGAGGACGATATTAGGACTTGTCAAGGAAGGGAATGAATAATAAAGACGACCTGACCAGGAGCTCTATAGATACTCTGAAAGAATTAATAATAATGTTATTGGTTTTACGTCCCTTTTAACTACATTGGCTTTTAGAGACGCCGGGGTGCCGGAATTTTGCCCCGAAGGGGATCTTTAACGTGCCAGTAAATCTACTGACACGGCTCCCTCGCATTTGCGCACCCTCAAATGCCAGCTGACTGCGCCAGGTTTCGAACCTGCAACCTTGGGCTCAGCAAGCGAGAACGTTACCCCTGAGCCACGCAGCCAGACTGAAAGAATTACAGACGTGGCCAGGAAGAGACGTCTAGCATTTTATGGGCACGTCTCCAGGATGCATCCAACCAGGTTGACCAACCAGCTTCTCACAGTTAGTTATTGAGGTTTTAAGGGACGGAACTACGAGGTCATCTGCCCCCTCATAACACATATTTAAGTATACAAATTTGGAATGAAATTAATAATTTAGAGGTGGACATCTAATTATGAAATAATGGAAAATTAATAAAACAAAAAATTAAATAAAACTAGTAATTATAATAATAAACAAAAATTACGAAATGAACAAAAAAATTAGAATTAAAAAAAAAGAACAAGTCTTTGAGTCAATGTAGACTGGAAAATTTAGATTGTTGGCCCTAACCCACTCTCACTTATAAAGCGGATGACGAGATCAGCAGCCACCGCGTCATCGGCTAATATAAGTTTGAGTGTCATCTGCAAACCAAGGTTCCTTCGTAAGTCAGCAAGATCCACACACTCGGTTAAAATGTGGGCCACGGTGAAAACTGCTCAACAGGTACAAAGTGGAGGGGGGGTCTTCCCTTCTCATTAGGTACAACTTCTCACATACTGGCAAAGAAGGAAGACCAAGTAACCGTGGCTAAAAGAAGTGGATAAAGATCTGCCGGAGCTTGGAGTAAATGAATGAATGAATCTTGGTTATTAACCCCGTGTACTTGGGTGTGTGTAGAACTTTGTCTACTTTATTTGCAAACGGGAGATGGGGGGCTAATTCCCCACTCTCAAATTGTACAATTACAAAAAATCACCAACAATAATATTAAACACATTTAATGTAAGCTACACAAGTCGCAATTTGGGAACTATAGTAATTACATCGGAGTATTTACACCAAATTTCAATCTTCTCTTAAACACATCAATAGGCTATGTTTGGGGAAAGGCTCTAATAAGACTCTTGCAGGTAATGAGTTCCAATTATCAATACCACGATTAATGAAAGAATAATTCCCATAATTTGTACGCTGTGGTCGGTACTTAACTTTGTGCGGATAATCTGCCCTGCTCAGGTAGGAGGGGTTTCCAAGACGTTTGCTTATTTCTCCTCATGCTGGCCGATTAATGTAAGTGTTAAACATAGCGAACTTGGCCACTAGATGACAACGCAACCAGCACCTGACGGCGAACGTTGGAACGTAATAGAGCATTAGTCAAATCTAACCTACAAATTTAGCTTGACACAATTGTAATTAGTGGAAGGTTCTTTTACATGCCATAAATCTATGACATGGGCCCACCGGCTTTACTTCCCCTCCGAAGGAAGGCATACTGAGGGATCATTAACGCTCTTAAGAAATCCGACGACTTCAGCCGGGTTTGAACCCGCGATCTTCGGCATAGAAGCTCAGCATGCTACCAACTACGCCACCGAAGCCGGCAATAAAATGATTCTGACTGAATTAAATTATGTATTTGATTCTAATAATTTACACTCCCCTGTACAATAACGATATGAGTCATAGACTATTGTTAGGTTCCGCTAAATATTCCAAATAACTCGCAACCTGAAAAGCTCAGCTGTAAACTTGTTTTGTTTCTCAAGAGCACAGTTCTGAAGAAGACATCAAGAATATTTGAAGATAAAGAACGCAGGCTCATATAAAGAGTGTAGGAAGAATGGAAGATTACCCGGGAGACTTCCCATGGCTGTAGATTGATGAGAGAGAATAGCAAATGAAGACGCGGGTTATGGAGGTACAATAACTGACGGCAAGAAGATTGAAACAAAAAGGGGTGAATGAATTTTAAAGATTGCTTAGCGACGTCCACCGTGGTACAGAAGACGAAACGGAAATAGAATGCAACGTGATTAGGAAATACGCTTTAAGGTATTCATCGACCCTTCCATTAGTCATTTTCAAGAAAATTTTCGAATTTTTAGCCTATTTTCAATTTTGAAAAAATAGGCTTATGAGATCACCTTTTGTCCGTGTGTATGTGCGCGTGTGTGTGTGTGAGTGTGTGTGAGGTGTGTGTGTGTGTCCCCTAATAAAATCTAAACGGCTGGAGCGATTTCAATGAAACTCGGTAAGTTCATAGCACTATTCCCGGCGACCTCGACCGTGCCCTTCAAATTTTGTTACATCTCACCGATCCAACATGGCGGCTGTGCGAATTATTTCACTAGCATTCAATATCTCTGAAACTATTACAGATATCGCCCTGAAATTGTGTACGGTGATAAAGGGCACTACTAGAAGTTCACCTATGAGACTTTCAAAATCCTGGTGACTACAAAACCAACATGGCGGCCAAGCGAAATTGAGACTTTTAAATATACTTTTCTCGCGATTTAACTATCCAAATGTAATGAAACTTGGTACAGCAAATGTTTATACACATTGTAATGCACTGGAGTCTAATTTAGTTCAATTGTTTACATAACCTCAAAATGGCGGCTCTGCGAAATATTTCACTGACATTCTATATCTCCGAAACTATTACAGATATCACCCTGCAATTTTGTACGGTGATAAAGGGTACTGATACAAGTTTTCCTATGTATATTTCATAAACCTGTAAAGTACAAAACGAACATGGCGACCAAGCGAATTTAAAATATTATAATAGACTTTTCTCGTGATTTAACTCTCTGAGCGCAGTGAAATGTGGTACAGTAAATGATTTTGCAGATTGTAATGCACTGTCAACTAATTTAATTCAATTGTTTACATAACCTCAAGATGGCGGCTGTGCGAAATTTTAAAATTAAGTTTTAATTTCTTGTGTCGTAAACATGCGATGGAAGTGAAAGTTTGAATAATGAACCTAGGCAATAATTGTCCTTGAATGGTGCATAACTCTATGGCCTATACATATAACAATCCTAAATGCGAGCTTCCGAAATATTTAGACGGTTCTCAATATCTATGAATCTTTTACAGCAACCAAACTGAATTTTTTTATGTTCATAGAGACTATGAACATTATGTTCACCTATAGGACTTTCAGTAACCTGGTGAGCACAAATCCCACATGGCGGCGACGCGAAGTATAAATATTTAAATGGACATTTCTCGCGAATTAACTATCCGAGTGCCGTGAAACGTTGCACGTTAAATGCTTTTACAAATGTTAATCCACTGGCATCTAATTTATTTCAATTGTTTACATAATCAAAAGATGGCTGCTGTGCGTAATTTTAAAATCTCGTTTTTACTTCTTGTGTTCTAATCATGCGATTGAAGTTTGAATACCACACGTACACAATAATCTTGATGTAATAGTACAAAAATAAAAATCCATCCTGGCGACCATCTGAAATATTTAGATGGTTCTCAATATCTACGAATCTGTTATAGCAATTAAACTGAAATTTTGTATGTTGATAGAGGCAATTAACACGAGCAGGATATATGAAAATAGGCTGTATAGTTCTTCACGGAACTACTTGTTTTTATTGTCTCATTCGATAGTATGTCCTCTCTACTTTCCAGAAATATATAGTTTATACTACGGTAGTTTTATTGTTGTTTAGCTCATTTATATTCACTTTAATGATCGGTGTGCACGCTTTTCAGCAGCTGTCACTTTTGACGCATAGGTGGAGCAGATAAAGCACACATTAATCTGGCTTTGAAACAGTCTACTCCAGAACTAAAACAATGTAAGAGATACTCACGGGTCGGAGAATGCAGAAGATTAACCTAAAATCCAAAGAAAATGCAGTTTTTAGGAGTTGAAAAGTAAGACTCTTCACTCTAAATGTGTACATCAACCTTAAGTTACGATTTCTCTCGCTTCATTTTTTTTTTTCAATATTTGTTTTGACTTGGGCAGTTAAAATGTTCACTTAAAATGCAGATATTAGTTTCATTTAAAAACTAAAATACAGACAAATAATGCAGCTATGTTGTAAAGCAGCTGTTAAATTAATTTATTTTTCAATCAAAATAACGTAAATTGTAAAACAAAGCTAATATATTTGCCTTAATCAATGATACAAAAACGATTCTGCTATACAACATTCTGAACATACAGCAGATTAATTTGCGACAACAATGACTCAATTAAGTTGAAAAAGAGCAAAGATATCGCGTCCTAAAAATGTACGTTATTTTTGTGATTAATCTATGAAAAAGACCCCCAAATTTATTTAACTTTTCTTTTTTTTTTGTGGCAAAAATCCACTAGTTTATATTCTTGGAATCAGTGATATCAATTTCAAGACAATAAGATAGCTTGTAATGAAATGTCTTCAGTAGTGTCTATGGGTACCTTAAGAGCTTGGGATCTCTGCCATCAGCCTCGTGTACTTGTCTAATAATATTATAGCTTTAAGTCGTAATTTGTGTGGCTTTTCAGTCGGTCTACACGAGTGTGCCCAATGAATGGGCGGGGAACAAGATATAGGCTAATCTGTAAATATACTCCTGGAAACAATTACATGTATTAGTTAGATTATCACAGAAAACCTCCGTGGCTTAGGCGGCAGCACTCCGGCCTCTCACCGCTGGGTCCGTGGTTCAAATTCCGGTCACTCCATGTGAGATCTGTGCTGGACAAAACGGAGGCAGACAGGTTTTACTCCGGGTACTCCGGTTTTCCCTGTCAACATTTCATTCCAGCAACACTCTCCACTATCATTTCATTTGTCATTCATTTAACCATTGCCCCAGGGGAGTGCGACAGGCTTCGGCAGCCGGCACAGTTCATATCCTCGCCGCTAGATGGGGGCTTAATTCATTCCATTCCAGACCCGGTCGGAGACTGGAAGCAGGCTGTGGATTTTCATTTTTCATGAAGTATTAAAGCTACACATTTTGACATTTGAGGAGAAAGTCGTGTCATATGTATTGTTTAAAATTAATCTTACACAGCCAGAATGCAGCCCTTTTCAGTTCGGAGTGTAAATTATGCTTAATGACATAATTTGAATGAATTAGCGTAAATCATCATCTTACATTTGTCATGTAAAAACATAACGGAAAAATATGACGTGTTAGAAACGTCCGGGTCCTAGTAAGGATATTGAACAAGTTCGGATTGAATTCTAAAATAATCCGCAAATTTACTCCAAATACTATCCGCAGCTTATAAGCTATCCGCATAGTCATGCAAACTATAAGGTGCGTTCAAAAAGTAACGAGCCAAAGGCTGTAATGTGCAAACCGGTGACGACATCGGCTAATCATGGCGTGTATAACGAGGTGTGCTTCGAACCACAGCGTGGAAGGTCACAGCCCGTTGCTAGAGGGCACGCGTGCACGTCACGCGATGATACAAAGCGAGCAGCAGCATGCATCAATCGTCCAACCAAGACCAAGACAGTAGGCCATTCGACGTGCTTCTGGTGTGGTTGAAGACTGTGGGGCACCCATTAGGCACACACTTTGCGCAAGTGCAGTCGTTCCTTCATGATGGTGTGGACACTTCCGACGCTCAATCCGACCATGGCGGCTATGGCGTTCACTGTCACTCGGCGGTCCTGGGTAATGAGTGAATCAACCAGCTGGACGTTGTCATCGGTAATGCAGGGGGGTGCCCCAGACCGGGCATCATCGGCTAACGACACCCGTCCTTCCCTCAAGCGCTTGTGCCACACCTTGACCCTTGCAAGGGACATGCAGTGCATCAACCAGCTGGACGTTGTCATCGGTAATGCAGGGGGAGGGGGGGATGGGGTGCCCCAGACCGGGCATCGTCGGCTAACGACACCCGTCTTTCCCTGTAGCGCTTGTACCACGCCTTGACCCTTGCAAGGGACATGCAGTGTTCGCCGTACACTTGTGACATTCGGCGATGAATGTCCGTTCCCCCTACTCCTTTCGCTGTCAGTAACCGAGCAACACCTCTTTGCTCTTCGTTTGACGCCTCTATGTCACTGTTTGAAAAATGCGACTGGCAGCGTTGGACGGTTGATGCATGCTGCAGCTCGCTTTGTATCGTCACGTGACGTGTACACGTGCCCTCTAGCGACGGGCTGTGACCTTCCACGCCGTGGTCGGAACCACACCTCGTTACACACGCCACGATTAGCCAATGGCGTCACCGGTTTGCGCATTCCAGCCTCCAGCTCGTTACTTTTTGAACGCACCTTATACATCCACCTGGCGAAAAATGTTGCGGATATAATAATGAAGCCACATCTGATGATCTGATGATGGCCACTTGAGGGTCGAAACGCGTAATCCCAAACTGCCCCATTATCTGTGATAATCTAATTGAAAATGAAAATCCACAGCCTGCTTCCAGTCTCCGACCGGGTCAGGAATGGAATGAATGAAGCCCCCATCTAGCGGCGAGGATATGGACTGTGCCGGCTGCCGAGGCCTGACGCACCCCTCTGGGGCAATGATTGAATGAATCACAGATGAAATGAAATGATAGTGGAGAGTGTTGCTGGAATGAAATATTGACAGGGAAAACCGGAGTGCCCGGAGGAAAACCTGTCTGCCTCCGTTTTGTCCAGCACAGATCTCACATGGAGTGACCGGGATTTGAACCACGGACCCAGCGGTGAGAGGCCGGCGTGCTGCCGCCTAAGCCACGGAGGCTTGTGATAATCTAATTAATACATGTAATTTTTCCAGGAGTGTGTTAACATATCTTGTATGGGCAACACTGAAAAAGTATGGCTTCAAATCCCTACATTAGCTTTCAGTCGGTCAACACAAAATAATTCCAATTACTGAAATAAGTGGGGGAAAAAAGGCAGAAATAAATTCCATGTGATTAAGATTTATATTTGAATTTCTTATTTCTCTTATACAGGCCACTGAGGCTTTAGGCTACAAAGCCTCTTTATGCAGCTCTCTTCATTCAGAGGGCGGTTGAATACAATAAAATAAAGAAAGAAAGAAAGAAAGAAAGAAAGAAAGAAATACTTATCTTAAATATTCAGGTGACAATAGAAGTTCTTGTTTCTACATCTGTTCACCTTGATCATGATAATTGTATAGCTGTTAGATTACCATGAAGGGAATGTTTTATCGCTGTGATGGGAAGTCCTGAATCTTTATATCTGTCTGTTACATGAGGCGAATCCAGAAAATAAGTTTCCCTATTTTCTTTTTAAGAATGAACATACTCAAGTGATATGGTACTGGACAGGGAACTAGTTGACGATCATCAATTTTCAGATCACCCAAACTTTACATCCATCAGTACCTGGAGCCATAGCGAGAATATGAGGAGATCGGCGCTCCATAGACGGGCATAACGATCTAAAAGGAATTTTAAAAAATAGTACCAGAGAAAACAAGTAGTTCCGTGAAGAACTATACAGCCTATTTTCATATATCCTGCTCATGTTAATTGCCTCTATCAACATACAAAATTTCAGTTTGATGGTTGTGATAGATTCGTAGATATTGAGAACCGTCTAAATATTTCAGATGGTCGCCAGGATGGATTTTTATTTTTGTACTATTACATCAAGATTATTGTGTACGTGTGGTATTCAAAATTCAATCGCATGATTAGAACACAAGAAGTAAAAACGAGATTTTAAAATTACGCACAGCAGCCATCTTGTGATTATGCAAACAATTGAAATAAATTAGATGCCGGTGGATCAATATTTGTATAAGCATTTAACGTGCAACGTTTCGCGGCACTCGGATAGTTAATTCGCGAGAAACGTCCATTTAAATATTTATACTTCGCGTCACCGCCATGTTGGATTTGTGCTCACCAGGTTACTGAAAGTCCTATAGGTGAACATATGTTCATAGTCTCTATGAACATTAAAAAAAACAGTTTGGTTGCTGTAAAAGATTCAATGATATTGAGAACCGTCTAAATATTTCGGAAGCTCACCATTTAGGATTGTTATATGTATTGGCCATAGAGATATGTACCATTCAAGGACAATTATTGCCTAGCTTCATTATTCAAACTTTCACTTCGATCGCATGATTACGACACAAGAAATAAAAACTTAATTTTAAAATTTCGCACAGCCGCCATCTTGAGGTTATGTAAACAATTGAATTAAATTAGATGTCAGTGCATTACAATCTGAAAAATCATTTACTGTACCATATTTCATTGCGCCCAGAGAGTTAAATCACGAGAAAAGTCTATTAAAATATTTCAAATTCGCTTGGTCGCCATGTTCGTTTTGTACTTGACAGGTTTATGAAATATACATAGGTTAACTTGTATCAGTACCCTTTATCACCGTAGAAAATTGCAGGGTGATATCTGTAATAGTTTCGGAGATATAGAATGTCAGTGAAATATTTCGCTCAGCCGCCATTTTGAGGTTATGTAAACAATTGAACTAAATGAGACTCCAATGCATTACAATGTGTATAACCAATTGCTGTACCAAATTTCATTACGTTTGGATAGTTAAATCGTGAGAAAAGTTTATTTAAAAGTCTCAACTTCGCTTGGCCGCCATGTTGGTTTTGTAGTCACCAGGTTTTTGAAAGAATCATAGGTGAAATTCTAGTAGTGCCCTTTATCACCGTGCACAATTTCAGGGCGATATCGGTAATAATTTCGGTGATATTGAATGCTAGTGAAATATTTCGCACAGCCGCCATGTTGGATTGGTGAGACGTAACGAAATTTGAAGGGCACGGTCGAAGTCGCCGGGAATAGCGCTATGAACTCACTGAGTTTCATTGAAACCGCTTTAGCCGTTTAGATTTTATTAGGGGGACACACACACACACCTCACACACACACACACGCACTCGCACACACACACGGACAAAAGGTGATCTCATAAGCCTATTTTTTCAAAATTGAAATTAGGCTAAAAAATCATGATAAAGGATCAAAATTCCTTGAAACGAAGATAGGGCGGATTCAGACAGTAAAGAAATTACAATATATCTGTGAAACGATACAGGACAAAGGTCTAGAGAAAGCTGCGGTAGGCGATAGGATCTCAAAAAATGGAGAGAGCGTATGGGCTTACAAAAAACATCTATAACAAGAAATGCTTTTCCTGGAACGCCAAAATAAAGCACTACGACACTGTAGTCAAAACAGAATGCCTGTACGCCTGTGAATGCCTTAAATGAACTACAGGCTAGAGAAGTTGGAGGTTCTGGAAAGGAGAATCCTGCGGAAAATCATGGGCCCAATCCAGACGGAAACCGGATGGGAACTTCTGAGCAACGCAGAAGTCTACCAGAATGTAGAAAAAATCTCTGCGACCATGAGGAAACGGAGACTAATATTTCTTGGACACATGTACAGATTGGACAGATCCAGATTAACCAAGCAGTTATTTGACTACTACAGGAACAAAAAAAACAACAACTACATCATGGAATAAAGAAACTCGGAAAGACCTTGAAAGATCTAACATACCAGAGGCCAAATGTTGGAAAGGGATACGTTTTGAAAGAGTATACACAATTTGGAAGGGTTTCATGACGAGAGACGAGCTACAAAGACCGGAAGAGCTTGGACGGCCGAACAACGGCAGCAGCACAGCGATCGTATGAAGGAGTACTGGAGGCACAGGAAATTACAACTAAAACAGTGAAATTGTAGCGTGATCCTAAGTGGTCAATTCGCAAGTAAAAAATAACTAATTATATAGTAACTCCCCTTAAGGGGTGGGGACATACAGCTTAAGGAGCGAATTCAATACCAATTGTAATATTATAACTGTGCTTGTCATAAATCTTGTACAACAAATATACGTTTCCAAGGAAACACACACGTCTTGTTGTTAGAAGAAAAGTTCTAAATGTTCAAAATTCAAATCGTAACAATTTGTATCCATTTTAGCCCATTTTCATTTTATGAAAAAAAATAGGCTTGTGAGATTACCTTTTGTCCGTGTGTGTGTGGATGTGTGTTTGTGCACCCCTAATAACTTCTAAACGGCTGGAGCGATTTCAATGAAATTCAGTAAGGTCATAGTATTATTTCGGCCTACCCCGACCGTGCCCTTTAAATTTAAGTCTCATCAATCCAACATGGCGGCAGTGCGAAATATTTCACCGGCATTCTATATCTCCGAAACTATTACTGACATCACCTGAAATTTTGTACGGTGATAAAGGGCACTACTAAAATGTCACCTATGAAACTTTCAAAAGCCGGTTAACTACAAAACGAACATGGCGGCCAAGCGAAATGTATACTTTTAAATAGACTTTTCTCGCGGTTTAAAACATCCAAACGCAATGAAACTTGGTACAGCAAATGTTTAAACACATTGTAATGCACTGGCATCTAATTTAGTTCAATTGTTCACATAACCTCAAGATGGTGGCTGTGCGCAATTTTAAAATTAATTTTTATATCTTGTGTATTAATCATGCGATCGAAGTGAACGTTTGATTAATGAAATTACGCAGAAATCGTCATCTAATTGTACATAACTCTATGGCTTACACATGGTGTCCACAGAATTTGCAATGTCAATTTTCCTGACTTTTCCTGACCATTTTTCAACAAAATTCCTGACTCGCAAAGTCATCGTAACATCGGAAAAATGGTTTATTAAGCAAATATATATATCTTATTTGCAGCCTCCACCATCCCCACAGTTGCCCAATGCTCGCCTCTTCATTCATTTAGAATACAAAATAAAGTAAATTATAATGCAATAATACATAACCTATAAACTATAGTGACAGAGTCGCCACATCCCTACGCCAACGCCAAAAAAGCCTTCAAAATATAGGTAAAAGAGGTTTTTGCTATGATGTACTGTAAAAATGGAAACTTGCTATAATATCCAGTGAGTTATTGCTTTTTTACCTTCAGACATTAGTTGAACTAGTAACATCAAAATATGCCTGTAAAACACAAAATACTGTATGGTTAATATAAAATTCCTGACTTTCTAATACTTTTCGCTATTTTTTCCTGACTCACGCTATATTTTCATACTTTTTCTTGACTTTTCCTGACCAAAAACAAAATTCCTGACTATTCCTGACTTTTCCTGCCTGTGGACACCATGTTACATATATAAAAGTCCAACATGGCAACCAACCGAAATATTAAAACGATTCTCAATATCTACTAATCTATTATAGAAATCATATATATTATTTCAGTAGTATAGATCCCTCCTGCGGCGCTCACAAGCGACCGATCGTGACAAATGAGCATTCAAATGAAAGAGAATAGACATTAGCAGTGACTTATTACACTATAATGTCCTAAATATCAATAATTTCTTTAAAAAATGACTTTAAAAAAAGTACGAACTGTGCGATTTGCAAACACCTTTGATGTAGGAAAATACGCTCCATAATTGCTGTCCACGGGCCGTTGTGACGCCTGTTTCATGTCATATTAACATCCTGAAATGTAAATGAAAATGAAAATCCACAGCCTGCTTCCAGTCTCCGACCGGGTCAGGAATGGAATGAATGAAGCCCCCGTCTAGCGGCGAGGATATGAACTGTGCCGGCTGCCGAGGCCTGACGCACTCCTCTGGGGCAATTATTAAATGAATGACAGATGAAATGAGATGATAGTGGAGAGTGTTGCTGGAATGAAATTTTGACAGGGAAAACCGAAGTACCCGGAGAAAAACCTGTCTGCCTCCGTTTTGTCCAGCACAGATCTCACATGGAGTGACCGGGATTTGAACCACGGACCCAGCGGTGAGAGGCCAGCGTGCTGCCGCCTAAGCCACGGAGGCTTTCCTGAAATGTAAATAGTGTTCTATAATCATTTGGTTGAAATGAAAACATAACCTTTCTTCTTAAGTGTCTCATTATAAACCTACTGGGGTAAGTGTGGTTTATGAACATGCGAGATTTCTCGCACGGGTCTGCTAGTCAAACTGAAATTTTGTATGTTGATAGAGGCTATGAACATAAGTTCCCCTATGGGACTTTCAATTACCTGGTGAGCACAAATCCAACATGGCGGCGACGCGAAATATAAATATTGAAATTGATGTTTCTCACGATTTAACCATCCAAGTGCAATAAAACTCGGTACGGTAAATGCTTACACAAATTTTAATCCACTGGCATCTAATTTATTTCAATTGCTTTCATATCCACAAGATGGCAACTGTGCGAAATATTAAAATCAGATTTTCATATCTTGTGTCCTAATCATGAATACTACACCTAGACAATAATCTTCATGTAATAGTACAAAACTCTTTAAGTCCTACATCTATATATATAAAAATCAATGTTACGAGATAGTTTGTCTGTCTGTGGGTATGTATGTCTCCTATGCGTTCATATACCATTCGTCCGATTGCGATGAAACTTGGGTGAGATGTTGAGTACACTCCAAGGAAGGTTTCTGACTTAGTAAATCCATTTTACAATAGGTAGCGCACGCGTAGATTCAACAAATGAGCGACGATGCGCGAAGCATTTCAACAAAGTCCCGTATGTGTTCACATACCATTCGTCCGATAGCGATGAAATTTGGGCGAGATGTTGTATACACTTACGTGAAGGTTTCAAAATTAGTGAATACATTTCACAGTAGATAGCGCACGAGTAGATTCAACAAATGAGCGACGACATGCAATGCGTTTCAACCAAGTCCCGTATGCATTCATATACCATTCGTCCGATAGCTATGAAACTAGGCTGAGATGTTGTGTGCACTCCAGGGAAGATTTCTGGCTTAGTAAATCCCTTTAAAATAGGTAGAGCACGAGAAGAATCAACAAATGAGCGACGACGCGCGAAGCGTTTCAACAAAGTCCCATATAAGGTCATATACAATTCATCCGATAGCGAAGAAACTTGGGTGAGATGTTATGTACACTCCAAGGAAGGTTTCTGACATAGTAAATCCATTTTACAATAGGTAGCGCACGCGTAGATTCAACAAATGAGCGACGATGCACGAAGCATTTCAACAGAGTCCCGTATGTGTTCATATACCATTCGTCCGATAGCGATGAAACTTGGGTGAGATGTTGTGTACACTTACGTGAAGGTTTCAAAATTAGTGAATACATTTCACAGTAGATAGCGCACAAGTAGATTCAACAAATGAGCGACGACACGCAATGCGTTTCAACAAAGTCCCGTATGCATTCATATACCATTCGTCCGATTGCTATGAAACTTGCGTAAAATGTTGTGTACACTGCAGGGAAATTTTCTGGCTTAGTACATCCACTTTACAATAGGCAGCGCACGAGTAGATTCAACAAATGAGCTACGACGCGCGAAGCATTTCAACAAAGTCACGTTTGCGTTCATATACCGTTCGTCCGATAGCGATGAAACTAGGCTGAGATTTTGTGTGCACTCCAGGGAAGGTTTCTAGCTTAGTAAATCCCTTTAAAAACAGGTAGAGCACGAGTAGAATCAACAAATGAGCGACGACGCGCGAAGCGTTTCAACAAAGTCCCATATAATTTCATATACCATTCATCCGATAGCGATGAAACTTGGGTGAGATGTTGTGTACACTCCAGGGAAGGTTTCTGGCTTAGTACATACATTTTACAATAGGTAGCGCATCAGTAGATTCAACAAATGAGCGATGACACGCGAAGCGTTTCAACAAAGTCCCGTATAAAGTCATATACCATTCGTCTGATAGTGATAAATGTTTGGTGAATTGTCGTGTACACTCCAGGAAAGGTTTCTGGCTGAGTAAATCCATTTTACAATACGAAGCGCACGTCTTTGTTCAACAAATGAGTGACTACGCGCGAAGCGTTTCGACAACGTCCCGTATACATTCACATACCATTCATCCGATTGCGATGAAACTTGGGTGAGATGTTGTGTACACTCCAGGGAAGGTTTCTGGCTGAGTACATCCATATTACAATATCTAGCGCAAGAATAGAATCAACAAATGAGCGACGACACACGAAGCGTTTCAACCAAGTCCCGTATGCATTCATGTACCATTCGTCCGTAGCTATGAAACTTGGGTGAGATGTTGTGTACACGTCATGGAAAATTTCTGGCTTAGTATATCCACTATACAATATGCAGCGCACAAGTTGATCCAACAAATGAGGGACGACGCGCGAAGCGTTTCAACAAAGTCCCGTATAAGGTCATATACCATTCTGCCGTTAGCGGTGAAACTTGGGTGAAATATGGCGGACACTCCAAGGAAGGTTTCTGGCTTAGAGGCAGTTAACATGTTGTGTATCCAAAAGCACTTCAAGAAACAGAATTTCAACGCCAACACTTTCTTTGATTGGCATTGCAACGCATGCCGGGTACAGCTTGTATTATATAAAAATCCAACATCATGGCGATCATCCAAAATATTTAGACGGTTCTCAATATCTACGAATCTATTACAGCAATCAAACTGTAATTGTATATGTTGATAGAGGCAATTAACATAAATAGGATATATGAAAATAGGCTTTAGTTCTTCATGGAACTACTTGTTCAAAATTTGGTCCTTGCTTTGCGCTGATATTCACCGTTTCCCTCTTATCTCCCATGTTTATGGTAAGTTTGGCTGGGGTGATAGGCTCGCTCGCTAGCTCGAAAACTCGTTCCGAAGTTAGTAATTCAAATTTCCACCGAATGGAGATTGTTTGGTTTGTTCTTAAGTTTAGGGGCTGTGACGACGCGGTTTTAGCCCCGTGTACTTTGGGTGTGTGTAGAATCTGTCTGATAACCGGTGTTAATTGTGATGACTGTATTAGTGTGTGTTATCGGTTTTTTAATTCAAGTAAGGACTGCAGACTTTTGAATTTTTCAAATAGTTCCTACTTTTGCCACCAAACGCCACCCTCAACGACTACTAGTTCAGAACTTAGCTACCAGACGCCACCGCAGTCGGCTCTTGGCAACGAACGTAGGAACCTAAGAGCGTTGTTTACATTCTTAACCTATATAATTTAGCTTCACACAGGTGTAATTAGTGGAAGGTTCTTTAACATGCCATAAATCTATGACATGGGACCACCAGCTTTACATCCCTTCCGAAGGAAGGCATACGACTTCGGCCAGATTTGAACCCGCGATCTTGGGCATAGAAGAATGGAGATTGTTGGAAGAAATAAACACGTAACACTTATAATGGGTGAGGTATTGAAGATAAAGAGATTTGCTGTCGCGTACTATTTTGTAGAACTTGTCATGCTGAACAGTTCCTATACTCATAGGAGGCTAATTTCTTTTCTTTTTAACGGTCTACTCAGTGTAAGCTTAAAAGGCGCACGGACGGCAGGTTTTTCTAGGACTCGATTGACTGAAAGTTACTGCTTGGCTTCCTTTGATCATAAATGAACGTTTTCTACAGAAACCTTCCTCGAGATATCCTTTACAGAATGGTTAAAATCGCATCAAAATCCATCCAGTGGTTCTCGAGATTACCTGTGACATCCAAGAATCGGGGACTTTGTTTTATACAAGTATAGATTTGATGTGCCTCGGTGTAGCGGAGGAACTTCTCATCCTACTTCTTCCAGTCGTGACTCATATTTCGCTCCAGCATGACATCAGTGAATCGGAGACTAGTCTATGCGTAATTATCTCTACTTAAAAAACAAAAAAGAGAGAGAAGCAATTATATATTTATTTATAAGTAACCAATTATGTTGTCAAACACATCAGATAATGTATAATAATAATAGCAATAATAACGGTTCTTGTGCGGATTATAATCTATATATACTGTAGCCTATATAAGCTCTGGAAGCAATAAATAATTATACATACTGCGGCCTCGTATATTATGATAATTACATTAAATGGTATTAAACTAGATTTTTAGGTTTGTAATTGTTTCCTTTCTCTGTAGGAATGTGAAATAATGAAAAAAAACAATAACACATTACGCAACAGGGAATATGTATTATAAATGAGAGAGAGAGAGGGTTAAATAAAAGAGTACAACAAGAGAGGAGGATTTTTTTTATGAAATGTTGTTGTTATATTGTGAGAGAATTTATAGAGCAAGACACATTTAATTTCATTACTGAGAGATATGGCGGCTATGCAACTCCAGTGAGGTATTTATTTTTCCTTCCTGTTGCGCGGCTTTTTAATGATATGTAGGCTACTTGTGAAGCAATCAGCCTGTGATATAAAATAGTATGATGGTAGTGACTGTCGTTTTAAGGAGCGTAAATTTATAATTATTTATTTATTCGTTGATTTCCCAGAAGGAGAGCGTTACAACATAATCAATTTTCATGTTTCATTCTGGACTTTTCTTCTTTTTTTCCCAAAAACCTCTCATATACACACTATGCTTCCTCTTCCTCTCCTCCGTCCACTTCCTTCCCGGTTGTCTCTTTGGGAGTTTGCTCAAACTTCTGTTGTCTTAAGTTTTTCTCTGTATGTGCTCCTGTCTGCGATGTCTTCTGTAGAGATGTTTAGTTTCTTGAGGTCTTCCACGGTTTCCTTTACCCAATTGGTTTTTAGTGTACTATTCGTAACTATATTAAACATTTTCTTGGTCAGTCGGTCTTCGGTCATCCTATGTTTATGTCCATAAAATGTTGCCCTTCTTTTCCTTATGTTGTTTGTAATCGTCTCTGTCTGTTTGTACAGTTCTATTGTCGGTCTTTTCATCCATATTCCCTCTTTCTGAACTGGCCCGTAGATCTTTCTCAGAATTTTTCTAATTCCTTGATTTTTGTTCGCCCCTTGATTGCTGTCGTTTCTGAAGCGTATAAGGCCTCTGGTAAGACTACTGTACGATAGTGTCGTAATTTGGCATTGATGGAAGTACTTTTTTTTTATCGTAGTGGTTCCATGTAAGTCGGTATGCTTTCTGCAATTTAGCGATCATGTCTTCACTGGATGCCAAGTTCAGTCCTGTTTTCTGTATAATCTCTCCTAGGTATTTGAAACTTGCTTGTCTGTAGATTGTGTGTCCATGAACTGTGTTTTTTCGTATGACATTTGTAACCCTGTTTTGGCAGAGATTTCATGCAGCGTCTCTAGAGCTTCTTTGGCTTCTTTTCTGTTATTTGTTATAATCGCTACATCATCGGCAAAGGCCAGACATTTAATGTTGACTTTATAATTATTATTATTATTAGCATTATTATTTATTTATTTATTTATTTATTTAGTTTACGCCCACGTTGGAGCACTCAAATCAAACCAAATACATTTAAGTCTTCTAAGAATTGACAGGGAATATAGTTATCATCTTCTTCCTCTCCCAAAACCCCTTCATTCTGGTTGCCCTGTCTTCATCAGATATGCTAGACCTCGCATTTTTGCCTATTTCCATTTATGACCAAAAAAAGGCTTATGAGATCACCTTTCGTCCGTGTGTGTGTCCCTCTCTAATAACTTCTAAACGGCTGGAGCAATTTCAATGAAACTTTGGTTGGTTGGTTCCTTAGTTTAGGGGCTGCGACAACGCGGTCATGTAGCCCCGTGTACTTTGTGTGTGTGTGTGCGTGTGTGTAGAATCTGTCTGATAACCGGTGTTAAATGTGATGGCAGTATTAGTGTGTGTATCTGTTTTTTAATTCAAGTAAGGACTGCAACTTTGAATTTTTCAAATAGTTCATACTTTTGCCGCCAAACGCCACCGTCAAGGACTACTAGGCCTAGTTCAAAACTAGATTACTAGACGCCACCGCAACGAAAGTAGAAACCTAAGAGCGTTGTTTACATTCCTAACCTATACAAATAAATTTCACACAGGTGTAATTAGTGGAAGGTTCTTTAACATGCCATAAATCTATGACATGGGACCGACGGCTTTACTTCCCCTCCGAAGGAAGGCATACTGAGGGATTTTTAACGCTCTTAAAAACCCAACGGCTTCGGCCGGGTTTGGACCCGCTATCTTGGGCATAGAATCTCAGCATGCTACCGACTACGCCACCGAAGCCGCTAATGAAATGTTGATGTTAACTTGTGATAAGCGAGTTTCTTCATTGTGGCTGGTTCGTTCTTGTGAAAATACGTGGGCTGTTTTTTAAGTAAGGGCCGTTCTTTTTTTTTAACTAACCGAACATTTTATTTTGAAACCACATTTATTTTTAGGTTTTACATACCTTCCTCTATTTTTCTACTTAGTTGCCTTGGTTATTTAGACACTTGTCATACCTTAAAACTAAGTTCCGAAATCCCTTTGCATAAAAGTTTGCCGCCTGCTTTGACAACCAAGAATTCACGGCTGTTTTCACTTCATCATCGTCGGCGAAGCGCTTCCCACCCAGATGAAGAAAGGGCTCTACGGTGGGTGATCCAAAACTTCCCACCCAAAGAGTCAATCAGATCCCGAGTCCGGGCAGCATTGTGAGGTCCTGCCAGGATCTTGCGCTGTGACGGTAAAGTGCGAAAATGGGTACGCGAGTTCAAAAGTGGCCGTGAAAATGTTCATTGCATTATCACCATACACCTCACAAAGCTGACTTGTTTCCTACACTCAAAAAACGTATCACAGATCGTACCTCAGACGCGGCGGGCGAATCAATAATCTTGAACATTGTAAAGATGCACAGTTCAGCGTACAGGTTAGCTGCACAGCTGCAACTGACGCCTGCTTGTTCGCAAAGGATGCCGGGAGGTAGCGCACACGCTTGTTGCGGCGTGCGTATTAACTACGGGCTTTTAAAAAAACGGCGCCTTTACTTTAAAAACAGCCTTCGTATTATGCATTATTAAATGGGCCCAGACACCTGTAAGTCATATGAGTTTGGCCCACTTTGCGTTCCAAGTTGCACATACCTATTGTACAGCATGGATTGTTGAACGAAGCCTCATACCCCAAACTGTGTTTTTTGTTATCCACTCTCCCTGTACATTGTGACACTTCAAAACATTTTAATGCAGATATTTTTTACTGGCCACTCTTTCCGCTTTTGGTTTATACCAGCCCATTTTTATGGTTACGTACTGGCGGAAGTTCTGTGATTTAATATGTCACGTGACAGGGATATGTTAGCTACAAAATATATGTATATCGAAATGTGGATACTAGTTATGTTTTCAAATGGCAGCTCATATTACTATATCATTGTTGATTGCCATATGCATTCGAGCCGTTAAAGGATTGCCCATGGTTTATAGCCTATTTAAAATGTATTTATTTATTTCATTTATTTATTTATTTATTTATTTATTTATTTACACGTGGCAGAAATGCGTATGCTGAGATGGGCAAGTGGACATACAAGGTTGGACAAAGTGAGAAATGAAGTGATTAGGAGACGACTTGGCGTGGTGCAAGTTTCTGAGAGCCATCACAATTAACACCGGTTATCAGACAGATTCTACACACACCCAAAGTACACGGGGCTACATGACCCGTTGTCGCAGCCCCTAAACTGAGGAACCAACCAACCAAGTTTCTGAGAAAGTCAGAGAAGCTGGCCTCAGATGGTATGGCCATGTTAAGAGAAGAGATGAAGATTATGTGGGTAATAGGATGATGGAAATGCTTCCACCAGGGAAACGGAGTCGAGGACGACCAAAAAGGCGATGGATGGACAGCATTCAAGAAAGCATGAAACAGCGGTGGCTTGTGGAGGAAATGGTCCGGGATAGAACAACGTGGAGGAGGAATATCCGCATCAGCGACCCCACATAAGTGGGATTAATCATGCTGGAGAAGAAGAAGATGTGAATGGTAACACTTCAGGAGTGATAAACCAAGTAAAATACTACTCAGATTAGCGGAAATACCTTGTGTAAAGGTGGCTACACATGTAACTACAAGCTTGACAAGCATGCATGATCAATCTTGTTGTGCAAGCAGGCTTTAGCGTCTGTAGGATAATTCTGCTCAAGCATTTTAATTGTACAAGCAGCAGCTTGAAGATGAATTGAATTTAAATCATGCAAGCTTATACAAGCCGCGTTTGCCCAAGCGAAACAGAGCGTGTGTACCACGGATGGTGTCTTCCTGATTGCGACCATTCCGGATTGCGTTCACCTCATTAGCAGTCCAGATTGCGGTCATTTTCATTTTAGGGAAGAGCTATAAACATTACAGCGTCCAGATTGCGGTCACTTTTCTTGGGAGATCGGTCCGGTTGTAACTCCTCTGGGGATTTCCTCACCTTTCACTTCCACCCCTCTTGCCAATGTTGAGGTACATGCCATATGTCAGTTATCTTTGGAATGTTAATGAACCTAAAACTTCAAATGTTTGATTTTGTGTGTAGGAGGGGGCGGGGACAAATATTGATTACAAAGGGGATTTAAAATCAAACTCAGAACAAATTACTTTAACGAGACGAATTTGTTGAGGTAATAAAAAGAAGGGTTTTCACTATATACAGTAGGCTACCTATTATAAAAATAGATATCTCGCGTCTCAGATGGGAGGAGAGGGGCAGAAATTAAAAATTATACCCTGTAAGTATAAAATTTTCCGTTAAAACAATTTTGTTTAAAGTGAAGGTCGTCGATTCCGATCCTGAAACGTTTCTATTCTTAAGACTGAAAATGTTATAATCATTGCTTTACGAGGTGCTGTCAGATTGGGAGGGGACTTGATTTGTTTAAGCGAAGTTTTATGGGGTGTGCTCAGCTGAACACTGAACTGTATTCTTCGGTTAAGTAGTGAAATATCAGTTTCCCCTTCTTATCCACAAAACTTACGGAAGGTATGAGTCAGTCGGGAAGAACCAAGAACCAAAGACCGGTCTCCCAAGAAAAGTGACCGCAATCTGGACGCTGGAATGTTTATAGTTCTTCCCTAAAATGAAAGTGAGCACAATCTGGACTGCTAATGAGGTGAACGCAATCCGGAATGGTCGCAATCAGGACACAACCCCACGGATGTACCAGCTTGTGCAAGCAAACGCCAGTCGTGAGTGAGCTCTACAGTGGTGACATCATTTTGACCATGTCAAGTGATCTGAAGAAGGTCAACTGTCAATAACGATTGCTCGCTACTGACCAATAGCTGACGGTTCTCAACCAATACCATACTTCCTCTATCACTCCATGTGAACTCCAATGTCTCGGCCTGGCGGCCAGCTCGCGTGTCACGCAGGTGTCAAGTGCCCAGTGTTGCAGAGTTGCACACAGTTCTGTCCAATCTCGCTGCTTGCTCTCAGCGGCTACGGTTGGCAACACTGTGCCTCACGCTAGGAAAGCCTTGGCTTCCCGCAGACATGAAATGTAAGCATATCCACGCGTGTTCGTATTCCTCTTTTTAATTAAGGGTGTTACGAGTGGCAAAAGGTTCAGATAAATTTCTTCATTCATTCTGATATAATTATGCCAATCAAGCGGATGTATCTTCAATTCACTCAGCAAATTAACGTGGGAATAGGTATTTCTCTTCAATAACCACTCTTTGCACCACATATAACGCTTTTTCATTCGAGTTTTCCTCTTGTGGACAAGGCAAACAGCAGCCATCGTCGTCCAAGCTCGACATAGTGCAAGCGCCAGTTGGCGCTTGGTCAAGCATAGGCCTACTTGTACCGTGTGGTGTCGTAGGTAAATTTTGCAATCCTGTACAAAAAGATTGATCATGCGTGCTTGTTAAGCTCGCAATTACGTGTGTATCCACCTTTATGATGATGATTAATAAATGTGAAAATGATGTCCTAATAGATGCTTTCTCCTCCGCTGTCTATAACGGAAGCCTGGCGCGGATGCGGATATCCGCAACATTTTTCACCATGCGGATATAGTTTGCATGGCTGAGCGGAAAGCGGATAAGCTACGGATAATGTTTGGAGAAAAATTGCGGATAGTTTTAAGAATACAATCCGAACTTGTTTAATAGCATTATTACGACCCGGATGTTTTTAACATTTCATATTTTTCCGTTATCTCTTTTTCATCACAAATGTAAGTTGATGATTTAAGCTAATCTCATTCAACTTCTGTCATCAAGCTCAATTAACACTCTGAACAGGAAAGAATTGCAATTCTGGCTGTATAACATTCATTTTAAAGATAGAACATGACATACATAGCCTAGGGGAACAACTTCTCCCTCAAATGTCTAAATATGCCAGTAGACTCGGATAACAAACCTGCGAATGCAGAAAGAAGTCGTACAGATGCGGGGCAGATGATGATAACAGTCGTGCGGATGCGTATAACAGTCGTGCGGATGCGGGGCGGATGCGCATTACAGTCGTGCGGATGCGTATAACAGCCGTGCGAATGCGGAATCGTTCGGTCAGTGTATACAAACAACTCTGCCGATCTCTTGCGCGTCCAATTACCATCTTGGAACTTCGATCCTCACTATTTGCCGCTCCATTTTCTCGATGTATTTGATGTTGATGGTTAACGGTGATGTCTCAGTTGCGTAGAGCACCTCTAAGAGAACCACTGTGTGGTAGAGTCGGAGTTTGGCTTTGTAGAGAATTCATTTTTCGTTGTACATATTCCAGGTGAAAGTGTAGGATTTACGTAATTTATCTAAAAGCGATTTGTTTCCGCCTATTCTTTCGTTGCCAGTGTTTTCGAAAATGTAATTCAAATACAAGACATCACGTGATTAACTTGACTGATTTTGTCGTAACTGGTTGCAAGTGGTCCTCAGGTTTGATATTTTGGCTGCGGCAGATGAAACAATACCTCCCTCGTCCGGCAACTCACGCCGGAAGCTTGTTCCTTGGTGGACAGCCGAGATTGCAGCAGTCATTAAAGGTCGTCGATGTGCTTTCAAATGCTATCGGAGACAGAAAAACCATAGCCAACCGCGTCACCTTCAAAATGATTCGTGGAAGAGTCCGATATCTAATTCGGGAGAGCAAGAAAACAACGCAGGATGACAGCACATACTCCTTCATCGAAAGTTTGGACTAAGCTTCGTCAGAACTCCGGACTCCCCATATCCTTGACAATACTCCGAGTCTCCATCAACGGAGACATCATCACAGACCTTCTCGCCGTTGCCAACAGTATTGGATCGCACTTATCTAATGCATCCAGTCCCGGGAGTTATGATCCTACATGTGTGACTCTGAACCCCTTGTCCTTTGGCACAGCTGCTTCGGAGTTCTACAATGTACTATTCTCAGCATGGGAACTACGCAGTGCGCTTGAACTCTGCAGGGATACATCTCCTGGAGCGGATCACATCCATAATCAACTGCTCTAGCATCTTCGCGATGCCAGTATCAGACAATTCCAGTTCCTCTTCAATCGTATATGGATTGAAGGGGAGTTTCCAACTCAAGGTGAGAGGGGATCGTGATACCGATTCCGAAGGCTCGCATGGATCCCAAGCTTGTTAGAAGCTATAGGCCCTTTTGTCTTACAAATGGTCTCTGTAAGTTGCTAGAAAAGTTGGTTAACCATCCGCTAGTGAGGTTCTAGAAGAGAGGCCTTTTGTCTCAGTACCAGTGTGGTTTCCGCTCTCATAGATCCACCACAGGCCATCTGGTACGACTTGAGAGCGCCATACAGGAGGCTTTTCTCCAAAAGGAACACCTAGTCACGGTAATCTTCCATCTATGACACCACATGGCTCTACGGAATCTTTTCCGCACTTCATGAGTGGGGACTCCATGGTAATCTTCCGACTTTCATTACGAGCTTTTATATTCACCAGACTTTTTCGAGTACCCAAGAAACTGGAGTTCCTCAGGGTTCAGCGTTGAGTGCCACATTGTTCGCCATTGCCATAAATGTGACAAGTTGCCACCGCGGGTCCCACGGTAGGTCAATCGCTGTCAGTACACGATTTGGCTCTACATTACAGCTCTGGAAGTAGGCCTATAGCAATCGTGGAACGGCAATTGCAGCTAGCTATTAATCGAGTCGAAAGGTGCACTCACGAGCGAGGTTTTCGTTTTTCAGCAGCGAAAAACTCTGTTGTCCATTTTTGTTGGCTCCGGAAGCTACATTTACACCCCGAACTACACCTCAAGGATGCCGAATTGCCGGTGGTGTTTAACACATCGCTTCCTAGGGCTCCATTTTGACAGCAAGTTAACGTAGCAGCACCATATACGGCAACTAGAAACGGGATGTTTCAGGAAACAGATATTATCTTGCTGAGGTGTGTTGCAAATGTCAGAGAGTCACATATGGAATGGCTCAATAATAATAATAATAATAATAATAATAGACACTCTATGCGATTGAGAAGTCATCGTTAACCATCAACATGAAAGACATTGAGAAGATAGAACAGCAAATACTGAGGAAAATATTTGGACCAACGCTTCAGGACGGTAACTGGATGAGGAGAACTTCAGAAGAACTGTATTCACTGACTGAACGATTCACCTCACTTGCACGGAAAAGACACATGAAATTCAACGGACATATAGCTCGAATGGACAACTCCCGACTGACCAAGAAAATCTTCCTTATAGTCAATGGAACCCGACAAACCAAAGTACGCTGGCTAGCAGACACCCAAAAGGACCCTACTGAAATCAACATTGACCCACAAACAACGACACGGACTGCATATAGAAAGAAAGTAAATTCATATAAGTTTCCACCCAAGTTCCTTACGGGACGGAATTTGAAACTCAAAGCTGCATGGACACAAGAAAGAAGACAGGCACATAGGGCAAGGATGAGGAAGTGTTGGGAAGATAACAAGAACAAGAAGACCAATGGTAAATAATGATTATACGTGCTCCTTGGAGGGTCAAACGCATTCTTCTTCTTCTTCTCAACCGTTGGGTTGGTGGGAAACATGCATAACGTTCAAGCGTCTCCGTCCTTTGGCCACCAGCTTCAAATGGCAATAGGTGTGCTGGCCTCTAATGCTGTTGATAAATTGCGTTCTTGGTCTTCCATTGCTCCGTTTTCCTTCCAATTTCCTTTCAAATCGGATGGTGGACCAGTCAGAATGTTGAAGCAAGTGACTAAGAAAGCTGTTTCTTAGTTTGTTTAAAGATGCAACAAAGTTGCGAGGCTCACTTGCTCTTCTAAGAACATACTCGTTTGTGATTTTCTCAGTCCACGGTATATTCAGGAGTCTTCTCCAACACCACATCTCAAATGCTCCTTTGGCCACCAGCTTCAAATGGCAATAGGTGTGCTGGCCTCTAATGCTGTTGATAAATTGCGTTCTTGGTCTTCCATTGCTCCGTTTTCCTTCCAATTTCCCTACAAATCGGGTGGTGGACCAGTCAGAACGTCGAAGCAAGTGACTAAGAAAGCTGTGTCTTCGTTTGTTTAAAGATTCAACAAAGTTGCGAGGCTCACTTGCTCTTCTAAGAACATCCTCGTTTGTGATTTTCTCAGTCCACGGTATCTTCAGGAGTCTTCTCCAACACCACATCTCGAATGCTCTGAGTTTCGTCACGTCTACTTTTCTTAGTGTCCACGTTTCAGAGCCATAGCTTACGATACTCCATATAAAACTTTTCACAAAGTGTTTTCGTACCCCCAAGTTGACGGTCTTTGACGTTAGTAAAGATTTCTTTTTTGAAAAAGCTTCTTTTGCTTGTGCAATTCGAGCGTTTACTTCTCTCGTGCATTTCCCATCAGTTGTGATCAGACTCCCCAGATATTTAAATTCCCGAGCTTGGGCTAGGTGTTCTCCATCCAGTAGCACATTAACAACTCGATCACCATCCTTAGTGCATGTCATTATCTTGGTCTTCCTTTTTATTTATCCTCATACCACACCTCACATTTAAAAGCGCATTATAGGCTATATAATAATAATTTCTACCTTTTCTTCGGTGACAGGGATATGACCTAGTAGTTGCCCCCATAAACTGCCTCCCTTCACTTTAAGAATCCATGAACGATGAGTCGGCCATATAAAACAATAATAAATTGCCAGTAAGCTTAGTTATGGAAGGAAGGGTCGAGGACAAGAACTGTAGGTGTAGACCAAGGTTAGAATATGTTAAACAGATTGCCTCGGATGTAGGGTGTGGTAGCTATGTAGAGATGAAACGATTAGCTCAGGACAGGGATGCATGGAGAGCTGCATCAAACCAGTCAAAAGACTGAAGACTCAAACACACAGGTACACCAACAAAGCAAAGCCAACTCCGTACAGGCCAAGGAGGCCCTTTGTGACATCGGCACTAGATGGGATGGAGTTGTTAGTTCCACGCCCGGCCATCTTTGCTCCCAGGAATTACCCTGGTACTCATTTCTGGTATAGGCTGAGTGAACCCCAGGGTTCATTTGCGTTTTCAAAAGTGGTAGTTTTGTTTCTAAAATCCACTACCTGGGTGGGGATCGAACCCACTCCCTTTTAGTTAGAAGCTCAGCGCCTCTACCGACTGCGCCACGCAGCCCCCAAGGTACACCAACAGTATTTATAACCATAAAATAAAAAGCCTCATGTGACAACGATTTCTTCTTCATAATCACATCATCAACTTCAAAAGGCAATGTCTTGTGTCCGCAACCATTGTTCTCTGCCTTCAGTACCTCTTTGCATTTCATAGTACAGGAACCATAATGAAGAGTTAGCGTGTTGTCTTGAAGGAAATATTTTCTCGGTCGTCCTCGGCCTTTCTTCCTTGTAATTTTTCCTTCCAGGAGATTAGTTAGGGAAAGCGTTATGTCGCAAAGTGGCCTGTGAATTTAGGTTTTCTTTTATGGATTGTTGGTCTCAGTTCTCTCTTTCCTTGAATTTATTTCAGGATGCTGATGTTAGTCATATTTTCAATCAATTTAACCCGTAACATTCTCCGCCAGACCCACATCTCAAATGCTTCAAGGCACTCCCATTCCTGACCTCTGATCGTCCAATATTCACATCCATACAGAAGCACACTCCACACAAATTTATTTTTAGGAGAGCTCTCGAGTCTAATGCACTGCGCATTAGTAGAACCAAGACTGAATATATGGTATGCGACTTCCACCACAATAAACCCAGTATGGCAAAGATTGAACTTAAACTAGATGGTGAAACCTTACCAAGAGTAACAAAATTCAAATATCTAGGTTCTGTCATTGCTGAAGATGGCACGATAAGCGCCGATATAATCCATAGGGTCACGTCTGGGTGGAACAGGAGTTTTATGTGATCCGAAAATACCCATAAGAACGAAGGGGAACGTTTATAAAACAGCCGTAAGACCAATCCTACTATATGGTAGTGAAACATGAGCTACTACAAAAGCACATGAGCAAAAGCTACATACCACTGAAATGCGTATGTTATGTTGGGCAGGTGGAGTTACTCTCAAAGATAAAATCCGTAATGAACATGTGCGGGGCAGTTTCAAAGTAGCGCCTATAACAGAGAAACTTTTAGAAACCAGGCTAAGGTGGTATGGCCATGTTATGCGAAGACCGGGGAATCATGTAGTGAAGAAGTGCCTTTCCATGGCTACGCAAAATAGAGGGAGCGGTAGACCTCAAACAACATGGATGTCGAATGTCCAGAAGGACATGAGAGTATTGAGCCATCTGCTGATGATGCTTTACAACAAAATAACTGGCGCCTCAGGATTAAGAAAGACGACCCCGCGTAACGGGAACAGGCGAGGAGGAAGAAAATCCAAATTTGCATTAATCAAAAGATTTTTCTTATTATTGAACGCCAGTTTTGCAAGCGCTATTCGCCTTCTAATCTCTTTACTACACCTGTTGTCATTGGGGATTAGACTTCTCCAATAAGAGAAACTGGCGACTTGTCATGATCAATGACTTTAAAAAGAAAAGAGAGAACACTTTTCTTTCTCCCATCTCTTTCTACCATTCCCATTTACCTGGCCTCCATTCTCAAGTAGATATTATATACGCATGATATGCATTTGAATATTACAGTGGTAAAAGAAAGAAAAAGTAGTTCATCTCCACAAGGCAGGCAAAGCACTCTTTGGAATTGGATCGCCAAGGTCTAGCTACAGGGGAAAAGAGCGCACAAATGTTACGTGTATTTTATGGCAGCAAGAAGAGTATTTTTTTAGAGGGGGATGGAAAAGGAAATAAGAACCAGGGGAAGAACGTATGTAAGGGAGGGAAAAACTTAAACGAACAATACCTTTAACATTATGTTTCTCTAAAAAAGACCTGAAGGTAGGGTAGAGGGGAGGTAAAATAAAAAAGGAGAAAAGAAGGAGGATGATATGAGAGTGCAGAAAAGGAAAAAAACCGAACGGTACGTGGGTGTAGTATATTGTGCTATTGTCATCTTTAGGAGTAGGGTGACTATCCACAGGGGACAGTTAAAAACAGAAAACGAGACGAAGAAATATGCCAAAGTTTAGGAAAGACATAACATGAAATGTTAGCAATGGTTCTCAAGAACAATATGGTGATGAGGAAATATACAATTCTCAGGAGGAAAACGAATATTATGAGAAAAATGAAGCAAGAAATAAATGAGGAGAAAATAATAATTCTTGGCATTTTATACAAATGAGACAGGTGAAGATGCTGATGGGTATTTTAAAATGACAGGCTGCCTAAAGTACACCATAACAATTTCAATATTAAAACATATATATATATATATTCGTTTACGGCCTTTAAAGACCACTTTAGGCAACAATTACACATTATTGGAAGCTTTATTCGCCGCCCAAAATCTTCGCATTTTTTCTCTGGCAAACGTATCTAAGGGAGGCTATGCAAATAATGCAAGCTATGAATTTTCGGTTACATCCACCTTAAGTCTGTTGACTGGTTTGATGCAGCTCTCCATCCACCCTGTCCTGAGCTAATAGTTTCATCTTCGTTCTTCCGTCCAACCCCTGTTCATTTTTGGTTCGTCGTGGAATCCTTGGAATTTGTCGATAACTGACCTTAAACTTAGCGCTGTTAGAAATGTCTTCCGACTTTGGTCCAACCTGATGAAGATCTTTCCGCACCTCCCTGAACCATTTGTCAGACATTAAAACCTACATTAATACACCGTATACAAATCTTGTGGAAAGTGATATCTCTGTAATTCCTTCACCCAAAATTTCTCTCAACCGATTAAGCTGAAATTTTTCCTGAACATGTTGTTTTTTAAGGGGTATGTAACCGATGAGGGGTCAAAATATCAAAATTTTGAAATGTGTGTTTTATGTACTTTTGTCTCTTGTACTTTCTGTAAAAATTTCATCCCCCTTAAGTCTTTTGACTGGTTTGATGCAGCTTCCCATGGCACCCTGTCCTGAGCTAATAGTTTCATCTCTACATGCCTAGCACACCTCACATCCGAGGCAATCTGTGTAACATATTTTAACCTTGGTCTACCCCTACAGATCTTATCCTCAAACCTTCCTTCCAAATTATCTTTGCTATTCCTGGATGTCTTAGTATGTGTTCATTAACAGTCGCCAGAAACATCTGTCCTCGCCCACTCGTCTTAAGTCTTCTTCATTTGTTACTCTATCTACCTATCTGTTCATTATTCTCCTGTAACACCACATTTCAAAAGCTTCTATCCTCCTCTTCTCTGCTGCGTCAACAGTTCAAGTTTCACTTCCATAGAGCGCCACGCTCCAGACAAAGACTGTCAAAATGACTTTGTAATACCTACATCTATATTTGATGTCAACTGATTTCTTGTTTTGCAGAAATTCTTTCCTTGTCTGAGCCAACCTACTTTTTATATCATCTTTGCTACGTCCATCACTGGTTTCCCCCACTTCCTTCAGCTTTTCCTCTGCCAATTTGACGCCCATTGGAGTTTCTGATTGCCTGAACATAGAGTAGTGAAAATGAAATCACGTCAGTATAATGGATCGTTGTATTCTCATCCTCAAATAATCATATAAATTAAATTGATTTTACGATATTCATTGATACAGTTTTAAGAAAAGGTTTATATTTCCGCCTGAATCAATACTTTTAATGAAACAATTATTAACAAAGTTGTTCTTGGTACATATTTCAGGTTCTAATGAACAATTTTTCCCCCCTTATCAGCCAAATATAAAGCATTAAATGAACGAAATTATTAGGCGTAACACTCAACTATCAATGGTCACTTAACTTCATATGGTGCACCATATACACTGCTCACAAAAATTAGAGGATATTGTAAGGTCAGCTCATAATGGTGCAATAATATACGAGATCAGTTAGTTTTTCAACCATTTATTACATACATAATGCTATACTGACAGATAAAGCAGCCCATGATTCCAGAGAGCCCCTGATGAGTGTTTGAATCAAATGACATGAATGAAGAGAGAATATGGCAAACAAACAAAGCAACATTAACAGTACCATAATCGTGGGCCATGGGTGAATATTGTTCTTCGGTATGGTATATGGTCTCCTCGAACGGGTAGCACTGCACACCTGTGTACCTTTGATGCAATGAGATGATCAATGAGTTCTTGGGGGATACGTGGCCACTCGTCCATAAGAGCAATCTGCAGCTGTGGAACAGTTGTGGTAGGTGCTGCTTTGCCAGCAATGCGCCTGCCTAATGCATCCCACACGTGCTTTATCGGATTTAAGTCCGGCGAGGAAGCTGGCCACTGCATACGCTGGATACCCTCCTCCTCCAGCATGTCGTCCACCAACCCAGCTCCGTGGGGACGTGCATTATCGTCCATAAACACAAAGGAAGCACCTATGGCACCAGCATACGGCACGCCAAAAGGTCGGGGAATCTCGTCTCTATACCTTACAGCGGTCACAGTCATGGGGATTATGCCTCTACAGCTGATTGGCATTAATAACAAAAGTTGACATCACCGCCACTGACCAGTGGAAGCACTCCTGGGAGATAGTAGAGTGGGGACAGATATAGAAGGAATTCTAGCAGTTAAGTGATTAATACAGTACACGTAATTTTTACGTACGTTAGTATTGTAGGGATAATTCATAATTGATCGCAACTACGCTCAACGCACTTGTTTCCAAAATCAAACACGTCCGACACAAGTGACAATATTGAGGTAATGATAACCTTCCATCCATTATCGTCAAACATAAACAGTGGTACCGTATGCTATTCGCCATTTTTAGCCTATTTTCAATTTTGAAAAAAAAAATAGGCTGATGAGATCACCTTTTGTCCGTGTGTGTGTGCGTGTGTGTGTGTTTGTGTGTGAGGTGTGTGTGTGTCCCCCCCCTAATAAAATCTAAACGGCTGGAGCGATTTCAATGAAACTCGGTAAGATCATAGCACTATTCCCGGCGACCTCGACCGTGCCCTTCAAATTTTGTTACGTCTCACCAATCCAACATGGCGGCTGTGCGAAATATTTCACTAGCATTCAATATCTCCGAAACTATTACCGATATCGCCCTGAAATTGTGTACGGTGATAAAGGGCACTACTAGAAGTTCACCTATGAGACTTTCAAAAACCTGGAGACTACAAAACCAACATGGCGGTCAAGCGAAGTTGAGACTTTTAAATGGACATTTCTCGCGATTTAACTATCCAAACGTAATGAAACTTTGTACAGCAAATGTTTGTACACATTGCAATGCACTGGAGTCTAATTTAGTTCAATTGTTTACATAACCTCAAAATGGCGGCTGTGCGAAATATTTCACTGACATTGTATATCTCCGAAACTATTACAGATATCATCATGCAATTTTGTACGGTGATAAAGGGTACAGATACAAGTTTACCTATGTATATTTCATAAACCTGTAAAGTACAAAACAAACATGGCGACCAAGCGAATTTGAAATATTTTAATTGACTTTTCTCGTGATTTATCTCCCTGAGCGCAGTGAAATGTGGTACAGTAAATGATTTTGCAGATTGTAATGCACTGCCATCTAATTTAATTCAATTGTTTACATAACCTCAAGATGGCGGCTGTGCGAAATTTTAAAATTAAGTTTTATTCTTGTGTCGTAATCATGCGATCGAAGTGAAAGTTTGAATAATGAAGCTAGGCAATAATTGCCCTTGAATGGTACATAACTCTATGGCCTATACATATAACAATCCTAAATGGCGAGCTTCCGAAATATTTAGACGGTTCTCAATATCTATGAATCTTTTACAGCAACCAAACTGAATTGTTTTATGTTCATAGAGACTATGAACATATGTTCACCTATAGGACTTTCAGTAACCTGGTGAGCACAAATCCAACATGGCGGTGACGCGAAGTATAAATATTTAAATGGACGTTTCTTGCGAATTAACTATCCGAGTGCCGTGATACGTTGCACGTTAAATGCTTATACAAATGTTGATCCACTGGCATGTAATTTATTTCAATTGTTTGCATAATCACAAGAAGGCTGGTGTGCGTAATTATAAAATCTCGTTTTTACTTCTTGTGTTCTAATCATGCGATTGAAGTTTGAATACCACACGTACAAAATAATCTTAATGTAATAGTACAAAAATAAAAATCCATCCTGACGACCATATGAAATATTTAGACGGTTCTCAATATCTACGAATCTGTTACAGCAATTAAACTGAAATTTTGTATGTTGATAGAGACAATTAACATGAGCAGGATATATGAAAATAGGCTTTAGTTCTTCACGGAACTACTTGTTTCCTCCATGCGGATATAGTTGCATGGCTGTGTGGATAGCGAATAAACTACACATAATGTTTGTAGTAATTTGCGGATAGTTTTTAGAATAGGCCTACAGTCCGAAATTGTTGAATATCATTATTAGAACCCGGATGTTTACGACATATCATTTTTTTTTCGTTATGTTTTCTTCATGACAAATGTAAGATGATGTTTTAAGCTAATCTCGTTCAAATTATGTCATCAAGCATAATTAACACACCGAACTGGAAAGGGTAGCAATTCTGGCTGTGTAACATTCATTTTAAACATAGCACTTGACACACAAAGCCTAGGGGAACGACTTTCTCCTCAAATGTCTAAAGGTGTTGCTTTAATACTTTATCTAATGAAAATATTATTGTAATGCCAGTAGATTCGGATAGCAAACGTGTGTATGCAGATAAAAGTCGTGCGGATTTGGACGTTTTGTTTATCCGCGCAGGGCTGTAATTATAGGCTCGTTGCATAATGTACTATTATTTGGCTGGGATTCGAATCAAAAAGAAAACGAAGAAACAATCGATTTTAGACTGTTTTTTATTTATTTTTGAAACTATAAGGTGCGAGAAAAGTAACGAGCCGGAGGCTGTAATGCGCAAACCGGTGACAACATGGGCTAATCGTGGCGTGTGTAATGAGGTGTGGTTACGACCAGAGCGTGGAAGGTCATAGCCCGTCGCTAGAGGGCACGCGCGCACGTCACGTGACGATACAAAGCGAGCAGCAGCATGCATCAATCGTCCAACCAAGACCAAGACAGTAGGCCATTCGACATGCTTCCTGGTGTGGTTGAAGACTGTGGGGCACCCATTGGGCACACACTTTCCGCAAGGGCAGTCGTTCCTTCATGATGCTGTGCACACTTCCGACGCTCAATCCGACCACGGCGGCTATGGCGTTCAATGTCACTCGGCGGTCCTGGGTAATGAGTGCATCCGTTAGTTGGACGTTGTCGTCGGTAATGCAAGGGGGGAGGGGTGTTCGCCGTACACTTGTGAATTTCTGCAGGAGTGCCGCGACAGTGTTGGCCGTATTAGGTCGTGCATTGTCGTGGAGCGACCACGGCGGCTATGGCGTTCACTGTCACTCGGCGGTCCTGGGTAATGAGTGCATCAACCAGCTGGACGTTGTCATCGGTAATGCAGGGTGATGCCCCAGACCGGGCATCATCGGCTAACGACACCCGTCCTTCCCTGAAGCGCGTGTGCCACGCCTTGACCCTTGCAAGGCTACATGCAGTGTTCGCCGTACACTTGTGACATTCGGCGATGAATGTCCGTTCCTCCTACTCCTTCCGCTGTCAGAAACCGAACAACACCTCTTTGCTCTTCGTTTGACGCCTCCATGTCACTGTTTGCAATGCGACTGGCAACGTTGGAAGATTGATGCATGCTGCTGCTCGCTTTGTATCGTCACGTGACGTGCACGCGTGCCCTCTAGCGACGGGCTGTGACCTTGCACGCTCTGGTCGCAACCACACCTCGTTACACACGCCACGATTAGCCCATGTCGTCACCGGGTGGCGCATTACAGCCTCCGGCTCGTTACTTTTTGAATGCACCTTATACATTTAGGCCGGAAGTGATTTTCGATATTTTTTTATTTTTTATTTTTTAGTTTGATAGATCTCTCCAAGACTCAACGTTTGAACCTTTGCCCTTCAACTTACGGCACAATTGAGGAAATTACTTTATTTTTCGCTTTGGCTAAAATGGGGGGAGGGGCCTACTTTGTCTGCTAAGACATGCTTTCAACATTAAAAACTAATACGCTATTAAACGCAGTAAATGAGCGAAAGGGGAAGCATTTACAGTTGTCTTCTTGAAGTCGGCAATAACTACGCGAGTGAATTTATCTGTGTAGCAGTACCAAGACCTAGTAGTGGCACTTGAGGCCGAATTAAATGGGTGTTTTAAAGCGAGGGTGGCTCGGAGACTCTTTGAGGGGATTCTAATGGGCTTACTGTGGCAACATTTAATGTCAATGTTGGCGATTTCACACTAAGAAAAACACATAAAACCCTCCCTCGCGTTTCCTTCATCTTTCCACAAGGGTTGCGACTGTGTAGAACACCTCCAAGAAAAATAGTTTGACCTTTGCTTATTCACTTCATTCAGTGGTGAATTGTCGACGAGTTTAGAATTAGAGACTCTTGGTGAGAGTGATTAAGTTATTCTGCTACCACCAGCAATTAATTGCGATTAATTAATAACATTAACATTATGAATCTAACAAACATAAATTAATATAGGCTAAGGGTTCTTCAAATGAATTATTGTATTATAGTCAATATACACTTTATTTATTTATTTATGTTCGACGATGTCGAAATGTAAACATTATATCTCAGAAAACTGTGTCATAATGAGGGTCATTATAACACTATTTTTCATTATGAAACAGTTTCTCCCACCAATCAGAGCTCAAGAAACAGTTGTTTGACCAATTAGGTGAGGATAGCATCGCAGCTGCGCTGAGTTCCAAGGCCTTCTAATTTAAATTGCACTGCGTGGCCTAAGTGTCATCGTGGGGGTAATCGAGGAGGCCATGGTCAAATACAAGGTATTCTGTGCATCCCATGCGCTCTGTCCAGTACATAAAACTGGCGAAATCTCGACAGATATTTATGAATATTTATGTTCGAACATAAAATAGTTATAATAATCATCGTCGAACATAAACGGTCGTATGCAAAGCGCCTATAATGGTAATTAAGACACTAGTATGGAAATTATAAAACTCGCATACGCTCGTTTTATAAACATACTCGTGTCTTAATTATCGCCATTATAGGCTCGTTGCATAATGTACTATTAGCGTGTGGCTTTTAGTGCCGAGAGTGTCCGAGGACATGTTCGGCTCACCAGAGTTTGTAGATGCTTCTATGCGGACACCCATGGGGTGAGCTACAAGTACCGTCGCATGTGGATAAGATGACATGAATATGAATGAGCAAATTTAATTTCAAGTAGTTCCAACTTTGACTACCAGATGCCACTGACACCTAGCAACGAACGTTGGAACTTGATAGAGCGTTACTAACGAAATATAACCTACAAATTTGACTACACACTACAAATTGTAGTGGTAGGTTCTTTTCCATGCCATAAATCTATGGGCCCGCCGGTTTTACTTCCCCTCCGAAGGAAGGCATACTGTAGGACTTTTAACACTCTTAAAAAAATTCGACGACTTCGGCCGGATTTGAACCCGCGATCTTGGGCATAGCAGTTCAGCATGCTAACGAAGCACTATATCACAACGACAGCATTCACATGACATTTCAAAGGAGTCTTTATATTCACCTCCAGCGAACAGGGAAGCTTGCCACTGTGAGTGCGTGGTTATCGTGTCAGACTACCAACCCCAAGTTTGCAGGTTCGCTCCTGGCCGTGGTAAGTAATGTTTGAAAGGCAACAAAAATCATGGCACGCATGTCAAACGTTGTTGCCATGTTAAAGAACACATTTGAATCTAGTAGGCCATGTTCATAATGGCAAAATGAATCTAGGGATTTTCCGCCAACACAAACTTCCTCTTTTCTCTACTAGAAAGCGCTATAGTGTCAAGGAGCTTAGATATCTAACCTCCTTGACTTTCATAGCGCTCCAAAGAACGAAAAAATGCGACATGTAAGCTGCTCTCTAGGCGTCAAATAACAAAGCTTGCACCCGGCACCGAGGCCATACGACTTTAAAAAAAAGCGAAAAGGGACGCTTGTTGTACAATATAATCACAATGACAGTCGAGAGAGTCTACAGATATTCGCCTCCACTGTTCAGACAACTGTCCCAACGCTAAACAATTCTTGAAATTGATTTCAAATTAGTACATTATGCAACGAGGCTATAATGGCTATAATTAAGACACGAGTATGTTTATAAAACGAGCGTAAGCGAGTTTTATAATTTCCATACGAGTGTCTTAATTACCATTATAGGCGAGTTGCATACGACTGTTTATGTTCGACGATAATTATAAATTTATTATATGTTTTAACATAAATATTCATAAATATCTGTCCAGTCACTAGCATTTTGTGATCGGATGCTGCGCTGGGTAGGATATCTCTGTTCTCAAAGCTCTCTGGTCGATCGACGCATGCGCTCTGTGTGCTTCAATGCCATATGTGCAGATTTTGCACCAGTATTCAGTAAAACTGTCAGCAAAGTCGTTTGAAAACAACGCGCTGTGTAGAAATAGGATTTGGGGATATTAAGGTACAGTGCTATTTCTAGTCTCATATTCGCCAGTTTTTTTACGCAAACATATGGACGGTGCACTTTCGGTAATTTATATAGACATGTTGGATTTTGAGCGCATGCGCGAAGGTATCCTTATCTAATTGGTCGAACAACTGTTTCTTGAGCTGTGATTGGTGGAAGAAAGTGTTTCATAATGAAAAATAGTGTTATAATCACCATCATCATCATCATACAGTTTTCAGACATATAGTAGTCAGGGTCGAACATAAATTTGTATTTTGTCGATGTGCTTTCTAACTTTTTTCCTGTGATATAAAATGATAAAACTTGTATCCGGAACGTTCCTCGTATCTTATATTCTAACTAACATAAAAGTATCTTTTAAATTATTTAGAAGCAACCTGGTTTTCTTTCCACATCATTAGGTCCGTCAGGGGTGTTAAAAAAGGGGGGGGGGGGGGAAGAGTGCGTTTGCACCCCTTTGCAGCCCCAGGTTACGCCATGTCCCAATGTATTCTACTGTAAAACAGAAAAGAACTTGGACCAAACTGATCTTTAACACACAGCCTCATTGTTTAGTTCTATGTTTAATCACACTCCCTCTTAAACTAGCAAAATTGATTTCCAAGTACAAGAAGTAAAATAAGTCCCCCCTCTTTTCGAATACAATAATACTATCATCAGCAGCAAAGAGATGTATAGAAAGACGCATCAGAACAATAGAAGCGAGCCAATCTCATGGAATCTCCTATCACTGCATCCCAGAGGTCCTCTTCACGAAAAATGAATGCCTTCTTGTACAAATGAAATGTATTCTCCTGAGAGCAACTGTACCAGGTCTTAGAGATCCATTATTTAGTAGGCAGCTGCTCCTTCTGTTACATGTGTATAGTCGCGTACAACACGATCCTATCCTGAAATGTTTCATTCTCGGCATGCGGAGAACAAATAATTATTATTATTAATAATAATAATAAAATATAGTTAAAATTCCTTCTTACGCTGCTCTGTCAATCCTGTATTTAGTCGGGTGGGCTTCTCAGAAAAATTGTTTGTGAATTAAAGTTCTGAATTTTGTTCTGTCTTGAATGGTTTCTTCATTACAGCCGATTTCATTTATGTCTTCACTGATTTCTTTTAGCCTGTTGTATTGATTTTTTATTGATAAGGCTAGATTGAAACTTTTCTTTGTGAGCCTGTTATTATTAATTATATTATTATTATTGTATGTATGACTACCCCTTATTATTCCCGTTTTCCAACGGGGTCGGGGATGAGATGCGATGGAAGTCTTTGTGGCGATGATTTTTACGGCCGGATGTCCTTCCTGACGCCAACCTCAGGAGAGGAGTTAATGAGAGATGAAATGAATGATGGTGAATGAAACTGGGCAAGGATGTGGAAGGAAGCGGCCGTGGCCTGTCAGAAGGTACCGTCCCAGCATTTTCCTGGTGTTGAAAATGGGAAACCACGGAAAACCATTTCAAGGACGGCCGACGGTGGGGCTCGAACCCACGCGTCTACCGAGTCAGCAGAGAGCTTGGTCCCATGACCTAATGCTGCGCGTTAGCCAGCGTAGCCACTACTGTCGGTAATTATATTATTATTATTATTATTACTTCTGTTCTTATCTTAAGAAGATGGGTAGGGTGGATTCACCAGATTGAATCTGCTGTGTTAATGAGCTAGACAATGCTAATCACACCTTCTTCTCTTGTGGACGGTGGGTCCAAAATAGACAGTCTGTTCAAGAGCACATTGAGGTAGAGATATCTCCTGACAATATTGTTGAGGCGATGCTACAAAATGAAGAAAATTGGAAGCTGGTAGCAAGTTTTGTTGGAAATATCCTCCGAGCAAAGAAGACAGATCTGGATCGCCAATGGAGAAAATTCACTACGGAAAAGTGCCCTACGGGCCAAGATAAAATGACAGTAGCCTGAAGTAATGTGATAACGATTCCAGGCCAGTATTCAGAAGCAACGGTGAGGTTAATGATTTAGGTACCATCACAGCACTTGCCTTCGACAAAAGTGTGTGTGTGTGTGGGGGGGGGGGGGGGCAAGAAAAACCCTTTTATTATTGCTGAGGTAAGAATCGAACCTCAGTTCTGAGTGTAACCCATTCCAGTCCTCAGATACTGAATTATAATGCATAACAGAGCCGGTAACCTCTATTGTGAAAGACAAGAATGCTAGTCACTACACCACGAGGTGGATTACAATATTAGTATGTCACTGAACAGTATAAATATATATCTTGTTTGACTTTCTTCTAATACTGCTAGTTTCGCTTTGTGGGACTCCAACACAAACGACAAAGCGAACTAGGTAAAGGATATTACATAACTCGTTTTTGTAGAATGACAAAGGAAACGAGAAGGGGAGGAAAAAGGAATGAAGAAAATATAAAATAACAGTTGTATGTGTGTATGCTAGTGTACAGAAACGAAAGTCTATCTTATACACACGACCGAAAACAAAACAAAAGAAGTAATAAAAAAGAGAGTATAATATAATTGATGCAGTTCCATTTCCGCGTCAGAGAAGTAGTAGTTCTTCTTTTTAAAGCAGTAAGGGGATAGTCTGCATATGAAAACAAGAGAGGTATCATTTACATGTCAAAGAAGTAGACAACTGGAGATGCGAATGAACGTGAGATTGTATTACTGTAGCCTTCTAAATGATCAAGAAGAAAGGATAACAATAATAATCATTATACGCTTCAGAAACACTGATCATTGGAGACAGATCATTCAGTAGGCCGTATTCATAATGGCAAAATTAATCTCTGGATTTCCCGCCAACACAAAGTTCCTCATTTCTCTACTAGAAAGCGCTATAGTGTCAAGGAGCTTAGATATCTAACGTCCTTGACTTTCATAGCACTTCAAGGAGCAATAACATTCGACATGCAAGTTGCCCTCTGGGCGTCAATCAACAAAGCTTGCATCCAGCCCCCGAGGCCATACGATACAGTAAACTCCCGATTATCCGCGGAATTGACTGGCGCGAATACCGCGAATAATCGAATTTCGCGGATAAGCCGCAAAATTGCTGCTAATGGTTAAACAAAAGTCGAAGGCACTAAAAAGCAACACAAAAGTATTTTAAATAAGTTCATTATACAATAAAAGGACGTACATGATAACAAAACTCAGTCGATGTTATGTGTGTTATTAAAAAATCTTGTTTACTGTTAAACATTAAATCGGTCATTTGCTTTTGCTTTTTCGTAGTGAAACACTTTTTCTTTATTTGTAATTTGAGTTTTCTCAACACCATCTTGTCACAAAGTGATGCGTCGTCTTGCTCTTCAAGGTATTGAAGCACACACGACGTACAGTGTGTATACCGATACACAGTACAGTACTGTACAGTAATACTGAACTACTGTACACGTTTTGTACTGTACATTAAGTGTACTGTATTTGAGATTTACCATTTTTATTACTTTTAAGTATTTAGTAACTTTATTTCAAGTTTTGAGAAATAATTTTCGGTTTCAAAACCTTCCTTTTTTTTATAAAAATGTTCTCCTACAGGCACCGCGGATAATCCGCAAAGCGGATAAACCGCCCGCGGATAATCGAGAGTTTACTGTATTATTATTATCATAGTCTTGTCGCTACAACCTCATTTGCCTCTCCTCTGCTCAACGTTTCAAATCAGCAAATCCTAGAAATGTAGTCTGTCCATCACAGAATCCAGATACTTCTTCCTTGGTCTTCCTCTTTCCTTCTTCCCCAAAACTTTCCTTCCAACACGATCGTTAGGCGTAGTGTGTGGCCAAGGAATTCTGTTTTCCTCTTTTCTCTAGTGTTGATCAACTCCCTTGTTTCATCTACTTCCTTAAGGACCTTTGGTTCTATTTTCAGCATCCTCCTCCATATAAACATTTCCATTGCTTCCAAGCGCTTTATATCTTGTTTTGCTAAGACACGTGTTTTACAGCCATACAACAAAACACTCCACACAAACATTTTGACAAAATCTTTCCTAATTTTAGTGTTTTTGTTTATCAAAAGACGATTCTTGTTACTGAAAGCCTGTTCAGCTAGAGCAATCCTCCTCCTCCTCATTTCTTTGGTGCACCTATTGTCGTGTGTGATAATGCTTCCCAAGTAACAGAATTGATTGGCTTGTTGTACGGTGTCAAATTTTATCTTGATGTTTCTTGGTATTCCTTAATTTAATTTCCTGACAACTGATCATTTTATTTTCGGAATGTTCAGTTTAATAACTGGTTGGTTGGTTCTTAAGTATACGGGCTGCGACAACGCGGTCATGTAGCCCCGTGTACTTTGGGTGTGTGTAGAATCTGTGTGATAACCGGTGTTAATTGTGATGACTGTATTAGTGTGTGTTATCTGTTTTTAAAATTTAGGTAAGGACTGCAGACTTTTGAATTTTTCAAATAGTTCCTACTTTTGCTGCCAAACACCACCGTCAACGACTACTAGTTCAGAACTTAGCTACCAGACGCCACCGCAGTCGGCTCTTGGCAACGAACGTAGGAACCTAAGAGCGTTGTTTACATTCTTAACCTATACAATTTAGCTTCACACAGGTGTAATTAGTGGGAGGTTCTTTAACATGCCATAAATCTATGACATGGGACCGCCGGCTTTACTTCCCCTCCGAAGGAAGGCATACTGAGGGATTTTTAATGCTCTTAAAAATCCGACGACTTCGGCCGGATTTGAACCCGCGATCTTGGGCATAGAAGCTCAGCATGCTACCAACTACGCCACGGAAGCCGCCAGATCAATAACTAACAATTTAGAAAAACAAGAAAGGAAAATCTTCAGGAAAATCTTAAGCCCAGTGTGCATATAGGTAGTGTGGATGAAAAGGTCTAATGAGTTATACCAACAATCCAAGAAAATATCTGACACTATTAGAAATAGACGATTAATATTTTATGACATACGGACATTGAAAGACCCAATACAAGAATATCCAATCACGCCTCCTCATTAAAAGCTAACTGGATAATAGATTGAAAATAACAATCAAGAAATCAACGTAACATACGAAATTCTATGGCACAGGCCTAGCTTTAGAATGTTGGTGAACAAACATCACTTTGCTGCAAACCCTCGTATGAGAGTCACCACTGTATGGACAGAATAAAGGAAGAACAGTCACAGTGAGAGAAAGAAGAGATTTTGGGAAGAGAAGAAAGCAAAGTGAAATAGGTACAATCGTGCTCCTTAGTTCGGCATAAGGCAGTAAAAGGCAAAAAGCAGCAATTATAATCTCTACCTACTATAACACTAAGTCCCCGATTCTTGGATGTAACGGGTAATCTCCAGAACCACTGGATGGATTTTGATGCGGTTTTCACCATTCTGTAATGGACTTCTCGAGGAAGGTTCTGTAAAAATAAACAAGTAGTTCCGTGAAGAATTATACAGCCTATTGAACCCTTGCAAAGAAGCATATGAGACTCAATTTCGGGGGGTGTAACAGTCCATTTCGTAAAGTTGTCGTTAAGCGCTTCTTATAACATGCAGGGTAACATATAAAAAAATAACATGCAGGAAAAAGTGAATACCAGGATTAAAACATATGAATTTAATAAACAGATCAACAAATTTACACTATTTACAACAACAACAAAAAACAAGGTCTCCCAAATGACACCCACTTGAATTAAATAAAAATGCCAAACTAGGCCTGATCTCAGGAGAGATTGTAAACATCTGGACCAAATGTCCCAAATACTGCAATGACATGTGCGTGTGCGGCTTTTCTACATGCGTTACGATGTGTACAAATTAATGCGAGATTCGTTACCATCCAGTAAACCTTCAGGGGACGAATCTGCATTGTCTTAGAGCTAGACAGACACTAGGAACACACTAAACACTAATTAAACTAAATCCGACACTTCCTACACTAAATAAAACAAAAATAATTTCCGCATGAAATTGGAATCAAAGAACTGCCGTAGCAAACAACATTAACGCCTAAAATTAGGACTTTTCAAATCAACACAAGTAAATCAACGCGTGACCAATCAAGAAAAATACATATATGGCCGCTTGCCATTTTTACAAGAGAAATACAAAATACACCCAACGGTGTCACAACCAAATCTAACAGTATAAACAAATGAAATGAGTCACAGAAATCACTAGGCTCAAAGTCAACATTTACATCATAAAACAAATATTTCATTTCATACGATATGCGGTAATTCGTAACGGACATGGCGAACTCCCAATTTAATATTATGATCCAATGACCATTAAAAGAACAGGTTTGCTACAGATAGCTTACAGGGGTCAGTCGGTCAGCTGGACTGCCTAAACGATGAATCACCAGACATAGACGGGCGCAAAGTGGAATCTGCACATCTGTCAACCCACGTGTCAATTACCTCGACCTGCCGTAGCAATGGCTCGAGTCTCGAAGAAGCGTGCTCCCAAAGCACATAATATACGTGTGTGTGTCAAAATAAAATATCTTAGCATTTCCCACGGAAATCCAAGAATCAGCACAGGACAAGGTAGAGTAGCCTCGAAGAGCGCTCTGCCTTTCCTTAAAAATACAACAACAATATTTGAGGGCGGTAGGCACATTCTACCCCTCATCACGAACAATCAATACACACACCTTGACACAATACACACACCAGAATCACACGTATGGGTTTGACAGAAACCTGAAATAAAGGACATAAAATATTTTCCACCCACTTGCGCTCCCAATCTAGTCCGTGACTAAAGAACCTGAAAAGGAATCTCAAAAAACTCCAACAAAATATAGAACTAAGGTGTTCTACAGTGACATCTTAACGTGTTGCGCTCGGCAACCCTAGTATGAATAAAAACCTGTTCGTAAAACATCTAACAACTTTTACCCCCTTCTCCTACTAAAAATGAATTTGAATAAAAGCACCATTTATCGACCATGACGAATTTCGCATTCGCATAAATAAAATCAAAATACACGCGCCGTGCATACTAATAATGACTCATAAGAAAAATATACAATCAAACAAACATTTTGGCCACGTGCCAACGTACATTTAAATATAACAGTGTCGGCGCACAAAAATCTAAATACACAAGAAAACCATGAATAAAATTATTTACAACGTTCCCGCGTCTAATCTAGCTACATATTGAATAAATCAATGGTTTGTACATCACCGTGCAGCTTGTAGAATATCAACCTCCATCCCAATGCATTCCCCTACGGGAAATCTACTCCTTCATCGTCGACGTTCTGGTAGAGGCGTAGCACTTCATTCCACCAATCAACCTTCCTGTAGACATCTTGGCGTGGCTTCTTGGAAAGAAATGTTCAAAGTTATTATTCTACCTAGCTAGCATCGCTATGAGCTACTGACTTTCACTCAAAATGTCCTGGGCGATTACTCAACGTTGAACTGGCCCTATCTAAGCATTTGCTTACTTCACACGCACATATACATCACACAAAATATAACACAAAATTTACAGAAAATATTACATTCTTCGTCCACCACGCAACTGGCTTTTAACAAGTCTCACAAATTACGTCTACCGCGTAGCGCTTATCTCAACTAGAGATCTCCCTCCGCTAGGCCTGAACTCTGCTCCCAAGGGCACAATAAAATGTTCGTTCAGACAGACGTGAAGTATGCTCACTAGAGCCTGATAAAATCGTGTCTCAAACTGGCGTGAACGATGCTCCTCAGAGCCCGATAAAGTTGTGTGTCAAACAACTCATCACCGATCAATTTATTAGAAACTGACAGAAAGGGGTGGAGTGGGGGCAATCTGTGAAAATAATCTGTAATTTTCAACTCACAGACTTGGGACTAGTATCAAACTTCTTCTTTTCATTTAAACGTATCAATGCACTCATGCGGAATCCTATCGCATCGGCGGTTCTTCATACACGTGTTTTAAGCGCCTTTTTTTGGTACGCAAATCTCCGCGTGGTTTAGGCGTCCTCTCTCCTGATTCGCTGATTCAATCGTGCATCGGTTGGAAATTCACTTATGGCACGCCCATAATGACGCCGACTTGGATGCGCGTTCACCCTGAATTTGTCCTTGAACTCGGCTTACCCGGTCATCGTCAGGAATAACTACCAGGCTACCTCTGTTGCAAGCGTTGCGACACACTACCTGTCTTCCCTTTGTCAATCTCCAACATGCAATGCCTGGATATCAGTAATAATAATAATAATAATAATAATGAAGACTTATTGATCGGCAAATCAATAAGGGTTCACTATTTTCATATATCCTACTCATGTTAATTGCCTCTATCGACATACAAAATTTCAGTTTGATTGTTGTGATAGATTCTAGATATTGAGAACCGTCTAAATATTTCAGATGGTCGCCAGGTTGGATTTTTATTTATGTACTATTACATGAAGATTATTGTGTACGTGTGATATTCAAACTTCAATCGCATGATTAGGACACAAGAAGTGAAAACGAGATTTTAAAATTTCGCACAGCTGCCATCTTGTGGTTATGAAAACAATTGAAATAAATTAGATGCCAGTGGATTAACATTTGTATAAGCATTTAACGTGCAAAGTTTCACTCCACTCGGATGGTTAAATCGCGAGAAACGTCCATTTAAATATTTATATTTCGCGTCGCCGCCATGATGGATTTGTGCTCACCAGGTTACTGTAAGTCCTATAGGTGAACTTATGTTCAGGCTATGAACATAAAACATTACAGTTTGATTGCTGTAGAAGATTCGTAGATATTGAGAACCGTCAAAATATTTCGGATGCTCGCCATTTTGGATTGTTATATGTATAGGCCATAGAGTTATCTACCATTAAAGGAAAATTATTGCGTAGCTTCATTATTCAAACCTTCACTTCGATCGCATGATTACGACACAAGAAATAAAAACTTAATTTTAAAATTTCGCACAGCCGCCATCTTGAGGTTATGTAAACAATTGAACTAAATTAGATGCCAGTGCATTAAAATATGTATAATCATTTACTGTATCGCATTTCACTGCGCTCAAACGGTTAAATCAAGATAAAAGTATATTAAAATGTTTCAACTTCGCTTGGCCGCCATATTCGTTTTGTACTTTACAGGTTTTAGAAAGTTACATAGATAAACTTGTAGCAGCGCCCTTTATCACCGTGAAAAATTTCAGGGTGATATCTGTAATAGTTTCGGAGATATAGAATGCCAGTGAAATATTGCACACAGCCGCCATTTTGAGGTTATGTAAACAATTGAACTAAATTAGACGCCAGTGCATTACAATGTGTATAAACATTTGCTGTACCAAGTTTCATTACGTTTGGATGGTTAAATCGCGAGAAAAGTCTATTTAAAAGTCTCAACTTCGCTTGGCCACCATGTTGGTTTTGTAGTTACCAGGTTTTTGAAAATCTCATAGGTGAACTTCTAGTAGTGCCCTTTATCACCGTACAAAATTTCAGGGTGATATCGGTAATAGTTTCGGAGATACTGAATGCTGGTGAAATATTTCGCACAGCCGAGATGTTGGATGGTGAGACACAATAAAATTACAAGGGCACGGTTGGGGTCGGCCAGAATGGTGCTATGATCTTACCAAGTTTCACTGAAATCGCTCGAGCCGTTTAGAAATTATTAGAGGGGGGCATGCACACGAATCACACACGCGCGCGCACACACACACACACACACACACACGGACAAAAGGTGATCTCATAAGCCTTTTTTTTTTTTTTTCATAAAATGAAAATGGGCTAAAAATACATTCATTCGAGTAGTGGAGTAGTGGCGCTTCCAACCAGTGTCATGGCCGCCGCGCGAAATTGAAACATTTAAATAGACTTTTCTCTCTAACCCATGGTCGGATTTTAACAAATGAGGTGTCGTTGGACTCGGGCTGACGTCCTCTTTGCTGCGGACTACTCGTTATATTTTTGAATTTTTTTTGAAAATTTTTGTTTTCAAAAGTTGGTGATAGTTTGAAAACCAAAGATGATAGAACGTTATGCCATGGCCCAAACGAATGGTCTTTATGACCTTTATTTTCTATAATGAAACTTTTTTACTTTTTATGTTTTTTTGAAAACACTCGAATTTTGAAAATCCTATATTTTGGAAACTAGGAACTCTACAAAAAAAATTGTTTGACATAAATGAAAGGTCCCTATGCCCTCTACCCCCCAAATAAATGTCAATTCTCTAGGATGAAAACCTGTAGTAGTGGGATGAGGGGGGAGCTGCACCACTTCTTATTGAACACTCCTCGTATTTGCCCCGAACTTGATATCTCGCTAACCAAACATGGGATTAGAACCTACAGGGTGTCCTAGCACTCGTAGTGACGTCCCCTACTTTCCTATAGCCTCTTTATTTAATTAAACGACCAAAACTAAAAGGTCATGTGCTTTTAATATCTCGCGAACCAATCATGCTAGAGGCATGAACGAGGGGTCCAAGGACTCGGGCTGACGTCCTCTTTGCTATGGACCACTCATTGTAATTTTAAAAAATTTGGGAAACTCGATTTTGGGGTAAACACGTGTTTTTTGTGATTTTGCCAATATCTCACGAAGCAATAACGCTAGAGGCATGTACGACGGGTCCAAGGATTCGGGCAGACGTCCTCTTTGCTATGGACCACTCGTTGTAATTTTAAAAAATTTTGGAAACGCGATTTTGGGGTAAACACGTGTTTTTTGTGATTTTTGCCGATATGTCACGAACCAATAACGCTAGAGACGTGTACGAGGTGTCCTAGGACTCGGGCTAACGCCCCCTTTCAAATGTGGTAGATATTTTTTTTCCAAAAAGATGAGAACTTGATTCTATGTTGGTCGAAGCGAGTACAGAAAACAAACTTACAGGAGGTGAAGGTCATTTGAGCTTATTGGAAGGCATTGATCTGACTTGACAACAAGTGCAATGGAAAAAATGACCAAGACGCTTGAAGGTGAAATAATCTGACCATCGTGGTGGCAGGGGAGTGTGAAAGGCGTGCACACATGTGTGAAACCACAGGCACGCTAAACCAGTGACATCCTGTTTTGCTTTGTACGTGACAAAATGCAAGTTCATGTGAAATTTGATCTTTCACAGGTGTTCGCTTGGGTGTTATCTGTCCACGTGCGCGATAACTGTTAACAAGTTACAGCCTGTCTTGCTTCGTACGTGACAAAATGCAAGTTCATGTGAAATTTGATCCGGCACAGGTGTTCGCCTGGGACGTTAGCTGTTCACGTGCACGATAAGAGAATGTTCAAAGCGTGGGAATCGCTGAATCAGTAAAAAGTATGATGCAACTTGTCGGAATGATGTCACAACCAATAGATAGGCAAGAGCTGCAAACACCAGTGGTGGGAGGTGAAGGGAGGGAAAGGGGGAGGGGTAATGTATGAGAGAACACAGGAGGAAAGGGAAAGACAAACATGTATGAACATGCATGAAGCGCGGAGCGCTGTATACATAGAGCTATAGGTGGTGTACAACATGTGTGAATAAATAAAAAGTACACAGGTTCACACAACATGTAATTTATTGATCCAAGAATTAAACGTAGAGTTAAACCCTAACCATTTGACGTAGAGTTTATTTCCTTTTTGTTTCAACACTTTTTCCACAAGATAATGCTGAGGAAATGCTGTTTTCTGAAGTTCATGGAGATAAAATCTACCTTTTATGGGTTGATGGTTGAGGTCCTCGAGTAAATAGGTGACTGGACTGTCCAAGTAGACTCGACGAATTCGAAATAGTTCAGTCCCCCACTGAGGCGTGTAGCCCTTATTGAAGGCAGACTTAAATTTGCTCACACGAACAAAATCCCCAATGTTCAGTCGGTGACGTTTAGGATCGGCTGTTTTTATGGGGTTAAACAGTTTATCCAATCGCTGAATATTTTTAGTTACGAGGCGTGGCTTGGTCCCAATCGTTCTATGGTTGGTGTCATTGTAACGTGACACTAGCTCAGGTAACATGTCCAACCAGCGATAACTGCCCTGAGCGGTAAACGCTTTCCACATATGGGTTTTCAATGTTCGGTTGAACCGCTCGACCACACTGGCTTTGAGATTGCTGTACGTGGTGTAATGGTGAATATCCTTAGATTTGAGAAAACTGGAGAAATCCTTGTTGAAAAATTCTTTCCCCTGGTCAGTTTGTAGCAGCTGAGGTTGACGTTGGGAGTGTTGAATAATATGTTGAAAGGCCTTGGTAACTAGTGGACCAGACTTGCGACGCACAGGTTCAACAAAGGCCATTTTGGAATAGACATCAATGACGGTCAACATATAGCGTACACCATCGTTAACGCCAGCATAGGGTATCATTTCAACCAAGTCAGCCTGCCAAAGTTCATCCACACCTCGTGAAATCACCTTGAGTCGCGGATAGTGACGCCTAGCTGGGCGATGCAACTCGTGAGCAATACCCATTTTAATGGGTGAGGGCTTAAACAATAATTTTGGCATTTCGAAGTTCTTGTTCAATTTCTTGAATTTCCCAATCGTGACCGGTATGGCCAGCTTGACGTGAAGCATGCAACAACTGTAGCCGCTGGACGAGCTTATTGGGATTGTGCCAGTAGGTAACATCCACAAGGGGTTTTAATGGTTTAAATGTCACTCCCGAAGCGGACACCTTACGACGAGTACTTTGACTGGTGGGAAACATTTTTGCAATGATGGTTTTATATTTTTGAGATATATTGGCATTCACTTGTTGCGTGGGATCATACTGTCTTTTGTGAGCATGGGTATCCAATAAAATGGATTTATATTTGTCAAGGTCCTCTGACGTATAATCATGGGGAGAGGGGGTCCGAGAAAAGAGCAGCTTTAACAGTCCTGGCGTTAAATTATAGTTGATATTTTTAATGACAGCTTTAGTACGAGCAAATTTAATGGATGAATCGCCAATTTTAAAACTATCATCCTCATAGCGAACACCATACGTGGTATCTGTGTTTCCAATAAATAGATCGGTGAAATAGGGTTCCAATGTTGATCCATAATATTTTATTAAAATGGTTTTCAGTTGAGCTTTATGTTGAGGGGTGGCCAAGAGTTGTGAAAACGGAGACGCTCTGGAAGGGCAAGGTGTTTCGACCATGGCCAAGGATTTCTTTTTTCTCAAAAACTCTGCAAGGGGCGCTGCCTTTTTTTGAGGCGTAAACACTTGTTCCTCCTCATCCTCAACTTCACTAACACTAGTCAAATCTTCCTGTTCCTCTTCCTCTTCCTCAGGATCCTCGTGCAGCGTCTGCGTGGCTTGTGAAACGGTGGGTAGCGTTTCAGATGGCTTGAAAGAGGGTTTCAACATGGCTTTTAGTGGAGGTGCTAAATGTTGCTGAATAAACAAAGCATGATTGGCACGTGATTGTTTCAATTGACGAAACTTTTGGCGAATAGTATTTTTTGCTCTAATAATATGCTTTTTCAATTGACTCTCTGCTAACGCCATGGTGTCTTGACAAATGACTTGATGGGGAATGAGACAGGGCCTTAAATAGCAATAAAATGATCAAACCCTAAGCGATAGCGTCCTTGGTTGAGTTCACGTTGTTTATCAATCACTAAACAGGCATGACGTTGAGTGTTCCAGCACTTGGCACACAATTCTGTAAACATTTGAAAGGTCATATCCGGATTCACATGTTCATTATAAATGTGACGACTGTTCCTCTCGTCCTGACGAAATAAAACAATGACATTGGCATTGTCACGAATCAACTGTTTGGACATTTTTGAATACGTTTGTCCGAGATAGAAGCAATCGATATGTTTGTGACGACCCATGCTGAAATAGCTTTGAATGATACCTTGACGTTCAGTGGATACATCATCGAAAATCATGAGTGAATCAGGCTTTACCTCATCCGGTGAAATCACATTTTCTTGCATGGAAAATGTAAAATAACCCATATTCTCTTTTTGTAATCCAGACATGACTTGATCCAGAAACACGTAGAGGGGTTGGTAGAGAGATTTTGCAAAAATATAAATATTTTGAAAACGCAGACCATTGGGCGCTGTGATGAGCGTTAGCAAAAGATTTGTCTTTCCACAGCCGGAAGGCCCCACAATGATGCAGCGAATGGAAGATGGAAACAGTGAACCATGGCGTTGTTCACGTGATGTGGGACAGAGATGGGAAACCATGTCCCCCACGGGGAATGACTCTTGCTGCTTAATAATCTTCATGTCAACTAAGGCTTAGACAGGCTAGCCGGCTGTCTATATACAGGACACCGAGCCTTGTCATAGAAACAGTAGACTGCTACTACAGGTTGACGATGGATGTCTTTGGACGTGCGTTGATGGCCAAAGCTAGGCCTGTCCCCATACATGATCCTAAACAAGAAACAGATCCTGCTAATAAACACTATGTGGATATGTCAGTAGTGCCACGCACAAAACAGGGAGATTATGACTTTAAGGGAAAGCGGTTAACCCATGTAAAACATCCTCAAGTGTCTACAGACGTTACTACGAAAAAGTATGTGGATAACAAAGTGTATGAGTTTTATGACAAAGTGCCCCAGCTTATGGTGAATGGCTATAGCGCTAATCACCATCGGATTATTCACGTGGAAGACCCACAAGACGAAGACGATGTTTGTACCAAGCGTTACGTGACCCATGAAATGAAAAGGCTTTATAAATTTATCCCATCTGTGTTTTTAGTGTATCTGACAAATGAAAAACCTGTGAATGACAGAAACCATTTACCGCTAGTCCATGATCAGCACTTGACCTATGTGCTTGCTTCGGGTTTAAGCCACTATCGATTACACTATGATGGAACCATTCACATCAAATATGCCATACCTGATGAGAACCATTTACAAATAAAGATAAATGGTCATAGGATGTTGGTCCATGACCATGAAATGGTCAATGCAGGTGACGAATTATCCTTTTATCTCATGTTGACATGGGATGAAAAGCAAGCGGGAAAAACCATAAACGATTTCCCACTTTATGTGGAATTGGAATATACAGCCATGAAATAACCATCTGACGTTAGTTGTGATTTAAACTTTCTTGTGAAAGGTTGTGGGTCATTATCATCATGGTGAAACAAAGGTATGCAGTGAGAAAGACTAAAAAAAGGACTTTGTCCTTGGCAAAGCCTGGGCTTACAACATTCGAGGACAAGCCCTTGCGAAAGAAAAAAAGAAAAAATAATGTATTGACCATAAGGAAAGCCCTTCGAGCAGCACAGAGACAGGTTATTCCAAAACGTCGGCGACAGGTTTCAAACCAAGGGCGAGTGATTCCCGTCCCAAAACGAGCGGGATTTTTACCTGCATTATTTGCCGGGTTGGCTGCTCTGGGTTCACTTTTGGGCGGTGCCAGTGCAGTGGCGAAAACCATTAAAGCCGCGCAGCAGGGCAAGCAACAACTCAAAGAAAGTCAGCGACACAATGAAACGATGGAAGCGATTGCCATGGGGGCTAGAAATGCCAATTTAAAGCCAGCCTTTTATCAACAAGGATTTGGGATTTCACCATTTCGAAATATTAAAAAAAAAAAAATTTAACCTCTGCCATAGCGAGACATGCCCTGACGCATCAACAAGTGGAAAGCTATGCTGAACAACTAAAGCTTTCTCATTTTCGAGGTGTGTTTATGCGAAACCAATTACCCCCACGACCCTGGAAAAAGGAATGTGCTGTTGTCAATTTGGATGATCACCGAGGACCAGGAACGCATTATGTAGCTTATGTCAAAGAGGGATCCATGGTATGGTACTTTGACAGTTTTGGGAATTTGCCCCCGCCCATGGAACTAGTGACCTATTTTGGAAACAGGATCAAGCTATATTATAATGTGAAACGAGAGCAAACGTTTAACAGCCAACAGTGTGGACGTTTGTGTTTAATTTTTTTATATAAGACGCAGCATAAGCAAAAACGCCACCAGTATGTCGGCAGAAAGTAAAACGTTTACAGTGCATGGACGTGGACCTGAAGTCAGCCTAGACTTTTACCCGCCTATCGAATTGAGTGAAAAACCCTATGGTTTAGGACTTGTTTCTCTTGAAACGTACAATCGAATTTACAACATACGTGAAAATGTGAACAACAAGTTTTACTATGATGATTCTGTGCTCACCTTGAACTCTGGTGGATACACGATCGATGATATTTATGAACACATTTATGTGGTGTTGATCAATCAATATGGTTTAAAGTCATTTCTCGACGGAACGCACAAGTTTGAACTTGTAGGAAATACCAACACTCATCGCTGCAGTATTTTCTCCTCATTCAACATTGACTTTAAAACACACCCCGATTCCATTGGCCCATTACTAGGATTTAAACCACGTGTGTTGGAGCCCAACAAAAAACATGAATCAGACCATGAAGTGAAATTCATTGAGGACCATCATGTGTCGGTGACGTGTAATATTATTAGCCAAGTGTACACCAATCAAGAACCATCGCATTCACTTTATGACTTTATTGTGACATCGCCCAATGGCTATATTATTCGTGAAAACCCTCCAGTGGTGCTTTTTCATGCAGTGGCTGTTGATAGTATTAGTAATATAACATTAAGACTGATCAATAGAGATCAACAACTCATTGATCTAGATTCTACCACACCAGTGACTTACAAGTTGGTGCTAAAGCCACTATGAAGTTTGTGTATAAAGCAACAACACCGTCTAGGAATGGTGTTAGTTGTTTGCCACGTGAATACACGTTAACATCTCAGAACAAGCAGATTTTACAGCATTTGGGTTACCACGTCAACCCTCATGATGAATTCTATCCTAGAGATAGCGAACCGCATCGAGGAGCAACCAGGAGTGGTAAGAATTGATCTCCATTCCTATCAAGCTCAAACACCTGGACTCAATAACAATGATGAAATTCAATTTGTTATCAACAACCAAGATATTTACACCCTACCGCATGAAAGTGTCATTCAGATTGAAGGTCGGCTCACCAAAGCCGATGGCTCTACACCTACCACATCCAAGTTGGCCAACCATGGTTTAGCCTTTCTGTTTTCTGAAGTACGTTATGTCATTAACGATATCGTGGTGGATAGCACTCGAAATGTGGGCATTTCCAGTGTCATGAAACTATACCCCTCTTATAGTGAGGAAGAAGGTAAAACACTTTGCATGGCAGGTTGGTGTCCTGACTCGACCAATGACTGGATGGTACACACCGATGGGACCTTTACTGGATATTTACCTCTTAAACTGATTTTAGGCTTTGCTGAAGATCACCAACGCATTGTGGTCAACGCAAGGCAAGTGCTTTATCTGGTGAGAGACAGGAGTGATAATAATGCACTCAAGGGAGCCGACAATGCCCCCATCGATTCAAAAGTTCAACTACAACGCTTGCTATGGAAAGTGCCTCATGTGACCCTTAAAGATAGCAAAAAACTGGACATACTCAAGATGGTAAAGAGAGATATGCCTCTACCCATGGAATTTAGAAGCTGGGCACTCCATGAGTATCCGCTATTGCCCACCACCAACACACACAGTTGGTCTGTAAAAACAGCTCGCTATACAGAGAGACCTCTCTACCTGATCGTGGGTTTTCAAACGAATCGCAAGTATCAACAAACCAAAGATGCCTCGCAATTTGATCACCTGCAATTGAGAAATGCACGTCTTTTCCTCAACGGAGCTGTGTTTCCCTATGAAGGACTGGATTTGGATTTTTCAAAAAATAAGTTTGGGCCCCTGTACGACTTGTTTTCTAAATTTCGATGGTCGTATTATCAAAAAGAGAACGGCCCCATGCTACTACCCCAAGCGTTTAAGGCAAGAGCACCACTGATTGTCTTTGACTGTTCTTACCTGGAAGAGTCTGTCAAGCCATCCAATATCGACATTCGACTAGATTTTGAAACGCATGACAATGTACCAGCCAATACGACGGCCTACTGTCTGATTATTCATCACAAACAAGTCAACTATTATCCACTGTCCAACCAAGTGACGAGTGTATAAATAACAGGTCATTCCACGTCAAGTCGCTCAGTCATGTCTTGCTTTAAAGCCTCAAGAGACGTTACATCCATGAATTTAAACTCTGAGGAACAACGTTTTAAGACGTTTGCCACATGGCCAGTGCCTTTCATAAACCCTCAAGCCTTGGCGGCTGCTGGATTCTACTATTTAAAAACAAGAGATGAAGTGAAATGTGCCTTTTGTCCCATCATCATAGACCAATGGCAGGAGGGCGATGAACCCATGCAGGAACATCAGCGCTGGTCACCCACCTGCCCCTACCTGTGCAGAATGAAAGTGGGAAATATACCCTGTCATTCAAGCTATCCCTCGCTTGTGTCTTTGGGTGATGAAAAAAATACAAGTTACGATACGTGTGGACCGTATGGTATCCATGGTGCTTCGGTGAGCAGCTCACCATCAAAAACGCCTAGTTTAGAGACATTGGAACATCATCGGTGTTATGGACGTTACAAACACAAGAGACTATATTGTTGTATCAGTTGCTATCGTCCTTATCCTAAAATGAGAAAAGCATGTAAGACGTGTTATGATAATAAAATGATGTAATTCTTAAATTCTTATTTTTTTGCATGTCCCCCTGTCCTACCCTAACCTCAATTTTGAAACTAGCATGGCAGGTAAGTCCATGTCATGATCACACCTGATCCTCCGTCAGTCGTCAGTTGAACTTGGTCCAGGCAAGCGTCAACATGTTGCGCACACTCATTGTGGATTGCCAAGGGTTTAAAATTGGTGACAACAAATTTATATTTAAACAAGTGGCCATAATCGATTGTACCACGTTTTGGATATCGCAAGCTACGCATTTGCTATTTAAACCACCCCATGCTTTTGATTTGTTGTGTGAAAAAGACCGTAAACAAACCCAGTGGATTGAAAATCATAGGCAACTAGACTGGAATCAGGGAACCATTTCCTATAAATATTTGGACGTGGTCATGAAAGCACACTTGTCCTCGGCCAATGTGGTATTTGTGAAAGGTAATGAAAAACGTCAATGGTTGCAACCATTTTTGGCGTCTTACTGCCAATGTATCGACCTCATGGAGTTGGGCTGCCCCTCCCTGCAAACGCTCATGGATACTTGTTCCTGTGGCAACATTACCCATACAGCCCTATCACATGCGTGGCATCTCTTTCATTGGTTAACCACCCATGCCTGCTGGGAGTTGTTGAACAAAATTATAACTCAAGATTTACCTGTGAATGACGTCAGTGAGATTTCTACAAGCGACGTGTAAACATCTACAGCACGTGATACCATGGAGAAAGGCAATGCTACGGACAAAGCCATCGGCAAGTTCTTTGTGTGCAAAAAGAAACTAGACAGTTTTACCAAAGAGGAACTCTTGGCGCTGCCCAAGTCGTTCATTTATTATGTGGCCGCCAACGCGGTCAAAGAAATCTGGCAACATGTACCAAAATCATGGACTCAAGATCCTGTGTTGAGTGAATTGCAACCCTGTACGGATTACGATCACCATAAGCAAGTGGCCATGGCAAAAATACCGTCTATGCGTCAGTGTGCGACTTGCCAGCTAGTGAAACTGTATCACGGTCATAAAAGTCCATGTAAAGACTTTGTTGAATCATTCCACGGGTGTCATGGCGAGAAAAAGCAACAACAACAACAACAAACACAAACATCGTCCACAGAGGAGGAGGAAGACCAAACCTTTTTACCATCGATGGAAAAGGATATGCCAGACCTGTACTGGCAATGGCGTCATTGACAAAGTGATTCAATACTTACCTTTCGAAATCCATCTTCCAGGTTATCGTTTTTGCGGCCCTGGAACTCGTCTCGAAAAACGTTTACAACGTAGTGATGTACCCATTAATCTTTTGGATCAAGCATGCAAGGAACATGACCTTTCTTATCGCCATAGTCATTCTGGTTTAAAACATGTGGCAGATAAATTGTTATTAAAGAAAGCTAAACAACGTTTCACATCCAGTGATGCCTCAGTGGGTGAAAGGATGGCAGCCCTAATTGTCATGAGTGCTATGAAAGGAAAGTTGATGATGCATGGACATAAACATTGAGGAGTGAGGAATTGGGATTTGTTTGTATTCTATTTTTCTTTTGTCAATTCACTATGAAATAAAAAACAAAGGTATACCAGAGCACGATGTTTTGTGTTTTTATTATTTATAAAAAACCATGATGTTGATGGCTGATTTCTCATTTTCACATTTCACACATTGCCATTTTGCTAATTTGCAATTTACAGTTTTTGAAAACGTTCGTTTTGATGATATAGATTTTTCCATTTTGCTGATGACACATTTTAAACAATGTCCGTTTGAAGTTTTTGAATTTTCAAATTTCACACATGGCCATTTCCAGTTTTTAAAAATGTCCGTTTTAAGTTTTGCGTTTTTGGTGATATGGAAACATGGATTTTCCATTTTGCTGTTTTCACATTTTTCCATTTGGTGTATGTCGAAAGTTGAGATTTGACAATGATGTTGATGCGAGTGCTTGACCTTGATAATACTGCAATGTGCTGATGCGTGTTTGGAGAAACGTCGAGGTCTACGACTACTGCAGGTAAGACTGTTTTTACAAAAATAATGTCTTTTGACTGCCACATTTCAATGAAAAAACAAAACTATTGAAAACAAAATGAGTATATAAGTGACCATTTACCCCCCTCCCCACCCACCCACTCTACCTCATCGTGTTTGCTCTGGTCAATCATACACACCAGTTTTCTCTCTCCATTCATACATTCACAACTGTCTTTGGGAACAAACACAACCACTTTATTTATTCCCAAAAGCACATTCTCTACATGCTCACTCATCCCAAAAGAACTTTTTAGTTTATCATTTACATTATGAAAAATAATTAAATACTAGTTATTAAAGTTACTAAAAATCTTACTTATTTCATATTTACAAAAAAAACTCAACTTTGTACAGCGTTAAAAGAATCAAACTATTTACCAATAAAAAAATTTTTAAAAAATAAGGTTGCATAGAACTTTTAAAGAGCAAAAGGTCCAAGTGGGTTGTCACTATTTTAAAAATCTACTATTTACAATGACAGAAACCAATATTTACAAAATACTAAATCTACAAGTTACATAAAGCTATGTCCCATAAACGATTATACAGTGAAATCACACCTCCTCCTCGTTGCGATCATAACCCCAGGGCAGGCTAGTGAGCAGGTCATCAGCCCACACACGCTTGTTATCCATGGAGGCGAGGGTGCGTTTTCTCTGTTCCACAAGATACAAATGATGGTTGCTGGATTGTATCCTGCACTGTGTATGAGACATAGCTTTGCCCGTGCGTAAAACCGCTAGGTAATCGTCTACACGTAGCGATTTTACCACTGCCCTACCTACACCTTTTGCTCTTTTGGCTTCCTTACAGTCGAGTGTGCGGTAAGCATACATTTTTGAAGCCAAACCTACGAATTCCGTCATAATGGAATCACCGCATTCATCTTTTAAAACGCCCATTTCCTTCTTGTTTTTTATGGGCAGCTGAAACACATTGTCAGCGCTATAGCAAGAGGTGTCGAACCAGTCACTATGTTGCCTCATGACGTCATAGGGGTTGCAGTGGCGAATGTGGTAAATGAATGAGTCCGTGTCCATATACAAAAGAGAGACGTCCTCAAAATGGCGTTTGGCAAACTCATACTGGAATCGATACATGACCGATTTAGAAAAGTCTAAAATGACTTGACCCAAGTAAATGGGCTTATCCATGGTCACGCTGGTCTTACTCATTTCAATAGTAGCCAAATCCTCATCGATAATTTTGATCGATTTGAAATTTGGCTTGGCAATGTACCGCCGGGCACCCCACCGCCCCTCCCAGACATTCACCAATTTAATGTCACGGTATTTACGGACATTCTCCATAGACTTGCCATAGATGCAGTTGTTCATTAATTTAAAAAAATTAATTTCAAACTGCTGTGTTGCCATTTGTCGGTGCTCTGTGTTGAGTCGCATGTATGGCTCAAGCCATGCTTTTTGAGCAAAAGAAATACCCCTGTGGATTTTCTTCAACACCAAGCCTTGGGCGAGGCATTGCACCAACATTTGGATATGTAGCACATACCGATTTTTGTTGTAAAGTGTGCCCATGAGTTTTTCAATTTTCACTTTACTGTCAGGGGGAACCATTTGCTCAAGGCAGAATGGGAAATCGGCATGTTCATCATACAAGGATGAGGGATATTCAATATCCACTTCTAGCACATATCCACGGCCTGTTTCTTGGCTAGCCATGTTCACATCAAATTCTGACACTTGTTTCTCTGTCAGCCAAGCAAACTTCCCATAGGGCAAAGGCTGACTCATGGCGTAACCGTACAAATTATTCACGTCATAGTACATTAAGTACGATTCTGGTTTGTCTGGTGAATAATCAGGCATGTAGACATTGTTCGCTTCAGCATGGCGTTGGTTAAGTGACACAAAGCCGCCACGAATGCCCTTTTCAAAAAATAGAACCATGTCTACATCAGTGAGTAAATCCAATTCCACTTGAGTGTATTTCAAAGCGGCATCAAACGAGAGTCCAGGACTCGTGTAATAGTGAGCCGGGTCAAGACCGTAAATGTGTTGACACAAGTTACGGAATTTTTCAAACACATCAGTGAGCAGCAATACATCCAGTTTTAGGTAATGCAAAGCATATTCACTTAGCGTGTTCATGCCAAACACTCGCCAAACTTGACATGCATGTGCATAGTCTTCATCGGAAATGGTACTGCGTGTTAGTTTGGAGTAAAATTTCTCTTGTGGTGGGAGTTTTATTTGCTTTAACACGTCCCAGCTGTTGCAGAAATCATACGGGAATATACCTTTCCGAATGCACAACTGAAATTGCTCAGGATCATTAAAATGCATTCTAGTATTTTTTAATTCCTCCTCATTCAAGCCATTCACAAGGCTGTCTAGCGAGAATGCCATAAACTTAAAGGAATCCAAAAATCGAATGCTAAAGTCGCCCAACCACCATGTCAGGGCTGTAAAACGCTCATGGTTTTGGGGAATAATGGTAAACGAGCCCTTGTTGACATGACCCAATTCACGAATCAAAAACTGAATGTCATAATTTGCCAGATTGTGGAAAAAGACACTGATGAAACGAGGAGCTGGAAAGTTCAAGTTGCATTTACTATGCGCAGCTCCACGAAACTCCCCCGTAAAGTGCGAGTGGTCTCTGACTTTTTCCTCTCCACTTAAAATAGGCTTTTCGCAAATATGGCATGTCGTGGCATGCTCATACTGCTGCTGCTGTTCTGGAGATAGACTCATGGGTACTGGGTGGTCCAGTAATTCCTGTACATCATGAGCCAACTTGACAAGTTCATCCAAGAACCATTTGGCACAATCTGGCCCCTCACGGTATTTGTAAACGGATTGCGTGGGGTCATAGGCACACACCACATTAAATCCTATGGCAAGGGGTTCATGTTTTTGAATGGCTGTGGTTGAGCTCATGGAGGGATCTGGTTCACATCCCGCCATGGGTGTAGTGAGAGCTTCAAAATCTGCATATACCACATAGGGAACAGTGTCACGCTTGTGAATGTCCTTAAACTTTAACACAGCCTTGTCCCCTTGTGGCAATATCAATCTCACCGCTTCCTGAGAAACGCAATCCACCCTATGACGTTCCAAAAGCGTAGGGGTTTTAAAATATTGCAAGCATCGATCACAAATATGTTTTACACCAGTGTGCTTAGACACTTGTCTGCTTAGCAATCTACTCAGGCTTTTAATGAGGCAATAGTGATTCACCTCTCCTACAGATAAATATAAAAGATGAATGTGGTGTCGTTTCGGTTCTTTTGTGGCATAAAGAGGACCCACAATCACATTACCATCAAGGCCATACACCATGAACGAAAAGTCCTGGTTATCTTGTTCAAACCTATGGATCTCGGTTAAGTCCATAGGGAACGATACTCGAGTTAAATTTAAAGTTTGTTTCAATTCATCAAACTTGGCCTTGTACTTTCCCGGCCAACAACCATGATGTTGCACCGGCTGCAAAAAGGCAGCCACAGACCACAGAAAGCAATCATTGTCACGATTCTTAATATTCACTACAGCATTTTTCGAAGCTATTGCTGGTGGTGTTTTAATATAGCTAGACCCAGCATTCAACGGGTTGAATTGACAAATGTTGATTTGTAAATGATGAATTTTGTCTAAGGCTAGACCACTCGGTCCTTGTTGCAGTTTATCAAATTTTGATAGCAAGGCATTCACCACGTGGGTTTCATACCACTGTTCCAAATTATGGGCTATGAATAGCTCTTGCATTTTACTGCAAATATAAAATGTCTCTTTATGCTCTACGTCCTTCTTTTTATATATGAAATCGCACACCAGTTCTGTATTCACCTTTAAAGCCGTATGCAACCTTTGCGCTGTACAAATTTCAATTTTAAAAATTTCAAAACAAGATTCTAAAAATTCTTTGGGAATCGAACTTTTTCTAACATTCACTATGCGGCCAGAGCACACACGCGATTTGAAACAACTGTTTAGGGGTTCCCAAGTTAACGTATCCGCAGCAGTAAAAGACATTATTTTGAAAGAACACACTCACCTGAGTTTAGAAATGTAGACTGTCTGACAATAATCCAAAAAACACACACGTTCCTGGTTATTCACAGAGGTCAAGCGTTTTCCAACACTCTAAAAAGAAATAAAATAAACCACCATAAGTATATCCATTCCATATAGTTTATGCATTTCATAAACAAAACAAAATCAAACAGGTTATATATTAAAAAAAAAACAAATCTCACCTTGACGTGTAATGCTTTTCTATATTCCCGTCTCGTGGGCTAGTATGGAAATGGTTTTCTTTTCTAGTTGTCCGTTTTTCTCTCTTTCTTTAATATCGTTCACACACACGACAAGTAGGCTATACCGGTTATCTGCAAACAAATAAATAAATAAAATCATTAATTACCTAATCAATAAATAATTGCATGTATTTATATAAAAATCAATAAATATATAAATGAATAAATATATACCTACCCCACAACAAGGTTAAGTATTTTCCACCAACACCAAAACTGTTAAACAAGACCAAGTGTTTCACACAACGCTGTAGCGTGTTCAAAAGTAGTCACATAAGTGCGAGTGGAAATGTCAGCGACATGTCTTTATATATGCTACGTTGCATGTATAATCTTTTTTCCCACGCTTTGAACATTCTCTTATCGTGCACGTGGGCAGCTAACGTCCCAGGCGAACACCTGTGCCGGATCAAATTTCACATGAACTTGCATTTTGTCACGTACGAAGCAAGACAGGCTGTAACTTGTTAACAGTTATCGCGCACGTGGACAGATAACACCCAAGCGAACACCTGTGAAAGATCAAATTTCACATGAACTTGCATTTTGTCACGTACAAAGCAAAACAGGATGTCACTGGTTTAGCGTGCCTGTGGTTTCACACATGTGTGCACGCCTTTCACACTCCCCTGCCACCACGATGGTCAGATTATTTCACCTTCAAGCGTCTTGGTCATTTTTTCCATTGCACTTGTTGTCAAGTCAGATCAATGCCTTCCAATAAGCTCAAATGACCTTCACCTCCTGTAAGTTTGTTTTCTGTACTCGCTTCGACCAACATAGAATCAAGTTCTCATCTTTTTGGAAAAAAAATATCTACCACATTTGAAAGGGGGCGTTAGCCCGAGTCCTAGGACACCTCGTACACGTCTCTAGCGTTATTGGTTCGTGAGATATCGGCAAAAATCACAAAAAACACGTGTTTACCCCAAAATCGCGTTTCCAAAATTTTTTAAAATTACAACGAGTAGTCCATAGCAAAGAGGACGTCTGCCCGAATCCTTGGACCCGTCGTACATGCCTCTAGCGTTATTGCTTCGTGAGATATCGACAAAATCACAAAAAACACGTGTTTACCCCAAAATCGAGTTTCCCAAATTTTTTAAAATTACAATGAGTGGTCCATAGCAAAGAGGACGTCAGCCCGAGTCCTTGGACCCCTCGTTCATGCCTCTAGCATGATTGGTTCGCGAGATATTAAAAGCACATGACCTTTTAGTTTTGGTCGTTTAATTAAATAAAGAGGCTATAGGAAAGTAGGGGACGTCACTACGAGTGCTAGGACACCCTGTAGGTTCTAATCCCATGTTTGGTTAGCGAGATATCAAGTTCGGGGCAAATACGAGGAGTGTTCAATAAGAAGTGGTGCAGCTCCCCCCTCATCCCACTACTACAGGTTTTCATCCTAGAGAATTGACATTTATTTGGGGGGTAGAGGGCATAGGGACCTTTCATTTATGTCAAACAATTTTTTTTGTAGAGTTCCTAGTTTCCAAAATATAGGATTTTCAAAATTCGAGTGTTTTCAAAAAAACATAAAAAGTAAAAAAGTTTCATTATAGAAAATAAAGGTCATAAAGACCATTCGTTTGGGCCATGGCATAACGTTCTATCATCTTTGGTTTTCAAACTATCACCAACTTTTGAAAACAAAAATTTTCAAAAAAAATTCAAAAATATAACGAGTAGTCCGCAGCAAAGAGGACGTCAGCCCGAGTCCAACGACACCTCATTTGTTAAAATCCGACCATGGGTTAGAGAGAAAAGTCTATTTAAATGTTTCAATTTCGCGCGGCGGCCATGACACTGGTTGGAAGCGCCACTACTCCACTACTCATTCGTGACCAAAGGAAGCCGAGCAGTAACGATTTCAGTGAATCGAGACGAAGATAAACCTGCCATCCGTGCGCTTTTTAAGCTTACGCTGGGTAAACTGTTAAAAATATCTCTATACTATGAGTGTAAGAATTGTTCAGCACGGAAAGTTCTACAAAAAAGTTCGAGACAGCATATCTCTATCTTCAATACATCTTCAATACAAAGTTAGGTATTATCGTGATACTTTATTTGAATTTCTAACACGAAAAGTTAGGTAATACCGTGATAAATTTTAATACACCATAATTTATTCTGGAACGAAATGTAGCATTAACTTAAAATTTACACAAAATATTCTCTGAATGTTTACACTTAAATAACCACAATGAAAAGTATAACGATAATACCTAACTTTACCCTAAGTGCTTCATTGGAAATTTAAATTATTGCTTCGGAGCAAGTTTACGAGCTAGCGAGCAAGAATATCCACCTAGCTTCGGCCAGCATCAAACTGTCAAGTCGTGTCGAGTTAAGACTTCAGAGAAGAGTAGCCTATAATCTGTTTGGAGTTTCGCTGTTCACCTCGGCTTTTCTGAATAGCATCTGGGATCTGCCGTCCGTGCGCCTTTTAAGCTTACGCTGGATATACCGTTAAATATAACGGGCGAAGCTAGTATTAATATAAACAAGGAATTGCAAGCGGAGTCAGAGTGGGATACGGAAAGCGGAACTTAACAAACGTCTGTCTAGCCTTTGACGATGATCTTAATATCATGCTGATTCATTTTTAGAGACAACCACGGAACAGATTTATCAGCTTAGTGCACAAGCAGCGAAGGCCAGACTCCAGATTTCCTTTGAGAAAACTGAATTCATAAGCAATATCGAACTGGCGCCCAAACAACTTATAGTTGTAGAAGGAAAAATCAAGCAAGTAGCAAAGTTTAAATAACTTACTTGGGAGAAATTATACTACCCAAGCCTTCGCATCGCGCATAAGCAAAATGGAAATTGAACCTTTTAGTGGCATATGTGATTGCTCTTCCTGCTCTGTTTAGATTTGATATCCTATTTCCTCCTGTCTTTATCATATTGTAGTAATATAAATTAATAATTTGTCAAGAGTGAAAGCATTCTTGGCTGTCACCGGGTTCAATTCCCAAGTCTTACCTCAATTACAAATACACACAGTACGGACATCACAGTGGCACAGGTTATCAGACACATTTTATACACACTCAAGTACACGACCACGTTGTCGCAAGCCCCCTAAAGAATCAACAACAGCTATATCATTTTCTGACGAAAGCTCAGTCCTCGTGTGCCATAACGAAACCTACTCAATGTAATAAATAACACTATCATATCCATACGAGAGTAGCCTAAAAAGACATACCCTGACGACCAAAAAAACAGCTATATATATTATATCCGGAGATAAAACTCTACTAAATATCCAGGTTATTTTTACACACACACACAAATACCAAGTGTCATAATTCATTAACAAATGACACAACGTCAAATAAATATGATGTAAAATATTCGTATAATTTTTATATTCATCTCTCACTCTTCCGTTTTTATTTTTTTATTTTTTGTTAGGAATGCGAGATGTTTTTTAAATGCAATTAATCAGTATTTTCATCAAAAGCTGTATCGGCTATAAAATGTACACATACATAAATCATATCAATAATGGGCAGAGGAGAAAGGACAGGAGGAAAGGGTGGGGCGGTAAGGGGGGAGGGGGTGAATATTGGGAGTTTTGGACTCTTTCCTCTCCCTCCCACTCTCTCCATGAACATATCCCCCCTCTTTCCATTACCCATCACACGACGCATACAACCCCCTCTCCTCCTAACTCTTTGTTTTATTTCGATCTTTCATGTGGACGACCCCGTCCCCAGTCAGAAAGCAGACTATATATTATGTATATCCTGTATGCGATGCCCAAGGTAGAGAGAGTGAAGAGATAAGCTAGAAATTGATTGATTTGTGTGTGTATGAATGTATATTCAAAGGTAAAAGTTCTCCGCTTCTACGAGTAGTTGAAAGTATTCATCGACCCTGCCAGACAGTCATTTTCAAGAAATTTTCCAGAAACAAAACAAAAATTCTTCACTACGAAAGTGGTTTTCTTTAGTTTCCAGAAATGTAAATTCTGTGCCCGTCAGCAACGGCTCGCTAGCGTACTACGGAATTTTTCGGGGCCCACCACCTAAGGCCCTGCGCAGATGGGGATATATAAGGTGCGTTCAAAAAGTAACGAGCCGGAGGCATAATTACAGAAACCAGTATCTGTATGTTAGAAGTATTGGCCTTGGCTGTTGATGCACTTGTCCCACTGTGACACGAGGCGGTGAATGGCTGTCTCATAAAATTCCCTGGGCTGCGATGTGAACCAGTTCCGCACGTACAGCTGGACGTCGGCGTCCGAGGTGAATCGTTGGCCCCGCAGAGCCCTTTTTAGGGGACCAAACATGGCGTAATCACAGGGAGAGAGGTCTGGACTGTATGGAGGGTGGCCGAGAACCTCCCATTTGAATTTCTGCAGGAGTGCCGCGACTGTGTTGGCCGTATGAGGTCGTGCATTGTCGTGGAGCGACCACGGAGGCTATGAAGTTCACTGTCACTCGGCGGTCCTGGGTAATGAGTGCATCAACCAGCTGGACGTTGTCATCGGCAATGCAGGGGGGTAACCCAGACCGGGCATCATCGGTTAACGACACCCATCCTTCCCTGAAGCGCTTGTGCCACGCCTTGACCCTTGCAAGGGACATGCAGTGTTCGCCGTACACTTGTGGCATTCGGCGATGAATGTCCGTTCCCCCTACTCCTTCCGCTGTCAGAAACCGAACAACACCTCTTTGCTCATTGGTTGACGCCTCCATGTCACTGTTTGCAATGCGACTGGCAGCGTTGGACGACTGATGCTTGCTTCTGCTCGCTTTGTATCGTCACGTGACGTGCACGCGTGCCCTCTAGCGACGGGCTGTGACCTTCCACGCTCTGTTGGAACCACACCTCGTTACACACGCCACGATTAGCCGATGTAGTCACCGGCTTGCGCATTCCCACCTCCGGCTCGTTACTTTTTGAACGCACCTTATAGTTTGCATGACTGTGCGGATAGCGGATAAGATGCGGATAAGGCTGAGCGCACATTAGATCAGTATTCGTACGAAATTACATCGTACGTACACGCACGAATAAGTACGAACAATCTCAGCTATATTACGAATGCTCGCAGACTGCACACGAGTTAGTCGTATGTAATACGCACATTTAGGTACGACATACGATCATCACATTCCCGACTTGCTGGGATTTTACCGTACGAACTGCGAACAAAATGGATGTAGAAAAGTTCATAACGTTGGTATATGATCGAAAACGCTGAAAGTTCTTCAGGTGATATAGTCCGGCGAAAGTTGCTGAATTTAGTCAGATCAGACTTGACAAGGATATATTCAAATGTATCTTTTGTCATACGAAAATAACGATAAAATCGCTACTTGTCCCTCTTCAGATCTTCCCAGATGTGATGGAATTCACCTAGTTCTTCCCTTTTCAAATAAATTTCATTAATCCACTCAGTTCTACAACGCCGTCTTCTACGTCTCACAAGAGCATTCTCTAATAGAAATAAGTTATTCATGTTGCCTGTGGAAGTTAATAATGACGGCTTCGGTGGCGTAGTCGGTAGCATGCTGAGCTTCTATGCCCAAGATCGCGGGTTCAAACCCGGCCGAAGTCGTCGGATTTTTTCAGAGCGTTAAAAATCCCTCAGTATGCCTTCCTTCGGAGGGGAAGTAAAGCCGGCGGTCCCATGTCATAGATTTATGGCATGTTAAAGAACCTTCCACTAATTACACCTGTGTGAAGCTAAATTGTACAGGTTAAGAATGTAAACAACGCTCTCTCAGGTTCCTACGTTTGTTGCCAAGAGCCGACTGCGGTGACGTCTGGTAGCTAAGTTCTGAACTAGTACTCGTTGACGGTGGCGTTTGGCGGAAAAAGTAGGAACTACTTGAAAATTGATCGTCTGCAGTCCTCACTTGAATTAAAACAGATACACACAGTCACCACAATTAACACCGGTTATCAGACAGATTCTACACACACCCAAAGTACATGGGGCTACATGACCGCTTTGTCGCAGCCCCTAAACTTAAGAACCAACCCAACCACGAAGTTAATAATGATTATTGAGCGATCGGAACGGACGAGTTCGCAACTAATGTGCGCTTTCAATACGTACGACTACGGTCGTACGTAATCGCACGACAAAAATACGGATCCAATGTGCGCTCAGCCGTATGTTTAGAGTAAATTGGCAGATAGTTTTTAGAATACAATATCAGCCATGTTGCTCACTCCAGCTGGGCGAGACATGACGAGACATTGATTTCACGGCAGTGTGCCCAACATGTAAGATATAAAATACACCACCACTAGGCAAACCCCATTCATCTGCGGCGGGAAGCTAGAAACTGGACGCGCTGGGCTGTAACCATTGATAAAGCCCTGCGCGGATATCCGCAAATATTTTCGCCACGCGGATATAGTTTGTATGGCTGTGCGGATAGCGGATACGCTGCGGATAATGTTTCGAGTAAATTTGCGGATAGTCTTTAGAATACAAACTTACGTCAATATTACATATTTGATAAGCCAATCTACAGTTACATGCTTATGTTGCGTGCCACCCCCTGGTGGCACCTTTGTTAGCTGGATTACGGGGGGTATGAAGCACAACACCAATTACTGCTTAAAGAAATAATTAATTTTATTGCAGCCAGAAAAATACACTACTCAACAGCAATTATTACCTTACTCCAGTTTCCTCACGTCGAGAATACTTTCCCTTTCACTTGTCAACAGACCACAGTTAATCCTCTTCGCTAATGAGTCCGGTCCCGTACGCTAGCTGGAAATAGCTGCACTAGGTCTGTCACTGTACTATACACTGTTTCACAAGCACCACAATCACTTCTGTCGCACTGGAAATAAACACACTCGCTCAAGGCACAGTTCCTCTGTAGGAGTCTCACTTCCCCGCTCCACTAGGGGTTTCGCAAGTCGCCACACTTCTGTCGCTCAGGATAATCGCTCACACTAGCTCGTAAAACACAACAACAACAACTGCTTGACAGGTCGCACTTATATAGCAGGCCGGTGACTCAATAAATGCTTCTAGATCCATCCAGGGTTCACGGCTTCTCGAGGTTTCCATCGCTGGTCCAGTCACGAATATTCTGGACTATCCATTTGTCCTAGTAGCCCTGTTGCATAAGGCGCACGCAATACAGGAGGCAGGGCACAGCCCAGCCCTGGGGCAGTTGTGACTCATGCGGCGAGTGATGACACAAACTCACAGCCGTAACACTTAAAAGAGGAATACTCCTAAAGCCTATTGAGTACGAAATATTCAGGCACATATTGCACTTATACACGAGAAGATCATTTTACTCATATGCTTTCAACTACATTTTATTAAGTACCGTATGTTTGTAGTAGATGGTCTTGACATCTCATCATCATCAATTCTCACTGCCATTATTACTATACGTACGAGATATAATGCTGTCAATAAGCTTGTTAGTTCATCGTGGTGACATCATTAACATACCTCATGTCAGCTACTTCGCCATCTAAGCTATCCTGGAAGATCGGGGTCCAGGTTTATCAGTAGATGTATTTCCAACTTGTCACTGAAGCACGTTGGCTGTGATATTGCAACATCAACCATGATATCAATTATGCGAACATGGATGGGTCCAGAAGCAGAAGGATGATGACTGACTTGGAATTTCCGGCCAAATGCCAATCCCTTTCTCCAAGCGTAAAGAGAAGTTCACGTAGTGAATGTTACCGCGACCTTGAGTATGAACATCATTTCACCAACATGGTTAAACTATTTATTAAAATAAAACAAGGTGAATATTCAATATCGCGTGAATCAAAGCTCAAGTCAACGATATGGAAGATTTGCTTACGTTTTCAATGGAAACGAAAAGGTGAACAATATAGTGATGTTTTACCTGTAAAGTGTATTCATACTCAGGACACAAATCGGGCACATCAAACTTACTGAGGCACAAGTGCGAAAGTAGCCAAAAAGTCTAGTCAATTTTTTTGTCTAAAGCGGAGGTCAAGGAACCAGAAGTGTCATCCAACTTGAAGTTCCATGCAATGAAGCAAATTGTCAGGAACGACTTTCTCCTCAAATGTCTAAATGTGTTGGTTTAACACGTTATGGTTGATCTAATAAATTAAACATAATATTGAAATATCAGCGGATTTGGATAAAAGTCATGCGGATGTGGGGCGGATGCGAATAAAAGTCATGCGGATGCGGGGCGGATGCGGATAACATGCGTGCGGATGCGGGGTGGATGCGGATAACAGTCGTGCGGATGCGGGGTGGATGCGGATAACAGTCGTGTGGATGCGGGGTGGATGCGGATAACAGTCGTGCGGATGCGGATAAAAGTCGTGCGGTTGCCGATAAAAGTCATGCGGTTTCGATGCGGATGCGGATAACAGTCGAGCGGATGCGGGTAACAGTCGTGCGGATGCGGGGCGGATGCGGATAACAGTCGTGCGGTTGCGGGGCGGATGCGCATAACGTTTTGTTTATCCGCGCAGAGCACTACCGTCACCAACTCAACAGCTCGCTAGGATAGTGCGTGATTTCTCTTCGGTCATATTTTCATTGATTTTGTTGATTCGTTGTTTTTTTTTTTTTTTTTTTTAGCTTGGGGGACACTTTTTATAATCAGCCATGTGTTAATCGGAGTACGTTCAGTGTAACTGAATACCAGTGTTTCTGTGGTGTTTGTAGTAATATGTGTAACTTTAGTCTAATTATTAGGGTCGGGGATAAATAATATAATAATAATAATGTTATTGGTTATAACTTACGTCCCTTTTAACTACTGCGGATTTTAGAGACGCCGCGGCTGCCGGACTTTTGCCCCGAAGGGGACCTTTAACGTGCCAGTAAATCTGACACGGCTCCCTCACATTTGCGCACCCTCAAATGCCAGCCGACTGCGCCAGGATTCGAACCTGCAACCTTGGGAATAGCAGGCGAGAACATTACCACAGAGCCAGTCTAGGGCGATCATTAAGGCAATTGTTTGAAGCGAGTGTGGAAAAATCAGCGACGGGATTCAAACCTTCAATCTCTGGACTTGCTACAGCTGCTCACTTTACAGATAATACACTGACTTAGCAAATGTCATGGGATAGTTACCTAATAACATGAGGGGCCTCCAGCAGCTCTATCGCAGAATATTCAAAGCCTCTTCCAGAGCAACTAACCCATTCCATACCACGAACATGCACCCCAGGCTATAACAGACACACCAACGCCCTGGACCACACCTTCGGGGCAGGCGGGATCCATCGATTCATGTGGTCTGCTCCACACACGGTGCCTCCCATCGGCATGGTGCAATTGAAATCTTGATTCGTCCCACCATATCACGTTACGCCATTGTTCCAGTGTCCATCCCTGGTGATTGGTGACAAATGGACGCCGTTGTGTCCGATGATAGTGAGTTAATAGTGGCACCCGTGTGAGGCGCCGACTCCCATACCCCAAGGAACCCATGTTCTTACCATCCCTGGTGACTGGCGACAAATGCACGCCGTTGTGTCCGCTGATATTGGGTTAATAGTGGCACCCGTGTGAGGCGCCGACTCCCATACCCCAAGGAACCCTAGTTCCTACCATCCCTGGAGATTGGCGACAAATGCACACCGTTGTGTCCGATGATATTGGGTTAATAGTGGCACCCGTGTGAGGCGCCGACTCCCATACCCCCAAGGAACCCTAGTTCCTACTATCCCTGGAGATTGGCGACAAATGCACACCGTTGTGTCCGCTGATATTGGGTTAATAGTGGCACCCGTGTGAGGCGCCGACTCCCATACCCCAAGGAACCCATGTTCTTACCATCCCTGGTGACTGGCGACAAATGCACGCCGTTGTGTCCGCTGATATTGGGTTAATAGTGGCACCCGTGTGAGGCGCCGACTCCCATACCCCAAGGAACCCTAGTTCCTACCATCCCTGGAGATTGGCGACAAATGCACACCGTTGTGTCCGATGATATTGGGTTAATAGTGGCACCCGTGTGAGGCGCCGACTCCCATACCCCCAAGGAACCCTAGTTCCTACTATCCCTGGAGATTGGCGACAAATGCACGCCGTTGTGTCCGCTGATATTGGGTTAATAGTGGCACCCGTGTGAGGCGCCGACTCCCATACCCCAAGGAACCCTAGTTCCTACCATCCCTGGAGATTGGCGACAAATGCACACCGTTGTGTCCGATGATATTGGGTTAATAGTGGCACCCGTGTGAGGCGCCGACTCCCATACCCCCAAGGAACCCTAGTTCCTACTATCCCTGGAGATTGGTGACAAATGGACGCCGTTGTGTCCGATGATAGTGAGTTAATAGTGGCACCCGTGTGAGGCGCCGACTCCCATACCCCAAGGAACCCTAGTTCCTACCATCCCTGGAGATTGGCGACAAATGCACACCGTTGTGTCCGATGATATTGAGTTAATAGTGGCACCCGTGTGAGGCGCCGACTCCCATACCCCAAGGAACCCTAGTTCCTACCATCCCTGGAGATTGGCGACAAATGCACGCCATTGTGTCCGATGATATTGGGTTAATAGTGGCACCCGTGTGAGGCGCCGACTCCCATACCCCCAAGGAACCCTAGTTCCTACCATCCCTGGAGATTGGCGACAAATGCACACCGTTGTGTCCGATGATATTGAGTTAATAGTGGCACCCGTGTGAGGCGCCGCCTCCCATACCCCCAAGGAACCCTAGTTCCTACCATCCCTGGAGATTGGCGACAAATGCACGCCATTGTGTCCGATGATATTGGGTTAATAGTGGCACCCGTGTGAGGCGCCGACTCCCATACCCCATGGAACCCATGTTCTTACCATCTTTGGTGACTGGCGACAAATGCACACCGTTGTGTCCGATGATATTGGGTTAATAGTGGCACCCGTGTGAGGCGCCGACTCCCATACCCCATGGAACCCATGTTCTTACCATCACTGGTGATTGGCGACAAATGCGCGCCATTGTGTCCGATGATATTGGGTTAATAGTAGCACCCGTGTGAGGCACCGGCTCCCATACCCCATGGAACCCATGTTCTTACCATCCCTGGTGACTGGCGACAAATGCACGCCGTTGTGTCCGATGATATTGGGTTAATAGTGGCACCCGTGTGAGGCGCTGGCTCCCATACCCCATGGAACCCATGTTCTTACCATCCCTGGTGACTGGCGACAAATGCACGCCGTTGTGTCCGATGATATTGGGTTAATAGTGGCACCCGTGTGAGGCGCCGACTCCCATACCCCAAGAAACCCTAGTTCCTACCATCCCTGGAGATTGGCGACAAATGCACACCGTTGTGTCCGATGATATTGGGTTAATAGTGGCACCCGTGTGAGGCACCGGCTCCCATACCCCATGGAACCCATGTTCTTACCATCACTGGTGATTGGCGACAAATGCACGCCGTTGTGTCCGATGATATTGGGTTAATAGTAGCACCCGTGTGAGGCACCGGCTCCCATACCCCATGGATCCCATGTTATTACCATCCCTGGTGACTGGCGACAAATGCACGCCGTTGTGTCCGATGATATTGGGTTAATAGTGGCACCCGTGTGAGGCGCCGATTCCCATACCCCAAGGAACCCTAGTTCCTACCATCCCTGGTGACTGGCGACAAATGCACGCCGTTGTGTCCGATGATATTGAGTTAATAGTGGCACCCGTGTGAGGCGCCGACTCCCATACCCCAAGGAACCCTAGTTCCTACCATCCCTGGTGATTGGTGACAAATGCACACCGTTGTGTCCGATGATATTGGGTTAATAGTGGCACCCGTGTGAGGCGCCGCCTCCCATACCCCAAGGAACCCTAGTTCCTACCATCCCTGGAGATTGGCGACAAATGCACGCCGTTGTGTCCGATGATATTGGGTTAATAGTGGCACCCGTGCGAGGCACCGGCTCCCATACCCTATGGAACCCATGTTCTTACCATCACTGGTGATTGGCGACAAATGCGCGCCGTTGTGTCCGATGATATTGGGTTAATAGTAGCACCCGTGTGAGGCACCGGCTCCCATACCCCATGGAACCCATGTTCTTACCATCACTGGTGATTGGCGACAAATGCGCGCCGTTGTGTCCGATGATATTGGGTTAATAGTAGCACCCGTGTGAGGCACCGGCTCCCATACCCTATGGAACCCATGTTCTTACCATCCCTGGTGACTGGCGACAAATGCACGCCGTTGTGTCCGATGATATTGGGTTAATAGTGGCACCCGTGCGAGGCACCGGCTCCCATACCCTATGGAACCCATGTTCTTACCATCACTGGTGATTGGCGACAAATGCGCGCCGTTGTGTCCGATGATATTGGGTTAATAGTAGCACCCGTGTGAGGCACCGGCTCCCATACCCCATGGAACCCATGTTCTTACCATCACTGGTGATTGGCGACAAATGCGCGCCGTTGTGTCCGATGATATTGGGTTAATAGTAGCACCCGTGTGAGGCACCGGCTCCCATACCCTATGGAACCCATGTTCTTACCATCCCTGGTGACTGGCGACAAATGCACGCCGTTGTGTCCGATGATATTGGGTTAATAGTGGCACCCGTGTGAGGCGCCGGCTCCCATAACCCATGGAACCCATGTTCCTACATATTGTCCACTGGGAGACGTGTCTAGCACTGCCTGTGTTGAATTGAGCCGTGATTTGTTGCACTGTTGCCATTCTGTCACTATTGATAATCCACCTCAGATGTCGCCGATCACGGTCATCGAGGGTGGCTGGACGGCCGGTGACACCCACATTCAACCATTCACGATACACCCTGGACATGGTTGACCGTGAGAAGCCGAATTCCCGCACCACTGCCGAATTCGCACTTCCCATCCGTCGGGCACCGACCACAATCCCCCGTCAGCTCACGACGACGTTGCGTGTTACACCTGTTACGTGCTTAACCACTTCTCACAAGGGGCCGTATGGTGCGCAGACAACACATCTACGCATTAGTACTCCACTACCCCATGACATTTGCTCAGTCAGTGTAAATTCACACCGAAGATAACAAAGAAAAAGAACACGCGATATACCTAGGTAGGCTACTTCAATCCCAGGATCACAACTTACAGGATAATCAAGCAGGAGATTGAAAACTACAAGTAGATCATTAAACTTGACAGAACCAAGGAAGTAAGATGATTATACAGACTGTTTTCAAAAGGGAACCCGAACTTCAACTCGCACGCTGTCTCTCTCTTAAAACATTACCAGTTGATTTCAAGACTGGATTAATGTCTCAATTATCAAACTGTCACTTTGCCGCTTTTGTGAATTTCTGTTTTAATTAAAGAGTTTATGGTGGCGGGACTAAGAGAAACTTGAGAAATGAACCTCTCCTCTCCTCCACACCCAAAACTTCCCTGCAGCTTTTACAATGAGAACAGAAAAAAGAGATTGAGGGGCTCAAAATAAATATGATTGTTAATTGGGAGAAGTTTCGCAAGAGTGGCTTTCTACATTTATCATATCTTCTATAAGGACTCTTTATTTTCACTGGTGGCTTCTTATTAATTAATTAATAATATTATGGAGTACGCATGAGTGACGATAAATAATTCGAATGTTTCTTCAATCCCCTATTCGTTCACCTCATTAAGGATAATAGAATGTAGTATCCGTTGGAGCGTTCTTTATTGTTAATCTAGGAGTTGTTCATTAAGGATAAATAAATAATTAAATAAATAAATAAAACAAATAAATGAATAAATAAATTAAATAAATATAAAAATAAATAGATATAAAAATTAAATAAATAAATTTGAAAATGAATAAAATAAATAAGTAAATACATAAATAAATAAAATAAATATTTAAATAAATAAATAAAATAATAAAGCATTATTAAATAAACATAATAATGCAGCAAACAAAAGGAGGATCAGAAAGATGGAATTAGCTTTTAAATTACTACAGAAAAGGTACAACAAAAGAACAATATCTTACAGAGCGAAGATACGACACTATACCACGGTTGTCAAGCCTGGGGGATTGTATAGTTCAGAATGTTTGATACTGAACAAGAAAGGTGAATTAGAGGAACTGGAGAAGAAAGAAAGAAAAATCTTGAGGAAGATCTTAGGACCCGAAAATAGAAATGATGGTACATGGCGGAAGAGGCGAAAAAAAGACCTTTACGGACAAGCAGAAAAAATCACAGATACCATACGGAAGAGAAGATTGAAGTTCTATGGACACCTTACGAGAATGAGCGATAGTCGACTAACGAAGAAGATCTTTAATTACATCACCAAGATAAAAGCGACTAAAAAATGGGTAGATGAAATAAGAAAGGATATGGAGGAAGTTGGGGTCAGTCCAAATGAGATCTGGAATAGAGAGGTGTTCCGAGGTATGATTGATGCATTCAAGGGGTTCCAGGAAAAGCAAAGGAGAAGAGCCAAGCACATCTGGTCGGAAGAAAGGAAGAGAATCCAGAGTGAAAGGATGAAGAGTTTCTGGGAGCATAAAAAAGAACTAATCAGCAAGTCAATTGTTTCCAGTGGCCCAAAGTAGGCCAAAATCGAACAAAGAAGAAGAAACATAAAGAGCAGCTTCGGTGGCATAATTGGTAGCATGCTGAACTGCTATGCCCGAGATCGCGGGTTCAAACCCGGCCGAAGTAGTCGGATTTTTAAGAGCGTTGAAATCCTTCAGTATGCCTTCCTTCGGAGGGGAAGTAAAGCCGGAGGGCCCATGTCATAGATTTATGGCATATAAAAGAACCTACCACTGCAATTGGTAGTGTGTAGCAAAATCTGTAGGTTATATTTGGCTAGTTAGCAACGCTCTATAAAGTTCCAAATTTGCCGCTAGGCGTTAGTGACAGTAGCATTTGGTAGGCAAAGTTGGTACTACTTGAAATTGAACTTGCTGGGAGGCATCGGGCTTCAATCAAAAATGCCCAGCTATGGCCATTGGCTGCAATTCATATATACAGTGTATGCATGTCTACCCCTTATTATTCCCGTTTTCTAACGGGGTCGGGGATGAGATGCGATGGAAGTCTTTGTGGCGATGGATTTTACGGCCGGATGCCCTTCCTGACGCCAACCTCATGAGAGGAGTTAATGAGAGATGAATGATGGTGAATGAAACTGGCCAAGGATGTGGAAGGAAGCGGCCGTGGCCTGTCAGAAGGTACCGTCCCAGCATTTGCCTGGTGTTGAAAATGGGGAAACCACGGAAAACCATTTCAAGGACGGCCGACGGTGGGGATCGAACCCACGCGTCTACCGAGTCAGCAGAGAGCTTGGCCCCATGACCTAATGCTGCGCGTTAGCCAGCGTAGCCACTACTGTCGGTAATTCATATATACAGTAAATTAAGGATAAATAAATAAACAATATAAGTATAAAAAGAAATAAAATAAGTAGATATATAAATAAATAAGAAACAAATAATCGACTAATAAATAAAATAATATAATGTTATTGGTTTTACGACCCTTTTACTCTGGCTTTTAGAGACGCCGGGGTGCCGGAATTTTCAACTGAAGGGGATCTTTAACGCGTCAGGAGGCCGCCGTAGCCATAAGTTAGGAATCATCTAGGCATTTACATGAAGTGGAAGTGGCAAACCACGAGAAACCACTTCTAGGATGGCTGAGATGAGAATCGAACCAACCCCTCTCGAGGCTGAGTGTATCCCGTTCCAACCCTCAAACCAAGCACTTGACAGGAGGGATGAGTAGTTCCGCCCCTTAAAACAACAATAACTAACTAACTAAAATTTCATGGCAGGGCCGGATATCGAACCTAGACCTTCGGGACGACAGCCAAAAATGCTAGCCGATACACCACGATATATTGTAAGTATCTCTTCGTGTGGTCCTTATTTTAACTACAGTTACTCATTAACTTAAATAAATACAAAATACATAGCATCTGACTGTGTTTAGCTCCGGTCAACACAATCCAATATTGCGGGTTCGCCTCCGTGTAAAACAGTAGTTAACACCACATAGGCTATCTCTGGTTACGAGGATAATCAAAAGTCATTTTCCCTAGTGGTCTACAGAAATATCAGTCCCTAAGTTAACAGGGTTAGATAAAGACTGCACGTCACTTTCGAATACACTCCAAAATAATGAGTTAAATCCAGTGGCGTAGCTAGGATTTACTTCTGGAGGGGGGATGAGCGTAGTCAAATATGAACTAATTGCGTTTTTGATTTTGTGTTTGTTGTTTTCAATTGTTTTCTTTTTGCTTTGTGGTTTTTGGTTTTGTGTTCGTTGACTGTTTTTGCTTTTTTTTGTTTGTTTACTGCTTTGAATTGGTTTTTGAATTTTTTGAATTTTTGGCCTATTTTCAATTTTGAAAAAATAGGCTTATGAGATCACCTTTTGTCTGTGTGTGTATGCGTGTGATGGTGTGTGTGTGTGTGTCCCCTAATAACTTCTAAACGGCTGGAGCGATTTCAATGAAACTCGGTAAGTTCATAGCACTATTCCGGACGAACCCGACCGTGCCCTTCAAATTTTGTTACGTCTCACCAATTCAACATGGCGGCTGTGCGAAGTATTTCACCAGCATTAAATATCTCCGAAACTATTACCGATATCACCCTGGAATTTTTTACGGAGATGAAGGGGACTACTAGAATTTCATCTATGTGACTTTTGAAAAACTGGTAACTACCAAACCAATATGGCGGCCAAGCGAAGTTGCGACTTTTAAATAGACATTTCTCGCGATTTAACCAACCAAACGCAATAAAACTAGGTACAGTATATGTTTATACACATTGCAATGCACGACATCTAACTTCGTTCAATTGTTTACATAACCACAAGATGGCGGATGGGCGAAATATTTCACCGGCGTTCTATATCTCTAAAACTATTAGCGGTATCACCCTGAAATTTTGTACGGAGATCAAGGGCACTACTGGAAGTTCATCTATAAGACTTTCAAAAACCGGTTAACTACAAAACGAACATGGCGGCCAAGCGAATTTGAAAATTTTAAAGAGACCTTTCTCGCGATTTAATGTTCCAAACGCAATGGAACTTGGTACAGGAAATGTTTATACACATTGTAATGCACTGGTATCTAATTAAGTTCAATTGTTTGCATAACCTCAAGATGGCGGCTGTGCGAATTTTAAAATTAAGTTTTTATTTCTTGTATCGTAATCATGCGATCGAAGTGAAAGTTTGAATAATGAACCTACGCAATCATTTTCCTTTAATGGGACATGACTCTATGGCCTATACATTTAACAATCCAACAAGGCGACCATCCGACAGCTCTGAATATCTACGAATCTATTATAGCAATCAAACTGATTTTTTTATGTTCATAGGGGCTATGAACTTAAGTTCACCTATTGGATTTTAAATAACCAGGTGATCACAAATCCAACATGGCGGCGACGCGAAGAATAAATATTCACATGGACGTTTCTCGCAATTTAACCATCCGAGTGCAGTGAAACTTGGTAGCCTACAGTAAATCCTTATACGAATGGTAATCCACTGGCATCTAATTTATTTCAATTGTTTCCATAACCACAAGATGGCAGCTGTGCGAAATTTTAAAATCTCGTTGTTACTTCTTGTGTCCTAAGCATGCGATTGAAGTTTGAATGCTACACGTACACAATAATCTTCATGTAACAGTACATAACTCTAGGACCTACATATATAAAATCCAACATGGCGACCATCCGAAATATTTAGTCGGTTCTCAATATCTACGAATCTATTACAGCAATCAAACTGAAATTTTGTATGTTGATAGTGGCAGTTAACATAAGTAGGATATATGAAAATAGGCTGTATAGTTCTTCACGGAACTACTTGTTTTGCTTTTCAATTTTGTTTTTGTGTTTGTTTTCTGCTTCTTATTTTGTTTTCTGCTTTTGGATTTTATTTTCTGTTTCGCCCATGTGTTTGTTTTTGTTGTTTGCTTTGTTCGGGTGGCAAAATAAGGCAATCAGTGAAAGCAATCCCACTCGTTTGATCTCGATAGCATTGCACCTTTCCATGTGCGGCCTAACACTAAGTATTTCACACATCAAAGGTAAATGTCCTCAAATTACAAACGTACATAATCCAATCGTTTGTCAACAATCCCAAAATAGCCTTTTCTTAATGAAAATGGCATCAAATTAAGTTTTCTTAAATTATTTGACTCGAGGGAGGGGGGAAATTGATCTCCCTAATTACCTCCCCCCCCCCCCCCCCCTCCGTAGCTACGCCACTGGTTAAATCCACAGAAATACTTCAGAGAACGAGAAACCTGATAGAAGAACTGTACGGCGGTAGCTTTTCTTTTTTTTTACAAGCTGTCTCTAATACAGTTTCAACATTAAACAAGATGTTCAGTAAAGAACATATAACCTACTTTCTTCTAAATGTATGGGTATAGTTATAACTAGGGCTCGGATCGATATGCTCGATAAAATCTCCAGATATGCTCGAAAACCATTTGTTTTATGCTCGATAGATATGCTCGAAAAAACATTATAAACCCATTATATGCTCGATAGATATGCTCGAAACCCCCATTATATGCGGTTCAATATGCTGAATATGCTCGAAAAACACCGTTAAAAACTATAGAAAGGAAAGTGAAACGAAAAAACCAATAACATACCTTTAAATACGAGCTTTATTTTCTAATTGTGTGTATGATACACTGCAATATACTTGCAGTGCTCTTATAAAAGATACAGTTTAAAAGATCATTTACAAAATGTTCAGAATTAGGCGAGTCAATGAAGTAGATCTGCATTGGTCTGTACAACAAGAATTTTTTCTATGTTTTCAGTTTTGAATGATTTTCTTAAATCAATCAATAAAAGTTTCAATGACGAGAACGACCTCACTAAAAGTTAAAAGCCGGCGGTTCCACCGTATTATTCCCACCAGATAGGCTTTTCAATAATTATTTCTGTTTTCGAACCTTAAGAATGGTCAGGGCCTGAATTTGGGGGGGGGGGGGATATTCGAAGAAGAACAAACTATTTAGATGAAAACCAAAATAATATGCTTTTATATGCTTCTATTCTGAAAACCGCGGTTTTTTGCATTTATATGCTCAATAAATTTCTATTCTGTTGGTCCCAGAGAGGTGAAAATACCACCGAAAGGCTTCTTTCAATGTGTACTATTCAGGAAAAAAATATGCAAATATGCTCGAATCCGAACCCTAGTTATAACTCTTTGTCTTTATCAAGTAGTATAATAGAATCATTTCTTGGTTGAAGACCTTACAAACTATTTACCTCCACCAATCACCAGAGCCTCAGAAAAACTGCTAACATCATTGAAGAAAAAAAGAGAAGACATACCTCAAGAATTTTATGGAACCAGACACATGTTCGACCGGACGTGGGCAACATCCAACTTTGAGTTGAGGCATGTGTTTACACGTCTGGCAGTCCATGGCTTGATCACCACCTTAATTGTATTAACAAATCTTTCCATGACCCTACTACAGTGACGTGAGTATAGTGATGTAAAATACCCAGGTATTTATAAATCGGCTAAATATCCAGGGTATATACTCAGGGTAAATACCCTATTTGGGTAAATACCTGGGTATTTTAGATTTTTCATTAAAAATCCTGTGTCGTGGTAAGATGAACCTTAAAGAGGGTACCGGTATGCAAACTATTCCACATTAACTTTTGAGATGTGTAACAACATTAGATAGTTAATAAAATATAATTTAATTAGAATTGGGACTTAAAAACAGAATTAGATCAGGAGATAAGATCCAATAGTTATAACCTGAAAAACTCAGGGTTATAATGAACTTGGCCGTTTTGCAAACATTGAGATTAAAGTTGGGGGAAATTTATTCAGAGCATTGGACAAGTTCCACAAAAGGTGTAATATACAGTTTTCAGCACACTGTATATGTTTTTCAGAACAGTTTGTAATATCATTAATATATAAAATAAATAATCAAATACCTAAAAAGACTAGTAAATAGAAAATTAACAGTTACACTAAAAAGGTTCTAAAAATAGAGGTCTTACTTTATTTAGGTTTAATGAAGCTTAACAAATGTATTAGGCTATTCATACATAATGAATCTCTTCAGGCTTAGGCCTATATCACAATTTACAATGAAAAATATCAATTGAGTAGTACAAGTACAACTTGGGTCAAATCAAATTCAAAGTACCCTACATCACAAGAAATACAACATATTTTGATGTTAAAAAAACACACACACAAAGTAATAAAATATTTTCTAATCTGAGTTTTGAAGGATCGATATTTTTCCTGATTTCAATTTAAGGCATCAAATACCTGTGTTTCAGTTCTTGTTTGTCCAACACTTCATCAACACATCAAAACGTATTGTACAAAGCTCAAAAAAACTGAAAATACCCTCATTTTGGGTATTTAAATGACCACTGGGTACATACCAAGGTAAATACCCAATTTATATTTACCTTCCCACTGGGTATTTACCCGGCCCACATCACTACGTGTGTATGCCAACTATGTGGACAAGCATTCGATGCGTATGGAAAGCCAACGGAAGGCAAACCAATAGAGTCCCACCTAGACCAGTCATGACATCTGGCGGAAACGTTTCGCATAAGATAATCCAAATAGGGCGAGTTCATTCTAGCGGCCATAATAGGAAACTCTTCAATTACAGCTGTTCCAACGCCCAGGCCGGTGCTCAGCTCACATCCAGTTGGTGCTTAGCCTCCAATAATAGAAAGCCTACTCAATCGCGGCGTTCTCTGCAACAACAGTGTCCTCCTAGCAGTGCGCGTATTGACCACTGCAGCGCTGATTCCCCACCCAATATTAGCATGTAATGGCATTGCTATCGCAAGGTAATACCAGCATAAATTAATATATAGACTATGTTTGCAGTACATGAACATAAGTTGTTGAGTAGAATGGAGTAAAATATAAGTGATGTTCATCTTTTACTAGTAGGAGTTCGTTTCATCTTCGGATTTCCCTTATATAGCACGCACAACTAACGAAACTAATGTCTGATTTGCACAAGACTACGGTACGGTTGCACTGAATACTTTTACTGGCGTCCCATAGACCTAGGGGTTCAGTGAAAAGGAACGACTTTTAACAATTTTTCTTGATTCTCTTTTCTCATAATTTGTTCTTCTTCTCAAGAAGTAGTCTCGGCGAAACTCATCTGTCATGTCTTAACATTGAGGATGGTGTACCATTTGTTAACTAGCTTCAAGAACTCGATAGTGCCTTCAGCATCCTGAAATTCTTTTATTCCGAACTGAGACCCATATTGCCTCAAGAACTCAAGGGCTGAAATAACATCCGAAGAGAAAATATCGACAGCTCTGCCCACATGCATTTTCTCAAAGGTTGTCGGGTAGATATGTTTGTGTGTCAGTCTTCTAACTAGTTTCACTTTCAAATCCTTTTGCAGGTCGTACAACTGCTTGATGAACCAACCAGATATGGGTTTCCCACTCGGTAGACGCGTGGGTTCGAGCCCCACCGTCGGCTGTCCTTGAAATGGTTTTCCGTGGTTTCCCATTTTCAACACCAGGCAAATGCTGGGACAGTACCTTCTGACAGGCCACGGCCGCTACCTTCCACATTCTTGCCCAGTTTCATTCATCTTCATCCATTCCATATCACATCCCGACGCGCAGGTCGCCCACGGGCGTCGACTAGAAAGACCTGCACTCGGCCTCTCAGGAGGCTACACGAAAAAAAAAAACCTTAAATAACTGCTTCTTCACGTCCAGTAATGCATTCCTTAAATTTTTCAATATATGGCATTGGTCATAAGACAGAAATAAATAAATTGCGTGAACTGTCCAAGGGATGTGGCACTACAGGTAGAGGTGTGCTACCCCCAGAAAGTAAGCGGAATAATTTCACATTTGTAGAATGATCATCTGTCACCACACGTACAACAATAAATGATGCCTTTTCCACTTTATCTATAACTTCAATAGTAAGTTGATGAAGTACTTCAGCTTTTAGGTCCCGAGTAAAAAAAGTATGCCACACGAATTTTAAAATGCGAAGCAAGTCCAACGAACACAAAGCACAGCAGTTTTGTTGCGATTTCTTTTTCTAGGCCTAAATCTTTTTCCAGTCCACCCATTGACACAAGTCCCTGTACTTCATCAGCTGGTTTACAGTAAAGCGCGCGTGGTTGGATAGCCATCTCATCTACAATAACTGAGCCAAATGTATTTATTCCCTCAGTAAATTTTGCTTCTTCGTGGAGTCTCTTCACTATTAAACTTGACACCATTACACCAGTAGTGCTTCCAACATAACGTTTGATGGTAGATTTAGAAGGCAAGCTTAACAGTTCGCTACTTCGTATAAATCGTTAACCTGCCGGGAACTTACTGTGCCAGATAATGCAATACCTGATAGTTGAGTCACTCCATCTAGGCTTCTTCTGTAGAAATACTTTAAGCTGTTCTTGTAGAAATTTTGCTTTTAAATTTCCTTCAGCACTCGAAACCTCAATTGCGTCCAAATTATAGTCAACCATATTTTTCTCTAGCCTGCTGATTCGTTGCTTGAGTTGCTTTTGGCGACCTTTAAGTGCAGATATTTTTTGTCTTGCACACCTTAGTGACCTACGCAGTGTTCGTAGTATCCTATTCCGTGAGTTCAATTGTCTCATATTTACTTTTGTTTGTGTAGACGCATCTTTCTTGACTAAATCATTAACATTTGAGATGGCAGGTGGGGGAACACCATCCAAAGCACAAGATTCAACCGCAACAAAGCCTGACTTGGGGGATTTTGTACATTTTAATGATACAGTTGATTTGACAATATTTCTTCTTGGCACTCACAGTTTAAGTTTCTTACTTGGTGGGTAGTCACTGAAAACGCTGGGCACCGCATTAGGTTTCAACCGCTTTACCTTTAATTCTGGTCTGTAGTCACATTCGACGAAGTGATTACTACACACGACGGAGCGGTCATTAGGGTTCCATAACTTATGCTTGGTATCACCTACACAATAGAAACAGAAGATTATTATATTGTTTGTTGTTCTATCATTAGTGGGGCTTGGACATATTGGTCATTTAGCTCCGTGTACTTGGGTATTGTAGAATCTGGGTCATAACCTGTGCAACTGAGGTGTCTGTAGTAGTGGGTGTATTTGTAATTCAGGTGATGATTGGGAAGTAGGTGGCCGCAGCCTTAAATTAGGAACAATCCGGGCATTGACTGGAGTAGAGGTGGGAAACCACGGAAAACCACTTCCAGGATGGATGAGATGGGAATTGAACCCACCTCATCTCGGTTTTACGTCATGAAGTTGAGTGTTCCCCGTTCCAGCCCTCAGACCTGAGTTAAATTTCTTGGCAGAGCCGGGAATCCAACCCGGACCTCTGGCCCGACAGACAAGAATGCTAGCCTCTACACGACAAGGTGGTCAGGAGATTATCATCATCATCAGAACTGGAGCAATAATAGAAAGTAACGTAATTTTCAGTCACATGGTCAACTTATGCTACATACCTTGTCTGCTTATTGCTTTAATCCATAATTTCTTTGTCGGCTCTCGACTAGGAAATTCATGAAAACTCGTTCCAGGAACATTATTTCTAGAGCCTTGTTTACAAAACGGAACGCAACAGTATACCATCTTAATAAAGTGGCCTTATTTCAGCTGGTACAATGTGTGTAAATACCGCCAAGTGAACGGTCATGTGGAGGGTATGCAGCGCCTCTAGCGGCAAACATAGCATCTGCAGGGGGACAGCTCCCAGAGGCCATTGGGCAGGCTTTTTATTATTGGAGGCTAAGATTGGTGGTGTTCGTCACCCTCATAGTTCATGTGGTTGCTGTTAGATGTCTCTCGTGCAGATGCCGTGGTGAATGTTGTTTTAATTAAATATATATTTTCCATTATAGTCTAATAGGCACAATATAATGCTTAATTTTATAACGTCTGAGTAATTACAAAACAATAAATATAAATACAATTCAAGCAACAACAAAAAACAACTCTGATAGGTTTTGAACCCCGGCCAAACGGGTGAAAGACTAACGCTTTACCACACAGCCAAACATGTCCACCGAAATTCATCGTTATCAATTGTCTTACATACAACGTCTTAGCAAATAATGATTTGGTCTAAACAATTTCTTCAGTGGTGTATAGGCCTATTTATTTTGATATAAAGCACTTCATACAACTCACATCAGTGAAATATAGGTCAGAACGAGAGATCAGCTGCCATGCTGTCTTGTAACCGAGACGGCTCAGCTTTTTTAAGTCACTTCTGCAGTATAATATTATAATATACACTTTTAATTTCGAACGGGCAGCATCCTTTAGAACAGTTTAAATCATTCTCGGTTCGATAATCAGAGCTGGTGGTTCCCAAGTTCCAAAGCTTGCATAATTCACACAGCCGCCATCCTGAAATGGTATAGCTGATGACCTCGTAGTTTGGGCACAAGACGCGTCCGATACGAAGGTATGTTTTTACCAAATTTGGTAGAGATCCGATGATTCGTTTGGTCGTAATTTAATTTTTGACCATTTGAGTGGCCGCCATTAAGTTTTGGTAAAGATGGCGCCAATATAAAACATGACACTGAGGTGCCCTTTGCTAGTGCTACCTCAGTACCAAATTTCGTTCAATTCGGTTTCATCGTGTTTCAATTGATATGGGAGGGAAAGAGGGGGGGGCAGATACACACACACTCAGACAGACACACAATTTTTTGGCCCTGTGTAGATGTCATAAGTAGGGCTCGGATTTTAGGTAAATAAATATATTTTTATGTAAATACATATTTTAAGCATTTTTTCTATAAATAAATAAATCCCTGCTTTTCACTTATTAGCACACTAAAAACATAATATATACATTTTTTAAAAATCATTTTGCTAGATCTTTCAGTTTATTGCATTTTTGTTCTGTGTTACTTCAATGGGGAAGAACCTGTGAGCTGTCTAGTCTTCATGCAGAGAGTATGTCACCTTGCAACAGTGTTATTCTTAACTTGCCGCACCGTGCCACTCACTGTGGAAGCCGGGGATTTCCTTGTCCATAGACATATTGCACCTAGTACTAGACCTCCCCTCCCGCAGCTACCTGGAACCAGTGTCACTCGCATGCAGTTTATTTCTGGCACTGTGAAGTTCTACGTTGCATAAAGTAGAAACAACTACAAGTTATCGTCTGTTCCAGAATTTAAATATAATTTTACTTCTGATGGAGGCGTTTTGTTCTGCCAACCATGTGGGAAAGCAATCGTGGCTGAACAGCGATCTCAAGTTACCCAACACCTCAAGGGCAAGAAACACATTGCCGCAGTTTCACGCCTTCAGAATAAGTGTTTCGCGATAATCGTCGGTCATTTGCGATGGACAACCTGAAGATGTATCTCTTGTGTATTGTAATGCTTCAGCAGTCAGTGAGGCATTGCATTCGTGAGTACTGCATATTGTTTACATTCACATTAATAAACTAAATTATAATTAAATATTTTTTTTTGTCACATATTTCAGGTATTTTTAATACATAAAAAATAAATATTTTCCCGATTTTTAGCACCTAAAAATCCGAGCCCTAGTCATAAGTCTACTTTCATTTTTTTGCAAAAATCGAAAGTAGGCTAAAAATCAATTAGTGCACTGCCACGTTCTCTATTGACAATACCTGCGAACTACTTCACAGAACGTATCCGCAGTAATTAAATCAGCGTTGCGGGAGTAACAGGTTAGGTTATTTGTAACGCCGTCACTACAGTAGTAACTGATGCTTTTAAGGGGTACCGAAGAGATAACAACAAAGTACATGTAACTCTAATGACGCTACTTTTAACAGGCATGAAATAACGAACAACGCTCCATCCTCTTGTAGATTATTCTGGTCAAGATCTTTGTTGAAGCATGATTAATCAAGCTGATTGTACGGTAATCTTCACATCTGTCAGCTCCTGCCTTCCTCGGTATATGGCTGATACCATTCCTCTTGAAATCAGAGGGTACCTCACCTGTCTCAAAGTTTACATACCGGGGAAAAACATAGTACTGATGCCCAGTGGCGTACGCATGATTTCCTTCTGGGGGGGGGGGTCATTAATATAATAGGGTAATTGTGTACATTACCGGTATTACAGGGACAGATGACCTTGCTGTTCCACCCCTTAAAACGACAGTCATCATCATGATTAAAATGATACTTTGATTAATATTCATAAAAAACAACAATTAAATAACCGCTCTCTTTGCATGAAAAATATTTTAGGTCTCATTTTTTCGACACAATAAAAAAATGAAAAGAAATTCTAAAAAATATGGACAACAGTAACTAAATATTGAGACTGAAACGATGCAGTGGTATCATCATGACCATAGTGACGTGGTTGCTTAAAATATTGATATTATGTTAGAGAAAAATAATGTTTTGCTCTCCGTGCTCCTACTGCAATTGCTATTGGCTCTCAAAATCTGCCTATCTTGATTATTTTACCTGTATCATTAATTGGAATAAATTGCAGAAACTCCTCTTTTATTGAATTACCTATAAGGAAACGGGCACACACAATTAAAGCAACCCGAAGCGACGTGAAAAGACTTACCGATCGCACACTTCAACAGCAAAACTGATCCATGGGTAGCTCCAACACTGCGAGTAGAGTGCAGGGCATTTATTAAGTGAGGAACATGACCACACCTAAGGTGTATGCGGGAGTTAAGACGCCTAACGAGCGATGCCGTAAAACAGGTGATAGATGGGACAATATATAGATTCAAGTAAAGGAATATCTCTAGCGGGGGGTTCAACCCTGAACCCCCCCCGTCGGTACGCCACTGCTGATGCCGTTTAGAAATGTTTCACCGTTTCAATATGGTAGCAAAAGTTACGTATCATTTCAGTAGCAAGCGCAGCCGCAAACAATCCGGGGGGGAGGGGGCAGGTTGCATATATTTATTTATTTGGAATTATTGTGTTTACAACAGGCATATACCTAATAAAAAGAAACACAGGCACATTTCGTTACACAATTCTATTAAACTATCATATAATTAACAGGCATAATTTCAAGATCTGTCTGTTAGGTAGTCAGCCCGAAGGCTGGTTGGATCCTCAAAAAGTACCGCCGTTATGTTATGTGGGTAGATACCCACAAAAACCCAAGGCAGCGCTATATTGAGGCGTACTAGGCAAGAAGAGGAGTGAGGTAGTTTGCCATTGCTTTCCTCACATAGTCAGAACAGCAGTACTAACCCTAGGGGTAGAACCTTTCACAGCATCCACTGGCACTTACTGATCCCTGAATGTCATTAAATTAATTCTACAATTAAATCTTGGAATGTTCGTCTGTTCGTCTTTTATGCGTTCATAAACCATTCATCCGATTGCGGTCAAATTTTGGTGAGTTGTTGTGCACACTCCCGGAATGGTTATAGGCATAGTTAATCCAATTTACAATATATAGCGCGCGAGTAGTTTAAACAAATGAGTGTTGGCGATGCGTTCATATAAAATTCATCCGATTGCGATCAAATTTTGGTGAGTTGTTGTGCACACTCCCGGGAAAGTTATAGGCACAGTAAATCCAATTTACAATAGATAGCACGCAAGAAGCTTCAACAAAATGGCCTGCGATTCGTTTCAACAAAGTCCCACATGCGTTCATATACCATTCATCCAATTGCCATGAAACTTGGGTGAGATGTTGTGTACGCTTCAGGGAAGGTTTCTGGCTTAGTAAATCCACCTTACAATAGCTACCGCACGAGTAGATTCAACAAATGGGCGACGACGCGCGAAGCGTTTCAACAAAGTCCCGTATGCGTTCATATACCATTCGTCCGATAGCGATGAAACTTGGGTGAGATATTGTGTACTCTCCACGGAAGGTTTCTGGCTTAGTACATGCATTTTACAATAGGTAGCGCAAGAGTAGATTTAACAAATGAGCGACGATATGCGAAGCGTTTCAACAAAGTCCCGTATGCGTTCATGTACAATTCGTCCGATAGCGTTGAGACTTGGGTGAGATGTTTACACTTCATGGAAGGTTTCTGGCTTAGTAAATCCACTTTACAATAGGTAGCGCACGAGTAGATTCAACAAAAGAGTGACGGCACGCGAAGCGTTTCAACAAAATCCCGTATGCGTTCATATACCATTCATCAATTGCGATGCAACTTTGTTGAGTAGTTGTGTACACTTACGTGAAGGTTTCTAACTTAGTAAATCTATTTCACAGTAGGTAGCGCACGAGTAGATTCAGCAAATGAGTGACAGCGCACGAATCGTTTGAACAAAATTCCGTATGCGTTTATATGCCATTCATCCGATTACGATGAAACTTTGATGAGTTGTTGTGCACGCTCCCACGGATGTTTCTAAAATAGTTAATCCATTTTACGATAGTTTAGAGGCAGTTAACAGAAACTGAAGAACAAATATTGTGTATCCAAAAGCATTTTAAGAAACAAAATTACAACGCCAACACCCCAGGGGTTCACAATTTGTGGGACGTGGGTTGGCGACCACGGGACCCTAGCTGAGTCCGACATTGCTTCCACTTACTTGTGCCAGGACCCTCTCTGTTATCTTTTCTCTCGACCTGCCTTGGTCAAGTCTTGTTCTATTCCGACCCCGACGGTATTAGGGTATCCGAGGCCTAGGAAGTCTTGCCTGATACCCTCCTTCTGCGAGGAGTCAGCCTTCTTTTTATTTTCATGTTATCTCCTGCCTTCTGCTCAAGGCCCTCAAGGAGGCAGGGTGTGTGTAGCCCCACCACTTCTGGTGCACCCTGATTAGTGCTACACCCTCAAGGGCTCACGTCTGGAGAGTTCGAGTGTTGGCGACCCCGAGGGCTTCCTGAGCTGCGTACGGTTTTCTCCTTCTTCCGTTGCCTTTAGGGCGGGCCCTCTCCTCTTTCCTCTCTGCCTTTCTTGGCTCTCCTTCCTTCCAAGTCCCTCAATTCTTATTCTTCGAGGGTTGAGGGCATTTCCTTTCCTCCTGTCTTTTATTTACATTCTTCTCCTTATTGTTTTCCATTTCCTCTCCTAGTTGTTAAGAGAGTAGATAGTTTTAGTTATAGGTTTCATTTGATAATCTTTCATTTTCATTATCACCCAAACCATTAGGGGCCGATAACCCAGATGTTAGCCCCATTAAAACACAACTATCATCGCCATCATCAAAATAATTCTGTGGCATGTACGGGTTCATGTGATCGCACAGCAGGCCAAAACACAGGAACTATAAGGTGCGTTCAAAAAGTAACAAGCCGGAGGCATAATTACAGAAACCAGTACCTGTATGTTAGAAGTATTGGCCCTGGCTGTTGAGGCACTTGTCCCACTGTGACACGAGGCGGTGAATGTCTGTCTCATAAAATTCCCTGGGCTGCGATGTGAACCAGTTCCGCACGTACAGCTGGACGTCGGCGTCCGAGGTGAATCGTTGGCCCCGCAGAGCCCTTTTCAGGGGACCAAACATGGCGTAATCACAGGGAGAGAGGTCTGGACTGTATGGAGGGTGGCCGAGAACCTCCCATTTGAATTTCTGCAGGAGTGCCGCGACTGTGTTGGCCGTATGAGGTCGTGCATTGTCATGGAGCGACCACGGCGGCTATGGCGTTCACTGTCACCCGGCGGTCCTGGGTAATGAGTGCATCAACCAGCTGGACGTTGTCATCGGTAATGCAGGGGGGAGGCATCATCGGCTAACGACACCCGTCCTTCCCTGAAGCGCTTGTGCCACGCCTTGACCCTTGCAAGGGACATGCAGTGTTCGCCGTACACTTGTGACATTCGGCGATGAATATCCGTTCACCCTACTCCTTCCGCTGTCGGTTGACGCCTCCATGTCACTGTTTGCAATGCGACTGGCAGCGTTGGACGATTGATGCTTGCTGCTACTCGCTTTGTATCGTCACGTGACGTGCACGCGTGCCCTCTAGCGACAGGCTGTGACCTTCCACGCTATGGTCGGAACCACACCTCGTTACACACGCCACGATTAGCCGATGTCGTCACCGGTTTGCGCATTCCAGCCTCCAGCTCGTTACTTTTTGAACGCACCTTATATATGTGTAGCTGAATAAGTCACTGTTGGTTGCTAATGAATGTTCATTGTATAATTGAATAGCACTTATTATTGGGGAATGTTTATACTGTTCAGTTCTAGTTCTTGGGCAGTAAAATGTAATAAACTTAGGTCAAGTTGAGGGAGGTGGGACACGTAAATTAAACTGTGATATTAAATACGGACTATACAAAAGGTTATTGAATACTTTGAAGACAAAAACAAGAATTGCAAATTTTCGTCTGTTAGCCAGATGTTTAGAATTCAGGTAACTTAGAAGATGTCCATAGCTATCATATTTCGGATAAATACCCGTGATTTTATACTGCAGATATATTTAGGAATGTATTCTGAACCATTTCAATTTCACGAATGTGGTTCAAGTGCCAGGGATTTCAAAGAGCCTACTGGATGCATATTCTGGTTGGTTGGTTCTTAAGTTTAGGGGCTGCGACAACGCGGTCATGTAGCCCCGTGTACTTTGGGTGTGTGTGTAGACTCTGTCTGATAACCGGTGTTAATTGTCATGACTGTATTAGTGTGTGGTATCTGTTTTTTTTAAATTTAAGTACAAACTTCAACTTAGAATTTTTCAAATAGATCCTACTTTTGCCGCCAAGCACCACCGTCAACGACTACTAGGCCAAGTTCAGAACTTAGCTACTAGACGCCACCGCAGTCGGCTCTTGACAACGAACGTAGAAACCTAAGAGCTTCACACAGGTGTAATTAGTGGAAGGTTTTTAACATGCCATAAATCTATAACATGGGACCACCGGCTTTACTTCGCCTCCGAAGGAAGGCATACGGAGGGATTTTTAACGCTCTTAAAAAATTCGACGGCTTCGGCCGGGTTTGATGCATATTCTAATCTGCTTTTAACAAAATATGTAATTGAACGAGAACTTTATACTCTTTGCGTTGACAAAATCTTTAGAATTTCTTCTTAGAATTCACCCTTGCCCACGCTAACTTTCACTTTCGATTCACAGTTTATTTACACAGGTCATTGTTTGAGCCTTCAGTCTTTTGACTAGTTTGATGCAGCTCTCCATGCCTCGCTGTTCTAAGCTAATCGTCTCATCTCTACACCTTATATCCGAAACAATCTTCCTCTACAGTTCTTGTCCTCGACCCTTCCTTCCATAACTAAGCTAGCTATACCTGAGTGTCTTAGTACGTGTTCTACCAACCTATCTCTTCTCTTCATTAGCAGCCACCAAAAACATATCTCCTCTCCCACTCGTCATAAAACCTCTTCATTTGTTATTCTAACTACCCATCTTGTCTTCATCAATCTCCTGTAACACTACATTACAATACTCCTCTTTCTGCTGCACTAACAGTCCAAGTTTCACTTCCATAGAGCGCCACGCTCCAGACAAAGGCTTTCTAAAATGACTTCCTAACACCTAAATCTAAATTTGATGTCAGCAGATTCATAATTTTGTTGAAATACTTTCTTTGCCAGAGCCAATCTACATTTGATATCCGCTTTGCTTCGTCCATCACTAGTATATCTATTGGAAGCTATTATATAAAAGTCTAGTTGTGTCTGTTACTCTTTCACGCAAAAACTACTCAACCGAATTAGCCGAAATTTTGCATGACCATGGTTTATATAGCAGGGAAAAACATAAGAATGTTGCTGTTTCACCGTTCCAATATGGTGGCAAAAGTCACGTTTCATTTCAGTAGCAGGTGCAACCGCATACAACCCAGTGATTGCATATATTCACTCTTGCCCACACTCCTCGCTACCAAATTCTTGCTTTCAATACAGAGTTTATTTACTCAGGTGAAAACAACAAAAGTGTTCGTAGTGTAAGATACACACACAAGTACAGGGTCTTTCATATAAAGTAAGAACGGCGAGCGGCAGTTTTGTCATTCGCTGCTGAAGCCGGCTTGGCCAAGCTTGTGATGCGCCACGGCCCCCTGCTGTAGTATTGAAAGCGCGCGCATTGTACAAACTTGACCTTGCAATAAGCGTGCAGGTGTTGTCAGTCGCCAGTCTGAACCACAGCTGCTAACATATTGAGACAGTTATCATTGCAACATCGTATTTTTGTATGTAAAATTTATTTTAATTACGATTCGGCTCGGCGGGTACGTGATGCATTTGTTCAGCAATTTCCTGATGAAGTGCCACCTTCACTAGCACAGATTCACGTAGTTGTAAATAACTTTGACACTACCGGTTCAGTGCTCAATAAAAAACACAAAATAAAAAATCAGAAAAAAATACAGTGACATGACTCACTCGCGTCAGCCAAAATGTGGTTACCAGATACAATGCCTGCATAACCCAGGAAGGACGTCACTTCCAGCAACTTTTATAAGGTAATATTTCATACAGGATTGTACACACGCTTAGAGCAGGGGGCCACGGCTCGCTATAAGCTCGGTCAAGGCCACCACACTAGCGGATAACAAACCCGCCGCTTGGCGTTCTTACTTTATATGAAAGACCCTGTATATTGTACCTGTACGAAGGACGGATAGCAAGCTATAGTATAGTAAGTCCTGAGGATTAAAAACCTTTAGTCAATTTTAATTTGTACTGTTTATTGTAGCGGTCCTCAGCGCAAATAATGTGAATAGAAAATCAAGACTGACAGTACATGAAAAATTTTACCATAAAAGAAGGTTGTTCTCAAAACATTTCTAATAAATTACAGATTTCGTTGGTAAAAACAGAGATGATGACAAGTGATCAGAAATACACTAAGAAAATAATAAAAACAAATTATGGGAGCATCAGGGTCACCGACCGATTTAAATATCTAGGAGAAATAATTAGTAGCAATGGGACGGATAAATTGGCAATTGAGAACAAAAAAGGGAAATTGGAAAGATTAAATGTTTGTACAAAAAATATATACAATAAAAAGAAGCTGTCTATCAATGCAAAATTACGACATTTTAATACAGTTGTTAGACCAGTCTCCTTGTACGGCATGGGAACTACAAATATAACCGGAATGGAGAATTTGCTCAAGATAGAAAGAAGAATTTTAAGAAGGATTTATGGTCCTAGGAAAACACAGGAAGGTTATAGACTGAGATCCAATGCAGAAATGTATAGTAAAATCGACAACCTTGAAGTGATGATCAGAAAACGGCGACTTCAGTTCTACGGACATATGGTCCGCATGGATTGCTCAAGGTTAAACAAACAAATTGTTGATAAAATCTGGAACTATAAAGGGCAAGGAGGCTATGTAAAACAAATGAAAGAAGAACTTCAAAAATTCAAAATTACTGAAGAAGATTGTCTAATTCGAATAGAGTACCAAAAAAAAATGGCCTCAAAATTCTTGTCGGGGAGAGGAAGAATCTCATCAGAGGAGAATGGACTGCTGAAAGAAGAGCTGCGCAGTCGACCAGGATGAAAGACTTCTGGGAGGGAAAGAAGGAAACTAGACCTATAAAGAAGTGATATTTGCGTGGTCCTTGTTGGCCTGTCCGGGTGTATAGGCTATATAAATTAATAGTCTAAAAGCTAAAATACTAAAACACACATACACTAAAATTTAAAATAACAGATATGTGACAAAATATATGTTAATTCGAAAGAAATAAATATTCCAATCTTAATATTAATATTGCCCTATCTACAGATTGGGATATTTATCTCGACGATGGGCTATCTTTTCACAGCTTCTTCACATTTGTACTTGATCATAACCACTCTGACAAATTCTGTCCTAACCTCAAAATGTTTGTCTACATAAGATCCACACCACTGTTTCCTTCTTCAAGCTGGTAAGGTTTCATATCAAGATTTATTACTTTCGAATTAACATGTTTTTGTAACAGATCTGGTTTTTTAAATTTTAGTGCATGTGTCTTTTAGTATTTTAGCTTTTAGACGATTAATTTAAGTAACTAGAAATATTTCTGAGAACAACCTTCTTTTATGGTTAAATCTTTCATGTCTTGCTTTTCTATTCACATTATTTGCGCTGAGGAAGGCCTCACTGTGGCCGATTCTGGTACAATAAAAAGTACAAATTAATATTGACTTCAGATTTTTAGACTAATTTTCACATTTTGCAAAAATGAGGAAAAAGTAGACTTATGAGATCGATCCGGGAAAATGTGTGTCTGTCTGTCTGTGTCCCTATCAACTCCTAAACGGCTGCAGCAATCGAAACAAAATTTGGTAGGAGTAAAGATCTATACCTGAATATCTCAATGCCGTATTTGAAAATGATGTCAGTGCTACCAACTACTGAACAATCGCAATTGAAATTTGAGCTCCATGTAGGATATCTTGGAAGGTATGAATGGGAGCTATTTTAAAATTGGCACACGTATAGATAATAATATTTCAGTTTAATTTCTAGGAGGCCATACATGGCAGTGTTGCCAAAATGATTATAAGTCTGCTGATAGGTCCAATTTTTAAATGGATATAACTTCTACACTATCAATTGGAATTCAACCAAATTTCGGATGTGCTATGTGTACATAACCAGATATGACTGAGCGTATTCTTAAGAGCCAACAGGGCTGCCAACTGTTAATAAATACTCTGGATTTCTTTTATCCAAACGCCAATATATGAGAAAGAATGCAAGCCGACAGCTTTAAACTAGACACACTTATAGTACCTGACATTCTATATTAATTTGGAGTACTACCAACATGATTGTAAGCCTGCTGATAGGACGAATTTTTAAATACATCTAACTTCCATACTATCATTTGGATTTCAACCAAATTCTGTATTCTGTACCTAAAGAGATGGAAGTAAGAATATATTCAGTCACTAGGGCTGCAAACTGTAGTGCTCTATTAAGCTACATTATGCCAGGTACACAGTATTTCGAAGTAACTAGAAATTTCGATATTACCAACGTAATTTCGTCAATATTCTAGATAGATCCATATAGATTAATCATTGGCATGAATCTTAAATTTTAAGAAAAGTAGGCTCTTTAGTTCGTCACGGAACTTCTTGTTATTCTTCAGGACTTATTATACTTCTTCAATAAGGAACAGGGATAACGTGGTCCTTTTCATGTCAAATTCTATAATATAATATAATATACCACAGTTGATATAGAATATGGTAATACAAGTGTAACACAAGAAGACCCCTTCCATCGTTCGCCCGGTCACTTCAAAGCGCATTTCACAGTTTTGTGAGCACCAAAGTGTGTGAGGTAAAAGCATTCACTAACGTGTTATGAATACGCTATCTTGCACATAACGAACAATGTGGAGGGGTCTCTTTTCCCTCTTGTAAGCCGACCACGTGTGAATTCTTGCTAATGGAACTACACAACCTGTAAGCTATATATATAAAGTCTCAACATCTCCCCACCCACCACCCAAACAACTCAGTTTAAAGGTAAAGTGTATGTTAAATACAGTATATACACGTCCCTTTTAACTACCCTGGCTTTTAAAGACGCCACTCTTGGATTTGTTTGGTCAGTACTTGGGAAGGTTTTAATGCTTAACTAAAGTAGGATCAGCGCTATAGTCCGCATTATCTTATATAAGTTACTAAAGCGGCCCATAGACGGTCGATATTACTGTACAATATAGATTGCACAATATTTTGACGATTACCCCTAGACGTTCAATAATATTGTGCAATAATTTTGTGTGCGCAATAACTTGAATCGTGTCAAGGCAATATTGAAGGTTGTGCAATATTTTGCACAAACACGAGCACAGACATACAACCTCAATGGCAGTATATTGTGCAACCTCCACACAACGGCAAAATCAGTCTCCACCAGAGATGTTGGATACTGAACTGTGTTTTGTTTTAATTGCTGTGGGCGTAGGTGCGAAACAGAAGTCAGGAAGGAAAAGAAGGGAATGGGCCAAACTGTGGTTTATTGATCGGGAGAATTATACCCACGAAACGTTACTCAATGAACTGAGAATCATTGAACCTAATGATTTTCGCAACTTTTTTTTACGGATGGACGGAGAATTATTCAATGCACTCCACGCATTGGTTACTCCTCATCATCGCGAATATGTTTCAATTTTTGCGGAAGTTGGTGCGCAAATAATTTATATTTTTACCGCATGCTGTTTGTCCGTGTCTGGGTATTGTTCTCGGTATTTTTCTAAAAGAGCACATCATACTGCTCCCCCTCTTTGGCACGATTACTGTAATCCTTGCACTTCACATCCCAAAGAGCCGGAAAGCCATGATACACTTCAATAAATTCTAAAATAAATTGTTTTTCTGCATTCTTGTCACCCATGACGACCCGAACTCGACCACTTTTGGATACCAACTGGCGGGATATTGCGCAATACTGCCAACAGACAACACAATATTTTCCCTTTTGCACAATATATTTTTTCAGCTTTTTGAAAATCACTCAATATATTGCACAATCTTTCAATATCGTCTACACACGGTCAATTGTATTGCACAACCCGAAATATTGCACAATAATATTGACCGTCTATGGGCCGCTTAAGAATGCTACGGTACCTTACCATTTTTCCCCATCACTACAAGCATTTGGTAGTGATTATATCGTCCGCGTTATCCTAAGTAACTGACTAACAATGTAACCTTACCATTTGTCCACTAAAATACAGAGTAGTCGGGACATGTCGACCCAGACCAGACCCAGATCAAGGCCTTCACATTGGTCACTTGAATAGAGAGTCGGGGTATGTGGACCCAGATCATGGCTTTCACATTGGTCACTTGAATACAGAGTCGGGGCATGTGGACCCAGATCATGGCTTTCACATTGGTCACTTGAATACAGAGTCGGGGCATGTGGACCCAGATCATGGCTTTCACATTGGTCACTTGAATACAGAGTCGGGGCATGTGGACCCAGATCAAGGCCTTCACATTGGTCACTTGAATAGAGAGTCGGGGTATGTGGACCCAGATCATGGCTTTCACATTGGTCACTTGAATAGAGAGTCGGGGCATGTGGACCCAGATCAAGGCCTTCACATTGGTCACTTGAATAGAGAGTCGGGGCATGTGGACCCAGATCAAGGCCTTCACATTGGTCACTTGAATACAGAGTCGGGGCATGTGGACCCAGATCAAGGCCTTCACATTGGTCACTTGAATAGAGAGTCGGGGTATGTGGACCCAGATCATGGCTTTCACATTGGTCACTTGAATACAGAGTCGGGGCATGTGGACCCAGACCAGACCCAGACCAAGGTTTTCACATTGGTCACTTGAATAGAGAGTCGGGGTATGTGGACCCAGATCATGGCTTTCACATTGGTCACTTGAATACAGAGTCGGGGCATGTGGACCCAGACCAGACCCAGATCAAGGCTTTCACATTGGTCACTTGAATAGAGAGTCGGGGTATGTGGACCCAGATCATGGCTTTCACATTGGTCACTTGAATACAGAGTCGGGGCATGTGGACCCAGATCATGGCTTTCACATTGGTCACTTGAATACAGAGTCGGGGCATGTGGACCCAGATCATGGCTTTCACATTGGTCACTTGAATACAGAGTCGGGTCATGTGGACCCAGATCATGGCTTTCACATTGGTCACTTGAATACAGAGTCGGGGCATGTGGACCCAGATCATGGCTTTCACATTGGTCACTTGAATACAGAGTCGGGGTATGTGGACCCAGATCAAGGCCTTCACATTGGTCACTTGAATAGAGAGTCGGGGTATGTGGACCCAGATCATGGCTTTCACATTGGTCACTTGAATACAGAGTCGGGGCATGTGGACCCAGACCAGACCCAGACCAAGGCTTTCACATTGGTCACTTGAATAGAGAGTCGGGGTATGTGGACCCAGATCATGGCTTTCACATTGGTCACTTGAATACAGAGTCGGGGCATGTGGACCCAGATCATGGCTTTCACATTGGTCACTTGAATACAGAGTCGGGGTATGTGGACCCAGATCATGGCTTTCACATTGGTCACTTGAATACAGAGTCGGGGCATGTGGACCCAGATCATGGCTTTCACATTGGTCACTTGAATACAGAGTCGGGGTATGTGGACCCAGATCATGGCTTTCACATTGGTCACTTGAATACAGAGTCGGGGTATGTGGACCTAGATCAAGGCCTTCACATTGGTCACTTGAATACAGAGTCGGGGCATGTGGACCCAGATCAAGGCCTTCACATTGGTCACTTGAATACAGAGTCGGGGCATGTGGACCCAGATCAAGGCCTTCGCATTGGTCACTTGAATACAGAGTCGGGACATGTGGACCTAGATCAAGGCCTTCACATTGGTCACTTGAATACAGAGTCGGGGCATGTGGACCCAGATCAAGGCCTTCGCATTGGTCACTTGAATACAGAGTCGGGGTATGTGGACCTAGATCAAGGCCTTCACATTGGTCACTTGAATACAGAGTCGGGACATGTGGACCTAGATCAAGGCCTTCACATTGGTCACTTGAATACAGAGTCGGGGCATGTGGACCCAGATCAAGGCCTTCGCATTGGTCACTTGAATACAGAGTCGGGGCATGTGGACCCAGATCAAGGCCTTCACATTGGTCACTTGAATACAGAGTCGGGGTATGTGGACCTAGATCAAGGCCTTCACATTGGTCACTTGAATACAGAGTCGGGGTATGTGGACCCAGATCATGGCTTTCACATTGGTCACTTGAATACAGAGTCGGGGCATGTGGACCTAGATCAAGGCCTTCGCATTGGTCACTTGAATACAGAGTCGGGGTATGTGGACCCAGATCATGGCCTTCGCATTGGTCACTTGAATACAGAGTCGGGGCATGTGGACCTAGATCAAGGCCTTCGCATTGGTCACTTGAATACAGAGTCGGGGTATGTGGACCCAGATCATGGCTTTCACATTGGTCACTATAATACAGGAGTCAGGGTATGTGGACCCAGATCAAGGCCTTCGCATTGGTCACTTGAATACAGAGTCGGGGTATGTGGACCTAGATCAAGGCCTTCACATTGGTCACTTGAATAGATAATCGGGTCATGTGGACCCATATCATGGCTTTCTCATTGGTCACTTGAATACAGAGTCGGGGCATGTGGACCCTGATCATGGCTTTCTCATTGGTCGCTTGAATACAGAGTCGGGACATGTAGGGCTAAACCCAGATCATGGCCTCCTCAATATGGCTCGTCTACGCAAGCATAGCCTCATTATATAACTTTCAGGTCTGTGGTTTTTATAATAGCCGTACACGAAATAGCAATGACTCTGATTGGCTACATCCAATTTGATTACAATCCTAATTCTCTCGACGGGGCAAATCTATTGAGGAGGGCATGCTTTCTGGGTCCAGCTAATCAGAATAGCTTCGTACATATTCTGACTCTGTATTATAATGACTCTAATATCACTTAGACTACGGTATTACTAGTTAAATCTCAGTACTTAACCCGCGCGTGGATAAAAATGAACAAGAAAGAGAGAGAGAGAGAAAAGAAGAAATCCAATTTTAAAAAAGCGGAAAAAAGCAAAGCAGTAAAGAGAAGGAAGCTTGTTACAGCTGACCTAGGACACGGTAATTTTCTCCCATCCCGCTTATATTAAAAAAGGGAGCTCTGCTCCAGATTAGACATAAATAAACCTTATACAGGACTAGATTTGCATGAAAACCTCATTATGATACTCTTCTACAGCACAGAGCATGCAGGATAATATGTTGTTTTAAAGAAAGAAAAAAATCATACACCCCCTCCCCCCCCCCCCCCCCCCCCATCCCCAGTAGTAATGTTATTAGAGTTAAAGAACTCAGCGTGGTACCAACTTTAAACTAATATTCAAACTTTAATTACTTTAAGCAAGGGGGAATATGAAGGAAATTTGATAGTAATTAAGTTCTCCTAGGCCTATAAAACGACAGGTCTCAGTGGCGAGTATTGTAATTTGTCCCGTATTAACGTTGTTGAATATCAAGGTCACTGAAACGTAACAGACTGATGTCTATAAAAAAAAAGAGCATCCAGCGTTTAGAAAAGTCTGTGGGTCTTATGGGCTTTTACTTTTAACGGACCCCCCCCCCCCCCTTCTCTGGTTTTGTTACCTCACCTTTTATCATGAAGGAACTCTGAACACATATATTTTTCGTCATCATAGCTTCCTACAATTATTTACCAATTGATTACCTATGTTATTGCATACAAGTATCGTTTATATTACGTCTTAGTAATTTAAAAATTTGCGGGGTTAGCACGCTGGAAAGAAGAGCCTCGTCCTGTGCTGCATGCTCGCCCGGAGTGGAGCAAGTGCTCAGTTTCGCCGACAACATAAGTTCTGAAGCACTATCCGTCATTGTGTTGTTGTTGTGTGTCTGTTTTATTTTCTGTTCGATAGAATCAAGGCTGCCGACAGTTGGGTTCGAACCCACTATCTCCCGAATGCAAGCTCACAGCTGCGTGCCCCTAACCGCACGGCTAATTCACTACAATATTACAAATATTAATCTAAACAAAACAGTAAGAATAAAATTGAATGAAACTAAATTACAGCCTAACTAATAACTGAAGAGGTGATGATCAACAGTATTGCTGACGTAAAAATTGTTAGCATCGTCAGCATACATCCGAGAAGGAAGGAAGAGTTGTGCTCTCGGCATCAGTCTGTCAATCAGTAATGCGTCATATCACAACGAAATGAATATCGTTATTGGTTCTCTTCGCGTACGGTATCCTTAATACTGGTCCAATCCGTTAACACCTGCAAAACTGCTCATTCCTGGGCGTATTCTATTTCAGGTAGCTGCTGGGGTTGTGTTGTCTCGCTAACTTATGCAAGGGCAGTACTCATAGCGGATGAACATAACATATGACGTCAGCGCTACCTCTGCCTAGAGTTAGCAACACTGTCGCCATAAGGCTCCACAGTCTTTTCTAAACGCTGGATGCTCTATAGAAACAAACACGATAAACACTGTATCACAACGACAGCATACAGATGATAGTTTCAGGGAGTCGACAGATATTCACTTCGACTCTTCAGGCACATGTCCCAAGGCTGAAAGAGTTCCCCTATTCCCTTCGCGAAGAAGGACGATCAGTTCGTAGAGAAGGACATTTCAAGCAAACTAATAGAACATTGCACAGTTCTTTTTACACGGTGTGTTAACGTCGTCCACAAAAAATAATAACACTCATGTTTCTGCCATGGTCCTCTCACGCTATGGCTCAGTCTTCCCAAGTATAATATTGCTACGCAGAGAATACCTTATATTCGACCACGGCCTCCTCGAATACCCCACTATGACACTAGTCACGCAGTAACATATACAATAGGAGGCCATGGAAGTCTGCGACAGTCGCTCTAGCTTGACCGTAGCCTAAAACACAAGTCACTGTCTTCCCGCAGTACGCATTGAAGCCGCTAGCCCATGGAGTACCAAAGCGCTCTCATTAGCTCGCTGCGTTAAGGGAACCAGGTAGTGTGGAATGAACGAAAATAGTATTTTTAGTTTTTAGGTTCAAAAAATTCTCCATTATTTCCCGATTGCACCAATATATAACAAGAGTTTAGTGCTTTTCAGTCGGTCAACACGAATGTACCCAAAAGAGCTGGGTTATGCCCCAATCCTGGAATGTATGCCTCTCACCAAGGCGGTCCGGGTTCGATTCCCGGTCATTGCATGTGAGATTTTCAAAGTGAAATGCCATGTCCTGTGGTTCGGATTCCACGTAAAAAGGAGGTCCCGTGGCTCATGATCTCGAGATTAACGGTTACGTTAAACTACAAGCTTACTTGCTTGCTTTATAATCCTGGAATAAATTACATGAGATTAATAAATATATAACACAGCCTAGGTATAGAAACCATATTTGAGGTCATTATTGATATTTTAATGTAACCATGCATAGGCCTACGTCAATTACAAGAAACGACTGAATCTTTAACCTTAATTTTCTCAAGATTTAACATTTTTGATATTTTGGACCTTTTTCTCAGGAACCACATGGCTGATCAAGTTGAAATTTTCTGGAGTTATAGATGCTTATAAACCAAAAGCTGCGGAGTAAAATGGAAGTAATCGAAAAAAAGATAAAAACAATAAAGATTAAGAAAGAACTCATATAAAGTCTAAAAGATATTGACGAAATCAAAAATTCATAAAATCGAAACCAAATAATAACAATAACTTTGCTTCACAAATGAATCAATAACATTAGATTATGAATTATAGATTTCACCCAATTATCTATTTTAACATAAGAGAAAAGGGTATCAAAATAGAAGTACTCTTCAAAACTTTTCAGAATTTTCAAATGTTCATTATTTTTCAAATATGTTTTCAATTTCTATAATTCACTATCAAAACACTACCACGGATGTTGCTGATAACTTGCAAAAATCTCAAGTTTCTAGTTGTCATGGTAATCTAATAACAAGGGTTTTATTAAACAGTTGCATTGTTGGCTAATCTACACTACCCGGTTCCCTTAAAGCGACATAGTATGGCCCGGCCCAGCCCGTGCGATGACGTCACGGGCCGCTAGGTTCGAGACTTGACAATCCCAGTGAAGTCTGGTGTCGAAGCAGCCCATGGGCCGGGCCGCTGCGCAGGACCCTGGCAGATATTCACTTCTACTGTTCAGGCTCCTGTCCCAACCCTGAACAAGTTTCTCTATACCTTCCGCGAAGAAGGACGTAGGTTGCTGGTAAAATCACTCATCCACAGCTTCACGAACCGCTTGATCACTGGTGAAATGCTTATCCTTCAGGAACTTCTTCAATGGACCAAACCCATGATAGTCGCAAGGAGAATGGAAGTGCGTGCTGTCGAACGCTATGAGTTGAACACCAGCGCCCAATCATTTGACGAGACATGTTTCCGATATTCATCCCCGCCTACAGAGAGTCTATGGGCGCTGGTGTTCAATGTTTAGTGCAGGAAGTCCGATCTGGGCGACCCTCCAACTCCACGACTACACAAACGTCGACCGAGTACAGGATATTGTGTTAGGCGACAGGCGTTATCGTGCTGCTGGAAGTCATTTTCCTAGTATTGCTTTAGTAATCGAAATTTAATGCTTTTCAGTCGGTCAACACGATTGTGATGGTTGTTTCGCTTAACCTAAAAGAAAATCAAATACAAGAGATTAATAAATATTCACTTGGATGACTAGTTTTGATCGTCAAGCGATCATCATCAGATACTTCACACTTAGGCTACTTATTAAGTTAAATCTATTCTACAAGTATGTGGGTGATGGTGTTCAATATACACTTATTTATAGTGATGCTATCGTTACTTCCGACTTGACGTTTCAGTGCCATGCTAGAGCTACAATTATATGTGACGTCCGAATATTGCAGACCGCCTTGACAACCGCTGGATCGCTTCCCACCGCGACAGACCGCTTTCTGTGTAACCGAGCCTTAGAGATTGGTCTTGCAACATAATGGTTTTTAAAGAACACTTACTAGCCGCTACGAGGTGGATCGGAAAAGTTTCATGAGTAAAAATGCGTAAACCGTCGCCAACAAGGAAGGAAGGAAGCAAGCAAGCAAGCAAGAGGAGAGGGACAAGATGAAGCACACAATAAAATGGTAAACAATATTACTGGGATGGAGGCAGTAGAATCTCTTGGGACAGGTAGAAGACGCCGTTATGTGTGACTCCCCGTATTGCAGGGAGGGATGGGAGAGAGTGTAAACTATAACATCCTTTCTGCCGTATATCCACACCGTTGGACAGGCAAGGCTTCGAGCCCCATCCCGGTCCCTACATTGTTTTTAAGAACGAAAGAAGCGAGGTTACCTGCCCTGCGTAACACAGTACCTTACAAATACAAGTTATTATTTATATAACAAACAAAAATATATAACTTCGAATTTAAAACAGAAAATTTAAAAATCCTCTTGGCACGCTGGAAGGCGCTGGTCGATTACACTGGGCAAAGAAAAATAGGCCTATATCGAATTCACTAATTTTTAGCCTATTTTCAATTTTGAAAAAAATAGGCTTATGAGATCACCTTTTGTCCGTGTGAGTGTGTGCGCGTGTGTGTGTGTGTGTCCCCCCCCCCCCTAATAACTTTTAAGCGGCTGGAGCGATTTCAATGAAACTCGGTAAGTTCATAGTACTATTCCGGGCGACCTCGACCGTGCCCTTCAAATTTTGTTACGTCCTACCAATCCAACATGGCGGCTGTGCGAAATATTTCACCAGCATTCAATATCTCCGAAACTATTACCGATATCACCCTGGAATTTTTTACGGTGATAAAGGGAACTACTACAAGTTCACCTATGTGACTTTTGAAAACCTGCTAACTACAAAACCAACATGGCGGCCACGCGAATTTGTCGACATTTAAATAGACGTTTCTCGCGATTTAACCAACCAAACACAATAAAACTTGGTACAGTATATGTTTATACACATTTTAATGCACCGACATCTAACTTGGTTCAATTGTTTATATAACCACAAGATGGCGGATGTGGGAAATATTTCACCGGCATTCTATATCTCTGAAACTATTAGCTGTATCACCCTGAAATTTTGTACGGAGATAAAGGGCACTACTGGATGTTCATCTATAAGACTTTCAAAAACCGGTTATCTACAAAACGAACATGGCGGCCAAGCGAATTTGAAAAGTTTAAATAGACCTTTCTCGCGATTTAATGTTCCAAACGCAATGAAATCTGGTACAGGAAATGTTTATACACATTTTAATGCAGTGGTAAGTAATTTAGTTCAATTGTTTACATAACCTCAAGATGGCGGATGTGCGAATTTTAAAATTAAGTTTTTATTTCTTGTGTCGTAATGATGCGATCGTAGTGAAAGTTTGAATAATGAACCTACGCAATAATTATCCTTTAATGGTACATGACTCTATGGCCTATACATTTAACAATCCAACATGGCGACCATCCGAAATATTTAGACGGCTCTGAATTTCTACGAATCTATTATAGCAATCAAACTGATTTTTTTATGTTCATAGGGGTTATGAACTTAAGTTCACCTATAGGACTTTAAATAACCTGGTGATCACAAATCCAACATGGCTGCGACGCGAAGTATAAATATTCACATGAACGTTTCTCGCAATTTAACCATCCGAGTGCAGTGAAACTTGGTACAGTAAATCCTTATACGAATGTTAATCCACTGGCATCTAATTTATTTCAATTGTTTGCATAACCGCAAGATGGCAGCTGTGCGAAACTTTAAAATCTCCTTGTTACGTCTTGTGTCCTAATCATGCGATTGAAGTTTGATTGCTATACTTACACAATAATCTTCATGTAACAGTAGATAACTCTAGGACCTACATATATAAAATCCAACATGGCGACGATCCAAATTATTTAGTCGGTTCTACGAATCTATTACAACAATCAGACTGAAATTTTGTATGTAGATAGAGGCAATTAACATAACTAGGATATATGAAAATAGGCTGTATAGTTCTTCACGGAACTACTTGTTCTAATTGTTGCACACCTACAAAAATTCAACAAATTTAGTATTATCCCTATAGCCTATATACTGTAAATATAAAAATGAAAGTTTGTCTATTTTTTCTGAATTTCTACGGAAATTTGCGATATTTGCGCGTTTCAGACTGTTTTATGACGGATGCGCGCAAAACTATTTTTTTTGTCTGTCTATCTGTCTACAACTTTCTGTCCTCATAACTCGTGAACGGCTGGGTGGATCAACGTAAAATTTGGTACAGATATCCATCAGAGGCACGACACCAATCATTGATGTAACTCTTCTACGTACCTCTCATAAAAGGGGACCTACCTCCTTAACCCGGCAGTGGTCGCGTGGTGAGAGATTATCTCACTTTGGAAATGTCTTGCATGTAACTTCGCAGCCCGCACGCGGATTCACCTACCCTCCTAGGTATTCCTAGTAGGGGGCATAACGAGACACAAACGACCACAAACGTAACTATTTTTGAGTTACTTTTCATTGTATAGTTTGTTCTCTAGTGAATTTAAAAAGGGCTAATACGAGAGGAACGGGTTATGGTATAGTAGGACGAGATGGAGCAAGAATTAAGAAGAAATTGTGAGGCAGATGATGATTTGTTTCAAGTTGCCAGTGCTAGTGAAAACGAAGAGGATAATATAGAATTTAGTGATTCAGTGCTCCAGATATTTCTGGCGATGAACTGGATAATCCTGGTGCACAGTACTCGGGGGGGGGGGGGGGGGGGGGAGATGGACACACAACCTGTTACGTCCATTGCCCACAATACGTTGCAAGAAACAGACAAAAGAACCTTGTTCGAAGCCTTACTGGAGTAAAAGATGAGGCAAAAATTGTGACCTGCAGTGAGGCGTGGAGATTGATTTTTCCTCCGGAAACTATTCATGAAATTGTGGACTGCACTAACATACAAATGTCAAAGTTGTGTGAAAAGGGGACGCTCGAAACACTGTGAAGAAATAACTGCATTATTTGGCCAATTCTATCTCGCTGGCGTTTTGAACGTTTCTCGTGTGAAAGCCGAAGACTACTGCCTTATTTTTTTTTCTAACAGTTCCCGCTACTGTCAATTCTTTCTTCAACAAGTCTAAAAGGCAGGGAAACCGATGAAAAAAATTACCTACAGTGAAGTTCCTTCCAGTATTCTCAATAGGATGTGCTAGTCGTTTGACAACCTTTGCAGGCTTGTTCACAAAAGAGTAAGGTCCAAAGGGTTGCTTTCTGATGTAAACTTCCATTTTGTATCTATGCTTAATAAATGAGAGGGTCCGCCAGAGAATATATTTAAGATGCCAAATTTAGGATGCTCTGATTTAAAACATTTAACTTAATTATTCATATTGGTCTGGCAAAATTAAAGTATCTTTTTATGTAAATATCTATTAGATACTTCACGAAAGCAAATAAACACATTACCATAACTTCCAAAACAATCATTTGTGTATCAAGCTTCAAATTACGAAGGTGAGCGAAAATCTCACACGAAGAATCATGTTGGCAGCACTGTCGTTATAGGTTACTGAAAATTGACCTACATGTATGCAAAGTTTAGAACTGTTGGCCTGCATACGTTCTTATATATTGAGATTAGGATAAAAATATAGAGAGAGTGCATTTGCCAACAGTTGGCAGCCCTGTTGATACTTAAAAACGCATATTCATATGTGGGTCCGGTGAGAAAATCACATACCAAACTTAGTTGAAATCCAATAGATAGTAGGCTATGGAAGTTAAGTTAGCTTACATGCATTCAAAGATTGGACCTATCAGCCAACACTCTCATGTATGGGCTCCTGTAAATTAGTCTGATGTAATATTATCTATATGTGTGTCAAATGTGGAACAATTACCATGCATATCTTCCGAGATATCCAACATAGACCTCAACTTTCAATTGCGATTTTTCAGCAGTTGGTAGCAATGAAGTAGTTTTCAAATATGGCCGTGAGATATTCAGCCATAGGTCTTTCTTTACTCATACCAAATTTGGTTTCGATAGCTGCAGCCGTTTAAAAGATAATTGGGGGGACACACACACAGACAGACACACAGAAGGACCAGATCGATCTCATAAGTCTACTTTTTCCTCATTTTTACAAAATGTGAAAAGTAGGCTAAAAATTTGAATTTTGTATTAATAGGCGTAAGTTAATACACTGACGAAAATGGAAATTGCAACACCCAGGAGGAATGGTGCTACATTGCTGCAATTGAACATGCTGGACGAGTGTTCGGTTGTGATTCGATGATTACACTTTCAGGTCCCTCTGACCGCAAGTTTGGACAACAATCAATACAGTATGTGCCCACCACGAGCTGCAATACATTGATGAATTCGGCGAGGCATGGAGTCAATAAGGCCCTGGATCGCTTCCTGAGGAATTGTGGCCTATGCTTGCTGCACTGCACGGGTCAGTTGTTCCAGAGTTGTGGGTGGCTGAGGGCGGTTGGCCAGTTTTCGACCCATTATGTCCCACACATGCTCAATAGGACTGAGGTCCGGGGATCTGGCGGGCAATTCTAAGCTTGTGATGTCGTGGAGAGCTTCTCTGGAGATGCGTGCAGTGTGAACACGGGCATTGTCCTGCTGAAACATCCCATTAGCAATGTTCGCCATCATAGGGACAACCACTGGATTGAGTACCCTATCAACGTACTGTCGAGCAGTCATAGTGCCCTCAACAAGCACTAATTGTGATTTCACATTAAAGCCAATAGCTCCCCAGACCATAATGCTTGGTGTTGGCCCTGTGTGCCTCTCGACAATAAGGTCTGGGCGGCCCCTCTCCCCGGTACGTCGGCGCACATGATTCCGGCGATCACTGCGGGCAAGACAGAAGCGCGATTCATCACTAAAGACGACCCTATGCCATTCGTCGACCCACGTCGATCGTTCTCGACACCAGCCAGCCTTACTCGTCGCTGTTGTGGGGTCCATGGAACACCTTCTGCAGGGACACGGGATCGTAAGCCAGCTGCACCCAGGCGATTACCAACTGTTTGTTGCGTAACGTGGTGTGCCACAGCTGCTCGAATTTGCGCTGCTGTTGCATGGGGTTCTATCCGGGCCATCCGAATGATGCGGCGATCCTCTCTCACAGTTGTTTGTCGCGCTGGGCCTGTGGTAGGTCTACGAGTGTGGGTACCTCCATTTGACCACTGCTGCCATACACGTTGTACCGTAGATGCCTGTCGGCCAACACGTGCAGAGACAGTCGTCAGCGATAATCCAGCCTCACACAGCCCAATTATCCGAACCCTCTCAAACGATGACAGTTGTTGATAGCGTGCTCTTCTCTGTCGTCGAGGCATGTTTGACGGGGAACACTTTACTGCACAGACTGCAAGTCAACTACGCTACACCAGAGTCCGTATACTCGAGTTGATTCCGTCGCGATCAATCACGAGGGGAGACCTGTTGCAACAATCCAATGGGTCTGAAACTTTGATCGTTTACATACCTACATGGCATCGTTCCATATCTTGAAAATCAACACAAACGATCAATGCCTTCATGGAGTTGAAATTTACATTTTCTTCAGTGTATTTTAAAAGTTATCTTTCTTAGTAGATTTTATAAATTTTATAGTAGCCTACAGTAAGATGTTGACTATTTTAGGGGCTTTGCAACATCGTGGTCATGTGGCCCCATGCACTTGGATGTGTGGAAAATTAGTCTGACAAATCTGTGTCACTGTGATGTCTGTACTAGTGATTGAGGTAGGATTTGGGTAGGAAGCAGACTGCCTTAAGTTAGGAACCATCCCGACATTTGCCTGGACTAAACATGGTAAACCACAGAAAACCACTTGCAGGATTTCTGTGGTAGGAATTGAACCTGCCTTCTCTCAGTTTTGCCTCACGAGGCCGAGTGTACCCCGTTCCAGCCCTAAGACCAGAATTAAATTTCTTGGCAGAGTCGGGAATCGAACCCGAGAGAGAGTGTGTGTGTATAATTTTTGGTTTAAGTAAGAAAAGGGTGAGAATTGAGTACTAGGCTAAACAAAATCAAAGTGAGAAAAGGTTCATTAAACTTATATAAGTTAAATGCTTTTTAATAAATTCAGCTGAGGAAGGTGAGTTGGCATCACCGAAACATGTGTTGTTAAATAACTAACAATAAAAGTATTTATTGGGTGAAATATTATTTACTATATTTTACAGATATATAACTTAACTTATTTTGGAAACTTGTTCATATATATTCCACGGACAATTGGCATAGAATCAATGCAGAAAGAGAGGACAAGAGGAGACGCATCTAGCAAGAGCTTTATACAACGGATGCCATGCTGAAGCAAGACTGCACCCGTACCAACTACGAGAAAAGATACTTAAGTTAGCGATTGAACTAGCCGTACATGGCTTCCAATTTAAACTGTGTTCCACAAAAACATTTCATGACCCTAAAGAAACAAGTATTTGTGCTTTATGTGGAAAGGAGTGCAGTAGATATCACATATTAGAATCTGAGCCACGGAAGATTGCCATTAAGATTAGTGAATTCCTTAAATGTAGGCTACCTAATTAACTTAATGGACATTGTGGGCATTTATCAAATTATTATTATATTTTCCACTTTTGAACACATAACTTAAGTTAAATAAGTTTGCTAGCGTTTCACTCCGGTGTAGGCTACTGCTGGGCTCATGAATAATATTGGTATGACATTTTTTGCATCACGGGAGCAGAGCTCGTATAGACATGGGCACTGCTCGTGGTTCATAAGAACCATGCAGTGACCTTCCCAGTGTTGGGGTACCATACCAACCGATAAGCATAATGGTACACTGAGGGAAAACGCAGACAAACAGATCTGAGATGACCAGATCAAGTTTTCAATTTTCTTTGAAATTTGTAGCAATGTCATAAATCTCATTCTGGGTACAAAGCTATCCTGGATTCTCCTGGGAATAGTTTATTTCAATAGCTCATTTCCAAAGCCATGACTTGAACCACAAGAGATTTGAAGAGGCCATGGGGGTAGGGTTACCAACTGTAAATTTCCAAATGCAGGACATAGCTCAGAAAAAAGCAGGACATTTAAGAAAAATGCCTGACAAGTTGAATTGATAACAAATTTAGGCATAATATGTATTTTACACACAACTTCTAACTAACCTGAAGAAAATACCTTACTTAATGATCAGTCCTTGTTGCAGTTCTTTTCCTTGAAGCTGTATTTTTCAACAGAGCCTACTTTTGAAACAAGACGTGAATTATTTTCTTGAAGCACATATTTCTAAAATTCTTTACACACTAACTTACTAAGTTAACTTATATCTTTGAAATTGATGACCTTCACAAGTTAACATTTCTTTCACTGATTCTACCAACAAACAGTTCCTTTCTTTCGTCCATTGAGCATATGTGAAAGAAGACACATGTTCAGTGGGGGTATTGCTGCCTGGTATGGCAAACTGGCAAATGTACAAAAGTTCAGAAAAAAAACTCAATGTTCTGGTACCGTACTTATTAAAGAAAACAGATCATTGTCTAGTGTTGTGTCTTTGGGCTATCCAAAGTTGAAGATTGTTTGGAATGTTTTCCATTTTTTGAGGTCCGTATTGATGTGTACAATATTAATTATAATGGGTAAAATTGATTGGGCGAAAATTTTACCCATTACCGTATACTTAATATCCAAAGTTGAACTTTTAGAATAAGCTCTTACGTTGCAGAACTGGTCGAATAGTTTTGAATCATCTATTTCTACACCCTTTGACTGCAAATATTGAATTCATGGTACAATATCCTCAAAACTGAGGTCCTTAATTTTTTGAAGGTTCAACCATTTGAAACCCTTGGAATTCCTCCAAACGATGCATCCCTTTATCCAAGTAGGCTACTCAGTGCAGGTTTCATAGAAACACAATAACTTACCCCTAACTTACATATCCCATAAACACCTTGCATCCTTTATCCAAACTATCTTCTGAAAACGTATTAAACAACTGTCTGACATTAAGAGGAAAACCTAAATGAGCAATTTCTTGTAATGAAAAATGCCGGACATTTTAGATTAGAAATGCCGGCCATGTCCGGCAAAAGCTGGACAATTGGTAACAATACATGGGGGTCACAATAAAGGTCTTGTATGCACTAAAATGTGTGAGAAGATCTTTGAATTATTTGATCGTCTCTGGTGTTTGGTACGGTACTGAATCAATCGCATTAAATAAAAGAACGTGTAAACTGTCCTTCTATTAGAATTTCTTTGAAATTATACATTTTCATTACATCGGTTCTGAGCTATCCATTGTTTTCGTTTGTCTTGGCTAGGCATGACATAGCCATTAATCAGTGTAAAACTGGGGGATTTTGTACTTTGGAGTAGAATTGAAATTGAATATCAGCCCACTTCATGTCCAACTTATGAAAATATGATTAGCCCTCGATAGCCTACATACAGCCTGTTCGCACGTGTTAAGTGTCTTTCTCTTTCAATTTACATGGCATCATGGTTATGTGTTATTGATAGTTGCTTGGCTTAACTCGGCATGACACGGTCATTAATCGGTAGAGAACTGGTGCAACTGTACTCTGAAGTCAAATTTAAGATGTATAAACTATACCCACTAGGAATTTCACGTCCAACTTCAGAAAACATGTCTGGCACCCCATAACCTATAATCTGTCAAATCGCAATTATCTAAAACAACGGACGAATTTATAAATAAAGACCATTTAGATGAATGTATCTATAGAAAATACAAACTCATTTATATCCATATTTTCTGTTAGGGCAATCATACATTTATTTTCTTATCTTTTGAAGCAACTTGAAGGGTGAGTCCCACGTGTTTTTAGTTAGTGTGCTATGAAGTTCAATACGCTTACCTATTTAGATGTTGTGACACCTCTCCAGGAAGACACACAAAGATAAAACAACGATTAACACCAACCGATATCCACGAACGAACGAATATTTAAGATAAACACGCAGTCACACCGCACACGGACAAGATAAACAACATTGCGGGATCTGACATTCATTTGTTTTCATCGGATTTCATGCCAACATTAATGGATCATACTTACCGATTCAAATTATGTTAACAATTCTAAATGGCTTTTGCAGCAAAGAAATGAATATGAACGTTCATTTTATGATTTAAAACTATATTCTGCAGTTTATTATGACAATTTATGAAGATATTAGTTACTTTCTCAGAAATTCTCTTTAAGTGATGCAATAAGAGGAAAATTGATAACTTAAGTTTACCAAACTTAGTTCTTCGAACAGCTGATCATAGGCGCCAAAACCTTCAAGATTTGAATAGCCGGAATTGTGTTCAGCGTAGGGTCCAAATAATATTTTAGTTTTTCAAGATAATAATGTTGAAATATTTTGCCATTAAGTACCGTATCATTTCTATTCCGGAAATCTGTATAATAATAATAATAATAATAATAATAATAATAATCTGGGAAAACTCAATACATGAAAGGATCTGCTCATTATCTAGATGGGAAACCTCTAAAGACTAAATTCGGAAAATTTCATCATGTAAATAAATTCAAGTACAGTACTTAGGAGAAGTGATTCAGCCATCAGGATTAAATCGTGAGGAAATCAGGATGAAACGGAAGTCTCAGGAGCTTCATCAGCATGCTGAAAAGATAACTGTCACCTTCAGGAAAAGGTGATTGAAGTTCTACGGCCACATTTTCAGAATGAACAATGACAGGCTCACCAAAATGATTGTTAGGAAACTTTGAATTCTGTGGTATTTTATACAGAGAGTTTAGTTGGATGTATCGGAGACCCTCGCTCGCCCGCGGCGCGAGCCTGTCTCCCGCCAGGCATTTTGCCGTTATGCGGCGCGTGCGCGGCATTGAGTCATTGGGTATAGGAATTTGTACTTAAATTTGTACTTCAATGTGATCCTTGACCAATTTTTTGACGAACTGACTTACGGAGAGCGATTGTCAACTTATTTTCAACAAGATTCTGCCACTGCTCACACTGCCGAAGCATCCATGGCAGAATTGTGTCGCATTTTTGGTACTAGGATTATAAGTTGGAATGTGTGGCCCCCGCGAAGCCCAGAATTATCACCATGTGACTTTTATTTGTGGGGGACGCTTAAAAATAGAGTGTATGTGAGAAACCCTCCACTATAAATGAGCTTAAAGACTATATTACAGCTGAAATACAGTCAATCGGTGCTGAGGAACTTCAGAGAGTACATGCCAGTTTCATAAAATGGTGCCAGCGATGTGTAGCAGTGAATGGCGAACATTTTCAGCACCAGCTGTGAACTAGGTAAATACAAATTCCTATATTCAATGACTCAGTGCCGAGCGGGCGCCGCATAACGGCAAAGTGCGTGGCGGGAGACAGGCACGCGCCGCGGGCGAGCGGGCTAGCGAGGGTCTTTGATACATCCAAACTAAACTCTCTGTATTTAGGGATTGGTATTGGCAGAGTTCCCACAGGCTTTGTTTTAAAGGAAAAACAATTGCATAGTCATGCAGCAGTACCATACAGTTGTTGGAATTTGTTTTATTAAATATCTCAAAAAACATTCCTAAAAGAAAAGTTTCATTATAGTTTTAGGCCCTCCGTAATTATTATTCCGAGTAAGGAACATTTCTGGAGACCATCAACAGGACATTCGTTAAGTTGGAGGAGCTAAACAATATAATAAAGAAAGATCCCAGATACGAAGATGATTTACGCGAGCGCATGGTGAGTTAAAAAAAGAGCATCTGATGCAATCGTAGATGCGGAAGAAATCTTCTTTTTTTTTCAACACTAGAAAGATGTTGTTTCTAAAATGGAGTTGCGATGGATTCTGGTGAAATAGGAATGATATAGGAAAATTTAGAATTCTACCTTATGAAACTGCCCAAGTCACAATCCCTCTTAGCTGGCTTATTACCATAGCTGTTCAAATAATCTCAACAGACAACAGAAGATGCCATTAATATTATTCATATTTTTGGGAGTATGCCTTGTAAAAATAAAAATATAAAAATTCCTAAAGAATGCTTGCCAATGAGCTTACAAAACGAGAAAAAAAAAAACGAAAAAAATAGAGAAGTTCCTCTGTTTGTCACCAGATAGTAGCCAGAAGCTACTGTATAGACCTTGGTAGAAAATTTCAAATTTGAAACTCCTCAAAGAATGAGGATGTCCAAATAAGGGGAAAGAGCGGGGGATAGATATTCTCCTTCCTTACTACTCTTTCCGCCGTTCTACTTAATATGCGCGTATTTCTACCAAGGTCTATACAGTAGCTTTCGGCTGCTATCTGGTGATGAACAGAGGAACTTCTTTAGTTTCTTTTTTTTTGTAAGCTCATTGGCACACATTCTTTGGCCTTCTTCTTCTCCATGTGCCGTCTCCTCTACGAAGGCTGGCGATCATCACAGCAATCCGGTTTTTGGATCTAGCAGCACTGAAAAGTTCACTGGAACTACACTTGAACCATTTTTTTAGGTTGTCCAACCAAGAGATCCTTCTTCTTCCTCGACTCCTTCTGCCCTCAACCTTCCCTTGGATAATTTCTCGTAGAAGACGATACCTGTCTCCTCGCATTATATGGCCCAAGTATTGTAACTTCCTAATTTTGACACAGGTAATTATCTCCACATCTTACCGGGTGAGTTAGCCGAGGTCGTTGCGGCATGACTGTTGGCAGTCGCTCACATCCGGGAGGCGAGGAGGTTCGAATCCCCCCGCCGGCAACCTTGAAGATGGTCTTCTGTGGTTTCCCATCTTCCTTCCAGGCAAATGCCGGGGTTGGTCCCTAACTATAGGCCACAGCCGCTACCTTCCAACTCCTCGACCCTCCCATCCAACATCCCTCCCCAACGGTACTTGTAGCTCACCCATTGGGTGTCCGTCTCGAAGCAGCTACAAAATTGGCGAGCCCAACATGTCCTCGGACACTCCCGGCACTAAAAGCCATACGCTAAAAAAAAAAAAAAAATCTCCACTACTTTACCTACCCTACGCAGTATCTCAAGATTTGTGATTCTATCCATCCAACTTACTCGTAAGATCCTTCGATATGTCCACATCTCAATCAAATCATATCTTGTTTGAGTGTCCAAGCCTCCATACCGTAGTAGAGTACTGAGAACACATAACATTTTGGCAACCTTAGTTTTAAATTTATACTAAGGTCCCTATTGGACAATAAATTTCTCATTTGATTGAATGCACTTCTGGCTTGTCCTATCCTTGCCTTAATTTCTTGAGAGCAATCATTGGAATCATTAACTGAAAAAATGATAATCCTCAGCCTGCTTCCAGTGTCCGACCAGGTCAGGAATGGAATGAACGAAGCCCCCATCTAGCGGCGAGGATATAAACTGTGTCGGCTGCCGAGGCCTGACTCACTCCTCTGGGGCAATGATTAAATGAATGACAAATGAAATGATAGTGGAGAATGTTGCTGGAATTAAATTTTGACAGGGAAACCCGGAGTACCCGGAGAAAAACCTGTCTGCCTCCGTTTTATCAAGCACAGATCTCACATGGAGTGACAGGGATTTGAACCATGGAGCAAGCGGTGAGAGGCCGGCATGCTACCGCCTAAGCCACGGAGGCTGGTATCATTAACTATGGTTCCTAAATATCTGTATTTCTGAACTCTTTAAACTGCTTCAACTTTGATTATCAAATTTTCTGGATGGTTTTCTTTCGAAATTACTGTGAAACTGGTTTTCTTAATATTTAGAGTTAAACCACTTTACTCGTTGGCTTCTACCACTCTATCCGTCAACAGTTGTAGATCTTCAAGGCATCCAGCGATTAGTAGAGTATTCTTTGGCCACATTGTTTCTAATTTTATTGAAAAAGGAGGCAAGGTCCCTCTCGAAGCATATAGGAGTGATTTATATTTTTTATTTTCCCACAGCATAACCCCAAAAATATCAATACTATTAATAGTCTTCCGGGCCGTGAAAGCCTACACAACAGGAAATGTCGCTTCCAAATGGATCTGCTACGGAATGAGGTGAAAAACGCAAGTCTGAAATGACTATTGAGCCTTCCAAACTCGACATCTGTCAAAGTCAACCATCTCACTTGCCGGCTCACTCTCTCTGCATCAAGAGCTGTTCTAGGGGGTGACATACTTCTTTGACTTATGTCCTTTTAAGCTCCTCCAATGAGCAAAGGCCTTCCACAAGAGCTTCCCAGTGAACTCTGTTGACAGCAGTCTTCTTCACCCTGTTCCAGGACCTCCCAATGGTGGAAAGTTCTTCTTCCACAGTTCTCCTCCAGGTTTTCTTTTGTCACCCTCTTTTCCGGCAGCCTTGTGGGTTCCAATCCAAAGCTTGCCTTGGGATTTGTGTTTATACTAAGGTCCCTATTGCTCAATAAATTTCTCATTTGATTGAATGCACTTCTGGCTTGCCCTATCCATGCCTTAATTTCTTGAGAGCAATCTCCATTTTCTTGTTTTGATCTGGGTTTCACATGGACTATGTCCCATTCCCTGCCACAGGTCCACGTCGGAAATGGCATCTGGCCAGTGTATGCCAGGGGATACCACAATGCATGGAGCAGTTGTGAACCCAACATCCAAATATACAAATGCACATGCAGGCCGAATTATTCAGATGTGACTGGCAAAACATAGAATGCTTCATAATTATTGAGATTCTCCCAATTAAAAAACCTTTGCTTTCTGACAAACAGTATACCGTAATATGGTTCATACAAGTTGGTTACAATTTTATGACAATTAACGAGTATGCAAAGAGAAAATATGATGAATACATAATTACAGATAATCATTATCATCATCTTACACAGTTTCCAGCCACTGGCCGGGTCTGTTTGGAACACAAGCCTCTCCAACGTCTTCTGTCTTCCCACCATCTCTCAGCCTCCACCCTAGTCCAGTCTTCTCCTCTCTTCTTCACGCTTTCTTCCACCCCCTTCAGCCACCTGTCTCTCGGTCTTCCTCTCGGTCTCTTTCCTTCCCACTTCGTCTTGTGTATCCTCCTGGGTATCCTCTTCTTCTCCATTCATTTTACATGTCCATACCATCTAAGTCTAGATTTCTCTATACCATCCTGTAATGGTTCCTCCTTCATTAATTCTCTGGTCCTCTCATTTCTTATTCTGTCCATCTTTGTAGCTCCAATACTGCTTCTCAAGAACCTCATCTCACTGGCCTGTATTTTGCTCTTCTCCCTTCCTTTCATAACCCAGGTCTCCGAGGCATACGTCAGGATAGGGACATAGTATGTCCGATATATGATCTTTTTGCTGTTCTGAGGGACATCCTTGCTCCATAACATGCTTCTCACACTCCTCCGGAATGCTTCTGCCTGTCTCCCCCGCTCATTTATTTCTCTATCGTTTCATCCATTATCTTGTATCAGGCTTCCCAGATACTTGAAACTCTCCACTTTTTTCAGCTGTTCCCCACTAATTGTTATTCCCGTTGTGGTTCTTTCCTTCTTCCTTGTTGTGATCACCATCTCACTCTTATTTATGCTAAATGTCATGCCATATCCTTGTATTATTCCTTCCCACACGTCCAACTGTTCCTGTACCTCCTCCTCCTTGTTTCCCCAAATCATCTGCAAACACCATTGCTTTCATCTTTCCTTCCCCAATTACTTGTGCCACTCGGGTCATTATGTCATCGATCACCACAATGAAAAGTAACGGTGACAGCGAACTTCCTTGTTTCAGGCCGTTTCTCTGTTCCAACCAGTCCGATCTCTCTCCTCCCACTTTCACACAGCTCACACTTCCCTTGTCCATCTCCTTTATCCTCCGTATACTGTAGTCCATTTTTCTACTCCTCTATCCTCCAGGGACTTCCATACTTTGTTTCTGCATACACTGTCATATGCTTTCTCAATGTCCAGGAAGGCCATCAGTAGATCTGTTCCATACTCATAGTGCTGTTCTTGTAACTGCCTTACAGCAAAAATCAAATCCACTGTGGACCTTACTGCTCTGAAGCCATGTTGTTCTTCCCTCATCCCTCCTTATAACCTTCTCCTAATTCTCCTTTCCAAAACTTTCTCAAACATCTTTGCACAATGACTCATCAGTGTTATTCCCCGATAGTTTCTGCATTCTGTTCTACTACCTTTCTTGAAGATCGGGATAATTATTTCCTTTTTCCAGTCCTCTGGGTCTCCCACAAATCCAACCCCTCGTCCTCGTCGTGGGAGATGGGCAACGTAATGAAGTAGGGGATTGCCTGTAGGGGTGAAGTACAGTGGGGACTTTGTGTGCCTCAAGACCGCTATGGTAGCTGTGAAGGCCCTACAGGAACCCTGAAGAAATTACGGCTAACGGGGATCTGGTGAAACAACTGCTGCCTTGTAGTTTGGAGTTGGTTCTTCAAAGGCTAAGGGAAGAAACCCTGACAGAAAATCAGCCTGGTGCCTCAGGCCTAAGGTGGCAGTCCCTCCAAGGCACTCGGAGGCAGTGGGTTAATCACTCGCTCCTCTTAAATAAACTGATTACTGAAACTGAAGCGAAATTACAAAACCAGACGGATAACCTGATGACGACTTTTGGCATGAAAAGGATTACGAAAATCGGTTTCTGGAATGTGAGGACCTTGATGGAGAAAACCAGACTGAAACAAGTGACACGGGAGATGAAGAACTATGGGCTGGATATCCTAGGATTGAGTGAGGTGAGGTGGCCAGGATTTGGTGAAATACAGACAACAGATGGAATTACATTTCTCTATTCTGGGGGCGATGAGGAAGAACACAGGGATGGAGTGGGGTTGCTGCTCAACAGAAATGCAAAGAGGAGCCTTATGGAGTGGAAGCCAATTTCTAGCAGGCTCATGTTTGCTAGGTTCAAGACAAAGATCAGGAATGTGATCATCATCCAATGCTATGCGCCTACAGAACAATCGGAGCCAGAGAAGAAGGAAGAATTCTACCAAATGCTGCGAGATGCCACAAGACAAACAAGTAAGAAGGACATTCTCATTGTTATGGGAGACTTCAACGCGAAGGTGGGATCAAACAATGAGGGGTTGGAGCAGATCATGGGTAAACATGGCCTTGGTGAAATGAATAACAATGGGGAGAAATTTACGGAATATTGCGCCAGTCAGGATTTGGTGATGGGTGGCACGGTGTTTCCTCATAGGCGGTGCCACAAGGTCACCTGGGTGTCTCCTGATCAAGTCACAGAAAATCAAATTGATCACATCGCGGTGAGCAGGAGGTTCAGAAGAAGCTTGGAAGATGTTAGGAACAAGAGAGGAGCGGATGTCGGTAGTGACCATCATCTTATGGTTGCCAACTTCCGCATGAAGATCGTGGCAGTCCGCCGAAAGTTTATCACTCGGCACAACAAGTTTGATGTGGGCAAGCTTAAGAACCAGCAGAGATTGGACCAATTTTAACTGGAGCTCAGAAATAAATTCCAGGTGTTGGACTCCGAGACAGAGAAGGATGTAGAGACTGTGTGGAGCGAGGTAAAGAATATCTTTGTGGAGACCAGTGAGATGCAGCTCGGGTACAAGAACTACCTGCGGAAAGAATGGATATCCGATCAGACCTGGGACAAGATAAATTATAGAAAGGAGATTAAGGCTAAGCTCAACACCTGCAAGACTAGGCAGCAGAAGGCTCTCACACAAGCAGAGTATTCAACAGCAAACAGGGAGGTAAAGAGGAGTGTGCGGAAGGATCATAGGAGGTGGATTGATGAACACGCGGTGAAAGCAGAAGAAGCGGCAAGAAGGGGGGACGTTAAGGAGCTCTATGGCATCACAAAGATGCTTTCGAAGAAAGGTTTTAATAAAACTAGGCCTGTGAAGAGCAAGACGGGCGAGATCCTCACGACGTGTGAACAGCAGCTGACTAGATGGAGAGAACACTTTGCGGAGGTTCTTAATAGAGATAGAGGACCAGAAAGTAAGCAGCGAGGAGGAGATGAAGAGGAAGCAGAAAGTGACCCGGACATCAGCCTCAACTCCCCAACTCGGGGCGAAATACGGACAGCGTTGAAGCAGATAAAGTGCGGGAAGGCACCAGGTCTGGATAATATCCCAGCGGAAGTATTGAAAGCAGACCTGGATATCACGATCAATCTGCTGCACCCACTGTTGGAGAAGATCTGGAAGGAGGAGAAAATACCAACCGACTGGAAGAAGGGGTTGATCATCAAGTTACCGAAGAAAGGGGACACCACAAACTGTAATAACTGGAGGGGAATCACCTTGCTGTCCATTCCAAGCAAAGTACTGGCGAGAGTCATCCTGAATCGTATAGAAGACTGCGTAGAAAAAAGGCTTCGGAAGGAACAGGCTGGATTTCGACAACATCGCAGCTGTGTGGATCTCATCAACACCCTCCGAATCATCCTGGAGCAGAGTGTGGAGTGGCGGAATACCCTTTACCTCACATTTGTTGACTTCGAGAAAGCTTTCGACTCCGTAAATCAAAGAATCATGTGGAAGACCCTCGAGGAATATAAAATTCCAACAAAGATCATCAGAATCATGGAAGAGATGTACGAAGGGTATGAGTGCCAGGTTCTACACGAAGGCAAATTAACAGAAAAGATAAAGGTCAGTTCCGGAGTGAGACAGGGGTGTGTCCTTTCCCCCACTTTGTTCCTGTTGGTCCTGGATAGTGTGATGAAGAAGGTAATGGGAGGACGGAAGAGGGGTATTCAATGGGGTATAAATGACAGGCTTGAAGATCTGGATTTCGCGGACGACATTTGTCTTATGGCACAACGGTACCGAGACATAGAAGATAAGCTGGGGAGGTTGCAGAGAGAAGCAGAACGTGCAGGACTGATGATTAACACCAACAAGACCAAAGAGATGAGGATAAATTCTGACATCACGACTAACTTGACAGTCAACGGAAAGGAAATTGAGCGAGTTGAGTCCTTCCTCTACCTTGGGAGTATAGTCACAAATGATGGGGGAGCAGAGGAAGATGTTCGATGCCGTATCAGGAAGGCAAATGGTGCCTTTGTCCAGCTCTACCCCATCTGGAGAAACAGAAACATTTCCAGGAAGACCAAGCTCCGCCTTTTCAATAGCAACGTAAAGTCGATTCTTCTCTATGGCTGTGAAACATGGAAAGTCACAAAACCGATCAACAACCAGCTACAGGTGTTCATTAACAGATGTCTGCTTCGCATCATGAATGTGAGGTGGCCGGACATAATCTCAAACGAAGATCTTTGGACCATCACCAATCAACAACCGATTAGCATCCAGATCAAGGAGAGGAAATGGCGCTGGATCGGTCACACACTAAGGAAGCCGGACGGAGTTGTTGAGAGGGCGGCGCTAGACTTGAATCCTCAAGGTGCCAGGAAGCGAGGTCGACCTAAGAAGACCTGGAAGAGGACGATCGAAAATCAAATTGCAGAGGAGGACAAGAACTGGAGTCAAGTGAAGAGAATAGCCAGGAACCGTACTGCGTGGAGAAATTTCGCCAAGGCCCTATGCTCCGGAAGGAGCGGCAGGAATTAAGTAAGTCCTCTGGGGTCTTCCTTTCCTTCCATGCTGTCTTCATCACTCGGTACAACCATTGTATCCCCACCTCTCCTGCTGCTCTCACCATCTCCATACTCAACTCATCCACACCCGGTGCCTTCCCTCCTTTCATCTTCCCCATTGCATCTTCCACTTCTTTCCATGTTAAGTCCTTTTCTGTTTGCAGTCCATCTTCCTCTTCCCAGATTTCTTCCTCCTCACCGTGGTTTCCATTTGAGTTCAGAAATTCTTCAAAATATTCTTTCCACAAGTCCAGCCCATAAGTCCAACACCTCGTCCACGTCGTGGGAGACGGGCAACGGCACAAAGTAGGGGATTGCCTGTAGGGGCGAAGTACAGTGGGGACTTCGTGTGCCCCGGGACCGTTACGGTAGCTGTGAAGGTCCTACAGGAACCCTGAAAAGTGACGGCTAACGGGGCTCTGGTGAAGCTACGATAGGCCCAGCAAGCCAGTAGTGGATAAGACTTTTCCTTTCAAGAAAGGAACAGGCCTCGGACAGGACGAATTACAGATATGTAAAATTGAAATTTGCCTTGTCAAACACTGTAAAAATGAAGTTTAATAAATGATTATGGAGGAAGAAATCGGGGAAGAGGAAGATGAACTGCAAACAGAAAAGGACTTAACATGGAAAGAAGTGGAAGATGCAGTGAACAAGATGAAAGGAGGGAAGGCACCGGGTGTGGATGAGTTGAGTGTGGAGATGGTGAGAGCAGCAGGAGAGGTGGGGATACAGTGGCTGTACCGAGTGATGAGGACAGCATGGAAGGAAAGGAAGACCCCAGAGGACTGGAAAAAAGGAATCATTGTCCCGATCTTCAAGAAAGGTAGTAGAACAGATTGCAGAAACTATCGGGGAATAACACTGATGAGTCATTGTGCAAAGATCTTCGAGAAAGTTTTGGAAAAGAGAATTAGGACAAGATGGTGAGGAGGAAGAAATCGGGGAAGAGGAAGATGAACTGCAAACAGAAAAGGACTTAACATGGAAAGAAGTGGAAGATGCAGTGAACAAGATGAAAGGAGGGAAGGCACCGGGTGTGGATGAGTTGAGTGTGGAGATGGTGAGAGCAGCAGGAGAGGTGGGGATACAGTGGCTGTACCGAGTGATGAGGACAGCATGGAAGGAAAGGAAGACCCCAGAGGACTGGAAAAAAGGAATCATTGTCCCGATCTTCAAGAAAGGTAGTAGAACAGATTGCAGAAACTATCGGGGAATAACACTGATGAGTCATTGTGCAAAGATCTTCGAGAAAGTTTTGGAAAAGAGAATTAGGACAAGGATAGAAGGAGGGATGAGGGAAGAACAACATGGCTTCAGAGCAGGAAGGTCCACAGAGGATTTGATTTTTGCTGTAAGGCAGTTACAAGAACAGCACTATGAGTATGGAACAGATCTACTGATGGCCTTCCTGGACATTGAGAAAGCATATGACAGTGTATGCAGAAACAAAGTATGGAAGTCCCTGGAGGATAGAGGAGTAGAGAAATGGACTATAAAGAGGATAAAGGAGATGTACAAGGGAAGCGTGAGCTGTGTGAAAGTGGGAGGAGAGAGATCTGACTGGTTGGAACAAAGAAACGGCCTGAAACAAGGAAGTGCACTGTCACCGTTACTTTTCATTGTGGTGATGGATGACATAATGACCCGAGTGGCACAAGTAATTGGGGACGGAAAGATGAAAGCAATGGTGTTTGCAGATGATTTGATGATTTGGGGAAACAAAGAGGAGGAGGTACAGGAACAGTTGGACGTGTGGGAAGGAATAATACAAGGATATGGGATGAAATTTAGCATAAATAAGAGTGAGATGGTGATCACAACAAGGAAGAAGGAAAGAACCACAACGGGAATAACAATTGGTGGGGAACAGCTGAAGAAAGTGGAGAGTTTCAAGTATCTGGGAAGCCTGATACAAGATAATGGAAGAAACGATAGAGAAATAAATGAGCGGGGGAGGCAGGCAGAAGCATTTCGGAGGAGTGTGAGAAGCATGTTATGGAGCAAGGATGTCCCTCAGAACAGCAAAAAGATCATATATCGGACGTACTATGTCCCTATCCTGACGTATGCCTCGGAGACCTGGGTTATGAAAGGAAGGGAGAAGAGCAAAATACAGGCCAGTGAGATGAGGTTCTTGAGAAGCAGTATTGGAGCTACAAAGATGGACAGAATAAGAAATGAGAGGACCAGAGAATTAATGAAGGAGGAACCATTACAGGATGGTATAGAGAAATCTAGACTTAGATGGTATGGACATGTAAAACGAATGGAGGAGAAGAGGATACCCAGGAGAGTACATGAGACGAAGTGGGAAGGAAAGAGACCGAGGGGAAGACCGAGAGACAGGTGGCTGAAGGGGGTGGAAGAAAGCGTGAAGAAGAGAGGAGAAGACTGGACAAGGGTGGAGGCTGAGAGATGGTGGGAAGACAGAAGACGTTGGAGAGGCTTGTGTTCCAAACAGACCCGGCCAGTGGCTGGAAACTGTGCAAGATGATGATGATGACGTACATGTTTCGGTATACCCTCGTAAGAGTAGTGTGACATAGGCAGTCCATTAAAGTAGATTTCTTATATTTCTATTATTTGGCATTTAATCTTTTTGTGAGTTTTCATTTCTTTCAAATTCTAGTGATTTTTGTAAGGATATCCATTTCTCTTTTGGCTTTATTAACATGGTTTAAGATTCATTCAATCTATGCTGACGAGGGTATTTGTTTATTTATTCGTGTCAGAAGTGAAAAATGAAAATTCACAGCCTGCTTCCAATCTCCGACCGGGTCAGGAATGGAATGAATGAAGCCCCCATCTAGCGGTGAGGATATGAACTGTGCCGGCTGCCGAGACCTGACACACTCCTCTGGGGCAATGATTAAATGAATGATAGATGAAATGTTTAAGGGTAATGGCTATAATGAATTCACTATATACAGTGAAACTTGGATAATTCGAACCTCAGGGGACCAGTAAAAAAAATTCGAATTATCCAAAAATTCGAATTATGAAAGTTCTTTGAAAAGGGTAGAGAAAATATTCAAATTCAAATTTTCCGGCTTCCTTAACCTTTTTCGGCCTTTGCCACTCTAATTTTCATTACCAAGAATTTTGTCTTTGTTTTTTTAGGTATGTAGACAACGTGTTTGGAGGAGTCCCGGAATCCTTTGCAATTTCAGATTTTTTCCTTCATTCTCTTTTCCACTTCTTTAATCACCGCTATTTTCTCCGCCAAAGTGAAAGTTTTGTATGGAACCCGAGGCTTTGATGACAACATCTTAGTTCTGTAACTTTAAAACACAGGCAAAACCAAACTTTTAAACAACAACCACAAGTCTAATCAGGCCACTAAGCACGCATTACCAGACATGTGTAAGGGATGACACTCTTATGAGTTAAGAGATGTGGAGCTTTGCAAAACAATGGGAGGGGGAGGGGTTGGGCATTGACCTTGGAAGGAGCGTCGCAGGCGTGTTGTTGGTCATGTAGGCAAAACCATCGAGTAGGGGCCTCATGCCAATGATACGTCGTTTTTTAGGAATTCCTGGCCCAACTGTTTGGCTTCCGATCGACTTTTTACACGTACAAACTTCGAATTATCCAAAATATAATTAACCACGATTTTTTAGCATTGAATGTATATAAAATGCTAGGGACCAGGAGAAAAATTCGAATTAAAGAAGATTTCGAATTATAGAAGTTCGAATTAGCCACCTTCTCAGAGCTCCGACATGTGGGGAACTGCATACCTCCCTTATATTCACATCACCACTGACCGCGTTGCTAAGATTCTCCATAAGCACAAGATAAAAACAGTTTTTGGCACTATCAGAAAATTGGTCAACGTTTAGGATTAAACAAAGGTAAATTGACCCCCATACTACAACCAGGGGTGTATGAAGTCACTTGTACTTATGGAAAAGTCTACATTGGACAAACAAAATGGTCCATTGCAACTCGCATCAAAGGAACATCCGTCTAAACCAACCTGACAAATGAGCTATAGCTATAGCTGATCATGCCCTGGTCTGGCTGCATGGCTCAGGGGTAACGTTCTCGCTTGCTGAGCCCAAGGTTGCAGGTTCGAAACCTGGCGCAGTCAGCTGGCATTTGAGGGTGCGCAAATGCGAGGGAGCCGTGTCAGTAGATTTACGTTAAAGATCCCCTTCGGGGCAAAATTCCGGCACCCCGGCGTCTCTAAAAGCCAGTGTAGTTAAAAGGGACGTAAAACCAATAACATTATTATTATTATGATCATGCCCTGTCTTTAGGGCACGATGTATGTTTCAAGGATGCTCATGCTCATGCTTGCCCTTGTTAATCCTCTTAGTGCCAAGTCATTTCCTGAAATACTTGCCAAGAATGCCAAGCTATTTTCAATGATCATGCAGACTATTCCAAAAGAAATCATTAATACCACATTTTTAACGATAGAATCATTACTTTTGCTTCGCATTATAACCCATACCCCATTCTTTCTTACATTATGTTCATAAAAGTAAATACTGCATCTAAACCTTTATAATGGAGGTTATTCTGAACATTTTTCAATTTCTCAATTTTTTGTGTGTAAAGAATCAATTTTGAGTCTAAATTAAGGACACCTAAGAGTCATATTCGAAGAAATACTACGTTTCCAGCTGTAGAAAGTTCTTAGATACATCTGTAGGCAGAAAACTTCAACAAGAAGAAAACAACTGCACCGCAATTTTGGCGGGAACCTGCGTGATTGGGGGAGTGCTGAGAAGGGCGTGAATATAAAATCGAACATATCGCGTAACGGACTTCGAAGGAAAAAATTAAACACCGCACAGACAAGCCTGGAACCTCACCTTTCCAACAGTATGAAATAATCACGGACATGTGCCTACAGAAATCTGCAAATATAAGATAAACAGCGTGCCGATTCAATCAGCTTTGGCATTTTTGGTGCGAGCAGAGAGAGCCGATCTGATCGGCGCATGGCACTAAGGGAGTTAAGCACAACTGGACTAGAATTTTAAGGGAGGCAGTTGAAATTCGTAAAATCCCAAATAACTTCAACAGAGACACTAAGTGACACTTGGCTACCAGTTATTAAAGAGTTGGGAAGACAGTTGCTCTCATTTTCTCTAGTTCTTCACCTATTTCAAATTGTACGGTTTCCACTATGGCCACAGGGCCATGATTTGATCTCCTTTGTTCGTCACTGGAGGAGTTTCCATCTGTTTTGTCGCCATTGCCTGTATGACATTGGGTATCATACAGATACACTTCCCTTTTGTTTCTGTTTTCTCCCCCCTCCCGCCCTTTCTCCTTATTTGGGCATCCTCATTCTTCGAGGAGTCTCAACATTTCCCCCCCACCCCCTTACCTTCCCCTTCCTTACTACTCTGTCCGCCGTTCTAAATAATATGTTGCGTTTTTCTACCAAGATCCATACAGTACTTTCTGACGGCTGCTCTCTGGTGATGAACAGAAGAATTTCTCTAGTTTTTTGTAATCTCATTGATACACTTTCTTTGGCCACATTGTTTTAATTCAATTGAAAAAGGAGGCAAGGATCCTTCGAAACGTCCGGTGGTATTTAATTTTATTATCACACGGCTTTAGCCCAAAAAACATGAATAATTTCAATAGTAATCCGGGCCATGAAAGCCTTAATCTACATATTAGATTATTTATGTTTCAGGTGGAAGGCACATACTTGAGTCTTCTTTGGATTGGGCATGAATTGCTTCTTTTCATAGTAAGTACCAAGCTATTCGAGAGCATGATTTAGTGTTTGCTCTACAACTTCAAACTGTTCTTATTGGGCAGAAAGAGCAAGGTCGTCAGCGTAAACGAAGCTTTTACACGCTTAAGGATGTGGTTGATCGTTGGTGTACACATTAAATAAAATAGGAGACAATACACTACCCTGGGGCAATCCATTCTTCAGAGTTCACCATCGGCTGCGATGTCCTTGGAAGTCAACGAAGAACCGGTGATCATGAAGAAGTGTAGCTATCATGCTAGTGAATCCATAGTTGTTAGTTAGGTTATAGAGTTTATGTAACAGCATTCAATGGTTTACAGTGTCGTATGCAGCAGAGAGATCAACAAAAGCTACACCTGAGATCTTTTTCCTTTCAAAACCATCTTCTATGAACTGAGTAAGGTGTAGGACTTGAGAAGTGCAATTTTTGCCTGGTCTGAATCCAGCTTGTTGAGGGATTAGAAGAGGATCAACTTCTTCTTCTTCTTAGAGTAATTCAGTCTGGTGGCTGGTTTGCCCCTGCGACGAGTCTTCTTCAACTGGGTCGATCCTGTGCTGTACGTTTGGCGTCTGCATAGCTCCTGCATCCTGAGTTCACAAGAAATGTCATCATAAATGTCTTTCTTGGTCTTCCACAAGAGCGTTTTCCGGGTATTTTACCTTGCAATATTTCCGACAACACATTCCTGTATAGGTTATGAACATTCCCGAATGGGAATATGATGTTATTTCCGTTTGATCAGATAAATTATCAATTAATATGATAAAATTGCTCCAGCTAGATCAAACATAAAATGCCAGCGTTTCGCCCCGGTGTGCCGTTGGGCTCGTCAGTTGGTATAGACTCACCTCACCAATACGCATGGCTAGCACATACTGAGAAGGCCATCACAAGACACAAAATACAAGTAGTATTGACGTCACGAGTGATGCCAATGTGCTACGGAAGTCAAGCTCCCTTTCATAAAACAAAAACCTTACCTTGGCAATCCAAATAGGTTATGAACATTCCCGAATGGGAATATGATGTTATTTCCGTTTGATCAGATAAATTATCAATTAATATGATAATCCATTATAGTCGACGCCAACACCACATCTCAAAGGCTTCTAGCCTCTAATATCATGTCCAGGTCTCAGCACAATACAATGCAACTGACCAAACATAAGATTTCATTATTCTTTTACGTAAGCTGAGGAACACTGTTTTCTGACATAGAAGGGACTGTTTATTTCTGAAGGCTTGCTTTGCTATCGCTATTCATGTCTTTATTTCAGTGTGACACTGAAGATTTTCTGCTATGATCTGTCCAAGATATTTGAACTGTGCTACTTGTTGTACAGGCTCACCACTGATCATCACGTGCAATGGACGTGGGTTTCGACTAAACATCTTGAATTTTGTTTTATTAACCCTCTAAGCGCCAACGTCCTTTTGAAAGTCCGTTTGGTTTTCATCTGAAAAATGCCAACGTCCTTTCAAAAGGACGTTCAGTATTTATTTTTTATTATTAATAGTAACAGTCATTTCCTTTCAGAATAAAGAGCCTCTTTTAATTTGAATGCCATTGTTTCAGTATATCAGTCCAATCAGCAGGCATATTTTTTGGCGCGCTTTACATGGCGCGGCATCAACACTAACAGTCTTGCTGTGCACGTTGTCTGCTCTGTGTCTAGTTGCTCTCGATCCTTTACTTGTTCATTTTTTTATTGCTGTGAAAATGAGCCGATCTCCTGTTAGTTAGAACACTATTCGTAATATGATCGAAGAAGAATTTTTGGTTATTATTATTATTATTTTTATTATTATCAGTATTACTGGTATTATTGTTATTATTATTATTATTATTTGTAATATGTTATTTGCAAAAAATCAAAAAAGTCCGAAAATTTAAATACCTAGGCGAATGGATTACCCCTAATAATTCAGAAATAGCTGCCATTGAGAGCAGATGTAACAAATTGGAAGGTGCCTTTCAAACCTGCAAAAACATTTACAAAAGTAAGATCTTGTCCCGGAATGTCAAACTTTGTCATTATAATACAGTAATTAGGCCGTCAGCACTGTATGCTGCAGAATGCTTACAGATGACAAACAAAGGCCCATTGAGAAAATTAGAACTTAAGGATCGGAAAATTCTAAGGAAAATATTAGGACCTGTTAATAATAATGGTACTTACAGAAGAAGACATAACAATGAATTATTTGAACATATAGAAGATTTGGTGAGTGTGATGAGAAAAAGGAGAATGTCTTTCTTTGGACATTTGGAGCGGATGGAGCATCATCGACTTTCATATCGAATCCACTCATCATCATCATCATCTTGTATAGTTTCCAGCCCCAGGCTGGGTCTGTTTGGAACATAAGCCTCGCCACTTAGTTCTTTCTTCCCACCACCTCTCCGCTGCCACTCTGGTCCAGTCCTCGCCTCTCTTCTTGACACATTCCTCCACTCCCTTCAGCCATCTATCTCTTGGTCTTCCCCTTGGTCGTTTCTTCTGCATCTGCATCTGCATCTCATGTATCCTCTTGGGAATCTTCTTCTCATCCATTCTCTTTAAGTGTCCATACCACCTCAGTCTTGATGTCTCAATCCTACCTTGCAAGGGCTCCTCTTTCACCATTTCCCTGACCTTTTCATTCCTCACCCTGTCTCTTCTTGTTACTCCGATCCTACTTCGCAGGAACTTCATTCCACCTGCCTGTATTCTGCTTATGTCTCTTTTCTTCATTGTCCACGTTTCTGAAGCATAGGTCAGTATCGGGATATAGTAGCTTCTGTATAACACTTCCTTGCTTTTTTGTGGGACATCTTTATTCCACACTAAGCTCCTAATGCTTCTCAGAAATGCTTCTGCCTGTCTGCCACGTTCCGTAATCTCTTTGTCATTTCTCCCATTTTCCTCCACTATACTTCCCAAGTACTAGAGACTTTCCACCTTCTTCAGCTGTCCACCTCCAAGTGTTATCTCACTCATTGGTCTGTCCTTTTTCCTGGTCGTTAACAGGATCTCACATTTACTGATGTTGAACTTCCATCCGTACTCTCCCACGGTTTCTTCCCAAGCCTTCAGCTGCTCCTGAATTTCCTCCTCCGTGTTTCCCCAGACCATGAGATCATCTGCAAACACCATTGCTTTCATCTTATCTTCTCCTATCTTTCCTGCTATCCGTGTCATTACCTCGTCCATAACCACAATAAAGAGAAGGGGTGACAGCGCACTACCTTGTTTCAGGCCACTCATTTGTCTGAACCAGTCTGTTCTTTCCCCTCCAACTTTCACTGAAAATATGAGATCCACTGTTGATCTCCCAGGTCTGAATCCATACTGCTCCTCTCTCAATTTTCTCTCCACTTTGGCTCGTATTCTACTTTCTAATATCTTTTCATATATCTTGGTACAGTGAGGTATGAGTGTGACTCCCCTGTAATTTCTGCACTCCTTTCTGCTTCCTTTCTTAAATATTGGGACAATTAATCCTTTCTTCCAATCTTCTGGGGTCTTTTTCTCCTTCCATATCACCCTCATCACACGGTACAGCCACTGTTTCCCAACCTCCCCTGCTGCCTTCACCATTTCAACACTCACTTCATCCACACCTGGTGCCCTTCCTCCTTTCATCTTGTCTATAGCCATTTCCAGTTCTCTCCAAGTCAGGTCCTTTTCCATTCCTGTGTTATCTTCTCCATCTTCCAATACATTGTCTTCCTCCCTATGACCATTTGGATTCAGCAAATCCTCAAAGTACTCTTTCCACACTGTCTTGAGTGCCTCTTTGTTGTGTACCTCATTTCCGTTTTTGTCCATCATTACCACATTCTCTCGCAGACCTCTTCTCTTACTTTTGACCATCCCATAAAGTACTTTCTTATTTCCTCTGCTGTCTTCCTCCATCATCTCTGTCCACTTTACCATCCACTTCTTCCTCTCCTCTGCGACAATCTTGTTTGCTTCTTTCTTCTTTATCTTATAATCTTCCCTTGTCAGATCAGTTCTTTCCTGGAACCACACTCTGAAAGCCTTGTTCTTCCTTCCTACAGCTTCTTTTACTCTCTCATTCCACCATGGTGTCTCTTTACACCGCTTTCTGTTGCTTGTTCTTCCACATACTGCCACTGCAGCTTCCACCATTGTGTTTTTGAATTGCTTCCATTCCTCTTCCCCTGTTTTAGGATTGTCTGTTGGCATCCTTTCCCTTATTATCTTCTGGAATTCTTCCTTGGCTTCCTTTTCCTTGAGTTTCCATACTTTGATTCTCCTTTCCTGGTACTCTGTCCTCTTGCTATCCTTAACAACTCCCAGGTTCATTACAAGTATTCTGTGGTCGCTGTCTAAGGCCTCTGATGGTATTACCTTTATATCTCTGACACTTCTCTTCATTTCCCAGTCATACAGCATGTAATCCACCAAAGATTTCTTTGTTAAATCACTGCTGTACCACGTTACCTTGTGGCTTTCTTTCTTCCGGAACCAGGAGTTGCCTACCACTAAACCGTTTCTCTTGCAAAAATCCAGCAACTTTCTCCCTTCTTCATTCCTGCTACCCCATCCTTCTGCTCCCAATACATTTTCATATCCTTGCCTTTCACTTCCTACATGTGCATTCAAATCTCCCATGACAATGATGCTCTGCCCATTCAACTGCTGTTGTAGCTCCTCCTCAAAGTCTTCCTTCTCTTGAGCTGTACATCCAACTTGAGGGGCATATACCTGGGCTATCTCCAGGCTTCTTCCCTTTACAGTTACTCTGATCTTCATATCCTGTCACTTATTCCCTTTACCTCTTCCTTCATTCCATCTCTCACAACTACTCCTACTCCGCTGCTCCTTCCTTCACTGTTCCCACTCCAGTACAACCGGTACCCTTTCCTCAGTTCTCTGCGACCTTCTCCTTTCCATCTTGTTTCTGCCAAGCCCAGTACATCCAGTTTTCTTCTCCCCATCACATCTACAATCTCCTCCACTTTTCCTGTCAGTGTCTGTATGTTTAATGTCCCAACTCGTAGTCCATTAGCATATCCGGGTCGTCGTCGTTTGCATCCGTCCTTTCCGAGGCCTGTTCCTGGTTTGAAAGCAAATATGATATCCACTACTGGCTTGCTAGGCCTATCGTAGCTTCACCAGAGCCCCGTCAGCCGTCACTTTTCAGGGTTCCCATAGAGCCTTCACAGCTACCATAGCGGTCCCGGGGCACACAAAGTCCCCACTGTACTTCACCCCTACAGGCAATCCCCTACTTCATGCCGTTGCCCGTCTCCCACCACGTGGAGGAGGGGTTGGACTTGTGGGAGACCGAATCCACTCATCAATCTCTAAAAAAAATTCCTATTGTAAATGGTCGATGCAAGTTAAAAAGGACCTAACAGAAGCTCGAATCAATCAAGCTCTGGTTTGGGATAGGAACCTGTTCAGAAAGGCGGTTAAATCAACCAGTAATCTACACCCTTTAACATCTGTGATGCCTCGCCCTCACTGCAAATGGACGGAAGAAAGGAGAGCTGAACATTCGTCAAGAATGAAGATCTACTGGCAGACAAGAAAACAAGCTTTACAGTGATCATATGAGTGAAGAACATCGTGGTCCATTGATGGCCGAAACGACTAAAAAAAAAAAAAAAAAATGTTATGTAAGTGTTATGTAAAAGTAGTTTGTATTGTATTCCGTAAGTATTGACATATAAACCAAACGAATGTAATAAGACTTGTGTTGTATTTTTGGCTCATTTGAATATATAAATTAATTATTTTTATTACAGATTTATTTTAGGTTCAAATTGAATGAAATTTTCAATATAGCTTCATAATAAGTCGTACTATTCAATAAGTAGGTACGCGATGTATAAAACTATTTTTGTTCTACCAAAATTTTATTGCTAAACTTTGGTTTTGTTTTATTTTTAATTAATATTTTTGGGTTCTGGCTGCCAAATGTTTACAAATGGTCATAAATGAACTGAGTAAGGCTTTATTCGTATAGGCCATCATATTAGTAAACAAATAACGAAAATTTCAAGTTTCTACCTATAATAACAGCTGAACTATGAGTGATCAAAGAAAAGCTTGCAAAAAACGAAAACTGGCCTTGGCGCTCAGCGGTAGGCAAACCGTAATAGCACGCGGCGCTCAAAGGGTTAATAATCAACATGTGTGGGCCATGATAAGAACTAGATTGTGATGTGGTGAAATATATTTGTTTTTATAATGGTATTTAAGCTGTTTTTAAGGGATCTCCAAGTGAATTCATTAATTATTAAGGATGTCCCAGTGCGAGTGCATATTGTCTTCTAGATAGGTACTGTTTTTTTGGAATGGTTTCATCAATTTGTGGACTGTGTTTCGATATCATAGATAGCTGCCATGTTGTTTATATAGCCTTGATTGGATATTTTTGTAGTTCCTTGCTTCAACGGTGGCACGTCTTTGAATTCCCAACGTCGCCTATATAGCGACTGCAATGAATAACGAAATATACCTGTACGCTTTTATATGGTGATAGATCTTTCCAGAACTCAATCAACGTTTGAATATGTAAGGTTTTGTACACATAAACGCATGGATCCTTCACTTCTAGCTACAAGATATTACATTACCTCAAGATTTTTGTATTTCTTTTCTAAAAGATTCAACGCAACACTCCTATACAGTGTTTGGTGATCCAAACCTTTTATATTCTGCCTTTTTTTGTCTATATGATCCTTTTTGATAGTTCTTTCCAGTAGATATATTTTAATGACTGGTGAGAGAATTCTCATCCAAATGCCATCATTTCCTTACACGTAGTGCACCCTGCTGTAAAATAACAAGGCTCTGGCGTCCGAATAACTCCCGGGATAAGGAGTGATAGAGTAACACCTCTGTAAAAAACCTTGGACCAGCCGACCCGGCTAGTAGTCCCATGATAAGTCCCGGGATAAGGAGTGATAGAGGAGTAACACCTCTGTAAAAAAACCTTGGACCAGCTGACCCGGCTAGTAGTCCCATGTAAGGGTCCCTTGCCAGAGTTACAGTGAAGACCACAACGGCAGCTACAGTGGAGAAGTTGGACTTTGGTACAGTGTAACTGGAGGAAGTGGCAGCCAGTGCTCGGGATTAATGGAGTAAAAAGTATCCGTTCCAAGAATGGGACAGGTATCAGATGGGAGGAGACCGAACGGAGGCCGGGATAAGCTTCCAAATTCATCTTCATGATGAAGCAGGACACTCTCTTGTCCTTAGGATAAGAAATTGCCCTTATAGGCGGAGGAACCAATAACAATTGGTCAACGGCATGGGAATGTGGAAGGCAACGGGAAACCACCACATTATCTTCCCCAGGATAATCTTTAGCATGACAGGACAACCTAAAGCCAAAGCCCCTAGTCCCCGGCAGCCCTTAACCTTTACACTGCTAGAAGGGGTTGCTAAGAATCTCCGGGCCAGTCATGAAAAGGATAGCCACTTGGAATGTCCGCAGTTTATTTCAAAGAGGAAAGACTCACAATGCCAACAGAGAAATGGAAAGACTAAAAGTTGACATCCTTGGAATTAGTGAGATGCGCTGGCCTAATCCTCGAAAATGTAACGTCAATGGTTACCAGGTATATTATGCAGGTAATGACAATCCCCACCATTATAATGGTGTAGGGTTCATATTGCACCCAGATATTACTGGGACAGTGAAGACCTTTGTACCTGTGTCCGATAGGGTAATTTATCTACAATTCAATGCACAACCGATATTACTGAATATTATCCAGGTGTATGCTGCAACATGTGATGCATCAGATGAAGACATTGAAGCGTTCTACACCCAAGTCAAAACAGCCTTGTCTTTCACCAAAACGCATGAGATTACCATTGTGATGGGCGATTTCATTCATTCATTCATTCATTTATTTGCAATGGGGGGTGTGTCCCCCGGTGGCAAATTGGATATACATAACAAATAAATAATTATACATAACAATTCAATAACAATTATACAACAATTAAACTGGAGTATTTACACAAATAGTCAGTCTTTTCTTAAACACACCTATATGTTTGGGAAAAGGCTCTAAGACTGCGGCAGGTAGAGAGTTCCAGTTATCAATGGCACGGTTTACAAAAGAATATTTACCATAATTTGTTCGCTGTGGTCGGCCCTTAACTTTGAAAGGATGATCGCTCCTACCCATGTAAGTGGGCTTTCCCAATCGTTTGCTAAGCTCACCCCATGCTGGTTGATTTGTATACGTGTTGTACATAGCGCAGAGTCTAGATTTCATCCTCCTAGCCTCCAGTGATTCCCACCCAAGTTTCTTTAACATACGGCTCACACTGCTCCTGGGATTAAAGTCACTGAGCACAAATCTAGCGGCCTTTCTTTGTACCATTTCCAACTCATTGATGAGCCCTACTTGATATGGATCCCAAACCGCCGAGGCATATTCCAGAATAGGTCTTACAAGTGACAAATAGCCTAATTCTTTAGCAGAGGTACTACTTCCTTTTAATACCCTCATTACAAAGTGCAGGGATTTGTAAGCTTTTGAAACTACACATCCTACATGACTACTCCATTTCATATCATTCCTTACGTGAACGCCCAAATATTTGCAAGAATCTTCTTCTACAAGTATTTCCGAGCCAATGTTATATTAAAAATCCTGCCTTCGCACTTTCCCTATTTTTAAGAGACTACATTTTCTTGTGTTTATTTTCATTTTATTTACAATCGCCCACTTATAGACCAGGTTCAGGTCCTCTTGAAGCACTGCATTGTCTTGTGAGTCATGTATCTTTCGATATATTACACAATCATCCGCAAACAATCGACAGTCACTGCGAATCCCATTTGGTAAGTCATTTATAAACGCCAAAAATAACAAAGTTCCGATTACACTGCCCTGAGGGATACCCGACGTTACGGTGATTTCATCCGAGAATATGCCTTCGACTTTCACTTTCTGGGAACGACCCGTCAAAAATTCTTGGATCCATAAAATTACTCTTCTATCAATCTTCGTCGAAGCTAATTTATGGAGTAGCATGTCATGCGGCACGACATCAAATGCCTTCAAATATAAAGGGAACAGAATTCCGCCTGATCAATACAACATTTTCAATTAAGGGGCTATATTAAACCCATTTGGATGGTACATGTTTCGAGGCTCCTCTTGGCCCCTTCATCAGCCATACATACAAACATATTGTCAATACAATTATCAGAATACAATTGAAAAGGTTAAAACTAACATGAGATAACATGATGAAATAAAACATAAAAACCATAAGGACAGTGTGGAACAAATGACTTAAGTAAAACTTAACCTAAGAAAGACTTGCGAATGTCACAAACAAATGGAAAAAACACTTTAAAAAACAGTATATGTTAAAATCCATCCTGTCCGAGGCTCGTTCCATTTTTGAAAGCATTTGGTATCATCCACTACTGGCTTGCTGGGCCTATCGTAGCTTCACCAGAGCCCCGTTAGCCGTCACTTTTCAGGGTTCCTGTAGGACCTTCACAGCTACCGTAACGGTCCCGGGGCACACGAAGTCCCCACTGTACTTCGCCCCTACAGGCGATCCCCTACTTTGTGCCGTTGCCCGTCTCCCACGACGTGGACGAGGGGTTGGACTTATGGGAGACTACGAAACGAAAGTTGAGCATCTTGCAATTGGACTTTCTAATTGCAAGATGCTCAACTTTCGTTTCGTTTCATTTTCAAGAGGCCTTCAAGCTTGACCGATTTGACTTTCGTCATGGAGATGTATTGTTCTTTTCGTCAACGATCCTTCATATGAAGTCTACAAAGTCATTTCATGACCATCAGTTTATACATATTTTTAACTTATTTCTTGGATCGAATTCCCTAGATTTTCGGGCACGGAATTCTGCCATTTTACTTTATCAAAACTTGAAGATTTTACAAGAGTCATACAAATTACATTTTAAGTTCACATTTTAACATATACTGTTTTTTAAAGTGTTTTTTCCATTTGTTTGTGACATTCGCAAGTCTTTCTTAGGTTAAGTTTTACTTAAGTCATTTGTTCCACACTGTCCTTATGGTTTTTATGTTTTATTTCATCATGTTATCTCATGTTAGTTTTAACCTTTTCAATTGTATTCTGATAATTGTATTGACAATATGTTTGTATGTATGGCTGATGAAGGGGCCAAGAGGAGCCTCGAAACATGTACCATCCAAATGGGTTTAATATAGCCCCTTAATTGAAAATGTTGTATTGATCAGGCGGAATTCTGTTCCCTTTATATTTGACTTTTAATCAATACGGAACCATGAATGATTGTACGAATATCAAATGCCTTCGCAAAATCTATAACCACGGCGTCGACTGAAACTCCATGGTCTAACGATTCGCTAATGTCTTGAAAAAGTGATAGCATCCGACTCTCGCATGAGTAACCTTTCCGAAATCCATGTTGCCTATCATTAAACCATGATAATGTTTCCCACTGTTCCCTCAAGTAGTCGCAAATGAGATGCTCCATCTGTTTACAAACGATGGACGTAAGGCTAACCGGCCTGTAGTTGCCCAATTCAAGTCTGCTCCCTCCCTTAAATATTGGGACTACCGTAGCTCTCTTTCAGTCATCTGGGATTTGCGCATTGTTTATGGACACATTAAACATCACCTCCAAGTATCATGCCACGGCCCTACCTCCTAGTTTAAGTACTTCACTAACAATATTATCAGGACCCTTTGATACATTGAAACGTAACTTTTGTATTAGCTTTACAATTGCTGACTGGTTTATTTGGAACAGGGGAGCCCCTGATTCGTCGTTAAGGTCCAACACACAGCTATTGGATTTATTGAACACACTACCGTAAAAGACATTTATTTCATTAGCAATGGCCTGTTTCTCAGTAATTAATTTACCGTCACCGGACATTATCATCCACAAATTATTTGAATTTCCCTTTCTTCTCCTAACATAACTGTAAAAATTTTTCCACCCATCACCTCCCGAACCAAGTAAACCTTGCATATAACTGTCATGAGCAGCCCTCTTTTTTAAGACGAGCTCTCTTGATAAGGACTTAAATTTCAACATATACTTGTCACTATCATGTCTTTTATTGTATAATTTCCTAATTTTCCGTTTTAGACTCCCAAATTCTCGTGTGTAATACTCAGGATCTGGGTTTTGTTTCAGCAATTTAAATGGGACAAATTTATCAACAGCGCTATTTAAAATTTTCAAAAAGTTAGTCCACAGGATATTAATGTGATTTCCTTCTGATGCCCATCCTACAAATAGCTCATTCAAATACCCCTGAAACTTGCCCTGATCCACCCTGCGATACTGGAATATGATCTTTTTTGCTACATCAGAGTCTAATTTTGTAATGTCACCATATCTAATATTTAATTCAACCCCAGAATGGTCACTAATTCCTGGTACTTTCAGACAGTTAATATACAGCTCTACAGGCCTTACGAGATAAACATCTAAGGTATTATTGTCTCTAGTTGGGAAGTCAACTACTTGGGAAAATCCCCCCTCCCTTAAGAATTCATCTGCAGCGCTCTGAGCTTGACCACAGCTAGTTGACTCACCAGACCAGTCTACTTTGGGGAGGTTTAAATCTCCAGCAATTATTATGCTCTTTTTCATAGCATTACCCGTACAAGTTTTATCATACAGTATTTCGAGGAGAGAAAAGTTATCTTTCGGTGCTCTATAAGCCCCTATCACCTGAAGAGGGAATTTATTTCCTTTATCCGAAATTTGTACACATAACATTTCATGATCCATATCAGCCCACTTTAAGAAACTAGCTATATTTTTGCGCACACAAATAAATAGCCCACCACCTCGCTTCCCCCGATCCCTTCTGTACATTTCGTAGGTCCCTTGAATTATTTCGCTACTATTTATGTCCTCATATAACCAAGATTCAGTTGCAATGACAATGTCCGGAGAATATGTCTCTACAAGATTCCAAAATTCAATTAATTTATTTCCTAAACTCTGACAATTAACCTGCAGTAATCTTAGAGTCTTACCTCCGCAGCAAATATCTCGAAATAGCTCCTTCTGTTCCCATCGGCTGGCAACCTCTGGACCTGCTCCTCCTCACAAAAGCTGGCACGAACCGATGACCCTGTCATGTAGGCTCCCTAAGTTGAAAGCGCCTAGATGCAGCCCGTCTCGGGCGAAGTCACGGCCACCAATCCAGCAGTCAGCTTCTACGTACACTAATCCCAGTTGTGCACATACCCAGTCCATGCGATCATTTACAGTCTTAACTCGCCTTAACGGAACATCTCCCCGCCGAACAATGCCACTCATTATAATTTTTGCATTTCTAAACTTGCTTTTAGCTTTTCTGCCTAGTTCGTAGAGCTCCCCCATGATGTAATCAGCTGTAGCCCTCTTCTTCAAATCGTTCGTCCCAACATGGAGCAACAACACTTTAACTTTGTCACAGTCTTCTACATTTGCTTCTTCCACTTTTTGGGCAAGCTGGTCAATTTTAATGCCCAGATAACACCGCACTTTCGCACCTGATTTCCTCGAGATATTCGCACTCCATCGTATCATAGAATCACCCATTATGATAACGTCATCCTCAGTTTGTTCCTGCACGCCCTCTTCCACACTGATCCCAGTAGAAAGCCATTCAGTCACATCCTTCACCGTTTCTTCTGATTCACGAAGTTTTGCTCTAAGTTCCTGTATTATTTGATCCCTTGCTTTGATTTGCACCCTCAAACAGTCCGGAGTATCACATACTTTACAAAACCAATTTCCGACATCACAATCCTCCTTCTTGACCTTAATACAGCCGAAGTGAAACCATTTCTCACATAGTCCACACTGAACTCCATTCTTCAATGTTTTACTGCATGTTGAACACTTTAAAGCTGCCACTGGATCATTTGCCTGATTCACATTTGGAGTAACAGGCCCTGGATTCACTTCCACTCCACCAATAACTAGCAATGCAGCTATCACTAGGGCTATGAACCACAAGTTGCTAGGACCCGTACGCGCACACAAACACCGGAAATCCCGACTACCCTTCGCATACCACAGTCCGATCCTCGCCCGATAACACTCCAGAGAACAACCCATTTCAGCACACCTGAGAGCTCGGGAAAAACACGTCCTTTCACTTTGACAGCCAACTGCCAACTCCAATGCCAAGGTAGGTCATGGTCGACGCTGATATAGTGGATAATTTCGGATTAGGGAGTGGCACTGATCGAGGTGATCGATTTGTCCAGCTATGCCAAGAGGAGGAGTTTATCCTAGCAAACACTCATTTTCATCTTCCTCCATGTTGTCTTTACACATGGACCTCAAACATCGACAATAATGTCAGGAATCAAATTGACTATATACTCGTCAATAAGCTATTCAGAAATTCCCTAAAAAGTGTGAAGACATATCCTGGTGTTGATATTAACTCCGATCATAATGTTTTGTTAGCCACAATGAATTTGAACTTGAAAAAATATCACGCAGTGAGGCACAGCAATCATTTTGCGATCCATAAGCTCCAAGACCCTGTATTGAGAAATGATATCAAAACAGCATTAAGTACAAAACTAGATTATATCCAGTCGAACAAGGATACACATAATATTGAAGACACTTGGAACCAATTCAAATCTGCAGTGAATGAAGTGTGTCGAGAAAAACTACAGGCCATGGAGAGTAGGAATAGCAAACCTTGGATGACAGATAAAATTCTACAATTGATCGATTGCAGAAGACCTTTTAAGAATAATGACCCGATAAAGTACAGAGAATTGCAGAAATTAATACGGAAGGAAATCTGTACTGCCAAAGTACAACACCTTTCAAAGGAATGTAGCGAAATAGAAGAACTGTGTGCAAGTGCAAAGCATGACTCGTTCAACATGTATAAAAAATTTAAGCAACCAGCTGGGATTTATAAGAGCAGGGGATTGGGATTCTCATGAATAGATATGGCATCATTCTCCCTAGTACTGAAGAGAAGTTGACAGAATGGAAGGTCTACATTGAAACTATTCGAAGACAACAGAAGTGTTGATCATGGTATTCGAACAACTAATGGCATATACAGGGTGTATTTGATATGATGGAAGTCCTTTACACTGGTGATATAAGATGGTATTCTAAGCAAATATCTTCATGAAATTAAGTCGGATCTTAATTAGTGTAGGTGGAATTAAATCACAAAAATCGGCGGTCAATGTCTTGGAAACGGGCTTTCACTTCGTTCCCCTCAGCAGCCCAGCTGACTTCTCCCCGTCAAACTCCCCACCAACGCTAAGGAATGTTGACAAGAGTCTGAAGTTGAGTGACCTACTCGCCTTGTCTGCCAATGGCATTGAAATACACAAACCGAGCCTATGAACAGCTGATTCACACCTTCATGGGGAATGGCTACACGACTAGTGATGGTGGATCTGTCTAGGATTTTGCCAGCTTCATGGACTATGCATAGAAAATAGAAATCCTAAAGATTTGGTAAATTAATTTAAGGAACTGTTGGTCTATCTTTGTGTGAAGATAGTGCAACAACTGTAATAAAAATATTAATAATACTAATAATAGTAATAATAGGCTTTTAGACACACTAACTTCTTTTATGTTTCTTTTTGGTATGTCGAGTTGCCAGGCTTTAATGTACGTAGGATAATTGTATGTGCCATGAAATCCATGGACATGATCGTATTAGATCCCATTCATTTACTACATGACTGAACGTAGATCGCACCCTCGGGAAGGTTAGCACTCTACCTCCAGAACTACACATGCTGACTCTTATTATTATTATTATTAGACTATTATTATTATTATTATTATTATTATTATTATTATTATTATTATTATTATAACACTGTATTATAACGATGTATTTGTATTTTATTTTCATTTTTGTGTATTTTCATATGTATGTACATTGTTGATTGACCAATAAATCAACCCCCCCCCCCCCTTTCTCCAGTTTATGGCCACCCCAGGGCTGGAGATGGGATGGGACAATTCACAATATGTACATGTGGTACCGTACTAGTATTAAATCTTGGAAGTAGTTTTCCATGGGTTCCCACTTCTACCCCCAGACAAATGCCGGGATTGTTCCTAACTTAAGGCCACGGCCGCCTTCTTCTCAATAACCATAACCGCTGGCAGTGCAGCCCATGAAGGGCCTAGGCCTACCAAGCGACCGCTGCCCAGCCATTTGGCCGGCAGATATTAGGGTGACGCGTGGTCAGTGCATCGGGTCCCCTCGGCCATTAATCTTGATTTTCCTGACTGGGGCACTGCCTCACTGTCAGACAGCTATTCAATTGCCCTCACGAGGCTTAGTGCACCGCGTTCCAGCCCTCACGTCAGTTTCTAATAACCCTGATGGAGCCGGGAATCGAACCCAGGGCCTCCGGGTGAGAGGCAGTTGCACTGCCCCAACACCACGGGGCTGGTGCCTTCTTCCAAATCCTCACCTGAATTACAAATACCCACATTACTACAGAAATTCACAAAAACACAGGTTATCACACAAATTCTACCCACACCCAGCTACATGGGGCTAAATGACCAAAATCGCCAAGCCTCTCAAACAAAACATCAAGTATTTTACTTCCGTCTTAAATGCCTAGTTCTGAACAGACTACGGGATGTCGGAATTTTGTCACACTGTATTTCATTAAGTGAATGTTTTTAGTATTTTCAGAAACTAGTCAACAGAAGGTCCGACACGGACGCCAATGATACACCAGGGCTGAGTATCGAAATTATTTTATACATGAACACTTACAAAGTAGGCTACATAATACTACCGGTCCTAACGTCCCAAGCCATTGCGTGCGTTGTCAACAACAACAACAACAACAACGGAAATGCACATTTTTTTACTAGAAGGTAGCGCTTATCCTCATAACAGCTGATAGCCTACCACCCCTCAAGTCAACCGGTAAGGTCAATGCTCCGATTACGTAACAAATTCCCCTCGGCGTGTCGTCACACCTGGCTCCACCTCGTTTCCCCAGGCCTGCCGCACCACTTTCTGCCTGATTAGTTTCTGAAAAAACTAAAAACATTGACTTTTTCATGATTAATTATCAATTTCAAGATAGGTGACAATTTTTTTTACCTAGGAAGCTTAGAATAGTCTCTTCTATCACCAGTGTGACGGACTTCCATCATATCAATTACACCCTGTATATTACAAGAACTGAAATTGAACATGCCATAACAATATCGAAAAGTGGAAAGGCTCCAGGTCCAGATGAATTACACATTGAAATACTAAAGCTTCTCAAGGATGAACGATCTCTTCCCTGCTGGTTGGTTTGTTCAATAATATCTATCGAAGTGGATACATACCACATGATTGGCTCAAATCAACTTTTATACCGTTTCCCAAAAAGACCAATGCAAAGTGCTGCAATGTCTATAGAATGATCAGTTTAATGAGTCATGCCCTGAAGTTATTCCTTAAAATCCTGCACTTAAGATTAGATCATAAATGTGAAGAGAACATCGGTGGCACACAGTTTGGATTCAGGAGTGGTTTCGGAACTCGGGAGGCATTGCTCAGTCTTCAACGATGTCGTGATGTTCGTGTCGATGTTTACATGTGTTTCATCGATTATGAAAAAGCCTTTGACACTGTTCAACACGATAAACTGATGAACATTTTATGTGACCTGGGACTAGATGGACGTAACATCCGATTAATTGGAAATCTGTACTGGAATCAACGTGCTGCTGTACGTGTTGAATGTCAGCTATCTGAAGAAGTATCGATTATGAAGGGAGTTTGCCAAGGTTGCATTCTTTCTCCACTCCTCTTCAACATCTATTCTATTTCTGAAGAGAGTAATGCCATGGGATTACATTTAAATGTAAAAAAGACAAAGGGGATGGTTGTTAGTAGAAACAAAGGTGAAATTCAGGGCATTCTTACGCTTGGTAATGAAAGAATTGAAAGGGTTTCATCATATAAATATTTAGGATGTCAAATCAATGATAACTGGGACTTAAGTCAAGAAATTCGCTATAGAATTGAGCAGGCCAGAAGTTCTTTCATGAAAATGAGAAAAGTTTTGACCAGCCGTGATTGAAGTCTGTCATTACGCACCCGACTGCTTCGATGCTACTTTTATAGTGTCCTGCTCTATGGAGTTCAATCATGGACACTTACGGAGGTTTTAAGTAAGAAACTGATAGCATTTGAATTGTGGATGTATCGCAGGATTTTAAGGATATCATGGACAGCTAAAGTCACAAATGTGGAAGTACTGCGGCGTATGAACAAAGACTTGGAAATTCTCAGTATCATCAAAAGGAGAAAACTAGTATACTTTGGTCATTTCATGCCCAACAACAAATACCACCTCTTGCAATTAATTATCCAAGGGAAGATTGATGGCATTAGGGGTCCAGGACGCAGACGAATATCCTGGCTAAAGAACTTAAGAGGCGGCCGTAGTGAGATCCTATTTCACATTTCATTTCAAAACGTTGCCACTAGTTTCGTTGTAGTCGCTCTCCCCTAGTAGTTGCATGGCCCGTACATAGGTATCAGCACGGATTACCCCCTACTGTGAGGGGTGGTTCAAGGTCGCGCGTGCGAGAAAGTTCAAACTGCCCCGGGGTCCGACACGGAGAAATGCAATCTCGTGGCAATGTGCCTCACGAATATCGAGACCAGGAAGTTCGAAGTGATAGTCTGTATAGGCTACGGTACTTCCAATTGAATGGCCGAAATATTTTGCTATAGATAAGCTAATAGTTAAACTACGGATTACGGAATTCACAAGTGACTGAAATATCCTTGGCGTTCCTCGTGATGTAGCGGCTAGTATTCTTGGCTGTCGCCCCGGAGGTTCGGGTTCGATTCCCGGCGCCGACAAGAAATTCGATTCATTCTTGTCTGATGGCTGGAATGGGGCATTCCAGTGGCAAAATTGAAAAGATGTGGTTTCGATTCCCATCTCAGCCATCTTGGAAGTGGTTTTCCGTGATTTCTCACTTGTACTCTGGCTGCGTGGCTCAGTGGTAACGTTCTTGCTTGCTGTTCCCAAGATTGCAGGATCGAATCCTGGCGCAGCCAGCTGGCATTTGAGGGTGCGCAAATACGAGGGAGCCGTGTCAGTGAATTTACTGGCAGGTCAAAGATCCTCTTTGGGGCAAACTTCCGACACCCCGGCGTCTCCTAAAGCCGCAGATGTTTAAAGGGACGTAAAACAATAACATTATTTTTATTATTATTATCACTTCTACTCCAGGCAAATGCAGCCGACTCCTTCACAATCCTCATCTGAATGACAAATATACTGTACACACTAATAGAGCCATCACAATAAGACGGGTAATTAGACAAATTCCAAACACACGCCAAGTACACGGGGCTAGATGACCACGATGCCGCAACAATTACTTTGAAATGCGCTAATGAGTTTCAAAAAATACGGGAACTAGTCCTCGCACGGGGAAACGTGTTTTACAGGTGTTATAAGGATGCGCAGTGACCGACCGCAGTAGTTACACTTGCTAAGGTACAGCACAAAATCATGGGTGCCAAGCTATCTTCAAACTCGATAAACAAGTGCGTTCGAACCCATGGGCCGTTGTTTCAATGTTTAACTGCATTATTATCCATATTTTATATTATCTTGGTAAGTCTTTATTATTATTATTATTATTATTATTATTATTATTATCATCATCATCGGGATCTTGCCCGGTGTGGACCCGTCTGTCCAGCCCTCTAACACCGGCGGTTCTTATTATTATTATTATTATTATTATTATTATTAACTGGCCTCGGTGGCCGAGAGCGCTAACGCACTACCTCGTGCCACGCTGATATCGAGAGAGCGTGGGTTTGAATCCCACCTCGGCCGTCTTATTATTATTATTATTATTAATAATAAAAATATTTTCCGGATCTTGCATGGGGAGGGGGGGGGGGAGGAACGCCTGTTCAACCCCCTACCATCGGCGGCTTCTCTTACTAATGCTATTATTATTACTAATAATAATAATAATATTTCTAAAATTATTATCAGTTTCTGCAAATTTAGGAGGATTATAAATTAATATTACATAATTTGGCAATAGAGGTGGGGGAGGGCAGGATTCTCCAGCCCCAGGACCCATCACCACTCTCTAAGGCCTTGCATCCGGGGGTGACACACAAGAACGCTTCACCACGAGATGGTCTTTAAAACAGTATGTTATACTTAATGTGATAACGGAGAAAGAAATTAAAATGTTATTATTCATAATGTTGAATTTTGGGCTTATGCCGTGTTTTATTATATTGCAATTCGACGCGTTTCGAAAGAAACCATGTCTTTCATCGTCAGGAATAATCTGGAATACGACAATGTTGCTAAGAGAAAGCAACGAAGAACATATAGAAGGTGCCCAAAGATGGACGCCATTATAGCCCCATGTTAGGGACAACGGAAAGCAGCAGTGAATTACTTTCTCAGGGTTCTGATAATAGGTAGCCAGGATTCACTGAGATTGTAGCCGGTGTCGCGGTTGAAATTATCTGGGTGTTTACGTATTTCAACCGCCTCCCTGATGATTCTGGGACGATATTGCTTTATACGGGCAAGAACATCCACCCCTTGGAACATGACATCATGGCCAGGTGTTAAAGCATGATCGGCAACAGCTGATTTATCAGGTTGAATGAGCCTGATACATCTATTATGTTCCTTAATGCGAGTGCATATTGTTCTCGAAGTCTGCCCGATGTAAACCTTGCCACAAGTACAGGGAACTCTGTAGATACCCGGTTGTTGCAATTTAGGCAAACTGTCCTTAGTTGGTCGCAGGAGTTGCCTAATCTTAACAGAAGTTCCAAATACAGTCCGTATGTTGTATCGACGTAGGATTTTAGCAATACGATCCGTTGTGTTATGTATGTACGGAAGGTAAGCAGTTCCTCTTACATCTCTTTTCTCAACTGACGTCCTATTATTATTTGTTGGTTTCAGAACCGTAGAAAGAGGATGGATCTTTAGGACACAGCGTTTTTCGTAAGCCAACACACACCAATAGATATCTCCACGCAAGTTCTCACCATCACCCTGCCCAGAAACATGGTATCCTTACAACTCTAACTACCAGGGCTAGGAGGATTTGTGAAGTGTCTTCTTTACAAGAAGAAATTAACACCCTGCGAACCACCTTTGAGAGCAACGGTTATAGCAAGGCTTTGATTTCTACGGTTCTGAAACCAACAAATAATAATAGGACGTCAGTTGAGAAAAGAGATGTAAGAGGAACTGCTTACCTTCCGTACATACATAACACAACGGATCGTATTGCTAAAATCCTACGTCGATACAACATACGGACTGTATTTGGAACTTCTGTTAAGATTAGGCAACTCCTGCGACCAACTAAGGACAGTTTGCCTAAATTGCAACAACCGGGTATCTACAGAGTTCCCTGTACTTGTGGCAAGGTTTACATCGGGCAGACTTCGAGAACAATATGCACTCGCATTAAGGAACATAATAGATGTATCAGGCTCATTCAACCTGATAAATCAGCTGTTGCCGATCATGCTTTAACACCTGGCCATGATGTCATGTTCCAAGGGGTGGATGTTCTTGCCCGTATAAAGCAATATCGTCCCAGAATCATCAGGGAGGCGGTTGAAATACGTAAACACCCAGATAATTTCAACCGCGACACCGGCTACAATCTCAGTGAATCCTGGCTACCTATTATCAGAACCCTGAGAAAGTAATTCACTGCTGCTTTCCGTTGTCCCTAACATGGGGCTATAATGGCGTCCATCTTTGGGCACCTTCTATATGTTCTTCGTTGCTTTCTCTTAGCAACATTGTCGTATTCCAGATTATTCCTGACGATGAAAGACATGGTTTCTTTCGAAACGCGTCGAATTGCAATATAATAAAACACGGCATAAGCCCAAAATTCAACATTATGAATAATAACACGGGCCGTGAAAGTCTAAATGACAATAAAATGTTATTCTTAAAGCTCTACCATTTCCTTACAGATCTCACTTACACAAAACTGCCTATGTTGCGAAGTTCGAAACCGAACCACAATAAGGTTTCACGCCGGCGTTGTTGTTGCTCATGCTCCATTTGATTGTGCATATTCAATCATTTACTTTCATAAACATCTTCATACTGACATTATGGGGTTTGAAGCCATTTTTCAGTGTTTCCTTAGTAAACAAAAGTTTGGTGCTTTTCGGTCGGTCAACACGAATGTACCCAAAAGAGTTGGGTTATACCCTCATCCTGAAAAAAATTACAACTCTTTTGGGTACATTCGTGTTGACCGACTGAAAAGCACCAAACTTTTGTTTTATCTTCATAATAACCTTAATTGTGATAAAGAATCGTTCAGACTAAACTAATTCCTGAAAAAAGTTGAAAAGTAAATTTTCAAACACTTTTGTTTGAATATTTCAGTTTACGATAACATCGAAAAGATACGTAAGGAAGCCTACACCCTAGTATACCTGTAACTTAGTAGTATGGTGAAAAACTGCTGTTTATTTCCTAGAATTATACGTATTTTCGTGTTTTTGTAAGTAACCATGACAAGTTATTTTTTTCTTTTATTCTTAACAAAGGAGATATTTAAAGAAATGTAGAATACATTTTTTGAAATTACATTTCTCATCACACAGGATTCAACGATAAGCTATAGCATATTATTATCAGGACAGAGTGACTTCAGCTCATCCTTTCGCATTGCCTTTTCCTCATCAACAACCAAGAAATTTCCAGAAACTACAAATTCAGTTGCTCTAGGGAAAGAAAACTAAGATCCGTTTCCCACGATTATCACATCACCATTCATGAACAAATATGGTGCAATTAAATGGGGCAATTGTGATAAATAACTAATACATGTAACTTTTTCTATGAGTGTATTTACATATTTATATCTTGTACCCCGCCCATCATTGGGCACAATCGTGTTGACCGACTGAAAAGCTACGAAAGACAATATTATAGCCTATATAAAAAATCAGTAGTAGTGGTGAAAGATTTCAGTCTATTCCTGTAACAACTTAGACCAGGAACTCATCCTAGCATCAACTCTTACCGCAGATTCATTATAAACACAAATACGGTACTTTTGATTGCCTGTAGCAGCCTTCCCTGGATACCATAATACTGTACTTCAGAATCCTCAGTTTCTTTTCTCTTGGTACTCTTCCGTACGCCTTCTCTAGATCTACAAAATACAAAAGTCTATTCCTCTCGTAGTATTCCTCAATCACTTGGCACATACTAAAAAAAATATATCCTCACATCCTCGTTGTGGTCTAAAGCCACTCTGGGTTTCCTCCATCTTACTCTCGGCCAATGATTATGCCTGAGTATACTTCAACCTGACCGCGTTGCCTACAAAAGTAAAGAACCTCAAGTCCATAACATTTGTGAGATGAAGTGTGCATTTGGGTCATACACATTTTATCCCCCAATAAATGGTTTGAATAATGAAGAACTATTTACATACCTCAAGATCAACAAGGGATATACAGTAGATACCCGATTAGAGTTCCTGGCTGTATCAAGGGACAACTAACAGGCGTCCTGAGCCACAGCGACTGGCTGCGTGGCTCAGCGGTAATGTTCTCGCCTGCTATGCCCAAGATAGCGGGATCGAATCCCCGGACAGTCAGTTGGCATTTGAGGGTGCGCAAATGCGAAGGAGCCGTGTCAGTAGATTTACTGGCACGTTAAAGATCCCCTTCGGGGCAAAATCCTGGCACCCCGGCGTCTCTAAAAGCCACAGTTGTTAAAAGGGACGTAAAACCAATATTATAAATATGAGCCACAACATCCAGCAGACTCCCGCTTAGCATCACGTGGCTGGGAGACCCCACACCAGACCATACCAAGACTTAAATTCTTGGCAGAGCCGGGAATCAAGCCCGGGACCTCTGAGGTAGCCGACAACATTGCTGGCCACTGCGCCACGAGGTGTTTTATACATAGCACAGTATGTATTAAAAGGGCATATCAATAAACAGTATGGCTGTAAAAATTATGCTATACGCGTGTAGTCTCCACCCCCGCCCCACCAATTACGTAGACATGAAAAATGAATGAAGCTTGTAGTTTTACGTGACCGTTAATCTCGCGATCAGAGCTATGGGACCTTCATTTTTACGTGGAATCTGAACCACAGGACGTGATATTTCACTTCGAAAATCTCACTTGCCAGGAATCGAACCTTGGTGAGAGCCAAGCAGCTTGACCACTACACCATTACGTCCCCCAAAAAGTGAAGGAACGTGGGAATCATATAATCCCCGACTACTGTCGACCAAAATATTATGTGCACTCGAGCTTGAAGGTGGTTTGTGAAGTAACCAATGGACCTACATAAAATCCTATAACATCATCATTTTCGTCGTTCAGTTTACGTTAGTTCATTTAGGCTTGGAATGTTTAATTTATATTTTAATATTTTTTATCGCAGTTGGAACACAAAAAGTGCTCGTTTTAAAGTATGTTTCAACCATGCGTCACATTTACGAACTATTATCTCACAAACCCGTCATCAGATCGAATCCAAATTTTAACACTATGTGCATTGGAATGTTGTATAACTGGTTTATTAAAATATAAATTAAAAATTCCAAACCTACATAAACTAACGTAAAATAGAACGACGAAAATGATGATGTTACTGGATTTTATGTAGGTCTATTGGTTACTTCACAAATAACCTTCAAACTCGAGTGCACATAATATTTTGGTCGACAGTAGATACGTAGACGTCAAGAACAGATGATGAATTAGAATAAACCAGGCTTAAAACTAATGCCGGGATAGATCGTTGGTTTCTTAATATACGTATTTGGGCCATAATATATTTTGAAATATATATTTAAAAATCTGAACTCAAGTCCTAACGATTTCAAAATGCTATACCACACAGAAGTGAGGAATGGATTTCGGGAGTGAATCCACACTGCGAAATAATTGACGTTCATCTTTTTACAGCATATAAACACATCACTCCTCGGCGCCTGGAACATTACCAGTACTCAGTAAAATAGAGGGTACATAATAATGTAAACAGAGTTTCATATTGGCATATATCATCTACTCTGTTTTGAGTCTCTAATCTCCGGAAGGACGAAATGTTTGTAAAACCGGTCAAGTAACGGGAAAAAATACTCTCCCAAAAGTCTATCATATCTCTGTATGAGTTCCGTTGTAGGCTAATCCTTTTTGTCTTCTTGTAGTATGAAGCTGCCCTTGAGTCTGGTAGTGAAAATTGTGTTTGATGTCGAAGTTTCCTATTTCCTTTTCTCCCACTTTAATTGTAATAGTAATACTACTAATAATAATATTGGTTTTACGTCACTTTTAACTACAGTGGCTTTTATAGACGCCAGGGTGCCGGAATTTTGCTAGTAAATCTACTGACACGGCTCCCTCGCATTTGCGCACCCTCAAATGTCAGCTGACCGCGCCAGACTTTAATAATTGTATAGCCTCTTCCGGGATAAAATTGTTCGTGTAGGATGGGCATTTGATTTAAAAACACAGTATTCACCAATAAGTCAATCCGTGCTCATTACAAAGCCTTACTATTTTTTTTAAAGTCATAGTACTAATAAAAATTGTTGCACGGTAAAAGGTATAACGTGCACTTTAAAGTTCTATTGCAGCTTTTAAGACAATAGCAATACCGTAGTGGAATGAGCTTGTCCGCTGCTCATTGTATGTGAAAGGGAGGCATGTGCTGATCTCCCCACTCCCCTGCATGGGGAAAAGCCTGAGCTGGCCTAGGCCAAATGTCTCAACTAATCTCTGTCTCTGTCTTGACCTGTTTCAAGGACAGGACTTTGCGACGTGACATCTGACGGAAACTGTCTGAACTACCAGCACCTCGACACGGCTAGCATTAGCAACTCAATATGCTTACATTTTCTAAAATCACGATTAAACATATACAGAGTTCTTAATTTGAAAATATGATTCAGTAGCACAATAGAGAAAACTATAAGCTGTCTTGCAGTGGAGTTTGTTTCTGTTTTCAACATCATCTGAAGGCATTGAAGAGGTTTGGAAAATTGCAGTTCAGAACTCTATTTTATATGGAGAATTGTGATTTTAACTACACTTTTTATAACTATCTTTGTATTCCTGTTCGATATGCTTTTGCACCGATGAAAAGTGTATAAAATATTACAGCGGGCTATAGGAACAAAATAATTTTACCTTGTCCCGTTTCTTTATAAAACGTTTCACAAACTTTTCACCCATGTTACAACAAGTGCTGGGCTGGCGGTCGGCCGTTCCCACTCCGGCCGGCTCTTAAGCCAGTTGTTTGGACTTAATACAGTGTCACTGTTTAGAACAGCTATGGACAAACAGCAGATCATGCTACTGATCGCCAATGTTCTTGGAGGACGAGGCACTTGAAGAAGAAGAATATTTATTTTCATACCAAATTCCTTAGCTTTTTCATTCACTTTAACAACATTTTGGATAAAGTTGTTGGACTACCCGCAACTATAGCTTGATCATCGGCAAATTTTATGGTCTGCATTAGTCTTCCTCCTATTTTCACCCCAAGCTTGGTTTTTGTTATGGATTCATCGATGATTTTCTCAGCAAAGATGTTAAACAGGAATGGTGAGAGCAAACAGCCTTGTCTCACTCCTTTCAGTATCTGTACAGAGGCTGTTAGTTCATTGCCAAACCTGATAACTGCATTTTGATGTTTATATAAATTGAATAACAACAGTATCATGCGATATGGGCAACCTATCTCAACGAGAAGTGGCAACAGTATGTTCCATGGCACTTTATCGAAAGCTTTCTCATAATCGATGAAGCGTACATATAAATTCCTTCTGCAGGACAACAATCTTTCTCCCATACAGCGTAGTGTAATTATGGCATGGCGTGTAGAAAAATCTCTGCAGAAACCAAACTGAGTGTCCCCAAGATGTTGCTCAATGTAACTCTCCATTCTACGTTTTATGATATGGAGAAGTATCTTAGATGTGTGAGTGATTAAATTTATCGTCCGATATTCATTACAACCAGTAGGAGTTGATTTCTTTGGAATAGGTATGATGATTGAAGAATAAAAGTCCTCTGGCCATTCGCCTTGTTCGTATATTTTTGCAGTTAATTCAAAAATCCATTCCTTACTTAATTTGCCACTACTCTATAAGCTCCGCTGGAATATTATCTAACCCAGGACACTTTCCGTCGCGTAGGTATTTAAGGGCCACTTCAAATTCTTGCCTAGTTATACCATCCTCTTCCAGCGTTCTATCATCAAGTGCTACTGGTGTCCAAGAAAATGGAATATTTACACTGTACAAATCCTTCTCCATAACTCTTTATTTTCAAAACAGTCCAGTAACACTACACCATTTTCATCCTTCATCAACCTAGTGCAAAATCCATTTTGTTTCCTTGATGTTTTCCTAATTTGTTCATAAACTAAATTTTATTTGCCTTCCTGTTCCAAACGTTCAATTTCTTGGCACGTCGAGTTCCACCACTCTTCTTTCAGTGTACTACACGATCTGTCGATATCATTTTTTAGCATACGATATTTCTTTCTGCCTTCCTCTGAAGGATCATTCTTGTACCTCCTCCTTTCATCCATTTTCTGAAATACTTCATTGGTAATCCATGGCTTACGACTAACCCTTTAAACTGACCCCACGAATTCTCCTGTGGTCTTTTCTATCGCAACCTTGATTCCTGTCCACAATTGGTTTACATCACTTGGATGAGAGTATGAACTTAATATTACCTTATCAGTGGCCATTTTATATTCCTTTTTTGTCTTTACTTCACTAAGTGCATTTAGATTCCATTTTATCCTCATATTTTCTCTAAAAGGTCTTTTAAATTTCAAATGGGCACACATTACTACCAGAGAGTGGTCTGATGCTACATCTGCTCCAGGAAATGCCAATGATTTTTTAACTTGATTTCTATATCGTTGCTTAACTAAAATTTAGTCTATTTGGTAACGATGTATGTCCCCTGGCATCTTCCATGTATATCTACGCCTTGATGGTGCTGTAAACCAAGTATTGGTTATGACATAATGTTCTGCTTTGCAGAAATCAAGAAGGCGTTGACCCCGTGCATTTCTTGTGCCAAGACCAACATTTCCTATTACATTTCCATCTTTCCCCTCTCCAACTACAGCATTCCAGTGCCCCATTATTATTACATTGTCACTAGACTTTGTTTTCAACAATAACTCTTCAAGTGACTCATAAACTACTTCGACCTCCTCACCATTGCTGGTTGAAGTAGGCATATAAACTTGGATGGTAACTATATCTACAGGAGCTGCTGAAAAATGAGCCATAATCAGCCTATTGCCTACAGCTTCAACATAGGAGAGCATTGGAAGCAACTCCATTCATAATGAAAGCAACTCCATTCATAATGAAAGCAACACCACCCTGACCCTTTTCACTGCTTGAACATAGAACTTTGTAATTCCCACTCTCAAATTCACTTTCTTCAACTACAGAAGTTAAATGATTCAGGATCATTCTCTCTAGGATCCTATAAAGATGACATAGAAGAGAGATAGGTCTGAAACTTTTAGGATCATTTGGTACTTTACCAGGCTTTAAAATAGCTGTTACAAGAGCCTTGTGCCATAATTTTGGGATCTTGAAAAGTGCAATGCAGTGGTTATAAAGATTTAGAAGCCAAATTTTTGTGACATTGCCAAAATGTTTAATTTGTTCAACACAAATATCATCCAGTCCTGCTGCCTTGCCATTCCATCATGTACGGACTGTAACTTCTAGTTCATGAAGATCAAATGGTATTGCGAGTTCACTGTTCCGATTGTGTACCTTATCCACAAGTTTGAAATCTGATTTACTAAATGACGATCTTGGTGTGCTATTATTTTTTTGGCAGTGATGTTTGCATGTGGAGAACTCTTAGTTGGATCATTATTTAGTTTCTCTAGCAGCCTCCATGCCTTCTGACTATTAACAGAGAAGTCAGTTTCCTCCATAAGTTTCAGCCATCTTTCTCTCTTGTTCTGTGCTATGGTGGTTTCGTCACTAAATGGATTATCTTCGAAGAGTGAAAGATTATTAGTCATCAGATCAGCTTTTTGAGGTGTTAAGCCATGGAAGTATTGTGTCCTGCACCCTCGGGGCATCGATAACCGTGAAGCCTTCTTCACTGCATCCACAAATTTATCGTAATCTTCTGGATATCAGCTACAAAACTATCGAAAGTAGAAAAAATTTCTACCAATTAGCTTTCCGGAAGTTGAATCTTTTACGGTAGGGTATAGTGATCGATCGGGCTAATGCAGTAACTTGGCACATCACAGGGCGATGTTGGAAGTTAGGTACTGGAAAGCGAACTGTCTTCATGCATTGTTGGCTTATGTGCTCACTGGCAAAGATCATCTGGATTGTATCCACGATGCCAACGCCCACTATTCAAGAATGGAGGAAGTTTACTGTCATGTAATGGGTTAATTGAAAGGTATCGGCCCATTTTAACACCTCTTCTCCATTATCATCGTCTTGAGCATAACCCCATCCTGTACTACAAAATTGACACTATGTTTATGAGAGCTATCAGGGGTAGCAAAGGAAACCGCATTACCTGGTGGTTTATATACAGAAGATACGGTGCAATTACTCAGCTCAGCAGTTAATATTTCCATATCCTCGTGTTCTGAGATGGAAGTGGACATGATTTGAATACCGGTATCAGGTCCAACGAATAAAGCACTTCCGTACTGTCTGTGAGGTCTCTCGGCAATAAGTCTCAAGCCAGCAATTTTGGGACGTCGTAGCTGATTGTCTCTGAGGGTCTCTTGTAGGCAAAGTATGTCACAGTTGTTACTTCGACATATTTCACTCAGGAGCTCTTCTTTAGAGGACGAAAGTCCCCCTGTATTAAACGAGGGTATCATTGTATACCGAAACATGTAGGCTACCTATAGTCATTTATTAATCTTCATTCTTACAGTGTTTGACAAGGTGGATTTCAATTTCATATTACAATCAGTCGACACAGATGGTTGGTTCCTCAGTTTAGTGCTTGCGACAATGCGGTCATGTAGCCCCATGTACTTTGGGTGTGTGTGGAATCTTTGGTTGAAATAAGATGCCGTGTAAAGAAGGCTAGATCCATCGTTATGACAATGAAACAACTACTATGCTGTCGAGATCTCAGTATGATGCTTAAGAAAAGAATATTGTGAAGTGTTATGTTGTCTCCACCCTTCTTTATGGTGTTGAAGCTTGTCGGTAAGTACAGAAAAGAAGATTCGAGCTTTTGAAATGTGGATAAACAGGCGGATTCTTAAAATCTCGTGGACAGAACATGTGAGTAATGCCGAGGTTCTTCAGCGTGTGATCAGCCAACCTGAGCTGTTAAACACAATTAAGAAGAGGAAATTGAAATACTTCGGACACATGATGAGGAATCCAAAATACCATCTGCTCCAAGTTATAATTCAGGGTAAAATTGAAGGTCAGCGTGGACTGGGAAGGAGACAAATAACTTGGATGGATAATTTACGAAAGTGATTTGGGTTGTCTTCCACAGAACTCTTCAGGATTGCACAGGATAAGAAGGTGTTAGCCATGGTGGTAGCCAACGTCCGTATCGGATAAAGCAGAAGAAGAAGTAGGGGAAGAAGAACCTGTCTGATAACCGGTGTTAATTGTGATGGCTGTGTTATCTGCTTTTAATTCAAGTAACAAATGTAGACATTCAATTTTCAAGTAGTTCCTATTTATGCTACCAAACGCCACCGTCAAAAACAAATAGTTCTGTACTTGCTTACTAGATGCCACTGCAGTCGGCTCCTGGTGACGAACGTTGGTAGCTAAGAGTGTTGGTCAAATCTAACCTATAATTTAGCTTTCCACAAGTGTAATTAGTGGAAGGTTCTTTTACATGCCATAAATCTATGACATGGGCTCGCCGGCTTTACTTCCCCTCAGAAGGAAGGCATACTGAGGGATTTTTAACACTCTTAAAAAATCCGACCTTGGGCATAGAAGCTCAGCATGCTACCAACTTCACCACCGAAGCAGCTAGTCAACACGGTTAATAATTATTACCATTTTCAAAATGCTTAATGAAGTGTTTGAAATGTGGTGTTACAGGAGAATGACAAAGATTAGATGGGTAGATAGGGTTACAAAAGAAGAGGTATTAAGACGAGTGGGAGAGGAGAGATGTTTCTGGTGACTGCTAATGAAGAGAAGAGATAGGTTGGTAGGACACATACTAAGACACCCAGGAATAGCAAGCTTAGTTATGGAAGGAAGGGTCGAGGACAAGAACTGTAGAGGTAGACCAAGGTTAGAATATGTTGAACAGATTGCCTCGGATGTAGGGAGTGGTAGCTATATAGAGATGAAACGATTAGCTCAGGACAGGGAGACATGGAGTGCTGCATCAAACCAGTCAAAAACTGAAGACTTAAACAACAACAATGTTTACACATTTTAATTACATATATTTTACCATCAGTCAATATAAAACCGGGTGAGTTAGCCGAGGCCGTTGCGGCATGACTGTTGGCAGTCGCTCACATCCGGGAGGCGAGGAGGTTCGAATCCCCCTGCCGGTAACCTTGAAGATGGTCTTCTGTGGTTTCCCATCTTCCTTCCAGGCAAATGCCGGGGTTGGTCCTTACCTATAGGCCACAGCCGCTACCTTCCAACTCCTCGACCCTCCCCCCCAACTTGCCTCCCCAACGGTCCTTGTAGCTCACCCATTGGGTGTCCGTCTCGAAGCAGCTACAAAACTGGCGAGCCGAACATGTCCTCGGACACTCCCGGCACTAAAAGCCATACGCTAAAAAAAAAAAGTCAATAAAAATAAAATTGTTAGCAATTCAACATGGTCAGCATACATGCAGTTTACTATGATGTCACGAGCAGTGCCTATGTACTATGTGAGCTATGCTCCCTTTATTCAAATATTAGCCTTGGTGGGATTGGTGGCCTTCCCAGCATGTACTTGGTGAGGTGTACTATACCAACTGACAAGTCCAATGGTATACTAGGGCGAGACACTGAATTGAGCTAACAGAATCTTCTTCTTCTTCTTCAATTCCCTTATGGATTCAAGCGTCGGGGTAGCCTCATTTGAGCCATTTCTGCCATTCCGCTCTATTTCTGCATATTCACTTCATTTCCTCAACAGTTTTGCCCCTTTTCTCAAACCTATTCTCCCATGTAATGCGGGGCCTACCTCGTCCAGCTCCTCCTTCAACTCACATTTCATGTATTTGTTCTACTTTTCTTTCTTCTTCCATTCTCGTACCATCTCAACTGACGTTCCTCAACCACTTCAGCCATTGCCTTATGTCCTAATTCCTCTCTAATTCCCCCATTTCGAACTTGATCTCTTCTTATATTGTCATTTAGACAAATTGCTAAAATCCTACGTCGGTACAACATACGGACTGTATTTGGAATACATGAAGATTAGGCAACTCCTGCGACCAACTAAGGACAGTTTGCCTAAATTGCAACAACCGGGTATCTACAGAGTTCCCTGTACTTGTGGCAAGGTTTACATCGGGCAGACTTCGAGAACAATATGCACTCGCATTAAGGAACATAATAGATGTATCAGGCTCATTCAACCTGATAAATCAGCTGTTGCCGATCATGCTTTAACACCTGGCCATGATGTCATGTTCCGAGGAGTGGATGTTCTTGCCAGTATAAAGCAATATCGTCCCAGAATCATCAGGGAGGCGGTTGAAATACGAAAAACACCCAGATAATTTCAACTGCGACACCTGCTACAATCTCAGTGAATCCTGGCTACCTATTATCAGAACCCTGAGAAAGTAATTCACTGTGCTTTCCGTTGTCCCTAACATGGGGCTATAATGGCGTCCATCTTTGGGCACCTTCTATATGTTCTTCGTTGCTTTCTCTTAGCAACATTGTCGTATTCCAGATTATTCCTGACGAAGAAAGACATGGTTTCTTTCGAAACGCGTCGAATATTAACATAATAAAACACGGCATAAGCCCAAAATTCAACATTATGAATTGATCTCTTCTTGTCTTTCCTAATGCTCTCCTCAGAAACTTCATTTCTGTGGCAGTAATCCTACTTAGATGTAATATCTTGTAATGCCAAACTCTCCATACCATACGGGAGAAGGGGGAAATATGGAAAGGTTAGCATTTCATGAAAAAAAATATCGTTAGACATGCTGTTTCGGAAATAAGGTTTTTAATTACAGTACTACATAAATATCAACTATGGGTTAAATTAGTTTGTTCTACTTGAGAGCAATCTGCCTATTTACAAAGTTATGCATTCTTTCCATCATGCCCTCTTAGGCCAGTATTATACTATCAAAGAAATTTGTCAAAGAAATTTTATCAAATATTTTATAAAACTGAACTTTTATAAAAGTTATACAAAGCAATAATCACACCATTACACTACATCAAATATTTTATCATAGTTCACTAAAATGGATGAAGGACAGTTCCTTGTTCACTTTACTCATTCCGATAACTAATTACTGCCATGTCGTGGTTGGTAGTTGAAATTCTGTGATGGCAATACCTGTATATAAAAGAAACGGAAAGATAGAGTGAACGTCTATGGGTTAAACCATGGGTCGCCCACGTGAAAGTGTATTACGAGTAAAATCTTGTGAACGAGCTGCAGTACGAGGACTTGAAAAATTACATTAATATTTAATTATTAATAATTATGATGAAATGAATTATAGTGACATACAAAAAACTACTGCCCGAGCAAAGAAAATTGAAACATACAAAGTAAAAAATAACGCCTTAAGCGGGATTCGATCCCAAGTCTCCACGAACCAGAATCGAGCGCTCTACTCATTCCGCTAACTAGACAATGCCATGTGGTAGTTGGTTAGATGCATTATGTACCGGTAAGGATAAAGTGCTTATTTGCACTCGTTTGTAATACCATAAGTGTAATTGAAAATTTATAATACAAATATTATAACATAAAGTGCACTACTATTCACGGCTTATTTCAGCCTATTTAACTATTTAATTCCTCTTTATATCCTGAAATGCGTGCGCGTCCTTTGTGTGCAGCGCATATAGCCTCGTCTATTTTTACCTACAGTTTCTATCTGTTACTTATGTTTTACATTGTATACCATTCATTATGTAACATATTGTACAGACCCTCAGGGGGCTGCACCCCCTGAAGCCACCCTCCATCATCTATCAAAACCACCCCTAACTGGCAAATCTCATAAGTCCAGAACAGTATCTTTTATACAGCAAGGCCAGCTCGGAAGGCTTGCCAAATACTTGCATCACACACATAACATCTATACTATAACTAACTGGGGCAGCTATGCCAATAGAATGCCGACGAAGCAGCACCAAAGCCTATAAGAGGTAGGCCTTAATGAGGACACAGGCTCTCTCAATCATCTGTCATATAGTGTGTGTCGCCGGAGGCTCTACTGCTGCAAGCTGCTATCACCAGGTGAGCATCAGTGAAGTGTTCAGAGATCCTATATTTTGTAACCTCTACCCACAAATTGTACACTCAAACTTATAACACTATTACATTCCCCTAAAAGGGACTTACAATTTCATATTCACTGACCAATAAATACTTGGTCAATACACTACACTTGTCTTACTAATTACACGCCTCTTTACGTCCCAACGCCCTTCCTGATTCCTGTCACGATTAGCCGTGACATACAGTAGCCAAATAGTTGCTAGCGCAAGCTTCATCGTACTTCCCGCAGCGGCCCGACTGCCTAAAGCAGCGAGCCGCAACATCGCTGACGCACGCACGTCGGTTATATAACTCTCTACAACCAGCTGAGAGGCTAGTACATTAACCTGTACACAAAGTTTCATCCCCTGAAATACACCTACGTCTTTATAAGAGCATCCCCTAGCATCCTAACACTAAACAACACTCTACACTGGTCAGCTTACCCAGCTACGGGAAGCTACCCCCTCCTAGGCATCACCTTATAAATTGCTACACTAACACATCCGTTCTAGATCCAACTACCCCCAACTAAGGGATCTAAAACAATATTATGTAACATTTCATGCATTCCACACTCTGATATGAGCATATTTGCTGTGGTAATATTCCAGCTGTTATGATACGGCATTTTGGTTTGAATCTTTTATCAAAGATAGCATGATGCTCATATATTTTATAAAAGAAATTTTATAAAACCACCTTTTATAAATGATTTCCCCATTACACTGTCATATCTTTTATAAAAGATCTTTTATCAAAGTTCTTGGACAAATTTCTTTGATAGTGTAATACCGGCCTTATTAGGGGCAAGATGGAATGATACAGAGGGTAAAATGGAAACTTGCCATTTTACACGTTTTCTTCATTTTTAAAACAATATGAGATCAATATTTCACAGTTTAATTGAACAAGTATTTGTATTTACTTCACACGGCAAAAGTCACAAATGTATAATGATTTTTTATTGTTATAGTCTGTGCAATCTTCATGGGCCCATTGCTCACAGAAGTTGCACTGAATCCACTTTTCATTACTCGCACTATCCACATAGGATTCATTACAAATGAGACAGAAAGCGCTTTCGTTAGGAGCAGGATTACTTACAGGAGGATTCGGCAGAAATATTTTCCCCTGTCCCTCAACCAGCTGCTTACGTCGGTTCTTATTGTCAGATGTTGAAGCATTTAGTTCAGGCAGTAAGCGTTTCTTTGATGATTTTTCCTGTTTCTGTAGAAGCTCATTCTTAAATGGTGACCTCGTCAATATTTCGGATTTCTGGCTGTTGCTGCGTCGCTTGTTTCCCACTTGTTTATTTGCTTTAGGGAGAGGTAAAATACATGGGTTGGTTTCTTTAGTTTTGGCACCTTAGTTATAACTGGATTAATAAGTCACTTAGATGGTTCCAAGTTTCACAGGCCCTCGATGTAGTCCCCCCCCGTTGCGTACAACGTGTTCCCAGCGATGCAGAAGTTATTGGATCCCGTTGGCACTGCCCAATCTTTTGATGGTACGAAGAGAGCGCTCGGCAGCCTGCTTAACGTCTTGAATGGTACAAAAGCGCTGCCATACTGTTCCCCGAGGGAAAACCGTTAATGCGGCATACTATTGTTCGTTTCTGCAAGACCATCTCCGAGGAGCTCTGAGAAGGAAACGGCGCCACCACATGGTTACACCGCCCATCGTTCTGCATGACAATGCTAGGGCACACACAGCAGGCGTTGTGTCGGCATGGTTGGATCGCTGGGGCTGGGAGGTCCTCTATCACCCCCCCCCCCCATATTCTCCCGACATCAGTCCCTGCGACTATGATCTCATCCCGAAGATGAAGATGACAATGCGCGGGGAGCAGGCTGCCGAGCGCTCTCTTCGTACCATCAATAGAGTGGGCAGTGCCAACGGGATCCAACGACTTCCGCATCGCTGGGAACACGTTGTACGCAACGGTGGGGAAAACATCGAGGGCCTGTAAAACTTGGAACCATCTAAGTGAGTTATTAATCCAGTTATAACTAAGGTGCCAAAACTAAAAAGCCAACCTATGTATCTTGTGGAGAGACGGTAAAAGCTGGTACTGCAAATTCCTCCCTGACTGGAGAACTGGCAAGGGCTTGAGAAACAACAGAATCAATGTCACACAGTGGAGATGAAATTGTAGCAGAACTTGTAGAAGCAACACCAAGGGAACTAGTAGGTGCCGCAGAGGTTCCATTAATGGAGTTGACATGGTTTGAACCAGAAAGGACAACACGTGAAGGACCGTCAGGTGCAGCAGGATCTTTGTTGAGCTCTGTAGTTGGGAGATCACTTGTCAGGGCTGGATCTTCAGGAATAAAATGTACCATGGAGAGTGCGAGGTCATCCTCTAAAAACACATGTCTATTGACAGGCCATATCCCACATTTCTTAAAACCTGACGTAGCAGAACTTATGGTTGCACTTTTCTCAAAAGCTGTCATAACTAGCTTAGGCACATCATACTGGTTTATTTTCCGACCCGGGTGATTATTCTGGAAGGTGTCCACTGCCTTTTCAAAACTATCCTTAACACTTAGAGCGCAGGCGCTGTAATATTACGTTCGAAGGTAACTTTTTAAAACTGCGGCGAACGTAATATTACATTGATCAATTTCTTGCGCTTTGTGTTGGAGACAAACGTAATATTACAGCTCTAGCACTCGCGTGTGGGTGCCAGTAAGCATGAAGTTGCACATACTATCGCTAGATAGCACCACGTCACTGTTCAACGGAAGAATATCGATCTGTTCGAAGGCAAGCGATGCACGTTCAAGTAGGTCAAATCTGTTTTCCTTTCCTTTGCTTTATTCTTTGTGGACAGATTTTTATCTCGAAAAACGTTGAGTTTATTCTATGACTAGTATATATATTTGGGGTTATAATTCACATTACAGATTCTGAATCTGACGCAACCGAAGAGACAGTTCTCCCTTCTACTTCTGCCAGCGCGCCCGCTCGTTCCAGGACGAGAGCGCGCGCAACAGCTGTTTACGGCTTTTTTTTTTTACATTTTAGTTTTATTTTCAATCGTGTCGGATTTTTATTAAATTTGTAGTGCAAGGGTTCGGAAATCGAACGGACTTTTCAATTTATTTGTAACTCAAACCACATTCAGTTTGTGCCATTCTGAACATAGCCATCAATTCTGGAAATCAGCCAGCGCACGGGAGAGGAACAACATTTAAGGCATCAGCATGGTAAGTGTTAAAAGACTTGAAGACGGTGACATCCAAGGGTTGCAGCTTGTGGGTTGTGTGGGGAGGCACGGATACCATTATCACTCCATTTTCTCGAGCCAGTTCAATGGACTGCAAATTTAAGTGAGCAGCATGATTGTCGAGAATTAAGAGGCATGTGTGCTGAAGAGAAGGTCGAAAACTTTCCACAAAGTACTTCAACCATTCATGGAAGATACTTGCATTTATCCATCCAGAATCTGAACACCAAGCAATGCTGCCGGCTGGTCCTCCATCTAACATTCTCTCTGGTACTCTTTTCCTCTTGCCAAATACAAAGCATGGTGGAAGAAATGTGCCTGCAGCATTGCAATAAGCAATAACTGTAGTGAGTTCACCTTTCTCAGTGGTACTTATAACCCCAACTTGCCTTTTGCCCTTACTAGACACAACTTTCGAAGGTCTACTTGAAGACGTTTTAACACCAGACTCGTCCATATTATACACATCAAGAGGACGTTGAACAAATCCATATTGTTTGTAAACTTCCCACAAATTGTCAAAAAATCTATTGACCATTTCCTTGTTGAATCCTGAACACCGAGCTATGCTGGTAGATTCTGATGTTCTAAATGATAGCTCGGGGTGCCTCTTCATAAATCCCTCAAGCCAGGCTCTGCCTGCTTTTCCAATTTGAAATGGATTTGGTATGTTGTTCTTGTGAGCCAATAAATAGGCCAATTCATGAAGTGACTCTCTTGTCAACCCATAATATTTATTTCCATTTCCATTTCTGAACAAAACACTTGCTTGTACGGTCCAAGATTTTGTTTGCAAGATCCGGATTTTAGATGCCGGTGTAAGGTGCCAAGTGGAATACTATATCACCTAGACGCCTCTGCAATGCTTGTTCGCTTGGCCTCATCCATAGCTCGCTGCATGTTCTCTTCTGTCCAATTACCACGGTTACTTTTCTTCTTATAGTTATGCACCATCTAAAACAAAATCAAAATTAAACATGCAACTGTGAACTGATTATTTTCTATTATAGAAATGGCATACGTATTCCTAGTTTTTTTTTTTTTTTCATTTTTTAAAGTTACAAGTAACAAAACACTTTGCTTATTGCCACTCAAAATCATGAGTTACTTTTTCAAATTGTAGGGGGGGGGGGGGGGGGGGGGGGGAAGATGGAAAGATTTCCATGCTGCCCTCATAACCTAATATACCAACATGCTGCTGAAAAGTACAGTTATCTCACTTGTTCCTCGGTGTAATGTCTGAGATATTTAATACAAGGAAAGTTGAAGGCTATTTATACGTTTTGAAAAGTCTCGAAAACCAGTATGTTCAAATTTGGTTAAGTTATAATCAAATGAACACTTACCGTGAAATGCAAACATTTCAGAAGGTGCCAAAATCAGCTGTACACATGCTGCCAGTGTTGCCACTACAAGTTCTTCTTGTACCCATCCTTCCTCAGAATTGTAATCTCTTTGCACTCTTACAAAGACAAAGGCGCTATCTTTACTATGAAAAAGGAAATAATTAATTTCCATCTTGCCCGCACTTTCCATCCTGCCCCCTTGCCCCTACAGCATAATCAGTGCCATGATTGCATTATACATCTGCTTTTTGGTTTTAAGACTTATCTCCTTCTTCCCTATCATTGTGGTATTCATCTGATAGAGCTAACAGAATCAATTTAATTTAAATATTTCAAAATTGATACTCTGTCTGTTGACGATATTTGGAGTGCCACTGATAGCTCATCCAGGAACATGGCAGACCAATATGTATAGATAGATTGCAAGCTAAATGCTGTTCCGTGTTGGAAAAGTAGTAAGAGGCAGACACTTTTCTTTTCTTTGGTAGAAAGTAAGTTCATTTGTTTACAAAGTAAGAAAGATTTATGTTTGCGGATAGAACAAGTAACTCCCAGGAGCTCACAAATTGTGGGATCTGGGTTGGCAACCACGGTACACCAGCTGAGTCTGGCATTGCTTCCACTTACTTGTGCCGTGCTCCTTTCAGTTATCCCTTGGTTAATACTTGTTCTCTTCCGACCCCGACGGTATTAGGGTATCGAGGCCTAGGTAGTCTTTCAATTTCCTGCCTTAATTGGGCTTTGCCTACCTTTGGGTGTGGCGAACCCATCGCACAAATAGCCTAAATATGATAGTGTGTGAGTCGAGTCCTTGGATGGAGGTCCTTGATTCACGCCCCGAGCCAGATCACTGGACCGGGAAATTAAGAAGAAGAAGGTAGAACAAGTAAAACGTTGAGGCACCTACCACAACAAATTGAGGAGAATAACATGTGCCGCAGGGGCATATATAGAAAAAAAAATCGGGGGGGGCTGACTATCCTGGAAAATTGTGAGTATTCTCAGGGGATTGTCACCGCAAAATACCCAGAAATATCAACCAATACCTTCGAGCATATAACTTTGTGTTGCTCTTACCAAAGCAGCACTTTCTTAATTTTTATTGGCTTGGGGGGGGGGGGGGGGGCTGGAGCCCCCTCAGCACCCCCCTTATATACGCCCCTGATGTGCCGTAAATGCCCAATCAAGTGTTTTACGACTCTCTGTCGTTCTCCTCAACCTGATGGTTGGTGGGTAGCATGCCTGTCTTCATCCAGTGACCTTCTACCTTGAGCCAACTGCTTGATTAGTTGGTATGGTCATCGCCCTTTAATGCCATCAAAGAACCCTGCTCTTGGTCGTCCTCTTCTGGTCCTCCCTTCCAGTTTCTCTTCAAACAATTTGGTGCACCATGATGAATGTCGGTGTAAGTGACCAATCCAAATATATCTTCTTTTCGTCATCATTTTCCCTTGACTAATTGTTTCTTCAGCTCTCTTGAGGACTTCTTCATATACAAGAAGTATAACACAATTTTCACTCACCAAATCAATACTTTACTTTACTAATAGTACATTATGCAACGAGCCTATAATGGCTATAATTAAGACACGAGTATGTTTATAAAACGAGCGTACGCGAGTTTTATAATTTCCATAAGAGTGTCTTAATTACCATTATAGGCGAGTTGCATACGACTGTTTATGTTCGACGATAATTATAACTTTCTTCTTCTTCGTCGCGAATGGGTCTCTTAGGACCACGCGGAATCAACAATGGTTAGCCTTTCTTGCAGCCCAGTACTCCTTCATACGCAACGAATGGGTTTGCTTCCGTTGTGCAGACCAGATATGGTGGTATGGCCGTCTTTCTTCCTCCTCGAAACCCCGTGTGAGTGTAAGTGTTCCGATGATATTTCGGTCTAGGAGATTTGGCGATCCTAATTCTTGCAAGTCTTTTTAAGTCTGTTTGTACCAATTTGATCATGTTGTTTAGTTTTTCAAGTATGTGTGAATTTTGTGAGTTTTAGTCTATTTGGGTCCATTCTTTCCAGGTGCCCCAAGAATTGGATTCGTCGCATACGCATTTTGTCTGTGATTTTGGAGATGGTTTTACCATATTTCAGCATTTGGCTTTGGAAGATAAACACCATCTTTGATTCTCGGCCCTAAGATTTTCCTCATTATTTTACGTTCCTTCACTTCCAACTGATCTCGAAGTGTTCTATGTTGAAGAGAGAGAGTTTCTGAAGAGTAGAGAGCTTCGGGCCCGATCACTGTTGTATAATGTTGAATTTTGCATTTCCAGGAAAGACTCTTTTTGTTGTAAGTATTTTTCGTTAACTGAAAAGCAGTTTCCATTTTTTGAATTCTTGTTGTAATGGACCTCTTTTCATTACAATTGTCGGTAATCCATTCACCCAAATATTTAAATTCCTTCACACGAGATATATGGTCAGTACCAATTTCAATTTCAGATGGGGCATTCTTTATATCTGTCATAAATTTTGTTTTATCAAATGAGATTTGCAATCCAATTTTCTTTGCTTGTTCTTGTAGAAGTTCAAGTTGGTATTGTGCATCAGAGATGTTTTGGGCAATTAATGCCATGTCATCAGCAAATGCCAAACAGTCTAATTCTATGCCTTTAAGTTTTGGTCCTATCCTATGCGTCGGTGCACCTGCTTTTCGCCATTCTCGTACAACCTTCTCTAGTGCACAATTGAAAAGCAACGGGGACAATCCATCTCCTTGTCGGACTCCTGTGTCAATGGGGAATTCTCTGCTCAGTTCTCTCATAAATTTAACCTTAGATTTGGTTTCCATGAGTGTTTCCTTAATAATATTTGTTGTCTTTTGATCTAATCCAAATTCTTTGAGTATTTCGAAAAGGGATTCACGGTCGATGCTATCATGCGCCTTTTGGAAGTCAACAAATGTAATGACATAGTGTTTGTTCGATGTATTGCGGAAATATTTCATTGAGTTTTTTAAATTGATAATTTGTTCCACACACGACCTGCCTTTCCTGAAGCCACCTTGGTATTCGCCGATTACTGGATTCAATTGAATTTCTGCACGATTCAGGAGAGCTTTAGACAAAACTTTGTATGTTATGGATAGTAATGAAATTCCACGATAATTGTTGGGATCCGTCCGATTTCCTTTTTTGTGCAAGGGATGTAAGAGTGCCATCTTCTAGTCAGTGGGGATTTTTTCAGTTCGCCAAACTTCTTCTAAAATTTCTTGGAGTTTTACAATGAGATTTTCTCCTGCATTTTTCCACAACTCTGCAACAATTTGGTCTTCCCCCGACACTTTGTTGTTTTTCAATGATTTAATTATCTCTCTTATTTCCTGAACGTTGGTTGGATGCGAATCTTGGTTTTGTTGCGTGTGGATAAATGTGAATGTTTCTTGAGGTTTCTCACAATTGAGCAATACCAAAAAGTACCGTAGTTTGCAAGGATTTCACAGTTTTCTGTGTTACTATGAGCAATATCCCCATGTTCATTTTTGAATTGAAGTGATGGAGGGGAATATTTAGTGAGCTTCTGGCAAAAAGTTCTATAGTAGTTTCTAGAATTATGTTGTTTGAAGTCAGCTTCTATTTCTTGTAATATTTTGTTGTCATTCTGCTTGCGAATTCTTCGTATTGATTTCGTGACTGTTCTTCTGACATCCTTGAGATCTTGCAGAGTCTTAGGAGTTTTGTTGCAAGACCAATTGTGCCATGCCTGTTGCCTGAGTCTTACAAGGTCATCACATTCGGCTGTCCACCACGGATGTTTGCGTGTTCTTATGTGTGGTGCTATTTTCTCGGCTGTTTTTATTAATCCTGCTTGGAGCTGTTGCCAATTTTGTGGATTCAATTGTTGAGTCTCGTTTTTAAATTTATCATTACCTTGAATATTTTGAACATCATATTTACGGGGTGGGATTTTCTGAGAGAATCGCCTTTTCTCTGGAATAATATTTAATGAAAATTTTGTAGGGTAATGGTCAGAATCCAGAGCTAACCCCTTAACCCTCCGGCGGGCGCGCTGGCACACGGAGTGCGCCATGGTAGATATTTCACGTAATGCGTGGAGGGAAAGCGCGCTATCATGTTGTTCGGCCGCCTATTCCTTCCGTGGAGTGTCTTCTGTCGTGATTGTTGTAGCTGTGTTGGTTACCACATTAGAAACACATTTCCTGTCCAACACACGTCTGGCGCACTCAGTGCGCCGCGCGCCTGATCATGTAAGTAAAACTATCCAAGTAGCTTTGTTTCATTTTTATTCTCTATGATTATTTTAACGCTGAATAAGTTTGTACCAACAATCTTTGATTAATATTTAACATTTGTGCCTATTTATAATGACGTTTTTGTCGTATAACAAGCTCTAAGGCACGTCCATGTACGGTTGACATTCTTAGCATTTCTATTAATTTATTCCAAATTTATTCTGTTTTGCTCGATGTTAAATTGGGAAAAATTGGTAAGTTTCATGCTCATATTAGCAATAATATTTTCAGGACGGCGTTCCTTGATGACGAGGCTATCCGTGAACTTGTAAACAACTTGCAAGATGATCATCCCGTTGAATCAAGCAAGGAAGACAGTGAGAGTGATGTTTCAGATACAGAGAATGAACTAGTTAATTTCAGCGACCACCAGACTGGCTCTGAACAGAGTTGTGACGATGACGATGTCAGTGAGCCTGTAGCTAGTGCATATTTCGTGGGGAAGGACAAAGAAACAAAATGGAGAAAAACTGATTTCTCAACCACATCCAAGACCAAACGCAAAAATATTCTGAGAAAGAAATTGCCCATGCCAGTACTAAGGTACAGAGATGAAAAAAAGGAAATTGATGCGTTCTTGCTGTTTATAGACACTGATATAGTAGACGAAATTGTTAGGTGCACTAACTTATTCATTGCGCGTCAACTAGAAGAAATTCAATACTCTAGATGAAGGGATGCAAAGGACACAACGAGATGTGAAATGATGGCTGTCTTTGGTGTCTTGTACTAACTGGGAATGAAGAAGCTAAGCCACACTAATGTCAATGAACTCTGGACCACAGATGGTACTGGACTTGAAATTCTACGTGCTTCCTCGAGTACTAAAAGGTTCCTCTTTGTTCTGCGTTGTATGCACTTTGATGACAAGGCGACAAGAGTTGAGGTTGAAGACAGACAAGCTTGCTCCTGTCAGGTATGTGCTTGATAGATTTACCGATAAGTGTAAAACGAGTTACTGGTTGGACCACCCTGCTGTAAAGGATTTCTCGAGGAAGGTTTCTGTAGAAAATCATTCATTTATGACCAAAGCAAGCCGAAGAGTAACGATTTCAGTGAATTGAGTCAAAGGAAAACCTGCCATCCGTGCACCTTTTAAGCTTACGCTGGGTAAACCGTTTAAATATACCGGGCGAAGCCGGGGTGGGAGCTAGTACTATGTATATACAGTGTATAACACATGCGGCACTGGGTGAGTTAGCCGTGGTCGTTACGGCGTGGTTGCAGACAGTCGCTCACATCCGGGAGGCGAGGAGGTTCAAATCCCCCCGCCGGCAACCTTGAAGATGGTGTTCTGTTGTTTCCCATCTTCCTTCCAGGAAAATGCCGGGGTTGGTCCCTAACCTCAATCACATTATAACCTACTTAAGAACGTCCCTAAATAAGTATGCAGGTATAAATCCACAGAAAGTCAACATTTAAATGAATGAACCGCATGGCGCACTTAGTGCGCCACGCGCCTGCTCATGTTACAAAAATGGGCGCGCCTGCCAGAGGGTTAAGGACTTTAAGTTTCATTAACTTTATTATATGTTTTAACATAAATATTCACAAATATCTGTTGAGATTGTCACTAGAATTTTGTAATCGGGTGCTGCGCTGAGTAGGATATCTCTGATTTCCAAGCTCTCTGACCGACCAACACATGCGCTCTGTGTGCTTCAATGCCATATGTGCAGATTGAGCACCAGTATTCAGTAAAAATGTCACCGAATGCGTTTGAAAACAACGCGCTGTGTAGAAATTGGATTTGGGGATTTAAGGTACAGTGCTATTTCTTGTCTCATATTCGCCAGTTTATTTACACGAACATATGGGCAGTGCACTTTCGGTAATTTATATAGACAAGTTGGATTTTGAGCGCATGCGCGAAGGTATCCTTATCTAATTGGTCAAACAACTGTTTCTTGAGCTGTGATTGGTGGGAGAAACTGTTTCATAATGAAAAATAGTGTTATAATGACCATCATTATGATACAGTTTTCAGAGATATAATAGTCAGGGTCGAACATAAAAATACTATAGGTACATGTTTCGGAAACTTGATATGTTTCCTTCTTCAGCCCATATGTTGGTGTGAAACATCATAAGACATCGAAATCATAACCAAAAATAAAAATACAGTTCGTACTTTCTCTCTTGTTCTTCTTGTGTTCTTCATTTGTTAGCCTGTCAGTCCAGGGTACTTGTAACATTTGGCGACAGCAGCACATTTCAAATGCAATTATTCTTTTCTTATCAGAGAGTCCAGGTATCAGAGCCATAGGTCGCAATGTTCCAAATGAAGCTCTTAATGAAATTCTTTTTCACTGGTAGGGATATACTGTAGTCTTGGAGGTCAACAGGCTTCTTTTTTTTTATTAAAAGCTTCTTTGGCCTTGGCTATTCGAGAACGGACGTCCTTGTCACATCTTCTATTAGATGCGATGATGCTTCCCAAATAACTGAACTGATCTACATGAGCCCTTTCTCCTTCCAACCAAACGTTAACATCCTGTTTACCATCCGGAGTACATTTCAATATCTTGGTTTTTGTTTTGTTAACTTTCATGTTATATTTTAGTATTAGTAGATCGTTCGATTTTTAGCCTATTTTCATGTTATGAAAAAAACAGGCTTATGAGATCACCTTTTGACCGTGTGTCTGTGTGTGATTCGTGTGTATGTCCCCCTAATAACTTCTAAACGGCTGGACCATGCCCTTCAAATTTTATTGTGTCTCACTAATCCAATATGGCGGCTGTGCGAAATATTTCACCAACATTCAGTATCTCCGAAACTATTACCGATATCACCCTGAAATTTTGTACGGTGATGAAGGGCACTACTAGAAGTTCACCTATGAGACTTTCAAAAACCTGGTAACTACAAAACCCACATGGCGGCCAAGCAAAGTTGAGACTTTTAAATAGACTTTTCTCGCGATTTAACCATCCAAACGTAATGAAACTTGGTACAGCAAATGTTTATACACATTTTCAAGCACTGGCGTCTAATTTATTCAATAGTTTACATAACCTCAAAATGGCGGCTGTGCAAAATTTTAAAATTAAGTTTTTATTTCTTGTGTCGTAATCATGCGATCGAAGTAAAAGTTCGAATAATGAAGCTACGCAATAATTTTCCTTTAATGGTACATAACTCTATGGCCTATACATATAACAATCCAAAATGGCGAGCATCCGAAATATTTTGACGGTTCTCAATATCTACGAATCTTTTACAGCAATCAAAGTGCATTTTTTTAATGTTCATAGAGGCTATGAACATAAGTTCACCTATAGGATTTTCAGTAACCTGGTGAGCACAAATCCAACATGGTGGTGATGCGAAATATAAATATTTAAATGGACGTCTCTCGCGATTTAACCATCCGACTGCAGTAAAACTTTGCACGTTAAATGCTTATACAAATGTTAATCCACTGGCATCAAATTTATTTCAATTGTTTTCATAACCACAAGATGGCAGCTGTGTGAAATTTCAAAATCTCGTTTTTACTTCTTGTGTCCTAATCATGCGATTGAAGTTTGAATACCACATGTACAGAATAATCTTCATGTCATCATCATCATCTTGAGCAGTTTCCAACCGCTGGTCGGGTCTGCTTGGAACATAAGCCTCTCCATCGTTTCCTGTCCATCCACCATCTCTCGTCATTTACTGTGTCCCAGCACACTCCTCTTTCCTCCACACTCTTCTTAACTCCTTTCGTCCATCTGTCCCTTGGTCTTCCCCTTGGCCTCCTTCCCGTCATTTCCATTCCAAACATCTTCTTCGGTATCCTCTCCATGAAAGTGATATGGAGGGAGAAGAAAATACCAGAGGACTGGAAAAGAGGGATAATAATACCCATATTTAAAAAGGGAAGTAGGAAGGAATGCAAGAACTACAGGGGAATTACACTCATGTGCCACTGCGCCAAAATATTTGAGAAGGTACTGGAGAGAAGAATTCGGACAGAAGTTGAAGATGGGCTGAGGGAAGAACAGTATGGATTCAGGCCAGGAAGGTCAACAGTTGACCTCATCTTTGCAGTAAGACAGCTACAAGAACACCATTATGAATATGGGAAAGATCTGGTGATGACCTTCTTGGATATTGAGAAAGCATATGATAGTATTAATAGAAACAAGGTATGGGAAGCAATGAGAGCAAAAGCAGTGAACAAGGAGACAGTGGCAAGAGTGAAAGCAATGTACGAGGGAAGCAAAAGCTGTGTAAAGGTGGGAAGAGAGAGAACGGAATGGTTTCAACTGGAGAGTGGTCTGAAACAGGGAAGTGCCCTCTCACCCCTGTTATTTATAGTGGTGATGGATGAAATCATACGAAAAGTGGTAAATAGCATTGGGGAAAGGAAAATGAAGGCAATGTTGTTTGCTGATGACCTTCTGGTATGGGGAGAGGATGAGGAAGAAGTACAAGAGCAATTAGATGAGTGGGAGAAGGTAGTGTTATCATATGGGATGAAGTTCTCAGCACAAAAGAGTGAAGTGGTCATCACAACGAGGAAGAAGAACAGACTGGATATGGGCATAACACTTGGAGGACAGCAGTTGCAGAAAGTAGAATGCTTCAAGTATTTGGGAAGCATAATTGAAGAAAAGGGAGGCAATAGGATGGAAATAAATGAGCGGGGAAGGTGCGCAGATGGATTTTTCAAGAGTGTTAGGGGGATGATATGGAATAAAGATGTACCACAAAAATGTAAAGGAATCATCTACAAGACCTACTTTGTGCCAATTTTGACATATGGTTCAGAAACATGGGTGATGAAGGAAAGGGACAAGAATAAAATACGAGCAGTGGAGATGAAGTTCCAGAGGAGTAGGGTAGGAGTGACAAGAATGGACAGAGTAAGGAATGAGAGAGTCAGGGAGATGGTAAGAGAGGAACCATTGCAAAATAGAATCTTCATGTAATAGTACATAAATAAAAATCCAACCTGGTGACCATCTGAAATATTTAGACGGTTCTCAATATCTACGAATCTACAACAATCAAACTGAAATTTTGTATGCTGATAGAGGCAATTAACATGAGTAGGGTACATGAAAATAGGCTGTATAGTTCTTCACGGAACTACTTGTTTCTTTAGTGAAGTCTTTATCTCTTCTTAGTTTTTCAGCTATGAGAGCTATATCATCAGCGAAATGTATTGTTTGGTAAAGTTGACCATTTATTTTTTATTCCATGGGTAGAGGTGGATGAAAACTCTTTCTTTCATTGCTTCTTCCACATACACATTGAATAGCAAAGATGACAGACCACACCCTTGCCATACTCCTCCTCTTATTTTCACATTGATTTGCTCTTTCCCTATAAGCACTGTCTGGTTCTTGTATAGCTGATAGATTATTCTCTGATCTCTGTAGTCCATTTTCAGACTTCCAAGGCCTTTAAACATAATATTCCAGTTAACATTATCAAACGCCTTCTCTATACCAATGAAAGCAATTAAGATGGTCTTTTTGATTCTTAGTGCTTGTTCAAAAATGGTTCTAAGGCTCAGAATTGCTTCTCTTGTTCCTCTGTTTCTTCTACACCCAAGCGGTTTTGGTGGCGTAGTTGGTAGCATGCTGAACTGATGTACCCAAGATAGCGGGTTCAAACCCGGCCGAAGTCGTCGGAATTTTTAAGAGCGTTAAAATCCTTCAGTATGCCTTCCATCGGAGGGGAAGTAAAGCGGGCGGTCCCATGTCATAGATTTATGGCATGTAAAAGATCCTTTCACAGACTTAACTTGTGTGAAGCTAAATTTCTAGGTTAGATTTCATTGAAACGCTCTATGAAAGTTCCAACTCTCACCACTAGGTATCATTGACATCTGGTAGCGAAAGTTGGAACTACTTGAAATTAAACAGAACTTGTAGCTCACCCTATGGGCGTCCGCTAGTAGCAGCTACAGCTTCTGGTGAGCTGAACATGACCTCGGACACTTCCGGCACTAAAAGCCATACAATAAATAAACAAATAAATTCTAAACCCAAATTGATCCTCTGAGAGATTTTCTTCTATTCTTTTCTCCATGTGATGGTAAACAATTCTTGTAATAATTTTGGAGGCATATGTTACTAGGCTTAATGTTCTACAATCTTGACATCTCTTTGCATGATTACTTTTTGGAATAGGTATTTTCTCAAAATCATCTGGTATTTCTCCGTTAGTATAAATATATCATTCACTAGGTGATATAAAGAAGTTTTTGCCTTATCCCCTAGAGCTTGTAGTATTTCACCAGGAATTGAATCTACTCCAGGAGCTTTTCTTTGTTTTAGCTCACTCAGAGCTTTATCAAATTCTTCTGTAAGTGTACATGGTCCCAATTCATCCTGTTCATTTTCTATTACATCGTCATCTATTTGTCCTTCATACAGGTCTTCTACAGATTCTTTCCATATTATAGCTATCTTATCCTCCTCTATTATCACATCTCCTTTACTTCTTTTTATTGTACTCAGGGGCTTTATTTTTCTGTGGAACTGTCTACGGACTTCTGAAAAAGCTTTTTTGGTATTACCTTTGGTTATATTTTCTGTTTGCATTGTGCATCAATCCACTCTTCCTTTGCTTTTTGCTCGATGGATTTTATTTCTTATTTTCTTATATTCTTCATGATTTCCTTTCCTTTTGGCCATCTGGCACGTGTTCATTAGTTCCAAAATGTGGGGTGTAACATAAGGCTTATAGATTTTCCTCTCTTCTTTTTCAAAACAATCTTCTGCTGCATCAAATATTTGCTTCTTGATTTCTTCCCTTTTTTCCTGAGCCAGTATTTCGATATTAATTTTGTTATTAGTTTCTTCTTTAAACATTTTAATGGCCTCGCTCTCCTTTACTTTACTCAAATTCCATTTTGGTGGGTGTCTTTCTATTCTTCCTTTCTTAAGTTTCAAGAGGCCTGTCATTACCACAGGGTTATGATCGGAATCAATATCAGCCCCAGGATAGCTTTTACTTGATTACGATACCGTTCTCTAGTCTAATCAACTACCATTTCCAGGCATTGTCCATGTGTATCTTCTCCTTTTTGGTTGTTCAAAGAGAGTATTTGTAATTACAAGGGAGTGACTTTGAAAAAATTCGATGAGCTTTTCTCCACTTATGTTTCTTGAACCAAGACCATAATCGCCCACCGTACCATCTTCTTTGCCTTCTCCAACAACTGCGTTCATATTGTGGAGGCATAAAACTGACCACACACACTAGTCACTATTCTAACACTCTTCAGCCTTTTATTACATATCACAGAATAAAAAGAGTAACAATATAAAGAGCATGAGCGACAGATAAAACACTTAGACACTGCAGTCCAACGTAATGTTAATGGCTATGGAGCTTGGGAGGTGGCACCATCTGTGGCCAAGTTGGAAGTCAATTCCCAACATCCTCCCCACCCTGGTCTACCTCTAGATGTACGACCAGCTGAACGGGTCGGGCCAGCTGTTTTCCCCAGTATTGATACCGGCGTCATTAAAACCAATGGGTCGTAGAAACTAGCAGTCGCTTGGAGCAGGTGTCGTTTCGTAGCGGGGCGGTCCTTCAGTCTCGTTGTGATTTCTATAACATCTATAGTGAGCGAGTCTGTTACTGTGTTCCATGGAACGCCAAGAACGTGTGTTTCCGTGGTGATCTCTCTTCCTTCGGCCTTCCATATCTGGATCAGCTGTTGGGAACTCGTGGCCCATTTCGACATGGGTAGACTTATCTTCTTCATGAGAGAGGTGAGTTCATAGTAAATTGCGATCGCTTCATTTTCTCCTCGGGCACCTGCGATAATGTCGTCCATGAATGTGTTTTCATCTATGAGTGAAGCCGCGGAAGGAAACTGAGATCTGTTTCTAGTGGCTAGTTCTCTCAGCGTAGCTGAAAGGAGAAATGGGCTGCAAGTCAGTCCGAATGGGAGTCTTGTGAAGCGGAAAATCGCTCTCTCATTGGAAGCCACTTGAGCACCACTCTCATCTTCGACAACACGGTACCACAGGAATCTGGTCAAGTCTCTATCCTCTTCGTGAAGGGACAACTGAAGAAACGCTTGGCTGATGTCTCCTATCACACCGTACGGGAATGAACTGAACCGCAACAATACTGCAAACAGTTCGGGGAGTAGGTTGGGTCCCATTTCCAGGGTCTCGTTGAGTGGGCGCGCGTTTTCTTCGTGTGACGATGCGTCGAAGACTATACGCCATTTAATGGTTCCATGTTTCTCTTTCTTTACTAAGTGATGAGGAAGATAAAACTCATCCGTACGGGTCTCCTTTGGCGCTAGTTCCACGTGACCTTTCCTTATGTAGTCCATCATGTGGTTCGTATATGTTTGTTTCAGGGCTTCGTTCTTCCGGAATCGAGTTTCCAGTGATTGGAATCGTTTTTCTGCAACGTGATAGTTGCTGGCAAGTTCCATAGTTTCCTTGCGTGGTAATCGTACGACTCTTCTTTGGTCCTCAATACTGTGAGACGCGTGAAATTGTGTTAGAATTGCGGTGTCTTTAGCGCTCATTGCTCGGTCTTGTTCAGCTGCAATCCCAACGGACTCCAGATCCCAAAAACGTCGAAGAGAGTCGTCACAGGGCATGGAGTGACATGCATCGATGAAGTTTACAACTGTGTTAGTAGCTGATACACCTGAGCGGTTTCCGGTGAATATCCATCCAAGTTTCGATGGAATTAACACAACTGACGAGGAGAGTCGTATCGGGGCAGAGTCACTGACGATTGTCCAATACTGATCTCCTCCGATTAACAGCTCTATTGGAAGGTCAGCTGAATCATCTGTAGGGTCAGCCAATTGCAGTTTCCGCGTTTGTCCGTTTGTCGTGATATCTCGTGGTACTGCTGGGTGGTGAGAAAAGGAGTGGGTGGTTTCAAATGCCGTCAAGGTTACTTGGGAACTGTCCCAAGATCCTCTCGTCTTCAGGCGAACCAACCTACATGAATGTGATGTGTTGGATGGTGTTTCAAACGTGTGGACCTTTAATGATGCGTCTCCAATGACTTCCAGACCCAGTTCATCGACCAAAGAACTTTTAGGTTATGAACATTCCCAAATGGGAATATGATGTTAATTTCCGTTTGATCAGATAAATTATCAATTAATATGATAAAATTGGTCCGGCCAGATCAAACATAAAATGCCAGCGTTTCGCCCCAGTGTGCCGTTGGGCTCGTCAGTTGGTACAGACACACCTCACCAATACGCATGGCTAGCACATACTGAGAAGGCCATCACAAGACACAAAATACAAGTAGTATTGACGTCACGAGTGATGCCAATGTGCTACGGAAGTCAGGCTCCCTTCCATAAAACAAAAACCTTACCTTGGCAATCCAAATAGGTTATGAACATTCCCAAATGGGAATATGATGTTAATTTCCGTTTGATCAGATAAATTATCAATTAATATGATAAAATTGGTCCGGCCAGATCAAACATAAAATGCCAGCGTTTCGCCCCAGTGTGCCGTTGGGCTCGTCAGTTGGTACAGACACACCTCACCAATACGCATGGCTAGCACATACTGAGAAGGCCATCACAAGACACAAAATACAAGTAGTATTGACGTCACGAGTGATGCCAATGTGCTACGGAAGTCAGGCTCCCTTCCATAAAACAAAAACCTTACCTTGGCAATCCAAATAGGTTATGAACATTCCCAAATGGGAATATGATGTTAATTTCCGTTTGATCAGATAAATTATCAATTAATATGATAAAATTGGTCCGGCCAATTTGAACAGGGACAGTGATTGTAAACTTTAGTGAAAGTGTGCATGGTGTTAGGTCTAAGAATCGAACTGATAGTGTTAACAATTGTTGTATATGTATGTGCAATTGTATGTTTCTTAGGCCATGTTTTTTGTAAGGCTGCCCTTTTATTTCAATAAAGTAATGGGCCTTCAGCCCGGCCGCTCCTCGCCAGGCGGCTGCGCCCGTGCGCTCGGCTTCGCCTCCTTTGTACACGCCTGTCGGCCTTGGGTATATAAGGAGCGGAGCCGGGCAGCTCGGGAGCAGTCGTTTGGTGGAGGAGTCAGCCAGCAGCCTGGTTGGGCCCAACGGCACACTGGGGCGAAACGCTGGCATTTTATGTTTGATCTGGCCGGACCAATTTTATCATATTAATTGATAATTTATCTGATCAAACGGAAATTAACATCATATTCCCATTTGGGAATGTTCATAACCTATTTGGATTGCCAAGGTAAGGTTTTTGTTTTATGGAAGGGAGCCTGACTTCCGTAGCACATTGGCATCACTCGTGACGTCAATACTACTTGTATTTTGTGTCTTGTGATGGCCTTCTCAGTATGTGCTAGCCATGCGTATTGGTGAGGTGTGTCTGTACCAACTGACGAGCCCAACGGCACACTGGGCCGAAACGCTGGCATTTTATGTTTGATCTGGCCGGACCAATTTTATCATATTAATTGATAACAAAGAACTTTTGACGAAACTGGATTGACTACCTCCGTCGAGAACGCACCTCATCAGCTTACTCGAACCCGTTGGTCCCGAGATCCATATTCTAGCAGTCTGGAGATGGGTAAATCCCGGAGTAGTGACGTTTATTTTACCAACGGCGGTTGTTTCTGTGCAATTCGCGACAGGGGACTGATTTAAGTTGCTGCAAATCGCTCTGTGGTGACCTTTTCCACACTGGGAACACGAAGCTCTTCCTTTCCTGCTACAGTCCTTTGTGTGATGGCCTCGTTTAAGATAGAGGAAACAACGCGATGACTGCTTCAATTTCTGAGTTCGAGCGTCAGTCCCGGTTACCTTAGTACAATCCTGAGCCCAGTGTCCTCTTCCCTCACAAAAGATGCAAAATGGCTGTGGTCTTTCCTTCTCTCTCTTCTTCCCTTTTTTCGCGTGAGCGTAAATCTGGAACGCCGCTGTTGCTGGGACAGAAGCCGGGTGCTGATAGATAGAAGCCGGGTGCTGATAAGATTCCCCCCGAATCTTTTGACTAATGAGGACACCTTCAACCTCTTCGTTCAAAAAACACATGAGTTTGATGATGTCACCTTCGCTAACGTTGTCTCTCCGCATGTGGATGATCCAATGTCGGCAGATATCGTCTGGGAACGCTCTTAGTATCTTGGGGGCTAGCACGCGACCGTAGTTGGAAATATTTTCCCCCAGAGCCTGCAGTGCTTGAATCCGTCGGTTGCACTCAACGTAAGTGTGGATTTAGGGACTCGGGGGTGGCAGAGTGTATCGGCGGTATATTTTCCAGATAGTCTAAGTGCGCCTGGATAATTCTATTTTCATCTCCGTACTTGGAAATGAGAATTTTCTTTGTGGCATTATAAGTGCCAGCTGTGATAGCAATACCGTCGACGAGATGCTTGGGTTCCCCTTTTAAGTAACCTCTCAGAAAGACGTGTTTGTCGACCGGCGATACTGTAGGATTCTGGTCAATGGAAGTAGTGAACTGCTCCCAAAAGCGAGACCATTCTTCTATATCTCCCGTGAAGGGACTAAGTTTTATGGTGCGTAACTTAATTGGTTGTGACGTGGGCATGGCAGTGGGAGTGGACAAAGTAGGGGTGACAGAGTAAAGCTTCTTGTCCGCTCCAATGGTAGCTTTCCGTATGGCATGCTTTGCATTGTCAATATATTCGTCACATACAGTAATGTCAACATTGTATTCTGTGTCAGATAGTAGATCGTGAATAGCATCGTCCAGTTGGGTTAGGCTAGAGAGTGTTTCCTGTAGTCTGTCGCGGTGGAAAGTGAAGTCTTCTAGTGCTGCGTCTTGTGTAAGGCTGTTAATGGCTGTAATGAAGCGTGTGGCATTTGCCCTATCTCGTGTTCTTTTCCTTTTCAAATTGTGTAAGGTCGCTGCAGCAGCGATCTCTTGCTCAGTCGGCATTTTGGGTGCAATATATCTTTAAGGTTAATTGACCGGCCTCTCAGTCTAGACGTGATGCAGCGAGAGGAAGGGGGTGACCGGAGTATCTTTAAGAGCTGACAGATGGCGTGCTAGGTCCTTGGAAAATCTTCAAGACCATATTAATAGAGTGCGCGGTAATGTTGGTGTAGGCCTGTGTGCTCAGATCGTTAGTGTTGATGTAGGCCTGTGCGCTCAGTTCGTTAGTGTTGCTGTAGGCCTGTGCACTCAGATTGTGCGGAACCGAAAGGAACTACACATGCGTTGCAGGATCCAAAGTCCAGCTGTGGAAGATATTCTACTTATAGATTAAAGGTACACTGGGTTCCTTAATAATTCATGCAGACAATTCATAATACAGTTTCGATATGCGATTTACTTTCGTATTAAGTTTACTTATCTGAGAGTGCAGTGTAGGTTAATAGAGGCACCTCAGCATCTGACGTGGTATGGTGTTGTGGAGTATCCTTTTTTCCCTCGTCGTGGAACTTCCTGTAGTGTAGAAAGCTAGTCTCGTGGAGCTTCCTGTAGTATAGAAAGCTCGTCTGTAGATACTTCGTTGTAGAAATTAATCCGTTGTCTTCCCGAGTGTTTCGGCACCAAATGTGGAGGGATAGGGAGGCATAAAACTGACCACACACGCTAGTCACTATTCTAACACTCTTCAGCCTTTTATTACATATCACAGAATAAAAAGAGTAACAATATAAAGAGCATGAGTGACAGATAAAACACTTAGACACTGCAGTCCAACGTAATGTTAATGGCTATGGAGCTTGGGAGATGGCACCATCTGTGGCCAAGTTGGAAGTCAATTCCCAACACATATATCCGAGCATGATGAGATTTTCTTCATCTCGGACCTTTGGTAACACTTCTTTTAATTGTTCGTACACTTCCCCCACCTCGTCTTCTGTGTATGCAGAGGTGGGCATGTACACTTGGATTAGAGCTGTATCTTTAGGTTCTGTTTTTAACTTTATGAGCAGTATTCTTTCATTATATCCCCAAATGCCTGAAACTCGCAGTCCTAATTGCTTTGTCAACATAAATCCAACACCACCTTTTCCTTCTGAGCAGCCAAGTAAAACATTCTGAAATCTCCGCTCCATAGAACTCTGCTATCTGGCCATCTCATCTCACTCATTCCTAAAACATCTATTCCTAGTCGTTACATTTCGTTCTTCACATTCTCCAACTTACCACACTTTTTCAAGGATCTACCATGTACCTACTCTGTAGGATTTGCTCTTTGCCTTCTCCTGTATCCCCCTCCGGAGGGCGGCTTCGGTGGCGTAGTCGGTAGCATGCTGAGCTTCTATGCCCAAGATAGCGGGTTCAAACCCGGCCGAAGCCGTCGGATTTTTTAAGAGCGTTAAAAATCCCTCAGTATGCCTTCCTTCGGAGGGGAAGTAAAGCCTGCGGTCCCATGTCATAGATTTATGGCATGTTAAAGAACTTTTCACTAATTACACCTGTGTGAAACTAAATTGTATAGGTTAAGAATGTAAACAACGCTCTTTGGTTTCTATGTTCGTTGCCAAGAGCCGACTGCGGTGGTGTCTAGTAGCTGAGTTCTGAACTAAGACTAGTATTCGTTGACGGTGGCGTTTGGTGGCAAAAGTAGGAACTATTTGAAAAATTCTAAGTTGCAGTCTGCACTTAAATTAAAAAACAGATACACACACTAATACAGCCATCACAATTAACACCGGTTATCAGACAGATTCTACACACACCCAAAGTACACGGGGCTACATGACCGCATTGTCGAAGCCCCTAAACTTAAGAACCAACCAACCGAGCTTCTATGCCCAAGATAGCGGGTTCAAACCCGGCCGAGGGCGTCGGATTTTTTAAGAGTGTTAAAAATCCCTCAGTATGCCTTCCTTCGGAGGGGAAGTAAAGCCGGCGGTCCCATGTCATACATTTATGGCATGTTAAAAAACCTTCCACTAATTACACCTGTGTGAAGCTAAATTGGATAGGTTAAGAATGTAAACAATGCTCTTAGGTTTCTAGGTTCGTTGCCAAGAGCTGACTGCAGTGGCGTCTAGTAGCTAAGTTCTGAACTTGGCCTAGTAGTCGTTGATGGTGGCGGTAAAAGTAGGAACTATTTGAAAAATTCTAAGTTGCAGTCTGTACTTAAATTAAAAAACAGATAACACACACTAATACAGTCATCACAATTAACACCGGTTATCAGACAGATTCTACACACACCCAAAGTACATGGGGCTACATGACCGCGTTGTCGCAGCCCCTAAACTTAAGAACCAACCCCTCCGGAGATCCGAATAGGGAGCCATTCTGCAATATTTTACGTTTCAAAGACATCATCATGCTTTCTATTCATGGAATATCACAAGGATCTTTAATGGGGTGGTTTCCCGTTTCCTTCCCCATCCTATGCTGTTGTCCAACTAGTAGTTCGTCTGCCTTTAGGGGCAATTTCTTATCCCATAGACAAATGAGTGCTCATCCGTTTATCCACTCATCTACCCTCCAAGGAGGCTGTTGGCTCTGTATAAAAGGGATTTTCTTATCCCGGGAGTGATTCGGGTTCAAAGCTGACATATGTCCATATATTAGAACATATGCCTTTCATCTTACTAACTCCAGATACAGGGCTGCCTCGTCCGCCATCTACACTGTTCTATAGTCCATCCTCTCCATTGTTTATGCCTTTGACGACTTCACCGTAACCCTGGCAAGGGACCCTTAATTGGGGCTACCAGCCGGGTCAGCTGGACCAAGGTTTTTTAAAGAGGTGTTACTCCTCTACCACTCGCCCTTAGTTCTGTTTTGTGACAGGCAGAGCCTGGCTTCCCAAACGTTGTGTATCTCTCTAAGGATCGTAGTATGGGAAAGGAAATAGTGTCGAGAAGTAGGAAAACCAATGCAGTGAGTTCTCAGTTGTGATCTACAGTATCCTGCAAGAAAGAAGTTAGTGTAGTGACGGAACTCTCTCTACATCGCTCAGTATTTAGACCGACTTTGCTGTATGGAAATGAGAACTGGGTAGATTGAAGATATCTTATACATAAGCTATAGGTAGAGGTGTTGGAAAGTGTTTTTATTTTTTTGAAGATTTGTTGATTTAAAATTCAAAAGGTGGCGTTTTGTGTTTTTATTATTTTTTCGGGGGATAACATGTTAAAATTTGGAAAGCTATAAAGTTTGGACAATAAGTGCATTTAAAAAATGTAAATAATTAATAAACAATAGCCTCCGTGGCTTAGGCGGCAGCACGCCGGCCTCTCACCGCTGGGTCCGTGGTTCAAATCCCGGTCACTCCATGTGAGATCTGTGCTGGACAAAACGGAGGCAGACAGGTTTTTCTCCGGGTACTCCGGTTTTCCCTGTCAAAATTTCATTCCAGCAACACTCTCCACTATCATTTCACTTCATCTGTCATTCATTTAATCATTGCCCCGGAGGAGTGCGTCAGGCCTCGGCAGCCGGCACAGTTCATATCCTCGCCGCTAGATGGGGGCTTCATTCATTCCATTCCTGACCCGGTCGGAGACTGGAAGCAGGCTGTGGATTTTCATTTCAAATAATTAATAAACAAAGTAAAATACAAAACAGCAGGGTAAACCGTTAAACATGGCTATGGAAGAATGAGATAATACTTATATGGGAGTCATATTTTTATTTTAAATTCACCATCTCGAAACACATTTCAGTGTATACCTTTTTCAGTTTTATCCAAATACTGCAGTGAAATCATTGGAAGTAGATCATAGTTAAAGTCTCAGCATTTTCAGCTGTCAATTGTCGCCTCCTATCACTTACTATGAGACTGTATTTCAAAAATGACCTTTCAGAATCCACATTTGAACAAGGATACCACACACACTTAAATGCAGCTGTTGCATAGTCTCAGTGAGCAGGCCTTAATCCCATGAGGATCTCTGGAACATTCACATTACCTTCATGACGCAGTTGGTTCTTGATTGCAGTCAGGTAAATGCTGTGAGCCTCTGAAATATAATTTTGAGAATATAAATCTCCGACGTCACCAACTGTTGTCCCCTCGTTTTACGTGTGATGTCCAGTCTATCTTAAAATTACTACTATCAACTTTATGACGTCGTCAGAAATTAATGCGAGATATATGCAAGAATTTCATCCCTTGCAATTTCAAATTTTAAAATGGGGTGCGAGTTATACAAGGTGGCGAGTTATATGCGAGCAAATACAGTAGCCTATGTGCAGTAGCTTGGTTACTTGTGTGACTATTGGTTCTGTTTAGTCTTTGTTGTGTTGTAATGATACGAGGGTTGGGGCAAAAGTCATGCCAACTATTTATTTTCATGAAGATACCAGTCCGGTTGGAAAATGTGACATATACAGACGAAAGGACAAGGTGTTAACTACATGTGTGGACAATGAATAGCACTGAAATATCATAACACACTAATTGAATTTATTATGGTAGTATACAGGGCAATATGGCCTTCACGGTGCAAAAGAATAACAACACAGTCCACATACAGTTGACACGACAAACCTGGGCCTAAAGACCCTCAAAGTAGTCCCCTGCTACTGTCACCACACCGCTGCCAATGATGTGGGAGGCGCTGAATACCATCTACCTCAGCATTTGCCGCACCATGTGTGAATCGGGTCACCTGTTGGCGCACAGCATTAGCAATGTCCTCTCGTGTTGCAAACCGCCTATCACGTAGTGGTTCCTTAATCTTTCGAATGAGATCAAAGTCACAGGGCGAAATGTCGGGAGAGTACGGAGGGTGCTCCAATTCTTCCCATACCCTACGTCGCAGTAGCTGCCCTACACACCCTGCTTTATGTGGTCTTGCATTGTCGTGCAGGATTATTGCACTGTCCACAAGATCCGGACGTTTCTCCCGAACGCCATGTCGTACCTGTCGCACCAGGAAGTCCCTGTAGTACTGTGCGGTCACTGTTCTTCCATGAGGAACAAAGTGGCAAACAATGTCACTCCTGATGTCATATGCGACGATCACCATCAATTTGACTGTGGAGGGATTCTGACGGAACTTCTGCCTCCTTGGTGATCCAGCATGTCGCCACTCCGCGGACTGACGTTTCAGTTCTGGTTCGTACGCCCTGGCCCAAAATTCATCGATGGTGATTATTGGTGACAAGAATTGATCGCCGTCCTGTTGCCAGCGTGGAAGGGGGTCGGAGCATATTGCAGAGCTAAGGGCCTTACTTTTTGGTGAAATAAAACTGTTGATTTCGGTGTTAAAACTGACGCTATATCGGTGGGTATTTCGCGAAATAAATTATCACAATGAGCGATGTTTCTTCTGAAATCTTCCTTATAGTATGGGGAAAATCTAACAAATTATGTGTTAAGGGGGTTTTTCAACTTTTTTTTTTGCGATGTGTCGAGTATTGCCGAATGTTATTTGCCCCATAGAATTATGTTCATTTCCTTCTTTTTTCCTCTTTTTTATGCCTTTATGAATCCCTGCAATGTTTATCACACGTGTCTTTTCGTTCTCACTGAATACGAACATTGCAGTATTTACACATTAGAAACTTTCTTGCAGCGTGAAATACATAGAACCCCTCACTGTTGTATTCCTCGGCCTTCGAGAAAACTGTTGTGACTTTAATTTTCGGCATTTTTATTTTAAATACTGATGTTTGCCGATAGTTTTATCAGTCACGAACTCGCACTGCTGTATCTATGACACCAACGCCATTTCATGTTATCGATAGCAGATATCGATTTTCATCGATAGCCTTAGAGATCACGGCACTGAATACACATACTTCCGGCGCAGTACTATCAATCAAACGAGAAGGAAACCACGACGGTCAATTCCTCAGAAGCATTCAAACGTGTATTGGAGAGCTTTTTCAATAATATCGAGCATTTTCGTACCAAGTGTATATCCGTACAATCACTCATGGTTCCGTATTGATTAAAAGTCAAATATAAAGGGACAGGAATTCCGCCTGATCAATACAAAAACTTTTCAGTCAAGGGGCTATATTATATCCATTTGGTTGGTACATGTTTCGAAGCCTTCCATGGCCCCTTCATCAGCCATACACATAAACATATTGTCAGTACAATCTTGGAATAACATTGAAAAGGTTAAAACTAACTTGAGAAAACTTGATGAAAATGAGACATAAAAAACCATGAGGACAGTTGTGGTACAAATACATTGAGTAAAACTTATCCTCCCCCCAATCGGGCGTGGTGGCTCAGCGGTCTAGCTGTATGCCTCTCACCAAGGCGGTCCGGGTTCGATTCCCGGTCAATGCATGTGAGATTTTCGAAGTGAAATGCCATGTCCTGTGGTTCGGATTCCACGTAAAAAGGAGGTCCCGTGGCTCATGATCTCAAGATTAACGGTCACGTTAAACTACAAGCTTTTTAAAACTTATCCTAAGAAAACCTTACGAATATTACAAACAAATGGAAAAACACATTAAAAATAGTATATGTTAAAATGCAAACTTAAAGTGCAATTTATATGACTCTTGTAATAATCTTAGAGTTTTGATAAAATATAATAGCAGGATTCCGTGTCTCTCTAATGAATATCCTAGAATCCATTGAAATTAACTCCGCACAGAGAATTTTCAATCCCCCCAACTTAAATGAAATATGTTTTGACCCTAATGTTTTATTTGACACCTTGTCAGATTTTATCATAACAGCAAACAAAGGTTATAATAAACCGCCCTAAGCTCTCTTTACGCAGCTGGCTTCCCTCCCTCATCTCCCTTTCTTCCCTCCCTTATTTCCCCACCTCCGCCACTCCACGGCAGCGCTCCTCCACCTCCCCTCCCCCGTCCAACACTCTGCTTTGTTTTACGTGCTCAGCTGTTCACTTTCACTCGTTTAAGCTGGCCAGATTCTCAACGTTTTCCTGCGTTCGGAAGTCACGTTCCCTCTGCTATGACGTAAGTTCGTTATTTTTTCTGTTAAACAGCTCTTTTCCGTTGTATGTTTTTCGTTTGTCCCAATTTCATTTGCAGTTTATTTAATTGCTTTTATTTTTCTTAATACTAGATTTATCTCCCCTTTAGGTTTCTCCTAAAGCCCATATGTCTACTAGAAGAAATTTTGGATTTCCCAAACACAAGATGCTCAACTTTCCTTTCGTCTCCATTTCAAGAGGCTTTCATCAAGCTTGGCTGATTTGACTTTCATGCATGGCGATGTATTGTTCTTTCTGCCAACGATCCTTCGTATGAAGTCAACAAAGTCTTTATATGAATATCAGTTTTTAACATACTTTTCTAGAAGTTAGGCCCCTTAAAACAACAATTATCATCATCATTATATTAACATACTTTTAACTCTTTCTATGGGTCGAATTCCCTAGATTTTCGGACACGGAATCCAGCTATTATATTTTATCAAAACTCTAAGATTATTACAAGAGTCATATAAATTGCACTTTAAGTTTGCATTTTAACATATACTTTTTTTAATGTGTTTTTCCATTTGTTTGTAATATTCGTAAGGTTTTCTTAGGATAAGTTTTACTCAATGTATTTGTACCACAACTGTCCTCATGGTTTTTTATGTCTCATTTTCATCAAGTTTTCTCAAGTTAGTTTTAACCTTTTCAATGTTATTCCAAGATTGTACTGACAATATGTTTATGTGTATGGCTGATGAAGGAGCCATGGAAGGCTTCGAAACATGTACCAACCAAATGGATATGATATAGCCCCTTGACTGAAAAGTTTTTGTATTGATCAGGTGGAATTCCTGTCCCTTTATATTTGAAGTGGAGTATATTTCGTGATTATTTGTGCAATTCGCGCAATAAATCAGATTTCGTGATATTTCGTGAGTTCATTTTGCTAAAATATGCTACTTTAATTACCTACAAGGTCATATATAGGCAAGAATGAAGATAAGAAAAAAGTATGCGCGTATCGCTATTACCAAAAAATACGGCCCCTATGCATAGCGCACCCACCTTTGAACTTCCGTCAGTGCATGCGGTACACACCGCGATGCGATTTTGCATAGTTTCAGTTCATTACGCAATATCCCATGGACGGTACATTTCTCGATGCCACTTGCCCTCTCTAACTCCAATAGCTATTCGATGACGGCACGTGTCACGTCGGTCCGCACACTGACAGGTCGTCCCGAACGTTGCTCATCACTGGTTGACACATGTCCTTGCTGAAACTTTCCTACCCACCGTGCTACTGTATGGTATGGTAGCTCATTATTCCCAAGGGCTTCCACTAATTCACTGTGACATTCCATCGCATTTCTCCCTCGGAGAACGACTATTTTGATGTAAGGGCGCTGCTCAACATGGGTTACTTCCATCTTGCACGACACTCACCAACTGACTGATTTCACAGCCCTCGCTGCATTACTACCACCTATCACAGAGCCATCTGTTGCTCTGCATACACATTATGCCTGCAGAACGTCCAAACGACACGTATACGTTTGTGATCCGTCCACATATCTATAAGAAAAAAATAGTTGCCATGACTTTAGCTCCAAACCTCATATTTGTTTATGATACCTTACATTACATGATTTAAGGCAGCTTCGGTTGCGTAGTTGGTACCATGCTGAGCTTCTATGCCCAAGATTGCGGGTTCAAATTCGATCGAATTCGTCGAATTTTTTAAGAGCGTTAAAAGTCCCTCAGTATGTCTTCCCTCGCAGGGGAAGTAAAGACAGCGGGCCCAGGTCATAGATTTATGGCATGTAAAAGAACCTTCCACTAACTACAATTGTGTGAAGCTAAATTTATAGGTTATATTTGATTAGCGCTCTGTTAAGTTCCAACGTTTGTCGCCAGGTGCAGAATGTGGTGGTATCTAGTAGCCAAGTTTGCAGCTAGGTGTTGTTGATGTAACATTTGGTAGCTAAAGTAGGAACTACTTGAAATTGATCGTCTGCAGTCCTTACCTAAATTACAGATAACACACACTAATACAGCCATCACAATTAACATGGGTTATCAGACAGATTCTACACACACCCAAAGTCCACCAATCAGTCGTGAGCTGAACTCCCGCTTCAACAGCACACACAGTTCAAAATTGCTGTAGGAGTTAATTTCCAAATTTTTATTTTTCGTGGTTGTGCCTAGTTGCGCTCACCCAACGTATCTGCAAGGTTCCAGCGATTCCCTGTTCAGAGACATATGGTGCATACATGTTGATGATATCATGTGTTCAGTCGTATCTGACCATCGACCATTCTATGAATCATCACTCTCCAAGTTGTCCGGTGTATTCTTGAGTTGTTCTAGGGTGAGGTTGGAGTCTCTTTTAATGGTGTCTATTCAACATGTCCTCTAGCGACCTGGTCTTCTTGTACCTCTGATCATTCCTAGCATGATTGCTTTTTCCAATCCATCTGATCGCATAATGTGGCCAAAGTATGCTAGCCTGAACTTCATAATCTCGCCGACCAATGACAGTGATACTCTCTAATACTGCTGTTTGCTCTCAGGGAGAATTATATAATTGTTTTATTTTCACAGTTGGTAACAGATACATTTATTTATGTTTAGGTTGGCAGCAGTGACCTAGAGACAGAGGGTGAAGTAGCCATCATGGCTGAATGTGTTTGTGTTTCGGAGCATCAGCTCCTTCGCATATCAAGTGTTGTGTCTTTTGTGTCATGTACATTTTTGTAAATACAGTCCACTAGAGTTAATTTGACTTTTTCATTTATCCCCTGATGTTTCATCTGGGGCACGTATGTCGCATACAGACATATGTTTTGGTCCTACAAAGACAGGATTCCCGCTATATCAACTGAGGCCATGTGGTCCCGACAACCGCTAAAACTGCTGTATTTAAGTGAACCAGTGCGAAATACGTATGTAGAGACAATACTAGTACATTATTGTGAACAATGCAGGCTCAATTGTAATGTATTTATCAATGTTTGTCTGTTCGATCTAACTTATTTGAAAATTGAGCACAATGGCTGCCAAATAATGCCAACACCGAACCCATGTGCTATGCCTTCGTGTCGCCTCGGCTAGTGTCGTTCAGCTTCGGTACATACATGTGCTTGAACGCAGCGCTCGCCAGTCTGCTTGATTCATGTTTACAACGCAGCTGTTGTAATACAAGTTTAATATTTGAATAAGTTAATTCATGCAGCGGGACTTGCAGAATTACACACAATCATGATGAATATTGTATATTCGTAAAAGCATATCCAGTATTGTGAACGTTTCGGTGTGCAGTTGAAAGAATCAATGGACGCATGCTTGAGGCCATGCGTAAGTTCTCACGACTTCCAATCAGTAGTGCAGCCTTCGATTCCTGACGGACACAGTTCCATTCAGTAGTGCAGCCTTCGATTCCTGACGGACACAGTTCCATTCAGCAGTGCAGCCTTCGATTCCTGACGGACACAATTCCATTCAGTAGTGCAGCCTTCGATTCCTGACGGACGCAGTTCCATTCAGCAGTGCAGCCTTCGATTCCTGACGGACGCAGTTCCATTCAGCAGTGCAGCCTTCGATTACTGACGGACGCAGTTCCATTCAGCGGTGCAGCCTTCGATTCCTGACGGACGCAGTTCCATTCAGCGGTGCAGCCTTCGATTCCTGACAGACGCAATTCCATTCAGACGTCCTGACTTCGATATCCAACCGTTGGGTGACAACGCAGACTGAAAGAACCTCTACACCAGATAAGTTAACAAAGGCATTTCATAGCAATTCCTTCCCATACCCAGCAATCCTTCCTGTGCATGAACCATTTTAAGCATGTCTACTGAACGTGAGATAAAGTCACTGACCAAGCGCAGAGGTGTTCTCCGAGCATCCCTCACGAGACTCCATACCCAAATTAATGAATTTCATAATGAGACTCCTGCTGAAGTATTAAATGTGAAGAATGAATGTTTATTAGCTCTATTACCAGAATTTAATGAAATTCAAAGCAAATTGGAGGATTTGGATGACAAAAATCCTCATGAGCAGGTCCGGTGTGAATTCGAAGATGATTATGATGAACTTAGGGCTAAGCTACAACAGTTACTAAATACCCATTGCACACATGCCTCATCTGTCTCTAGCAACGGTAGAGAATCTACAAGTAGTAATACAGGTTCGTACAGTTTGCCCAAGATACGGTTACCAGAATTTTCAGGTGATGTTACACAATTCATGCATTTCCATGACCTGTTTGATTCATTAATACTGAAGAATCAGTCTTTGGGTAATGTTGAAAGGTTCCATTACTTAATGTCAGCACTGCGTGGCAATGCTCATCAACTCATTCAAAACATTCCTCTTACTGCAGATAACTTTGAGCTAGCTTGGGAAACGGTCTGCAAGCGATACCGCAATTCAAAGGTAATAGTAAATGCACACATCAAATTACTGTTATCTCCAGATATCGTCCAAAGGGAATCATCTTCTAGTCTACGCACACTTTTGAATCAAGTACAGTCCAATTTAAAGGCTTTTGAGTACTTGAATTTGAATATTCCCCTACATGAAATCATAATAGGTCAAATCATACTTGACAAGTTACCTGAAGCCACACGTAAGCAATGGGAAATGAGCAACAAATCCAAGGAACTAGCTACACTTACGGAGTTGTTAGAATATCTTGAAAGGCGGGCTCAAACCCTTGAATTAATTGATTTTTCACCTACTAAGGGTCACAGTGATAAGATCAGCAGATTGTATCAAGATAAAACTTCTAAGCATGGTTTCAAGCATGAGAAACAACCATTTACAAGTAGTTCATACATTGCAATTAACAATAATTGTGAAGCCTGTAAGGGGCAACATCCAATCTTCAGATGTGATAAATTTTTAGGTTATGATGTTAATCGTAGATACAACCTAGTTAAGCAGCATAAGCTTTGCTACAACTGTTTGCATGAATCACACGCTATAAGTTCTTGTCCTTCGAAGTCAACATGCAAAACTTGCAACGGTCATCACAACTCACTGTTGCATTTTGATTCTGGGAATCAGCAATTCAATGCCAACTCGTCTAAACAGTCTCAGCAAGGAGCTATCAGCAGATGTTCAAACCCCGAGTCCAACCAGGCTCACAATGCTCAAGTTCGTGGTAACTCCTCCAGTTATTGCACTATGAAACTCAAACCACAAACTCAAGTTCTACTTTCTACAGCAATAGTAAAGGTAAAGGATAGTGCTGGTAGGCTACACTTAGCTCGTTCCTTATTGGACAGTGGCAGTCAAAGCAATTTTGTAACCGAGAGTTTGATTCAAAATTTGGGCTTAAGAAAGGCCAAGAATCTCACACCCATCGAAGGTATTTCTCAGTCCATGTCTGAAGCCAAGTATAGTGTGAGCGTTGAAGTGCAATCTTCCATAAGCAACACACGCCACAATGTTGAATGTCTGGTCCTATCCAAAATTACAAGCGACATGCCTAGTCAGCAGGTACCCTATGAAGAGTGGGAGCTCCCTAATGATATTCAGTTAGCAGATCCGAGGTTTTATGCCCCAGCCAAGATAGACATGCTTCTCGGAGCTGATGTATTCTTTAGAATTCTACAGAGGGGACACAGGACGAGACCAGGGAAGTTTCCAGCCCTACAAAACACAGATTTTGGGTGGATTGTGTCAGGTTCATATGAATCCACCTCGAGAAAGAGAAACAATGCAGCAGGAACGTTTCTCCTTCGTAATGATGTTCACCTTCATAACCAAGTACAACGATTTTGGGACATCGAAGAACTTCACGAGCCAGTCAAGTCGCAGGAAGAGATTGAATGTGAACAGCATTTTTCTGATCATGTGACACGAGATGCATCTGGGAAATACATAGTCAGACTACCATTTAAGCAGGATCCAAGTATATTAGGCAATTCTTTACAAACAGCAACTAGCAGATTTCAATACCTTGAGAGTAGGCTTAACAATGATACGCAACTGAAGGTAGATTATGACCAGTTTCTCACTGAATACCAGGAACTAGGTCACATGGATATTGTTAATTCTAATATGGCAACATCGGTAGCATACTACATGCCGCACCATCCGGTATTCAAGAAATCCAGCACTACTACAAAAACTAGAGTTGTCTTCGACGCTTCTTGTAAATCGAGGTCAGGAAAGTCACTTAATGATATTTTAATGACGGGTCCTACTATTCAACAAGACTTATGTTCGATTGTCGCTAGATTTAGAACTCACGCCATAGGCTTTACAGCTGACATCGAGAAGATGTACAGACAAGTTAAGGTTGATTCCAGAGACAGCAGCCTTCAACGCATCCTTTGGAGAGCTTCTCCTAATGACCCTATCAAGCAGTACCAACTTCAGACGGTCACATATGGCACATCATCAGCTCCATTTCTAGCAATAAGATGTTTAAGGCAATTGGCATATGATGAGGGACAACAGTATCCGCAGGCAGCATCTGTCCTTCTTCGTGATTTTTATGTAGACAACTGCATTTCAGGAACAAGTAAGGTTGACAATGCATTACTCCTACAACGTGAACTGATCCAATTGTTATCCAAGGGAGGCTTCAAGCTCCGCAAGTGGTGCTCTAACCATCCAGCATTGTTAGAGGCGGTTCCAAAGGACTGCAGAGAGATGCAGCTTCCCCTTCAGATTGATTCTGGAGAAAATATAAAGACTTTAGGTCTACTTTGGCATCCAGCGACAGACAAACTACAGATATCCAGTGGTGTGCAGAAAGAACAAGGAAGTGGATCTCCAGTTACCAAACGCAAGGTGTTATCGATTGTGTCGTCAATTTATGACCCTATTGGGCTAATCAGTCCTATTGTCATCTCATTCAAGATGTTTCTGCAGCAGCTATGGCAAGAGAAGATAGGATGGGATGATGAACTTCCAACGGAACTTCTTACAAGATGGCGTACTCTGCATTCTCAAATACCCTTGATTGACAATATATATATTAACAGATTTGTGCTTCAAGAAAATTGTACTCAGGTGCAGTTGCATGGCTTCGCTGATGCATCCTTGAAGGGCTACGGTGCATGTTTATTCCTACGCTCGTCAACAGATCAAGGTCACGTAATAACACATTTCCTGTGCTCCAAGTCCAGAGTGGCTCCACTGAAACAGATCACGCTACCCAGACTAGAGTTGTGTGCAGCAGTACTATTGTCACAAGTGGTTAAAAAGATGTGTCATGTTCTCAATATTGAATTCCATAGCATTCATCTGTGGACAGACTCAAAGATTGTTCTCGCATGGTTAGCAGGTGAACCGTCAAAATGGAAAACTTTTGTTGCGCACCGTGTGGCTGAAGTGCAAGGCAATACTTCAGTCAAGGATTGGAAGCACGTAGCATCAGCAGACAATCCTGCAGATCTAATTTCTCGAGGAACTGATCCTACAAACCTTTTAAATAATCATCTTTGGTGGCATGGCCCTGAATGGCTACAGTGTTCGGAACGGAACTGGCCCACTTCCAGTGAACAACCTGAATCAGAGATTCCTGAGCAACGCAAGATAGTGCTTAGTTGTTCAGTCTACTCTAATCCTGCAGACATGCTCACAAGATTTTCTTCCCATCTCAAGCTACAAAGAGTGTTAGCATACTGTTTAAGATTCGTGCACAACACTAAACACAAACCTTCAGAACGGAAACATGGCCCATTAACAATAGAAGAGTTGCAGCAAACTAACATGACATGTGTTAGACTAGTCCAGTCAATAACATTCCGCGAGGAAATAGCTGATCTTTTGAAACACAATGCAGTGTCAAGACGTAGCAAACTTCAAAGTTTAGTACCATTTTTAGACAAGGATCAAATCCTGAGAGTTGGAGGAAGACTAGAGAACTCCAATCACGACTACGATTTCAAACATCAGATGATTTTGCCCGCTAAACATCAGTTTACTGATTTAATAATCAAGAGGGAACATGAAAGACTCCTACATTCAGGAAACCAGTTGACTTTAGCATCCATCAGACAGTGCTACTGGATCATCAATGGAAAGTCGGTGGTTCGAAGAGTTATTAACACTTGTACAAAATGCTTCAGGTTCAAAGCCAAAACTACACAGCAAGTATTGGGACAGTTGCCCTCAGTTCGTGTGTCTCAAGCAAGACCATTCCGCAACACCGGCACAGACTTCACGGGCCCTTTCTACTTGAAGATCGGCAATCCACGTAGCAAGACCATTGTCAAGGGTTACATATGCATTTTCATATGTATGTGCACCAAGGCCATTCATTTAGAAATCGTTTCCGACCTAACCACTCAAGCTTTCCTCGCAGGACTCAGGAGATTCATCGCAAGAAGAGGATTATGCAGTAACATGTACTCCGACAATGGTAAAAATTTCCAAGGTGCTAGTAGAGAGCTCAAGAAGTTGTTCATTCAGGAACGGACTAGAAAGGATATCAGTAACTTCGCCAGTAGTTGTGGAGTTAAGTGGCATTTCATACCTCCTCATGCCCCTAATTTTGGAGGGCTTTGGGAGGCCAGAGTAAAATCCCTCAAACATCATCTAAGAAGAGTTCTCGGAACACTTCATTTCACATATGAAGAATTGCTACATTAACTGCGCAAATCGAGGCTTGCTTAAACTCACGTCCCCTTCTAACCCTGTCAAATGATCCTTCTGATGCATCTACCTTGACACCAGGTCACTTCCTTATAGGCGAACACCTCACTACTCTTCCTGAACCTGATTTAACATTATGTAAACGGCCTTTGTTAACTAGATATAAGGTTCTTCAACAAAGACTCCAATCCTTTTGGAAGAGATGGTCATCAGATTACCTCACTCATCTGCAGCAGCGCAGCAAATGGACGACCTCCTCCTGCAACGTATCACCAGGCACAGTGGTGCTGTTACGGGAAGACAATGTTCCCCCACTCCAGTGGCCCCTTGGTGTTATCACAGAAGTGCATGGTGGTAAAGACAATGTGGTAAGAGTGGTTTCAGTGAAGTGCAACAGTGGTATTTTTAAACGACCAGTTTCCAAGGTAGCTCCGCTACCAATTGAGCGGACACATAATTTTGACTGTTAATATGTCAGTGTTTTAAGTCAGTGAATATTTTAGTGTTTCATGTCCTTGTCATTGGAACATTTCAGTGTTTCCATTTCAGATTATTGAAATCCATGTATTTCAAGGTGGGGAGTATGTTTGCTCTCAGGGAGACTTATATAATTGTTTTATTTCCACAGTTGGTAACAGATACATTTATTTATGTTTAGGTTGGCAGCAGTGACCTAGAGACAGAGGGTGAAGTAGCCATCATGGCTGAATGTGTTTGTGTTTCGGAGCATCAGCTCCTTCGCATATCAAGTGTTGTGTCTTTTGTGTCATGTACATTTTTGTAAATACAGTCCACTAGAGTTAATTCGACTTTTTCATTTATCCCCTGATGTTTCATCTGGGGCACGTATGTCGCATACAGACACTGCCTTATTGGTGACTTTTGCAGTCAATGGTATTCTTAAGAGTCTACACCAATACCAGAGCTCAAAAGCATCAATCTTCCTCTTGTGTGCCTGTTTTAGCGTCCAGCTCTCACATCCATACATGAACAGTGGGAATATAATCACATTGACTAATCTGCATTTGGTAGCCAAACTAATATCCCTGCTCATTCAGATTGGGGACATAGACATCATAGCTCTTGGTCCAAGTGAAATACATCTCCTAATTTCAGGGCCGCAATCTCCACTGTAACTAATTTTGGCTCCCAAGAAGATGAAATTCTCCACTCTCTCTATCTCTTCCCCATTTAACTTTAGACAAGCTGTACCCCCCACTCATCCGGTACATATTGATATCGCGCCAGGAAATGGCAGTTGGGTTTGAACTGCAGATGCCTTCCCGCTCATTGTGTATCACGCATTCTACAAACATCAAGTTGGTTACTACTTGCTTCACTCACTCAGCACATTCCTTCTTTCACTGGCTGTGTGTCGTCTGCTGCAATGCAAACCATTGGCATGCGGGAAGCCGGTATATTTATGTTTGGAATTGGCGGGGCGCGCATGCGTACTGCAAGACGCAAGACATGCACCCCGTCGCAGCATGTTGAACTGCCACCTCCTGGCGCAATATCAATACATACATTTTCATTTGAGACTGTTTTGCCTTTCAGCGTCCAGTCTAGTCTGCAAGTCTCTGTTTGCGAACAAGTCGCCTCCATGATTCCCTATTAGCAGTTAGCATTGCGGCTTCCTCTGCTTCTACACCTCTCACTTTTTCAACACTGAATCTAACCATCGCCTCCTAGGTCTACCTCTGCTTCTCTTACCCTCTACAGCTGAACTCTTAGTTAATCTCTCCTCCCCCATTCTCTTCACATGGCCCCACCATCTGAGTCGGCTCATACCAACAGCTTTATCTAGCGTGTTCATTTCTAACTTAGCCTCTATCTCTTCATTATGAGTACCTTCCTGCCATTGCTTCCTTCTACCTTGCAAGATGACCAGACAAATTTAATTTCTCTCAAAAATACGATGTGATATCTACCTTATTACAGTGCTCCTTTTGGTTTTTGTGGGTTTCAGCCCACATAACTGTTAGTGGCACTTTTTGAGGATCCAACCAGCCTCCGGGCTGACTACCTAACAGACAGATCTACCTTATTAGATTAGCTATTGTTAGGAGGAACAGCAAGGTCATCTGCCCAATATCTATCTTGCATGCTGTGTTTTTATACAGTGTTGCCATTCATAGCCTAAAAAGACAATAAACCATAGTCATATGAAAAAAGCTTTATTTTTATGTACATAGTTTTACAAGGCACAGATGCTATGCATGTGGGGCATAGCAGTACGGCAGGTACATAGAGCGGACAAAGTCCCACACTTGCTGCGTAGTCCATCCCTGCAGTACATTGATCCAGTCTACTTCAGATTGTACCGATGATACCTTGACAAGCTGCTCCTCCTCATCTGCAATTGATGAAGCAAACAAAATTATTTTACCCAGATTCAGTGTAATTCAAAAACATAATGAAAATGGTATGAAAATCAGCATTTCAAATACAAAGATTATGTCGCTACGCAAGAACACAAGAAAGAAAGGAAGAAAGAAAGAAAGAAAGAAGGAAAGAAAGAAATTAATTATTGATACATGAATACAATTCTCTAACAAATGGTGCAGGTTTAATTGGATAACATGTTTCGCTCGAGAAGCAAGCATCATCAGATCCAAATATACAACTCAAAGGAAAAGGAAGCTTTTAGTTTTACGTGACCGTTAATCATGCGATCATGAGCCAAGGGACCTCCGTTTTACGTTGAATCCGAATCACAGGACATGGCATTTCACTTTGAAAATCTCACATGCATTGACCGGGAATCGAACCCTGTCCACCTAGTGAGAGGCCAACAGCTTGACTGCTGCGCCACCACGCCCGTTAAATATACAAGACAAAATAGCTCTATAAAAACACTACCAAACCCACAATGCCATTCACATACAGTAAAGTTGTTAGTTTATGGGATCGCCATTTCTCATACTTGCAACATTGTAGATATTACAATAACAGGGTGTCGAGCGATGATCTTTCTTCAAATTCCCGTATAATTCCCGTATTTCCCGTACGAAAATCCACCAAATTCCCGTGTATTTTAGAACCCTCTAAGACTAGAGTTCGTATACCGAATGGCTGAAAAATGAATCTTAAAGCGCAAATCAAGATTTTCTGGCGTAAGTGTAACTGCATTTATGGAGATACTTCCGCAGCCCATGGGTGATGGTGAGATTTAGGCCTAATCCGTAGCGTGAGCAAAGCGCGCGCGAGTGAACTCTCACGCACATGGGATGAGATGCCACGAACACAAATAAAATACCGTTTACCTGGGAAGAGCTGATATAAATGACTGTTTTACTGAGGAGGGTTGAGAGAGTAGAGAATAGGAGTGTCACATAATAAATGTTTATGGAAAATGACTGAATTGTATGGTACCGTAACTGTATAGAGCTTCAACGAGTTAAAATGGCACCGAAGCTTATGCATAGCGAACTTCCGGTCCGCGAATCTCCATTTGATTTTCATTGGCAGTGAATCGTTCGTCCGTGATTATCTTCTTTATTATTTCGGAGTGTGGTTTTGTTTTCAGACGTTCAACTTATGAAATAAGAACTAAAGGGATGGCCTTTCATGAATATTCCAAAGACAAGTGTCTCCTAAAAGAGTAATTAGTAAAACTTCGCATCTGAGATGACCATAACAAACAGCTTGCCTACAAAGTGTGCGATTTGCACATTTCAAACGGCAGTGGTCAAACATATCTTATACTACAATAATTAAGTTGGTGCAAATTAAATATGTTATCATCATCATCATCAATGTCCCACTCCAGTCGCCCGGGTGTGGTTAACAAGCCTCTTCCACTCGTTTCTGTCCTTCCACTTTTCCTGCTCCATTACTTCCTCCACATCCAATCCAGCTTCTCCGATGTCCTTCCGAATCTGATCCATCCATCTTCTTCTTGGTCTTCCAACTGATCGCTTACCCTTAACTTCTCTTTGTAATAATGAATAATAATTTTGGGGGTCATGTAGTAATAGATGTTACCCACCCACTATCCCTTTTTAGATCACGATTTTTATAGTAAAATTGGAGGTATATCCGCTATTACACGCGTAAATTATGGGACAAATACAGTATTGTCCACCCCGCGCATTCGGTACTGACAGCCTTCCTGTCACTTTGCCCCGCTTTTCCTCTCCGCAACCCATGGTCGCCACATAACAAGATCCTACGTCCAACCGCCACACGGCAAGAATTCTGAGCATGCTTCTCACCTACACTCTGTATTTCGAAGGAAAAGCGAAGGATATGTCGGGAGCTTGGAACAGCTGAGCTGTGTTGCTAAGTTTTTAGTGTTGTAAATCAACCGATTCGAATAATACACAGCGCTACCGGTACACTTCAGACATTATTTCGGTACAATTATATGTAATATATTTTAAAAAACGATCCTGAGTCACCGCCGAGGACATTCAAACAGAGAAATACGATACTTTTAGATGAATAAATAAATTACACACCGAAGCTATGATACCTTTATCATAGGTATTCAATTCAATAAATACGACAAAGAGGGCAAACACTCTACAGCTAATGAATATAAAAAACTCACCATGCAATGATTATCCATTAACATGAAACAAGAGTCTGAGTGGAGGTCGTTCACAGCTTACTACAGTAGTTGACAGATAACGCCATGCACACTCACTGAATCGCGGCTCTCTACGGTTAATATTAGCTTTCGTGATAAAGCAAAAGTAAAGTTAAGGTAAAGACATATTTAGCACTGAGCACTCAAACAAGCCCCTCTGTGGCGATATTATTGCCGTGGATTTATATTATCGAATTGTAGGCTATTGAATGACGGACGGTATTTTGAACACTATGACGGGAAACAATAGCCTGTGCTCTATTATCGATTGACGCAAGCGAACTGACACCAAGAAATAAATTATCCTCAGTCACTTGGCAAGGGTTTCTTTGACACCCTCCATCCCTTCACTGTCCCTATCATCATCACCACCATCATTGTCTTTGTCAGAGCTTGATGAATTGACAAGGTTAATAATCATTTCATCCACCGCGATATCCAGACCGCCTTCAGCATTTCTTTCTGTACATGCTGTACGGGATGTGTCCAGTCCTAGGGTCGAACTTCGGCGAAGTAAAAGTAACGAAATAGTGACAATGAAAGGAAATCCGACACAGGCAGTGATTAACAAGCGACTGAAATGATGCCCGCCTATGTTGTTGTTGTTTGAGTCTTCAGTCTTTTGACTGGTTTGATGCAGCACTCCATGCCTCCCTGTCCTGAGCTAATCGTTTCATCTCTACATAGCTCCGACACCCTACATCCGAGGCAATCTGTTTAACATATTCTAACCTTGGCCTACCCCTACAGTTTTTGTCCTCGACCCTTCCTTCCATAACTAAGCTTGCTATTCCTGGGTGTCTTAGTATGTGTCCTACCAACCTATCTCTTCTCTTCATTAACAGTCGCCAGAAACATCTCTCCTCTCCCACTCGTCTTAATACCTCTTTGTTTGTAACCCTATCTACCCATCTGATCTTCACCATTCTCCTGTAACACCACATTTCAAATGCTTCAATTCTCCTCTTTTCTGCTGCACCAATAGTTCAAGTTTCACTTCCATAGAGCGCCACGCTCCAGACAAAGGCTTTCAAAAATGACTTCCTAATACCTAAATCTATATTCGATGTCAGCAGATTCCTTTTTTGTAGAAATGCTTTCTTTGCCTGAGCCAACCTACTTTTTATATCCTCTTTGCTTCGTCCATCACTGGTTATTCTGCTTCCTAAGTAACAGAAGTCTCCTACTTCCTTCAGCTTTTCACCTGCCGATTTGATCTCCATAGAGGTTTCTGATTTATTTCGGCTGCATTCCAGTATTTTTGTTTTACATTTATTAATTTTCATCATGAATTCTTTCCGTAAGACGGAGTCCATACCATTCAAAAACTCATTCAAATCCTCAGGCTTGTCGGCCAAGATGACGATGTCATCAGAAAATCTCAGAGTTGAAATTATTTCTCCTTGAATCTTCACTCCCACTTTAAATTTTTCTCTAATTTCCTTCATTGCTTGTTTATTGCTTGAAAAGTATGGGTGATAAGTTGTAGCCTTGCCTTACACCTTTCTGAATACCAGCTTCTCTCTCATGTCCTTCAACTCGAATGACTGCTGTCTGGTTTCTGTACAGATTGTATATCTCCCTCCTATCCCTGTACTTTATTCCAATCGATTTCAAAATGTCAAACAATTTAGTCCAATCAACATTATCAAAAGCCTTTTCTAAGTCTACAAAAGCCATGAACGTTCTCTTATCTTTCCTTATTCTACCTTCCAAAATCAGCCTAAGACTTAGTACAGCTTCCCTTGTTCCTACATTTCTCCTGAAACCAAACTGGTCTTCACCCAACTCCGTTTCTATCTGGCTTTCAATCCTCTTGTAAATTATTCTAGACAGGATCTTTGAAGCATGAGTAATCAAGCTGATTGTACGGTAATCTTCACATCTGTCAGCTCCCACTTTCTTTGGTATAGGGATGATTACATTCCTCTTGAAATCAGGGGGTACCTCACCTGTCTCATAAATCCTACACACCAAGTGAAATAACCTGATCAGACCTTCATCTCCTATGCAGCGTAGCAACTCAATCGGTATATCATCTATGCCTGGTGCTTTGTTCCTGCTCAAGTCTTCCAAAGCTCTATCAAATTCTGATCTCAATATTAAATCTCCTTTCGCATCCTCATCAATTTCCTCGTCCCTTTCCATTACATGATTCTCAATCTCCTTTCCCTTATACAAACTCTCGATGTAATCTTTCCATCTCTCAACCTTTTCTTCCCTATCTGTTAGAGGCTTTCCATTTGTGTCCTTAATATTACAGCACTTAGTCTTCTTTTCCCCAAAAGTATTCTTAATCCTTCGATAAGCTGTGTCTACTTTTCCTAATTTCAGACAATTTTCTATACCTGCACATTTCTCTTTCAACCATTCTTCTTTCGCTTCCTTGCACTTCTTGTTAACCTCATTTCTCAGACGTCTGTATTCTGCTTTCCCCTTTTCATCTCTTACATTCTTGTGTTTCCGCCTTTCATCCATCAATTCTAGTATATCCTGAGTGATCCACGGTCTTCTCCCTATACTTTCTTTCCTACCAATGTTTTCTTCTGCGGATTTTGTTATTTCATTCTTCAAAAGTGCCCATTCGTCTGCAATTGAAGTTTGTTTAGGGTTTTTCATTAGTCCTTCCTTTATACTCTTCTTGAATCTTTCGTTTACATCCTTCTCTTTCAGTCTGTCTATTGCCCACCTTTTTGGCTTTTGACTTTTCTTCAGTTTCTTCAACTTTAATCTGCAATTCATTACAACCAGATTGTGGTCAGAGTTTATGTCAGCACCAGGATATGTTTTACAATCCAAAATCTGGTTTCGAAACCTCTGCTTGACCATAATGAAGTCGATTTGGTAACGCCCTGTATCTCTTGGTCTCATCCATGTGTATATTCTTCTATTGTGGTTATTGAATAAGGTGTTAGCTATGACCAATTCATGCTCGGTGCAGAATTCTACCAGCCTGCTTCCTCGATCATTCCTTTCACCTAATCCGAAATCTCCTACTATCTTCCCTTCTCTCCCTTTTCCTACCAGAGCATTCCAATCTCCCATTACTATAACATTTTCATCACCCTTGATATACCTCAGAATTTCGTCTATTTCTTCGTAGACCTTTTCAACATCCTCATCATCAGCTTGACTGGTAGGCATATTGACTTGTACCACTGTGGTGCAGGCAGGTTTAGTATTGATTTTTGCTACAATAATCTGTTCACTATATTGCTCATAATATTCCACCCGCTGTCCAAGTTTCCTACTCAATATGAGGCCAACCCCTGCTTGGCCATTGTTTGATTTAGTGCTAATGACCCTATAGTCTCCTGACCAAAAGTCCTGTTCTTCCTGCCAGCGCATTTCACTAATCCCAACCAAATCCAACCTCAACCTATCCATTTCCCTTTCTAAGTTTTCTAACCTTCCACTTCCTAGCAGACTTCTAACATTCCACGCTCCGATCCGTAGAATGTCAGATTTCCTCTTTGTCACTTCTGTGATGTTAACCCCCCCTCGAGTAGTCCCCACCCGGAGATCCGAACGGGGGACTAGTTTACCTCCGGATTGAAATTTTACAAGGGAGGAGGCCATCATCACATGTAATTATGCATAGAGAGGTGCATATCCTCGGGAATAGCATACGGCTGTAGTTTCCCGTTGCTTTCAGCCGTGCAGCAGGACGCAGTGTAGCCATTATTTGGCTTATATTATCAATATCTTAACCGTCTATAAGACTAGTAAAGAATTGATTTATTCTGAAAGGCTGCTACTCCCTTTCAGAATAAGTAAAGAGCAATTCTACTAACAAAAATACTAACCTTCTACCGTACTGACAATTAAATACCAATATTCTACTAACAAAAAAAAAAAAAAAAAAAAAAAAAAAAAACTAAATTTCCACCAACAACAAATACTACCACTAAAACAGTCTGTCACCAGGCACACTCACATGCACCCTCACACATCACAGTCTACTGAAACAATGAACTATAACTAATAAACAATGCAACTGCTACCAGACACACTCACACACCACAGTCTAATAGAACAATGACATATATCTAATAGACAAACTAACTACCTACTTACAACTAAAACTAACTACATACTTACTGTACTGTTATTTGAATTGACAATATTTACAAAATGCAATTTAGATAGAAAATACTTACAAAATGTAATTTAGATTCAAAATAGTCACAAAATGCAAATTAAGGGGGACGTATGCAAAATTGCACTCCAGTAAAAAAAAAAGTATTTTAACTCCCAGAGTTTAAAATATAATGCTATAGAATTTGACACAGATGATTATCCCCTTATTAACGCTGGTTAACTCAACAAAAAAATGGTTAAGATTTTCACAAATCGAAACAAGTCACGCGGTTTATAATCGTTCAGAATTGCGAAAAATATTTCTTAAATGTCGAGAGACCAATGGACAAACCATAACCACGGAAAAGTAGACAGATTTGACCATATACCTACATAGGCCTATACATGCAAGAAATGAGTATGGTACTTATCAAAAATAAAGAAATAATAAGTACCTACCAAGAGTAAAAGAATAAATGACCAAGGAAATAAAAAGGGAGAGGAAGGAAATGCTTCCACCCTCGAAGAATAAGGTATAAAGGACTAAGCCACGCAAAACAGAAGGGGAAGTGAGTCACTAGAAAACTCGGACCCAGAGTTTACAATTCCCCAAACTCACCAGCTATAGGGGTACCACTAAACACACCCTACTCCTCTAACTGCCCCTTACGACAGGCAGGTAGTGCAGCGAGTGTATTCAACTTCCCACCCACAGTGGGGAAGAAGAAGAAGAAGAAAACGATAGGTCTTCTCGCTGGAAAAATGAGTGAATCCTGAAAGAAAGGGAAGGGAGCTTGTTGCCTTTTCTCGCGATTTCATGATCCACGGGACCTCCATTTTTACGTGGAATCCGAACTTCGAAAATCTCACCTGCATTGACCTTGATGAGTGGCAAGCAGCTTAGCCACTGTACCACCACGCCCCTGCCAGGAAAGAAAGGAGAAGGGCAACTGCAGTAAGACGGAGAAAATGGAAAGCAGCCTAGGCCTCAGATACCCTAAAACCAACGGAGTCAGAAGAGAACAAGTGTTGAGAACGGGAGGTAAACAGGAAAGACAAAGACGAGACGAACAAGGACATTCTACCGGCTCTCGGTCTGAAATATTGTTTTGTTATTAGATATGTTCCATTTTATTTATTTATTGAATATTGGAACAGTATGAACCCTATTGTACATGAGTATATTAGGGTTATAGTTTTGATCAGTTAATAATTGGTCCTTAAGGGAACCGGGAGCAGCCTCCGTAGCTTAGGCGGCAGCACGCCGGCCTCTCACCGTTGGGTCCGTGGTTCAAATCCCGGTCACTCCATGTGAGAATTATGTCACTTGTGTGGTGTATTTTGTAGTCACATGTTGGTGACGGGTGTTCGATAGTAAAATGACGAGAGCTGTGAGATATTGTTTGTAGTTTTTGAAATTTATGTATGTGTGACGCATTTGCATTAAGTGTTTGAACGGACTTTAAAACAATTTGGTATGTGCATCTCCCCTGTGAAAGAAGACCATGGAAAGGCTAAAAACAGTAAAATTCCACACGCGACACGCCGCGAATACTTTTAATTTAGATTTATTTTATCAAAGTAGATAGTAGAAAATAAAAGAATGCAAAACGAAATTAAATAAGTCACTTGGACAAATACAAGATTGTTACTAGGAACTTAAGTTATACACAGCACAAAATTAAGTTCTTTTGACAGTACTTCCCCCCCCCCAATTCCTGGAGATATTTGTGGCTTTTCTTTCGACTGACACCTTAGCCGTCGCTTCGCACCTGTTTTGCTTCCTTGAACACGGCGTAGGAATTTCGTGCAGTACGGACTCTTGCTCACGGTTATCTTTTCTACACCACCAGCTGCCATCACAGCGTCCTGAACAGTATGCATGCCAATCAGACTTGCATCTTTGTGATTGACGATCATGCACTCCTTGTTCAGGGAGAAACCTCTGTCTAGAGCTGCATTGTTGTGATACAAAGTCAGATCGGTTTTGGCAGGAACTAAGGAAGGTGCTGAAGCCACAAATCAGACCACAACACGTCGAGCCGTGGCTCTTTTCTGTCGAACTGCTTCAAACGCGCAGTGACGGAGGGCAGTCTCAGAAGTGTGGAGTAGCTGCAGTCGATGAGCAAGAGTTGACCTCTCTTTGATTTTTTCAGCCATAGGATACAAATGTACAATTCTCGGCAGTTGGTGCGAAATTGCAGCACATCCGCGTCTGGAATTTTCTGAGATCTTCAGCTGTTAGCTTCTTTAAGGGCTGCTCTTGTTGAGAAACCCAGGTCTCCTCTGTGAATAACAATGTGGACTGATTTCTGTATGTCATTGTCAGCAACGAGCGCGGCGCACGGAAAGGGTACGGCCGACGGACGGCCAGGCAAGGCATGCATTCGACGTTGGCTGGGTTATCATCCCGCTTAGCGCTCTATCGGTGGTGCAAATTGTGGGTGGCATCGCGATCTGCAGGTGAAATAGAAGACTGAGCGGGAGGACTCTACCAAGTGTTCGGGGGCTAAGAAGTCTGGCATTATGAGACTTTTTAAGATTTCCTGTCAAGTGCGAATTTCCCGTATAATTCCCATATTTTTCCCAGGTCACTAAAATTCCCGTATTTCCCGTATCGCTCGACACCCTGCAATAAATAGTTCTTTTTTCGGGTGTTAGGGGCAGATGACCTCGTAGTTCCACCCCTTAAAACTATAATAACTAGCTAACTTTTTTCGGGTGCTTAATGCTTTAGTATTTATCAGTTGCCACACTTTTGAAGTTTTTGCAGTGCTTTAAGTGGGTTGTTATTGGAGGGCAACAACTATTTGTGGGTTTGGTAGAGCTATTTTGTCTTGTATATTTGGATCTGATGATGCTCACTTGACGAACAAAACATGTCATCCAATTATGTCCCCACCATTTGTTAGAGAAGTGTGTTAATGCATAAATAATCCATGTAACATTTCTGTCAGATAATAGATCATCAGATTCGGAGCTTAATTTGGGATTTAGAAGGCTAAAGACCTGGTATACAAGAACTATTACCTTATTTACCAATAATGACGTATGGAGAAGAAACTTGGCCGATGACCAGGAGAGATCAAAGTAGAACACAGGCAGTTGAAATGAAATTCCTGAGGAGTATGTCACAGAAGACTAGGAGAGATAGGGTGAGAAATGAAGACATTTGAAAGGAAGTGAGTGAGCATACAAAGCTGAATGATAAGCTGGAGCAGAACAGATTGAGATGGTATGGACATGTGAAAAGGACGAATGATGAAAGAATGCCGAAACAAGTGAGGGAGAGAATGATGACAGGAAAGAGATTAATAATAACGTTATTTGTTTTACGTCCCCTTTAACTACTGCAGCTTTTAGAGACACCGTCGTGCCGGACGTTTGTCCCAAAGGGGATCATTAACGTGTCAGCAAATCTACTCACACGGCTCCCTCGCATTTGCGCTCCCTCAAATGCCAGCTGACTATGCCAGGATTCGATCCTGCAAACTTGGGTTCAGCAAGCGAGAACGTTACCGCTGAGCCACGCAGCCAGAGAGGATGAGGAAGACCAAGAGTACGGTGGATGGATTCGGTGAAGGACAGTGTGAGTGTGAAGTGGAGTTCAGTGGTGGAGGAAGGATGGTGGACAGAGTAAAGTGGAGGGGTGTCATATTAGCTCTGACCCGGTCTAGGCTGGAAAACAGAAAATGACGATGATGATGACGATGATAAATAGGGTGGTAAAATAACCATCACTTTCTGCCTAATCTTTTGGGCATTCTTGTGTTGATGGACTGATTGTACAGGCACGAGTGTGGGGGGTCATTAAAGTACTAGTTTTCATTATGATACAGTTTCTCCCACCAATCAGAGCTCAACATGTCGGACATGAATTACAGTGGAATCTCGTTAGTACGTTTTTTCAAGGGACTGAAAAATTTGGTCGTCATATGCGGGAAAACGTACTACCGAAAAACGCCTTACTGCATTTACAACGTATAAGAAAGAACGCGGCGTATATATGGACGTTAAATCGCCGACCTTAGTAAGTGATTGTATGCACCACTACAGTCACGACATAAACATAGGTTATCAGTAACTTACACGGAATAAATAACATAAAAATGAATTACTGTACCTCTACACTACAGTATAATACAGGGTCTTTATTTTTGCTTAGCAAGGACATTCTCGCTCTCGCGCTCCGCCACTGACAGCTCCGTTGCCGGCGACCGCACACACATATGTAGGCCTACGGCAGAATACAGTGCTTAAAATCAGTAGCCTACCATGCAGTTTTACTGGCCATGATTTACAGTAGATGCTGAAAATGTTCCCCATCCACTTCCAAACACAATCGGCATCTTCTTATGAAGTTTCCGGTTACTCCGGTTAATTTAGCTTCAGTAAGGAAAAAAAGACTTTTACGTCTATTTTTATTGTTTATTGAACCTGTACACTATACAATATGATATACAGTAGCTTTATAAAACAAGCAATTAGCTCGGAGCTCACACGTCTACCGCAGCAAGAGCGTGGGAATACGGCCGGGGACCACATGCACCAACCGGCGGTCAAGATCGAGCGGAATCGTCTTGTTGAGCCAAAAAAAAAAAAAAAAAAGACCCTCTACTGTATATTCCAAACATCACACATTACACAGATTTGAAAAACCTATCCAGAGTAGACTGCTTTTTCTTTTGTCCAAGTTTACATAGTACCGAATCCATTTTCGTCATTGAAGCTATGTCATCATCATCATCAACAACAAAACTTGTGACATATGATTGCACTGTGTCCATTGCTTCTAGAGCTTTTGAAAGTGCAGGCACTGGGGTGGGCTCTGGTTCGTCCCCTCTTCACTTTCTTCTCATCTTTTATCTGCTGTCTGCTGCTCAAGAATTTCATCAATTGTCATAGACTGACATACCACAACACTTTCATCACAGTCTATATAAGCATCGAAGCTTACGTTGTCGTCTTCGCCCGCTAACTGTCGCCATTCATCAGTCATCGCGGGGTTTCCATCCACAGGCGTGACGTCATCTGCAACAACACGACAGAAACCACCCGTGTTAAAACAATGCTTGATGGTGTTCGGTTCAACTGAATCCCAGGCGGACTTTACAAAATGCATTGCTCCCAGTACTATTATTTTCCTCGTAGTGGTTTGAAGTGAAGCCAACCGCTTCTGAACGAGCCGCTTCCTGTATTTTTGTTTCATGCATCTGATGATGCCCTGATCAAGCGGCTGCAGGTGACTAGTGCAGTTAGCTGGGAAGAAAACAACTTTCGCGTTCTGGAGATAAGCCGTGTCAGTGGGATGTGCTGCACATCGGTCAACAAACAACAAGATTTTCCTGTTCTGAGCACCCATTTTTGCAACCAGCGCGCGTAAATATTGTTCAAATATTGTTGTAGTTACCCAGGCGTTCACGTTGGATGTGTACTTGCAAGGAAATGTTCGCAAATTTTTAAAGCAGCATGGACTCCTCGCTTTTCCTATTATCAGTGGAACCAACTTTTCTGTTCCACTTTCATTGCAGCTCAAAAGGACTGTCAGTCTCTCTTTGTTCAACTTTCCCCCATGACATTTTTCACCTTTAAATGCAAGGGTTTTGTCAGGTAAGAGGTGAAAAAACAAGCCTGTTTCGTCCGCGTTGAATACATCACGAGGACTGTACTTTTCGAGAAGCTGAGGAAGTGTCGTACTTTTCCAAGCTTCTACTGTGTCGGTATTGATGCTAGCAGCTTCGCCTCGCACACATCAGTACACCAGCTGGTGCCGATTCTTGAATCTTTCGATCCACCCATTCGAAGCTTTGAAATCAGTGATGCCCATCCGTGTTGCTAAATGACAGGCCTGTGCTCGAACTGTGGTCCTGTCGATTGGTATGTTTGAAGCACGGGCTTGCTTGAACCACTTCAATAAAGTGCTTTCTAGTTCAGGAAACTGTCCCTCTCGCACACGTTTCCTTTTGCCGCTCACCCCTTCTTCAAATGCACGTTCGATTTCCTTCCTTTTGCCGAGAATTGTGTTCAGTGTAGACAGAGGAATGTTCCACTTTCGCGCTATATCCACACGTTTCATGTGAGGATTGCAGTCCACGTCACGAATGTATTTATCTTCTCATCATTAGTTATCTGCCGTACTTTCTTCTTATCCATTATGAAACACGCAATAAAATAGGTCGTAACTGGACGTGAACAATAAGAACTAGAAGACAATAGTGCGGAACACGAAGACAATAATGCGCCTACGTGAGAAATAAACAAAGGGAAAGGGGTGAAGGGCAGCGGGAGAGAGACACGTCACCTGTGTTGTGTCATAGCTACAGCTACTTCTACGCCGTCAAACACAATGAAATCATCTACACTGTCAATAACTATCAGAGAATATGAGGCAATAGCGCGTCGTATTTTCCAGAAGCCGAATTTTATAATGAAATAAGAATAAAATCCGGTTCACTAACAAATAGTTCAACGGAAATTTGATCGTTGTAAGCAGGAATAGAGAACGTATTAAGGGGATATATCAACATGAATTTAGTAGGATTGGGACTGGGACTTGAGAAAGGAGAGAAAGGGCAGCGGGAGAGAGACACGTCACCTGTGTTGCATCATAGCTCAAGCCACTTCTACGCCGTCAAATACAGTAAAATCATCTACACTGTCAATAACTATCAGAGAATATGAAGCAATATCGCGTCGTGTTTTCCAGATGCCAAATTTTATAATAAAATAAGAATAAAATCCGGTTCGCTTACAAATAGTACAACGGAAATTTGATCGTCGTAAGCGGGAATAGAGAACGTATTAAGGGGATAAATCAACATGTATTTTGTAGAATTGGGACTGGGACTTGAGAAAATCATCACGTTAAACGGGAAAACGTCGTAACCGAGAACGTGCTAACGAGATTCCTCTGTACATGATTTGAAAGTGGTCAATGTAAAGGATATCCGATCAACCACTGTAGTTTATTCAAAGAAGAGTCCATTGCAGGTTCCGTGTTGACGTTTTGTAATTAAGTGTGACAAATTTAAAGTTTCCGCCCAATCAACACTCATTTATTATTTTAGTTAGCTTATGGGTACATGTTTCGGAATTAGTATAATTCCTTCTTCAGCCCTTCATAAATCATATACGGAAACATCATAGACTAAAAAGACTAAAAAGACCACGTCCATGTGAGAAACATAACACACTGATATTAAAATACTATAAAAAAAACTAATTAAACACTTTAAAACATGACAACCTTATGGACATTACAAACAATAAAGCAATAAAAACATTCCTGCTGTTAACAGTCAACTTGACTAATAATCACTAATATGCACATTCTTGAAAGGTATGCGAGGGTCAAATTGTGCAGTCGTTAATCTATTTTTGTGAATAAACACAATGAGCACATTGTATTAGTGTCCAGGACCCAAATAACTTGCTGTACTGATAAATGTTGGCATAAGTGGAAACTTTGTTCGGCACTTTATTGAAAGTGCGCTGACATTTGCTTGATAGATACAAAACGGAGAAAACCTTCCGATTATTAAACTTGTATTTTGCACATTAACTGGGTGTGTTTATCTTGAGCTGAAAGCTCCACGGACCTGAAATGAAAACATTCAGTGGTTGGAATATGTTGAAGACAAAGATTTAAAAAATTTTAAAACTTGAAAGCCGCCCTAACAAAATTTTGGACTTACGTGCAACGATTAAAGAGCAAAACGCCAAGGTACAATGAAAGTGGTGCTGGGTGGTAGGCTCCTTAATCGTTGCACGTAAGTCCAAAATTTTGTTAGGGCGGCTTTGAAGTTTTAAAATTTTTTAAATCTTTGTCTTCAACATATTCCAATCACTGAATGTTTTCATTTCAGGTCCGTGGAGCTTTCAGCTCAAGATAAACACACCCAGTTAATGTGCAAAATACAAGTTTAATAATCGGAAGGTTTTCTCCGTTTTGTATCTATCAAGCAAATGTCAGCGCACTTTCAATAAAGTGCCGAACAAAGTTTCCACTTATGCCAACATTTATCAGTACAGCAAGTTATTTGGGTCCTGGACACTAATGCAATGTGCTCATTGTGTTTATTCACAAAAAGAGATTAACGACTGCACAATTTGACCCTCGCATACCTTTCAAGAATGTGCATAATAGTGATTATTAGTCAAGTTGACTGTTAACAGCAGGAATGTTTTTATTGCTTTATTGTTTGTAATGTCCATAAGGTTGTCATGTTTTAAAGTGTTTAATTAGTTTTTTTTATAGTATTTTAATATCAGTGTGTTATTATTCTCACATGGACGTGGTCTTTTTAGTCTTTTTAGTCTATGATGTTTCCGAATATGAATTATGAAGGGCTGAAGAAGGAATTGTACTAATTCCCAAACATGTACCCATAAGCTAACTAAAATAATAAATGAGAGTTGATTAGGCGGAAACTTTAAATTTGTCACACTTAATTACAAAACGTCAACACGGAACCTGCAATGGACTCTTCTTCGAATAAACTCAAGGCTAGCCAAGCTAACAGGTTGAAGTTTAAATACAAAGATCTTAAGTTGAAGTTAGCAAACATCATAAAAGACATTGAATTCCTCAAGAAATGTAAGAAACATAGATTAATACCGAAGCATATTAAGGGCTACCAAAGGAGGGGCATTTCTAATCAATATGATAAGCACACGCAATTTTTGGTCAATGACAGGGTGCTTAAACGGGAGATAAGGTTCTTACACATGAGGAAGAACAACATTAACAATGCGTTATATCGAGCACATCTGGAAGCGTCCAATTCAATAAACAAAAAAGAATGGGACAATTACCAGATCATCGTGTGGCAACTGACTCATGCATGCGCCATAAGGAAGGTCAAGGCGCTTGACAACAAATTCAAAAACCTGATGGACGCACAGCACACGCCCCCTAACCATCATAAATCAGTAGTGAACAACCCACATGTTTTCCAAAACCCCATCCAAAACCTTTCAAACATCACATTGGACCAAAAAGAGTTAGAAATATTACAATTAGGACCGAAGCATAATTGGGACCAGAACTATAACGACAACGAATTAATCAATTTAATTGCCGAAACTCAAGCAGCAATCAAAAAATTGCCGTATGAGGAACAAAACGCCACGAGATTCGACGCCAATAAGAAAATCAAAAAAATCATAAACTCCAACAAAAACAAACGAAAAAATAATCACAACAATTCTCTCATTAAAGCGCAATTAAATAACTTAGTTAAAAAAGTTAATGATAACAACATAGTCATAACAAAGGCCGAAAGGGAAACAGAACTGTTTTAATGAACAAAGATGATTACATCCAAAAGACCAACAATTTTCTCAACGTCATAAATTTCAAAGAAATCAAAAAAGATCCAACTAATGCTATTCAAAAACAGGTCAAAAAACTTTTGAAAAATACGATTTTCATCATAGACGACAAACAAGCCACTAAATTCACGAGTATGAACCCAAGTCTACCCACGTTGAGATCGTTACCGAAAATTCATAAACCAGGCACACCAATCAGACCAATTGTTAACTTCAAAAATAGTCCCACTTACAAGCTTGCAAAATTCGCACAACAATATGTCAACAGACATTATAAGTACAAGGCCAACACGTCCTTCAGGAATACCATGCATTTTTGCGAAAAAACAGTAGGCTTAAAACTAAAGGACAGCAGCACCATGCACTCAATAGATATGAAAGACATGTACACCAACATACCAGTGAGAAAAACCATAGATGTCATACGTAAACAATTGACCAATCACAGCGAACTTTCTAAAGTAGAAATCTAGGAATTAGTCGCAGTATTAGATTTGGTGACCAATAATAATGTCTTCATGTTCAATGGTAAAATTTACAAACAGTCCGATGGTCTCGCAATGGGATCTCCCCTATCCGGCATATTAGCCAACATTTATCTCGACCATTTAGAACATGAAAAAGTAATTAACCACATTGATGGAATTGAATTCTGGGGAAGAGACGCCGATGACGTCTTCATCGTCATCAATGAACAAAGTCAAAATATAGCCAACATTCTAAAAACATTGAACAACATCGACGAAAACGTCAAGTTCACTGTTGAGTCCGAAGTCAATAATGAAATTAATTACTTAGATCTAACGGTAACTAGAAAAAGCAATAGGCTCCATTACAAAATATACAGGAAACCCTCTCAAACGAGCACCACTATACGTCATGACTCCAACCACCCTGGAAGTCATAAAAAGGCAACTTTCATCAGCCTCATAAATAGAGCCCTGAATATACTGTTGTCCCCAAAGGATTTGCAACAGGAAATAGAGATTATTCACCAAATAGCAAACATCAACGGCAACAGTTACGATTACATCAATAACCTTATTCATAAAGTAAAAAATAAACGGAAAACTACATTAGTCAAAATTGAACCCGAAAAGAAAAAATTCGCAACCTTCACTTATGTGGACAAAAGCGTTTATACTGTCTCTAACATCTTAAAAAAACACAACTTAAACATTGCCTTCAAAACCAACAATTCTAACTTCAAAAAATTCTTCAATTCAAGCAAAATCAATCACACCAACAAATATTCCAAATCGGGTGTATATGAAATCAAATGTGATTCGTGTCCAGCCAATTACGTAGGCCAAACCGGTAGGAGCTTTCGCACTCGTTATAATGAGCATTTTTCAGCAATAAAACATAAAAAAATTTCGGCCATGGCATCCCATATGGAAGAAAGTAAACACAGTTTCACCAGCTTAGAAAACGATGTTAATATATTGCATTACGTATCCAAAGGCAGTCTGATGAATATTTTAGAAAACATACACATCAACGTGTTTCAAAGGTCCAATGCACACAAAATGGTGCATTTTGTGTGCATCAATTTTGATACCAATATATTATTTGATATATTAGCAGACCACCTCATCTCCAAAAAATTAAAACCTCCATAGACAATAGCAAGTTCGTTGACATCGGTATTCCCGTCCCACCCAGTGCCGCGCCGGTCATTTCCACCCCTCCACTTCCCCTGCTCATGTGCTCCCCTCAACCGTATCAGGCAGCAGCTTGACTCCTCTCATAGCACTAGTGGATTAGCCTGTATACACATCGGACCGCAAACAGCCAGGCACTTGACCTTACCTACATCGCTTCGCATTAGCAGTCACGCCGGTAAGTTAATCTAACATAATGTACCCCACGCAAAATTTTTCTTTATTCAAAGTCATTTCCTTATTTTGGCTCTAATTTTCGCTTCAGATGTAGGAGCCTACCACCCAGCACCACTTTCATTGTACCTTGGGGTTTTGCTCTTTAATCGTTGCACGTAAGTCCGAAATTTTGTTAGGGCGGCTTTCAAGTTTTAAAATTTTTTAAATCTTTGTCTTCAACATATTCCAACCACTGAATGTTTTCATTTCAGGTCCGTGGAGCTTTCAGCTCAAGATAAACACACCCAGTTAATGTGCAAAATACAAGTTTAATAATCGGAAGGTTTTCTCCGTTTTGTATCTATCAAGCAAATGTCAGCGCACTTTCAATAAAGTGCCGAACAAAGTTTCCACTTATGCCAACATTTATCAGTACAGCAAGTTATTTGGGTCCTGGACACTAATACAATGTGCTCATTGTGTTTATTCACAAAAAGAGATTAACGACTGCACAATTTGACCGTCGCATACCTTTCAAGAATGTGCATAATAGTGATTATTAGTCAAGTTGACTGTTAACAGCAGGAATGTTTTTATTGCTTTATTGTTTGTAATGTCCATAAGGTTGTCATGTTTTAAAGTGTTTAATTAGTTTTTTTTATAGTATTTTAATATCAGTGTGTTATGTTTCTCACATGGACGTGGTCTTTTTAGTCTTTTTAGTCTATGATGTTTCCGAATATGAATTATGAAGGGCTGAAGAAGGAATTGTACTAATTCCGAAACATGTACCCATAAGCTAACTAAAATAATAAATGAGTGTTGATTAGGCGGAAACTTTAAATTTGTCACACTTAATTACAAAACGTCAACACGGAACCTGCAATGGACTCTTCTTCGAATAAACTCAAGGCTAGCCAAGCTAACAGGTTGAAGTTTAAATACAAAGATCTTAAGTTGAAGTTAGCAAACATCATAAAAGACATTGAATTCCTCAAGAAATGTAAGAAACATAGATTAATACCGAAGCATATTAAGGGCTACCAAAGGAGGGACATTTCTAATCAATATGATAAGCACAAGCAATTTTTGGTCAATGACAGGGTGCTTAAACGGGAGATAAGGTTCTTACACATGAGGAAGAACAACATTAACAATGCGTTATATCGAGCACATCTGGAAGCGTCCAATTCAATAAACAAAAAAGAATGGGACAATTACCAGAACATCGTGTGGCAACTGATTCATGCATGCGCCATAAGGAAGGTCAAGGCGCTTGACAACAAATTCAAAAACCTGATGGACGCACAGCACACGCCCCCTAACCATCATAAATCAGTAGTGAACAACCCACATGTTTTCCAAAACCCCATCCAAAACCTTTCAAACATCACATTGGACCAAAAAGAGTTAGAAATATTACAATTAGGACCGAAGCATAATTGGGACCAGAACTATAACGACAACGAATTAATCAATTTAATTGCCGAAACTGAAGCAGCAATCAAAAAATTGCCGTATGAGGAACAAAACGCCACGAGATTCGACGCCAATAAGAAAATCTAAAAAATCATAAACTCCAACAAAAACAAACGAAAAAATAATCACAACAATTCTCTCATTAAAGCGCAATTAAATAACTTAGTTAAAAAAGTTAATGATAACAACATAGTCATAACAAAGGCCGACAAGGGAAACACAACTGTTTTAATGAACAAAGATGATTACATCCAAAAGACCAACAATTTTCTCAACGTCATAAATTTCAAAGAAATCAAAAAAGATCCAACTAATGCTATTCAAAAACAGGTCAAAAAACTTTTGAAAAATACGATTTTCATCATAGACGACAAACAAGCCACTAAATTCACGAGTATGAACCCAAGTCTACCCACGTTGAGATCGTTACCGAAAATTCATAAACCAGGCACACCAATCAGACCAATTGTTAACTTCAAAAATAGTCCCACTTACAAGCTTGCAAAATTCGCACAACAATATGTCAACAGACATTATAAGTACAAGGCCAACACGTCCTTCAGGAATACCATGCATTTTTGCGAAAAAACAGTAGGCTTAAAACTAAAGGACAGCAGCACCATGCACTCAATAGATATCAAAGACATGTACACCAACATACCAGTGAGAAAAACCATAGATGTCATACGTAAACAATTGACCAATCACAGCGAACTTTCTAAAGTAGAAATCTAGGAATTAGTCGCAGTATTAGATTTGGTGACCAATAATAATGTCTTCATGTTCAATGGTAAAATTTACAAACGGTCCGATGGTCTCGCAATGGGATCTCCCCTATCCGGCATATTAGCCAACATTTATCGCGACCATTTAGAACATGAAAAAGTAATTAAACACATTGATGGAATTGAATTCTGGGGAAGTGACGTCGATGACGTCTTCATCGTCATCAATGAACAAAGTCAAAATATAGCCAACATTCTAAAAACTTTGAACAACATCGACGAAAACGTCAAGTTCACTGTTGAGTCCGAAGTCAATAATGAAATTAATTACTTAGATCTAACGGTAACTAGAAAAAGCAATAGGCTCCATTACAAAATATACAGGAAACCCTCTCAAACGAGCACCACTATACGTCATGACTCCAACCACCCTGGAAGTCATAAAAAGGCAACTTTCATCAGCCTCATAAATAGAGCCCTGAATATACCGTTGTCCCCAAAGGATTTGCAACAGGAAATAGAGATTATTCATCAAATAGCAAACATCAACGGCTACAGTTACGATTACATCAATAACCTTATTCATAAAGTAAAAAATAAACCGAAAACTACATTAGTCAAAATTGAACCCGGAAAGAAAAAATTCGCAACCTTCACTTATGTGGACCGAAGCGTTTATACTGTCTCTAACATCTTAAAAAAACACAACTTAAACATTGCCTTCAAAACCAACAATTCTAACTTCAAAAAATTCTTCAATTCAAGCAAAATCAATCACACCAACAAATATTCCAAATCGGGTGTATATGAAATCAAATGTGATTCGTGTCCAGCCAATTACGTAGGCCAAACCGGTAGGAGCTTTCGCACTCGTTATAATGAGCATTTTTCAGCAATAAAACATAAAAAAAATTCGGCCATGGCATCCCATATGGAAGAAAGTAAACACAGTTTCACCAGCTTAGAAAACGATGTTAATATATTGCATTACGTATCCAAAGGCAGTCTGATGAATATTTTAGAAAACATACACATCAACGTGTTTCAAAGGTCCAATGCACACAAAATGGTGCATTTTGTGTGCATCAATTTTGATACCAATATATTATTTGATACATTAGCAGACCACCTCATCTCCAAAAAATTAAAACCTCCATAGACAATAGCAAGTTCGTTGACATCGGTATTCCCGTCCCACCCAGTGCCGCGCCGGTCATTTCCAACATAATGTACCCCACGCAAAATTTTTCTTTATTCAAAGTCGTCTTCATCATCATCATCATCATCAATGTCCCACTCCAGTCGCCCGGGTGTGGTTAAGAAGCCTCTTCCACTCGTTTCTGTCCTTCCACTTTTCCTGCTCCATTACTTCCTCCACATCCAATCCAGCTTCTCCGATGTCCTTCCGAATCTGATCCATCCATCTTCTTCTTGGTCTTCCAACTGATCGCTTACCCTTAACTTCTCTTTCCAACTCCCTTCTTGCCGCTCGTTCCTTTCCCATTCTCTTCACATGTCCGAACCATCTCAGTCTTGCTTTCCGTATCTTCTGTACTAACGGTTCCACATTTAGCTCCTCTCTGATTTTAACATTTTGAATTCTATCTCTTCTTGTCTTTTTTACAGATGTTCTTAAAAATTTCATTTCTGCTGCTTGGATCTTACTATCTTGTCTCTTGTTAGTTACCAGCGTTTCCAGTCCGTATGTTACAATTGGTATGAAGTACTGTTTATATAGTGTTAATTTCGTTCTCCTGGGCACTTTGTCATCCCATAAAAGCTCTCTGACTTGATGATAGAATGTTGTGCTTTTACTTAGGCTGTTGTTAATTTCAGGGTTGATTTCATTACCTCCGTTAACAATGCTACCCAGATATGGGAACTGTTCCACATTCTCCAACCATTCTCCATCTATGTTCACTTGGCTTCTCTTTTCCTCTTTTCCACAGTGCAGGACTACAGTTTTCTTTTTACTAATTACCATTCCAAACTCCTTCAGCTTTTCATTCCAAATGTCCAATCTCCTTTGTACTTCCTTTTCACCCTCTCCCCAAATCACCACATCATCTGCAAATACCAAGGCCTTCACTTCATCACTACTGATATTCTGTTTTGCACGTTTTATGATTTCATCCATCAATATAACAAATAATAATGGTGACAGTGCACTTCCTTGCTTGAGGCCTTTTTTTGTATAGAATGTTTCAGAATCACCACTACCCACTTGTACACTGCTCTTACTCTCATAATACAACATTTTTATCTTGTTAATTAGTGATTTTGGTACATTCCTTTTCAGTAGGCATTCCCATACATATTTTCTTTTAACTGTATCATAGGCTTTTTCCACATCCAAAAATATAAAGATGATTTCCTTGTTCATTTCTAGATGCTTTTCCATTATCATTCGCACTGCAAATATCAAGTCTATTGTTGATCTATTCGGTCTAAAGCCATACTGTTCTTCCTCTAACTGAGGTTCTATTATATCCCTCAGTTTCTTGCCTATGACTTTCTCCATTATTTTTAGCCCATGTGATAACAATGTTATACCTCTATAATTTTCACATTTCTTCCTATTTCCTTTCTTGAACAGTGGTACAATGCTTCCTTGTTGCCAATCTTCAGGTATCCTTTCATCCTTCCATATGGCATTGAGGGTTCGGTATAGCCACTGTAGTCCAATGCTTCCTGCTGCCTTAATCATATCAGCATTGAATTCGTCTTTTCCACTTGCTTTACCTTTGCTCATTGCTTTCACTGTCCTTTCAAGTTCCAACCATGTTATTGGGTTCTCTTCTTTTTCTCCATCTATTTCCATTTTCTTATCTCGTTCTTCCTCTGGGAAGTCATCCCCATTATAAAGCTTTTCAAAATACTTAGACATCACCTTCTGAAGACCTTTTTCATCATGTACTATGGAACCATCTTCTCTCTCTAATGCCTTGATTTTTTCTTGGTCTGCTCTTTTCGATTTTATTACTCTATACAGTAGTTTCTGATTTCCTCTACTATCTTGCTCAATTTTGTTGGTGAACTCTCCCCAGCATTTCTCTTTTTCTTTCCTGATACTCCTTTTTACTTGTAGTTTTAATCTTTTGTATTCCACATGTAACCTTTCTATCCTATCCTCATCTTTCTGATACGTTTTTTGCTTTTCCTTATCCATTTCTTTCCTCACCTTGTTCCTTTCTTTTATTTCTTGCTTTATTTTGTCTGTCCACCACCGGGTCTCCTTTTCCTTAACCTTTGCTTTTGTTTTCCCACATACCTCAACTGCTGCTACAACAAATGTCTGTCTGAAATTGTTCCACTCTTCTTCTCCACTTTGTGTTTCTGTGTTAGGCAGCTTCATTTTTATCCTATCTTGGAATGCTATCCTTTTGTCCTCCTCCTCCAATTTCCAAATCCTGATCTTTGGTTTTTTCTTAAGTACAATTTTAGGGATTTTTACTCGTTTTAAATCCACTATTAATAACCTGTGATCACCTCCCATACTTTCACTGGGGATTATCTTCGCATCCATGACGTATCTTCCCCATTCTCGGTCTGTTATCACAAAATCGATGAGAGTACCATACTGTCCATCCCAACTATACCGGCTGATCTTATGGCTATTCCTCTTCTTGAACCACGTGTTCTTTATTATCAGGTTATTTCTGACACAAAAATCCAACAGTTTCTCTCCATCTTCATTTCGATCGCCATACCCATGTGGACCCAAAACATTCTCATATCCCATTCTATCAGTTCCTACATGAGCATTTAGATCTCCCATTATCATGATCCCATCTCCAACAATATGTGATTCCAGTTCACTGAGGAAATCTTCTTTTTCTTCCAAGCTACATCCTGTCTGTGGAGCATACACCTGTATTATCTTCAGTAGTTCCTTATTTACGTGTATTTGCATTATTATAATTCTTTCATTTACATACTCAACTTCAGCTATTGGTCCAACATTTTGATTCACTATAAAGCCCACTCCATTTCTTTTCTCTTTACGGTTACCCATCCAGTACAAGGTGTACCCCTTACTTAGTTTCTTCATTCCTTTTCCCTTCCGTTTCACTTCACTTAATCCCAGGATGTCGAGTTTTCGTGTCTCCATTAGGTCAATCAATTCATTTTCCTTGTCATTCAGTGTTAAATTATTTATTGTTCCAAATCGGGTTTTGTTCTCTGATCTAACACTTGCACAAACATCAGCATTACCATCATACGCTGCAACTGTAGTCAGAGTCATGTCAATTCCGTTTTTCTTCGATCCGAGGCTTGTATTATAATTGAAAGCAACTACAAATTTACTCGTCTGCTGGCTTGCTAAGCCTAACGCATCTGAGGATTTCCTTTTGGGGTTTACTCCCTTAGCCTTTGAAGATCCCTCTTCTCCACAAGGCAGTGGTTTCCTCTTCTAATTTCCCCCAGAGAGGATGGGTTGCCTCATCCACCATCTTCGCCATTCTGAAGGTCTCCTTCTCTGCCTAAGATGCTGTTAAGGTCTTCACCCGTACCCTGGGCATGGGTTTCACGTTATACCCCGTGAGACTGGGTCCCTGTCTGAACTTAGCTCTCCTTCACACCGGCCTACTGATGTGGAGGATACCCACCCCCGCAGCGTGGATGCGCCAAACAAAGTCATTTCCTTATTTTGGCTCTAATTTTCGCTTCAGATGTAGGAGCCTACCACCCAGCACCACTTTCATTGTACCTTGGCGTTTTGCTCTTTAATCGTTGCACGTAAGTCCAAAATTTTGTTAGGGCGGCTTTCAAGTTTTAAAATTTTTTAAATCTTTGTCTTCAACATATTCCAACCACTGAATGTTTTCATTTCAGGTCCGTGGAGCTTTCAGCTCAAGATAAACACACCCAGTTAATGTGCAAAATACAAGTTTAATAATCGGAAGGTTTTCTCCGTTTTGTATCTATCAAGCAAATGTCAGCGCACTTTCAATAAAGTGCCAAACAAAGTTTCCACTTATGCCAACATTTATCAGTACAGCAAGTTATTTGGGTCCTGGACACTAATGCAATGTGCTCTTTGTTTTTATTCACAAAAAGAGATTAACGACTGCACAATTTGACCCTCGCATACCTTTCAAGAATGTGCATAATAGTGATTATTAGTCAAGTTGACTGTTAACAGCAGGAATGTTTCTATTGCTTTATTGTTTGTAATGTCCATAAGGTTGTCATGTTTTAAAGTGTTTAATTAGTTTTTTTTATAGTATTTTAATATCAGTGTGTTATGTTTCTCACATGGACGTGGTCTTTTTAGTCTTTTTAGTCTATGATGTTTCCGAATATGAATTATGAAGGGCTGAAGAAGGAATTGTACTAATTCCGAAACATGTACCCATAAGCTAACTAAAATAATAAATGAGTGTTGATTGGGCGGAAACTTTAAATTTGTCACACTTAATTACAAAACATCAACACGGAACCTGCAATGGACTCTTCTTAGAATAAACTCAAGGCTAGCCAAGCTAACAGGTTGAAGTTTAAATACAAAGATCTTAAGTTGAAGTTAGCAAACATCATAAAAGACATTGAATTCCTCAAGAAATGTAAGAAACATAGATTAATACCGAAGCATATTAAGGGCTACCAAAGGAGGGGCATTTCTAATCAATATGATAAGCACACGCAATTTTTGGTCAATGACAGGGTGCTTAAACGGGAGATAAGGTTCTTACACATGAGGAAGAACAAAATTAACAATGCGTTATATCGAGCACATCTGGAAGCGTCCAATTCAATAAACAAAAAAGAATGGGACAATTACCAGATCATCGTGTGGCAACTGACTCATGCATGCGCCATAAGGAAGGTCAAGGCGCTTGACAACAAATTCAAAAACCTGATGGACGCACAGCACACGCCCCCTACCCATCATAAATCAGTAGTGAACAACCCACATGTTTTCCAAAACCCCATCCAAAACCTTTCAAACATCACATTGGACCAAAAAGAGTTAGAAATATTACAAAAAGGACCGAAGCATAATTGGGACCAGAACTATAACGACAATGAATTAATCAATTTAATTGCTGAAACTCAAGCAGCAATCAAAAAATTGCCGTATGAGGAACAAAACGCCACGAGATTCGACGCCAATAAGAAAATCAAAAAAATCATAAACTCCAACAAAAACAAACGAAAAAATAATCACAACAATTCTCTCATTAAAGCGCAATTAAATAACTTAGTTAAAAAAGTTAATGATAACAACATAGTCATAACAAAGGCCGAAAGGGAAACAGAACTGTTTTAATGAACAAAGATGATTACATCCAAAAGACCAACAATTTTCTCAACGTCGTAAATTTCAAAGAAATCAAAAAAGATCCAACTAATGCTATTCAAAAACAGGTCAAAAAACTTTTGAAAAATACGATTTTCATCATAGACGACAAACAAACCACTAAATTCACGGGTATGAACTCAAGTCTACCCACGTTGAGATCGTTACCGAAAATTCATAAACCAGGCACACCAATCAGACCAATTGTTAACTTCAAAAATAGTCCCACTTACAAGCTTGCAAAATTCGCACAACAATATGTCAACAGACATTATAAGTACAAGGCCAACAAATCCTTCAGGAATACCATGCATTTTTGCGAAAAAACAGTAGGCTTAAAACTAAAGGACAGCAGCACCATGCACTCAATAGATATCAAAGACATGTACACCAACATACCAGTGAGAAAAACCATAGATGTCATACGTAAACAATTGACCAATCACAGCGAACTTTCTAAAGTAGAAATCGAGGAATTAGTCGCAGTATTAGATTTGGTGACCAATAATAATGTCTTCATGTTCAATGGTAAAATTTACAAACAGTCCGATGGTCTCGCAATGGGATCTCCCCTATCCGGCATATTAGCCAACATTTATCTCGACCATTTAGAACACGAAAAAGTAATTAACCACATTGATGGAATTGAATTCTGGGGAAGATACGTCGATGACGTCTTCATCGTCATCAATGAACAAAGTCAAAATATAGCCAACATTCTAAAATCTTTGAACAACATCGATGAAAACGTCAAGTTCACTGTTGAGTCCGAAGTCAATAATGAAATTAATTACTTAGATCTAATGGTAACTAGAAAAAGCAATAGGCTCCATTACAAAATATACAGGAAACCCTCTCAAACGAGCACCACTATACGTCATGACTCCAACCACCCTGGAAGTCATAAAAAGGCAACTTTCATCAGCCTCATAAATAGAGCCCTGAATATACCGTTGTCCCCAAAGGATTTGCAACAGGAAATAGAGATTATTCATCAAATAGCAAACATCAACGGCTACAGTTACGATTACATCAATAACCTTATTCATAAAGTAAAAAATAAACCGAAAACTACATTAGTCAAAATTGAACCCGAAAAGAAAAAATTCGCAACCTTCACTTATGTGGACCGAAGCGTTTATACTGTCTCGAACATCTTAAAAAAACTCAACTTAAACATTGCCTTCAAAACCAACAATTCTAACTTCAAAAAATTCTTCAATTCAAGCAAAATCAATCACACCAACAAATATTCCAAATCCGGTATATATGAAATCAAATGTGATTCGTGTCCAGCCAATTACGTAGGCCAAACCGGTAGGAGTTTTCGCACTCGTTATAATGAGCATTTTTCAGCAATAAAACATAAAAAATTTTCGGCCATGGCATCCCATATGGAAGAAAGTAAACACAGTTTCACCAGCTTAGAAAACGATGTTAATATATTGCATTACGTATCCAAAGGCAGTCTGATGAATATTTTAGAAAACATACACATCAACGTGTTTCAAAGGTCCAATGCACACAAAATGGTGCATTTTGTGTGCATCAATTTTGATACCAATATATTATTTGATACATTAGCAGACCACCTCATCTCCAAAAAATTAAAACCTCCATAGACAATAGCAAGTTCGTTGACATCGGTATTCCCGTCCCACCCAGTGCCGCGCCGGTCATTTCCACCCTTCCACTTCCCCTGCTCATGTGCGCCCCTCAACCGTATCAGGCAGCAGCTTGACTCCTCTCATAGCACTAGTGGATTAGCCTGTATACACATCGGACCGCAAACAGCCAGGCACTTGACCTTACCTACATCGCTTCGCATTAGCAGTCACGCCGGTAAGTTAATCTAACATAATGTACCCCACGCAAAATTTTTCTTTATTCAAAGTCATTTCCTTATTTTGGCTCTAATTTTCACTTCAGATGTAGGAGCCTACCACCCAGCACCACTTTCATTGTACCTTGGCGTTTTGCTCTTTAATCGTTGCACGTAAGTCCAAAATTTTGTTAGGGCGGCTTTCAAGTTTTAAAATTATTTAAATCTTTGTCTTCAACATATTCCAACCACTGAATGTTTTCATTTCAGGTCCGTGGAGCTTTCAGCTCAAGATAAACACACCCAGTTAATGTGCAAAATACAAGTTTAATAATCGGAAGGTTTTCTCCGTTTTGTATCTATCAAGCAAATGTCAGCGCACTTTCAATAAAGTGCCGAACAAAGTTTCCACTTATGCCAACATTTATCAGTACAGCAAGTTATTTGGGTCCTGGACACTAATGCAATGTGCTCTTTGTTTTTATTCACAAAAATAGATTAACGACTGCACAATTTGACCGTCGCATACCTTTCAAGAATGTGCATAATAGTGATTATTAGTCAAGTTGACTGCTAACAGCAGGAATGTTTTTATTGCTTTATTGTTTGTAATGTCCATAAGGTTGTCATGTTTTAAAGTGTTTAATTAGTTTTTTTTATAGTATTTTAATATCAGTGTGTTATGTTTCTCACATGGACGTGGTCTTTTTAGTCTTTTTAGTCTATGATGTTTCCGAATATGAATTATGAAGGGCTGAAGAAGGAATTGTACTAATTCCGAAACATGTACCCATAAGCTAACTAAAATAATAAATGAGTGTTGATTAGGCGGAAACTTTAAATTTGTCACACTTAATTACAACCACTGTAGTTCTTCTTCTTCTTCTTTTATTCATGGGGCCTCTCGTTTCCAAGTTCCTGTTTAGCGTCGACCTCCAAGATCTTTTGCTACCATGTGTTTCCTTCATTCCCACCTGGATATCCCTGCTCCCTTCACAAAGCTGCAGATCAATATTATTGGGTCCTCTAGGATTTTCTCTCTTTCTTCACCCGGCAGCCCCAGTGTGGAGATTCTAATTCTTCCCAGCGCCGCACATTCAAAAAGTATGTGTTCAGCTGATTCTTCTGCTTCACTGCATTTCCATTGTCTCTTATTACTCCAATTCTATGTAGGAAGATGGCAGTGTCCTGTTAATAGTCCCCCTACCCATCTTATATTTCCTCTGCTAAGTTGTAGAAGTTGTTTAGTGTGCTTCTTGTTTGGTCATTTTATCAGTTCCTTAACCAATGTAGTTACAATGCCAGACACAAAGACAAAATCAGCACAAACCTTTACAGTAACAGGAAAATACTATGAAATATTGCAAGAAATTTAGGAATCTACGTCCAGAAGTTTGCAACATCATCCTTCTAGCGTATATAAATTACCGACATAGGAGTGTGCACCGTCCCTAATGTTTGCATAAACAAACTGGGCAATATTGCAAAAGAAATAGCACTGTTCCTTAATATCCACAAATCTAATTTCTACACAGGGCATTGCGACCATACTATTTCAACGACAATTTTAGTGAATGCTGTTGTTGACAGAAACACACCAGAACGTCATGGAGGAAGCAGGCATATGACATTAGATCCCTGGAAGTCAATAACCCAGCTCTATTCAGTAAAGGGATCTCTTATGCGAAACTTTTCCGCCAGATGTCAAGACTGACCTATTTTGGACTCCATTGATTTGCATTCAGTCAACATTCTATACGCATCGAATTTGTAGAATAACTAGTTGACCAAAATAACAAAATGATCCCACGGGTACCTGTGCGCTATCTGTTGGTGCTAGTTCAGGATAAACATGTTTCAAAGCTTTCGAATTTGTTACTGGGTAGAGAGCAAATGCTGAGCCCACACAATTCCCAAGTTAAAGAAGAACAAAGCTTTAGAAGGACTTTGATCCTTAGTGGAAATCCAGCACATGCGCTTTTCACTAACGTTAACTGACAGAATCTCAACAGATATTTATGAATATTTATGTTAGAACATATAATAAAATGATAATTATCGTCGAACATAGACAGTGGAATGCAACTCGCCTATAATGGTAATTATTGCCATTATAGGTAAGGCTCTGCGCAGATGGGGATATCCGCGGATCCCAAAATATTTCGCCACGCGGATGTAATTTGCATGGCTGTGCGGATAGCGGATAATGTTCGGAGTAAATTTGCGGACAGTTTTTAGAATAGCCTACAATGTGGAACTTACGATAATATCACATATTTGATATGACAATCAACAGCTTCATGCTTAAAAGAGGAATACTCCTAAATGCGTACAAAATATTCAGGCACGTTTTGCACTTATACACGAGAAGATTATTTTACCCACATGTTTTCAAGTACATTTTTTTAAGTACCGTATGTTTGTAGTCTTGCCATCTCATCAATTCTCACTGCCATTATTACTACACGTACGAGATATCATGCTGTCAATGAGCTTGTTAATTCATCGTGGTGACATCATCAACATTCCTCAAGTCAGCTATACTTCGCAATCTAAGCTATCGTGGAAGATCTGTAGATTTATTTCCAACCTGGCGCTGAAACACGTGGGCTGTGATATTGCAACGGAGAGAATTATGACATCAACTATGCGAATATGGATGGATCAAGAGGCAGAAGGATGATGACTGACTTGGAATTTCCGGCCAAATGTCAATCCCTTTCTCCAAGCGTAAAGAGAAGTCACTTAGTGAATGTTACCACGACCGGGAGTTTGAACATCATTTCACCAACATGGATAAAATATCTACTAAAAAGAATTAAAGCGAATATTCTTTAGTGCGTGAATTAAAGCTCAAGTCAACGATATGGCAGACATTTGGTTGCATTTTCAATGGAAACGAAAAGGTGAACGATATAGTAGGATGTTTTACCTGTAAAAACGTGTATTCATACTCAGGACACAAATCAGGTACATCAAACTTACTCCGGCACATGTGCATTCCTGGAAAATAATAAACTAGAAGATACTGCACCAAATCGTATATAGCCTACAAAACAAAAAGTTTTAGTGCGATAAGTATATTTTTATATTATGTGTAAATAAAAAGTAGTTCTAGCATCCGAAATTGTTGAATATCATTACCAGGACCCGGATATTTATGACATATCATAATTTTCTGTTATATTTCTTCCATAACAAATGCAAGATGATGATTTAAGCTAATCTCATTCAAATTATGTCATTAAGCATAATTAACACTTCGAACTGAAAAGGGTTGCAATTCTGGCTGTATAACATTCATTTTAAACATAGCATAGGGGAACGACTTTCTCCTCAAATGTCTAAATGTGTTGGTTTAACATCTTATGCTTTATCTAATAAATTAAAAATAATATTGAAATATCAGCGGATTTGGATAAAAGTCATGCTGACGCGGGGCGGAAGCGGATAACAGTCGTGCGGATGTGGGGCGGATAACAGTCGTGCGGATGCGGGGCGGATAACACTTTGTTTATCCACGCAGGGCTCTAATTATAGGCCATTATAGGCTCGTTGCATAATGTACTATTGCCTTACTCTTGTGAACCAACTCACCTGTCTTGACTCCACTAGGAACACTTCCAAAGATGATGGCTTTGGTGAGAGGTTTATCAGATAGCAGTTTGGCGACTGCTGTTTCCAGAGGCTCTTCAAACATATCGCACTGCACGGTATACCTAGCAGAACAACAAACATTAACATATTATATCTATATATGAGGGTCATTCCATAAGCCATGCCATGACAACTATGTTATATCTTTCGATAATGCTACAGCATGGGAAATCCACGATGAGCATTGAACTGTTAAGACCGTGCGATATCTCAATGCCAACAGAAAATAGGGTTCGGGTACAGGAGTTAACGGCAAAGGTACAAATGAAAACCACACAATGGAACTTGGTGTAAATTTGTTTTACCCTAGTACAAATGGAACACAAATCAATCAATTATCATCCAGGGCATCGTTTCCAAGCATAGGAACTCTGTTCAATAATAGACACGGACATATCAGTTCGGGCAGACAAGGGGCGCCCACTTCGCGGCGAGTCTGCAGTTGCTGTGCGTCCATGTCGGAAAGCCTCCACCCAATGTGCAACTGTTCGGTAATCACCAACAGCTTCACATAGTGCTGCATGACGCTGCGTAGCATTTCTGCCACCGAGGAAAGCAATTTTCACGAATGATCGCTGTTCCAATCTGCTTACATCCATCTTGTAGCGCGGCCAAGCTCAGAATGAACCTAGCCACCTGCACTTACAGTCACCTTCTGTCGGGTGAATTCTGTGCTGTTTGCCGCGGGGTTTCGAATATTTACACTGGAATTACCGTGATGCCATATGTTTGAAAGATATAACAGTTACCATGACTTATGGAATGACCCTCATATATATGAGTAGCCCAGATGCAAAGGCCGCTAAGTGCACTTTTTGTCGATTTTGAGTTGGGCATACCGTCACGTTCGTCTTTTAACTGGCTACACGATGGAATAAGTTTCAGGGTGCATATCCCGCTCTAAACCATTGAAAATGGCCAACAAAAATCGCATTCATTTGCATAAACCGCTAAATGCATGTTGGCTACGGTTGCAAAGCCAGTTTAATGTTTCACGTGTCCAAAGACCGCTAAGTTCCGTAAGTATGGCGTCTGCCTTGCCACATACGGCTGCAAAACACGCTAACTGGTACAAGAACTGCCAATATTCCTCCCACAGAATTACTTTACAATAAATAATTATTTTTTTCCATCGGGAAGGATAGTTTCGTGTTTCAGATTTGAGTTGGCTGCACTATAGAGGAAGCGTACGCAACAATGGCATGCTGCCTTGTCAAAATACACCGTTTAAAACTCATTTGATCGACAGGTTGTTTCTTGGTTGTGGGCATTTCAAGCCATAAAAATGAGCGACCTTGTCGATTTAAGTGAAGCAGTTATTGCATTTGTGGACTGTAATACTATTGTGGTTTCTTGGTTCCAAATACGGTGGAAAGAACAGAAACGGCAGAAGTAGTGGGAGAAAAAGTCCAAGTTGAAGTATTTGAACCCGTTGATATTGGAGTTGAGAATAACTTCTTACGTCTGGTTAGAACATCAGCATGCCAAAGGATCAAACCAAATAGCATCGACACTTCTTCACAAAATGGCATACATTTTTAAGGTGCAAAATATTTCGGTTATTCTCTGATGGCTGTGGGGATCAGAACAAAAACAAGACTATGATCAGCATGCTATCTCACTGGTTACTGCTAGAAGCTCCCGCATGTCTAAAGGAAATGCAGCTATGGTTCCCAATTGTGGGCCGCTCATTTATCTCATTTGACAGAGTTTTTGGAAACATTGAACGGCAACTTCGCAAAGTTAGTGTCTTTGAAATTCATTCCGGATACATCAAGCACATTTAGAAATTTGCGACAGTTGTTCGCCTGGAACAAGATAGCATGATAAAAAAAATCCGGGTAGTAAGCATTTCCAATTCCAAAAAGGGAAGAAAATCGTGTTCAGAATTGGCAAAACAAAAAAAATAACATGTCTGGTCTGAGGGGAGCCGTTCTACTATTTTGAGGTTGGTGAGGAAAAGAGCATCATGAAAAGTGGAGCGAATATTAACAAACATCCGGGTCCCTCACCAATTCTAGTAGGTGTTGCACTCAAAGAAACTTAACTACAAGACGTCTGACGGCTTTTAGAGCTGTATTTCGGTGAAACTGGCCAGCGAACGGCAGCCTAAAATTCTTCAGTGAGGTCTTCCAGGAGCAAGAAGCCATTCGCAACAATATCGTCCGACCTCAAGAGGAAGAAGACGAAGAACCAGCAGATTTTGAGCTCATGGACAGTATCGAGGATGACCTGACCTAACTTAAGTGCCATTTTGTCTTGTTTTATGCACTTTCTTAATTTGTAAATTTTTATGCTGTCTAAATGACGTTTCACGGTGTTTAAGATGTATTTTTTAAGATTTTTTTCCTCGCACCCGACGTGGTCTATTTTTTCAAAATATATTTTTCCTAATAAACCAAATTGAAACTAAAATAGTTTTTTATTAAAAATCTCATCCAAATGGCGTTAGTAAAAAAAAAAAAAAAGCGGGTTTTGTAACCTAAGTTTCATTAACGACTCTCGTCGTCACGGGTGCAAATGTCGTTAACTGCACAATACGTGTGCAAAAACCGCTAAGTCAATATTTTAATTTAGGTTTTAGGACAGAAGATCCAACCGTAGATTTCACAGATTTTAACTGAATAATAAATGCTTTTATGTTGATTTTCAGGCGTAAGAAATATGGTATTAGCTTAAATAGTTTGGTCGTAGCAGTTTTTCGTCATTTACTCGGTTTCGTTTATAATGCACTTAGCGGCCTTTGCAAACTGACTACACATATACAGGGTGTTTCGGAGATAAGTACAAACATATTTTTAATAATAATGTTATTGGTTTTACGTCCCTTTTAACTACTGTGGCTCTTAGAGACTCCGTGGTGCCAGAATTTTGCCCTGAAGGGGATCTTTAACGTGCCAGTAAATCTACTGACATGGCTTTCTCGCATGTGCGCACCCTCAAATGCCAACTGACAGCACCAGGATTCGATCCTGCAACTTCGGGAACAGCAGGCGAGAATGTTGCCGCTACGCCACAAAAATATTTATTTCTGTCTGTTCTTGGCATAGTCCTGAATAAATGGGATACTAAAATAATTTCCTAGAGGTTTCCAAAATTTCAGAAATAAATAATTTAAGTTGAAAATGTAATGATTGTAGCTCAGGTAGTATATTGATGAATGACATAGGGCTTTGCTGACATAGATAACAATTTATGTCCTCGTGTGAAACCATTTGCTGCTTGTACTGTGAGTAAAATGTTTCCGTACAATTTATGCATCCGTACTACCAGAAGCTTAAATACAGTGAAGTTCTTACGAAATGCTTCATACATAATAGGCAAGCATAATTATGTTGTGAAGTTGGTCCGAGACCAACGAAAACCACAACAAACCACGGAACTCATGCAGTGTACGGTGGCCAGCGCCATCAAAATCCGGAAATATTTTCTAAAGGAATATGTAATGTGATTAAAATGCAGGAGTTGAACATTTTATTGCTAGAGGGTGTTACTGTATTGCATTGTTTCAGTAGTGCCAATATTACCCGTATTATGGTTTTCCCGCTTAGTTCGAAATATGGAATTGCAGTGGTGAATGCGGAATAAGGCTTTACATACTAACACAAACCTAACCTGGGCCTTACGCCCAAGACCCTCTTGCTTGTAGTACAATCAGTAATTTTCGTCCAGACAGTCTTACTTTTGAAAGACAAGAAAGGACCAATGGCTTTGTGCAGACAGTCGTCTAACCAAGAAACGACCAATGGTTTTGTGATGACAGTCATCTAACCAAGAAGAAACCAGTAATTTCGACCATACTATCTATCGTCTAACCTAGTAACGACCAATGGTTTCTTCCAAACCGTCACACAACCTAGCAACGGCCAATGGTTTCGTACAGACGGTCATCTAACCAAGTAGCATTCAATGGCTTCATCTAGACCAGGGGTTTCTTAAATAATTTCTGTAATGCTCCCCCCCTTCTCAAACATGAAATATCGAGCCCCCCTCCCTCCCCGCCATTCTTCTTTCATTTCTTAACACTCTTCATAGGCTACTTCGCACTAAAGAAGAAATGGATCACAAGATATTCAGTATTTGTTTCTGTCAAATTACTGCAACTACCAGTTACAATAACACACAATTTACTATTCTTAGAGCACATCAAAGTTCAATAACGTGTATAAAAAGAACATGGACTTCGTTTAAATTCGAATCTTGCTTTTTATTAGGACAGAATATTTCCAAAGGAGGGCAAGCACTGTCACTTTCAAGGGGTCTCTTTTTACCACTACTAATAAGCCACTCATCATGGGTAATGGCGTTACTTGTATCAGTATATTGTAAATCTGTCGAACCACTTCCACTGAACATGCACTAGAATTCACCTGTTCACTCACTGACTGAAAAGGCCTGGCTGAATTCGAGTCGACAATGGCAGAAATGAAAAATCCACAGCCTGCTTCCAGTCTCCGACCGGGTCAGGAATGGAATGATGATGATGATGATAATTGTTGTTTTAAGGGGCCTAACATCTAGGTTATCGGCCCAGGAATGGAATGAATGAAGCGCCCATCTAGCGGCGAGGATATGAACTGTGCCGGCTGCCGAGGCCTGACGCACTCCTCTGGGGAAATGATTAAATGAATGACAGATGAAATGAAATGATAGTGGAGAGTGTTGCTGGAATGAAATTTTGACAGGGAAAACCGGAGTACCCGGAGAAAAACCTGTCTGCCTCCGTTTTGTCCAGCACAGATCTCACATGGAGTGACCGGGATTTGAACCACGGACCCAGCGGTGAGAGGCCGGCGTGCTGCCGAATGGCAGAAATAGAAGAATCTATTATTGTAAGAAAGTGGCGATCACATTGTCGAGCGGCTTATTGTCAATAGTGATTGTTTGGGGGTGACGGTTGAAAGGGTGCTGTGTGGGAAATGTTACTCTACACCTGGCAGGATCTACTGGTCTGTTATTGTGAAATATGACAGCAAAAGTACGAGTTGATTAGTCTTGAATGGTCAAGGGAGTTTCCTGCCTGTGATAGGTCCATGGATGAGGATAGCAATATTTGGTACAGAATCATCATCAAGTAATAGCTCCAGTTTCCCAGGTGCTGGTGCCTCTTACACCTTCCTCGATCCATCTCCTCATTGGTCTTCCAACAGGTCTTTTCCCAATCATAACCATTTTGGTGTGCTATTTAGCAAATAGTGTATTTGTTACAGAAGATGAAATATAAATATTGCAATAAGAGTTGGCACCTCACTTTATCACTCCCTGTGTCGCCCTCTTTGAGGACCTTTGATCTAGACCAGGGCCATCCAGACTGGCCGCGCTCTAAGCCAGTCCTCCGAGCGCTTCGGTGGAACTGGTGGAAGGAGCTTGGCTGGCTGAGCACACTGAAGTGAGCAGCCGATCCATCAGTCGCTAGTCTAGTCCAATGCGCTTTGTTGACAGTGAGTAAGTAAATCAGTTTTGCAATGGTCATGACTGAACATCAAACAAAAAAATGAGTGGTGAAGCAACAGCGTTTAATGCAGAATGGGAAATTTCATTTTTCTGTACAGCTTATAAAGGGCCAAAGAGATGTAATGTGTTAAAAAGAACACAATTTGTTGATGAATTTTCCTCTCTAATATGTTCACATTTCAGTTTGGAATAAATCACAATGTTCTTTACTTAACACTTGTGTTCATTTCCTGCACATTCCATACATCGGAGTAACATTCGATTTGTATATGCGGTATATTTGTTATGGCAAAACAGCCCTATTAATATGTCAACAATCCCACAAGAGCCGTCGGCCGCACGACTGTATGTACGTATCTAGTCAGCGTGGTCCGAACATCGTCCGTCTCCTCGCTGCCACAGTGTAGTGGTGGTAGGGGAAGGAGCGCTAGTCTGACTGCCCAGTGCTCCCCGAGCACAATGACTGAATGGCCCTGATCTAGACCGTCGTCTAACCAAATAGCGACCAATGGTTTCATCTAGACCGTCGTCTAACCTAGTAACGACCAATGGTTTCATCCAGACAGTTATCTAATCTAGTACTAGCCAATGGTTTTGTCCCAACCGTCGTTTAAACAAGTAGCAACTAATGGTTTCGTCCAGACAGACGTTGAACCTTGCTACATGGGAGTGCGGTGAAGTGAAGTTGACAGCACTGCCTGATACAAGCCTTATCCAACATGGCAACGTGTTTTTTCGCCAGTTTATTACTGCAAAGTGATAATTTCCTTATTAAAGTGTGAATGTGGTGTTTCTTAAAAGCAATTATTCTCAATAACCTTGCACAGTAAGTACAAACAAGTTTCAGAGTGATACTAACAAAATCGAAACGGGACACCGTTCACTGCACGGAATGGCTAAGATGGAATCAAACCCACCTCTTTTCAGTTTCGCCTCACGAAACCGAGTGTGCCCACGTTCTAGCTCTCGGACCAGAATTCAATTTCTTGGCATAGCAGAGAATCGAACTGGGTCAACAGCCAAGGAAACTAGCTGCCAGACCACGAAGTGGTCCCTTAGACCAAGTACGGTAAATGCTCTTATAACTTCATCATCATCATCTTCATTTCCCGTTTCCAGCTTCCTGGGTCGGGTTGTGAATTAAGGACCTCCAACGTTTCCTGTCTCTCCACCACTCCTCTCCTGTTTTTAGTACTTCTTCAGGTTTTCCTCCTCTCTTCTCTACACACTCCCACACTGTATCTGCCCATCTCTTTCGGGGCCTTCCTCGTGGTCTCTTCCCTGTCATCTTTTCACAGAAAGTTTTCTTTGGTACTCTCTCCTCTCCCATTCTCATCATATGTCCATACCACTTTAACTTTGTTGTTTCTATCCTGTCCTGCAGCTTCAAGATTCCTGTCCTTTTTCTAATCTCTTCGTTTCTAACTCTATCTCTTCTGGTCTTGCCCTCTATACCTCTTAGGAATTTCATCTCCGCGGCTTGTATTCTACTCTCCTCTCTTTTTGTAGTAGTCCACGCTCCAGCTGAATATGTTAGTATGGGTCTGTAGTAGGTTGAATATAATACATTTTTACATTTCTTTGGGACATCTCGGTTCCACAGAATACCCCTTATGCTCTGGTAAAAACTGTTCGCTTGTTGTATTCTCTTTCCAATTTCCTCAGTTATCCTTCCATCTTCTGTGATCACACTTCCCAAGTACTTGAAACTTTTAACCACTTCTAGAATTTTCCCATTCAATTCTATCTTTCCTCTTCCTTCCTTCCTCTTGACATTACCATTGTCTTGCTCTTCTCTGTGCTTACTTTCATCCCATATTTCTCTATTTCTTGATTCCATACATCTAGTTGTTTTTGTACTTATAACTTATTGAGTAATAAATAGGTTGAAAGTTCTGCCTAATCAATACTTTTTATTAAATAAAGATCACTGTGTGGTCATTGGTGGGACATGTTTCAAGGCCTAATTGCTTTTGGCCCCTTCATCAGCCGATAGCAAAATAGTAAGATACAAGCAGTAGAAATGACATTTTTAAGAACTTCAGCTAAAAAGACAAGAAGGGATAAAATTCAAAATATTAAAATCAGAGAAGAGTTAAATATGGAACCGTTAAATCAGAAGATACAGAAAGCAAGGTTACGTTGGTTCGGACATGTAAAAAGAATGGGTAAAGAAAGAGTAGTAAGAAGGGAATTAGAAAGAGAAGTCAAGGGAAAGAGACCAGTTGGAAGACCAAGAAGAAGCTGGTTGGACCAAATTTTGAAGGACATTGGAGAAGCTGGATTTGATGGAACAGGAAAAATGGAAGGACCGAAAGGAGTGGAGGAGGCTTGTAAACCACACCCGGGTGACTGGAGTGGGACTTAGATGATGATGATGATGATGATGATCAGCCGATATGAATAAATAATGTCAGAGACACAAAAATGTATAGCGTAACACATTAAAATGTCCCTTGTTAAACCTTATATAAATAACCCCTGGCACTCCAGCCCGTGAAGGGCCTAGGCCTACCAAGCGACTGCTGCCCAGCCATTTGGTCTGCAGATATTGGGGTGACGCGTTGTGCCCGTTTAGACCGGAGTCCGCACGACCACATATGCATTTTACCAATAATCAGTCAGCACGAGAGTCAAAATATCCCGGAGCGCCAGATGGGTTAAAGCTAATCGCAAAAACGACATCAAATGAAAAAAATGCTTTACTGATTTTTGGCTCAATGCAACAATAAGGATAGAAGGAGATTCAACTGGGCATAACACATCATGTAAAATTATCTCATTTTATTTTGAATTTAAAATTGACTGCAAAAATGCTCAAAGCAGCATCATTCACGTGTGGCGACCCACACTCCTATTTACACAATGTACAGAAGTTTTCCAAACACATTTGACCATTATCTTTGGAAACACAAGTCTGATTATTAGTCCTGTAGACTGTGTTCCAAAATTATATCGATTATATCCAGTTCAAATTTAATTGTCTCTACTGGAAATATCGTAGTTCACTGTTTGAAATTTTACATAATATTAACACTCGTGGAATAAATGTTCATAGAATTTTTAACTTTCACTTATTTTTTCCAGTTTCAAAAAAATATTGTCAAAAAATATTATTATTTCTAAATCAACACAAATTATTTACACATATTAATAACATCTGAAAAGTATTTGACCTTGAGCATAGCATCGAAGAACTGTGCGAAGCACAACAAAAATTAATTGTTATTCTGACATTAAACATTTCGAGAAGTGACTCGATTATGAACTTCAAGTTCCTAACAAAATATATGACTTCTGAAGCATCAACTTGATCAATAAATTGTTGGACCATTCAACTATTTGATTTTCCACTTGGAAACATTATTAAGAAAAATATTTATATTTGCGGCCATTTTAGTAACTTTCACAACTTGCAATTCTTCGACAGAATGCGGAAATAAGAATTGTAGCTTCATAATAAATTCATTTAGTTCATGGCACTAGGATTGAAAACATCCTTCAAATTATTCGTGGTTATAGAATTATTTTTAATTGGCAGTGGCCCATTCTATTATTTTCACAAGAACACAATATTACAACAACAACGGCAAAGGTCTTCCTCTGAAGAAGAATAAACTACTATCATGACAAATCCGGGTTCTAGCAAAATCAAAGTCTTAATGGAATCCGTAAACAAGGTTGAAATAAGAACTGATGGTTTCTAAGAAATAACCTTCGGGTCATTCATACGACGAAATGTGTAGTTCCAATACTCCTTCTATAAACCTGAGCCATCGAACCTGCTATTTGATTGATGCTCGAAAAAATCTCCTCATTCCTGCGACTTAAACATGCGCACCTGGGAATGGCATTTCAACTACTCCACACATAAATTTTCTTCCCAAAATTTATACAATAAATCAAGCCTCTGCTTGTTATCAACACTGGAAGATTAATAAACTTACAAGTTTATTTTATTTTACCATTCAGTTCAACCCGTGAATTTACCATACTTATGAAAATCTTTATTTCACTTTCGAGTGTATTTACGTCATGATTTTATATAAATACAAAAATATCCTATTTGATACAAATATCAATTGCTTCCCGTTTCATGCCTCTCCGTGTTATCTGAAAAATATACTTTGCTCATTGCAAAGATCAACTGTTCAACCAGAACTGAAATGTTGGTTGAATGCGGGCTTGCGCTAACCACTCTCCTTCGGAAAATCTCCTGTTCCAAACTAGAAATGATTAAACTACTTCATAGGCTCTCTCTCAATAAATGATTATTAGAAAATATAATATCCAAGAATTATTTAGAAAAGTTCTGAAAATTATTATTATTATTATTATTAGTGGATTATTATTATTATTAGTTATATTATTTTAAATATATTTAATTATTATCTCATTATGTGAGAATCCACATGTTCGAACCTTCGAATATGGAAAAAATATCCATTCCTCAACAAAAAAAATAATTTAACTTTTACAGTTACATCGGCTGATTACCGTGATTTCCCAAAAATATGAAATATTCAAATAAATGCTCGATATGCTCGGTCATCGATCCTAAACTGTTCTGAGTGCTGAAAATACTCAGAATAACTCTAATATGTCTTGCGTAAATCATTGCAAGATTTAAATACGAAGAAAAATAAATGTGTTGGTCATCTGCCGAAAAATAGTTTGTTCCAATTAGCTAGGCATAATATAATTCAAATGTGGCTTACATTTCTTGATGGTCTTGAAGCGTAGCGAACCTGGTCTGTACCAGATTTATCCATAGACATGCCCTATCGGACAAGCATGTATAATCCTTGTATCGGCCGCCATTATATACCCACAATCCGTCTAACAAGACATAGTGGTAATATCTCTTGACGTTTGAAGTAACTGTTGATCCATTTTAATATTGGCTTCTGTTAACTCCGTAACAGTTTGCTTAAATGGGGTCAGATCTAAGTGATCTATTCTCAGACATGTCAGTTGTAACATAACTCACGGTAATCTTTTCAGTACAAGAAAACACTGACAGTCTAACCAATCAACGGCTGTTCTGAAGATCGTTCCTTGGGCATGGCTTCACACCATCTACCATGCGCGAAGCAACATGTAGTTTCCCTGCGTTGGCTAATGAACAACACCGTGATAGACTGGCCTTCAATATACTGAAAGATCGAAGTGGTTATCAAGTTACAAATATGAAAACTGACTGAATTGGACTTAAAATATCCAAGTATTAGGTTATTACTGGACTGTGACAAAGTACTAATTCTAGACAAAGTCTAGCATATGTCCATGTGAAAATAAAAATATTTCACCAGTGTCTGTCGAAAAATATCAATCACCTTAGTGATTCTCCCTGCCGGAAACTTACTAAGTTCCACTCGTAGCGCAGCACTTTTGTGACTATCACAACTTTGAAAATAACTTCTGCGTAGATCCGGCAACCATGTGCCTTGGCTCAGCGTAGTGGCACCTTGCTAGGCAAGTGCTTGTGTCGAAGTGAGCTATTGATGCCTGAGCCAGCCGGCTTTTATTCAAAACTGTCAGGGTCACGCGTCATCACGCTGAAATCTAGAAATCCTCATATCTCTGGTATCCCTGGTCCGATTTACTTGATACTAAGTGCATTCTCTTTCATTTGGCCGTGCCAGTAATCTGATCCAAGTCTCAAGTCTCTACACCATGGCTAACTATTTAATCAATAAATAGCCTCGACCTCTGCTATTACTCGCTACGTCACTTGACATGCTCTTAGCGGTATATTCTTTCCAATTGCTTCGAGAAGCAATGTAGCGCGATATTCAAATATCTCAACTTTCAAAAGCGGCTGTAGCCTTTCCCTTGATATCTAGGTGTCTGAATCTTGGAATACCCATTTCTAGAGTTGGGCACATCCACCCCACACCTAGCAAAAAAATAAAAATTGAAAAATTTTTATTTTTCCTATCTACACATTAAATCATCTGGTTCTTGAATAGTAAATCTTCAAATTCGATGCATTATAAGTTCCCACGATGTTACCAGTTCGTGTATTAGCGACTTCATAGCTTCCATTGTTGTTTACTTCCACAATATTCAAAATCTTTAATTTCTCCAGGTTTAATATCAAAAATATCGTGATACTCTTCCAAAATCTTCCCTAGCTCTGGGGACTCCTCCTCAGTGTAGACTTCTCTTCCTTCAGCTTCATGAAAAATCAGAGACCATTGAGCATCTCCCTCGATGTCTTCCTCTTCTTTTCCCTCGAAGTTAATCTCTTCGGTATTCTTGAATCTGATCGTCTCTGTCTTCATGTCTATCACTGTTTGATATTTCTGAATGAAATCCGCTCCCAATATCATATCAAAAGCCATGTCCTTCATTACTACAAACACATGTCGGAAATCATGTCTTCCAATAGTAATACATAAGTATAATTGGGTTTTACACAGAGATATTTTGTTGGGTATTATTCCTTGGATCTTAATTCCTGATACTGGAATCTCCTCTAAATTCTCTTTGAGCTTCCACAGAATATAAAGCTTCTCACTCACAAGACAAAGCATAGCCCCAGTATCAATCAAAGTAACAACAGGCATACCGAATACTTCGCATGATATGATTGGCATTCTAATTCTTGTACCCATTTCTTTCCGTTCGTCATTCTGTTGGATTAAGTCATCATCCTCTGCTTGCCATTTAATAATTCTGGAAGTGAAAGTGTTCAAAATTCTATCTTCTACTGTGAATTCGAAGTTTTTTTTTTTTTTCGTTTCCATTCCCCCGGGATTGTTGTGTTCCCGATGGACCTGGTTCATTGGGCCTCTGCTCCAAAAACTGCAAGTTATCTTGGTGTCTTGCTTCTAAGTTCTTCCTCGTCTCCTTATTGAACTCTTCATTGGACTGACGAGTATCCACATTCCCTCTGTTATTGTAGTTGTTTCTACCATAGTACCTTCTTTCCTGGTACCTTCCTCGATTATCCCTGGGCATTCTCCATCGAGTATTATATCGATTTCCACCATCCGGTCTTGCATAAGGCTTGTAACTGTATCTGTTACTGTACTCATTCCATCCTCTTCTATCGGGCTCTTCCCTCGGCGTTTTCTCTTCTCGCCCCTCTCGAGGTGTTTGAGAATAACTGTCGGCCATAACAGCGTACACAGCGTTGTTATTCCTCCCTTCTGATGGAAGAATTGAGCGTTCGTATGATCCAGCTTCTGTAATACCTCGTCAAATTGCTCCATATTATAAATGTCAGCAGCGATCAAAGTCCTTTGGACGTCTGCTGGAAACTGACGTATCAATGCAGTAATTAATTCGTTATCTGGCATCGGCGGATCTAAATGTTGCAGTTTAGAAAGCTGTCCAGAAAAGTACGTAGAGTATCGAGTAGGCTGTGACGTCGAGAATCTCTTCGAATATAATTCTGCTCTGACTTGCTGTTGGGTTTCCGGGGACCAAAACTTCTTTAATAACCCACGGGAAAACTCCTCAACAGTGGTTAGAGTGGATCTAAATGCTCTGAACCAAAGAAGTGCAGGACCTTCCAAAAATTTCCCTATCACTTGGATCTGTCTTTCTTTAGGGATCTTGGAATCTTTCAGGTAATCCCCTGCTTCTCTCAAAAATTCTACGGGTGTCACAGAATCTCGCCCTGAAAATTTAGAAGGCTTATCCTCTACATTCTTGAATACAGTTATGGGGTTGGATTGAAATACTGTCCTGACCTCATCCTGTCTTTGACTATCAGTTTCTCTAGCTGCTCCTAGATTTATCTGTATCGGTTCTTTTCCCCTTATACTTGACATTTTTAACAGATGGTCAGACTGTTTCTCGTCCTTGATTTGGGTTTTCATAGCCTCAAGTTCCTTATGGTTTTCTTCTGCCATTTTCTTAATTGCTTCGGTTTCCCTACAATTCTCCTTGACATCAGTGGATATCTGGTTCATAACAGCCTCGTGACTTTTCAATGACCCTGTCATATCTGATATGTCCTTCTGAGTTGCTTGGATATCTTTGGAAATTACTTGAATATGGGATGACAAAGATTCCCTAAATTCCTTGATTCCCTCTTGGTTCTCCAGCTTGAGTGTGTCTTTAATTTCATTGACAACTGTGGTTTTAATTTCAGTTTGTAACTCATTAATCACACCTTCTCTTATTTCTCCCATTACAAGTTCTTTGAATTGTTCTGTCAACCGTTGAACAACTAGAATTCCCATCTCATTACTCTCTTTCTTCACTCTGACTTCTAGGTTGATCATGTCTTCACCAACTTTCCTAAGACCATGTTCTATCCTATCAGCTAAGCTTTGGGATCTAAGATCGGCATCGCGAAATTTATCGTCCATTAAACTTGCGTTAGTAGCTAATGAAGTTTCGAGCTCATGTGTTTTTTCGCATAATTTAGTCATTTTACTCTCAAGTGACATTTTCAAAATTTCGGAATTCTCTTTAAATTTATTTTCCATAGAATTAAATTTACTATTTAAATTTTCTTTCAAGTTATATTTTAAAGAATCAGAACTCTCTTTAAGTTTATGATTTAAACTGTCTTTAAGTTTATTTTCTAAAGAATCAGAATTTTCTTTAAGTTTATTTTCTAAAGAATCAGAATTTTCTTTAAGTTTATTATTTAAATTTTCTTTAAGTTTATTTTCTAAAGAATCAGAATTTTCTTTAAGTTTATCATTTAAACTTTCTTTAAGTTTATCAGAATTTTCTTTAAGTTTCTTTTCCAAAGCCTCAGTATTTTCTTTCATACTGGCTGCTACACGCAGTCCAGCTTCTTTGGAACTCTCTTCCAAACTCCTCATCATCCTCATCATCTCTTCCATAATTTTCAATTATTATTCAAAACTTAGGGGTATACAATATTGGCAAACACAAGCTTATAACTAGAACAAGAAATATGAATAGCTAATTGGAACACTCTAATAAAATGAGATTTGTCCTAATGTCGACGTGATGGAAAAACAAAATTCTCTACTTTTACGAATTACATTTACCACAATATCACAAGAAAAATATGCAAGTTCTCAAATATCCTCCACCTGGATTCTAATAATGCGTATGTCCAGTCATCGAACGTTTACTACTGAATTTACTTGACGCCCTAATGGTTAAGCCATTATCAAAAATAATCAAACCCATTCTAATTATTAATCCAGTTAAATTTTTAATTTTCCCCACTAATTGGGTTTCCTACTAATTTATTCATCCAAACCAGACATCTCTCAACTCCCAAAATATTTATATAAATATTATCACAATTTAAATCGGCATGCGATTGACCATGTCTAACTCGATCCCCACGTTGGGCGCCATTTCTCTCTCTATCTTATATGTGCCCATTTAGACCGGAGTCCGCACGACCACATATGCATTTTACCAATAATCAGTCAGCACGAGAGTCAAAATATCCCGGAGCGCCAGATGGGTTAAAGCTAATCGCAAAAATGACATCAAATGAAAAAAATGCTTTACTGATTTTCGGCTCAATGCAACAATAAGGATAGAAGGAGATTCAACTGGGCATAACACATCATGTAAAATTATCTCATTTTATTTTGAATTTAAAATTGACTGCAAAAATGCTCAAAGAAGCATCATTCACGTGTGGCGACCCACACTCCTATTTACACAATGTACAGAAGTTTTCCTAACACATTTGACAATTATCTTTGGAAACACAAGTCTGATTATTAGTCCTGTAGACTGTGTTCCAAAAATATATCGATTATATCCAGTTCAAATTTAATTGTGTCTACTGGAAATATCGTACTTCACTGTTTGAAATTTTACATAATATTAACACTCGTGGAATAAATGTTCATAGAATTTTTAACTTTCACTTATTTTTTCCAGTTTCAAAACAATATTGTCAAAAAATATTATTATTTCTGAATCAACACAAATTATTTACACATATTAATAACATCTGAAAAGTATTTGACCTTGAGCATAGTATCGAAGAACTGTGCGAAGCACAACAAAAATTAATTGTTATTCTGACATTAAACAAGGAAGGAAGGAAGATTGTAGTTTTACGTGACCGTGAATCTTGTGATTATGAGCCACGGGACCTCCTTTTTACGTGGAATCTGAACCACAGGACATGGCATTTCACTTCGAAAATGACATTAAACATTTCGAGAAGTGACTCGATTATGAACTTCAAGTTCCTAACAAAATATATGACTTCTGAAGCATCAACTTGATCAATAAATTGTTGGACCATTCAACTATTTGATTTTCCACTTGGAAACATTATTAAGAAAAATATTTATATTTGCGGCCATTTTAGTAACTTTCACAACTTGCAATTCTTCGACAGAATGCAGAAATAAGAATTGTAGCTTCATAATAAATTCATTTAGTTCATGGCACTAGGATTGAAAACATCCTTCAAATTATTCGTGGTTATAGAATTATTTTTAATTGGCAGTGGCCCATTCTATTATTTTCATAAGAACACAATATTACAACAACAACGGCAAAGGTCTTCCTCTGAAGAAGAATAAACTACTATCATGACAAATCCGGGTTCTAGCAAAATCAAAGTCTTAATGGAATCCGTAAACAAGGTTGAAATAAGAACTGATGGTTTCTAAGAAATAACCTTCGGGTCATTCATACGACGAAATGTGTAGTTCCAATACTCCTTCTATAAACCTGAGCCATCGAACCTGCTATTTGATTGATGCTCGAAAAAATCTCCTCATTCCTGCGACTTAAACATGCGCACCTGGGAATGGCATTTCAACTACTCCACACATAAATTTTCTTCCCAAAATTTATACAATAAATCAAGCCTCTGCTTGTTATCAACACTGGAAGATTAATAAACTTACAAGTTTATTTTATTTTACCATTCAGTTCAACCCGTGAATTTACCATACTTATGAAAATCTTTATTTCACTTTCGAGTGTATTTACGTCATGATTTTATATAAATACAAAAATATCCTATTTGATACAAATATCAATTGCTTCCCGTTTCATGCCTCTCCGTGTTATCTGAAAAATATACTTTGCTCATTGCAAAGATCAACTGTTCAACCAGAACTGAAATGTTGGTTGAATGCGGGCTTGCGCTAACCACTCTCCTTCGGAAAATCTCCTGTTCCAAACTAGAAATGATTAAACTACTTCATAGGCTCTCTCTCAATAAATGATTATTAGAAAATATAATATCCAAGAATTATTTAGAAAAGTTCTGAAAATTATTATTATTATTATTATTAGTGGATTATTATTATTATTATTATTAGTTATATTATTTTAAATATATTTAATTATTATCTCATTATGTGAGAATCCACATGTTCGAACCTTCGAATATGGAAAAAATATCCATTCCTCAACAAAAAAAATAATTTAACTTTTACAGTTACATCGGCTGATTACCGTGATTTCCCAAAAATATGAAATATTCAAATAAATGCTCGATATGCTCGGTCATCGATCCTAAACTGTTCTGAGTGCTGAAAATACTCAGAATAACTCTAATATGTCTTGCGTAAATCATTGCAAGATTTAAATACGAAGAAAAATAAATGTGTTGGTCATCTGCCGAAAAATAGTTTGTTCCAATTAGCTAGGCATAATATAATTCAAATGTGGCTTACATTTCTTGATGGTCTTGAAGCGTAGCGAACCTAGTCTGTACCAGATTTATCCATAAACATGCCCTATCGGACAAGCATGTATAATCCTTGTAACGGCCGCCATTATATACCCACAATCCGTCTAACAAGACATAGTGGTAATATCTCTTGACGTTTGAAGTAACTGTTGATCCATTTTAATATTGGCTTCTGTTAACTCCATAACAGTTTGCTTAAATGGGGTCAGATCTAAGTGATCTATTCTCAGATATGTCAGTTGTAACATAACTCACGGTAATCTTTTCAGTACAAGAAAACACTGACAGTCTAACCAATCAACGGCTGTTCTGAAGATCGTTCCCTGGGCATGGCTTCACACCATCTACCATGCGCGAAGAACATGTAGTTTCCCTGCGTTGGCTAATGAACAACACCGTGATAGACTGGCCTTCAATATACTGAAAGATCGAAGTGGTTATCAAGTTACAAATATGAAAACTGACTGAATTGGACTTAAAATATCCAAGTATTAGGTTATTACTGGACTGTGACAAAGTACTAATTCTAGACAAAGTCTAGCATATGTCCATGTGAAAATAAAAATATTTCACCAGTGTCTGTCGAAAAATATCAATCACCTTAGTGATTCTCCCTGCCGGAAACTTACTAAGTTCCACTCGTAGCGCAGCACTTTTGTGACTATCACAACTTTGAAAATAACTTCTGCGTAGATCCGGCAACCATGTGCCTTGGCTCAGCGTAGTGGCACCTTGCTAGGCAAGTGCTTGTGTCGAAGTGAGCTATTGATGCCTGAGCCAGCCGGCTTTTATTCAAAACTGTCAGGGTCACGCGTCATCACGCTGAAATCTAGAAATCCTCATATCTCTGGTATCCCTGGTCCGATTTACTTGATACTAAGTGCATTCTCTTTCATTTGGCCGTGCCAGTAATCTGATCCAAGTCTCAAGTCTCTACTCCATGGCTAACTATTTAATCAATAAATAGCCTCGACCTCTGCTATTACTCGCTACGTCACTTGACATGCTCTTAGCGGTATATTCTTTCCAATTGCTTCGAGAAGCAATGTAGCGCGATATTCAAATATCTCAACTTTCAAAAGGGGCTGTAGCCTTTCCCTTGATATCTAGGTGTCTGAATCTTGGAATACCCATTCCTAGAGTTGGGCACAGCGTAATCAGCGCATCGGGTCCCCATGGCCGTTAATTTTGGTTTTCATGATCGGGGCACTACCTCACTGTCAGACAGTTACTCAATTGTCCTCATGAGGCAGAGTGCACCCCATTCCAGCCCTCACGTCAGTTTCTAAAACCCCTGACGGAGGCGGGAATCAAACCCGGGGCCTCCAAGTGAGAGGCAGCCGCGCTACACCAACACCACAGGGCCGGCGTGTTAAACCTTATATGGTGCACCATAAAGAAGGATGGGAAATTAAATGCCCAAAACATTACATGTGGAAAAACGCGGCTAAGTCTTGAAAACAAACACATGCTTCACTATGGTCAACAGACGCCAATGAAACATAAACATAAAATGTATTGGCTCGGCACGGCAGCAATAGTTGTGAACACAATGAAAACTTGTTGCTGGAATCCAGCAGTAAAGATGGAAACATTTACAACACTTCAATACTTCACCAGTGATGCAGACGTACAAAATCAATGAAGTCAATTGTGCTGAAACAACACCTTGCAAATAGAACGCTATACATTTTTGTGTCTTTGACATTTATTTATTCATATCGGCTGATGAAGGGGTCAAAAACAATTAGAACTTGAAACATGTCCCATCAATGACCACACAGCAATCTTCTTCTTCTTCGCGACTGGGTCGCTTAGGACCACGCGAAATCAACACTTTCTAGCCTTCCTGTTAGCCCAGTATTCCTTCATTCGCAACGAGTGGGTCCGTTTCTGTTGCACTGAACATTGATGTTGTGAAGTCTTCTTCTCTTCTTCCTCGAAACCCCGCGTCTTGAGTGATTTTCGTGATTTCCTTCCGGTCATGTAAGTTTGGTGATCCTGATACCTTTAAGTCTTTATCTGTAAATTTATACCAATTCGGTCGAGTAGCGTTGTTCTTTACGAAAGTATGTATTTTGTGTGTCAGTCTGTTCGGGTCCATTCTTTCTGTGTGTCCCATAAATTGGATTCTTCGCATTCGCATTGCGACTGTGATTTTGGATTTTTTTTGTATATTTCTGTATTATGCCCGTTGCTCACGGTAAAATTTTCCTTCAAATTTATTGTACAATAATTTAATTTTATAAAATTTATGTTGCTCACGGTCAAATTCAAGTTTTATAAAACCTTTGATAAAACTTTCCATAAAATAGGACATGTTCTATTCCGTAAAATTAATGTTACGAAACGAACCAATCAGGGAAGCTGACACGAAGATGATGCTGGCGCCACGAGGTGAGAAGATTGAGAAGGTCGCTTGTAAACTAACTCTTCGAAAGTAAAACATGGAGGACGGTTGTCGTTTGGGGGGAAAATTTACAGTCGATTCGCATTATTAACGCAAAGCGGTCATGAAACTTGCTTTAAGTACATTTGAAAATATGCGTGGTACTGAATGAATTCATTCCGATCAATATTTAAGATATAATTGTAATAATTGGATATTTAACCATACGCGCTGATAAGAAGCGCAACAAATTGCTGTATAGTCAGTTGGAAAAGTGTGCTAGTGGTACCGCGCTCGCTTGCTGATTTGAAGATCCCGGGTTCAAGGCTATCCAGGGGCGGAGATTTTTACTTCCTTTTAATTATTATATAATTTCCTCCTTACGTCGTACAGCAATATTGCAATTTTGTTTTGTGTTTTCTCCCATTTAAAATTCTTATTTTCCCTAATTACTGTAACCCTGGACGGATACCATTCGTGATAACTATTAAAATTTAAATAGTTAAATATTTATCCCAGAATAATAATAATAATAATAATATGACACGTTATCACACAGACGCCGTTTAAAGAAAATATAGTTTAATTCTGATGTATTTATTCGTAGGCCTACCCACATAACAAATCTACTTGTTTATGTTGCCCCTAGGATATCTACCTGAACGAGAAAAGCAATCCGATTGGTTGTTGTACTCAAACTTCTATGAAAACTGCCAGGAAAAATGGCACCTGTTCAATTTCATGAGTTGTATGGAAGCTACCGTATTTCCTCGCATAATCGTCGCACTTTTTATGCCAAAAATTTGTGGGAAAAAGCAGGGTGCGACGATTATGCGAAGAATATTTAAGTTCAGAGAATATACTGTATCATTATTTGCTGCACTGGTCAGTCATTCGCGTAGAGTGAGTCTGGCGTGAGTCATAGCCTGCAGTCAGAGACAGGCTTCTTTCTTCTAACAAGGTCACGACAGGTTAACGCTCGTGGAATGTGCTGACGAAGCTGGCCATTCGCGTCGTGGTTCATAGCCCGCAGGCATAAAGACGAGATTACTTTCTCCTGTCAAGATCACGCCAGATTAGGCTTATAAACTCGCGGAATGTGCGCTGGCCGTTCGCGTCACAGTTCATAGCCCGCACGCATAAAGACGAATTACTTTCTGCTGTCAAGATCACGCCAGATTAGGCCTATAAGTTCGCGGAATGTGCGCTGGCCGTTCGCGTCGCGGTTCATAGCCGGTAGGCATAAAGACGATACGGTATTACTTTCTCCTGACAGGATCACGCCAGATTAGGCCTATAAACTCGCGGAATGTGCGCTGGTCGTTCGCGTCACAGTTCATAGCCCGCAGGCATAAAGACGAGAGTACTTTCTGCTGACAAGATCACGCCAGATTAGGCCTATAAGCTCGCGGAATGTGCGCTGACCATTCGCGTCGCGGTTCATAGCCCGCAGGCATAAATACGATATTACTTTCTCCTGACAAGATCACGCCAGATTAGGCCTATACGCTCGCGGAATGTGCGCTGGCCGCTCGCGTCACAGTTCATAGCCGGCAGGCACAAAGACTAGATTACTTTTTGATGACAAGATCACGCCAGATTAGGTCTATAAGTTCGCGGAATGTGCGTTGGCCGTTCGCGTCATAGTTCATAGCCCGCAGGCATAAAGACGAAATTACTCTCTGCCGACAAGATCACGCCAGATTAGGCCTATAAGCTCGCGGAATGTGCGCTGGCCGTTCGCGTCGCGGTTCATAGCCGGCAGGCATAAGGACAAGATTACTTTCTCCTGACAAGATCACGCCAGATTATACGCTCGCGGAATGTGCTAAGTGATGAAGCTTGCCGCTCGCGTCACAGTTCATTGCCCGCAAGCATAAAGACGAAATATTTTTCGTCTGACAAAGTCGCGGCAGCATGTGCAACTGACTGGCGCACAAATACGAACATGCTATGCGACGATTATGCGATGAAATTTTATAAACCTATTTTAGTGTTTGAAAAGTGGGGTGCGACGATTACGTGGTGGCGACGATTATGCGAGGAAATACGGTATTATGGAAGGCAGAACCTAACATGGAAGGTACATATCACACGGTGCTAGACGCGTCTATACCAGCGTGTACACCAGTACTGGTAGAAGCTTTCATACTAATTAGTGTCGTGTGATACGGGCTCCCAAGCTGTTAGTGTTGTACTGGACGAGTACCAGAAATATCAGTGTTTGTATGAGGTTAAAACGCCCATAAACCACAATAGAAATGCAAGAAGGGAGGCAGAAATCTCAATCGCCGAATGTCTGTTAGGTAGTCATCCCGAAGGCTGGTTGGATCCTCAAAAAGCACCGCCGTTACGTTATGTGAGTAGAAACCCACAAAAACCCAAGGCAGCGCTATATTGAGGCGTTCTAGGCAAGCAGAGGAGTGAGGTAGTTTGCCATTGCTTTCCTCACTGAGTCAGAACAGTAGTCCTAACCCTATGAGTAGAACCTTTCACAGCATTCACAGGCACTGACTGTGCCCTGAATGTCATTACTCAGCACCACCCATACCTCAGTAGCTTCCATATAATCACAGCCATGAGTGAGACTGAGACATCGGTGAAAAGCCATCTTTTACTCTAGCCTGTGCCAACTGACAAATGCAAATGTACTGTATTCATCAAGAGATGGCAAACAGGCCAAATATGTTTCACAAATTCGACCGAACACAAGCCAGGCTGATGTGAAGGCGAAGATAAACGGGTTTCGAACTCACTTGCAGTCTCATTTCAGGAGAAATGCCTTGCCTCATGTTAAGTGTCCTGTCGAATAATTTTGGGACCGACGAGATCTAGGAGTTTTTTTAAAACTGCTTTCCTCCATTCTTAGAAAATTCCTATATGAATTCTGATTTCTAACCTCAACTCATTTTCGACCAAAGAGTATTCCTCTACTCTTCTCTTCTCCATTCCCGAGTCCAGGACTTCCTAGCATTTCTTTTCTTCCTTTTTATCACTGTACGACATATAATTGTAGCTAAAGCAGCAATTTTTGCCATGTTTGTTGGAGCCATACTCTCAAACCAATGTGTGTTGAACAGCTGATTCTTGGTTCAGAAGTTTATCGGTAGATGGCGATCCTGATACATCCACGGATTTTATAAAATAATTTTACCGTGAGCAACGGGCATTAGGCTTTGGATAATGTACACCTTCTTTTGTTCTTGGTCCAAGGATTTTTCACATTATTTTACATTCTTTCACTTCTATTTGGTGCTTTTTTGTGTTTTGTGTTGGGAGATTGAGTGTCTCTGATGCATAGAGAGCTTCAGGTTTGATTACAGTTGTATAGTGGCGAATTTTGCAGTTCCAGGAGAGACTCTTTTTGTTACAAATATTTTTTGTTAATTGAAAAGCAGTTTCCATTTTCTGAAGCCTCGATTCAATTGATTTCCTTTCGTTACAGTTTGCTGTAATCCATTCACCTAAATATTTAAATTCGTTTACTCAAAAGATTATGTTGTTGCCAATTTGTAGTTCATTTGATGCGGTTTTGATGTCAGTCATAAATTTTGTTTCTTCAAACGAGTGATCTTTATTTAATAAAACGTATTAATTAGGCGGAATTTTCAACCTATTTATTTCTCAATTAGTTTATCAATACGGAACCAGAATGAACCTTTTGTTGTTGTTGTTTCCTATGGCTAGCCCGGATTCCAATCCATCAGCTTTCTTGCGTTCCAATAGAGTTGTGTGAGGTTTCCTGAAGTTCTAGCAGTCACATCAAGTTTTTTGCAATGTAGCAGGTGCCCCTTAGCCATTTTACTTCCAGGTTCGTGACAAAGTGTGCATTCTTCAGATCTCAGGATGTTGATTCGTTACAGATGAGCTGCAAGGCAGTCATGGCCAGTGTTAAGTCTGAAGAAGGCTACAGCTTCTCTTCTTGGTGTTAATTTATATTGATCCCATTTAGCATCAATGTCCTTCCATAATTTGGTTTCTGCTGTTTTCTTTGCCATTTCTTCATACCTGTTTTTGATAGTATTTTTCAAGATCCTTTTTGCTGACATAAAATCAGTCTGACTGACAGGTTGTTGTAGTGTGGTACCTTTTTTTGCTAATCTGTCTGCCTCTTCATTTCCTGCTATTCCAACATGAGAAGGGATCCACTGAAATGAGATCAGTTTGTGAAGTCTTTGAAGGGTTTTTATCATACAAAATATTTCTTTCAGTTCTTTATTTTGAGGCTTATAATTTGACGAAACGGCTTGGACGGCTGCTTCTGATTCTGTAATGACAACACATTTTTGATAATAGAATGAACCTTTTATGTTCTAAAACTCTTATAACTTACCTCCACAAAGTCTCCTTCAGATACATATCAGCTTCTGGCATTATCCTCTTCCTCTGAACACAGAAACCTCTGAGGTTAGCATCCATGTTGTCCTTCCTCGTGAACGCATGAAATAGATGCACTGCTGCTGTTGATTCCTTCCTGCTGTCCAGGTAGATACATATTTCTTCTAGCCTGTTTAAATTAGAAAGAAGAATGAATAGATACTGGACCGCAAGACACCAAACAGTACTGGAAAGGTGTGGGCAAAAGAGAGAAAGGAACAACACCTTCTATGAATGAAGGAATGCTGGGCTAATTTTAAAAGCTACAAAGGAAGCAGTTGAAATGGCGTGGTCCTTAGTCAGCCGAAACAAAACAAGAAAGAATAACATCACAATTATAATATAACAACAATAACAATTTATCTATTTATTTAGCGTATGCATTTGGTGCCAGAAGTGTCCGAGGACATGTTCAGCTCGCCAGAGGCTGTAGTTGCTTCAATGCGGACAATGGGATGAGCTACAAGTTTCGTTCGATTTCAAGTAGTTACAACTTTCACTACCAAATGTCACTGACACCTAGTGGTGAACGTTGGAATTTTGATAGAGCATTTCAACGAAATCTAACCTGAACATTTAGCTTCACACAAGTTTAATTAGTGGAAGGATCTTTTACATGCCATAAATCAATGACATGGGCCCTCTGGCTTTACTTCCACTCCAAAGGAAGGCCTACTGAGGAATTTTTAAAGTTCTTAATAAATGCGACGACTTCGGCCGGGTTTGAAGCTGCAATCATAGGCATAGGAGCTCAGCATGCTACCAACTACGCCACCGAAGCCGCTCATAAATAATAATAAAAATAATAATTAATAATTATTGGGAACCACGAACCTACTACGTTGTCGTAGCAGGCGGAGAGGTGATACTCCGACGTGGCGCGTCCCAGATGGCGGATAGGGGGGTCCTCACCGGTTTACCGGCGGACTTGAGCGAAATAAAATAGCTCTCGCGGACCAAACACACTCCACAATCTCATGTTTCATCATATCATATTTCACTCATTACCTTCCCAGATCACATCTGGGATTGTAAACCCTGACCACGGTCAGATTCTTGATCATTGATCTGATAATCAAATGAATATGGTGAGTCTTCTATTGAAATCCACCGGTTTGGACACTTACATCATTAACCAAGCGAAGACACCATTCGGATACGGTGGGGTGTCAGGTAGAGGATTAAGGCGAGTCGGAGCGCCTCGAGATACAATGACCAAGCATGCAGACTAATCACACTAAGAACGTACTTAAATTCAACAAGCCGGGAAAGTTCTCATATTTGGCAACATTAAATGTTAATTCTTTGATGAAGGTTGGTAAGTTAAAGCATCTAACTGATATCTTGGATCAACACAAAATTGTGATCACTGCTCTTCAAGAATTATAGGTCTGACGTTTGTTTTTGGCCGGTGGCCGTGAAATCCGCGCATCCACTGTGCTAACCATTCAACCTCATTCCTTCTTTCCTTCTGATCGTGCGTGCGTGCATGGAGTTGTTATTGCACATGCTCATAATAAGAAGGCTTCATGGCTGGCCGGAGACCTCTACGCAACAAGCAAGCACCGGCCAAAAACAAACGTCAGACCTGTACGTAATACTGATCAGAACCCAATTGAATCAGGTGGATATCGTCTCTATAAAGGGCCTCCAGGAGAACGGGTAATGAAAAATGTCCCTCAATTTGGAGTAGGTTTCTTGGTACACCACAGAATACTAGATTCCATTACGGATTTTTTCCTCAAATTCCCCACGAGTTGCATTGTTAACAGTTAAAGTGGAAAACAAGATATACACATTGATAAATGTTCATGCCCCAACAAATGACAAAAATAGAACTGATACTGAGGGGACGGATCAATTTTGGGATGAACTTGACCAATTGGTAACGAATATACCTGATGCTAATATTAAAATTTTACTTGGAGATTTCAATGCAAAGATTGGACGTGAGAGGAAATTTCGTCTAGTGGTGGGGCGATGGCCAGCACATAACTTGACAAACAAGAATGGTGAACGGTTAATTGAATTTTGTATTAACCATGGTCTAATTATGGAGACAACAAGGTTCAAGAGGAGACCACATACATTAATGACTTGGAAATGTCCTAATATTAAGTTAGGAGAGTTTCAGATAGATCATGTGGCCATGGATTGGAAATTTCACAAAGAAATTTATAATGTAAAAGTCCTTCGTGGTGTTGATGTTGATTCGGATCATTACATTTCCAAGATTAAAATCAAATTAACTCCTAAAAGGAAAAATAAACCTCAAAAATTCAATAGCAAAAGATTGTATGATCCTAGTTCGGTTATCAATAATCCAGTATATTTTGAGCAATCCATCACGCTTTTAAGTGACAACTTGGGGACCACTGTTAACAAATTAAAAGCCGTAGCGGAAGACGTTGCTCCCATTAAAAAACGAAAGAAACATGCATGGTGGAATGAGGATTGTGATATAGCAATTCTACGCCGGCATTCAGCTCTGTTGAAGGACCAACAACAAAAAACTGAAAGTTCTAGGGAAGAATTAATCAATGCTAGAAGGTTAACGGCCAAAGAAATCAGGAGGGTTAAAAGAGAATATCAGAAGGAAACATTAAAATCTATTGATGAAGCTTTCAATCGCCATAAAACAAGAGACTATTATAGGACATTTAAACAATACCAATCAAAATTTACTTCCCCTACTCTTTTGATGAAGGATACGAACGGGCAGGTGGCCCATAATGATTATGACAATGCAATAATTTTGGCCGATTACTTCATAAAATTACTTAATAGTGATGAACCTGAAGATTCTTTTGAATTCGATCCCTATCCTAGAAATAAAACACCCCTGGAAAAGATCATACCGCCGGTTTACGATGAAGTGCGTACAGCGATTGATTCACTTAAGAATTTTAAAGCGGCAGGAGAGAATAAAGTAGTAGCAGAACTTTGGAAGAATGCTAATGTACAGACTATTCATAACCTACATAAACATCTTATTGACATTTGGAATACAGAAAAATTGCCTGAAGAGTGGAATAATGCAATTATACACCCCATACACAAAAAGGGCGATAGATCAGATCCTAGCAATTATCGAGGGATATCGTTGCTGGATGTCACGTATAAGATTTTTTCAAAGATTTTATATTCCAGAATTCACGAACAACTTGATAATGAACTTGGTGAATATCAGGGTGGCTTCCGTCCAGGACGAAGCTGTCCAGATCAAATTATCAGTCTCAAATGGATTATAAAACATCACAGGATTAGGAGCAAAGATTTAGTGATCACATTCGTTGATTTTCAAAAAGCTTATGATAGTATCCATCGCGAATCTCTATTGAATGTCCTTACTGAATTTGGTTTACATCGAAAACTTGTTAACCTTATTGCGGTCACTCTTAAGAATACTAAATCTAGAGTTAGGTTTAGAAGTGAAACCTCTGAGTCATTTGAAATCCATACTGGTCTTCGGCAGGGAGATGGATTATCTCCATTGTTGTTTAATTGTGTGCTGGAAAAAGTTATTCGTCAATGGAATAAGGTTTGTCCACCGAATGTTAAGATTGGAAAAAATGCTCGACTAAATTGTCTCGCCTTTGCAGATGATCTAGCATTATTAGCAACTAGTATCGAAGAAGCTAAATTTCAGGTAGAGGAATTGGAACGATTAGCAGCAAAGGTTGGGTTGAAAATTTCCTTTGAGAAAACAGAAATTATGCCATCTTTTCAAGTTGACACACCACATATTATACTGCATAATGCCCAGAAAATAAGGATTGTGAAAAAATTTAAATATCTTGGTGAGATCATCACTTGGAATGCCAATGAGAGAGCATCAATAGATAGTAGGACACTAAAATTGCGACGAGCACAACAGATTACCTGGCCAACATATAAGAAACAGTCTCTTTCGATTAATGCTAAACTTCGACATTATTTCTCCGTCGTTAAGCCAGAAGCAACATATGCAAGTGAAACTTTATTTAAACTAAACACCCGATCAACAACTGACAAACTACAGAAGGTTGATAGACGGATTCTTCGGACAATAATCAATAAAATACACCAGGTTGAGGGCCAGTGGAGACTTTTGCCCAATTCAATACTTTACAAGGAAAATGAATCTATCATTGACACGATGCGAAAACGAAGGATTGCGTTTTTTGGACACATATCCCGCTTGCCAAATACTAGACTCTTGAAACAACTTTTTGACTTCTTTTGGAATAGTAAAACAAAAAACACGTGGTTTAAAGAAATACAAATGGATTTAGACGAATTGAAAATTACTAAGCATCAAATTGAGCATAGAGAGGAGAAACAGCTTCTGAACAACAAATACACTCGACTAACATTCAAAATTTCACAGCGTAAGCAATATGTTATATCTGCCGAAGAACGGGCTGCAAGATCTTCCAGAATGAAGAAGTATTGGGAAAGAAAAAAATTATCAAGAATTAAGAACTGAACTTACTGTAGTATTTGAAGACTCTGTATATAAGGTTTGATTTTTGGTGCTCCAATGTGGGCGTAAACAGTGTAAATAAATAAAATTATTGGGAAGCCAGGCTCTATCTGTCAAAAGCCAGAACAAAGTAGAGAGTGATAGAGGAGTAACACCTCTTTAAAAAAAAACCTTGGTCCAGCTGACCCACCCGGTAGTACCTTGTAAGGGTCCCTTGCCAGGGTTATGGTGAAGTCCTCAACAGTATCTGCAGTGGATGAAGTGGACTCTAGAACAGTGTAGATGGCTGACGAGGCAACCTAATGCTCAGGTTATTAAGGGCAGAAGGTATATGGTTGCCATATAACAATTTTATGGGCACGACGGTCCCACATATTAGTGCCGGCTGACATACCAATACTCAGAAGTGGAACTCCGAGTTTAACTCAACTGAAAACTCAGTCAATTACTTTATCCAAGTTATCAACATGAATAGAGCACCTACACAAACATACAGTATTACCCCAGTAGGCCAAATCCCACGGTAACAACCGCTTGTGGTCTATTCACATTCTGGGGAGACCACAGTAGTGTGCCATGAGGTAAGTCGGAGTGCTCAAAACCAACTAAAGACAAAATCAGACCAAATTCGAGACTGTGGTTAATGACTCAACTCCCTCTTGAAAATGGGAAAAATTGACAAATCTCGAGAACGGAAAATTCGAATCATCGCTTTTCAAGGATCATGGTATACTGAAGAGCACCCTTTTGACTCGGAAGGGTACAGAATATATAAGGGAAAGCCTGGTGTAAGAGCTATGCCAAATTATCCTCAATTTGGTACTGGATTGATAGTGGATAAGACAGTACTTGACTCAATTGTGGACTTGAAAACCTTCTCAGGTAGACTTTTCATTATGCCAGTTAAATCAGCCAATAAGATCTACACGTAAGTCAATGGACATACACCAACCAATATTACCAACAGACAGAACGTTGATAAAGTAGACGAATTCTGGAACTTGTTAGACGATGTTCTTCAGAGATTCCCAATGAACCATGTTAAAATCATAATGGGCGATTTCAATGCCCAGATTTGCAAAGAAAGAGGGAAAAAGGCAACAAGGTCCAATTGGTAAAAAACAGGCAGAAAAGGACTTGGCTGAATTAGGTTTTCCCAAACTCAAGGATCGAGAGGAAATTAGGAAAATCACTCATACATGGGGCTTTGAGGGAGCAGACCTAGCAAACATGACTAAGGGCTACCCTTTCTTTAGTAACAATATTTCCAGCGTCACTGAACACTCTCTCACACGGAACTGAAGTAGCTGGAACGCAAAGCAATTGTTTCGCTATGCGTGCAAGATGTGTAAGTTGGACTGAATGTATTTTCTACCATTGTGGAGGATCTGCGAAGTTCCACTTCTAGTTCCACCAACGACTTGTAGACTTTAGTAATAAGACAATAATAGCCTGTCCAGTATTTCCTTTCCTGTTGTTTGTAAAAGCAATGGGCAAATCCCTTAGTCTAGAAGAAAGCAATTAAGGAGACATTATCGCTTTTATCTTCCTGAAGCAAAGGCATGAGCATCAGCTAACTTAAATGACCTCCCAATCTTACAATAGCTGATGTTAGCGCGCCAAATAGCAAATAATAATACTGTATAATACACAGGTTTTGTGCTGTGAAAAACAATTACTTTTCTTACACCACACTATTATTCTAATCGGTTCAATTAATCGACTCAAGCACATTGATTGATTGATTGTAAATAGAAGTGCAATCTTCAGGTAAGGTTATGTTTCTTTGTATAATGCATGTTCATATTAGCATGAATAATCATGTGTTGTACATACTTGTAATTCTGGTAGCATTTCTCCAACAGCTTCAAGGAGTTCAAGATGTGTGCGTTTTCTTTCTTCTCAGCATCACGCACAACTTTCTTGTAGGCATCCTGCAGAGGATGCAGATCATAATCTACTATACTACCTGAAATAAAATAAAGTGTGATGATGATAATTGCTATTTAAAGGGGAAGAATATCAAGGTAATCTGCCCTCATAATCTTATACACTGGTCAAAAAGAGTTTTGCATATTGCAAGCTTATGTATTTGTGGATTAAGTATAATACACGTGCTTCATCCGATAACTACCGACAATAGTGGCTACGCGGGCTAAAGCGCAGCGTTAGGTCATGGGGCCATGCTCTCTGCTGACTCGGTAGACATGTGGGTTCGAGCCCCACCGTCGGCTGTCCTTGAAATGGTTTTCCGTGGTTTCCCATTTTCAGCACCAGGCAAATGCTGGGACAGTACCTTCTGACAGGCCACGGCCGCTTCCTTCCACATCCTTGCCCAGTTTCATTCATCTTGATCCATTCCATCTCTCATCCCGACGCGCAGGTCGCCTACGGGCGTCGACTAGAAAGACCTGCACTCGGCCTCTCAGTAGGCTACACGAAAAAAAAAAAAAAATCCGATAACTGTTTTTATTTATTTATTTATGTAGCATATGGCATTACACATGCAACACAATAATAATAATGATAATAATAACAAGTACAAATATCAACCTTATTACGACATTATGTCCAGTCTATTTTCTCCAGTCCAGGCTCGATGGTGTAGCACTGAAAAAGTCGTTAGGGTCGCCGAAGTACGCTCTTACTTTGAAATCTACGACAATGTGCCTGATGGTCCATGGTTTGATGTACCGCAATCACAGCAGATATTTGGCAACTTCTCCCATTTGTGCAGGTTGTATGCACAAACTCCATGTCCGATAACAGTGTACGGTACAAACAAACATGTTATCTAAGAGTTAACACATAAGCCAATGTGCAAAAACAAAATGTCGTCATACAGCAACGAAAATATGACATTATGCAATAATACCAGTGTTTAAGAAGGGGGAGAAGAAGGTGTGAGATAAATATAGAGGATCACCCTCTTATCACAGATAGTAAAAATACTGGAAAGGATATTAGAAAGAAGAATGAGAAGAAAGGTGGAAGGAGAGTTGCAAGAGGAACAGTATGGCTTCAGGAGTGGAAGATCCACAGTGGACCCAATCTTTCGCTTGAGGCAGGTGATGGAAAAGAACTGGGAATATGGAGAGGATTTGATCATGACTTTCATAGATCTAGAAAAGGCATATGATAGTGTCCCCAGAGAGAAGGTATGGGAAACCATGGCTAAGAAGAGATTGGGAAGAGAAATGTTGGAAATGGTGCAAGCAATGTACAACAACTGTGTTAGCAGGGTACTGACCCCAGTTGGAAAGACAGATTGGTTTAGGAACAAGACTGGATTAAGACAGGGGAGTGTGCTGTCACCTCTCTTGTTCATAATGGTGATGGATGAAATTGTAAAGGAAACAAAGGAAGCATATGGACATAAAGAAATGAAGTTACTATTATTTGCAGACGATATTGTGGTCTAGGGAAGGAACACCGAAGAAGTGCAAAAACAACTAGATGCACTGAACGAAAGTATTCAGAAGTACGGCCTGAAAATCAGTATAGAGAAAAGCAAGACCATGGTGATGACAAGAGGGGAAAGACAAGGAAAGGGCACTGTGAAAATTGGAAGTCAGAGTTTGGAAATTGTGGACACGTTCAAATACCTAGGAAGTGAATTGATGCAAACTGGTAGGTTGGACATGGAGATTGGCAGGAGGGTACAGCAGAGCAATGCATTCTATCAAAGTGTAAGAAAACTTGTTTGGGATAAGGAAGTACCAAGGAAAAGCAAGGAGGTAATGTATAAAGTGTACTATGTTCCCATATTAACTTATGCAGCTGAGACTTGGACCCTCACAAGCAGGCTAGAGAGTAGAATCCAAGCCAGTGAAATGAAATTCCTAAGAAGTGTGATAGGTAAGACAAGGAAAGACAGAGTGAGGAATGAAGATGTGACGAAGGAAGTTGGGATGGGAAAACTAAATGAGAATTGAGAAGAATAAACTAAGGTGGTTTGGACATGTAAAGAGGATGGAGGAAGATAGAATACCAAGACAGATGCTGGAGGCCAAGTGCAAGGGTAAGAGAGCAAGGGGAAGACCTAGAACAAGGTGGATTGATTCAGTGAAGAACAGCGTTAGAAAAAGAAATCTGGACTGGGACAAGATCGTGGAAGGATAGAGGAGGCAGGAGCTGGATAAGGGGAAATGATGATGATGATGATATTAAAATAATTGGGAAGAAATTTCACCTTTTACTAAAACTGAAATATCTTGTAAGTAATTGTGCTACGATGACATTTTTTGGCTTAAGACACTATGCACGTTATGCATTATTCATTGAGCTCCAACTTACTTGATTCCATCATCTGGGTATTAAAATTACTGTTTCTGAAATCCATGCAAAATGATAAAGGAAAGACCTCAGAATGTTAAAAAGACATGAAACAGGCATCACAGTGGCCAAAATTTCAGGTCACATTTCACCTTTTCCTTGAACTGAAATAGCCTATCTTGACAAGTAATTGTTCTACACCGAGGTCTGTTAGCTTGAGTCACTATGCATGTTGCACATTATCCGCTCAGCTCCATCTCACTTGATTCTGTCATCCATGTACTAAAATATATAGAACTAGCAAACCCGTGCAAGAAATCTCGCATGTTCATACACCACACTTCCCCCAATAGGTTTATAATGAGACACTTAAGGAGACAGGTTGTTATGTTCTTATTTCAACCAAATGATTATAGAACACTACTTTTCAGCTAGAATTCCAAGTTCTACGTTCCCTAAGTTAAGAAGACAATCACTGAAAATTGGATCATCATAACACTCACCGGTTATACGATATTTATGAAATTATACGATTGAGTACTCATTCCTTTGATTACTGTTTCTGAAATTCATGCAAAATGATAAAGGAAAGACCTCAGAATGTTAAAATGACATGAAACAGGCGTCACAGTGACCAAAATGTGAAGTCGACAGCAATTATGGAGCGTATTTTCATACAGCAACAGTATCTGAAAATCGCACACTTCGTACATTTTTTTAAAAAGTAATTTTTTAAAGAAATTATAGATATTTATGAAATTAGAGTGCAATTTGTCACTGCTAATGTTTATTCACTATCATTTGAATGCTCATTTGTCATGATCGGTCGCTTGTGAGACCCGCGGGAGGGATCTATACTACTCAAATAATGTACTGTATATGATATTCATTTCACGAAGGTCATTCTTCCGAGGTAGCTGTGTGGCGGCTGTAGTGAGGGGACGAGTCAGTCAAGTGTTCTATTAACCCCTCAAGCCGGTTGGCCGTACACTGTACGTCCGCTGGATTGTACTCGTCCAGCCGGTTCGACGTACCACAAACGGCCGGTGCAGGCGGAAGTTAGAATGGCTATTACACATGAACCACTGCTGCTTCGCGGGATCTTTTTGCACGTTATGAACTGAGACGTTGTGTACTTTCATGCCATCTCTGTTTCATAATTAGAACTAATACGAAGTTGATCGATATCCGTTGATTTGACGACTCATATCGATCAGCGAAAGAACTTGAAACGCGCTCTATTGAGTTTCAAATTAGTTGCTTTAGAAGGTATCACAGTCTCTCCTGCCATCTCGTGAATGTTTTGTGAACTATGTATATCTTGACAATTTTTGCCACTTATGAAGGGGAAGCACCGAAAGCAAATACTACGTAGATAATTTTTTGCTTCGTAGGCTTGAGGCTACTCAGTCGCAGATAAATAATTGCCGGGCTGTCTCATTATCTTACGGGTGCAGAGATTATTCGTTTGATAGATGACAGTAGTGGAAGTGATGTATAGGGAAGAGATATTCTCGGTAGTGATACGGACTATGCACACACAGCATGATGTTATTGGGGAAGTGGCAGACAGTGCTGATGAAGAAGAAATAGCTCCAGCTGTAATAACAACGGCTGCTGTTCAGTGTTTGTGGCGAGAGGTTCACGGGTATGCAGGTAACCGAAAAGCATTTCACGTCTGTTTTAGATTCTATTTTGCTGTTTTTCGGCGACAAATTGATTGAACTAATTGTTTGAGAAACAAATATGTATGCGACAGAATGTATAGTTGGCGCACCCTTGAAACCAAGGTCGTGCGCCAGGAAGTGGGAGTTAGTGACAGGGGGCAACATTTATATGTTCTAGGGGCTTGTAATGTTGATGGGGAAAATGCAGAAACCTACCCTAGAGAGGTATTTCACCAGGGATGAATTTTTAGAAACCCCTAGCCTATATTCCCTCAAACAATGCCAAGCGACAGGTTTGAACTAATATTGCGATATTTACATTTTGTTGACAATTCTACACGAGATACATATACGGGGCCTAAAAACTTTTCAAAATTCAGCTTTTCCTGGAAATTATTCCCGAAAATTATGTAGATTGAGCATTATCATATCTTGTTTTCATTGTAAATATACCTGAAACAAATACCAAAAGTGGAACTTATCAAATTATTATATTTTTGTAAATACCGTATTGCATGTGATCATGGACAACCCTGAAAAGCAGTCGTTACATATATTACTGAGAAACATTGGACATGTTATCGGTAAGTATTCCTAAAATTTTCATTACGTTATATTTCGTAGATTTTACATTATTAATTTTTTACCTTGTTGGTGTCTACACCTCTGCTGAGCTTCAATTTAAATACCGCCGGAGAAGGGAACACCTCCAGATTAAATAGCCGGCCTGAAGGGTTAACATGCTTACACTCAGGAGCCGCATGGCCTGTCCCACTGCAACATTCAAGCGCTAGCTGGCAGTTTGTTACAGCATTCGTTCTTAAGAGGTTGTGTGTGCTCTCAACATGATGATTCACATGACGAGTCGGAGGCCAACCACAATACGGATGTTATAAAACTGAAAGGTGGTGGTAACTGTCTCTTGAGGTCATAGCACAAAGGAATGCGAACAGAAAATGTTGTATGGAAAGAAGTGCTATAGGATTGTTGAAATGTATGCTGCACAGCAGCACACGTTTTCTAGTACAGCTTAAAAGTACAATTTTAGATTAGTTTACATCTGAGAATGTACACCAAATTATTAGTATATCGAGCAGTAATTTGTCATCTCCACTCTGCTCTATGGATGTGACGTCTGGACTCCATATCGACGTGATACGAATAAATTATAACGCTTCCACCAACAGAAGCTCAGATACATTATGAACATCAAACGGGATGACTACATTCCAACAGTTCCTGAGAGGGCGAAGATGAACCACATACAAGGATCAGCGTATGAAGCTCAGCATAAGTCACCTCTGGCTGTGTACCTATTTTATGTGTTAATTTTGTAGCAATCGACAAGTTATTTTTGTTGTATGTATTTTTAGCCTATTTTCATTTATGAAAAAATAGGCTTATGAGATCACCTTTTGTCCGTGTGTGTGTGCGTGTGTGATGGTGTGTGTCCCCCCCCAATACATTCTAAACGGCTGGAGCGATTTCAATGAAACTTGGTAAGTTTATAGCCCTATTTCGGATCACCCCGACCGTGCCCTTCAAATTTTGTTACGTCTCATCAATCCAACATGGCGGCTGTGCAAAATATTTCACCAGCATTCAATATCTCCGAAACTATTACCGATATCACCCTGGAATATTTTACGGTGATAAAGGGAACTACTAGAAGTTCACCTATGTGACTTTTGAAAAGCTGGTAACTACAAAACCAACATGGCGGCCATGCGAAGTTGCGACTTTTAAATAGACATTTCTCGCGATTTAACCAACCAAACACAATAAAACATGGTACCGTATGTTTATACGCATTGTCATGCACCGACATCTAACTTCGTTCAATTGTTTACATAACCTCAAGATGGCGGCTTTGCGAAATATTTCACCGGCATTCTATATCGCTGAAACTGTTAGCGGTATCACCCTGAAAATTTGTACGGAGATAAAGGGCACTACTGGAAGTTCATCTATAAGACTTTCAAAAACCGGTTAACTACAAAACGAATATGGCGGCCAAGCAAAGTTGAAAATTTTAAATAGACCTATCTTGCGATTTTATGATCCAAACGCAAAGCAACTTGGTACAGGAAATGTTTATACACATTGTAATGAACTGGTAACTAATTTAGTTCAATTGTTTACATAACCTCAATATGGCGGCTGTGCGAATTTTAAAATTAAGTTTTTATTTCTTGTGTCGTAATCATGCGATCGAAGTGAAAGTTTGAATAATGAACCTACGCGATAATTTTCCTTTAATGGTACATGACTCTATGGCCTATACATATAACAATCCAACATGGCGACCATCCAAAATATTTAGATGGATCTCAATATCTACGAATCTACAGGGTGAGGCAATGAAACGGCACGATTTCAACTCCAGCTGACGGGCGGGGTGGGGGGTTACGGAAGTAGGGGATATGGCCTTGAGCGTTTAGGTAAGTGGAATTATCAGTTGCCATGGAGCGTTGGACGGGTGCGCAACGTGCGTTTGCTGTAATGGCATATTACAAAAACGCGGATAGTGTGGTTTGTGCTCAGCGCGCTTTCCGTCATGAGTTCAATCTACCGCCACGCGCTCCCGTGCCGTCGAGGAAAGCTATCCTCCTTTGGGTGAATAACTTTGAAGCCAGTGCTAGCACGACAAAGAAAAGTGGTGGTAGTGAAAAAACAGTCCGGATCCCAGAGAACATTAATCATGTGCGCGAAGCATTGCAACGAAGTCCTCGAAAATCAGCGAGACGTCACAGCGCAGAACTTGGTCTCAGCAATCGATCGGTGAGACGGATTTTAAAGAACGACCTACACTATCATCCATACAAAATACAGATAGTGCAAACCCTACAACCTCATGATTACAATAATCGCATAAGCTTTTGCCGAACGATGCTTAATGTTCTCGGAAGAAATGAAGAAAGAGTGCACAACTTATGGATGAGTGATGAAGCCCACTTTCATCTAAGTGGCTACGTGAACAAGCAGAACTTCCGATATTGGTCCGAACATAACCCACAAGAACTTCATGAAAAACCTCTCCATTCTGAAAAAGTAACAGTGTGGTGTGCAGTGTCATCTCGTGCAATCGTGGGACCCTATTTCTTTGAAGATGAACATGGCAACACGGTGACGGTAAACTCTCAACGTTATTCTGACATGTTGGTAAAGTTTGGTCTGCCTGAAATCGATCAGTATCATCCAAATGAAGAAACACTCTTCCAGCAAGATGGAGCAACAAGCCATACTGCTAATGTTTCTATGGATTTACTGAAAGTCGCATTTCCTGGACGCCTTATCAGCAAGAATGGTGATATCCCTTGGCCTGCCCGTTCACCAGACTTGACAGCTCCAGATTTCTTTCTTTGGGGCTATCTTAAGTCCAAAGTCTTCCAGGAAAATCCACCAAGAACAAAAGAAGACCTGAAGGAGCGAATTCGGCAGGAAATTAACAACATTCCGTTGCAGATGCTACAAAACGTCATGGGTGAATTTCATCTCAGACTCCGACAATGCGTGCAAAACCAAGGACGCCATCTTACTGGCACTGTATTCAAAAAATAATAATGTTTTTATGGTTAAACATTAATTTCCGCTCATGTACTTAAGAATTATGTGAAAACAATTATCCTTTTTTTCTAAATAAATTATTTGTGGGTTTTCAAAATCGTGCCGTTTCATTGCCTCACCCTGTATTACAGCAATCAAACTGATTTTTTTAATGTTCATAGGGGCTATGAACATAAGTTCACCTATAGGACTTTCAATATCCTGGTGATCACAAATCCAACATGGCGACGACGCAAAGTATAAATATTCACATGGTAGTTTCTCGCAATTTAACTATCCGAGTACAGTGACACTTGGTACAGTAAATCCTTATACAAATGTTAATCCACTGGCATCTAATTTTTTTCATTTGTTTCTATAACCACAAGATGGCAGCTGTGCGAAATTTTAAAATCTCATTTTTACTTCTTGTGTCCTAATCATGCGATTGAATTTTGAATACTACAAGTACACAATACTCTTCATGTAACAGTACATAACTCTTAAGACCTACAGATATAAAAATCCAACATGGCGACCATCCGCAGTATATAGTTGGTTCTCAATATCTACGAATCTATTACAGCAATCAAACTGACATTTTGTATGTTGATAGAGGCAATTAACATAAGTAGGATATATGAAAATAGGCTTTAGTTCTTCACGGAACTACTTGTTTGTAATACAATTTGTTTTGTTGAATTTATTTATTTATTCTTTTTTTGCCAGGACTGTTTTTCTTTTAGATTATAATTTATAAGTGATAATTTCACCTAAATAATTAAATTAATCCACAATTTTAATTTCAATGTAATTACATTTTCGAGTTCTAAGTTGTTATTAGAATTGTCAATCATTGTGGTTCCGTATTGACGATCTATTACACAAGAAATTTTCAAACAGAAAAATATAAGATACATTTTCATCCTAGTCAATACTTGTATAACATTTTTGCATGTTTTGGGGACAACAAACATTAAGATGATTTTTAATTTATTTTATCATTAGCATATTATATCATCTAGTTTTACCCTAATCATTGCATGGATATTGTAATATCTTTAACATGTTTCATATTTTTAAATGTTTTCTTTCAAGTTATATTTTATGTCATAATGTCGATAATTTTTGGATGTTCGCTCATCAAATTTGACAGGCTGATGAAGATGCCATGAAAGAGCCTTGAAACATGTACCTGAAATTAGTTTTTTTTTTTTTTTTTTTAGAGCAGAGACTGTCTGTGGGTGAAACTGTAGGTTTGGTAGTGTTCAGTAGAGCTATTTGTATTGTACATATTTGGATCTGATGATGCTCGCTTCTGTAGGCCAAAATAAATATATATATTTTAATCACATGTAGTTACTTTCAGGTTCCCCCCCATAATTTACGCCCATGGGAGCACTTTAATCAATACTAATACAATTAAGTCTAACAATGGTATTTGGAGATTAGTGATTCAGCTTCAGCTTCTTCTGCACCCAAAATTTCATATGTGATAGTGTAGTCTTTGTGTTCAAATGTTGTTAATGTGAATCATAAGTATTTATTCCTTAAAATATTCTTCTCTTCTCTATTTTTAATTTGGAGCATCGTTTCTTTGTTTTACTCTTCCAGACGCAACTAAAGAGGTGTTTTATTAGTCTGGTTTCCGGTAGGCGTGAGATATGGCAGAAAAAAGAGATTCTCTTTTTCCGCATTGTATCTATTATTGATTCACTCTCTCGATATACCACTTCATTCGGCAGTAATCTCCATTGGCCATTTACTTGGCGAGTTTGTTAATAATTGTTCTGATGATTCTTCTGTCTGCATTCTGCAGTTTGTCAGTTGTTGATTTGATGTTCAACTTGAAGAGTGTTTCACTACCATTAGTTGCCTCTGGTTTGACAACGGAATTGTAATGCCGAAATTTGGCATTTATTGAGAGAGATTTCCATTTGTAGGTTGGCCAGGTGATTCGTTGAGCTTGTTTCAGTTTGGATGTTCTACTGTCTATCGATGGATTCTGCGAATGCTAGGCAATTAAGTTTGATATTTCTGCCAATCTTAACGGTTGGAGGACACTGCTCATTCCATTCTCGCATGACTTTCTCCAATGTACAATTTAACAATAAGGGCAAAAGACCATTTCCTTGGTGGAGTCCAGTTTGGATTTCAAATGGTTCTGGCAATTCACCTCTAAATTTGGCTTTTGTTCTAGTATTCTCAAGGGTAATTCCAAGAAGGTTGATGAGTTTTCGATGTACACCAAATTCTCGAAGGATTTTTAATAATGTCTCATGATGGATACTGTCACAAGCTTCTTTAAAGCCGACAAAAGTGATGACTAATTGCTTGTTTCGAACTCGATGATGTTTCATGATCCATTTAAGACTAATATTTGGGACAGCTCCTTCCTGGTCGAAATCCTCCTTGATACTCTCCTAGTTCTAGATCAAGTTGTTCATGAATTCTTGTATAAATAATTTTTGAGAAGATCTTATAAGTGACATCAAGTAAAAGATATACCCCGATAATTATTGGGAACTGATCTATCACCCTTTTTGTAAAATGGGTGGATGATTGCTGTGGACCATTCTTCAGGTAATTTTTCAGTAGGCTATTCCAGTGGATGATTACTGTGGACCATTCTTCAGGTAATTTTTCAGTAGGCTATTCCAGATGTTTATGAAATATTCTGCTACTGGTTTTCTCCCACTGCTTTGGAGTTCTTAACCCTAGAACTGCTGCAGTACATTCCCATAAAATACACACTATGGGTATTTAGTATCTGTAAGCAAACTGTGTTCATGAATATAACTTATCATACATCAATAGAAAGCTGAAAGACTGTTCTATATTATTCTTATAGAGGTGAATCGTTCAGACTCATCAGTTTGAATTAATCATAAAAAGTGTTTTATAAAAAAAAATATATATATATAAAAATTGACTTTTCTGCTCTAGAAAACCATATTGCCAAGCTAAATGTTTGTCAGACACATCATAAATGAAAAGTTCACAGTTTTTTGTTACTATTTCAAGAACCAGTTATAAATAATTCCTGTTATTTACTAAAAAAGAAAATTATTTGTACAATATGACATTTCTCCATTATGCACATATATGAGAAATTCACCTTCTGCCTCCTCTGTAAGCTAAATGCGTTAATGAATAGGCCTATAACTTATCATACATCAGCAGAAATCTGAAGGGCTGTTCTATATTATTTTTATAGAGGTGAATCATTCAGACTCATTAGTTTGAATTAATCATAAAATGTATTTTATAAAAAATAAAAAATAAAATTGACTTTTCTGCTTTAAAAGAACATATTGCCAAGTTAAATGTTTGTCAGACACATCATAAATGAAAAGTTCACAGTTTTTTGTTACTGTTTCAAGAACCAGTTTTAAATAATTCCTGTTATTTACTAAAAAAGAAAATTCTTTTTATTATATGACATTTCTCCATTATGCACATAGCCTATATGAGAAATTCACCTTCTGCCTTTTCTGTAAGCAAACTGTGTTCATGAATAGGCCTATAACTTATCATACATCAATAGAAAGCTGAAAGACTGTTCTATATTATTTTTATAGAGGTGAATCATTCAGACTCATCAGTTTGAATAAATCATAAAAAGTATTTCTTAAAAAAAATTGACTTTACTGCTCTAGAAAACCATATTGCCAAGTTAAATGTTTGTCAGACACATCATAAATGAAAAGTTCACAGTTTTTGTTACTATTTCAAGAACCAGTTTTAAATAATTCCTGTTATTAACTAAAAAAGAAAATTATTTTTATTATATGACATTTCTCCATTATGCACATAGCCTATATGAGAAATTCACCTTCTGCCTTTTCTGTAAGCAAACTGTGTTCATGAATAGGCCTATAACTTATCATACATCAATAGAAAGCTGAAAGACTGTTCTATATTATTATTATAGTGGTGAATCATTCAGACTCATCAGTTTGAATTAATCATAAAAAGTATTTCATAAAAATAGAAAATAAAAAAATGATTTTCTGCTCTAGAAAACCATATTGCCAAGTAAAATGTTTGTCAGACACATCATAAATGAAAAGTACACAGTTTTTTGGTACTATTTCAAGAATCAGTTTTAAATAATTCCTGTTATTTACTAGAAAAGAAAGTTATTTTTACAGTATGACATTTCTCCATTATGCATATATATGAGAAATTCACCTTCTGCCTTTTCTGTAAAACAAACTGTGTTCATGAATAGGCCTATAACTTACCATACATCAATAGAAACCAGAAAGACTGTTCTATATTATTTTTATAGAGGTGAATCATTCAGACTCATCAGTTTGAATTAATCATAAAAAAATATTTCATAAATATAAAAATAAAAATTTACTTTTCTGCTCTAGAAAACCATATTGCCAAGTTAAATGTTTGTCAGACACATCATAAATGAAAATTTCACAGGTTTCTTGTTACTATTTCAAGAACCAGTTTTAAATACATCCTGTTATTTACTAAGAAAATATTTTTACAATATGACATTTCTCCATTATGAACATAGTCTATATGAGAAATTCACCTTCTGCCTTTTTGGTAAGCAAACTGTGTTCATGAATAGGCCTATAACTTATCATACATGAATAGAAAGCTGAAAGACTGTTCTATATTATTTTTATAGAGGCGAATCATTCAGACTCATCAGTTTGAATTAATCATAAAAAGTATTTTACCAAATATAAGAAATAAAATTGACTTTTCTGCTCTAAAAAAACATATTGCCAAGTTAAATGTTTGTCAGACACATCATAAATGAAAAGTTCACAGTTTCTTGTTACTATTTCAGGAACCATTTTTAATAATTCCTGTTATTTACAAAAAAAAAGCGCTCAATTTCTGAATCATCTACATAGGCTTGTTGGCTGCCATTTTGCTCAATGCAACTTCAATGTCAACATGAAAGTACTTCCACTTCTGCAGCCAAATAATAGCCTGCTTATTGTCATTTGTTTGCCAAAGAGTAACACAACGAAAGATAAAAGCACCGGGAACCAGCATGACTTGAAATTAGTGCTATCTGATGGCTAACAGTAGTACTATATTTGAATACAGAGACCGTCTTTCAGAGAGACGGTCGCATTTGATTAAACACCACACCGTCTTCCTGGAAGACGGTCCGCAGTTCTAGGGTTAAGTGAATCAACTACTTTAATCAGGTTATTAATATTATCCATATTTTTGGGATTATGGCATGGGAAATAATTAAAATTAAAAAAAAAAAATGCCCATATGTTTTGTGAGGGGCCTTGTCTTATTTTTTATTATTTCACACAGCATAATCCAAAAAATATGGATAATATTAATAATAATCCGGGCCGTGAAAGCCAGGTTATTTTTCACATGTCCTCATATTTGGGATTACATTGTGCTGACCAGCTGATAAATAACATCAAATGGAGACTCGTGGACCAGAAGTTCGCTATGCAAAAGCTTCATCGTGGAAGCTCCCTCCATATACTTGGGAACAAGTTAAAATTGATGACAATTAACCCCTTCCTCAAGATTTTTCTGGTAACTGTCAATGACCTTCCATTCAGTTTTGACATTTCTGAAATTTGTAGGAACTTTATTTGATAACTTGTGATATTGTGATAACCATAGTGGGTGAGTGGTTATCGTGTTGGTCTACCAACCCCAAGCTTGCAGGTTCGCTCCTGGCCGTGATAAGTGATTCTTGAAAGGCGACAAAAATCACGACACGCATGTCATAAGTTGTTGGCATGTTAAAGAACCCATTTGAATTCAGTAGGCCGTGTTCACAGTGGAAAAATTAATCTCGGGAATTTCCCCAACACAAAAGTTCCTCCTTTCTCTACTAGGAAGCAATATAGTGTCAAGGAGTTTAGGTATCTAACCTCCTTTACTTTCATAGCACTCCAAGGAACAAAAAAAAATCGACGTGCAAGCTGCCCTCTGGGCGCAAATAACAGAGCTTGCACTAGGCACCCAAGGCCATACAATGATATTATACTTGTGATATTGTGATTACTAGGGCTCAGATGTTTAAGACATAAAAATAGCAAGAATATGCAAGCAAACATGATCTTTAAAATGACGAAATATGACCTGAAAATGACCGATTTAAATATGGCCGTTTTTTTTAAATTATAAATCCAAGCGACAATCTCTTTGAGATTAAATTGTTAACTACATTCTTTATTCCTATTTTCATATTAATTTTCTGAATATACATGTTTAAGTGGTTATTTACAGTCTATTTGTGTAAACATTAGTTCCCGGTCGGTAAATTGAGGATGATAGCACACTTACAGCTGCCGTCAAACTAGCGAAATATGACGTTCTTACCAAATAATGCACAAAATATGACCTAATGGTAAAAAATGTTCAAAATATGCATTTATATGACAAATAAAAACCACTGTATTGTGACGATAATCACTTGATTTGCATGAGAAACCAATCGGGCATGAACATAGAGGCAAAGAAAATATATGATTTTTCCTAAACATCAGAGCCTTAGTGATAACCATAGTAGAACATAATTGTATATCTTTAAGGTCAAAGATTGGGGTAGATGATACTGGAAATAAAGTACCATCCCGGCGTTTTCCTGCAGAGAAGAGGGGATAACCTATGTCAGAATGGGTGCTGTCAGCACTGAGATTCTAACTTCAGATCTACAAATACCAACCTTAGACCGTTTGGTTACACTTGTGGTTTATGAAAGAGCTGTTGTATTACCTTCTGGTAAAGCTGCTTTTAGAGAATCATACGCTTTCTGCACCTCATTTTCGTCTTCAGACTCGATCGTGATGTGGACATCATAATAGCTGAAAAGAGAAAAAAAACATGATTTCAGTAAATTCCCCGCTGCTTTGTTGTAAGTTAAATTTACTGACCCCTGCAGGAAACCTCCTGGTTTCCATCTTCCAAGAAGGATATGGACGTCACAGAACAGAGTGCGGACCGGTCACGGTAGATGTAACTTTTGACTTCACAAATGGGGGAAAATTTCTAGTCCTCAGTGCGATTGTGGCGATTCAGTGCAGACAATCCATCATATTGTGTCAGAATGCCCTTCGTGGTCCTTCGAGGGAGGATATGAGGACCTAGAGAACACAACTGATGCTGCAGTGGAGTGGATTACTGCTCAGGACATCCAACTGTGACTTTTAGTTTAGTTTGTGGATGTTACTAGATATTTAATTACTTGTATATACTGTAGTATTACTGTATCCTCTGTATGTCATACGAAATATATATAGTATTGCATGGTGTCCACAAAATTTTCAATGTCAATTTTCCTGACTTTTCCTGACCATTGTTCAACAAAATTCCTGACTAGCGAAGTCATCGTAACATCGGAAAAATGGTTTATTGAGCAAATATACAGTATATATATACTGTATATATCATATTTGCAGCCTCCACCATCCCCATATATGCCCAACGCTCGCCTCTTTATTTATTTAAAATACAAAATGAAGTAAATTATGCAATAATACGTAAATCAAAGTACTTAATAACCTAAACTATAGTGATGGGGTTGCCACATCCCTACACCAACGCCAAAAAAGCATACAAAAATAGGTTAAAGAGGTTTTTACTATGATTTACTGTAAAAATGGAAACTTACCATAATATCCAGTGAGTTATTGCTTTTTATCTTCAGAGATTAGTTGAACATCAAAATATGGCTGTAATTCACAAAATACTGTATGGTTAATATAAAATTTCCTGACTTTCTAATACTTTTCGCCATTTTTTCCTGACTGACGCCATTTTTCTCACACTTTTTCCTGACCAAAAACAAAATTCCTGGCTTTTCCTGACTTTTCCTGCCTGTGGACACCATGTATTAGTAATGCAACTCGTCGGTATTTGTTGGTTGTAATCTACAGTATATGATGTTTTGGTGAGATGCTAGAAGTGGTGATAGAACTCCGGAATTTGTCTGTTTGGAGTGACTATATGGTTGTTGTGAACGGTCAATTCTGATTGTACTGTATAGTACAGGCTACATATTTGGTTAGGGGTCTTGTCCCTTAATTGATTTATTTATCGTATGGCTTTTAGTGCCGGGAGTGTCCGAGGACATGTTCGGCTCGCCTGAGTCTGTAGCTGCTTCCTGCGGACACCCTAAAGGGTGAGCTACAAGTTCCGTTCAATTTCAAGTAGTTCCAACTTTCGCCACCAGATATCAATGATACCTAGTGGTGAACGTTGGAACTTTGATAGAGCGTTCTGACGAAATCTAACCTAACAATTTTGCTTTACACAAGTTTAGTCTGTGAAAGGATCTTTTACATGCCATAAATCTATGACATGGGACCGCCGGCTTTACTTCCCCTCCAAAGGAAGGCATACTGAAGGATTTTTAACGATCTTAAAAAATCCGACGACTTCGGCTGGGTTTGAACCCCCTATCTTAGGCATAGCAGTTCAGCATGCTACCGACTACGCCACCGAAGCCGACCCTTAATTGATTGAAACTATAACAATATCTATATATTAAGAAAAATGCTGCATTTCATCCTACTCATATGAGAAACCATACCCTGCCAAACTTAACCCAGTGGTGCACATGGTATTTCGGTTTTGAAAGTGATGCAAACGATAAACTGAGCTTGGACAGTCCCACTTCTCCCACTGTTTGGTGGCCACGCCTCCCCGGTCATGTCACATCACTGACTGGTGTGTCGGGCTCTCTAATTCCTTGCATTATCGCCAGCATCCTATTTTTCAAATTTAAAAAATTGGTTTGTAAAATTATCGCATAATCATTCCATAGCACATTTGTATTTGTGTGCCGGTCGGTTGCAGATGCTGCCGCGAGCTTACAACCTGGCGGGACTTGTCAGAAGAAATTAGCCTTCTCTCTGTGCCTTCAGGCTATGACTCGCTCTACGTGAGCGGCCACGCTAGACAGTGGGCTCAGTGCCAGTCCAGGGGAGTGAAACTTGTATGGACATGTCGCTTCCGCAAGTTGGCGCCTGAAGAATGACGAGCTTCCATAAGCTGCTGTGCAAAGCCCTGTTAGCCCCCATTCACCCATGTGGAAACAGACCCAACTGCAAATGACAGAAAATTATGCAAGGGACACCCAGTTAAACTTTTAAAATTTGACATGTTATGCTGGACTAGCATCACTCAAATATAATTAGATAAATAATTACCCTTTTATTATAGATCCGCCTAGTCAATACTTTTTTTTTTTAAATGCAATCATAGATCACATGTTTCGAGATCCTCTGCAAGGAACAACATTTTTCGCAAAGTCACTGGATCATCCTGGGGTGCAGCAGCAAAAACAGTCAAAACTACAGCTTTATCTTTGTGGTACGCAGCAGGTGAATATGCTTGCCCAGTGTGTCATAATTCTGCACATGCTAAACAAGTTGATATCGCCCTAAATGAGTCTTGCAGACTCATCACCGGATGTCTGAAACCTACACCGCGGGATAAACTCCACTACTTAGCTGGAATTGCACCGCCAGACATCAGGCACAAAGTAGCTGCACAGAGAGAAAGGTATAAGGCATCTACCTCCGTTAAACATCCCCTACATAATCATCATCCTCCTCCTCCAAGACTGGAGTCCAGGGAAAGTTTCATGAGGACAACAGTCAACATTGGCCAACGGATAAATTCCCGGTTATCTGTGTGGAAGATGAGATCTGAACACCATTGGATGACACCATCGGAACATCTAGCTGCTGGTTTCACTGAAGAATGGCCGGTGTGGAAAACTCTGAACAGGCTCAGAACAGGGATTGCAAGGTCAAAAGACCTCTACCAAATCTGTTATTTAGAAGCCAACGGACATTAACACTAAAATGAGAAGGTGCTCCATCATGCATGAAGTAGGCTACATGTTTTGTCGCACAGCTCAAGGCACATCTGCTAAGTCGCATGGCAACAGGGCCATTTAAAACAGAAGACTGGCGGTGCACCTACGATAATGACAACGTAACCAAGAGTGCATGTTCCCCATGATTCTAACGTTCTGTCCTTGTGTGTTTCCCATGCTTAATGAGTTGGAGACAATGATGATGATGATTATAATAATTGTTGTTTTAAGGGGCCTAACATCTAGGTTATCGGCCCCTAATGATCTGGGTGATAGCAAAAATGATAATGAAATGGAAACTAGAACGAAAATTAAGTGAGACGGAAAATACTTACAAAAAGGAACTCAGATTGAAACAACTCACAAAAATGTTCTTACAAAAGGGAATTTTGAACGAAAAGATTCACAAAAAGAATAGATTGAAAAACACCCACAAAATGTAGGCGAGGTTCAAAATACGTACAAAATGCAATGTAGCGTCGAAATACTTACAAAATGCAACTGAAATTCAAAATACTTACAAAATGCAAATGAGATCGAAAAAACGTACAAAATGCAATTGAGGTTCAAAATACTTACAAAATGCAATTGAAACTGAAAATACACAATGCAATTCAGATTGAAAGATACCAGTTCCAATCCAAATTATTCACAAAGTGCAATTGAAATTCAAAATACTTACAAAATGCAATTGAAATTGAAAATGCGGACAAAATGTACGGTAGATTCAGACGACTCATGTGGATTGACAATACTTACAAAATGCAATTTAGATTGAAAATACTTCACAAAATGTAATATAGATTCAAAATACCCACAAAATGCAATTGAGAATCAAAATATTTGCAAAATGCCCACCAAAAAAATGCAATTTAGATTTAAAATTCTTGCAAAATGTGGTATTGGTTGAAAATACTTACAAAATGCAATTGAAATTCAAAAAACTCACTAAAATGCCCTGAAACCTACATTGAAAGACTTACTAAAAAGCAATTTAGATTGTCAATCTTTACAAAATGCAATTGAGGTTGAAAACAATCACGAGATGTAATGTAGATCAAAAAAGCTTACAAAATGCAACGTAGATTAAAAATACCTAAAAAAAAAAACGCTAAAAGGGAATTTAGACACACGGGGAACCAAGTAACAAAAACAGTGCGGGAATCTTAAAGAGAAAAGGAAATATAATGAAAAGAGGAGAGGAGAGGAGAGGGGACAGAGTCCGCCCCAAAGGTAAGGGACAAAAGGGGAAAACGGACCCACCTCAGGAATCCCTCGGGATCGCCAACTCCCGAACTCACCAGCCGTGAGCCCCTGAGGGTGTAGCATTATCTAGGGTGCTCCAGAAGTGGTGGGGCTACATACACCCTGCCTCCTTAAGGGCCTTGAGCACAAGGCAGGAGGTAAAAGGAAAAGAAAAAGTAGGCTGACCCCTCGCAGAAGGAGGGTATCAGAAAAGATGAGACAAGGGCCAATTAAGGCGGGAAAGGAAGAGACTTCCTAGACCACGGACACCCTAATACCGCCGGGGTCGGAAGAGAACAAGAGTTGACCAAGTGAGGTCGACAGGACAGAAGACGGAGAGGAGCCCGGCACAAGTAAGTGGAAGCAATGCCGGACTCAGCTGGGGCCCCGTGGTCGCCAACCCACGTCCCACTAGATGTGAGCCCCTGAGGGGTGGAGACAATGAGGTGTAACATGGAAACAAAGCGTTTCAGGACCCATGTTCATATAACATAATTTCTTCGTCTACGTGTGAGGAATGTGTCCTGCATTTTGTGCTGCACATTTTTGTTACACCCTGTATAACTACCCTCTTGTTACTAGAAAGCACTATAGTGTCAAGGAGCGATAGAGTTCGACATGCAAGCTGCCCTCGAGGCGTCATTTAACAAAGCTTGCACCTAGCACCCGAGGCCATATGATATTATTATTTTTTTATTTTTTATTTCGTTAGGGCCATCTATGGACCACGGTGCTTGTGTTTTAGCTGTTTCTTGATGTGATCGTCAGGCTTGCCACGATTGGTGTTCTTAGTGGTGGGTTTGGCAGCCGCTTTCATGTTGGTACCTCGAGCTTTTCTGATGGCCCAGTAGTCCTTCATTTTCCGGCTAAATTGAATCTTACGTTCCTCAGACCATTTCCTAGTCTCGTCTTTTGGTCTGTGGGTAACTTCTGTGAGGGATGTTACGAAGGATTTAATTTTAAGAGCTGTATGATAGTTACTCCGGTCGGCTATGTCATTTTCATGTATATGGAGTTCCGAAAGATCCTTTTACACTTGCTTCTTCCACAAGAATCCAGTAGCTTTGCCCTTGTTAGCAGCCTTGAAGATCCTATGGGATAACCTGTTTGAGTCCATTCTGAATAGATGTCCGTAAAAAGCCAGTCGCTTTCTTCTGATGGCATCTATGAGATTTTCTTGGTGTTTATATAGCTCACGATTTGGTTGATACCATCGGCTTCCATCTGGTAGAATTCTTGGTCCTACTATCCGTCTCAGGAACTTTCTTTCTTGTACCTCGAGGGCTCTTAATGGGGTCTTCTTAGTTAGACATAGGCACTCTGCTACATAGAGGACTGAAGGTCTGACTACTGCATTGTAGTGTCTTAGTTTGACATTCATCGAAAAAATTTTTGAAGCATATAGTTTTCTACAGGCATGGTAAGCCTTATCTAGTTTGAGACTCCTGTGTTCAAGAGCCACCGTTTCGCTGAGGTCCTCTGAAAACCATTCCCCAAGGTATTTTACACTTTTGACTCTCTTGATGTAGATGTTATCACTGACTCTCATCATTCTAGGGGCATCCTTGATGTTAGTAACAAACTCGGTCTTTCCTATGTTAATCAAAAGACCCGTTTTAGCCGCTATTGAGTGCAGTGTTTGGAGCTGAGTAGTAGCCTCCTGTATGTCATTTGCCAATAAAGTCAGATCGTCTGCAAAGGCTAGGCATGGAATCCTTAGATTGTCAGCTTTAATCCCCATCCGTAATCCAGTATTCTCTGGTAGGATTCTCGTCCACTCTCTAATGATCTTTTCCAGAACACAATTAAATAATATGCATGAGATGCCGTCTCCTTGTCTCACCCCTGTTTTAATGGTGAAACTCTCCGAGAGCTGTCCTCTAAACTTTACTCTGGCTGTGGTGTTGTGCAGGGTGGCTTGCACCAGCCTATTGATCTTGTCGTTGAGTCCTAGTTCTCTCAAGGTGTTAAAAAGAGTAATTCTGTCCACTGAGTCGTATGCTTTCTGGAAGTCGACAAATATAGCTACCCATTGTCTGGCTCTTGACTTGCTGTATTGAAGGATGGTCTTCAGATTGTGTATCTGCTCGGTACAGGACCTCGATGCTCTGAACCCTGCTTGATATTCTCCTAACTCTTTATCCAGCTGTCTCGTTACATGGCGTTCCAGAATCTTGGAAAATATCTTATAGGTAACAGCAATGAGTGATATTCCTCTGTAGTTACTGGGATCTGTTTTGCTTCCCTTCTTGTGGATTGGATGGATAATGGCTGATGTCCAATCATCTGGGAGCCTCTCACTAGTCCATATGGTCTGAATTACTTTATGTATGCTCCTGAAGGTGTGTTCTCCGGCATGTTTAGCATTTCTGCTACTATCCCGTCTTCCCCAGAAGCTTTATTATTCTTGAGTAGTTTAATTATACCTCTGACTTCTTCATAGGTTGGAGGAGCGATATACTCAGTATTAGGGTTAGCTGGTTCTGTAACTTGGAGACGCTCAATAGGTTCTTCTGCATTTAAGAGTCCTTTGAAGTAGCTAGCTAGGGTCTTGGTACAATCGCTGTCATTGAGACACAGGGATCCATCTGGTCTCTTATTATTATTGGATTAATAAAATTTATTGTTATTAACCCTCTTAGTGCCGGCCTCCTTATCTTCATGTGTGCTAAGATTACCAGAGAGAAAATGTGTATTATGCAGCACTGAAGAAAATAACATGTACTACCCTCACTTTTCAAGATATTTCACTGTAGTTTACACCTCCTTGTAGCTAAGTGATGCCTTTCTTTACTCATTGTAATAATATCATAAAAATAATTCACAGTGCCAAGTCATCATCATCTTGTATAGTTTCCAGCCCCAGGCTGGGTCTGTTTGGAACATAAGCCTCGCCACTTAGTTCTTTCTTCCCACCACCTCTCCGCTGTCACTCTGGTCCAGTCCTCGCCTCTCTTCTTGACACATTCCTCCACTCCTTTCAGCCATCTATCTCTTAGTCTTCCTCTTGGTCGTTTCTTCTGCATCTGCATCTCATGTATCCTCTATGGAATCTTCTTCTCATCCATTCTCTTTAAGTGTCCATACCACCTCAGTCTTGATGTCTCAATCCTACCTTTCACCATTTCCCTGACCTTTTCATTCCTCACCATATCTTTTTTGGGGTAAGGAGGAAATGCCTACCCACAGCCAGATAACACCTCTAGGCAATTATTTCGGACTAAAAATCTGTTCTTCAGCTGCTGCCTTGCAGTGAGGCAGGGGACTGTCAAAGGCTAAGGGAGTAAACCCCGAAAGAAAATCCTCTCTAGCGTTAGGCCTAGCAAGTCAGCAAAGAGAGAAATGTTGTAATTGCTTTCAAAACTGAAAAGAGCCTCGGATACCAAACAACCCCTAAAGTGACTTCGTCTTTGCATAACTCAGCCAGGAATGAAGGCCAACAACCTGATGTTAGGCAGAGATATACAAAGACAAAAACCAGAACGAGACAGAACAAAACAAGGATTGGAACATTGAATATCGTGACCCTGACTGCTAAAGGTGAAGAACTCGTTGACCTCATGGAAAGAAGAAAACGCCAGAATTCAGACAGACACAATAGCAAACAGATCACTCTTCAGAGAAGCTATTCAAAAGGCAGAATTTCAAGAAAGGAAGAAACAAACAACTTGCAGAAAGTGGACTCAAGAGGAGAAAGATCGACACTCTAGAAGGATGGAGGAAATTCGGAAACAAAGGAAATTGAATACAATGGACAATAGCCAGAGTTGATTCATCGTACCCTCCAAATGGCTTATTCGAAAGAAGAAGAAAAAATATCTAAAGGAAGGGTGTTCTCTGCTGCAGACAAGAAGTTAACATCTGAGAGGATTAAAATCTATAGGCAAAATAGAAGAACTAAATTGGCTAAGGCTATGTATAATTGATTGCAGTGGTACAATGTTGGCCATACAATGTAAAATAAATAATCATTATTATACATAACATGAATTAGCAGACGACCTGTGAAAGTAGGGGCAGATGACCTCGCTGTTCCACCCATTAAAACAACAATAACTAACCTGTGAAAGTACTTGGGATATGAACCAAATGTTACATTTGGAAACTTTTGTACAACTGAATTCAAGTGATCCGTGATGAGGAACTCCTTTTCACACAGATACATGTTCATCTTATGGATGTGTTTGCATCCCTTTCCAAACTGTTCCTGTAACGAGACAGAAAACAAGTATTATTAGATATTCAATACAATTTATAAGGGTAAAACACACAATATACTGTATTTGTGTTCGAAGGGGCACCCGGAGCATCACTCTCGTAGTTTGGGCTTCTTCCTCTATAAGGTGAGACTTTTTACCGAACAACATGTGGACTGTATAGAACAATTTGGGGTTGAAGGGAAACTTTTACTTTGGATGTTGAGGTTCGGCCGTTTTTAGGACTAAGACTAATTGCACCGTACTAACTGTGGTGTTGCGAATGAGTGAGTGAGTCACCAACCAATGTATTTGGTTCTGTTACTATGCACGGACCGGGAACCCTCATCACTCCTCATAGTCTGCGATCCACATTCCCCTCGGATTCACAGGGCTTGGACGCGAGCAGTACCATACTCCTCAGGAATTTCATTTCGGCTGCCTGTATTCTACTTTTATCTCTCCTGGTCATCGGCCAAGTTTCTGCTACATGCATCATTATTGGTAAGTAATAGGTCTTGTACACCACTTCTTTCGCCTTCAGTGGTATGTCATTGCCCCACAGCTCCGAACCTGATGGTACAAAACACCTCCACATTGTATTCTCTTGTTGATCTCCATATCCAATCTTGCATTTTCCATCAATTCACTTCCTAAATACTTCCAGGTCTACTGTGCATCTCCAATTTTAACAATCCCTTTTCCTTCTGAAACAATATTGAATCGTATTTCTTCTACTTCTTCCAAATTTATAAACTTATCTTCATTCTCATTATAATCTCTGGGGTCAAGGATGATGTTTTGCACATAACGAAATCAGAAATACAATGCTTTTAATACTGTGTCTGTCTACACATAAGCAATCTTCATTACCTGCATCTCTCACACAGCTTAATGTTCTTCTGCTCCTTTCTTTATTATTATTCCACCTTTTGTGGGTAACACAACCCTTAATACTGGTCTGTCTGCATGGACAAATTAAATCAAAACACTTCACACTCCTGCAATTCATATATCATCCCTGACTTTATTTTCCTCTAGCTAAATGCATGTTCACATCACAACATTGATCTTTTCCCTTCATTCCAACAAACTTTATCAGACCAACTCCATATCTCATCGCCTCCACACTATCAATAATCATCCCATTCTGCATAAAACAACTAGCTTCCATCCTGCATGGCAATTCTCAACAACATTCCCATGGCAACCATGCCATGTCAAGGAACCTTTTGACCTCACACTCAGATCAAAGCCACCTGCCACTAGTGATGTGGGCAGGGTAAATACCCAGTGGGAAGGTAAATATAAATTGGGTATTTACCCGGGTATATACCCAGTGGTCGTTTAAATACCCAAAATGAGGGTATTTTCAGTTTTTTGAGCTTTGTACAACACTTTTTGATGTGTTGATGAAGTGTTGGACAAACAAAGACTGAAACACAGGTATTTGAAGCTCTAAAATGAAATCAGGAACTATATTGATCCATCAAAACTAAAGGAAGGAAAATGGACGTCCGGGTATTTTTGGGTATTTATAGTTTGGCACTGTAACGTTGTCTTTAAGTGTATTTTCCTTAAATTAAAGTAAAATATTGGATAAAACCTTTTGGTTGTTTTGTGTTTTAAATTTTTAATAACTATAATTATAATAAAAGATTCAATTTGATTCGACCCAAGTTGTAGCCTACTTGTACTACTCAATTGATATTTTCCATTGCAAATTGGAATATAGGCCTAAGCCTAAGGAGATTCATTATGTATGAATAGTCTAATACATTTGTTAAGCTTCATTAAACCTAAGTAAAGTAAGGCCTCTATTTTTTTAGAACGTTTTTAGTGTAACTGTTAATTTTCTATTTACTAGTCTTTTTGGTTATTTGATTATTTATTTTATAACTGTTCTGAAAAACATATACAGTGTGTTGAAAACTGTATATTACACCTTTTGTAGAACTTGGCCAATGCTCGGAATAAATTTCCCCCAACTTTTATCTCAATGTTTGGAAAAAGGCCTAGTTCAATTCTAACCCTGATATTTTCAGGTTATAACTATTGAATTGTATCTCCTGATCTAATTCCCAATTCTGATTAAATTTAATTTTATTAACTATCTAATGTTGTTACATTTCTAAAAAGTTAATGTAGAATAGTTTGCATACCGGGACCCTTTTTTTTAAAACCCAAATTGGGTATCTACCCGAATATATACCTTGGGTATTTACCCCGATTTATAAATACCTGTGTATTTTACATCACTGCCTGCCACTTACTGATGGAACAACACAACGAATCTCTGTGCCACAACACATAAGATTCTCCATGGTGCCCCACCAACAGGTGGCCACGGCTGGCAACTTGATAAAAATAAAAATAACTAAATACCAACAAAACACACCAAAAAAAACTAAAAACTAAAAGAAATCTCTGTAACCTACTACAAAAGTTCCGTTACACTTCTTTCTATCCTGTTATCATTATCATTGTCTTACTTTTATCTGGCGGCTTTGGTGGCGTAGTTGGTAGCATGCTGAGCTTCTATGCCCAAGGTCGCGGGTTCAAACCCGAGTCATAGATTTATGGCATGAAAAAGATCCATCCACTAACTACACTTGTGTGAAGCCAAAATTTGTAGGTTAGAATTGATAACGCTCTATTAGTTCGTACATTTGTCGCCAGGTGCTGACTGCGATGCCATCTAGTAGCCAAGTCCGCAAGTTAGGTGTCGTGGATGGTAGCATTCGGTAACAAAAGTAGGAAATACTTGAAATTACTGTCTGCAGTCCTTCCTTGAATTAAAACAGATAACACACACTAATACAACCATCACAATAAACACCAGTTACCAGACAGATTCTACACACACCCCAAGTACACGAGGCTACATGACCGCGCTGTCGCAGCCCCTAAACTGAGAAACCAACCAACCAACCTTACTTTTCTCTACACTGATTTTCATTTTCCATTTCTCCATATTTTCCTTCAGCACATCGAGCTGTTGTTGGACCACATTCTCATTCCCTCCCGAAATCAGAACATCATCAGCAAAGAGGATTATGTTCATTCTTGTACCTGAGAATGCTTCCTTTGTTGCCTTTAGTATAAATGGCAATGGTGAGAGTACACTCCCTTTTTTACACAAGTATACTTAATAATACTACAGATCTGTTCAAATTATTAAGAATCAATACACAAATTTCCACCATTTTTATATATATTTCAAGATTGCTGTTCAAGAAAGGGAATTTGCTTGTCAGATTGTTGGTGTAATACACAATAACAGTTCCCATTCGATTTATGGATTCATTCAAGATGTTGGCAACTCTGCTTTGACCTTCAGCTGTTTTATTTTCAAAGGAGAGTCACTCACTGCTCTGTGTCAGAAATTAACAGCTTAAGACAATGAAACTTTGAGGTTATGGCCTTTGTTGGAGCAATATATTGTTAAAAGAGAGTTGCTAGGAAGCTAGTTAGTAATTCTTGTTTTAAGGGGCAGAAGAGCTAGGTCATCTGCCTCTAAGTGTAGCTATTTCTCAGCATTAATTTCAAAATGTTATTATAAAATATAATTAAATCGTTAATCCCATCAGTCATTCACTGCCGTGCACAGTAAAATCGGATTGTGTTTCGATAATGGGGATAAACCAAGACATTTATTCACGTAAAGTTGCAGTTTTTGATGCTCTGCCGGAAGAAGGAATATTTAATTTAAAAGAAAGTGCTTGAGTCTAATAATTTGAACATATCTGTACTACACCAAACAATACAAATAAAAGATATAACTATTCAATTGTTGTACATGTTTCGGCTTGACAATGTAGCCTTTTTCAGCTATAAGTTCAATTAAGAATATTAATTAAGATATCAAGAATATTAATTAAGATATCGTTGTGTCAAATCTATAAATCACAGATTACAAAGAACAATTATTTGCTCTGACTAAACCTCAGAAATAATTATTAAAAGAAATGGATAACCTTACAAAGAATGAATTAAAATATATATAATTCACAATATTATTTATTTGTATAATTATAAGTATAGACGAGGCTAAACACCAAATTGAAGAACGTGGGTCTATTGCAGCAAAAGTAGGACTTCAAATTTCATTTGAAAAGACTGAAATAATGGCATCCTTTGATGTGGAAACACAAGCTATTACATCGTTGATTAACAATAAAGAAATTAAAGTTGTACATAAATTTAAATATTTAGGGGAGATTATAACATGGAATTTGAATGAGAAAGCATCAATTGAAAATAGAACAGTGTAGTTAAGACAAGCGCAATATATTACTTGGTCTAAATACCAAAAAAAAAAAACCACTCTCCATAAATGCCAAATTACGACATTACGATTCAGTTATTAAACCGGAAGCAATATATGCTTGTGAAACACTTTTCAAGTTAAACACTCGATCAGTTACTGACACATTACAGAAGACTGATAGAAGAATTCTCAGAACTATAATTAATAAAAAACTACAGGTGGATGGTCAATGGCATCTATTACCAAATGAAGTGGTTTATAAAGAATCTGAGTCTATAGTCGATACTATGCGAAAAAGGTGAATTGCTTTTTTCTTTGTCATATCTCACACCTGCCGGATACCAGAAAATTAAAAGTATTATTTAATTATTTTTTCAAAAGTAAAACAAAGAACTCTTGGTTTATGGAAATTCAAAATGATCTGGATGAACTCGGCTTGACAATGTCCCAAATTGCTAACAAAGATGAGAAGAATATCTTGAAAAACAAGAACATCCGACTTCCCTTAAAAACCTTTACCCGCAAAACTTATACCATAAGCGATGCAGAGAGAGCGGCAAGGTCAACTAGAATGAAAATGTTTTGGGAAAAGAAGAAAAATAAGAAGCTGAATCTTTAATACTGTTTTTGAGACATGTGTACACTTGTTTTGGTTATGTGCTCCAATGAGGGCGTAACATATGTAAATAAATAAATATAAGTAGCATATTAAAATGAAGTGCTGAAATGTAAAATCCTAATGTTGTATTCATCAAAAAAGCTGAAAAAACATGTTGCCAATCTTTTGAATATTGTACTGCTTTATTAGGTTTTTAAATTTTAGAATTTCAGAAAAGATGGTATATTGGCTTTCACGGCCAGTGAATTACGACTCAGCAATTTTTCTAGGTTTATGCCGTGTCTTGTGTGGGGTTTCGCCTAGGACACCACGCTGGCTTATCAGCGGGCTCTTGGTGTCCCCTCCCGGACCCCTACAGGAGTAGCATCTTTTTGGAAGCCTTCATAGAGAGGTTATGGCTACTTGAGCTTTTAGTTCTCGCAGTAAGGAGATGCAGGTGCGCTTCATAAGAAGGGTTATAGCTAGAGGTGTTAGAAAGTGTTGTTATTTTTTTGAAGATTTGTTGATTTAAAATTCAAAAGGTGGTGTTTTGTGTTTTTATTATTTTTTCGGGGGATGACATGTTAAAATTTGGAAAGCGATAAGGTTTGTACAATAAGTGCATTTAAAAATATAAACAATTAATAAAACAAAGTAAAAAACAAAACAGCAGGGTAAAACGTTAAACATGGCTATGGAAGAATGAGATAATACTTATATGGAAGTCACATTTTTATTTTACATTCACCATCTCGAAACACATTTCAGTGAATACCTTTTTCAGTTTTATCCAAATACTGCGGTGAAATCACTGGAAGTAGATCATGGTTAATGTCTCAGCATTTGCAGCTGTCAATTTTCGCCTCCTATCACTTACTATGAGACTGTATTTCGAAAATGACCTTTCAGAATCCACATTTGAACAAGGATACCACACACACTTTAATGCAGCTGTTGCATAGTCTTGGTGAGCAGGCCTTAATCCCATGAGGATCTCTGGAACATTCACATTATCTTCATGACGCAGTTGGTTCTTGATTGCAGTCAGGTAAATGCTGTGAGCCTCTAAAAACTGTTGAGACTCCATCTTCGTAAGAAATGGGGCATTCTTCTTAAATTGGAGCAGTTCTGTGGGAGATACGTTCTTAGGTGCATGCCGAGGATCAAACAATGACCCGATGGCTTCTACAGTCTTCCTGGCTGGATCCGTGGTCCTTAAAGTCCTGACTTTCACTAGAGCTGACTGGGCAACACACGTAAGCTTGGACTTAACCTTTATCTGCATCTTTTGAGGAAGCTGTTCCAAGTTCTGGAGGATCGTATGATTGAACATTCCACTATCGCCTAATAGCTAGAGCTTTACCTCAAGGTCATCTAGCTTCCCAGCCAGTAAGTGAATTGTTGGGTACTTAGATCCCTCCAAGAAATTAAGCAAGTCCATAAGAGAGGCACCAACAACAGAAACATACAATGCTTGTAATTGTATAAATTGTATTGTTGAAGTCGATGCTTGTTGGAAAAATTTGACCCCAGAATTTGAATCTTCCAATGTTTTGAAAAATTCTACCAGATCTTCCACATGCGTGGCCATATACATTGCAGCCTTAAACCATGAATTCCATCTTGTACATACAGGCATTGGGAAAGCTAGAATTTCATTCTCTTTTTCTGTGTTTTCATATTTCTCCCTTAGAAATGCAACGTAATTGCTTTTTCTTTTTCGCGTATTTAAAAAGGCATTCTTTGTCTTTACTATAGACATGTTCAATTCGTCCAGCTCGTTTTCAAATACGCAGCCGATAAGATTGACTTTATGAGCCCAGCACTGGACATGACTTAATTCTTCAATCAATCCTTGAAGAGTAGTTACACATTTTGTCATGTAGCGTGCTGAGTCCGTAACTACTGCCACTACACGCTCCCGTTCAATTTCATAGGAATTCAAAGTGTCTAATATCGCATTGGAGCAATTTACGCTATTGGCAGAATCTAGAACAACAGAGGCAGCCAGATGGGTGTTCATTTCAGTTGATGGTACTGATGGACGAAAAAGAATGTTGAAAACACACCTACCATTCTTGTCAGTTGTTTCGTCACATAGCAGAAACACGTCTTTGTTTTTTATATCTTCCCTAATTTCTTCCCTCCTTCTTTCGTCAATCATGGGGATGTATTTCTGACGAATCTGATTTGCTGATGGTAAATCTCCACTTCCGCGAATGTACTTATTAAACCAAGTACGGATAGCAGGATTGTCTAGTTTCTCTACTGGTATATTAGCTTTCACAAACGCAGTAGTAGTGTCCAAAATAAACTCTTCTTTCATATCCTTCACACGACTAGCATTTGATAATGTTTCTTTCAAGGTGGCCACTCTAGGAACACTAACTTCAAGACGCGAATTTTCTCGGCGTTTTGAATGCTTCTCCGATTTGCAATGTTTGTCTAATGCATCTTTCCTGCGATAATCTAACCGACAATCACAATATTTGCACATAAGAATGCCACAAGAAATTATAAATCCTTCATTCTTATATTCTTTAAGTCTGTCTGTGGCAGAAACAGCTATCTTCGGCATTTTTAAACTCAACTGAGCGATGCCCAGTAACAAACACTGTTATCACACGGTTGACTGTAGTCACACGCCAGTATAAATTCGTAGCCACACGCAAAATTTATTTCTGAATTCGTGTCATAATATTTAAATTACGTCGCGTCTCATCTTGCTGTACTGCTAAATTCGGAACTAATACGACGAACACGTGGTCGCCAACTGATTCACGCAAATAACACACTAGCTTCGATGATAACGCACAATTTGCGCACTTTTTATTAAATTATATAGAATTCTCTACTATAATTTACACTCGCTACCGATGTAACAGGAGGCAAACGTAGTTTACATTATGAACAACTATCACATAACCTTTTGGAGGTAGTCGGCCAAACTATTCACGCCGCGATATAACAACTGTTTACCACAGCGCTAAAATCCAACGAGTAACGAGAATATCGACAGTATATCGTAATATGACGTATATCGTAGTATTACCCCTCGCGAAACTATACAATCGATCATTCTCTCGAATTGAACACCAACCAAATTCGATTATCGGCTTGTGGACAAAAATGTTCGGATTGGTGGGGGGAAAAAAATATGAAAATTTGTTTTTATTTCGCAGATTGCGGTATTTGTGGTGTTATTCACAAAATTCGCGTTATTTCGTGATTTAATTTCACTCCTGGGCGGCACGAAACATGTAAATACGTGAAAATAAAACATCCTAACCTCTAAATATGACTTTTCGTTTTATCGCGAATTAACAAAAACTAACACCTCTAGTTATAGCGCGCAGTTGACTACTCCAGTGGGGGTCCGGGCGGGTACACCAAGAGACCGCTCATGAGCCAGCTTGGTGTCCTAGGCGAAACCCCACACAAGACATGGTACAAACCTAGAAAAAATGCTGAGTTTTAGAACTTCATTTTAATTAGATACTCATAATTATTGGTTGGCACCTAAGTATTCAACACATTAAGCTTCAGGCAACCTCATTTCTTACCAAAAGCAGTACAACATTCAAAATTACCACAAAGCATCGGCAAAGTATTTCTTTTTCAGCTTTCTTAAGCATTGCGGGTTTGGTAGTGTTTTGTAGAGCTATTTTGTCTGGTGTGTGTCTGCCTTGCAACGGACCTTTCAAAAACTTTAAGCAATATTTTTCTTACACTAGTAAATCGTTTACGAAGGTCCAATCTATCACCACATCAACGGACTGAATCCATATCTATACACTTTGTATATTGAAGGTTTTACAGCCTTTTTTGGGTGTTCTTTAGAGCCTTCATTTTGGTGACAAAATTGTCATGAAGGCATGTTTTTATTATGCAAGAAAGTTTATTCCAGAGAGATTGTAAAACCTGGATTGGTATATCATTCACACAGGTGGACTGGGTTCGATTCTTTGCTAATATATGTGAGATGTCCTGTCTAGTGGTTTGGATTGCATTCAAAATGGAGATCCTGTGGCTTATGATCGTTATCATCAATTTCCATTTTCCAGCCTGGGCCGGGTCACAGCTAACATGAACCCCCCCCCACTGTCCACCATCCTTCCTCAACCACTGAACTCCACTCCACACTCACACTGTCCTTGACCAAATCCATCCACCGTACTCTAGGTCTTCCTCGTCCTCTCTTTCCAGTCATCCGTCTCTCCATCACTTGTTTCAGCATTCGTTCATCATTCATCTTTTATCACATAGGCATACCATCTCAATCTGTTTTGCTCCAGCTTATCATTCTGCTTTTGTACATTCACTTCCTTTCCAATGTCTTCATCTCTCACTAACTCCCATGCAATCAGTGCATAACCGTGCGAATAGACACACGGCACAAATGCTCCAGATACCTCATCACAGAACCGAAAAATGCAATGGTTCATTCCGTATTTCAGCTAGTATTCTCTGGAATAAATATAAATTGCGCCAGTATTCAGGACTTCATATCAGAGCGATAAAACACTCCCTTCATTGTAATCTATCAGCTATACAATTATCATGTTCAAGGTGAACGGATGTAATAACAAGAACTTCTATTGTCAACTGTATGTTTAGGTTAAGTTTTTTCTTTCTTCATTTATTCTATTATATTTAACCAGCCTCTGAATGAAGGGAGCTGCATAAAGAGGCTTTGTAGCCTCAGTGGCCTGTATAAGAGAAACAATAAATTCAAATTCTATCTCTCCTTGTCTTCTTTACCATACTCCTCAGGAATTCCATTTCGGCTTCCTGTATTCTACTTTCATCTCTCATGGTATTCGGCCAAGTTTCTGCTCCATACGCCATTATTGGTAAGTAATAGGTCTTGTACATCACTTCTTTGCTTGCCACGGTGGGTGAGTGGTTAACGTGTGGGTCTACTAACCTCAAGCTTGCAGGTTCGCTCCTGGCCGTGGTAAGTGATTTTTGAAAGGCGGCAAAAATTACGATGTTGGCATGTTAAAGAACCCATTTGAATTCAGTAGACCGTGTTCATAATGGCAAAATTAATCTCGGGAGTTTCTGCCAAAACCAAGTTCCTAATTTCTCTACTTTTAGCGCTATAGTGTTTCGTAGTGCTTCAAGGAACTACGAAATTTGACATGCAAGCTACCCTCTGGGTATCAAATAACAAAGCTTGCACCCGACACCCAAGGCCATACAATATTATATTATTATTATCACAACAGCTAGAACCACCTTTGACATGGTCTGAAGTAGAAGATGCTCTGAAATCTATGGCTAAAGTAAAATCAAGTGGACACTAAGTGAATGTAGACATGATAAACGCTGACGGAATTCATGGGACCCAGTGGTTATACAGGGTGTTACAGGGCATTTGGAATGACAATAAGATCCCCGAGGACTGGACTAAGGGTGTAATAATACCCTTATTTAAAAAGGGAAACAGAAAGAAGTGTGAAAATTATCGTGGAATCACACTTCTGTCACACAGATTAAAGATTTTAGAAAAAATAATCGAGAAAAGGTTACAGAGACATCTAGAAACCTTATTAGAAAAAGAACAACATGGTTTCAGACCTGGACGAAGCACTACCGATTTAATCTTTGCCGTAAGAATGCTTATTGAAAAACACCAAGAAAAAGGTAAGGACCTCTTTATGGTCTTTCTAGATGTCGAGAAAGCCTATGACAGTATTGTACGGTCAAAAATGTGGGAATGACGGAATGTACCAGGAACATTAGTCAACAAAATAAAAATGCTGTATGAAAACAAAAAGGCCTGCATACGAATAGGCAATGGAGAGAGAATTGGTTCACAACACGTAGAGGAGTGAAATCTAATTGATTATTATCCGCCCTTTCAATACAATTTAAATTTTTATTTCTACAGATACATGTTTCGAGATGCAATCGTCCCTTCTTCAGCCTGCCTAAATAACATTAAAACACTTTCTTATTATAAAAACATGATAAAACATGAAGAAATGTACACACTCCTATATGCTATTACATTGTATTGAACCATTCTAACATATTATATTTACATGCGTATGTATGGTGGTTACTTAAAAAAAAACATTTATACATAAAAACATTGGAAAATATTATTATGGGTGGCTATGAGCAACATGATGAAGAAGAGGAGTACAACAGGGCTGCTCTTTGTCACCCTTACTGTTCATTGTTGTAATCTTTTTGACTTTTAAAGTCGCACATTTTTCCGTATTGACAGAATGTAATAATTAACAAAGTTTTTATGGTTCCGCCTAGTCAATACTTGTTTTATTAGAGATTTTATCGTGACATCATCACTTGTCTTTACGTATGTTGGGACATGTTTCGGTGTCTAGTAACATTGACACCTTCATCAGCCTACGGTTATTGGCAACACACAATGACATTAAAATAATTATTAAAACAACACACAGATAACTAAAATAACACTTTAAAAAGTTTTTTTAAAACACTGTCATAATGAAAGTTCAATTAAAAGTCTTAGAAAAAGGCTTGGTGCACTGTTTTGGTTTCCAATGTCCTGCTTCCGATAATAACCTCCGAAAACCAGCAAGAGGTGACCATACATAACTGGAAAAGAAATCCCTGTGTGAACTATGATAAGTATTAAAACCAAAAAAGTGGAAAGCTAACCAAAGAAAAAGTGGAAAAATATATGAAAAAGGAGTGGTGAACTTACGGTGTAGTTGTGGCAGTGAGAAATCGGGCCGTACTGAGGCATACGGAGACTGTGCAGTACTGATATGGAATAGCTTGGGGGAAGCGGGCGAGGCTTCAGTCGAGAGGGGTGGGGGGAGGGTAAGTATACTGGCAATTTTGGAGGACAGGAGCGGGATGGGGGTATGGGGTTGAGGGGTGGAATGAGCGGATTTGTAGATCCTCGATTAAATGATAAATTAAGGTGGTTTGTATTTAACTCTGTAATTAGTTAAGGTCTCAAAGAGTACATTGTTATTTTCAAAGTTGATCTCATTGATATTGGTTAGGGGGTCTGTTCTTTGGGCAAAATCTATTTCGATTTCTTCCAATATGTTCATTGTGATACCTTTCTTAGCAAGATGCAGGATGCTCATGTCTTTGTTGATGTCAGTGAATTCATGTTTACTGTCCTTCATGTGGTTGGCCATAGCGGAGAATTTATTTTTCCACTTTTTCTTTGGTTAGCTTTCCACTTTTTCGGTTTTAATACTTATCATAGTTCACACAGGGATTTCTTTTCCAGTTATGTATGGTCACCTCTTGCTGGTTTTCGGAGGTTATTATCGGAAGCAGGACATTGGAAACCAAAACAGTGCACCATGCCTTTTTCTAAGACTGTTAATTGAACTTTCATTATGACAGTGTTTTAAAAAAACTTTTTAAAGTGTTATTTTAGTCATCTGTGTGTTGTTTTAATAATTATTTTAATGTCATTGTGTGTTGCCAATAACCGTAGGCTGATGAAGGTGCCAATGTTACTAGACACCGAAACATGTCCCAACATACGTAAAGACAAGTGATTATGTCACGATAAAATCTCTAATAAAACAAGTATTGACTAGGCGGAACCATAAAAACTTTGTTTATTATTACATTGTTGTAATGGACGAAATCTTGAAGAAACTTAAAGAAGAATTGCATGGAAATGACACCAAAGCCCTGGTATTCGCGGATGATGTTATGATTTGGGGTGAAAGTGCAGAAGAGTTGCAAAAAAATCTCGAGATTTGGAATAAGTAGTTTGAGGAATATGGGCTTAAAATCAGTCAGAATAAGACTGTGGCTATGGCAAAAGGATCAGGGTGTACTAGTACAAGCATCTACCTCAACAACCATCAACTTCAAAATGTTGACCAATTCAAATATCTTGGCAGCACTTTGAGTTTGGACAATAGCAGCAAATGTGAGATAACCAACAGAACAAATAATGTAGCAATCTTTTACAACCAAGTCAGAATACTACTGTGGGATAACAAAGTACCTATACGGTGTAAACATATATTATTTAAACCATACTACATACCCATACTGACTTACACACTTGAAACATGTACCCTTTCTAAAAGAGATAACAGTACACTTAAGGCATCCGAAATGAAGTTTGTGCGTACCATGCTTCAGAGGACAAGAAAGGATAAAGTAAGAAATGAAATAAATCGTGCAGAAGCAGGTATTAACACCACAGTAACGGAGACCTTACAGAGGTCTCGTCTGAGGTGGTATGGACATATCCAACGGATGAAAGATAAACAAAATGCAAAGGCATACTTCAATCTGAACATCAAAGGAAGAAGATGTGTTGGAAGACCTAAAAGAAAATGGATAGACCAGATTAAGGGTGACTTGGCAGACAAAGGGCTGGATTGGGAGAGCACTCATGACATGGTGTCCACAGAATTTTCAATGTCAATTTTTCTGACTTTTCCTGACCATTATCCAACAAAATTCCTGACTCGTGAAATCATCGTAAAATCGGGAAAAAGGTTTATTGAGCAAACAATTTTTTTATTATTTTTATTTGCAGCCTCCACCATCCCCCTAGCTGCCCAACGCCCGCCTCTTTATTCATTTAAAATACAAAATAAAGTAAATTATAATGCAATCTACTATATAAAGCTCAAATACCACTCACTGACTGACTCACTCATTCATTCATCACGAAATCTCAGAAACCACCGAACGGATTGGAATGAAATTTGGTATCCAGCTTCCTCAAGGGCCGCAAACGCCCACTAAGAAAGGATTTTTGGATATTCAGGTTCTAAAGGGGTGTTAAGGGGGTAGACCTGCATTTCATTGAATAGCAATATCTCCCGATTGGTTTCATTGGGGGATGTGATACTCGGCATATAAACTCATCATTAAAAATAAGAAGACACGTGTCTGAGGGTTTTTCGATGTGGTGTATATTATGAGGTGAAAGGGGTGAAAAGTGGGGGTTGAAGGATTCCTAATGGAGCGTGTATCTCTTAAACGACATAGGCGAGGAGTTTGGAACTCAGCCGAAAAAAATCAGCATAAAAAATAACTAAACAGGTGTTTGACCGTTTTTTCATAAATCCAATTTAAGGGGCCCATGGGGAGGGGTGAAATTATGTGGGAGGGGGGGAAACGTAATATGTCTGAGTGTAAAATTATACATGGCCTATGTTGTAGACAATAACACATTACATCTTTTTTGTCTCTTGCTATTTCATCATACGACGAATACTTAGGGAGTTATTAATGATTTTGTACTTTTTGGCCGGAATTTTCTAAGTCCCAGGAATGACATAAAAATCGATTCGAATGAAATTTCAAAAAATAGTTTTTTTAATACTTTTATTATATTTTTCACGTCTTTTAGGGTCCGAAACCAACATGATATTTTGATGTTTTTTTTCGTCCCATGCATTTTTGGTTTCAGGTGATAGAATTATTTTCCACTAGGACCGATGCTTATCTATCTATATAACTAATGTTATAACGGGATTCCAAATGTTATTGCGGGCGAAGCCGCGGGTAACAGCTAGTAATACATAAATCAAAGTACTCTGATCTGCGTGCAGGACAGTCGTTCAATACATAATACATGTCTCTCAAAAATAATTGAAGGTTCCACTTTACAGAATGCATTCCTGCTCCATTGACAACGTAAAGGCCGCAAACACCAAGGTTAACGAGTTGTTTGCCATCTGCATTATCTTCTATTATTTGGTCGTTGAATTTTTTTATGAAACTCAAATTTACATTCGGTCCATCCATAGACACCTGTAAGAGGAGAGTTTCCCTGGTTGAAAGCCTCTATTAGTCTTGAGCTGTTGCATGTCCCATAAAGATGATGTTGAAATATCTGGTGTTAACTTTATTGCTGTTGATATCAAATTAATGCACAAATGGGTCCATCTGACCTCGCTGAACAACTTTGTTCAATGCCTCATCAAAACAGATAACATTATCACATGAAAGAATTTCATCTTGCAGTAAAATATGAAAGTATGGAGCTAATCTATAATTGATGACATATGAACATTTCGTCTTCCCCAACTGAAATTTTGTTGTAATTGCACTATCAGGAAATATTTCCCTAATTGTTTCTGAAATATTTTCACAAGAATTAAGAGACTTTATTTTGGACGACATTAAGGGCCCACTTTGTTTCGGCATTTGTGACTTCATCTTTATAACAGAAAGATTCTACAGATGTCACAGTTCCTGAAGTAGAACTTGAAGGAGTTAATATGGTTAATATAAAATTCCTGACTTTCTAATACTTTTCGCCATTTTTTCCTGACTCGCGTTATTTTTTTTCACTTTTTCCTGACTTTTCCTGACCAACAACAAAATTCATGACTTTTCCTGCCTGTGGACACCATGCATGAAGACCAACTATTCATGGATAGAATGAAATGGAAAGGACTCGTTCACAGCACCCGGGTGACTGGAGCTGTTTAAGATGATGATGATGATGATGATGATGATGATTATCACTTCTTTAGTGGTATGTCTTTATCACAAATTAAACTCCTGTTGATAGAAACATTGTATTCACTTGTTGATCTCCATATGCAATCTTGCATTTTCCACCAATTTACTTCCTAAATATTTGAAGTGCTCTCAAATTTTAACAATCCCTTTTCCTTCATTTCTTCCTTTTGTCATTAGACCTACCATTGTCTTATTTTTCTCTACACTGATTTCAATTTCCCATTTCTCAATATTTTCCTTATAATTGTGAGATAAAAGGTAATGGAACACTACACTGAGCGATACGACAGCGGTGAAAGGGAGATGGTTTAATATTGCCAACCAGAGCTATGGTACCTGTATGTTCTTGCACCTACCTTGTACACTGCTTTAAATGAGCGTTCCATCAGGCTGGGAACTCCTGGAAATATGTACACGTTCTTGACGGAAATGCTAGGAAACAGAACTTGTCTGCCACGCAACTCATCAAACCCGTAGTTGAGTTTAGCTGAGGCGGGAACCTACAACAGAGCAATGTGAGAAGTATGGTCAACAGTCTAGAAAACCTGTCACTCATGTCTCTATTAAAATATGAAAAGTCCAATATTTTTGGAATTTAAACAGATTTCAGAAATTGGAATTTTCGACCGCAATGTCATGTAATGCAAAAATAGTGCAAGCCATGTGCTGTAGATGGAAGTTGGAGAATTATAGTTGTCGATTAATTTAGGGGCTTTGCGACATCTTGGTCATGTAAGCCTGTGTACTTGGGTGAGCTCAATGTTATTAGACTCCATATTGGAATTTGTTAGGTCCGTATTGACAGTAAAATTACTATGACAAATATTAAGGAACACCGTCAATCAATCATCTTCCTAGCGTTTGTCCCGATTTGGAGCAGGGTCCGCTACTTTACATGCCAATCTCCATTTCTGTCGGTCAAGGGCATATACATATACTCCATACACACGGTATTCTGGATATTCAGCTTCAGTCCAATCTCAGCCAGCCTCGTATTCCACTCCTGCAGTTTCTCTTCAAGAATATTGCGTACTTCTGCAGCCAATAAGAAATCATCAGCATACAGAAGCGTGCTAGTACTATGACAAATATTAAGGAACTCCGTCAATCAATACTATGTAATTATAAAATTTTACAAATTAGGGTACATGTTTCGAGCTACAACAAGCCCTTCTTCAGTCCTATCACATCAAATATATTCATGCAGGATCACCAACATATCAACAAACATTTCGTCATAGATGACATAAAAATTTTAATTTTTAAATATTATTATTAATATTTGTCATAGTACTTGGGTGAGGGTGAGATTTGCTTGATAACCTGTTTTATTGTGATGAATATATTAGTGTTGATAATATGATGAAAATTATTGTTTTAAGGGCTTAATATCTAGGTTAACGGCCCCTTAATCATTTGGGTGAAAGTTATAATGAATGAGAATGGCATGAAACCTACAACTAAAACTAACTACTGACTTACCAACAAAATTACATATTAGCAAAAGAAATCATTAAAAAAAGGAAGGAAAAGATAAGAAATAAGTCAGTGGAAAAAGGAAAAAAAACAGACTCGGTTCTGGAATCCAGCCGTGAGCCCTTGAGGGTGTAGCACTATCCAGGGTGCACCAGAAGTGGTGGGGCTACACACACCCTGCCTCCTTGAGGGCCTTGTGCAGAAGGCAGGAGATATCATGAAAAGAGAAAGAAGACTGACCCCTCCAAGAATGAGGGGATCAGGAAAGCTGAGACAAGGGCCAATTAAGGCAGGAATGTGAAATACTCCCTAGGCCTCGTATAGCCTAATACCATTAAATGTTCTCGAAAGAGAATCAAAATGAGTATTGTCCGTTGAGCCATTATAATTAACACAAAAAGTGAAGAGCCTGATTGGCACGCTGGGGCGAAACGCTAGCAATGTGTTGAGTTATGCTGAACATTTTTATCACTTTTTGTGTTAATTATAGTGGCTCAACGGACAATACTCATTTTGATTCTCTTTCGAGAACATTTGATTGTATTCAATGCCAAAGCAAGGTTTATTGTTTTTGGAAGTGGAGTTTTTGACTCCCGTGGTGCACTGGCATGCTCGTGACGTGGCCACATATGTGGCGAGGCATCTTGCATGGATTTCTCAGTGTGTATCTGCTACGCGTCTTGGTAGGTGTGCCTTTACCAACTGAAGAGCCCGATTGGCATGCTGGGGTGAAACGCTAGCAATGTGTTGAGTTATGCCGGACATTTTTATCACTTTTTGTGTTAGCCTAATACCGTTGGGGTTGGAAGAGAACAAGTGTTAACCAAGGGAGGCCGACAGGAAGGATAACTGAAAGGAGCCCGGCACACGTAAGTGGAAGCAATGCTGGACTCAACTGGGGTCGCGTGGTTGCCAACCGACGTCCCACAAGTTGTGAGCCCCTGGGGTGTGTATCAGAGTGTGCGTGAATTTGTAATTCAGATGAGAATTGGGAAGGAGGCGGCCATGGCCTAATAAGGTAGGCACTGTCCTGGCATTTGCTTGGAGTAGAACTGGGAAACCACGAAAAACCACTTCCCGTATGTCGGAGGTTGGAATCGAACCCGCCTCTTCTCAGTTTTGCCTCACGAGGCTGAGTGTACCCCGTTCCAGCCCTCACAAGGGAAGTATCAGGTAAGACAGGTCGAAACTTATCTTGCAACTTTATGGACGCAATCGTTGTACTATAAGAGGACAACCTGCAGAAAATCTGCCTCCCGATGCTTAAGAAATGTAAGAAGTTTACCAGATAAGAGTATATACATTTTCTTTTACCTTCCTTTAATTTATAAGTTGATTCTGTACTTTCAGCTGTGATGTTATGAATATGCATGAAGTACAGTACTCTACCAGATTATATTTTTCATTATTCTATTATCTCTCACCAGAAAAGTACTACTGTATATACTGACCTTTAAGGTACAGTACTGTAGTAGTCACTGTTAACATTCTTAGTGCCAAGCCATTTCCTGAAATACTTGCCAAGAACGTATGGTGTCCACGGAATTTTCAATGTCGATTTTCCTGACTTTTCCTGACCATTTTTCAACAAAATTCCTGACTCGTGAAGTCATCGTAACATCGGAAAAAAGGTTTATTTAGCAAACAAATATTTTTTAAAATTTACAGCCTCCACCATCCCCATAGCTGTCCAACGCTCGCCTCTTTATTCATTTAAAATATAAAATAAAGTTAATTATAATGCAATAATACATAAATCAAAGTACTTAATAACCTAAAAACTATACGGTAGTGAATTCACACAACCTTAATACGATAAAATAAGTTGTTTTTCAGTCTTAAAAATCTTTCTAATCTTAATGCATCACTTGACTTAGGCATCTCACAATTATTCTTTCTTGTGTTTTTCCAACGGCTGAAGTTTTCTTTAAAAGTCCTCTTCTTCATATTGAGACTTTAATCTTAATTTTTTTCTCTCATCTTCTAGTTTTTTAATCTCCCCCCTGCCTCACTGACAAAATAATTTTTTGAGAAATGGGTATGCTACATTACGTACACCTCCATAGTTAAGGATTGCATCATAAACCTTTGTGATACGAGTGTCTGAGATTAGTTGAACTAGTAACATCAAAATATGGCTGTAAAACATAAAGTAATCCATGGTTAATATAAAATTCCTGACTTTCTAATACTTTTCACCATTTTTTCCTGACTCACGCCATTTTTTCACACTTTTTCCAGACTTTTCCTGACCAAAAACAAAATTCCTGACTTTTCCTGCCTGTGGACACCATGGAACACCAAGCCTTTTTCAATGGTCATTTAGATTATTCGGGAAAAAATCATAAATATCGCATTTTCAACGATAGAATCATTATTTTTGCTTTGTTTTATAACCGGTACCTCATTCTTTCATACATTACTGTATGTTCATAAAAGTAAATACTCCATCTGCTGTAAATCTTTTTAATTGAGGTTATTCTGTAATAAATTGTTCAATTTTCTTCAATTTCTTTTTGGAAAAAAACAGTTTTAAGCCTAAATTAAGGACACCTAAGAGTCATATTCAAAGAAACACTATGTTTCCAGCTGTATAAAGTTCTTAGATACATCTATAGGCAGAAAACTTCAACAAGAAGAAAACAACTGTATCGCAATTCAGTCGGCTGTGGACTGCCTGTCTTAGTGGCACTAAATACAAACACAAACCAATCGCATAACGGACTTCGAAGAAAGAAAGTAAACACTGTACAGGCAAACTTGGAACCTCACCTTTCCAACAGTATGAAATAATCACGGACATACAGCATGTCTACAGAATAAATGATGATCAGAGTACCGATTCAATCGGCTTCGGCACTTAAGGCGCGAGCCGATCTGATCGGCACGTGGCACTCTGAGGGTTAACAAAACCTCATTATAACAATAACCCTGCTATAACAAAATCATTTTCATGGACTCATGAATATTGTTCTATCGAGGTTTCACTGTATTACATTGGGTTACATTTTACACACATGTACTTGAATAAGTTTTCTTCAGGGGCGCACCTGAAAAATAATTCCCAGGGGGATAGTTGAACTACAGGGTGGGCGGAAAGTAACTGGGTATTATTAAATGGCTGTTTAAAAGTTTAGTATTGATGGAATAATATTGGAAATAGCGGAAACATACAGAACATTAATTAGGATAGTGATTTTTTCATGCCGCATTTTACCAACGGTGGCCGCGAGAGGCGGTACACTCAACAATAACAAAGATGGCCGATCGCCTGACAGTAAGAGAACGAGCGCAGATTGCTTCGAGCTATGAGGTGTGGAATTCGATCGTTCTTTGTCTATCAGCACAATTGCCATTACTGGGTGGCACAGGATCCTGAAGTTACGATGGAGAAGATACAGTCTCGTCCAAAGGTGAGCGTGTGGTGTGGAATAACGGCAACAAAAGTCATCAGCCCATATCTCCAGCGTGACACAATTAACAATTAACGGGGAACACTACCTTCAAATGCTTCAGGTAGCGTTTTGCCCACGATATCTGGATGGGAAAATACCACCGAGATTATCTTCATGTGCACCGCCTCACTTTGTAAATGTGCGGAATTGGTAGGATGAGAAGTTTCCAGGACGTTGGCTGGGGAGATGTGCGTCTCATGAATGGCCTGCAAGAAGTCCAGACCTGACACCATGTGACTTTTTTTATGGGGCTGGGTAAAAGAGGAGGTATACCGGACAAAACCTCGCATATTGGACGAATTGGAAGCACAGATTCGGGATGTTCTTACAAACGTCCCACACAACTTCCTCCAGAAAATTGTGGATTCCATTCCAGGTCGTTTAACGAGATTGGTCGATGCCACAGGTGCCTACATCAAAATGTAATGGAATTATAAGGTATGCAATCATATTCCCATGTAACAGTGTACATACTGTATATATTTCAAATATATAACTCTGCAAACATAAAAGTTATACGTCAATTTCAATACCTAGTTACCGTATATACCAAATGTAAGACGACCCCGAATATAAGACGAGGCCTAGTTATCAACTGTCTCTTACAGATGTTTTCAAAAAAATACTCGTTAACTCATAACTTGCACAATATATGCCCTCAAGGTCGTGCTTTCATTTTTTATAAAGTCTCGTGTTATCGGAAATCCCTCTGCCCGCTTTTCCAAGACATACCGGTACTCTATAATTTCTTTGTTCAAAAAATGGGAGACGTTATTAAATTAAGATACGTTGATCACTCAATTACTGCTCGTAAAACTGACTGGTTGTTCTTGTAAAGATTGTTTTAAAACATATTACCGTATGCTTTCGAACATATAACTTATACGCTTAAAATGACGTGTATGCGTAAATCTTAACCTCAAAATGTACGCTATTCGTATATGCATGGTAATTCAACATAAGAAACCATATTTTAATCTTCATTAACCCATTGATTTGTTGCGAGTTACAAGATGCCAACACCACATACTACTTTGCAAATAATAATAACATTTTTTATTTTTTTTTAATACCCTGAATATAAGACAACCCCAAATTTTTATAACACAAAAAGTGGGAAAAAACCTCATCTTACATTCGGGTATATACGTTACTTCCCGACCACCCTGTAGATGTAGGTAAAGACTGCCTTATGTAGTGACTGGTTTTACGACCTTTCACTAGGGGTGACGAAGCTGGAAACGGGAAATGAAGATGATGATGACTAGGGGTGACAAATCATACTCTTAAAGGGGTATAAATCCCCTATACCAACAGTGGTGGCTACGCTCGCTAAAGCGCAGCTCTCTGCTGACTCGGTACACGTGGGTTCGAGCCCTACCTTCGGCCATCCTTGAAATGGTTTTCTGTGGTTTCCCCATTTCCAACTCCAATGCTGGGACGGTACCTTCTGACAAGCCAAAGCCGCTTCCTTCCACATCCTTGCCCAGTTTTATCTCTCATGAACTCTTCTCATGAGGTTGGTGTCAGGAAGGGCATCCAGCCATAAAAACCATCCGTCACAAACACTTCCATCTTATCTCATCCCCGACCCTGTTGGAAAACGGGAATAATAAGGGGTAGACATACATATATCCCCTATGCCTCCTCCTGGGTACGGTTAACATTTACAATCGCCACTACTTGAACCACTACGAGATCTATTGTCAGTCATTTCAGCGCAGAGAAGTCAAACATAAGTGAAACTTTTGCATCACTTTGAACAAATGAATAGTGTAATTCGCATCACCATAGAGATTAAAAATGCAAGCAAATGGTTCTATGGACTGTCACCAAAGAGCAGGTACATCTACTTTCAAATAACATCGCCTCAAAGAGCTGGAACGAGGAACTAAAATGGCGGGCACAATGAATCGTTTCGTCATTAGCACCACCACGTGATATAATTGGTGACGAACCGTTTCATCATTAGCACCACCACGTGGTATAATTGGAGACGAACCGATTCGTCATTAGCACCACCACGTGGTATAATTGGTGACGAACCGTTTCGTCATTAGCACCACCACGTGGTATAATTGGAGACAAACCGTTTCGTCATTAGCACCACCACGTGGTATAATTGGAGACGAACCGATCCGTCATTAGCACCACCACGTGGTATAATTGGAGACGAACCGATTTGTCATTAGCACAACCACGTGGTATAATTGGTGACGAACCGTTTCGTCATTAGCACCACCACGTGGTATAATTGGTGACAAACTGATTCGTCATTAGCACCACCACGTGGTATAATTGGTGATGAACCGTTTGGTCATTAGCACCACCGCGTAGTATAATTACGGTTTGGTCATTAGCACCACCGCGTGGTATAATTGGTGACCAACCGTTTCATCATTAGCATCACCACGTGATATAATTGGTGATGAACCGTTTGGTCATTAGCACCACTGCGTGGTATAATTGGTGATGAACGGTTTGGTCATTAGCACCACCGCATAGTATAATTGGTGACCAACAGTTTCATCATTAGCATCACCACGTGATATAATGGGTGACGAACCGTTTGGTCATTAGCACCACCACGTGGTATAATTGGTGACGAACCATTTGGTCATTAGCACCCCTGCGTGGTATAATTGGTGACGAACCGTTTCGTCGATAGCACTGTGAAGGTTAATAAGGTTTCTCTGTTTCCAGTTCACTCCAAGCAGATACAGTCTTAGAATAAAATGATTACACACCTCGTACATAGATGACGACAGTACTAGTATTTCAGAAGGAAACATAAATACCTGAAACAAACTGAGACCCTTACATGGGCGAACTTGAGTGCCGCAGATGTGATATCTTTACCACGGTACAATCCTTCGATGATCCTCACCAGTTCGGGATGAGGTTCCGTCTTTTCACCAAAAGCCCTGGCCACTCCTGAAATACATCCAATGATATTAATAATAATATCATCCTGAGTCTATAATATGTCAAATGCATAAGTTATTGCCCAAGGACAAGAACATTTAAAATGTAAAAATGTCCATATACATAGTAAATGTTCAACGATCAGGGGTAAGGTAATAACAAAGAGGGGACGTTGGGATCTTATGTTGATGTGCAGCGAGGGGTAAATGAAATTATTGCTTAATCAGTTCAAAGAATACTTGAACAGTGAGGACCCTCCCTATAGAACGGAGGAATACTTGAACAGTGAGGACCCTCCCTATAGAACGGAGACTCACGGAGGTCATGTGGCGGCTGGGGCACTGTGGCTAACCACGAGTCGAGCAAGGCAACGTATTTAACGTAGCACCCAACGTATTTAATAATCATAATTACCTACTGCTCGGGTCCTAGCTGCATGAACCTGAGAGGAATGTGGATCGCGGACTATGAAAAGTGATGGTGACGAGTGATGAGGTTTCCTGGTCCTTGCGTAGTAACAGACCAAATACATTGGTTGGTGACTCACTCTCTCATTCGCAACACCACAGTGGTTTGAGCAACGGTCGTATGATATCAGTATTAGAATAAACAGGAATACCAGATATCACGGCGGGCTGTTGACAGACCCTTCTCTTCTCGCCTGACCCTTCCCTCACCCTGCAAGTTCACAGAGCTTGGAACCGAGCAGTTAATGAATTTCAGAGTAGTTGCTGGAAATAGTGTCATTCATTTTCTAAACACACACTGCACCAATGTAGGAAGTTTTGATACACTTGCTGTAATTCATTCACACTGTTATTTCGTTCTCGAGAGCCTTCAGAGTATGCGGATTGTTTCTGTATACCTTTTGTTTGAGATTCCCCCCTCATGTAAAAATCGCACGGCGCTAAAACTTACGAACAAGCCACGAGCAGTGCCAATGCACTATGAGAGCTATGTTCCTTCTTTTCATATGATACGCTGAGGCGAAACGCTGGTAATACTGAATTGAGCCAGCTGGAATTTGATGATATGTTATTACGCTTATTCGGAGAGAAAAATATCCTGGATCCTTTGGGAAACAGTTATGCCTCTGCGGTGACAACCACTACGCAACTTACTTCGAACTTCATCACCGATCCTGCCATCATCCTGCAAAGGAGAGCTTCGAAGCCATTTTACAGTGTTGCCCTATTGACAATTGATATTATAGCTTTCATTGTGAGGTTTGAAGCCATTTTTCAGTGTTGACTAAGTAAACAAAAACTTGGTGCTTTTCAGTCGGTCAACACGAATGTACCCAAATAGAGCTGGGTTATGCCCTGATCCTGAAATAAATTACATAAGATTAATAAATACACTAGGATGACCAGTTTCGATCGTCAAGCGATCATCATCAGATCCATTACACTTAGGCAATAACATCTATGTTTGAGAATACAGGTGAAAAATATCTACAATATGTACAATTATTTAGTTGCAGTGTTGGTATTGCAACAGTCGGTGTATGTTAAATGTGGTATCTAATGTTAGGTAAACTTCTAAAATAGTGATGAAAATCCGGAATTTGTCTGTTAGAGGTGATTATATGGTTTTACAAAATTAACTATGGTTATACTGAAATAATACAAGCTTATACTTATCGAGTTGTCTCCTTAACTGGAACTTGAAGCAGTTGCGTGTTTCCTTAGACACCAGTTACAGTCGACTAACCCCGAGTGTTAGCTGGGTGGAACTGGTTTTCCCCTTCCTCCCCCTTTAGTTGCTATGTTCTCCCAGAGGTTAGTGCCATGTATATTTGTGTGACTTTGCCAAGTCTAGATAAGAGAGTATGCTATTGAATGCAGGAGTCTGCAACTACTAAAGACCGTGGAACTATCTTGGCCGCGCATGGGCTAAAAAAGCCATTTATACTAAGCGGTACACGGTCTATTGAAGACGTCCCGGCACCTTTAATACTGCCGCGCATATCGGCTTAGGTTTATTGCAGAAAAAATGTACAAAGTACACCTGATCCAAATAACATTTATCTATAAACACCGCTATTTCCCCCCCCTTTTTTATCTAGCTTGGCTGTATCGCTAAGTTGTGTCTTGTTTTCGACAGGTAGATACCACATTTAACATACACCGCCTGTTGCATTACCAACACTGCAACTAAATAATTGTACATATTGTAGATATTTTTCACCTGTATTCTCAAACATAGATGTTATAGCCTAAGTGTAATGGATCTGATGATGATCGCTTGACGATCGAAACTGGTCATCCTAGTGTATTTATTAATCTTATGTAATTTATTTCAGGATCAGGGCATAACCCAGCTCTATTTGGGTACATTCGTGTTGACCGACTGAAAAGCACCAAGTTTTTGTTATAGCTTTCAGTTGGTCAACACATGAGTCGTCTAGTATCAAAACCGGCCAAGTCACAAAATTTACGAAAATGAGTTAAGGTTATCAATTTGAAGTAGAAGTATAGCACTATCAGGCGAAACAAGAATATGCTTCAAAATCGTCCATGCCTTCATGTTACAGAGCACTGAATTCTGGGTCGTGCAACAAAATGGGCCAAGTCATGCAGGCAGTGCTTTCATAACCGGCCATGTCAAAGAACGAGTAGCAATCTTCATGTCGCAGCATTATTGTTCGGAATCTTGCGTTGTTAGATTATGCAAGAATGTGATAATATCAGTAGGCAACATTGTTCCTTATATTGTATACTCTTCGAAGTCATAATAATTTGTATTTTGTGCGTTTGCAACACTGACTTCTGTATTCGCGGGCTTCTTACCGCATTGGCGCGAAAGCAATCTTATATCCTGTGTGTTCGTATTTTGTCATTATTGTGTAGTGTAATGTGTATATTGTTCCTATTTTAATAAGTGACTCATTTCCTTTGACTGTGTTCAAGATCTAAGTGAACTACTAACTCTTAATGATATAATACCTATTTTGTATTCTCCTCAGCTTTCTGATGTTCATCTTCATATATTACTATACAATTTAAGCAGAATGCTTTCGTTTTTATTGCAATAAAGACAGGTAATTACAATGTCAATTTATTTTAATTTAATTACCTTTTTTCACTGGAGTTTGGAATTTAAAAAGAAAAGTTTCACAAAAAAAAAAAAGACTAAAATTATACCAAATTGCAACAAAAACGGCCAAGTCAAAATTAATTTTAGCAAAAAAGATGGGTTCATTATGAATCAGATTTCTCAAAATAGCAGAACTTAAATATTAAACCATTGCGGATATAACTATGCAATAAAATCTTTTGTGACGACCATTGCTTTGTCTCTAGAGGTTTTTCATCCATACTGAAAAATATGCCTTCAGTGACTTGGCCGGTTTTGATACTAGACGACTCACATAATAATTCCAATTACAGTAGAACCCTGTTTCGTGACATCAATACTACTTGGATTTTGAGTCTTGTGATGGCCTTCTCAGTATGTGCTAGCCACGCGTATTGGTGAGATGTGATGTACCAACCGACGAGCCCAATGGCACACTGGGGCGAAACGCTGGCATTTTATGTTTGAGTTAACCGGACCAATATTATCATATTAATTGATAATTCATCTGCTCAAACAGAAATAACATCATGTTCCCATTCGGGAATATTCATGACCTACTTGGTTTGCCAAGGTAAGGCTTTTGTTTTATGAAAGGAAGCTTGACTTCCGTAGCACATTGGCATCACTCGTGACGTCAATACTACTTGTATTTTGTGTCTTGTGATGGCCTTCTCAGTATGTGCTAGCCACGCGTATTGGTAGGTGTGTCTGTAACAAGTGGCGAGCCCAACGGCACACTGGGGCGAAACACTGGCATTTTATGTTTGAGTTAACCGGACCAATATTATCACATTAATTGATGAACCCTGTTTATCCGAAATAAAGTTTGACATGATTTTTTTTTTCGGATAACACATGGTAAATATTTTTGGAAGTTAACCCTCTCACTTTCAAGCTCTCATCTGATGGATGTGTGAAAATCATCAGCCATATTTACCAAGCTGTGCACACACTTATTTTAAAATGAGATGGAAGAGTGACCATTAAAGATATTAAAACAAAATATTGTAAACATAGAGTGTATAAATCACTTGTTATTTCTGAAAATAAGTAATGTCTCTGAGCCATATCATTTCAATGTAAAGAAAAAAAAAAAGGAATTTCAGATTTGAAATTTTTGTAGTAATTTTGGGAAATGGAATTCACTTTTCAAGTTTACTATTCATGTAAAAAGAAACCCTATATTATTTGATAGCATGGTAAATGCCAAGATTCCAAAAGTGCCAATGAAAACTGACAAAAATACATGCAAGTTTACTTCCAACCTCGACATAAACAAGACTCGAAATTCTGTGAGCAAATGTTTCAGACTCTAAGAATTAATATAAATACAGATCGTCAGAGGTTCCCGCGAAATACAAACGTAGTTAAAATTACCCTCTTTCATATTCCCTGAAAATTGCTATTATCAAGAAATAATCCATAATAAAGGCCAGTGACGATGGATCTTTACCCTGACAGTTTTGGCACGAAGAGGGCGTAAAGATAGATTGTTACCCTGAAAGTCAAAGGGTTAGTCGAAAGAAAAATGCATAATCTCTGTTAAGCGAAGCAAAACATTAAAATGTTTACATAATACCACTCATTGTATAAAATCAGTGATTTTCTTCTTAATTTTCTCGGTGCAGCACTGTCAGGCAGCTATGTCGCGCCACCGTTTAATAACTAAGAAAACACTGAAGTTAATTATAAGCCAAATCAATACTAATAATAAATAACACACTTAAATGTCTACAGTTTATAGATCATTTGAAGCGTACATGTTTCGAAACAACAATGGTTTCTTCTTCAGCACAATTGAGCGAGAAAAACTTATTCTAAGGAAAAACTTAAATTAAAAATGGTTATCCTTACAATATGTCTTAAAAGAATAATTTTGAAAAACATTTATAAATCCTTAAAATTATCTATGAAAATTTAGGGAATTATATGGTTAATCTTCTGAAAAATATATATGAAAAATATTGTAAAAATTCCTCTTCTGAAAAATGTATTAGTTAATATGGTTCTCTGAACATAAACAGTATCTTAAAAAAGAAGCTAGTAAAGCTTTAAAGTACTGTATCATGAAGTTGAAATAACATACGTAGTCATATCTCTGGAAATGATACAATCTTGGACCCTACTAATAGCATCAAGTCTAACTTTCGATGTTCATTAGTTCTTATATACCTTCTGTTCTGCTTGCCAACTATTTCAATACGTGGTGGCATCTCAATCTCGAAAATCTTAATTCAGAGCATCAGATTGTCATCTACGTCGTTATGCCTTCAGTTCCGCGTGACAACTATTTTGGGATATTTAATATTAATACTTTAAATATCCCAAAATGAATATTAATACATTAAATATCCCAAAATAGTTGTCACGCGGAACAGAAGGCATATAAGAACTGAATGAACATCGAAAGTTAGACTTGATGCTATTAGTAGGGTCCAAGATTGTATCATTCCCAGAGATATGACTACGTGTGTTATTTCAACTTCATGATACAGTACTTTAAAGCTTTACTAGCTTGTTTTTTAAGATACTGTTTATGTTCAGATAACAATATTAACTAATACATTTTTCAGAAGAGGAATTTTTACAATATTTTTCATTATATTTTTCAGAAGATTAACCATATAATTGCCTAAATTTTCATAGATAATTTTAAGGATTTATAAATGTTTTTCAAAATTATTCTTTTAAGACGTATTGTAAGGATATCCATTTTTAATTTAAGTTTTTCCTTAGAATAAGTTTTTCTCTCTCAATTGTGCTGAAGAAGAAACCATTGTTGTATCGAAACATGTACACTTCAAATGATCAATAAACTGTAGACATTTAAGAGTGTTATTTATTATTAGTATTGATTTGGCGTATAATTAACTTAAGTGTTTTCTTAGTTATTCTGTCAATACGGATCAAAACAATTTGCTATTATGGCAAATATTTTTGCTTATTACCGTTTAATAAACAATACATCAGCTGGTATCAGCATTGCTTTATTAAACAAAGCGCAAAGCAATCTGAAATAATGAAAATTCCCTTCGTTACTACTGAACTCAATATACAGTAATTTCTTTAATTGAAGCGTCTGGTATTTTAATAGAATTTCTAAATCAATCTTACCCCCAAATGCAACATCTGCTGTAACTCGGTTCTCAGAGCTGCTATTGTCAAGGTCAGAGTCGTCTGCTTCAACCCTTGACAGTAACATGGCATCCACTATTTCTTGGTCTGCTGATCAAGTTCAGCATCATCTGATTGTAACCACTCGTTCATCTCACACTGGATAACATTCTCACATCCTGGAATTTGTTTCACCATCTCTTGCAGATTGTCATCATTTTCCTCATCCACCGAAATTATCCCTTCGTACAGTTTGTTCCAGGAATTACAAAGTCACTGATGTAATATGAATGGTGAAAGGTCACTGGACTTTCACAATTTTTCTTTTTTTTGCCAGATTACTTCGGTTATGTGGGGTTCTACTGTTCTGAAATACAGTATATGTAAAAGTAACCTGAAATAAATTACATATGATTCAAATACAGGGTCAATATTAATGTACGCCCTGATAAAAACGGCACGCTAAGCCGGCTATGACTGGTGCAGATCGTGGGCGCGCTTACCCGGTTGAGCAGGTGGTTGGCGCACTCCATTGACTCATATCGTTAGTCACACGTATTTTGTCATTCATATGGACGTGTATCTTCAAAGCTTAGATGTTAGTGTTGCATGTTTAGTGAGTGTTGTGATTACTGTGATTGTTGGTCATGCTTAGACACCAATTAACATTGCGCGAACTTGTGTATATCCAAAATTCGTATATGAAAAGCAGAAAATCTTAATCTGAAACGAGACGAAAATTTCGAATCAGGTTTCCAGAAAGACCTGTGCCTAATGCCAGGACAATTAGGAAGCTCGCTAAACGATTCAAGGAAACAGGCTCCTTAAATAATAAAAGAGTTGACAGACATTCTTTCATCAGAACATATCAGGTGTGTGTTACAAGAGAGGGAGGACATTTTCAGCATCGCCTATGAGCACTGTAAGTACACATTATTGTACATGTTTGGTAAAAGTGTGAAAGTGCGTGCCAACCACCGGCTGAACTGGGTGCACGCGCCTGCGATCTGCGCCAGTCACAGCCGGCTTAGCTTGCTGTGTATATTGGGGCGCACATTGATATTGATTCTGTACAAGGGTTGGTTTTTTAGTTTTGGCAACCATGCAGCTGCGCTATGTTGCAATGGTTTTGGGCTCTGCCATTGTTACCAAAGGTTGCTTACCTACATCCCCTCCCTTAGGGCACATGACCTCGCCCGGTCCCTTCCCCGTTCATTTGCAGTGGTCACGTGCAGATGAGTAGCTGTGAGCAAGTGCTCGCGAAACACTGTCGCAATGTTTTCCAAGCAGGAGCAGAGAATGTGGATAAACATTCAGTGTGCTAGAGGACGCACGGCTCGACAGTGTCACCAAGAACTCACAAGGCGTGTCGTGCAGCTACGTTACCTGGCAGAACGGTAGCAAGATGGGTTGCCGCCTTTCGAGAAGGGAGCGAACGTGTGGAGGACATGCCTCGATCTGGCCAGCCACCAGTAAGTGATGAAAACGTACAGATGGAGTCCTCGTTAATGGAGGCAGATCAGAACGTAACGCTTCACAAATTAGCGCAAGATACAGGACTGGCGCAGACGCTTGCTCACAACCACTGATCTACACATGTAACCACTGCAGACTAGTGGGGGAGGGGCCGGGCGAAGTCATGTGCTCTAAGGGAGGGGATGCAGGTTAGCAACCTTTGGTAAAAATGGCAGAGCTCAACACCGTTGCAACATAGCGCAGCAGCATGGTTGCCAAAACTAAAAACATACAGTCAGTCTGAGAGTCTAGACTTTATATCATTTCAAATGACGCATGCTACAAATGCTACACATGTTAGAAAGGCTCAGGAGGGCTTCTCGAAGCCCCAGGACTCTTTCAACAGACTCCCTTACCCATTAAAAAGGAAGGAAGCTTGTAGTTTAACGTGACCGTTAATCTTGAGATCATGAGCCACGGGACCTCCTTTTTACGTGGAATCCGAACCACAGGACATGGCATTTCACTTCGAAAATCTCACATGCATTGACCGGGAATCGAACCCGGACCGCCTTGGTGAGAGGCATACAGCTAGACCGCTGAGCCACCATGACCCCAGTACCCATTAACTTAGGCTTCCCGCGCGGGCACCTCTTTAAGGGTCATCCTGTATTTGAGTCTGACATCTTTTACAACTCTTTAAGGGTCACCCTGTATTTTGCTCTGACATCCTGCACACCTCTTTAGGAGACACCCTGTATTCTTATCTGACATCGTGTACATCTCTTTAGGAGTCACCCTGTATTCCTGTCTGACATCATCTTGCACACCTCTTTAGGAGTCACCCTGTTTTCCTGTCTGACGTCATGTACTCGCCGTCTCCCAGGAGTAAACTCAGACTCGGTGCATATGCACTGAACGACATGATGACGTCATACACGCCGTAACTGTAACGCATAACGTTGGACCCAAGCATAACGACGAAGTCGACAAGATCATTTGAAATGATAAAACCAACCTATGTATATATTGTTATGGACTACTGAAGAAGGAGAAAACTAAGGGATGACATGTTGCACTTGTCAAGTGAGCATCATCAGATCCAAATCTACAGTGACACCCACAGACTATCTCTGCCCTCCAGAAAAAGAAAAAAAAAAAAGACCGTCAGAAATTCCGGTAATTGGAATTATGTTGTGTTAACTGAGCGATTTAATATCAATCATCCTGCAGGCAAGCAAACAGTCTCAACGTCAACATGGATGGAGCCATGGCTTGAATGGTTTCTAGGTCTTCGGACTTCTTTTTATTCAGTCCGGGACCATACTGTGAGAGACAGCTGATCTTCAACCTGGTGTTGCAGTCCTCTTCTCGTAGTATCTGCAAGTGCTAATGAAATCTACAGCAAAACTCTTAAATCTCACCTTCAAACGTCATGTCGTCGTGAGTCGGTCCAATCCCTCCAGTAGTTATGACGTATGTGAACTGTTCCGAGTAAAGGCGGACCTCATTGCTGATTGTGTCCAGATCATCTCCGATGACTGATATCTGAGAATAAATGGAAACCTTTTGTGAATAAATGAATAAAATAATAGTATAGAAATTACTTATTCTATTTGGCTGTCATCCCTGAAGTCTGGGTTCGATCTCCGATTCTGCCAAGATATTTAATTCTGGTCTGAGGGCTAGAATGGGGTACACTCAACCTTGTGAGACAAAATAGTTTTTTCTGTAAAATACTAAACAACATATTTGACACTTGCAGGTTTCACAACAATTGTTGTTGATTCACTGAGTGGTCATGTAGTCACATGTACTTGGGTGAGTGTGTGCAATTTGTCTGATAACCTGTGTTAGTGTGAAGGCTGTATTAGTAATAATAATGTTAATGGTTTTATGTCGCTTTTAACTACTGTGGCATTTAGAGACGCCGGTGTGCCGGAATTTTTCCCCAAAGGGAATCTTTAACGTGTGAGTCAATCTACTGACATGGCTCCCTACCATTTGCGCACCCTCAAATGCCAACTGGCTGCGCCAAGATTCGTTCCTACAATCTTGGGCACAGAAGGCGAGAACGATACTGCTGAGCCACGCAGTCAGTCGTGTGTGGTTGTAATTCAGATGAAGATTAGGAAGGAGGCAGCCGTGGCCTTAAATTAGGGATCATCCCGGCATTCACCTGGAGTAGAAGTGTGAAACCACGGAAAAACACTTCCAGGATGGCTGAAGTGGGAAACAAGTATTTATATACCCTAAACTGAAAGGAATATTAAAAAGGAAAGACAGTTTTACTAACCATTAATCTCACGATCATGAGCCTCGGGACCTTATTGTTATGTTGAATCCGAACCACAGGAAATGGTATTTCACTTGGAAAATCTCACATGCATTGACCGGTAATCGAATCTGGTCTACCTTGGTGAGAGGCAAACAGCTTGACTACTGCGAGAAATATTACATAAGATATTTATCACAAAATAACATTCCTTTATGTGCGAAAATTGGGGAGAGGGTTCTTAGTTGGATGACATGCTTCGATTATCCATGGATCGTCCGATCCTGCTAACTTAGGTTTTTGAGATAATCTAAGTGAGCAGGATTTGATGATGTATAAATACTTGTTTGCCCGCCTTATGTAATTGGGCAAATTTTTTGTTGACAGACTGGAAAGTTTTCTTTTAGAACTACAGGGTCTTTCATATAAAATAAGAGCGCCAAGCGGCGGCTTTATTAACCGCTGCTGCGGTCACCTTGGCCGAACTTTTGGCATGCCAAGGCCCCTCCTCTAAGCGTGTGTACAATGCTGAAATCTTACTTTAGTTAGTTATTGTTGAAGAAACCAAAACACCTACTTATGCTAATTTTGTGAGTGATTTATTCGGAGACCGTTCAAGATTCTCGCCAATGTCATCTAGCTCATCCTCTGTTAAAACTGTTCGTGTGCGGGCATGTTTTTTATTGAGCACCGAGCCAGTATTGTCAAACTTATTTGCAATTACGTGAATCTGTTCTAGTGAAGGTGGCACTTCATCAGGAAATTGTTGAACAAATGCATCACGTACCCACCGAGCCGACTCGTACTTAAAATAAGTTTCACATAAAAAAATACGATGTTGCAATGATAACTGTCTCACCATGTTAGCACTTGAGGTTTAGACTGGCGACTGAGCACCTGCACGCTTATTGCAAGGTCAAGTTTGGTAATGTCAATCTGTTATTTTTATACAGTCCATCGGAACTTGAAAAACAGCTATCGTATGTACTATGCGCGCGCTTTCAACACTATTGGGGGTTCGGTTTCATCAAGAATAACTAACTAAAGTAAGATTTCAGCATTGTACACACGCTAGCAAGGCCGCTGCATCATATAGGATTGTACACACGCTTAAAGCAGGGGGCCTTGGAGTGCCAAAAGCTCGGCCAAGGTGATCGCAGCAGCGGTTCACAAAGCCGCCGCTTGGCGCTCTTATTTTATATGAAAGACCCTGTATAGTATAGCCATCAGTACTTTAGTCTTGAATGATAAAAATGGTCCGGTTAGCTCAAACAATGCCAACGTTTCGCCCCAGTGTGCCGTTGGGCTCGTCAGTTGGTACAGACACACCTACCAATACGCGTGGCTAGCACATACTGAGAAGGCCATGCAAGACACAAAATACAAGCAGTATTGACGTCACGAGCATGCCAATGTGCTACGGGAGTCACCTCCCTTTCATTAAAACAAAAGCCTTACCTTGGCAATCCAAATAAGGTTTTGAATATTCCCGAAGGAGGGAATATGATGTAGTTTCAATTTGAGCGGATGAATTATCAATAAATGATAAAAATGGTCCGGTTAGCTCAAACAATTGGCATGCTCGTAACGTCAATACTGCTTGTATTTTGTGTCTTGCATGGCCTTCTCTGTATGTGCTAGCCACGCGTATTGGTAGGTGTGTCTGTACCAACTGACGAGCCCAACGGCACACTGGGGCGAAACGTTGGCATTGTTTGAGCTAACCGGACCATTTTTATCATTTATTGATAATTCATCCGCTCAAATGGAAACTACATCATATTCCCTCCTTCGGGAATATTCAAAACCTTATTCTTTAGACTTGACGCTAGAGCCATGTAGTGGTCAAAAGTGTGAAATCCATTTATTAATTCTTGCCTTGACCCGATCCTGGCTTTTACACTTGTACCTTGCAGATTATTGAAAATATATAATTCACATACCTTGCTGGGAGTAATTCAGAATTGAAAATACTGTCAATCATCACTGCTACAATATTTGTTATATTACGTAAATAAATGTTTTAATTTCTTGCTCATTCAACGACGGCAGCCATGTTTAAGGCGCACATAATAACGTCATTTATAACGCCCTATCACCGTTCCCAACATGTCTGATACAAAATATACCAAACGACACACATAACGTAATTATGTGAGAAAAGAAATAATTGGCAAAACCATTCGCCTACTGTCTAGTTGCCAGATCGAGACAATGCCGGTAAATACATGCCCGTGATCACTTGGTTGCCGGGAGAGGGAAACACGCTCAGTTCACGTGATCGGCTGTCGGACATGGCTAGCCAAGATGACCCGAGATAGTATGTTATTCCGCAGCTCTAGAAGAGACAACTGCTGCACTGTGGCCCGGGATAACTATCTACAGTTACTTTCTTTCTGGTAGTATATAGTAACCAATATTGTCAATATAATTAGGGTAAACTACAGCACACAGGAATCATAAAACAAATGCGAACTTTTTATTACGCTCAAGGTAATGTAATACTGCATTACTTACAGTTTTCAGTAGAGTGTGTCAGAGGAGCTGCTGCTGCTATCCTGGTTGACATTTATAATAAGGCGGTTTTCAGTTTCTTCGATAATGTCACCAAGTACCCACATTCTCTTATCAACCGTCTCTTCAACATGCCGTATGCAATATTGTCAGTTCTCTTCACCTACTTCGGGAATAGCTAGGGTTTGTAACGACTGTCAACTTGAACGTTGTATTCCTTGATACTACACAGTTCTTAATTTACGCCCAGACCAGTTCAATTGGGTTAAGTTCACAGTGGAAATGTCCTTATAATAAATCTGCATCATTTTCTTCATTCCGAGTGGAATATGCAACCAGATGAGCTGTATTCTTACACCGAAACGTATTCACACATAATGATTTTACATGTCTTGAGTGCCTTAAAAAACAGCGGTAGAACTTCCCAAAACCATCTCTTAATATCTTACGTACTAAGTTAGTAGTCGTATCAACATGCAATTTTGTATGAATAAACTTCAATTATCATCCTTGTAATTCCAATTGTTTTGGGGTTATAATTCTCCGGGTTTTCCAGCATGCTGAAAAAACTCATACTCACGTGAGCTTAAGAGCGCATGTACATTGCTCTCATTACGCATCATATTTGTAGACCATTCAGTCCCCCGATGGTACACCGTGATGCAGAGATTGTAAGGAAGCCAGCTAATAATGTTTCATCCAAACAGATTTAGTAGTTTTTGAAATATCGAATAAGAAACAAATGAGCTCCATTGTCATCACTATCTTAATAGAGCCACTGTAAACAGGCACAAATTTACGCACCCCTTGCGGGCAGCCCTGCAATCACGCGCACTGCTGTATATACTTCCAGTGTCTCGACTCGCCGAACAGACAGGAGATAAAGATTACTGATACGTGACTACCCCAACAGTGGGTGACAAAAACCAGGGGTGCCTTTATTGGCTAACAAGCTACCAAACGATAATTGGTCCAGGCAAAAACCATTGATTTGGATGAAAATTAATGATGTGTTATGTAATTCTTGATTGAAATTGGAGATTGTCAACTCGCACAATCCATGTCTAGCTTAAGACTGGAACTTGGCACACTTTCAAATGAACTTAATGGTGCTTTTTTGTTTTACGAAACCGGATATGAAATAGTACCGAATGCGTGGGGTTGGCAATACTATACTTGTTGCTAAATCGGACATATAATGGCAAAATCAGCTGGAATTTCATCTATATAAGTTGTGATCAAATTTGGGACGGCGGGCGGGTTATAGAGAGCGGAGGAGTAAACATCTATCACTACATCATCTCCAAATCTTTTCCCGACCATTACTACAATTATTTTGGCTGATTTCAGTATTTAAGATTTTTTTCCCCCAAGGATTTGGTCAAGGAAAGTTCTATCATCACTTTAACCAGCCAATCACAGGCAGCCATTCAAATCGATATAACATGCCAATCGAGTTTTGTTTGCTATCGATTTGAATGGCTGGCTGTAATTGGCTGATTAAAGTCGCCGGCTTAGTACCAGAATAGCATATCTTAATAGGATTTCCATTGTAGATACGCTATTTAGGTCCTAAGCCAGCGAAGTGATTTCACTTCTGACCACTACATAGCTCTAGCGTAGCACTGTTACATCAAGTTAGAAGTAATGATGGCTTTACTATAGGCAACATTGAAAAATAGCTTCTAATACTTCAATCTTCTCAATTTTGCCTCACGAGGCTGAATGAACCCCTTTCCAGCCCTAAGTCCAGAATTACATTTCGTGGTAGAGCCGGGCATCAATCCGGGCGTAAGAGGTGACAGCCAAGACTGCTAGCCACCACGCAACGAGGCAGTCTGTCACTACAGATAAGCAGATGATATTTTGAAATAACTGGGCTTCCTCTGAAAAAAGACTATCATGAGATTGAAAGCTTCTTGTTTACTTAGGCCCAGGGCTGCCAGAGGGAGGGAAAAGGGGGGCAAATTCACAGGGTCCCATAAGCAATGAGGGCACATTAGTTTCAGGTTATTGTAGCTTCAGTGGCGTAGTTGATGGCAGCTGAACTGCTGTGCCCAAGATAGCGAGTTCAAACCCGGCCGAAGTCGTCTTTTTTTTTAAATCCTTTACTAAGCCTTCCTTTGGAGGGGAAGTAAAGCCGGCAGTCCCATGTCATAGATTTACGGCATGTAAAAGATCCTTCCACAGACTAAACTTGTGTGAAGCTAAATTGTTAGGCTATATTTCGTCGGAATGCTCTATCAAAGTTTCAATGTTCACCAGAAGGTATAATTGATATCTGGTTACGAAAGTTGGAACTACAGTACTTGAAATTGAACGGAACTTATAGCTCACCCTAAGGGTGTCCGCTGGATGCAGTTACAGACTCAGGCGAGCCGAACATGTCCTCAGACACTCCCGGCACTAAAAGCCATAAGATAAATAAATAAAAAAATATTTTGCAAAATGTTGTCTATAACTTACAACCTGTTCGAGGCTTAGCAGAATAAGGATGTTGATTTGTATACAGCTCTGCAGAAGATCTGCCTCATTTCTTGTAACTGTCAAGAGAAATGAGGCAAAAAAACACTTCAGAGGCAAATATGAGAGTGCGAAAGTATTGGCAGAAACCATTCATTTGGTGAAAGAAGTTCCTCGACTCCTAAAATTACAAAAAAGTTTTAATGTACCTTATTCTATCCCAGAAGAGTATTAAATTCTATCGTCGTCGTCCAATACTCGTATCCGTGTGTGTGTTTCTTTCCTGCATTACTAATTTGTATTCGCTCGATGGTGACTCAACAGACCAATTCTGGCATAGAACATACGGACGGCCGCACAAGATGCAGATGATGGAAGGTGGAGGACGTGACAATATCTGGTGCAGCTTTCTCCTCTGACGAGTTTCCACTTTCTGCCTTCGGCGTTCTTCTTCAAAATGTGAAACCGCAGCTGAGGTGGCTGCACGCCAACGTGCGTGATCTTCCACAAGTGTATGCCACTTATCAGGATCAATGGCTACACTCCTCAAGGTTTGTTTAAGCTGGTCTTTGTAATGCTTTCGAGGTGCTCCTAGAGGTCTCTTGCCCGTGCTGAGCTCGCTGTACAGGATTTTCCGTGGGAGTCTGTCGTCATTCATGCGTTGGACATCACCGATCCATCTAAGCCGGTGACTCATGATGATGGCCTCTATGCTCTTCATCTTTGCTCTCTCGAGAACCGGAGCATTCGTTATATAGTCATCCCATTTGATGTGCATAGTGGAACGGAGTTTATGCAGGTGAAAGCGTTCCAGTTTTTTGATGGTCTGGTGGTATAGGGTCCAGGTCTCACATCCATAGAGCAACGTAGAAATGACTACAGCTTGGTATACCATTAGTTTTGTACAGATTCTTAGATCTTTGAAATTCTATATATGACTGCGAATTAGGAGCTATAACTATGTACGAATAATGTACTAAAATTTGATGTTGAATCTGCTATCAAACTAATGCGGAGTTTTAAAATGCTCCTTTTATCATTATGTGCTGGTAATTAAAGTGAAGACTTGCAAAATATTTCCCTGTGCATGTTAACTATATTAAATATCCCAAATTGATTTGTGTAGTTTACAAAATCAAGTATCTCTATGTATAAAAAGGAATGTTACGTGATAGTTTGTGCGTGTGTTTCCTATACGTTCACATACCATTGATCCCATTGCGATGAAACATGGGTGAGTTGTTTCGTACACTCCAGGGAAGGTTTTTGGCTTAGTAAATCCATTTTACAATAGGTAGCACACGAGTAGTTTCAACAAATGAGCGACGGTGTGCGAATCGTTACAACAAAGTCCCTTATGCGTTCATATACCATTCATCCGATTGCGATGAAACTTAGGCGAGTTGTTGCGTAAACTCCCACGAATGTTTCTGGATTAGTAAATCCATTTTACGTTAGTTTGGAGGAAGTTAACGAAAATGGAAAAAGAACCATAATGTGTATCTAAAAGAATTTCAACAAAGTTACAACGCCAACACTTTCTTTTATTGGCATCGCAATGCATGCCGGCTACAGCTAGTACTTCATACAGTAAATACTAAAATGCCTTCTATGCAATAAAATTTGTATGTTATTTTTTAAATTATGACCGTACGTCAGATGCTTTTCTCAAAATGTCATTGTCTCTCGAGAATAGCTAGGAGTGTATAGTAATAATTAGAGGTATTTCAAGGGGGGCCCGAGAAAAAGATTGCATAGGGGCCCTTAAATCCTCTCGGTAGCCCTGCTTAGGTCTGCCACCCTTTGACCGATGAAATATTGGACTCTTGCCTAATTTTAAGGGCCATCTTTCAAAAATAGGTTAATGTTGTTGTACAGTACGGCTCCCAGCTTATGATCCCTGGCGGGTGGGGACGGTTGAGGGAGGGAAAGTAGAGTGAAGTGAGTGTGTGAGGGAGAGCGCTGCTGAGTGCGAGACAAAGAAACGTTTCCAAATGCTGTTATGAAAGCATTGGGCCCGCAGGTGACATTGGACTAATATACACTGGCAGTGATTCGAGGGATAGTGATGTTTTTAGTTCTTCTGACGACAGGGTTTCCAGTGAAGCTGAATCTGGATGTGAGTCTGAACTAGCAACTCCACTGTGAAGTAAGTAAATGTTTCCTGTATCGTTAGTAGTAGTAGTAGCCCCTGTCAGGCTGTCAGCTGATGTGACGAAGGTGGTGTGGTCACATTTCTTGCAGAGATCACGAGCTCAGAGCCGTAATGTAGGGGCTTGGACATCATGGGCATTTGAATGCCATGTACTTGGGTGCGAGTGTGTGTGTGATAAGCTGTGGTGTTATGATGTCTGTAGTAGTGTGTGTATTTGTAAACAGAGACGAGGAATGAGGAGTGATGTTGAAAGCGAGGATAGCAAGACTGACTACAGTAGGGCCAGTAATGCCAGTCTCAATACAAGTGTTGAGTGAATTTGTGTTATCGGCTTTGAGTGTATTAAAATGCAGAAGTTAAAGCCATCTAAGACTGCTCATTTCACATCATTTCGGAACTAGGCGATTTTTTTTTCTATCAATAGTGAGATTTGTTGCTGCCAAATAATGTGAAGTAAAAGTCTGCACTTGCATTTATTTTTGTGTGTTGAAATTAAATCAGCAGTATACAAATACCTATATGAACTCTATGAGTAACATGATTGTAAAATTCTTAGGTCATTTTTTAATGTTTTTGGGTCATTTTGTTGTATTATTGCAGTCAATTAAATTGAAACTTTTTAGGTCATCAAAATCCATGCTCTAATTATTAGCATGCCAGAAGAAATAAATACTTGCACTGATGTGGAATAGGCCTACTTTGCATCAGACCATGGTGGCCAAGAATAAAGAATTACATATCATCAAGAATTTAAATTACTGTATTTACTAGTGAATGCCGCCCTGTCGTGTAAGTCACACACCCTGATTTTGCCAAGTTGCTTTCATGGAGAGAAAAAAAAATGAAGAACATTGAAGGAAATATAAAGGCATGTGTGTTTCATATTAATTTTTCCCACATTTTAGACTGGTTCTCTGGAAAAAGAAAATTCGCTGCATACACTCATGTTCTTCTTTTTCTTTAGAGTTTTTCCCTCATAGTGGCAGGGTCCGCTATGTGGGATTGTAGTCTCCATTTCCTTCGGTCTTGGATGACGATTGACAGCCTTTAGGTCGTCGTGCAGTGTATCGGCCCACCGTTGCCTTGGACAACCTCTGGGCCTCTTACTAGCCACATCTAGTGTGTAAGCTGCTTTTGCTATTGTGTCGCCCTCTGCAGGCAGCACATGTCCAAACCATCTCAGACGGTTTTCCTGCATTATTTTCCCGACTGGTGCAACACCAAAGCGATTTTTGATTTCCTCATTTGAGATATGATCCAGTCTAGTGAAACCTGCTGACCTTCTAAGCATCTTCGTCTCCATGACACATAGGTGATGTTCTGCTTCCTTAGTAGCTGGCCAGCACTCCGTGCCGTAGAGAGCAACAGGACGAATGACAGTCCGGTAGATCTTAGATTTCAGATGGTCATTCATCCTACGGCCACAAGTGATGCCAGTTGTCATTCACCATTACGTCCGGGCTGTGTGTATCCTTGTGTTGACCTCATCAGTAAGTCGCCCATCATCAGAGATAGTGGAGATAAGATACTTAAATTTCACTACACGTGGTAGATCTTCTCCGTCAGCACACTTCTTGTGTATCGGACGCTAAGTAATCTGTCTTCTTTTTGTTGAGGCGTTGACCATATTGCGCAAGTCGATTGTACCTCTCGTGTTTGACATTTTTCCTCTCAGCAGCACACATGACGTCATCTGCATAGAGAAGTGTCCATGGTAGCGGGTGGTGCAAGTCTGACGTTACAGTGTCCATTACAAGAATGAACAGCAGTGGTGATAAGGCGAGCCTTGGTGGACACTTACGGTGAGTGCTGCATACACTCATGAATACTGAAAATCAGACTATATGGTAGGGGCGTATTAGTTTTTCACCTTCACTCCATTTACTCACCTTTTTCACCTTAACTCCAAGATCAGTCAAATTTTTAGCAATGAAGTGGGAATTGGTGTCAGCAACTTGGCCCTTCAAAACTTCATCCCCAATAACTGGAACATCCAATAATATCCATTTATACACTGCCTTCCAAATAAAGCATAACACTTTATATTTTAAAAATATTCTCATTAAAGAGAGTAAAATTATTTGGTTTTCATTTTCAAAATTTCATTACAGAATAAAAGGAAGACATGGTACTGGTATGTTGATTCCCAAAACATTTCCGAGCCTGATAAACGCTTGTGGGAGACGTATTCAATGCCCTGGCTACATAGCGGAAGCTACGGCCATCATTCACCAATGCTACTGCTTTCGCAAAGTTCACGAGACTTAACCCTTCCAGTGTCACTGAAATATGTTGCACTATTATTTGAGTGATCATATTTTTAAACAAAATTGTTGAAGTCCTGCTTATTACTGTTACCATTTAATGAAAATGAAAATCCACAGCCTGCTTCCAGTCTCCGACCGGGTCAGGAATGGAATGAAGCCCTCATCTAGCGGCGAGGATATGAACTGTGCCGGCTGCCAAAACCTGTCGCACTCCTCTGGGGCAATGATTAAATGAATGACAGATGAAATGATAGTGGAGAGTGTTGCTGGAATGAAATATTGACAGGGAAAACCGGAGTACCCGGAGAAAAACCTGTCTGCCTCCGTTTTGTCCAGCACAGATCCCACATGGAGTGAACTGTTACCTTTTAATAATGTTTATAAACCCATAAAAAAGGGGAAAACCGTACAAAATCTAAATTAGTTTAAAGAAACCATGTAATTTATAACACAGAAGGCAGGTATACCTTGCTCTCATTTGCACCAGTTTCATCGTTACTTGATGATAAACACTCAATCTCTTGAACGCTGTTTTTAAAATCACTGTCCAATTCGTCAAAAATACCTTGAAAAATTAGCCAGATTGTTATCGTAAGAGCCTGCCATTGCAATCATATCAGCTGATACATTTAAACTCCAGTATCTAACCGAAACTGAACAAATGTAAATAATTCACGTAGTCATTTCCGGTTTTCATGCGAGTTCATTAAGGTTGTCTAATACCTTTGTGCCACCTACCGTTTTTAGATGTAAACTTGATAGCCTGCGGAATATTCTGTATGTGGCCCGTAAGAGCGGGAATTACGTTGTGGAATATATCGTAAACGACACGCAAGGCAAAGATATAAGCGCAGAATATTCCGGAAAAGACACGGTAAGGGTTAAAGGCATGTTGAGGAGTTGTTTATCGATCAAAACCTCTCAAGCAATCCTCAGATATTCATCAAACAGGGTCAAAGGCAACTTTAAATCCAAAATAATGGTTTTCAGAATTGGAACAAATTGAATAGGTAATGCGCGGGGGCGTTCATCATTGCTTCAGCAAATTATAATGGAGTTAAAAATAACCTTCTGTTGTTATTCATTGTTGATTCTCCTTCAGTAAATTTCACAGAACCCTGGTCAATCAACAAATATTGGAGAATATAGGCTATGGTATTAATGTACATACAGTGTGGAGTTTAACTAAGCTTCCTAGCCTACCAAGCTATGAAGTGTTACATTTTCTTTGGAGGGCAGTGTAGTTGATGCCATTACACGAAGAGGGGAAGCATATTTAAGGTGAGTAGAGAGGAAAGGACCATCATATGAGGGGTGTTAAGTCAAGGGGAGGCAGAATTTCAGATAAAACTTTCATGGTAGCGATGCATGATGTATCACACCGTCATAACTTTTCTAAAGTACAAAAATTAACCAAAATACCTGTAGTTACGGTCAGGAAAAAAATCTGGAGATGATGTAGTGATAGATGTTTACTCCTTTGCTATCTATAACCCACCCACCATCCCAAATAGGATCACAACTTATATTGATGAAATTCCAGCTGTGTCCGCCATCTTCGCCGTACAGTATTGCCAACCCTACACTTACAGCACTACTTTGTATAGGCGCGGTACCGTGAAACAAAATAGCGTCAACAGTACGCTGAGTTTGAAAGAGCTCGCAATGGATTGTGCATGCTGTCTGACTGAAAGGAGTGCTTCTTGTTTTGTTTTCTCCACATTGAATGTGTGTTTTTGTTGTTTTTTTCCACTGTAATAATTTGTGTTCTTTCAATAATAATTTTCATCCAAACAAATAACTTACTGTTCTTCATACAAAACAAACCTAACCTGCGGCTTACGTCCCAGACCCCCTCGCTTGTAGGCAATCAGTAATTTTTGTCCAGACAGTCATCTAACCAAGTAGAGACCAATGATTTCGTCCAGGACAACAGTTTCATCCAGACAGTCGTCTAAACAAGTAGCGACCAATGGTTTAGTCCAGACCAATGGTTTCATCCAGACAGTCGTCTAACCAAGTAGTGACCAATGGTTTCGTCCAGACAGTCGTCTAACCAAGTAGCGACCAATGGTTTCGTCCAGAAAGTCGTCTAACCAAGTAGCGACTAATGGTATAGTCAAAACCCCTATTTTAGTTCAGTATTTTTTGTCCAGACGGTCACCAAACCTAGCTACAGGGGATTGTGGTAAAGTGAAGTTGGCACCATTGCCTCATACAAGCATTAAGTTATTTACAAATACAAATAGGCTTATACACAAGAGCCTGATTATATCTTCTCTCACATAATTACAACGTTACGAGTGTCATCTGGTGTATTTTGCATCGGACATGTTGGCAACTATGATGTCAATGTGTGCGCCTCTGTGTGAGTGCTCACTGAGGCAGTTTTACATAGCCTACGAAATAGGCCTACTCTGACGTTATTAAATAAACAATAAATAAAAACACATATTTACGTGATTTAGCACATATATCCGGAGCAGTCGGTGCAGATCAAGGTTAAGTTAGTAGGCTAGGGTAGTTACAATTAACAATGTCCCCCCAAAAGATGAAATAAGGTATGAAAATGATATATTGTTGAATTGAAAAGCAAGGGAAAGATTGATACATCGTGCACAATTAATACCAAAATTAGCATTGTTAATAAGTGTAGGCTAAAGACTTAATAGTAATCCTGAAAACCAAAGGGACGATGCTCACATCAAAGAGAGAACCACAGTTGGAATACAGTAATAGCGATGAACAACAAGACACCTCTCTAGACACAGCAAGCAAGAATTTTGATCAGGGTTAAAACAACACCTGTGGTTACCTATGGACTAGAACTTATTATTCATTCTGGAGGAAAGCAAAACCTGGCTTTTACACTTCTACCTGGCATATTATTGAAAATATATGATTTTCACACCTTTCTGGGAGTCATTAGAGATTGAAATTACTGTCAATTATCTCTGCTACACCAGAAATATTTGTTATATTACATAAATATATGTTTATAGGCCTATTTCTTGATTCTTCAACGATGACAGCCATGTTTCTGTGGCGCATGAGGTATTTTCAACTGTTACTCAGACGCACACATTGATGGCAGTTCATTGTTGCCAACATGTGGGATCCAAAATAAATACACCACAAGACACCCGTAATATTGTAATTAGGGCCTATGTGAAAAAGCATTAACTTGATTGGCAAAACCATTGGCATGGATAAATATTGGTTCATTGTTCCATTGCGATGCGGCCGCGTTTGGGGAATATTTAGGGATCTCCGTGATGTCGCGGCTGACGTATTGACACGTTGCCTGCCGGGAGTCGGTGCGCATGCTTATCAGATGTTATATAAAAAAAAACTGGGTGTCTTGAGGGAGATTTGTTTGGAAGAGGTGCTCTGAATGGAACTTGGCGATTTTTTGTTTTACGATACCGGCTATACAGTAGTAAGTTAGCCTACCGTATGCGTGGGGTTGGCAATACAGTATATGTCCTTAAATCACGCATACAATGGCGGATTCAGCTGGAATTTTACCTATATAGGCCTAAGTTGTGATCTAAAAAGGGTATGGTGGGTGGGTAATAGTTAGTGGAGGAGTGAACACCTATTAACTTACCGGTACTTCATCATCTCCAGTTTCTTTTCCCGACCATTACCACAAATATTTTGGCTAATTTCAGTAGTTAAAGAATGTTCTGCCCCAAGATTTGGTCTCCTCCAGGTTTACTATCTTATCTTAGCAAACAGGATTTGCAAGAGCCGGAGAAGGTCGAAGTGATGTACTTAAGACGACATATGGGAGGACTTCTACTCAACCGATGCATTGACATGGACAGGTAATGGGTAGGGTCTATCAGGTTTGAAACATTCTGTGACCTGTTTTGTTATACATGGTTTCCATTTTGAGCTGTGCAAAAATAAGAACTTCCATCAACCAGATTTAGTTTGTGTTTGTTGTGGCAAGAATGCGAGCAGTATCATGCTATGATTTGCGAGCTTCGGCAGAAGTCTTTAACAGCTTAACACCTTTAACACTGAAGACTAATCGCAAAGCAAGTTATATCCAGACTATACAAGAAGTAAATTCCAGCCTATCAACACAAAACTTACCAATTATTCCACAGGATTTTAGTCCGGAAATATCACTATTTTTCTCTATGGAAGTGGATGAATGAAATGCGCACCTTATTCCATACAAAACTCTATATACCGTCCTCGTAAACGCCATAGTTCTTAAGTTACACGACATAGAGAGCTTTATTTATCCACTTGTTTCTTCATATATCAAGGAATTAAACTCTAATGAAGTCGATTTAAATTTTTTGCGCATAACCTAATAGAACCAGGATGAAACATAACCTGTACAGAGAACTGTGGATAACTTATTTTAGAAATTAACGCAACACGAAGTGGACTAATCACTGGTAAATATCCATGATGACATTCCAAATGCTAGCTGTTGTAAAACGAGCGAGATATAATAGAATGCAAGAGATTAACACTATAACCATGTAATTAAAACTAAGTTGTTTATACTATATGGTTGACATTTTCTTTTAAGAATTGCCAACCTAAGAAATGTGTATGGCAACATGCGGACGTCAAAATTACCGATTACGCTGCACTCTTATGGCTATCACTATAAACATCGCCGTCTACAATTTTTATTCTCAAGCCGTGTCATAAGGTTTGGCAACATGTTTCCGAAAATACAACAGAACATTACGTCCGCTAAATCTACACACAAATATCACAAATAAATGATACATTATTATCATGCTATGTACTGTCGTTTCCCGATAAGGTAATAATAAAAGGCTGTACTGAACCTCCAATGTTCTAATGCCTCTTCTTCTTGCTGCTATGCTCACTGCCGTCATTGACGCGCTCAGAAAAAATATTTAAGACTATTCTTACGTACTTATAGACTGCCTTTTATAATAAATTCTTCACTTTTTGTCCACAGATGCACTCATCATAGTCACAATAGGCCTCCAAAATTAATGTTGACAGTCTAACAATAATCCTCCACTGGTCACTTAATTAAAAAAATTACAGTCAGTCTGAATCTCTAGACGTTATATCATTTCAAATGACGCATGCTACAAATGCTACACATGTTAGACAGACAGGAGGGCTTCTCGCTTCGCTCTAAGCCCCAGGACTCTTTCAACAGACTCCATTACGAACTTAGAACAAAATATTTCAACAATTAATTCCATCCAATAAGGGGTTAAAGGTTTAAATCTGACATCTTAATCACCTCTTTAAGGCTCACCCTGTATTTGAGTCTGACATCTTTTATAACTCTTTAAGGGTCACCCATTATTTCAATCTGATATCTTGCAAAACTCTTTAAGGATCACCCTGTATTTGAATTGAATCTAACATACTGTACACCGCAGGGCCGGATTTACCCAAAGTTACACTATAGGCATCTCTCCATTGAGCGCCCCTCCTCACTTGAGCCCACTCCCCCCCCCCCGATTTTTATGATAAGGCATAGCCACTCGCATGAGGTAAGGTTCGGAAAAAATAAACAGATATATGGCTGACAGCGTAAGTTTATGCTTGAATTTTTACGCAGGGAAAACATAGTCAATTCAATAAAAATAACGCTTGGAGTAAAACTACATTATACAGTTTAACTTTTATGCAACCAAAACACTTTATGAATACCCTTTCCAAAATTAATGTCTAGCCTTAATTCAAACAACAAAAAAGAACAGTAGTTTCAAAAATAAAACATTATTTACTGCTGTAACTGAATGAACTGCGATAGCACGAAATATAGTAAAAAATACCGTAGAACACACACTAATTTTAAAACGCATGAAGGGCAGTGTTACGAACGACATTTTAAATTGAACAAAGCGCCTCTAAAATACAAATAAGGCCAACTTCATATCTTCCTGCAATATCTTTAAGAGAAATTAAAGTGTTGATTAAAAACTTGATTGAAGACATAACTGGGCCTGCCTCAAGCACAACGAGAACTACTTCAAAAGTTTCCTTCTTGCCTTCATTTCGGCAAATTAATTATGGCATCGCAGTTCAAGTTTTTCGTCATATCTTTTTCAATCGCTAGGAATGCAATAGAGTTTAACCTTTCTTTTTTAGTGACTGACCGCAAATAGTTCCGGACGCGATTCAGTACCGAAAATGATATTTCTCCAGAACAATTGGTCACTGGAATGGTGAGAAGTACCGTATCCGTAAAGCAATGTTTACGTTCGGGTACATATCGTGTAAATCTTTTTCATGAAGGAAAGTGCTGACCTCAGAGGCTGACTTACCTTTAAAATCTGCAATTTTTAAATGTTCCTTTAAATGCAAGCACTCGTCAGCCAGTGCACTTTCTAAGTCATCCACATACATTTCTGAGAGATCGTCAGCGATTTTTTTTTATCATTGGTCCATCTAGGTCTAAAAGGGTTTCTAGAAAATAAAATATCTTATGGAGGACTTTGTAAGCCTCACTTCGCCTCTTAAGCTCAGCACTTAGTAGGCCTACATCCAGAATTACATAAAATACATTGACGCGAAAATTTTCTGAGCCCTCTGACGGTACATATTATCCTTGCTTTGTCTCATCATTCCTAGTCTTTCGTTCCAGTCTTCTCTTTAGGTCGTAGGAATATTGAGCAATACCGTTTAATTCTTTGGCTTCTTTCTCATACACATCGAAATTATCTCTTAAACTTTGCAGAAATTCCGCTAACGAAGCGTAACATTCTACCACAGTGCTCAAATTAGTGCTAACTTTTTGGAGCTTCTAGCTGACAGTATTAAATCTTTTTAGACTGGTACTCCAGAAAAGAACTAGGAAAGCATTTTCTAATTGTAGGGTATTGCTTAAGATGCCTTTGGCTTCACTTCGAGTGTTTGCCTTTCGATTTCTGTCTTCGTGTACACTCTCAAGAGCTGCCACGATGCCACACCAGCCTTCCCGTACAAGGGGAGGATACGATGCATGGGTCACCGATTCGAACCATCTTTAGTACACGTGTGGGGCATGGCCAGGCGTATACCAGGTGCAAGTAGTAAGTTGCGCTTCTCAGCCGATTCCGAGAAATTAATTATTAATTATTCGTAATTGCTGTACGGCGTTCATGTGCGTTGTACGTTAACATGAAGCCAAGGAGCGCATGGTGCATTGGTAAGAGCCTTGCTTCGTAAGCGCGGGATCGCTGGATCGAATCCCCCCGTTGAGTCTTTGGTCTTTTTTTCTTCTTTTTGTAAACATAGGCAATTCGTACAACTGTAGGTGTCGTGAATAATGTTCATTTTGCAGTCAATTGTAATAACGTGTTATGTGAGCGGGAAAAGGGAGTCCGAATAAATCGTACAGGAGATTGATGAAAGAATACCTTCATTCACAGTATTTGCTGTTAGTACAACCGCCCACCGTTATCGTTAGTTTGTATGCAGGTGACCTCGCCGGGTCCGAACACTTTCCAACCAATACCCATAGCATGAGACACTACTAGCGGGGTACGGGGTGGTCTGATGGTTCACTGACGTCCAATGAACGGAACAGACTGGGTCTTCAGTGTATAATCGTATACATATAATAGAATACACCTGACCATGTGTAATACCAATGTATTTGCAATGCCCCGACTGTACATTATGTAATATCACAAACGTTCACCCCCATACGATGATTTCAGAATCCCTTTTTCCGCTCTCAAAACACGTTATTAAAATTGACGGCAAAATGCACATTATTCACGACACCTACTGTACAGTTGTACGAATTGCCTATGTTTACAAAAAAATCGGCTCACCGGTGGGATTCGATCCAGTGATCCCACGCTTACGAAGCAGGTCCCTTACCACTGCACCACGCGCTCTTTGGCTTCATGTTGACGTACAGTGCACATGAACGCTGTACAGCAATTACGAATAATTTATAATTAATTATTTCTCAGAATTGGCTGAGAAGCGCTCCTTACTACTTGCACCTGGTATACGCCTAGTCATGCCCTACAAGTGTATTAAAGAAGGTTCGAATCGGTGACCCATGCGTCGTATCCTCCCCTTGTTAGAGCTTGACAAGCGTCATATCGTGCCGACCACCGAGTCACTGACAGGCTTTTTAGTACGCGCGCAATTAAGTTCTTTACAATTTCCCATCGGTAGGTCGAAGCAGTAAAAATGCTGTACAGCTGTTAAAAATACCTTGCAGATTCTGAACAAGATTCAACGGCATGGGTTCCAACCAAAATTAGTGAATGGGGTGAGCATGGTGCATAGAGAGCTAAGGGATTCAAGGCCGCTATTCGAGCTTGCAACCCGGAATATTCGCCGGACATATTACTTGCGTTATCGTAAGATTGGCCTCGAATATCCTCCACTTTCAAATCCAGATCTTCCAACTTCGCCTTTACTGCCTTCTTTACTTGTGCCCGATGCTCGCCATAAAACCTAGAAATCTTTCTTTTGGTTCACCATTGGCCGTAACATATCTAATGATAAAAGTCAACTGATCAGTGTGGGAGAATCCGACGGTAGCTTACCTCAAGTTGCTGAACACCATCGTAGCCAATGTCGTGAACCGCAGAGCAAGAATTGTTATTGTTATCCGAATTTGTCGTTGGAGGTGTAGGATTCACACGCGGACTAAACATCTCATTTATTTTCCGACATTTTGATAGTGTAACATCGGCTTTCTTATCATCTTCAGCTTTGCGGACACGATTTTGGTAACCCGATAACGTTTTGCTGCCCATAGTTTAAAACTTTTACTTGCAGATCACATCACAACACAACAAAACAACACAACGCAATCTCGAACTCGCACAAAGCACAGGCAAGGGGGGAGGGGCGCGGGGCACTTCGATGCTACTACAATGCTAGCAAACCCAGCTACCGCAACAACAGCACGCGTAGCACAGCTCCGCTCACCTACCTCGCCCCCCCCCCCCCTCTCACACTTGTCGGGACGAAAGGGCGCCGAGCGGCATAACGAAGAGCGAAGTGGAAAGGCATGGGCGGGCATGCGACAAAGACACGATATTATTTCTAAATGTCTCTGCTCATTTCTCAATATTTATATTAGCATGTATACTGCTATAATCCTAACTTAGCACATTTAAAGCCCTAGCAAAGAGGGCGCCTGACGGCTGTGCCCTTCGGGGCGCCTCCAGTACAGATCATTGCGGGTTGCCTAACCGATGAGGCGCCCCTTGGACTGCGGCGCCCCTAGGCACGTGCCTATTTTGCCTTACGGTAAATCCGGTCCTGCCACCTAGTTAAGTGTCACCCTGTATTTTGCTCTGACATACTGCACACCTCTTTAAGAGTCACCCTGTATTCTTGTCTGACATCTTGTGCACCTCTTTAGGAGTCACCTTGTATTCTTCTCTGCCATCTTGTACACCTCTTTAAGAGTCACCTGGTATTCTTATCTGGCATCGTGTATATCTCTTTAGGAGTCACCCTGTATTCTTATCTGGCACATTGTACTGTATTTTGCTCTGACAACCTGCACACCCCTTTAGGAGGCACCCTGAATTCTTATATGGCATCTTGTATATCTCTTTAGAAGTCACCCTGTATTCTTGCCAAACATCTTGTGCACCTCTTTAGGAGTCACCTTGTATTCTTCTCTGCCATCTTGTACACCTCTTTAAGTCACCTTGTATTCTTATCTGGCATCTTGTATATCTCTTTAGGAGTCACCCTGTATTCTTATCTGGCATATTGTACTGCATTTTGCTCTGACATCCTGCACACCCCTTTAGGAGGCACCCTGTATACTTATATGGCATCTTGTATATCTCTTTAGAAGTCACCCTGTATTCTTGTGTGACATCTTGTACACCTCTTTAGGAGTCATCCTGTATTCTTGTCTGACATCTTGTGCACCTACTTAAGATACACCCTGTATTCTTCTCTGCCATCTTGTACACCTCTTTAAGTGTCACCTTGTATTCTTATCTGGCGTATTGTATATCTCTTTAGGAGTCACCCTGTATTTTTATCTGGCATCATGTACACCTTCTTAGGAGTCACCCTGTATTCTTTTCGCTTCGCTCGAAGCCCCAGGTCGCTCGACGCCCCAGGACTCTTTCAACAGACTCCATTAACCATTAACTTAGGCTTCCCGCGTGGCTACATGACGTCACGCACTCGCCGTCCTTGACCCATTAACTTAGGCTTCCCGCACGGCTGCATGATGTCACAGTCTCCATCTCCGTAACGCAACAGCCTCCGTAACGCATAACGTTAGACCCAAAGCATAACGACGAAGTCGACAAGATCATTTGAAATGATAAAATAGGTACCGTAACTTTCTAATGAAATCTACCTAAAGGCACTTGCCAACTGAGTACAGTTCATAATGTACTGAGGGGGCGTGGTGGCTCAGCAAGTTGGTCACTAGTCGTGGCCGAGTGAGGTGCGTGTGAGCGCGCTGTGTGACCGCATTGGAAGAGTGTACGTTTCCTAATACCGGTGCTTCCGATAGTTCCACGGGTGAACTGACCTTCCGTGTGTCATTCGGACAATACTTTTTCAAGTAGTGTTCCAGATAGGACAACAAAACCAGAAAACCCAGAAAACCCCGCTGAAAATCATGTCCGGATACCAGAGGAAAAACACCGTACGCTGCCAATGGGACAGGCAGAGTTTTCGCGCCACACCAGGAGAAATTCACCGCTGGATTAGCGATACTCTCCGGTTGACTGTCGACCAAGTAGAAGCCATCCAGTTAAATGCACAAGAAAAAACCATGTACATCAAGGTAATCAGCATATCTACTTATCAGAAATTGTTAAATAATTTTGCAGATCCTATTAAATTTCAGTATGACTCAGGGGAAATGACTAATGTTAAGCTCTCCCCAGCGGATTCCGATTTTCCACAGTGCGTATATTTAATGTCCCACTTGAAGTTATCCCTGAAATTTTCAAATCCGTCCTGTCGAAATATGGCACTGTGAGTGAAGTCAGGAAAGAACAATGGTCTTCTGCTTATCAGTTCCCGGTGTATAATGGAATACGTGCAGTCACTATGGAAATCAAACAAGATATCCCCTCCACTGAGACTTTTGGTGGCCATTCTGGCTATATATCGTATAATGGACAGAAACAGACCTGTTTAATTTGCAATGCTAACACACATCTACGTATCAACTGCCCAAAGAAAATGATTCCCCTCGGTATAACTCCTACACAACAACGACGTGTCCAATACTCGGATGTTGTGTCACAGCAAACGTCACATGAAAACATGCTTATGGATCAGTCAGATAGGACACCAGCAGAATAGGCCTCGGACACACATGACGCAGAACACGAACCTTGCACTGACCAGATCAGCGAGCCACAGAGTGCCCCTGTGCTATCGGCAACCTGTATAGCAGCCTTAGAACCAACTCTGTCGTCACTACAGGCTGCCACAGAAATTTTGCCTTCACTGACCCCACCTTCTCTGGTACCTACCGACTCACTTAAGCAGGTTGATCGGGGATCTGAGAACGTATCTAAGAAGATTAAAATAAATGCCTCGATTGCCGTACCAGCCCCGAAGAATCAAACTGGTTCAGCAAACGTTCCCGCAGCTGTGAAAAAGACACAAAATCTTCATTCTACGTCATCTAGGGACCCACGAACGCTCCCAAACGCTGACAGCCGGCCTATGAATGGCAGTCATAAGGAACTATCTCAACCTAATTTGACATAGTGCACCAGTATATTTCTCACCCGTGTTTTTTTTCTCGAGTCCACATTCCAGTATGTCTAACACAGCTTTTATACTTCTCTTAATGGCGCAATTCCTCACTGTGGCCACTGTGAATATCAAAGTAATAGAATGCCCTCTGAAATTTCAACTGTTGGAGAGATTCCTTCGAGATGCAGACATTGACATTGCTTTCATTCAAGAAGTTGCTATACCCTGTCTGCCCATATCTGCCTTCTACAAACAATACATCAATACCGGTTCTACGAATAGAGGGACCGGATTCCTCATAAGACATGATATCCCACTCGAAGGTGTGCTATGTCATCCATCAGGACGCATAATATCTGGACACATAAACAATACCACCCTGATAAATGTATATGCCCCATCCGGGTCCAATAAACGTGTGGAACGGAAAATGTTCTTTCAACAGAGTATACTGCCTCATCTGCACGACGTTAAGGAAAAACTTATTCTTGCAGGGGATTTCAATTGTATTCAACGCCCAGAGGATCCCACTAGTCCATACAAAGGTGTCAACCCGGCTCTCAGGACCCTTCTTACCTCCCTACACCTCATTGATGCTGTGGATAGTTTAAGGGTGCCCCTGCCCCATTACACCTGTATAAGTCACAACTCCTCATCACGAATTCATCGCATCTACTTTTCACAGGAACTTATCCAGCCTAGACGATATGAAGTGATACCTGCCAGTTTCACTAACCATCATGCTGTCGTATGTACAATCTCTTACCCCCATCCCATATTTCACATAGGAAGAGGTTATTGGAAACTGAATTGCTCGCTGTTACTGGAGGAGGAATGCCAAGATATTTTCAGACAACACTGGACTCGATGGGTCCAACAAAAATGCAAATTTCGCGACTGCGCAGACTGGTGGGATAATTTGGTTAAAACAGGGATCCGCCGCGTCTTTAAGAACATATCATACCAACGAGGTCGGGAAAGACGGGATACAGTTGAATTTTACTATCGAGTTCTTCGCCAGCTCCAGCAAAGATCTGATGCTGGGGAGCGTATATATGACCAGATTCGGGAAGTTAAAACCAAGCTCCTGTCTCTACAGCAACGAACGCTCGCTCATATAAACGTGGCTTTAAAAGATCGTACAGTGCTCCCAGACGAAAGTGCAAGTGTATACCATATCGCCAAAGGACAAAGTGAGCGGCAACGTAAATATATCCACCGCCTCCACACCAGTACTGGAAGTGTCGTCACCTCCCCTGACTCTATACGTAGTGAAATATCACTATTTTATCAACGGTTCTACGCTCAGGCTCCAATTGATCCACAGCAGGTGACCCTATTGCTTTCATCTTGCAGTACCCATCTATCTCCGGACAACAAAACTCGGCTCAGCGCGGATATTACGGATGAAGAGATTCACTCTGTGGTTAAGCACCTCCCAAACAACCGCTCACCTGGCATTGATGGACTGCCATATGAAATGTATAAACACTTCTGGCCTCTCATTGGCAAAGAATTTTGTCATGTCCTGCGTACCATTCTCCAACGTCGTGCTCTTTGTCAATCACATCACGAGGGTACCATAGTCCTCATACCAAAAACATCCTCTCCCATGGCAGTTGGTGACTTCCGACCAGTTACTCTGCTCTGCAGTGATTATAAAGTCCTTACCAAAGTACTTGCATGCCGATTGAAGACTGTTCTACATGATATCATTGGCTGATGAACAATGTTGCAGTATTCCTGGAAGAACTCTGTTAACAAACTTAGCGATACTACGGGACCTACACCTAAAAGCCGAAATGCTCCCCACTGAGCCAATGAGTTTTCTCACCTTGGATCTTGATAAAGCTTTCGATCGCATTAGTCATGAATACTTGTACATGGTCTTGCAGCACTTTGAATTTCCTGCAATCCTTATTGACTACATTCGTATGATAAATTGTAATGCTACGTCTCGAGTGCTCGTCAACGGTTTTCTTTCCCCTCTGATTCCAATACAACGATCAGTTAGGCAAGGATGTCCCCTCTCCATGCTACTTTTTGTCATTGGCCTTGAACCGTTCATTCGGACTACCCAGGTGAAGCTACAGGGTTACAAACTGTCCACACATGTTTTTGGCATGTGCGCCTATGCTGATGACGTATCAATATTGATCCGCAATAATGAAGACATCTCCCACATCGATAGCGTCCTTCAGCTCTACCATATCGCCTCTGGAGCACAATCGAACCCCCAGAAAACTGCTTTGCTTCCGCTCAATAATAACTCAGTGATTACCCAACAGCCCTGGTTCCGGATAGTAAATGAGGTGAAAATTCTTGGCATTACCTGGAAGCAATCGCTTCTGGACACGGTGCAAGTAAACTGGACTAAGGTCATTGCCAAGGTTAGGGGAGTGCTGATCCAATTTGGTCAAAGAAACCTCAATATAGTGCAACGGGTCATAGTCCTCAACGTATTTGCGCTCTCTAAAATATGGTATGTCGCACAACTTTTCCCACTTCCCAAAATGTTTGAGAGCCAATTGGCAAAATATATAGGTTGGTTTCTATGGCAAGGATTTTTTTTTTCCGAGTACAACGGGAACAGTTGTATCTCCCATCCCGGCAAGGCGGGCTAGGGCTAACCACTCATGGCATGAAATGCCGTGCACTCCTCTGCAAGAACGATATCACCATTCTTTCCCAACATGACACTTTTACGAAAGCGCTATACAAAGATATTCGAAACACAGCCCGTGGTTGTGAGAGAGCTTTGCCGAAGATATTTAGGGACCATCAACAGCACCTTCTGGAAACTGTTCGCCAAATGCCTTCAGGGACTGTTCCAACGACGAAAAGTATTTATAACATGTTGCGGCAAGTGGTACACTCCAAACCGCGAATCGAGGCCACCACCCTCTACGTCCATTGGCCCACTGTTTGGAAAAATGTTGGGGCTATGACCATTTCTTCTGCTGTACACTCCCGGGTTTTTATCTTCCTCAACGATCTCATCCCAACCGCTCTACGGCGATATACCATCCGTCTTGAAGCTTACCCATGGTGTACTATATGTGGTCAAACTGATACGGCGATACACCGCTTCACATCATGCACGCGAGTTGCCTCAACGTGGCTGTGGTGTAAGGGAAACGTATGTCAACTATTAAATGTGCCCACGGATGACCTTGATGAAAGGAAGTTGATTCGCTTGTCGGTGACCGCCTTCCCCCAAATTAAACAGACTGCCATTGTGTGGATAATGGGCCAATATGTACACTTCATGATGGACAATGATCAACATTTTTCATTCCTGGATCTCAGGTATCACCTGCAGAAAGAGCGTTGGAAACTTAGTGAAAGTGGACAATTGTACGATAAATATGGACACTATCTGGATTTCTTGTGATGTAATAGTATGGTATTTATCATATCTGAAAATTCTGTAATTCTGTAAAGAGCTAATAAAAAAAAGCGGTCTCGCTGTATGCCTCTCACCAATGCGGTCCTGGTTCGTTTCCCGGTCAATGCATGTGAGATTTTCGAAGTGAAATGCCATGTCCTGTGGTTCGGATTCCACGTAAAAAGGAGGTCCCGTGGCTCATGATCTCAAGATTAACGGTCACGTTAAACTACAAGCTTCCTTTTTATAATTTACTGAAATATAGAGGCCACATGAAGATGTATACCAAAAACTAAATTAATAGGCACTGAAAGTCCACCTCGCTGAAGTGATCAAAACGTAGTGATATAACCAGTTATTTTAATAGTGCTGCCATAATTTGACTTACAGTCTCGCAAACAACACTTCCTAAGCATCTGAAATAGTTTAATGAAATAACTTATTAGTGAAGAATTTGTTGGTTAAATTCATTAGCAGATTGGTTACACATGCAACTTGATACGGGAAATACTCACTTCTACAACTTTCGGCAGGTCGATTTACCACTAGGAATATCACGGGTGTTGAAATAGCTTGTACGAACTGCTTTCAGATGCTATCATATCAAAATAAACGATATTTATGAACAAAACTTAGCTTGTGGTCTTACGTTTTATAGAACTTAAGGACTATACTCAGTGTTGCCAATTCTACCAACAGCATGGCTTGAGAACTACAGACGGCGATGCTATAAGACAACACAGATTATTACAGCAATCCACCGATAGGTGGCATAACCAGATTGCGATCCGGCAACTTGATTATGAAGTATTGTAGGGTGTAACTCTTCAGTTGGTGTTGGTGAAGAACCCCGCAGCTAGGCCGTAGGTCGTACGTGTCAAATCATAGTCGACGACTGCAAGGGGGAGTTGAGGATCCGAAGATTGGATTCCAAAAGGTTATAAGTGAATCCCGGCACTAACAGCGAAGATCCTGTTTGATTTCCACATTTTTGCCCCCTACACTCCCTCCAGGTACCGGTACATGCGGGATAATACCCTGATGGAAGTCCCGAGGCATCTTCTCCAAACATAGCCTTTAATAATGACAGTTATAACTTACACACCATCACAAGCACCACAGGAACACAGATCATCAGACAAATCAAGTGCATACGGCTGATGACAAAACCTTATGATGAGCAGCCTTCCGTGTAACTTACTAGGAGTACGTTACCGGTACGTATTGACTCCCTAAAGTCCAGGATTCGATCACCGACACTGCAAAGAAATTAAGTCCTCGTTGAAACTGGTGCCCTCCCTCGAAATATAAAGTTCCTTTTAATTTTCGAGTCTTCGGATATCTTGGTAATCAACTTATGGGCTACACCCTACACCAGAGTCAGATTCTTTTAAAGAATCACAGCCCTTCAGGTACGAACTTAATGTTGAAAACATGACTTGGAAATTAAGATTGTAGGATAACGAAACAAGCGTTTGCCGACTCGTTCTAGGTTCGTCGCTGAGTCTTACTGCTTTCTGCTTTTTAATTTTATGATTCCACTTTGAATATTTTGTGTATTAACCAAACGCCTCTTACGTGTTGGCACACTAAACTGACAAGTCATGGACACCAAGCGTCAGACCACTCATCCTTTGTCATATGTAGTTCGCTAAATCTTTCACTACGAAAACTAGTGTCGACCCATACATGGTCTATTGACTTTAGAACTTAAAAGGTTCATTCTCGTTCCGTATTAATAAACTACTGTAATTTAGTAATAAACAGGTTAAAAGTTCCGCTTGATCAATATATTTTATTAAATATGATCACTGTGTGGTCATTTTTGGGACATGTTTCGAGGTCTAATTATTCGTTTTGGCCCCTTCATCAGCCGATATGAATGAACCCGACACAAGATAATTGTTGAGCGTAGCACTAAAAAGTCCCTTATCACTAAATCTTATATGGTGCACCATAAAGATCGATTGAAATTGAACGCCTAAAGTAACACAAAATGATGTAAAAAGCCTTATAAACTAGGAACACTTTCAATAGGGTTCGGGAGTGTTCATCGACAATTTATGATAATGAACACACGCTTCACTGTGGTCTACAGATGTTTGGTTCAGTACGGTAGCAACAGTTGAGAATACTGTAGAAACTTCTAGAGCTATCCATGTGGGTTTGAGTACAAGATGGCGGCGAGTGAGAGACGGGCAGTGAGTTGGCTCCGTACATATTTAATTTTCTTGTTTGTAAATAGAGTAATAGCGAGTTCTAAAGTTTCTCTGAGTGAGTGTGTGGATATAAGAAGTTCGATCGTGAACGCAAAGTGCTGGGAAGACATTCTCGTAAGTAGCAAATGTGAATTTAGTTCGTTAGTATTGTGTTCATCATCTCGGCCAGTGCCTGAACTGCCGCCCCGCCACCCTACCTGGCTCAAGGTTGCACGGCTTAAGTCAGACCACCCTCGTCAGCCGCTCCCTCCCATCTCTCACAGCTGTGGTTGGGGACCCTTTCTCTTGGCCTTGGCTGGTGACGTGCAAGTTAATCCGGGCCCAGTAACTGTAAAATGTGTGAAGTGTGACTCTGTAGGACGAGTAAACCAGATCCGGATTCTGTGCTCAGAATGTCAACAGTTTGTGCATCGTACTTGTGCCAAATTGACTGCAGGTCAATCTAGAAAAATATCAAGAGGTGAAAATTCGTTCTTCTGCTGGCAGTGCTCCATGCCGCAGTTTTCAAACTCACTATTCAATAGCTCCACTAATTCGGTTTCCACGCAATCATCTCAATACCGTAAATCAACTAGCAATATTTCAGTTCTAAATTTTAATGCACGCAGCATAATGCATCCGAAACGCAAACCTCTCGTTGATGCTTGGTTGATAGAAGAAGCCCCATCACTCATCTGTGTGTCTGAAACTTGGCTCAATCCCTCCATTTACAACAATGAGGTGATTTCGGACAGTTACATAATATTTAGAAATGACAGGCCCTCCACAGGTGGTGGAGTTCTCATAGCTTGTCTCCCAGAGCTACAACCCAGAAGCGTGCCCGAACTCGAAGTAGAGGCGGAGGTAGTTTGGATACAGATTACAACCAAGCAGGGTCCCATTCTGGTTGGCTCTGCATACCGAGCCCCGGGTTCTAAAGACCTCCACAACGAAGCCCTTCTTCGCTCCCTCTCAAGAGCACAGGCGCTACAGAATAAATTCTTCGCTATTCTCCTGCTAGGTGACTTCAACCTTCAAATTGACTGGCTCTCGAACGATACTCCGAAAGCTCTTAATTCTCTTTCTGAAAAATTTCTATCATGCTTTTACGGCCTATTTCTTCAGCAGCTGGTAAAGCAACCCACTCGAATCACGGACCATAGCAGAACCACCCTGGACCTAGTGCTCACAGATAATGTGGACATAGTGGACTCCGTTGAAGTAATTGAAGGCGTGTGTGATCATGAAGCAACCAGGGTTGAACTGAAATTACTCCACCCAAAATTGAAGAAAATATACAAAACAGCTCTCAACTACAACAAAGCAAACTGGTCATTATTAAATTCTCTGTTTCGCTCCAATCTTCCGGTAGTGCACACCGCTGACATAGAAACCCTCTGGACAGAGTGGAAAAGTATATTCTGGCAGTGTGTACAACAGTGCATTCCACAAGTTAAATTAAATGGCAATCGTCGATCTCCTTGGATTACCAATGAGATTGTACTAATGTTAAAAAAGAGAAATAGATTGCACAAAAAATGGAAACATAACCCTACCCCCACTAATCTCCATAAGTACAAGATCCAACGGAATTTAACAAAAATCACCATTAGAAACAGCCATAGCAATTTCATCTGGAATTTGGGCTCCTCGGACACGAAATCTCTGTGGCGATATATCAGCTCCAGATCAAGAAGCACGCCCTCCATGAATTTCACGTATAATGGCAAAATTTTATCTGAACCCGCGGAGATTGCTCAATCATTTTGCTCCTCCTTCTCTCAGAACTTTTCTTCCTTTACGCCATCACAAAATTATATAATAGATCGAAATATTCCTTTCCCTAAACTTGAATCCATTTATTTCTCCGTTGATGAGGTCTGCAAGTTGTTGTCATCTTTACCCCCCAATTCCGCTACTGGGCCTGATAATATACCCGCAAGAATTCTCAAAACGTGTGCTCAGGCCCTCGCTCCATCCATCTGCACAGTATTTAACACCTCTTTTCAATATGGGAAACTACCATCTGATTGGAAAATCGCCAACGTTGTTCCTGTCCACAAAACTGGTAATAAGGAATCAGTAACCAACTACCGCCCCATATCATTGACATCCATATTGTGTAAGGTAATGGAGCGTCTGCTATCGAGGGAGATGTTGCGTTTCCTGAAAGAGACAGGTTCTCTTAACGAACACCAGCATGGGTTTCTACCTGGACGTTCCTGTACAACGCTACTCACATCAGCTGTGGACGACTGGCAACAAACTTTGGAAAGAATACCAGGCGGTCAAGTGGATCTCGTTACTCTCGATTGGACCAAGGCTTTTGATCAGGTTCCCCATTCACGTCTCCTTGATAAACTGCGCTCCTACAGCTTCGGTGGTAAACTAGTGGGGTGGTTGACTGACTTTTTTACAAACCGGCATCAGAGAGTAGTCTTCCAAGGCGCTCATTCCTCTACTGTTTTGGTCCCATCTGGTGTCCCTCAAGGATCTGTCCTTGGTCCTCTACTTTTCAACATATTCATGTTGGATCTTCCCCATGCAGTCTCCTCAAACATCTACCAATATGCCGACGACACAACCCTCTATCGCAAGATCAAAGACAATAGTGACCTCACCGCCCTGCAGGAGGATCTAAATAACATCAGTGTCTGGTGCAAAATTAACGGCCTGGCTGTCAATTCTTCCAAAAGTAATCTAATCTCCCTAACCCGTAATCGAATTCCAGCGGCCAACCCTTATCACTTTGAAAACACTCCGATTCCCCGTGTGCAGTGCGTCAAACTTCTTGGACTCAACATCACTTCCGACCTGAAATGGAACACCCACACCGACGCAGTGAGGAACCAAGCTGCACGCCAACTGGGTATGCTAAGCAGAAATCTACGTGGTTGCCGTACCAAAGTGAAGAGGACCGCCTACCTGAGTCTAGTACGACCGCTGCTAATTCACGCTTGCCCTTCATGGAGCCCCGGTACCAAGGGAAATATCCTTAAGCTTGAACAGATACAAAATCGTGCCACTAAATTCATTCTTTCGAAAAATTCCCACGTAGACTCTAAAATCAGACGCCAAAAATGTAGCCTTCCATCTATTGAGAACCTATTTGCCCAAATTGATTTGTTATACCTGAGAAAACTTTTTAATAATACAGACTCATCTGCTATTTTAGACAAAATTTCCCTTGGCTACCGATCAGCTCAGAAGGGCCGCGGAGTTACGCTGTACGCCCCACTACCCAGGACTGAGTCGTACAAACTGGGGTTTGTAAATAGATCGGTCTGTGCATGGAACAGCCTACCGTGTTCCCTGAAGGCCAGCAACAATAATGCCGTTCAGTTCAAGAGGAAGCTGCGGCATTATTTGTTCATGAAGTAGGTTGTTCCTCATAAATTATGCCCTGATTCTTTGTTGTGCTAGTGTTTCCAGTGTATCTCCATTTACAATATTTATGTGACCTCTTCTCTTGTTTTCCTGCCTTATCCTATATAAATTTACCATCCCTCTAATGTAAACTGTAAATAATTTATCATTGCTCGATTCTCACTAATTGCCATCTTGTGTACATATGTAAATATAACCCAGTATATTTAGTGGGGGCTCTGACGCATCCCGAATGCGAAGTGGGGCTTTGCTCTTTTCAGAGACTCCCTTCAGTGTAATGTAAATATAGTGTAAGGCACTGATGAATAAATATGAAATGAAAATGAAATGATTGATACACACGAACACATGTTGACATGGATGTATTTAACAAGACACTGTGACACATGATACAGAGTACAGTCTATATATATATATATATAAAGGCAAAGAACATAAAGGTCAAAGAACATACATGTGACAAAAGACAAACGTCATGTAGAGCGAGATTAGAAATTACGAAAAGTATTCATTCTCTTCAACACTCTCCCTTAATCGAGCAATGCTACATTATGCTTCAATTAGGATAATCCAATGCCAGTAACACATTTCACATGTCCATGAACTGACAGACCTTTTGTCAATACATCAGCAATCATTTCAGCAGTAGGCATATAGGACAACTTTACTTTGCATTTCTTTAAGATGTCCCTAATGGAATGATAGCGCACATCTATGTGTTTTGTTCTCTGATGAAAACCTTCATTCTCAGCCAACTTCTGAGCACTCTGACTGTCATTACACAACTGAATTGGACCTCCTTTCTTACACAATTCAAAGAAGAAACCTCTAAGGAACAGAGCTTCTTTACATGCTAAAGTCAGACCTATGTATTCTGCTTCAGTGCTAGACAATACTTCTGTCTCGGGACAGTCGGATGAGGAGCCAGAAAGCGGCGCAATGATGCGCGCGCACCTCTCGAATATGAACGAGCCATAAATCTGCTCCCGTAAATCTGTTTCCGATTCAAGCATAAGATAACATAACAAGTAAACAAACGAAACAACAAAAACAATAAATCAACGACAGTGAGAAAAGTGAACACTAAAAAAACAACTCAACAAACTATTTAGCGATAAAAAATTGATGCATTCGTCGTTATCATTTCCACACCACTTGTTGAAGTAGATAACTCGGTCGGGGTCCATGCACGGATGAGGCAGCTTGGTGTTCCTGGGCAAATCCCACACAAGACACCGGATAAACTTAGAAAAATTGCTGAGTTTTAAGATTCCCATTCCTTGTAATATATCTACATAGCAACATTTCTGCAAAGGACGGGATCAACGGCGAATTCAGCAGAGTGTTAGACGTAGCCTCGAGCAAATGAAATTCATGAGAAAACAGTCCAAGGAGATGAAATTGGTTGAAGAAGACGCCATAAGAGAAAAGGAAGGGAAACATATGGTTCTGGGGACTTTTAGACAGTGGGTGAAGAAGAAAAACATTCTAATGTTTTAAAATTGTTTTGCTGCACAATTCTTTTTTGGATTTTACACCAACTATTCAGTAGCAAATATTAACCAATCTCAATAATATGTTTGTAGCATGTGAAGATATCTATCTCCCATAATTCTGTGCATCCATATTAGTTAAAATAGTTATCGTTTATTTTTAAATAATTTTTAACTTTATTTTCGGAAATAAAAATTAATTTTGTGAAACAATTTTTTATTTCAGGAACTATTCCATATTTTTCCAAACCCAAGCACAGAATTATTAGTCTGTGCAATGAGTACATAGTGTAAAAAGATTGTAAAATTTCAGTAATTTTTAGGGGTAAATAGTTGGTTTCAATTGTTTAAAGGAAAATACTATCTTTTAGTAATTTCTGCCCATACTGATCAACTGAAAGGAATAATTTTTCACTTTTTGCGTTACGAAAGATGTTGGTCGTATGGAAATAAGATTTGGTGCAGTTTGGATCACTGGGAGCATTTTTTTGGGGGGTAGCCTATAGTGTCCCCTTAAAGAACCTTCCACTAATTACACCTGTGTGAAGCTAAATTGTAGAGGTTAGGAATGTAAACAACGCTCTGAGGTTTCTACGTTCGTTGCCAAGAGTCGACTGCGGTGGCGTCTAGTAGCTAAGTTCTGAACTAGGCCTAGTAGTCGTTGACGGTGGCGTTTGGCGGCAAAAGTAGGAACTATTTGAAAAATTCAAAGTTGCAGTCCTTACTTGAGTTAAAAAACAGATGCACACATTAATACAGCCATCACAATTAACACCGGTTATCAGACCGATTCTACACACACCCAAAGTACACGGGGCTACATGACCGCGTTGTCAAAGCCCCTAAACTGAGGAACCAACCAACCAAATACAGAACGTGTCATAGGCTAATATTATTATTCTGGGATAAATTTTGAACTATTTAAATAGTACCCGTCCATGGTTTTAAACAGTATTTAGGGAAAATAGAATTTTAAATGAGAGAAAACATGTTTACTATCGTCCTCGTAGATCATGTAGACCAGGGTGGTCCAACCTTTAGTTACCCGCGGGCCAATCAAACTTCAGTAGAGGAAAGTGAGGGCCAGATACATTCCAGAAAGAGAACGTATTACATATTTTACTCAAAATTATTAAAATGTATATTAAAAGAAGTTTAATATTACTATTTTTAATATACCACTTCATTGTACAGTCGAGAAATCAATGTGATAATTGGCACTGCGTTCCTGATACAAGTGTATCAATGTCCACTGTAAGTTCAGTAGGGCAAAGTTTCAGGCTCAATTCCAGTGAAGCACTTCCAATTCGATTTCTCGTTTTTTATTTAATTTGATTGAGCAGAAAAAGCACTTTCGCACGCATACGTACTGCCAAACAGCGATAACAATTGCAGAGAGATTTTAAGCAGTTTAGGAAAACGTTCCTTAGAAATCAGTTTCCATAAATTTTCAGGGACATCACACTCTTTAGTCTGGTAGAATATGTCTGCCTGAAGATCACAAATTTCCATTTGAAGTCGCAGGGCACCTCACTCACTTCAATATCCATGGGCTTGTTGAACAGTGCAAGTTTTGGTATTAGGGAGTCAAAATCCTGGAATCTGTTCTGGAACTCTTTCTTGATATCAATTATTATTTCATGAAACATACTAAAATTTGTCACGTTTTTCTTCTTTGAACTGCTGACATGATGGGAAGTGTGCTATATTATTTGCCTTCAATGCAATTATCAAGTTTTTTGCGGAAGCCCTCAATATTACCATAAAGCTGGAATATATTTTGTTTTCTGCCTTGTAGTTTCAGGTTTGAAGCATTTAGATGGGATGTTAAATCTGTCAGAAAAGGAAGATTATTTAAAAACTGGATTGCTTCCAGTTTTTCTTGATACTCATGCCCAATGTTTTCATTTCTGAGAAAAGCAAGAATTTCATTCCTCAACCCAAAAAACTGTTGCAAGCAATTTCCAGCACTTAGCCAACGCACTTCACAGTACAATGAAATGTCACCATATTCAGCTTCCAAATTGTCCAGAAATGCAATAAATGTGCTGTGTCTACAGGCTTTATTGCCTCCCCCTTTTAAATTTATAGTATTTACAGCAGATTTCATTGTCTCACTGAGCCTTGTAACTTTTCCACAGAGAGCCTCTTGGTGGATAATGCAGTGGAAAAACAAGAAATTCAATCCTTTTTCTCTACACAGTCCTACGAAACCAATTCTAGGACCAACCATTGCTTTATCTCCATCTGTTGCAATGCCAGAGCACTTCACAAAACATCCATAGTTAGAAACGACATCATCCAGTACGTTGAATATGTCAATACCTTTTTTGCTGGTTTCTAATTCCAACAGTTCTTCATGAATTTCAAATTCTTCATTTATTGTTCTGACGAAGATAAGGAGCTGGCCGATGTGGCTATATCTGTGCTCTCATCTAGAGCTAGAGAGTAAAATTCACATTTTTCCAAAATGCTCCTGAGAGAATCTGAAACTTCACCAGCCATATCATTAATTCTTTTTCTAACTGTCTGATGAGACAAGGAAACTGTTTCAAAAATTTTAATCATCCCATTATCTCCAAATGAAGATGCCATTTTTACAGCACATCTCTTAATGAGCTCACCATCCCTAAAATACTTTTTACTTTTAGCTAATAATACTACTAATACTAATAATAATAATGTTATTGGTTTTACGTCCCTTTTAACTACTGCGGCTTTTAGAGACGCCGGTGTGCCGGAATGTTGCCCCGAAGGGGATCTTTAACGTGCCAGTAAATCTACTGACACGGCTCCCTCGCATTTGCGCACCCTCAAATGCCAGCTAACTACACCAGGATAAGAAACCTGCAACCTTGGGCCCAGCAAGCGAGAACGTTACCGCTAAGCCACGCAGCCAGCCTACTTTTAGCCAGCTGTAAACATACCTCATAAGATGCCTTTAAACCGGCAGTGTTTGATGGTTGCTGAAATATATTCTTCTGTCTTGTTAGTTTTAGCGTCAAATCATTAAACACACAACTTCTGGCACTTCCCTGGTATTGATCGTATTTTGATTTATGCAAGCTGGTATAGTGTCTATTCACGTTATACTCCTTCGAAACACAGTGTGGTTTTCCATTATCTTCAACAAAAAAGTAACTTTCCTGCCACTTAGACTGAAATTGTCGTATCTCATCTTCAACACGCCGTTTATTAAGTCCCACCATATTAGGTACCGCTCTCGCAACAACGATGACAACAAACTCTCGTCGTACTATATCTCTCGAACAACCTCTCTCGTCAAAAACCACCTCTTCGAACAGCCCTGCGCTCCCTTTTATAGGGAAATCCGCCGCAACACACGAACGATCGCGAACTTATCGGCAGCCAATCACTGGCAGCCAACCAGTTGTCGCCTGGAGGTGGGGCCGCTTCTCGTGCCGTACGTTTTCATGGAAAGACAATTCGAGATTATTGGCGTATTTTTCGTGATCTTTCCTTTCCCAAATATCTACTTCGTAACATTACTGAATGAAAGTGAAAATTAAAGTAAGCACGCCACGGATTATAACTGTCGAAGAGTGAAGGGCAGTAAGAAAGGCAAGGGCCAACAAAACAGAACAAGCGGGCCGCGGGTTGGACCACACTGATGTAGACAAAACTTTTTTTTTCAGTCGTTTACACTCCAGGTTGGTGGAACCCACGGACTCAGCGAGGGAACTCACCACTACCGCCTCTACGGGGCAGTCCTAGAGCTGGGAACATCGAATCGAGATACAACTGGTGAAGTGTGATTGGCACCTCGCCCAGGCGGCCTCACCTGCAAAGCGAACAGGGGCCTCATGCGGGAAGGTAAGGGATGGTGAGGATGGATAGGCAAGGAAGAGGGAAGGAGGCGGCCGTGGCCTTGAAGAAGGGACCATCCCGGCATTTGCCCGAAGATGAAGTGGGAAACCACGGAAAACCACTTCGAGGGTGGCTGAGGTGGGAATCGAACCCCCTATACTCATTTGGGCCACCCGAGGCTGAGTAGACCCCGTTCCAGTCCTCGTACCACTTTTCAAATTTCGTGGCAGAGCCGGGAATCGAACCCAGGACCTCCGGGGCGGCAGCTAACCATGCTGACCGCTACGCTACGGAGGCGACGTAGACAAAACCAAGTTGCAATATTGTTGTACGACGTGAGGAGGATATAATAAAATAATTAAAAAGAAGTAGAAATTTTCGCCCTTGGATAGCCTTGAACCCGGGATCTTAAAAAAAAAAAAAAGCGAGCGCGATACCACTTTTTTTATTAGCTCTTTACAGAATTACAGAATTTTCAGATATGATAAATACCATACTAATACATCACAAGAAATCCAGATAGTGTCCATATTTATCGTACAATTGTCCACTTTCACTAAGCTTCCAACGCTCTTTTTGCAGGTGATACCTGAGATCCAGGAAAGAGAAATGCTGATCATTGTCCATCACGAAGTGTACATATTGGCCCATTATCCACACAATGGCAGTCTGTTTAATTTGGGGGAAGTCGGTAACCGACAAACGAACCAACTTCCTGTCATCAAGGTCATCCGTGGGCACATTTAATAGTTGACATACTTTTCCCTTACACCACAGCCACGTGGAAGCAACTCGCGTGCATGATGTGAAGCGGTGTATCGCCGTATCAGTTTGACCACATATAGTACACCATGGGTAAGCTTCAAGATGGATGGTATATCGCCGTAGAGCGGTTGGGATGAGATCGTTGAGGAAGATAAAAACCCGGGAGTGTACAGCAGAAGAAATGGTCATAGCCCCAAAATTTTTCCAAACAGTGGGCCAATGGACGTAGAGGGTGGTGGCCTCTATTCGCAGTTTGGAGTGTACCACTTGCCGCAACATGTTATAGATACTTTTCGTCATTGGAACAATCCCTGAAGGCATTTGGCGAACAGTTTCCAGAAGGTGCTGTTGATGGTCCCTAAATATCTTCGGCAAAGCTCTATCACGACCACGGGCTGTGTTTCGAATATCTTTGTATAGCGCTTTCGTAAAAGTGTCATGTTGGGAAAGAATGGTGATATCGTTCTTGCAGAGGAGTGCACGGCATTTCATGCCATGAGCTGTTAGCCCTAGCCCGCCTTGCCGGGATGGGAGATACAACTGTTCCCGTTGTACTCGGAACAAAAATCCTTGCCATATAAACCAACCTGTATATTTTGCCAATTGGCTCTCAAACATTTTGGGAAGTGGGAAAAGTTGTGCAACATACCATATTTTAGAGAGCGCAAACACGTTGAGGACCATGACCCGTTGCATTATATTGAGGTTTCTTTGACCAAATTGGATCAGGACTCCCCTAACTTTGGCAATGACCTTAGTCCAGTTTGCTTGCACTGCGTCCAGAAGCGATTGCTTCCAGGTAATGCCAAGAATTTTCACCTCATTTACTATCCGGAACCAGGGCTGTGGGGTAATCACTGAGTTAGTATTGAGCGGAAGCAAAGCAGTTTTCTGGGGGTTCGATTGTGCTCCAGAGGCGATATGGTAGAGCTGAAGGACGCTATCGATGTGGGAGATGTCTTCTGTATTGCGGATCAATATTGATACGTCATCAGCATAGGCGCACATTCCAAAAACATGTGTGGACAGTTTGTAACCCTGTAGCTTCACCTGGGTAGTCCGAATGAACGGTTCAAGGCCAATGACAAAAAGTAGCATAGAAAGGGGACATCCTTGTCTAACTGATCGTTGTATTGGAATCAGAGGGGAAAGAAAACCGTTGACGAGCACTCTAGACGTAGCATTACAATTTATCATACGAATGTAGTCAATAAGGATTTCAGGAAATTCGAAGTGTTGCAAGACCATGTACAAATATTCATGACTGATGCGGTCGAAAGCTTTATCAAGATCTAAGGTGAGAAAACTCATTGGCTCAGTGGGGAGCATTTCGGCTTTTAGGTGTAGGTCCCGTAGTATCGCTAAGTTTGTTAACAGAGTTCTTCCAGGAATACTGCAACATTGTTCATCACCAATGATATCAGGTAGAACAGTCTTCAATCGGCATGCAAGTACTTTGGTAAGGACTTTATAGTCACTGCAGAGCAGAGTAACTGGTCGGAAGTCACCAACTGCCATGGGAGAGGATGTTTTTGGTATGAGGACTATGGTACCCTCGTGATGTGATTGACAAAGAGCACGACGTTGGAGAATGGTACGCAGGACATGACAAAATTCTTTGCCAATGAGAGGCCAGAAGTGTTTATACATTTCATATGGCAGTCAATCAATGCCAGGTGAGCGGTTGTTTGGGAGTTGTTTAACCACAGAGTGAATCTCTTCATCCGTAATATCCGCACTGAGCAGAGTTTTGTTGTCCGGAGATAGTTTGGTACTGCAAGATGACAGCAATAGGGTCACCTGCTGTGGATCAATGGGAGCCTTAGCGTAGAACCGTTGATAAAATAATGATATTTCACGACGTATAGCGTCAGGGGACACTTCCAGTACTGGTGCGGAGGCGGTGGATATATTTACGTTGCCGCTCACGTTGTCCTTTGGCGATATGGTATACACTTGCACTTTCGTCCGGGAGCACTGTACGATCTTTTAAAGCCACGTTTATATGAGCGAGCGTTCGTTGCTGTAGAGACAGGAGCTTGGTTTTAACTTCCCGGATCTGGTCATATATACGCTCCCCAGCATCAGATCTTTGCTGGAGCTGGCGAAGAACTCGATAGTAAAATTCAACTGTATCCCGTCTTTCCCGACCTCGTTGGTAAGATATGTTCTTAAAGACGCGGCGGATCTCTGGTTTAACCAAAATATCCCACCAGTCTGTGCAGTCGCGAAATTTGCATTTTTGTTGGACCCATCGAGTCCAGAGTTGTCTGAAAATATCTTGGCATTCCTCCTCCAGTAACAGCGAGCAATTCAGCTTCCAATAACCTCTTCCTATGTGAAATATGGGATGGGGGTAAGAGATTGTACATACGACAGCATGATGGTTAGTGAAACTGGCAGGTATCACTTCATATTGTCTAGGCTGGATAAGTTCTTGTGAAAAGTAGATGCGGTCAATTCGTGATGAGGAGTTGTGACTTATACAGGTGTAATGGGGCAGGGGCACCATTAAACTATCCACAGCATCAATGAGGTGTAGGGAGGTAAGAAGGGTCCTGAGAGCCGGGTTGACACCTTGGTATGAGCTAGTGGAATCTTCTGGGCGTTGAATACAATTGAAATCCCCTGCAAGAATAAGTTTTTCCTTAACGTCGTGCAGATGAGGCAGTATACTCTGTTGAAAGAACATTTTCCATTCCACACGTTTATTGGACCCGGATGGGGCATATACATTTATCAGGGTGGTATTGTTTATGTGTCCAGATATTATGCGTCCTGATGGATGACATAGCACACCTTCGAGTGGGATATCATGTCTTATGAGGAATCCGGTCCCTCTATTCGTATTACCGGTATTGATGTATTGTTTGTAGAAGGCAGATATGGGCAAACAGGGTAGAGCAACTTCTTGAATGAAGGCAATGTCAATGTCTGCATCTCGAAGGAATCTCTCCAACAGTTGAAATTTCAGAGGGCATTCTATTACATTGATATTCACAGTGGCCACAGTGAGAAATTGCGCCATTAAGAGAAGTATAAAAGCTGTGCTAGACATACTGGAAGTTGGACTCGAGAAAAAAGAAAAAAGAAAAAAGACACAGGTGAGAAATATACTGGTGCACTATGTCAAATTAGGTTGAGATAGTTCCTTTTGACTGCCATTCATAGGCCGGCTGTCAGCGGTTGAGAGCGTTCGTGGGTCCCTAGATGACGTAGAATGAAGATTTTGTTTCTTTTTCACAGCTGCGGGAACGTTTGTAGAGCCAGTTTGATTCTTCGGGGCTGGTACAGCAATCGAGGCATTTGTTTTAATCTTCTTAGATACGTTCCCGGATCCCCGATCAACATTCTTAAGTGAGTCGGTAGGGACCAGCGAGGGTGGGGGCAGTGAAGACAAAATTTCTGTGGCAGCCTGTAGTGACGGCATAGTTGGTTCTAAGGCTGCGATACAGGTTGCCGATAGCACAGGGCCACTCTGTGGCTCGCAGCTCTGGTCAGGGCAAGGTACCAGTTCTGCGTCAGATGTATCCGAGGTCACTCCTGGTGTTGTCCCAGCTAACTGATCAATAAGCATGTTTTCATATGACATTTGCTGCGTCACAACTTCCGAGTATTGGACACGTCGTTGTTGTGTAGGAGTTATACCGAGGGGAATCATTTTCTTTGGGCAGTTAATACGTAGATGTGTGGTAGCATTGCAAATTAAACAGGTCTGTTTCTGTCCATTATACGTTATATAGCCAGAATGGCCACCAAAAGTCTCAGTGGAGGGGATATCTTGCTTGATTTCCATAGTGACGGCACGTATTCCATTATACACCGGGAACTGATAAGCAGAAGACCATTGTTCTTTCCTGACGTCACTCACAGTGCCATATTTAGACAGGACGGATTTGAAAATTTCAGGGGGTACTTCGAGTGGGACATTAAATATACGCACTGTGGTAAAATTGGAATCCGCTGTGGAGAGCTTAACATTTGTCATTTCGCCTGAGTCATACTGAAATTTAATAGGATCTGCAAAAGTATTTAACAATTTCTGATAAATAGATATGCTGATTACCTTGATGTACATGGTTTTTTCGTGCGCATTTAACTGGATGGCTTCTACTTGGTCGACAGTCAACCGGAGGGTATCGCCAATCCAGCGGTGAATTTCTCCTGGTGAGGGGCGAGAACTCTGCTTGTCCCATTGGCAGCGTACGGTGTTTTTTTCTCTGGTATCCGGACATGATTTTCAGCGGGGTTTTCTGGGTTTCTGGTTTTGTTGTCCTATCTGGAACACTACTTGAAAAAGTATTGTCCGAATGACACACGGAAAGTCAGTACACACGTGGAACTAAGGAAGCACCGGTATTAGGAACCGTAAACTCTTCCAATGCGGTCACACAGCGCGCACACACGTACCGCACTCGGCCACGACTAGTGACCAACTCTACCACTCGCACACTTCACCAACAGATTATAACGGATTTTGTTACGGTCCTTAATAGTGCGTATGGTTAAATATTCAATTATTACAGTTAGATCTTAAATATTGATTGGAATGCATTCATTCTGTACCAGGCATATTTTCAAATGTACTTAAAGCAAGTTTCACAACCGCTTTGCGTTAATAATGCAAATCGACTGTAAATGTTACCCCAACCGTCCTCCATGTTTTATTTCTTACAACTTGGCGCACGAAATGCTGGCGTGTGATACACTTCAGCCATAAAAGCTGGTGTACGGACGAGGATGAACAGAATCATACAGGAATGAAAGACAAGTACGCAAGTGGGATAATTCTTGTAGGTAACAATCACACAATGAGACAGCGAGGAGCATTTCAAGTCGGCGCTATTCAAATGCTCCTCGCTACCGGGTGCGCGCGCTTCTTCGCGCCGCTTTCTGGCTCCTCAACCGACTGTCCCGAGACAGAAGTCTAGACAATGCCACAACTGGCTGCTTCTTGCTTTCCCAACTTATTGGGCCTTCTGCATATTTGAATACAAAACCATTCACAGATTTCCTGTCAGTTAAATCGTTTCCAAAAGAAGCATCAACAAAACCCTTGACGTCACATTCTGATTTTTTATACATGATACCAAGATCCACCGTACATTTCAAGTATCTGAACACTCTCTGGACACATGTCCAATGTTCCTTACCATAACAATTATTGAATTGACTCAAATAATTAGTTACATACGCAATATCTACCCTGCTACAAATGGAAAGGTATAACAAAGCACCAATGGCCTGTTGATAGGGATAGGATTTATCACAGGATGTGGATTTCTCCAACAACAAACCTGTCTCCATTGGAGTTTTCACTGGAGTACAATCTGACATGTTGAACCTATCCAAAACATCTAACAGATAACACTTCTGATCCAATTTAATACAATCTTTGCTTCTTTGAACTCTCATCCCCAGACATTCAGAGACTTGTCCCAAATCTTTGATCTTCAGTTTATCCACTTGGACATGCTCATAAAAAAAAATCATCAACATAGAGGGAAATAACAACAAAAGATGATGAATCTTTACAGCAATATACACATGGTTCATACAGAGACTTCTTATAACCAATTTCAGTAAGAATTTCATGAACCCTCTCATACCAAGTGCGAGATGCTTGCTTCAAGCAATAAACAGCTTTTCGAAGCTTACAAACTTTAGAACTGTCACACTCATAGCCTTCTGGGGGGTACATATAAATATCATTAAGAACGCCATTCAAAAAAGCTGTTGAAACATCTAGGTGATGAACTTCCAGATCCATATTTACAGCAAGAGCAAAAAATAGTCTCAATGTACTATACCGCACTACAGGTGCAAAAGTTTCCAGATAATCAACTGCATACCGTTGAGAACAACCTTTAGCCACTAAGCGTGCTTTAAATTTAGACACATTGCCTTCAGTATTATGTTTCACTTTAAACATCCATTTGCATCTTACAATATTTGTTCCCTCAGGTTTCTCAACTAATGTCCATACATCATTATCATGAAATGACTTCAGTTCTTCCTCCATCGCCTTTTTCCATTGCATGCCATCCTTACCGCTAAGTGCTTCAGACACAGTGGTCGGTTCCACATAACCACCACTTTCAGCAAAATAGACTTCATAATCAGGAAATTGTTTTGGAAGTCTCTCCCTTAAAGGGTACCTCCTATCTGCATCTTCTGGAACACCAACCTGGTTAATCTCCTCATTTTCATTATCATCATTATCATGAATTACAACAATGTCTTCATTAACCTGAGCAATCAATACCTGGACCATCAATGTTGTCCCTAACCTGACCAGCAACCGAAACTTCAACGACTGGCAGGTTATCATTCTGTCCAATTCTGTTTTCATCATCATTTACAATGTCATGCAACGGACAATACATTACATCACTCATTTCAACATTTTCTCAGCACACCTGGTGAATTTATGTTCTACAAATTTAACACTGTGCTCTACAAAAATTTCTTTAGGCTTACTGGGATAAAACAGACGGTAACCTTTCTTTTCCCCATCATACCCAACAAACACAAAACATTTGCTTTTGGGTTCCAATTTGCCACTACGCACCTGTTTTGAAACATGGGCATAAGCATCGCAACCGAATATTTTCATATTCTCATGACTTACAGCTTTACCAGTCCACAATTCCTCTGGTATGGCATTATCAACTTTACTATGAGGACACCTGTTCAAAATATACACTGCCGTATTGGCTGCTTCCGTCCATAGTTTTTTAGAACATCCTGCTGTAAACAACATGCATCCAACCCTTTCCATAATAGTACGATTGTGACGTTCAGCTACGCCATTTTGTTCAGCTGTATACCTTACAGTTCTCTGTTGCACAATCCCTTTTTCCTTGAAATATTTGTTCAGGTCAGAATTGACAAATTCCTTACCATTGTCTGATCTAAAAATCTTTGGTGTCTTACCTTTCTGAGTTTCACAATATGCAACAAAATCCTTGACTTTCTCCTTGGCTTCAGATTATTGTTACAAAAAATAAAAAAATCTTCCTGGAAAAATCGTCAATTATTGTCATCATATATTTAACACAATTCCAGGTCTCAGGGAGCGGCCCACACAAATCAGAGTGCACCAAGTCCAAAAGACTTTCACTCCTCGAGTGACTTACTTGTGGAAATGACTGCCTTTGCTGCTTCCCGAGAACACATGGTGGGATTTCCTTAAATTTAACAACATCAGACATTTCACTTAAGACCTGTAACTTCTGTCGCCCAACGTGACCCAACCGCTCATGCCACAAATTGTAATCAGAAACATCACTAACAAGGCCAGACATATCTTGGTTAACATTCAGATAATATAGACCATTCAGAACTGAACCAGTAGCTAGCACGCTACCATTCACTGAGCAATTCTCTGAATCCAAGATTTCACATCCAATTTTGTTAAATACAACAACAGCACCCCTTGTAACCATCTGACTAACCGACAGCAAGTTAACACTCAGTCCTGGAACATGCAACACATCTGACAGATTATTAATACTGTCGCTTACGTTCACTGCAATGTCACCAACTCCTTGTACAAACAACTTATCATTATTACCAATTACAATCTTAATATCTGGATCATCATTGCATTTATAATTTGACATAAGTTGAACATTAGGAGACCTGTGAGCACTACAACCAGAATCAATGACGAAACAATTCTTTGGTACGTGAGCAGTTAAAGCACAAAACAGACTTTTATTGGATTTTGGACACTTCGGCGCACTTTGAACTTTTGTCTTCTGTGGACAAGTGTCTCTTCCGTGACCCTTTTCACCACAAACCCAACACTTCCAACGACTTTTGTCAACCGCTTTTTCACTACCGGTAGAGCTCTTTGGTTTCTTGACACACCTGAATTCCTTCTTGGTGTTGCTGTACAGGGCTGCCCCTTCAGCTGACTTCTCATCTTGACTTCGGCGAAAGCTTTCGTCTAACAAGATAGACTTGATGCGGTCCAACTGTAGTTCCTCCGATGTTGAGGTTACGGCCATAACCAAGTTGTCGTATTCATCAGGAAGACCTCGAAGTATCATAGCAGCAACAAACTTATCAGCGACAGGCTCATCAACAGCTGCTATCTTCTGTGTAACAGACATAACCTCACCAATATACTTGCCCATGGAATCGAAATCTGATAACTTGAGCGAGCACAGATTTCGCATCAGCGTGATATACTCCACTTTCCTTTATCTTCAAAAGCCTTTTCAAGGGCATGCCAGGCATCCTTAGCTTTTGCACAGCCTCGAACATGGGGATAATTGTGAACAGCCACCATGAGACATATATCCGCCAGCGCTCTTTCGTCACGCCGTTCATGTCCCTCCAACACATCTGTGCCTCGGACACTGGCCCACAATCCATGCATTTTGAGATAATTTGACATCCCAAAAGACCAGTTCGAATAATCCTCCCGACCACTCAATTTCGGAAACCCATAGGCACAAGGACTCGAAGCATGTTCACTCATTTTGCCTTCTCACTTTGAAGTTCACTGAAGAAAATGATCGCAGAACACTGTTATGTCTGGGCCCATAACCTGTAGAAACTTCTAGAGCTATCCATGGGTTTCTATACAGGGGATAAACGGATTGATACACACGAACACTTGTTGACATGGATGTATTTAACAAGACACTGTGACACATGATACAGAGTACAGTCTATATACAAAAAAGGCAAAGAACATAAAGGTCAAAGAACATACATGTGACAAAAGACAAATGACATGTAGAGCGAGATTAGAAATTACGAAAAGTATTCATTTCTTCAACAAATACTATGAAACATGTTGCTGGAATCCAATAATAATTATGGAAATATTTAGTATTTCAATACTTCACCAGTAATGTAGAAATATAGAAACAATGAAGTCACTGCGCAGAAATAATATCTTAATTGGCAAGATCAGTTTCATTGAAATCGCTCCAGCCGTTTAGAAGTAATTAGAGGGGACACACACACGGACGCACATAGCCTACACACGCACGGACAAAAGGTGATCTCATAAGCCTATTTTTCATAAATGAAAATAGGCTAAAAATCCATTTAGTACTTTCTGATAAGCATAAATGTTCCTCAATAGACACTGTTTCTATTGGTGAACACTTGAATTAAATCTGTTCAGTAAGTTACTTCTTGAGATTAGCGACTTCAAACAATGGCCCAACTTCACTTGGCAGAGCCAACGGTCACATTCCGAACTACGTATAACTTAACTATAGGCAAGACCAACTACAATATCTGTAGTCGGTCTTGCTATAGGCTAGGACTTACTTGACGCAAACCGCTAGGACTTAATTGACGTAATTCGTGACAGTTTAGATAATGTAAAACATACAATTGAGTAGGTATTGTCAAGGTAACGTTTGGCTATTTCTTCATCAATTTCGCAGAACGGGAATAGCCTAGTTTTCTCGGAATATTTCCGAAATCTTTGGTTTTAGGGCCGAATTAGACACACTATCTATAGGTGAATACTTGAATAAAATCCGTTCAGTAGTTCCTGAGATTAGCGATTTCAAACAGGCAGGAAAATGAACCGACCTTGGTAGATTGGTTCCTCAGTTTAGGGGCCGCGACAACGCAGTCATGTAGCCCCGTGTAGGCCTACTTTGGGTGTGTGTAGAATCTATCTCATAACCGGTGTTAATTGTGATGACTGTATTAGTGTGTGTTATCTGTTTTTAATTCAAGTAACGAGACTAAACATTCAATTTTCAAGTAGTTCCAACTTTTGCTACCAAACGCCACCGTCAACGACCAACTAGTTCTGAATTTTGTTACTAGATGCCACCGCAGTCGACTCCTGGCGACGAACCTTGGAACCTAAGAGCGTTAGTAAAATATAACCTATAATTTAGCTTCACGCAAGTGTAATTAGTAGCAGGTTCTTTATCATGCCATAAATCTATGACATGGGACCGCCAGCTTTACTTCCCCTCCGAAGGAAAGCATACTGAGGGATTTTTCACGGACGACTTCGGCTGGGTTTGAACCCGTGACCTTGGGCATAGAAGGTCAGCATGCTACCAACTACGCCACCGAAGCCGCTTGGACCAACCTTCCAGTGTGGTCCAACCCGCGGATCTCGGGCCGCATGCGGCCCGGCTGTTCATTTTTGTTGGCCCTTCCCCTTCCTACTGCCCTTCACTCTTCAACAGTTATAATCCGTGATGTGCCTACTGTAATTTTCACTTTCATTCAGTAATTATCAATTAATATGATAGCTTGCCACGGTGGGTGAGTGGATAGCGTATCGGTCTACTAACCCCAAGATTGCAGGTTCGCCCCTGACCGTGGTAAGTGATTTTTGAAAGGCGGCAAAAAATACGATACGCATGTCATACGATGTTGGCATGTCAAAGAACCCATTTGAATTCAGTAGGCCGAGTTCATAATGGCAAAATTAATCTCGGGAGTTTCCGCCAGCACAAAGTTCCTCATTTCTCTACTAGAAAGCGCTATTGTGTTCAAGGAGATTAGATATCTTACATCTAACCTCCTTGACTTTCATAGTCAAGGAACTACGAAATTCGACATGCAAGCTACCCTCTGGGTGTCAAATAGCAAAGCTTGCACCAGGCACCCGAGGCCATACGATATTATTATTATTATTATTATTAATTAATATGATAAAATTGGTCCGGCCAACTCAAACATAAAATGCCAGCGTTTCGGCCCAGTGTGCCGTTGGGCTCGTCAATTGGTATAGACTCACCTCACCAATACGCGTGGCTAGCACATACTGAGAAGGCCATCGCAAGACACAAAATACAAGTAGCACTGACGTCACGAGCGATGCCAATGTGCTATCGAAGTCAAGCTCCCTTTCATAAAACAAAAACCTTACCTTGGCAATCCAAATAGGTTATGAATACTCCCAAATGGGAATATGATGTTATTTCCGTTTGAGCAGATAAATTATCAATTAATATGATAAAATTGGTCCGGTCAACTCAAACATAAAATGCCAGCGTTTCGCCGCGGTGTGCCATTGGGCTCGTCAGTTGGTACAGACACACCTACCAATACGCGTGGCTAGCACATACCATGACGAATAGAATACATAGTGTTATCAATGACCGAGTTCAAGCGAGCCCCGCTCGGCTAGCGCTAGCGGCGCAGATCCCCAACGCTACACGGTCAGCTGTTCAATAGTGGGATACGCGCTGGGCTACGTAAACCTCTTTACGGAGGCTGCGGTTACGCTGATTATAACTAATTGTTTATAGATAGATTTTTATTAATTCTATTTGATCAAATACATGCATTCAATACATTTTTGATATAGGACACGTCAGAATTTACATCTATAAAATAAAAGAACTAACAGGTATATATTACTAATATTTTAACTATTTATAACTTATTATAATAGCAAATCTTAATAGATACAATCTTATTGCACAACTATTTACACCTCACTCTATTATCATAATATGAAAACTTAATTCTATAAATACAACAACATACAGCTAGGTATTACAATTAAATTTAAAAAAAATATAATTATAGATTTCATCGCTCCTATACACTAAGATATTCAACTACTGAGTAAAAACAATGGCACTGCAGATAAGCTTTCAATATTCTATCAAAGGTTTTTATTTTTGGGGCCAGTTTTATATACTGGGGTAGTTTATTGTATAATTTAACTCCAGTGTGAAAAGTTCCTTTTTGATATATGCTTGTGTGTGTGTGTGTGAAATATGAATGTTTTGATTTTGTCTTGTGTAATGCCTATGGACATCATTGTTTGTTTTAAGAAAAACACCTTTATTCATTAAATTCTTAAAAAAAACATAATACTTTCAAAGATATATATGCAGGGCAGTGGGAGAATGTTTAAATCTTTAAACAGAGGTCTACATGATTCTCTAGAGTTTACATTTGCCATAATTCTAATTGCCCTCTTTTGTATCCTAAACCTGCTTAGTACATCTGGCGACATACCCCAAAATATGATCCCATATCTTAAGTATGAATGGAAATAAGCAAAATAAGTATTTCTTAATGTGTGCATGCTAGTGCAGGTTTTCAAAATACGTAACGCAAAGCACATCGAGTTCAGTTTAGTATTCAGATATTGTATATGTTTATTCCATTTCAAGTCTTGTTGTATCCATAGTCCTAAAAACTTTGTTTCTGATTTATTTTCTATCTGATGCCCATTTAATGTTATATTGGGCTTCGCAGGATTCCTATTCTGTATAGTGTAGAAATTTAGACATACTGTTTTTTAATAGTTTATTATGAGGCGATTATCTTGTGACCATTTGGTTAACTCTTCTGTAACGGAGTCAGCAGACTGCTGTATGACCTGTTTAGTTTCACCTTTTATTACGAGTGTTGTATCGTCCGCAAACAACATTTCCTTATGTGAATGAACGTTCTGTGTTATATCATTGATATATAGAAGAAAGAGTAGTGGGCCCAAAACCGATCCCTGGGGTACTCCAAATTCAATAATTCCCTCATTGGACAATGTTTCATTAAGTAATTTGGTTCCATCATCCTTGTGTCTCAAGCTTACTATTTGTTTACGCCTTGTTAAGTAAGACTCGATCCATTTATTAGCTAGACCTCTAATACCATATTGATTTAGTTTGGTAAGGAGGATTTTATGGTCAATAACATCAAATGCTTTCGATAAATCCAAGAATAGGCCAGTTACATGTTCCTTATTGTCAATTAATTTCAGTATACAATTACTACATTCGTAAATTGCTGTCTGTGTAGATTTTTCCGTTCTGAATCCATGTTGCGAGTTTGATAATATTTTATTTTTTTCTATGAAACTTATCAGTCTCTTATACATAATTTTCCCCACAATTTTTGCAATACCAGTTGGTAAGGTAATAGGACGATAGTTATCTAATTCATCTTTTGAACCATTTTTGTGCACTGGAATTACTTTTGATAACTTCAAAATATCCGGGTAAGTTTCTGAGAGAATTGAACTGTTTATTAAGTGCGTAAGTGGATTTATTATATTTTCTGCACATTTCTTTAAAATTGCATCAGGGATGCCATCAATGCAAGCACAGAATTTATTTTTTAGCTCTTTTATAACTATTCTTATCTCTTCACTTGTGACATGATTTATAAATAATCACTGCATATATTTATTTTATTATTAGAATTTAGTGTATTTACCTGTGACTTATTTAATAATTTTTGTGGAATTTCCAGAAAATAGTCATTAAAAGTGTTTGCTATTTCCTCTGGATTATTAATCACTTTATTATTTCTGGTCAGTGTAATGTTCCTTTGTATTTTAGCAGATTTTCCAGTTTCTTTCTTTATCACGGACCACATAGACCTGTTTTCATTAGATGATTGGGAAATAAAATTATCATTATGCATTTTCTTTGCTAGCCTTATTACCTTATTTAATATGCTAGTGTATTTTTTGTAGTATAAATTGAATTCAGGTGTTGTGTGGTATTGTTTATATAATTTGTGTAGAAATTTCTTTCTTTGACATGAATTTATAATCCCTGTTGTTATCCAATTGATAGTTTTGTTACTTTGAACAGTTCTTCGTTTAAAGGGGAATGCTATTTCAAAATAGTGTTTTAGGGTACTGTTAAATGCATTAAATTTATCATTTACATTTTCTAGTTCATAAATGTCTGACCATGTTTCCTTATTTAATAAGTCATTGAAATATTAAATAAGTCATTGTTTAGACTTATGAATAATACTGGCAAAAAGTTTTTATTAATATTCTTAGTTCCCATGTAGTACTATCTTTTAAAACCCTCCGTTAGTCGCGCATTGGTCTGACATCTCCATGGATCGTTTTAGTTTTAATATCAAGCCAACAGTTCAAGTTATGATCTTATCATCCCGTGACATCTTACATCAAACCTTAGTAAGCATTTTCCTGGAGTTGTGGAACGATGTGCCTAAAAATAACTCTCCGCGTGTAACATTTTGTCAGCGTGGGATTGATAGTACCAGCGCTCCCAATATCAGTAAGGAGTTTGCGCCTTACGAAAACCTAACGATGCAGATGAAGCGTGTCGCCTTCTGCTGAAAGATAACGAATAGCTAGTTGATGATTCAGTAATTTCAAAGGAATTTGTGACTCTGATAATGAAGACAAAGTTGAAACAAGATCCGTAGATCAGGAGGACGGTAACGGAAGCGAAAAATTGGATGGCTGTTTATTTTTTTGGCAGGTTGGCCATTATTATTATTATATGTCCGTCTCATTCTTGGCTATCACAGCGGAGGTCCGGGTTCGATTCCCAGCTCTGCCAATAAATTTAATACTGGTCTGAGGGCTGGAACGGTGTTCACTTAGCCTCGTGAGGCAAAACTGATAAGAGGCGCGTTCTATTCCTATCTCAGCTATCCTGGAAGTGGTTTTCCGTGGTTTCCCACTTCTCCTCTAGGCAAATGCCAGGATGGTACCTACCAGAAGGCCACAGCAGCTTCCTACGCAAATCCTACCTCATTTCCAAAAACACACACTACTACAGACATCATAATGACACAGCTTATCAGACAAATTCCAAACACGCCCAAGCACACGGGGCTACGTGACCACGATGTCGTTAAGTACCTAGAGAATCAACCACTATTATTATTATAGTCGCCTCCGTAGCGTAGCGGTCAGCATGGTTAGCTGCCGCCCCGGAGGTCCTGGGTTCGATTTCCGGCTCTGCCACGAAATTTGAAAAGCGGTATGAGGACTGGAACGGGGTCTACTCAGCCTCGGGTGGTCCAAATAAGTAGAGGGGGTTCGATTCCCACCTCAGCCATCCTCGAAGTGGTTTTCCGTGGTTTCCCACTTCGTCTTCGGGCAAATGCCGGGATGGTAACTACTGTAAGGCCACGGCCGCCTCCTTCCCTCTTCCTAGCCTCTCCATCCCAACCTTCCATCCCATCCCTCATAAGGCCCCTGTTCGCTTTGCAGGTGAGGCCGCCTGGGCGAAGTGCTGATCACACCTCCCCAGTTGTATCCAACCCGACCAGATGTTCCAAGCTCCAGGACACTGCCCTTAGAGGCGGTAGTGGTGAGTTCCCTCGCTGAGTCCGTGGGAACCACCAACCTAGAGGGTAAATTGACTAAATAAATAAAATTATTATTATAGGCCTATTATTATTAAGACGGAGTATATATTTTTTCGTTTTAGGTAAGGATGGCACGAAGTAGAACAAGTAACCATGGAAGGCTGCCTCCATTCCGTATCCTACTGGGCGCCCTTCGTGATTTTACATCAGTGGATAGATATTTCCGTAAATATTGAAAAATGTGAGGTACTGATCCCGGTTTAAATTTCCACTTCACGCGAGGAATTTCCACGTTCTCATAGTTCACTACGAAACAATCTGCATTTATAATAATTAAATTTTCCGAAGTCGCCTCCGTAGCGTAGCGGTCAGCATGGTTAGCTGCCACCCCGGAGGTCCTAGGTTCGATTCCCGGCTCTGCCACGAAATTTGAAACGTTGTACGAGGACTGGAACGGGGTCTACTCAGCCTCGGGTGGCCCAAATGAGTAGAGGGGATTCGATTCCCCCTTAGCCATACTCGAAGTGGTTTTCCGTGGTTTCCCACTTCGTCTTCGGGCAAATGCCGGGATGGTACTGTACCCGATAACCCGGATAGTAGGCTGTCAGATATCCGCCCCCTCAATCGGATTGCCAATAATCAAACGCGCCGGCATAGCTACATCAATGAAAATGGCACTGACAGATACTATCGAGATTAGAGCACAATAGTTAACAAGAAAATTATTGTGGAACACACCAAAATATACGGGGGTTCATACTTACCTTTACTTACCTCTTAAATATATCTCGGGGACTGGGTTGTCAACTGGATCACTTAAAAGTATGTCCTCACAATAACCTCCACCATGATATTTAAAATGAACCAAAAACGAAGACGAGAAACTTTAAACTGCACAATAATTTATTTCACATAAAGAATGATTTTAACAAAAAGAAACAACAAAATTAACGTGGCAATCAGAAGCCATCGACCACATAACCATGTCCTCCTGTAGGACCTGTATTCTCTACATATAATGTTTTAGCTTTCTCAAGCTCATAGCAATGAAAATATAACAATGCACTGGGAATGGAAACGGGATTTGGGATGAGACACATATATCAATTGCTTTGCGTGTTTATATACTGCACATTTTATATATAGGCACAAGGCTATTATGGAACGCCCTTGGCCTCGGTAACACAGTTGTCCGGACCAGCTGCAAAGCACCTGTGTCGTCAAAGCGGACACCCGTTCGTTCAACCCTAGCATAAGCGTGCTACCTCAGAGCTCGGCTCTCTCTTTTCAAATACGTAAATGTTCACATCTCAACTGAAATATTATCACGCAAATGTCTTACATGCTTCATTCAAACACCAGTGGATTCCTCCAACAATCCCAAATCATGATTATTTGTTCAAACCACTTGCTTAACTTGCGTTGTTTAGAGTATTAAAAAAAAACTCTAAATGTTAATAACAAAAGTTCATTAATTATTTATAACAATAATAAATTGTTTATAACAATGTCAAATGACCATTGAAAATTTTATACACGCCTGTATTAATCACTATCATTTCAAATTATTTAACAAAGATATTTACAAAATTATTTTACAATATTAAATTGTTTATATTATTTATACAAGGAATACATTGAACCACACGTTTATCCGGTTGATAATTACTCAAATCGTGTTGATATAAACGACCAATGAAGGTTAGTTATATTAAACTGTCAAATTCAGGTTTAATAATGTTTAAGAATAATTATTAATATTTGTGACTGTAACCTCCATTCAAAATCTTTATCTCAAATTATTTAACACTCTTGTTAATTTTAACAGTATCTTCATATGAATAATCTTTCAAAGAACAAGAACAACATTCAGTGGGAAAATACTTCGCTCATAACGCACAAAAATGGCACAACAATATGCCCAAAATTCATCATATATCTTTATATATATGGCATAAAAATCTTCCAAACTACACACAAAAATCCTCCACTTATTAATTCAACAACTTCATTAATTATTGTGGGAACCTCCTTCATTATTCAAGGGCATTACTCAACAGCGATTTTTACACGTCCACTGAACTACCGATTATACATCCATTGTTCCTCTTTAAAAATTCTTATATTCATCAATTGTAATAATGACTGTTATCATTTAACCTTCGTGGGTTTCATTCATGAATCGATATGAAGTAAAAATTTGCCAATCACAAATAAATTTAATAGCAAATACGGTTAGACACTCCTGCCTGGTCTATCAAAATTGAGATTAACATCTCCAAAGTAACGCAGTATAAAAATACTATCTTCAAACAAAGTTCATCTAAACTGCAAAATAGTCGAATAGAATACAATTAGATTGTGGAATGCAAACATTATTGTTCCAATCTAGAATTGAGAAAACTCCTATCAAATGTTCATTACTATAGTGTATTCAATAAATTGTAATCAACGTTCGTATTTCATAAAATTGTCTATAATGCAATGATAAATGTCTATGTTGCAATCATGTTCATAAGACGACTAGTATTTCAAAGATCGTCGATATCGTAAAAGATTTTAACGCTCTAAAATCTTTTAATCATTCTTCTTTCTTGAGGATGACAGAAAATTGGTCAAAGTAATTTACTGAATAGAATTACTTTAATAAAATGACACGCTGTCTGAATTCAAATCTGCCATAGCAAATCATTAACTTTACAGTTAAATAGTGACTCCAAAATATGCAAATTACTGAAAGAATCTAAATCATCAGTCTCAACTGATCCAAAATTATTAAGTATGCCAATAACATAACAATGTCTCAAAAATCGAAGAAAAAGGCATAAATCATCGAAGTGAACTGAGTACAAAAATATCAATCAATAAAATAGGGCAAAAGATAGGACAGAAAATATGGGAAGAATGGTTGCTCAGATATCGCTACAATACTCAAATAATACAAGAAACGTTCACGACTACCTTATCTGCCGATTGAAGTTCCAGAGGAAAATTCCCCAAAGAAGACTGCTGATGGATCCATTTTACCAACGTAAAGATGAGCTCCGTCCTCGAAATTGGAATCAGCGTCCTCGGAGAATCGAACTGCTTCCTCCTCCGAAATTGCACTGCTCCGTGGATACGAAAAACATCCTTACGGCAAAATTCTTCATTGTGCGCCGGGATAACCCTGGCCTCTCTTGAAAGTTCTCTGAAGTTCTTGCAGGAATTCGTCATGAAGTTTAATGTAGTTATTTCCGCAGAAATATTCATAGTTGTGGAGTATGAAAATATTTCCACTGTTGTCTGGTATAATTCAGCGATGGATTAACGATGCATGAGTGTAGTTGGATGTTCACTACATGCTCGCTTTTGTAGAAAGACGATTAACGAAGTTCCATGCTGTTACTTTTACTCCAATGATATATGTCCCAATCGCATTAAAGCCTTAGCCTTCCATCTCAACTACTATTATAATCATCGAAAGCACTGTAATATTATAATGTTCCATAGTCGAATGTATCGTTGTAATACCAAACTGTTGCACTCCACGTGTCAGCCGTAGTGTATAATGTGGAATATAAAAGTGTTTCTCCTGTGGCGAGAAAATCACTTTTGTTGGCAGCCTTAAAGTTCCAATATCTTTCGAAGTATCACTGTGAAATTGTTCAAATCTTGTATACACATTAATGTTATACTGCCTAATAGAATTATAATACAGGCTGAAGTTAGCGCTTGATATCTTGGCTGGTGGAAACGTTAATGTGCGCGTTTCAACTTCACCTAGTTTCGAGCAGCGTGAAATGGAACTGCTCCGAGTTCGTTCGATGCGGCAGGCTTTCACCTCACGCTAAAGACACCTTACCTCACTGAATCACTTGAAAATAACTCTATATCACCAGAAATATATATATGCGATCACAAGTATGAGATCTGAGAGCTCCTCTCCTGTGCACGACCTTTTATCAACTTCTTAAGGGGCGTATCCATCCCTACCATAGCCTGTTGCTGCATCATTGCTGGAAGTTTTAACTTTGGCTATTCTTGACGGATTTTCAAAATTCAAAAACTCAAAATTAATTTCTTCAAAATTCCAAATCAATGCCATAACTGAAAATAGATTTCCACAAATCTGCATGCCAAAAGTAATCGAATATCGTAGTTTCAGCAATCTCCGTCTTCCTTCCAAACTATCGTTCATTGGTTCGCGTGTCTCCTCCAATAGCGTAGCTTCTTCCTTAGCACAATACCTTGTTTCCTGCGACTGCGTCGTAAATCTCTGAGCTTTCTCGAACAAAATCATGACGTCACCAAGAATCTCAGCTCAATCAGCCTACTGGCATGAATTCTACGTCATCCGTGCCTACGTCATGAATATCCACGTCATAACTATGACATCCATAACTTTACTGATATTTTCCAATACAGCCATCGTGGTCTCAATATAATTCAATTTCCGGGGGCATTCTCCCTTCACCACGTTTTAAAAACAGTTGCAAATTGTTTTTAAACTCTGTGTTATAAATATCTCAATTCACTTGAACACGAAATTGAATTATTATTGGCTTACTCTTGGATAATATTTCTTCAAGTTCCCAGCATTGAACTTGCCATAAACGACATTATTCTCATCATCGTATAGTTCATAACAGTTGTTTCCATAGGCATTCGTAATTCTGAACGGACCCATGAACACTAATCCAAATTTGGGGTAGATTTTCTTACTTACATCAGCCTTGACAGGTCTGCGTAGTAATACCAGATTTCCAATTTCTAAGGGAGCACCAAAACGTTTTCCAGCTACTCTTTTCAGTCGTTTTTGTGCTGCTTTCTGGAGTTGATCCTTCGCTCTGTCTATTCTCTGCTGCCTTCCTAGGTCGGGATCTCTAGAAACGTGGTTAAAAAGATTATCCCATGGCCTTTCTGGATTTCTTCCTAGATGAAGTCTCATTGGCACCTCTCCTGTGCTCTCCTGCACTGTAGAATTTAGACATTCCTCAATAAGGGGTACAAATCTCACCCAACCAGAATGATCATTTGGACAGAAAATTCGACAGAATTTCGAAAATTCAGCCATATATCTTTCCGAAGAATTCGATTCCGGATATCGCACGCTTGAAAATATGTGCTTAATACCAAGCCTTTCCATATCTGCAGCAAATTCCAAGGACGTAAACTGAGCTCCATGATCCGAAAGTAGATATTCTGGTTTACCAGCTTTTGGAAATACAGCATGTTCCAGTCTGCTTACAACGTTCCTCGTGTTAGATTTTTGCATGGGACTCATTGTTACAAATTTTGAGAAGACATCCACGGTAACCAACAGATACTGATTACCCTGATATCCCTTCGGACAAGGACCAAATATGTCTGTCGCCATGAGTTCATTCGGTTTAGAGGGAATCATAGCCTTAGGTTTTCCTTTCAATAGAGCGGAAGCATACTTTGCTCTTTGACATTTATCACATGAACGAATGACATTAGCAAAGCTGGAACGCATGTTAGTCCAAATAAACCTCTCTTTAAGAGTATCAAGAGTTTTATCTAAACCCGCATGTCCAGTTGCGTGATGAGCTACCCACACTAAATTGACAACAAGTTTAGGTGGCACGACTATTCGAAGCTTTGTATGCGCAGAGTCAGCATACTTACATACAATGTCTCCACTCAAGACAAAGTGTCGTGAATCTCTCTGTGTAGCTGCATAGTCAACATCAGTATTGTCCATGTAACCCTTAAGGAACCTGTACATTTTCCTGATTGGAGCGTGTCTCTTCTGTGACACACCGATTCGGGCTAATCTCCTAACGGTTTCTTGATCTTCTTGCTCCAATTGTACATGGTGTATCTGCACATTTTTAATAGGGTTACGTGATAAAGCATCAGCCAGTAAGTTATCTTTCCCAGGCTGGTGGACGATAGTGACATTAAACTGTTGGGTGAACAAAGCCCAACGTGTCAATCTATCACTAGACATGTCAGTTTGCAACATAAACTGAAGTGCTTTATGATCTGTAATAATGATAACCTTATGTCCCAGCAACATTTTTTTCCATGCTTGCAACGCTGTTACAAAAGCTAACGCTTCTAGTTCTGTCGTAAAGTAATTTTCCTCGTGTGTCTTTAACTTTCGACTAGTGAACGCAATGTAGTGCTTGTTGCCTGCCTCGTCTTTCTGATATAAGACTGCACTAATGCCTATTCTTGATGCATCAGATTCTATATAGAATACCTTCTCAAAGTCTGGGTACTCCAGTTTGACGTTGTTTCTGAGCATCTCCTTTGCTTTCTCAAAAGCCTCGTTTGCTGCTGTACTCCATTTCCATCTATTATTTTTCTTGAGTAAATCATACAGAGGAGCCATAATTTCAGAGTATCTCGGACAGTGGCTGCTAATGAATTGGCATGCGCCTACAAATTCTCTGACTTGTTTCACCTTAGTTGGCTTTGGGAATCTAGTGATTGCATCTACTTTTTGCATGTTTGGATGATATCCATCTTTATCAATGGTGTGCCCCAAGTAATTTATCTCCTTCTTCAAGAATTGACATTTTCCAAAATTGACCTTAATATTGGCCTCCCTTAAAATTTCAAACAACTTTCTCAAGTGCACTAAATGTTCTGCGGCGTTGGGTGAAGATACAATTAAATCGTCAATGTAGCAGATTACATTCTCCTTTACTTCGTCAGTGAGCTTGCTATCAAGTGCTCGAATAAGTGCTGGTCCACTGTTAACCATTCCAAAAGGCATTCTCACAAAGACCCATGACGTCTGGTCAAATAGGAATCCAGTGTACTGCATACTTTCTTCTTCTAGTTGAACTTGATAAAATGAAGACGTCAAGTCAAGAACGCTGAAACATGCTCTCCCTTTGAATTTTCGAAGCAGATCTCTAATCTTGGGTGGTCGGTCATTTTCTGGAAGAATCTTCAAGTTGATGGTCCTGGCATCGAGACAAAGACGTATCTGACCATTACTTTTCTTCACTACTGTGATGGGGTTTATATAAGACGACGCCTGTTTTTTAATAATCCCGTCTACCTCCATTTTTCTGATTAACCCTCGTACTTCTTGATAGTATTTCTCAGGAATGGGGTATATTCTCTTCTGGTAAGGGGTTTCATCTGTCAGCCTTATCTTGTACTTATAATCCTTAATCAATCCAGGCTTTTCATCGAAAATATCTTGGAATTCCTTTATCAGATCCTCAAATTCCCCCTGAATTTCTTCAAATCCTTCAGTTTTTCTACTGGGTATTTCTGCTAAATTTTCCACTTCATTAATTATGGTATTCAAGATTTCTTCCCTAAGGTCTATTTCCAGACTGTTTTTCACGTCCTGTTTTTCGATCTCTTCTGTGATCATGTACCCATCATTAAAGCTAATACTTCTGTTCTTCATGTCAATAATAGCTCCAACCTTCGATATAAAATCGATTCCAAGCACCATATCAAAATTGATCTTGCTCACCACAATGAAGATCTGTTCATAATTCCTTCCATTGATCTCAAAGTTCAATAACACTTGAATCTTGCACTTCACTGCCTTATCTTGGAAAATCCCTCTCACTTTGACGGTAGAAACAGGTAGAACTGTCATGTTCTCTCCTTTTAGCAGATTTTGATAACAATCTTCTGAAATGATGGAAATAATCGCACCAGTGTCCATCAGGGCTTTATACTGTTGGCCATCTATCAATACAGAAATGATAGGTAATGCACATGGTCTTTCCTCTTTAACGATACCCCTCTCTTCTAGTAAATCTTCATCAGTAACTTCATATATCTCATTAATTGTAATTAGGTGTGGTGTGGCAATGTATTTACAAGTTCTCACTGTCGTTGAGAAATCGGCGGTTTTTTTGTGTTACCGACCTCAAAATTCTGCTGGCTCGTAGAAGGCCCAGAATCAATCACAACATCCTGCCTTTTCTTTTGATTTTCGGCTTCTTTTTCCCGTAACTCCTTCAGGTATTGCTGGCTTTCCCTCTCTCTTTCCTGATACTGATCGGGTGTCATAACCTGACCTTGAGAATCCTGATTTCTATTTTGGTTCTGGTTATTTCTATTATAATTTCTGTTATAACCATTATTGTTGTAGTATCTGCCTCTTCCATTGTTGTAATTGCCTCGATTATAGTTCCAGCCTCTTCTCTGTTGATACGGACGGTAACCTTGCGATCTGTTATTCCTAAACTGATTATTCCTGTGAGGACCTACATTGTCAGTTTTCTCTTCATCTGGCTTGTCAGTTTGCTGAACTTGGTCCATATATACAGTATTTATTTCTTTGAAGTCATGCTTTTGACCTTTCTGTACCACGTTAGGCATTGGACTTGTGTAGTCTAACCTCCTCAGTAATTCGTCCATGCTGGTCAAATCCCTGATGTTTGACGAAATGATTAGTCTCCTCACCTCCACAGGCAGCATACGAGAAATCGCATCAATTAATTGCTCCGTTGACAATGGGGGTTGCAAAAATCTCAAGCGGGACAATTGACTCGTAAAGAAATCAGCGTACCGTGTTGGAAGAGTACCTGAGTATTTTCTTGAATAAACCTCCGCTCTTAACGAATTCTGCGCTTCTATGGACCAAAATCGTTTGATTAATGCCTCTGCAAACTCGTCAAAGTTACTGAATGTGTATCTAAAAGCGAGAAACCATTCAAGGGGTCCTCCAATCAAAAATCTTTCCACTATCTTCATCTCTCTCTCTCTGGGAATGTGAGCTTCGATGAAATAATCTTTGAGGTTCCTGACATATTCTATAGGCGTTAAACTATCAGTGTTGCTGAATTTTTGCGGTTTGTCTTCAAAATTCCTGATGACCGTTACATTCCTCGGATATGAATCCGGGTAGTTTTTCCCACTATCTCGATAGTTCCACTCAGGTTCCCTATTCCTCTCGTCATCTTCCTCCCTGAATCTGGATATTCGTTCTTCAGGAGTCACGTCTCTCTCTTCTGGATCTAGGTTATATCTTCTGGCATAATTCCTATTGGTTTCGCAAGCCAAGCCTTCTGTATCCTTGTCAGTGATTTCCGTTAAGACTTTCCTGATTAACTCTTCTTTGTAGGTCTCCATCAAACTCGCTTCTCCTAGCTTCAAATTCTGCAGTTTGCTCGTCGTTTCATTTACATCAGAGACAACTTTATGAATCTGATCCTCTAACGCAGATTTTAATGCTTGCACATCCTGACCTATTTGTGTTCTATCTTCTACTTGTCTCTCGGATAGCGAATCCATCCTTACGCTTAAATCTTTCCTAATCTGTACTACTTCATTGTTAATATCTATTTGAGTACTGGCAAGTTTTCTTTCAATACGTTCCTGAATTTGGGTTACATGTTCCCCACTTGACCTATTCCACTCGTCTTTCCATACTGCTACATTTGCCGTTAACATTTCTGCTATGTCTCCTTCGATATCTTCTTTAAGTAATCTATTATGGTCTAATACCTGGGTTCTCATGACCTCTACATCATACTTTAAACCTGCTAAAGACGCTGTCGTTCTAACTGACTCATCAACTAGCCTAGTCGTTAATGCACTCATATTACGCGTACAAAGTGTTTTCGAGTTTTCTATTTCTTCCCTGACTTTATTTACATCAGTTTGGACTTAAGCAATATCTACGAAAACTGTGTTGACTTCTACTTGAATCTTATTTATATCACTTTGCATCTCATTTACATCCGAATGAATGTTATTAATATCAACCTGAACATTGGACACATCAGTTCTAACATTTTGGACTTCTCTTTGGACTTCCTCAACCTTGTCTTGGACAGTCGCAACATCATTTTTAACAACAACTACTTCAGCCCTAGCACAAGAAATATCACTCCGGACATTAGCAACATCAAGATTCAACATGGTAAGATCTTTTTGTACCTTAGACACATCAATTTTAACAACAGACACATCTTTATGCACATTGGACACGTCTGTGCGCATGTCAGTTACAGCATTCTCGATTCCCTGGGTATTAATCTGTAAACGCGACATATTATCCTCTAGGTTTGCAGAACTGGTCTGGAGAACTTTCATATTCTCATCCAGCATCTGCTTTACACTTTCATTCATGCTAGCTTTCAAGTTAGCAGACAAATTACTAGCATTCTCCTCCATTCGACTAGTATTCCTAGCTTCCATTTCCTTTACACTTTCATTCACGCTAGCTTTCAAATTAGCAGACATATTACTAGCATTCTCCTCCATCATCTGCTTCATACTGCTATTCATGCTAGCTTTCATCTCCCTAGCACTTTTATCCAGCCTAATAGACAAATTAGCTGACAAACTGTTGGACATCTCCTCCAACATCTTCCTCAAACTCTCATCCGCCATTTCAATACTATTTCAATAATAAACTGCTTTAGGGACATACATCAAACAGAGTAAAATAACAACATCTGAGCAACATTTTTCACACTTATATAAAATTTGAGCAATTTTCTGTCTTAAATCTAACTTATAATTACCTTATAATTAACCTTCGTAGACACTTCATGTTGAAATAAACTCAAGCACATGTTCAAGTTTCTTTGGTTCATTTTAAAATATCCTAACACAAATAATTTACATTTATAATCCAAATAGTTTAATTTTATCTTTAATATGACTATACATGTCATAAGCCGGTCAAATAAAATAAGATTCCAGATCATAGGCAATTTTTCTAAGTTTCCAGCCTATTTAACCTCTTTCAAGTTGTATACGATCTGATCTTTTCTGAGTGTAATTTTCCTAATACAATACAACATTTATTCCTATATAATCACACTCTCAAATTCTACAATTGGCTAAGACATCTAACAAAAAAAATCAACCTCTTTATTTGAGTCTTCACAATCCCTTTGACATCGATAACTTGGTAATCCAATGTTATTCAGTCGAACGTGCCAATCGAGACAATCGAGCCCCACCGAATTGCGGCAATCCTCCTGGTAATCCAGTTTTGTAGAACACGCCCCACGTTTCAGGGTCGCCAATCCTACTGTACTCGATAACCCGGATAGTAGGCTGTCAGATATCCGCCCCCTCAATCGGATTGCCAATAATCAAACGCGCCGGCATAGCTACATCAATGAAAATGGCACTGACAGATACTATCGAGATTAGAGCACAATAGTTAACAAGAAAATTATTGTGGAACACACCAAAATATAAGGGGGTTCATACTTACCTTTACTTACCTCTTAAATATATCTCGTGGACTGGGTTGTCAACTGGATCACTTAAAAGTATGTCCTCACAATAACCTCCACCATGATATTTAAAATGAACCAAAAACGAAGACGAGAAACTTTAAACTGCACAATAATTTATTTCACATAAAGAATGATTTTAACAAAAAGAAACAACAAAATTAACGTGGCAATCAGAAGCCATCGACCACATAACCATGTCCTCCTGTAGGACCTGTATTCTCTACATATAATGTTTTAGCTTTCTCAAGCTCATAGCAATGAAAATATAACAATGCACTGGGAATGGAAACGGGATTTGGGATGAGACACATATATCAATTGCTTTGCGTGTTTATATACTGCACATTTTATATATAGCCACAAGGCTATTATGGAACGCCCTTGGCCTCGGTAACACAGTTGTCCGGACCAGCTGCAAAGCACCTGTGTCGTCAAAGCGGACACCCGTTCGTTCAACCCTAGCATAAGCGTGCTACCTCAGAGCTCGGCTCTCTCTTTTCAAATACGTAAATGTTCACATCTCAACTGAAATATTATCACGCAAATGTCTTACATGCTTCATTCAAACACCAGTGGATTCCTCCAACAATCCCAAATCATGATTATTTGTTCAAACCACTTGCTTAACTTGCGTTGTTTAGAGTATTAAAAAAAGCTCTAAATGTTAATAACAAAAGTTCATTAATTATTTATAACAATAATAAATTGTTTATAACAATGTCAAATGACCATTGAAAATTTTATACACGCCTGTATTAATCACTATCATTTCAAATTATTTAACAAAGATATTTACAAAATTATTTTACAATATTAAATTGTTTATATTATTTATACAAGGAATACATTGAACCACACGTTTATCCGGTTGATAATTACTCAAATCGTGTTGATATAAACGACCAATGAAGGTTAGTTATATTAAACTGTCAAATTCAGGTTTAATAATGTTTAAGAATAATTATTAATATTTGTGACTGTAACCTCCATTCAAAATCTTTATCTCAAATTATTTAACACTCTTGTTAATTTTAACAGTATCTTCATATGAATAATCTTTCAAAGAACAAGAACAACATACAGTGGGAAAATACTTCGCTCATAACGCACAAAAATGGCACAACAATATGCCCAAAATTCATCATATATCTTTATATATATGGCATAAAAATCTTCCAAACTACACACAAAAATCCTCCACTTATTAATTCAACAACTTCATTAATTATTGTGGGAACCTCCTTCATTATTCAAGGGCATTACTCAACAGCGATTTTTACACGTCCACTGAACTACCGATTATACATCCATTGTTCCTCTTTAAAAATTCTTATATTCATCAATTGTAATAATGACTGTTATCATTTAACCTTCGTGGGTTTCATTCATGAATCGATATGAAGTAAAAATTTGCCAATCACAAATAAATTTAATAGCAAATACGGTTAGACACTCCTGCCTGGTCTATCAAAATTGAGATTAACATCTCCAAAGTAACGCAGTATAAAAATACTATCTTCAAACAAAGTTCATCTAAACTGCAAAATAGTCGAATAGAATACAATTAGATTGTGGAATGCAAACATTATTGTTCCAATCTAGAATTGAGAAAACTCCTATCAAATGTTCATTACTATAGTGTATTCAATAAATTGTAATCAACGTTCGTATTTCATAAAATTGTCTATAATGCAATGATAAATGTCTATGTTGCAATCATGTTCATAAGACGACTAGTATTTCAAAGATCGTCGATATCGTAAAAGATTTTAACGCTCTAAAATCTTTTAATCATTCTTCTTTCTTGAGGATGACAGAAAATTGGTCAAAGTAATTTACTGAATAGAATTACTTTAATAAAATGACACGCTGTCTGAATTCAAATCTGCCATAGCAAATCATTAACTTTACAGTTAAATAGTGACTCCAAAATATGCAAATTACTGAAAGAATCTAAATCATCAGTCTCAACTGATCCAAAATTATTAAGTATGCCAATAACATAACAATGTCTCAAAAATCGAAGAAAAAGGCATAAATCATCGAAGTGAACTGAGTACAAAAATATCAATCAATAAAATAGGGCAAAAGATAGGACAGAAAATATGGGAAGAATGGTTGCTCAGATATCGCTACAATACTCAAATAATACAAGAAACGTTCACGACTACCTTATCTGCCGATTGAAGTTCCAGAGGAAAATTCCCCAAAGAAGACTGCTGATGGATCCATTTTACCAACGTAAAGATGAGCTCCGTCCTCGAAATTGGAATCAGCGTCCTCGGAGAATCGAACTGCTTCCTCCTCCGAAATTGCACTGCTCCGTGGATACGAAAAACATCCTTACGGCAAAATTCTTCATTGTGCGCCGGGATAACCCTGGCCTCTCTTGAAAGTTCTCTGAAGTTCTTGCAGGAATTCGTCATGAAGTTTAATGTAGTTATTTCCGCAGAAATATTCATAGTTGTGGAGTATGAAAATATTTCCACTGTTGTCTGGTATAATTCAGCGATGGATTAACGATGCATGAGTGTAGTTGGATGTTCACTACATGCTCGCTTTTGTAGAAAGACGATTAACGAAGTTCCATGCTGTTACTTTACTCCAATGATATATGTCCCAATCGCATTAAAGCCTTAGCCTTCCATCCCAACTACTATTATAATCATCGAAAGCACTGTAATATTATAATGTTCCATAGTCGAATGTATCGTTGTAATACCAAACTGTTGCACTCCACGTGTCAGCCGCAGTGTATAATGTGGAATATAAAAGTGTTTCTCCTGTGGCGAGAAAATCACTTTTGTTGGCAGCCTTAAAGTTCCAATATCTTTCGAAGTATCACTGTGAAATTGTTCAAATCTTGTATACACATTAATGTTATACTGCCTAATAGAATTATAATACAGGCTGAAGTTAGCGCTTGATATCTTGGCTGGTGGAAACGTTAATGTGCGCGTTTCAACTTCACCTAGTTTCGAGCAGCGTGAAATGGAACTGCTCCGAGTTCGTTCGATGCGGCAGGCTTTCACCTCACGCTAAAGACACCTTACCTCACTGAATCACTTGAAAATAACTCTATATCACCAGAAATATATATATGCGATCACAAGTATGAGATCTGAGAGCTCCTCTCCTGTGCACGACCTTTTATCAACTTCTTAAGGGGCGTATCCATCCCTACCATAGCCTGTTTCTGCGTCATGGCTGGAAGTTTTAACTTTGGCTATTCTTGACGGATTTTCAAAATTCAAAAACTCAAAATTAATTTCTTCAAAATTCCAAATCAATGCCATAACTGAAAATAGATTTCCACAAATCTGCATGGCAAAAGTAATCGAATATCGTAGTTTCAGCAATCTCCGTCTTCCTTCCAAACTATCGTTCATTGGTTCGCGTGTCTCCTCCAATAGCGTAGCTTCTTCCTTAGCACAATACCTTGTTTCCTGCGACTGCGTCGTAAATCTCTGAGCTTTCTCGAACAAAATCATGACGTCACCAAGAATCTCAGCTCAATCAGCCTACTGGCATGAATTCTACGTCATCCGTGCCTACGTCATGAATATCCACGTCATAACTATGACATCCATAACTTTACTGATATTTTCCAATACAGCCATCGTGGTCTCAATATAATTCAATTTCCGGGGGCAGTACCTTCTTCAAGGCCACGGCCGCCTCCTTCCCTCTTCCTTGCCTATCCATCCTAACCATCCCTTACATTCCCTCATGAGGCCCCTGTTCGCTTTGCAAGTGAGGCCGCCTGGGCGAGGTGCCAATTCCACTTCACCAGTTGTATCCCTTCCGATTCGATGTTCCCCGCTCTAGGACACTGCCCTTAGAGGCGGTAGTGGTGAGTTCCCTCGCTGAATCCGTGGGTTCCACCAACCTGGAGGGTAAACGACAAAAACAAAAACAAAATCTTCCGAAAAATGCACGTCAAATATTCTATTTTTGATCGACAATTGCTTATCTTTCCGCGGAATAAATCTCGCCCATTTCGCAAACAGATTAGTTTCTTTTGGCGGTGTGAAAAAATGTCTACCGTCAGATTTTTTTCCTAAACCGATTTACATCCAGAAACGAAACACTACGACATTTTCCCGAAACGGCAGAAAATTGAGTTGTTAGCACACACAAAGCACTGCACAGACATTCGTAAACTATTACAAAGAAACAAATTCCCTCGCATAACATGACTTCTCGCGCACAGGATATTACAGTACTAACCTCGTGGGCTACTTGTCACACCTGCTTATGGTTCGGCGCGACATCCGCGCCACACACTGGCTGGATTATGAACTACAATGCTTAAGTAGCGGAGTGATGACACTGTTCATTTCTATCCGTCATGGTGTAGCTTTACCATATATTTGATAAGTAGGGTCTCCCACTTCCTTCCTCGTATTCTGCGAGTGCTCATATCATGAAGTTGTTGAAAATATTGGAAGCATGAGGATCTAGCTTTTTAGAAGTCGAAGAAACAGAATATTAGGCACCACACGCCTCTTTAGCTCAGTGTTAGAGCACTGGTTTCGTAAACCAGGGGTCGTGAGTTCAATCCTCACATGAGCCACACATATAAGCATTACGATAAATTTGATAAATAAGGTCGCCAGCTTCCTTCCGCATATTCTGCGAGTGCTCATATCATGAAGTTGTTGAAACTATTGGACGGATGACGATCTACCTTTTTAGAAGTCGAAGAAATAGAGCAACATGTACCACAAGCGTATTTAGCTCAGCTGCAGAGTGCTGCTCTTGTAAACCAAAGGACGTGAGTTCAATCCTCACTGAGACAAACAGTTTAGCTTAATCATTCATTTTTATAAATGGATTGTCCTGGTCCTTCCACGTATTCAGCGAGTGCTCATATCATGAAGTTGTTGAAAATATTGTACGCATGAGGATCTAGCTTTTTAGAAGTGGAAGAAACAGTGCATTACGCACGCCAAGCCTCCTTAGCTCAGTGGTAGAGCACTGGTCTCGTAAATCAGGAGTCATGAATTCGAACCTCATAAGAAGCAAACAAATTAGCTTTACGATAAATTTGATAAATAGGGTCTGTTACATCCTTCCTTCTGCGAGTGCTCATATTATTAAGCTGAAGAAAATAATGGACGCGTGTGGATCTAGCTTTTTAGAAGTAGAAGAACCAGAGCAATAGGGACCACAAGCCTCTTTAGCTCAGTGGCAGAGCACTGGTCTTGTAAAAGAGGGGTCGTGAGTTCAATCCTCACAGGAGGCAAACAGTTTAGCCTTACCATTAAATTTGATAAATGGATCTCCTGCTTCCGTCCACGTATTCTACGAGTGCTCATATCATTAAGTTGTTGAGAATATTGGACGCATGAGGATCTAGGTGTTTAGAAGTCGAAGAAACAGAGCATCAGACACCACAAGCCTCTAGCTCAGTGGAAGAGCCGTGGTCTCGTAGATCAGGGGTCGTGAGTTCGAACCTCACAGGAGGCAAACAGTTTAGCTCTACCATAAATTTGTTAAATAAGGTCTCCTACTTCCTTGCACGTATTCTGCGAGTGCTCATATCATGAAGTTGTGAAAATATTGGACACATGAAGATCTAGCTTTTTAGAAGTCGAAGAAATAGAGCAACATGCACCATAGGCGTATTTAGCTCTGCGTCAGAGTACTGATCTTGTAAACCAGGGGTCGTGTGTTCAATCCTCACTGAGGTGAACAGTTTAGCTTTACCATTAATTTTGATAAAAGGGGTGTCCTGCGGTCGCTTCCGTAGCGTAGCGGTCAGCATGGTTAGCTGCCGCCCCGGAGGTCCTGGGTTCGATTCCCGGCTCTGCCACGAAATTTGATAAGTGTTATGAGGACTGGAACGGGGTCTACTCAGCCTCGTGTGGCCCAAATGAGTAGAGGGGGTTCGATTCCCACCTTAGCCATCCTCGAAGTGGTTTTCCGTGGTTTCCCACTTCGTCTTCGGGCAAATGCCGGGGTGGTGCCTAAAGTAAGGCCACGGCCGCCTCCTGCCCACTTCCTTGCCTAACCGTCCCACTCTTCCCATCCCTTCATCAGGCCCCCCGTTCGCTTTGCAGGTGAGGCCGCCTGGGCGTAATGCTGGTTACACACCCCAGTTGTATTCCCGGCTCAGAGTCTCAAGCTCCATGACACTGCCCTCAGTGGCGGTAGAGGAGGGATCCCTCGCTTAGTCCGTGGGAAAAGCCGATCCTGGAGGGTAAAATGATAGCGGGTAAAACGATAGCGGGGTGTCCTGCTTCCTTCCACGGATTCTGCATTTGCTCATATTATGAAGTTGTTGAAAATATTGGAAGTATGAGGATCTATGTTTTTAGAAGTCGAAGAAACAGAGCATTCGGGACCACAAGCCTGTTTAGCTCAGTGGCATAGTTGGTCACTAGTCGTGGCCGAGTGAGGTACGTGTGTGCGAGCTGTGTGACCGCATTGGAAGAGTGAACGGTTCCTAATACCGGTGCTTCCTTAGTTCCACGTGTGTACTGACCTTCCGTGTGTCATTCGGACAATATTTTTTCAAGTAGTGTTCCAGATAGGACAACAAAACCAGAAACCCAGAAAACCCCGCTGAAAATCATGTCCGGATACCAGAGGAAAAACACCGTACGCTGCCAATGGGACAGGCACAGTTCTCGCCCCTCACCAGGAGAAATTCACCGCTGGATTGGCGATACCCTCCGGTTGACTGTCGACCAAGTAGAAGCCATCCAGTTAAATGCGCACGAAAAAACCATGTACATCAAGGTAATCAGCATATCTACTTATCAGAAATTGTTAAATACTTTTGCAGATCCTATTAAATTTCAGTATGACTCAGGCGAAATGACAAATGTTAAGCTCTCCACAGCGGATTCCAATGTTACCACAGTGCGTATATTTAATGTCTCACTCGAAGTTCCCCCTGAAATTTTCAAATCCGTCCTGTCGAAATATGGCACTGTGAGTGACGTCAGGAAAGAACAATGGTCTTCTGCTTATCAGTTCCCGGTGTATAATGGAATACGTGCCGTCACTATGGAAATCAAAAAAGATATCCCCTCCACTGAGACTTTTGGTGGCCATTCTGGCTATATAACGTATAATGGACAGAAACAGACCTGTTTAATTTGCAATGCTACCACACATCTACGTATCAACTGCCCAAAGAAAATGATTCCCCTCGGTATAACTCCTACACAACAACGACGTGCCCAATACTCGGAAGTTGTGACGCAGCAAACGTCATATGAAAACATGCTTATTGATCAGTCAGCTGGGACAACACCAGAAGTGGCCTCGAATACATATGACGCAGAACTGGTACCTTGCCCTGACCAGAGCAGCGAGCCACAGAGTGCCCCTGTGCTATCGGCAACCTGCATCGCAGCCTTAGAACCAACTATGCCGTCACTACAGGCTGCCAAAGAAATTTTGTCTTCACTGTCCCCACCTTCGCTGGTCCCTACCGACTCACTTAAGCAGGTTGATCGGGGATCCGAGAACGTCTCTAAGAAGATTAAAACAAATGCCTCGATTGCTGTACCAGCCCCGAAGAATCAAACTGGGTCTACAAATGTTCCCGCAGCTGTGAAAAAGAAACAAAATCTTCATTCTACGTCATCTAGGGACCCACGAACGCTCTCAACCGCTGACAGCCGGCCTATGAATGGCAGTCATAAGGAACTATCTCAACCTAATTTGACATAGTGCACCAGTATAATTCTCACCTGTGTCTTTTTTTTCTTTTTTCTTTTTTTCTCGAGTCCACCTTCCAGTATGTCTAGCACAACTTTTATACTTCTCTTAATGGCGCAATTTCTCACTGTGGCCACTGTGAATATCAATGTAATAGAATGCCCTCTGAAATTTCAACTGTTGGAGAGATTCCTTCGAGATGCAGACATTGACATTGCCTTCATTCAAGAAGTTGCTCTACCCTGTTTGCCCATATCTGCCTTCTACAAACAATACATCAATACCGGTAATACGAATAGAGGGACCGGATTCCTCATAAGACATGATATCCCACTCGAAGGTGTGCTATGTCATCCATCAGGACGCATAATATCTGGACACATAAACAATACCACCCTGATAAATGTATATGCCCCATCCGGGTCCAATAAACGTGTGGAACGGAAAATGTTCTTTCAACAGAGTATACTGCCTCATCTTCACGACGTTAAGGAAAAACTTATTCTTGCAGGGGATTTCAATTTTATTCAACGCCCAGAAGATTCCACTAGCTCATACCAAGGTGTCAACCCGGCTCTCAGGACACTTCTTACCTCCCTACACCTCATCGATGCTGTGGATAGTTTAAGGGTGCCCCTGCCCCATTACACCTGTATAAGTCACAACTCCTCATCACGACTTGACCGCATCTACTTTTCACAGGAACTTATCCAGCCTAGACGATATGAAGTGATACCTGCCAGTTTCACTAACCATCATGCTGTCGTATGTATAATCTCTTACCCCCATCCCATATTTCACATAGGAAGAGGTTATTGGAAGCTTAATTGCTCGCTGTTACTGGAGGAGGAATGCCAAGATATTTTCAGACAACACTGGACTCGATGGGTCCAACAAAAATGCAAATTTCGCGACTGCGCAGACTGGTGGGATATTTTAGTTAAACCAGGGATCCGCCGCGTCTTTAAGAACATATCTTACCAACGAGGTCGGGAAAGACGGGATACAGTTGAATTTTACTATCGAGTTCTTCGCCAGATCCAGCAAAGATCTGATGATGGGGAGCGTATATATGACCAGATCCGGGAAGTTAAAACCAAGCTCCTGTCTCTACAGCAACGAACGCTCGCTCATATAAACGTGGCTTTAAAAGATCGTACAGTGCTCCCGGGCGAAAGTGCAAGTGTATACCATATCGCCAAAGGACAACGTGAGCGGCAACGTAAATATATCCACCGCCTCCGCACCAGTACTGGAAGTGTCGTCACCTCGCCTGACGCTATACGTCGTGAAATATCATTATTTTATCAACGGTTCTACGCTAAGGTTCCCATTGATCCACAGCAGGTGACCCTATTGCTGTCATCTTGCAGTACCCAACTATCTCCGGACAACAAAACTCTGCTCAGCGCGGATATTACGGATGAAGAGATTCACTCTGTGGTTAAGCAACTCCCAAACAACCGCTCACCTGGCATTGATGGACTGCCATATGAAATGTATCAACACTTCTGGCCTCTCATTGGCAAAGAATTTTGTCATGTCCTGCGTACCATTCTCCAACGTCGTGCTCTTTGTCAATCACATCACGAGGGTACCATAGTCCCCATACCAAAAACATCCTCTCCCATGGCAGTTGGTGACTTCCGACCAGTTACTCTGCTCTGCAGTGACTATAAAGTCCTTACCAAAGTACTTGCATGCCGATTGAAGACTGTTCTACCTGATATCATTGGTGATGAACAATGTTGCAGTATTCCTGGAACAACTCTGTTAACAAACTTAGCGATACTACGGGACCTACACCTAAAAGCCGAAATGCTCCCCACTGAGCCAATGAGTTTTCTCACCTTAGATCTTGATAAAGCTTTCGACCGCATCAGTCATGAATACTTGTACATGGTCTTGCAACACTTCGAATTTCCTGAAATCCTTATTGACTACATTCGTATGATAAATTGTAATGCTACGTCTTGAGTGCTCGTCATCGGTTTTCTTTCCCCTCTGATTCCAATACAACGATCAGTTAGGCAAGGATGTCCCCTTTCTATGCTACTTTTTGTCATTGGCCTTGAACCGTTCATTCGGACTACCCAGGTGAAGCTACAGGGTTACAAACTGTCCACACATGTTTTTGGAATGTGCGCCTATGCTGATGACGTATCAATATTGATCCGCAATAATGAAGACATCTCCCACATCGATAGCGTCCTTCAGCGCTACCATATCGCCTCTGGAGCACAATCGAACCCCCAGAAAACTGCTTTGCTTCCGCTCAATACTAACTCAGTGATTACCCCACAGCCCTGGTTCCGGATAGTAAATGAGGTGAAAATTCTTGGCATTACCTGGAAGCAATCGCTTCTGGACACAGTGCAAGCAAACTGGACTAAGGTCATTGCCAAAGTTAGGGGAGTGCTGATCCAATTTGGTCAAAGAAACCTCAATATAGTGCAACGGGTCATGGTCCTCAACGTGTTTGCGCTCTCTAAAATATGGTATGTCGCACAACTTTTCCCACTTCCCAAAATGTTTGAGAGCCAAATGGCAAAATATACAGGTTGGTTTATATGGCAAGGATTTTTGTTCCGAGTACAACGGGAACAGTTGTATCTCCCATCCCGGCAAGGCGGGCTAGGGCTAACAGCTCATGGCATGAAATGCCGTACACTCCTCTGCAAGAACGATATCACCATTCTTTCCCAACATGACACTTTTACGAAAGCGCTATACAAAGATATTCGAAACACAGCCCGTGGTTGTGATAGAGCTTTGCCGAAGATATTTAGGGACCATCAACAGCACCTTCTGGAAACTGTTCGCCAAATGCCTTCAGGGACTGTTCCAACGACGAAAAGTATTTATAACTTGTTGCGGCAAGTGGTACACTCCAAACCGCGAATTGAGGCCACCACCCTCTACGTCCATTGGCCCACTGTTTGGAAAAATTTTGGGGCTATGACCATTTCTTCTGCTGTACACTCCCAGGTTTTTATCTTCCTCAACGATCTCATCCCAACCACTCTACGGCGATATACCATCCGTCTTGAAGCTTACCCATGGTGTACTATATTGAACCCATGTACCATAGGCCTCAAAAGGGAGTCGAATCCATGTACTTTGAGAAAAGAATGAAAGAATCATACAGTCTTTAAGGGAACGGAGAGAGATTTCAAGCCAGGATTATAGCCTAACATTGTGCAAGCGCTAGGGCCATGCCTCTTGACATTTATAAGGAGCCAGTCATGGATATTATTAGAACGAGTGGAAAGTTTTGACTGTAAGACGAAGAAGCTGGACTCGGAAATTGCTCTTACGTTGCAGGAATATGGCAACCTCGCTGCTGAGTCAGAACAGGAATAATTAAATTTAACCCGTTTACGAGTATAAAAATAAGTAAACAGATACAGTACGGTGAATCAATTTGGATTAGAGATTTTGTGTAAAAATTGCACAGGAGAAAACTGCAAACGCAAGTAGACGTCATTGGGGGTTCACCGAGACCTAAGGAGTGGGAGAATAAAAAAGAACAGCACCACCCACACAGTTGAGGACGAGAAATTAATTAATATCTCGGAAATGCACGATCGATTTCCATGCACAGGAAGATTATTTTACGTTTGGAAGACGAGCTTTCTGGATATATAATTTTTATAATTGTGCGACAATTAGTTCAAAAGTTGGTCACGAAAAGGACTAGAATTTTATCTTTTTGTGACTGAAAGGTATAAAACTCCTGGCCTCACCAAGCCAATCATGCAGTCTACGAGAGCCCGTGAGGGGAACGTCACGCTGTATCAGACATCGATCCAGAGCCTGTGGGAGGCTAGGCTACAAGTTCACCGAGTGTAGACCAGTTACGATATAAGTACGCTACGCTGAGGGTTAGCAGTTCGAGACTTTGAAGAGTCCTAAATTATAAAGAACATTAAATATACGGACTTTAAAGCAATATCGCCAAAGTAAGATACAGCGATCAGTAGGGAACTTCGAGTTCCAGAAGAACACTGTTCGATACAGTTACGAAGTTATAAGAACTCCAACAAATAAACGGCGTTACGTTTAGTAAAGACATTGTTAAAGACATTAAGTCCTGTAAAGGAACTTTACAGTAATTACGATCGCGAAAGATAGAAGTTCAAGCGAAAGGAACTTAGGAAATTAGTTTCGAAACCAGAGGGAAAACGTACTCTAGTGAGAAAACGTCAAAAATATACGATAGACAGTATACGGTCCTCGAAGGGAGGCCAAGATATAGAAACTAAACGGTACGATAGACAGTATACGGTCCTCGAAGGGAGGCCAAGATATAGAAACTATAGGGTGCGATAGACCACCATATATAAATAGAGGTGACGGCAAAGAAAAGACATTTATCGCCTAGTTAAAGCAGATAAAGTAAAGCCAAGTAATAGACAATAGAAGCGGTTTTGAGAGACTGAAACCAGTAGTTTCCATTGTAGGAGAGAGAAACTTTGAACGAGTAAAATCACACGTCCAATGCAGGTCGATAGGATTCACATCAGGGATCATCAACAGCCGACAGAAATTGTAAAAATCGTTGAGATACACCCGTGTGATAGGAGTGAAGTGTAAATATTGTAAGAAAAGAAATAAGAGTATCATTTTAAGTGTTTTAGGTAAAGTGAAAGCGTTTTATGCACAGTGATATGTGTTATAATATGTACCAGAGTAATATTTTTTAGTGTTTTAATGTGTGTTCAAAACGGATACACCAGTGTATTAAAAAAATGTTGTCAGTGTTAAATATAGTGAATATGTGTCAAGAAATTTCTGTACATAAGATGAGATTGTACAATATGGAGTAGGTCAAGAAGGTGGGCCAAAATGTCACATCAAACGAGAATAAAGGTCAGAAAGCGACCTTAAACATGTAAGTAAAGATTTTCATTATGTTTTGGTGTCGGGAAAAATTTTGTGTACAATTCCACCGGAGTTTTGAGTAGAAGGGATGTTTTTAAATAAATAATAACTAAATAAGAACGCGATCTGAACGAAAATAAAGTTTTAAGAAATAATAAATAATTATGTGAAATAATAAATCCTGTAGAGGAAAGGCATGGAATAAAATGTCAGTATTTAATGAATGTTATAAAAGCAAGCGTGATAATAATAATTATAACAAAGATATTTACATAAAGGTAAATTTGAATTATATGAAAGAAATAGCTTTTGAGCTTTTGTAAGGAATGAAAACATGATGTGAATAACAAGGTAAAGAAATCTAAATAAAGATTAAATTGAATGATATAAAAATATAGAGCGTTGAAGCCTTAAAAAATGTATAAGACATGATGTGAATGTATGTTCTTAAAAAGGGAGCGATTTATAGTCAACGGAAAGATTAATATAAGAATAGAGATATGTATCAATTGTTACTATGAAATTTATCAGTTCTTTGGAAGACATTCGGTCGTAAAGTAATGTGTAGCGTAATGGAACGCAATTAAATAAAAAGTCACGCTAGGAACGCGTAAAAGTTAAAGTACTTGGTAAGTTACTTATGGAGGGTAGTTGATTGCAGTGAATTGAGATATGTTGTAAGTCCTCTAAATTGTGACGTGGATCACGAGGCCATGTGTGTATTATTTAAAAGGGAGTTAATGTATGGTATTATTGAGCGTAGGTCCTGTAAGCTACGGCTTGACCCTGAATCGCGTTTTGTATAAGTCCTCTGATGTGGAAATGTTCCCGAGGCATGTTAAGAGATTCGAACCTAGAATCCTTTTGTTGTTAAAGCCCCTAATTATTCGTCGTAGAATGTGTATTAATCTTCCCAATCAATGAGGACCCTCTCATAATTAATAAATGCCAAGGTTACGAAAGTGGTTTGTGAGCCAAAGAATATTGTTGAATGGAAATAAGTGAAGTAAAAGCCAGGTCTCTCCACAGAACTGAGAATAATGTGAAGGTTTGTTTTAAAGCATTGAAGAGAGCTGCCACCGTAGGTTAGGCAGAGAATCGCTTTCCTTGTCATAAATCACGCCCGAGTATAATGGCCTGACCCTCATCGAGCGAGGGTGGGTAAACACCGTCTTGTAAGATGTGTTAAATACACCGTGAGTGTTTAAAGTTGTTAATGACCCGGGCGTTGAACCGAGGTCCTTGTAGATTGATATTATCGCTTGCCAATTCAGATCGTAGTTTTCTTATGTGATAATGGTCTTATAAGACAAATGAATTAAATAAAATCCCTATTGTAATATTGTATGGAAAAGAAGGAATCCACGAGTTTTGTGAAGATAACTAGGTTTCGGGAGTGATCATAGTTTTTGACTTTGTCAAGTAATCTTTATAACTCTGGAGTACACAAATAGTTTTCCCGATCACCGTAGTGAATTTGCAAAATTTGAGAGAGAGAGTAAATATGGAGAACATGTGATATGCCCAAATATTGAAGTGAATAATTAACATGTAATTTTAAATGTAATTATATATTTGTTTTGATGATAAGAAAAGATAAAAATAATTCTTGAGGTGTACAAAAATATGACACCATTATTATGGGAAAGTATCGAGCCAAAGAAGCTCGTAGTTATTTGGAACTTTAAGATAAGTACTTTATGGAAGTGAAAATAATCGTGAATTGTTGGTTTTAAAGAAAACCATGTGTTTTAATCTAATATTTGTTTTATTTTTATGCTATTCCTTGTTCACTTTGGACAAGTAGAATGATATTGGTCAGTAGTTTATGTGTTTATTTGTTTGTAGCGCCATAATTTTTGATTAATTAAATGTGTTAAAATAGGAGTTGATTTTGTTATTATTTTTGCAAGTGTATCCTCTATTTAATCCAAAATATGTAAGTCACAGAGTGGGAGAACTTACCGCAGCCCCGAAAAATCCCGAATTGAGCAATGCTGGCATACTGTGATTTGCATATTTCTTGCTGCAAGGGCACAATATGTGGTCAAACTGATACGGCGATACACCGCTTCACATCATGCACGCGAGTTGCCTCCACGTGGCTGTGGTGTAAGGGAAAAGTATGTCAACTATTAAATGTGCCCACGGATGACCTTGATGACAGGAAGTTGGTTCGTTTGTCGGTGACCGCCTTCCCCCAAATTAAACAGACTGCCATTGTGTGGATAATGGGCCAATATGTACACTTCGTGATGGACAATGATCAACATTTCTCGTTCCTGGATCTCAGGTATTACCTGCAAAAAGAGCGTTGGAAGCTTAGTGAAAGTGGACAATTGTACGATAAATATGGACACTATCTGGATTTCTTGTGATGTATTAGTATGGTATTTATCATATCTGAAAATTCTGTAATTCTGTAAAGAGCTAATAATAAAAAATAAAAAAAGTTAAAAAAAGTGGTAGAGCAGTGGTCTCGTAAACCAGGAGTCGAGAATTCGAACCTCACAAGAAGCAAACATTTTAGCTTTACCATAAATTTGATAAATAGGGTCACTTACTTCCTTCCACGTATTCTGCGAGTGCTCATATCATGAAGTGGTTGAAACTATTGGACGGATGAGGATCTAGCTTTTTAGAAGTCGAAGAAATAGAGCAATATGTACCACAAGCCATCCTCGAAGTGCTTATATCATTAAGTTGTTGAAAATAATGGAAGCGTTAAATCTAGTTTTATGAAGTCAAGAAACAGAGCATTCGGGACCACCAGCCTCTTTAGCTCAGTGGCAGAGCACTGGTCTTGTAAACCCGGGGTCGTGTGTTCAAACCTCACAGGAGGCAAACAGTTACGCTTTATCATTAAGTTTGATAAATGGGTCTCCTGCTTCCTTCCATGTATTCTGCGAGTGCTCATAACATGAAGTTGTTGAAAATATTGGAAGCATGAGGATCTAGCTTTTTAGAAGTCGAAGAAACTGAGCATTACGCACCACACGCTTCTTTAGCTCACAAGGGGAGGATACGATGCCTGGGTCACCAATTCAGACCATCTTTAGTACACGTGTAGGGCATGACCAGGCGTATACCAGGTGCAAGTAGTAAGGTGCGCTTCTCAGCCTTTTCCGAGAAATGAATTAATTGCAATTACAGTGCGGCGTCTATGTGCGTTGTACGCTAGCACGGATCCTACGAGCGCGTGGTGCAGTGGTAAGACCTCTGCTTCGTAAACGTGGGTTCGTTGGATCGAATCCCACCGGAGAGTCATTGCAGTGTGTTGTGTATTTTCTTTTCTTTTGTAACATTGGCAATTTGTACAACTGTGCGTGTCGTCAATAATGTTTATTTTGCAGTCAATTCTAATAACGTGTAATGTGTGTGGGAAAAGAGATTCTGAAATCATCGTTTGGGGGTCAAAGTTTGTGACAATACATAATGTACAGTATCGGCATTGCAAATATTATTATTTTATTATACACGGTCAGGTGTATTCTATTAAATGTATACATTTCTACATTGAAGGCCCTGTCTGTTCCGTTCATTGCACGTCTGTGAACCATCAGACCAACCCGTACATCTCAAGCAATGTCTCAGTCTCATGCTATGGGTATTGGTTGAAAAAAAAAACGAACACACTGCAATGCTCACAGGTGGGATTCGATCCAGTGATCCCACGCTTACGAAGCAGGGCTCTTACCACCGCACCACGCGCTCATTGGATTTTTGCTAGCGTACAACGCAGATCGACGCCGCGCTGTAATTGCAATTAATTAATTTCTCGGTAACGGTTGAGAAGCGCACCTTACTACTTTCACCTGGTATACACCTGGTCATGCCCTACACGTGTACTAAAGATGGTCCAAATCCGTGACCCATTCATCGTATCCTCCCCTTGTCAGTGGCAGTTGGTCACTAGTCGTGGCCGAGTGAGGTGCGTGTGTGCGAGCTGTGTGATCGCATTGGATCCGGTGCTTCCGATAGTTCCACGGGTGTACTGACCTTCCGTGTGTCATTATGACGATACTTTTTCAAGTAGTGTTCCAGATTGGACATCAAATCAAGAAACCCAGAAAACCCCGCTGAAAATCATGTCCGGATACCAGAGGAAAAACACCGTACGCTGTCAATGGGACAGACAGAGTTCTCGCCCCACACCAGGAGAAATTCACCGCTGGATTAGCGATACACTCCGGTTGACTGTCGACCAAGTAGAAGCCATCCAGTTAAATGCGCAAGAAAGAACCATGTACATCAAGGTAATCAGCATATCTACTTATCAGAAATTGCTCAATACTTTTGAAGCTCCTATTAAATTTCAGTGTGACTCAGGCGAAATGACTAATGTTAAGCTTACCACAGCGGATTCAAATTTTACCACAGTATTTAATGTCCCACTCGAAAATCCCCCTGAAATTTTCAAATCCGTCCTGTCGAAATATGGCACTGTTAGTGACGTCAGGAAAGAACAATGGTCTTCGGCTTATCAGTTCCCGGTGTATAATGGAATACGTGCAGTCACTATAGAAATCAAACAAGATGTCCCCTCCACTGAGACTTTTGGTGGCCATTCTGGATACATATCTTATAATGGACAGAAACAGACCTGTTTAATTTGCAATGCTCACACACATCTACGTATCAACTGCCCAAACAAAATGATTCCCCTCGGTATAACTCCTACACAACAACGACGTGTCCAATACTCGGATGTTGTGACACAGCAAACTTCACATGAAAACATGCTTATTGATCAGTCAGCTGGGACACCAGCAGAAGTGGCCTCTGACACACATGACGCAGAACACGTACCTTGCACTGACCAGATCAGCGAGCTACAGAGTGCCCCTGTGCCATCGGCCACCTGTATGGCAGCCTTAGAGCCAACTCTGCCGTCACTACAGGCTGCCACAGAAGTTTTGTCTTCACTGCCCCCACCTTCTCTGGTACCTACCGACTCACTTAAGCAGGTTGATCGGGGATCTGAGAACGTATCTAAAAAGATTAAAACAAATGCCTCGATTGCTGTACCAGCCCCGAAGAATCATACTGGGTCTACAAATGTTCCCGCAGCTGTGAAAAAGAAACAAAATCTTCATTCTACGTCATCTAGGGACCCACGAACGCTCTCAAACGCTGACAGCCGGCCTATGAATGGCACTCATAAGGAACTATCTCACCCTAATTTTACATAGTGCACCAGTATATTTCTCTCCCGTGTCTTTCTTTTTTTAAATTATTTCTGCTTTTTCTCGTGTCCACCTTCCAGTATGTCTAGCACAGCTTTTATACTTCTCTTAATGGCGCAATTTCTCACTGTGGTCACTGTGAATATCAATGTAATAGAATGCCCCCTGAAATTTCAACTGTTGGAGAGATGCCTTCGAGATGCAGACATTGACATTGCTTTCATTCAAGAAGTTGCTATACCCTGTCTTCCCATATCTGCCTTCTACAAACAATACATCAATACCGGTACTACTAATAGAGGGACCGGATTCCTCATAAGACATGATATCCCACTCGAAGGTGTGCTATGTCATCCATCAGGACGCATAATATCTGGACACATAAACAATACCACCCTGATAAATGTATATGCCCCATCCGGGTCCAACAAACGTGTGGAACGAAAAATGTTCTTTCAACAGAGTATACTGCCTCATCTGCACGACGTTAAGGAAAAACTTATTCTTGCAGGGGATTTCAATTGTATTCAACGCCCAGAGGATTCCACCAGTCCATACCAAGGTCTCAACCCGGCTCTCAGGACCCTGCTTACTTCCCTACACCTCATTGATGCTGTGGATAGTTTAAGGGTGCCCCTGCCCCATTACACCTGTATAAGTCACAACTCCTCATCACGAATTGACCGCATCTACTTTTCCCAGGAACTTATCCAGCCTAGACGATATGAAGTGATACCTGCCAGTTTCACTAACCATCATGCAGTCGTATGTACAATCTCTTACCCCCATCCCATATTTCACATAGGAAGAGGTTATTGGAAATTGAATTGCTCGCTGTTACTGGAGGGGGAATGCCAAGATATTTTCAGACAACACTGGAATCGATGGGTCCAACAAAAATGCAACTTTCGCGACTGTGCAGACTGGTGGGATATTTTAGTTAAACCAGGGATCCGCCGCGTCTTTAAGAACATATCCTACCAAAGAGGTCGGGAAAGACGGGATACAGTTGAATTTTACTATCGAGTTCTTCGCCAGCTCCAGCAAAGATCTGATGCTGGGGAGCGTATTTATGACCAGATTCGGGAAGTTAAAACCAAGCTCCTGTCTCTACAGCAACGAACGCTCGCTCATATAAACGTGGCTTTAAAAGATCGTACAGTGCTCCCGGACGAAAGTGCAAGTGTATACCATATCGCCAAAGGACAACGTGAGCGGCAACGTAAATATATCCACCGCCTCCGCACCAGTACTGGAAGTGTCGTCACCTCCCCTGACGCTATACGTAGTGAAATATAATTATTTTATCAACGGTTCTACGCTAAGGCTCCAATTGATCCACAGCAGGTGACCCTATTGCTTTCATCTTGCAGTACCCAACTATCTCCGGACAACAAAACTCTGCTCAGTGCGGATATTACGGATGAAAGATTCACTCTGTGGTTAAACACCTCCCAAATAACCGCTCACCTGGCATTGATGGACGGCCATATGAACTGTATCAACACTTCTGGCCTCTCATTGGCAAAGAATTTTGTCACGTCTTGCGTACCATTCTCCAACGTCGTGCTCTTTGTCAATCACATCACGAGGGTACCATAGTCCTCATACCAAAAACATCCTCTCCCATGGCAGTTGGTGACTTCCGACCAGTTACTCTGCTCTGCAGTGATTATAAAGTCCTTACCAAAGTACTTGCATGCCGATTGAAGACTGTTCTACATGATATCATTGGTGATGAACAATGTTGCAGTATTCCTGGAAGAACCCTGTTAACGAACTTAGCGATACTACGGGACCTACACATAAAAGCCGAAATGCTCCCCACTGAGCCAATGAGTTTTCTCACCTTAGATCTTGATAAAGCTTTCGACCGCATCAGTCATGAATACTTGTACATGGTCTTGCAGCACTTTGAATTTCCTGCAATCCTTATTGACTACATTCGTATGATAAATTGTAATGCTACGTCTCGAGTGCTCGTCAACGGTTTTCTTTCCCCTCTGATTCCAATACAACGATCAGTTAGGCAAGGATGTCCCCTTTCCATGCTACTTTTTGTCATTGGCCTTGAACCGTTCATTCGGACTACCCAGGTGAAGCTACAGGGTTACAAACTGTCCACACATGTTTTTGGCATGTGCGCCTATGCTGATGACGTATCAATATTGATCCGCAATAATGAAGACATCTCCCACATCGATAGCGTCCTTCAGCTCTACCATATCGCCTCTGGAACTCAATCGAACCCCCAGAAAACTGCTTTGCTTTCACTCAATACTAACTCAGTGATTACCCAGCAGCCCTGGTTCCGGATAGTAAATGAGGTGAAAATTCTTGGCATTACCTGGAAGCAATCGCTTCTGGACACAGTGCAAGCAAACTGGACTAAGGTCATTGCCAAAGTTAGGGGAGTGCTGATCCAATTTGGTCAAAGAAACCTCAATATAGTGCAACGGGTCATGGTCCTCAACGTGTTTGCGCTCACTAAAATATGGTATGTCGCACAACTTTTCCCACTTCCCAAAATGTTTGAGAGCCAATTGTCAAAATATACAGGTTGGTTTATATGGCAAAGATTTCTGTTTCGAGTACAACGGGAACAGTTGTATCTCCCATCCCGGCAAGGCGGGCTAGCGCTAACAGCTCATGGCATGAAATGCCGTGCACTCCTCTGCAAGAACGATATCACCATCCTTTCCCAACATGACACTTTTACGAAAGCGCTATACAAAGATATTCGAAACACAGCCCGTGGGTGTGATAGAGCTTTGCCGAAGATAGTTAGGGACCATCAACTGCATCTTCTGGAAACTGTTCGCCAAATGCCTTCAGGGACTGTTCCAACGACGAAAGGTATTTATAACATGTTGCGGCAAGTGGTACACTCCAAACCGCGAATCGAGGCCACCACCCTCTACGTCCATTGGCCCACTGTTTGGACAAATTTTGGGGCTATGACCATTTCTTCTGCTGTACACTCTCAGGTGTTTATCTTCCTCAACGATCTCATCCCAACGGCTCTATGGCGATATACCATCCGTCTTGAAGCTTACCCATGGTGTACTATATGTGGTCAAAATGATACGGCGATACACCGCTTCACATCACGCACGCGAGTTGCCTCCACGTGGATGTGGTGTAAGGGAAAAGTATGTCAACTATTAAATGTGCCCACGGGTGACCTTGATGACAGGAAGTTGATTCGTTTGTCGGTGACCGCCTTCTCCCAAATTAAACAGACTGCCATTGTGTGATGGGCAATGATCAACATTTCTCGTTCCTGGATCTCATGTATCACCTGCACAAAGAGCGTCGGAAGCTTAGTGAAAGTGGACAATTGTACGATAAATATGGACACTATCTGAATTTTCTTGTGATGTAATAGTATGGTATTTTTTTTTTTTTTTTTTTTAGCGTATGGCTTTTAGTGCCGGGAGTGTCCGAGGACATGTTCGGCTCGCCAGTTTTGTAGCTGCTTCGAGACGGACACCCAATGGGTGAGCTACAAGTACCGTTGGGGGGAGGAAAGTTGGAAGGGAAGGGCGAGGAGTTGGAAGGTAGCGGCTGTGGCCTATACTTAGGGACCAACCCCGGCATTTGCCTGGAAGGAAGATGGGAAACCACAGAAGACCATCTTCAAGGTTGCCGGTGGGGGGATTCGAACCTCCTCGCCTCCCGGATGTGAGCGACTGCCATTAGTCATGCCGTAACGACCACGGCTAACTCACCCGGTAGTATGGTATTTATCATAACTGAAAATTCTGTAATTGTGTAGAGAGCTAATAAAAAAAGTGGTAGAGCACTGGTCTCGGAAACCAGGCGTCGTGAGTTCAATCCTCACAGGAGGCAAACAGTTTTGCTTTACCATTCATTTTGATAAATGGGGTGTCCTGCATCCTTCCACGTATTCTGCGAGTGCTCATATCATGAAGTTGTTGAAACTATTGGACGCATGAGGATCTAGCTATTTAGAAGTCGCAGAAACATAGCAATAGACACCATAAGCCTCCTTAGCTCAGTGGTAGAGCACTGGTCTCTTAAAACAGGGGTCGTGAGTTTAAGCCGCACAAGAGGCACACATTTAAGCCTTACCATAAATTGGATTAGTATGGTCCTCTACTTCCTTCAACGAATTTTGCGAGTGCTCATATCATGAAGTGGTTGAAACTATTGGACGGATGAGGATCTAGCTTTTTAGAAGTCGAAGAAATAGAGCAATATGTACCACAAGCGTATTTAGCTCAGCGGCAGACCATTTCTTCTTCTGTACACTCTCAGGTGTTTATCTTCCTCAACGATCTCTTCCCAACGGCTCTATGGCGATATACGTTAAATCAGTGGTCCTGAGTTCTATCTTCACTGAGGTGAATGGTTTAGCTTTACCATTAATTTTGATAAATGGGGTGTCCAGCTCCCTTCCACGTAATCTGCATTTGCTCCTATAACGAAGTTGTTGAAAATATTGGAAGCATGAGGATCTAGGTTTTCAGAAGTCGAAGAAACAGAGCATTCGGGACCACAAGCCACTTTAGCTCACTGGCAGAGCACTGGTCTTGTAAACCAGGGGTCGTGAGTTCAATCCTCACAGGAGACAAATATTTTAGCTTTACCATTAGATTTGATAAATGGGTCTCCTGCTTCCTTCCACGTATTCTGAGTGTGCTCATATCATTAAGTTGTTGAAAATAATGGAAGCGTTAAATGTAGCTTTTTAGAAGACAAAGAAACAGAGCATTAGGGACCACAGGCCTCTTTAGATCAGTGGCAGACCACTGGTCATGTAAATCAGGGGTCGTGAGTTCAAACCTCACAGGAGGCAAACAGTTAAGCTTTACCATTAAGTTTGAAAAATGGTTCTTCTGCTTCCTTCCGCGTATTCTGCTAGTGTTCATATTATTAAGCTGATATAAATAATGGACGCATTAAGATCTAGCTTTTTAGATGTAGAAGAAACCAAATAACAGGGACTACAAGCCTCTTTAGCTCAGTGGCAGTGCACTGGTCTTGTAAACCAGGGGTCGTGAGTTCAATCCTCACAGGAGGCAAACAGTCTAGCGTTACCATTAAGTTTGATAAATGGGTCTCCTGCTTCCTTCCACGTATTCTGCGAGTGCTCATAACATGAAGTAGTTGAGAATATTGGACGCAAGAGGATCTAGCTTTTAAGAAGTCGAAGAAGCAGAGCATCACACACCACAAGCCTCGCTAGCTCAGTGGTAGAGCACTGGTCTCGTAAACTAGGGGTCGTGCGTTTAAACCTCACAAGGGGCACACATTTAAGCCGTACCATAAATTTGATAGATGGGATCTCCTGCTTCCTTCCACGTATTCTGCGAGTGCTCATATCATGAAGTTGTTGAAACTATTGGACGCATGAGGATCTAGCTATTTAGAAGTCGCAGAAACATAGCAATAGACACCACGAACCTCTTTAGCTCAGTGGAAGAGCACTGGTCTCTTAAATAATAATAATGTTATTGGTTTTACGTCCCTTTTAACTACACTGGCTTTTAGAGACGCCGGGGTGCCGGTATTTTGCCCCGAAGGGGATCTTTAACGTGCCAGTAACTCTACGGGCACGGCTCCCTCACATTTGCGCACCCTTAAATGCCAGCTGACTGCGCCAGGATACGAACCTGCAAACTGGTCTCTTAAACCAGGGGTCGTGAGTTCAATCCGCACAAGAGGCACACATTTAAGCCTTAACATAAATTTGATAAGAATGGACCCCTACTTCCTTCCACGAATTTTGCGAGTGCTCATATCATGAAGTTGTTGAAACTATTGGACGGATGAGGATCTAGCTTTTTAGAAGTCGAAGAAATAGAGCAATATGTACCACAAGCCATCCTCGAATTGGTTTTCCGTGGTTTCCCACTTCGTCTTCGGGCAAATGCCGGGATGGTTCCTACTTCAAGGCCACGTCCGCCTCCTTCCCCCTTCCTTACCTATCCATCCTAATCTTCCCCTCCTCCCTTCCCTCATGAGGCCCCTGTTCGCTTTACAGGTGAGGCCGCCTGGGCGAGGTGCTGATCACACCTCCCCAATTGTATCCCCTCCGACCAGATGTTCCAAGCTCCAGGACACTGCCCATAAAGGCGGTAGTGGTGAGTTCCCTCGCTGAGTCCGTGGGAACCATCAACCTAGAGGGTAAATCGACTAAATAAAAAATAAATATAGAGCAATATGTACCACGAGCGTATTTAGCTCAGCGGCAGAGTACTGATCTTGTAAATCAGTGGTCCTGAGTTCTACCTTCACTGAGGTGAACGGTTTAGCTTTACCATTAATTTTGATAAATGGGGTGTCCAGCTCCCTTCCACGTATTCTGCATTTGCTCCTATCACGAAGTTGTTGAAAATATTAGAAGCATGAGGATCTAGGTTTTTAGAAGTCGAAGAAACAGAGCATTGGGGACCACAAGCCTCTTTAGCTCAGTGGTAGAGCACTGGTCTTGTAAACCAGGGGTCGTGAGTTCAATCTTCACAGGAGGCAAATATTTTAGCTTTACCATTAATTTTGATAAATGGGTCTCCTGCTTCCTTCCACGTATTCTGAGTGTGCTCATACCATTAAGTTGTTGAAAATAAGGGAAGCGTTAAATGTAGCTTTTTAGAAGTCAAAGAAACAGAGCATTAGGGAGCACAGGCCTCTTTAGCTCAGTGGCAGACCACTGGTCATGTAAACCAGGGGTCGTGTGTTCAAACCTCACAGGAGGCAAACAGTTAAGCTTTACCATTAGGTTTGATAAATGGGTGTTCTGCTTCCTTTCGCGTGTTCTGCGAGTGTTCATATCATTAAGCTGATATAAATAATGGACGCATTAAGATGTAGCTTTTTATATGTCGAAGAAACCGAACATTAGCGACCACAAGCCTCTTTAGCTCAGTGGCAGAGCACTGGTCTTGTAAACCAGGGGTTGTGAGTTCAATACTCACAGGAGGCAAACAGATTAGCTTTGCCATTAAGTTGGATAAATAGGTCTCCTGCTTCCTTCCACGTATTCTGCGAGTGCCCATAACATGAAGTAGCTGAGAATATTGGACGCAAGAGGATCTAGCTTTTAAGAAGTCGAAGAAGCAGAGCATTACATACCACAAGCCTCTCTAGCTCAGTGGTAGAGCACTGGTCTCGTAAAGCAGGGGTCGGGAGTTCGAACCTCACAAGAGGCACACAGCTTAGCTTTACCATAAATTTTTAATGTAAGGTCTCCTACTTCCTTCCACGTATTCTGCATTTGCTCGTATCACGAAGTTGTTGAAACTATTGGAAGCATGAGGATCTAGGTTTTTAGAAGTCGAAGAAACAGAGCATCACGCACGGCAAGCCTCTTTTGCTCAGTGGTAGAGCAGTGGTCTCGTAAACCAAGAGTCGAGAATTCGAACCTCACAAGTAGCAAACAATTTAGCTTTACCATAAATTTGATAAATAGGGTCACTTCCTTCCTTCCACGTATTCTGCGAATGCTCATATCATGAAGTGGTTGAAACTATTGGACGGATGAGGATCTAGCTTTTTAGAAGTCGAAGAAATAGAGCAATATGTACCACAAGCCATCCTCGAAGTGGTTTTCCGTGGTTTCCCACTTCGTCTTCGGGCAAATGCCGGGATGGTTCCTACTTCAAGGCCACGTCCGCCTCCTTCCCCCTTCCTTGCCTATCCATCCTAATCTTCCCCTCCTCCCTTCCCTCATGAGGCCCCTGTTCCCTTTACAGGTGAGGCCGCCTGGGCGAGGTGCTGATCGCACCTCCCCAGTTGTATCCCCTCCGACCAGATGTTCCAAGCTCCAGGACACTGCCCATAGAGGCGGTAGTGGTGAGTTCCCTCGCTGAGTCCGTGGGAACCATCAACCTAGAGGGTAAACCGACTAAATAAAAAAAAATATAGAGCAATATGTACCACAAGCGTATTTAGCTCAGCGGCAGAGTACTGATCTTGTAAATCAGTGGTCCTGAGTTCTACCTTCACTGAGGTGAACGGTTTAGCTTTACCATTAATTTTGATAAATGGGGTGTCCAGCTCCCTTCCACGAATTCTGCATTTGCTCCTATCACGAAGTTGTTGAAAATATTAGAAGCATGAGGATCTAGGATTTTAGAAGTCGAAGAAACAGAGCATTGGGGACCACAAGCCTCTTTAGCTCAGTGGTAGAGCACTGGTCTTGTAAACCAGGGGTCGTGAGTTCAATCCTCACAGGAGGCAAATATTTTAGCTTTACCATTAATTTTGATAAATGGGTCTCCTGCTTCCTTTCACGTATTCTGAGTGTGCTCATATCATTAAGTTGTTGAACATAATGGAAGCGTTAAATGCAGCTTTTTGGAAGTCAAAGAAACAGAGCATTACATACCACAGGCCTCTTTAGCTCCGTGGCAGAGCACTGGTCTTGTAAACCAGGGGTCGTGAGTTCAAACCTCACAGGAGGCAAACAGTTAAGCTTTAGCATTAGGTTTGATAAAAGGGTCTCCTGCTTCCTTCCACGTATTCTGCGAGTGCTCATAACATGAAGTAGTTGAGAATATTGGACGCAAGAGGATCTAGCCTTTAAGGAATCGAAGAAGCAGAAGATTACGTACCACAAGCCTCTGTAGCTCAGTGGAAGAGCACTGGTCTCGTAAATCACGGGTCGTGAGTTCGAACCTCACAGGAGGCACACAGTTTAGCTTTACCATAATTTTTTAAAGTAAGGTATCCTACATCCTTCCACGTATTCTGCGAGTGCTCATATCATGAAGTGGTTGATACTATTGGACGGATGAGGATCTAGCTTTTTAGAAGTCGAAGAAATAGAGCAATATGTACCACAAGCGTATTTAGCTCAGCGGCAGACCATTTCTTCTGCTGTATACTCTCAGGTGTTTATCTTCCTCAACGATCTCTTCCCAACGGCTCTATGGCGATATACGGTAAATCAGTGGTCCTGAGTTCTATCTTCACTGAGGTGAATGGTTTAGCTTTACCATTAATTTTGATAAATGGGGTGTCCAGCTCCCTTCCACGAATTCTGCATTTGCTCCTATAACGAAGTTGTTGAAAATATTGGAAGCATGAGGATCTAGGTTTTCAGAAGTCGAAGAAACAGAGCATTCGGGACCACAAGCCTCTTTGGCTCACTGGCAGAGCACTGGTCTTGTAAACCAGGGGTCGTGAGTTCAATCCTCACAGGAGACAAATATTTTAGCTTTACCATTAATTTTGATAAATGGGTCTCCTGCTTCCTTCCACGTATTCTGAGTGTGCTCATATCATTAAGTTGTTGAAAATAATGGAAGCGTTAAATGTAGCTTTTTAGAAGACAAAGAAACAGAGCATTAGGGTCCACAGGCCTGCTTAGCTCAGTGGCAGACTACTGGTCATGTAAATCAGGGGTCGTGAGTTCAAACCTCACAGGAGGCAAACAGTTAAGCTTTACCATTAAGTTTGAAAAATGGTTCTTCTGCTTCCTTCCGCGTATTCTGCTAGTGTTCATATTATTAAGCTGGTATAAATAATGGACGCATTAAGATCTAGCTTTTTAGATGTCGAAGAAACTGAATAACAGGGACCACAAGCCTCTTTAGCTCAGTGGCGCAGTTGGTCACTAGTCGTGGCCGAGTGCGGTACGTGTGTGCGCGCTGTGTGACCGCATTGGAAGAGTTTACGGTTCCTAATACCGGTGCTTCCTTAGTTCCACGTGTGTACTGACCTTCCGTGTGTCATTCGGACAATACTTTTTAAGTAGTGTTCCAGATAGGACAACAAAACCAGGAACCCAGAAAACCCCGCTGAAAATCATGTCCGGATACCAGAGAAAAAACACCGTACGCTGCCAATTGGACAGGCAGAGTTCTCGTCCCTCACCAGGAGAAATTCACCGCTGGATTGGCGATACCCTCCGGTTGACTGTCGACCAAGTAGAAGCCATCCAGTTAAATGCGCACGAAAAAACCATGTACATCAAGGTAATCAGCATATCTATTTATCAGAAATTGTTAAATGCTTTTGCAGATCCTATTAAATTTCAGTATGACTCAGGCGAAATGACAAATGTTAAGCTCTCCATAGCGGATTCCAATTTTACCACAGTGCGTATATTTAATGTCCCACTCGAGGTACCCCCTGAAATTTTCAAATCCGTCCTGTCGAAATATGGCACTGTGAGTGACGTCAGGAAAGAACAATGGTCTTCTGCTTATCAGTTCCCGGTGTATAATGGAATACGTGCCGTCACTATGGAAATCAAGCAAGATATCCCCTCCACTGAGACTTTTGGTGGCCATTCTGGCTATATAACGTATAATGGACAGAAACAGACCTGTTTTATTTGCAATGCTACCACACATCTACGTATTAACTGCCCAAAGAAAATGATTCCCCTCGGTATAACTCCTACACAACAACGACGTGTACAATACTCGGAAGTTGTGACGCAGCAAACGTGATATGAAAACATGCTTATTGATCAGTCAGCTGGGACAACACCAGGAGTGACCTCGGATACATCTGACGCAGAACTGATACCTTGCCCTGACCAGAGCTGCGAGACACAGAGTGCCCCCGTGCTATCGGCAACCTGTATCGCAGCCTTAGAACCAACTCTGCCGTCACTACAGGCTGCCACAGAAATTTTGTCTTCACTGCCCCCGCCTTCGCTGGTCCCTACCGACTCACTTAAGAATGTTGATCGGGGATCCGAGAACGTCTCTAAGAAGATTAAAACAAATGCCTCGATTGCCGTACCAGCCCCGAAGAATCAAACTGGCTCTACAAATGTTCCCGCAGCTGGGAAAAAGAAACAAAATCTTCATTCTACGTCATCTAGGGACCCACGAACGCTCTCAACCTCTGACAGCCGGCCTATGAATGGCAGTCAAAAGGAACTATCTCAACCTAATTTGACATAGTGCACCAGTATATTTCTCACCTGTGTCTTTTTTCTTTTTTCTTTTTTCTCGAGTCCAACTTCCAGTATGTCTAGCACAGCTTTTATACTTCTCTTAATGGCGCAATTTCTCACTGTGGCCACTGTGAATATCAATGTAATAGAATGCCCTCTGAAATTTCAACTGTTGGAGAGATTCCTTCGAGATGCAGACATTGACATTGCCTTCATTCAAGAAGTTGCTCTACCCTGTTTGCCCATATCTGCCTTCTACAAACAATACATCAATACCGGTAATACGAATAGAGGGACCGGATTCCTCATAAGACATGATATCCCACTCGAAGGTGTGCTATGTCATCCATCAGGACGCATAATATCTGGACACATAAACAATACCACCCTGATAAATGTATATGCCCCATCCGGGTCCAATAAACGTGTGGAATGGAAAATGTTCTTTCAACAGAGTATACTGCCTCATCTGCACGACGTTAAGGAAAAACTTATTCTTGCAGGGGATTTCAATTGTATTCAACGCCCAGAAGATTCCACTAGCTCATACCAAGGTGTCAACCCGGCTCTCAGGACCCTTCTTAACTCCCTACACCTCATTGATGCTGTGGATAGTTTAAGGGTGCCCCTGCCCCATTACACCTGTATAAGTCACAACTCCTCATCACGACTTGACCGCATCTACTTTTCACAGGAACTTATCCAGCTTAGACGATATGAAGTGATACCTGCCAGTTTCACTAACCATCATGCTGTCGTATGTATAATCTCTTACCCCCATCACATATTTCACATAGGAAGAGGTTATTGGAAGCTGAATTGCTCGCTGTTACTGGAGGAGGAATGCTAAGATATTTTCAGACAACACTGGACTCGATGGGTCCAACAAAAATGCAAATTTCGCGACTGCACAGACTGGTGGGATATTTTAGTTAAACCAGGGATCCGCCGCGTCTTTAAGAACATATCTTACCAACGAGGTCGGGAAAGACGGGATACAGTTGAATTTTACTATCGAGTTCTTCGCCAGCTCCAGCAAAGATCTGATGCTGGGGAGCGTATATATGACCAGATCCGGGCAGTTAAAACCAAGCTCCTGTCTCTACAGCAACGAACGCTCGCTCATATCAACGTGGCTTTAAAAGATCGTACAGTGCTCCCGGACGAAAGTGCAAGTGTATACCATATCGCCAAAGGACAACGTGAGCGGCAACGTAAATATATCCACCGCCTCCGCACCAGTACTGGAAGTGTCGTCACCTCCCCTGACGCTATACGTAGTGAAATATCATTATTTTATCAACGGTTCTACGCTAAGGCTCCCATTGATCCACAGCAGGTGACGCTATTGCTGTCATCTTGCAGTACCAAACTATCTCCGGACAACAAAACTCTGCTCAGCGCGGATATTACGGATGAAGAGATTCACTCTGTGGTTAAACAACTCCCAAACAACCGCTCACCTGGCATTGATGGACTGCCATATGAAATGTATAAACACTTCTGGCCTCTCATTGGCAAAGAATTTTGTCATGTCTTGCGTACCATTCTCCAACGTCGTGCTCTTTGTCAATCACATCACGAGGGTACCATAGTCCTCATACCAAAAACATCCTCTCCCATGGCAGTTGGTGACTTCCGACCAGTTACTCTGCTCTGCAGTGACTATAAAGTCCTTACCAAAGTACTTGCATGCCGATTGAAGACTGTTCTACCTGATATCATTGGTGATGAACAATGTTGCAGTATTCCTGGAACAACTCTGTTAACAAACTTAGCGATACTACGGGACCTACACCTAAAAGCCGAAATGCTCCCCACTGAGCCAATGAGTTTTCTCACCTTAGATCTTGATAAAGCTTTCGACCGCATCAGTCATGAATACTTGTACATGGTCTTGCAACACTTCGAATTTCCTGAAATCCTTATTGACTACATTCGTATGATAAATTGTAATGCTACGTCTAGAGTGCTCGTCAACGGTTTTCTTTCCCCTCTGATTCCAATACAACGATCAGTTAGGCAAGGATGTCCCCTTTCTATGCTACTTTTTGTCATTGGCCTTGAACCGTTCATTCGGACTACCCAGGTGAAGCTACAGGGTTACAAACTGTCCACACATGTTTTTGGAATGTGCGCCTATGCTGATGACGTATCAATATTGATCCGCAATAAAGAAGACATCTCCCACATCGATAGCGTCCTTCAGCTCTACCATATCGCCTCTGGAGCACAATCGAACACCCAGAAAACTGCTTTGCTTCCGCTCAATACTAACTCAGTGATTACCCCACAGCCCTGGTTCCGGATAGTAAATGAGGTGAAAATTCTTGGCATTACCTGGAAGCAATCGCTTCTGGACACAGTGCAAGCAAACTGGGCTAAGGTCATTGCCAAAGTTAGGGGAGTCCTGATCCAATTTGGTCAAAGAAACCTCAATATAGTGCAACGGGTCATGGTCCTCAACGTGTTTGCACTCTCTAAAATATGGTATGTCGCACAACTTTTCCCACTTCCCAAAATGTTTGAGAGCCAATTGGCAAAATATACAGGTTGGTTTATATGGCAAGGATTTTTGTTCCGAGTACAACGGGAACAGTTGTATCTCCCATCCTGGCAAGGCGGGTTAGGGCTAACAGCTCATGGCATGAAATGCCGTGCACTCCTCTGCAAGAACGATATCACCATTCTTTCCCAACATGACACTTTTACGAAAGCGCTATACAAAGATATTCGAAACACAGCCCGTGGTTGTGATAGAGCTTTGCCGAAGATATTTAGGGACCATCAACAGCACCTTCTGGAAACTGTTCGCCAAATGCCTTCAGGGATTGTTCCAACGACGAAAAGTATCTATAACATGTTGCGGCAAGTGGTACACTCCAAACCGCGAATAGAGGCCACCACCCTCTACGTCCATTGGCCCACTGTTTGGAAAAATTTTGGGGCTATGACCATTTCTTCTGCTGTACACTCCCAAGTTTTTATCTTCCTCAACGATCTCATCCCAACCGCTCTACGGCGATATACCATCCATCTTGAAGCTTACCCATGGTGTACTATATGTGGTCAAACTGATACGGCGATACACCGCTTCACATCATGCACGCGAGTTACCTCCACGTGGCTGTGGTTTAAGGGAAAAGTATGTCAACTATTAAATGTGCCCTCGGATGACCTTGATGACAGGAAGTTGGTTCGTTTGTCGGTGACCGCCTTCCCCCAAATTAAACAGACTGCCATTGTGTGGATAATGGGCCAATATGTACACTTCGTGATGGACAATGATCAACATTTCTCTTTCCTGGATCTCAGGTATCACCTGCAAAAAGAGCGTTGGAAGCTTAGTGAAAGTGGACAATTGTACGATAAATATGGACACTATCTGGATTTCTTGTGATGTATTAGTATGGTATTTATCATATCTGAACATTCTGTATTTCTGTAAAGAGCTAATAATAAAAAAATAAAAATTAAAAGTGGCAGTGCACTGGTCTTGTAAACCAGGGGTCGTGAGTTCAATCCTCACAGGAGGCAAACAGTCTAGCTTTACCATTAAGTTTGATAAATGGGTCTCCTGCTTCCTTCCACGTATTCTGCGAGTGCTCATAACATGAAGTAGTTGAGAATATTGGACGCAAGAGGATCTAGCTTTTAAGAAGTCGAAGAATCAGAGCATCACGCACTACAATCCTCGCTAGCTCAGTGGATGAGCACTGGTCTCGTAAAGCAGGGGTCGTGAGTTCGAACCTCACAGGAGGCACACAATTTAGCTTTACCATACATTTTTAATGTAAGGTCTCCTACTTCCTTCCACGTATTCTGCGAGTGCACATATCATGAAGTTGTTTAAGATATTGGACACATGAAGATCTAGCTTTTTAGAAGTCGAAGGAACAGAGCAATAAGCACCACACTCCTCTTTAGCTCATTGGTAGAGCACTGGTCTCGTAAACTAGGGGTCGTGCGTTTAAACCTCACAAGGGGCACACATTTAAGCCGTACCATAAATCTGATAGATGGGATCTCCTGCTTCCTTTCACGTATTCTGCGAGTGCTCATATCATGAAGTTGTTGAAACTATTGGACGCATGAGGATCTAGCTATTTAGAAGTCGCAGAAACATAGCAATAGACACCACGAACCTCTTTAGCTCAGTGGAAGAGCACTGGTCTCTTAAATAATAATAATGTTATTGGTTTTACGTCCCTTTTAACTACACTGGCTTTTAGAGACGCCGGGGTGCCGGAATTTTGCCCCGAAGGGGATCTTTAACGTGCCAGTAACTCTACGGACACGGCTCCCTCGCATTTGCGCACCCTTAAATGCCAGCTGACTGCGCCAGGATACGAACCTGCAAACTGGTCTCTTAAACCAGGGGTCGTGAGTTCAATCCGCACAAGAGGCACACATTTAAGCCTTAACATAAATTTGATAAGAATGGACCCCTACTTCCTTCCACGAATTTTGCGAGTGCTCATATCATGAAGTTGTTGAAACTATTGGACGGATGAGGATCTAGCTTTTTAGAAGTCGAAGAAATAGAGCAATATGTACCACAAGCCATCCTCGAAGTGGTTTTCCGTGGTTTCCCACTTCGTCTTCGGGAAAATGCCGGGATGGTTCCTACTTCAAGGCCACGTCCGCCTCCTTCCCCCTTCCTTACCTATCCATCCTAATCTTCCCCTCCTCCCTTCCCTCATGAGGCCCCTGTTCGCTTTACAGGTGAGGCCGCCTGGGCGAGGTGCTGATCACACCTCCCCAATTGTATCCCCTCCGACCAGATGTTCCAAGCTCCAGGACACTGCCCATAGAGGCGGTAGTGGTGAGTTCCCTCGCTGAGTCCGTGGGAACCATCAACCTAGAGGGTAAATCGACTAAATAAAAAAAAAATATAGAGCAATATGTACCACAAGCGTATTTAGCTCAGCGGCAGAGTACTGATCTTGTAAATCAGTGGTCCTGAGTTCTACCTTCACTGAGGTGAACGGTTTAGCTTTACCATTAATTTTGATAAATGGGGTGTCCAGCTCCCTTCCACGTATTCTGCATTTGCTCCTATCACGAAGTTGTTGAAAATATTAGAAGCATGAGGATCTAGGTTTTTAGAAGTCGAAGAAACAGAGCATTGGGGACCACAAGCCTCTTTAGCTCAGTGGTAGAGCACTGGTCTTGTAAACCAGGGGTCGTGAGTTCAACCCTCACAGGAGGCAAATATTTTAGCTTTACCATTAATTTTGATAAATGAGTCTCCTGCTTCCTTCCACGTATTCTGAGTGTGCTCATATCATTAAGTTGTTGAAAATATGGGAAGCGTTAAATGTAGCTTTTTGGAAGTCAATGAAACAGAGCATTACATACCACAAGCCTCTTTAGCTCAGTGGCAGAGCACTGGTCTTGTAAACCAGGGGTCGTGAGTTCAAACCTCACAGGAGGCAAACAGTTAAGCTTTACCATTAGGTTTGATAAAAGGGTCTCCTGCTTCCTTCCACGTATTCTGCGAATGCTCATAACATGAAGTAGTTGAGAATATTGGACGCAAGAGGATCTAGCTTTTAAGGAATCGAAGAAGCAGAAGATTACGTACCACAAGCCTTAGCTCAGTGGAAGAGCACTGGTCTCGTAAATCACGGGTCGTGAGTTCGAACCTCACAGGAGGCACACAGTTTAGCTTTACCATTAGGTTTGATAAAAGGGTATCCTACTTCCTTCCACGTATTCTGCGAGTGCTCATATCATGAAGTTGTTGAAACTATTGGACGGATGAGGATCTAGCTTTTTAGAAGTCGAAGAAATAGAGCAATATGTACCACAAGCGTATTTAGCTCAGAGGCAGAGTACTGATCACGTAAACCAGTGATCCTGAGTTCTATCTTCACTGAGGGGAACAGTTTAGCTTTACCATTAATTTTGATAAATGGGGTGTCCTGCTTCCATCCACGTATTCTGCATTTGCTCATATCACGAAATTGTTGAAAATGTTGGAAGCATGAGGATCTAGCTTTTTAGAAGCCTCTTTAGCTCAGTGGCAGAGCACTGGTCTCGTAAATCAGGGGTTGTGGTTCGAACTTCACAGGAGGCAAACAGTTTAGCCATGACGAATAGAATACATAGTGTTATCACTGACCGTGTTCAAGCGCGCCCCGGCTGGCTAGCGCTAGGGGCGTAGATCCCCAACGCTACACGGTCAGCTGTTCAAAATTGGGATATGCGCTGGGCTACGTAAACCTATTTACGGAAGGTGCGGTTACGCTGATTATAACTAATTGTTTGTTTAGACTTATGAATAATACTGACAAAAAGTTATTGTTAATATTCTCACTCCCCATGTAGTACTATCTTTTAAAACCCTCCGTTAGTCGCGCATTTGTCTGACAGCTCCATGTTTCGTTTTAGTTTTAATATCAAGCCAACAGTTCAAGTTATGATATTATCGTCTCGTGACATCTTACACCAGACCTTAGTATGCATTTTCCTGGAGTTGTGAAACGATGTGCCTAAAAATAACTCTCCACGTGTAACACTTTTTCAGCGTGGGATTGATTGTACCAGCGCTCCCAATATCAGTAAGGAGTTTGCGCCTTACGAAATCCTAAGGATGCTGATGAAGCGTGTCGCCTTCTGCTGAAAGATAACGAATAGCTAGTTGATGATTCAGTAATTTCAAAGGAATTCGTGACTCTGATACTGAAGACAAAGTTGAAACAAGATCCGTAGATCAGGAGGACGGTAACGGAAGCGAATAATTGGATGGCTGTTTATTTTATTGGCAGGTTGGCCATTATTATTATTATATGTCCGTCTCATTCTTGGCTATCACAGCGGAGGTCTGGGTTCGATTCCCAGCTCTGCCAATAAATTTAATACTGGTCTGAGGGCTGGAATGGTGTTCACTCAGCCTCGTGAGGCAAAACTGATAAGAGGCGCGTTCTATTCCTATCTCAGCTATCCTGGAAGTGGTTTTCCGTGGTTTCCCACTTCTCTTCCAGGCAAATGCCGGGATGGTACCTACCAGAAGGCCACAGCCACTTCCTACCCAAATCCTACTTCATTTCCAAAAACACACACTAGTACAGACATCATAATGACACAGCTTATCTGACAAATTCTATACACACCCAAGCACACGGGGATACGTGACCACGATGTCGTTAAGTCCCTAAAGAGTCAACAACTATTATTATTATAGGCCTATTATTATTAAGACGGAGTATATATTTTTTCGTTAGGTAAAGATGGCACGAAGTAGAACAAGTAACCATGGAAGGCTGCCTCCATTCCGTATCCTACTGGGCGCCTTTCGTGATTTTACATCAGTGGATAGATATTACCGTAAATATTGAAAAATGTGAGGTAATGATCCCGGTTAAAATTTCCACTTCACGCGAGGAATTTCCACGTTCTCATAGTTCACTACGAAACAGTCCCCATTTCTAATAATTTAATCTTCCGAAGAATGCACGTCACAGATTCTACTTTTGATCGACAATTGCTTACCTGTCCGCGGAATAAATCTCGTCCATTCCGCAAACAGATTTGTTTCTTTTGGCGGTGTGAAAAAATGTCTACCATCAGATTTTCTTCCTAAACCGATTTACATCCAGAAACGAAACATACGACATTTTCCCGAAACAGCAGAAAATTTTGTTGTTTGTACACACAAAGCACTGCACAGACATTCGTAAACTATTACAAAGAAACAAATTCCCTCGCATAGCATGACTTCTCGCGCACAGGATATTACAGTACTAACCTCGTGGGCTACTTGTCACACCTGCTTATGGTTCGGCGCGACATCCGCGCCACACACTGGCTGGATTATGAACTACAATGCTTAAGTAGCGGAGTGATGACACTGTTTATTTCTATCCGTCGTGCACATACTGAGAAGGCCATCGGAGGACACAAAACACAAGTAGTACTGACGTCACGAGCGATGCCAATGTGCTATGGAAGTCAAGCTGCCTTTCATAAAACAAAAACCTTACCTTGGCAATCCAAATAGGTTATGAATATTCCCAAATGGGAATATGATGTTATTTCCGTTTGAGCAGATAAGTTATCAATTAGTATGATAAAAATGGTCCGGTCAACTCAAACATAAAATGCCAGCGTTTCGCCCCAGTGTGCCGTTGGATTCGTCAGTTGGTACAGACACACCTCACCAATACGCGTGGCTAGCACATACTGAGAAGGCCATCGGAAGACACAAAATACAAGTAGTACTGACGTCACGAGCGATGCCAATGTGCTATGGAAGTCAAGCTCCCTTTCATAAATCAAAAACCTTACCTTGGCAATCCAAAAAGGTTATGAATATTCCCAAATGGGAATATGATGTTGTTTCCGTTTGAGCAGATACATTATCAGTATGTGCTAGCCACGCGTATTGGTGAGGTGTGTCTGTACCAACTGACGAGCCCAACGGCACACTGGGGCGAAACGCTGGCATTTTATGTTTGTGTTGACCGGACCAATTTTATTATATTAATTGATAATTTATCCGCTCAAACGGAAATAACATCATATTCCCATTTGGGAATATTCATAACCTATTCATTCAGTAATGTTACGAAGGACTCAGATGGGAAAGGAAAGATCCCGAAAAATACGCCAGTAATCAGAATTGTCTTTCCATGAATGCGTACGGCACGAGAAGTGGCCCCGCCTCCAGGCGACAATTGGTTGGCTGCCAGTGATTGGCTGCCGATAAGTTCGCGTTCGTTCGTGTGGTGCGGTGGCTTTCCCTATAAAAGGGAGCAGGGCTGTTCGAAGAGGTTGTTGTTGACGAGAGAGGTTGTTCGAGAGATATATTACGACGAGAGTTTGTTGTCATTGTTGTTGCGAGAGAGGTACCTAATATGGCGGGACTTAATAACGGCGTGTTGAAGATGAGAAACGACAATTTCAGTCATTGTGGCAGGAAAGTTACTTTTGTGTTGAACATAATGGAACACCACAGAGTGTTATTTGTTTTCAAGTCTTAGGCGTTTCGAAGGAGTATAACGTGAATAGACACTATACCAGCTTGCATAAATCGAAATACGATCATTACCAGGGAAGTGCCAGAAGTTGTGTGTTTAATGATTTGAAGCTGAAACTAACAAGCCAGAAGAATATATTTCAGCAACCATCAAACACTGCCGGTTTAAAGGCATCTTATGAGGTATGTTTAGAGCTAGCTGAAAGTAAAAAAGTATTTTAGGGATGGTGAGCTCATTAAGAGATGTGCTGTAAAAATTGCATCTTCATTTGGAGATAATAGGATGGCTAAAAATTTTGAAACAGTTTCCTTGTCTCATCAGACAGTTAGTAGAATAATTAATGATATGGCTGGTAAAGTTTCAGGTTCTCTTAAGAGTATTTTGGAAAAATGTGAATTTTACTCTCTAGCTCTAGATGAGAGCACAGATATAGCTGACATCGGCCAGCTCCTTATCTCTGTCAGAACAATAAACGAAGAATTTGAAATTCATGAAGAATTGTTAGAATTAAGATAATTAGAAACCAACAAAAAAGTTATTGACATATTCAACGCACTGGATGATGTCGTTTCTAAATACAGTAAAACGTCATTTATCCGGACGTCAAACAACCGGAACGTCAATAATCCAGCCGAGCAAAAAAAAAAAAAAAAACTTAAGCGGATGTACAAGAAAGAAGTTTTACGTCGTTTACTGTTGGCAGAAGATGAGGAGAGTGTGATATCTTTTTCAAAAATGCTTTCTCTTAGGGACTACTGTTACTTGATAGCTGATGGATGGAACACTTTAACACCACAGAATCTTCGAAATGCATTGAATAAATTGGTAGGCGAACAAGAGATCGTTAAGACCACAGACACTGTTGATGAAGATTTGGATGCAGTGACAAATGAGTTATTCCCCCAAGTTCCTGGATTTTACGACTGTGATAGAGAAGGCGCACAAGCTTGGTTGGAAAGTGACAGTGACTCAGGTTTTCAAATCTTAGATGATGATGAAATTGCTTCTCTGGTGCAAGACGTAAGCGTGGAAGACGAAAAGGATGACCGCCTAGATGAGAAAGATGAAGAAGGACCAAGTCATGGAAAAGATTTTACTGCATTCGAAACTGCGATATTGTAGTATGGTTGTACTATGAAATAAACACATGTTCGATTATCCGGAAAAATCGTTATCCGGAATACATTCGGTCCCAATTAGTCCGGATAAACGACGTTCCACTGTATGGAGGTTTTGTGAAGTGCTCTGGCATGGCAACAGATGGAGCTAAAGCAATGGTCGGTCCTAACATTGGTTTAGTAGGACTGTATAAAGAAAAGGGATTGAATTTTTTGTTTTTCCAATGCATTATCCACCAAAAGGCTCTCTGTGGAAAAATTATAAGGCTCAGTGAGACAATGAAAACGGTTGTAAATACTGCAAATTTAATAAGGGGAGGCAATAAAGTCTGTAGACACAGAGCATTTATTGCATTCCTGGACAATTTGGAAGCTGAGTATGGTGACATTTCATTGTACTGTGAAGTGCGTTGGCTAAGTGCTGGAAATTGCTTGCAACAGTTTTTTGGGTTGAGGAATGAAATTCTTGCTTTTCTCAAAAATGAAAACATTGGGCATGAGTATCAAGAAAAACTGGATTTTGCTTTTCTGACAGATTTAACATCCCATCTAAATGCGTTAAACCTGAAACTACAAGGCAGAAAACAAAATTTCTCCCAGCTTTATGGACATATTGAGGGCTTCCGCAAAATTTTGATGTAATGCAAATTGCATTGAAGGCAAATAATATGGCAAACTACCCATCTTGTCAGCAGTTGAAAGAAGAAAGTGACATACATTTTAGTATGTTTCATGAAATAATAATAGATATCAAGAAAGAGTTCCAGAACAGATTCCAGGATTTTGACTCCCTAAAACCAAAACTTACACTGTAACCCCATGGATATTGAAGCCAGTCAGGTGCCCTGCGATCTTCAAATGGAAATTTGTGATCCTCAGGCAGATCCATTCTACCAGACTAAAAAGTGTGATGTCCCTGCAAATTTCTGGAAACTGATTTCTAAAGAACGTTTTTCTAAACTGCTTAAATTCTCTCTGCAAGTGTTATCGCTGTTTGGCAGTACGTATGTGTACGAAAGTGCTTTTTCTGCTCTCAAACAAATTAAATCAAAAACGATAAATCAAATTGAAAGTGCTTCGCTGGAATCGAGCCTGAGACTTTGCCTTACTGAACTTACAGCGGACATTGATACACTTGTATCAGGAAAGCAGTGCCAATCATCACATTGATTTATCGACTGTAAAATGAAGTGGTTTATTAAACTAGTAATATTAAACTAGTAATATTAAACTTCTTTTAATATAAATTTTAATAAATGTTTTTGAGTAAAATATATAATACGTTTTCTTTTTGGAATGTCTCTGGCCCTCACATTCCTATACTAAAGTTCGATTGGCCCTCGGGTAACTAAAGGTTGGACCACTCTGCATACTATGTATACAAGAATAGATAGATTTTATGATCTTAAAACGAACATAAGGTGCGAAAGTGCAGAACTTTGATGACGTCATCACATACCGATAGTACATAATTCTTAAAAAAAGAGCTGACAGATGTCCTGGGATATAGCCGCTGTACTCGCCAGTACAGCCTACCGTCCTTCCCTCTGCCGGGTCCCAGAAATGAACGAGTCCGCTCGTCTGCCGTGAATGGCGGCGCCACAGACCGTCAATGAAATGTTGTCATGGCAACCAGTCTGGTCCATTCACAGCGAGATGAATATCAATGGAGACGAGTCAATGTTGATCAAGCAGCTCTCAAAGAGAAAACACAATTCAAAAAATAATATATATACTGTATTTCAACAATATTAGTGAGAATTAATCTGGCGATCACGGGATTACCAACTGGTTCCAGAATGCTGTGTAAACAAACTGCCAGTTTTAACTCTTCAGTCGGTCAACATGACTGGGTCGGGTACAATGCATATAACATATAAATAAGTACATAACATATATTAATTGATGTTATTTGAGTATTCAGTGTTTTGACTGGTTTGATGCAGCTTTCCATGCCTACCTGTCCTGAGCTAACCGTAAGGACTGCTGACGATAATTTCAAGTAGTTCCTACTTTCGCTACCAAATGCTACCGTCCTGCCATGTCCTGTGGTTCGGATTCCACGTAAAAAGGAGGTCCCGTGGCTCATAATCACAAGATTCACGGTAACGTAAAACTACAATCTTCCTTGCTACCGTCCACTACACCTAGCTGTGAACATGGCTACTACTAGATGCCATCGCAACCAGCGCCTGGTGACGAACGTTGGAACTTCAGAGCATTAATCAAACCTAACAGCTTGCCACTGTGGGTGAGTGGATAGCGTGTACATTTCAAACGCTTCTATTCTCCTCTTTGCTGCTGTACCAATAGTCCAAGTTTCACTTCCATAGAGCGCCGCGCTACAGAGGAAAGCTTTTAAAAATGACGTCCTGATACCTAAATCATATTTGATGTCAACACATTTCTTTTCTGTAGAAATGCTTTCCTTTCCTGAGCCAACCTACCTTTTATATCCTCTTTGTTTCGTTTAAGACTGGTTATTTTGCTTCCTAATTAGCAAAAGTCTCCTACTTCCTTTAGCTTTTCACCTACGAATTTGAGTCAATAGAGATTTCTGTTTTTTTTCGGCTGCATTCGATTAATTATGATCACTAGGCAATTTTAGGATTACGTGTATCGACCATCAACTGGTGACAATAAAATCCTGATCACTGGGGTTAAGGTTTAAATGTATTTACAAATATTATCTAATTACACTTATGATCATGATCTGATGATGACCGCTTGAAGATCGAAACACGTAATCCTAAAATTGCCTAATTATAATAGTGATCATAAATAATACATGCCATTTTTTCCAGGAGTGTTATTTACTTATTCCTTCTTTCTTTCTTTCTTTCTTTCTTTCTTTCTTTCTTTCATACATTCTTCCTTCCTTTGTTTCTTTTATTCTTTCTTCCTTTCGTTCTTTCTTTCTTTCTTCCTTTCTTTCTTTCTTTCTTTCTTTCTTTCTTCGTTTTGCCCACTTAAGGAGCGCGTTTGAACTTGTTGACTTGGGTTGATGGTGTTTTCCTCTTCTTCTCCTCCCAAAATCTGTATAGCACATTGATCTCTATATTACTAGTCTACAGGTCGTCTTGCTCCCACTGCTGACTTTCCGATTGCACATCGAACATGTCATGCACCTCGTATTGAGGGGCAGATGACCTCGTAGTTCTGCCCCTTAAAATAGCAATAACTAACTGCACCCCGTATCTACACTTTCGCAATTTTCAGTTTATTATATGGAATTACGCACCGAATCACACTGATCCTTAAGGGAAAAATATTCCCTGTCGGCACGCCAGAAGGCGGAGGTAGATTTCACCGGGCAAAGAAATGATAGAACCCTGCGCGAATAAACAAAACGTTACACGCATCCGCCCCGCATGCTCACGTTTGTTACCCAAATCCGCTGAGATTACAATAATATTTTTATGTTCGACGCTGACTATTATATGTCAGAAAACTGTACTATAATGAGGCTCATTATAACACTATTTTTCATTATGAAACAGTTTCTCCCACTAATCAGAGCTCAAGAAACAGTTGTTTGACCAATTAGATAATTAGATGCGCTGAGTTCCACGGCCTTCTAATTTAAATTTCACTGCCTGGCCTAGTGTCATAGTAGGGTAATCGAGGAGGCCATGGTCATATACAAGGCATTTTCTGCATCTCATGCGCTCTGTTCAGTACATAAAACTGGCGAAATCTCGACAGATATTTATGAATATTTATGTTCGAACATAAAATAGTTATAATAATTATCGTCGAACATAAACAGTCGTATGCAACTCGCCTATAATGGTAATTAAGACACGAGTATGTTTATAAAACGAGCGTATGCGAGTTTTATAATTCCCATACGAGTGTCTTAATTATTGCCATTATAGACTCGTTGCATAAAGTAGGCCTACTATACATTAATTAGATAAAGCGTAAAGTATTAAAGCAACACGTTTAGACATTTGAGGAGAAATTTCTTTCCCTAGGCTATGTGTAAATCGAAAGGCAGTGTTGACTGAGTGTTGTCCCTCTGAGTATCGGCAAGTGAAACACCGGGTGGCTAATTACAGCACTTACTTAGTCGTCAGATATACCCACGCAGTCAAGCACAGGTATAAAGGAATTTCTTTTTGGCATAAGTCAACACTAATTGAGGGTATTGGCTTCTCTCACTTCTCTATTATTCTCGTACAATCCAAGCGAAAGCAAATGGGGAAATAACAAGAAACGCGAAAGACTCAGATCGTAGCAAAAATTAAAACTATTTAATACAAATCCCGTTCAACATTGTATTCTAAAAACTATCCGCTATCCGCACGGAGAAAATGTTGCGAATATCCGCGGGTTTATCCACGGATATCCACATCAACGCAGGGTTTTGTCCAGTGCTCTTTTTCTAAAAAAAAAATAATAATTAAGAGGTAATCTCAGTTGCAGTCGACAAAACATCACGATCTTGCAATTTTCAGGAATTTGCAAAGTCCCGTCATTGTGTTCGAATCATCAAATTTTCAGCTTTTTTGATGCCTTGGTGGATGTTAAATAATTCGTTATTTTATTTTCTTCACCTTCAAAGCTAACCACACACACAAAATAACAACCTACCCCGCCTTTATAACAACGTTGTGCCGAGTTGCCGACCAAAAGAAACTGATTCGATAAATCGATTTAAATGGGGGATAACTCGAAATCTCTTCCAGCTGTTGTGAACAGCGCGTTGACGATAAACTTTCAAGTCGGAAGTTATATTTGCCGGACTAGATACAAATGTACCAATTTTTTTTCTTAAACAGTTTTCAAATGTTTAAGGGGTACGCGTACCCCCTGCGTTCCCCCTGAAAAAAAAAAAAAACACTGCACCTATGATCACCTGTTTAACTACTCCGAGATGCCGGGGAATTGAGGACAATAGAGACAGACTGTGAAACGTATTCTATGGTGGCTCACCAACATTCCACTCTGAAAGATGGACTGATGGCTGATTATTCATTATAATAATGGCTTTGCACCTATTTATTAAATGTTTACTTTTATTTATTGCTGCTTTTTTCTTTGTTTGTTTGTTTGTTTATGATTCATTGACCATTAAATACAGTATTATTTGCATATTGTTTATGAAAATGGCGCGTTCATTATCTGTGTGATGCATATTCAGTGGAACGTCCGGTGTACTTGCTATGCAATATTTTGTGATGGCTCTGTTATTTTAAAGTTCAATGTATCCCAATACATTTTATCATTCCCGTGCAAATGACCTACTTTCAATGGTAATTGTACAGAGTGAATTGTATTGGCACCAGGAATTAAAACACAAGTACATGTAGAGCCGGGGTTTTTACGCAACAATTCACTAAATACATGTTGATTCGTATGGGGGCGTAGCGAAATCGTGGTTATGTACTTGCGTGTGTGTGATGTTTTTTTTTAATATCCCTTATCCCCCCAGCTTGGCTCACCCTCGGACTCTGCGAGGGATCATTCCTCTACCGTCGCAAGGACGGTGTCAGGGAGCTGAACACACTTTGCCAGCAGATACAACTGGGGATGGTGACAGACCACTAACTTGGGCAAAACTATTTATTTCTATGTGTTTTTACATTTTAATTAATTTTTATTATTATAATTATTTAAAAAAATGTAATTGGTATTCTGCCCCAGTCTCCATGGCTTAGGCGGCAGCACGCCGGCCTCTCACCGCTGGGTCCGTGGTTCAAATCCCGGTCACTCCATGTGAGAACTGTGCTGGACAAAACGGAGGCAGAAAGGTTTTTCTCCAGGCACTCCGGTTTTCCCTGTCAAAATTTCATTCCAGCAACACTCTCCACTATCATTTCATTTCATCTGTCAATCATTTAATCATTGCTCCAGAGGAGTGCGTCAGGCTTCGGCAGCCGGCACAGTTCATATCCTCGCCGCTAGATGGGGGCTCCATTCATTCCATTCCCTGACCCGGTCGGGGAATGGAAGCAGGCTGTGGATTTTCATTTTCAATTGGTATTCTGCCCGAATGCAGGTCCGAGCGTCCATAGAGGCTACCCCCAGTCAGAGTTTACTTGCGGTAGGGTGGCCGGGGTCTTTCCGCTCCTCCTTATGTTGGCCAACAGCGCGCAGTGCCTAGAACCGGCATACTATCCAAGTTCCGACTGCGCCTAATGTTGCTTAACTGCGGAGTTCTCATGGGATCCGGTGTTTCAACACGGCTAGGCCGTTGGCATTTATAATTATTAGACCCTAATAATGTATTTTTTTTATTTCTTAATTGTATTATTTTAATGATTTTTAACCTACTTTTCACATTTTGCAAAAATGAGGAAAAAGTGGTCTTATGAGATCGATCCGGGCAAATGTCTGTCTGGCTGGCTGGCTGTGTGTGTCCCCCCCCCCCCCCCCCCCTAACAACGCCTAAATGGCAGCAGACATCGAAACAAAATTTGGTACGAGTAAAGATCTATACCTGAATATCTCAATGCCGTATTTGAAAATTATGTCAGTGCTACCAACTGCTGAAAAATCGCAATCGAAATTTGAGCTCCATGTTGGATATCTTGGAAGGTATGCATGGGACCTATTTCAAAAATTGGCACACGTATAGATAATAATATTTCAGTTTAATTTCCAGGAGGCCATATATGACAGTGTTGCCAAAATGATTTTAAGTCTGCTGATAGGTCCAATTTTTAAATGCATATTACTTCTACACTATCAATTGGATTCCAACCAAATTTTGTATGTAATATGTGTACATAAGCAGATATGACTGAGCGTATTCTTAAGAGCCACCAGGGCTGCCAACTGTTAATAAATGCTCTCAATTTCTTTTATCAAAATACCAATATATCAGAAAGTAAGCAAGCCGACAGCTTTAAACTATGCACACGTATAGTACCTGACATTCTATATTAATTTGGAGTAACTAATATACGTCAGTGCTACCAACATGATTCTAAACCTGCTGATAGGTCCAATTTTAGATACATGTCACGTCTATACTATCATTTGGATTTCAACCAAATTTCGTATGTACCATAAAAGATATGACTATGTGTCTTCTTAAGGGCAACCAGGGCTGCCAACTGTTAATGAATGCTGTCTCTATTTTTGTTACCCTAATATCAATATATCAGAAAGTATGCAAGCCAATAGCTCTAAACTTGGCACACATATAGTACCTGGCATTCTAGATTAATTTGGACTAACTAATTTACGTCAGTGCTGCCAATATGATTCTAAGTCTGCTGATAGGTCCAATTTTAAAATGCATGTAACTTCTATGCTAACTATTGGATTTCATTCGAAATTGGCACAACAGTAGATCATATTATTTCAGATCATTTCTGAAGAACACATGCATGACATTGTTGCCAACATGATTTTACGCGCGCTGTTAGATCCAATGTCTAACTGCATGTAACGTCCATGCTATCGATTGGACTTCAACCAAATTTTGTATTCTGTACCTTAAGAGATGGAACTAAGAATATATTCAGTCGCCAGGGCTGCCAAATGTAGTGCTCTTAGGCTACATTATGCCAGGTATACTGTATTTCGAACTAATTAGAAATTTCGATATTACCAACTTAATTTAGTCATTATTCTAGATCATATAGATTAATAATTGCATTGGTATGAATCTTAAATTTTAAGAAAAGTAGGCTCTTTAGTTGGTCGCGGAACTTCTTGATATTTCTATATTTATATTTTACTAGCCTATTTTCATTTTATGAAAAAATTGGCTTATGAGATCACCTCTTGTCCGTGTGTCTGTGTGTGTGTGTGTGTGTGTGTGTGTGTGCGCGTGTGCCCCCTAATAACTTCTAAACGGCTAGAGCGATTTCAATGAAACTCGGTAAGATCATTGCACTTTCTGGCCGACCCCGACCGTGCCCCTGATCTTTTATTGTGTCTCACCAATCCAACATGGCGACTGTGCTAAATATTTCACCAGCATTCAGTATCTCCGAAACTATTACCAATATCACCCTGAAATTGTGTAAGATGATAAAGGGCACTACTAGAAGTTCACCTTTGAGACTTTCAAAAACCTGGTAACTACAAAACCAACATGGCGGCCAAGCGAAGTTGAGACATTTAAATAGACTTTTCTCGCGATGTAACCATCCAAACGTAATAAATCTTGGTACAGCAAATGTTTATACACATTGTAATGTACTTGCGTCTAATTTAGTTCAATCGGATACATAACCTCAAAATGGCGGCTGTGCGAAATATTTCACTGGCATTCTATATCTCCGAAACTATTACAGATTATCACCCTAAAATTTCGTACGGTGATAAAGGTTACTGGTACAAGTTTATAGTATATGTAACTTTATAAACCTGTCAAGTACAAAACGAACATGGCGACCAGGCGATGTTGAAACATTTTAATAGACTTTTCTCGTGATTTAACTCTCTGAGCGCAGTAAAATGTGGTACAGTAAATGATTATATATATTGCAATGCACTGGCATCTATTTTAGTGCAATTGTTTACATAACCTCAAGATGGCGGCTGTGCGAAATCTTAAAATGAAGTTTTTATTTCTTGTGTCGTAGTCAAGCGATCGAAGTGAAAGTTTGGATAATGAACCACGCAATAATTTTCCTTTAATGGTACGTAACTCTATGGCCTATACATATAACAATCCAAAATGGCGAGCATCCGAAATACATTTGACGGTTCTCAATATCTACGAATCTTTTTCAGCAAACAAACTGAAATTTTTAATGTTCATAGAGGCTATGATCATAAGTTCACTTATAGGACTTCCAATAACCAGTTGAACACAAATCCAACATGGCGGTGACGCGGAGTATAAATATTTAAATGGACGTTTCTCGCGATTTAACCATCCGAGTGCAGTGAAACTATGCACGTTAAATTCTTATACAAATGTTAGTCCACTGGCATCTAATTTATTCCAAATGTTTTCATAACCACAAGATGGCAACTGTGCGAAATTTTAAAATCTCATTTTTACTTCTTGTGTTCTAATCATGCGATTGAAGTTTCAATACCACACGTACAGAATAATGTTCATGGAATAGTACATAAATAAATTTCCAACCTGGGGACCATCTGAAATATTTAGACGGATCTCAATGTCTAAGAATCGGAAGCCTCCGTGGCTTAGGCGGCAGCACGCCGGCCTCTCACCGCTGGGTCCGTGGTTCAAATCCCGGTCACTCCATGTGAGATCTGTGCTGGACAAAACGGAGGCAGACAGGTTTTTCTCCGGGCACTCTGGTTTTCCCTGTCAAAATTTCATTCCAGCAACACTCTCCACTATCATTTCATTTAATCTGTCATTCATTTAATCATTGCCCCAGAGGAGTGCGTCAGGCCTCGGCAGCCGGCACAGTTCATATCCTCGCCGCTAGATGGGGGCTTCATTCATTCCATTCCTGACCCTGTCGGAGACTGGAAGCAGGCTGTGGATCTTCATTTTTCATTTTCAATGTCTAAGAATCTATCACAACCTTCAAACTACTTGTTTTATACTTGAATTGTTAATGTTTAAAGTTTTTTTTTAAATTTTATGCAAAACATTTCGTGAAGTAGATACGTACCTATAAAATATTTGATTTTTGAAATACTAGCACTTCGGCATGAACATTCTCCGAAATTTAGCTGAAAGATTAAACTAACAGCATCTTTGAAAGCATAAACTGTCCTTATGACAGGTGGTTAATATAGAGACCACTTTCCCATAAAGGGGTAAGGAAGAGTCAGGGAAGGATTTCTGGACCTGTTGAAAAGAACCGTCCCGGCATTCGCCTAATGGTGAAAATGGGAAACCATGAAAACTATTTTCGGACGGCCAAGGTGGGATTCGAACCTATGCTCTCCCGATGCCAGCTAGACAAGAGATAGCGGCCGGTGATGGCTGTATTAATACAGAGCGTTCGCAAAGTCTCTCCACACTGGCGTAGTTGATAGCATGCAGACTTTCTATGCCCAAGATACAAGACTGCATATCTACGTGGATTCCCAACCACTGGAGGTGACTTCTTAGTTCAAATAAACTAACATAACCTGAAATGGACATTAGTACACCAGCTGCTCCCTCTCGTTCTCTGTAGACGCGAGTGACGCGCTATCTGTAGACGAGAGTTTGAATCAGATCTAGCTCATTCTTCCACCAATCATGAGCCGTTATTTAAGGGCCTATGCTCTACGAAGTGGGATCGGCGAACAAGCCTCCGACACGCAATGACACGATACGCTACACATCGCTTTCACTACTAGATCTGCCAAATCAAGAGATTCCACCAACCAACTGAAAAATATGTGTGTGATCTATGCAGTGAATGCTGTTCTCGATATAATGCAAAATATTGCTGACAAAGACATACATTAATAACCCAATTGGGATTGGAATAATGTACAGCAGGTCATTCAGTTTTGTATTTTGCACATTGTGCGTTTTTTCAATAATAAATAAATATAATAATAATTAAATAATGTGGTTAAATGTAAGAGATGGCCGAGAGCCCTACTTTCGCCACTCAAAAGACAATAAATAAATAAATAAATAAATAAATAAATAAATAAATAAATAAATAAATAAATAAATAAATAAATAAATAAATAAATAAATAAATAAGTAAATAAATAAATAAATAAACTCCGCCATAGCCGGTCCCATGTCCGGTTGAGAAAGGAGGAGGGAGCATCGTCTGACTCGAATCGAGCGGATGCAAACAGCGTCTTTTCTCCATGTTAGGAGCGGCTGATATGAACTTCAGGGCTAACAACCTTGATGGTAAACAACCCGTCGCCCATTAGGGTGGCCTACTTACTTACTCGTTGAACTCAACATGAAGGGAAACATTAACATAGAGTATACCCCAGGTGGTAACCAATCCACCCCCAATCATGGGGCATACAGGCCATCGGACTCTGGGGAGCCTGCACTTTCATGTGCTCCGCCGTATACGCAACAGCCAAGAAATAAGAGAAATATCACCTACCTAGCTACAATTAACATCAACTCCATGTTAAAGGTAGGTAAACTGAAACATACCCTGGATGTGCTGGTCAAGTATAACATCAAGATAGCAGCACCACACGAGACTAGATTCACGGACGAAGATGCAATAGAATCTCAAGGATACAGGATTTACAAAGGGAAACCAGGCATCAGAGTGATCAAGAACGTCCCTCACCTTGGCACTGGCTTTGCTGTACATCATAGTATCGTTGATAACATAATAGGGTTCATTTCGCCTAATGGTAGGACTTCTTCAATATCTTTAAGGTTCCGCAATAGTGCATATACCAAAATGAACTTTCATGCACCCACAAACGACACAAACAGAAAAGACCTAGAGTCAGTTGAGCAATATTGGAGTGTTCTAGAAGAAACCCTTGACAAGATTCCACAACATCATACCACCATACTCATGGGTGATTTTAACGCACAAATTGGCAAGGAGAAAAAATATCGTCGGATAGTGGGCCTCTATCCAGCCCATAAGAGGACCAATAAGAATAGAGAACGCCTCATAGATCTTTGCGATAAGTATGACCTGGCCCTAAAATCAACTACCTTCAAACGCCTGCCTCGGAAGGCCAAGACTTGGAAGAGCCCAAATCCAATGCTAGGAGAGTTCCAGTTGGATCATGTGGCTATGGACAGAAAGTATCACAAAGAGATACAAAATGTCAAAGTGCTAAGGGCAGCTAACTTAGACTCAGACCATTACTTATCTCTGGTGAAAACCAACCTGCAGACAATTAGGAGACCACAAAAGACAAAAGACAAACGACTTCAAAAGACATAACTCGAGGGATTTCTACAGGGAACTCAGAAAACAGACGACACAATACAAAGCTCCTACCCTTCATCTTCGTGGACCTGATGGAAAACTTCAGTACAACAACAAGGATTGCACCAGTATCCTTGCAGGGTATTTCAAGAAGCTCCTCAATGCAGAGGAACCTGAAGAGAGACTCACCTTCCATGACCCTCCTTCCAGAAATCCAGACTCCTTACCGCCAACCATAGAAGAAATAAGGGAGATTATAAAGAGCCTAAAGAACAACAAGGCCTCAGGTGAAGACGGTATAGTTGCAGAACTGGGGAAACATGCTGGTGAACAATCAATACAAAACCTCCATCAAATCATACAGGACATTTGGGCAACGGAGACCTTACCTGAGGGATGGACCTCAGCTGTGATCCATCCTCTACACAAGAAAGGTAGTAGGATTGACCTTGATAACTACAGAGGCATCTCTCGAATATCTGTCACATACAAGATAATATCTAAAGCCTTGCTAACCAGAGTTACTAGTCAACTAGATTCCCAACTAGGTGAATATCAGGCCGGTTTTCGTGCAAATAGATCATGCATAGAGCAAATACAGAACCTCAAGACAATCTTAAGGTACAAGAATTGCGGCGGACATCGATGGGTAGTCATACTAGTGGATTTCCAGAGGGCGTATGATTCAATAGACAGACAGACCCTCTTCTCCACTCTATGGGAATTAGGACTGGATGCGAAGACCACCAGACTAATCCAGGCTACACTGAAGACTACGACCTCCAAAGTCAAGTTCAGAGGTGAGCTCTCAGACAGCTTCTCTATCCAAACAGGAGTTAGACAAGTGATGGCATTTCTTGTATTCTCTTCAATTGTGTACTTGAGAAGATTATCAGGGAATGGACTACCACGTTACCATCAGGAACAGGACTCCAAATTGGGTACTTGAAAGACAATCTCAATGTACCTTGCCTGGCCTTTGCCGACGACCTTACCTTGTTAGCGAACAACATAGAAGAAGCTACCTACCAACTACAGAGCCTCTATAACATATCAGCTAAAACTGTCTTGAAGGTCAATATACAAAAAACAGTGTTCATGACAAATATAAAGGGAGGCCCATCTACTATTCTTGTGAAAGACACCTCAATTCAAAAAGTTCCTGCAGTGAAGTACCCAGGGGAGTGGATTCCAGCAAACGAGAGTGAGACCTTCGCAATAGACACTAGATGCACGAAACTGGAAAGGGTCTACCACTCCTGTAAGAGCATCTACACATCCAAATGCCTCTCTAAGAACCTTAAACTTCTACATTACAACTCAGTAGTAAGACCTTCCGTTCTATATGCCTCTGACTCTGAGTGTCTCCTGATGAACCGGAAAGGCCCACTGAGGAAACTAGAGCTCAAGAAACGGAAAATAGAAGGATTTTAGGACCAATAAGGGAAGAGGGTGCTACTTACAGGATCAGGCACAACAATGAGCTCTATGATCATCAATAAGATATCGTCACATCCATGAGGAAGAGACGATTAGCTTTTTACGGACATCTGACACGCATGGGTCCAGATAGAGTTACCAGCCAGATCTTCACCCACGACAGGAAGAGGGAAAGCGTCCAAAAACAAATGGATCACCACAGTGAAGTCAGACCTAGAGCAACTTGGAATTTCATCAAGAAACATACAGGATCGATCACAATTCCGACAGATGATTCAACATGGTGTCTTTCCAATGTCTCTCACCAGCAGGAAGAGTAGGCCTACAGGGACTACCAGACCGAAGTGGACACAGGAAAGAAAACAGACACACAGCCAGAAGATGAAAGCTGCCTGGGCTAAGAAGAAACATAAATTCCTTGGCTTACAAGAAGTCAAAACGAGCCCCGTGGTCCTCACTAGGCCCAAAGAATAAATAAATAAATAAATAAATAAATAAATAAATAAATAAATAAATAAATAATTAAATAAATAAATAAATAAATAAATAAATCAGTCAAACAATCTCTACTTCGTATAAAACAAAGTCCCCGTTTCTTCGATGTAACGGGTAATCTCGAGAACCACTGGGTGGATTTTGATGCGGTTTTCACCATTCTGTAAAGGATTTCCCGAGGAAGATTTCTGTAGAAAATTATTCATTTCTGACCGAAGGAAGACGAGCGGTAACGATTTCAGTGAATCGAGTCGAAGAAAAACCGCCGTCAGTGCGCCTTTTAAGCCTACGCTAGGTAAACCATTACAATATCTATATACTATGAATGTAAGAATTGTTTAGCATGAAAAGTTCTACAAAAGTCCAGGACAGCATATCTCTATCTTTAATACATCGGCCACTATAAGTGTTTTACGTTTCTTCCATCAATCAACATTCAGTGGAAATTTAAAATGACTAGCCTCGGAGCGAGTTTACGAGTTAGGGAGTGAGCCCATCACCCCAGCTTCGGCCAGCATCAAACTGTCTAGTCGTGTCGAGTTAAGACTTCAGAGAAGATTATATGTATTTGGAATTTCGCTGTTCACCTCGGCTTTTCTGAATTGCGCCTGGGTCCTGTCGTCCGTGCGCCTTTGAAGCTTACGCTGAGTAAACCGTTAAAGATACCGGGCGAAGCCGGGGTGGTTGATAAATAAATAAATGATTGAATGAATGAATAAATAAATTAAAAAAAAACAAATAAATACATTCAGTTAAGCAATCAAATGGCCGTTGTGGGTATTGCGTATTCAAATTTTGTGAACATTTTTATGTCGAAACAATCCCTTACACAGTACTGTAATTGCTTAGAAAATTAAGAACATTTTCGCGCTGGGGTGACAAGGATTTCGTTGTTTCCCGACCAATATCTCAAGCACACTCTTTTCAACTGTCAGATGAAGAGCAACGCTCACCGCTGTGGCGTCGTAACTCGAAACCTTTGTTATTGCTTGACTCAACAGAGTGCCCAAGCTTATATAAACGTGTGACATTGGGCTTTGTTCTCCTTTCTTGTGATTCCTCAACACAAAGGATTTCAGTGCTGTCAAGAGGGCGTGAGACGCACAGAACATTGCTCTGACAGAGAAAAGGAGAATAAAAGAAGCAAGCATGAAAATGTCAACTGAAATCTTTCATTATACGGTAGTTGTAGTTCCTACCTGAAAGTCTGTGCACCCCTACATCCAAGGTTGGGCATTAATTTATTTTATTATTTTAGATATTTTATTACTTTATTATTTTAGGTATTTTATTATTTTTGGTACTTCTTATTTTTTATTTTATCTTTGTATTATTGTAATTATTTTTATTTGTTTGTTTTATTATTGTAGGTATATTGTTATTTAATTATTTTATTTCACTAATAATTATTTTATTTATTTTACTAATTACGTTATTATTTCATTATGTTGATATTTTAGATATTTTATGAAGTTATTTTAAGTAATTTATTATCTTATTATTCTTGGTACTTTATTTATTTTATATACTTAATTTATTTGATTTATTTTACAATTATTTATATTATGTAATTTATAATTTTAAGTATTTTAATAGTTTATTTATTTTATTATTTCATTTATTATTTTATTATTTCATGAATGTTACAATTTTAATTATTTCATTTATTTTATTATTTATTTATTTATTTAGGGTATTCCATTATTTTATTATTTTAGGTATTTTAATATTTAATTTATTTTATTATTTAATTTATTACTTTGTTATTTGAAGGATTTTGTAATTTTAATTATTTTATTTATTTTATCATATTTTATAGTATTTTATTATTTTAGGTGATTTACTATTCTATTACTTTTTATTTATTAATTTATTATATATTATTTTAGGTATTATATTATTTACTAGTTCATTTATTTTATTTTGTTTATTTATTTTATTATTTTGTTTTAATTATTTATTTATCAAAATGTAAAGCATTTAATTTCGATTAGTAAGAGAACACTGAAATATGGCTTCCAACACGATCATTTATTTAAGTATTTCAAGTATATTTCGGCAATAATGATTGTACAGTTATTTGTAAGAGAGTGGATTACATGCAACAAATGCGGCATCGTAGCCTTATGTATCTCAATCAATCAATTAATCAATCAATCAATCGTGAAAATTGAGGGCATTTCTTTTCCTTATCATTTATATCCCTTATTCCTTTCTATTGTTATCTCGTCAGAGTGAGTTAGGACCAGCAATCTAAATTTTCAGGTGTGTATTCACTCAAAGAGCTCGTTCTTAAAAAAAAAAACTGATATTGTTGCTTTCCGTATATTTTTGTTTATCATTAAAATTATCAGTTTTATTTATACTTGCCACAGTGAGTGAGTGGTCAACGTGTCGGTCTACTAACTCCAAGTTTGCAGGTTCGCTCCTGGCCGTAGTAAGTGATTTTTGAAAGGCGGCAAAAATTACGACACCATGTCATACGATGTTGGCATGTCAAAGAACCCATTTGAATTCAGTAGGCCGTGTTCATAATGGCAAAATTAATCTCGGGAGTATCCGCCAACACAAAGTTCCTCATTTCTCTACTAGAAAGCGCTGTAGTGTTCAAGGAGCTTAGATATCTAACCTCCTTGTCTTTCATAGTACTTCAAGGAACAACGAAATTCGACATGCAAGCTACCCTTTGGGTGTCAAATAACAAAGCTTGCACCCGGCACCCGAGGCCATACGATATTATTATTATTATTATTCAGTTTTATTTATTCTTTTGTTTTATAATTTTTAGGCTATTTTCTCATATTCAGACGTCCACCTGTACATTTTCTTATTTTTTGGATAATTTTATCTGTATTGAGAGGCAGATGACCTTGCTTTTACACCCAGTAAAACAAGAATAGATAACTAACTCACATGGAATTCTAATGACTGGACGTGATAATTCACGTCGAAAATCTTACATTCATTGAGCAGGTGAGAAACAAGCAGCTTGACTACTGCATCATCAAAACTCTAAGGCAAAAGGAAAAGGAACAGGTAAAGGAAAAGGAAAAGGAATAGTAATAGGAAAAGGGGCACGTAAAGGAAAAGGAAAAGGAGAAGGAAAAGTAATAGGAAAAGGAGCAGGTAAAGGAAAAGGAAAAGGATAAGGAAAATGAATAGGAAAAGGAGCAGGTAAAGGAAAAGGAAAAGGAACAGAGCAGGTAAAGGAAAAGGAATAGTAATAGGAAAAGGAGGAGGTAAAGGAAAAGGAAAATGAATAGGAAAAGGAGCAGGTAAAGGAAAATGAATAGGAAAAGGAGGAGGTAAAGGAAAAGGAAAAGTAATAGGAAAAAGAGCAGGTAATGGAAAAGGAAAAGGAACAGAGCAGGTAAAGGAAAAGGAATAGTAATAGGAAAAGGAGCAGGTAAAGGTAAAGGAAAAGGAACAGAGCAGGTAAAGGAAAAGGAAAAGTAATAGGAAAAGGAGCAGGTAAAGGAAAAGGAAAAGGATAAGGAAAATGAATAGGAAAAGGAGCAGGTAAAGGAAAAGGAAAAGGAACAGAGCAGGTAAAGGAAAAGGAATAGTAATAGGAAAAGGAGGAGGTAAAGGAAAAGGAAAATGAATAGGAAAAGGAGCAGGTAAAGGAAAATGAATAGGAAAAGGAGGAGGTAAAGGAAAAGGAAAATGAATAGGAAAAAGAGCAGGTAATGGAAAAGGAAAATGAATAGGAAAAGGAGCAGGTAAAGGAAAAGGAAAATGAATAGGAAAAGGAGCAGGTAAAGGAAAAGGAAAATGTATAGTAATAGGGACAGGAGCAGGTAAAGGAAAAGGAAAATGAATAGTAATAGGAACAGGAGCAGGTAAAGGAAAAGGAATAGTAATAGGAAAAGGAAAACGAAAAGGAAAAGGAAACAGAAAATGAATAGTAATAGAAACAGGAGCAGGTAAAGGAAATGAAAAGGAATAGTAATAGGAAAATGAGGAGGTAAAGGAAAAGGAATATTAATAGGAAAAGGAGCAGGTAAAGGAAAAGGAAAATGAATAGGAAAAGGAGCAGGTAAAGGAAAAGGAAAATGAATAGGAAAAGGAGCATGTAAATGAAAAGGAAAATGAATAGTAATAGGAACAGGAGCAGGTAAAGGAAAAGGAATAGTAATAGGAAAAGGAAAACGAAAAGGAAAAGGAAACGGAAAATGAATAGTAATAGAAACAGGAGCAGGTAAAGGAAAAGGAAAAGGAATAGTAGTAGGAAAATGAGGAGGTAAAGGAAAAGGAATATTAATAGGAAAAGGAGCAGGTAAAGGAAAAGGAAAATGAATAGGACAAGGAGCAGGTAAAGGAAAAGGAAAATGAATAGGAAAAGGAGCATGTAAATGAAAAGGAAAATGAATAGGAAAAGGAACAGGAGCAGGTAAAGGAAAAGGAATATTAATAGGAAAAGGAGCAGGTAAAGGAAAAGGAAAATTAATAGGAAAAGGAGCAGGTAAAGGAAAAGGAAAATGAATAGGAAAAGGAGCATGTAAATGAAAAGGAAAATGAATAGTAATAGGAACAGGAGCAGGTAAAGGAAAAGGAATAGTAATAGGAAAAGGAAAACGAAAAGGAAAAGGAAACGGAAAATGAATAGTAATAGAAACAGGAGCAGGTAAAGGAAAAGGAAAAGGAATAGTAGTAGGAAAATGAGGAGGTAAAGGAAAAGGAATATTAATAGGAAAAGGAGCAGGTAAAGGAAAAGGAAAATGAATAGGAAAAGGAGCAGGTAAAGGTAAACGAAAATGAATAGGAAAAGGAGCATGTAAATGAAAAGGAAAATGAATAGTAATAGGAACAGGAGCAGGTAAAGGAAAAGGAATAGTAATAGGAACAGGAGCAGGTAAAGGAAAAGGAAAACGAAAAGGAAAAGGAAACGGAAAATGAATAGGAAAAGGAGCAGGTAAAGGTAAAGGAAAATGAATAGGAAAAGGAGCAGGTAAAGGTAAAGGAAAATGAATAGGAAAAGGAGCAGGTAAAGGAAAAGGAAAATGAATAGGAAAAGGAGCAGGTAAAGGTAAAGGAAAATGAATAGGAAAAGGAGCAGGTAAAGGTAAAGGAAAATGAATAGGAAAAGGAGCAGGTAAAGGAAAAGGAAAATGAATAGGAAAAGGAGCAGGTAAAGGTAAAGGAAAATGAATAGGAAAAGGAGCAGGTAAAGGTAAAGGAAAATGAATAGGAAAAGGAGCAGGTAAAGGAAAAGGAAAATGAATAGGAAAAGGAGCAGGTAAAGGTAAAGGAAAATGAATAGGAAAAGGAGCATGTAAATGAAAAGGAAAATGAATAGTAATAGGAACAGGAGCAGGTAAAGGAAAAGGAATAGTAATAGGAACAGGAGCAGGTAAAGGAAAAGGAAAACGAAAAGGAAAAGGAAACGGAAAATGAATAGGAAAAGGAGCAGGTAAAGGTAAAGGAAAATGAATAGGAAAAGGAGCATGTAAATGAAAAGGAAAATGAATAGTAATAGGAACAGGAGCAGGTAAAGGAAAAGGAATAGTAATAGGAAAAGGAGGAGGTAAAGGAAAAGGAAAACGAAAAGGAAAAGGAAACGGAAAATGAATAGTAATAGAAACAGGAGCAGGTAAAGGAAAAGGAATAGTAATAGGGATATGAATAGGAACAGGAACAGGTAAAGGAAGTGGAATTGGATAAAGGAAAAGGAAAAGGAATTGGATAAAGGAAAAAGGAAAGAAATGGAAAGAAAGAAATATGTTGCTGTTGTTTCATTTAGGGGCTTTGCGGTGTGTGTTTATTCTGTGTGATAACTTGTGTTATCGTGATGGCTGTAGTGACGTTTGTACACCTATTTGTAATTCAGGTGAGGATTGAGAAGGAAGCGGTCGTGGCCATAAGTTAGGAACCATCCCGGCATTTGCCTGGAGTAGAAGTGGGGAAACCACGGAGAATAACGTCCAGGATGGCTGAGGTTAGAATCCAACCCACCTATTCTCAGTTTTGCCTCACAAAGCTGAGTGTATCCCGTTCCAGCCCTCAGACACAGAATTAAATTTCTTGGTAGAGCCGGAAATCGAACCCGGACCTCCACAGTGACAAATAAGAGTGCTAACCACTACACCACGAGGTGGACCAATGAAGAAAGAAAGAATTCTCTGTTTGTTGGAGCAATTGTGCATTTGGTATCGCCAAGTTAAAAGCAACTGCCAGTTTCAGCAGTGGCGGTTAGGAAATGTCATAATTGATTATTTTCTTTACCCAACATTATGAGAGACTGAAGGTAAGACAGAACGAAGAGTGATGAAACGAAGAAGAGAGAGTACGACCGCAGTTGGCGAGAAGGGCGCGGCTGGTGGCCTTCACCTGGCAACTCGCGGGGGAGTAGCATCGATCTAGCCGTCTCTCAGCTGATTCGCGGCATTTCACAGTCTATTATTATTATTATTATTATTATTATTATTATTATTATTATTTTAAAAATCGATTTGAGCTACTATGGACCACGAGTTAACAATCATTAACCCCCAGGGGCTCACATCTAGTGGGACGTGGGTTGGCGACCACGTTACCCCAGCTGAGTCCGGCATTGCTTCCACTTACTTGTGCCAGCTCCTCTTCGTCTTCTTTCCTGTCGACCTCTCTTGGTCAACTCTTGTTCCCTTCCGACCCCGACGGTATAAGGGTATCCGAGGCCTAGGGAGCCCCTTCCTTTCCCGCCTTAATTGGCCCTTCTCTCATCTTTCCTGATCCCTCATTCTTTGAGGGGCCACACCTCCTAATTTTCTTTCTGGTATCTCCTGCCTTCTGCTCAAGGCCCTCAATGAGGCAGGGTGTGTGTAGCCCTACCGCTCATGGTGCACCTTGGACAGTGCTACACCCTCAAGGGCGCACGGCTGACGAGTTTGGGAGTTGGCGACTCCGAGGGATTCCTGAGCTGGGTCCGTTTTTTCCTTTTACCATTGCCTTTGGGGCGGGCCCTCTCTTTCCCTTTCCCCTTTGCCCTTCATGGCTCTCCTTCCCTCCAAGTCCCTCAATTTTCAATCTTCGAGGTTTGAGGGCATTTCCTTTCCTCCTGTCTCATATTTACATTCTTCTCCTTTTTTTTTTGCCATTTCCTCTTCTAGTTTGTAAGTCAGTAGTTACGGTGGGTGAGTGGTTATCGTGTCGGATTACTAACCCCAAGCTTGCAGGTTCGCTCCTGGCCGTGATAAGTGATTTTTGAAAGACCGCAAAACTCACGACACTCATGTGTTCAAAATGGCAAAATTAATCTCGGGATTTTCCGCCAACACAAAGTTCCTCATTTCTCTACTAGAAAGCGCTATAATATCAAGGAGCTTAGATATCTAACCTCCTTGACTTTCATAGTGCTTCAAGGAACAACTAAATTCGACATGCAAGCTGCCCTCTGTGTGTCAAATAACAAAGCTTGCACCCGGCACCCGAGGCCATACGATATTATTATATTATTACTACTAGCTGAACCCGGCATGCGTTGCAACGCCAATCAAAGAAAGTGTTGGCGTTGTAATTTTGTTTCTTGAAGTGCTTTTGGATACTCAATTCTATTCCTCAATTTCGGCTAACTGCCTCCAAACAATCGTAAAATGGACTAACTAATTTCGAAACATTCATGGGAACGTCCACAACAACTCACCAAAGTTTCATTGCAATCGGATGAATGGCATATGAATACATACGGAATTTCATTTATACGATTCGATGCTGTCACTCATTTGTTGAGTCAACTCGTTCGCTACATACTGTGAAAAGGATTTACTAAGTTAGAAACCTACACGTAAGTACACACAACAACTCATCAAAGTTTCATTACAATCGATGAATGGTATATGATCGCATACAGGATTTTGTTGAAACGCTTCAAGCGTTGTCACTAATTTGTTGTATCTACTCGTGCGCTATATTTTGTAAAATGGATTTACTAAGTCGAAACCCATCCCTGGCGTGTACACAATAACTCATCAATGTTTCATCGCAGTCGGATGAATGGCATATGAACGCATACGGGACTTTGTTGAAACGATTCGCGTGCCGTCGCTCATTAGTTGAATCTACTCGTGTGCTACCTATTGTAAAGTGCATGCACTAAGCCATAAACCCTTCCTGGAGTGTACACAACAATTCTTCAAAGTTTCATCGCAATCGGATGAATATTATATGAACGCATACGGGACTTTGTTGAAACGATTCGCGTGCCGTCGCCCATTAGATGAATCTACTCGTGAGCTACCTATTGTAAAATGCATGTACTAAGTCAGAAACCTTCCCTGGGGTGTACACAACATCTCACCCAAGTTTCATCGCTATCGGACGAATGGTATATGAACGCATACGGGCCATTGTTGAAACGCTTCGCACGTCGTCGCTCATTTGTTGAATCTACTCGTGCTCTACCAATATTGTAATATGGATTTACTAAGTTGAAGACCTTCCCTGGCGTGTACACAACAACAAATCAAGGAGTCATCGCAATCGGATGAATGGCATATAAACACAGACGGGATTTTGTTAAACGATTCGCGTGCCGTCACTCATTTGTTGAATTTACTCATGAGCTACCTATTGTAAAACAGATTTACTAAGCCTGTAACCTTCCCTGGAGTGTACTCAACGATTCATCAAAGTTTCATCGCAATCGGATGAATGGTATATGGACACATATGGGAATTTCTTGAAACGAATCGCTCGCAATTTTGTTGAAGCTACTCGCGCGCTATCTATTGTAAATTTGATTTACTATGCCCATAACGTTCCCTGGAATATGTACAACAACTCACCAAAATTTGGTTAATCGGATGAATTGTGTATGAACGCAATGCCATCACTCATTTTTTTAAACTACTCGCGCGATATATATTGTAAATTGGATTAACTACGCCTATCAATATTCCGGGAGTGTGCTCAACAACTCATCAAAGTTTCATCGCCAACGATGAATGGTATATGAACGCATACAGGATTTTGTTGAAACGCTTCACGCGTCGTCACACATTTGTTGCATCTACTTGTGCGCAAAATATTAAACAAGTAGTTCCGTGAAGAACTATACAGCCTATTTTCATATTTCCTAATCATGTTAATTGCCTCTATCAACATAAAAATTTCAGTTTGAAGGTTGTGATAGATTCGTAGATATTGAGAACCGTCTAAATATTTCAGATGGTCGCCAGGATGGATTTTTATTTTTGTACTATTACATTAAGATTATTGTGTACGTGTGGTATTCAAACTTCGATCGGATGATTAGAACAGAAGTAAAAACGGGATTTTAAAATTTTACACAGCTGCCATCTTGTGATTGTGCAAACAATTGAAATAAATTAGATGCCTTTGGATTAACATTTGTATAGGCATTTAACGTGCAACGTTTTACTGCAATCGGATAGTTAATTCGCGAGAAACGTCCATTTAAATATTTATACTTCGCGTCGCCGCCATGTTGGATTTGTGCTCACCAGGTTACTGAAAGTCCTGTAGGTGAACATATGTTCATAGCCTCTATGAACATAAAAAAATCAGTTTGATTGCAGTAAAAGATTCATATATATTGAGAACGGTCTGAATATTTCGGATGCTCGTCATTTTGGATTGTTATATGTACAGGCCATTGAGTTATGTACCATTCAAGGACAATTATTGCCTAGGTTCATTATTCGAAACTTTCACTTCGATCGCATGATTACGACACAAGAAATAAAAACTTAATTTTAAAATTTCACACAGCCGCCATCTTGAGGTTATATAAACAATTGAACTAAATTAGATGCCAGTGAATTACAATATGTAGAATCATTTACTGTACCACATTTCACTGCGCTCAGAGAGATAAATCACCAGAAAAGTCTATTAAAATGTTTTAAATTCGCTTGGCCGCCATGTTCGTTTTGTACTTTACAGGTTTATGAAAGTTACATAGATAAATTTGAATCAGTACCCTTTATCACCGTACCAAATTTTAGGTTGATATCTGTAATAGTTTTGGAGATATAGAATGTCATTGAAATATTTCTCACAGCCGCCATTTTGAGGTTATCTAAACGATTGAACTAAATTAGACTCCAGTGCATTACAATGTATATAAACATTTCCTGTACCAGATTTCATTGCGTTTGGAACATTAAATCGCGAGAAAAGTCTATTTAAAATTTTCAAATTCGCTTGGTCGCCATGTTCGTTTTGTAGTTAACCGGTCTTTGAAAGTCTTATTGATGAACTTCCAGTAGTGCCCTTTATCTCCGTACAAAATTTCAGGGTGATACCGCTAATAGTTTCAGAGATATGGAATGCCGGTGAAATATTTCGCACATCCGCCATCCTGTGGTTATGTAAACAATTGAACCAAGTTAGATGTCAGTGCATTACAATGTGTATAAACATATACTGTACCAAGTTTTATTGCGTTTGGTTGGTTAAATCGCGAGAAACGTCCATTTAAATGTCGCGAATTCGCGTGGCCGCCATGTTTGTTTTGTAGTTACCAGTTTTTCAAAGGTCACATAGGTGAACTTCTAGTATTTCCCCTTATCACCGTAAAAGATTACAGGGTGATATCGGGAATAGTTTCGGAGATATTGAATGGTGGTGAAATATTTCGCACAGCCGCCATGTTGGATTGGTGAGACGTAACAAAATTTGAAGGACACGGTCGGGGTCGCCGGGAATAGTGCTATGAACTTACCGAGTTTCATTGAAATCGCTCTGGCCGTTTAGATTTTATTAGGACACACACACACACACGCACACACACACGGACAAAAGGTGATCTCATGAGCCTATTTTTTCAAAATGGAAAATAGGCTAAAAATGGAGTTGCTAAGTCGAAAACCTTCCCTGGCGTGTACAAAATAACTCATCAAAGTTTCATCGCAATCTGATGAATGGCATATGAACGCATACGGGACTTTGTTGAAGCGATTCGCGTGCCGCATAAGATGAATCTACTCATGTGCTACCTACTTTAAAATTCAAGTACTAAGCCAGAAACCTTCCCTTGAGTGTACACAACATCTCACCCAAGTTTCAACGCTATCGGACGAATGGTATATGAACGCATACGGGTCTTTCTTGAAACGCTTCGCGCCTCTTTTGTTGAAACTACTCGTGCGCTACCTGTTGTAAAAAGGATTTACTAAGCCTGAAACCTTCCCTGGAGTGTACATAATATCTCATCCAAGTTTCATCAGTATCGGACGAATGGTATATGAACGTATATGGGACTTTTTTGAAACGCTTCGTGTGTCGTCGCTCATTTGTTGTATCTACTCGTGCCCTACCTATTGTAAAGTGGATTTACTAAGCCATAAACCTTCCCTGGAGTGTACACAACATCTAACCCAAGTTTAATCGCAATGGGATGAATGTTATATGAACACATGTGGTCTTTGTTGAAACGAATCGCACGCCATTTTGTTGAAGCTACTCGCACGCCATCTATTATGAATTGGATTTACTATGCCTATAACTTTCTCGGAAGTGTGCACAACAACTCACCAAAATTTGATCGCAATCGGATGAATTGTATATGAACGCATAGCCAACACTCATTTGTTTAAACTACTCGCGCACTATCTATTGTAAAATGGATTAACTATGCTTATAATCATCCCGGAAGTGTGCTTAACAACCCACCAAAATTTGGTCGCAATAGGATGAATTGTAGGCTATATGAACGCATCGCCAACACTCATTTGTTTAAACTACTCGCTCGCTCTTTATTGTAAATTCGATTAACTATGCCTATAACCATCCCGGAAGTGTTCACAAAAACTCACCAAAATTTGATCGCAATCGGATGAATGGTTTATGAACGCATAAAAGACGAACAAACGAACATCCTTTCTTATATAGCCTATACTGTATATAAGATATAAGATTGCCAAAACTATTAGGGGCCGATAACCTAGATGTTTGGCCCCTTAAAACGATAATTACCATCATCATCATCATCATCATCTTCGTCATCATCAATATTAACAATCATTATCATTTTCTGGGTGTTGCTTTTGTTCGTCTTGGGCCGATAACCTCGATGTTAGGCCCCTTAAAACGACAATTATCATCATCATCATCTTGTTCGTCTGCCAGCTTTGATGTCCTGCCAGCATCTCTTGAGCCCATCACTCATTGCCTTCTTCTGAGAGAGATCCTCTCCGTTTGTGGATTCTTCCCAACCTTAAAACCACGGTAGTTTTTGATAATTTGTCTAAATTCATTCATTCCTGTTCACAATTTTGTCTTCCGGAAAACTAATTTCTGTAAGATTTTTATTACATTATTGGAACCATCCCAATTTTTTGGCCTTTGTTTTCACGAAATTCCAAATCATCGGACTTTCTGAAAATGTTCCCATAGAATAATGACCTTTTCTTTTTAATTGTTGACGTGGCTGGTTCTATCTTTCTGTACAACTCTTCATTTGATTTCAAACGTATGTGCCCTACAACCCATCTGTTGCCTAAAATGTTTCTCGATATCCTGCGTACTCTTTTGACTAACTGGTCGACTAGTCCCCGTCTGTTGATAGTCAATGTCTCCAAAGCAGATAATCCTTCAGGTTTGACAACCGTGCTTGGCTCCAATGCTCAGCCACTTCTCATTATAGTGATTGTTTTGTCAGGTGATATGCTCGGTCTAAATTCCAGATCCTAAGATTTTGCCTATTGTTATATTACGGAATATAGTGTAAGAAGAACAGGTTAAAGTGTGGAAAATTAGTTCATGAAGCTAAACATTGGTGGAGAGGTTCCTCGAATAGCCTGGATCAAAATACGAAAAGTCCCAAAAAATCCCTCATGAAGACCATGCCGCCATCTTGGAAAATTGCCGCCATCTTGAATTTCGTAACCAGAATCGCATTGAACGTCATAATCGGTACCTAAGGGTGATAGGGACATGTGGTTTGGTCAGGATAACTTACCAGAATGCAGGCTATCATTTTGACGCTACTTAACCTAGATAACAATCGAAATTATAAATCACTTAAACAAACTCTCATAGGGTAGCGTTAAAAGCCACCTTGATGTTCAATGTCGATTTTTCAACTTTTACAGTCATGGGAAGGAAGGAAGGAAGGAAGGAAGGAAGGAAGGAAGCTTGTAGTTTAACGTGACCGTTAATCTTGAGATCATGAGCCACGGGACCTCCTTTTTTACGTTGAATCCGAACCACAGGACATGGCATTTCACTTCGAAAATCTCACATGCATTGACCGGGAATCGAACCCGGACCGCCTTGGTGAGAGGCATACAGCTAGACCGCTGAGCCACCACGGCCCCCCCCCCCCCCCCCATGGGATTGAAAAAAAGTACTGAAATAAATGTTGTTAAGCACAACAAAACGCACAAAAATATGTAATCAGCACTTTCGTAAACCAATAATTACGGATGTGAGAAGTTGTCAAACATGCGCATGCAACTCGAGGAGCGGTGCACCGAGGAGGGAGGGGCTTCACAAAGCCGGTGCAACTGGTGATGTAACATATTCTGTAGGCGCAACTATGCTAGTAAACTCACTCCAAAGCTAGTGATTTAAATTTCCACTGAATGGAGATAGTTGGAATAAATGAAAACGTAAAAGCACTTATAATAGGCGATGTATCAAAGATAGAGACATGCTGTCACGGACTATTTTGTAGAACGTTTCATGCTGAACAATTCTTACACTCATAGTATATAGATATTTTTAAGGGGGTGACCCAGCTAAACAGAGGAAAAATGGCCATTATTCATTCGATTGTTAAATATGCTACACATATTGTTAACAAATGCTGCACATATCCCAGTATTGGTGTGCTTCCTGGCAACCAGAAGCAACTTCAATAATGTAAAAATTCTAATTACAACATTTTAAAATAAAAGTTTCAAATTGTCCTGCCTTTTAAACAATGTATCACTGTTTCCCTTATAAATTCCAAGTTTAAAAGAATTCTCGTATTTTTCCTTTTTTAAATTGTGTATCTAACCTCAATCACTAACAATCACTGTGATTTAGATATTTTTATAGAGTTTTTATTTATTTTATTTTATACTATTCAGGTGCTCAGAATAAAAACTCTAAAAAATATCTAAATCACAGTGTATGTTAGTGATTGAGGTTCATTTTGTAGGTTGAGGTTTGATACACAATTTAAAGAAGGAAAAGTACGAAAATTCTTATAAACTTGGAATTTATAAGGGAAACAGTGATACCTTGTTAAAAAGGCGGGAAATTTTGAAACTTTTATTTTAAAATGTTGTAATTAGAATTTTTACATTATTGAAGTTGCTTCTGGTTGACAGGAAGCATACCAATACTGGGATATGTGCAGCATTTGTCAACAATATGTGTAGCATATTTAACAATCGAATGAATAATGGCCCTTTTTCCTCTGTTAAGCTGGGTCTCCTCCCTTAAAGATTTACCCAGCGTAAGTTTAAAAGGGGCATGGATGGTAGGTTTATCATCGACTCGATTCACTGAAATCGTTTCTGCTCGGCTTCCTTTGGTCATAAATGAATGTTTTTCAACAGAAACCTTCCTCGAGAAATCCTTTACAGAAAGGTGAAAACTGCATCAAAATCCATCCAGTGGGTTTCGAGATTGCTCGTTACATCAAAGAATCGGGGACTTCGTTTTATACTATGTAGAGATGTTTATTCCTTGGTTCGAACAAAGCCTGCAAATTTATTAGTGAGAAGAGAAATAACTCACATTCATTATTATTTTGTTGGTAGTGTGGTGTTGGCCAGGCTTACGCCACGCCAATAAGAGGCTGCCTATGAACTGGTTGAGACTTATCGTTGCCAAAACAGGCCTTGAATCGATAAGATTTCAATAAATCCGTATTTGGGGATTGTATAACTGAATTATTTCACTGTCTTGAATTAGTAAATCAGTTTCATACTGTTGATCACTGACTTGAATTCCCTTCTGATTTAACACTTCGTCAATCACTCTGAACTAATCTCTCTCCTAGCTAGAAGGGATATTACCATATTGATGAAACTCCACTCACAAGAATGCAAATGGAAGAGCAGAGGGAAGCTTTCAAAGAGCTTAGTAATTATATCTTCTCAGCTTCGGCTGCCAAGGCCTGTATAATATAGGTTCATGGCGACATAAAAGAAAGATAGTTTATCGGCATTCTTTGTTATTTTTAATTTCGTAATATCGGAAACTCTTCTATTATGTCTCATACCGCAAGTAAGTTTAACGATTAGGGATGTAACTGAACATGAAGAGCACTTTATAAACTTTCCAATATATATAAAGCGCAATACTTGGATATTTTTAAAGAATGTACACAACATTATTTTTACTTGCATTATTTTGAAAATAGACCTACAAGGAAGATAAACAACAACTTCACGAAATACAATTTTTCACTTAAAAGTTTACCTTCAGTTGAATATAAAGTAATGAAATTCTTTGATTTTGGGCAAATTTTTATGAACTACATCCATCGTCAACTCATGCAACAGCTCTTGCGGAATCTGCAGGGCTTAACCCTAGAACGGTAGCGTTTGTCTCCGCGACCAAAACGTGATACACTTCTGCTTTTCCCCACTTGACCCGTTCGCCTAATCCCCACCAGTGTTTGGCAGTCCTAAAATACTAAGCAAATTAGTCAAAATAAAAAATAAAAACAACCCCCAAAACAATTAAAATCAGTCGAGATTTGCAAAAAAAAAAAGTTCAAAAAATTAAAAAAAACTTATATTTAAAAACAAAATACAAAAAATTAAAATTAGTCAAAATGCAAAGAAACAATCAATTTAGCCAAAAAAGCTAAAAAGTCAAAACAAAACACAAAAATAAAAATTACGCAAAATCCAAAAAGAAAATAACAATTAGTCAAAATTAGTGAAAACCAGCTCAAAAATTTCAAATAAATAAATAAATAAATAAAAGACTAGTCAAAATGAAAAAAAGAAAAAAATATATTCAAAAACAGTCTCTAACTATTCTGCTAGCCTAGAGAATGAAATAAAATTTGACGTAAGTGGTATTTATTATCAGTTTGTAAAATCGTAGTCGTCGCCGATGCGAAGTGCTACCGATAACAACGTTGCGATTAGCGCTACCGTTCTAGGGTTAAAGACATGTTTACTCCAACCAAACTTCTCGATGGTCTAAGAACCTCAGAAAGCAACTTAAGTGCCATGTATTAATAATATAGTCACCAAATATACATATAAGCAATGCAACACAAGAAAAGAAAAGCCCTACTGATGATCTCCGGAAGATGTTTGGAGGGGGAGAGAGGTATGAACTATGGAGGTTATGGTACCACAATGTTCGGATAGTAACAATAGTTTAAATTTTATTATTACATTGTGTTGTGTTTGAGTCTTCAGTATTTTGACTAGTTTGATGCAGCCCTCCATGCCTCCCTGTCCTGAGCTAATCGTTTCGTCTCTACATAGCTACTACACCCTACACCCGAGGCAATCTGTTTAACATATTCTAACCTTGGTCTATCCCTACAGTTCTTGTCCTCGACCCTTCCTTCCATAACTAAGCATGCTATTCCTGGGTGTCTTAGTATGTGTCCTACTCTCTTCTCTTCATTAGCAGAAACATCTCCCTTCTCCCACTCGTCTTAATACCTCTTCGTTTGTAACCCTATCTACCCATCTGATCTTCATCATTCTTCTGTAACACCACATTTCAAATGCTTCAATTCTCCTCTTTTCTGCTGCACCAATAGTCCAAGTTTCACTTCGATAGAGAGCCACGCTCCAGACAAAGGCCTTCAAAAATGACTTCCTAATACCTAAATCTATATTCGATGTCAACAAATTCCTTTTTTGTAGAAATGCTTTCCTTGCCTGATACAACCTACTTTTTCTATCCTCTATGCTTCGTCCATCACTGGTTATTTTGCTTCATAAGTAACAGAAGTATATTAAATGAAGTTCAGACATTACAAAGTACGATTCTCCAATACTCCCTTACTCTCTATAACTTAACAGTTATGTGTATGTGGAGAGTACTTTGCGCCTAAAGAAGCGGGATCTCGACGCTTATGGCCAATAGTAAAGAAGAACTGAAGGAAGAAGGAGCATAAGATGCTTCATAAACGACACCGTCCTGAAGTAATGCGAGAGCAGTTCCGGGGCGCATAAACACGTCGTGGGAGAAGGGTGTGTGGGTTTTAGTGGGTAAGAGCCCCACACACTTGAAGAGTGCGGACTAGGGTTCGGAAGTTTAAGACCTAAAGAACTTCAAAGTATGCAAGCAAATTTGCCCTAAAAACTATAAAATATGACCTAAAAAATTACGAAATATGACATGAATTTTTGGGATAGGTAGAGTATTACTAACATACAGTAAACGTCTTAAGTGCCAAAACGTGATCAGCGATAATACACCAGACACATTTAATCATACAAACTGACAGAGAGCTACAGTACATTAAAATGTTCAACATTCATTCAGTATCATATCCTTGAGATGCAGTTCTTGCTCGGTTTCCCAAAAAGAAAACAAAAAAATACGACGTATTAGTTTGCTTTATGATATTATGTCGGCGTATGATAGAAGACACTGCCTAACAGGAAGTTTATTGCGCCTTCTTGGAATCAGGTCTTCTAAGCCTACTATCCGCCTGTTCCGGGAAAAGAAAGAAAAAAATACATCTAATACACTATTAGGAAATCCAGTGTTTGAAACTCGACGCCGGTAACACGTACCTTGTTAACGACGCCTCAATTTAAACAAAAAAATGCTGAAATTATAACCAAATATGACCTTATATCACTCAAATATGACCAAATATGACCAAAACAATAAAAATGGCCGAAATATGAATTTACAGGCAACATCAAATTGCTTTAAACGTGGTCAGGGACCCGTCATTCAAACTTATTTTTCAGATTTTGGTCAAAATGAGTTCAGGAAAAATATATGACTTTTCCTTAACATCCGAACCTTAGTGCGGACCCTCTTCAAGCGTTTGGAAACAGATTTTCCACAATCCCTCGTTAAAAAACTTAACAATGGGCAAAAGAAAAATCCGCGACTTATCCATCTAAATTAGCAATGTTACCAACATTGTACAACAAAACTAGTGAACTAGTGCTCCGTCGGGTGCACCTAATGTGAGAGATTAAGAGGAAATACTTTTTCCATCCCAGGCTTGTTAGCCTACTTTCGATTTTTGCAAAAAATGAAAGTACACTTATGAGATCAACACATGGCGAAAAAAGTGTGTCTGTCTGTGTGTGTGTATGTGTGTGTGTGAGTCTGTGTGTGTGTGTGTGTGTGTGTGAGTCTGTGTGTGTGTGTGTCTGTGTGTGTGTGAGTGTGTGTACTCTGAATGTCTGCCCCCCCCCCTATCAATTCGAACACGGTGAATGCGAATTGAACGAAATTTGGTACAAAGGTAGCACTAGCAAAGGACACCTCAGTGTCATGTTTTATATCGCCGCCATCTTTACTAAAACTGAATGGCGGCCAATCAAACGTTCAAAATGTAAAATCAAATAACGACTAACCAAATCATCCGATCTCTACCAAATTTGGTAACAACATACCTTCGTATAGGATGCGTCCTGTGACCAAACTACAAGGTCGTCCGCCATACCATTTCAGGATGGCGGCCGTGCGAATTATGCAAACTTTATAATCCATATCATGGGACCCACCAGTTCCGATTATCGAGCCGAGAATCGTTTTGACTGTTCTAAAGGATGAGGCACGTTCGAAATTAAAAGTTTATTTTGTAATACTATAGTGCAGACGTGATTTTAAAAGCTGAGCCGATTCAGTAATGAGACAAGATGGCAGCGGATATCTTGTGCCTGACTTATATTTCACTAATTTGAGTATTGCATGCAATATAGCGTACTGATACAAAATAAATAAACGTTGTATGAAATGCTTTATATATAAATAATCTACTCCAGTGATGAAATCGTTTAGTATAAATCATTATTTGCTAACAAGTTCTATGTAAGTCATTTTATATAGAACGATATTCGTTGACACAATTAGCTCAGTGGTAGAGCATTAGCCTGTCGCTCAAATGCCTATGGTTCAAACCCGACCAGAGCTAGGTTTTTTGCTTGAAATGTTATATGTTTATTGTTTTGTAATGACTCAGATGTTTTAAAATTAAGCGTTATATTGCGCATATTATGGTGTAAAATATATATTTAATTAAAACATAATTCGCCAGCAGATTTACTCGAGACATCTAGCTGCCAAAAAGGTAACTGCACGCAGACCTACTTATTAACTTCCAGATTTTATTGAAAAGTTTCTTCTTCTGGCCGCTAGAATGCACTCGCTCTGTTAGGATTATATTGTTCGATATTTCACCACTAGATGTCACGACTAGTCTACGTGGGGCTCCATTGATTACTATACCATTGGCATTCTATGCGCATCGAATTTGAAGAATGACAAGATGATACTACGATACATTTTTACTTTTTATTTTAAAGGGTTTGTAACAGCCTATTGTGCGTTATTTGAAAATGTTAATTGAAGTAAAGAACAAAACGATTTCACATAGTATCTGAACTCTACCGTTGGTGCTAGTTCAGGATATTAATTAATACTTTTATTTCAGCCAAATAGCAATCGAAAATATCCACATAGTTGGTATACACACGTCTCTGTAGGGTCATGGAAAGATTTGTTAATTCAATTAGGGTTGTGAAAGTCATACGCAGCCAGACGTGTAAAGACATGCCTCAATTCAAAGTTGGATGTTGCCCGCGTCAGGCCGATTATGTAATAATAATAATAATAATAATAATAATAATGTTATTGGTTTTACGTCCCTTTTAACTACTGTTGCTTTTAGAGACGCCGGGGTGCCAGAATTTTGTCCCGAAGGGGATCTTTAACGTGCCATTAAATCTACTAACACGGCTCCCTCGCATTTGTGCACCCTCAAATGCCAGCTGACTGCGCCAGGATACGAACCTGAAACATACGGTCCAGCAAGCGAGAACGTTACCGCTGAGCCACGCCGCCAGTCCGGTCGATTATGTCTCCAGATCCATAACATTCTTTAGATACTTCTTATCTTTCTTTCTTTCTTTCTTTCTTTCTTTCTTTCTTTCTTCAATGATGGTAGCAGTTTTTATCTAGGTTGTGGCGTTTGGTAGAGGTAAATCGTTTCTAAGGTCTTCAACAAAGAATAGTTCTATTATACTCTTTGATAATAACAACGAGTTATAACTATACTCATACATTTAGGAGAAAGTAGGCTATATGTTCTTTACTGAACATCTTGTTTTTTTTCCATGAACGTCACAATAGCTTCCGCTCTCCCCACCAGTTGCAGGGCCCTTCGCTACTCAGTGGTGAGACGATTCATCCAGGAGATTAAGCACACCCGATCGCCTAAGTATTAGTGATTTCAATGTTTCTTTGATTTTCTTTTACCAAAATGGTTTGGAATTAAAACTCAGCAATTTTTCTAGGTTTGTGCCGTGTCTTGTGTGGAGTTTCACCTAGAATCACCAAGATGGCTCATCAGCGGGCTCTTGGTGCCCATGCTGAGTTTTAATTCACTAGCCGTGAAAACCAATATACCATCGTTTTGGTTTAGAATTAATTGTTTTAGTTAATTCAATCTGTAGCTTGTTTATATCTCAGTGGAGAAGCTTGAGAGTAATATGATTGCAGAATTCCTTTTTCTGTTCATTACATGTAATTACAGAGCTGAGCACATTATTAGACAAAAATAAATAATGTAAATCAGTCACACATTTTTATTAAAAATCATTTTATTTTATTTTTATTACCCTATCGTCGCACCCCACTTTTCAAACACTAAAATAGGTTTTTTAAATTTCATCGCATAATCGTCGCATAGCAAGCGTCCGTGGCTTAGGCGGCAGCACACCGGCCTCCCACCGCTGGGTCCGTGGTTCAAATCCCGGTCACTCCATGTGAGATCTGTGCTGGACAAAACGGAGGCAGACAGGTTTTTCTCCGGGTACTCCTGTTTTCCCTGTCAACATTTCATTCCAGCAACACTATCATTTCATTTCATCTGTCATTCATTTAATCATTGCCCCAGAGGAGTGCGTCAGGCCTCGGCAGCCGGCACGGTTCATATCCTCGCCGCTAGATGGGGGCTTCATTCATTCCATTCCTGACCCGGTCGGAGACTGGAAGCAGGCTGTGGATTTTCATTTTCACCCTACTTGGTGATTCTTTCTCCCCACATGACCTTACAATTTTTCCCATTAGACATTGCGTCTAAAAGTTTTCAAATTTGGAGATTCTGAAGGATATCTGAGCTGGGTTAGGTTATTTCTTTTTGATGTATAACATCTTTCCTCTCGGTTGCTGCATATTTTTTGTGCGAGTGATTTTGGAAAAGGGGCGGAAATGTGTTACAGGAAAAAATGAGCGCGCGCGCGGTGGCTGAGATTGGTACCACGACGTACTGTTGGCCAACATACAGGAAACAATTAGCGCGCGCGGTGGCGGTGATTGGTACCACAACGTATTGTCGGCCAACATAGTGTATTTGTGTGACGAGAAAGAGAAAGGGAAATAGAGAAGGAGAACGCATCAGCTGTGCACTCATCTACAGTTATACAGTGTTGTGTTTAAAATGATTGCCAATACAATCATACCCGATTTATTTTTTCAGGATTTAAGTTATTATTGCGTATTTAGCCTACCAGACTAGAATTACACTTGCGCGCCTTAATATAGAATTACATATATTTCCATGCTTAGAATATATTCCACCAATAATATGACGAATAAATTGACTTCACATACTGTATATTTCATCTCAATTTCATAGTAGGATAACATGTCAGTTGTTACACATCATATGCGACTACTCTGTAAGGCTCGCTAGTTATTTTTTCATTTACTTTGGAATGTACTATCCAAACCAGGTGATTGCAATCCATTGTCCACGAATCTTTGAACAGTTCAAGGTTGGACCATCAGTAATAAAATACTTCAAATTCCTTTACTCTAAATTATTCACTAAATCTAGAATAAAGTAATCAAAACGAACGTAGCAAGGCTACTATTTTAGTAAAAATTCTGAAAAATAATTTTAGTGAGTTTCTTAAAAAGAAAATGTAATTAAGAATATTAATTAAACATTTGAAATAATTTCACCACCTTGAAAATAATGTTACTGCATTAATTTATAAAAACGTAAAAATGAAATGTTTGAAAACTGGCATTCAGTCTAATCATTTGCACACCTCTGTAGTTTTTTGATTTTAGTAAAAATTGAGAATTTTATAATTTTAACTAAATATTTTCCTTTCTTCGAGTTAAAAATACAACAATTAAATGAGATGCCAAACTCTAGTAGTCTACTGTTTCTAGGCAATACAATGTAAATAAACATATATTTCAATGGTTAATCTGAGAGATTAGTTGCGCCCGACGGTGTTATTATTTAGCTTGCGCCTGACGGAGGGTTAATTTCCACAGGCGTATTGCCTCCTAACATTACAGCTTCTGTAATTTTACTTTGTTACATAAACAAATCCGTTTAATACAATCAATAAAGATTTACAGGGTGTATCGAAATTAATATCGGAGATTTAAGGCTTTGTAGTATTTATTACAGTTAACTTACAATTATAAATAATACATAAAAAGAGAGAGAGCAACTCAAACAGTTTCTCGTACAAGTGTTCGTACCTGTGCGCATGCGCATGCACTGGTTCCTCCGTCTTCCGTTAGAAGCGCTAGTAGCCAAGATGGCGATTAGGGAGCAGGAAGATCTTTGTGTTTTACAGTTTGCAAGGAATGAATCTGTAGTTACAGTGCAACGTGCGTTCTGTATTAAGTTACGAATAACAGAGCTTGTTTCGGATGGCCTCCACGTTCACCCGATCTGACGCCATGCGATTCTTACCTTTGGAAATTCGTAAAGGATCATGTTTATGTGCATCCGCTACCAGCTGACTTAACCAACTTAAGAAACAGGATTGAAGCAGTTATTGCGACAATTACTCACACCTGTAGGACAAACTGTTTGTGTTTCTCTTTCATTTGATGTACATTATTATTTATAATTGTAAAGTAACTGTGATAAATATTACAAAGCCTCAAAACCTCCGATGTTCATTTTGATACACAATGTATTTCGTGACAACTCATGCCTATGAGATCACTTTCATTGCGTAAAGTTTGGCACATGTAGTCGTCCGCAAAACCCACTTAAGGTCACCACACACAGAAAGCTAAGCTAAGCTAAGCTACGCTACGCTATGCTATGCTAAGCAATGCCAAGCTATGGTGTGCTATGTCACGAACAAAAAGCTAAGCTAAAGTAAGCTAGGCAGCAGTTTAAGGATGACTGTCATTGCAGAGGAGGCCCTTTTATTGGCTGCTGTCATCGAAGATGAAGAAAAAGAACGAAAAAGGAAGCGAGGACGATTCTGGATACGTGAAATTGAGAGAAGAAGAAAAATACACGGTGAATTCCATCATTTGATTCATGAACTGAATGGAAATGATGAAAAATTTTATTTCCTACCAACAGTTTTCCTTTCTTGTCAAGTCTCTGTAGTAATCTGAAGACGTATCATAAAGTCAGGGATAACTTTTCACCTCTTCAATTATACGTTCTTCTTTTGGCCTGTCACCCATTGTATGAATAAAACGAAGTTCGGTAATACCTGAATCACTACACTACACTCACACGACACGGCTACACACACAACTCAAAGGTCAGCGACAGCCCGCCAGATCAACTGTTCCGAAATGAACAGCGCATGCGCCAGGCCAGCTACAGCCAAGAAAATCGCCTGCCTAGCGATCTGTCTAGCTTAGCTTAGCTTAGCTTCGCATAGTATAGCTTAGCATAGCGGCCTGTGTGTGTCACTCTACCTAAATGCATTGAGAGCGATATTTTTCATAAAACAGCGTAGCTTAGCTTACCTTAGCCTAGCTTTCTGTGTGTGGTGGCCTTTAGATCATTAGGTCACTTATATTCTTTGCACCCATGTATAGTCAGTTGTTGCATCAAGATGGCGTTGGCATTCGTACCCAAACACTACGTCATCACGGTCTCATCTAAGAGGTTCATATCTTCGTAGAGAGTGCCTCGTCTGTTACAGTCGAACGTGGCTAATTCGAACTTGTATAATTCGAAATCTTCTTTAATTCAAATTTTTATCTTGGTCCCTAGCATTTTATATACAATCAATGCTAAAACATCGTGGTTAATTCGAATTATATTTTGGATAATTCGAAGTTTTTACGTGTAAAAAGCCGATGGAAGCCAAACAGTGACGACGCATCTGGCGATGAACTCGTGGAGGAAGTTGCCGAAAAATCTGTTCCGAGTGCAGACCAAGCAACAAACCACATCACAGAACTCAGTTTTTTTTTGAAAGTAGAAATGACGTAAGTGATTCTGTTTTCCGTTCCTTAAATTTGTTGGATTCTTTTGTGATGGCTGAGAGACTTAATTGTAGAAAACAGGTAAAATCTCAAACCTTTTTGAAAAACAGTAGATTTCTCTAAGACTTAACTAGATTGCTGGATTACTACCGTTGTTAAATGGGTGAATAGTACATTTTAGTTTTATTTTATCATTTGAAACTTTTGAAGTAATATTATGTTTAATACAGGTTCTTGGATGAAAACCTAAAATTTGAATATTTTCTCTTCCCTTTTCAAAGAACTTTCTTAATTCGAATTTTTGGATTATTCGAATTTTTTACTGGTCCCTTAAGGTTCGAATTATCCAAGTTCCACTGTATTATATGCTCCTTGGTGTGAAAATTTCCGTATCAACCAGAGAAATGAGCGGTCCTCCCCTCACAATCATGTTGCAGCACTTGGACATGGACTCGCCCAGATATGAAACTTTTCCGTACACATGTGTCATCAGGTAATAACTGTCGCGGTATTTGCCTGGAATTATATAATGAAGAACAATTTCAAGAACGAGTTCGGAGAAAATCTAGTCCTATGGCCTTAATGCTCAAATCTCGCCAGTCAGTACAACATGATACATATTCAGATCCAAACAACACAACTGCATGTATACAACAGATCCTTGACGTCAGTTGTATTAATAGAACACGTACGAGAGCGCTGCTGCTGTATTTCACCCTTGTTTATGCGGACTTGATTCACATATCGCGTGTCATGTATCTTACATGTTCTGTCTTATTCCTGTTTTGTTCGTGGTCTTATTAATATTAATGAGAAAGTAAGACAATAAAGATGTAGGTGTGAATCAGGAGATAAGCGAACTACTCATGACTGAGCAAGAAAGGGTGAGCACATTCCCCTCGAGACCTAATGAGAGATAGAAAGAACGAAGGATAGAGTAATGAGTAGGGACCTGAAAATTTAGCATCTATTTTCCTTTAAATTAGAATTTATTTTCCGCCTATTTAGCATCTATTTTTTGAAAATTAGCATCTAATTTTTTCCGGATTCTTACGGACTATACGACTTTATTGGCGACACTTGAGATACAATTTAATGTTCAAATGAAAGCATTGTAAATAACTCTGCGTTGCACTCTTTCAAGTTACACCTTCTGTCTGTAACAACTGTATTGTAGTGCGACAAAACACGCTCACTGTCCACATTGTTTGTTGGTGTCCACAAAAGATCTACAGCAGTACGTCCCATTTCTAGAAAAAAGAACTTTGAACCTTGAAGTGCTTGAAGGTTACAAAAATAATAAGGTTACTATTCAAGCGGCAAGCCGCAAAATTTTCCGCTTAGCGAAGTCCACGTGTTCGACAAACCACCAGCCGCCACAATGCGCCAAGTACACAAACGAGTTTGGTTCGTGAGCCATCTGAATAAATTATAGATAGACGAAAGTTCGTATCGATACAGAAATCGATTGTTATATCGACCAATATGCGTATGAGGTATCGCTAGCGAGCGATTAGGCCACCTACTAAACATTTTCTTTTGTTTAATAAACAAATTCGCAAATAAATTAGCAGATTTAAAGTAATTTCGCTATAAAATCGCACTTATTTGGTATTTTCGCATTTTGGGTCACAATTCGCATTTTGTCGCTCTTTGATTTACGCGTAAAAATGTTTTATTTTCACATTAAAATTAGCGTAGGCTTGGATTCTGTACGAAATTTAAAAATTCGCTTTTATCGCAAATGCGATTTCTTCAGGTCCCTAGTAATGAGGAATAGAATTAGTTAGTTATTGGAGTTTTTGGGGCGGAAGAGCGAGGACATCTGTCCCTAAGAGGAAGAGAAAGACAGAGGGAAAGATAAAGATAAAGGAAGAGAGAAAGCAAGAGAGAACGATGACATTATCTGTCCTAAAGTCACCGAAAAGGAAAATGGACTCAGTTCGGAAATCCTTAGGTATCGCCAACATCCGAGCTCACCAAGAGTGTTGGATGTCGCCCCGGAGGTCCGGGTTCGATTCCCGGCTCTGCCAAAAAATTTACTATACTTCTCGTTTAAGGGCTGGAACGGGGTACACTCAGCTCTGTGTGGCAAAAATGAGAAGAGATGGGTTCGATTCCTACCTCAGCCATTATCGAAGTGCTTTCCCAGGTTTCTCACTTCTATTCCAGGCAAATTCCGGGATGGTTCCAGAAATACTGAAAGATTAACATATTACTTCATACACTACAGACAATAGCGCATCTATTATTGATGCATAAATCATCTTATTCTGTTGTTTTGACGAATCATTTCTATTTGAAAGTCAATTAAGGGGATCTCCTGGTAGTCACCAATAGCAATCCAAAATTTCGGCTTCCGTAATGACAACTGAGAGTAATGAAGGGTTTGGAATAGATTTCACGCAATTTTTTAAAACACAAATTAATATTTCGTTGTTTGGAACATTGATTATACTGTACTTAACTGTATATTAGAAAGATTTTGAATAATTTTTCTAAATCAACTTAAATTATCATAACGAATTTATTACACTGATACAGTCATCACAATTAACACCGGTTATCAGACAGATTATACACACACCCAAAGTACACGGGGCTACATGACTGCGTTGTCACAGCCCCTAAACCAACCAACCAACCAACCAACCGAATTTATTACGCACAATGTGGGTAAAAATATATACATTACATCAGGCTCAAGAATCAGAGAGAGATTGTTGGGATCTAGATTTTGTTTTAGATTGCGGGCAATCCGGAGCGCTATAGTAGAACGGCTGTCCCCGTGTATTACTTTTTTCAGTTGCCGCGTCCTCACCTTCAGCCTGGGCGCCTTCATTCCCTGATGCGCTTGCTTTGAGAGCTGTGTCTTGATCACAGGTATGTATTCGCATCCTATTCTGAATATTATTCATCTGAAGCATGCTGTAGATGGGTAACCATATGCTCTTCGGAGTCTGCCACATTTTGTTGTATCTCTTCATCCGCTTGCAGCCAATCAGCAACAACATTCTCAAAATTCGTGGATTGCATATTATTCCAACCGGGCCAGGTTTATAACGGTCCATTATGCCATGTTTCATCAGAATACAGACTAAAATCAGTCAGAATTTTTTTAAGAAGTTACGTAGGTGACCTCATATGGTCCCACGGACCACGAACAACTAAATACCTACGTAGCGAAAGACTCACGTCATTTCACCCCAGCCTGACTGGCGCGACTGCAGGAAGGTATGGAAGGGGGGAGTCAATCGGTGGTAAAGTACTCCACTTACGAAGATATAAAAAACGTCTCAGGTCCCAGAGACCACGCAAGGTCAATTAAGGGTTAAATGGATTATAAGCAGTGATTTAGTTGGAAAAAAATATTTACAGGAACTCACCTTATTAATTCAACAATTTCCAAATGGACTCGTATTGGGTGTCAAAATCAGCGGCCTCGTGTTTCCGACAAGTTGTTTCATCAGCTGAATTTCTCCCCTTTCGTAGCCATGACTTGACATATGGTTGCGGGTTAAATAAATGCACAGGAGGTCCTACGCTGCTTATGAAAATAAGTCCGCTTGATCTTTCAACCAGCAGCCTATTTCTCTTTTCGGTGTGGATCTCATTCATGGTACTGAAAGCTCTTTCAGCTTCTGCTGAAGAGATGGGAATGGTCTGTACAGTCTTGATTAAAGGCATCAGCTCCACTGGAATTTCCTTGGTCTCGACATACTTTCTAAAAGCATTAATGTACCTCCTCTTGTCTGACATGTGGAAAAAGTCATAAAGGTTGCCGACACTCTCATCACCATAGCAGATTTCCAAAGTAGAAGTGGAGGGCCAATTATTTTTGTATAGTACCTTTGAATCACTAATTAATTTTTTTTCATTCTCTCATGTCTCTGGTGACTAGAGCTGGAACCAAGATGAGATGATGTGGACACATTTTCCATAAGCCTGTTATTTAAATTGTTCACAAGACTTCTGAAAAACTGCTTTCTGTCAATTTTTACAACTTTCTTAGAATCATGTAATCCTATGTTTCTAAACTTTTTGTTTTCTGCTGCTTTAAGAACTGTTCTGTAGTATTCTCCAGAAGCTGAGTTACACATAGATTCAAACACTTTTATAGTGCGCTTGATTGCATTTTGAGCCTCTGTCAGACTTGTCTCTCTTTTCTGCAACTCTAATGACAAATCAGCTAACTCAACAAGAGCATCATACATAATTGAAATATTTTCTAGAAATTCTACACAAGTTAACATATTTTCTAGACCTTGGAATTTTGCCCTTTCTTTGGAGTCTCTCTGGTGGTCATTTTTGGCCTCACTAAAATGTTTTACTAGAGCACTGTAGTTTTCCCAGACAGCTTTTACAGTTCTCTGGCTTGAAACTACCCATCTTATTGTAAATATTTTCCCAATCTTCTTAACTCTTTGTTCCAGTGAAGCAGCACAAATGTTGAGTTCCCTTTGATTTTTGGGAGACATGCTGTATAAAGAATACAATTTGTCAAAGAAAGAATGGAAATGGTTAACACCTGTAACTTCATTCCTTGTATCAGAAAAGGCCAATTCCAAGCGATGGTTTAAACAGTGCCAGATTACTGTATCTGGAAATAACTTTAAAAACTGTGCTCCAACTCCATTTTTTCTATCTAACATTACAGAGGCCCCATCACATGCTAGACCAACTAAATGTTCTGCCAGAAAGTTTTCATTAATCCCATATGAAGAAAGATTCTTCAATATCTCTCGAGTAATAACATCTGCTGTAGTTGATTAAAGTTCTATCAAGTCCCAGAAAAAGGAAACAACTTCAGAGTTATCTGAAAGAGCACATCTCAAACATAATACTAACACAGATTTTACACTAACTGTTGTTGATTCGTCAATCATAATACTGATTTTCCTCTGATTTTCTGTTATAGATTTTGCTATTTTATTTATCATTTCCTGTAAAATGTGTTCAATAATATTAGCACAACTAAAATTTGTATGAAGAACTCGTCCCACATCTAAACCATTTAATTGTTGAAGTTCAACATAAGCCTGTAGGTCTACGAAGGGTCTATTTCTTTTCGCAATTGAGTATGCTGTTCGAAATACTAGAACGGTGGTTTCTAGGTGTTTGACATTCATAGTGTCCAAGCAACTTTCAAATATATTTTTATTGGATTCTGATTTTTGTAACATAGCTTTTTGTGAGATTCTGAATTTTTGTGCTCAAATATTTTTTTCCTAAGGCTTGTTTGTTGTTGATTAATATTATTTCCGTTGGGATGAACCTTGCATTCTACCCATACTTTCATTAGCTTAAGTCCTGCCCCTTTAGAAACTCCTAATCCTAATTTACTTTCCTCTTTACATATATTGCAGCCTAAATTTTTATTTCCTGCAAATAACCACTCGTTCTCTGACAAAAAATAACGGTACTGAGACTCGTTCCAACAGTCTGGAAAATCTTGTTTTCGGTAGGTGGGTCCTTGAATTTCACAGTCGATGGTAGAAGGTGTAGAACCATAACCTAGATTCTCCCTTGAATCTGCATCACACGTTTCAGCAACATTTAACCCAGGGTCTATCTCTATACTCACGTCTTTAATGAAACTAATGTTCTCGGAACTCCATTCAGTTTCGTTTTTACTTGAGCCATCACACACCTTTTTAGTATTCTTTGATTCTTCATCTTCATCCACAGCACGTTTTTTTGAACCCAGCCACTTAAGTAAACTCATTGTCACAAGTTGTGACTCACAACTCACTTTCACAGTCACTGGAAAACTTGAAAGGTACTACGGGGCTACTGATGTTCATTAACTGCAGAGAGATTCCGTAATATCTGCTTCACAGCAACACATCGAGCAAAAATAAAACTTGGATTCACACAAACATAACGAGCGGAAGAAAGTTGTTGTGCTCACTTCCCGCTCTCCGTATCCAATAGCGGTGTAGCCAACCTTAGAGAACCAGAAAAACGCCCAGGAGTGTAAAAGCGACCGTATTTTATGAATATAAAACCGTAAGGTTCGATATTAGTCTGCTAGAGTACACCCGTGACGTTTCAGCGCTATGTATAGATTATAAACGATTTTCTTACTGAATGTAAAATTGTTACGTCATTCTAAAGCGGGAAGATATTTTCCGGAACGGCGTTCCGGCCCGTTCCGGTCCAACTAAACCACTGATTATAAGTCTACATGAAAACCTTCACAAGAACAAAACAACGTAAGTTAGATACGAATGCGAGAAAGAACCGCGAGTGTCACAGGTACGCGCAAATTACACTGCAAGATATCAGCAGTTGACGGAGCTTCTCGGATGTCTCCGACCGCGGCTTGGCTTCCTTGTTGCAATCAGCGGGCAAGGACCAGCCGAGTTAACTGTTGGGTCTAGCATCTCTGCCATACCCTTCAGTATTGAGATCTGGTCGGTGCTTGGGCCTGGCAACGACCAAACGGATGAGCGCTCCTAAACAGTTGGCGCGCTTCGCCTTCTCAGACAGTTCACAGCAACTTACTATAAAATTTCCTGAATTATTAAAGAATAGGTCGCCTCCGTAGCGTAGCGGTCAGCATGGTTAGCTGCCGCCCCGGAGGTCCTGGGTTCGATTCCCGGTTCTGCCACGAAATTTGCAAAGTGGTATGAGGACTGGAACGGGGTCTACTCAGCCTCGGGTGATCCAAATGAGTAGAGGGGGTTCGATTCCCACCTCAGCCATCCTCGAAGTGGTTTTCCGTGGTTTCCCACTTCGTCTTCGGGCAAATGCCGGGATGGTACCTACTGTCAGGCCACGGCCGCATCCTTCCCTCTTCCTAGCCTATCCATCCCAATCTTCCACCCCTTCCCATCCCTCATGAGGCCCCTGTTCGCTTTGCAGGTGGGGCCGCCTGGGCGAAGTGCTGATCACACCTCCCCAGTTGTATCCATCCCGTCCAGATGTTCCAAGCTCCAGGACACTGCCCATAGAGGCGGTAGTAGTGAGTTCCCTCGCTAAGTCCGTGGGAACCACCAACCTAGAGGGTAAATTGACTAAATAAAAAAATAAAAAATAAATAAATTAAAGAATAAAATTATGACCGCCTATAGACCTACATATAAAAGGAAACGTACAGCTTTTATTACTAAAATAATAATTACGGTATTAATTGTTTGTCTTCAATTAATCTGGTCGTTGTGCAACACTGCAATCTTATTACCAGCCTAATAAGCAAATATATTTGCCATAATGGCAAATTGTGTAAATCCGTATTGATTGAATAATTAAAAAACACTTACGTTATATATTCGCCGAATCAATACTAAAATAGTACATTATGCAACGACTGTTTATGTTCGACGATAATTAGTATAACTATTTTATGTTCGAACATAAATATTCATAAATATCTGTCGAAATTTCGCCAGTTTTATGTACTGTACAGAGCGCATGAGACGCAGAGAATGCCTTGTATTGACCATGGCCTCCTTGATTACCGTACTATGACACTAGGCCAGGCAGTGCAATTTAAATTAGAAGGCCATGGAACTCAGCGCATCTAATTATCTAATTGGTCAAACAACTGTTTCTTGAGCTCTGCTTGGTGGGAGAAACTGTTTCATAATTAAAAATAGTGTTATAATGAGCCTCATTATCGTACAGTTTTCTGACATATTTATAATAGCCAGGGTCGACCATAAAACACTTAAATGTCTATATTTTATAGGCTATGTGTACATGTTTCGAAACACGTTGGTTTCTTCATGAGCACATTAATAGAACTTATCCTAAGTATACTTAAACTAAGTAAATGGATATCCTTACATTAAGTTTTAATAAATAATTAATAAAAAACCATTGATCATCCTTTAAAAATATCTACTGTATGGAAAATTTGTATTATAGGCAATTACAGGTTTTACCCAATAGTAATAATAATCCTCGTTTGCCATATATCTTGTTCAAATAACTAGTACGAGTCTTAATCCTTTGTAAATATCTATGAAAATTTGTATTTGTGATGTCATCACATCAAAGCAAAGCTACAAAATTTACTAGTTATTTTGAATATGACGTTATCAGATGAGGAACAATACAAATTCCATTTTCTTAGTTTAAGTATACTTAGGATGAGATCTATTAATGTGCTCATGATGAAACCAATAAGTCTCGAAACATGTACACATAGTCTATAAAATATATACAATTAAGTGTTTTTAGTATTGATTTGGCGATTATATAACATAAGTGTTTTATAATTATTACCAGCCGCCATTGCCCGACACCAGGTCCCTTGTAATCAATAAGCAATGGGCCCGGTAATCAAAGAACAGGGTGAGCATCACCTTTCCAATGGATGGTTGGCTCTTGAGCTTCTTGGGACGATGGATGACACCAGCTTTCATCAGCTGAAAAAATGCGCTCCAGGATCATGTTGCCTTCAACATTGTAACGCATCAGGTGCTGCAGACAAACAGCAATCCGGTGTGCCTTTTGTTCGGCATTCCAAGCGTGGGGTATCGCTGCAGCAACCCCCTCAAACGGAAACATTTTGATCACCCCTTATAGTAGTTTTCTTGCATTTTTCTAATAGTTTCGTTTACGATGGAGTTGGCCTGGTTTGCTATGCCGCTAGTCTTGTCTTTTCATCAAAGACTGGAGTCCTATTGATCATTTACAGAGTTTTGAATAGGATGACTCAACTCCGCTATAAAGTTGAAGTGTCTTTAAAGCAATGTCATGCTCTACTTTAGCTTGTCCGACCTGAAATACCGCAATGCTCTTGTTTAACATTATACAGATCAATGGTCGAGCTCTGACACGCACGCTACCTCCCTGCCTGATTCTAGGACGATGACACGCGGCCCGCACATTGCAACACAGAATGCGCCAACAATTAACTTAGGTCGCTGCAAAACATAACTTTTTTCTCGCCAGAAAATAGGCAGCCCTGAAAATAAGAAAAAAGAAACAATCTTTGGTTAAAACTAAGAAAGGTGTGTTTGATTAAGGGAGTTAGTTCAGATAAATACCTGAAATAAAAATAAAAATAAAAAAATTTCAAATTATTTTTAAAGATATAACCCTGCCTTTCTTGTTTCTCAAAACAAGCAATGAAATAAATTGGAAAACAATTCAAAGTAGGAGTAAAGATTCAAGGAGAAATAATTTCAACTCGGAGATTTGATGACATTTTCATCATAGCCGACACACCAGAGGATTTGAATGAGTTTTTAAATGGTAGGCCTATGTACTCTGTGTTGAGAAAAGAATTCATGATGGAAATGAATAAATGTAAAACAAAAATATTCGATTACAGCTGAAAGAAATCAGGAAACCTCTATTGACATCAAATTGGCAGGTGAAAAGTTGAAGGAAGTAGGAGACTTCTCTTACTTAGAAAGCAAAATAACCAGTGATTACGAAGGAAAGAGGATGTAAAAAGTAGGTTGGCTAGGGCAAGGAAAGCTTTTCTACAGAAAAGAAATCTGTTGACATCGAATATCGATTTAGGTATTAGGAAGTCATTTTTGGAAGTCTTTGTCTGGAGCGTTGCGCTATATGGAAGTGAAAGTTTGACTATTGGTGCAGCAGAAAAGAGAAGAATTGAAGCGTTTGTAATGTGGTGTTACAGGAGAATGATGAAGATCAGATGGGTAGATAGGGTTACAAACGAAGAGGTATTAAGACGAGTGGGTGAGGAGAGATGTTTCTGGCGACTGCTAATGAAGTGAAGAGATAGGTTGGTAGGACACATACTAAAACACCCAGGAATAGCAAGCTTAGTTATGGAAGGAATAGTCGAGGACAAGAACTGCAAGAGTAGACCAAGGTTAGAATATCTTAAACAGATTGTCTCGGATTTGGGGTGTGGTAGCTATGTAGAGACGAAACGATTATCACAGGACAGGGAGGCACGGAGAGCTGCATGAAACCAGTCAAAAGACTGAAGGCTCAAACACACAACATATTATTTGCGTCGTCGAGTTCATATTGTGTTTCTATTACTAATTCCATTAAGCTTTAGAATTTCTGAGAATAGAATGCAATTGAATCGGCCAATCAAGTGCGTATATGTCCTTTAATTTAGATAAATACCACAGTGGCTTCTCCAATTAAAATATTGATGTGAACAGGTGTGTATCGCAGAAAATCTTTTCGGAGGGTCCTGAATCCATGAATATAAATTTGGCAGTATAAATACATTTACAAAAATCTTGACCCAACATGAATTTTTATGTATCGCAATAAAAATTTTACTCATATATTAATTAAATGAATACTAAAATTCAGAAATTTTTCTAGTTGTTTTCGTATCTTGTGAGGCATTTCACCTAGGAACACCATGATCCCGCTGATGAGCCTATCTTGTTGTTCCTAGGTGAAACCCCATACAAGACCTAGAAATAACCGTGAGCTTTAATTCCTTGGCTGTGAAAGCCAATATACTATAAATCAATACTGCTGAGAGCAGGGCCTATAAAATTTACTAAGGTAGATAATATCCACACAATTCAACAAGAAGTTTCGACGAACTAAACAGCCTACTTTTCTTAAAATGTAAGATTCATGCCAATGATTAATCTATAATGAATAATGACGAAATTAAGTTGGTTATATCGAAATTTCTAATTAGTTCGAAATATACCTGGCATAATTTAGCCTAATAGAGCACTACAGTTGGCAGCCCTGGTGACTGATATATTCTCAGTTCCATCGATACACATACAAAATTTGGTTGATGTCAAATGGATAGCATGGACGTTACATGCAGCTAGTCATTGGATCTATCAGCGCGCGTTAAATCATGTTGGCAACAATGTCATGCATGTGTTGGTCAGAAATAATCTGAAATATTATAATCTATTGTTGTGCCAATTTTGGATGAAATCCATTTGTTAGTATAGAAGTTACATGTAATTAAAAATTGAAACTATCAGAAAGCTTAGAATCATGTTGGCAGCACTGAGGTATATTAGTTACTCCAAATTAATCTAGAATGGCAGGTACTATACGTGTGCAAAGTTTAGAGATGTTGGCTTGCATACTTTCTGATATATTGATACTAGGGTAAACATATAGAGACAGCATTTATTAACAGTTGGCTGGCCTGGTTACTCTTAAGAATACCCTTTGTCATATCTGTTTACGTACACATAGTACATACGAAATTTGGTTGACATCCAATTGATAGTGTAGAACTTACAGTATATGCATTAAAAATGGACTTATCGGCTGGCTTAGAATAATTTTGGCAACACTGTCATGTATGGCCACCTGGAAATTAAACTGAAATTTTATTATATATTTGTGTGCCAATTTTGGAATAACGCCCATGCATACCTTCCAAGAATTCCAACATGGAGCTAAACTTTCAATTGCGATTTTTCAGCAATTGGTAGCAGTGACATCATTTTCGAATATGGCCTTGAGATATTCAGGCATAGATCTTTACTCATACCAAATTTGGTTTCGATTGCTGCAGCCGTTTAGGAGTTGATAGGAGGGGTGGGGGGTGGACACACACACAAACAGACAGACAGACACACATTTGCCCGGATCGATCTCATAAGTCTACTTTTCCCTAATTTTTGCAAAATGTGAAAAGTAGGCTAAAAATTCGAAACAACAATTTGAGAAAGGAATATCTATGCAATAAAAAAACCATAATATTGAGAGTAATATCTTCTCATTACAGAACCAATTTGCAGCTATTTATTTATTTATTTATTTACTTATTTATTGAGGTTTTAAGGGGCGGAACAGCGAGATCATCTGCCCCTAACCAAATTGTAATATTGGTAGCTATTTAATTTCTAAATGTCTAAAAATTGAGGAATTATTAATTATTTATTTATTATTATTATTATTATTATTATTATTATTATTATTTATCGTATGGCTTTTAGTGCCGGGAGTGTCCGAGGACATGTTCGGCTCGCCTGAGTCTGTAGCTGCTTCCAGCGGACGCCCTTAGGGTGAACTACAAGTTCCGTTCAATTACATGTAGTTCTAACTTTCGCTACCAGATATCAATGACACCTAGTGGTGAACGTTGGAACATTGATAGAGCATTCCGACGAAATCTAACCTAACAATTTAGCTTCACACAAGTTTAGTCTGTGGAATGATCTTTTACACGCCATAAATCTATGACATGGGACCGCCGGCTTTTCTTCCCCTCCGAAGGAAGGCATACTGAAGGATTTATAACTCTCTTAAAAAATCCAACGTCTTCGGTCGGGTTTGAACCCACTATCTTGGGAACAGCAGTACAGCATTACAATTTTAATATCTGCAAATATACAACATGAGCACAATTCTGAAACAAAAACACTGAATTGAAAAATAAAAATAAAAATAAGAATGTGCTTATTGCCGGTTGTTATTAATCTCTGAGTATAAATGATATCTCAGAATGAGGATAGAGCTGTTGGACAAAAGGAGAGGAGAGGAAAAGGAACCGAAAGGAAAAGTAAGGGAGGAGAGGAAAGGAGAGGAGAGGAAATGGAACGGAAAGGAAAAGTAAGGGAGGAGAGGAAAGGAAAGGAGAGGAGATGAAAAGCAACGGAAATGGAAAGGAGAGGAGAGGAAAAGGAACGGATATGGAAAGGAGAGGAGAGGAAAGGAAAGAAGAGGAAAGGAAAGGAGAGGAGAGGAAAGAAACGGAAAAGGAAAGGAAAGGAGAGAAGAGATGATGATGATAATTGTTGTTTTAAGGGGCCTAACATCATGGTTATCGGCCCCTGATGGTTTGGGTGATCGTGAAGATGAAAATGAAAAGCGAACTTAAAACTAAAACTAACTACTAACCTACAAACTAGAAGAAGAAATGGAAAAATAAAGGAGAGTAAGGCAAATAAAAGGACAGAAGGAAAAGAAATGCCTTCAACCCTCGGAGAAGGCGGACTGAGGGACTTGGAAGGAAGGAGAGCCATGAAAGGCATATAGGAAAGTGAAAGAGGAGAGGGTCCGCCCCAAAGGTAAGGGACAAAAGGGAAAAACGGACCCAGTTCAGGAATCCCTCGGGGTTGATAACTCCCGAACTCACCAGCCGTGAGCCCCTGAGGGTGTAGCATTATCTAGGGTGCACCAGAAGTGGTGGGGCTACACACACCCTGTCTCCTTAAGGGCCTAGAGCACAAGGCAGGAGGTAAAAGGAAGAGAAAAAGAAGGCTGACCCCTCGCAGAAGGAGGGTATCAGAAAAGATGAGACAAGCGCCAATTAAGGCGGGAAAGGAAGAGACTCCCTAGGCCTCGGATACCCTAATACCGTCGGACTCAGAAGAGAACAAGAGTTGACCAAGTGAGGTCGACAGGAAAGAAGACAGAGAGGAGCCCGGCACAAGTAAGTGGAAGCAATGCCGGACTCAGCTGGGGCCCCGTGGTCGCCAACCCACGCCCACAAGATGTGAGACCCTGGGGGAAGGAAAGAAGAGGAAAGGGAAAGGAGAGACAAATGAACGGAAAAGGAAAGGAGCGCAGAGGAAAAGGAACGGAATTGGAAAGGAGAGGAGAGGAAAAGGAACGGAAATGGAGAGGAGAGGAGAGGAAAGGTATGAAGAGGAAAATGAAAGGAGAGGAAATGAGAGGAAAAGGAACGGATAAGGAAAGGAGAGGAGAGGGAACGGAAAAGGAAAGGAGAGGAGAGGAGAGGAGGGGAAAGGAAAGAAGAGGAAAAGGAAAGGAGAGGAGAGGAGGGGAGAGGAAGGGAAAGCAAAGGAATGGTAAAGGAGAGGAGAGGAAAGGAAAGAAGAGGAAAATGAAAGGAGAGGAACGGATAGAAAAAGGAACGGAAAAGGCAAGGAGAGGAACGGAAGAGGAAAGGAGAGGAGAGGAGAGGAAAGGTGAGGAAAGAAGAGAAAGAAACTTACGTGAGCTTAGTTCATACTGTAGCTTGAAATCAAAGAAGTCTTGTGCCTTATTGATTGCACAAGGGAAACGCACGATAGTTCAAGGAGGACTTCCGTTCTGAGAAATGCTACAGAAAAGTTTTATGAGTTTTGATAATTTCTTTTATGTTGATTGAGTTGTCTTCGTGCTTTGATCTACGGAGCATCGAGTATATTCAATTACCAGGAATGTTATTTAATGAACGACACAACTTGGACTTACACAATAGATTTTGATGAGACCTCTACTAGCTTCGAATTCTGTGTTAACTAAAATGTTCATTTTTCAGTGTTGCCACATTGACACTTAATATTGCTCATTTTCAGTCGGTCAACAAAATATAATCCCAATTACTGGGACATGCGAAAAACTAAAACGGAAAAAAGAAAAAAAAATCTGATTGAATATGCAGGTTGGAAGAAGAAGGATATGTAAGAAATGAACATCACTGATCTAGACATCCGCAACAGAACCACTTCTCTCTATATAGGCCTATATAAAAATGAAAATTTGTCTGTTTGTTCTGAATTTCCACGGAAATTTGAGTTATTAACGCGTTTCGGACTGGTTTATGACGGTTGCGCGCAAAAACAAAACTTTTGTCTGTCTGTCTGTTTGTTTGTCTGTGTACATCTTTGCACGTGCATCACTCGAGAACGGCTGAGTGGATAAACGAAAAATTTGGTACAAATGTCCATCAGAGGCACGAAAGAAATCATTGATGTAACTCTTCTTCACACCTCTCATTAAAGGGGGCCTAGCCCCTTTAAAAAAATCACGCTGAAATGGGCGTAGAAAGACGAGACAGAGCTTATTTTCAGCGTCTCAATGTGAGAAACAAGACTCGGAGGCCCTAAAAACCACATTTTAAGATCCTAAAACCAATAGTTTTTGAGATATACCCAGAAAACTAATTTCATTTATTAAGCTATTGAAAGAGTGCAAGCCGGTAACCATGGCAACACAGTCTCAGGAGTCCGTCTATTTCTGTAAGACGCAATGCCATTCCATTTATTATATTACTGTGAACGTTCGCAAACGGCTATAAGGTAATCACGGAACCAACTTAAGCTGTAAAATTCATCAATACGTATATAATGCGCTTAAGGGGGTCAAGGGGTACTCTTGAATTTTTTCACGTTATTTACACGGGCGGGTGTGGTACTAAAGGTCTATTATATCCCTATCCCTATATTATTAAATTATTATTATGATTATTATTATATTATGGCATACAAGGACGAGACAAAACTCATTTTCAGCCCCTCGGTGGCTACTATATTTTAAGGCTCTAAAACCACATTTCTGAGATATTCCCAGAAAACTAATTTCATTTAATAAACTAATTAATAGATGACGAATACAGAAGAAGACCAAATCAGGAGCTATATAGATATACTGAGAAAATCACAGATGAGGCCAGGAAGAGACGTCTGGCTTTCTACGGACATGTCTCATGGATGAACCCAACAACACTAACCAACCGGCTTCTCAACTACTGGGGGAATAGAAAGAGAGTGACACCGTCGCTAACAGTAGTTAAGAAGGATATCCAAGAACTGAAGATAATGAAAAGTGATATTAGAAGCCGATCACATCTCAGAAAGATACTTAAACAGAAGATTTTTCAGGACAGACCACCCTGTAAGAAAACCGGCATCATCAGGATAAAAGAGAGAAAGGAGAAACATAGCCAGAGAATGCGCGAATATTGGTCAAACATCAAGTCCCTCGCCAAGCTGAAAAGTTGAACGTCGTGGTCCTTAGCTGGCCCATCCAAAAGAAGAAGAACAAGAAGAAACTAATGAAGTAATGCAAGCCGGTAACCATGACAACGGTAGTCCTATCACAAGAGGTGACATCTAACTTTCCATCTATTTCTGTAAGAAGCAATGCCATTCAATTTATTAAATTTCTGTGAAAGTTTGCAAATGGCTATAAGGTTATCGTGGAATCAAACATAGACAGTAAAATTCAACAATGCGATTAAGGGGGTCAAGGGGTACCCTAGAATTTTTACACGTGACTTACACGTGCGATATGTTGTACAGAAGGTCTATTATATCTCCAACAGTCAACATTATTTTCAAAAATTCCAGGATTGGAATAGTGTCTTTTGCAGCTTTTGGGAATTTGGGCCATTGGAGGCTAAAAATCCCGAGTGTTCATGCACCACAAGCCTTTATAATTTATTAAAGGGGTGTTTCTGGGGATGGGGACTTTCCTCACCGGTAAGGGTCAGTTTTAGTTTGACATATATTGCGTTTCGTCTACGAGGTTTTCAATATTATTATCACGTCAGGAAGTACACGTTAGGTGAATTTAGTTTGAGAGCCAGAAACAGCGACCAAGAAGAATCATATTTTTGTCGACAAATGGGTTCATCGTAAAGATGATTTTGTTTGATACTGTGTGGTTGATATATCTTTATGTTTATGTACGCCTATAATTCATGTTCGGGTGCTTGGAGCATCGTAAAATTAGGTATTATAACCATGAGTCAATACACCAATCGTTTAGAAAACTCTTCAACGCACTTCTCATAGAAGGGTGGGTATAAGGAACAACTTTTCAATATACATGCTAAAATAGGCGAACAATAAAAATTATCCTAGAAGGGCGACCAAAAATTATGTTGCGCTTCTCAATGTGTGACACAAAACTAGGGAGTCTATAAAAGGTCTCTGATAACCACATTTTATGACCCTTAAATTAACAGTGTCTGCGATATTCCCAGAAAACTAACTTCGTTCTGATAAACATATGGAAGAATGACAAGGCCCTAACCATTGCAACTGTAGCTCCTTGATAACGCCTGGTTATTAATACCAAAGACCGTTCGAAGAGCGGGTACTTCTGCTAGTTCAGAAATAAGATACACACATTTGCGAGGTTCCTAGAGCCAGAAACAGCGACCAAGAAGAAACAACATTGGACAGCTGAAAAGAAGGAAGCTGTGAGCTAGAGAATGAAGGAATACTGGCACCAAAGAGAACTGAAATCATGAGTTATTCACGTGGTCCTTAGTTGACCAAAATCTATTATGATTATGATACAGGTTGTTTATATTTAAACTTGCACTACTAGCAAGCCCCCCCGGAAAAACGAGTGATCGTAGGACAATGAAACGGTGCGGAAACCTTTGGCAGGACATGTGGAAGAGACATAACGAATAAGGCCGCTCCTACATTGGAAGCGGAATTTCTCCCGACCAGACCAGACCAGACGGTCTGAGCGGGTCTGGTCGAGTCAGAAGAAAACTAACACATGACGCACCGTCCGCCCTCCTACACTGGAGCCAGTGCTCGCTCCGGGGAGGGTAGTCTGGTGTGGACTGGTCTGACAGCAATCAAACAGGTTTGTTTTTTCTTCCAGTTGCATGGAAGCTTCTGGTGGTGCTGGTGCGTTCTAACATCATTGAACTTGGTTTTTGTGTGGATAATAATAATATCGTATGGCCTCGGGTGCCTGGTGCAAGCTTTGCTATTTGACACCCAGAGCATCAGGGGCGGCGCAAGACATAAGCGAACTACGCGGCCGCGGGTGGCGCCGTGAGACGGGGGGCGCCACGGCGCGCCGAAATATCTAGTTAGGGGCGCCCGGAGCTAGTTTGTAATGTTGTAAACATTACGAATTCTAATTTTTACAACATTAACAATCTTTAATGTTTATATTATAAACAATGTAACCAGATAACATAACCATTCTGTTTATGTGTCGTCTTTTCACGTTTACTTTACTATTTCACTAACAAACAAAACGAAATAATATTTGAAAAATTCAGCATAACCATTTTACGGGTGATGCTACTCATGAAACAAACTTAGAACTACAGTATTACGGAGTCGGTCGAAGTATGACTGCTCGCCATTCACGAAAGGGAGAACACCCCTTCCACTAATGCCTTTGACTCGTCCGCGTGACTCATACTTCTCTTGTCTTTATCGGTTCAGTAGCTCAGTATCTCCTTGCTCAGTATTGCCAGCTAGCTGACAGCCTTCACTCATCTTTGTAGTTTGTAGTGTGTTGATGTGTTGACGTAAGCTGCACTGTGTTATTGCCCCTTCTTATACATGAGGAGATGATTTCTAGACACACGAAATGTCCAGTAATAAAAAGCCATCAGGTGCATTTCACCGTAAAAAAGTTGTGGCATTCTAAAGAAGATGAGAAGCAATCTAAAGCGCTGAAAAGGTTTTTTGCGCTTTTGACTTCATCGTCATGTGCAAAAATGATCGACGAAACAACTAAGTTAACTGAATCCGTTCATAACGAAGAGGATGACAACCAGATACCAATATCAGACCTGCCTGGACCAATCAATGAGTGAAGAACCCCTCCAAAAAGTAAGTGTAACTGTAAATAATTTTGAGTTATATTTTTTTGCTAATGACTCTAAATGCCTAAATTAATTTAATCTAAATTGATGGGCATTTGTATAAACAATTTACCCTTATAACGTAAATTAGAATAATATTATTGATTTAGTAGCATTACTTTACTGAATACTGTCATAATTTATTTAAACTTTATAGCACTAAACCTTAAGTAGTATTAATTTATACTTAAGTTGTTTATTTAGAAAATAAATTTAGGAATTAAGGGTAGCTTTAGAAGATATATTGGTGCTTAAGTATACTTGGCCAACAGCTATTTTTATTGCAGGTTGAGGATCTGACAGTGACTACAGGAACACCATTGGCACTACCAATTGGCTATGACATAACCGGGACCGAAGGTGTTGACGAGGATTCATCAGAACTTACAGACCTGGCGTCCACAGGTCAACACGCCATTGAAACTGAACCTGTAAGTTTATGTTGATACAATACAATGGGTTATTTAATAGGTATTTCTTTAAGAATTACAATTTACAATAGTGTACATTGAATCTTAGTTAACGGAGTACAGGTTTTGTTAAAATATACCTAGTAATCGATAGTTAGTTTAGCCTCTTTTAGGTTGAGGGAGGAAAGAAGGCAGAGGAGGAAAAAGGGCACCTTATAATTTTTGTATTAAGGGGAGACTGTACCTTTTCCGATTCAATGCTTTTTAATGAAGATTTCTTCGAAGTATAAGTACATATCAAATAAAACAACTGAACCTACTATTCCAAATTTTTATATACTTATTAACTTACTACATCCATATCTTCCTGATAAACGAAAATTGTTACAAAAGTTTATACATACTACTTATTTTTACAGTTTACAAATGTTCAATGTTTTTCTGATCATTTTTAGCCTACTTTCGATTTTTGCAAAAAATGAAAGTAGACTTATGAGATCAACACAGGGCGAAAAAAGTGTGTCTGTCTGTGTGTGTGTATGTGTGTGTGTGAGTCTGTGTGTGTGTGTGTGTGTGTGTGTGAGTGTGTGTGTGAGTCTGTGTGTGTGTGTGTGTGTGTGTGTGTGTGTGTGTGTGTGTGTGAGTGTGTGTACTCTGAATGTCTGTCCCCCCCTATCAATTCGAACACGGTGAATGCGAATTGAACGAAATTTGGTACAAAGGTAGCACTAGCAAAGGACACCTCAGTGTCATGTTTTATATCGCCGCCATCTTGACGGAAACGTAATGGCGGTCACACAAATGTTCAAAGCTTAAATCAAATTACGACTAACCTAAACATCCTATCTCTACCAAATTTTGCAACAACATACCTTTATGGGGGGAGCATCCTTTGACGATGCCAATAGGTCATCAGCGTAATAGTTCGCGGATGGTGGGCATCTTTGTGTGAAAATCGATTCCCCCTATAAATTCGAACACGGTGCAACCGAATGGAACAAAATTTGGTACTGAGGTAGAAGTAACAAAAGGCACCTCAGTGTCATGTTTTATATCGCCGCCATCTTGACGGAAACGTAATGGCGGCCACACAAATGTTCAAAGCTTAAATCAAATTACGACTAACCTAATCATCCGATCTCTACCAAATCTTGCAACAACATACCCTTATGGGGGCAGCATCCTTTGACCAAACTAATAGGTCATCAGCGTAATAGTTTGCGGATGGCGGCCATCTTTGTGTGAAAATCAATTCCCCCTATTAATTCAAACACGGTGGAACCGAATGGAACGAAATTTGGTACAGAGGTAGCACTAGCATAGGGCACCTCAGTGTCATTTTTTTATATCGCCGCCATCTTGACGGAAACGTAATGGCGGCCACACGAATGTTCAAAGCTTAAATCAAATTACGATTAACCTAATCATCCGATCTCTACCAAATTTTGCAACTACATACCTTTATAGAGAGAGCATCCTTTGAGCAATCTAATAGGTCATCAGCGTAATAGTTTGCGATTGGCGGCCATCTTTGTGTGAAAATCGATTTCCCCTATTAATTCGAACACGGTGCAACCGAATGGAACGAAATTTGGTACAGAGGTAGTACTAACAATAGGCTCCTCAGTGTCATGTTTTATTGCGCCGCCATCTTGACGGAAACGTAATGGCGGCCACACAAATGTTCAAAGCTTAAGTTAAATTACGACTAACATAACCATCCGATCTCTACCAAACTTTGCAACAACATACCTTTATGGAGGGAGCATCCTTTGACCATTCTAAAAGGTTATTAGCCTAATAGTTTGCGGATGGCGGCCATCTTTATGTCAAAATTGATTCCCCCTATTAATTCGAACACGATGGAACCGAATGGAACGAAATTTGGTACAGAGGTAGCACTAGCAAAGGGCACCTCAGTGTCATGTTTTATATCGCCACCATCTTGACTGAAACATAATGGCGGCCACACGAATGTTCAAAGCTTAAATCAAATTACGATTAACCTAATCATCCGATCTCTACCAAATTTTGCAACTACATACCTTTATGGAGGGAGCATCCTTTGACCAATCTAATAGGTCAATCGCCTAATAGTTTGCGGATGGCGGCCATCTTTGTGTCAGAATCGATTCCCCCTATTAATTCAAACACGGCGAAACCGAATGGAACGAAATTTGGTACAGAGATAGCACTAGCAAAGGGCACCTCAGTGTCATGATTAATATCGCCGCCATATTGACAGAAACGTAATGGCGGCCACACAAATGTTTAAAGCTTAAATCAAATTACGACTAACATAACCATCCGATCTCTACCAAACTTTGCAACAACATACCTTCATGGAGGGAGCATCCTTTGACCAATCTAATAGGTCATTAGCCTAATAGTTTGCGGATGGCGGCCATCTTTATTTCAAAATTGATTCCCCCTATTAATTCGAACACTGTGGAACCGAATGAACGAAATTTGGTACAGAGGTAGCACTAGCAAAGGGCACCTCAGTGTCATGTTTTATATCACCGCTATCTTTACGGAAACGTAATCGCGGCCACCCAAATGTTAAAAGCTAAAATGTAATTACGACCAACCTAATAATCTAGTCTCTACCAAATTTTGCAACACCATATCTTTATGTGGGAAACATATTCTGACCAAACTGCAAGAACATCAGCCCAATAGTTTGCAGATAGTGGCCAAGTATGTGTGCAAATCGATTCCCCCGATCAATTCAAACACGGTGAAACCGAATTGAACGAAATTTGGTACAGAGGTAGCACTAGCAAAGGGCACCTCATATTCATGTTTAATATCCCTATAGCACGTTGTATTTCAACAAGCTACTACAACCAACATTCAATCATACTCCTTGAAAAGGACAAAGAGTTATAACAATACCCATGCATTTAGGAGAAAGTAGGCTATATGTTCTTTACTGAACATCTTGTTTAGAAATAAAAATATTTTTTGAAAATAGAAATATTTATTAATATTAATAACATTTTGGTTTAATGTACTCAACAATTACCCATAATATTATGAATGCAAAGTTTAAGGTCTCTATGTATTACGGCTTTTAAACTATGTATAGATCAAGGTAAAAGTTTGAAGGTCGGTGGTTTATTTGCAGAAACTGAGCGCAGAAACGTCATCAGTTTTTTAAAATGACTGTGGATAATGGCCACCTAAAATAAACGATGATGTACGAAAAATCTTGTTGAGCGAGGACCACAGCAGGTCACAGACAAATAATTTCCTGTGGACCTTAAAGGTAGGCGATTTTCCTCAAAGCATTACACAAGGAAGCTTTGCAATGGAGAGCAAGTCCGCAGGATTAGGTAAATATATTCCATATTGAAAAACGCAGTTTTTTGTTTCGCTTCCATACTTTTTGAAAATGATAATTCTCTTCTTGCTGGTGGCCAAGGGTATTCTGACTAGCAAAACTTGAACAAAACTTTGACCAGTCATGCATGATAAATCCCCTATTCTTATTCAAAACTGCAAATGTTGGCGCGAACTCTCTTTACGTTTAAGTTTTAAAAAAACTATTGGCGAGGAAAATTTAAGACTTATTCGTGCTGAAACTGAACATTGGAATCAAGTTCTAAAACGCCTACTCTGTATTGTACAATTTTTGGGAACTCAGGGATTGGCCTTTAGACGGAAAAAGACACCCTATTTGAACGTAATAATGGAAATTTCTTAAAACTGGTAGAACACATAGCTTAATTTGATGTTTTTATGGCTGAACATTTGAGAAGAATAAGTTCAAAAGGAACATACGTACACTACTTGAGCAAGAGTATCCAAAATGAGTTTGTTAGTTTCTTGTCGGTCAAGATTCAAGCTAACATTTAACAACAGATACAGCAAGCATCGTACTATTCTATTATATTAGACTGTACTCCAGACATTAGCCACACAGAGCAAATGACTCTTGTTGTAAGATTTGTACAAATTTTAGCAAATGAGGATATTTCAATAAAGGAACATTTTTTGTACTTTATTCCCATTACAAATTCTTCAGGTGAAGGCCTCACAGAGGTATTGCTCAAACAGTTAGAAGCACGAGGCATTCCTTTAACAGCCATGAGAGGCCAGGGGTACGACAATGGTTCCACAATGAAGGGAAAACATGTTGGAGTCCAGAAGTGAATCCTTGATTTAAATTCTAGAGCTTTTTATGTACCGTGTGGGAACCACTCCTCTAACTTGGTCATTAATGATGCAGCTCTGTCGTGCAACATTGCTGTGGACTGTTTCAGTACTATCCAAGAAATATTTAATTTTTTCCCCAGTTCTACTCAAAGATGGAATATTTTGCTGAAACATGTTTCAAATCTGACAGTAAAACCACTCTGCAATACTAGATGGGAAAGTAGAATTGATGCATTGTTGCATTTGAGGTACCACATTGAAGAAGTGTATGATGCCTTATATGAAGCTTCTCAAGATCAGAAACTTGACGCATTTGGTAGGAACACTGCCGTAGGACTAAAAATAACTGCAAAACTTCACGTTTCTATGCTGCTTAGTGACATGGCATGAGATCCTGCATAAAACAAATATGGTTAGTAAACTGTTGCAAACAGTCACAAATGACCTACAAAGTTCAATGGATGTCATTAAAAGTGTAAAGTCATTTCTGGAAAAGATGAAATCAGATCAAGGACAAAACAGCGTCATTACAGATGCAAAAGAACGTGTAGAAAAAATCGAGGTTGATGCTAACTTTGAAAAAGGAACCCTACTTCGGCCAAGAAAAGTTAAAAAAAAAAAACAATTCTCCTATGAGAGTGAAGATGAAGCTGTACGTTCTGGAATAAAATGCATTTAAAGTTAACTACTTCTTTGTCGTACTTGACACAGCAATATCCCCATTAAGGGAGAGATTTGAGCGAATGGAACACCATAGTGAAAGTTAGAAATTTCTTTATAACATTGCTAGCTTCGAGAATAATTTGAACGAACAAGAGTTGAAGAAAGCCTGTAAGCAACTTCAAACCGTTTTGAGTGATGGAGGAGACTGTGATATGAACGGAGAAGATCGGTTCGAAGAACTGCAAATTTCTTCACCAATGCTACCCCCTGGACGCCACCCAGCTGGAGCCTTGTCTGTTATAACCAAACGTGTTTATGTGGACATTTTTCCAAATGTTTTTGTTGCATTGAGGATTCTGCTAACGCTCCCGGTATCAGTGGCCAGCGGAGAAAGAAGCTTTTCGAAGCTAAAACTTATAAAAACATACTTGCGATCAACTTTAAGCCAAGAGCACTTGAGTGAACTAGCTACTTTGGCCATTGAAAAAAAAAAAATCCTCTCTGCGCGCCGGAAGCGGAGATAGATTTCACCGGGCAAACTAGGGGATAGGCTATAATAGGCAAAATATGCAGGTTTTCGTAGAACGATCAGACCTCATTTATTGCGAAAAAGTATTTTACAATGTAATTGGAGCTCAATTAACTTTTTTTTCGTCTTACTATGCATATTTTTAACATTTTATTGTGTTAGGGGGACGGTAACCTTCTTGTCATTTGGGGTCCATTTTTAGCCTACTTTCGATTTTTGCAAAAAATGAAAGTAGACTTATGAGATCAACACAGGGCGAAAAAAGTGCGTCTGTCTGTGTGTGTGTATGTGTGTGTATGTGTGTGTGTGAGTCTGTGTGTGTGTGTATGTGTGTGTGTGAGTCTGTGTGTGTGTGTGTGTGTGTGTCTGTGTGTGTGTGAGTGTGTGTACTCTGAATGTCTGTCCCCCCCCCCCCCCCTATCAATTCGAACACGGTGAATGCGAATTGAACGAAATTTGATACAAAGGTAGCACTAGCAAAGGACACCTCAGTGTCATGTTTTATATCGCCGCCATCTTTACTAAAACTGAATGGCGGCCACTCAAACGTTCAAAACGTAAAATCAAATAACGACTAACCAAATCATCCGATCTCTACCAAATTTGGTAACAACATACCTTCGTATAGGATGCGTCTTGTGACCAAACTACAAGGTCGTCCGCCATACCATTTCAGGATGGCGGCCGTGCGAATTATGCAAACTTTATAATCCATATCATGGGACCCACCAGTTCCGATTATCGAGCCGAGAATCGTTTTAACTGTTCTAAAGGAAGAGGCACGTTCGAAATTAAAAGTTTATTTTGTAATACTATAGTGCAGACGTGATTTTAAAAAGCTGAGCTGATTCAGTAATAAGACAAGATGGCAGCGGATAACTTGTGCCTGACTTATATTTCACTAATTTGAGTATTGCATGCAATATAGCGTACTGATACAAAATAAATAAACTTTGTATGAAATGCTTTATATATAAATAATATACTCCAGTGATGAAATCGTTTAGTATAAATCATTATTTTCTAACAAGTTCTATGTAAGTCATTTTATATAGAACGATATTCGTTGACCCAATTAGCTCAGTGGTAGAGCGTTAGCCTATCGCTCAAATGCCTATGGTTCAAACCCGGGCAGAGCTATGTTTTTTGCTTGAAATGTTATATGTTTATTGTTTTGTAATGACTCAGATGTTTTAAAATTAAGCGTTATATTGTGCATATTATGGTGTAAAATATATATTTAATTAAAACATAATTCGCCAGCAGATTTACTCGAGACATCTAGCTGCCAAAAAGGTAACTGCACGTCTACTTATTAACTTCCAGATTTTATTGAAAAGCTTCTTCTTCTGGCCGCTAGAATGCACTCGCTCTGTTAGGATTATATTGTTCGATATTTCACCAATAGATGTCACGACTAGTCTACGTGGGGCTCCATTGATTACTATACCATTGGCATTCTATGCGCATCGAATTTGAAGAATGACAAGATGATACTACGATACATTTTTACTTTTTATTTTAAAGGGTTTGTAACAGCCTAATTTGCGTTACTTGAAAATGTTATTTGAAGTAAAGAACAAAACGATTTCACATAGTAGTTTGTATACACACGTCTCTGTAGGGTCATGGAAAGATTTGTTAATTCAATTAGGGTTTTCGATTCCCGGTCAAAGCATGTGAGATTTTCGAAGTGAAATGCCATGTCCTGTGGTTCGGATTCCACGTAAAAAGGAGGTCCCGTGGCTCATAATCACAAGATTCACGGTCACGTAAAACTACAATCTTCCTTCCTTTTTTTTCAATGAGGGTTGTGAAAGCCATGCACAACCAGACGTGTAAAGACATGCCTCAACTCAAAGTTGGATGTTGCCCACGGCAGGTCGTAGATGTAATAATAATAATAATAATAATAATAATAATAATAATGTTATTGGTTTCACATCCCTTTTAACTACTGCTGCTTTTAGAGACACCGGGGTGCCGGAATTTTGGCCCGAAGGGGATCTTTAACGTGCCAGTAAATGTACTGACACGGCTCCCTCGCATTTGTGCACCCTCAAATGCCAGCTGACTGCGCCAGGATACGAACCTGCAACCTAGGGCCCAGCAAGCGAGAACGTTACCGCTGAGCCACGCAGCCAGTCCGGTCGATTATGTCTCCAGATCCATAACATTCTTGATATACTTCTTATCTTTCTTTCTTTCTTTCTTTCTTTCTTTCTTCGACGATGGTAGCAGTTTTTATCTAGGTTGTGGCGTTTGGTAGAGGTAAATCGTTTCTAAGGTCTTCATCAAAGAATAGTTCTATTATACTCTTTGATAATAACGAGTTATAACTATACTCATACATTTAGGAGAAAGTAGGCTATATGTTCTTTACTGAACATCTTGTTATTCTTGTGGTCACACCAACCGTATGCAATGTTTGGAACTGATGTGTAACTATCTAACAGTCTGTTACTTCTTCACGTCAAATTTTATCTCCCGCAGAGATGTTGGTTGATTCCTCAGTTTAGGGCTGCGACAACGCGGTCATGTAACCCCGTGTACTTTGGGTGTGTGTAGAATCTGTATGATAAACGGTGTTAATTGTGATGGCTGTATTAGTCTGTAATTCAGGTAAGGACTACAGACGGTCAATTTCAAGTAGTAGTTCCTAATGTTGGTTCCAAATATACCGTCAACGACACCTAGCTGTGAACTTGGCTACTAGATGCCACCGCAACCAGTAACTTGCAACGAACGTTGGACTTCCCCTATCAAGGAAAGCATACTGAGGGATTTTCAGCGCTCTATGAAAATCCGACGACTTCGGCCGGCTTTGAACCCGCGACCTTGGGCATAGAAGTTCAGCATGCTACCAGCTAGGCTACGTCACCGAAGCCGCTTCCCACATAGTCAGATGGAAAACTAAATGTGATCTCGTTGTCATGGCAACCTCAGATAGCTCATCCCTCATCAATTTAGAAGCGTTGTCATGGTAACCTCTGATGGCTCTTGGCATTTTCTTCTAATTCCGAAATCATTTTTCTCATCCCTTGGCGTAATGGTGGGTTGTATCAAAAATTGTTTCAGACAAAAGTGTTAGGTAATTATTAGGGAAATATCGTCCATTTTGTACGGTTTTGATATTGTGCCTATTAAGAGAGATATGATTAATGTTTCCCGAAAAACTCACTTTTTCCACCCCATTAGCCAATGGTTGGTGCTATCAAAAAACTTTTTAAACATAAATTTTTGGCACTTATCCGACACATAATATGAACTTTGAAGGGATTCGATATTTCATATATTAAGAGAGTTATAGTGATATTTCACTTTTTCGAAAAAAGACCCCCATTTTTACCCCCCTTCAACCGATTTTTCCCATTAACTATCTCGACCGAGATGTTATAGGGATACATATTATGTAAAAAATTCAAAGTGATTGGTGCAAAATTACGGCAGTTATCGTGTCCACAAGGAACTGATATATATATATATAGAAACATATATACATATCATAAATTATATATAAACTTTTGAACTGACGGTGGTTTTGGAGTCTGGGGGATGTGAAACGCGAAGCTATGTCGAAATTTTCCGGAAGTCGAAACATGGTACCCATTGCAATAGTTAGCTTTCTAATGAAATCTACCTAAAAGATTTGTTAAATGAAATGAAAACAGATTTGCTGCTTAACGAGTTTTCTAAACTGAAAGCCAGGAGAATCTCGTTTAAATTTTAAAAGATGTCAACAGTGTGCAAAAGATCAACAATAATTGTCATTCTATGTAATAATAATGACCTGTAAATAAATGTTTGGTTTGAAGTTATTTTTGGTGTATCCCTTTGCCTTTTACCTTTTGGCCATATAACGCATTTAGTAAAAAGTAGTTCCGTGAAGGACTATACAGCCTATTTTCATATATCCAACTTATGTTAATTGCCTCTATCAACATACAAAATTTCAGTTTGATTGCTGTAATAGATTCGTAGATATTGAGATCCGTTTAAATATTTCGGATGGTCGCCATGTTGGATTGTTATATGTATAGGCCATAGAGTTATGTACCATTAAAGGAAAATTATTGCGTAGCTTCATTATTCAAACTTTCACTTCGATCGCATGATTACGACACAAGAAATAAAAACTTAATTTTAAAATTCGCACAGCCGCCAACTTGAGGTTATGTAAACAATTGAACTAAATTCGATACCAGTGCATTACAATGTGTATAAACATTTCCTGTAACAGATTTCATTGCGTTTTGAACATCAAATCGCGAGAAAGGTCTATTTAAAGTTTTCAATTTCGCCTGGCCGCCATATTCGTTTTGTAGTTAACCGGATTTTGAAAGTCTTATAGATGAACTTCCAGTAGTGCCCCTTATCTCCGTACAAAATTTTAGGGTGATACCGCTAATAGTTTCAGAGATATAGAATGCCGGTGAAATATTTCGCACAGCCACCATCTTCAGGTTATGTAAACAATTGAACGAAGTTAGATGTCGGTGCGTTACAATGTGTATAAACATATACCGGTACTGTACCAAGTTTTATTGCGTTTGGTAGGTTAAATCGCGAGAAACGTCTATTTATAAGTCGACACTTCACTTGGCTGCCTTGTTGGTTTCGTAGTTACCAGGTTTTCAAAAGTCACATAGGTGTACCTCTAGTAGTTCCCTTTATCACCGTAAAATATTCCAGGGTGATATCAGTAATAGTTTCGGAGATATTGGATGCTGGTGAAATATTTCGCACAACCGCCATGTTGGATTGGTGAGATGGAACAAACTTTGAAGGGCACGGTCGGGGTCGCCCGGAATGATTCTATGAACTTACCGAGTTTCATTGAAATTGCTCCAGCCGTTTAGAAGTTATTGGGGGGGGGGGTGCACACACATACACGGACAAAAGGTGATCTCATAAGCCTATTTTTCAATATTGAAAATAGGCTAAAAATAGTAAAGGTACTCTGATGAGTATAAGGGGGGGGGGGGGGGGGGAGGAGGGGCGCCAAAATGGTCTTTGCTTACACTACAAAAAGACCTAGGGCCGGCACTGCAGAGCATAGCTTGCATGTCGAATTTCGTAGTTCATTGACTATGAAAGTCAAGGAGGTTAGATGTTAGATATCTAATCTCCTTGAACACAATAGCGCTTTCTAGTAGAGAAATGAGGAATTTTGTGCTGGCGGAAACTCCCGAGATTAATTTTGCCATTATGAACTCGGCCTACTGAATTCAAATGGGTTCTTTGACATGCCAACATCGTATGACATGCGTATCGTATTTTTGCCGCCATTTCAAAAATCACTTACCACGGTCAGGGGCGAACCTGCAATCTTGGGGTTAGTAGACCGACACGCTATCACCCACCGTGGCAAGCTATTTTATGTGGAATTGTGCCATAATGGTAGACAAAGGAATGATAATTGAATTAGTGCGTGAGCGAATTGTATTATGGTTATGTAAAATTCATTTTGACGGTGGTCTTCATTGAACTCGTGGACCCGTTTTCTTTTACACGAGTTTAATAATAAATTCCTGTCCAATAACATAAAATCAATTAGTTCCTCGTCCACTTTTCAACTGTAATAATAGACAACTTTGCTCGTCGAGAATTGACACAGTACTGTTTCTTCCGCTGAAAACTAGCTGCAATGTAGGAGCGCCGAGTCTGGACTGGTGGCCGCTTCCAATGTAGGATCAGCTTAAACCATTGAAAGGTGGACTTTTTAATTTCCACATGAGCGATGTTAATGGCGTACCATGTTGACAGTCCAGGTTACAAACGATGCTCAATATGACGACCATCTGCATCCACGACAGCCTGCCTTATATAACATTGTGATAACTAACTAATACATTTAATTTTTTTCAGGAGTGTTGGTTGGTTGGTTCCTCAGTTTAGGGGCTGCAACAACGCGGTCATTTAGCCCCGTGTACTTTGGGTGTGTGTAGAATCTGTCCGATAACCGGTGTTAATTGTGATGGCTGCATTAGTGTGAGTTATCTGTTTTTAATTCAATTAAGGACTGCAGACATTCAATTTACAAATAGTTCCTACTTTTGCTACTAAACGACACCGTCAACTACAACTAGTTCTGAACTTGGTTACTAGATGCCACCGCACTCCTAGCGAAGGACGTTGGAACCTAAGAGCGTTAGTCAAATCTACCTATAATTTAGCTTCAACAAGTGTAATTAGTGGAATGTTCTTTTACATGCCATAAATCTATGACATGGGACCTCCGGCTTTACTTCCCCTCCGAGGGAAGGCATTGACATATTTATATCTTGCCCATTCATAAGGCACAATCGTGTTGACCGACTGAAAAGCTACAAATGACAATTTGTTGGTACTGAAAAAGAATGGATTCAAATCTCTACATCTCCCACCTCTTCATTTATTACCCTACTAGCAGAAGTACCCATTCTTCGGTATTAATAACCAGACGTAATCAATTGAGCTACTGTTGCAATGGTTAGAAACTTGGAACCTGTTTCTCGACAAAGAAAAATGCTTAGTTAAAATATGCTCTGAAACTAAATTTACCTAACGTGTACTTCCGGACGTGAAAAAAAATATGAAAACCTCGTAGACGAACCGCAATACACGTCAAATAAAACTGACCTTCACTGTTGTGTCATGTCCCCATCCAGAGGAAGACCTCTTTAATAATTTATAAAGGCTTGTGGTGCATGAAAATCCAGGTTTTTTAGACTCCAATGGCCCAAATTCCTAAAAGAAAGAAAAAAAACTACCGTATTTCAATTCAGGAATTTTTGAAAATAATGCTTCTGTTTGGAGATATAATATACCTTCTGTACGACATAACGCACATTTAAGTCGTGTGAAAAAAATCTAGGGTACCCCTTGACCCCCTTAAGCGCAGTGATGAATTTTACAGTTTTAGTTGATTCCGTAATAAAGTAATATCCATTTGCAAACATTCACATTTACTTCTTGCAGAAATAGATGGAAAGTTGGATGTCACCTTTTCAGATATTGTTGTCATGGTTACTGGCTTGCATTCCTTCATTAGTTTATTAAATGAAATTAGTTTTAGAGCCTTAAAATGTACTTTTCGGGGACCCTTTACTGCTATTTAGGGGCACCGAGTTTTGTTTCTGACACCAAGGGCCTGAAAATAAGCTTTGTCTCGTCGTTGTAGGCCGTAGTATAATAATAATAACTATAATAATAATATGACAATATAGGGATAGGGATATAATAGACCTTCCGTACCACACCCGCACGTGTAAATCGCGTGAAAAAAATCTAGAGTACACCTTGACCCCCTTAAGCGCATTATATGACATTGATGAATTTTACAGCTTAATTTGGTTCCGTTATAACCTTAAGCCGTTTGCAAACTATCTCAGTAATGTAATAAATGGAATTGTATTGCGTCTTACTGCAATAGATGGACCTGTGAGATTCCGTTGCCATGGTAACCGGCTTGCATTCTTTCGTTATTGTCTTAAATGAAATTAGTTTTCTGGAAATATCTCAAAAACTGTTGGTTTTAGGGCCTTAAAATGTGGTTTTCGGGGGCCCCCCGAGTTTCGTTTATCACATTGAGGGGCTGAAAATGAGCTTTGTCTCGCCCGTCCTCGCCTATTTCAGCAAGTATTTTAAGGGGGTACGCCCCCTTTTATGAGAGGTACAGAGAAGAGTTACATCAATGATTAGTGTCGTGCCTCTGAAGGATATCTGTACCAAATTTTACGTTGATCCACCCAGCCGTTCTCGAGTTATAAGGGAACAACCACTTTGTCCACAGACAGACAGACAGACATACAGACAGACAGACAACAATTTTATTTTCGCGCGCAACCGTCATAAAACAGTCTGAAACGCGTAAATAACGCAAATTTCCGTAGAAATTCAGAAAAAACAGACAAACTTTCATTCTTATATATATAGAGATCTGCCCATTATTCTCCTGTAACACCATATTTCTATTTTCCTCTTTTCGACTGCGCCATCAGACCAAGTTTCACATCCATAGAGCGTCACGCTCCACACAAAGACTTTCAAAAATGGCTTCCTATTACCTAAATCTATATTCGATGTCAACAGATTCCTTTTCTATAAAAAGATAGTCAGTCTGAGAGACGAGACTTTATATAATTTCAAATGACGCATGCTACAAATGCTTCACATGTTAGGAAAGCTCAGGAGGGCTTCTCGCTTCGCTCGAAGCCCCAGGACTCTTTCAACAGACTCCATTACCCATTTACTTAGGCTTCCCGTGCACTCTGCTGCATGACGTCACGCACTCGCCGTCTCCGTATCGCATAACGCCAGACCCCAGGAGTAAACTCAGACTCAACAGACTCCATTACCCTTAAACTTAGGCTTCCCGCGCGGAGCTGCATGACGTCACGCACTCGCCCTCCCCGTATCGCATAACCCAGGAGTAAACTCAGACTCGGTGCATATGCACTGAACAACATGATGACGTCATACACGCCGTAACCGTAACGCATAACGGTGGACCAAAGCATAACGATGAAGTCGACAAGATCATTTGAAATGATAAAAAGCTTTCCTTGCCTGAGCCAACCTATTTTTTATATCCTCTTTGCTTCGTCCATCACTGGTTAGTATGCTTCCTAAGTAACAGAAGTCTCCTACTTCCTTTAGCTTTTCACCTGCCAATTTGATGTCCATTGAGGTTTCTGATTGATTTTGGCAGCATTCAATTATTTTTGTTTTACATTTGTTGATTTTCATCATGAATTGTTTCCTCAAGACGCAGTTCATACCATTTAAGAACGCATTCAAATCATCTGATCAATCGGCTAAGATAACAATGTCGTCTATCATTTCAGCATGGAACAAGTAGTTCCGTGAAGAACTATACAGCCTATTTTCATATATCCTACTTATGTTAATTGCCACTATCAACATACACAATTTCAGTTTGATTGCTGTAATAGATTCGTAGATATTAAGAACCGACTAAATATTTCGGATGGTCGCCATGTTGGATTTTATATATGTAGGTCCTAGAGTTATGTACTGTTACATGCAGATTATTGTGAACGTGTAGTATTCAAACTTCAATCGCATAATTAGGACACAAGAAAAAACAAGGAGATTTAAAAGTTTTTCACAGCTGCCATCTTGAGGTTATGGAAACAATTGAAATAAATTAGATGCCAGTGGATTAACATTCGGATAAAGATTTACTGCACCAAGTTTCACTGCACGCGGATGGTTAAATTGCGAGAAACGTCCATGTGAATATTTATAATTCGTGTCACCGCCATGTTGGATTTGTGATCACCAGGTTATTTAAAGTCCTATAGGTGAACTTAAGTTCATAGCCCCTATGAACATTAAAAAATGCAGTTTGATTGCTAAAATAGATTCGTAGATATTCAGTATCGTCTAAATATTTCGGATGGTCACCATGTTGGATTGTTAAATGTATAGGCCATAGAGTCATGTACCATTAAAGTAAAATTATTGCGTAGGTTCATTATTCAAACTTTCACTTCGATCGCATGACTACATCACAAGAAATAAAAACTTAATTTTAAAATTCGCACTGCCGCCATCTTGAGGTTATGTAAACAATTGAACTAAATTAGATACCAGTGGATTACAATGTGTATAAATATTTCCTGTTCCAGGTTTCAGTGCGCTTGGAACATTAAATCGCGAGAAAGGTCTATTTAAAATGTTCAAATTCGCTTGGCCGCCATGTTCGTTTTGTACTTAACCGGTTTTTGAAAATCTTATAGATGGACTTCCAGTAGTTCCCTTTATCTCCGTACAAAATTTTAGGGAGATACCGCTAATAGTTTCAGAGATATAGAATGCCGGTGAAATATTTCGCACATCCGCCATCTTGTGATTATGTAAACAATTGAACGAAGTTAGATGTCGGTGCATTACAATGTATATAAACATATACTGTACCAAGTTTCATTGCGTTTGGTTGCTCAAATCGCGAGAAACGTCTATTTAAAAGTCGCAAATTCGCTTGGCCGCCATGTTGGTTTTGTAGTTACCAGGTTTTCAAAAGTCACATAAGTGAACTTATAGTAGTTCCCTCTATCACCATAGAAAATGTCAGGGTAATATCGGTAATAGTTTCGGAGATATTGAATGCTGGTTAAATATTTCGCACAGCCGCCATGTTGGATTGGTGAGTCGTAACAAAATTTGAAGGGCACGGTCGAGGTTGCCGGGAATAGTGCTATAAACTTTCCGAGTTTCATTGAAATCGCTCCTGCCGTTTAGATTTTATTAGGGGGGGAGACACACACGCGCACACACACACGGACAAAAGGTGATCTCATAAGCCTATTTCTTCAAAATTGAAAATAGGCTAAAAAGGACCGAAACGGATATTCGGTGGTTACCGTGGCAACAAGTATTCCTCATCTAGTTCAGTAGAGACATCTATATGTTGCTATAAGAACATCTTACTTACTATTATTGAAAGTTACTACACCTATCGGTTGTGAGATAGTACCAACTCGTAGGACTAAAAGTCCCTAAAATTACTAAAAGTCTTTCAAAAGTTCTTTATTACTTCTACTAGAAACTCTGAATGTAGGCGGCTTCGGAGGCGTAGTCGGTAGCATGCTGAGCATCTATGCCCAAGATCGCGGGTTCAAGAGCGTTAAAAATCCCTCAGTATGCCTTCCTTCGGAGGGGAAGTAAAGCCGGCGGTCCAATGTCATAGATTTATGGCATGTTATAGAACCTTCCACTAATTACATCTGTGTGAAGCTAAATTGTATAGGTTAAGAATGTAAACAACGCTCTTAGGTTGCTACCTTCATTGCGAAGAGCCGATTGCGGTGGCGTCTGGTAGCTAAGTTCCGAACTAGTAGTCGTTGACGGTGGCGTTTGGCGGCAAAAGTAGGAACTATTTGAAAAATTCAAAAGTCTGCAGTCCTTACTTGAATTAAAAAACAGATAACACACACTAATGCAGTCACCACAATTAACACCGGTTATCAGACAGATTCTACCCACACTCAAAGTACACGGGGCTACATGACCGCGTTGTCGCAGCCCCTAAACTTAAGAACCAACCAACCAGACTCGGAATGTTATCAAATGTTCCCTCATACTTATACATAATAATAATAATAATACTAATAATTATAATAATAATACATCCGTGATTCGAGTTTTCTCAGTGTAGCTGAGGAACATAAATTTTATGTGCTGTTATTTGGTTACGATATGAAAAGTGGAAACCATGGATGAACTCATATCAGACAATAAGTTCTGCCAACTTAGAAGCTGTATAACAAATGAAAGTTTCATTAACAGCATGTGGTCCGTAAACAAGCTAACAGTGAATGCAACCAAACTGCAAGAAAATTACTGTGTATCACCATGTTAGTAGTGGTGGGGACAAATGGTAAGGTTACATTGTTAGTAACTTATTTAAGGTGACGTGGACTATAGATCATAATGTTTGTAGAGATGGGGGACAAATGGTAAGGTACATTGTTAATAACTTATTTAAGGTGACGTGGACTATAGATCACCACGTTTATAGAGATGGGGGACAAATGGTAAGGTTACATTGTTAGTAACTTATTTAAGGTGACGTGGACTATAGATCACCATGTTTGTAGTGATGAGGGACAAATGGTAAGGTTACATTGTTAGTAACTTATTTAAGGTGCGCGGACTATAGATCACCATGTTTGTAGTGATGGGGGACAAATTGTAAGGTTACATTGTTAGTAACTTATTTAAGGTGACGCGGACTATAGATCACCATGTTTGTAGTGATGAGGGACAAATGGTAAGGCTACATTGTTAGTAACTTATTTAAGGTGACGTGGACTATAGATCACCATGTTTGTAGTGATGGGGGACAAATGGTAAGGTTATATTGTTAGTAGCTTATTTAAGGTGACGGGGGCTATAGATCACCATGTTTGTAGTGATGAGGGACAAATGGTACGGTTACATTGTTAGTAACTTATTTAAGGTGACGCGGACTATGGATCACCATGTTTGTAGTTATGAGGGACAAATGGTAAGGCTACATTATTAGTAACTTATTTAAGGTGACGTGGACTATAGATCACCACGTTTATAGAGATGGGGACAAATGGTAAGGTTACATTGTTAATAACTTATTTAAGGTAACGCGGAATATAGATCACCATGTTTGTAGTGATGAGGGACAAATGGTAAGGCTACATTGTTAGTAACAGTCCCCATTGTGCCCTTGGCCGGATGTGGACACAGTACATTACTGCAGGTTGTGAAAATGGCTTCTACGAGTGACAAAAAAGAAAAACGAAATCGCAAGGTTTTATCCATTGAAAAGAATGTGGAGATCATTAATAAACTGGATAAGGGTGTGAGTGTGCAGTGTCTAATGAAAACTTAGTGTTAGAAAATCCACAATTTATGATTTGAAGAAAGACAATTCTGAATTATGCAACGAAGTTAGATAGGGTAGAAGGTCTAGAAAGAGTAGAACCATGAGATCAGCTAGGGATTAAAATTGGAAGAAGCGGTGTACTTATGGTTTATTCAGACAAGAAGTAAGGGAGATCCCATTTCTGAACCTTTGTTTTGCGAGAAAGCGTTGCAGCTAAATGAGAAGCTTGGTGGTTATTACCATAATGTACTCTGCATGTTTTTTCCTATGAAATAAATGCATGTTTGATTATCCAGGAGTGTTGGTTGGTTGGTTCCTCAGTTTAGGGGCTGCGACAACGAAGTCATGTAGCCTCATGTACTTTGGGTGTGTGTAAAATCTGTCTGATAGCCGGTGTTAATTGTGCTGGCTGCATTAGTGTGTGTTATCTGTTGCACCCGCCACCCTAGGCCATACGATATTATTATTATTATTATTATTATTATTATTATTATTATTATTATTATTGAAAGTTAGTACGCCTATCGGTCGACAGATAGTACTAATAATAATAATAATAATAATATCGTATTGCCTCGGTGCTGGGTGCAAGCTTTGTAATTTGACACCCAGAGGGTAGCTTGCATGTCGAATTTCGTTGTTCTTTGAATCACTATGAAAGTCAATGAGGTTAGATATCTAAGCTCCTTGAACACTATAGCGCTTTCTAGTAGAGAAATGAGGAACTTTGTGTTGACGGAAACTCCCGAGATTAATTTTGCCATTATGAACACGGCCTACTGAATTCAAATGGTTTCTTTGACATGCCAACAACGTATGACATGGTGTCGTATTTTTGCTGCCTTTCAAAAATCACTTACCACTGCCAGGAGTGAACCTGCAATGTTGGTGTTAGTAGACCGACACGCTATCCACTCACCCACCGTGGCAAGCTACAGATAGTAGTACTAACTCCTAGTGTTGGACTAAAAGTCCCTAAAATTACTAGAAGTCTTTCAATTTTTTTTTTAACTTCTAGAGACTCTGAATGCCATCAAATGTTCCCTCATAGGCCTACTTATATTAATAATAATAATAGTCTAAACACAGAGGGGCATTACTGATAGATATCGCATGTCCTAACACTCAAAACATCTAAACAACAGCTGCTACTAAAATATCTAAGTACACAGAGCTAGCAATTGAGGTAAAGCAGATGTGGAAACTTGAGTCGGTGACTACCATCCCAATAATTGTATCGTGTATTGGTGTTATACCCAAAACTTCTCACACTAGTCCAGTATTGAATCTGCATCCGCAGATATAGGCTATATTGAATTATAGAAGGCAGTTCTGTTAAACACCTGCCATATTGTCAGGAAGTTCCTTGGTGAAAATACTTCGGTCGAACACTCAGCAAGGCTCGAAAATGACTCAGATGGGAATTCAGTTCATCCTATAAATGAAGGAGACTCGTGAAGCGTGCGGGCACGACATGGATGTACAGCGACAGTGTATACGAAATTGTTCAATACAGATGGTTCCTTGCTAAGGCCGAACCAGGCTGTAACATAAAATGTAACCTGTATTTGCCGTGATAATGTTGCCAAACAATAAATAATAATAATAATATATCCGTGATTCGATTTTTCTCAGTCTAGCTGAGGAACATGAACTATTATGCGTTGTTATTTGGCTACGATATGTAGGGTGGAAACCATGAAGGAACTCACATCAGACAACAAGTTCTGCCAACTTAGAAGCTGTATAACAAATGAAAGTTTCATTATCTGCATGTGGTCTGTAAACAAGCTAACAGTTAATGCAATCCAACTGCAAGCAAATTACTGTGTATCACCATGTTAGTGGTGATGGGGCACAAATGTCATTGTTACATATAATGTTACATTGTCAGTAACTTATTTAAGGTGACGTGGACTATAGATCACCATGTTTGTAGTGATGGGGGACAAATGGTAAGGTTACATTATTAATAACTTATTTAAGGTGACATGGACTATAGATCACCATGTTTGTAGTGATGGGGGACAAATGGCAAGGTCACATTGTTAGTAACTTTTAAGGTGACGCGGACTATGGATCACCATGTTGTAGTGATGGGGGACAAATGGTAAGGTCACATTGTTAGTAACTTTTAAGGTGACGCGGACTATAGATCACCATGTTTGTAGAGATGGGGGACAAATGGTAAGATTACATTTTTAGTAACTTATTTAAGGTGACGCGACCTATAGATCACCATGTTTGTAGTGATGAGGGACAAATGGTGAGATTACATTGTTAGTTACCGGCACTTATTTAAGGTGATGCGGACTATACATCATCATGTTTGTAGTGATGGGGGACAAATGGGAAGGCTACATTGTTAGTAACTTATTTAAGGTGACGCGGACTATAGATCACCATGTTTGTAGTGATGGGGGACAAATGGGAAGGCTACATTGTTAGTAACTTATTTAAGGTGACGCACACTATAAATGACCATGTTTGTAGTGATGGGCTCAGGGTGAGGTTACATTGTTAGTAACTTATTTAAGGAGATGCGGACTATACTGTGCCCAACTCTAGGAATGGGTATTCCAAGTTTCAGACACCTAGATATCAAGGGAAAGGCTGTAGCCGCTTTTGAAAGTTCAGGTATTTGAATATCGCGCTACATTGCTTCGAGAAGCATTTAGAAAGAATTTACCGATAGTTGGATGTCAAGTGACGTAGCGAGTAATAGCAGAGGTGGAGGCTATTTATTGATTAAATAGTTAACTATGGAGTAGAGACTTGAGACTGGGATCAGATTACTGGCACGGCCAAATGAAAGAGAATGCAATTAGTATCAAGTAAATCGGACCAGGGATTCAAGAGATATGAGGATTTCTAGATATCAGGTGATGACGCGTGACCCTGACCGTTTTGAATAAAAGCCAGCTGGAGCAGGCATGGTTAGCTCATTCTAACACAAGCACTTGGCGAGCAAGTTGCGTCTACGCTGAGCCAAGGCACATGGTTGCCGAATCTACGCAGAAGTTCTTTTCAAGTCGTGATAGTCACGAAAAGTGCTGCGCAAACGAGTTGGAACTTAGTAAGTTTCTGGTGAGGAGAATCACTGAGGTGATTGATATTTCTACAGACATTGGTGGAAATATTTATATTTCTACAAGGACATATGCTAGACTTTGTCTAGAAAATAGTATTTTGTCACAGTCCAGTAGTAACTTGGATGTTTAAATCCATTTCAAGTCAGTTTTCATTTTTGTAACTAGTTAACCGCTTCGATCTGTCAGTACACTGAAGACTAGTCTATAACGGTGGCGTTCATTAGTCTACGCAAGGGAAACTGCAGGTTGCTTAGCGCATGGCAGATGGTGATATAACAAACCATGCCCAGGGAACGATCTTCAGAACAGCCGTTAATTGCTTAGACTGTCAATGTTTTTCTTGTACTGATCAGATTACCGTGAGTTATGTTACGACTGACATATCTAAGAAGAGATCACTTAGATCTGACCCTATTTAAACAAACTGTTATGGCTTTGATAGAAGCCCATATTAAAATGGAACCACAGTTTATTCAAACATCGAAAGATACTACCACTATGTCTGACTAGACGAATTGTGGGTCTACAATGGCGGCCGATACAAGGATTATACGTGCTTGTCCGATAGGGCATGTCTATGGATAAATCTGGTACAGACCAGGTTTACTACACTTCAAGACCATCAAGAAATGTAAGCCACATTTGAATTATATTATGCCTAGCTAATTGGAACAAACTATTTTTCTGCAGATGACCAACACATTTTTTTCTTCGTATTTAAAGCTTGCAATGATTTACGCAAGACTTGTTAGAGTTATTCTGAGCATTTTCAGCACTCAGAACAGTTTAGGATCGATGACCGAGCATTTCGAAGATTTATTTGAATTTTTCATATTTTAAGGAAAACACGGAAAACCCCCGATGTAACTGTAAAAGTTAAATTTATTTTTCTTGAGGAATGGATATTTTTTCCATATTCGAAGGTTCGAACATGTGGATTCTCACATAATGAGATGATAATTAAACACATTTAAAATAATATAATTAATAATAATAATAATAATCCACTAATAATAATAATAATTTTCATAATTTTTCTAAATAATTTTTGGATATTATATTTTCTAATAATCATATGTATTGAGAAAGAGCCTATGAAGTAGTTTAAACATTTCTAGTCTGGAACATGAGATTTTCCGAAGGAGAGTGGTTATCGCAAGCCCGCATTCAACCAACATTTCAGTTCTGGTTGAACAGTTGATATTTGCTATGAGTAAAGTATATGTTTCAGATAACACGGAGAGGCATGAAACTGGAAGCAAATGATATTTGTATCAAATAGGATATTTTTGTATTTATATAAAATCATGACGTAAATACACTCGAAAGTGAAATAAAGATTTTCATATGTATGGTAAATTCACGGGTTGAACTGAATGGTAAAATAAAATAAACTTGTAAGTTTATTAATCTTCCAGTGTTGATAACAAGCAGAGGCTTGATTTATTGTATAAATTTTGGGAAGATAATTTATGTGTGGAGTAGTTGAAATGCCATTCCCAGGTGCGCATGTTTAAGTCGCAGGAATGAAGAGGTTTTTTCGAGCATCAATCAAATAGCAGGTTCGATGGCTCAGGTTTATAGTAGGAGTATTGGAACTACACATTTCGTCGGATGAATAACCCGAAGGTTATTTCTTGAAACCATCAGCTCTTATTTCAACCTTGTTTACGAATTCCATTTAGACTTTGATTTTGCTAGAACCCGGATTTGTCATGATAGTAGTTTATTCTCCTTCAGAGGAAGACCTTTGCCGTTGTTGTTGTAATATTGTGTTCTTACACAAATAATAGAATGGGTCACTGCCAATTAAAAATAATTCTTTAACCACGAATAATTTGAAAGGATATTTTCAATCCTAGTGCCATGAACTAAATGAATTTATTATAAAACTACAAGTCTTATTTCCGCATTCTGTGGAAGAATTGCAAGTTGTGAAAGTTGCTAAAAATGGCCATGAATATAAATATTTTTATAATAATGATTCCAAGTGGATAATTGAATAGTTGAATGGTTCAACCATTTATTGATCAAGTTGATGATTCAGAAATCATATATTTTGTTTGGAACTTGAAGTTCATAATCGAGTCACTTCTCGAATGTTAAATGTCAGAAGAACAATTAATTGTTGTTGTGCTTCGCACAGTTCTTCGATGCTATGCTCAAGGTCAAATACTTTTCATATGTTATTAATATGTGTTAATAATTTGTGTTGCTTCGATGATGATAATATTTTCGACGATATATTTTTGAAACTGGAAAACAAGTGAAAGTTTAAAATTCTATAAACATTTATTCTACGAGTGTTAATATCATGTAAATATTCAAACAGTGATCTACGTTAATTCCAGTATAGACAATTAACTTTGAACTGAAATTAAGTATTAATAATTTTGGAACACAGTCCACAGGACTATTAATCGGACATGTGTTTCCAAGAAGATTGTCAAATGTGTTTGGAAAATTTCTGTATATTGTGTGTAAATAAGAGTGTGGATCGCCACACGTGGAGTGATGCTGCTTTGAGCATCTTTGCAGTCAGATTTTAACTTTAAAATAAACTGAGATAATTTTACCAGATGTGTTTCTCCCAATTAAATCTCCTTCTATCCTTATTGTTGCATTGAGCCAAAAATCAGTAAAGCATTTTTTTTTAATTTGATGTCGTTTTTGCGATTTGCTTTAACCCATCTGGCGCTCCGGGATATTTTGATTCTCGTGCTGACTGATTATTGGTAAAATGCATATGTGGTCGTGTGGACTCCGGTCTAAACGGGCACATAAAATAAGATAGAGAGAGAAATGGCTTCGAACGTGGGTCCCGATTTAGACATGGTCAATCGCATGCCGATTTAAATTGTGATAATTTTTATAGAAATATTTTGGGAGTTGAGAGATGTCTGGTTTGGATGAATAAATTAGTAGGAAACCCAATTAGTGGGGAAAATTAAAAATTTAACTTGGTTAATAATTAGAATGGGTTTGATTATTTTTGATAATGGCTTAACCATTAGGGCGTCAAGTAAATTCAGTAGTAAACGTTCGATGACTGGATATACACATTATTAGAATCCAGGTGGAGGATATTTGAGAACTTGCATGTTTTTCTTGTGATATTGTGGTAATTGTAATTCGTAAAAGTAGAGAATTTTGTTTTTCCATCACGTCGATATTAGGACAAATCTCATTTTATTATAGTGTTCCAATTAGCTATTCATATTTCTTGTTCTAGTTATAAGCTTGTGTTTGCCACTGTTGTATACCCCTAAGTTTTGAATAATAATTGAAATTATGGAAGAAATGATGAGGAGGATGAGGAGTTTGGAGGAGAGTTCAAAGGAAGCTGGACTGCGTGTAGCAGCCATTATGAAAGAAAATACTGAGGCTTTGGAAAGGAAACTTAAAGAAAATTCTGATAAACTTAAAGAAAGTTTAAACGATAAACTTAAAGAAAATTCTGATAATTTGAAAGAAAGTTTAGATGAAAAACTTAAAGAAAATTCTGATTCTTTAGAAAATAAACTTAAAGAAAATTCTGATTCTTTAGAAAATAAACTTAGAGAAAATTTGAATGATTAACTTAAAGGAAGTTCTGATTCTTTAAAGGGTAATTTGAAAGAAAATGTAAACAGTAAATTTAATTCAATGGAAAGTAAATTTAAAGAGAATTCCGAAATTTTGAAAATGACACTTGAAAGTAAAATGAATAAATTATGCGATAAAACACATGAGCTCGAAACTTCATTAGCTACTAACGCAAGTTTAATGGACGAAAAATTTCGCGATGCCGATCTTCGATCCCAAAGCTTAGCTGATAGGATAGAACATGGTCTTAGGAAAGTTGGTGAAGACATGGTCAACCTGGAAGTCAGAGTGAAGAAGGAGAGTAACGAGATGGGAATTCTAGTTGTTCAACGTTTAACGGAACAATTCAAAGAACTTGTCATGGGAGAAATAAGAGAAGGTGTGATTAGTGAATTGCAAACTGAAATCAAGACCACAGTTGTCAATGAAATTAAAGACACACTCAAGCTGGAGAATCAAGAGGGAATCAAGGAGATTAGGGAATCTTTGTCATCCCATATCGAAGTAATTGCCAAAGATATCCAAGCAACTCAGAAGGACATATCAGACATGACAGGGTCATTGAAAAGTCATGAGGCTGTTATGAACCAGATATCCATTGATGTCAAGGAAAATTGTAAAGAAACTGAAGCAATTAAGAAAATGGCAGAAGAAAACCAGAAGGAACTTGAGGCTATGAAAACTCAAATCAAGGATGAGAAACAGTCTGATCATCTGATAAAAATGCCAAATGTAAGGGGAAAGGAATAGATACAGATAAATCTAGGAGCAGCTAGAGAGACTGATAGACAGGATGAGGTCAGGACAGTATTTCAATCCAACCCCATGACTGTATTTAAGAATATAGAAGATAAGCCTTCTAAATTTTCAGGGCGAGATTCTGTGACACCCGTGGAATTTTTGAGAGAAGCAGGTGATTACCTGAAAGATTCTAAGATCCCTAAAGAAAGACAGATCCGAGTGATAGGGAAGTTCTTGGAAGGTCCTGCACTTCTTTGGTTTAGAGCATTTAGATCCACTCTAACCACTTTTGAGGAGTTTTCTCGTGGGCTATTGAAAAAGTTTTGGTCCCCGGAAACCCAACAGCAAGTCAGAGCAGAGTTATATTCGAAGAGATTCTCGACGTCACAACCTACTCGATACTCTACGTACTCTTCTGGACAGCTGTCTAAACTTCAACATTTAGATCCGCCGATGCCAGATAACGAGTTGATTACTGCATTGGTACGTCAATTTCCAGCAGACGTCCAGAGGACTTTGATCGCTGCTGATATCTATAATATGGAACAATTTGATGAAGTATTACAGAAGCTGGATCATACAAACGCTCAATTCTTCCATCAGAAGGGAGTAAAGAATAACAACGCTGTGTATGCTGTTATGGCTGATAGTTATTCTCAGACACCTCGAGAGATTCGAGAGGAGCGAGAAGAGAAAACGCCGAGGGAAGATTCCAATAAGAGAGGATGGAACCAGTACAGTAACAGATACAGTTACAAGCCATATGCAAGACCGGATGGTGGTAATCGATACAATACTCGATGGAGAAGACCACGAGATAGTCAAGGAAGGTACCAGGAAAGAAGATATTATAGTAGAAACAACTACAATAACAGAGGGAATGTAGATACTCGTCAGTCCAATGAAGAGTTTAACAAGGAGACGAGGAAAAATTTGGAAGCAAGACACCAAGATAACTTGCAATTTTTGGAGCAGAGGCCCAATGATCCAGGTCCATCGGGAACACAACAATCCCGGGGGAATGGTAATGAAAAAAAAAACTTCGAATTCACAGTAGAAGATAGAATTTTGAACACTTTCACTTCCAGAATTATTAAATGGCAAGCAGAGGATGATGACTTAATTCAACAGAATGACGAACGAAAAGAAATGGGTACCAGAATTAGAATGCCAATCATATCATGCGAAGTATTTGGTATGCCTGTCGATACATTGATCGATACTGGGGCTATGCTTTGTCTGGTGAGTGAGAAGCTTTATATTCTGTGGAAGCTCAAAGAGAATTTAGAGGAAATTCCAGTATCATGAATTAAGATCCAAGGAATAATACCCAATAAAATATCTCTGTGTAAAACACAATTATACTTATGTATTACGATTGGAGGACATGATTTCCGACATGTATTTGTTGTAATGAAGGACATGGCTTTTGACATGATATTGGGAGCAGATTTCAATCAGAAATATCAAGCAGTGATAGACATGAAGACAGAGACGATCAAATTCAAGAATACCGAAGAGATTAACTTCGAAGGAAAAGAAGAGGAAGACATCGAGGGAGATGCTCAATGGTCTCTGATTTTTCATGAAGCTGAAGGAAGAGAAGTCTACACTGAGAAGGAGTCCCCAGAGCTAGGGAAGATTTTGGAAGAGTATCACGATATTTTTGATGTTAAACCTGGTGAAATTGAAGATTTTGAATATTGTGGAAGTAAACAATAATGGAAGCTATGAAGTAGCCAATACACGAACTGGTAACATCGTGGAAACTTATAATGCATCGAATTTGAAGATCTATTATTCAAGAACCAGATGATTTAATGTGTAGATAGGAAAAATAAAAATTTTTCAATTTTTATTTTTTGCTAGGTGTGGGGTGGATGTTCCCAACTCTAGGAATGGGTATTCCAAGTTTCAGACACCTAGATATCAAGGGAAAGCCTGTAGCCGCTTTTGAAAGTTCAGATATTTGAATATCGCGCTACATTGCTTCGAGAAGCATTTAGAAAGAATTTACCGATAGTTGGATGTCAAGTGACGTAGCGAGTAATAGCAGAGGTGGAGGCTATTTATTGATTAAATAGTTAACTATGGGGTAGAGACTTGAGACTGGGATCAGATTACTGGCACGGCCAAATGAAAGAGAATGCAATTAGTATCAAGTAAATCGGACCAGGGATTCAAGAGATATGAGGATTTCTAGATATCAGGTGATGACGCGTGACCCTGACCGTTTTGAATAAAAGCCAGCTGGAGCAGGCATGGTTAGCTCATTCTAACACAAGCACTTGGCGTGCAAGTTGCGTCTACGCTGAGCCAAGGCACATGGTTGCCGAATCTACGCAGAAGTTCTTTTCAAGTCGTGATAGTCACGAAAAGTGCTGCGCAAACGAGTTGGAACTTAGTAAGTTTCTGGTGAGGAGAATCACTGAGGTGATTGATATTTCTACAGACATTGGTGGAAATATTTATATTTCTACAAGGACATATGCTAGACTTTGTCTAGAAAATAGTATTTTGTCACAGTCCAGTAGTAACTTGGATGTTTAAATCCATTTCAAGTCAGTTTTCATTTTTGTAACTAGTTAACCGCTTCGATCTGTCAGTACACTGAAGACTAGTCTATAACGGTGGCGTTCATTAGTCTACGCAAGGGAAACTGCAGGTTGCTTAGCGCATGGCAGATGGTGATATAACAAACCATGCCCAGGGAACGATCTTCAGAACAGCCGTTAATTGCTTAGACTGTCAATGTTTTTCTTGTACTGATCAGATTACCGTGAGTTATGTTACGACTGACATATCTAAGAAGAGATCACTTAGATCTGACCCTATTTAAACAAACTGTTATGGCTTTGATAGAAGCCCATATTAAAATGGAACCACAGTTTATTCAAACATCGAAAGATACTACCACTATGTCTGACTAGACGAATTGTGGGTCTACAATGGCGGCCGATACAAGGATTATACGTGCTTGTCCGATAGGGCATGTCTATGGATAAATCTGGTACAGACCAGGTTTACTACACTTCAAGACCATCAAGAAATGTAAGCCACATTTGAATTATATTATGCCTAACTAACAGGAACAAACTATTTTTCTGCAGATGACCAACACATTTTTTTCTTCGTATTTAAAGCTTGCAATGATTTACGCAAGACTTGTTAGAGTTATTCTGAGCATTTTCAGTACTCAGAACAGTTTAGGATCGATGACCGAGCATTTCGAAGATTTATTTGAATTTTTCATATTTTAAGGAAAACACGGAAAACCCCCGATGTAACTGTAAAAGTTAAATTTATTTTTCTTGAGGAATGGATATTTTTTCCATATTCGAAGGTTCGAACATGTGGATTCTCACATAATGAGATGATAATTAAACACATTTAAAATAATATAATTAATAATAATAATAATAATCCACTAATAATAATAATAATAATAATTTTCATAATTTTTCTAAATAATTTTTGGATATTATATTTTCTAATAATCATATGTATTGAGAAAGAGCCTATGAAGTAGTTTAAACATTTCTAGTCTGGAACATGAGATTTTCCGAAGGAGAGTGGTTATCGCAAGCCCGCATTCAACCAACATTTCAGTTCTGGTTGAACAGTTGATATTTGCTATGAGTAAAGTATATGTTTCAGATAACACGGAGAGGCATGAAACGGGAAGCAAATGATATTTGTATCAAATAGGATATTTTTGTATTTATATAAAATCATGACGTAAATACACTCGAAAGTGAAATAAAGATTTTCATAAGTATGGTAAATTCACGGGTTGAACTGAATGGTAAAATAAAATAAACTTGTAAGTTTATTAATCTTCCAGTGTTGATAACAAGCAGAGGCTTGATTTATTGTATAAATTTTGGGAAGATAATTTATGTGTGGAGTAGTTGAAATGCCATTCCCAGGTGCGCATGTTTAAGTCGCAGGAATGAAGAGGTTTTTTCGAGCATCAATCAAATAGCAGGTTCGATGGCTCAGGTTTATAGTAGGAGTATTGGAACTACACATTTCGTCGGATGAATAACCCGAAGGTTATTTCTTGAAACCATCAGCTCTTATTTCAACCTTGTTTACGAATTCCATTTAGACTTTGATTTTGCTAGAACCCGGATTTGTCATGATAGTAGTTTATTCTCCTTCAGAGGAAGACCTTTGCCGTTGTTGTTGTAATATTGTGTTCTTACACAAATAATAGAATGGGCCACTGCCAATTAAAAATAATTCTTTAACCACGAATAATTTGAAAGGATATTTTCAATCCTAGTGCCATGAACTAAATGAATTTATTATAAAACTACAAGTCTTATTTCCGCATTCTGTGGAAGAATTGCAAGTTGTGAAAGTTGCTAAAAATGGCCATGAATATAAATATTTTTATAATAATGATTCCAAGTGGATAATTGAATAGTTGAATGGTTCAACCATTTATTGATCAAGTTGATGATTCAGAAATCATATATTTTGTTTGGAACTTGAAGTTCATAATCGAGTCACTTCTCGAATGTTACATGTCAGAAGAACAATTAATTGTTGTTGTGCTTCGCACAGTTCTTCGATGCTATGCTCAAGGTCAAATACTTTTCAGATGTTATTAATATGTGTTAATAATTTGTGTTGCTTCGATGATGATAATATTTTCGACGATATATTTCTGAAACTGGAAAACAAGTGAAAGTTTAAAATTCTATAAACATTTATTCTACGAGTGTTAATATCATGTAAATATTCAAACAGTGATCTACGTTAATTCCAGTATAGACAATTAACTTTGAACTGGAATTAAGTATTAATAATTTTGGAACACAGTCCACAGGACTATTAATCGGACTTGTGTTTCCAAAAAGATTGTCAAATGTGTTTGGAAAATTTCTGTATATTGTGTGTAAATAAGAGTGTGGATCGCCACACGTGGAGTGATGCTGCTTTGAGCATCTTTGCAGTCAGATTTTAACTTTAAAATAAACTGAGATAATTTTACCAGATGTGTTTCTCCCAATTAAATCTCCTTCTATCCTTATTGTTGCATTGAGCCAAAAATCAGTAAAGCATTTTTTTAAATTTGATGTCGTTTTTGCGATTTGCGTTAACCCATCTGGCGCTCCGGGATATTTTGATTCTCGTGCTGACTGATTATTGGTAAAATGCATATGTGGTCGTGTGGACTCCGGTCTAAACGGGCACAATACATCACCATGTTTGTAGTGATGGGGGACAAATGGTAAGGTTACATTGTTAGTAACTTATTTAAGGCGACGCGGACTATAGATCACCATGTTTTTAGTGATGAGGGGCAACTGGTAAGGTTACATTGTTAGTAACTTATTTAAGGTGACGCAGACTATACATCACCATGTTTGTAGTTTTTTTTTCGTGTAGCCTCCTGTGAGGCCGAGTGCAGGTCTTTCTACTCGACGCCCGTGGGCGACCTGCGTGTCGGGATGAGAGATGGAATGGGTGAAGATGAATGAAATTGACCAAGGATGTGGAAGGAAGCGGCCGCGGCCTATCAGAAGGTACCGTCCCAGCATTTGCCTGGTGGTGAAAATGGGAAACCACGGAAAACCACTTCTAGGACGGTCGACGGTGGGGCTCGAACCCACGCGTCTATCGAGTCAGCAGAGAGCTTGGCCCCATGTCCTTTAGCCAGCGTAGCCACTGCTGTCGGTATGTTTGTAGTGATGGGGGACAAATGGTAAGGTTACATTGTTAGTAACAGTCCCTATTGTGCCCTTGGCCGGATGTGGACACAGTACATTACTGCAGGTAAGGTGGTTGACCCGGTCAGCTGGTGACTGAGGACATTAGAATTATTTGGCCACGCCCAGTCTTGCGGGGGTGGAGGAGGAGAGCGGGTCGATACTCAAGTGTGAAGAGTAAACTCGATAAGTGAGACACATTATGATCAATAGAGCGCCACCCCCAGGAGAAGAAGACAGAATAAAGGAAATGATAAAAAGGAAAAGAAGGTAAAATAATTAAAACAAGGAGAAGTGAAAGAGAAAGAAGTCATTGTTGCTGATTATAGGGCCTGCGACATCGTGGTCATTCAGCCTCGTGTACTTGAGTGTGTGTTTGGAATTTGTCTGCTTATCTGCGTTATTGTAATGGCTGTATTAGTGTATTTCTGATCAGGATTGGGAGGGAGGTGGCCGTGGCCTTTAGTTAGGAACCAACCCGGCATTGACCTAGGGAAACCATGGAAAAGTACTTTCAAGATGGCTGAGGTGGGAATCGAATCCACCTCTTCTCTCTTTTGCCTCATGAGGCTGATGTTTGCCACGCTGGGTGAGTGGTTATCGTGTCGGACTACCAACCCCCAACCCCCAAGCTTGCAGGTTCGCTCCTGGCCATGGTAAGTGATTTTTGAATGGTGACAAAAATCACGACACGCATATCATACGCTGTTGGCATGTTAAAGAACCCATTTGAATTCAGTAGGCCGTGTTCATAATGGCAAAATTAATCTCGGGATTTTCCGCCAACACAAAGTTCCTCCTTTCTCTACTAGAAAGCGCTATAGTGTCAAGGAGCTTAGATATATAACCTCCTTGACTTACATAGCGCTCCAAGGAACAAAAATATTCGACATGCAAGCTGCCCTCTGGGCTTCAAATAACAAAGCTTGCGCCCTGCACCCGAGGCGATACGATATTATTATTTATGAGGCTGTTGTAAAAGAAAACAAGGCAAAAGAATTAAAAATGAACCATAAGAAGACAATGAATAAATGACACGAAAAAGTAGTTTTTATTGTTATTGATTATTTCAAGGGGCTACGACATCGTGGTCAAATAGCCACGAGTATTTATGTATGTGTTTTGTGTGGGATTTGTGTGATAACCCGTGTTATTGTGATTGCTGTACTAGTTTGTGTATTTGTTAATTGGGGTTAGGAATGTGAAGGAGGCGGCCGTGACCTTAAATTAGAAAACGTCCTAGCAGTTGCCTGGAGTAGAAGTGGGAAAGCCACGGATAACCACTTCTAGGGTGATCGTATTAGGAATTGAATCCACTACTTTTCAGTTTTGCCTCACGAGGCTGACTACAGCTCTGAGACTAGAATTGCGCTTTTTGGCCAATAATGCTAGCCGCTATACCTGGAGGTAGTCTTAAATACATTTTATGAGCTTGCAATATGTAACTCTTAAGAATAATTCGCCTAACAATACAAAAATGTCTATTCAATTGTGCATGTTTCCACTCTTCATTGGAGTCTTCTTCAGCTTAAATCTAATTTATAATCTACTATGCTAATTAAAAACCAAGAGTAAACATAAATAAATAAATAAATAAATAAATAAATAAATAAATAAATAAATAAATAAATAAATAAATAAATAAACAAACAATTAAACAAACAAATAAATAATAAATAAAAATAAATAAACAAATAAATAAACAAACAAACATTTAAATAAATAATTAAACAAATAAATAAACAAACAAATAAACAAATAAATAAACAAATAAATAAATAAACAAATAATTAAATAGATAAACAAATAAATAAACAAACAAATAAACAAATAAATAAACAAATAAGTAAACAAACAAATAAACAAATAAATAAACAATAAATAAACAAATAAATAAACAAATAAATAAACAAACAAATAATCAAATAAATAAACAAACAAATAAATAAATAAACAAACAGTTAAAAAACAAATAAATAATAAATAAAATAAATAAACAAATAAATAAATAAATAAACAAATAAATAAACAATTAATTAAATAAATAAATAAATAAACAAATAAACAAACAAATAAACAAATAAATAAACAAACAAATGAACAAATAAATAAACAAATAAAGAAACAAACAAATAAACAAACAAATAAACAAACAAATAAACAATTAAATAAACAAATAAATAAACAAATAAATAAACACAGAAATAAACAAACAAATAAACAAATAAATAAAAAATAAATAAACAAACAAACATTTAAATAAATAATTAAACAAATAAATAAATAAACAAATAAACAAATAAATAAACAAATAAATAAACAAATAAATAAACAAAAAAATAAACAAATAAATAAACAAATAAATAAATAAACAAATAATTAAATAGATAAACAAATAAATAAACAAACAAATAAACACATAAATAAACAAATAAGTAAACAAACAAATAAACAAATAAATAAACAAATAAATAAACAAATAAATAAACAAACAAATAATCAAATAAATAAACAAACAAATAAATAAATAAACAAACAGTTAAAAAACAAATAAATAATAAATAAAATAAATAAACAAATAAATAAATAAATAAACAAATAAATAAACAAATAATTAAATAAATAAATAAATAAACAAATAAACAAACAAATAAACAAATAAATAAACAAATAAATGAACAAACAAATAAGCAATTAAATAAACAAATAAATAAACAAATAAATAAACAAAGAAATAAACAAACAAATAAACAAATAAATAAATAAACAAATAAATAAATATCGGCGCTTTCTTTGTTCTCCAATATCTCCTCAGTCCAGCCAATATCTTGTCCTTCCTCTCCTGTGTGAGGGTAGTCGGGTCTTAATCACTTTGGGTGGTGGGGGCGAGAGTTAACACTATCACACAATTTGGAACGGTCAAGAATATTACAGTGTAAAATAAATAAATAAATAAATAAGTAAATAAATAAACAAATAAATAAATATACAAATAAATAAGTAAATAAATACATAAATAAATAAACAAATAAATAAGTAAATAAATACATAAATAAATAAACAGCTCAAGTAGGAAAGCTAATTGGTATCATGAAATAGAGGAAGACTTAAGGCAGGTGGGGATCGACATGCAAATAATTGGAGACAGAAGGGAATTCAGAAAAACAATTAAGAATACAACATATAAATTAAATGATAAGAAGAAGACGGGAACATTGTGGACAGAACAACGGAAACAGGAGCACAGTCAAAGGATGAAGAGCTTTTGGGAAGAGAAGAGGAAGAAGGGAGAGAGGTGAAAATTGTTTCTTCATGAGATATTCAAGTCCAAACACTGTACATAAGCGGCTTCGGTGGCGTAGTCGGTAGCATGCTGAACTGCTATGCCCAAGATAGCGGGTTCAAACCCGGCCGAAGTCGTCGGATTTTTTAAGAGCGTTAAAAATCCTTCAGTATGCCTTCCTTCGGAGGGGAAGTAAAGCCGGCGGTCCCATGTTATAGATTTATGTCATGTAAAAGATCCTTTCACAGACTAAACTTGTGTAGAGCAAAATTGTTCGGTTAGATTTCATCAGAACGCTCTATCAAAAAGTTCCATACGTTCACCACTAGGTATCATTGATATCTGGTGGCGAAAGTTGGAACTACTTGAAAATGAACGGAACTTGTTGCTCACCCTTTACGGTGTCCGCTGGAGCAGCTACAGACTCAGGCGAGCCGAACAAGTCCTCGGACACTCCCGGCACTAAAAGCCATATGATCTAATAAATAAATACTGTACATAAGGGCAAAAATGATATAATAATAATGATGATAAATAAATAAAAATAAGTTAAATACTGAACAGAACATCCGACACTCTCCAGTCATTGAGAACTAAAACATTATTACGTCCTGCAGTGGGAGGGAAGTGGACTCAGGAGAGGAAAGCAACCCATAGTGCAAAGATGAAGGAATACTGGGCTCGCCAGAGTTAGGAACCACGTGGTCCAAGGGGCCTCAACAATCAAACAAACACATACATAAATAAATATATGCAAGAATATGTACAAATGCAAATCCCTCTCAATGAATCTCAAACTCAGACATTACAGTACTGTAGTGTGACCATCAATACTATATGTCTCAGAATGCCTAAATATGGTCAGAAAAGGACAACTCCGGAAATTGGAGCTGAAGGACGGGACGATTATGCGAAAAATCATGGGCCCTATTAAGGAGGAAGGCAAGTATAGAATCAGGAACAACAATGAACTGTATGAACAAGTGGAGAGCATTACAACAGCTATGAGGAAGAAGAGGCTGATCTTCTATGGATAATCAGAGGTTCACCTCCAGAATTTTCAACACTGTCTCTAGAGGGAAAGAAACTAACGCCAAGTGGATGAAAATTGTCAGGAAAGACCTTGAACAATTGGAATATCTACGATAGGAATAAATGCAGAACCTTGATCAAAACATCAGAGTTTACAATTAACACCGGTTATCAGACAGATTCTACACACACCCAAAGTACACGGGGCTACATGACCGCGTTGTCGCAGCCCCTAAACTTAAGAACCAACCAGCCATCTCTCCAGTCACTAACAGCAGGAGTAGGTGTCAAATGGACTCAGGAGCGGAAGGACATTCACAGTGCAGGATGAAGGAATACTGGGCTAAGGTGAGATCCACGTTGTCCACAGACGGCACAAACGGAACCAAAAAATAAAAAATAAAATACAAAATATCCTTACACAAAAACCATTAAAATTAAAAATTAATTGAAACAATATAATTTTGGGTTCAGCTAAAAAAGTCTAAACCCTGATGAATATTGTCGTAAATATTACGTAAAAATCGATATCTTGAATTGTTATTAAAGATATTCTCATTTTGATGTCGGTTTACACATAATTTTTCGACAATATTCATCAGATTTTTGACTTTTTAATAACTGAATTCAAAATTATACTGTTTCAATTCATTTTTAAATTTAATATTTTTGTGTATTTATTTTACAATTTAGTTATTCTTACCGTTATTTATTAATTAGAATAGATTATAAACTAGATTTAAGCTGAAAAAGTCTCCATTTAAAACTCAAGACATGTATAAGTGGTCGTTCCTTCTTGACCGGTACGTACATCATTTTCTATCAGGGCCCTGCCCTGGCAATCTCTTCAGGCCTCAAGCTCATATTCGTTTTCGAATTGTACAACAACAACTGAGGATATGGCTGTATTGATATTTTCCTATGCCAACAAATGGCGAAAGAAAAAAGAATAAAACATTCCATTGTTGACGATAGTGATGGCGCGCACATTTTTTCGCGGGAAACAGCATCATGTAAAAGACTCGCTATTGTTAAGTTAAACAATGCCATGAAGAATGGTAATGTATCCAGAATATCAATGTAACTTTACTTCCATGCTTTACTGTATTGGGCCTATACCGTTTTATGATTTGAATGAAAGTAATGTTGAATTTTTCAAGTGATCTTTTTTTTTTTTTTTTTTTTGCCGGTCAGTGTATTACATGCACGGTGATGTATCCACGCACAGCGAGCCTTCATATTTTTGTGATCAATGTAAATAAAGTGCGCAAGTGCGTATTCACTGGTCACTGTGTTCTACTCGGGCTTTAAGAAGAATTCTCACACGCTTATGACCGGCCACGAATGACCGGCCCATCTATACAACAATATTGAATAGATGTTTCATAATTTGTAGTACTTTTAAGAGTTATCTATTAATCAAGACGAAAAACATCTTACATTACCTAGTATGGTAAATGTTATTGCCTTTTACTTGAAGTATCTCGTACATCGTCCCCGTAAACTTTGGTGTTTGCTGAAGTGCAGCATTTGTTCAGGTATTGATTCACGAGCCCTCTTGCTTTATTATTAACGACTCCACATTATTGATAATACGTGAGGCTTTAGCGCAGATTATTACTCTGTTGGTCGTGGGACTGACTGATAACAGTGTAACATGATCCTCTGACAAATTGATTAATTGACGTATAGTTGCTGTTTACAATAACTGGTCGCCTACAGGATTACTGACAGAGACCCATTCTCTGTGTTGGACTAGACTGCACTGCACGCTCCACTCTACTCCATGCAGCATCAGCAACAACAACAACCACTAGCATTAATACAAGGTGTCACGGAAGTGCGTGAGTGATACAGCCTGTCAGGAGTCTAATAATAAAATTCTTCCTAAATAATACATCGTCATCTTAGCTGACACACCCGAGGATTTCAGGCCCAGGGTGCACTTATATGTGCACCTTCACTTTTTAATAATTTTAACAGCAACAGTTGGTATTAGTTGAATTCCACCCTTAAACATTCCCATTTCTACGGGGTTGGGTATTAGATGAGGTTTCCACGTGGCGGACGATCTTCACGATGCCTAGTTCTTCAGAGGTGAAATGGATGGTGGCGATAGAAACTGGGTATGTAGTCGTCGGAAGGAAGCAGTCGTAGCCTATTAGAAACTACCGTTACGATTTCATCTGTGGTTGAAAATGATAAACCATGAAAAGCCATTCCAAGGACAACCGACTGTGGGGTTCGAACCTCCTCGTGTTTGCAGTCCTAAGCTGACCTAAACTCTTCCGACTTAGCACATTACCACTATTGGTAATTGTGACCGGTAATTTTATTCGTTTTATTAGAGGTTTTAAAGCGGCAATGAAATATAACGCTCGTTTAAATGTAACTCAACTGATTTATTTAACACAAAATACATGAACTGTTTAAATGCGTTGTGCCATGAACAGATCATAAAGCGAACCGCTTAAAAGTTAGTTGAGGGTGCTAGTTGCGCCTATCGATCAGGATGGAGGTCGATACCGGCAGATGCCGATCTCTCCAACACGTTTATTAAGAATATGCCCTATTATCTTGAACTATATATTATTTGTGCAATTAGTCAATGAGAAGTAGTCTACAGGAAAAGAAAATCGCAACTACAAATCTTGTCTTAGTTCTGGGTTCTGTCCCGAGGAAGGAATTCATGATGAAAATTAATAAAATGTAAAACAAAATTATTGGAATGCAGTCGAAAGAAATATAACCCCTATGGATGTCAAATTAGCCTCCGTGGCTTAGGCGGCAGCACGCCGGCCTCTCACCGCTGGGTCCGTGGTTCAAATCCCGGTCACTCCATGTGAGATTTGAGCTGGACAGAACGGAGGCAGACAGGTTTTTCTCCGGGTACTCCGGTTTTCCCTGTCAAAATTTCATTCCAGCAACACTCTCCACTATCATTTCATTTCATCTGTCATTCATTTAATCCTTGTCCCAGAGGAGTGCGTCAGGCCTCGGCAGCCGGCACAGTTCATATCCTCGCCGCTAGATGGGGACTTCATTCATTCCATTCCTGACCCGGTCGGAGACTGGAAGCAGGCTGTGGATTTGCATTTTTCATGGATGTCAAATTGGCAGGTGAAAAGCTAAAGAAAGTAGGAGACTTCTGTTACGTAGGAAGCAAAATAACCAGTGGTGGACGAAGCAAAAAGGATATAAAAAGTAAGTAAGTACAGGCAAGGAAAGCATTTCCATAGAAAAGGAATCTGTTGACACCGAAGATCGATTTAGAAATTAGGAAGTCATTTTTGAAAGCCTTTGACTGGAGCGTGGCGCTCTATGGAAGTGAAACTTAGAATGTTGGAACAGCAGAAATGAGGAGAATAGAAACGTTTGAAATGTGGTGTTACAGGAGAATGATGAAGATCAGATGGGTATACAGAGTAACAAATGAAGATGTATTAAGAGGATTGGGAAAAGAGAGATGTTTCTGCAGACTGCTAATGAAGAGAACAGACAGGTTGGTAGGACACATAAGTTACTAAGACACCCAAGATTAGCAAACTTAGTTATGGAAGGAAAGGTCGAGGATAAGAACTGTAGGGGTAGATCAAGGTTAGAATATGTTAAACAGATGGCCTCAGATGTAGTGTGTGGTAGCTATGTAGAGATGAAACGATTAGGGAAGCATGGAGAGCTGCATCAAACCAGTCGAGAGACTGAAGACTCAAACAACAACAATACAATTCATGAATTATATCTCCTGTTTCGACTCTTCGATAGAGTCTTCTTCAGCTTTTGTCTAAGGAAACAAGCTATTCTAATTATAACTCAAAGCAAAAATATTATTACACCTATATGTAAGTTCAACATTAATTGTAAATATAATTGAATTGAAACAAAATCATCATATTATATAAAATGCTAAGGTGTGTGTTTCACAAAACTCAACCACTTAAACCAGAGGGAGTTAGAAGGTGTGGATTGTACCAAAATATTCCGAATCGTCTCAATAGTACAGGAATTATCTTGCATTTCTTGAATAGTTAATGGGAATAGATTTATTTCTTTATAAAGTGCGTTTAAACAATTAAACAAGATGATAACACCTGCCAGAATTGTGTCGCGTTTATCCCGCATAATAGTAAAGCCGGGCGGGTGTGTATACACATGGGGGCTCATAAGTAGGCTTATCCTATAATAATTGTTATGTTCGACGATGTCGATATGTAAATATTATACTGTATGTCAGAAAACGGTATCATATTGAGGGTCATTAAAGTACTGAAAAAATCCACAGTCTGCTTCCAGTCTCCGACCGGGTCAGGAATGGAATGAATGAATCCCCTATCTAGCGGCGAGGATATAAACTGTGCCGGCTGCCGAGGCCTGACGCACTCCTCTGGGGCAATGATTAAATGAATGATAGATGAAATGAAATGATAGTGAAGAGTGTTGCTGGAATGAAATTTCGACAGGGAAAACCGGAGTACCCGGAGAAAAACCTGTCTGCCTCCGTTCTGTCCAGCACAGACCTCACATGGAGTGACCGGGATTTGAACCACGGACTCAGCGGTGAGAGGCCAGCGTGCTGCCGCCTAAGCCACGGAGGCTCGGTCATTAAAGTACTACTTTTCATTATTACACAGTTCTTCCAACCAATCAGAGCTCAATATTTTCATTCATTGACCATTTAGGTAAGAATAGCTTTTGACATGCACTTAAAATCCAGCATGTCGATCATGAATTACATGATTTGAAAGTTGACAATGTTGGATCAACCATTGTAGTTACACTGCATAAACAAACTGGGCAAAATTGCAAAAGAAATGGCACTGTACCTTAATATCCGCAACTCCAATTTCTACACGTTCGTAAGATTTCACCGACAATCTTAGTGAATGCTGTTGTTGACATAAATACACCAGAACGCCATGGAGGAAGCAGTCGTATGACGTTAGTTCCACTGAAATTATCATCCAGCTCTATGTTCAGTAAATGGATTTCTTATGCGAAACTTTTCCGCCAGATATCATAACTGTTCTATTTGAGACTCCATTGATTTGCCTTCCGTTGATATTCTATACGCATCGAATTTTTAGAATAACTAGTTGATAATACGATACATTTTAATTTTAAAGCGTTTGTAACAGCCTGTTTTGTGTTAGTTGACCAAAATAACAAAATGATCCAACATAGTACCTGTGCGCTATCTGTTGGTGCTACTTCAGGATAAACAATGTTTCAAAGTTTTGGGATTTTTTATTGGGTAGAGATCAAATGCTGAGCCAACATAATTCCCAAGAAGAAGAATTCAACCGACAGAATCTCGACAGATATTTATGAATATTTATGTTAGAACATATAATATAGTTATAATTAATTACGTATCTTCGAACATAAACAGTCGTATGAAACTCGTCTATAATGGTATTTAAGACACTCGTAAGTTATGGAAATTATAAAACGAGCTTTGCTCGTTTTATAAACATACTCGTGTCTTAAGTATTGCCATCAGTGTTGCCAAATCTTGAAATGGGAAAGAACTAAACCCTATACTTTAAAACACCAGAAAAGCACCAGCTGGACTCTATGATTCATAACACTAGCAAATCACCAACAATTATAAATACATAAACGGATTTTTACTTACATTTCTTTCATTAAACATCGTCTTCTTCATTTGCGGAGCCTGCTACCGCTATTACATTTTTAGAGCAGGAAGGTGTAGTACTGCTGTAGCTCAGCATACTTCCAATTTTGGCCACTATTATATCCTTCGGAAGTTCGTAGTCGTGATAGCATTTTCCCTCTCTTTTTAGTCCAAATCGCACACACAGAATGGAATGCAATTTTGAACTTTAATTCGATTTCTTTGCTTTGTTTTCACCAATTAAACTTGGCTAAACACTCTCCCTACATCTGCATTAGAGTAAGGGAGCAAAAGTACATAAGCTTCCTTCGCATGAAACTGGGATATCCCCTGGGAGATGGAAAGAAAATAGATGATAGGTCGATTCTTTGTACAAGTGCACTTGCACTGAGCCCTGCATGTTACGTTTACTTAGCACTTATGCACGCAAATGAGAATTTCAGGGTCTTCCCCTGTTGGGGTGTTGATCTTGACACGTGTAAGGCTGAACATTGCCTATCTTAATTATTGATTAACTTTATTAAAACTATTACATGGCTTCCGGGATTTACTTATTTGTCATAGGAGACAATTTCATGGAAAAATCCGTTAAGCACCAGATTTGGCACTGGTTATAATGAAATAACACTTCTGGCACCAGACGAACTTCAGAAACACCAGATCTGGTGCTAAAAACACCAAATTGGCAACACTGATTGTCATTATAGGCTTGTGCATAATGTACTATATTGGTATAACGTCCCTTTTAGCCACTGAGGCTATTAGAGACACCTCGATGTCAGAATTTTGCCCTGAAGGGAATCTTTAACGTGGCAGTAAATCTCCTGACACGGCTCTCTCGCATTTGCACACCCTCAAGTGCCAACTGACTGCGCTGGGATTTGATCTCGCAACTTTGGGAACAGCTTAGTGAGAGAAGTCGACAATATCAACAAGGTGAACTAAATAATACTTTTTTTATATTTGTGGAATGTAAGAACAAGGAATGGTTCACTTTCCGGGTAACAGAAGGCTTTGAATTGACACGTTCAGTGGTTTGAGTGAGCTGGGGTGTTTCCTTAAAATAGACATTGCTGAGAATAAGGAATTCCGGCATTATCGAGACTTTGGCGGAGAGATTTCACTTTGGGTGCTCTCGATGGGAGACGGTACTGGCCATACGAATACTAGCAATACCGAGCGGAACGGGATGTAATTTGCCCGACCCTAGACAGAACACTGTTCGTCTCTGTCAGAGAACTGCTAGGTGGACAGTTATTGTAAACTGGGACGATCTCGCAATTAATCAATTTGCCACCCTTTCTCTACCCCATCGCGGCTCACCATCCACTGTGCTTTCAGCTAGTGTCACCAAGTCTGCCTGTCGAGCCACACCACAGCGGTACAGGGAGACATGGAATGGTCTCTCCCAAGCAGTACTAAAGTATTCCATACGCCATGGGCTAAATCCGTCATAATCCTCTCAAACCAGGAAACAGCACCCCTAAGCTATAGTATATACATTGAAACCAGCTTTCACAGAACAAAAGGGGCATGCTCGACTGTTTAGTTAGTTAGTTAGTTATTGCTGTTTTAAGGGGCGGAACTACGAGGTCATCTGCCCCTCTTAACACAGATTAAAGAATACAAATTTTGAATTGAATTTAAAATTTTGAGGTGGACATCTAAATTTAAAAAGACCAAAAATTAATAAAACAAAAACAAACAATTAAATAAAAAATAAAAATTATAAAAATAAACAAAAATTACGGAAAAAACAAAACATTATCATTCAAAAACGAACAAGTCGTTGAGTCAATGTTCACTGGAAAATTTATATTGCTGGCCCTAACCCACTCTCACTTATAAAGCGGATAACGTGATCAGCAGCCACCGCGTCATCGGCTAATATAAGTTTGAGTGTCATCTGCAAACCAAGGTTTCTTCGTAAGTCAGCAAGATCCACATACTCGGTGAAAATGTGGGCCACGGTGAATACGGCTCCACAGGTACAAAGTGGGGGGTCTTCCCTTCTCATTAGGTACGAGTGGGTGGATCTTGTATGACCTATCCTTAGCCTACACAAAATGACGGACTCTCTCCGGGACCGGAAGGAGCTCCGCCACACGCGAGTAGTTCCCTTGATCGCTCTCAGTTTACTGGGCAGTGGGTCAGCTAGCCACTGACTCTCCCAAAAAGCCAGAACTTGTAGGCGTAACTGAGAGCGAATATCTCTAGCGGGTACCTCCATTGGTCGAGGTGGTAGTGATACCGCAGCTTGATCCGATAACTCATTTCCCGCAATTCCCATGTGGCTTGGAAGCCACAGAAAGGTGATTCGAGTGTCAGCGTGGCACAGCCCGGCTAGTAGGTCGTGGATTCGCTGCACTAGGGGGTGTTGCGGGAAACATGTAGCAATTGACTTCATCGAACTCAAAGAGTCGGTACACACGAGAAAGTGGATTCGAGCATCCTGTAGTGCAAACTGCAGAGCTTCATAGATGGCAACGAGCTCCGCAGTAAACACACTACAGGCCTCAGGCAAAGAGATCTTGGTATTTGCACCATCAATAACGTAAGCACAACCCACCCTCTCGTCCACCTTCGAACCATCCGTGTATAGAATGCCAGCGTCCGGAAATTGGTGAACTATGCTGTGGAACTGCCTCCGGTAAACGGAGGCATCCGTGTTCACCTTAGGACCTCGGTGCAGATCTAACCGAATTTCCGGACGCGGGACTTGCCACGGAGGAACCTCGCTAGATGTCCGGATCATACAGGGACCTACAGCCACTCCTATTTCAGTACACGAGCTATCCGGCCAACCGGCCGAGTGCCACGACTGTTTGAGATTATGAATATACACTGTTCTTCTACCAAGTAGGCTATTAACTTAAGTCGCGTTTTGGCACTGATTATACGGTATGTTTCTAAATTACCATTTCCAACTTTGAGGGCTTGTAGTGGGTACCAAGTCGGTTAAGTTTAGCATAGGAACTTGTGTCCGGAAACGTACCGTCTACCAGCTACCAGCCATGAACCACCACAGCTCCCGCCTTTTTGGCGCCACTGACTAAAGTACTTACGTCATTGAACGATCACCTGATGTCCCATATCCCCTACAGTTTTGTTGACATTCCATACTTTCTTCCATGAAATCTCACGGGTGCCACGTACTTGGTATTCTTTGAAGACGTACTGCATGAATTCTTAGACGATGTGCCATTGCATGTGAGTCAAGACATTGTGGTTTTAACTCGATCATCTCCACCACAGATTTGGGCAACAGTGGATAGGTCGTGGTGGCCCGATTGCTTGGCCGGCACGTTCACCCGAATTGACACCGCTAGACTACTATCTGTGGGGTCACATGAAAACCTTGATTTACGAGACCCCTGTGGAATTCGAGGAAGACCTACTGGTGCGGGTTATGGCTGAGGTGGATGTTGGAGGACCAGGGATTGGTGACCGTGTGTACCAGAACATGGTACGGAGGTACCGTGTGTGTGTTAACGTCACATCGAGCCCCACCTGTAATTGGACCCAGACGACAAACAGCAGGAGTCGGACAGAGCGCCGAAAATGCGAGAGCTGTCATCGTGTGCTATAGTGTATTTGCGGGTAGCAGGAAGACGGTACGTTTCCGGACACAAGTTCCTATGCTAAATTTGATCCCCACTAAAAGCCCTAAAAGTGTGTAATGGGGATTAAGAAACACCCTCTATAGCCTACAAATATTCCTGACAATTTTAAACCCATTCCATTGAACCAGTCTTCAGGCAGCGCGTATTAACACAAGTGACCTATCCTTGGAAATTTCTGACACGGTGGTTACGAAGGTAACATTGTGTCCTCCCTATAGAGGTACCAACAGATAGAATATTTAAACTAAGCAATTCTTCTAGGTTTGTACCGTGTCTTGTGTAGGGTTTCGCCTTGGACACCAAGCTGACACATCAGCGGGCTCTTGGTGTCCTCTCCTGGACATACCTAGAATAATTGTTGAGTTTTAATTCACTGGACGTGAAAGCCAATATAACATCTTTTTGGAGGCCTTCATTGGGAGGTTATGGCTGCTTGAGCTTTTAATTCTCGCAGTAAAGAGGTGCAGGTGCGTTTCATAAAAGGGAGGTAGCACTCAGTTCGCTACTCCTGTGAGGTTCCGGGCGGGGACACCAAATCAGGCTCTTCAGTAGGGTCTTAGTACACACTGCCTGGTCCACCGCTAGGGTGGTGGACAAAACACATAACAATACTTCCATGTTTCTCAGTGTAGCGGAGGATCTTTCTATATATTATGATTCTATTAGCCTTAATCAAGATGTTATCGTACAGTCCGCGTCATCTTAAGGTACTCATCGATACCAGTGATAACATTTCATTACAGGTTATACTGTTTTTCTGAAATTGATACCACAGACTGTAAGAATATAAATAAATAAACACAACACCACACCACTTTTCAAAACACAACAAGAAACAAACAAACAAAGAAAAGAAACAATTAATGAAAACAAAAAACAAATAATGAAATACAGCATAAAAAACAAGAAACCAAAAACCAAACATAAAACAAAAATAAAAAAGTCAAAAGCAAAACAAAACCAGAAAACAACAAAAACAAGATACCAGAAACCAAACATAAAACGGAACAAACCATAAAACAAAAGACAGAAAAAAACAAGATAAAATCAGAAAACAACAGCAAAAGACGAGCAACCAAGAAACCAAACATAAAACAAAACAAAAATGAAAAGCTAAATAAAATCAGAAAACAAACAAAAAAAAAACTAAACAAAACAAAACAAACCATAAAACAAAAAACCAACAAAAATCAAAAGTAAAATAAGGTCAGAAAACAACAACAAAATACAAAATAAAAAACAAGAAACCAAAAACCCAACAAAACAAATATCCAAAATCCAAAATCCAACACAAATAAATATTTTTTTTCCTGGTTGAGGGCAACGTTTTTGACATGAAGCGTAAACACGATATAATCCCAATTTCTAAGACATAAATATCCTACTTGCGAGTCCTAGAGTATCCTACAGAGTCCTACTCAGCAAATATCGCAAGAGATCAATTAGGATAATTACACCTAAATAAGTCACGGAGCACGACAATATGTAAGTTAAGGTAATAAGTTATTTTTTCGCATGTCCCAGCAATTAGGACTACATTGTGTTGACCGACTGATAAGACCACAGTTCAAGCCCTTCAGACAAGCAACTTAATGTAGAAAACATCTTATTACATTTTTGTTCGATTACCGACTCGAACCCGGTTCATCACAGAATCTTATTGTTGGTGTATTTGTAATTAATTTCCGTCGTTTTCTCCACTTTTCCAAACGTAAAGCACACACTAAACGTTTCTTACGAGGTGGCTGCATGATGACACGCGGTAGACTGATGTTTGTTCACCGGAAACTCAACCATATCCGGTCGATTACATTAGCAGTTATCCTTTTCTACCAGTGCGAGCACTAGTATGAGTAAATGCAGAGTTTCACTTAAGCCCTTATAACTAGCTTACTTCCGGTGTGAAATATGTTCAAAGAATTTAAAAAGACACCTGAGGGTATTGAACCAAGGAACACATTAAAGAAAGAATTATATACATAAGTTAATTTGGCTAGGATTTGAATAAAAAGATACAGTCAGTCTGAGAGACTAGACTTTATAACATTTCAAATGACGCATGCTACAAATGCTACACATGTTAGAAGGCTCAGGAGGGCTTCTCAACAGACTCCATTACAGCACGAGATTTAGCTTTAGTAGATATAATAGCACTATTACTGTCAACAGACTCCATTATTAACACACTTTACGTAAACTGTAAGTAAGCAAGTTAAAGAACGATCCACAGACTCCATTATTAACACACTTTATTACCCTGCACAAATTGTAAACTGTAAGTAAGCAAGCCTAACGAACGAATCCGCAAGTACAGAGATAGCAAGAATCACGTGAACGCTTCATGATCAACAAGTTGCAAGTCATTCAGTATCACGCAGCTAACGCGTTGGCTTCCCGCGCGGGGGACGGGGAGCCAGAGGTCTCCTCTGCTACATGACATCACGCACTCGCCGTCTCAGACTCGGTCATATGCACTGAACAACATGATGACGTCAAACACGCCGTAACCGTAACGCATAACGTTAGACCCAAGCATAACGACGAAGATCATTTAAAATGATAAAAAGAAAACAAGTAAAGAAACAACGGATTTTAGGCCGTTTTTCTGCAGCTGCATTTACGCCGGAAGTGATTCTGATAGAGCTTTCCAAGACTCACAATTTGAAACCTTTCCGGGCCCTTTAGCCCTTCAACGTTTGGCACAATTGAGAACTTTGCTTAATACATTTTTGCTAAGATGGGGACCCTAATTTAACTGCTAATAATAATAATAATAATATTGTATGGCTTCGGGTGTCTGGTGCAAGCTTTGCTATTTGACACCCAGAGCGTAGCTTGCATGTCGAATTTCGTAGTTCCTTGACTATGAAAGTCAAGGAGGTTAGATGTTAGATATCTAATCTCCTTGAACACAATAGCGCTTTCTAGTAGAGAAATGAGGAACTTTGTTCTGGCGGAAACTCCCGAGATTAATTATGCCATTATGAACTCGGCCTACTGAATTCAAATGGGTTCTTTGACATGCCAACATCGTATGACATGCGTATCGTATTTTTGCCGCCTTTCAAAAATCACTTACCACGGTCAGGGGCGAACCTGCAATCTTGGGGTTAGTAGACCGACACGCTATCCACTCACCCACCGTGGCAAGCTACTTTAACTGCTGAGAAATGTTTTTATCATTAAATTTGCAAGAAGGCAACACCGTAAATTGGGTTCACGGATACGGATACGTGAAGGCGTGGTGTTTTGAAGACGGGCTGGCGAACGAACTCAGTAACATTACATAGCGGACCAACGGAAACACTGGATCTTTGTCTTTGTCTTTGGCCCATGAAGGGCCTAGGCCTACCAAGCGGCCACTGCCCAGCCATTTGGCCTGCAGATATTGGGGTGACGCGTGATCAGCCTCATCGGGTCCCCTCGGTCGTTAATCTTGATTTTCGTGATCGGGGCGCTGCCTCACTGTCAGACAGCTACTCAATTGTCCTCACGAGGCTGAGTGAACCCCGTTCAAGCCCTCACGACAGTTTCTAAAATCCCTGACGGGGCCGGGAATCGAACCGGAACCTCCGGGTGAGAGGCAGACGCGCTACCCCAAAACCATTGGGTGAAACACTGGGTACAGTGGTTATTTTGGCGGTGTCTGTGCTACTGTATGGATATAACTTTGAAGTGTTAACCAGGTATTGTAATGAGGATCTACAAAGGGATACTGGTCTATTAGCCATTCAACACACATGGTGATTAATGTATGTCTCCTTTGTCATCAGTCCTCCTCTTATCCTCTGACTCATACAGTATATAGCTGTGAGGGAATTAATTTAACGTGTTATATACGGAGTGACAAGAAAGGAATGAACACATCAGACTGGCTGTGAAAGTGGGACCCTTAGGAAATAAGGTTCCAGAGTGTAGGCTCCGATGGTCTGGGCATGTACTGAAAAGAGAGGTGGACTACATGGGGAAAAGAGTTGGAAATTTGTAAACTGAGGGGTTAAGGAGGGGAGGAAGACCAACAAGTAGTTCCGTGAAGAACTAAATAGCCTATTTTCATATTATATCCTACTTATGTTAATTGTCACTATCAACATACAACATTTAAGTTTGATTGCTTGGTTGGTTCCTCAGTTTAGGGGCTGCTACAACGCGGTCATGTAGCCCCATGTACTTTGGGTGTGTGTAGAATCTGTTTGATAACCGGTGTTAATTTTGATGGCTGTATTAGTGTGTGTTATCTGTTTTTAATTCAAGTAAGGACTGCAGACATTGGAATTTCAAGTAGTTCCAACTTTTGCTACCAAACGCCACCGTCAACGACCAACTAGTTCTGAACTTTGTTACTAGACGCCACCGCAGTCGGCTCCTAGCGACAAACGTTGAAATCTAAGAGCGTTAGTCAAAGTTCACCTAATTAGTGGAAGGTTTTATATTATACCATACATTTATGACTTTACTTCCCCTCCGAAGTAAGGCATACTGAGGGATTTTTAACGCTCTTAAAATCCGACGACTTCGGCCGGGTTTGAACCCACGACCTAGGGCATAGAAGCTCAGCATGCTACCAACTACACCACCGAAGCTGGTATTCAGTTTGATTGCTGTAATAGATTCGTAGATATTGAGAACCATCGGATGGTTACCATGTTGGATTTTTATATATGTAAGCCATACAGTAATGTACTATTAGATGACGATTATTGCGTAGGTTGATTATTCAAAAGTTGACTTCGATCGCATGTTTAGGACACAAGAAATAAAAACTTAATTTGAAAACTTTACACAGCCGCCATTTTGAGGTTTTGTAAACAATTGAACTAAATCAGATTTCAGTGCATTGCAATGTGTATGATAATTTGCTGTACCAAGTTTCACTGTGCTCGTATGGTCACATAGGTGAACTTCTAGTAGAGCCATTTATTACTGCACACAATTTCAGGGTGATATCAGTAGTAGTTTCGGAGATATAGAATGCCGGTAAGATATTTCGCACAGCCGCCATGTTGGTTTGGTGAGCCGTATTAAAATTTGAAGGGCATGGTCGGGGTCGGACGAAATAGTACTATGTCCTTACCGAGTTTCATTTAAATAGCTCCAGTACACACACCTACGCACACAGACACATACACACACACGGACAAAAGGTGATCTCATAAGCTTACTTTTTTCATAATTGAAAATAGGCTAAAAATGAGGTGGAAATACAATGTTGCAGGGGACTTCAGAGGAAACGATGGAAGATGATGATGATGATGATGATGATGATAATTGTTGGTTTAAGGGCCTAACATCAAACCCTAATGGTTTGGGTGACAGTGAAAGATGAGATGAGTATGAAAACTATAACTAATACTAACTACAGACTTACATACTAGAAGAAGAAATGGTAAACAAATCAAGGATATGGCAAATAAAGGACAGGAAGAAAAGAAATACCCTCAACCCTCAAAGAATGAGGATTGAGGGACTTGGAAGGAAGGAGAGCCATGAAAGGCAGAGAGGAAAGGGAAAGAGGAGAGGGCCCGCCCCAAAGTCAGTGGGAAAAGGGGAAAAAAACGGACCCAGCTCAGGAATCCTCCGGGATCGTCAACTTCCGAACTCACCAGCCGTGAGCCCTTGAGGGTGGAGCAATATCCAGGATGCACCAGAAGTGGTGGGGCTACACACACCCTGCTTCATTGAGGGCCTTGAGCAGAAGGCAGGAGATAACATGAAAAGAAAGAGAAGGCTGGCCCCTCGAAGAATGAGGCTATAAGAAAAGATGAGACAAGGGCCAATTAAGGCGGGAAAGTGAAATACTCCCTAGGTCTCGGATACCCTAATACCGTCGGGGTTGGACGGGAACAATAGTTGACCAAGAGAGGTTGACAGAAATGAAGACAGAGAGGAGCCCTTCACTCAGCTGGAGTCCCGTGGTCGCCTACTAGATGTGAGCCCCTGGGTTGGAGGATGGAAGAGGGAGGGAGCATGGGCTAGACATTTATGGAAGAGGAGAATCCAACAATGTAACGCTGACCCTACGTGTCGTGGGAAAAGGCTGAGATAAATAAGAAGATACAGAGTATTACGAAATTTATTTATTGTGTTATGCGAGGTAAGTTCCAAAAGTAAGTTTCGTCATTTTATTTCACGAGCAGATGGCACACCAGGTGACGCAAACAATCGCTCGTGGCTGGTTAACGACAAAAGGATCCTTAGTGCCAACGTGGAGAGAGGAGCAGCAGACTGGCGTGCCCAATGTCATTCGAGTACAACTAACGATGACAGGCTGACGTGTACTGACAACGTGGTCGCCAATGGAAGTGCGTGTTGTTATCCGGTATGGATGGACACGTGGGACTAGTGTGTCAGTGTACAGACCGTGTATGGTGAAGCGGTCATGTCTCATCTCTGGTGTTGCATGTTCAGTGAAGGACGGCAGAGTGTGAAGTGGACGGCCCTCCACATCCACGAATGTAAATAACATTGCTCGAGTACAGGACATGGTGTTAGTGGACAGGGACATAACGGTGTCAGACGTGGGCTCCACACTGTGCCCGGGCCCATCACATGCTCGATGCACTCTCGTGACGTCACTTCCACACCAATGCTGAGGTGGAGCAGGTTGTGCATCGCAGGGCACCAAGTTTTACCAGAGTAGTTTCTTCAAACTAATTGCACGCTACAACAATTGTCTCAATGTCGGTGGCGACTATGTCGAAAAATACTGCAAGGAGTATAGTTCATGATGCCATGGTGTATGTCAGTTTGGCTAGGGAAAAAAGGCGAAACTTATTTTCGAAACTTCCCTCGTTTATACAGGAGATGATGGTATTAATTTACTGTGTTATATACAGGATGTTAGGGAATTTATTTACTACTTTGTATAAGGGATGAGATTTATGGCACGTAAAAGAACCTACCACAGCAATTGGTAGTGTAGAAACATTTGTTGGTTATATTTGGATGGTTAGAAACGCTCTATCAAGTTCCAACGTTCGCCACTAGGTGTTAGTGACAGAAGCATCTGGTAACCAACGTTGGAACTACTTGAAAATGAACTTGTTGGGAGCCCTCGGGCGTTCAATCAAAAATGCCCAGCTATCTCCATTGGCTGCGATTCATATACAATAAAGGATGAGATGGAAATATACTCGATTAGATACAGAATGGGGTCGCCTCCGTAGTGTAGCAGTCAGCATGGTTAGTTGTCGCCCCGGAGGTCCTGGGTTCGATTCCCGGCTCTGCCACGAAATTTGAAAGTGGTATGAGGACTGGAACAGGGTCTGCTCAGACTCGGGTGGCCCAAATGAGTAGAGGGGGTTCGATTCCCACCTCCGCCATACTCGAAGTGGTTTTCCGTGGATTCCCACTTCGTCTTCGGGCAAATGGCGGGATGGTTCCTACTGTAAGGCCACGGCCGTCTCCTTCCCATTTCCTTGCCTAACCGTCCCACTCTTCCCATCCCTTCATCAGGCCCCCTGTTCGCTTTGCAGGTGAGGCCGCCTGGGCGTAGTGCTGGTCACACACCCCAGTTGTATCCCCCATACAGAGTCTCAAGCTCCAGGACACTGCCCTCAGTTTCGGTAGAGGTGGGATCCCTCGCTTAGTCCGTGGGAAAAGCCAACCCTGGAGGGTAAAACGTTAAGCGAAAAAAAAAAAAAGATACAGAATGTGATGAAATATTTTTGCTGCGTTTTATACAGGATGCGAGAGAATTAATTTACAGTATTATATTTGGGGCGTTCAAAAATGATTGGTACTTCCATTTGTTTTCGTTTACAGGAACCATGTATTGAAAAAAATTAATTAAGACTACTTTACAGGTATTCCCCGCCAATGTCTGTGCACTTTGTCCATCGTTCTGGCAGCTTCCGTATTTGCGTAGCAAACCATTATTTGGGGGTATCCCGGCATGGAGTTCGTCATTGGTGGACTTCTTACCCCGCATGCCCTCTTTTATTTCATCGAATAGGGCATAGTCGCTAGGAGCCAGATCCGGCGAATGTGGAGGTCATGTGGCAGCACAGTAAACCCTAGTACACGAATGGGGGCAATGGTCTGGCGACTTGGTGCTGCCTCCCCACATATGGCAGCTAACCTCGTGTGGATGTCTGAAGCAGTCACGCCTTCCCTCCAGAGGAATCACACTGTCCACCTTTGCCCGTGCTTGTCGGCTTTCATGTTGATTCATCGATGTCCATAAGCGTACTCACACGCCGGAACATTTGTCGCTCCTGTGCGCTACTTACATGTATGGGAAGCAGCAACAGCATCTTGTACAGCCCCCCGGGGGGGGGGGGGGCAGTACCCCTCAAAGCCACCCCCCCATCTTTTACTAAAACCACCCCAACTGGCAACATCATAAGACCAGAACATTATCTTTACACAGCAAGAGGCGGCCACCCAGCTCGGGAGGTTAGCCAACTACTTGCAACACATACATAAACATCTACACCAACAACTAACTGGGGCAGCTACGTTGACGTAATGCTGACCACGCAGCGCCGAGAACTATAAGAATGGAGTCCTAACTAGGAGCCAGGATCGGTTCTACTCAGTGCGTCGCCAGCGGCCCTAGCCAACGCCTGTTCCAGCTACATCATCAGGTGAGATTCAGCAAAGTGCTCAGACTCCTTTATTGTGTAAACACCCAGCCATAATTTTGTACACACTACTTGTATAATTGTCTACATTCCCCCAAGAGGGACTTACAAATTCACACTCACTGACCAATAAACACATGGTCAGTAAATTACACTTGCATTGATAATTACACTCCTCTTCACATCCTCATACCCTTCCTGACTTTCGTCACGATTGACCGTGACCGTAGTAGCCAGTAACTGCTTGGTCAGACTGCATTGTATTTCCCGCACGCGACTCGACTACATAACGTCGAGCCGCTGACATAAGTACGCCTATTGTATTACTCATCCCGTCCAGCTGGCAGGCCAGTATAGTAGCCTGCATTTAGAGGTCCATCCCCTAACCAACACTTGCATCTTTGCAGGAACTCCCCCTAGCGTTTAAACACTAAACAACACATTCCAGTAGTAAGCTCTCCCAGCTACGGGAAGCTACTCTCACCTAGGAACTACCTTCCAAATTAGCACAGTGACACAAGTGTTTTATTCCAAACTACCCCCCAACTAAGGGATCTAAAACATATTTGGTGGAGGCGCTGCTACCACGCACAATAAGGGTAGGACTCATACAACGAGCCCTCGTGGTAGAACGACCCGTACCGCACACAGCCAAGAGTTAGTTAATTTTTTTTGAAGAAAGTATTTTTTTTCTCTTATCCCTCCACTCCAGAAATACAAGGGAAATTTTAATCAACCCACCCACCCCCACCCCCTGGAAAGCATCAGAAACATAATACATTGCAAAACACACACAGTTCTTTTTTATACATACACTTGAGCCAGCATGGCCCCTCTATACCGTCTAGCTGAGCTGAGGAGCAATAATACATAGACTAAGCTAGATAATACATAGGCCAACCTAGAAGTAAGTTATACTTCAGTGGCGCCACACTTAGTTTTACAAATTAAGCGCTACCAATGAAGTGTTATATATATATATATATATACATGTAATGTATTGCAATGTATTGTAATGTCTTATTAATCATTAATCCACTTTCACCCACACAGGAAGACCACGGAGCAACGAAGGGATGAACATTTTTTCACTGATACATTTTTGATTTACAGATAACAAGGAGCATGAACATGTCTGTTGTAAATATATTTCCCACACCATAATACACACACATACCTTCATCTATGTCACACACAAACACACTACTCATCGATTTTAGTTGCACCCTTAAAGGTGACAACGTCAGCGGTCAGCGGTGGACAGCATACGTGGGATGATGAACATCGCTGAACGCAAACACATTCCGCATACGCAAATGAAGCGTTACTTCAGGATCGAAGGGCGGCACGGAGGTTGTAAGTGCCGAACCTTCGACCCTAAGGTGGAATTCCGACCCACGACGGAAAACCACGAGGTTATATAATAAGTACAAGGAGGGCATAACGGACTAGCCACTAAACCGCACCAGGAACGGCCGAATAGGGAGCGGTAGTCAAGGCATGATGGTCAAGTGCGCACAAAGAATAAGAGGTATAAAATAACTGGCCACGTAAAAGAGCTCTACAAGGTATATATGATAGTTGATAATTGTAAATTGTAAATTATTTTGTATTTTCTCGCTATATCATACAATTACAAGGTTCCACATGGTTGGCCTATACATATAGGGTACCAACATGGCAACCATTATTTTTTCTATGTTCATCATTATTACTATGTTTACTATGTTTACTTATACATCATCAGAAATATTACAAATGTAATGATTATTATTATTATTATTATCAGGTCATACCTGTTATCATTATCATGACCACCAATGTACACATATACACACACACTGACTATGCTTTTGTTTCTTTCATTTTTCTTTCTACTAACGCCCAAATTTGTGAAGGTGTCCCGTTTCATCCCAAGAACAATAAACCATTATGATATATCCCTTTAACTTATACCCTGGGACACCTGTTTTTCTATTCTCTTCCATCTTTTAAACAATACACTCCAGGTAGCAATTTTTTTCTCCATACAGCGCCGGACGGCACAACCATCCATCCAGCCATGTTTTGTTTCCTCCCTGGCTAATACCAACATATATAAATAACATCAAGACCATGTATTTTTTGTACCTTTATTATTAATGCTTCAAATGTCAACTTTTAAAGTGAATAATTCTAAAATTAACTATGTATATGTACACCCAAAACCTACCCCTCTGAGCACAAGCTGGACTCACATCACCACGACATCGACACACCTACACCAACACGGAAGAAAAGAAGAAGAAGTACAAGAAGAAATCAAAAACGAACCATCACATCGACTCCCCCACTCTACGTCCCGTTCCCGTTCGCGGGGACGCGTACTAATCGAAGAAGGGGACTTGTACAGCCCGGGGGGGGGGGGGGGGGAAGTACGCCTGAAAGCCACCGCCCATCTTTTACTAAAACCACCCCAACTGGCAACATCATAAGACCAGAACATTATCTTTACACAGCAAGAGGCGGCCACCCAGCTCGGGAGGTTAGCCAACTACTTGCAACACATACATAAACATCTACACCAACAACTAACTGGGGCAGCTACGTTGACGTAATGCTGACCACGCAGCGCCGAGAACTATAAGAATGGAGTCCTAGCTAGGAGCCAGGATCTGTTCTACTCAGTGCGTCGCCAGCGGCCCTAGCCAACGCCTGTTCCAGCTACATCATCAGGTGAGATTCAGCAAAGTGCCCAGACTCCTTTATTGTGTAAACACCCACCCATAATTTTGTACACACTACTTGTATAATTGTCTACATTCCCCCAAGAGGGACTTACAAATTCACACTCACTGACCAATAAACACATGGTCAGTAAATTACACTTGCATTGATAATTACACTCCTCTTCACATCCTCATACCCTCACTGACTTTCGTCACGATTGACCGTGACCGTAGTAGCCAGTAACTGCTTGGTCAGACTGCATTGTATTTCCCCGCACGCGACTCGACTACATAACGTCGAGCCGCTGACATAAGCACGCCTATTGTATTACTCATCCCGTCCAGCTGGCAGGCCAGTATAGTAGCCTGCATTTAGAGGTCCATCCCCTAACCAACACTTGCATCTTTGCAGGAACACCCCCTAGCGTTTAAACACTAAACAACACATTACACTAGTAAGCTCTCCCAGCTACGGGAAGCTACTCTCACCTAGGAACTACCTTCCAAATTAGCACAGTGACACAAGTGTTTTATCCCAAACTACCCCCCAACTAAGGGATCTAAAACAATCTGGTGGCATTTGATAGTACTATAGTCGATCTTCACCCATACACTGACACACATTTCAAACTGTTATTTTGCAGGAGTTATAGGGGGAGTGCCCATCATTATTGAACGACCTAAATATATAGAATATGATGGAATTTCGTATTTCCTACGATCTATAGATGATTTTGAAATACATACCGTCCTCCATGGATGTTTGGCAATCATTACGCCAGCCCACCTTGTGGTTTAGTGACTAGATTTTTATGCAGTAACCGTTAAGGTCCGGGTTCAATTCACGGCTCTGCCAAGATGTTTAATTCTGGTGTGAAGGCTGCAACTGGGAACACTGACCTTCGTAAGACAGAATTGAGAAGAGGATGGTTGGATTCCCCACTCAGACATTCCTGAAGTGTTTCTAAATGACTTTCCCACTACTATTTCCGGATAATGAAGAGATGGTAACTAAATTACGGCCAAGGTTGCCTCTTACGAAAATTCCAGCCCCAAGCACAAATACAAACACTAGTACAAACAGCACAGTGACACAGGTTATCAGTAAGATTTCACAAACAACGGGTTACTTGATTACTATGTAACAAATCCCCCAAATGATGTTACAACAACCACGGTGACGTCTTGAACGATTTACTAACTGCTACTTTAACCACGTACTTTCCCGTCCGATTTCCGTTGGACAATCCCAGAATTGAACGTGTGGCCTTGAGTTATAAATGCAAGCACTAAACCAACTGAGCCATTCAAATCCGCAAGGTGAATGGACTCGAAGCAGTTTACACAAGTAGAATATTATTCCTTCTTTGTCCACGATATGAAACTATCAATCAAAGTGACGTACGGCATGAAAGCCCTCAATAAATCAAATATCTCTATAATATTTATTCAAATGAACCTTTGATCGTTTTTTGCTGACAAAAGAAAACCAAACGCTGTATATAAATAATATTGTGTAATGATACGCTGTCCTGTCGTACCTCAATAAGCTATCGATCCTCTTGCCTTCCTTTATATCGTCCAAGTTGGCCAAGTAATAGCATGGAATCTCATTTTCCTCACTGCTCTTTGCAAGGAAGAGTTCCTTCTCTCTCCTCTCCCCTTCACCCTCCGTCAATTCCTTCGCGTTACGAACACAACGCCAAATCTTCAAACTGTTTGGGGGCAGGGGTTCGCTTCATTGGTCCCTTAAGGGCTAGTAGGGCGTGTTCAGCAATCATGAGTCAGGCATTGGGTCACCTCCTTTCTGGCTCCTCACTTTCATTTTTCCTGTCGATTTCTTGTAACACAGTGAAAGCGTGGTGGTGCAGAGGTCAATCTGTTTGCCTCTCACCAAGGCGGACCGGGTTCGATTCCCGGTCAATGTTTGTGAGAGTTTCCTGTGGTTTGGATTCCTCATAAAAAGAAGGTTCCCGTGGCTCATGATTGTGAGATTAATGGTAAAGTAAAACTATAAGCTTCCTTTTCCTTTTCATTTCCCTTTTACTTTTCCTTTCCCCTTCCCCTTTCCCTGTTCCTTTCCCCTTCCCCTTTTCCTTTCCCCTTTCCCCTTTCCCCTTCCCATTTCCTCTTTAATTTCCCCTTTCCCCTTTCCTTTCCTCTTTCCTTTCCCCTTTCTTTTCTCCATTCCCTTTCCCCTTCCCCTTTCCCTTTTCCTTTTCCTTTCCCCTTCCCTTTCCTTTGCCCTTTCCCTTTTCCTTTCCTCTTTCCTTTCCCATTTCCCCTTTCCCCCTTCCCCTTTCCCTTTTCCATTCCCTTTCTTCTTCCCTTTTCCCTTTCCCTTTTCCTTTCCCTTTTCCCCTTTACCTTTTCTTTTCCCCCTCCCATTTTCCTTTCTCCTTTCTCCTTCCCCTTTCCCCTTCCCCTTTCCCTTCCCATGTCCCTTTCTCCTTCCCTTTCCTTTCCCCTTTCCTTTTCCTTTCTCCTTCCCATTTTCCTTTCCACTTTCCCCTTCCCCTTTCCCTTTCCCCTTCCCCTTTTTCTTTCTCCTTCCCCCTTCCCCTTTCCTTTTCCTTTCCCCTTTTCCTTTTCCCTTTACCTTTCCTCTTTCCTTTCCCATTTCCCCTTTCACCTTTCCTTTTTCCATTCCCTTTCCCCTTCCTTTTTCCCTTTCCCTTTTCCTTTCCTCTTTCCCCTTTCCCTTTACCTTTCCCCTTCCCCTTTTCTTTTCTCCTTTCTCCTTCCCCTTTCCCCTTCCCCTTTCCCTTCCCATGTCCCTTTCCCCTTCCCTTTCCTTTCCCCTCTCCCTTTTCCTTTTCCTTTCCTCTTTCCTTTCACCTTTCCTTTTCCTTTCCCCTTCCCATTTTCCTTTCCACTTTCCCTATCCCCTTTCCCTTCCCCTTTTCCTTTCTCCTTTCCCCTTCCCCTTTTTCTTTCTCCTTCCCCTTCCCCTTTCCCTTTCCTTTCCCCTTTTCCTTTTCCCTTCGTCTGTCCCCTTTCCTTTTCCTTTCCCTTTCCCTTTCCCTTTTCCTTTTCCCTTCCTCTTTCCTTTCCCATTTCCTTTTACCATTCCCTTCCCCTTTTCCTTTCCCCTTTCCCTTTCCCCTTTCCCTTCCCATTTCCCTTTCCCCTTCCCATTCTTTCCCCTTTCCCTTTTCCTTTCCTCTTTCCTTTCCCCTTTCCTTTTCCCATTCCATTTCCGCTTTCCCTTTTCCTTTCCCCTTTCCCCTTTCGTTTTTCCTTTTTCCTTTCCCCTTCCCCTTTCCCTTTCGCCTTCCCCTTCCCCTTTCCCTTCCCATGTCCCTTTCCCCTTCCCTTTTGTTTCCCCTTTCCCTTTTCCTTTCCTCTTTACTTTCCCCTTTCCTTTTCCCCTTCCCCATCCCCATTTCGTTTCCCCTCCCCTTTCCTTTTCCTTTCCTTTTACCATTCCCTTTCCCCTTTCCCTTTTCCTTTTCCTTTCCCCTTCCCCTTTCCCATTTCCCTTTCCCTTCCCCTTTCCCATTTCCCTTTCCCCTTTCCCCTCCCCTTTCCTTTCCCCTTTCCCTTTCCCTACCCCTTCCCCTTTCCTTTTCCTTTCCCCTTTCCTTTCACTTTTCCTTTCCCCTTCCCCTTTTCCTCCCCCCTCCCCTCCCCCTATTCCTTCTTTCCTTCCTTGTAATACTGTTGGAACAAGTGCTTGCACAAGAATGGTGACTATAAGATTAGGAATAAGTATCAGTGTCCTACTACTGTGCGTCCTTACATCTTCCTTGCCTTATTGTTAGAAGAAGTGGCCTGTGAATGTGCATATGAGAGCCCAAGTTTTGTTAGTCCGTATATATTGAAGCTCCGGTGTCTTCATCTCTATATATATTGGTTGTGGCCACGTGCGTTTTCCTTATTGTATGAGTCTGGGATTCGAATCTGCCTGTGTGCCCCGTGCTTTTCTCTTGTGCAGGTTAGATTAGTTATTCCGTAAGTGTCCTATGCATGAAACTTTTGTGTAATTGGTAATTTGGTAACACATAATGTGTTGTATCATACGACCTGCTACGATCAGGGAGGCTTCGAATAGTCTTTTTGTGTTGCGTCTAACTTGCTTGGCTGTCAACCTGGAGGTCTGGGTTCGATTCCAGACCTTGCCAAGAAATTTAATTCTGGTCCACTTGGCCTCGTGAGGTAAAACTGAGAAGAAGTGGGTTCGATTCCCAGCTCAGCCATTCTAGAAGTAGATTTTTGTGGTTTTCCACTTCTCCTTGAGCTGAATACCGACTGTCTCGTCCCTAATCTTCACTCAAATGAAACAACAAGAGCACTTTTCGTGATGTGCGGTATGTTCCAATCAACACAGAATACTGAACGATGCGTGCTTGTAGAAGACAAAGGAATATCCATGGCCCCTAGCGTGCTGGGTTCACAAGTCACGCCACGGTAAAACAAACGTTATAGTTGTTGTTGTTTTTGTTGATTCTTTAGGAGCTTTTTGATATTGTGGTCATGTAGCCCCGTGCAATAGATGACCTGTGTCACTGTGATGTCTGTACTAGTATGTGTAATTGTAATTAGTCCGTCTCGTTGCGTAGTGGCTAGCAATCTTGGCTGTCACCATGGATGCTCAGGTTCGATTCCCGTCTCTGCCAAGAAAACACTCAGCCTCGTGAGATAAAGAAGAGGAAGGTTCGATTCCTAACTCAGTCATCCAGGAAGTGGTTTTCCGTGGTTTCCAACTTCTACTCCAGGCAAATATCGGGATGATTCCTAACTTAACACCACAACCACTTCCTACCTCAATTACAAAATGAAGACTCCGCGGGAAAAACGGGGTAAGTCACATTCTCTAAATATTTCAGGAGAGTGAATTTAAACGTTCATTACCAAAAAGAAATACTAAATAATAATACAGGGCGCCCGAGAATATTCTCCGCAGTGCGTACGAGCAGCTGTGAGTGGTTGAGTCATGAGTTTAGTTGGCTGCACTGCACAGTGTCCTTCAAAGCGGGACTCCTCGTGTGGGCTGTCAGTGTGTATAGCGATAAGCGAGCGAGCCTGCATGTCTTCAGTGTGTATTACAGTAAGCGAGCGTTCAGATAGATTATTGGAAGAGGGCAACAGTATACAGGCGGTAATGTTTACTACTGAAGAGACAGTTCTTTTGGTTGAATACGTTTTTCGCGAATGCGACCGGTTTACAGAAAATGTAAAATTATGATTTCAGGCGCGGATTCTTAGTTCAAAGTGTCCAAACAGTGATACCGTTCGGGATTTGGTAAGTAAATTTCGTGCGACTGGCTCAGTTCACGATGTACCGGGAACAGGCAGGCCTATGCTTTCAACAGACGAATAACTTGATGAAATCTCCGATATAATGCTGCGTAGTCCAAGTAAATCAACCCGAAAATTAGCTCAACAAACAGGAATCTCTAAGTCGACAGCACATAAAGCTAAAAGAGACAAGCTTCAGTTGTTTGTTCCCTTATAAATTTACCTTCGTTCACGAATTAAAACAAACTGATTACGGAAAAAGAGTGATGTACTGTGAATGGTTCCAGCATCTGTTATGAATGGCTGTGGTGAGTACAAAGTTTACTGTTTATTTGTTATGATGCAAGCGGCAGCCGTGCCACCAACGTAACCGCTGTAGTTAACTCTCGCAGACGCTTGTAGGCGCTGCGGAGAACATACCCGGACTCACTGTAATATCGTATGGCCTCGGATGCCGGGTGCAAGATTTTGTTATTTGACACCCAGAGGGTAGCTTGCATGTCGAATTTCGTTGTTCCTTGAAGCACTATGAAAGTCAAGGAGGTTATAGGTTTTCCTTGAACACTATAGCGCTATCTAGTAGAGAAATGAGGAACTTTGTGTTAGCGGAAACTCCCGAGATTAATTTTGGCATTACGAACACGGCCTACAGAATGTTCAAATGGGTGCTTTAACATCGTATGACATCCGTGTCGTGATTTCTGCCGCCTTTCAAAAATCACTTACCATGGCCAGGAGCGAAGCTGCTAGCTTGGGGTTGGTAGACCGACACGCTAACCACTCACCCACCGTGGAAAGCTAAAAGAAATACTTTAAACACCCCAATTGAGGGTAAGCATTCTGTAGTTTCTTTCGCCAAAGGTATTTCTTATAAAGGAACCACATGTAATACAAATAACAATCAAAGTTAAATTATGAAAGAGTGAGAGGATATGGGACGTTCTTTCCGTTTCCACTAAAAATAAAAACTTCTGTATCTCGGTGACATTCAGGCGGCTTCTGTGGCGTAGTCGGTAGCATGCTGAGCTTCTATGCCCAAGATAGCGGGTTCAAACCCGGCCGAAGCCGTCGGATTTTTTAAGAGCGTTAAAAATCCCTCACTATGCCTTCCTTCGGAGGGGAAGTAAAGCCGGCGGTCCCATGTCATAGATTTATGGCATGTTAAAGAACCTTCCACTAATTGCACCTGTGTGAAGCTAAATTGGATAGGTTAAGAATGTAAACAACGCTCTTAGGTCTCTACGTTCGTTGCCAAGATCCGACTGCGGTGGCGTCTGGTAGCTAAGTTCTGAACTTGGCCTAGTAGTCGTTGACGGTGGCGCTTGGCGGCAAAAGTAGGAACTATTTGAAAATTCTAAGTTGCAGTACTTGAATTAAAAACCAGATAACACACACTAATACAGTCATCACAATTAACACCGGTTATCAGACAGATTCTGCACACACCCAAAGTACACGGGGCTACATGACCGCGTTGTCGCAGCCCCTAAACTTAAGAACCAACCAACCATCGGTGACATTCCACTTTATTTGAAACTAGCAGTAGTGCCCGGCTTCGCCCGGTGGATTCATTTGTTTTACAGAACTGGAGCGTTCAAGTATAAGGATCGGAAAGCACCAACGCTTATTGCAGCTGATAACCTCAGTACACTGCACCAACACCATCGCCCTTATACAGAGGCATACTGTTGTCATGATGATAACTGATTTAAGGGGCCTAAGAAATCTTTTTGCACTAATTACTCCCCGTGACTGAACTTTATACGCAGCTCGGAATTCTGCACCAGAACATTGGTAGGGGTGACGTGATGCGGCCCGCATTACATGGCAACAATAGACTTCGGTATTATTGAAGCCGTTCTGGAGCGCTTGTTCTTCCAACCTACTGAACAAAAATCAATTAGTTAGAATAGTTATTCCGTAAGTGTCCTCGGCATGAAACTTTTGTGTAATTTGTAATTTGGTAATATATCATGTGTTGTATCGTACGACCTGCTACGATCAGGGAGGCTTCGAATAGTCTTTTTGTGTAGCGTCTAACTTCCTTGGATGTCACCCTGGAGGTTTGGTTTCGATTCCAGGCCTTGCCAAGAAATTAAATTCTGGTCCACTTGGCCTCGTGAGGTAAAACTGAGAAGAAGACGCTTGTAGGCACTGCGGAGAACATTTCCTGGCACCCTGTAGCTCTACACAACGCTACCAAACCTACACGTGTTTACGTCCATAGCACCTCGGAGACCACATGTTCTCTAAGTCAATGTGCCCAATGTGGCCGGTATCCGTTTCGCACGCTATTACTGAAAAATCAAGCGGCTTCGGTGGCGTAGTTGGTAGCATCCTGAACTGCTGTGTCCAAGAGAGCGGGTTCAGACCCGGCCGAAGTCATCGGATTTTTTAAGAGCGTTAAAATCTTTCAGTATGCCGTCCATCGGAGGGGAAGTAAAGCCGGTGGTCCTATGTCATAGATTTATGACATGTAAAAGATCCTTCCACAGACTAAACTTGTGTGAAGCTAAATTTTTAGTTAGATTAGGTTGGAACGCTCTATCAAAGTGCCAACGTTCGCCACTAGATATCAGTGACATTTGGTAGCGAAAGTTGGAACTACTTGAAATTGAAGGGAACCTGTAGCTCACCCTCTTGGTGTCCGCTTGAAGCAGCTACAGCCTCAGGTGAGCCGAACATGTCCTCGGACACTCCCGGCACTAAAAGTCATACGATAAACTAAACTGAAACACACTGTGTATATAGTACTTTCATACTGTCGCAGTAACAGAACACGCAGCAAGATGAATTTCCATATTGAGACAAGAAACCGTCAACTCCACCGCTTCTTGAGTAGCGCTGAATATAATGACATTTCACAGCAGCGTTCTGCATTTCCAGAGATAATAAGACACACGGAAACCTAATATGTGGGAGGATTACAGGAGCAAGGGATGTTAAAATGTAAATTAGTCGGTGAATGAGAAAAAGAATAGAGGTGAATTTTAGGAGTATTGTTACAAAAGGAGAAATAATGCATATTGTTACAAAGAATGATGATGATAATTGTTGTTTTAAGGGGCCTAAAATCTAGGTTATCGGCCCCTGATGGTTTGGGTGATCGTGAAAGATGAGATGAGAATGAAAACTATAACTAATACTAACTACAGACTTACATACTAGAAGAAGAAATGGTAAACAAATAAAGGATAAGGCAATTGAAGGACAGGAAGAAAAGAAATGCCCTCATCCCTCTAAGAATGAGGATTGAGGGACTTGGAAGGAAGGAGAGCCATGAAAGGCAGATAGGAAAGAGGAAGAGGGCCCGCCCCAAGGTCAGAGGAAAATGGGGACAAAACGGACCCAGCTCAGGAATCCCTCGGGGTCTCCAACTCCTAAACTCACCAGCCGTGAGCCCCTGAGGGTGCACCAGAAGTGGTGTGGCTACATATACCTTGCCTCCTTGTGGGCCTTGTGCAGAAGGCAGGTGATATCATGAAAAGAAAAAGAAGACTGACCCCTCACACAAGGAGGTTATCATGGAAGATGAGACAAGGGCCAATTAAAGTGGGAAAGGAAGAGACTCCCTAGGCCTCGGATACCCTAATACCGTCGGGCCGGAAGAGAACAAGAGTTGACCAAGAGAGGTCGACAGGAAAGAAGACGGAGAGGAGCCCGGCACAAGTAAGTGGAAGCAATGCCGGACACAGCTGGGGTCCCGTGGTCGCCAACCCACGTCCCACTAGATGTGAGCCCATGGAGGAATTACAAAGAATGAAATGAAAATCCACAGTCTGCTTCCAGTCTCCGACCGGGTCAGGAATGGAATGAATGAAGCCCCCATCTAGCGGCGAGGATATGAACTGTGCCGGTTGCCGAGGCCTGACGCACTCCTCTGGGGCAATGATGAAATGAATGACAGATGAAATGAAATGATAGTGGAGAGTGTTGCTGGAATGAAATGTTGACAGGGAAAACCGGAGTACCCGGAGAAAAAACCTGTCTGCCTCCGTTTTGTCCTGCACAGATCTCACATGGAGTGACCGGGATTTGAACCACGGACCCAGCGGTGAGAGGCTGGCGTGCTGCCGCCTAAGCCACGGAGGCTTTGGGGGAATTACAAAGAATAATGATTTGAATTTGATATGTATGTGCCTGGCAATATTTGTAGGCTATATCTAAACCTACCACAATACAGTACAAAAAGTAAAGGGTACTAGGGATTGCGAGAACGTCCCCGTCCAGACTGGCATATGTCTTAACAAACGAAGCGTACTACATCGAAGATCTCGGATACAGACTACAACTACTATCTACCGAGGAAATGAAGAAACTGCTCGAGATAAAACATCAGAAGCAGGAGGAAATCCCACTCGAATTCTACGCAACAGAGGCAATTATTGACAGAAGATGGACAATCGAGAATCAGGAGATGAAACATGTTGTAACAAGGCTCGCCATCCATGGCTTCTAGCATAAGATCTGCAGAAATATTAAATATCACGAACCGAACATAAAGTGCATATTTTCTCTGTGCAATAACACATGTGACAAATACCACATAACATCATTCAACAAACGGACAAGGAGTATAGTGACTAGTCTACCTGTAAGCTACCAATTAGTACGTCCAGATTTAAGAGTGTACTGTGGCTCTTATGGCACAAGCGTTACTACGCCTAGCGAGTGTAGAAGGGCAGCTATTGTACAGCACTCCACACGAGTAGTACAGCCTGCTGCCGGACTGAGTATCAGCAAGCTCCTCATCCCGACGGAATTTCGATCCTCCGCGCCATTATAATCTGCAACCTTTTACTATAATTCCCGTAAGAATAACAGAATTTGGATGAACAGTTTTTAATAAAGATAAAGACTGAGTTATTCCCCTAAGGAGTGGGGGATCCGAGAATAGTAATTGATTTACATTACAATGCTTAGAACGGATTATAAATACTGCGACAATTTACTATTTATTTACATTGGAATTTTAGTTACGTACGGTATGGCTATGAAAAAACAATTGAAATGACATGTAAGCTAACCTGAGTCATCCGTTAGATACGGATCAAGTTTAATACGTAATATGGCAATATATTCTCCAAGGTCAGCCTAGGTCAGTGACAGGATACAAATCATCTGTCGCAACGACATGCGACACCTACACGGATCCCAGTGAGTCACCTTCATCTACAGAGGCGAAGACAGTACCCGGAAATATCAAGTAATTTTGTTCTTATCATATGATACTTCACATATTATTAAACGCGTAGATGAAATATTTTTTTTACAAATTGCTTTACGTCGCACCGACACAGATAGGTCTTATGGCGACGATGGGACAGGAAAGGGCTAGGAGTGGGAAGGAAGTGGCCGTGACCTTAATTAAGGCATTTGCCTGGTGTGAAAATGGGAAACCACGCAAACCACCTTCACGGCTGCCGACAGTGGGGTTCGAACCCACTATCTCCCGAATACTGGATACTGGCGACTGCAGCGAGCGAGCTCGGTATTGATAGATGAAAGAAAGTAAACAAAAAATTCAGTGGCACAACGTACATTGGACAATGAAAGGCAAATACTACAGACTGATGTGGGAAATTTGCGACAATCTATTCTTTAAAATATTTCTCAAAACACTCATTATCCATTTCATTATGAGCCTTAGCGGTTTATTTTATACAAAACTACAAGCTTCTCATTCGGCACAAATCGCGTAATTTAACTGCATGAAAGTTGTGTTACGCACATTATTGCAGGTGATTAGATAATAATAATAATAATAATAATAATAATAATAATAATAATAATAATAATAATAATAATAATAATATCATCACCAACTCACCAAGGACGTTTACAACAAAAAGTCAATATCCCTGAACGCAAAACTTAGGCATTATTGCACTGTCATACGACCAGAGGCTCTGTACGCAGCGGAATGCCTCACCATGAACAGGAAAGGCCTGGTAGAAAAATTGGAGATCAAGGAAAAAAAGATCTTGAGGAAAATTCTTGGCCCGATTAAAGACAACGGTGAATATAGACGGCGGCATAACTATGAGCTGTATATTCATGTCGAGAAGATCTCTGATGTAATGAGGAAAAGGAGGATTGCATTTTATGGCCACTTGCTTAGAATGAAACCCACACGATTGACGAACCGGATCTTTAGCTGTTTTAAAAATAAGAAGACCAAGCCAGCCTGGTTCGAAGAGGTGGAAAGTGACCTGCAAGAGATGGAAATTACCTGTGGGGATATTCAAGAACGCAATTCCCTCAGGAAGAAACTACACGACCACCAGGGTTTTCAGGTAAAACCGAAGTTGAAGACGGGAAAGATGTGGACGGAAGAAAGAAAAGAGCAACACCGGCAACGTATGAAGGAACACTGGGCGAAGATCAAAGCCCAGAGAAGCCAGTTGAAATAACGTGGTCCTTAGTTGGCCGATACGATTAAAGAAGAATAATAATAATATCATCACCGGTTTCTCAAAAACGTACAGCAGCACCTTTCTCCTGATTCTTGGTCTTTATATAATTGTAGACGTTACAAACTATCTGTCGTTCTCTCCGCCTTAAAAATTCCCCGGGTTTAAGTTTCGCAAACGGAACATCATCCATATCTTTAATGCCACTTACGTATACCTAAATCACAATTATTTTTATATTACCCAAAACGATCCTTACACTCCAACACTGTTTCAAATATCTTGGAGAGGAGGCGCCTAGAATCAAAACCCGCCAAATCCATATTTTATGAAAATTGAGATAAGCATTGTTTCATATAGCTTTTGCTGCGCTGAATTCATTAAAACTATTATTTTGTTACAAAACCCGCTACATCCTACTGTAAAACGAAGTCAAAGTTGAGGCTTAGTTGCAATATCCGCCAAGTCCAACGACAGTTTCACCATTTTTGGTCACAAAACCCGCCACATCCACATCAGCCAATAGGAGCACCCAGATCCGCCATCTTACCTTCCATGATGCTTTGCGAAGTGTGTACTCTTTACCTACGTGCATTAGTCGGAGAATGTACCCCTGCCTGACGTGATTAGAATGGTTTATGTTATTCTACTTTCTGATAATAATTTGTTTTGGATAATTTTGACAAAGAACGAGAAGAACAATAACATTCTGGTCTGGGTGATGTTTTCCACAGAACTGACATTTGCGAACACAAACGTGTCACGAAACCTGATTTTGATATGACTCACGTACAGCCAGAAGCCATAAACAGAGGGATTGTCCTTCAGGCACAAGAAGTGAAAGATGTTTCGAGACTGCTTTCGAAGCATTCTGGAGAGAGATGGAGGGAAAATGTAGAGCTGCAGTTTTATTGCAATCTGCAAAGTCGTGGCGAACACGAAGGAATGATGATGATTGAGAAACTACTCAATGAGGATGAGGTTGAAACAAAAATTGTGTAGCTATAACTTCCAGTAAAGAATGTGATTTAATAGTTGAATGACGATAGTTTTGTCTCTAAAGGCCTGGACCATAGTAATTGAATATTAATTTAATTTGACGCGTTTCCTTATTATTATTGTTCAGTACAGTAGGCTACAGTATTGCCGGCCCCGTGGGGTTGGGGTAGCGCGCCTGCCTCTCACCCGGAGGCCCCGGGTTCGATTCCCGGCTCCGTCAGGGATTTTGGAAACTGACGTGAGGGCTGGAACGGAGTGCCCTCAGCCTCGTGAGGACAATTGAGTAACTGACAGTGAGGCAGCGCCCCGATCACGAAAACCAAGATTAACGGCCGAGGGGACCCGATGCACTGGTCAGGCGACACCCCAATATCTGCAGGCCAAATGGCTGGGGATTAGGCCCTTCACGGGCTGTAGTGCCAGGGGTTATTTACTGTACAGTATTATTACCCTTTCAGGAATTGATTGCTGGCGGTGGATATGGGAACTACTCTTTATGTAATTGTGTCACACGTCAGCTTGCTTCGTTGACAGGTACAGTTGCGCGTGTAGGATATGACTCAGCTCCAGTTTTGGATTTAACTGTCCATGGTGACATGACCTCCTGTGACGCTTATCTGACGCAATGCAGCGTGACCTATGTGCAGATTGCACTCTGTCATCGATGTGTCCTCCGCTTCGCCCCGCAGAGCTCATACTACAATAAACATAAACGCTGGCACAGCCACACTCAGCGGCAATCAAATCTTGAATGGGTAATATGAGTTTTATTCTTTTTCTGTTTATTCTAATAAAACACAACCACCCCTTAAAACAACAAACAACAACAAAACACAAAAATTATACGTTTTTTTAAATTTTGTAACCTATATTTAGTTAACTTTCAATAAATATTAATTTCTGAATAAAGCTTACGCAGTTTCTACAATCTCTTCGCAACTTCAAATGTATTAGGGCTCTTTGGTATCAAAACCTGCCAAATCCAAATCTTAGTAACAAACCCCGACAAATCCGAATTATTGCTTTATATTTTTCTACATACATTTTTTTACTATATCGGGGATCAGCTTCGTACTTCGTCACTGTTTTTAAAAATAATTCATTCATTTTTTTGTGAAAAAAGTATTTTGTTTTGGGTATTGGTTCGTTTGTGACAGTTTTTGCCACTTTGCCGAAAAAGTGAAGGAATGGATTTGGCGGGTTTTGATTCTAGGCACCTCTGATCTGGACTCGTGCGTTCAGTGAATAGCTAAGACACGTACTAAAGCGCGCGCGCTGTCTCATCCAGCGCGCAGACACTGCTGTCAGATACATTACAAAATCATGTTGCATAATTATCAAGAATGTAAGAATTACATATCATTAAATGAATGCTGAGGATCATGTACTCTCCACCCATGACCATTAACCTATTAAATAACATAGCAAAAATCCAGTTTTAAAGACTTCGAAGTCATCAATTCTGGGGGAGTCCGCTAAATGTAAAAGCCCATAAGAGCCTGTAGTACACTCTTAACTCTGGACGGACATAGCACTGTAAATTTGTTGGTTGGTCCTTCAGTTTATGGGCTGCGACAACGCGGTCATGTAGCCCCGTGTACTTTGGGTGTGTAGAATCTGTCTGATAACCGGTGTTAATTGTGATGGCTGCATTAGTGTGTGTCATCTGTTTTTAATTCAAGTAAGGACTGTATACATTGAATTTTCAAGTAGTTCCTACTTTTGCCGCCAAACGCCACCGTCAACGACTACTAGTTCAGAACTTGGTTACTAGATGCCACCGCAGTAGGCTCCTGGAACCTAAGAGTGTTGGTAAAATTTAACCTATAATTTAGCTTCACACAAGTGTAATTAGTGGGAAGTTCTTTAATATGCCATAAATCTATGACATGGGACCTCCGGCTTTACTTCCCTTCTGAAGGAAGGCATACTGAGGGATTATAACACTCTTAAAAATCCGACTACTTCGACCGGATTTGAACCCGTTACCTTGGGCATAGGAGCTCAGTATGTTACCAACTACGCCACCGAAGCCGCACTGTAAATCTGTATTTATTAATCATTTTAAGTACACCCTGTAACCATCTTCTATGGCTAATGGGCTGCAATATCTTTATTTATTGTTAAAAAACATGTTAGGGAGAGATGGCGCACTGCTTTAAAAACTGTCTTGGAGACTACGCCTTATCTAATAAGATGACATTCAAGGACTTTTGTGGACACACTATTTGTGAATAAAGCCATGCTTCTGTTGTTTGAATCATCAGTCGTTTGACTGGTTTGATGAAGCACTCCATGTCGTCCTGTCCTGAGCTAATTGTTTCACCTCTACTGAGGCAATCTGTTTAACATATTCCAACCTTCGGATACCCCTACAGTTCTTATCCTGAACCCTTCCTTCCATAACTAAGTTTGCTATTCCTGACTGTGTAAGTATGTGTCCTACCAACTTATCCCTTCTCTTTAATAGCAGAGATATCTCTCCTCTCTCACTAGTCTTAATACCTCTTCATTTGTTACCCTATCTGATCTTCATCATTCTCCTGTAAAACCACATTTCAAAACGCTTCTATTCTCCTCTTTCTTGCACAATTCGCACGGCTGCTATCTTGAAATGGTCCGGCTGATGACCTTGCAGGTTGGGCGCAAGACGCGTAGCATATGAAGGTATTTTGTTACCAAATTTGGTAGAGATCGGATTATTAGTTTAGTCGTAATTTAATTTTACGTTTTGAACGTTTGAGTGGCCGCCATTCAGTTTTGGTAAATATGGCGGTGATATAAAACATGACACTGAAGTGCCCTTTGCTAGTGCCACCTCTGTACCAAATTCCGTTCAATTCTATTTCGTCGTGTTTGAATGATATGTGGGATGGGGGGAGGGGGGGGGGGGTTGGGGGGAGGGAGTTGCGGGGAGAGGGGTCAAATATATACACTCACACAGACACACAGACAGACTGACGACTTTTGGCCCATGTAGATCTCATAAGTCTACTTTCATTCTTTGCAAAAGAATTAAAGCAAGGCCCTCTTCAGCTGACTCAACAGGCTGTAACGGTCAGAGCGGACATGGCCGGAAAGAACTGGTTCCTTTCCCGCCTCATGGAGCGTAACGATCGAGATATCCGGTACAGACGCCTTTCACTATACAAGGAGAAGAAATACGTTTAACAATGAAAGAACATACAATTGTTGAGACACCATTTTGAAGTCATTTGTAACAATCCTTTAATAAAGAAGTTGTGCAAAATAAAATGCACAAAAATAAAATAAAACCGTGAATAAACAAGCTGTTATAATAATAATAATAATAATAATAATAATAATAATAATAATAATAATAATAATAATAATAATAAGGATGGAAAATTTCAGAACGGTGAAGAAATTCCTCAACGTTATAACACGGAGTAAGTGTGGCACGGAGTGGCTGACAGAGGTTCAGAGGGACCTACAACAGGTCAACATTGAAAATTTTGAGGACCGCACCGAGTGCAGGATTAAAATAAAAAATGTTAAGTTTGATCATAAACCATCACGACAGCCTGGAAGGAAATGGACAGCTGAGCGGAAGAAGGAGCATTCTGAGAAGATGAAGAGATTTTGTGAAGAGAAGCGGGAAAACGCCAGATGAAATCATGTATTCAAGTTCAATCGCTCTCCTAAAGGGGAACAATCGATTAATTAATTAATTAAATAAATAAATAAATAATAATAATAGCAATTATTATTATTATTATTATTATTATTATTATTATTATTATTATTATTATTATTATACATGCCTCCGTGGCTTAGGCGGCAGCATGCCGGCCTCTCACCGCTGGGTCCGTGGTTCAAATCCCGGTCACTCCATGTGAGATTTGTGCTGGACAAAGCGGAGGCAGACAGGTTTTTCTCCGGGTACTCCGGTTTTCCCTTTCACAAATTTCAATCCAGCAACACTCTTCACTATCATTTCATTTCATCTGCCATTCATTTAATCATTGCCCCAGGGGAGTGCGACAGGCTTCGGTAGCCGGCACAGTTCATATCCTCGCCGCTAGATGGGGGCTTCATTCATTCCATTCCCTGAACCGGTCGGTCGACTGGAAGCAAGCTGTGGATTTTCATTTCCATTATTATTATTATTATAATTAATATGACTTTTTTTTAGCAGGTTTAATGGGTACACGAGAAGCATGTTGCTAGTCTTACATACACAAACAAGTGAGTTGAAGGAGAAGAATAATACCTAGTAGGTAATGGTAAGATTCAGTAAACGAACGATTTCGAAGTGAGAGGTGCAGAAACAGAGGGGGCCGGTGAAACAATGCAGAAGAATGGTCTAGAAAAAGCTGCGGAAGGCGATAAGATCTCAAAAATGGAGGGAGCATGTGGGCTTACTAAAAACATGTAGAACAAGCACTACAACACTGTGCTCAAAACAGAAGGCTGTACGCCAGCGAATGCCTTTCGATGAACTACAAACTAGAGAAGTTGGAGGTCCTGGAAAGGAGAATCCTACAAAAAAATCATGGGGACAATCCAGACTGAAGCCATATGGAAACTTCGGAGCAACAACGAAGTCTACAAGAATGTAGAAAAAATCACTGAGGATACGAAGGCAAATATTGCTTAGACACCCCTGTACAGAATGGCCAAAATAATCCAAATTAACCAAACAGTTATTTGACTACATCTGGAACAAGTTTTTTTTTTAGCGTATGGCTTTTAGTGCCGGGAGTGTCCGAGGACATGTTCGGCTCGCCAGTTTTGTAGCTGCTTAGAGACGGACACCCAATGGGTGAGCTACAAGTACCGTTGGGGAGGAAAGTTGGAAGGGAGGGTCGAGGAGTTGGAAGGTAGCGGCTGTGGCCTATAGTTAAGGACCAACCCCAGCATTTGCCTGGAAGGAAGATGGGAAACCACAGAAGACCATCTTCAAGGTTGCCGGCGGGGGGATTCGAACCTCCTCGCCTCCCGGATGTGAGCGACTGCCAACAGTCATGCCGCAACGACCTCGGCTAACTCACCCGGTTGGAACAAGATGACCACTACATCATAGATTAAAGAAATGCTTGAAAGATCTAACATCCTGGAGGCCCAAATCTTAGGAAGGGATACGTTTCGGAATAGTATACACGATCTGTAAGGGTTTCAAGACGAGATAAGTGCTACAAAGACCAGAGGCGTTTGGACAGAAAACCAAAGGCAGCAGCAACACAGCGAACGTTTGTAGGAGGGAGAGGAAATTACTGACAAAGTAGAGATAGTGAAATTGTAGCGTAATCCTAAGTGGTCAATTCGCAAATTAAAAAATAATAATAATAATAATTAAATGGAGCCTCTGTGGCTTAGGCGGCAGCACACCGGCCTCTCACCGCTGGGTCCGTGGTTCAAATCCCGGTCACTGCATGCGAGATTTGTGCTGGACAAAGCGGAGGCAGATAGGTTTTTCTTCGGGTACTCCGGGTTTCCCTGTCACATTTTTATTCCAGCAACACACTCCACTATCATTTCATTTCATCTGTCATTCATTTAATCATTGCCTCACGGGAGTGCGACAGTCTTCGGCAGCCGGCACAGTTCATATCCTCGCCGCTAGATGGGGGCTCCATTCATTCCATTCCCTGACCCGGTCGGCCGACTGGAAGCAGGCTGTGGATTTTAATTATTATTTAATCAAGCCTCCTCATTAAAAGCCAAGAATAAAATGATCGTCAAGAAATTAACGTAACAGACGTAATTTTAAGGGACAGGTCTAGCTTCAGATCGTTGGTGAACAAACATCACTGTGCTGCAAACCCCCGGCAGAAAGGGAGACAAATAATAGTGAGAGAATGAAGAGAATTTGGGACGAGAAGAAAGTTCCTTAGTTGGGCAGAAAGCTGTAAAAATATTCTTCTTCTTCTGAATGACACCGGAAGGCTAGGGAGGAGGATGGGCCTACTTACCTTATTTCAGAGGTCCGCATCGCTAACTGCAAAATCACCGCCAGTTGACATGTCCCAACAGAAGAACACCTAAAGGCGAAGGAAGGTGGAGAAAAGGAAAACGCACAGGCTCGTCTACAGACACACTCCGATAACCCACAGAACCGCCACCGACGAAATAATGCCACAACAGTTGCTCAATATAAAGAAAAAACATTTAATCATGAAAAAGGGGCAAGAAAATATAATTTAATAAGATTCTCCAGCAACCACAACATAAGAAAAAAAACTCTTATTGCCACAAAAAACTCTCTGGTGATGCACATTGGCTTAAGGCCAAAACAAGTCAATTACCTACGGAAACAAGTGAAGGCTTTACATGCTAGCTTGCTGAGCAAAAACGAAAACATTTAATTGAAAAAAAAATATAATAAAGCCCAAAAGAAAGCCAGCAGACAGGGATCACCAAATAAGAAAAGGCTTGATAAACCACTAAGGTACGCAAAACTGACTCGACATCCAGGCATCAAAGCCACGAGGAAACGAAAAGTAAAAAAAAGGACCAATTTACAAATCCAAAACTTTCAAGACCGCGGTATACTCAGGAACATTCACAAAAAACACAAAGGAAAATCAACAAGATTAACAAAAAACATTCTAATCTTCCACCACAACACGTTTGAGTGTCCCGCTCGACGCCAAGAGAATTACACTCACCAGACCACAATGCACTCTGGCAACAAAAAAAAACATGGCCACGAAACAGATGACTGCATGTCTAGTCGAATTACGGCAAACAATTACCTATCCGTTCCGGATGTTGGCTACCATCTTGACTGTGCTGTTCCTATCACTTGCAGCTCCGAATAATTCAGTAGATGTTTTTGAGGTCCAGGCTGTGAGATTTTTTAACAAGGATATTCTTCTACGTCAAACACTTCTCTTGCCCGGTATTTTTCCTTCAAGAATGATGATGATATTTGTGACATAAGGGGCCTAACATCTAGGTTATCGGCTCCTAATGGTTTGAGTGACAGTGAAGATGATAATGAAAAGAAAACTAAAACAAACTACTAACCTATGGTATACTAGAAAAAGAAATGAAAAACAAAAGGAGAATAAGGCAAATAAAGGACAGTAGGAAAAGAAATGCCTTCAACCCTCGAAGAATGCGGATTGATGGACTTGGAAGGAAGGAGAGCCATGAAAGGCAGATAGGAAAGTGAAAGAGGAGAGTCCGCCCCAGAGGTAATGAAAAAAAGGGGGGAACCGGACCCAGCTCAGAAATCCCTAGGGGTCACCAACTCCTGAACTCACCGGCCGCGAGCCCCTGAGGGTGTAGCAATATCCAGGGTGGGTAGATTATTAGCTTGGGAATAACCTAACCCCCAAGGAAAGATGGTAAAGAAAAGGAAGTGGGTTTCGGACTGGAGAAAAAGGATGGAGAAATAGGACGAGAGTCCAAAATAAGTTATAATTTTAACTTTAAATGTACTCAAAGACGACTGCCACTGCAAATCCGCTCACCGATACCTAAAGTGAGTAGGGACCTGGGCTAAGCTAACGGGAAACGCAGCAGGAACTTGGGCGGTTTGCAAGAGAGTGGCTTTAGTGTATTCCCTCTCAAGCATACATATGCCTACTACGGGGAAGGGTGATGGTCTGGCAAGGAAAGAGTAACAGATTTATTGTGTATCTGTTCAAAGGAGTTTGTTTTTAAACAAGTAATTTGAAGAATGCCAATAATTTGAATCGGTTTCGATATTTTTTGTTTTCGAAATTGTAGAATTCCTAAAGAGCGACCAAATGCTTCCAAAAAGGATAGTGATAAAGCAATTATACCTTTGGGAATAATTTTGGTAAGTAAACCAATAGTTGCATTTGGAAATGGCTAAGCTTTTACCCAGCAAGGAGCCGACTAAAAGTTTAGGCAAGGAGAAACACTTATATTTTGAAAAACCAACCATAAGTGTTGGAGAGAATCTCCACAAGCAGGAAGCTGGCGTAGCGAGCTATGCTTGCCTTACTGGCCAGTTAGAATTAGCTATTAAAGCTAAGAGAGACTTTACCAAGTTGTCAACTAAGAGTTCTTGCTCAAATGCAACAAGTGGTGAAAGCCCTATCAATAGATTTATTTGCATTAAGTGGGAAGAGTCAAGGAAGACAGGATCTTGCCTAACCGTTATGCTAGAGAAATGATAAAGCGAAAAAGAACTCTTGAATTTATTTAACAATGCAAAAGAGTGTAATGAATTTAACAAATATATAATTTCAATTTTGTTAACAATTTGGGGTCGCAGATCTCCGAAAATATTTAAAGCTTGCGCCAGGTAATTAACAATTCTTTTGGTTTCAAACCTTTATATGTTTTAAAATCTTCGCAAGATTTTGAAATGGCGAAGATAAAATGAAAAATTTAAAGATAATTAAAGTGATTAAAGTTAGACAATAAATCAAGTACAAGGTGTGTACTTTAAGGAATTTCTAAGTAAATATCCTAGAAAGAGTAACAACTTCGGAAATAACAATAACAAAAAACAGGATGAATAAAATAGAAGTTTCTATAACTTCTTATATTAATGCTGAATTACTTGGTTGGATTATGCAAATAGGGCAGGTCACTTATTGTGAAACCTGAAGAGAAAAATCGAAAGGAAGTTTCTAGACCTCCTATGTTTAAGTAGGAATCACGCGACAAATGGGGCAAGTTTCCCTTTCGTGAAACGTAGAAATAACTCACTTATGAGTTAAAAGAATTGTATTCCCTAATTAGAAGGGAGAAACAAGATAATTTGAGACGTGTACCAGACACGTAGTTTTGCAGACATTAATTCGTTTTAAATAAATCAAGAGAGGGAGGGCACTTATTGAGAGTGACACCTCATTGGAAAAGACCTAAATAACAATTTTATTATTATGGTTTGTTAGTAAGAGGTTTGGGAAAGATCAAAGGGAATTGAGGATAAGTGTTCATGGCCGTATTTATAATAATCGGACGAACGCGACGTGGATGAAATATTGAACAAACCCTGTTTTTCACTATAGTCTGTTGAAATAGATGAAAAGTTCACTGTAGTAGCACAAAGGTTTATGGCAATGAAAGTTATTGCAATGATGGAAAATAACTAGTCACACTAGATAGGCGAGAGTCTATTGCTTGAGAAAGTTGTAGATTACAGTTAAATGCGCCAGAGAAGATCCCAACGGAGGAAGAAAAATTAGCTATTGATCAGTAATTCATAAGGAAGATTCCTTAGTTAGAAAAGGTATTCCCACATGCGAGTGGAAAATACATGACGGTATAACTGCAGATTCTGGAAGGTTCCAGAGCAATCCTGACTGAAGGATAGGGCAAAAGTTATTCCAGCGGTGGAACGAGCTAAGAATTTTATAGACAGTGGGTAATTCAATGGTATCCCACGTTGTGAGAAGGTCTCTCATTTAATAAGCATAAGAAATGCTGCTTCCTATTAAGATTGGCTTAGACAAACCAAAGCCCAACATAGAAAATCCCGCGAAGGATGATTATTGCCCCAAATATACTAATCTCACACTGCCTATAAAATGATCATTAAAAGCATGTGGCTATTTAAATCCATTAAAATTAGTTGAAGAACGTAGAATTAGTACTTAGCTTGGCTTCATGGCGAAGGTGAAGTTCCCTTTGACGGTTGAGATTAAAGTTACAACATGGCGTGGAATTAAAAAATTGCCTCTTGAGTTGAGGAGGCGAGCTCTAGTTGAGCTTCAACTGACTGAGTCGACTGCCGGCGTACAAGTGAGACACGCTCAGCGAAGCACAGAGGGACCAGGGAAGGGAAAAGAGTGGGGGTAGGAAACAAAAGGAATACATATCAGAATAGACAACTTAACAAAAAAATAATTTTTTTCTTGATGAAATGGTCTTAAAAGAGTTGATAGTAGGCGACACTAGAGCAGCCTGGTGGGTGAAAAAGTAGACGAAGTTCTCTTGATCACGGAGATGATAGCTGGCGATGGCGACGAGATCTGTTGGCCAGATTGATAAGGAAGTCCTCTTGAACAGGAAAGAATTGAGGAACTTCAGAGATTCGCTGCTAGATGACGCTAGGTGGGTCATGGAAGATTTATATCTAGAACAGACTCACAAGTAACATGAGAACCATAAACAGCAAGGAGAAATTGGAAGATCACTGTTGGTGTTTGAAAAAAAGGAAGGAAAGAATTATAGCAAAGAGCAGTAAAAGTTTACTCTATCTTACCGTGTATTCCAAAGAATACACCAAGCTGGGAGAGCAAAACACCAACAGAGAACGAGATAAACAATTAAAACTTTAAAGGTAATGGAGCAATTAAAGACAGTGGTCTTATGATGGGACCGTTAGTGGTCATGATTCTGGCTACACTGACTCTCCCATCCCTTCCAGGATAACACTCGTTCACTCTACCAGAAATCCAGACCAGGGGAGGAGAAACATCCCTAACCAGGACCAAGTCCCCCACTTTGATGTTGGGATTGGAAAGAAACCACTTCTGTCTCCGTTGCAAGGAAGTTAAGTATTCCAAGTTCCACCTCTTCCAGAAAGAATTGCGGAGGGCTTCAAGCTTATGCCAAACAATAGGTAAATTAGAATCCCTGTAAGAATTGGGAAGGGGTGGAGGGGAAGAAAGAGAAGTGCCTATAATGAAGTGACCAGGTGTGAGTGGAAGCAGGTCATCAGGGTCATTGGAAAGAGGAGTTAAAGGGCGAGAATTAACAACACCTTCAATCAGAACGGACAGTGAATTAAATTCTTCATAAGTCAGAATGCGATTACCTAAAACCTTTCTTAAATGACGTTTAGTGAGCTTTACGCAGGATTCCCACCTACCACCGTGATGAGGAGCGTAGGGAGGTATAAAACGCCATTTGAAACCCTTTGAGTAGGAAAAATTAGAAATCTGTTCCATTGCAGGAGAAGATGTGAGAGCTTTCTTCCACAGGGAAGCTGCGCCTTGAAAAGTGGAAGCGTTATCAGAGAACGACTCCGAAGGAACACCACGCCTAGCAGCGAAGCGAGAGACAGCTGATAAAAAGTAAGAAGTAGAAGCATTCGTTACTAGTTCCAAATGGATCGCGCCAGTAACCATGCAAACAAAGAGAGAAACATAGAGCTTACCAAACAATTTGCGTTTAGCTTCAGGGAAATTGCGTTGATATTGGAACGGACCCATATAGTCCACACCAGTTAGAGCAAATGGACGTATTGGAGAAGAGCGAAAGGAGGGCAGATCGCTCATTAATTGAGTATTGACTTTAGGTTTCGCTTTGAAGCAAGGAATGCACTTGTGAATTACAGAGGAAACTTCATAAATTCCATTTATAATCCAGTACTTTTCCCTTAAGAGGCAAAGCAGTGTGCGTGTACCAACATGCAAATTGCGATAATGAAAGTCACGTATAATTAAGGAAGTTACGTGATGTTTAGAAGGCAAAATAACAGGATGCTTTTTGTCCTCAGAAAGCAAAGATTGCGAAAGCCTACCACCTACCCTGAGTAACCTATTGTCATCAAGGAACGGGGCTAAAGCACGAAGACGACTGGATTTGGGAAGATCTCTTTTAGAAGAAAGTAAAGACAATTCAGAAGAAAAGGCTTCTTGCTGTGTTAGTTGCAAAATCTTAATGGTAGCGAGATTCAATTCATGATTGGTAAGGTGTGGTTTGGGGAGAAGAGGTTGGTTAACCACAAGATATTTCCATCTAAGAAGATAGGCGACAATTCGAATTAATTTATGAAAGGAAGAATAGCGGGACAACAAGGGATGAGAAACGTTGGAAACAAGACACGAAGCAATAGATATAGATACTTTAGCGTCAGGCAGGTTGGAGTTTGTAGCTGGAGGTTTCGAAGGCCAACAGGAAGAGTCTTCAATTAACCACGAGGGCCCATGCCAGTACAACTGGGAAGCTGCCAATTGAGAGGGTAAACATCCACGAGAAATAATGTCGGCTGGGTTGTCAACGCTGGGCACATGCCTCCATTGACATCCCGAAGAAAGAGTTTGAATTTTGGAAACCCTGTTTGCAACAAAAGTTTGCCAATGAGAGGGGTTTTTGGCGATCCAAGAAATGGTGATCATTGAATCGCTCCAAAGATAGATTTGCGAGAATTCGACTTTTAAAACTTCCCGTAATTTCTTAACAAGTTCTGCGGCCATGAGTGCAGCACACAATTCAAGTCTAGGCAAAGTGATAGTTTTAAGAGGAGCCACCTTCGATTTGGCACAAACAAGGTTGGAAACTGAAGATCCATTTAATGAACCGCAATAAACCAAATATGCACAGCAACCGTAAGCTTTTCGGAACTGTCCGCGAACACATGAAGGAAAAAAGATGCATTAGGATGAGCGTTAATTAAATTCCTGGGAATTTCAATAAGGGAAAGATCAAGCAAATTGCTGCGAAAAGAGAGCCATCTGTTGAGAAAAGAAAGGGGAACAGTGTCGTCCCATTCACATTTGACCTACCAGAGCTCTTGCATGAAAAGTTTGGCTTTGACGATTACTGGGGCAAGGAATTGAAGCGGATCAAACATTTTTGCAATTTCAGAGAGAATTTGTCTTTTTGTGTTAGGGAGCTCTTCTGCGAGCGAATCTTTATAGATGAGAGTGTCAGTGCTATTGCACCAATGAACTCCAAGAGTTTTTATGGATTCGGAGTTTCCACAAATTTCGACGGAGGAGGGATCTACGTCTTCAATAGGAAATCGGGCGAGAAACTCATGGGAGTTGGAATTCCACTTATGAAGTGGGAAACCTCCATTCTTTAGCAATGCCTGAAGTTCTAATGACACAAAAGAAGCTTCCTCCAGAGTGGGGAAGGAGTGCAAATAATCGTCGACATAGAATGACGTAGTTAGTGCTTCAGAAGCTTTAGAATCAAATAAATGACCATCTTGAGAGGCTAACAAGTGTAGGGATCGGATAGCAAAGAAAACGGAAGGTTTTAAGCCATAAGTAACCGTTTTTAAACGAAATACCTTAATGGGCTTACTGATTTCGTCGCGCCACAAGATTCTTTGGAGATCTCGTTGTTCAGGCTGAATAAAAACTTGACGGTACATCTGTTTTATATCCGTTATAACAGCTATGGGAAATAATCGAAAGTTTAAGAGTATAGCAGATAGATCTGACTGAATAGCAGGACCAGAGTAAAGAGTATCGTTAAGACTGTTGCCATTAACGTCAGGTGATGAACCATTGAAAACAACTCGCATTTTATCCTTTATGAGAGGTTCTTTTCCACACGGGATGAGGATTTAAGAAAACCGTTTCAATTGGGGGGTGCAATTTGTCATCAGATTTGTTAACGACTTCCATATGATCTAAGCTTTCATACTCATCCATGAAATCAGTATACTGCTGTTTAACGAGAGGTTCTTTTTTGAATTTGCTCTCGATAGCAAAGAGAGCTTTTCGAGCTTTGGGTTGAAAGTTAATACGTTTAGGAGGATTATGTAATCTTGGCATCTGAACAATGAACCGGCCATCAGAAGAACGAGTGGTGGTGTTCAGAAAAAGTTGCTCACAGAATTCGTTTTCTGAAGAGGTCACGTTAGGAGAATTAACGCTTTCGAGCCTCCAGAACTGTTCCAGGTCAGTATTAGCAAAGTAACATTGCGATGCGGGTTGGGGAGAATAATGGGGAAGTTGACCGGTGACGATCCATCCAAAATTAGTGTCTCTGGCAACCACGTTTGTGGATAACTTTCGAACCTGTTTACGAAGGCAATTCCAGAAAACATTGGCACTAAAGAGTATGTCAATGGGGTTTAGTACGTTGAACAAAGGATCGGCTAGCCTTAAATGTGAGGGAATGTTTAACCCTGAAATATCCACAGAGTGACTTGGAGTGTCTTCTCCAATGCTATAGAGAATGAGACAATTTAGTTTGAGAAAGTTGTTTCTGTGACAAATGTCTCTTATGGTTAGCTTTGAGAACTGTAAAGCTTGCGATTTTGAGCTGTTAATGCCCGATAAGTTAATAGAAGTGGGGTTTACAGGTACGCCTAGTTTTCTAATCAAAGAATTAGACACAAAATCGTGAGTTGCCGCTGAATCAAGAAGACCGCGTGCACGGACCCAGTTGCCAAAGTTATCCTGAACTTCGATTTGGACAGTAGACAATAGTACTTGGGCACTACGTATGGACTTGGCATTTTGAATGTACGATGAAGCATTGGAACTGTTAGCATTGTCTGTTTTCAGAGAAGTAGATGCTGTCGATGACCTTGCCTGATCATGACGATGTAGTAAAGTGTGATGAGCTTTTTCACAATGAAAGCAAAGTCTTGTGGACTTACAATTTGAAGCAGAATGCGTAGGTGCTAGGCAGTTGAAGCAATGTTTATTCTGGGAAACTAATTTTCTTCTGTCGTCGACTGACAGTTCTTTAAAAGATTTACATAGATATAAGGCATGGGAATCTTTACAAAGTATGCACTTTAATGGTTCATTTAAACTCTTGCGGGGTTCGCTTTGAGTGTTTAAAACGAGAGAGCTAGCCATACGGCGTTCGCTAGACCTAGTTAGGTAACCAGTGGTGTTTGACTTAAGTTTAGATGAGCTGGACCCAGGTTTCTGGGTACTAGACGCTAAGCGTTCGCTTTTAGGATTAATAGACATTAATTCAAAATTAGAACTCGGGGATGAGGGTTCACTTTGATTAGCTAAAGCGGTTGAGAGTTGGCATCTAGCATTTATGAAAGTGACTAAATGCTCGTAAGAGTAATCGTCTTCTCTAGAAAGTTCAATCTCCCAAGCTTTGAGGGTGGCAACATCAACTTTAGAAACCACTAAATGTATTAAGAAAGTGTCCCAGTGTTCAGTGGGTTGATCTAATTGGGACAGAGCTTTATCGTGAAGTTGTGTAGTATCAATGAGAGTACGAAAACTAGTGACGTCATTGTGCTGTGACGCAGGTAAGTTAAATAGAGCCTTCACATGGCGTTGAATACGTAACCGTAAATTTCCGTATCTTTCTTTCAATAAGTTAAAGGCAATGGGGTAATTTTCGGCACTTAAAGGGAGTGCTTCAACTAACTGCAGAGCTTGACCTCGGAGGATAGATCTCAAGTAATGAAACTTGTAGATGACTTGAATGTCTTCATTGTCATGAACAAGAGAGCAAAGTAATTCATAGAAAGAATCCCAAGTAGATTCGTCTCCAGAGAAGTGGGGTAAATCAATCAGAGGTAGAATTGGTTTGGGCATGTGAGAACCATCGCGAAAAGAGGTTTGTTGTTCGTGAAGGGAACCAAGAACAGAACCGTCTTTTTTCTGTTCTTCTTCGAGTTGGCGTATTATTTTGAAAGCATGAACCTATACCTTCGTAATATTGGTTTTCTACTTCGACTCGATCCTCGGTTTGATTGAGCATACAAGTTTCTATTTCAGTTTGGATGTTACAATAATTTTCATATGAACGTTCAAAATCCCTTGCACGATGTTTCAACAAATCTAATTGAGCTTTTGAGGGATCTAGCTCTTTGATGTATTTTCTGAATCGGGTAATTTGCCCTTTATAGGATGCTCGTTTTGAAGTAAGTTTTTCATCCTTATCCTTTTCAGTAGGAGCCATGACAAAATAGGTAAATTAAAGTTTAGCTTACGAAACTGTGGAACTTTGGAAATGCTGTCAGGCTGGCAGCAGCAAATAAGTTGAAAGAAAGGGACACACCAAAGGAGACAGGAGCGGCCTCTTTCCACTTCACAGGCTTTGCACAATGTAGTTATAGCTGAAAAATTCAAAGAAGATATTAATAATTCGCAAAATATTATCAAATAACCCTTGAAAAAAAAAATAGAAAATGTCATGAATGGACTCTCCCGGGTTTCGGCACCGACATTTTGGGTAGATTATTAGCTTGGGAATAACCTAACCCCCAAGGGAAGATGATAAAGAAAAGGAAGTGGGTTTCGGACTGGAGGAAAAGGATAGAGAAATAGGACGAGAGTCCAAAATAAGTTATAATATTAACTTTAAATGTACTCAAAGACGACTGCCACTACAAATCCGCTCTCCGATATCTAAAGTGAGTAGGGACCTGGGCTAAGCTAACGGGAAACGCAGCAGGAACTTGGGCGGTTTGCAAGAGAGTGGCTTTAGTGTATTCCCTCTCAAGGATACATATGCCTACTACGGGGAAGGGTGATGGTCTGGCAAGACAATGAGTAACAGATTTATTGTGTATCTGTTCAAAGGAGTTTGTTTTTAAACAAGTAATTTGAAGAATGCCAATAATTTGAATCGGTTTCGATTTTTTTTCGAAATTGTAGAATTCCTAAAGAGCGACCAAATGCTTCCAAAAGGGATAGTGATAAGCAATTATACCTTTGGGAATAATTTTGGTAAGTACACCAATAGTTGCATTTGGAAATGGCTAAGCTTTTACCCAGCAAGGAGCCGACTAAAAGTTTAGGCAAGGAGAAACACTTATATTTTGAAAAACCAACCATAAGTGTTGGAGAGAATCTCCACAAGCAGGAAGCTGGCGTAGCGAGCTATGCTTGCCTTACTGGCCAGTTAGAATTAGCTATTAAAGCTAAGAGAGACTTTACCAAGTTGTCAACTAAGATTTATTGCTCAAATGCAACAAGTGGTGAAAGCCCTATCAATAGATTTATTTGCATTAAGTGGGAAGAGTCAAGGAAGACAGGATCTTGCCTAACCGTTATGCTAGAGAAATGATAAAGCGAAAAAGAACACTTGAATTTATTTAACAATGCAAAAGAGTGTAATGAATTTAACAAATATATAATTTCAATTTTGTTAACAATTTGGGGTCGCAGATCTCCGAAAACATTTAAAGCTTGCGCCAGGTAATTAACAATTCTTTTGGTTTCAAACCTTTATATGTTTTAAAATCTTCGCAAGATTTTGAAATGGCGAAGATAAAATGAAAAATTTAAAGATAATTAAAGTGATTAAAGTTAGACAATAAATCAAGTACAAGGTGTGTACTTTAAGGAATTTCTAAGTAAATATCCTAGAAAGAGTAACAACTTCGGAAATAACAATAACAAAAAACAGGATGAATAAAATAGAAGTTTCTGAGGCATTTCTATTTTGCGCCTCAATAAGTACCCTGATGAGTGTCCAGTTGGACGTGCATAAGATCACTGATGTAATGGTTCTTAGTTTCACCGCTAGAGACCTCCTGTGTACTGTTTCTGCAGTGGTGACCGATCGAAGCGCGACCTAGCTGTAACTGGTATAAACTGTTTCTTCGTGCTAGTATCTTGCGTTTTTGTTGTCGACAAGATGTGGTTTGTAAGGCATGAAAATGAAGGTCGTTATTGATTATTTGTATGAAAGCAACTTGGTGTTGGACTTTAACTGAGACAAGATGTATTATGTTACGACAGGGCAGCTCGTCGGAAAGCCAATAGACTGGGGGCTATTTGGTACTTCCAATCATTATTTCGAATATATGGCCTACTCAACTAAAAGTACGTTGGAATAGCTTTAAAATATTAAGATAACTTTGGTTTGTAAAAGGCAAGTCAGTGATTACTTTAACTTCGTGTGCTCTGAAATGGAAAAGGGGCTTATGACCAAGAAATATGAGGTTTGTCTGATATGTTTGTGTTCGTCGCAGTTGGAGTGCCTTTATTATTAAATTTAATATGTAGTCCATGCTACTTAAAGGAACCTCTGATTGGTCGTCATGGTATGTTAGGTTTACTTCGAATATTGTGATATGGTGCGAGTATGTATTTTGCTCGGTATTGGTCAAGGTAATGTACTATGCCCTTATTTTATTTTATGTACACACGTGTTAGTAAGTTCTTAACTATTTCTATTTTGGTTCATCCCGTGAGTTTTAGAGCAGGGTTGCCATTCACGTTGTCTTTGGGGAAAGTTTTTTTATGTATGTTTTGTTTGTAATTATCTCTCGGTCCCTTTTCTAGGTAGTATGCCTTCGGGCCTGTAATTCTTTATTTTATTCGTATGGGAAGTTTTGTGATGAAATGATCTTTGCGTTGTGTTAGTCTTTTGTCTCCTTGTGGACGGTTTGTTGTTGCTTACAAGACTGAGTGCTTGTCAGCTGTTACGAAGACAGTAGAAGGAGTGACCTACCATGACAGTTCGTGAGAGGTTTTGATTTGATTTAGATCGGCTTCTGGATTCTGATTTTAAGGGAATAATTAGGGAATGATGAGAAATTTGTCCTATAGGACATTATCCATATTGTGGATATTATTCTACATCGTAAAGAATTATTTCTACTAAATGATTGTATTATGGATCAGATCTACGAATACTGTAATTGAGGGATCCCTTCTAATATCGAGCTTCTTGTTGGCAATTACCTTGAAGAGTAAATGATATTGGAGAAAAATAGAATTACTGACGCTTAAGAAGGTTGATCATGACATTTCTATAAAACGTTTTAATGGTTAAAGGGAGAAAATCCACGTATGAAGTAAGTAATGATATACTTGTCATATCCACACCTTTGCATGTTAATTTATATTGTATCTTTGAAATGTTTATGACTTGTAAGTGTTATGCATGATTAATAGAGGTTATATGTCACTCTTATACAGTGTATTATTTCTGGGCGCTGGGTTTCTCAATAGTTCCATGGTAGCAAACCTCTGGGGTATAAATAAGTGGCCTGGCCGTACACATACAAGAAGGGGGAGAAGTTGCGCAGTTGTAGCATTAGCGTGGTTAGGTTTATTACTTTTGTTAGTTTTGGAACTGTTGAGCACCTGGGCTTAAGAAAGAGGACGATGTCCTTAAGCATGAGATTTTTAATAGGGTTTTATTTTGGTGAATGTTTTTAATTTGTGTATTCTTTGTGTTTCATGTACCTAATTGTGCCAAAAATGGAAAAACGAGTTCTTCCAAACATATATTACCTGAGGAAAGATGAATTGGGGTTTGAAATCTTGATTCGTGGAAGGTTTCCACAGGGAAATAGAGAAACTGACTTGGCTGTCTTGAGGTCTTTACGTGATGCTCCTGTAAATATCCCGCCTATTAACAGCGAATATTGGGAAAAGGGTAAGTCTGGTGTCATTACATCTGTTTCAAACTTGTTGAGTGATTGTGCTTCGTTGGATGGTGTTATCGATTCGTCTGAATATCAGAGAAATAAATTAAGGTGGCGTGCTCTACATTGGATATTGAGATTGGCTGATTTAATTAATGTCTGGTCAAAAGTTGATGACGGTATTTCATTCGCAAATGAATTGTCAAGTTTGCGCGATAGGTTGGCTGTTGTTTACGAACGTATGTTTTCTGGTGTGACCGGTGATTATAAAAGTGAATCTTTGGCGTCTTCAATCGGTGGTGGTTCTGAAAATAGTAATCGGTGTGAAGTGAATGTGGATAATAATTTGGTTGAAGATGTAGAATCTGTGTTGTCTATTAATGATTTACGAATTAGTAATCCTGCTGTTATGCAGCTTCGGAATAGGTCGTCTAGTCAGCCTTCAAGAAATATGTCATGTTCAGCTAGGCCTAATATTATTGACCAGGCTAATTTAAATAATGAATACAGCTTGTCATCTAGGTCCTTATTGAGAGAAAATAGTGCGAATGCCTCAATTAATCTAACTTCTGGAATTTCTCGTTGTGTGAAGTCTGTACAAACCAGTGAAAGTTTAATTAATGCAACTGATGTTGTCGAGCATAATTTGATGAAGCATAATTTGAATTTAGGAGATTCTTCTCAAGTGTGTGACCCTGGAAATGTCATGTCAGATATCAATGTTAGATTTGCTACGTTACCCAATCCGATAGCCTTGATTTTAAAGGATTTTCACATTTGTAATGGTACGGAGAATGATTTATTAGTGCAATTCCTTAGGAAATTTGTAGAATTAAAAGACAGTGCTGTGGTGTTTGGACTGTCCGAACGTCAAATATTTAGAATGGTGTTTCCTTGCACTTCAGGTATGCTTAGGCAGATCTTAATTAATAACATGTCAGCTGGAAATTCATTAATTAATTTTCAAATGGAAGTTTTAAATTATTTTATTACCCCGTACACCTTGTTAGATCTTCATCGAAGCTATTTATTCAGAGGACAGAGAATGGATGAAACACTGAACGATTATTTTGTGGATGTTAGGTATTATGCTAAAGTATTTGCTGTTCAGTTGTCTGAGGAGCAAATCGTTGCCTCCTTTGTCGAAGGAATTAATCCAATTTATAGATTGTGTTTAACCATGTGTGCGAGGCCTAAGACTTATAAGGAGTTTTATGATCTTGTTCTTACTGCTGAGAAGTTTAAAAAGGCAGATGCTGTTCGCATGGCAAATTCATCGCTACCATGTTCTTCTATTCAGGGTACCTTTGGGCAAATTGGTTCTCAGCCTGTTTTTCAGTGGACGAGTGCTGTTCAGTCTGGAGGAAGACAACCTGTTCAGGGTTTTAATAAGGCTTTATTTCAAGGAGAGGTATGTCAAGATGTTGTTCCTGTTTCTGGTCCATACCATAATTTTCAGGGGCGTTCCAACAGGAGATATGCTGAGAGTGATACATATCAAGGTAGGCGGTGCGACTTATGTGGGTCGTATAATCACCTTAGACGTTGGTGTGATGCCAGAATGAATCATAATTCCTGAATATGTCGTGGTGATATTGTACGTACTGTATTGAATTTTCAAAATTGTGTTTGATCTTTGGAAACCACACACACTATGTATGTATGTATGTATGTTCTGTATGAATTGTATGTTTGATGAGCGACGGATGGAATTGTGTGTATTGTGTATAAATGTCTCTATTTGGAATCTTCTGCATTGTGTATGACCAGAGTAACCCATTGTTTTGCGTCAAGTTGGTGTATAGGCGAAAGGTTAGAATTTTCTAAATGGCTTTTGACATTTTGTTGGTACGGAGAGGAATTTCATTTTGTGTTACAGTAATAATTTTGAATTTTCAAGATTGTGTATGACCTACATGATGCTTTGGTGCGTGTTTGTAGTAATGTGACCTTTTTTTGAATCTTCGAAATTGTATACTGGTTCTGGAGGAAGGTGATATTATTGTGCGTTAGTGCATTGTGTTGGTATGAATGTGAATCTCTAATTTGTTCTTTAATTTGGGGAGGGATTTTGTTATTGTTTCTTGTTTTTATGGGTAAAGTTATGTTTATTTTAAATGTTTTCAATGGTAGCCGAGTATATAAATAGGGTCGTTAAAATATCCTTGTTCAGCTTAAGATCCTAACGTATATGGAGGTATGGGACTCAAATATTAGGTGGCATAAGCTGAATATGTATTTAATGGTAAGTATTTACTAAACATTCCGAAAAAGTTTCTCCGAGTAGTGACCTTATGCACTTATTATTGCTTGTTGAACTGAGGAAGTAGGTACTTACAGGTGAGTTGTGTGTGTGATGAGGTTAATTTGGTAATGGTCGTTGTTTCGTTGAAGTGAATTTGTTGAAATTCTCATCCGAGATAGCCTAAAGGTAATTGTTTATTTAAAGGGTATTTGTGGTAATGTGTCACGGTTTTAACGAACTCCTATTTATATTGAGGTGGAACATTTTGGGGATATTTGTGGGTAGTAACTGTTTTCTTTGGTGAATTTAGAGGTTATGCAAAGATGTGTGTGTGAATGTGTTGGGGTTTTCTTAGGTCTGCACGTGTGGTCAGTTGATACTTCGTTTATTGTTGCTTTCTTGGTATTTCTTTCTTTTTTCCTTGGGTTTCGAATCTGTTAATGGTTTTCTTGGGTATATTTTTCCTGGTTGTTGCCTAAATGAGTTGTGACAGATGTGTGATATGGGACTTATACCAATGTTCTTTTGGGATATTTTGTTTTGGGAATATTATGTATTTTGTTTTCTTTTTCTTCTTGGATTTAGTATCTTTCTCTTGGGAATTAAATATGTTTGGCTTAAAGAATTCTTTTACATTTGGGGCGGTTATTATTTCACTATTTTTATCTTTTGATTGTCAATCCTTGTTTTCTTTCTTTTCTAACGAACTTCATGTTTACATGCTATTATACTTACAAGTTATGTCAATTTAAGGTTTATTGTAAAAAGGTGTGGATTTTATTTGGGATAGGATCTGCGTTCGTAAAACTGATTGCCTTATTGTTTAAAAATTATGTCAACTATTGTCATGTATGATTTCATTGTATACCTTTTTATTTGTAAGCTATTCCTATGTGTTTTCTGGCCTAGTACTTTGTGATTGCAGTGTACTCATTCTGGACTTGCCTGCGTAGAAGATTCTTGTTGGAAGTGTAAATATCCAAGGGCCAGGATTATGGACACCTACATCAAGTAACTGGAAACGGATCCATACTCGTCTGGAGAAGATGTCTTTATTCTGTATCATTGTGTTACATTTTGTACCTGTATTATGAAAAGACTGTACCCCATGTAAGATGCATGTTTACCTTTGGCATGTATGGTATATTGGAAAGAATTTTCTGTAACTTCTACTATGGATCTAGATGCTAGACGTCTATATGGTGTGGATTGAATGAACTTTGGCAACGAAGAGTTTGATATTCTACCTATTAGATTTCATGCATGAGATATTAAAAAAAACACCTTGTTTTTCGACAAAATTGTGGAACTGGAATGGTACATATTTTATGGATTACAGTGTTACGTCGGCTTGGTTCTTAACCATCGCCAAGGTTGAGGGGCGGGAGTCTGAGGCATTTCTATTTTGCGCCTCAATAAGTACCCTGATGAGTGTCCAGTTGGACGTGCATAAGATCACTGATGTAATGGTTCTTAGTTTCACCGCTAGAGACCTCCTGTGTACTGTTTCTGCAGTGGTGACCGATCGAAGCGCGACCTAGCTGTAACTGGTATAAACTGTTTCTTCGTGCTAGTATCTTGCGTTTTTGTTGTCGACAAGATGTGGTTTGTAAGGCATGAAAATGAAGGTCGTTATTGATTATTTGTATGAAAGCAACTTGGTGTTGGACTTTAACTGAGGCAAGATGTATTATGTTACGACAGGGCAGCTCGTCGGAAAGCCAATAGACTGGGGGCTATTTGGTACTTCCAATCATTATTTCTAATATATGGCCTACTCTACTAAAAGTACGTTGGAATAGCTTTAAAATATTAAGATAACTTTGGTTTGTAAAAGGCAAGTCAGTGATTACTTTAACTTCGTGTGCTCTGAAATGGAAAAGGGGCTTATGACCAAGAAATATGAGGTTTGTCTGATATGTTTGTGATCGTCGCAGTTGGAGTGCCTTTATTATTAAATTTAATATGTAGTCCATGCTACTTAAAGGAACCTCTGATTGGTCGTCATGGTATGTTAGGTTTACTTCGAATATTGTGATATGGTGCGAGTATGTATTTTGCTCGGTATTGGTCAAGGTAATGTACTATGCCCTTATTTTATTTTATGTACACACGTGTTAGTAAGTTCTTAAATATTTCTATTTTGGTTCATCCCGTGAGTTTTAGAGCAGGGTTGCCATTCACGTTGTCTTTGGGGAAAGTTTTTTTAATGTGTGTTTTGTTTGTAATTATCTCTCGGTCCCTTTTCTAGGTAGTATGCCTTCGGGCCTGTAATTCGTTATTTTATTCGTATGGGAAGTTTTGTGATGATATGATCTTTGCGTTGTGTTAGTCTTTTGTCTCCTTGTGGACGGTTTGTTGTTGCTTACAAGACTGAGTGCTTGTCAGCTGTTACGAAGACAGTAGAAAGAGTGACCTACCATGACAGTTCGTGAGAGGTTTTGATTTGATTTAGATCGGCTTCTGGATTCTGATTTTAAGGGAATAATTAGGGAATGATGAGAAATTTGTCCTATAGGACATTATCCATATTGTGGATATTATTCGACATCGTAAAGAATTATTTCTACTAAATGATTGTATTATGGATCAGATCTACGAATACTGTAATTGAGGGATCCCTTCTAATATCGAGCTTCTTGTTGGCAATTACCTTGAAGAGTAAATGATATTGGAGAAAAATAGAATTACTGACGCTTAAGAAGGTTGATCATGACATTTCTATAAAACGTTTTAATGGTTAAAGGGAGAAAATCCACGTATGAAGTAAGTAATGATATACTTGTCATATCCACACCTTTGCATGTTAATTTATATTGTATCTTTGAAATGTTTATGACTTGTAAGTGTTATGCATGATTAATAGAGGTTATATGTCACTCTTATACAGTGTATTATTTCTGGGCGCTGGGTTTCTCAATAGTTCCATGGTAGCAAACCTCTGGGGTATAAATAAGTGGCCTGGCCGTACACATACAAGAAGGGGGAGAAGTTGCGCAGTTTCTATAACTACTTATATTAATGCTGAATTACTTGGTTGGATTATGCAAATAGAGCAGGTCACTTATTGTGAAACCTGAAGAGAAATATCGAAAGGAAGTTTCTAGACCTCCTATGTTTAAGTAGGAATCACGCGACAAATGGGGCAAGTTTCCTTTTCGTGAAACGTAGAAATAACTCACTTATGAGTTAAAAGAATTGTATTCCCTAATTAGAAGGGAGAAACAAGATAATTTGAGACGTGTACCAGACACGTAGTTATGCAGACATTAATTCGTTTTAAATAAATCAAGAGAGGGAGGGCACTTATTGAGAGTGACACCTCATTGCAAAAGACCTAAATAACAATTTTATTATTATGGTTTGTTAGTAAGAGGTTTGGGAAAGATCAAAGGGAATTGAGGATAAGTGTTCATGGCCGTATTTATAATAATCGGACGAACGCGACGTGGATGAAGTATTGAACAAACACTGTTTTTCACTATAGTCTGTTGAAATAGATGAAAAGTTCACTGTAGTAGCACAAAAGTTTATGGCAATGAAAGTTATTGCAATGATGGCAAATAACTAGTCACACTAGATAGGCGAGAGCCTATTGCTTGAGAAAATTGTAGATTACAGTTAAATGCGCCAGAGAAGATCCCAACGGAGGATGAAAAATTAGCTATTGATCAGTAATTCATAAGGAAGATTCCTTAGTTAGAAAAGGTATTCCCACATGCGAGTGGAAAATACATGACGGTATAACTGCAGATTCTGGAAGGTTCCAGAGCAATCCTGACTGAAGGATAGGGCAAAAGTTATTCCAGCGGTGGAACGAGCTAAGTATTTTACAGACAGTGCGTAATTCAATGGTATCCCACGTTGTGAGAAGATCTCTCATTTAATAAGCATAAGAAATGCTGCTTCCTATTAAGATCGGCTTAGACAAACCAAAGCCCAACATGGAGAATCCCGCGAAGGATGATTATTGCCCCAAATATACTAATCTCCCACTGCCTATAAAATGATCATTAAAAGCATGTAGCTATTTAAAATCCATTAAAATTAGTTGAAGAACGTAGAATTAGTACTTAGCTTGGCTTCATGGCGAAGGTGAAGTTCCCTTTGACGGTTGAGATTAAAGTTACAACATGGCGAGGAATTAAAAAATTGCCTCTTGAGTTGAGGAGGCGAGCTCTAGTTGAGCTTCAACTGACTGAGTCGACTGCCGGCGTACAAGTGAGACACGCTCAGCGAAGCACAGAGGGACCAGGGAAGGGAAAAGAGTGGGGGTAGGAAACAAAAGGAATACATATCAGAATAGACAACTTAACAAAAAACAAAAATATTTTCTTGATGAAATGGTCTTCAAAGAGTTGATAGTAGGCGACACTAGAGCAGCCTGGTTGGTGAAAAAGTGGACGAAGTTCTCTTGATCACGGAGATGATAGCTGGCGACGGCGACGAGATCTGATGGCCAGATTGATAAGGAAGTCCTCTTGAACAGGGAAGAATTGAGGAACTTCAGAGATTCGCTGCTAGATGACGCTAGGTGGGTCATGGAAGATATATATCTAGAACAGACTCACAAGTAACATGAGAACCATAAACAGCAAGGAGAAATTGGAAGATCACTGTTGGTGTTTGAGAAAAAGGAAGGAAAGAATTATAGCAAAGAGCAGTAAAAGTTTACTCTATCTTACCGTGTATTCCAAAGAATACACCACAGGGTGCACCAGAAGTGGTGGGGCTACATACACCCTGCCTCCTCGAGGGCATTGAGCAGAAGGCAGGAGATAACAGGAAAAGAAAAAGAGGTCTGACCCCTCGCAGAAGGAGGACATGAGAAAAGATGAGACAAGGGCCAATTAAGGCGGGAAAGGAATATACTCCCTAGGCCTCGGATACCCTAATACCTTCGGGGTCGGAAGAGAACAAGAGTTGACCAAGTGAGGTTGACAGGAAAGAAGACGGAGAAGAGCCCGGAACAAGTAAGTCGAAGCAATGTCGGACTCAGCTGGGGCCCCGTGGTCGCCAACCCACGTCCCACTAGATGTGAGCCCCTGAGGGACCTTGAAGAATAGACTGTAGGAGATATTACTTGGCGGTATTCCTCATGATGTGTCCTACGTATTGGAATTTCCTGATTTTCACGATGGTTAATACTTCCTTGTTTCTTTTTGTTTTTCTTTTCTTTTTCTTTTCATTTTTTGGAGAACCTCAACATTTGTGACATGGTCTATCCATGGTATCCGCAATATCCTTATGTGGAGTAATCACGACAGTCAGAACACTTTCTCAAACATTTAGAAATATTCTAGTATTAAGAAAGATGTTATTCATTACAGACTCCATTTCCTTATCTCTAATTGATTAAGACCCAAGGCGGTGAGATCGCCGCACAGGAAGTAAATATACATATCTGTCCTTCCAATAATATTGAAACAGGCCATTAGCCGACATATCCTATGTATTGTGAAATAATTACAACATCAATAGTGTTACTCATTTAAACCAATAAACACATTGGTAAAGGGTTTCCTTGAAAGGGAAAGTCATAACATGTTGTCACCCGGTCAAAGTGTAGACCACAGTAAGAGTATAAATAAGACATTGTAATCTGTAATCAGTGTCAGTATACGAGCGTCATTATTGTAGCTTGTATGCTGGAGGACTTGACTTAACTTACCTTCTCTTCATTAAATCATCATTTCATCTCTACAAAACTCTTCTTTATTCAGAAGTTATCAGAGTACCATAACAACTGCGAATACAATAGGTATCACGTACTTGGAACACTGAATAATACTATCTTTCTTCGACTTACCAGTTATTTGACGTCTTCTATTGGACTCGGGCTAAGGCTCAGGTCCGAACCCAAGATACCTTAATTCGGCAACTTCAAGATTCTAAATTGATTATCATCGCAACAAATCAGCTACGCGACATAATCTGGTGGCAGCGGCTTGGATCAAAAGAAGATTCTTTTTAGGACTTGGTCAAATAACACTAGTCACAACTCTATTTTTCGTCGATCTACATCGAGGTGTCTGATCGTCAACCTCTTCACTGGTCCTTTCCACCTGAGAGACCAGGACATCTTTATTCCTCTAACCGGAGGCCGACGCAGCCCGTCCGCCTTCTGGCGTCGAGAAGACCAAAACTTCCGAACGAGCACCAGTTGGGGTCCTCGAGGGGACACTGATCAACCCAGCAAGCCTGCAGCTATCCTTCTTCGCGGTGGTGTTCGTCATCGGTGGCAGCTCCGAGGAGTGATCTTCTCCCTTCCATCTTTCAAAGTAAGTCCTCAGCATTGTTGTATCTGGCATTGTTATTAGAGTCTGTTAGAGAGTGCAAGTAAAGTAGAAACATTAATATGCCCGACAATATAGTGGGAAGTTCAGCTCCCAGGGAGGAGGAACAAGCGATTCAGTATAGAATAGTCTCTGTAGACACTGCAGTCAAATTATTGAAAACCACCTTCAGTGGAAATCCTAATGAACTACAGGAGTTCATTGATAATGTCGAGAATGCTTATAGCATTCTAAATACCAGAGATTACTCAACGTTTTTAAAATTCGTACTAGCTCACATTACTGGAGATGCTAAAACTGTTCTCAGTTTTCGCACCATACCAGAAGATTTACAGACATGGGAAACAATTAAAGAGAAACTTGAATTAAATTACTCAGTCCAAAGAACTCTTGATTTCTATGCAAACAAGTTATTTACTAGTAAACAACAACATCAGGAAAATGTAACTCAGTGGGGAAACCGAATTGAGAAAATGACGACAGAATTAAATAAAGCCCTCACTAGGCAGATGATAACTTGGTCGCATGAAATGCAAGACGGAGGAAATAGAACTATTTCTTTGTTAAGTAAATGTTGTTTTATACAAGGAGTAAATGATGAAACAGTTAAGACCATACTTAAAATAAAATCAGAGGATAAACCTTTAAAACAGTTAATTGAAATCGCGGTAGAAGAAGAAAGCGCTAGAAAATCTAGAGATCAGTTCAGGGCATATAATGGAAACTATAGGAGAAATAATTTTATGGGGCATGGTGGAAGATCCCCGACACAGAATTTGCGAAGTGGAGGTGGCATTAGCACAAGCAATAGGAACCTTACTCCAGTTTCCTCAAGTCTCTTGGGTGTGGAGAGCTCTTGCCCTTTCACTTGTCAACAAACCACAGAAGTTAATCCTCCCGCTAATGAGCCTAGTGGCCTTGACAGTACTACATGCAACTTCTTCCTAAAGTACGCCGACTACAGTTACTTACGAGCACTTGCTGCATGCTGTTCACAAGCTGGGAGAAACAATGTCACTGGATTTCGTAACCACAATATCTCCGACTCTCAGTGAAAGCACACTCACTCAAACCACAGGCAGACCCCTGTATGTTTCTCACTTCTCCGCTCTACTAGGGGTTTCGCAAGTCACCACACTTCTGTCGCTCAGGATAATCGCTCACACTAGCTCGTGAAACACAACAACAACCACTGCCTGACAGGTCGCACTTATATAGCAGGCCGGTGACTCAATAAATGCTTCTAGATCCATCCAGGGTTCACGGCTTCTCGAGGTTTCCATCGCTGGTCCAGTCACGAATATTCTGGACTATCCCTTTGTCCTAGTAGCCCTGTTGCATAAGGCGCACGCAATACAGGAGGCAGGGCACAGCCCAGCCCTGGGGCAGTTGTGACTCATGCGGCGAGCGATGACACAAACTCACAGCCGTAACACCATGAATATTAATTAGGAGCCGAGATGAGCCCATTATACTCTAAATGTAGGTATAATATAATTAGATTGACTCAATTACTAAGGACACGACCCACTCAGGGTACCTCCGGAATGGCCACACTTGTGAACGAACTTGACCCAGACGGGGAGCAGGTAGTCCTCTAAACCGGCGGCCATCTTGCTGAGGCAGCCGGGACTAATTCATTGTTCGCATGGAAAGGACGTCTATAGACCTGATCCTTTTATTTTAAAATTGTAGTGGGACACTGAAGAATCTCGATATTTCGAAAAGTAATTAAGATATGCTTGATGTGATGATGTCAATTGAATTAAATGCATTATTTCCACACACATACCATGTTGGAAATTTGTGATCGGATAATATTTGGCCCAGTTATTCTCTGAGGAAGAATACTGCACCAAATAAATAAAGGCATCTTTGTAAGGTGTATTTGCCCAGTTCACACTAATTTATTCATACGGGTAGCGTAATTTGAATGACATGACACGTTTGTAACGATAATGTTTTGACCAGACCCAGAAAATCGTTGTATGGTGAAGCTAAAAAATATCTCTGTCCATGTATATTTTGGAAGGGAAAGTGTACCACTTCAGCGTTTCAAATTGATGGGAAAAAGAATACGATTCGCACGACACAACACTTATTAATCAAGGCATAAGATAATGAATTAATGTTACTGAAAGTAAATGCCCCGAGTAAAACGGATAAATGTTTAATAATTGCAGATTTAATGTCAATTAAATATAATTTGTGTTTATTGTGTTGTAATATTCCAGTTTGTGTTAAATTGTGCCACGTGAAGAACACTATGGACACTCGCAAATGTCGAAGAGTATCAATAATAGGATGTTTTGAATAGACTTGAGTGCGGTGAAGCACTAATTTTAAGGAGAAGAGACTCACAGATAATTTTGACTTTTGTTGTGGGAAGTAAATGTATTTTTCTTTGTGTATTATGTTGTATTGCCATGATTTTCTATCATTAAATGTAATACTTAGGATTATGTTGTTTCTTTCAAGTAGAGTAGTCACCTGACAGACTCAAATCCTGAACATGTGATCGTATGGTGGGTTGAACGCCCCATACCTCGAAAGACCGTGAGTTAGCTGGGATACGAACACATGTTCCATATGATGACGATTGGGTACAGTACTAAGTCAGAAACCTTCCCTGGAGTGTACACAGAAACTCACCCAAGTTTCATCGCTTTCGCACGATTGGTATATGGTCGCATATGGGACTTGGTTGAAACGCTTCGCGCGTTGTCGCTCATTTGTTGAATCTACTCGTGCGTTACCTATTGAAAAGTGTATGATCTAAGCCCTGATGTATAAACAACATCTCACCCAAGTTTCATCACTATCGGACGAATGGTATATGAACGCATACGGTACTTTGTTGAATCGCTTCGCACGTCGTCGCTCATTTGTTGAATCTACTCGTTCGCCACCTATTGTAAAATTGATTTACTAAGTCAGAAACCTTCCTGTAGTGCACACAACATCTCACCCAAGTTTAATCGCAATGGCATGAATGCTATATGAACGCATGTGGTCTTTGTTGAAACGAACCGCACGCCATTTAGTTGAAGCTACTCGCGCGCCATCAATTGTAAATTGGATTTACTAAGCCCAGTGCTTGATTTGTAAAAAAAGAGGTTCCGGTACTGTGGGCTACAAGGTGGTGGTGGGAGGGGGTAAGGAGGGGGGGGGGGGGGCTTTATGGAATATTGAAATATAGAGTTCTAAAAACGATACTTTGACGCTTTTCTGAACAGTTTTAAAAATTAATCACGGGACAAAATAGCAATCTAATTATGATTGCAATTTTAAATTAAATTGAGACTGCTGTAGCATCATTTTTCTTACCATGGTCGTTGACCTATATTAAATTTTAATGTAGGTAAACTAGGCTGCCATTCAAACAATGTAGCCTACATTATTTCAATTTAATTTTCTTGCGTAATTTAAAAAATGAAATACATTCGGTTTGAAAATACAAACATTTTCACCAACAATCATTTATTTCTTGTTTTATAATTTTGACTTTACAGTTTTTGAAATAATTATCCAGTCAAAGTCCAAATTGACCTTGACTTACAACTAACGTTCTAAAAATAATGTTAGCCTATATCTGACTTTTCCCCGATCAGAGGTTTCGGTACGGCGTACCGGTGCGTACCGTCACAAATCTAGCCCTGACTATGCCTATAACTTTCCCGGAAGTGTACACAACAACTCACCAAAATTTGGTCGCAATCGGATGAATTGTAGGCTATATGAACGCATCGCCAACACTCATTTGTTTAAACTAGTCGTGCACTCTCTATTTTAAATTGGCTTAACTATGCCTATAAACATCCCGGAAGTGTTTACAACAACTCACCAACATTTGATCGCAATCGGATGAATGGTTTATGAACGCATAAAAGACGAACAAACGAACATCCCTGGTTGGAGTGCAGAGAATGAGGAATTGCTAAGAGAATATGAAGAACATCCTACTTCTGACAATGCAGCAGGTCTCCTCCAATCCCTGGATGAGAGTCGAAGAAAGATCTGGCATGAAACAGTAGAATCCCTAGATTTCACCCACTCTAGCAGGAAAGCCTGGTCTATCATTAGGAAATTAGATTCATCAAACCCTGCAACTAAAAGATCGAAAACTGCCATCAACTTGAATGATTTTGCTAAACATGTAGTATCAGTTTCCAAGAACACAAAAGACAATCAAACCAAAAGGGATATCAAATTACAGTTGAACACCAAGAAAAGAGCAGCCATACAGTCTTCTGAATTCTCCATTGCATTCCAAGAAGAGGAAACTAAAGATGCAATGAAAAGTGTGAAACTAGGGAAAGCAGCTGGATTTGACGGAATATACCCTGAATTTCTGGTTCACTGTGGACCAGCTACAGTAAAATGGCTAACCAACTTCCTTTCAAATATCCTGCAAACTGGAAACATCCCACCTCTGATGAAGAAAACAAAAATAATAGCCATACTGAAACCAAATAAAGATCCCACAAAAGTGGAAAACTATCGTCCAATAGCACTTCTAAGTGTCACATACAAGCTTCTTGAGCGCCTGATCTATAATAGAATTTTTGAAACAATCAACAACCACATTCCTATAGAGCAAGCAGGATTCAGACCTGGGAGAAGTTGTAGCGATCAGGTACTTTCTCTCACTACGCACATAGAGAATGGGTATGAGAAGAAATCAATAAGTGTGGCTGCCTTTTTGGATCTGTCAGCGGCCTATGATACTGTTTGGCGAGAAGGACTCCTATTGAAATTTGTGAGTGTTATCACATGTCGTAAACTTGTGGCCTTACTTAACAATATGATAAGTAATAGGTACTTTCAGATCTACTCTGATAATGACAGAAGTAGAGTGTTTACATTAAACGATGGTTTACCTCAAGGATCTGTCCTGGCTCCCCTCCTTTTCAGTCTGTACATACACGACTTACCGGAAACATCTTCAAGAAAATTCATTTATGCTGATGACATTTGCTTGGTGACTCAGTGCTCCGAATTTTCTGACGCTGAAACTATTTTATCCGCTGATCTGGAAGCCTTGGGTGTATACTTCAAGAAATGGTGCCTCCACCTAAATCCTCAGAAAACAGTTGTAACTGCATTTCACCTACGCAACAGACAATCTAATTACAAACCAGAAGTCGAATTCAGAGGCCAAGTGTTACCGTACTGCAGTACACCAAAATACTTGGGAATAACACTAGACAGAACTCTGACTTTTAAGCAGCATCTATCAAATGTGGCTGCTAAAGTCAAAACTAGAAATAATATACTTCAGAAACATGCTGGTACATCATGGGGAGCTAATACTCAAGTTCTAAGATCCACAGCTTTAGCCCTATCGTATTCTGTTGCTGAATACTGCTGTCCAACCTGGATCAATAGTGTTCACACTAAGAAGATAGATGTGCAACTCAATCAGGCAATGCGAATAATCACGGGATGTATTCGGAGCACGAACACGCTATGGCTGCCTGTTCTCAGCAACATTCCACCTCCAGCCCTAAGAAGATCAGATGCTCTCCTAAATTTATGGGAAAACATTCAGCAGAATCCCCAGCTACCCATTCATCACGATATTGCACAAGCAGAACATCAACGCTTGAAATCAAGGAAACCACCATGGCGCACAGCAGTCAACCTTGAAGGATCCTCTTTCAACGTTAACAATTCATGGAAAATACAGTGGGAGCAGTCTTCAGTAATCAACAAACATCTAGTTGAGAACCCTTCTAAGCGGATACAAGGATTCGACCTCCCCAGGCGACAGTGGAGGATCATCAACCGGATTCGAACTGGACAAGGCAGATGTGGATACCTACTGCACAAATGGGGATGGGCTAGCTCTGCAAATTGTGACTGTGGTGCCTCCTTACAGACAATCCTTCACATTGTTGCTGACTGTCCTCTTCGAGCTTTCGAAGGAACGATAATAGACGTCCACCATACATCGAAGGGAGCAGTAGAATGGGTCAAACAACTAGACCTAGAATTATAAAATTGTACGAGCTTGTGACTGCACATTTGTCCATTCATTTTGTATATATATATGTAAAATCCATCTACATGCATTCTTCATACGATAAATAAATAAATAAATATAATATATAAGATTATATTTGGCTCGGGTCAAAAATTCCCATGCGCCAGTCCTCGCGGGTTAAGACTCAACACTGTGATGATGACTTCTTGAAGGTCGATGCGCGTAATCCTAAAATTAAGAATTTCATGAGTTTTAAGAGTCATCCTACATCCCGGATCCAGGCATCCGGCTGAAGAAAGGAGGATATTGCAGAGCGATAGAATACATGTAATCTTTCCCAGGAGTGTTATTTACTCATTATTCATATATTACAGTATAAACATTGTACCCCGCCCAGTCATTGGACAAATTTGTGTTGACTGACTGAAGAGTTACAAATAATAGTTTGTATTGGCAGCACTGAAATAACGGCTCCAAAACTTGATATTGCTCATCCCTATTTCAAATAAGGTTTTGAATATTCCCAAAGGGAATATGATGGAGTTTCCATTTGAGCGGATGAATTATCAATAAATGATAAAAATGGTCCGGTTAGCTCAAACAATGCCAGCGTTTCACCCCAGTGTGCCGTTGGGCTCGTCAGTTGGTACAGACACACCTACCAATACGCGTGGCTAGCACATACTGAGAAGGCCATGCAAGACACAAAATACAAACAGTATTGACGTCACGAGCATGCCAATGTGCTACGGGAGTCAAACTCCCTTCCATAAAAACAAAAGCCTTACCTTGGCAATCCAAATAAGGTTTTGAATATTCCCAAAGGGAATATGATGTAGTTTCCATTTGAGCGGATGAATTATCAATAAATGATAAAAATGGTCCGGTTAGCTCAAACAATGCCAGCGTTTCGCCCCAGTGTGCCGTTGGGCTCGTCAGTTGGTACAGACACACCTACCAATACGCGTGGCTAGCACATACTGAGAAGGCCATGCAAGACACAAAATACAAACAGTATTGACGTCACGAGCATGCCAATGTGCTACGGGAGTCAAACTCCCTTCCATAAAAACAAAAGCCTTACCTTGGCAATCCAAATAAGGTTTTGAATATTCCCAAAGGGAATATGATGTAGTTTCCATTTGAGCGGATGAATTATCAATAAATGATAAAAATGGTCCGGTTAGCTCAAACAATGCCAGCGTTTCGCCCCAGTGTGCCGTTGGGCTCGTCAGTTGGTACAGACACACCTACCAATACGCGTGGCTAGCACATACTGAGAAGGCCATGCAAGACACAAAATACAAACAGTATTGACGTCACGAGCATGCCAATGTGCTACGGGAGTCAAACTCCCTTTCATAAAAACAAAAGCCTTACCTTGGCAATCCAAATAAGGTTTTGAATATTCCCAAAGGGAATATGATGTAGTTTCCATTTGAGCGGATGAATTATCAATAAATGATAAAAATGGTCCGGTTAGCTCAAACAATGCCAGCGTTTCGCCCCAGTGTGCCGTTGGGCTCGTCAGTTGGTACAGACACACCTACCAATACGCGTGGCTAGCACATACTGAGAAGGCCATGCAAGACACAAAATACAAACAGTATTGACGTCACGAGCATGCCAATGTGCTACGGGAGTCAAACTCCCTTCCATAAAAACAAAAGCCTTACCTTGGCAATCCAAATAAAGTTTTGAATATTCCCAAAGGGAATATGATGTAGTTTCCATTTGAGCGGATGAATTATCAATAAATGATAAAAATGGTCCGGTTAGCTCAAACAATGCCAGCGTTTCGCCCCAGTGTTCCGTTGGTCTCGTCAGTTGGTACAGACACACCTACCAATACGCGTGGCTAGCACATACTGAGAAGGCCATGCAAGACACAAAATACAAACAGTATTGACGTCACGAGCATGCCAATGTGCTACGGGAGTGTGTTTCCCTGTTGTTGATTTCAGCTTCATCCTTCAGATGTTGCAATTTCTTCTAGGTCCTTCTTCACCTTCAGGTACTGTGCCCAATCGGTCACGGCAGTCTGGCATCGAACTCAGGTCTCATCAGAGAAGACCAGGCACATGGTTATGCCTAGAGTCGAACCATTGATCTCTGCGGGGGAGCGATACCGGGAACCCAAAGAGCAATGAGAGGTATACTGACATATAAGAATGTAGCGTGATTTCACGATCTATAGGTGAATATCATAGCAATTTAAGGGAAGAACTGTAGCCAAATGCAAGAAAATATACATTTTCAGAGCATACGAAAATGAGAGGAGGCCAGTTTGAAGTTTTACAAATGACCCTTAGCAAGTGGGCGGAGAGCCTAGGCGCCGACCGAACTATTTACGTCTGGAGCAGGAAGACAGCTAAAAATTAATGACCCGGGTATCCACCGCTTGACAACGGTGAAACTGAGAGTAGGGATGATGGCTCATGGAAATTAATTAATTACAGCCAAGTGGAGTATTGAAATGCATTGAAATATACACCCAGGTGAATATATTCACGGAGAGGTAATTTAGGAGTGGTTTTTCACCTAAATTAAGGCTTATATCTCCAAATGAACGAATTACAACCTAGCCTACGCTCAAGAGCAGTGACTTTGTGACCAGTCAACGGGGAATTACCACGATGGCGTACCCACGCGCTGAACTAAGGCAGTTAATTGTAATTAATTGGCCGAAGCGATCGCCGGCACGCGAATGTTTTTGAAACCTCCACACCTAAATAAACAAGATGTAGATGTCATTTCGGCTGAAGAGGTATTATTTCAAGAAATGAGTCGCTCTCATGTGTCCAGTGGACTATTTTGTACAAGAAACCTTTATATATGGGAGCAAGGCAAGCCAAGCCAGTTCGCTCTACAGTCGTTCTACAGTTGTTCTCCAGTCTTCACCAGTTCGCCTAGAGTTATTCCACAGTATACACGTAACTAAGACGCTGCTAGTAGCGCGCCAAATGTTAAAGTATCAACGCGCCGTCGTTGAAGAACAATAGAAGCAAGTTATAAGCTTCATAAGTAATCATGAAGCGCGTCGAAAGTAAATTATTACAGATATTTACCTACTATCTGACGCAAATATAAATTCGCCACAGCGAAAAGGAACTTATAATGTTTTTGAACAGTTCTGATACCGGGAGGTATTGTCAGAATTATATATGACATCATCATCAAGAACACTACAATGATGGGAGCTTGGAAATCATTGCCACATAATCTGGATAGTGAGCTGAACAAGATTGCAGGGAACGAGGATCGAACGTCCGTAAAACGCTGTTAGATTTTCACGGAGACCAGCGGTTGTCATAATTGCATCGCATCTCTGAGATCAGGCGTAGGGGAAGTCCAATTTAAGGATCAACATGTGAAGTAGTGGATAAATGTATATAAATTGTGAAATAGTGATTTAGTGTTCATGTGTATAGTTATTTATTTATTTATTTTTATTTAGCGTATGATGCTTACAATACAGTACTGTAATTAATAAATATAAATTTTCAAATAAACAATTTACAGCATTAGGACCCTTCATATATGGGCTGCCAGGTCTTGAATCCATTCAAGGGCTTGTGGAGTGGCCGCATGGAGCTCTTCTAAGTTCCCAGAGTACATATATAGAGGGCATTCCTGCACGACATGCTTGATGGTTTGCACTTCATATCCACAATCACAAAGAGGCGAGTCTATCCAAATATTTGTTGTGTTATGTGAATCATCTTCCTTCTTTCCATCCATATGAACGCTTTAAGAAAAGTGGTACTTATCCCTTCCAAAATAAACATGGATAGATTAATATGCAGTGTATAGCAGTGATAAAGGCCACTGATAAAAATATGTGTATCATGTGGAAAGTGTGTGAATCTAAGTGTTGTGTAAAGGATAACATGATGGCTTAATTCAAGCGTCATGGTAGCGCTAAAGCTGAAGCGCTGGTACTATCCAGCAAAGAGGAAAAAGTGAGTACCCATTTTTAGCCTACTTTCGATTTTTGCAAAAAATGAAAGTAGACTTATGAGATCAACACAGGGCGAAAAAAGTGTGTCTGTCTGTGTGTGTGTATGTGTGTGTGTGAGTCTGTGTGTGTGTGTGTATGTGTGTGTGTGAGTCTGTGTGTGTGTGTGTCTGTGTGTGTGTGAGTGTGTGTACTCTGAATGTCTGTCCCCCCTATCAATTCGAACACGGTGAAACCGAATTGAACGAAATTTGGTACAGAGGTAGCACTAGTAAAGGACACCTCAGTGTCATACTTTATATCGCCGCCATCTTTACCAAAACAGAATGGCGGCCACTCAAATGTTCAAAACGTAAAATCAAATTACGGCTAAACTAATCATCCGATCTCTACCAAATTTGGTGACAACATACCTTTATATAGGACGCGTCTTTCACCCAAAATTCAAGGTCATCGGCCAAGCCATTTCAGGATGGCGGCCGTGTGAATTATGCAACCATTTTAATAAATAGCTTAAGACCCACCAATTCCGATTATCGAGCCTAGGGGGGTTTAAGCTATACTGAAGGTCGTGATCCGTTATTTATTATAATTTAATATTATAATATTATACAGTATGAGTGGCTTAAAAGAGCTGAGCCGTTTGTGTCACACACAAGATGGCAGCTGTCCTCATGTGCCTGTCTTATATTTCAGTAGTTTTAGTATGTTGTATGTGATATACCGTACTGATACAATAATATAAACTTTGTATGAAATGATCTTTAATGAAGATGTACTGCAGTGAAGAAATCGTTTATTTAAAGTCATTATTTGCCAACAGTTTGTATCTAATATGTCAGTTAAGAACACCTGACGTCATGGATACGGTTAGCTCTGGGCTAGCATGTTAGTCTGACACGCAGTTGACTGGGGATCGAGTACTGCTACAGTTAGTTTTTTTTTCTTGAATTCTTTTACAAATGATGTGCACGAGCTTTTTCCACAGATACTGAATAAAATGTCATTTAGCTCAAAGGAGAGGATAAAGTATACACTCGTATATTAATAAAATCACAGTCCCAGCATCGCACATAAACAGAAGACATTAGAAAAAGGAGAATAGAAGAACTAGATACACGTTGTCATTAACCACAGCCTTCTTAATGCCTCTGTACGGTGCTGTCCTCTTGTGGGTTATGTGGGTAATATTGTTCCAAACATAACGCTGTGTAAATGCCTGAGCTGGCCTCCTGAAGTATGGCAATTTTGTAATACTGGTAGTTCAACTATTAGCCACGATCGCGCTCCGAATACCTTTAAACACTGCCAGCTGGATCGCCTCCCTCTTGGCTACTTTAAACTGCCTACTCATTCAACACCTATAGAACACTGCCATCGTAGTACATTACGATGGCAGTGCATAGGCGTACAAGATAAAGATTAATTCACTGATAGGTCGCAGCACCACCTACTGTGATTGGGGCGGAAGATTCTTAATTTTGCAGGCTGGCTTAATATAGAGATTAACGGACGTGAATGCATTACAATAAGTTAGTAGTTTTGTTATTCAATCATCATAAAGTATATAATATTGATCTTGACACTTACTGGTTTATTATCAATATAAAAGAAAACAAACAATACATTGTGGTTGGGGTGATTGTTTTAGGGATGAGGACAAAGAGTCATAAAGATACCCATACATTTAGGAGAAAGTAGGCTATATGTTCTTTGCTGAACATCTTGTTTTTATAATGTCATTATAACTAAATAGTTCACCATGTAACGATTTATCACTTTGAGAATAAGATGTAATAGTCACTTATTGAACGAGTTTTCACCACTCGTTTTGAATAAAATATGGCTTGGAAGGTGATTTGTTTAAGGCCATTCAGGCAAAAATAGTGATGGATGTAACGGTAACGTTAAATGATAATAATAATAATATTATGGGGTCGACGACAGTAAAGTAATAGGCATTTTTGGCCTAAATAATGTTCAAATAGTGTCATGTCTAATGTAAAGATACTGTATATGATAAACAGTAAGAGTATAACGTGAAATATAGAGAACTACGAGAGCTTTTTCAGTGTCAGTGAAATATGAATGAATATTTGATATGGTCAATCCTTAGGATTATGTTTGAGGACCATTAAAGTAAAGAAAGCCAGTAAATTTATTACATTTGTTAGGAGCTATGTAAAGCTTTGGCTTAAGTGGTATGATAGAGAGAACGCGGGTGCCTTAATAATGGAGTCATATATGTGAAGTATTGTTTGAGCCGCATGTTAGCGTGCAGAATTAACGTAGAATCCAGTGATTTACGTAATAAATATTGCGGGGACAAACTAGTATAGCTTGCGCGTTAGGTGAGAAGTTGGCTAAATCTACGAGTAGTATCGCCCTTGAGCATACTGTATTATTTCGCAGCGAATTGGACAGAGCCTGTCTGTATCCAACGCTTGCTTGAATTATGCCACTATTGACGTCCGTCGAGACGCTGTGAGCATGTGTGTATTAATGACCTACCCTGTGAGGTAAGGATCATATTCGTCGTTTAGGAACGCAGATTTCCTTATATTTTATTGACAGCTGCTGGTGAATGTCGTGGATTTTCACTATGATGCGCGTCTAAAAGCCACTAGTAGTCACCATAGAACGGCAAGGCTATCACTAGAATTCCACCCCAGCCATGAATGTTAATTAAGGAGCCAGTTGAGCCCAAGACACTATAAGGATAGGTGTTAAATATTTAAATGACTCAATTATTTAGGAGTCACACTTAGCGTTACTCCAGTACTGCATTTTGTAAACAAACCTGACCTTGATCTTGACAGTAGAGAGAGGGGGGATTGTAGACCACGTCTGCAGCGGCCATCTTGGAGAGCCGGCTGGAACGAATTTTATTGCCTGCTGAGGGGGAGAAAGGTCGTTCGACCGGTCCCTTGGAAATTAGAGTCACAATAGGACACTGAGGAATCTCGATATTTCAATATGCAATTAAGATTTGAGTATTATGATGATGCCAACTGAATTGAACGGTGGGTTGCAACTCACATACGGTGTTGGATCATAGAAATCAGATAATATTTGGCTCAGTTATTCTCTGAGGAGGAACGCTGAACCAAAATAACGTAGGCATTTTCTTTTAGAGTGCATTTTGCCAGTTCCTGCTAATTTATGCAGACGGGTATGTGTTTTCCCAGAACATGACACATTTGTAACGATGATAAGCCCGACAAGACCCAGAAAATCGTTATATGGTGAAACTATAATATATTCTATCCATGTTTATTTTGGAAGGGATAAGTACCACTTTTCTTAAAGCGTTCATATGGATGGAAAGAAGGAAGATGATTCACACAACACAACAAATATTTGTTAATGATTGAAGAAAATAATGAATTCATGCTAATCAAGGTAAATGCCATAAGAAATGGAATAATGTTTTATTAATATCATTGTTATGTGATATGTGATTTTTGTGTTATGATACTCCCATTAACTAAAATTGTGTCACTTGATGAACACTATGGAAACCCATGGAAGTCTGAAATATCATTGACAGGATGTTAGAATTAGACTTGAGTGCAGTGTCGCACTATTTTAAGAAGAAAGCTCACAGAATTACCCTATTTTTATTTGTGGGAATTAAATATAATTTGTCCTTTATTTGTATTTGTTGTATAGCCATGATTTTAGACCAGTAAATTGTTTATCTTTAGGAAGATGTTGTGTATTTCCTGTAGAGTAGTTACCTGGTAGACTCAAATCCTGAGCATGTGGTCGTATAGTGGGCAGGAACGTCCCATACCTCGAAAGACCGTGAGTTAGTTGGGATACGAACACATGGTCCACATGATGACAATCGGGTACATGGAGGAGATGTCTCTGTACTAGGATTGAGTCACAGGTACTGCTAAAGTCGGCCTAGATATAAATGGTAGAAGCAAATACAGCATAGAAATTAGGACAGAAATGGAAAAGGCCGCGTCCCATTTGTTAATAAGCCATCGCGTAAAATAAATGTTGATAATCCTCCATAAAACATGCTTAAATGTAAATGTAACTTACACATAAACCCCTTTAATTATCATGGCCCAAGCAATGTGGGACGGTATTATTTCATTATGGAACCGCCTGCATCTGTGCAATATGAGCGATCTTGGCATTGCGCAAAACTGGCCAGGGCAACTACCCCAAAGCATGGATACCCTTTTCATTATCATGACGGCCCATACGTGGGGCATTCGGCAATAAACCACTCCTTGGACAGTTTTATTAATAATTCAGAATATGGCCGATGTCTTACAATAGGACCAGAATGATGATTATATGATAATTATCATGGCGCCCAGTACGTGGATGGCTTATGGGATTCAGAAAACCCCATAATAATAGCATGGTTTTCATGGGGAAAACCATAAAAATAATATTTTTCCTCAACCTTTGTTTGAGCGATTGTGAGTCTTTCTAGATGATATTCAGACGTCAGACACTGTTGTCAGACGGGTACGAGGGTCTATACCCATTCCATAGTTAGTTTTGACATTTTATAATATGTTGTTGTTGTTGTTGTCGTGGGATCGGAATCCTTTTCTTTCTAATAGAACGCGCCAGCATATTCAGCTGCGGCCTACCTGAATCTCAAATTAAGAAGTACAGGATGGCTGGAACTGAAGACGTACTCAGGTGTATTGCTGAGTTAAAGGAACATTTTGATAATTCTAATGCTAAGAATAAGGAAGAATCTAAAGCATTTAAAGATGAAATAGCAGATAGATTGGCTACGATAAATGTACAATTGGAGGCTAATCAAGCCGAAATAAACAATAGATTAGAGGCTAATCAAGCCGAAATAAATACTAGATTAGAGGCTAATAAAGTTACAATAAACACGCAATTAGAGTCAAACCTAATAGAGGTCAATAAGAAAATGGATGACGTTAAAGAGTCTGTCCAGCGTGAGGTAACTAAGAATATTGTTAGCGTGGTCTCAGAAATGCAAGATGGTAACGATAAACGCTTTAAGTCTATAGAATTAAAACTAGAGAATAATCTGCAAGCGTGCAGAGAATCACAGCGTGAAATTAACGATAATTTAAGCAGTATGTCCATGGAGCTTAAAGACATTCAGAGTCAGAATGAAGCTAATACTAAACGTCAATTAGAGCAGTTTAATACGTTCACTCAGACCGTGGATCAAAGATTCGAGGATAGCGATATAAAATGGAATACGCGAATGGCAGGTTACGCCAAGGCGGTAGACGAAGCCTTAAGAAAACAGGATCAGAATATCCTTGACCAATGCAAGGAAATTCAAGAAATAAAAACTTCTGATCAAGAGAATAAGGAGATAATGTCAAATATGAAGAGGCAAGTCGGGAAAGTACAGAAAGAGTTGGAACAAACTCAGAACGACTTAGCAGTTATCCATAAAAGACAGGACGAGGACCAGGGAGAAATCACGAAAATAAGGACTGAAATCTCTCATATACAAGGTCACATTCAAAAGGAAGTCACAGGCTTACGAGAAGAATTAGAACTTCGAGAAGGCTTAAAGACTGAAGCCAGCGATAAGACTCTTGCCGAAGTAAGTGAAAGTCTAGCGGGGGAAATTATCCACCTGAAGGAAAACCTTAAGGATGATAAGGAAAAGGTATTTTCTATGGCAGAAAGAAACCGAGATCGCCTAGAGAAAATAGAACGAGAGGTATTAGCTCGTTTGGAAAGGGCAGAAAATAGGCACTGCCAAATCGAGACTAGAATGATCGCACAGGAGGAATCTATGTTGCGGAATCCTAGGTCTAGCGAAGGAAGTATAGACGAGAATAGGAGGAATAAATGGGCAGAGATAGAAATACAGCCCACTCCAAAGAATGCAGCCATGCCAAGTGACAGTCCGTATGCCACACCTGGTATGCCAATTGCCATGTCAACACCGCATGAAAATGCTGTTCAAAGTCAAATAGTCACAGTTATAAGGGCTAGTGATGAGAAACCAAAGAAATACTCTGGGAGTAATTCTAACATGACACCCAAGTACTGGCTTAAAGAAGTTTCCGAGTACTTGAATGACGCGAAAGTACCGCCAGAGCGCAGGTTGAGAGCGATTGAAAAACTAACCGAGGGGGAGTGTGCCCTATGGTTTAGGAGTTTTCGGTACACGTTCGACACCGTTGACGAATTTCGCCAAGCATTTTTAAGCAGATACTGGGACGCGAGCGTACAACAGAACCTCAGATTGGACTTGTATTCCAGGCGTTACAGTACTAGTAATCCGACTAAGTACGGGGAATTCTTTGTGAATCAATTGTGCCGTTTTCGAGAGCTTGATGAAGGGCTTAGAGAGTCAGATTTGTGCATAGCAATAGCCAAGCAGCTACCGTATGAAGTACAACGTCTGCTAATCTCGGCAAACGCCAAAACTGCAATCGATATGGAGGAGGTGCTGAGACAACTCGATCTAACCACAGTGCAGCACACAAGACAAAGTCGAAATGCGGAACAAGTCAACATGACGACTACACCGATTGAGCCAACCAAGGTGCAGACTAAAAGCAAATCTACAAGCACCGAAACAGAAAAATCTGACTGGCAACGCGAAGGACGCGAAAACCAAAATTGGAGGCCAGCATATCGAGGAGGATCGAACCGTGGTAACCGAGGAAGGAAAAACTGGAATCAGCGTGGTACCAGAGACCAGCAGCTTGATAACAGAAGGAGTTACGGCCGAAATGGGAACAACCAAGGATGGAGATCCCAAGAGCAGAGTCGCGGGTTCGATGAAGAGGCGGAAGAACGTTATCACGCATCTTTAAGATACATGGAAGAGCGCGGAGACGATCCGAGACAATCGCGAGTTCATTGGGATGAAGCGATTAGGAATAGAAGGTCACCCGACATACATAAAAATGATGACGGTGCCAAGAGCCTGGAACTTCAGCAGCATGAAGACAGACAGAAGAACTCCACAAAGAATGGAGCAATTGAAAAAAAAACACCAAATTTAAATGACCAAAGAGAGATAAGTTCAGGATGGAATACAGTGAATGTTGTTAACTGGATTGCCAAACCTGAGGAGCTTATCGAAGACCTCGATGAAAGGACGGTCAATGTAAGAAGGGAACTACCCATTATTATTGTAAACATTGCGGGTATGAAGATAAGAAGTCTCATTGATACAGGGTCAACAGTGTGTTTGATAACCCAGGCATTATACAGTGAAATCCAGAGTAAAATTCACGTATTGAAAATACCTATTTCAAGCGTGAAAATAAAAGGTGTCATACCAGATAAAGTTATGATATGCAGATGCCAAGTATTTTTAGATTTGCATATAGGGAACTCTACATTCTCACAGAGCTTCCTACTTGTAAATAAGCTGCCTTTTAATATCATTGTTGGGATGGATTTTATAAGAGAGTATAAAGTTATTATAGATCTCTCGCAAGACATTGTTATGTTTCGCGCAAGTGAGGGAAAGGAAGAGTTAGAACTCTCATTAAAGCATAATGAAACGAGACCAGAAGAATACGTATGGCATACATACGGAGATATGACTGGGGATGCAGTGTCGACAACAGAAGACAACGAGGAAGAGTTGGCAACACTGACCGCAGACATTGAAAAGGATCTCGAACCAAAATTTGAAGAATGCCTGGAAGAGAAGGTTGAGGAAGCTAAATTTGGTCCAGAATATAAGCAAATGCTAAGGGAACTGCTATTTTAGTATAAAGGAGTCTTCGATTCGAGACCTCGCCGGATCAAGAATTTCCAGTATGCGTTCCAAGTCAGCGATTGGACACCATATAAACAGAAGCCGTATCCTGTAGCTGAGAAACATTATTTAAAGGTCAAAGAAGCAATACAGGAAATGCTAGAAGCAGGCGTCATTGTAAAGACAGCCACACCCTATGTCAGCCCGCTGGTAGTCGTACCTATACAGGACGGAAGTGTGAGGATATGCCTGGACCTACGAAATTTGAATTCCAAGGTTATACCGGAATTTGATAAAGTGCCGCCCATTAAGGAGGTACTCAGGAGGTTCAAAGGAAAGACTGTGTTCTCAAATCTTGACCTGACGGCAAGTTTTCACCATCTTGCTCTGGAAGAGAAAACAAGTTTGTTAACTGGATTTTTATTTGACCAGCACACGTATTCATACGTGCGTCTTCCATTTGGATTAAAAACAGCAGGTTCAGCATTGATACGAGCGCTAGATCGGAACCTATCCGAAGAAATAAAAGCCACAACCATATGTTACGTAGATGATATACTACTGACATCTGAAACTGTCGAAGAGCATGTCAGAGATCTACGCAAGTTGTTATTTGACCTAAGTCAGGCTAACTTTAAGGTCAATATAAAGAAGTCTAACTTTGCTCAGAGAGAAGTTAAATTTCTAGGCCACGTAATAGATGCACAAGGAGTCAGACCTAATCCGGGAAAATTGGAAGTCATTAAACATTTCCCGAGACCAACGAAGGTAAAGAACGTCAGGCAATATCTAGGCGTTATTGGATTCTTTTCAAACCATTGTCCAAAGTATACCGAGACCGTAGCACCACTCCAAGACTTACTTAAGAAGGGAGGAAGATGGCGCTGGACGGAACAATGCGAGGAAGCCTTCGTGAAATCTAAACAGATGTTGTTAGATTATGTGAAATTGGGATATCCTGACTACACTCAGAAATTTATTATCCAGACTGATGCATCATTTATAGGGATCGGAGCTATGTTATATCAGGAGAATGTGGACAGGCCAGAGGAGAAAACTTACATTGCATTTATCAGCAGAAGGTTGAAGCCTAATGAAAAGAATAATACGGTCACGGAGATCGAATTACTCGCGATACTGTATGCCTTACAGTATTGGCGAAAGCTAGTTTATGGTTTTAGAATTATATTGAGAACAGACCATAAAGCCCTAACGTTCCTGCTGAAAACTGACTTTTCGAGTCAAAGACTGCCAAGGTGGTCCCTGTACATACAGCAATTTCAAGTGGAAATAGAGTATTGCCCGGGGAAGGACAATATCATACCTGACTTGCTGAGCAGATACCCTACAGCTGATGAAGAAGAAGTTCTAGCTATCGAGATAGAAGATAGAGATCAGAAGACCTTAGATGATCTGAGGAACATCACCGTTTTTCAACGTGAAGATCCCTGGATACGGTTGATGATTAATTACTTCGAGGGAAAGCTGGATAGAGGAACTCCGATGTATGTGGAAGCTGAAGCATTATCAACGGAATATCTATGGTTTAACCAGATGTTACATAAATGGAGCGACTCAGATCACACCAAACCCAGGATAGTCGTACCACCAGCATTGCAGAGAAGGCTAGTATGGTTAGCACACCGAGCTTTTGGTCACTCCGGTGTAGATAAGACTGTTGCCCTGCTTAAAGAAGCATTTATTTGGCCAAAACTTAGAGAGACGGTCAGGAATACTATCAAGACATGTGATATGTGCCAACGAGTAAAGCCTAACTCGTATTTAATGAGGCAGAAACCTATACCACTCTTACCAGAGAAGCCATGTCAGCTTCTGGCACTGGACAACTTTGGGCCGCTTCCTAGAGCTAGAAGAGGAAATAGACACATCCTAGTTGCACTAGACGTGTTTTCCAAAATGGTAGTCCTGTGTCCAATTCAGAAAACCAGTACAAAACAGGTACTTAAGAGGCTGAAGGAAAGAATCATTCCTATGTTAGGACAGCCAGAGAACATCTTATCGGATCATGGGAGCTGTTTTACCAGCATAGAATTTCGCAGGGAGTTGGAGAATCTGGGCATAAGACAGATTTTGTCCACAGTTCGACACCCGGAGTCGAATTCCGCTGAGAGAGTTATGAGGGAACTGCAAAAGTACATGAAGATATATTGCTCTACTGAGAACTGGAAATGGATTGACGTACTTGAGATTATTGAGTATTGTATCAACAATACCGTACACGAAGCGACAGGAGAGGTGCCAGTGAGCCTACATCTCGATAGAAGACCAGAGAGGCCATGGAATAATGTCATTCGGACACCCATCGATGCACAACCTGGACGTGAGTTGAGGATCCAGAGAACGTTCGAGTATCTCAAGAAACAAGCAGATAGACGGCGGCGGAGAAACAGGAGGAAACGCTATCACAGACCGTTACTCGTAGGGGAATACGTTTTATTGAAGAAACCCGCCAGTTCAGATCCAGAGAGCAGGAAATATAAGAAATTTCAGCATGCTTACCACGGACCCTACCTGATTATAAGGGATCTGCAAAATAATGCATATCGGATCAAAGACGAAGCAACAGGTAGAGAAGTTGTTGTAAATGCAGCTAATTTGAAGTTATATAGTCCACCAGAAGACTATGATACAAGAGAGGAGCAAGCATTGTACACCCAAGTGAACGGGGAATCATTACGTATGCACGGAAATAATCTTGAGAAAAGCTTGCAGTCTCAGGAAGGGACGGAGCGAAGCGACCAGCTCGCAGACCTAACGGATACGAAGGGAGAATGCAGCTGTCAACTGCAGGAACTTTATGACCAGTTGAGGGAAGCCGCTGCGGAGCTAGAGGGGATGAATGAACAATTGCGAAGGCAGAACGAGAGCCTACGAGAAAGCAGACAGAGTGGAATGGGGAACGAGAGAGTCCATTGCCGAGAGCACTGACCGCTTAAAGTAAATATTGCATGGAGTCGATGCCATCTGAAAGGCCCGAAAAATTCACTTATGAAATGAATTTTCCGAGCTTAGCAGGGGAAAGATGTGCCCAATCGGTCACGGCAGTCTGGCATCGAACTCAGGTCTCATCAGAGAAGACCAGGCACATGGTTATGCCTAGAGTCGAACCATTGATCTCTGCGGGGGAGCGATACCGGAAACCCAAAGAGCAATGAGAGGTATACTGACATATAAGAATGTAGCGTGATTTCACGATCTATAGGTGAATATCATAGCAATTTAAGGGAAGAACTGTAGCCAAGTGCAAGAAAATATATATTTTCAGAGCATACGAAAATGAGAGGAGGCCAGTTTGAAGTTTTACAAATGACCCTTAGCAAGTGGGCGGAGAGCCTAGGCGCCGACCGAACTATTTACGTCTGGAGCAGGAAGACAGCTAAAAATTAATGACCCGGGTATCCACCGCTTGACAACGGTGAAACTGAGAGTAGGGATGATGGCTCATGGAAATTAATTAATTACAGCCAAGTGGAGTATTGAAATGCATTGAAATATACACCCAGGTGAATATATTCACGGAGAGGTAATTTAGGAGTGGTTTTTCACCTAAATTAAGGCTTATATCTCCAAATGAACGAATTACAACCTAGCCTACGCTCAAGAGCAGTGACTTTGTGACCAGTCAACGGGGAATTACCACGATGGCGTACCCACGCGCTGAACTAAGGCAATTAATTGTAATTAATTGGCCGAAGCGATCGCCGGCACGCGAATGTTTTTGAAACCTCCACACCTAAATAAACAAGATGTAGACGTCATTTCGGCTGAAGAGGTATTATTTCAAGAAAGGAGTCGCTCTCATGTGTCCAGTGGACTATTTTGTACAAGAAACCTTTATATATGGGAGCAAGGCAAGCCAAGCCAGTTCGCTCTACAGTCGTTCTACAGTTGTTCTCCAGTCTTCACCAGTTCGCCTAGAGTTATTCTACAGTATACACGTAACTAAGACGCTGCTAGTAGCGCGCCAAATGTTAAAGTATCAACGCGCCGTCGTTGAAGAACAATAGAAGCAAGTTATAAGCTTCATAAGTAATCATGAAGCGCGTCGAAAGTAAATTATTACAGATATTTACCTACTATCTGACGCAAATATAAATTCGCCACAGCGAAAAGGAACTTATAATGTTTTTGAACAGTTCTGATACCGGGAGGTATTGTCAGAATTATATATGACATCATCATCAGGAACACTACAATGATGGGAGCTTGGAAATCATTGCCACCTAATCTGGATAGTGAGCTGAACAAGATTGCAGGGAACGAGGATCGAACGTCCGTAAAACGCTGTTAGATTTTCACGGAGACCAGCGGTTGTCATAATTGCATCGCATCTCTGAGATCAGGCGTAGGGGAAGTCCAATTTAAGGATCAACATGTGAAGTAGTGGATAAATGTATATAAATTGTCAAATAGTGATTTAAAGTGTTCATGTGTATAGTGATTAATATGCAGTGTATAGCAGTGATAAAGGCCACTGATAAAAATATGTGTATCATGTGGAAAGTGTGTGAATCTAAGTGTTGTGTAAAGGATAACATGATGGCTTAATTCAAGCGTCATGGTAGCGCTAAAGCTGAAGCGCTGGTACTATCCAGCAAAGAGGAAAAAGTGAGTACCCATTTTTATAATGTCATTATAACTAAATAGTTCACCATGTAACGATTAATCACTTTGAGAATAAGATGTAATAGTCACTTATTGAACGAGTTTTCACCACTCGTTTTGAATAAAATATGGCTTGGAAGGTGATTTGTTTAAGGCCATTCAGGCAAAAATAGTGATGGATGTAACGGTAAAGTTAAATGATAATAATAATAATATTATGGGGTCGACGACAGTAAAGTAATAGGCATTTTTGGCCTAAATAATGTTCAAATAGTGTCATGTCTAATGTAAAGATACTGTATTTGATAAACAGTAAGAGTATAACGTGAAATATAGAGAAATACGAGAGCTTTTTCAGTGTCAGTGAAATATGAATGAATATTTGATATGGTCAATCCTTAGGATTATGTTTGAGGACCATTAAAGTAAAGAAAGCCAGTAAATTTATTACATTTGTTAGGAGCTATGTAAAGCTTTGGCTTAAGTGGTATGATAGAGAGAACGCGGGTGCCTTAATAATGGAGTCATATATGTGAAGTATTGTTTGAGCCGCATGTAAGCGTGCAGAATTAACGTAGAATCCAGTGATTTACGTAATAAATATTGCGGGGACAAACTAGTATAGCTTGCGCGTTAGGTGAGAAGTTGGCTAAATCTACGAGTAGTATCGCCCTTGAGCATACTGTATTATTTCGCAGCGAATTGGACAGAGCCTGTCTGTATCCAACGCTTGCTTGAATTATGCCACTATTGACGTCCGTCGAGACGCTGTGAGCATGTGTGTATTAATGACCTACCCTGTGAGGTAAGGATCATATTCGTCGTTTAGGAACGCAGATTTCCTTATATTTTATTGACAGCTGCTGGTGAATGTCGTGGATTTTCACTATGATGCGCGTCTAAAAGCCACTAGTAGTCACCATAGAACGGCAAGGCTATCACTAGAATTCCACCCCAGCCATGAATGTTAATTAAGGAGCCAGTTGAGCCCAAGACACTATAAGGATAGGTGTTAAATATTTAAATGACTCAATTATTTAGGAGCCACACTTAGCGTTACTCCAGTACTGCATTTTGTAAACAAACCTGACCTTGATCTTGACAGTAGAGAGAGGGGGGATTGTAGACCACTTCTGCAGCGGCCATCTTGGAGAGCCGGCTGGAACGAATTTTATTGCCTGCTGAGGGGGAGAAAGGTCGTTCGACCGGTCCCTTGGAAATTAGAGTCACAATAGGACACTGAGGAATCTCGATATTTCAATATGCAATTAAGATTTGAGTATTATGATGATGCCAACTGAATTGAACGGTGGGTTGCAACTCACATACGGTGTTGGATCATAGAAATCAGATAATATTTGGCTCAGTTTATTCTCTGAGGAGGAAAGCTGAACCAAAATAATGTAGGCATTTTCTTTTAGAGTGCATTTTGCCAGTTCCTGCTAATTTATGCAGACGGGTATGTGTTTTCCCAGAACATGACACATTTGTAACGATGATAAGCCCGACAAGACCCTGAAAATTGTTATATGGTGAAACTATAATATATTCTATCCATGTTTATTTTGGAAGGGATAAGTACCACTTTTCTTAAAGCGTTCATATGGATGGAAAGAAGGAAGATGAATCACACAACACAACAAATATTTGTTAATGATTGAAAAAATAATGAATTCATGCTAATCAAGGTAAATGCCATAAGAAATGGAATAATGTTTTATTAATATCATTGTTACGTGATATGTGATTTTTGTGTTATGATACTCCCATTAACTAAAATTGTGTCACTTGATGAACACTATGGAAACCCATGGAAGTCTGAAATATCATTGACAGGATGTTAGAATTAGACTTGAGTGCAGTGTCGCACTATTTTAAGAAGAAAGCTCACAGAATTACCCTATTTTTATTTGTGGGAATTAAATATAATTTGTCCTTTATTTGTATTTGTTGTATAGCCATGATTTTAGACCAGTAAATTGCTTATCTTTAGGAAGATGTTGTGTATTTCCTGTAGAGTAGTTACCTGGTAGACTCAAATCCTGAGCATGTGGTCGTATAGTGGGCAGGAACGTCCCATACCTCGAAAGACCGTGAGTTAGTTGGGATACGAACACATGGTCCACATGATGACAATCGGGTACAGTACCAGCGAGATATGGTTTTCCTGGTCGCAATGTATTTCATTATCTGGTTGGTTAATTTACCTGGGTCCATTCTGTATTATATATCCAAAGAACATGGCCCTTCTTCTGCGGATGCTGTCTGAGATTTTATCCAATCTGAGGTATAATCCTTGGTTCCTTTTTTAGCCTATTTTCAATTTAGAAAAAAATAGGCTTATGAGATCACCTTTTGTCCGTGTGTGTGTGTGTCCCTAATAAAATCTAAACGGCTGGAGAGATTTCAATGAAACTCGCTAAGTTCATAGCTCTATTCCAGGCGATCCCCACTGTGCCCTTCAAATTTTGTTACGTCTCACCAATCCAACATGGCGGCTGTGCGAAATATTTCACCAGTATTCAATATCTCCGAAACTATTACCGATATCACCCTGGAATTTCGTATGGTGATAAAGGGAACTACTAGAAATTCACATATGTGACCTTTGAAAACCTGGTAACTACAAAACCAACATGGCGGCCAAGTGAATTTGCGACTTTTAAATGGACGTTTCTCGCAATTTAAGCAACCAAACGCAATGAAATTTGGCACAGTATATGTTTATATACATTGTAATGCACCGACATCTAACTTCGTTCAATTGTTTACATAACCTCAAAATGGCGGCTGTGCGAAATATTTCGCAGGCATTCAACATCTCCGAAATTATTTATGATATCAACCTGAAATTTTGGACGGTGATAAAGAGCACTGTTACAAGTTTATCTATGTAACTTTCAAAAACTTGTAAACTACGAAACGAACATGACGGTCAAGCGAAGTTGAAACATTCTAATACATTTTTCTCGTAATTTAATCATTTGAGCGCATTGAAAAGTGGTACAGTAAATGATTATACATATTGTCAATCACTGGCATCTAATTTAGTTCAATTGTTTACATAAACTGAAGATGGCGGCTGTGCGAAATTTTAAAATTAAGTTTTTATTCTTGTGTCGTAATCATGCGATCGAAGTGAAAGTTTGAATAATGAAGCTACGCAATAATTTTATTTTAATGGTACATTACTCTATGGCCTATACATATAACAATCCAAAATGGCGAGCATCTGAAATATTTTGACGGTTCTCAATATCTAAGAATCTTTTCCAGTAATCAAACTGTTTTTTTTAAATGTTCATAGAGGCTATGAACATAAGTTCACTTATATGACTTTCAGTAACCTGGTGAGCACAAATCCAACATGGCGGCGACGAGAAGTATAAATATTTAAATGGACGTTTCTCGTGATTTAACCATCTGAGTTCAGTGAAACTTTGCACGTTAATGCTTATACAAATTTTAATCCTCTGGTATCTAATTTATTTCAATTGTTTTCATAACCACAAGATGGCAGCTGTGCGAAATTTTAAAATCTCGTTTTTACTTCTTGTGTCCTAATCATGCGATTGAAGTCTGAACACCACACGTACACAATAATCTTCATGTATTAGTACATAAATAACAAGAAGTTCCGTGACGAACTAAAGAGCCTACTTTTCTTAAAATTTAAGATTCATGCCAATGATTAATCGATTTGGATCTATCTAGAATAATGACGAAATTAAGTTGGTAATATCGAAATTTCTAATTAGTTCGAAATACTGTATACCTGGCATAATATAGCCTAATAGAGCACTACAGTTGGCAGCCCTGGTGACTGAATATATTCTTAGTTCCATCTCTTAAGGTACAGAATACAAAATTTGGTTGGAGTCCAATGAATAGCATGGACGTTACATGCAGTTAAACATTGGATCTAACAGCGCGCGTAAAATCATGTTGGCAACAGTGTCATGCATGTATTGGTCAGAAATAATCTGAAATAATATGATCTATTGTTTTGCCAATTTTGAAAGAAATCCATTAGTTAGTATAGAAGTTACATGCATTTTAAAATTGGACCTATCAGCAGGCTTAGAATCATGTTGGCAGCACTGACGTATATTAGTTACTCCAAAGTAATCTAGAACGCCAGGTACTATACGTGTGCAAAGTTTAGAGCTATTGGCTTGCATTCTTTCTGATATATTGGTATTAGGGTAACAAAAATAGAGACAGTATTTATTAAAAGTTGGCAGCCCTGGTTGCTCTTAAGAATACGCATAGTCATAGCTGTTATGGTACACATAGCACATACGAAATTTGGTTGAAATCCAAATGATAGTATGGAAGTTACATGTATTTAAATTTGGACCTCTCAGCAGGCTTAGAATCATGTTGGTAGCACTGACGTATATAAGTTACTCCAAATTAATATAGAATGTCATGTACTATACATGTGCATAGTTTAAAGCTGTCGGCTTGCATACTTTCTCATATATATTGGTATTTGTTTAAAATAAATTAAGAGCATTTTTTAACAGTTGGCAGCACTGGTGGTTCATAAGAATACGTTCAGTCATATCTGGTTATGTACACATACAACATACAAATTTGGTTGAATTCCAATTGATATTGTAGAAGTTATATGCATTTAAATATTGGACCTATCAGTAGGCTTATAATCATTTTGGCAACACTGCCACGTATGGCCTTCTGGAAATTAAACTGCAATATTATTATCTATATGTGTGCTGATTTTGAAATAGCTCCCATTCATACCTTTCAAGATATCCAACATGGAGCTCAAATTTCAATTGCGATTTTTCAGCAGTTGGTAGCACTGACATCATTTTCAAATATGGCCGTGTGATCACTTTCGTGATGTTTATAGTGTGTTTTTCTTTCGTGCCGCATTTGTCGGTTGAATGCTTTGAGACCACCGAACGAGCAATATGTACTTATTCATTTCTGTTAACATTATATTGTTTATTACTAGTGTTTACTCTCTCTATATATATATCTAAGACTCTTACCTCAGCATGTTTAGGTCATGCGCCTCCAGCATACGCTCGCATACTGAAAAGGGTGTCGACTTGCTTGCTGCCTTCCTGTATGACTGACGTCACAGCTTGCCCCGGCCAATCATCGCCCGCCAGCCTAGGCTTCTAGACGTTTCTATGATGCTATTATTTAAGTGGCGGCGTTTTGCTCTCCATCAGCATTCCTTCTTCAAACCTTCTACGGTTTTCTTCAACTTGCGAGAGGCATTCGTGCCTTCCGCCCTTCTCCGGGGCCTTCTAAACTTCAGGCCCAATCTGCATTTATGATTGAAACTACCAGGCAACGCAACAGCAGAGAGCTTCAGCACTGAGAAAGTGCATTCTACATTTTTTACTCCAAACCGCAAGAAGCTGCATCAAATCGCAGTTCTAAAATGCCCTGTTATTTGGCATTCAAGAAATAACATCAACCCTAACGATGTTAAACAACGTACAGCGCTGGTAAAGAAGAAGAAGAAGATCGCCCTGGCGAAGTTATTTTCCTGATGCTGGACATCTCAAATTCTACTGCCAAAAAATCAAGTGTTGGCCACGGCAGTCTCCGTCAGCATGCTTTCTAGACATCGCCACTAAAGATAAGTTTGTGCCTTTTTTATTATTATCTTAATAATCTTCGTTTTAAGTGTTTGCTAGCAAGTGCAAGAATATTAAATTTGTGTGTGCATCAAGCAGAATGAACTTTTGAATAATAGCACCTGGCTCGGCCAACCTAATTAAAATTAATGAACATTTGAAATTGCCCCAGGCGGGCCAGCATAACTAATTTTTTAATTAAGGCTTATTTATTAATGTGTTTGCAAGTTTCACCATAAAAATAAAAATATTGTATTTACTCTCAATGTTCAGTCTAGTATTGAAAGAACCAGGCCGCATTTCCTTAGCCCAATCCTTTCAGTCTAATCTTCTCTTAAGGAAGTTATTTTGTCGAGGCCTTAAGCCTGATGCTGTCCTCCCGTTTATGTTGATGAATTTGGGCTGTTCTTCACATAACCACCGTGAGATATTCCGGTGTAGATCTTTACGCCTACCAAATTTTATTTCGATTGCTCCAGCCGTTTAGGAGTTGATAGGGGGGGGGGGGACACACACACACACACACAGCCAGCCAGACAGACATACATAAGGACAGACAGACATTTTCCCGGATCGATCTCATAAGACTACTTTTCCCTCATTTTTGCAAAATGTGAAAAGTAGGCTAAAAATCCAGCTTGGCGACCATCTGCAATATTTAGTCGGTTCTCAGTATCTACGAATCTAACATAGCAATCAAACTGAAATTTTGTATGTTGATAGAGGCAATTAATATGAATAGGATATATGAAAATAGGCTGTATAGTTCTTCCCGGAACTACTTGTTTTTCTATACGAGCCATCTTCTGTTCTTTGAGGTTCAAGTATCTTTCTAAGAATCTTTGTCTCTATTAGCTCCAACATTTTGATCATTCCTTCCTTTGTCAGACACTAACCTTCAGCTGCATATATGGCTTCAGGACGAATCACTGTCTGGTAGTGTCTCAGTTTTGCGTTAATAATAATAATAATAATAATAATAATAATAATAATAATAATAATATCGTATGGCCTCAGGTGCCTGGTGCAAGCTTTGCTATTTGACACCCAGAGGGTAGCTTGCATGTCGAATTTCGTAGTCAAGGAGGTTAGATGTTAGATATCTAATCTCCTTGAACACAATAGCGCTTTCTAGTAGAGAAATGAGGAACTTTGTGCTGGCAGAAACTCCCGAGATTAATTTTGCCATTATGAACTCGGCCTACTGAATTCAAATGGGTTCTTTGACATGCCAACATCGTATGACATGCGTATCGTATTTTTGCCGCCTTTCAAAAATCACTTACCATGGTCAGGGGCGAACCTGCAATCTTGGGGTTAGTAGACCGACACGCTATCCACTCACCCACCGTGGCAAGCTAGTTTTGCGTTGATTGAGATAGTATTCTTGTTTTAAGTGTCCCAGGTTAATTTGAATTTATTAATATCATGCACATTAATTTCAGGATTAGGGAGACACCCATACCATTAAATTTGGGCACAAACGCGTTGACCAACAATATTACATTTCTAATGCGAATATATGGAATTCTTGCTATCCCTTGTCACCTGTCTCACAAACTTGATTTTATTGCTACCCTTGGAACGCAAACCCGTTGACGACCGGTATTAAAAGCTAGATAGTATAAAATGAAGTAACGGGTAATCCTGAGAACCACTGGATGGATTTTGATGCAGTTTTCACCATTCTGTAAAGGATTTCTGAGGAAGATTTCTGTGTAAAAGCATTAATTTAGGACAAAAGGAAGCCAGCAGTAGCGATTTCAGTGAATCGAGTCGAAGAAAAACCTGCCGACCATGCGCCTTTTACGCTTATCCTGGGTAAACCGTTAAAAATATCTATATAGGCCTACTATGAGTCTAAGAATTGTTCAGCATGAAAAGTTCTACAAATAAGTTCGTGTTAGCATATATCTATCTTTATTACATCGCCCACTATAAGTGTATTTACGTTTTCATTTCTTCCAACAATCTCCATTCAGTGGGAATTAAAATTACTAGCTTCGGAACGAGTTTACGAACTAGTGAGCGAACCTATCATTCCGGCTTCGGCCAGCATCAAACTGTAGAGTCGTGTCGAGTTAAGACTTCATAGAAGAGTATTAGACTATGTGTTTGGAGTTTCGCTGTTCACTTCGGCTTCTCTGAATTGCGTCTGGGAACTTCCGTCCGTGCGCCTTTTAAGCTTACACTGGGTAAACCGTTAAAGATATCGGGCGAAGCCGTGGCGGATTGCTAGTTACAATATAACGAAATCGAAACCACAATTTTCCTCGATGCGGGACACCATCAATACCACAATATCCCTCTTACCCAATCGATATGAGCGTAATCCTCCCAATTACCCCATCAGATAATTCACTCCTTTGTGCTGCACATGTGCCGAGAGTGGTTATTTCTGACCACATTAATCTGAATTAAATATTAATCACGTTTTGTCTAACCGACCGATATCCTTCCTACTAATTAGTCTCGTTCTATTCAGGTATTGGGAAACACATTTCACTAATTATAGCGCTGTACCGCACTCTTATTCACGCCTAATCTGATCATTTTCTATCATGATATTTGATAGACGCTACACGCCACGTCATTATTTCAATGGGTTCAATCTGATAGAAAGAAAAAAATACTATTATTGGAAAATGTAAGAGAATTGCCGTGTTGGTTAATAGATAATTAATTAAAATGCTCCACCAATCATTACACATTATATTCAAATTGGTACATGTTTCGGTCCAACAATGGGACCTTCTTCAGCAAATTAGAATCAAACCTTAAGAAACTAATAGAGAAAATAGATTAAATAACTCTATGGCCTACATATTAAAAAATCCAACATGGCGACCATCCAAAAAAAATTAGACGGTTCACAATATCTACTAATCTATGATAGCAATCAAACTGAAATTTAGTATGTTGATAAAAGCTATTGACATACGTTCACCTAAGGGACTTTCAATAACCTGGTGAGCACAAATGCAACATGGTGGCGACGCAAACTTTAAATATTTAAATGGACGTTTCTCTGTATTTAAACACTCAAGCGCAGTAAAACTTGGTACGGTAATTGCTTACACAAATGTTAATCCACTGGCATCTAATTTATTTCAATTGTTTTTATAACCTCATGATGGTGGCTGCAAGAAATTTTAAAATCTTTTTTTTTCCTTGTGTCCTAATTATGCGATTGAAGTTTGAATAATAAACCTAGGTAATAATCTTCATCTAATAGTACATAACTCTATGGCCTACAAATATAAAAATCCAACATGGTGACCATTAGACGGTTCTCAATATCTACGAATCTATTACAACAATCAAACTGAAATTTTTTTTGTTGATAGAGGCAATTAAGAGTTGTAGGTTATATGAAAATAGGCTATTTACTTCTTTGGGGAGCGTGATGGCGCAGTAGCTTAGCTGCTCGTCTTTCACCCGGACGGCCGGGGTTCGAATCCCGGTGACAGCGGGGTGGAATTTTCACCTGAAAAATCACGTGGCGTCAGGAAGGGCATCCGGCCTTAAATCCCCGGCCAAAACCAAAATGAGCCTGGTTGGCTCTGGCGACCCCAATTAATTGGGAAAAGCCGAAGAAAAAAAGGCTATTTAGTTCATTACAGAAGAACTTGTTGGAGATATTTTAACACGATCCTTTGAATGAAATGTAAGAGTGAGCAGGAGTCTTCACCTAGTACACACATACAATCAGGGAATAGAGTTGGCGCCTCTAATCAATACAAAGACGCTGTGTGAAACAAGCGCTCAAGGGCGTCGCGTGGGGGTGGACATCTTGTAATAAATAGCGCCTGGAATCTTCAATTCTGGGCCAAGGTCACACACAGCTCTGTTCAGTTATAACCGCCCGTCACATTTTAAAGGAATTATTATCCATTGGGCGACTTCATCTTCGGGCGATTTCCCTTTCTTCTTCCGAAATTCTCTTCATCCTCTTTAAATGCTACTTCTTCCACTCGCTGTCCATTTTTGCCAAGTTGTCGTGATGTTCTTTGCTCAATCTTAACATTTGAAGACCCCACGGTAAAAACGAAGCAAGTCTATTTTCTTCGAAAATGAGTTTATGGCGCATTCTGGTGGCCAGCCATCGTCACTACAGATCAGTTGAAATTAATCTATACTAATAGCTGAGGAGTTTGTGTGTTTATGTGTTTAAACGCGCTAATCTCTGGAACTACCAGTCGGATTCGAAACATTCTTTTTGTATATGATAGCCTGATTCAAGAGGAATAGTTTAGGCTATGTAGCATTAGTCCACACCTCTCAGGTAACCTTAAAGATTGATTTTTGTTCAGTAAGTCGGAAGAACTAGCGCCCCAGAACGGCTTCAATAATACCGAAGTCTATTGTTGCCATATAATGCGGGCCGCATCACGTCGCCCCTACCAGTGTTCTGGTGCAGATTTGCGAGCTGCTTATAAATTGCAGTCAAGGGGAGTAATTAGTGCAAAAATATTTCTTAGGACCCTTAAAACAGTTACCATCATGACAATAGTATGCCTCTGTATAAGGGCGATGGTGTTGGTTCAGTATACTGAGGTTATCAGCTGCTATAAGCGTTGGTGCTTTCAAATTTACTTTCATTTATTCCGATCCTTATCCTTGAGCACCCCAGTTCTGTAAAACAAATAAATCCATCGGGCGAAGCCGGGAACTACTGCTAGTTTCAAATAAAGCGGAATGTCACCGAGATACAGAGGTTTTTATTTTAGTGGAAACGGAAAGAACGTCCCATACCCTTTCACTTTTCCATAATTTAACTTTAGTTGTTATTTGACATACAAGTACTTCCTTTATAAGAAATACATTTGGCAATTTGCTTACACTCAATTGGTGGTGTTTATTTCTTTTTAGTGTTGAAAGTTTACAGAATGTGACTTACTCCGTTTTTCCCGTGGAGTCTTTATTTGTGATTTTATTCCGGCACTCGTTGCGGTCCTCGAGATTTTCTATGTTGATCTGTTGTAGGTCCCTCTGGACCTCTGTCAGCCATTCCGAGCCGCATTTAATCTTTGCTATGACGTTGAGTAGTTTCTTTGACATTCTGGAGTTTTCCAACCTGTGTGTAAAACTTTACTCTGCATTTTCAGATTTCATCCGTTATTGTGTTGGTCTTTTAATATAGAGATAGTTCTGAGGTCTCTTCATCCAAATGCCGTTTTTATTGACTGTGCCGTAAATCTTCCTGAGAAATTTTCGTTCCTGCTTTTCTATGACCTTAATCGATTGTTCCCCTTTAGGAGAGCGATTGAACTTGAATACATGATTTCATCTCCTGGCGTTTTCCCACTTCTCTTCCCAAAACCTCTTCATCCTCTCTTCCGCTCAGCTGTCCATTTTCTTCCAGACTGTCGTGATGGTCTATGATCAAACTTAACATTTTTGATTTTATTCCTGCACTCGGTGCGGTCCTCAAGATTTTCAATGTTGACCTGTTGTAGGTCCCTCTGAACCTCTGTCAGCCACTCCGTGCCACCCTTACTCCGTGTTATAACGTTGAGCAATATCTTCGCCGTTCTGAGATTTTCCATCCTGTAAATGTGTGTATAAAACTGTACTCGGCGTTTTCTGATTACTTCCGTTATCGTGTGGATCTTTTGGTAGAGTTCGCTTTGAGGTCTCTTCATCCAAATACCGTTATTATTAACTGCCCCGTAAATTATTATTATTATTATTATTATTATATAAATAATTTATGCTTTTGGGCTAATGCCGTGTGTATTTTTAATTTAAACCATACGTTTCGGAGAAACCTTGCCTCCTTTTTCAATGGAAATAAACAATGTGGCCAAAGAAAGTATATCAATGAGATTACAAAAAATATAGATAAATTCCTCTGTTCGTCACCAGAGAGCAGCTGCAGAAATTACTTTATGGACCATGGTGGAACGGCGGAAAGAGTAGTAAGTAACGAGAAGGTAAAGGGGGCGCTGTGAAAATATAGAAACTCCTCGAAGAATGAGGAGGGGGGGGGGGAGATGGGAGGGTTAGATGGATATAAGGAAACATAAACAAAAGGGAAGTGTAGCTGAACGATACCTAACGTCATACAGTCAACGGCGAAAAAACAGATGGAAATTCCTCCAGTGACGAACAAAGGAGATCAAATCCAGGCTCTGAGCCCTAGAGGGAAAAATGTACAATTTTAAATATGTGAAGAACAGAGAGACTGAGAGGAACTATCTCCCTAGATCCTTAATAACTGGTAGCCAAGTGTCACTTAGCTGATATCCAGTGTCTCTGTTAAAATTATTGGGATTTTTACGAATTTCAACTGCCTCCCTTATAATTCTAGACCAGTTGTGCTTAACAAGGGCAAGCGCATGAGCATCTTTGAAACGTACATCGTGCCCTGAAGACAGGGCATGTTCAGCTATAGCTGATTTGTCAGGTTGGTTTAGACGGATGTTCCTTTGATGCTCTTTGATGCGAGTTGCAATGGACCGTTTTGTTTGTCCAATGTAGACTTTTCCGCAAGAACATGGGACTTCATACACCCCAGGTTGTAGTATTGGGGACAATTTATCTTTGTTTAATGCTAAACGTTGACCAATTTTCGTCATAGTGCCGAAAACTGTTTTTATCTTGTGCTTGCGGAGAATCTTAGCAACGCGGTCAGTGGTGTTGTGAATATAAGGGAGGTAAGCAGTTCCTCTCACGTCGGAGCTCTGAGAAGGTTGTCTATCCCTCCTTCTGGGATGTAGGGACCTATATATAGTGGATTCATTATAGCCATTACCCTTAAACATGGTTTGTAAGGCATGTAACTCTTCCTGAAGAGTTGATGCCTCACAAATACGTTCCGCTCTTTTGGCTAGAGTTGTTATAATTCCTTGTTTTTGTGCTGGTTGGTGGTGGGAGTCCGCATGTAAATAACGGTTAGTGTGAGTTGGCTTACGGTAGACGCTGTGTCCCATGGAGCCATCCGCTTTCCTCCTCACAAGAACATCCAAAAAAGGTAAGCATCCACCTGACTCTAGCTCCATTGTGAAGTGGATTGAAGGATGCAGCTGATTTAGGTGGTTCAGAAAGTGGTTCAGTTTCTCAGAACCCTCCTCCCACACCACGAACGTATCATCCACATACTTCCACCAAATCACAGGTATGAAAGACGCCGAAGATATAGCCTCCCCCTCAAAATGTTCCATGAAAAAATTTACCACAACAGGCGAGAGTGGACTTCCCATGGCCATACCATCAGTCTGCTCGTAATATTTACCATCCCACAAGAAATAACTGGAACACAAGATAAAAACAGTTTTCGGCACTATGACGAAAATTGGTCAACGTTTAGCATTAAACAAAGATTGTGTTCCAGTTATTTCTTGTGGGATGGTAAATATTACGAGCTGACTGATGGTGTGGCCATGGGAAGTCCACTCTCGCCTGTTGTGGCAATTTTTTTCATGGAACATTTTGAGGGGGAGGCTATATCTTCGGCGTCTTTCAAACCTGTGATTTGGTGGAGGTATGTGGATGATACGTTCGTGGTGTGGGAGGAGGGTTTCTGAGAAACTGAACCACTTTCTGAATCACCTAAATCAGCTGCATCCTTCAATCCACTTCACAATGGAGCTAGAGTCAGGTGGATGCTTACCTTTTTTGGATGTTCTTGTGAGGAGGAAAGCGGATGGCTCCATGGGGCACAGCGTCTACCGTAAGCCAACTCACACTAACCGTTATTTACATGCGGACTCTCACCACCACCCAGCACAAAAACAAGGAATTATAACAACTCTAGCCAAAAGAGCGGAACGTATTTGTGAGGCATCAACTCTTCAGGAAGAGTTATATGCCTTACAAACCATGTTTAAGGGTAATGGCTATTATGAATCCACTATATATTGGTGCCTACATCCCAGAAGGAGGGATAGACAACCTTCTCAGAGCTCCGACGTGAGAGGAACTGCTTACCTCCCTTATATTCACAACACCACTGACCGCGTAGCTAAGATTCTCCGCAAGCACAAGATAAAAACAGTTTTCCGCACTATGACGAAAATTGGTCAACGTTTAGCATTAAACAAAGATAAATTGTCCCCAATACTACAACCTGGGGTGTATGAAGTCCCATGTACTTGCGGAAAAGTCTACATTGGACAAACAAGACGGTCTATTGCAACTCGCATCAAAGAGCATCAAAGGAACATCCGTCTAAACCAACCTGACAAATCAGCTATAGCTGAACATGCCCTGTCTTCAGGGCACGATGTATGTTTCAAGGATGCTCATGCGCTTGCCCTTGTTAAGCACAACTGGTCTAGAATTATAAGGGAGGCAGTTGAAATTCGTAAATATCCCAATAATTTTAACAGAGACACTGGATATCAGCTAAGTGACACTTGGCTACCAGTTATTAAGGATCTAGGGAGATAGTTCCTCTCAGTCTCTCTGTTCTTCACATATTTAAAATTGTACATTTTTCCCTCTAGGGCTCAGAGCCTGGATTTGATCTCCTTTGTTCGTCACTGGAGGAGTTTCCATCTGTTTTTTCGCCGTTGACTGTGACGTTAGGTATCGTTCAGCTACACTTCCCTTTTGTTTATGTTTCCTTATATCCATCTAACCCTCCCATCTCCCCCCCCCCCCTCCTCATTCTTCGAAGAGTTTCTATATTTTCACAGCGCCCCCTTTACCTTCTCGTTACTTACTACTCTTTCCGCCGTTCCACCATGGTCCATACAGTAATTTCTGCAGCTGCTCTCTGGTGACGAACAGAGGAATTTATCTATATTTTTTGTAATCTCATTGATATACTTTCTTTGGCCACATTGTTTATTTCCATTGAAAAAGGAGGCAAGGTTTCTCCGAAACGTATGGTTTAAATTAAAAATACACACGGCATTAGCCCAAAAGCATGAATTATTTATATAATAATCCGGGCCGTGAAAGCCTTAATATGCAAATTATTATTATTATTATTTTATAATCATTTCGGTCGTCTATGGACCACGTTATTTCAACTGCCTTTTCCCTCTTTTTTCACATTGCCCCAGTATTTGCGCATTCTTCTTCGGTGAGCTTCCTTCCGTTCTTCGGTCCACTTCTTGCCGCTTTTCAATATAGGTTTTGGCTGAAAACTCTGTATCTCACCAAGTTTTTTCTTCAAAGAGTCACGTTCCAAGATGTCCTCATGTGATATCCCCAGTTCTTGTAGGTCTTTTTCCACCTCTGTAAACCAGATCCCTTTGGTTTTCTTTCCCACAAAGTAAGCACAGATTCGATTGGACAATCTTCCAGAGTTCATTCGTGTTAAATGGCCATAAAAGGAGAGTCTTCTTTTGCGAATGGTGTCCGTTATTTTCTCCACATGTAGATAAAGTTCATCGTTGTGTCGTCTTCTATACTTTCCTCGTTCCTTGACTGGGCCCAAGATCTTTCTCAGAATCCTCCTCTCTTTGGTTTCGAGTTGTTCTGCCAGGCCTTTCTTATTCATCGCCAGGCATTCTGATGCATATAACGCCTCCGGGCGAATAACGGTAACTTAGTGCCTCAGTTTGGTCTTGAAGGGCATTGATCGTGTTTTGTAAATGTCTTTGGTTAAATGGTAAGCCATTTCCATTTTGTTAATCCGTGCCACTAAAGCTTCCTTTTCACGAATGTTGGGCTCAATCCATTCACCCAGGTATTTGAATTTCTCTACCTGTGTTATTTGTCCTCCATTCACCATAAGTTCTATGGGTTCTGACTTGATGTTAGTTATAAACTGCGTTTTCTGAAACGAAATCTGAAGACCTGCCTTTGCTGCTTGCAGCTGTAATTGATTGATTTGTTGTGTGGCCGTGTCAAGAGAATCAGAGAAAATTGCAACATCAACTGCGAAAGCTAAACAGTCGATTGTCAGGTTTTTATTCTTACAACCTAGTCTGACCCCATTCTCTACACCATCCTTACACAATTTTTTACGCCATTCTCGAATAACTTTCTCAAGAACACATTTGAATAACAGAGGTGAGAGCCCATCTCCCTGTTTCACCCCTGTCCGTATTGCGAAGGATTCAGAAATCTCTCCCCAGAATTTCACTTTGGAAGCTGTATCCAACAGGGATTGGTGAATGATTGCTCTTGTCTTATTATCTAAACCAAATTCTCTTAAAACCTGGATCAGGGTACTTCGGTCCAGCGAGTCGTAAGCCTTCTTTAAATCAACAAAGGTCACAACAAATTTCTTACTTCTCAGATTCATGTACGATAGAATTGATTTTAGATTCATGATTTGCTCAACACAAGAGCGCCCCTTTCGAAATCCACCTTGGTATTCGCCCAGTTGTTGATCGAGCTGTGCTTCCGCTCTCGTTTGAAGCGCTTTCGCGAGAATCTTGTATGTTATCGAGAGGAGTGATATGCCACGATAGTTGTTTACGTCCGCTTTATCACCTTTTTATGCAGGGGGTGAATCAGGGCCGATGTCCAATCACTAGGTAGTTTCTCTGTTTCCCAAATCTCCCGGATGATATCCGTTAGCTTGTCGATTGGTTTTTCACCTGCGTATTTCCAGAGTTCGGCAACTATTAAATCCTCACTTGGTGCTTTATTGTTCTTAAGTGTGAATGATCTGCTTGATTTCTTCCCTAGTTGGTGGACTTGAGTCTGGATTGAGTAGCATATTTTTGTGAAAGGAAAATTTCGATGTTGGTGCCTCACAATTGAGAAGGGACTCAAAGTATTTCGCCAGGATCTGACAGTTGTCTTTGTCATTGTAAGCAACTTTCTCATCGGGATTCCTAAAGTGAAGACTGGGTGGTGTGTATTTACTGAGGTTTTGCTTGAAGGTTTTATAGAAATCACGGGTGTTGTTCTTTTTGAAATCTTGGTATATCTGTACCAACTGATTTTTGTTGAATGCTCGTTTTATCCCGCGTATGGTTTTATCAGTCTGCTTTCTCACGACCAGGAATCTCTCTCTGTTTTCTTCATTCTTCTGTTTGTTCCATCGCAGCCAAGCAAGCCACCTTTGGTGAATGGCATCGTCACATTCATTAGTCCACCAAGGATGCCTCCTCAACTTTGTCAGTGGGATGGCTTCCTGTGCCGTTTCAAGTATTGCTTCTTTGAGTTGTTCCCAATTCTGTGTCTCAAGTGCTTCAAGTTTCTGACTGAATTCGCTTTGTGTTCTCAATTTTTCCACATCAAACCTGTTGATCTTTCTTCCCTGAAATCTCTTGGTGGATCTTGGAAGAAGTTTTAATTTTATCTTTGAAAGATAGTGATCAGAGTCAAGATTCGCGCTTCTTAAGACTTTAACATTCTGGATTTCTCTAGGAGATTTACGAGAAATAGCAACGTGGTCAATTTGGAATTCGCCGAGATGGGGATTTGGGGATGTCCATGTTTTCTGTTTTGCAGGAAGTCGTTTGAAAGCGGTTTACTTCATCATTAGGTTGAACGCCTTGCACAACTCCACTAACCTTTCTTCATTGCGGTTTGTTCTTCTGTGGGGCGGGTATTCTCCGATAATATTCTTGAATTTCTTTTCCTTACCGAGATCAGTCTTGAAGTCCCCGAGAAGGACGATGATGTGTTCCTTGGGAATCTTGGATAGAATATCTTCAAGCTCTTCCCAGAAGATTTCCGTCCCTTGTGGATCAATTCTGTTAGCTTGATTAATTGGAGCATGGACGTTCCCCATGGTGTAGATTTTATTTGTGCTTCGAAACGAAAGGATCGAGACTCGACTGTTGGGGGACGTGAAGTTGGTGATGGACTCTAAAATCTTCTTACTGACCACAAATCCTGTACGAATGTGGGGGATGGATTTTACAACACGTTTTCCGACTTTACCTATGGAAATTCTATACCCTAGGGAGTCAAAAGCTTCTGCATCAACAAACCTTGTTTCCTGAATTGCTGCGATCAGGATTAGATGATGTTCTAGGGTGTCAATCAGTTGTTTCAATTTACCGACCTTCATAAGGGAGTTCACGTTGAATGTTGCGAAGAAGTTGCGACGTTTGTGTCTGATCTTGTTGGTAGGAGTCTCCGATACCTCCAACTATGTCGTTGCAGGCTCCCCAGAGTCCGAAGGTCTGCATGCGTCGTTGAAGACGACGGTGGATTGGTTACCACCTGGGGTAGTTGCTTCAGCAGACGTTTCCTCTATGCTTTTCACAGTTGAAAAAAAAAACTGTAGATAGGGGGCCAGTGATATTGCACACTGACCAAAGTACTGCCTAGGTTGTGAGCCTTGGAGCCCCCAGCACTGTTTGGCTCGCCGACCCAGCTTCCCGCTGGGATTGGTTACCCAACCTTCCACTGGGTTGCTCGGTTTAACAGGGGGCACCTCTTGTAGGTTACGTGCTGGAGTTGGGGTGAAAGTGGTTAAGTTGGATTCTCTTGCTGAATCCAATATGTTTAAGTTGCAGGTGACATGCAACAACGCATTTCACTCCCATTAGAAGAGCCGTAAGGACTCCTCCCAGGTTGATTCCTGGGACCCATTATTATTATTATTATTATTATTATTATGTGATTAGCGCGGACATAAAATTGACACGGTGGTTACCATGGCAACAAGTGTTCTATGCGTTCTAGTTCAGTAGAGACATCTATATGTTGCTATAAGAACATCTTACTTACTATTATTGAAAGTTAGTGCGCCTATCGGTCGCGAGATAGTACCAACTCGTAATGTTGGACTAAAAGTCCCTAATCAGGACCTTCTATAATACCGGACCTGACACTGGCGGCGGGACTGATGAAAGATGGCTGTCGCTGTTGGTGATTACATGCTTTGTTTATTAGTTGAGTCGTTTTGTTTACGATGTGATAGTGATGTGAATTTCGTTTAGCAATCGTCTCCCTTGATTATCTGTGCTTATTGATTATTGCTTAATGATATTACACGTTCGTGTAAGTAAATGTCTGCAATAGTGCTTCTTAAATACGAGATACCGGTGACTTCTGTTACGCTTGTGATACCATCAATAGACCTACTATTGCCATCAGTGGGTAAGTTTGGTCTATTTATTATTCTGTTTATAGTTTATAAATTATTAGTAATGGTAATTCATTATGAGCAAGCATAGCAATAATTAACGTATTCCAATTCAAGGTTTAAGAAGATCTGAAAATTGATTACCGTACGTAGGAACATAACCTACTTTTTAAATTGTCTGCAGTGTTCTCTCATCCAATTATACGCCTGCTTGTCCAAGGATATCAATCTTATCACGTACTTGGTGTGGATCCCGTTTTAATAAACTACCAGCAGGCTTAGTCTACATAGGTTATGCTAAAATTGTGGTGATATGCCTTGAAACTGTTGTGTGACTGGATCCAAATCCAATTATTATGAAGATAAGCCATTGGTGCCTATTTTCTAATTTCCCATCAGGGGAATTCAACCCACACCCAACTTCACGGGGTTGATGACCAAGAAGTCCCAAGTCCATAAAATGAATTAACAGCAGACAAAATCACGTCATGATGTTATTTTGGGTTGGGTTGGATTCTGACACACGTCATGCCTTTGACAGAGTTTGGTTGGTTCTTAAGTTTAGGGGCTGCGACAACGAGGTCATGTAGCCCCGTGTACTTTGGGTGTGTGTAGAATCTGTCTGATAACCGGTGTTAATTGTGATGACTGTATTAGTGTGTGTATCTGTTTTTTAATTTAAGTACAGACTGCAACTTAGAATTTTTCAAATAGTTCCTACTTTTGCCGCCAAACGCCACCGTCAACGACTACTAGGCCTAGTTCAGAACTTAGCTACTAGACGCCACCACAGTCGGCTCTTGGCAACGAACGTAGAAGCCTAAGAGCGTTGTTTACATTCTTAATCTATCCAATTTAGCTTCACACAGGTGTAATTAGTGGAAGGTTCTTTAACATGCCATAAATCTATGACATGGGACCGCCGGCTTTACTTCCCCTCCGAAGGAAGGCATACTGAGGGATTTTTAACGCTCTTAAAAAATCCGACGGCTTCGGCCGGGTTTGAACCCTCTATCTTGGGCATAGAAGCTCAGCATGCTACCAACTACGCCACCGAAGCCGCCCCGTTTGACAGAGTTCCATTTAATCTCATGAATAGGAATGAATGAATACGACTAGCCTACTTGTTGACGGATTTACAGGAGGCAGTCGTGACCTTATGATAGGAATTACCTAGGCATTTATCTTCAGTATGTGTGGGAACCCATGGTAAACCACTTGCTGGGTGGCTAAGCGGAGAATCGAACCCAACATTTCTCGGTTTACCTCACTAGGCTGTGTGTAGCTCGTTCTTACCCTCAGACTAGAATTGAGATTTCTTGACAGTCAGGAATCAAACTTGGACCCCAGAAGTGACAACCAAGAACTACACCATCTGGTTGGTTACATTTATTTTAAGAATAATATGTATGTCTGTTAGGTAGTCAGCCCGAAAGCTGGTTGGATCCTCAAAAGGCACTGCCGTTAGGTTATGTGGGTAGATACCCACAAAACCCCATGGCAGCGCTATATTGAGGCGTACTAGGCAAGAAGAGGAGTGATGTAGTTTGCCATTGCTTTCCTCACTGAGTCAGTACAGCAGTACTAACCCTATGAGTAGAACCTTTCACAGCATCCACAGACACTGACTGTGCCCTGAATGTCATTACTAAGCACCACCCATACCTCAGTAGCTTCCATATAATCACAGCCATGAGTGAGTCTGAGACATCGGTGATACTCTAGCCTGTGCCAACAGGCACTTACTGTGCCCTGAATGTCATTACTAAGCACCACCCATACCTCAGTAGCTTCCATATAACCACAGCCATGAGTGAGACTGAGACATCGGTGATACTCTAGCCTGTGCCAACAGGCACTGACTGTGCCCTGAATGTCATTACTCAGCACCACCCATACCTCAGTAGCTTCCATATAATCACAGCCATAAGTGAGACTGAGATATCTGTGATACTCTAGCCTGTGCCTACAGGCACTAACTGTGCCCTGAATGTCATTACTCAGCACCACCCATACCTCAGTAGCTTCCATATAATCACAGCCAAGAGTGAGACTGAGACATCGGTGATACTGTAGCTTGTGCCAACAGACACTGACTGTGCCCTGAATGTCATTAGTAAGCACCACCCATACCTCAGTAGCTTCCATATAATCACAGCCATGAGTGAGACTGAGACATCGGCGAAAAGCCTCATTTTACTCTAGCCTGTGCCAACAGAAAAATGCAAATGTACTGCATTCATCAAGAGATGGCAAACATGCCCCGAATAATATGTAACTTACTAAAAAGGGATTGAAATTCCTACAGGAACATTTACAACTTTCCCTGTTCACTCAGCCAAGATATTCTGCAAATCTCTCCTGTTGGCCTCAACATTATTTTATTTTATTCCTTTCCTGATGAAACTCCGGTGGTACCTTAATTCAACTCCTAGTGCACCTCCCCATGCCTGCCCTTACACAGCTACACACACTACTACATTCATCACGTAATCGGAGGAATTCAACCCACACACAACTGCATGGGGCTGATGACCAAGATGTCCCAAGCCCATAAAATGAATTAACAGCAGACAAAATCACGTCATGATGTTATTTTGTGTTGTGTTGGATTGTGACACACGTCAGGCGTTTGATGTCCGACCACCAACTACGGCGGCCATCTTGGATTGCAGTGTCAGGTCCGGTAGTATAGAAGGTCCTGCCCTAATGCTACTAATTCAGAATTTCGATACTTTTTTCTTCTGGCGTCTCGGAGAGTCATTTTCAATTTTAGATACATCAGTGCTACCAACAGTAACTTATGGTGTCAACAAGAAATCCTAAAAAAGTTACTAAATTAAAATGTCTTCGAAAGTGTTATTTTAAATGCGCGAGTGATCTAGACGTATATGGTTACCATGGCAACATGGTTCTCAAAATGGGTCATTACTATGAATTACATCAAATGTTGCCTTATAATAATAATAATAATAATAATAATAATAATAATAATTTTTTTTTTTTTTTTTTTTTTTTTTTTTTTTTTTTTTTAGGGGAAGAAATGCATTTACGCACAGAGTGTCGGGCTCCTGCTCCTGAGTAGCAGACTACCGACTAAAACTCCCCCGTTACTTCTGAACACTAGCCTGGAACCGTTTAGCACATTACTTCAGGCTAGAGTCATTTTATATTTGCCTGTAGGGCACTCTTCCGTAATGAATCATCTTCAGTGGCGATCCAGATCCGTCTTCTTTGTTCGGAGGATATCTTCAACAAAGCTTGCTACCAGTTTCCAGTTTTCCTCATTTTGTAGCATCACTGCAACAATATTGTCCGGGGATATCTCTACATCAATGTGATCTTGAAGAGACTGCCTATTTTGGACCCACCGTCCACAAGAGAAGAAGGTGTGATTAGCATTATCTAATTCATTGATACAGTAGATGCAATCTGATGAATCCACCTTCCCCATCTTCTTAAGATAGGAACAGAAGTACCCATGGCCAGTCAAGAACTGAGTGAGATAGTAACCAACCTCACCATGTTTCCTCTCTGTCCAAACCTGCACCTGAGGGATCATTCTCTTAGTCCATTGGCTTTGATCTCCTTGCTCCCATTTGATCTGCCAATTTTGAAAGGTTTGTACTCTTGCCGATCGTCTTGCATTTTGTAAACCCATATCAGATTTCCTCAAGTAAATGTTCTTGCGTTCTTTCGCAAGAAAAAAAATCGGAATAATCCCGGCAATAACGAGAACTGCTTCCTCAGAGACCGTGCGATATGCAGATGCCACGCGCAAAGCACCCCGCCTCTGCACTTGCGCCAGTGGCTTCCTATAAATTTCCTTATCCAGGGCATCCGCCCATATTTCCGCTCCATACAGCAGAACTGAATGGATGGCTGTCATCAATAGTCTTCTCTTACTAGATTTTGGCCCACCAACATTGGCCATGAGCCGACTGAGGGACGTTACTCCTCTGGCTGCCTTATCTGCAGTCCGTCTAATCTGTTCTCCAAAATTCATTTTACTGTCGATCATGATGCCCAGGTATTTTGCTGCTGGCTGCGTCTCTACTAGAATTTGTCCTACCTGTATTGGAAGTATTGTCTGAATTCTCTTCTTTGTTAGGATGACAATTTCCGTCTTACTAAGTGCTAGAGACAGACCATGTTCCTCCATCCATCTATTGATTTTGCGCATTACCATATTGAGTCGCAACTGTGCCTGCTCGACACTTCTTCCTGCTACAAGAGCAGCAACATCATCTGCATATCCTACTAGAATAGTTTCTTCAGGCATTTCAAGCCTCAACAAGCTGTCGTATGTAACATTCCAGAGATCAGGTCCTAGAATCGAACCCTGGGCAGCCCCAGCCGTGACTTGTACTCTACGGATCCCTTCTGTAGTATCGTAGAGCAGAGCACGATCCTTCAAGTAAGAGTCTAAGATCCGAAGGAGATACCTTGGAACATGGAATGAAAATTCTAGAGCATCCATGATATCAGTCCATTTGACAGAGTTGAAAGCGTTTTTAACATCCAGTGTAACAAAAAGAATCACCCGGCGAGAGTAATGATTATAACTCTCCGCTCTTCGTACTTTATCGGCGACTTCTTGCACTGCATCCAGTGTCGACCGGCCTACCCTGAATCCAAATTGTCTTGGTGATAAATCGCCGGCTGCGATTATTGCTTCAAGCAATCTCCGTCTTATGAGTTTCTCAAATAGTTTGCCTGTTGTGTCAAGCATACAAAGTGGGCGGTACGATGATGGTAACTCAGGGTCACCCATGCCCTTACTAATGAGCACTAAGCGACAGATCTTCCAGCGAAAGCTAAAGATTCCTGCTTTCATGCACACATTGAACATTCTCAACAATAACAACAACATATCTTGATCAACTATTATTTTCAGAACCTCATTAGGAATCCCATCCGGCCCCGGAGCCTTGTTGTTCCGTAAAGAATGCGTTGCAACCCGAAGTTCATCTTCAGTAAACAGTGGGAAGTCCAGATCACATTCAAAATTCCTCTCAGGTCTTGTGGGATGAGTTGGAAAAAGGGTTTGAACAATGGTGTTCATAATATCATCCTCCATGATGCACGATGTTCTGTGACTTCCAAGTTTCTGTGTTACAATTTTGTAACCCAAACCCCATGGATCAGTGTCAATATCTTCCTGAAGCTTTCTCCAACTCTGAACCTTGCTCGTAGTTATGGCTTTCCGAAGTAGCTTCTTTGCTGCTTTATGCTCCGCTGATTTTTCATTAGCTTCTTCCCGATTTCTTGCTCTCTGGGCAAGACGGCGAAGCCTGAGGCAGTTCTTCCTTAATTCTGCTATCTCTCTGGTCCACCAGTATACAGGGCTCTTTCGGTGACGTGGTACTGAGGAGGGCATCGAAACATCACAAGCTGACATAATAATTTTCATGGTTGCAGAAACCAGATCCTCAACCTCAAACTCTCTCCGTGCTTCAGCACTTCGAATCTGTTCTGCACCCTTCCCAATGATATCTTTGAACTTGTCCATGCTAATCCTATTTACATTCCACCGTTGACATTTCTGGGGAGGTACTTCCCGTCCCTGAACATTTGATTCAAAGTCAAAGGCGATGAATTGATGATCGCTAGCACAATAATCTTCCAACACTTTCCATCTCTTAATGAATGGCACAATTACTTCTGATGCCAGGGAGACATCCGGAATTGTTCCTTCACATCCTGGACGTCGGAAAGTTGGAACTGTACCAATATTTAATATTAGAAGGCCTATCCTGGATGCCATCTCTAGAATGTACTTACCCCGGGAATCTGTACTTGGCATACCCCATTCCACTGCTTTGGCGTTAAAGTCTCCAGCCACTATGACACTATCTGTGGCGTTTAGAATTGCATCTTCCAAAGAATTTACTTTGCGGCGGAAGTGCTCAATTGCTTCATTAGGAGTTAGGTAAACACTAAAATAGGTGACCCTTCTGGTCTTCACCCAAACATAACCATCAGAACTTCCATGATCCTTTATAATAACTTTTCTAGAATCCAACACCCAGATTGCAGAAGTGCCAAGTGTGTCACTGAACCAAAGAGATGACTCTTTATCTTTATACTGTTCGCTGATTAGCAAGAGATCGCTTTGCTTCTCTGTGACTAGCTGATATAGCAGATCATTGGCTGTCTTACTTCTATGTAGATTGGCTTGAAGTATACGAATCATTTGAACCTCAGTGCCTTTTCTTTGTCCAAAGCTTCTCTGAAGACCTTACACTGGCCAGATCCCATAGCATGTGCTAAATCTTTGATAAAACCTCGTTCTTCACAAAGAACACATTTCTTTGGGGCCATACATCCTCTAGCTTTGTGACCTGTCCCGACGCAATTGTAGCAAAGTTTACTTCTATCTGTGCCTTTGCAGTTGCTAGCAACATGTCCATAGTCCAGACATCTATAACAACGAGATACCATGATCCTCCGTCTAATCCTGCAATTGACCCATCCTATGGTGATATGATCTTGCCTCAAGAGCACATCTGCATCACTAGTTGTTAATGTGACAACAGCCATCTTCACTTCCCTCGCATTCGTCCTCGTCAGCAGCACCTTGGTATCTGGAGAGAGTTCTGGGATAGTTCTCTGGATAGCTTCCATGACCTCTTCGGAAGTAGTTAGAGCATCAAGGTCTCTGATTTCAACAGTTGCCTTCGCTTCAAGCCTACGAACTGTAGCATTGGATCCCAGAACATTTCGCAGAGAATTACCAAAAGCTACTTTATCCCTGGAACTTGCTCCCAACTCGACAAGGACGTCTCCCGCTTTTGTTTGTCGAATGGACCGGACTTCAGTTCCTGTATCATTAGGGTTTGCTTTTTGGCGAATCTCCTTCAGAATATCGGCATATGATTTACCTTCAGCTGGTCTGATCAGTAAGGCTGCTCGCCTTGGCCTACTAGGTCTCTTCTGTCTGTTTGGGGTTGCTTGGTGGGTAGATATGTCAACATTATCAGCAAAATCCTCCTGCCTATTCTCAGCATTTTCTCTAACCTTTACCAATCTTCTGTCTCTCCTCGATGTAACAGGAGTCCATATTTCTGACGACTCTGTCTCATTCTTCTTATCCCCCTCCTGAGCAGCTACAGTTCCCGAAGTAACTTCGTTCCTGCTGCTAGAATTGGGGGTCATGTCCTTCGGTAGGTCATTCAATACAACCTTGTGAGTTTCGTCTTGTGCCGCATGTGAAGTACGATCACAATAGGCTATAGAATCAATGGCCTCTTCTAGTTCCACTATGCCATTCTTCACATCGTTGGATATATTACGCTGCCTGTCAGTTGCAAGCTTCATCTTATTGAGAATGTTTCGACACCGTTGCAAAAGATCCTCCATACTCGGTCGAAGATTCCCAATGCTCTCTTGTTTTGACTGGTCCTCAATAACAGAAACTCTCTCCAAGCGCTTGGCTTTGGTAAGTCACTTCACAATACAATAATAATAATATAAATGTTTTTGCGCAACTGTAACACTTTAGCCTTATTCCGTCTGCATGAGGCGTCTAGTTCATTTTCCTGACTGAAAGTCTTTACACATTACTAGCATGTACCTTTGCTCGCTCCGTGTGGTGTGAAATGTTTGTGCGCACCTGCTACACTTGAGCCTTGTGTTGCCAGTATGGACTACCCAGAGTTTACTCTTTCGGTGGGCGATCCGTGACTTTGCTAACTTAACCTCACTTATCGGGTTAGCACGCCAATGGATTTGTCATGAGACTTTTTAACTATGTACCCTGGTATATGTTTGTAATTGATTAGTACTTTCGTAGTACGCCTCTTTCTGTAACACTTGCACTTCATTTCAGCTTACCTCCTAGGCTTAGCTTCTTTCTAATTCACTTTACACTCCGCACTGAACACTCCCGTGGCCACTCCTAACAGATGTACGATAATATAATAATAATAATAATAATAATAATAATAATAATAATAATACATACATACATACATACATTTGGAATAATTAAATGCCACCCCGCCCTACCCCCCCCTCTCCCCGCTCCCCCTAATATCAAAGAGATGTATAGGAAAAACATTGTTGACCAAACATCGAATACACCAAATATTAGCATAGATCCCATTCCTGAGCGTAACATTGATAAAAAATAAGATTTTAAAGTCGTAGAATAATAATAATAATAATAATAATAATAATAATAATAATGAAACAGTATCAATACGGTATCAATAGTGATTATTGACGGTCACATTATCATTGTCTTCATTCTTTCGACTGGTTTGAGACCTCCCAGTCCCACCTTTGTGAAGATAATCCCCTCTCGAGAAGTCCCCATCCGGAGATCCAGAGAGGGGTCTATTTCTATTTCTTGCTTCATTTGTGGGTCTATTTTACCTCCGGATTGGAATATTACAGGAGAAGAAGCATAGAACGTTGCATATCTTCAAGAACACAATACGGCTGTAGCTTCCCCTTGCTTTCAGCCATACGGTATTATTATTATTATTATTATTATTATTATTATTATTATTATTATTATTATTATTGTAAAAAAATATTGGAATCCAGCCGGAAGAAATCAGAAACGCATTTTGACTTCAAATTGACAGGTTAAAAGCTAAAGGAAGTCGGAGAATTCTGTTATTTAGGAAGCAAAATAACCAGTGATGGACGAAGCAAAGAGGATATAAAAATTAGATTGGCTCAGGCAAGAAAAGCATTTATACGGAAAAGGAATATGTTGACTTCAATATAGATTTGGGTATCAGAAAGTCATTTTTGTAAGCATTTGTCTGGAGCGTGGCGCTCTTGGTCTGTTGGTGCAGCAGAAAGGAGTAGAATATAAGCGTTTGAAATGTGATGTTACAGGAGAATGTTGGAGATCAGAAAGAGTAACAAGTGAAGAGGTAATAAGAAGAGTGGGAGAAGAAAGATGTTTCTGTCGTAGATATAGGTTGGTAGGACACATACTAAGAGACCCATGAACAGCAAACTTAGTTATGGAAGGACGGGTTGAGGACAAGAACTGTAGCGGTAAACGAAGGTTAGAATATGTTAAACAGATTGCCTCGGATGTAAGGTGTGGTAGCTATGTAGCGATGAAACGATTATCTCAGAACAGGAAGGCGTGGAAAGCTGTATCAAACCCGTCAAAAAACTGAAAACTCAAACATCAATAATAATGATAACGGTATCAATACGATATGGTCTGTCGATACTCCCCCTCTTCAGAGGGTAGCGTTGCCCGTCAGATACAGAACCAATACCGTAACGACATCAGCTTGCACACACATGTGACGTCATTAAACCAAGCAATAAATTTCTCTGGTAATTGCTACATATTAACAGTTCAATAATGCAGGCGGTCGTTAGCGGGAATATTTGACAGGGTGGGTGGCTCCTTGCTTCTGGGGAGTGACGTCAGTACACCGCAGTGAAATTACTAGGGACAGTCTTCTTATGAACTAGGAACGTCAAAATAATAATAATACTATTTACCGGACCCACGCGCACCCACCCAGCTTTACTGTTATGCGGGACTGACTCGACACAGTTCTGGCAAGAGCTATCGTGTTGTTTATTTGTTTGTTTGTCGATATTTATAATTCAGAATGCAATTCCTCACTGCTGCGGGTAATTCTTTTTCATTTGAAATGCACATTTCTTACGATCGGTTACTTGTGGTACTCGATATGTATAGACCACCGGCCCAAATTAACTATTATGCGGGCTCTACGTGATACAGTTCTGGGAGTGGCTATCGCCTTGTTTATATGTATAAACGTACTTTATAAAGACATAAATATATATCCGTTGACTTTTCAAGAAATGCAAGATTTTCTCTGTACTATTGAGACGATTTGGAAGATTTTTGCACAAACCGCACCTTCTAACTCCCTCTGGTTTAGGAGCTTGAGTTTTGTGAAGGATACACCTTAGCGTATTATATAAGACAATAATAATTATTATTTATTTTCTTCTTGGCCTATGAACCACGCTTGGCAGTCTCTGCCTAGACTCTCCGCCAGTATCTTCTCATCCTTTCTCCTACTTCCCGCTTCTGTTCTCTGTGTAGGTTGTTTTATTTGCCACTGGTTCCCCCCGTCTCCTGGAAACCTCTGTACTCCTTAGTTAGTCGTCTAAATTTCTCCCTATCAGCTATGTCGTCTTCTTGTCTGGGCTAGGTCCGTTCTCACTTCTCGAAACCATTTGAGCTCTGTCTTTCTCTTCCTGAAAAATTCAAAAATTCTTTTCGTCAGTCTGTTGTCATCCATTCGCAGGAGGTGTCCATAGAACTGTAATCTTCATCAGTTCAACCACATCTTCAGTTTTTTAGTACAATTCTTTGTTCGTACTTAGTATTTTCTCTCCATCTTTTATCTTTGGGCCCAGGATTTTTCTAAGCATTTTTCTCTCTTTCTGTCTGACATTTTCAAGCCCACATTTCCCAATAGTAATAATAGTACGAATAGATATCTCATTAAAGACGTAGAGAAGCAAGAGAGGAAAATATTGAGGAAAATCCTTGGTCCAGTCTGCTCAGAAGGAATCTGGATGGAACAGAATTCTCAGGAGCTTTATCAGCAAGCTGAAAAGATCACTGACAACATCAGGAGGAAAAAGCGATTGAAGTTCTACAACCACATTCTCAGAATGAACAATGACAGGCTCACCAAAAGGATTCGCTCTCTCAATGAAAGTCAACAACAACTGGCTCAGTGAAATAGAAAAAGTACATCAAGATATTGGCATTACAGAGGAAATTATACAAGATCGACTCCAGTTCAGAACATTAATCAACAACCATAATTTCTCTGTGAAAATTACTGCCAGGACCAAGAAATCATGGACTGAAGAACAGAGGAAAATTTTCAGAGATTTTGGGAGAAGAAAAAAATATCATCAGCTAAATAAGTTCTATCACGCTACATAGATGGGCATAACAATGTACAATAATAATAATAATAATAATAATAATAATAATAATAATAATAATAATAATAATAATAATAATAATAATAATAATAATAATAATAATAATACAGATAATGGAATCACTATAATAAAAGAGTGATGTCACGAAATGCAAAACTACGGCACTACCAGACAGTTGTTCTTCCGGAAGCATTGTACGCCTCCGAAACTATATCTCTAGGAGGCCACTCTCAAATTGGCGAAATCGAAATCCAGGAACGTAAAATTCTCAGGAAAATATATGGCCCCGTTTATGTTAATGGTATATGGATTAAAAGGAAAACCATAGACTTGTACACAGTAATCAATAAGTTCACTGATACCGTGCGTAAAAGACGATTGAAATTTTATGGTCACATCTGCCGAATGGACAACACCAGATATGCAAAAAAACTGCTTGATATAATTAATTCAAAGAAGGTCAAAATCAGTTGGTTAGAAGAAATCAAACAGGACTTAAAGGAAATAAACATTACAGAAGATAGCATCATGAATCGCAAGACTTTTGGAACCCGAGTTACAAATCACTCTTTCGCAGAAAAAGCGAAAAAGACCACTGGAAAAAAATGGACGGAGGAACGTAAAAAGGGGCATAGTGAGTTCATGAGGAGATTTTGGGAGGAGAAGAAGAGGAAAGCTCCATCAACCCGAGTCAACAAGTTCAAGCACGCTCCCTAAGTGGGCAAAACGAAGAAAGAAAGAAGAATAATACAGATAAATGAACTAAAAGAAATCGCCGGGAAAACAGGGCTACAAATCTCTTTTCCAAAAACAGAGAAGATGAGCACCAACGAGAACTACATGAAAAAAACAGATAAGACGAAATAAGGGAGAATGAAGGTCACGAAACAGTTTAAATACCTCGGGGAGATCATTAGCAACAATGGGCTGGACAAAGAGTCAATGGAAAACAGAAGACTTAAACTAGAAAAACTCAACTTCTCCACTAAAAATATATACATTAAAAAAAGAACCTCTCCCTAAATGCCAAACTACAACACTACAATGCTGTGGTAAAACCGGTGATCTTATATGGTGGGGAGACGGCAAATTTGATGAACCTGGAAAAGCTTCTGAAGATTGAAAGTAGGATATTGAGGAGGATATACGGCCCAAAAGTGGTACAGGGAACCTACAGACTAAGATCCAACAAGGGGTAAGACCTGGAAACAGCAATTAGGAAAAGTCGTTTACGTTTCTATGGACATATGGTTAGAATGGATCCAACAAGAATAAATAAACAAATTTTTGATAAAATATACAATCTGTAGAGCCAAGGGGGTTACACCAAGCAGATAAAAGAAGAACTCCGGAGGCTAGGAATTTCAGATGACGCCTGTCGAGACAGAACACAATTCAGGGAAATACTTTCCAACATAAAGGTTCTTGTGGGAGAAAAGAGAGAACGCAGGAAAGGAAGATCGACAGCAGAGAGAAAGGCACAACACTCCGAAAGAATGAAGGAAGTGTGGAGGAAGAGAAAGGAAGAAAGAACTATGAGAAGGAAATGAAATTATATTTTCGTGGTCCTTAGTTTTGGCCGGTTCGCATAGTGTAATGTAATGTAATGTAATAATAATAATGACGTCTGGAAACGCTAGAACTGAAGAGAGAATAATTTCTAATTTTGGTTCTTTATTCCCTTGCAGTGTATTTCCTGACACTGTACTAGCTTGCAAAATGTGTCAAGGTCCTGAGTTCGATTTGCTGTCCCCATACTCATATATTTGTAGAGCTAAACGGTTATCAAGTAATATCATTGCGCTATTATTTCCAAACTGGCTGATGACAGCGCTCCCAGTGTGGCGGAGTTGATATGGAACAGTTCCAGCACATAGCCATGGCGTTAGATAACTGGTGTTAATGGGCTTATGTGGAACTGTTATCTAGGTTTTAAAAGCGTTTGTGACGTAGAGCCCAAGGGGGTTTATAAAATTAAACAGTAGCTTTGAAATATGACAATAGATTTGATTATTATTCACAAAGCACAATGTGCACTTAAGACGCGTTTGTTCGCTTTTTCGAATAGGTTTATTTTGATTTTCTTGTATTTCCCTTCGGGTGTGACTCTAATTTAACTGCGCCATTGTCTTAATCTCATTATTTACTTTGCAGTGGGGTCATGGTTAAATATATACCATGCTAATATATTATTTATGTTCTACCCTGACTATTATATGTCAGAAAACTGTACTATAATGAGGCTCATTATAACACAATTTTTCACTATGAAACAGTTTCTCCCACCAATCAGAGCTCAAGAAACAGTTGTTTGACCAATTAAATAATTAGATGCGCTGAGTTCCAAGGCCTTCTAATGTGAATTTCACTGCCTGGCCTAGTGTCATAGTAGGGTAATCGAGGATGCCATGGTCAAATACAAGGCATTCTCTGCGTCTTATGCGCTCTGTTCAGTACATAAAACTGGCAAAATCTCGACATATATTTATGAATATTTATGTTCGAACATAAAATAGTTATAATAATTATTGTCGAACATAAACAGTCGTATGCAACTCGCCTTTAATGGCAATTAAGACACTCGTATGGGAATTATAAAACTCATTTACGCTCGTTTTATAAACATACTCGTGTCTTAATTATTGCCATTACAGACTCATTGCATAATGCACTATTGTTTATGTCTATTTAAATCACTTATTTTTCAAATGTACTTACAAAATTCTCGGAGTGTTGTAGACCACCTCAGCACTATTCAAAGCTTCAATACGACATGGTTTCCCACGACCGTGTCGGACCGGTGATTGGCTGTCGGCTCTCCCTCTCTGTTCAGGTGACATATCCTCTTGTGACGTCATCTTGGATATACAGTATATTCGGATACTCCAGCGCTGGTTCTATTCATTCTTCAATCGGCATTCTTGAATCGTCATTCTGATCTGGCTGGATTCTACTGACCAGACACTCACATTTTGAAATATTATAGTATTAATAATTGTTCTTAGTTGTTAATTGCATCGTAACCTCTTCCAGTCTTTGTTCTCAAAGTGTAACTTCACTATTACGCTTGTTGGTTTTCTCCTTTTAGCTAACTTTTTTAGTTTTGTTTAAATTTTCAATTATCATCATCATCATCTTCTTCATTTCCCCTTTTCCAGTTGACACTGGGTGGGGGCAAATATGGTTCCTCTCCACTTTGTTCTGTCGTTCCACCATTCCTCTTCCGACACAGTGTTCCAATCCAGGTTCCGTTTTCTAATACTATTCTCCACCGAGTCCATCCAACGCATTCTTGGTCTTCCTCGTCCTCTCTTCCCTGTCATCCGTCGTTCCAGTGCTCGTCTTGGTAACCTTACTTCATTCATCCGTTTGACATGTCCAAACCATCTCAATCTGTTTTGCTCCAGTTTGTCATTGAGTTTCTGTACTCCCAGTTCTCACTCTGTCCCTCCTCGTTTTATGGACCATACTTCTCAGGTATCTCATCACAGCTGCTTGTACTCTGCTCTCATCCCTCTTAGTCATTGTCCAAGTTTCTGCTGCATATGTCATTATAGGAACATAATATGCTTTGTACATAACTTCTTTAGCCTTAATTGGTATATCCTTGTTCCATACTAGCCCCCGCACCTGTTAGTAGAAAGAACTCTCGAGTTGCATTCTTCTCCTAATTTCCAAATCTAGTCCTCCATCCTCAGTCAGTTCACTTTCGAAGTATTTGAAGTGTTGCACCACTTCTAATTCCTTATCTCCTGTCAAAAAAAGGAGAATAAACCAAGAAAAATGTCAAACTGTGGTCGATCACATATGTTTCCCTTATCCTTTATGTCAATTATATAACTTACAATCTATCGAAATCCCCTTTACGGAGGATTGGTTAAGACGCATTCCAGCCTCCCATCACGTTTACATGAATTTATAGGTCTTTGGCGTAATTGGCGAGTTTATTGTCCTTTCAGAGCAGTTCTTCAGGTGGTACTGCGTACATTTCAATCCTCGCAGTTGGCATTTGCAGTTGTCACCCGGTGTGTAGTGGCCGTCAGTCGTGCAGATCTTCCAGTGAACGCCGCGGGTGGCGAAGCTACTGTCGACCAAAGTATTATGTGCACTCGAGTTTGAAGGTTGTTTGTGAAGTAACCAATAGACCTACATAAAATCCATTAACATCACCATTTTCGTCGTTCTATTTTACGTTAGTTCATGTAGGTTTGGAATTTTTAATTTATATTTTAATATTTTTTATCACCGTTGGAACACAAAACGTGCACGTTTTTAAGCGTGTTTCAACCATGCGTCACATTTACGAATTATTATCTCAAAAACCCGTCATCAGATCGAATCCAAATGTTAACATAATATACATTGGAATGTTGTATAACTGGTTTATTAATTTCAAAATTGTGTGTGTCCAAGAAACAAAGTTGTTATAATTTTTGTAAGGTAACTTTTTATCGGCTCGGGGTGGTTGGAAAATGTAGTTCTTGGTTGCGTTGTAATCGTTATATATCAAAAAGTTATGCTGTATGACTGTGAAACACGTAAATTAATTCACTTATTTTATATCGGTTTGTATTTGTACGAGGAAATAACACAAGGTTCACCTGCTAGCCGCTCCGGAAAAAACTGCACAGCGTTGCCGAAATGGTGCCCACACGCATCATGGCGCGTCTCGCTCGGAAGTGATGGGCTCCATATCAGCATCGCTGTACAGCAATTCCCGGAGCGGCTAGCAGGTGAACCATGTGTTATTTCCTGGTACAAATACAAGCCGATATAAAATAAGTTAATTAATTTACGTATTTCACAGTCATACAGCATAACTTTTTGATGTATAACGATTACAACGCAACCAAGAACTACATTTTCCAACCACCCCGAGCCGAGAAAAAGTTACCTTACAACAATGATAACAACTTTGTTTCTTGGACACACAAAATTGTGAAATTAATACACCAGTTATACAACATTCCAATGTATATTGTGTTAAAATTTGGATTCGATCTGATGACGGCCTTTTGAGATAATAATTCTTAAATGTGACGCATGGTTGAAACATGCTTAAAAACGTGCACTTTTGTGTTCCAACTGCGATAAAAAATATTAAAATATAAATTTAAAAATTCAAACCTACATGAACTACCGTAAAATAGAACGACGAAAATGTTGATGGTATTGGATTTTATGTAGGTCTATTGGTTACTTAACAAACAACCTTCAAACTCGAGTACACATAATAATTTGGTCGACAGTAGTATATACATGTCTGAGCTCAAAGTTTGGACCTTTCCAAGTGTCTGTAGTACTTCCGTGGAGTGGATATCCGCTGGAATCTGCCGTGCCTTTTCTCTTCTCTCTTTGAGGACAAAGATGGAGGCAGGTGTGACAATAAAGAGTGAGACAATGAAATACAGGGTCATCCAAAATAATGCCAACATTAAAAAAAATTATAGCACCGAAACCCTTTATGTTAAACGTGTAATTCTTTCACTGAACGCTAGCTGGTTAAAGTAAGTTTTGTTGTGGAGCGGGCGTGACCTTGCTATGCGCACACTAGATGGGCAGTAGCCAAGGTCGGCCGGGGGCGCGCCATAACTGCTCCGCCCGACCGCCGCGCCGTTCAGTACCATGTTTTCTGGGGGTACATTAACAACATTGAGTATGCAGAAAAAATTCGGGATTTGGAGCACCTGCGGGAGCGAATGTCTGCCGTCATCTTGACAGTTACTCCTGAAATGATTGCGCGGACGTAGCAAGAAATCGACTACAGACTAGACATTTGCAGAGCTACGAACGGTGCACATATCGAAACATACTAAGGTATGAAAAAAAACCTATCTTTTTCCGCAAATTTTAAGATTAAAACAATTGAATGACCTCGAATAGTTTTTTATAACAGTTATTTTAAATGTTGGCATTATTTCTCGATGATCCTGTACAATGACCTCACATTTAAACTACCGTACTTTTCTTATCTCGTGTCTACTAATCAATTATTGTTAATCAATTCTTCGGTTAATCGATTAATCGAATGAATGATTGATTAATAGTTTTCGATTAATTTTAACTTTTTCCATTAATCGATTAAGCAAAAATCACTTATTCTATTATGATTACTGCACAATGTTAAATTAAGTGGGAAGGTATTCTTTGTTACAGTGAGTAACACTGGGGTCATATAGACCCCAAGTAATTTACACGGGATGTATCGGTGGTAGGTTGGCTCAGGCAAGGAAGAGGAAGAGGAGTCTGTTGACATCGAATATAGATTTAGGTATTAGGAAGTCATTTTTGAAAGCCTTTGTCTGGAGCGTGGCGCTCTATGGAAGTGAAACTTGGACTGTTGGAGCAGCAGAAAAGAGAACAATTGAAGCGTTTGAAATGTGATGTTACAGGAGAATGATGAAGATCAGATGGGGTTACAAATGAAGAGGTATTAAGACGAGTGAGAGAAGAGGTACGTTTCTGGCGACTGCTAATGAAGAGAAGAGATAGGTTGATAGGAAACATACTCCCCAGAAATAGCATACTTAGTTTTAGAAGGAAGGGTCGAGGATAAGAGCTGTATGGGTAGACCAAGGTTAGATTATGTTAAACAGATTGTCACGGATGTAGGGTTTGGTAGCTATGTAAAGATGAAACGATTAGGTCAGGACAGGGAGACATGGAGTGGTGCATCAAACCAGTCTCAAGACTGAAGGCTCAAACAATAACAACTTTTGCATTATTATGAATGTTATGATTATTATGAATATTGTTATCTCAGAGGAGCCGTTGGTCGTACAGTAACGCCTGGCTCCTCCCGACTGATTGTTATTTACTTATAATTCATATATTATTCCATTAAGGGAAACTGTGAAGGGGGATTTAAAAGGGGAATAGGTATGGCTAAGAAAGCACTGTCTAGTCAAACGAGAATATGGAAAGATCATTATATTACCAAGGAAACAAACAAGCGACTGGTTCAAGCTTTGGTATTTCCTATCGTCACGTATGGCTCTGAGATCTGGACCATAAGTGCTGCATGCCGTAAGGAATCGAAGCCTTCAAGATCACGTGTTATGGATAAAAATGATAACGATTTGAATTTTGAAAATTTAAAATTTTGGTTGGTTGGTTCCTCAGTTTGGGGACTGTAACAACGCCGTCATGTAGCTCCGTGCACTTTGGGTGTGTGTAGAATCTCTCTGATAACCGGTGTTAATTGTGATGGCTGTAATAGTGTGTGTTATCTGCAATTCAGGTAAGGACTGCAGACGATCAATTTCAAGTAGTTCCTACTTTTGCTACCAAATGCTACCGTCAACAACATCTAGATATGAACTTGACTACTAGATGTCACCACAACCGGCACCTGGCGGGGAACGTTGGAAATAGTAGAGCATTAATCATATTTAGCCTCACACAATTGTGGTTAGTGGAAGGTTCTTTTACATGCCATAAATCTGCTGTATGACATAGGCCAGAAACAAGCATATAACGTTTGAAAATACTGAGATACTCTCAATTAAAATACATCGATAAAACAGTAGACTACCATAATTGGATCATACAATTTGTTATATTTCTGTGACAATAACGAGTATGCAAAGTGATAATATGATTTAAGTCACTCATGTTCCCGAGTTCAGAGACAGCCTGACCTCATGACGTAGTTATATTCACAACAGATATGCGTCCCCCCAAAAAAAGCTACTGTATTATCGTTTGTATCGTTTGACGAATATCGTGGGTAGCAGGAAGAGCAAATGAATCTATTCTGAAGGAGCTAAGGATTGCTCCTAAAGCACGCTTACTCCTAAACATCCGAAGGCAAATATTCAGATTTTTTGGCCATGTCATACAGCGAGATGGCATTAAGAATTGTATCATCCAGGGTAAAGTTGACGGAAAACGGCTGAGGCGACCAGTACCTTGACCAGATAAAGAGTCTGACTAATCTGCTACTTCAGAAATTAATGCACACAGCAGAAGACCGCGTTGTATTGTTAACGGAATTGCGTGAAGGGTCACGACGTTCGAAATCGAACTACGACCAATAAGAAGAATATATACTGTACATTTTACCCCGCCCAGTCGTTGGACTAATTGGTGTTGACCGACTGAAGAGTTACAACTGACAGTTTGTATTGGCAACGCTGACAAGCCTCGGTCAAACAGGAAGCGGGCTGCCCGCGCGAAACAGCCCGCCCGACCGCTGCGAACTCTGTGTCGTGTAATATTGCATCATCCTGGTTAAACAGAAGGCGGTCTACCGCGGCGGACCATTCTAGTTCACGGCGGGCAAGTGAGCAGTTGTAATTTTCCACAAAGACCGCGCGGGCTGGAAGCATGGACGACGAAACGGAGAAGTTATTGACCTTTAGCGCGAGTGAGTTCTACAGTTATTCGAAAATATAGGAAAAGACGGTCTGGAAATGACCTCAACTCACAGCATAGTTTGTGATACTCGCCCAACTCCTGTCATTTTTCATTAGTGGTCTATCATGCACCCATTTTCTTTTTCGTCTCGCTTGACTCAAAGGGTACGTAAGAAACAATTCTTCGTCCGCGGAATTGCTGGACAAATTGAATTAACACAACAAACAGAAAACACTATGACATGCACTTGATCGCGATTGCTTTTACACTGGTTCGCCCTGACTTGTCCGTATTCAGTTTGACCCCCATAGTCCGTGACGGGCTGCGGTCGATCCGTTGGTGCGGGCAGCCCGCGTCCTGTTTGACCGAGCCTTGAGGGAATGGCTTCAAAACTTAGCATGGAGTGAGATCCAAAACAGACTATACAAAATTTGCACACTGCTCGACAATGACATATCGTTAACAAAATTGATATAATGGGATATAATTAGATTGTGATGCAAATATAGAGAGTGATATTAATGCCAGAAAAAAACGAAAGCCAAAATCTCTACCACATCTATAAACACGTGTTTAAATTTGATTGATGAGTGAATGATGATCGCCGTGCAACCATTAATCTCGTTACGATACAAACGATAATAGAGTAGCTTTTTTTTGGGACGCATATCTGTTGTGAATATAACTACGTCATGAGGTCAGGCTGTCTCTGAACTCGGGAACATGAGTGGCTTAAATCATATTATCACTTTGCATACTCGTTATTGTCACAGAAATATAACAAATTGTATGATCCAATTATGGTAGTCTACTGTTTTACTGTTTTGTCGATGCATTTTAATTGGGAATATCTCTGTATTTTCAAACGTTATATGTTTGTTTGTGGCCCATGTCAGAGATTTATGTCATGTAAAAGAACCTTCCACTAAATACAATTGTGTGAGGCTAAATTTGATTAATGCTCTACCATTTCCAACGTTCCCCGCCAGGTGCCGGTTGTGGTGGCATCTAGTAGTCAAGTTCACAGCTAGGTGTTGTTGACGGTAGCATTTGGTAGCAAAAATAGGAACTATTTGAAATTGATCGTCTGTAGTCCTTACCTGAATTGCAGATAACACACACTAGTGCAGCCATCCCAATTAACACCGGTTATCAGACAGATTCTACACACACCCAAAGTGCACGGAGCTACATGACCGCGATGTTACAGTCCCCAAACTGAGGAACCAAGCAACCAAAGTTTTAAATTTTCAAAATTCAAATCGTAATCATTTTTAAAAATTTGGTTTACTTGCTTTTCACCGTTTGCTCTATGTCTCCAATGTTAACAGTAAGTATTGGACTTTTCTTGTTTTAAAGTTGGTGTTAAATATCAATCTTCTTGAAATGGATCCAGTTTAGATGTTCCGTGTGTTTTCAAGTACGTTAAATTATACTGTATAGGTTTACAAAACTACACCAGCTATAGATAACCTATTCACATGTTGAAGTTACTCTTAAAAAAACTGAACTAAGATTCAAGAGTTTCTCGTGTCTTTAATAGCTGCAACGAGTACACCAAGTTGAGTTGTGCAGCCTGTGACCTTCGTTGTGAGTAACTTATGTGGTCATGAGCAGTGACATGAGTACAATTAGATCAAAGAAACTTAGAGTGAAAGTAATACTTAGTTGTTGTTTTTAAGGGCCGGAACAGAAATTAATAAGTTTATAGAAGATATCTGCGGAATACACTCGCCATCGACTAACGACTCAGATCAATACCTTCTATGAAGACAAGTGGTAAATGAATACCATCATACAGATTCAAAGATGAAGACAAGATGACTACCTCACCTGCAGTAAGACGAAGGCCATAGAATATTATGTTCGAGAATATATTTCTATTACAAAAACGTTTGATACATTTATGCATATCGTTCAACTATAAGAAAGCATGCATACATTGTCCGGCACTATTCATAGCTTTTCATAACCTTCCTGAACGCCTTGTAACCGTCAAGTAATTCCACATAATTAACAAGCAACCGCCAGGGAAAGATAACATACTCCTGAAATGTATTACCGTACCTTGTGATCAACTACAACGATTAAAGATAAGTTGTCTAATGATCCTACTTAGAGTAATGAATAAGTAAGTAAATTGTGGCAGAGTGTTGGACTTCATAAGATTGATCAGTGCAATATTTGAGTTGCAATTACCATGTATGTTTTGCCAGAAGCCATGATTGTGTTGAGTCAATGCTTTTTACAACGTGTTTTCTGATATGATATCGGTTAAGTACGTTGTTCTATTTCTGTTAATTCGGCATCTTGTAGACAATAGGGTTTATGTTCCCGTCATACATAACCCTACCGGAAATGGTACAACAGCACTACATTGCTGACGTCACGTAAGCACACCAGGGCCAGTATTTCTCGTTGGCCGTGGCCATTAGTCATATTACGTATTGGACCCGTTCTAGTCATGCTGCACTCTGTGGGTAGATTATTGGCTGAGGAATAACCCACCCACCAAGGGAAGATGATTAAGAGAAGGAAGTAGATTTTGGATTGGAGAAAAAGGATAGGAAGATAGGAGGAGAGTCCCACAAAATTGATAAGTTTAACTTTAAATACCCTTAGAAGCAGTTGCCACTGGAAATTAACTCTCTGATACCTAAAGTAGGTACGAGCTTGGTCGAGGCTAACGGGAACCGCAGCTAGGACTTGGGCGGTTTGCAAGAGAGAGGCTTTAGTATATTTCCTCCCAAGCATGTATAAAAGTACTATGGGGAAGGGTGATGGTCTGGCAAGGCTGAGAGCAAACGATTTATTGTATGTCTTCTCAAAGAAATTAGTTTTTGTGAAATGATTCGAAGAATGCCAATAATTCAAATCAAGTTTGGTATTTCCAATTTTCGAAGTTATAGAATTTCTGGAAAAAGAGACCCAGTGCTTCCAGGAAGGATAGTGACGAAAAATTATAACTTGGAAAGTAATCTTGGTAAGTGAACCAATGGTTGCCTTTGGAAATGGCTAAGCCTTTACTCAGCGAGAGGCCGGCTAAAAGCTTAGACAAAAAAAGAAACACTTATCGTTTGGAAAATTGACCATAAGTTTTCGGAGAAGATCTCCACAAGCAGGTAGCTGGCTTAGCGAGCTTTACTTGCCTTACTGGCCAATTAGAATTAGCTATTAAAGCTAAGAGAAGCTTTGAAAAGGTTGCCACTAAGAGTTTTTGCTCAAATGCAACAAGTGGTAAAATCCCTATCGATAGATTTAAGGGCATCGAGTAGGGAGAGCCAAGGAGGACAGGACCTGGTTTAACCTTTGTATTAGAAAAATGAAAAAGAGAAAAAGAACGCTTAATTTATTTAACAATTCAGGAGAAATTAATATTTTTAACAAATAAATATTTTCCAATCTTATTAACAATTTGAGGTCGCAGACCTCCGACAACATTCAGAAATTGCTCCAGGCAAATAACAATTCTTAAGGTTTTAAACCTGGTATTAAAATCTTTTTAAGATTTGAAAAAGGACCAAATGAAATGATTAAAGTTTAAACATTTACAAGAGTACAAGGAGTGTACTATAAGAAATTTCTGAAAGAATATTCTAGAGAGAATAACAACTTTAAAGCTAACTATAAGGAAAACATAAAGCATAAAATAGAAGTTCCTACAACTTCTTATATTTAAACAGGATTACTTTATGAGAATTATACAAAGGAGGGCAGGTCACTTACTGTGAAACCTAAGTAAGTAATCAAAAGGAAGGTTCTAGACTTCCTATGTTTAATTAGGAATCACGAGCCAAATGGGGCAGTTTCCATTTCGTGAGACCTAAAAATAACTCACTCAAGAGTTGAAAATATTGGTTTTCCTGATAATAGAGAAAAACCAATGTAAACTTAAACCGTGTATAAAACACGTAATTATACAGCAATTACTTAATGATAAACAAGAAAAATGGAAGGGCACTTCGCAGAGTGACACCTTATTGAAACAGACCTAAATTGAAAAATTTATTACGGATTGTTAGTAGGAGGTTTAGGAAAGAGAAATAGGGGATTGAGGAAAAATGTTCATGGCCTTATTTAAATATAAACGGACGATCGCGACGCGGTAGAAAAGTTGAGCAAACACTAGTTTTCACTATAGTTCGTTGAAACTTATAAAAAGTTCACTGTAGAAAGACGAAAGTTTATGGCAAAGAAAGTTGTTTCAATTTGAAAAAAGATGACTAGTTGCACTAGATGAACAAAAGACTATTGCTGGAGAAAATGGTAGATTGCAATCAAATGCGCCATAAAATGTCCAACGGAGGAAGTAAATTCGCTATTTACCTTTAATTCCGAAGTGAGATTCTTCAACTTTAAGTAGTATTTTCACAAGTGAGTGAAGATTTCATAATAGCAGGACTTGTAGATAAAATACAGAATCTAGAAGGTTCCAGAACGATCTCAGTAGAAAAATTGGGGCTAATGTAAATCCAACGGAGGAACTAGCTCGGTGAATTATAGACAGCGGGTATTTAGATAATGTCCCACGTAGTGAGAGGATTTCTCATTTGAATAGCTTAAGAAAAGCTCTTTTTTAGTAAGGTTGGCTTATACAAACAAAGACTCAACATGGCAAATCCCACGAAGAATGATTTTTGACCCAAAATAAGCAATCGCACACTGTCTATAAAACATCTTTAAAAGCACGTGAAAGTTAAAACCATGAAGATGAGGTTAAAACTTTAAGATGGTACTTATCTTGATTTCATGTAGAAGATGAAGTTCCCCTTGACGATAACTACTTTGCCAACATGGCGTAGAAGAGAGTTTGCCTCTTGGGTTGAGGAGACTAGCTCGAGAGGAGCTTTGACTGACCGAGTCAACTGCCGATTGCGAAGTGAGACCAGCTCATCGAAGCACAGAGGGTCCAAGGAAGGGAAAAGAGTGGGGGTAGGAGACAAAAGGTATACATATCAGCATAACCAACTTATCAAACATAAATGTTCTTCTTGATGAATGGTCTTCAAAGAGTTGATGGTAGGCGATATTAGCGCAGCATGGTGAGTGAAACAGTAGACGTAGTCCTCTTGCTCAAGGAGAAAATAGCTGGCGATGGTAACAAGATCTGGTGGCCAGATGGATATGTAAGTCCTCTCGCACCAGGAGAAATTGAGTAGCTTCAGAGATTCGCTGCTAGATGACGCTAGGTGGGTCACAGAAGTTATATATCTAGAACAGACTTATGAAGACATAAGAGATTTGCCCATCAAGGAGAAAACAGAAGATCACTGTTGGTGTTTGACAAAGAGGAAGGAAGAAATGAACATGCAAAGAGCAATAGACTTGATTCTCTCGTACCGTGTATTCAAAGAATACACCATACTGGGGGGAAAAACACCAACAGAGAACAAATAAGCAGTTACACATTAAATGGCAGAGGTGCGATCAAAGACAGTGGTCTTGTGATAGCGCCATTAGTGGTCATGATTTTGGCCACCCTGACTCTCCCATCTCTTCCAGGATAACACTCGGTCACTCTGCCAGAAATCCATACTAAGGGGGGTGAAACATCCCTAACTAAGACCAAGTCCCCCACCTTAATGTCAGGACTGGAAAGAAACCACTTCTGTCTCCGTTGCAAGGAAGTTAAATATTCCAGGTTCCACCTCTTCCAAAAAGAATTACGGAGGGCTTCAAGTTTACGCCAAACAATAGGTAGATTAAAATCCCTGTAAGAATTGGGAAGAGGAGGAGGAGCAGAAAGAGAAGTGCCGATAAGGAAATGACCAGGTGTAAGCGGAAGCAGGTAATCAGGGTCATTGGAAAGCGGAGTTAAAGGACGAGAATTAACAACACCTTCTATCAAAACAGACAGTGAATTGAATTCTTCGTAAGTCAGAATTCGATTACCTAAGACTTTTCTTAAATGACGTTTAGTGAGCTTTACGCAAGATTCCCACCTACCACCGTGGTGAGGAGCGTAAGGAGGTATAAAGCGCCATTTGAAACCCTTTGAGTAGGAAAAATTAGAAATTTGTTCCATGGCAGGAGAGGAAGTGAGAGCTTTCTTCCACAGGGAAGCTGCGCCCTGAAAGGTGGAAGCGTTATCAGAGAACATCTCTGAAGGAACACCACGCCTAGCAGTGAAGCGAGAGACAGCTGATAAAAAGTAAGAAGTAGAAGCATTCGTTACTAGTTCCAAATGGATCGCGCCAGTAACCATGCAAACAAAGAGAGAAGCATAGAGCTTACCAAACAATTTGCGTTTAGCTTCAGGGAAATTGCGTTGATATTGGAACGGACCCATATAGTCCACACCAGTTAGAGCAAATGGACGTATAGGAGAAGAGCGAAAGGAGGGCAGATCGCTCATTAATTGAGTATTGACTTTAGGTTTCGCTTTGAAGCAAGGAATGCACTTGTGAATTACAGAGGAAACTTCATGAATTCCATTTATAATCCAGTACTTTTCCCTTAAGAAGCAAAGCAGAGTGCGTGTACCAACATGCAGATTACGATAATGAAAGTCACGTATAATTAAAGAAGTTACGTGATGTTTGGAAGGCAAAATAACGGGATGCTAGTAGTAAGTGTTTGTTAGACTCTAAATATTGCATCATCATGACCAGAAATTGCGTAATCCTGATGACGTCATGGGATGACGTCATGGGTCCTTAGAGCGAGCACGTGGTCCAGGAGCGAGCATGTGCAGTGCACGTGTTAGCGTGGGAAGAGGTTGACCCTTTGGCTTGTTTGTGCGATGGTGATAAAAAGTTAATGGGTGTTGACGTCATGGAGGATGTTTATTAGGATGCTAACTGTCATCTGACACCCATGCGAGTGTGAGCACCAAAACAAAAGGTTATTCGCGGGTAGTGGGGTAGTGTATGTTCTCTTGCAAGTCGCGTGTGTGCTTGAATACGTATGGCTATGTTGGGAAATGTTTGGTGGCGGGCGAGGACTAGGGTTGAGTGAGGGTTCGTTTAAATGCTATTTTTCCCGCTCTATTTGATGGTGAGGTAATTTTTTAAAATGGGTGGAATTTGGAAACGCAATTTGAGGTAAACGTGCTTTTTTGACATTTTGGCGAATTTAATGAGCTTGTAAGGCTAGAACGATGCATATAGGGTGTCGTAGGACTTGTGGTGAACCACCCCTTGCTATGGACGGGAGTATATCCACCCCAAAATAAATCTACCCTTACCCGGAGGTTAAGTAGTGGTTATTTTTGTATGCATGCGCACTTGAGGGTTTTTGTAAGAGAGCGGAATTTTTAAAAGATTCTTTATAGATGAGGCTTTTTAAAAAATTTATTAAAAAAACAAAAAACTAATAGGTCATTCGATTTTTAGTATCTCGCTAACCAATAATGCGATGTAAACATATGGGGTGTCATAGGACTCGTAGTGAATTCTCCTTTTGTATGAATGAGGTATGTCAACCCCCAAAATAAAAACTACCCTTACCTGGGGTGAAAGAGCAATTTTTGTATGTATGCACACCGGTGGCTTTTGTCAAAAGGGTCTAACTACACATTTGTTAATATTTTCTGAACCCAGGATGGGATTTTCCCATAGGCAGTATCCTAGCACTTGGGGTGACACCTCGTTTTTGAAAGTATCATTCATTTATTTTCTTGTCAAAAGGGCCTAACTACACTTTTGTTAATATCTCGTGAACCAATCATGCTAGGGACTTGTATGAGGGGTCCTAGCACTTGGGGCGACGTCCCCCTTTATGGGGTGAAACTACCCCCCCAAAATTGAAAACTCAATATCTTGGAAACTATGAACCCTAAAATTAGGCGTTATAGCTTTAAAAATAGGTGATGACATAGGCTTTTACCTGGATTGGTCATTTCACCCCTAAAACAGTAAATAGTCATGTTATGGGGAAAAAACGTGTTAAACACCTAAAAATGATAAATGAAACTAAGATCTTTTGTTTTTGATGAAAAATAGCAGGGGGGGTGAAAACTACCCCCAAATTGAAAAATCGATACCTTGGAAACTAAGAACCGTAAAATTATGTGTAATAGCTTAAAAAATTCGTTGTGACATAGGCTTTTACCCGGATAGATGATGTCACCCCTAAAACAGTAAATAGTGACTTTACAGTGGGGAAAAAGGTCTTAAACGGGTAAAAATGATAATTGAACCTAAAATCTTTTGTTTTTGATGAAAAATAGCAGGGGGGGTGAAAACTACCCCCAAATTGAAAAATCGATACCTTGGAAACTAAGAACCGTAAAATTATGTGTAATAGCTTAAAAAATTCGTTGTGACATAGGCTTTTACCCGGATAGATGATGTCACCCCTAAAACAGTAAATAGTGATTTTACAGTGGGGAAAAAGGTTTTAAACGGGTAAAAATGATAATTGAACCTAAGATCTTTTGTTTTTGATGAAAAATAGCAGGGGGGTGAAAACTACCCCAAAATTGAAAAATCGATACCTTGGAAACTAAGAACCGTAAAATTATGTGTAATAGCTTAAAAAATTCGTTGTGACATAGGCTTTTACCCGGATAGATGATGTCACCCCTAAAACAGTAAATAGTGATTTTACAGTGGGGAAAAAGGTCTTAAACGGGTAAAAATGATAATTGAACCTAAGATCTTTTGTTTTTGATGAAAAATAGCAGGGGGGTGAAAACTACCCCAAAATTGAAAAATCGATACCTTGGAAACTAAGAACCGTAAAATTATGTGTAATAGCTTAAAAAATTCGTTGTGACATAGGCTTTTACCCGGATAGATGATGTCACCCCTAAAACAGTAAATAGTGATTTTACAGTGGGGAAAAAGGTTTTAAACGGGTAAAAATGATAATTGAACCTAAGATCTTTTGTTTTTGATGAAAAATAGCAGGGGGGTGAAAACTACCCCAAAATTGAAAAATCGATACCTTGGAAACTAAGAACCGTAAAATTATGTGTAATAGCTTAAAAAATTCGTTGTGACATAGGCTTTTACCCGGATAGATGATGTCACCCCTAAAGCAGTAAATAGTGATTTTACAGTGGGGAAAAAGGTTTTAAACGGGTAAAAATGATAATTGAACCTAAGATCTTTTGTTTTTGATGAAAAATAGCAGGGGGGTGAAAACTACCCCGTATATGAAAGGAGTGTAGACTTATTGATGTTGCAGATTGGAAACAGTGAAAGTTATCACTTTTGTTTAATTAGAAATCTTGCTCGCCTTGTGCGTTCAAGCATCACTAGCACTCAGAGAAGGATTTATATATGTAGACGTTGTTTGTCATATTATCTTCTTGAGGATGAGTTAAATGTTCACTTTGCAGACTGTAAACAGTTTCCTGTTGCAAAAAGCATAATGCCGACTGATGAACAAAGATTTGTTAATTTTACAGAATTCCGAGTTAAAGATACAGTTCCATTTATAATATATGCAGACACTGAATGCGTTTTGTCTCCAATTTCCTCCTGTTTTCCAAATAGTGACATTCATAACTCTACTTTAACACATAAACATATTCCTTACAGCATTTCTTTATACCTTCATTGTAATTTCGATAGTGAATTGTGCAGTTTCAAGCTCTTTAGGGGAAATAATTGCATTGAATTGTTTGTAAAGGAACTTTATAGTATTGTGGATAAACTTCAAACATATTACTTATCGGTTAAGCCAATGTTAAAGATGACCGAAAATGAAGAAAGATTATTTTTGTCAAGTAAAATGTGTCACATTTGCGAGAAACCGATTGCAGTTAATGAACTCAAAGTACGCGATCATTGTCACTTAACTGGAAAATATAGAGGAAGCGCACACAATAGTTGTAATTTAAATTACAAAGTAACAAAGGTTTTGCCTATAGCATTTCATAATCTAACCGCCTATGATGGACATTTTATAATTAAAGAAATTTGCGAGAAACGTGATGGAGAGGTGTTACATAATCCTGGTCATATAAAATTGTTAGCGATGAATATGGAACGTTACAAAGGGTTTACAAAGTATGTACGGGCTAAGAATGGATTCATTCAGTTAAGATTTTTCGATACATATAATTTCTTGTCCTGTTCACTAGATCAATGTTCATCTTCGTTAAGCGAAGATTCAAAGCAAATAACACAACGTTATTTTAATGATGATGCACAGTTTCGACTTACTGCGAGAAAAGGTGTGTTTCCCTATGAATACGTCACGAGTATGGATGTTCTTAACGAAACTAAATTACCTGAAATATCCAAGTTTTATAGCAGCCTTAATGATCAAACAATATCGAATGAAGAGTATGAGTTTGCTCAATCGGTGTGGGAAACGTTTTCCTGTCAAACATTAGGAGAATACGCAGATTTGTATTTAAAAGTTGACACACTTCTTTTGGCAGATGTCTTTGAAAATTTTAGATCGAATGGCATGGAAACTTATGGCATTGATGCAGCTCATTTTTACACTGCTCCATCTATGTCTTGGTGTGCTATGAAAAAGATAACCAACGTTCAACTTGAATTGCTTCAAGATATTGATATGTTACACTTTTTTGAACGATCTATTCGAGGAGGAAATGTTCAGTGTATAACACGACATGCGATTGCTAATAATAAGTATATGAAAACTTATGATGAGAAAAAGCAAGAGTCCTACATAATGTACTTTGACGTTAATAATTTGTATGGATATGCGATGATGGAATATCTTCCAACGGGTGGCTTTAAATGGATTGCAAATGTTGAAGGCTTTGATGTTTTAACTATTGATGATACTTCAGAAATTGGATATATTTTGGAAGTAGATTTGACTTATCCTCAAGAGTTACATGACAAACATTCAGATTACCCTCTATGTCCAGAAAAGTTGACAAAGCTAATGGCTACCCTAGATAATAAAGAACGTTATGTTTTGCATTATAGATTGTTAAAGCAATGTATTCAACTAGGAATGAAATTAGATCGTATTCACAGAATAATTGAATTCAATCAGAGCCAATGGCTAAAACCATATATTGATGTGAACACAGAGAAACGAAAACAAGCCAAAAATGATTTTGAAAAGAATTTTTATAAATTGATGAATAATGCAATTTTTGGTCGTTCACTGATGAATGTGAGGAAGTTAAGGGACATCAAATGGGTCACCAAATGGCATGGAGCTCGTGGTGGTAGGTCTTTAATAGCTAAGGCTAATTTTAAACATAGAATTATATTCGATGAACAATGTATGGTCATCGAGATGAGTAGACTAAAGATTTTTCACAATCAACCAGTATATGTTGGTGCATCTATATTAGATTTGTCTAAATGTAAAATGAATGACTTTCATTACAATGTTATTTTAGCAAATCCTGAATCAAATGTGAGGTTGTTATACACAGACACCGATAGTTTTATGTATATATTCTATTATGATATTTATGAGTTCATGAAACAACATTCAAATTTGTTTGATACTGGAAACTATGAAACAAACAATCCTTTTGGCATTGTGAGACAAAATAAAGGTGAAATTGGTTTAATGAAAGATGAAAATGCTGGAAGGATTGTTGAAGAATTTGTGGGGTTACGACCCAAAATGTATGCAATAAAATTGTGTGATGAAATGAATAGCTTGTGTAAGGCTAAAGGCATTAAGAAGAGTGTGAGTAAAAGTATGAATATTGATGAGTATCGAAAGTGTCTTTATAACAGAGAAAAAGTCAACAAAGTTCAAGTTTGTATAATTTCAAAATCTCATTCTGTATTTACTGTTCGGCAAAATAAGTTGGCAATTTCATCAAACGAAGATAAAAGACACATAACTGAAAACGGAATTGATACTTTACCGTTTGGTCATTTTTCTCTGAAAAATGATTAGAAACAAATTGAGATTAAAGCAGTTCATCTCACTTACTTTATTTCTTTCACACACACACTTTTATGCTGGTAATAATACTAATTTTTGTGTGTTCCTTTGCTTATGAAATCCTAGACTAGGAGTTCCACATTCGACATGATAGCGGAGTTTCATCTCCCATAAACTCGTCTCTGAGGTGGGTGCCAGAAAAGGCATCCAGCTGTAAAAACCACACCCTCACATAGACTTTCATAACTTCTTACGTTGAGGTTCATAACACTACGTTGATTGATTTATCGGTTTCCTTTTCACAATTCCTGTCTATACATTCCTCTTGAAGGTTGCAAGATGCTTGCAAGGTTCCTAAAATGCAATTAAATTTAATAAATACCTTAAGATGGTTTGATTTGTTTAATGATATGGTGTTAATAGTATTTTTAGGTTTTGACTGGCTTTGCATTAAGAATTGACTAACCAAACATGAGTTACCTATCAGGGAAACATTTTGGCCACTATGTTGGCTATTGACCAGTGAGTTTAGCTGTTTATCATTTTTTTTAAATCATAAACAACAGAGGGTTAAACGTATAGATAAACCGTGTGACCATGTTTGTTAAACAAGACATTATACCAGAGACAATTAGAATACTTATGTAGAGTTTACCAAAAATAATGTTGTGTAACAGTAAATGCTAGTCAACAGTTATACACTTCTAAAAAAAATCATCATACAATACCTGAGAGCTCTTCTAAAATTATTGATGTGTAACATGATTCCACTAACTTGCTATGTATTTTTTGGCTTGGGGTGATTTTCAAGAAATGCAAATGGAACTGAAATGCAATACAAACAATGAGCGTGCCTGGTGGCTGAGATTGATACCACGACGTACTGTCGGTTATGTAGCTATGTGGAATGTATATCAAATATGGTTTACTTCAAGGTCTGGAGATCCCTACAATTCCTACAATAAATGATCTTGAAATGGTCATCCTATGGTGTGAAAATATTTATTAGGTATATATATTTACTGAAAACAATTATGATTTATTAAATGTTTATATGTTTACAGTATTGTTATTTAATGTAAGCACTTGAGGCACTACCGACCAATGGGAAGCAAAAAGTGGGAGCATATATGGGATGAAATGTGGGAGCAAAGCAAATATAAAAAGTGGGAGCAAATATGCTAACTTGAATTGTGTATATACTTTACTTTCAACTATCTTGAATTGTGTATATACTTTTGCCGGCATATTTGTTGACATATTTGTTAACTTGAATTGTGTATATACTTTACTTTCAACTATCTTGAATTGTGTATATACTTTTGCCGGCATATTTGTTGACATATTTGTTAGCATATTTGCTCCCACTTTTTATATTTGCTTTGCTCCCACATTTCATCCCATATATGCTCCCACTTTTTGCTTCCCATTGGTCGGTAGTGCCTCAAGTGCTTACATTAAATAACAATACTGTAAACATATAAACATTTAATAAATCATAATTGTTTTCAGTAAATATATATACCTAATAAATATTTTCACACCATAGGATGACCATTTCAAGATCATTTATTGTAGGAATTGTAGGGATCTCCAGACCTTGAAGTAAACCATATTTGATATACATTCCACATAGCTACATAACCGACAGTACGTCGTGGTATCAATCTCAGCCACCAGGCACGCTCATTGTTTGTATTGCATTTCAGTTCCATTTGCATTTCTTGAAAATCACCCCAAGCCAAAAAATACATAGCAAGTTAGTGGAATCATGTTACACATCAATAATTTTAGAAGAGCTCTCAGGTATTGTATGATGATTTTTTTTAGAAGTGTATAACTGTTGACTAGCATTTACTGTTACACAACATTATTTTTGGTAAACTCTACATAAGTATTCTAATTGTCTCTGGTATAATGTCTTGTTTAACAAACATGGTCACACGGTTTATCTATACGTTTAACCCTCTGTTGTTTATGATTTAAAAAAATGATAAACAGCTAAACTCACTGGTCAATAGCCAACATAGTGGCCAAAATGTTTCCCTGATAGGTAACTCATGTTTGGTTAGTCAATTCTTAATGCAAAGCCAGTCAAAACCTAAAAATACTATTAACACCATATCATTAAACAAATCAAACCATCTTAAGGTATTTATTAAATTTAATTGCATTTTAGGAACCTTGCAAGCATCTTGCAACCTTCAAGAGGAATGTATAGACAGGAATTGTGAAAAGGAAACCGATAAATCAATCAACGTAGTGTTATGAACCTCAACGTAAGAAGTTATGAAAGTCTATGTGAGGGTGTGGTTTTTACAGCTGGATGCCTTTTCTGGCACCCACCTCAGAGACGAGTTTATGGGAGATGAAACTCCGCTATCATGTCGAATGTGGAACTCCTAGTCTAGGATTTCATAAGCAAAGGAACACACAAAAATTAGTATTATTACCAGCATAAAAGTGTGTGTGTGAAAGAAATAAAGTAAGTGAGATGAACTGCTTTAATCTCAATTTGTTTCTAATCATTTTTCAGAGAAAAATGACCAAACGGTAAAGTATCAATTCCGTTTTCAGTTATGTGTCTTTTATCTTCGTTTGATGAAATTGCCAACTTATTTTGCCGAACAGTAAATACAGAATGAGATTTTGAAATTATACAAACTTGAACTTTGTTGACTTTTTCTCTGTTATAAAGACACTTTCGATACTCATCAATATTCATACTTTTACTCACACTCTTCTTAATGCCTTTAGCCTTACACAAGCTATTCATTTCATCACACAATTTTATTGCATACATTTTGGGTCGTAACCCCACAAATTCTTCAACAATCCTTCCAGCATTTTCATCTTTCATTAAACCAATTTCACCTTTATTTTGTCTCACAATGCCAAAAGGATTGTTTGTTTCATAGTTTCCAGTATCAAACAAATTTGAATGTTGTTTCATGAACTCATAAATATCATAATAGAATATATACATAAAACTATCGGTGTCTGTGTATAACAACCTCACATTTGATTCAGGATTTGCTAAAATAACATTGTAATGAAAGTCATTCATTTTACATTTAGACAAATCTAATATAGATGCACCAACATATACTGGTTGATTGTGAAAAATCTTTAGTCTACTCATCTCGATGACCATACATTGTTCATCGAATATAATTCTATGTTTAAAATTAGCCTTAGCTATTAAAGACCTACCACCACGAGCTCCATGCCATTTGGTGACCCATTTGATGTCCCTTAACTTCCTCACATTCATCAGTGAACGACCAAAAATTGCATTATTCATCAATTTATAAAAATTCTTTTCAAAATCATTTTTGGCTTGTTTTCGTTTCTCTGTGTTCACATCAATATATGGTTTTAGCCATTGGCTCTGATTGAATTCAATTATTCTGTGAATACGATCTAATTTCATTCCTAGTTGAATACATTGCTTTAACAATCTATAATGCAAAACATAACGTTCTTTATTATCTAGGGTAGCCATTAGCTTTGTCAACTTTTCTGGACATAGAGGGTAATCTGAATGTTTGTCATGTAACTCTTGAGGATAAGTCAAATCTACTTCCAAAATATATCCAATTTCTGAAGTATCATCAATAGTTAAAACATCAAAGCCTTCAACATTTGCAATCCATTTAAAGCCACCCGTTGGAAGATATTCCATCATCGCATATCCATACAAATTATTAACGTCAAAGTACATTATGTAGGACTCTTGCTTTTTCTCATCATAAGTTTTCATATACTTATTATTAGCAATCGCATGTCGTGTTATACACTGAACATTTCCTCCTCGAATAGATCGTTCAAAAAAGTGTAACATATCAATATCTTGAAGCAATTCAAGTTGAACGTTGGTTATCTTTTTCATAGCACACCAAGACATAGATGGAGCAGTGTAAAAATGAGCTGCATCAATGCCATAAGTTTCCATGCCATTCGATCTAAAATTTTCAAAGACATCCGCCAAAAGAAGTGTGTCAACTTTTAAATACAAATCTGCGTATTCTCCTAATGTTTGACAGGAAAACGTTTCCCACACCGATTGAGCAAACTCATACTCTTCATTCGATATTGTTTGATCATTAAGGCTGCTATAAAACTTGGATATTTCAGGTAATTTAGTTTCGTTAAGAACATCCATACTCGTGACGTATTCATAGGGAAACACACCTTTTCTCGCAGTAAGTCGAAACTGTGCATCATCATTAAAATAACGTTGTGTTATTTGCTTTGAATCTTCGCTTAACGAAGATGAACATTGATCTAGTGAACAGGACAAGAAATTATATGTATCGAAAAATCTTAACTGAATGAATCCATTCTTAGCCCGTACATACTTTGTAAACCCTTTGTAACGTTCCATATTCATCGCTAACAATTTTATATGACCAGGATTATGTAACACCTCTCCATCACGTTTCTCGCAAATTTCTTTAATTATAAAATGTCCATCATAGGCGGTTAGATTATGAAATGCTATAGGCAAAACCTTTGTTACTTTGTAATTTAAATTACAACTATTGTGTGCGCTTCCTCTATATTTTCCAGTTAAGTGACAATGATCGCGTACTTTGAGTTCATTAACTGCAATCGGTTTCTCGCAAATGTGACACATTTTACTTGACAAAAATAATCTTTCTTCATTTTCGGTCATCTTTAACATTGGCTTAACCGATAAGTAATATGTTTGAAGTTTATCCACAATACTATAAAGTTCCTTTACAAACAATTCAATGCAATTATTTCCCCTAAAGAGCTTGAAACTGCACAATTCACTATCGAAATTACAATGAAGGTATAAAGAAATGCTGTAAGGAATATGTTTATGTGTTAAAGTAGAGTTATGAATGTCACTATTTGGAAAACAGGAGGAAATTGGAGACAAAACGCATTCAGTGTCTGCATATATTATAAATGGAACTGTATCTTTAACTCGGAATTCTGTAAAATTAACAAATCTTTGTTCATCAGTCGGCATTATGCTTTTTGCAACAGGAAACTGTTTACAGTCTGCAAAGTGAACATTTAACTCATCCTCAAGAAGATAATATGACAAACAACGTCTACATATATAAATCCTTCTCTGAGTGCTAGTGATGCTTGAACGCACAAGGCGAGCAAGATTTCTAATTAAACAAAAGTGATAACTTTCACTGTTTCCAATCTGCAACATCAATAAGTCTACACTCCTTTCATATACGGGGTAGTTTTCACCCCCCTGCTATTTTTCATCAAAAACAAAAGATCATAGGTTCAATTATCATTTTTACCCGTTTAAGACCTTTTTCCCCACTGTAAAATCACTATTTACTGTTTTAGGGGTGACATCATCTATCCGGGTAAAAGCCTATGTCACAACGAATTTTTTAAGCTATTACACATAATTTTACGGTTCTTAGTTTCCAAGGTATCGATTTTTCAATTTTGGGGTAGTTTTCACCCCCCTGCTATTTTTCATCAAAAACAAAAGATCTTAGGTTCAATTATCATTTTTACCCGTTTAAAACCTTTTTCCCCACTGTAAAATCACTATTTACTGTTTTAGGGGTGACATCATCTATCCGGGTAAAAGCCTATGTCACAACGAATTTTTTAAGCTATTACACATAATTTTACGGTTCTTAGTTTCCAAGGTATCGATTTTTCAATTTTGGGGTAGTTTTCACCCCCCTGCTATTTTTCATCAAAAACAAAAGATCTTAGGTTCAATTATCATTTTTACCCGTTTAAGACCTTTTTCCCCACTGTAAAATCACTATTTACTGTTTTAGGGGTGACATCATCTATCCGGGTAAAAGCCTATGTCACAACGAATTTTTTAAGCTATTACACATAATTTTACGGTTCTTAGTTTCCAAGGTATCGATTTTTCAATTTTGGGGTAGTTTTCACCCCCCTGCTATTTTTCATCAAAAACAAAAGATCTTAGGTTCAATTATCATTTTTACCCGTTTAAAACCTTTTTCCCCACTGTAAAATCACTATTTACTGTTTTAGGGGTGACATCATCTATCCGGGTAAAAGCCTATGTCACAACGAATTTTTTAAGCTATTACACATAATTTTACGGTTCTTAGTTTCCAAGGTATCGATTTTTCAATTTGGGGGTAGTTTTCACCCCCCTGCTATTTTTCATCAAAAACAAAAGATCTTAGGTTCAATTATCATTTTTACCCGTTTAAGACCTTTTTCCCCACTGTAAAATCACTATTTACTGTTTTAGGGGTGACATCATCTATCCGGGTAAAAGCCTATGTCACAACGAATTTTTTAAGCTATTACACATAATTTTACGGTTCTTAGTTTCCAAGGTATCGATTTTTCAATTTGGGGGTAGTTTTCACCCCCCCTGCTATTTTTCATCAAAAACAAAAGATCTTAGTTTCATTTATCATTTTTAGGTGTTTAACACGTTTTTCCCCATAACATGACTATTTACTGTTTTAGGGGTGAAATGACCAATCCAGGTAAAAGCCTATGTCATCACCTATTTTTAAAGCTATAACGCCTAATTTTAGGGTTCATAGTTTCCAAGATATTGAGTTTTCAATTTTGGGGGGGTAGTTTCACCCCATAAAGGGGGACGTCGCCCCAAGTGCTAGGACCCCTCATACAAGTCCCTAGCATGATTGGTTCACGAGATATTAACAAAAGTGTAGTTAGGCCCTTTTGACAAGAAAATAAATGAATGATACTTTCAAAAACGAGGTGTCACCCCAAGTGCTAGGATACTGCCTATGGGAAAATCCCATCCTGGGTTCAGAAAATATTAACAAATGTGTAGTTAGACCCTTTTGACAAAAGCCACCGGTGTGCATACATACAAAAATTGCTCTTTCACCCCAGGTAAGGGTAGTTTTTATTTTGGGGGTTGACATACCTCATTCATACAAAAGGAGAATTCACTACGAGTCCTATGACACCCCATATGTTTACATCGCATTATTGGTTAGCGAGATACTAAAAATCGAATGACCTATTAGTTTTTTGTTTTTTTAATACATTTTTTAAAAAGCCTCATCTATAAAGAATCTTTTAAAAATTCCGCTCTCTTACAAAAACCCTCAAGTGCGCATGCATACAAAAATAACCACTACTTAACCTCCGGGTAAGGGTAGATTTATTTTGGGGTGGATATACTCCCGTCCATAGCAAGGGGTGGTTCACCACAAGTCCTACGACACCCTATATGCATCGTTCTAGCCTTACAAGCTCATTAAATTCGCCAAAATGTCAAAAAAGCACGTTTACCTCAAATTGCGTTTCCAAATTCCACCCATTTTAAAAAATTACCTCACCATCAAATAGAGCGGGAAAAATAGCATTTAAACGAACCCTCACTCAACCCTAGTCCTCGCCCGCCACCAAACATTTCCCAACATAGCCATACGTATTCAAGCACACACGCGACTTGCAAGAGAACATACACTACCCCACTACCCGCGAATAACCTTTTGTTTTGGTGCTCACACTCGCATGGGTGTCAGATGACAGTTAGCATCCTAATAAACATCCTCCATGACGTCAACACCCATTAACTTTTTATCACCATCGCACAAACAAGCCAAAGGGTCAACCTCTTCCCACGCTAACACGTGCACTGCACATGCTCGCTCCTGGACCACGTGCTCGCTCTAAGGACCCATGACGTCATCCCATGACGTCATCAGGATTACGCAATTTCTGGTCATGATGATGCAATATTTAGAGTCTAACAAACACTTACTACTGATGCTTTTTGTCCTCAGAGAGTAAAGATTGCGAGAGCCTTCCACCTACCCTGAGTAACCCATGGTCATCAAGAAACGGGGCTAAAGCACGAAGACGGCTGGATTTGGGAAGATCTCTTTTAGAAGAAAGCAAAGACAATTCTGAAAAAAAAAGGCTTCTTGCTGTGTCAGTTGTAAAACTTTGATGGTAGCGAGATTCAATTCATGATTGGTAAGGTGTGGTTTGGGGAGAAGAGGTTGGTCAACCACAAAATATTTCCATCTAAGGAGATAGGCAATAATTCGTATTAATTTATGAAAAGAAGAATAGCGGGACAACAGAGGATGAGAAGCGTTGGAAACCAGACACGAAGCAATAGATAGAGGTACTTTAGCGTCAGGCAAGTTGAAGTTTGTAGCTAGAGGTTTAGAAGGCCATGAAGAAGAGTCTTTGATTAACCACGAGGGCCCATGCCAGTACAATTGGGAAGCTGCCAATTGAGAAGGTAAACAACCACGAGAGATAATATCGGCTGGATTATCGGCACTAGGCACATGCCTCCATTGACATCCAGAAGAAAGAGTTTGAATTTTGGAAACCCTATTTGCCACAAAAGTTTGCCAGTGAGAAGGGTTCTTAGCGATCCAAGAAAGGGTGATCATGGAATCGCTCCAGAGATAAATTTGCGAGAATTCGACTTTTAATACTTCCCGTAATTTCTTGACAAGTTCTGCAGCCATGAGTGCAGCGCACAGTTCGAGCCTAGGCAAAGTGATAGTTTTGAGAGGGGCGACCTTCGATTTGGCACAAACAAGGTTGGAAACTAGAGATCCATAGAGTGAATCGTGATAAACTAAATATGCACAGCAACCGTAAGCTTTTTCGGAACTGTCCGCGAACACATGAAGGAAAAAGAATGCTTTAGAAAGAGAGCTGATTAAATTCCTGGGAATTTCAATAAGGGAAAGATCCAGCAAATTGCTGCGAAACGAGAGCCAACGATTAAGAAAAGAAAGAGGGACAGTGTCATCCCATTCACATTTAAGCGACCACAGCTCTTGCATGAAGAGTTTGGCTATAACGATAACTGGGGCAAGAAATTGAAGCGGATCAAAAATTTTTGCAATTTCAGAGAGGATTTGTCTTTTTGTATTAGGAAGCTCTTCTGCGAGCGTAACTTTATAGATAAGAGTGTCAGTGCTAGTGCACCAGTGAACTCCCAGAGTTTTTATAGATTCGGAGTTTTCACAAATTTCGACAGAAGAAGGATCTACGTCTTCGATGGGAAATTGGGCGAGAAACTCAGGGGAGTTGGAGTTCCACTTATGAAGTGGGAAACCTCCATTCCTTAGTAATGCTTGAAGTTCTAAAGACACAAAAGAAGCTTCCTCCAAAGTGGAGAAGGACTGCAAGTAATCGTCAACATAGAATGACGTAGTTAGTGCCTCAGAGGCTTTGGAATTAAATAAATAACCATCTTGTGAGGCTAACAAATGTAGAGATCGAATAGCGAGGAATGCGGAGGGTTTTAAACCATAAGTAATTGTTTTTAAGCGAAATACCTTAATGGGCTTGCTGATTTCATCACGCCACAAGATTCTTTGAAGATCTCGTTGTTCCGGTTGAATTAAAACTTGACGGTACATCTGTTTTATATCGGCTATGACAGCTATGGGAAATAATCGAAAGTTTAAAAGTATAGCAGATAGATCTGACTGAATGGCAGGACCAGAGTAAAGAGTGTCATTAAGGCTGTTGCCATTAACGTCGGGCGATGAACCATTGAAAACAACTCGGATTTTATCTTTTACAAGAGGGTTTTTCCACACAGGATGATGATTTAAATAAACCATTTCAGATGGGGGGTGCAATTCATCATCGGATTTGTTAACAACCTCCATATGATCTAAGCTTTCATACTCATCCATGAAATCAGTGTACTGCTTTTTGACAAGGGGTTCCTTTTTGAATTTGCTCTCGATAGCAAAGAGAGCTTTTCGAGCTTTAGGCTGAGAGTTAATAAGTTTGGGGGGATTTTGTAATCTTGGCATTTGAACAATGAACCGGCCATCAGAAGAACGAGTGGTGGTGTTCAAAAAACGTTGCTCACAGAATTCATTTTCTGAAGAGGTTACATTAGGAGAATCAACATTTTCAAGCCTCCAGAACTGTTCCAGGTCAGTATTGGAGAAGTAACATTGCGATGCGGGTTGAGGAGAATAATGGGGAAGTTGCCCTGTGACGATCCATCCAAAATTAGTGTCTCTGGCGACCACGTTAGAGGACAGCTTGCGAACCTGTTTCCGAAGGCAATTCCAAAAGACATTGGCACTAAAGAGTATGTCAATGGGGTTTTGTATGTTAAACAAAGGATCGGCTAACCTTAAATCCGAGGGAATGTTTAACCCTGAAATATCCACCGAGTGACTTGGAGTGTCTTCTCCAATGCTATTGAGAATTAAACAATTAAGTTTAAAAAAGTTGTTTCTATGACAAATATCTCTTATGGTTAGTTTTGAGAATTGTAAAGCTTGCGATTTTGAGCTGTTGATGCCCGACACATTGATAGAAGTGGGGTTTACGGGTAGGCCTAATTTTCTAATTAAGGAATTAGACACAAAATCATGAGTTGCAGCTGAATCTAAAAGGCCGCGTGCACGGACCCAGTTGCCAAAGTTATCCTGAACTTCAATTTGAACAGTAGACAACAATACTTGAGCACTGCGAATGGACTTGGCATTTTGAATATACGATGAGGCATTAGAACTATTAGCACTATCATTTTTAGGAGAAGTGGATGCTGTCGATGACCTTGCCTGATCATGACGATGTAGCAAAGTATGATGAGCCTTTTCACAATGGTAGCAAAGTCTTGTGGACTTGCAATTAGAAGCAGAATGCGTGGGCGCTAGGCAGTTAAAACAATGCTTGTTTTGAGCAACTAATTTTCGTCTGTCGTCGACTGACATTTTTTTAAAGGATTTACAGAGGTATAGGGCATGGGAATCTTTACAAAGTATGCACTTTACAGGTTCGTTTAAACTCTTGCGAGGTTCGCTTTGAGTGTTTAAAACAATAGAGCTAGCAACACGACGTTCACTAGACCTAGTTGGGTAACCAGTAGTGTTTGATTTGAATTTGGATGAGCTGGACCCGGATTTTTGGGTATTAGACGCTGAGCGTTCACTTTTGGGTTTGATGGTCATTAATTCGAATTTGGAACTAGGAGATGAAGGTTCACTTTGATTAGCTAGAGCGGTTAAAAGTTGGCATCTAGCGTTTATGAAAGTAACTAAATGCTCGTAAGTGTAGTCATCTTCTTTAGAAAGTTCAATTTCCCAAGCTTTGAGGGTAGCAGTATCAACTTTAGCAATCACTAAATATATTAGGAAAGTATCCCAATAATTAGTAGGTTGATCTAATTGGGACAGAGCCTTAACGTGAAGTTGTGTAGTGTCAACTAGAGTGCGTAGACTAGTGACGTCATTGTGCTGTGACGCAGGTAGATTGAATAGAGCCTTTATATGGCGTTGAATACGTAACCGTAAATTTCCATATCTTTCCTTTAATAAGTTAAAGGCAATGGAATAATTTTCGGCACGCAGAGGAAGTGCTTCGACCAACTGCAAAGCTTGACCTCGGAGGATAGATCTCAAGTACTGAAACTTGTAAATGACTTGAATGTCTTCATTGTCGTGAACAAGGGAGCAAAATAATTCATAGAAAGAATCCCAAGCAGATTCATCTCCAGAAAAATGGGGTAAATCAATTTTCGGTAAAATAGGTTTGGGCTTGTGAGTACCCTCACGGAAAGAAGTTTGTGGTTCGTGAAGGGAACCGAGAACAGAAGCGTCCTTTTTCTGCTCCTCTTCGAGTTGGCGTATTATTTTGAAAGCAGAACCTATGCCTTCGTAATATTGGTTTTCTACTTCAACTCGATCTTCGGTTTGATTGAGCATGCAAGTTTCTATTTCAGTTTGGATGTTACAATAATTTTCATAAGAACGTTCATAATCTCGTACACGATGTTTCAACAAGTCTAATTGAGCTTCTGAGGGATCTAACTCTTTTATGTACTTTCTAAAACGGGTAATTTGTCCTTTATAGGATGCTCGTTTAGAAGTAAGTTTTTCATCTTTATCCTTGTCAGTAGGAGCCATGTTATAAAGAATAGATTGAAATGTAACTCACGATACTGTGGAACCTTGGAAATGCTGTCAAGCTGGCAGCAGCAAATAAGTAGAAAGAACGGGACACACCAAAGGAGACAGGAGTGGCCTCTTTCCCGTTCACAGGCTTTGCATGATGTAGTTATAGCTGAAAAATTCAAAGCAGATATTAATAATTTGCAGGGTATTGTCAAATGGAAAAAATGACAAATGGACTCTCCCGGGTTTCTGGGACCAATTTTTGGGTAGATTATTGGCTGAGGAATAACCCACCCACCAAGGGAAGATGATTAAGAGAAGGAAGTAGATTTTGGATTGGAGAAAAAGGATAGGAAGATAGGAGGAGAGTCCCACAAAATTGATAAGTTTAACTTTAAATACCCTTAGAAGCAGTTGCCACTGGAAATTAACTCTCTGATACCTAAAGTAGGTACGAGCTTGGTCGAGGCTAACGGGAACCGCAGCTAGGACTTGGGCGGTTTGCAAGAGAGAGGCTTTAGTATATTTCCTCCCAAGCATGTATAAAAGTACTATGGGGAAGGGTGATGGTCTGGCAAGGCTGAGAGCAAACGATTTATTGTATGTCTTCTCAAAGAAATTAGTTTTTGTGAAATGATTCGAAGAATGCCAATAATTCAAATCAAGTTTGGTATTTCCAATTTTCGAAGTTATAGAATTTCTGGAAAAAGAGACCCAGTGCTTCCAGGAAGGATAGTGACGAAAAATTATAACTTGGAAAGTAATCTTGGTAAGTGAACCAATGGTTGCCTTTGGAAATGGCTAAGCCTTTACTCAGCGAGAGGCCGGCTAAAAGCTTAGACAAAAAAAGAAACACTTATCGTTTGGAAAATTGACCATAAGTTTTCGGAGAAGATCTCCACAAGCAGGTAGCTGGCTTAGCGAGCTTTACTTGCCTTACTGGCCAATTAGAATTAGCTATTAAAGCTAAGAGAAGCTTTGAAAAGGTTGCCACTAAGAGTTTTTGCTCAAATGCAACAAGTGGTAAAATCCCTATCGATAGATTTAAGGGCATCGAGTAGGGAGAGCCAAGGAGGACAGGACCTGGTTTAACCTTTGTATTAGAAAAATGAAAAAGAGAAAAAGAACGCTTAATTTATTTAACAATTCAGGAGAAATTAATATTTTTAACAAATAAATATTTTCCAATCTTATTAACAATTTGAGGTCGCAGACCTCCGACAACATTCAGAAATTGCTCCAGGCAAATAACAATTCTTAAGGTTTTAAACCTGGTATTAAAATCTTTTTAAGATTTGAAAAAGGACCAAATGAAATGATTAAAGTTTAAACATTTACAAGAGTACAAGGAGTGTACTATAAGAAATTTCTGAAAGAATATTCTAGAGAGAATAACAACTTTAAAGCTAACTATAAGGAAAACATAAAGCATAAAATAGAAGTTCCTACAACTTCTTATATTTAAACAGGATTACTTTATGAGAATTATACAAAGGAGGGCAGGTCACTTACTGTGAAACCTAAGTAAGTAATCAAAAGGAAGGTTCTAGACTTCCTATGTTTAATTAGGAATCACGAGCCAAATGGGGCAGTTTCCATTTCGTGAGACCTAAAAATAACTCACTCAAGAGTTGAAAATATTGGTTTTCCTGATAATAGAGAAAAACCAATGTAAACTTAAACCGTGTATAAAACACGTAATTATACAGCAATTACTTAATGATAAACAAGAAAAATGGAAGGGCACTTCGCAGAGTGACACCTTATTGAAACAGACCTAAATTGAAAAATTTATTACGGATTGTTAGTAGGAGGTTTAGGAAAGAGAAATAGGGGATTGAGGAAAAATGTTCATGGCCTTATTTAAATATAAACGGACGATCGCGACGCGGTAGAAAAGTTGAGCAAACACTAGTTTTCACTATAGTTCGTTGAAACTTATAAAAAGTTCACTGTAGAAACACGAGAGTTTATGGCAATGAAAGTTGTTTCAATTTGAAAAAAGATGACTAGTTGCACTAGATGAACAAAAGACTATTGCTGGAGAAAATGGTAGATTGCAATCAAATGCGCCATAAAATGTCCAACGGAGGAAGTAAATTCGCTATTTACCTTTAATTCCGAAGTGAGATTCTTCAACTTTAAGTAGTATTTTCACAAGTGAGTGAAGATTTCATAATAGCAGGACTTGTAGATAAAATACAGAATCTAGAAGGTTCCAGAACGATCTCAGTAGAAAAATTGGGGCTAATGTAAATCCAACGGAGGAACTAGCTCGGTGAATTATAGACAGCGGGTATTTAGATAATGTCCCACGTAGTGAGAGGATTTCTCATTTGAATAGCTTAAGAAAAGCTCTTTTTTAGTAAGGTTGGCATATACAAACAAAGACTCAACATGGCAAATCCCACGAAGAATGATTTTTGACTCAAAATAAGCAATCGCACACTGTCTATAAAACATCTTTAAAAGCACGTGAAAGTTAAAACCATGAAGATGAGGTTAAAACTTTAAGATGGTACTTATCTTGATTTCATGTAGAAGATGAAGTTCCCCTTGACGATAACTACTTTGCCAACATGGCGTAGAAGAGAGTTTGCCTCTTGGGTTGAGGAGACTAGCTCGAGAGGAGCTTTGACTGACCGAGTCAACTGCCGATTGCGAAGTGAGACCAGCTCATCGAAGCACAGAGGGTCCAAGGAAGGGAAAAGAGTGGGGGTAGGAGACAAAAGGTATACATATCAGCATAACCAACTTATCAAACATAAATGTTCTTCTTGATGAATGGTCTTCAAAGAGTTGATGGTAGGCGATATTAGCGCAGCATGTCGAGTGAAACAGTAGACGTAGTCCTCTTGCTCAAGGAGAAAATAGCTGGCGATGGTAACAAGATCTGGTGGCCAGATGGATATGTAAGTCCTCTCGCACCAGGAGAAATTGAGTAGCTTCAGAGATTCGCTGCTAGATGACGCTAGGTGGGTCACAGAAGTTATATATCTAGAACAGACTTATGAAGACATAAGAGATTTGCCCATCAAGGAGAAAACAGAAGATCACTGTTGGTGTTTGACAAAGAGGAAGGAAGAAATGAACATGCAAATAGCAATAGACTTGATTCTCTCGTACTGTGTATTCAAAGAATACACCACTCTGGTGACAACTTGACAATAACACGCTCTAGATGTAGCCTATTACTCGTGGGTGATAAAAAAAATTGATATGCCTTTATTGCACGGTATTCTTATGGGAATGACGCAATGTTTTGAGCACTAGCGCAGGACTTACTCGTAACTTCACTTCCTGGCCGTTGGGGCTTCTTATTACTCCTTGCTTGGCCCCCTTCTGTCCCTGCTGCACTCTTGAGGCGGCAACACGAAGTTCGCCTAAGGGCTTCTCCTTATTACTCCTCGCCTGGGCCCCTTCGGTCCCTGCTGCACTCTTGTGGCGGCAACACGAAGTTCGCCTAAGAGCTTCTCCTTATTACTCCTCGCCTGGGCCCCTTCGGTCCCTGCTGCACTCTCGTGGTGACAACACGAAGTTCGCCTAAGAGCTTCTCCTTATTACTCCTTGCTTGGGCCCCTTCGGTCCCTGCTGCACTCTTGTGGCGGCAACACGAAGTTCGCCTAAGGTCTTCTCCTTATTACTCCTTGCCTGGGCCCCTTCGGTCCCTGCTGCACTCTTGAGGCGGCAACACGAAGTTCGCCTAAGGGCTTCTCCTTATTACTCCTTGCCTGGGCCCCTTCGGTCCCTGCTGCACTCTTGTGGTGGCAACACGAAGTTCGCCTAAGGAATTCTCCTTATTACTCCTTGCCTGGGCCCCTTCGGTCCCTGCTGCACTCTTGTGGCGGCAACACTAAGTTCGCCTAAGGTCTTCTCCTTATTACTCCTTGCTTGGACCCCTTCTGTCCCTGCTGCACTCTTGTGGCGGCAACACGAAGTTCGCCTAAGGGCTTCTCCTTATTACTCCTTGCCTGGGCCCCTTCGGTCCCTGCTGCACTCTTGTGGCGGCAACCCGAAGTTCGCCTAAGGTCTTCTCCTTATTACTCCTTGCCTGGGCCCCTTCGGTCCCTGCTGCACTCTTGTGGCGGCAACACGAAGTTCGCCTAAGGTCTTCTCCTTATTACTCCTTGCCTGGGCCCCTTCGGTCCCTGCTGCACTCTTGAGGCGGCAACACGAAGTTCGCCTAAGGGCTTCTCCTTATTACTCCTTGCCTGGGCCCCTTCGGTCCCTGCTGCACTCTTGTGGCGGCAACACGAAGTTCGCCTAAGGGCTTCTCCTTATTACTCCTCGCCTGGGCCTCTTCGGTCCCTGCTGCACTCTTGTGGCGGCAACACGAAGTTCGCCTAAGGTCTTCTCCTTATTACTCCTCGCCTGGACCCCTTCGGTCCCTGCTGCACTCTTGTGGCGACAACACGAAGTTCGCCTAAGGTCTTCTCCTTATTACTCCTCGCCTGGGCCCCTTCGGTCCCTGCTGCACTCTTGTGGCGGCAACACGAAGTTCGCCTAAGGGCTTCTCCTTATTATTCCTCGCCTGGGCCCCTTCGGTCCCTGCTGCACTCTTGTGGCGGCAACACGAAGTTCGCCTAAGAGCTTCTCCTTATTACTCCTCGCCTGGGCCCCTTCGGTCCCTGCTGCACTCTTGTGGCGGCAACACGAAGTTCGCCTAGAACATTCCCATTCTGTCAATTTATAACTTTACTAGCATTACCCGTCGCGGATTTGCCCGCGAATATTCTAGTTGTAAAGAGTACACTTAGCAAAATCTCGAACTGATTTATCCTTGGTATGAATAATCAGACTTTATCACTTCAGCTACTGGTGCAGTGGTTAGGGGTTTGTCATTCCTTCATAGGTTTATCAGAGCGAAGTTAGTTTTCTGGGAATATCACAGACACTGGTAATTTAAGGGCCTTTAAATTTGGTTTTCGGAGACCCTTTATAGTCGGGTGAAAAACATCTTTCGTACCACACTCACCCGTGAAAATTGCACGAAATAAATCTAGAGTGCCCCTTGACCTCCTTAAGCGCATTATACTGTATGTATTGATGAATTTTACAGCTTAATTTGGTTCAGTGATAACCTTATAACCGTCTGGAAACATTCACAGTAATGTATTAATTGGAATTGCATTGCGTCTTACAGAAATAGATGGACCTGTGAGATTCTGTTACCATGGTTACCGTGTTGCATTCTTTCATTTTTTCATTGTAAATATACATTTTTTAAGGTATTTATTCATTTATTTATTTAATTGTGAGGCATTTAAAGAGTAAGTGAGTGCATTTCCCTTATGCATTGGGTTATGTTGAACCTGTAGGTACCCCATATGTGTAGTTTGTTGTCAATGGGACCTTATTTTCGGTACAAAACTGGAATGGGACCTTAGCAGAATAATATAGGGAGGGATTTCTCTTAGCAAGATGTGCGTTTTTCCATGGAAATGTAGCTTATATAATAGTTGTAGAAGACCTATGAAAGGCACGGTAATAATATTAAAATCGTTATAGCTTTGGCTCCTCAAACTCTATGTCCTCCCTTAAGCTGATTAAAGTTGAACCTTCGTTGTAAACAGCAGGTTATTAATATTTATATAATGTCGGGGAATAGAGAGCGCGAAATGATTTCGCGAAGAAAGCTGGACTTTATAATATCAACACAATTGTTAATTTTCGAGCATTTACACATTTTTCTTCTTCTCCTTCGAGTGCCTCGTCCTCCAAAAACATTAGCGATCAGTAGCATGATCTGCTGTTTGTCCATAGTCGTTCTAAACAGTGTCACTGTATTAAGTCCGAACCACTGGCTTAAGTTATTTAACCAGGATATTCGTCTGCGTCCTGGACCCCTAATGCCATCAATCTTCCCTTGGATAATTAATTGCAAGAGGTGGTATTTGTTGTTGCGCATGAAATGACCAAAGTACTCTAGTTATCTCCTTACGATGATGCTGAGAATTTCCAAGTCTTTGTTCATACGCCGTAGTACTTCCACATTTGTGACTTTAGTTGTCCATGATATCCTTAAAATCCTGCGATACGTCCACATTTACACATTGATAAGTGCAAACTGTACGTTTCAAATGCCAAATAGATTTACCACGAAAGATTATATACAGTATATAGGAGGTTTTGAAATTTTTAGACCGTATATTAGCCTTCAGTCCGGGCACCCTCCACCCCCACCCCAACACATAAAATTTTGACTCAGCTCATCCCCTTTCAGGAGCAAGAGCTTGTTACGCCACTGCGGTCAGGTTACAGGAATTTTGCCCTGAAGAGAATCTTTAATGTGCCAGTAGATCTACTGACAAGGGTCTATCGCATTGTCAACTCACTGCGTCTGTTCTCGATTTCACAAGCTTGGGCACAGTAGCATCGATGCTGCCAGCTACGCTGGGTTAAGAGACAAAGACAGATAACCGACTGACAATTATTGGGAACAGGAGGATTTCAAATAATAAAAGAATCCAGAGAGAGAAAGATGTAATGGCGCTCAAGCTAGACACATCAGCACATCCTCTTGATCGCTACGTACCAAGTTTTTAACGAGATTTAAAGTTTAATGATGACCAGTTGTGGATTGGCCAACCACTTCAGCCTGGTTTAGCTAACGATGTGTAGCTGGGGACTCAGGCAGAGCTATTCGTTTTGAACTTTCTGCGTACAGAGTGGAAGTTTACTCTAAAGATAATATAATAATAATAATAATAATATTAATAATAATAATAATAATATATGTACCTTCGTTGACTTCAAGAAGGCATATGAACACATTGACCGTCAGTCATTGTTCAACATCTTACACGAGCAAGGTTTGGATAGCAAGACCTTGCGATTGATCAAACAGACACTGACAGACACGACATCAAAAGTGAAATTCATGGGGGAAATCTCAGAACCATTTCAGATCAATACAGGTGTTCGCCAAGGTGACGGACGGGCTCTCTCCGCTCCTCTTCAACCTAGTGCTGAACAAAGTTATCAAGGAATGGGAGAAAGAGCTGAGACTTCAAGGTTACTGGAGGCCAGTGCGAGTAGGACGACCAAAGGACGAACTGGAGGTTGGATGTCTAGCCTTCGCGGATGATCTGGCTCTACTCTCAGATAACGAAACCTCATCAATCAGACAGAGAGAAGCACTCCAAGAGTACGCCGAAAAAGTAGGACTACAGATCTCGTTCCAAAAGACAGAGTTTTTCTGTACGAAATTCGACATACAGAATTTAAACACGAAATATGGCAAGATCAATAGAGTCGCCCACTTTAAATACCTAGGTGAAGTGCTTGAAGCGACGGGAAAAGAGAAAATCGCGCAGAACACTAGGTTAATGAAAATGAAGAGAGCCTTATACAAGACACAGAGTGTCTACAACAAAAAATGTCTGTCCACATTCACTAAACTTCGTCATTACAACTCGGTTATTAAACCTGAGGTGCTTTATGCTAGTGGGACGTTGACGTTACACACTAAGGGCGACTTGGAAAAAATCCTCACAGAGGAAAGAAAAATAATAAGGAAAATAATTGGACCAAAACACACAGATGAAGGATACAGGCTTCACTCCAGAGACACCACAGATAAATTGTCCAACCTCGCAGCAGACATCAGAAAGAGGCGACTAAAATTTTACGGCCACATCAGCAGACTCCCACAAACCAGACTCACCAACAAAATTCTTAGATACATACAGCGGCTCATGATTACTACACCCTGGATGATGCAAGTCAAAATTGATCTAGTAAAAGCACAGGTCGACCCAGAAGACGTCATAGACAAAAGCGTATTTAGACACAAAGTATACAAGTGGGAAGTGTTGTCAGAGAGAGAGAGCTGCACCTACAGCCCAAAGACCAAAGTGGACCGAAGAAAGGAAGAGGGCCTTTAGTGCACGAATGAAAGAGTACTGGAAAGACAGGAAGAACAAAAAGTCATGATTGCTTCGCGTGGTCTAATAGGCCTGTAACGTGTAAAATAAAAAATAAAAAAATAATAATAATAACAATAATAATCCGTAAAAGACGGGCACGATTTTATGGCCACCTCAGACGAATGGATGGCAACAGGTTGACAAAGAAGATATTTTTCTTTTTTTTTATTCCAACCACAAAACTACGATACCCTGGATTAGAAACTTCAAAGGTGACTTCCAAATGCTCCAAATCAATCCCGACGACGGATTGGACAGGGATCTCTTCCGCCAAAAGATAGTGACGAACGGGCTTAACAGAGTCTTGCCTCCGAAAAGAAAACATGGTGCCCCTTGGACAGACGAACGCGAGCAGGCTCATTCCTAAAGGACGAGGGAATTCTGGGACCAAAAGAAAGCCAAATGTGACAAGACTTACCATGGTCTTAGATGGCCCTACCGAATTATATATATAAGATGCGTTCAAAAATTAACGAGCCGGAGGATACCTTTCCTGCACTCGTGTGGATGGCCTTGCCTTTTTTGGGTGGTGGTGACCCTGGATGCTTCCACTGAAAGCTTTGTCGTTTGAATTCTGGTTCGAAGTGATGACACCATGTCTCATCTCCAGCCACCACTCGTGCCAGGAACCCATTTCCTTCCCTCGCATAGTGCTGCAGATGACCAAGACAGAGGGCCATTCGACATGCTTCCTGGTGTGGTAGAGGACTGTGGGGCACCCATTGGGCGCACACTTTGCGCAAGTGCAGTCGTTCCTTCATGTTGGTGTGCACACTTCCGACGCTCAATCCGACCACTGCGGCTATGGCGTTCACTGTCACTCGGTAGTCCTGGGTAATGAGTGCATCAACCAGCTGGACGTTGTCATCGGTAATGCAAAGGAGTGTCCCAGACCGGGCATCAACGGCTAACGACACCCGTCCTACCCTGAAGCGCTTGCGCCACGCCTCGACCCTTGCAAGGGACATGCAGTGTTCGCCGTACACTTGTGACATTCAGCGATGTATGTCCGTTCCCCCTACTCCTTCCGCTGTCAGAAACCGAACAACACCTCTTTGCTCTTCGTTTGACGCCTCCATGTCACTGTTTGCAATGCGACTGGCAGTGTTGGACGATTGATGCATGCTGCTGCTCGCTTTGTATCGTCACGTGACGTACACGCTTGCCCTTTAGCGACGGACTGTTACCTTCCACGCTCTGGTAGGAACCACACCTCGTTACACACGCCACGAATAGCCGAAGTCGTTACCGGTTTCCGCATATCAGCCTCCGGCTCGTTACTTTTTGAACGCACCTTATAATAGTAATAATAAAATTAGTGACGAAGTCATTACTACACGGTTATTAAACCTGAGGTGCTTAATGCCAGTGAGACATTGACGTTACACACTGAGGGCGACTTGGAAAAAATCCTCACAGAGGAAAGGAAAATAATCAGGAAAATTATTGGACCAAAGCACACAGATGAAGGATACATGATTCACTCCAGAGACACCATAGAGAAATTGTCCAACCTCGCACCAGACATTAGAAAGAGGCGACTAACATTTTACGACCACATCAGCAGACTCCCACAAACCAGACTCACCAACAAATCTCTTAGATACTTAGGCTACAGTGGCTGAAACCTACTACAACCTGGATGATGCAAGTTAAAATTGATCTGGAAAAAGCACTAGTCGACCCAGAATACGTCACAGACAAAAGCGTCTTTCGACACAAGGTGTACAAGTGGGAAGTGATGTCAGCACCTACAGCCCAAAGACCAAAGTGGACAGAAGAAAGAAGAGGGCCTTTAGCGCACGAATGAGTACATGCTAGTCATGATTGCTTCGTGTGGTCTAATAGGTCTGTACCGTGTGAAATAAATAATGATATTATTATTAATAACTAGCAGTACCGACAGTAGTGGCTACGCTGGCTAAAGCGCAGCATTAGGTCATGGGGCCAAGCTCTCTGCTGACTTGGTAGACGCGTGGGTTCGAGCCCCACCGTCGGCCGTCCTTGAAATGGTTTTCCGTGGTTTCCCATTTTCAACACCAGGCAAATGCTGGGACGGTACCTTCTGACAGGCCACGGCCGCTTCCTTCCACATCCTTGCCCAGTTTCATTCACCGTCATTCATTTCATCTCTCATTAACTCCTCTCATGAGGTTGGCGTCAGGAAGGGCATCCGGCCGTAAAAACCATCGCCACAAAGACTTCCATCGCATCTCATCCCCGACCCCGTTGGAAAAAACGGGAATAATAAGGGGTAGACATACATACATTATTAATAACTAGCAGTAGTACCCGGCTTCGCCCGGTGGAATGATGATAATATCTCAAAGTCTCCTCAGAAATATAATGGACTTAACATCTAGGTCATTTGCCCCCTAAGACAATGAGGGCGTAATATCTAGGTCATTTACCCCTTTGATAAGGATGATAATGAAAACTACTGTTGAATTGACACGTCAAACTTACAAACTACCGTAATAGAAATACATATTTCAAAATTCACGGCGAGGAAAACTTATTGTGTGTGGTGATTAATGGTGTAATGGGCGTAACATCTAGGTCATTTGCCCTTATGATGAGGATGATAAGGGAAACTACTACTTGTATTGAATTGACACTTCAACTTATAATGTACACAATGTACTGTAATAAAAATAAATACAGGGTGATTCTCTATGTAGTTTACAACTTCAATAATGTGTAATAATTTATTGGAACCACTTACAGACTTGGTTTATATATCATTACATAGCTAAACACTTCAAGTTTTTTTTGACAAATCCATTACGGCTCAATGTGAGCACCATTTGTCATCCTGGACACATCCCAACGGAAGTTGATTTCTCGCCACGTATGAACCAGCATTTCCGGGGTAACAGAGGCGATGGCTGTTGTGACGCGATGCGATGTCTCCGTTCATCAAGATTTGCAGGCAGGGGAGGTATGTACACCCTATCTTTCACAAAGCCCCACAGAAAGAAGTCCAGTGGTGTGTAATCAGAGGACCGTGGCGGCCAGGTAATTGTTTCTCTCGAAACAGCGCAGAAAACGTTCACTTTGGGGCTGTCACGTGGTGCCCATGTGGTTTTTCCATGCCCCAAATACGACAATTGTGTTGACTCGGCCAGAAAGGTGCAACGTTGATTCATCGCTGAAGACCACATTGTTCAAGAATGACTCATCACGGCTGATGCGATCCATCATTTCAACACAGAATTCATGTCGGGTATGTTTATCCGCTTCACTTAGTGCTTGAACCAAGGGCAATCGGTATACTTTCTTGGCCAAATGTCGACGCAACATCCGCCAAACAGTGGTGTGAGGGATACCAGTTTCGATTTTTCCGGACTGCGGACGAACCTCTCCCTAACTATTTCCACCACATCGCCAGTCACAGGTGCGCATCCTGGCGACTTTGTGTGTAGCACAGAACAACCTGTTTCGGTAAATGTCTGGTGCCATTTGTACACTGTTGGTCTGCTGGGTGGATCTTTGCCAAATTCTGTGTGAAACCTCCGCTGTACACTCGTTGCTGACTTGGTTTCTTCAAACCAGAACACGCACTTCGCTCTTTCCACTCCAGTGAAAGACGCCATTTCCAACAAGTGACAGGTGGCGCGCGTGGCGGACAACTGTGCAATTACAAACTACGTGAGTCAAAACTTGAGGTGTTTTGCAATATAATAACATATAAACCAAGTCTGTAAGTGGTTCCAATAAATAATTACACACTGTTGAAGTTGTAAACTACATAGAGAATCACCCTGTATTTTAAAAATCACAGTCGAGAAAGACTTTATGCAGCGGTGATTAGTGGTATGATGCGAGTAACATCTAGGTCATGGCGTACTGCTCGGCAAAGAATATGGGTCCAAGCTGCACGAACCTGAGATGATCGCAGATGATGACGAAATATGATGACACACGTTCGGGGTTCCCCGTCGTATTTAGATTGGCCGGGGAATCCCTCACTCTTTCACAACACCACAGTGGCTTGAGCAACGGCCCTGTGCTGGCATCAGCATAGACAGCAGATGACACGGCGGGCTCGGAAAAGCCCTCTCATGTCACTTCGCGATGAATCAGCAAGCTATCCTCACAACTGCCCCCCAGGGTCTCACAACTTGTGGGACGTGGGTTGGCGACCACGGGACCCCAGCTGAGTCTGGCATCGCTTCTACTTCCTGGTGCCGGGCTCCTTTCAGTTCTCTTTCCTGTCGTCCTCCCTTGTTCTCTTCCGACCCCGACTGTAATAGGGTGTCCGCGGGCTAGGGAGTCTTTCAATTTCCCGCCTTAATTGGCCGTTGTCTCATATTTCCTGATGCCCTCATTCTTCGAGGGGTCTGTCTTCTTTTCCTTTTCATAATATCTCCTGTCTTCTGCTCAAGGCCCTCAAAGAGGCAGGGTGTGTGTAGCCCCACCACTTCTGGTACACCCTCAAGGTCTAGTTAGTTAGTTATTGTTGTTTTAAGGGACGGAACTACGAGGTCATCTGCCCCCTCAAGGACTTATGGCTGGTGAGTTAGGAAGCTGGCTACCCCGAGGGATTCCTGAGCTAAATGCAGTGAATGTAGTGGTATGTCAGAAATTTCAAGTGGACAGTGTTACTCATCGAATTGCAAAGGGTAAGTATGTAAAATTTGGTTCAGATCGGTGAAACCGTGTAGATTTGTGCCAAAGGGCCTAAATGCAGAAAATAGATTGGTCTGTCCGAAATTTCATGTCGACAGTGCTGTGCCCAACTCTAGGAATGGGTATTCCAAGATTCAGACACCTAGATATCAAGGGAAAGGCTACAGCCGCTTTTGAAAGTTGAGATATTTGAATATCGCGCTCCATTGCTTCTAGAAGCAATTGGAAATTTTATGCAGCTAAGAGCATGTCAAGTGACGTAGCGAGTAATAGCAGGGGTCGAGACTATTTATTGATTAAATAGTTAGCCATGGAGTAGAGACTTAAGACTTGGATCAGATTACTGGCACGGCCAAATGAAAGAGAATGCACTTAGTATCAAGTAAATCGGACCAGGGATACCAGAGATATGAGGATTTCCAGATTTCAGCTGATTCAGCGTGACCCTGACCGTTTTGAATAAAAGCCGGCCGGCTCAAGCAACTTCAGCTCACTTCGAAACAAGCACTTGCCTAACAAGGTGCTGCTACGCTGAGCCAAGGCACATGGTTGCCGGATCTACGCCGAAGTTATCTTCAAAATTGTGATAGTCACAAAAGTGCTGCGATACATGTGGAACTTAGTAAGTTTACGACAGAGAGAATCACTAAGGTGATTGATATTTTTCTACGGACACTGGTGAAATACTTTATTTCTTTATAGACATATGCTAGACTTTGTCTAGAAAGTACTTGGTCACAGTCCAGTAATAATCTAATACTTGGATATTTTAGTCCATTTCAGTCAGTTTCATATTTGTAACTTGATAACCACTTCGATCTTTCAGTATATTGAAGGCCAGTCTATCACGGTGTTGTTCATTAGCCGACAAAGGGAAACTATATGTTGCTTCGCGCATGATAGAGGGTGATAAGCCATGCCCAGGGTACGATCTTCAGAACAGCCGTTGATTGGTTTAGACTGTCAGTGTTTTCTTGTACTGAAAAGATTACCGTGAGTTATGTTACAACTGACATATTTGAGAATAGATCATTTAGATCTGACCCCATTTAAGCGAACGGCTATGGTTTTAACAGGAGCCAATATTAAAATGGATCAACAGTTACTTCAAACGTCAAGAGATATTACCACTATGTCTTGTTAGACAGATTGTGGGTATATAATGGCGGCCGATACAAGGATTGGACGTGCGTGTCCGACAGGGCATGTTTCTGAATAAATCTGGTACAGACCAGGTTCACTACGCTTCAAGACCAACGAGAAATGTAAGCCACATTTTGACTTTATATTATGCCTAGCTAATTGGAACAAACTCAATTTTCTGCAGATGACCAACACATTTATTTTTCTTCGTATTTAAATCTTGCAATGATTTACGCAAGACATATTAGAGTTATTCTGAGTATTTTCAGCACTCAGAACAGTTTAGGATCGATGACCACGCATAACGAGGATTTATTTGAATATTTCATATTTTTGGGTAGTCACGGAAAACCGTCGATGTAACTGTAAAAGTTAAATTATTTTTTGTTGAGGAATGGATATTTTATCCATATTCGAAGATTCGAACATGTGGATTCTCACATAATGAAATAATAATTAAATATATTTAAAATAATATAACTAATAATAATAATAATCCACTAATAATAATAATGATTTTCATAACTTTTCTAAATATTTTTTGGATCTTATATTTTCTAATAATCACATTTATTGAGAGAGAGCCTATCAAGTAGTTTAATCATTTCTAGTTTGGAACAGGTGATTTTCCGAAGGAGAGTGGTTAGCGCAAGCCCGCATTCAACCAACATTACAGTTCTGGTTGAACAGTTGATATTTGCAATGAGCAAAGTATATTTTTCAGATAACACGGAGAGGCATGAAACGGGAAGCAAATGATAATTGTATCAATTAGGATATCTTTGTATTTATATAAAATCATGACGTAGATACACATTCGAAAGTGAAATAAAGAATATCATAAGTATGGTAACTTCACGGGTTGAACTGAATGGTAAAATAAAATAAACTTGTAAGTTTATAAATCTTCCAGTGTTGATAACAAGCAGAGGCTTGACTTATTGTATAAATTTTGGGAAGAAAATTTATGTGTGTGGAGTAGTTGAAATGCCATTCCCAGGTGCGCATGTTTAAGTCGCAGGAATGAGGAGGTTTTTATTGGAGCATCAATCAAATAGCAGGTTCGATGGCTCAGGTTTATAGAAGGAGTATTGGAACTACACATGGCGTCGTATGAATGACCCGAAGGTTATTTCTTAAAAACCATCAGTTCTTATTTCAACCTTGTTTACGGATTCCATTAAGATTTTGATTTTGCTAGAACCCGGATTTGTCATGATAGTATTTTATTCTTCTTTAGAGGAAGACCTTTGCCGTTGTTGTTGGAATATTGTGTTCTTATAAAAATAATAGAATGGGCCACTGCCAATTAAAAATAATTCTATAACCACGAATAATTTGAAGGATGTTTTCAATCCTAGTGCCATGAACTAAATGAATTTATTATGAAGCTACAATTCTTATTTCTGCATTCTGTCGAAGAATTGCAAGTTGTGAAAGTTACTAAAATGGCCACAAATATAAATATATTTTTCTTAATAATGATTCCAAGTGGAAAATTGAATAGTTGAATGGTCCAACAATTTATTGATCAAGTTGATGATTCAGAAATCATATATTTTGTTAGGAACTTGAAGTTCATAATCGAGTCACTTCTCGAAACGTTTAATGTCAGAAGAACAATTAATTTTGTTGTGCTTCGCACAGTTCTTCGATGCTATGCTCAAGGTCAAATACTTTTCACATGTTATTAATATGTGTAAATAATTTGTGGTGATTCAGAGATAATAATATTTTTGACAATATATTTTTGAAACTGGAAAAATAAGTGAAAGTTAAAAATTCTATGAACATTTATTCTACGAGTGTTAACATTATGTAAAAATTCAAACAGTGAACTACAGTATTTCCAGTAAAGACAATTAAATTTGAACTGGATTTAATCATGAAGAATGAATATAATTTTGGAACACAGTCTACAGGACTAATAATCAGACTTGTGTTTCCAAAGATAATCATCCAATGTGTTGGGAAAATTTCTGTATATTGTGTAAATAGGATGTGGGTCGCCACACGTGAATGATGCTGCTTTGAGCATTTTTACAGTCAATTTTAAATTCAAAATAAAATGAGATAATTTTACATGATGTTTTATGCCCAGTTGAATCTCCTTCTATCCTTATTGTTGCATTGAGCTAAAAATCAGTAAAGCATTTTTTCATTTGATGTCGTTTTTGCGATTAGCTTTAACCCATCTGGCGCCCCGGGATATTTTGACTCTCGTGCTGACTGATTCTTGGTAAAATGCATATGTGGTCGTGCGGACTCCGGTCTAAACGGGCACATAAAATAAGATAGAGAGAGAAATGGCTTCGAACGTGGGTCTCGAGTTAGACACGGTCAATCGCATGCCGATTTAAATTGTGATAATTTTTACATAGATATTTTGGAAGTTGAGAGATGTCTGGTTTGGATGAATAAATTAGTAGGAAACCCAATTAGTGGGGAAAATTAAAAATTTAACTGGGTTAATAATTAGAATGGGTTTGATTATTTTTGATAATGGCTTAACCATTAGGGCGTCAAGTAAATTCAGTAGTAAACGTTCGATGACTGGACATACGCATTATTAGAATCCAGGTGGAGGATATTTGAGAACTTGCATATTTTTCTTGTGATATTGTGGTAAATGTAACTCGTAAAGGTAGAGAATTTTGTTTTTCCATCACGTCGACATTAGGACAAATCTCATTTTATTAGAGTGTTCCAATTAGCTATTCATATTTCTTGTTCTAGTTTTAATCTTGTGTCTGCCATCATGTATACCCCTAAGTTTTGAATAATAATTGAAAATTATGGAAGAGATGATGAGGATGATGAGGAGTTTGGAAGAGAGTTCCAAAGAAGCTGGACTGCGTGTAGCAGCCATTATAAAAGAAAATACTGAGGCTTTGGAAAGGAAACTTAAAGAAAATTCTGATAAACTTAAGGAAAGTTTAAACGATAAACTTAAAGAAAATTCTGATTCTTTAGAAAATAAACTTAAAGAAAGTTTAAACGATAAACTTAAAGAAAATTCTGATTCTTTAGAAAATAAACTTAAAGAAAATTCTGATTCTTTAGAAAATAAACTTAAAGAAAATTCTGATTCTTTCGAAAATAAACTGAAAGAAAATTTAAATGATAAACTTAAAGAAAGTTCCGATTTGTTAGAAAGCAGGTTAAAATGTAACTTGAAAGAAAATTTAAATAGTAAATTTAATTCTATGGAAAATAAATTTAAAGAGAATTCCGAAATTTTGAAAATGTCGCTTGAGAGTAAAATGACTAAATTATGCGAAAAAACACATGAGCTCGAAACTTCATTAGCCACTAACGCAAGTTTAATGGACGATAAATTTCGCGATGCCGATCTAAGATCCCAAAGCTTAGCTGATAGGATAGAACATGGTCTTAGGAAAGTTGGTGAAGACATGATCAACCTAGAAGTCAGAGTGAAGAAAGAGAGAAATGAGATGGGAATTCTAGTTGTTCAACGTCTGACAGAACAATTCAAAGAACTCGTAATGGGAGAAATAAGAGAAGGTGTGATTAATGAATTACAAACTGAAATTAAAACCACAGTTATCGGTGAAATTAAAGACACACTCAAGCTGGAGAACCAAGAGGGAGTCAAGGAAATTAGGGAATCTTTGTCATCCCATATTCAAGTAATTTCCAAAGATATCCAAGCAACTCAGAAGAACATATCAGATATGACAGGGTCGTTTGAAAGTCACGAGGCTGTTATGAGCCAGATATCCACTGATGTCAAGGAGAACTGTAAGGAAACCGAAGCAATTAGAAAAAAGGTAGAAGAAAACCATAAGGAACTTGAGGCTATGAAAACCCAAATCAAGGACGAGAAACAGTCTGACCATCTGTTGAAAATGTCAAGTGTGAGGGGAGAAGAACAGATACAGATAAATCTAGGAGCAGCTAGAGAAACTGATAGTCAAAGACAGGATGAGGTCAGGACAGTATTTCAATCCAACCCCATAACTGTATTCAAGAATGTAGAGGTTAAGCCTTCTAAATTTTCAGGGCGAGATTCTGTGACACCCGTAGAATTTTTGAGAGAAGCAGGTGATTACCTAAAAGATTCCAAGATCCCTAAGGAAAGACAGATCCGAGTGATAGGGAAATTTTTGGAAGGTCCTGCACTTCTTTGGTTTAGAGCTTTTAGGTCCACTCTCACCAATTTTGAGGAGTTTTCCCGTGGGTTATTAAAAAAGTTTTGGTCCCCGCAAACCCAACAGCAAGTCAGAGCATAATTATATTCAAAGAGATTCTCGACGTCACAGCCTACTCGATACTCTACGTATTTTTCTGGACAGCTTTCTAAACTACAACATTTAGATCCGCCGATGCCAGATAATGAATTAATTACCGCATTGATACGTCAGTTTCCAGCAGACGTCCAAAGAACTTTGATCGCTGCTGACATTTATAATATGGAGCAATTTGACGAGATATTGCAGAAACTTGATCATACGAACGCTCAATTCTTCCATCAGAAGGGAGTAAAGAATAACAACGCTGTGTACGCTGTTATGGCCGAAAGTTATTCCCAAACACCTCGAGAGATTCGAGAGGGGAGAGAAGAGAAAACGCCGAGGGAAGAGCCCGATAAAAGAGGATGGAATCAGTACAGTAACAGATACAGTTACAAGCCTTATGCGAGACCGGATGGTGGATATCGATATAATACTCGATGGAGAAGGCCAAGGGATAATCAAGGAAGGTACCATGAAAGGAGGTACTTTGGTAGAAACAACAACTATAATAACAGAGGGAATGTGAATTCTCGTCAGTCCAATGAAGAGTTCAATAAGGAGACGAGGAAGAACTTAGAAGAAAGACACCAAGAAAACTTGCAGTTCTTGGAAAAGAAGCACAATGAACCAGGTCCATCGGGAACACAACAATCCCGGGGGAATGGTAACGAAAAAAAAACTTCGAATTCACAGTAGAAGATAGAATTTTAAATACTTTCACTTCCAGAATTATTAAATGGCAAGTGGAGGATGATGACTTAATTCAACATAATGATGAACGGAAGGAAATGGGTACAAGAATTAGAATGCCAATCATATCATGCAAAGTATTCGGTATGCCTGTCGATACTTTAATTGATACTGGGGCTATGCTTTGTCTTGTGAGTGAGAAGCTTTATATTCTGTGGAAGCTCAAAGAGAATTTAGAGGAGATTCCAGTATCAGGAATTAAGATCCAAGGAATAATACCCAACAGAATATCTCTGTGTAAAACACAATTATACTTATGTGTTACTATAGGAGGACATGATTTCCGTCATGTGTGTGTAGTTATGAAGGACATGGCTTTTGACATGATATTGGGAGCGGATTTCATTCAGAAATATCAAGCAGTGATAGACATGAAGAGAGAGACGATCAGATTCAAGAATACCGAAGAGATAAACTTCGAGGGAAAAGAAGAGGAAGACATCGAGGGAGATGCTCAATGGTCTCTGATTTTTCATGAAGCTGAAGGAAGAGAGTTCTACACTGAGAAGGAGTCCCCAGAGCTAGGAAAAATTTTGGAAGAGTATCACGATATTTTTGATATTAAACCTGGTGAAATTAAAGATTTTGAATATCGTATTGTGGAAGTAAACGACAATCGAAGCTATGAGATCGCCAATACACGAACTGGTAACATTTGAAGATTTATTATTCAAGAACCAGATGATTTAATGTGTAGATAGGAAAAATAAAAAAAAACAATTTTTATTTTTTGCTAGGTGTGGGGTGGATGTGCCCAACTCTAGGAATGGGTATTCCAAGATTCAGACAACTAGATATCAAGGGAAAGGCTACATCCCCTTTTGAATGTTGAGATATTTGAATATCGCGCTCCATTGCTTCTAGAAGCAATTGGAAATTTTATGCAGCTAAGAGCATGTCAAGTGACGTAGCGAGTAATAGCAGAGGTCGAGACTATTTATTGATTAAATAGTTAGCCATGGAGTAGAGACTTGAGACTTGGATCAGATTACTGGCACGGCCAAATGAAAGAGAATGCACTTAGTATCAAGTAAATCGGACCAGGGATACCAGATATATGAGGATTTCCAGATTTCAGCTGATTCAGCGTGACCCTGACCGTTTTGAATAAAAGCCGGCCGGCTCAAGCAACTTCAGCTCACTTCGAAACAAGCACTTGCCTAGCAAGGTGCTGCTACGCTGAGCCAAGGCACATGGTTGCCGGATCTACGCAGAAGTTATCTTCAAAATTGTGATAGTCACAAAAGTGCTGCGATACATGTGGAACTTAGTAAGTTTACGACAGAGAGAATCACTAAGGTGATTGATATTTTTCTACGGACACTGGTGAAATACTTTATTTCTTTATAGACATATGCTAGACTTTGTCTAGAAAGTACTTGGTCACAGTCCAGTAATAATCTAATACTTGGATATTTTAGTCCATTTCAGTCAGTTTCATATTTGTAACTTGATAACCACTTCGATCTTTCAGTATATTGAAGGCCAGTCTATCACGGTGTTGTTCATTAGCCGACAAAGGGAAACTATATGTTGCTTCGCGCATGATAGATGGTGATAAGCCATGCCCAGGGAACGATCTTCAGAACAGCCGTTGATTGGTTTAGACTGTCAGTGTTTTCTTGTACTGAAAAGATTACCGTGAGTTATGTTACAACTGACATATTTGAGAATAGATCATTTAGATCTGACCCCATTTAAGCGAACGGCTATGGTTTTAACAGGAGCCAATATTAAAATGGATCAACAGTTACTTCAAACGTCAAGAGATATTACCACTATGTCTTGTTAGACAGATTGTGGGTATATAATGGCGGCCGATACAAGGATTGGACGTGCGTGTCCGACAGGGCATGTTTCTGAATAAATCTGGTACAGATCAGGTTCACTACGCTTCAAGACCAACGAGAAATGTAAGCCACATTTTGACTTTATATTATGCCTAGCTAATTGGAACAAACTCAATTTTCTGCAGATGACCAACACATTTATTTTTCTTCGTATTTAAATCTTGCAATGATTTTCGCAAGACATATTAGAGTTATTCTGAGTATTTTCAGCACTCAGAACAGTTTAGGATCGATGACCGAGCATAACGAGGATTTATTTGAATATTTCATATTTTTGGGTAGTCACGGAAAACCGTCGATGTAACTGTAAAAGTTAAATTATTTTTTGTTGAGGAATGGATATTTTATCCATATTCGAAGATTCGAACATGTGGATTCTCACATAATGAAATAATAATTAAATATATTTAAAATAATATAACTAATAATAATAATAATCCACTAATAATAATAATGATTTTCATAACTTTTCTAAATAGTTTTTGGATCTTATATTTTCTAATAATCACATTTATTGAGAGAGAGCCTATCAAGTAGTTTAATCATTTCTAGTTTGGAACAGGTGATTTTCCGAAGGAGAGTGGTTAGCGCAAGCCCGCATTCAACCAACATTACAGTTCTGGTTGAACAGTTGATATTTGCAATGAGCAAAGTATATTTTTCAGATAACACGGAGAGGCATGAAACGGGAAGCAAATGATAATTGTATCAATTAGGATATTTTTGTATTTATATAAAATCATGACGTAGATACACATTCGAAAGTGAAATAAAGAGTATCATAAGTATGGTAACTTCACGGGTTGAACTGAATGGTAAAATAAAATAAACTTGTAAGTTTATAAATCTTCCAGTGTTGATAACAAGCAGAGGCTTGACTTATTGTATAAATTTTGGGAAGAAAATTTATGTGTGTGGAGTAGTTGAAATGCCATTCCCAGGTGCGCATGTTTAAGTCGCAGGAATGAGGAGGTTTTTATTGGAGCATCAATCAAATAGCAGGTTCGATGGCTCAGGTTTATAGAAGGAGTATTGGAACTACACATGGCGTCGTATGAATGACCCGAAGGTTATTTCTTAAAAACCATCAGTTCATATTTCAACCTTGTTTACGGATACCATTAAGATTTTGATTTTGATAGAACCCGGATTTGTCATGATAGTATTTTATTCTTCTTCAGAGGAAGACCTTTGCCGTTGTTGTTGGAATATTGTGTTCTTATAAAAATAATAGAATGGGCCACTGCCAATTAAAAATAATTCTATAACCACGAATAATTTGAAGGATGTTTTCAATCCTAGTGCCATGAACTAAATGAATTTATTATGAAGCTACAATTCTTATTTCCGCATTCTGTCGAAGAATTGCAAGTTGTGAAAGTTACTAAAATGGCCACAAATATAAATATATTTTTCTTAATAATGATTCCAAGTGGAAAATTGAATAGTTGAATGGTCCAACAATTTATTGATCAAGTTGATGATTCAGAAATCATATATTTTGTTAGGAACTTGAAGTTCATAATCGAGTCACTTCTCGAAACGTTTAATGTCAGAAGAACAATTAATTTTGTTGTGCTTCGCACAGTTCTTCGATGCTATGCTCAAGGTCAAATACTTTTCAGATGTTATTAATATGTGTAAATAATTTGTGGTGATTCAGAGATAATAATATTTTTGACAATATATTTTTGAAACTGGAAAAATAAGTGAAAGTTAAACATTCTATGAACATTTATTCTACGAGTGTTAACATTATGTAAAAATTCAAACAGTGAACTACAGTATTTCCAGTAAAGACAATTAAATTTGAACTGGATTTAATCATGAAAAATGAATATAATTTTGGAACACAGTCTACAGGACTAATAATCAGACTTGTGTTTCCAAAGATAATCATCCAATGTGTTGGGAAAATTTCTGTATATTGTGTAAATAGGATGTGGGTCGCCACACGTGAATGATGCTGCTTTGAGCATTTTTGCAGTCAATTTTAAATTCAAAATAAAATGAGATAATTTTACATGATGTGTTATGCCCATTTGAATCTCCTTCTATCCTTATTGTTGCATTGAGCCAAAATCAGTAAAGCATTTTTTTCATTTGATGTCGTTTTTGCGATTAGCTTTAACCCATCTGGCGCCCCGGGATATTTTGACTCTCGTGCTGACTGATTCTTGGTAAAATTCATATGTGGTCGTGCGGACTCCAGTCTAAACGGGCACAGTGCTACTCGTCGGGTTTCAAAGGGTAATTATAAACAATTTGGTTCAGATCAGTGAAACTTCGTAGATTTGTCCCAAAGGGCCTAAATGCAGGGAAAGGGGTGGTCTGTCCGAAATATAAAGAGGACAGTGATACTCGTTGGATTTCAAAGAGTAAATATACTAATTTTGGTCCAGATTGGTGAAACGATGTACATTTGTGCCGAAGGGTCTAAATACAGGGAATGGAGTGCTCTGTCCGAAAGTTCAAGCAGACAGTGTTACTCGTCGGGTTCCAAAGGGTAAGTAACTTACATAAAGATTGGTTGAGTTGGGTGAAACTATGTAGATTTTTGCCTAAATGCAATAAATGGAATGGTCTATCCGAAATTTTATTTCGACAGTGTTACACTTCGGGTTCCAAAGGGTAAGTATGTATAATTAGGTTCAAATAGGTGAAACAGGGTAGATTTTTTCCAGAGGGCCTAAATGCAGGGATTGGAGTGGTCTGTCCTAAGTTTTAAGTGGACAGTGTTACTCGGCGGGTTCCGAAGGGTAAGTATACAAATTTAGGTTCAGATCGGTGAAACGATGTAGATATGTGCCAAAGGGCCTAAATGCAGGGAATGGAGTGGTCTGTCCTAACTTTTAAGTGGACAGTGTTACTCGTCGGGTTCCAAAGTGTAAGTAGCCTATGTAAAATATGGGTCAGATCGGTGAAACGGTGTAGATTTGTGCCAAACGGCCTAAATGCAGGGGTTGTAGTGACCTCTCCGCAATTTCAAGCAGACAGTTAGTCGCAGTGTTCCAAAGGGTAAATATACAAATTTAGGTTCAGATCGGTGAAACGGTGTAGATTTGGGCCAAAGGGCCTAAATGCAGGGAATGGACAGGTCTGCCCGCAATTTCAAGCAGACAGTATTACTCGCAGGTTACCAAAGGGTAAGGGTAAGTAACCGAATGTTGGTTCTGATCGGTGAAACGGTGTAGATTTTGCCAAAGGACCTAAATGCAGGGAATGGGGTGGGCTGTCCAAAATTTTAAGTGGACAGTGTTACTCGCAGGGTTCCAAAGGGTAAGTATAAAAATGTTGGTTCAGATCGGTGAAACGGTGAGGATTTTTGCAAAAGGGCCTAAATGCAGGTCATGGGGTGGTCTGTCCGAAATTTCAAGTGGACAGGATTACCCGCAGGGTTCCAAAGGGTAAGTATACAAATTTTGGTTCAGATCGGTGAAACGGTGTAGATTTGTGCTAAAGGGCCTAAATGCGGGGGATGGAGTAGCCTCTCTGATATTTCAAGCAGACAGTGTTAGTCGCAGTGTTCCAAAGGGTAAACAAACACATTTTGGTTGAGATCGGTGAAACGGTGTAGATTTTTGCACAAGGGCCTAAATGCAGGTCATGGGGTGGTCTGTCCGAAATTTCAAGTGGACAGGGTTACCCGCAGGGTTCCAAAGGGTATGTATACAAATTTTGGTTCAGATCGGTGAAACGGTGTAGATTTGTGCCAAAGGGCCTAAATGCAGGGGATGGTGTAGCCTCTCCGATATTTCAAGCAGACAGTGTTAGTCGCAGTGTTCAAAAGGATAAATATACAACTTTTGGTTGAAATCGGTGAAACGGTGTAGATTAGGGCCAAAGGGCTGGTCTGTCCGCAATTTCAAGCAGACAGTGTTAATCGCAGGGTTCCAAAGGGTAAGTATACACATTTTGGTTCCGATCGGTGAAACGGTGTAGATTTGGACCAAAGGGCCTAAATGCAGGTCATGGGGTGGTCTGTCCGAAATTTCAAGTGGACAGGATTACCCGCAGGGTTCCAAAGGGTAAGTATACAAATTTTGGTTCAGATCGGTGAAACGGTGTAGATTTGTGCTAAAGGGCCTAAATGCGGGGGATGGAGTAGCCTCTCTGATATTTCAAGCAGACAGTGTTAGTCGCAGTGTTCCAAAGGGTAAACAAACACATTTTGGTTGAGATCGGTGAAACGGTGTAGATTTTTGCATAAGGGCCTAAATGCAGGTCATGGGGTGGTCTGTCCGAAATTTCAAGTGGACAGGGTTACTCGCAGGGTTCCAAAGGGTATGTATACAAATTTTGGTTCAGATCGGTGAAACGGTGTAGATTTGTGCCAAAGGGCCTAAATGCAGGGGATGGTGTAGCCTCTCCGATATTTCAAGCAGACAGTGTTAGTCGCAGTGTTCAAAAGGATAAATATACAACTTTTGGTTGAAATCGGTGAAACGGTGTAGATTAGGGCCAAAGGGCTGGTCTGTCCGCAATTTCAAGCAGACAGTGTTAATCGCAGGGTTCCAAAGGGTAAGTATACACATTTTGGTTCCGATCGGTGAAACGGTGTAGATTTGGACCAAAGGGCCTAAATGCAGGTCATGGGGTGGTCTGTCCGAAATTTCAAGTGGACAGGATTACCCGCAGGGTTCCAAAGGGTAAGTATACAAATTTTGGTTCAGATCGGTGAAACGGTGTGGATTTGTGACAAAGGGCCTAAATGCGGGGGATGGAGTAGCCTCTCTGATATTTCAAGCAGACAGTGTTAGTCGCAGTGTTCCAAAGAGTAAATAAACAAATTTTGGTTGAGATCGGTGAAACGGTGTAGATTTTTGCAAAAGGGCCTAAATGCAGGTCATGGGGTGGTCTGTCCGAAATTTCAAGTGGACAGGGTTACCCGCAGGGTTCCAAAGGGTATGTATACAAATTTTGGTTCAGATCGGTGAAACGGTGTAGATTTGTGCCAAAGGGCCTAAATGCAGGGGATGGTGTAGCCTCTCCGATATTTCAAGCAGACAGTGTTAGTCGCAGTGTTCAAAAGGATAAATATACAACTTTTGGTTGAAATCGGTGAAACGGTGTAGATTAGGGCCAAAGGGCCTAATTGCAGGGAATGGAGTGGTCTGTCCGCAATTTCAAGCAGACAGTGTTAATCGCAGGGTTCCAATGGGTAAGTATACACATTTTGGTTCCGATCGGTGAAACGGTGTAGATTTGGACCAAAGGGCCTAAATGCAGGTCATGGGGTGGTCTGTCCGAAATTTCAAGTGGACAGGATTACCCGCAGGGTTCCAAAGGGTAAGTATACAAATTTTGGTTCAGATCGGTGAAACGGTGTGGATTTGTGACAAAGGGCCTAAATACGGGGGATGGAGTAGCCTCTCTGATATTTCAAGCAGACATTGTTAGTCGCAGTGTTCCAAAGGGTAAATAAACAAATTTTGGTTGAGATAGGTGAAACGGTGTAGATTTTTGCAAGAGGGCCTAAATGCAAGTCATGGGGTGGTCTGTCCGAAATTTCAAGTGGACAGGGTTACCCGCAGGGTTCCAAAGGGTATGTATACAAATTTTGGTTCAGATCGGTGAAACGGTGTAGATTTGTGCCAAAGGGCCTAAATGCAGGGGATGGTGTAGCCTCTCCGATATTTCAAGCAGACAGTGTTAGTCGCAGTGTTCAAAAGGGTAAGTATACAAATTTTGGTTCAGATCGGTGACACGGTGTAGATTTGGACCAAAGGGCCTAAATGCAGGGAATGGGGTGGTCTCTCCGAAATTTTAAGTGGACAGTGTTACTCGCAGTGTTCCAAAGGGTAAGTATACAAATTTTGGTTCAGATCGGTGACACGGTGTAGATTTGTGCAAAAGGGCTTAAATGCAGGGAATGGGGTGGTCTGTCCGAAATTTATTGTTGACAGGGTTACCCGCAGGGTTCCAAAGGGTAAGTACTGTACGCAATTTTTGTTTCAGATCGGTGAAACGGTATAGATTTGTATACATAACAGACAAACAGACAAACAGACAGACAAACTTTCTGCTTTATATATAATAATAATAATAATAATAATAATAATAATAAAAATTATCATAATGGAGGGAGCATATGGCTTTACAAAAAAACATCTACAGTACGAACTGCTTATCCTGGAATACCAAAATAAAACACTAATCCACACCTTAAAAACAACAACAAACACACATTCTCTTTCTTTCACTCTCTTTCTCACACTCCAATACAGACACTGTGTGAATCAACAACAGCAACAGCACCCCTAAACTGAGGAATCAACCAACCAACAACAGCAACAGCAACAATGACAGAATTGGTCTGATAACCTGTTTTATTGTGATGTCTGTAGTCTATTAGTGTGTGTTTTTGTGTTTTTGCGATCCCGGCATTTGCCTGGAGAAAAACAAGTAGTTCCGAGAAGAACTAAATAGCCTATTTTCATATAACTTACTTATGTTATTTGCCTCAATCAACATACAAAATTTCGGTTTGATTTCTGCAATAGATTCCTAGATGTTGAGAACCATCTAAATATTTCGGATGGTCGACATGTTGGGTTTTTATATATAGGCCTTAGAATTATGTACTATTACATGGAGATTATTGTGTAGGTGTATTATTCAAACTTCAATCGCATGATTGGCACACAAGAAATAATAAAAACGAGATTTTAAAATTTCGTACAGCCACCATCTTGTGGGTATGAAAACAACTGAAATAAATTAGATGCCAGTGGATTAAAATTTGTTTAAGCATACACCGTATCAAGTTTCACTGCGCTCGGGTGGTTAAATCGCGAGAAACGTCCATTTAAATATTCAAATTTCGCGTCACCGCCATGTTGGATTTTTGCTCACCAGCACACACTATAATATCTAACTATAACATCTATCAACATACAACATTTCAGTTTGATTGCTGTCGTATATTAATAGATATTGAGAACCGTCTAAGTACCGTATTTCAGATGGTTGCCATGTTGGATTGCTATATATACAGGGTCTTTCATATAAAGTAAGAACGGCGAGCGGCGGTTTTGTCATTCGCTGCTGAAGCCGGCTTGGCCGAGCTTGTGACGCACCACGGCCCCCTGCTGTAGTATTGAAAGCGCGCGCATAGTACAAACTTGACCTTGCAATAACCGTGCAGGTGTTGTCAGTCGCCAGTCTGAACCACAGCTGCTAACATGTTGAGACAGTTATCATTGCAACATCGTATTTTTTTGTATGTAAAATTTATTTTAATTACGATTCGGCTCGGCGGGTACGTGATGCATTTGTTCAGCAATTTTCTGATGAAGTGCCACCTTCACTAGCACAGATTCACGTAATTGTAAATAACTTTGACACTACTGGTTCAGTGCTCAATAAAAAACACAAAATAAAAAATCAGAAAAAATACAGTGGCATGACTCACTCGCGTCAGCCAAAATGTGGTTACCAGATACAATGCCTGTATAACCCAGGAAGGACGACACTTCCAGAAACTTTTATAAGGTAATATTTCATAGAGGATTGTACACACGCTTAGAGCAGGGGGCCACGGCTCGCTACAAGCTCGGTCAAGGCCACCACACTAGCGGAAAACAAACCCGCCGCTTGGCGTTCTTACTTTATATGAAAGACCCTGTATATGTAGGCCATAGAATTATGTACTTTTAGATGAGGATTATTGTGTACGTTCATTATTCAAACGCTAATTTCGATCGCATGATTAGAGCACAAGATATAAAAACTTAATTTTAAAATTTCGCGCAGCCGCCATCTTGAGGTTATGTAAACAATTGAACTATATCAGATGTCAGTGCAATAGAATGTGTATAAATATTTGCTGTACCAAGTTTCACTGCGTTCGGATTGTTAAATCGCGAGAAATGTCTATCTAAATGTTTCAAATTCACTTGGCTGCCATGTTCGATTTGCAGGTAACATGTTTTTTTGAAAATCACGTGGATGAACGTCTAGTAGTGCCCTTTATCACCGTACAAAATTTCAGGGTGACATCAGTAAGAGGTTTGGAGATATATAATGCCGGTGTAATATTTCACACAGCGGCCATGATTGATTGGTGAGTCATAGTAAAATTTGAAGGGCACAGTCGTGGTCAGCCAAATTAGTTCTTTGGCCTTACCGTGTTTCATTGAAATCGCTCCAGCCTTAGATTTTATTAGAGAGGGACACACACGGACGCACACACATATTCACTCATACACACAAGCACACGGACAAAAGATGATCTCATAAGCCTGTTTTTTATAAAAGAAAATAGGCTAAAAATTTTTGAAATTACCTCTAGGAAGTCTGAGATGGGATCAAACCCTTCTTTTCTCAGGCTGATTGTGTGCATCGTTCCAGTCCATAGACCAATATTAAATTTCTTGGGATTCGAACTCAGACATAATCTTTAATTTTTAACAGCAAAGCAGATATTGAAAACGTATAGAGGTGAGAAAGAGTAGAACGCAAGGTCATAAGGGAAATTCATTCTGGACTCCAAAATTCACAGGCGATCAATACAAAGATAAGGGCCTCTCAAGGCGGGATAAGAAATACACCCTAGTTCTCGGATATCCTACTACCGTCGGGTTTGGAAGAGAATATGAGTTGATCAATGGAGGTCACAGGAAAGATGAAAGGTAAGGTAAGATAAAATCAAGGTATTTCTATAGTAAGTGGAAGCAAAGGCGCTGATTAGCGTCATGTTTTGCAATGACCGCGCCAACGTCCCGACTCTACCGCTAATCAATAAGGTTATTGACCTCTGTTTAATTAGCCTGTGTCGCTGTGATTGTCGCCCGTGGAACAAGGAAACGATACGATACTTCCGGGCTCCGATAATTGGCTGCGCAGTTAGCGGTTCATCCATGCTCGTTATCCAGGGGAGTCCATCGCAACTATATCCAACACTTATTACTTAAACAAAGGGGCGTAATGGTGTAGTAGTCAACCTGCTTGACCCTCACCAAGAAGGGCCGGGTTCGATTCCAGGTGAAATGTAAAATGAAATATCATGTCGTGTGCTGAATTTACGCCCATTCCTAAGCCATTATTGACCATAAATATTCTTAAACAGGAATCCACCTCGTGGTGTAGTAGCTAGCGTTCTTTGCTGTCGCTGGCTCTGCGAAGTAATCGACGAATTCAACACAACCATTCAAGTGCACGGGACTACATGACCATGATGTCGCAAAGCCCTTAAAACAAGCAACAACAATAACGTTAGTGAGGTAAAATTTCCTAATTAGATGGTAAGCATGACAAGTATTCGTCATCCAGGCCTATGCATTCTAGTTCAGTACAGACATAGATCCCAGTTGTTGAAGCGTGTTACATTAACAACTAGTTACCATGGTAACAAGGACATGCGAACTTAGATCCCAGTTGTTGAAGCGTGCGCGATGGTTGTTGGTTGGTTCCTTAGTTTAGGGGCTTCGACAACGCGGTCATGTAGCCCCGTGTACTTTGGGTGTGTGTAGAATCTGTCTGTTGTTAATTGTGATGACTGTATTAGTGTGTGTATCTGTTTTAATTCAAGTAAGGACTGCAGACATTCAATTTTTCCAAGTAGTTCCTACTTTTGCCGCCAAACGCCACCGTCAACGACCAACTATATAGTTCAGAACTTAGTTACCAGATGCCACTGCAGTTGGCTCCTGACGACGAACGTAGGAACCTAAGAACGTTAGTCAAATGTTTAACCTATATATAATTTAGCTTCACACAGGTGTAATTAGTGGAAGGTTCTTTAACATACCATAAATCTCTGACATGGGACCGCCGGATTTACTTCCCCTCCGAAGGAAGGCATACTGAGGGATTTTTAAAGTTCTTAAAAAATCCGACGAATTCGGCTGGGTTTGAACCCGCAATCTTGGGCATAGAAGCTCAGCTTGCTACCAACTACGCCACCGAAGCCACCCGCGATGGTTGTAATACGAATGAAACATATCGATGATGCGATATTTTGGCTCTGCTACACCTTAAATTTATCTTGCAACGGCAACCATCTTCCAATTGTTTTCGTTCTTTGTGTTGCCATATGACGTACTACTTGAAATCTTCTAATATATAGAAGTGAAAGTCTGTCTGTATGTATGTATGTATGTATGTGAGTGGGTTTGTTCCGTATACAAATCTACACCGTTCCACCAATCTCAATCAAATTTTGCATACACCTAGTTTAGGACTCAGAAGGAACGGCTGCCTACATGAATTTTCGATAGTCTTTCTCATTCTTATGATTTCGGCCCTTTTGCACTCGAGCAAAGGCTAATAAATTCATAAAATATACTCATGAAGGAATGGTAAGGCAGATAGTTTCCATGGCAACATAGCTCAAGTCGACACACGGCCGACTGGATGCCAGTTGAGCTCTGCACTACCGGAATACAAAATGTGGTACTTTACATGAAATCCCGTTAGTTACTCAACTGCTCCCACAGCACTGTCAACCCAGTATGGTATAACAAAGACTTGACACTATTTGTAAATATAATTTCCGCAATATCAAAATGCAAATTATATCACAAAATAATGTAATAATAATAACCCCTGGCACTACAGCTCATGTCAGCGCATAGGGTTCCCTCGGCCGTTAATCTTGGTTTTCGTGATTGGGGCGTTGCCTCACTGTCAGACAGCTACTCAATTGTCCTCACGAGGCTGAGTGCACCCCGTTCCAGCCCTCACGTCAGTATCTAAAATCCTTGACGGAGCCGGGAATCGAACCCAGGGCCTTTGGGTGAGAGATAGGCACGCTACCCCATCACCACGTGGCCGGCCACAAAATACAATAGCGTGATAATAAATGACAGAAACTAAACATACCTTTGCACCTTATTAAAATAGAATTCCATTAGGTTCACTCGATGTATATAAAACTTAATGAACTTTCCTGCTGAGTAGTTAGTACAGAAGTTATTTGGAAGCAACCGATATTTCGGCTTCCGCAATAGTATTCGTAATCGGCGATACCAATTTCTCGGCAATGACGCTGGGAAGACCGCTGCTGCGGTCAGGTTAATGAGTGGAGAGGATTACAGTTCTGAGAAATTCAATCCAAACATTTCATACAATACATTCTTTCCACTGTGAATACAACTTAAACCAGACTTTCAGTTTTCATTGTCGTAAAAGATATTGCTGAAATTGTAATTTGATGATGATAGTTGATGTTAAAGGGCCTAACATGGAGGCTATAGGCCTCTTAATTCTTTGGGATGAAAATGAAGAATGATGATAAAATGAACACTAGAACTAAAAGTAACTACAACTTACAACCAAATTACGGATTAGGAGAACTAAAGGACAAAAAGGGAGGAATAAGGGAAATAAAATGCGGGTAGGCTAAATGAAATGCTCTTAACCTCAACAAATGAGAATTGATGGATTTGGTAAGGTGGGCCATGAAAGGCAGATAGGAAGGGAAATAGGAGAGAGACCGCCCCAGAATCACTGGAAAAAGGGAAAAAAAAACAGATCCAGCTCAGGTATTCTCCCAAACTCAACAGCCGTGAGCCCTTGAGGGTGTAGCACCTACAGTGGTGGGGCTACATACACCCTGCCTCCTTTATGACCTCGTGCAGAAGGGAGGAGATATGATGAAAAGAAAAACCAAGAGATCTGACCCTTCGGAGAATGAGGGTATCAGAAAAGATGAAACAAGGTCCAATTCAGGCAGGAATTTGAAAGACTCCTTAGACTTCGGATATCCTAATACCGTCAGGGTCGGAAGAGAACAAGAGTTGACCAAGGGAGGCCGACAGAAAATATGCCAGAGAGGGCCTCGGCCCAATTAAGTGGAAGCAATCGCGAAGTCAGATGGGGTCCCCTGATCGCTAACCAGCGTCCCACAAGTTGTAAGCCCCTGAAGGAGGGGGAGTGTCGTAATGTCGTAAGTGAACGAGAGGTGACCAAGGGTGGTGACAGATGACAGAAGGAAGCCCGGCACAATTAAAACATTATGATACCCATTTTTCAATAGATAACTTATGGATATGCAACGGACGGTTGATTCCGTAGTTAATTGGATATCATCGTAGGTATCAGATGCAAAGAAGTCCCTATCATGTGCGTTACTAGCATTGGTAAAGTACACTCCCAGCATTTGCCTGGACTGAGTGCAGAAAAACCACACTCAGGATAGGTTCGAACCTACGATGTCTGGACTTGCTACAGCTGCCCTCGCAACCGTGGTGCACGATTAAACGATCACAACTACGGTGCGGGACTCTCAAAATGACGACTACACACAACAGACGAAGGAGTGTTCGTGTCCGGAACAAAGTTATCGCCGGAAATCACGTAAGAAAATCATCTCACCTAACTCTGTCTCACGTAAACTCGGGAAATGAAAGCACACCTCCTGTGGGGGACCAAGAGTAGTGTTGAATGCGACATCTACCATCGGTACTTGCAACTGGCATATGTAATGCACGGCCGACTGAATGCGCTCATACCGGCCTAGACAATGAGACCTTTTTTTATGAAATCTTGTTAGTTACTCAACTGCTCACACAGCGCTGTTCACCAAGCATTGCACGACTAAGACTTATCTCTACTTAGTGTAAAACCAAGTCCCCGATTCTTGGATATCACGGGTAATCTCGAGAACCACTGGATGGATTTTGATGCGGCTTTCACCATTCTGTACAGGTGATATCGAGGAAGATTTCTGTAGAAAATAATTTATTTATGATCAACGGGAGCCAAGCAGTAACGATTTTAGATTTCAGTGAATAGGTCGAAGAAAGAACTTGACGCCCGTGCGCTTTTTAAGCTTACGCTGGACAAACCGTTAAAAATATCAATATACTATGAGTGTAAGAATTGTTCAGCATGAAAAATTGTACAAAAAAGTCCGCGTGAGCATATCTCTATCTTCGATACATCGCCCACTATAAGTGTTTTTAGTTTGGACGGGAGGGGGATTTGGCTTGCATCTCGCCATTCTTAAATTACGTCTGACAGGAATTCCTTGCACATTCATAACTGTTCCCGGGCGAAGCCGGGGCGGGTTGCTAGTGACACTATTATATTATCATTATAATTCCCACAATATCAAAATGCAAATTATATCACAAAATAAAATAGCGTGCCAATAAATCTAAGAGAAATTAGACATACCTTGCACCTCGTTACAGTTGAATTCGATCAGAATCACTCGGTTTTCATTAAAGTTTATGCATTTTTCTGCTGAACGGTTTGGAAGTTCGGCAACAGGAAACTAGGACTGTTATTTACTTAAAATATTATTTTTTGTATTTTTGTACTATTTGTGTTCATGATTTCATTACATTGTCAGAATTACCGACAGTAGTGGCTACGCTGACTAAAGCGCAGCGTTAGGCCATGGGGCCAAGCTCTCTGCTGACTCGGTAGACGCGTGTGTTCGAGCCCCACCGTCGGCCGTCCTTGAAATGATTTTCCGTGGTTTCCCATTTTTCAACACCAGGCAAATGCTGGGACGGTACCTTCTAACAGGCCACGGCCACTTCCTTCCACATCCTTGTCTAGTTTCATTCATCTTCATCCATTCCATCTCTCATCCTGACGCGCAGGTCGCCCACGGGCGTCGACTAGAAAGACCTGCATTCGGCCTCTCAGGAGGCCACACGAAAAAAATGTCAGAATTAATGCTTTAATTAGTAGGGTATACTATTCAGTGTACCTATTATAAATAAAAACCGTGAGTTTTCTCACCTCCCCATATTACGAAACCCGGTTGCCTAATACGGGGAAAGTGCACTTTTAAAGTTAACAATAATATCAGAGGGTATTACAACATCAAACGTGCCCATATTTGTAATATACATAGTATATCGCCTGAGGTTTACATTGGTGAGAAAACCAAAATTATTCCGTTCCTTCTTATGTCTAATGTGAGCCCTATAAAAAAAACTCCCCATATTTGGCGACTTTCCTCTACCCATTTTTAGAAGATACCTTATGCACTGGACAGCTGAATCCGTGATTAATTGTATAGGTAGCTTCGTAAGTCTCAGAACTCAGGAAGTCCTTTCTAGCAGCGTTACTAGCAGCTTTCAAAGTTTCAAGGTAAGAAAGAAAATATTCCTCTAGCCAGTTTAGGCGACTGACATTTAATGAGAAAAAATGCCCTTTATCTGGATTTCTAGACTGAATATGATGATATGTGATGCTTACGTCATGCATAGCGAACCATTTATTAACGTTTTTTTTTAAATGGTTGCTTCTGCGTCCATGAATGTGTACGCTTCCGGGTGCATGCCTATATTTTCTTTCAGTGTACTAATGGCACCAATAATTTCTGACGAGAACACTTCCTTGGCACGCCGAACATTCATTTTTTCAAATTTAGTGGGTTCGATGTGTTTTTTAGTGAGGTGTCTGACCGGTTTGACGATCTCACCCTTTTGCATTGTGTATAGTAAGGACAAGTATTTCCCTGAAATTATGCCAGTACCATCAGTCATCTCTCGTTACAGAAACTGCGTTCTAATGTTGTTGTTTTTTTTTTTTTTTTTTTTTTAGAATGTGACAATGATCAAAACTAGGGAATACATTCCTAGACTCGTCGTATGGGTGATTGACCATTGGTTGCAAATTCCCTCCCCCTAAATGCCTCATCATTGTAGTGTTAGTTTTGTGATTATCAGAGACAGTTATTATAATTATGAAACCGCATTGTTCAACCTCGAGAATAACGTCCAGCAGGAGTTTATGTAAGTCCCGTCCTGACAGCTGCTTCGTGAAAAAGAAGGCACACGGTATCTGATAATTTGTCGAAAGATCTCTTAGCACAAAACACAACACACGATTAGCTGCTACTTGTTCCCGGCTGTAATTTTGATCCTCTCTTTCCTTTTAATGAGACGGTGCTGGAGTAGTGTCCTTGTACCCGAAGAAGGTGCAAGGTATGTCTAATTTCTCTTAGATTTATTAGCACGTTATTTTATTTTGTGATATAATTTTAATTTTGATAATGCGGAAATTATAATGATAATTATATAGTGTCACTAGCAACCCGCCCCGGCTTCGCCCGGGAACAGTTATGAATGTGCAAGGAATTCCTGTCAGACGTAATTTAAGAATGGCGAGGTGCAAGCCAAATGCCCCTCCCGTCCAAACTAAAAACACTTATAGTGGGCGATGTATCGAAGATAGAGATATGCTCTCGCGGACTTTTTTGTAGAATTTCTCACGCTGAACAATTCTTACACTCATAATATAATGATATTTTTAACGGTTCGCCCAGCGTAAGCTTAAAAAGCGCACGGACGCCAGGCTATTTTTTCGACCTTTGCACTGAAATCGTTACTGCTTGGCTCCCTTTGGTCATAAATAAATTATTTTCTACACAAATCTTCCTCAAGATCACCTTTACAGAATGATAAAAGCAGCATCAAAATCCATCCAGTGGTTCTTGAGATTACACATTTAATATACGTACTGTACAGATGATTCCTTATCGCGCCTATAATGGGAGGGGAGTGCGCTCTACCGGCAACGAGTAGAAACTTTCCAATTACATGTTATACATGGGTTCTGACCATGGGAATGTCAAGGCCGGTATAGAGCGCAGCTCGTATTCAGTCGGCCGTGTGTAATGCCATTGTAGATATGTTTTGATCTCTTTGATAATAGCTTTAAACTGCCTGTTCATTTAACACAATACAAGATAGGTTGCAGTACCATTTTCACTTCCAGCTGGATCCATCCCGCCCTGCTGCTTTGAATTGCCTGGCCATTCAACACACAGACGCGTACAGGATCTTTTCACAGTAGCGCTCCATTCGTATTTACGTCTTTTTCCAGAACTGGCACTGGCGTTATTTCATTTCTTTCTACCGTCTATATGAGTTTTTGGACTTTGCTACACCCATAAAATATTAAACAATAGACAAATCGATGGTATATTGGCTTTCACGGCCGGTGAATAAAAACTCAGCAATTCTTCTAAGTTTGTGCCGTGTCTTGTGTGGGGTTTCGCCTAGGACACCAAGCTAGGCTCATCGGCGGGCTCTTGGTGTCCCCGCCCGGACCCCCACAGGAGTGACGAACTGCGCGCCACCTCCCTTTATATAAGGTGCAACTGCACCACTTGACTACGAGAACTAAAAGCTCAAGCAGCCTTAACCTCCCTATGAAGGCTTCCAAAAAGATGGTATATTGGCTTTCACGGCCGGTGAATTAAAACTCAGCAATTCTTCTAGGTTTGTGCCGTGTCTTGTGTGGGGTTTCGCCTAGGACACCAAGCTAGGCTCATCGGCGGGCTCTTGGTGTCCCCGCCCGGACCCCCACAGGAGTGACGAACTGCGCGCCACCTCCCTTTATATAAGGTGCAACTGCACCACTTGACTACGAGAACTAAAAGCTCAAGCAGCCTTAACCTCCCTATGAAGGCTTCCAAAAAGATGGTATATTGGCTTTCACGGCCGGTGAATTAAAACTCAGCAATTCTTCTAGGTTTGTGCCGTGTCTTGTGTGGGGTTTCGCCTAGGACACCAAGCAAGACTCATCGGCGGGCTCTTGGTGTCCCCGCCCGGACCCCCACAGGAGTGACGAACTGCGCGCCACCTCCCTTTATATAAGGTGCAACTGCACCACTTGACTACGAGAACTAAAAGCTCAAGCAGCCTTAACCTCCCTATGAAGGCTTCCAAAAAGATGGTATATTGGCTTTCACGGCCGGTGAATTAAAACTCAGCAATTCTTCTAGGTTTGTGCCGTGTCTTGTGTGGGGTTTCACCTAGGACACCAAGCTAGGCTCATCGGCGGGCTCTTGGTGTCCCCGCCCGGACCCCCACAGGACACGGCACAAATCTAGAAGAATTGCTGAGTTTTAATAGACAAATCATTTTCTAAATGAAACATTGTATTATCCTGAAGTAAGTTATCGTATTTATTAAATTTATATTCATTCAATGTCATTTAAATTAGAATTGCATAATGATTTTAATACATTTTTAAATCTTAGTCACATTTATAATTATATTTGTTTTTTCCATTGCTTTATTTTTAGACACCATATACTTTGAGCTAACCTCTTTACTTTCCACCACGTCGTGTTACTTGAAGCCACTTTGATTAGAAAAGGCTTATGGATCTTTAAGCATACAGGCTCTTCATTAATAATACACGGATTGGTGAAGTATTGATATTCCATGTCTGCCATTTCAAGCCTTTGACCTATCTTACGAAATACTTTAGGGGCTAAAGAAGAAGCCCAATGTGTTCTAAATCAATGCATCTCATTTGACATTATACTTGGATTATACTTTGCAGCATTTACTTTTCAAGGTGAGATAGATTAGTTGGTTCCTCAGTTTAGGGGCTGCGACATCGCGGTCATGCAGCCCCGTGTACTTTGGATGTGTGTAGAATCTGCCTGATAACCGGTGTTAATTTTGATGGCTATGTTATTGTGTGGTATATGTAATTCAGGTAAGGACTACAGACAGTCAGTGTTAAGTAGTTCCTACTTTTTCTACCAAATGCTACAGTCAACGACACCTGGCTGCAAACTTGGCTAATAGATATGGTGACCGTTGACACCTAATAGCGTTAATCAAATTTTACTTTCACACGAGTGTAGTTAGTGGAAGGTTCTTTTACATCACATAAATCTATGTCGTATGACATGGGCCCACCGGCTTTACTTTCCCTCCGAAGGAAGGCATACTGAGGGATTTTTAACGCTCTTCAAAACTCCGATGACTTCGGCCGGGTTTGAACCCGTGACCTTGGGCATAGAAGCTCAGCATGCTACCAAATACGCCACCAAAGCCGCCCAATATGAGATAATAGGCATGTAAATACAGCAATATTTTCCCCTAATATGCAGCTATAGTAGACTACACACTGCCCTATGTACATGTATAAGCCATTTCTCATTAATCACACCATTTGTGCGGGGTGGTGTATTCTTTGGAACACACGGTAAGATAGAGTAAGCTTTTACTTCTTTTTGCTATAGTTCATTCCTTCTTTTTTCTCAAACACCAACAGTGATCTTCTGATTTCTCCTTGTTGGTCAAGTCTCTTATGTTACCTGTGAGTCTGTTCTAGAGATATATCTTCCATGACCCACCTAGCGTCATCTAGCAGCGAATCTCTGAAGTTCCTAAATTCTTCCCTGTACAAGAGGACTTCTTTATCAATCTGGCCACCAGATCTCGTCTCCATTGCCAACTATCATCTCCGTGATCAAGAGAGCTTCGTCTACTTTTTCACCCTCCAGGCTGCGCTAGTGTTGCCTGCTATCAACTCTTTGAAGATCATTTCATCAAGAGAAATTAACGTTTCAATGTTGGTTATTCTTATATGTATTCTTTTGTCTCCTACCCCCACTCTTTTCCCTTCCCTGGTTCCTCCGTGCTTCGCTGAGCGTGTCTCACTTGTACGTCGGAAGTCGACCTAGTCAGTTAGAGCTCCACTAAAGCTCGCCTCCTCAACTCGAGAGGCAAACTTTTAAATTCTACGCCATGTTAGAATTATAGTATCAACCGTCAAACGGAACATTACCTTCGACATGAAGCAAAGCTAAGTACTACTTCTACGTTCTTCAACTTATTTTAATTGATTTTAAATAGCTACATGCGTTTTAATGATCATTTTATAGGCAGTGTGAGATTTCTATATTTGGGGCAATAATCATCCTTCGCGGGATTTTCTATGTTGGGCTTTTGTCTACCTAAGCCAATCTTAACAAGAAGCAGCATTTCTTATGCTTATTAAATGAGAAATTTTCTCACAACGTGGGATATCATTAAATTACCCACTGTCTATAAAACACTTAGCTCGTTCCACCGCTGGACTAACTTTTGCCCTATTCTTCAGTCATGATTGCTCTGGAACCTTCCAGAATCTGCACTCTATCTACCGGTTGTACTGTCATGTATTTTCCACTCACATATGGGAATACTTTTTCAAACTAAGGAATCTTCCTTATGAACTACTAATTAATATCTAATTTTTCTTCCTCCGTTGGGATTTTCTCTGGCGCATTCAACTCTAATCTACAACTTTCTCAAGCAATAGACTCTCGCATAGCTAGTGTAACTATGTGCTACTACAGTGAACTTTTCATCTATTTCAACAGACTACAGTGAAATCAGTGCTTGTTCAACCTTTCATCCGCGTCGCGTTCGTCCCAATACTATAAATACGGCCATGAACACTTTTCCTCAATCCTATTTGATCTTTCCCAAACCCCTTACTAACAAACCAAAATAATAAAATTGTTACTTTAGGTCTTTTTTCAATTAGGTGTCACTCTCAATAAGTGCCCTCCCTCTCTTGCTTTATGTACCACGAATTAATGTCTGTAAAACTTCGTGTCTAGTACACGCCTTAAATTATATTGTTTCTCCCTTCTAATTAGGGAATACAATTCTTTCAACTCAGAAGTGAGTTATCTCTAGGTTTCACGAAAGGGAAACTTGTCCCATTTGTCTCGTGATCCCTACTTAAACATAGGAATTCTAGAAACTTCCTTTCGATTGTTCTCTTCAGGTTTCACAATAAGTGACCTGCCCTATTTATATAATCCTTACAAGTAATTCAGCATCAATACAAGAAATTATAGAAACTTCTATTTTATTCTTCCTGCTTTTTGTTGTTGTTACTTTCAAAGTTGTTAGTCTTTCTAAGATATTTACCTAGAAATTCTTAAAGTACACACCTTGTACTTGATTTATTGTCTAACTTTAATTACTTTAGTTATCTTTAAATTTTTCATTTATTTATCTTCGTCATTTCAAAATCTTACGAAGATTTTAATGTATATAAAAGGTTTGAAACCAAAAGAATTGTTAATTGCCTGGCGCAAGCTTTAGATGTTTTCGGAGGTCTGTGACCCCATTTGTTACAAAATCAACATTATGTATTTGTTACAAAAACTATTACCCAACGTTGTTAAATAAATTCAAAATTTCTTTTTGGCTTTATCATTTCTCTAACATAACGGTTAGGCAAGATCCTGTCTTCCTTGACTATTCCCACTTAATGCAAATAAATCTATTGATAGGGCTTTCACCACTTGTTGCATTTGAGCAAGAACTCTCAGTTGATAACTTAGTAAAGACTCTCTTAGCTTTAATAGCTAATTCTAACTGGCCAGTAAGGCAAGCATAGCTCGCTACGCCAGCTTCCTGCTTGTGGAGATTCTCTCCAACACTTATGGTTGGTTTTTCAAAATATAAGTGTTTCTCATTGTCTAAGTTTTTAGTCGGCGCCTTGCTGGGTAAAAGCTTAGCCATTTCTAAATGCAACTATTGGTATACTCACCAAAATTATTCCCAAAGGTATAATTACTTTATCCCTATCCTTCTTGGAAGCATTTGGTCGCTCTTTAGGAATTATACAATTTCAAAAACTAAAAATCTCGAAGCTGATTCAAATTATCAGCATTCTTCAAATTGCTTGTTTAAAAACAAACTCCTTTGATCAGATACACAATAAATCTGTTACTCTTTGTCTTGCCAGGCCATCACCCTTCCCCATAGTAGGCATATATATGCTTGAGAGGGAATACACTAAAGCAGCTTTCTCGAGAACAGCCCAAGTTCCAGCTGCGTTTCCCGTTAACCTTGCCGAGGTCCCTACCCACTTTAGGTATCGGAGAGCGGATTTGCAGTGGCAGCTGCCTTTGAGTACATTTAAAGTTAAAATTATAACTTCTTTCGGACTCTCCTCCTATTTCTGCATCCTTTTTCTCCAGTCCGAAACCCACTTCCATTTCTTTATCATCTTCCCTTGGGGGATAGGTTATTCCCAAGCTAATAATCTACCCAAAATTTGGTGCAGAAACCCGGGAGGGTCCATTTATCACATTTTCTATTTTGTCAAGGGTTGTTTGACAATATTTTGCAAATCATTAATATCTTCTTTGAAATTTTCAGCTATAACTACATCGTGCAAAGCCCGTGAAGTGGAAAGTGGCCGCTCCTGTCTCCTTTGGTGTGTCCCTTTATTTCAACTTATTTGCTGCTGCCAGCCTGACAGCATTTCCAAGGTTCCACAGTTTCGTAAGTTATACTTTAATTTACCTATTTTGTCATGGCTCCTACAGAAAAGGATAAGGATAAAAAACTCACTTCTAAACGAGCATCCTATAAAGGACAAATTACCCGATTCAGAATATACATCAAAGAGCTAGATCCCTCAGAAGCTCAATTAGATTTGTTGAAACATCGTGTAAGGGATTTTGAACGTTCATATGAAAATTATTGTAACATCCAAACTGAAATAGAAACTTGTATGCTCAATCAAACCGAAGATCGAGTCGAAGTAGAAAACCAATATTACGAAGGTATAGGTTCTGCTTTCAAAATAATACGCCAACTCGAAGAAGAACAGAAAAAAGACGGTTCAGTTCTTGGTTCCCTTGATGAACAACAAACCTTTTCTCGCGACGGCACTCACAAGCCCAAACCAATTTTACCTAAGATTGATTTACCCCTCTTCTCTGGATACGAATCCACTTGGGATTCTTTCTATGAACTAAGTTATTCTCTTGTTCATGACAATGAAGACATTCAAGTCTTCTACAAGTTTCATTATTTTAGATCTATCCTCCGAGGTCAAGCTCTGCAGTTAGTTGAAGCACTCCCATTAAGTGCCGAAAACTACCCCATTGCCTTTAACTTGTTGAAAGAAAGGTACGGTAATTCGCGGTTACGTATTCAACGCCATATGAAGGCTCTATTTAACTTACCCGCGTCACAGCACAATGTCGTCACTAGTTTGCGTACTCTCATTGATACTACACAACTTCACGTTAAAGCTTTGTCCCAATTAGATCAACCCACTGAACACTGGGACACTTTCCTAATACATTTAGTGGTTTCTAAAGTCGATGTTGCTACCCTAAAAGCTTGGGTGATTGAACTTCCCAGAGAAGACGATTACTCTTACGAGCATTTAGTCACTTTCATAAATGCTAGATGCCAACTCTTAACTGCTTTAGCTAATCAAAGTGAACCCTCATCCCCGAGTTCTAAATTCGAATCAATGTCTCTTAAACCTAAAAGCGAACGCTTAGCGTCTAGTACCCAAAAACCTGGGTCCAGCTAATCTAAACTCAAGTCAAACACCACTGGTTACCAAACTAGGTCTAGTGAACGCCGTATTGCTAGTTTTCTCGTTTTAAACACTCAAAGCGATCCCCGAAAGAGTTTAAATGAACCATTAAAGTGCATACTTTGTAAAGATTCCCACGCCTTATATCTATGTAAATCTTTTAAAGAACTGTCAGTCGACGACAGAAGAAAATTAGTTTCCCAGAATAAACATTGCTTCAACTGCCTAGCACCCACGCATTCTGCTTCAAATTGCAAGTCCACCAGAATTTGCTTCCATTGTGAAAAAGCTCATCACACTTTACTACATCATCATGATCAGGCAAGGTCATCGACAGCATCTACTTCTCAGAAAAGTGACAATGCTAACTGTTCCAATGCTTCGTCTTACATCCAAAATGCCAAGTCCATACGTAGTGCCCAAGTACTATTGTCTACTGTCCAAATCGAAGTTCAGGATAACTTTGGCAACTGGGTCCGTGCACGCGGTCTTCTTGATTCAGCGGCAACTCATGACTTTGTGTCTAATTCTTTGATTAGAAAACTAGGCCTACCTGTAAACCCCACTTCTATTAACGTATCGGGCATTAACAGCTCAAAATCGCAAGCTTTACAGTTCTCAAAGCTAACCATAAGAGACATTTGTCACAGAAACAACTTTCTCAAACTGAATTGTCTCATTCTCAATAGCATAGGAGAAGATACTCCAAGTCACTCTGTGGATATTTCAGGGTTAAACATTCCCTCGCATTTAAGGCTAGCCGATCCTCTGTTCAATGTACAAAACCCCATTGACATACTCTTTAGTGCCAATGTTTTCTGGAATTGCCTTCGTAAACAGGTTCGCAAGTTATCCACAAACGCGGTTACCAGAGACACTAATTTTGGATGGATCGTCACCGGTCAACTTCCCCATTATTCTCCCCAACCCGCATCGCAATGTTACTTTGCTAATACTGACCTGGAACAGTTCTGGAGGCTCGAAAGCGTTGATTCTCCTAACGTGACCTCTTCAGAAAACGAATTCTGTGAGCAACTTTTTCTGAACACTACCACTCGTTCTTCTGATGGCCGGTTCATTGTTCAGATGCCAAGATTACATAATCCTCCTAAACTTATTAACTCTCAACCCAAAGCTCGAAAAGCTCTCTTTGCTATCGAGAGCAAATTCAAAAAAGAACCTCTCGTTAAACAGCAGTATACTGATTTCATGGATGAGTATGAAAGCTTAGATCATATGGAAGTCGTTAACAAATCTGATGACTAATTGCACCCCCCAATTGAAACGGTTTTCTTAAATCATTATCCCGTGTCGAAAAACCCTCTCGTAAAGGATAAAATCCGAGTTGTTTTCAATGGTTCATCACCTGACGTTAATGGCAACAGTCTTAACGATACCCTTTACTCTGGTCCTGCTATTCAGTCAGATCTATCTGCTATACTCTTAAACTTTCGATTATTTCCCATAGCTGTTATAGCGGATATAAAACAGATGTACCGTCAAGTCTTAATTGAGCCTGAACAACGAGATCTCCAAAGAATCTTGTGGCGCGACGAAATCAGCAAGCCCATTAAGGTATTTCGCTTAAAGACGGTTACTTATGGCTTAAAACCTTCCGGTTTCCTTGCTATCCGATCCCTACACTTGTTAGCCTCTCAAGATGGTCATTTATTTGATTCTAAAGCTTCCGAAGCACTAACTACATCATTCTATGTTGACGATTACTTGCAGTCCTTCCCCACTCTGGAGGAAGCTTCTTTCGTGTCACTAGAACTTCAGGCACTGCTAAAGAATGGAGGTTTCCCACTTCATAATTGGAATTCCAACTCCCATGAGTTTCTCGCCCAGTTTCCTATTGAAGATGTAGATCCCTCCTCCGTCGAAATTTGTGGAAACTCCGAATCCATAAAAACTCTTGGAGTCCATTGGTGCACTAGCACTGACACTCTCTTCTATAAAGTTTCGCTCGCAGAAGAGCTCCCTAACACAAAAAGACAAATTCTCTCTGAAATTGCACAAATTTTTGATCCGCTTCAATTCCTTGCCCCGGTTATCGTTACAGCTAAACTTTTCATGCAAGAGCTATGGTCGCTCAAATGTGAATGGTACGACACTGTTCCCCTTTCTTTTCTTAACAGATGGCTCTCTTTTCGCAGCAATTTGCTTGATCTTTCCCTTATTGAAATTCCCAGGAATTTAATTAACGCTCAACCTAATGCATCTTTTTTCCTTCATGTGTTCGCGGACAGTTCCGAAAAAGCTTACGGTTGCTGAGCATATTTGGTTTATCACGGTTCCTTAAATGGATCTTCAGTTTCCAACCTTGTTTGTGCCAAATCGAAGGTGGCTCCTCTTAAGACTATCTGCCTAGGCTTGAATTGTGTGCTGCTCTCATGGCCGCAGAACTTGTTAAGAAATTCCGGGAAGTCTTAAAAGTCGAATTCTCGCAAATCTATCTCTGGAGCGATTCCATGATCACCCTTTCTTGGATCGCCAAGAACCCCGCTCATTGGCAAACCTTTGTTGGAAACAGGGTTTCCAAAATTCAAACTCTTTCTTCGGGATGTCAATGGAGGCATGTGCCCAGCGCCGACAACCCTGCCGACATTATTTCTCGTGGATGTTTACCCTCTCAATTGGCAGCTTCCCAGTTGTACTGGCATGGGCCCGCGTGGTTAATCGAAGACTCTTCTTGTTGGCCTTCTAAACCTCCAGCTACAAACTCCAACTTGCCTGACACTAAAGTATCTAAATCTACTGCTTCGTGTCTTGCTTCCAACGATTCTCATCCCTTATTGTCACGCTATTCTTCCTTTAACAAATTAATTCGAATTGTTGCCTATCTTCTCAGATGGAAATATCTTGTGGTTGACCAACCCCTTCTCCTCAAACCACACCTTACCAATCGTGAATTGAATCTCGCTACCATTAAGGTTTTGCAACTAACACAGCATGAAGCCTTTTCTTCTGAATTGTCTTTACTTTCCTCTAAAAAGGGATCTTCCCAAATCCAGTCGTCTTCGTGCCTTAGCCCCGTTCCTTGATGACAATGGGTTACTCAGGGTAGGATGTAGGCTCTCGCAATCTTTGCTTTCTGAGGACAAAAAGCATCCTGTTATTTTGCCTTCTAAACATCACGTAACTTCCTTAATCATACGTGACTTTCATTAACGCAATCTGCATGTTGGTACCCGCACACTGCTTTGACTCTTAAGGGAAAAGTACTGGATTATAAATGGAATTCACGAAGTATCCTCTGTAATTCACAAGTGCATTCCTTGCTTCAAAGCGAAACCTAAAGTCAATACTCAATTAATGAGCGATCTGCCCTCCTTTCGCTCTTCTCCTATAAGTCCTTTTGCTCTAACTGGTGTGGACTATATGGGTCCGTTCCAATATCAACGCAATTCCCCTGAAGATAAACGCAAATTGTTTGGTAAGCTCTATGTTTCTCTCTTTGTTTGCATGGTTACTGGCGCGATCCATTTGGAACTAGTAACGAATGCCTCTACTTCTTACTTTTTATCAGCTGTCTCTCGCTTCGCTGCTAGGCGTGGTGTTCCTTCGGAGATATTCTCTGATAATGCTTCCACTTTTCAAGGCGCAGCTTCCTTGTGGAAGAAAGCTCTCACATCTTCTCCTGCCATGAAGCAGATTTCAAATTTTTCCTACTCAAAGGGTTTCAAATGGCGTTTTATACCTCCCTACGCTCCTCATCGCGGTGGTAGGTGGGAATCCTGCGTAAAGCTCACTAAACGTCACTTAAGAAAGGTTTTAGGTAATCGTATTCTGACTTATGAAGAAATTAATTCGCTGTCTGTTCTGATTGAAGGTGTTGTTAATTCTCGCCCTTTAACTCCGCTTTCCAATGACCCTGATGACCTGCTTCCACTTACACCTGGTCACTTCCTTATAGGCACTTCTCTTTCTGCCCCTCCTCCCCTTCCCAACTTTTACAGGGATTCTAATTTACCTATTGTTTGGCGTAAACTTGAAGCCCTCCGCAATTCTTTCTGGAAGAGGTGGAACTTGGAATACTTAACTTCCTTGCAACGGAGACAGAAGTGGTTTCTTTCCAATCCCGACATCAAAGTGGGGGACTTGGTCCTGGGTAGGGATGTTTCACCTCCCTTGGTCTGGATTTCTGGTAGAGTGACCGAGTGTTATCCTGGAAGGGATGGGAGAGTTAGGGTAGCCAAGATCTTGACCACTAACGGTCAGATCATAAGACCACTGTCTTTAATTGCTCCATTACCTTTAAACTTTTAATTGTTTGTTTTGTTCTCTGTTGGTGTTTTTCCCTCCCAGCTTGGTGTATTCTTTGGATACACGGTAAGATGGAGTAAGCTTTTGCTTCTCTTTGATATAGTTCATTCCTTCTTTTTTCTCAAACACCAACAATGATCTTCTGATTTCTCCTTGTTGGTCATGTCTCTTATGTTACCTGTGAGTCTGTTCTAGAGATATATCTTCCATGACCCACCTAGCGTCATCTAGCAGCGAATCTCTGAAGTTCCTCAATTCTTCCCTGTACAAGAGGACTTCTTTATCAATCTGGCCACCAGATCTCGTCGCCATCGCCAACTATCATCTCCGTGATCAAGAGAACTTCGTCTACTTTTTCACCCTCCAGGCTGCGCTAGTGTTGCCTGCTATCAACTCTTTGAAGATCATTTCATCAAGAGAAATTAACGTTTCAATGTTGGTTATTTTTATATGTATTCCTTTTGTCTCCTACCCCCACTCTTTTCCCTTCCCTGGTTCCTCCGTGCTTCGCTGAGCGTGTCTCACTTGTACGTCGGAAGTCGACCTAGTCAGTTAGAGCTCCACTAAAGCTCGCCTCCTCAACTCGAGAGGCAAACTTTTAAATTCTACGCCATGTTTGAATTATAGTATCAACCGTCAAACGGAACATTACCTTCGACATGAAGCAAAGCTAAGTACTACTTCTACGTTCTTCAACTTATTTCAATTGATTTTAAATAGCTACATGCGTTTTAATGATCATTTTATAGGCAGTGTGAGATTTCTATATTTGGGGCAATAATCATCCTTCGCGGGATTTTCTATGTTGGGCTTTTGTCTACCTAAGCCAATCTTAACAAGAAGCAGCATTTCTTATGCTTATTAAATGAGAGATTTTCTCACAACGTGGGATATCATTAAATTACCCACTGTCTATAAAACACTTAGCTCGTTCCACCGCTGGACTAACTTTTGCCCTATTCTTCAGTCATGATTGCTCTGGAACCTTCCAGAATCTGCACTCTATCTACCGGTTGTACTGTCATGTATTTTCCACTCACATATGGGAATACTTTTTCAAACTAAGGAATCTTCCTTATGAACTACTAATTAATATCTAATTTTTCTTCCTCCGTTGGGATTTTCTCTGGCGCATTCAACTCTAATCTACAACTTTCTCAAGCAATAGACTCTCGCATAGCTAGTGTAACTATGTGCTACTACAGTGAACTTTTCATCTATTTCAACAGACTATAGTGAAATCAGTGCTTGTTCAACCTTTCATCCGCGTCGCGTTCGTCCCAATACTATAAATACGGCCATGAACACTTTTCCTCAATCCTATTTGATCTTTCCCAAACCCCTTACTAACAAACCAAAATAATAAAATTGTTACTTTAGGTCTTTTTTCAATTAGGTGTCACTCTCAATAAGTGCCCTCCCTCTCTTGCTTTATGTACCACGAATTAATGTCTGTAAAACTTCGTGTCTAGTACACGCCTTAAATTATATTGTTTCTCCCTTCTAATTAGGGAATACAATTCTTTCAACTCAGAAGTGAGTTATCTCTAGGTTTCACGAAAGGGAAACTTGTCCCATTTGTCTCGTGATCCCTACTTAAACATAGGAATTCTAGAAACTTCCTTTCGATTGTTCTCTTCAGGTTTCACAATAAGTGACCTGCCCTATTTATATAATCCTTACAAGTAATTCAGCATCAATACAAGAAGTTATAGAAACTTCTATTTTATTCTTCCTGCTTTTTGTTGTTGTTACTTTCGAAGTTGTTACTCTTTCTAAGATATTTACCTAGAAATTCTTAAAGTACACACCTTGTACTTGATTTATTGTCTAATTTAATTACTTTAGTTATCTTTAAATTTTTCATTTATTTATCTTCGTCATTTCAAAATCTTACGAAGATTTTAAAGTATATAAAAGTTTTGAAACCAAAAGAATTGTTAATTGCCTGGCGCAAGCTTTAGATGTTTTCGGAGGTCTGTGACCCCATTTGTTACAAAATCAACATTATATATTTGTTACAAAAACTATTACCCAACGTTGTTAAATAAATTCAAAATTTCTTTTTGGCTTTATCATTTCTCTAACATAACGGTTAGGCAAGATCCTGTCTTCCTTGACTCTTCCCGCTTAATGCAAATAAATCTATTGATAGGGCTTTCACCACTTGTTGCATTTGAGCAAGAACTCTTAGTTGATAACTTAGTAAAGTCTCTCTTAGCTTTAATAGCTAATTCTAACTGGCCAGTAAGGCAAGCATAGCTCGCTACGCCAGCTTCCTACCTGTGGAGATTCTCTCCAACACTTATGGTTGGTTTTTCAAAATATAAGTGTTTCTCATTGTCTAAACGTTTAGTCGGCGCCTTGCTGGGTAAAAGCTTAGCCATTTCTAAATTCAACTATTGGTATACTCACCAAAATTATTCCCAAAGGTGTAATTGCTTTATCCCTATCCTTCTTGGAAGCATTTGGTCGCTCTTTAGAAATTATACAATTTCAAAAACTAAAAATCTCGAAGCTGATTCAAATTATCAGCATTCTTCAAATTGCTTGTTTAAAAACAAACTCCTTTGAACAGATACACAATAAATCTGTTACTCTTTGTCTTGCCAGACCATCACCCTTCCCCATAGTAGGCATATGTATGCTTGAGAGGGAATACACTAAAGCAGCTTTCTCGAGAACAGCGCAAGTTCCAGCTGCGTTTCCCGTTAGCTTTCCCCAGGTCCCTACCCACTTTAGGTATCGGAGAGCGGATTTGCAGTGGCAGCTGCCTTTGAGTACATTTAAAGTTAAAATTATAACTTCTTTTGGACTCTCCTCCTATTTCTCCATCCTTTTTCTCCAGTCCGAAACCCACTTCCTTTTCTCTATCATCTTCCCTTGGGGGTTAGATTATTCCCAAGCTAATAATCTATCCACGGGGTTAAAAATCGTAAGTTTATTTGACTCCAGAATGATGACTTTATATTCCAAAAATTGAATAATTTAAATATTGTTTCCTTAAAAAAAACGAACAATTTAAAAATGAAAGAGAACTATCTGGAAAGTACTGTGATTGTGAGACTAGGTCCTTGAGAAATGTGCATATACAGCCCTTTTTGTTATCGATGCATTCTCTACTACGTTATTGTACTCCACAGTACCTTTCGCCTAGATTTACAGTGAGTTAATATTGCACTTGATTAACTTCTGATCCCAGGAGAACTATGTTTTAAACTCACTTAGGGGCAAAGTGAATATACCTTGCGTAATATATTGGCATGTATCTTTCTATAACATGTAAATACACCTCTCGGGCAAAGCCGGGTAAAATAGCTAGTAACCTATAAATAACGATCTTGTGCTTTGGTAGTCAGGTAAATTAGCGATATATCATTATTTAAGTGTTTTGGGTTTTCTTCAATTTCCACCTCTAACGGATCTGATTGTTTTGAAAAATTTTCAAGAAATTTTGCAACGTCTTGATCTAGGAACTAAGCAATCTCCATTATTCAGATTGGACATTTTTAGCCTACTTTTCACATTTTGCAAAAATGAGGAGAAAGTAGACTTATGAGATCGGGCAAATGTGTGTCTGTCTGTCCTTCTGTCTGTCTGTCTGTGTGTGTGTCCCTCCTATCAACTCCTAAACGGCTGCAGCAACCAAAACAAAATTTGGTAGAAGTAAAGATCTATACCTGAATATCTCACGGCCATATTTGAAAACTACGTCAGTGCTACCAACTGCTGAAAAATCGCAATTGAAATTTGAGCTCCATGTTGGATATCTTGGAAGGTATAAAAGGGAGCTATTTCAAAATTGGCACACGTATAGATAATAATATTGTAGTTTAATTTCCAGGATGCCATACATTGCAGTGTTGCCAAAATGATTATAAGCCTGCTGATAGGTCCAAATTTTAAATGCATATAACTTCTACACTATCAATTGGATTTCAACCAAATTTCGTATGTGCCACCAGGGCTGCCAACTGTTAATAAATGCTCTCATTTTTTTAAATCCAAATACCCATATATCAGAAAGTATGCAAGCCGACAGCTTTAAACTATGCACACGTATAGTACCTGAAATTCTATATTAATTTGGAGTAACTTATATACGTCAGTGCTACCAACATGATTCTAAGCCTGCTGAGAGGTCCAAATTTAAATACATGTAACTTCTATACTATCATTTGGATTTCAAGCAAATTTCGTGTGTGCTATGTGTAACATAACAGGTATGACTAAGCGTATTCTTAAGAGCAACCAGGGTTGCCAACTGTTAATAAATGCTGTCTCTATTTTTGTTACCCTAATATCAATATATCAGAATGTATGCTAGCCAATAGCTCTAAACTTTGCACATGTATAGTACCTGGTATTCTAGATTAATTTGTAGTAACTAATAAACGTCAGTGCTGCCAACATGATTCTAAGCTTGCTGATAGGTCAAATATTAAAATGCATGTAACTTCTATACTGACTAATGGATTTCATTCAAAACTGGCACAACAATAGATCGTATTATTCCAGATTAATTCTCACCAATACATGGATGACATTGTTGCCAACATGATTTTACGCGCGCTGTTAGATCCAATGTTTAACTGCATGTAACGTCCACGCTATCCATTGGACTTACCCAATTTTTGTATTCTTTACCTTAAGAGATGGAACTAAGAATATATTCAGTCACCAGGGCTGCCAACTCTAGTTCTCTATTAGGCTACATTATGCCAGGTATACTGTATTTTGAACTAATTAGAAATTTCGATAATACCAACTTAATTTCGTCAGTATTCTAGACAGATCCAAATAGATTAATCATTGGCATGAATCTGAAATTTTAAGAAAGGTAGGCTCTTTAGTTCGTCACGGAACTTCTTGTTTATTCATATTTTTAAAATTAACTTAATTCAGCTGTTATTATACATTCAACAGTTGTTTATTTTTATAGTAATAATTTCTAATTTTTATTGTGTGTAGGGTCTACGTTTATTCTTAGATTGATTAGCTTTATTTATTTTCACTTCAATATGATTGTCAACACCTTAAGCTGAAGATGATTACAAGTACATTGATATATTTGGATAAAATAATAATAATAATAATAATAATAATAATAATAATTGCTTTGAGGTCGCTAACAACTGTGGCTTTTAGAGACGCCGGGGTGCTGGAATTTTGCCCCGAAATCTACTGACACGCCCCCATCACATTTGCGCACCCTCAAATACCAACTGCCTGTGCCAGGATTCGATCTGCAACCTTGGGAACACCAGGGGAAAACGTTACCGCCGAGCCACGCAGCCAGACACTAGAATTTAGGGTTAGTTAGTTATTATTGTGTTAAGGGGCGGAACTACGAGGTAATCTGCCCCTGGATTTAGGGTGTGGTGGTAGCTATGTAGAGATGAAGTTATTAGCTCAGGACAGGAGTACGTGAAGAGCTGAATCAATCCAGTGTAAGGACTGAAGATTCTAATACCAACTGAAGGCAAGATCAATGGGGTAATGGTTCACTGGAGGGAACACGCCAAGTGATACAACACAAACAAAGCGAGGGTGCAAGCAATCTGTATTTAACATTTGCCGGCTAATTGATCCAATCAGCGATACATTGCCCAGTAGACGCTTGAGTACTCTCAGTTCAAATTATTATGTGCATGTTACAATCAGGGACTTCTGAGATCTAAGTCATGTTCCTCTCGCCACGCCGGAATGTGGAGGTAGATTTCACTCAGCAAATAATAAAATTTCGACTTCACTAAGCTTGCCAATTGCTGTATACCTACAAACGTTCCCATGTTTAGCAAACGAGAAGTCCCATCATCTCATAATTCCTAAAACATTTTGCTCATCCCTTGGTGTAAGGGTGGGTCATATCAAAAATTCCTTCACATAAACGTTTCAGATAATATTTAGAGTACTATTGACCCTTTAAATCGGTTTTCATATTGTGCCTATTAAGTGAGGTATGATTTTCTCTCTCTCTCTCTCAAAACTCCTTTTTTCCAACCTCTTTGGTGCTATCAAAAGTCTTCACTTGGATACGATTTTAGCCCTTATACGAGGAATAGTTCGAATTTTGAATGGATTCAAGCTTTCACATACTACGAAAGTTATAGCAATATTTCACATTTTCGAAAATGACCCCCTCCATTTCCATCCTCCGGGTGCGATTTTTCCCATTAACGAACTGAACCAATATTTTGATTGGTTGTATTTTATGTACAAATTCTAACGTGATTGGTACAAAATGAAGCTATATACTGTACTCGTATATAAATTATACTTGAACTTTTGAACTGACGGTGGTTTTGGGGTCTGGTGGATGTGAAACGCAAGCATATGTGGATATTTTCCGGGATTCGCAATAACTGGAAAAGCATCTTGTAGCCTATAACGGCGTCATAGTTCTAGTTGAGGGTTTATATGGTATGTGATTTTTCTGATGCTATGGATGAAATTGATGCCCTTCGCGGTTCATTGAACCTCAGAAAGAAACTTAACGGCTTTGCAATATGATATTAAAAAAAAACAATGCAAAACAAGAAATATGCCCTTCATATTTTTGGACTTTCTTTTTTCGAGTGGGAGGGGTATGAACTTTGGAGGTTATGGTAGAAATAGCAGCGATTGTTCACATTTTATTATCAAAGAAAATTCAGACATTACGAAGAACGATTCTCCTGTACTCCCACCCTCTCTATAACTTAAGAATGAGAAAATAAAGCCGCCAGTGATCCATCTAAATTAGTAATGTTTCAAACATTGTGGAACAAGACTAATGAATAGATCTTAATTTCCTCAGGCGCATTGCCTCCAAATATTACGGTTCTGTGATTTTTCGTAGTTCTGCACACAAATCCATTGTTTAATACAATCAATAATGATCTATGCTCATGATAACTTTCATTGCAGAAGTTGGCACAGGTAGTCGGAAAAACCCTCCTAAATCCTACGGTCACGTATATTCCTTGCTCTCATGTATAATCAGTAGTTGCATTAGGATGGCTCTTGATGAATGCAGTACATGCCATTTGTCTGTTAGCAAAGGCTAGAGTAAAATGTGGCTTTTCACCGCTGTCTCAGTCTCACTCATGGCTGTGATTATATGGAAGCTACTGACGTATGGGTGGTGCTGAGGGCACGACTAGTGCTGTGGATGCTGAGAAAGGTTCCTACTCGTAGGGTCATTGCTATTAACTACGTTTACATGGCGAACTCAAATCGATTTGAATACGATCCTGTTTTCAGTACGCTGCCCGTTTACATGAGCAGTTTCAGTTCGTATTGAAATCGATTTCAATACGGTATATAATTTATGGTGGCCAACCTGCAGTTATGTTGGCTAACTCGTATTAAACAGCAAAAACATAACAGACCCGTAATTATCATCCGTGGTGGTTTTTTTTCGATGGGATGTTTCTAAACATGAAAAATGGACGCGCGGAAGATTTTGATGATTGTTTGTTCTTAACAAGTTTATGTTAAGTTTAATAATGATAAAATGTTATTGGTTTTGCGTCCCTTTTAATTTCTGAAGCTTTTTGAGACACCGGGCTGCCGGAATGTTGCCCCGAATGGGATCTGTAACGTGCCAGTAAATCTATTGACACTGCTCCCTCGCAATTAGGCCTCAACACCCTGACTGTGCCAGCATTCGATCCTGCTACCTTGGGGGGAGCAGACGAGAAAGTTACCACTGCGCCACTCTATGTTCAAGTTATTCAATCTAGTGGACAAATGGGAAAAGGAACGGATTAAGCGGCAATGTGAGACGGTGTTTCTCTGTTAACCTCATTTTACGTATGGATACACCTGCCATTTAAGGCAAAACAGACAAAAATACATTAACGATATAAACGTGTGCAAACAAACTACACTTATCAACCACGACAGGAACACAGACAGTAACGCAGAATATGGACAGAAAGTAAAACAAGCGATTCGAGTGTCAGGCGACAGACGAAAGTAGGCTTAAATTAGTTTAATAATATAACGCGAGAGCGCGCAGAATCGCTTTCAATACGATCCGCGTTTACATGTTCCTGGACACCAGTTTGGATACGATCCGATCCCACAATTTTACCGTATCGACCTTGAAACTCAATACGATCTGAATCCCGTTTACATGACCGTATTCAATACGGTAAGTGTACTCAAATCGATTTGAGTTCGCCATGTAAACGCAGTAATTATTGTTCAGACTCAGTGAGGACTCAGCCTTCGGGCTGACTACCAAATAGACAGACATTAGGTTGGCGTTGGAATTCTCCATGTGTGTGGCATTCGTGCCCAAACACTATGTCATCACGATCTCATCTAGGTGGTTCATATTTTCGTAGAGAGTGCCTCCTCTGTTATTATACGCTCAATGTTAGTGGTAACACATCACTCCAGCTAAGTTCTTAGTCCATTCAAATACAAACACCACCCTGACTATTTACTATCACACTACATATACAATCTATACAGAAACCAGACTTTAGTTAATAGAGGCTAGTATTCAGTAAGGCTGCCACTGATCGAGCATAGTTTCAATGTATCAGACAATGCAGGAAATGAGAGACACATTTAAAGTGGGAGTAAAGGTTTATGCTAAAAGCTCAAGGTGAAATTATTGCAAAAGATAGCTTTGAAGCCATTTCTAAGAGTAGTGTGTTTGTACGGGTTCTGTGACCTCCACCTCCACATTCCTCCACACAAGATGGCGGTAGCGCGATATCTCTCGAACGCATGGTTGGATTTTGACAAATGAGGTGTCATTGAACTCAGGCTGACACCCCCTTTCCATTGGACAACATATTTCAACCCCAAAATAAAACCTACCCCTACTAGAGGGTGAAATTGTAAATTTTTAGAAAATCTCGCTTTTCAAGTGCAACATGTGAGAGTTTGAATGCCAATATGGAATTAAACGTTGTTCTACACAAGAGACATTTGTTCGGTGGAAAGCAACTATGAATTAACATGCTTGTTTTTTTGTTTTTTACTCATGCCCACTCATGGCTTTTGTAAGAGGGTGGGGGAGCGGATCCCTGTGGGCGGGTCCTTGTTGACAGGTCATTGTTGGCGGGTCATTGTTGACAGGTCCTTGTGGACGAGTCCTTGTGGACGAGTCCTTGTTGACAGGTCCTTTTGGACGAGTCCTTGTGGACGAGTCCTTGTGGACGAGTCCTTGTGGATCCCTTTGGACTGATCCCTTTGGACCGGTCCCTTTGGCTTGGTTCCTACGGACGGGCCCATGAAATTTATCAAAATTATGTCAAAGGGCCTAATTACATTTATGTATAAAGCTGTGTGTTGAACTGACGTTGTTCGCCAGTACTCACTACTACAATCTGATAACGATATGAAAGGAATTGATTAACCAGACATGAGTTAACTACCAACGAAGCACTTTGGCGACTCTGCCTGTTATTGACCAGTGAGTAGGGTTTTAGAAAAACTGTTTGCTATTTTGGGTTATATAAAAAAATGTTTAGACCTACTGAGCGACTATGTTTGCTAAACAAGACATTATACCAGAGACGATTAGGATTCTTATGTAGCTGAGACAAGGAAAGCTTTTCTACAGAATCTGTTGACATTGAATATAGATTTAGGTATTAGGAAGTCATTTTGAAGGCTTTTGTCTGGAGCGTGGCACTCTATGAAAGTAAAACTTAGACAATTGGTGTAGCAGAAAAGTGGAGAGTTGAAGTGTTTGAAATGTGGTGTTACAGGAGAATGATGAAGATTAGATGGGTAAATAGGGTTACAAACAAAGAGGTATTAAGACGAGTGGGGAAGAAGAGATGTTTCTGGCGACTGTTAATAAAGTAAAGAGATAGGTTGGTAGGACACATACTAAGACACCCAAGAATAGCAAACTTAGTTACGGAAGAAAGGTTCGAGGACATGAACTGTAGGGGTAGACCAAGTTTAGAATATGTTAAACAGATAGCCTTGAATGTAGGGTGTGGTAGCTATATAGAGATGAAACGATTAGCTCGGGACAGATAGGCGTTGAGAACTGCATCAAACCAGTCAAAAGACTAAAGACTCAAACAACAACATGTATGTTCACCAAAATAATGTTGTGTAACGGTAATAATAATAATAATAATAATAATAATAATAATAATAATAATAATAATAATAATATCGTATGACCTCGGATGCCGGGTGCAAGCTTTGTTATTTGACACCCAGAGGTTAGCTTGCATGTCGAATTTCGTTGTTCCTTGACTATGAAAGTCAAGGAGGTTAGATGTTAGATATCTAATCTCCTTGAACACTATAGCGCTTTCTAGTAGAGAAATGAGGAACTTTGTGTTGGCGGAAACTCCCGAGATTAATTTTGCCATTATGAACTCGGCCTACTGAATTCAAATGGGTTCTTTGACATGCGTATCGTATTTTTGCCGCCTTTCAAAAATCACTTACCACGGCCAGGGGCGAACCTGCAATCTTGGGGTTAGTAGACCGACACGCTATCCACTCACCCACCGTGGCAAGCTTGTGTAACGGTAAATGTTAGTCAACGAACAGTAATGCATTACTAAAACCCATGTACGATACCTAAGAGTTTTTCTAAAACTATTTTAAAATGCCTTTAACCCATATTAAACACCCAGTTCACAATACTCATAACTGCAATGTTATGGTAAAACAAAACAAAATCTATATTTCAAAACAAGCAAGTGGTTTAGTCAATGTATACTGGAAAAAGTTTTGTAAACACTCAAGTCCGCAAGACTAATTAAATTTGTAACTGTCACGTTGGCCGAGTGGTTAAGGTGTTTGACTTAAGATCAAATTTCCTGTATAAGGAAGCAAGGGTTCGAATCCCTTACCTGACATAACTATTGCCTCAACATGGCTTGGCCACACTGTATTATTATGATACTCGGTACACAAACCATAGATATAGTGTATTGTTTAAGGCCACTCTCTTTCTGAACATAGTCAGAGACTGTTGATGGTTAACAATTGCATTAATAGTGGGACATGGGGATAGTAATTAAGAAAAACAGACAATACCCATATAATATTTTTATTAATTTCATTTTATAATAGTTACACACTGAATTCTTTACCATTGTTCGATATAGATTTTTAAACACAATGCTTGTTGTAGATCCTTTTATAACTTTCTCCAGGTACTCTTGTTCTTAAAAACTGGGGACGCCGCAATGGTTTTATAGACATAAAACCCTCATCCTCTTCTTTTTCATAATTATCATCATCATTATGAATATTATCATCAAAATTATTATAATCATTGTCACCATCATCATCATCATCATCATCATCATCATCATTCTCAACATCACTATAACTATCCAATTCCTCTTGTTTGTTTTCCACAGGGACCTCTTGTAGAGTCTGCGTTGATTTTGATAGTGTTAAGGGTTTTTTGAACGTTGACATCTGTCCTAACATGACTTTTGGAGGTGATGATAAATGCTTTTTAACAAACATTGCACTATCTTGAGCAGCAATATATTTTTCTTGGACTTGCTTTTTTTTTACCTTGGTTAGAGTATTTTGCGTATTTGAATGCGTATTAATTTGAGATTCTCAATGATGTTCTTTTGAAGTAAGTACGTTGGAGTCATTTGTTTTAATAATTCTTCGACACTTATTGGATCGTTGTTTTGAACATCGCCAAATAACAGTTCCATCTTTATTGGTTGTTTTACAATATATGTATATCCTTTATAGAAGACACATGGCTTGCCATGACTGGTTGTTGAGACTTCCATATCAACTAATACATATGAATTAAATTTTAGTAAAGTCACATGACCAATCTTTAGATTACAAGCGATTTACACACACACACATACACACTTTCCTAAATGTCAAGATTTATGGATGTTGTTTTCCGCCAACAGCTGCTTACTGCGTATGACAAGGCTGGAGACTGGTAGGTGAGACGGTCTTTCACGAGGTGAACACTGTAACAGGCAGTAGTCAACTGACAATATTCTTATACCCTAGTCAAGGTTAACAGGTACTTACTGTGTATGACAAGGCCATACACTCGTAGGTTAGACAGTATTTTTTTTGTTTGTTGCTAAGGATTCCATATATACCATAGGCATGTTAGTCCTGAACACTTAGTGGTTAATTGTATATATTGAATTTAAATACACAGCTTATACAAGCACGTTTTGCGGATGGGAGGGGTGAGAGGCTGACAAAAAAGGAAATGTTTTAGTTTCATGAAACGTCATGTCCTAGTAGGCGTGATTTATAGTAGGCGCAATTGATAGTAGGCGTAATTGATAGTAGGTGTAATTGATAGTAGACGCGATTAATAGTAGACGCAATTGATACTAGGCGTGTTTGATATTAGGCGCAATTGATAGTAGGCGTGATTTGTAGTAAGCGCAATTCATAGTAGGCGCAATTGATAGTAGGCGTGATTGATAGTCGGCGCGATTGACAGTAGGCGCGATTGATAGTAGGCGCAATTTGACATGGGCGCGACTCAGATAATTTTTGATATCACAAAGTTCCAGTGTCAATGTTTACACCAGGTACAAGGCAGAGAGGCGATATTTTAAGACTTAACCTCAGCTCACCTAACATAACCAAACTTTACCTAACCTAACTTTGTCACGTGACATGTTCTACAAGTTTAGACTTGCTTTAAGACTGATTATGACGTCATAGATAGATGGGAGGGGTGGGAGGCTGATAAAAAGGAAATGTTTTGGTTTAATGAAAAGTCATGTCCTAGTAGGCGCGATAGGTAGTAGACGCAATTGATAGTAGGCGCGATTAATAGTAGACGCAATTGATAGTAGGCGTGATTGATAGTAGGCGTGATTGATACTAGGTGCAATTTGACATGGGCGCGATTTATAGTAGACGCAAATGATAGTAGGTGCGATTGATAGTAGGCGCAATTTGACATGGGCGCGATTTATAGTAGGCGTGATTGATAGTAGACGTAATTGATAGTAGGCGCGATTGATAGTAGGCGCGATTCATGGTAAGCGTGATTTATAGTAGGCGCAATTGATAGTAGGCGTGACTATCCCAAAATGACAAAAGCATGTAAATCTTGTTATACCAATAAAATAATCTAATAAAAAATAGATTGTTGTTGTTATTTCCCATGTCTATTGTCATACCCTAACCTATACACGGAGTAAATTTTTATTTTTATTTTTACTAGAATGGGATATAAGTCAACGTCATAGGTGTATGTTAGTCACTGATAGTCTGTGGTCAGTTGGACTTGGTCCAGACAAGTATGAACATGTTGCACACACTGATAGTGGATTGCCAAGGGTTTAAAATTGGAGATAACATTTTTATATTTAAAGAAGAGGCCATCATCGATTGTTGCACTTTTTGGATATCACAAGCTACCCATTTGGTGTTTAAACTACCCTACGCTTTTGATTTGTTGTGTGAAAAAGACCGTAAACAAACCCAGTGGATTGAAAACCATATGCAACTAGAGTGGAATCAAGGAATCATTTCATATAAGCACCTGGACATGGTTATGAAAGCCCACTTGTCCTCTGCCATGTGGTATTTGTAAAAGGTAGAGAAAAACGTCAATGGCTACAACCATTTTTGACGTCTTACTGTCAATGTATCGATTTAATGGACTTGGGCTGTCCCTCGATGCAAACACTCATGGACCACTGCTCCTGTGACAACATTACCCATAAAGCCTTGACACAGGTGTGGCAATTGTTTCATTGGCTAACCACCAATGCCTGCTCTGAATTGTTAAATAAAATTAAAACTCTAGGTTTACCTGTGAATGACACCAGTGAGATTTCTACAAGCGACGTGTAAACATCTACATTATACCATGGAGAAAGGGGATGCTACCGATAAAGGGATTGGGAAGTTCTTTGTGTGTAAAAAGAAACTAGACAGTTTTACCAAAGAAGAATTATAGGCTCTTCCAAAATCGTTCATTTATGATGTGGCAGCAAATGCAGTAAAATAAATCTGGCAACATATACCAAAATAATGGACTCAAGACCCTGTGTTAAGTGAATTGCAACCATGTACAGATTATGATCACCATAAGTAAGAGGTCATGGCAAAAATACCCTCTATGCGACAGTGTGCTACTTGCCAGCTGGTCCAACTCTATCACGGTCATAAAAATCAGTGTAAAGACTTTGTTTCCTCATTCCACGGGTGTGATGGCGATAAAAAAGAAACAACATCAGCATCGTCTACAGATGAAGAGGAAAATCAAACCTTTTCTCCACCTATGGAAAAGGATATGTCAAACTTGTACTGGTCATGGCGTCATTGACAAAGTCATCCAATACTTACCTTTTGAAATCCATCTTCCTGGTTATCGTTTTTGTGGTCCTGGAACAAAGCTGAATCAACGTTTGCAACGTGGTGATGTACCTATTATGGCCGGTGCCTTTTATAAACCCTCAAGCCTTAGCGGCCGCTGGATTCTACTATTTAAATACAAGAGATGAAGTGAAATGTGTGTTTTGTCCCATCATCTTAGACCAATGGCAAGAGAGTGATGAACCCATGCAGGAACATCAGCGCTGGTCACATGCCTGCCCCTACCTGTGCAGAATGGAGGTGGGTAATATACCCTGTCATTCAAGTTACCCCTCACTCATGCCTCTGAGTGATGAAAAAAGGTATGATACGTGTGGACTTTATGGTGTCAACAGTGCTTCAGTGAGCAGCTCACAGTCAAAAACACCCAGTTTAGAGACATTAGAATATCATCGGTGTTATGGACACTATAAATACAAAAGACTTTTTTTGTTGTATGAGATGGTACCGCCTCTATCCTAGAATGAAAAAAGAATGTAAAACTTGTTATGCTAATAAAATAATGTAATAAAAATTGATTGTTGTTATATTATTATTTCTTATGCCCCCCTGTCATATCCTAACCTCTATAGTGACTACTCGATGTTTTTATTTTCTTTTACTAGAATGGAATGTAAGTAAATGACATGGGTACACCTTACTGAACAATTGTCAGTCTGTGGTCAGTTGGACATGATCCAGACAAGAGTGAACATGTTGCGTACACTAATTGTCGACTGTCAAGGGTTTAAAATTGGAGATAACAAATTTATGTTTAAAGAAGTGACCATTATCGATTGTTTCACTTTTTGGATATCGCAAGCTACCCATTTGGTGTTTAAACCACCTTATGCGTTTGATTTGTTGTGTGATAAAGACCGTAAACAAACCCAGCGGATTGAAACTCATATGCAACTAGACTGGAAGCAAGGAACCATTTCATATAAGCACCTGGACATGGTCATGAAAGTCCACTTGTCTTCTGCCCATGTAGTATTTGTGAAAGGTAGTGAAAAACGTCAATGGCTGCAACCATTTTTGGCGTCTTACTGTCAATGTATCGATTTAATGGACATGGGCTGTCCCTCGCTGCAAACACTCATGGACCACTACCCCTGTGACAACATTACCTATAAAGCTCTGGCACAGGTGTGGGAATTGTTTCATTGGCTAACCACCAATGCCTGCTGGGAGTTGTTAAATAAAATTTAAACTGAAGGTTTACCTGTGGATACCACCAGTGAGATTTCTACAAGCGACGTGTAAACATCAACGTGATACCATGGAGAAAGGGGATGCTACCGATAAAGCGATTGGAAGGTTCATTGTGTGGAAAAAGAAACTAGACAGTTTTACCAAAGATGAATTATTGGCTCTTCCTAAATCATTCATTTATTACGTCGCAGCAAATGCCGTGAAAGAAATCTGGCAACATGTACCAAAATCATGGACTCAAGAACCTGTGTTAAGTGAATTGCAACCATGTACGGATTATGATCACCATAAGCAAGTGGCTATGGCAAAAATACCCTCTATGCGAGAGTGTGCTACTTGCCAGCTGGTCAAACTGTATCACGGTCATGAAAGTCAGTGTAAAGACTTTGTTTCCTCATACCACGTGTGTGATGGAGAGAAAGAAGCAACAACAACAACATCGTCTACAGAGGAGGAAGAGAAAAATCAAACCTTTTCACCATCTATGGAAAAGGATATGCCAGACCTGTACTGGCAATGGCGTCATTAATAAAGTAATTCAATACTTAACTTTCGAAATCTACCTACCTGGTTATTATTTGTGTGGTCCTGGAACTTATCTCGAAGAACCTTTGCAGCGTGGTGATATACCTATTAATCCTTTGGATCGAACATGCACCTTTCTTATCACCACAGTCGTCCTGCATTAAGACGTGTAGCTGATAAAGTATCGTTGAAAAGCTAAAAAACGTTTGACATCCTGTGATGTCTCATTGTGATTTGTGCTATATAAGGAAAGTTAATGATGAGTGGACATGAACATTGAAAAGGATTGAGGAATTCGTATTTCTTTGTATTCTATTTTTGTAAAGCTCAATATGTTGAGAAATAAAAACAAGGTTTACAAGATCACAATGTTTTTAATTTTAAAAATGGTGATAGCCATTTCTTCATTTTCATTTTTCACACATGAATATTTACAATTTCCACTTCCCCTTTTTACATTCCCCTTGTTTAGTTCACACATTCTGTACATTTTTTGTTGTGAAATAAAAATAAGGTTCATTAGATCACTATATCTTTTAATTCTAAAAATGGTGATAGCCATTACTTCATTTTCATTTTTTCACACATGAATATTTACAATTTCCACTTTATATTTTTCTACATTCCCCTTGTTTAGTTCACACATTCTGTACATTTTTTGTTGTGAAATAAAAATAAGGTTTACCAGATCACTATATCTTTTAATTCTAAAAATGGTGACAGCCATTTCACTTTATCACACATGGATATTTACAATTTTTACTTTACATTTTTTACATTCCCCTTGTTTAGTTCACACATTCTGTACATTTTAAAAATCTTTTTCGTAATATACAAAAGCAAACATTTTACACTAAAATGTATTACTTATCTTATTTTTACTAAACTACAGTAGCCTAACATTATACATTCTACTTACAGTTTTTACAAAAAATATTACAATATAAAACACACTACAAATATTACAATATAGTGTTCATTAGACTTAAGAAAAGTAATAGTCGTCAATGCGACTGTTTCCCCAAGCAAGAGTATCAAATGTGTTGGGTATAATGAATCGTTTGTTGTCTTCATTACTTAAAGCAACTTTGTTCAGCAAATTGGTATGTAGTTGATGATTTTTACTTCTAAATACACACATTTTCTTATATAATACAGGTGGGTTACTAACTATAGAGTTTTTATAATCACTTATAACTAACTCTTTACTAACAACATTCCTTTTTCACTCCTTTTAATTTTTTTACTACTACATCATCAATTGTCATATAGCTGTATGATTTAGATTTTGTGCCTACAAAGGTGTCTATAATAACACCAGCACATTCATCCTTAAATTTTCCAAGAACCTTTTTGTTTACTAGAGGTAAATGGTAAATATTATCCTCGGGATAGTCACTTGTATCAAACCTATTTAGCTCAGTTTTGATATCCTCATAAAAATCATCAGTTTTAAACTCATAAATAAAAGAATCTGTGTCTGTGTAGAGTAATTTAGCATTATCAAGATAGTTTTCTTTACATAATCATAGTGAAATTCATACATAAGTGTTTTTGACAATTCCAGAATGGTGTAACCCACATATAAGTTTTTTTTGTAAGTTACTTTAAGACGATTCATTTGCATTACAACTAAATCCTCATGAATAATTGAACAGCTATGAAAGTTAGGCTTGCTTATTAAGTTGCTCACACCATACCTTTTACCATCATTCTCCCACTTTGTTATCAGCTTTACATCAACTCGTTTATCAACATTCTCCATAGTCTTTCCAAAAACACTATTATTCATGAGTTTATAAAAATCTTTTTCAAACACGTTTGTTAACTGTGTTCTTAAATTATTGTTTAGATCAATATACGGTTTGAGCCATGCTGACTGATGAAATTGCAATACGCGATGAATTTTAGTTAATTTCAATCCATGCTATAGACACTGTTTCAAGTTTTGATAATGTATTACATATTTACATTTATCATTTACATTAGCAATTAACATTTTTGTTCGTGAAGTGATGAATGGAGATTTCATATTCTCAGGTCAAAATGGTAAATCATTATGATCATCATGTAACTCTTTAGGGTACTCAAGATTTACCTCTAAAATATATCCTTTATCAACGTTTTCATTAAGAGTGTCAACATGTAAGACACCAATTTCAGGTTGCGTCAGCCAGCGAAAATCTTTCAGTGGTAGATATTGACTCATAGCCCAACCATATTGGTTATTTGCATCGAGGTAGACAATATACTTTGACTCTTCACAAGGGTTGTAGCTAGGCATGTATTTATTGTTTGCTTTAGAATATCGCCCACTACATTGGCTTAATCCACCTCGAATTGATGATTTTATAAAATTGATCATGTCTATATCAGTCATTAATTCTAAATTTACTTTCGTTTTTTTCAACATTGAACTGAAACTTAACCCAGGAGCAGTGAAATACTGACAAGGATCAAGGTCATAAGTTTTTATACAAACATTCCGAAAATTTTCAAAAACATCTGCTAATAATAACACATCTGTCTTCAAATATATGTCTGAAAATTCTCCTAAAGTTTGAATCTGGAACTGTGTCCATACAAGTTGTGCATGTAAATATTCCTGATCACTGATATGACTTGTGTTTAAGGAACTATAAAATGCATCTTTCGGTGGTAATGAACACTCCTCAAGACGTTCCACACAGTTAATATATTCATAAGGGAATATACCCTTTTGACGAATCAAATTAAAATCATCTTCTTTTGGAAAGACACGTTGAATTTCATGAAACTGATCTGATTTTAAATTACTAGCCTGCTTTTCAAGACTACTTGACATTAAGCGGAATGAATATACAAATCTCAGTTTTATAGTTTTCTTATTGTCAGTTTTGATGAATTTTGTGAACGATATGTATTGTTCCTTATTATTTGCAATCACATCAATTTTCACATCTGAAGCTCCAAATTCTTTAACGATAAAGTGGTTATCGTATTTGCTACCGTTATGTATAATGACCGGAATTAATTTACTTACTCTATAATTTAAATTACATTCTTGGTGAGCAGCACCACGATATTTTCCTGTTAAATGGTCATGATCGCGAACCCTGGCTGTATATAAACATTCACCACATATAAAACAATTAGTTTCAGTTTCAAAATTCATTTGCTCTGATGAAGGTAGTGGCTCCATTGGAATGATCGTATTTAAAATAGAGGATATACGGATGGTATCTTTCTCAACCCTTTCCATAAAAACTTTAGGTGCATCAGGTCCTCTATACAGCTCAAACTTATTTAAAGAGTCCTCATAGCTACATTTAATATAATATGCAAAGCTAAAAGGTTCATGAATGTGAGTAGTGTTGGTGAAAGGTTGGGCTGGATTCGATGAACATGTATTAAATGGTTTTAGCAAAGCCTCAAAGTCAGCATATATAACAAATGGTACTCGAAGCTGTTTCTCATAATCCTTAAATTTTAAAATGTTATTTTTAGGAGTCGGTAATACCGCACACACATGATTACACCCCCATTTTTGATGTTGATTAAGTTGGTCCTCTTTTCTGAAATATAGCAAACAACCATCACACAACCACTTCTTAGATTTATCTTTCGATATCTGACTACCAATAAGTCTACTTAAATGTTTTATCCAACAATACTGGGCATTTTCACCTTCAGTTATGTACAGTAAATTTACACGAGCATTCTTTTTTCCCTGAGTATAATATAGAGGACCTACTATACTCTTCTTTTCAATTCCGTACACATTAATACTTACATTGTTCAACTCTTCAAAACGTTGAATGTCTTTTATCGCCATAGGAAATTCTATTTCTTTAAAATCGAAAACTGAAGAATAGTGCGGATAAGATGATGTTCTATCCATATAACCCACTGCTGGATGGAGAGCTGAGGTTACAGCCCACGCAAAACATGCATGGTCACTATTCCAAACGTTCACAACAGCTTTCTTCCGTTTGATCCATGCAGGTAAATCAATGTATGATGTTGCTCTAAGGGGGTTATATTTATTCATGTTGGTTTCTAAATAAAGTACTTCAACCAACGCCCAGCCTGACTCCCTTTCCTGGAACTCTTCACTCTTCACAATGATAGCACTTGAAATATTTTGGTACATATCGCTAATATTAGTTGATTCACTAACAATTACGTTTTTTGTATTAAAGGATTTGATATCCGTAATTTCACCTTCACTCCCAGTTTTTACATACAGCCCAAAGAGTTCGAAATTCATTTTAATTGTCTTATGCTCTAATAAACATTACCTGATGTACCCGATACCTAGTTGAGGCTATTGGCTACGCCAGCAGACATTAAGCCGTAGTTGAGATTTTGGGAAGAGTTATGAAAAGATAGCGCTCAAATCGAGTCAAGAGGAATGTCAAGATGACGTAGAAGGTCTAGGATTAAGAAGGCTCTGACAGCAGTCAAGCGGATGGAATTATGGATGGAAATATGAAGCTTTATTAAGATCTATATGGAACATGGTATTTAAACATCTCAGAAGAGAAGATACAACAAGCATTATACATGATAATAATTTGAAGGAAGTCAGATAACCCTTAAGTTATTGTATAACTTAATAGCCGAGATGATAGGGGTTCGAGATTATATTTGTGACGCAAGACCACAGAGGTGGGGAGAACGTCACGTGACTGGCCAGGGAGGTACAGGTCAATGCAGTCTAGAGACAGTCAGTTGAGCTCTGTAAGCAGAGGAGTTGAATACAGTTAGCAAGAGAGTCCAGTACAGCGAGCAAGCAGTCGAATTCAGAGAGCGAGCTGAGTAGGACATATGCCGAGCGTATGGTAAGGTCGCGCAGCGAACAGCTTTTGTCACGGAAAGTGAAAGCGACAGTTTTAACTTCACCAAGCAGCGAACGAAAAGTAGGTCATTGAGCCAGGCAGACACCCGCAGTAGGCAGCGTGAAGACCGGTTACAGAACCAGCTGTACGGGCCAAGCAAGCATGAGAAGGCCGGGGTTTAGAACAGTACTGTAAAACGAGTTGGAGAATTTATTTCAAGCTGCATCTTGGTTACGCAGAACAGCATAGCAGAGCGACATGGCGTGGCCAGCTTTAGGCGGAGATTATTCTAGCATTGCAGTAGGGACGAGCGGGTTATTTCCAATTTTATACGCAAGTAATATGATAAAAGCTGAACTTCATTATAACATTGAATTGGAACGCATATTCAGTAATCGAATTATACAGGCAGATAGTTACGAGATACTGCAACTTTGAACTTCAAATGAACATAGTTTTTCAATGACATTACGACTATGCATTTCATAATGCATCCCAAATAACATTAACGATTTTAGGCAAACAAAATGTTACAGGCATATGCACTTATGAACATTAGCTCGTGCATTAATGCAATTCTTTCTTATGAAGTGTTATAAATTACCGAGTACGAACACAGCTACAGGGTGTTTCATAAACTTAGACACTCTGATAAATAAATTTTATTTTCTGCAAGTGAGACTAAACCGCTGTGGATATTGAACTTTCAACACTCAAACCGAACATTGTATGGAACAGTGGCGTAACGTAGAAGAGGAATAGGGGGTCCGCTGTTTCTATGAACTTTTTCGTGAGGATTTGGACAGTATCCGCTATGGATAACCAGAAGTTCATCATGTCGGAGTAAACGCAGACAGAGACGCGATGGCACCACAGAGCGATGGATTCGATTCCTGACGAGGAGGAGGTCCACCAGCTGATTCACTTGGGATTTTGAAGGCAATCGTCATTGCGTGGGTGGAATGATATTCACGCCGATCTTTCGAGAAATTCATTACATAAGGAAAATCGACGATCTTTGAAATTTAATAACAGCTGATTATGAGAAGGTACTGTAAGACTTATAACTTCCTGATACGATTATTTTCATGAATACTGGGCACACATGTATATTTTTCTAATAGGAGTGATACGATTGTTTAGACATGGCTTTGACTTTATATGCTTCAAATTTTTGCTAGAATATGGCGTGATCATATGATATGGCAGGCATCATTATACGAAATTCTCACCATTGGTTGGCTTTATTAAGCAGATGTTTGGTCTTTTAGACATTTTTCCAGTAAGGATAGTTTTCATGAATAGTTTTTTTTTTGTGTGACGAGTATTTCGAACTCGTGATCTGCAATTGATTATCTAAATTACTTCGTCAGTTCAATGCATACTAGCGAGTGCGTATTATTCATCAGTAGGGATTTTTTCCATTGGATTGTTTGGAGATATTAAGATATTATTCACTTTAGTGAATGAATATCGCTTTTATATGACAACTACAGACTTGTTGATTCCGATCTGGTACATTCACTCATTTAGTCTTCGAGATGGGGTCTTTCGTATTTATACGATTTTATGGTGGTTACTCATCTTACCCATCGTTCAGGGCACTATCATGTTAGTCGACGGGGCGAGGTCTTTCGTATTTATACGACTGTACGGTGGTTACTCATCTTACTTGCCATTGAGGGTCTCATTTTTATCATCCGAGTGTACATGAGATTGTAAGAGGATCAAACAAGGAACTACTAGTCACATATCAGTCGAATTTTATTGTTAAATAAAGTAAAGATAAATATCAGCAGGGTTACTTTTGTAATTCTTGTTTGCCAATCCAATATTTTGTTGCTATACTCTTTTGAGAGTACTTTCAGTTTAGCAGCTGGTACAGCTGATGCTTTTGATGATTTTTATAATTGTGTTTGATACCTTTGAGAAGGATTTAAAGTAATTGAATCTTGTAAGATGAATCATTAATGGTCAGATTTATTTTAAGGCAGATCAGTATTGCAGATTTTGATATGAGAGATTATAGCACATTGGTGTTTTTCTGTGATGTGAATTATGAGAATTGTAAGAGAATTTATGCTATTTGAAAGCAGATCTTGAATTACTAAGGTAATATTTTTTAAAATTGTTTAAGAAGTTGTCTAGATGTGATCAGATTAATTACAGTTATTGGAGATTGTGTGCGTTGATAATTTGAAGCCAGTTATATATTTTTTGTAGATCATGCAACATGGTTAAGTGAAGTTTGTGATAGGCATTTTGTGGAAGTTGCCAAGTGATAGTTGCAATGTTGCTAATGTATTTTAAGGCAGACATGAGGTTGTCGAACCCAGTCTAGCGTAATTGTTGAGATTCATGCTGTATGTGCTGAATATTTATGGAGTTTTGTGGAATAATTGTGGTATTCAAATGTGATATTTGAAGAAGTGAGGATATATAATGTAGTTGTGGATAGTCAGATCCAACGTGATGTCGTGAAGGCAATAATATATTTTGGCATGATAATTAAATACGAGATATAACTTGGAAGTGATAAAACTGTAAGACAACGTTCTATAACCCATATTAAACAATTTGTTAGGAAATTAAACAAATAAATAAAGTTGATAATACAAGATTTTCTGAGAATAATAATTAATGAAATAATAATCTGAAATTTAAGCATAATAATGATCTGACCTAATGAAATAAAAATCAGAATAACTAGATGAAATAATAAAAATCTAAATAACCAGAAGAATAATATTTAAATAAGTTGATAAATTAAATTATGGAATAAATCAATGAATTAAGTAAATGGATGAATTAAAGATTGGATAAATAAACTGAAATAAAATAAATTAATAGATGATTGGATAGATGATGAATAACTGAATTAGAAGGTGATAATTAATTAAAGAAGCTGATGATTAATGAATTTATATGGAATAAAATAAATTTAATGGAGATGATTTGAAGAAATTGCAACTTGAGTTGAGGAATTAAATAATTTATATTGTTGATTTAAGATGATTTAATCTGAAGGAGATGATAAAATAAGAGTGTGTGAATAATTAGAAAGTATAATGAAGTGGTGATAATAATTTTCATTTAAATGATTTAATGGAATATGTTGAATTTTGAGATGAGAATTAATGTGAGAAATATTTAACTTTGATGATGATGATGAGTATGACCAATGAGCAGTGGATTTTCTGTAATTCACGAACAAGCAATTATTAATGACAATGCAAATAGTGTAAATCAATTATTCGATGTTTAGGAGCATTTTACTAACGTATTTAACATTTGAATTATGCCATGCAAGCCATAAATTGCGTGATATTTAAAATATGTGATTATAATATGTGTATGTTTAGACAGATTAATAATTTTTTTCAAATCCACATCCATGATGTTAAATTAAAGAGAAATTAGGTCTCAGGTATCACAAATGTCAGTGACGAAAGACATAGTGCTACAGTGATCCTGAGAACCCAAGAGAACTTTAGAGATTTTTCACGTTTTATGTGGATTATATACTTTTGATTAGAAAAGATATGGTTCGATTTTTGGACAATGACAATTTAACGTTGGCATTCGACCATACTCTCAGGTAGGATGAATATTTAAAATGTCTGTCTGACTATCAAAGTGAAATAAATTTGTTTTTATCTTAGTTGTGATCTGATGATGGTGTGATTTTCCTTTTTCTTTCCTTGTCTTGATTAAGGCTTAACCGGAAAGGATGTGGTTTGCTAGGAATTCAGTTGATGGCGCCCATTTATATTTGCATTTTTTAAAATTAAATTTAAGCCCGTAACGACCCTAGAGATACTTTGTCTCGTGTTACCCTCTGCTTTTTCGATATCTCAGCTGAATTTCCGGCACATTCCTTATTTGACTAGAGGTTCATTTAACTCCGCTCTGTCCTGGAACTCCAGGAATGCGATGTAATAGCAGATGGGTCATCGCATCCCCAGGACGAACGGGTACAGAGAGAGAGGGAGAATTGGCTTTACCCACCTGTGGGGCTTCGATTTTGTTTATTCTATGGAATCACATCAGATTTAGATTACTGAGAGATTGATCTCAAGTTCATTTAATTGTGTTATAAAATTTATTAAACTTAGTCAGACAATATACTTGTGTGCCCATTCCAGTGTTCATGTTAATCGTATTAGTATTATATCATGTTAGTTATAAGTCATTTTTCCTATACCCAAGTGAATGCAGGAATTGAGACATTGTGATGTGTTGTTGTCTAACGTCTCTGAATAAAACGTCTATTGAAAATATAATTATGTTGCCGGAAGATTTAGCAAAGGTGTTAGGAGAGTTACAGAGTGGTATGTCTGGTATTGCAGAAACTATTTCTAAAATGGAAACGGAAGTTAAAGAACAGATAAATAGTTCAGAAGCTAGGTTAAAAGCTAAATGTAAAGAAAATGTGCAAGCTTTACAGGCTAGTAATGAAGACAATCTGAAAGATAATTTAAAGTCATTAGAGACCATATTACAATCCAGTAGTAGGGATGAATTGAAATTATTACAGTCAAATAGTGAAGATAATTTAAAGTCATTAGAGACTAGATTACAGACTAGTACTGAAAGTCATTTGAAAGCTAGTGAAGCTAACTTGAAGGATAGTTTTAAATCATTAGAAGAAAAATTACAAGCTCGTAGTGAAGAAACTAACACAGAGTTAGAAAACAAGTTAACTAGGTTAGAGAATAGATTAACTTTAAAGAATAATGAAATGCTTAAGACTTTACAATTAGATATAATTGCAGTAAATATGAAAGGAGAGGAAAATGTTCAAATATTAAGAAAGAATGTTATTGAATTAGAAAGTAGAGGAGAAGAAAACATTCTTACTTTAAGAACAGACGTTATGTCTATACAGAAAGACATTAAATCGGATGTATCGAAGTTGAGATTCGACATTGATGGTTTAGTGGCAGATGTAGGCAAAATTCAAGAGTGGTCTACCGAAGTATCTTTCGAAACTAAAATCAAAGGTCTAGAGATGAATCTAGGTAATGAGATCAAAGATTTAAAGTCAGTAATTGGGACCATTAAAGAGGAAGTCTTAGGAGAGGTTAATTCTAATTTAAAATCATTAGAGAATCAATTGCAGAAAGATATTAGGAAAATGGATGATGATATAGAGCAAAAGGTTAATGAAAACTTAGCTTTATTCAAAAATAGAGTAGGTGCAATCGTGGAAGAACGGTATAGTGAGGTCGATGCCCAACTAGTTGCACAACTATTTTCACAATCTTGAGAACGTTTACGCTTTTGAGCATTACATTCGTTTAAAGGTTATGTGCTAGTTGATGGTTTTACAGTTTTTAATTCCTGTTGTTCACCATGCACTTCAACCATGTGGGATTGATATCGCTTTACAGCAGAAAAACCAAGATCACAAACTGAACATGAAAAAGGTGCTGAACTAACATGCATTAAATTTACATGCCGTCCAAAACTATCCTGTCGGTTAAATGTCATAGCACAATGACTGCACACAAACATTTTAATGTCATGTTTAGCATTTGCGTGTCGTTGAAGGTTGTCAGGTCTTGAGAACTGTTTCTTACAGTCACCACACTTGAACATGATGATCACTTTAGAAATTACCTATAAAAGAAAGAAATCATAAATGTTAATAAATGATAAAACAAAGTACAATATAAATAGTTTAATTATATTCCAGTCAATGGTTATAGCAGGGTATTTAAATCGATCATCTGGGTACTCCTAGGAAGTCTAACTTCATGTAGTTCTAACTGGGGGTTACTATATACCACTGTCACTGACACATAGCGGTGAACATTGGAACTTGATAGAGTGGTAGAAACCAGCGGTCGCCAGTTAAGTGAGCTAGGTGTGACGTCATAGTCAGTCTTAAAGCAAGTCTAAACTTGTAGAACATGTCACGTGATAGAAACCAGCGATCGCCAGTTAAGTGAGCTAAGTGTGACGTCATAGCCAGTATTAAAACAAGTCTAAACTTGTAGAACATGTCACGTGATAGAAACCAGCGGTCGCCAGTTAAGTGAGATAAGTGTGACGTCATAGCCAGTCTTAAAGCAAGTCTAAACTTGTAGAACATGTCACGTGATAGAAACCAGCGATCGCCAGTTAAGTGAGCTAAGTGTGACGTCATAGCCAGTCTTAAAACAAGTCTAAACTTGTAGAACATGTCACGTGATAGAAACCAGCGATCGCTAGTTAAGTGAGCTAAGTGTGACGTCATAGCCAGTCTTAAAACAAGTCTAAACTTGTAGAACATGTCACGTGATGGAAACTAGCGATCGTCAGTTAAGTGAGCTAAGCCTGAGGTCATAGCCAGTATTAAAACAAGTCTAAACTTGTAGAACATGTCACGTGATATAAACCAGCAGCCAGCAGTTAAGTGAACTAAGTGTGACGTCATAGTCAGTCATAAAGCAAGTCTAAACTTGTAAAACATGTCACGTGACAAGGTTAAGTTAGGTAAAGTTAGGTTATGTTAGGTGAATTGAGGTTAAGTCTTTAAATATTCCCTTTATCACTAACACCAAGCAATGAACATTCAGACTTAATAGAGCGGTAATCAAAATCTAACCTACAAAATTAGCTTTACACACCATGGTCAAGTAGTTCCAACGTTGGCTGCTAAATATACCATTTTCACTGACATGTAGGGGTGAACATTGGAAAATATCACTCTAACTGTTAAAAAGTTATTAGAGGGGGACTTACCTTTTTATAATTTATCAACTGCTGCCACTGAATGAACAAATTGTAGGAATCTGGTAACCTACAGGTACCCAATTATCTGTAAACAAATCAATCAATCAATCAATTAATAAATGCATTCCAATCAATAATTTCAACATCAATTAGTAATAAAAGACTACAATCCATTAATAATAAGTACTTACCTTGCAAAATAATTTAATGATTTTCTACCAAAAAGGCTTCTTTTACAACTCTTGAGCAGTAATAGAGCACTGTTCACTCAAAGCGAGTAATAAAGACTGACAGTAGGGAAATATATGACACCTCTCTTATATAAACTCTCATCGCTCGTGTCAGCAGTTTTTTGCAGATCATTGCAATTCCTTTCTCAATACAGCTGAGAGTCCAAAGTACACTAGGAACACTTGTGTGGTATCCAATGACTGCTGACTTTGCATGATCATCACCCATTGTCTTGATCAACACCTGGGGTTTCAAATTACTGCAGCGTCAGTCATAGCAACATCAGTGTGCGCTCTCTGCCATGTCAGCAACATGACACCGGAAGGAACACCTGTGTAATATCCAATGACTGCTAACTTTGCATGATCATCACCCATTGTCTTCATGAACACTTGCGGTTTCAAATTACTGCAGCGTTAGTCATAGCAACAGATCTGCGCGCTCTCTGCCATGTCTGTAATATGACACAGGACATAACAAGACGTCTTACTACACGTACCATCTCCACAGTTTTAACATCTTAAGAACATGTATTATTCTCTTTCAACTACAAAGGACTCGTTAGAACACATCCATCCACCAAGTTAGATCCCATGTATGTTCACATGTATTTCGTCACGTTCCTTTCATATCGTTATCACATTATAGTAGTGGGGGATTAGTGAACAACGTCAGTTCAACACACTGCTTTACACGCAAAATGTAGTTAGGCCCTTTGACATAATTTAAATAAATTCATGGGCCAGTCCGTAGGAACCAGGCCAAAGGGACCGGTCCAAGGGGATCAGTCCACAAGGACTCGTTCACAAGGATCTGTCAACAAGGACTCGTCCACAAGGACCTGTCAACAATGACCCGCCAACAATGACCCGCCAACAATGACCTGTCAACAAGGACCCGTCCACAGGGATCCGCTCCCCCACTCTCTTACAAAATCCATGAGTGGGCATGCGTAAAAAACAAAAAACAAGCATGTTAATTCATAGGGGCTTTCCACCGAACAAATGTCTTTTGTGTAGAACAACGTTTAATTCCATATTGGCATTCAAACTCTCACATGTTGCACTTGAAAAGCGAGATTTTCTAAAAATTTACAATTTCACCCTCTAGTAGAGGTAGGTTTTATTTTGGGGTTGAAATATGTTGTCCAATGGAAAGGGGGTGTCAGCCTGAGTTCAATGACACCTCATTCGTCAAAATCCAACCATGCGTTCGAGAGATATCGCGCTGCCGCCATCTTGTGTGGAGGAATGTGGAGGTGGAGGTCACAGAACCCGTACAAACACACTACTTCTAAGGTTTGCAACATTAAAATAAATAAATAAATAAATAAATAAATAGTTATTTATAAAAATATATATTTTTTTATTTAGTCAATTTACCCTCTAGGTTGGTGGTTCCCACGGACTCAGCGAGGGAACTCACCACTACCGCCTCTATGGGCAGTGTCCTGGAGCTTGGAACATCTGGTCGGGATGGATACAACTGGGGAAGTGTGATCAGCACTTCGCTCAGGCGGCCTCACCTGCAAAGCGAACAGGGGCCTCATGAGGGAGGGGAAGGGATGGAAGATAGGGATGGATAGGCTAGGAAGAGGGAAGGAGGCGGCCGTGGCCTTACAGTAGGTACCATCCCGGCATTTGCCCGAAGACGAAGTGGGAAACCACGGAAAACCACTTCGAGGATGGCTGAGGTGGGAATCGAACCCCCTCTACTCATTTGGACCACCCGAGGCTGAGTAGACCCCGTTCCAGTCCTCATACCACTTTTCAAATTTCGTGGCAGAGCCGGGAATCGAACCCAGGACCTCCGGGGCGGCAGCTAACCGTGCTGACCGCTACGCTACGGAGGCGACATTTATTAAAATAAATAGTTATATTTACGGGTGCGTAATGCTTTAATATGGATCAGAAATAATTACTACACTAACTCAAAAGTTTTCTTGTATTTTGTTTTTGTCGGGCAGAGAATATCTATTGGCGTCACTGTAGGTTAGGCAGTGATTTATAGAGCTATTTGTCTTGCATATTTGGACCTGATGATGTTCGGAATTCGAGCGAAACATATCATCCTTAGTTTTCTTCTTAATCACATGCAATTTATTTAAAGTTATTTTTCACATATTTCAGTAATTGGAATTACATTATCTTGACCGTCTGAGAGCTACAATATTAATTATAAATAAATTATTACAACTCTGATATTTTCTGCTGATATTGTCAGCTTCGCTGATTCACCAGAGATGTAACCTATAGTATACAGACTTGGGGAAGGACTTCATGATGAAAATCAATAATGCTAGAAGGCGCTTTCAATATTAACTGACGCATCCATATTGCAAACCTTTCTCGGCATGAGGAGAGTATATTTTTGGGAGCTTTGTGAATGCCGTACCGGTCGATTGCATGATAAGAACACAAGAAATAAAAACTTAATTTTAAAATTTCGCACAGCCACCATCTTGAGGTTATGTAAAAAATTGAACTAAATTAGATGTCAGTGCATTTAAATTTGTATAGTCATTTGCCGTGCCAAGTTTCACTGCGTTAGGATGGTTAAATCGCGAGAAAAGTCTATTTAAATGTTTCGACTTCTCTAGGTTTTAGAAAGTCTCATAGGTGAACGTCTAGTAGTGCCCGTTATCACCGTACAAAATGTCAGGGTGATATGAGTAATAGTTTCGGAGATATAGAATGCCGGTGAAATATTTCGCACAGCCACCATGTTGGATTGGTGAGACGTAATGAAATTTGAATGGCACGGTCGGAGTCGGTCGAAACAGGACTATGACCTTATAGAGATTCATTGAAATCGATCCAGCCGTTTAGACGTTATTAGGGGGAGGGGGTGCGCGAACACACGTGTACAAAATGTGATCACTCATAAGCGTATTTTTTCATAAATGAATATAGGCTAAAAAGGAAAATTTCGCATGGTTCCGACCATACAGTGTTGTCTGTCAGTCAGTTAACACAAATGTGTCCAAGCGACTGGGCGGTGGAGGTACACTAATAACAATACGTCCCTTTTCACTACTCTGGCTTTTAGAGACGCTAGGGTGCCAAAATTTTGCCCCGACGGGAATCTTTAACATGCCAGTAAATCTACTGACACGGCTCCCTCGCATTTGCGCATCTCAAATCCTGCAACTTTGGGTACAGCAGGTGAGAACGTTACCACTGAGCCACGCAGCCTGCCAATGAATTATAATTGTTAAATTAACACTCCAGGAAAGAATTACACGTATTAGTTATAATCATTATTAAATAATGGGGGCAATTTATGATTAGCGCTTTGAACGTCGAGTTCTTATCATCTGATCCTGTTCACTGCGATTGAGGTATCTTTAACGGTTTAGCCAGGGTAAGCTTAATAGGCTCACGGACGGCTGGTTTTTCTTCGACTCGATTCACTGAAATTGTTACTGCTCGACTTCTTTTGGTCATAAATGAATGTTTTTCTACAGGGATCTTCCTCGAGAAATCCTTTACAGAATGCTCAGTGGGTCAAAATCGAAATCTAGGGGGCCAAATTATTTTTACGTTTTAATCATGAATTTAGAGTGAAAGCAACGTATATAATTTGTTTACTTCATAATAAACATCAGTTAAGACCTTTTTTAAGCTACGTCTACACATGCAAGAAATTGTCTATGACTAGGAGTTGGATAGAGCATTCAGGTATCTCTTCAGAACAATTTTCTACCCCTAATTTATTTTTAAAAAAGTCAAAAAGTTCCACTTTTGACATAATCGTCGAACCCAGTGCTTCAAACAAAACGTGTGAAAACTGGTTGTGCGGCTTCTTCTAAAACGTAAAATAACTACGTAAGTTGCAAAAAGATGCAAAAAAACTTATAACAGGCGTAAACTGCAAGACATTATCTACATTTTAACATTAAGTAGAAAGTGACGCGACATACTAAATATCTTTATTTTTATTTTTTATTTATTTAGTCGATTTACCCTCTAGGTTGGTGGTTCCCACGGACTCAGCGAGGGAACTCACCACTACCTCCTCTACGGCGGAAGATTGGGATGGATAGGCTAGGATGAGGGAAGGAGGCGGCCGTGGCCTTACAGTAGGTACCATCCCGGCATTTGCCCGAAGACGAAGTGGGAAACCACGGAAAACCACTTCGAGGATGGCTGAGGTGGGAATTGAACCCCCTCTACTCATTTGGGCCACCCGAGGCTGAGTAGACCCCTTTCCAGTCGTCATACCACTTTTCAAATTTCGTAGCAGAGCCGGGAATCGAACCCAGGACCTCCGGGGCGGCAGCTAATCATGCTGACTGCTACGCTACGGAGGAGACTACTAAAAATCTAAGTGAAAATATAATTTTAAAAATAATAGGTAAATATTATATAATGCAAATGTAGCTAAAATTACGTAACACTTACGCCCATTAATAACTGAAACACGTTACAAAGATCATACCTTCAGCTGCATGTTCCATCTTAAAGCATCACACTAACCACAAAGACAACCAAACCACAGCCACTTACATTCACCCTCCAATTCAGACTGCTCGAACAGTGGTGACAGATTTACACTAAGATGCGTTTATATCCCAGAATAGTGAGCGACAATTATATGAGAATGCTGTAGAAGTAATACATTTTGATTTTTAATGATGAAAATAAATAATTTTGTCCTCCTAGATTTCGATTTCGATGGTGACAACTTCATCAAAACCCATCCAGTGGTACTCGAGATTAAACTTTACATCCAAGATCGGGGACTTTGTTTTATACTAGGTAGAGACAGGTCTATTAATAGGTGTGATTTTATTAAACTTTGTATAATGAGTCTTATTACTGTTTTTATTATGATTCGTAAATTGACCGACAGTAGTGGCTACGCTGGCTAACGCGCAGCATTAGGTCATGGGGCCAAGCTCTCTGCTGACTCGGTAGACGCGTGGGTTCGAGCCCCACCGTCGGCCGTCCTTGAAATGGTTTTCCGTGGTTTCCCATTTTCAACACCAGGCAAATGCCGGGACGGTACCTTCTGACAGGCCACGGCCGCTTCTTTCCACATCCTTGCCCAGATTCATTCACCATTATTCATTTCATCTCTCATTAACTCCTCTCATGAGGTTGGCGTCAGGAAGGGCATCCGGCCGTAAAAACCATCGCCACAAAGACTTCCATCTCATCTCATCCCCGACCCCGTTGGAAAACGAGAATAATAAGGGATAGACATACAATTATGATTCGTAAATTGGAGAAAAAATAAAGTAGGAGTGATATGAACTGTGTCAAAGTAGTGAGTCTTGAAGAACACTCCTGAAAGAATTAAATTTGCTTCTGTTAATAGTTTTGGAGAAAAAGGTTGGTTGGTTGGATCCTTAGTTTAGGGGCTGCGACAACGCGGTCATGTAGCCCCGTGTACTTTGACTGTGCATAGAATCTGTCTGATAACCGGTGTTAATTGTGATGACTGTATTAGGGTGTGGTATCTGTTTTTAATTCAAGTACGGACTGCAGACGATAATGTCAAGTAGTTCCTACTTTCGCTACCAAATGCTACCGTCCACGACACTTAGCCAATATAACCAGCGCCTGGTGACGAACGTTGGAACTTAGGAGCATTAATCAAACCTAACCTACAAATTTTGCTTCACACAAGTTTAGTTAGTCGAATGTTCTTTTACATGCTATAAATCTATGACATGGGCCCGTGTCTTTACTTCCCCTCCGAAGGAAGGCATACTTAGGGATTCGACGACTTCGGCCGGGTTTGAACCCGCAACCTTGGGCATAGAAACTCAGCATTATACCAACTACGCCAGAAAAGCCGCAGGAGATAAAGGTATATAAAAGGTTAGAAATTAGCGTGGGCAATATAGGACATACTGGAAGAACGCAAGGTGGTAGGTAACAGAAGCATGAATGTAATATTGACACTTTGCTAAGCGTGTGCCTTGCAAACAGGAAGCCAACTTCATATTCTTGTTTGTCTCTAGAGACAGAAGTGACGTCACAATATGGAAAGTTCCATAGCATCAGCTGCACGTGATATTCATGTGCTTGTTTACAGGGAAGACTTATTACATCCCGACAATAATATGCGGGGTATTTATCGTCTTGGGATCAAATATTGTAATTCTCTCCATCCGACTCCCTCAGGGGACATATTAATTGAGTTTCAGTAAAGTCAGCATAACCTAGATTGTATGAATTGTGAGGGATTAAAATAACGATTATTAATAATAGCCTCCGTTGCTTAGGCGGCAGCAGGCCGGCCTCTCACCGCTGGGTCCATGGTTCAAATCCCGGTCACTCCATGTGATATTTGTGCTGGACAAAGGCAGGTTTTTCTCCGGATACTCCGGTTTTCCCTGTCCCAAATTCCATTCCAGCAACACACTCCACTATCATTTCATTTCATCTGCCATTCATTTAATCATTGCCCCAGGGGAGAGCGACAGGCTTCGGCAGCCGGCACAGTTCATATCCACACCGCTAGATGGGGGCTTCCTTCATTCCATTCCCTGACCCGGTTGGTTGACTGGAAGCAGACTGTGGATTTTCATTTTCATTAATAATAATAGTGTTACGTCCCTTTTAACTACTGCGGCTTTTAGAGACGCGTCGCCTGGGTGCCGGGATTTTGCTCTGAAGGGGATCTTTAACGTGCCAGTAAATCTACTGACACGGCTGCCTCACATTTTCGCACGCTCAAATGCCAGCTGATTCTGCCGAGATTTGATCTTGCAACCTTGGACACAGCAGGTGAGAATGTAACCGCTGAGCTGCAAAACATTTTTTTTAAATCAATCTAGTTGAGACTCCATTGTCTGCGTGGAAACAACCAACTTCACTTTAGTGTCTAGGTCTTGTTCTTGTTCCGGCTTTGACTTCCTGCCAGTATTTTCTGAACCCAGCGAGGAGTGCCTGCTTATGTTCTTCGGACTGAGGTCCTCTCCGTCTTCCGGAAGTTGATACCAATTTAAATCCTTGGTAGTTGCCTAGTTGTTCACCAATTTTCTAAATGTGTTCCTGTCAGGAATTTATCGGTCTGGAATACCAATTAGCCTGGGATATTTTTCGCATTCCTCGAACCATCTCGGCTTTGTTGTCTTAGACTTAATGAAATCCCATATTCTTTTCGTTAATCGATCATGAGTCATCCTGAAGAGGTGGCCGTAGAATAGTAGCCGTCTCTTCTTAATTGATGCTGTGATAGGGTCTATTTAACGAGTATTATTGTCACTTATTTATATAATTTCTTTTTTGTGGCCTCCTGAGAGGTCGAGTGCAGGTCTTTCTAGTCAACGCCCGTGTGCAACCGGCGCGTCGGAATGACAGATCAGATGAATGGATGAAAGCGGGCAAGGATGTGGAAGGAAGCGGCCATGGCCTGTCAGAAGGTACCATCCCAGTATTTGCCTGGAGTTGGAAATGGGAAACCACGCAAAACCATTTCAAGGACGGCCGACGGTGGGGATCGAATCCACGTCTACCGAGTCCGCAGAGACTGCTGTCAGGTATTTATATAAATAAATGAATTATGTTTCTCTACTACACTGAGGAACATCGTTGCTCTTGTTGCTTCATTTGAGGGGCTTGGACATCGTGGTCATTCAGCCCTATGTCTAGGGTCAATCTATGTGCGTCCCGATAAACACGGCAAGCTAAGCTGGCTTTGACTGGCGCAGATCGCGGGCGTGCGTACACGTTTCATCCAGTTGTAGGCGTGCTCCACTGACTCATATCGTTAGTTATTGTTGTTTTAAGGGGCGGAATTACGAGGTCATCTGCCCCTGTCTCATATCGTTAGTTCACACGTGTTTTGTCATTCATATTGTAACGTGCCACTCCTTGTGGCACTTTCGTTAACTGGATTACGGTGGGTAGAAGCACAACACAATGGTCCTTTTAAAGAAATAGTAGTTTTATTGCAGGTCTTAGCAAGTTACAGTTCACCACACAATAAACAGATACAAGCAATTAGCTGTCTTACAGAAGCTGCCTCTATGGAGCTCGATTCACCCTTTCACTCAGTTATGCAGTTAATCCTACCGTAATGAGGTCCGTGTCCTCGGCTAGAAGTAACGGCACTCTCCCTCAAGTAAACAAGCCACACTCACTTGTTCCGAATGTACACCGTCTCTCCATCTGCAGGCTAGGAAAACAGTCCACTGCGTTTCGCAATCCACACAGCACCTCACCGCATGCAATAGCCTCACTTGGGTTTCGCACGTCACGTCACCAACTATTGACGCACTCGCTCAAAAAACACTGTTCGTCCCTTGCTGGCGAGGCCGCTTTATATAGCGAGGCTGGTGACTCGATGGATGTTTCCAGAATTGACCAGGGTTCACACCTTCTCGAGAATTCCAACACCAGTAGGGCCACGCATATTCGAGACGGTCTTTTCTGTACTTCCTGTCTTCAATGTTGCGCAAATCGCTGGTAACACACAGTCAGGATAGCCTGGGGCAGACTGAGTCACGCGCGGGGCGACGAAGCTGTCTAGCATTCGTAACACCATGGACGTGTATCTGCAATGCTTAGACGTTAGTTTTGCACGTTTAGTGAGTATTGTGATTACTGTGATTGTTGGTCATGCCTGGACACTAATTCACATTGTGCAACAATGTGTATATCTATATTTCGTATATGAATAGCACAAAGTCTTGTTCTGAAACAAGACGAAGATTTTGAATCAAGTTTCCAGGAAGATCTATGCTCGCTAAACGATTTAAGGAAACAGGCTCCGTAAATAATAGAAGAGTTGACAGACATTCTTTCATCAGAAGATGTCAGGTGTGAGTTACAAGAGAGGGAGGACATTTTCAGCATCGCCTTTGAGCACTGTAAATACACATTATTGAACTTGTTTGGTAAAAGTGCAAAAGTACGTGCTAACCACTGGCTGAACCTTGTACGCCCGCGATCTGTGCCAGTCAAAGCCCGCTTAGCTTGCCGTGCTTATCGGGGCACACTTAGGGGCGTGGTGGCTCAGCGGTCTAGCTGTATGCCTCTCACCAAGGCGGTCTGGGTTCGAATCCCGGTCAATGCATGTGAGATTTACGAAGTGAAATGCCATGTCCTGTGGTTCTGATTCTACGTAAAAAGGAGGTCCCGTGGCTCATGATCTCAAGATTAACGGTCACGTTAAACTACAAGCTTCCTTCCTTCCTTCCAGCTTCGGGGCACACTTAGATAATGTCCCTGTACTTGGGTGTGGTCTAAATTTTATGTTTTTCAGTCGGACAACACTATTGTACCCAATCCTAATCCTGAAAAATATTTACGTGAAATGAATAAATAACGCTTTAAATAAATTTTTATGTAATTGTTTTCAGGATTAAGTAACCACCCTTTATAATTAGGTACAATAGTGTTGACAGACTGAAAAGCATTACATTTCAATTACTAAGGCAACACTGAAAAATGGGTTCCAAAACGATAATACTTGGTTGAGTGTGTGTGTACAATTTGTCTGATAACCTGTGTTGTTGAGGTATCTGTAGCAGCGTGTGTATTTGTAATTCATTAAGGATTTGCAAGGAGGCAGCTGAATAACAAATACTACTTCAGACAGCACAATAACACAGGACTAAACGATCACGATGTCGGAAGCCCCCCAAACGAAACAACAATAACCTTCCCTCCTTCCTCGTTTCCTTTTTTATTCTATCTTTCTTACATTATATCACCACTCGACTTCAGGCAAATGCTGGGATGGTTCCTAACTTACGGCCACGGTCGCTTCCTTCCCAATCCTGTACCCAAGTGCAGATTAGTACAGTCATCACAATAACACAGTTTATCACACAAATTCCACACACCAAAAATACACGGGGATATATGACCACGACGTCGCAGCCCCTAATATAAGCAATAAAAACAACAACAACAACAAACGTTGAGATGATTAAAGCCATGATGGATTTTTGGAACCGTTTAATGTATGGTTTTTTATTCACATTTCTCATTTCTGTTGTTTAAATGTTGTATTTCTCTACTTAGTATAAAACAAAGTCACGACTCTTGGATGTTACGGGTAATCTCGAGAACCACTGAATGGATTTTGATGCGGTTTCCGCCATTCTGTAAAGAATATCTCGAGGATGATTTCTGTAGAAAATATTTTATTTATGATCAAAGGAAGCCGAGCAGTAACGATTTTAGTGGAAAAGACGAACAAAAACCTGCCGTCCGAGCGCTTTGTAAGCTTACGCTGGGCAATTTTTTTTTAAATTTAGTCAATTTACCCTCTAGGTTGGTGGTTCCCACGGACTCAGCGAGGGAACTCACCACTACCGCCTCTATGGGCAGTGTCCTGGAGCCTGGCACATCTGGTCGGGATGGATACAACTGGGGAGGTGTGATCAGCACTTCGCCCAGGCGGCCTCACCTGCAAAGCGAACAGGGGCCTCATGAGGGATGGGAAGGGATGGAAGATTGGGATGGATAGGCGAGGAAGAGGGAAGGAGGCGGCCGTGGCCTTACAGTAGGTACTGTACCCGTAATCTACGTGGTCTTACCTGTTGCAATCCGATGGAAGGCTGGATCGTAGATTCTAGAAGTTCCCGGCTCAAATGACCTCTGAAAAACCTACCAACTAGGATCAACCAGGGATCAGGATACGTCGATATAAAAGAATGCGGTACGAAGATGCCAGTGGTGTATAAAATTACGATGAAACAAAGCTCAAAAGAACTCGAACAAGAGACTCTAAAATAAAAATAAAAATATCTCGGGCGTTATGTTTAAGCAAACTCAAAGAAAACCACCCACTGGTCCTCCTAACGCACTCCCCTTTTCTGATATAAAACACTAGTCGTTCTATGATTCTTTAAAATTAAATTCAATTTATTGACTGATTAATAATGAATGTCCGTCAATTCGACACAAAGTTAAAGAAAAGCTTCTTTAAATCAAATGATAAAATGTAGTTTTAAATAAATGCCTACAGTAAGGCCCCATCTTATTGTTCATATCAATCGCTGAACAACTAACAAGAAAAATACAATATTACATTATATACTGATGTTATACCCTTAAAGATTTATACATATTTTACACTTTATATACAAGTTACATCCTCAAATAGGATTTTGTTCTCAACGCTGCCTATCTTCATTTAATTTTACAAGTATGTTTCATGGTTATCATTTCCTTAATTCGATGTATTCAACAATCAATTAAGATAATCAAATAGTGTTACAAGTCGTGAAAATAGTTCATTAACTATTTATATGCTTCAAAGAATGCAGTATATTTTTACTAAAATTACTGAAATATCACACGTATTATGTTGCATGAATTAGTTAAAGTAGTTTAAGAAGTATCTGTGTTACTTGAATATGGGTATCATGATATAGACAATTTATCTCCGGCAAATCCTACTAGGCAAGAATAAAACGTAGGGCAACTTGCATAAAACAAGCATACAAGAAAAACATTCGTGATTCCAAATCACGATAATTACAACATCATATCCAAAAAAAAGTGATAGCTCAAAAGCTAATTTCACTCTTACTAAAACGCAATAACTACGTTAACGTCTTCTCAAAAGACTACAAGAACAATATCCAGCATTAATATTGACCATCCAATGATGTCAAATATTTGCTGCACTAACACAATAAATCGTATACACAAAATTGCAATACCTCAATTCAGCTTTCCAAAGCTGTCAAAAAATTAAACCCAAACGTTATTAAACTTGAAACCTTTCAGAAATTGCTCTGAAAACATCATGCCCCATCATAAACGAATATAGAAATGCCACATATTACTTCCTTTCTTACTTCATTAAACAAGAAGCAACAATTTGTTAGATAAATTGTATTATTCATTTCCACAATAATCGTCTTTAAAGTCTACGAAAAATTCTGTTATAATATTGTGAGTAGTTAAATTTAATTCACAATTCCAATATATTTATATATATATATATTTCCATAATGACTTATATGTGATAGAAAAATTGTAGATAGACACTATCAAAATAGTCGTTTCAGTTTCGCCTATCCAATCTCGAAAAATGGCTCAACTACTCAGAAGAAAACACGTGAGACTTACATCATGGAAAGGAGTCTATTATCATATCAATAGATACACGCAAACCATTAAATCAAACGATGATCTATCCAAGAGTCTTCCCAAAAACGAATTGAAATAATACAAGCAAAAACTGAATGAACAAAAATATTACATTTAAAGAAAAATCTTTTATCAAAAAAATATATGAAAGTAGGCTGCAAATGCCTTGGCAATCAATTCACAATTGTTTTCGCCGGACGATTTCCATAAATCCATAACCATGGAAAATAACGACGAAAAATGCACTATCATTTCTAAAAGAAAGAATTTCTACTAGAATGTCTTAAGTCCAAACGAATAGTATCACTCAAATATTTTTGGAATAGTTCAAGTGCACGAGTGTGTTGCCATCTTCTTCCTAATTGCTATTCTTATACAAAGATATCGTCGTCTTGATCCTAATTATGCTGCAAATATCTTCCCAACAAAATTGAATGCTTGGTTTTATTTCCAAAATTTTAAAAATAAAAGCAACAAAGTAATGCTCTAAATAGCATCACGTTTACAGTTAACTACACAAAAAATTACATTCTCCGACAGAAATGGTAAAGAAGAACCAGATCTAGCCTTTGAATGAAATTCTACTAATTAATAAAATATTGGTGAAAAGAATCGAACTAAAGGTGACAAGTTCTACTGTCTACAAGAGAAGAAAAGTTTTCCAGCTACCTTGGGCGAAGTTCTAGTTGAAATTGAAGAATATATAGGAATATACATTCCTGTCAGGAATCGAACCATCATCCCTGAGAAGTTCGTGGCTGGATCTGCAAGTCGCCGAACCAACTTCCTCCTAACCCGAAAACTACTGTCCACGAAACGGAGTTCCTGCATATTGCTTGCACAAGGCTCCCTCGACGTTATCAGTAAAGTAGCCTCCTTTCTATGGAGTTGTTTCTTCATTCTTGGCTACTTTAAAGTCACTGGATTAGAACTATCGTTCCCAACGTTTTCTTTCTCTTCATTGTAGAGTTCAAAAGGATGTCATTCCAAATGATCAACTCTGCTACTGCATTACATTCCTGAACGATATGTTTAGCACATCATTACTCCAATAGTTTGTTTCTCACAAGAATATCCAGTCATAATGTTGTTGATAATAATGCTTTCTTGCATTTCAAACCAATAAGTAGCAGATTTCCTCATCGAAGTCTGTATTAACAAAGTCCATGTGTTGGCTAAGCTCACTCGTTCGAATCGCGCTGCGTGTAGAAAACTCTCGTATAACCGCGTGATACACGGAACTTCCTTATACGAACGATAACATGTTCACTGCATAAGTTGCTCTACTCAAGTGTCTGTCGTCTCAAAGCTGCTGATCCAAGACTCAGCTGGCAGTCTACCCAAGATGCATCACACCTGTATCGAGGTGGACAATCGAACACAATCGATTATCATTTCATATTTCCTTCAACTAGTTGCAATGACAAGTCCGTGAGCATGTCCTGTGCACGTGATCAGGAGCATGGCGGGGTAGTCTATCCATCTCCTTAGTGCATACGGAGCAAACTGTGGCTCAAAGTCTACAGTCAAAATAATGTCAAGCAATAACTTCCAAATACGTCTCGCTGTCATATCAGGGTTCCAATAAATAGCAAAATACTGTCTCATCCTCCTCCCAACCTAGCTAATAAAAGTGTGCGAATACTTTTATTACACCATTCTAGGTATTCGTCAATGAACAGAATTTTGCGTTTTATTCCACTTTCTTGAAGTACTTTCTGTAAATCCCACGACGTAAAGTGCATAATGCTCTCTTTCTTGTTCGGCCTGATTTATAATATTTTCCAAAACTTCTTCCCTGATCAAATTTTCCACATCATCATTGGAATCAATATTTTCATGTACTATCTTCCTAATAGTTTTCTCTGGGAACCTGATAATTCTCCTGTCCATATCAATGGTAATTCTGGCACGAGTAATAAAATCAATCCCTAGGATTATTTCAAAATTAATATTTTTGAGCACCACAAAAATATGTTCAAAACATCTTTCATTTATACAGAACCTCAGCTGGACTTGTAATTTGCATTTCATCGATTTATCTTGAAATAGTCCTCTCACTTTGATCGATGAAGCTGGCAATGTGGTAAATTGTTGTTCCTTTTCTAATTTCAAAAAGCAATCTTCGGACATGATTGAAATGACCGCTCCCGTGTCTATAAGAGACCTGCAATGTTGATTGCCCACAGAGATTTCAATTATAGGCAATTCAGCACGTTCACTCACAATTCCTTCCATTTCTTCGAATAACAAATCTTCGTCCGTGACCTCATAAACATCTTGTATAATTATATCAAATGGAGACGGCTGGCTGTTTAATTCTTCTGGGATTTCAAAATTGGCGTTTTTTTTCCTGTGAACCTCTTTCATTATCACTAGTGTGATGGCTAGTGTTAGGTTCTGGTTCACTTTCTGTGTCCCTTCGATCCTTCCTTTCTTCACGCCTATCCCTGTCCTTTCTAGACTGTTCTCTATCTTCCTGGTTACCATAGTTTTTGTCTCGATAGTTTTTATATCTGGCAAACCCTTGTTGACCTCTATTCTGTTGCTGATATTGGCCTTGTCTATCCCTATTATCATAGTATCGGTTATTGTTCTGATAACCTCGATACCTATTATTCCTAGGTTGGTATTGTTCTCTTTCCTGATTACCATTCATGTACCTGTCATTCCTATTTCTACTTTCGTAAGGTTTATACCTTTCTTGAATACGATCGGTTTGGTTAGGTCTATTCCGGTCTCGATCGTATCTTTGTTGGTAGTTTCCATATGGTCGTTGGTTGTTTCTATCTTCAAATCTTCGACTATACGTCCTACTGTTCCTCATCGGACCTTCCCATCTAGATCCTGTTCTATTTGACCTTTCTGTTTGTTGAGTTTGGTCAACGACTACAGCGTTCACGGCCTTAGTTTCCGTCCTTCCGCTTTTGACTATGGTAGGTGACATAGAAGTGTGGTCTAGCCTACGCAGCAAGTCGTCCATTGCCGCTAAATCCTCTACGCCTGATGAAATTAAATTCCTTCTAACTTCCACCGGTAACTGGCGTGAAATTGTCTCAAGAATTTCCTCCTGTCTCAATGGGGGTTGAAGATATCTAAGACGGGCTAACTGAGATGTGAAGAATTCAGAGTAACTGGTGGGTCCAGTACTACTATATTTCCTCGAATAGACTTCCGCCCTCACTGCGTGTTGTATCTCTATCGACCAGAATCTTTTAATAAATGCTTCCGAAAACTGTTCGAAGTTATCGAAAGTATACCGGAAAGCTCGGAACCAATTTAACGGTGCATCTGCCAGATGCTTCTCAACAATCCGCAGTTCTCTGTCCCTTGCAACATGATGTTCCGCAAAGTGATCTTGTAGATTTCTGATGAATTCTATAGGAGTCAAACCCTCCGTATTTGAAAACTTCTTAATTTTCTCCTCGTAATTTCTCACTATCGTGACATGAGATCTGTCATTAGGCGTTGACATCCTAAAATCTCTGGGATTTATTTCTGACGTAGCCTCATTCGGGATCTCTGATCTAACATGACCCTGTTCTGTCTCATGTGCCTTATTTAACCTCGCTAAATAGTTCTTAGCTGGCGTTGTGGTATCCATCCTGTCCCTTAAATGGTGTACCTTTCCTTCCCCATCGGAATTTATAGGTTTCCCCAACGTTTCCAATTGTGACTTGATTTCCGTTCTTAATTTATTTATGTCTATATGATCCATTAACCTGAACGTTTGAAACTCTTGTCTAATCTCATTTAATTCTGACGTTTTCATTTCACGCTCTGAGTTTAGATCTATCTTAACTTGATCTACTTTTAAAATTACACCTTTAATCTGCGTTTCCAAATCCTCCCTAAGAACAGTGACGCTTTCGACCTGCATAGTCTGAACTGAATCGATGCGTTTATCAGTGTCTATTCTAGCCTGGGAAATATCTTGGTTAAGTCTTAATTCTGTTCTGTTGATCTTTAATTCAAGATCTGACTTAATGCTTTTAATGACATCTGCATTTATTTTCGTGATTTCCCCCCTTAAGATGGTCACTTGATCGTTAACAATAGCCTTGAGATCGATCTCAATATCTTTTCTCAAGACCTTGTTGTGATCTTCAACCTTTTCTTTAAGTTGGGCCATATCACCCTCTAATTTGGTTAGAGTTTCTTGCGTTGCACTTGCTTCGTTTGAAAACTGCAATTGCAATGCATCTAAACTAATTTTATTTTCTTTCTGATTACTATCTAGTTCCGATTTAATATTTCTAACATCCTCCTTTATGGTAGAAATATTAGCTCGTATACCAGTTACAATGCCTTCAGTTGAATCTATTTTACCTTGCATTGCAGTAATATCAACTTGAGCTGAATCAATTTTACTTTCTGTTGAATTTATTTCACTCTGCATTGCAGTAATATCTACTTGAGCTGTATCTAATTTGCCTTCAGTGCTTATGGCTTTTACTTCTAATGATGCAACATTAGATCTTACATGGCTGACTTCTACATTAATATTACTGATGTCAAGTTGAACAAGCCTGACATCGGCTGTCACACTGTCGATGCCTGTTTCTACATCAATTATCTTTCCCTTTATATCTTTAGCGTTAGCTGCAATCTTACGATTACTGTCTTGAAGATATTTGAGAGACAAGTGCATTTGACTCTTGTCCCCAGCCACATTCCTGAACTAATTCAGTGTTCTTATTAACTATGGAGTTAATATTGTCAAAGCTAGCTTGGGAATTACTCCTTATCTCAGCTAATTCATTAGCGTGACTGCCCACCTTCTCCTGGATTGCCTTAAACATATTGGCAATGTCTTCCATTGACACAGCTGTCATGGTAAATACAATTATAAAAAACACAGGAATGCAATACATAAATAGCAGAATTGACACATTTAGAATGACCCTTTTCACCAATACAAGCATTGAATTTTGTTTTGCTTCTAAACTTATTGTTACGTGCCACCCCCTAGTGGCACTTTTGTTAACTGGATTACGGTGGGGGTACAAAGCACAACACTAATTACTGCTTAAAGAAATAATTAACTTTATTGTGGCCAGAAAATTACACTAATCAGCAAATACAAGTAATTAGGAGCCTTCTCCAGTTTCCTCAAGTCTCTTCCTTATGCGCCCTTGGCCCCTTTCACTTGCAACAGACCACAGAAGTTAATCCGTCCTAATGAGTCCGGTGGCCTTGGCAGAAGCTACCTGCCCCTCTTCCTCAGGTACAACAAATACAGTTACTTACGAGCACTTGATGTTCGCTGTTCACAAGCTGGGAGAAACAATGTCACAGGATTTCGTAACTCGCACAGCACTTCGTCACCACACTTCTGTCGCACAAGATAATCGCTCGCACTAGCTCGTAAAACACAAACACAACTGCTTCACGGGTCACTCTTATATAGCAGGCCGGTGACTCAATAAATGGTTCTAGATCCATCCAGAGTCCACGGCTTCTCGAGGTTTCCACCGCTGGTCCAGTCACGAATCTTCTGGACTATCCCTTTGTCTGTAGTAGCCCTGTTGCATAAGGCGCGCGCAATACAGGAGGCAAGCCACAGCCCAGCCCCTGGGGCAGTTGTGACTCAAACGGCGAGCGATGTCACAAACTCACAGCCGTAACACCACCCCCTTCCTAAAAAGGCTGATCGTCCCGATCAATCATTGGTCCGTCTGTGTCCCTCCGTAGGCTGCCAGGCGATCTCGATGCACGATCTTCATCTTCGCCCTCGGGCTCCGCTGGATCCTGTAGACGACATCGTTGATCCGTTTCACGACTCGGTACGGGCCCTCCCAGGACTTCTGCAGTTTGGGTGACAGGCCTTTCTTCCGTAATGGGTTGAAGAGCCAGACCAGGTCGTCCTCGTGGAATCCGCCGGCATCCGTCTGCTGGTCGTATCGGGTCTTCATTCTGTCGGTCTCGATCCGGAGTTTCCTCCTCGCGAACGCGTGCACGTCCTCCAGTTGGTCGACCAGTTCTTGACAATACTGGCTTACCGGGATCGGATCATTCCCAGGTCGGCCAAAGGCAAGATCGACAGGTAGACGGAGCTCCCTCCCAAACATGGCCCGGGCTGGTGTGCACCCGGTGGCTTCATGCACGGCGGCGCGGTAGGCCAGGAGAAATAGTGGAAGATGTTTGTCCCAATCCCTCTGGTGCTCGCTGACGACTATTCGGAGATGGTTCTCGATGGTGCGATTGAATCGCTCTACCATCCCGTCGGACTGAGGGTGTAGCGGCGTTGTCCTTGTCTTCCGGATTCCCAGCAGCTGGCATAGGTTCTGGAACACCTGCGACTCGAAGTTCCTCCCTTGGTCGGAGTGCAGCTCCAGGGGTACTCCGTACCGGCTGACGAATTCCTTCACCAGGGTCTCTGCGATCGTCGCGGCTTCTTGGTTAGGGAGCGCATACGCCTCCGGCCATTTGGTAAAGTAGTCGCTGACGACTAATATGTAGCGGTTCCCTGCCTCGCTTAACGGGAATGGCCCAGCAACATCGATGGCCACTCTCTCCATGGGGCCGCCCACGTTGTAGGTCTTCAGTGGACCCCGTCGTCTTCGTCCTGGGCCCTTGCTGGCTGCGCAATCGTGGCACCTCGCGCAGTGGTTCTCCACGTCTGTTCGGCATCCGATCCAGTAGAACCGCTCTCTCAGCTTCTCCAGGGTCTTCTTTATCCCTAGGTGTCCACCAGATGATCCTCCATGAACTTCCTTCAGGACTTCCTCCGTCATAGCCTTTGGAACGACGACTTGTTCCCGAGATGTCTTCCCGTCGGTGCTCTCCCAGGTACGGCAGATGAGGCCATCCCTTACAATCAGCGAGTCCCACTGTGCCCAGTAGGACTTAAACTTTGGGCTGCAGTCACTCACAATGTTCCACCCGGGTCTGGGGACACAGGCCTTCTTCCATTCGGCTATCGGTCCCAGGTCATCATCTTCTGCTTGTGCCCGCGTGAAAGATTCGCGGCTCCAGTTCCCTTGAAGTTCCACAGTAGTCCGTCGGCACAGTATCCCGGTGTTCTCCTCCCTCCTAGTACAGAAGGTGCAGTCTTCGGGGCACGGTCTTCGTGACAGGGCGTCGGCGTTAGAATGCAGTTGGCCTTTCCTGTGCTGAATCTCAAAGTTGTATTGTTGAAGCCTCTCTAACCACCGCGCGAGTTGACCCTCGGGCTGCTTGAAGTTCAGGAGCCACCGCAGGGATGCATGGTCGGTCCTGATGAGAAATTCTTGCCCGTACAGGTACTTGTGGAAGTGTTCAATGGTCTTCACGATGGCGAGCAGCTCCTTCCTGGTGACGCAGTAGTTCCTTTCTGGCTTTGACAAGGCCTTGCTGAAGTAGGCCACTACTCTTTCCTCGCCGTCCACTACTTGCGACAGGATTCCCCCTATGCCAAAGTCGCTGGCATCGGTATCGACGATGAACCTTGTTCCAGGTCTGGGGTAGGCCAAAATAGGCGCGGTGCACAGAGCCTGCTTGAGTTGTTCGAAGGCACTGTGGCATTCTGCTGTCCACGTGAAGAGTTGGTCCTTCTCAGTCAGTCGATGTAAAGGTTTGGCGATGTCGGCGAATCCCCTCACGAAGCGACGGTAATAAGTGCAGAGTCCCAGGAAGCTTCGTAGTTGGGACTTGTCCTTCGGAACTGGCCACTCCCTCACAGCTGCGGTCTTCTCTGGGTCGGTGCGCACCCCTTCCTCGGAGACGATATGCCCAAGGTACTGGACCCGCTTCTGGAAGAGCTGACACTTCTTGGGGCTCAACTTCAGCTGGGCAGCCCGTAGCTTCAACAAGATCTCCTTCAGGTTGCTGTAGTGCTCCTCGAAGCTTCTCCCCAGAACGATGACGTCGTCTAGGTAGACCAGGCAGGTCTTCCAGTGTAGTCCCCTCAGAATGGACTCCATTAGCCTTTCGAAGGTCGCAGGGGCGTTGCACAGACCGAATGGCATGACGGTGAACTGCCAGAGCCCGCTGCCCACAGAGAACGCCGTTTTCTCGCGGTCCTTAGGGTGGACCTCCACCTGCCAGTAGCCACTCTTCAAATCCAAGGTGGAGAACCATCTCGACCCTGATATGGTGTCCAGGGTATCGTCGATCCGGGGTAGAGGGTAGCTGTCCTTCTTCGTGACGTCATTCACCCGCCTGTAATCCACGCAGAACCTGATGGAACCGTCCTTCTTCTTCACTAGCACGACCGGAGAACTCCAAGGACTATGTGATGGCTCGATCACCCCTTGCTCCTTCATCTCTTCTACCATCCGGTCGACTTCGGCTTGCTTGGCGAGCGGGACTCGTCGGAATGGGGCCCTAATCGGTGCGCTGTCCCCAACGTCGATTCTGTGCTGGACCAAGCTTGTCCTGCCGAAGTCTTTGCTCCCCACGGAGAAGACGTCCTGGAATTCGCGTAACAGGTCCTGAAGTTGGCGTGATTGTTCCTCGTCTAAATGGTCCTGGGATCCTTGGTACAGCTTCTGTAGTTCTCCTGGCAGTGTGCGTCTTCTTCGGTTGTCCGTCTGCAGGTGTCCGTCCGTCGTGTCGGTGATGCGGGCAATCCAGGTAACGGGCTCGCAGACTCCTAGGTTGGTGTCCCGGTGAACCGTAATGTCGTAGTCGTTCAGGTTGGACAGGCGGACGTACGGTCGAGACGTCGTGTTGATGAGGGTCTTGGCTACTAGCAATCCTTTTGTCTGGATGTCCTCATATTTTGGCTCGATGACAGCCGCCACTCCCTCAGCAGTTCCGTCGACAATTACGGCGGCGCTGACCTCCGTCCTGGCAGGAACGATGACGTCCTCTCTCAGCCTTACTCGTCGTGCGGTGACGGCCTCGTGTGCTGGTTGCAAAGCAAGTTCCTCACCTCCGAAGTGCAGAGTGTTGGTACTCAGGTCCAAGATGATGTTGTTCTGGTCCAGGAAGTCCAGTCCGATGATCACTTCGTTTGATACGTCAGCCACAAGCACTGGATGCTTTATCACCCGTCGACCAATGACGAACTCCAGTGGTGCTTCGCCATGTACCGGTGCGGTCTCTCCGGTCGCGGTTATTAGCTGGAGGTTCCTTTGTGTGGGTTGCACTCTCCACTTCGGGATCACAGTGGGATTGACGATGGTCCTCGATGCTCCCGTGTCGATCAGCATGGGCCAGCTCACTCCGTTGATGACTCCGTCGACCATCAGGCTGCTATTGTCCCTCCGTAACTTCGTCACACGCACGTGGACTGCCGGGGCTTGACGACTGTCACAAGCCAACCTTTGCCCCCCAAGGTTGGCTGATACTTGCTTTCCTGGGCCGCGCGGTTTCCCTACGGCTGACTGTCCCGACGGAAACCCTTGGCGGCGGCGATCACCGCAGTCCTTGCTCAGGTGGCCTCTCTTACGGCAGGTCCAGCAGGTCGGTAGTCCTCTTCCGGGCCGCCTCTCCGGATGTCCTTCGGCTACGTTTTTATTGGTGGTACTGCGATTCTTGAAGAAACGGCTTAGCGCCTCCATCAATTCGTCGGCCAGGGGCTTGGTCTCGTTGGTTTTTACTGGTTCGTCGACGTCCACTTGACGCACCCGCGCGTGCATTCTGGATGCCTGTTTTGCCGTCTCGAACTCAAGTGCGTGGCTCAGCGCATCTGCCAGGGTCTTATTGCGCGCGAGACGCAGCGCCTGTTGAGTGTCCGAGTCCCGTAGCCCGTCGGTGAAAGTCTGCGTCGCTATCTGCTCCAGAAAGTCGGCCGGCGCTGTTGGGTAGGCGAGCCTTACGAGACGTGCGATGTCCATCTCGAACTCCTGCAGGGTTTCCGCGTTCTTCTGTACCCGGATCCGGAGCTGCATCTGATAGGCCTGTTGAAGATGGCTATCTCCATATCGGGACTCCATATGGGCGATCAGGGAAGCGTAGTCCTGGGATCCAGTCGGGATGGCCTGAAGGACGTTAAGGGCGTCACCTCTCAGCGCTACAATTAGAGCTGTTGCCTTTTCTGTGTTGTTCCAGTTATTTATGGAACAGGCCGCCTCGAACTGACGTAAGTAGGTGCTCCACGGGACCTTTCCGTCGAAGGTTGGGGGCGTCACTCTGCTATGTCCCGTTCCTGATATTCCCGGTGTAACGGTGGGCGGGCGTTGGCGCAGCTCGGCAACTTCCTCTCGTAGAGCGTTGAATTCCTCTTCCACCCCCGTCAGTGGGCGTTGGCGCAGCTCGGCAACTTCTTTTTGTAAGGCGTTGAATTTCTCCTCCACCCCCATCAGCGGGCGTTGGCGCAGCTCGGCAACTTCCACTTGTAAGGCGTCGAACTTCTTTTCCACTGCTGCGACTTCCTCACGTAGGCCCTGTTCTAATTTCCTTTGGCTCTCCTCTAATTTCGTCAGCAGGCACTCTTCCAGATTTTTCTGGCCATCCTGAAATTTGGCGGTTAGGTCCTCTGCTAACTTATTCTGGCTGTCCTTCAGGTCCTCTGCTAACTTCTTCTGGCCATCCTCCATCTTCTTCTGGCCGTTCTCCATCTTCTTCAGGTCCTCCGCTAACTTATTTTGACCGTCTTCCATCTTCTTCTGGCCGTCTTCTAATTTGGCAGTTAGGTCCTTGGTTAAATTCTTCTGGCCGTCTTCTAATTTGGTTTCCATGCCATTTAACTTTTCTAGCAATGCTGCCAATTTCTCCTCCATTTTAGTTGTTTGTCTTGTAAAGGGCATGCACTCACAGGAAAATTAGAGAAAATGACCTGCTCGGGTTTTGAAACCAGGACCGTCAGGTGTTGTGCTTGAGTTCGTAATCCGGCTTCTGACACCAGTTGTTACGTGCCACCCCCTAGTGGCACTTTTGTTAACTGGATTACGGTGGGGGTACAAAGCACAACACTAATTACTGCTTAAAGAAATAATTAACTTTATTGTGGCCAGAAAATTACACTAATCAGCAAATACAAGTAATTAGGAGCCTTCTCCAGTTTCCTCAAGTCTCTTCCTTATGCGCCCTTGGCCCCTTTCACTTGCAACAGACCACAGAAGTTAATCCGTCCTAATGAGTCCGGTGGCCTTGGCAGAAGCTACCTGCCCCTCTTCCTCAGGTACAACAAATACAGTTACTTACGAGCACTTGATGTTCGCTGTTCACAAGCTGGGAGAAACAATGTCACAGGATTTCGTAACTCGCACAGCACTTCGTCACCACACTTCTGTCGCACAAGATAATCGCTCGCACTAGCTCGTAAAACACAAACACAACTGCTTCACGGGTCACTCTTATATAGCAGGCCGGTGACTCAATAAATGGTTCTAGATCCATCCAGAGTCCACGGCTTCTCGAGGTTTCCACCGCTGGTCCAGTCACGAATCTTCTGGACTATCCCTTTGTCTGTAGTAGCCCTGTTGCATAAGGCGCGCGCAATACAGGAGGCAAGCCACAGCCCAGCCCCTGGGGCAGTTGTGACTCAAACGGCGAGCGATGTCACAAACTCACAGCCGTAACATTATTATATAAATTAAGTATATAAGAAAATAGGAGGTATGCAACGACGGTGATTTATATTAGAAACGGTTTAAATTAAAATTGAAATGATGAATTATTTATATTATTATTAAAGAAAGTGGTTCTATTATTACAGATGATCTAAAAGTCATCGCCGGTAACGAACACAAAATGGCCGACAAGCATGGAGTGAAAAATGGCCCCATGTCATGTCCCATCTGACCACGCTGATCCATAAAAATTTCCTAGAAATCTCTTTTATGGTCATGTCGTAATCAATCAAATTACTTTTTACTTGGCACGCACAAAACAAATAAATTTAAGCAATGGCGATAATTCTATCTGTATGCCAGGTAGATTGAGTAAACTCATCTTCACGATTTGAAGAAACGTGAATTCCCAACGAATTCGACGTGTATAATCGTAGCAATGCCAAAGAAAATTTTGCTAACGACTACATCGTTCGAAAACTGCTAAACTCAATAATCTCATAAAAATGGATTCTCACACATGGGTTTAGCATTGGAGAAATCGAGAATGCCAATTCGATAGCCCCATAGATTGGGTCGCCATATATAGATGTACCCGTAATCCACGTGGTCTTACCTGTTGCAATCCGATGGAAAAAGCTGGATCGTAGATTCTAGAAGTTCCCGGCTCAAATGACCTCTGAAAAACCTACCAACTAGGATCAACCAGGGATCAGGATACGTCGATATTAAAGAATGCGGTACGAAGATGCCAGTGGTGTATTAAATTACGATGAAACGAAGCTCAAAAGAACTCGAACAAGAGACTCTAAAATAAAATAAAAATATCTCGGGCGTTAAGTTTAAGCAAACTCAAAGAAAACCACCCACTGGTCCTCCTAACGCACTCCCCTTTTCTGATATAAAACACTAGTCGTTCTAAGATTCTTTAAAATTAAATTCAATTTATTGACTGATTAATAATGAATGTCCGTCAATTCGACACAAAGTTAAAGAAAAGCTTCTTTAAATCAAATGATAAAAAATGTCGTTTTAAATAAATGCCTACAGTAAGGTCCCATCTTACTGTTCATATCAATCGCTGAACAAATAACAAGAAAAATACAATATTCCATTATATACTGATGTTATACCCTTAAAGATGTATACATATTTTACACTTTATATATACAAGTTACATCCTCAATTAGGATTTTGTTTTCAACGCTGCCTATCTTCATTTAATTTTACAAGTATGTTTCATGGTTATCATTTCCTTAATTCGATGTATTCAACAATCAATTAAGATAATCGAATTGTGTTACAAGTTGTGAAAATAGTTCATTAACTATTTATATGCTTCAAAGAATGCGGTATATTTTTACTAAAATTACTGAAATATCACATGTATTCTGTTGCATGAATCAGTTAAAGTAGTTTAAGAAGTATCTGTGTTACTTGAATATGGGTATCATGATATAGACAATCTATCTCCGGCAAATCCTACTAGGTGAGAATAAAACGTAGGGTTACTTGCATAAAACAAGCATATAAGAAAAACATTCGTGATTCCAAATCACGATAACTACAACATCATATCCAACAAGGTGATAGCTCAAAAGCTAATTTCACTCTTACTAAAACGCAATAACTACGTTAACGTCTTCTCAAAAGACTACAAGAACAATATCCAGCATTAATATTGACCATCCAATGATGTCAAATATTTGCTGCACTAACACAATAAATCGTATGCACAAAATTGCAATACCTCAATCCAGCTTTCCAAAGCTGTCAAGAATTAAACCCAAACGTTATTAAACTTGAACCTTTCAGAAATTGCTCTGAAAATATCATGCCCCATCATAAACGAATATAAAAATGCCACATATTACTTCCTTTCTAACTTCATTAAACAAGAAGCAACAATTTGTTAGATAAATTGTATTATCCATTTCCACAATAATCGTCTTTAAAGTCTACGACAAATTCTGTTATAATATTGTGAACAGTTAAATATGATTCACAATTCCAATATATTTATATATATATATATATATTTATTTCCATAATGACTTATATGTGAGAGAAAAATTGTAAATAGACACTATCAAAATAGTCGTTTCAGTTTCGCCTATCCAATCTCGAAAGATGGCTCAACTACTCAGAAGAAAACACGTGAGACTTACATCATGGAAAGGAGTCTATTATCATATCAATAGATACACGCAAACCATTAAATCAAACGATGATCTATCCAAGAGTCTTCCCAAAAACGAATTGAAATAAATACAAGCAAAAACTGAATGAACAAAAATATTACATTTAAAGAAAAATCTATAATCCAAAAAAATATATGAAAGTAGGCTGCAAATGCCTTGGCAATCAATTCACAATTGTTTTCACCGGACGATTTCCATAAATCCACAAGCATGGAAAATAACGATGAGAATGCACTATCATTTCTAAAAGAAAGAATTTCTACTAGAATGTCATAAGTCCAAACGAATAGTATCACTCAAATATTTTTGGAATAGTTCAAGTGCACGAGTGTGTTGCCATCTTCTTCCTAATTACTATTCTTATACAAAGATATCGTCGTCTTGTTCCTAATTATGCTGCAGATATCTTCTCAACAAAATTGAATGCTTGGTTTTATTTCCAAAATTTTAAAAATAAAAGCAACAAAGTAATGCTCTAAATAGCATCACGTTTACAGTTAACTACACAAAAAATTACATTCTCCGACAGAAATGGTAAAGAAGAACCAGATCTAGCCTTTGAATGAAATTCTACTAATTAATAAAATATTGGTGAAAAGAATCGAACTAAAGGTGACAAGTTCTACTGTCTACAAGAGAAGAAAAGTTTTCCAGCTACCTTGGGCGAAGTTCTAGTTGAAATTGAAGAATATATAGGAATATACATTCCTGTCAGGAATCGAACCATCATCCCTGAGAAGTTCGTGGCTGGATCTGCAAGTCGCCGAACCAACTTCCTCCTAACCCGAAAACTACTGTCCACGAAACGGAGTTCCTGCATATTGCTTGCACAAGGCTCCCTCGACGTTATCAGTAAAGTAGCCTCCTTTCTATGGAGTTGTTTCTTCATTCTTGGCTACTTTAAAGTCACTGGATTAGAACTATCGTTCCCAACGTTTTCTTTCTCTCCATTGTAGAGTTCAAAAGGATGTCATTCCAAATGATCAACTCTGCTACTGCATTACATTCCTGAACGATATGTTTAGCACATCATTACTCCAATAGTTTGTTTCTCACAAGAATATCCAGTCATAATGTTGTTGATAATAATGCTTTCTTGCATTTCAAACCAATAAGTAGCAGATTTCCTCATCGAAGTCTGTATTAACAAAGTCCATGTGTTGGCTAAGCTCACTCGTTCGAATCGCGCTGCGTGTAGAAAACACTCGTATAACCGCGTGATACACGGAACTTCCTTATACGAACGATAACATGTTCACTGCATAAGTTGCTCTACTCAAGTGTCTGTCGTCTCAAAGCTGCTGATCCAAGACTCAGCTGGGAGTCTACCCAAGATGCATCACACCTGTATCGAGGTGGACAATCGAACACAATCGATTATCATTTCATATTTCCTTCAACTAGTTGCAATGACAAATCCGTGAGCATGTCCTGTGCACGTGATCAGGAGCATGGCGGGGTAGTCTATCCATCTCCTTAGTGCATACGGAGCAAACTGTGGCTCAAAGTCTACAGTCAAAATAATGTCAAGCAATAACTTCCAAATACGTCTCGCTGTCATATCAGGGCTCCAATAAATAGCAAAATACTGTCTCAGTACCATCCCGGCATTTGCCCGAAGACGAAGTGGGAAACCACGGAAAACCACTTCGAGGATGGCTGAGGTGGGAATCGAACCCCCTCTACTCATTTGGACCACCCGAGGATGAGTAGACCCCGTTCCAGTCCTCATACCACTTTTCAAATTTCGTGGCAGAGCCGGGAATCGAACCCAGGACCTCCGGGGCGGCAGCTAACCATGCTGACCGCTACGCTACGGAGGCGACATTACGCTGGGAAAACCGTTTAAAAATATCTAAATACTATGAGAGTAAGAATTGTTCAGCATGAAAAGTTCTACGAAAACGTCCGCGATAGCATATGTCTATCTTCAATACATCACCCACTATAAGTGTTTTTACGTTTTAATTTCTTCCAACCATGTCCATTCAACTACTGAGGCGACAGTTTACGAGCTATTACAGCCTAGCTAGCGGGCGAACCTATTGCCCCAGATACAGCCAGCAGCAAACCGTTGAGTCGTGTTGAGTTAAGATTTCTGAGAAGGGTGGTTGTGTTTGGAGTTTCCCTGGAAGTTCAACTCGGGTTTTCTTCATTTCACCTGTGAAACACAGTCATGTTAAGATTGGACAAAAGGGGGATTTGAGTTTCACTCACCTCGCCATTCCCTGGAAGTGCAACTCTCATTTCGCCTGTGAACTTTTCCTTCCACAAAATTCACAGTCAATTTAAGATTGGACGGAAGGGGGACTAAATTATACTGATTGGCGTATAATCTCTACTTAGTATAAAACTAAGCCCCGGATTCTTGGATGTCACGGGTAATCTTGAGAACCACTGGGTGGATTTAGATGTGGTTTTCTCCATTCTGTAAAGGATATCTCCAGGAAGTTTTTTGCAGAAAATAATTTATTTATGATCAAAGGAAGCCAATCAGCAACAATTTCAGTGAACAAGTCGAAAGAAAAACCTGGCGTCTTTGCGCTTTATAAGCTTACGCTGGGCAAACCGTTAAAAATATCAGTATACTATGAGTGTAAGAATTGTTCAGCATGAAATGTTCTACAAAAAATGCCACGAGGGCATATCTGTATCTTCAATACATGGCCTACTACAAGTGTTTTTAGATTGGACGGAGGGGGGATTTGAGTTTCATGCACCTCGCCATTCTTAAATTACGTCTGACAAGAATTTGTTGAACATGCATATCCATGATAATATAATTAATACTCCAGTTAGTGATTTTAACCCATCATGCTGAGACGTAAAACGGAAATTGGTCGTAGTTCATTGACATTGGAAATAACGGCGCTTATCACGAAATGCATTCATAACTGTTCCCGGGGGAAGCCGGGGCGGGTTGCTAGTTACTATATAAATAAGTAGGCTGTATCGATTTGTAACCCATAACAAAACATAACTCCTCAACGGGATTCTCCCTCAACTCCTGAATAACTTCTCTAAGTAAAACTAGAATTCCAGAACAGCTCTTTGGCATTCCAATGGACGATCATAATGTAGATATCTTTGCTATGTACATGTCTGATGAGGAACAGATAGTTTGTTCTCGGGAACGCTAACAAAGGTTTATTTCCCGTCCTTCCAACAGAGCAGACTGTTTTAACCGCTCTCTGACACGCCAGGTAATCCATACACAGAACATCGCTTATTGGATCCTCTTACCCGCAACTCCGATATAATCATTCCCGGTTTGTGAACATTTCGTCCATTCATATTATATCCACAGTTTTTTAATTTGCCTATTACTCATCCATAGTTATGATAATTTGGAGACCGAAGTCTTTTTTGCACACTCATTTATTTTCCGTGTCCGAATCAAATTACATTTTGCCAGTAAGTAGCAACAGTTATAGTATTACCATTTGCAGCCAAAAGATCGTCTTTTGAACATATCTCGTCCATCAAGGGACAGATCAGCAGGTGTCCTGGATCTTGTAACATGCTGCAGTCACAGAACTCATCATTGTTGAAGAGAATGTTCCATTTCTTGAGATTGTTATTGTTCTTTCAGCGTGAAACCCCCGTCCTCAGCCTGTTCAATTATTTCCAAATTCCATATGGCAAGTTGTGACCAGGTGCCATTTCTTCTGATAGAGGAATAGTTGGGTCTTTGATTTCTGTCTTCCAAATCTTCACACGGGCAGCTTCTTGTGAGCCTTCAAGGTCTGTTACTCCCCTCAAAAATCTGTTTATGGACTTAAGTCTCTGTCGGGCTGGTTTTTGGTCGAAAGGTGGATGCCTCGAATCGATTTCTTGCCGTTTCTTCTCAGAAACTGCTGCTACAATTCTTCGGACATGAGGTAGAGAAATTCCAATAAGAGGGTAGATCTTCTGAAGTGGTGTTGGTCTAAGACACCTAGATACAATCATGGAAGTCTCATTCAGAGCTATATCCACCTCTTTGGAATGTGGAGAAGAAAGCCAAACTGGTGCTGCATATTGAGAAGCTGAGAAGCTCAGTCCATGGACTGAAGTTCTGAGAGTGGTGGGGTGAGCACCCCATGTCCTTCCTGTTAGGCATCTTCGTATGTTATTTCGTGCAGATACTTTACTTTTGGTGTTCAAGCAATGTCACTTGAAAGACAGAGTTCGATCGAGGATGACACCAAGATATTTTGGTGTAAAACAATGAAGGATTGTTTCACTTTGCCACTTAAAGTTCAGTGTCCTCTTGGATTCTTTATTTCGCAAGCGGAAAGCACAAACTTGCGATTTGGCTGGATTTGCACCCTAATAATAATAAGAAATGCTCCAGAAATCCTAGTAACAGAAATTGGTCAAATAAGGAGGCTAAGGAAGTTCAAATATTCGGGGAAAATTATTGAAGAAAATGGTTTGGAAAAATCTGCTGTTGAAAGAATACGAAAGCTGGAAAGAGCGTATGGCATAGCTAGGAATACCTACAACAAAAAGTGTTTGTCTAAAGATCTTAAAATACAGCACTACAACACCGTAGTCAAAACGGAATGCCAGCATGTCTCGCACTGAACTACAAATCCCTCCCTATATTATTCTGCTAAGGTCCCATTCCAGTTTTGTACCGAAAATAAGGTCCCATTAACACCAACCTACACATATGGGGTACCTACAGGTTCAGCATAACCCAATGCGTAAGCGAAACGCACTCACTTACTCTTTAAATGCCTCAAAAATAAATAAATACTTTAAAACATGTAGCCTATATTTACAATGAAATAATGAAAGAATGCAACACGGTAACCATGATAACAGAATCTCACAGGTCCATCTATTTCTGTAAGACGCAATGTAATTCCAATTATTACATTACTCGAAAGTTTCCAGACGGTTATAAGGTTATCACTGAACCAAATTAAGCTGTAAAATTCATCAATACATACAGTATAATGCGCTTAAGGGGGTCAAGGGGCACTCTAGATTTTTTCACGCAATTTTCACGTGTGAGTGTGGTACGAAATGTCTTTTTCACCCGACTATAAAGGGTCTCTGAAAACCACATTAAAAGGCCCTTAAATTAACAGTGTCTGTGATATTCCCAGAAAACTAACTTCGCTCTGATATACCTATGAAGGAATGACAAACCCCTAACCACTGCACCAGTAGCTGTGTTGATAAAGTCTGATTATTCATACCAAGGATAAATCAGTCATAGCATTCATGATTGAGATTTTGCTAAGTGTACTCTTTACAACTAGAATATTCGCGAGCGAAGCCGCGATGGTTAATGCTAGTTGGATAAATTAGAGTAGTAGAAAGAAGAATTAAATGCAAAATACTCGGTCCTATAAAAACTGCAGAATTCCGGAAATTGAAAAATAGAAAACATTTCAGAAACAATACGGAAGAGGAGTTTGCTACAGGATGGATGAGAGTAGGTTAACCAAGCAGATCTTCACATTCCTGTGGAACAAGAAGTCAACAACAACCTGGGTACAGGAAGTCAAAAAGGATTTGGAAAGAAACAATATCAGAGAGATATTTTTAGTCAAAAAGTGCTAAAATGGAAGGATTCCAAGGGAGGAAGGGAAAGAAAACCGGCTCGAAATGGTCCGAGGAAAGGAAGAGGAAACATAGTGAGATGATGGAGGAATATTGGAGGAAGAAGAAGGAACAGAAAAGGACAAAGCATTGAAATAGGCTCGTGGTCCCCGGACGACCTGGACGATAATAATTGCAGCCAATCGCCATAGCTGGGCATTTTTGATTGAACACCCGAGGGCTCCCAACAAGTTCAATATCAAATAGTTCCAACTTTGGCTACCATATGCTACTCTCACTAACACCTAGCGGCGAATGTTGAAACTGGGTAGAACGTTTCTAAGTAGCCAAATATAACCTAAATACGAGGGTAGATCAATAAATAAGTTGCACTTCCGAGTTATGGCCATTTATTACACCACCTATACAACAGCAACACGCCTATAACGACATACAATGTAACTTCACTTTTCCACATAGTTTCCAAGAGACTCCAAACATTTCTGCGAACGCACAACCAACTTGTCGATGCCGGATGCATAGAAAGTTCCTCCAGCGTTCTGCAACCACACGGAGACAGCGGCCTTCACCTCCTCATCGGTCTGGGAACGTCGACCACCGAGCTCCGATTTGAGCTTACCGAACAAATGGAAGTCACATGGCGCTAGGTCGGGACTGTAGGGTGGATTTTGCCAGACCTCCCACTTGAAACGCTGCAGCAGTTCGCTCGTTTGGCGGGCCTTCATGGATTAGTTTGGGGGAGGAAGACTGTGTTGTTGATGGCATTTCTTAGTTTTGCAACATTAACATAAAGAGTTCTTTTTACAGTGCTTCATGCCTTAATATTTATCTCACAGTAATAATTACCACACTTACTAAGTTTTCTGTAGGCCTCCGTGGCTTAGGCGGCAGCACGCCGGCCTCTCACCGCTGGGTCCGTGGTTCAAATCCCGGGCACTCCATGTGAGATCTGTGCTGGACAAAACGGTGGCAGACAGGTTTTTCTCCGGGTACTCCGGTTTTCCCTGTCAAAATTTCATTCCAGCAACACTCTCCACTATCATTTCATTTCATCTGCGTCAGGCCTCGGCAGCCGGCACAGTTCATATCCTCGCCGCTAGTTGGGGGCTTCATTCATTCCATTCCTGACCCGGTCGGAGACTGGAAGCAGGCTGTGGATTTTCACTTTTCACTAAGTTTTCTGACAGGTTTTCTTGTAGTAGAGTCTCACAAAGTCAGCCTAATGTGGACCGAAGGGTGGCGAAAATGCCGGGTTATCGGGAAATGTGTTAAAAAGACGATATAAGCTGTTTGTTTTGGTTTAAAATGCAGAACATTTATTTGTTTTTAACAGAAACACAAGTTTTAAAATGATTAAGCCACTACAATTACAGTACTTGAATATGTACAAAACAATTCCCGAAGGCAAATAGTTTTTTCACTTAATGAAAATTGCTTTGAACCCTGTTTCTTGAAGCCTCATCACGAAGACGACGAACTTCTTACGAACTTCTTACTGCCAACAGTTTGTGCATTTACAGTACTGTACAGGTCGTCGTTACTCTTCTTACTATGTACGGTAGGTCAACTAGTTTCGCGTCGTATTTAACTGTCGATAATTCCATTGATGGAGAAGATGAAAGAAAGCATAATAACGCTCTGTGCGGAAACACAAAAACAAACAATAATCATGATTTTGTCTCCTGTCAGGGTGGCCGAGAAATCCGGAGTGCCGGGTTACCGAGTGCCGAGTTTGCGAGAATCTACTGTATTGTGATTGTCGAGGACAGAGACTGACTGTGGGTGTCACTGCAGGTTTCGTAGTGTTTTGTAGAGCTATTTGTCTTGCATATTTAAATCTGAAGATGCTCGCTTGATGAGCGAAACTCAACTCAACTAAACTCAACTAAACTCAACTAAACTCAACTCTTCCTCCTTCTCAAGTTACATAAATAATAATAACACTATAGTATGGCCTCGGTGCCGGGTGCAAGCTTTGTTATTTGAAACCCAGAGGGCAGTTTGCATGTCGAATTTTTGTTGTTCCTTGGAGCGCTATGAAAGTGATGATGATGATAATTTTTGTTTGAAGGGGCCTAACATCTAGGTTATCGGTCCCTGAAGAAGAAAAAGAAGGCTGACCCCTCGCAGAAGGAGGGTATCAGTAAAGATGAGACAAGGGCCAAATAAGGCAGGAAAGGGAGAAACTTCCTAGGTCTCGGACACCATAATACCGTCGGAGTCGGAAGAGAACAAGAGTTGACCAAAAGAGTTCGACAGGAGAGAAGACGGAGAGGAGCCCGGCACAAGCAAGTGGATGCAATGCCGGACTCAGCTGGGGTCCCGTGGTCGCCAACCCACGTCCTAGTAGATGTGGGACCCTGGGGAGGGGGGGAAATCACTTACCACGGCCAGGAGCGAACCTGCAATCTTAGGGTTAGTAGACCGACACGCTATCCACTCACCCACCGTGGCCGCTATGAAAGTCAAGGAGGTTAGATATCTAAGCTCCTTGACACTATAGCGCTTTCTAGTGGAGAATGGAGGAACTTTGTGTAGGCGGAAAATCCCGAGATTAATTCTGCCATTATGAGCACAGCCTACTGAATTCAAATGGGTTCTTTAACATGCCAACAACGTATGCCATGAGTATCGTGTTTTTTGTCGCCTTTCAAAGATCACTTACCACGGCCAGGAGCGAACCTGCAAGCTTGGGGGTTGGCAGTCGAACACGATAACCACTCAGTTTTCTTATGGTATTGCGAATTCGGTTACATGTTTGACCTAAATTCTGCATTATTTGTTTCCCCTTCCAGACATCCGAATACCTTAAATAATCGTGAAATTAAACTATGTGGCCCTCAGAAATATTTCATTCAGAAGGCATGATTTAGACCAGGGGTCTCCAAACTTTATAGCCTAAGTGCCACTCAGACTCCACCAATAAATCCCAAGGGCCAAGCTCATCATACCAACATACTGTCGTGTGAATTACGCGCATATAGTCTATTGATTTCGGGACTGGCCGTCGAGAGAGAGAGAGAGAGAGAGAGATCTATGGCACAGTGCACGGGGGCTGAACTCCGCTCCGTTCGATCGTGATTTTTTTCCGCATTCGACACTACCTATCTTCGTGAAAAAGCATTCTCCAAAATGAAAAATACAAAATATATTTACATATCCAAAATAACTGATAAGCATTTGAAGTCGCTGATGATAATCTCCATTAGTGAAGTTGATCCACAACTACAAACAATAAATTGTCAGTTACAGTTACATATTTATTTATTATTTACATATTTTACGCCCACATTGGAGCAGTTAAATCAATACATTTGAGTAAATTACTTCTTCCTCTCCGACCTGAAAGCCCTTTGTGTGTCCGATATAGTACTGTATATTGTTTCCGTTCAACTGTTATTAGTTTGAGACCTACACTATGTTTTTGTTCTTCAAAATCCTCTTCTCTTCCCTGTCTTTGATTTGTTGCCGAGTTATACCCAATTCTTCAAAATCATCCTGAACTTCTTTGAACCAATTATTATTGATTTTATTTTTCAAAAAGTAATCAAATAGTTGTTTTAATATCCTGGTTTCTGGCAGTCTTGATATGTGACAGAAAAAGGAAATTCTTCTTCTTTTACGCATTGTAGTTATTATTGATTAACATTCACGATAGACGATGTTGTTAGGCAACAATCTCCACTGTCCATCAACTTGGTGATTTTGTTAATAATTGTTCTAATAATTCTTCTGTCAGTTTTCTGTAATTTGTCTGTTGTAGATTTTACATTCAATTTGAATAAAGTTACACTAGCATAAGTTGTCTCTGGTTTAACTATGGAATTATAGTGTTTCAGCTTAGCGTTTATCAAAAGAGATTTCTTTTTCTAGGTTGGCCAGGTCTTTGTGCTTGTTTAAATTTAGTTGTTCTGTATTCTATTGCTTCTTTTTCATTTGCCTTCCATGTTATTATTTCCCCAAGATGTTTGAATTTCTGAACAATTTGAATCTCTTTATTATTGTTCAGTTGAACGACTGGTAGATGAACTTCAAAAGTTCGCATCATTTCTGTTTAATTTCAAATGAAATTTGTAATCCCATTTTTTTTGCTATAATTTCTAGTTGTTTAATTAATATTTCTACCGATCTTGATAGTTGGTTGACATTTCTTGTTACAGTTACATAAATTATAAATTATTTATTTTCACCTAAAGTCAATATGTATTTCATTGAAAACCAGACCGGTTTCAGTTACATTGTAAACTTCTTCAGCTGGTATGTGATGAGTACCAAAAGTTCACAGAGTTAATTTTCCAAAAGTACCAGATCTGTTAATATAAATTTTATAAATTAATCATAAAAAATGTCTTGAAAAACAGCGTAGAAATGAGGAGATGTGAATGTGAAAATATATACTGTTTGTTGAATCAGTTAGGTTATAAATCTTTTTTTCTCTTCTCTCCTTAGTCGTTTACCCTCCAGGTTGGTGGAACCCACCACTACCGCCTCTACGGGCAGTGTCCTAGAGCTGGGAACATCTAATCCGAGTGGATACAACTGGTGAGGTGCGATTGGCACCTCGCCCAGGCGGCCTCACCTGCAAAGCGAACAGGGGCCTCATGAGGGAAGGTAATGGATGGTCAGGATGGATAGGCAAGGAAGAGGAAAGGAGGCGGCCATGGCCTTGAAGAAGGGACCATCCCGGCATTTGCCCGAAGACGAAGTGGGAAACCACGGAAAACCACTTCGAAGATGGCTGAGGTGGGAATCGAACCCCCTCTACTCATTTGGAACACCCGAGGCTGAGTAGACCCCGTTCCAGTCCTCATACCTCTTTTCAAATTTCGTGGCAGAGCCGGGAATCGAACCCAGGACCTCCGGGGTGGCAGTTAACCATGCTGACCGCTACGCTACGCAGGCGACTGGTTATAAATCTTATTAATCATTATTACGTTTAATTCCGTTTTGTGAATTACGTGTGAAAGCCAATTAATTGCTGTAAGTTTTGAGAATAAATCTGATATGAAAATGAAAATCCACAACCTGCTTCCAGTCTCCGACCGGGTCAGGAATGGAAGGAATGAAGCCCCCATCTAGCGGCGAGGATATGAACTGTGCCGGCTGCCGAGGCCTGACGCACTCCTCTGGGGCAATGATTAAATGAATGAAAGATGAAATGAAATGATAGTGGAGAGTGTTGCTGGAATGAATTGTTGACAGGGAAAACCGGAGTACCCGGAGAAAAACCTGTCTGCCTCCGTTTTGTCCAGCACAGATCTCACATGGAGTGACCGGGATTTGAACCACGGACTCAGTGGTGAGAGGCCGGCGTGCTGCCGCCTAAGCCACGGAGGCTAAATAAATCTGATATAATTAATTGTATTTAAAACGCAGACTAACTTTCTACGGGCACTATTTTCTAGTCTATATAACCACTTTTCAATTTAAATAATTAATTAAACTAAACTGAATTAAATTCATTTCTTAGGAAACTACTTACAGAGAATGAACAATAAACGACTTACAAAGAAAATCTTTGATGTAGTAAACAGTTCAAAAAGGAAAACAAATTGGTATCATGGAATAGAAGACGATTTAAAGCAATTAGGGATCAACAAGCAAATGATAGAAGACAGAGAAAAATTCAGAAACAAAATTAAGAACGCCAAATTTTTAGTAAATGAAAGGAAGAAGATAGGAACATTGTGGACGGAACAAAGGAAACAGGAGCACAGTCAAAGGATGAAGAGATTTTGGGAAGAGAAGAAGGGAAAGAAGTGAAAATTGTGACATCATGAGATATTTAAGTTCAAACACTGTCCATAAGGGCAACAATGATGTAATAATAATAATAATAATAACAATTGTATTTAAAATGCCCAATTTCATTAGGTTTGTGAGTTATTTTGTGTCCTTAATTGGTTAAGTAAAACTAGAACTTACTTCCTTACTCCTTGGCACTACAGCCCTTGCAGGGCCTTGGCCTGCCATTCTTCCCTGTTGACTTCTTTGGTTCTCCATCTTCTGACTCCTAGATCCTCCTCCATGTTGTCCCGCCATCTTGTCCCAGGGCTTGCCCTCATACGCCGTCCTCCTGGCTTCCCATTGGAGACCTTCCTTACCACCTTGTTCTCTGCCAATCTTTCTACATGTCCCAAACAAAGCAGTCTACTACTCATTATTTCCACTACTATATCTGGCTTACCATACAACTCTCAAATCTCCATATTATTTCTGATTCGCCTGAATTCACCCTCTTTTCCTGGTCCATACACTTTCCTGAGTATCTTCATTTCCCATCTCCTTAACAATTCCTCATCACCTCGTGTTATGGTCCAAGTCTCCGAACCATACCTCACCACAGGTCTCACTACCGTGCGATATACAGCCAGCTTCAGATTTCTACTAAGGCTTCTTGTTTAAAGTAAAGTAGCTCCTATTTCCAGCTGCTATACTTGAATGTATTTCTTCACTCATATCATTGTTTTCATCCATCATTACCGACAGTAGTGGCTACGCTGGCTAAAGCGTTAGGCCATGGGGCCAAGCCCCACTGTTGGCCGTCCTTGAAATGGTTTTCCGTGGTTTCCCCATTTTCAACACCAGGCAAATGCTGGGACGGTACCTTCTGACAGGCCACGGTCGCTTCCTTCCACATCCTTGCCCAGTTTCATTGATTCATCTTCATCCATTCCATCTCTCATCCCGACGCGCAGGTCGCCCACGGGCGTCGACTAGAAAGTCCTGCACTCGGCCTCTCAGGAGGTCACACGACAAAAAAATTAAAAAAATAAACATAAAATCCATCATTGACCATAAATATTTATAATTTTGACAGCGTTGATATTATTTCTCATTCAGTTTCAAATTTTTCTCAAATTCATTATACTTTCTCCTAGATTTTAGCATATACTGATCAATCGTCAGTCCAAAGCATGTATTCCAAATCCTGTTTCCTCGTAGATAATAAAACATCTGATTATTTTGATTGGGTTACTTAACATTTTACAATGTAATCAAAATAAACTATGACGGGACGGATACCAGGCAAGTATTGGTAGCGGACCGGATTGGTGGTGCTCACGGGCCGGTGTTGGCCCGCGGGCCGTAGTTTGAAGATCCCTGAACTAGACGGTATAAAGCCAGAAAGCTCAAACAAATTCGACGGGTGTCATAACATTTTTGTTGTGGCAGTAATTGAATATTATTGGAATTCCTCGACTGAGCAGTGGTTTCAACTATAAATTAAATTTACGAGTTCTAACACGCGTATCATAATATAGTCTACTGTCATGTAACTTATGTGGTTTGATATTTACATTAAAAATGAAACAGGAGAGCAGAAGAGCGTAGTTGAATTCAATAACTACTCCTATGTTTTCAACAAGCAGACCTCGGAGAAAGTTCGTTGTAGTGAATGATAATTTATTTTAGGGGTTGGAACATCATGGTCATTAGTCCCGTGTTCTTGGGTGGGCCTGATGACTGTAGTAGTGTGTCTAGCTGTATTAGGGACAGGGATGGGGGTAGGTGTCCCGGGACTTTAACTAAGGTACTATCCCGGCATTTGCCTAGAGGGAGTGTGGAAAAATCCAGGTGGAAAAACATAGGATAACTGTCAGCGCCGGGATTCGATCTTCAATCTCCGGACTTGCTTCAGCTGCCCGCGTGGCCGTGGTGAACGATTTAACGAGCACGGTTACGCCGCGGGGTGAAATAAATTCAAACGTGCCCTCTAGTTGGTCATAACGAATAATAATAATAATATTAATAATAATAATAATAATAATAATAATGTTCATTCTGATGAATGGAAGAAAGCACTCTCCGAATGGACGAAAACCTTTTGGGCCCACAAGAAGAAGAAGAATAGTTGAGATCTCGCGGTCATTAGTGGCCCTAATGATGGAGAGAATAGAATAACAATAATAATAATAATAATAATAATAATAATAATAATAATCATAATCATAATAATAATAATAATAATGACAAGTATGAGAAGCTAGAAATAAGAGAAAGGCAGATCTTAAGAAAAATCCTAGGTCCAATCAAAGGAAATGGTCAATTCAGAAGACGACACAATCATGAACTCTACTCACATGTAGAAAAGATCACGGACACCATTCGTAAGACAAGGATAGTTTTCTATGGCCACATTGCTCGTATGAGTTCTACAAGGTTGAGCAATAGGATCTTCAGTTTATTTTTTAACAAGAAAACCAAAGAGCCTGGTTCAGAGAGGTAGAAAAAGACCTGCGTGAAGTAGGGATAACCCAGGAGGATATCCAGAAACGTCCACTAAAGTCGAGACTCCAAAAAACACCATGGTTTCCAAGAAAATTCAAAACTAAAAGCTGTCAAAACATGGACTGTAGTGAGGAAGAAACATCATATGAAACGAATTGCGGGAATACTGGGTGAACGTAAAAGCTCAGGTGCAAAGAAATGGAAAAGGACAGTTAAAATAGCGTGTCCGGCTTAACAAGATTCCGATAAAAACTGCTGCTCTTGCCACTGATCTTAAGACGTTGAATTCAAATGACATGCAGCCCTTGGAACTTTGGGACACTTTTAAAACCTAATTGAAGAGGGTTGGAGATCATTTTCTTAAGAACAAGAGACAACATAAAAAAAGGAAGGCATGGATGACGGATGAAATATTGAATCTAATGGATAAACGAAGAGAGGTCAAAGGAAGAGATAATGAAGAATATTGGTTTATTCATAGATTGATAAAGAATAAGATCAGACAAGCCAAGGAAGCGTGGATGTCAGATAGGTGCAAAGAAATTGAAGAACTTAATAGTAAATATGATACTTTCCAGGTCCATAAGAAAATCAAAGAAGTTGCAGGTAGACACAGGAAAAGAAACACAGTCAACTTAGTTGATAGTCAAGGTAACACGGTATTTGAAGTTGAAGAAAAATTACAGGTTTGGGAGAACTATATACAAGAGCTTTTTTATGATGATCATCGCCCTTCCCGACCCGAAATTCCTTCAGTTGTTGGACCTATGATCACCATGGATGAAGTGAAATATGCGATTAGGATAGCGTAAAATGGTAAGGCTCCTGGTCAAGATGACATTCCAGTGGAATTATTGAAGATCTTGGATGATGATAGCATTGTGACGCTCACTAATTTATATAACAAGATATACAAAACGGGCATATTACCAGACTGCTCTTGTCTACATTTATTGCTCTTCCGAAGACACAGATGGCTAAGTCATGTAGTGACTTCAGGACAATCAGTCTTATGAGTCATGTGCTCAAGATATTTCTCAAAGTTATCCATAACCGCATATACAGGAAATGCGAGATGAATATCAGTGACACGCAGTTTGGGTTCCGCAACGGTCTAGGAACTCGTGAGGCATTATTAGCGCTTCAAGTTCTTTTCCAGAGATGCCGTGAGGTAAATCAGGATGTATATGCATGTTTTATGGACTATGCAAAAGCCTTTGACCGTTGTCAGCATGATAAGTTGTATAATGCACTCAAGAACTCAGGAATAGATGAGAAAGACATTCGGATCATCATTAACTTATACTGGGGTCAAAAGGCTAGTATCAGAATTGATGGACATATATCGAGATCAGTGGAAATAATGCGTGGTGTGAGACAAGGATGCATTCTTTCACCGCTTCTTTATAATATCTATGCAGAACAGATTTTCTCTGAGGCACTTGATGGCATTCAACAAGGTATTAAGGTCAATGGTAATTATATTAATAATATACGGTACGCAGATGATACTGTATTGATTGCAAATAGTTTCGAAGGACTTAAAGAGATTGTTACTATGGTGTATCAAAAGAGTAAACAATATGGCCTTGACCTCAACATTAAGAAAACAAAATATATGATAATATCGCGAAAACCAGCATTGTCACAAGTCCTTTTAGTCGATGGACATCAGATTGAGCGAGTCAAGAGTTTGGTTTATTTAGGACAGAATATTAATGAGAATTGGGATCCTTCGGTTGAAATAAGATGCCGTATAGAGAAGGCTAGATCCATCTTTATGACAATGAAACAACTACTATGCTGTCGAGATCTCAGTATGACGCTTAAGAAAAGAATTGTGAAATGTTATGTTGTCTCCACCCTTCTTTATGGTGTTGAAGCTTGGACCTTGTCCGTAGCTACAGAAAAGAAGATTCGAGCTTTTGAAATGTGGATATACCGGCGGATTCTTAAAATTTCGTGGACAGAACATGTGAGTAATGCCGAGGTTCTTCAGCGTGTGAGCAGCCAACCTGAGCTGTTAAACACAATTAAGAAGAGGAAATTGGAATACTTGGGACACATGATGAGGAGTCTAAAATACCGTCTGCTTCAAGTTATACTTCAGGGTAAAATTGAAGGTCAGCGTGGACCGGGAAGGAGACGAATAAATTGGATGGATAATTTAAGAACGTGGTTTGGGCTGTCTTCCACGAAACTCTTCAGGATTGCACAGGATAAGAAGGTGTTAGCCATGGTGGTAGCCAACGTCCGTATCGGATAAGGTAGAAGAAGAAGAAGAAGGTCCGTAGATGGCCGAAACGACACCAAGAAGCAATACAACACTAGGTGATCCCAACTAGAAATTATATGAAGTATATCTTGAATGACAGCACAGTTGTAAATGGTAAATGCAGGATGTGGAACAATCACATGGGGACAAGATCACATAATATAAGGTGCGTTCAAAAAGTAACGAGCCGGAGGCATAATTAAAGAAACCAGTACCTGTATGTTAGAAGTATTGGCCCTGGTTGTTGAGGCACTTGTCCCACGGTGACACGAGGCGGTGAATGGCTGTCTCATAAAATTTCCTGGACTTCGATGTGAACCAGTTCCGCACGTACAGCTGAACGTCGGCGTCCGAGGTGAATCATTGGCCCCGCAGAGCCCTTTTCAGGGGACCAAACATGGCGTAATCACAGGGAGAGAGGTCTGGACTGAATGGAGGGTGGCCGAGAACCTTCCATTTGAATTTCTCCAGGAGTACCGCGACAGTGTTGGCCGTATGAAGTCGTGCATTGTCGTGGAGCGGCCACGGCGGCTATGGCGTTCACTGTCACTCGGTGGTCCTGGGTAATGAGTGCATCAACCAGCTGGACGTTGTCATCGGTAATGCAAGGGGGTGCCCCAGACCGGGCATCATCGGCTAACGACACCCGTCCTTCCCTGAAGCGCTTGTGCCACGCCATAACCTATGCAGGGACATGCAGTGTTCGCAGTACACTTGTGACATTCGACGATGAATGTCCGTTCCCCCTACTCCTTCCGCTGTCAGAAACCGAACAACACCTCTTTGTTCTTCGGTTGACGCCTCCATGTCACTGTTTACAATGCGACTGGCAGCGTTGGACGATTGATGCATGCTGCTGCTCGCTTTGTATCGTCACGTGACGTGCACGCGTGCCCTCTAGCGACGGGATGTGACCTTCCACTCTCTGGTCGGAACCACACCTCGTTACATACGCCATGATTAGCCGATGTAATCACCAGTTTGCGCATTCCAGCCTCCGGCTCGTTACTTTTTGAACGCACCTTATATGTGGCTGACAAACCCTTGCACCAAGGGAGTATAAATGGCATCATGACAACGTCACCAAAATCATCCATCAAGAACTCTACAGTATATGGTTTGCTGGTGATAAAATGCCATACTACAAATATGAGTACATGAGAACATCAGTGCAAAGCTCTACTAGAATAGGACAGTAGGCACTGGCTATTCTGTAGGATGTAACTGGTAGGTTAAGCCTAAGCTCAGACACTACCTGACGGAAGGTGATTTGAAAAGAAATAAGGAAAGGTTTGGGAGAGGAAAAGATCTTTCTGCAAAGAGGAAAGAATCCAAGACAACGGGAAATAATATCTAGATGATTGAAAAATAATCGTAATTTGATCAAGGCTTGTGTATGCTTGGCAAGAAGACGAGGGTCTACAAGCACATGAAGCGGTGCGAGCACCTTTAGCTGAGGTTGCCGGCAGGCTGTCGTCAAGTGCTCTTTCCCTTCCGAGCGTAAACAATGCTACTATGTGGGATGTAGGCACACTGTTCATTTGCGAGGAAGAACAAAAAGGGAAATTTAAATTGTACCCTTTCTTTTTTGAAAGGAAATGTTTTTGAGCAAATACTGAAATTTTGAAGATATTGATACGAATTGGAACAGTTTTATTCTCCACCATGGTCGGATCCCTGAGAGAAAGACCAAATGCCCCCAGAGTACACAGAGATGAAGCACTTCTAGAGCTTTTAGTGAGATTATTATTACTATTGGAAGAAATTATTAGAGAGGACCAATTGTTGCGTTTAAAGAAGGCTAAACTCTTACCCAGAAGAGTGCCGACTAAAAGTTTAGAAAGGGTAAAAAAAAACTAACTTGAACAAAACCAACATTCTAAGTAGTAAATCACAGGACAAAGCAAATAGCTTCAAGCAGGAAGCTGGCAGAGCGAGCTATACTTACGTTTAATGATTCGCTAGAAATAGCTAAAGTAAGCCTTTTGAAAGATGTCAGCAGGAGTTTCGCTCTAAACGCAACAAATGACTGAGCTTGTAGCAATTTTAACATTCAGTGATTTTGATTGTTTCTTTCAATATAAAGTAATTCAAAATAAAAGGTAGGAAATGAAAGTTTGTACCTAACAGCTCTTATGGCAAGATAATATAACTCGAAAAACTTGTGGCAATTTTAATTGTTTAAACAATTATGGATTTTGTGATAGTTTTTACAATTTAGAAGTAATTTTGAACAAATTGGAGGTCTCAGACCTATGACAAACAAAAACTATGCATACAATTGAAAGGTTTTAGACCTATAATAATAAAAAGTTTTTTCAAATGGTTTGGTTATTTAGTTTGGAAAAACATAAACATTACTTTGGATTGGTTAGGTAGAATTCCAAGGTTTTATCAGTAGTAAAGAGAAAGGAACTTTAAACATATAATTTTAAATTCCAGGGCACGGCAGGAGAAAAAAGAGACAAATGCGTGGATTTATAACCACTGGGATATTTATATAGAATGTAATAGATGCTAAATTCAAATGGGGCAGGTCAGCTTTTGTGAAGCCTGGATTGCACAAAATTAAATATAAACGTTTAACAATTGGGAAATTACAACTTCCTGGACGCATCAGGAAAAAATGCGAATTAAAATGTGGGTCTATAACCACATAGATTATTGGAACAGTAATTGAGAGATGATAAATCAGAAAAAAATGGGAGGGAACCAATTTAGGCTAAACCCCGTTGAGATACAAGAAAATAGTTTAAATATCCTAAATTGGTAGCAAAGGAAATTGGGAGTAAAGGAAATGGGGGATCAAAGTCTTGGCTGATTTACCAGTACGAACGAACGCAACGCGAAAGAAGCCACACATTCACCATTGAAGCACTGAAAGTTTGTTGAACATGAGAAAAATGTTCCTATTGCAATTTTTCGAGATGCACTTAGCTGAACTTTAATAGGTTTCTGGCATTGTAGAGTTTTAATGTTGCAGTTAATATAGTTCAATTGGAAATTGAGTAGCAGTAATTTGACGGTGTTGAGTATAGTTCTTCACAGTTTAGAGTTTGTTCCGAATGGAAAATTCCAGAACTGTAGTTACAGTTTAAAGAGGCAAGCGAAGATCCCTCGTCGGCAGAAAAGTTATGTTTTAGACAGCTATGTATTTGGCATAAATCCCTCGATGCAGGGAAGGTATCAGCTTATTTTGCACAGGAAGTACTAGTTTTCATGACTTTAGTAGCAAGCTCAGTTAGCTTGAACATGACAGAAAATTCCGCGAAGGGCAGTTATAGAAAGATTGCAGAATATTGCGAAATTCAAATACTGCCTATACAATTCATTAACGCTTTATTCATTGGATTAAAACCCTTAAAAATGTGGTTAAAATCACTTGAAGGTAGTTACTTATCTTTTTATTGTAGATTGGATGACGGTTTTCCGGCCAGCCATTACACTAAATTTTAAGACATGGCGTCGATTTGAAATCACCTCATGTGTGAAGGAGGCGAGCCTCTGGCAGAGGACGGAACTTTTCACTTAAGCGTCCAGACGAGTAGTGAGCGAGGGTTACAAACACTCCGTTAGCCAGCACGACGGAGGGGAAGGGGAGTTACAAAGGAATAAAAACAGGGTGGGTAAGATTATAAAATAAAAACACTCTACATAATAAAATTTGATGAATAGAATAGAGTCTTCATGGAGATTTCGGATAACGACAAGGACGACATCTGCTTGCGTGGGTTGAAACCATTCTTGAAGTTGCTGAATTCAAAAGCTTCGACAGGTTACCGCGTGGTGAGGGGGGTTAGGTTGCAGGGAGTACTGCACCCGAATCCCGCATAGTCACAGCCTATATCCGCAAAGATAGAAAAGGATTGTAGGGAGGTCGATACCCGGCCAGGTAGATCAACGCTACCCTACTAGGATAATGACTAGGGAACCCTCGATGCATACCGGTCATGCAATAACACTACCGATTAGTTACACATTTACATAGAAATAAACTATCCTAAACACAAAATGGTAGGACGATAATTTCGGCTCTCGGGTGTGAACGGTGAACGTTGAGACTAACTTGAACTCTAGTAACTAATTCGCAGTATTATTGCATGTCGATTGCCAGAATGAAATGATGATCAGATTTATAAAAAACGAACAGGCAAACAAAAACTAGTGCCTGGGATTTATTTCCAAATAAATACAGATAATTAAATAAAATAATCCCTATCACCATGAATAACTAACTAATACACACGTCAAATGATTCTACTAATCGTAGAATAAGTGTATCTAAATATTCTTGTTACAGTAATGTAACGATATTAAGTTTCATAAAAAATTTACATAACTTTACAGTCACCCTGTGGTCTGTTAAAAATCAGCTGTTCACTCATGAACAATGAAGTTAACAATTCAAGACCATACATTATACACGAATGTGCTTAGAATGTAACTATCTACTCTAATAAAATTGTTATTAATAATATATGGTTTAAATATTTACATTATTTACAAATTTCGTGCTTCACACGGTTCAAAATTTACCATTAACACTGTCAGTCGCGCTCTGACAGCTTCATAGTGTCTCTGTTACACAAATACAGTTCTCCAACAATGCTTCTATCAACGATAAAATTCTCAGGTACTTCTTGTGGTGTGTCATAATAAATAAGCCTGAGTATCAAACAATTAAGTTAAATACAGCTTGGAATGTCGTGTCAATAAATAAAACAGTAGGATAAAGATCGATGCGTAACTACTACAAGACTTGATACATTTCGTGGATCATTTACAAATACTCTCAAACATAAACAATTCAAACAATAACCTCTGTGTTAGCGTTCTCACTCATCTTGTAACAATTCGTTGCTCCACATAGCAGTATATTCCTTACTTCCGCAATACAGTGAACAATACTTATCAAAGGCGTCTTACTACACTCTAAACATGTCATACATCCTTCCTTTCCTCTCTATAAACAACCTTCACAACTCCGCACGGCATTACTTCCTTGAAAACCCCATCTCCCTATACACTTATAGAATAATTAGTGATTTTACTAGATAACTACACTAGAGTATGTTACCGTTCAGAATGCACTCCTAACTTTCACCTCCTGTCTAAATTATTAAACCTCGTGCATCAAATTACAACAATTACATGTTCGTTCACATTAATACAATTCACAAAGTACTTCTCATTCCGTTCATTAGCGCTCTTCGTTCTCTATGATCCATAATAAACTTGTTCTTTCATGTTACCAAACGTTAACAATGTTACTTAGTAGTTCGCTCGTCTTTTAGTTATTCATAAAAAATAAATTCATATCCTCCCGCTTCTGGTGTAAGTTTAAATATATGAACAATTCATATTTAAGTTGGCTATTGTTAGTCTACCGCAGGTAGACTAACATATCTCCTGGTCTATTCATTTCAGTTAAACAATGTTTATACTTTATTTGTTGATAAATATAGGCATAATTTGACCTCAATTGTCAATACCATGATCCTAATTTATAGTGTATATTCGTAATATAATAGTTCAAGACTATTTAGTTGTCTAATAAGTTGTATTCCGCTATTGGAATATTATAACAGTCCAATTGTTATAAATAAATGTAACAGATGTATATGAACATCGTAATGTTTGTTACATAATATTATAGCATCTCACAATTGTACTTTACTTGATAACAATGCATTATAGACATATCAATGTATACTTTCGCTGTTACGCATAGAAATTGTTAATAACAATTATAATGTTTAAATGTTCTTACAATTTGTCAATATTTACGCTCTTCTCCAAAATACAATGTAATCGAACAATCAAATAATCTAAACATTCTCAAATTATCTTAGCATTATCGAATTATCTTAGCCTTATCGAATTATTCAAGCATTATCGAAGCATTTTAGCCTTATCGAAGCATTCCTTTATAAAACGAGTATCGTTCAAAAGTGAGGGTCTTTCAACGTTTCCTTCAGAATAAAAATATTCAAGAAACGCAAATCTAAGTTGAAATGTGAATTAAATAACGTCTCATACGACACATGACGTCGCATCAAAAATTACTATGAAACTCTACAATTTAAGCTATTTAAAATACAAAGAATAAAGATAAGGATAACTACAAATGATGTTGGTCACTCCAAAAATGGAATACTACTACTACAGCAAAAATACAGACATGCAACAAACGGTTGTTCTACCTTGAGACGTCTTCTACAGCCAGGGAATACCTGTGTCAGCTGTCCTTGATGTTGCGTCGAAGCTGTCATCGTTCATCTCCCAGAGAAACCAGTTACTGCCAAGCTCGTTCGTCAGCTGCGGTGGACCCCTGCTCACTTGGCTCGCCACCTGTCCTGTTTCACGGCTTGAGCTGCTAACGGTAGTTGCGTCATTTTCTCGGCCAGTGGCCTGGAAACTACGATTTCCAGTTCGATCAGCTGCAAATGGTCTTCGTCTTCTTTTCTCTGTCCTGCAGAGTGGTCTGGCCGTTGTAGATCCGCAAGTCCTGGGTTGAAATCTCGTCCTGGTGAAGTTGGACATCTTGCTTGTGGTGTAGAAATTCATATTTGAATGCTGCAAGTTGGTGTGCAGTTGCAGCTGTGTCGATCCTTGCATTTCCGAGTCACTCTGATCTTCCAATCCATGGTATAGATTAACCTCCTTTCATTTAACTTAGTTCTCCATAATCTCTTCTTCAATAGACGTATAATAAGCTTCTCCTTCCCGACTTATGATTTCTGCCATCATGAAGACTGTGATGTACCTTGTGATGAAATACTGCTGTATATTTGTATTTGAAATAGTTGCAGCAATATCGTTGCTTTCAGTAGATACTTCTCTCAATTATAGCCTCTGCGTGAAGTGCTGCTTATAGGCGAAGTCTCATTCTAAAATTGTAATGCTTTTATACTCGCTGTTCTCTCCAATAATGTAAATTCGTTTCGCCAGCTTTTCTTCCCATTTTCCTCGGCGATGTCTTGGTTGTTTGATGGTACAACGGTGCTTATCGTCCGGGCTACTGCTGTGTTCAAAAACTGCTCCTTTGTTGAGCGCGTGCGTGAAACGCGTCTACTCGTGGCCAGTCGTTATGAGAGAGTGTTACGCCACGCTTCTCCTTCGCGGCGCGTGTCAGTCCTGGCTTCGCTTCGCTAGCCTCCAACACATGTATATTAATAGGAATATACTCATATTCGCTCTATTATCCAATAATTTATATATTTTTTCAACCAAATAAATTTCATTTTGCATTCTACTCCTGTAGATGTGCTTATTTCTCTTAATATCTGCCAAATTTATATTAAAGCGATTCCCATAAAAATTCATCATCATCATCATGTTTTTCAGTCAAGCGACTGGTCTGCCCCTACAATGAGTCTTCTCCACGTTGTTCGGTCTTGTGCTGTCCTTTTGACCATTTCATAATTTCGTAGGCCAGAGCTATGTAGGAAATATCTCATGAAAGTGTTCCGTGGCCTCCCGCGAGGGCGTTTTCCGGGTATTTTGCCTTCTAGAATGTCGATCATCAGGCCACCATGTCGTAACCAGTGGCCAAGCCAGGTGGATCTCCTTCTATATATCTGGCGGATCATTTGCCGTTTTTCCTTTATTCGATCCAGCACCGTTATGTTGGTCATTTTCTCTACCCAGCTGATCTTTTCCATTCGGCGCCAACACCACATCTCAAACGCTTCTAGTCGTTTAATGTCACCTCTATTCATTGACCAGGTCTCACTGCAGTACATTGCAACTGGCCATATGTAGGTCTTAACCAGTTGTTTTCTAAGGCTGAGGGACATCGAGCGTTGACAAATTAGAGAATGCGTTTCACGGAATGCCTGCTTGGCCATGGCTATACGGCTCCTGATTTCAATTTCACATCGTAGGTCTTCTGTGAAGATCTGGCCAAGGTATTTAAAACGATTGACCTGTTGTACTGGTTCTTTATTTATGGTAATATTTAGATCGTGTTGACGCTTACTTATCACCAGAATCTTGGTCTTCTTAAAATTGATTTTCATTCCATATTCTGTAGCTGTATCATTTAAACATTGCAACATGTTTGTTAATGTATGCGGATTTACTGCAAGTAATGCCAGACCATCAGCAAATTTAATATTCTGGATAAGTCTTCCACCAACTTTCACTCCCATATTAGAACCTTTAAAAGCCCACTTAGTTATAGCTTCAGCGAAGGCATTGAACAGTCCAGGGGACAGCAAACACCCTTGTCGCACACCTTTGCGGATCTTAGCGGGTTCTGATACGTCACTTCCAAGCCGAACAACAGCAGTTTGATTTATATACAGATCAAATATTAATCTGATTAATCGATGGGGACAACCTATTTGTTTCAGAAGAGGAAACAGCTTGTGCCAGCTGACTTTATCAAATGCTTTTTCGAAGTCCACAAAGCACACGTAAAGGTTTCTGTTTACACTTAACATCTTTTCTCCAAGACATCGCAAGGACCCGATAGCATCACGTGTAGACATATTCTTTCGAAAGCCAAATTGAGAGTTGTCTAGATACTGTTCGATGTATATTTCCATCCTTTTCCTTAAAATCTGCAGAAGTATCGTTGAGGGATGAGACTAATGGTCCGATAGTCACTACATTCAACAGGTACAGTCTTCTTTGGAATTTGAATGATGATGCTGGTGTAAAACTCCTGAGGCCATTTACCTTCTTCGAAAATTCTTGCTACCAATTTGAATATCCATTCAAGTGTACTATCCCCACTATTCTTGATTAGTTCGGCAGGAACATTGTCAATACCTGGTGTTTTACCCATGGATATTGATTTTAGAGCTTCATCGAACTCTGATCTAATAATTCTATCTTCTGCAATTGGCCTGTCTTCCTCGCCACGTGTTGGCAAAAGGAATGGAATTGGTTCTGCGTATAGATCTTCAACATACATTCTCCAGTGTTCCTTCTTGTAATTCAGGTCTGATATAGGATTCCCATGTGTATCACGGAACTGTCTAGTGCGGAATCCTTTTTGTTTCTTAGTAGTTTCTCTGATCTTTTGGTAGGCTAAATCTGTTCTTCCTTGTTTTTGCAGAAATTCGATCTCTTCGCATTTTGACTGCCACCACTCCGTTTTCTTCTCCCGACAGAGTCGATCAATCTGGTTCTTTAGCATTCGGTAGTTATTTCTGCCTACTTCTGAAGAGTCGTTTTTAAATTTTCTTCTTTCATCCATCTTTAAGAGAATGTCCTGTGTGATCCATGGTTTGCGATTCACTCTTTCCACAAATCCCACATAGTCTTCAGCAGCCTTTTCGATGGAGAATTTGGCTATTGACCATAAATGATCAACAGTTTGTGAGTTGTTTGCATATGATGATATGTTGTCATCAGTGGCTTCCTGATATTGCTTTTTAGTCCGCTCGCTTTTAAATGCTTCAAGATTCCACTTCTTTGTTGGTTTTCCCTGAATCCTGCATTTAAATTTCAGTTCCGTACTAATTACTAGTAGAGAATGATCAGAACAGATGTCACCGCCCGGATATGCCATGGATTTCTTCACTTGATTTTTGTATCTTTCCTTGACAAGAATATAGTCAATCTGGTAACGTTGATCATCACCTGGCTTTTTCCAAGTATATCTCCGCCTCTTTGGTGAGGTAAACCAAGTGTTACTTATAGCGAGCCTCTCTTGTTCACAGAATTCGAGAAGACGTTGACCACGTGAATTTCTTCTACCAAGACCATACCCTCCTACTGCAAATCCTTCTTTTCCCTCACCAATCACTGCATTCCAGTCTCCCATTATAATAATTTTCTCGCTAGCCTTTGTCTTACGCAGCAATTCTTCCAGCTTCTCATACATTTCTTCAACCTCATCATCATCACTGCTGGACGTAGGCATATATACCTGCACCACAACTAAATTTACGGCTGTTGCCAGAAAACGTGCTATGATAATTCTGTTTCCAATAGCTTCAACATCCAGTAGGGCTCTTGAAGAGTTAGCATTTAGTACCAAACCTACACCGCCTTGACCATTCTCACTTCCGGAGTGCAAGACTTTGTAGTCTCCGCTTGTGAACTCTCCTTCTTCTCTCCAACGTGTTTCAGCTAATCCTAAAATATCTAATTTATGTCGGTCTATTTCTCTTTTCAAGTTCTCTAGTTTCCCAGCTTGTAACATAGTTCGAACATTCCATGTTCCAATTTTAAAATTGGGATTTCTCCGGATAACGACCTGAGAGGCCCCATTTCCTCTCCTGCCGGGCCCGACATCATTCCTTTGAGGTGTGATCCCGCAGTTGCCAACTTCACTAACATTTGTCTTTGGACTCATCATAGGTTTTCTTGGGATACACATAAAGGTCTTTAATGGAGTGGTTTCCCGTTGCCTTCTCCATTCTTATGCTGTTGACCAAATCCTGCTGGTTCATCCACCTTAAGGAGCGATTTCTCACTCCAAGGACAAAAGAGTGCCCTGACCCTATCTGCGAAAGAGGGGAGCCACTTATACCGGCGGCTACTTGGTCCCCTTTTAGTCGCCTTTTAGGACAGGCAGGGGATACCGTGGGTCTATTCTACAACCCCAACCCACAGAGATCGTTACACCACTTAACAGCAATTTATCGGTTTGTATCATGTAAACTTAACTGTCTTCGTCCGAGAATTTGATAATGCTTCAGTATTCTTTCTATTCTGCATTGTATTCACTGACAGAAATAATATTAATAGGAATACTCACAGAAGGCGAAATGAGATATCTTCATGAATTCATCTCATTGGTTTAGTCACAGCTGATCATAACCTGTACTCCGCTCATGCAATTTACGTAAGGCAACAATACACTTATTTGCTGTTTTAACATTCATGCTACTTCACTATGATTTGGTGCCTTAAAATCAAGCATATCACTTTCAAACACTATTCAGTGTGATCATTCAGAGAGAAGTGTACATACATCCAACTGTAGAATATTATCCTACCAACATGAAATTATGTAAGTGAACAATGACCGTGTACTATAACGTTACCAAAAACTGCGAAGTGAGTCCTCGCTATCACAATAACTTAATATGCACTATGAATAGGCAACCTATTAACACTATATAAACTGTAAAATATTATAAAAGAGACGAAATATCCATATAAAATACATAAAATACAGGATCAAAAGTCTTCCCCGACTCGCTGAGTCACGGCCTTCTTATCAAAATTATGTGCTATTAATTGATTGGCTGTTGAAATATTCTGGAAAAGGCTCCTGAGTCTAGCCTCTTCTCCGCGGGTCGTGTGCATTGCTTTGTTATGATGGCCTTGCTAACCAAACTGGTTTTCTCGTGCCAAACATGAAGCTTTGTACAAAATCCAGCTTCGAATGATCGAGCCCCTCCTTGGTTAAAATCTCATTCACCAGAATATTTCCAAATAATAAATTCCTCAAAATGCTTCAAATTTCCCCAAAATACTTTCATTATGTATCATTTGCATCCCATAATGCATATGTATTTATTAAATTATTTTAATTTCAAATTTCCAATTTTTCCTTTCAATGGTGCACAAGTCGTTCGAACCTCGGCTCGGTGAAAGGTCCTAATTTGAGCTGAATTCGAGTTCAGTACACAACTGAAAGACACTTAAACACAAAATGAGCACATATTCCAAGAAATGGGAATACAGAAAGATCGCTGTTGGTGTCTGCGAAGAGGGAAATAAATTAACTAATGAAAAAGAAAGAAAGCTGCTAACTCTAACTAAACGTGTATTCCAAGGAATACACCAGTAACAGACCAGACATTAACCTTCCTCATTGATGTTCCTAATACTATGCCCCGGAATCTTGAAAAGAAACAGAGTCATATTCACCACCAGCTAAATATCATATGGCCTCGGTGCCGGGTGCAAGCTTTGTTATTTGACACCCAAAGGATAGCTTGCATGTCGAATTTCGTTGTTCCTCGACTATGAAAGTCAAGGAGGTTAGATGTTAGATATCTAAGCTCCTTGAACACTATAGCGCTTTCTAGTAGAGAAATGAGGAACTTTGTGTTGGCGGAAACTCCCGAGATTAATTTTGCCACTATGAACTCGGCCTACTGAATTTAAATGGGTTCTTTGACATGCAAACATCGTATGACATGCGTATCGTATTTTTGCCGCCTTTCAGAAATCACTTACCATGGCCAGGAGCGAACCTGCAATCTTGGGGTTAATAGACCGACACGACATCCACTCACCCACCGTGACAAAAGACTAGTTGGTTGGACTAGTTTAGGGTCTGCGACAACGCAGTCATGTAGCCCCGTGTGTAGAATCTGTCTGACAACCGGTGTTAATTTTGACAACTGTATTAGTGTGAGTTATGTGTTTTTAATTCAAGTAAGGACTGCAGACATTCAATTTTCAATAGTTCCTACTCTTGCTACCAAACGCCATCGATATTGACAACTAGTTCCGAACTTCGATACTAGATGTCGCCGCAGTCGGCTCCTGGCGGCTGACGTTGGATCCTAAGAGCGTTAGTCAAATCTAACCTATAATTTAGCTTCACACAAGTGTAATTTGTGGAAGGTTCTTTTACATGCCATAAATCTATGACATGGGCCCGCCGACTTTACTTCCCCTCCGAAGGAAGGCATCCTGGGGGATTTCTAACACTCTTAAAAATCCAACGACTTCGGCCGGGTTTGAACCCGCGACCTTGGGCAGAGAAGCTCAGCATGCTACCAACTACGACACCGAGGCCACCGTCCAAAATATAAGGTGCGTTCAAAAAGTAACGAGCCGGAGGCTGGAATGCGCAAACCGGTGTCTACATCGGCTAATCGTGGCGTGTGTAACGAGGTGTGGTTCCGACCAGAGCGTGGAAGATCACAGCCCGTCGCTAGAGAGCACGCGTGCATGTCACGTGACGATACAAAGCGAGCAGCAGCATGCATCAATCGTCCAACTCTGCCAGTCTTATTGCAAACAGTGACATGGAGGCGTCAACCGAAGAGCAAAGAGGTGTTGTTCGGTTTCTGACAGCGGAAGAAGTAGGGGGAACGGACATTCATCGCCGAATGTCACAAGTGTGCGGCGAACACTGCATGTCCCTTGCTAGGGTCAAGGAGTGGCACAAGCGCTTCAGGGAAGAACAGGTGTCGTTAGCCGATGATGTCCGGTCTGGGGCAGCCCCCTGCATTACCGATGACAACGTCCAGCCGATTGATGCACTCATTACCCAGGACCGCCGAGTGACAGTGAACGCCATAGCCGCCGTGGTCGCTCCACGACAATGCACGACCTCATACCGTCGAGGCACTCCTGCAAAATTCAAATGGGAGGTTCTCGGCCACCCTCCAAGCAGTCCAGACCTCTGTCCATGTGATTACGCCATGGTTGGTCCCCTGAAAAGGGCTCTGCGGGGCCAACGATTCACCTCGGACCTCGACGTCCAGCTGTATTGTACGTGTGGAACTGGTTCATATCTCAGCTCAGGGAATTTTATGAGACTGCCATTTACCGCCTCGTTTCACAGTGGGACAAGTGCCTCAACAGCCAGGGTCAATACTTCTAACATACAGGTACTGGTTTCTGTAACTATGCCTCCGGATCGTTAGTTTTTGAACGCACCGTATATTATGGAAGCACAAAATGGTCGTTATAGTCCCAGTGCTAGGCTATTTGGAGCACAAGGGTATATTCCACTGAAGATCCACAGCTCACTAAGCTCGGCTTGAGAAAGGGACTGAACCTACAACTACAGGAGGTGTCGATCATGGGAACGATATGTTTAGCCATGAATGTACTGGTGTAGTGATTGGATCATAGTACTATAAAGACACACAGACAAATAAAATTAAAATTAAAGCTTGGGCATCGTACTATTTGCAGCCTGTCATTGGCAGATTATTACCGAAAACATGTGAGAAATATAAATAATAGTAATAATGCTTACTAAATAAAACTTAAAGTGACAACAGTCTGGATTACACAGGACCCAATTGATCTCGAAAGTGCCAATATCACACCAATAAACATCGAGGATCGAATGCTATTCAGACATAAGATCCACAGTTGGAAGTTACACCTGAAGATCGACTAAGGAGATCAGGGAAATGATGGACGGAGGAATGTCGAGTTCGTCATAGCGAAACGATGAAGGAGTTTTGGAAGAACAAGAAAAACAGCAGGAGATGATAATTCGTTTTATGTGATCCTACTGGTCTAAATAAATACATAAAGAAAGAAAGAAGGAAAAAGAGAAAGAAGGAAAGAATGAAAGAAAGAAAGAAATATAGAAACAAAGAAAGAAAGAAAGGAAGAAAGAAAGAAAGAATGATGGAAGGAAAGAATGATAAAAAGAAAGAAAGAAGGATAGATAGAAAGAAAGAAAGAAAGACGGAAAGAAATAAAGATAGAAAGATATTAAGAAAGAAAGAATGGAAGAAGGAACGAAAGATAGAAAGAAAGAAAGAAAGAAAGAAAGAAAGAATGATAAAAAGAAAGAAAGATAGAAAGAAAGAAAGACGGAAAGAAAGAATGAAAGAAGGAAAGAAATATAGAAAGAAAGAAAGACGGAAAGAAAGAAGGAAAGAAAGACGGAAAGAAAGAATGAAAGAAAGACATATAGAAAGAAAGACGGAAAGAAAGAAAGAAAGAAAGAAAGAAAGAAAGAAAGAAAGAAAGGAAATAAATAAATAAATAATTAAATAAGTGAATAAATAAATCTATACTAATATATAAGAATGAAATAGTGTCTGTCTGTGTATTACTCAATCACGCAAGAACCACTGGTCCGATTTACATGAAATTTTACATGGAAGTATCTGATATACCTGGTTAACATAGAGGCTACTTTTGATTTCGATACTTTGCACTATTTAAAGATGGCGACCATTATAGTGGCATGGTTTCAAACTTTCGTAAATAAAAAGAGAACGCTAAGAAATGGAAAACGTTTGATGGCATATGCGAGGTTTAAAACTTAATTTTCTATCCGAAAGGTCTTTATGACTTTTCGTGTATCTTCAACGGTTAGAGAGTAAAACCTAAAATTGTGCAAAAAAACAAGGTCAACGCCAAGCGGTGTAGTTGGACGAAATGTTTCATGCTTACTTTCCCTCCGCGCAGCACCTCGCCAATCCCCTGTTTTAACTGTCCCTTCACATTTTAATTTATTTATGACCCGCAGCGAAGCACGGGTACTTTAGCTAGTAAATAAATAAATAAATAAATAAATAAATAAAAGAAATAAATACTGTTTCTTTTAGAGTTTTCGGCCATCCTGGTCATCATCTCCCTGTACTTTTGTGTGCATACGTGCTGAATTGCCGGCCCCCTTGGTGTAGGGGTAGCGCACCTGTCTCTCCCGGCTCCGTCAGGGATTTTAGAAACTGATGTGAGGGCTGGAACGGGGTGCACTCAGTCTCGTGAGGAAAATTGAGCAGCTGTCTGACAGTGAGGCAGCGTCCCGGTCACGAAATAGTACATTATGCAACGAGCATAAAATGGCAATAATTAAGACACGAGTATGTTTATAAAACGAGCGTATGTGAGTTTTATAATTTCCATACGAGTGTCTAAATTACCATTATAGGCGAGTTGCATACGACTGTTTAAGTTCGACGATAATTATTATAACTATTTTATGTTCGAACAGAAATATTCATAAATATCTGTCGAGATTTCGCCAGTTTTATGTACTGAACAGAGCGCATGGGACGCCGAGAATACCTTGTATTTGACCATGGCCTCCTGGAATACCCCACTATGCCACTAGGCCAGGCAGTGAAATTTAAATTAGAAGGCCGTGGAACTCAGCGCATCTAATTATCTAATTGGTCAAACAACTGTTTCTTGAGCTATGATTGGTGGGAGAAACTGTTTCATAATGAAAAATTGTGTTATAATGAGCCTCATTATAGTACAGTGTTCTGACATATAATAGTCAGGGTCGAACATAAACCAAGATTAAAGGCCAAGGGGACCCGATGCGCTGACAACGTCTTACCCCAATATCTTCAGGCCAAATGGCTGGTCAGAGGTCGCTTAGTAGGCCTAGGCCCTCCATGGGCTGTAGTGCCAGGGGTTATTATTATCACTATTTTACAGTGCGGAATTAGTGTGACAGTTTGAGTTATTACTTTCACCATCACCCCCAAACAAAAAGCAGTTTTCATTATGTTTATGTCTCTTTTCATGTCACCACACAAATTAGCACATATTATCATTTGCTTTAAATGATCAAAGAGTAGATGATGATAATAAATTGAACATCTTTGTGGGCGTAATGGAATGTCTTTCATGCAAGATCTTTGCATGCTTGTATGTCATAGAATATTATATAACAGGCGTGTCGTCCTGTTCATGATGGATGATCCACCAGGACTTCAATGCAGATTATATAAGATATATTTCCTTTAATTACAGGTTTTATAGACCGCATATTAGTGATTTCCTTATTATGGACCTTGATTTAATTTATTTTGATGTGATGACGGGGTTGGACCAGGACCAATTTATATGGCATTGGGATCCGACCTGGAAAAGTCTTAACTGACTTGTCAATGTCTTTTCGTGCGCTTTTCTGTTGATAATAAATAGTGGTGAATTTCCTAATCTCTCTTTATAACAATCAATGCTACATGATAGAAGGCGTATGTGTGTATGTCCTTGATGCATTCATATACCATTCATCCGATTGTGATGAAACTTGGGTGAATTGTTGTGCACTCTTCAGGGAAGGTTTCTGACTTAGTAAATCCATTTTATAAGATATTTTATACCGCACGAGTTGTTTCAACAAATGAGTGACGGCTCGCAAATCGTTTCAACAAAGCATCGTCTGCATTCATATACCATTCATCCGATTGCGATGAAACTTGGGTGAGTTGTTGGTTGGTTCTTAAGTTTAGGGGCTATGACAACGCGGTCATGTAGCCCCGTGTACTTTGGGTGTGTGTAGAATCTGTCTGATAACCGGTGTTGATTGTGATGACTGTATTAGTGTGTGTATCTGTTTTAATTCAAGTAAGGACTGCAGACGATCAATTTTCAAGTAGTTCCTACTTTTGCCGCCAAACGCCACCGTCAACGACTACTAGTACAGAACTTAGCTACCAGACGTCACCGCAGTCGGCTCTTGGCAACGAACGTAGGAACCTAAGAGCGTTGTTTACATTCTTAACCTATTAAATTTAGCTTCACACAGGTGTAATTAGTGGAAGGTTCTTTAACATGCCATAAATTTATGACATGGGACCGCCGGCTTTTCTTCCCCTCCAAAGAAAGGCATACTGAGGGATTTTTGACGCTCTTAAAAAATCCGACGACTTCGGCCTGATTTGAACCCGCGATCTTGGGCATAGAAGCTCAGCATGCTACCGACTACGCCACCGAAGCCACCGGGTGAGTTGTTCTGTACACTACATGGAAGGGTTGCGACTTAATAAATCCAATTTACAATAGGTAGTATACGATACGTTTCAACAAATGAGTGACGGCGCGCAAATAGTTTCTAAAAAGTTCCGTCTGCGTTCATATACCATTCATCCGATTGCGATGAAACTTTGATGAGTTGTTGTGCACGCTCCCATGAATGTTTAAGAACTAGTAAATTCATTTTACAATAGTTTAGAGGCAGTGAACGGAAAAAGAAAAAAAATATTGTGTATCCAAAAGCACTTCAAACAAAAAAAATTATAACGCCAAAACTTTCTTTGGTTTACATTGCAACGCATGCCGGGTACAGCTTGTTATTTAAAATAATAATTTCCACGGAATGTTCTTATGAAAACGTGCGAATTTAAATTTAAATTTTGATGACTATTATCCAAGTTTCTTTTATGGTAGTATGCCACAAAAACATGATTTCGCAATTACTACCAACAATATTCATTCGAAATTTACTGTGTAGCAAACAGCATATGGCCGGGGATGAATTTTGCAAATGTTTTGGGACTATTTCTAATATTTCTGTATATTTTAAGGATTCAGTCTGGTATATTGTTCTGATTTTCTAACGGTTTGTTACATCCTCTAGTCTAGAACCTGAACCAAATTATGTATTTGCAAAGTTTCATGGAATATGAACAGTAAATGTGAGAGTTGGTCTATCATGTTTCTTTGTGGGATACTACGATTAAAAAAATGTATGATAGATTTTTTTTGGAAATATTTTCATTATACTACAAAAAATATTTTTTTTTTAGCCTATTTTCATTTAAGAAAGCAAAAACATAGGCTTATGAGATCACATTTTGACCGTGTGTATGTGTAAGTGTGTGTCCCTAATGAAATCTAAACGACTGGAGCGATTTCAATGAAACTTGATAAAGACATAGTACTGTTACGGCTGTGAGCTTGTGTCATCACTCGCCGCATGAGTCACAACTGCCCCAGGGCTAGGCTGTGCCCTGCCTCCTGTATTGCGCGCGCCTTATTCAACAGGGCTACTAGGACAAAGGGATAGTCCAGAATGTTCGTGACTGGACCAGCGATGGAAACCTCGCGAAGCCGTGAACTCTGGATGGATCTAGAAGCATTTATTGAGTCACCGGCCTGCTATATAAGAGCGACCTGTCACGCAGCAGTGGTTGTTGTGTTTTACGAGCTAGTGCGAGCGATTATCTTGTGCGACAGAAGTGTGGTGACGAAGTGCTGTGCGAGTTACGAAATCCAGTGGCATTGTTTCTTCAGCTTGTGGACAGCGAAATAGCCTGCAGCAAGTGATCGTAAGTAATTGTGGTCGGTGAACATAAGGGAGAGGGACAGGTAGTTTCTGTCAAGGCCACCGTACTCATTAGGACGGATTAACTTCTGTGGTCTGTTTACAAGTGGAAGGCCAAGAGCGCATAAGGAAGAGACTTAAGGAAACTGAGTAAGGCTCCTAATTGCTTGTATTTGCTGATTAGTGTAATTTTCTGGCCTGTAATAAATTATATTTCTTTAAGCAGTAATTGGTGTTGTGCTTTGTACCCCCACCGTAATCCAGTTAACAAAAGTGCCACTAGGGGGTGGCACGTAACAACTGGTGTCAGAAGCCGGATTACGAACTCAAGCACAACACCTGACGGTCCTGGTTTCAAACCCCGAGCAGGTCATTTTCTCTAATTTTCCTGTGAGTGCATGCCCTTTACAAGACAAACAACTAAAATGGAGGAGAAATTGGCAGCATTGCTAGAAAAGTTAAATGGCATGGAAACCAAGATGGAGGACGGCCAGAAGAATTTAACCAAGGAGCTAACTGCCAAATTAGAAGATGGCCAGAAGAAGCTAGAGGACGGCCAGAAGAAGATGGAGGACGGCCAGAAGAAGTTAGCCGAGGACCTAACTGCCAAACTAGAAGACGGCCAGAAGAAGTTAGCCGAGGACCTAACTGCCAAACTAGAAGACGGCCAGAAGAAGATGGAAGACGGTCAAAATAAGCTAGCGGAGGACCTGAAGAAATTAGAACTGGGTCTGCGTGAGGAAGTCACGGCAGTGGAAAAGAAGTTCGACGCCTTACAAGTGGAAGTTGCTGAGCTGCGCCAACGCCCGCTGATGGGGGTGGAGGAGAAATTCAACGCCTTACAAGTGGAAGTTGCCGAGCTGTGCCAACGCCCGCTGATGGGGGTGGAGGAGAAATTCAACGCCTTACAAAAGGAAGTTGCCGAGCTGCGCCAACGCCCACTGACGGGGGTGAAAGAGGAATTCAACGCTCTACGAGAGGAAGTTGCCGAGCTGCGCCAACGCCCGCCCACCGTTACACCGGGAATATCAGGAACGGGACATAGCAGAGTGACGCCCCCAACCTTCGACGGAAAGGTCCCGTGGAGCACCTACTTACGTCAGTTCGAGGCGGCCTGTTCCATAAATAACTGGAACAACACAGAAAAGGCTACAGCTCTAATTGTAGCGCTGAGAGGTGACGCCCTTAACGTCCTTCAGGCCATCCCGACTGGATCCCAGGACTACGCTTCCCTGATCGCCCATATGGAGTCCCGATATGGAGATAGCCATCTTCAGCAGGCCTATCAGATGCAGCTCCGGACCCGGGTACAGAAGAACGCGGAAACCCTGCAGGAGTTCGAGATGGACATCGCACGTCTCGTAAGGCTCGCCTACCCAACAGCGCCGGCCGACTTTCTGGAGCAGATAGCGACGCAGACTTTCACCGACGGGCTACGGGACTCGGACACTCAACAGGCGCTGCGACTCGCGCGCCATAAGACCCTGACAGATGCGCTGAGCCACGCACTTGAGTTCGAGACGGCAAAACAGGCATCCAGAATGCACGCGCGGGTGCGTCAAGTGGACGTCGACGAACCAGTAAAAACCAACGAGACCAAGCCCCTGGCCGACGAATTAATGGAGGCGCTAAGCCGTTTCTTCAAGAATCACAGTACAACCAACAAAAACGTAGCCGAAGGACATCCGGAGAGGCGACCCGGAAGAGGACTACCGACCTGCTGGACCTGCCGTAAGAGAGGCCACCTGAGCAAGGACTGCGGTGATCGCCGCCGCCAAGGGTTTCCGTCGGGACAGTCAGTCGTAGGGAAACCGCGCGGCCCAGGAAAGGAAGTATCAGCCAGCCTAGGGGGGCAAAGGTTGGCTTGTGACAGTCGTCAATCCCCGGCAGTCCAAGTCCGTGTGACGCAGTTACGGAGGGATAATAGCAGCCTGATGGTCGACGGAGTCGTCAACGGCGAGAGCTGGCCCATGCTAATCGACACGGGAGCATCGAGGACCATCGTTAGTCCCACCGTGATCCCGAAGTGGAGAGTTCAACCCACACAAAGGAACCTCCAGCTAATAACCGCGACCGGAGAGACCGCACCGGTACATGGCGAAGCACCACTGGAGTTCGTCATTGGTCGACGGGTGATAAAGCATCCAGTGCTTGTGGCTGACGTATCAAACGAAGTGATCATCGGACTGGACTTCCTGGACCAGAACAACATCATCTTGGACCTGAGTACCAACACTCTGCACTTCGGAGGTGAGGAACTTGCTTTGCAACCAGCACACGAGGCCGTCACCGCACGACGAGTAAGGCTGAGAGAGGACGTCATCGTTCCTGCCAGGACGGAGGTCAGCGCCGCCGTAATTGTCGACGGAACTGCTGAGGGAGTGGCGGCTGTCATCGAGCCAAAATATGAGGACATCCAGACAAAAGGATTGCTAGTAGCCAAGACCCTCATCAACACGACGTCTCGACCGTACGTCCGCCTGTCCAACCTGAACGACTACGACATTACGGTTCACCGGGACACCAACCTAGGAGTCTGCGAGCCCGTTACCTGGATTGCCCGCATCACCGACACGACGGACGGACACCTGCAGACGGACAACCGAAGAAGACGCACACTGCCAGAAGAACTACAGAAGCTGTACCAAGGATCCCAGGACCATTTAGACGAGGAACAATCACGCCAACTTCAGGACCTGTTACGCGAATTCCAGGACGTCTTCTCCGTGGGGAGCAAAGACTTCGGCAGGACAAGCTTGGTCCAGCACAGAATCGACGTTGGGGACAGCGCACCGATTAGGGCCCCATTCCGACGTGTCCCGCTCGCCAAGCAAGCCGAAGTCGACCGGATGGTAGAAGAGATGAAGGAGCAAGGTGTGATCGAGCCATCACGTAGTCCTTGGACTTCTCCGGTCGTGCTAGTGAAGAAGAAGGACGGTTCCACCAGGTTCTGCGTGGATTACAGGCGGGTGAATGACGTCACGAAGAAGGACAGCTACCCTCTACCCCGGATCGACGATACCCTGGACACTATATCAGGGTCGAGATGGTTCTCCACCTTGGATTTGAAGAGTGGCTACTGGCAGGTGGAGGTCCACCCTAAGGACCGCGAGAAAACGGCGTTCTCTGTGGGCAGCGGGCTCTGGCAGTTCACCGTCATGCCATTCGGTCTGTGCAACGCCCCTGCGACCTTCGAAAGGCTAATGGAGTCCATTCTGAGGGGACTACACTGGAAGACCTGCCTGGTCTACCTAGACGACGTCATCGTTCTGGGGAGAAGCTTCGAGGAGCACTACAGCAACCTGAAGGAGATCTTGTTGAAGCTACGGGCTGCCCAGCTGAAGTTGAGCCCCAAGAAGTGTCAGCTCTTCCAGAAGCGGGTCCAGTACCTTGGGCATATCGTCTCCGAGGAAGGGGTGCGCACCGACCCAGAGAAGACCGCAGCTGTGAGGGAGTGGCCAGTTCCGAAGGACAAGTCCCAACTACGAAGCTTCCTGGGACTCTGCACTTATTACCGTCGCTTCGTGAGGGGATTCGCCGACATCGCCAAACCTTTACATCGACTGACTGAGAAGGACCAACTCTTCACGTGGACAGCAGAATGCCACAGTGCCTTCGAACAACTCAAGCAGGCTCTGTGCACCGCGCCTATTTTGGCCTACCCCAGACCTGGAACAAGGTTCATCGTCGATACCGATGCCAGCGACTTTGGCATAGGGGGAATCCTGTCGCAAGTAGTGGACGGCGAGGAAAGAGTAGTGGCCTACTTCAGCAAGGCCTTGTCAAAGCCAGAAAGGAACTACTGCGTCACCAGGAAGGAGCTGCTCGCCATCGTGAAGACCATTGAACACTTCCACAAGTACCTGTACGGGCAAGAATTTCTCATCAGGACCGACCATGCATCCCTGCGGTGGCTCCTGAACTTCAAGCAGCCCGAGGGTCAACTCGCGCGGTGGTTAGAGAGGCTTCAACAATACAACTTTGAGATTCAGCACAGTAAAGGCCAACTGCATTCTAACGCCGACGCCCTGTCACGAAGACCGTGCCCCGAAGACTGCACCTTCTGTACTAGGAGGGAGGAGAACACCGGGATACTGTGCCGACGGACTACTGTGGAACTTCAAGGGAACTGGAGCCGCGAATCTTTCACGCGGGCACAAGCAGAAGATGATGACCTGGGACCGATAGCCGAATGGAAGAAGGCCTGTGTCCCCAGACCCGGGTGGAACATTGTGAGTGACTGCAGCCCAAAGTTTAAGTCCTACTGGGCACAGTGGGACTCGCTGATTGTAAGGGATGGCCTCATCTGCCGTACCTGGGAGAGCACCGACGGGAAGACATCTCGGGAACAAGTCGTCGTTCCAAAGGCTATGACGGAGGAAGTCCTGAAGGAAGTTCATGGAGGATCATCTGGTGGACACCTAGGGATAAAGAAGACCCTGGAGAAGCTGAGAGAGCGGTTCTACTGGATCGGATGCCGAACAGACGTGGAGAACCACTGCGCGAGGTGCCACGATTGCGCAGCCAGCAAGGGCCCAGGACGAAGACGACGGGGTCCACTGAAGACCTACAACGTGGGCGGCCCCATGGAGAGAGTGGCCATCGATGTTGCTGGGCCATTCCCGTTAAGCGAGGCAGGGAACCGCTACATATTAGTCGTAGGACGTACACGCGTTCGCGAGGAGGAAACTGCGGATCGAGACCGACCGAATGAAGACCCGATACGACCAGCAGACGGATGCCGGCGGATTCCACGAGGACGACCTGGTCTGGCTCTTCAACCCATTACGGAAGAAAGGCCTGTCACCCAAACTGCAGAAGTCCTGGGAGGGCCCGTACCGAGTCGTGAAACGGATCAACGATGTCGTCTACAGGATCCAGCGGAGCCCGAGGGCGAAGATGAAGATCGTGCATCGAGATCGCCTGGCAGCCTACGGAGGGACACAGACGGACCAATGATTGATCGGGACGATCAGCCTTTTTAGGAAGGGGGTGGTGTTACGGCTGTGAGCTTGTGTCATCACTCGCCGCATGAGTCACAACTGCCCCAGGGCTAGGCTGTGCCCTGCCTCCTGTATTGCGCGCGCCTTATTCAACAGGGCTACTAGGACAAAGGGATAGTCCAGAATGTTCGTGACTGGACCAGCGATGGAAACCTCGCGAAGCCGTGAACTCTGGATGGATCTAGAAGCATTTATTGAGTCACCGGCCTGCTATATAAGAGCGACCTGTCACGCAGCAGTGGTTGTTGTGTTTTACGAGCTAGTGCGAGCGATTATCTTGTGCGACAGAAGTGTGGTGACGAAGTGCTGTGCGAGTTACGAAATCCAGTGGCATTGTTTCTTCAGCTTGTGGACAGCGAAATAGCCTGCAGCAAGTGATCGTAAGTAATTGTGGTCGGTGAACATAAGGGAGAGGGACAGGTAGTTTCTGTCAAGGCCACCGTACTCATTAGGACGGATTAACTTCTGTGGTCTGTTTACAAGTGGAAGGCCAAGAGCGCATAAGGAAGAGACTTAAGGAAACTGAGTAAGGCTCCTAATTGCTTGTATTTGCTGATTAGTGTAATTTTCTGGCCTGTAATAAATTATATTTCTTTAAGCAGTAATTGGTGTTGTGCTTTGTACCCCCACCGTAATCCAGTTAACAAAAGTGCCACTAGGGGGTGGCACGTAACAGTACTATGTTTTCCGACCACGACCTTGCCCTTCATATTTTAATACGTCGTCCCAATCGAACATGGCGGCTGTGCAAAAAATATTTCACCGGCATTCTATATCTCCTAAACTATTTCTTATATCACCCTGAAAATTTGTACGGTGATAAAGGGCCGAATATGAGTTCATTTATGTGGCTTTCGAAAACTTGTTAAGTACAATACGAACATGGCGGCCAAGCGAATTTGAAACATTTAAATAGACGTTTCTCCTGATTTAATCGTCCGAGAACAATGAAACTTGGTACAGCAAAAGTTTATACACATCGTAATGCACTGACAACTAATTCAATTGTTTACATAACTTCAAGATGGTGGCTGTGCACAATTTTAAAATTATGTTTTAATTTCTTGCGTCCAAATCATGCGATCGAAGTTAACGTTTGAATAATGAACCTACGTAATACTCGTCATCTTAAAGTACATAATTTTATGCCCTACATATATAAAATCCAACATGACGATCATCCGAAATATTTAAACGGTTCTGAATATCTACTAATGTATAACAGCATTCAAACTGAAATTTTGTATTTTGATAAACTTAGTTCACCTATGGGACTTTGAATAACCTGATGAGTAGAAATCCAACATGGCTGCGACGCGAAATTGAATAATTTAAATGGAGTTCCTCGCGATTTAATCATCCGAGCGCAGTGTAACTTGGTACGGTAAATGCTTATACAAATGTCAATCCACTGACTTTTAACTTATTTCAATTGTTTTCATAACCTCAAGATGGTGGCTGTGCGAAATTTTAAAATCTCTCTTTTATTATTTCTTGTCCCCTAATCATGCGATTGAAGTTTGAATAATGCGCCTACGCAATGATCTTCATGTAATAGTTCATAACTCTATGACATTCATATATAAAAATCCAACATGGTGACTATCCGAAATATTTAGATGGTCATCAATATCTACGAATCTATTACAGCAATCAAACTGAAATTTTGTATGTTGTTAGAGGCTATTAACATAAGTACGATACCGTATATGAAAATAGGCCTTTCACGAAACTAATTGTTTGACATTACATGCAATTGGAAGGTCTCTATTGTGCTCTTCAAGGTGAAGGTCACATGGCCACCTGGTACGAGTTGAACGCCATCTGGAACACTCCAAAGCTACTACTGTGCTCTTTCAAGGGGTTAATTTTGTACTGTGTGCTATTTCACCTGTCAAATGACTCCCGTGCCCCCACATATCCTCTTTAAGGGAGTGTTTTGTGCTAGATAGTGTTGTGCCCGCTCGATACGGTCCGCGTGGTCACAGTGGAGAGACTCTTGATGCGATTAAAAATGAACTGGGAAATACAATGCTCAGGATATTACGCCCACCGAACACCACACAGTACTATTGTTCAGATGTCGCACCCAACGCTAAACCTCCAATGAGATGGCTTTTAAAATTGTTACATTTACAATTTCAAAATATTTTTCAATTAAATATTGTGTAATTAACCTTATGACTGCTACGTTCGTCTACAGACGCACGAGAACGTTTACGGTTTTCATATTCCCCGTACGCTCTGATATGTGGAGTTAATCTCTGGCATGTTCTGCCACGTTTTGGGCATTATATACAGGTGTTCATAAAGTCACCGGACTCAATATGTCGATTTTTAGACTATTTTCATTTTATGAAATAATAAGCTTAGGAGATCACCTTTTGTCCGTGTGTCAGTGAGTGCATGTGTGTGTGTGTGTGTGTCCCCTAATAACTTCTAAACGGCTGGAGGGATTTCAATGAAACTCGGTAAGATCATAGCACCATTCTGGCCGACCCCGACCGCGCACTTCAAATTTTATTGTCTCCCACCAATCCAACATGGTGGCTGTGCAAAATATTTCACCAGCATTCAGTATCTCCGAAACTATTACCGATATCACCATGAAATTGTGTACGGTATTTAAGAGCACTACTGGAAGTTCACCTATGAGACTTTCAAAAACCTGGTAACTACAAAACCAACATGGTGGACAAGCGAAGTTGAGACTTTTAAATAGACATTTCTCGCGATTTAACTATCCAAACGTAATGAGACTTGGTACAGCAAATATTTATACACATTTTAATGCACTGGCATCTAATTTAGTTCAATTGTTTACATAACCTCAAAATGGCGGCTGTGCGAAATATTTCACCGGCATTCTATATCTCCGAAACTATTACAGATATCACCCTGAAAGTTTGTACGGTGATAAAGGCTACTGGTACAAGTTTATCTATATAACTTTCATAACCCTCTAAAGTACAAAACGAGCATGGCGTCCAAGCGAAGTTGAAACATTTTAATAGACTTTTCTCGTGATTTAACTCCCTGAGCGCAGTGAAATGTGGTGCAGTAAATGATTATACATTTTGTAATGCACTGGCATCTAATTTAGTTCAATTGTTTACATAACCTCAAATTGACGGCTGTGCAAAATTTAAAAATTAAGTTTTTATTTCTTGTGTCGTAATCATGCGATCGAAGTGAAAGTTTGAATAATGAACCTACACAATAATTTTCCTTTAATGCTACATAACTCAATGGCCTATACATATAATAATCCAAAATGGCGAGCATCCGAAATATTTAGACGGTTCTCAATATCTACGAATCTTTTACTGCAATTAAACTGATTTTTTTTATGTTCATAGAGGCTATGAACATAAGTTCACCTATAGGACTTTCAGTAACCTGGTGAGCACAAATCCAACATGGCGGCGACGCGAAGTATACATATTTAAATGGACGTTTCTCGCGATTTAACCATCCTAGTGCAGTGAAACTTTGCACGTTAGATGCTTATACAAATATTAATCCACTGGCATCTTATTTATTTCAATTGTTTTGATAACCACAAATGGCAGCTGTGCGAAATTTTAAAATCACGTTTTTACTTCTTGTGTTCTAATCATGCGATTGAAGTTTGAATATCACACGTACACAATAATCTTCATGTAATAGTACATAAATAAAAATCCATCCTGCGAACCCTCTGAACTCAATATCTACGAGTCTATCAGAACCTTCAAACTGAAATTTTGTATGTTGATAGAGGCAATTGGTTGAGTAGGATATATGAAAATAGGCTGTATAGTTCTTCACGGAACTACTTGTTTTTCTGATGATGTATTACACAAACAAATCTAGTACACTATATATAATATCGTATGGCCTCGGGTGCCGGTGCAAGCTTTGTTATTTGACACCCAGAGGGCAGCTTGCATGCCACATTTTGTTGTTCCTTGGAGTGCTATTAAAGTCAAGAAGGTCAGATATTTAAGCTCCTTGACACTATCGCTTTCTAGTAGAGGAAGGAGGAACGTTTTTATGTTGGCGGAAAATCCCGAAATTAATTTTGCCATTAAGAACACGGCCTACTGAATTCAAATGGGTTATTTAACATGCCAACAACGTATGACATGCGTGTCGTGACCTTTGTCGCCTTTCAAAAATCACTTACCACGGCCAGGAGTGAACCTGTAAGCTAGGTGTTGGTAGTCCGACACGATAACCACTCACCCACCGAGACAAGCTACAAATCTACTGTCGAGCAAAGTATTATGTGCACTCGAGTTTGAAGGTTGTTTGTGAAGTAACCAATAGACCTACATAAAATCCAATAACATCATCATTTTCGTCGTTCTATTTTACGTGAGTTCATGTAGGTTTGGAATTTTTAATTTATATTTTAATATTTTTTGTCGCAGTTGGAGCACAAAAAGTGCACGTTTTTAAGCGTGTTTCAACCATGCGTCACATTTAAGAATTATTATCTCAAAAACCCATCATCAGATCGAATCCAAATTTTAACACAATATACATTGGAATGTTGTATAACTGGTTTATAAATTTCAAAATTTTGCGTGTCCAAGAAAAAAAAGTTGTTATCAATTTTGTATGGTAACTTTTTCTCGGCTCGGGGTGGTTGGAAAATGTAGTTCTTGATCGCGATGTAATCCTTATATATCAGAAAGTTATGCTGTATGACTGCGAAATACGTACATTAACTCACTTATTTTATATCGGTTTGTATTTGTAGGCGGAAATAACACATCGTTCACTAGCTACCCGCTCCGAGAATAGCTGTACAGCGTTGCCGAAATGGAGCCATTCACGCATCATGGCGTGCCTCATCCTTCACCACACAAAGTACACACACACTCCTTTGTTACTTCATGGAAATGTGCCGTCGCACATAGTTTATGGTGATATCCATGAACCGCTAAACTTGTGATGACACGCGTTAATTCTTGATTCGTTTCCGTCCAGTGTCGATCCCACATGGCGTCTGCAAGGAATGAGGATTATCTCTGTATTTTCTTTCTTTTAAATACTGTTATGCTGTGTGACTGTTAAATGAAATGAAAATCCACAGCCTGCTTCCAGTCTCCGACCGGGTCAGGAATGGTATGAATGAAGCCCCCATCTAGCGGCGAGGATATGAACTGTGCCGGCTGCCGAGGCCTGACGCACTCCTCTGGGGCAATGATTAAATGAATGACAGATGAAATGAAATGATAGTGGAGAGTGTTGCTGGAATGAAATTTTGACAGGGAAAACCGGAGTACCCGGAGAAAAACCTGTCTGCCTCCGCTTTGTCCAGCACAGATCTCACATGGAGTGACCGGGATTTGAACCACGGACCCAGCGGTGAGAGGCCGCCGTGCTGCCGCCTAAGCCACGGAGGCTTGCTGTGTGACTGTTAAATACGTAAATTAATTCACTTATTTTATATCGGTTTGTATTTGTACGAGGAAATAACACATGGTTCTCCAGGGGGCAAAAGCTGTACAGTGTTGCTGAGATGGAGCCCATCACTTCCTAGCGAGACGCGCCATGATGCTAGCAGCCTAGCAGGTGAAACATGTGTTATTTCCCCGTAGAAATACAAACTGATATAAAATAAGTGAATTAATTTACGTATTTCACAGTCATACAGCATAACTTTTCGACGTATAAGGCTTACAATGCAACCAAGAACTACATTTTCCAACCACCCCGAGCCGAGAAAAAGTTACCTTACAAAAATGATAACAACTTTGTTTCTTGGACACACACAATATTGAAATTAATAAACCAGTTATACAACATTCCAATGTATATTGTGTTAAAATTTGGATTCGATCTGATGACGGGGTTTGAGATAATAATTCGTAAATGTGACGCAAGGTTGAAACACGCTTAAAAACGTGCACTTTTTGTGTTCCAACTGCGATAAAAAATATTAAAATATAAATTAAAAATTCCAAACCGACATGACCTAACGTAAAATAGAACGACGAAAATGATGATGTTATTGGATTTTATGTAGGTCTATTGGTTACTTCAAAAACAACCTTCAAACTCGAGTGCACATAATACTTTGGTCGACAGTAGGCTATCGGCGCACTTTACGAACACCCTGTAATATTACTTGAGTTTGGATTATAATGAAAATATTTTTTAAAAAGTCGCTAAGAGCACTCAGGGTCCAGTTTAGTGAAAACAGTAAAGTTATGCTATTTTGACAATAGCAGGTCCGCCGAGAGGGGGCAAATGCATTGGGGCCCGGAAGCAATGAGGGCCCGTTAGTTCAGTTTACTGTAGATACTTTTGTATTACCAAAATGTCTATAACTTACAACCTGTCCAAGGTTTTGCAGAATGAGGATGTCGGTTTATCTACAGAAGATATCTCATGTTACCATCTTGTAACTGTCAAGAGAAATGAGGCAGAAAACCACTTCAGTGGCAAATATGTGAGTGCGAAAGTATTGGCTGACACCATTCATTTTGTAAAAGAAGTTCCTCGTTTCTGAAAATTATAAAAATAATTTTCAATGTGCCTTATTCTACCCCAGAAGAGTATTCAATTCTTTATGTTCGACGATGTGGAAATGTAAACATTATATGTCAGAAAACTGTACTATAATGAGGGTCATTATAACACTATTTTTCATTATGAAACAGTTTCTCCCACCAATCAGAGCTCAAGAAACAGTTGTGTGACCAATTATGTAAGGATACATTCGCGCATGCGCTCAAAATCCAACATGTCTATATAAATTACTGAAAGTGCACCGTGCATATGTTCGTGTAAATAAACTGGCAAATATGAGACAAGAAATAGCACTGTACCTTAATATCCCCAAATCCAATTTCTACACAGCACATTGCTTTCAGACGACTTCGGTGACAGTTTTACTGAATACTGGTGCACCATCTGTACATATGGCATTGAAGCACACAGAGCGCATGCGTCGGTCGGTCAGAGAGCTTGGAAAACAGGGATATCCTACCCAGCGCTGAACTCCGATCACAATATTCGAGTGACTGAATCTCAACAGATAGGCTATTTGTGAATATTTATGTTAAAACATATAATAAAGTTATAATTATCGTCGAACACAAACAGTCGTATGCAACTCGCCTATAATGGTAATTAAGACACGAGTATGTTTATAAAACTAGCGTAAGCGAGTTTTATAATTTCCATACGATTATTGCCAGTAAAGGCTCGTTGCATAATGTTCGACCCTGACTATTATATGTAAGAAAACTGTACTATAATGAGGCTCATTATAACACTATTTTAGCCTATTTTCATTTATGAAAAAAATAGGCTTATGAGATCACCTTTTGTCCGTGTGTCTGTCTGTGTGTGCGTGTGTGTGTGGGTGAGGATTTTTGTGTGTTCCCCCCTCCCCTAATAAATTCTAAACGGCTGGAGCGATTTCAATGAAACTAAGTAAGTTCATAGCACAATTTCGGACGACTCCGACCGTGCCCTTCAAATTTTGTTACGTCTCACCAATCCAACATGGCGGCTGTGCGAAACAATTCACCAGCATTCAATATCTCCGAAACTATTACCGATATCACCCTGGATTTTTTACGGTGATAAAGGGAATGACTTGAAGTTCACCTATGTGACTTTTGAAAAACTGGTAACTACCAAACCAACATGGCAGCCAAGCGAAGTTGCGACTTTTAAATAGACGTTTCTCGCGATTTAATGATCCAAACGCAATGAAACCTTGTGCAACAAATAATTATACACGTTGTAATGCATTGGTATTTAATTTAGTTCAATTGTTTCCGTAACCTGAAGATGGCGGCTGTGCGAATTTCGAAAATAAAGTTTTTATTTCTTGTGTTCTAATCATGCGATCGAAATCAACATTTGCTTAATGAACGTACACAATAATCATCGTCTAATAGTACAGCGGTTCCCAACCTTCCTTTCCTCCCATACCCCTTTATACATATTTAACTAAAATAGTACCGCCTAAGAAGAAAACTATTAAATTGTTTAATATTTTACGGGCAATATGTACTCAACTTAATAAAAACATTAATAATATAAAATAACACAACTATTTATAACTTTTTTAAATACAGTATAACTAATATTTTTAATGTATTATGTGGTTTTGCTGTTAGTATCCATTTCATTTCAATAAACGCTAAATATAATATTCATTTTACTTTTATTTACTTGTGCAAATGAAGATGCATAAACATTTAGATAAGATTATTTAATTTTGATTGTATTGAAAACCAATTATTTCTAGCGATTAGTTTGGCAAAAATAGACAAATCAAGACAATATCAGTGCAGTGGTGAAAGTGACTGGGGTAGGGTGTGAGCATTGACCTTGGCGTGCGTGATTAAGACAGCACTGCGCGCTGGTACATTACGACTGACACGTACGATGGGAACATGGCACTCGCCATTGCCGTATATTTTTGGCGTACCCCTAAGCGGTTCGCTGCATATCACCAAGGGGTACGCGTACCCCAGGTTGGGAACCGCTGTAATAGTACATAACTCTATGGCCTACATAAATTAAAATCCAACATGGCGACCATCCGGAATATTTAGACGGTTCTCAATATCTATTAATCTACTACAGCAATCAAACTGAAATTTTGTAAGTATATAGAAGTTATAAGCATAAGTTCACCTATGACGTTCAATAACCTGGCGAGCACAAATCCAACATGGCGGCGACGCGAAATTTAAATATTTAAATGGACGTTTCTTGCGTTTTAACCATCCGAGCGTAGTGAAACTTGATACGGTGTATGCTTATATGAAATTTTATCGACTAGCATCTAATTAATTTAAATTATTTTCATAACCACAAGATGGCAGCTGAGCGAAATTTTAAAATCCCGCGTTTATTTCTTGTGTCCTAATCATGCGATTGAAGTTTGAATAAAACACCTACACAATAATCTTCATGTAATAGTACATAAATCTAAGGCCTATAATATAAAAATCCGACATGGTGACCATCCAAAATGTTTAGACGGTTATCAATAACTACGAATCTATGACAGCAATCAAACTGACAATTAATATTAGTAGGATATATGAAAATAGGCAATTTAGTTCATCACGGAACTACTCGTTTTCATTATGAAACAGTTTCTCCCACCAATCAGAGCTCAAGAAACAGTTGTTTGACGAATTAGATAATTAGAGGCGCTGAGTTCCACGGCCTTCTAATTTAAATTTCACTGCCTGGCCTAGTGTCATAGTAGGGTAATCGAGGAGGCCATGGCCAAATACATGGCATTCTCTGCGACTCATGCGCTCTGTTCAGTACATAAAACTGGCGAAATCTCGACAGATATTCATGAATATATATGTTCGAACATAAAATAGTTATAATAATTATCGTCGAAGATAAACAGTCGTATGCAACTCGCCTATAATGGTAATTAAGACACTCGTATGCAAATTATAAAACTCGCATACGCTCGTTTTATAAACATACTCGTGTCTTCATTATTGCCATTATAGGCTCGTCGCATAATGTACTAATATATGATTGTGAATTAGGAGTTATGAATGTTTAGGAATAATGTACTACAATTTAATGTTGAATCTGCTATCAAACTAATGCGGAGTTTTAAAATGCTCCTCATTTTCATTACGTACAGGTAATTAAAGTGAAGACTTATAGAATTGCAAAATATTTCCTTGTGCATGTTAACTGCATTAAAATAACTCAAATTGTTTTGTGCACTATGCAAAATGTATTTCATAAAATAAATAAAATAAAATAAAATAAAATAAAATAGGGTGGCTCAGGCAAGGAAAGCATTTCTACAGAGAAGGAATCTGTTGACATCGAATATAGATTTAGGTATTAGGAAGTCATTTTTGAAAGCCTTTGTCTAGAGTGTGGCGCTCTATGGAAGTGAAACTTGGACTATTGGTGCACCAGAAGAGAAGAAAATTGAGGCGTTTGAAATGTGGTGTTACAGGAGAATGATGAAGATCAAATGGGTAGATAGGGTGACAAACTAAGAGGTATTAAGACGAGTGGAGAGGAGAGATGTTTCTGTCGACTTTTAATGAAGAGAAGAGATAGGTTGGTAGGACACATACTAAGACACCCAGGAATAGCAAGCTTAGTTATGGAAGGAAGCGTCGAGGACAAGAACTGTATGGGTAGACCAAGGTTAGAATATGTTAAACAGATTGCATCGGATGTAGGGTGTGGTAACTATGTAGAGATGAAAGGATTAGGTCAGGACAGGGAGGCATGGAGTGCTGCATCAAACCAGTCAAAAGACTGAAGACTCAAACAACAACAAAATAAATACCAAAATGCTTCTACGAAATAACATTTGTATGGTTTTCTGAAATTATGACTGTACATCAGATGCTTTTCCCAAAATGACGTTGTCTTTCCGGAATAGCTGGTAGTGGATAGTAATAGACTAATATTAAAAGTATTTCAGTAGGGGCCCGGGAAGAAAATTATATAGGGACCCTTAAATTCTATCGGTGGCCCTGGACAATAGTGCCAAAAGTTTAAAAGCTAGAAGACCCGGAAAAGTGTCAAAAAGTGTGTTTTCTAAATAAAAGTGAAATATCGCTATAACTTTGTTATTGTGTGAAAATCGGATCTATTCGAATTTCATACTACTGTTCGGATAAGACCAAAAATCTATCTCCGTAAAGTTTTTGATGGCACCAACGATTGACCAGTGGGGTGGTAAAAATGGGGTTCTGAGAGAAAAAGTCATACCTCCCTCAATTGGCATAATATTAAAAAACTTTCAAAATAGCTAAAAGTCGTCTAGTAATTACCTAAAACTTTGGTTGAAAAAATATTTGATACTAGCATTACTCGTCGCGGCTTCGCCCGCGAATATTCTAGTTGAAAAGAGTACGCTTAGAAAAATCTCAATCTTGAATGCTATGACTGATTTATCCTTGGTATGAATAATCAGACTTTATCAATTCAGCTACTGGTGCAGTGGTTAGGGGTTTGTCATTCCTTCATAGGTATATTAGAGCGAAGTTAGTTTTCTGGGAATATCACAGACACGGTTAATCAAAGGGCCTTTAAATGTGGGATTCGGAGACCCTTTATAGTCGGGTGAAAAAGACCTTTCGTTCCACATTCACACTTGAAAATTGCGTGAAAAATTGTAGAGTGCCCTTTGAGCCCCTTAAGCGCATTATACTGTATGTATTGATGAATTTTACAGCTTAATTTTGTTCAGTAATAACCTTATAACCGTCTGGAAACTTTCACAGTAATGTAATAATTGGAATTGTATTGCGTCTTACAGAAATAGATGGACCTGTGAGATTCTGTTACCATGGTTACCGTGTTGCATTCTTTCATCATTTCGTTGTAAATATACATGTTTTAAGGTATTTATTTAATTGTGAGTCATTTAAAGAGTAAGTGAGTGCATTTAGCTTACGCATTGGGTTATGCTGAACCTGTAGGTACCGCATATGTGTAGGTTGGTGTTAATGGGACCTTATTTTCGGTGCAAAACTGGAATGGGACCTTAGCAGAATAATATAGGGAGGGATACCCCATTCTTACGTCAAGGGATGAACAAAATATTTTCGGAATTCTGAGAAGACAATTATTTTCGGGCTTGTTGGAAAGCTTGGTTAGCATTGGTATGAAAGGGCATGAAAATGCCCTGTTCGTTATTGACAAAGAATATAATAAGAAGATTAAAACCTTAAATCAATTATGTTGTAGCGGTTTCGGTCACATTGTATCTTCCTCAGCGCAAATTATATTAAGAAACGGTGCAAGAACTTAGATTTAACAAATTTTCCACAACATAAGTTATCAAAAATAATTTTTAAAAATATTACTCCTTGCCCTATCTATACCACACCTTGGATTACTTATTTCCAACGACTATATTCCATAGTTACTTCATTATTACGCATAGTCGTACCCATTAACCCAATCCTAACCTAACGAATTCCACATATACAGTATTAAATTTGGTATAAAGATTTACCTCTTTCTTATTTAATATACAGAGGGTTTGTTTTATATGCCACGCATTTTGACGTTCTGCGGCGCTCGCGCTGCACTGAGTCATTGAATATAGGAATTTGTACTTACCTAGTTCACAGCTGGTGCTGAAAATGTTCGCCTTTCACTGCTACACATCGCTGGCACTTCTTTATGAAATTGTAATTTACTTTCTGAAGTTCTTCAACACCGATTGACTGTATTTCAACAGTAATATAGCCTTTAAGCTCATTTATAGTATGAGGGTTTCTCGCATACACTCTATTTTTAAGCGTCCCCCACAGATAAAAGTCACATGGTGATAAGTCTGGGCTTCGCAGGGGACACACGTTCCGACTTATAATCCTAGTACCGAAAATGTGACGCAATTCTGTCATGGATGCTTCGTCATTGTGAGCAGTGGCAGAATCTTGTTGAAAATAAGTTGACAATCGCTCTCCGTAAGTCAGTTCGTCAAAAAATTGGTCAAGGATCACATTGAAGTACAAATTTAAGTACAAATTCCTATACCCAATGACTCAGTGCCGTGTGGCGCCGCATAACGGCAAAGTGCCTGGCGAGAGAGAGGCTCGCAACGCGGGCGAGCGGGCGAGGTAGCGTCCCCGTCGCATATAAAACAAACTCTCGGTATTTTTGTAACAGATCTGGTTTCTTTAATTTTTAATGTGTTGTTTTAACTTTTAGACGATTAATATTTCTAGAATTATTTTTATAACATCTTCTGTTGTGGTAAATTGTTAAATGTAAGTTCTTGCACCGTTTCCTATTATAATTTACGCTGAGGAAGATCACAACCGGTACAACATTAAAAGTACATCATATATTGTCCTAAGGTTTTAATCTTCTTTTGATATTAAACAAAAATATTGGAATGCAGCCGAAATAAATCAGAAACCTCTATAGACATAAAATTGTCAGGTGAAAAACTAAAGGAAGTGGGAGACTTCTGTTACTTAGGAAGCCAAATAACCAGTGATGGACGAAGCAAAGAGGATATATGAAAAGTAGGTTGGCTCAGGCAAGGAAAGCATTTCTACAAAAAAGAATGTGTTGACATCGAATATAGATTTACAGTAGGTATTAGGAAGTCATTTTTGAAAACTTTTTTCTGGAGCGCCACGCTCTATGGAAGTGAAACTTGGACTATTGGTGCAGAAGAGAAAGGAGAATTGAATCCCTGGAATGATGACGATCAGATGGGTAGATAGGGTTACAAACGAAGAGATATTAAGACGAGTGGGAGAGGAGAGATGTTTCTTGTGACTGGTAATGAAGGAAAGAGATAGGTCGGTAGGACACGAACTAAGACAACCAGGAATAGCAAGCTTAGTTATGGAAGGAAGGGTCGAGGGAAAGAACTGTAGGGGTAGATCAAGGTTAGAATATGTTAAACAGATTGCCTCGGATGTAGGGTGTGGTAGCTATGTAGAGACGAAACGATTGGTTCAGGACAGGGAGGCATGGAGGGCTGCATCGAAACAGTCAAAATACTGAAGACTCAAACAACAACAGTATTATGTTAAGATAAATCTCCGTAATAATATGGCTTATCGTTTGCTAAACATGTGGGACGTTTTTAGGGATATAACAATTGCCAAATTTAGTGAATTTGAAGTAATTTTCTTTGCCCGGTGAAATCTACCTCCACCTTCCGGCGTGGCGAGAGGGATCTACCTCCACTTTCCGGCGTGCCGAGAGGAATCTACCACTGCCTTCCGGCGTGGCGACAGGGATCTACCTCCGCCTTCCGGCGTGGCGAGAGGAATCTACCACTGCCTTCCGGCGTGCCGAGAGAGATCTACCTCCGCCTTACGGCGTGCCGAGAGGAATCTACCACAGCCTTCCGGCGTGCCGAGAGAGATCTACCTCCGCCTTCCGGCGTGCCGAGAGAGATCTACCTCCGCCTTCCGGCGTGCCGAGAGAGATCTACCTCCGCCTTCCGGCGTGGCGAGAAGAATCTACCACTGCCTTCCGGCGTGGCGAGAGGAATCTACCACTGCCTTCCGGCGTGCCGAGAGAGATCTACCTCCGCCTTCCGGCGTGGCGAGAGGAATCTACCACAGCCTTCCGGCGTGCCGAGAGAGATCTACCTCCACCTTCCGGCGTGCCGAGAGAGATCTACCTCCGCCTTCCGGCGTGGCGAGAGGAATCTACCACTGCCTTCCGGCGTGGCGAGAGGAATCTACCACTGCCTTCCGGCGTGCCGAGAGAGATCTACCTCCGCCTTCCGGCGTGCCGAGAGAGATCTACCTCCGCCTTCCGGCGTGGCGACAGGGATCTACCTCCGCCTTCCGGCGTGCCGAGAGAGATCTACCTAAGCCATCCGGCGTGCCGAGAGAGATCTACCTCAGCCTTCCGGCGTGCCGAGAGAGATCTACCTCAGCCTTCCGGCTTGCCGAGAAGGATCTACCTCAGTCTTCCAGCGTGCCGAGAGGGATCTACCTCGACCTTCCGGCGTGGCGAGAGGGATCTACCTCCACCTTCCGGCGTGGCGAGAGGAATCTACCTCCGCCTTCCTGCGTGGCGACAGGGATCTACCTCCACCTTCCGGCGTGGCGAGAGGAATCTACCACTGCCTTCCAGCGTGCCGAGAGGGATCTACCTCCACCATCCGGCGTGGCGAGAGGGATCTACCTCCGCCTTCCGGCGTGGCGAGAGGAATCTACCTCCGCCTTCCGGCGTGGCGAGAGGGATCTACCTCCGCCTTCCGGCGTGGCGACAGGGATCTACCTCCGCCTTCCGGCGTGGCGAGAGGGATCTACCTCAGCCTTCCGGCGTGCCGAGAGGGATCCACCTACGCCTTCCGGCGTGCCGAGAGGGATCTACCTCCGCCTTCCGGCGTGGCGACAGGGATCTACCTCCACCTTCCGGCGTTCCAAGAGGGATCTACCTCCACCTTCCGGCGTGCCGAGAGGGATCCACCTACGCCTTCCGGCGTGCCGAGAGGGATCTACCTCCGCCTTCCGGCGTGGCGACAGGGATCTACCTCCGCCTTCCGGCGTGGCGAGAGGGATCTACCTCCACCTTCCGGCGTGGCGAGAGGGATCTACCTCCACCTTCCGGCGTGGCGAGAGGGATCTACCTCCACCTTCCGGCGTGGCGAGAGGGATCTACCTCCACCTTCCGGCGTGGCGAGAGGGATCTACTCAGCCTTCCGGCGTGGCGAGAGGGATCTACCTCCACCTTCCGGCGTGGCGAGAGGGATCTACCTCCACCTTCCGGCGTGGCGAGAGGGATCTACCTCAGCCTTCCGGCGTGGCGACAGGGATCTACCTCCACCTTCCGGCGTGGCGAAAGGGATCTACCTCCGCCTTCCAGCGTGCCGAGAGGGATCTACCTCCGCCTTCCGGCGTGGCGAGAGAGATCTACCTCCACCTTCCGGCGTGCCGAGAGGGATCTACCGCCGCCTTCCGGCGTGGCGAGAGGGATCTACCTCCGCCTTCCGGCGTGCCGAGAGAGAACTAACTCCGCCTTCCGGCGTGGTGACAGGGATCTACCTCCGCCTTCCAGCGTACCGAGAGGGATCTACCTCCGCCTTCCAGCGTGGCGAGAGGGACCTACCTCCGCCTTCCGGCGTGCCGAGAGGGATCTACCTCCGCCTTCCGGCGTGGCGAGAGGAATCTACCTCCGCCTTCCGGCGTGGCGAGAGGGATCTACCTCCGCCTTCCGGCGTGGCGACAGGGATCTACCTCCGCCTTCCGGCGTGGCGAGAGGGATCTACCTCAGCCTTCCGGCGTGCCGAGAGGGATCCACCTACGCCTTCCGGCGTGCCGAGAGGGATCTACCTCCGCCTTCCGGCGTGGCGACAGGGATCTACCTCCACCTTCCGGCGTTCCAAGAGGGATCTACCTCCACCTTCCGGCGTGCCGAGAGGGATCCACCTACGCGTTCCGGCGTGCCGAGAGGGATCTACCTCCGCCTTCCGGCGTGGCGACAGGGGTCTACCTCCGCCTTCCGGCGTGGCGAGAGGGATCTACCTCCACCTTCCGGCGTGGCGAGAGGGATCTACCTCCACCTTCCGGCGTGGCGAGAGGGATCTACCTCCACCTTCCGGCGTGGCGAGAGGGATCTACCTCCACCTTCCGGCGTGGCGAGAGGGATCTACTCAGCCTTCCGGCGTGGCGAGAGGGATCTACCTCCACCTTCCGGCGTGGCGAGAGGGATCTACCTCCACCTTCCGGCGTGGCGAGAGGGATCTACCTCAGCCTTCCGGCGTGGCGACAGGGATCTACCTCCACCTTCCGGCGTGGCGAAAGGGATCTACCTCCGCCTTCCAGCGTGCCGAGAGGGATCTATCTCCGCCTTCCGGCGTGGCGAGAGAGATCTACCTCCACCTTCCGGCGTGCCGAGAGGGATCTACCGCCGCCTTCCGGCGTGGCGAGAGGGATCTACCTCCGCCTTCCGGCGTGCCGAGAGAGAACTAACTCCGCCTTCCGGCGTGGTGACAGGGATCTACCTCCGCCTTCCAGCGTGCCGAGAGGGATCTACCTCCGCCTTCCAGCGTGGCGAGAGGGACCTACCTCCGCCTTCCGGCGTGCCGAGAGGGATCTACCTCCGCCTTCCAGCGTGCCGAGAGGGATCTACCTCCGCCTTCCAGCGTGCCGAGAGGGATCTACCTCCGCCTTCCAGCGTGCCGAGAGGGATCTACCTCCGCCTTCCGGCGTGGCGAGAGGGATCTACCTCCACCTTCCGGCGTGCCGAGAGAGATCTACCTCAGCCTTCCCGGCGTGCCGAGAAGGATCTACCTCCACCTTCCGGCGTGCCGAGAGGGATCTACCTCCACCTTCCGGCGTGCCGAGAGAGATCTACCTCAGCCTTCCAGGCGTGCCGAGAAGGATCTACCTCCACCTTCCGGCGTGCCGAGAGGGATCTACCTCCGCCTTCCAGCGTGCCGAGAGAGATCTACCTCCACCTTCCGGCGTGCCGAGAGAGATCTACCTCAGCCTTCCGGCGTGCCGAGAAGAATCTACCTCCACCTTCCGGCGTGCCGAGAGGGATCTACCTCCACCTTCCGGCGTGCCGAGAGGGATCTACCTTCACCTTCCGGCGTGCCGAGAGAGATCTACCTCAGCCTTCCGGCGTGCCGAGAAGAATCTACCACCACCTTCCGGCGTGCCGAGAGAGATCTACCTCCGCCTTCCGGCGTGGCGACAGAGATCTACCTCCGCCTTCCGGTGTGCCGAGAGAGATCTACCTCCGCCTTCCGGCGTGCCGAGAAGGATCTACCTCAGCCTTCCAGCGTGCCGAGAGAGATCTACCTTCGTCTTCCGGCGTGGCGAGAGGGATCTGCCTCCACATTCTGGCGTGGCGAGAGGGATCTACCTCCACCTTCCGGCTTGCAGAGAAGGATCTACCTCCGCCTTCCGGTGTGCCGAGAGAGATCTACCTCAGCCTTCCGGCGTGCCGAGAAGGATCTACCTCAGCCTTCCAGCGTGCCGAGGGAGATCTACCTTCGTCTTCAGGCGTGGCGAGAGGGATCTGCCTCCACCTTCCGGCGTGGCGAGAGGAATCTACCTCCACCTTCCAGCTTGCAGAGAAGGATCTACTTCCGCCTTCCGGCTTGCAGAGAAGGATCTACCTCCACCTTCTGGCGTGCCGAGATGGATCTACCACAGCCTTCCGCGTACCGAGAGGGATATACCTCAGCCTTCCGGCCTGCCGAGAAGGATCTACCTCCGCCTTCTGGCGTGCCGAGAGAGATCTACCTCCGCCTTCCGGCGTGGCGAGAAGAATCTACCACTTCCTTCCGGCGTGGCGAGAGGAATCTACCACTGCCTTCCGGCGTGCCGAGAGAGATCAACCTCCGCCTTCCGGCGTGGCGAGAGAGATCTACCTCCGCCTTCCAGCGTGCCGAGAGGGATCTACCTCCGCCTTCCACCGTGCCGAGAGGGATCTACCTCCGCCTTCCGGCGTGGCGAGAGGGATCTACCTCCACCTTCCGGCGTGCAGAGAGAGATCTACCTCAGCCTTCCGGCGTGCCGAGAAGGATCTACCTCCGCCTTCCGGCGTGCCGAGAGAGATCTACCTCCGCCTTCCGGCGTGCCGAGAGAGATCTACCTCCGCCTTCCGGCGTGGCGAGAAGAATCTACCACTGCCTTCCGGCGTGGCGAGAGGAATCTACCACTGCCTTCCGGCGTGCCGAGAGAGATCTACCTCCGCCTTCCGGCGTGCCGAGAGAGATCTACCTCCGCCTTCCGGCGTGGCGAGAGGAATCTACCACAGCCTTCCGGCGTGCCGAGAGAGATCTACCTCCGCCTTCCGGCGTGCCGAGAGAGATCTACCTCCGCCTTCCGGCGTGGCGAGAGGAATCTACCACTGCCTTCCGGCGTGGCGAGAGGAATCTACCACTGCCTTCCGGCGTGCCGAGAGAGATCTACCTCCGCCTTCCGGCGTGCCGAGAGAGATCTACCTCCGCCTTCCGGCGTGGCGACAGGGATCTACCTCCGCCTTCCGGCGTGCCGAGAGAGATCTACCTAAGCCTTCCGGCGTGCCGAGAGAGATCTACCTCAGCCTTCCGGCGTGCCGAGAGAGATCTACCTCAGCCTTCCGGCTTGCCGAGAAGGATCTACCTCAGTCTTCCAGCGTGCCGAGAGGGATCTACCTCCACCTTCCGGCGTGGCGAGAGGGATCTACCTCCACCTTCCGGCGTGGCGAGAGGAATCTACCTCCGCCTTCCTGCGTGGCGACAGGGATCTACCTCCACCTTCCGGCGTGGCGAGAGGAATCTACCACTGCCTTCCAGCGTGCCGAGAGGGATCTACCTCCACCTTCCGGCGTGGCGAGAGGGATCTACCTCCGCCTTCCGGCGTGGCGAGAGGAATCTACCTCCGCCTTCCGGCGTGGCGAGAGGGATCTACCTCCGCCTTCCGGCGTGGTGACAGGGATCTACCTACGCCTTCCGGCGTGGCGAGAGGGATCTACCTCAGCCTTCCGGCGTGCTGAGAGGGATCAACCTACGCCTTCCGGCGTGCCGAGAGGGATCTACCTCCGCCTTCCGGCGTGGCGAGAGGGATCTACCTCCGCCTTCCGGCGTGCCGAGAGAGAACTACCTCCGCCTTCCGGCGTGGTGACAGGGATCTACCTCCGCCTTCCAGCGTGCCGAGAGGGATCTACCTCCGCCTTCCAGCGTGGCGAGAGGGATCTACCTCCGCCTTCCGGCGTGCCGAGAGGGATCTACCTCCGCCTTCCAGCGTGCCGAGAGGGATCTACCTCCGCCTTCCAGCGTGCCGAGAGGGATCTACCTCCGCCTTCCAGCGTGCCGAGAGGGATCTACCTCCGTCTTCCGGTGTGCTGAGATGGATCTATCTCCGTCTTCCGGCGTGCCGAGATGGATCTACACCCACCTTCCAGCGTGCCGAGATGGATCTATCTCCGTCTTCCGGTGTGCAGAGATGGATTTATCTCCGTCTTCCGGCGTGCCGAAAGGGATCTACCTCTGTCTTCCGGCGTGCTGAGATGGATCTATCTCCGTCTTCCGGTGTGCCGAGATGGATCTACCTCCGCCTTCCAGCGTGCCGAGATGGATCTATCTCCGTCTTCCGGCGTGCTGAGATGGATCTATCTCCATCTTCCGGCGTGCCGAGAGGGATCTACCTCTGTCTTCCGGCGTGCTGAGATGGATCTACCTCTACCTTCCGGCGTGCCGAGATGGATCTATCTCCGTCTTCCGGCGTGCCGAGATGGATCAACCTCCACCTTCCGTTGTGCCGAGAGGGATCTATCTCCATCTTCCTGTGTGCCGAGATTGATCTATCTCCGTCTTCCGGTGTGCCGAGAGGGATCTACCCTACCTTCCGGCGTGCCGAGATGGATCTATCTCCATCTTCCGGTGTGCCGAGATGGATCTACCTCCGTCTTCCGGTGTGCCGAGATGGATCTATCTCCATCTTCCGGTGTGCCGAGATGGATCTCTCTCCATCTTCCGGTGTGCCGAGAGGGATCTATCTCCATCTTCCGGAGTGCCGAGATGGATCTATCTCCGTCTTCCGGTGTGCCGAGATGGATCTACCTCCACCTTCCGGCGTGCCGAGATGGATCTATCTGCATCTTCTGGTGTGCCGAGAGGGATCTACCTCCGCCTTCCAGCGTGCCGAGATGGATCTATCTCCGTCTTCCGGCGTGCCGATATGGATCTACCTCCGTCTTCCGGCGTGCCGAGATGGATCTACCTCCGTCTTCCGGCGTGCCGAGATGGATCTACCTCCGTCTTCCGGCGAGCCGAGATAGATCTACCTCCGTTTTCCAGCATACCGAGATGGATCTACCTCCGTCTTCCGGCGTGCCGAGATAGATCTACCTCCGTTTTCCAGCATACCGAGATGGATCTACCTCCGTCTTCCGGCGTGCCGAGATAGATCTACCTCCGTTTTCCAGCATACCGAGATGGATCTACCTCCGTCTTCCGGCGTGCCGAGATAGATCTACCTCCGTTTTCCAGCATACCGAGATGGATCTACCTCCGTCTTCCGGCTTGCCGAGAGGGATTTTTTATACACACATTCTTTTATCTTTCAGCTATAGAGTTGTAATAAATTCTTAAATTCGGAAATATCCCCCATCCCCACCGTCGCTAATTGTACGCCACTCGTACGTGACTGAAAAACAGATTCCGGGTATGTTTTCAAAGCAAACATTTTGTGATATTTTTCAGAGCACCAGTGATAAATTGCTTGTCCTTTAAAAAAATAAAAAGCATGTGTATGTTTTAGGGCTGTGTAATGGAATGTCGCGTGTCGATAAGTTGGTATTGCGGCGCTGGCGAGATTTCACTCTATTCTTTACTGTAAACTATTTATTCACAGTTTCATTATTCATCACGACATGCTACACCACGCCGAGGTTCTTGACCCCGCCACAAGAGCTCGGGATGAATATTAAACTTCTCCAGGCTTCCTCCAATATCACTTCTCTTAACTCATAGCATATAGAAGAAGAATGCTGCGCACCTGTATGGAATGTCAAGGAGGCATAGTTTAAATGACGAATTAAATCAGCATAGGATTTTCAAGGCAAACAAAGGTGAACGAAGTGGTCGTAACAAGAAAACTAACATATTTACCGGATTAGCAATGTTTGTAGTGCTGCGGTGGCCAACGTCGAGGTCTTGGAATCGACTCTCTCATTCATTGGAGATTTTAATGCTTCCATCTATATGACTTTTTTTCTCTTTGCACAATAGGCTGCTAACTAACAGCTGAAAACTCCCTTATCAATACAATTCTACCCTGGCATCGCCAGATAAGGGAAAAAGACCCAGACCCATTAATTGCAAAAAGAAACAGTTCCATACAAAATTAATCTTTAACAGAGTACGTTCCAGACACATTCACCTCATCGGGAACCCGTTCCAGACCAATTCATCGCAAAAAGAACCCGTTACTCTTCAATTTTTCTAAAAATAAGAGACCACGTTCCAGACCTGTTCACCTGAAAAAAGAACTCGTTCCAGACCCGTTCACCTGAAATAGGAACTGATTCCAGACCCGTTCACTTGGTTTAGGAACTCCTTCCACACCCGTTCACTTGGAAGAGGATCTCGTTCCACACCCATTCACTAGGAAAAGGAACTAGTTCCAGACCCGTTAACTTGGAAAACGAACTCGTTCCACACCCGTTCACTTGGAAAACGAACTCGTTCCACACCCGTTCACTTGGAAAACGAACTCGTTCCACACCCGCTCACTTGGAAAACGAACTCGTTCCACACCCGTTCAATTGTAAAAGGAACTCGTTTCACACCCGTTCACTTGGAAAAGGAACTCGTTCCACACCCGTTCACTTGGAAAAGGAACTCGTTCCACACCCGTTCACTTGGAAAAGGAAATCGTTCCAGACCCGTCACCTGAAGAAGGAACTCGTTCCAAATCCATTCACCTGAAAAAGGAACTCGTTCCACACGCTTTAAGTTGGAAAAGGGACTCGTTCCAGACCCGTTCACCTGAGAAAGGATCTCTTTCCAGACCCGTTCACCTGAAAAAGGATTTTGTTCCAGACCCGTTCACCTGAAAAAGGAACTCATTCCACACCAGTTCACCTAAAAAAGGAACTCGTTCCAGACCCGTAGATCTAAAGAAACACGTTCCAAATCCCTTCACCTGAAAAAGGAACTCGTTCACCACGCGTTAAGTTGGAAAAGGGACTCGTTCCAGAACCGTTCACCTGAGAAAGGAACTCGTTCCAGACCCGTTCACCTGAAAAAGGAACTCTTTCCACACCCGTTCACCTAAAAAGGAACTCGTTCCAGACCAGTTCACCTGAAAAAGGAACTCTTTCCACACCCGTTCACCTAAAAAGGAACTCGTTCCAGACCCGTAGATCTAAAAAAACACGTTCCAAATCCGTTCATCTGAGAAAAGATCTCGTTCCAGACCCGTTCACATGAAAAAGGAACACTTTCCAGACCCGTTCACCTGAAGAAAGAACTCGTTCCAGACCCGTTCACCTGAAAAAGGAGCACGATCCAGACCCGTTCACCTGAAAAAGGAACTCATTACAGATCCATTCACCTGAAAAAGGAACTCGTTCCACACCCGTACACATGAAATAAGAACTCGTTCCAGACCCGTTCACCTGAAAAAGGAAATCGTTCCAGATCCGTCAACCTAAAGAAATACGTTCCAGACCCGTTCACCTGAAAAAGGAATTCGTTCCACACGCTTTAAGTTGGAAAAGGGACTCGTTCCAGACCCGTTCACCTGAGAAAGGATCTCGTTCCAGACCCGTTCACCTGAAAAAGGATTTTGTTCCAGACCCGTTCACCTGAAAAAGGAACTCATTCCACACCCGTTCACCTAAAAAAGGAACTCGTTCCAGACCCGTAGATCTAAAGAAACACGTTCCAAATCCCTTCACCTGAAAAAGGAACTCGTTCACCACGCGTTAAGTTGGAAAAGGGACTCGTTCCAGAACCGTTCACCTGAGAAAGGAACTCGTTCCAGACCCGTTCACCTGAAAAAGGAACTCTTTCCACACCCGTTCACCTAAAAAGGAACTCGTTCCAGACCCGTAGATCTAAAAAAACACGTTCCAAATCCGTTCCTCTGAGAAAAGATCTCGTTCCAGACCCGTTCACATGAAAAAGGAACACTTTCCAGACCCGTTCACCTGAAGAAAGAACTCGTTCCAGACCCGTTCACCTGAGAAAGGAACTCATTACAGATCCGTTCACCTGAAAAAGGAACTCGTTCCACACCCGTACACATGAAATAAGAACTCGTTCCAGACCCGTTCACCTGAAAAAGGAAATCGTTCCAGATCCGTCAACCTAAAGAAATACGTTCCAGACCCGTTCACCTGAAAGAGGAACTCATTACAGACCTGTTCACCTGAAAAAGGAACTCATTACAGACCCGTTCACCTGAAAAAGGAACTCATTACAGACCCGTTCACCTGAAAAAGGAACACGTTCCAGACCCATTAAGCTGAAAAAGGAACACGTTCCAGACCCGTTCACCTGAAAGAGGAACTCGTTCCAGACACGTTCACTTGAAAAAGGAACTCGTTACAGACCCGTTGACCTAGAGAAATACGTTCCAGATCCGTTGACCTAAAGAAACACATTACTATCAATGTTACGCTCAGGAAAGAGAACATCTCAGCTAATATTTGAAGTGGTGTATTCGATGTTTGGTCAATAATGTTGGTATTTTCCTACACATCTCTTGTATATCAGTGGGGAGAATTTACTTATTCCAAATTAATATATTATTATTATTATTATTATTATTATTATTATTAATAATAATAATAATAATATGAGGCAACATCTGATAGCAATGGCCCATTTTGAATGCTTTGTTACCTTGGTAAATTTCGAAAATCACACACAGACCCCCTGTAAAAACATGCCAATGATAAATGGAAGTTTCTCCGGACTCGTTCACCTAAGACATAAATGCATATTTTTAGCCTATTTTTAATTTTGAAATAAATAAATATATAAACAAGTAGTTCCGTGAAGAACTATACAGCCTATTTTCATATATCCTGCTAATGTTAATTGCCTCTATCAACATACAAAATTTCAGTTTAATTGCTGTAACAGATTCGTAGATATTGAGAACCGTCTAATTATTTCAGATGGTCCCCAGGTTGGATTTTTATTTTTGTACTATTACATTAATATTATTGTGTACGTGTGGTATTCAAACTTCAATCGCATGATTAGAACACAAGAAGTAAAAAAGAGATTTTAAAATTACGCACAGCAGCCATCTTGTGATTATGCAAACAATTGAAATAAATTAGATGCCAGTGGATCAACATTTGTATAAGCATTTAACGTGCAACGTTTCACGGCACTCGGATAGTTAATTCGCGAGAAACGTCCATTTAAATATGTATACTTCGCGTAGCCGCCATGTTGGATTTGTTCTCACCAGGCTACTGAAAGTCTTTTAGGTGAACATATGTTCTTAGTCTCTATGAACATTTAAAAAAATCAGTTTGGTTGCTGTAAAAGTTTCATAGATATTGAGAACTGTCTAAATATTTCGGAAGCTCGCCATTTAGGATTGTTATATGTATAGGCCATATAATTATGTACCATTCAAGGGCAATTATTGCCTAGGTTCATTATTCAAACTTTCACCTCGATCGCATGATTACGACACAGGAAATAAAAACTTAATTTTAAAATTTCGCACAGCCGCCATCTTGAGGTTATGTAAACAATTGAATTATATTAGATGGCAGTGCATTACAATCTGCAAAAACATTTACTGTATCTCATTTCACTGCGCTCTGAGAGTTATATCATGAGAAAAGTCTATTAAAACATTTCAAATTCGCTTGGTCGCCATGTTCGTTTTGTACTCTACAGGTTTATGAAATATACATAGGTAAACTTGTATCAGTACCCTTTATCACCGCACAAAATTGGAGGGTGATATCTGTAACAGTTTCGGAGATAAAGAATGTCAGTGAAATATTTCGCACAGCCGCCATTTTGAGGTTATGTAAACAATTGAACTAATTTAGACTCCAGTGCATTACAATGTGTATAAACATTTGCTGTACCAAGTTTCATTACGTTTGGATAGTTAAATCGCGAGAAAAGTCTATTTAAAAGTCTCAACTTCGCTTGACCGCCATGTTGGTTTTGTAGTCACCAGGTTTTTGAAAGTCTCATAGGTGAACTTCTAGTAGTGCCCTTTATCACCGTACACAATCTCAGGGCGATATCGGTAATAGCTTCGGAGATATTGAATGTTAGTGAAATATTTCGCACAGCCGCCATGTTGGATTGGTGAGACGTAACAAAATTTGAAGGGCACGGTCGAGGTCGCCGGGAATAGTGCTATGAACTTACCGAGTTTCATTGAAATCGCTCCAGCCGTTTAGATTTTATTAGGGACACACACACACACACACACACACACACACACACGGACAAAAGGTGATCTCATAAGCCTATTTTTTCAAAATAGAAAATAGGCTAAAATAGACTTATGAGATCACCATTTGTCCGTGTGTCTGTCCGTGTGTGCGTGTGTGATGGTGTGTGTGTGTGTCCCCTAATAACTTCTAAACGGCTGGAGCGATTTCAATGAAACTAAGGAAGTTCATAGCACAATTTCGGACGACCCCGACCGTGACCTTAATATTTTGTTACGTCTCACCAATCCAACATGGCGGCTGTGCGAAACATTTCACCAGCATTTAATATCTCCGAAACTATTATCGATATCACCCTGGATTTTTTTCAGTGATAAAAGGAACGACTAGAAGTTCACCTATGTGACTTTTGAAAAACTGGTAACTACCAAACCAACATGGCAGACAAGCGAAGTTGCGACTTTTAAATAGACGTTTCTCGCGATTTAAGCAACCAAACGCAATAAAACTTGGTACAGTATATGTTTATACACATTGTAATGCAGCGACATCTAACTTCGTTCAATTGTTTACATAACCACAAGATGGCGGCAGTGCGAAATATTTCATCGGCATTCTATATCTCTGAAACTAATAGCGGTATCGCCCTGAAATTTTGTACGGAGATAAAGGGTACCACTGAAAGTTCATTAATAAGACTTTCAAAAACCGGTTAACTACAAAACGAACATGGCGGCCAAGCAAATTTGAAAATTTTAAATAGACCTTTCTCGCGATTTAATGTTCCAAACTCAATGAAACTTGGTGCAGAGAATGTATATACACATTGTAATGCACTGGTATCTAATTTAGTTCAATTGTTTACATAACCTCAAGATGGCGGCTGTGCGAATTTTAAAATTAAGTTTTTATTTCGTGTGTCGTAATCATGCGATCGAAGTGAAAGTTTGAATAATGAACCTACGCAATAATTTTCCTTTAATGGTACATGGCTCTATGGCCTACTCATTTAACAATCCAACATGGCAGCCACCTGAAATATTTAGACGGCTCTGAATATCTACGAATCTATTATAGCAATCAAGCTGAATTTTTTTATGTTCATGGGGTCTATGAACGTAAGTTTACCTATAGGTCTTTCAATAACCCGGTGATCACCAATCCAACATGGCGGCGATGCGAAGTATAAATATTCACATGGACGTTTCTCGCAATTTAACCATCCGAGTGCATGAAACTTGAAACAGTAAATCCTTATACGAATCTCAATCCACTGGCATCTAATTTATTTCAATTGTTTCCATAACCACAAGATGGCAGCTGTGCGAAATTTTAAAATCTCGTTTTTACTTCTTGTGTCCTAATCATGCGATTGAAGTTTGAATGCTACACGTACACAATAATCTTCATGTAACAGTACGTAACTCTAGGACCTATATATACAAAATCCATCATGGCGACCATCCGACATATTTAGTCGGTTCTCAATTTCTACGAATCTATTACAGCAATCAAACTGAAATTTTGTATGTTGATAGTGGCAATGAACATAAGTAGGATATATGAAAACAGGCTGTATAGTTCTTCATGGAACTACTTCTTTGGGTTCTGGGAGATTGGATTGCACCACAGGGAAGTCTGTATGTACACCCCTGCCTTTGTACAGACCTCCTCGCTCAGGGAGAGAGCTATACAGTATATCAATGTGGTAACGAGACCAATTATGGATTAACTGAGATGAGCACGCGATCTCACAAGTACACGGAATGTGGCCGCTAGTGTTGGGTAGATTATAGGCTAGGGAATAACCCACCCACCAAGGGAAGATGATTAAGAGAAGGAAGTAGATTTGGGATTGGAAAAGAAGGATAGAAGAATAGGAGGAGAGTCCCACAAAATTAATAAGTTCAGTGTTAAACACACTTAAAGGTGGTTGCCACCGCAAGTTAACACCTTGATACCTAAAATGGGAACGAGCTTGGTCGAGGCTGACGGGAGCCGCAGCTAAGGCTTGGGCAGTTTGCCAGAGAGAACCTGTAGTGTATTTCCTCCCAAGCACGAATGAAAGTACTATAGGGAAGGGTGATGGTCTGGCCAGACAGATAGTAAAAGCTTTATTAAGTGTTAACGAGGGCATAAACCTAGGAAGAGCTAGGAAAGCCAGGATCCTGCCTAACTGTATTATCAAAGAAATGATGAATCCAAAAACAAATATTTAATTTATTTAACAATGCAGGAAGTTTGAGGAAATTAACAATTATGCAATATAATTTTAATAAATATAGTTCATTTGAACTTTTTAACAAATAGGGTCGCAGACCTCTTAACATTAAACGGTTGCTCCAGGCAATTAACAATTTACAAGGTTTCAAACCTTACATGTTTATAAATCTTTATAAAAGTTAAACCAATAAACAATGAAATAATTAAAGCTTGAACGTGAATTGGAGTACAAAAGTGTACCTTAAGAAATTCTTGAGAGAATGTTCTAGAGAAAATGACAATTTTGAAAAGAACAATAATAACAACGTGAAAATAAGATAGAAGTTCCTACAACTTCTTATATTTATACAGAGATAATATATGGGAATTATACAAAGAGGGCAGGTCACTTACTGTGAAACCTGGCGAAAGTGAAAAGGAAGTTTCTAGACTTCCTATGTTTAATTAGGAATCACGAGAAAATGGGGCAGTTTCCATTTCGTGAAACCTGAACATGACTCGCTCAAGAGTTTAGAGAATTGTTTTCCCTGATTTTGAAGGGAGGAACAATGTAAATTTGAAACGTGTGCTAGACACGTATCACAAAAATTATACAGAAATACTTAATGATAAACCAACAAAAATGGAAGGGCACTTCTTAGAATGACACCTTATTGGAACAGACCTAGATTACAAATTTATTGCAGATTGTTAGTGAGAGGTTTAGGAAAGAGAAATGGAAATTAAGGAAAATGTTCATGGCCTTATTTGAATATAAGCGGACGATCGCGACGCGGTAGAAAAGTTGAGCAAGCACTGGTTTTCACTATAGTTCATTGAAACATATGAAATGTTCACTGTGGAGACACAAAGTTTATGGAGAAGAAAGTTATTGCAATTATAGGAAGAACTGATTGCACTATATAGGTGAGAGTCTATTTCTTGAAACAGTTGTGATTTACAATTAAATGCGCCATAGAATGTTCCAGCGATGGACGAAAATTCACTATTGTAGAAATTTAGTTTTAAACAGAATTCTCCCAAGTACGTGAGAAATGCATGACGGCAGGACTCGTAGATTGAGTACCGAATCTGGAAAGTTCCAGAACAATCTTAGTAGTGAAATGGGGTTAAAGTATATCCAGCGGAGGAACTTGCTTTATAAATTATAGACACTGGGTATTAGATAATATCCCACGTAGTGAGAAGATTTCTCATTTGGCAAGCATAAGAAATGCTGCTTTTCACTAAGATTTGCTTGATTAAACAAAAGCTCAACATGGAAAATCCCGCGGAGGATGATTTTGCCCAAAATAAGTAACTTCACACTACCCATAAAAGATAGTTAAAAGCATGTGGTAAGTAAAATCATGAAGATGAGGTTAACACTTGAATCAGGTACTTATCTTTGTTGCATGGCGAAGGTGAAGTTCCTCACTAATACTTAAAGTTCCAACATGGCGTGGAATTTAAAAAAATGCCTCGTTAGGTCAGGAGGCTGGCTCTGGTTGAGCCTTAACTGATCACTACGACTGCCGACTAAGAAGTGAGAGCAGCTCAACGAAGCACGGAGGGTCCTAGGAAGGGGAGAGAGTGGGGGTAGGAAACAAAAGGTATACATATCAGCATAACCAACTTATATACAACAAATTGATTTCTTGGTGAGCTGGTCTTCAAGGAGTTGATAGATGATACTAGCGCAGCATGGTGAGTAAAGAAGTAGACGTAGTCCTCTTGCTCAAGGAGAAAATAGCTGACGATGGTAACGAGATCTGGTAGCCAAATGGATAAGTAAGTCCTCTACACGATGAGGAATTGAGTAGCTTCAGAGGTTCGCTACTAGATGACGCTAGGTGGATCACAGAAGTTATATATCTGAAACATACTCATGAAGACATAAGAGACATGCCCAACAAGGAGAAAACAGATGATCACTGTTGGTGTTTGGCAAAGAGGAAGGAAGAAATGAACATGCAAAGAGCAATAGACATTACATCTCAGGTACCGTGTATTCAAAGAATACACCATACTGGGGGGACAAACACCAACAGAGAGCAAATAAGCAGTTACACATCTATTGGGAGCGGAGCGATCAAAGACAGTGGTCTTGTGATCGGTCCATTTGTAGTCAAGATTCTGGCCACCCTGACTCTCCCATCTCTTCCAGGGTAACAATCGGTCACCCTACCAGAAATCCATACTAGGGGGGGTGAAATATCCCTAACCAAGACCAAGTCCCCTACTTTAATGTCGGGACTGGAAAGAAACCACTTCTGCCTCCGTTGCAAGGAAGTTAAATATTCCAAGTTCCACCTTTTCCAAAAAGAATTACGGAGGGCTTCAAGTTTCCGCCAAGCGATAGGTAGATTAGAATCCCTGTAAGAATTAGGAAGAGGAGGAGGGGCAGAAAGAGAAGTGCCGATAAGGAAGTGACCAGGGGTGAGTGGAAGTAGGTCATCAGGGTCATTGGAAAGTGGAGTTAAAGGGCGAGAGTTAACAACACCTTCAATCAAAACAGACAGTGAATTGAATTCTTCGTAAGTCAGAATTCGATTACCTAAGACTTTTCTTAAATGACGTTTGGTGAGCTTTACGCAAGATTCCCACCTACCACCATGATGCGGAGCGTAAGGAGGTATGAAGCGCCATTTGAAACCTTTTGAATAAGAAAAATTAGAAATTTGTTCCATGGCAGGAGAGGAAGTGAGAGCTTTCTTCCACAGGGAGGCTGCGCCCTGAAAGGTGGAAGCGTTATCAGAGAACATCTCAGAAGGAACACCACGCCTAGCGGTGAAACGAGAGACAGCTGATAAAAAATAAGAAGTAGAAGCATTCGTTACTAGTTCCAAGTGGATTGCGCCAGTAACCATGCAAACAAAGAGAGAAACATAAAGCTTACCAAACAATTTGCGTTTAGCTTCAGGAGAGTTTCGTTGATATTGGAACGGACCCATATAGTCCACGCCAGTTAAAGCAAATGGGCGTATAGGAGAAGAACGAAAAGAGGGCAGATCGCTCATTAATTGAGTGTTGATTTTAGGTTTCGTTTTGAAACAAGGAATGCACTTATGAATTACAGAAGAAACTTCATGAATTCCATTTATAATCCAGTACTTTTCTCGTAAGAGGCAGAGCAGAGTGCGTGTACCAACATGAAGATTACGGTAATGAAAGTCACGTATAATTAAAGAAGTAACGTGATGTTTGGAAGGCAAAATAACGGGATGCTTTTTGTCCTCAGAGAGTAAAGATTGCGAGAGCCTTCCACCTACCCTAAGTAATCCATGGTCATCAAGAAACGGGGCTAAAGCACGAAGACGACTGGATTTGGGAAGATCTCTTTTAGAAGAAAGCAAAGACAACTCAGAAGAAAAGGCTTCTTGCTGTGTCAGTTGTAAAATCTTAATGGTAGCGAGATTCAATTCATGATTGGTAAGGTGTGGTTTAGGGAGAAGAGGTTGGTCAACCACAAGATCTTTCCATCTAAGGAGATAGGCAACAATCCGTAGTAATTTATGGAAGGAAGAATAGCGTGACAACAAAGGATAAGAAGCATTAGAAACCAGACACGAGGCAATAGACAGAGGTACTTTAGCGTCAGGCAAGTTGGAGTTTGTAGCTGGGGGTTTAGAAGGCCATGAGGAAGATTCGTCGATTAACCACGAGGGCCCATGCCAGTACAATTGGGAAGCTGCCAATTGAGAGGGTAAACAACCACGAGAGATGATATCAGCTGGATTATCCGCACTGGGAACATGCCTCCATTGACATCCAGAAGAAAGAGTTTGAATTTTAGAAACCCTGTTTGCGACAAACGTTTGCCAATGAGAGGGGTTTTTGGCGATCCAAGAAAGGGCGATCATAGAATCGCTCCAGAGATAGATTTGCGAAAATTCGACCTTTAATACTTCCCGTAATTTCTTGACAAGTTCTACAGCCATTAGTGCAGCGCACAATTCGAGCCTAGGCAAAGTGATAGTTTTAAGAGGAGCGACTTTCGATTTGGCACAAACAAGGTTAGAAACTGGAGATCCATAAAGTGAATCGTGATAAACTAAATATGCACAGCAACCATAAGCTTTTTCGGAACTGTCCGCGAACACATGAAGGAAAAAAGATGCATTAGAATGAGAGCTGATTAAATTCCTGGGAATTTCAATGAGGGAAAGATCCAGCAAATTGCTGAGAAACGAGAGCCAACGATTCAGAAAAGAAAGAGGGACAGCGTCATCACATTCACATTTAAGTGACCACAGCTCTTGCATGAAGAGTTTGGCTATGACAATAACTGGGGCAAGAAATTGAAGCGGATCAAAATTTTTTGCGATTTCAGAGAGAATTTGTCTTTTTGTATTAGGAAGCTCTTCTGCGAGCGAAACTTTATAGATAAGAGTGTCAGTGCTAGTGCACCAATGAACCCCTAGAGTTTTTATAGATTCGGAGTTTCCACAAATTTCGACAGAAGAGGGATCTACGTCTTCGATGGGAAATTGGGCGAGAAACTCAGGGGAGTTGGAGTTCCACTTATGAAGTGGGAAACCTCCATTCCTTAGTAATGCTTGAAGTTCTAAAGACACAAAAGAAGCTTCTTCCAAAGTAGAGAAGGACTGCAAGTAATCGTCAACATAGAATGACGTAGTTAGTGCTTCAGAGGCTTTGGGGTTAAATAAATGACCATCTTGTGAGGCAAGCAAGTGTAGGGATCGGATAGCAAGGAAAGCAGAGGGTTTTAAGCCATAAGTAACCGTTTTCAAGCGAAATACCTTAATGGGCTTACTGGTTTCATCACGCCACAAGATTCTTTGAAGATCTCGCTGTTCTGGTTGAATTAACACTTGACGGTACATCTGTTTTATATCGGCTATGACAGCTATGGGAAATAATCGAAAGTTTAAAAGTATAGCAGATAAATCTGATTGAATAGCAGGACCAGAATAAAGAGTGTCATTAAGGCTGTTGCCGTTAACGTCGGGTGATGAACCATTGAAAACAACTCGGATTTTATCTTTTACAAAAGGGTTTTTCCACACAGGATGATGATTTAAATAAACCGTTTCGATTGGGGGGTGCAATTCATCATCGGATTTGTTAACAACCTCCATATGATCTAAGCTTTCATACTCATCCATGAACTCAGTGTACTGCTTTTTGACGAGGGGTTCCTTTTTGAATTTGCTCTCGATAGCAAAGAGAGCTTTTCGAGCTTTGGGCTGAGAGTTGATAAGTTTAGGAGGATTATTTAATCTTGGCATTTGAACAACGAACCGGCCATCAGAAGAACGAGTGGTCGTGTTCAAAAAAAGTTGCTCACAGAATTCATTTTCTGAAGAAGTTACATTAGGAGAATCAACATTTTCAAGCCTCCAAAACTGTTCCAGATCAGTATTGGAGAAGTAACATTGCGATGTAGGTTGGGGTGAATAATGGGGAAGTTGCCCTGTGACAATCCATCCAAAATTAGTGTCTCTAGCGACCACGTTTGAGGATAGCTTGCGAACCTGTTTCCGAAGGCAATTCCAAAAGACATTGGCACTAAAGAGTATGTCAATGGGATTTTGTATGTTAAACGAAGGATCGGCTAACCTTAAATGCGAGGGAATGTTTAACCCCGAAATATCAACCGAGTGACTCCGAGTGTCTTCTCCAATGCTATTGAGAATTAGACAATTAAGTTTAAGAAAGTTGTTTCTATGACAAGTATCTCTTATGGTTAGTTTTGAAAATTGTAAAGCTTGCGATTTTGAGCTGTTGATGCCCGACACATTGATAGAAGTGGGGTTTACGGGTAGGCCTAGTTTTCTAATCAAGGAATTGGACACAAAATCATGAGTTGCCGCTGAGTCTAGAAGACCGCGTGCACGGACCCAGTTGCCGAAATTATCCTGAACGTCAATTTGGACAGTAGACAACAATACTTGAGCACTGCGAATGGACTTAGCATTTTGAATGTATGATGAAGCATTAGAACTGTTAACACTATCATTTTTCGGCGAAGTTGATGCTGTCGATGACCTTGCCTGATCATGACGATGTAGCAGGGTATGATGAGCCTTTTCACAATGGTAGCAGAGTCTTGTGGACTTACAGTTAGAAGCAGAATGCGTAGGCGCTAGGCAGTTGAAACAATGTTTGTTTTGAGCGACTAATTTTCGTCTGTCATCGACTGACATTTCTTTAAAGGATTTGCAGAGGTATAGGGCATGGGGATCTTTACAAAGTATGCACTTTACCGGTTCGTTTAAACTTTTGCGAGGTTCACCTTGCGTGTTTAAAACAATAGAGCTAGCAACACGACGTTCACTAGACCTAGTTGGGTAACCAGTAATGTTTGATTTGAATTTGGATGAGCTGGACCCTGGTTTTTGGGTATTAGACGCTGAGCGTTCGCTTTTGGGTTTGACGGACATTAATTCGAATTTGGAACTAGGAGATGAAGGTTCGCTCTGATTAGCTAGCGCGGTTAAAAGTTGGCATCTAGCGTTTATGAAAGTGACTAAATGCTCGTAAGAGTAGTCGTCTTCCTTAGAAAGTTCAATTTCCCAAGCTTTGAGGGTAGCAGCATCAACTTTAGAAACTACTAAATGTATTAGGAAAGTATCCCAATGTTCAGTAGGCTGCTCTAATTGGGACAAAGCTTTAACGTGGAGTTGGGTAGTGTCAACTAAAGTACGCAAACTAGTGACGTCATTGTGCTGTGACGCAGGTAGGTTAAATAGAGCCTTAATATGGCGTTGAATACGTAAACGTGAATTTCCATATCTTTCTTTTAATAAGTTAAAGGCAATGGGGTAATTTTCGGCACGCAGAGGAAGTGCTTCAACTAACTGCAAAGCTTGACCTCGAAGGATAGATCTCAAGTAATGAAACTTGTAAATGACTTGAATGTCTTCATTGTCATGAACAAGAGAGCAAAATAATTCATAGAAAGAATCCCAAGTGGATTCATCTCCAGAAAAATGGGGTAAATCAATTTTCGGTAAAGTAGGTTTGGGCTTGTGAGTGCCCTCACGAAAAGAAGTTTGGGGTTCGTGAAGGGAACCAAGAACAGAAGCGTCCTTTTTCTGCTCCTCTTCGAGTTGGCGTATTATTTTGAAAGCAGAACCTATGCCTTCGTAATATAAGTTCTCTACTTCTACACGATCTTCTGTTTGATTGAGCATGCAAGTTTCAATTTCAGTTTGAATGTTACAGTAGTTTTCATAAGAACGTTCAAAATCCTTTACACGATGTTTCAACAAATCTAATTGCGCGTCTGAGGGTTCTAATTCTTTTATGTACCTTCTGAATCGGGTAATTTGCCCTTTATAGGATGCTCGTTTAGAAGTAAGTTTTTCATCCTTATCCTTATCAGTGGGAGCCATATTAAAGAAGATAAATGAAAATGTAACTCACGGAACTGTGGAACCTTGGAAATGCTGTCAAGCTGGCAGCAGCGAATGAGTAGAAAGAATGGGACACACCATAGGAGACAGGAGCGGCCTCTTTCCCGTTCACAGGCTTTGCACGATGTGGTTATAGCTGAAATATTCAATACAGATATTAGAAATATGCAAAGTATTGTCAAATGACACTTTTTTAAAAAGAGAGAAGAAAAAATGGGCTCTCCCGGGTTTCGGCACCAAATTTTGGGTAGATTATAGGCTAGGGAATAACCCACCCACCAAGGGAAGATGATTAAGAGAAGGAAGTAGATTTGGGATTGGAAAAGAAGGATAGAAGAATAGGAGGAGAGTTCCACAAAATTAATAAGTTCAGTGTTAAACACACTTAAAGGTGGTTGCCACCGCAAGTTAACACCTTGATACCTAAAATGGGAACGAGCTTGGTCGAGGCTGACGGGAGCCGCAGCTAAGGCTTGGGCAGTTTGCCAGAGAGAACCTGTAGTGTATTTCCTCCCAAGCACGAATGAAAGTACTATAGGGAAGGGTGATGGTCTGGCCAGACAGATAGTAAAAGCTTTATTAAGTGTTAACGAGGGCATAAACCTAGGAAGAGCTAGGAAAGCCAGGATCCTGCCTAACTGTATTATCAAAGAAATGATGAATCCAAAAACAAATATTTAATTTATTTAACAATGCAGGAAGTTTGAGGAAATTAACAATTATGCAATATAATTTTAATAAATATAGTTCATTTGAACTTTTTAACAAATAGGGTCGCAGACCTCTTAACATTAAACGGTTGCTCCAGGCAATTAACAATTTACAAGGTTTCAAACCTTACATGTTTATAAATCTTTATAAAAGTTAAACCAATAAACAATGAAATAATTAAAGCTTGAACGTGAATTGGAGTACAAAAGTGTACCTTAAGAAATTCTTGAGAGAATGTTCTAGAGAAAATGACAATTTTGAAAAGAACAATAATAACAACGTGAAAATAAGATAGAAGTTCCTACAACTTCTTATATTTATACAGAGATAATATATGGGAATTATACAAAGAGGGCAGGTCACTTACTGTGAAACCTGGCGAAAGTGAAAAGGAAGTTTCTAGACTTCCTATGTTTAATTAGGAATCACGAGAAAATGGGGCAGTTTCCATTTCGTGAAACCTGAACATGACTCGCTCAAGAGTTTAGAGAATTGTTTTCCCTGATTTTGAAGGGAGGAACAATGTAAATTTGAAACGTGTGCTAGACACGTATCACAAAAATTATACAGAAATACTTAATGATAAACCAACAAAAATGGAAGGGCACTTCTTAGAATGACACCTTATTGGAACAGACCTAGATTACAAATTTATTGCAGATTGTTAGTGAGAGGTTTAGGAAAGAGAAATGGAAATTAAGGAAAATGTTCATGGCCTTATTTGAATATAAGCGGACGATCGCGACGCGGTAGAAAAGTTGAGCAAGCACTGGTTTTCACTATAGTTCATTGAAACATATGAAATGTTCACTGTGGAGACACAAAGTTTATGGAGAAGAAAGTTATTGCAATTATAGGAAGAACTGATTGCACTATATAGGTGAGAGTCTATTTCTTGAAACAGTTGTGATTTACAATTAAATGCGCCATAGAATGTTCCAGCGATGGACGAAAATTCACTATTGTAGAAATTTAGTTTTAAACAGAATTCTCCCAAGTACGTGAGAAATGCATGACGGCAGGACTCGTAGATTGAGTACCGAATCTGGAAAGTTCCAGAACAATCTTAGTAGTGAAATGGGGTTAAAATAAATCCAGCGGAGGAACTTGCTTTATAAATTATAGACACTGGGTATTAGATAATATCCCACGTAGTGAGAAGATTTCTCATTTGGCAAGCATAAGAAATGCTGCTTTTCACTAAGATTAGCTTGATTAAACAAAAGCTCAACATGGAAAATCCCGCGGAGGATGATTTTGCCCAAAAAACAAGTAACTTCACACTACCCATAAAAGATAGTTAAAAGCATGTGGTAAGTAAAATCATGAAGATGAGGTTAAAACTTGAATCAGGTACTTATCATTGTTGCATGGCGAAGGTGAAGTTCCTCACTAAAGTTCCAACATGGCGTGGAATTTAAAAAATGCCTCGTTAGGTCAGGAGGCTGGCTCTGGTTGAGCCTTAACTGATCACTACGACTGCCGACTAAGAAGTGAGAGCAGCTCAACGAAGCACGGAGGGTCCTAGGAAGGGGAGAGAGTGGGGGTAGGAAACAAAAGGTATACATATCAGCATAACCAACTTATATACAACAAATTGATTTCTTGGTGAGCTGGTCTTCAAGGAGTTGATAGATGATACTAGCGCAGCATGGTGAGTAAAGAAGTAGACGTAGTCCTCTTGCTCAAGGAGAAAATAGCTGACGATGGTAACGAGATCTGGTAGCCAAATGGATAAGTAAGTCCTCTGCACGATGAGGAATTGAGTAGCTTCAGAGGTTCGCTACTAGATGACGCTAGGTGGATCACAGAAGTTACATATCTGAAACATACTCATGAAGACATAAGAGACATGCCCAACAAGGAGAAAACAGATGATCACTGTTGGTGTTTGGCAAAGAGGAAGGAAGAAATGAACATGCAAAGAGCAATAGACATTACATCTCAGGTACCGTGTATTCAAAGAATACACCAAGTGTATCTGTCGTTATCAAATAATACTGCGGGTAATGTGGGTTATGCTGTTCTACAATACATTAGAATTCGGACCCCTTCCTTCCTCATTTGGTTTAAGCTTTTTATTATACAGACTTATTAAAAATAAATCCAAAATAATGGCAACCAAACAGTAAATGTGCTAATGGATGGTGAAAAACTAGCCCAAGTAAAGGATTTCAAATATCTGGGAAGCTTGATCATATCAAATGGAAAGCGTACGAGAGAAGTAATTTCTCGAATCGCACAGGCAAAAGAAGCCTTCTCAAAAAAGACGTCTTTACTAACATCCAAGACTGTTAACTTAGAGGTGCGAAAACACTTCATGTAAAGTTTCGTATGGAGTATTGCAAGTTATGGCTCTGAAACATGGACTCTGCAACAAGCAGATGTATCAAAACTTTGGGCATTAGAGATGTGGTACTGGCGACGACTACTAAAGATACCTTGGACTGATAAAGTCACGAATGAGAATGTACTCAAAAGAGCAAAGGAGACACGTAGGCCTACCTTGGTTGAATCCTTAAACAGAAGATGGAATAGTTTTTTTGGCCATTTGATTCGTCATTGTGACTGGCTCACCACACTCTTCGAAGGGAAGCTAGAAGGATCGAGGAGTCGAGGAAGACCAAGGACTCAATTGATAGACAGCATTAAAGGCAAGCACACTTATTGCCATTTGAAACTACAGGCCAGAGAAAGAAGACGTTTTGGAAGACATGCATGTTAACCACCAACCTAGCGGTTGAGGAGGAGGAGAAGAAGAAGAATAAGAAGAAGAAGAAGAAGAAGAAGAAGAAGAAGAAGATTAAAACTTCATTGTTGTTGCTGTTTATTTTGAGGCTTCGATATTGTTGCCATGAACTCCTTGTCCATGGGTAAGTGAAGAATTTCTCTGTTGTTTTTGTTTGAGTCTTCAGTCTTTTGAATGGTTTGATGCAATTCTGCATGCCTCCCTGTCCTGAGCTAGTCGTTTCATCTCTACTTAGCTACCACACCCTACCACATGTTCAACGTATTCTAAACTTGGTTTACCCCTACAGTTCTTGTCCTCGACTCTTCCTTCCATAACTTTGTTCGCTATTCCTGGGTGTCTTAGTATGTGTCCTACAAACCTATCTCTTCTCTTCATTAGCAGTCGCCAGAAACCTCTCTCCTCTCCCACTCGTCTTAATATCTCTTCGTTTGTTACTCTATCTACCCATCTGATCTTCATCATTCTCCTGTAACACCACATCTCAGTTCTTCTCATTTCTGCAGGGCCAACAGTCCTAGTTTCCCTTCCATAGAGCACCACGCTCCATATAAAGGTTTTGAAAACTGACTTTCTAATACCTAAATCTAGGTTAGTTGGTTCCTAAGTTTAGGGGCTGCTACAACGTGGTCATGTAGCCCCGTGTACTTTGGGTGTGTTAGGTAGAATCTGTCTGATAACCGGTGTTAATTGTGATGGCTGTATTAGTGTATGTTATCTGTTTTAATTCAAGTAAGGACTGCAGACATTATCCTACTTTTGCTACCAAACGCACCGTCAACGACAACTAGTTCTGAACTTGGTTACTAGATGCCACCGCAGTCGGCTCCTGGTGACGAACGTTGGAACCTAAGAGCGTTAGTGAAATCTAACCTATAATTTAGGTTCTTTAACATGCCATAAATCTATGACATGGGGCCACCGGCTTTACTTCCCCTCCGAAGGAAGACATGAAATGAAAATCCACAGCCTGCTTCCAGTCTCCGACCGGGTCAGGAATGGAATGAATGAAGCCCCCATCTAGCGGCGAGGATATGAACTGTGCCGGCTGCCGAGGCCTGACGCACTCCTCTGGGGCAATGATTAAATGAATGACAGATGAAATGAAATGATAGTGGAGAGTGTTTCTGGAATGAAATTTTGACAGGGAAAACCGGAGTACCCGGAGAAAAACCTGTCTGCCTCCGTTCTGTCCAGCACAGATCTCACATGGAGTGACCGGGATTTGAACCACGGACCCAGCGGTGAGAGGCCAGCGTGCTGCCGCCTAAGCCACGGAGGCTTCCCTCCGAAGGAAGACATACTGAGGGATTTTTAACGCTCTTTAAAAAATCCCACCACTTTGGCTGGGTTTGAGCCCGGTACCTACATAAATCTATATTTGATGCCAACAGATTTCTTTCCTGTAGAAATGCTTTCCTTGCCTGAGCCAACCTGGTTTTATCATTTTAAATGATCTTGTCGACTTCGTAGTTACGCTGAGGTCAGACGTTACGTTACGGCGACGGGACGAAATGTACCGAGAATGCACTGAGGTGTGTGACGTCAAAGTACTGCTTGAGCTTCGTCCTTTCCCCGCGTTATGAGCGTGACGTCATTCAGCCAGCTATCTCCTTTGACCTTGGCTTGCACTTGCCGAAAGCATTTTTCAGCATTTGTAGCATTTAAAATTATAGCCCATAAAGTCTAGTCTTTCAGACTGACTAGCACTCTTTTTTATATTCTCTTTGCTTCGTCCATCACTGGTTATTTTTCTTCTTAAGTAGCAGACGGAAGTCTCCTAATTCCTTTTGCTTTTCACCTGTCAAATTGACGACAATGGGGGTTTCCGATTTCCTTCGGTTGCATTCCATTATTTATGTTTTTGATTTATTGATTTCCATCTTGAATTCATTTCTCAAGATGGAGACTATACCATTAAAAAATAATTTTATCAAATAAAGCTTTTCAGTCGGTCAACACAAATTGTTTCCAATTAGATAGGGGGGAAACAAGTATTTACATGCCCTATCATGAATAACCAAGTTATTGATACAAACTAACACGTTTTTATGTACACAACTTCTGCCTATCGTACAGTGTCTGGACCGGCAGTGCTGGTAAAACAGGGTCAATATCTATATGCGCCCCGGTAAACACGGCAAGCTATGCCGGCATTGATTGGCGCTGAACGCGGGCGCGCGTACACGGTTCAGTCGGTGGTGGCGCGCACTTGTACACTTTTACCTAACATGTTCAATAATGTGTACTTACAGTGCTCAAAGTTGAAGCTGAAAATGTCCTCCCTCTCTTGTAACACACACCTGACATCTTCTGATGAAAGAATGGACAACAATCTCATCTAATTTTTGTTCTCTAAGAACACAAAGTTGTCTGTCAACTTTTTATTATTATTTAAGGAGCCTGTTTTCTTGAATCGTTTAGCGAGCCTCCTAATTGTACAGACATTAGGCACAGGTCTTCCTGGATACTTGATTCGAAATTTTCCTCTTGTTTCAGAACAAGACATTTTGCTTTTTATATTCGAATTATGGATATATACACTTTCGCGCAATGTGATTTGGTGTCTAGGCATGACCAACAATCACAGTAATCACAATACTCACTAAACGTGCAACACTAACGTCTATGCTTTGCAGATACACGTCCATACGAATGACAAAACACGTGTGAACTAACGATATGAGTCAGCGGAACGGGGTATTGCGAGGTACACTCGCTCCGAACCTGGCCAGCCAAATGACGCCATCGTTTGCCGCGATTACCGGGGCGCACAAATATAATGACCCTGTAGCTAGGGTATTACCCTTTACATCCTGGCCAAGGAAAGGCTTCGTATATACTGTGACCGTTTGACGAACGTCCTACGACCACACAAGTGCGCATCCGAACAACAGTCGAGCACAAAGACTCAAAAACATCTCGGGGTTAACAGTGAGCATTCTACAAAGATGTAGAATAAAGAAAAAGAAAAGCTCTGCTGTTCCCCAGATGCACACTACAGCGAGGATAGAAGGCATATTTCAAGAATCATGAATGATCACAGTATCAGTTAAGATAAAATTTGTATCAATTTAATTGATCCATTCAACCATCCTAATCTTTACAAGGGTATCCTCAGGGAGAAAACTAAAACACCACCTGGAAAAAATAACATCCTGCGCTCCCCCTGGGATCCTATACTATTTAATCGCAGGTGTTGAATAACGTTCCCCAAAAAAATATATGCAACGAAAACGTCAATTTTTAAACATTTCATTGTGTTAGAATACCCATGAAATTAATAGTCCATCATGGTATTCTATTATATTATAAACGATATTTACAGTATTCAAGTTGTGTAGATCACTGATCGTCCTATCAAACTTGAATAAAATTTTATTTCTGAAGTTCTACACATTTCCATATTTCCAAAATCATGGATAATCCTATGGGATATTCTCTTCCATGTAACGAGAAGAAATTCCAAAACATACTAGAATTGTTAGTTATACAACTTGATGCAAGTCAGACCAAGTCGAACAAAGATGGACCCATTAGAAACGTAATACCATTTATATTTCATTATTCCCACACAAGGAATATTCATATTAGAAATATAAATTATGGATCTGTGATTTATCCTCGATAATAAAATAAATTATGGGATTAATTATTAAGTGATGTTAATTGCAACTCAACCTTATTATTCCAACCAATTTCAAACACTTATGGATGATTCGTAGCTATTTCAAGATTTTCATCGTAACATGGGATTCCTCCGTGGCTTAGGCGGCAGCACGCCGGCCTCTCACCGCTGGGTCCGTGGTTCAAATACCGGTCACTCCATGTGAGATCTGTACTGGACAAAACGGAGGCGGACAGGTTTTTCTCCGGGCACTCCGGTTTTCCCTGTCACAATTTCATTCCAGCAACACTCTCCACTATCATTTCATTTCATCTGTCATTCATTTAATCATTGCCCCAGAGGAGTGCGTCAGGCCTCGCCGCTAGATGGGGGCTTCATTCATTCCATTCCTGACCCGGTCGGAGACTGGAAGCAGGCTGTGGATTTTCATTTTCATCGTAACATGAGGTCGCATTTTAAATGCCCCATTTCTTTATGCACTTTATCAATTTGGTTTATTCCTTGATATCACAATATGTCAAAATTATTAGGCATTTTAATCTATCTGCGGGTTTATATCATTCAACCAGAAAATATGTAATTATGGTTAGAGCAAATTAAAGTAGAATCTAGAATTCCACTGGTGACAAATCTAGATAGCGGCGTGGGGCTGCCACAGCGGCACCGCCCTTCTTTTGAGTAATATGAGGCAACATCCTCAAATTCCAACATTTCATTATATTCAACAACTATAATTCTTTTACATATCATTTTCACATATTAACTTCCATCCAGTCATATTTACTGTATTTAATGGATTATCATAATTATCAATGGGACAAATGCCATCGCGCATTCCCAATTCAACTCATCACCCTATCAGATCTATCATATGAATGTTATAAGTAACTATCTCTAATTAACCTGTTCAATTATCCGCTTGTCACCATAACAAAAATCCTCCTAATTGATACACCTTGCTCTAATAATAAAACTACGTTACGATTGCTTTATCAATCCAATGTGCATTAATTCATGTTAATTTCTCATATTTGTTTTAAAGAAACATCACCTAAACAATCCAAACTCATTCATTTAATATTATTAATAATATGAAATTCTCTTGGATAATTACCATGTTCTATTTTTCATAAGATCCATTAAATTGTTATGAATATGCCTCCTTAATTCCCCATGTAAATTCTCACACATGATCATTCCGCATTATCATTTTAAAGAAAATCCTTAACCACCAGAAAAATCGAATCATTTTACGATAAATGACAATCAGAACTCATCCAAGACGAATTGCACAAAAATGATCAAGAACTACATTTAAATAAACAATTTACCAAAAAACTATCTCAAAAAGATCGCTACAATAACAATGTGCCATAAAATATGCACGGAACTGTACAACAAAAATCAGGATGAAACTCCTGTCTAATTAGAACAGCCGGATGCCTTCCGAAAATATACTCATTCTACGATATGCCCACCGTGGATATGCTATCTCAAAAGGAATAAAATAAAATTCGAAGAGTGGACAACATCAAAAAGATCCATGCTTATGTCTCAATATAATGCAGAAAATAAAGATCTATGGCGTGTAAAACGATTCCTACATGGTTGAATGGTATAGTCTAAGGTCTGATATTCACCGGTACTAGATATTAAGAATAGAATAAGGGGCTCACGTCCATTTCAGATGTTCTTGAAGAAGGTCCAAGTTCCTGCGGAAGGCCCTCAGTCGGAGCATAAAATTCCACGCGATCCTCCGCACACGGAAATGTGTACGGCTAGACGTCATGGCTCCACGGGTCCGAGTCCCAAGTATCCAAACGTCAGCTCCCATCGTACTCCCAAATCATATTTAACGCACCATAATAATGGCTCGACTCATGGTAGATTTCAAAAGTTCATATCGGCGTATTGCTACCATGACGTCCTGATCGGATTGTCTTAACACCATAGCTTCTGCTATGAAAAAGCACGTGTCTAATACTGTCACTGGTTTCACGACAATCACCCGGTGTGTTTTACCGTCCCGAAATATTACGAATAATCACAGTAATGTTCCCGGTTACTTGATTGTAATCCTTCTGTAGTTATCACAGTACGCTTACACCTGTTTAGCCTTAATTCCAAGTCAATTACTAGCCAGAAATCTACCCTGGTATGAGGTATTATATTGACATAACTCAAGTAAGGAGTTATTTTCAGCCCATGTGGCTTCATATGTTGTGAGCTCTGGCCATACCCCACACAACCTTGCATTTACAAGAGCTAATCACATCTAGTAAAACTATCCTGAGCACATTTGAACAATGCCTCGTTTGTAGGCTAATTTTGGCTTCCAGGTCAGGTACTAGTAACTTGAGATTGATTAAGCCGCCCGCTTATGCACGGATTCACTGCACAAAAACGACTGTGTCAGTCCTAACAGCTGCCTGCTCGAACCTGCAGACAGTCAGGTGATAACATACATACGCGCATCGTCGTCCGCGCATCTCATCCAGCCTGCAACCAACGGCAGTGTAACTCAACTCAGTCAGGCACTCGCTTCAAATTCAAAATTCAGCCGCGTCAAAAAACAACATCTCCATAACCAGCAACTGACGCTCTTTCACACGGTTACATCCGCCCTACACATGGGGATAAAAATAAAAATCCCCATTTTTATTTTCATGGTTCCTGTTGTTTTTTCGTCCTTCTTCTTATCTGGTTCTTCTAAAATACATCTTGAGATTCTCTGCGCTGAATGTTCCCACGGTGTTACCAGACACAATCTCCACAACACGGTAACTACCATTACCTAAGCTCTGGGCTATCCGAAATGGTCCATTATACAAACTGGCAAACTTGGAATAGACTTTGTTGCTAACATCAGATGGAGTAGGCTTCCTGATCAATACCAAATTTCCCTCTCTCAAAGGGTCTCTAAATCTCCTTCCTCTAACCCTTCTGTTCCGTTTCTCTGCCTGTCTCCGTAATCTTCCTAAGGCTTCCATTTCACGTCCTCTCCTGTTAGGCTCTATCTCCGGAGGAATAGATACGATTCCGTCCCACGGTCGTATAGGTTTTTCTCCAAGATGTATTACTGAAGGAATATGCCCCGTGCTTTCATGTACGGTGGAATTAATCGAATTCATCATAATAGGAACCACATCCATCCATCGCCAATGTTCGTTTGCACAATAAAGACGACAAAACTTAGCTATTTCTGACATGAGTCGTTCGGCCGGGTTACTCCCTGGATGCCGTATTGAACACAATACCTGTGTGATATCCAGCTCCCTCATAGCATTCCTAAACTCCCATGATGTGAATTGGGACCCATGGTCTGATAACAAAAAATCTGGTTTACCCGCAACGGGAATAACACATTCTTTAATCCTTTTGATTATATATCTGGAGTTCGCCTTCTGAATCGGATGGATCATGGTAAACTTACTGAAAACATCAACCGTGACCAAAATGTATCGGTTACCTCGCTTGGACTTAGGTAGAGGTCCGTAGATATCGGTAGCATACAACTCACATGGCTTCGACGGAATAATAGGCCTAGGTTCCTCCCTCAACAAATGCGTATTGTGTTTGCTGCGTTGACACAAATCACAGGTCCTGATGACCTCTCGGACAGTATTCCTCAAATGATCCCAAGTGAACTTCTCCATTATCAAACATACCACTTTGTCCACTCCAGTGTGACCTGAGCTTCTGTGAGCTAACCATATTATATCTTCCTGTAATCTAGGCGGAATTACTATTCGTAATTTAGTGTGTTCGGAATCAATGAACTTATATATGATGCCATTCAACAATACATAATCTCTAGCCATCCTTTCCATCCCTAGATATTCATCATCTGTAGGATCCATGTCCCTGTGTAGAAATCTGTGAATACTCCTCAAAGGTCCATATCGCTTCTGGGCTTGGGGTATTCTCTCAAGTCTACGCAAAGTATCATCATCTTCTTGCAGGAGGGTTATTGGCAATACTCGAAGAGTAGGTTCCGCAACTCTGCTTAGCATATCAGCCCCTAAGTTATTCCTTCCTGTTCGATGTTCAATAGTGAAGTTGAACTGTTGCACGAATAATGCCCATCTAGTGACCCTGTCACTGGCGAAATTGGTCTTCAGTATAAACTCTAGTGCGTGATGGTCAGTTCTGATTATAATCGAATGTGCGATAAGCAACTTCTTCCATGTTTCCAATGCATAGATGATCGCTGAAGCTTCTAGCTCTGTAGTATAGTAATTGCGTTCTGATTGTTTCAATTTTCGACTGATAAAGGATAAATAGTGTCGAGTGTGATCTTCATCCTCTTGGAGTAATATGGCACCTATCCCAATATTGGATGCATCCGATTCGATATTAAGTTCTTCTCAAAATCCGGGTACTCCAACTTGACGCTATTAAGCATTAATTCCTTTGCATTCTTGAATGATTCCTCACATAGATCGTTCCATTTCCACTTATTAACTTTTTTTAACAAGTCCTGTAGGGGTGCAACTATCTCCGTGTATTTATGGCAATGTCCCGCAAAAACTGGCAAGTTCCCAAGAATTGACGTACATGCTTTACCCTAGTAGGTCTGGGAAATTCTGCAATGGCCTGAAGTTCTTGTTCATTTGGTCTATATCCATTCCCATCCAAGACATGTCCAAGAAATCTAATCTCATTCTTAAAGAATTGGCACTTTTTCAAGTTAACTTTGAAATTTGCTTTCCTCAAGTCCATAAACAAATCCCGTAGATGAACTAAGTGCTGGTCTTCAGTCTCCGATGCTATCAGAATATCATCCACGTAACTTATGACCGTATCCTTGACCGCATTACTTAGGTTCTGATCCAAGGCACGTATCAAAACTGCTCCTGAGGTTTTCATCCCAAATGGAAGTTTTCTAAAAACATAAGTCTGTTGTTCGAATAAAAATCCCGTAAACTTCTGAGAATCCTCACTTATCCTTACATGATGGTATGACGAAGTCAAATCCACTGTAGAAAACCATTTCTTGTTTTTAAATTTCCTTAACAGATCTTTTATCACTGGAGGTCTATCATATTCTGGCAACAGCCTCGAATTCAATGACCTCGCGTCTAGGCATATTCTCAAATTTCCATCCGGTTTCTGCACCACCGCTAACGGATTTACATAGGATGTCACACACTTTTTAATTATCTGATCTTTCTCAGGATCCGGAATGATCTCCTTCACCTTAGTCCTGTGTTTTTCTGGAATTTGGTACAGCTTTGCATGATATGGGCTATCATCACATACTTGAATCTTGTACTCAATGTTCTGAATCTCTCCTGGTGTCGTATCAAAGATATCAACGAATTCTTCCAACAGGTTGGCTATAACTGGAACATGCTCAACTACTTCATTGGCGTCTTCACATATCTCTAAACCATCAAAAACCTTGGCCCCTCGAACTTCTCCCACGGTGAATTTATCTTCCTCTTCGAAATGGACGTCTCCCGCATGATGGAATTTAATCGTATCAGATTCCATATCGATAACAGCTCTATATCTCTTGATAAAATCCGTCCCCAGAATCAAATCATGTGCAATGTCCTTCATAACGACAAAGATATGTTCAAAAACACATCCCCCAATCTTGACCTTCAAGTACAGCTGAATTTTACAAGTTGTGATCTTGTCTGGGATGATCCCCTGAATCTTGATTCCGGATACTGGTATTTCCTCTATTTCCTCGGTCAACTTCCATATGGCGTACAACCTCTCGCTCACCAAACAAAGCATCGCTCCTGTGTCAATCAAAGTATACACTGGTTTTCCATGCACCTCACACACAATAATGGGTAGCCTAGTTCTTGGTCCATACTCTTTTCCTTCCTGTTCTTCTTGAATCAAGTCTTCATCCTCAACTTCCCATTTCACGATTTTGGAAACATATTGTGTAGTAATTAGTTCTGTTGATTTCCTTGTTCCGAAATCGAAGTTTTTTTTCTTCGTTTTTACCTGTCGAATTATTTGTCCCAGAAGTACCAGGTTTATTTCTTGCCTCTTCCATTTCCTTCAAATACTGTTTACTTTCTTCTCCTCTTTGCTCAAGGTTCTGCCTTTGTTGACTTTTGAACCTTTCATTGTCCGTTGTATCGTACGATTTATTGTATCTTGATCTGTCATATGGTCTCGTGTATCCTTGTCTTCTCCACGAATTCCAATTGTTCCCGTATCTTCCTCGCCTTAGGTAAGGTCGTCCACTATCTCTTTCTCTTCTATCTTGATAATCCCTCGACGTTTGCTCTTCTCTATTCCGTTCTGGCATGGTTTGGCATTGTCGATCGGCGAAAACAGCATATGCGGCCTGGGACTCTTGCTTATTACCCCTCTGCTGGTAAAATTGAGCATTAGAATGATCTAGACGTTGCAACACTTCATCAAATTCTTCCATGTTCTCAACATTCGCAGAAATGAGACTCCGCTGAACTTCCAAAGGAAAATGTCTAATCAAAGCTGGGATTAACTCGTACGTTGGCATTGGTGGATCTAAGCATTGCAATTTGGCAAGTTGATTTGCAAAGTAATTTGAATATTTGGTCGGCTGTGACGTGAAATACCGCTTGACATATAATTCGGCCCTGATGTTCTGTTGCGTCTCCGGCGACCAAAATTTACGTAAGAGTGCCTGTTCAAATTCGTCATAGGTTCTCAAATTACATCGAAAAGCCCTAAACCATACGAGTGCTGGTCCATCTAAGAATCTACTAATCACTCTCATCTCTCTTTCCTTATTCACCTTAGCATCCTTCAGATAATCTCTTAATTCGCGCAGAAATTCAACAGGAGATACATTTCCAGTCCCTGAAAATTTTATAGGTTTCTGTTCGTAACTTTTAACGAGCGTGATCGGAGTAGAAGTGCGAATGGTAGAAATTTCTTCAGACTTCCCAACCTCTGGCAACCTTTCTCTATTTGAAAAAGCGTTTTCATTTATGCTGTCTTGTTTTGTATCCGCTTTCGATCTATAATCCTCAATTTTCTTCTCTAACTCACAAATGGTCTTCCTGAATTCATACATTTCATCCCTATTCTGCCTTTCAGTTTCTTCCCCTATTTGACTATCTTTCAACTCTTCCGTCATTTTTTTCGGATTCTCTTCGACAACAGTTTCGTGACCTTTCAATTTCTCTATACTTTCTCTAATGGCTTGAATATCTCCAGATACAACTTTAATCTCTGATGAAAAAGCATTCCTGATCTCTTTGACTTCGACCTGAGTTTCTTTTACAACCTGAGCTTGAATTTCATTAATTACAGTTTCTTTTACTTCATTTTTCAAGTCTGCTACAACACCTTCCTTTAATTGTTCTACAATTATTTCTCTAAATTCAGAAGTAACTCTCTGCACTACCTGTGTGGCATTTAACGTACTTTCCTTCGCTGTGTTAATCTCTAAGGACGCAAGATCATCTGTTATTTTCCTAACATTATCTTCCATTTTATTTTCTAATGATCTAACCATCTTTTGAATCTCGTTCTTATGTTGAGCTAACTCTTCCTTCATCGCTTTTCGACTATCTTGTAAACTATCTTTCATAATGCCATAGTTTGCGAATAAATTATCCTTTAAGTTCGTTCCCGAATCCACGATCCTAGCTTCTAAACTTAGGAAACTCGCCTGAGCTCTCCTAGCGTTGTCTCTTATCTTGGTTTCCAATGACACAACTTTATCCTCAATCTTAGCATCTATCGATTCAGACATTTTATCATCGAATGATTCTATGTTTCTAGACATCCGGCTTTCTATTGCTTCTATCCTTTCTAACATTTCCGCTTTTAATGAGTTCGAATTTTCTGTGATTTTACATTCTAAACTTGAAATTTTATTTTCCAGAGAAGCAGAATTCTCTTTTATTTGACTTTCAATTTTATTTTCCAGAGAAACAGAATTCTCTTTTATTTGACTTTCAATTTTATTTTCCAGAGAAACAGAATTCTCTTTTATTTGTTTTTCCAGAGAAGCAGAATTCTCTGTGATTTTCTGTCCCAACTCCTCCATCATTTTGGTAAGTGCTTCCATGACCACTCACAATAATAATTATAGCACTGGGGTACGATGTCAACTGATGATGGGGAAACTTAATCTAAACTACTAGTACAGTGAATATTCAGACACGACCTTAAATTGATACTTCATATACCAATGACTTATTAAATTTAAAATCTACAATAAATGACCAGAAACAACCACTACAAACCAAACAAATCACTCCAAACTATGAAAACTGCGCATTCATGACCATGAATCATACTACAGCAAGAACAAACACAAATCGACCTCGAATTGAAATTCGGAATCGAATCGTATCAGAAACTGAATCGAACTCGGGCCCATACACGTTGGCAGCCAAAACTCTTCTATCTTACTTTATGTGACCGCTTGACGAACGTCCTACGACCACACAAGTGCGCATCCGAACACCAGTCGAGCACAAAGATTCAAAAACATCTCGGGGTTAACAGTGGGCATTCTACAAAGATGTAGAATAAAGAAAAAGAAAAGCTCTGCTGTTCCCCAGATGCACACTACAGCAAGGATAGAAGGCATATTTCAAGAATCATGAATGACCACAGTATCAGTTAAGATAAAATTTGTATCAATTTAATTGATCCATTCAACCATCCTAATCTTTACAAGGGCATCCTCAGGGAGAAAACTAAAACACCACCTGGAAAAAATAACATCCTGCGCTCCCCCTGGGATCCTATACTATTTAATCGCAGGTGTTGAATAACGTTCCCCAAAAAATATATGCAACGAAAACGTCAATTTTTAAACATTTCATTGTGTTAGAATACCCATGAATTTAATAGTCCATCATGGTATTCTATTATATTATAAACGATATTTACAGTATTCAAGTTACCGACAGTAGTAGCCACGCTGGCTAAAGCGCAGCATTAGGTCATGGGGCCAAGCTCTCTGCTGACTCGGTAGACGCGTGGGTTCGAGCCCCACCGTCGGCCGTCCTTGAAATGGTTTTCCGTGGTTTCCCATTTTCAACACCAGGCAAATGCTGGGACGGTACCTTCTGACAGGCCACGGCCGCTTCCTTCCACATCCTTGCCCAGTTTCATTCACCATCATTCATTTCATCTCTCATTAACTCCTCTCGTGAGGTTGGCGTCAGGAAGGGCATCCGGCCGTAAAAACCATCGCCACAAAGACTTCCATCGCATCTCATCCCCGACCCCGATGGAAAACGGGAATAATAAGGGGTAGACATACATACAGTATTCAAGTTGTGTAGATCACTGATCGTCCTATCACACTTGAATAAAATTTTATTTCTGAAGTTCTACACATTTCCATATTTCCAAAATCATGGATAATCCTATGGGATATTCTCTTCCATGTAACGAGAAGAAATTCCAAAACATACTAGAATTGTTAGTTATACAACTTGATGCAAGACAGACCAAGTCGAACAAAGATGGACCCATTAGAAACGTAATACCATTTATATTTCATTATTCCCACACAAGTAATATTCATATTAGAAATATAAATTATGGATCTGTGATTTATCCTCGATAATAAAATAAATTATGGGATTAATTATTAAGTGATGTTAATTGCAACCCAACCTTATTATTCCAACAAATTTCAAACACTTATGGATGATTCGTAGTTATTTCAAGATTTTCATCGTAACATGAGGTCGCATTTTAAATGCCCCATTTCTTTATGCACTTTATCAATTTGGTTTATTCCTTGAAATCACAATATGGCAAAATTATTAGGCATTTTAATCTATCTGCGGGTTTATATCATTCAACCAGAAAATATGTAATTATGGTTAGAGCAAATTAAAGTAGAATCTAGAATTCCACTGGTGACAAATCTAGATAGCGGCGTGGGGCTGCCACAGCGGCACCGCCCTTCTTTTGAGTAATATGAGGCAACATCCTCCAAATTCCAACATTTCATTATATTCAACAACTATAATTCTTTTACATATCATTTTCACATAATAACTTCCATCCAGTCATATTTACTGTATTTAATGGATTATCATAATTATCAATGGGACAAATGCCTACGCGCATTCCCAATTCAACTCATCACCCTATCAGATCTATCATATGAATGTTATAAGTAACTATCTCTAATTAACCTGTTCAATTATCCGCTTGTCACCATAACAAAAATCCTCCTAATTGATACACCTTGCTCTAATAATAAAACTACGTTACGATTGCTTTATCAATCCAATGTGCATTAATTCATGTTAATTTCCCATATTTGTTTTAAAGAAACATCACCTAAACAATCCAAACTCATTCATTTATTATTATTATTAATATGAAATTCTCATGGATAATTACCATGTTCTATTTTTCATAAGATCCATTAAATTGTTATGAATATGCCTCCTTAATTCCCCATGTAAATTCTCACACATGATCATTCCGCATTATCATTTCAAAGAAAATCCTTAACCACCAGAAAAATCGAAACATTTTACGATAAATGACAATTAGAACTCATCCAAGACGAATTGCATCAAAAATGATCAAGAACTACATTTAAATAAACAATTTACCAAAAAACTATCTCAAAAAGATCGCTACAATAACAATGTGCCATAAAATATGCACGGAACTGTACAACAAAAATCAGGATGAAACTCCTGTCTAATTAGAACAGCCGGATGCCTTCCGAAAATATACTCATTCTACGATATGCCCACCGTGGATATGCTATCTCAAAAGGAATAAAATAAAATTCGAAGAGTGGACAACATCAAAAAGATCCATGCTTATGTCTCAATATAATGCAGAAAATAAAGATCTATGGCGTGTAAAACGATTCCTACATGGTTGAATGGTATAGTCTAAGGTCTGATATTCACCGGTACTAGATATTAAGAATAGAATAAGGGGCTCACGTCCATTTCAGATGTTCTTGAAGAAGGTCCAAGTTCCTGCGGAAGGCCCTCAGTCGGAGCATAAAATTCCACGCGATCCTCCGCACACGGAAATGTGTACGACTAGACTTCATGGCTCCACGGGTCCGAGTCCCAAGTATCCAAACGTCAGCTCCCATCGTACTCCCAAATCATATTTAACGCACCATAATAATGGCTCGACTCATGGTAGATTTCAAAAGTTCATATCGGCGTATTGCTACCATGACGTCCTGATCGGATTGTCTTAACACCATAGCTTCTGCTATGAAAAATCACGTGTCTAATACTGTCACTGGTTTCACGACAATCACCCGGTGTGTTTTACCGTCCCGAAATATTACGAATAGTCACAGTAATGTTCCCGGTTACTTGATTGTAATCCTTCTGTAGTTATCACAGTACGCTTACACCTGTTTAGCCTTAATTCCAAGTCAATTACTAGCCAGAAATCTACCCTGGTATGAGGTATTATATTGACATAACTCAAGTAAGGAGTTATTTTCAGCCCATGTGCCTTAATATGCTGTGAGCTCTGGCCATACCCCACACAACCTTGCATTTACAAGAGCTAATCACATCTAGTAAAACTATCCTGAGCACATTTGAACAATGCCTCGTTTGTAGGCTAATTTTGGCTTCCAGGTCAGGTACTAGTAACTTGAGATTGATTAAGCCGCCCGCTTATGCACGGATTCACTGCACAAAAACGACTGTGTCAGTCCTAACAGCTGCCTGCTCGAACCTGCAGACAGTCAGGTGATAACATACATACGCGCATCGTCGTCCGCGCATCTCATCCAGCCTGCAACCAACGGCAGTGTAACTCAACTCAGTCAGGCGCTCGCTTCAAATTCAAAATACAGCCGCGTCAAAAAACAACATCTCCATAACCAGCAACTGACGCTCTTTCACACGGTTACAATACATGCGCAAAGAAGAACATTATAAGATACGAGTGAAGAGGGAGGAAAGAGACAGATCCCTTGGGATGGCAGGAAGAATGGGAACGTGAACATCGCGGAAGGTGGACCGCTAGGCTCATCAAGCAGCTGAAGCTATGGTTGTCGAGGGAACATGGGGAGGTTAATTATTACATTACCATGTTTCTCTCTGGCCATGATTATTATGAAGCATACCTCCATCCATTGGGAATATCACCGAGTTCTCGGTGTCATTATTGTGGTGATCAATGGGATGACGGTCAGCACACGTTCTTTATTATTAGGCTATTTTATCTCCAAAGTGCAGTGAACCTCACTTTACCATAAGGTATGTTAGGGTTGTAGTTTATACTAAATATACAATTTCTCTGATAAAATGCAATACATAATCAGCAAAATAGGTATGAACAGAAGTGAAAAAATAAAAGTATGATATCTACAATCCTTAATAGCACACGTTCTTTGCATGTTTGAGGTGGAGAAATCTTCGAAGGCTTCTGGGGACAAAAGTTGGAGTCATTACACCAGACAATGTGGTGGATAAAATGCTCAGCAGCAGAGAGAGTTGGGCACAGATTGCTGTCTACATCTCTGAGCTGCTAAAACCTAAAAAAAGACGAGGTACCGAGAAGATTGGTCGCTGAAGACAGTGAAGATGATGATGAGTATAAATGAGCAGAATATTATTTGTTTGAACACCTCTACTTTTGGCCTTGTTGTGACAACTCACACTTACAAAATGTATAGTTTCCTATAACCGAACATTCTCCACTTCTCTGACTGTACATAGATAACATGTTAGCTGTACTGATTATTATCTAGGAAACTCCAAGGGCCCAGTGTATGCAGCTGTCAGTTAACTCATGGTTTAACCAATATTTCAGGAGAGGTTGCCCACCCCCACTCTCTTCCCAAACCCATTAGCTTAAGCTGACTGGACTCTCTGGGCTTAACCCAATTAACGCACTTCGAACATCCAGGTTGTGAATTGCCACGCATCAAAGGAAGGCCTCCTAGAATTGAACAATACAGAGGGGTCTGGACCAAATTAAGAGGAAGGCTTGTATTTTTTTCGTGGTGTTAATCTCGCGATCATGAGCCACGGGACCTCCTTTTTACGTGGAATCCGAACCACAGGACGTGGCATTTCGCTTCGAAAATCTCACATGTATTGACCAGGAATCGAACCCGGTCTACCTTGGTGAGAGGCAAACAGCTTGATCGCTGCACAACCACGTCTCCTGGACCAAATTCAATCGGGTCCGAACACACCACCTTCCCTACAAGCGCAAGAAATGCCTTCTTGCTGCGATATTAGCGCTGTCAAGCAAACAGTGAGGCATATTATTCAGACTACCGTCAGAGATCCTAAAGTGGTGATGTAAGAAATTTCCACCACGGAGCATTATAGTCAATTGATTACACATGTTTAATTTATACATTCGGTTGTAAATTCTCCTTTGTAAATAATATGCCATAAATAAAATTAAAATGATAATACACCCCCCACCTTTCCAGGGGTTTCTGGTTATCCAAACCTGGAAAAGCTGGGTCACTTATTATTATTATTATTATTATTATTATTATTAGACTATTATTACCACCAACAAACAGCGGTAGCTGCGGCCCAGTTATCTGCACTCTCGGTAAACGTGGGTTCGAGCCTCACCGTCGGCAATCCTTGAAATGGTTTTCCGTGGTTTCCCCTTTTTCAAATTCGGACAAATGCTGGGACGGCATCTTCGAATAAGCCACGGCCGCTTCTTTCCAATTCCTTGCATAGTTTCATTCACCTTAATTCATATCGCATTAACTCCTCTCACGAGGTTGGCGACAGGAACGGCATCTTGCCGTATAATCAACCCACCACAAGAGAGGGAAATTCATCGATTCTCATTTCTGTCCCAGTTGACAGGAGAATAATATACATTATAGTTATCATTTTCATTACTGTATTATTATCATTTTATCATGATCGTCATTACCGACAGCGGTTGCTACGCTCGCTAACGTGCAGTGCTAGGTCATGGGGCCTAGCTATCTGTGGACTACGTAGACGCGAGAGTTCGAGCCCCACCGTCGGCCGTCCTTGAAATGGTTTTCCGTGGTTTCCCATTTTCAACACCAGGCAAATCCTGGGACGGTACCTTCTGACAGGCCACGGCCGCTTCCTTCCACATCCTTGCCTAGTATCATTCAACTTCATTTCATCTCTCATTAACTACTCTCATGAGGTTGGGGTCAGGAAGGGCATCCAGTCGTTAAACACCCCCCACCCACATAGTCTTTCATCGTATCTCGTCCCCCACCCCGTTAAAACGGGAATAATAAGGGGGCGAAATTCATACATTATCTTCATCCTTATCGTATGCAACTATCCAAGACAATTAATGAGATCGAAGTTTCTTTTTATGGCATTGACAGCGGCCATCCTCGTTGTGATGTTTGTTCGTATTTTCCCACTGTCCATTTAGGCACATGCCGGAATGGCACCATATTCCAAGTCCCGGGCATCTGATTAATCCTAAACCATAATGAATACAGCCACGCATACTAAATACTACAGATACCTCACAAACACAAGTTATCAGACAAATTTAACACACACCTAAATACATCGGGCTGATAAAGATTTACTAACAACCACCACCATTTTTATTTTCGTCTGCCTCGTGTCACTGAGGCTAGAACACCTGCGAAGAGCGAGGTTTCGATTCGTACCTTGGCCATCACGGAGGTGGTTGTCCGTGGTTTGCCCCTTTTACTTCGGGCGGGTGCCTTGATGGTTCCTGGCTTAGGGCCACGGTCATCTCCTTCCCAATCCTCACCTAAATTTTTGAAAGGCGGCAAAAATTACGACACCATGTCATACGATGTTGGCATGTCAAAGAACCCATTTGAAGTCAGTAGGCCGTGTTCATAATGGCAAAATAAATCTCGTGAGTTTCCGCCAACACAAAGTTCAAGGGGCTTAGATATCTAACCTCCTTTACTTTCATAGTGCTTCAAGGAACAACGAAATTCGACAAGCAAGATACCCTTTGGGTGTCAAATAACAAAGCTTGCACCCGGCACCCGAGGCCATACGATATTATTATTATTATTATTATTATTATTATTATTATTATTATTATTATTATTATGAGTTATTCCATTATCATCACGTTAAATGAAATTGACTGAGACCTCTGGTCGTAACAGTGGCTCCACCCTGAAGTAAGGCTGAACAGGCAGTTCCGGGGTGGCCTTAAACCAAGTATAGGGTTTGTGGGGTTTTAGTAGGTAAGAATCCTGCACAGTTGTAAGTCCGGAAGCTTGCAATCTGTCTTTTGAAGATTTCCCCACGGTTTCACTCGAATAACTAAAAGAAAAACAAAAAAAAAACACAATGGGTTACCTACTGAATTGGATGCCTTGTATTGAACGTCATGCTTCATCTTCGGATCCTGTTCACTTAGAATTAATTATATTACGATGTTTATGAATTACACTTAAACACAAATCACAATTAGGTACAGCACTCATTCCAGGTTCCGTATTGGCCGTGTTTACAATAAGTAAAACCTGAATTTTCCACCGAATCAATACTTTACTTAATAGAAAACTCTATGGGTACATGTTTCGGAGACCCTCTGTCTCCTTCCTCAGCCCTCTTTTGGTACTACAAACATCATAAAACACACTCGAAATCCCCAATAAAACAACATAAAACACACATCATCAAATACAAAACCACAACATATTAAAAACTAAGAGCTTGAAAAATACACTAATTAAAATTCAACAACAACCATAAATAAAGCATGTAATGCACTCGCATTTTCAGTCATTCAGTCCTTGTTTACTTTGTGTCTTTAGACACATTAAAACATTGTTTATGCACAATCACTTAATTGTTCAAAGTGTCTTCCACCTCTAAAATACATGTAATCATTCTATGGAGACTCTTGCGTACATAGTATGGGCTTGTTGAAAACATCCAGAATTTGTCGATGGACACTTGTTGTTTGAGGTAGGACAACAAATATTATGGTGTTCCTTATCTAGAATACTTAACATGCTGTAGTGAAGCGACTTTTGTTTATGAATAACAGTACAATTAGATAGCTAGTAGAGAATTGAAGACAGTCAATTCAGGGCTACCGGTACTTAGATGATGGTTAGCTGACGGTCGGCGGCATCAATTATAACATATTCATTACTATTGTTTTGGTCGAGGAACATTTACAAGTTGACACCTCGTCTTATTCGTCAAGGATTGCTGAATAGCTCCAAATATTCGGACATATGTGACCTTGTCAATACCACAACCCTCACAGAGGTCAACTTCAACTGAACAACGCCTGAGACATAACACATGTTGATGATGTTTGTAGTACCAAAAGAGGGCTGAGGAAGGAGACAGAGGGTCTCCGAAACATGTACCCATAGAGTTTTCTATTAAGTAAAGTGTTGATTCGGCGGAAAATTCAGGTTTTACTTATTGTTACAAATCACAATGTTAAGATTATATAAGTTTGTAAACACTTGTGCAACGCTTCAAACTTATTTGTAGACAATATAGTTCACTTCTATGGTTGTTGCGGCAACCTTGAAGACGGTCGTCTGTGGTTTCCCATCTTCCTTCCAGGCAAATGCCGGGGTTGTTCCCTAACTGTAGGCCACAGCCGCTACCTTCCAACTCCTCGTCTTTACATTCCAACTTCCCTCCCCAACGGTACTTGTAGCTCACCCTTTGGGTGTCCGTCTCGAAGCAGCTACAAAACTGGCGAGCCGAACATGTCCTCGGACACTCCCGGCACTAAAAGCCATACGCTAAAAAATTATTATTATTATTATTATTATTATTATTATTATTCACGGAAGCCTCCGTGGCTTAGGCGGCAGCACGCTGGCCTCTCACCGCTGGGTCCGTGGTTCAAATCCCGGTCACTCCATGTGCGATCTGTGCTGGACAAAACGGAGGCAGACAGGTTTTTCTCCGGGTACTCCGGTTTTCCCTGTCACAATTTCATTCCAGCAACACTCTCCACTATCATTTCATTTCATCTGTCATTCATTTAATCATTGCCCCAGAGGAGTGCGTCAGGCCTCGGCAGCCGGCACAGTTCATATCCTCGCCGCTAGATGGGGGCTTCCTTCATTCCATTCCTGACCCGGTCGGAGACTGGAAGCAGGCTGTGGATTTTCATTTCATTATTATTCACGATTAATTCTAGTAGGCAATGGGACCGTTTTAATGGGTGGTAAAGCTAAAGAAAGTGCAGGGTGATGTAATTCTTCAGGTACCAACTGTCACAGTACATTTTACTTAGATTTTGTAGGTTAGGATCATGGCTACTCTTTGCTGGTGACTATTGTAAGGCCTTAGCGATGAGCTTAGAGTTCCTTGCATTAGTTCACCAGTAAAGGAGAAGAGGGCCATGCATCATAATTACACATCTGCATTTTATATTCTTTTTATGGTGCTGTTTTTTATATAGATTCTTCTTGGTTTATAAGATACTGGCAGAAGTACCCGTTCTTCGAACGGAGTTCGTAGTTAACACCAGACATTAATTGAGCTACTGTGCAATGGTTTGCGGTTTGTCATTCCATCAAGTTTATCAGAACGAAGTTAGTTTATTGGGAATATCACACACACTGTTAATTTAAGGCCCTTAAAAAGTAGTTTTTGGAGACCCTTTATAGATTCCCGAATTATCTGTCTCACATTGAGAAGCGCACATATGCTTTGGTCGTCCTTGTAGGATAATTTTTATATTTCGCATATTTTAGCATATATTGAGAAGTTTTTCTCTATATCCACCCTTCTACTGTATGAAAAGTACGGTGAAGAGTTTTATAAATGATTGGTGTATTGACTCTCATGGTTACCATACCTAATTTTAAGATGCACCAAGCATCCGAACACGAGGTATAGGCGTACATAAAGATACACAGAAAGACAGACAGACAATTCTATTGTCTACAACATATTACCCAGATATCCAAATATGGGTATATCTACCACACAGTATCAAATAAAATCATCCTTATGATGAACCCTTATGTCGACAAAAAAAAAATTAGTTAAAATGTGCTCTTAGACTAAATTCACCTAACGTGTACTTCCTGACGTGAAATACAATTGAAAGCTGGAAAGCGTTAAATCTAGCTTCCTCAAAAGAGCCATCTCAAAATTCACAAGAAATAGTTATGCTTATATCCTTGCACAGAAATCTCTCTTCGTGGATGACATAAAACACTGCTTTAGTTTATCGGAGACACAAGCATATGCAACCTTCATCGAAGAGAGGAGCAGCAAAGCAAGACAGATTCCGGAGGGGATTGGAGAAACAGACGCAATGACATCAGACTGCTGGAAAGGACCAAACTTCCAACTCCGACACCTGTACACACGATTTGCAGTACACGGCTTTCATGGAAAGATTTGCACAGAAAGCACCTACCATGATCCTAAAGACAGCTGCATCTGTAAGCTATGTAATGAACGGTGCCCGAAATATCACCTGCAGGAGTGTAAAAATAGGACTGTTTCACTAATTGAGCTATCTAAAGATTGGTAAAATCACGACAATGTAACTTTTCATTTTTATTTTTATTTTTCTCTCAGTACACATTGTGTTTAATAAATATAATATAAAAACAAGATGTTCAGTAAAGAACATATAGCCTACTTTCTCCTAAATGCATGGGTATTGTTATAACTCTTTGTCCTTTTCAAGGAGTATGATTGAATGTTGGTTGTAGTAGATTGTTGAAATACAACGTGCTATAGAGATATTAAACATGAATATGAGGTGCCCTTTGCAAGTGCTACCTCTGTACCAAATTTCGTTCAATTCGGTTTCACCGTGTTTGAATTGATAGGGGGAATCGATTTGCACACATACTTGGCCACCATCTGCAAACTAATGGGCTGATGTTCTTGCAGTTTGGTCAGAATATGTTTCCCACATAAAGATATGGTGTTGCAAAATTTGGTAGAGACTAGATTATTAGGTTGGTCGTAATTACATTTTAGCTTTTAACATTTGGGTGGCCGCGATTATGTTTCCGTCAAGATAGCGGTGATATAAAACATGACACTGAGGTGCCCTTTGCTAGTGCTACCTCTGTACCAAATTTCGTTCCATTCGGTTTCACCGTATTCGAATTGATAAGGGGAATCGATTTTCACGCAAAGATGGCCGCCATCCGCAAAATATTGGGCTGATGACCTATTAGTTTGGTCAAAGGATGCTCCCTCCATAAAGGTATGTTGTTGCTAAATTTGCTAGAGATCGGATGATTAGGCCAATCGTAATTTGATTTAAGCTTTGAACATTTGTGTGGCCGCCATTACGTTTCCGTCAAGATGGCGGCGATATAAAACATGACACTGAGGTGCCCTTTGCTAGTGCTACCTCTGTACCAAATTTCGTTCATTCGGTTCCACCGTGTTCGAATTAATAGGGGGAATCAATTTTGACATAAAGATGGCCGCCACCCGCAAACTATTAGGCTAATAACCTATTAGATTGGTCAAAGGATGTTCCCTCCATAAAGGAATGTTGTTGCAAAGTTTGGTAGAGATGGGATGGTTATGTTAGTCGTAATTTAACTTAAGCTTTGAACATTTGTGTAGCCGCCATTACGTTTCTGTCAAGATGGCGGCGATATAAAACATGACACTGAGGTGCCCATTGCTAGTGCTACCTCTGTACCAAATTTCGTTCATTCGGTTCCACCGTGTTCGAATTAATAGGGGAATCAATTTTGACATAAAGATGGCTGCCATCCGCAAACTATTAGGCTTATAACCTATTAGATTGGTCAAAGGATGCTCCCTCCATAAAGGAATGTTGTCGCAGAGTTTGGTAGAGATCGGATGGTTATGTTAGTCGTAATTTAACTTAAGCTTTAAACATTTGTGTGGCCGCCATTACGTTTCTGTCAATATGGTGGCGATATAAAACATGACACTGAGATGCCCTTTGCTAGTGCTACCTCTGTACCAAATTTCGTTCCATTCGGTTTAACCGTGTTTGAATTAATAGGGGGAATTGATTTTCACACAAAGATGGCCGCCATCCGCAAACTATTAAGCTAATGACCTAGTCATTTGGTCAAAAGATGCTTCCTCTATAAAGGTATGTTGTTGCAGAATTTGGTAGAGATCGGATGATTAGGTTAATCGTAATTTGATTTAAGCTTTGAACATTTGTGTGGCCGCCATTACGTTTCCGTCAAGATGGCGGCGATATAAAACATGACACTGAGGTGCCTTTTGTTAGTAATACCTCTGTACCAAATTTCGTTCCATTCGGTTGCACCGTGTTCGAATTAATGGGGGGAATCGATTTTCACACAAAGATGGCCGCCATCCGCAAACTATTACGCTGATGACCTATTAGTTTGGTCAAAGGATGCTCCCCCCACAAAGGTATGTTGTTGCAAAATTTGGTAGAGATCGGATGATTAAGTTAGTCATAATTTGATTTAAGCTTTGAACATTTGTGTGGCCGCCATTACGTTTCCGTCAAGATGGCGGCGATATAAAACATGACACTGAGGTGTCCTTTGCTAGTGCTACCTTTGTACCAAATTTCGTTCAATTCGCATTCACCGTGTTCGAATTGATAGGGGGGGACAAACATTCAGAGTACACACACTCACACACACACAGACACACACACACACACACAGACTCACACACACACATACACACACACAGACAGACACACTTTTTTCGCCCTGTGTTGATCTCATAAGTCTACTTTCATTTTTTGCAAAAATCGAAAGTAGGCTAATACAATTGAAAGTCTTGTAGACGAAACGCAATACACGTCACATAAAAACTGACCCTCTACGTTGTGCTAGGTGCCCATACACAGGAAGGCCCCTTTCATAAATTATAAAGGCTTGTGGTGCATGAAAATTCAGGTTCTCTAGACTCAAATTGCCCAAACTCCTAAAAGCCGCAAAAAATGCTAGTTCAATTCAGGAATTTTTGAAAATAATGTTGCTGTTTGGAGATATAATAGACCTTCTGTACTATATGTCGAACGTGAAAATTGCATGAAAAAATTCTAGGTTACCCCTTCACCCACTTAATTGCATTGATGAATTATACGGTCTACGTTAGTTCCGTGATAACCTTATAGCCATTTGCAAACTTTCACAGAAATGTAATAAATGGAGTGTCATTGCTTCTTACAGAAATAGATGGAAAGTTGTATGCCACCCCATGAGATAATGTTCTCATGGTTACCGATTTGCATTCCTTCATTAGTTTGTTAAATTAAATTAAATTAGTTTTCTGGGAATATTTCACAAACTGTTGGATTTAGAGCCTTATAATGTAGTTTTCGAGGACCCTTTAGGGCCCCCGAGTTTTGTTGCTGGCACCGAGGGGCTTTGTCTCGTCGTTGTACGCCATAATATACTACTAATAATAATATAATATAGGGAGAAATTATAACACCTATTTTTTATTATTTTTTATTCAGCCAATGGCCATGTACTTTTCTTTTCAGGACGGGTCAGGGAAGGGATATTATCAGAGAAAGAAACATTCACATCACGCATGAGCAAAATGGAAATGGCCTACCATTTAACTAAGGACATCTATATGAAAAGGTCAATATCCTTCAACGCAAAACTAAAACATAACTGCAGTGTCATCCGTCCGGAAGTCTTGCATGCTTCTGAATGCCAAACGATGAACAAAAAAGGCTTGGTCGAGAAACTGGAGGCCAAAGAAAGACAAATTTTGAGAAAGATATTGGGTTCCATCCAAGATAATGGGGAATACAGAAAACGGCATAACCATGACCTATATACTCATGTGGAGAAGATCCGGAAGAGATGGTTACCATTTGTTGGGCATGTGAAACGAATGAGCCCAGCGAGACTGACCAGCCGCAACATAACTTACTTTCAGGAGAGGAAAACAAAATGGGCCTGGTTCATTGAACTGGATAAAGATCTGAAAGAAGTGGGGATTACACCAACAGGCATTCAGGAGTGCGTCCCACTCAAAGGAAAACTTCAAGCTTGTAAAGGTTTCCAAGAAAAACCGAAGCTGAAAACGGGAAAGATTAGGACCCAGGAACGGAAGGAAGTCCACCGAGAACGAATGCGGGCGTACAGGGCAAACATCAAAGCCAGTAGGAGACGGTTGGAATGACGCGGTCCATAGATGACCTATACGAAATGAATGAATGAATGAATGAATAATATGGGGATAGGAATATAATAGACCTGCCGTACCACACCCGCAGGTGTAAATCGCGTGAAAAAATTCTAGAGTACCCCTTGATCCCCTTAAGCGCGTTAAACGTATTGATGAATTTTACGGCTTTGGTTCCGTGATAACCATCTAGCCGTTTGCAAACTTTCACACTAATGTAATTAATGGAATTGCATTGCGTCTTACAGCAGTAGATGGGACCTCTGAGAATCCGTTGGCATGGTTACTGTCTTGCATTCGTTCATTAGTTTATTAAATTAAATTAGTTTTCTGGGAATATCTAAAAAACGGTTGGTCTTCGGTCCTTAAAATGTGGTTTTCGGGGACCCGAGTTTTGTCTCTCACATTGAGGGGCTGAAAATGAGTTTTGTCTCGTCCTTCTACGCCTATTTCAGCATGTATTTTAAGGGGGAAGGCCCCCTTTTATGAGAGGTACGGAGAAGAGTTACATCAATGATTGGTGTCGTGCCTCTGATGGATATCTGTACCAAATTTTACGTTGATACACCCAGCCGTTCTCGAGTTATAAGGGAACAAATTTGTCCACAGACAAACAAACAAACAGACAGACAGACAAACAAAAAATTATTTTCGCGTGCATCCATCATAAAACAGTCTGAAACGTGTAAACATCTCAAATTTCCGTAGAAGTTCAGAGATAAACACACAAATTTTCATTTTTATATATAGAGAGATATACTGCACCGCTCGGTGTTGACCGTGTTTTATTGCACAGATTCTGGTTTTACTCGCTAACCGTTGGAGATATACGAAAAGTGATAAGAACCTTTCGGATAGAAAATTAAATGTTAAAGCTCATGTATACCATCAAAAGTTTGCTATTTCTTAGCGTTCTCTTTTTATTTGAAAAGGAAATATGAAATTTTGAAACCAAAGGGTGTAGTGACGTCACAAATGTCGGTTTTACTCGCTAACTGTTGGAGATAAACGAAAAGTGATAAGGACCTTTCGGATAGGAAATTAAATTTCAAAGCTCGCGTGTGCCATCGAAAGTTTGCTATTTCCTACCGTTCTCTTTTTATTTGATATGGAAATATGAAATTTTGAAACCAAAGGGTCTAATGACGTCACTAAAATAGTCGCCATTTTTTAATAGTGCAAAATTTCGAAATCAAAAGTATCTTATATGTAAACCTGGTAAATCAGCTACATCCATGCAAAATTTCATTTAAATCGGACCAGTGGTTCTTGAGTTATTGAGTAACAGACAGACAGACAGAAAGACAGACACACACCATCTCCTTTTTATATATTAGTATGATTGTTAATTCCGAGTAGATTATTATTGAAGTTTTGATCAGCTTGGTTGAAAGAAAGATAATGAGGAATGATAGAAAGCGAAGGGTACCGTGTGGAAATGTTGTGTTACAGGTCTGATGATTGTTATGTGTTTGGATGGACGATAAGAATAGGATGTGATATTAAATGATATGGTAATGAATGATATAAAAATGAAATGTTACAAATTGGATCTCCCTTATGGTAATCAATTACCACCACCCCCGAAACAAGAATCATTACACAACGGGAATTCGTCATGCTTGAAATCAATTTGAATATTAACTAAAACCAAATCTAATATCTTAATTACAATTTTGAATATTGTTGCGTGATGTTAATCGGAGATACGAGATGAACTGGAATAAAGATGACTGATCATGAACCCTTCATTAAAATTATAGCTGGCGTTGCTAATTTCAGGTATGTTGATATCGCCCACAATTAGGCAGTTAGATGTTATAAGACTATCAATATCTTCAACGTAATTAAAGAACATCTCAGCTAATATTTGAAGTGGTGTATACGATGTTTGGTCAACAATATTGGTATTTTCCTACACATCTCTTCCATATCAGTGGGGGTAATTTAATTATTCCAAATGAATATATTCTTCTTCTTATTATTATTAGGAGGCAACATCTGATATCAATGGCCCATTTTGAATGCTTTGTTTCCTTGGTAAAACTTTAGAAGAGGGATTAATGTAGACAACATTTATGAATAATTTACGAGTATGACCCTGAATGTAAAGAGTAATGATTCACAATTTTGCTCGTTATAGATTGAACACTATTTGGATTTATATCCCTTTTTGACTGCTACTGCTAGTCCTCCACATCTAGTCTTCCCAGAAATAAACATATGCCTATCATTTCTCAACATTACATAGCGATCATCGCAAAACTCACTATCCATAATATCGTGACACAAAAAACTCTCTGTTAATGCAACTATATCACAATCACAAGAAATGAGATCACCTTTTGTCCGAGTGTCTGTGTGTGTGATTCGTGTGTGTGTCGCCCCCTAATAAAATCTAAACGGCTGGAGCGATTTCAATGAAACTCGGTAAGATCATAGCACCATTCTGGCCAACCCCGACCGTGCCCTTCAAATTTTATTCGGTCGCACCAATCCAACAATGCGGCTGTGCGAAATATTTCACCAGCATTCAGTATCTCCGAAACTATTACCGATATCACTCTGAAATTTGTACGGTGATAAAGGGCACTACTACAAGTTCACCTATGAGACGTTCAAAAACCTGGTATATACAAAACCAACATGGCGGCCAAGTGAAGTTGAGAAATTTAAATAGACTTTTCTCGCGATTTAACAATCCAAACGTAATGAAACTTGGTACAGCAAATGTTTATACACATTATAATGCACTGACGTCTAAATTAGTTTAATTGTTTACATAACCTCAAAATGGCGGCTGTGCGAAATATTTCACTGGCATTCTATATCTCCGAAACCATTACGATATCACCCTGAAATTTTGTACGGTAATAAAAGGCACTGCTACAAGTTTATCTATGTAACTTTAGAAAACCTGTAAAGTACAAAACGAACATGGCGGCCAAGCGAAGTTGAAACATTTTAATAGACTTTTTTCCTGATTTAACCATCTGAGTGCAATGAAATGTGGGTCAGTAAATGCTTATAGATATTGTAATGCAATGGCATCTGATTTAGTTCAATTGTTTACATACCCTCAAGATGGCGGCTGTTCGAAATTTTAAAATTAAGTTTTAATTTCTTGTGTCGTAATAATGCGATCGAAGTGAAAGTTTGAATAATGAAGCTACGCAATAATTTTCCTTTAATGGTACATAACTCTATGTCCTATACTTATAACAATCCAAAATTGCGAGCATCCGAACTATTTTGATGTTTCTCAATATCTAGGAATCTTTTACAGTAATTAAACTGAAATGTTTTATGTTCATAGAGGCTATGAACATAAGTTAACTTATAGGTCTTTCAGTAGCCTGGTGAGCACAAATCCATCATGGTGGCAACGCGAAGTATAAATATTTAAATGGACGTTTCTCGTGATTTAACCATCCGAGTGCAGTGAAACTTGGCACGTTAAATGCTTATACAAATGCTAATCCACTGGCATCTAATTTATTTCAATTGTTCTCATAACCACAAGATGGCAGCTGAGCGAAATTTAAAATCTCGTTTTTACTTCTCGTGTCCTAATCATGCGATTGAAGTTTGAATACCACACGTACACAATAATCTTCATGTTATAGTACATAAATAAAAATCCATCCTGGCGACCATCTGAAATATTTAGACGGTTCTCAATATCGACGAATCTATCACAACAATCAAACTGAACTTTTGTATGTTGATAGAGGCAATTAACATGAGTAGGATAATGAAAATAGGCTGTATAGTTATTCACGGAACTACACTGGTCAAAACAATTAGGGGATCAGTTGAGATATCTAGGGTCTTACGTATTGTCATTAGCAGAATGACCTAAAATGGTTCGACGTCTTTCTGTCGGTTCTACGTAGTGGAGACAACAACATTACGGCAACCGAGATAGTGGTAATAACAGAAAGTTGCTGCTGCGGGGACGTGTGTTTACTCTACCAAACGAATGGCACAAGCAGTTGCGTTCAGATGATGTAGTGAGCAGGTAGTGCAATGCAACAACAACATGACTTACCGGAAGGTATGGCATGGAGAGCCATAGGAAGGTTGGAAGCGGGACAGACACGAAGGTAGGTGGCTGCAGCTATTGGAGTGTCCCAAAGTGTAATTTCCAGGACCTGGACGTGAATTCAGACAACAGGAAACGTTAAAAGAAGGCAAGGCCAAGGTCGTCCACGGGTAACATCAGCAAGAGATGACCATTATCTTCGGTTAACAGCCCGTCGAGACAGGAGGCTGAATGCAACTCAGCTCCAACGCACCCTCGAAGCGGGAACAGGACGCGCAGTATCAACACAAACAGTCCAAAATCGCCTTCAGGAATGTGGCCTCTACGCACGGAGGCCTATGGTGTGTGTCCCATTAAAACTACGCCACCGTTTAGCCCGCAGAAACTGGGCGGAGGAACATCAGGATTGGCGTCGTAACGAATGGCGCCGGGTTCTGTTCACAGATGCGTCAAGATTTTGTGTTCAGCCGGACAATCATCGTTCCCTCATCTGTAGAGAACGTGGAACTCGGAACAATCCCGCCTAAGTGCAGAAAACAGCACCATATCATGGTGGTGGACGAACGGTGTGGGTAGGTGTCAGGATTGGCGGACGTACGACCTCTATGTCGTTCAGAATGGCGCTATGACTGCTCAGAGGTATCGAGACGATATCCTTCGAGCGTTTGTTGTGCCCTACGCTGGTGGCATAGGCGATGGGTTCATACTGGTGGACGATAGAGCACGTCCCCACAGAGTTGCACTGGTGGACAACATGCTTGACGACGAGGGCATTGAACAAATGGAGTGGCCAGCTTGTTCACTGGACTTAAACCGATTGAGCATGTCTGGGATGCATTTGGCAGACGCATTGCAGCCAGACCAGCACCTTCCACAACGGTTGCCGAGCTGGATATTGCACTCATGGAAGAATGGCCAAATATCCCTCAAGAGCTGATTGATAACCTCATACTGTCCATGCCACGCAGGTGTGCAACTGTCCTGGCCGTCCGAGGTGATCACACACCATATTAGAGGGCAACGAGAATAACTTTTCCACTTTTCCACTTTTCCCCATGTTGTCTCGCTCTAAGTAAACGCCATGTAAACCTCCAGTAAAGAGTTGAGACAGCACAATATCGTACTGTAACACACACAGATTACAATTGTAACCGAACTCTGAATAAAAGACGTTACCATATGTATCTTGTGTATGATATCTCCCCTGATCCCCTAATTGTTTTGACCAGTGTACTTGTTAACAAATACGACAGTTTTTGTCCTAAGGCCCCGAAAATGTTGATAGTAAATGGACAATTATTTTCTAAACACTACTGTAGTATACAATTATAAATACAAAAAAGAAAAAAGTAATGCTATATATGTTAGATATAAATCAATAATGCATCATCATCATATTCTAAAGGCTAATGCCTTGTCGATGCAACCACACTCTTCTGTCGTTGGAAGTTCGTTTCAGTTCCCTGTAATTCTATTCTTGATGTCTTCCAAATACTTCGTCCTTTCTTTCCCAGCATTTTCCCTTCAAGAATGTTAACGATGAAAGTGTTGTGTCTGATGACAAGTCCAATAGATTTTCTTTTTCTTTTTCCCATTTCCATCATTAATCTTCTCTCTTCTTTGACTTTCCTTAAGACTTCCAGGTTGGTTTTTCACACGGTGAAACCGAATTGAAAGAAATTTGGTGCAGAGGTAGCACTAGCAAAGAGCACCTCAGTGTCATGTTTTATATTGCCGCCATCTTGATGGAAACGTAATGGTGGCCACCCAAATGTTAAAAGATTGAATCAAATTACGACCAACCTAATCATCTTATCTCTACCAAATTTTGCAACATTATACCTTTATGTATAAAACACCTTTTGACCAACCTACAAGGTCATCATTTCAATAATTTGCGGATGGCGGCCATGTATGTGCGCAAATTGATTCCCCCTATCTTTTCAAACACGGTGAAACCGAATTTAACGAAATTTGGTACAGAGGTAACACTACCAAAGGGCACCTCAGTGTCTTATTTTATATTGCCACCATCTTGACGGAAACGTAATGGTGGCCACCCAAATGTAAAAAGCTTAAATCAAATTACGACCAAGCTAATCATCTGATCTCTACCAAACTTTGAAACAACATACCTTCATGCGAGGAGCGTTCTTTGACCAAGCTACAAGGTCATCAGTACAATAGTTTGCATATGGCGGCCATGTATGTGTGCAAATGGATTCATCATATCAATTCAAACACGGTGAAACCGAATTGAATTAAATGTTTTACAGAGGGAGCACTAGCAAAGGGCACCTCATAATCATTTTAGCCTATTTTCATTTTATGAAAAAAAAAATAGGCTTATGAGATCACCTTTTGTCCGTGTGTGTGTGGGATGGTGTGTGTGTGTTTCCCCCTAATAACGTCTAAACGGCTAGAGCGACTACAATGAAACTCGGTAAGATCATAGCATTATTTTGGCCAACCTTGATCGTGCCCTTCAAATTTTATTGTGTCTCACCAATCCAGCATGGCTGCTGTGCGAAATATTTCACCAGCATTCAGTATCTCCGAAACTATTACCGATATCACTCTGAAATTGTGTACGGAGATAAACGGCACTACTAAAATTTCACCTATGAGACTTTCAAAAACCTGGTAACTACAAAACCAACATGGCGGTCAAGCGAATTTGAAACTTTTAAATAGACTTTTCTCGCGATTTAACCATCCAAACATAATGAAACTTGGTACAACAAATGTTTATACACATTGTCTTGCACTGGAGTCTAATATCGTTCAATTGCTTGCATAACCTCAAAATGGCGGCTGTGCGAAATATTTCACTGACATTATATATCTCCGAAACTATTACAGATATCACCCTGAAATTTTGTACGGGGATAAAGGGTACTGATGCAAGTTTATCTATGTAACTTTCATAAACCTGTAAAGTGCAAAACGAACATGGCGGCCAAGCGAATTTGAAACATTTTAATAGACTTTTCTCGTGATTTAACTCTCTGAGCGCAGTGAAATGTGGTACAGTAAATGATTATACATATTGTAATGCACTGGCATCAAATTTAGTTCAATTGTTTACATAACCTCAAGATGGCAGCAGTGGGAAATTTTAAAATTAAGTTTATATTTCTTGTGCAGTAATCATGCGATGGAAGTAAAAGTTTGAATAATGAACCTACTCGATAATTGTCCTTGAATGGTACATAACTGAATGGCCTATACATATAACAATCCAAAATGGTGAGCATCCGAAATATTTAGACAGTTCTCAATATCTAAGAATCTTTACAGCAATCAAACTGATTTTTTATATTCATCTATAGGACATTAAGTAATCTGGTGAGCACAAATCCAACATGGCGGCGGCGCGAAGTATAAATATATAAATGTCATTTCTCGCGATTTAACTATCCGAGTGCAGTGTAACGATGCACGTTAAATGCTTATACAAATGTTAATCCACTGGCATCTAATTTATTTCAATTGTTTGCATAACCACAAGATGGCAGCTGTGCTAAATTTTAAAATCTCGTTTTTACTTCTTGTGTTCTAATCATGCGATTGAAGTTTCAATTCCACACGTACACAATAATCTTAATGTAATAGTACATAAATATAAATCCATTCTGGCGACCATCTGAAATATTTAGACAGTTCTCAATATCTACGAATTTATCACAACCCTCGAACTGAAATTTTGTATATTGATAGAGGCAATTAACATGAGTAGGATATATGAAAATAGGCTATATATTTCTTCACGGAACTACTTGTTAATAATATCCGTATAGCACGTTGTATTTCAGCAAGCTACTACAACCAACATTCAATTATAATCCTTGAAAAGGACAAAGAGTTATAACAATACCCATGCATTTAGGAGAAAGTAGGCTATATGTTCTTTACTGAACATCTTGTTTATATTGGTTTTAATTTCTTGCATATTTTTCCGAACTACCATTACTTTCGTTTTCCGTTTGTTCACTTTAAATTTCTATAGTTAAAGTGTGTCTGATAGGACTTGCATACCAAAGTATTAAATGGAGCCATCGAGTAATTGAAGAAATTTCTGTGCCAGTACATCGAGATCACAGCTTACTTAGGTCCTCATTAGTACTGATGACATGAATAGGACTTCCTTCTACTTTCCTAGTGTTTTCAACATTAAGTTCCCAGCCTGGAGGACTACCCTGCAACTACAGCAGAATAGTAAAAGAGAAGATGAAGCAAATAAATCGCGTGGAAACTTACGATTTATGTAGCCAGAGGGAAGAAAGAATGCACGAAATATTAATAATATTCCGTGTGTAATAGGAAGTGGCGGTTCACGAGACAAATGATATATATGGAGCGCACAATGTTAGAAGTAGGAGCACATACATACAACCTTTAGGTTCTTTTGTAGTCTGGTGGGTTAGGGCCAACGACCGGGTAAATGATGACCTTATGTTCAGAAATGAAATCCTCCAGTTAGATCTTTTCTCTACCAGTTAGTAGCTGTAGGAAGGGAAGGGTATAAAAGGAGATTGAGTGGAATGTAGATATTTTAAGATAATAGTTAAACTGGTGAATCAGTGATTGTTTAGTTTAAAGCATAGTCTGCTCCTGTCTTTACAACCTTGACAATCGGTCATAAGATAAGTGATAAAGCTGTATTCACAGGCTCTAGTGCTGTCTGCCTGATCATGGACATCTCTACGTCAATTCTGAGGAATTGTTGCCAATTCAGGCTTTATAAAAATTCACCAACTAGTCAAAAGACATTACATTCGTATGTTTTAAAGATATAAATTTTTATTTTGCCACTAATGGGAGTTCCAATATTCGCTAAATTCCTATGTGTTGTTGTTTAGTCTCTAGTCTTTTGACTGGTTTGACGCAGCTGTCCATGCCTCCCTGTCCTGAGCTAATCGTTTCTTCTCTATATAGTTACCACACCTTACATCCAAGGCAATCTGTTTAACATATTCTAACCTTCGTTTACCTCTACAATTCTTGTTCTCGACCATTCCTTCCATAACTAAGTTTGCTATTCCCACCTAAGCAATGCTAACTTTAAAATATTTTGGTGCCAAATATTTCAGAAAGGTCGCTAGGTCTAACGATAAAGACACTAAATTGGGTGTCCGCCATTTTTTGCAGACTGAGAATAGGTCATGCAAGATCCACCCACTCGTAGCTAATGAATTGGTACCTTTTGTACCTGTAGGGCCGTAATTCACCATGGCCCACATTTTAACTGAGTGTGTGGATCTTGCTGATCTAAGAAGAAACCTTGGTTTTCAGAATACACTCGATCGCGCCATCCGCATTGCCTTCTAGAATCCATTAGGGTGAACAATCTAAAATTTCTAGTACTATTTGATCCATAAGACATGTCCTCTTTTAATTTGAAATTCTGACATTAGTATTCCGTACAGTTTTTGTTTTTTTTTTTCAAGCGAATTGACCACTTAGGATCACGCAACAACTTTGTTTTTTATTTTCCTTTGCCTGGAGTTTCGTCTGTCTCCAGGCGCGGATCTAGAGTTTGGCTTTGGTGGGGGGGGGGGGGGGCGGTGGTCAGAGAATGGAAATTGTTAAGAACAATGGTATCACTAAAACGCTCTCACAAAATAACCAAACGTACAAAACCAGACTATTTTTTTTGCAAGCTACATGGATAGAAATTTGATGCGTTTAGCGCACCAGCGCACCAAAAATATTCGTACAAATTCATCGGCGTGTTTTGCGACTTTTACATCGAGCTTCGAGAAAAGTATCAAGGTGCGTTACAGTTTCGGCAAGTCGAGTTGGAAAGGGAGAAAGTCACAGCTTTAATTGCCAACCAAGCTTGCAGTTTGGACGTCGGCAAATACATCGATTCGGTAATCACAAGGTTTGCTAAACAAAATAGACGAGTTGATTTTGTTATAGAAATAATAGTTTTTATATAACAGGTATGAAGTTGTAAAAATATATACAGTTGTAACAGAACATAATAATTGCAATAAAGATATTTTCAGTATTGAATAGAATAAAAAAAACTGTTTTTCAGTTAAAATTCGTTAAGTTTTATTTGTCTGGTTATTGTGTTTTCGTTTTTTGAATTTGCAAAAAAAATTGGTTTCCGTTTGGGGGGGGGGGGTCATGACCCCCGTGCCGCCCCCCCCCTCCCCCCCCCCCCCTGAATCCGCACCTGTCTGTCTCCAATATTCCTTCATGCATTCACTGGCGTGTTTCCTTTGATCTTCTGTCCAAGTTCGTCCACTTCTCTTAGGTCTTCCTGCATTTTGAAACCCTTCCAGATTATTCACTTGACCCTTAAATTCATTTATTTGTAGCATTTGAGGCTCTGAGATGTTCAACTTTTCTAAATCTTTCCTAACTTCCTTAATTTTTTCGTTATTATAATGATTTATTTTTGTTTTATTAATGTTATTCTGTTTTAATTTTTAGGGAGCCACCTCTAAATTTTAATTAACTAGGAACCCGCTCCGGCTTCGCTCGGTATCATAAACGGTTTACCCAGCGTAACCTTAAAAGGCGCACGGACGGCAGGTTTATCTTCGACTCAATTCACTGAAATAGTTACTGCTTAGCTTAATTTGGTCATAAATAAATATTCTTATACAGAAACCTTCCACGAGAAATCCTTTACAGAATGGTGAAAACCGCAACAAAATCCATCCAGTGGTTCTTGAGATTACCCGTTACATCCAAGAATCGGGGACTTAGTGTTATACCATGTAGAGATTTGTATTTTGAAACTGTTATGGCGGGGGCACATGACCATGCTGCTCCGCCCCTTAAAGCAACAACATTAACCATCGTCATTAATATGGATAGTTAATATGGACATCAAATTGGCAGGTGAAAAACTAAAGGAAGTAGGAGACTTCTGTTACTTAGGAAGCAAAATAACCAGTGATAGACGTAGCAAAGAGGATATAAAAAGTAGGTTAGCTCAGGCAAGGAAAGCATTTCTACAGAAAAGGTATCTGTTGACATCGAATATAGATTTAGGTATTAGGAAGTCATTTTTGAAGGCCTTTGTCTGGAGCGTGGCACTCTATGGAAGTGAAACTTGGACTATTGGTGCAGCAGAAAAGAGGAGAATTGAAGCGTTTGAAATGTGATGTTACGGGAGAATGATGAAGAACAGATGGGTAGATAGGGTTACAAACGAAGAGGTATTAAGACGAGCGGGAGAGGAGAGATGTTTCTGGCGACTGCTAATGAAGAGAAGAGATAGGTTGGTAGGATACGTACTAAGACACCCAGGAATAGCAAGCTTAGTTATGGAAGGAAGGGTTGAGGAAAAGAACTGTAGGGGTAGACCAAGGTTAGAATATGTTAAACAGATTGTCTCGGATGTAGGGTGTGGTAGCTATGTAGAGATGAAACGATTAGCTCAGGACAGGGAGGCATGGATTGCTGCATCAAACCAGTCAAAAGACTGAAGACGCAAACAACAACAACAACAACAACATATGTTTAAAATGACTGTAATTGAATGTTGAATAATATCTTAGTTCTCTGTGGAGTACTAAATAAATTACAAGATAGCGAATTAATTGAAATACATATCGATATAAAACTGCGTTAATTACCTAACGTCTGCCAACCTTACACCACATGCTCTTATAACGGCATTTCATCCAGTTTGCCCATTATAATTCCAGCACAATAAACTAATTAATTAGTTGCTCCAATGTATAATAAAACTCGTTATTGACTCAAGCACATTACTTTGTTACTGAGTAGATTGAAAGGAGACAAAAGATATGCTTTGTCCAATGTACTTCTCTCTCTATATTTATTTTTCTCTGTTGTCCAGTTGGAAAAAAGGAAGCTTGTAGTTTAACGTGACCAGTTGGATGAGAGTTTCCACACAATATAGCCAGAGAGAAATATGTTCAAATGACACACACAGACTTGACCACGATATTAAAATAAATATTCGTTTTCCCCCCATTTGCAAACTTAAAATATTAACTCTCATATATTTTTAGCAAAATATTTTTAGGACTCGGAATCTATCTGTGATTAGCGTAGACACGGTGGATGCGATGGCAACATGTATTCTCGTCTAGTTCAGTAGAGACATCTATATGTTGCTATAAGAACTACTGACTAATATTGAAAGTTAGTTCGCCTATCTGACGCAAGATAGTACGAACTTCAAGTGACTTTTAAGTCACTAAAGTTACTAAAAGTCGATCAAAATGTCATTTTCTTTCTTCTAGCGTCTCCGATTGTCTTTTTAAATTTTGAAAATAGTGTTTCCGTCATATCAATTTAGTGTAAAAAAATAACTAAAAAGTTACTGGATTAAAATTCTTCGAACGTGTTATTTGAAGTACGGGAGTATGGTTAACAAGACAACAAGGCTCTCAAAATAGGCCTTTCCTATGAATTACTATTGCCTTCTAGATTCCAGCAATATGAGGCTTTGACATGAGCAACGCCTGCAAGATTCCTATAATAGGAGACTTTGCTTATAGTATTGGCTTCTATATTCCTATAATAGGAGGCTTCAACATGAGCATTGCCATCTAGATTTCTATAATAGGAGGCTTTGACATGAGCATTGCCTTCTAGATTCCAATAATAGGAGGCGTTGACATGAGCATTGCCTACTAGATTCCTATAATAGGAAGCTTTGACATGTGCATTGCCTTCTAGATTCCTATAATAGGAGGCTTTGACATGAGCATTGCCTACTAAATTCCTATAATAGGAGGCCTTGACATGTGCATTGCCTTCTAGATTCCTATAATAGGAGGCTTTGACATGAGCATTGCCTTCTAGATTCCTATAATAGGAGGCTTTGACATGAGCATTGCCTTCTAGAATCCTATAATAGGAGGCTTTGACATGAGCATTGCCTTCTAGATTCCTATAATAGGAGGCTTTGACATGAGCATTGCCTTCTAGATTTCTATAATAGGAGGCTTTGACATGAGCATTGCCTTCTAGATTTATCTAATAGGAGGCTTTGGCATGTGCATTGCCTTCTAGATTCCTAAAAATATGGGGCTTTTCTAATAGTTTTGCCTTCCAGATTCCTATAATAGGAGGTTTTGGTATGAGCATTGCCGTCTAGATTTCTATAATACGGGGCTTTGCCAATAGTATTGTCTTCTAGATTCCTATAATAGGAGGCTTTGCTACAAGTATTGCTTTCTAGATTTCTAAAATATGAGGGTATAACTTGAGCATTGCCTTCTAGATTTCCATAATAGGAGGATTTGACATGAGAAACGCCGGCTAGATTCCAGTAATAGGAGGCTTTGAACAAGCGGATCTGGTAGCTGTGTTCCTATTTAGTAGGCAGTGCACTAACAGAAAAACATTGCCTGAAGGGATTGTTATTTGCTCTCAACTTTAACTGACGTGACCTATGTTATAAACATTTGCATGGCAAGGCCTTGTGTAAAGCAGTAAGCAATGATTGGACGTGTCTGCTACAAAACTACGCTAAAGCGTTATCTGTTATTTCAGAGGTCTGTATGGACTGAAATTCATTTGCATGAGAGTACTGGACCCTTTTAATTTCTCCTTGTTCCAACACGCTTCACTTTGAATGTTTCATAGGCTAATATGGTAAACGTTACATAATAATAACATGCGTAGAGCTTTGTGGAAACCAGATTACAAAGCTAGGGGCCACGCCTCATAAAACACGTGCGAGTTAAAGAATTCACTTACGCTAAAACACACACAAACGCACGCGCGCTGCAATTAATTTATTTTAAAATACGAGGGTTAAGTCAATAGCCACGGACCGGGGTAATTCAGTGCTATAACACACTAATTCCTGGTATGGTTTCGAACCTCAGTGCGGGTGGTAACTTACTTGAAATGGTTTTCTGTATTTCAACACCACGAAAAATGTGTAATACATTATAGTTTAACCATTAGAAATTGCCATAATTTTAATTTAAACTTGCGCTACTGAACTCTTAAATATGGGTACACTACCAATGCTATTTTTTGTCGTGTGGCCTTCAGTGAGGCCGAGTGCAGGTCTTTCTAGTCGACGCCTGTGGGCGACCTTCGCGTCGGGATGAGAGATGGAATGGAAGAAGTTGAATGAAACTGAGCAAGGATGTGGAAGGAAGTGGCCGTGGCCTGTCAGAAGGTATCGTCCCGGCATTTGCCTGGTGTTGAAAATGGTAAACCACAGAAAACCATTTCAAGGACGGCCCACGGTGGGGCTCGAACCCACGCGTCTACCGAGTCAGCAGAGAGCTTGGCCTCATGACCTAACGCTGCGCTTTAGCGAGCGTAGCCAATGCTGTCGCTAACAATGAGATAATCATCATGTGTGGAAAGATTTAACTTCAGTTTTCTCAGTTCAATTTCTTTAAAATGTTAGTTCCTTTTTCTAGGCGAGTATTTATCACTGAGCTGTGAAATTATCACAAAATTTTTCTAATAGTGGTTAATACTTTAATGTAGAAGTTTCCTTGTTTAAAGTAAAACTGTTTGGGTTTGAGCTGTTGTTTTCTGTATAGAGTAATTATAGATTTTGACAGTTATAAAAATATTTCTGACTCCCCTGAAGTCCAATATAACAAGTAGTTTCGTGAAGAACTATACAGCCTATTTTCATATATCCTACTTATGTTAACTGCCATATCAAAATACAAAATTTCAGTTTGATTGCTGTAATACAGTAGATTCGTAGATATTGAGAACCGACTAAATATTTCGGATGGTCGCCATGTTGGATTTTATATATGTAGGTCCTAGAGTTATGTACTGTTACATGAAGATTATTGTGTACGTGTAGCATTCTAACTTCAATCGCATGATTAGGACACAAGAAGTAAAAACGAGATTTTAAAATTTCGCACAGATGCCGTCTTGTGGTTATGGAAACAATTGAAATAAATTAGATGCCAGTGGATTAACATTCGTGTAAGGATTTACTGTACCAAGTTTCACTGCACTCGGATGGTTAAATTGCGAGAAACTTCCATGTGAATATTTATAATTCACGTCGCCGCCATGTTGGATTTGTGATCACCAGGTTATTTAAAGTCCTATAGGTGAACTTAAGTTCATAGACCCTATGAACATAAAAAATCAGTTTGATTGCTATAATAGATTCGTAGATATTCAGAGCCGTCTAAATATTTCGGATAGTCGCCATGTTGGATGGTTAAATGTATAGGCCATAGAGTCATGTACTATTAAAGGAAAATTATTGCGTAGGTTCATTATTCAAACTTTCATTTCGATCGCATGATTACGACACAAGAAATAAAAACTTAATTTTAAAATTCGCACAGCCGCCATCTTGAGGATATGTAAACAATTGAACTAAATTAGATACCGGTGCATTGCAATGTGTATAAACATTTCCTGTACCAGATTTCATTGCGTTTGGAACATTAAATCGCGAGAAAGGTCTATTTAAAATTTTCAAATTCGCTTGTCCGCCATGTTCGTTTTGTAGTTAACCGGTTTTTGAAAGTCTTATAGATGAACTTCCAGTCGTGCCCTTTATCTCCGTACAAAATTTCAGGGTGATACCGCTAATAGTTTCAGAGATATAGAATGCCGGTGAAATATTTCACACAGCCGCCATCACGTGGTTATGTAAACAATTGATCGAAGTTAGATGTCGGTGCATTACAATGTGTATAACCATTTTATACTGTACCAAGTTTTATTGCGTTTGGTTGGTTTAATCGCGAGAAACGTCTATTTAAAAGTCGCAAATTCGCGTGGCTGCCATGTTGGTTTTGTAGTTACCAGTTTTTCAAAAGTCACATAGGTGAACTTCTAGTAGTTCCCTTTATCACCGTAAAAAATTACAGGGTGATATCGGGAATAGTTTCGGAGATATTGAATGCTGGTGAAATATTTCGCACAGCCGCCATTTTGGATTGGTGAGACGTAACAAAATTTGAAGGGCACGGTCGGGGTCGTCCGGAATATTGCTATGAACTTACCGAGTTTCATTGAAATCACTAAAGCCATTTAGAAGTTATTAGGAGGGACACCCACACACACCTCACACACACACATACGCACACACACACGGACAAAAGGTGATCTCATAAGCCTTTTTTTTTTTTTTCAAAATTGAAAATAGGCTAAAAATCGCTACATAAATATGTCAAGTAAGGTTTGAATGTGACATAAATTTCATCATATCCTTATCTGATTATGAGGAAAAGGAACATGAATTAAGCAAATTAACATTGGTAATATAGGCGACACCGTATCCCCTTAACCCTTTATAGGGAAGAATAGTACAGTAGAAAATATATTTTATTTGTATTTATTTACACATAATTATTTTAGCATAATTATAATTATTATTAATTTTAATTTTTGTTTTCATTAACATTTTAATGCTCATAATTACTTTTATAATTTTACAATTAAGATGGTAAAATTATTAGAAATTTCATTTTTATAAGCTTATTGATTTTCAAAATTTAGAGGCATATTAAGCATTATTAAACAATTAACAAGTAGTTCCGTGAAGAACAAAATAGCCTATTTTCATATATCATACTAATATCAATTGCCTCTATCAACATACAAATTGTCAGTTTGATTGCTGTAGTAGATTAATAGATATTGAGAACGGTCTAAATATTTCGGATGGTCCCCATGTTGGATTTTAATATATGTAGGCCATAGAGTTATGTACTATTAGATGATGATTATTGTGTACGTTCATTATGCAAATGTTGATATCGATCCCATGATTAGAAGACAAGAAATAAAAACTTAATTTTCGAAATTCGTACAGCCGCCATCCTGAGGTTACGTAAACAATTGAACTAAATTAGATACCAGTGCATTACAATGTGTATAAACATTTCCTGTACGAAGTTTCATTGTGTTTGAATAATTAAATCGCGAGAAAAGTCTATTTAAAACTTTCAACTTTGCTTGGCCGCCATGTTCGTTTTGTAGTTAACCGGTTTTTGAATGCCTCATAGATTAACTTCCAGTAGTGCCCTTTATCTCCGTACAAAATTTCATGGTGATACCGGTAATAGTTTCAGAGATATAGAATGCCTGTGAAATATTTCGCACAGCCGCCATCTTGAGGTTATGTAAACAATTGAACGAAGTTAGATGTCGGTGCATTACAATTTGTATAAACATTACTGTACCAAGTTTCATTGCGATTGGTTGGCTAAATCGCGAGAAAAGTCTATTTAGGCTAAACGTCGCAATTTTGCTTTGCCGCCATGTTGGTTTTGTAGTTACCAGATTTTCAAAAGACACATAGGTGAACTTCTAGTATTTCCTCTTATCACCGTGCAAAATTCCAAGGTGATATCGGTAATAGTTTCGGAGGTATTGAATGCTGGTGAAATACTTCGCACAGCCGCCATGTTGGATTGGTGAGAGATAACAAAATTTGAAGGGAACGGTCGGGGTTGCACGGAATAGTGCTATGAACTTACCGAGTTGCATTGAAATCGCTCCTGCCGTTTATATGTTATTAGGGGGGCACACACCATCACACCCACCATCACACATACACGCACACACAGACAGACACACGGACAAAAGGTGATCTCAGAAGCCTATTTTTCATAAATGAAAATAGGCTAAAAATAGTAAATTAAAATTGAAAATTACAGAAAACGACGACAATAAAAATTTAAATTTAAAATGCCTTATATTTATTACGGTACCTTTTTTATTTTTTACTTTTTTTTATTAAGGAGGTCAAGGAGATGAACTAATCATATTTGGTTTACAGAAACATTAACACTTCCACAAGAATTAGTTGAAATATGAGTGAAAGATTCAACCATCTGCATCTTTGACAACATAAATTGTCCTTTTGGTAGGTGGTTAATATACTGACTATTAACCTAGGCGAAACGTCCGAAAAAACTGTGACAAGGGGTGCTGCTGCTTCATGACAACATACGTCCCCATACTGCATAGGTCGTAGCGAAGAAGGTACGCCAACTCAAGTGGGAGACATTGGAGCTTCCGTCCTATAGTCCTGATCTCTCCCCATGCGATTACCACGCCTTCGGTCCCTTATAAAAGGCCATGAAGGGTCGATGATTCCCGTTGGACGAGGATGTGCAGCAGGACACAGTGGTTTACCATACGGGGGTTCTTCAACCTGGTAATAATACTAATATCGTATTGCCTCGGATGCCGGGTGCAACCTTTGTTAGTTTACGCCCAGCGGGCAGCTTGCATGTCTAATTCTGTTATTTCTTGGAACGCTATGAAAGTCAAGGAGGTTGGATATCATAGCTCCTTGACATTATAGCGCTTTCTAGTAAAGAAAGTAGGAACTGTTGGAGGAAAATCCCGAGATTAATTTTGCCTTTATGAACACGGCCTAATGAATTCAAATGGGTTCTTTAACATGCCAACAGCGTATGACATGCGTGCCATGACTTTTGTCGCCTTTCAAAAATCACTTACCACGGCCAGGAGCGAACCTGCAAGCTTGGGGTTGGCAGACCGACACGATAACCACTCACCCACTGTGGCAACCTGCTACGTCACTGGGATGAAAGCCTCAATGCTCATACCGATTCAGAACTGTACGACCCTCAAACGGAATCTTTTTTATCACGCCTTATAATAGTAGTAGCAGCAGTAGTCAAACTACTCGAGCTCCATGTTCCATCAAAATAAAATATATATAATGTGATTAGAACTTGGAAATTCTTCGATAAAATTGGCCTCTAGGGACCTTATCTTTTACAGACCGTCCATCCTGAGTGCCCACCACTCACTACTCGACCAGATAATTAAATTTGCAAGAGCTGCTGCCACTCAGTATTGATCAATTATCGAACCGTTATAATCTCTCAGGTCTGTTTACAGAAGAAATGGTTTGCCATTAATAGTTGATTAGCAGAGAAGTGAAGGTAATCAATGAAACGCCAGTGCGCATGTCACATCTTGGAAGACGCTGTCAGAATCCCTGAGGCTATTGATCACTTTACCCACTCCTCCCTCTTCCTACTGGAGCACGTGTGACAGACAGCCAAGGTATTGTCATATAAGCTGGAAATCAAGAAGGTGTATCTCAATGTTGGTGCTGTTTTCATAAATTTTCTGGGAAGACTGGAGTAATATTAATAACAATAATTCGGAGAAACAGAACGATTTCCAAAACTCAGTAATTCTTCTAGGTTTGTGCCGTGTCTTGTGTGGGGTTTCGCCTAGGACACCAAACTGGCTCATCGGCGGGCTCTTGGTGTCCCCGCCCGGACACCCACTGGAGTAATGAACTGCGCGCTACCTCCCTTTGTATAGAGTGCAACTGCACTACTTTACTGCGAGAACTAAAAGCTCAAGCAGCCTCAACCTCCCTAAGAAGGCTTCCAAAAAAGATGGTATATTGGCTTTCACGGCCAGTGAATTAAAACTCAGCAATTCTTCTAGGTTTGTGCCGTGTCTTGTGTGGGGTTTCGCCTAGGACACCAAGCTGGCTCATCGGCGGGCTCTTGGTGTCCCCGCCCGGACACCCACTGGAGTAGCGAACTGCGCGCCACCTCCCTTTATATAAGGTGCAACTGCACCACTTGACTGCGAGAACTAAAAGCTCAAGCAGCCTCAACCTCCCTATGAAGGCTTCCAAAAAGATGGTATATTGGCTTTCACGGCCTGTGATTTCTTTTCGCGATTAAGGACGAAGTTGTGTGCACTAAGAATATTATGAACGCCACTTTCTTGGGAAGGATACGTCGGACTAATGCCGTCCGTGCATCAGAGCCAGGACCACCGAGAGGATTTAATCGCGCCCCCCCCCCCCCCCTATACAATTTTCTTCTCGGGCCCCTCTTGAAATTCTTTTCAATATTACTATCCACTTCTAGCTCTTATGGAAACACAATGTCATTTTGAGAAAAGCTTCTGATGCACATTTATAATTTTAGAAAACCATACAAATCTTATTTCATAGAAACCATTTAGTATTTATGTTATGAAATATATTTTGCAAAGTGCACAACACAATTTTGGATTTTTATACTGTTAACATGCACAGGGAAATATTTTGAAATTCTGTAAGTCTTCACTTTAATTACCAGCACGTAATGATTAAAGGAGCATTTTAAAACTCCGCATTAGTTTGATTGCAGATTCAACACTAGATTGTAGTACATTATTCCTACATAGTTATAACTAGAGCTCGGATTTTTGGGTGCAAAAAATCGAGAAATTATTAATTTTTTATGTATTAAAAATACCTGAAATATGTGACAAAAAAGTAAAAATATTTCATTATAATTTAGTTTGTTAATGTGATTTTAAACAATATGCAGTACCCATGAATGCAATTTATTCTATGTCTCACTGACTGCTGAAGCATTACAATACACAACGAGATACATCTTCAGGTTGTCCATCACAAATGACCGATGATTATCGCGAAACACTTGTTCTTAAGGCGCAAAACTGCGGCTATAACTTTCTTGCCCTTGAGGTATTGTGTAACTTGAGATCGCTGTTCAGCCTTGATTGCATTCCCACATGGTTGGCAGAACAGAACGCCCCCATCAGGAGTAAAATTATCTTTAATTTCTGCAACAGATGATATCTTGTAGTTGTTTTTAATTTAGGCATCGTAGAACTACCTTACACAGAAATGAACTGCATGTGAGTGACACTGGTTCCAGGTAGCTGGGGGAGGTCTAGCACGTGGTGCAATATGGCTATGGATAAGGAAATCCCCGGCTTTCACAGTGAGTGGCATGGGGCGACAAGTTAAGAATAACACATTTGCAAGCTGACATACACTCTGCATAAAGATTAGATAGCTCACAGGTGAAGTAACACAGAACAAAAATGCAATATACTGAATGATCTAGCATACTGATTTAAAAATGTAAATATTATGTCTTTTTATGTGCTAATAAGTGAAAAGAAGGAATTTATGTATTTATAGAAAAATGCTTAAAATATGTATTTACATAGAAAAATATTTATTTACCTAAAAGTCCTAGCCCTAGTTATAACTCGTAACTCACAGTCATATATAGAATTTAATACTCTTCTGGGGGTAGAATAAGGTCCGTTAAAACATTTTTTTATAATTTTCAGAGTCGAGGAACTTATTTTACCAAATGCTGGTTTCTGCCAATACTTTCGCACTGTCATATTTGCCTGTGAAGTGTTTTTCTGCCACATTTCTCTTTATAATTAAAAGATGGTAACATGAGATATCTTCTGCAGAACTGTAGACAAGTCGACATCCTTATTCTGCAAAGTCTCAGACAGGTTGTAAGTTATAGACAACATTTTATAATACGCTAAGCTCATCTGACAAGAAACTCAAGCTTCTGAACCAGAAGGAGTTAGAAGGTGCGTTTTGTACCAAATCGTCACAATAGTACCGGAAAATATTGCATTTCTTGAAAATTCGACGGAAATATATTTATTTGTTTAAGAAGAATGTTTAAACAAATAAACAAGACGATAAACCCTGGAAGAACTTAAGTCGCGTCCAGCCCGCATAACACTAGAGACCATTGTGCATTGAAAATAATATTCAAACGGAATTACCAGCAGCCGTACCGACAGTACTGGCTGGCTACGCTGGCTAAAGCGCAGTGTTAGGTCATGGGGCCAAGCTCTCTGCTGACTCGGTAGACGCGTGGGTTCGAGCCCCACCGTCGGCCGTCCTTGAAATGGTTTTCCGTGGTTTCCCATTTTCAACACCAGGCAAATGCTGGGACGGTACCTCTGAGAGGCCACGGCCGCTTCCTTCCACATCCTTCCCCAATTTCATTCACCTTAATCAATTCCATCTCTCATCCCGACGCGCAGGTCGCCCACGGGCGTCGAATAGAAAGACCTGCACTAGGTTGGTCTCATAAATATTGACTATTTGTTGAAAAAGTGTGTTGAACCAAATAATCATATTTATAGAAGCCCGCATAACAGTAAAGCCGGGCGGGTGCTTGGTTAATGGACATGCGAGATTTCTCGCTCAGGTCCCCTAGTTTCACATAATACAAAAGTAGCTACAATAAACTGAAACAAAAGCGGCTTCGGTGGCGTAGTCGGTAGCATGCTGAGCTTCTATGCCCAAGATAGCGGGTTCAAACCCTGCCGAAGCCGTCGGAATTTTTAAGAGCGTTAAAAATCCCTCAGTATGCCTTCCTTCGGAGGGGAAGTAAAGCCGGTGGTCCCATGTCATAGATTTATGGCATGTTAATGAACCTTCCACTAATTGCACCTGTGTGAAGCTAAATTGGATAGGTTAAGAATGTAAACAACGCTCTTAGGTTTCTACGTTCGTTGCCGAGAGACGACTGCGGTGGCATCTAGTAGCTAAGTTCTGAACTTGGCCTAGTAGTCGTTGATGGTGGCGCTTGGCGACAAAAGTAGGAACTATTTGAAAAATTCTAAGTTGCAGTACTTAAATTTAAAAAAGAACAGATAACATACACTAATACAGTCATCACAATTAACACCGGTTATCAGACAGATTCTACACACACCCAAAATACACGGGGCTACATGACCGCGTTGTCGCAGCCCCTAAACTTAAGAACCAACCAACAAACTGAAACTAACGGGCCCTCATTGCTTACGGGCCCTATGCATTTGCCCCCTCCCGGCGGCCCTGATCAGAGCTACTGAAGCCATCCAGCACATCACGAGAGGATGCCAATCGCTTGCTCTCACAGAATACTTGGAGCGGCATAACAACGTAGCAAAAATAGTCCATCAAGCTTTTGCGCGGCGATAAGGTTTTGTTGAGAAGGAAGTCCCATATTATAAATGCAGACCAGATCAGGTTCTGAGTAATGACAAAGCCAGGATATTGTGGGATTCAACTACAATAACTGGTCGTTCTGTAGAAGCCAACAGGCCAGACCTTGAGATATTTGATAAGGAAGCACACAAGGCGACCATCATCGAAGTACAGTAAAACTTCGTTTAACCGTCACTCTTTAAACCGTCAGTTTCTGTTAACCGGCATTGCTGTAATAGCATAATAATACTATAATAACAAAGTGCTTTAATGTGCAGTGACGTGTTCGCTTTGTTTACTTACTCTATTTTAGTGGCAAATGAGTGTATCTCCCCACCATACTGTTGAAACCACGACGAAAACCAAACTATTAGCCACTCAGAGGCTGAAACAATGCTGTCCAAGTGTATAGAATGGTTTGAAAGTCAAGAAGAGGCCAATGCAACGCAGACACTACTGCTCCGAAAAATACGAAATATTGCTGCGGTGAAAGCTCGAGCATCAAAGAGGCAGAAGGAAATGACTGACTATTTTCACGCTACATGAACTATTTCACCTGTAAGTTTATATTACTGTACTGTACATTATTTTGCCACATTTGTAGCTACTGTACGGATGTCTTTATCATGTAATAAATAGATTTATTTGCTATTACAATCGTGTTTGGTTTCTTTTCGCTCCGAAATATATTACATTACTGTGAGACTGATATCTCTCTATAATATAATTGATTAAGGTCATGTTTTGGAGGAATAATACAGTGTTTCTGTTATCCGTCCATTCGCTTAACCGTCACGACCACGGTCCCGACGATGACGGTTAATCGAGTTTTTACTGTAGCTGGATGAAAACCTACAGAATACGGTGGCTGAGAAAAGGCGTAAATACCAGTCACTTGCCGCTGAGCTCAGCCACATATACGGCCCAAAGGAAGCGTCATCTCAGTTGTTGTCCCTGTGAATGGTTTGGTTACAAAGGACTGGGATTATGTAAAGGAGAACCTAAGCTTGAAGTTAATGCAAAAGCTGTCCTCCTCGGTACTGCAAGTATAGAACAGTGCGTAAGAGTTTGCCTCTTCAGTGAGTTGCTCTGAACAACTTGAGATCCAGCGCTATCATCAGTGTCTTTGGCTCGCAAGGAGTCCGACGGTGAAGGTTCAGTATTTATATGTACATTTCATATAATTATACTGTATTTAATTTAATTTAATTTATTTATTAAATACTATTGATATGGTATTACATTAATGTGACATGTCTCACGAATCTGACGGCAAATCCAGTACAGATTGTCTGTGAGAGATACTAACTATTATATCCAACATATATATATATATATATTTCCTGAAGGACATCCGACCGGCATTCTGGGAGACCATAAAGATCCAGAATAATTTACAGTGCAGGTACATTGTTGGCAGTACATAATTCATTACGATATACCATATAAATGGTTATGTAGCATGTTGATTGAAGCTCTCAATATGCCCAAGCAGATTTTCTCAAGATCATCCTCGATGATGCCAAGCTTTTTAAGGATATCCACGACGAACTTGTAAGGTGTTCCACGAGCTCCGAATAGAAGGCCATTCACTTTCCATGCATTTTTAGGTAAGTTATATCTCTCACTCAAGTGAGGTATGCATGGTCGGTAAATAACCTCTTTCTCCTCGTTGACTCGTACGGCTTGCGGAATGTCCACTTCCATTCGTACCGTGGGGTCCATGACCAAACCCCTTCCATTCTTCCTGTCAATGGCAACGATATCTGCTCTACGGTGACTACCATTTTCCGAAATGCAGTGCACTTTATCATAAAATTCCCATTTAAATTTCCTCAGGGAAGTGGCAATTGATGATCGAACTCTGTGATGGCGGGAATTTCGTAACAGTTCTCCTTTAGAACATTGGCCCAGGACATGTCCTAGCGTCTCAGGTTGGTCACATCCTGGTTGTCGGCATAGGGTTGTGTGCTGACTTATCCCCGGCACAGCTCTCACCACTGAGATGTTGCAAGACATTTTGATGGCATTCGTCCATTCAGAGCACGATAAGCCTTTTCTGTTATTTATCCACGAGTTGTTCTTAGGATATTGTTCATAAACTTCCATTCCTTTACATTTAAGAGGAAGTTTGTATTTCAATACAAGAGTGCATGCATTCTTTTCAATTTGTTATATTTATATATTTAATTATAATTATTGACTCTTTTTATTTTGTTTTGTTTTAATATTTTATTTCCTTTTTATATATCGGTACTGTATATTATTTGATTTAAAATGTTAGATAATTTTAGAACATAAAAGGCTCATTCTGGTTCCGTATTGACAAACTAACTGAGTAATAAACAGGTTAAAAGTTCCGCCTAATCAATACATTTTATTAAATAAAGATCACTGAGTGGTCATTGGTGGGACAAGTTTCAAGGCCTAATTATTTTTGGTCCCTTCATCAGCCGATATGAATGCATTAGTAAATGTCAAAGACACAAGATAAATGCATAGCGTAACACAAAAACGTCCCTTGTCATTAAACCGTATATGGTGCACCATAAAGAAAGATTGAAAATTGAACGCCTAAAGCAACATAATATGATGTAGGAAAATATGAATAAAATAATTATTCGAAAAAAAATTGAAACACATATTAAAACCCTAACAAGTAGTTCCGTGACGAACTAAAGAGCCTACTTTTCTTAGAATTTATGAATTAATCTAAAATGTTATGATCTATTATTGTGCCAATTTTGGATGAAATCCATTTGTTAGTATAGAAGTTACATGCATTTAAAAATTGGACTTATCAGAAGGATGAAATAATGTTGGCAGCACTGACGTACATTAGTTACCCCAAATTAATTTAGAATGTTAGGTACTATACGTATGCAACGTTTAGAGCTGTTGGCTTGCATATATTCTGATTTATAGATATTAGGGTAAAAAGATAGAGAAAGAGCATTTATTTACAGTTAGCAGCCCTGCATATTCATATGAGTTATGGTACAAACGAAATTTGGTTGACATCCATTTGTTAGTATGGTAGTTACATGCATTTAAAATTTGGACCTATCAACAAGCATAGAATCATGTTGGCAGCACTGACGTATGTAATTTACTCCAAATTAATCTAGAAGGCCAGGTACTATACGTGTGCAAAGTTTAGAGCTATTGGCTTGCATACTTTCTGATATATTGATATTAGGGTAACAAAAATAGAGACAGTATTTATTAACAGTTGGCAGCCCTGGTTACTCTTAAGAATCGGCATAGTCATATCAGCTATAGTACACATAGCACACACGAAATTTGGTTGAAATCCAAATGATAGTATAGAAGTTACATGCATTTAAAACTGGACCTCTCAGGAGGCTTAGAATCATGTTGGTAGCACTGACGTATATAAGTTACTCCAAATTAATATAGAATGTCAGGTACTATACGTGTGCATAGTTTAAAGCTGTCAGCTTGCATACTTTCTGATATATGGGTATTTGGATAAAAGAAATTGAGAGCATTTATTAACAGCCCTGCTGACTCTTAAGAATACGCTCAGTGATATCTGTTTATGTACACATAGCACATACGAAATTTGGTTGAAATCCAATTGATAGTGTAGAAGTTACATGCATTTAAAAATTGGACCTATCAGCAGACTTATAATCATTTAGGCAAAACTGTTATGTATGGCCTCCTGGAAATAAAATTGCAATATTATTATCTATACGTGTGCCAATTTTGAAAGAGCTCCCATTCATACCTTCCAAGATATCCAACATGGATCTCAAATTTCAATTGCGTATTTTCAGCAGTTGGTAGCACTGACATCATTTTCAAATATGGCCGTGAGATATTCAGGTACAGATCTTTACTCCTACCAAATTTTGTTTCGATTGCTGCAGCCGTTTAGGAGTTGATAGGGGGGACACACACACAGCCAGCCAGCCAGACAGACAGACAGACAGACAGACAGAAGGACAGACAGACACACATTTGCCCGATCTCATAAGTCTACTTTTTCCTCATTTTTGCAAAATGTGAAAAGTAGTCTAAAAATGCCTGATTTTCTTGCAGATCACTGCTAGTGGGAAAACGTGGCTAATACAAGAAGTTCCGTGACGAACCAAAGAGCCTACTTTTCTTAAAATTAAGTTTCATGCCAATGCGTAATCAACAGTATCTGAACCTATCTAGAATAATGACGAAATTAAATAGGTAATATTGAAATATCAAATTAGTTCGAAATAAACCTGGTAAAATATAGCCTAATAGAGCACTACAGTTGGCAGCCTTGGTGACTTCTTAGTTCCTGCTCATAAGGTACAGAATACAAAATTTGGTTGAAGTCCAATGGACGTTACATGCAGTTAGACACTGGATCTATCAGCACGTAAATGCATGTTGGCAACAATGCCATGCGTGTGCTGGTTAGAAGTAATCTGAAATATTACGATATCTTGTTGTGCCAATTTCGGATGAAATCCATTTGTTAGTATAGAAGTTACATGTATTTTAAAATTGGACCTATCAGCAGGCAGACAGACAGTGTCGGCAGCACTGACTTATATTAATTACTCCAAATTAATCCAGATTGTCAGGTGCTATACGTGTGCAAATTATAGAGCTGTTGGCTTGCATACTTTCTGATATAATGATATTAGGGTAAAAAATATAGACAGCAATTTATTAACAGTTGGCAGCCCTGATTGCACTTAAGAATACCTATAGTTATCTGTTATGTTACACATAGCATATACGAAATTTGGTTGAAATCCAACTGATAGTATAGAAGTTACATGTTTTCATAAATTGGTACTATCAGCAGGCTTATAATCATGTTGGTAGAACTGACGTATATAAGTTACTCCAAATTAATCTAAAATGTCAAGTACTATACGTGTGCATAGTTTAAAGCTGTCGGCTTGCATACTTTCTGATATATTGGTATTTGGATAAAAATAATAGTGAGAGCAATTATTAACAGTTGGCAGCCCTGGTGGCTCTTAAGAATATGCTCAGTCATAACTGTTTATGTACAAAATTTGGTTGAAATCCAATTGATAGTGTAGAAGTTATACGCATTTAAAAATTGGACCTATCAGAAGGCTTAACATTATTTTGACAACACTGTCATGTATGGCCTCCTGGAAATTAAACTGAAATAGTATTATATACATGTGTGCCAATTTTGGAATAGCTCCCATGCATACCTTCCAAGATATCCAACATGGAGCTCAAATTTCTAGTGCGTTTTTTCAGCAGTTTGTAGCACTTACATGATTTTCAAATATGGACGTGAGATATTCCGGTATACATCTTCACTCATACAAAATTTGGTTTCGATTGCTGCAGCCGTTTAGGAGTTGATAGGGGTTGGGTTCACACACACAGCCAGACAGACAGACAGATGGACAGACAGACAGACAGACACACATTTTCCCGGATCGATCTCATAAGTCTACATTTTCCTCATTTTTGCAAAATGTGAAAAGTAGGCTAATAAAGTCTTATAAACTAGGAAACACTTTCAATAGGGTAAAACTGTATAGTTCAGATCTTCGGAAGTGTTCATCGACGAGACAAATTTATGAAAATAAACACACGCACACTATGGTCAACAGGTGTTAATGAAACATAGAAGGTATTGTTTCAGTACGGTAGCAATAGTTGTGTAAAATGAAACCTGTTGTTGGAATCCAGTAGTAGCAATGCCAATATTTACAATATTTTAATACTTCACCAGTGATGAAATGAATGAAGCCCCCATCTAGCGGCGAGGATATGAATTGTGCCGGCTGCCGAAGCCTGACGCACTCCTCTGGGGCAATGATTAAATGAATGACAGATGAAATGAAATGATAATGGAGAGAGTTGCTGGAATGAAATTGTGACAGGGAAAACCAGAGTACCCGGAGAAAAACCTGTCTGCCTCCGTTTTGTCCAGCACAGATCTCACATGGAGTGACCGGGATTTGAACCACGGACCCAGCGGTGAGAGGCCGGCGTGCTGCCGCATAAGCCACGGAGGCTTCTCTACTTCACCAGTGATGCAGACGTATAAAATCATTAACATCTGTTGACCACAGTGAAGCATCGTTCGAACCAGAGCCGAAAAAAGCATACAATTTAACCTCACGTGGACAGAGGCCCATTTCTACCATTACATAGGTTGAAGTTATATACAGGGTCATCGGAAAATAATGCCAACATTTCAAAAAATGATAGCACCGAAACCCTTTATTTTAAACGTGTAATTCTTTCACTGTACGCCAGCTGGTTCAAGTAAGTTTTGTTTTGGAGGGGACGTGACCTTGCTATGCGCACACTAGATGCGCAGTAGCCAAGGTCGGCTGGGGGCGCGTGCGCCAATGAAATCCTGACTTAACCCCTTTGGATTTTTTTTTGGTGGGGGGGGGGGAGTACATTAAAAACATTGTGTCTGCAGAAAAAAAAATTGGGATTTGGAGCACCTGCGGGAGCAAATTTCTGCCGCCATCTTGACAGTTACTCCTGAAATGATTGCACGTACCAATCCAGCCATTGGGAAAGCGTGCGTTTAATGCTGATGTTGGTGGTCGGCCTGGCCTAGACTTTTTCTCTACTGTCCTGTTTCGTTAAACTGATTAAACCACCGAATGACAGCTTTGCAATCAGGTGCAGTTTGTCGGGCGGTGCAGTCATTGGCGCGCGCGCCCCCGGCCGACCTTGGCTACTGCGCATCTATTGTGCGCATAGCAAGGTCACGTCCCCTCCAAAACAAAACTTACGTTAACCAGCTGGCGTTCAGTGAAAGAATTACACGTTTAACATAAAGGGTTTCAGTGCTATAATTTTTTGAAATGTTGGCATTATTTTTCGATGACCCTGTAATTCATGACCATAATTACCTCTACCAGAGCATTCTATTTGCAAGATATTATTTCAGCGCACTGACCTCATTGTTAATTGATCAATGTTGTCAGGAAAAGGACCAATAGAATCTAGAAATTGCAATTCGGGTACAGTACCACTTTATACGTTGAGTGTTGGTGACAGGTCGGGAAGGAGCACGAAGAGTAATTTGAAAGTGTAAGATCAAGGGCTTATGTTGGGGAGCAACATATTCTGAATGAATGACCTTGGAGTCCTTCAACAATTTCAGATCTTTCATACGCACCAACCAGTAATCAATTTGAGTTTGATAGCCACCATTGTTGTATGTGATGAGATGTGATAACTAGGGCTCGGATTTTTAGGTGCTAAAAATCAGGAAAATATTTATTTTGTATGTAATAAAAATACCTAAAATATGTGACAAAAAAAGTAAAAATATTTAATTATAATTTGGTTTATTAATGTAAATATAAACAATATGCAGTACTCATGAATGCTATGCCTCACTGTCTGATGAAGAATTACAATACAAAACGAGATACATCTTCAGGTTGTCCATCACAAATGACCGACGATTATCGCGAAACACTTCTTCTGAAGGCGCGAAACTGCGGCAATATGTTTCTTGCCTCCGAAGTGTTGTGTAACTTGAGATCGCTGTTCTGCCTTGATTGCTTTCACACATGGTTGGCAGAACAAAATGCCCCCATCAGATGTAAAATTATCTTTAAATTCTGCAACATACTGTTGCCGACATTAACTTGTAGTTACTTTTACTTTAGGCATCGTAGAACTGCTTACACTTCACAGTGCCAGAAATGAACTGCATGTGAGTGACACTGGCTCCAGGTAGCTGTGGGGAGCAGTTCTAGCACGTGGTGCAATATGGCTATGGACAAGGAAATCCCCGGCTTTCACAGTGAGTGGCACGGGGTGGCAAGTTAGGAATAACACAGTTGCAAGCTGACATACGCTCTGCAAGAAGATTAGTTAGCTCACAGGTTCTTCCCCGTTGAAGTAACGCGGAACAAAAATGCAATAAACTGAAAGATCTAGCAAATTGATTTTAAAAATGTAAATATTATGTCTTTTTATGTGCTAATAAGTGAAAAGCAGGAGTTTATGTATTTGTAGAAAAGAATGCTTAAAATATGTATTTACATACAAAAATATTTATTTACTTAAAAATCCGAGCCCTAGTGATAACCGTTTCTTCAAGAACGTGTTCACCACCGCTAGGTCACAAGCGTCGGCACACTCTAAGATACGCACACCAGCTGCATTTTGCGTCTCATGACCACAACCACCATGTACGCCTTCAAAACCATCGCCACCAATAAGCAATGACTCGTTAGGATTAACTGAATGTATTAATGCCTCAAGATCACCTCAGAAATTGTCTTGTTCTTCTGCCTGGTACGCAGTCTGTCGTGAAAAGAAAGGAAGGAAGTTTGTAGTTTAACGTGACCGTTAATCTCTGGATCATGATCCACGGGACCTCCTATTTACGTGGAATCCGAACCACAGAACATGGCATTTCACTTCAAAAATCTCACATGCATTGAATGGGTATCAAACCCAGTCCGCCTTGGTTAGAGGCCGACAGCTTGACCGCTGAGCCTCGTCTGTCGTGCATAGCATGAGATGATATGGAGTGATATTGCGTCGGTAATTATCCAATCTTGTATAAGCAACACACACATATTATTGTTATTTATTATTATTATTATTATTATTCTTTCCGATGAGGCCTGCTAGGGACCACGTGCCAATTTCAATTCTTCACACTTTGTTGTTTTCTCTTCCGTTCCCTCCAGTAGTCCTTCATCCGTTCACTATGCTGCTTCTTTCTGTCCTCGGACCACTTCGCACCAGGTTTCTTTGGCAATCTTCCTTGGAATCCTTTCATACTTCATACCCTTTTTCTAAAGGTCTCTCTTTTCACCGTTTCTTCTTCACTTATATTATTTCTTTCTAAATCTTTCTTTACTTCTTGAATCCAGCTAGTTGTTGCCATTTTCTCTCAAAGGTACTTGAATATCCTTTTTGTTAATCTGGAATCATCCATTCTTTAAATATGTCCAAAAAATTGCAATCTTCTTTTTCTTATCGTTTCTGTTATATTTTCTATGTTCCTGTATATTTCAACATTAGATCTTAATTTCCATACTTCTGCTGTTTTCACTGGGCCTAAAATTGTCCTCATGATTGTCCTTTCTAGTACTTCTAGTTTATCTAATCTATAGTTTAGTACTAGACATTCTCTTGCGTATAGGCATTCCGGTTTCACCACTGTAGTGTAGAGCCTTATTTTAAGATTTTTAGATAAGCACTTTTTGTTATAAAAAGTGATACCATATGCTCTTTCCATCTTGTGCACCCTTTCTTCCACCGAAGATTTTTCTAAACCATTTTCTTGAATTATTTCTCCCATATATTTGAATTTCTTTACTTTTTCCACTGGGCCAATATCTGTTGCCAAATATTTTGAAGCGTTCTTGATGTTATTATTATTATTATTTTTGTAAACTGGTAAAGATAATATATCCTTAGACATTATCTTAAACTTTAATTATTGGTGGATATTGCCGATTTAAGGCGTGTAACATGTAGGCTATCTGGAACTAAGACTTCTGTTCAGGTGTATTTACTTGCACAGTGGGGACTGCATTACGAACTGGTGTCAGCTTCATCTCGAGAGAATATCACGGAACTAAACCCTTCTTAATCCAACTCCGAGAAACTCTCTCATTTTCTGTGTCTCGGTCGTGGACGGGGGAAAAAAATAAAATGTAACTCTACATTCTCCAGCGGAGGAGAAAATCCTTGGCACAAGCGCAACTACACTCGACTCAGACAATAGAATGATTGTGTAAGACACAAGCCAGAGAACAGTGAATTAAAGTATACTAGACAGTCTGTGCTAAACCACCCGCCTATCTTTACTGTTATGTGGGTTACGTGATACAGTTGTGGCAGGAGCTATCGTCCTTTTAATTTATTTATAAACAAACTAGCAACCCGACCCGGCTTTGCCCGGGAACAGTTATGAATGCATTACGTGATAAGCGCTTTCTTTTTCCAATGTCAATGAACAACGACCAATATCCGTTTTATGTCTCGGCATGATGGGTTAAAATCACTGACTGGACTATTAATTATATTATCATGGAGATGCATGTGCAACAAATTCTTGTCAGACGTAATTTACGAATGGCGAGGTGCATGAAACACAAATCCCCCTTCCATCCGATCTTAACTTGACTGTGAATTTTGCGGAACGAAAAGTTCACAGTGGAAATGAAGAAAAGCCGAGCTGCACTTCCAGGGAAACTCCAAACGCAACCACTCATCTCTAAAGTTTTTAACTCATCACGACTCGACAGTTTGCTGCTGGCTGTATCTGGGGCAATAATCTCGTCCGCTAGCTAAGCTGTAACTGGGGTGGTAGACTCGCCCCTAGCTAGCTCGTAAACTGTCGCCTCAGTAACTGAATGGAGATTGTTGGAAGAAATGAAAACGTAAAAACACTTATAGTAGGCGATGTATTGAAGATAGATATATGCTCTCCTGGGCATTTTTTGTAGAACTTTTCATGCTGAACAATTATTACACTCATAGTATACAGATATTTTTAACGGTTTTCCCAGCGTAAGCTTAAAATGCACACGGACACCAGATTTTTTCGACCTTTTCACTGAAATCGTTAGTGCTTGACTTCCCTTGGTCATAAATAAATAATTTTCTACAAACACCTTCCTCGAGATATCATTTACAGAATGGTGAAAGCCGCATCAAAATCCATTCACTGGTTCTCGAGATTACCCGTGACATCTAAGAATCGGGGACTTTGTTTTATACTAAGTAGAGATTATACGCCAATCAGTATAATTTAATATAATATTATCCCCCTTCCGTCCAATCTTAACTTGACTGTGAATTTTGCGGAATGAAAAGTTCACAGGCGAAATGAGAGTTGCACTTCCAGGGAATGGCGAGAAGAATGAAACTCAAATCCCCCTTCCGTCCAATTTTAACTTGACTGTGTTTCACAGGCGAAATGAAGAACACCCGAGTTCCACTTCCAGAGAAACTCCAAACACAACGACCCTTCTCAGAAGTCTTAACTCAACAAGACTCAACGGTTTGCTGCTGGCTGTATCTGGGGCAATATGTTCGCCCGCTAGCTAGGCTGTAACAGGGATGATATACTCGGCCTTAGATAGCTCGTAAACTGTCGCCTCAGTAGTTGAATGGACACGGTTGGAAGAGATTAAAACGTAAAAACACTTATAGTGGGCGATGTATTGAAGATAGACATATGCTCTCGTGGACTTTTTTGCAGAACTTTTCATGCTGAACAATTCTTACACTCATAGTATTTAGATATTTTTAACGGTTTGCCCAGCATAAGCTTCGCCAGTTTTTTCCCGACGTTTCCACTGAAATCGTTACTGCTCGGCTTCCTTTGATCATAAATAAATAATTTCTTACCGAAATCATCCTCGAGATATCCTTTACAGAATGGTGAATACCGCATAAAAATTCATCCAGTTGTTCTCGAGTTTACCCGTAACATCCAAGAATCGGGACTTTGTTTTATACTAAGTAGAGATTGTCTATTATTTATTCAATCGAATAGCCCTTAATAGAGCACGTTAAATCAATACATCAAGTTTTGCTATATGATTTCTTCTTGGTCTCCCAAAATTGCTTCATTCTTTCAGATTTTGTTCCGAAAGAGTTGTCTATTAGGTATGTCTTCAATTTGTATATTGGCCTCTTTAAGGTCATTCAAGGTCTGTTGAAACCAAGCTAGGCTGTTTTCTACATGCTCATAAATTTCAACATTTGGTCTAGGTCTGTTGAAATCTGCTCCTACTTTTCTAGGGCTAAGTATACTTCTAATTATTTTCCTTTCCATGACCATGATTTTGTTAATTTCGCCTTTATTCATTAATTTGAGCGTTTCAGATCCATATACAGTAAGGCCTCTGGTTTCACAACATTATTATAATTTATGAAATCAGACTGCAAGTTGTCACTGCTGTGGTAATTACTTTTATATTTGAATGCACGATCGGTTACTTGTGAGCGCCCCATGCTATAGACTACCCACCTGTGGCCTTCTTGTTTATTTGTTTAAACAAATTGTTGATAGTTATGCTATGAGAGTGCAAATTGCCACTGCTGCAGGTAATTCTGTTTCTTCTGAATGAACTTGTGAGTGTCCCATGTGAATAGACTATCATCCCGGCTTTATCATCATGCAGGCTTGCGCGACACAGTTCTGGCAGGGGCTACTATTTTGTTTGTTTGTTTAAACGGACTTTATAAACAAATAAATATATTTCCGTTCTTTTTTCAAGAAATGCAAGATTTTTCCTGTACTATTGAGACGATTTGGATGATTTTGCCACAAACCAAACATTCTAAATCCCTTAGGAGCTTGAGGTTTGTGAAACATACACATATGCATATTATTATTATTATTATTTAAAACAAGTAGTTCCGTGAAGAACTATAGAGCTTATTTTCGTACATCGTATCTGTCTCTATCTACTGTACCCGTTCGTCCTGGGGATGCGATGACCCATCTGCTATAACATCGCATTCCTGGAGTTCCAGGACAGAGCGGAGTTAAATGAACCTCTAGTCAAATAAGGAATGTGTCGGAAATTCAGTTGAGTTCTCGAAAAAGCAGTGGGTATCACGAGACAAAGTATCTCTAGGGTCGTTACGGGCTTAAGTTTAATAAAAATAATGCAAATATAAATGGGCGCCATCAACTGAATTCCTAGCAAACCACTTCCTTTCCGGATAAGCCTTACTCAAACAAGGAGAGAAAAAGGAACATCACACCATCATCAGATCACAACTAAGATATAAACAAATTTATTTTACTTTGATAGTCAGACAGACATTTTAAATATAACTCCTACCTAAGAGTATGGTCGAATGCCAAAGTTAAATTGTCATTGTCCAAAAATCGAACCATCTCCTTTCTAATCCAAAATTATTTTTATCCACATAACAAGAAAAATTTATAAAGTTCTCTTGGGTTCTCAGGATCACTGTAGCACTATGTCTTTCGTCACTGACATTTGTGAAACCTGAGACCTAATTTCTCTTTAATTTAACATCAATGTGGATTTAAAAATGTTATTAATCTGTCTAAACATACACATATTATAATCACACATATTAAATATCACGTAATTTATGGTTTGCATGGCATAATTTGAATGTTGAACATGTTAATCAAATGCTCCTAAACATTGAATAATTAATTTACACTATTTACATCGTCATTAACAATCTCTTATCTGTGAATTAAAATTCATATTCTCATTGGTCATCATTATCGTCATCATCAAAATTAAATATTTCTCACATTAATTCTCACTTCAAAATTCTACATATTCCTGTCAGAATCATTAATTCATCACCATTACATCATTTAAATTCTCAACTCAAGTTGCAATTCCTTCAAATTATATCTCAATTAAATTTATTTAATTCCATATAAATTCATTAATCATCAGCTTCTTTAATTAATTATCACCTTCTAATTCAGTTATTCATCATCATTACAATCGTCTATTAATTTATTTCAATCAGTTTATTTATTCAATCTTTAATTCATCCATCTATTTAATTCATCGATTTATTCAAAAATTTAATTTATCAAATTATTTAAATTTCAATCATCTGGTTATTTAGTTTTCATTATTCCATCTAGTCATTCTGATTTTTATTTCATTAGGTCAGATCGTTAATATGCTTAATTCTCAGATTATTATTTCGTTAATTATTATTTTCAGAAAATCTTGTATTATCAACTTCATTTATTTGCTTAATTTCCTAACAAATTGTTTAATATGGTTTATAGAACGTTGTCTTACAGTTTTGTTACTTCCAAGTTATATCTCGTATTTAATTTATCATGCCAAAAAATATTATTGCCTCCACGACATCACGTTGGATCAAACTATCCACAACGACATTACATTTCTTCAATACTTCAAATATCACATTTGAATATATTAATTACTCCACAAAACTCCATAAATATTCAGCACATACAGCATGAATCTCAACAATTACGCTAGACTGGGTACGACGACCTCATGTCTGCCTCAAAATACATTATCAACGTTGCAACTATCACATGGCAACTTCCACAAAATGCCTATCACAAACTTCACTTAACCATGTTGCATGATCTACAAAAATATATAACTGGCTTCAAATCATCAACGCACACAATCTCCAATAACTGTAATTACTCTGATCACATCTAGACAACTTCTTAAACAATTGGAAAAATATTACTTCAGTAATTTAAGATCTGCTTTCAAATAGCATAAATTCTCTTACAATTTTCATAACTCACCTCACAGAAAAACACCAATGTGCTACAATCTCATATCAAAATCTGCAATACTGATCTGCCTTAAAATAATTATGACCATTAATGATTAATCTTACAAGATTCCATTGCTTTAAATCCTTCTCAAAGGTATCAAACACAATTATAAAAATCATCAAAGCATCAGCTGTAACAGCTGTTAAACTGAAATTACTCTCAAAAGAGTATAGCAACAAAATATTGGATTGGCAAACAAGAATTACTAAATGCAATCCCGTTGACATTTATCGTTACTTTATTTAACAAAATTTCGACTGATATGTGACTAGTAGTTCCTTGTTTGATTCACTTACAATCTCGTGTACATTCGGATGATAAAAATGAGTCACTCAATGGCGAGTAAGATGTGTAACCACCGTACAGTCGTATAAATACGAAAGACCTCGCCCCGTCGACTTGGATGATAGTTCCCTGAACGATGGGTAAGATGAGTAGCCACCATACAATCGTATAAATACGAAGGACCCCATCTCGTAGTCTATGAGTGAATGTACCAGATAGGAATCAACAAGTTTCTAGTTGTCATATAAAAGCGATGTTCATTCACTAAAGTGAATAACTTCTTAATATCTCCAAACAATCCAATGGAAAAAAATCCCTACTGATGAATAATACACACTCGCTAGTATGCAATGAACTGACGAAGTAATTTTTGATAATCAATTGCAGATCACGAGTTCGAAATACTCGTTACACAAAAAAAACTATTCATGAAAAATATCCTAGCTGGAAAAATGTCTAAAAGACCAAACATCTGCTTAATAAAGCCAACCAATGGTGAGAATTTCGTATAATGATGCCTGCCATATCATATGGTCACTCCATATTCTAGCAAATTCGAAGTATATAAATTCAAACCATGTCTTAATAATCATATCTCTCCTATTAGAAAAATATACATGTGTGCCCAGTATTCATGAAAATAATCGTATCAGGTAGTTATGACTCTTACAGTACCTTTCATAATCAGCTGTAATTAAATTTCCAAGATCGTCGATTTTCCCTACATAAAGAATTTCTCGAAAGATCGGCGTGAATAGCATTCCATCCATGAAATGACGATTGCCTTCGAAATCCCAAGTGAATCAGCTGGTGGACTCCTCTCGTCAGGAATCGAATCCATCGCTCTGTGGTGCCATCTTGTCTCTATCAGTGTCTACTCGGACATGTTGAACTTCGGATTACCCATAGCGGATATTGTCCAACTCCTTCTCGAAAAAGTTCATGGAAACAGTGGACCCCCTACTCCTCTTCTAAGATACGCCACTGTTCCGTTAAATGTTCAGTTTGAGTATTGCAAGTTCAATCTCAAATGACTGCTAAGTCTCAGTTTCGTAAAACAAAATTTTACTTGAGAGTGTTCAAGATTACGAAACAGCCTGTAGTTGTCTGTATTAGGTAATTCATGAAAACTGCATAAGAAACAAATCTTATTCATGCACGATCTAATGTTCATCGGTGCCTATGCTAACAACATTCCGTTTACTTGAAATAGTTAGAGTAGCTTTGAATGCGTTATATAAAAGCATAGTCATGAAGTTATTCATAAAAGCTATGTTCAAACTGAGTTGAAATGTGGCTTGTAATAAAGTCTTCAACTACTCGCAGTGCCGTCCTAACATATCCCGGCCGTCTGTAATCGCTTCCTCGGCCAGCCCGCCTGGATCAATGACCCGCTCGGCCTTCGCTGCTCGGCGATGCAGGAACTGTCGCCTACAATCTGCCGTGACAGTTTCTGTATGTTACGTGACCTTCACTGTGCGTCTCGCTGCGCTATAGAGCTGCTCCTTCCTGCTCGTCTGACTGAGCTCAACTGACCTTGCTAGCACTGTCCTCCTGCTTATGTGCTCGGCGCAAGCACGTGGCGTAGTCCCCCACCACTGTGCTCTCGCGTCATGATCATAGTCTCGAACCCAGATCCTCTCGGCTGTTCTGTTATAAAATAACTTAAGGGTTATCTGACTTCCATAATATTATTTCCACATATAATGCATGTTATATATTCTCTTCTAAGATGTTTAATTGCTATACTTCCATATATATCTCAATAAAGCTTCACATCTCTATCCATAATTCCATCTCCTTACAGATCTCAGTGCCTCCTTGATTCTAGACCTCCTACGTCATCTTGGCATTCTTCTTGACGCGATCGGTGCGCTATCTTTTCCTAATTCTTCTCAAAACCTCAACTACAGCTTAATGTCTGCTGGCGTAGCCGATAGCCTAAACTAGGTATCGGGTACATCTCTCCCGTACATCTCCTTTTTTTTATCAGGATTGAGAAAAAAAATACACTCTCAGGCATTCTATATATAATACATGTATACGATAGCTCTACAATTCTCTTACTCAGCATGATGGTTCTTTCTGACTCTCAATAATGATGATTGACTTCCAATGATTAGCATCTTGATTCCGTGTTATTCTGACGTTTATTTCTTCCTTCGCCACTCGTGCTTGCTCGATTGACATCTCTCACTGTCTCTTCGAGTGGTGCACTAGGCTGTCTATCTTCTTGCCTCGACCTCTCATGTCCACGATTATCCCGTCTGTCGTTAGGATCGTTTCTTCGGCCATCCTGCCTGTCGTTCTCATAATACTGCTGACCTTGGCTCCAGTTATTTCTGCCCCGATATCTGTTATATCGATTCCTGTCTTGATATCTGGAATTCTGGTTATAATTCCTATATCGGCTATCTCTCGCTTCTTGATCGTATGGCCTCTCATATGGTCCTCTATATCGATCGTTTCCTCTAGCGTTACGGATGTTTCCTCGATTCCCTTCGTTCCGTCGGTTTTCCCAGGAATCCCTTCTGTCCGTTTGAGCTGCATTGTCTACGACTACCGCATTCACTTCTTGCGTGTTTCTATTGTCGTTTCTGTTGCTTCTAGGCGTAACCTGTGCGCTTGTATAGTCCAATCGCCGTAAAATGTCGTCATAGTGCTCCAGTGTATTGGCTCCCGACGCTATCAGTGATCGCTGTACCTCAATCGGTAACTGTCTCGCTATAGCTTGCAAAAGCTCTTCTTCTGGCAATGGAGGAATAAGGAACTGTAATTTAGCCAGCTGTGACGTGAAATAGTTGGCGTAATGCGTCGGATGAGACGTAGAATAGCGTTTTGAGTACATCTCCGCTCTTACGTTAAGTTGATCCTCGGCACTCCAAAATCTCCTCAAGAAAGCCATGGCAAATTGCTCCATGTTCGCAAAATTGCTTCTGAACGCTCCAAACCAGGTAAGCGCAGATCCATCTAAGGCGCGTTCGACTATCCTTAGCTCTCTTTCTTTGGCTACCCTATGTTCCGCCATGTAGTCTCGAATATCTCGCAGAAATTCTACTGGTGTGACTCCTGTATTTCCCGAAAACTTTCTCGGCTTGTCATCTAGATTCCTTATAATGGTGACTGGACCTGAGTATCGTTCGATTGGACCCAACGTACTCCTATTCGAACTTGGATTATCCTGAGGGGTTGAACTGGCCCTTTCGAATGTCACATTCGGTTGCATTTGACGGTCTTCTCCCATGCTCGCTTCTTGATTAGTCATACTGCGGTCTATCGCTGTCTGATTTATCAATGTTTCCCCTGATGTTACATTCTGACTGGTGAAACTGTTAATCTTTACTGACGCGACTTGTTCCTTTAACAGATCAACATCTGTTCTAAATAGAGTTGAATCTATCTTCATCGCTTCCTTGTTTTCCGTAAACCTCGCTTCTAAGTTTGCCATACCTGCGATTAATTTTTCATCTAACCCTTCACGTTTCTCTTTTGCTTCGGCATCGACCTCACTATACCGTTCTTCCACGATTGCACCGACTCTATTTTTGAACAAAGCTAAGTTTTCATTAACCTTTTGCTCTATATCGTCGTCTATCTTCCTAATATCTTTCTGCAATTGATTTTCTAACGATTTTAAATTAGAATTCACCTCTCCTAAGACTTCCTCTTTAATGGTCCCAATTACTGTCTTTAAATCTTTAATCTCGTTACCTAGATTCGTTTCTAGACCTTTAATTTTAGTCTCGAAAGATACTTCGGTAGACCAATCTTGAATTTTGCCTACATCTGCCACTAAACCATCGATGTCGAATCTCAACTTCGATACATCTGATTTAATGTCTTTCTGTATGGACATAACGTCAGTTCTTAAAGTAAAAATATTTTCTTCTCCTCTACTTTCTAATTCAATAATATTTTTCTTAATATTTGAACATTTTCCTCTCCTTTCATGTTTACTGCAATTATATCTAATTGTAAAGTCTTCAGCATCTCATTATTCTTTAAAGTTAAACTATTCTCTAATCTAGTTAACTTGTTTTCTAATTCAGTGTTGGTTTCTTCACGACGAGACTGTAATTTCTCTTCCAATGATTTAAGTTATCTTTCAAGTTAGCTTCACTAGCTTTTAAATGACTTTCAGTACTAGTCTGTAATCTAGTTTCTAATGACTTCAACTCATCTTTACTAGTTGACTGTAATAGTTTTAAATTAGCTTCGTTACTAATCTGTAATGATTTTAAATTTTCTTCAGTAGTTGACTGTAGTCTAGTCTCTAATGATTTTAAATTATCTTCATTACTAGTTTGTAATGCTTGTACATTCTCTTTACATTTAGCTTCTAATCTAGCTTCTGAATTATTAATTTGTTCTTTAACTTCCGTTTCCATCTTAGAAATAGTTTCTGCAATACCAGACATACCCGTCTGTAACTCTCCTAACACCTTAGCTAAATCTTCCGGCAACATAATTATATTTTCAATATAGGTTTTATATAGAGACGTTAGACAACAACACATCACAATGTCTCAATTCCTGCATTCACTTGGGTATAGGAAAAATGTCTTATAACTAACATGATATTACTAATACGATTAACATGAACACTGGATTGGGCACACAAGTACATTGTCTGACTAAGTTTAATAAATTTTGTAACACACTTAAATGAACTTGAGATCAATCTCTCAGTAATCTAAATCTGATGTGATTCCATAGAATAAACAAAATCGAAAAGCCCCACTAGTTGGATAAAGCCAATTCTCCCTCTCTCTCTGTACCCGTTCGTCCTGGGGATGCGATGACCCATCTGCTATAACATCGCATTCCTGGAGTTCCAGGACAGAGCGGAGTTAAATGAACCTCTAGTCAAATAAGGAATGTGTCGGAAATTCAGTTGAGTTCTCGAAAAAGCAGTGGGTATCACGAGACAAAGTATCTCTAGGGTCGTTACGGGCTTAAGTTTAATAAAAATAATGCAAATATAAATGGGCGCCATCAACTGAATTCCTAGCAAACCACTTCCTTTCCGGATAAGCCTTACTCAAACAAGGAAAGAAAAAGGAACATCACACCATCATCAGATCACAACTAAGATATAAACAAATTTATTTTACTTTGATAGTCAGACAGACATTTTAAATATAACTCCTACCTAAGAGTATGGTCGAATGCCAAAGTTAAATTGTCATTGTCCAAAAATCGAACCATCTCCTTTCTAATCCAAAATTATTTTTATCCACATAACAAGAAAAATTTATAAAGTTCTCTTGGGTTCTCAGGATCACTGTAGCACTATGTCTTTCGTCACTGACATTTGTGAAACCTGAGACCTAATTTCTCTTTAATTTAACATCAATGTGGATTTAAAAATGTTATTAATCTGTCTAAACATACACATATTATAATCACACATATTAAATATCACGTAATTTATGGTTTGCATGGCATAATTTGAATGTTGAACATGTTAATCAAATGCTCCTAAACATTGAATAATTAATTTACACTATTTACATCGTCATTAACAATCTCTTATCTGTGAATTACAGAAAATTCATATTCTCATTGGTCATCATTATCGTCATCATCAAAATTAAATATTTCTCACATTAATTCTCATTTCAAAATTCTACATATTCCTGTCAGAATCATTAATTCATCACCATTACATCATTTAAATTCTCAACTCAAGTTGCAATTCCTTCAAATTATATCTCAATTAAATTTATTTAATTCCATATAAATTCATTAATCATCAGCTTCTTTAATTAATTATCACCTTCTAATTCAGTTATTCATCATCATTACAATCGTCTATTAATTTATTTCAATCAGTTTATTTATTCAATCTTTAATTCATCCATCTATTTAATTCATCGATTTATTCAAAAATTTAATTTATCAAATTATTTAAATTTCAATCATCTGGTTATTTAGTTTTCATTATTTCATCTAGTCATTCTGATTTTTATTTCATTAGGTCAGATCGTTAATATGCTTAATTCTCAGATTATTATTTCGTTAATTATTATTTTCAGAAAATCGTGTATTATCAACTTCATTTATTTGTTTAATTTCCTAACAAATTGTTTAATATGGTTTATAGAACGTTGTCTTACAGTTTTATTACTTCCAAGTTATATCTCGTATTTAATTTATCATGCCAAAAAATATTATTGCCTCCACGACATCACGTTGGATCAAACTATCCACAACGACATTACATTTCTTCAATACTTCAAATATCACATTTGAATATATTAATTACTCCACAAAACTCCATAAATATTCAGCACATACAGCATGAATCTCAACAATTACGCTAGACTGGGTACGACGACCTCATGTCTGCCTCAAAATACATTATCAACGTTGCAACTATCCCATGGCAACTTCCACAAAATGCCTATCACAAACTTCACTTAACCATGTTGCATGATCTACAAAAATATATAACTGGCTTCAAATCATCAACGCACACAATCTCCAATAACTGTAATTACTCTGATCACATCTAGACAACTTCTTAAACAATTGGAAAAATATTACTTCAGTAATTTAAGATCTGCTTTCAAATAGCATAAATTCTCTTACAATTTTCATAACTCACATCACAGAAAAACACCAATGTGCTACAATCTCATATCAAAATCTGCAATACTGATCTGCCTTAAAATAATTATGACCATTAATGATTAATCTTACAAGATTCCATTACTTTAAATCCTTCTCAAAGGTATCAAACACAATTATAAAAATCATCAAAGCATCAGCTGTAACAGCTGTTAAACTGAAATTACTCTCAAAAGAGTATAGCAACAAAATATTGGATTGGCAAACAAGAATTACTAAATGCAATCCCGTTGACATTTATCGTTACTTTATTTAACAAAATTTCGACTGATATGTGACTAGTAGTTCCTTGTTTGATTCACTTACAATCTCGTGTACATTCGGATGATAAAAATGAGTCCCTCAATGGCGAGTAAGATGTGTAACCACCGTACAGTCGTATAAATACGAAAGACCTCGCCCCGTCGACTTGGATGATAGTTCCCTGAACGATGGGTAAGATGAGTAGCCACCATACAATCGTATAAATACGAAGGACCCCATCTCGTAGTCTATATGAGTGAATGTACCAGATAGGAATCAACAAGTTTCTAGTTGTCATATAAAAGCGATGTTCATTCACTAAAGTGAATAACTTCTTAATATCTCCAAACAATCCAATGGAAAAAAATCCCTACTGATGAATAATACACACTCGCTAGTATGCAATGAACTGACGAAGTAATTTTTGATAATCAATTGCAGATCACGAGTTCGAAATACTCGTTACACAAAAAAAACTATTCATGAAAAATATCCTAGCTGGAAAAATGTCTAAAAGAACAACCATCTGCTTAATAAAGCCAACCAATGGTGAGAATTTCGTATAATGATGCCTGCCATATTATATGGTCACTCCATATTCTAGCAAATTCGAAGTATATAAATTCAAACCATGTCTTAATAATCATATCTCTCCTATTAGAAAATTATACATGTGTGCCCAGTATTCATGAAAATAATCGTATCAGGTAGTTATGACTCTTACAGTACCTTTCATAATCAGCTGTAATTAAATTTCCAAGATCGTCGATTTTCCCTACATAAAGAATTTCTCGAAAGATCGGCGTGAATAGCATTCCATCCATGAAATGACGATTGCCTTCGAAATCCCAAGTGAATCAGCTGGTGGACTCCTCTCGTCAGGAATCGAATCCATCGCTCTGCGGTGCCATCTTGTCTCTATCAGTGTCTACTCGGACATGTTGAACTTCGGATTACCCATAGCGGATATTGTCCAACTCCTTCTCGAAAAAGTTCATGGAAACAGTGGACCCCCTACTCCTCTTCTAAGATACGCCACTGTTCCGTTAAATGTTCAGTTTGAGTATTGCAAGTTCAATCTCAAATGACTGCTAAGTCTCAGTTTCGTAAAACAAAATTTTACTTGAGAGTGTTCAAGATTACGAAACAGCCTGTAGTTGTCTGTATTAGGTAATTCATGAAAACTGCATAAGAAACAAATCTTATTCATGCACGATCTAATGTTCATCGGTGCCTATGCTAACAACATTCCGTTTACTTGAAATAGTTAGAGTAGCTTTGAATGCGTTATATAAAAGCATAGTCATGAAGTTATTCATAAAAGCTATGTTCAAACTGAGTTGAAATGTGGCTTGTAATAAAGTCTTCAACTACTCGCAGTGCCGTCCTAACATATCCCGGCCGTCTGTAATCGCTTCCTCGGCCAGCCCGCCTGGATCAATGACCCGCTCGGCCTTCGCTGCTCGGCGATGCAGGAACTGTCGCCTACAATCTGCCGTGACAGTTTCTGTATGTTACGTGACCTTCACTGTGCGTCTCGCTGCGCTATAGAGCTGCTCCTTCCTGCTCGTCTGACTGAGCTCAACTGACCTTGCTAGCACTGTCCTCCTGCTTATGTGCTCGGCGCAAGCACGTGGCGTAGTCCCCCACCACTGTGCTCTCGCGTCATGATCATAGTCTCGAACCCAGATCCTCTCGGCTGTTCTGTTATAAAATAACTTAAGGGTTATCTGACTTCCATAATATTATTTCCACATATAATGCATGTTATATATTCTCTTCTAAGATGTTTAATTGCTATACTTCCATATATATCTCAATAAAGCTTCACATCTCTATCCATAATTCCATCTCCTTACAGATCTCAGTGCCTCCTTGATTCTAGACCTCCTACGTCATCTTGGCATTCTTCTTGACGCGATCGGTGCGCTATCTTTTCCTAATTCTTCTCAAAACCTCAACTACAGCTTAATGTCTGCTGGCGTAGCCGATAGCCTAAACTAGGTATCGGGTACACTACATACAAAATTCCAGTTTGATTGCTGTAATAGATTCGTAGATATTGACAACCGACGAAATAATTCGGATGGTCGCCATGTTGGATTTTATATATGTAGGTCCTAGAGTTATGTACTGTTACATGAAGATTATTGTGTACGTGTAGCATTCAAACTTCAATCGCATGATTAGGACAAAAGAAGTAACAAGGAGATTTTAAAATTTCGCACAGCTGCCATCTTGTGGTTATGGAAACAATTGAAATAAATTAGATGCCAGTGGATTAACATTCGTATAAGGATTTACTGTACCAAGTTTCACTACACTCGGATGGTTAAATTGCGAGAAACGTCCATGTGAATATTTATACTTCGCGTCGCCGCCATGTTGGATTTGTGACCACCAGGTTATTTGAAGTCCTATAGGTGAACTTAAGTTCATAGCCCCTATGAACATAAAAAAAATCAGTTTGATTGATATAATACATTCGTAGATATTGAGAGCCGTCTAAATATTTTGGATTGTCGCCATGTTGGATTGTTAAATGTATAGGCCATAAAGTCATGTAACATTAAAGGAAAATTATTGCGTAGGTTCATTATTCAAACGTTCACTTCGATCGCATGATTACGACACAAGAAATAATAAACTTAATTTTAAAATTCGCACAGCCGCCATCTTGAGGCTATGTAAACAATTGAACTAAATTAGATACCAGTGCATTACAATGTGTATAAACATTTCCTGTACCAGATTTCATTGCGTTTGGAACATTAAATCGCGATGAAGGTGTATTAAAAATTTTCAAATTCGCTTAGCCGCCATGTTGGTTTTGTAATTAACCGGTTTTTGAAAGTCTTATAGGTGAACTTCCAGTAGTTCCCTTTATCTCCGTACAAAATTTCAGGATGATACCGCTAATCGTTTCAGAGATATAGAATCCCGGTGAAATATTTCGCACATCCGCCATCTTGTGGTTATGTAAACAATTGAACGAAGTTAGATGTCGGTGCATTACAATGTGTATAAACATAATTATACTTTACCAAGTTTCATTGCGTTTGGTTGGTAAAATCGAGAGAAACGTCTATTTACAATTCGCAAATTCGCGTGGCCACCATGTTGGTTTCGTAGTTACCAATTTTTCAAAAGTGACACAGGTGAACTTCTAGTAGTTTCCTTTATCACCGTAATAAATTCCAGGGTGATATCGGTAATAGTTTCGGAGATATTGAATGCAGGTGAAATATTTCGCACAGCCGCCATGTTGGATTGGTGAGACGTAACAAATTTTGAAGGGCACGGTCGGGGTCGCCCGGAATAGTGCTATGAACTTACTGAGTTTCATTGAAATCGCTCCAGCCGTTTAGAAGTTATTAGGGGGACACACACCTCTCTCTCTCTCACACACACACACGGACAAAAGGTGATCTCATAAGCCTATTTTTTCAAAATTGAAAATAGGCTAAAAATGAGAATCCCCAGCCATTCGACCGACCGGGTCAGAGTATAGTATGAATGAAGCCTCCATCTAGCGGCGAGGATATGAACTGTGCCGGCTGCCGAAGCCTGTCGCACAGATTAAATGAATGACAGATGAAATGAAATGATAGAGGAGAGTGTTGCTGGAATGAAATTGTGACAGGAAAAACGGGGGTACCGGGAGAAAACCCTGTCTGCCTCCGCTTTGTCCAGCACAAATCCCACATGGAGTGACCGGGATTTGAACCACGGATCCAGCGGGGAGAGGCCGGCGTGCTGCCACCTAAACCACGGAGGCTTACAGCGTATTATACAATAAGATGATATTTTACTTTCTGCCGGAAGCGACCAACATTAAATTTTGTGGTTGTTTTTGTTGTTGTTGTTTATTCCTTAGGGACTTTGCGACAACGTGCTGATATAGCCAAACGCCATTTGTCTCAAATATCCTGGGGTCCTTTCCCACTCAACCATCCTAGGAGTGGTTTCTCTTCAATAAAATGGTATTGCAGCACATTTTACGTGTTCTGGTAGCATAATAAGTTAATGAATTGATATAGTGGTTTTCAGTCGGTCAACACAAAATAAAGCGGCTTCGGTGGCGTAGTCGGTAGCATGCTGAGCTTCTATGCCCAAGATCGCGGGTTCAAACCCGGCCGAATCCGTCGGATTTTTAAGAGCTTTAAAAATCCCTCAGTATGCCTTCCTTCGGAGGGGAAGTAAAGCCGGCGGTCCCATGTCATAAATTTATGGCATGTTAAAGAACCTTCCACTAATTACACCTGTGTGAAACTAAATTTTATAGGTTAAGAATGTAAACAACGCTCTTAGGATCCAACGTTGGTTGCCAAGAGCCGACTGCGGTGGCTTCTAGTAGCTAAGTTCTGAACTAGGCCTAGTAGTCTTTGACGGTGGCGTTTGGCGGCAAAAGTAGGAGCTATTTGAAAAGTTCAAAGTTGCTGTCCTTACTTGAATTAAAAAATAGATACACACACTAATACAGCCATCACAATTAACACCGGTTATCAGACAGATTCTATACACACCCAAAGTACACGGGGCTACATGAACGCGTTATCGCAGCCCCTAAACTGAGGAACCAACCAATCAACATAAAATAAATCCATTTACTGGAAAATGCAAAAAAAATTGCAAAAAAAACCAACAACAACAAAACCACCTGAAATAAATTACATGTGATTAATATTTATATGGTGGCTAGCATTCTTACCTCAGCCATCCTCGAAGTGGTTTACCGTGGTTTCCAACTCTTCTACTCCAGGCAAGTGCCGGGATGGTTCCTAACTTAAGGCTACGACCGCTTTCTCTCAAATTCTAACTCGATTACAAATATATACACTAGTAGAGATATCACAGTGACACAGGTTATCAGACAAGTTCTACACAGAACCAAGTACAAGAGGAAACATGACCACGATGTCTGAAAGCCTCTAAAATAATCAACAAATAACAAAAGAGTATTGAAGAAGGAGAAAACCAAGGGATGACATGTTTCGTCAACCTTGCATCATCAGATCAACTTACAATGATTGGTTGGTTGGTTCCTCAGTTTGAGGGCTGCGGTCATGTAGCCCCATGTACTTTGGGTGTGTGTAGAAACTGTCTGGTAACCGGTGATAATTGTGATGGCTGTATTAGTGTGTGTACCTTTTTTTAAATTCAAGTAAAGACTGCAACTTTGAATTTTTCAAATAGTTCCTACTTTTACCGCCAAACGCCACCGTCAACGACTACTAGGCCTAGTTCAGAACTTAGCTACTAGACACCACCGCAATCGGCTCTTGGCAACGAACGTAGAAACCTAAGAGCGTTGTTTACATTCTTAACCTATCCAATTTAGATTCACACATGTGTAATTAGTGGAAGGTTCTTTAACATGCCATAAATCTATGACATGGGACGCCAGCTTTACTTCCCCTCCGAAGGAGGGATTTAAACTTACAATGACACCCACAGACAGTATTTTCCCTCCAAACACAAAAACACAAAAAAAAACACAAACAAAACTCAGAAAACGTATTAAGTTTGTTAACCATTGCTGATAAATAAAATAATAAAAAACTATTTATTATAATGTTACAAAAACTTAGAAATCTCGATCCTATCAACATAACAATCTTCCTCCACCAAACTAATCTATGAAGGTAATACACTTAAGCACTATTGTAGAATTGTAAACTAATATGTGGAAATGAACTGCAAGTACTCTCTTGTTATGATTGTTTATTTATTTATTTATTTATTTATTTATTTATTTATTTATCGTATGGCTTTTAATGCCGGGGGTGCCCGAGGACATGTTCGACTCGCCAGAGGCTGTAGCTGCTGCAAGCGGACACCCATAGGCTGAGCTACAAGTTCCGTTCAATTTCAAGTAGTTCCAACTTTGGCTACCAGATATCAATGATACCTAGTGGGGAACGTTGGAACTTTGATAGAGCGTTCCTACGAAATCTAACCTAAATATTTAGCTTCACACAAGTTTAGTCTGTGGAAAGATCCTTTTCATGCCATAAATCTATGACATGGGACCGCCGGCTTTACTTCCCTTCCGAAGGAAGGCATACCGTACTGAAGTATTTTAACGCTCTTAAAAACCCGACGACTTCTGGCGGGTTTGAACCCACTATCTTGGGCACAGCAGTTCAGCTTGTTATCAACTACGCCACCGAAGCCGCTGTTTGATGGTAAAATGCCTAGACATACAACGTGCGAAATAGTGTTTGTCTACTATTAATGTAAAAACCACATTTAAACTAGGTCTTTCCTATTAAAATGTTTCATAAAAATAAAACAAGAAGTTCCGTGACGAACTAAAGAGCCTACTTTTCATGCCAATGATTATTCTAGAGTATATGAACCTACCTAGAATAATTACGAAATTAAGTTGGGAATATCGAAATGTCTAATTAGTTCGAAATATTCCTGGTATAATGTAGTCAAATAGAGCACTACAGTTACAGCCCTGGTGACTGCATATATTCTTAGTTCCATCTCTTAAGCTACAGAATACAAAATTTGGTTGAAGTCCAATGGACGTTACATGCAGTTAGACTTTGGATCTATCAGCACGCGTAAAAGCATGTTTGCAACTTTGTCATGCGTTTGCTACTTTGATATAATCGGAAATATTATGATATCTTGTTGTGCCAATTTTGGATGAAATCAATTTGTTAGTATAGAAGTTACATGTATTTTAAAATTGGACCGATCAGCAAGCATAGAATCATGTTGGCATCACTGACTTATGTTAATTACTCCAAATTAATCTAGAGTGTCAGGTGCAATACGTTTGCAAAATATAGAACTGTTGGCTTGCATACTTTCCGATATATTGATATTATGGTAAAAAATATAGACAGCATTTATTAACAGTTGGCAGCCCTGATTGCGCTTAAGAATACACTCAGTCATATCTGTTTATGTAAACATATTACATACAAAATTTGGTTGAAATCTAATTAATAATGTAGAAGGTATATGCATTTAAATATTGGACCTACCAGAAGGCTTAAAATTATTTTGGCAACACTGTCATGTATGGCCTCCTGGAAATTAAACTGAAATAGTATTATCTACATGTGTGCCAATTTTGGAATAGCTCCCATGCACACCTTCCATGATATCCAACATGGAGCTCAAATTTCTAGTGCTTTTTTCAGCAGTTGGTAGCACTGACATCATTTTCAAATATGGGCTTGAGATATTCCGGTATACATCTTTACCTCATACTAAATTTGGTTTCGATTGCTGCAGCCGTTTAGGAGTTGATAGGGGGGGGGGCACACACACACAGCCAGCCAGACAGACAGACACACATTTTCCCGGATCGATCTCATAAGTCTACTTTTTCCTCTTTTTTGCAAAATGTGAAAAGTAGGTTAAAAATATATATAAAAGAGAACAGACCAGTCACAAATGTGGGCTTTAAATTGATAATAGAAAATAATTGTGAAAAATAACTTACATCTAAAAGAAAAGGGTGTGTTTGTATTCCCACAAATACACTAAAATTTGTAATTTAAAACTCTTGATATGGTCCTTCTTTAAGATGAGGAGCTCTTTGCTGAGTGGACAAAGGTTGGAATGTTTATTGTAATTATCCTCTGCTACAATGAAAATTCTTGATGCGAGATGGAAATTGTTGGTGATCCTTGACTAATAGCTGTTGTGTTGTTTTCAAAAGCTTTGCTCGTAGTTTTCCATTAGTTTTTTTTCTGCTTTGAAAAACTGAAGAAGGCCATAATGTGGACGAAACTGGTACTTAATTAATAAATATTAATTAAAAAATTGTATTGACTAAGGTGCATTCGATTTATTGCATATCTGTGGGTGTTTCTATTTAGATTGATTGTCGATATGGAAACAATAAATAAGATTAAGTTCATATCATTACGTACGTTCACTGTCGGATGTCAAAATGTTAGTTGTTTTCTTACATTTAAATGAGATTTGGCAGAGATATAGCGTATTACTTGAGACCATGCGCCTATCTTTCAATGGAGTGTTTAATATTCAAAGATGTTTTCCCGAAAGTTTTTTTTTTCGTAGGAAAACACAATATCTCCTGAACTATGTGATGAAACTCAGCAGATACATTCCAACCTATGATCCCTAGAAGATGAACTTCAATCATTCATGAAATTATCTTATAAAATAATTGAGATATACTTGGAAAATTAAACAAAAACCTGTTAATTTTTTGAAAGACAAATTTAACATCTTTAAAAAAATATACTATTCATGGAGGTTCATCCTCGGGATTTATGCGTTTGCTTTGCATGAAAGAAAATGTCATTCCATTCAGACTGGTATTTCTTAGTAAATCGTGTATTTTGTGATTCACGGAGTTTAAAAAATCACGAATATGATCCTTTCAAGGAATCACGAAATACTTTGTATACTGTTCTACTTTCTAAATTAAACGAAAGCTCTATGTATTTACTATACATATGTCAGTTGTCATAACTCAATGTTTCATATTAGTGAAGCTGTGATATGGTTCGCAACTGTATGCGAAAATTCCCACAGAGCCCCCTTAATGTGTTGAAAGATCTCATGTGGTGACTTATCTGAAACTGTGGAATGCCTACTGGTTGCTCAGACAACGACTTTTTGATGTAAATAGAATTTGTCCAAACTATTTCTCTGAAGATTATTGCATTGAATTTCAGTAGTGTTTATAAAATTAGTTAACTCTTGAGAAATTGTCAGATCATGTAGGACTGAAAATAGTTTTTATATACGCATATAAATTAGAGAAAAGCCTATTTTTGAACGCTTCAATGAGTCAGCTGATCGGTCCACACATTGTCCCAGAGTCTCTCGCCAACACGTGACGGTCATTGTCTATTTACAAGCTTGGCCATGTCGCTACTGATTACCTCGGTTTGACCACGATTTGCGTCCACTTGCGCGCATCATCAATATTTCAAGTCAAGCTGCTTATCGATCGATTGTCTCTCTCTCGTTAGAATCAACTCTTGAGTTTCTATGGTAACCTCACAAGGCCTCCCCACTGTTTCTTCCTCCACACACTTGGGAGTAATTTTTAACAGCCCCTTTCTTTCGTTATCGTCGGGAGCCACGCTCTGAGTCTGTTCCCGCTGCTATCAATAAAGGAGAATTTTATTTTATTTAACACTAGCATGCACACCCGTCGTTGACAAGTTAATAGAATATAGGAATGCAGTTAATGAGTACAACTTCTCGATCCAAAGTCCTGTGACAGACAAATGGAGGCCATAATTCCAATCACATCTCTAATAGTTGAATAAATGATTTACTAACACTAGAATATTTATTTATTAATTAATTATTTATTCGTTAATTCTCTATTAATTTTCATGTTTTATGCTGGCCCTTTTACTTTTTTTTTCCAAAAATCTCTCATATATACACTATGCTTCCTCTTACTCTCTTCTGTCCACTTCTTTCCTGGTTGTCCCTCTTTGGAAGTTTCCTCAAATTTCTGTTGTCTACGTTTTAGAATATTTATTTATTTAGTTATTTAATTGCATGGATTCAGTCTTGAGGAAGGAATTCTTGATGAAATCAAAAAATGTAAAACATTAAGTAGATCCGTGAAGAACTAAACAGCCTATTTTCATATATCCTACTTATGTAAAGGACACCACGTACTCTTGCATGATAAAAAAATCGATTTTTTGATTTTGGCGCCATAAAATTCTTCATTCTTTTCTGAATCCAAATATATATAGTTTGTTGGGGTTTTGATGTCTACAACTACCTCAAATTCGTTTTTTAAAATTTGCGTCCCATGCTCTGAATAATACACTTTTATCTTTGCCAGCTGTTTTCCGTTAATACTCATTTTTTCATGTTTAGGTACCAATAACTAGGAAACCATTTAAGATAGAGGGCTAATTCTTTTTACATTAACTTGCCTAATGGAGTACTTGAATGTTAACCTATTTTCACTTCCAAAACGTAGTAGGCATGGATTGGGAAGAGAAAAATTAATACATATTTTTGAATAAATTTAAAAAGAAAGAGTTCGGATTTTTTTCTTGCATTCTGTCCCAATAATAATGAAACAAAGTGATTACTCATCTGCCATGATCCATTCCAAGTATGTGAACAAAATTTGAGAATATTTGATTGAAAAACAACTGAGATATGTGTACCTGGAGCAACTTATGCAACATTTTTTTGAAAATGTATCTGTCCAAATTTGTATTCATTTCACACATCCTATAAAAGCACTACATGGTCAAAAAGAGCTCAGGATATACCGCTTCTTATATGTGAGAAGAATCATAGCTGTACCTTTAGCATAAATCCAGAAAAACTCGAGCAATAGCCGCTACCAAAGCCGTATATGTCATCAAAACATTCACGAGGCTCTCTTTAGGAACTACTATGACATTATTCGACGCGAAAATTATGCCCATCGCCACATATGGACTTGAAATCATATGCGAGAAATTATCCCTGGCAGACCTGAGGACGCTTGCAGCAGTCAAATCGCGCTTCCTGAAGGCTACCCTGGGGATATCGAAATATACAAAATCTAGATTAGCATATGAACTCGCCAGGGAGACCTTCCTCATTGAGGACCTTCGGATGAAGAGAGGGCTACCATCCACAGATGCCTGGAAAAAACTAATGCAGGAAAGAATACAGAAAAGGGACGAAATCTGGTTCGAGTTTTACACCACGGAGGCCATGATGACTAGGACATGGATGAACACAAATCATGACTTGCAACACTTTGTTAATTCGATGGCGGTACATGGGTATCATCATAAACTGTGTAATACCGAATACGTTCATGACCCTGATGAATCCTGCGTATGTAAATTATGCGGGGTGCAATGTAGTCGATACCACGTAATTTCTTGTGCAAATCTTATCCAATCTTGAGATGTTAAAGTGGGTCGAGACTGGACAATGTTTCTTTATCATCGCCTCCTCTGAAGTGAGACATACGGTGTAGTTCAGAAGCTTAATGTTGCAGCCTTTATAAAAAACTAAATCTATAGTGCTACACCCTGAATGTGCAAATTAAGTTCTGCCTTCAACCTTGTTAACAAGAATAAAGCCTTCCTCTGTCATTAGTTCAAGTAGTTCTTTCGCTCTTTGATTATCGATGTCTAGTCCGCTGTTTAGGTCACCAGCCAGTATTATGTGTCTGTCTGGAGCTACATGTCCCAAGGAAAACATGATGGTTGCTATCAACTCTTCAATAGGGGTTAGTGGCCATGCATATATGGCAATCACTGATATCCATTCGAAGTTTATTATCAATGTGTCATGGTCTTGGTTCGTACTCTGAATTTTACCTAGGCTGGGCTTGTAGTAGCAGGAGGTGCCACGCATTGGTCTACCTCTTGGCCCTTGTGTTGCAGGTATATGCTGTGCGTAGAATCCATTAATGTCTATGGGTTTGGTCGACAGAGTCTCTAGTAATATAAGTATATCATGAGAATGCAGTAGGCTAGGTTATTGTTAGTGAATGATTTGGCGCTCTTAAGACCCTCAACATTCCAGAGTAAGATGTAAAGCTGGTTAGGCTGGAAGTGAAATTCCTCTATTGCGGGAGCGAAAAGGCCGGTATCGTCTCACGATGACAGCGCTCGGCCACGCTCCTGGAACGTAGACCTTTGGAAGTTCTTGTAGAGGTATAACTACTCTTAGAGCTTTAACCGTGTCGCTGGTAGGAAGTTCTTCACACTCGATTACATTTGTAACAAGAAGATTGGTTAGGTGGCGCTGCACAATTTCTATTGTAGCGTTATGGTGGAGTCGCCTTTGTATAACCATGCTCTTGGTTCTGCCGCTTGTAATTCTGTTATATTTGACGTACTACCATTTTTGGACTTGATCAAACATGGGTCTACTGCTGTCGAGATTGATGACTGCGAGTTAAAGTGCATGGGTTTACGTTGTGCAGATGTTTTCGAAAATTTTAGGAATGTTTGTATGAAACCTTATGACCTTGATAATTGTCAGTATTTCACTGCTACTGGGTTAAGTTTTAGTTCAATGTTGAAAAAGACAAAAGTAAATTTAGAATTGATGACTGATATAGACATGATTAATTTTATAAAATCATCAATTCGAGGTGGATTAAGTGAATGCAATGGGCAACATCCTAAAGCAAATAATAAACACATGCCTAGCTACAACCCTTGTGAAGAGTCAAAGTATATTGTCTACCTTGATGCAAATAACCAATATGGTTGGGCTATGAGTCAATATCTACCACTAAAAGATTTTCGCTGGCTGACACAACCTGAATTTGATGTTTTACATATTAACACTTTAAATGATAACGATGAAAAAGGATATATTTTGGAGGTAAATCTTCAGTACCATAAAGAGTTACATGATGAACATAATGATTTATCATTTTGTCCCGAGAATATGAAATCTCCGTACAACACATCACGAACGAAAATGTTAATTGCTAATGTGAATGATAAATGCAAATATGACTGTAGTACATTATCGGTACCGACAGTAGTGGCTACGCTGGCTAACGCGCAGCATTAGGTCATGGGGCCAAGCTCTCTGCTGACTCGGTAGACGCGGGGGTTCGAGCCCCGCCGTCGGCCGTCCTTGAAATGGTTTTCCGTGGTTTCCCATTTTCAACACCAGGCAAATGCTGGGACGGTACCTTCTGACAGGCCACGGCCGCTTCCTTCCACATCCTTGCCCAGTTTCATTCACCATCATTCATTTCATCTCTCATTAACTCCTCTCATGAGGTTGGCGTCAGGAAGGGCATCCGGCCGTAAAAACCATCGCCACAAAGCCTTCCATCGCATCTCATCCCCAACCCCGTTGGAAAACGGGAATAATAAGGGGTAGACATACAATACTGTAGTACATTATCAAAACTTGAAACACTGTCTACAGCATGGATTGAAATCAACTAAAATTCATCGCTTATTACAATTTCATCAGCCCGCATGGCTCAAGCCATATAATTGATCTGAACAATAATTTAAGAACACTGTCAACAAACGCTTTTGAAAAAGATTTTTATAGACTCCAGCTCTTTTGGGTACATTCGTGTTGACCGACTGAAAAGCACTAAACTCTTGTTATCTCAAATGTTAAACCCTTGACAATCTACAATCAGTGTGCGCAACATGTTGACGCTTGTCTGGATCAAGTCCAACTGACCACGGACTGACTATCAATGACTAACGTACACCCATGACATTGAGTTACATCCCATTCTAGTAAAAAAATTGAGGTTAGGGTATGACAGGGAACATGAGAAATAACAACAACAACAATCTATTTATTTATTACATTATTTTATTGACATAACAAATTTTACATGCTTTTGTCATTTTGGGATAGCGAGAGTACAAAATCATACAACAATACAGTCTTTTGTGTTTATAACGTCCATAACACCGATGATGTCCCAATGTCTCTAAACTGGGTGTTTTTGACTGTGAGCTGCTCACCGAAGCACCGTTGACGCCATAAGGTCCACAAGTATCAAAACTTTTTTCATTACTTAGAGGTACTAGTAGCTTGAATGGCAAGGTATATTACCCACATCCATTCTATACAAGTAGGGGCAGGCTGGTGACCAGCGCTGATGTTCTTGCATAGGTTCATCACTCTCTTCCCATTGGTCTATGGTAATGGGACAAAACACAAATTTCACTTCATCTCTTGTTTTGAAATAATAGAAACCAGCGGCCGCCAAGGCTTGAGGGCTCATGAAAGGCACAGGCCACGTCACAAAGGTCTTGAAACGTTGTTCCTCAGATTTTAAATTCGTGAGTGTGACACCTCTTGAGGCTTTAAAGCAATGCATGACTGAGCTGCTTGACGTGGTTGGCCTGTTATTTGTACATTCGTCACTTGCTTGGACAGTGGATAATAGTTGACTTGTTTGTGATGAATGATCAAACAGAAGGCAGTGGTATTGGCTGGAACATTGTCATGCGTTTCAAAATCTAGTCGAATGTTAATATTGGATTGCTTGACAGATTCTTCCAAGTAGGAACAGTCAAAGACAATCAGTGGCGCCCTTGTCTTAAACGCTTGGGTGACAACATGGGGCAGTTCTCTTTTTGATAATACGACCATCTAAATTTAGAAAAACAAGTCGTACAGGAGGACAAACTTATTTTTTGAAAAATCCAAATCCAGTCCTTCATAGGAAAAAACAGCTCCATTGAGGAAAAGACGTGCATTACTCAATTGCAGGTGATTTTTGGCATCTTTGGTTTGTTGATACTTGCGATTGGTTTGAAAACTCACGATAATGTAGAGAGGTCTCTCTGTACAGCGTGCTGTTTTTACAGACCAACTGTGTGTGTTTGTGGTGGGTAATAGGGGGTACTCATGGAGTGCCCAGCTTCTAAATTCCATTGTAGTTGAATCTATGAGTCTATCTTCAGCTCTCTTGAGTGCATTATTATCACTCCTGTTTCTAACCAGGTAAAGCACTTGCCTTGCGTTGACCACAATACGCTGGTGATCTTCGGCAAAGCCTAACATGAGTTTAAGAGGTAAAAATCCAGTAAAGTTGCCATCCGTGTGTACCATCCAGTCATTGGTCGAGTCAGGGCACCAACCCACCATGCAAAGTGTTTTACCTTCTTCCTCACTATAAGAGAGGTATAGTTTCATGACACGTGAAATACCCACATTCCTAGTGCTATCCACCACAATATCGTTAATCACATAGCGCACCTCAGAGAGCAAAAAGGCAAAATCATGGTTGGCTAACTTGGATGTTGTAGGTGTAGAGCCATCAGCTTTGGTGAGCCGACCTTCAATTTGGATGACTCTTTCATGCAGTAGGGTGTAAATATCTTGGTTGTTGATAACACATTGAATGTCATCATTGTTATTGAGTCCAGGTGTTTGAGCTTGATAGGAATGGGGATCAATTCTTACCACCCCTTCTTGCTCCTCGATGTGGTTTACCAACTCTAGGATAGAATTCATCATGGTGATTACGTGGTAAACTAGATGCTGTAAAATCTGCTTGTCCTTAGATGTTGAAGTGTATTCTCGTGGCAAACAACTAACACCATTCCTAGACGTTGTTGTTGCTTTATACACCATCTTCATAGTGGCTTTAGAACTAACTTGTGATGTATTCTTTGGAATACACGTTCAGTCAGAGTTAGCTCTTACTGTCCTTTGATTAGTTCGTTTATTTATTTTCTTCCCCTCTTCGCAGACACCAACAGTAATCTCTTTGTATATCTTTTTTTCCTTTGAGCAGGAATTTATTGTGTCTTTGAGTCTGTTCTAGATGAGTATCTTCTATGGAAACTCTAGCGGCACCTTGCAGCAAAGCACTGAAGTTCCTCAATCTCTCTGAGCTCAAGAGGACTTCCCCACCAATCCACCAGGCGTCATCTTCGTCTCCAGCTAACATGTCTTTGAAGACACTGCTCCATGAAGAAAAAATATTTTATAAAGTGTTTTTCATTTCTGTAATGTTTCCCCTTCTGACATATATTCTCTTGTCGTTTTCCCCCTCTCCCTCGCCTCCCTGGCCCCTTCGCGTGCCGTTCAGCTGCTCTCAATTTTAGTCCAGTCGTCAAGTGAACAGTTCCGAGCCCTCACAAAGGCCAGTCTCCTGTCTTCATGAGACAGTTTTAAAATAGACGCCATGTCTACGTTTTAAAGCTAACGGTCACAAGGAACCATCGCCTAATCATCATGAAAAAGCTAAGTACAAAACTTCAATGGTTTTATACATATTTTAATGGTTTCAAATTGCTAAACGCTTTTCATACAATTTTATAGACAGTGTGGGGATTTGCTCACTATTGTGCAATAACCGTCTTCGTGGGATTTTCTTTATCAGGCTCTAGCTATCTAAGCTGGCTTTATAACATGAAATCCAGTATTTCCTGTACGAAATAAATGGGAATATCTTCCCACAACGAGAGATTTAAGTCAAATAAACCGCTCTCTATAAACTTAGCTTTTTACACCGTGGGAACTCTCTTGCTCCATTTAACTGTCATCATAGTTCTGGAACTTTCCATGTGGACCAATCTTTCTACTAGTTAAGCAATCTAGTATTTTCAACACCAAATAAGGGAATATTTTTCCACACCGAGGGATTCATGTCAAATTAACCGTTGTTCAAAACTTAATTTGTTTTCGCCGAGGGATTATTACAGCATCATTTAACTGTGACTACAATTCTGGAACTATTCTTTGCTTTCTAAAACTTGTACAACGCAAGTAACATGTCAAAATTCAACTAAGTGTTTTACATAATCTGCAATAACTTTCTTTTGTTCTACGAACTTACATACATTACAATAGTGAAATTTTTGAATTTATCAACAAACTATCAGTGCTTCGAATTTGTGTGTGCTAATTTCAGCCGCGCCGCGTTCGTTAGAGCAATACATTCTGACCAGGACTTTATCCTAGAGTTGCTAACTCCATTTTCTAAAATTCTCTTTACTAACAAACCTAAGTTAATCTACAAATTAGTTACTACTCTATGAGGCCTCACTCAAATTTTGACGCCCGCACATTTTTCTCCATGTATCACTTATTCACTCTGTTTCAATATCAGTAGTTATAGAAACTACTTATTAATATTCTTTTCTTATCCTGCTTGTTCAGGAATAGTCGATTTTCTAAAGTTTAAAACTTTTGTACCTGATTGTTTTTTCTCTCCAGTCTTCGTTAATACGACCTGTATATTTTTGTATTTCGCATCTAGTAATCTCTGTTTAAAAATAGCGGTAACCTCCGCTTGTAATTCTACTTTTTCCTCTTGCTACGAACAGGAATTTAATCTATTTGTTCATAGCCTCTTCGATTGCCAGAAAGGCAGTTCAATAGTGCTTGTATCCTACCTAATTGATAAAAGTTATAATTACTGTGCAATTTATTGTTCTTAAAAGCTTTAAATTTCCCAATTTTAAGCACATTTTAAAACCTTTGTACGGGTTTAGTGCTTGTAACAAGTTTGAAACTTGTAACCACTTTAATATTGTTCATTGTGAGCTTTCCCTTTAGAGCCTCCGTGGCTTAGGCGGCAGCACGCCGGCCTCTCACCGCTGGGTCCGTGGTTCAAATCCCGGTCACTCCGTGTGAGATCTGTGCTGGACAAAACGGAGGCAGACAGGTTTTTCTCCGGGTACTCCAGTTTTCCCGGTCACAATTTCATTCCAGCAACGCCCTCCACTATCATTTCATTTCATCTGTCATTCATTTAATCATTGCCCCAGAGGAGTGTGACAGGCTTCGGAAGCTGGCACACTTCATATCCTCGCCGCTAGATGGGGGCTTCATTCATTCCATTCCTGACCCGGTTGGAGACTGGAAGCAGGCAGTGGATTTTCATTTTCATGTGAGCTTTCCCTTTACTAGGTCTGAGACCTTCAAATGTTTGAAGAAATAACTAAAGAAAAAGTTCTTCTAACTCCAGAAATAAGATTCTATATCTAACAATTTGTTACTTTAATCTCAAAAATAAAATTTAAACATATCTATGGTTATTAATGTTCAAAAGTTTACCAACTGATAAATAAAAATATATTATTTTTCTTTTTATATCTCTCACTAGAATCACTGTTAGGCAGGACCTTCCCTTCCCTAATTCTTCTCCCAGAATTATTGCTGATTTCAAAATAGAAAAAGCAATCTTTAAAACAATAAAACATTACCACTTGTTGCGTTTGAAACAAAATTTCAAAATAACAAACTTTTCAAAGTTTCTTTTAGCTGTCACAGCTAATTCTAGCAAATCATTCAGGCAAATACAGCTTGCTTCGCCAGCTACCTATTTGAAGAGATTTTCTCTCTGACTTATGTTTTGCTTTCAAAATCTCAGTTTTGTTTAAGTTAGATCTGAGTTTTTCCTCTGTTCTAAACGTTTAGTCGGCAGTCTGCTGGGTAAAAGCTTAGCCTACCTTCAATGCAACTATTGGTATTCTTCTAGGATTTTCATTAAAAAAACAGTAAAAGTATTGCTAAAAGCACTAAAGTTGCTTTTTCTCTTCCCACTCTGGGAGCATTCGGTTGTTTTGCCAGAGATCCAACAGTGCCCAGAAATAAAAATATTACTGCAAATTCAAATCTTTCTGGCATTTTCGAATGCGTAATAAAATCTAACCTTTCTGAAGGGAAAGTTAGTAAATCCTTTCTTTTTGGCTTACTTTGTCTTGCCAGAGTATCACCCTTCCCCATAGTACCGGAATACTGGCTCGAGAGGGAAAGAGCACTCACCAAGCGCTTGCAGGCAACCTCAATTCATGCTGCGCTCTCCGCTTGCCTTGTACAGGCCCCCGCTTAAGTTAGGTATTTCATAGGTTTAGCACGGCGAAATTCCTCTTTATATCAACATTTACTTATAACTTAGTGTTGGATTCTCTTCCTATCTACCAATACATGCTTCCACTCCTAAACCCACCTCCCTTTTTCTCTCATCATCTTCCCTTAGGTAGTGATAATAGTCAGTAATAACCTACCAAAAATTTGGTCCCAGAAACCAGGGAGAATCCAATTTGTCAATAACTTGCAAATTACTAATATCTACTTTGAATTTTTCAGCTATAACTTTATTGTGCAAAGCTGGTCGAGGTGAAAAAGGTTGTTCCTGTCTTCTTCAGTGTCATCACCTTGCTACCTGTCCGCTGCTGCCAACCTGACATCATTTCAAAATCTCTCCATTATCGTAAGTTGCACTTCCATTGTAATTCTCAATCATGGTACCTCCAACTGAGGGAACTCCAAGACGCTCTTCTTATAAAGGGCAACTTACAAGATTCAGAAACTTTCTTAAAGACTTACCTCCCGCTGATTGCAACTTAGATATTCTATCTCAACGTTTAAAGCTGTACGAACGTTCATACAACTACTACTATCAAATTCAAACATACAACGAAACCGTCTGCCCCGAACTTCAATCTGATAGGGACGAAGTCGAACCCTCATACTTTGAGGGGAATGCTAAGGCCCACCAATTAATTTGAAGTTTCACAGAACCGGACACTAAGGTCATCAATCCGGCTCAGTTCACATCTGCTTCAGTCCATGGGGACATTCACAAACAGAAGGCTATACTTCCCAAAATAAGCTTACCTCACTTTTCAGGCCAGGAATGCTTGCTCGCGGTTTACATTATAATATATCTTGGTCCTGTTTCCAAAATAGTTCACTAGTTCCATGGGCGGGGGCAGATTTCCAAAACTGTCGAAGTACCATATCGTGGATCCCCCTTTCACATAGGCTACATAATGGGTTTCTGGCCCTCGGTCATTATCTAGATTTAGGACAGCGCATTCCTGTTTCCAGGGTCGTGGTGGTAATTGGTTCCGCATAAACACACCTCGAAAATGAGAGAGCTTTAGTTGTTTGGCATAGCTTTCGACTTCTTCATGGGTCAGGGCATGTCTTGCTATAGCTGAGGTAATTTTTTTTATTATTTTTATTTCGAGATGGTGAAATCCCAAATCCTTGTTGATAAAAGGCTGGCTTTAAATTGGCGTTTCTAGCCTCCATAGCAATGGCTTCCATCCTTTCATGGTGTCGCTGACTTCCTTTTAGTTGTTGCGTGCCCTGCTGTGCAGCTTTAATGGTTTTCGCCACCACATTGCCACCGCCCAAAAGTGATCCCAGAGCAGCCAGATCGGCGAATAATGCAGGTAAAAATCCCGCTCGTTCGGGGACAGGAATTACTCGCCCATGCTTTGAACCCTGCCGCTGACGTATTGGAATAAAGCGTCTCTGTGCTGCTCAAAGGGCTTTCTTTATCGTTACCACATTATTTTTATTTTTTCATTCGCAAAGGCTTGTCCACTAATGCCTTAACTCCATGCTTTGGCAATGGCAGAGCCTTTTTCTTAGTCTTTTTCACCATATATCTTTGTTTCACCATGATGACCAACAAACTTTCACAAGAAAGTTTAAGTGACAACTAACGTGAGGTTGTTATTTCATGGCTGTATATTCAAGTTCCACATAAAGTGGGAAATCGTTTATGGTTTTTCCCGCTTGCTTTTCATCCCATGTAAGCATGACATGAAAGGATAATTCATCACCTGCATTGACCATTTAATGGTTATAGACCAACATCCTATGACTCTTTATCTCTACACGTAAATGGTTCTCATCAGGCATGGATTGTTTGATGTGAATGGTTCCATCATAGTGCAATCGATAGTGTCTTAAACTTGAAGCAAGCACATACGTCAGGTGCTGGTCAAGGACTAGCGGTAAATGGTTCTTGCCATTCATGGGTTTTTCATTTGTCAGGTACACTAAAATACAGATGAGACAAATTTATATAGTATTTTCATTTGATAGGTACCGGGTGAGTTAGCCGTGGTGGTTACGGCATGACTGATGGCAGTCGCTCACATCCGGGAGGCGAGGAGGTTCGAATCCCCTCGCCGGCAACCTTGAAGATGGTCTTCTGTGGTTTCCCATCTTCCTTCCAGGCAAATGCCGGGGTTGGTGCCTAACTATAGGCCACAGCCGCTACCTTCCAACTCCTCGTCCTTACATTGCAACTTCCCTCCTTCCCTCCCCAACGGTACTTGTAGCTCACCCATTGGGTGTCCGTCTCGAAGCAGCTACAAAACTGGCGAGCCGAACATGTCCTAGGACACTCCCGGCACTAAAAAAGCCATACGCTAAAAAAATAAAAAAATAAATAAATTTGATAGGTGAGGTAGCGTTTAGTGCAGACATCGTCCTCTTCTTGTGGGTCTTCCACATGAATAATGCGGTGATGATTAGCCGTATAGCCATTCACCGTAAGCTGAGGCACTTTGTCATAAAACTCATGTACCTTGTTATCCACATACTTTTTGTAGTACCATCTGTAGACACTTGAGGATGTTTCACATGGGTTAACCGCTTTCTCTTAAAGTCATAATCTCCCTGTTTAGTGCGTGATACTACAGATCTATCCACATAGTGTTTATTAGCAGGGTCTGTTTCTCGTTTAGGATCATGTATGGGGGAAACTTAGCTTTAGCCGTGAACGCACGTCCAAACACATCCATCGTCAACCTGTAACAGAGGTCTACTGTTTCTATCACAAGGCTAGGTTCCATGTATATAGACAGCCTGCTAGCCTCTCTAAACCTTAGCTGATATGAAGATTATTAAACAGCAAGAGTCATTGGGGGCATTGTTTACCATCTCTATCCCACATCACGTGAACAACGCCATGGTTCACTGTTTCCATCTTCCATTCGCTGCATCATTGTGGGACCTTCCGGCTGTGGAAAGACCAATATTTTGCTGACGCTCATCACAGCGCCCAATGGCCTGAGTTTTCAAAATATTTTTATTTTTGCAAAATCTCTGTACCAACCCCTCTACATGTTTGTGGATCAAGTCATGTCTGGATTACAAAGTGAGAATATGGGATATTTCACATTTTCCATGCAAGAAAATGTTATTGCCCTGGATGAGGTAAAGCCTGATCCACTCATGATTTTCAATGATGTATCCACTGAACGACAAGGCATCATTCAAATATATTTCAGCATTGGTCGTCACAAACATATCGATTGCTTCTATCTTGGACAAACGTATTCTAAAATGTGCAAACAACTTATTCGTGACAATGCCAATTTCATTGTTTTATTTCGCCAGGATGAGCGGAATAGTCGTCACATTTATAATGAACATGTCGATCCTGATATGACATTCCAAACATTTGCTGAATAGTGTGCCAAGTGCTGGAACACTTGACGTCATGCCTGTTTGGTGATTGTCAAACAAAGTGAACTCAACCGAGGATGTTATCGCTTAGGGTTTGATCATTTTATTACTATTTAAGGCACTGTCTCATTCCCTTTCAAGTCATTTGTCAAGAAACCATGGCAGAAAGTCAATTGAAAAATCATATTATTTGAGCAAAAATTACTATTCGCCAAAAGTTTCGTCAATTGAAACGATCACGAGCGGATCATGCTTTGATTATTCAACAACATTTAGCACCTCCAATAAAAGCCATGCTTAAACCCTCTTTCAAGCCATCTGAAACACTACCCACTGTTTCACAAGCCACACAGACGCTACACAAGGACCCTGTGGAAGAGGAAGAGGAACAGGAAGCATTGAGTAGTGTTAGCGAGGTTGAGGATGATGACGATAATGATCAAGTGTTTACGCCTCAAAAAAAAATCCTCACCCCTTGCAGAGTTTTTAAGAAAAAAAGAACTTCGAAATGCCAAAATTATTGTTTTAGCCCTCACCCATTAAAGTGGGCATCGCTCGTGAGTTGCATCGCCCAGATAGACGTCACTATCAGCGACTCAAGGTGATTTCACGGGGTGTGGATGAACTTTGTCATGGCGATTTGGTAGAAAGTATTTCATATGCTAGCGTGAACAATGGTTTACGCTATATGTTGACGGTCATTGATGAGTAATCAAAAATGTCCTTTGTTCAACCCGTGAGTCGCAAAAGGGGCCCGCTAGTCACCAAAGCTTTTAAACATAGTATTCAACAATCCAATCGTCAACCCCAGTTGTTGCAAACCAACAAGGGAAAATAATTTTTCAACAAGGATTTCTCTAGTTTTCTGAAATCTTTGGATATCCACCATTACACCACGTACAGCAATCTCAAAGCCAGTGTGGTCGAGCGGTTTAATCGAACATTAAAAACTCATATGTGGAAAGAGTTTACCGCTCATGGCTTATATTGCTGGTTGGACTTGTTACCTGAGCTAGTGTCACGTAAAATGACACCAAACACAGAACCATTGGGACCAAGCCACGACTTGTGACCAAAAATATTCCACGACTGGATAAACTGTTTAACCCCATAAAACAACAGACCCTCAACGTCGTCGCCTTAAAATTAGAGACCATGTTCGTGTGAGAAAATTTAAGTCTCTCTTCGACAAGAGCTACACACCAAATTGGGGGACTGAACTATTTCAAATTCGTCAAGTCAACCTAAACTGCTCAGTCACCTATTTGCTCGAGGACCTCAACCATCATCCCATAAAAGGCATGTTTTATCTCCAAGAACTCCAAAAGACAGCATTTCCAAAACATTACCTTGTGGATAAAGTGTTTAAACAAAACGGAAATAAACTATATGTAAAATGGTTTGGATTTAGCTCAGCCTTTAATTCTTGGATTAATAAATTACCTATTGTATGAAACTGTGCGCCTTGTATTTATTTATTCACTCATGTTGTACTTAACCTATAGTCCTGCGTTCACAGTCCTCAGATCTACATGTATTATGAGCAACACATATTGTTCTCTCTCCACCTGTGTTCTCTCTTACACCGCCTCTCCACCTCCCTTTTCCTCCCCTTCATCTCCCACCACTGCCGTCCACAGCTCTCACCTAGCTATTGGCTGTTATGTCATTCCTACACGTACATAATATTTTTACTGACTCAGCAATTTACGCACTTGCACATCCTGTTATCATCCACATGTACAGCTAACGTCCAATGTGAACACCTGTGTAAGGTCATATTTCACATGAACTTGCATTTTCTCAATTACGAACCAAACAGGATGTGACTTGTTAGCTGTTATCGTGTACGTGTACAGCTAACGTCCAAGGTGAACATCTGTGTCAGGTCAAATTACACATGAACTTGCATTTTCTCACGTACGAACCAAACAGGTTGTGACTTGTTGGCTTATATGTTGTTTCACAAGGGGGTCTGCAATAATGTCATCTCAAACGTGTTCACATGTATTTCGTCACTTTCCTTTCGTATCGTTAAGAGATTGTAGTAGTGGGGACAGGCGAACAACGTTAGTTCAACACACTGCTTTACACACAGACCAGGTCTACCGCTGGTTATCGGCTACTGGCTAAAATAGTTACCCCATCATGAATTTTAAAAAAATCAATGAAAGTGCAGTTAGGGCCTTTGTCAAAATTTCAAAAATTCATTCAAAAAGGGGGCGTTATCCCAAGTCCTACAATACCTCATACAAGCCCTTAGCCTTATTGGTTCACGAGATATTAACAAAAGCGCTGTTAGGCCCTTTGTCAAACTCTCAATAATAGATTCAAAAAGGGGGGCTTCTGCCCGAGTCTAACAATACCTCGCAGGTCAAAATCCTATCATGAGTTTAGGAAATGTCAACAAAAGTGTAGTTAGGCCCTTTGTCAAATAGGTTTGGTTAAGCCGACTAGACTAGGTTAGCTTGACTAGGATAGGCTAGGTTAAGCCATGCTCACTTTTTTTATTTGAAGAGTGCGCCATGTACGTCGTTGCGCACCGCCGCCATCTTGTAGGTGGAAAGCTGTAGGTGGGGCCAGAACACAACATAAACCACTACTCGTAGGTTTATTTTCAAACTTCAATCGCATGATTAGGACACAAGAAATAATAGAAACGAGATTTTAAAATTTCACACAGGCGCTATCTCGAGGTTATGTAAACAATTGAACTAAATTAGTTGTCAGTGCATTACAATGTGTATAAACATTTGCTGTACTAAGTTTCCCTGCGCTCGGATGGTTAAATTGCGAGACAAGTCTATTTAAATATTTCAATATCGCTTGGCCGCCTTGTTCGTTTTGTACTTAACAGATTTTCTAAAATCTCATACGTGACAATGTATTAGTACCCGTGGTCACCGTACAGAATTTCAGGGTGATATCTGTTACTGTTGCGGAGAGAGAATGCCAGTGAAATATTTCTCGCGGAAACCATGTTGGATTGGGGAAACGTATTAAAATTTGAAAGGCCCGGTAAGGTTGTACAAGGTACAGTATGTAAAGGGTCCGGCAGCATAACTTCCTTTTTTAATGCGCGCCATTCAGTCGTTTGACGTCATAGCGGAGCGCTAGTGGTAACGTTCGTGAGGTGGTACTATAAAGTTTCGTCCCGACACAGTTCAGTCGCCATCATGCGTTGGAACAGGGAGAAGCCTGCTTTTGCCGTTGAGGCCTACTTTTCGAGCGGATGTTCTGTGATTGCAAACCAGCGCGTTTTAATTTGGCCCCGTTGGCTCCTGTCCTGGGCCGGAAATCAATTGCTACGTGGGTCACTACGTTCAGACAAACGAGAAGTGTGACAGGGCGAAGAACTGGAGTCCCTCGGTCTATTCGATCACCTGAGAACATTATGGCTGTGAGAGCTTCAGTGTTGGGATCACCATGGCGTTCTGTACCCAAACATGCGTCTGCCCTTGGCCTTTCCGATCGGTCTGTGAGGAGAATTCTTTATGCTGATGTTCATTTCCATCCGTACAAGATGGCTAGAGCGCAGGAACTTTCTGAACGTGACTTCAATTGTCGGCGGAACGCGTGTGAGGTTCTTCTCGAAGTCGTTCCTGAGGACGCTGTTTTCTTTTTTAGTGATGAAGCCCATTTTCATTTGTGTGGATCCTTTACCAAAACATGTGCTACTGCGATGCCACCAATCCCCGAGAACTGCACCAAAGGCCTTTGCATTCACCTAAAGTCACAGTGTGGTGTGCACTGTCCTCAGCTGGAATTATTGGTCCCTGGTTCTTTGAGGAAAACTCAGTGACAGTTACAGTGAATTCGGACCGGTATGTGAACATGTTACAGGTTTTTTTTTCTTACGGGTGGATGAGTTGAGTTAGGAGACATTTGGTTACAACAAGGCGGTGCAACGGCACACATTTCAAGAGCAACGATGGCTATATTGAGGGAAAACTTCCCGGAGCACCTCATCTCACTTAGGGGCGATTTGGTGTGGCCAGTCCACTCTCCCGATTTGCCCCCCTTGTAATGTTTTCTATGTTTCTTTTTAAAATCCCGTGCTTATGTGAACCGTCCAAGGATTCTCAAGATTTGAAGACCAATATCCAGGAAGAATTTTCAACATATCGCCTGATTTGCTGGCAAGAGTCATGACAAACGCCAGATGACAAACGCCAGAAAGCGGTTTTCTCAGTGTATGGAGAATGGGGGACGTTACCTACCTAATTTGATCTTCAAAACTAAGTTAAACAAAACTTTATGTATGCGCCTACATTGTATACAAAATTAAAAGTTTTCTGATTTTTACAATGGGATTTATTACGTTTAAAAAAAAGGAAGTTTTGCTGCCGGACCCTTATAGAGTTTCATTGAAATAGTTTTGCCATTTAGATTTTATTAGGGGACACACACTTACACGTACACACGGACAAAACGTGATCTCATAAGCCTATTCCTTTCATAAATATCTATATCGAAGAACACAACATAATTATGACATTACACAACAATTATCAAACCTGAAGCATTGTATGCCTCGGATAGCTTGATCATGGGAGGCAGGTTGGTTGGTTCCTCAGTTTAGGGGCTGCGACAACGCGGGCATGTAGCCCCGTGTACTTTGGATGTGTGTAGAATATGTCTGATAACCAGTGTTAATTGTGATGGCTGCATTAGTGTGTGTTATCTGCAATTTAGTTTTTTTGTCGTGTGGCCTCCTGAGAGGCCGAGTGCAGGTCTTTCAAGTCAACGCCCGTGGGTGACCTGCGCGTCGGGATGAGAGATGGAACAGATTAAGATGAATGAAACTGGGCAAGGATCTGGAAGGATGCGGCGGTGGCCTGTCAGATGGTACCGTCCCTGCATTTGCCAGGTGTTGATAATAGGAAACCACGAAAAACCATTTCAAGGACGGCCGACGGTGGAGCTCGAAACCACGCGTCTACCGAGTCAGCTGAGACCTTGGACCCATGACCTAACGCTGCGCTTTAGCGAGCGTAGCCACTGCTGTCGGTTGTAATTCAGGTAAGGGCTGCAGACGATCAATTTCGAGTAGTTCCTACTTTTGCTACCAAATGCAACCTTCAACGACACCAAGCCACTAATTTGGCTACTAGATGCCACCACAACTGGCACGTGGTGGCGAACGTTCTAACTAATATAGCGTTAATCATAACCTACAAATTTAGCTTCTCACAATTGTAGTCATTGGAAAGTTCTTTAGGTGTCATAAATCTATGACGTGGGTTCGCTGGTTTTACTTCCCCTCCGAAGGAAGGCATACTGAAGGATTTTAACGCTCTTAAAATTCGACGACTTCGGCTGGGTTTGAACCTGCGATCTTGGGCATAGCAGTTCAGTATGCTACCAACTACGCCACCGAAGAACGAATAAATTATAGATATTAATAAAAACTTCAGTTTCTCCTTTGTAATTGCCAAATCACTTGTGCCTTTCTACTCAAGTTGGATAAGATACAAATGCCCACTAGAATTAACTAACTAACTAAGGAATATAATGCCACTTTTCCCCGGCACTACAGAAATCTAATCGGCGATGTTGGAGGCTGTCCAATTATTGTGAAACAGGGGGACTATCGAGACACTAGAACACTGGCGTTATTAACAACGGTAAACTCATTAACTTAAATTGCGGACTATTGGCGCTGACGTCATTACATAGTGACCCAAGCCCCGACGAGAATCATCTCGCGTGGTAATGAAACCAATTACCGTCTGGGCGAGCAACATCAGCTAAACACTGTTGCGTCTGTGGTATTGGTGAATCACTTCTGCTCCTGCGGACTTGAATCAGCAAGTGGGAAGTCTCTCTCAGGGGCTCACATGCCGTGGGACGTGGGTTGGCTACTACAGGAACCATCGCTTCCACTTACTTTCCATGTCATCGTTCCTACCGATGTTCCGAATCCCGATTAACCGAATTGAACATCGAAAAAAGATATTGTTATTATTATGATTATTATTAGAGCCTCCGTGGCTTAGGCGGAAGCAGGCCGGCCTCTCACCGCTGGGTCCGTGGTTCAACTCCCGGTCACTCCATGTGAGATTTGTGCTGGACAACGCGGAGGCAGACAGGTTTTTCTCCGGGTACTCCGGTTTTTCCTGTCACAATTTGATTCCAGCAACACTCTCCACTATCATTTCATTTCATCTGTCATTAATTTAATCATTGCCCCAGGGGAGTGCGACAGGCTTCGGCAGCCGGCACAGTTCATATCCTCGCCGCTAGATGGGGGCTTCATTCATTCCATTCCCTGACCCAGTCGGTCGACTGGAAGCAGGCTGTGGATTTCCATTTTTCATTATTATTATTATTATTATTATTATTATTATTATTATTAGTATTATTATTTCATTAAAGGGTGTGTACTTAACGAACAGAATCCTAAAATACGGAATTTTACCGTGTCAATACCTTCATTTTAATATTGTTTTATAGACGGTGAATGAGTGTACTATCGTACTGCCGTAACCTAGTCTAGCTAACCTAACCGGAACCAAACCAAATCGGAACCGAACCGTACTAAACCAAACTGAACTAAACCGGAACTGAACCGAACTAAACCGGAACTGAATTTTATGAAATTGGAACCGAACTAAACCGGGATTGAACCGTACCGGTGGGTCGATGTTTTCATTGGGGGAGGTAAAGAGGAAAGGGGAGAGAGTAATTTAACGTTTACTCACTTTTGCTCTATATTTGTTTTATAGACGGTGAATGAATGTACTTTCGTACTGCCTTATGCTCGTTGTATCGCGAAAATAGAATGCTTCCAGTTTGTCCAATTTTCGATTAACCGAATGTCCCTCGGCCACATCAAGTTCGGATAATCTGGACGTAAGTGTTCTTGAAAAACAATACCAACGTCCTTTTATAACAACATTTTTCTTTCAACATACATTAGTACGTATGTATGTGTACCCTTCATTGTTCCCGTTTCCAACAGTCTCGGGGATGAGATGCGATGAAATTCTATGTATCGGATGGCTTTTGCAGCCGGATGCCCTTCCTGACGCCTACCACATGAGAGAAGTTAATGAGAGATGAATGACATTGGGCAATGATGTAGAAGGAAGCGGCCGTGGCCTGTCAGAAGGTACCGTCCCGGCATTGGCCAGGAGTTGAAATGGGAAACCACGGAAAACCATTTCAAGGACAGCCAATGGTTGGGTTCGAACCCTCACCTACCAAGTCGGCAGAGAGCTTGGCCCCATGGCCTAACGTTGCGCTTTAGCGAGCGTAGCTACCGCTGTCGGTTTCAACATAAATTTGTAATTGAGGCTATGCGGTACACTATAAAAAGTAGTTTTCACTTATTATATAATTGGCAATTTAGTTGTAATATACACTAATTAATAGTATCTAGCGGCTCATGGGAGAACTCTCGTATGCGTATATACCACCTGCCAAGCTTTACTGTAATGCGGGCTCGATGCGACTCAGTTCTGACAAGGGCTACCGTCTTGTTTATTTGTTTAAAAGCACTCTATAAACAAGTATATTTCCGTTCACTTTTCAAGAAATGCAGGATTATTCCTGTACTATTGAGGCGATTTACAAGATAATGGTCTACAAACCACAACTTCTCCCACTGGTTTAAGAGCTTGAGTTTTGTGAAATAAACACCTTAGCGTTTTATATACAGGGTGTTTCTAAAGTCGCCCCCCCCCCTCCTTCAGGGGCTCACATCTAGTGGTACGTGGGTTCTCGACCACGGGGCCCCAGATGAGTCCGGCATTGCCTTCTGCTCAAGGCAAGGAGACAGGGTGTATGTAGTCTCACCACTTCTGGTGCACCCTGAATATTGCTACACCCTCAGGGGCTCACGGCTGGTGAGTTCAGGAGTTGGCAACCCCGTGGGATTCCTGAGCTGGCTCCGGTTTTCTCCATTTTTTCCATTACCTCTGGGGAGGGCCATTTCCTGTTTCACTTATCTATCTGCCTTTCATGGCTCTCCTTCCTTCCAAGTCCCTCAATCCGCATTCTTCGAGGGTTGAGGGCATTTCTTTTCCTCCTGTCCTTTATTTGTCTTATTCACGTTTCGTTTTCCATTTCTTCTTCTAGTATATAAGTTAGAAGTTAGTTATAGTTTACTTTTCATTATCATCTTCACGATCCCTCAAACCATTAGGGACCGATAACCTAGATGTTAGGGCCCTTAAAATAACAATTACCATCATCATCATCATCATCATGATTCTAAATTCCCATTGCACACTTTGAGGGCTTGTAGTGGGGTCCAAGACGGTTAAATTTAGCATAGGAACTTGTGTCCTGAAACGTACCGTTTTCCCTCTACTCACCACAACACACGTTCATAGCTCCGGCATTTTCCGCGCCACTGACTAGAGTACGTCATTGAACGATAACCTAATGGCCCATATCCCCTACATGAACACCTTGATTTAGGATATCCCTGTGGAATCCGAGGAAGACCTACTGGCGCGGGTTATGGCTGAGGTGGATGTTGGAGGACCAGGGATTGGTGACCTTGTGTACCAGAACATAGTACGGAGGTACCGTGTGTGTGTTGACGTCGGTGGTTGTCACATCGAGACTCAGACGACAATTGGCAGGAATTGGACAGAGCGCCGAAAATGCGGGAGCTATGAACGTGAGCTGCGGTGGTTTCTTTTGCGGGTATCGGGTAGACGGTACGTTTCCGGACACAAGTTCCTCTGCTAAACTTAACCGTCTTGGTTCCCACTACAAGCCCTCAATGTGTGCAATGGGAATTTAGAAACATGATGATGATGATAATTGTTATTTTAAGGGGCCTAATATCTAGGTTCTTTTCAGAACCACCAAGCCATAGACATTGGACCTTCCGTCCGCATTCTCCAACTAAATATTGAAGGCATAAGTTCTGCCAAGTGTGACTACCTCCACAAACAGCATAATAGCCTCAACACTGATATAGTCAACATTCAGGAGACACACACAAAAGATGAACAGGACCTTGCTAGAAGAGGACAAATATCGGGCTATACATTAGTTGAAGCCATCCATCACCAACAGTATGGAATTGCCACTTACGCCAAATCTGGCCTGACTGGAGTACAAGTTGTTGAATCGAGTGACAAAGATCTTATCTTCTCTATAGTAGTAAAAATTAATGACCTAATCGTCATTAATGTCTACAAGCCTCCTTGCATCAGATGGACTTCGAAAGTTTTGCCCACCTTCAACCATCCCTGCATCTATACTGGGGATTTTAATAGCCACCACACAAACTGGCGGTATGACACAGTAGATGATGATGGCGAGGTACTAACTCAATGGGCAGAAATATCCGATCTGCATCTAGTTTTTGATACGAAAGACAAAGGCTCCTTCCATTCTGCTCGTTGGGGAAGAGACAATCCCGACCTAACATTTGTGTCCAAGGATTGTCTTGATCAGCCTCTTAACACTGCACGTGAAATACTGTCTAACTTCCCAAACAGCCAACACCGACCAGTTCTTCTGGAAACTGGCACGAAGATACCCCTGGTGAACTCAGTACCTCTACCCAGGTGGAATTTAAACCGTGCAAATTGGGACAAATTCTCTGAAGATCTTGATCGGAAGCTATTTGATTCAAAACTAGAGCCAATTGCCAATAACTATGATGACTTCGTTAACCTAGTAATTTCAGCTGCTAAATTAAACATCCCTAGAGGTTTCAGAAAAGACTATGTGGCAGGCTGGAACCCTGAAAGCGAGGCGCTATACGAAGAATATCTAACAACAGGCAATCATGAAGTTGGTTCGAAGCTTCTACAATCACTAGAGAAGAATAGGAAACAAAAGTGGGAAGAAACAGTGAAAAACATGGACTTCGCGAAATCGAGCAGAAAGGCTTGGAGAGTCTTAAATCGTCTTACTGGAAAACATGTCTCCAAAAAGCAGTATACTAACTTGAGCCCAGATGCCATTGCAAATAGAATGGTGGACATTACACGATCCAAAAGAAATAAATGTCACACGAAAACAGTGAAACAAAAGCTCACCGAACTCAAACGTAGAACTCAGAAGAATGAGAAACTGTCTAGGCCATTTTCTGTTCAGGAAGTTGAAACCGCTATCAAGATGTTGAAAACTGGTAAAGCTGCTGGTCCAGATGGCATCTGTAATGAATTCCTGCGAAACATGGGTCCACATAGCATCAGCTGGCTTACTTCACTTTTTACTTTCATCCTTCAGACTAACAACCTACCAAAGCAGTTTAAACGGTCAAAGGTGATCGCCCTTCTTAAACCTGGCAAATCGGAGCAGAGACCTGAAAACTACCGTCCAATAGCACTTCTTAGCTGCATTTATAAACTTTTAGAACGAGTGCTTCTTGCCAGGATAGCACCACTCATTGAAGCTGTAACCCCACCAGAACAAGCTGGATTCTGGAAAAACCGAAGCTGTACTGATCAAGTCTTGGCCCTCACCACTCACATTGAAGCAGGGTTTCAAAAGAAGCTAAAATCAACAGCTGTCTTTATCGACCTGACTAGCGCATATGATACTGTCTGGCGACATGGACTGATCCTCAATGTGCTGGAAGCTATCCCCTGTTTGGAAATTGCAAATCTTATCTCTAACCTGCTTTGTGAACGAGAGTTCGTAGTATTTCTAGATGATGCTAAAAGTCGCAAAAGGAAACTAAATAATGGTCTACCCCAAGGATCAGTTTTGGCCCCAGTTCTATTCAACCTGTACATTCATGACTTGCCACCAACAACAGCTACTAAGTTTATTTACGCAGATGACATTGCACTGGTAGCTCAAAGCAGAACTTTTGAAAATGCAGAAGGCACTCTTACAACCGATCTGGAGAAAATGTCAACGTTCTTCAAGTCCTGGCGACTGATCCCAAGTATGTCTAAGACAGAGGTTTCATGCTTCCATCTTGCCAACCGACTAGCAAACTACAAGCCAAATGTTGTATTTCGTGGTGTAAAACTGAAATACAACCCATTCCCGAAATACCTAGGTGTCAAGCTGGACCGAACTCTGAGCTACAAAGAACACCTCACCAAGCTCTCTCACAAAATTTCCACCAGAAATAACATCCTGCACAAGCTTTGCGGTAGTTCATGGGGAGCCACGGCGGACTGCTTAAGATTAGCGGGTATCAGTCTAGTCTATTCAGCAGCGGAATACTGTGCTCCAGTATGGTTGGAAAATGCACATGTGCATAAAGTGGATACCAAGCTGAATGACACTATGCGTTGCATAACCGGCACCATAAAATCAACCCCTCGCCACTGGCTAGTACTCAGTCACATTCCACCACCTCACCTGAGGAGGAAGGAAGCTCTGATCAGAGAAGCAAAGAAGATCTATGCTTCTCCCTCATTACCAATACACCAGGAATTCTGCCACCCACCACCGAAGCGACTTCATTCGAGGAGACCAACCAGTTTATTGGCCGACCAACTTCTGGCAAATCGATTCAACCTAAACCAATGCTGGCAGGACGAATGGTCAAACTCAACGTCTAGAACTAGTGCCCAGGAGATCAACCCAACGGTGAAAATACAAGGATTTGACCCTCCTAGAAAATTATGGTGTCGCCTCAATAGACTGAGAACCAGGCACGGCCGTTGCAATTACCTATGCCATAAGTGGGGTTGGATAGATTCCCCATTGTGTCAATGCAATGAGGAGGAACAGACCATGGACCATATCATCCAGCGCTGCTCTCTACACGCCTACTCCGGGAGCCCTAGTGATCTGTTTCATCTTCGAGAATGTACTGTGGAATGGCTCCAAAACTTGAACTTGGATTTGTGATTTGTTTTTATGTAATTCACCATACGATTAAATAAATAAATGGGAATTTACTGTAGTAACACCCTGTATATGATAATTATTTGTTCCAAAAATTGTTTTAATTAATCACCTATTAATTGTGTTAATGTGCAGGCGTTGAGGAAGGGTTATAACTGATAGGGGGTGGAGATGATCTGTAAATTTAAAAAAAAAAAAATAATTAGCGTGTGGCTTTTAGTGCCGGGAGTGTCCGAGGACATGTTCTGCTCACCAGAGTTTGTAGCTGCTTCTATGCGGACACCCATGGGGTGAACTACAAGTACCGTCGCGTGTGGAGTGTTGTCTGTGGAGGAAAGTGTTATTGTAAGGACGAGGAATTGGAAGGTAGTGGCTGTGGCCTATAGTTAGGGACCAACCCAGGCATTTGCCTGGAAGGAAAATGGAAAACCACAGAAGACCATCTTCATGGTTGCCTGCGGGGGGATTCAAACCTCCTCGCCTCCCGGATGTGAGCGACTGGCTGCAGCCACGCCGTAACGACCACGGCTAACTCACCCGGTGGTCCGTAAATGATTTGACTTCATGCTGAGTGTTCCGCAGACGTATATAGGCTGAGAACCACTGATTTAGAAATTCATTCATAGAGATTGGTCTATTGTTTCATTATGAACTGAGTCCGAAAGAAGTCCAGAGAGTAGGTGGGTTTCTATCCGGCGCCAGAACAGGGCAGTAAATATGGTCTCAGATCGTTAGAGGTAACACAGCCAAGCTTTAATGTCTACAAACCTGAAATGTGTGCACTAACAAACACGAGAAATAGGAGATTATGGCTCGTGTCCAGACAATATATTTGATCAGAATAGCTCTCTCATTTATGGGAGAACGGAGCAATGTCTGACATTGAATCTTATGAACTATGAGGGTCGTTCGGAATATTAATTTCTTCATTTTATTATGAAAGGATTGGAATAAGGTACAGGGGGTGTAAAAAGTAGGTTGGCTCAGGCAAGGAAAGCATTTCCACAGAAAACGAATCTTTTGACATTGAATAGAGATTTAGGTATTAGGAAGTCAATTTTAAAGGCCTTTGTCTGAAGCGAGACGCTCTATGGAAGTGAAACTTGGACTGTTAAAGCAGCAGAAAAGAAGAGAATTGAAGCGTTTGAAATGTGATGTTACTGGAGAATAATAAAGATCAGATGGGTAGATAGGGTTACAAATGAAATGGTAGAGTGGGAGAGGAGATATGTTTCTGGCAACTGCAAATAAAGAGAAGAGATAGGTTGCTAGGTCACATACTAAGACACCCAGGCATAGCTAACTTACTTATAGAAGGAAGGGTCGAGGATAAGAACTGTAGGAGTTAGAATGTGTTAAACAGATTGCCTTGAATGTATGGGTGGTAGCCATGTAGAGATGAAACGATTAGCTCACGACAGGGAAGCATGGAGGGCTGCATATAACCAGTCGAAGACTGAAGACTCAAAAAGAAAAACAAAAAACACAGGAATAGGACTCATTCGAGCCGAAGGTGTCCTACAATACTATGTTATAAAGTATTAAATTTATTTTTCTGCGTGTATTCAGAAATGAGTAAGGCAAGGCTGCGACTTATCACTAGGGATAGGAAAAATTCGCGATCGCGAATTTCGCGAATTATTAAATGAAGTAATACACAGATGGTAATGTGTTTTAATAACCCTAAAAATGTCGAAAAATGTGGTTTTTGAAGTCGCGAAATTTTGCGAATTTCGCATGAAGACGCGGATTTCGCGAATTATGCATGAATTTCGCATGAAAATGCGAATTTTAGCTTTTTCGTTTTTTCTTTACAGTGCACTTCCGATAATTCGCGGCAATTAATGCATGAATTTCCGCGAATTATTGAAAACCGCGAATTATCCACAGTAATGTTTTTAAGCCTAGCAAAGCGAAAACTATTGGTTAAAAATATTGAAATATATTTTATGAACACGCAGAAAAATAAATTTAATACTTTATAACATAGTATTGTAGGACACACTATGTGGATTTTACCAATATTAAAAATTAAGAAAAATGACTGTCATCACTTTTCGTTTCTTAGATGGTTTATTTTTTCTAATTTTAGATTGTACAAATCTGAAGAAAACAATATATGAGAACGAAAATTCATCTTGATTTTCTATATAAGAGATAAGTGTGACTATAGACACACTAGCTTGACCGTGGGAACTTTCGGGATTTCCGTTGCATCACTCCTGCACTCTATATGTACTGGATCTCAGTTTACCTCACCGACAGTCAAATTCCATACAATATCCTCATGTCTGAAACCATGATTGTCTTTATCGAAGTCTAACTACTGGATGTCACTTTCTTCTGCATCTTGACATTCACCCAGGTTTCGCCCTAATGTCATCGTAGCGGGCCTCACTTACCAGTCCGGTCTGAACCCCGGCAGCGACCGGTTCGCTGCGCTCTGCTTCGTTGTGAGTTACGTATTCGAGTGTCTAACTTTCAAGTCTTTTCAAGTACAGTAAAAATGGCAACCAACAGTATTAGGAAAAACACTATAAAATGTGCTTTCCCCGACAAGGCCAATAAACCAGGCCCTGCAGAAATACATGAGTGGATTCAGTACACCCTAAAACTCAACGTGGACCAATTAGAAGCCATTCAATTAGACAATCTGGAAGCTGCTGTTTTCATCAAGTTCACCAGCAAACTACTGATGGAGAAGGTCCTCAACAGTACCAACGGAAAATCCCAGGTACGGAAATTTAATGGCTCTATATCTGCGGTAATTATAACTTGTGCGGATGTTGACTGCAAACTAATCCGAGTCATGAACCTTCCCATTGAACTGCCGAATGACCGGATAATGTCGTACTTTAGTAAGTACGGGAAAGTTCGTGAAATTACAAACGAACGATGGTCAGCTACCTACCTATTCAATATTTTGAGTGGTATTCGGGCTATGCGGATTGAACTAAAAACTGCAATTCCACCCATTATTTCTATCGATGGCTACAAAGCACAGGTGGTGTATGATGGACAACCTCGATCATGCTTTTATTGTAATGCCACTGATCACTTTAGACAGGAATGCCCAGTGAGGCGCGGTGAAACTGAAAATAAAACCGGGCCTAAGCTTCTCAGTGAAATTGTAGCCAACAAGGACAGTGACATTGTCTCGCCTGCCTTATCGGCACCTTGTTCATCTAACGTCAGTATTTCTGCCGAACAACTTGCCCCACTTGATACGTCAGCTGTAGCACAAGACACGATGGACGTGTCGCCTTCTCACTTCACCGCCTTATCGCCGCAAACAGCGGGGTCATTGCCCTCCACTAGTAAACAACAACAACATACTCTCACATTACAAAAGGAACTCCACGGGCAGCCAGCGTTGCCAGGTTTGTCTGGTACTAGCCAATACACCAATGGCAGTCTAGGTAGGGCGGCCAATTCTCTAGTTCCAAAAACTGACCAGAAACCTGACATAGTTAGTTGTGAACCACAGACCGCTAGTATACGATGGTCGGATGAAATAGAAGACGACCCCTCCAGACACATGGATACAGAAGAGACGGGGTCACGGGACCAGGAGATCATGGACAACAAGGAACTAACTCTGAAAGAACAGGCACCTTTGAAAACCTCCTCCAAAGCTAAAACAATCCGGGCGTCAAAAGAGGGAACGCACAAGCCTTATGCGGGTGTCAGGGACCCCCGACTACAAGGCGGGAAGTCGAGCGACAAGCGTTAAAGACCACCCCATCTCCATCTTGTTTATTTCGGTAAAAAAAACATGTCTATCTATCTGACGATGTTGTTGACATACACGCTAATGACACTCAATGTAAATTGCATTCAAACTGATAGTAAACAGTCGCCCTTACGCAACCTTATACGAGACCAAGATGTGGATATTGTTCTGTTGCAAGAAGTGGCTACTGAAGACCTCCTTACCATCTCTGGCTACGATAAAATAGTTAATGTCAATGAGCACAAACGTGGTACAGCTATCTACATTAAGGACCATATACCATATGCGGATCCAGTCCAGTTAGTCAACTCACGCGGAATCAGTATCCGTATTCGAGATCTTTTGATTGTCAATGTATATGCTCCCTCTGGTTCGCAGGCCAGGATACAACGCCGGCTCTTCTATACCACAGATATTCTCCCACTTCTCCATAATCATACCGGCAATATAATCCTCGGTGGGGATTTTAACGCAGTGCTATCGCCCAAAGACCAAAGTGGCCAATTTCAGGGCAGCCCTGCACTATCTGCGTTAATACAAGGGTTACGCTTAAAAGACACATGGGAACTGAAGCCGTCGGGGTCAGCCGGTTACACGTACTACTACCATAATGGTGCTTCTCGACTGGATAGAATATATGTCAGCGGGGAATTGAAAGAACACGTGAGAGAAACAGATGTATGCCCGGTGGAGTTTTCAAACCATTGTGCGTATCTGTGCAAGATTCGCCAACCAGAATTGGGACCTCGCCGTGGGAGAGGAACATGGAGGTTAAATGATTCTATTCTGACACACTTGGACATGAAAGATAGCTTTGCCACTGAATGGCATAACTGGAAACGCCACATTCACCGGTTTCAAGATACTCTTGAGTGGTGGCTGAAGTATGCGAAACCCAGAGCTGTTAGGTTATTGAAGGCCTACAGTGCCGAGAGAAGACGCCACATCCATCAGACGACAGATTTCTACTATAAATGTTTACGACAGTTATACAATGAAGACCCTACCAACCCTAATACATATCGCCGAATAAAGAAAATCTGAGCGCAGCTCCTCACGCTGCAGCGCAAAGCATTGGAAGGACTCAAACTTCAAGCACAGGATCATCAACATCTGGCATCAGAGGCACCCTCCGTTTATCATTTTATACGGGCGTGCCACAAAGGCCGTCAGAAGTACATCAACCGCATTATGACACCTGAGGGACAAATGGTGACTAGTCATACCTTCATCACAGAAACGGTAGAGAACTTCTTTCAGTCCTTGTACACAGACGACGCCCCAGTCCCACTTCACCACCAGCATCCGTTCTTCGATGGTGTACGAGGAAGACTTTTGCACAGAGAACAAGAGTGCTTGACCCAGGACATCACCGCCGAAGAAATATATACCTCCATACGCCACAGTGCGCCAAACAAGAGTCCTGGTCCTGATGGCCTGGGGAGAGCTTTCTACATGACGTTTTGGACCACCATTCGCGATGAACTTACAGCCGTAGTGAATGATGCTTGTCGTCCTGGACGAAATATCGACACCCTGAAAGATGGTCTGGTGGTATTAGTCCCAAAAATTACACAACCAACACAGCTCAGGGACTTTCGCCCACTGACGCTTTTAAACTTTGACTACAAGATCTTCACGAAATGTATGAAAACGAGACTTCAGGCCTTTATGGAGGAAGCCACATCTCGCCACCAATCGGGTGGGGTACCAGGCAGGTGCATTGTCAACACTACATGTGCTATTCGCGATGTCATTAGTGAGTCGCTGGTCGGCAATAAGAAGAAACTGTTATTATCACTGGATTTTGACCATGCCTTTGATAGGGTAAACCATAAATACATCCTTGCGACTCTTCAAGCTATTGGCTTCGATATGCGGTTTATTGCCCTCGTGAGCAAAATTCTTCATGGTGGATCTTCAAAAGTGAGTGTAAATGGGTATTTCACACGGCCGTTCCTCATCCATCGTGGAGTCAGGCAAGGGTGTCCGATGTCCATGCTTCTTTTTGTTCTATCTCTGTAACCCCTTCTTTGTAATCTCCATACATCTTTCAATGGCACGGAGATCAGTATTTTTACATATGTGGATGATGTCACCCTTGGGGTGGATCGAACCGTTGACATGCAGCAATTGTTCACGGACCTTGATGAGTACGGGAGATATTCTGGTGCGCGGCTGAACCGACGAAAAACAAAGGCGATGTGGATTGGGAAATTGGACCGCGTCCAAGGGGTTCTCCCGGCGTGGGTAACGATCGCCTTAGAACTCAAAATATTAGGCATATCTTTCTTGAATAGTGTACACCAAATGATTAAAAAGAACTGGGACGTTGCCCTACATTCTGTGCGTGGTGCCTTGCAACAAGTGCGGTACCGCTCCTTCCTCTTACACCAACAAACAATGTACGTGAATATGTTCAGCTTAAGCAAAATATGGTATCTCAGTCAAATTCTTCCTATGCCAAGAATGGTGGGTACACGTATTATTTCCGCCGTCGGATGGTTTATTTGGCAAGGAGCTCTATTACGTCTTTCCCGCAGCACATTAACATTGCATAAATCCCAGGGAGGTCTGGGACTCATCGACGTTGAAAAGAAAGCTATAACCTTATTCCTCAAACGACACCTGCAACTGCTTACAGGCTTCGGGACCGATGAGTCACATAACTTCCTACGGAGATGGTGTAGTCCCTATGACTGCTCGAACCCACCTGCTTATTATGATATCAATCATCATGCACCTCATGTCCGGTAACTGAGAGTTGAACTCAGCTACGTACCACAATACGTCATCAGGTCTATCTCAACGCAAAAGCTGTATCGTTCTATCATGGCACAACAGTATGTTGCCCCCAGAATTATGCAATCCGCATTGATCGTCAACTGGAATCGAGTCTGGAGGAATGTCTCCAATCGCATTCTTCCCAGCGCAGCGAAGGAAAGTTGGTATAAAGTAATCCATGACCTTATACCAACAAACAGCAGACTCCATCGCATTCACATGGTGGAGAACGCCTTATGCACTTCATGTTCCCATCAGGATACAATCCTGCACCGATTTACGCAGTGTGATCCGATTCGATCGACCTGGAACCGCTTCACCCGGGTCCTGAATAGCTTCATGAACTGTCCTACTACCTCCATCACTCCTGAATGGGTGATCCGACCAACATTTAGCCTTCAACCGCCCCAACTGAACAGTGCGGTAGTGTTACTCCTCGGTTGCTATGTGCACTGTGTGCTGAAAACTATGGGGCCATATACAGAACTCGAAATGCTGTCCGAGGTAAGTGAGTGTGTCCTCACGAGCCTTCGCTGTACTACAAGAACTCGCCGGCTGGGGGACTATGCCCAGCAGCTCACCCGCATCATGTGAGTGTTTTGTGCATTGTGATAGTGATTGAACATTGAACATTAAGTAGACTAGTATAACTGTGATAAACGCATCAATATCCATGATTGTTATTCATCTACCACCTCACAATCACCTATGTACCGTAAATATATGAAGACAATAAACAAGTTTCCTAAAAAAAAAAAAAAACAAAAAAAAAAAAACAACTTTCTGCATACAGCGATCTCTGTCAATCTGGGAAGTCATCCTAGTAAGTTACAGTACTTAGTTATTGAGTTTTTAAGGACCGGAACAGCAAGGTCATCTACCCCTTCATCCTAGTACCTACTCGACACGTGGCATCATATAGTGCGCCTTTCAGACATGAATATCTAAATGGCAAGTATCCAGATGAAAATGTGCCACTGTTTCCTGAACCAGTATTAACCAGGTGGTCTTCTTGGTTTCATTCTGTAGTGTGCCTGTCAGAATACTTGAAAGATATTTTGCAATTTATGAGTGAAGTAGTAGGGACTGATAACTCTGGTGTTGATTTTCTCAACAATGTTTCACATGACGAAATACTTGAGATTCAAAGCATTTGGCACAGACATCACTGAACTCATCCCCTTATTAGAAGGCCACATCCAACTGTTCACCTTTTTGATGGACATCTACGGAGAATTAAGCAAGCCCATAAACTTGCTGTTTCTGGAAAGTACGGTACCAACATTAAGGAGCAGTTGGAGGGTTGTGGAAATGTGTTAAAAAGAGGGAAAATACATTCAGTTTTAGTAAATGCTGGGTCCCATGCTCTTGGAAAAATAATCAGCTTGAGATCCGTTGACCCTGGGAACAGGATTTACAAATGTGTGCGTTTGATTCAGCAGAAATAGTGCCAATGAAGATCAATGAGGACATTTCAAAGAAAATTAAGAAGTTGCCGTTCTGTGGAACACTGGAAGAAAGTGAGGTGTTAAGAGGATACAAAGAACTGCAAACTTTAATCAAGAAGCAGATGCATAACAGGACCAAGACAGACATTGTTGGAGTTTTGCAAGCAATGACATTTGTATTTCCAAAGTTCTCAGAATCTGTGTTGAAAACCATTTGGATCCTCTGTTCAAACGCTGTGAACTTTTGTTTTTCAGCTTACACTAGCACGTTAAGGATATGCGTCACCATTTGTTACAAGAGAATTTGAATCTCTCCTCTGAAGTATACTTTGAAGGATGACTGAAATGTGTTATGTTATGCATGTTATCCATGATATTTAAAAAATCCCGCCTAAAATTTATGATTTTGAAAGTACCGAAAAGTGCACTTGAATCCACCGAATTTGCCACTTTAAAATACCGCTTTCTTCACTCTGAAATCACCGAAAAATTCCAATCTCTACTTATCACCCATACTCTTCATTCTGTACATTGAACAGGCAATGAAGGAATTAGAGAAAACTTTGAAGTAGGAGTAAAGATTCAAGGAGAAATTACTTCAACTCTGAGATTTTCTGATAACTGTTATCTTAGTCGTTTCACCAGAAGATTTGATTGTGTTTTTAAATGGTATTAGCGGGATAGTATCCTGGTGCAGTCAGTTGGCATTTGAGGGTGCGCAAATGCGAGGGAGATTTACTGGTACTTTAAAGATCCCCTTAGGGGAAAAATTCTGGCACCCTGGCGTCTCTAAAAGCCTCGGTAGTTAATATGGGACGTAAAACCAATAACATTAATATTATTATTATTAATATTTTAATGGTATGAACTCCGTCTTGAGAAAGGAATTCATGGTGATAACAAGTAAATGTAAGTAGTTGTGTGTCTTTCACGGCCAGTGAATCAAAACTCAGCAATTCCTCTAGATTTTTGCCGTGTCTTGTGAGGGGTTTCGCCTAGGACACCAAGCTGGCTCATCAGCGGACTCTTGGTGTCCCCGTCCGGACCCCTACAGGAGTAACGAACTGCGCGCTACCTCCCATTTTATGAAGCGCACGTGCAACTCATTGATGCGAGAACTAAAATCTCAAGCAGCCATAACCTCCCTATGAAGGCTTCCAAAAAGATGGTATATTGGCTTTCACGGCCAGTGAATTAAAACTCAGCAATTTTCTAGGTTCAGGAGGGGATACCAAGAGCCCGCTGATGATGCAGCTTGGTGTCCTAAACGAAACCCCACACAAGTCACAGCACAAACCTAGAAACATTGCTGTTGTTGATTATTTTAGGGGCTTTGTGACATCGTGGTCATATAGCCCCGGGTACTTGGGTGTGTGTGTGTGTGTGTGTGTGGAATTTGTCTGATAACCTGTGTTATTGTGATGGCTGTATTAGTGTGTGCATTTGTAATTCAGATGAGGCTTGGGAAAGAGACGACAGTGGGGTTAAATTAAGAACCATCCTGACATTTGCCTGGAGTAGAAGTGGGAAACAAGGGAAAGCCACTTCCACGATGGCTTAGTTGGGAATCGAACACATCTCTTCTAAGTTTTGCCTCACGATGCTGAGTATACCCCGTTCCAGCCCTCAAACCACAATTACATTTCTTGACAGAACCTGGAATCGAACCCGGTTTTTCCGGGGCGCCTGCCATGAAACCTAGCCGCAACATCAGGAGGTGGACAAAGTATCGATTGTACGCACGGCTATGGTGGTAGGTGGTTTCTTTTAAGAGGTAAGTTACACTGCACGTTAGGATTTACATAAATCCATGTAGTAGAGATCTAATCCTGGTAGCGACAGTTGCGCCTGATGGATAGATCTCCCTTCCTACATGACGCACCTCTTCCCTGACGGATAGCGTCCCCTTCCCTACTGTTAACTCATTACTCACTTTCCGCTTCCCACGCAGAAGCGCAGCAAATAAAGAGAAAATACTTCAAGTCACCACGTTGTGATACTAACATAGCTTCAGGGTGTAGCAAACTTCAACTTGGAAGGAATCGGCCGTGGCCCTCTAATGTGAAGTTTTGATGCCATTTAGGAGTGAAAATAATTAAATAAATAAATAAACAAATCAATCAATCAAGCAATAATTAAACAAATTAATAAATTAACAAATAGACTGACAGATAAACAAATAAATAATAAATAATAAATAATAAACAATAAATAATAAATAATAAATAATAAATAATAAATAATAAATAATAAATAATAAATAATAAATAATAAATAATAAATAATAAATAATAAATAATAAATAATAAATAATAAATAATAAATAATAAATAATAAATAATAAACAATAAATAATAAACAATAAATAATAAATAATAAATAATAAATAATAAATAATAAATAATAAATAATAAATAATAAATAATAAATAATAAATAATAAATAATAAATAATAAATAATAAATAATAAATAATAAATAATAAATAATAAATAATAAATAATAAATAATAAACAATAAATAATAAATAATAAATAATAAATAATAAATAATAAATAATAAATAATAAATAATAAATAATAAATAATAAATAATAAATAATAAATAATAAATAATAAATAATAAATAATAAATAATAAATAATAAATAATAAATAATAAATAATAAATAATAAATAATAAATAATAAATAATAAATAATAAATAATAAATAATAAACAATAAATAATAAATAATAAATAATAAATAATAAATAATAAATAATAAATAATAAATAATAAATAATAAATAATAAATAATAAATAATAAATAATACATAATTTTCGACCTTGTCAGCAGGGTAGCATTGAAATTTTAGGGCTGTGCATATATCATTCAAATATTAAATCGACTACTTCCAATATTCGCTCATTTGAAATTCGAACAAGTACTCTAGTATTTCGAATATTCGAATTTCTAATAAATCGAACAGTTCAAAATATTTGAATTATTCCAAGGTGATAAGTACCCGAAAAGCACAGTAATTTGTGTAAATAAATATGTCCAGTGGATGAGTTGTTGGAAGCAGGGCGAATCCTAGGCATGGAGTGTGGCTAACCCCTTCCCGTTCCGCCTTAGATCACTGTAAAGATATACAGGGTGTTTCTAAATTACCATTTCAGACTTTAAGGGCTTGTAGTAGGGACCAGGACGGACACAGGAACGTGTGTCCTGAAATGTAGCGTACCGTCTTCCCGCTTCCCGCAATGAACCACTACTACACACGTTCAAATCTCCCTCATTTTCGGCGCCACTGACTTAAGTACGTACGTCTTTGAACCTGATGTTCCATATCCCCTACAGGTGTGTTGACATTCCATACCTTGTTCCACGAAATTTCACGGGTGCCGCATCTTTGGTATTCCTTGAAGACGTACTGCACGAGTTCTTAGACGATGTGCCACTGCATGTGCGTCAAAACATGTGGTTTCAGCACGATGACGCACCACAGATTTGGCAACATTGGATAGGTCATGGTGGCCCGATTGCATGGCCTGCACGTTCACCCGACTTGACACCGCTAGACTTCTACCTGTGAGGTCACATGAAAACCTTGATTTACGATACCCCTGTGGAATCCGAGGAAGGCTTACTGGTGCGGGTTATGGCTGCAGGCGGATGTTGGAGGACCAGGGTTTGGTGATTGTGTGTACCAGAACATGGTACGGAGGTGCCGTGTCTGTGTTGACGTTACATCGAGCCCCACCTGTAATTGAACCCAGATGACAAGCAGCAGGAGTCGGACAGAGCAACGGAATTGCGTGAGATATGAACGTGTTCTGTGGTGGTATTTTTGCGGTTAGCGGGAAGACAGCACGTTTCCGGACACAAGTTCCTATGCTAAACCTAACCGTCTTGGTTCCCACTACAAGCCCTCGAAGTCTGTACTGGGAATTTTGAAACACCCTAAATAATTCAAAACAGACATCACTTGTTATCTCTTTCTCCCCGTTCCCCGCTATGCTTTCCGTTCTATGTTTATTATACTTATTTATTAGGCGTATAACTTGTTCATTGAATAATTCCATTTTTGACTGATTTTTACGAATGCGAATATTTCAAAACTCAAATGATCGATTAGGTTGGATTTTTTTATTTTTTTATTTTTTGTTATATTTTTAGCGTATGGATTTTAGTTCCGGGAGTGTCCGAGGATATGTTCGGCTCGCCAGTTTTGTAGCTGCTTCGAGACGGACACCCAATGGGTGAGCTACAAGTACCGTTGGGGAGGAAAGTTGGAATGGATGGACGAGGAATTGGAAGGGAGCGGCTGTGGCCTATAGTGAGGGACCAACCCCGGCATTTTCCTGGAAGGAAGATGGGAAACCACAGAAGACCATCTTCAAAGTTGCCAGCAGGGGATTCGAACCTCCTCGCCTCCCGGATGTGAGCGACTGCCAGCAGTCATGCCGTAACGACCACGGCTAACTCATCCGGTAATAATTTGAATAATCGAATGTGAAAGTGTACAGCCCTAGAAACCAGACATGGGTTCCTTTTGTAAATGTTATCTACTATGTCGTCCCTTCAACCGTTTGACGCGTTTAACCCTAGAATGGCAGCGTTCGTCTTACCTCACATCAACCTTTTGTTTGGCAGTCCTATAATACAAGGCAAATTAGTCAAAATCCAAAAAAAATAAGTCAAAATCCATAGAAGCCCCTAAAACAAGCAATATTAGTCCAAATTTTTCCAAAAATATAAACTGAAAGGTATAAAAAACGAATAAAATTCGTACCTAAAACTCATATAAAAACAAGATGTTCAGTAAAGAACATATAGCCTACTTTCTCCTAAATGTATGAGTATAGTTATAACTCGTTGTTATTATCAAAGAGTATAATAGAACTATTCTTTGTTGAAGACCTTAGAAACGATTTACCTCTACCAAACGCCACAACCTAGATAAAAACTGCTACCATCATTGAAAAAAGAAAGATAAGAAGTATATCAAGAATGTTATGGATCTGGAGACATAATCGACCGGACTGGCGGCGTGGCTCAGCGGTAACGTTCCCGCTTGCTGGGCCCTAGGTTGCAGGTTCGTATCCTGGCGCAGTCAGCTGGCATTTGAGGGTGCACAAATGCGAGGGAGCCGTGTCAGTACATTTACTGGCACGTTAAAGATCCCCTTCGGGCCAAAATTCCGGCACCCCGGTGTCTCTAAAATCAGCAGTAGTTAAAAGGGATGTAAAACCAATAACATTATTATTATTATTACGACCTGCCGTGGGCAACATCCAACTTTGAGTTGAGGCATGTCTTTACACGTCTGGTTGTGCATGGCTTTCACAACCCTAATTGAATTAACAAATCTTTCCATGACCCTACAGAGACGTGTGTATACAAACTATGTGGATATTTTCGATAATATAATCCTAACAGAGCGAGTGCATTCTAGCGGCCAGAAGAAGAAACTTTTCAATAAAATCTGGAAGTTACCTTTTTGGCAGCTAGATGTCTCGAGTAAATCTGCTGGCGAATTATGTTTTAATTAAATATATATTTTACACCATAATGTGCACAATATAACGCTTAATAACATTTTCAAGTAACGCAAAATAGGCTGTTACAAACCCTTTAAAATAAAAAGTTAAAATGTATCGTAGTATCATCTTGTCATTCTTCAAATTCGATGCGCATAGAATGATAATGGTATAGTAATCAATGGATCCCCACGTAAACTAGTCGTGACATCTATTGGTGAAATATCGAACAATATAATCCTAACAGAGCGAGTGCATTCTAGCGGCCAGAAGAAGAAACTTTTCAATAAAATCTGGAAGTTACCTTATTGGCAGCTAGATGTCCCGAGTAAATCTGCTGGCGAATTATGTTTTAATTAAATATATATTTTACACCATAATGTGCACTATATAACGCTTAATTTTAAAACATCTGAGTCATTACAAAACAATAAACATATAACATTTCAAGCAAAAAACCTAGCTCTGATCGGGTTTGAACCATAGGCATTTGAGCGAAAGGCTAACGGTCTACCACTGAGCTAATTGTGTCAACGAATATCGTTCTATTTAAAATGACTTACATAGAACTTGTTAGCAAATAATGATTTATACTAAACGATTTCATCACTGGAGTATATTATTTATATATAAAGCATTTCATATAAAGTTTATTTATTTTTTATCAGTACGCTATATTGCATGCAATACTCAAATTAGTGAAATATAAGTCCGGCACAAGATATCCGCTGCCATCTTGTCTTATTACTGAATCAGCTCAGCTTTTTAAAATCACGTCTGCACTATAGTATTACAAAATAAACTTTTAATTTCGAACGTGCCTCTTCCTTTAGAACAGTTAAAACGATTCTCGGCTCGATAATCGGAACTGGTGGGTCCCATGATATGGATTATAAAGTTTGCATAATTCGCACGGCCGCCATCCTGAAATGGTATGGCGGACGACCTTGTAATTTGGTCACAAGACGCATCCTATACGAAGGTATGTTGTTACCAAATTTGGTAGAGATCGGATGATTTGGTTAGTCGTTATTTGATTTTACGTTTTGAACGTTTGAGTGGCCGCCATTCAGTTTTAGTAAAGATGGCGGCGATATAAAACATAACACTGAGGTGTCCTTTGCTAGTGCTACCTTTGTACCAAATTTCGTTCAATTTGCATTCACCGTGTTCGAATTGATAGGGGGGACAGACATTCAGAGTACACACACTCACACACACACACACAGACACACACACACACACACACAGACTCACACACACACATACACACACACACACAGACTCACACACACACATACACACACACAGACAGACACACTTTTTTCGCCCTGTGTTGATCTCATAAGTCTACTTTCATTTTTTGCAAAAATCGAAAGTAGGCTAAAAATAGAGAAAATAACTGTCAAATTTGTCAAGAAAGCTCAAAAAGTAATAAAAACAAATAAAAATTACTAAAAATTCAAAAAGAAAATAATCACAATTAGTCAAAATTAGTCAAAAATTCCAAATATAATAAACAAAAAATTGTCAAAATCAAAATTCACAAAAAATCAATCAAAATTACTCAAAAACAGTCTCTAACCATTGTGCTGGCCTGGAGAGTGAAATAAAAGTTGCCGTAAGTGGTATTTAATATCAGTTTGTAGAATCGTAGACGCCGATGCGAATCGCTACCGATATCAACGTTGTAATTAGCGCTACTGTTCTGGGGTTAATAAGAATGACGAAAAACTCTGGGTATAAAAACACTAGCATATTTTATTTTGTCACAGAAAGCTATTTTTGCTGCTGTGCCTTGTCAGCTGTTCCATGCATGCATGCATGTATCCGTGATGCCGCAGGGAATAGACCTTGGGCCGGGTCTCTGACTTGACATGGAGTGACTCTCGATTGATTATTATGTAACGAGGGGAACGGTAGCTGCTCTGCGATAGCCCAGGCTTCTAAAACTAGACAACCGCCATTTGATATCGATATTTCATATACCGGTAACAGAAGGTTATTGGCAGTCACTCAAATTAGTGAAAACTAGGTCCTATTCTCTCTCAGTGGTTAACAGCCGTGAGGCAGCAGCTCGACATTCTTCCCGTCTCTCCGCCTTCCTCTTCAGTTCACAGTATGAGCCACAACCCATATCTTCCAGTATTTGACTCATGTACTCCAGTCTGGGTCTTCCTCTGTAATTCTTGCCGTCTACTGTTCCCTCGATTATAAGCTTAAGCAGTCCATTGTGTCGCAGTATGTAGCCCACGAGGTGATTCCGTCTTCTTTTTAAATATTAAAGGAAGCATCTTCTCTCTCCCACTCTTCTAAAGATTTCCTATTAGGTGGGGTGATACAGATGTCTGCTAATGATTATTCTCACTGCAGATTTTTATACTTTTTGATTCTTAGAAAGAAGGTGACATCATTTGTTTCACAATACACTTGAAATATAAAATTTTATTATTTAAAGGAACGCGCACAAACTGTACAAAAATAAGAATACATAATTAGACTGAATTAATGTCAGTTCTGGTAATAGACTTCTATTGACTCCACGCGTTTATAAAATGATAACGGGCACAGTACAGTTGATCACAGAGTTTACACATGCAATCGAGTCCTGGTGATAACCGTGCACTGCCATCGAATTCACTAAGTGGCGGAGTTCCTGGTTTGTACCAGTCAAAATATGCAAGACAAAAAGCTCTGCAAAACACTACCAAACCAACAGATAGACTCTGCTCTTCAAAAACAAAATACAAGAAGAACTATCAGAAAACTTAGTGAGTTAAGTGTGTAATTATTACCGATAAATATTAAGGGATTAACCACGGAAATAATAACTATTTATTTTAACGTTGCATAAACAACAACAACAACAAGTAGTTCCATGAAGAACTATATAGCCTACTTTCATGCATCCTACTCATGTTAATTGCCACTATCAACATACAACATTTCAGTTTGATTGCTGTAATAGACTCGTAGATATTAAGAACCGACTAAATATTGCGGATGGTCGCCATGTTGGATTTTTATATAATTATGTAGGTATTAGAGATATGTACTATTACATGGAGATTATTGTGTACGTCTAGTATTCAAACTTCAATCGCATGATTAGGACACAAAAAGTAAAAACGAGATTTTAAAAATTCGCACAGCTGCCATCTTGTGGTTATGGAAACAATTGAAATAAATTAGATGCTGGTTGATCAACATTTGTATAATGATTTACTGTTCCAAGTTTCACTGCACTCGGATGGTTAAATTGCAAGAAACGTCCATGCGAATATTTATACTTCGCGTCACCACCATGTTGGATTTGTGATCACCAGGTTATTGAAAGTCCTATAGGTGAACTTGTGTTCATATCCCCTATGAACATAAACAATGCAGTTTGATTGCTGTAATAGATTCGTAGATATTGAGAACCATCTATATATTTCGGATGGTTGCCATGTTGGATTGTTATATGTGTTAGCCATAGAGTCATGTACCATTAAAGGAAAATTATTGAGTAGGTTCATTATTCAAACTTTCACTTCGATCGCATGATTACGACACATGAAATAAAAACTTATTTTTAAAATTCGCACAGCTGCCATCATGAGGTTATTATGTAAACAACTGAACTAAATTAGATACCAGTGCATTACAATGTTTATAAACATTTGCTGTACCAAGTTTCAATGATCGATATATAGACTTGATGCTCTTAATAGGGTCTAAGATTGAATTAGTTCCAGAGATATGACTACATGTGTTTTTTCAACTCCGTGGTACAGTACTTTAAAGCTTTACTAGTTTATTTTTAAGACACTGTTTATGTTCAGGCGAACCATAATTTTTTCAGAAGAGGAATATTTACAATATTTCTTCATAGATATTTTTCAGAAGATTAACCATATAATTGCCTAAATTTTCATAGATAAATTTAAGGATTTATAAATGTTTTTTTCCAAGTTATTCTTTTAAATCGTATTGTATGGACATCCATTTTTAATTTAAGCTCTTTCCTTCGAATAAGTATCTTTTTCTCTTAATTGTGCTGAAGAAGAAACCATTGTTGTTTCGAAACATGTACACTTCAAATGATCTATAAATTGTAGACATTTACGTGTGTTATTATTAGTATTGAATTGGCGTGTTTTCTTAGCTATTCTGTCAATACCGATCAAAACAATTTGCTATTATGGCAAATATTTTTGCTTATTGCTCATTGAAATTGAAAAAAAAGCGCTTATCACGTAATGCATTCATAACTGTTCCCGGGCGAAGCCGGGTCGGGTTGCTAATAAATTAATAAAAGATTGGAGGCTCATAATTTATGAGACACACAATCTCAAGTTTGTGAGCGTCCATCAAGTTTGAGTGAAGTGGGACATATCCCAAGGGACTCTTTCCCTTCAGAATCACTCCAGACATAATGAGCAGCGCGGTGATTTCCCTGGATACAGTGCTGATGGGTCATCTCGGGATCGTAAAGAGACTCTTACCTGCTCTCATGTTGTAAAAGAGTTTCATTTCAATAACAAGCGTCAAGTGTTACAAACATAAAAATAAAATAAAAAAATATGAAGGCTGAAGAATATTCCGTTTTATGAAATACAAGGCTGTGCCAACGTCAGTGTTAGGGCTATTGTATAATATACAAGTGTCTGTCTTAGATGAATCTTACAACAAAAACAAGTAGTTCCGTGACGAACTACTTTTCTTAACATTTAAGATTCATGCCAATAATTAATCTATATGGATCTATCTAGAATAATGACGAAATTAAGTTGGTAATATCGAAATTTCTAATTAGTTCGAAATAATGTATACCTGACATAATGTAGCCTAATAGAGAACTGCAGTCGGCAGCCCTGGTGACTGAATATATTCTTAGTTCCATCTCTTACGGTACAGAATATAAAATTTGTTTGAAGACCAATGGATAGCATGGACGTTACATGCAGTTAAACATTGGATCTAACAGCGTGCGTAAAATCATGTTGGCAACAATGACATACATATATTGGTCAGAAATTATCTGAAATAATATGATCTATTGTTGTGCCAATTTGGAAAGAAATCCATTAGTTAGTATAGATGTTACATGCATTTTAAAATTGGACCTTTCAGCAGGCTTTGAATCATGTTGGCAGCACTAACTCCAAATTAATCTAGATTGCCAGGTACTACACGTGTGCAAAGTTTAGAGCCATTGGCTTGCATACTTTCTAACATATTGATATTAGGGTAACAAAAATAGAGACAGTATTTATTAACAGTTGGCAGCCCTGCTTATTCTTAAGAATCGGCATAGTCATATCTGTTATGGTACACATAGCACACACGAAATTTGGTTGAAATCCAAATGTTAGTACAGAAGATTTAAATTTGGACTTCTCAGCAAGCTTAGAATAATCTTGGTAGCACTGACATACATTAGTTACTCCAAATTAAAATAGAATGTCAGGTACTATACGTGTGCATAGTTTAAAGCTGTCGGCTTGCATACTTTCTGATATATGGGTATTTGGATAAAAACAATTGTGAGCATTTATCAACAGTTGGCAGCCCTGGTGGTTCTTAAGAATACGCTCAGTCATATCTGTTTATGTACACATAGCACATACGGAATTTGGTTGAAATCCAATTGATAGTGTAGAAGTTATATGCATTTAAAATTTGGACCTATCAGCAGGCTTATAATCATTTTGGCAACACTGCCATGTATGGCCTCCTGGAAATTAAACTGCAATATTATTATCTATACGTGTGCCAATTTTGAAATAGCTCCCATTCATACCTTCCAAGATATCCCACATGGAGCTCAAATTTCAATTGCGATTTTTCAGCAGTTGGTAGCACTGACATCATTTTCAAATATGCCCGTGAGATATTCAGGTATAGATCTTTACTACTACCAAATTTTGTTTCGATTGCTGCAGTCGTTTAGGAGTTGATAGGGACACACACACACACACACACACACACACACACACAGCCAGCCAGACAGAAGGACGGACATACAGACTGAAGGACAGACAGACAGACAGACTGAAGGACAGACAGACAGACATAAGGACAGACAGACAGACTGAAGGACAGACAGACAGACAGACAGACACACATTTGCCTGATCTCATAAGTCTACTTTTTCCTTATTTTTGCAAAATGTGAAAAGTAGGCTAATTATTATCTTGAATTTAATAGCGGGTTGTTTCAACAACAAAAGGAAAAAGAAAAGAAGAGAAAGGAAAAAATAGAAGAAGGAAAAAAGAAAAAAAGAAGAAAAGAAGAAGAAGAAAAAGAAGAAGAAGAGAAAATAAAATAAAAGAAACGAGAAAATAAAGAAAAAGGAAATGAAGAAAATAAGAAAGGTAAAAGAAGAATAGGACAAAAAGGTAAAGAAGGAGAAAAAAAGAAAAAAGAAAATAAAGAAAAAAGAAGAAAAAGAAAACTAAGAAGAAAAAAGATGAAGAGGAAAAAGAAAAGGGAAAAAAGGAAAAGAAAAGGAGAAGAAGAGAAAAAGAAAAAAGGAAAAGAAGAAAAAAAAAGTAAAAAAGAAAAGAGCAAGAAAAAAGAAAAAATTGAAAAAGAAAAATTAGAAGAGAAAAAGAAAACACAAGGAAAGAAAGAAAGAAAGAAAAAGCAGAGTAGAAGATGAAGAAGGTGATTTTTAATATTATCATTTAGACTTTCACTGCCCGTGATACTATCCATAATGTTGAATTTTGGGCTTATGCCGTGTTTTATTATATCAAATTCGACGCGTTTCGAAAGGACCACGTCTTTCTTCATCAGGAATAGACAGAAATACGAGAAATGATTGCTAAGAGAAAGCAACAAAGAACATATAGAAGGTGCCCAAAGATGGACGCCATTATAGCCCCACGTTAGGGACAACGAAAAGCAGCAGTATATTTCTTTCTCGGGGTTCTGATAATAGGTAGCCATGATTCACTGAGATTGTAGCCGGTGTCACGGTTGAAATTAACTGGATGTTTACGTATTTCAACCACCTCCATGATGATTCTGGGACGATATTGCTTTATACGGGCAAGAACATCCACTCCTTGGAACATGATATCATGGCCAGGCGTTAGAGCATGATCGGCAACAGCTGATTTATCAGGTTGAATGAACCTGATTGATCCTTAATGCAAGTGCATATTTTTCTCGAAGTCTGCCCGATGTAAACCTTGCCACAAGTACAGGGAACTCTGTAGATACCCAGTTGTTGCAATTTAGGCAAACTGTCCATAGTTGGTCGCAGGAGTTGCCAAATATTAACAGAAGTTCCAAACACAGTCCGTATGTTGTACCGACGTAGGATTTTAGCAATACGATCCGTCGTGTTATGTATGTACGGTAGGTAAGAAGTTCCTCTTACATGTTTTTTCTCAGCTGGCGTCCTATTATTATTCGTTAGTTTCAGAACCGCAGAAATCAAAGCTTTGATATAACCGTTGCTCTCAAAGGTGGTTCTAAAGGTATTAATTTCTTCTTAGAAGACACTTCACAAATCCTCCTAGCCCTGGTAGTTAGAGTTGTAAGGATACCATGTTTCTGGGCAGGGTGATGGTGAGAATTTGCGTGGAGATATCTATTGGTGTGTGTTGGCTTACGGAAAACGCTCTGTCCTAAATATCCATCCTCTTTCTTGGTGAAGAGAACATCTAAAAAAGGTATTTTGCCGTCAGATTATTTTTCCATGGTGAAACAAATAAAAGGGTGCTGGAGATTAAGGTGATCCAGGAAATGGCTAAGATTTCCTCACCTTCCGTCCAAACAACGATCGTATCATTAGGGAGGCGGTTGAAATACGTAAACACCCAGATAATTTCAACCTTGCCACCGGCTACAATCTCAGTGAATCCTGGCTACCTATTATCAGAACCCTGAGAAAATAATACTCTGCTGCTTTTCGTTGTCCCTAACATGGGGCTATAATGGCGTCCATCTTTGGGCACCTTTTATAGGTTCTTTGTTGCTTTCTCTTAGCAACCATTTGTCGTATTTCTGTTTATTCCTGATGAAGAAAGACATGGTTTCTTTCGAAACGCGTTGAATTTGATATAATGAAACACGGCATAAGCCCAAAATTCAACATTATGGATATGATGATTTTTGTTTAAAGAGGCCTAACATCTAGGTTATCGGCCCCTAGAACAAGAAGAGAAAGTCAAAGAGTATATTCTCTATATACCTAATACACATCGATATCCACACCATCTCTATTCCACCACTCTCCAAGTGTTATCTAGTACCTGGCTGGTCGGGTGATAGCTAGTGACAATCGAGCTAGTGCCTGGTTACAACTGAACACCTGTGCAGCGACTGTGCTTGATTTGGATTACTCGATCGGACAGGTAATCGTAATCACAATAGAAACTAGTAGAGTGCATGCCCTAATATATTGTATTGTTGTATTTACTCATGCATAATACGCAAACCTATAAACAGCAACATAGAAAAAACAGTTTTTATAACGATATTTACTGCGAATCGTAATATTTACTAGACCAATTATACTAACAAGAACACATCTATATTTTTTTTTCACGCGAATTGACCACTTAGGATCACGCAACAACTTTATTTCTTTTTCTTATTCTTTGCCTGGAGTTTCCTCTGTCTCCAATATTCCGTCATGCGTTCACTGGCATTTTTTCTTTGGTCTTCTGTCCAAGTTCGTCCACTTCTCTTAGGTCTTCCTTCATCTTGAAACCCTTCCAGATTGTTCACTTTGCTCTTAAATACATTTCTTTCTAGCATTTGAGATTCTGTGATGTTTAACTTTTCTAAATCTTTCCTAACTTCCTTAATCCATGTTGTGGTGGTCTTTTGCTTCCAGAGATAGTCGAATATTTGTTTAGTTAATCTATGGTCGTTCATTCTATAGAGATGTCCGAGGAATGTCAGCCTTCTCTTCCGCATAGACGCGGAGATTCTTTCCACGTTCTGGTAGACTTCTCCGTTGCTTCTCAGTCTCCATCCATCTTCAGTCTGAACTGCACCCATGATTTTTCTAAGAATTCTCATTTCCATGACTTCTAGCTTTTCGAGGCTATAGTTCATCGAGAGGCATTCACTGGCAAAGAGGCACTCTGTTTTTACGACAGTGTTATAATGCCTTATTTTGGCATTCCAGGAGATGCACTTTTTGTTGTAGATATTTTTTGTTAATCCATACGCTCTTTCCATTTTTATAATTCGATCTCCAACAGCTGCTTTTTCTAACCCATTCTCCTGTATAGTCTCTCCTAGGTACTTGAACTTTTTTACCCTTTCAATTTAAGAGTGATTTGCCTTTCAGGACTAGTTCGCAAGCCTCCAAAATCACCTATTAGACAAAATGAGGGAAGCACGTCTTCGCTGGTATGGACATGTCACTAGAAGTGATGAGAACTCTGTGATAAAAACGGCCCTCCGATGTGTAATAAAAGAAAGATTAATATTAAAACACAGCGATTTTTCTAGGTTTATGCCGTGTCTTGTGCGGGGATTCGCCAAGGAACACCGAGATAGGCTCATCAGCGGGCTCTTGATGTGCGTGCTACCTCCCTTCTTATAAAGCGCACCTGCACTTCTTTACTGCGAAAGCTAAACGCTCAAACAGCTTTTCACTTCCCTATTAAGGCTTCCCGCCGATGAACCTATCTTGGTGTTCCTAGTCGAAACCCCGCACAAGATAAGGTAGTTAATTAGATATTGTTGTTTTAAGGGGCGGAACTACGAGGTCATCTGCCCCTTAAGACAAGGTATAAACCTAGAAAAGTTGGTGAGTTTTAATTCCTTGGCCGTGAAAGTCAATATACCAAAAATTACCTTGAAGTAATCCGTATGTTATATACATTCCTCATGGTACCACTGCCAGCTGGCGCAGCTGACATTTGAGGGTGCGCAAATGCGAGGGAGCCGTGTCAGTAGATTTACTGGCACGTTAAAGATCCCCTTCGGGGCAAAATTCCAGCACACCGGCGTCTCTAAAAGCCAGTGTAGTTAAAAGGGACGTAAAACCAATAACACTATTATTATTATTATTATTATTATGCCAGCTGGATCGGCGAAACCCCGCACAAGACAAGGTATAAACCTAGAAAAGTTAGTGAATAGGGGAAGATGACCTCGTATTTCCGCCCCTTAAAACAACAATAACTAACTAAAGTTGCTGAGTTTTCATTCCTTGGACGTGAAAGTCAGTATACCAAGAATTATTATAGTGAAGATCAATATAGATAATTACTAAGTCTCAGTGTCTTAGGCGGCAGCTCACCACTGGGTCCGTGGTTCAAATCCCGGTCACTCCATGTGAGATCTGTGCTGGACAAAACGGAGGCAGACAGGTTTTTCTCCGAGTACTCCGGTTTTCCCTGTCAAAATTTCATTCCAGCAACGCTCTCCACTATCATTTCATTTCATCTGTCATTCATTTAATCATTGCCCCAGAGGAGTGCGTCAGGCCTCGGCAGCCGGCACAGTCCATATCCTCTCCGCTAGATGGGGGCTTCATTCATTCCATTCCTGACCCGATCGGAGACTGGAAGCAGGCTGTGGATTTTCATTTTCAATAGAGATAATTACTGGCGGTTAGTATCTACAAGATGTTGTTGTTTGAGTCTTCAGTCTTTTGGCCGGTTTGATGTAGCTATCCATGCCTCCCTGTCCTAAGCTAATAGATTTATCTCTACATAGCTACCACACCCTACAATCTGTTTAAAATATTCTAACCTTGGTCTACTCCAACAGTTCTTGTCCTCGACCCTTCCTTCCATAACTATGTTTGCTATTCCTGGGTGTCTTAGTATGTGTCCTATCAACGAATAATTGCTCGGACAATTACATGGGAGCAATGGCAAGAAAGTACTCGTAATGTTGAGATAATGGTTAAGTTGGAAATGAACACGATAGATGAAGCTGTTCGTGTGAGTCGACTCAGATGGTGGGTTCATGTGATGAGTAGGGGGCGGATTTCTATGACAAGTCATATGTTTTCCCTTAACATTATATCTTATAGTCTTGTATTTTCAACACGTTTCCAATCATGATAATCAAAATTAAACAGGTTTTATTGGGCATATAAATGCATATTAAGGCTTTCTTAAGTTTTATGGCATATTTTGAACAAAATATACTACTGAAGAACCATTCTAAAGTAGTGTATGGAATGTTTCTAACGGGTAGGAGCTATTGTTTGCTAGCTGGGTCAATTCCTGGAAGCAGAGGTAGGCTAATTCCGCCGTTATTTGTCATCGTTCTTATCTCTCTCCTTCGCCCTACCCTCGTCCACCTTCAACACACTGAATGATCTTGGTCACTCATTAGGAAGCTTCACTCATTCAGTTATTTTCAATATGCCTAAAACGAAAGTCTCAATTTGTGGGAAGTTACGAAGTTTTGTTCGCGAGTTCGGTGAAAACATATTCAGTACGGATGGAGTGATTTTATTCTGTAAATTGTGTGAGGTTAAAGTCATATTTTGAATTTTATTGGTCATATTTTTATGTTTCTAGGTCATAAATGCATACATATTTCATACATTTTTAGGCCATAGAAATCCGCCTCCTTGTGATGAGAATGGGTGAGGGGGGGGGGGGGTGAAGGGGAAGGGGGGCGGAGATTATCTAGGTGAACGAGTTCGACTGCATAGGGTAAGAGAAGAAGACGTAGACATTGGAGGGGTTATATTAGATTCAGTGTTGAACGATTTGTAGAGCAGATGAGGTCGCAGTGCTAACTGCTAATATAAACACCCATTTTCCAAACAGCTACAACAAACTCTTTATAACACCCCGTGTTCCACCAATGGAACATAATATCGTTTTAAATTCAACACTTTTGTCATTAATATTAATTTGTGGTCATGTCATTACGCTCGATTAACACAATGTTTAAAACCCTCATTCCGTAATTACGTGCTTGACATCAAGTGCATGCTAAATGTTTTGTAATGCCATTAATCACTACCTTATCATTGTTAGTATAAATGCAATAGTTTAATTAAAATGTATGCCGATTGAGGGCACCGTTGTCAATGCCTGTGACAATATCACACATTGCGCCATTTCACGGTAATGTGCGTATTACTTAAGGGAGTACGTCATATTGCGCAAACTAAAGATAGGTTATGCAAGATCCACCCACTCGTACCTAATGCGAAGAGAAGACCCCCACTTAGTACCTGTGGAGCCGTTTTCACCGTGGCCCACATTTTAACCGAGTGTGTGGACCTTGCTGGTCTACGAAGAAACCTTAGTTTGCAGATGACATTCAAACTTATATTAGCCAATGATCTGGAGTTCATCAAGGTTCTGCACTTTCGCCCACTTCTATTCATTTTGTGTATGGATACAGTAACAGCCGACATACAAACACCTCACCTATGGACAATCTTATATGCTGATGATGTATTTCTCGCCGATCGTGTTCTGTGCTGGAAAGATCGTCTGGGCAAAAATGGTTTAAAACTCAACGTAGGAAAACCCGAATATCTGCTATGTACCAAAGGTACCATTAACATTGAAGACCATCAACTGAATAAAACCACGAAATGGAAGGACATTGGTTCTCTCATCACTTCAGATGGCGAAACCATTCTCGATGCCCGAGCACGAGTGAATGCTGCGTGGCGCCAAGTCACTGGATAAGAAAATACCTATCCACCTGAAAGGGAAAGTTTACAGGACCATGATAAGGCCAGTGGCACTCTATGGCACAGAATGTTGGGCAGCTTCAACCAAACACGAACAAGCCCTCCATGGTATGGAAATGAAAATTCTGCGTTGGTCCATGGGTATTACAAGACTTGACCTTGTCAGAAATGAACATGTCAGGAAGCAAATGGGAGTTGCAACAATTAAAGACATAATGAGGTAAGCAGGTCTTCGCTGATATGGGCATGTCACTAGAAGTGATGAGAACTCTGTGATAAAAACGGCCCTCCGATGCGATCCAGGAGGGCATCGACCGCGTGGGCACCCAAAGAAACGTTGGATGGATAGATTCAGTGAAGACCTACTGGTGTGCGCTCTCAAACCTGAAGATGCCCTTGACAGGAGGAAGTGGCGAACAACAACCAAGCAAGCGGACCCTGCACCAACGCGGGAAATACGCTAGCAAAGAAGAACCGGTGGCTGCTTATCTCGTCATCCGCTTTATGAGTGAGAGTGGGTTAGGGCCAGCAATCTGAATTTACTTTTTTTTAAATTTTTGTTTCTTCTTCTTCTTCTTCTTCTTCTTCTTCTTCTTCTTCTTCTTAGGACCACGCGAAATCAACACTTTCTAGCCTTCCTGTTGGCCCAGTACTCCCTCATTCGCAACGAGCGGGTCTGTTTCCTCTGCTCTGACCATTGATGGTGTGTAGTCTTCTTCTCTTCTTCCTCGAAACCCCGCGTCTGAGTGATTTTCCTGATTTACTTCCGGTCATGTAAGTTTGGTGATCCTAATTCCTTTAAGTCTCTCTCTGTAAATGTATACCAATTCAGTCTAGTGGCCTTGTTCTTTAAGAAAGTATGTATTTTGTGTGTCAGTCTGTTCGGGTCCATTCTTTCTACGTGTCCTATAAATTGGATTCTTCGCATTCGCATTGTGTCTGTGATTTGTATATTTCTGTATTAGGCTTTGGATAATGTACATCATCCTTTGTTATCGGTCAAAGGATTTTTCTAATTTTTTACGTTCTTTCACTTCTATTTGGTGTTTAAGTGTTTTGTGTTGGAGATTGAGTGTCTCTGAAGCATAGAGAGCTTCAGGTTTGATGTTGTATAGTGGCGAATTTTGCTGTTCCAGGAGAGACTCTTTTTGTTATAAATATTTTTTGTTGATTGAAAAGCAGTTTCCATTTTCTGAAGCCTCGATTCAATTGATTTTCTTTCGTTACAGTTTGCTGTAATCCATTCACCTAAATATTTAAATTAGTTTACTCGAAAGATTTTGTGGTTGCCAATTTGAAGTTCATTTGATGCGGTTTTGTTTATTGATTAGTTTTATATAATTTTTTGTTTTATTATTTTTTGACGATTTCATATTTAAGCTTCCACATCTAAATTTTAATTTACTCTAAATTTTTATAATTTAATCTATGTTAAGAGGAACAGATGATCTAGCTGTTCCACCCCGTAAAACTACAATAACTATCTAACTAAAGGGCGATTATTCCATGCATCAGTTTTCTTACTCTCAATTAAGCTCTCCGAAAATAACTCATTAAAACGTTCGTATCCTTAATGGAAGTGAAACTTGGACACTTCGAGTGGAGGGGGAAGAGAGGAATCGCTGCATTTGAGATGTGGTGTTACCGCCGGATGCTCAATATTTCGTGGGACAGCCAAAGTAATAAACAATTGTGTTTCCTGTTGTTACAGTATAGGGGTTCGAAATCGAGGTCATTTAGCCCCGTGTGGAATTTTGTGTGGTAACTTTTGTTATTGTGTGTATTTGTAATTCAGGTGAAGATTGGGAAGGAGTCGGCCGTGACCTATGGTTAGGAACCATCCCGGCATTTGCCTGGTGTCGATTTGGGGATAATAACTTCTTGGATGGCTGAGGAAGTAATCGAACCCACTTCTTCTCTGGTTTGCCTCACAAGGCTAAGTGTATCCCGTTCCAGCACTCAGGCCAGAATTACATTTCTTCGCAGAGTCAGAACTTAGACCCTGATCTCTGGGAAGACAGCAAAGAACGCTAGACACTACACCACAAGACGGCCACTGAGAGATAAAAGGGAGGAGCCCGGCACAATAGAAGCAATATCCGACTCACCAACTAACGTCCCATTAACTGTGAGCCCCTGAGTAGGAAGATAAAATCATCATTTGTCATCAATTACAGTACGATCATGAAAAATATAATTATTCATTCATTTTGTCTCTCATTGACTCCTCTTATGTATTAGGTGTCAGGAAGGGCATCCAGCCGTAGAAATAATTTCCACATTAAAATACTTACTAAATGGAACTCAGATTGAAATGGCTCACAAAATGTAGAGCGGAAATACAAAAGGTAATTCAGAAGAAAAATACTCACAAAAGGAATTTAGATTGAAAGATACGCACAAAATGTAGTTTAGGTTCAAAATACTTAAAAAATTCAATGTAGATTCGTAATACTGACAAAATGCAATTGAAATTCAAAATACTTACAAAATGCAATTGGAATTAAAAACAAGATGTTCAGTAAAGAACATATAGCCTATTTTCTCCTAAATGCATGGGTATTGTCATAACTCTTTGTCCTTTTCAAGGAGTACAATTGAATGTTGGTTGTAGTAGCTTGTAGAAATACAACGTGTTATACGGATATTAAAAAATGAATATGAAGTGCCCCTTGCTAGTGCTACATCTGTACAAAATTGCATTCACTTCGGTTTCACCGTGTTTAAATTGATATGGTAAATCGATTTGCACACATACATGGCCGCTATCTGCAAGCTATTGGGCTAATGACCTTGTAGTTCAGTCAAAAGATGCTTCCCACAAAAAGGTATGTTGTTGCAAAAATTTGGTAAGATCAAATAATTAGGTTGGCCTTAATTTGATTTAAGCTTTTAACATTTGTTTTGCCGCCATTCCGTTTCCGTCAAGATGGTGGCAATATAAGACATGACCGTGAGGTGCCCTTTGCTAGTGCTACATACGTACCAAATTTCGTTCAATTCGGTTTTACCGTGTTTGAATTGATAGGGGGAATCGATTTGCATACATATATGGCCGCCATATGCAAACTATTGGACTGACGACATTGTAGCTTGGTCAAAGAACACTTTTCACATAAAGGTATGTTGTTGCAAAATTTGGTAGAGGTCAGATGATAAGGTTGGTCTTAATTTGATTTAAGCTATTATCATTTGGGTGGCAACCATTACGTTTCCGTCAAGATGGCGGCGATATAAAACATGACAATGAGGTGACCTTTGATAGTGTTACATATGTACCAAATTTCGTTCAATTCGGTTTCACCGTGTATGAATAGATAGGGGGAATCGATTTGCACACATACATGGCCTACATCCACAAATTATTGGGCTGGTGACCTTTTAGTTTGGTCATACGATTCTACATATATAAAGGTATAATGTTGCAATAACCGGTTGAGATCAGATGATTAGGTTGGTCGTAATTTGATTTAAGCTTTTAACATTTGGGTGGCCGCCATTACGTTTTCGCCAAGATTGCCGCGATATAAAAGCTGACACTGAGGTGCCCTTTGCTAGTGCTACCTCTGTACCAAATTTCGTTCCGTTCGGTTTCACCGTGTTTGAATTAATAGGGGGAATCGATTTTCATACAAACATGGCGGCCATCCCCAAACTAATGGGCTGATGACCTTGTAGTTTGGTCAAAGGATGCTCCCTACATAAAGGTATGTTGTTGCAAAATTTGTTAGAGATCGGATTATTAGGTTAGTCGTAATTTGATTGAAACTTTGAACATTCGGGTGGCCGCCCTTACGTTTCCATCAAGATGGCGGCAATATACAACATGACATTGATGTGCCCTTTGCTAGTGCTACCTCTGTACCAAACTTCGATCTATTCGGTTTCACCGCGTTTGAATTAACAGGGGGAATCGATTTGCACACAAACATGGCCGCCATCCGCAAACGTTTGGGTTGATGACCTTGTAATTTGGTCAAGGGATGTTCCTCACAGAAAGGTATGAAGTTGCAAAATTTGACAGAGATCGAATAATTAGGTTAGTCGTAATTTGATTTAAGCTTTGAACATTTGGGTGGCCTCCATTACGTTTCCGTCAAGACGGTGGCGATATAAAACATGACACTGTGGTGCCCTTTACTAGTGCTACCTCTGTACCAAGTTTCGTTCAATTCGGTATCACCGTGTTCGAATTGATAGGGGGGGGACAGACATTCTGAGTACACACACTCACATACTCACACTCACACACACAGACTCACAGACACACACACACAAACAGACACACAATTTTTCGCCTTGTGTTCATAAGTCTACTTTCATTTATTGCAAAAATCGAAAGTAGGCTAATACGTACTGAACTCGAATTCAGCCCAGCTTAGGACCTTTGACCGAGCCGAGGTTCGAACGACTTGTGCACCATTGGAAGCAAAAATTGGAAATTTGGAATTAAAATAATTTAATAATTATATATGTATTATGGGATGCAAATGATGCATAATGAAAGTATTTTGGAGAATTTTGAGGAATTTATTATTTGGAAATATTCTGGTGAATGAGATTTTAACTAAGGAAGAGTTCGATCATTCGAAGCTGGAAATTGTACAAAGCTTCATGTTTGGCACTAGAAAACCAGTTTTGGTTAGCAAGGCGATCATAACAAAGCGATGCACACGACCCGTGGATAAGAGGCTAGATCCAGGAGCCTTTATCAGAATATTTCAATAGCCAATCAAATAAGAGCACATAACTTTTGAGGGAATCGCTTTTATATAAATTTGGCGAATATAAAGTGAAATAAGCACATCTACAGGTGTAGAATACAATATGAAATTTCTTTGGTTGAAAAGAAATATAAATTATTGAATAATAGAGTAACTATGAGTATATTTCTATTAAAATGCCTGAGTGTGAGGCTAGCTGAGGAAGGCTAGCGGTGACACGAGCCGCCGAGCGGAGAAGCGTGGCGTGACTCTCTCGCAACAACTTGACACGAGCGGACGCGTTTGACGCAGGCGCACAGAAGAGAAGCATTTATTGCACGCAACATAAGCCCGGTCGACAAGCATTGTTGTACTGTCGAATGATCGAGGAATCGCCGAGGAAGTTTAGAAGAGGAGCCGGCGAAGTGAAATTACATTAATATTGGATAGACCAGCGTTTATGAAAGTATAACATCATCAGAATGAGACTTCGCTTATAAAACAGCACTTTATAGAGAAGCAATAACTAACAGTATTGTCTATTGCAAGTTACAATATTGCTACAACGAAATCCACGATATATAATTCAACATTATTACATCACAGTCTACATTATAATCTACATGATGACAGCGAATTTAAGTCGGGGAGGAAAAGCTTATTCTACGTATACTGAAGAGAATATTATGCAGAACTAAATAAATGAAAGGAGGTTAATCTATACCATGGATTGGGAAGTCAGAGTGACTTGGAAAAACAAAGGTTCAACACAGCTACAACTGCACAACAACTTGCAGTATTCCAGTATGAGTTTCTACACTACAAGCAAGATGTCCAACAACATCAGGACGAGATGTCAACTCAGGACTTGCGGATCAACGATGGCGAGACCACTCTGCAGTTCAGAGATAAGAAGCAGAAGACCGTTTGCAGCCAGACGAACCAAGAAACGCAGTTCCCAGGTCGCTGACCGTGAAGATGGCAGATTCACCGTTAGCAGCTCCAGCCGAGACGCAGAACAGGTGATTGCAGCCCGACTGAGATGGGGTCGCTCACAGCTGATTTGCACGTGCTTGGCAGTGACTGGTTTCATAGGAGGCGATCGATTGCAGCTTCGACGGAATATCAAGAACAGCTGACAGTGCTATTTCTTGGCTGTAGAAGACATCTCAAGGTAGAACAACCGTTTGCTCTAATATCTGTAGTTTTGTTGTAAGAGGAGAAATCCATTTTTGGAGTGACCAACTTCATTTGTAGAAATTCTTGTCTTTAGTCTTTGTTTTTAATAGCTAAAATTTTAGAGTTTCATTGTAATTTTTGATACGTCTTCGTGTGTCGTTTAAGACGTTATTTCATGCATATTTAACTTAGATTTGCGTTTCACGTATTTTTTATTTTGAAGGAAACGTTGTAGGATACTCACTTTCGAACGATACTCGTTTTATAAAAGGAATGCTTCGATTATTGGATTATTTGGTATCTCAAAGAGGTTATTCGATTAGTCGATTATTCGATAATATTGTATCTGGGAGAGAAGGCTTCGATTACATTGTATTTTGGAGAGGATAGCGTCAATAATGACAAATTGTAAGAACATTTAAACATTATAATTGTTATTAACAATTTCTATGCGTAAAGCGAAAGTATATTACATTGTTATCAAGTAAAGCATTATTGTGAGATGCTGTAATATTATTTAACAGACATTATGATGTTAATATACATCTGAAATATTTATTTTTAACAATTGGAATGTTATAAAATTCCAAAGGCGGAATATAACTTATTTGACAACTATATAGTCTTGGACTATTGATACTACGAATATACACTATAAAATAGGATCATGCTAGTGACAATTGAGTCAAATGATGCCTACATTTATCAACAATTAAAGTGGAAACATTGTTTTACTGAGATGAATAGACCAGGAGATATGTTAATCTACCTGCGGTCTAGTATTTTAAAAACAACTTAAATATGAATTGTTCATATATTTAAATGTACACCAGAAGCGCGAGGATATGTATTTATTTTTATTAACAACTAAAAGACGAGCGAACTACAAATTAACATTGTTAACGTTTGGTAACGTGGATGAACACGTTTGTTATGGATCAAAGTGAACGAATAGTGCTAATGAAAGGAATAAGAAGTACTTTGCGAATTGTATTATTGTGAACGAACATGTAATTGTTGTAATTGATGCACGAGGTTTAATAATTTAGACAAGAGTTGAGAGTTAGGAGTGCATTCTGAACGTTAACATACTCTAGCGTAGTTACCTAGTAAAATCACTAATTCTTCTACAAGTGTGTAGCAAGATGGGTTTTTCATGGAAGAAATGCCGTGCGGTGTATTGAAGATTGTTTATAGTAAGGAAAGGAAGAAAGGATGACATGTTTGGAGCGTAGTAAGACGCCGTTGATAAGTATTGTTCACTGTATTGCGTAAGATAGGAATATATTGCTATGTGGAGCAACAAATTGTTACAGGATGAGTAAGAAGCGCTAACACAAAGGTCAAATGTTTGAATTGTTTATGTCAGAGAGTATTTGTATATGATCCACGTAATGTATAGAGTTTTTAAGTAGTTTCGCATCGCTCTTTATCCTATTGTTTTATTTATTGACACGACATTCTAAGCTGTATTTAACTTAAGTGTTAGATATTTAAAGCTTATTTATTATGACATACCACTAGAAGTACCTGAGAATTTGATCGTTGGTTGAAACGTTGTTCAAAGAACTGTTTATGTAACAGAGACACTATGAATCTGTCAGATCGCGACTGATAGTGCTAATAGTTTATTCTAAACCGTGTGAAGCACGAGAACTGTAGATAATGTAAATATTAAAACCATATATAATTTATAACAGTATTATTAGAGTAGACAGTAACATTTTATGCACGCCCGTGTATAATGTAGGGTTTTTGTAATGTTAACTTCATTTTTATGAGTGAACAGCTGATTTTAATCAGACTCTTTCAGTGACATAGCCACAGGGTGACTGTCAATTACGTGAACATTTTGTGAAAATTAATATAACTACATTGTTGCAACGAGAATGTTCAGTAACATTTATTCTACAGATAGTAGAACTATCTGACGTGTGTAACAGTTAATTTTAACTTGTTTGTCTATTTTAATGGTGATAGGGATTATTTTTTCTTATTTGTATTTGTTTGGAAATAAATCTCAGGTACTAGGTTTTTGTTTGCCTGTTAGTTTTTATAAATCTGATCATAATTTCATTCTTGCAATCGACATGCGATAATACTGCGAATTAGTTACTAGAATTCATGTTAGTCTCAACTTTCACCGTTCACACCCGAGATCCGAGATTCTCGTCCTACCATTTAATGTTTAGGATAGTTTAATTTCTTTGTAAATGTGTAACTAATCGGTAGTGTTGTTGCGTGGCCGGTATGCATCGAGGGTTCCCTAGTCATTATCCTAGTAGGATAGTGTTGGTTATCCTGGCTGGGTATCGACCTCCCTACAATCCTTTTCTATCTTTGCGGATATAGGCTATGACTATGCGGGATTCGGGTGCAGTACAAAATGCAATTGAGGTTCATAATACTTACAAAATGCAACTGAAATTGAAAATACACAGAGCAAGATAGTACTATCAGTCAACACGGTTATTAATTATTACCATTGCCATAATGGTCAATGTTTACGCATTCTATGATAGCACATTGTAAAACACAAGGGACGTTTCACTACGGTTTTCCTACTCCATTAGCGACTTCTCTCAATTAATTCTATTTCAAAAGGAGACATGAGATTAAACTACCAAAATCAATTGACCATATGAATTGGATGTTAATATCACAATATGAAAAATAATTTATAGAAGCAGATTTTTCATTATTAGCCTACTTTTCTCATTTTCCAAAATGAGGAAAAAGTAGACTTATGATATCGATCCGGGAAAATGTGTGTCTGTCCTTCTCTGTGTGTGTGTGTGTGTGTGTGTCCCTATCAACTCCAAAACGGCTGCAGCTATCGAAACTAAATTTGGTAATACTAAAGATCCATACCTGATTATATCACGGCCGTATTTGAAATTGACGTCAGTGCTAACAACTGCTGAAAAATCGCAATTTTAAATTTGAGCTCTATGTTGGATATCTCAGAAGTTAATGATGCGAACTATTCAAAAATTGGCACACATATAGATAAAAACATTCCAGATTAATTTTGAGAAGTGTTGTCAACATGATTATTAGCCTGGCGATAGGTTTAAGTTCTAAATGCATGTGACTTCTATACTAACGATTGGATTTCAACCAAATGTCGTATGTACTATGTGTACTACAACAGATGTGACTGCGTATTCTAAAGAGCCACCAGGGCTGCCAACTGTTAATAAATGCTCTTTCTACGTTTTAACCCTAATATCAATGTACCAGAAAGTATGTAAGCCAACAACTCTAAACTTTTCACATCTATAGTACCTGCCATTTTAACTTAGTTTGGTGTAACTTATATATCACTGCAGCCAACACGATTCTAAGTCTGCTGATAGGTCCAGTTTTTAAATGCATATAACTTCTATACTAACAAATGGATTTCAACCAAATTTCGTATGTGCTTTGTGTACCATAACAGTTAAGACTAGGCGTATTCGTAAGAACCAGCAGGGTTGCCAACTGATAATAAGTGTTTTCTCTATTTGTTTAATCGTAATATCAATATATCAGAAAGTATGCAAGCCATCAGCTCTAAAATTTGCACACGTATAGTACCTGACATTATAGATTAATTTGGAGTAACTAATATACCTGAGCGCTGCCAAAATAATTCTAAGCTTTCTGATAGTTTCAATTTTTAATTACATGTAACTTCTATTTTAACAAATGGATTTTATCTAAAATTGGCACTATAATAGATCGTAATATTTCAGATGAATTCTGAGCATCACATACATGACATTGCTCCCAACATTATTTTACGCGAACTGATAAATAGAATATCAATCAGCATGTAACGTCCATGCTATCCATTAGACATCAACCAAATTTCCTATACCGGTACATTAAGATATGGCACAAAGAATATATTCAGAGACTCCAGCTGCCAACTGTAGTAAGTTACTCTATTAGGCTACACTATTTAAGGTGTATTTCAAACTGCAGTACTTAGAAATGTCAGTATTATTCTAGATAGGTTTACATAGATTGGCATGAATCATACATTTTACGAAAAGTAGGCTCTTAAGTTCGTCACGGAACTACTGGGTTTTAAACTTCATTTTTTTAAATAAGCATCTTACTGCGTGGTTCAGCGGTAACGATCTCGCCAGCTATTCCCAAGCTTGCAAGATCGAATCCTGGCCCTGTCAGCTGGCATTTGAGGGTGCGTAAATACGAGGGAGCAGTGTTAGTAGATTTACTGCTTTGTTGAAGATCCCCTTGGGGCAAATTCGGGCAATCCGGTGTCTCTAAAAGCCGCAGTTGTTAAAAGTGCCATAAAACAAATAACATTATAATAATAATAATAATAATAATAATAATAATAATAATAATAATAATAATAATTATTATTATTATTATTTTTATAAATAAGCAATATATTTATAAATTTATAATTTTAATTAATACCGGTACCGGTACTTCAAATGTATCTGATTTTTTAATCAAATTTATGTTATATTCTTACCATATTCATAATAATTCCACAAATACTGTAGTTATCAAGTTAGACAGTATTTTGATTATAATTAACATTATTTTAAGCAGAATTTTTGGCCTACTTTTCACATTTTGCAACAAGTAGTTCCGTGAAGAACTAAACAGCCTATTTCCATATATCCTACTTATGTGAATTGCCACTATCAACATAAAAAAATCAGTTTGATTGCTGTAATAGATTCGTAGATATTGAGAACCGACTAAATATTCGGATGGTCCCCATGTTGGATTTAATATATGTGGGTCCTGGAGTTATGTACCGTTACATGAAGATTATTGTGTACGTGTAGCATTCAAACTTCAATCGCATGATTAGGACACAAGAAGTAACAAGGAGATTTTAAAATTTAGCACAGCTGCCATCTTGTGGTTATGGAAACAATTGAAATAAATTAGATACCAGTGGATTAATATTCGTATAAGGATTTACTGTACCAAGTTTCACTGCACTTGGATCGTTAAATTGCGAGAAACGTCCATGTGAATATTTATATTTCGCGTCGCCGCCATGTTGGATTTGTGATCACCAGGTTATTGATAGTCCTATAGGTGAACTTAAGTTCATAGCCCCTATGAACATTAAAAAATTCAGTTTGATGGCTATAATAGATTCGTAGATATTCAGAGCCGTCTAAATATTTCGGATGGTCGACATGTTGGATTGTTAAATGTATAGGCCACGGAGTCATGTACCATTAAAGGAAAATTATTGCGTAGGTTCATTATTCAAACTTTCACTTCGATCGCATGATTACGACAACTGAAATAAAAAAACTTAATTTTAACATTTCGCACAGCCGCCATCTTGACGGTATGTAAACAATTGAACTAAATTAGATACCAGTGCATTACAATGTGTATAAACATTTCCTGTATCAGATTTCATTGCGTTTGGAACATTAAATCGCGAGAAAGGTCTATTTAAAATTTTCAAATTCACTTGGCCGCCATGTTCGTTTTGTAGTTAACCGGATTTTGAAAGTCTTATAGATGAACTTTCAGTAATGCCTTTTATCTCCGTACAAAATTTCAGTGTGATACCGCTAATAGTTTCAGAGATATAGAATGCCGGTGAAATATTTCGCACATCCGCCATCTTGTGGTTATGTAAACAATTAAACGAAGTAGATGTCGGTGCATTACAATGTGTATAAACATATACTGCACCACGTTTTATTGCGTTTTATTGGTTAAATCGCGAGAAACGTCTATTTAAAAGTCGCAAATTCACGTGGCCGCCATGTTGGTTTCGTAGTTACCAGTTTTTCAAACGTCACATAGGTGAACTTCTAGTAGTGCCCTTTATCTCCATAAGGAATTTTAGGGTGATATCGGTAATAGTTTCGGAGATATTGAATGCTGTTGAAATATTTCGCACAGCCGCCATGTTAGATTGGTGAGACGTAACAAAATTTGAAGGGCACGGTCGGGGTCGTCCGGAATAGTGCTATGAATTTACTGAGTTTCATTGAAATCGCTCCAGCCGTTTAGATGTTATTAGGGGACACACACGCACACACACATGGACAAAAGGTGATCTCATAAGCCTATTTTTTCAAAATTGAAAATAGGCTAAAAATTATGAAAAATTAGTATTATGAGATCACCCGGGCAACTGTGTGCCTGTTTGTCTGTCCTTCTGTCTGTGTGTCTGTGGGTCCCCTCCTATCAACGGCTGGAGCTATTGAAACCAAATTTGGTATGAGTAAGAATCTATACTTGAATATCTCACGGCCATATTTTAAAAAGACGCCCGAGTGCTACGAACTGCTAAAAAAAAATCACAAATCAAATTGAGCTCTATGTTGGAAATCTCAGAAGTTATACAAGTGAACTGTTCCAAAATTAATACACACATAGATAATAACATTCCAGATTAATTTTCAGGAGCCCATGCATGACAATGTTGCCAACATGATTCTAAGCCTGCTGATAAGTCCAAATTTCAAATGCATGTAACTTGTATAATATCAATTGAATTTCAACCAAATTTCGTATGTGCTACGTGTAACTAAATACAGTAGATAAGACTATGCGTATTCTTATGAGAGACCAGGGCTACCAACTCTATTTTTACCCTAACATCAATATATCAGAAAGTAGGCAAGCCAACAGCTCTAAACATTGCACACGTTGACTATAGTACCTGACATTCTAGATTAATTAGGAGTAACTAATATACCGGTACGTCAGTGCTGGCAACATGCTCTTTCTGATAGGCCCAATTTTGAAATACATGTAATTTCTATACTGACAAATGGATTTCATCCAAAATTGGCACAAAAATAGATTATAATATTTCAAAATGATTCTGAGCAACACAAACATGACATTGTTGCCATCATGATTTTACGCGCGCTGATAAATCCAATCTCTAACTGCATGTATCGTCCATACCATCCATTGGTTGGTTAGTTAGTTATTGTTGTTTTAAGGGGCGGAACTACGAGGTCATCTGCCCCTACTATCCATTGGACTTCACGCCGAATTTTGTATGTGCATTCTGTACCTTAAGAGTGGCAACTAAGAATATGTTCAGTCACCAGGGCTGCCAACTGTAGTGCTCTATTGGGCTACACTACTTCAGGTATATTTCGAACTAACTAAAATGTCAGTTTTACCAACTTTATTTCGTCATTATTCTAGATAGTTCTATATAGATTAATCATTGGCCGGATTCTTAAATTTTAAGAAATGTAGACTCTTTAGTTCGACACGGAACTACTTGTTAATATTTTGGAAGGTTATTCAACGATTACAGAAAACAAACTATAGTGAATATTTTATTTTAATCCTTTTTCTTTTCATAGAATGTTAATGTTTAGATTAGTGATGCTCTTAGTTTAATATGTTAATTTTAATTATACCTGAGGATGGTTACAAGCTAACCGAAACTAGTAGGCTATCATATTATCATTAAGGTCAATATATTATCGACTTAAACGTGGATTGTATTTATTTCACTTATTCATATGTAAAAACATTTAATTAGTTCTTCAATTCTACTTATTGAGGTAGAATATTTTAAATAACCTTCCGCCTTATCAATTTAATATTCCGCTTTTGTCTTCTTTCTCATCCTTTTTAAAAATTCTACTTCTCTTTTTTATTTTTCTCATTCTCGTTTTCCTTCTCTTTCTCCTTGTACTGTACACCTCATCCGGGAAAAATACAAACGTTCATCGAAATATCCATAATGTTCAGATACATAGCTTAATACATTTATTAAGATAATAATAATAATTGGAGGAGGGCGTTAAGAAAATCAAGATTGTATAAAATTAGAAATACGAGAATCATAGAAATTTGCAGGTAAAAAAAATGTACAAGAAGTGGTCGAAGAAAGAAGATTACAATGGTTTGGACATGAGAAATGGATGCAGAATAGTAGAATTCCAAAATTTAATGTTACAGTGGGAAGTTGAAGGCAAACGAAAACAGAGTAAACCAAGAGAACAATGGATTAATGGTGTAACGAGAAGCATAGCTACCAGAGGCTTAACGGAGGAAGATGCTGAAGACCGAAATTTGTGGAGGAGTAGACTAGAAGACGAGTAGAAGAAGAAGATGAGATAATGGCGGCTTCGAGGAATTATTCTACAGGCCTATACCCTGCATATTTGCCACGCATGAGTTGAGAATGCTGCATGTTTGCCCGTGCACACACGAAATCAAGCCTCGTCTGTCAACAGGCGGTTCGTTTACATGATGCGGGTATGAATCTCGGAACTTGCTCTGATTCCAAGTGAGATTGAAGTGTTCTCTTCTACAAAATGAGAAAAATGTGAAGATTCCCGAACTCTCCCTATCGCTGTCTCACGAGGCTGAGAGTTCGTACCCGGGCCTTCTTGGTGACAGCCAAGAATTTGTATTGGAAAAGTAGGGTGCGACAATTATGCGATGGTGACAATTAAACTCTGGCGTCAATTATGCTATGGCAACAATTATGCGATGGCGACAATTATGCGATGGCGACAATTATGCTATGGCGACAATTATGCGATGACGACAATTATGCGATGGCGACAATTATGCGATGGCAACAATTATGCGATGGCGACAATTATGCGATGGCGACAATTATGCGATGGCGACAATTATGCTATGGCAACAAATATGCGATGGCAACAATTATGCGATGGCGACAATTATGCGATGGCAACAATTATGCGATGGCGACAATTATGCGATGGCGACAATTATGCTATGGCAACAAATATGCGATGGCAACAATTATGCGATGGCGATAATTATGCGATGGCGACAATTATGCGATGGCAACAATTATGCGATGGCGACAATTATGCTATGGCAACAATTATGCGATGGCAACAATTATGCGATGATGATGATGATAATTGTTGTTTTAAGGGGCCTAACATCTAGATTATCGGCCCAACAATTATGCGATGGCGACAATTATGCGATGGCGACAATTATGCGATGGCAACAATTATGCGATGGCAAAAATTATGCTATGGCAACAATTATGCGATGGCAACAATTATGCTATGGCAACAATTATGCGTTGGCAACAATTATGCGATGGCGACAATTATGCGATGGCAACAATTGTGCGATGGCAACAATCATGCGATGGCGACAATTATGCGATGGCAACAATTATGCGATGGCAACAATTATGCTATGGCAACAATTATGCGATGGCAACAATTATGCTATGGCGACAATTATGCGATGGCAACAATTATGCGATGGTGACAATTATGCGATGGCAACAATTATGCGGTGGCAACAATTATCGATGGCGACAATTATGCGATGGCAACAATTATGTGAAGGCAACAATTATGCGATGGCAACAATTATGCTATGGCAACAATTATGCGATGGCAACAATTATGCGACGGCAACAATTATGCTATGGTGACAATTATGCTATGGCGACAATTATGCGATGGCAACAATTATGCGATGGCAACAATTATGCGATGGCGACAATTATGCGATGGCAACAATTATGCGATGGCAACAATTATGCGATGGCAACAATTATGCGATTGCGAAAATTATGCGATGGCAACAATTATGCGATGGCAAGAATTATGCGATGGCAACACTTATGCTATGGCGACAATTATGCGATGGCAACAATTATGCGATGGCAACAATTATGCGATGGCAACAATTATGCTATGGCAACAATTATGCGATGGCAACAATTATGCGATGGCGACACTTATGCGATGGCAACAATTATGCGATGGCGACAATTATGCGATGGCAACGATTATGCGAGGAAATACGGTATCTTGCGTAGATCGTTTGACTCTGGGACATTTTGGCGATCTGCTCTCTAATTTCAACAAATTGCACCGACGTCCGGCAGAGCGTCTTCTGGATGACCTGTGGCTGAGTAATAATTAATTTTGGTTGGCTCTTCAGTTTAGGAGCTGCGACAGCACCGTCTTATAGCCCCGGGTACTTTGGGTGTGTGTAAAATCTATCTGACAACGGGTGTTAATTGTGATGGCAGTATTAGTATGTGTTATCTGTAATTCAGGTAAGGACTGCGGACGATCAATTTGAAGTAGTTCCTACTCTGGCTACCGAATGCTACCGTCAACGACACCTAGCCGTGAATATGGCTACTAGATCACACCGCGACCAGCGGCTGGCGGCGAACGTTGGAACTAATACAGCGTTAATCGAATCTAACCTACAACTTTTAGCTTCCAACAATATTGTAATTAATGGAAGGTTCGTTTACATGCCATAAGTCTATGACATGGGTCCGCCGGCCTTACTTCCGCTCCGAAGGAAGGCATAATGTGGGATTTATACTAAATCCGATGACTTCGGCTGGGTTTGAACCCACGATCTTGAGCATAGAAGCTCAGCATGCTACCAACTACGCCGGCATTAATTAATTTTAACTTTTCGGATATTTTAAGAGCGTTAGAAATCCTTCAGTATGCCTTCCTTCAGAGGGGAAGTAAAGCCGGCGGTCCCATGTCATAGATTTATGGCATGTAAAAGATCCTTCCACAGACTAAACTTGTGTGGAGTTAAATTTCTATGTTAGATTTCGTTGTAACGCTCTATCGAAGTTCCAACGTTCACCACTAGGTATCATTGAGATCTGGTAGTGAAAGTTGGAACTACCGGTGCTTGAAATTGAACGGAACTTGTAGCTCACCCTAGTGGTGTCCGCTTGAAGTAACTACAGCCTCTGGCGAGCCGAACATGTCCTCGGACACCCCCGGCACTAAAAGCCATACGAAAAATAAATAATCGCAAGCTATAACCAGCAAACGTATACCTATACACTATATTTACAGTACATGAATACACATTGTTGTGTAGAATGAAGTAAAATATAAGAGAAGTTCATCTTTTACTACTAGGAGTTCGTTTCAACTGCGGATTTCCCTCATTAGATAGCTCGCACAACTGTCTGGTACTGTCTTCGCGGAAGGAGATGGCAGTTGAACACGCTGTGACGGGGTGCGAGGCTTCTTGCAGTACGCATGCGCGGTCTGCCTATTCCTAACCCCAATATATCAGCTTCCCGCATGCCAATGGTTGTCATTGCAGCAGGCGACACTCAGTCAGTGAAAGAAGGAATGTGCTGAGTGAGTGAAGCAAGTTCTGACCAACTGAATGTTTTTAGAATGCGCGATACGCACTGAGCGGGAAGACCTCTGCAGTTCAAACCCGACTGCCATCTCCTGGCGCGATATCAGTAGATGGTTGCACTGAATATTTTTACCAGTGTACCATAGAGTGTCAGTAAAAAGGAACGACTTTTCTTAATTTTTGTGATTCATTCTTTTCATAATTTGTTTTTCTTCTCAAGACGTAGTCTCGTGTCATTGGTGTAGTTAGTGACAGATGGGCGCAGAAGCATTTCCATTTTTATCCTGCTCAGTTCCTCAGGATGATCACTTACTCCACACTGAAGAATATGTTTTTTAGCAACATGTGGCAACAATAGTCTAGTTAATGTTCATGCTAATCCTGGACTGCTCAGCGTAACCGATATCATTTCGTCCGTTACTTCTTCCAGCGAAACAAAACCTGGCTTACGATACCGGAGACCACCTCTCCCTCTGTCTTTGAATTTTAATTAGTGACATTTCTGGAAATGGACTCTTGAAACCGAGGGGCAGTTGACCTCGCTGTTCTGTCGCTTAAAACAATAACTAACTTGGGATACTACTAATTTTATCAAGCACTCTTGACATGATATAGGGAGGCTATGGTCTTCATCTCGTTGTTATTGTTGTTTCTATAGGGGCGTTGCAACATCGTGGTCATGTAGTCCCGTGTTCTTGGGTGTGTGTAGAATTAGTCTGGTAACCGGTGTCACTGTAATGTCGGTAATAGTGTGTGTATTTGTAATCGAGGTAAAATTTGGGTAGGAAACGGTCGTGACCTTAAATTAGGTACCGGTACCATCCCGGCATTTGCCTGGCGTAGAAGTGGGAAACACTTCCAGAAGGTAGGAATCGAACCCGTCTCTTCTTAGGTTTGCCTAATGAGGCTGGGTGTTGCCCGTTCCAGCCCCCAGAACCAGGAATCGAACTCGGGCCTCCACAGTGACAGTCAAGAATGCTAGCACTACGCAACGAGGCGGACTCGATAGCTGGTATCAAATACCCTCCAATATAGGCCATTGCAGCTCTCGTTATAGAAATTTGGTCATTTAGCCCCGTGTCTGCTACCCTGTTTCATTGCGACGTGTCCATTTGTAATTCCGGTGATGATTTGGAAGGTGACCTTAAGTTAGGAACCATCCCGGCATTTGCCTGGAGTAGAAGTGGGAAAATACGGAAAACCTGTTCAGGAAGAATGAGATGGAATCTAACCCACCTCTTCTCAGTTTTACCTCATGAAGCTGAGTGTATCCCGTTCCAGCCCTCAGACCAGAGATAAAATTCTTGGCAGAGCCTGGATTCTAACATGGATCTCTGGGGGCGACAACGAAGAATGCTACTACACATTATTTCTAGAGTCTTGTTTACAAAACGGCACGTAGCAGTATACCATCGTAATACAATATCCTTATTTCAGTAATATAACTTGATTCGTGTGTACACAAATGTGTATAAATACCGCCAACTGAACTGATCATGTAGGGGGGTATGCAGCGCCTCTAGCGTCAAACACAGCATCTGCAGGGCGGACAGCTCCCAGAGGCCATTGGGCAGGCTTCTTTTTATTGGAGGCTAAGTTTGAATTAAGAACAGATAACACACACTAATATAGCCATCACAATTAACACCGGTCATCAGACAGATTCTACACACACCCATAGTACACGGAGCTACATGATCGCGTTGTCGCAGCCCCTAAACTGAGAATCCAACCAAGAGATCATCTTTCACAACCAGAGATGATAAATGAGAAATCCGCCATCTTGGGATCATGAAGCCGATACACAACCACTGGTTTACTGGGGAAGCAGTGCACGGTACGTAATAACTATTTCTTGCCCTCTACAATATCTTTTGTCTCCAGCCCCTAATCCTGTCGCTCCCCAGTAATCCTCTTTGTCTCGTGTGCATGGCGATCCTGGCGGCCGACCCGGGTATTAGCGCGAGCTCGTTAATACTCTACGTACACCTCCAACTTTTCAGGAGATGTGTGGCGATGTTCGTTGTTTCAAGGAACATAACTACTAGGTTATCTGTCCTCAATGATACTATCAAAATTAATAGGCAACTACTATTGACTTATACCTAAGAAAAAGCTGAAAAAAAAGCTGAAAAAAGGGAAATAAATCCTCGCATTCCTTTGTTTATTTATTTATTTATTAAATGATTCGTGTATTGTTTCGTTTTTATTAATTCTACATTTATTGATCAATTGATTAACAACTTTGATTTCGTAATTTGTCTACATTTATTGATTTATTTATTCGTTGAGGGGAGTGGTCGACTGCGGTCTAGAAGTTGGTCTTTCACCACGGTGGACCGGATTCGATTCCCAGTCAATTTCAAAGTGAAATGCTATGTCTGTTGGTTCGGATTTCACGTAAAAGGACCTCTTGTGGCTCATAGTCGCAAGATTAAATATCACGTTAAACTACAAACTTCCTTCCTTATTCGTTTTATTGATTGATTTATTGATTAATTTTCCATAATAGTGATTATAATGTCGCTTTTGAGTTTTAATTATTTTTGTATTAGCCTATTTTCATTAATGAAAAAAAAAATAGGCTTATGAGATCACCTTCTGTCCGCGTGTGTGTGTGATGGTGTGTGTCACCCCTCATAACGTCTAAATGGCTGGAGCGATTTCAATGAAACTCGGTAAGTTTATAGCACTATTCCGGGCAACCATGACCGTGCCCTTCAAATTTTGTTACGTCTCACCAATCCAACATGGCGGCTGTGCGAAATATTTCACCAGCATTCAATATCTGTGAAACTATTACCGACATCACCCTGGAATTTTGTACGGCGATAAAAGAAACTACGAGAAGTTCACCTATGTGACTTTTGAAAACCTGGTAACTTCAAAACCAACATGGCGGCCAAGCGAATTTGCGACTTTTAAATAGACGTTTCTCGCGATTTAACCAACCAAACGCAATGGAACTTGGTACAGAATATGTTTATTCACATTGTAATGCACTGGTATCTACTTTAGTTCAATTGTTTATATAACCTCAAGATAGCGGATGTGCGAATTTCGAAAATTAAGTTTCTATTTCTTGTGTTCTAATCATGCAATCAAAATCAACGTTTGCATAACGAACGTACACAATAATTATCATCTAACAGTACATAACTCTATGGTCTACATATATTAAAATCCAACATGGCGACCATCCGAAATATTCGGACGGTTCTCAAAATCTGCGAATCAATTACAGCAATCAAACTGGCAATATGTATGTTTTTTTAAAATATTTGTCATCAATGTATTTACTGTATTCCTCATAATTCTGTATGTCATGATTTTTTTTAAGGTAACTTGTTTATTGTCTTGATATATTTAAGGTACACAGGTGATTGTGAGGTGGTAGATGAATAACAATCGTGGACATGGATGAGTTTATCACAGTTATACTAGTCTACTTAATGTTCAAGGTTCTATCACAAAACACAAACACTCACATGATGCGGGTGAGCTGCTGGGCATAGTCCCCCAGCCGGCGAGTTCTTGTAGTACTGTGCCCGTTTAGACCGGAGTCCGCACGACCACATATGCATTTTACCAATAATCAGTCAGCACGAGAATCAAAATATCTCGGAGCGCCAGATGGGTTAAAGCAAATCGCAAAAACGACATCAAATTTATAAAAATGCTTTGCTGATTTTTGGCTCAATGCAACAATAAGGATAGAAGGAGATTTAATTGGGTGAAACACATCTGGTAAAATTATCTCAGTTTATTTAAAGTTAAAATCAGACTGCGAGAATAATGCTCAAGGCAGCATCATCCACGTGTGGCGATCCACACTCTTATTTACACACAATATACAGAAATCTTCCAAACACATTTGACAATCTTTTTGAAAACACAAGTCCGATTGTTAGTCCTGTGGACTGTGTTCCAAAATTATTAACATTTTATTCCAGTGCAAAATGAATTGTCCATACTGGAAACAACGTAGATCACTGTTTGACTATTTACATGGTATTAACACTCGTAGAATAAATGTTTATAGAATTTCTTAGACTTTCATTTGTTTTCCAGTTTTCCAAAATATATCGTTGAAACTATTATTATCATCGTAGCAACACAAATTATTAACACATATTAACAACATCTGAAAAGTATTTGACCATTGAGCATAGCATCGAAGAACTGTGCGAAGCACAACAACAATTAATTGTTCTTCTGACATTAAACATTCGAGAAGTGACTCGATTATGAACTTCAAGTTCCAAACAAAACATATGATTTCTGAATCATTAACTTGATCAACAAATGGTTGAACCATTCAACTATTAGATTTTCCCACTTGGAATTATTATGAAAAAAAAATATTTATATTTATGGCCATTTCTAGCAACTTTCACAACTTGCAATTCTTCGACAGAATGCGAAAATTAGAATTGTAGTCTTATAATGAATTCATTTAGTTCATGGCATTAGGATTGAAAATATCCTTCAAATTATTCGTGGTTAAAGAATTATTTTAAATTGGCAGTGGCCCATTCTACTATTTGTGTAAGGACACAATATTATAACAACAACAACAACGGCAAAGGTCTTCCTCTGAAGAAGAATAAACTACTATCATGACAAATCCGGGTTCTAGCAAAATCAAATTCTAAATGGAATTCGTAAACAAGGTTGAAATAAGAACTGATGGTTTTAAAGAAATAACCTTCGGGTTATTCATACGACGAAATGTGTGGCTCCAATACTCCAACTATAAACCTGAGCCATCGAACCTGCTATTTGATTGATGCTCGAAAAAACCTTCATTCCTGCGACTTAACATGCGCACCCGGGAATGGCATTTCAACTATTCCACACACATAAATTATCTTCCCAAAATTTATACAATAAATCAAGCCTCTGCTTGTTATCAACACTGGAAGATTAATAAACTGACAAGTTTATTTTATTTTACCATTCAGTTCAACCCGTGAATTTACCATACTTATGAAAAGCTTCATTTCACTTTCGAAGTGTATTTACGTCATGATTTTATATAAATACAAAAATCCTATTTGATACAAATATCAATTGCTTCCCGTTTCATGCCTCTCCGTGTTATATGAAACATATACTTTGCTCATTGCAAATATCAACTGTTCAACCAGAACTGAAATGTAGGTTGAATGCGGGCTTGCGCTAACCACTCTCCTTCGTAAAATCTCCTGTTCCAAACTAGAAATGTTTCAACTACTTCATAGGCTCTTTCTCAATACATATGATTATTATAAAATATAATATCCAAGAATTATTTAGAAAAATTATGAGAATTATTATTATTATTATTAGTGGATTATTATTATTATTATTATTTCAAATATGTTTAATTATCATCTCATTATGTGAGAATCCACATGTTCGAACCTTCGAATATGGAAAAAATATCCATTCCTCACCAAAAATAAATTTAACTTTTACAGTTACATCGGCTGATTACCGTGATTTCCCAAAAATATGAAAAATTCAAATAAATGCTCAAAATGCTCGGTCATCGATCCTAAACTGTTCTGAGTGCTGAAAATGCTCAGAATAAATCTAACTAGTCTTGCGTAAATCATTACAAGCTTTAAATACGATGAAAAAAATGTGTTGGTCATCTGCAGAAAAATAGTTTGTTCCAAATTAGCTAGGCATAAAATAATTCAAATGTGGCTTACATTTCTTGACGTTCTTGAAGTGTAGTAAACCTGGTCTATACCAGATTTATCCGTAAACATGCCCTAGCGGACAAGCACGTATAATCCTTGTATCGGCCGCCATTGTAGACCCACAAATCGTCTAGTCAGACATAGTGGTAGTATTCTTCGACGTTTTAAATGACTGTGGTTCCATTTTAATATGGGCTTCTAACAAAGCCATAACAGTTTGTTGAAAAGGGTCAGATCTAAGCGATCTCTTCTTAAATGTGTCAGTTGTAACCTAACTCACTGTAATCTCATCAGTACAAGAAAAACGTTGACAGTCTAAGCAGTTAACGGCTGTTCTGAAGATCGTTCCCTGGGCATGGTTTATTAATATCACCATCTGCCATGCGCTAAGCAACCTGCAGTTTCCCTTGCGTAGACTAATGAACGCCACCGTTATAGACTATTCTTCAATGTACTGACGGATCGAAGTGGTTAAATAGTTACAAAATATGAAACTGACTTTAAATGGATCTAAACATCCAAGTATTAATTTACTATTGGACTGTGACAAATACTATTTTCTAGACCAAGTCTAGCATATGTCCTTTAGGAAATATAAATATTTCCACCAATGTCTGTAGAAATACAATCACCTCAGTGATTCTCCTCACCAGAAACTTACTAAGTTCCAACTCGTTTGCGCAGCACTTCTCGTGACTATCACGATTTGAAAAGTACTTCTTCGTAGACGTGGCAACCATGTGCCTTGGCTCAGCGTAGACGCAACTTGTTCGCCAAGTGCTTGTGATGAATTGAGCTAACTAAGCTTGCTCCTGCTTGCTTTTATACAAAAACGGTCAGGGTCACGCGTCATCGCCTGATATCTAAAAATCCTCATATCTCTTGAATTCCTGGTCCGATTTACTTGATACTAATTGCATTCTCTTTTATTTGGCCGTGCCAGTAATCTGATCCCAGTCTCAAGTCTCTGCTCCATAGTTAACTATTTAATCAATAAATAGTCTCCACCTCTGCTGTTACTCGCTACGTCATTTACCATCCAACTATCGGTAATTTCCTTCGAATGGCTTCGAGAAGCAATGTAGCGCGATATTCAAATATCCGAACTTTCAAACGCTGCTACAGCCTTTCCCTTGATATCTAGGTGTCTGAAACTTGGAATACCCATTCCTAGGGTTGTGCACATCCACCCCACACCTAGCAAAAAATAAAAATTGAAAATTTTTTATTTTTCCTATCTACACATTAAGTTATCTGGTTCTTGAATAATAGATCTTCAAATTCGAAGCATTGTAAGTTCCCACGATGTTACCAGTTCGTGTATTAGCTACTTCATAGCTTCCATTATTGTTTACTTCCACAATATTCAAAATCCTTAATTTTACCATTCCCCCGGGATTGTTGTGTTCCCGATGGACCTGGATCATTGGGCCTCTGCTCCACAAATTGTAAGTTATCTTGGTGTCTTGCTTCCAAGTTTTTCCTCGTGTCCTTGTTAAACTCTTCATTGGACTGACGAGTATCTACATTCCCTCTGTTATTATAGTTATTACCATAGGATCTTCTTTCCTGGTACCTTCCTTGAGTATCACGTGGTCTTCTCCATCGAGTGTTGTATCGATTACCACCATCTGGTCTTGCATATGGTTTGTAACTGTATCTGTTACGTTATTGGTTCCATCCTCTCGTATTGGAATCTTCCCTCGGCGATTTCTCTTCTCGCTCCTCTCGAATCTCTCGAGGTGTCTGAGAATAACTGTCAGCCATAACAGCATACACAGCGTTATTACTCTTTACTCCCTTCTGATGAAAGAATTGAGCGTTTGTATGATCCAGCTTTTGCAATACTTCATCAAACTGTTCCATATTGTAGATATCAGCAGCGATCAAAGTCCTCTGGACGTCTGCTGGAAATTGTCGTATCAAAGCAGTAATCAACTCGTTATCTGGCATTGGCGGATCTAAATGTTGGAGTTTAGACAGCTGTCCAGAAAAGTATGTAGAGTATCGAGTAGGTTGTGACGTCGAGAATCTCTTCGAATACAACTCTGCTCTAACTTGCTGTTGGGTTTCAGGGGACCAAAACTTCTTCAATAACCCACGAGAAAACTCCTCAAAAGTATTTAGAGTGGATCTAAATGCTCTAAACCACAAAAGTGCGGGACCTTCCAAGAACTTCCCTATTACCCTGATCTGTCTTTCTTTAGGGATCTTAGAATCTTTCAGGTAATCACCTGCTTCTCTCAGAAATTCCACGGGTGTTACAGAATCTCGCCCTGAAAATTTAGAAGGCTTGTCTTCTATATTCTTAAATACAGTTATGGGGTTGGATTGAAATACTGTCCTGACCTCATCCTGTCTATCAGTCTCTCTAGCTCCTCCTAGATTTATCTGTATCGGTTCCTTTCCCCTTACATTCGGCATTTTCAAAAGATGATCAGACTGTTTCTCATCCTTTATTTGAGTTTTCATAGCCTCAAGTTCCTTCTGGTTTTCTTCTGCCATCTTCTTGATTGCTTCAGTCTCCTTACAATTGTCTTTAACATCAATGGATATCTGGTTCATAACAGCCTCATGACTTTTCAATGACCCTGTCATATCTGATATGTCCTTCTGAGTTGCTTGAATATCCTTGGCAATTACTTCAATGTGGGATGACAAAGATTCCCTAATCTCCTTGATTCCCTCTTGATTCTCCAGCTTGAGTGTGTCTTTAATTTCATTGACAACTGTGGTTTTAATCTCAGTTTGCAATTCATGAATCACTCCTTCTCTTATTTCTCCCATGACAAGTTCCTTGAATTGTTCCGTTAAACGCTGAACAACTAGAATTCCCATCTCGTTACTCTCCTTCTTCACTCTGACTTCCAGGTTGACCATGTCTTCACCAACTTTCCTAAGACCATGTTCTATCCTATCAGCTAAGCTTTGGGATCGAAGATCGGCATCGCGAAATTTATCGTCCATTAAACTAGCGTTAGTAGCTAATGAAGTTTCGAGCTCATGTGTTTTATCGCATAATTTATTCATTTTACTTTCAAGTGTCATTTTCAAAATTTCAGAATTCTCTTTAAATTTACTTTCCATTGAATTAAATTTACTGTTTAAATTTTCTTTCAAATTACCCTTTAAAGAATCAGAACTTTCTTTAAGTTTATCATTCAAATTTTCTTTAAGTTTATTTTCTAAAGAATCAGAATTTTCTTTAAGTTTATCCTCCAAACTTTCTTTAAGTTTATTTTCTAAAGAATCAGAATTTTCTTTAAGTTTATTTTCTAAAGAATCAGAATTTTCTTTAAGTTTATCGTTTAAACTTTCTTTAAGTTTATTTTCTAAAGAATCAGAATTTTCTTTAAGTTTCTTTTCTAAAGCCTCAGTATTTTCTTTCATAATGGCTGCTACACGAAGTCCAGCCTGTTTCGAACTCTCCTCCAAACTCCTCATCATCCTCATCATTTCTTCCATACTTTCAATTATTCAAAACTTAGGGGTATACAACAGTGGCAAACACAAGCTTATAACTAGAACAAGAAATATGAATAGCTAATTGGAACACTATAATAAAATGAGATTTGTCCTAATATCGACGTGATGGAAAAACAAAATTCTTTACTTTTACGAATTACATTTACCACAATATCACAAGAAAAATATGCAAGTTCTCAAATATCCTCCACCTGGATTCTAATAATGTGTATCTCCAGTCATCGAACGTTTACTACTGAATTTACTTGACGCCCTAATGGTTAAGCCATTATCAAAAATAATCAAACCCATTCTAATTATTAACCAAGTTAAATTATTAATTTTCCCACTAATTGGGTTTCCTACTAATTTATTCATCCAAACCAGACATCTCTCAACTCCCAAAATATTTCTATAAAAATTATCACAATTTCAAATCGGCATGCGATTGACCATGTCTAAATCGAGCCCCACGTTCGAAGCCATTTCTCTCTCTATCTTATTTTATGTGCCCGTTTAGATCGGAGTCCGCACGACCACATATGCATTTTACCAATAATCAGTCAGCACGAGAATCAAAATATCCCGGAGCGCCAGATGGGTTAAAGCAAATCGCAAAAACGACATCAAATTTATAAAAATGCTTTGCTGATTTTTGGCTCAATGCAACAATAAGGATAGAAGGAGATTTAATTGGGTGAAACACATCTGGTAAAATTATCTCAGTTTATTTAAAGTTAAAATCAGACTGCGAGAATAATGCTCAAGGCAGCATCATCCACGTGTCGCGATCCACACTCTTATTTACACACAATATACAGAAATCTTCCAAACACATTTGACAATCTTTTTGAAAACACAAGTCCGATTGTTAGTCCTGTGGACTGTGTTCCAAAATTATTAACATTTTATTCCAGTGCAAAATGAATTGTCCATACTGGAAACAACGTAGATCACTGTTTGACTATTTACATGGTATTAACACTCGTAGAATAAATGTTTATAGAATTTCTTAGACTTTCATTTGTTTTCCAGTTTTCCAAAATATATCGTTGAAACTATTATTATCATCGTAGCAACACAAATTATTAACACATATTAACAACATCTGAAAAGTATTTGACCATTGAGCATAGCATCGAAGAACTGTGCGAAGCACAACAACAATTAATTGTTCTTCTGACATTAAACATTCGAGAAGTGACTCGATTATGAACTTCAAGTTCCAAACAAAACATATGATTTCTGAATCATTAACTTGATCAACAAATGGTTGAACCATTCAACTATTAGATTTTCCCACTTGGAATTATTATGAAAAAAAATATTTATATTTATGGCCATTTCTAGCAACTTTCACAACTTGCAATTCTTCGACAGAATGCGAAAATTAGAATTGTAGTCTTATAATGAATTCATTTAGTTCATGGCATTAGGATTGAAAATATCCTTCAAATTATTCGTGGTTAAAGAATTATTTTAAATTGGCAGTGGCCCATTCTACTATTTGTGTAAGGACACAATATTATAACAACAACAACAACGGCAAAGGTCTTCCTCTGAAGAAGAATAAACTACTATCATGACAAATCCGGGTTCTAGCAAAATCAAATTCTAAATGGAATTCGTAAACAAGGTTGAAATAAGAACTGATGGTTTTAAAGAAATAACCTTCGGGTTATTCATACGACGAAATGTGTGGCTCCAATACTCCAACTATAAACCTGAGCCATCGAACCTGCTATTTGATTGATGCTCGAAAAAACCTTCATTCCTGCGACTTAACATGCGCACCCGGGAATGGCATTTCAACTATTCCACACACATAAATTATCTTCCCAAAATTTATACAATAAATCAAGCCTCTGCTTGTTATCAACACTGGAAGATTAATAAACTGACAAGTTTATTTTATTTTACCATTCAGTTCAACCCGTGAATTTACCATACTTATGAAAAGCTTCATTTCACTTTCGAAGTGTATTTACGTCATGATTTTATATAAATACAAAAATCCTATTTGATACAAATATCAATTGCTTCCCGTTTCATGCCTCTCCGTGTTATATGAAACATATACTTTGCTCATTGCAAATATCAACTGTTCAACCAGAACTGAAATGTAGGTTGAATGCGGGCTTGCGCTAACCACTCTCCTTCGTAAAATCTCCTGTTCCAAACTAGAAATGTTTCAACTACTTCATAGGCTCTTTCTCAATACATATGATTATTATAAAATATAATATCCAAGAATTATTTAGAAAAATTATGAGAATTATTATTATTATTATTAGTGGATTATTATTATTATTATTATTTCAAATATGTTTAATTATCATCTCATTATGTGAGAATCCACATGTTCGAACCTTCGAATATGGAAAAAATATCCATTCCTCACCAAAAATAAATTTAACTTTTACAGTTACATCGGCTGATTACCGTGATTTCCCAAAAATATGAAAAATTCAAATAAATGCTCAAAATGCTCGGTCATCGATCCTAAACTGTTCTGAGTGCTGAAAATGCTCAGAATAAATCTAACTAGTCTTGCGTAAATCATTACAAGCTTTAAATACGATGAAAAAAATGTGTTGGTCATCTGCAGAAAAATAGTTTGTTCCAAATTAGCTAGGCATAAAATAATTCAAATGTGGCTTACATTTCTTGACGTTCTTGAAGTGTAGTAAACCTGGTCTATACCAGATTTATCCGTAAACATGCCCTAGCGGACAAGCACGTATAATCCTTGTATCGGCCGCCATTGTAGACCCACAAATCGTCTAGTCAGACATAGTGGTAGTATTCTTCGACGTTTTAAATGACTGTGGTTCCATTTTAATATGGGCTTCTAACAAAGCCATAACAGTTTGTTGAAAAGGGTCAGATCTAAGCGATCTCTTCTTAAATGTGTCAGTTGTAACCTAACTCACTGTAATCTCATCAGTACAAGAAAAACGTTGACAGTCTAAGCAGTTAACGGCTGTTCTGAAGATCGTTCCCTGGGCATGGTTTATTAATATCACCATCTGCCATGCGCTAAGCAACCTGCAGTTTCCCTTGCGTAGACTAATGAACGCCACCGTTATAGACTATTCTTCAATGTACTGACGGATCGAAGTGGTTAAATAGTTACAAAATATGAAACTGACTTTAAATGGATCTAAACATCCAAGTATTAATTTACTATTGGACTGTGACAAATACTATTTTCTAGACCAAGTCTAGCATATGTCCTTTAGGAAATATAAATATTTCCACCAATGTCTGTAGAAATACAATCACCTCAGTGATTCTCCTCACCAGAAACTTACTAAGTTCCAACTCGTTTGCGCAGCACTTCTCGTGACTATCACGATTTGAAAAGTACTTCTTCGTAGACGTGGCAACCATGTGCCTTGGCTCAGCGTAGACGCAACTTGTTCGCCAAGTGCTTGTGATGAATTGAGCTAACTAAGCTTGCTCCTGCTTGCTTTTATACAAAAACGGTCAGGGTCACGCGTCATCGCCTGATATCTAAAAATCCTCATATCTCTTGAATCCCTGGTCCGATTTACTTGATACTAATTGCATTCTCTTTTATTTGGCCGTGCCAGTAATCTGATCCCAGTCTCAAGTCCCTGCTCCATAGTTAACTATTTAATCAATAAATAGTCTCCAGCTCTGCTGTTACTCGCTACGTCATTTACCATCCAACTATCGGTAATTTCCTTCGAATGGCTTCGAGAAGCAATGTAGCGCGATATTCAAATATCCGAACTTTCAAACGCTGCTACAGCCTTTCCCTTGATATCTAGGTGTCTGAAACTTGGAATACCCATTCCTAGGGTTGGGCACAGTACAGCGAAGGCTCGTGAGGACACATTCACTTACCTCGGACAGCATTTCGAGTTCTGTATATGGCCCCGTAGTTTTCAGCACACAGTGCACTTAGCAACCGAGGTGTAACACTACCGCACTGTTCAGTTGGGGCGGTTGAAGGCTAAATGTTGGGCGGATCACCCATTCAGGAGTGATGTAGATAGTAGAACAGTTCAAGAAGCTATTCAGGACCCGGGTGAAGCGGTTCCAGGTCGATCGAATCGGATCACACTGCGTAAATCGGTGCAGGATTGTATCCTGATTGGAACATGAAGTGCATAAGGCGATCTCCACCATGTGAATGCGATGGAGTCTGTTGTTTTTTGGTATAAGGTCATGGATTACTTTATACCAAAAAGATGGTATATTGGCTTTCACGGCCGGTGAATTAAAACTCAGCAATTCTTCTAGGTTTGTGCCGTGTCTTGTGTGGGGTTTCGCCTAGGACACCAAGCTAGGCTCATCGGCGGGCTCTTGGTGTCCCTGTCCGGACCCCCACAGGAGTGACGAACTGCGCGCCACCTCCCTTTATATAAGGTGCAACTGCACCACTTGACTACGAGAACTAAAAGCTCAAGCAGCCTTAACCTCCCTATGAAGGCTTCCAAAAAGATAGTATATTGGCTTTCACGGCCGGTGAATTAAAACTCAGCAATTCTTCTAGGTTTGTGCCATGTCTTGTGTGGGGTTTCGCCTAGGACACCAAGCTAGGCTCAACTGTAAGCAGTTGAAGGTGTCGTTTGAAAGCCAATATACCATCTTTTTGGAAGCCTTCATAGGAAGGTTAAGGCTGCTTGAGCTTTTAGTTCTCGTAGTCAAGTGGTGCAGTTGCACCTTATATAAAGGGAGGTGGCGCGCAGTTCGTCACTCCTGTGGGGGTCCGGGCAGGGACACCAAGAGCCCGCCGATGAGCCTAGCTTGGTGTCCTAGGCGAAACCCCACACAAGACACGGCACAAACCTAGAAGAATTGCTGAGTTTTAATTCACCGGCCGTGAAAGCCAATATACCATCTTTTTGGAAGCCTTCATAGGGAGGTTAAGGCTGCTTGAGCTTTTAGTTCTCGTAGTCAAGTGGTGCAGTTGCACCTTATATAAAGGGAGGTGGCGCGCAGTTCGTCACTCCTGTGGGGGTCCGGGCAGGGACACCAAGAGCCCGCCGATGAGCCTAGCTTGGTGTCCTAGGCGAAACCCCACACAAGACACGGCACAAACCTAGAAGAATTGCTGACTTTATACCAACTTTCCTTCGCTGCGCTGGGAAGAATGCGATTGGAGACATTCCTCCAGACTCGATTCCAGTTGACGATCAATGCGGATTGCATAATTCTGGGGGCAACATACTGTTGTGCCATGATAGAACGATACAGCTTTTTCGTTGAGATAGACCTGATGACGTAATGTGGCACGTAGCTTAATTCAACTCTCAGATACCGGACATGAGGTGCATGATGATTGATATCATAATAAGCTGGTGGGTTCGAGCAGTCATGGGGACTACACCATCTCCGTAGGATGTTATGTGACTCATCGGTCCCGAAGCCTGTAAGCAGTTGAAGGTGTCGTTTGAGGAATAAAGTTCTAGCTTTCTTTTCAACGTCGATGAGTTCCAGACCTCCCTGGGATTTATGCAATGTTAATTTGCTGCGGGAAAGACGTAATAGAGCTCCTTGCCAAATAAACCATCCGACGGCGGAAATAATACGTGTACCCACCATTCTTGGCATAGGAAGAATTTGACTGAGATACCATATTTTACTTAAGCTGAACATATTCACGTACATTGTTCGTTGGTGTAAGAGGAAGGAGCGGTACCGCACTTGTTGCAAGGCACCACGCACAGAATGTAGGGCAACGTCCCAGTTCTTTTTAATCATTTGTTGTACACTGTTCAAGAAAGATATGCCCAATATTTTGAGTTCTGAGGCGATCGTTACCCACGCCGGGAGAACCCCTTGGACTCGGTCCAATTTCCCAATCCACATCGCCTTTGTTTTTCGTCGGTTCAGCCGCGCATCAGAATATCTCCCGTAATCATCAAGGTCCGTGAACAATTGCTGCATGTCAACGGTTCGATCCACCACAAGAGTGATATCATCCGCATATGCGAAAATACTGATCTCCGTGCCATTGAAAGATGTATGGAGATTACAAAGAAGGGGTTCCAGGGATAGAACAAAAAGAAGCGTGGACATCGGACACCCTTGCCTGACTCCACGATGGATGAGGAGAGGTCGTGTGAAATACCCATTTACATTCACTTTTTAAGATCCACCATGAAGAATTTTGCTCACGAGGGCAATAAACCGCATATCGAAGCCAATAGCTTGAAGGGTCGCAAGGATGTGTTTATGGTTTACCCTATCAAAGGCATGGTCAAAATCCAGTGATAATAACAGTTTCTTCTTATTGCCGACCAGCGACTCACTAATGACATCGCGAATAGCACATGTAGTGTTGACAATGCACCAGCCTGGTACCCCACCCGATTGGTGGCGAGATGTGGCTTCCTCCATAAAGGCCTGAAGTCTCGTTTTCATACATTTCGTGAAGATCATGTAGTCAAAGTTTAAAAGCGTCAGTGGGCGAAAGTCCCTGAGCTGTGTTGGTTGTGTAATTTTTGGGACTAATACCACCAGGCCATCGTTCAGGGTGTCGATATTTCGTCCAGGACGACAAGCATCATTCACTACGGCTGTAAGTTCATCGCGAATGGTGGTCCAAAACGTCATGTAGAAAGCTCTCCCAGGCCATCAGGACCAGGAATCTTGTTCGGCGCACTGTGGAGTATGGAGGTATATATTTCTTCGGCGGTGATGTCCTGGGTCAAGCACTCTTGTCCTCTGTGCAAAAGTCCTCCTTGTACACCATCGAAGAACGGATGCTGGCAGTGAAGTGGGACTGGGTCGTCGTCTGTGTACAAGGACTGAAAGAAGTTCTCTACCGTTTCTGTGATTAAGGTATGACTAGTCACCATTTGTCCTTCAGGTGTCGCAATGCGGTTGATGTACTTCTGACGGCCTTTGCGGCACGCCCGTATAAAATGATAAACGGAGGGTGCCTCTGATGCCAGATGTTGATGATCTTGTGCTTGAAGTTTGAGTCCTTCCAATGCTTTTCGCTGCAGCGTGAGGAGCTGCGCTCGGATTTTCTTTATTCTGCGATATGTATTAGGGTTGGTAGGGTCTTCATTGTATAACTGTCGTTAACATTTATAGTAGAAATCTGTCGTCTGATGGATGTGGCGTCTTCTCTCGGCACTGTAGGCCTTCAATAACCTAACAGCTCTGGGTTTCGCATACTTCAACCACCACTCAAGAGTATCTTGAAACCGGGGAATGTGGCGTTTCCAGTTATGCCATTCAGTGGCAAAGCTATCTTTCATGCCCAAGTGTGTCAGAATAGAATCATTTAACCTCCATGATCCTCTCCCACGGCGAGGTCCCAATTCTGGTTGGCGAATCTTGCACAGATACGCACAATGGTTTGAAAACTCCACCGGGCATATATCTGTTTCCCTCACGTGTTCTTTCAATTCCCCGCTGACATATATTCTATCCAGTCGAGAGGCACCATTATGGTAGTAGTACGTGTAACCGGCTGACCCCGATGGCTTCAGTTCCCATGTGCCTTTTAAGCGTAGCCCTTGTATTAACGCAGATAGCGCAGGGCAGCCCTGAAATTGGCCACTTTGGTCTTTGGGTGATAGCACTGCGTTAAAATCCCCACCGAGGATTATATTGCCGGTATGATTATGGAGAGGTGGGAGAATATCTGTGGTATAAAAGATCCGGCGTTGTATCCTGGCCTGCGAACCAGAGGGAGCATATACATTGACAATCAGAAGATCTCGAATACGGATACTGAGTCCGCGTGAGTTGACTATCTGGACTGGATCCGCATATGGTATATGGTCCTTAATGTAGATGGCTGTACCACGTTTGTTCTCATTGACATTAACTATTTTATCGTAGCCAGAGATGGTAAGGAGGTCTTCAGTAGCCACTTCTTGCAACAGAACAATATCCACATCTTGGTCTCGAATGAGGTTGCGTAAGAGCGACTGTTTACTAGCAGTTTGAATGCAATTTACATTGAGTGTCATTAGAGTGTATGTCAATAACATCGTCAGATAGATAGACATGTTTTTTACCAAAATAAACAAGATGGAGATGGGGTGGTCTTTAACGCTTGTCGCTCGACTTCCCGCCTTGTAGTCGGGGGTCCCTGACACCCGCATAAGGCTTGTGCGTTCCCTCTTTTGACGCCCGGATTGTTTTAGCTTTGGAGGAGGTTTTCAAAGGTGCCTGTTCTTTAGGAGTTAGTTCCTTGTTGTCCATGATCCCCTGGTCCCGTGACCCCGTCTCTTCTGTATCCATGTGACTGGAGTGGTCGTCTTCTATTTCATCCGACCATTTTATACCAGCGGTCGGTGGTTCACAACTAAATAGGGACAGGTTTGAGGCTTCCAGACTGGTATCACTTTCTCCTGAGGTCACGCCTTCTGTGACCGCTTCAGGGCTGGCATTGCTGGTGTCCGGTTTCTGGTCAGTTTTAGGAACTAGAGAAGTGGCCGTCCTACCTAGACTGCCATTGGTGTATTGGCTAGTATCAGACGAACGTGGCAACGCTGGCTGCCCGTGGAGTTCCTGTTGTAATGAGGGAGTATGTTGTTGTTTACTAGTGGCGGGCAATGGCCCAGCTGGTTGCGGCGATAAGGCGGTGTAGTGAGGAGTCAACACGTCCATCGTGTCTTGTGCTACAGCTGACGTATCAAGTGGGGCAGGTTGTTCTGGAGAAATACTGACGTTAGAGGAACAAGGTGCCGATAAGGCAGGCGAGACAATGTCACTGTCCTTGTTGGCTACAATTTCACTGAGAAGCTTAGGGCCGGTTTTGTTTTCAGTTTCACCGCGCCACACTGGGCATTCCTGTCTAAAGTGATCAGTGGCATTACAATAAAAGCATGATCGAGGTTGTCCATCATACACCACCTGTGCTTTGTAGCCATCGATAGAAATAATGGGTGGAATTGCAGTTTTTAGTTCAATCCGCATAGCCCGAATACCACTCAAAATATTGAATAGGTAGGTAGCTGACCATCGTTCGTTTCTAATTTCACGAACTTCCCGTACTTACTAAAGTACGACATTATCCGGTCATTCGGTAGTTCAATGGGAAGGTTCATACTTCGGATTAGTTTGCTGTCCACATCCGCACAAGTTATATTTACCTCAGATATAGAGCCCTTAAATTTCCGTAGCTGAGATTTGCCGTTGGTACTGTTGAGGACCTTCTCCATCAGTAGTTTGCTTGTGAACTTGATGAAAACAGCAGTATCCAGATTGTCGAGTTGAATGGCTTCTAATTGGTCCACGTTGAGTTTTAAGGTGTACTGAATCCACTCATGTATTTCTGCAGGGCCTGGTTTATTGGCCTTGTCGGGGAAAGCACATTTTATCGTGTTTTTCCTAATGCTGTTGGTTGCCATTTTAACTGTACTTGAAAAGACTTGTAAGTTAGACACTCGAATACGTCACTCTCAACGAAGCAAAGCGCAGCGAACCGGTCGCGGCCAAGGTTAAGACCGGACTGTATGTTTATAGAGGCAATTGATATTAGTAGGATATATGAAAATAGGCTGTATAGTTCTTCACGGAACTACTTGTCATTATTGACTAATTTATAACGTTATTCATTCAATTTATAGGTTTTTTTTTCGTTTTCATATGAAAAATTCATAGATTTACACATATAAGGATTACTTAATTATTTTATATATTCATTCTTGACCACCTCCGTAGTGGTGGCTAGCATTCTTAGGTGACGCCTTCAGAGGTCCTGGTGCGATTCCCGGCTCTGCTAAGAAATTTAATTCGGGATTGATGGCTGGGACGGTGTACAACACTCAGCCTGGTGACGTAAAACTGAGAGTAGGTGGGTTTGATTCCCAGCTCAGTCATCCTGCAAATAGTTTTGCGTTGTTTCCTAATTCTACTTCAGGCAAATGCGGGGATGGTACCTAACATAAGAGCATGGCCGTATCCTACCCAATCCTTGCCCGAATTGCATATACACACACTACTACAGACGTCACAATAACTCAGTTCATTAGACACATTCTACACACACCTAAGTACATGGGGCTAAGCGACCACAATGTCCAAGTCCCTACAATGAACTCGTCGCTGATGATTTATATTAATTATGTAATATTAATAAGAACCGACAAACCACAATAAACAATAAACAATAAACAATGAATAATGAACAATGAACAATGAACAATAAACAATAAACAATAAACAATAAACAATAAACAATAAACAATAAACAATAAACAATACACAATAAACAATAAACAATGAACAATAAACAATAAACAATGAACAGTAAACAATAAACAATAAACAATAAACAATGAACAGTAAACAATAAACAGTAAACAATAAACAATGAACAGTAAACAATAAACAATAAACAATAAACTATGAACAGTAAACAATAAACAATAAACAATAAACAATAAACAATGAACAGTAAACAATAAACAGTAAACAATAAACAATGAATAGTAAACAATAAACAATGAACAATAGACAATAAACAATAAACAATGAACAGTAAACAGTAAACAATAAACAATAAACAATGAACAATAAACAATAAACAATGAACAGTAAACAATAAACAATAAACAATGAACAATGAACAGTAAACAATAAACAATAAACAATGAACAGTAAACAATAAACAATGAACAATGAACAATAAACAATGAACACTAAACAATAAACAATAAACAATGAACAGTAAACAATAAACAATGAACAATGAACAGTAAACAATAAACAATAAACAATGAACAGTAAACAATAAACAATGAACAATGAACTGTAAACAATAAACAATGAACAGTAAACAATAAACAATAAACAATGAACACTAAACAATAAACAATAAACAATGAACAGTAAACAATAAACAATGAACAATGAACAGTAAACAATAAACAATGAACAATAAACAATAAACAATGAACAGTAAACAATAAACAATGAACAATGAACAGTAAACAATAAATAATAAACAATAAACAATGAACAGTAAACAATAAACAATGAACAGTAAACAATAAACAATGAACAGTAAACAATAAACAATGAACAATGAACAGTAAACAATAATCAACAGACAATGTACAATAAACAATGAACAATGAACAATAAACAATGAACAATGAACAGTAAACAATAAACAATGAACAATGAACAGTAAACAATAAACAATAAACAATGAACAGTAAACAATAAACAATAAACAATGAACAATGAACAGTAAACCAAAAAACAATAAACAATAAACAATGAACAGTAAACAATAAACAATGAACAGTAAACAATAAACAATGAACAATGAACAGTAAACAATAATCAACAGACAATGTACAATAAACAATGAACAATGAACAGTAAACAATAAACAATAAACAATAAACAATAAACAATAAACAATAAACAATAAACAATAAACAATAAACAATAAACAATAAACAATAAACAATAAACAATAAACAATAAACAATGAGCAGTAAACAATAAACAATGAACAGTAAACAATAAACAATGAACAGTAAACAATAAACAATGAACAATGAACAGTAAACAATAATCAACAGACAATGTAAAATAAACAATAAAAGCAAGCAGCAAACAAAAAACAGGAACGAAAAATGAAAAATATAATATTAATGATAATAACAATAATAATAATAACACGTGGACTACGGGGAAGCCCGGTTCATATTGGTGACCTGCTGGTCATAATGAGGATGGAATGAATGACGAAGACTTTAGAAATATCCCTTCCCGAAACCAAGGTCTTCAAAGTCCCATAGTTTGGTCAGGAGGGACTCTTTGGGACAACGTCTAGCCATGAGAATGGACAATTAAGAGAGTATTTACGGAGTTATAACTTAGCTGCCAAGTCTCATCATGTGGGAATACACCGCAATGCAGGTGAACCTGTCACCAGTTAGAGGCTAACCAGGGACCATTCTCTCTTGGGTCTTCCTTTCATCTCCTCTTCATCCTAATTTCATGAACATTCCTCTTTACTATTTTAAGGATCCCACTACGATGTGGGTTTATGCACCAGAAGCTACATTACACTTCCCTTTTCAATTACGAAAATGGAACCTTATCGACCTGATAAGTCACAGCTACAAATGATATTCACACCTTCTCAGACTGTTAACAAGGATGTGTGTTTTAAGGCTGGGGTTTAACTGTGATTAGCGTGGTTACCATGGCAACAAGCATCGCCGTCTACAATTATTCTCAAGCCGTGTCATAAGGTTTGGCAACACCGCCCATCTGTCATCTGGGAAGCCTATCGCAAGCACATGGTAATTGCTAACACTGCGTAAACACATAGATTTTGGCGCCAAATGTTTCCGAAAATACAACAGAACATAACGTTCGCTAAATCTACACACAAATATCACAAATAAAGGATACACATTATCATGCTATATACTGACGATTTCCGATAAGGTAGAGGAAAGTGCCCATAATCGGACCCCTCCCCTAATGTGGACCCTCGGTCTCCCCGGCTCTGCATTCTCCTGAACTCTAGCGAGACCGAGTGTAAATAGTAGTTTGGGCATCTACCACTCTGTAGCGAAGCGCACACGCCGCCTGCTTCACGTGTTGCTTATCAGTTCGACATTACGTGTTTTGACAGTGGTAAAAGTTTTAACATGTGCTATATGATTCGTTATTTCTCCCAGATATAGGCACGTAAGCCTCTCAGACTCTATATATTCTTAAAAGGTAAGGGTTAAGGTTAATGTTTATCACGAAACCATTTCATATAGTTTTATGGTTAAAAATGTATTGAGTTAACAAAATGTTGGCTATAGTTGCGCAAACCGGACCCCCCACAGTTGCCTAAACCGGACACCTTATTTTTTCATGCATAAAGTCTGCCTGTATTTACAAACCCTCTTATTCTCTTGGAATTCTGTTGCAGAGTCCAAGAGGATAATGGGGAAGGTTAATCAAAGAAAGTGGAGCCCGTATAAAATGACTAAAGCTATTGATGCTGTTCGGAAAAAGAAGATGGTTTGGAAGAAGGCCAGTAAACAGTTTAATGTTCCGAAAACAACACTCATGAGGTTGTCCAATACGAAGTACGGTACATCTGAGGAAGCACCATAACAAAAAGAGGCAGACCTGCAGCTTTGGGTGAAGTTCTTGAAGAAGAGCTGGTTCACTATTGTCTTGCTATGGAAGCTTCTTTTTTGAGCTTACACGTAATGACCTGCGAAGAATGGCCGTACAATTGGCAGAGAGAAATAACATTGAACATCCTTTCAAAAACAAAATCGCTGGGGAGAAGTGGGTTAGACTTTTTCTTCAACGCACAAAACCGAACTGTCAGAAAGGAAGCTTACTGGAACATCCTATAGCAGGGCCCTTGGGTTTGGAATATATTGTGCATATTTTTTTTTACTGTAACCTGTAATAGTTATATCCCACTTTGAAAATTGGTTAGGCTATGTTCTCTCTGATTTAATAAATTTTTCTAATTTTGTTTAGTGTTATTTCGTTTTTTTACAAGGGGTCCGATTTTGGCAACTTTTTTTGGAATTGCCAAAGTGTAAGGTTTTAGGAAATATTTTTTTAAAATACCTATTTTTAATTATATTTTCTAAAAGCAAAATGTAAACGGTGCGTAACCTTATGAAGTAAATATTACATGCTCTTAAAACAGATTTTTTAAATATTTTCTACTTTTTATTAATAGAAAACAAAATGGGGGTCCTGTTTTGGGTACTTTCCTCTAATAATAAAAGGCTGTATTGTACCTCAATGCCTGACGTTTTCTTTTCTTGCTGCTATGCTCACTTCCGTCATTGACGCACTCAGAAAAAAATATTTAAGACCATTCTTAGGAACTTGGAGACTGCCTTTGATAATAAATTCTTCACTTTTTGTCCACAGATGCGCTCATCATAGTCACAATAGGCCTCCATGCTTAATGCTGACAGTCTAACAATAATGCTCCACTGGTCACTTAATTTAAATACAGGTAGCTTTCTAATGAAATCTACCTAAAGGCACTTGCCAACTGAGTACAGTTCATAATGTACTGGAATATAGAGGCCACGTGAAGATATATACCAAAACTAAATTACTAGGCACTGAAAGTCCACCTCGCTGAAGTGATCAAAACGTAGTGATATAACCAGTTATTTTAATAGTGCTGCCTTAATTTGACTTACAGCCAGGCACACAACACTTCCTAGGCATCTGAAATGGTTTAATGAAATATTAGTGAAGAATGTTTTGGTTAAATTCATTAGCAGCTATTGGTTACACATGCAACTTAATACGGGGAATACTCACTTCTACAACTCTCGACAGGTCTGATTTACCAATAGGAATATCACGGGTGTTGAATTAGCTAGTACGAACTGCCTTTAGATGCTGTCATATCCAAATAAACGATATTTATGAATAAAACTTAGCATGTGGTCTTACGTGGACTCGACTCAGTGTTGCCAATTCTACCAACAGCACGGCTTGAGAATTATAGACGGCGATGCAACAAGTGTTCGTCATCTAGTTCAGTAGAGACATCTATATGTTGCTATAAGAACATCTTACTTACTATTATTGAAAGTTAGTACGCCTATCTGTGATTAGCGTGGTTACCATGGCAGCACGTGTTCAGTAGAGACATATATATGTTGCTATAAGAACATCTTACTTACTATTATTGAAAGTTAGTGCGCCTATCTGTGATTAGCGTGGTTACCATGGCAACAAGTGTTCGCCATCTAGTTCAGTAGAGACATCTATATGTTGCTATAAGAACATCTTACTTACTATTATTGAAAGTTAGTGCGCCTATCTGTGATTAGCGTGGTTACCATGGCAACAAGTGTTCGTCATGTAGTTTAGTTGACACATCTATGTGTTGCTATAAGAACATCTTAATTACTATTATTGAAAGTTAGTGCGCCTATCTGTGATTAGCGTGGTTACCATGGCAACAAGTGTTCGTCATGTAGTTTAGTAGACACATCTATATGTTGCTATAAGAACATCTTAATTACTATTATTGAAAGTTAGTGCGCCTATCTGTGATTAGCGTGGTTACCATGGCAACAAGTGTTCGTCATCTAGTTCAGTAGAGACATCTATATGTTGCTATAAGGACATCTTAATTACTATTATTGAAAGTTAGTGCGCCTATCTGTGATAAGCGTGGTTACCATGGCAACAAGTGTTCGTCATGTAGTTTAGTTGACACATCTATATGTTGCTATAAGAACATCTTAATTACTATTATTGAAAGTTAGTGCGCCTATCTGTGATTAGCGTGGTTACCATGGCAACAAGTGTTCGCCATGTAGTTTAGTAGACACATCTATATGTTGCTATAAGAACATCTTAATTACTATTATTGAAAGTTAGTGCGCCTATCTGTGATTAGCGTGGTTACCATGGCAACAAGTGTTCGTCATCTAGTTCAGTAGAGACATCTATATGTTGCTATAAGGACATCTTAATTACTATTATTGAAAGTTAGTGCGCCTATCTGTGATTAGCGTGGTTACCATGGCAACAAGTGTTCGTCATGTAGTTTAGTAGACACATCTATATGTTGCTATAAGAACATCTTAATTACTATTATTGAAAGTTAGTGCGCCTATCTGTGATTAGCGTGGTTACCATGGCAACAAGTGTTCGTCATCTAGTTCAGTAGAGACATCTATATGTTTCTATAAGGACATCTTACTTGCTATTATTGAAAGTTAGTACGCCTATCTGTGATTAGCGTGGTTACCATGGCAACAAGTGTTCGTCATCTAGTTCAGTAGAGACATCTATATGTTGCTATAAGGACATCTTACTATTATTGAAAGTTAGTACGCCTATCTGTGATTAGCGTGGTTACCATGGCAACAAGTGTTCGTCATCTAGTTCAGTAGTGAACCCATGTACCATTGGCTCAAAAGGGGTCGAATCCATGTATATTTGTAATAGGAAGGAAAGAAATATACAAGTTTAAATGGAACATAGAAAAATTTCAGGCGAGGATGCTTGCAGAACGTTGTGTAAGAAGTTGAACCCAGGTGGCCAGGAAATGAGATCATGCCTGACTCATGGATAAGGAGCCGGTCACGAATATAAATAGAAGCAGTGGAAAGTTCCAGGCGTACGAGAGAGAGCACGTTTCTGAAATCGCTCTTACGTTGCATTAAAACGGCAACAGCGCAACTGTGCCAGAAGAAGAATAATTAAATTTAACCCATTTGCAAGAATAAAAGTAAGTAAATAAATACAGTACTGTGAATCATCTCGGATTAGAGATTATTGTGTAGAGAAAAAGCTTTTAATAATTGCCCAGGAGAAAAGTGCAAACGTAGCATACGTCATCGGGGATTTACTGAGACCCGAGGAGTGGGGAATTTAAAAATCAACAGCAACACCCACACAGCTGAAGATTAAAAATTATTTAATATCTCAGAAATGCACGATCGATTTTCATGTGCAGTGAGGTCATTTGACGTTTAGAAAACGAGCTTTCTGGAGATATAATTTTTATAAATGTGCGACAATTATTTCAAAAGTTGGTCACGAAAAGGACTAGGATTTTATCTTTTTTTGACTAAATAGTATAAAAGTCCAGGCCAAGCCAGCCAAATCATGCAGTTTCAAACAGCCCGAGGGGGCGTCACTGTGCTACATCACACATCGAAAGCAGTTACTAGTCAGCCCAGGGGGGCGTGACGTTGGAGCATCATCATGCAGTATTATTCCGTCCAGGGGACGTGAAGCTACATCACACCGAAGACAGTCTACAAGCTTTCCGTAAGGGGAAACGCTGTATCACCTCGTATAGACATTATCCGACAGCCAAGGGCGTCGCGATATCGATAACCAACGTGCATCCTTAAGGAATAGCCAAGAAGTATTATTACAGTGTCGCCGTGTGGAGAATTAGGAAAATCCTAGTTACAGGATTTAGTTCCGACAGTATAAAGTTTACAGTGAAAAGTTCAGTAATTACAGTCAAAGCAGGCTGCGAACTTAAAACCAAGGGCGATAGGTCTTAAATTAAACGATCAAAAGGATCATAACGTATTGAAGTACCGTAACAGCGAGATAAACATTCTATCAACTTTAAAGAACCTGAGCAGGGACGGACAGAATAAGGTTCGCAAAGTATTCTGGAAGGATAGGAATTCGAGACCCGAATAAGCGGAGAGGAGAAGGAAATTCTAGACATTGTTTCAAGGAAGCAGACGAACTATTAAAAGGCACTAAGTTTCGAGAAGTACTAGTTGCTAGAAATCAATAGGTCACCAATAGATTATCTAGGGGACAGTGGACAGAACAGACTTTCGCTAGACCAACCAATAGGGTCTAGAAAGGAGCCGTTCGAATTAATAAGAATAGCAGATCGTCAGGAAACGGGATTTGAAGGAGTGCTATTGCAGGGAGGAAATATATGGTTCGAGACTTTCACATTCTGGCAAGATAGGAAGCCGACATTTACTAAATATCACCCTTGGAGACGGGAGGTCAAGAAGTCACGTGTGATAGGCTTAATAGCAGCCTTAGTGATTAGAATCTGTGAAGTGTAAATATATAAAATTTGTGTTAAGAAGTAATATTTTTCAGTGTTTTTATCGTGTATTATAAACGAATACACCAGTGTATTTTAAAATGTTATCAGTGTTAAATGTATTTGAATTAAATGTGTGTCAAGATATGTCAGTACATGAAATGAATCTGTACAAAATGGTGTAATCACAAAATAGTGGGCACAAATGAAACATCGCAAGAGAAGGAAGGTCAGGGACCGACCTATAACATGTGAGTAAAAATTTTCATTATGTTTGGTGTTGGGAAAGTGTTTGTGTACAATCCACCGGAGTTTGAGATAGAGGGATGTTTATAAATAACAAATAAAAGAATAAGAGCGCGGTCTGAACAAATAAAATTTGAGAAATTATAAATAATTATGTGAAAAGAATAAAGCCTGTAGGGGAAATGTATGGAATAAAATGTCAGTGTATTTGACGAATGTTATAAAAGCAAGCGTACTAAAAATAATAATAATATAAAAGAAATATAAATAAAGATTAAATTGAATGATATGAATGTAAGAGCGTTTGAGCCTTAATAAAAGCATAAAGACATGATATTAATGCATGTTCCTAAAAGATAGCGATTATTGTCAAGGGAAAGGATTAATAAAAAATTGAGATATGGATCAATTATTGATGTTGAATTTATCAGTTCTTTGGAAGACGCTAGGCCTTAAAATAATGTATAGCGCATTGTAGCGCATTAAAGTAAATTGTCACGCTAGGAATGCGTAGAATATAAAGGTACTTGGTAAATTACTTATGAGGGACAATTGATTGCGGTAATTGAGCCATGTTAAAATCCTCCAATAGTGACGTAGATCACGAGGCCATGTGTGTTTTATTGTATTATAATAGGGAGCAAATGTATGGTATTATGAGCGCAGGTAATATAGGCCACGGCCGACCCTAAGTTGCATTTGTGCAAGTCCTCCAATATGGGAATGGTTCCAGAGGCATGTTAAGAGAGTCGGACCTAGACTCGTCTAGTTGAAGCCCCTAAGTACTCGTCGTTGTATGTGAATTACTCTTACCAATCAATGTTGACCCTTCATAATTAATAAATGCCAAGGTTACGAAAGTGGTTTATGAACCTAATAATGTTGTTGAAAGTATATGAAAGAAACGCCAGGTCTCCCCAGAGAACTGAAGAAAAGAAAGATCTGTTTTAAAAGCATTGAGTATAGCGGCCACGCATGGGCAAGGCGGGAGGTTCCCCTCTTAGCCATAAATCTCGCCCAAGTGATTACGGTCCGACCCTTGATATTGTAAGTGTGCTAGGTCAGAAAGGACCGTCTGAGAGAAGTAATAATACACCGTGAGTGTTTAAAAGTTGTTAATGACCCGGGATTTGAACCGAGGTCCTTGTAGATGAAAGTACCGCTTGCCAGTTCAGATCGTAGCTTTCTTATGTGATAATGGTCTTATAAGACAAATAAATAAATAAAAATCCCTAATGTAATGTTGTATGGATGTAGGATTCCATGAGTTCAATGAAGATAACTAGATTCCGGGAGTAATCATAGTTTTTGACTTTGTCAAGTAATCTTCGGTAACTCTGGAGTACACAAGTATTTTCCCGATCACTGTAGTGAATTTGTGAAACTTGAGAGAGATGGTAATGTTGAGAACATTGTTGAACGCCCAAACATTTAAGTAGAGAAGTAACATGTACTTTAAAAATGATTATATATTTGTTTGATGATAAGAAACTCATAAAATAGTTATTGAAGTGTATGAAAGAATGACACCGTTATTATTGGAAAGTATCGAGCCATTGGAGCTCGTGATTATGTTGAACTTTAAGATAGACACTTTATGGAAGTGAAAATAATTATGAATTGTTGGTTTGAAGGAAACCATGTATTTTAATACAATATTTGTTTGATTTTTACATATTCCTTGTTCACTTTGAACAAGTAGAAGGATTGGGTCAATAGTTTATTTGTTTGTAGCGCCATAATTTTGGTTAATTAAATGTTTTGAAATAGGAGTTGATTTTGTTGTTATTTTTGGAAGTGTATCCTCTATTTAATCCAAAATGTGTAAGTCACAGAGTGGGAGAACGTACCAAAACCCCGAAAATCCCGATTTGAGCATTGCTGGCATACTGTGATTTGCATATTTCTTGCTGGAAGGGCACAGGGGGGCATAGAAGTACTGTGCTTGGATTAATAACTAGAGGAACACTTAAGACGGTCATTTCATGTAAAAGTAAAGTAATGATAGGAATAGCTACAACATATAATGTTAACTGACCGCATGGGTCCCTGGAAACTCACACCGAGCAGCCCTGAATCATAATCCCCCCTAAAACTCATATTTGTTTAGTGGCTTCAACGTGGGGCCTCTACATATTTCTTTTTGGCGCCCAGTACGCAGGGATGAGTTTTCCTAGGGAAAACCCGAGTTTTCTCGAAAAATCAAAATTTTCATTTTTTTAAAATGGTTTTTCGAAATTTTGTATTTTTAAATACTTCCATAAAGGTTTCTGAGATTGAATAAAGATATCAAAAGGGTACGTTTTAGTAAACACCCGTACCAAAGTAAATTTATTTTGAAAATTGAGACACAATGGTTCAAATTACCATCTCTCAAGCATGTACTAGCGATGTGGCATGAGTAGCCCACAGTATTCTAATAAGATGTCATTAAGTGATGAAAGGCAGAGGTCAGTGGGAATTGTGGGAGGAGAAAGTGAAAATAGATGGGAATCTATAAATGAGAAAGAGTACCCCAGTAAAGAAAATGTAAAGGTTTCTGTAGAAAGCATGCGTGCACCTGGAGACATAGTTACACGAAGAGAAGGTAACATGTCTGCAGAAAATAGGGTCAAAGTTGAGCCTTTAGAGCTCCAAAAGGGAAAAGAAAAATGTGAACCGATTCCAAGGGAGAATGTAACTAATACAGATAATAATAATGGTAAAGATAATTCCAAGTCTCACGTAGTAATGCAGGTTCAAGTAGGCTCGGAAAACGAAGGGAAAAAGAAAGATAGTACTAACGGTCAGGATCAAGGAAAGGTAGAAATGGTGACCTGGAAGGAAGTAGAAAAATTCTTGGATATAATTGATGAAATACGAAAAGAGCACTATAAGATGACGAATGAACTTTGGGATTTAAAGGATTTCAACTTAAGAATGAAGGAAGGAATTGAGGAACAAAAAGAAAGTATTTTCGAGGAAATTGAGAAGATATTCGAACTTCGTAAGAGGGCATGAAAAAATAACTATGAGATACCCAAACAGGAGTTAGAAGAATTGTATAAAGAAATCCCTAAGGTTAAAGAGTCATTCAGAGAAACAAAGAAGAAATTTGTGAGACGCATGGAGAAAGAAGGGAAGATAGAATTAGCTCCGTGGGAACAGATAGAGATATTCAATAAGGAAGGAAGTGAAATAATGGAGCAAATATGGGATATGAAAAGAGAATGGGATAAGATCTGGTGGAAGACCTCTTACGAAGAGCAAGACAGAAAAAATACATTAACGAGCAGATAGCGTATATAAAGACAAAATGGAATCAGATGCACTGCTTCAGAATGAGCATGCATGATGAAAACGGGATAATAACTATTCAGGAGTTAGCCGAATTAAGAAAGGTTAAAACCCAGGAATATCAAGAAATATTAGAGGCCGTCCAAAAGAAATATGAGGAATACATGTTGGCGCAAGACCTCGAATCAAATGAAGCCGTTGCCCAAGCTGAAAAGCAAGTAGAGATTGAAGAAGAAAAAGAAGTCACGGTGCCGGAAGAGCCCGAAATTGAGACTAAAGAAGAACAAGAAGTTGAAATCGTAATGACTCTAGTGGAAACTGAGAAACACTTTGAGATCCGACCTGAAGAACAAATGGAGACTCAAGAGGAACTGAGAATTCCAGAACAGGAGGTAACAAAAGAAGTAAAAGCAGGGGAGACGGAAATAATAATTCTTGAAGAAATGAAGAAAGTAAATGAAACGATAATAGAAACTATCGTCGAAACACAGATAGAAGTAGAGGTTCAAGATTTCATAGAAATTGAAAAGGAAAACCCAGAAGGAATTCTGGAGGATAAGAAAGATAGGAAACAACTAGAAGAAGAAGAATAAAAATTGAAAGCACAGATCCGTGAATTAATGATAAAATGCCAGGATTGCCAACGAAAGAAAAGAGAAATGGAAACCGATGCCAACGAGGGCCAAGAAAACCTCAAAGGAAAAGATGAGATTGTTGGAAATAATGAAGAAAGGAGAAGAAGGGTCTTTGAAGAAAATCAGGAAAGAGGAAGAAGACCGCAATTGGTAGACGGTTTACAAGAAAATAGATACCCCATGGAAACTAGGAGAGGAGAGATAACGTACAATGCCTTGGAGAAAGAGGACGCTCAGGCGTACTTCAGTTGGAAGCTTCGTAAAAAGAAAAGGAATGAAAGAAAGGAAAAATGGAAAAAGGGAGATAGAAGGAGAGCACGCTTATGGACAAGGATGAAAGGAAGACGGAGATGGTTCATAAAACAAAAGAGATATAGAGGGTGGAAAAGAAGGAATAAAACTTATCTAGAAATAAGAAGACGAGAGAATATGGAATGTAAGGAAATAAGATAAGAGGGAGAAAGAGTAAGGGATGAAGAGAGCAAGAAAGATGCTGAGATCATAAAGAAAATAGAGCATTATATAAGAGCCATAGAAAGATGTGAAGGAAATGAAGAAAGAACGATGCATTGTTTAAAACAATTATATAACTTACCGATAAATGTTCAGCATCTGGAGAAAACAGGAATTGGCAAGGTTATAAATGGAATGAGGAAAAGAGACGGTTTGGTAGGAGATGTATCTAGATCATTGATAAAACTTTGGAAGGAAATGGTAATGGAAGACCAAAGTGATGAAGAAGAGTGCGAAAGTGAAGAAACAGAAAGAGATACTACGGAAATAGAAGATATTGAAAGTGACGAAGAAGAATTCGAAGGTGAAGAGAAAGAAAGTGATGAGATGGAAACAGAAGATAATGAAAATGAAGAAGAAGATGAAGAAGAAGATGAAGAACAAGAGATGGTGGGATATGAAAGTATGGAATTGACAAATACCATCATTTATTATCAGAAAGCCATTGAAAGGTGTATGGGTAATGAAAATGTATTGTTGTATTGCCTAAGCATATTAAAACATTTACCCATAACTGTTCGACAGTTAATAGAAACAAATGTTGTAGAGACAGTTGAAGGTATTCACGAACAAGGAGGGGATGTGAATATACGAGCTCAAGAGTTGCTTATAAAATGGGAAAATGAAATGATAGAAGATTTAAGAGCAGGAGGAGAAGAAGTTATGGAAATGGGAGATATGCTCGAGGAAAATAATGAGGAAGACTCAGAAGAAGAAGAGAATGAGGAAGAAGAGCAAGGAGGAATAATAACAGTTGGAGATGTAAGGTGGAGGCACAGGATAGAAAAAGGATTATTCTAGCATAGCTAACGGGTTAAGCCGCATGCACCCGTTAAAGAGTAAGAGGAATAAAATAATTTTTCTTGAAATACCATCTCAGGAAGAGATGAGGAAATCGGAAGAAAACCAGGAAGAGTCGGGTAGGGATAGACCACACCCGTGAGGAAGAATTATGTTCTGGAAACTTGTAGTCCAGACCAATAAGAAAGGAAGAAAGGGTAGGGACAGAGCGTACCCAACCTACACAATTACCGGATATGACTTAAAAGGAGGAAAAACAAAATATCGTGGGATTTTAAAGGAATAAAGATCAGATGGTACGGATAAAGTTATGATGGCTTCGACAATAAAAAAAATAAGATTTCATGAATAATTGAAATAAATTTCCTCAAAATTTTTTCGAAAATGTATTTACCTAAGGAGGGGAGAGATGAACCCATGTACCATTGGCTCAAAAGGGGTCGAATCCATGTATATTTGTAATAGGAAGGAAAGAAATATACAAGTTTAAATGGAACATAGAAAAATTTCAGGCGAGGATGCTAGCAGAACGTTGTGTAAGAAGTTGAACCCAGGTGGCCAGGAAATGAGATCATGCCTGACTCATGGATAAGGAGCCGGTCACGAATATATATAGAAGCAGTGGAAAGTTCCAGGCGTACGAGAGAGAGCACGTTTCTGAAATCGCTCTTACGTTGCATTAAAACGGCAACAGCGCAACTGTGCCAGAAGAAGAATAATTAAATTTAACCCATTTGCAAGAATAAAAGTAAGTAAGTAAATAAATACAGTACTGTGAATCATCTCGGATTAGAGATTTTTGTGTAGAGAAAAAGCTTTTAATAATTGCCCTGGAGAAAAGTGCAAACGTAGCATACGTCATCGGGGATTTACTGAGACCCGAGGAGTGGGGAATTTAAAAATCAACAGCAACACCCACACAGCTGAAGATTAAAAATTAGTTAATATCTCAGAAATGCACGATCGATTTTCATGTGCAGTGAGGTCATTTGACGTTTAGAAAACGAGCTTTCTGGAGATATAATTTTTATAAATGTGCGACAATTATTTCAAAAGTTGGTCACGAAAAGGACTAGGATTTTATCTTTTTTTGACTAAATAGTATAAAAGTCCAGGCCAAGCCAGCCAAATCATGCAGTTTCAAACAGCCCGAGGGGGCGTCACTGTGCTACATCACACATCGAAAGCAGTTACTAGTCAGCCCAGGGGGACGTGACGTTGGAGCATCATCATGCAGTATTATTCCATCCAGGGGACGTGAAGCTACATCACACCGAAGACAGTCTACAAGCTTTCCGTAAGGGGAAACGCTGTATCACCTCGTATAGATATTATCCGACAGCCAAGGGCGTCGCGATATCGATAACCAACGTGCATCCTTAAGGAATAGCCAAGAAGTATTATTACAGTATCGCCGTGTGGAGAATTAGGAAAATCCTAGTTACAGGATTTAGTTCCGACAGTATAAAGTTTACAGTGAAAAGTTCAGTAATTACAGTCAAAGCAGGCTGCGAACTTAAAACCAAGGGCGATAGGTCTTAAATTAAACGATCAAAAGGATCATAACGTATTGAAGTACCGTAACAGCGAGATAAACATTCTATCAACTTTAAAGAACCCGAGCAGGGACGGACAGAATAAGGTTCGCAAAGTATTCTGGAAGGATAGGAATTCGAGAACCGAATAAGCGGAGAGGAGAAGGAAACTCTAGACATTGTTTCAAGGAAGCAGACGAACTATTAAAAGGCACTAAGTTACGAGAAGTACTAGTTGCTAGAAATCAATAGGTCACCGATAGATTATCTAGGGGACCGTGGACAGAACAGACTTTCGCTAGACCAACCAATAGGGTCTAGAAAGGAGCCGTTCGAGTTAATAAGAATAGCAGATCGTCAGGAAACGGGATTTGAAGGAGTGCTATTGCAGGGAGGAAATAGATGGTTCGAGACTTTCACATTCTGGCAAGATAGGAAGCCGACATTTACTAAATTTCACGCTTGGAGACGGGAGGTCAAGAAGTCACGTTTGATAGGCTTAATAGCAGCCTTAGTGATTAGAATCTGTGAAGTGTAAATATATAAAATTTGTGTTAAGAAGTAATATTTTTCAGTGTTTTTATCGTGTATTATAAACGAATACACCAGTGTATTTTAAAATGTTATCAGTGTTAAATGTATTTGAATTAAATGTGTGTCAAGATATGTCAGTACATGAAATGAATCTGTACAAAATGGTGTAATCACAAAATAGTGGGCACAAATGAAACATCGCAAGAGAAGGAAGGTCAGGGACCGACCTATAACATATGAGTAAAAATTTTCATTATGTTTGGTGTTGGGAAAGTGTTTGTGTACAATCCACCGGAGTTTTAGATAGAGGGATGTTTATAAATAACAAATAAAAGAATAAGAGCGCGGTCTGAACAAATAAATTTTGAGAAATTATAAATAATTATGTGAAAAGAATAAAGCCTGTAGGGGAAATGTATGGAATAAAATGTCAGTGTATTTGATGAATGTTATAAAAGCAAGCGTACTAATAATAATAATAATATAAAAGAAATATAAATAAAGATTAAATTGAATGATATGAATGTAAGAGCGTTTGAGCCTTAATAAAAGTATAAAGACATGATTAATGCATGTTCTTAAAAGATAGCGATTATTGTCAAGGGAAAGGATTAATATAAAAATTGAGATATGGATCAATTGTTGATGTTGAATTTATCAGTTCTTTGGAAGACGCTAGACCTTAAAATAATGTATAGCGCATTGTAGCGCATTAAAGTAAATTGTCACGCTAGGAATGTGTAGAATATAAAGGTACTTGGTAAATTACTTATGAGGGACAATTGATTGCGGTAATTGAGCAATGTTAAAGTCCTCCAATAGTGACGTAGATCACGAGGCCATGTGTGTTTTATTGTATTATAATAGGGAGCAAATGTATGGTATTATGAGCGCAGGTAATATAGGCCACGGCCGACCCTAAGTCGCATTTGTGTAAGTCCTCCAATATGGGAATGGTTCCCGAGGCATGTTAAGAGAGTCGAGCCTAGACTCGTCTAGTTGAAGCCCCTAAGTATTCGTCGTTGTATGTGAATTACTCTTACCAATCAATGATGACCCTTCATAATTAATAAATGCCAAGGTTACGAAAGTGGTTTATGAACCTAATAATGTTGTTGAAAGTATATGAATGAAACGCCAGGTCTCCCCAGAGAACTGAAGAAAAGAAAGATCTGTTTTAAAAGCATTGAGTATAGCGGCCACGCATGGGCAAGGCGGGAGGTTCCCCTCTTAGCCATAAATCTCGCCCAAGTGATTACGGTCCGACCCTTGATATTGTAAGTGTGCTAAGTCAGAAAGGACCGTCTGAGAGAAGTAATAATACACCGTGAGTGTTTAAAAGTTGTTAATGACCCGGGATTTGAACCGAGGTCCTTGTAGATGAAAGTACCGCTTGCCAGTTCAGATCGTAGCTTTCTTATGTGATAATGGTCTTATAAGACAAATAAATAAATAAAAATCCCTAATGTAATGTTGTATGGATGTAGGATTCCATGAGTTCAATGAAGATAACTAGATTCCGGGAGTAATCATAGTTTTTGACTTTGTCAAGTAATCTTCGGTAACTCTGGAGTACACAAGTATTTTCCCGATCACTGTAGTGAATTTGTGAAACTTGAGAGAGATGGTAATGTTGAGAACATTGTTGAATGCCCAAACATTTAAGTAGAGATGTAACATGTACTTTAAAAATGGTTATATATTTGTTTGATGATAAGAAACTCATAAAATAGTTATTGAAGTGTATGAAAGAATGACACCGTTATTATTGGAAAGTATCGAGCCATTGGAGCTCGTGATTATGTTGAACTTTAAGATAGATACTTTATGGAAGTGAAAATAATTATGAATTGTTGGTTTGAAGGAAACCATGTATTTTAATACAATACTTGTTTGATTTTTACATATTCCTTGTTCACTTTGAACAAGTAGAAGGATTGGGTCAATAGTTTATTTGTTTGTAGCGCCATCATTTTGGTTAATTAAATGTTTTGATATATGAGTTGATTTTGTTGTTATTTTTGGAAGTGTATCCTCTATTTAATCCAAAATGTGTAAGTCACAGAGTGGGAGAACGTACCAAAACCCCGAAAATCCCGATTTGAGCATTGCTGGCATACTGTGATTTGCATATTTCTTGCTGGAAGGGCACAGTAGAGACATCTATTTGTTGCTAAAAGAACATCTTACTTACTATTATTGAACGTTACTGCGCCTATCGGTCGCGAGATAGTACCAATTCGTGGTGTTGGACTTAAAGTTCATAATGTTACTGTAAGTTGTTCAGAATTTCTATTTTTTTCATGTAACGTCTCCGAGTGTTATTAAAATGTTAAAAACCAACGCTACCAACATAAAATTACTAAATTCCAGTTTCTTCGGAAATGTTATTTTGAGTGCGCCAATGATCTAGGGCTGCAGCATTTGGATACCAAAGCAATAAGGCCTAAGGCTCGCGAAATGGGCCATCAAATTATTATTACTTATTTTTGTCTTAGCCTTCTATGGACCACGCTTTACATTATGTTTTGCCTTCTCTGCCAGTATCTTCTCATCCTTTTTCCTACTTCCCTCTTCTGTTCTCTGTGTAGGTTGTTTTCTTTGCCACTGGTTCCACCGTCTCCTGGAAACCTCTGCACTCCTTAATTACTCGTCTAAATTTCTCCCTATCTGCTAAGTCCCTATCTTGGCTAGGTCCGTTCTCACTTCTCGAAACCATTTGGGCTCTGTCTTTCTCTTCCTGAAAAATTCGAAAATTATCTTTGTCAGTGTGTTGCCATCCATTCTCAGGAGGTGCCCATAGAACTGTAATCTTCATCAGTTCAACCACACCTTCAGTTTACTGCTACAATTCTCTGTTTGGGCTGAGTTTTCTCTCACCATATTTTATCTTTATCTTTGGAATGCTCTATCAAAGTTCCAACGTTCACCACTCGGTATCAGTGACATCTGGTAGCGAAAGTTGGATCTACTTGAAATTGAACGGAACTTTTAGCTCACCCTATGGGTGTCCGCTTCAAGCAGCTACAGCCTCTGGCGAGACGAACATGTCCTCGGACACTCCCGGCACTAAAAGCCATACGATAAATAAAATAAATACCTACAATCTTTAATATGAGTTTAATACAGCCAATGGCCATAAAATACAACTTAATTTCTATATATAACAATCGCACCATTACTATTAAAAACGTTGTAAATTAGTCTTGATCTCTGCTGTACTCCAACAGTGATTTCGTTCTTTTGGAACATTCACCAAAATAGTATCGTGAGCACGATTTGTTACACAATTTGCATACACATTCTGGTAAAGGGTCGTGAAAGTCTGTTCTGTTGCAAAGTTTATGGTGATAACCATGTAATCTTCATCAGTTCAACCACACCTTCAGTTTACTATATCCATGTATCGCCAGTATCGTGACGTTTGGTCCAGTCCAAGTCCGGTTGAGCATCGTGTCTGTTGTGTAAAATTACGAGGGCTATTCCAAAACTAAGGTCCGTTTATTTTTTTAAAATTAACCGAACATTTTATTTAGGTACCTCGTTATTTAGGTACTTGACATACCTTAAAACTAAGTTCTCAAATCCTTCAGCATAAAAGTTAGCCGCATGCTCTGACAACCAAGAATTCATACTTGAGGAAAATCCATTGATAGAGTGGTTATCATGAATCTTCGGTCCTAGTGAATTTTCGTGTCAAATGCAGTCACCAAGTCATCTGTGATCACAGACCTGAGCGTTCTTCGTCATAAACATTTTCACGGCCACTTTTGAACTCGCGTAACCATTTCCTCACTTTACCTTCCGTCATTGCATGATCACCATACACCTCACAAAGCTGACGATGAATGTCTGCAGCCGACTTGTTTCTTGCACTCAAAAAACGTATCACAGATCGTACCTCACACGCGGCGGGTGAATCAATAATCTTGAACATTGTAAAGATGCACAGTTCAGTGTACAGGTTAGCTACACAGCTGCAAAGGACGCCTGCTTGTTCACAAAGGATGCCGGGAGGTAGCGCGCACGCTTGTTGCAGCTTGCTTAAATTTAAAAAATCGGACCTTAGTTTTGGAATAGCCCTCGTATTTCGGTATATCATTCCTCTTCTGTTGTCTATTTCGCTTTACTTGTGATTCTTGTCGGGTAGTTGGAAGTAAGAGTTTAGTGCGTAGGTCTTCCAGGAGGAATGTTTCGTGCGCTAACTCATACGCAAATTCAGAACGAGTAAATTTCGAAATTCCTCGTGTGGCTTTTAGGAACCTTGCCTTCACTTTTCCTATAGTTTGAAGGTCGCTGTAGCTGAGATCATTCCAAATTACTGTATACGTATCCCGTATGGCAGTGTTTCCCAAACAAACTGTTGTGAGTGTGTACCACTTTAAGAGATGAGAATCTCTCGCGTACCACCTAATGGTTGGGAGATATAGTAACTAATCCCCCACCACCACTAGGGAATAGACCAAAAGATGGATTGTAAACTGTGTTTGTTAGAGTTAGACTGTTGGAGTTTAAGTTCAAATAATAGGAAGTGTGTCCAGTTGTTTTAAGATTTATTAATTACAATAAATATTCAATTCAAACATTCAGAAATGACACTGTACATAAATATTATTAAAAGAACTACCAAAGTTCATCTAACAACTTCAATGTGAAGGGTGAGCTTGAAGATTAGAAGCCAACTTAGGAATGTCTGTTTTAAGATTGCTGAGTCTCAAACGAAGATCGTTTTCCACTGTAAGGAGCCTATTCCGTTATTTATTCTTGAGATAAACAAGTGAAGAAAATGCAGTCTCACAAAAGTACAAAGTAGTGAAAGACAGACTTTGTTAGCTATGTCTGCATTGTCTGCACGCCTCTCAACCCAAAAGTTGACAAGAGCCATTTTTGAAAAAGTTTGTCTTAGTTCTGAATCACAATTCAATTCATAAAACTGTTCCTTATCTTTGGCCTTAAAGTCCTCCGGCAACATATCAATGTTTTATATTTTGTTGTTGTTGTTTTTTGAGTCTTCAGTCTTTTGACTGGTTTGATGCAGCTCTCCATGCCTCCCTGTCCTGAGCCTATCGTTTCATCTCTACATAGCTACCTCATCCTACATCAGAGGCTATCTGTTTAACATATTCTAACCTTGGTCTACCCCTACAGTTCTTGTCCTCGACCCTTCCTTCCATAACTAAGCTTGCTATTCCTGGGTGTCTTAGTATGTGTCCTACCAACCTATCTCTTCTCTTCATTAGCAGTCGCCAGAAACATCTCTCCTCTCCCACTCGCCTTAATACCTCTTCGTTTGTAACCCTATCTACCCATCTGATCTTCATCATTCTCCTGTAACACCACATTTCAAATGCTTCAATTCTCCTCTTTTCTGCTGCACCAATAGTCCAAGTTTCACTTCCATAGAGCGCCACGCTCCAGACAAAGGCTTTCAAAAATGACTTCCTAATACCTAAATCTATATTCGATGTCAACAGATTCCTTTTTTGTAGAAAGGCTTTCCTTGCCTGAGCCAACCTACTTTTTATATCCTCTTTGCTTCGTCCATCACTGGTTATTCTGCTTCCTAAGTAACAGAAGTCTCCTACTTCCTTCAGTTTTTCACCTGCCAATTTGATCTCCATAGAGGTTTCTGATTTATTACGGCTGCATTCCAGTATTTTTGTTTTACATTTATTAATTTTCATCATGAATTCCTTCCGTAGGACGGAATCCATATTATATTTATATTTTAAAATTTTATATTTTATATTCTTATAATTTTCGTAACGTATCTAATATTTCTTATAGTTTTCGTAACATCACGTACCACCAGTGTTACGCGTACCACAGTTTGGGAAACGCTGCCGTATGGGATACTTTAGCCTCAAATAGTTTCATAGCGGTTGTTAGTGACATATGCGTGATGTTTATTTATGCCATGTTTTGCTATGATAGCAGCAGCCGTTATCTCTCTTACGCGTATCCGAAAGGATTTAGCTGTTGTCTGAAGTGTTACTCCTAAATACCTGAAGGCAATATAGTAAAGCCATCATTACTTCCGACTTGACGTTTCAGTGCTAGACTAGAGTTTTGTTCGCTAAATACCGACATCGCGAACGAAACTCAATTTGTCGTGACATATCGATTTGAATGGCTGCCTGTGATTGCTAGTTAAAGTGATTTTCCTTCTGACCGCCAGATAACTCCAGGGTAACACTGAAACGTCAAGTCGGAAGTAATGATGGCTTTACTATAGTAATTTTCAGATTATTGTCCTATAGATGGATATAATCTTTTATCTTTGAGCCCAGGATTTTCCTAAGCATTTTTCTGACATTTTCAAGCCCACATTTCCCAATAATAATATATTCATTTGGAATAATTAAATGGCCCCCACTGATATGGAAGAGATGTCTAGGAAAATAGGAACATTGTTGACCAAACATCGAATACACCACTTCAAATATTAGCATAAGATTTTTTTATACCTAAAAACCCACGGATACGAGTATACGAAGTAGGCTTGGAGTAAAAATGATCTATCGAGTTCCCAGAGAGTTCAGAGAGCGCAGTACTACTGTCTCTCAATGTTGAATAGCATACAGCACTCAGACCCCATTTTCACCGACCTATATCCCAGTAGGTCTGATCCCATGGATGTAAAAACAACCTAACATCACACATATCGTATTTATAACTCATACCTTTGTGCTCAAGAAGGTTTTATTTTCACTTGGACTATTCTACATTCACTTTGCTACACAATTGAGACTATAAACTGTGGATACTAGACACTTAGCTATACTTAATGATAAAACAGTCACTTAATAATTCCATCTGCGAGATGAAGCAGAGAATTATTCTCTTGGGGTTCATTCCTTTACCTCAACTGAAAGCTTCCATTTCCATGGAGGAACATAAATGGAGAGGGCAGAGTACCGTATATCATGATATACCATATACATCCAAAGCTTTGACGCCATTTTTCAGTGTTGGCAAAATATTAACAATAGTTTGATTGATAACTTTTACTTTCTCAACACCTACAGATACCGGCAGTTAGCTCTGCACTTCCCCATCCAAATCTCCCGGTATATATTTGCCATGCTGAGCGTGTCTATGAGAACCTACTGTCACGCGCGTCAATGGTCTTGGATCGGAAAATATTCGCCACGCTCCATGCACCACTATACACCCCCCCCCCCCCTTACGCTGAGCTCTGGAGGTCAAGTGCACAGCTATACGCCGGTAACTATTATATGCCCAGTTGTATTAAGGAGGAGGAGGGATAATAAGTGATTATACTTGAAAATATTCTACATATGATTAATTATTTGCAGATATTACCACACGGGGGATTTGAAGGATGACATGTTAAGCTTGCCATACGAAAATCATCAGATCAAAGTCAATCAAATCAATCATATACAGGGGGTCCACGATAAAGGTTCCAAATTGTCCAGAAGAGTTTGTATGCAAGAAAGAAGAAAAGAGTTCCTATATACACGATTCGTAATTTTAATATCCTCTGAGATATTGTCTTATTTTGTATGAGGAGCATATCTTCGACTCGGAGCACTCTGGATTTAGGAATTATCTGTTAACACCAATTTTTTATAATTGTAGCACTGATTTAAAAAAAAACTAAAACTAAATGACTATAGGAGACCCTAGAAGAAAACAAAATCGAAATTTTGAACAACGTTTAGTAAATTTTGGGACACTACGAGTTCGTACTATGTCGCGACCGATACGCATACTAACTTTCAATAATAGTAAGTAAGATGTCCTTATAGCAACAAATAGCTGACTCTACTGAAATAGAATAAATAAATAAGTAAATAAGCATAGAAATAAATAAATAAAAAACAAAGAAGCAAGCAAGCAACCAAACAAACAAACAAACAAACAAACAAACAAACAAAGAAATAATTAAATGAATGAATGAATGCATGAATGAATGAATGAATGAATGAATGAATGAATGAATGAATGAATGAAAGAAAGAAAAGAATTGAAAGAAAAACAAATAAAAATAAATAAATGGAAAAGTACATGAAAATGAAAATCCAAAGCCTGTTTCCAGTCTCCGACCGGGTCAGGAATGGAATGAATGAAGCCCCCATCTAGCGGCGAGGATTTGAACTGTGCCGGCTGCCGAGGCCTGACGCACTCCTCTGGGGCAATGATTAAATGAATGACAGATGAAATGAAATGATAGTGGAGAGTGTTGCTGGAATGAAATTGTGACAGGGAAAACCGGAGTACCCGGAGAAAAACCTGTCTGCCTCCGTTTTGTCCAGCACAGATCTCACATGGAGTGACCGGGATTTGAACCACGGACCCAGCGGTGAGAGGCCGGCGTGCTGCCGCCTAAGCCACGGAGGCTTCCGGAAAAGTACATAAATAGATAAATAAATGGATAAATAAATAAATAAATAAATAGATACATATATCGATAAATAGATAAATATATATAGATAAATAAATAAATATATATAGATAAATAGATAAATAGATAAATATATAGATAAATAGAAAAATAGATAAATAGATAAATATATAAATATATAGGTAAATAGATAAATAAATAAATAAATAGACAAATAGATAAATATATAGATCAATAGAAAAATTGATAAATATATAGATAAATAGATAAATATATAAAAATAGATAAATAGATAAATATATAGACAAATAGATAAATATATAGATAAATAAATAAATATATAGATAAATAGATAAATATGTAGATAAATAGATAAATATATATAGATAAATAGATAAATATATAGATAAATAGAAAAATAGATAAATAGATAAATATATATAAATAGATAAATAAATAAACAAATAGACAAATAGATGAATATATAGATAAATAGATAAATAGATAAATATATAAATATATAGGTAAATAGATAAATAAATAAATAAATAGACAAATAGATAAATATATAGATCAACAGAAAAATTGATAAATATATAGATAAATAAATAAATATATATAGATAAATAGATAAATAGATAAATATATAGATAAATAGAAAAATAGATAAATAGATAAATATATAGGTAAATAGATAAATAGATAAATATATAGATAAATAGAAAAATAGATAAATATATAGATAAATAGATAAATATATATAAATAGATAAATAGATAAATATATAGATAAATAGATAAATATATATAAATAGATAAATAAATAAATAAATAGACAAATAGATAAATATATAGATCAATAGAAAAATAGACAAATATATAGATAAATAGAAAAATAGATAAATAGATAAATATATATAAATAGATAAATAAATAAACAAATAGACAAATAGATGAATATATAGATAAATAGATAAATAGATAAATATATAAATATATAGGTAAATAGATAAATAAATAAATAAATAGACAAATAGATAAATATATAGATCAATAGAAAAATTGATAAATATATAGATAAATAGATAAATATATATAAATAGATAAATAGATAAATATATAGACAAATAGATAAATATAAATAAATAAATATATAGATAAATAGATAAATAGATAAATATATAGATAAATAGATAAATATATAGATAAATAGAAAAATAGGTAAATAGATAAATATATATATAAATAGATAAATAAATAAATAGACAAATAGATAAATATATAGATAAATAGATAAATAGATAAATATATAAATATATAGGTAAATAGATAAATAAATAAATAAATAAATAAATAAATAGACAAATAGATAAATATATAGATCAATAGAAAAATAGATAAATATATAAATATATTGATTAATAGAAAAATATAAAAATAGATAAATAGATAAATATATAAATAATTAGATGAATAGATATATATATAAAAATACTAGCTGTTACCCGCGGCTTCGCCCGCAATAACATTTGGAATCCAGTTATAACATTAGTTACATAGATAGATAAGCATGGGTCCTAGTGAAACCAAAAATGCATGGGACGAAAAAAACCATCAAAATATCATGTTGGATTCGGACCCTAAATGACGTGAAAAATATAATAAAAGTATTAAAAAAAATATTTTTTGAAATTCCATTCGAATCAATTTTTATGTCATTCCTGGGACTTATAAAATTCCGGCCAAAAAGTACAAAATCATTAATAACTCCCTAAGTATTCGTCGTATGATGAAATAGCAAGAGACAAAAAAAAGATGTAATGTGTTATTGTCTACAACAAAGGCCATGTATAATTTTACACTCAGACATATTACGTATATTTCTATTCAATGTAATGCAGGTCTACCCCCTTAACACCCGTTTAGAACCTGAATATCCAAAATTCCTTTCTTAGTGGGCGTTTGCGGCCCTTGAGGAAGCTGGATACCAAATTTCATTCCAATCCGTTTGGTGGTTTCAGAGATTTCGTGATGAATGAATGATTCAGTGGTATTTGAGCTTTATATAGTAGATATAGGTAAATAGAAAAATAGATAAATAGATAAATATATAGATAAATAGATAAATAAATAAATAGATAAATAGAAAAACAGATAAATATATAAATATATAGATAAATAGATAAATAAATAAATATATAGATAAATAGATAAATAGATAAATATATAGAAAAATAGGTAAATAGAAAAATATATAGATAAATAGATACATAGATAAATAGATAAATAGATAAATAAATATATAAATAGATCAATATATAAATAAATAGATAAATATGTAAATAGATAAATAAATAAATATATGGATTAGTAGAAAAATATATAAATAGATAAATATAATGATAAATAGAAAAATAGATAAATAGATAAATATGTAGATAAATAGATAAATATATTGATAAATAGATAAAGATATAGACAAATATATAGATAAATAGATAAATATATAGATAAATATATAGATACATATATAGATAAATAGATAATTAGATAAATAGATAAGTATATGGATAAATAGATAGATACATAGATAAATAGATAATTAAATTGAAAAATAGACAATTATAAATAATAGATAAATAAATAGAAGAGTAGATAAATAGATAAATACATAGAAAATAGATAAATTAATAAATAGATAAATAGATAAATAGATAAATATATAGATAAATAGATAAATAGATAAATATATAGATAAATAGATAGATAAATAGATAAATAAATTGAAAAATAGACAATTATAAATAATTGATAAATAAATAGAAAAGTAGATAAATAGATAGATACATAGAAAGTAGATAAAACAGATAAATAGATATATGAATAAATAGATAAATAGATAAATAGATAAATAAATAGAAAAATAGAAAATAGATAACTAGATAAATAGATAAATAGACAAAATAGGTAGATTAAATAAATAAATAATGAAATACATATTCTATGATCATATTAAGGGTACATATTAGATATTGGCCGTACGACCCTCATAATACTGTCATTTTCTTCATACAGTTTCATTAGAGCGCATGTTAAAAGTTAATTTGAACACTGTAGCTCTTTCAATTGTCCATTTACTGCGAGTAATGTGTTACATGTGTTTTTATACGGGATTTGGGAACTCTGCCAACATGTGTGTGTTAGAGTGGCTTTTAACTGTCCATTGCGTGGAACAGAATGAGCTCTGGAGGGGAGGATACAGTGTGTGTAGTCAGTCAACTGAGAGATAATAATAATGTCGTTGTTGGTTTAACGTCCCTGTTAACGACTACGGCTTTTTGTGACTCCGCTCTGACTGCCGGAATTTTGCCCTGAAGGGCAGCTTTAACGTGCCAGTAAATCTACTGACACGGTTCCCTCGCATTTGCACACATTGAAATGCCAGCTGGCTGCGCCAGGATTCCATCCTGCACCTTGGGCCCAGCAAGCGAGAAGGTTACCGCTGACCCACGCAGCCATCCATAAACTGAGAGACGGTTGGCAAACACGAAAAGCGCTATTATAGCTGAAGCTCTGGGCGGATGACCTCACTGTTCCACCCCTTAAAATAGCAATATAACTAACAATTGAAGATGTACAACATGCATTCCCAACCTTTTCGAGACTGTGAACACCAACTTCATGTCATTTCAAGTACCTAGTTACTATATATTACTATACTGTATATTACTATAAACACAAACTAAAAAAATAAAAATAAACACAAACCGTAAAATAACGACAAAAACTAAAATAAATATAAAGAACTAAAAGACATTAAAAACAAGAAACTAAAATATACTAAAAAACAAAAAACTAAAAAATTAAGATAAATAAGTAAAACAAACTAAAACAAACTGAAAAACTAAAAACAAAACTAAAAACAAACTTAAAAAATTAAAGAACTATAGAAAATAAGAAATGAGTAAGAAAGTAAAATGTAAATAATAAAAATTTTGAATTAAAAATTAAAAGTTAAAAGTTAAAAATTAAAAATTAAAAATTAAAAATAATAGACCCCTATTTTTTATTTTTATGAGGGAACTAGCAGGTACCCGCTGCTTCGCTCGCGTTATATTGTTATTCAATGAAATGCAGGTTTAACCCTGTTAACACCCCTTTAGAACCTGAATATCCAAAAATCCCTCCTTAGTAGACGTTTTTCTTCCAGAATTTCACCCCTCCCCATAGGCCGCTTAAATTGGATTTATGAAAAAATGGTCGAACACCTATTTATTTTATTTATTTTATTTATTTATTTATTTATTTATTTTATTTTACACGTTACAGGCCTATTAGACCACGCGAAGCAATCATGACTTTTTGTTCTTCCTGTCTTTCCAGTACTCTTTCATTCGTGCACTAAAGGCCCTCTTCCATTCTTCGGTCCACTTTGGTCTTTGGGCTGTAGGTGCAGCTCTCTCTCTCTCTGACAACACTTCCCACTTGTATACATTGTGTCTAAATACGCTTTTGTCTATGACGTCTTCTGGGTCGACCTGTGCTTTTACTAGATCAATTTTGACTTGCATCATCTAGGGTGTAGTAATCTTGAGCCGTTGTATGTATCTAAGAATTTTGTTGGTGAGTCTGGTTTGTGGGAGTCTGCTGATGTGGCCGTAAATTTTTAGTCGCTTCTTTCCGATGTCTGCTGCGAGGTTGGACAATTTCTCTGTGGTGTCTCTGGAGTGAAGCCTGTATCCTTCATCTGTGTGCACTGGTCCAATTATTTTCCTTATTATTTTTCTTTCCTCTGTGAGGATTTTTTCCAAGTCGCCCTTAGTATGTAACGTCAACGTCTCACTAGCATAAAGCACCTCAGTTTTAATAACCGTGTTGTAATGACGAAGTTTAGCGAATGTGGACAGATATTTTTTGTTGTAGACACCCTGTGTCTTGTAAAAGGCTCTCTTCATTTTCATTAACCTAGTGTTCTGCGCGATTTTCTCTTTTCCCGTCGGTTCAAGCACTTCACCTAGGTATTTAAAGTGGGCGACTCTATTGATCTTGCCATATTTCGTGTATAAATTCTGTATGTCGAATTTCGTACAGAAAAACTCTGTCTTTTGGAACGAGATCTGTAGTCCTACTTTTTCGGCGCACTCTTGGAGCACTTCTATCTGTCTGATTGATGTGGTTTCGTTATCTGAGAGTAGTGCCAGATCATCCGCGAAGGCAAGACAGCCAACCTCCAGTTCGTCCTTTGGTTGTCCTAGTCGCACTGGCCTCCAGTAACCTTGAAGTCTCAGCTCTTTCTCCCATTCCTTGACAACTTTGTTCAGCACTAGGTTGAAGAGGAGCGGAGAGAGCCCGTCACCTTGTCGAACACCTGTATTGATCTGAAATGGTTCTGAGATTTCCCCCATGAATTTCACTTTTGATGTCGTGTCTGTCAGTGTCTGATTGATCAATCGCAAGATCTTGCTATCCAAACCTTGCTCGTGTAAGATGTTGAACAATGACTGACGGTCAATGGAGTCATATGCCTTCTTGAAGTCAACGAAGGTACATATAACTGGAGTATTCCTGAGGGCTTTGATTTTCAATATACTTTTTAGGTTGAAGATTTGTTCCGCGCAGGAGCGACCATGACGAAATCCCGCCAATCTTGTGTCCCAGCTGGTCCTGAGTCCTTTGGAGCAGGCACGCTGAGATGATCTTTTACGTAACTTGTAATAGTGAAATGCCCCTGTAATTGTTTACGACAGAGCGGTCACCTTTTTTGTGTAATGGGTGGATCAATGCACATTTCCACTCATCTGGTAGCTTTTCTGATGTCCAGATGTCAGTGATAATCTGTGTGAGTTCCCTAAGTGAGTGTGGCACTAGGTTTTTCAGTAGTTCGGCCACTATGCCGTCTTCACCAGATGTCCTGTTGTTCTTGAGTTTGAGGATGTGCCTGTGAACTTCCTCTTGCGTCGGAGGTAATGAGTCTGCGTTCTTGACTGTAGGTTCTTCCTCTGAGAATCTCTCTATTGGTTCTGGACAGTTGAGAAGTTGAGAGAAGCATTGTGCCATCACCTTGCAATTCTGCTTATTCGTTAGTGCTAATTTTCCATCACATTTTCTGAAGCAAAGGTTTGGTGATGTGTACCCTCTGATGTGTCCTGCAAACGTTCTGTAGAAGTCCCTTACGTTGTAGTTACGGAAGTTGTCCTCAATGGAGCCCAACTGTTCCTTCAGGAATCTCCTCTTGGATAGTCTGATAATTTTTGCGGTTGTTTTTCGTGTTCCATGGAAGGTCTGTAAATTTTCTGGGGATTTTTTACTGTTGTGTTTCTGATGTGCCAATTTTCTGGTAATGAGTGCATTCTCACAATCAACATCCCACCAAGGATGTTTGGAATTCTTCTTCAAAGGAATGAGATTTCTATGTTTCTATGATTTTTCGGTGGAAATTTTGCCAGTCATTGGCATGTTCTTTTTCCCAGGCTTCCTTCACTCCAGAGTCTGCGATCTTTTTTGTGTCAAATTTTGGCAGGGGGGTTTTCTTACAGAAAGTTCTCTTTGGGGTGAACTTGACCTTGACGCGGGTTATGTAATGGTCAGAGTCAATGTTGGATCCTCTACGTACCTGTACATAATGAATCTCCTTCTGTACTGGATATGAGATTGCCACATGGTCGATTTGGAACTCACCTAACTGCTGGACTGGAGAACGCCAGGTTTTCTGTTTTCTAGGGTGTTTTCTAAGAGATGTTGACATGAGATTGAGGTTATTCTGCTGGCAGAGTTCTATGAGTCTTGTGCCATTATTATTTGTGAATTTATGTATAGGATAGTTTCCGACTGTGTTCCTGTACAGCTTTTCTCTACCGAACTCTGCATTGAAGTTGCCCATGAGGAGTTTGACGTCATCCCTGGGGACTTTGGACATCACTGTGTCAAGGGTCGACCAGAATTTTTCTGCGGACTGTGGGTCGCTCTTGTTACTTTGGTTAGTGGGGGCGTGTGCGTTGATCAGTGTGTATTTTTTGTTGGCGCACCGGAAGCGCATGCTCATCAATCTGTTGTTTACTGGAGTAACTTCTTCTAAGGATTCTAATATGGTCTTGTGGACCATGAAGGCCATCCCCAGAAGTTGAGCGCCTTTGGCAACGCGCCTGTCAGTCTTGCTCTTGAACAAGCGGTAATTGCCGTAGTCCATGGTGTCTTCATATGTGATACGTGTCTCCTGCAGCGCGAGGATTAGAAGCTTCTGTCTATCGAGTTCTGTCACTAGATTGTGCAACTTTCCAGGCTGTATGAGAGTGTTGATGTTTAGAGTGCCTACGTATGTTGGTGTCTTATGTGGACGTTTGCCAGAGAACTCCGATTTTCTCTGTGGCCGTGGTTGCCCGGGTCCCCCAGAGTCCGAACGCCCGGGTGCCGTCAGTTATTTATTTATTTTTAAGCTGATTGATTTCCTCCGAGTTTCAAACTCTTCTCCTATGTCGGTTAAGAGTTACACGCTCCGTTAGGAATCTTTCAACCCCCACTTTCCATCCCTTTCACCTCATAATATACACCACATCGAAAAACCATTACTCATGTGTCAGCTTATTTTTAATGATTGGTATAAATGCCAAGTATCACATCCCCAAATGAAACCACACGGGAGACATTGTTATTCAATCAAATGCACGTTTACCCCCATTAACACCTCTTTAGAATCTGAATATCCAAAATTCATTCCTTAGTGGACGTTTCCGACATACAACGAACATATACACAACATTTCATGTTTCTAACTTCAATAATTTTGTCTGGGCGATGATGTGTCAGTGAGTCAGTCAGGACATTTTCTTTAATTTATTTTTGAGAATTTCACCCCTCCCCATGAACCCCTTAAATTGGATTTATGAAAAGAACGGTCGAACACCTATTTCCTTATTTTAAGCTGTTTTTCCAGCTGAATTTCATGAGTGAGTAAGTGAATCAACCAATTAGGACACTTTCTTTCCTGTTTTTTTCCCCCCCAGAATTTCACCGCTCCCCATGGGCCCCTTAAATTGGATTTATGAAGAAACGGTCGAACACATATTTACTTATTTTTAAGCTGCTTTTTCCGCTGAATTTCAAACGTATCGCCTATGTCGAATAAGAAATACATGCTCCGTTAAGAATCATTCAACCCCCAATTTTCACCTTTTTCACCTCAAAATATACACCATATCGATAAACCCTTAGACATATGTCTGCTTATTTTTAATGATTAGTTTATAATACGCCGAATATCACATCCCCAAATGAAACAACTCGTGAGATATTGTTATTCAATGAAATGCAAGTTTAACCCCCTTAACACCCCTCCAGAACATGAATATACAAAAATCCATCCTTAGTGGACTTTTTCGACATACAACGAACATATGTCCAAAATTTCAAGTTTCTAACTGCAATAGGTTTGCTGGGGGATGATGAGTAAATATCCAAAAATCCTTCCTTAGTGGACTTCTTTCCCCAGAATTTCACCCCTCCCCAAGGGCCACTTAAATTGGATTTATGAAAAAACGATCGAACACCTATTTACTACTTTTTCAAGCTGATTTTTCTCCCTGAGATTCATACTTTTTGCCTCTGTCTCTTAAGAGATACTTGCTCCGTTAGGAATCCTTCAACCCCCACTTTTCACACATACACCTCATAATATACACCACATCGAAAACCCCTCAGACATGTGTATTCTTATTCTTAATGATGAGCTTATATGCCGAGTATCCCATTCCCAAGGAAACCAATCGGGAGATATTGTTATTCAATTAAATGCAAGTCTACCCCCTTAACACCCCTTTAGAACCTGAATATCCAAAAATCCTTCCTTAGTGGACGTTTTCGACATACAACTAACATAATGTTTCTAACTTCAATAATTTTGGCTGGGCGATGATGAGTGAGTGAGTAAGTCAGGACATTTTCTTTCATTTATTTTTCAGCTTTTCACCCCTCTCATGAACCCTTAAATTGGATTTATGAAAAAATAAACGGTCGAACACCTATTTACTTATTTTTGAGCTGTTCTTCCCCCCTGAGTTTGATGAGTGAGTGAGTTAGGACATTTTCTTTCCTGTTTTCTTCCCCCTAAATTTCACCCCTCTCCAAGGGCCCCTTAAATTGGATTTATGTAAAAACGGTCGAACACCTACATATTTACTTTCATTTTAAGCTTTTTTTTGGCGCTGAATTTCAAACTTCTCGCCTATGTCGTTTAAGAGATACACGCTCTGTTAAGAATCCCTCAACCCCCAATTTTCACCCCTTTCACCTCATAATATACACCACACCGATAAACCCTTAGATATATGTCTAATTATTAGCCTATTTTCATTTTATGAAAAAAAAAGGCTTATGAGATCACCTTTTGTCCGTGTGTCTATCTGTGTGCGCGTGTGTGTGTGTGATGGTGTGTGTGTCCCCCTAATAATTTCTAAACGGCTGGAGCGATTTTAATGAAACTCGGTGACATCATAGCACCATTCTGGCCGACTGCGACCGTGCCCTTCAAATTTTGTTGTGTCTCACTAATCCAACATGGCAGCTGTGCGAAATATTTCACCAGCATTCAGTATCTCAGAAACTATTACCGATATCACCCTGAAATTTTGTACGGTGATAAAGGGAGCTACTAGAAGTTCACTTATGTGACGTTTGGAAACCTGGTAGCTACAAGACCAACATGGCAGCCAAGCGAATTTGCGACTTTTAAAAGGACGATTCTCGCGATTTAACCAACCAAATGCAATGAAACTTGGTACAGTATATGCTTATATACATTGTAATGCACCGATATCTAACTTCGTTCAATTGTTTACATAACCTCAATATGGCGGCTGTGCGAAATATTTCACCGGCATTCTATATCTCTGAAACTATTACCGGTATCGCCCTGAAATTTTGCACGGAGATAACGGCACTACTGGAAGTTCATCTATGAGGCTTTAAAAACCGGTTAACTACAAAGCGAAATAAATCTTTTTACAGAAGGATATTTTCCAAAGCGACTGAAGTCAACAATAGTTAAACCAATCTTAAAATCAGGCAATACTATAGATATGGAAAATTATAGACCGATATCTCTGATTACAATAATAGCAAAAATATTTGAAAATGTATCAAGAACAATATTTTCCAGTTTTTACTGAAACATGACATTCTATCAGCAAGGCAATATGGATTTATAAAAAGTCGAAGTACTGTGGATGCAATTGCAACACTAACTAAACAAATACAAGAAAAATTAAACTGCTCCAAACCATCACTAGGGATGTTTTTAGATCTTACTAAAGCTTTCGACACTGTATCACATGATATTCTCCTCCAAAAAATGGAAAAATATGGTATTCGAGGCACAGCTCTTAATCTCATTGGAAGTTACCTTACTGACAGATTCCAATATGTAAAAATAAATGACACATTGAGTGCACCGATGCAAGTAAAAAGGGGCATACCACAAGGAACAGTCTTAGGAACACTATTTTTTATTATATACATTAATGACATAGAAAAATCAATAAATAATCAAAAAAAAATAGTTCAATCATCACTTATGCAGATGACACCGCTATATTTGTTGAAGGGAATACATGGGGAATAGTCAGGCAAGAAGCAACCGAAGCTTTAAAAGGGATTAAATTATGGCTGGATAGTAATGAATTGTTTCTGAATGTAAATTAATCAAAATTTATTATTTTCACATTAAAAAGCAATCAAAATTGCTTCAACGAGCTTACAGTACATCGGGAAAACTGTTATACAAGCTGCAACTGCATAAAAATCAACCGCACACAAAATATAAAATACCTAGGAATTTATTTTGATGAAGACATGAAGTGGAGATCGCACATAAATTTCATCACAAAGAAAATAAGGAGGACAGTTTATGTATTTCATTGGCTGAAACACATTTTCAATATTAAACTACTGAGAGATATCTACTTTGCACTTATTCAGTCTACTCTCACGTATGGAATAATTGCATGGGGAGGAGCTTATCAAACTATTGTAAAAAAAGCTCAAGTAATGCAAAACTTGGTGTTGCGTATCATGTATAAAAGAGAAAGGTTATATACTAATGAATTTTATGCGGAAGCAAACTTCACGAATATAGGACAACTTTACGTGACGGAAGTCTATAAATATATCTATAAAAATAAAAATTCAGTCATAAACATGAGCCTCACCTACCAAACAAGAGGTAGAACAGGAAATAAGTCGGTCCTCTTCAAACCAAATCTATCTATTGCAAAGCGTAATTTTCAATACTGTATTCCTAAATTTTACAATATCCTTCCTATTCCCATAAAAGACCAGTTACATAAATCTACAAAGTTTATACGTAACGCAAAGATATTTGTTCGAGAAAATAAAAATGTCATTAAAGATATATTAAAGTAGCTTAATCTATAAATTAGCATTACCATTGCTACCTAGCTGTTTCACAACGCTTATTTTAATATATACAGTATATGTAATATATTTTTTAACATGGACACTTAACGTTATAATTAGGTAAGTGGACCCAATATGCCACCCACAAGGCCTTGCCTTACGTGGTATAGCTTACATGTATTCTTCCCTAACTCGGCTGAATTTGATATTCATCACATAGATCTCTGAATGTACATTTTTAGACCAATACGTTTACTTAGATAATAATCAGAAATAGAATTAAGTTACGATATGATGAAGATTGTACATATTTAATATAACAGGACTCTAGTGATCAAGAGAACAAGTGACTTATACAATGTTGTAGTGCAAAGGACAATGTGTATATAGCACACGCGATTTCTTGAACAATGTACGGACGTATGTCCTAATACTTAAAAAGCTATGTGTGTATATATTTTCTTGTATTGCTGGATGTAATATTGATTATTCTTAATAATAATAATAATAATAATAATAATAATAATAATAATAATAATAATAATAATAATAATAATTGAAAATAGTTGCTGGATTACCTACCGACATGGTTTTTTTTTACAGTTTATAGGGTAGTATTGCTATGACGTTACGCATTTGTGGGTTAATACTGGATTACACCTCATTGTCCCGATGATGTGACAAACGAACCGGATGGAGATAAAGTCCAATGGTGTGCTCAAAATGATTCGTGCCTTATTGATCCCCACCACACGCACACATTGTTTTGTATCCAACTGGGTGAAAAACCATTTCAATAGACGATCGATGATATCAAAGCGTTCTATTCATTTGCAGTTCCTATTGTCGATCTATTTCAGTAAATGATTATTTACAACGATTCAAAATCAAATTACGCCATCAAACAGTTCTGGTCATATGAAATGGTGTACAAACTGGGGCTGTGTGGTATATCCAGATTTGAGATCAAGACGAGATTCTAGAAATCGATCGAAAGACTGCCGTAATATCGACTTTTGATGGAGATTTTGGTTTGCGCGGTCAAACATATTCACCAACGTTCAGAAATTCCCAGAAGCCTCAAATACCTTTCTCTCAGGAACCACGAGTCAAATCAAAATCAAGTTGACATTTTTCACACTTATGGGCGTTTGCCATCCAAAAGTCGTCAAGCAGTTTAAATAAAGGAAGGTAATACTGTACACTCTCGATTGTTCGTGCACAGATTATCAGGTTTGCGGATAAACTGTGCTCGTCTTTGCCTAACTAACGGGTAGTTCCGTGAAAAAGTATACAGCCTATTTTCATATTCATTCATTCATTCATTCATGTATTCATTTATTTGTAATTGGGGGTGTGTCCCCCGGTGGTAAATTGGATATACATAACAAATAAATAATTATACTTATTATTTTTTATTTCATTACCTGTACGTCACTAGGTGGTATTGACGCGTACACCCCTCCACAATTTTCGTTTCATTTCTTACTTGTTTCATGACATTCAATATTTGGCTGCTCTTAAACCGTAGGGTACATGAAATTTATACCATGAATGGGAGGATGTTTTTTTTTGTTCAGAGTTTTTGTCCATAGGAGTTCGCTTTTCTTTGTGAATCATCGTCATAATGTTCATTTCCTAAAATCAGGCAAAAGTAGTTGCATCACCAGGTATCGACAAAAATAACAAGTAGTTCCGTGAAGAACTAAAGCCTATTTTCATATATCCTACTTATGTTAATTGCCATTATCAACATACAAAATTTCAGTTTGATTGCTGTAATAGATTCGTAGATCTTGAGAACCGTCTAAATATTTCGGATGGTCGCCATGTTGGTTTTTTATATATTATATGTAGGTCTTAGGGTTATGTACTAATACATGAAGATTATTGTGTGGGTATATTATTCAAAAGTCAATCGCATGATTATGGCACAAGAAAAAAATATCGAGATTTGAAAATTCGCACAACTGCCATCTTGTGGTTATGAAAACAATTTAAATAATTTAGATGCCAGTGGATTAAAATTTGTATAAACATTTACCGTCCCAATTTCACTGCGCTCGGATGGTTAAAACGCAAGAAACGTCCATTGAAATATGTATATTTCGCGTCGCAGCCATTTTGGATTTGTGCACACCAGGTTGTTGAACGTCCCAGGTGAACTTATGTTCATAGTCTCTATCAACACACAAAATTTCAGTTTGATTGCTGTCATAGATTAATAGATATTGAGAACCGTCTAAGTATTTCAGATGGTCACCATGTTGGATTTTTATATATGTAGGCCATAGAGTTATGTACTATTAGATGACGATTGTTGCCTAGGTTCATTATTAAAAACGTTCACTTTGATCGCATGATTAATACACAAGAAATAATTCTTAATTTTAAAATTTCGGACAGCCACTATCTTGAGGGTTTGAAAACAATTGAACTACCGTACATTAGATGCCAGTGCATTACTAAATGTATAAACATCTAGTGTACCATATTTCACTGCGCTTACATGGTTAAACATCGAGAAAAGTTTATTAAAACGTTTCAAATTCACTTGGCCGCCATGTTCGTTTTGAAGTTAACAGGTTTTTGAAAGTCTCATAGGTGAACTTCTAGTCGTGCCCTTTATTACCGTACAACAATATTCAGGGTAATGTCAGTAATAGTTTCGGAGATATAGAATGCCGGTGAAATATTTCGCACAGCTGCCATGTTGGACTGGTGTGACGTAGTAAAATTTGAAGGGCACGGTCGGTGTCGGCCAAAATGATGCTATGCCTCACTGTGTTTCATTGAAATCGCTCTAGCCGTTTAGATTTTATTAGGAGGGGACACACACACATATGCACACACATACACACACACACACACATGGACAAAATGTGATCTCATAAGCCTATTTTTATCCTACATTTGATTTTTATAAAAATGCAAGAATACCTATGAGATCTACACAGGGCCAAAAATTGTGTGTCTGTCTGTGTGTGTAATTGTGTGTGTTTTGGTATGTCTGTTCCTCCTATCAATTCAAACACGGTGTAACCGAATTGAACGAAATTTGGTACAGAGATAGCACTAGCAAGGGGCAGTGTTTTATATCTCCGTCTTCTTGACGGAAACATAATGGCAGCCACTCAAATGTTCAAAGCTTAAATCAAATTACGACTAATATAATCATCCGATCTCTAGCAAATTTTGCAACAACATACCATCATGAGGGAAGTGTCTTTTGCCTAAACTACAAGGTCATCAGCCAAACAGTTTCAAGATGGCGGATGCATGAATCATGCAAGTATTGTAGCCTAACCATAACTTACGATTCAACAAGGCCTGGCCTAACCAAATACGCTCATAGTACATAGGGAGGTTCGAACTGTCCTCAAGGAGGTAACCGGAAGGATATTAGCATTTTGAAATAGAATATGTAACCGCAGCAGCCTAGTGACTAACGCGTCAGACTGACCGTGCTGTATCGCGCTTGTCCGTGTCGTCCCGTTGGGTCAAACTGGCCGCTATTTGCTCGTAAATCCATATATTTCCGTAACTTTGTAACTTTATATACTTTTAGGAATGTACTGAACAAAATAATACATATTTTGTATCAGATGGTTTATAGAAACGGCAGAAAACGCTAATGAAATCGTTGATTGCAAGGCATAATATCAAGGAGTTATTCTAAACCAGTTGTTAACCAAGTAATAGTATACGGCATATGTTGCGTAGTGGCAACGATGAGGACTCATAGATTGGAGGTTCGTGGATCGAAGGGAAGTGCTAAGCGCTTGAAGCTGAGTGTATGGGTCAAAACCATCCAACCTTTTTTGGCGCCCTTGACGTCCTACGAAGAGAAATGCACGTCGTGTCTCGTGAAGTCACGAAACTTGAGAGCGAGCATTCACCGAAAAAGAAGCGGCGTGTCTACGAAGATTTAGACAAACGCATCGCAAGAGTCGTCGAAAGATACCCACAGAACCGTGATGGCAATGAGGTCAGTAGTGTTTTTGGATGGTTCTAAATCCACCGCCACCGCTCCACCGCCAAGATGGCGGTGGCGCGATATCTCTCCAACGCATGGTCGGATTTTGACGAATGAGGTGTCGTTGAATTCGGGCGGACACCCCCTTTCCACTGGACAACATATTTCAACCCCAAAATAAAACCTACCCCTACTAGGGGGTGAAATTGCATTTTTTTTAGAGAATCTTGCCTTCCAAGTGCAACATGTGAGAGTTTGAATGCCAATATGGAATTAAACGTTGTTCTACACAAGATACATGTGTACGGTGGAAAACCACTATGAATTAACATGCTTGTTTTTTGTTTTTACGCATGCCCACTCATAGCTTTTGTAAGAGGACGGGCTTTTTAAAGATGGTGGCTGTAGTGTAGCCTAACCTAACCCATTCCACGAGGGGTGATCATAAAGTATTTCAAGCGGTGCTTGTCGATAGGCAAACCAATAATCAAAGAGGGGTATGTCAGACCTTGAGGCGATAACTCCTTTTGATTGATCCCAGTTGACTGGTCCTTTTTGATTGATCACTGTTGATTTGTTTCTTTAGACTGGTCCCTGTTCACTAGCCCCTTTGGACGGATCCTTTTGAAGGGGGTCCTTTATGACGGGTCCCTGTTGACGGGTCATTGTTGACGGGTCATTGCTGACGGGTCCTTGTTGACGAGTCCCTGTGGACGGGTCATTGTTGACAGGTCATTGTTGACGAGTCATTGTTGATGGGTCCTTGTTGACGAGTCCCTCTGGACGGGTCCTTGTTGACGAGCCCCTGTTGACGGGCCATTGTTGACTGGTCCTTTTTGACAGGTCCTTGCAGTTTTTATGGGTTGACTGTTAAAACTTGCTCAGTGGTTACTGGGACAAGATTGTCGGTACACACAACAAGCTATAAATACCTGAGGCTAATAATCTACACACACAAACACACACACTTGTTCTAAACTAAACTGTCTTGCTGGCAGTGCTCACACAGTAGGCAAATGACAGAAATGCTTGGCTAACAGAAATACAATCATTTTCGGTTGTCTAATGTTACCAGCAGGACGAGTGATCAAACTCAACGTCTGGAACTAGTGCCCAGGAGATCAACCCAACGGTAAAAATACAAGGATTTGACCTTCCTAGAAAATTATGGTGTCGCCTCAATAGACTGAGAACCAGGCACGGCCGTTGCAATTACCTATGCCATAAGTGGGGTTGGATAGATTCCCCATTGTGTCAATGCAATGAGGAGGAACAGACCATGGACCATATCATCCAGCGCTGCCCTGTACACGCCTACTCCGGGAGCCCTAGTGATCTGTTTCATCGTCGAGAATGTACTGTGGAATGGCTCCAAAACTTGAACTTGGATTTGTGATTTGTTTTTATGTAATTCACCATACGATTAAATAAATAAAGCTAAACATTACGTCCTATAGTGGTGAACACATGTGCCTCTTTCACTGGAGATCTTAACTCGATTTCTAGCTCTAAGGCCTAGAACGAATCAAACTAAGAAAGAAGGGTATGGTGACGCAGTGGTTAAACTGTTAGCCTTTCACTAAGGTGGATTAGGGTGTGATTTTAGGTTAATATGCATGTCATAAACAAACAAATAAAAGCAGTGATAATGTTTAAAACTGATTACACTTGTCTCTTTTCAAATTATTACTTAGATTACAAATACAAAGGTGGACTGTGTTTGATATACAGTTAATGCTTCCTATCACATACTAGACAGTAAGAAAGCCAAACAAGCAAAAGGCGTAGGTAGAGAAGTGGTAAAATCGCTATGTGTAGAGAACTACCTAACGGTTTTATGAACTGGCAAAGGTATGTCGCATAAACAGTGCAGGATACAATCCAGCAACCATAATTTGTATCTTGTGGACAAGAGAATATATATACAGGGTGTATTTGATATGATGGAAGTCCGTTACACTGGTGATAGAAGAGACTATTCTAAGCTTCCTAGGTAAAAAATTTGTCACCTATCTTGAAATTGATAATTAATCATTAAAAAGTCAATGTTTTTAGTTATTTCAGAAACTAATCAGGCAGAAAGTGGTGCGGCAGGCTGGGGAAACGAGGCGGAGCCCGATGTGACGACGCGCGAAGGGGAAGTTGTTACGTAATCGGAGCATTGACCTTACCGGTTGACTTGAGGGGTGGTAGGCTATCAGCTGTTTGAGCTCTACCGTCTCGTAAGAAAATGTGCATTGCCGTTGTTCTTGTTGTTGTTGTTGACAACGCACGCAATGGCTTGGGACGTCAGGACCGGTAGTATTGTGTAGCCTACTTTGTAAGTGTGGAATTCATTGATTGATGTTCATGTATAAAATAATTTCGATACTCAGCCCTGATGTATCATTGGCGTCCATGTCGGACCTTCTGTTGACTAGTTTCTGAAAATACTAAAAACATTCTCTTAATGAAATGCAGTGTGACAAAATTCCGACATCCCGCAGTCTGTTCAGAACTAGGCATTTAGGACGGAAGTAAAAAACTTGATGTTTTGTTTGAGAGGCTTGGCGATTTTGGTCATTTAGCCCCATGTAGCTGGGTGTGGGTAGAATTTGTGTGATAACCTGTGTTTTGTGGTTTCTGTAGTAATGTGGGTATTTGTAATTCAGGTGAGGATTCGGAAGAAGGCGCCGGCCCTGTGGTGTTGGGGCAGTGCAACTGCCTCTCACCTGGAGGCCCTGGGTTCGATTCCTGGCTCCATCAGGGATATTAGAAACTGACGTGAGGGCTGTAACGCAGTGCACTAAGCCTCGTGAGGGCAATTAAGTAGCTGTCTAACAGTGAGGCAGTGCCCGAGTCAGGAAAATCAAGATTAATGGCCAAGGGGACCCGATGCACTGACCACGCGTCACCCTAATATCTGCAGACCAAATGGCTGGACAGCGGTCGCTTGGTAGGCCTAGGCCCTTCATGGGCTGCACTGCCAGCGGTTATGATTATTGAGAAGAAGGCGGCCGTGGCCTGAAGTTAGGAACAATCCCGACATTTGCCTGGGGTAGAAGTGGGAACCCATGGAAACCTACTTCCAAGATTTAATACTAGTATGGTACCACATGTTCATATTGTGAATTGTCCCATCCCATCTCCAGCCCTCGGGTGGCCATCAACTGGAGAGGGGGGGGGGGGGGGGAGGATTGATTTATTGGTCCATCAACAATGTAAATACATATGAAAATACACGAAAATGAAAATAAAATACAAATACATTGTTATAATACAGTGTTATAATAATAATAATAATAATAATAAGAGTCAGCATGTGTAGTTCTGGTGGTAGAGTGCTAACCTTCCCGAGGGTGCGATCTACGTTCAGTCATGTAGTAAATGAATGGGATCTAATAAGATCATCTCCATGGATTTCATGGCACATACAAGAAATCCTACGTACATTAAAGTCTGGCAACTCGACATACCAAAAAGAAACATAAAAGAAGTTAGTGTGTCTAAAAGCCTACTATTACTATTATTAGTATTATTAATAAGTTTATTACAGTTGTTGCACTATCTTCACACAAAGATAGACCAACAGATCCTTAAATTAATTTACTAAATCTTTAGGATTTCTATTTTCTATGCATAGTTCATGAAGCTGGAAAAATCCTAGACAGATCCACCATCACTAGTCATGTAGCCACTCCCCATGAAGGTGTGAATCAGCTGTTCATAGGCTCGGTTTGTGTATTTCAATGTCATTGGCAGACAAGGCGAGGAGGTCACTCAACTGCAGACTCTGGTCAACATTCCTCAGCGTAGGAGGGGAGGGAGACGGGGAGAAGTCAGCTCTGCTGCTGAGGGGAACGAAGTGAAAGCCCGTTTCCAAGATATTGACCGACGATTTTTGTGATTTAATTCCACCTACACTAATTAAGATCCGACTTAATTTCATGAAGATATTTGCTTAGAATACCATCTTCTATCACCAGTGTAAAGGACTTCCATCATATCAAATACACCCTGTATATATATATATATATATATATATATATATATATATATATACAGAGAGAGAGAGAGAGAGAGATAGAGAGGTTGTGTATTATATATGAATGGTAAATAGTATATATTTTTTCAATAGTTTTGTTTTTCAAATGCAGTGGTAGATAGTCGTTATTTTGTAAAACATTCTTACTTGCTGTAGTAATAAGCCTCTACGGTTCCGCTAACACACATAGATAGACTGTAGCATTGCCAAGGTCAAGAACTCACATTAAGATCATTAACAAAATCATAAAATGAAAAATAAAAAATCTTGTTTTGGAAATATCGTTTTTAAACATACGCAAAATAAAAAAAATGTGTAAACAGCAAAATGGAAAATCCATGTTTCTATATAGACAAAATTTAAAAACCTTAAACGGACATTTAAGAAAATATATACAAATGGGAAATTGACAAATGTGTAAATATGAAAATGGAAAATCCATGTTTCCATATCATGAAATTGAAAAACATCAAACTGTCATTTAAAAAAAATGCAAATGGAAAATTGACAAATTGCAATGTGTGAAATGTGAAATTGAACAAATGGCTATCATTATTTTAAAAAAATTAAAAAACATGGTGCTCTATGGTTGCGGTGTGAATCAACCCCTCTCTACTTATTTGGACCGCCTGAGACTGAGTAGACTAGTTTAGTTGTCATACCACTTTTAAAAGTTTGTGTTCAATCTAGGAATTGTACCCAAGAGCTTGTAGGGGGGATCAAAGGTTATAATATGTTAAACAGATAACCTTGGATGTAGGGTGTGGTAGCTTTCATACTGATCGGTAAACGCTCATGCGGACTCTGGTGTCAACTGATTGAAACACAAACCACATGTTAAAAGTCTTAGTATCAGTATTTAATTGATGATATGCTTTAATATGACACATTGTAACTAGTCGGCAAAACCGGTATTATGTTTCTGCACAATGGCTATATAGATATTAAGCCACATTGCGGTAATGCAGTGATCAATGTAATATATATATCGATATTTTTATACGGGAACTGGGCTAGCCTTTCATAGACCACTATAAGAATTCCCTTTACTGTCAAGTAGGTGTATTCATAACTAATTTAAACTCAATTCCACGCAGGAACATTATCGAAAAAATAAATATTAATGGAGCTTAAAAAATACTTCGATATTATTGCCGGCACGTGAAAATGAGTAAATGTCATGTACTCTGAATTTCTGTGGTTGTAATGGCCGCGTGAATGGCATCGTGGTCTGCGAATCATGAGGTCTCAGGTACGAACCCCAGTCCTGGTAATTATTTTTGCTACTGGTACTGGATTATCGATTCAAACGATATCTATCATAACATTATGCGTCATTTTAACAGAATCTACAAGAAATTACGATTTATCTAATTTTAATTACAATAGTTTGCACCAAGCAGGAGTTGGGAAATTTGATTGTATTGAACATTATTTCTAGTAGTCTATAGATAGGCTAGAGACTATGGTTTCATTCCTCCTCTTAATTTACAATATAATATGTGATGTTTGTTCAAACAAGTGTGACAGTAGCATATCTCCAATTCAATCTATAATTCATCATAGTACCAGTATGAAAAGGAGCGTAAATTAACATTTTAAGAATGTCCAAGCTGTGTAGTATACGAGTAGGATAACATGTCAGTTGACTCCACATATATTTCATCTCAATTTCATAGTAGGATAACATGTTACACATCATATGCGACTACTGACCTATTTTCAATTTTGAAAAAATAGGCTTATGAGATCACTTTTATTCCGTGTGTGTGTGCGCGTGTGTGTGTGAGAGAGAGGTGTGTGTGTGTCCCCTAATAACTTCTAAACGGCTGGAGCGATTTCAATGAAACTCGGTAAGTTCATAGCACTATTTTAGACGACTCCGACCGTGCTCTTCAAATTTTTTTACGTCTCACTAATCCAACATGGAGCCTGTGCGAAATATTTTACCAGCATTCAATATCTCCGAAACTATTCCCGATATCACCCTGGAATTTTTTACGGTGATAAAGGGAACTACTAGAAGTTCACCTATGTGACTTTTAAAAAACTGGTAAGTACAAAACCAACATGGCGGCCACGCGAATTTGCGACATTTAAATAGACGTTTCTCGCGATTGAACCAAACGCAATAAGCCTTGGTACAGTATATGATTATACACATTGTAATGCAACGACATCTAACTTCATTCAATTGTTTACATAACCACAAGATGGCGGATGTGCGAAATATTTCCCCGGCATTCTATATCTCTGAAACTATTAGCGGTATCACCCTGAAATTTTGTACGGAGATAAAGGGCACTACAGAAAGTTCACCTATAAGACTTTCAAAAACCGGTTAACTACAAAACGAACATGGCGGCCAAGCGAATTTGAAAATTTTAAATAGACCTTTCTCGCGATTTAATATTCCAAACGCAATGAAATCTGGTACAGGAAATGTTTATACACATTGTAATGCACTGGTATCTAATTTACACCAATTGTTTACATAACCTCAAGATAGCGGATGTGCGAATTTTAAAATTAAGTTTTTATTTCTTGTGTCGTAATCATGCGATCGAAGTGAAAGTTTGAATAATGAACCAACGCAATAATTTTCCTTTAATGGTACATGACTCTATGGCCTATACATATAACAATCCAACATGGCAATCATCCGAAATATTTAAATGGATCTCAATATCTACGAATCTATTACAGCAATCAAACTGAAATTTTGTATTTTGATAGAGGCAATTCACATAAGTAGGATATATGAAAATAGGCTGTATAGTTCTTAACGGAATAACTACTTGTTATTTATTTATAACTACTCACACGTTATAATGTTAAGCATATGCAGTGGAGTGTGTATTTGCAATCGAAAATAGTATATATACTTATAACACCACATATTTCAACACTCGACTGCAGCGATTAAAATTAGTTGACCTTGATCCTCTGTAGAGTCTATTGTTGTTTTTGTTGTTGATTCTTTCGGGGTTTTGCGGCATCATAGTCTTGTAGCCCCGTTTACTTGGGTGTGTGTAGAAGTTGTCTGATAACCAGTGTCACTGTGATGTCTGTAGGCTTACTAGTATGTGTACATTTATACGAGGAAGGATTTGGGTAGGAAGCTGTTGTTGTTGTTTCATTTGAGATGCATGGACATCATGGTCACGGGTGGGTGTTGAATTTTTTCTGATAACCTGTGATATTGTGATAGTTCTATTAGTGTGTGTATATATAAGGTGCGTTCAAAAAGTAACGAGCCGGAGGCTGTAATGCGCAAACTGGTGACGACGTCGGCTAATCGTGGCGTGTGTAACGAGTTGTGGCTCTGACCAGAGCGTGGAAGGTCACAGCCCGTCGCTAGAGGACACGCGTGCACGTCACGTGGCGATACAAAGCGAGCATCAGCATGCATCAATCGTCCAAAATTGCCAGTCGCATTGCAAACAGTGACATGGAGGAGTCAAACGAAGAGCAAAGAGGTGTTGTTCGATTTCTGACAGCGGAAGGAGTAGGGGGAACGGACATTCATCGCCGAATGTCACAAGTGTACGGCGAACACTGCATGTCCCTTGCAAGGGTCAAGGCGTGGCACAAGCGCTTCAGGGAAGGACGGGTGTCGTTAGCCTATGATGCCAGGTCTGGGACACCCCCCTGCATTACCGATGACAACGTCCAGCTGGTTGATGCACTCATTACCCAGGACCGCCGAGTGACAGTGAACGCCATAGCCGCCGTGGTCGGATTGAGCGTCGGAAGTGTGCACACCATCATGAAGGAACGAATGCACTTGCGGGAGATGTGTGCCCGATGGGTGCCCCACAGTCTTCAACCACACCAGGAAGCATGTCGAATGGCCTACTGTATTGGTCTTGGTTGGACGATTGATGCATGCTGCTGCTCGCTTTGTATCGTCACGTGACGTGTACGCGTGCCGTCTAGCGACGGGCTGTGACCTTACACGCTCTGGTCGGAACCACACCTCGTTACGCACGCCACGATTAGCCGATGTCGTCACCGGTTTGCGCATACCAGCCTCCGGCTCGTTACTTTTTGAACGCACCTTATATAATTCTGGTGAGAATTCAATCAATCAACGTATACTATCCATATAGCACGTTGTATTTCAATTAGCTACTACAACCAACATTCAATTATTATACTCCTTGAAGAGGACAAAGTGTTATACCCATGCATCTTGTTTCATAAATGAAGGTAGGCTAAAAATATTGATTGTGAATACAGGAGGCCAAAAAAGTAAAAACATTCTCTATAATTGGTACTGTACTGTGGATTGATTGCGTTTGAATGTACTTTACGTACATATTTTTGCAGTGTAGTCCCAGTGGGGGTAAGTTATTTTTAGTACGGTACTTTGTGACAGGTCGACAACTCCTTGCTTTGTCCAGTCTTGTTTTTTAATAGCGAAGTGTATGCTCCATAAGAAGGTCGGGGTAGGCTTATTTCAAGGTTCCTGGAAGGCGAGTGCTGTCTGCATTCCATTGAGGGATCCGCTAAAATGGTCAACAGCTGTGGAGCAGATAAACAACCAAAAGCAGAGAACCATTACAGACTTTTCAGAACACAATAATGTGAGTGAGTTATCTTTATTAATGTACTATAGCCTACTTTATATGGTATTGTTTTAAAAGAAATAATACAAGGCATTCGTCTTGCAATAAACACATGCTTTGGGATAATCCGTGCCATTCACCCCTGTCATTAGCCCGGGTAATCGAGAGTATACTGTAAAATTATAAAAAAAGTAACTGAAATGACGATCAAATGCAAACATTCTTCTACATTGTATTTCTCTTGCGTAAAATCTACTCTTTGTTACTTTGGATTTGCTGTTGTGAGGGTGAAATTGATCTGCTGGAATATAAAATATTTGACAGGCTGCAACATTTTTTCACTGGAGATGATATCACAAGGAATTTTACATACAATACAATTCGACAGTGTAACAATGCATTGCTTTGCCCTTCGTTTCCGTCGGTGCCAATGCTACCGTGCCACAAGAATATTGTATTTATGGGTTATCACATCATCGCATTCCAAAAATATAAGCGACGGTTCTTACGGCCAGGTTTGTAATTAGACTCCTCGGAAAGTAATCAAGTCAGATCTGCGAATATTGCGAATTTTTTCATCAAGGAGGGCACGCTTAATATTTAAAAAAATATTTTGCACCTACATTCAACATTCAAAATACCTCTAAATTAATTTGCAATCCAGCTGACAATATTCGATTAGCATGGCTCATAATATGGGATGAAGCCCCAATGGCAAATATGCATTCATTAATGTGTGTGAATCGACTAATAAAAGATATTATATGTAATGAAATTATTCCTTTGTGTGGGAAAGTTATTGTTCTTGGATGAGACTTCAGGTAGGGTTTTCCTGTTGTGCCGCACGCTTCTCGCAAACTGTTATTCACAATAACAAATACTCTTCTCTCTGGCCCTCCTCCAAAATACGCCGCTTACAGTACATAAAAACACGATTGAAACCGGGTGAAATGGAATTTTCTAATTTTTTAGCTACATGTTAAAAACAACTACTCCATTGCAGGTGGTGAGGAATCAAATGCTACTGAATTAACAGCTAGACTTTCAAAGCGTGAGGGTATCGTGGCTGAGATTTACTGCGAAACACTCACTTCTTCTTCTTAAGTATTCAATCCATGGATTGGTCTGCGGCAATTCTCCAGTCGGCTCTATTTATAGCTTTCCTCTTCATCTCTTCATAGTTTCTGCATCCTACATCAGACATGATTTGCTGTACATATTGTAGGCGTGGTCTTCCTCGACATCTTTTGCCTTCAACCATTCCCTCCAATACCGTTTTCAGCAGGCTATCGTGTCTCAAAATATGTCCTATCAGTCTAGTCCTCCTCCTCTTGATGCTTTTCCATAAGGTATAATTTTCCTCCATCTTTTTAAATACTTCAGCATTCGTTATTTTTTCTGTCCAGCTAATTTTTAGCAATCTTCTATAACACCATTGTTCAAAAGAATTTAACCTCCTTTTTTCTTCTTTTCCAACTGTCCACGTTTCGCAACCATAAAGGGCATTACTCCAAACATACGCTTTTAATAATCGTTTTCTGGTTTTAAGATTAATGGAATTTGTAGTGAATAAACTTTTCTTTTTGTGAAATGCTAATTTGGCTTGTAAAATTCTACATTTGATTTCTTTCTTGCTTCTTCCATCTTTGGTAATTTTGCTTCCGAGATATTTAAATTCACTTCTGCGAAGGATATAATAAATGTCTCGAACATTTGCATTCTTACACCAATTAATTTAAATGTCATTAAACTTATATCCAGTAGTTCAAAAACATACACCAGTGTTAACACATTAAATACAGATGATGAAAGCCAGCTACTTCATTTTCCTACTGCAGAATGTTTTAATTCCTAGGAATTAAGTGATTTTCCTCCACCTACTCCAAACGTTTAAGCCATTGTTATGCACATTAGAAATCTGAAAGTTTCCCAAGGAATCCTATATAGGTATTAATTGTTGTAAGAAATATGTAAGACATTGCTTTGATTTGGAAATAATAAGTACAGTTATTATTAGGCAGAGAGCTCTAATCCTATGACTTGATTTGACACCTTGCGATAAAACACTTACATTTTCCGTTAAGAGGCAACAATTTCAATTCGCTTGGTATACTTTATCGCAATCATTAAAGCTTAAGGGGAAACTCTGGATCGTATACTTCATAGGTTTCTATTTATCTCATCATATTTTCAGTCATGGCCATCAGTATGTTTCAATGTCGAGAGTGCAATCTTTTGACGCCCTTAAATTTGCAATAGTGCCAAAAGGGTTTCAACTAGTTGTTATTATTATCATTACGACATTCATATCACCACATACGTGGGATAAATCATCATGTGGTAGGCTTGTTTGCAAGACGGTATTGCAACTTCTTTAGGGTGACACATTGAGAAACGAGCGAACAATGGAACAGTGGGGCCTGTTCCACGAATAAACTTTGCAACTTTTCACTTTTCACTTTGCACTTTTCAATTCTTGCAAAGTGCAAAGTCTTTCTGTTCCACCATGATCTATGTATTACTTTTCAATTTCTTTGCAAAGTGAAAAGTCTTTGCATAGGAATGATCCGATCATGTTTATTCCATGAACAAACTGTATATTTATTCCATGATTTAATGCTTTATTTTTCATGGTGAAACATGTCCCACTAATGACCACACAATGATCTTAATTAATAAAAGTATTGATCAGGTGGAACTTTTAACCTGTCTATACTAAAGTGAGGTTATGAAAATTCATCTTGTCTTTGTACGTATTCTTGTTGGATTCTTCATCACTATCCTCACTTGATGATTAAATAATGCTCCTGCGTAACATATTTATAACACTAAACCAAATTCTGCGCCGAGAAACTAGTGTAGGGACTTATTCATTAACAGCTGAAAAGGGAATCGTCTCTTTGCAAAGATTTCTGAAAACTTTTCAATCATTCCTTTGCACTTCGCATTTCTGCACCAATGGAGGAACATAACAGTCTTCTAAAGTGAAAAGATTCCTAACTTTTCACTTTTCACTTTTCACTTTGCAAGACAAATCTGAAAAGTGATGGTGGAACAAAATCTGAACTAAAAAGTGCAAAGTGTAAAGTGAAAAGTTGCAAAGTTCATTCGTGGAACAGGCCCCAGGTCTTCAAGATGACGGCCTTCTGCTTGGTGATATGTAGACCAGGATGTATTCCCAATGTTTCTAGATTGAGAGTCAATGATTTAGTGATGATGCCAGTAGATGAGGTGACTATGAGCAGCACCACTACACTTTCCTGTCTCCACATTTGCCGTATTTCCTCATACAAGGGCAGATATTTGGTGATCTTGTCATAGCAGGTTTGTTGCAGATTATGGGAATTGGGCACTGCGATATCAATGAGTGAGGTTCTCTTCCGCAATTTGTCCACAAGAACGATGTCTGGCCGGTTTGCTGGTATTGTTTTATCAGTAATAACTGATCAGTCCCATAACAACGTGCGAGTAGAATTTTCCAAAACGGTGGCAGGAACTGCACCAACCTAAACGTAGTGATGAACTAGGTTCGCACTTACCTGAGTGCTGGAGACACCAGGCATAGCAGAAATCTTCTTGAGAAGGATGTAAAACTGGCGGTGGAAGAGAGAGAGAATAGTTTCGTGCTGGGTCCATTGTTTTGCGAAACTACCGTGCCAGGACTCAAGAAGATGAGCTGGGCAACCCAGGGTCGTGGACGAACGTACCCTAGTTAAGAGAGTAAGTTCAACCAAGTCCCCTCATATGACAGTATCTCGCCAAACATGAGCTGAGAACGAAAATAAAGAAAAACTATAAGACACAAAAGACAACAAAGGATAAGCAAGAAATTGTCGAGACGACATGTATTTCAAATATGCAAAAGATCCGAAGCGAGAGGAACGATAACAAGCTAGGAAGAACCTAAAATAAGTGGAGCTTATCAAGATACGTCGACTGCCGAAAGGGAGTAGGGATTTTAAGAAAAATGACGTTTGGAAAGAAAAGATGAATAGGAGTTGACGTAGAGTCTTGTGAAAAACCGGACTGTGACAAAGTAGGCATTACAGTCCCAAAAGGAGCTCCCGAGTTAGGTAAAGAAAGAAAGAAAGAAATAAGAATACATATTGAGGCGAGAACCGAGCCTCCGTGGCTTAGGCGGCAGCACGCCGGCCTCTCACCGCTGGGTCCGTGGTTCAAATCTCGGTCACTCCATGTGAGATCTGTGCTGGACAAAACGGAGGCAGACAGGTTTTTCTCCGGGTACTCCGGTTTTCCCTGTCAAAAATTTCATTCCAGCAACACTCTCCACTATCATTTCATTTCATCTGTCATTCACTTAATCATTGCCCCAGAGGAGTGCGTCAGACCTCGGCAGCCGGCACAGTCCATATCCTCGCCGCTAGATGGGGGCTTCATTCATTCCATTCCTGACCCGGTCGGAGACTGGAAGCAGGCTGTGGATTTTCATTTCATTGAGGCGAGAACGAACTACATATTAGAGAAGAATCGTGCATAAACACACCGTTAAACAGAAACAAAACGCAATAGACTTACGAAAACATAGCTAAAGGTAGATATCTCAGTAATAGGGGAATAGGCAGGAAAAGGGGAGATAAGGGTCATGAGAAAAAGATTTGCGTAACCAACCGCAATCTCACTCAAAGACACAAAAGAAAAAGAACTTGAGTGCAGTAGATAGTGGTGTAAAATCAAGACATTGCTTGGATTAGAAAAGAATGAAGTAAAAATGGTAAAAATGAAAATAATAATAATTATTGTTATTATTAGAGTGGTATTTGGAATATCCTGGAAGAACCCATCTCATTATGGCCTATTTCAGCATTGGATTTCAAGACATGGAGCATGACGTTTGTTTAAATTGAAGATTTAAGTCCCTGGAGCGATTGTAAAAGCATTTTATTTTGTTTGAATGAGTTATAATATGAAACGACAATACTTGTTCTCGCAAGTTTTACGTGGTTAGCGCTCGTAAAAATAACGCGCGTCACAAGTCATGGCTCATTAAAACTTCTGTCTTTACTTGTGTGTTCCGTTATACATTTGCTAACTCATGAACATTCGGTTGTTCACTGCAGTCATTTACAGTTCCTGGACAATTTATTAGCTTCTGCATAACTCTCTACCATTTCTGAATAAAAGAAAGTCACGCACAGAAGTCTAAGATATGCCAGAATAGACAGCTATTTCTCGTTGTGTCAGAATACTGTGTATTACCTACTTAATCCTTTAAACGATAGGGTTCTTCTTATGAACATCTATCGCAAGGACAATTTATTATATCAAAGGTGCTGATCGTGGAATCCTTCAGCCTTTCTTAAGGAGATTTTCTATAGAATTTCTGAGAAACAAGTATTTTGTTAGCCCTTGAACTACGGTGCTATTTAAATTAAAAAGGAGAATACTATTGTTGTCATTTGAGTCTTCAGTGTTTTTACTGGTTTGATGCAGCTCATCCATGCCTCCTTGTCCTGAGCTTATCGTTTCATATCTACAAAGCTTCCACGCCTTACATCCGAGTCAATCTGTTTAACATATTCTAACCTTGGCCTACCCCTACAGTTCTTTTCCTCGACCCTTCCTTCCCTTGTTATTCCTGAGTGTCTTAGTATGTGTCCTACCATCCTATCTCTTCTCTTCATTAGCAGTCGCCATAAACATCTCTCCTCTCCCACTCGTCTTAATACCTCTTCATTTGTAACCCTATCTACCCATCTGATCTTCATCATTCTCCTGTAACACCACATTTCAAACGCTTTCATTCCCCTCTTTTCTGCTGCGCCAATAGTCCAAGTTTATCTTCCATAGTGCGACACGCTCCAGACTATGGCTTTGAAAAACGATTTCCTAAGACCTAAATTTACATTTGATTTTCCTTGCCTGAAGCAACCTACTTGATATATTCTCTTTGCTTCGTCCATCACTGGTTATTTTGCTTCTTAAGTAGCAGAAATCTCCTACTTCCTTTAGCTTTTCACCTGCCAATTTGACGTCTATAGGAGTATCTGATTTCTTTAGGAAGCAAAATAACCGGTGATGGACAAAGAGGGTGCAAAAAATAGGTTGACTTAGGCAAGGAAAGTATTTCAACCGAAAATATATTTGTTACTTCAAATATAGATCTAGGTATTAGGAAGTCATTCTCGAAAGCCTTTGTCTGGAGCGTGGCGCTCTATGGAATTAAGCGTTTGAAATATGGTGTTACAGGAGAATGATGAAGATCAGATGGGTAGATAGAGTAACAAATGAAGAGGTATTAAGACGAGTGGGAGAGGAGAGATGTTTCTGGCGACTGCTAATGAAGAGAAGATATAGGTTGGTAGGACACACACTACTGTAAGACACCCAGGAATAGCAAGCTTAGTTACGATTGAAGGGTCTAGGACAAGAACTGTAGGGGTAGACCAAGAATAAGATAACAGATTTGTGGAAGAACAAGTAACAGAAAGCGGTGTAAAGAGACATCATGGTGGAATGAGAGAGTAAAAGAAGCAGTGGAAAGGAAGAACAAGTTATTCAGAGTGTGGTTCCAGGAAAGAACTGATCTAGCAAGGGAACCTTATAAGTTAAAGAAGTAAGAAGGAAACGAGATTGTCGCATAGGAGAGGAAGAAGTGGATGGTAAAGTGGACAGAGATGATGGAGGAAGACAGCGGAGGAAATAAGAAAGTAATTTATGGGATGGTCAATAGTAAGGGAAGAGATCTGCGAGAGGATGTGGTAATGGTGGACAAAAATGGAAATGAGGTACACAACAAAGAGACACTCAAGACAGTGTGGAAAGAGTACTTTGAGGTTTAGCTGAATCCAAATGGTCATAGGGAGGAAGACAACGTATTGGAAGATAGAGAAGACAACACAGGAATGGAAAAGGACCTGACTTGGAGAGAACTGGAAATGGCTATAGACAAGATGAAAGGAGGAAGGGCACCAGGTGTGGACGAAGTGAGTGTTGAAATGGTGAAGGCAGCTGGGGAGGTTGGGAAACAGTGGCTGTACTGTGTGATGAGGGTGGTATGGAAGGAGTAAAAGACCCCAGAAGATTGGAAGAAAGGATTAATTATTGTCCCAATATTTAAGAAAGGAAGCAGAAAGGAGTGCAGAGATTACAGGAGAGTCACACTCATACCACACTGTGCCTAGATATATGAAAAGATATTAGAAAGTATAATACGAGCCAAAGTGGAGAGAGAATTGAAAGAGGAGCCGTATGGATTCAGACCTGGGAGATCAACAGTGGATCTCATATTTTCAGTGAGGCAGCTCCAGGAACACCACTACGAATTTGGAGAGGATCTGTTGATGGCCTTCCCGGTCATCGAAGAGGCCTATGATAGTGTGTGTAGGTAGAAGGTTTGGGAAGCAATGGAAAACATGGGAGTGGAAAAAGGGACTGTAGGCAGAGTGAAGGAGATGTATTGTGGAAGTGTGAGTTGTGAGAAAGTTGGAGGGGAAAGAACAGACTGGTTCAGACAAATGAATGGCCTGAAACAGGGTAGTGCACTGTCACCCCTTCTCTTTATTTTGGTTATGGACGAGGTAATGACACGGGTAGCAGGAAAGTAGGAGAAGATGAGATGAAAGCAATGGTGTTTGCAGATGATCTCATGGTCTGGGGAAACAAGGGGAGGAAATTCAGGATTAACTGAAGGCTTGGGAAGAAACAGTGGGAGAGTACGGATGGAAGTTCAACTTCAGTAAATGTGAGATCCTGTTAACGACCAGGAAAAAGGACAGACCAATGAGTGGGATAACACTTGGAGGTGGACAGCTGAAGAAGGTGGAAAGTCTCAAGTACTTGGGAAGTATAGTGGAGGAAAATGGTAGAAATGACAAAGATATTACGGAACGTGGCAGACAATCAGAAGCATTTCTGAGAAGCATTAGGAGCTTAGTGTGGAATAAAGATGTCCCACAAAAAATCAAGATAGTGTTATACAGAAGCTACTATATCCCGATACTGACTTATGCATCAGAAACGTGGACAATGAAGAAAAGAGACATACGCAGAATACAGGCAAGTGAAACGAAGTTCCTGCGAAGTAGGATAGGAGTAACAAGAAGAGACAGGGAGAGGAATGAAAAGGTCAGGGAAATAGTGAAAGAGGAGCCCTTGCAAGGTAGGATTGACACATCAAGACTGAGGTGGTATGGACACTTAAATATAATGGAAGAGAATAAGATTCCCAAGAGGATACATGAGATGCAGATGCAGAAGAAACGACCAAGGGGAAGACCAAGAGATAGATGGCTGAAGGGAGTGGAGGAATGTGTCAAGAAGCGAGGCGAGGACTGGATCAGAGTGACAGCGGAGAAGTGGTGGGAAGAAAGGACTAAGTGGCGAGGCTTATGTTCCAAACTGACCTAGCCTGGGGCTGGAAACTGTACAAGATGATGATGATGAACAGATTTGTAGAGATTTGAAGCCATTCTTTATTCTGAGTTGCCTATACAAAATGACCTTTTGTAGTTTTTCAGTCGGTCAACACGATTATGCCCAATGAATGGGCGGGGTACAATATACCAATATACAGGGTGCTCCAAAAAAGTGTCCGATATTGCAACATTGGTCAAAACGAGAATAAATGTTCCTATAACATACGTCCGGAAAAATCACCTGTTGAGATATGCACCATTTTACCCACGTGGACGAGGCGTTGTGTTCGGTGGTGCAGGCGTCTTTCTTTTGAAGGTCTTTGCATGAGTCTGATGTTCAGTCATAGCTGTATGGTTAGGCGGACTTTAATCCATTGGACTTCTGGCTATGGGGACATTTAAAGACATTCATGTGTGTCACACCCATCGATAATGTGCAGATGTTACAAGCGCACGTGACCAATGAGAGAGCCCCCATCCGCTAACAGCCAAGCGTGATTGGGATTCCTCGCGAAGAAGAGCCGAAGCATGTGGTAACCATGTGGAGCATCTCTTGTAACGTGCAGATTGTATCCGTGGACAGCTCCTGGTTGGTGGTGTTGATGGATGTTTGCCCAACGCGTGTTCTGTTGAACGTGGGTGACAGTCAAGTGTTCATTAGAAGTAGCTGGTAGGATGCCGTCCATTGTCTGAAGTGTACATACACAACACAAGTAAAATGGTGCATATCTCAACAGATATTTGTTTCCGGACATATGTTTATAGGAACATTTCTTCTCGTTTTGACCTATCCCAACCCCTGCTGCAATATCGGACACTTTTTTTTTCTAAACATCCTGTATAAATACACTCCAGGAAAAACATACAAGTATTAATTAATATTCACACTTAAATGGGGCAATTTAAGATTAGGTGTTTCGTCCCTCACTGTGTCAAATTTTACATTTTCAATAATGTAAATTCACCATTGTAGTACAATACTATCGTTATGTGAAATTAGAATCGATTCTTTGAATCTTGTCTTACGTTAGTTCTTTTTTTAATTACCCGAGTAACGGTGTATATGCGTGTGTATACAATTTAGAATAATACACTGTAATATGTAACAATAATAAACTAATTAACATGTTTTGGCTTGCCCTATAATGCTCTCTTATCCTGGGGTTGGCGATTCTCACTACGATGTTGACACAGTGTCCTCCACACTGTTTCTGACGCGGCAAGCTAATATGCTTCCTGTCGTTCACATGTCAGCCTGCGCGCTATCTGTTATTGGAATTATGTAATTGAGGATTTGGAAAGGCTATTTTGTACCTGAATTAAACTGAATGAGGTTGGAGTGACTTATGAAAGTGTATGTTAAGGACTCTGGAACTATTTCCATTACTATCGTAGGCTATTTATCCGTCTACCGCACCTTAGACATGGTGTATTTTTGGAAATACACGGAAAGACAGAATTAGTTTTTGCTGCTCTCCATTACTTCATATTAACTCATTTATTTACATTTCCTTTCCGCATACACCAACATCGAACTATTACCTTTTGTCTGCCCCGTGCATTTGTTCATTTTTCTTGTAAGTTTGTTTCAGAAGCGCATATTCTGCTGAAGCAGTTTCGCAGCGTTTCATCGCCGCCTCCGAACTTCCATTGCCTCAAGTTACGAAGACTTCGTCTTCAATCCGCCAGGCGCCGCATTCTTCGTCAGCCGACTACTCTGCGAAGAGGCTTTACTTTCATCAGATATTTTGTTTTTGTTATATTTCTCATGCTTGTATAACTTCTTTTGTTTCTCTCCTCTATCCTCTCCTCCCTTCCCCACTCTTTTCCTTCCTTGGTCCCTCCGCGCTTCGTTGAGCTGGTCTCACTTGTGCTTCAGTCGTCAAGACCTCCAGTTGGAGCCTAACTAGGGCTCGTCTCCTCTCCTCGATAGACAAACTTTTGAATCGGACGCCATGCCCAGATCTTAACTAACGATCGCCTGGATCGCCTACTACAGAAATGAGCTAAGTACTATGTTCTACAACATGTTTTAATCGCTTTTAATTAGCTATACGCTTTTAATACCGTTTTATAGACAGTGATAAGTTGCTAAATGCTGTGCAATTGCAATCTTCGCGGGATTTTCAATGTCAGGCATTGCCTATCTAAGACAGCTAATCTTGTAAAACGAATCAGGATCGGGACGAGGTTGAACCCTTGTATTTTGAAGGGATCGAAAAGGCCCACCAACTGATTCGCAGTATCTCAGAACCGGACACGAGGGTCATCAATCCGGCCCAGTTCGCACCCGCTTCAGTTCCTAAGGACAAACCGAAACAGTTACTCCCTAAGATAAGTCTACCTCACTTCTCAGGCCAGGAATGTGAATGGTATTCCTTTTACGAACTTAACTGCTCCCTTATCCATGAAAACAAAGACATTCTCGATATCCACAAGTTCTATTACTTGCGTTCGTCCTTGGATGGCCAGGCCTTGGCCTTGGTTGAGTCACTTCCTTTGAGCGCAGACAACTACAACATCGCCTTTAATCTCCTTAAAGAGAGATATGCTAATGTACGTTTGTGTGTTGCTCGCCACATTCGCTGCCTGTTCAACTTACCAGTCGTAAAACCTAATGACGTCACCTCTTTAAGAGACCTGGTAGACTCCATGCAATTGCACGTTAGAGCGTTATATCAACTCAAGAAGCCAGCCCAAACTTGGGACATCGTCCTTATTCATCTAGCTACATCCAGATTCGATCTTTCGACGTTAAAGGCTTGGGAAATCGAACTCACTCACAAGGATGAGTATTCTTTCGAGCATCTCATCGCGTTTCTCAACAGCCGGTGCCAATTCCTTACAGCATTCTCATTTCAGTGCAAAAGAGTCGAAACTAGTCCTCTGTGTCACATCCTGGATAAAAAACTTGTCTCTTCAAATGGACATCAGCACCCATCTGTAGAGAAGAAGCAAACCCGTTCTGCTTCTTTCAACCGTCCAAGAGAACATATTAGGGCGCTGAACAAATCTTTAAAATGTACATTCTGTAAGGTTTCACACGCTTTGTACTTGTGTAAATCCTTTAAAGAATTGTCTGTTGACGACAGAAGGAAATTTGTGTCAAATAACAAATATTGTTTCAACTGCCTGTCACCTAAGCCTTCTGCTTCTAATTGTACGTCTTCCAACCTTTGTTTTCATTGCAAAAGACCGCATCATTCTTTATTGCACTTTCATGAGCAATCGAGGTCACTAGTACCTGCTTCTTCAAACTCCATGCAGACCAGCTCCGAACAAACTAATGCTTCTTCCTGCATTTCTAACGCCAGAACTTCTGACAGTGTGCAAGTCCTGTTGTCCACTGTACAATTCGAAATTCAGGATAGATTTGGAAATTGGTTTCGAACCCGCGGTCTTCTCGACCCCGCTTCAACTCACAACTTTGTTTCGCAATCATTAATCAAGAAACTAGGCCTACCAGTAAACTCTACTTCCATCAATGTATCCGGCATTGAAAATCTGAAAACTCAAGCTTTGCAGTCTTCAAAATTAAAAATTAGAGACATCTGTCAAAGAAACACCAATCTTAACTTAAACTGTTTCATTCTTAACAGTATTTGTAAAGACACCCCAAGTCACTCTGTCGACACTTCCGGTTTAAAGATTCCTTCGCATTTAAGGTTAGCTGATCCTCAGTTTAATAATCAAAGCCCCATTGTCCATTGATATAATTTTCAATGCCAATGTTTTCTGGAATTGCCTTCGTAAACAAACTCGTAAATTATCCTCAACTGTGGTCGCTAGAGACACTGATTTTGGTTGGGTTGTTACTGGTCATATCCAACGTTCCAGTCTTCAAACCAACTCACAATGCCATTTTGTTACCGCTGATATAAATTTCTTTTCTAAAAAAGAGAACACTTATGTTTCCGATCTCAGCACGATTCAAAGCAGTTTGTCGAAACAATGTCTTCGTGTTAGTAACCACGCTACTGCCGTAAGCTACTCCATGTGCTTTGTTTCATTCTCGAACAAAATGGCAGTTCAAGTTCGCCTCGCCTTGTGTCGCTTGGTTTATTGTCTTTTGTCATTTTTTGTAGCCGGTAATTGGAAAAACCTTTTATCGAAAACAATCTTCTCTTTGCGTAAAACCATGGCTATCAGTCATCATCACTTTGCTGTAAGCTGTGTTTCACTTCTCTCGCTGTACAGTAGGATGGCGACGGCCGCCTCCTTCCTACTTCCTCACACGCGGAAGCAGCATTTGAAGCCGCCTGATAATCTGCGTTTTCAAACTTCAAGAATAACAATTCTTACCCCTAATTTCTCTCGCAACCTCCCAGCGTTTCTCCGCTGTTTAGGAAAATTAAGCTTTTTTCTTTGGGCAATCGTTGGATTCCGTAATCCTCAAAATTATTTTTCATTAATTACTTGCTTCGTTTCATATGTCCTTATATTGGTTTTACATGTCCAAACCACTTATGACTGCATGACGTGTAAATTGAAGTTCCGCTTTAAGTCTCGGCTGATTGCACTTGTTTTGTTTATTTATTTATTTTGAACTGCTTGTTTGTCAATCTTGTGTGTATACAAACTCGGGTAAAGCCAAGCTGCCGTTTACTTCCTCTATATGTGACAAAGGTCAAGACGAGTTCTCCTTATCTCAACTTGGGCTCTCAGCCAACTATTGTCATGCGGGTTGCTACCTTAATTCAGGAAGTCGTTCACCTCCTTACCAAGACAAACGTGTTCTGGTCAAGGACCTTTCCAGCTATTCATACTCGTTATCTCGCTGTACTATGAGGGTCAAGGATTTGTTTATTTACTTTCCTCACTCGCTCACACTTGCACGATATGGTTGTTTTGATCCTCGTTTCACAACATCGTTACATATTTTTTCTGCGCACATGTATTGCAACTATTTCGCACCTTTGTGGTTTGTTGTTAAACAAACTTGTTTTTTTTCGTCGTTATATTCGATGTACCTTCATATATATTCTTGTTACGTCACGTTTCTTGCTTATTTAAGTACTTTTCTAGTTAACCCTTTTGGTTCGCATTATAACTTAAGGCCATTGTTTATGGCTACTAGATTGTTGTTACTTATGGAGTTCTTGCTTTCTACTCGCATAGTTTCTTTGCTTATTTGGTATATTATTAGTTTTAATCAATGTACTTGCTCCTACATGCTTTGTTTACATTTGTTAATGCTCTCTTCGCATTTTGTCGCGATCCTCATTGACGCTTTATTTCTCGCAGCATCTAGCTACTTTATGATTGACGGCGTTGTTAATTCGCGCCCGTCGCCCCCGCATTCTAATAACCCTGATAACTTGCTTCCACTTACACCTGGTCAGTTCCTCATAGGTGCCTCCCCTTTTTCCCTTTCTCCCTCTAGCATAGATCTTTGGCGAAATGATCGATTGTTACCCAGGAGGGAATGGAAGAGTCAGGGAGAGGAGGATCTTGATAACAAATGGGTATATTGTAAGACCTCTTTCATATTGTGATCTTGTTCCTTGTTGGTGTTTGTCGTTCCCCAAATTGGTGTATTTTTGGAAATACACGGAAAGGCAGAATTAGTTTCTGCTGCTCTCCATTACTTCATATTAACTCATTTATTTACATTTCCTTTCCGCATACACAAACATCGAACTATTACTTTTTGTTTTCCCCGTGCAGTTGTTCATTTTTCTTGTAAGTTTGTTTCAAAAGCGCACATTTTTCTGAACCAGTTTCGCAGCGTTTCATCGCCGCCGTCTGAACTTCCATTGCCTCAAGTTACGAAGACTTCGTCTTCAATCCGCCAGGCGCCGCATTCTTCGTCAGGCGACTACTCTGCGAAGAAGCTTTACTTTCATCAGATATTTTGTTTTTGTTATATTTCTCATGCTTGTATAACTTCTTTTGTTTCTCTCCTCTATCCTCTCTCCTCCCTTCCCCACTCTTTTCCTTCCTTGGTCCGTCCGCGCTTCGTTGAGCTGGTCTCACTTGTGCTTCAGTCGTCAAGACCTCCAGTTGGAGCCTAACTAGGGCTAGTCTCCTCTCCTGAGAGACAAACTTTTGAAACGGACGCCATGTCTAGATCTTAACTAACGGTCGCCTGGATCGCCTACCACAGAAATGAGCTAAGTACTATGTTCTACAACATGTTTAATCGCTTTTAATTAGCTATACGCTTTTAATACCGTTTTATAGACAGTGATAAGTTGCTAAATGCTGTGCAATTGCAATCTTCGCGGGATTTTTAATGTCAGGCTTTGTCTATCTAAGACAGCTAATCTTGTAAAACGAAGCAGCATTTCTTGTGCACGTTAACTGAGAATGAGCTCTCACACCGTGGGATTTTTATTAAACTAAATACTGTCTATAGAAAACTTAGCTCGTTCCACCGCTGGACTTTATTTACCCAATTCAACAGTTATGATTGTTCTGGAATTTTCTACGCTAAACAATTCATCCACAAGCTAAACCTTCTAGTATTTTCCAGTCACATATGGAAATACTTTTTCTAACCAAGGAATTTTCTTTATGAACAGCTATTCAACACCTAATTTGTCTTCCTTCGTGGGAATTCGTACGCTGCATTCAACTATAACATACACATTTTTCAACACAATATACTCTCTCAAACCAAAATGCAACTAGTTATTTTACACCATCGAAATAACTTTCCTTTCTATAAACATTCTGTGCTCCAATAGTGAACTTTTCAACCACGTTAATAGACTATAGTGGAACCAGGGCTCGTTCAACTTCTCATCCGCGCCTCGCCCATCCGAGAAAAATAAATAAGGCCAAGAACTTTCTCCAAAAGTTCCTATTTCCTCTTCCACAACCCCTCTTTACTAACAAATTAGGTTAATCCTTAAATTTATGTCTATTTCAATGAGGCCTCGCCAAACCATAGGCATCCTCCCAACTTTTCTCCATTTATAACTTATTCATTCTGTTTAAATATCAGCAGTTAGAAACTGCCTATTAATCTATTTTCTTTTCTTGCTAGTACAGGAATTGTTTATGTTCTAAGTACTTAGCTTTTCATTAATCTCGTTGATCCAGGTTTCACGAAAGGGTAACTTGCCCTATTTTTCCTCGTGATCCTGTTTAAACATAGAAGTTCTAGAAACTTCTTCTTAAATTTTCTCTTCAGGTTTCACAATAAGTGACCTGCCCTATTTGTATAAATCACAATCGTAATTACTGTTTGAATATAAGAAGTTATAGAAACTTCTATTTAATTTCTCTCTCTATTTGTTGTTGTTATAATTTCGATGCTGTTATTTGTTCATTCTTTTAAGATGCCCATATAGGAATTCTTAAGGTACACACATTGTACCTGACCTATTGTTTAACTTTGATTACGTTAATTATCTTCAAATTTTCAATTTGTTAATCTTCGCACCATTTTAAAATCTTATGCAGATTTTAGTGCTTATAAAAGGTTTCAAATCAAACAAGATGTTCAGTAAAGAACATATAGCCTACTTTCTCCTAAATGCATGGGTATTGTTATAACTCTTTGTCCTTTTCAAGGAGTATAATTGAATGTTGGTTGTAGTAGCTTGTTGAAATACAACGTGCTATACGGATATTAAACATGAATATGAGGTGCCCTTTGCTAGTGCTACCTCTGTAAAAAAATTCATTCAATTCGGTTTCACCGTGTTTGAATTGATCTGGGGAATGGATTTGCACACATACATGGCCGCTATTTGCAAACTATTGGGCTGATGACCTTGTAGTCAGTCATAAGATGCTTTCCACAAAAAGGCATGTTGTTGCAAAATCCGGTAGAGATCAAATTATTAGGATGGTCGAAATTTGATTTAAGCTTTTAACATTTGGGTGGCCGTCATTCCGTTTCCGTCAAGATGGCGGCGATATAAAACATGACACTGAGGTGCCTTTTGCTAGTGCTACCTCTGTACCAAATTTCGTTCAATTCGGTTTCACCGTGTTTGAATTGATAGGGGGAATCGATTTGCACACATACTTGGCCACCATCAGCAAACTATTGGGCTGATGATCTAGCAGTTTGGTCAGCATATGCTTCCCACATAAAGATTTGTTCTTGCAAAATTTGGTAGAGACTAGATAATTAGGTTGGTCGTAATTACATTTTAGCCTTTAACATTTGGGTGGCCGCGATTACGTTTCCGTCAAGATGGCGGTGATATAAAACATGACACTGAGGTGGCCTTTTCTAGTGCTACCTCTGTACCAAATTTCGTTCCATTCGGTTTCACCGTGTTCGAATTAATAGGGGGAATCGATTTTCACACAAAGATGGACGCCATCCGCAAAATATTAGGCTAATGACCTATTAGTTTGGTCAAAGGGTGCTCCCTCCATAATGGTATGTTGATGAAAAATTTGGTAGAGATCGGATGATTAGGTTAGTCGTAATTTGATTTAAGCTTTGAACATTTGTGTGGCCGCCATTACGTTTCCGTCAAGATGGCGGCGATATAAAACATGACAATGAGGAGCCCTTTGCTAGTGCTACCTCTGTACCAAATTTCATTCCATTCGGTTTCACCGTGTTCGAATTAATAGGGGTAATCGATTTTGACACAAAGATGGCCGCCATCCGCAAACTATTAGGCTAATGACCTATTAGATTTGTCAAAGGATGCTTCCTCCATAAGGGTATGTTGTTGCAAAATTTGGTAGAGATCGGATGATTAGGTTAGTCGTAATTTGATTTAAGCTTTGAACATTTGTGTGGCCGCCATTACGTTTCCGTCACGATGGCGGCGATATAAAACATGACACTGGGGTGCCCTTTGCTAGTACTACCTCTGTACCAAATTTCGTTCCATTCGGTTTCACCGTGTTCGAATTAATATGGGCAATCGATTTTCACACAAAGATGTCCGCCATCCGCAAACTATTAGGCTGATGACCTATTAGTTTGGTCAAAGGATGCTGCCCCCATAAAAGTATGTTTTTGCAAAATTTGGTAGTGATCGGATGATTAGATTAGTCGTAATTTGATTTAAGCTTTGAACATTTGTGTGGCCGCCATTACGTTTCCGTCAAGATGGCGGTGACATAAAACATGACACTGAGGTGCCCTTCGCTAGTTCTACCTCTGTACCAAATTTCATTCCATTCGGTTTCACCGTGTTCGAATTAATAGGGGTAATCGATTTTGACACAAAGATGGCCGCCATCCGCAAACTATTAGGCTAATGACCTATCAGATTTGTCAAAGGATGCTCCCTCCATAAAGGTATGTTGTTGCAAAATTTGGTAGAGATCGGATGATTAGGTTAGTCGTAATTTGATTTAAGCTTTGAACATTTGTGTGGCCGCCATTACGTTTCCGTCAAGATGGCGGCGATATAAAACATGACACTGGGGTGCCCTTTGCTAGTACTACCTCTGTACCAAATTTCGTTCCATTCGGTTTCACCGTGTTCGAATTAATAGGGGCAATCGATTTTCACACAAAGATGGCCGCCATCCACAAACTATTAGGTTGATGACCTATTAGTTTGGTCAAAGGATGCTGCCCCCATAAAGGTATGTTGTTACAAAATTTGGTAGAGATCGGATGATTAGGTTAGTCGTAATTTGATTTAAGCTTTGAACATTTGTGTGGCCGCCATTACGTTTCCGTCAAGATGGCGGCGATATAAAACATGACACTGAGGTGTCCTTTGCTAGTGCTACCTTTGTACCAAATTTCGTTCAATTTGCGCTCACCGTGTTCGAATTGATAGGGGGGGGGGACAGACATTCAGAATACACACTCACACACACACACAGACAGACACACTTTTTTTCGCCCTGTAGTGATCTCATAAGTTTACTTTCATTTTTTGCAATAATCGAAAGTAGGCTAAAAATTGTCAATTGCCTAGTGCAAACTTTAAATAATTTAGGAGGTCTGAGACCTCAATGGTTTAAAAAAATCAAATTATACATTTGTTTAATTGATCATATTGTACGCATTGTTAAATAAATCAAACTATATCCTTTTGCTTCATCATTTTCCATAAAATAACGATTAGGCAAGATCCTGTCTTCCCCGACTCTTCCTATAGGCTTACATTTAAAAAACTCACACATCAAATTAATAACGGTTCCACTATTTGTTGCATTTGAGCAAGAATTCTTAGTCACAAACTTATTAAAGTCGCTCTTAGCTTTTATGGCTAATTCTAATTGGCCAGTAAGACAAGTATAGCTAGCCTTGCCAGCTTCCTACTTGTTGAGACTCTCTCTATAACTTGTGGTTCGTTTACAAAATTTAAGTTTTTCTCATTGTCTAAACTTTTAGTCGGCGCATGCTGGGTAAAAGCTTAGGCATTCTTAAATGCAACTATTGGTGCTCTTACCAAAATTATTCCTAAGGGTATAATTGCTTTATCACTACCCTTCTTGGAAACATTCGGTCGCTCCTTAGAAATTCTACAATTTCAAGAACTAAAACATCACGGCTAATTCAAATTGTTTGCATTCTTCAAAATATTTGTTTAAAACAAACTCCTTTGAAGGGATACATAGTAAACTCATCATTTCTTTCTTTGCCAGACCACCACCCTTCCACATAGTAGTCAAATCTTGGCATGGAAGGGAAGGTATTATCAACTCTCGCCGGCAAATAGCCCAAGCTCCAGCCGCATTTCCCGTTAGCTACGTCCAGGTCCATACCCACTTTAGGTGTTTCACGGGCTTTGCGGTGACACTCGTCTCTAAACATTGTCTTTGTTTGGTGTTGGACTCTCGTCCTATTATCCACACTTGTTCCTTAGTCCGAAACCCACTTACCTTTACTTCTCTCTTCATCTTCCCTTGTGGGTAAGGTTAATTCCTAGCAAAAACCTACCCAAGACATATGTCCTTTCGGTTGCTGCCGGTGGCTAAAAATGATATTCCACGTAAAGCAAGATTTGATACATTAAAACAAATAACAGTACACACAATCTGCCCATAAACCGAATATCTTGAGAATGTTTCATATTATGAATTACAGAACCGGCACATGTAAGTAATAATGCCTAAATAAATCGTGTGATAGTAAATGAAAAAATTAGCTTAGGGAATCCTATTGCCAAAATTCTTATTATTAATCCCAATTTTCTTAATATAGAAAGAGTTCTGCCGTACCAACGGTACATATGTCTACGGTGTGCCAGACAGATAAATGGCCTACGATAGTAATGGAAGCAGTTACAGAGTCCTTAATATACACATTCATAAGTCACTCCAACCTCATTCAGATTAGTTCAGGTACAACGATAGCCTTTTCAAAACCTCAATTGCATAATTAAGATAACAGATAGTGCGCAGGCTGGCATGTGTACGACATGAGGGATATTAGTTTGCCGCGTCATTAGCGGTGTGGAGGACACAGTGTCAACATCGTAGTGAGAATTGTCAACACCAGGATATGTGAACATTATAGGGTATGACAAAACATGATAATTAATCTATTAGTGTTACAGTGTATTATACTATTGCACTACAATAGTGAATTTATATGATTGAAAATGTAAAATTTCAATGAAGTGATGAGTATCTGATGATGGCCACTTGAGGGCCGAAACACGTAATCCTCAATTGTCCCATTTAATTGTGAATATTAACTAATACATGTATTTCCTTCCAGGAGTGTATTTATATGTTGGTATCTTGTACCCCGCCCATTCATGTGGCACAATCGTGTTGACTGACTGAAAAGCTACTAAAAGGCAATTAAACAGATTGCCTCAAATACAAGGAGTGATAGAGATGAAACGATTAGCTCAGGACAGGAAGACATGGACCGCTGGATAAAACAAATCAACTGAAGACGCAGACAACAACAACTACTCAAATCCATATTGGTTGGTTGGTTCTTAAGTTTAGGGGCTGCGACAACGCGGTCATGTAGCCCCGTGTACTTTGGTTGTGTGTAGGATCTGTCTGATAACCGGTGTTAATTGTGATGACTGTATTAGTGTGTGTATCTGTTTTAATTCAAGTAAGGACTGCAGACGATCAATTTTCAAGTAGTTCCTACCTTTGCCGCCAAACGCCACCGTCAACGACTACTAGTTCAGAACTTAGCTACCAGACGTCACCGCAGTCGGCTCTTGGCAACGAACGTAGGAACCTGAGAGACCGTTGTTTACATTCTTAACCTATACAATTTAGCTTCACACAGGTGTAATTAGTGGAAGGTTCTTTAGCATGCCATAAATCTATGATATGGGACCGCCGGCTTTACTTCCCCTCCGAAGGAAGGCACACTGAGAGATTTTAACGCTCTTAAAAATCCGACGACTTCGGCCGGATTTGAACCCGCAATCTTGGGCATAGAAGCTCAGCATGCTACCGACTACGTCACCGAAGCCGCCTAATCCATATTAGATGTCAACGTTTCGTTTCTTATCTTTGGTTTCCTAGACGAAACACGCAGAGTCAGTTATGCACCAAAATCCATGAATTATTTAGATATCTGGTTACACAGTAGCTTATGACACTGATATGTAGTAGCGTAAAGAGAACAAAAGGATTCTCTACCCGAGATGAGATTCCGTGAGATTACAACGGTATTGCTCTCTTCTCTTCGTTTCTTTGTACAAAGCCGACGTCCTGAATAACTTTGTCATTAAGAATTTATTACCAAGCTGCGGTGGAATCTATCCGAGAGCCAATTAAATGAGAGAAGAGAAGCAGGGAGATATATAATTAAAACAGAAGGTGAACGAGGAAACTTGTACAGGTCGATAGAAAATGAAAACAGAAAGAAGTATCATGACATCCTGACCCCCAACTTCTGGCGTTGTCAAATAAGAAATGATACACAGATGTATAGGGCAGTATGGAACACTATATAGTCCACGACACTTTAAATAAATTACTAACAATGTAACCTTACAATTTGTTCCCCATCACTACAAACATGGTCATCTATAGTTAGGATTACTTTAAATAAGTTAGTAACAATGTAACCTTACAATTTATCCCCCATCACTACAAACATGGTAATCTATAGTTAGGATTACTTTAAATAAGTTAGTAACAATGTAACCTTACAATTTATCCCCCATCACTACAAACATGGTCATCTATAGTTAGGATTACTTTAAATAAGTTAGTAACAATGTAACCTTACAATTTATCCCCCATCACTACAAACATGGTCATCTATAATTAGGATTACTTTAAATAAGTTAGTAACAATGTAACCTTACAATTTATCCCCCATCACTACAAACATGGTAATCTATAGTTAGGATTACTTTAAATAAGTTAGTAACAATGTAACCTTACAATTTATCCCCCATCACTACAAACATGGTCATCTATAGTTAGGATTACTTTAAATAAGTTAGTAACAATGTAACCTTTCAATTTATCCCCCATCACTACAAACATGGTCATCTATAGTTAGGATTACTTTAAATAAGTTAGTAACAATGTAACCTTACAATTTATCCCCCATCACTACAAACATGGTCATCTATAGTTAGGATTACTTTAAATAAGTTAGTAACAATGTAACCTTACAATTTATCCCCCATCACTACAAACATGGTAATCTATAGTTAGGATTACTTTAAATAAGTTAGTAACAATGTAACCTTACAATTTGTTCCCCATCACTACAAACATGGTAACCTATAGTTAGGATTACTTTAAATACGTTAGTATCAATGTAACCTTACAATTTATCCCCCATCACTACAAACATGGTCATCTATAGTTAGGATTACTTTAAATAAGTTAGTAACAATGTAACCTTACAATTTATCCCCATCACTACAAACATGGTCATCTATAGTTAGGATTACTTTAAATAAGTTAGTAAAAATGTAACCTTACAATTTATCCCCCATCACTACAAACATGGTCATCTATAGTTAGGATTACTTTAAATAAGTTAGTAACAATGTAACCTTACAATTTATCCCCATCACTACAAACATGGTCATCTATAGTTAGGATTACTTTAAATAAATTAGTAACAATGTAACCTTACAATTTATCCCCCATCACTACAAACATGGTCATCTATAGTCCGTGTCACATTTCATAGGTTACTAGCAATGTAATCTTGCTATTTGTCCCCTATCACTACAAACATGGTAATCTATAGTTAGGATTACTTTAAATAAGTTAGTAACAATGTAACCTTACCATTTATCCCCCATCACTACAAACATGGTCATCTATAGTCCGTGTCACATTTCATAAGTTACTAGCAATGTAATCTTGCTATTTGTCCCCTATCACTACAAAAAAAGGTAATCTATAGTTAGGATTACTTTAAATAAGTTAGTAACAATGTAACCTTACCATTTATCCCCCATCACTACAAACATGGTCATCTATAGTCCGTGTCACATTTCATAAGTTACTAGCAATGTAATCTTGCTATTTGTCCCCTATCACTACAAAAATGGCAATATTTAGTCCGTATCACATTAAATAAGTCACCAAAAATGTAATAGTATCGTTTGCCCCCCATCACTACAAACATGTTGATCTATAGTCCGTGTCACATTAAATAAGTTACTATGTAACCTTACGATTTGTCCCCCATCACTACAAACATGGTAAGTAAGTTACCAACAATGTAACCTTATCATTTGTTCCCCATCACTGCAAACATAGTCCGCGTCTCCCTAAACACTTGCTTAAATAACGTCACTATACCATGCAGTCTTTGCTACAAGTTTTCACGTCTTTTAGCGCTGTATGACCCGGAGAATTTAATGTTCCCGGCTGTCAAGTAATACCCCACCATCTTGTATCTAACTGTAGGCAGTATTTTAAAAAATCCCAAAATGAACATGACATTATAACATTAGCAATTACCTCCTCCTATTGTACAGCAACTTTGAGGATTAGGCCTAGTAGGGTGTATGGCAATCTGGAGCTCAGATGACCTCTTGTAGGTGATGTGGTATTCTTCTGATTGTATTGTATGTCTACCCCTTATTATTCCCGTTTTCCAACGGGGTCGGGGATGAGATGCGATGGAAGTCTTAGTGGCGATGGTTTTTACGGCCGGATGCCCTTCCTGATGCCAACCTCATGAGAGGAGTTAATGAGAGATGAAATGAATGATGGTGAATGAAACTGGGCAAGGATGTGGAAGGAATCGGCCGTGGCCTGTCAGAAGGTACCGTCCCAGCATTTGCCTGGTGTTGAAAATGGGAAAATGTGGTATTCTTCTGATGATTCTGGTTATATCCTGTTGAGGAATACATTCCCTTTCTCCCTGTAAGTGTTCCCGAAGCTCATTTAGTGTTTGCGGAACAAACATTCTTTCAGAAACTTGCTTCATTAATATATCCTAATAGTGTTCTATAGGATTGCTGTCACACTTGCCAATCCATAACATTACCATCGATATATTGGATATTTTTTAAACAAAAAATTCTAGTGTGCCAGTTTCTTTTTGGAGTGTGTATAATTGTAGCGACGTTTTTGCCTCAAGTACAATGTCAATACTAGGACTAACGTTGCTTGCTCTATACAACAAGAATTGTCCCCGAATATATTCAACTTCGGAGGAAAATAGATACTGATGAGCCACAGTAGAAGTGTACCGGGTGATTCAACGGCCCCTTCCAATATCGGTTGCTGCAACCCAACTAACGTTATCAGGAAGGTCGATATTTCTTTGTCTGCATCCCATATAGCCCAGTCCGGTCTGAACCCTGGCAGCGACTGGTTCGCTGCGCTTTGCTTCGTTGTGAGTGACGTATTCGAGTGTCTTACTTTCAAGTCTTTTCAAGTACAGTAAAAATGGCAACCAACAGTATTAGGAAAAAAACTATGAAATGTGCTTTCCCCGACAAGGCCAATAAACCAGGCCCTGCAGAAATACATGAGTGGATTCAGTACACCCTAAAACTCAACGTGGACCAATTAGAAGCCATTCAACTAGACAATCTGGAAACTGCTGTTTTCATCAAGTTCACCAGCAAACTACTGATTGAGAAGGTCCTCAACAGTACCAACGGAAAATTCCAGGTACGGAAATTTAATGGCTCTATATCTGAGGTAATTATAACTTGTGCGGATGTTGACAGCAAACTAATCCGAATTATGAACCTTCCCATTGAACAGCCGAATGACCGGATAATGTCGTACTTTAGTGGGTACGGGAAAGTTCGTGAAATTAGAAACGAACGATGGTCAGCTACCTACCTATTCAATATTTTGAGTGGTATTCGGGCTATGCGGATTGAACTAAAAACTGCAATTCCACCCATTATTTCTATCGATGGCTACAAAGCACAGGTGGTGTATGATGGACATCCTCGATGATGCTTTTATTGCAATGCCACTGATCACTTTAGACAGGAATGCCCAGTGAGGCGCGGTGAAACTGAAAACAAAACCGGCCCTAAGCTTCTCAGTGAAATTGTAGCCAACAAGGACAGTGACATTGTCTCGCCTGCCTTATCGGCACCTTGTTCATCTAACGTCAGTATTTCTCCCGAACAACTTGCCCCACTTGATACGTCAGCTGTAGCACAAGACACGATGGACGTGTCGCCTTTTCACTCCACCGCCTTATCGCCGCAATCAGCTGGGCCATTGCCCTCCACTAGTAAACAACAACATACTCCCACATTACAACAGGAACTCCACGGGCAGCCAGCGTTGCCAGGTTCGTCTGATACTAGCCAATACACCAATGGCAGTCTAGGTAGGACGGCCAATTCTCTAGTTCCTAAAACTGACCAGAAACCTGACATTAGCACTGCCAGCCCTGATGCGGTCACAGAAGGCGTGACCTCAGGAGACAAAGCTACCAGTATGCCACCCTCAAACCAGTCCATAGTTATTTGTGAACCACAGACCGCTGGTATACGATGGTCGGATGAAATAGAAGATGACCCCTCCAGACACATGGATACAGAAGAGACGGGGTCACGGGAACAGGGGATCATGGACAACAAGGAACTAACTCCTAAAGAACAGGCACCTTTGAAAACCTCCTCCGAAGCTAAAACAATCCGGGCGTCAAAAGAGGGAACTCACAAGCCTTATGCGGGTGTCAGGGACCCCCGACTACAAGGCGGGAAGTCGAGCGACAAGTGTTAAAGACCACCCCATCTCCATCTTGTTTATTTCGGTAAAAAACATGTCTATCTATCTGACGATGTTGTTGACATACACGCTAATGACACTCAATGTAATTTGCATTCAAACTGCTAGTAAACAGTCGCTCTTACGCAACCTCATACAAGACCAAGGTGTGGATATTGTTCTGTTGCAAGAAGTGGCTACTGAAGACCTCCTTACCATCTCTGGCTACGATAAAATAGTTAATGTCAATGAGCACAAACGTGGTACAGCTATCTACATTAAGGACCATATACCATATGCGGATCCAGTCCAGTTAGTCAACTCACGTGGAATCAGTATCCGTATTCGAGATCTTTTGATTGTCAATGTATATGCTCCCTCTGGCTCGCAGGCCAGGATACAACGCCGGCTCTTTTATACCACAGATATTCTCCCACTGCTCCATAATCATACCGGCAATATAATCCTCGGTAGGGATTTTAACGCAGTGCTATCGCCCAAAGACCAAAGTGGACAATTTCATGGCTGCCCTTCGCTATCTGCGTTAATACAAGGGTTACGCTTAAAAGACACATGGGAACTCAAGCCGTCGGGGTCAGCCGGTTACACGTACTACTACCATAATGGTGCTTCTCGACTGGATAGAATATATGTCAGCGGGGAATTGAAAGAACACGTGAGAGAAACAGATGTATGCCCGGTGGAGTTTTCAAACCATTGTGCGTATCTGTGCAAGATTCGCCAACCAGAATTGGGACCTCGCCGTGGGAAAGGAACATGGAGGTTAAATGATTCTATTCTGACACACTTGGACATGAAAGATAGCTTTGCCACTGAATGGCATAACTGGAAACGCCACATTCACCGGTTTCAAGATACTCTTGAGTGGTGGTTGAAGTATGCGAAACCCAGAGCTGTTAGGTTATTGAAGGCCTACAGTGCCGAGAGAAGACGCCACATCCATCAGACGACAGATTTCTGCTATAAATGTTTACGACAGTTATACAATGAAGACCCTACCAACCCTAATACATATCGCCGAATAAAGAAAATCCGAGAGCAGCTCCTCACGCTGCAGCGCAAAGCATTGGAAGGACTCAAACTTCAAGCACAAGATCATCAACATCTGGCATCAGAGGCACCCTCCGTTTATCATTTTATACGGGCGTGCCACAAAGGCCGTCAGAAGTACATCAACCGCATTATGACACCTGAGGGACAAATGGTGACTAGTCTTACCTTAATCACAGAAACGGTAGAGAAATTCTTTCAGTCCTTGTACACAGACGACGCCCCAATCCCACTTCACCACCAGCATCCGTTCTTCGATGGTGTACGAAGAAGACTTTTGCACAGAGAACAAGAGTGCTTGACCCAGGACATCACCGCCGAAGAAATATATACCTCCATACTCCACAGTGCGCCGAACAAGAGTCCTGGTCCTGATGGCCTGGGGAGAGCTTTCTACATGACGTTTTGGACCACCATTCGCGATGAACTTACAGCCGTAGTGAATGATGCTTGTCGTCCTGGACGAAATATCGACACCCTGAAAGATGGCCTGGTGGTATTAGTCCCAAAAATTACACAACCAACACAGCTCAGGGACTTTCGCCCACTGACGCTTTTAAACTTTGACTACAAGATCTTCACGAAATGTATGAAAACGAGACTTCAGGCCTTTATGGAGGAAGCCACATCTCGCCACCAATCGGGTGGGGTACCAGGCAGGTGCATTGTCAACACTACATGTGCTATTCGCGATGTCATTAGTGAGTCGCTGGTCGGCAATAAGAAGAAACTGTTATTATCACTGGATTTTGACCATGCCTTTGATAGGGTAAACCATAAATACATCCTTGCGACCCTTCAAGCTGTTGGCTTTGATATGCGGTTTATTGCCCTCGAGAGCAAAATTCTTCATGGTGGATCTTCAAAAGTGAGTGTAAATGGGTATTTCACACGGCCGCTCCTCATCCATCGTGGAGTCAGGCAAGGGTGTCCGATGTCCATGCTTCTTTTTGTTCTATCCCTGGAACCCCTTCTTTGTAATCTCCATACATCTTTCAATGGCACGGAGATCAGTATTTTTGCATATGCGGATGATGACCTCCATGGGGTGGATCGAACCGGTGACATGCAGCAATTGTTTACGGACCTTGATGAGTACGGGAGATATTCTGGTGCGCGGCTGAACCGACGAAAAACAAAGGCGATGTGGATTGGGAAATTGGACCGCGTCCAAGGGGTTCTCCCGGCGTGGGTAACGATCGCCTCAGAACTCAAAATATTGGGCATATCTTTCTTGAATAGTGTACACCAAATGATTAAAAAGAACTGGGACGTTGCCCTACATTCTGTGCGTGGTGCCTTGCAACAAGTGCGGTACCGCTCCTTCCTCTTACACCAACGAACAATGTACGTGAATATGTTCAGCTTTAGTATAATATGGTATCTCAGTCAAATTCTTCCTATGCCAAGAATGGTGGGTACACGTATTGTTTCCGCCGTCGGATGGTTTATTTGGCAAGGAGCTCTATTACGTCTTTCCCGCAGCACATTAACATTGCATAAATCCCAGGGAGGTCTGGGACTCTTCGACGTTGAAAAGAAAGCTAGAACCTTATTCCTCAAACGACACCTGCAACTGCTTACAGGCTTCGGGACCGATGAGTCACATAACTTCCTACGGAGATGGTGTAGTCCCCATGACTGTTCGAACCCACCAGCTTATTATGATATCAATCATCATGCTCCTCATGTCCGGTATCTGAGAGTTGAACTAAGCTACGTGCCACAAGACGTCATCAGGTCTATCTCAACGAAAAAGCTGTATCGTTCTATCATGGCACAACAGTATGTTGCCCCCAGAATTATGCAATCCGCATTGATCGTCAACTGGAATCGAGTCTGGAGGAATGTCTCCAATCGCATTCTTCCCAGTGCAGCGAAGGAAAGTTGGTATAAAGTAATCCATGACCTTATACCAACAAGCAGCCGACTCCATCGCATTCACATGGTGGAGAACGCCTTATGCACTTCATGTTCCCATCAGGATACAATCCTGCACCGATTTACGCAGTGTGATCCGATTCGATCGACCTGGAACCGCTTCACCCGGGTCCTGAATAGCTTCATGAACTGTCCTACTACCTCCATCACTCCTGAAAGGGTGATCCGCCCAACATTTAGTCTGCAACCGCCCCAACTGAACAGTGCGGTAGTGTTACTCCTTGGTTGCTATGTGCACTGTGTGCTGAAAACTACGGGGCCATATACAGAACTCGAAATGCTGTCCGAGGTAAGTGAGTGTGTCCTCACGAGCCTTCGCTGTACTACAAGAACTCGCCGGCTGGGGGACTATGCCCAGCAGCTCACCCGCATCATGTGAGTGTTTTGTGCTTTGTGATAGTGATTGAACATTGAACATTAAGTAGACTAGTATAACTGTGATAAACTCATCAATATCCATGATTGTTATTCATCTACCACCTCACAATCACCTATGTACCTTAAATATATGAAGACAATAAACAAGTTTCCTTAAAAAAAAAATATAGTACTACCCCTTAATAATCCCTTTTACAACGGGGTTGGGGATGAGATGCGATGAAATTCTATGTGGCGGATGGTTTTTAGGGCTGGATGCCCTTTCTGACGTCAACCTCCTGAGAGGAGTTAATGAGAGATGAAATGAATGATGATGAATGAAACTGGGCAAGTTCAACTTCCAGATGCCACTGTCACCCAGCGGCGAACGTTAGAAATTGATTGAGCGTTTCTAACCGAATAACCTACAAATTTAGCTACACACTACCAATTGTAGTGGTAGGTTCTTTTCATGCCAAAAATCTATGACATGTGCCCGCCAGCTTTACTTCTTCTCCAAAGGAAGGCATACTGAAGGATTTTAACGCTCTTAAAAATTCGACGATCTTGGGCATAGCATGCTACCGACTACGCCACGGAAGCCGACTGACTACAGACTAATACAAGGGAAAAAAGTGTTCAGTATCGTTTGCGGTGCATCAGTATCATACGAGGCAGAGAAATGTGGTCAGGAGAACTCCTAAACATACGCAGTTCTCCTGGTAAGCACGCAATTTGCCTAACAGTAGTGACCAAACAGTAGGATATCTTAAGGGGAGTCTTCACTCTCGTTTACGGGTCGGCGGCAAACTTCTATGAAGAGGTATCCAAAAACTTGTGCCACGCTATGACAAATGCCTGCAAAAGTTCGGCAGTTATGTGAAAAGGTAGTTTAAGAGGTGTAGAATGTTGTGCAATAAATATTTTTTCTGTATCTGTACACAATTTAATTTAATTACCAAACGGAGCTTACTTTCTGGACGTGCCTCGTATAATATACAGTTGACTAATGACTCATACATGATTTGTAATGAATCTGCTAATTTTGGAACCGTCTCATTGAAAGGCTCGGGCACAATATATCATCTAGTTATTTTTAACAATTAGCCTATAAGTTGGCAACTATGGCCCACCCATAACCCAATAACGATCTCATAGCCTACGATTCAATCATTTTTGTGCAATATGTGAAAGGTAGGATAATAATAATAAGAAGACAAACACAATATTAAACTTACGTATCAGTTTATCGTGTTATTCAGACTCTTGTTGTTGCAAATGTTACAAATACAATATAAACATTATTTATACAAATAAAAAAGAACAATTTCAACACTTTCAGTGTACCTTCAAAAAATATCAATCCTTCAAAACCATTTCTATGTCCTTTAACTTGGTGATCACTTCTAGCAAAGATACAGCACATTTCCATTTCAAAGCATATACAATATACAATGGTTCGAATAGTAACACACAACAATGCCTTAAAAACAAGAGATCAGTGAGAATAAAATTATGTATCTTTTAGCTATTTTCAGAACAAGATCCAAGTTTCTCGAGACATTTCTCCGATCGTGATATAAAGTTCAATACACGCTGTCCATATAACTCTGATTTTGTTGGTAGTGCTCATGATAATTACGAGTTCTTCAACCTAATGGCGGCATTGGCCACTAAAGAATATCTTGATTGTTCTCAACGGATTAAAGTTTCCCACGTATTTCTCGAACAGATGTCTCAACATTACGGCTCAGAAAGTTGCATGTTGATCATATTTCTATTTGAGTCAATGTCGAAGAAATATTTAGTATTCTCCAAAATTCTGACATCGAAGATTTTTCCAGTGAGAATGCTGATTATGACAATGATTTTCCTGCAAATTACTAGTTATAGCAGTTTAACAGCATTCCTTTGGGGTTATATGTCACAAAGGAACGATGGAACAGCACGAGTGTTCTTTCGCAGAATCGGCCTTCACAGTAGTTCGGTTCGGTTTAACGTCTCCTAGCAGAAATCCATACATAGTCCAGAACACCAGAACCCGTAACATAACACATCAACTATCTTCCATAGTACTCTTTATAAAAGAGTTCATCCAGTCATCGCGGCACATCCCAACATTCCCTTGCAAATTTCATTTGACTTTGATCTTCTACCTACAAAGAAATGGCCTGATTCCTATTTAGTCTTCCCATGTGAATATAAACATTCAGATGCGCCATATTTATTCTGTGATTCGAACTTCTACCACGAGAGAGAGACCTGATCGTCTTTATGTCATTTAATTGCGTCCAAAGCCTGAATTAGTGCACGGTGTTCCTTCCCGCACACTTGTTTGCTGCTTGTGTCACAGGATCCACTACTGATGCCTCACCTATTACAATCTATCACTTAACATAGAATAATACATGGTACAATCTGAAAGGTTATGATATCTGGTTAACGGCAATACATTTTAATATTATTTCATTTCTGTTTAGGTTGCTATCTAAACTACAATGGGTCAATACTTTTTCGAGATTCTTCATATTGTCGGAAATACATATCAGAATATATAAATTTCCAATAAGACAAATGATTACAGTCTTCATTATTCACATAATTTGTTTCTAATAAACTGGTAAATGAAGTAAGCCATAATAGCATTTAAGTAAATAAAAATATACGCTTGCTTACATGAATTGGTTGACTAAATTGCAATATGATCTCAGAAATTCTAACGATCAACTGAATTAATAAGAATAAACTACGAATTAAACGAAGCAGTTAATAGAATTAACATTTTAAAAGAATTCCCGAATACAACAGAGTAAACTAAGGAAGACGTCAGTATATTTGGTTACCATATCAACAGATCAATCTCGAATATCGATAATCGATTGTTTAAAGACACTGTCGCTTCCTCGAAGAACCCTTTTTTGTTGGAAATAGCCTACTGTAGTTTACGTTGCTATAAGAACAGGCAACTATCAAATACCGATAATCGATTCTTTATCGAACCCTTCTCTTAATGGAAATACCATAGCAACAGGCAACTCTCGAATAGCGATAATCGACAGTTCATTAAAGAACCGTTCGCATGTTGGAAACAGCAACGGGCAACTCTCAAATATCAATAATCGACTCTTTAGCGACAGTGGCGCTTTCTTTTATTGGAAATACTGAACAATTTGGTGTGTGTTACTATTCCATCCTACTAAATACATCTTCAACAAGCATTATAGTACACTCCATGATTATACATTATAATTCTTTATTAAAACAATATGTCATTAGCATAATGACTATCTTTTATGGCTAATATTTACAAAGCATTCTATCACTATTCCTTTTTTAAAATTGGCGAGTAGGAAAGAAGGCTTCAAAAAAGAGAAAGAAAAAATGGATCAAAGACAAAACATGTCAGTCTCTTGCGATCTATATATAATAAGCATTTCCAAATTAAAATTCATAATAGAGCCAACCAAATTTGAGCATATCTAATGCAACGTAATTCAACGCACTTTTATATATGCAGTACATATAAAACGTGTCAATGTTAATATACTTTATACATTATGATAATATAGCTTCTATGAGAGAAAATTCTATAATATTGTTCCTTTTTACAGTTACTCTGTGCCTCTAACGCTTGTAATATTTAATGTTATATCTTATATTTTTATATTAATGTTATTTATCATTATTACAATGATAGAAAAAATGTCATTTACATCGTCGTCATCTTCATTTGAATAACCATCGTGCTACAAGAAAAGTATCAACTATTAATATTGTCATGTGCACTAGTTATATAATAATAATAATTAAATATCAATATAATATTGTATTAAAATGCGTTCTATAATGTTTATTTAAATAAGATCTTACTTTTTATTATTACGTACTGATTATTTACGGTACAGTGGTTCTCGAAGTGATTATGTTTTATTATGCCTTCTGCATAAAATATTTGATTCAATAATAATAATAATAATAATAACTATAATAATACCGTAAAGAATCGTTAGAAAATGGCGGGAGAATGTTCTGCAGGAGCTTGGTCCTGCCAATTGACTGCCTAGCTTTCGCAGATGATCTAGCAATCTTTTCTGATTCCCTAGACACAGTCGCAAAACAAGTCAACCAACTCAGAATACAAGCGGCAAATGCAGGCTTACTGATTTGTTTTGAGAAGACCGAATTTATAACTAATATTAACCCTGCAGTCAAAGAATTAAATGTTGAACATGAAATGATCCGTCAGGCAAAAAATATTAAGTACCTAGCGTAGTAGATCGAGCCCAATATATCAGAGAAGGAAGCTTTCACATCAAGAATGAACAATATGGAAGTGGCCTACCAGCTAACGAACGGAGTGTACAACAAGCGACCAGTGTCCCGCAATGCCAAACTAAGAAACTATCGTACAGTTATCCGACCTGAGGCGCTGTGCGCAGCAGAATGCCTGGCTATGAATAGGAAGGGTCTGGTTGAGAAATTGGAAGCCAAGGAAAGAAAGATCCTGAGGAAGATCTTAGGGCCGTTGAGAGACGATGGTGAATACAGGAGACGGCATAACAATGAGCTGTACCATCATGCAGAAAGGATATCTCAAATAATTCGGAAGAGAAGGATTTGCAAGAAGTAGGGATCACCCACGCAGACATTATGGAACGTGATCTTTTGATGGAAAAGCTTGGAGCACAACCCCAATTCCAAGAAAAAGAGAAATTAAAAACCGGCAGGAAGTGATCTGATGAAAGAAGGGAGTTTCATAGGCAGCGAATGCGTGATCACTGGGCTAAGATCAAGGCCCAAAGACGGAAGCAGTTGAAATGCCGTGGTCCATAGCTGGCTTAAACGAAGAAAGAAGAATGCCGTCTCCTTGGAGAAATCATATTAGCATCGGGAATAGACAGTAGGACCAACGTATAAAGAGCCACCAAACTCCATAAGGCGTACAGACTAACTTGGAAAATTCCCCGGAAAACTTATGTTCCCACGAGAGAAAATAGAATGTGAATTAGGAGGAGAAAAGCAGACATCTATTCCTTGACTGACAGGTTCACTGATGCGGTACGGAATAGACGTCTGAAATTCTATGGCTAACCAAGCACAAATTCATGGCAAAAGCTAAAAAGAAAAGTGGTCCACAGAGCGCAAGATGCAACACAGAGCATTCGTTAAGAGATTTTGGGAGGATAAGAAGGCGAAAACTATCAGGCCAACTAACAAGTTCAAACGCGCTCTTTGAATGGGCATAACGATTAATAATAATAATAATAATAATAATATAATTAATATAATATGGCCTCGTGTGCCAGGTGTAAGCTTTGTTATTTGACGCCCAGATGTCAGCTTGCATGTCGAGGTCAGATATCTAAACATAATAATAATGCACGCTGTATTGGGATCGCACTATTATAGCTGACAAAACAACTCCTCATAATAGACCAGACATATCTTAAACTAACAAGAAGAATTTGATTGACATAGCTGTCCCGAATAACCATAATATCCGCCATAAATACAGAGAGATGATAGAGAAACATACTTCTCAAGTTATGGAACTAATGAGAATCCGGAGACAAAATAATGTGACGATCCATCCTTTGCTCCTTTCTCTCAATGGCCAGACACCTAAATCTTTTTCAGTAAATCTAGCCACACGAAATCTTCCCATATATACCCACAATATTGCACAAAATAGATAGAAAGAGAATTAATATATTCAAACTCTAAGATCACCTATGCAGGATGGGTGATAATAAGCTAATAACAAGTATACCAAAGAATGTTCTAAACCTAGTACTATTCATGAAAAAGTACAACAATACGCCAAGAGAATGAAGAAACAGAAAAAATGTCAGATACAATCAGGAAGAAGAGAGTTTGGTTCTTTTGTCACATAGGGAGGATGGATAATACCAGACTAAGTAAGCAAATGTTTAATCATGTTTACAAGAGTAAGAATGGTAACCAGTGGATATCGAGTATAAGGAAGGATATGGCAGAGATGGGAATAACAACAGACATAATAAATTTGAGAAATTTAACGCAACATTTCAAGGGTTTTCCTGAGAAAGTAAGGAAAGAGGACTGATGCTAGAAACTGGCGTCTATTGCACTCTATCGAAGCTCTGACGTCACACGTTTTTGGGTGTTCGGTATGTCACCACAATGTGCGCCTTCCAGAATTCCCCTGAGCCAAAAACGAAAAAAGGAAGTCAGCAAGTGCCAGATCCGGAAAGTACGGTGGTTATTCATGAACAGTTACGTGCCGCTTAGCCAAGAAGTTGCGCACACGGATCGCAGTGTGTGGGCGGAGCTTTGTCGTAGAGGAGACCCAACTTTCCATTACCATTGCAGGCGTACCAACATTGCATGCGTCTCCATCGTGTTTTTTTTTTCGAGTCTCTTCACACTCACTACTTTACACTGGCTTCAGCAGATTAAGTTAAGTCAACGTGCTTCAGTTCCGTGTGAACAACTCTAGGTGGCGCTTCTCCATTCATACGTGCATGTTACACCCTTGTGCAACACATTCATAAGAATAAATAAAATAAAATAATATAATATAATGTAAAACAACAAAATAAAATTAAAAAGAACAAAATACAAAAAACACAAATAAACAAATAAAACAAACTAATGAACAAATAAACAATTAAACAAATAAACAAATGAACAAATGAACAAATAAACAAATAAACAAACTAATGAACAAATAAACAAATGAACAAATGAACAAGTGAACAAACAATAAACAATAAACAATAAACAATGAACGATAAACAATAAACAATAAACAATAAACAATAAACAATAAACAATAAACAATAAACAATAAACAATAAACAATAAACAATAAACAATAAACAATAAACAATAAACAATAAACAATAAACAATAAACAATAAACAATACACAATAATCAATAAACAATAAACAATAAACAATTAACCATTAACAATAAACAATTAACAATTAACAATTAACAATTAACAATAAACAATAAACAATAAGCAATTAACAATAAACAATAAACAATAAACAATAAGCAATTAACAATTAACAATTAACAATAAACAATAAACAATAAACAATGAACAATGAACAATGAACAATGAACAATGAACAATAAACAATGAACAATGAACAATGAACAATAAACAATAAACAATAAACAATAAACAATGAACAATGAACAATGAACAATGAACAATGAACAATAAACAATAAACAATAAACAATAAACAATGAACAATGAACAATGAACAATGAACAATGAACAATGAACAATAAACAATAAACAATAAACAATGAACAATGAACAATAAACAATAAACAATAAACAATAAACAATAAACAATAAACAATAAACAATAAACAATAAACAATGAACAATGAACAATGAACAATGAACAATGAACAATGAACAATAAACAATGAACAATGAACAATAAACAATAAACAATGAAAAATGAACAATGAACAATGAACAATGAACAATGAACAATGAACAATGAACAATAAACAATAAACAATAAACAATAAACAATAAACAATAAACAATTAACAATTAACAATTAAAAATTAACAAAGCAAAAAATAGAACAAGAAATACAATTAACAAAAAATAAAAAATACAAAAATGAAAAATTAAATTTAAAATATTAAAAATAACAAATAAAATCGACTCAAAGAATCTCAAAATAAACTGGCTAGAAGAAACTAAGGCGGACCTGCAAGAAATAAATATCACAGATTACGTCATAGAAAATAATACAATAGTAAGCTATTTTATAGCACAAATTCATGGAGAAACCTAAAAAAAAACTGGTAGGAAGTGGTCCAGAGAACGCAAGATGCAACACAGTGCATTCATTAAGACATTTCGGGAGGATAAGAGGGCGAAGAAATACCTTACTTAAACAAATTCTAAACGACACCCAAGCGCAGAATTATAATTCAATGAAGGAAGCGGCAAAAGACAGGACGATCAAGACATGTTTTTATGGCAACTGACCAGTCTTACGACTGCAAATCAATGATGATGATGATGAAGAGGGCGAAAACCATCAGGTTAACTAACATGTTCAATGGGCATGGCGAAGATGAAGATGAAGAAGAAGAAGAAATGAATATTAAATTATACAAAGAAAAATAATGAGCTAAAATCGAATCCTTATCATGCAAAGTTATCTCTAATTTCTTCTTATTGATCCTTGATTATTCAAACTTCGAGAACCACTAATATATTACCATCCCATTATAGAAATGTCCTATTTAATTAGTTTATTATAAGTTTACTGTCATATTCCTTTTTCAATGTATTCATATGTACTTTTTAATTAAGGAACGTGATTATGTATAGCATTTATCTTTTTAATCCTAGAAATTATTTCCTATTAATTTCCTTCTAGAAGATTCTAATACAATACAAAAACTGACAATACGGAAGTCTTATATTGTAGCGTATACAAAAACATTGCTGTTTACCCAACCCAATACTATACACTCTTCTCATTATGTAGGCTCTACTCTCCAGTTCTCCAAATATAAATATGGCTTTCTATTTTATCTTCAGGTAGTACAAACTATTTAAGTACTAAATATACTTTTTATTACAGACAATCACTTCATAACGTAGTTCAGTGGTCATTGCTATGATAAAATTCTAATATATATTAGTAAATATCATCATCAATAGTATAATATTTCTGGAAGTATAATAGCATTCACAAAAAATAGTTAATTTCTATATTAAGCTGCATATAGGAACATAATTAATTGAAATCCACTTTATTTAATTAAATTAGCAACTGTACAATAATTTTAAATGAGGTAAGGTTCCCACTGAAATGAACCAAATTATCATCTCTTTAAAGACATAGACAGTATGCATTTTCTTCTAAAGTTTCACCAATAAGTACGGTTGCCATTTTCATAGTCATTTTCTGAACATCGTGGGTTTTAAAATAAATTGCATAACTTGAAATAAAAAATAGTGTCTAACTTAACTGTAAATAAAAGCAGTTAGGTCAATAGAATGGTTCATTTTCAATTTAAGGGGTATCCAATTTATTATAAAGCAAATGTGCATTTTTTTAGATCTTCTATCAACTATCGCAATTAATTTATTTACCTTTTTCCTTCACATACCTGTTAACATAAGTAGTTTTGATGTTCCTTACTAAATGTATTATTATATCACTATTATAGCATGAAATATAACATATTCTTTGAAAAAAAAATGCTAAATTTCAAATTAAAATATTTTTCATTAATTCATATTCAGTTTTTGAATGGGGACATACTTTTTCTCAAATTTAATACAAGACATTCCTAATTTAATGATATATAATTTGAGACCTTGTTGAGGTTCATAGATGAATTAGAACCTGTAAAGAAACAATCCTTAGTTGTTGAGTAAATTACGTTTGAAGTTTAGAATTATGATTAGACACGTGTGCCCTGGTCCAATTAAATACTTTTTCTGAGCATATTTATGCATTAAACGTGTGAAAATCATACATTTTCTGAAAAGTAGAAAAAATTATCATTCATCTGGAATTAAGAAAAGCAAGTGAAAATGGCAACCAAATTCGTCTGAGCCAATTAGAATATTGTTCAAAAATTGTGAAACCTAAAGCAGCTTCTGGTTACAGTTCTATATAGTTTTGTTTTTGTAATGATGACTGGCAATCTGCAATGTTTCATCCCAAATTCCATTCCTCTCGGTATTTTTCATATCTCTGGCTTTCAAATCAGTGGAAACCCTGTAAAAACGTAACTCTAATAATTTTCCTTTCAAACTTCAACACTTCAATAAAATTCATTAGCCTTAAAAGTTATATCATTAGTGTATTATAGGTTAGGTTGATGTAATCGTACTGGCACACAATTCAGTTCAAATTAGAGGTCTGCACGGTTTGAAATCACACCCAATTAGGTCATGAGGGAGATTTGAAAATAAAAACCCGCTTAACTTAATGAAATACAGTGCATTGTTCGAGAAAACGCTGAAGCGTCATCATTTGTTTTCCAAACCAACAAGATTTTTTTAAATTTGAATTTTTGTTACTTGATGTGTTTTAGTGTTTTCTAAAGTATTTCACTACCTATGGCATAATAATATCATTGAAGAGTCGATAACGAAAGGGATCTAAGTGCCAATTATTTCCGAAAATTGAATTTTTCATGAAAATATCTTTCAGTGCCAATGACCTAGAAAAGTTTCGTCCAACAGACCTCAGTTGTGATTGGCAGTAGTGCTGAAATGTAGCTCTAGATTTAAGTCAACTGGAGATCGCGAATAGGGTTTTCCTTGTCCTGAATAATTTATTTGGCACTTACGTGCTTTTCATTGTCAACTCTTCAATTTTAAGTTCAATAATTATTGTGTAAGAGCTTTTTTCAATATGTTTGTTTCATAACATATTTCCTGATCACTATGATTACACTTACACAAATGCGCTGCTTTGCTGACATGGTTACAGTTTACTTGATCCATCCTAGAGGCCTTTAAATCCAGGATTTTCTCCTGGTTACATATACCATATCTGTCAGAAAAAATAAGCCATTCACGGATTCCTACTGCGAGATTTTTGGCTTGGATAAGTAACTGAAAAATGGTCCAGACTGGGGCTCAGACATTTTGTGCCGACCTTAACTTGAAAGACGTATCGAACCACTTTGAGATGGTTAAAGTTCTCTTTCTTGTTCACTGTATCCTTAAATTAAATTAATTTATCATAGAACATTCTATGAATATCTCTAACTGGTATGCTTCTACTTATTACCTAGAATTATCATGAGTTTCGTAGTCCCATCAGGAAGATGTTTTCGATACGTTTCCTTTTTCAATAAACATCCAAGTAATTCTATATTTCATGGCTACACCTAGCAGCATCACAAAGATCTTACCATGTTTTTGAATCTGTAAATGAGAAGCAAAGCGTCATTTCATCTTACGATACTAAACATTTTCAAACATAAATATTTATATGCACAGTTTTGATTGATCCACATCATTTATTTAGCCGTAATAAGTTTGAGAAAGTAAAATATAACTATAATATACTGCAAAAAGGATTATTTTTCCACATCGACAGCGTATTCAAAAGTTGGTCTGTACCGAAACAAAGATGGGGAATTGCCATATAAAACAGTGTATAGGAGAAGTTTCAAGTCTCAGGATTTGTATGGGACTAGTAAATAAGTACATCTGAGTAACGAAGAGAACAGAATGTAAATATTAATAAATATATATTTAAATATAGTGACGTGCCGTCGTGTGTGGGATGGAATACAGCGAGCAGTTGCGCGAAGGGAGAAAGGGACTTCTTAAGATGTCGTCTCCGAACGGAGGAGGACGATCCACTGTGATCTTGACAGTGTTACATGAAAGGACTCTTCTGATGTGCAACAATGCCATCTTCGGATATCCTTCAGCCACAAGTTTCTTCGTCTTCCAATATACCATATTCCATGAATTTTCCCTTGAATAATTAGTTGTAGTAACTGGAATTATTCGCCTCTCATAACATGTCCCAAGTATCTTGTTTTTCGTTGTTTTATTATAAGCAGTAGTTATCTTTGCTTTTCTATCCAACGAAGGACCTCCGAAACTTTCAGTATCCATGTACACATAGGATACGTCTGTACAGATACATTTCAAATGTCTCAATTAGTTTCTCAATATTTGGGCCCAAAGTCTAACTTTCACACCAGTAAAGGAGGACAGAGACAATGTAGCAACGGATCGTTCTGTTTCTCAGTGGTAAGCTGAGGTCTGATCGTATGAAGAACTTTTTTCCGGGCCTGTTCAATTCTAGATTTCCTCCCTTTTCGAGTCACATTGACTGCCTAAAATAGTGCCTAAGTATTTGAAGGAGGATACTTGCTCAACTGCTTTTCCTTTTATTGTGAGGTTGTCCTTTTAGAGAATACCATAATCTTTGTTTTGGAAGTGTTATCAAAATGACCGGATTCCTTGCTACATTGAAAAGAAAGGGACTGTGGGCGGTATTTCCTGAGAATCAGTCCCTACATGTGTAAGTGGAACGATCGGGAAAAGTCTGGATCTATCTGTCTCCAACCCCCGCCCAGACACATCCGGATGGATGAAGAACTTCGCAGATTACATGAGCGAGAACAGTTTCGAGAAGGACAGTTAGTTGGTGACACTTCTGTTTTGAGTGAGCGAATGGAAAGTCGGTAGAGTGAAGAGAGCGGAGAGAGTCTAGCCGTGAATAACAGTGTAGTCCAACAGTGCAGTTTGTCAGCAGATCTGTCAGCTGGGTGTGTAACAATAGATCATTAGCTTAAGTTCTATTGCGCTCCACAGATGGACACAATGATGCAAAAAATTATAATCAACGAAAAAATCATTCACGATAGACCAAAATTTAGAATCCTTATAAACCTTGCGTGCATAAGCCGGGCCTCTGATGTCCTGAGTGTGACTTATTAACCATTTATGGTAAAAGTGTTTGGATCTCTCTTGTGAAATTCCCAATATTTCTCTCACAGTTAAGGAGAAAAGCAGCTATGGAACCAATCAAACATTATTGCTTATAGTTGATTAACACTGTGGCTTTATTGTAATGTACCACACATTTACACGAGCCGGACCTTTCCGTCTCATGTTTTAAATAATTCAGTTACTTATTCATTTTATGATACATGATGTGTGGATGTTGACAGAAAACTTGGCAAAACTCACAGTTTGTTAATTTAGCGATGACTTCATAAGAGGACGTCATGGTTTCATGACGTGTTGTGGCGGTCTCAATTTGTGACCAGAATGAAATAATCTGATATATTTTATTATTATTATTATCATCAATATTTTTCTAATTTTACATTTTACCTTTTATTAGTTATTATGTTAACTAATATGTTTATATCTATTATTATGCAATAATGTAGAATATTGTGGGAATTGAAAGGACTTGGAGCTATACACATTATATTTGAAATAAGTTAGGTGCTTGACTGAATACTATTTCTGAAGAAAATATGAACTAGAGGAAGAAAGAGGGTTATTCGCGGAAGGCCGGCTCATCTACTGCATCTTGGTAACGACGTGAATAGACACTAATGTATTTCACTTCAAGGATTCTACCAGTAAACAAATCTTAATAGGAAGGGATTCTATGGAGACTCGCCATTAACAATATCTGACAGGCAAGGTAATTGGGCTTGTGTACGAGGAGAGTACGGTAGGCAAGCAGTCCTTTGCAACATTATAAATACTACAGGTAGGCTGATCCTCCCGAGAAATGTTTCAAAGAAGTATTGTCATTATTGATATTTGAAAGGCGAGCTAAAATCGCCTAGCGACTGCAGAAGTGGGGGTGGACACGTGTTCTACCTGGGAACGATATATATATGACGGGCACCCAGCTGGATTATATTATTATTATTGAATTGCTGGCAGAAGACGGAACGGTGCTGTTTGGAATTGGAGGAGCAGAATGGAGTTGGAAATTAACATTCATCTGCAACGCAGTGCTAAATTATACAGTTGACTATTTAAGTATTTGAATTTGATAAGACAATCAGTCTCATCAAACTGTGTCATGGTTGTGTTTGAGGCCATTGTCACAGGGATGATTTATGGAATTTATTCCGTCATCCACATATAAATTCATTACGTTGAGGAAGATCAGGGTCATCATGAACTCTCTACGCAACAACCCATCAACATTGATCTTCAATGCGATGAGCGATATAAACAGTTTTACTCCAGTCAAATCAGGAAGCTATCATGCTTATTAAATTCAAGATATTTTATTCAATTAACTCAGTATACTCCAATTTCCAATCAAGTCCCATAAAAATGTAAATTCAGTAGATTCTTTAATTTAATTTTTTTATTATTATTATTATCTTAAGTATTTTATTCTTTTTTTGCACTTGTTGTTTTTATATATTAAATTCATTTTTAAATTCAAATGTTTGGCTGGTTTCCTTTAGTAGCTAGAAATTACTATAAGGCCACGTCACACTCCTAAACTAAATATCGTTAAGGTTAGGTTACGTTAAGTTTTACTACGGCTGGAGAAAGGAATTTCGTTGCTCTGCCTCTGTCTAACCGAGGTTTAATATATTATTTTGATCATGATATATGAATGGTCTGGCGCTCTGGCTACACATAATACTACACATTATGTACGTTTTTAGTGATGCTGACAACAATACAGATACATTATTAAATTAATACACAATTAAATGTTTCATTTTGATGACGCCCAAATAGTGGAACGAGATAAATCAAGTTCGTTAACCCATTACAAATTAACGCCCAACAGTGGAGAACTTTTCTTATTAACATTCAAAGTTCATTAAACCATTACAGTGTGATGGTGTTTTGAAATCATACTTTCGTACGGTATATATATTTTCACATTTGCTTCAATTATTTCCTCATTTCAATATTACATTTCCATTTATGAACCTAAATGAACGTAGTGAAATATTCACACTTCATTAGTATTATTAATATTGACCTCACACCAGTGTTTCCTCTGTAGTCCATACCCGGACCTCGCAAGCCTACCTTATGTAAATCTGTACAAAAGGAAAGCTTATATGCTCAAGGGATAAATAGAGACACATTTGCGGAGAAACCTACACGGAAGAATACGGGATGGAAATAAGAACGCAAAAGTGAGCACAGTGAACGAATGAAGAGGTATTGGGAAGAAAAGAGAAAACAGTGTGCTAAGTGATTTCTAACGCACTCCTTAGTTGAGCACAAAGAATAAAAAATAAATAAAGGCTAATAATAAGAATAGTACAGCAACAGCAGCTGACATTTCCCCATTTTTGCAGTGCACTCTTCACGTATTTAGATGAAATTTATATGAGATCATTGTTTTTAGTTAATTATTAGTGATTTTCAGAGCATTATTTTTTTCATTTATCTTACCAAGCGTAATTTAAAATCGTATGCTAAATAATATCAAATCAACCATATTTATAATTAATTAACATTGTTGAATACTTAGCTAAACATATTTAACATGAAATATTGTATATTCTGTTGGTTAAGCCATGTTGATCATAGAGCAGTCTATTACCATCGCCTATCAGCCATATCATTAATAACTTATTATACACTAATTTATTTTATATTCTGTATCAATGTTTTAAAAATATACTACTGTAGCACACAATATGACCTTGGTCCTGATATACAGGGTGTCCGTAAAGAGGGTATCCGCATTTGGTAACAAATACATCTTAAATCTTTTGAGCATCTCCGATCAAGCGCTCAGAGAATGCCTAAATATGGCACGTGCCCTCCACAAATCTTCAGAGCAGGTTACACAAGAAACCAGGAGGTTTGATTCCCACGGCCTGGCCGGGTATCAAACCAGGGACCATGCTCACCAAAGAGAGGCAAGGTAACCATTTAACCCCGGGATCAAATGGGAGAGTCATTGAAAGAGATTTTCTGTGTGCTCAATATTTAACACAAACTAATTCCTAAGAATTTTTCAAACCATAATATTTTGGCATCTTATTAGACTACTGTAGTGATTTACAAACTGTAGCACTGTGACGTCAGATATTTGAACTCTGCTGCTTACTTTGCTCGCTACTTTTTCTTTCTGTTCAAATCAATGAAGAGAAAATGAGACCGGGTGAAGTGATCCATCCTTATCAACTTAACGTATATTTTTTACCACTGCGGCGTCACAAATGCAAATGTTGGCTACCCCACTTTTAGACTAAAGCTCAGAGTGTTAATTAAAACTAACAGAGTGATCACTGTACCTACAATGATGACATAAAAGGAAATCATCTGTTGAGTGTCAGGGCGCAAGGCCTGGTATTAATCCTTTAAGATCACACTGCTACATTGAAGAACTCTTTATGAGTTTAGAAGGCTGTGCCTGACATAGTCAGTGTTTTATTACGATCAGCGGTTGAGTAATAGCTTGGCCTAGGCCTACTTGATAATATTGGTGATATCTTTACCCGATTGTAAAGCAATAAATGATCACTCTATTAGTTTTAATATTTGAAGGTTTCGCCAAATAGACAGACGAGCTGAACACAGTTTACAATATTAGACGAAGACCCAAAATATTGCAAAATTTTAGCATGCATTTTTTAAAATTTCACATCTCTTATTAGAATCCACCAAGAAATCTTGTGCAACTTATTACCGGACACACTGCATGATAATACTAATAATAATTATAATGAGAATAACCATCACAATGCTAAGAATAAAGGACCCGCCTATTACTCTCTGCCCAACACCTTCACAAACACAGATAAACAACAAATAGTGTCTCTAGGGACATACACATACACTCCCTAGCGGTTAAACTAGGAAGTTATTACATAGCATAATAATATATACACTTCTATATATATATATACTTATATATAGTATTCATAATCATTATTATTGCATATTATTTATAAACCAACCAATGTTTGTTTATTTTTTTAATATCTTAATATCACTTCTAGAAATGTCCAACCAGCACCAAGACACGAAGACAAAATGTTATAATATTCACACAAATCCCTCCACCATCTGCCAATAAAATGAAAAATAACTGGTTCTGTGTACCTCAGTGCACATGTGTTGTAGATACGCATTCCTTCAAACTTAATGTATAAATTGTGCGTTAGACACATTTGTATACATGGAGACAATAAATACAGCATTCTAACTCCTGGCTTTCACTTGCCATATTCTTACACAATAAATAATTATTCTCCCGAAATTCTATTCATACATTCTCTACACTTTTTCGAAAATTGTACCTACATCAACACATGTATGCACTAACCCAATGCATTATTTTGTTCAATATTAGTTACACTCAATATTGCCACATACATTACATTTTAGTGAGAAAATGTTGCTGAGTGTTTACAGTTTTGTGACTAAACTGCCTCGACAGAAAGAAAAAATACACAAAAAGGTCGTAAGCATATTAGGATACAAAATGTACGCCAAACCAAACCATTTAGAGCTTCAAGTGACATAATACATTTATTAATCTCAATTAAATACTATTGCTTCCATTGAAATAGTGTTACTAGTGAAAAAAAAAACACAGACAAAAATAATCAGTTATGTCTATGAAAGTATTAACCAATATTTGATACATTCTATTTTATACAATATAAAATAGCAATTAATCATTTTCTTTGACATGGGTGATTGGAAAACTTAAATCCCTAATTACAGATGATATATTTTCAACCATCTTTACATAGCACAAGTTTCTTAGCATGCATTACCTAAAATATATTCACCGCCATCTATAACCATTCTAAGGCAATACTTTGTGCTAAATATCACTCTAAAATGTATTGTTATTGTTTATATTTTATCATTTATTAAATTATTTGCCATTTCACTATTAATGAATTATAATAACAGTGAACTACAAAAATATATATTTTAATTGAGTGGGTAAAAACCGTAACGGGCAAGTGATAATTCCCAATACTGTAAATTAGTTCATCACGAGTGGTGTCCAAGTGAAACATAGGTTGATGCCCAGAAATGAACATCAACGTTCCTCTGCTTCACTGAGAAACATCACACAATGGATATGTTGCTGTTATTACGATTAATATTATTATCATTATGTATTTCTCACAATATTTAAAAAAAATCAATTTTACGCTCAGGACTGAGAACATGTATGCTAATATTTGAAGTGGTGTATTTGATGTTTGGTCAACAATGTTCGCATTGTCCTACACATCTCTTCCATTTCAGTAGGGGGCCATTTAATTATTCCAAATAAACATTATTATTATTATTATTATTATTATGAGACAATATTTGTTGTCAATCATAATAATGGCCGATTTTTGAGAGCCTTGTTGCCTTGGTAACCATATATGTCTAGAACACTTGCCGACATAAAGTGACACTTTCCAAGAAATTTTAATTTAGGCTAGTAACTTTTTAGGGATATTTGTTGACCCCAAAATTTTTGGTTGGTAGCAGTGATTTTTTTAAATTTTAAATGACACTCGGAGACTCTAGTAGAAAAACATCGAACGACTTTTAGTAATTTTAGGGACTTTCACTCTAACACTGGTAGTTCGTACTATGTCGTGACCGATAGACGTAGTAACTTTCAATAATAGTAAGATGTTCTTATAGCAACATATAGATGTTTCTACTGAACTAGATGACGAACACTTGTTGCCGTGGTAACCACTGTGCCTTTTTTTGTCCACGCTAATCACAGTTAGACCCCAACATATTCATGTTAAAATGTATTGGGCAATATACACTATAATGCAACGACAGCATACAGATAATCACCAACCAGCGAACTTCTTTGGAAAGGAAATAGGGATACTTGTTCAGCATTGGTACTGCTGTATGATCAATGTCTCTAGACTCCCTCGAACTCTCATCTGCATACCACCGTTGTAATATTGTATTCGTTTCTATGCATCAGTCTATGTTTCAATCGAACACTCCATACATTTATAAGAATATATGATTTGAAACTGTCGTAAGTCACAAGCCACCTTAAATATGTCTTCAAATGACAATAATGAAATTATGTATTTTAATCGTAAAACTGACACATTCTTCTCTTGTCGTCGTTTTCACCCATTCAATTTATGCTTACTATAAGGGATTCATTAATGTAAGAGAAATTCAAATAAAACAATACACATTTCAACGCAAAGGAACAAACGCTACTCTGGGTTATAGCTTATATTAAGTGGCGTTCTATAATTATATTACATGGTTAAAAAACTATAAGATTCATTGTCTCAATTCTGAACTTTGATAATAGTTAAAATTTACAAAAAGTATATACAATATAGTATTCTTGGTTTAAAATTAAAATACACACGATGAATACTATAAGGTTCAGTGTCAGAAATCTGAACTACTATAGTGTTAAAATGTACAAGAGTATACACTTTTTTCTAGTTAAAATGCAAGAAAATTTACAAACATATGATTCACCTATGAAAATAGCAAGGGACTTCATTATGATTCATTTCTTAAAATTTACGAGATTCATATTAAAATGGGTGTAATTGCACTTTTCCTTTCGGCGACATTCTATCCGGCATACTCTCTTATAAATAAATATTAATCCTATATGAAAGCCAAATACATTTGTCATGTTGAAGCACTAAATGGTTTTCCTTAGAAACACAGTGTCAATAGTTATGGTACTATGAACTATGAAAACAGATGGCCAAACACAATGTACTCGTGATGTAAACTTAATGATTGAAATATTGCCAATGATATTCAGATCTCAGATATAACTGTTAGAAGCCAAACATTTTAGCTACCACGACCACGCTGCCGACTTTTCTTTACGTGCCTAGAATTTTCTTGACTACAACATATATATACTGTATATTCAAATCTTACCCATTTCACCGGATGATTTCAATTCGTTTTTAAATGGTATGGACTCCATCTTGAAGAAGGAATTCATGTTGAAAATCAACAAGTATAAGACAAATATAATGGAATGGAGCCAAAATAAATCAAAAACCCATATGGACATCAAATAGGAGGTAGGGGACTTCTGTTACATAGGAAGCAAAATAACCAGTGATGAACGAAGCAAAGAGGGTATAGAAAGTTAGTTGAGTCCAGCAAGGAAAGCATTTCTACAGAAAAGGAATCTTTTGACACCGAATACAGATTTAGGTATTAGAAGACATTTTTGAAAGCCTTTGTCTGGAGCATGGCGCTCTATGGAAGTGAAGATTGGACTATTTGCCCAGCTAAAAAGGGGAGAATAGAAGAGTTTGAAATGTGGTGTTACAGGAGAATGATGATCAGATGGGTAGATAGAATAACAAATGAAGAGGTATTAAGACGAGTGTGCAAGAAGAGATGTCTCTGGTGACTGCTAATGAAGAGAAGAGATAGGTTGCTAGGACATAATATATTCAGACACCCAGGTATAGCAAACTTATTTATGGAAGGAAGGATTGCGGACAAGAACAATAGGGTTAGGCTAAGGTTGGAATATGTTAAACAAATTGCCTCAGATTAAGGTGTGATAGGTATGTAGAGAGTGCTGACCCTGTGGTGTTGGGGTAGCACGCCTGCCTCTCACCCGGATTCCCGGGGTTCGATTCCCGGTTCCGTCAGGGATTTTATAAACTGACGTGAGGGCTGGAACGGGGTGCATTCATCCTCGTGAGGACAATTGAGTAGCTGTATGACAGTGAGGCAGTGCCCCGATCACGACAATCAAGATTAATGGCCGAGGGGACCCGATGCGCTCATCACGTGTCACCCCAATATATGCAGGCTGAATGGCTGGGCAGCGGTCGCTTGGTAGGCCTAGGCCCTTCATGGGCTGTAGTTCCAGGGGTTATTTTTTAGCTATGTAGAGATGAAACGATTAGCTCAGGACAGTGAGACATGGAGACCTGCATAAAACCAGTCAAAGGATCAATTTTGCTCAGGTTATTTTTCACATGTTCCACTAATTGGAATTATATTTTTTGACCAACTGAAAGGAATTCACTTCTTTACTGTTAAAAGTAGTGACGTTACAGTTACTAATTCTATTGAGTGACGTCATTATCCCCCGTTAGCGCAAATATAACGCTCTTTTCCATCGCTGTTTTCATCGTGAAAACTTCATTTAATTTCGACTCTCAACGGATTTACCATCTCATAGGAATATCGTATTACAGATCTTTGTTATCAAGACTACCCAGCGTTACCAGATTTTACGAGTACATTCTCTGTGTGGGAGGGAAATACAACTATTAATAATAATTATGTGTTGTTGATTCATTTTAGTAGCTTGGAATATCTATGATACGAGGAATACATTCTGGGTCATTTCTCTGAATAGGTACTGGGTTTGAAGAAAGTGCTGCCCTTCTAATCTCCTGATAGCCTATATACGAACTGGTTACAAGGAAAGTGTTCTGGGCCTGTTCTATTAAAAATGAGCCAATTCCGGCGAGTCTGTGGCTATAAGAAAAGAACTGATTCCGGAAAACGTGTTCTAGGTCTGAAAAAGGAACAGGTTCTGGAGAGTATATCGTCTTAGAAAAATAACTGATTCCAAAGAAAGTGTTTTGGGAATGAAAAAAGAACAGGTTCTGGATATTCTGTGACTGTAATAAAAGAACTGGCCGCTAGGAACGTGTTCCAAGGAACACAATCCCTCCTTGCTGTGATAGGAACGCTTGCCCTAAATTAGCAAGAGCTCTGTCCCGCCTCGGTTACGGTATCGAGTTTTATTGTAGTCGGCTGCTCCACATAGCTCTTCACACGTGTAAGTCAATAGCAAGTGTGTGTAGTGGGGCGTGACACTGGGCCCAACACTACACATTTTGAGGTGAAGTCAAGTAGACGGATTCCAATTAGACCTAGCATACTGTATGTAAAACAAAATATAAATTAGCCTTACAAATCCTATAAGGGATCAACGGGACAGTGCTCAATTTTTACACATCAGACGAGAAATCCTGAGGAGCATAATTCGGTCCAAGCATTATTGTGTTGTTCCCGTTGATCTTGCGTTAGCCTACATGCTCCTTCATAGCGTGGTTCACGGTGGGAGACTTGTCACCTCCGACCAAGATATTCACTTTTCCCTTTTGGGTGCTTATCTACAGCTCACAATACCAGTTTGCAATTAAGACACTTGTGCACAATTTTTCTGTGACAGCTGTGTGAACACCGAATGACTTGTTACATCTGTTGCATATAAACCTGTTTTCAATCTGGAGGGTGTGTGAGGAGATGTCTTGCCGAATACCTTACCGCTCCTGCGACACATATGGTTAATCTTCTTGGTATGAATAATTACTTAGTAGAAAGGAGAATGTAGTATGTCCTACTGGAGTGCAGATCAAAGTCAACTTTGTACACTGAAACTCTACACATAGGTTCATGCTAGAATAACAATAATAGTAATAATAATAATCCCGTTATGTAAAACAGAATCCGGTTCTGGTATAAAAATTAATTAGCGTGTTTGTTTACTGTTATTCTTGGGGATTTTAAGATTAATTATTTATTTTATCATAATAATGGGAAGCCTCCGTGGCTTAGGCGGCAGCACGCCGGCCTCTCACCGCTGGGTCCGTGGTTCAAATCCCGGTCACTCCATGTGAGATCTGTGCTGGACAAAACGGAGGCAGACAGGTTTTTCTCCGGGTACTCCGGTTTTCCCTGTCAAAATTTCATTCCAGCAACACTCTCCACTATCATTTCATTTCATCTGTCATTCATTTAATCATTGCCCCAGAGGAGTGCGTCAGGCCTCGGCAGCCGGCACAGTTCATATCCTTGCCGCTAGTTGGGGGCTTCATTCATTCCATTCCTGACCCGGTCGGAGACTGGAAGCAGGCTGTGGATTTTCATCATAATAATGTTTCCAGATATTAAAGGGAGGTAGACAACCTCGTAATTCCGCCCCTTAAAACAACAATACCTAACAGATATTAAAGGAAGTAAATTGTCAAAGTAACCGCCAAATACCATTTATATTCACGTTTGAATTGAACGAGGAAAATAATCTTAGAAATAATAAACATTCCCGTGAAACAAGAACTGGTGCAAAACAAATATTATTTCCATTCGAATTGAAACTGCTTCCAACGACTTAAGTTTGGGGCTTTTCCCCCGAAGAGGAACTGGTTCCAAAGTATGCGTTCCAGGCCTGGTCCCTCGGAAAGGAACTGGTTCTGAAGAACTCGTCCTAGGTCCGTCTACAATACATGAAAAATAAACTAGTTCCCATGATAGTGTTTCCAGTCTGTTACCCTGAAATGGAAATTGGTTCCGACAAACGCGTTTTGGGTATAATCACGTATTGGTAGACAGTTCTTCTGATGAGTCCATTTCAGCTAAGTTCCGTTAAGAAAAGGAACTGATTCCGATGGAAACTTTATGAATCTATAAACCCAACAAAGGGACTCGTTACCATGGAACAGTTCCAGTTATGTCATGTATTAAACGCGGTTCGGGAACATCTTCATAAGAAAGGGAAGTGGTTTTCATGAAAGCGTTATGGGTTTGTTCCCTTGAGTAATGACCTGATTGTTAAGAACGTGTTCAGGTGTAAAAAACTAGTGCTTAAGAGGATGTGATCGCAAGGAAAGAAGAACTGTTTCCGAAGAAAGTGTTTTGGGTCTAAAAAAAGGAACTGGTTTTGATTAGTAAGGAAGGAAGTTTGTAGTTTTACGTGACCATTAATCATCTCCAGGTCATGAGCCACCAAACCTCCTTTTTACGTGGAATCTGAACCACAGGACATGACATTTCACTTTGAAGATCTCGCATGCATTGACCGGGAATCAAAGTTGGTCCGTCGTGGTGAGAGGTCAACAGCTTGACTGCTGTGCCACGACCCCTAAGAAAAGAACTGTTTCCGAACAACATGTTTTGGATCTGTTCGCATGATAAAGTAACTAGCTCCTAAAACGTGTTCTGGGCCTAAAAGGGGAAATGGTTCCGATGAGTCTGGTTGCGAAGAACGTGTTCCATGGAACACAACTGCTCCTTGCTGGGATAGAAACGCTTGGCCTACATTAGCAAGTGCTCTGACACGCCTCGCTTTCTATATCACCTCTAGTCGAGTTTTATTGGACTCGACTGCTCCACATAGCTCTTCACACGTGTAAGTCAATACCTAGTCTGTTGATTGCCGACCTGTGTAGTGGTGCGTGACACTGAACCCAATACCACACACTTTGAGGTGAAGTCAACTATGCGCTTTCCAATTAGCCAACGTAAGTGCGCATCAAAGTCAAATTGACACTTATGAACTCTATAAATTCAGACGATAATAATATTAACAATGAACCTGGTATGTTGAATATCACGACCATGTAATTCAAGTCCAGCAATTCTTCCAGTATTTTGCAGTGTCTTTCGTTTTTAAACGTTTAAATTATACGCCAAATCAATACATAAACAAAAATATATTTTATATATTAGTACGTGTTTCGACCCACAGTGGGGTCATCCTCAGCCTAAAAAGAAAATCAATTAAGAATTGAAAAACTAAAATGGCATATGCGCCTTAAATCTAAATTAAAATGAAAAATTAATGATAATAATTGTAATAAATAAAATATAGTAATAAAATGGATATCCTTACAAAGTAGTATTCATTAAATAAATATAAGATTGGTCTTTTAACAATAATTTTAAAAAAGTAGTTAGAAATAAGAACTATTAACGGTGAGTGTAAGAATGTTAAGCTTTAAATTATTTATCAAAATATACACAAAATAATTTAGAAAATCAATAAAATAATTCATCTCGGCGCTTGAGTTAAATAAGTTGAATCCTCTTCAATACGGAGACTATTAACGATTTTTAAAAGGTGCCAACCAGTATTATGATGACATGAAATAACCTAACAGATAGGAAAATAAAACATGTCCGAAAAATGTATATAAATACTCGAAACATAATTAGCCAGCATATGAAACTGATAAAAATCTACTTTAAAAGATTTATTATCACCTACCTCGTTGTATGGGATGTAGAAATTCGGAAATTCGTACAAGAATTTGAGTTGAAATGCCCAATATGGATATGTGGCAATTCTAATAAATGTCCAAAACGTTTAGAAGAGAAACCGGGATTCTTGAAATGGAATTACGGTATCAGAAGATCCACTTTAAATTTGCCAAACAGTGTTAGGTTATGTATATGCTGATTTAATGCAACCGTCTATGGAGAAAGAAATGAATAAATATAGTAATCAGTCTTGATTAAAAGGAGGTATTAAATGTATTGGTTATACCATTAAGTAATCTTACCGTGTTGAAAATTCTCCCGTAGTACCGTATGTACTGCATACATTAAGTATTTATCAAATTAATGAAGTATAGGTGGCATGTCATTCTTAGTAATCTAGGTGAATAAATATATGTCAACGAGCTTTAAGGTTTGGATGTATTGCATTCTTTAGGCTACCTAAGTGTAAAATATAGTTTCCAAGGAGATATGGGAGTGAAGTTTAATGAAAGTGCCGTTGTAGCGTTGCTATGCATAAAATACCCGCTCATATTTGCTTCATAGTTCGAAATGTTGTCATAAATATAAACTTTGTCGTAAGTATTTAATTATAATAGGAAAATCGTATAGTATGTTATTTCTTCAAAAAGTATATTATTTTTCATTTGGCTCTTATCCTGGTTTAAATATATACACTTCATTGAGATGAACGTTTAGGTATATTGCATCTCACAGGAAACCAAATGCAATGGGTAGTTTCAAAGAAGATATGAAGATGCAATTTAACAAATTTGCCGTTGTAGCGTTGCTATGTATATGACCGAATCAACCTACCAAATATCAAATAGGTCACCAATAATGTGTATTAAATCCTTGTTTTAACAATTATTAGATGAATACTAGGAATTAATATATTCTAATGCTGCAATTGTCGAAGGGTAGGATTAGATTTACCTCTATGTTAAGCTAAGTGTCTGTTTTTTTAAGTGTAATCTATTTCTTTTTTAATCAAATATATTGACAATTTAACAAGCAAATGTGGGAAACGAAGGTAAGGTGATGCCGCTGATATTTCATTAAGGAATATAACAATATTTGTTATTGTGGAAATGTTATTATGTTCTTTACATTAATAAGATTGTAAGTTCAATCTGTTAAGTTACTAAATATCGGATGTATAAATAAGGAATTAAATATCAAACATGATATACAGTCCGAAAATCTATTTAAACAGAGGTCATGGCAAATAAATCATATATATAAATAAATCAGAAATGCGCCACATTGTGAAATACTTGGGCACCTCATGAAAATCCACGGAATTGTGCAAAAAAGGGGGACACTTCAATGAGCTGAAACGAAACATGTGTATATGATATTTGTGAAAGCCTAAGTTATTTGGTATTACATTTCAACATAAGAAAATTAAACTGAGACAAAAATACAGACTTGCTAAGACTCGTAAGATTGAGAAAATATAAGTGAATGTAGTGTAAACGTATTTGAATGCCTAATGTTTGTCTTGTATATATTTCTTTAATAATAAGATTTGCTGTGACTAGTTTTATAAATCTATGAAAAACGTTGATATTGGTAATATTGTATCTTTAATTGTCAGTTAATTCTGTTCTTTAAATCGGATTGATGTTATGAATGGTGATGAAAAATTGTATAAAATTTGATTTATGGTTGTTAAAGATGTTTATGGAGGTAGGATTGTTTGTTTCTTGTTTTTTTATCAGAATGAACTGACAATTAAAGATACAATATTACCAATATCAACATTTTTCATAGATTTATAAAACTGATCACAGCAAATCTTATTATTAAAGAAATATATACAAGACAAACATTAGGCATTCAAATACGTTTACACTACATTCACTTATATTTTCTCAATCTTACGAGTCTTAGCAAGTCTGTATTTTTGTCTCAGTTTAATTTTCTTATGTTGAAATGAAATACAAAATCACTTAGGCTTTCACAAAGATCATATACACATGTTTCGTTTCAGCTCATTGAAGTGTCCCCCTTTTTTACACAATTCCGTGGATTTTCATGAGATGCCCAAGTATTTCACAATGTGGCGCATTTCTGATTTATTTATATATATGATTTATTTGCCATGACCTCTGTTTAAATAGATTTTCGGACTGTTTATCATGTTTGATATTTAATTCCTTATTTATACATCCGATATTTAGTAACTTAACAGATTGAACTTACAATCTTATTAATGTAAAGAACATAATAACATTTCCACAATAACAAATATTGTTATATTCCTTAATGAAATATCAGCGGCATCACCTTACCTTCGTTTCCCACATTTGCTTGTTAAATTGTCAATATATTTGATTAAAAAAGAAATAGATTACACTTAAAAAACAGACACTTAGCTTAACATAGAGGTAAATCTAATCCTACCCTTCGACAATTGCAGCATTAGAATATATTAATTCCTAGTATTCATCTAATAATTGTTAAAACAAGGATTTAATACACATTATTGGTGACCTATTTGATATTTGGTAGGTTGATTCGGTCATATACATAGCAACGCTACAACGGCAAATTTGTTAAATTGCATCTTCATATCTTCTTTGAAACTACCCATTGCATTTGGTTTCCCGTGAGATGCAATATACCTAAACGTTCATCTCAATGAAGTGTATATATTTAAACCAGGATAAGAGCCAAATGAAAATTAATATACTTTTTGAAGATATAACATACTATACTATTTTCCTATTATAATTAAATACATACGACAAAGTTTATATTTATGACAACATTTCGAACTATGAAGCAAATATGAGCGGGTATTTTATGCATAGCAACGCTACAACGGCACTTTCATTAAACTCCACTCCCATATCTCCTTGGAAACTATATTTTACACTTAGGTAGCCTAAAGAATGCAATACATCCAAACCTTAAAGCTCGTTGACATATATTTATTCACCTAGATTACTAATAATGACATGCCACCTATACTTCATTGATTTGATTAATACTTAATGTATGCAGTACATACGGTACTACGGGAGAATTTTCAACACGGTAAGATTACTTAATGGTATAACCAATACATTTAATACCTCCTTTTAATCAAGACTGATTACTATATTTATTCATTTCTTTCTCCATAGACGGTTGCATTAAATCAGCATATACATAACCTAACACTGTTTGGCAAATTTAAAGTGGAACTTCTGATACCGTAATTCCATTTCAAGAATCCCGGTTTCTCTTCTAAACGTTTTGGACATTTATTAGAATTGCCACATATCCATATTGGGCATTTCAACTCAAATTCTTGTACGAATTTCCGAATTTCTACATCCCATACAACGAGGAAGGTGATAATAAATCTTTTAAAGTAGATTTTTATCAGTTTTATATGCTCGCTAATTATGTTTCGAGTATTTATATACATTTTTCTGACATGTTTTATTTTCCTATCTGTTAGGTTATTTCATGTCATCGTAATACTGGTTGGCACCTTTTAAAAATCGTTAATAGTCTCCGTATTGAAGAGGATTCTACTTATTTAACTCAAGCGCCGAGATGAATTATTTTATTTATTTTCTAAATTATTTTGTGTATATTTTGATAAATAATTTAAAGCTTAACATTCTTACACTCACCGTTAATAGTTCTTATTTCTAACTACTTTTTTAAAATTATTGTTAAAAGACCAATCTTATATTTATTTAATGAATACTACTTTGTAAGGATATCCATTTTATTACTATATTTTATTTATTACAATTATTATCATTAATTTTTCATTTTAATTTAGATTTAAGGCGCATATGCCATTTTAGTTTTTCAATTCTTAATTGATTTTCTTTTTAGGCTGAGGATGACCCCACTGTGGGTCGAAACATGTACTAATATATAAAATATATATTTGTTTATGTATTGATTTGGCGTATAATTTAAACGTTTAATTCTAACATCAATACGGATATTTAAAAACATTTGTTTTCAATGGCAAATGTATTTGCATTCTTTCGTTTTTGTTGTTGCCTTTAGGAGCATTGTGACATCGTTGTCAGGTAGCCTCATTTACTTGGGTGTGTATAGAAGTTGACTGATCACCTGTGACACAGGGTTACCTGCACTAGTGTGTGTATTCGCAATCGATGTAGGATTTGGTAGGAAGCGGCCATGGTCTTACGTTAGGTACCATCCCGGCAAGTGTCTGGAGTGGAAGTTGAAACTATGGAAAACCACTTCCAGAATGACTGAGTGTACAGCGTACCAGCCATCAAACCAGAGTTAAATTTCTTTGTAGAGACGGGATTCGAACCCAGGCCACTGTGGAGTCTTTTGTGTTTTTTGTTTTTTCAAGCTGAACCAAGTCAGGCTCTTCAGATTACGCAATCAAACAAAAGTGATGGAAAAACCTGAAATAATAGCTGGATTTTCATTATAACCTTTCTAAGTTTAACAGACTCCCTTTCGGGTTTAATGATATATTTGGTTGCTTGTTTACGGTTATTCTTGGGGGTTGTAAAATTCATTTATTTTATTATAATTAAACCAGATAGCAAAAGTAGTATATCGTGAAAATAATGAGAAGAAACCACAAAATACCGTTAATATTCAGGTTCAATTGGAACGAGAGTTTCCGTCATCTTAAAGATAATGCGCACGTTCTGGGTGTTACATAAATTAAACTGGTTCCATCGAATTAATTTCGGGAACTCTTGCATGTGTAAAAGCCACCTGCCCGGCTATATTTGTGTGTGGGATCGACGTGATATAGTTCTGGCTGCCCATCGTCTTGTATATTTTTCAAACGCACTTTTTAAACAAACTGTCTATGTGTTTGAAATCAGAGTACAATTCGCGAATGCTGCAGGCAATTCTCGTTGTTTTGAATGCTCATTTGCTACGATTGGTGACTTGAAGTGCCCCTTGTGTATATGCCTCCCGCCTGGCTTAACTGTTATGCAGACACGACGCAACATAGTTCTGGCAGGAATTATCGTCTTGTTTATTTGTTTAAACACACTGTATAAACAAAAAAATTGATTTCTGTTGAATTTTCAAGATATGCAGGATATTTCATGTACTATTGGAAGATTTGGAAGATTTTGACACAAACTACACCTTATAACTTCCTCTGGTTTAGGAGCTTGAGTTTAGTGAAACATACACCTTAGTGTATTATATACCAGGTGAATCAGTTGCCCCTAATAGTAATGTTTTATGCAACAAATGCTGAAAAATGCTAGAAAAGCTGGAGGCTTCTCGCTTCGCTCGAAGCCAAAGACTCTTGACATGTTAGAAAATTATCTGCATAAAACTTATCTTGCTTAACTTGTTTCAAATTACTCGCGAACGGCAAGTGCAAACCAAGGGCAAAGCAAGGTCAAGCGTGGGGGATGCCGTCATGCTCACCAGAGTGCGCGGGTACGTGCCCCTTCCATCCAGTCAAAAAACACTTATAGTGGGCGATGTATTGAAGATAGAGATATGCTCTCCCGGACTTTTTTGTAGAACTTTTCATGCTGACCAATTCTTACGCTCATAGTATATTGATATTTTTAACGGTTTGCCCAGCGTAAGCTTAAGAAGCGCACGGACGTCAAGTTTGTTTTCGAATTTTTCACTGAAATCGTTACTGCTTGGCTTCCTTTGATCATACATAAATTATTTTCTATAGAATCTTTCCTCGAGCTATCCTTTACAGAATGGTGAAAACCGCATCAAAATCCATCCAGTGGTTCCCGAGATTACCCGTGACATGAAAGAATCGGGGATTTTTGTCTTATACTAACGAAGTAGAGATTGTCGGGGAACACATGCACCAAGCAGTACTATGACGTCACACACCTCAGTGCATCTGGGTAAATTTCGTCCCGTCACCATAACGTAACGCCAGACCCCAGCGTAACGACGAAGTCGACAAGATTATTTAAAATGATAAAATAATAGTGTTCAGTATTGTTTTCGGGAAATGCTTGCAGTGAATTATAGTAAAGTCATCGTTACTTCCGACTTGACGTTTCAGTGCTAGGCTATAGTTTCGTTCGCTAAATCGCGACATCGCAATCGAAAGTTAATTTGTCGTAATATATGGGGTTTAATGGCTGCCTGTGATTGGCTAGTTAAAGTGATTTTCCTTGTGACCGCTAGATAACTCTAGGTTAACACTGAAACGTCAAATCGGAAGTAATGATGACTTTACTATATGACCATACGAGATGCAAGCAGAGAAATGTCGACATACCTAACAACATGCGTTAGTTGGGCTGCATAAAACATTATTATTAGGAGCAGCTGATTCACCCGTTATATGATGATAGTAAACTGTGTTGATGTTTAATTGGTTAAAATTTAGTTTCCATTTATTGATTATAAAATCTAACGAAAGTATTTGAAAAGTAATTATTTAAAATATTTCTCCTCATACTCGGGCCTTGTTATGTTTAACAAAAGGACGAAGTTCAGTGCCGTCAGCTTTGAGGAAAACGGTTCATTTGTGGTGCGCCGCGTTGGAAATCAATACTGTCAAAGAGGATTCGTCTGCTAGGAATAGTTGGTATTCTTGTTGTAACGAAAGTAATAATGATTATTATTGATCTGTGTTACGCCATTTGAAGAGTTACAAAACACGGAACTTGAGGGGGTTGTGAGTTTTGCGGGAGAGGTTTTATCATCAATGAACCATTCTCTTCCGGGTGTACAAGTAGGGACGGATAATGAGGTCACTGATATCGATTTTCTGAAGTTAAGCGACAATAGTATAGTACCCTAATGAGTCAAGCTCTGTCGTTTGCCATAACGCATGGCTCTCCAGCACAACTGGTTGCTCCCCCCAGGGGCTCACATCTAGTGGGACGTGGGTTGGCGACCACGGGACCCCAGCTGAGTCCGGCATTGCTTCCACTTACTTGTGCCGGTCTCCTCTCCGTCTTCTTTCCTGTCGACCTTCCTTGGTCAACTCTTGTTCTTTTCCGACCCCGACGGTATTAGAGTATCCGTGGCCTAGGGAGTCTTTCAATTTCCCGCCTTAATTGGCCCTTGTCTCATCTTTCCTGATACCCTCATTCTTCGAGGGGTCAGCCTTCTTTTTCTTTTCATATTGTCTCCTGCCTTCTGCTCAAGAACCACAAGGAGGCAGGGTGTGTGTAGCCCCACCACTTCTGGTGCACCCTGGATAGTGCTACACCCTCAAGGGCTCGCGGATGGTGAGTTTGGGAGTTGGCGACCCCGAGGGATTCCTGAGCTGGGTTCGTTTTGTCCCGTTTATTCTCTGACCTCTTTCCCCCTTCCTATCTGCCTTTCATGGCTCTCCTTCCTTCCAAGTCCCTCAATACTCATTCTTCGAGGGTTGAGGGCGTTTCTTTTCTTCCTGTCCTTTATTTTCCCTATCCTTTATTTGTTTACCATTTGTTTGTAGTTGAATTAGTTTTAGTTTTCATTCTCATCTCATCTTTCACTATCACCCAAACCATTAGGAGCCGATAACCTAGATGTTAGGCCCCTTAAAACAATCATCATCAACTGTTTGCCAGCCGGCTCCAGGCAGGTTACCCGAAAGTGAGCCGTGTCGCTCTTCTGAGCGAGACCGAGTGACTAAACAGTAAGGGCAAACAGGTACGAAGGAATGACTGATTTGCCTGGCGGCTCAGTGCTGAGTATATCTTGATATATACGAGGGGTAATCAGAAACTAAGGTTAAAAGGCCTGCAGTGAAACGTGTACATTATATTTCATACAACCAATACAGCGAACTGATAGTACATTCGGTTATTAGCCTACTTTCGATATTTGCAAGAAATGAAAGTAGACTTATGAGATCAACACAGGGCCAAAACTTTTGTGACTGTCTGTGTGTCTGTGAGTATGTGTGCATGTGTGTGTTCTCTGCATTAATTCAAACACGACGAAACTGTATTGAACGAAATTTGGTACAGAGGTAGCACTAGCGAAGGGCACCTCAATGTTATGTTTTACATTGCCACCAACTTTACCAAAACTTAATGGCGGCCATTCAAATGGTTAAAAAATAAAATAAAATTACGTCCAGACTAATCTTCGGATCTTTACCAAATTTGGTAAAAACATACCTTCATATAGGACGCGGCTTGTGCAAAATTTACAAGGTCATCAGCCGTACCATTTAAGGATGGCGGCCGTGTGAATTATGCAAACCTTATAATCCATAGCATGGGACCCACCAGTTCCGATTATCGTACCGAGAATGGTTTAAACTGTTCTAAAGGACGTGCCCCGTTTGAAATCAAAAGTTTATATTGTAATAGTATACTGCAGAATTGACTTTAAATAGCTGAGTCGTCTCGGTTACAAGACAAGATGGCAGCTGATCTCTCGTTCAGACCTATATTTCACTAATTTGAGTATGTTGCATGCAGTGTAGCTTACTGAGAAAAATAATATGAACTTTGTATGAAATGGGTTATAATGGATATATACTCCAGTGAAGAAATCGTTTAGTCAATGTCATTATTTGCTAAGATGTTGTATGTAGGTCAATTAATAACGCTTAACTTTGGAGGACATTTTTGTCTCTGTGGTTAGAGCTTTGGCCAGAGTTGTATTTGTTTGCTTGATTTGTCTTATATTTATTATGCCTTGGGTACTGAGACGTTATAAAATTGAGCGTTATATTGTTCGTTTTGCATTTTACATACAACTAGCACTGTAGGTGGCAGGTATCAACCGCATGTAATCGAATTACCTCATACTACTGCTGTAATTTCTCGATAACAAATGAAACTCCTGGAATATCAGACTTGTAACCTTATTTTCTGATTACCCCTCGTATTCCAATGTTACTAAGTGCTTGATTCTTCATGAAACATGGAGATGGTGTAATTTACTCCATTGTTAGCGACTTAGAGGGCATGTATATATGTCAATTGGTCAACACAAGTTTCTGTTTGTAGTGTGGCTCTGTAAACTAATGTTCATGTTTGACGAAATGTCCTGGACATTCTTCACAAACTACTGTTGACTAATCTCCCATTTTTCCATGGCGACAAAAATAAAGAGGAAAAATAAAATGTAGGCCTACAGGCTTCCCGTTTGACATTTTCTGTTTTTCTTTTATAAGCCACGATTCTTGCCGTCCAGTTTACAAAAACCGAGAACCTATGCCTATGTGCCAAAGATTGTATAAAGCTTACCTTTTTAGTGATAATGTTAATGATTCTAGGACGTTTTCAACTATTATAGACCAACCTCTATAGTCCCACGCCTTAACTCACTGGCCATTGTATTACGTACTCTAATTTGAATGTAATTTACATATTATGGACATTGGTTTATTGATAATTGTGTAGCCAACACCGTACATCCTACCTCTGTCATTGGTTGCCCATCCCCTCTTGAAGGACGTTTCTTTAATTTGTTCAGAGAGGGGATATTACCTGAAAGATATCATTACCTGCCTTTATTTATATGTCTATTTATTTATTTATTTATTTATTTATTTATTTCATGTGCTCGTCAACAAAGGGCAATGGAAGCTTTCTAATTAATTGAATCCGTCGAATACTCCCATATATTCTTTCTACTGGGAAATTTTATTATATTTACACATTCTGATTCTTTTCTATTACAATATGGGTACTTTCTTTGTTTCTCGGTTTGAGTCTTTATCTCCGCATCAATGAATGATTCTTTAAATTGTGATTTATAAGGAGCGGCACTTTGGTTGAACTTCTGATCAGAAGATACTAGTAAATAGCCTAGTACAGTTTATCAGTCGATACAAAGTGACCCGCATTGCATGACATCAATTTTGTGTTCCGCCTTGTATCTTGGTATTTTTGAAAATTATTTTACATGTATTGATTCTCAAGAAACCAATAACTTTTGAACACATGAAATTTATGTTATTGGATTGTTATGCCTGATTGGATTTGAAGGACTTCTACTGTTTAGAAATTTAAGCTTGTTTATACCGGCTGTTTATACTGGTGTTTTATGTATTATTAAAATAATATTTAGTAGAATTTTATCATTTATTTTTATATAAAAATTTTCTAGTTATTTTCTTCTGAAAACTGTGATTCATTTGCTGATGAAGGGCCAAAAAGGTACGAAACATGTAGGGATAATTGCCATTTCTTTTACAATTACAGTTAATTATAAGATTGATAAGGTTCAACGCCAGTTTTTGTTGTTGATTTTTAGGGGCTTTGCGACTACCTGGTCATGTGTGTAATTTGTCAGATAACCTGTGTTACTGTGATGGCTGTATTAGTGGGTGTATTTGTAATTCAGATGAGAATTCGGAAGGAGGCGGCCGTGGCATTCGCCTGTAGTAGAAGTCGGAAACCACGAAAAACCACTTCAAGGATGGCAGAGCCGGGAATAGAACCCAGGCCTCCACTACGCAATGAGGAGGGCCAGTTTTTAATTGTTATCATCAAATAAGTCTGTACTTTGGAAATTATTTGCTAAAGTAGGCAACACGCGAATTATTTAAATCTAGAGGCAAGAACGTCAGAAGCAGTCGTCTTGTTTAAAGGACTGCCTACCTGCCAGGGAACTGAGTAAGAAAGCAGCGTGGTTGAGGAACTGTTTGGATAAATCTGTCTGGCGATGACTTTTAGTTTTCTTAGCCAAAATCCACTACTGTATGTATCAAACCTGGGACGTAGCGTACAGTTAAATATCCAACGGGCTCCAGAAGAGGTGTACCAAACTTCTGCTGATGAGATCAATTTGGTACAGCAGGGTGAACCCCTGAAGTATACACGGCTAAGAACTAGTACATTTGCTGGTTTCATACAAGGGTGTTTCATTAATGAACGGCAATATTTTAGGGTTAGAATCCTCACATGTAAAAATTGTCATGAATGAATATTTATTGTGACATGGAAATTGCATTCAGTGCCTTAGATGAGGTGTTTGTTTGAAATCCCCTCTCTTGCCAAGATGCAAACTTTTAATCATCTTAGCAATAAAGTACGAACACTCTTAAAATGCCAGTCGTTAAACGTAATTTTGGCAAACCTGCACAATTCATCCATGAAAATTTGCTTCACCCTCCACAACAGTTGGGAATGCCATAGAATTTAAATGCCACTCCAAAAAATAGCAAATGGGTTCAAGTCCGGTGAGTGTGTAGATAAAAATAATTGGCTCACTCTAATGTTAACATGGACATATATTTTAGGCTGGGGGTGTCTCCATGGGGGATTAGCGTGGTTATTTTGGTGTCGTCAAAAAATTTCCCGACACCTAGTTACGATGGCACCATTGGCAACACACCCATGATCCAATGTTCTCTTTTTTTTAAATTTTAACTCTGAAATATTGCCGAGGCTTATTGAAACACCCAATATTCATTGGTTTGTTGACCATTGTAATATAATTTAAATAATTACAAATAAAGAAAAGTTGATCACATTGCTAAGAAATTCATATAATAAAGAATATTGGCGTACAGTTTGCAAGACCATTGTTTAAGACAGAAGATATCGAGGAACTGTGGCAATAATGTGAGAGTACCAGAACCAGTATTGTTGTAGTTGACGGTCGACGCCTACCCGTCACCCGGTCATGTCCATCAGAGGTCGCTGGACTGAGATGTTATCATCAGGTGACTCTCGACCGTTTCCTCCCGCTGTCAGAGGGGGCGAGTCACTTCTGAATGAGAGTGAGGTGTCATGATGTCCACTCTCGTGCTGATCGAGCAGTCGCTGAAACAACAAAACAAACATAATCATGTTCCACTGAATATACTTACACACATACACCAATACACAGAGCTTTAAGTCCGGTGAGTGAGGAGGCCAAGCAACTATCCCACTCTAATGTTAACATCTTAGCAATATTCTTAAAATTGGCAGACGTTAAACGTATTTTTGGGCAATTTTTGCATGAAATGTTGCTTTTTGTTCCATAACAGTTGGGTATGCCACCGAATTGAAATGCCACTCAACAACAACAAAATATCCAATAGGTTCAAGTCCAGTCAGAGTGGAGGCCAAATAATTACCCCCACTCTAATGTTTACATGGACATAATAATGTCCCACTGAATATACTTACACACACACAAATAAACAAAGATTTAAGTCCAGTGAGTGTGGAGGCCAAACAGTCCACCGTAATGTTAATATGGATATGTTCTTAGGCTGGGAGTCTAACTGGGATTAGCGTGTGTTTGTATTATCCATGACGTAGATTTTGATGCTACTAACAGAGGGCCAGGTACATCGTATGCACTTCAGCCTTTACCAAACAGAGAAATCTAATGTGACTTAACATGCCATACAGCATGGTTAATGCATCTGTCATCTATATGGAGAAACATTTCCCACCCAGAATCATTTAAGAGGCTAAAAAAATAACAAAACACCTTAAGAACTGTAATACAGGAAATGTTTATCCTTTGAGTAGATCCTCTATAGTTAAGTTATCATCTTCTTTGATTCAAGAGGTCATGAAATAGCGAATTAAAGATCTACTCACACTCCAATGACATGTCGTATTATCTATGACGGTGGCATAGCATTGTTAACTCATTTGTTGTGTTTTTCTTCATTATGTTGATTAGAGTGGGCACAAAATCAACACGGATATCCGGTGGCTACCATAGCAACAAGTGTTCGTCATCTAGTTCAGTAGAGACATCTATATGTTGCTGTAAGAACATCTTACTTACTATTACTGAAAGTTAGTAGCCTACGATTTATCGGCCGCGGGTGTTGAACTAAAAGTAACCTAATGTTACTAAAAGTCGTTCAAAATTTTCATCTATTTCTTCTAGCATTTCCGAAGGATTTTTTTTTTAATTCAGTGCGACCTACATAAAATTTTAGTGCCAACAAAAAATTCCTAGAAACGTTAGTAAATTCAAATTTCTAGGAAAGTGTTAATTTTAAGTCCACCTATCTGGTGGCTCACAAAATGGGACATTATGTTGATTTAGCCCGCAGCGAATGTTGCCTAGTAATAATAATAATAATAATAATAATAATAATAATCTTAATAATATTAATAATATACCCATTTGGAATAATTAAATGGCCCCCACTGATATGGAAGAGATGTGTAGGAAAATACCAACATTGTTGACCAAACATCGAATACACCACTTCTAATTTGCTTAGATGTTCTCATTCCTTAGCGTAACATTGATAAAATCTCTTCAAAGACGCAGCCTATAAAAATACCATAAAAATTCAAGGAGAAATAATTTCAACTCTGAGATTTGCTGATGACATCGTCATCTTGGCCGACATACCTGAGGATTTGAATGAGTTTTTGAATGGTATGGGCTCCGTCTTAATGAAAGAACTCATGATGAAAATTAATAAATGTAAAACAAAAATATTGGAATGCAGCCGCAATAAATCAGAAACCTCTTTGGACAACAAATTGGTAGGGGAGAAACTAAAGGAAGTAGGAGACTTCTGATACTTAGAAAGCAAAATAACCAGTGATGGACGAAGCAAAGAGGATATAAAAAGTAGGTTGGCTTAGGCAAGGAAAGCGTTTCTACAAAAGAGGAATCTTTTGACATCGAATATAGATTTAGGTATTAGTAAGTCATTTTTGAAGCCTTTGTCTGGAGCGTGGCGCTCTATGCAAGTGAAACATGGACTGTTGGAGCAACAGTTGAGGAGAATAGAAGCATTTGAAATGTGGTGTTACAGGAGAATGATGAAGATCAGATGGGTAGATAGGGTGACAAACGAAGAGGTATTAAGACGAGTGGGAGAGGAGAGATGTTTCTGGCGACTGCTAATGAAGAGAAGACATAGGTTGGTAGGGCACATACTAAGACACCCAGGAATAGCAAGCTTAGTTATGGAAGGAAGGGTCGAGGACAAGAACTGTAGGGGTAGACCAAGGTTAGAATATGTTAAACAGATATCCTCGGAAGTAGGGTGTGGTAGCTATGTAGAGATGAAACGATTAGCTCAGGACAGGGAGGAATGGACAGCTGCATCAAACCAGTCAAATGACTGAAGACTCAAACTCACATAAAATTACTATTACTATTAATAATACCATATCCTTGATTCAATGTTTCTCAGTGGACCGTATCATTTTCGTGTGAGTGTTTTCTTTTTTGCCTTCTGTTTATTGTCTTGTTCTAGTTTGCTTTTGTTTTTAGTGTTATATTTCTTCTTTATTCTTTGCTTTTTTGTGTTTTGATTTAGTTTGTTTTGATATTTTGCTTTTAATTTTGGAGTTTTTTAAATTTTCAATTGTGTGCTTTAATACTTTTTCATATGAATTTATTACCGACAGTAGTGGCTCAGTTGGCTAAAGCGCAGTGTTAGGTCATGGGGCCAAGCTCTCTGCTGACTTGGTAGACGCGTGGGTTCGTGCCCCACCGTCGGCCGTCCTTGAAATGGTTTTCCGTGGTTTCCCATTTTCAACACCAGGCAAATGCTGGGACGGTACCTTCTCATAGGCCACGGCCGATTCCTTCCACATCCTTGCCCAGTTTCATTCATCTTCATCCATTCCATCTCTCATCCCGACGCGCAGGTCGCCCACGGGCGTCGACTAGAAAGACCTGCACTCGGCCTCTGAGGAGGCCACACGACAAAAAAAACTGAATTTATTGCACTAAATTTTGTAAAAGACGTATATTTGGATATGACAATAAACGATGTTTATAAAACACGGCCTAATAGTTAAATGCCTCTATTTGTGACCAATGTCTTGAAATAACAACATAATGAAATAGGGGTAGAAAAAATGTAATTCTTGAGTACGAGGTAAATCTAAAATTTGTAGCTGATCTGTTCTTTTTAGTCTTTTAGAGTATTTTAATCATTTTACATACTTAGTGTTTTGGAAATAATTAAGAAATAAACCTTTTTTGTACAATTTTGTGTCAATCTTGCGACTTCATTTGTACCAACTACTGTTTGCTACAGAAGTTTAGTATGTAACAGAAACCTGCACACTGTGCTCAAGATTTACAATTTATTGACCTAAGGAATTATTTTCCTATTTCAATAGGCTTTGTCAATAAGGATTTTGGGCAGACATGATCGTTTACATTTCTTTTCCTAACAACATATATGTATTTATAAAATTACACCAAACGTCGCTGTTCACAAATTCCTAGCATAACCTCTTCAAACCCAGCGTGTACGTATGTGAACCTTCAATTTTTAGTGTCTTTATTAGCTAAAGCTGGTATTATATCAATTCTGACCTGTATTTCTACCTCAGAACATTCCCATTTGTACAGGGTCGGAGATCTAATTTCTATGTGAAGTAATGGTCTTACGGCTGTATGTCCTTTTCGGTACCCAGCTCATTAGTGGTGTCAATTAGAGGTGAAATGAATGGTGCTGAATGAAACGCGGCAAGAAGTTGGAAGGAAGTAGCCGTGGCCTGTTAGAAGGTATACTTACAGTTTTGCCTGGAGTTGATAATGATGTCATGAAAAACCATTTTAAGGGCATGCGACGGTGAGGTTCGAATCCACTCGTGTTCCCATATAAGCTTATGACTTAGCGTATTACCATAATTGGTAACTGTGACCTGTATATTTTTTTAATAATGTGCCTTTTGTCTACAAATATGTATTCTTTGTGTCATTTTTCGATATGAAATACAGGAGAGGATATCTCAGCCACCAACAATGATAAGGATAAACACACACGTCTACTGACTAGTGCAGTATGAATTTCTTTACATAAAATGGGAAGAATTTAATTAAAACTTACTTACGAATCGCATTGTAGGATTACGAGAAAAACACCAATTGTATAAAACATGCAGAAACTCAACAACAGAGCAAACTACATACAATATTGTATTAATATTTATAGTGAAGTAACAGTGTGGACAATTTACTGCATAATTAATGCAGCCAATGATCAATTATGTAAGAAGAAATAAACATGATGTACTGTACTTAAATTATGAGGGGTAATTAAAAAGTTTCCGTTTGAGGGCGATACAAGAGCATACAGTATATGGATACACCGAGCGTGGAATGCTTTGCTTGTAGCATGTGTGTTTCGTTGGAAATGTATATAATTGTTGTACAATGTTTTTGTTTGTTTGTTTGTTTGTTTTTGTTTTGTTTTTCGAGGGAAACCGTGGGGAAATCTTCAAAAGACAGATTGCAAGCTTCCAGACTTACAACTGTGCAGGATTCTTACCTACTAAAACCCCACAAACCCTATACTTGGCGTAAGGCCACTGCCTGATCAGCCTTACTTCAGGGTGGAGCCACGGTTACGACCAGAGGTCTCAGTCAATTTCATTAAACGTGATGATAATGAAATTACTCATCATCATCTTCACTGTTGGCCTGTTCGCCATCTCTTGATGAATTCAGTACTTTTGCATTTGTCAGTTGGCACAGGCTAGAGTAAAAGGTGGCTCTTCACCGATGTCTCCGTCTCACTCATGGCTGTGATTATATGGAAGCTACTGAGGTATGGGTGGTGCTTAGTAATGGCATTCAGGGCACAGTCAGTGCCTGTGAATGCTGTGAAAGGTTCAACTCATAGGGTTAGTACTACTGTTCTGACTCAGTGAGGAAAGCAATGGCAAACTACCTCACTTCTCTTCTTGCCTAGAACGCCTCAAAATAGCGCTGCCTTGGGTTTTTGTGGGTATCTACTCACATAACGTAACGGTGGTACTTTTTGAGGATCCAACCAGCCTTCGGGCTGACTACCTAACAGACAGACATCTTCACTGTCTTCAGCAACCAATCTTATCGGTTCCTATTCTTCTTTTGTTTTCAGCAGCTCAGAGATGTAGACAGAAATCTGTGCCCAAATTTCTCTGCTGCTGAGCATTTTATCCACAACATTGTCTGGTGTAATGACTCCAACTTTTGTCTCCAGATGCCTTCGAAGATTTCTCCACATCAAGCATGCAAAGAATGTGTGCTGAACGTCATCACATTGATCATCACAATTACACACCGCGAACTTGGGGTGAAATTCCCATTCGATGGAGGTATGCTTCTTAATAACCATGGCCAAAGAGAAACATGGTAATGTAATAATTAACCTCACCATTAGGCGGCTTCGGTGGCGTAGTCGGTAGCATACTGAGCTTCTATGCCCAAGATAGCGGATTTTTTAAGAGCGTTAAAAATCCCTCAGTATGCCTTCCTTCGGAGGGGAAGTAAAGCCGGCGGTCCCATATCATAGATTTATGGCATGTTAAAGAACCTTCCACTAATTGCACCTGTGTGAAGCTAAATTGGATATGTTAAGAATGTAAACAACGCTCTTAGGTTTCTACGTTCGTTGCCAAGAGCCAACTGCGGTGGCGTCTAGTAGCTAAGTTCTGAACTAGGCATAGTAGTCGTTAACGGTGGCGCTTGGTGGCAAATGTAGGAACTATTTGAAAAATTCTAAGTTGCAGTACTTAAATTAAAAAACAGATAACACACACTAATACAGTCATCACAATTAACACCGGTTATCAGACAGATTCTACACACACCCAAAGTACACGGGGCTACATGACCGCGTTGTCGCAGCCCCTAAACTTAAGAACCAACCAACCAACCAACCAACTTCACCATGGCTTCAAGATTTACGACAGGCACACTTATAATATTAAAACCCTATTTTTAGCCTACTTTTCACATTTTGCAAAAATGAGGAAAAAGTAGACTTATGAGATCGGGCAAATGTGTGTCTGTCTGTCTGTCTGTCTGTCTGTCCTTCTGTCTGTCTGTCTGGCTGTGTATGTGTCCCCCCCCCCCTATCAACTCCTAAACGGCTGCAGCAATCTAAACAAAATTTGGTAGGAGTAAAGATCTATACCTGAATATCTCACGGCCATATTTGAAAATGATGTCAGTGCTACCAACTGCTAAAAAATCGCTATTGAAATTTGAGCTCCATGTTGGATATCTTGGAAAGTATGAATGGGAGCTATTTCAAAATTGGCACACGTACAGATCATAATATTTCAGTTTAATTTCCAGGAGGCTAAACATGGCAGTGTTGCCAAAATGATAATAAGCCTCCTGATAGGTCCAATTTTTAAATGCATATAACTTCTATACTATCAATTGGAATTCAACCAAATTTCGTATGTTGTATGTGTACATAACCAGATATGACTGAGCGTATTCTTCAGACCTACCAGGGCTGCCAACTGTTAATAAATGCTCCTAATTTATTTTATCCAAATACCAATATATCAGAAAGTATGCAAGCCGACAGCTTTAAACTATGCACACGTATAGTCCCTGACATTCTATATTAATTTGGAGTAACTTATATACGTCATTGCTACCAACATGATTCTAAGCCTGCTGACAGGTCCAACTTTAAATACATGTAACTTCCATACTATCATTTGGATTTCAACCAAATTTCGTATGTGCTATGTGTACCATAACAGATATGACTATGCGTATTCTAAGGAGCAACCAGTGCTGCCAACTGTTAATATGTGCTGTCCCTATTTTTGTTACCCTAATATCAATATATCAGAAAGTATGCAAGCCAATAGCTCTAAACTTTGCACACGTATAGTACCTGGCATTCTAGACGAATTTCGAGTAACTAATATACGTCAGTGCTGCCAACATGATTCTAAGCCTGCTGATAGGTCCAATTTTAAAATGCATGTAACTTCTATACTAACTAATGGATTTCGTTCAAAATTGGCACAACAATAGATCATATTATTTCAGATTATTTCTGACCAATACATGCATGACATTGTTGCCAACATGATTTTACGCGCGCTGTTAGATCCAATGCTTAACTGCATGTAACGTCCATGCTATTCATTGGACTTCAACCAAATTTTGTATTTTGTACCTTAAGAGATGGAACTAAGAATATATTCAGTCATCAGGGCTGCCAACTGTAGTGCTCTATTAGGATACATTATGCCAGGTATACAGTATTTCGAACTAATTGGAAATTTCGATATTAGCAACTTAATTTCGTCATTATTCTAGATAGGTTCATATTCTGTAGAATAATCATTGGCATGAAAAGTAGGCTGTATAGTTCTTCACGGAACTTCTTGTTTTTACTTTTTAATTTATTTTAATTATTATAATTATTAATTTTATTTTTTTATCTCTAATTTTAATTTGTATATATTTATTTTTAATTTTTAATGCATGTACTTATAGGTTTAATTTTGATTTTGATTTTTATATTGAATTATTTAATGAACTAATTTCAAATTGATTTTTAAAATTATATTCATAATGTTTATTATTTACATTCTTATATTTATTTTATTATTGTAATTTTATTTTTATAATCTTTATGTCTAGATTTATATTTCATTTTTACACTTAACTTTTTAATGTTTTCGGTTTTAAATTGTTTTATCCAACACATTACGTCAAGTAGATACGTATATAATGTTTGATTTTTAGAAATTACTAGCACTTCGGCATCCAAAAATCTCCGAAATTTGGCTGAAAGATTCAACTATCAGCATCTTTGAAAGCATAAACTGTCCTTATGATAGGTGACCACTATCCCATAATGGGTTTAAGCTGTATGCTCCCCTTTTTTGTATTTAGAAATAACGAAGAAAATAGGTACAAAACTAAGAATCCGGTCCCTAGTTATTACTTCCTGTCGAGAAACTGTGATAATAATTGCTGAGAACAGAGAGGACTGTTATCGGGAAATGTTCGCTTGACGGCGCAAAGTCTCTGTCTGAAACCTAATATAGAGTTACTCAAGGGAAGCAGAGAGCTCAGACATCTGTCACGGAGATATCAGACTGTTACGCAATTAGACCAATTATATAATGATCCTCTGCTAAGCTGCTGGCGTCTGATATCCTGTCTTGGTTGTTCATTTATTTACGGGCTATTCGACATCGTGGTCATGTAGCAACGTGTACTTGGGTGTGTGTGAGAAATTTGTCTGATAAAACTCTAATCTGCACAGTTCACAAAATCAATGAGCACCTCAAAAACTAATCTGCTCAAAAAGCTCAAGAAGTCAATGCGCCGCTCAAAAAACTAATCTGCGAAGCTCAAAAAGTCAATGCACACCTCATAAACTAATCTGTACAGTTCAAAAAATCAATGCGCACCTCAAAAACTAATCTGCACAGTTCAAAAAATAAATGCGTACCTCAAAAACTAATCTACGCAGCTCAAATAGTCAATGCACAGCTCTAAAACTAATCTTCGCAGTTCAAAAAGTCAATGCGCAGCTCAAAAACTACTTTGCGCAGTTCAAAAAGTCAATGCGCAGCTCAAAAAACTAATCTGCGCGGCTCAAAATGTCAATGCGCAGCTCAAAAACTAATCTGCGCAATAAGCTCAAGAAGTCAATGCGCAGCTCAAATAACTAATCTGCGCTGCTCAAAAAGTCAATACGCACCTCAAAAGCTAATCTGCGCTGCTCAGAAAACTGATCTGCGCAGTTCAAAAAATCAATACGCACCTCTAAAACTAATCTGCGCAGCTCAAAAAGTCAATGCGCTGCTCAAAAAACTAATCCGCACAATTCAAAAAATCAATACGCACCTCAAAAACTAACCTCCGCAGCTCAAAAAGTCAATGCGCCGCTCAAAAAACTATTCCGCACAGTCCAAAAATTCAATACGCACCTCAAAAACTAACATGTGGAGTTCAAAAAATCAATACGCCGCTCAAGAACCTAAACCGAGCAGTTCAAAGATCAATACGCACCTCAAAAACTAATTTGCGCAGCTCAAAAAAATCAATGCGCCACTCAAAAAACTAATCTGCGCTGCTCAAATATCAATGCGCCGCTCATAAAACTATTCTAAGCAGTTCAAAAAAAAAAAATGGGGGTGAAGCTGATTCCTGCCCGTGGTGCCCCTGCTAAGGTAGTTGGAATTATATTTCCATTACCGAACTGAACGTCAGCAATCCAGAAGCAAATCAAAGAATGGTGAAAATTAATATAAACCGGCCCTTTTCAGCGCCAAAACTGACAATCATCTCTGTCAATATTGAAGGTCTTTCATCCACCAAGGAAGAGTTATTAAGCCAGATATGCCATGATCAGAAATGTGATTTACTATGTATTCAGGAAACCCACCGAGACTTGACTCTCCACCGTCCAAAAATCAAGGGTATGAGCCTAATAGTTGAACATCCTCATCGACATTATGGCAGCATTATCTTTGCCAAACCTAATATTCAGATCGTCTCCACAGGAATTTCCATTGTAGATGACACCGAAATTCTTACAGTAGAGCTTAGCAACTGTTCTGTAACATCAGTTTATAAGCCCCCAGGTACTGTATTTAAATTTGTAGAACCCAGCAACTTCCAGCATCAATCTGTGAAGTTTGTTGTTGGTGATTTCAACAGCCGTAACACAATATGGGGTTACTCAACTACCGATGAAAGTGGTGAGGCCGTGGCTGAATGGGCAGACTCATATGATCTCAACTTATTGCATGATAACAAACTTCCAGCATCTTTCAACAGTGCAAGATGGAGGCGTGGATATAATCCCGATATGATATTTGTGAGTGAAAACATATCTCATTTATCAATAAAATCAGTGGGTCAAGCTATTCCTCACACGCAACACCGGCCTATTATATGCCAGATTTATGCTGCCATTCGACCACAGTCAGTTCCTTTCCGACGTAGATACAATTTTAAGAAGGCTGATTGGGAGAAATTTACCATTTCTCTAGAAGAGAATATTCTAAATATTGAGCCAGTTCCTGAATTATATGACGACTTTGTAAATATCGTGAAGTATTGTTCCCGTGTTTCAATTCCCCGAGGCTGCAGAGCACAATATATAAAAGGTCTGACTTCGGAAACTGAGGAACTTTTGAAAAACTATCTTGACCTCTTTGATAATGACCCATTTGGTAACGATACCCTTCAAGCTGGGGAAGATCTTTTAACAGCGATTTCCAAGAACAGGAACGATGCATGGTGCCAATTGATGGAGGAGACGGATCTAAGTAAGAGTAGTCAGAAAGCCTGGAGACTCCCTAAGTACCTGAGTTGTGATCCAACAACAAAAGAGGGACACAAAAATATAACAGCTAATCAGATTGCTCGTCAGCTCGTGGAAAATGGTAAATCTGACCATCCATTACGCAGGTCAGATCATAAAATTGCTCGGTCAGAAGAACTCGAGACTAGTCAACTTATGCAACCTTTTTGCATGGCAGAACTGACGGCAGCCATTGATAGTTGTAAGATCGGCAAGGCAGCAGGAGTAGATGATATCAGATTAGAGCAGATCAAACACTTTGGGGAACGAGCAAGAGAATGGGTCCTAGCTTTCTTCAACAACTGTTTGAAATCCTGCAATTTCCCAAAAACCTGGAGGAAATCACGAGTCATACCGATTCTGAAACCTGGTAAAATGTCAACTGAACCTCAAAACTACAGGCCAATATCCTTGTTGTGTCACCTGCTTAAAATCTTTGAACGAATGTTACTGAACCGCCTAGTTCATGTCGTAGAGCCTGCTCTCATACAACAACAAGCAGGCTTCAGACCAGGGAAAAGTTGTACATCCCAGATCCTTAACCTCACTCAATTCATTGAGGATGGCTTTGAAACACGGAATAACACGGGAGTAGCTTTTATCGATTTGACCGCTGCCTATGACACTGTCAATCATCGTGCTTTGTTACAGAAGATTTATGGAATCACGATGGATTACAGTTTCACAAAACTTATTGAAAGTTTCCTTCAAAACAGGAGATTTTATGTGGAATTCCAAGGACAGCGCAGTCGATGGAGACGTCAAAGAAATGGCTTACCTCAAGGTAGTGTTCTATCACCAATGTTGTTTAACGTCTACACTAACGACCAACCACTTCCAAGGAACACTAGAAGTTTTCTTTATGCCGACGATCTAGCATTAGCTTGTCAGGGGAAATCCTTCGAAGATGTTGAAGCTCATTTAACACAAGCATTGACTGAGTTGGATGTCTATTACTATGATAATCAACTTCGTCCAAATCCATCAAAAACTCAGTTGTGTGCATTTCATCTGAAGCACAAGCAGGCTCGTCGTGAACTTAACGTCTCTTGGCAAGGAACACGCTTAGTTAACACTCCTCATCCAAAATATCTGGGAGTTACCCTCGATCGTACTCTGACCTACAAACAGCATTGCCGGAATACCAGACTAAAGGTGGAAGCTAGAAATAACATCCTACGTAAGATCACTGGTAGCACCTGGGGCTCTCAACCATCAACCTTGAGAACGACAGCGCTTGCAACATGTTACAGTGTTGCAGAATATGCATGTCCAGTGTGGTACAAATCCACCCATGCAAATAATGTTAACAAGGCGCTTAATGAAACATGTAGGCTTATTACAGGTTGTTTGAAGCCTACACCTCTTGCAAAACTTTACCAGCTTGCAGGGATAGCACCACCGGATATACGTCGTGAGGTAGCAGCCAATGAAGAGAGAGCTAAACAGGTCAATCAGTTTTCCCATCCGTTGTACGGTTATGTACCAGCCACCCGTAGGTTGAAGTCCAGGAGAAGTTTCCTCAACACCACTGCAGTCTTGCTAACTACACCAGCTACAGCTAGAAAACAATTGTGGACTTCTCGGCTTGGGAATAACTCTCTATGGGATCACCCTTCGGAAAGCCTCCCACCTGGACATGATCAGAAATGGATCGTGTGGAGGGCACTTAATCGTCTCCGTTCTGCTGTTGGAAGATCTAAGGATAACTTGCAGAAATGGCACTTCCCCGTCGACTCCACCAACTGCGACTGCGGTATGCCCCATACCATGGAGCATCTACTGAATTGTCCGCTGTGCCCTGCCACTTGTACAGCAGAAGATCTTTTACTAGCAACTTCCAATGCTATACAGGTTGCACATTTTTGGTTGACCGTGGTTTGAAAAGACATTGTGTGTTGTATGGCTTACTTCTCTTTTTTTGTTTTGTTTGTAAATATGTATGTAATTTTAGTGTAATCCAGTATTTTGTTTGCTTCTGACACGAATAAATAAATAGTTAAAAAAATCAATGATGTGGATGCATCTTAATTTTGAAAGCATTTCTCAGCGGACAAAGTAGGTTTCACAACAGAGGTGTGCAAATTATTAGACTTGGACGCAGTTTTCCCAAGTTCCTTTTCTACTTTTCATGCCCTAATGTACTAAATATGTTTGCAAGGCGTTGAATTTAGTTCAAATGTTTAACCAATAGTCTTTATTATATAAGGTGCGATCAAAAAGTAACGAGCCGGAGGCATAATTACACAAACTAGTACCTGTATGTTAGAAGTATTGGCCCTGGCTGTTGAGGCACTTGTCCCACTGTGACACAAGGCGGAGAATGGCTGTCTCATGAAATTCCCTGGGCTGCGATGTGGACCAGTTCCGCTCGTACAGCTGGACGTCGGTGTCCGAGGTGAATCGTTGGCCCCGCATAGCCCTTTGCAGGGGACCAAACATGGCGTAATAACAGAGAGAGAGGTCTGGACTGTATGGAGGGTGGCCGAGAACCTCCCATTTGAATTTCTGCAGGAGTGCCGCGACTGTGTTGGCCGTATGAGGTCGTGGAGCGACCACGGCGGCTATGGCGTTCACTGTCACTCGGCGGTCCTGGGTAATGAGTGCATCAACCAGTCCGGTCTGAACCCCGGCAGCGACCGGTTCGCTGCGCTCTGCTTCGTTGTGAGTTACGTATTCGAGTGTCTAACTTTCAAGTCTTTTCAAGTACAGTCAAAATGGCAACCAACAGTATTAGGAAAAACACCATAAAATGTGCTTTCCCCGACAAGGCCAATAAACCAGGCCCTGCAGAAATACATGAGTGGATTCAGTACACCCTAAAACTCAACGTGGACCAATTAGAAGCCATTCAACTAGACAATCTGGAAGCTGCTGTTTTCATCAAGTTCACCAGCAAACTACTGCTGGAGAAGGTCCTGAACAGTACCAACGGAAAATTCCAGGTACAGAAATTTAATGGCTCTATATCTGAGGTAATTATAACTTGTGCGGATGTTGACAGTAAACTAATCCGAGTCATGAACCTTCCCATTGAACTGCCGAATGACCGGATAATGTCGTACTTTAGTAAGTACGGGAAAGTTCGTGAAATTAGAAACGAACGATGGTCAGCTACCTACCTATTCAATATTTTGAGTGGTATTCGGGCTATGCGGATTGAACTAAAAACTGCAATTCCACCCATTATTTCTATCGATGGCTACAAAGCACAGGTGGTGTATGATGGACAACCTCGATCATGCTTTTATTGTAATGCCACTGATCACTTTAGACAGGAATGCCCAGTGAGGCGCGGTGAAACTGAAAATAAAACCGGGCCTAAGCTTCTCAGTGAAATTGTAGCCAACAAGGACAGTGACATTGTCTCGCCTGCCTTATCGGCACCTTGTTCATCTAACGTCAGTATTTCTGCCGAACAACTTGCCCCACTTGATACGTCAGCTGTAGCACAAGACACAATGGACGTGTCGCCTTCTCACTTCACCGCCTTATCGCCGCAACCAGCTGGGCCATTGACCTCCACTAATAAACAACAACATACTCTCACATCACAAAAGGAACTCCACGGGAAGCCAGCGTTGCCAGGTTTGTCTGATACTAGCCAATACACCCATGGCAGTCTAGGTAGGGCGGCCAATTCTCTAGTTCCTAAACCTGACCAGAAACCTGACACTAGCACTGCCAGCCCTGATGCGGTCACAGAAGGCGTGACCTCAGGAGACAATGCTACCAGTATGCCACCCTCAAACCAGTCCATAGTTAGTTGTGAACCACAGACCGCTGGTATACGTTGGTCGGATGAAATAGAAGACGACCCCTCCAGACACATGGATACAGAAGAGACGGGGTCACGGGACCAGGAGATCATGGACAACAAGGAACTAACTCCTAAAGAACAGGCACCTTTGAAAACCTCCTCCAAAGCTAAAACAATCCGGGCGTCAAAAGAGGGAACGCACAAGCCTTATGCGGGTGTCAGGGACCCCCGACTACAAGGCGGGAAGTCGTGTGACAAGCGTTAAAGACCACCCCATCTCCATCTTGTTTATTTAGGTAAAAAAAACATGTCTATCTATCTGACGATGTTGTTGACATACACGCTAATGACACTCAATGTAAATTGCATTCAAACTGCTAGTAAACAGTCGCTCTTACGCAACCTTATATGAGACCAAGATGTGGATATTGTTCTGTTGCAAGAAGTGGCTACTGAAGACCTCCTTACCATCTCTGGCTATGATAAAATAGTTAATGTCAATGAGCACAAACGTGGTACAGCTATCTACATTAAGGACCATATACCATATGCGGATCCTGTCCAGTTAGTCAACTCACGCGGAATCAGTATCCGTATTCGAGATCTTTTGATCGTCAATGTATATGCTCCCTCTGGTTCGCAGGCCAGGATACAACGCCGGCTCTTCTATACCACAGATATTCTCCCACTTCTCCATAATCATACCGGCAATATAATCCTCGGTGGGGATTTTAACGCAGTGCTATCACCCAAAGACCAAAGTGGCCAATTTCAGGGCTGCCCTGCACTATCTGCGTTAATACAAGGGTTACGCTTAAAAGACACATGGGAACTGAAGCCGTCGGGGTCAGCCGGTTACACGTACTACTACCATAATGGTGCTTCTCGACTGGATAGAATATATGTCAGCGGGGAATTGAAAGAACACGTGAGAGAAACAGATGTATGCCCGGTGGAGTTTTAAAACCATTGTGCGTATCTGTGCAAGATTCGCCAACCAGAATTGGGACCTCGCCGTGGGAGAGGAACATGGAGGTTAAATGATTCTATTCTGACACACTTGGACATGAAAGATAGCTTTGCCACTGAATGGCATAACTGGAAACGCCACATTCAACGGTTTCAAGATACTCTTGAGTGGTGGCTGAAGTATGCGAAACCCAGAGCTGTTAGGTTATTGAAGGCCTACAGTGCCGAGAGAAGACGCCACATCCATCAGACGACAGATTTCTACTATAAATGTTTACGACAGTTATACAATGAAGACCCTACCAACCCTAATACATATCGCTGAATAAAGAAAATCCGAGCGCAGCTCCTCACGCTGCAGCGCAAAGCATTGGAAGGACTCAAACTTCAAGCACACGATCATCAACATCTGGCATCAGAGGCACCCTCCGTTTATCATTTTATACGGGCGTGCCGCAAAGGCCGTCAGAAGTACATCAACCGCATTATGACACCTGAGGGACAAATGGTGACTAGTCATACCTTAATCACAGAAACGGTAGAGAACTTCTTTCAGTCCTTGTACACAGACGACGCCCCAGTCCCACTTCACCACCAGCATCCGTTCTTCGATGGTGTACGAGGAAGACTTTTGCACAGAGAACAAGAGTGCTTGACCCAGGACATCACCGCCGAAGAAATATATACCTCCATACGCCACAGTGCGCCAAACAAGAGTCCTGGTCCTGATGGCCTGGGGAGAGCTTTCTACATGACGTTTTGGACCACCATTCGCGATGAACTTACAGCCGTAGTGAATGATGCTTGTCGTCCTGGACGAAATATCGACACCCTGAAAGATGGCCTGGTGGTATTAGTCCCAAAAATTACACAACCAACACAGCTCAGGGACTTTCGCCCACTGACGCTTTTAAACTTTGACTACAAGATCTTCACGAAATGTATGAAAACGAGACTTCAGGCCTTTATGGAGGAAGCCACATCTCGCCACCAATCGGGTGGGGTACCAGGCAGGTGCATTGTCAACACTACATGTGCTATTCGCGATGTCATTAGTGAGTCGCTGGTCGGCAATAAGAAGAAACTATTATTATCACTGGATTTTGACCATGCCTTTGATAGGGTAAACCATAAATACATCCTTGCGACTCTTCAAGCTATTGGCTTCGATATGCGGTTTATTGCCCTCGTGAGCAAAATTCTTCATGGTGGATCTTCAAAAGTGAGTTTAAATGGGTATTTCACACGGCCGCTCCTCATCCATCGTGGAGTCAGGCAAGGATGTCCGATGTCCATGCTTCTTTTTGTTCTATATCTGGAATCCCTTCTTTGTAATCTCCATACATCTTTCAATGGCACGGAGATCAGTATTTTTGCATATGCGGATGATGTCACCCTTGGGGTGGATCGAACCGTTGACATGCAGCAATTGTTCACGGACCTAGATGAGTACGGGAGATATTCTGGTGCGCGGCTGAACCGACGAAAAGCAAAGGCGATGTGGATTGGGAAATTTAACCGCGTTCAAGGGGTTCTCCCGGCGTGGGTAACGATCGCCTCAGAACTCAAAATATTAGGCATATCTTTCTTGAATAGTGTACACCAAATGATTAAAAAGAACTGGGACGTTGCCCTACATTCTGTGCGTGGTGCCTTGCAACAAGTGCGGTACCGCTCCTTCCTCTTACACCAACGAACAATGTACGTGAATATGTTCAGCTTAAGCAAAATATGGTATCTCAGTCAAATTCTTCCTATGCCAAGAATGGTGGGTACACGTATTATTTCCGCCGTCGGATGGTTTATTTGGCAAGGAGCTCTATTACGTCTTTCCCGCAGCACATTAACATTGCATAAATCCCAGGGAGGTCTGGGACTCATCGACGTTGAAAAGAAAGCTAGAACCTTATTCCTCAAACGACACCTGCAACTGCTTACAGGCTTCGGGACCGATGAGTCACATAACTTCCTACGGAGATGGTGTAGTCCCTATGACTGCTCGAACCCACCTGCTTATTATGATATCAATCATCATGCACCTCATGTCCGGTATCTGAGAGTTGAACTCAGCTACGTGCCACAAGACGTCATCAGGTCTATCTCAACGAAAAAGCTGTATCGTTCTATCATGGCACAACAGTATGTTGCCCCCAGAATTATGCAATCCGCATTGATCGTCAACTGGAATAGAGTCTGGAGGAATGTCTCCAATCGCATTCTTCCCAGCGCAGCGAAGGAAAGTTGGTATAAAGTAATCCATGACCTTATACCAACAAACAGCAGACTCCATCGCATTCACATGGTGGAGAACGCCTTATGCACTTCATGTTCCCATCCGGATACAATCCTGCACCGATTTACGCAGTGTGATCCGATTCGATCGACCTGGAACCGCTTCACCCGGGCCCTGAATAGCTTCATGAACTGTCCTACTACCTCCATCACTCCTGAATGGGTGATCCGACCAACATTTAGCCTTCAACCGCCCCAACTGAACAGTGCGGTAGTGTTACTCCTCGGTTGCTATGTGCACTGTGTGCTGAAAACTACGGGGCCATATACAGAACTCGAAATGTTGTCCGAGGTAAGTGAGTGTGTCCTCACGAGCCTTCGCTGTACTACAAGAACTCGCCGGCTGGGGGACTATGCCCAGCAGCTCACCCGCATCATGTGAGTGTTTTGTGCATTGTGATAGTGATTGAACATTGAACATTAAGTAGACTAGTATAACTGTGATAAACGCATCAATATCCATGATTGTTATTCATCTACCACCTCACAATCACCTATGTACCTTAAATATATGAAGACAATAAACAAGTTTCCTTAAAAAAAAAAAACCAGCTGGACGCTGTCGTCGGTAATGCAGGGGGGTGCCCCAGACCGGGCATCATCGGCTAACGACACCCGTCCTTTCCTGAAGCGCTTGTGCCACGACTTGACCCTTGCAAGGGACATGCAGTGTTCGCCGTACACTTGTAACATTTGGCGATGCATGTCCGTTCCCCCTACTCCTTCCCCAGTCAGAAACCGATAAACACCTCTTTTTGCTCTTCGGTTGACGCCTCCCTGTCACTGTTTGCAATGCGACTGGCAGCGTTGGACGATTGATGCATGCTGCTACTCGCTTTGTATCGTCACGTGACGTGCACCACACCTCGTTACACACGCCACGATTAGCCGATGTCGTCACCGGTTTGCGCATTCCAGCCTCCGGCTCGTTACTTTTTAAACGCACCGTATATTTTCATTTTACTCAAAGTAAAATTATTTTTTAGAATTCCCAATGACAGAGGAGCATTGATAATGCAAAATGCCTCACGTTTTGTTTTGATTACTTCGCTCTACTTTCTAACAGTTTAACAGACTAGAGGCGTTTGAGATGTGGACATATCGAAGGATCTTACGAGTAAGCCGGATGGATAGAATCACAAAACTTGAGATATTGCGTAGGAGAGGTAAAGATGTGGAGATAATTACCTGTGTCAAAATTAGGAAGTTACAATACTCGGGTCATAAAATGAGAGGAGACAGGTATCGTCTTCTACAAGACATTATTCAAGGGAAGGTTGAGGGCAGAAGGAGTCGAGGAAGAAGAAGAAGGATCTCTTGGTTGGACAACCTAAAAAAATGGTTCAAGTGTAGTGGACTTCTTAAGTGCTGCTAGATCCAAAAAGAGACTGTCAGTCTGAAAGACTGGACTTTATATCATTTGAAAAGCTACACATGCTGAATAATAGTAATAATAATAATAATAATAATTATAATAAGGCCAAACTGAGGCACTTCGTTACCGTTATTCGCCCGGAGGCGTTATATGCATCAGAATGCCTGGCGATGAATAAGAAAGGCCTGGCAGAACAACTCGAAGCCAAAGAGAGGAAGATTCTGAGAAAGATCTTGGGCCCGGTCAAGGAACGAGGAGAGTATAGAAGACGACACAACGATGAACTCTATCTACATGTGGAGAAAATAACGGACACCATTCGCAAAAGAAGACTCTCCTTTTATGGCCATTTAACACGAATGAACTCCGGAAGATTGTCCAATCGAATCTGTGCCTACTTTGTGGGAAGGAAAACCAAAGGGATCTGGTTTACAGAGGTGGAAAAAGACCTACAAGAACTGGGGATATCACATGAGGACATCTTGGAACGTGACTCTTTGAAGAAGAAACTTGGGGAGATACAGAGTTTTCAGCCAAAACCTATATTGAAAACCGGCAAGAAGTGGACCGAAGAACGAAGGGAAGCTCACCGAAGAAGAATGCTCGAATACTGGGTCAATGTGAAAGAACGAGGGAAAAGGCAGTTGAAATAACGTGGTCCATAGACGACCGAAACGATTAAAATAATAATAATAATAATAATAATAATAATAATAATAATAATAATAATAATAATAATAATAATAATAATAATAATAATGTTATTGGTTTGACGTTCCTTTTAACAACTCTGGCTTTTAGAGACGCCGGGGTGCCGGAATTTTGTCCCGAAGGGTGTCATTAACGTGCCAGTAAATCTATTGACACGTACTCCCTCGCATTTGCGCACCCACAAATGCCAGCTGACTGCGCCAGGATACGAACCTGCAACCTTGGACCCAGCAAGCGGGAACGTTACCGCTGAGCCACGCAGCCAGCCTACACATGCTGAAAAATGCTACAAAGTCTGGAGGCTCCAAAGACTCTTGACATCTTAGATGATCAAGAAACAATCAGAACGCTAGAAAGTTACAAGTCATGAGGGAGCTGGCTGGATGACGTCACGCTCGCTGTGTCGTTGCCGTCTCGTAACGCCAGAGCTCACCAGTGAACTAAGTACACATGCACCAAGCGGTACTATGACGTCACACACCTCAGTGCATTCTCGGTACATTTCGTGACGTCACCGTAACGTAACGATGAAGTCGACTTGATCATTTAAAGTGATAAAACCCGATTGCTGTGATGATCGCCTTCTTAGAGGAGATGGCAATTGAAGAAGAAGACTTTTTGTGTGAATTTAGAGCTAAGAGTTTTTTGTTCTACTGATGATTCGTTCTTGAACTATTCAAAGATTCATGAACCATGTATTGAAATCACCTGACTTAAAGGTTATATTCCAAAGTCAATGAAAAATAGAAAACGGACCCAGCTCAGGTATCGCTCAAATTCCGCTATTCTAAAAGTTTCCAGACAAAATTCCGTGTAAGTGTAAGGTGTAAGTCCACGGGGGGAAAACATTAACTTACTAAGTAGGGTTACAAAAAATGGTCATTAAAATGATTTTGAATAAAAATTTGTGACTACTTTAAGTTCTTTATTTCATTCTAATAATTTGTACACCTCTGTAAAAACACAACTTCATATAGGACGCGTTCTGCGCCCAAACTGCAAGGTCATCATCCGTACCATTTTAAGATGGTGGCCATGTGAATTAAACCCCCTTGCACTATACAGCCCATGAAGGGCTAAGGCAGACCAAGCGACCGCTGCCCAGCCATTTGGCCTGCAGATATTGGGGTGACACGTGATCAGCGCTGCCTCAGTGTCAGACAGCTACTCAATTGTCCTCTCGAGGCTGAGTGCACCCCGTTCCAACCCTCACGTCAGTTTTAAAATCCCTGACGGAAACGGGAATCGAGCCCGGGGCCTCCGGGTGAGAGGCAGGCACGCTACCCCAACACCACGGGGCCGGCTGTCATGTGAATTATACAAGCATTATAATCCATAACTTGTGACCGACCAATTCCAATTATTAAACCGAGGGTAGTTTAAGCTATGCTAAAGGACGTGACCTGTTTATGTTATAATATTATTATCTTCGGATTTTTTTTATTTAGTCAATTTACCCTCTAGGTTGGTGGTTCCCACGGACTCAGCGAGGGAACTCACCACTACCGCCTCTATGGGCAGTGTCCTGGAGCTTGGAACATCTGGTCGGGATGGATACAACTGGGGACGTGTGATCAGCACTTCGCCCAGGCGGCCTCACCTGCAAAGCGTACAGGGGCCTCATGAGGGATGGGAAGGGATGGAAGATTGGGATGGATAGGCTAGGAAAAGGGAAGGAGGCGGCCGTGGCCTTACAGTAGGTACCATCCCGGCATTTGCCCGAAGACGAAGTGGGAAACCACGGAAAACCATTTCGAGGATGGCTGAGGTGGGAATCGAACCCCCTCTACTCATTTGGACCACCCGAGGCTGAGTAGACCCCGTTCCAGCCCTCATACCACTTTTCAAATTTCGTGGCAGAGCCGGGAATCGAACCCAGGACCTCCGGGGCGGCAGCTAACCATGCTGACCGCTACGCTACGGAGGCGACTATCTTCGGAAAAAAAAGTAAAATTAAGCAATTTTCTCAATTGTGCTAAAAGTTGAAGGGCCTGGAAAAGTTTCAAATTCTTAGTCTTGGAGAGCTCTATCAAATTAAAAAAACAAATGTCAAAAATGCAGTTCCGGAAAAACAGTCTAAAATTGCTCGTTTCTTTAGTCGTTTTTCTTTTTGATTAAAATCCTGGCCAAATTAACTTATTTACATAATTCTTTCTTTAATGTGTTCCTTGGTTCAATACCCTCCGTCGTTTGTTAATATTTAAAAAAAATATTCACAACGGAAGTAGTTATAAGGGCCTAAGTGAAACTCTGCATTGACTCACACTAGCGCTCGTAGTGGTGAAAGGGTAAACTGCTAATCTAATCGACCGGATATGGTTGAGTTTCCGGTGAACAAACATCAGTCTACCGCGTCACAGTGGGTCAAAATCGAAATCTAGGGGGACAAAATTATTTTTACGTTTCAACCATGAATTTAGAGTGAAAGCAACGTATATAATTTGTTTACTTCATAATAAACATCAGTTAAGACCTTTTTAGGCTACGTCTACACATGCAAGAAATTGTCTACGACTTGGAGTTGGATAGAGCATTCAGTTATCTCTTCAGAACAATTTTCTACCCCTAATGTACTTTTAACAGAGTCACAAAGTTCCACTTTTGACAGAATCGTCGAACCCAGTGCTTCAAACAGTTGTAAACGTGTGAGAACTAGTTGCGTAGCATCTTCTAAAACATAAAATAACCAAGTAAGTTGCAAAAAGATGCAAAAAAATCTTATTACAGGCGTAAACTAAAAGACTTTATCTACATTTTAACATTAAGTAGAACGTGACGCAGAGTGACGCGACATACTAAAAATCTAATTGAAAATATAATTTTAAAAATAATATTTAAATATTATATAATGCAAATATAGCTAAAATTACGTAACAATTACGTCCATTAATAACTGAAACACACTAACCACAAGGACAACCAAACCACAGCCACTTACATTCTGACTGCTCGAACAGTGGTGACAGATTTACACTAAGATGCGTTTATATCCCAGAATAGTGAGCGGCAATTGTATGAGAATGCTGTAGAAGTAATAAATTTTGATTTTTTAATTATGAAAATAAATAATTTTGTCCTCCTAGATTTCGATTTTGACCCACTGTGCGCGTGTCATCATGCCGACACCTCGTACGAAACGTTTAGTGTGTGCTTTACGTTTGGAAAAGCGGAGAAAACAACGAAAATTAATTACAAATGTGTCAACAATGAGATTCTGTGATGAACTGGGTTCGAGGCAGCAATCGGACGAAAATGTTATAAGATGTTTTCTACATTAAGTTGCTTGCCTGAAGGCTGAGGATTTTTTTAATTGGGACTAAGATTTGTGAAGGAGTTGGCCGTGGCCTTTGTTTACATATACGTAGCTACTTAGAAACCATTTTCATTGTTTAATTATTAATTACTTTATAGCTTTTCCGTCGGTGAAAGTAGGAGTGAAGATTCAACTCTGAAATTTGCTGATGGCACTGTCATCTTAGCCGACACGCCAGAGGATTTGAATTATTATTATTATGTACTCAGTCTTCTGGAAGTAATCAATAAATGCAAAACAAAATAATGGATTGCACCTAAAATAAATCAGAACCCTTATCAACGTAGAATTGGCAGGTGAAAAGCTTAAGGATGTAGGAGACTTCTGTTACTTAGGAAACAAAATAACCAATGATGGACGAAGCAAAGAGGATATGAAAAGTAAGTTGGCTCAGGCAAGGACAGGATTTCAGCAGAAAAGGAATTTGTTGGCATGAAATATAGATTTAGGTATTAGAAAATCAGTTTTGAAAACCTTTGTCTGGAGCGTGGCGCTCTATGGAAGTGAAACTTGGACTGTTAACGCAGCAGTAAATAGGATAATTGAAGGGTCTTAAATACGGTGTTACAGGAGAATGATGGGTAGATAGAGAAACGAATGAAGAGATATTATGACAAGTGGGAGAGGAGAGATGTTTCTAGCGATTGCTAATGAAGAGAAGAAATAGGCTACTAAGACAGCCAGGAATAGTAAACTTAGTTATGGAAGGAAGGGCTGAGGACAAGAACTGTAGGGGTAGACCAAGGTTAGAATATGTTAAACAGATTGCATCGGATGTAGGGTGTGGTAGCTATGTAGAGATGAAACTATAAGCTCAGCACAGGGACAGTTGCAACAAATCAGTCAAAAGACTTTTCTTCTTTCATAGCGTTTGTCCCGCCTATCTGCAGGGTCCACTATATGGACACGTCGCCATTTGTTTCTGTCTCGGGCCATGTAAGGATGAAAGTGTTGGTTCTTCAGATCTCCATGTAGCGTATCATCCCACCGTTGCTTCGGTCTTTTTACCGACGACTTGTATATTGTAGCCAGTCTTTGCAATAGTGTCCGCTTCCGCTCATAGAACATGCCCAAACCAACGCAGACTGCACTCCCGCATCTTGTCACTGATTGGTGCAATCCCAAACCGTTTCCTGATGTTGTCATTGGAAACATGATCCAATTTGGTGACACCCGCTGTCCATCGCAACATCTTGGTCTCCATAACGCCCAAGCGACGTTCTGTCAGTGTTGTTGTCGGCCAACACTCGCATCCGACAGGACGGATGACATTACGATTGATATTTGACTATAGGTTGTCCTTCATCCTTCGATCGCGGGTGACTCCAGTTGTCGTTCGTCACTTCATCCACGCTGCGCTGATTCTCGTATTGACCTCTTCTAAAAGACTTCCATCATTAGTTTTCATAGAGCCTGTTGTTGTTGTTGTTGTTTGAGTCTTCAGTCTTTTGACTGGTTTGATGCAGCTTTCCATGCCTCCCTGTCCTGAGCTAATCGTTTCATCTCTACATAGCTACCACATCCTACATCCTAGGCAATCTCTTTAACATATTCTAACCTTGGTTTACCCCTACAGTTCTTGACCTCAACCCTTCCTTCCATAACTAAGCTTGCTATTCCTGGGTGTCTTAGTATGTATCCTACCAACCTATCTCTTCTCTTCATTAGCAGTCGCCAGAAACATCTCTCCTCTCCCACTGGTCTTATTACCTCTTCGTTTGTAACCCTATCTACCCATTTGATCTTCATCATTCTCCTGTAACACCACATTTCAAATGCTTCAATTCTCCTCTTTTCTGCAGCACCAATAGTCCAAGTTTCACTTCCATGGAGCGCGACGCTCCAGACAAAGACTTTCAAAAATGACTTACTAATACCTAAATCTATATTCTATGTCAACAGATTACAGTACGGCAAGTATGTAGTTAGTTTGTTTATTAGATATTTAAATTTTGTTACATGTCGCAAGTCTTCCCCATGTACTTGGATAGTACCTATAATCTCACATATATGTCGTCAAAAGATTGAAGACTCAAAAAAACAACAACATTCCATGTAAACAGACTGTCCAACACCGTCGTGTGCTCTATGATATGCGGAACAGACTCTGCTCGCTAAGTTTGAAGCATCCTCTCCGCCTCACTACACCGCGTCCTCGTCAACTTTATTGGAGAGCTGAAGCAGCTCTGTGCGGGCTTATGGTGGAACAAGGCAGCTAGCGCCCTCTACAATAATCTCTGATAAACGATCAACATTATTATTGTTTCCTCAATTTTATTCTCCACATTAAGATTCATGTCTTACAGTATATCGTAAACGCATAAGATTTCAGTTATTATTATTATTTAGGCTATCACTCGTGATACGAGTATGATTGTCTTCCAAGGTACGGTTATGTACATCTTCGCTGTAAACCAATATTAGGCCTAATCGTATTACGTGAGTTCTTTGGTGACTGTACAGTCCGATCCGAGAACCACAGACACTTCCACAATATTGGCATACAAGGTCTTGAGCAGCCGATGGGTCTTGGGGGTTGATCATTCTACGAATCATGCGCTCTTTTCTGGCATTTCTTTTTTCAGCCCGAAGCCCTCTTCTCTCTTGTTCGAAGAGCAAGTGACCTTGATGGACGTTGCGGCGCCACTCTGATCGGTCGGATGTGACAGCCTCCCAGTTACCTGTATCAATTTGACATTTCTTCAAGTTGGTCTTCAGAACATCTTTGTAGTTGCCAACCCTGCTTTCCCTGACCGACATTCAGCTGGCAATATAAGATTTGTTTTGGGAGGCGGGACTCAGGCATGCGAACTACATGTCCTGTCTCTCGAAGTTGGGGTTTTATTATGAGAATTTCAGTTATACATGACACTAATACGTCCGGTACTTTTATATGGCCGTATTTTTTATTTATTTACATATTTATCGTATGGCATTTAGTGCCGGGTGTGTCCAAGGACATGTTCGGCTTGCCGGAGGCTATAGCTGCTTCAAGCGCACACCCATAGGGTGAGCTACAAGTTCCGTTCAATTTCAAGTAGTTCCAACTTATGATACCTAGTGGTGAACGTTGGAACTTTGATAGAGCGTTCCAACGAAATCTAACCTAACAATTTAGCTTCACACAAGTTTAATCTGTGGAAGAATCTTTTACATGCCATAAATCTATGACATGGGACCGCCGGCTTTACTTCCCCTCCGAAGGAAGGCATACTGAAGGATTTTTAATGGTCTTCAAAAATTCGACGACTTCGGCCGGGTTTGAACCCGCTATCTTGGACACAGCAGTTCAGCATGCTACCGACTACGCCACCGAAGCCGCATATATGGCCGTGAAACCTGGGCAATGTCAGTGACAACAGATGAAGCAATTTGTGTCTTCGAGAGGAAGATTCTTCGAAAGATTTATGGACCCATCTTCAATGGCATGCAGGGAAAATGGGATCGAAGAACGAGGACCTGTATCTGCGGTTTGGAAAGCCGATTATTAGGACATAAGGGACTCCAGTGGTTTGGCCAGATTCTTCGAGCTGATGGATCTCTCCCATGCCGAGTTCTTCATTCGCAACCTGATAGAAAATGCCCAAAGGGACGCCCAAGACGTAATGTAAGGATAGAGTTCTGACAATCCTTAAGCATGTGGAGCTTACAGCGGACGAAAATGATGCCAGGTGTAGGATGGGGTCCATTCACCCTTCTATATCCTTATAGGCCTACATGATCATAATTCAAAACAAGCATCTCTTTCCTTCTTTCTTTTTCCCGAGGAAGCCGTGTCAGTAGATTTACTGGCACGTTAATGACACCCTTCGCGGCAACATTCCGGCACCCCGGTAACTCTAAAAGCCACAGTAGTTAAAAGGAACGTAAAATCAATAACATTATTATTATCTATTTTTCCAATTAAGGTATCTTTTCTTTCTATTTCTATGTTTATTATAAACTAGCAGTAGTGCTCGGCTTCGCCCGGTGGATTTATTTATTTTACAGAATTGGAGCGCTCAAGGATAAGGATCGGAATAAATGAAAGTAAATTTGAAAGCACCAACGCTTATTGCAGTTGATAACCTCAGTATACTGCACCAACACCATCGCCCTTATACAGAGGCATACTGTTGTCATGATGATAACTGTTTTAAGGGGCCTAAGAAATCTTTTTGCACTAATTACTCCCCGTGACTGCAATTTATAAGCGGCTCACAATTCTGCACCAGAACATTGGTAGGGGCGACGTGATGCGGCCCGCATTACATGGCAACAATAGACTTCGGTATTATTGAAGCCGTTCTGGAGCCCTTGTTCTTCCTACTTACTGAACAGAAATCAATATTTAAGGTTACCTGAGAGGTGTAGCCTAATGCTACATAGTCTAAACCATTCCTCTTGAATCAGGCTATCATATACAAAAATAATTTTTCGAACCCGACTGGTAGTTCCAAAGATTAGCGCGTTTAAACACATAAACACACAAACACACAAATTCTTCAGCTTTATTATATTAGTATAGATTTTATGAGATTTGTCTCATTCGCTTATTATTGACTGAACAGCCGGGTTATTTCACAAATATTTCAAATCTTCGAATAGTTTGGAATTTCGAATAATTCGAACTTTTCGTATGTTTTAATCAAATATTCGTATCCAAAATTATTCAATGAGTTCAAATAATTTGACGTTCAAATACAGGGTCATCAAAAAATAATGCCAACATTTAAGAAAATGATAGCACCGAAACCCTTCATGTTAAACGTGTAATTCTTTCACTGAACGCCAGCAGGTTAAAGTAAGTTTTGTTTTGGAGGGGACGTGACCTTGCTATGCGCACACTAGATGCGCAGTAGCCAAGGTCGGCCGGGGGCGCGCGCGAGCGCCAATGAAGTCCTGACCTCACCCCTTTGGATTTTTTTCTGGGGGTACATTAAAAACATTGTGTATGCAGAAAAAAATCGGGATTTGGAGCACCTGCGGGAGCGAATTTCTGCCGCAATCTTGACATTTACTCCTGAAATGATTGCACGTACTGTACCAATTCAGCCATTGGGAAAGCGTGCGTTCAATGCTGATGTTGGTGGTCGGCCTGGCCTAGATTTTTTCTCTACAGTCCCTGTTTCCTTAAACTGATTAAACCACCGAATGACAGCTTTGTAATCAGGTGCAGTTTGTCGGGCGATGCAGTCATTGGTGCACGCGCCCCCAGACGACCTTGGCTACTGCGCATCTAGTATGCGCATAGCAAGGTCACGTCCCCTCCAAAACAAAACTTACTTTAACCAGCTGGCGTTCAGTGAAAGAATTACACGTTTAATACACACATCAAAAAAAGTTTTGCATCACCTCGGTTCCAAGAGTTCCGGAACCTTTAAATACAAAGGGAATAGAGATCAACACAAACAACATTTCAGCTCGTTTTATTGCTCATGAGACCCACACATTGCATGTTGTACCATCATACAGCTAGACTTTCAGCATTTGTGGTCCAGATTGCAGTACACACCACTACCTCTAATACCCAGTAGCACGTCCTCTTGCATTGATGCATGCCTGCATTCGTCGTGGCATACTATCCACAAGTTCATCAAGACACTGTTGGTCCAAATTGTCCCACTCCTCAACGACAATTCGGCGTAAATCTCTCAGAGTGGTTGGTGGGTCAAGACGTCCATAAACAGCCCTTTTCAACATATCCCAGGCATGTTCGATAGGGTTCATGTCTGGCGAACATGCTGGCCACTGTAGTCGAGCGATGTCGTTATCTTGAAGGAACGCATTCACAAGATGTGCACGATGAGGTCGAGAATTGTCGTCCATGAAGACAAATGCCTCTCCAATATTCTGCCGATATGGGTGCACTATGGGTCGGAGGATGTCATTCAGGTATCGTAAAGCCGTTTCGGAGCCTTCCATGACCACCAGTGGCGTACGTCGGCCCCACATAATGCCACCCCAAAACATCAGGGAACCACCACCTTGCTGCACTCGCTGGACAGTGTGTCTAAGACGTTCAGCCTGACCAGGGTGCCTCCAAACACGTCTCCGACGATTGTCTGGTTGAAGGCATATGCGACACTCATCGGTGAAGAGAACGTGATGCCAATTCTGTGGGGTCCATTCAGCATGTTGTTGGGCCCATCTGTACCGCGCTGCATGGTGTCGGGGTTGCAAAGCTGGACCTCGCCATGGACGTCGGGAGTGAAGTTGCGCATCATGCAGCCTATTGCGCACAGTTTGAGTTGAAACACGACGTCCTGTGGCTGAACGAAACGCATTATTCAACATGGTGGCATTGCTGTCAGGGTTCCTCCGAGCGGCAATCCGTAAGTAGCGGTCATCCACTACAGTAGTAGCCCTTGGGCGGCCTGAGCGAGGCCTGTCATCGACAGTTCCTGTATCTCTGTACCTCCTCCATGTCCGAACAACATCGCTTTGGTTCACTCTGAGACGCCTGGAAACTTCCCTTGTTGAGAGCCCTTCTTGACACAAAGTAACAATGCGGACGCGATCGAACTGCGGTATTGACCTTCTAGGCATGGTAGAACTACAGACAACATGAGCAGCGTACCTTCGTCCTGGTGGAATGACTGGAACTGATCGGCTGTCGTACCCCCTCCGTCTAATAGGCCCTGCTCATGCATGGTTGTTTACATCTTTGAGCAGTTTTAGTGACATCTATGAACAGTCAAAGGGACTGTATCTTTGATACAATATACACAGTCAACGTCTATATGCCGGAGATCTGGGAACCGAGGTGATGCAAAACTTTTTTTGATGTGTGTATAAACGGTTTCGGTGCTATCATTTTTTTTAAATGTTGGCATTATTTTTCGAAGACCCTGTATTATACTGCCCTATCTTAAATAAATTACTGTATTTCTTCTCTTTAAAATGATAATGATAATAGTTTTTTGAGGGCCCAACATCTGGGTTATCGGCCCCTAATTGTGTAAGTGATAGTGGAAATGTAAACGAAATGAAACTCTACCTAAAACTAACTACATACTTACAAACTAGAAGAGGACATGGAAAACAACAAGAAGAATAAGGGAACAAAAGACAGGAGGAAAGGAAATGCCCTCAACCCTCGAAGAATGAGAATTAAGGGACTTGGAAGGAAGGGGAGTCAGGAAAGTCAGAGAGGAAAGGTAAGGAGGAGAGGGACCGCTACAAAGGCAATGGAAGAAGGAGAAAAACCGGACCCAACTCGGGAAGCCCACGGGGTTGCCAACGCCCGAACTCACCAGACGTGAACCCTTGAGGATGTAGCTCAATTCAGGGTGCACCAAAAGTGGTGGGGCTACACACACCCTGCCTCTTTGAGGGCCTTGAGCAGAAGGCAGGAGATAACATGAAAAGAAAACAAGAGGTCTGACCCCTCGAAGAATGAGGGATCAGGAAAGATGAGACAAGGACCAATTAAGGCGGGAAAGTGAAAGACTCCCTATGTCTCGGATACCCTAATACCGTCGGAGTCGGAAACGAACAAGAGTTGACCAGGGGAGGTCGACAGGAAAGATAACAGAGAGGAACCGGCACATGTAAGTGGAAGCGGTGGCGGACTCAGCTGGGGTCCCGTGGTCGCCAACCTACGTTCCACTAGATGTGAGTCCCTGGGGGGTCTCTTTAAACGTGGATGATCGCTGCTAAAGAAACGATCATTCTCTCGAGAGGGTTTGTTTGGCGATCATGACCGTAAACAAGGTAGAGAGAGGATGGAATGAATGAACTAGTGAACTAGGTTGCAGTCTTCAGGGACTCTTTGGCATTCTCCAGGCTCTAAATGTCAGCTGTGGTGGTGGGACATCCTCCAGCTCCTCTCCTGTCCTGTCCTCTTCTCACATTTTACTTGACTCACTTTTATTCTCAATTCAAATACACTTATTAACCTTTACAATCGAGAGATCGATATACCACACGTACGTTTTGTGAGTGGAACAGAATATAGTAATATCTCCTCAAGGTATACGAAAAGGTACATTAAAACTGATGACATTATCGTCTTGGACAATTCTAGGTTTTTAATATGGATGTGTTCCTTCAGTATGCCTTCCTTCGGAGGGGAAGTAAACCTGGCGGGCCCTTGTCATAGATTTATGGCATGTAAAAGAACCTACCACTGCAATTCGTGATGTGTAGCAAAATGTGTAGGTTATATTTGGCTGGTTATGAAACGCTGTATCAAGTTCCAACGTGCGCTGCTAGTGTTAGTGACAGTGGTATCTGGTACCCAAAGTTGGAACAACTTGAAATTGAACTTGTTCGGAGCCCTCGGGCGTTCTATAAAAAATACCCAGCTATGACCACTGGCTGCGATTCATATATAATAATATGGATGTGTGTAAGGGTTGGGGATTCTTCTATGATAAGTGTGGGTAAAATACCGACACGGATATCCGGTGGTTACCATGGCAACGAGTGTTCGTCATCTAGTTCAGGAGAGACATCTATATGTTGCTATAAGAACAGCTTACTTACTAATATTGAAAGTTAGTACGCCTAACAGTCGCGAGATAGTATCAACCCTTAGTGTTGGACTTAAAGTCCCAAAAGTAACTAAAATCATTAAAAATTTTGTCTTTTTCCTTCTAGCGTCTCCAAGTATCGTTATTATTTTAAAATCAATGCTACCAACAACAAAATCCCTAGAAAGTTTCTAACTTCATAATATCTTCTTAAGTATTATTTTAAATGCGCGAATGGCGTATATGGTTTCTATGGCAACAAAAATCACAAAATGGGCCATTACTATGAATTAAATCAAATGTTACCTCATAATAATATTAAAACTAATAATAAATTTAATTTGAATAATTAAATGGCCCCCTACTGATATGGTAGAGATGTGTAGGAAAATGCGAACATTGTTGACCAAACATCGAATACTCCACTTGAAATATTAGCATACATGTTCTTATTCCTGAGCGTATCATTGATAAATAATAATATTTAATTTGAAAGAAGTATAATAATAATAATAATAATAATAATAATAATAATAATAATTAATATTAAGATCACTGACACCTTCAGGAAAAGGCGATTGAAGTTCTACAGCCACATTATCAGAATGAACAATGACAGGCTCACCAAAAGGCTTCCCAACCTCGCTCTCTCAATGGAAGTCAAAAACAACTGGCTTAGTGAAATAGAAGAAGACATTCAATAAAAATAAGCATTACGGAGGAGATTATACAATATCGACTCCAGTTCAGAACATTTATCAATAACCATAATTTCACTGAGAAAATTACTACCAGGACCAAGAAATAATGGACTGAAGAACGGAGGAAGATATTCAGTGCCTAGATGAAGAAGAAAACAATATCATTAGTCAAATAAGTTCTATCGCGTTCCATAGTTGGGCATAACGATACAATAATATTAATCACAGACACCATACGGAAGAGAAGAATCAAGTTTTATGGACACCTCACAAGAATGAAGATGATGATGATTAAGGTTCGGATGTTATGGAGAAGTCATATTTTTTTTCTGAGCTCATTTTACCCGAAATCTGAAAAATAAGTTTGAATGACGGGTCCCTGACCACGTTTTAAAGCAATTTGATGTTGCCTATAAATGCATATTTCGGACATTTTTATTGTTTTGGTCATATTTGGTTATAATTTCAGCATTGTTGTTTAAATTTAGGCGTCGTTAACAAGGTACGTGTTATCTGCGTCGCGTTTCAAACACAGATTTCCGAATAGTGTAGTAGATATATTTTTCTTTCTTTTCACGGAACAGGCAGATAGCAGGTTAAGAAGACCTGATTCCAAGAAGGCGCTCCTCTACGGACGTCTTTTAGCACATCTTTCTGGACAAGTTAGATTGCGACACTGAACGCATGAGGTTACGGAACATGACGATAGTGTGCTTCCGCCTTTCAATAGGATGTCCCTCCAGTAGATATATTTAGCTCAGAAGCAATTAGCAAACAAGGAAATGCCATGTTATGTCTTTTAGGGAAACCGAGCAAGAACTGCATCTCATGGATATGATACTGATTTAATGTTTTTTTTTAATGTACGGTACTGTAGCTCTCTGTCAGTTTGTATGATTACATGTGTCTGGTGTATTATCGCTGATAACATTTTGGCACTTCAGACGTTTTCTGTATGTTAGTGATACTCTACCTATCCCAAAAATTCATGCCATATTTCATAGTTTTTAGATCATATTTTATAGTTTTCAGGTCATATTTAGCTAGTTTTTAGGTCATATTTAGCTAGTTTTTAGGGCATATTTTATAGTTTTTAGGTCATATTTAGCTAGTTTTTAGGTCATATTTAGCTAGTTTTTAGGGCATATTAAGCTAGTTTTTAGGGCATATTAAGCTAGTTTTTAGGTCATATTTAGCTAGTTTTCAGGGCATATTTAGCTAGTTTTTAGGGCATATTAAGCTAGTTTTTAGGTCATATTTAGCTAGTTTTTAGGGCATATTTTATAGTTTTTAGGTCATATTTAGCTAGTTTTTAGGTCATATTTAGCTAGATTTTAGGTCATATTTAGCTAGTTTTTAGGGCATATTTAGCTAGTTTTTAGGGCATATTTAGCTAGATTTTAGGTCATATTTAGCTAGTTTTTAGGGCATATTTTATAGTTTTTAGGTCATATTTAGCTAGTTTTTAGGTCATATTTAGCTAGATTTTAGGTCATATTTAGCTAGTTTTTAGGGCATATTTAGCTAGTTTTTAGGGCATATTAAGCTAGTTTTTAGGTCATATTTAGCTAGTTTTTAGGTAATATTTAGCTAGATTTTAGGGCATATTTAGCTAGTTTTTAGGTCATATTTAGCTAGTTTTTAGGGCATATTAAGCTAGTTTTTAGGGCATATTAAGCTAGTTTTTAGGTCATATTTAGCTAGTTTTCAGGGCATATTTAGCTAGTTTTTAGGGCATATTAAGCTAGTTTTTAGGTCATATTTAGCTAGTTTTTAGGGCATATTTTATAGTTTTTAGGTCATATTTAGCTAGTTTTTAGGTCATATTTAGCTAGATTTTAGGTCATATTTAGCTAGTTTTTAGGGCATATTTAGCTAGTTTTTAGGGCATATTTAGCTAGATTTTAGGTCATATTTAGCTAGTTTTTAAGGCATATTTTATAGTTTTTAGGTCATATTTAGCTAGTTTTTAGGTCATATTTAGCTAGATTTTAGGTCATATTTAGCTAGTTTTTAGGGCATATTTAGCTAGTTTTTAGGGCATATTAAGCTAGTTTTTAGGTCATATTTAGCTAGTTTTTAGGTAATATTTAGCTAGATTTTAGGGCATATTTAGCTAGTTTTTAGGTCATATTTAGCTAGTTTTTAGGGCTTATTTTATAGTTTTTAGGTCATATTTAGCTAGTTTTTAGGGCATATTTAGCTAGTTTTTAGGGCATATTTAGCTAGTTTTTAGGGCATATTTTATAGTTATTAGGTCATATTTAGCTAGTTTTTAGGTCATATTTAGCTAGTTTTTAGGGCATATTTTATAGTTTTTTAGGTCATATTTAGCTAGTTTTTAGGTCATATTTAGCTAGTTTTTAGGGCATATTTTATAGTTTTTAGGTCATATTTAGCTAGTTTTTAGGTCATATTTAGCTAGTTTTTAGGGCATATTTTATAGTTTTTTAGGTCATATTTAGCTAGTTTTTAGGACATATTTTATAGTTTTTAGGTCATATTTAGCTAGTTTTTAGGGCATATTTAGCTAGTTTTTAGGGCATATTTTATAGTTTTTAGGTCATATTTAGCTAGTTTTTAGGTCATATTTAGCTAGTTTTTAGGTCATATTTTATAGTTTTTAGGTCATATTTTACAGTTTTTAGGTCATATTTAGCTAGTTTTTAGGGCATATTTAGCTAGTTTTTAGGTCATATTTAGCTAGTTTTTAGGGCATATTTTATAGTTATTAGGTCATATTTAGCTAGTTTTTAGGTCATATTTAGCTAGTTTTTAGGGCATATTTTATAGTTTTTAGGTCATATTTAGCTAGTTTTTAGGTCATATTTAGCTAGTTTTTAGGGCATATTTTATAGTTTTTAGGTCATATTTAGCTAGTTTTTAGGGCATATTTTATAGTTTTTAGGTCATATTTAGCTAGTTTTTAGGTCATATTTAGCTAGTTTTTAGGGCTTATTTTATAGTTTTTAGGTCATATTTAGCTAGTTTTTAGGTCATATTTAGCTAGATTTTAGGGCATATTTAGCTAGTTTTTAGGGCATATTTTATAGTTTTTAGGTCATATTTAGCTAGTTTTTAGGTCATATTTAGTTAGTTTTTAGGTCATATTTAGCTAGTTTTTAGGACATATTTTATAGTTTTTAGGTCATATTTAGCTAGTTTTTAGGTCATATTTAGCTAGTTTTTAGGTCATATTTAGTTAGTTTTTAGGTCATATTTAGCTAGTTTTTAGGGCATATTTTATAGTTTTTAGGTCATATTTAGCTAGTTTTTAGGGCATATTTAGCTAGCTTTTAGGTCATATTTAGCTAGTTTTTAGGGCATATTTTATAGTTTTTAGGTCATATTTAGCTAGTTTTTAGGTCATATTTAGCTAGTTTTTAGGTCATATTTAGCTAGTTTTTAGGTCATATTTAGCTAGTTTTTAGGTAATATTTAGCTAGTTTTTAGGGCATATTTTATAGTTTTTAGGTCATATTTAGCTAGTTTTTAGGGCATATTTAGCTAGATTTTAGGTCATATTTAGCTAGTTTTTAGGGCATATTTTATAGTTTTTAGGTCATATTTAGCTAGTTTTTAGGGCATATTTAGCTAGATTTTAGGTCATATTTAGCTAGTTTTTAGGGCATATTTAGCTAGATTTTAGGTCATATTTAGCTAGTTTTTAGGGCATATTTGCTTGCATATTTTGTACTTCTTTAGGTTTAAAACTTCCGAACCCTAGGGATTATAATTGTTGTTTCAAGGGGCCTAACATCTGGGTTATCGGCCCCTAATGCTTTGGTGAAAATGTAAATGAAATGAAACTCTACCTAAAACTTACATACTAGAAGAGGAAATTGAAAACAAAAAGAAGAAGAATAAGGGAAACAAAAGACAGGAGGAAAGGAAATGCCCCCAACCCTCGAAGAATGAGAATTAAGTGACTTGGAAGAAAGGAGAGCCAGAAAAGGTAGAGAGGAAAGGGAAAGTTGAGAGGGACTGCCCCAAAGGCAATGGAAGAAGGTGACAAACCGGACCCAGCTCAGGAATCCCTCGGGGTCGCCAAGTCCCGACTTGAGCCCTTGAGGGTGTAACACAATCCAGGGTCTACCATAAGTGGTGGGGGCTACATACACCCTCCCGATTTGAGGGCCTTGAGAAGAAGGCAGGTGATAACATGAGAAGAAAACAAGAGGTCTGACCTTTCGAAGAATAAGGGATCAGGAAAGATGAGAGAAGGGCCAATTAAGGAGGGAAAGGGAAAGACTCCCTAGGCCTTGGACACCCTAATACCGTCAAGGTCGGAAAAGATCATGAGTTGACCAAGGGAGGTCGACGGAAAAGATAACAGAGAGGAATCCGGCACAAGTAAGTGGAAGTAATGCCGAAATCAGATAGGGTCCCGTGGTCGCCAACCCACGTCCCACAAGATGTGAGTCCCCTGGGAGATCATAAGAATGAGCGAGAGTCGACTAACGAAGAAAATCTTCAACTACATCACAAAGATAAAAGCGACTAATTGGTGGATGAAACAAGAAAGGACATGGAGAAAAATAGGGTCAGCCTAAAAGAGATCTGGTGGAATAGAGAGGTGTTTCAGGCTACGATTTATAAATTTCAGGGTTTCCAGGAAAAAGCAAATTAGAGAAGCCAAGATCATCTGAGAGGAAGAGGAACCACAGCGAAAATATGAAGTTCTGGGAAATAAGAAAAGACTAATCAGGAAGTCAATTGTTTCTCGTGGTCCAAAGTAGGTCAAAATCGAAGAAATAATAATAATCATAATATGTCCAGCATAGCGGAGGCACTTTTTTATGGTTTGTGGAAGAGGTTTCAAAATAATTATTCAAGAGGGTTAAATAAGATCACTGGGCTGAAATAATTAGCTTGTGTGTGGTTAAAAAATAATTAATTCCATGCGTGACTCGCGTGGCTTTCGCTGTGCAACATAGCTACAGTGTAAAACTGCAATAATACACATATTCAAATCTACAGTGGTCAAGTGAATCAGGAAATGTGATAAACACGGCAAGCAATGAAATGTATTTTAAGGTTATAAACTTACGTGCGTGGCCATGATTACCGTTCAAGAGTGGATAAACTTAGATGGGACACATTTTAGCACGACTTTGATATGTATCGCAATACAGGCTTGGCACGAGATCTCCTAGCAGGGTGACGTCATTCACCGTCCTTAGGGGCGTTCAAGAAATTCCTTTGCACATAAATTATTTTACTTTCCATTTAACATGCATATCTTTTAGTGCTGGAGGCCTAACTGTCATTAGCATGGACAAAGTGCCAAACCGGTTACCGTGACAACAAAGTGTTTGTCATCCAGGCCTATGCATTCTAGTTCAGTAGAGACTTAGATCGCACTATTTGAAGCGTGTTTCATCGACAACTAGTTACCATGGCAACAAGGGCAAGCTGACTTAGATCCATGTTGTTGAAGCGTGTTACATCGACAACTAGTTACCATGACAACAAGGATAAGCAGACTTAGATCCCAGTTGTTGAAGCGTGTTGTATCGACAACTAGTTACCATGGCAACAAGGGCAAGCTGACTTAGATCCATGTTGTTGAAGCGTGTTACATCGACAACTAGTTACCATGACAACAAGGATAAGCAGACTTAGATCCCAGTTGTTGAAGCGTGTTGTATCGACAACTAGTTACCATGGCAACAAGGGCAAGCTGACTTAGATCCATGTTGTTGAAGCGTGTTACATCGACAACTAGTTACCATGGCAACAAGGGCAAGCAGACTTAGATCCCAGTTGTTGAAGCGTGTTACATCGACAACTAGTTACCATGGCAACAAGGGCAAGCTGACTTAGATCCATGTTGTTGAAGCGTGTTACATCGACAACTAGTTACCATGACAACAAGGATAAGCAGACTTAGATCCCAGTTGTTGAAGCGTGTTGTATCGACAACTAGTTACCATGGCAACAAGGGCAAGCTGACTTAGATCCATGTTGTTGAAGCGTGTTACATCGACAACTAGTTACCATGGCAACAAGGGCAAGCAGACTTAGATCCCAGTTGTTGAAGCGTGTTACATCGACAACTAGTTACCATGACAACAAGGACAAGCAGACTTAGATCCCAGTTGTTGAAGCGATACTCGTAACTCATAACCCCTTAACTAAAATAAAATTTAATTAATTAATTGTTGTTGTTGTTTGAGTCTTCAGTCTTTCGACTGGTTTGATGCAGCTCTCCATGCCTCCCTGTCCTGAGCTAATCGTTTCATCTCTACATAGCTACCACACCCTACATCCGAGGCAATCTGTTTAACATATTCTAACCTTGGTCTACTCCTACAGTTCTTGTCCTCGACCCTTCCTTCCATAACTAAGCTTGCTATTCCTGGGTGTCTTAGTATGTGTCCTACCAACCTATCTCTTCTATTCATTAGCAGTCGCCAGGAACATCTCTCCTCTCCCACTCGTCTTAATACCTCTTTGTTTGTAACCCTATCTACCCATCTGATCTTCATCATTCTCCTGTAACACCACATTTCAAATGCTTCAATTCTCCTCTTTTCTGCTGCACCAATAGTCCAAGTTTCACTTCCATAGAGCGCCACGCTCCAGACAAAGACTTTCAAAAATGACTCCCTAATATCTAAATCTATATTCGATGTCAGCAGATTCCTTTTTTGTATAAATGCTTTCTTTGCCTGAGCCAACCTACTTTTTATATCCTCTTTGCTTCGTCCATCACTGGTTATTCTGCTTCCTAAGTAACAGAAGTCTCCTACTTCCTTCAGCTTTTCACCTGCCAATTTGATCTCCATAGAGGTTTCTGATTTATTTCGGCTGCATTCCAGTATTTTTGTTTTACATTTATTAATTTTCATCATGAATTCTTTCCGTAAGACGGAGTCCATACCATTCAAAAACTCATTCAAATCCTCAGGCTTGTCGGTCAAGATGACGATGCCATCAGCAAATCTCAGAGTTGAAATTATTTCTCCTTGAATCTTCATTCCCACTTTAAATTTTTCTCTAATTTCCTTCATTGCTTGTTCAATGTAAAGATTGAAAAGTATGGGTGATAAGTTGCAGCCTTGCCTTACACCTTTCTAAATACCAGCTTCTCTCTCATGTCCTTCAACTCGAATGACTGCTGTCTGGTTTCTGTATAGATTGTATATCACTCTCCTATCCCTGTACTTTATTCCAATCGATTTCAAAATATCAAACAATTTAGTCCAATCAACGTTATCAAAAGCCTTTTCTATGTCTACAAAAGCCATGAACGTTCTCTTATCTTTCCTTATTCTACCATCCAAAATCAGCCAAAGACTTAGTACAGCTTCCCTTGTTCCTACATTTCTCCTGAAACCAAACTGGTCTTCACCCAACTCCATTTCTACCTGGCTTTCAATCCTCTTGTAAATTATTCTAGACAGGATCTTTGAAGCATGAGTAATCAAGCTGATTGTACGGTAATCTTCACATCTGTCAGCTCCCACTTTCTTTGGTATAGGGATGATTACATTCTTCTTGAAATCAGGGGGTATCTCACCTGTCTCATAAATCCTACACACCAATTAATTAATTAATTAATTAATTAATTAATAAGAATAATATTGAAAAATACCAAATCACGGAAATTATCATAGGTTTGAAAAAAATTGAAAATTATTTTAGTAGTCCATTATTAACTGATTGTTATGTAGTTTTAGACGCTGATTTCAGAAATGATATTGTTTTTTCCTATCACATATGGTTTATCTACAAAAGAGGTAAAACTTTAAGAAAAAATCCTAAAAAGGCCATTTTTATATCAATATTATGTATGTACAATGTTATTAAACCACATTGAACATAGGTCAATCTTATACATAGAGCAAGAAAAGTTGATAAGATTTTATTACAACACTCCTAAAAGTATTTTTAGTAACGTTTTCTTCTACCTTGAAAACTTCTTTTTGAACTTTCCCTGCTGTGGAGTTGAGGATTTTCTCTTTTTTACAACCTACAGTAAGCCATTATGTTAAGGTCCCGGCGTCTTTGATATCTTCGTTATAATTTGTACGTATGTTAAAAATAAACTTTAAAGTAAAACATGCAATGTGTGATTTGTGGGTAAACAAAGGGTAATGGAATTTTTTCACAATTTTTTCGGTATTCAGCCAAAAAATTCCATAAGGATCGCTATAAACATCTGAAACAAAGTTTTCATCGCACTGTGTTACAGTAGTTAGTCCAGAGGTGGGCACAATTCGGCTCATTGAGCAGCGCTCCCGCTCCAGCAGGAGAAAGAGCCGAGTATGCGCTCTCACCGAAATTAACCTTGTAGTTGCTTGCTCTGCTTCCCGTTACAAGCGGCGTATTACAACAGCTTTATACTTGTGCATTAGATGATTAGATTATGGCGATACGTACATACGTTTAATTATATTCCTTTTATTAGGTTCTGTGTAGGAAACATAAATAATTACTTTGACAGCTGATAAGTACACACTTCTTTGTTCACTACCGATAGTCCTGAAACAACAATAAGCCAACATAACAACTTGTTTAGAACACAAGAAACGAAAACTTGCTGTACGAGTACAGAAGTAAATGCATGAATAAATATCATTCACCATAAACAAAAATATAGGCCTATGTGTTCTTACATATCTGAACTGTCATTCTGCAGATGATGAGGAGGTGTGCTTATCCTTTCGCTGAAGCAGACGGGTTACATTTGGAGCGATCGATCTTGCACTTGCAATTCGAAGAACGGCAGTGAGATGTGCGTCCGTTAGAGTGGCTCTTCGTGGAGATTTATTTATCTTCATTAGAGAGAACAGTTTCTCACACAGATATGTTGAACCAAACATTGATAGAAGTTTGGTAGTCATTTTGTGCATGTTTGGGAAATCTGTTTGCTAAAACTGTTCATAAAAATGTGCTATGCTTGTTCGTGATTCATATTAGGGTACAGCCGTACACATAATATTGGCCTAGTCAGCCCGGTACAATGCTGTACCTATGCTTGCGCCTTGACTGCGCATATTGCCATCTAGTCGTTCCAGCACAAACTATTAGCGAGCAGTCAGCTGGTCCCGGCTCCTTGGCTCCGCTTGTGCTCATGCAGTTGGCTCCAGGAGCTGTGCTCTCTCATTGCCCACCTTTCAGTTAGTCCATCAACATGATGCAAACTCAACCACGTTAAAAACCTTAACCACAAGCTGTGATATATCTTGGGCATATTGGTACCCTAAGGATGGCACACGGAGGCAGCACTTGAATATAGCACCGCTCTTATTAGGACATAACAGGGGTAGCACATGTGTGTGTGTCGAGCGATTATTAACATCATAAAAAACAGAGCACGAGCTAATATACTCGGGACCAGAATTTAGCGAGCTATTGACTGTAACCACTAGGATCAACACGTTAGCCTCCACCAAGTCTCAATGTCCTGTGTTCAGCTGTTTGGTTGGTTCCTCAGCTTAGGGGCCGCGACAACACGGTCATGTAGCCCCGTGTACTTTGGGTGTGTGTAGAATCTGTCCAATAACCGGTGTTAATTGTGATGGCAGTATTAGTGTGCGTTATCTGTAATTCAGGTAAGGACTGCAGACGATCAATTTCAAGTAGTTCCTACTTTTGCTATGAAAGGCTGCCGTCAATGGCACCTAGCTGTGAACTTAACTACTAGATTCCACCGCAACTGGCACCTGGCGATGAACGTTGGAACTTAATAGAACGTTAATATAACCTAAAAATTTAGCTTCACTAGATTGTAGTTAGTGGAAGGTTCTTTTACATGCCATAAATCTATGACATGGGCGCGCCAGCTTTACTTCCCCTCCGAAGGAAGGCATACTGAGGGATTTTAACGCTCTTAAACTATCAGACGACTTCGGCTGGGTTTGAACCCGCGACCTTGGACTTAGAAGCTCAGCAATGCTACCAACTACACCCTTAAAACCCTGGAGTGGAGTGGAGTATATTCAAACAATATGGTCACTTTTCAGTCTGTTTGTACCCAATTGTAATAAGTGTTATAATAACTAATCCTGAAAAAATAATTACTCGAGATAAACAAACTCTCCTTGTTTTCTAGTTTCGGTGATCAATCGAGCATCATCAGATCGGGTTATTAATTATAGGTCTAAAATAATTGAAGATAACCTGAAAACTTTATGAGAGATGGATGCTTTTATAAAAGCTACTCAAATTCAAAGATCTCAGATTATTATTATTTACACCAAAAGTAGTTGTCTGAGCAGACATTCCACAACTTGAGATAAGTATCAACATCAGATCTTTCAACACATTAGTAGTAGACACAACATTTCGTTTGTTGTAGTTATATCTTTTAATGATCACAACAGATTCATTTGCATATATTTTCTTACTATTCTACTGTAGTTTTTAGGCTTATCACAGCAATAGTAGCTACACCTTCATACATTAGTTTCTGGGAGGAAGACTGTTTTAGCCTACTTTTCACATTTTGCAAAAATGAGGAAAAAGTAGACTTATGAGATCGATCCGGGAAAATGTGTGTCTGTCTGGCTGTGTGTGTGTCCCCCCCCCCCCCCCTATCAACTCCTAACGGCTGCAGCAATCAAAACCAAATTTTGTATGAGGAAAGAAGTGCACCGGAATATCTCACGTCCATATTTGAAAATGATGTCAGTCCTACCAACTGCTGAAAAAACGCACTAGAAATTTGAGCTCTATGTTGGATATCCTGCAAGGTATGCATGGGAGCTATTCCAAAATTGGCACACATGTAGATAAGACTATTTCAGTTTAATTTCCAGGAGGCCAACCATGACAGTGCTGCCAAAACAATTTTAAGCCTTCTGATAGGTCCAATGTTTAAATGCATATAACTTCTACACTATCAATTGGATTTCAACCAAATTTTGTATGTAATAACTGTACATAAATGGATATGACTGAGCGTATTATTAAGGCCACCAGGGCTGCCAACTGTTAATAATAGCTCTCTCTATTTTTTTTCATCCAAATACCTATATATCAGAAAGTATGCAAGCCAACAGCTTTAAACTATGCACACGTATATTCTGACATTTTAGATTAATTTTGAGTAACTTATATACAGTACGTCAGTTCTACCAACATGATTATAAACCTGCTGATAGTACCAATTTTAAATACATGTAACTTCTATACTATCAGTTGGATTTCAACCAAATTTCGTATGTGCTATGTGTACCATAACAGATATTACTATTAGTATTGTTAAGAGCAATCAGGGCTGCCAACTGTTAATAAATGCTGTCTATATTTTTTTACCCTAATATCAATATATCAGAAAGTATGCAAGCCAACAGCTCTATACTTTGCGCACGTATAGCCCCTGACATTCTAGATTAAATTGGGGTAATTAATACAAGGCAGTGCTGCCAACATGATTCTATGCCTGCTGATATGTCCAATTTTAAAATACATGTAACTTCTATACTAACAAATGTATTTCATCCAAAATTGGCACAACAAGATATCATAATATTTCAGATTATTTCTGACCAGCACACGCATGACATTGTTGGCAACATGCTTTTACGCGTGCTGATAGATCCAATGTCTAACTGCATGTAACGTCCATTGGACTTCAACCAAATTTTGTATTCTGTACCTTAAGAGATGGAACTAAGAATATATTCAGTCACCAGGGCTGCCAACTGTAGTGCTCTATTAGGCTACATTATACCAGGTATATTTTGAACTAATTAGATATTTCGATATTACAAACTTAATTTCGTCATTATTCTAGATAGGATCATATTCTGTAGAATAATCATTGGCATGAAAAGTAGGCTGTATAGTTCTTCACGGAACTTCTTGTTTTTGAAGGGATCGTCATTTAAAAGTTTTGCAACTTTAAAATAAATAGTTCTTTCTTCTAATTACCACACTCACTAAGTGTTCTGACAGGTTTTCTTCCTTTTGTTTTGGAGGGTAGAGACTAACTGAGGGTGTCAATGTAGGTTTGACAGTGTTTTGTAGAGCTATTTGTCTTGTATAATGGATCTGATGATGCTGTCTTGGACGAGCAAAACATGTCATCCTGTCATCCCTTCTTCATTTTTGATGTGTAACATCATTCCACTCGGTTGCTGAATATTTCTGTGGGAGTGATTTTGAAAAATGGGATGGAAGTGGATCGGACGGAAGTGTGTAAGACACACTGCTAGCTGGATCACATCCCTTCTGGCTGCTGCAGCCATGTGGAAAGTTTATCATATACGGATTATTTTGTAACAGCAGAGTATCAAGAAGGCAGTGCGAGAGTAGAAATATCAAGTAGGCAGTGAAGAAAAAAAGTCAGTCTCTGTTAACGTAACTTAGTTACTGGCAGGAGAGTGATGTAGCAGCAGAGTATCAAGAAGGCAGTGCGAGAGTAGAAATATCAAGTTGGCAGTGAAGAAAAAACGGAGAGTCTTGGAATTGTTACGTATTATGAGAGTGTAAAAAATAAAAAGATTGTTTTGTGTGTTAATGAATGTCAAGGATAATAAAAACGGTAACAACTTCAAGGTAGGATATCATGTCAGATGTTACACATCATATGCGACTACTGTAAGGCTCGTATCTTTTTTATTTCTCTTCTTTATTTTCTCTTTTTATCATTTTAAATGATCTTGTCGACTTCGTCGTTACGCTGGGGTTTGGCGTTAGTTTACGGTGACGGGACGAAATGTACCCAGATGCACTGGGGTGTGTGACGTCATAGTACCGCTTGGTGCAAGTGTTCCCCGGCAATCTCTACTTCGTTAGTATTAGACAAAAATCCCTGATTCTTGGATGTCACGGGTAATCTCGAGAACCACTGGATGGATTTTGATGCGGTTTTCACCATTCTGTAAAGGATATCTCGAGGAAAGATTCTGTAGAAAATAATTTATGTATGATCAAAGGAAGCCAAGCAGTAACGATTTCAGTGAAAAAGTCGAAAACAAACTTGGCGTCCGTGCGCTTCTTAAGCTTACGCTGGGCAAACCGTTATAAATATCAATATACTATGAGCGTAAGAATTGGTCAGCATGAAATGTTCTACAAAAAAGTCCACTAGAGCATATCTCTATCTTCAATACATCACCCACTATAAGTGTTTATAGACTGGATGGAAGGGGCACGGCCCCGTGCGCTCTGGTGGGCGTGACGGCATCCCGTGCGCTTGACCTTGCTTTGCCCTTGGTTTGCACTTGCCGTTCGCGAGTAATTTGAAACAAGGTAAAGTATTATAAAGCAAGATAAATATTATGCAGATAATTTCCTAACATGTCAAAGAGTCTTTGTCTTCGAGTGAAGCGAGAAGCCTCCAGCCTTTCTAGCATTTTTCAGCATTTGTAGCATTTAAAATGATACAAAGTTTAGTCTTTCAGACTGACTGTCACTTTTGCTTTTTTCTTCTTTCTTTTTCATTCTTTCTCCTTTCTTTTTTCTTTTTTATTTTTTTATTTTTTCTTCTTTCTTTTTTTCTTTTTTTCTTCTTTCTGCTTTCTTCTTTCATATTTAAAATTCCTTCTTTCTGCTTTCTTCTTTCATATTTCTTCTTTCATCTTTAAAATTCCTTCTTTCTGCTTTCTTCTTTCATATTTCTTCTTTCATCTTTAAAATTCCTTCTTTCTTCTTCCTTCTATCATATTTCTTCTTTCATCTTTAAAATTCCTTCTTTCTGCTTTCTTCTTTCATATTTTTTCTTTCATCTTTAAAATTCCTTCTTTCTTCTTCCTTCTTTCATATTTCTTCTTTCATCTTTAAAATTCCTTCTTTCTGCTTTCTTCTTTCATATTTCTTCTTTCATCTTTAAAATTCCTTCTTTCTTCTTCCTTCTTTCATATTTCTTCTTTCATCTTTAAAATTCCTTCTTTCTGCTTTCTTCTTTCATCTTTAAAATGCCTTCTTTCTTCTTCCTTCTTTCATATTTCTTCTTTCATCTTTAAAATTCCTTCTTTCTGCTTTCTTCTTTCATATTTCTTCTTTCATCTTTAAAATTCCTTCTTTCTTCTTCCTTCTTTCATATTTCTTTTTTCATCTTTAAAATTCCTTCTTTCTTCTTCCTTCTTTCATATTTCTTCTTTCATCTTTAAAATTCCTTCTTTCTTCTTCCTTCTTTCATATTTCTTCTTTCATCTTTAAAGTTCCTTCTTTCTGCTTTCTTCTTTCATATTTCTTCTTTCATCTTTAAAATTCCTTCTTTCTTCTTCCTTCTTTCATATTTCTTCTTTCATCTTTAAAATTCCTTCTTTCTGCTAACTTCTTTCATATTTCTTCTTTCATCTTTAAAATTCCTTCTTTCTTCTTCCTTCTTTCATATATCTTCTTTCATCTTTAAAGTTCCTTCTTTCTGCTTTCTTCTTTCATATTTCTTCTTTCATCTTTAAAATTCCTTCTTTCTTCTTCCTTCTTTCTTCCTTCTTCATTCTTCTCTTCTTCTTGCTACTTCCTCCTCTTTTTCTTGTCCTCCTCCATCCTCTCCTTCTCCTTCAATAGTCCGTAACAACACAATGTTTTTTACTACTAGGCTAATTTATTTCAGGTTATTTTTCACATATTCCAGTAATTGGAATTGTTTTTGTATTGACCGACTGAAGGCTATAATGTCAACTGCTAACAGCTATGGACACAACAATCATGGGTCACTAATTCAAATGGCAATTTAAATCAACAATACTCCACTGTATTATCGAGTTTCCGCCACTGTTCATGGCGATGGAGAAACATCCTTTGAACAGACAAAGAGCGCGCACAAAGTGGATCATAATTGGAAGTGAGGAGACCTCATTGATGATACCACAGTTCAATACGACAGAGAGAGAGAGAGATTAAAATGAGAGTTTATATTGGCGCTGATAACCAATAGCTAACATAACACCCTGCAGTGTTTTATAGGATCTGAGAGAATAATAATAATAGGATCACTTGGAACAAGTATAATAAAAAATCAATATCTCGGAAAGCAAAACTTTGACACTATAATACAGTAATCAAACCTAAAGCGTTGTATGCATCAGAAACCTTAATCATTGGTGGTGGATCTTTAAGGGGGGATACACCTTTACAAGAGTAAAAACCACAGATATTTAAAATAGTATTCCTCGGTATGCCATTGTTCTGTTGATATGAAAGTTTGCACACTCCGAGAACTGTCCTTTATCTTTAGTTTTCACACTTGAATATTTGCAATTAAGTTTCCCCAGTTATTAAAATAAAATATTTCAAAACATTGGACTAATTTATACTTTGATGATGCTTTTCCTTGATAATTTCTACAAAACTGCACATTTATGGATGATTATCATTTTAGAATGTTCATAATTCTTGGGTTAACAATTTGAACTAACATCTTTTGCCTATCTTTTGAAATAATACTTTTTTTCTCCCTTTTTTATAAGAGTAGATCTTTTTGATTTTTTTTTTACATTTAAGTGAGCTAAGTTTACTCAGAAAATATAAAAAACAAATGTTACAGCAATGGTTCTAGTTCACAATCTTAAGACACACGAGATATATGTGAATTCAAAATTTCATCAAAATATCTCAAACACATTTCCTCCCATTGGTAAGTTTAACGCTCGTTCCCCGAACTCTATTTTGTTATTTTTTTTTCCTTCATAACTCAAACAGTTTGTGAGATATTTTGATGAAATTTTGTATTCACATGTATCTCGTGTGTCTTAAGAGTGTGAAATAGAACCATTGCTGTGACATTTGCTTTTTGTATTTTCTGAGTGAACATACCTCACTTAAATGACAAAAAATATCTACTCTAATGAGAAGGGAGAAAAAAATATTATTTCAAACGATAGGCAAACGATGTTAGTTGACATTGTTAACACAAGCATTATGAATTTTCTAAAACATTACACTTCCATAAATGTGAAGTTTTGTAGAAATTATCAAGGAAGATCAATGTATAAATTAGTCCAATTTTTTAATTATTTTTAATAACTAGGGAAAGTTAATTGCAAATATTGAAGTTAAAAACTAATAATAATAATAATAATAATAATAATAACCGACAGTAGTAGCTACGCTGGCTAACGCGCAGCATTAGGTCATGGGGCCAAGCTCTCTGCTGACTCGGTAGACGCGTGGGTTCGAGCCCCACCGTCGGCCGTCCTTGAAATGGTTTTCCGTGGTTTCCCCATTTTCAACACCAGGCAAATGCTGGGACGGTACCTTCTGACAGGCCACGGCCGCTTCCTTCCACATCCTTGCCCAGTTTCATTCACCATCATTCATTTCATCTCTCATTAACTCCTCTCCTGAGGTTGGCGTCAGGAAGGGCATCCGGCCGTAAAAATCATCGCCACAAAGACTTCCATCGCATCTCATTCCCGACCCCGTTGGAAAACGGGAATAATAAGGGGTAGCCATACACATACATACAATAATAATAATAATAATAGTATCGTATGGCTTCGGGTGCCAGGTGCAAGCTTTGTTAATTGACACCCCAAGGGTAGCTTGCATGTCGAATTTCGTCGTTCCTTTGAACGCTATGAAAGTCAAGGAGGTTAGATATCTAAGCTCCTTGACACTACAGCGCTTTCTAGTAGAGAATGGAGGAACTTTGTGTTGGCGGAATATCCCGAGATTAATTTTGCCATTGAACACGGCCTACTGAATTCAAATGGGTTCTTTAACATGCCAAAACGTATGACATCCATGTCGTGATTTTTGTCGCCTTTCAAAAATCACTTACCACGGCCAGGGGTGAACCTGAAATCTTGGGTTTGGTAATCCGACACGTTAACCACTCACCCACCGTGGCAAGCCATTGAAAACTAAAGATAATGGACAGTTCTAAGAGTGTGCAAAATTTTATATCAACAAAACAAAGGGATACCGAGGAAAACTATTTTAAATATCTGTGGTTTTTACACTCTCCCTTAACCAAATACATAGAGAAACATGAAAGGGGAATGTCAATAAATATTTTGGCCCAGTTTGTATAGAGGGAATATGGAGTATAAAATCATCCCTGGATATATATTGTCATTCTGAAAGAAATCTTCACACTTTTCGGAAAAGACGATTGATATTTTATAGACACATTATTAGAATGTACAATTACAGACTAACTACGAGAATTCTCAACCTGGCCCTTTCATTAGTAACCAATAACAGATCTCCAGGAAATCAACATCTCAGAATACATTGTATGGGACAGATGTAAATTCAGAACCACAATCGACAATCACCAATTTGTAGACAAACCCAACACCAGAGCCGCTATAACTTGGACAGAAGAACGCAGGAAGAAGCTCAGCGACAGGATGAAGAGATTTGGGGAGGAAAATAAGGCCAATACATCAGCTAAGCAGGTTCAATCGTGCTCCTGAGTAAGGGGAAGAAATTCATTTACGCACATAATGTCGAGCATCTGAGTGGCAGACTACCGACTATAGCCCCCCTCCCCGTTACGTCTGAATACAACTGTAGCCTGGAATCGTTTATCACATTACTTCAGGCTAGAGCCATTTTACCTTTGCCCGTATGGCACTCTTCCGTAGTGAATTATCTTCAATGGCGATCCAGATCTGTCATCTTTGTTCGGAGGATATTCTCAAGAAAACTTGCTACCAGCTTCCAATTTTCTTCATTTAGTAGCATCACCGCAACAATATTGTCAGGAGATATCTCTACATCAATATTCTCTTGAAGAGAATGTCTATTTTGGACTCACCGTCCACAAGAGAAGATGGTGTGATTAGCATTATCTACCTCATTAACACAGTAGTTACAATCTGGTGAATCCACCTTCCCCAACTTCTTAAGATAAGAACAGAAGTACCCATGCCCATTCAAGAACTGAATGAGATACACACATCAAAAAAAGTTTTGCATCACCTCGGTTCCAAGAGTTCCGGAACCTTTAAATACAAAGGGAATAGAGATCAACACAAACAACATTTCAGCTCGTTTTATTGCTCATGAGACCCACACATTGCATGTTGTACCATCATACAGCTAGACTTTCAGCATTTGTGGTCCAGATTGCAGTACACACCACTACCTCTAATACCCAGTAGCATGTCCTCTTGCATTGATGCATGCCTGTATTCGTCGAGGCATACTATCCACAAGTTCATCAAGACACTGTTGGTCCAAATTGTCCCACTCCTCAACGACAATTCGGCGTAAATCTCTCAGAGTGGTTGGTGGGTCAAGACGTCCATAAACAGCCCTTTTCAACATATCCCAGGCATGTTCGATAGGGTTCATGTCTGGCGAACATGCTGGCCACTGTAGTCGAGCGATGTCGTTATCTTGAAGGAACGCATTCACAAGATGTGCACGATGAGGTTGAGAATTGTCGTCCATGAAGACAAATGCCTCTCCAATATTCTGCCGATATGGTTGCACTATGGGTCGGAGGATGTCATTCAGGTATCGTAAAGCCGTTTCGGAGCCTTCCATGACCACCAGTGGCGTACGTCGGCCCCACATAATGCCACCCCAAAACATCAGGGAACCACCACCTTGCTGCACTCGCTGGACAGTGTGTCTAAGACGTTCAGCCTGACCAGGGTGCCTCCAAACACGTCTCCGACGATTGTCTGGTTGAAGGCATATGCGACACTCATCGATGAAGAGAACGTGATGCCAATTCCGTGGGGTCCATTCAGCATGTTGTTGGGCCCATCTGTACCGCGCTGCATGGTGTCGGGGTTGCAAAGCTGGACCTCGCCATGGACGTCGGGAGTGAAGTTGCGCATCATGCAGCCTATTGCGCACAGTTTGAGTTGAAACACGACGTCCTGTGGCTGAACGAAACGCATTATTCAACATGGTGGCATTGCTGTCAGGGTTCCTCCGAGCGGCAATCCGTAAGTAGCGGTCATCCACTACAGTAGTAGCCCTTGGGCGGCCTGAGCGAGGCCTGTCATCGACAGTTCCTGTATCTCTGTACCTCCTCCATGTCCGAACAACATCGCTTTGGTTCACTCTGAGACGCCTGGAAACTTCCCTTGTTGAGAGCCCTTCTTGACACAAAGTAACAATGCGGACGCGATCGAACTGCGGTATTGACCTTCTAGGCATGGTAGAACTACAGACAACATGAGCAGCGTACCTTCGTCCTGGTGGAATGACTGGAACTGATCGGCTGTCGTACCCCCTCCGTCTAATAGGCCCTGCTCATGCATGGTTGTTTACATCTTTGAGCAGTTTTAGTGACATCTATGAACAGTCAAAGGGACTGTATCTTGGATACAATATACACAGTCAACGTCTATATGCCGGAGATCTGGGAACCGAGGTGATGCAAAACTTTTTTTGATGTGTGTAGTAACCAACCTCACCATGTTTCTTCTCTGTCCAAACCTGCACCTGAGGGATCATTCTCTTAGTCCACTGGCTTCGGTCTCCTTGCTCCCATTTGATCTGCCAATTATGAAAGGTATGTATTCTTGCTGTTCGTAAAGATAATAATAATATTTACAGACATCCATCCGGCTCCAGGAGAGCTAGAAATGACTCATGGAATAATCAATCGGGTTGAAAAATTAAAGTATCTTGGTGAATGGATAGAAACTAACATGTCCGAAAACGAATCCTTTACGTCATGTATCAATAAGATTGAAAGGGCCCATATAACAAGAAATGTCTATAACAAAAGGCCTATATCCTTCAATGCAAAAATTAGCCATTACTGCACTCTCATCCGGCCAGAAGCATTATATGCAGCGCAATGTCTCGCCATGTGTAAGAAAGGGATGATGGGAGAAATTGGAAGCCAAAGAGAAGAAGATTTTGAGGAAAATGTAAAGTCCGGTTAAAGAGAACGGCATAATCAGGATTTTTATCTACATGTGGAGAACATTATTGACGCGATGTGGAAATGACGGATTACGTTTTATGAGAGACGTGGCCTGAATGACATAAACACGATTCACTAATTGCAATTTCACTTTTCTCCAAGAGAGATACTAATAGATGTGCACGAGATTGGGATCGCATGTGAATATATCCAGGAGCGCGGTCAGCTTATGAGAAAACGCTTGAACATCGGAGTTTCCAACCAAAGCTGACGCTGATAACTGGAAAGGTGAGGACGAAAGAGAAAAAGGAAAAACACCGTCTACAAAATAAGAACCACTGGGATAATTTTAAAGCTAAAAGGAAACAGTTGAAATGACCGTTAGAGAGGAGAATAGTGAGAACTTGTTTAAAAAATAAACTATCAAGTAGATAGCGGCTGGAGATTAGCTTCCAATAAAACAGTCGATAAAGAAATAGAACCAGTGACAAGCACTATGAAAAAGATGGGAATATCTCTCAGTATGGCTTCCTTCGGAGGGGAAATGAAGCCAGTGGGCCCATGTCATGGATTTATGGCATGCAAAAGAACCTTCCAATAATTACAATTGTGTGAAGCTAAATTTGTGGGTGAGGTTTGATTAATGCTCTTAAGTTATGACGTTCGCCACCAGGCTCTGGTTGCGGTGGCATCTAGTAGTAGCCAAGTTCCCAGCTAGGTATCGTGGACGGTAGCATTTGGTAGCGAAAGCATGAAATTATCGTCTGCAGTCCTTACTTGAATTAAGAACAGATAACACACACTAATCACAATTACCACTGGTTATCAGAGAGATTCGACACACACCCAAAGAGCACGGGGCTACATGACCGCATTGTCACAGCCCCTAAACTAAGGAACCAACCATCTTTCTTGGATCATTTGATAAGGTCACTAGAAAATTGAATCTGTAGGAAGATAATAGAAAATTTTTGGAAGTGTAAGAGCAACATTAGGTGCATCACATGAGAGAGTTACATATTACTATAGAAGACTTAAAATACAAGATATTGAAAGATAAACACACTACGCTACAGACAAAGGTCAACAAACAGAAGATAGGAAGAGTGATTCCAGAGGAAGAAAAACAATTACACTCAGAGAGGAAGAAGTATTGGGAGGATAAGAAGAAGAAATACCGGAACCATAAACCTGACTAAGGTAGTTCTAAGCAGACCATAAAAATAAAAAATATATAAAAATTTACGAGCCTTACAGTAGTCGCATATGATGTGTAACATGTGACATGTTATCCCTTGTTAACAGTGAGCTCTGTTGGTCATTGAAATAACTACTTGTAAAACTCCGGTGCCAAATCCTTTCAGCAAAATATATGATATAGTGAATATTTTCACACCAAAGAACGACAACTTTAATTTGATTTATTGTAGGAATATCTTTAATGGGGCCTACAAACCTTCAAGTAAACCGTATGCTAACCACATGGCCGACAGTACGTCGTTGTACCAATCTCCGCCACCGCGCGCGCTCATTGCTTCCGTCTCATTTCCGTCCCTTTCCCAAAATTCCCCCCCCCCCCCAAAAAAAAAATACAGCAACCGAGTTGAAAGATGTTACACATCAATACTAATATTGGAGTGTGACTCTGGAGACGCTTAATGTATCTCTTTTTGTTTGACGTCCATGCGTGACCTAGGTGACATTTTGAGGGCGAGGCAGGGGAATTAATCACGCGAAGTGAACTGCGAAGAAGCTACGAGGTTGGACAAGTGAGATAATAACTCTATAATGTTGTTGGTTTAACGTCCCTTCCAGCTGTTGTGCCTTTAGAGACTCCAAAGGTTGGAATTTTTCCCCTTGTGGGGGATTTTTAACGTGCTAGTTTTATTTTGCTGACACGAGGCTGTTGCATCTCGGTTTCCCGTTGACTAAGTCCGATATTTTGGCTGTGGAGATCAACACCTAACTGACTGCACCACTCTGCATAACTATAAAGAAAGAGTTAAGAAGTGAAGGACAGAATATAAAGAACGAACGAAGGAAGAAAATAACACAGAAAGAGAAGAAAGGACGAATGAGGGTAAAAAAAACAGAATAAGACAGAACAGAAGGACGAAAGGAAAGAAAGAGATACAGGAAGAAAAAGGAAGGAATAGAGATAAAATAAGGAATAGCGGGAAGAGAAAATAAGGTAGAAAGGAAGTAGAAAAGAAGAAGAAAATATAAGGTAGAAAGAAAAATGGGAGAAAAGGATAGAAAAGGAGGCAAACCGAAACAAGGGATGATATGAGTGATTGTACGGAGGAATCAGAAAAAATATATAATTCAATAATTAAATAAGTACATAAATAAATGAATGAATAAATAAATAAACAACTAAATAAATATTTTAATAATTAAATAAATAATTAATAATGAAATAAGTAAATATCACTTAATAAATTGGTTAATTAATAAATAAACAAACAGATAGATGGAGATATACGAAACTGGGAAAGAAAGAGCGAAACTCTAAAATTAGAGCGTAATAAAGGATGCTACTGATGACAATAGGCAGACGACATAATAATGTTTGGCCTGGAGCGATGTGGGGTTACGAGGATATCGCGGGAAGCAGGTGTGAGAGAGAAGACACGAGACACAGGGAAATGTTAACTGTGGAAGCAGGTTGGAGATGAGGTTAATGAGGAGAGAGTTCGTACTTCCTTGCTCTCAGTAGCTAGGTAAGGTTTTTGCCAATTAAGCCCATGGTGACAAGAGTGAATCCCAGGGGTTGTCAATTGGAATTTGAAGATGATTAAAAATACAAGCAGTATTGTCAGATATTTGGCCCTCCAAAGATCCCCTTCGGGGCATACTTCCGGCATTCGAGGCATCCTTACGGCCGCTGTAGTTTAAAGGGGCGTCAAAATAGTAACTCTTATACAGGGAGTGGCAAAAAGATCTGACGGTTTTTAAATCACAACAACACAAACATTTTAAATGATACAAACTCTTTTATTACTTATAAGAGCAAGGTGTACATGTCAATTAATGGAAAAAATGAAAGAACAATAGATTTCAACTTTTAAGATTTGAAGATAACGTGGAAACCAGTCCACGGCGGCCATCTCGTAAACAAGCTGCTGCTTTGCAAATGTCTGATCGAACAGTGAGACGAATATTGCGTTTCGATTTGCATTTTCATCCCTATAAAATCGTTATTGTCCAGCAGTCGAAGCCTAATGACTATGCAAAGCTTCAGTGCAAGACTGGAAGAATGCATGGCAAAAGATGGGCATCATTTGAAAGTCGTTATCTTCAAATCTTAAAAGTTAAAATCTATTGTTCTTTCATGTTTTCCATTAATTCACATGTACACCTTGCTGTTATAAGTAATAAAAGAGTTTGTATCATTTAAAATGTTTGTGTTATTGTGATTTAAAAACCGTCAGATCTTTTTGCCGCTCCCTGTATTATCTCAGTAGTTGGAGGAGATTATCTTGATGTTACAACAGAATAATGCTGCCGGATCCTCTGGGAAAATAAATCTACTGCTTGGAAGTGAATAATGCAAAATGATAGAATATGGAACGAAGAAAAAAGGAATAATGAAGGATTGGATAGAACGAAAGAAAGAAAAAGCAATAAAGAATGTCAGAAACAGACAAAGACAGAAAGGAAAGAAGGAATGAAGGAAAGAGTCAGAATGGATGGAAGAAAGATAAAAATGAAAGAATGAGAAAAAGATGAAGTAAAGAAATAAAGATAAAAATACGTAAGAAAAACAGAAACAAACAAAGGCAAAAGACAGAGAAAAGAAAGAAAGAAAGAAAGAAAGAAAGAAAGAAAGAAAGAAAGAAATGAAGCAACAAAGAAATGACAAAAGAAAGATAAACGAAGGAAATAAAGACAGACAAGAGAAAGACAGAAAGAAAGTAAGAAAGAAAAAAGACAGAAGAAAACAATGAAAGACAGAAAGACGGAATGATAAAACGATAGAACGATAGAAATAAGGCGTAAGGAAAGGGGGAAAAATAAGGAAGAAGAACTTTGGTGGAGGATTGTTGTTAAAGGGAGTGAAACACTTAGGTCATCAGCTTTTAATGGTTTGGATGATCGTGAAAATGATGAAATGAATACCTACAGCTAAAATTAACTTTCAATAATAACTTAAGTACTAGAAGAAAGAAGGGACAAAAAAAACGGAAGAACGGAAATGAACGACAACCCTCGAGAGACTCGGAAAAAAGTAGAGCCATGAATGGAAGAAAGGAAACGGAAAGAGCGGAGGGTCCGCCCCTAAATAAATGGAGAAAGGGAAGAACGGACCCAGCTCAAGAGTCCCTCGGGTTTGCCAACTCCCGAACTCACCAGTAATGAACCCTTGAGGGTGCAGCTCTATCCAGGGTGGGGATACACACATCCTACCTCCTTTAGGTCCTTGAGCAGGAGGCAGGAGATGCTATGATCCCTTGAGGATGTAGCACTATCCAGGGTGGGGCTACATACTATACCCGGATCGTTCACACGTCCGTGACATTGTTGATATTCTTATTTTGGAAAGAGGAGTTGTTAGTTGAAGAGGTTGAAGGAATGGATGATTTGAATAACGCACGGAGGAGACTCAAGAGTGCTGAGGGAAGCATACATCGCAGGGGCGAGTGACGCGAGATTATGACGTGGAGCCTGAATACGTCATGAGAAATAATTTTTTAGAATTACCTTAAGGAGAAGAGATGGACGCTAGGAAATTCGCACACTTTTCTGGCTATAACAAGAGGAGGACTTTGAGCTATCAAGCATTAAAATCGGTCCAGTAGAAGCCGAGATACGAGATGGAATGTTCTCGAACAATTCTCGCTGAACTCTAAAAGGCCACGTTGCTGAGCAGAGAGTCATCATATCTTCAGAGCATTTGCTCATGTTCGGATCTACGCTACGTGAAAGTGACAGTATACACGCCGAGATTCTGACGGTCGGAGGACTTAGTCGCCGTACTAGTGGTCAGCACGACTTAGTTTTTGTTCAAGTGAACGAACTTAACTATTGGCAGCGAATGGACTTAGAATATTCACTGACTTTCAGGTCACTTATTCTATAGTCAGGTGATGGTAGTGTCGAAACCATTCACAGAAGTTAGCCTACAGAGCGATGTATTTCTTGTGGTGACTATGCATCAGGCACTTCGAATTCATCAGGAGAAGTTTATTTCATTTTGTTCGTTTATGCAGCTAATAGGTGTTCCTATCTTAGCGTGCAAACGAAACCGCATTATTGGAACATGAGATTTGTTCTCGAATCTACAGGAGTACTGTACCAGTCTATGACTGAGCAACTTTATGTCACGTTACACGGTACTAGTGATAACGGGAGTTATTTCGAACGGATGACTGCGAACATCATCATGCGCCGCTAAAACTACTCGTTGGACTGGAAGGACATGGAGACGAACGAGGTATTTGGATACGGCAGATGGCCATGGGAAGACACTGTGGGAATAGTGTACACCGCAGGACACGCCCGTCATCTACATCAAGAATGAAGTAAGACAACCATTTCATGTACTATCCACTAACCAGTAGTATTAGATAATTCCATATTATTGAACAGTCACGATCAGAAATCAACACACATTTTTCACCATAGCTAGATATTAGCTAGATCTTCGATTGTATTTGTCTGGATGACAAATGGAACTGCTGTCTGACAATTTATTTTTCGATCTAAGATTTTTGTTAGGACAGGCATTAGTTCATGTTTCGACATGAAATATTTCGATTATTCCAAGGGATATAAATATTTTTTGTTAATTCTGATCATGAGAACAGAAGTAATTGAGGCTTGGATTATTTAAATAATTTGATTTATTTAATAACAATAATAATAGAGTGTGAAGTGAATAAGTTAATAATAATATACTAATAATAATAATAATCAAGTGTGAAGTGAATAAGTTAATAATATTTAAACATAATAACAACGCTATTTAAAGTTATAAATAATTAGGGAGTGATAATACCGAACATTAGGAATTAAATTAAATTTTGTTAATTGTTTATTGTGATTAAATAATTAATGCATTAAATAAAAATTAATAGGAGACGTTGATAATAATAATTCACAGATAAGACTTATATATTTATTTATTTAAAAGAATAGGGCGATAATAATCATTTGACATTGATGATGCTTAAATATTTTTTGTGGATGAATTTAATTAGTTGGAAGGAATTAAATTAAATAACTTTGTTTGGAAGTTTAAATTAATTTAAATGAGTTTATGGATGAAGAGAATTATGTATTAGATTTTTGAGCTCAGATTTTTTTTTCAAAAGCACTTAAAAAAAGAAAGAAAAGAAAATATTCAGATAAAAAAGAAGGGAACGGCAGGTATTTAATGTATCAAATAGGGAGAATTTATGTAAATGGGAGGCAAGGAGATATTGACCAGAATTTATTTAATTGGTAAAATAATACTGAAGAACCACAGTCTAGTAATTGACAGAATATTACAAGAAAAAAATATAATATGTAAAAAATATATCATACTAATATATAAAAATGAGATGGTGTGTGTCTGTCTTTCTATCTGTCTGTCTGTGTGTTACTCAATAACGCGAGAACCACTGGTCCGATTTTAATGAAATTTTGCATGAATGTATCTGATTTACCATGGTTACATATAGGATACTTTTAATTTCGATATTTTGCACTATTAAAAAATGGCGAGCATTTAAGTGACGTCAATATACCCTTTGGTTTCAAAATTTCATACTTCCATATCAAATAAAAAGAGAACGCTAAGAAATAGCAAACTTTTGATGGCACAAATGTGCTTCAAAATTTAATTTCCTATCCGAAAGGTCCTTATCACTTTTCGTGTATCTCCAACGGTTAGCGAGTAAAACCCACATATGTGACGTCTCTACACACTTTGGTTTGAAAATTTCATATTTCCATTTCAAATAAAAAGAGAACGCTAAGAAATATCAAACTTTTGATGCATACACAAGATTTAACATTCAATTTACTATCCAAAAGATCCTTATCACTTTTCGTGTATCTCCAACGATTAGCGAGTAAAACCTAAATTTGTGCAATAAAACACGGTCAACACCGAGCGGTGCAGTATATCTCTACATACATAAAAATTAAAGTTTGTATGTTTTTTTCGCAATTTCTACGGAAATTTGAGTTATTTACGCGTTTTAGACTGTTTTATTATGGATGCGCGCGAAAAAAAAAATTGGTCTGTCTGTCTGTTTGTTTGTCTGTGGACAACTTTGTTCCCTTATAACTCGAGAACGGCTGGGTGTATCAACGTAAAATTTGGTACAGATATCCATCAGAGGCACGACACTAATCATTGATGTAACCCTTCTCCGTACCTCTCATAAAAGAGGGCCTACCCCCTTAAAATATATGCTGAAATAGGAGAAGAAGGACGAGACAAAGATCATTTTCGGCCCCTCAATGTGAGAGACAAAACTCGGGGGCCCTAAAGAGTCCCCGAAATCCACATTTTAAGGCCCTAAAACCAACCGTTTTTGAGATATTCCCAGAAAACTAATTTTATTTAATAAACCAAGTAGTTCCGTGAAGAACTATACAGCCTATTTTCATATATCCTACTCATATTAATTGCCTCTAACAACATACAAAATTTCAGTTTGATTGCTATGTTAAATTCGTATAAACTGAGAACCGTCGAAATATTGTAGATGGTAGCCAGGTTGGATTTTTATTTATGTACTATTACATGAAGATTATTGTGTACGTGTGGTTTCAGACTTCAATCGCATGATTAGGACACAATAGTAAAAACGAGATTTTAAAATTTCGCACAGCTGCCATCTTGTGGTTATGAAAACAATTGAAATAAATTAGATACCAGTGGATTAACATTTGTATAACCATTAACGTGCAAAGTATAACTGCACTCAGATGGTTACATCGCGAGAAACGTCCATTTAAATATGTATACTTCGCGTCGCCGCCATGTTGGATTTGTGCTCACCAGGTTACTGAAAGTCATATAGGTGAACTTATGTTCATAGCCTCTATGAACATAAAAAAATCAGTTTGATTGCTGGAAAAGATTCTTAGATATTGAGAACCGTCAAAATAATTCGGATGCTCGCCATTTTGGATTGTTATATGTATAGGCCATAGAGTTATGTACCATTAAAGGAAAATTATTGCGTAGCTTCATTATTCAAACTTTCACTTCGATCGCATGATACGACACAAGAATAAAAACTTAATTTTAAAATTTCGCACAGCCGCCATCTTCAGTTAATGTAAACAATTGAACTAAATTAGATGCCAGTGAATGACAATATGTATAATCATTTACTGTACCACATTTCAATGCGCTCATATGATTAAATCACGAGAAAAATGTATTAGAATGTTTCAACTTCGCTTGGGCGCCATGTTCGTTTCGTAGTTAACAGGTTTTTGAAAATTACATGGATATACTTGTAGTAGTGCTCTTTATCACCATACAATTCAGGTTGATATCATAAATAGTTTCGGAGATATTGAATGCCAGTGAAATATTTCGCACAGCCGCCATTTTGAGGTTATGTAAACAATTGAAGGAAGTTAGATGTCGGCGCATTACAATGTATATAAACATTTACTGTGCCACGTTTCATTGCGTTTGGTTGGTTAAATCGCGAGAAACGTCCAATTAAATGTCGCAACTTCGCTTGGCCACCATGTTGGTTTTGTAGTTACCAGGTTTTCAAAGGTCACATAAGTGAATTTCTAGTAGTTCCCTTCATCACCATACAAAATTCCAGGGTGATATCGGTAATAGTTTCGGAGATATTCAATGCTGGTGAAATAGTTCGCACAGTCGCCATGTTGGATTGGTGAGACGTAACAAAATTTGAAGGGCACGGTCGGGGTCGCCCAGAACAGAGCTATGAACTTACCGAGTTTCATTGAAATCTCTCCAACAATTTAGATTTTATTAGGGGGGGACACACACACGAATCACACACACACACACGCACACACACACGGACAAAAGGTGATATCATAAGCCTATTTTTTCAAAATTGAAAATAGGCTAATAATGAACGAATTCAAGCCGGTAACCATGGCAACAGATTCTCAGAGGTCCATCTATTGCTGTAAGACGCAATGCAATTCCATTAATTACATTGGTGTGAAAGTTTGCAAACGGCTAGAAGGTTATCACGGAAAGAAATTAAGCTGTAAAATTCACCAATACGTATAATGCGCTTAAGGGGGTCAGGGGGTACACTAGAATTTTTTCACGCGATTTACACCTGTGGGTGTGGTACGGCAGGTCTATTATATTCCTATCCCTATATTATACTATTATTATTAGTATTATATTATGGCGTACAGCGAGGAGACAAAGCCCCTCGGTGCCAGAAACAAAACTTGGGGGCCTCGAAAACTACCTTATAAGGCTCTAAAACCAACAGTATCTGAAATATTCCCAGAAAACTAATTAAATTGAATTTAACAAACTAATGAAGGAATGGAAATCGGTAACCATGATAACATTATCTCAAGGGGTGGCATCCAACTTTCCATCTATTTCTGTAAGGAGCAATGTCACTCCATTTATACCCTGCCACGGTGGGTGAGTGGATAGCGTGTCGGTCTACTAACCCCAAGATTGCAGGTTCACTCCTGGCCGTGGTAAGTGATTTTTGAAAGGCGGCAAAAATACGACTCGCATGTCATACGATGTTGGCATGTCAAAGAACCCATTTGAATTCAGTAGGCCGTGTTCATAATGGCAAAATTAATCTCAGCAGTTTCCGCCAACACAAAGTTCCTCATATCTCTACTAGAAAGTGCTGTAGTGTTCAAGGAGCTTAGATATCTACCCTCCTTGACTTTCATAGTGATTCAAGGAACAACGAAATTTCGACATGCAAGCTACCCTCTGGGTGTCAAATTACGAAGCTTGCACCCGGCATCCGAGGCCATACGATATTATTATTAGGCTACTCCATTTATTACATTTCTGTGAAAGTTTGCAAATGACTATAAGGTTATCACGGAACCAACGTAGACTGTATAATTTCTCAAGATGGCGGCTGGCATAGGAAGCCTGTAGGAGTGCTCCGCTTTATCCCGCGCAAACCGCAGTTTTTAACCGCAATTTCCGGCCCGAAAGTGAGTGACCAAGTAACATAGTGTGTGAAGTACGTGCCTGAACATTTTCTACATCATTATGTCAATACAAAAGGTGAACAAACGTGTAAATGTTGTTGAGGCAACGATGGCAGACTTTGAAGCACGCCTTCAGTTGTTGAACAGTGCTGCCAACCCGGGTCAAGACTCCCTAGAGTCGCTTACTCGTGATTTTCGCGAGTTCCGAAGCACTGTCACCTCCGAACTCGCTGTGCTTAAAGAAGAACTGAGCAAGCTGGAGAGGAGACTTGACCACCACGAGGAGCTGCTGGACGAAGGAGAGCAATACAGCCGGAGAAACTGCCTTCTCATCCACGGGATCGTCGAGGACCCTGAAGAAGATGTGTACGAGAAGGTGAGGGACACAATCAAGACGAAGTTGAACGTGGACCTCCCTATGGAGAGCCTGGATAGATGTCACAGGATTGGACGGCCGCAGCGAACAGCAGCTGAAGTGGTAGCCACTGGGAAACGCCCTATTATTGTAAAATTCCTCCGCTACCACGAGCGAGATCGCATCTGGAAGTCCAAGCGCCTCCTAAAGGGAACCAAGATTCTTATTACTGAATCCCTCACAAAAACCCGGAAAACTATCTTAAATGCAGCGAGAGACCACTTCGGACCCACCCGAGTCTGGACCCAGGACGGCCGCGTTTTAATACACCTCCCTGATGGAACTAAGAAGACCGTCACCACATTTAGGGAGCTGGAAAACGTTGAGCTAATGCGGGATATTAGAGTGAAGTGAAATGAACATGTGCGTAATGTTTATATTAGACAAGTTTAGTAATAAGTGTGTGTGTGTATGTGTGTGTGCGTTGGTTGCGGTCGGCAGTGTGCAGCGGGAGGTCCAGGTAGGTTTCTTCTATTTTAAGATATATCTCCCGTTACCCAGCTGAGCTATTGTATGAATGAGCTAACTGACCTTGGCCAGCCTAGCCCACACCAACCCCCTCCCTCCCCTTACACCACTGGCTTTCTTCTAAAACAGGCACTTTCCTCATCCAAACATTCACTACAATGTTGCCATATTAATGCTCTGTCGCTGGTTGCGCATCACGACGAAATACAGGCAATAATAAACGAAAACAATATCCACATCCTCTGCATAAGTGAAAGTTGGTTAAAACCTGACATCCCGTCTAGCATGGTGGAACTAAATCGGTACTCGCTGGAACGTCATGACAGAAATGATGGGAGGCGAGCAGGCGGGGTTGCCATGTACTGTAGAAGCGACTTAAAAAGACGGGTAATATGTGTATCAACACTTAGCACACAACCAGGACCGGAATTCATGTTTGTTGAAGTAATTGTTGGCCAACAAAAGACTCTGGTAGCTGCTGTATATAAGCCGCCAAGAATAACAAACATGAGTGAATTTGAAAACCGCTTGCTCGACTTACTTCCAAGCTACGAACACGTAATAGCCGTGGGTGACTACAATACCAATTTACTGACACAGACGTATGAGACCAAACAATTAAAAAACCTGTTCGCTTCCTGCGACATGACTATTCTTCCCCTAGAACCTACAAACCACATTTACTCTGGTAAATACGAATCACATACATTGATTGACCATCTTGTGACAAGCAATCTCGACAGAGTTGAAACTTTCGGGCAAATACCCGTACCATCTATCTCCACCCATGACCTAATTTACCTATCGTACTCCCTACGTGTGCCTAAGTACACACTTAAATATATTATCACTAGAAACATGAAAAATATTAATATGGATGACTTAAAACATGACGCATACAACATTCCCTGGAATGACATATTACTCTTAGATAACATTGACGCAAAAGTAAACAAGTTAAATTCTCTTATTATTAGTCTGTATGACAAACATGCCCCTAAACATTCGATCAAAGTTACTCGCCCAGCATGCCCATGGTTAAATGATAACATTAAAAGTATGATGGCACAGCGTGATGCACTATTCCGGCGTTTTAAACGTACCCGTGACGAAACTGATTTTGAAAATTATCGTGTACTCAGAAATCGTATTAAGCAGCTCGTAAGAAACGCCAAATTCTCCTACATACAAAACGTGACAAAGAAGATGAATACAAGGAATGCCTGGAATAATATGCGTTCTCTAGGTATAGGCAAACAGCAGCAACAGACACATGTACCAGACATACCGCTTGATGAGTTAAATGAATATTTCACTGAAGAGAGAGTACCAACTAATTCAACACCCCGTGATTCTTTTCAACCACTACCTGACCACCCGCTCTTTACTTTCCATCCGGTTACGGCAGACAAAGTAAAAAAGGTACTATATTCCATAAAATCAAAAGCGAGAGGAGTTGATGATATTCCCATATCCTTCATACATAATATCATCGGTGCCGTTCTACCAATTATTACTCACATATTCAACCATAGTCTTACAACTAACACCTTTCCCTCCCTATGGAAACAAGCGAATGTCATCCCTATTCCTAAGAAAACCGAACCTTTATTTCCATCTGACTATCGGCCAATATCCATTCTACCTGCACTTTCAAAAGCCCTCGAGCGTCTGGTTCATGAGCAAGTGCTTGAATATTTGAATAGCCGTTCTCTTTTAGACCCTCTGCAATCAGGTTTCAAGAAGGGACATAGCACCGCAACAGCATTACTCAAAGTGACTGACGACATTAGACACGCAATGGACCAAAAACTGGTGACAATCCTCACCCTTCTCGACTTCAGCAGTGCTTTTGACACCATAAATACTCAGACACTATTGAAAAAGATGGAATTTTATTACTTCGACCAGCAGACAATTAACTTTTTCGCATCATACCTGAATAATCGCCAGCAACGTGTTGTAACCCAGGATAAAACTTCTCAGTGGCTAAGCAGAAAGTCAGGCGCCCCACAGGGTAGTTGCTTTTTGTACTATATATCAATGACATCTCATCTAATTTGAAAAATTGCAAATATCACCTATATGCAGATGATTTGCAAATATACTCCCACTGCAAGACAAATGACATTCCATTGACAATTGAAACTATCAACGCTGACCTTCAACGACTTGGAAAATATTCTCAGGAAAATTCCCTTCTTCTGAATCCATCCAAAACACAAGTTATCATAATTGGCTCTCAAAAACTATTGACGTCACTCCGAGATCAAATTATTCCCCCAATTGTACTGAACAACAATGAAATTCCATACTGTCCTACAGTGAAAAATCTAGGTGTGATAATAAATCAGACTCTTAACTGGTCTGAACATGTACAGAATGTATGCAAGAAGATTTTCGCAACGCTCCACTCCCTTAAAAGAAAAAAAGATATTTTACCATTCAAAGTAAGAATCCTACTCATACAGACACTAATACTTCCTATTCTTGACTACTGTGACGTTATTCTTGTAGACGCAACCAAAACATTAACTTTGAAACTTCAACGAGCTCTGAACTCTTGCATACGATTTATCTACGATCTGAGCTATGATAAACATATCACTCCCTATTATTGCGCTCTTTCCTGGCTGAAACCTGAACTACGTCGATCATATCACATTCTTGTCCAGATTTTCCGATTATTGTCTGACGATAGACCACTATACTTATCAAATAAATTCAAGTACTTGTCTTCTTTCCATGGTAATAATACACGCTCTGGTTCTTCCCTCTCCATTCCTATTCATCGCTCCTCTATAAACAATAACTCCTTTCATGTGATGGGGTCTAGGCTGTGGAATACCCTTCCAGCCAGTGTCAGGGGTACCACCTCACTATCTAAATTCAAGACCACCTGCTGGGGCAGTCTGCTGAACATTGCTGACCGACAACAAGTATGACTGGATGAGTGAATGAGAGTGTGCAAGTCATGATCAATGTCAATTATTATTGTTTAATTTTGTCGCCATAATATGTTTATTGTATTGTATTAATGTGGTTAAGTGTAAGAGAGGGCCAAGAGCCCTAACTGCACCACCAATAAAGGCAATAATAATAATAATAATAATAATTCGACAATGCAATTACGGGGGTCAAGGGGTAACCTAGAATTTTTCATGCAATTTCACGTGCGACATATAGTACAGAAAGTCTATTGTATCGCCAAACAGCAACATTATTTTCAAAAATTCCTGAATTGAATCAGCATTTTTTGCGGCTTTTAGGAATTTTGGCCATTTGAAGCTAAAGAACCTGAATTTTCATGCACCACAAGCCTTTATAATTTATGAAAGAGGTCTTCCTGTGTATGGGGACCTAACACAACGTAGAGGGTAATCTTTTATGTGAGGTGTATTGCGTTTCGTCTACAAGGCTTTCAAATCTATTTCACGCCAGGAAGTACACGTTAGGTGAATTTAGTTTGAGAGCACATTTTAACTAATCTTTTTTTTTCGACATACGGGTTCATCGTAAGGAAGATTTTGTTTGATACTGTATGGTAGATATACCCATATTTGGATATCTGGGTGATATGTGTGATCTGTTTTTTTTTTATCTTTGTTGAGGGTTTTTAACAGTTGAATCATATTTTTTATTTATAAATAAATTGAGAATTTTAAGGAATGGGCTAGTTCAAAAATAATTTCACACCTTACCTTACTTGTGAATTACCGAGATCAGGGATGCCAGATTAGACCCAAGTATTTACCTAGATAGACCCTGAGATATATTTTCTCGTGCTGATCTGATTTCGGTATTTCACAAAATGTGGTCGTTGGATCTCGGTCCAAACGGGCACAATACACCCTGCCTCCTTTACGGCCTTGAGCAGAAGGCAGGAGATATCATAAGCCCTTGAGGGTGTAGTACTATCCAGGGTGGGGCTACACACAACCTGCTTCCTTTTGGACCTTGATCAGAAGGCAGGAGGTACCGTCAGCCTTTGAGGGTGTAGCACCATCCATGAGCCCTTAAGGGTGTACTATCCATGGTAGGGCTACACGCACCCTACCTCCTTTAGGGCCTTGAGAAGAAGAGAGGAGATACTGTTAACCGTTGTGGGTGTAACACTATCCAGGGTGGGACTATTCACACCCTACCTCCTTTAGGGCATTGAGCAGAAGACAGTAGATACTGTGAGCCCTTGAGGGTGTAGCACTATCCAGGGTGGGGCTACAAACACCTTGCCTCCTTCAGGGCCTTGATCGGAAGGCAAGAGGAACCATGAAGGCGATAAGTGTCAATTAAGTAATTGAAACATGTAATCCCAGATCACAGATACTCTAATAACACCCTGTCGAAAGAGAACTTCAGTTGACCAAGGAAGTTGACAGGCCCAACACATGTAATTGAAAGCCATGCCGGACTCAGCTAGGATTCTGTGGTCGCCAATCCACAATTTGTGAACCCTTGTGTGAAGAAGTATTTCCGCGGTTTAGAATTGCAATAATAATGCACTTTGTTGACAATAGGCAGCCGACAAAATGGAGAGCGAGAGATGAAGTTAGAAAGCAATTGTGAAGTGTTTGAACGCCTCACGGGCAAAGAGTTGAGTGTGAGACGGAAGATATGGAGTAGCTAGAGAGCGATGAAGATAATGAGGAGAACTGGGACGAATGATTTGTAGCCTTTGTTCTAATTGCTGTGCCACATTCTTTCTGTCTTAACGGTGTAGTTAATTACTTGACCATAACCTACTGTAGAAGTCAGGCACATTTAAACAATACTGATTACCATATTATTATTATTATTATTACCGGGTGAGTTAGCCGTGGTGGTTACGGCATGACTGATGGCAGTCGCTCACATCCGGGAGGCGAGGAGGTTCGAATCCCCCCACCGGCAACCTTGATGATGGTTTTCTGTGGTTTCCCATCTTCCTTTCAGGCAAATGCCGGGGTTGGTCCCTAACTATAGGCCACAGCCGCTACCTTCCAACTCCTCGTCCTTACATTCCAAATTCCCTCCTTCCCTCCCCAACGGTACTTGTAGCTCACCCATTGGGTGTCCGTCTCGAAGCAGCTACAAAAACTGGCGAGCCGAACATGTCCTCGGACACTCCCGGCACCACAAGCCATACGCTAAAAAAAAATATTAACTCATTCTTCTTGCCGTCGGTTCGGAAAAGAAGGAAAGAAAGAAAGAAGGAAAGGAATGAATAAAAGAAAGAAATAATGAAAATAAAGAAAGGAATAAAAATGAAACGAAAAAAAAAGAAAGAAGGGAAGGACAGAGAGAAAGAAAGAGGAGAAGGAAATTAAAAATGGAAAGAAAGAAAGAACAGGAAATATAAAACAGGAAAGAAAGGAAAGAAAGAAAGAAAGAAAGAGAGAGAGAGAGAAAGAAAGAAAGAAAAGAAAAGGAAAGAAAAAAAGAAAGGTGGAAAGTTAGTTAGTTATCGCTTTTTTAAGGGGTGGAATTACGAGGTCATCTGCCCATAAAAAGAAGAAGGAAAAGATTAGAAAAGGAAGGAAGGAAGAAAGAGAGGAAGAAAAAAGAAAGAAAAGGAAAGAAAAGAAAAAGAAAGAAAAGAAAAGAAAAGAAATGAAAGAAAGAAAGAAAGAAAGGGAAAGGAAGGAAAGAAAAAAGAAAGGAAAGAAAGGAAATAAAAAGCTATGAAATAAGAGGAAAGGAAGAGAATAAAGAAAGGAAGAAAAGAAATGAAAGAAAGTAAAGAAATATGAAAGAACAGAAAGGAAGGAGGGAAATAAAGGAAGAAAGAAAGAAAGGAAGAGTGAAAGATAGAAAGAAAGAAGAGAAGGAAATAAAAGAAAAGGAAAGAAAGAAAGAAAGAAAGAAAGAAAGAAAGAAAGAAAAGAAAGAAAGAAAAGAAAAGAAATGAAAGAAAGAAAGAAAGAAAGGGAAAGGAAGGAAAAAAGAAAGAAAGGAAAGAAAGGAAATGAAAATGAAAGGAAGAAAAGAAAGGAAGGAAATAAAAAGCTATTAAATAGGAGGAAAGGAAGAGAATAAAGAAAGGAAGAAAAGAAATGAAAGAAAGTAAAGAAATATGAAAGAACAGAAAGGAAGGAGGGAAATAAAGGAAGGAGTGAAAGAAGGAAGGAAAGAAAGAAAGAAAGAAAGAAAAGAATAGAAATGAAAGAAAGAAAGAAAGGGAAAGGAAGGAAAAAAGAAAGAATGGAAATAAAAATGAAAGAAGAAAGGAAAGGAAGGAAATAAAAAACTATTAAATAGGATGAAAGGAAGAGAATAAAGAAAGGAAGAAAAACATGAAAGAAAATAAAGAAATATGAAAGAACAGAAAGGAAGGAGGGAACTAAAGGAAGGAGTGAAAGAAGGAAGGAAAGAAAGAAAGAAAGAAAGAAAGAAAGAAAGATATAAAGAAAGAAGAGAAGGAAATCAAAAGGAAAGAAAGGAAGTAAATAAGGAAATGAAAGAAAGAAAGAAAGAAAGAAAGAAAGAAAGAAAGAAAGATTTGAGGAAGAAAGAAAGGTATGATGAATTAAAGGAACGAAATGAAGGAATAATGAAATATTGAAAGATAGGAATAATGAAAGAACAAAGAAAGAAATAACGAATGATGTGAGAAAGACAGAAAGGAAGAAAGAAAGAAAGAAAGAAAGAAAGAAAGAAAGAAAGAAAGAAAGAAAGATAGAAAGATAGAATGAAAGGAATAATTAAATAAAGAAATAGAGAGGGAGGAAAGTTGAATAGATGGACTAATTGGAGTAAAGCACACTGTTGACAATAAACAAGACAGGTGGGATTGAAAGTATTTCATCGGGAGCAATAGCGAAGTGCTGTGAGGCAAAGAGCCGAGAGTGAGACAGAAAAGAGAGTAAACCGTTTGTGTAATGGGAGAAAGAGCGATGAAGATAATGAGGAGAAATGGAGCGAATGATTTATTGCTCTAATTAGTGTTGCTGTTTGTTGTCGTCATTACGGAGTAGTTCATTACTTGACCACTCTGGCGCTCGCAACATCCTTATGAAGTCCTACACAAGAGCACACAGGGAACTAAATAGCTGCCATTCTTAACCTCAACAGCAGTGGATACGTAATGAACTACACTTGTAATACAGGGTGTGTAAAAAATGAGCAAGTTAGTATTTATTTTAATTCCTTCCGGCGAAGATTGCACGAACACAAAGAATGCACAGTAAACTGAACTTTTCTTAAAAGAAGAATTCGAATATATAGTAGTTGAAAATTCTACTTAAAAGCAGTTGAAATCAACACTGACTCCTAAAACTACGAGAATCCAGCTAACGAAGAAAGAGTAAAGGGTAGCAGGACAATGCGAGTTCTCATACTGCACGGACAACCATGGCAAAAATTCAGGAATTGGGAGGAGTCAAACTGATACCACACCCAGCATACAGCCATGATCTTGCTCCTTTAGATTACCATCTTTTTTTTAATCTATGACACATTTCTTACATGGAAGAAATTTCAAAAATATTAAAGCTGAGGAAGTGGGTCTCGCCGAATTCTTCAAATCAAAACCCAGAGACTGGTACCGTCGCGTCGTGGGATAAGAAACCTCTCTGAAAGATGGCTCAAGATCACAGAATCTTACAGTCTCTACTTTCAGGAATAGTTTAATTTCTTGTTAGATAACTTTCTAAATATAAAGTTCTTTAACAAGTAGTTCCGTAAAGAACATACAAAATTTCAGTTTGTTTGCTGTAATATATTGCCGGCCTCGTGGTGTTGGGGTAGCGCGCCTGCCTCTCACCCGGAGGCCCCGGGTTCGATCCCCGGCTCCGTCAGGGATTTTAAAACTGACGTGAGGGTTGGAACGGGGTGCACTCAGCCTCGTGAGGCCAATTGAGTAGCTGTCTGACAGTGAGACAGCACCGCGATCACGAAAACCAAGATTAACGGCAGAGGGGACCCAACGCGCTGATCACGCGTCACCCCAATATCTGCAGGCCGAATGGCTGGGCAGCGGTCGCTTGGTCGGCCTTAGCCCGTCATGGGCTGTATAGTGCCAGGGGTTGACTTTGCTGTAATATATATGTATATTTTGAGAACCGTCTAAATATTTCGGATGGTCCCCATGTTCGATTTTTATATATGTAGGCCCTAGTGTTATGTACTATTAGATGAAGACTATTGCGTAGGTTTATTATTCAAAATTCAATCACATGATTAGGGCACAAGAAATAAAATAGAGATTTTAAAAATTTTGCACAGCCGCCATCCTGATTTTAAGTTATGAAAACAATTGAAATAAATTATATGTCAGTGGATTAAAATTTCTACAAGCATTTACCGTACCAAGTTTCATTGCGTTCGGATGGTTAAATCGCGAGAAACATCTATTTACATTTTTCATCTTAGCTTGGCCACCATGTTCGTATTTTTCGTAACAGGTTTCTGAAAGTCTCATAGGTGAACTTCTAGTAATGCCCTTTATCACTGTAAAAATTGCAGTGTGATATCAGTAGTTGTTTCGGAGATATAGGATGCCGGTGAAATATTTCGCACAGCCACCACGTTGGATTTTATTAGGACACACACACACACGGTCATAAGCCTAGTAATTTTTAATAAATGAAAATAGATGAAGAAACGACATTACTTACGAGACATCCCCAGTATATGCACTTCAATTCTTAACAACATCTTTCCAAACACAATTTTGGTTGTGAATATGTTGTGTGACCATTTATATACATTGCGCCCGATCTCGTCCCTTACAATGCCGCGCCTGACAGAAGATTAATAGCGGAAGAGGTTAGAAAAGAGATATCTTGGTGAAATACCTCATTTCGCCAAAATGTATATCTCGCAGCGAAATTAAAATTTAGGGACTTTAAAAATATCTGGGTAAATTTAGGTTTGTAACCTTCTTTGGTATTCCACACGTGACTTCACGAGACCCTGGAATCCCCGCTACCATCTTGAATCTTGCTTATTCACCTTTTGCGCTAGAAGCCTGAACAAATCCGTGATGTCACAGCCGTGTGTCGCAGGCAACGCATCAAGGAGCTAGATAATGGAGCTTTCTACTACAGCAGTATTAATAAGGGATTAATAAGACGTTTTGGTCGGAGGAAGTGTGGAAAGAACGGGGATAAACCACACTCAGTGTTTAGTTAGTTAGTTATTGTTGCTTTAAGAGACAAAACAGCAATGTCATATGGCCCTACAATCTGTATACCTGCTGTTGACGGCGGTAACGTTCTCGCCTGCCTTGGCCAAGGGATGCAGGATCAAATCTTGGCGCAGCCAGTTGGCATTTGAGGGTGTGCACATGCAAGGCAGCCGAGTCCGTAGATTTACTAGCACGTTAAAGATTCCATTCAGGGCAAAGTTCTGGCACCCCGGCGTCTCTAAAAGTCTAAGTAGTTAAAAGGGACGTAAAACCTATAACATTATTAGTATTATATTGTTGACGGGGGGATTTGAACCTCCTATCTTCGTACTTGCTACAACCTCCCCATCACGGTCATGGGGCATGATATAGAACAGGAGATTATACTTGGCACCAGTTCTACCACTACAGTAATACTAATATGGGAACATGAAGAAAGGTGGAACGCTGTGGATGAGGTTGAAACCGAAATGTCTAGACTGCGGCTTGTGCCAAGGGGTGAGTCATCTCCCCTCCACTCTCGCGTTCTTGGACGCGATCCCAAGGTTAACAGATCTTATGAATACATTTGCTGGAAAATGAGCTCTAATATTTCATCAAGTACACCGCGAGTAAAATGTTTTACAGACCCTTTACAGCATCACGTCACTGAAGAGTAAAATGGCTACAAACATTAAGAAAAATATCAACAGCTAATTTTGATTTTACACATATCAAAAAATGTTTTGCATATTGCCATTCAGCACAGTGTCCACGCCTGCTCTACACAATTGAGATCAGGAGCATAGGCAGGCCATTCTATTCTCCTGGAGAATGGCATTGGCAATGCCAGCTTATGCGGGCGAGCGTTATCGTCACAAAAGTCAAATTTGGGCTGAAATTGTCAGCATAGCCTTTCACTACACGTGCCAGGATAGCATCCCTCTGTCATACGCCCTGGGGTGTACACAAGAGGGGTTCGGCGACCATACATGATGCCAACACCTCTTCCCTGTTGATATCGGTCTCGGATGTATTGGTCGTGCATACGTTCACCAGGTCGTCTCCACACTCGCACATATCCATCCTCATTGACACAGGCGAGTGTACACAGCCGATAGACACGCACGCAATGGGTTTGAAACCACTACGACTCTTGGCCAGGAATATGCAAAACTTGTTTTGATGTGTGTGTATAACTAATGAATTTTCTCGTTATTCGCAATCAACATTTTAGATCTAGATAGTATTTCTCGTCCACCAATTATGAAAATAATATCTTACTACAATACATTTGTGAATCGGACATTGTGTTCAATAACAAATTGAAAGCCTTGTGTCAAAATCAAAATTATAAACTAGACTATTCCTCTCTTCTTGATACTGCGCATGCTTCGTCAAAGTGTCCATGTTTATGTTTACTTTAACATTATTTGTTACTTCCTTGTTTTATTTCTATCTGTACGTTAGCTATATTGCTAACTAATTACGTTTTGCAGTTCCAGTGCTTTTTTTACAATTATTAGATTTATAATTATCTATTTTGTTTTTGTGTCAAGAATGCATGGCCTGTGTACGTTCATAAATAAAGTAAATTAAGTTAAATTAAATTTAAAATTTACTGATTTGGAAAACTTAATATTTTAACAAAAATTCAGAACATTAAAATATTTAAATTTCAAAATATTAAATATAATTTTAAAAAATTAATTAAAGATTAAAAATTACAAAACTAAAAAATTTAAAAGGTCGAAAAGAAAAGTTAAAAAACTAAAAGAAATAGTACATTATGCAACGAGCCTATAATGGCAATAATTAAGACGAGAGTATGTTTATAAAACGAGCGAAGCAAGTTTTATAATTTCCATACGAGTGTCTTAATTACCATTATAGGCGACTTGCATACAACTTTTATGTTCGACGATAATTATAACTTTATTATATGTTTTAACATACATATTCATAAATATCTGTCGATATTCTATCGGTTGAATTCTTCTTCTTGGGAATAGTGTGGGCTCAGCATTTGATATCTACCCAATAACGAATCCCAAAGCTTTGAAACATTGTTTATCCTGAAGTAGCACCAACAGATAGCGCACAGGTACTATGTTGGATCATTTTGTTATTTTGGTCAAATAACAACAACAACAAAAAAGGCTGTAACAAACGCTCTCCCTGATTATTTCCGCAGGTCTTGTAGGCTACGTTAATTCTGGCCTACCTCATTTCAAGACCCGTGGCACCTACACCAATCATTGAGTGATAATAACATGAACACAGGTAAACACACAAACACACTTACAAGCACATGGGACTGATAACCAGTAATGTTGCAACCCCAGAATTAAGCAACAACAACTAAGAAAAACTCATAATTATTCATATTATGCGGAACGGGCAAAGTTCGCCGTGAGGTAGGTTGGGCACGCAAACCTTCCTACGTCAGTGTGCGGCGGCTTGCATTGTGCACCAGGTGCGCTAACTGTGTGTGTATTTCTTAGGGGCTGTCGTAAGTAAACAGACTTAGTGACGTCAAAGTTTTGTTTGTCGAGGTGTGGCTTGCTTGCACAGTATTTACAGGCAGACAGAAAAAAGGAACGTAAAGCAATGTTTAGCCTTAAGTTCAAGGGGAGAGTACTTCGTTTTGGACAGCTTATACTAAGTTGACCACTGTCTGGACGAAACCATTGGTAGCTACTAAGTAAGACCACTGTCTGGGCGAAACCATTGGTCGATACTGGCTTAGACCACTGTCTGGACGAAACCATTGGTCACTACTAGGTTAGACCACTGTCTAGACGAAAATTACTGCTTGTAATACAAGCCCCACGTTAGGTTTGTGCTTATACTGCATGTAAACCCTTATTAACACACAGCATTTAACATGCATCGTTTAATTCTTTAGTGTCGTCCATGACGTCATAGATGTCGACATTTTGTGTCTTGGGGAAATTTTAGTGTAATGTGTCACGATCTATGCTACTCCTAAACTGTTTTTATCGTCCATGCAAAATATTGTTATTAATATTATTATTTAGTGATGCAAAAATACAGAGATACAAAGGTGATAATACGTATATTAGATTACGAGTGCATAATACTGTAGTGTGTTACTATTAGCGCTAAGAATAGGAAGCCGTGGATTGATCTACAACTGCTGGGTTTTTACGTAAATACCTGAGAATGCATCTGTTCCTAGCTTCCGTAGAGTGACTGCAGATAATACTGATGGGGTGTGCCAAACGGCAAGGCTATCAGTCCCAACAAGTCCGTCTAATCTCTTCAGGACACCTAGTGTACAAATAATTAGTTTTTAGAGAAGGCGATAGTTCCAGTGTAATTTGTGGACAGTGGAAGAGGGTGGGAAATACATGTTTAAAACATGGCCTCTTTATTTGGGGGAGGGGCAAACACTGTGCGATATACTATAAACAAATATACTTGTTGACAAGATTGTTACTATTACACTTTTTTTACACACTATTATCAGTAATTATCGTTTCTCAAGAGGAACATAATAATTTATTAACATTAATAGCATATCGATATGTACTACGCAGCCGTGAACACACAATTCCCCAGGTCTGGAATAGCCTTAAGACGTAAACGAGTATAATAAATGGTGCATGACGGCCATATTTCCTTGAATTTTAAAGTTAAAATTATCACTCCCTAAAAGATGTATGAGTATAATGTCTATGATTTTTCGGCCGAGCGTTATCGTGAAGAAGTTACAAGTTTGGGCGTTTCCCACGATCAACTTTAAATGGCCGGTGGGTTGCGTGATTGATAGATTTTTAGTATTCCATGCATATACCTATTGGCCTGTTCGCCATCTCTTGATGAATACAGTACTTTTGCATTTGTCAGTTGGCACAGGCTAGAGTAAAAGGTGGCTTTTCACCGATGTCTCAGTCTCACTCATGGCTGTGATTATATGGAAGCTACTGAGGTATGGGTGGGGCTTAGTAATGGCATTCGAGGCACAGTCAGTGCCTGTGAATGCTGTGAAAGGTTCAACTCATAGGGTTAGGACTACTGTTCTGACTCAGTGAGGAAAGCAATGGCAAACTACCTCACTCCTCTTCTTGCCTAGAACGCCTCAAATTAGTGCTGCCTTGGGTTTTTGTGGGTATCTACTCACATAACGTAACGGCGGTACTTTTTGAGGATCCAACCAGCCTTCGGGCTGACTACCTAACAGAGACATATACCTACACAGACCCATTTGTTTCATATAAATCACTCTCTATGGATTTTTAAATTTTTCATTTCAAAGAAGATATAAAGGAACTACAAATTACAAATGAATAGTTACGAAACTAAACAGAAACAAGTAGTTCCGTGAAGAATTAAACAGCCTATTTACATATATCCTACTTTAATTGCCTCTATCAACATACAAACATTTACTTTGATTGCTGTAATAGATTCGTAGATATTGAGAACCGTCTAAATATTTCAGATGGTAACCATGTTGGATCTTTATACAGAACCCTTTACCCTATGTTGGTTAAATGATTCTACTTTTTATTTCTTCAATTAATAAATATTTCAACCAGCATCATGAAAGTAGCCAGACAGCGATGAGGAAATTTCAAGCATTTGTTGGAGACAGTAGGGACATACCTGCGACAGTTTAACAAAAGGCTAAATACTTGAGCTATGAAAAGAAATAGCATAGCTATGTATCATAAGGACAGGTGTGGCTACCTCAATTTTAGAAGCGACGCGCGGTGAGACATGGTTCTGGTATGTTCATTGTGTTATTCGCGCCTAGAAGAAATATGATGCAGTAACGTGAATGGCTGATGAAGAAAATAGACACTCCCAAGACGCCAAGATCTACTAGAAACCGCCAAATTATCAGAAATGGAGAACCAATAAGAAGAGAATGCCTACTTGCGCGCCAACTCCGGCTGGGGTACGCGGCGGCTAGCATTCACGCGGGAAATCGCCTAGACAAAATCTCTACGATCGATTCTAGGATTAATGGGCATATTCTTGACCTGTGCAATATTACGAGTTCAGTGATATCTATTTCATTCCTGTACCACAATTATTTCGAGAAATTTTTACATAAAATCCCCCTCCATCTAGACCCAAGGGCCAGTTCATTTATAAGTGTGTCGAAGAGCCAAGACATCATTATTATTCTGTGCGTCTACGGACGTAGACTTTATTATTATTCTGTTCGTCTACGGACGTAGACTTGTATTTTATGTGTCGAGGACACAAGATATTCATTGTAAAGTGTTAAATTCAGTGATAGATAGTCATAGTACTATAATTATAGGGGCAGTATCGTCGATAATTCGCCAACGAACAGTGACAGGGAATTTAGTACCTGAACAAGCGAATTTAGTAGTCAGACATAAAGTGTATAATAACCTAATTTTTGTATCAGCGCAAGGATGACATCGATGAATGCAGAGGAAGTTTGGAATTCTCAACACTCCGTCCAGATGGCTGATATGAGATAAAGAACCATCCAGTTGGGGAATGGCGTCTGATGTTCTTTGACGGGTGACTACAAAAAGAGATGAGTACATAATAATTTTTATTATTTGTTAAATTAACTTATGGTTTATGGGACATATTTTTGTAAATACTTTGCTTGTGTGATTAATGTAGTATATTTAGTTTCGATCTGACACAATTTTGTTTGGAAGCAGCTCGCACAATTGTAGTTTTTGGAAGGTTCTTTTCTTTGTGTTGTGTTAACTAACGTAGCTATGTGAACGGCCGTGTTCGCCTATGTTACGAAGTGCGGTTAAAAACGTCTCTCGGAGATATGTCGTGTTTCAGAAGTAGGACTGAATTAATATAATTATATAGTAGATTGGAGGGTAATTAAATTTTGTTGAGATTTATTATTGATCAGATTCAGTGTGATTATTGCCTTTGGAGCAATGTAATTTGTGACGAAGAGTATTCAGCTCTATCGTAAGTTTTAAATATTGTGTTAAACGTTTGCGAGCTCTAATTCAGCAGACCCGTGTGAAAGGCGTCATGTCAGTCCCAAGTGTGTGTGTTGTGAGTATATTTTTTGTGGTATTACAAGCGGGAACTTCAGCAGAGACTGATTTCTGTCAGCTTGGTACCAGATTCATATTGTATCCTTGCGAGGACAATTATGGATATGTGATTATTGTCTGACCATATATTGTGTTGGAGGAGATGTTAGTTGCTGTTGATTCCTTGAGATAACAGTCCAGCTGGTCGGCTATTTATATACACTGGAAGGGGGACATGACTGGTATTGAGGAAAAGGTGAGTTGTTGTCACAAGGGCTGGCTGAGTTTCGCAAGCAAGCTCATTAAAGTGGAGTGCACGTCTGGCTCCCAATTTACTTGAAAATAAATATAAATGTGAGAAACTGATCAATGGTAAAATTGTTTAAATAAATGGGAGTTGCCTACGAAACACGGTAATCTTCGAAGCGTTTCCTTAACATGCAATTTTGTTAATATAAAGTAATCTTAACCACTCAGGTTGTTTGTTGTTGTTGGTTTATTCTATGTTTATTTTCCATGTCAGTGACCCGTGAGTCACGTGCGGCGCTGTGTTTCCTTGTTGTTGAGCATCTGGCCATTGTGGCAGCTCATTTGGTTAAGTGTGTCACCACACTAATAAGGGTCTCAGAGAGATGCCTGTAAATAGTAGAGTTGTAATATGTGTGTCAGAGTTAGATTTAAGGATTTTTATTAATGTTATGCCCATATCCATAACGTTAATTTACGAGATGATTGTTCGTGAGCACCGTGGCTGTTAACCCGTTGTGAACGAATGATCATCCAAGTACTCATTTCTCGTAGATAGTCACCACGCGAACATAAATTCATATGCAAGATAGTGGAATTTGGATCCACATTTTATTAGAAAGGGGGAGATCCATCTGACTCCTCAAAGTGATAAATATTCCTGTCAGGGGAAAAAGTCAGGGAGGATTTTGTTTATTTTTGTTTGTTTTATTCTTTTATGCACAAGTTAGTTATTAAATCTTGTTATTATCTTACGCTTTGTCTCCTTTCTTTCTTAGTTATAGTTTTCATCCTATAACCCTTGCCTCAGAAAAGCACGTAGTTTGGCGGACGTAAACACCACACTATGAACTGAACGCGACCCCTTGATCTAAGATTCTTGCATAAAACACTGCTATTCTGAAGGGTTCATAGGTGAAAACTGGCGGCCAACGGTGGGGCTATTCACTGTGGTGTATCGGGGAGATTACACATGTCAATAGTGGCGTATTTGAGTAAAACTGGCATGCCGCAAGTGCAGGCAGATATGACAGTATTTAATCACCGGGAAGTGATATTTTATTAAAAGTAATTGAGGCGAAGTGGATACCGCCAAATGTGTGAAAGATAAATTAAAATCAGGAGTTTGCAAAGTAAAATACGGTTCACGTTGTTGTCTTTTAAATTAAAGTAAAATTAAGATGTGATACCGGGCGCCCAATGATAAAGTTAAACTAGATTTGTTTAGAAAGTCAAACTCATGGAAATATTAGGAGGCTGTAGCCTAAAATGACAATTAATACTTTGTTAATTAGTCAGTGTTAATATCAGATCAGGATAACTGTTTAATGACTAAATATGTGCTTGGGTTTAAAATTAAATTGAGTAAAACTAGAACTACTCAGAGATGCAATCGACTAAAACTGAGTAGGATAAAGAAATTAAATGTGCATTGGATTTATGTGCGTGTCAAAGGGCATTGGTGTAGGCCATTTCCCATATGTCTCATATAAATTATAAAACATGGCAACGGTGGCGCAGATCCAGGAGATCATTGAAAGTGCAGCGAGGAGAACTCAGGAATTGTTGGATACTAAACTAGCAGAACAGAGTCAATCTATAAACACTAGTATGTTAGAGCAAAGTGAAGCGTTGAATACTAAACTATCAGAACAGAGTCAATCTATAAACACTAGTATGTCAGAACAAAGGGAGTCTATAGGCAAATTATCTGAGCAAAGTGAAGCGCTAAAAATTAAACTGTCAGAACAAAGTGAATCGCTAAATACGAAAATGTCAGAACAAAGTGAATCGCTAAATACTAAACTGTTAGAACAAAGTGAATTATTGCGGACACAGTTAAATAACAGTAGAATTGAGCAAAATGAATATCAGGCGGAACAAGCTAGGTTATTAAAGAGTGAAATTAATGACACTATAAATTCACAGTTAGAGGCGCAAAATAATAAAAACGCGAACCAATTAGCTTCGTTAACCGCAGAGATGAAAGAGCACACAAACCAACAGATGGTATTACTGGCCCTTGATGTAAGCAAAAATAATGAGAAACTATTAGAGCAGATTAAACAAATGGAGAGTATTTTTGATAAAAAACTTAGCATTCTCGATGAAACGGTGTTAGCTAAATTAGAGCAGATTGAAATAGCATGCACAATGAATACAAGCGAGGTCAAAATAGCTCAGGATAAGTTGGAAGGACGGTTTAAGGAGATGGAGAAAAGTGGCAGGGTCATTCGACAACAAATATCAGCAGTAGATGAGAACATATCAGGCATAATTAAAGATATGGACCGTCTCGAGGTAAAATCAGCGGAACAGTGGAAAAGCCTAGAAACGGAACAAGAACAATTTAAGAGTACATTAGACGAAAGGCTAAGCCAGATAGAAAATAATCAGGATGAAAATAAGAGCCAGATTGAAGAAAAAATAAGCACGATTAAAGAACAGATCAGGAAAGATTGGAAGAAAATGAATATTGATTCTAGAGAGGAAAGATCCACTATTCTTAAAACAGTGGGCGAAAACCACACGCGTATTCAAGCTTTGGAGCAAGAGGTAAAAAATAAACTTAAAGAGCAGACAGACAGGATCATTAAAGCCGAACTCCGCTCATTAGAACAATCATCTATATTTAAAACGGGAGCATTGAAAGACAAGCCGGATGACTCACATAGTTCCCAACCCAGCATAGCAGGAAGTCAGACTCAAGCAGAGAGCCCATTAACAACAAACACGGAAGGATTTCGTAAGAACGTAGATAGGAGCTCAACACCACAGGACGGTCATCAGCCCACACAACTTATTCAAGTAATTCGCTCAAATGACTACAAACCGCAGAAATACACCGAAAATTCAGGGGTAACGCCTAAGGCCTTTATCAAAGAGATTGAAGACCATTTCAATGACACTGGGGTACCTGAAGCACGTAGATTGAGAATGATGGAGAGATTTTTATCAGGGAATGTTCTCACCTGGTTTTTAAGTTCCAAATATACATTTGGAACCATGTCAGACTTTAATTTAGCGTTTCTGCGCAAATACTGGTCTCCCGCCATACAACAGAGTTTAAGAATGGAGCTTTACTCTAGAAAATACCAAACTACCCAGCAGACGAAATACTCAGATTTCTTTAACATGCAAATGCTAAAATTTCGCGACCTAGATTACCCATTAAACGAAGCAGATTTGGTGATGACAATAGCAAGGCAAATGCCAGTTAATGTACAGCAAGTACTAGTCGCAGCAAACGTTAGTACGGCCCTACATGCAGAGCAGATATTACGGCAAATAGATGAGACCACATCTCATAGTCATTTTAGAGGAGGAAGACAGCTGGAATTAGTCAACACCACAGAGGTCGTAAAAACAAAACAGGGAAATACTAAAACGCAGGGTACTAATACAAGCACCTCCACACCTAGGCGAAACCAGGAAGAAGGGGAAAACAGACCATATCAGCGCAACGAAAATCACTACAACAATAGATACCAGGGTAACAATAGATACCAACAAAGAGGATATCAACAATGGCGTGATAATCGAAGGAATGACAGGCCTTATGGAAGATACGGTGATTATAATGCCAATCAAAGATGGAAAGGAAGGAGAGATCAAAATCAAGGAGATCAACGAAACTATCGAGATGACTGGGATGATAGGCACGCTCAATCACAAAATTACTTAGAGGAGTTACACGCTAATCAAGGTGGAGAGCTAGGAAGATGGGAAAAGGCCATTGGGAACAGAAAGAACCCAGATACACATACTGAGGAAGCTGGAAGTCTACTGAGACAAGAGGAATATCAAGGACATGAGCGACAGAAGGATGATGGGAGTCGAAATGGAGCTAAAAAAAATGTTAATTTTGGATCAAGGAGACAGTCTCAAAACACAACAGTCGGAAGTTGAAGATGGATGGATAGTAGCGAACATACAAGAATGGATTGCTTTACCAGAAGACTGCCTGGAGGAGACGGTGAAACCACGGAACGATGAAATTAGGCAATTACCCATTATTTACGCAAGGATTGGTGGAATTAATATAAGATGTTTATTGGATACGGGGTCACAGATCAGTCTAGTATCGGAGGCCTTGGTTCGAGAGTTGGGACGGACTCAGAATATTCCTGTAATTCCGGTACCACAGCTCAAAGTGAGGGGTGTTATTCCTGAACGCACCGTCACTTGTAAACGTCAGGCATACTTAGAGCTGAACATATTGGAACACACTTTTGGGCAAACATTCATTATCATGGCAAAGATGAATTTCAATATAATTCTTGGTGCAAATTTCATTTGTGACTATCAAGCAGTGATAGATTTACACAAGAATACAGTCAGTTTTAGAGAATATGACAAGCTGAAAAACGTGGGATTGCATATGGATGAAATCACTACCGGAAGAGATGTAAATTCTTGGGCATTGGAAGCAATATCAGAAGAGACGGAAGAGGAGGTACGAAAGGCGGAAGATAACATCGTAGAAGGGGCTGTTGTGGAACTAGATGAGGAGATAGAATCCCAGGAGATATGGTCTTTATTAACAGAAGGAGATGACAGCGATGCACAATTTGAAGAGTTACTACAGGAGCGGCTCAATGACATTCAACTTGGGGATGAACACAGAAAACAGTTGGAAGAGATTTTAAGGAAGCACAAAACAGTATTTGATACAGTACCTGGGAAAATATTAAATTTCAAGTACTCTATGCAAGTCGAGGACTGGTCACCTTTCAAAAGCAGATTGTACCCAATTCCTGAAAAATATCGTGGGCAAGTTAAAATCATTATAGATGAGATGTTAGAAGCTGGAGTGATAAGGAAGACACCTACACCTTATCTAAATGCGATTTTGGCAGTCACAAAACCAAATGGATCTATTAGACTTTGTTTAGATGCCAGAAACCTCAACATGAGACTCATTTTTCCTGAGTATGACAGAGCGCCAATTATCAGAGACGTATTAAAAGGCTTTAAAAACAAGAGCATTTATTCATCAGTCGATCTGACGAGCTCGTTCCACCATCTTGAGTTGGATGAGAAGTCACAGCTTCTAACTGGCTTCTTATTCGATAACCAGACATATTGTTTCGTCAGAATGCCTTTTGGAGTCAAAACAGCGGGCTGTGCTTTAATCCGAGCACTGGACCGGAACCTAACCGAGGAAGTAAAGGAGATGACGGTGCGATACATTGACGACATTCTGTTGGCATCCGACAACATTGAAACTCACATGGAAAATTTAGATAAAGTATTGGGCAACTTGAACGCATCGAATTTCAAAGTAAACCTGAAGAAATCGCATTTCTTCAAGAGCGAGATCTTATATTTGGGTCACGTCATTGACAAGGAGGGAGTGAAGCCAAACCCAGCTAAGATTGAAGCGATAAAGAATTTCCCTACACCAACGAGAGTCAAGCACATTCGGGCTTTCTTAGGCGTAACGGGATTCTTTAAGGAAAACTGTCCAGGTTATACGGAGACTGTAGCTCCAATGCAAGAAATGTTAAAGAAAAATAACAAATGGTCATGGAACGCGGAATGTGAGAAGGCATTCCAAGCAACAAAACAGCTATTGGAAAACTGCATTAAATTAGGATATCCAGATTTCAAGCTCAAATTTATAATCCAAGCGGATGCTTCACTAATTGGGATAGGTGCTATGCTCTACCAAGAGGATCCAGCTAACCTGCAGCACAAAACATATTTGGCATTTGTCAGCCGGAAATTGCGTAAGCACGAGCGAAATTATACTGTAACCGAGCTAGAATTATTGGCCATCCTTCATGCGCTCCAACAATGAAAACGAATAATCTATGGTTACCCTATTGTTGTCAGAACTGACCACAAGGCACTAACATTCTTGTTTAAGACGTCAATGGCAAGCGAACGTGTGACACGTTGGTCTATATACATTCAGCAGTTCAGCATTGAAATTGAACATTGTCCAGGGAAGATAAACGTGATACCGGATGCACTCAGCAGGAACCCAGAGCCTGATAATGAAGAAACAGCGATGGTACAACACTTGGAATTAACACCGAAGGACCGGGAATTCTTGGAGGAGTTACGTGAGATACAGCGAGAACAGGAAGCGGAACCATGGATGATGCTATTAATTAAATATTTCAAAAAGCAACTACCTACAGGAACACCTGCATTTCGAGAAGCGAAAGCCAAAGAAGGAAGATATGTTTATGTCAACAATTTGCTGCACAAATGGGTAGATAATGACCACACCAAGTTACGCATATTAGTACCTGCATCGTTACAACGAGGATTGACATGGCATACGCACGAAAGTTACGGTCACGTGGGCTTAGACAAATGCGAAGCGACAATAGGAGAGACATTTACATGGCCACGTATGAGAACAACTATATGTGACGTCATTACAACTTGTGACCCGTGTCAGAGAACAAAGCCAAATAATTATTTACTGAGGCAATATCCTAGACCATTGCTACCTCAGAAACCATGTGAGCTGCTGGCGGTGGACTGTCTTGGTCCAATTCCGAAGGGAAGGAGAGGTTGCCGTCATTTGCTAGTGTGCATTGATGTATTTTCTAAGTTCGTAGTACTATGCCCTATTCAGAAAACAACATCGAAGCAGGTACTCAGTCGCATTCGTAATAGAGTTATTCCAACCCTTGGAAAACCAGAGTTTATATTATCAGATCACGGCAGTTATTTCACAAGCGCCGAATTCAAGAAAGGAATGGAAGACATGGGTATAAAACATGTTTTAAGCAGTATCCGACATGCCCAAGCTAATCCAAGTGAGAGAGTAATTAAATGTGTAACTGCATATTTGAGAATCTTCATTCCGAACGAACACCACAAATGGGTCGATAAAATTAAGGACGTAGAGACATGCATGAATTCTACCAGGCACGAGTCAACAGGACAAATCCCTATGGTCCTACACAAGAACGAGTATCCAGTAAGAACGTGGAAAAGCATCATTAACTGTCCACAAGATCCCATGATAGCACCAGATCTGCGAATTGAAAGAACGAGAGCATACATGAGGAAACAAGCAGACCGCAGATTACGGCGAGTAAGAAATAAGAGGTTCCACGGTGATCTTGAAGTCAACCAGCTCGTTTTGGTGAAACGACCTGCTACATCGGACCCAGAAAAGAAAATCTTTAGTAAATTCTGCGAGAAATTCATAGGACCCTATTCTATCGTAAGAAACCTTGGAAATAATGCTTACAGAGTGAAAGAATTGAGCACAGGAACAATGTCAGTTTACAACGCTGCCAACCTAAAAAAATATCGTCGAAGTGAACCATGGTAGCGCCGAAATAATGACGCGGTTTGAATATACGGACGTCCTACTATCAACAAAGTCAACGGGGAGCAGTTGAGTACGGCACGTGGTGAAGGAGGAAGTAGAGCTGTTGTTGACAAACATTAACGAGGCGAGTAAGGTGTTGCCGCAGGCATCCGAGCGTCACGCAAGATTGGAAGGGGGAGATACAAGCAGGAAATGAAAACGAGTAAATGCCATTGAAGGCAGGAGCGACTAGACCAAGTAAGAAAAAGGGGTGATTCTGGAAATAAAACGAATTGGCCTACGGAAGTATTGTAAAATTGTCGACTTTATTCCTAAGTTCGAAATTTTGTGAGTGGGAGAGTTGTGAACCCTTTACCCTATGTTGGTTAAATGATTCTACTTTTTATTTCTTCAATTTATAAATATTTCAACCAGCATCATGAAAGTAGCCAGACAGCGATGAGGAAATTTCAAGCATTTGTTGGAGACAGTAGGGACATACCTGCGACAGTTTAACAAAAGGCTAAATACTTGAGCTATGAAAAGAAATAGCATAGCTATGTATCATAAGGACAGGTGTGGCTACCTCAATTTTAGAAGCGACGCGCGGTGAGACATGGTTCTGGTATGTTCATTGTGTTATTCGCGCCTAGAAGAAATATGATGCAGTAACGTGAATGGCTGATGAAGAAAATAGACACTCCCAAGACGCCAAGATCTACTAGAAACCGCCAAATTATCAGAAATGGAGAACCAATAAGAAGAGAATGCCTACTTGCGCGCCAACTCCGGCTGGGGTACGCGGCGGCTAGCATTCACGCGGGAAATCGCCTAGACAAAATCTCTACGATCGATTCTAGGATTAATGGGCATATTCTTGACCTGTGCAATATTACGAGTTCAGTGATATCTATTTCATTCCTGTACCACAATTATTTCGAGAAATTTTTACATAAAATCCCCCTCCATCTAGACCCAAGGGCCAGTTCATTTATAAGTGTGTCGAAGAGCCAAGACATTATTATTATTATTCTGTGCGTCTACGGACGTAGACTTTATTATTATTCTGTTCGTCTACGGACGTAGACTTGTATTTTATGTGTCGAGGACACAAGATATTCATTGTAAAGTGTTAAATTCAGTGATAGATAGTCATAGTACTATAATTATAGGGGCAGTATCGTCGATAATTCGCCAACGAACAGTGACAGGGAATTTAGTACCTGAACAAGCGAATTTAGTAGTCAGACATAAAGTGTATAATAACCTAATTTTTGTATCAGCGCAAGGATGACATCGATGAATGCAGAGGAAGTTTGGAATTCTCAACACTCCGTCCAGATGGCTGATATGAGATAAAGAACCATCCAGTTGGGGAATGGCGTCTGATGTTCTTTGACGGGTGACTACAAAAAGAGATGAGTACATAATAATTTTTATTATTTGTTAAATTAACTTATGGTTTATGGGACATATTTTTGTAAATACTTTGCTTGTGTGATTAATGTAGTATATTTAGTTTCGATCTGACACAATTTTGTTTGGAAGCAGCTCGCACAATTGTAGTTTTTGGAAGGTTCTTTTCTTTGTGTTGTGTTAACTAACGTAGCTATGTGAACGGCCGTGTTCGCCTATGTTACGAAGTGCGGTTAAAAACGTCTCTCGGAGATATGTCGTGTTTCAGAAGTAGGACTGAATTAATATAATTATATAGTAGATTGGAGGGTAATTAAATTTTGTTGAGATTTATTATTGATCAGATTCAGTGTGATTATTGCCTTTGGAGCAATGTAATTTGTGACGAAGAGTATTCAGCTCTATCGTAAGTTTTAAATATTGTGTTAAACGTTTGCGAGCTCTAATTCAGCAGACCCGTGTGAAAGGCGTCATGTCAGTCCCAAGTGTGTGTGTTGTGAGTATATTTTTTGTGGTATTACAAGCGGGAACTTCAGCAGAGACTGATTTCTGTCAGCTTGGTACCAGATTCATATTGTATCCTTGCGAGGACAATTATGGATATGTGATTATTGTCTGACCATATGTTGTGTTGGAGGAGATGTTAGTTGCTGTTGATTCCTTGAGATAACAGTCCAGCTGGTCGGCTATTTATATACACTGGAAGGGGGACATGACTGGTATTGAGGAAAAGGTGAGTTGTTGTCACAAGGGCTGGCTGAGTTTCGCAAGCAAGCTCATTAAAGTGGAGTGCACGTCTGGCTCCCAATTTACTTGAAAATAAATATAAATGTGAGAAACTGATCAATGGTAAAATTGTTTAAATAAATGGGAGTTGCCTACGAAACACGGTAATCTTCGAAGCGTTTCCTTAACATGCAATTTTGTTAATATAAAGTAATCTTAACCACTCAGGTTGTTTGTTGTTGTTGGTTTATTCTATGTTTATTTTCCATGTCAGTGACCCGTGAGTCACGTGCGGCACTGTGTTTCCTTGTTGAGCATCGGCCATTGTGGCAGCTCATTTGGTTAAGTGTGTCACCACACTAATAAGGGTCTCAGAGAGATGCCTGTAAATAGTAGAGTTGTAATATGTGTGTCAGAGTTAGATTTAAGGATTTTTATTAATGTTATGCCCATATCCATAACGTTGATTTACGAGATGATTGTTCGTGAGCACCGTGGCTGTTAACCCGTTGTGAACGAATGATCATCCAAGTACTCATTTCTCGTAGATAGTCACCACGCGAACATAAATTCATATGCAAGATAGTGGAATTTGGATCCACATTTTATTAGAAAGGGGGAGATCCATCTGACTCCTCAAAGTGATAAATATTCCTGTCAGGGGAAAAAGTCAGGGAGGATTTTGTTTATTTTTGTTTGTTTTATTCTTTTATGCACAAGTTAGTTATTAAATCTTGTTATTATCTTACGCTTTGTCTCCTTTCTTTCTTAGTTATAGTTTTCATCCTATAACCCTTGCCTCAGAAAAGCACGTAGTTTGGCGGACGTAAACACCACACTATGAACTGAACGCGACCCCTTGATCTAAGATTCTTGCATAAAACACTGCTATTCTGAAGGGTTCAATACATAGGCCTTAGAGTTATGTACTATTACATGAAGATTATTGTGCAGGTGTTTTATTCATACTTCAATCGCATGATTAGGACACAAGAAATAAAAACGAGATCAAAAAATTTCGCTTATCCACCATCTAGTGGTTATGAAAATAATTAAAATGAATTAGATGCCAGTGGATTAAAATTTACATAAGCGTATACCGTACAAAGTTTTACTGCACTCGGATGGTTAAATCGCGAGAAACGTCCATTTGAATATTCAAATTTCGCGTCACTGCCATAATGGATTTGTCTCACCAGTTTATTGAACGTCCCATAGGTGAACTTATGTTTATAGGCTCTATACATACAATTTTATTGCTGTCATATATTAATTGATATTGAGAACCGTTAACATATTTCGGATGTTGGATTTTTATATATGTAGGCCATAGAGTTATGTGCTATTACATGAGGATTATTGTGTACGTTCATTATTCAAACGTTGATTTCGATCGCATGATTAGAACACAAGAAATACAAACTTAATTTTAAAATTTCGCACAGGCACTAATTTGGGGTTGTGTAAACAATTGAACCAAATTAGATGTCAGTGCATTGCAACACGTATAGTCATTTGCTGTACCAAGTTTCCTGCGATCGGATGGTTAAATCGCGAGAAGTCTCAACTTCACTTGTCCGCCATGTTCGTTTTGTAGTTAACAGGTTTTTAAAAATCACATAAGTGAACGTCCAGTAGTGCCCTTTATCACCGTACAAACTTTCAGGGTGATATGAGTAATAGTTTCGGATATATTGAATGCTGGTGAAATATTTCGCACAGCCACCATGGTGGATTGGTGAGAAGAAATAACATTTGAAGGGCTAGTTCGTGGTCGACCAAAATGGTGCTATGACCATAGCGAGTTTCATTGAAATCACTCCAGCCGTTTACAAGTTATTTGGGGGACACACACAAGGACGCACACACACGGACATAATGTGATCTCATAAGCCTACTTTTCAAAAATGAAAATAGGCTAAAATTCAAGAAACTCAAAGACACACAAATCGGATTAGAAACCAAGATCAACAAACAGACAAGGATGATTTCAAACGAAGAAAATAAGTTAAGATCTGAGAGAATTAAGAAATACTCGGTTAGCAGGAAACTGAAGAACGCTTTGCATAAAATTGACTAAAGTGGTCCTATGCAGGCCATAAAATTTTAAATAAAGAAGTAGTTACGTAAAGAACTATACAGCCTATTTTCATATATCCTGCTCATATTAATTGCCTCTATCAACATACAAAATTTCTGTTTAATTGCTGAAACAGATTCGTAGATATTGAGAACCGTCTAAATATTTCAGATGGTCGCCAGGTTGGAATTTTATTTTTGTACTATTACATTAAGATTATTGTGTACGTGTGGTATTCAAACTTCAATCGCATGATTAGAACACAAGAAGTAAAAACGAGATTATAAAATTACGCACAGCAGCCATCTTGTGATTATGCAAACAATTGAAATAAATTAGATGCCAGTGGATCAACATTTGTATAAGCATTTAACGTGCAACGTTTCACGGCACTCGGATAGTTAATTCGCGAGAAACGTCCATTTAAATATTTATACTTCGCGTCGCCACCATGTTGGATTTGTGCTCACCAGGTTACTAAAAGTCCTATAGGTGAACATATGGTCATAGTCTCTATGAACATTAAAAACAACAGTTTGATTGCTGTAAAAGATTCATAGATATTGAGAACCGTCTAAATATTTCGGAAGCTCGCCATTTAGGATTGTTATATGTATAGGCCATAGTTATGTACCATTCAAGGACAATTATTGCCTAGGTTCATTATTCAAACTTTCACTTCGATTGCATGATTACGACACAAGAAATAAAACCTTTATTTTAAAATTTCGCTCAGTCGCCATCTTGAGGTTATGTAAACAATTGAATTAAATTAGATGGCAGTGCATTACAATCTGCAAAATCATTTACTGTACCACATTTCACTGCGCTCAGAGAGTTAAATCAAGATACAATTCTATTACAATATTTCAAATTCGCTTGGTCGCCATGTTCGTTTTGTACTTTACAGGTTTATGAAATATACATAGGTAAACTTGTATCAGTACCCTTTATCACCGTACAAAATTGCAGGGTGATATCTGTAATAGTTTCGGAGATATAGAATGTCAGTGAAATATTTCGCACAGCCGCCATTTTGAGGTTATGTAAACAATTGAACTAAATTAGACTCCAGTGCATTACAATGTTTATAAACATTTGCTGTACCAAGTTTCATTACGTTTGGATAGTTAAATCGCGAGAAAGGTCTATTTAAATGTCTCAAATTCGCTTGACCGCCATGTTGGTTTTGTAGTCACCAGGTTTTTGAAAGTCTCATAGGTGAACTTCTAGTAGCGCCCTTTATCACCGTACACAATTTCAGGGCGATATCGATAATAGTTTCGGAGATATTGAATGCTAGTGAAATATTTCGCACAGCCGCCATGTTGGATTGGAGAGACGTAACAAAATTTGAAGGGCACGTTCGAGGTCGCCGGCAATAGTGCTATGAACTTACCGAGTTTCATTGAAATTGCTCCAGCCGTTTAGATTTTATTAAGGACACACACACACACACACCTCACACACACACGGACAAAAGGTGATCTCATAAGCCTTTTTTTTTTTTTTTTTTTTTCAAAATTGAAAATAGGCTAAAAATAAATAAATTATGAGTCTTCCCGCACGTCACACATTTTACTCTGTTGCTTTTCAATTCTTTTGATGTGTAAATAGATATGACTTGTAGTAATGGCTGGGCTTGTGTTCAATTATTACATAGCAGGACAGATCTCTATCGTTGTATTTTAGTGGCAGTCGTATCGCTATCTATTGTGAATAATGTTAAGCGAACATTATGTTGTGCACGCGTTATCGAGGTTAGTCTGCCTCCTCGGCCCGTCCAGTGAGGCTTTGTGAGTCCAGTGCTATGGCCAGAACGTGGCCGCGTTAGATGCGAACGACACTGTACGAGCTGGCCTTCAAAAGCCCATGGGTTCGGAATGTGACGCGATGGGTTTCACTGCAAGACACTGATAGCAAGAGGGCGGTGGGACCAGTGGCGCCATCAAGAGGAGAGCGGGAGTTTTCCCAAGGTCATGGTAGGCACGCAGGTCCCTCCAAGGTAATACGTAACCACTGTACTTTATCTAAACCTAGGTTTATTTATTTAGCGTACGGCTTTTAGTGCCGGGAGTGTCCGAGGACATGTTTGGCTCACCAGAGGCTGTAGCTGCTTCAAGCGGACACCCATAGGGTGAGCTACAAGTTCCGTTCAATTTCAAGTAGTTCCAACTTTCGTACCAGATGTCACTGACGCCCAGTGGTGAACGTTGGAGCTTTGATAGAACGTTCCAATGAAATTTAACCTAGAAATTTAGCTTCACACAAGTTTAGTTAGTGAAAGGATCTTTTACATGCCATACATTTCTGACATGGAACCGCCGCTTTACATCTCCTCCGATGGAAGGCATACTGAAGGATTTTAACGTTCTTTAAAAAAATCCGATGACTTCGGCCGGGTTTAAACCCGCGACCTTGGGCACAGCAGTTTAGCATGCTACCAACTACGCCACCGGAGCTACTTAAAACCTAGGTGAATAGACCTGATGATGGTCGCATGACTATTGAAACATGCCATCCATTTAAGAAACACCTTCCTTGTTTGTTTGTGTGATAATTCATGTAATATATTTTTAGATTAGGTATCTAATATCATTGGGAGAAAATGTGTTGACAGACTGAAACTCATTGTATAACAAAAAATCTATTTTAATTTCCACGGGTGAAGTGATAGCCTACCAATACATATGGAAGGTCACGCTTATTGTTATTGAAATTAAAAGGTGGTTTGGTAATGTCACCAATTTGGGGCACATACTGTATCCCCCACTGAGAGCGAACATCATATTAGCAGCCCGCTATCTCGCCGCAGTTCCGGTATGAGCGCTAGCGTGCAGACATTCTTTGATCATATCGTTAATGGTTATGGCCGTGACTGCATAACTCCACTGCATTGATATTCATCAGCAATCAGCAATGACTCTTTATTTCCTTTTTAACGAGTCCCACTGTATGTGTGAAGTGTATCTGACTGGCTTTTACATTACACTGATAAACAAACCAGTGAATAGAATACATGGAATACATAGAATACACAGAATCAATAAAATACATAGAATACATAGAATAAATAAAATACATTGAATATATAGAATAAATAAAATACATAGAATAAATAAAATACATAGAATGCATAGAATACATAGAATAAATAGAATAAATAAAATACATAGAATACATATAATACATACAATAAATAAAATACATAGAATACATAGCATAAATAGAATTCACAGAATAAATAAAATACATAGAATTCATAGAATAAATAAAATTCATATAATACATAGAATTCATAGAATAAATAGAATACACAGAATAAATAAAATAAATAGAATTCATAGAATAAATAGAATACATAGAAAACATAGAATAAGAATAAATAGACTTCTTAGATTAAATAAAATAAATAAAATACATAGAATAAATAGAATACATAGAATACATAGAATAAATAAAATACAGAGAATACATAGAATAAATAGAATAAATAGAATTCATAGAATAAATAGAATACATAGAATAAATAAAATAAATAGAATTCATAGAATAAATAGAATACATAGCATACATAGATTAAATAGAATACATAGAATAAATAGAAAACCTGGAATAAATAGCATACATAGAATATATTAAATAGAATACATAGCATACATAGATTAATCAGAATACATAGAATAAATAGAATACATAGAATAAATAGAAAACATGGAATAAATAGAATACATAGAATAAATAGAATACATAGAATAAACACAATACATAGAATAAATAGAAAACAGTGAATATATAGAATACATGGAATAAATAGAAAACATGGAATAAATAGAATACATAGAATAAATAGAATACATAGAATAAATAAAATAAATAGAATTCATAGAATAAATAGAATACATAGCATACATAGAATAAATAGAATACATAGAATAAATAGAAAACATGGAATGAATAGAATACATAGAATAAATAGAATACATAGAATGAACACAATACATAGAATAAATAGAAAACAGGGAATACATAGAATACATAGCATACATAGTATACCCTTCCAAAGGCCTTCTAGGATGCTGAATCTTATCTCGGGCGCGGCTCGTTCGGTGGCTAATTATCACTTTTCATCCTAGGAATTTCGAAATTTGGATCATGGGAACTTAAAACTATAAATCATATGCCAGGGGAACAAGGAAACAAAATTTATTCTTAGAAGAACTACAAAACAAACAAAATACAATCCCTTAATAAACAACGTAGAACCACAACGAAATAAACTGCGTCATCAGTATCCTTCTCCGCCATAAAGTCCACAGAGATGGTACAACCAGGGTACTTTAATCTAATTAGTTCGGGTAAAGCCTCAGCTTCCCCTGGTCAAACACCGCAGGATCATGGAACCCAAAATAAAACAAATCCAAATAAAATAAAATCAAAATCAAAGTGGCGCACTCTCACCCCAGGTGAGTTCAAAATGGAACAAACAAAAGACTAAATTAATGCCACAAGAAATGAATCATTACGTTAATCAGATCAGAACACTATACACTCCAACGGAGCATCAAATCAACTGAATTTTACAAGCTGGAATCTCATTTTAACGCTCTCTATTTGGAAAAGTGAATCGTACAGACGAGATCGTTCCGTTTGGCAAACAGACCTCCCTTCACGACCTCCGTTAGAGTCGCGTACGGTCAGCATGCAGTGCGGCCACACAAACACATACATTAAGATACAACGTGCCTACCTCATTCACATACAACAGTTCCCGTGTGAAACATTTATCAAGACATCAATTATAACCGTCTAGCGGCCACCCAGAGGGTACAAAATCTGATACACTAGTAACGTGGGTTCACAATAAAATCAAAACACATCAGACAGAAATCCCAGAATCAACAATACAATATGTAAACAAACCAGCCATTTTAACTTTTATCAATTAACCTCGGACAGAACTCAAGGCCAAGCAAAGCACCCCGCGGCGAGGAGTGGCTACCTGCTTTCACTCCCTCCACAGCTGACGTGTACTGACTGAAGCATGAGCTCACTATAGCTCAATTCAACAAGCCTCGCAGAATCAACACTCAGCACGCTGCCTACGAGCGTCAGACTGACCCCAGCATCACGGCCGTGATTTTTACCTCGTGGGAATTACCTCGTCCACGGAATTACCAAAATACTTACGTGGTTCTGAACATCCACAACTTACCAATATGGGTGGGTACCTACCTCCACCAACTCAACCAAATACACGTGGGCACAACATCCACGAATTACCAACATGCATCAGTACATCCAGCCATACTCCAATTTAAATACCTCAAATCGCCGGGTTTGCCTGCCTTGTCCGTCACCAATCGAAGATTGCAACAAAAACCATTACCTGGTAGAACTTACCACAGGCGATCCACGAACCTGATTTACCACAAAATATTCAATATGCTCTGGTTTGCTTACGACCACTGTACAAATTCCCCCCCCCCCCCGCCCCCCCCCACCTTCTCAACTGAAAATGTATCTACAGTGACAGTAGCTGATGGCCAGATTTCCCCTGAATGATAATCTCCCCAAACTACATTGAAAACCATGACCACACGATACATATTTACACGCACGTTGTATCAACAAACACAACAACAAAAACACAACTAACATTAAGAAATTGAATATGTACACAGCCATTGCACTTATGCTGACCCGTACACCCCCAACTAAATTATGCAAGATAATTTGCTGTACTTATCACTATTCCTGGGTCCCAGATTTTCTCCATCATTGCAGCGTGCCCCACGGTTTTGGGTTTACGCCATCATTCCATACATGACGAATTCCACATTTAAAGATCCTCCCATTGTTCCAATCTCAGCATCAGCTTCCTCTTGCTTCGGGTACCTCGTGGTAACGAAGAACACAGAAATACACAATTTTTTTAATGCGGCATACAAGAAAGTAACTCGCACTCACTGTTCCGAGCCGATAATCCTATCATTCTCCTAAATAGCTACCATCTGAACTACTCAATTCATCCAGATTGTCCGCCGTAGCTCCTATCGACACAACTTATATGTTTACCTAGCGCAATGGCTAGCCTATTTCTCAGCCGAACTTGCACTCGCGAACTAGCGCGCATATCAATGTCTTATCTCGCCACTGACAGGAACTCGCACTTGTATGCTATAGTATCTAGACATGATCTCTAAAAGAGCGCCACACTGTCTCAATTTTTACCATTGGACATGAAAATTAACAGAGTCCAAATCACGAACTTCGACTGACGTGGAGCGTCCGTGACAGAATCACAAAATCGACTGACTTCACTCTCCCAGTTGGAGCTATTTAAGTTTTTGAAGCATAACTGGTCGTAGGAGGGGGAAATATGAGATTTATTTCCAAAATAATAGCTCTGTCCCGAATTGACTTATATCACTGAACTCGTCGTAATCTCAATGTCTCATTGGTGATGTCCTTTCCAAGAATCGATCGTGGGCTCCTTATCAAATGAACTCAGTAATCATCCCTCATTGTCTGCCAATTTACGCGCCAAACACGGCTTGGTGACGCTTATCCTCTCATTGGCTGACGCTGAAACGCCCCCACATCAGGCATTTTATACTGAATTAAATCAGCCTTACATCCAAATTGCACCAAATTACATTTCTGGGAGGTTGAGAGTCTCCCCCTTCCATACATGCAACTCTCATTGCTCTCCGGTCATTAATTCTTAAGTAGGTCACATTTGGGTGGTACCAAAACTTGAAGCTGTGACCTTGCCAAACTGCAATTTTCCCACACAAATTCCTGCGTTCAACGACCTGCCTGTCCTACCCTCGCTCGTCTTCTCACGGTACATATACACCCACGGCACTCCCTGGAAACCTGCTAAGTGCATTTATGACCACTCATCCCTCCTGCTATTCTTCGTACACGTTTCTGCACATCTCCAATAAAAGTATTTGCCGCCTCTGTACTCTGCATCTGCTGTGCCGGTCTGCGTATAGAATTAATGTTGGAAACACAAACTTGAGACTAGATGGATATGCAATATGCCTTAAGGTCTCAATAGATTAAATAGAATACAAAAATAAATAGAATAAATGGAATAAATAAAATAAATAATTCAATAAATAAATAAATAATAATGATGAATAAAAAACAAAATTCATTAACTAGGACTTTTAAATAAATAATAACAAAAATCATTATTAATAATAATATCGTATGGCCTCGGGTGCCAGGTGCATTCTTTGTTATTAGACACCCAGAGGGTAGCTTGCATGTCAAATTTCGTTGTTCCATGAATCACTTTGAAAGTCAAGGAGGTTAGATATCTAAGCTCCTTGAACACTATAGCGCTTTCTAGTAGAGAAACGAGGAACTTTGTGTAGGCGGAAACTCCGCAGATTAATTTTGCAATTATGAACACGGCCTACTGAATTCAAATGGGTTCTTTGACATACCAACATCGTATGACATGCGTGTCGTAATTTTGCCGCCTTTCAAAAATCACTTACCATGGCCAGGAACAGATGAGTATTGATATTTAGGACAGCTAAAGTCTCAAATGTGGAAGTACTGCGGCGTATGAACAAAGACTCGGAAATTCCCAGTATCATCAAAAGGAGAAAACTAGAATACTTTGGTCATTTCATGCGCAACAACAAATACCACCTCTTGCAATTAATTATCCAAAGGAAGATTGATGGCATTAGGGGTCCAGGACGTGGACGAATATCCTGGCTAAAGCACTTAAGCCAGTGGTTTGAACTTAATACAGTGACACTGTTTAGAACAGCTATGGACGAACAGTAGATCATGCTACTGATCGCCAATGTTCTTGGAGGACGAGGCACTTGAAGAGGAAGAAGAATGATACTTAATCGTAATTTTAAAAAAAGTTAAAAACAAATGCACAAATAAATATTAAAATACAACTGAACATAATCATATAAACTAATACAGGGTCGTCGAAAAATAATGCCAACATTTCAAAACATGATAGCACCGAAACCCTTTATGTTAAACGTGTAATTCTTTCACTGGACGCCAGCTGGTTAAAGTAAGTTTTGTTTTGGAGGGGACGTGACCTTGCTATGCGCACACTAGATGCGCAGTAGCCAAGGTCGGCCGGGGGCGCGGGCGCGCCAATGAAGTCCTGACCTCACCCCTTTGGATTTGTTTTTTTGGGGGTACATTAAAAACATTGCGTATGCAAAAAAAAATCGGGATTCGGAGCACCTGCGGGAGCGAATTTCTGCCGCAATCTTGACAGTTACTCCTGAAATGATTGCACGTACCAATCCAGCCATTGGGAAAGCGTGCGTTCAATGCTGATGTTGGTGGTCGGCCTGGCCTAGATTTTTCTCTACAGTCCCTGTTTCCTCAAAACTGATTAAACCACCGAATGACAGCTTTGTAATCAGGTGTAGTTCGTCGGGCAGTGCAGTCAGTGGCGCGCGCGCCCCAACGGACCTTGGCTACTGCGCATCTATTGTGCGCATAGCAAGGTCACGTCCCCTCCAAAACAAAACTTACTTTAACCAGCTGACGTTCAGTGAAAGAATTACACGTTTAACATAAAGGGTTTCGGTGCTATCATGTTTTTAAATGTTGGCATTATTTTTCGATGACCCTGTACATGAATTAATATAAACGCAGATGTTAAATAGATAAACTGTACATTGACAACAGTAGCTACGTTGGCAATGAGCAGCGCAAGCTATCAGAGGACTCAGTAGACGTGGGTTCGTTCTAGAAATGGTTTTCTGTGGTTTCCCATTGAACCCTTATTAATCTGCGATAAATAAGTATTCATGATTTATTATTATTATTACTGCGGCCCAGGCAGTACTTATGGATGGTGACAAAGAGGAAGGCAAGTTAGCGTGTTGCAATGATTGCCACAGAAACAGAGCTTGGTAGCTATTCTTGAAAACGGCCGGGTAAGCTGAGTTCAAGGCCAAATTGTGTAACAACATGCACCAGAATTGGAGTCAAAAAGGGATGGTCACGAGTTTCTTGCAACCGACCTACGATTGAATCACCCAATCAGGAGAGACCAAGCCTAAACCACGCGATGGGTGGCGTCACTGGTAAAAAGCGCGCGGAATTGATTATCTAAAGAACCGCCGATCCGAATTATCTCCGCATGAGTGCGCTGAGACGTTTGAATTAAATGATGAAGATTGACACTAGGCCCATGTGTGTGAGATGAAAACTCTAGAAAAATTTTCTTAATTCACCCCACTCCACCTCACTCTGTCAGTTTCCAATAAATTGATCGACGAGACGCTGTTTCGATGTCTATCTGTTTGAGCTCTGGTGAGCTAACTTCACGCCAGTTTGCGTAGTGATTTTAAAGCTCTAATATTATTTGAAGTCTAACGTTTTGAGCTCTGGTGAGCTAACTTCACGCCAGTTTGCATGGTGATCTTAAGTACTCAAATATTATCTTGGAGACAACTATTTTCAGTTCTTAGGGGCAAGACTTGAGTAACATTCCAATTAGCGCTCAACCCGACCGAAGGTCCACGCAGAGCAGTAGAGATTACCGAGAGAGATAACGACTGCGAGACAGGCAGATTTAAAACTTGTATTGTCAAGCCAGTGACGATGGGTTTGAAGTGTACATTTCATGTAAATTTTTACTGTATTTTTTCAAGTGTTGTATTGTGCGTGTGTAAGCGAGAGCTAGGGAAAGTCTTCGTTGATTAATCGCATAGGACAATTCGTGGGCGAAATTAGTAACTCACAAGCGATTATAGCCAGGTCAAATTATAATAACATTGAACTTTTCTTCCAAAGAGACTACACCAAGATGTCCGACGTGTGGTCAGGAGCCGGAGTGATGTCCAACGCTTCTACGAAGACAACGATGGAAGGCTGATTTTCCCGTAGGGAAATGAGCCGTGATGGAAGTCATATGTTCTACAAGCTGATACGGTGATGTACAAAAATTGATTATTCAATATGTAGTTAGATTGAAGGGGGAACTTTGTAAATAGTTCATTTTAGTCTTTTTCTTGTTTTAGATTGTTTTTCTTGTACCGACACTAAATGTTTTAAATGTACGTTGGCGCGTGGCCAAAGTTGTTTATTGTGTATTATTTTAATTGGAGTCATATTTAAGGTACACGGCGCGTGTACGTGATTTTTATCCATGCGAATGCGAAACCCGTTGCATTCGATAAGTGGTGCTTTATTAAAGTTCATATTTTGTTGATAGGAAAGGGAGATAATTACTGAAAGATGTTTGCTGAACAGGTTATTATTCATATTAGGGTTGCCGAGCGCAACAAATTAAGATGTAATTGTAGAACACCTTAGTTCTAATTTTTTTTAGATTTTTTTGAGTCCTTTTCAGGTTCGATAGTCACTGGCATAGAACGGAAGCGCCAGCTGGTAGAATATTTATGTCATTTTATTTCAGGGTCTGTCAAACCCATACGTGTGATTCTGTGTGTGTTATTGTGTCAGGTGTGTGTTTTGATTCTACGTGAAGAGGGGTAGAGGTCCTACCGCCCTCATATTTTGTTGTTGTTGTATTTTGATGGAAAGGCAGGGTGCTCTGAGAAGACCGCTGTTCCTTGTCCATATCCTGATTCTTGGATTTCCTAGGGGAAATGCTGGGATATATTTTGTTCTGACACACACACATGTATTATTGTGCTATGGGGCACGCTTCTTCGAGACTGGATCCCGTGCCTTGGGAGGTCGAGGTTATTTTGACACGTGGGTTGACAGATATGCAGATTTCCACGTATCGCCCGTCTAGCCTGGTGACTTATTTTGTTAGGCAGTCCTGTTGTCCGACTGGCCCCTTTAAGCTTTCATTTAGCAAACCTGTTCTTTGTGATGGTTATTTTGAACCATAATTAATTGGGGAGTTCGCCATGTTTGTGACGGATTATTGCATGTCGTATGGATGGAATGTTGTGTTATTGATGTAAATGTTGGCTTTGAGCCTAGTGATTTTGTTCTATGACTCAGTTCATGTAATTTAGTATGTGACGCCCGTGTGGTGTAGTGGTGTTATACTTGTAAAAATGACGGCGGTCATATGTGTATTTGTTTTGCTGGTCACGTGTTAGCTTACTTGTGTTGATGTGTGAGAAGTCCTAATTTTAGGCAGTAATGTTTTGCTACGGCAGTTTGGATTCCAATTTCATGCGGAAATTATTGTGTTGTTTATTTTAAGTATAGGAAGTGTCGGTTTAGTTTTAAGTGTTGTATAGTTGTTCCCCACGTCTGTCTAGCTCTAAGTAATGCGGATTCGTCTTCTGAAAGTTTATTCCGGATGATGACGAATCATGCATTCAATTGTACTCGTCGTGAAGCATGTAGAACAGCACTCGCGCATACATTGTCATTATTGTTGATTTCCTTTTTGGGACATTTGGTCCGTCTAATAATCTCTCCTGAGATTTGGCCTAGCTTTGGCAAATTTAATTTATTCAGTGGGAGTCATTATGGGAGTTTTGTTTGTTAATTCTTTGTGTAAATAGCTGATCTGTTATTAAATTCATTTGTTATAACCCTGGCTTCACTGTTTCTTGCATGTTATTTTGTTATATGTTACCCTGCATGTTAATGAAGCGCTTTAACAACAACTTACGATATGGACTGTTACACCCCCCCGAAACTGAGTCTCATAAGGTTCTTTGCAAGGGTTCACCATTTTCAACTCTAGGCAAATGCTGGGACTGTACTCTCTAATAGGCCACTGCACAGTTTCATTAACCCCTCTCATGAGTTTGGCGTCAATAAAGGCATCCAACCGTAAAAACAACCGGCCACATAGACTTTCATCGGATTGCATCCCAGAGGGATGTAACATAATTATTAGGATGTCTCTTAAGTAATGACGTTTGGTGTTTTATAACATAGAATTGGTTTCCTTTCGATCGCCAATTCTATTTACTAGATTTGCGTATATTGCGAGAATGTATCATCAAAAGATACCAAACATCCCCATATTAAGAAACTTGGAAAATCAAACAGAAGCTGTACCCCATGAATTAACCCCTGAACAGGCTCAACGTAAAGGGGATATCTGTCGTCAGCTTATCGGTAACGCAATAGAAGATAGATTTATCAGAATTGTCATAAGCGATCAAAAATCGGTATATTACCCCAGCGCTGACGCCTCGAAATTGTGGCTCAGTCCCCGTCAACTAGCCATCGTTAAAATGGATGGGTTCGGCCCCAAAGTGACGTTGTGTGTCTGGTGGAATTTTGAAGGACTGATTCACTGGGAGTTTGCTCCTAACGGGGGCACAGTCTATGCGGATATTTATTCTAACAACTGGGACGAGTTCAAGAAATTTTGAGAAGGAGATTATTTGACCGAAATAGAGTTCTCTTGCAGCAGGACAATGCGAGACCTCATACTGCAACGATAGCAAAAATTCAGAAATTGAGAGGAGTCGAACTGCTACCAAATCCAGTATACAGCCCTGATCTTGCGCCTTCAGATTACCATCCCTTTCGATGCATGGCCCATTTCTTGCGTGGAAGTAATTTCAAAAACATTAAATTGGTGGAAGCTGTGAATTATCTGCATCAAACCCCAGAGAAATCCCGCTGAAAGATGGCTCAAAACCATATAATCTGTTGGTCTCTACTTCGAAAAGTAGTTTAATTTCTTATCAGAAAACTTTCCAAATGGAATTTTCTTTAGAAAACAACATTACTTATGAGACATCCCCCATATTTAGGTTTACTTTGTAGACAAAGCAACCACTGGAATATCTTTAAAAGAATCATGGACGTAAGGTTCTACCGGGTGATTCATCAGCCCCCTCCAATATCGTTTAATGCAACCCAACTAACGCGTGTTGTCAGAAAGATCGATATTTCTCTGCCTACATCCCGTAATGCTCTAATACACTGCAAGCATATCCTGCACACGATACTGAACACTATTATTTTTCCCTCGTATTAGTCTGTAGTCACAAGAGAATGAGAATGAGGGTATCAGGAAAGATTTTTTTCGTGTGGCCTCCTGAGAGGCCGAGTGCAGGTCTTCCTAATTGACGCCCGTGGGCGACCTGCGCGTCGGGATGAGAGATGGAATGGATGAAGATGAATGAAACTGGGCAAGGATGTGGAAGGAAGCGGCCGTGGCCTGTCAGAAGGGACCGTCCCAGCATTTTCCTGGTGTTGAAAATGGGAAACCACGGAAAACCATTTCAAGGACGGCCGACGGTGGGGCTCGAACCCACGCGTCTACCGAGTCAGCAGAGAGCTTGGCCCCATGGCCTAACGCAGCGCTTTAGCCAGCGTAGCCACTACTGTCGGTATCAGGAAAGATGAGAAAGGGCCAATTAAGGAGGGAAAATGAGAGACACCCTAGGCCTCGGATACCCTAATACCGTCGTCGGAAGAACAAGAGTTGACCAAAGGAAGTCGTTCAGGAAAAATAACACAGAGAAACCTGGCACAAGTACTGTAAGTGGGAGCAATGCTGGACTTGGCTGGGGTCCCGTGATCGCCAAGCCACGTCCCACTGTTTGTGAGAATCATTGTTATGTTTGTAATGTTGGTAACAGAAAAGGATATTGCTTCTTTAGTGACTTAAGTATTTTATCGTATAACAGGAGTTTCACTTGAGATGTTGACGTATTTTCATAACAATTGATTTAGTGTATTGGCTTTCACAGCCAAGGAATTTAACTCAGCAATTTTTCAAGGTTTATGCCGTGTCTTGTGTGGGGTTTCAGCTACGAACACCAAGCTGGCTCATCAGCGGGCTCTTGATGTCCGTTCCCGGACCCTCACAGCAGTATCGACCTCCGTGCTACCTCCCTTCTTATGAAGCGCGCACGCGCTTCTTTACTGTGAGAGCTATAAGCTCAATCAGCCTTTCATCTTTATACCATAATTTTGGAAACCTTTATTGGGAGGTGAATGGCGGCTTGAGCTTATAGCTCTCACAGTAAAGAAGCGCAGGCACGCTTATTAAGAAAGGGGGCAGTGCACAGTTCGCTACTTCTGAGCGGGTCTTCCCCCAGGGGATCATAACTTGTAGGACGTAGGTTGGCGACCATGGGACCCCAGCTGAGTCCACTTACTTGTGCCGGGCTCCTCTCAGGTTTCTTCCCTATCGACCTCCCTTGGTCAACTCTTGTTCATTTCCGACCCCGACGGTATTAGAGTATCCGAGGCATTGGGAGTCTTTCGCTTTCCCGCCTTAATTGGCCCTTGTCTTATGTTTCTTGATCCCTCATTCTTCGAAGGGTCAGCCGTCTTGTTTTCTTTTCATGATATCTCCTGCCTTCTGCTAAAGGCCCTAAAGAAGGCTGTGCGTGTGTAGCCCCACCTCTTACGGTGCACTCTGGATTGTGCTACACCCTCAAGGGCTCAAGTCTGGTGAGTTCGGAATTTGGTGACCTCGAGCTAGGTCCGGTTTTTCTCCTTCTTTCATTGCCTTTGGAGCGGTCCCTCTCCTCTTTACCTTTCCTATCAGCCTTTGCTGGCTCTCCTTTCTTCCAAGTCCCTTAATTCTCGTTCTTCGAGGGTTGAGGACATTTCCTTTCCTCCTGTCTTTTGTTTCTCTTATTCTTATTTTTGTTTTCCATTTTCTCTTGTAGTTTGTAAGTATGTAGTTAGCTTTAGGGTTAGTTTCATTTCGTTTACATGTCCACTACCACCCACAGAATTAGGGGCCAATAACAGGCCCATAACAGGCTTGTGTTCGGACTAGCTTATTAGATGGACTAGAAAACGGTAGCGCTAACTGAATAGGAGATCAAAACACCTCAAATTCTTTATACTCCTGTCACCCATCACTCAAACTACTAAATCAATTAAATTCAGCATTTTCTCTAGGTTTATGCCCTGTCTTGTGCGGGGATTCACCTAGGAACACCAAGATAGGCTCATCAGCGGACTCCTGGTGTCCATGCACGGACCCCCACAGGATAGGATGATTATGATGATAATGATGATGATGATGAGGGGCCTAACATCTACTGTCGACCAAAATATTATGTGCACTCGAGTTTGAAGGTTGTTTGTGAAGTAACCAATAGACCTACATAAAATCCAATAACATCATCATTTTCGTCGTTCTATTTTACGTTAGTTCATGTAGGTTTGGAATTTTTAATTTATATTTTAATATTTTTTATCGCAGTTGGAACACAAAAAGTGCCCGTTTTTAAGCGTGTTTCAACCATGCGTCACATTTAAGAATTATTATCTCACAATCCCGTCATCAGATCGAATCCAAATTTTAACACAATACACATTGGAATGTTGTATAACTGGTTTATTAATTTTAAAGTTTTGTGTGTCCAAGAAAAAAAGTTGTTATCATTTTTGTAAGGCAACTTTTTCTCGGCTCGGGGTGGTTTAAAAATGTAGTTCTTGGTCGCGTTGTAATCCTTTTACATCAAAAAGGTATGCTGTATGATTGTGAAATACGTAAATTAATTCACTTATTTTATATCGGTTTGTATTTGTACGGGGAATTAAGACATGGTTCACCAGTTAGCCGCACCGGTGAAAGCTGTACAGCGCTGCTGATATGGAGCCCATAATATTTTGGTCGACAGTAGATGTTAGGCCCCTCATCATCATCATAATCATCATCATCATCCTATCCTGTGGGGGTCCGTGCATGGACACCAAGAGTCCGCTGATGAGCCTATCTTGGTGTTCCTAGGTTTAATCCCCGCACAAGACAGGGCATAAACCTAGAAAAAATTCTGAGTTTAATTGATTTAGTAGTTTGAGTGTTGGGTGACAGGAGTATAAAGAATTTGAAGTGTTTTGATCACCTATTCAGTAAGCGCTACCGTTTTCTAGTCCATCTAATAAGCTAGTCCGAACACAAGCCTGTTATGGGGCGGGGTGAGGGGTGAATATTCAATATGATATCCCCTGCTATCAACATGCGGCAGCACGTTCGCTGAGTCAGCTGCTACATCAGCAGTCTCCGTGACGACACAGGACTAGGCAATTACAAAAACAAAGAGAAAACTAACAAGTCTCTTCATTACACAGTTTATACCAGCGACCAGGGAGTTAGCCAGCTAAATGAGTCTGTAAGAACCATGATGCTATGGACTACAAGCAGTGACGTAAGCAGGATTTCATTACAAGTGGGGAGGTCTAAATAACCTCGCTTATCCGGATTAAGTGGGACCGGAATTGATCCAGATTTTTGACAATCCGGATAATCCGAAAAAAACATGTTATATAATATCTTAGCATTTTCTGATGACATGGAACTAATTGCCCAAGATATCTCTGACGCGAAAAAGCAAATTGAACTACTACAAGAACAAGCGGCGAAAATTGGATTACAAATCTCGTTTGAAAAAACAAAATTTATGACTGACATCAAAACCGCATCAAGTGAACTTCAAATTGGCAACAACAAAATCTTTCGAGAAAACGAATTTAAATATTTAGGTGAATGGATTACAGCAAACTGTAACGAAAGGAAAGCAATTGAATCGAGGCTTCAGAAAATGAAAACTGCTTTTCAATCAACAAAAAATATTTATAACAAAAAGAGTCTCTCCTGGAACTGCAAAATTCGCCACTATACAACTGTAATTAAACCTGAAGCTCTCTATGCTTCAGATACACTCAATCTCCAACACCCCTAAAACACCAAATAGAAGTGAAAGGACGTAAAATAATGAGAAAAATCCTTGAACCGAGAACAAAGGATGGTGTACATTATCCAAAGCCTAATACAGAAATATACAAAAAAGTTTCCAAAATCACAGACACAATGCGAATGCGAAGAATCCAATTTATGGGACACATAGAAAGAATGGACCCGAACAGACTGACACACAAAATACATACTTTCTTAAAGAAAAATGCTACTAGACCGAATTGGTATAAATTTACAGACTGAGACTTAAAGGAATTAGGATCACCAAACTTACATGACCGGAAGTAAATCAGAAAAATCACTCAGACGCGGGGTTTCGAGGAAGAAGTGAGGAAGACTACACAACATCGATGGTCAGAGCAGCGGAAACAGACCCACTCGTTGCGAATGAAGGAATACTGGGCTATCAGGAAGGCTAGAAAGAGTTGATTTCGCTTGGTCCTAAGTGACCCATTCGCGAAGTAGAAGAATAATATCTTGTATAATATGTCCGACCTCTTCGAAATAAGAACGGCAGTAAGACAAGGTGATGGGCTATCACCGTTGTAGTTCAACTGTGCGCTTGAGGAAGTAGTCAGAGAATGGAACACCAATATAAAGAGTGGAATAAGACTGGGTTGCAAAAAGAAGAACCTTAAAATCAATTGTATAGCTTTTGCAGATGATATGGCCTTGTTGGCTGAAACATTGGGGGAAGCAAGGGAGCAAATCCTTGAACTAGAGAAACAAGCAGCTAAAATAGGTCTTCACATCTCTTTCGAATAAACAAGATCATGACGAACAACAAACACCCTCGTAAATACTTCAAAGTTATAGAACAAAAAATTGAATTAGCACAAGGATTCAAATATCTCGGAGAATGGATTAGTTGGAATGCTGGGGAACGTAAAGCAATGGAATCCGGGAAAAATAAGCTTGAACTGGCCTTTTAATTAACAAAAGATACATACAATTAAAACTCCCTTTCATGGGGATCCAAAATTAACATTACAAGACAGTGATTAAGACAGAAGCACAGTGCGCAGCAGAAACATTAACTCTAAATTTTAAGGGCCAAAAGGAAAAACTCGAGCTGAAGGAAAGGAAAATTTTAAGAAAAATTATAGGACCACAATTTCAGGATAACAAGATTATATACATTAGGAATGAAACTCTCTACCAGAAAATTGAAAAACTCTCAGTTACCATGCGAAAAAGGAGGATACATTTTTACGGTCATCTTCTGAGAATGGATTCTAATAGATTAACGAAACAAATCTTTGACTTTTTCCGTAATCATAAAACACAACCCAACTGGTTTAAAGAAACTGAAAAAGACCTACTAGAATTGAAAATGACAGAAACGAACAGCCAAATTAATTACTAAATACGAAAATATAAGGTTCCAAGATAGAGCTACACTAAAATCCAAATCCATTATCTCGGAAGAAGAGAGGAAAAGAAGATCGGAAAGACTGAAGAAGTACTGGGCTCTACGGAAAGAACAGCGTACAGTGAAATGATTGATTCAACGTACCCCAAAGAGGGTGAAACGGAAGAAGAAGAAGAAGATATTAAAATAAGTTGTAATACCTTTTTTCAATTGAACAAAAAATATAAGAACACTTTTCTCTCTGTTTTATGCACAAAAATAATGTGTGGGTTTTTCCTGTTTTACATTTGTATAGCGTTTGCGCGCACCACGATTACTAAGACGTTTTACTAACAGCAGTACGGTACCTTTGATTGACCGTGGCAGAATTACTTCCAAATCCTGTCCTTAACTATCCTTGGTGGAGAAGACATTCAAGAAGAGTCGACCCCGTCAAAGAAATACTGTGCAGTAAAAATGTTTTTATCATTTCAAATGAACTTGTCGACATCATCGTTATGCTTGAGTTAAAAGTTATGCGTTACGGAGACGGAGACGGGGACGTCATGCAGCCGCGCGGGAAGCCTAAGTTAATGGGTAATGGACGGCGAGTGCGTGACGTCATGCAGCCACGCGGGAAGCCTAAGTTAATGGTTAATGGAGTCTGTTGAAAGAGTCCTGGGGTGTCGAGCGTCCCGGGGCTTCGAGCGAAGCGAAAAGAATATAGAGTGACTCCTAAAGAGGTGTACAAGATGCCAGATAAGAATACAGGGTGACTCCTAAAGAGATATACAAGATGCTAGATAAGAATACAAGGTGACTCTAAAAGAGGTGTACAAGATGGCAGAGATGAATACAGGGTGACTCCTAAAGAGGTGTACAAGATGTCACACAAAAATGCAGGGTGACTCCTAAAGAGGTGTACAAGATGTCACACAAGAATACAGGGTGACTTCTAATGAGATATACAAGATGCCAGATAAGAATACAGGGTGCCTCCTAAAGAGGTGTGCAAGATGTCAGAGCAAAATACAGGGTGACACTTAACGAGGTGTACAGTATGTTAGATTCAATTCAAATACAGGGTGACCCTTAAAGAAGATTGCAAGATATTAGATTCAAATAATGGGTGACCCTTAAAGAGTTGTAAAAGATGTCAGACTCAAATACAGGGTGACCCACAAAGAGGTGCCCGCGCGGGAAGCCTAAGTTATTGGGTAATGGAGTCTGTTGAAAGAGTCCTGGGGAGAAGCCCTCCTGAGCCTTTCTAACATGTGTAGCATTTGTAGCATGCTTCATTTGAATTGATATAACGTCTAGTCTTTCAGACTGACTGTATTAGCCTACTTTCGATTTTTGCAAAAAATGAAAGTAGACTTATGAGATCAACACAGGGCGAAAAAAGTGTGTCTGTCTGTGTGTGTGTGTATGTGTGTGTGTGAGTCTGTGTGTGTCTGTGTGTGTGTGTGTGTGTGAGTGTGTGTACTCTGAATGTCTGTCCCCCCTATCAATTCGAACACGGTGAATGCGAATTGAACGAAATTTGGTACAAAGGTAGCACTAGCAAAGGACACCTCAGTGTCATGTTTTATATCGCCGCCATCTTGAGGGAAACGTAATGGCGGCCACACAAATGTTCAAAGCTCAAATCAAATTACGACTAACCTAATCATCCGATCTCTACCAAATTTTGCAACAACATACCATTCTGGGGGGAGCATCCTTTGACCAAACCAATAGGCCATCAGCGTAATAGTTTGCGGATGGCGGCCATCTTTGTGTGAAAATCGATTCCCCCTATTAATTCGAACACGGTGCAACCGAATGGAACGAAATTTGGTACAGAGGTAGTACTAACAAAAGGCACCTTAGTGTCATGTTTTATAACGCCGCCATCTTGACGAAAACGTAATGGCGGCCACACAAATGTTCAAAGCTTAAATCAAATTACGACTAACCTAATCATCCGATCTCTACCAAATTTTGCAACAGCATACCTTTATGGGGGGAGCATCCTTTGACGAAACTAATAGGTCATCAGCGTAATAGTTTGCGGATGGCGGCCATCTTTGTGTGAAAATCGATTCCCCCTATTAATTCAAACACGGTGAAACCGAATAGAACGAAATTTGATACAGAGGTAGTACTAGCAAAGGGCATCTCAGTGTCATGTTTTATATCGCCGCCATATTGACACAAACGTAATGGCGGCCACACAAATGTTCAAAGCTTAAGTTAAATTACGACTAACATAACCATCCGATCTCTACCAAACTTTGCAACAACATTCCTTTATGGAGGGAGCATCCTTTGACCAATCTACTAGGTTATTAGCCTAATAGTTTGCGGATGGCGGCCATATTTATGTCAAAATTGATTCCCCCTATTAATTCGAACACGGTGGAACCGAATGAACGAAATTTGGTACAGAGGTAGCACTAGCAAAGGGCACCTCAGTGTCATGTTTTATATCGCCGCCATCTTGACAGAAACGTAATGGCGGCCACACAAATGTTTAAAGCTTAAATCAAATAACGACTAACATAACCATCCGATCTCTACCAAACTTTGTAACAACATACCTTTATGGAGGGAGCATCCTTTGACCAATCTAATAGGCCATTAGCCTAATAGTTTGCGGATGGTGGCCATCTTTATGTCAAAATTGATTCCCCCTATTAATTCGAACACGGTGGAACCGAATGAACGAAATTTGGTACAGAGGTAGCACTAGCAAAGGGCACCTCAGTGTCATGTTTTATATCACCGCTATCTTGACGAAAACGTAATCGCGGCCACCCAAATGTTAAAAGCTAAAATGTAATTACGACCAACCTAATAATCTAGTCTCTACCAAATTTTGCAACACCATATCTTAATGTGGGAAACATATTCAGACCAAACTGCAAGAACATCAGCCCAATAGTTTGCAGATGGTGGCCAAGTATGTGTGCAAATCGATTCCCCCTATCAATTCAAACACGGTGAAACCGAATTGAACGAAATTTGGTACAGAGGTAGCACTAGCAAAGGGCACCTCATATTCATGTTTAATATCCCTATAGCACGTTGTATTTCAACAAGCTACTACAACCAACATTCAATTATACTCCTTGAAAAGGACAAAGAGTTATAACAATACCCATGCATTTAGGAGAAAGTAGGCTATATGTTCTTTACTGAACATCTTGTTTTTTAAATTATTTTTGATCCGGATTAATGACGGCCGATAAACGAGGTTCTTGTGTACAGCATTTTCTTTAGTATTATCCCTCGTCGTTAAATGCCAAATGGATATTATGCTTGTTTTGCTCACGAATTAAGTTTATATACATCCGAAAAAAGTTTTGCCACGCGAATATATAAGGTGCGTTCAAAAAGTAACGAGCCGGAGGCATAATTACAGAAACCAGTACTTGTATGTTAGAAGTATTGGCCCTGGCTGTTGAGGCACTTGTCCCACTGTGACACGAGGCGGTGAATGGCTGTCTCATGAAATTCCCTGGGCTGCGATGTGAACCAGTTCCGCACGTACAGCTGGCCGTTGGCGTCCGAGGTGAATCGTTGGCCCCGCAGAGCCCTTTTCAGGGGACCAAACATGGCGTAATCACAGGGAGAGGTGTGGACTGTATGGAGGGTGGCCGAGTGCCGCGACTGTGTTGGCCGTATGTGGTCGTGCATTGTCGTGGAGCGACCACGGCGGCTATGGCGTTCACTGTCACTCGGCGGTCCTGGGTAATGAGTGCATCAACCAGCTGGAAGTTGTCATTGGTAATTCAGGGGGGTGCCCCAGACCGGGCATGATCGGCTAACGACACCCGTCCTTCCCTGAAGCGCTTGTGCCACGCCTTGACCCTTGCAAGGGATATGCAGTGTTCGCCTTACACTTGTGACATTCGGCGATGAATGTCCGTTCCCCCTACTCCTTCCGCTGTCAGAAACCGAACAACACCTCTTTGCTCTTCGGTTGACGCCTCCATGTCACTGTTTACAATGCGACTGGCAGCGTTGGACGATTGATGCATGCTGCTGCTCGCTTTGTATCTTCATGTGACGTGCACGCGTGCCCTCTAGCGATGGGCTGTGACCTTCCACGCTCTGGACGGAACCACACCTCGTCACACACGCCACGATTAGGCGATGTCGTCACCGGTTTGCGCATTAAAGCCATCGGCTCGTTACTTTCTGAACGCTCCTTATAATTTGCATGGCTGTGCGGATAGGGGATAAGCAGCGGGTAATGTTTGGATCAAATTGGCGGATAGTTTTTTAAATACTATCTGAACTTGTTGGATATCATTACTAATTTTTAATCAGTATTCTGCCCGAAGGCACACTCGAGCCTCCGAAGAAGCTATCCTCAGCCTGAGTTTACTTGCGGTAGGGAGGCCAGGGCCTTTCCGCAGCTCCTTATGTTGGCGAACAGCGCGCAGTAACCTAGAAGTGGCATACCATCCAAGTTCCAACCACGCTCAATGCTGCTTAACTGCGGAGTTCTCATGGGACCCGGATATTTATGGCATGTCATATGTTTCCATTTTTCGGCTTCAGTGGCGTAGACGGTAGCATGCTGAACTGCTATACTCAAGATCACGGGTTCAAACCCGGCCGAAGTCGTCGGATTTTTAACAGCGATACAATCCGTCAGTATGGCTTCCTTCGGAGAGGAAGTAAAGCCGGCGGGCCCATGTCATAGATTTATGGTACGTTAAAGAACCTACCACTGCAATTGGCAAAATTTGTAGGATTTTGGCTCTTTAGAAACGCTCTATAAAGTTTCAATGTTCGCTACTAAGTGTTAGAGGAGATGCAAGAAGAGCTTGCCGAAACTAAACGATGTGCAGAGACCAATATCAATCGGCGTATTTTAATGCTCATTGCGGGGCTCCTGTGTGTCCCCCGAATGCTGATTACCGGGCTCACTGCTCGCTCCGAGGCGTGGCCTACAGCTGTAAACCAAACGTAAACCCAGTCACAGTTCGGCCTGCCGAGCCTGGGCAGACATCCGTTCAGAACTGCTGCTAGCGAGCTACTGCCGCGAAGTGAGAGGGACGATGTATGGGCATTACCGAGCACACCCGAACATGGCAGCATTCTTCGGCAAGCTTTTCTTGCGTCTCCTTCTAGTGACAGTAGAATCTGGTAGCCAAAAATGGAACTACCTAAAATTGAACTTGTTAGGAGCCCTCATACGTTCAATCAATTATACACAGCTATGGCCATTCGGAAGCCGTGTCAGTAGATTTACTGGAGCGTTAAAGTTCCCCTTCCGGCAACCCGACATTTCTACAAGCCAGAGTAGTTAAAAGGGACGTAATACCAATAACATTAAGATTATTTATAATATTTTCTTTAGTTTTCCAAACGTAAAGAACACACTGAACGTTTCCTACGAGGTGCCGGCATGATGACACGCGGTAGGCTGATGATTTTTCACCGAAAATTCAACCATATTCGGTCGTTTAGATTAGCAGTTTGCCTTTTCTATCACTGCAGGTGCTAGTGTGAGTCTATGCAGAGTTTCAATTAAGCCCTTAAAACTACTTCCGGTGCGAAGGTTTTTCAAAAAATCATCAAATACCTGAGGGTATTGAACCAAGGAACACATTAAAGAACTAATTATGTAAATAAATTAATTTAGCTAGGATTTGAATGAAAAAGAAAACGATTAAAGAAACGCGTGATTTTAGGCAGTTTTCCCGGTGGGAAGTGATTTTTGAAATTTAGTTTTTTATTTTAACAGAGCTCTCCAAGACTCACAATTTGAAACCTTTCATTATCCTTTAGCTCTTCAGCGTTTGCCAGAATTAAGGACGTTGCTTAATTTTACGGTTTAGCTAAGATGGCGACCAGTAGCCTACTTTGTCTGCTGAGAGATGTTTTGTATATTTAAAAAAAAGGAAGGAAGATTGAAGTTTTACGTGACCATGAATCTTGTGATTATAAGCCACGGGACCTCCTTTTTACGCGGAATCCGAACCACAGGACATGGCATTTCACTTCGAAAATCTCACATGCATTGACCGGGAATCGAACCCGGACCGCCTTGGTGAGAGGCATTCAGCTAGACCGCTGAGCCACCACGCCCCCGTTTTGTATATTAAACAAGTAGTTCCGTGAAGAACTAAAGCCTATTTTTAAACACCGTATCCTACTTATGTAAGCCTCCGTGGCTTAGGCGGCAGCACGCCGGCCTCTCACCGCTGGGTCCGTGGTTCAAATCCCGGTCACTCCATGTGAGATCTGTGCTGGACAAAACGGAGGCAGACAGGTTTTTCTCCGGGTACTCCGGTTTTCCCTGTCAAAATTTCATTCCAGCAACACTCTCCACTATCATTTCATTTCATCTGTCATTCATTTAATCATTGCCCCCGAGGAGTGCGTCAGGCCTCGGCAGCCGGCACAGTCCATATCCTCGCCGCTAGATGGGGGCTTCATTCATTCCATTCCTGACCCGGTCGGAGACTGGAAGCAGGCTGTGGATTTTTTTCATCCTACATATGTTAATTGCCACTATCAAAATAAAAAAAATCAGTTTGATTGCTGTAATAGATTCGTAGATATTGAGAACCGTCTAAATATTTCGGATGGTCGCCATGTTGGATTGTTATATGTATAGGGCATAGAGTCATGTACCATTAAAGGAAAATTATTGCGTAGGTTCATTATTTAAACTTTCAATTCGATGGCATGATTACGACGCAAGAAATTAAAAAAAAAATCGCAACTGCCACCATCTTGAGGTTATGAAAACAATTGCACTAAATTAGATACCAGTGCATTACAATGTGTATAAACATTTGCTGTTCCAAGTTTCATTGCGTTTGGATCATTAAATCGCGAGAAAAGTCTACTTAAAACTTTCAAATTCGCTTGGCCGCCATGTTCGTCTTGTAGTTAAACGGTTTCTAAAAGTCTCATAGATGAACTTCCAGTAGTGCTCTTTATCTCCGGACAAAATTTCAGGGGGATACCGGTAATTGTTTCAGAGATATAGAATGCCGGTGAAATATTTCGCACAGCCGCCATCATGAGGATATGTAAACAATTGAACGAAGTTAGATGTCGATGCATTACAATGTGTATAAACATATACTGTACCAGGTTTCATTGCGTTTGGTGGGTTAAATCGCGAGGAACTTCTATTTAAAATTCGCAAATTTGCTTGGCCGCCATGTTATTTTTGTAGTTATCAGGTTTTTAAGAGTCACATAGGTGAACTTCTAGTGGTTCTCTTTATCACCGTACAAAATTCTAGGGTGATATCGGTAATAGTTTCGGAGATATTGAATGCTGATGAAATATTTCGCACAACTGCCATGTTGGATTGGTGAGACGTACCAAAATTTGAAGGACACGGTCGGGGTCGTCCGGAATAGTGCTATGAACTTAGCGAGTTTCATTCAAATCGCTCCCGCCGTTTAGATTTTATTAGGGGGAGACACAAACACCAACCACACACGCACACACACACGGACAAAAGGTGATCTCATAAGTCTATTTATTCATAAATGAAAATAGGCTAAAATACACAATACCCAGCGCAACATCACATTCTTTCAGTTGTTGTTGTTGTTCGAGTCTTCAGTCTTTTGAGTGTTTCGATGCAGCCTTCCATGCCTCCCTGTCCTGAGCGAATCGTTTCATCTCTACATAGCTACCACACCCTACATCCGAGGCAATCTGTTTAACATATTCTAACCTTGGTCTACCCCTACAGTGTTCTTGTCCTCGACCCTTTCTTCCATAATTAAGCTTGCTATTCCAGGGTGTCTTAGTATGTGTCCTACCAACCTATCTCTTCTCTTCATTAGGAGCCGCCAGAAATATCTCTCCTCTCTCACTCGTTATTGATTGTAACCCTATCTGATCTTCATCATTCTCCTGTAACACCACATTTCAAACGCTTCAATTCTCCTCTTTTCTGCTGCACCAACAGTCCAAGTTTCACTTCCATAGAGCGCCACGCTGCAGACAAAAACTTTCAAAAATGACTTCCTAATACCTAAATCTATATTCGATGTCAACTGATTCCTGTTTTGTAGAAATGCTTTCCTTGCCTGAGCCAACCTACTTTTTATATCCTCTTTGCTTCGTCCATCACTGGTTATTTTGCTTCCTAAGTAACAGAAGTCTGCTACTTCCTTCAGTGTTTCACCTACGAATTTGATGTCCATAGAGGTTTCTGATTTATTTCGGCTGTTTTAAATTTATTCTTACTAATGTAGAAATAACCAATTTAAGCTCATGTACAGTGCACATATGCTAGTGTTTCTATAGCAGCAGGTACGCAAGGCGCGTAGCGTGCTTTAACTCGCTCGACTACATTGCTGGAGAGCCGGCACTTCATTGATTGAGCCGGCTCCAGAGAAGAGGGTGCAGGTGGAGTGGAGTGGGGAAGTCCTTGACACTGCGACTGCCTCACTCGCGTGGGAGGACGGGGGAGTCTTTACCACAAACCAGCTCATCTCCTCGTATACAGGCTGATTCAAAAAATAAATAAATACAAGACACTCTTTCCAGGGCAGAAATATTTCAAGGTATTAATGCAAAACAGAGGGATCAATTTTAATAAGAGCATACTTTCGATTATCCGGGTTACTGACCAAGGTAAATGGCACGGATAATCCAAAACCACGTGTTTATTGCAAGGCAAATGCCTTCTATTATTTCTTTTAAAACAGTATTATATAAAGTAGGCTATAATACATTTTATGTTCGACCCTGACTATTATATGTCAGACAACTGTGCTATAATAGCACTATTTGTCATTATGAAACAGTTTCTCCCACCAATCAGAGCTCAAGGAACAGTTGTTTCACCAATTAGATAATTAGATGCACTGAGCTCCACGGCCTTCAAATTTAAATTTCACTGCCTGGCCTAGTGTCCTAGTGGGGTATCGAGGAGGCCATGGTCAAATACAAGGTATTCTCTGCGTCACATGCGCTCTGTTCAGTACATAAAACTGGCGAAATCTCAACATATATTTATCAAATATTTATGTCCGAACATAAAATTGTTATAATAATTATCGTCGAACATAAACAGTCGTATGCAACTCGCCTATAATGGTAATTAAGGCACTCGTATGGAAATTATAAAACTCGCATGCGCTCTTTTTATAAACATACTCGTGTCTTAATTATTGCCATTATAGGCTCGTTGCATAATGTACTATTATGTTCGATGATGTCGATATGTAAACATTATATGTCAGAAAACTGTTTTATAATGAGGGTCATTAAAGTACTATTTTTAGCCTATTTTCAATTTTGAAAAAATAGGCTTATGAGATCACCTTTTGTCCGTGAGTGTGTGTGTGTGTGTGTGTGTGTGTGTGTGTGTGTGTGTCCTAATAAATTCTAAACGGCTGGAGCGATTTCAATGAAACTCGGTAAGTTCATAGCACTACTCCGGGCGACCCCGACCGTGCCCTTCAAATTTTGTTACGTCTCACCAATCCAACATGGCGGCTTTGCGAAATATTACACCAGCATTCAATATCTCCGAAACTATTACCGATATCACCCTGGAATCTTTTACGGTGATAAAGGAAACTACTAGAAATTCATCTATGTGATCCTTGAAAATCTGGTAACTACAAAACCAACATGGCGGGCAAGCGAAGTTGCGACGTTTAAATAGACGTTTCTCGCGATTTAACCAACCGAACGCAATAAAACTGGGTACAGTATATGTTTATACACACGGTAATGCACCGACATCTAACCTCGTTCAATTGTTTACATAACCACAAGATGGTGGCTGTGCGAAATATTTCACCGGCATTCTATATCTCTGTAACTATTAGCGATCACCCTGAAATTTTGTACGGAGATGAAGGGCACTACTGGAAGTTCATCTCTAAGATTTTCAAAAACCGGTTAACTACAAAACGATCATGGCGGCCAAGCGAATTTGAAAATTTAAATAGACCTTTCTTGCGTTTTAATGTTCCAAACGCAATGAAATCTGGTAGAGGAAATGTTTATACACATTGTAATGCCACACTGGTATCTAATTTATTTCAATTTTTTACATACGCTCAAGATGGCGGCTGTGCGAATTTTAAAATTAAGTTTTTAATTCTTGTGTCGTAATCATGCGACCGAAGTGAAAGTTTGAATAATGAACCTACGCAATAATTTTCCTTTAATGGTACATGACTCTATGGCCTATACATTTAACAATCCAACATGGCGACCATCCGAAATATTTAGACAGCTCTGAATATCTACGAATCTCTTATAGCAATCAAACTGAATATCTTTTTGTTCACAGGGGCTATGAACATATGTTCACCTATAGGACTTTCAATAACCTGGTGATCACAAATCCAACATGGCGGCGACGCGAAGTATAAATATTCACATGAACGTTTCTCGCAATTTAACCATCCGAGTGCAGTGAAACTTGGTACAGTAAATCCTTATTCAAATGCTAATCCACGGGCATCTATTTTTTTCAATTGTTTCCATAACAACAAGATGGCAGCTTTGCGATATTTTAAAATATCGTTTTTACTTCTTGTGTCCTAATCATGCGATTGAAGTTTGAATACTACACGTACACAATAATCTTCATGTAACAGTACATAACTCTAAAACCTACATATCTAAAAATCCAACATGGCGACCATCCGCAATATTTAGTCGGTTCTCAATATCTACGAATCTATTACAGTAATCAAACTGAAATTTTGTATGTTGATAGAGGCAATTAACATAAGTAGGATATAATGAAAATAGGCTGTATAGTTCTTCACGGAACTACTTGTTCATTATAACACAGTTTTTCCAACCAATCAGAGCCCAATATTTTCATTCATTGACCAATTAGGTAAGGATAGCTTCTGACATGCACTCAAAATCCATCATGTCGGACATGAATTACATGATTTGAAAGTTGTCAATCTAGCCTATATTGGATCAACCATTTTACTTACAATGCATAAACAAACTGGGCAATATTGCAAAAGAAATAGCACTGTACCTTAATATCCGCTACTCCAATTTCTACACATTCGCCGACAATTTTAGTGAATGCTGTTGTTGACATAACACACCAGAACTTCATGGAGGAAGCAGGCGTTGGACATTAGTTCCACGGAAATTATAATCCAGCTCTCTGTTTAGTAAATGGATTACTTATGCCAGAGGTGGGCGCAATTCGACTCATTGAGCTGCGCTCCCACTCCGTCAGGAGAAAGAGCCGAGTGAGTGTGGCTCTAGCCACGAACGAGTAAGGTCATGCTTGTCTGGTGCATCTGAGCAGTGAGAGTGCAGCCAACTCACAACAGTTAAGTGCGCCGAATAGCTTCGCCTACGCTTAGTACAGGCTCTTTGTCAATTGGATAGAACCCCAGGAAGAAAATGCAACCATCAGGAAAAATACGTTGAAATGCTCCTTCCAACGGAACACCACGCGTCCGTCGGCAGCGGAAATTCACACCTTTGTGGCGGAGATGCTGAAAATCACGGTCGACCAACTGGAGACCCTGCAACTTGACGCACCGTCCAACTCTGTTTTTATCAAGGTAATCTCTCAATCTATTATGGACAAACTTTTGAGTAAATTTGCGGGAACACACAGGCTTACTTTGTTTAATGGGGAGTCTGTTTCGGTAGAAATTGCCGCTGCCGGCATGGAAGCCACGCGGGTAAGGCTCTTTAATATTCCGCCTGAATTATCAAATGATACAATACGCACCCATTTTGCAAAATATGGTACAGTCAAATCCATCACAAATGAAAGTTGGTCCCAGTATTACAAGTTACCAGTTGCAAATGGTATCCGACAAATACAAATAGATTTAAAAAAGCAAATTCCGTCCTTTATCATGATTGATGGGCACCGTGGACAGGTTAGCTATGAAGGGCAAGTTAAAACATGTGCCATATGTCAAGCGATAGACCATCTGCGTATCGACTGTCCGCGCCGATACTCGGCCATGACGCGCCTTGAACGCGACACACGGACAACTAGCCTTGCGGCTATGGTCACCCCTAGATCCAGCCGCCGTATAGACGACTCCCCACTTCACAGCCCAGGCGATACTCAAGCATGCTACGATACAGGTTTTCCCCCGCTAAACAGCACGCCTCCAATGGAGACGGAGCCTGTCACCCTGGCTGACAGGATAGGTGTGCCTGACATGAATCCAGAGTCTGTGGTCTTGCACCAGGAAGAGTCTTCACAGCAAACCTTGGATGCTGACCGGTCACCCCCTCCAGTGGCCAAACCTACCCATAGTTCCCCCCAAGGAGAAGGCTCGGCACAGGAAAATTCGGGGTTACGCAAAACGACCACCTGGTCTGAGGACATTGAGGAAAGCATGCTCGTTAGCCGTGGGCATACTTCTGATGACTCAGATGCTTCGCTCGCAACCCCAGTCGTGAAAAATCGTAAACCTAAGCGCAAGGTTAACCCTACTTCCGATGAATCCGATGCTTCGCTCGCCACCGAACTTGTTAAAACCCGTAGAGCACAGAACAAGCCTAAGCAGCTGAAGAAAGGTGAAATACGTGTCAGTGAGATAGACCCTCGTTTCCGAGTGCCGGAAACACCCAGAAGTTGTCCAACAGAGGCCTCACCTGCTGCGAGCCTTACTACCGGCGAAGCCCTTGAGGTTCAGCAAATGATGTCGGACCTGTGTCATATGGCAACCCTTCCTAGCCCCGGACCCATTCTTTCACTTCTACGCAAGTGCGCTCAAATGGGTCAGCATGAGGGAGTCCCCGAGTTCGTTAGCAAGATGCGGGCTAAATATAGTGAGCAGTCCCGGGAGGCACTGCAGGATTTGGATCTACAGTTAGCTCCCCTCTTAGCCGATATCAACTATGGACCATAATTCACATTTGAAGACCTATGCCACAGTAAATGTTCCTGGCTTGAGAAATCCGGACACTCAGGCGCTGTTAAGCCGTTTTCTGCGTGAATATGATGTTGACATTCTTTTTCTGCAAGAAGTCAGTGAATGCAATATTGGCTTCCTCTATGACCATGACTATATAGTTAACATGGGCACCACTGCTAGGGGTACGGCCATTATCTACCGTAAAGGCACCCTAGTAACTGATGTGGTGATGGATCCTTCCGGGCGTATAACATCTGCTACGGTACATGGTGTCAGGATCATAAATGTTTACAGTCCATCTGGCTCCAATTATAAATCTGAGAGAAACGTTTTATTTAGGCAAGACATCTTACCCCACCTGGTAACGAATCTCCCCATTCTATTGATGGGGGATTTCAACTGCACCTTACGCCCCGAGGATCAGACGGGTTCCTTCAATTTCTGTCCTGGGTTACAGGGACTCACCCAGAGCATGCAACTAATAGATATATGGCCACACATACATGGCAACCAGATCCAATATACATTTTGCCGTGGCGCCTCTAAATCCAGGATTGATCGGGCGTATATGTCCAGTACGCTTGCCTCACGTGTACGCGGCTGTCGGATAATCCCTGTCGCCTTTAGTGATCACAATGGCTTTTTATTTACGGCGCGAAGTGCCGTCCCTGCACACACAATACAAGGGCGAGGCACGTGGAAAATGAATACCAACTGCTTTGAAAGGGAAGAGGATTCACAGCGTTTTGAGGCTGTGTATCGGCAGTGTCAACGGCTGAAACACCGTTACAACAATGTGGCTGACTGGTGGTTAGAAAAGGTGAAGCCAGCCATTCGGGCAGTCGCCAAAGCCATAACCTTTGAACGTAATCAACGTTTATATCGGAAACTGGACTTCTATGACACAGTGTTACAGGACCTCCACCATCGAGAACAACTAGGGGAAAATGTGTCGGTGGCACTACGCACGATTAAGACAACCATCTGCCATGTCCGAGAAAGCAATTTAGCCACCCTGCAGCAGCATGTCAAGAAATATTCCTTGATTGACAGGGAAAAGATGTCTGTTTATCAGCTTGGCCGTCTCCGCCGCTCGCAAGGGCGTCAGTGTATTAGTCAGTGGACGGGACCGGATGGGGGCATATTAACGACCCGTGAGGAACTACTTGCAGAAGGTGAGCGCTATTTTCGGGAGATGCTGGCTGAGGAACCAGTCTCGGAATCGGCAGGTAACCAACTCTTGACGTCTACGGACCGGCACCTGGACAACGACTGCATGCGTCAACTTGGCGCCCCAATCATGAAGGCAGAGATCGACTATGCTCTCCGAAACACAGCTAATAACAAGACGCCGGGAATAGATGCTCTGCCGTATGAATGGTACAAACACTTCTGGCACCTTGTTGGGGATGAGGTCACCCAAGTCCTCAACTACCTATTCACACATGAAGTACCCCACGGCTTTACGGAAGGCGTTATCCTTTTGATTCCCAAGATTAATGGTGTGCGTGGTATTGCTGACTACAGACCAATAACTATTCTCAACACGGATTACAAGTTGCTGGCCAAAGTCCTAGCACTTAGGCTCAAAAGTGTGCTGCACAGCCTGATAGGCCCTGGTCAAACCTGCACGATACCCCAGAAGACCATTCTGCATAGCATTCTTGCTATCCGAGACCTCATTCTTTATGCTTCAGGTAATGGAAATCACGCGGCTGCCTTGCTGAATATTGACCTGAACAAAGCCTTTGATAGGGTCGCCCACGCATATCTTTGGCAAACTTTGCGTCACTTTCACATTCCTCTGGGCGTCATACACTGCCTCCAACGACTCTACGCATCAGCTTCATCCAGAGTGTTGGTAAATGGATTTTTATCCCGTCCAATTCCCGTCCATAAATCCATCAGGCAGGGCTGCCCATTGTCGATGGTGCTCTTTGTTTTGGCTATTGAACCCCTGATCCGCAGTCTGGACGAGAAACTCCAAGGTATCGATCTGCATGGTGCCCATATCACCCTGCGGGCATATGCCGATGACGTGACCGTCTTTATCACTGATGAGTCAGAACTTACGTCTACGAATAGCATCATGGACACCTACGCCCTAGCATCAGGTGCACGCATCAATGCTGCGAAGTCATCGCTTATGCCCATCTGCTTGCCTACAACAATCAGGACGCCGCACGACCTAGCCATTCCAATAGTTGACAGGTGTACAATATTGGGGATAACTTTCTTCCCCGATTTTGCAGAAACTGTCAGCTACAACTGGAACCGGAGGCTAAATACGCTGAGATTTCAATTAAAGGAAGACCTGACGAGAAGATTGAACCTGATACAGAAAGTGTGGTTTATTAATACCTTTGCCCTGTCCAAAGTATGGTTTCTGGCACAAGCAATCCCAGCTCCGCACGTTCTCTGCCAACGAATGGAAATGGCCATCGGGTATTTCCTCTGGTCTGGATACCGCTATCGGATTCGTCGAGATCAAATGAACCTGCCACTCCGAAGAGGCGGACTGCAACTTGTGGCAGTTGAACACAAATGTGCCGCCTTGCTGGCCGCACAGCATTTTCGAGCGCAACACCATATGGGGGACCCCTTTGACACTGTCTGCATCCAGTCACTTGTCCCAGGTGCGAATCCCCAGATGCTCATCCCAGCCAATGTTTTCAAGAAGGAACTCGCAATTCTTAACCGTCTGAAATCCAGTGTCTCCACACCCTTCACCGCCCTCCCTACCAAGGTGCTTTATAGGTTTCTGCTCGCCGAAAGACTCTTCACTCCCTATATACAGATGAAATATCCTACGCGAGCCTGGTCGACTATTTGGGGGAACCTGTGGAATCCCTGGATTCCACTAGAATGGCGATCGACATTGTATGAGTACCTCAATGAAATTGTGCCGACCAGAGAAAAACTGTCTCGGCATGGGCAGAGTGATGTCGACCTGTGTGACGCCTGTGGTCGCACTGACACATTAGACCATCGAGTCACTACGTGTGGGAATGCGACAGTCGTCTGGACTTGGACCCTCCAGGCAGTATCTGGAATCTGCGGACGGCCGCTGGACGTGTCCGATGGCATGAAGGTGCAACGTTTTGCAGTAACACATTCCACTGGGGAAAAGCGTAACGCCATCCTCTGGTTCACGGCGGGAGCGATTCATTACAACCTCTCCCGCCACAGGTCTCGGGACCACACACTGGTGGGGTTCTTGGACCACCTCCGCAGGGAGAGATGGAAATCCGCCAAACATGGAACACTGACTGCAGCGTTTGGACGGCTGTTATGTATGTTTTTGAATTGGACAGCCACGAGTTCTTAGCGTCAGCCTGGAGTGTTTAATGCGTATAAGTGCATGTGACTTTAAAATGGTCCAGTGACGATTACTTTCTGTGTTAACCTTTACAAAGGTGCAGTGACATTTTGCTTCTGTGTTGCTTTATAAACAATGGTGCAGTGACTTTTATTTTCTGTATTAACTATTCAAATTGTGCAATGACAATTCCTTTCTATGTGTGTAAAGTTATTACTATGTAAATAAAACCACTTAAAAAAAAAGTATGCGCTCTCACCGAAGTTAGCCTTGTAGCTGCTTGCACAGTTTGCCGTTACAAGCGGCGTATCACAACAGCTTTATACTTGTGCCCTGTTTGTAGTGCATTAGATGAATAGATTATGGGGCTACGTGCATACGCTTAATTATATTCCTTTTATTGGATTCTGTATAGGAAACATAAATAATTACTTTGACAGCCGATAAGTACACACTCCTTTGCCCGCTACCGATAGTCCTGAAACTACAATAAACCAACCTAACAACTTGTTTAGAACACAAGGAACGAAAACTTGCTCTAGGAGTACAGAAATAAATACATGAATAAATACCATTCATCATAAACAAAACATAGGCCTATGTATTCTTATATATCTGAACTGTCATTCTGCAGATGATGAGGAGGTGTGCGTCTGCTTTCGCTGAAGCAGACGGGTTACATTTGGAGCGATCGATCTTGCACTTGCAATTCGAAGAACGACAGTGAGATGTGCGTCAGTTAGAGTGGCTCTTCGTGGAGATCTATTTATCTTCATTAGCGAGAACAGTTTCTCACACAGATATGTTGAACCAAACATTGATAGAAGTTTGGCAGTCATTTTGTGCATGTTTGGGAAATCTGTTTGCGAAAACTGTTCATAAAAATGTGCTAAGCTTGTTCGTGATTCAATAATTTGCTTACAGCCGTACACATAATATAGGCCTACTCAGCGCGGTTCAATGCTGTACCTAAGCTTGCGCCTTGACTGCGCATATTGCCATCTAGTCGTTCCAGCACAAACTATTAGCGAGCAGTCAGCTGGTCCCGGCTCCTTGGCTCCGCTCGCGCTCTTGCAGTTAGCTCCAGGAGCTGTGCTCTCTCATTGCCCACCTATGACTTATGCGAAACGTTTCCGCCAGATGTCATAACTGTTCTATTTGGGACTCAATATTGATTTGCCTTCCGTTGACATTCTGTACGCATCGAATTTGAAGAATAACTAGTTGAATTTTAAAGCGTTTGTGACAACCTATTTTGTGTTATTTGACTAAAATAACAAAATGATCCAACATAGTACCTGTGCATTATCTGTTGTTGCTACTTCAGGATAAACAATGTTTCAAAGTTTTGGGGATCGTTACTGGGTAGAGATCAAATGCTGAGCCCACACAATTCCCAAGAAGAAGAATTCAACCGGCAGAATCTCGACACATATTTATGAATATTTATGTTAGAACATATAATAAATTTATAATTATCGTCGAACATAAACAGTCGTATGCAACTCGCCTATAATGGTAATTAAGACACTCATATTGAAATTATCAAACTCGCTTCCCTCGTTTAAAAAAAGATACGCGTGTTTTAATTATTGCCATTATACGCTCGTTGCATAATGTACTATTATTAATATAACTCACCCACATTTTTGTGCCGACTGTAATGGTTCTGTGCTTTTGGTTGTTTGTCTACTCAACAGCTGCTGAGCGGATCCCTCAATGGAATTCAGACAGCACTTGCCTTCCAACAACCTTGAAATTAGCCTACCCCGACCTTCTTATGGAATTTACACTTCACTATTACAAGGAAGGAAGGAAGCTTGTAGTTCAACGTGACCGTGAATCTCGCGACCATAAACCACGGGACCTCCTCTTTACGTGGAATCCGAACCACAGGACATGGCATTCATTATTACAAAACAAGTCTGGACAAAGCAAGAAGTCGTCGACCTGTCACAAAATACCGCACAAAAAATAACTTACCCCCACTGGGACTACATTGCAAAAAATATGTGCGTAAAATACATTCGACCGTAATCAATTCACAGTACAGTATCAATAATTACAGATAATGTTTTTACTGTATACTGAATTCACAATCAATATTTTTAGCCTACTTTTCACATTTTGCAAAATTGAGGAAAAAGTAGACTTATGAAATCGATACGGGAAAATGTGTGTCTGTCTGTCTGTCCTTCTGTCTGTCTGTCTGTCTGTCTGTCTGTGTTTATATCCCCCCCCATATCAACTCCTAAACGGCTGCAGCAATCGAAACCAAACTTAGTGTGAGTAAAGATGTATACCGGAATATCTCAAGCCCATATTTGAAAATTATGTCAGTGCTACAAACTGCTGAAAAAACGCTCTAGAAATTTGAGCTCCATGTTGGATATCTTGGAAGGTATGCATGGGAGCTTTTCCAAAATTGGCACACCCTGTAGATAATACTATTTCAGTTTAATTTCCAGGAGGCCATTCATGACAGTGTTAGTAAAATAATTTTAAGCCTTCTGATAAGTCCAATTGTTAAATGCATATAATTTCTACACTATCAATTGGATTTCAACCAAATTTTGTATGTAATGTGTGTACATAAACAGATATGACTGAGCGTATTCTTAAGAGCCACCAGGGCTGTCAACTGTTAATAAATGCTGCCTATATGTTTTTACCCTAATATCAATATATCAGAAAGTATGCAAGGCAACAGCTCTATACTTTGCACACGTATAGCACCCGACATCTTGATTAATTTGGAGTAATTAATATAAGTCAGTGCTGCCAACATGATTCTATGCCTGCTGTAACACATGTAACTTCTCTACTAACAAATGGATTTCATCCAAAATTGGCACAATAAAATATCATAATATTTCAGATTATTTCTGGCCAGCACACGCATGACATTGTTGCCAACATGCTTTTACGCGTGATGATAGATCCAATGTCAAACTGCATGTAACGTCCATTGGACTTCAACCAAATGTTGTATTCTGTACCTTAAGAGATCGAACAAAAATTTATTCTGTCACCAGGGCTGCCAACTGTAGTGCTCTATTAGGCTACATTATACCAGGCATATTTCGAACTAATGAGGCATTTCGATATTACCAAATTAATTTTGTCATTCTAGATAGGTTCACACACTGTAGATTAATCATTGGCATGAATCTTAATTTTAAGAAAAGTAGGCTCTTTAGTTCGTCACGGAACTTCTTGTTAATTATGCGAAAACGTGCATGGTTAATCCGCAAAGCAGATAATCCGATCAGGGATAATCGAGAGTATACTGTAACTAGAAATTTCGTATACATCCAGTAATTTTACATTAAAGAATGCAGGCTAGGGACTTACAGCCGGGTTCATTCTAGTTCGACAAAATGTTAACAAACCAATTATGGCCGTTAACGTGCGATTACCAAAATGTTGTGGTTCACCAAACTATAACAATCCATTAGCTTCCCTAACGAGCCATTGAAACTAATTGCTCAGTCTACAGAATGTAGAATTAACGACTTGACGGTCGATTTAAGTAGCAATAAAACCAAAAATGGAGCGTGCATTAAACTTTATACTAAACGATAGCGATGTTTTTGAAGACATGGCAGATATTCATCGACCACGAATATATAATGAACGGAGGAATTACTGTGATGAATGTGGCGACACAGAATTTATTATGAGATTTCGGTTGTCAAAATCTTTTGTGTAGAATGATCTACAGATGATTGAACCTAACCTGGAATCTCTATCTGACAAGCAAGATATGCGCCACCTTTTATTTACGTGTAATATCGTGTGACGATGCAATATGCTATGGCACGTGCAGTAAATTTAATAAAAGACTAGCTAGATGTCACATCATCAGTCCTCTTATTTTCTACGATTTCACGACACTTATACACTAAATGGATAAGTACGTTTCTTTCAACCAAGAAAAATTCACAGTCCTCGGCCCTTTTTCCTCTTTTTCTAATCAGCCATGTTTGTTTTTTAACCAAGGAGTATACAACTTTTAAGCTTTTTGAAGTTCACGGCCTGCTTGATTAAACAAAAGAATATACAAATACCGTCACAATAATCATCTTTCAATGAGTTTTGTACAGCCCTTAATCAAAACGATTCGTTTGCTAATGCCAATCGGCGAATGTGCTGGTGAAGCGCCAACGGGTTTACTTCCGATGTTAAAATTAACGGGGCATTTACTAACGGCCTGTTAACGCTCCGTTGGAGAACCCGAGCCTAAATGTTGAAAACATCAGTTGGGATTTTTTTTTTTTTTTTTTTTTTTTTAGCGTATGGCTTTTAGTGCCGGGAGTGTCCGAGGACATGTTCGGCTCGCCAGTTTTGTAGCTGCTTCGAGACGGACACCCAATGGGTGAGCTACAAGTACCGTTGGGGAGGAATGTTGGATGGGAGGGTCGAGGAGTTGGAAGGTAGCGGCTGTGGCCTATAGTTAGGGACCAACCCCGGCATTTGCCTGGAAGGAAGATGGGAAACCACAGAAGACCATCTTCAAGGTTGCCGGCGGGAGGATTCGAACCTCCTCGCCTCCCGGATGTGAGCGACTGCCAACAGTCATGCCGCAACGACCTCGGCTAACTCACCCGGTAGTTGGGAATTAGGATTTCAGGATAACAAAAAAGAAATGAAATAATAAACTTGACATCAATTTAGTGAAAGGAATGTGGTCTAACTACTGGTGTTCATGATTTCTCAGTCAAAACAGAAGTAGGTAACTTACTGTACTGTATTAGGATTTTTATTTGACCATGTGAGCCTCCGTGGCTTAGGCGGCAGCACGCCGGCCTCTCACCGCTGGGTCCGTGGTTCAAATCCCGGTCACTCAATGTGAGATCTGTGCTGGACAAAACGGAGGCAGACAGGTTTTTCTCCGGGTACTCCGGTTTTCCCTGTCAAAATTTCATTCGAGCAACACTCTCCACTATCATTTCATTTCATCTGTCATTCATTTAATCATTGCCCCAGAGGAGTGCGTCAGGCCTCGGTAGCCGGCATAGTTCATATCCTCGCCGCTAGATGGGGGCTTCATTCATTCCATTCCTGACCCGGTTGGAGACTGGAAGCAGGCTGTGGATTTTCATCATTTGACCATGTATAGGTCAACACTTGCGCTCGTAGTGGTAGATTCAGTGAACTACATACGACAAAGGATGTGGTCTAATGTTTGGTGTCCATATATTGTTTGAACGAAACCATACGAGTATTGGCTGCCTTTCTCTTCTGTTGGCGAGGTTTGCGTTTCTTGAAGTAATTTCATTTGTAGGTGTTGATCGTTCAAGGATTACAAAGTCTTCATGTTGTTGTCGGCTCGTTCCAGTTTCATCGCTGTATCTTTTGTTTTTATTATTACACTTTGGAATATTTTGTGTACACTCAAACGCCTCTTACGCGTTAGCGGCATGGTGACACACACTAAACTGACAAGTCATGGACACCAAGTGTTAGACCACATCCATTGTCGTGTGTAGTTCAATAATTCTATCAATAAGAGCGGTAGTGCTGACCCATACATGGTCAAATCAGAAGCGAAATATCTACTTACGTTTTGAGAAATTCAAAAATCTACTTTCCACAAATTTAACATAAAGAATCAGAGAGAATAAAGAGAATTAAAGAGGAAAATGTACTTTACATGTAAATTATAGAAAGTTAGTTCGAGAAATATAATTATGTCGAGTTAACGAAAATTTGAGTAATATAGGTTTCATATATCGTGAGAAAAAAAACTTGAAATGCGTGCGTATCAGTATGCAGCAGATATAAGCAAGCGACAAGTGTTGAATGCAAATAATCTCCTCGATCTTGACGACCTTTTAACGACTTACTTCCTCTAGGTAAAACGTGCAGAACGTAAATCAACTTTTATGTGTGTTTTAATGTTGAAAATAATTTCTCAGCAGACAAAGTAAAATTAAGCAATGTCCTCAACTGTACCAAACGTTGAAGGGCTAAAAGGTCCGGAAAGGTTTCAAATTGTGAGTCTTGGAGAGCTCTATGAAACATTTGACAAATCACTTCCGGTGTAAATGCAGTTTCAAAAACAAACAGCCTAAAATCGCCTATTTCTTTTGATCGTTTTCCTTTAGATCAAATTAACTTTTTTACACAATTCTTTCTTTAATGTGTTCCTCGGTTCAGTGCCCTCCGGCTCTCTTTTTTAACGGTTAGAAAAATATACACACGGTTTAATATACACAGGGTTTAAATGAAACTCTGCATTGACTCACGCTAGTGCTTGTAGTGGTAGAAAAGGTAAACTGCTAATCTAATAAACCGGATATGGTTGAGTTTCCAGTGAACAACCATCAGTCTACCGCGTGTCATCATGCCGACACCTCATAAGAAACGTTTACTGTTTCCTTTACGTTTGGAAAAGTGGAGAAAACAACGAAAATTAATTACAAATGCACCAACAATAAGATTCAATGATGAACCGGGTTCGAGTCTATGACATTAAAGGATGATTTCACACATTGCGTTGTTTGCCAGAAGAGATAGAAATGTGGATTTTTCTGGAACGATAGTTTACGCTTACTTGGGAAGCAAAATAACCAATGAAGGACGAAGAAAAGAGGATATAAAACGTAGGTTAGCTCAGGTAAGGAGAACTTGTATATAGAAAAGAAACATATTGATATCAAATAATAGATAATAGAAAATCATTTTTGAACGCCATTGGTTGCATTGTTGGTTGGTTCCTCAGTTTAGGGGCTGCGACAACGCGGTCATGTAGCCCCGTGTACTTTGGGTGTGTGTAGAATCTGTCTGATAACCGGTGTTAATTGTGATGGCTGTTATCTGCAATTCAGGTAAGGACTGCAGACAATCAATTTCAAGTACTTCTTAATTTTGCTACCAAATGGTATTGTCAACAACATCTAGCTGTAAACATGGCACCTGGCAGAAATTCCTTGTCATACTCAACCGCTTCTCAGAAATATCAAATTCCACAGTTCTTCGCCTCTCGATAATCCAGCCCATTGCAAACTACTGCTCTCCCATTTGGACAACTTCTTGCCCGTCAAACATAGCTAAATTAAACAGAATTCAATCCTTGTTTGCTGCCATTGTAAGGAACAGAATGCCAAGGCTTAGATACGTCACCACTAAGCAGGTACTTTCAGCCATAAACATCCCTCCCCTCAACACGACATGACAGGTTACTGACCTGTCTTCCTACACTCTATTTTAACTTTGGAACCCTACACTAGGGCACTGTGTTTCCCACATAATTTTCGTTTTTCTCTGGGTTTGTGTTAGCAAACCTTACAGCCTGCAGCGCCGTGAATTTTCTTTGTCCTTGACAGTCTTTCAGTGGCAGTGTTAGATAGGCTACAGTTGTAACGCATCGCTTCTTTGCTATAGTTCAGTTTTGGGGCACTGAGTACCCTAGTGTAGGATTAGTGTTACATTTCTAGTTGTGTACTTTCCGCGAACCAAAGACACCAAAACCACAATGAAGTGTGCAGAGTGTAAGATGTTTGTATGCAAAAGTCATATCCTATCTGTTTGTGTCAATTGTAGATATGAAATTCAGTAAAACACTCTAAAATATGAGGTGTTGCAAAATGTTGTAAAGAAGAGTAAGTTTTTGAATATTATTTTATTTTTAGCATAGAATGTTGAAGTGTAATATAAAATAACTTTTCCGTAAGTCTAATCAAACCAAACTAACCAGGTGTTGTACTAAATTCAATAAATATTGATTTATAATATGTAAATCAGGCTTATTATTCTTGAAGCAGTAGTGTTTGTAATAAACAAGTGGAAGGTTCCAGGGTTAATGGCCATTACCGTTCGAACCACCTGCTGTCACTTTTCAAACTAAGAGCCCATTCCCGTTCAACCAGGCTCAAAGATATTCTCCACATTCCATAATCCAAAGATCCTTCCGACATCGCATATCATCCCTCTATAAGAGCATAAGAAGGAAAGGCGAGCTGGACATATCCACAAACGAGAGGACGTTTCTGAAGCAGGTGAACAAGAACTTAACCTGTATTTAGAACTGTCATCTTGGCCATTGACGACACGGCTACGAACAAGGACATTCTACCGGTTCTTGATCTGGACTTGTTTTGTTAGGAGATTTGTTTAAATCATTTTATACAAGCTGTACCCGGCGTGCGTTGCAATGCCCATCAAAAGAAAAAAAAACATGTTGGTGTTGTAATTTTGTTTTGTGAAGTGCTTTTGAATACAATTTCCGTTAACTGCCTCTGAAGTATTGTAACTTGGATTTAATAACTCTGAAACATTCGTGGGAACGTGCACAACAACTCACCAACGTTTCATCGCAGTCGGATGAATGATATATGAACGCAGCCAGAACTTTGTTGAAACGATTCGTGCGCCGTCACTCATTTGTTGAATCTACTCTTGCGCTACCTATTGTAAAATGGATTTACTAAGTCAGAAACCTTGCCTGGAGTGAACACAACAATTCACGCAAGTTTCATCGCAATGAGATGAATGGTATATAAACGCATAAAGGACACACAGTTACACAGACAGACAATCACGTAAGATTCATTTTTAGCCTACTTTTCATATTTTGCAAAAATGACGAAATAGTAGACTTATGAGATCGATCCGGGAAAATGTGTGTCTGTCTGTCTGTCCTTCTGTCTGTCTGGCTGTGTGTGTGTCCCCCTCTATCAACTCCTAAACGGCTGCAGCAATCAAAACCAAATTTAGTATGAGTAAAGATGTATACCGGAATATCTCAAGCCCATATTTGGAAATGATGTCAGTGCTACCAACTGCTGAAAAAACACCACAGAAATTTGAGCGCCATGTTGGATATCATGGAAGGTATGCATGGGAGCTATTCCAAAATTGGCACACATGTAGATAATACTATTTAAGTTTAATTTCCAGGAGGCCATACATGTCAGTGTTGCTAAAATAATGTTAAGCCTTCTGATAGGTCCAATATTTAAATGCATATAACTTCTACACTATTAATTGGATTTCAACCAAATTTTGTAGGTAATATGTGTACATAAACAGATATGACTGAGTGTATTCTTAAGAGCCACCAGGGCTGCCAACTGTTAATAATTGCTCTCTCTATTTTCTTCATCCAAATACCAATATATCTGAAAGTATGCAAGCCGACAGCTTTAAACTATGCACACGTATAGTACCTGACATTTTAGATTAATTTGGAGTAACTTATATACTTCAGTTCTACCAACATGATTCTAAGCCTTCTGATAGGACCAATTTTTAAATACATGTAACTTCTATACTATCAGTTGGATTTCAACCAAATTTCGTAAGTGCTATGTGTAACTTAACAGATATGACTATAAGTATTCTTAAGAGCAATCAGAGCTGGCAACTGTTAATAAATGCTGTCTATATTGTTTTACCCTAATATCAATATATCAGAAAGTATGCAAGCCAACAGCTCTATACTTTGCTCACGTATAGCACCTGACATTCTAGATTAATTTGGAGTAATTAATATAAGTCAGTGCTGCCAGCATGATTCTATGCTTGCTGATGGGTCTAATTTTAAAATACATGTAACTTCTATACTAACAAATGGATTTCATCCAAAATTGGCACAACAAGATATCATAATATTTCCCATTACTTCTAACCAGCACACGCATGGCATTGTTGACTAATTTTTTATTCTGTACCTTAAGAGATGGAACTAAGACTATATTCAGTCACCAGGGCTGCCAACTGTAATGCTCTATTAGGCTACATTATACCAGGTATATTTCGAACTAGTTAGACATTTCGATATTTCCAACTTAATTTCGTCATTATTCTAGATAGGTTCATATATAGTGTAGATTAATCATTGGCATGAAACTTAATTTGAAGAAAAGAAGGTTCTTTAGTTCGTCACGGAACCTCTTGTTATATATATATAGATTTTACTTTTGTTATTTGGTTGTTATTTTCAGAAGCGTGAATGGCTCACATAGCTCTAGTTTGTTCTTCACGATGTCCGTTGTGAGCACTTCCAGATCACCTTGTACTGAAATTCTGTGTGGGTCCACTGACTACAAACAGCGCTAGAAATAGAAGCAGAGGAGAAAACCTTCTGTGTTCCAAACGATAACAATCAAGAATGTGTATCGAGGCCCGTATAATCTAATTAATACCCCCGAGTGTCGGATATGTGCTGTGCCTTGAAGCGCAGTCAGTAATGCATTTGTGAAATATACATCATGAGAGAGCGCCGCAAATCCGCTTAGAGCTCCACCCTCTTCCACCCCCACCCACCCTCCACCCCCTGAGGCAGCCAGAGGATCGATACTGTGGGGGAGTAGAGACTACCAGCCCGCAGCACACTCGTTATACCACACCGCGCGCGGGGCGACTCATTCGCCAAGCGATACTACTGGACATGCCACGGCAGGTCAGGAAGAGCTGGAAGACGTAAATACATTTTTTATTTTCAATATTTTCTATAGCTCTCCACGACGGTGAGAAACATCCAATCATTACCGGGTGAGTTAGCCGTGGTCGTTACGGCATGACTGCTGGCAGTCGCTCACATCCTGGAGGCGAGGAGGTTCGAATCCACCCGCCAGCAACCTTGAAGATGGTCTTCTGTGGTTTCTCATCTTCCTTCCAGGCAAATGCCGGGGTTGGTCCCTAACTATAAGCCACAGCCGCTACCTTCCAACTCCTCGTCCTTACATTCCAGCTTCCCTCCCCAACGGTACTTGTAGCTCGCCCCTTGGGTGTACGTCTCGAAGCAGCAACAAACACTGGCGAGCCGAACATGTCCTCGGACACTCCCGGCACTAAAAGCCATACGCTAAAAAAACGAATCATGGACATATTTTTTATTACTATTTTCGTTAATTTCCCTTTAAGGAGAGAGTTCTTCTTGTCGTGTGGCCTCCTGAGAGGCCGAGTGCAGGTCTTTCTAGTCGACGCCCGTGGGTGACCTGCGTGCCGGAATGCGAGATGAGATGAAAGTGTGCAAGGATGTGTAAGGATGCAAAGAAGGTACCGTCCCAGAATTTGCTGAAGATGAAAGTGGGAAAACCACGGAATATCATTTCAAGGACGGCCGATGGTGGTGCTCGAACCCATGCGTCTACCGAGGTAGCAGAGAGCCCACAGCAGACTCGATCCATAGCCTAAAACTGCGCTTTACCAGGGTAGCCAACAGGCTCTAATGTTAAATAAATCAACCTAGCGTGCCAGTTGAACGAACCAAATTAGTATTCTAGCAGCGAGATACATCTAAAAGGAGAATTATGCTTTTAATCTTATAATTATAAAATTTACATAATGATTTAAGAGCTTTAATTTCCCCATAGCAGTAAATGTTGTATGGGACTGTAATATTATTGTGTACACACCAGAGGATTGGATTGCGATTGGTCGATCAAAATGTTACATGTGTACCAACAAAACAAATATTTTTTTCAAACCAGTTTCAGTATTGCGTAATTACTAATTATTCTAGAAGTTAACTTTAATCACTCAGCATGCAGGAAGTAGGAGACTTCTGCAACTAGGAAGCAAAATAACCAGTGATGGATCAAGTACGTTGGCACAGGCAAGGAAAGCATTTATACGGAAAAGGAATTTGTTCACATTGAATATAGATCTAGATATTAGGAAGTCACTTTTGAAAGCCCTTGTCTGCAGCTCTCCATGCGTTCCAGTCCTGAGCTGATCGTTTAATCTCTACAAAGCTACCACACCCTACATCCGAGGCAATCTGTTTAACATATTCTAACTCTGGTCTACCCCAACAGTTCTTGTCCTCGACCCTTCCTTTCAAAACTAAGCTTGAAATTCCTGGGTGTCTTAGTATATGTCCTACCAACCTATCTCTTCTCTTCATTAGCAGTCGCCAGAAACATCTCTCCATTCCCACTCGTCTTAATACTTCTTCGTTAGTAACCCTATCTACCCAACTGATCATCATCATTCTCCTGTAACACCACATTTCAAACGCTTTCAATTCTCCTCTTTTCTTCTGCACCAACAGTCCAAGTTTCACTTCCATGGAGTGCCACGCTCCAGACAGGAAACGGAGCCATAAAGGGGACCAGTCCCTATTTCAAAACTACATCGCCCCATGTGTAAGCCTCCGTGGCTTAGGCGGCAGCACGCTGGCCTCTCACCACTGGGTCCGTGGTTCAAATCCCGGTCACTCCATGTGAGATCTGTGCTGGACAAAATGGAGGCAGACAGGTTTTTCTCCGGGTACTCCGGTTTTACCTGTCAAAATTTCATTCCAGCAACATTCTCCACTATCATTTCATTTCATCTGTCATTCATTTAATCATTGCCCCAGAGGAGTGCGTCAGGCCTCGGCAGCCGGCACAGTTCATATCCTCGCCTCTAGATGGGGGCTTCAATCATTCCATTCCTGACCCGGTCGGAGACTGGAAGCAGGCTGTGGATTTTCATTTTCATCGCCCCATATCGCGGCGATTCGACTGCCTGAGAGCACTACTACTACTCTTTGTTAAGAAAGAGGCTGAAGATCCTATTGCTCAACCTTATTCAACTCATACGAGCAATGTGGCCATCTAAAACAATCCTTTCCGGTGTTCGTGATCTTTCCTACTTCTGTGAAAGAGTTCATGATTGTGTAGTCTTATAAATTCACCATTTCCTTTGATTTGACCTAGAATTTTTCTCGAGATTTGCCTTTCTCTTATTACGAATTGGTCGATCAGATTCTTTCTGTTTATTTATTTACTCGTGTCAGGAACAAAAATATTATATAAGAAATTATGTAGAAAATGGGCAACAAAAATGACAAAACTTGAACATTTCAGGTTATAAATAATGTATGACCAATATTTTGCCATGTCACGTCCATTTGGTGTAGCCTTCACCAGATCCTCCTTGGTGCACAGTATAGGACACAGACTGCACTGAAGCAGATGGCTCATAGTCTGTTCTTTATCGCATTCACAAAGGACCGATTCACAGCAAAAACCCCATTTATGAATGTTGGACTTGGATCTGCCAACCCCGGATCGCAATCTGTTGAGAGACTTCCAAGTTGTCCAAGCCTCTGTATGTCCTGCTGGGAGCCTTTCAGATGGAGCCATCCACTGAGTAATGTGGGGGCTTCTGGTCAACCAAGATGTAATCCTCAAAACCTGAGGTTTGTCAGTTAGGCACTCAGTTGTGTTAAGAAAGCTTCTTCTGGACTTCAGTCGAGAGTGGGCTGGTTGAAGGCTATACAATGGATGTGCTTGAGACACATCAACCCTATAACTCTCACATTTAGCTGCAACTTCTCTTTCTGTTCATAGCAAGGCATTGCCCGCCATTTAAAGACTCGCGTTGTATTACTGTGCAAAAACAACAATAATATCTTCTTCATGTTTGTCTCCATCTCCATCTTCATCTTCATCTAACTGTTATTATTCTTGTTGCGTTTCGGCCAACTAAGGACGACATCATTTCTACTGGTTTCTGCGTCGAGCTTTAATATTCGCCCAGTACTGTCGCATGAACTCTTGATGTTGTTGCTTCCTTTCTTCCGTCCACTTCAAGCCTGTTCTAAGTTTAGGATTTTCTAGGAAACTCCGCTGAGTTGTCAGTTTCATCTTAAGTAACACACGCTCCTGCAAATCGTCACATGAAACCCCAATTTCTTGTAAATCTCTGCCTACCCCAGTGGACCAAGCCCCCTTAGTGTTTTTCTCTAGAAAGTAGGTAAAGATCCTGCTTGTCAATCTCTCAGAGCTCATTCGTGTCATGTGAGTGAAATTCTTCTTTTCATCGTCACATCAGTTATTTTTTCCACACGTGCGTAGAGCTCGTGGTTGTGTCGTCTCCTATATTCACCATTTTCCTTTACTGGGACCAAGATTTTTCTTAGGATCTTTCTTTCTTTCTTTCTTTCTTTCATTCATTTACTTCCTGTTTCTCAATTAGTCCTTTCATATGCATTGCAAGGCAGAGGAAAATGCATTGCAAGGAATTCCGCAGCATACAATGCCTCCGGGCGGATGACTGTGTGATAGTGTCTTAGGGATATTGATTTCTTGTAGGAAACTCCCTTTGTTAGATGATACACGATTTACATTTTTCTGATGCGTGATTCCAAAACTGCTTTCTCGGTGGTTTTGTACTATATTAACTCACCTAGATATTTGAACGATTTAGTTCATTTATCTGTCCCTCACCCATGTCTAGCTCTTTAGGTGCTTGTTTAATGCAAGTGATAAACAATATTTTATCAAAGGAGATCTTAAGGCCTGCTTTTGCTGATTGAGCGTATTATTATTATTATTATTATTATTATTATTATTATGTATTTATTTATTTATTTATTTCACACGTTACAGGCCTATTTGACCACGCGAAGCAATCAAGACATTTTGTTCTTCCTGTCTTTCCAGTACTCTTTCATTCGTGCACTAAAGACACTGTTCCTTTCTTCGGTCCACTTTGGTCTTTGGGATGTAAGTGCAGCTCTCTCTGACAACACTTCCCACTTGTATACTTTTTGTCGAAAGACGCTTTTGTCTATGACGTCTTATGGGTCGAACTGCGCTTTTACTAGATCAATTTTGACTTGCATCATCCAGGGTGTAGTAATCTTGAGTCGCTTTATGTACCTAAGAGTTTTGTTGGTGAGTCTGGTTTGTGGGAGTCTGCTGATGTGGCCGTACAATTTTAGTCGCCTGTTTCTTCTTCTTCTTATTATTATTATGATTAAAATAATGAACAAAATAGTAGGCTAGTAATAGTTGGTGCGGTATGATATACATTTCAGTTATTACCGTGGAATCTGTTCAAACTAGCCGACGTTTTAATACGAACCATTTCAAAGGATTTGTCTCTACTTCCCTCATTTGTCTTCAAGTGCAGGAAGCAATTAGCCCCTTTGCAAGTCGAGTACTTGCATGAGAGAGAGTTGCTCTTCTCATTACTCAACACAAAACATGATAATGTTTCTCGCACCTCTCAAAACTCTCATAATGGGATGAAAAGAATTCATGGCGCGTTTGAATCAACACCCACTCACTCATTCCACGTGTGATTAAAGACGTTTGAGCTAAGAATAAACTACGTGGAGAAGGAACAGTTAATAGGTTATTATTATTATTCTTTGATTCGTCAGTCTTTTTACCGGATTGATGCATATCTCCCTGTTCTGAGCTAATCGCTTCATCTGTAGGCCTACATAGCTACCACACCCTACATTCAAGGCAATCTGTTTAACATATTCTAACCTTGGTCTAACCCTACAGTTCTTGTCCTCGACCCTTCCTTTCATAACAGACTTTGCTATTCCTGGGTGTCTTAGTATGTGTGCTACCAACCTATCTCTTCTCTTCATTAGCAGTCACCATAAACATCTCCCCTCCCACTAATCTGAATACATCTTCATCTGTAACCCTATCTACCCATCTGATCTTCATCATTCTCCTGTAACACCACATTTCAAGCGCTTCAATTCTCCTCTTTTCTGCTGCTCCAACAGTCCATGTTTCACTTCCATAAAGCACCACGCTCCAGACAAAGGCCTTCAAAAATGGCTTCCTAGTATTCGATGTCAACAGATTCCTTTTCTGTAAAAATGCTTTCCTTGCAAGAGCCAACCTACCTGTTATATCCTCTTTGCTTCCTCCATCACTGATTATTTTGTCTCTTAAGTAAATGAAGTATCCTACTTCCTTTACCTTTTCAGGGTTTCAGATTTATTTCGGCTGCATTCCAATATTTATGTTTTACATTTATTAATTTTCTTCATGAATTCTTTTTTCAAGATTGAGTCCATACCATTTAAAATCTCATTCAAATCCTCTGGTGTGTCGGCTAACATAACGATGTCACCAGAAAATACTCTTTCTATGTTATGTCCATTTATAGAGCGCGTTGGGGCTTGTTTATTGTCTTGATAACTTTTGCCTTCGTCATCTCCCAAAATCTCTCCATGAACTCACTGCGTTCTTCTGTCCATCTTGTACCAGTCATGCTGCTAGATTTCACCCTAAATGTGTGCTTATTTACTGAGGTTCTGAAGATTTCACGGTTCTTCATTATGCTCTCTCCGATGTTCATCTCATTCACCTTGTTTCCTCCAGCCAATTTATCTCAGGATGATTTGTAATAATTGTATCGATATATTATATTCTTAATCTATTGTTGTCCATCCTAAATATGTGCCCAAAATATTTCAACCGACTCCTGCGAACAGTGTTTGTGAAACTGTTTGTGAGACTAGAGAGGTCTGCAGTTCATCTCTTCATCCTAATTACATTTTCTTGTGTAAGGACGAACTGTTTTCAAAGAATTTCGCGTTCTTGCTTTTCAATGCCTGCTATTTTTGAATGGTTATTATTATTACATTACATTACACTATGCGAACCGGCCAAAACTAAGGACCACGCAAATATCATTTCATTTCCTTCTCATAGTTCTTTCTTCATTTATCTTCCTTCATTCTTTCCGAGTGTTGCGCCTTTCTCTCTGTTGTCCATCTTCCTCCCCTGCGTTCTCTCTTTTCTCCCACAAGAACCTTTATGATGGAAAGAATTTCCCTGAACTGTGTTCTGTCTCGACAGTCGTCAACTGTAATTTCTAGCCTCCGGAGTTCTTCCTTCATCTGCTTGGTGTAACCCCCTTGGCTCTTCAGATTATATAGTTTATGAAAAATTTGTTTATTTAATCTTGTGGGATCCATTCTAACCATATGTCCTTAGAAACGTCGTCCTTTCCTAATTGTTGTTTCCAGGTCTTCCACTTTTTCATATATCTTCTTGTTTGATCTTAATCTGTAGGTTCCCTGTACCACTTTTTGGCCATAAATCCTCCGCAATATCCTCCTTTCAATCTTCAGAAGCTTTTCTAGGTTCATCAAACTTGCCGTCTCCCCACCATATAAGATCACTGGTTTTACCACAACATTGTAGTGTTGTAGTTTGGCATTAAGGGAGAGGTTTTTTTTGTTGCATATATTTTAGTGGAGAAGTTGAGTTTTTCTATTTTAAGTATTCTGTTTTCCACTGACTCTTTGTCCAGTCCATTGTTGCTAATGATCTCTCCGAGGTATTTAAACCGTTTCGTGACCTTTACTTTCCCATATTTCGTCTTAACTGTTTTCTTCATGTAGTTCTTGTTGGTGCTCATCATCTCTGTTTTTGGAAAAGAGATTTGTAAACCTGTTTTCCCAGCGATTTCTTTTAGTTCATTTACCTGTATTATTGCTTCCTCTTCCGTTTCAGCTAGAAGTGCCAGATCATCTGCGAAGGCCAGACATCTGTGTTTGATGTTTGTATTTTTACTTCCAAGTAAAGCCCAGGAGTCATTGGTTGTCCACAATGTCTTCATGATCTTATCTAGAACCACGTTGAACAACATCGGTGATAGGCTGTCACCCTGTCTCATTCCAGTTTTTATTTGGAAGGGTATGCTGATCTCTCCCCGGAATTTCACCTTGGATATAGTGTTTGTTAACGTTATTATTATTATTATTATTATTATTATTATTAAATTTCCGTTTTCCAGCCTAAGCCGGGTCGGCGCAAATATGTCCCCTCCACTTGACTCTGTCTGTCCACCATCCTTCCTCAACCACTGAACTCCACTCCACACTCACACTGTCCTTCACCAAATCCATCCACTGTACTCTAGGTCTTCCTCATCCTCTCTTTCCTGTCATCCGTCCCTCCATCACTGGTATCGCCATTCCTTCATCATACATCCTTTTCACATGTCCATACCATCTCAATCTCGTCTCCATGTTTATTTCATTTCGAATGTCTTCATTTCTCAATTTCTCTCTCCTAGTCTTCTGTACCATACTCCTCAGGAATTTCATTTCGTCTGCCTGTATTCTACTTTCATCTCTCCTCGTCATCGGCCAAGTTTCTGCTCCATACGTCATTATTGGTAAGTAATAGGTCTTGTACATCACTTCTTTAGCCATCAGTGGTATGTCTTTGTCCCAAATGAAACTCTAAACCTGATGAAAGAAACCACTCCCACATTGTATTCTCCTGTTGATTTCCATATCCAATCTTGCAGTTTACATCAATTAACTTCCTAAACGTGCTCTACCACTTCCAGATGTACATCACTAATTTTAACAATCCCTTTTTCTTCTTTATTTCCTCTTGTCTTTACCATCATCTTACTTTACACTGATTTTCATTTCCCATTACTCAATATTTTCCTTCAGTACATCGAGCTGTTGTTGGAACATATTCTCATTCTCTCCGCAAATCAGAACAGCATCAGCAAATAGGATTATGCTCATTCTTGTATCTGTGTACGCTTCCTTTGTTGCCTTTAGTATATCATCCATTCTTCTTCTTCTTTTCGTTTTGGCCATCTAAAGACCACGAGGCTCGCTTTCAGTCTTCTGATTCTTCTTAGCCCAGAAGGCTTTCATTTTCTGTCTATGAGCAGTCTTCCTCTCCTCTGTCCGCTTCGGTCAGTTTGTTTCTGTGGTCTTCCTTCTAGTAACGGATTCTGGGAATACCCCCTTGAAGAATGAGCTGACGGAATTTAGTCCGATCTTGTGCGGTGTCGGGAGAAATTTGTAGCTGCTCCAGGTCTGATTTTAATGGGGTGATACATTTGTTCTTTGCCTCTACCTGTCGTGGTGAAGATCCTGTTCGTAAGCCTGCAGAGGTTCATGCGGGTTAGATATTATTATTATTATCATATTATATTTCTTTCTTCGTTTAGGCCAGCTATGGACCACGTTATTTCAACTGCTTCCGTCCTTGGGCCTTGATCTTAGCCCAGTGTTCACGCATTCGCTGCCTGTGAGACTCCTTTCTTTCTTCAGACCACTTCTGCCGGTTTTTAATTTCGCTTTTTCTTGGAATTGGTGGTGTGCTCCAAGCTTTTCCTTCAAAAGGTCACGTTCCATAATGCCTGCGTGGGTGATCCCTACTTCGTGTAAACCCTTGTCTACCTCACAAAACCAGCGGCCCTTGTTTTTTATTGTTAAGAAAATAGGTAAATATCCGATTGGTGATTCTCTCGGGTTTCATACGAGTTAAGTGGCCATAGAAAGATATTCTTCTCTTCCGAATTACTTGAGATATCCTTTCTACATGATGGTACAGCTCATTGTTATGCCGTCTCCTGTATTCACCATCGTCTTTCAACGGCCCTAAGATCTTCCTCAGGATCTTCCTTTCCTTGGCTTCAAATTTCTCAACCAGATCCTTCCTATTCATTGCCAGGCATTCTGCTGCGTACAGCGCCTCAGGTCGGATAACTGTACAATAGTGTCTTAGTTTGGCATTGCGGGACACCGGTCGCTTGTTGTACACTCCTTTCGTTAGCTGGTAGGCCACTTCCATCTTGTTCATTCTTGACGTGAGGCTTCCTTCTCTGATATGTTGGGCTCGATCCACTCCCCTAGGAAATTAAACTTTTTTGCCTGACGGATCTTTCCATGTTCAACATTTAATTCTTTGACTGCAGGGCTAATATTAGTTATAAACTCGGTCGTCTCAAAAGAAATTTGTAAGTCTGCCTTTGCCGCTTGTATTCTGAGTTGGTTGACTTGTTTTGCGGCTGTGTCTAGGGAATCAGAAAAGATTGCTAGATCATCTGCGAAAGCTAGGCAGTCAATTGTCAGGTCCAAGCTCCTGCAGCCCATTCTGACACCATTTTGTAACACTTCTTTCCCCATCTCCTTGCGCCATTCACGAATTACTTTCTCCAGTACACAGTTGAAAAGTAAAGGTGACAGTCCATCTCCCTGCCTCACACTCGTCCTGATTTTGAAAGCGTCTGAAATTTCTCCTCTAAATTTCACTCTGGAGTTTGTGTTAGTCAAGGTCTGCTGGATAATTGCTCGTGTTTTGTCGTCCAAACCCATTTTTTATGATTTATTATTATTATTATTATTATTATTATTACATGACCATAAACAAATCTTAAGAGTGTTTCTGTACATCATGCAGAAACATTCCAATGATTTAATATTACCGATTTCAAAAGGATTTGTGTCAACTTGCCTCACTTATCGTCAAGTGCTGACAAAGTAGGAAGCAATTAGTCTCTGTACTTGCTTGTTGCTTTACTCATTACTCGGCAGAGAACATTATAATGCTTCTCACACTTGGTAGACTGCGTTCCTTTGAGCTGCTCATTTTATACTCTGCAGCTGCTTTTGAATAAGTGATATTCTTCCTTCCCTACAAACACCTCATTCACTCACTCCACGCGTTAGAAGAAAGAGCTATAAAAGAAACTTCTAAAGCACAAAATAAAGAACGTGAATGGAAAAGAACGCGTTTAAAATATAGGTGAAATATACAGGGTTATTCAAAATGATTGTCGGGGTTACAAAAATTCATAACATACAGTGCAATTGTCGTAGGAAGATGAATCGTGTTTTATTGTATATTGTAACTCAAAAAGTTTTTTACGTGCATTCCAAATGCTCGATATGTGCGCCTCTGGTCACTCTACACACATCAACTCGAAAGTCCATTTCTTCACACTCACGCCCCAATATGTCAGTCGTGATGGTGTCGAAGGCGGCTCGGATACGCTGCTTCAGTTGCAGAATATTCGCCGGTAGAGGAGGAACAAATACCTTATCTTTGATATACCCCCACATTAAAAAGTCACACGGTGCTAAGTCTGGTGACCTTGGTGGCCAGGGTAAGAGCATCTGATCATGTTCCATTCCACGATGGAAAGTGGCTTCGTAACTGGAAACTAGTCTGTCACGAAAATGACTGTTGTCTTCTTCTTCTTCTTCTTCCTCTTCAAAACGTTGTAGCAGTTCCATGCAAAAATTCCAGCGTAGGACTTTGTCATTGCATGTTAAAGCTTGACGCAGTTGTAGGCGATATGGCGTTACATGCAGACGCTTTCGTAACACACGCCATACGGTGTTTTGAGGAACATGCAGTTCCTACCTGCCTCTTGTAGTCGATTTCTTAGGACTACGGAGATAAACGTCCCTGATCCGATTCACATCTGCTTCTGACATGCGGGGATAGCCAAGGCTTTTCCCTTTACACAAGCAACCGGTATTCATGAATTACGCATACCATCTGCGAATAGAGTTGTCGGAGGGAGCGTCTTTCCCGTACGTCGTACGAAAATGGCGCTGGACTATGGTGACGGGCCGGTGTTGATGAAATTCGAGAGTACAAAACGCCTTCTCCTTACCGCTGACCACCATTTTGTCAAATACTGCTGTTACTGCCATCTGGTGGTTATACATGGTACTAAATCGAAGTAGAACGACACTTAGAGAGTTAGTGTAACCGTTACTGCATCAAATACAATGGTATGTTGTCCACTGTTTCTACGAAAATTTCACGAAACCTCGACAATCATTTTGAATAACCCTGTATCAATTGTAGTAGCATCACTTAGCTGACTTGTAAGATACAGCATGAGGAAATGAAATATTTCCTGTATCGAAACAACTCAACTAAACATCCCTACGGGTTTACATACAATAAATGAAGAAGGATCGCCCGAATGGGCATTACTTTTAACTATATACAGCAACCATGTGCTAGGGACAGATGACCTCGCTGTTCCACCCCTTAGACCTCAAAAACTAACTAACTAACTAACTAACCATGTTCAGCAGTCGCCCCCCGAGGCTGGACCCTTTCGTCCACCACGCTTGATCAGTTATTGAAAATGCATTTCTTACATAATCTGTTATTCTAAAGTAAGAATTTTCCCAACCCCCTTAATGCAGTGCAAACATTTTCTCCCTGGGCTTGGCAACTCTGTTAAAACAAGTCCCGGCGCCAACCACCTTGCATTTGCATTCCTTATGGATATTACCGGGCACTTGAAATTTTGAATTCAATGCAGCCAACACAGGGCCAATTGGCTCATGAAATTAACGGACATGTGAAATCCTATCAGAGGAAACTGAATCTACGGACAAATCAAATGAGAAATTAAAATGCCTGTGACTTTCAAACCTTTTCCCATCGGGATAAATCATTCGGTAACTGCGCTTTTTACACAGACTCATTGGCAAATTCGCTTGCAGAATTTAATGTCTGATTTAGGAACGTGACGGAGGAGGAAGTGAATTTCAGTTTTTTCTCATCAACATTCAGCATTGGTGTGCGTAGTGCTCCTGATAATTTGCATATGGAAATGTATGTATTTACTTACTTATTTATTTAAATATTTATTTACTCATTCATTCATTCAATCATTCATTCATTCATTCATTCATTCATTCATTTATTTATTCGATCTCTCATTCAATCATTCATACATTCTTTCAATAATTCATTCAAACATTCATTCAATTATTCATTCAGTCATTCATTCATTCATTCATTCATTCATTCATTCAATCATTCAATCATTCATTTAATAAATCATTCAATCATTCATTTAATAATTCATTCAATCATTCATTCATTCGTTCAATCATTCATTCATTCATTCAATCATTCAATCATTCATTCATTCATTCATTCAATCAATCATTCATTCATTCAATCATTTATTCAATCATTCATTCATTCATTCAATAATTCATTCATTCATTCATTCATTCAATCAATCATTCAATCATTCATTCATTCATTCATTCAATCATTCATTGAATCATTTCTTCAATCATTCATTCATTCATTCATTCATTCATTCATTCAATCATTCATTCATTTAATAATTTCTTCGATCATTCAATCATTCATTCAATCATTCATTCATGCAATCATTCATTCATTCAAGCATACATCCAATCATTCATTCATTCATTCATTCATTCAATCATTCATTCATTCAATCAATCATTCATACATCCAATCATTCATTCATTCATTCAATCATTCATTCATTCATTCATTCAATCATTCATTCATTTAATAATTTCTTCGATCATTCAATCATTCATTCAATCATTCATTCATGCAATCATTCATTCATTCAAGCATACATCCAATCATTCATTCATTCATTCATTCATTCATTCAATCATTCATTCATTCAATCAATCATTCATACATCCAATCATTCATTCATTCATTCAATCATTCATTCATTCATTCATTCAATCATTCAATCATTCATTCATTCATTCATTCAATCATTTCTTCAATCATTCATTCATTCATTCATTCATTCGTTCAATCATTCATTCATTCATTCATTCATTCATTCAATCATTTATTCATTCATCAATCATTCATACATCCAATCATTCATTCATTCATTCAATCATTCAATCATTCAATCATTCATTCATTCAATCATTCATTCATTCAATCATTCATTCATTCATTTCTTCAATCATTCATTCATTCAGTCATTCATTCATTCATTCGTTCAATCATTCATTCATTCATTCAATTATTCATTCATTCAATCATTCATTCAATCATTAATTCATTCAATCATTCATTCATTCATTCAATCATTCATTCATTCATTCATTCAATCATACATTCAATCATTCAGTCAATAATTTATTTATTGATATACTTATTTATTTATTTATTTATTTATTTATTTATTTATTTATATTTGCATATGAAGCTATTAAATGGTAACTAATCACCAAGGAGTTGGTTTCAAATATCGATCGCCAATAGAAGATGGAGCTACTGTGGCTGTCAGAGTCAGGAGCTGTAACGGCTGCTGTGATTGGTTCTCTCTAGGCGACAAGTGATCGATCTACGCAGTGGAAACTTTTAAATTAAGTCTACCAAATGCCAATAATGTTGTTCGTGGTGGGTGGAGTCTTGACGGAGTAGGCCGAGTTCATTTCTGTCGGCAGGAATGCGAGTGCATTACATTTCATCTTGCTGCTTCATTTCGTTTCAACACCAGATCTATGTGACGTCATTCGTAGGAGGAGCATTGTTTTCTATGGCCACATTGCTCGTATGAGTTCTCTAAGGTTCAACAATAGTATGTTAAGCACTTTAGACAAGGAACTCAATGTTGAAAACATTCCTTACTGTCATAGACTAGAGCTTCCATGGCCACTGTTCCTTTAGGAGATATGGACTTGGTAATTTACGTTGACGTTTCTTGGGCGGTTCCTCTTCGCTCATGACACTATCTTCTCGTTGTCTATCGATAGCTATTTTATTTTCGTCCGATTAACCACTCGAACCCGGTTCATCACAGAATCTTATTGTTGGTGCATTTGTAATTAATTTTGGTTGTTTTCTCCACTTTTCCAAACGTAAAGGACACACTAAACGTTTCTTACGAGGTGCCGGCATGATGACACGCAGTAGACTGACAATTGTTCACCGGAAACTCAACAATATCCGGTCGATTAGATTAGCAGTTTGTCTTTTCTATCACTACGAGCGCTAGTGTATTGTATAGTGTAGCCAGTCTTTGCAATTGTGTCCGCTTCCAAAACCAACGCAGACACAATCCTCAACAGAGGATGTAATGTGAGGTGAAATATAACAGAAGTTGATCGTTGTTAAAGAGGCATTATTATTATTAATATTATTATTTATTATTATTATTATTATTATTATTAGTATTATTTCGTTTTACCCTCTTTGGCGTACGTTGAATCAATCATTGCTTTGTGTTTTGTTCTTATAAACTGTTTAATTCAGGCAGGACCGCATTTAAACTGGAAGTTGTTAATTCTACTCGGTCTTTTTCAGTTTCTTTTAACCATGTGGGTTCTGTCACTGTTGAAGTCGGCCAATACTCACATCCGTACAATGCGACAGGACGGATGGCTTTACTATAGATCTTTGACTTTAGGTTGTCCTTCATCCTTATATCGCAGGTGACTCCAGTTGTCGTTCGCCACTTCATCCTAGCAATAAATAAGCAATAAAACAATGTCCTGCCTATACCAAGCTATTCTGTTTTTTATGTATTTTATATTATATCAACATTATATTATTAGTTAGAATTAAGTTGTATTTGTATTATTCATTATGTATCAATTGTATAATCTGGTTAGATGGAAGAGAGGACTCAATGGCCCTAATCTTGTCAGACAAAATAAATCTATATTTTTAATGAAGATATCTCACATATGAACTTAAGCGTCGCACGAGAAACCTCGACTCACTCCTAGTGTAAGAGCTTGCATTGTGTCTCTGTAATGTGATATAGTACGGTGTGTGTGAAGCGTGCTTCGTTACAATACAGGTGTAGCCTGGGGCTAGACAAGACTTCCTACAGCTCTGTGCGACAGGCTGCATACATTATGGGTCTTTCTTTTTCTTACAATGGAGAACCAAGTTCTCTTTTTATTGTAGAGGATCCTGAAATAAAAGTTTTCTGCTGTATAAAAGTATAAAAGAGATCAATAATTCTACAACATGGACGCTCAGCACAGGGATTATAGCGAAATACTGGACCAGTTGTAACTAGAATATTGTACTCGCGACATTCATTCGTTTCTACGCCATTGTGGATGAGGTGATAATAATAATAATAATAATAATAATAATAATAATAATAATAACATACTAGCAGAACATACTATCGGCGAATACCAAGCCGGATTTAGAAAAGGGAGATCTTGTCCAGAGCAAATTTTCAATCTCAAAACAATCCTTAGAATCAGAACAATACGTAACCTCAACACAGTTTATCTTTCATTGATTTCAGAAAGGCTTATGATTCAATAGACAGACAGTCTGTATTCCTAACGCTAGCAGAATTAGGGATAGATAAAAATACCAGACAACTGGTTGAACAAACACTAACAAATATAACCTCAAGAGTTAAATTTCTAAACGACATTTCAGAACCCTTCCAAATCAAAACCGGAGTTAGACAAGGTGATGGGCTTTCACCACTTCTATTTAATTTGATATTAAACAAAATCATGAAGGAATGGGAACTTAAATTATGCGAAAGAAACATTGAAGGGGTCCATTTGGGGCAAGGAAAAGGAAGATTTGAGGTGAAATGTCTTGCCTTTGCTGATGACATAGCAATCATTTCAGAAAACAGATTTCAAGCACAAATAATGGTTGAAACCCTACATGAAATAGCAATAAAAACTGGTCTTCAGATTTCATATGAAAAAACCAAATATATTGAACACAGACACAATGGAGAAAAATATCTAACAACTCAACATGGACAGATCCAAAAAGTTGATAAATTTAAATATTTGGGAGAATGGATCCAGTCAAATGGACTTGATAACACATCCTGCAAGGAGAGATTAAGAAAGATGGAAAATGCCTATAAACTCACCCAACATAGATACAACAAACGATCAATTTCATTCCAGGCAAAAATCAGGCACTACACAACTGTAATTAAACCAGAGGTATTATACGGATCAGAATGTTTAACGTTGAACAAAAGAGGTGAACAAGAGGAACTGGAAAAGAAAGAAAGGAAAATACTGAGGAAAATTTTGGGTCCCCAAAAGAATAAAGATATTTGGATGAAGAGAAAAAATGAAGACCTTTACCGAAATGTGGAAAAAATTACAGACTCAATTAAAAGATGGAGACTACGATTTTATGGTCACCTTCATAGAATGGATAGCAGCAGGCTAACTAAGAAAATTTTTGACTACATCTCCAAATTTAAAAAACACCACTAGATGGCTGGAAGAGATACGGTGTGATCTGCAAAAACTGAAGATCACAAACAACATCATTTCTAATAGGGTGGAATTCCGGCGACTGATCACTACTGCAGTTTTTTCGATTCTGCAAGTTCCACATCAACCACGGAGAGTGTTATCAGCGGAACAGAGGCAGGCCATCAGCCAACGTATGAAGAAGTTTTGGGAAGAAAAGAAAAAACGAAACAATGTACCGTAGTCTTAGGTTCAAAGCGGTCTATAATTGGCCAAATTCTATATATATATAATAATAATAATAATAATAATAATAATAATAATAATAATAATGCTATTGGTTTTACGTCCCTTTTAACTACTGCGGCTTTCAGAGACGCCGGGGTTCCAGACATTTTGCCCCGAAGGAGATCTTTAACGTGCCAGTAAATCTAGTGACACGGCTCCCTAGCATTTGTGCACCCTCAAATGCCAGCTGACTGCGCCAGGATTCGATCCTGCAACCCTGGGAACAGCAGGCGAGAACGATACCGATGAGCCACACAGCCAGCCGTGGATGAGGTGAGATGAGTCCCAATGTGGAGAATAGTTTTACGGCCACATGTCTTTCCTGACTCCAAGAAGTTTTTTACAGTGAAAATATGTTCAACTCACTGGGATTGAAATTCGAGCCACGGCCATACGAGTGAAGCCACTATGCTGTCGCAAACATAAAATTATTACAATCCACTAAGCCTCGTGAGGACAATATTCGGTAATTGTACGAAATGAAAGGTAGTGACCCTTGGCCTAGAAACTAGGTAATATGAATGATAGCGTCATCACGTTGCAGTTGCGTGCTTGCTACCCTAATCTGTTGCAATGACCTAGGAGTTTAGGGTTGTGAATTATTATTATTATTATTAATAATTTCCTCAACATACATCCACCCCGCATCCGCCCCGCATCCGCCCCGCATCCACATGACTGTTACCTGCATCCACCTCGCATCCACATGACTGTTAACCGCATCCGCCCCGCATCCACATGACTGTTAACCGCATCCGCCCCGCATCCACATGACTGTTAACCGCATCCGCCCCGCATCCACATGACTGTTAACCGCATCCGCCCCACATCCACATGACTGTTAACCGCATCCGCCCCGTATCCGCATGACTGTTATCCGCAACCGTCCCGCATCCACATGACTGTTACCCGCATCCGCCCCGCATCCACATGACTGTTAACCGCATCCGCCCCGCATCCACATGACTGTTAACCGCATCCGCCCCGCATCCACATGACTGTTAACCGCATCCGTCCCGCATCCACATGACTGTTAACCGCATCCGCCCCGCATCCACATGACTGTTAACCGCATCCGTCCCGCATCCACATGACTGTTAACAGCATCCGTCCCGCATCCACATGACTGTTAACCGCATCCGTCCCGCATCCACATGACTGTTAACCGCATCCGTCCCGCATCCACATGACTGTTATCCACGTCTGTCCCGTATCCGCATGACTGTTATCCGCATCCGCCCCGCATCCGCCTCGCATCCGCCCCGCATCCGCCCCGCATCCGTCCCGCATCCACATGACTGTTATCCACGTCTGTCCCGTATCCGCATGACTGTTATCCGCATCCGCCCCACATCCACATGACTGTTATCCGCATCTGCCCCGCATCCGCCCTGCATCCGTCCCGCATCAACATGACTGTTATCCACGTCTGTCCCGCATCCACATGACTGTTAACCGCATCCGTCCCGCATCCGCACGACTGTTAACCGCATCTACTGACATTACAATGAAAATCCACAGCCTGCTTCCAGTCTCCAACCGGGTCAGGAATGGAATGAATGAAGCCCCCATCTAGCGGCGAGGATATGAACTGTGCCGGCTACCGAGGCCTGACGCACTCCTCTGGGGCAATGATTAAATGAATGACAGATTAAATGAAATAATAGGGGAGAGTGTTGCTGGAATGAAATTTTGACAGGGAAAACCGGAGTATCCGGAGAAAAACCTGTCTGCCTCCGTTTTGTCCAGCACAGATCTCACATGGAGTGACCGGGATTTGAACCACGGACCCAGTGGTGAGAGGCCGGTGTGCTGCCGCCTAAGCCACGGAGGCTTCACCTACTGACATTACAAAAATATTTTTTATTAGATAAAGCATAATTTACTAAAGCAACACCTTTAGACATTTGAGAAGAAAGTCGTTCCGTTAGACTTTGTATAGGCTATCATGTGCTATGTTTGAAATGAATGTTACACAGCCAGAATCGCAACCCTTTTCTGTTCGGAGTGATAATTTGCTTCATGACATAATTTGAATGAGATTAGCTTAAATCATCATCTTACATTTATCGTGAAAAAAAAAACATAACGAAATATATGTCATAAACTTCCGTGTCCTAGTAATCATATTCAACAAGTTCGGATTGTGTTCTAAACTATCCGCAACTTTACTCCAAACATTATCGGCAGCGTATCCGCTATCCACACAAACTATATCCGCATGGCGAAACATTTTGGGGATATCCGCATCCGCGCAGGGCTTTAGTTATAAGATACAATTTCAAACTCTGTGCCATGGAAGTTTAAGTTGTTAGATGAATGAATGATCCTGTGGTCTCCGAAGAGGCCGAGTGCAGGTCCTTCTAGTTGACGCCCGTGGCCGATCTGTGCGTCGTAATGAGGATGAAATGACGAGGAATACGGCACATATACCCAGTCCTCGAGCCACGGGAATTGATCCCAGGAGTTTAAAATACTTGATTCCTCGGCTGGGAATTGAACCCGGTGAACTTCGCCTAGCGTGCTAACCATTTAACCACGGAGCTGGACGGAGATGTTAGATAATAATAATATTTGACTGTATTTTCATTAAAAACTGTAATTGAGCAAGAGTTCAAAGTTCCTGATTATTTTTAGGGGGATTTTACAGAGCATATAAATGCATATTTGGGCCATTTTCATAGTTATTATCATATTCCATCAATATTAATGTTTAAAGGGCATATTTTGGTAATATTCTAGGGTTAGGTGGTGGACTAAACATATCGTATCCACTGGCGTCTGCTAGGTTTCTGTGCGTTAGCGGCGATAATAATTGAAGAACTAAACAATTATTGCAGACTATAAAAAATAAAAAATAAACTTTAACTAAACTTGGTAGTATTTTTAACTTAGGGCATTTTCTTTCTCTTTTACAGGAAATGCAATTTGTGGGGCAGTTTTTAACGCGAGAAAGGGTGAAGAAAATGCTGCTTTCCACGAGTTTCTTAAAACATTCTGCGATAAAGATTTGAGGGAAACATTTTAATCGTTGGCCTATTCATGAAATCAGCGTAGATTTTAACAATTGTGTATGTTCGAATGTAGAATTAATAATAAAATTAACATTTCACTACATTATATGTTTTGGCACGTATAAGAACCTATTTGAATTCAGTAGGCCGTCTTCATAATGGCAAAATAAATTAATCTCGGGATTTTCCCCCAACACAAAGTTCCTCCATTCTCTACTAGGAAGCGCTATAGTGTCAAGGTCCTTTGATATCTAACCTCCTTGACTTTCATATCCTTCCAAGGAATGACAAAATTCGTCATGCAAGCTGCCCTCTGGACGTCAAATAACAAAGCTTGCACCCGGCAAGCCAAACGATATAAAAAAGAGAACTTTATTTTAGAAAGCATGTAAATATATTTGGTCATTGTAAATTTCTATGATCATATTTCAGTATGTTTAAGGCATATTTGCCTGAATATTTCCCGTTTCTTGAGGTCCTAAACATCCGAACCTTAGGTATTTGGTTTACGTCCCTTTTAACTTATGCGGCTTTTAGAGACGTCAGGGTGCTGGAATTTTGTCCCGAAGGGGGATCTTTAACGTGCCAGTAAATTTACTGACACGTCTCCCTCACATTTGCGCACTCTTAAATGCCAGCTGACTCCGCCAGGATTTGATCCTGAAAACTTGACAACAGCAGGCGAGAGCGTTACCGCTGACCCACGCAGCCAGTCGGAGCCTGGTTCATTGAGATATAAAAAGATCTCTTACGAGGTTGGGATCTCATGTGAAGATATCCAGGAGCATGGTTAGATTAAGAGAAATCTCTTCCAACATCGGAGTTTCCACCCTAATCCGTCGCTGAAAACTGGAAAGGCGTGGACAAAAGAGAGAAAGGAACAACACCGTCTATGAATGAAGGAATAGTGAACTAATCTTAAAGCTAAAAGGAAACAATTGAAATGATGGGACGAAACAAAACAAGAAGAAGAATATAATAATCTGGTGAATCGATGACGATTTCATCCCAAATTCCAGAGTTGAACATATTTCTCCTTTAATCTTTGCTCCTACTTTAAATTTCTCTCTAATTTCTAATTTCCTTCATTGAAAAATGTGGGTGATGAGTAACGACCGGATTCCTTACTTCTAAATAAAACAACACTTCATGAAATGTGATTTGTTTCGCGGTTTTTAACGCGAGAAAGGGTGAAGAATATGCTGCTTTCCGCGAGTCTCTTGAAACATTCTGCGATATTCATGAATTCTGTAGTGGGCCTACCTAACATAAATGATACGCGAGTGCCTACAAATACGGATTTGTAGTTTTGTTACCAAGATCGTGCACATTACGAGCCAATATCAGAACAGTGGATCCTGCACCAGCGGGAAAACACTAGGACGACGACGTAGAAGAAGAAGAAGAAGAAGAAGAAGACGATTTGAATTTTTAGTCCATAATTTTTAAAAGTAACCCTCAAGACAGTGTTTATTCCTAGCTCTAGTTGATTGAGGGAGATCCTGACTGCCTGAAAATTCAAATACTCTCATCACTTTCCAGCTTATATCTTAATGTTTGGTTATTTACTATCAGGAAAGTGGGGATAAATCTCTTGTTGTTTCCAAGTTCCCGATATTCTAAATAAACAAAGTTAATTAAACAGGATAGAATGTGAAAATCACCCTTGAAATCCATGGTTTTATTGTATTTGATTACTTAACATATTTAAGGAGAGTGCTTAAAAGTGTGAAATTTTCGGTGATAATTTGAAAAAAGACGTATCATTATGTAAAATATTTACACTCTCATTGCAAGCAGATGCTCTACTAATAATTAGGCGTCAATGGTTAGCTTGGCGCAGTTTATGTCAAATTTTGATACACTTTAAACATAAATATATATTACAAATCTATTGTATGTTGTTGAAAACGTATAATGGCAATTCAGAAACCAACAAATCCGATCCCTAGTGATACGTTCGTAGCCATGCCTTACACCTTTCTGAATACCAGCTTATGTTTTATGCCCTTTGGCTGGAATAACTGCCGTCTGGTTTTTGTATAGATTGTACATTTGTATTCCAAATGTAGACAAATATATAAAACAGGTTATCCGATGAACTAACATGCATCACCCAAGGTGTTGGAAGACCCCAATTTTTTTTGTCGTGTAGCCTCCTCAGAGGCCGAGTGCAGGTCTTTCTATTCGACGCCCGTGGGCGACCTGCGCGTCGGGATGAGAGATGGAATGGATGAAGATGAATGAAACTGGGCAAGGATGTGGAAGGAATCGGCCGTGGCCTATCAGAAGGTACCGTCCCAGCATTTGCCTGGTGTTGAAAATGGGAAACCACGGAAAACCATTTCAAGGACGGACGACGGTGGGGCTCGAACCCACGCGTCTACCAAGTCAGCAGAGAGCTTGGTCCCATGACCTAACGCTGCGCTTTAGCCAACTGAGCCACTGCTGTCGGTACCCCAAATGAATCAACACGGATACAACAAACAATACATACCGCAGTAGTCATAAATAATTCTTCTTAATGCTGTTCTCATGTTGTGAAATGTTATTGATAACACGTGGACATCTCGTGACCACTTCCGCTCCGCTGGGAACTCCCGAGTTCCAAGAAGTGTCGCCACGTTATGAATGGCACGATTATTAACTGCATTGAGTATGGTCATGGTATACTTATGGATTTTTTTTCATTCATGAAATGTGAAAATTAATTTTTTTAAAGTTTAGATTCTTCTGCTTCATTGTGAAGCATCTGGATATATTAATATTATAATTATTATTACTATTATATGAAATTTACATAAAAATACTAAACCATCACCGTCAGACTCGTTGCGAGCCAAAGACACAGATGATAGCACTGGATCTCAAGTTGTTCAGAGCAACTCACTGAAGAGACGAAACCTTATGAACTATTGTATACTTGCAGTACCAAGGGGGACAGCCTCATATGGTTCCTCTTCAAGCCAAGGCTCTCCTTTGCATTCTCCCAGTCCTTACTGTTATTATATTTGTATTAATAATGTTGTTATTTGGCGGAAAAACAACTTGAAACCGTTGTTGGTTCAATAACTCCAGACAACATCGTCGAAATTATGCTAAGGAACCAGTACTGCTGAGACAAGGTCGCTTTCTTTGACGAAACGGTTCTCTGGCATAAGAAGAAAGAGGACGTCTTATATGATTTAAGTGATTGATACGTGACTATTATTCTTGGAAATATTGTCACTTGTATCTTTAAAAAAAGGTGATCTTCGGTAGTTGCATGTATCGACTTCTGGTGGAGGAATTGGAAACTATGCTACGGCCAGGCGACTGGATTAACTCAGGCTGTGCCTACTAGATGGCAGGTCAGTTCCTATTTGCACTGCTGGATCAATATCGATTGGTGTTCCCGTGGATCGAACTTATTGTCATTGCGAGGGAGTTGTATTTTGTTATAAAAAGGATTATTAACCAGGCTCCATGATGGAAGGTCACGAAAAGTAAAAGTTCCCGTAAATTGAGGGGAGGATTCGCCTTTTTAGGCATCCTAACCCTGGGGCTTATCAACGACATGAACAGTTATTTGCATACAGCTTGTTCGACATTTTAATTTATATGCAAATATTACCTCAAAATTATCTTCTGTCAGATACGAAAATGCCAACCAAAGTTCGACAACCGTGCCTCAGGGATATTTTATTATGGCTTAACATATCAAAATTGGACTTATGTGGGATGTGACCTGTCTACGGTAACGTGTGTAAAATATCTTCTTGTAATATGTAGGCCTAACTTACTTGAGGTTATTTCCCTTTTCATCTTTGAAGACTCCCAAACTGTTCTGCTTTGAAGAACGTCTGTCATCTTTTATCTAATATCGAGCATATTTCTTTAACTATTTTAATTAATTTATTTTTCCTCTTGCTCTATATATATAATAGTGTGCCTAATAGAGGTCTGTTTTAAATAGTCTTGCACTTGACGATTAGGTATTCTTGGCTGGGACAAGTTTTATTCCTTGCCTACTGATAGTCAGCTGATCATGCTGGGGCACATGTTTGATGGAACTTTCATCTACGTACGTATTTGGTATCTTTCCTTATTTTGACTGTGATCTAAATTATTAATTATGCAGGGTTTAACTTCTACGTTCGCACGATCCTTCGTTTTTTTAGTATTTATCTGATATTTGTTAATCTTTATCCTTCTGGCCTACTGTTTATTTGTTTTCGGGGACATGTTTTTAAAATGTAATTGTTTTATGTAAATTATATGTGAATGTCCTTGAAGAAGATTGCGTTTTATTTATATTAACATTAGTTTATTTTAATTAGTTTCTCCTCACCTATTGTTTAATTATGAAACCTCTGAGGTTATCTTAGCACGTCTTCCACGAAATCTTGTTTTATTGGTAGCACTGTACGATACTTCACTTCTCTAACATAACCTTACATATATGTAAACATTACCTTGTAAATAATTGCTCAACTGCTCATTGGTAGCAGAGCTCGTCGATTCATATTTCATATTAAACATATTAAGGGTGGGGGCTGCTCAGTGATTAAGGCTGCGATCTACGTATTGCGTAAGAATACAGAAGAGAGAAGGTGTTCGAAGAGCATAGAAATCGATACCATCCTGAACAAATACGAAAGTGGTCCCGGGATGGATTTTATCAAGAGGATTGGGTGTGGTTTTTAGTGGGTAAGAATCTCCACGCTTGAGGAATGCGCACCCTTCTCAAAAGTCTTATGCAAAATTTTCCAATTCCCTCGTAAAAATAAATAAAAATGTTTAAAAAAAATTAAAAATCGTCTTTCAAAGCAAATATTTGTATCAGCGTTACGCTCGGGAATGGTAACATCTATGCTATCACCAAGTTTGTTGTGATGAAGGACAAATGGTAAGGTTACATTGTTAGTAACTTATTTAAGTTGACGCGAACTATAGATCACCATGTTTGTAGTACGGGTGACAAATGGTAAGGTTACATTGTTAGTAACTTATTTATGGTGACGCGGACTATAGATCACCATGTTTGTAGTAATGGGGGACAAATGGTAAGGTTACATTGTTACTAACTTACTTAAGATGACGCGGACTATAGATCACCATGTTTGTAGTGAAGGGGGACAAGTGGTACGGTAACATTTTTAGTAAATTATTTAAGGTAACGTGGGGTACAAATGGTAAGGTAACATTGTTAGTACCTTATTTAAGGTGATGCGGGCTATAATTATTTGGGTAGAAATTGGTATATCGGTGACACGGGACTTGGAATAATACTGTGTGGTACAGTCTCGGAAAGATTTGGAAGGAGATGTAAAAACCAGGGGTAAACCGCACTCAGGATGGCCACTGTCGAACCGCTGCAACTCCCTATTTTGGTCCTACCCACTGCTCAGATGAGGACATTGTTTGTTAAATGCAGTATGTCCACCTGTTGGCGAGTAACCTCATTACGCTAGCGATAATTTGCCCCGGGGAATCCCACCTGTCTCGTGTGCGCCATGTCATCAGAAATTAGCCGCTGTTTCACCTGTTTTACAGTGGCACATGCGGGGAGTTCAATTGACTTAGCGGCAATCTCCTCACCTGAACGAGTCAGTGTCGTGTTTAATGGAGCCTCTGTGAGAGGCTGCTAGATAATATAAATGGGCTGTGTGTTTTTAAAGTTCATGAAGCTATCTCCGATGATATACTTTAAAATGCTTCTCTTCTATGTATATCTACCCCTTATTATTATCGTTTCCAATGGGGTCGGGGATGAGATGCAATGAATGTCTATATGTGGCGGATAGTTTTTACGGCCAGATGCCCTTCTTGACGACATCCTCATGAGAGGAATTAATGAAAGATTAAATTAATGAAGATGAATAAGTCTGTGCAACGTTGTGGAAAGAAGCGGCCGGTGTCTCTCAGAAGGTACCATCCCAGCATTTACCACGAGTTGAAAATGGGAGACCATGGAAAACCATTTCAAGGACGACCGACGGTGGGGCTTGAACTCATGTCTACCGAGTCCGTAGAGAGCAAGGCCCCATGGTTTAGCGCTGCGCGTTAGCGAATGTAACTACCGCTGTCGGTTTTCACTCTCAACAACAAAAGCAATCAAATTTGGACCTCAGAGGAGACAGCTAAAAGTGTTATCCACTACACCACAAGGTGGTCTATGTTATATGCAAGAGAGTAGTAGAATAGTCTACTTTTTCATTATCATCTATACCATTAGAACATATGACCTCATGTTGTGCCCTTAAAAACATCAAACATGGCCACGAACAAAAAGCTCATAACAGGATGGGACAGATATAACGATGCCCCTGGGGAATACGTAGAAAAATAGACAACTAATTCCTCTTTCTGCCCTCATCCTTAGTATCATGCTACACTGAGAAATATTTAATCATGGATATTATTATTATTATTATTATTATTATTATTATTATTATTATTATTATTATTATTTAAGGTGATGCGGGATTGCACTGGCGCAAGTGCAGAGGCGGGGGGCTTTGCGCGTGGCATCTGCATATCGCACGGTCTCTGAAGAAGCAGTTCTCGTTATTGCCGGGATTATTCCGATTTTCTTTCTTGCGAAAGAACGCAAGAACATTTACTTGAGGAAATCTGATATGGGTTTACAAAATGCAAGACGATCGGCAAGAGTACAAACCTTTCAAAATTGGCAGATCAAATGGGAGCAAGGAGACCAAAGCCAATGGACTAAGAGAATGATCCCTCAGGTGTAGGTTTGGACAGAGAGGAAACATGGTGAGGTTGGTTACTATCTCACTCAGTTCTTGACTGGTCATGGGTACTTCTGTTCCTATCTTAAGAAGATGGGGAAGGTGGATTGATCAGATTGCATCTACTGTATCAACGAATTAGATAATGCTAATCACACCTTCTTCTCTTGTGGACGGTTGGTCCAAAATAGGCAGTCTCTTCAAGATCACATTGATGTAGAGATATCCCCGGACAATATTGTTGCAGTGATGCTACAAAATGAGGAAAACTGGAAACTGGTAGCAAGCTTTGTTGAAGATATCCTCCGAACAAAGAAGACGGATCTGGATCGCCACTGAAGATGATTCATTACGGAAGAGTGCCCTACAGGCAAATATAAAATGACTCGAGCCTGAAGTAATGTGCTAAACGGTTCCAGGCTAGTGTTCAGAAGTAACGGGGGAGTTTTAGTCGGTAGTCTGCTACTCAGGAGCAGCAGCCCGACACTCTGTGCGTCAATGCATTTCTTCCCCTAAAAAAAATATATATTATTATTATTATTACATATTTATTCGTTACGGCCAACTATGGACCAGGTTTGACTGTTTTTACATTATTTGTTGTCTTCACTCTCTGCCAATATCTCTTCATCCACTCTCCCACTTCCTTCTTCTGTTCCTCCGTTTAAGATCTTCCTTTCCTCACTGACAACTCCCCTGTGTCCTGGAAACCTGCAAACTAATACTTTTTTTAATTATAAGTTTATTTTTAGTACCTCGTATAAATCGCTCTCTGTCCATTATGTCTTCTTTTTTCATCCCCAATCTCACTTCCAGAAAACATTTCGCCTCCGTCTTCCTCTTTCTGAAGAATTCAAAAATCCTCTGGTACTGTTCATCCTCACCAAGTGTCCATAAAACTGTATTCTCCTTTTACACATTATTATCGTTTCGGTCTAGGGACCACGAGCCAATTTCAATGCTTTGTCCTTTGCTGTTCCTTCTTGTTCCTCCAATTTTCCTTCATCATCTCACTATGTTTCCTCTTCCTTTCCTCGGACCATTTCGAGCCGGTCTTCTTTCCCTTCTTCCCTTGGAATCTTTAAATTTTTAGCACTTTTTGCCTAAAATATCTCTCTGTGGCGTATCTTCTTCTCTGATGTTTCTTTCCAAATCCTTCTTTACGTCTTGTACCCAGGTTGTTGTTGACTTCTTGTTCCACAGGAATGTTAACCTACTGTCATCCATCATGTAGCAATCTCCTCTTCCGTATTGTTTCTGATATGTTTTCTATTTTTCGATATATTTCATCATTACTTCTTAATTAACAGAATTCTGCAGTTTTTAAAGGACCAAGTATTTTAATTATAATTCTTCTTTCTACTACTTCTCATTTATCCATTATTATTATTATTATTATTATTCTGGCGCAGGCTGTTGGCATTTCAGGGTACACAAATGTGAAGAAGCCGTGTCAATCTATTAATTGGCACGTTAAGGATCCCCTTGGGGGGAAAATTCCAGCACCCCGGCATTTCTAAAAGCTTTAGTAGTTAAAAGGGACGTTATATCAATAAGCTTATTATTATTATTATCATTATTTTTATTATTATTAGGTAACATTTAAATTAACTCATTCAAATGGCCAATTTTTTAGAGACTTGGTAACCATACAGGCCTACATCAATCGCGCTTTTAACACTCTCGAAGTAATTTGAATTTAGTAACATTGTGGGGATCTCTGGTTGACAATAACATTTTATATTGGTGGCACTGATTTTTAAATGTTTAAAATGACACACTAAGGCAGAAGAAGGAAGAATATAAATTTAGAACGATTTTTAGTAATTTTAGGGACTTTAAATCCAACGCTAACAGTTGGCACGATATCGTGACCGATAATAGTAAGTATGGTGTTCTTATAGCAACATATAGATGCATCTGTTGTTGTTTGAGTCTTCAGTATTTTGACTGGTTTGATGCAGCTCTCCATGCCTCCCTGTCCTGAGCTAATCGTTTCATCTCTACATAGCTACCACACCCTACATCCGAGGCAATCTGTTTAACATATTCTAACCTTGGTCTACCCCTACAGTTCTTGTCCTCGACCCTTCCTTCCATAACTAAGCTTGCTATTCCTGGGTGTCTTAGTATGTGTCCTACCAACCTATCTCTTCTCTTCATTAGCAGTCGCCAGAAACATCTCTCCTCTCCCACTCGTCTTAATACCTCTTTGTTTGTAACACTATCTACCCATCTGATCTTCATCATTCTCCTGTAGCACCACATTTCAAATGCTTCAATTCTCCTCTTTTCTGCTGCACCAATAGTCCAAGTTTCACTTCCATAGAGCGCCACGCTCCAGACAAAGGCTTTCAAAAATGACTTCCTAATACCTAAATCTATATTCGATGTCAGCAGATTCCTTTTTTGTAGAAATGCTTTTCTTGCCTGAGCCAACCTACTTTTTATATCCTCTTTGCTTCGTCCATCACTGGTTATTCTGCTTCCTAAGTAACAGAAGTCTCCTACTTCCTTCAGCTTTTCACCTGCCAATTTGATCTCCATAGAGGTTTCTGATTTATTTCGGCTGCATTCCAGTATTTTTGTTTTACATTTATTAATTTTCATCATGAATTCTTTCCGTAAGACGGAGTCCATACCATTCAAAAACTCATTCAAATCCTCAGGCTTGTTGGCCAAGATGACGATGTCATCAGCAAATCTCAGAGTTGAAATTATTTCTCCTTGAATCTTCACTCCCACTTTAAATTTTTCTCTAATTTCCTTCATTGCTTGTTCAATGTAAAGATTGAAAAGTATGGGTGATAAGTTGCAGCCTTGCCTTACACCTTTCTGAATACCAGCTTCTCTCTCATGTCCTTCAACTCGAATGACTGCTGTCTGGTTTCTGTATAGATTGTATATCACCCTCCTATCCCTGTACTTTATTCCAATCGATTTCAAAATGTCAAACAATTTAGTCCAATCAACGTTATCAAAAGCCTTTTCTAAGTCTACAAAAGCCATGAACGTTCTCTTATCTTTCCTTATTCTACCTTCCAAAATCAGCCTAAGACTTAGTACAGCTTCCCTTGTTCCTACATTTCTCCTGAAACCAAACTGGTTTCCCAACTCCGTTTCTATCTGGCTCTCAATCCTCTTGTAAATTATTCTAGACAGGATCTTTGAAGCATGAGTAATCAAGCTGATTGTACGGTAATCTTCACATCTGTCAGCTCCCACTTTCTTTGGTATAGGGATGATTATATTCTTCTTGAAATCAGGGGGTACCTCACCTGTCTCATAAATCCTACACACCAAGTGAAATAACCTGATCAGACCTTCCTCTCCTATGCAGCGTAGCAACTCAATCGGTATATCATCTATGCCTGGTGCTTTGTTCCTGCTTAAGTCTTCCAAAACTCTATCAAATTCTGATCTCAATATTAAATCTCCTTTCGCATCCTCATCAATTTCCTCCTCCCTTTCCAATACATGATTCTCAATCTCCTTTCCCTTATACAAACTCTCTATGTAAGCTTTCCATCTCTCAACCTTTTCTTCCCTATCTGTTAGAGGCTTTCCATTTGTGTCCTTAATATTACAGCACTTAGTCTTCTTTCCCCCAAAAGTATTCTTAATCCTTCGATAAGCTGTGTCTACTTTTCCTAATTTCAGACAATTTTCTATACCAGCACATTTCTCTTTCAACCATTCTTCTTTCGCTTCCTTGCACTTCTTGTTAACCTCATTTCTCAGACGTCTGTATTCTGCTGAACTAGAATGCATAGAACACTTGTTGCCATGGTAACCACTGGATATCCGTTTCGGCTTTTTGACCGCGCCAATCGTAGATATTATCACCTCCTGGTGTAGTAGCCAGTATTCTTGGCAGTCACCCCAGTGGTCCAGCTCTCCCAAAATAAGATATGTTTGGTCTGAGGGCTGGAACGGGCTACACTCAGCCTCGTGAGGAAAACTGAGAAGAGGTGGGTTCAATTCCCACCTCAGCCATCTTTTAAGTGGTTTTCCGTGGTTTCCCCACTTCTCCTCCAGGAAAATGCCGGCATGGTTCCTAACTTAAGGTCATGGCCACCTCCTACACAATCCTACCTCAATTACAAATGCACATACTGATACAGACATCACACTGACACAGATTATCGGACAAATTACACACCAGAGTACACAGGGCTACATGATGACGATGTCGCAAAGCCCCTACATTAATCAACAACAAGAACAATCGTAGATGGACCTTCAGCTCTTAAAAAATTGAGCTAAAACGTGGTGCTTCAGCCCATGAAGTGCCTAAGCTTACCAAATGATCGCTGCCCAGCCATTTGGCCTGCGCGTGGTCAGCATGTCTGATCCCGATCTCCGTGACTGGACCGCTGCTTCACTGTCAGACAGCTACTCTATTGTCCTCACGAGGCTAGGTTCGCCCCGTTCCAGCCAGCCCCCACGTCAGTTTCTAAATTCCCCGACAAAGCCGGGAATCAAACCCGAGGTCTCCGGGTGCAAAGCAAGCGCGCTAGCCCTACACCATTGGGCAGAGCTATAAAGCAGCACTGTCCAAAGTCGAGTCGCACTGTGCAGATAGTGTGTGTCTCGGAATAGCAGGTGTGCATCCCCTCTCTCTCCATACGTCCTTACTTCCTCTCCCCTCCGCGCGGTGTCCTCGTTCAAGAAACGTGTACAGGTCAAATCGTAGGTGACGAATGTATTTTGTATAATGAGCACGCATTGTTGTCTACCGTGACCGACCAGGCACCACACCTACCAAGATTCTGCACTGTGCATTCACAGGTGTGCAGCTGTGCGACTTTGCACAGTGTGAGGCACTCAGAACGCTGCTGCTCTAAAGTATATCCATGTTAAAAGCCGACCTGGGGTATTCAGTTCCCAAATATCTTGGGCTAGTACTGTTAACAGTGTTTTGGAAGGTTTTGCTGCGATAAATCCTACCCCAATGTATCAAGTGAGAGATACAGAGTCCCTTAGAGACCACGTACAGCTGGGAGATGCTTGCTCGAGTGGAAACACATACAAGAAACATCTTGACGGTTCAATTAACATTCGACCTCCCGTTCGTTGTTGTTTATTTAGGAAGTGATCGTTTCTTGCTGTCTCACCTCTACCAGCCTACAATTCCATTCCGACTGCGAACCACTCGGTTGGATACTGTACAGTACAGTGCGCCTTACTTTCCACATACTGAGTAGTGCCTGATTACAGAGTCCTGCCAAATTTTTGTTTTTGAAAAATACAACAGAAGTCTTCACTAATTTTATGTTATTTGGTGTGCTTATATTGAAAATCACCTCAATTGTTTTCCATCACGTCAAGTTAAAAAAAAATGATATCGATAGTTTTGCTAAAATCGAGAGCAAAATAAACTTCCCTTGTGGTTAATCTCTTCAGACCCAAGAAAAAAAATTGTAGCTAAGATTTTCTGGATCTGTCTTTATTTCTTAATAAATAAATGCAAAAAACACACATATTTTAAATCACAGGACACATTTTTAATAAACTATTAAAATTAAACACTACAGTTGCCGATTGGGATAGTTACGAGCACCAAGTCGTGGCCATAGGGCCTGAATATCTGTTGTTGTTGTTGTTGTTGTTTGAGTATTCGGTCTTTTGACTAGTTTGTTGCAGCTTTCCATGCCTCACTGTCCTGAGCAAATCGTTTCATATGTACATAGCTACCACACCCTACATCCGAGGTAATCTGTTTAACATAATTATTCTAACCTTGGTCTAACCCTACAGTTCCTGTCCTTGACCCTTCCTTCCACAACTAAACTTGCTATTCCTGGGTGTCTTAGAATGTGTCCAACCAATCTATCCCTTCTCTTCATTAGCAGTCGCCAAAAACATCTCTCCTCTCCAACTCGTCTTAATACCTCTTCATTTGTTACCCTATCTACCCATCTGATCTTCATCATTCTCCTGTAACACCACATTTCAAACGCTTCACTTCTACTCTTTTCTGCTGCACCAATAGTTCAAGTTTCACTTCCATAAAGTGCCACGCTCCAGACAAAGGCTTTCTAAAAAGACTCCTAATACCTACATCTATATTCGATGTCAACAGATTCCTTTTTGGTAGAAATGTTTTCCATGCCTGAGCCAACCTACTTTTTATATCCTCTTTGCTTCGTCCATCACTGGTTATCTTGCTTCCTAAGTAACATACGTCTTCTACTTCCTTTAGCTTTTCACCGGCCAATTCGACTATCTACGGACTGAAATGGTTCTCCATGGTTTGTCGTTTTGAAATACAGGATAAACTGGGATGCTATATTCTAGCAATACCAGTCCGCATCTCTCCAACTTGTTCCGCAGTTTAATTCCTCTCCACTCTCAATAACTCCCTGATATGCTAAGTGGCGGGAGGACATCCGGCCGTAAACAACACCCACCAACATAAGACTCATCTCTCTTCTCCCACCAACCCAATAGAAATGGGAATAATAAGGAAGAGAATAACAATTTATAATTCACATAATACCAACTGTTGCCGCGAAAAAAGTATAAAATAGTGGAAGTCCACATATGTGTACTCTGGGTCTGAAGAGGGCTTTTTACATCAAATTATGGTGCAGTTTCTAGAAGAAACTAACATAACATAGACGATTGACCAAGAGGACCAATGAACGTTTGAAACAAATTCCAACCCTTGAGAACTGGCGTGAAAAAATATAACACGAGGACTGGTGTTGACCCATAGTGTGTCACTCCCATCTTGTCGTCGTCGTACGGATTATAATGAAGTAATTTTACACCTGGAGTCTTCCTATGAACTATTCCCAATGTAAAATGAGGTTTATTTATTTTTTACAGATTTAACATGGAGAAAGATGATAATAATTCTCGTAACAGTATAATTGGCCTTGGTAATGGCCGTAAAACAGTCATCTCAATTTTTCTGACCAAGGTGTCCCTAGACCCTGAACATGGATCAACATGAACGTGAGCTATGTGATTGTGCTGCATGAAAATGGGTGGATTTCGTCCCTATTTTTTTTACAAATTGTCCCGACTAACGTAAGCCGATAATTGTCAAGCAAGGACTGGCGCCATGGGTAAATCTGACCCGACTGTAAATGATATAGAAATAACTTGAGTGCTCACAAGGTAAAATACATGTTACTTTTGCAGGGTGAATTTCAAGGCTAGGTAGGAAGATACTGTAAGCGACAAGAAATGAGGGCTGACCAAAACGAAAATATAGAGCATAATTTAAGTCTCGAGTGAAAAATACCCATGCGCCAGGTCTTGCGGGTTAAGCTGAGCAAAAAAAAAAAAAAAGTAAAACACACAAAGTGACTATTTAAATACGTAGTCTTTTTCCTTTGAAACTTATTCTTGACGTTCTTCTATTTGGCTATGTTCAATCTCAGGTAAATAATCATTAAACTCCAAACACAATTGAATTGAATTTTGTTAAGAAAACGTGACATGATAGAACTTAATAATTAGTGTTTTCGAAATCAGCACCGAATAATACATAAACTTCAGATATCACTTCCCTTGTATTTTTAGCCTATTTTCAATTTTGAAAAAAAAAAAAAAGGCTTATGAGATCACCTTTTGTCCGTGTGTGTGTGTGTGTGTGTGTGTGGTGTGTGTGTGTGTGCCCCTAATAACTTTTAAACGGCTGGAGCGATTTCAATGAAACTCGGTTAGTTCATAGCACTATACCCGACGACCCCGATCGTGCCCTTCAAATTTTGTTACGTCTCACCAATCCAACATGGTGGCTGTGCGAAATATTTCACCAGCATTCAATATCTCCGAAACTATTTCCGATATCACCCTGGGATTTTTTACGGTGATAAAGGAAACTACTAAAAGTTCACCTATGTGACTTTTGAAAAACTAGTAACTACAAAATCAACATGGCAGCCATGCAAATTTGCGATTTTAAATAGACGTTTCTCGCGATTTAAACAACCAAACGCAATAAAACTTGGTACAGTATAATATTTATACACATTGTAATGCACCGACATCTAACTTCGTTCAATTGTTTACATAACCACAAGATGGCGGATGTGCGAATAATTTCACCGGCATTCTATATCGCTGAAACTATTAACGGCTTCACCCTGAAATTTTGTACGGAGATAAAGGGCACTACTAGAAGTTCACCTATAAGACTTTTAAAAAGCGGTTAACTACAAAACGAACATGGCGGCCAAGCGGATTTGAAAATTTTAAATAGACCTTTCTCGCGATTTAATGTTCCAAACGAAATGAAATCTGGTACAGGAAATGTTTATACACATTGTAAAGCACTGGCATCTAATTTAGTTCAATTGTTTACATCACCTCAAGATGGCGGCTGTGCGAATTTTAAAATTAAGTTGTTATTTCTTGTGTCGTAATCATGCGATCGAAGTGAAAGTTTGAATAATGAACCTACGTAATAATTTTCCTATAGTGGTACATGACTCTATGGCCTATACATTTAACAATCCAACATGGCGACCATTCGAAATATTTAGACGGCTCTGAATATCTACGAATCTATTGTAGCAATCAAACTGAATTTTTGTATGTTCATAGGGGCTATGAACATAAGTTCACATATAGGACTTTAAATAACCTGGTGATCACAAATCCAACTCGGCGGCGACGCGAAGTTTAAATATTCACTTGGTCTTTTCTCGCAATTTAACCATCCGAGTGCAGTGAAACATGGTACAGTAAATCCTTAAACGAATGTTAATCCACTGGCATATAATTTATTTCAATTGTTTCCATAACCACAAGATGGCAGCTGTGCGAAATTATAAAATCCCGTTTTTACTTCTTGTGTCCTAATCATGCGATTGAAGTTTGAATGCTACACGTACACAATAATCTTCATGTAACAGTACATAACTCTAGGACCTACATATATAAAATCCAACATGGAGACCATCCGAAATATTTAGTCGGTTCTCAATATCTACGAATCTATTACAGCAATCAAACTGAAATGTTGTATGTTGATAGTGGCAATTAACATAAATAGGATATATGAAAATAGGCTGTATAGTTCTTCACGGAACTACTTGTTTCATCGTAGGTCTAAGTTATTATAATTTGTCGAATAATCGGTTAATCGGTTGGTCGAATTGCTGATAAAATGTTTTGTCGATTAGTTCCTTTTGAATGATATTTATTTATGAGGAACTATTAGGCTCAATGGGGAAGAGGTTTACTCCCATCTGACCTTCTGGATTCACCCCTGCTTCCAACAAATCGTCCACTGGACATATTGCTTTATTACATCAATCGATGTAATTTTCTGGTAATTAAATATATATTGTTGTGGGGAGCGTGATGGCGCAGTGGATTAGCTGCTCGTTTTCACCCAGATGGCCGGGGTTCGAATCCCGGTGACAGCGGGGTGGAATTTTCGCCTTAAAAATCACGTGGCGTCAGGAAGGGCATCCGGCCAGAACCAAAATGAGCCTGGTTGGTTCCGGTGACCCCCAATTAATTGGGAAAAGCATAAGAAAGTTTTTTAGGTAGATTTCATTAGATGATGATGATAATTGTTGCTTTAAGGGGCCTAACATCTAGGCTATCGGCCCCTGATGGTTTGGGTGATCGTGAAGAAGAAAATGAAATGCAAACTTAAAACTAAAACTAACTACCAACCTACATACTAGAAGAAGAAATGGTAAACTAAAGGAGAATAAGGCAAATAAAGGACAGGAGGAAAAGAAATGCCCTCAACCCTCGAAGAATGCGGATTGAGGGACTTGGAAGGAAGGAGAGCCATGAAAGGCAGATAGGAAAGTGAAGGTAAGGGACAAAAGAAAAAAAACGGACCCAGCTCTGGAATCCCTCGGGGTCGCCAACTCCCGAACTCACCAGCCGTGAGCCCCTGAGGGTGTAGCATTATCTAGGGTGCACCAAAAGTGGTGGGGCTACATACACCCTGCCTCCATAAGGACCTTGAGCACAAGGCAGAAGGTAAAAGGAAAAGAAAAAGAAGGCTGACCCCTCACAGAATGAGGGTATCAGGAAATATGAGACAAGGGCCAATTAAGGCGGGAAAGTGAAAGACTCCCTAGGCCTCAGATAACCTAATACCGTCGGGGTCGGAAGAGAACAAGAGTTGACCAAGTGAGGTCGATAGGAAGGAAGACAGAGAGGAGCCCGGCACAAGTAAGTGGAAGCAATGCCGGACTCAGCTGGGGTCCCGTGGTCGCCAACCCACGTCCCACTAGATGTGAGCCCCTGAGGGGGATTTCATTAGAAAGCTAACTATTGCAATGGGTACCATGTTTCGACTTCCGGAAAATTTCGACATATCTTCGCGTTTCACATCCCCCAGACCCCAAAACCACCGTCAGTTCAAAAGTTTATATACTGTATAATTTATGTAAGTATATATGTATATCAGTTTCTTGTGGACACGATAACTGCCGTAATTTTTCACCAATCACTTTGATTTTTTTTTTCCGAATATGTATACCTACAAAATCTCGGTCGAGTTCGTTACTGGGCTAAATCGGTCGAAGGGGGTGAAAATGGGGGGCTTTTTTCGAAAAAGTGAAATATTGCTATAACTCTCATAATATGTGCAATATCGAATCCGTTCAATGTTCATACTATGTGTCGGATAATGCCCAAAAATGTATGTTTGAAGAGTTTTTTTATAGCTCCAACTATTAACCAAAGGGGTGGGAAAAAGTGGGTTTTTCGGGAAACATTAATCATATCTCTCTTAATAGGCACAATATCAAAACCGTACAAAATGGACAATATTCCCCTAATAATTACCTAAAACTTTTGTCTGAAAGGATTTTTGATATGACCCACCATTACGCCAAGGGTTGAGAAAAATGATTTCGGAATTATAAGAAAATGCCAAGAGCTATCAGAGGTTGCCATGACAACACTACTAAATTGATGAGGGATGAGCCATCAGGCGTTGCCATGACAACGCACTTGCACGAGATCAGATTCAGTATTTCCATCTGACTAAGTGTGAAGCGGCTTCGGTGACGTAACTGGTAGCATGCTGAACCTCTATGCCCAAGGTCGCGGGTTCAAAGCCGGCCGAAGTCGTCGGATTTTCTAAGAGCGCTAAAAATCCGTCAGTATGCTTTCCTTTGGAGGGGAAGTTCCAACGTTCTTTGAGAGTTGCTGGTTGCGGTGGCATCTAGTAGCCAAGTTCACAGCCAGGTGTCGTTGACGGCCCAAGGTCGCGGGTTCAAAGCCGGCCGAAGTCGTCGGATTTTCTAAGAGCGCTAAAAATCCGTCAGTATGCTTTCCTTTGGAGGGGAAGTTCCAACGTTCGTTGCGAGTTGCTGGTTGCGGTGGCATCTAGTAGCCAAGTTCACAGCCAGGTGTCGTTGACGGTAGTATCTGGTAGCAACATTAGGAACTACTGCTTGAAATTGGCCGTCTGCAGTCCTTACCTGAATTACAGACTAATACAGCCATCACAATTCACACCATTTTTCAGACAGATTCTACAGTCACCCAAAGTACACGGGGTTACATGACCGCGTTGTCGCAGCCCCTAAACTGAGGAACCAACCAAAATCTCTGCGGGAGATATAATTTTGCGTGAAGAAGTATCAGACCGTTACATAGTTACACATCAGTGTCGAAACCTTGCATAAGGACAGTGTGACCACAAGTATAAAAATTGACCCCAAATGACAAGAAGGTTACCGTCCCCATAAGACAATAAAATTTTTAAAATATGCATAAAAGGACGAAAAACAAAGTTAATTAAGCTCCAATTATAAAATACTTTCTCGCAATAAATGAGGTCTGATCCTTCTACGAAAACCTGCATATTCTGCCTATTTTTGCCTATCCCCAAGTTTGTCCGGTGAAATCTACCTCCGCATTCCGGCGTGCCGAGAGGACTTTTTTTAAATGGATATTGTTGTATAAAGGGGCGGTGGGCGAGGTTTATCGTGTCGGACTACCAACCCTAAGCTTGCAGGTTCGTTCCTGGCCGTGTTAAGTGATTTTTGAAATGAACAAATATCACGATATGCATGTCATACGTTGTTGGCATGACAAAGAACCCATTTGAATTCAGTAGACCGTGTTCATAATGGCAAAATTAATCTCGGATTTTCTGCCAACCCAAAGTACCTCCATTCTCTACTAGAAAGCACTATAGTGTTAAGGAGCTTAGATATCTAACGTCCTTGACTTTCATAGCGCTCCAAGGAACGTCGAAATTCGACATTTAAGCTATCCTCTGGGTGTCAAATAACAAAGCTTGCAGCCGGCTTGTTATCGAAACATTCAAATATTCCAACACGTTTTTTATTTGAATAAGCCATTATTCAAACTACTCGAATTTTTCGAAAAATCGAATTGCAAATTGGGGAATATTCGAAGTAGGCTGATGGTATGTCACAAGGCTTCAAGGTCAAGCCACGTTAGCAGTCACTCGTCGTCTGCCTTGCTGTCAACATCGCGGATTAATGCTTGCATGCAATCGTCTTGAGTTCGGCGCAGTTATGTGAGGGGTGTGTCTGCCACTCATATTGTACCACGAGCTGGAAGTCCCACCACATACCTTCCGTACTCTAGTTGAATGTCCGAATGATACGATATGTTAAGTAACAGCAAAGATCCAATGAGAAGTAATTTCAACACTGAGATTTGCTGTTGACATCGTCATCTTAGCCGACACACCAGAGGATTTGAATGAGCTTTTAAATGGTATGGATTCCGTCTTGAGGAAAGAATTCATGATGGTTGGTTGGTTCCTCAGTTTAGGAGCTGCGACAACGCGGTCATGTAGCCCGTGTACTTAGGGTGTGTGTAGAATCTGTCTGATAACCGGTGTTAATTGTGATGGCTGTATTAGTGTGTGTTATCTGTTTTTAATTCAAGTAAGGAGTGCCGACATTGAATTTTCAAGTTGTTCCAACTTTTGCTATCAAATGCCACCGTCAACGACAACTAGTTCTGAACTTGGTTACTAGATGCCACCGCAGTTGGCTCCTGGCGACTAACGTTGGAAACAAAGAGTATTAGTCAAATCTAACCTATAAGTAAGCTTCACCCAAGTGAAATTAGTGGAAAGTTCTTTTACATGAGACTGCCGCGCCGGCTTTACTTCCCCTCCGAAGGAAGGCATACTGAGGGATTTAACGCTCTTAAAAAATCCGACGACTTCGGCCGGGTTTGAACCCGTGACCTTGGGCATAGAAACTCAGCATGCTAGCAACTACGGCACAGAAGCCGCCAAATTCATGATGAAAATCTATACAAAACAAAAACAAGATGTTCAGTAAAGAACATATATCCTACTTTCTCCTAAATGCATGGGTATTGTTATAACTCTTTGTCCTTTTCAAGGAGTATAATTGAATGTTGGTTGTAGTAGCTTATTGAAATACAACGTGCTATAGGGATATTAAACATGAATATGAGGTGCCCTTTGCTAGTGCTACCTCTGTAAAAAAAATCATTCAATTCGGTTTCACCGAGTTTGAATTGATCTGGGGAATGGTTTTGCACTCTTACATGGCCGCTATTTGCAAACTATTGAGCTGATGACCTTGTAGTCAGTCATAAGATGCTTTCCACAAAAAGGCATGTTGCTGCAAAATCCGGTAGAGATCAAATTATTAGGATGGTCGAAATTTGATTTAAGCTTTTAACATTTGGGTGGCCGTCATTCCGTTTCCGTCAAGATGGCGGCGATATAAAACATGACACTGAGGTGCCTTTTGCTAGTGCTACCTCTGTACCAAATTTCGTTCAATTCGGTTTCACCGTGTTTGAATTGATAGGGGGAATCGATTTGCACACATACTTGGCCACCATCTGCAAACTATTGGGCTGATGATCTAGCAGTTTGGTCAGAATATGCTTCCCACATAAAGATTTGTTGTTGCAAAATTTGGTAGAGACTAGATTATTAGGTTGGTCGTAATTACATTTTAGCCTTTAACATTTGGGTGGCCGCGATTACGTTTCCGTCCAGATGGCGGTGATATAAAACATGACACTGAGGTGGCATTTTCTAGTGCTACCTCTGTACCAAATTTCGTTCCATTCGGTTTCACCGTGTTCGAATTAATAGGGGGAATCGATTTTCAGACAAAGATGGCCGCCATCCGCAAAATATTAGGCTAATGACCTATTAGTTTGGTCAAAGGATGCTCCCTCCATAATGGTATGTTGATGCAAAATTTGGTAGAGATCGGATGATTAGGTTAATCGTAATTTGATTTAAGCTTTGAATATTTGTGTGGCCGCCATTACGTTTCCGTCAAGATGGCGGCGATATAAAACATGACACTGAGGTGCCCTTTGCTAGTGCTACCTCTGTACCAAATTTCATTCCATTCGGTTTCACCGTGTTCGAATTAATAGGGGTAATCGATTTTGACACAAAGATGGCCGCCATCCGCAAACTATTAGGCTAATGACCTATTAGATTTGTCAAAGGATGCTTCCTCCATAAAGGTATGTTATTACAAAATTTGGTAGAGATCGGATGATTAGGTTAGTCGTAATTTGATTTAAGCTTTGAACATTTGTGTGGCCGCCATTACGTTTCCGTCAAGATGGCGGCGATATAAAACATGACACTGAGGTGTCCTTTGCTATTGCTACCTTTGTACCAAATTTCGTTCAATTTGCGCTCACCGTGTTCGAATTGATAGGGGGGGGGGACAGACATTCAGAGTACACACACTCTCACACACACACACACACACACACACACACTCACACACTCATATACACACACAGACAGACACACTTTTTTTCGCCTTGTAGTGATCTCATAAGTCTACTTTCATTTTTTGCAAAAATCGAAAGTAGGCTAATAAAGGAATGCAGCCGCAATAAATCAGAAACCCCTATGGACGTCAAAATAGCACGTGAAAAGCTACGGGAAGTTGGAGACTTATGTTACTTAGGAAGCTAAATAAACAGTGATGGACGAAGCAAAGTGGATATAAAAAGTAGGTTGGCTCTGGCAAGGAAAGCGTTTCTACGGAAAAGGAATCCGTTGACTTGGAATGTAGATTAAGAAGTCATTTTCGAAAGCATTAGTCTGGATCGTGGTGCTATATTGAAGTGAAACTTGCATATTGGAGTTGCAAAAAAGAGGAGGATTGAAATGTGGTGTTACAGAAGAATGATGAAGATCAGATGGGTAGAAAGAGAAACAAATAATAATTATAGTATCGTATGGCCACGGGTGCCGGGTGCAAGCTTTGTTAATTGACACCCAAAGAGTAGCTTGCATGTCGAATTTCGTTGTTCCTTGAAGCACTATGAAAGTCAAGGAGGTTAGATATCTAAGAACCTAGAACACTATAGCGCTTTCTAGTAGGGAAATGAGGACTTTTGTGTTGGCGGAAACTCCCGAGATTAATTTTGCCATTATGAACACGGCGTACTAAATTCAAATGGGTTCTTTGACATGCCAACATCGTATGACATGGTGTCGTAATTTTTGCCGCCTTTCAAAAATTACTTACCACGACCAGGAGCGAACCTGCAAACTTGGAGTCAGTAGACCGACACGTTGACCACCGTGGCAAGCAGAGAAACAAATGAAGAGGTATTATGATGAGAGGGAGAGGAGATATGTTTTTGGATGTTGGTAGGACGCAATACTAGGACATCCAGGAATAGCAAACTTAGTTATGGTGTGAAGAGTCGAGGACAAGAACTGTAGGGGTAGACAGATTGCTTCGGATGTAAGGTGTGGTATCTCAGGACAGGGAGGCATGGAGTGCTGCATCAAACGAGTCACAAGACTGTAGACTCAGACACTTGTACAGCCCTAGAATCCATGAACTAGGAGACAGACGTGACCTGCAAGGAAATGTATCCAGAATATATTATATTATAATATTAAAGTCAGAAATTCAATTTAGTGTGTCGCTATATTTCATCCGCCGGTGAATGGAAGAGTAGGACAGCTGGGCATGTAACCTATTAGAATTCCTCGTCTGATATATAGACAGCACAGTCGAACGAAACGAGATCTGGCAAGATAAGACGAGCCCGGTCAGTAATATCCGTAGCAAAGAGACATTCTGTCCATGTTGACAATGGGGGCAGCTCAATGGAAGGTTACGTATAGAAGAAGGACTGACGTGAAATTTAAGAATAGCAGCTATTGGTACCCACCTGTGTAGTCGAGCACTCGTACGCACGCTCTACGACTTCACTGTACTGGAATGGAATGTCCATCAATCGACGTTTGAATGCCAGCATTAAGTATAATAATAATAATAATAATATACATATATATATTATTATCGTATGGCCTCGGTGCCGGGTGCAACCTTCGTAATTTGACACGCAGAGGGTAGCTTGCATGTAGAATTTCGTTGTTCCTTGAATCACTGTGAAAGTCCAAGGAGGTTAGATATCTAAGCTCCTTGAACACTACTGTATAGCGCTTTCTAGTAGAGAAATGAGGAACTTTGTGTTGGCGGAAACTCCCGAGATTAATTTTGCCATAATGAACACGGCCTACTGAATTCAAATGGGTTCTTTGACATGCCAACATCGTATGACATGCGTGTCGTATTTTTGCCGCCTTTCAAAAAATCACTCACCATGGCCAGGAGTGAACCTGCAATCTTGGGGTTAGTAGACTGACACGCTATCCACTCACCCACCGTGGTAAGCTATAATAATAATAATAATAATAATAATAATCCCAGTGATATAAATTGGTCAAATAATGAGGGTGATGAAGTTCAAATATTTGGAGGAAATTATTGAAGAAAATGGTTTGTAAAAATCTGCTGTAGAAAGAATAAGAAAGCTGGAAAGAGCGTATGGCATAACTAGGAATTCCTACAACAAAAAGTGTTTGTCTAAAGATCTTAATATACAGCACAACAACACAGTAGTCAAACCGGAATGCGAGTGTATGTCTCGTACTGAACTACAAATTGGATAAATTAGAAGTAGTAGAAGAAGAATTATACGCAAAGTACTCTGTCCTTTAAATACTGCAGAATTCTAAATTAAGAAGTAATGATGAAATGTATCGAAAAATAGAAAACATATCAGAAACAATACGGAAGAGGAGTTTGCTACAGGATTGATGAGAGTAGGTTAACCAAGCAGATCTTCACATTCCTGTGGAACAAGAAGTCAACAACAACCTGGGTGCAAGAAGTCAAAAAGGATTTGGAAAGAAACATCAGAGAAGAAGATACACCACAGAGAGATATTTTTAGAAAACATTTGCTAAAAATGGAAGGATTCTAAGGAAGGAAGGGAAAGAAAACTGGCTCGAAATGATCCGAGGAAAGGAAGAGGAAACATAGTGAGAGGATGAAGGAATACTGGAGGAAGAAGAAGGAACAGCAAAGGACAAAGCATTGAAATTGGCTCGTGGTCCCTAGACGACCGAAACGATAATAATAATATTAATAATAATAATGGTATTTTATTTAATCAAACTCGACGCGTTTCGAAAGAAACCATGTCTTTCTTCATCAGGAATAAACGGAAATACGACAAAAAAAATGCTAAGAAAAAGCAACAATGAAAGTAAAAAGGTTGCCCTAAGATTGGTGAAACGGTTTAGATTTGTGCCAAGGGGCCTAAATGCAGCGAATGGAGTGGTCTGTCCGAAATTGAAAGTGGACAGTGTTACTCACAGGGTTCCAAAGGGTAAGTATACACATTTTGGTTCAGATCGGTGAAACGGTGTAGATTTGTGTCAAAGGGCCTAAATGCAGGGAATGGAGTGCTCTGTCCGAAATTTCATGTAAACAGTGTTACACGCCGGGTTCCAAAGACTAAGTATACGCATTTTGGTTCAGATCGGTGAAAAGGTGTAGATTTGTGCCAAAGGGCCTAAATGCTGGGAATGGAGTGGTCTGTCCGAAATTTAACATAGCCTAAACTCTTCCTCTTGAATCTGGCTATCATATATAAAAAAGAATTTTTCGAATCCGACTGGTAGTTCCAGAGATTAGCGCGTTTAAACACAAAAACATACAAACAAACACACAAACTCTTCAGCTTTATTATGTTAGTGTAGATGTCCACATGAAGACTAGATATAGCCTGAAGAGTATAGGCTACCTGCCTTTCCCGAAACCGAACTGTTCACCGGGGACGAGGTGACTTATTACTTTAGTTAGTCTGTAATTATCTTCGTAAATACATTGAAGGCAACGTTTTCTAATCCGATGCCCCTGTATGAGTCCGGAGACGTTGTTATCGGTAGCGCTTCGCATTGGCAATACGTTTGAAAGGGTGTTAACTGAACTTGGCGATTTTAACTTTTGACCGGATTTAGAGTATCAATACTCCTACGTGCGACAGCAAGAAGAAAAGAAGAAGTGGAAGAATCATGCCGGTCAAAGGCCATATCCATGCAACCTATGCGAAGCCAAATTTGTTGATTCGGGAACTTTGAAAAAGCACATGTTTACGCTTAGCGACGAAGGGCCAAATTCATGCTGCATTTGCAAAGCCACATTTGCCCGGAAAGGGAATTTGAAGAGACACATAGCGGTGAAAGACCATATTCATGTAACCTATGCGAATCTAAATTTTCTGACTCAAGATCTTTGAAAAAACTCATGTTAACGCATAGCGACGAAGAGCATAATTCTTGCAGCATTTGCAAAGCCACATTTGCTCGGAAAGGGAACTTGAAGAGACAAATATTTACACATAGCGGTGAAAGGCCATATTTATGTAACCTATGCGAATTCAAATTTGCTAACTCGAGAACATTGAAAAATCACACGTTGCGGCATAGAGGCGAAAATCCATACTGTATTTGCCCCACGATGCAAAAACGCCTAATTACTGTATCACAGAATACCTCACTCGATCACTCACTGTCATCTACTGGTGTGAGTAAATACCGTGCTTGCTTGTTATCAAGAACCTAGATTTGTGGCGGGGGGAGGGGGAGGGAGTGAATGGGGTCAGTGACCTATATTGTGTTAGCATGATTGACCGCAAGGTTGGTGACCATGAGATTCCATGCTAACTCGAGCATTGCATCCACGTATTGCACTGCGCGCCAGGAGAAGTCCGTTCGAAACGCTGCGACGGGAAACGGGCGATCGGCTGTACGCATGCGTGGTCTGTCTATTCCAGACCTAAATATATCGACATTCAGTTATTGTTCTTGTTGCTCATACAGCTTTCTAAATATGTTGTCTGTCACTGACGGTGTTTAGCCTACTTTTCACATTTTGCAAAAATTAGGAAAAAGTAGATTTATGAGATCGATCCGGGAAAATGTGTGTCTGTCTGTCTGTCCTTTTGTCTGTCTGTCCGGCTGGCTGGCTGTGTGTGTGTGTCCCCCTACCAACTCCTAAACGGCTGCAGCATTCGGAACCAAATTTAGTACGAGTAAAGATGTATACCGGAATATCTCAAGCCCATATTTGAAAATGATATCAGTGCTACCAACTGCTGAACAAACGCACTAGAAGTTTGAACTCCATGTTGGATATCTTGGAAGGTATGCATGGGAGCTATTCCCAAATTGGCACACATATAGATAACACTATTTCAGTTTAATTTCCAGGAGGCCATACATGCCAGTGCTGTCAAAATAATTTTAAGCCCTCTGATAAGTCCAATTTTTAAATGCATATAACTTCTACACTATCAATTGGATTTCAACCAAATTTCGTATGTAATGAGTGTACATAAACACATATGACTGAGCGTATTCATAAGAGCCACCAGGGCTGCCAACTGTTAACAATTGTTCTCTCTATTTTTTATCCAAATACCAATATATCAGAAAGTATGCAAGCCGACAGCTTTAAACTATGCACACATATAGTACCTGACATTTATATTAATATGGAGTAATTCATATAAGTCAGTGCCCCAACATTATTCTATGCCTGATGATATGGAAAATTTTAAAATACATGTAACTTCTATACTAACTAATGGATTTCATCCAAAATTGGCACAACAAGATATCATAATATTTCAGATTATTTATGACCAGCACACGCATGACATTGTTGCCAACATGCTTTTACGCGTGCTGATAGATCCAATGTCTAACAGCATATAACGTCCATTGGACTTCAACCAAATTCTGTATTCTGTACCTTAAGAGATGGAACTAAGAATATATTCAGTCACCAGGGCTGTCAACTGTAGTGCTCTATTAGGCTACATTATACCAAGTATATTTCAAACTAATTAAACATTTCGATATTACCAACTTAATTTCGTCATTATTATAGATAGGTTCATATGCTGTAGATTAATCATTGGCATGAATCTTAATTTTAAGAAAAGTAGGCTCTTTAGTTCGTTACGGAACTTCTTGTTCCATTTGAAGAGAACATTAATAAAGTTAAAAAGAAGTTGTGATTCAGTGAAGGCGGCAGTGACGGACTTAATGTTTTGGAATACGCAGGAAGGAATCGGTAGGTTACGGTTATGGTTATGGTTATGGTTATGGTTAAGGTTGAGTTTGAGGTTCTGGTTTATGTTTTGATTTTGGTTGTGATGTTGTTGAAACATTTGTGACATGTATCCCCTTGTGCTAAGATGTGCTCGTGTGGAATCTGTCTGATAAGCTGGGTCATTGCAATAACTGGACCAATGTGTTGAAGTATTAGAATCCAATATTTACAGACGTCTAGTTTTAATACTACGTGTAGCTTTGAAAAGTAAGTTTCATTTTGACTGTGATTTATTGGTGTTAAAAATCCACTGTCAGTTACAGGTGACGTTGGACATTAGAGCTTTTATTGGTTCAGACTGTAGGATATATTGACTGCAGCTTCTAACTAAAATGTGACTTTTTTATACTTCAAGTTCATAAAATAATGGTTCAAATTCTTTGGTTAAATGATAAAGATGATGATTAAATGTGTTGGATACAGCTCAATTTATCACCTCAAGTGGATGGTGAAGTTACTGATGAAGAGAGAGGAGACGAAGGGTCGGATGATATAAACCATCTTATTATTTTATTTATTATTTATTTATTTGATGTCGGGGAATAGAAAGGATGAGGTGATTTCACGAAAAAACTGGACTTTATAATTGTATATCAAGAATATTGTTAATGTTCAAATACAACGTATCCAATGCTAATGAAATCAAACACACACAAATTATACAATTGGAGGTTTTGAAACTTCGGGACTGTATATCAGCTTTCATTCATTATGTCGTCCCCCCCCCCCCCCCAACTCCCCCCCCCCCCTCCCCTTCCATTATAATTTTGACTCAGATTATCCCCCTCCAAAAGCAAACACTAGTTTTACGCCACTGAAGATACTAGAGGGGGCCATTGAATAAATTCGCTCACGATGGCTGATGTCTGTGCAGGGATTTGAACATAAGACTCTCTAGTCTTGCTATCGTGGGGCACGTCTCACCTCGCACAACGATCTTCAATAGATATCACACATTATACTCCACAAGACAAGATCCCCCACCACTGTATCGATAAGGAGGTTGAATGAGGGCAGTGGCCATGTTTGACCGCTACTTATCTGGCATGAGATCTACATGACCCCGTGCTGTCTACACGTGTGGCGGAGAATGTCTTGATTTAGTCCACCACCCCTCAAACCCCTTTTAGTTTGCAAGGACAATGACCTTTGTGCTAATCGGTGGCCGAGATCTCAACACCGCAGTCCTCACGGTGAGAGAGGGTCAATGCCTGGCCTAAACCTATCTGTGGTTGCACACGCACGCTTCATGCTGACGAACTCAGAGTACAAAACTGAAGCCTTTTTTTAATTGAATCTGTTATTTGGACAAAGCCATACGCAGTTTTTAACATGGATACCGTTATGTTTTTAGGTTGGGCCTCTATCTCGAATTAACGTTATCAATTTCCAATCGCCATGGTAACCATGGAGACCAGTGTTCGTCATCTAATTCAGCGATTCCCAACCGGAGGGTTGCGACCCACTAGTGGGTCGCGGAAGGGGCGCGAATCGATCCTAAAACTATCAGAAACCATCGAATAATAAACTATCAGAAAATATAAGAAAAATCGAAACAAATCGATTTGTGTTTTGATTGTTTTCTTTGTTCTTGATCTTTCGCATCTGGGGCAGACAACAATCGAAACAGTCCCAAAGATCTCATTAATATAATATTCTTACTTAAAACAGCAACTTTACATATTGATTGAGATAACAATTTTCTTATCTGTAATCATATGAAAGCTGTATGAATTGTTTTTGCCTGAAAAATTAAAATGGTCTCTATGTACTTTTATATTGTAGTTCTTATCTTCACCTAGGTCCTTGTTAAATAAATAATTGTTTTGCTACAAAGTGCTTATATTTTGTTAACCATTTTCAAATCAGAACACAAATTGTTTATCAATAATCAATCTGTATCTTACAAAGGTGATGAAATTCAGGGCATTCTTACACTTGGTAATGAAAGAATTGTAATGGTTTCTTCATACAAATATTTAGGATGTCAAATAAATGATAACTGGGACTTACGCCAAGAAATTCACTGAAGAATTGAGCTGGCCAGAAGTTATTTCATGAAAATGAGGAAAGTTTTGACCAGCCGTGATTTAAGTCTGTCATTACGCACCCGACTGCTTTGATGCTACGTTTTTAGTGTCCTACTCAATGGAGTTGAATCATGGGCACTTACCGAGGTTTTAAGTAAGAAACAGATGGCATTTGAAATGTGGACGTATCACAGGACTTAAAAGATATCATGGACAGCTTAAGTCACAAATGTGAAAGTACTGCGACGTATGAATAAAGACTCGGAAATTCCCAGTATCATCAAAAGGAGAAAACTAGAATACTTTGGTCATTTCATGCGCAACAACAAATACCACCTCTTGCAATTAATTATCCAAGGGAAGATTGATGGCATTAGGGGTCTAGGACGCAGACGAATATCCTGACTAAAGAATTGAAGCCAGTGGTTTGGACTTACTGCAGTGTCACTGTTTAGAACAGCTATGGACAAACAGCAGATCTTGCTACTGATCTCCAATGTTCTTGGAGGACAAGGCACTTGAAGACGAAGAAGAAGAAGAATCTGTATCTTCATAAAACCACATATATATGCAATATTTGATGGTAAATTATACAGGGTGATTCTTATTAACGTTTAAAACTTTCTGTAGCGACGTAGGTGACATTGAGCCAAGTAATTTGATATAGGACATTTAGGGTCGCAAGTGTCCGGAAATACCTTAAAAGTGAATCACAACTGTTAAACATATGACGTCATCAGGTGACGGCTACGCTCGAGCGGTATGGCCCGTGCTCCCTTACGCACACCAAAGCATCCAAAGCAAACGTTTAATATCATATCACTCTGGTTCCGTGTCTTAATGTCAACAAACAATCTGCGTCCACTTGAAAGGAGAAGAGAGAGAACAAAGAAGGCTGATGGATAGGCCTCGGATTTGAACCTCGAATCCTACGTGCCCGAGTCGCACACGCAGACTCGGAGCCAGAGTGATATGATATTTAACGTTTGCTTTGGTGTGCGTAAGAGAGCACGGACCTGACCGCTCGAGCGTAGCCGTCACCTGATGACGTCATATGTTTAACAGTTGTGGTTCACTTTTAAGGTATTTCCGGACACTTGCGACCCTAAGTGACCTGTATCAAATTACTTGACTCAATGCCATCTACGTCACGACAGAAAGTTTTAAACGTTAATAAGAATCACTCTGTGTATACATAAGGAAAGGATACGATACAAATAAGGTTTTTTAATCCACCATGGGTCGATGGACCGTGGAGGTATTCCGATAAGGAAAGTTGGGTCGCCAGCTGAAAAAGGTTGGAAACCACTGAAGTTCATTAGAGACATCTCTATGTTGCTATTATATTTGAATTTCAGCCAATGGCCTTAGCGGTGTATTTTTAATTGAACGCCCATAGGCTTCCCATTAAGTTCAGATTCAAGTAGTTCCAACTTGGGCTACAAGAGGTGCCACTGTCACTGTCACCTACCAGTGAACTTGATAAAGTGTTTCTAACTAAATAACCTACAAATTTAGCTACACACTACCAATTGTAGTGGTAGGTTCTTTTACATGTCAAAAAATGTATGACATGGACCCGCAGGCTTCATTCTCAAAATGAACAATAACAGCCTCACCAAAAGGATTCTTAACCTCGCTCTCTCAATGAAAGGCAACAACAACTGTCTCAGTGAAATAGAAAAAAACTTTCAATAAATAGCATTACGGAGGAAATTTTACAAGATCGAGTCCAATTCAGATCATTATTCTACAACCAACATTTCTCTGAGAAAATTACTACCAAGACCAATAAATCATAGACAACGGAAGCAGATTTTCAGTGCCCAGATGAAGAGATTTCGAGAGAAGAACAAAACCATCATTAGTGAAATAAGTTCTTTGTCGTTCCACAGATAGGCATTACGATGTAAACATAATAAATAATAATATTTATGGTCGACGATGTCGAAATGTAAATATTATATGTCAGAAAACTGTTTCATAATGAGGGTCATTATAGTACTATTCTTCATTATGAACCAGTTTCTCCCACCAATCAGAACTCAAGAAACAGTTGTGTGACCAGTTAGGTAAGGATAGCATCGCTGAGTTGCACGGCCTCCTAATTTAAATTTCACTGCATGACTATAGTAGTGTCATAGTGGAGTAATCGAGGAAGCCTGGTCAAATACAAGGTATTCTCTGCGTCCCATGCGCTCTGTTCAGTACATGAAAGTGGCGAAATCTCGACAGATATTTATGAATATTTATGTTTGAACATAAAATAGTTATAATTATCGTCCAACATAAACAGTCGTATGCAACTTGCCTATATTGGTAATTAAGACACTCGTATGGAAATTATAAAACTCGCATATACTCGTGTCTAAATTATTGCCATTATAGGTTCGTAGCATAATGTAATAATCCATTCTAATTCGAAAACATACAGACTAACATGGAACCACCACAACAAAAAAAAGGCCAAGCTACGACACTATTATACAGTAGTCACCCCAGAAGCCTTATACGCTTCTGAACCGACAGCAATCAAGGGAAGAACGAAAATCAAGTACTAGAAAGAAAAAAGAGAGCAAAATTCCGAGAAAGATCTACGGGCCAGTTCGGAAAAAGGGAATATGGATAAAGAGACCGACAATAGAACTGTACAAACAGACAGAGACGATTACAAACAGCATCAGGAAAGGAAGGGCAAAATGATATGAACATACATAGGATGACCGAAGACAGATTGACCAAGAAAATGTTTAATATAGTTACGAATAGTACACTAAAAACCAATTGGGGAAAAGAAACCATGGAAGACCTTAAGAAACTAAACATCTCTACAGAAGACATTTCAGACAGGAGCACATACAGAGAAAAACTCAGTAAACAGAAATTCAAGCAAACGGCCCAAAGAGAAAAAACAGGAAATAAGTGGACAGAAGAGAGAAAGAGAAAGCAGAGTGAAAATATGAGAGGTTTTTGGGAAGAAAGAAGAAAGAGACAGAAGAAAACATGAAAATTGATAGTGTTTTAACGCTCTCCTTAAGGGGGAATTAACGATAACAATGATAATAACATCCATTCTCAGTGTGGTGGAGGAACTTTAACTTTGCTATGAGGCAGATATTTTGCCGTATTGTAGAACATGAACTTTCACGGTCTGGTTGGCATACATCATGCCACATTTAGAATATCGTATGGCACGATAAGTTGCCGCTTGGTTGGCAGCACTGCCTGAGGGGCTGAGCACAGCGAAACCTTTTATTAAGCTAACTTCTCAACAAATGAATGAAAATGAGTGTGTAATGTGAATGTGGGTGTAACGTTACAGTAGCCTACTGTATGTGGCGGGATGAGAAATCCAGTTACCGTGGTTCTAACTTCCTCTTAATTTACTTCAGTTTAGTTACAGACGGAGCGGACCATTTATTGCAGGACTAAATAACGTAACGTAATTAGGCACAGTGCAGGAAAGTTCCGTTATAACATACAGTATAGGCAAATACGTTACAGAGTGAAATAAATTATCTCCGCTGAGAAACATAAATTCATGGTTATGTTATTATTATTATTATTATACGTCTTTCAAGAGAAATATTTTTATGAGTGCTAATAATAATATCGTATGGCCTCGGATGCCGGGTGCAAGCTTTGTTATTTGACACCCAGAGGGTAGCTTGCATGTCGAATTTCGTTGTTCCTTGACTATGAAAGTTAAGGAGGTTAGAAGTTAGATATCTAAGCTCCTTGAACACTATATCGCTTTCTAGTAGAGAAATGAGGAACTTTGTGTTGGTGGAAACTCCCGACATTAATTTTGCCATTATGAACTCGGCCTACTGAATTCAAATGCGTTCTTTGACAAGCCAACATCGAATGACATGCGTATCGTATTTTTGCCGCCATTCAAAATCACTTACCACGGCCAGGATCAAACCTGCAGTCTTGGGGTTAGTAGACCGACACGCTATCCACTCACCCACCGTGGCAAGCTTTATGAGCGCTAATATTTGAAGTTTCGATGTTTGGTCAACAATGTTCGCATTTCCTACAAATCTCTTCCATATCAGTAGAAGGAGGAGGGGGGGGGGGGAGGGCGGGAATTTAATTATTCCAAATCAATATTATTATTATTAATTATTTCAATAATAATAATAATAATATGAAGCTAAATGTGAGTAATGGCCCATTTTCAGAGCTTTGTTGCCTTGGTAACCATATAGGCCTGGATCAGTGGTGCACGTGCTGGCTGCAGATCCTTTATATCTGGGAGTGAACGGACAGATTGATAGACATACAGAAGGATGGATGGACAGACGGACGTACGGATGGACGGACAGGTGGACGGATGGATGAACGGATATTTGGACGGACGGACAGATTGACGGACGGACATATAGACAGACAGACGGACGGATGGATGCATGTATGGACGTATGAATGGGCAGACAGACAGACGGACAGACGGACGGATAGATGGACGTACGGATTAACGGTCAAAAGGATGCATGAACGGACGGATGACAGGATGGATGCATGGATGGATGGATGCTTGGATGGATGGATGCATGAATGGATGGACGGATGCATGGATGGATGGATGGATGCATGTATGGAAGCATGGATGGATGGATGGCTTCATGGATGGATGGAAGGATATATGCATGCATGGATGAACGGATGGATGGATGCATGGGCAGACAGATGGACGGATGGATGGATGCATGGATGCATGGATGGATGGATGAATTCATGTACAGATAGACAGATGGATGGATGGATGGAATGGATGGACGGATGGATGAATGGATGCATGGACGGATGGATGAATGCATGGACAGACAGACAAACGGATGGACGGATGGATGGATGGACAGACAGACAGGCAGACGGACGGATGGATGGATGGATGGATAGATGCATGGACAGACAGGCGGACGGACGGATGGATGGATTGATGGATGGATGCATGGACAGACAGACAGACGGATGGATGGATGGACAGAAAGACGGACGGATGGATGAATGGTTGGATGGATGGATGGACAGACAGACAGACAGACGGATGGACGGATGGATGGATGGATGGATGGATGCATGCATGGACAGACAGACAGACGGACGGATAAATGGATTGATGGATAGATGGATGGATGGATGCATGGACAGACAGACAGACGGATGGATGGACAGACAGACAGACAGACAGACAGACGGATGCATGGATGGATGCATGGACAGACAGACAGACAGACAGACGGACGGATAAATGGATTGATGGATGGATGGATGGATGGATGCATGGACAGACAGACAGACGGATGGATGGATGAATGGATGCATGGACAAACAGACAGACGGATGGATAGATGGACAGACGGACGGACGGATGGATGGATGGATAGATGGATGGATGGACAGAAAGACGGACGGATGGATGGATGGTTGGATGGATGGATGGATGGACAGAAAGACGGACGGATGGATGGATGGTTGGATGGATGGATGGATGGATGGACAGACAGACAGACAGACAGACGGATGGACGGATGGATGGATGGACAGACAGACGGACGGACGGATGGATGGATGGATAGATGGATGGATGGACAGAAAGACGGACGGATGGTTGGATGGATGGATGGATGGACAGACAGACAGACAGACGGATGGACGGATGGATGGATGGACAGACAGACGGACGGACGGATGGATGGATGGTTGGATGGATGGACAGACAGAAAGACGGACGGACGGATGGATGGATGGATGAAAGGATGGATGGATGAAATAATCCCTGGTACACGTTAGCAAACTGCCTCATAGTGGACATCAGGATGACATCAGCATCGCTAATTTATCAAACACCACCAAACAACAAATCCTATTCCCTTTAGTTCACACATCCTATAGTAATGAGCTTACCACTCTGTATCGATTGTGTCCTCGTGGGAACATCTGTCAGGTCCCAAGATCTAAAGCCGATTGACATTGTGTTGACTAGCCGATAGCTTCACATGAATCGCTCCAGCCAATTGGGACCCGTAATACCCTTTACAACGTCATGAACAGCTATGAACTGTCCCAACTCACATGAGAAACAGGCAGGGGAGCAATTTACCTTGACAATCGAACATTCTCGTCTTTAACTCTCCTTTGTTTGTGGTGATCTTTGTTGCGGTAGGGCAAAACGTCTAGGTCATCTGAACTTATGGTACTTAAAGTCAATGAATGACAAATACAAGAAATACGAAGGTGGATCAAAAAGTTAGTTGCACTATCGCGCTGCAGCAGCGCGCTGTGTGTCGCGAACGTTGGCACAGCGGAGAAAGGGACAGACAGTGCCCACACGTCTGCTAGGCAGGTTGCTGTGGTGCCTCGTCTTGTAAGGTGTGAATAGCGGCCTAATGCAAAGACGCGTCGACTGGACGTTCACTCCAAATATGAGGTGCGTGCGACAATCCGATTCCTATGGGCTAAAAGGAACAATTGCACGGATATTCATCGTGAAATTAGTGCTGTGTATGGGGAGCGGTAAGGTTATGGCGGCTGTGTTCTTTGACATGGAGGGTTTGCTGCACGTAGAATTCATGCCGATAGGAACGAAGATCAATGCGGCGTCGTATTGTCAAACGTTGCACCGGTTGCGTAAAGCGATTAAAGAGAAGCGCCGGGGGAAATTGAGTGTCGGTATGATTTTGTTGCACGATAACGCAACACCTCAAAACGAGCGAACTGCCGCAGCGTTTCAAGTGGGAGGTCAGGCAACATCCACCCTACAGTCCCGACCTAGCGCCATGTGACTTTCATCTGTTCGGTAAGCTCAAAAGTGTGCTCGGTGGTCGACGTTTCTAGACCGATGAGGAGGTGAAGGCCGCTGTCTCCGTGTGATTGCAGAACGCTGGAGGAACTTTCTATGCATCCGGCATCTACAAGTTGGTTGTGCGTTCGTAGAAATGTTTGGCAAACCCGTCGGATTTTTTAAGAGCGTTAAAATCCCTCAGTATGCCTACCTTCGGAGGGGAACTAAAGCCAGCGGTCCCATGTCATAGATTTATGGCATGTTAAAGAACCTTCCACTAATTGCACCTGTGTGAAGCTAAATTGGATAGGTCAAGAATGTAAACAACGCTCTTAGGTTTCTACGTTCGTTGCCAAGAGCCAACTGCGGTGGCGTCTAGTAGCTAAGTTCTGAATTTGGCCTAGTAGCCGTTGACGGTGGCGCTTGGCGGCAAAAGTAGGAACTATTTGAAAAATTCTAGGTTGCAGTACTTAAATTAAAAAACAGATAACAAACACTAATACTGTCATCACAATTAACACCGGTCATCAGACAGATTCTACACACACACACAAAGTACACGGGGCTACATGACCGCGTTGTCACAGCCCCTAAACTTAAGAACCAACCAACCAGAAATGTTTGGAATCTCTTGGGAACTATGTGGAAAAGTGACGTTGCAATGTATGTCGTGTTGCTGATGTGTAGGTGGTGTAATAAAAGGCCGTAACTGGAAAGTGCAACTTATTTTTTGATCTGCCCTCGTAATTCTATTACTACTGACCTAATTTGCATTTAAAAATAGAAAATGGACAAACATTAAATAAAGTGGAAAATAACAGACCGGGAAACATCAACAGGCAAGCAACTCAATGTTAAAAACGTCCTTTAACGTCATAGACTAGATCTTCCATGGACACTGTTCTCTTTTGGTGCATTTGAAATTAATTTTCGTTGTTTTCTCCATTTTTCGAAACCTAAAGCACACACTAAACGTTTCTTACGAGGTGGTGACACGATGACACGCGGTAGAGTGATGATTGTTCTCCAGAAACTCTACTATATCCGGTAGATTAGATTAGCAGTTTGCCCTTTCTACCACTAAAAGCGCTAGGGTCAGTCAATGCAGAGCTTCACTTAAGCCCTTGTAACTACTTCCGGTGTGAAGATTTTTCAAAAAAGTTCTTATTCTTATTCTTCTTCTTCTTCCTCTGGCACTACAGCCCATTAATGGCCTAGGTCTACCAAGCGACCGCTGCCCAGCCATTTGGCCAGCAGATATTGGGGTGACGCGTGATCAGCGCATCGGGTCCCTTCGGCCATTAATCTTGGTTTTCGTGATCGGGGCGCTGTCTCACTGTCAGACAGCTGCTCAATTGTCCTCACGAGGCTGAGTGCGCCCCGTTCCAGCCCTCGCGTCAGTTTCTAAAATCCCTGACGAGTCGGGAATCGAAGGAGGCCCCCTCCGGGTGAGAGGCAGGCGCACTATCCCAACACCATGGGGATGGTTTTTCAAAAACGATGCCTGACGATATTGAACCAAAGAACACATTAAAGAAATAATAATGTAAATAAGTTAATTTGGCTGGATTTGATTCAAAAAGGAAACGAGTAAGGAAACCGATAAGGTGGCTTCGGTGACGTAGTTGGTAGCATGCTCAGCTTGTATGCTCAAGATTGCGGGTTCAAATCCGGCCGAAGTCGTCGAATTTTTAAGAGCGTTAAAAATCCCTCAGTATGCCTTCCTTCGGAGGGGAAGTAAAGCCCAGTATGCCTTCCTTCGGAGGGGAAGTAAAGCCAGCGGTCCCATGTCATAGATTTATGACATGTTAAAGAACCTTCCACTAATTACACCTGTGTCAAGCTAAATTGTATAGGTTAAGAATGTAAACACCGCTCTTAGGTTCCTACGTTCGTTGCCAAGAGCCGACTGTGGTGGCGTCCGGTAGCTAAGTTCTGAACTAATAGTCGTTGACGGTGGCGTTTGGCGGCAAAAGTAGGAACTATTTGAAAAATCCAAAGTCTGCAGTCCTTACTTGAATTTAAAAAAAACAGATAATACACACTGATACAGTCATCACAATTAACACCGGTTATCAGACAGATTCTACACACACCCAAAGTACATGGGGCTACACGGAACTGCATTTAAACCAGAAGTGCTTTTCAATTTTTTTTTTTTAAAGCTTGATGGAGCCCTCCATTTGAACATTTGAACATTTTCCGGGCCCTTTAGCCCTTCAACGTTTGATACAATTGAGAGATGTTTTGAATATTAAAACTACGCTCAGGATGGCCGGGCCTGGATTCACACCTCCAATCCCCCGATTTGTAGCAGCTCTCCATCACAGTGGAGATGAACGATTTATCACGTACGGCTTAGCCGCGGGATTTTTTTTTTTCAACTGTCCTGTATTTTTGGTAGCGTCTGTAGCCCTCATGGATATTCACCGAGCTCGTAAGTCTGCCAATACAATAAATGAAAGCAATGTATTCCCCGGTCGGTTGTCCCCACTGGACATGAGTCAACTTCAATTATAGTCGAACAGAGACAGAAAAATATCGATAGTGCACCCACTCAATCAAGTGGAGAAGAGGGATGGCTTAATTAGCTTCACATAGAATGCGGTACATGTTTCACTTCCACAGAACATGAAGAACGGCTCTAGTTCCACTTTCGGCATTTGTTAGCCTATTTTCATTCAGGAAAAAATAAAAATAGGCTTGTGAGATCACCTTCCGTCCGTGTGTGTGTGCTTATGTGTGTTCCCCTAATAAAATCTAAACGGCCGAAACGTTTTCAATGCAACTCGGTAAATGCATACTACTAACTTGTCTAACCTCGACCGTGCCTTTCAAATGTTAATACCTTTCACCAATTCAACATGGTGGCCACGCGAAATATTCCACTGCCATTCTATATCTCCGCAACGGCAACAGATATCACCCTAACATTTTGTACAGTGATAAAGAGTACTAATACAAGTTTGCCTATGCGCCTTTCAAACCCCTGTTAAGTAAAACATGAACATGGCGGCCAAGCGAAGATGAAACATTTTAATGTTTTTTTCACGCGATTTAACCATCCGAACACAGTGAAACTTGGTGCAGTTTATACACATTTTATTGCACTGGCATCTAATTTAATTCAGTTGTTTTTATAACCTCAAGATGGTGGCTGTGTGAAATTTTAAAATTATGTTATTAATTTTTTGTGTCCTAATGATGCGATCGAAGTGAAAGTTTGAATAATGAACCTACGCAATAATCTTCAGCTAATGGTACAAAACTCTACGGCAGACATTCAGAACAATCCAACATGGCGATCCTTAACCCTTTACTGCATAGTGTTGCCACAAGGCAACATATTACTTTTCACCTATGCATGTAGGGGCAGAGTAAGTTTTACAGCAAACCATCAACGTCCGTTCAATTGTGCACTCATTCTAACACACATACCAGTGATGCCTTGTTTTTTTATATAACATACGACAAAACAGCCTGACAACCAAAGGTACTCCTTCCACCCCGTCAACATCCACGCGTACCAACCACCGTTTATTTTACGTGGGCCCTCCCCATCCAGTTACCACAGGCTTCTGGAGTACCTTTGGCTCAACATCAAAGACATTACCGACCTACGGTCGTGCAAGTAAACGTGCAATACGTACCCATGGCCAGTAGGCAGTAATGTTCGGTCTTCGAGAGTTAAAAGCTTAGCGTAGGAATCGCAAAAGATCATACACATCACATCACACACGAGTGTTAAGGTATTAGCGCAAATTAAAAATTGTTGGTAAATCTAAGACACTAAACGCCAATTTAATATTGAAGCTTGAAATGTTGTACACTAAACGCAAATGAAAAATAATTCATGCAGTACAGGGTTAACAGGCGGGAGAATATTTAATAGAGAAGACCAATAGGATATATGAAAATTGGCTGTATAGATCTTCACGGAACTAGTTGTTGCTGTTGTTGTTGTTGTCGTCGTCGTAACCCTGCGATGTAGAATTGCAACAAGTTCACAGATTAGTGGTTAGAGTTACAACAACACTGTGAGAAGGAACTGATTCTTTGATGAATTTCCACTGCACTATTCCATTCTACTGGAAACCAAATTAAACTACGCAACTTGCACTTGCCGATGGGTTGTTGTTGTTGTTGTTGTTGTTGATTTGCGACATTGTGGCCATGTAGCCCAGTGTACTTGGGTGCTTGAGAACAAACAACACGTAAATATGAGCTTGTGTTCTTATTGCAACGTATAGATGACGCTACTGACCTATTATGCATAGAACAAACACCATGTAACTAAGAGCTTGTTTTCTAATATTAACGTATAGGTTACGTTACTGACCTAGAAAAAAATAGGAACACTGCTGGTCATGGATCCCATGGTATCGGGAAATTGATGACGCTTATCCCAGATGAATGGGGTGTAACAGCGAAGTCATATGCTCCTTAATCTTAGATAGACCCACCACCCCAAAAACATATCAATTTTAAAGCTACAATTTCTACTTATAATTTCAAGGTGCCTGCCTTAAGCGTCTGAATCATAAACTGGGTTTATGAACGTTGCTACAAACAAAGTCATTGTTTAGATCGCTCGGCTTTCCAGGTGAACTTCCCGCGTCCGTACGACAAGTTTCTATTGTTTGTTGAAAGGTTCATATTGCTAAAAGCAAAATTTTGAGGTAAGCAAACAACTCGCAAGGCTGTTGTGGGGCTTCACATACTTCACTGCCATGGAGTCTGTAGCAGTTTGAAACTGTAATGCCTATTGTAAATAATAATACTTATTATTATTATCATTATTATTAATAATTAATAAAAATAATTTTATCCAAGAAAAGAAGGCAAAGGAAGTCTGATTCAGTGAGATAAAGATCTGCATAAGATTGGGATCCCATGTGACGATACCCTGCTTAAGAGGAGACTCTTCCTACATGAGAGTTGGCATGTGCAAATGCATAGCCTTGAATATATTCTTTCAGTGTTGCCTGTACAATCTGTTGGTTGTAAATCTTCTGTCGGTCAACACGAATCTGTCCAATGACTGAGCGGGGTTATGAATAATTAATTAAATAATACCCAATACATGGAACGACACACCAACAATGTACAAACCATGCATACCATACAAAGAGTTGAAAAATTTAAGAACTTAGGAGAATATATACAAATAGGAGGATCAAACAAGGTGTCTAACATAGAACGAACGGAAAAATTCCGGAAAGCATACAAACTTACATGGTCACATTATAATAAGAAAAGCATATCAAGACAAGCCAAACTTAGACACAGTTGTATTACCAGAAGCATTGAATGCGTCAGAAACGACCACAATTGGAGCATCTGGCATCATAGAAACAGAAAAAATTGAACGTAAAATTCTGAGAAAAATATTTGGAGCAATACACAGAGATGGGATATGGATGAAAAGACCTACCAAAGAGCTATATGAACACACAGACAGACTCACAGATATCATTAGAAAACGCAGACTAACTTTCTACGGGCACATACAGAGAATGAACAATAAACGACTTACAAAGAAAATCTTTATGTAGTAAACAGTTCGAAAAGGAAAACAAATTGGTATCATGAAATAGAAGACGACTTAAAACAATTAGGGATCAAGAAGCAAATGATAGAAGACAGAGAAAAATTCAGAAACAAAATTAAGAACGCCAAACTTTTAGTAAGTGAAAGGAAGAAGACAGGAACATTGTGGACGGAACAAAGGAAACAGAAGCACAGTCAAAGGATGAAGAGATTTTGGGAAGAGAAGAAGAAGAAGAAGAGGGAAAGAAGTGAAAATTGTGACATCATGAGATATTTAAGTTCAAACACTGTCCATAAGGGCAAAAATGATATAATAATAATAATAATAATACTCCCGGAAAAAATACATGTACTAGTTATAATCACTATTATAATGGGGTAATTTTAGGATCACACGTTTCGACTTTCAAGCGGTCATCATCAGATAAATTTGAGGTTGAAATTTATATCAAACTAATTCAACCTTGCCCAGTCATTGGGTAAATTCGTGTTGACTGACTGAACACTGCCAACTGACACTGAGAGTTTCCTACCAAAGCCGACGCGAAAGCAGGAAAGGAGTGAACAAAAGAGAGAAAGGTACAACGCCGTATACGAATAAAGGAATGCTTGGCTAATTTTTAAGCATAAAAGAAACAGTTGAAATGACGTGGTCCTTACTTGGTCGAACTGAAATAATAATAATAAAAAATCATCTCCCGTAAAGCAAAATTATGATATTACAACACGGTAATCAAACCCGATGCACTGTACGCCCCTGAAACACAGATCATTGGGGGCAGATCACTAATTAAAGATATACAAAAAGAAAAGAAGAATCTTGAAGAAAGGTCATCAAACACCATAATGTGATAATAATATTATACAATGTGTCCCGATTAATAATAGTAATTCAATTTCGGCTGTTATTGTCAGGGCTCACACAACCGACAGCAGTAGCTACGCTCGCTAAATCGCATCTCTAGGCCATGGGGCCAAGCTTTCTGCAGACTCACCAAGGCGGTCCGGGTTCGATTCCCGGTCAATGCATGTGAGATTTTCGAAGTGAAATGCCATGTCCTGTGGTTCGGATTCCACGTAAAAAGGAGGTCCCGTGGCTCATAATCACAAGATTCACGGTCACGTAAAACTACAATCTTCCTTTTTTTCTGCAGACTCTGTAGGCGTGGGTTCTAGCCCCACTGTCGGCCGTCCTTGAAATTGTTTTCCGTGGTTTACCATTTTCAACTCCAACCAAATGCTGGGACGGTGTCTTCTGATAGGCCACGGTGGCTTCCTACCACATCCTTGTCCAGTTTCATTCACCATCATTCATTTCATTTCTCATTAACTCCTCTCATGAAGTTGGCGTCAGGATGGGCATCCGGCCGTAAAAGCCATCAACCACAAAGACTTCCATCGCATCCCAATTTGTTCTGAGGGAATTTGGATGAAAAGGAAATCCCAGGAGCTTTATCAACATTCGAAGAAAACCTCGGACACATTCAGGGAAAGATTTTTTGAAATTTTATGGGCGTATTCTCAGAATGAGTGATAACAGGCTGACTAAAATAATTCTAAATCTTGCTCCCTCAATGAAAGCTAGGAACAACTGGCTGCTTGAAGTTGAACACAATCGTGTTGACCGACTGAAAAGCAGAAAAAGATGCGTTTTACGGACACTTATATAGAATAGATAATAACAGGCTCACAAAGAAAATTTTCAACCTAGCCTTATCAATGAAAAATCCAAACAACTGGCTAAAATAAATCAGTGAAAACATAAATGAAATCGGCTGTCATGAAGAAACCATTCAAGACAGAACAAAATTCAGAACTTTAATTCACAAACACAAATTTTCTGAAAAGCCCGCCCGACAAAATACAGGATGGGCAAAACAGCGTAAAAGAGAACACAGTGAGAGGATGAAGAGATATTGGGAAGGGAAGAAGAAACAGTACAAATAAGTTCAAACGCGCTTGTTACTTGGACACAACAAATCAAAACGAATAATGTACTACAGTGAAATCCCTCAAATCCGAACTAATTGGGGCTGAAGCCTGTTCGGATTTCAATTTGTTCGGATTAGCCGAAGGATATCCATAACATAATGACCAGCCCTCGTTACGGTATAGGACTGCAGCCTACATTGAGCGAGGCAGCTGGTTTGGCACAAACAGCGAACATGAAATAGTGAGTCTGGTCTTAAGTCAACATGACGGCAATGTAGCTAATGACAGTGAGGAAGAAGAAACTTCGGCAGACAATGTGTCTTATACTGAAGCTGCATCTGCTGTTGACATCGCATTGCATTTCGTAGTGGCTGGCTGCGTTGCTCAGGGGTAACGTTCTCGCTTGCTGAGCCCAAGGTTGCAGGTTCGAAACCTGGCGCAGTCAGCTGGCATTCGAGGGTGCGCAAATGCGAGGGAGCCGTGTCAGTACATTTACTGGCACGTTAAAGATCCCCTTCGGGGCAAAATTCCGGCACCCCAGCGTCTCTAAAAAAGCCAGTGTAGTTGAAAGGGACGTAAAACCAATAACATTATTATCATTATTGCATTTCGTAGGACAACACGCAGCAGCCACGCCAAACGATGTCATCTTAGTACGACGCTGGTTCGCAATTGCTTCCGCGGGAAGGTTTTCGACACATCTACAATATTGAAGAAAACTGATTTCAAGTGAAAGATTAAGTGATATTTTGTTTGTTTTTTATTCCTATTTCATTGTTTTAGAAAAGTGATTACCAACGGAATAATAATAACCAACGTTTCCGTTTCTTTATCCTGGATCGGATAAGTACGTAGTCTATGTAGGCAGTTTTACACTATGCTAACTGTACTTCTTGTTAATTTTTCAACTAATTATGTAAAATGCGGTCATAATGCAGAGTATATGATTGTTTTATGACTAAATAAATAAGTTTCTCTTTTTTGCGTGTATTTTTTCAAACTTCAAATTGTCGAAAGATCCTTGTTCGGATTACCCAGGATTTCGGATTTCCGGGGTTCGGATTTGAGGGGTTTCACTGTACTATAAATCCGGGGATATCCGCAACATTTTTCGCGATGTGAATATAGTTTGCATGGCTGGGCGGATAGTGGATAAGCTGCCGATACCCTTTGGAGAAAATTTGCGGATAGTTCTTATCCGAACTTGTTTAATATCATTATTAGGAACGGATGTTTATTTTTCCATTATGATTTTTAGCCTATTTTCATTTTATGAGATCACCTTTTGTCCGTGTGTGTGTGTATGTGTGTGCGTGTGTGATTCGTGTGTGTGTGATGTGTGTGTATGTCCCCCGCTAATAAATTCTAACCGGCTGGAGCGATTTCAATGAAACTCAGTAATATCATAGCAACAATTTGGCCGACCCCGACCGTGCCCTTCAAATTTTATTACGTCTCACCAATCCAACATGGCGGCTGTGTGAAATATTTCCCCAGCATTCAATATCTCCGCAACTATTACCGATATAACCCTGAAATTTTGTACGGTGATAACGGGCACTACTACCTATGAGACTCTCAAATACCTGGTACTACAAAACCAACATGGCGGCCAAGCGAAGTTGATATTTTTAAACAGACTTTTCTCCCTACTTAACCATCCAAACGTAATACAACTTGGTACAGCAAATGTTTATACACATTGTAATGCACTGGAGTCTAATTTTGTTCAATTGTTTACATAAGTTCAAAATGGCGGCTGTGCGAAATATTTCAGTGCCATTCTACATCTCCGAAACTATTACAGATATCAACCTGAAATTTTGTACGGTGGTGAAGTACATTGTTACAAGTTTATATAATTATGTAAGTTTCAAAAACCTGTAAGGTAGAAAACGAACACGGCGAAGTTTAAAAAAATAATAGACTTTTCTCGTGATTTAAACATCTGAGTGAATGATTGTACATATTGTAATGCACTGGCATCTAATTTAGTTCAATTGTTTACATAACCTCAAGATGGCGGCTGTGCGAAATGCTAAAATTAAATATTTATTTCCTGTGTCATAATCATGCGAAGTGAAAATTTGAATAATGAAGCTACGCAATAATTTTCCTTTAATGGTACATTACTCTATGGCCTATCTGAAATATTTAGACGGTTCTCAATATCTGCGAATCTTTTAGAGCAATCAAACTATAGAACTTTCAGTAACCTGGTGAGCACAAATCCATCATGGCGGCGAAGCGAAGTATACATATTTAAATTTAACTATCCGAGTGCAGTGAATCGTTGTACGTTAAATGCTTATACAAATGTTAATACACTGGCATCTAATTTATGTCAATGGCGAAATTTTAAAATCACGTTTTTTCGTTTGTGTCCTAATCTTGCGATTGAACTTTGAATGCCACACGTACACAATAATCTTCTTGTAATAGTACATAAATATATATCCAACATGCCGATCATCTGAAATATTTAGACGGTTCTCAATATCTACGAATCTATTTGAACAATCAAACAGAAATGTTGTATGTTGATAGTGGCAATTAACATGAGTAGGATATATGAAAATAGGTTGTATAGTTCTTCACGGAACTACTTGTTTCATAACAATTAAAAGATGATGATTTAAGCTAATCTCATTCAAATTATGTCATTAAGCATAATTAACACTCCGTACATGAAAGGGTTGCAATTCTGGCAGTGTAACATTCATTGTAAACATAGCACAGGACACACAAAGCCCAGGGGAACCACTTTCTACACAAATGTCTAAAGGTGTTGCTTTATCTAATTAAAAATGTTATTGTAATGCCAGTGGATGCGGATAACAGTCAAGCGGATGCAGGATGAATGCGAATAACAGTCAAGCGGATGCGGGATGAATGCGAATAACAGTCAAGCGGATGCGGGATGAATGCGAATAACAGTCAAGCGGATGCGGGATGAATGCGAATAACAGTCAAGCGGATGCGGGATGAATGCGAATAACAGTCAAGCGGATGCGGAATGAATGCGAATAACAGTCAAACGGATGCGGGATGAATGCGAATAACAGTCAAGCGGATGCGGGATGAATGCGAATAACAGTTAAGCGGATGCGGGGTGAATGCGAATAACAGTCAAGCGGATGCGGGATGAATGCAAATAACAGTCAAGCGGATGCGGGATGAATGCGAATAACAGTCAAGCGGATGCGGGATGAATGCGAATAACAGTCAAGCGGATGCGGGATGAATGCGAATAACAGTCAAGCGGATGCGGGGTGAATGCGAATAACAGTCAAGCGGATGCGGGGTGAATGCGGATACCAGTCAAGCGGATGCAGGGCGGATGCGGATAACAGTTTAGCGGATGCGGGGTTGATGCGGATAAGAGTCGAGCGGATGCGGGGTGGATACGGATAAGAGTCGAGCGGATGCGGGGCGGATGTGGATAACAGTCGAGCGGATGCGGGGTGAATGCGGATAACAGTCGAGCGGATGCGGGGTGGATGTGGATAACAGTCAAGCGGATGCGGGGTGAATGCGGATAACAGTCGAGCGGATGCGGGATGGATGCGGATAACAGTCGAGCGGATGCGGGGTGGATGTGGATAACAGTCAAGCGGATGCGGGGTGAATGCGGATAACAGTCGAGCGGATGCGGGGTGGATGTGGATAACAGTCAAGCGGATGCGGGGCGGATGCGGATAACAGTCGAGCGGATGCGGGATGGATGCGGATAACAGTTTAGCGGATGCGGGGTGGATACGGATAAGAGTCGAGCGGATGCGAGGTGAATGCGGATAACAGTCGAGCGGATGCGGGATGAATGCGGATAACAGTTTAGCGGATGCGGGGTTGATGCGGATAAGAGTCGAGCGGTTGCGGGGCGGATGTGGATAACAGTCGAGCGGATGCGGGGCGGATGTGGATAACAGTCGAGCGGATGCGGGGTGAATGCGGATAACAGTCGAGCGGATGCGGGGTGGATGTGGATAACAGTCAAGCGGATGCGGGGCGGATGCGGATAACAGTCGAGCGGATGCGGGGTGGATGTGGATAACAGTCGAGCGGATGCGGGACGGATGCGGGTAACAGTCAAGCAGTTGCAGGGTGGATGCGGATAACAGTCGAGCGGATGCGGATAACAGTCAAGCGGATGCGGGGTGAATGCGAATAAAAGTCAAGCGGATGCGGGGCGGATGCGGATAACAGTCGAGCGGATGCGGGGCGGATGCGGATAACAGTCAAGCGGATGCGGGGTGGATGCGGATAACAGTCAAGCGGATGCGGGGTGAATGCGAATAACAGTCAAGCGGATGCGGGGCGGATGCGAATAACAGTCAAGCAGTTGCAGGGTGGATGCGGATAACAGTCGAGCGGATGCGGGGCGGATGCGGATAACAGTCAAGCGGATGCGGGGTGAATGCGAATAACAGTCAAGCGGATGCGGGGCGGATGCTGATAACAGTCAAGCGGATGCGGGGCAGATGCGGATAACAGTCAAGCGGATGCGGGGTGGATGCGGATAACAGTCAAGCGGATGCGGGGTGAATGCGGATAACAGTCAAGCGGATGCGGGGTGGATGTGGATAACAGTCGAGCGGACGCGGGGTGGATGCGGGGTGGATGCGGATAACAGTCGAGCGGATGCAGGGTGGATGTGGATAACAGTCGAGCGGATGCGGGGCGGATAGGGTTAACGATTTGTGTATCCGCGCAGGGCTCTAACTATAGGTTGCACCCTCGTTGAAGAATATCTAAACTACGGCTTAAACAACAAACAAGTGACGCGGCGGTGACATCAGATTGCGGGCAGGAGGGTGGTCGAGCCTGTCTGCGCCTAGCAAGCTTAAGTGAAACATGATCGACCTTGCTCCTGTTCTGCTGTGTCCTTGACCGGGGTCAATGCCTCTCTCACTCAGTCTTCAAAAACCAGCATTGCGTGCTTAACGTCTCTATTTCAATCTGACGTCATCAAACAGCACACAACTTTTTAGGAGCGTAGAAGCAGGAGAAAGTTGACGTTCTTCAGTTACAATGAGAAATACGGAATCACGGGTATAATATGAATAATATTTTACATCGTTAGGAGCGCTGATCTCTTCATCTTCTCGCTACGGCTCCTCTGTCCAGGTACTGTTGGATGTAATGTTTGGATGGTCTGTAAATTGGTGATTGTCAGCTAGCTCCCTGTCAAATAGAGATGTCTATTTCCTGAAGGTCTTTTTAACTTCAAAAGAGCCAGTTGCTCGGGAGAGTAGGAATTAGAATTCTTTTTGTTACTCTGAGAATATGCCCAAAGAATTTCAAACGTCTTTTCCTGAATGTGTCCGAGAGTTTCTCTGAATGTTGATCAAGCTCATAGGATTTCTTTTTCATCCAACTTCCCTCAGAACCAACTGGGCCAAAAATTTTCCTCAAGATGAAGAATCATCTTCATATTATTATTATTATTATTATTATTATTATTATTATTATTATTATTATTATTATTAAATTCCATTTTAAGGAGCAGACATATTTTAAACAAAACTGAGTAACTTATTTACAGTTCATTGGTACAAAGTACCTTTAGTTATATGGAGCAGAAACTTGGACAACAAGCAAACAAATTAGATTAGTAACAGAGACGGATTATTGGACGAGGGCGGCAAGAAAATCAAGATTAGATAAAATTAGAAATACGAGAATCACAGAAATTATGCAGGTAAAAGAAATACTACAAGTGATTGAAGAAAGAACATTACAATGGTTTGGACATGTGAAAAGGATGCAGAATGGTAGAATTCCAAATTTAATGTTACATTGGCAAGCTGAAGGCAAACGGAAACGGGGTGAACCAAGAGATCAATGGATGACCCGGACCTCCGGATCGTTGAAAATCGTTTATGTATTCACCGGGAATTGATCCCAGACCGCCTTGGAGGATGACAAGCTGCACTATCACGCCCCGTAACAAAGGAAAGGGATAACTTTCAACACCGCAATGTAACTCACTCAACATGCACAATTACGGAAGATCAATAGCAACCAACCCTCTCGTCCTGGTTTGTTTCTCAACTCAACAAGGATACTTAACACTGTTGAAGTTTGAGGCCACTTAGCGAAACAATCACAACACAAGGGAAAGTAACAACTGCCTTTGCTTCACCGCACAGTTGAAATATTCAACTGTCCAAACAAGAAGATTCATATCAGAAATATTTGTGTACACATCCGGATAATACGCTTCGAAAAGATTCTCTAAACAGGCTGCCTTCTTATTTCTGCATTTTATTGTAAGTGTGTTTCAGGGTACACTCACTGCACCTGTGTGAAGCTAAATTGGATAGGTTAAAAATGTAAACAACGCTCTTAGGTTTCTACGTTCGTTGTCAAGAGCCGACTGCGGAGGCTTCTAGTAGCTAAGTTCTGAACTTGGCCTAGTAGTCGTTGACGGTGGCGCTTGGCGGCAAAAGTAGGAACTATTTGAAAAATTCTAAGTTGCTGTACTTAAATTTAAAAAAAACGGATAACACACACTAATACAGTCATCAAAATTAACACCGGTTATCAGACAGATTCTACACACACCCAAAGTACACGGGGCTACATGACCGCGTTGTCGCAGCCCCTAAACTGAGGAACCAAGCAACCAACTCAGTCTCATAAAGCAGAACTGAGAGGAGTTCGGTTAGATTCCCACCTCAGCCGTTATTTAAGAAGTGGATTCTCCACTGGTGACATCCAAGATGGCTGAGATGAGAATCGATCTCACATCTTCTGAGTTTTGTCTCACGACGCTCAACTGAATTTGCGGGTCTCATTATTTCTTGTGGCTGTTGCTGCTCTTTCACTCTCTGAGGAAGTCTGCAGCTTTCATTCCAAGACACGAATGGAGAAAGTCTAATCTTTACCTGCTCAAAGCAGATAAATCGTTTTCTACAAATTACGATTAATCGTTTAGTCGTTTAATTGGTTAGTCGAATGATTGATTAACTGTTTTGTCAATTAATCCATGCACTTCGTTCCTTTCACTGAGCTCTCACAGAAGCGAAACAGATATTTATTATTTACTAGCAGAAGTACCCGTTCTTCGAACGGTGTTCGGTGTTAGCACCAGACATTATCTATTGAGCTACTGTTGCAATGGTTAGCGGTTTGTCATTCCTTCATAAGTTTATCAGAACGAAGTTAGTTTTCTGGGAATATCACACACACTGTTAATTTAAGGGCCTTAAAATGTGGTTTTCGGAGACCCTTTATAGACTCCCAAATTTTGTGTCTCACATTGAGAAGCGCAACATATGCTTTGGTCGTCCTTCTAGGATAATTTTTATATTTCGCCTATTTTAGCATGTATTTTGAGAATTTTTTCCCCTATATCCACCTTTCTACTTTATGAAAAGTACGGTGAAGAGTTTTATAAATGATTGGTGTATTGACTCTCATGGATACCATACCTAATTTTACGATGCACCAGGCATCCGAACACGAGTTATAGACGTACATAAAGATACACAGAAAGACAGACAGATTCTATTGCCTACAACATATCACCCAGATATCCAAATATGGGTATATCTACCACACAGTATCAAACAAAATCATTCTTACGATGAACCCGTATGTCGACAAAAATAAATAAATAAATAAATAAATGATGAGTTAAATGTACTCTCAAACTAAATTCACATAACTTGTACTTCCTGACGTGAAATAGAATTGAAAACCTTTTAGACGAAACGCAATACACGTCACATAAAAACTGACCCTCTACGTTGTGTTAGGTCCCCATACACAGGAAGACCCCTTTCATAAATTATAAAGGCTTGTTTGTGGTGCATGAAAATTCAGGTTCTTTAGCTTCAAATGGCCCAAATTCCTAAAAGCCACAAAAAATGCTGATTCAATTGAGGAATTTTTGAAAATAATGTTGCTGTTTGGAGATATAATAGACCTTTGGTACTGTCACACGTGAAAATTGCGTGAAAAAATTCTAGGGAACCACTGACCCCCTTACCTGTATTGATGAATTATACAGTCTAAATTGGTTCCGTGATAACCTAATAGCCATTTGCAAACTTCCACAGAAATGTAATAAATGGAGTGACATTGCTTCTTACAGAAATAGATGGAAAGCTGGATGTCACCCCTTGAGATAATGTTGTCATGGTTACCGACTTGCATTCCTTCATTAGTTTGTTAAATTAAATTAGTTTTCTGGGAATATATCAGAAACTGTTGGTTTAGAGCCTTATTATGTAGTGTTTGAGGACACTTTGACAACTTAATTTGGTTCCGTGATAACCTTCTAGCCGTTTGCAAACTTTCACACTAATGTAATTAATGGAATTGCATTGCATCTTACAGCAATGGTTACCGGCTTGCATTCATTCATTAGTTTATTAAATGAAATTAGTATTCAGGGAATATCTCAAAAACGGTTGGTTTTAGGGCCTTAAAATGTGGTTTACGGGGACCCTTTTGGGCCCCCGAGTTTAGTCTCTCACATCGAGATGCTGAAAATGGGCTTTGCCTCCCCCTTCTACGCATATTTCCACATGTATTTTAAGGGGGTAGGCCCCCTTTTATGAGAGGTACGGAGAAGAGTTACATCAATGATTAGTGTCGTGCCTCTGATGGATATCTGTACCAAATTTTACGTTGATACAACCAGCCGTTCTCAGGTTATAAGGGAACAAATTTGTCCACAGACAAACAAACAAACAAACAAACAAACAGACAGACAGGCAGACAGACAGACAGACAAAAAATATTTCCGCGCGCATCCATCCTTAAACAGTCTGAAACGCGTAAATAACTCAAATTTCCGTAGAAATTCAGAAAAAAAAATAGGCAAACTTTCATTTTTATATAGAGAGAGATTGACTGCACCGCTCGGTGTTGACCGTGTTTTATTGCTCAAATTTAGGTTTTACTCGCTAACCGCTGGATATACACGAAAAGTGATGAGGACCTTTCGGATAGAAAATTAAACGTTAAAGCCCGTGTATGCCATTAAAAGTTTGCTATTTATTAGCATTCTCTTTTTATTTGAAATGGAAACATGAAATTTTGAAACCAAAGGGTGTAGTGACGTCACAAATGTGGGTTTTACTCGCTAACCGTTGGAGATACATGAAAAGTGATAAGGACCGTTCGGATAGGAAATTAAATTTTAGAGCTCGTATTTGCCATCAAAAGTTTGATATTTCTTAGCGTTCTCTTTTTATTTAAAATGGAAATAAGAAATTTTGAAACCATAGGGTGTCACTAAAATGGTCGCCATTTTTAAATATGGAAATCAAAAGTAGCCTATGTGTAACTCTGGTAAATCATCTACATCTATGCAAAATTTCATTTCAATCGGACCAGTGGTTCTTGCGTGATTGAGTAAGACAGGACGACAGACAGACACACACAATCTCATTTTTAGCCTATTTTCATTTATGAAAAATACGCTTATGAGATCACCTTTTGTCCGTCATTCTGTCTGTGTGTGCGTGTATGATGGTGTGTGTAATGTTGTGTGTGATGGAGTGTGTCCCTTCCTAATAACTTCTAAACGGTTGGAGTGATTTCAATGAAACTCGGAAAGTTCATAGCACTATACCGAGCGACCCCGACCGTGCCCTTCAAATTTTGTTTCGTCCCACTAATCCAACATGTCGGCTGTGCGAAATATTTCACCAGCATTCAATCTCCGAAACTATTACCGATATCACCCATAATATTTTACGGTGATAAAGGGAACTGCTGGAAGTTCACCTATGTGACTTTTGAAAACATGGTAACTACAAAACCAACATGGCGGGCAAGCAAAGATGCGACTTTTAAATAGACGTTTCTCGCGATTTAACCAACCAAACGCAATAAACTTGGTGCAGCATATGTTTATACATATTGTAATGCACCGACATCTAACATCGTTCAATTGTTTACAAAACCTCAAGATGGCGGCTGTGCGAAATATTTAACCGGCATTCTATATCTCTGAAACTATTAGCGGTATCACCCTGAAATTTTGTACGGAGATAAAGGGCACTACTGGAAGTTCATCTATAAGACTTTCAAAACTACAAAACGAACATGGCGGCCAAGCGAAGTTCAAAATTTTAAATAGACCTTTCTCGCGATTTAACAATCCAAACGCAATGAAACTTGGTACAGGAAATGTTTATACACATTGTAATTCACTGGTATCTAATTTAGCTCAATAGTTTTCATAACCTCAAGATGGAGGATGTGCGAATTTTTAGATTAAGTTTTTATTTCTTGTGTCGTAATGATGCGATCGAAGTGACAGTTTGAATAATGAACCTGCGCAATAATTTTCATTTAATGGTACATAACTCTATGACCTATACATATAACAATCCAACATGGCGACCATCCGAAATATTTAGATGGATCTCAATATCTACGAATCTATTACAGCAATCAAACTGAATGTTTTAACGTTCATAGGGACTATGAACCTAAGTTAACCTATAGGACTTTCAATATCCTGGTGATCACAAATCCAACATGGCTACGACGCGAAGTATAAATATTCACATGGTCGTTTCTCGCAATTTAACCATCCGAGTGCAGTGACACTTGGTACAGTAAATACTTATACTAATGTTAATCCACTGGCATCTAATTTTTTCAATTGTTTCCATAACCACAAGATGGCAGCTGTGCGAAATTTTAAAATCTCGTTTTTACTTCTTGTGGCCTAATCATGCGATTGAAGTTTGAATTCCAAACCTACAGAATAATCTTCATGTAACAGTACATAACTCTAAGACCTACATATATACAAATCCAACATGGCGACCATCCGCAATATTTAGTCGGTTCTCAATATCTACGAATCTATTACAGCAATCAAACTGAAATTTTGTATGTTGATAGTGGCAATTAACATGAGTAGGATATATGATAATAGGCTGTATAGTTCTTCACGGAACTACTTGTTATTGTATCATATATTTTTAAATAATGTTCCTTCTTTGTGAAAACTGTGCTAAAACAAAGTAAAAGAAAAACGTTCCTGTCCTAATTTGTTAGCATATAACAAGAATTCAAAATCTTTGCTTTCCTTTGTATTCTTTTTTTCGAAATCCTTCCCAATTAGATTGATGTTTTTCCTTCCACTGTCACTGACTCTGGTTGGTGGGTTCCTTAGTTTAGGGGCTGCGACAACTCGGTCATTTAGGCCCGTGTACTTTGGGTGTGTGTGGAATCTGTCTGATAACCAGTGTTAATTGTGATGGCTGTATTAGGTATCCGTATTATATTCAAGTAAGGACTGCAGGAATTCGATTTTCAATTAGTTCCAACTTTTGCTACCAAATGCCACCGTCAACGACCAACTAGTTCTGCACTTTGTTACTAGATGTCACCGCAGTTGAATCCTGGCAACGAACGTTGGAAACTAAGAGCGTTAGTCAAATTTAACCTGAAATTTAGCTTCACACAAATGTAATTAGTGCAAGGTTCTTTATCATGCCATAAATCTATGACGTGGGACCACTGGCTTTAATTCTTCTCCGAAGGAAGGCATACTAAAGGATTTTAACGCTCTTAAAAAATCCGACGTCTTCGGCCGGGTTTGAACTCGTTACCTTAGGCACAGCAGTTCAGCATGCTGTACCAACTACCCCACTGAAGCCACCACTAACAACTGATTCAACTATACATACAAGTTTAATATAGAATGGCGTCGACGACAGGTACAGTGTATCTTGGTATTAATGATTGAAGACCAAATCACGTACCGCACCTACTGTTACATATTCCCTTTGAGTTTGAAGCGACCTTGAGGCTACTAGTATCATCGATGACAACATTTGAAACATGGCCAACAGCCAGTGACATATGGCTCTGTTCTATTCCTTTCTAGAGGATCGATCACTACGGTATGTATAACCAGGATCGCAACGAAATAGGTCACCAATATCAACCCTTTATCTGCCAAGTATTGTTCGAAAATACTGTATTTAAACGTGGGGTCTATTAATATTGTTAAGACCATGTATTAAATGAAATTTCATAAAATGGCCATGATAGCCTGATTCCTAATTGGGGTATTCATTATAATATAGTACATTGTGCAACGAGCCTATAATGGCAATAATTAAGACACGAGTATGTTCATAAAACGAGCGTCTTAATTACCATTATAAGCGAGTTGCATACGACTATTTTTGTTCGAAGATATTTTATGTTGTTGTTGTTTGAGTCTTCAGTCTTTTGACTGCTTTGATGCAGCCCTCCATACCTCCCTGTCCTGAATAATCGTTTCATCTGTACTGTACATAGCTACCAAACCATACATCCGACGCAATCTGTTTAACATATTCAAACCTTGGTCTACCCCTACAGTTATTGTCCTCGATCCATCCTTCCATAACTAAGCTTGCTATTCCTGGGTGTCTTAGTATGTGTCCTACTAATCTATCTCTTCTCTTCATTAGCAGTCACCAGAAAGATCTATCCTCTCCCACTCGTCTTAATACCTCTTCGTTTGTAACCCAATCTACCCATCTGATCTTCATCATTCTCCTGTAACACCACATTTCAAACACTTCAATTCTCCTCTTTTCTGCTTCACCAATAGCCCAAGTTGCACTTCCATAGAGCACCACGCTCCAGACAAAGGCCTTCAAAAATGACTTCCTAACACCTAAATCTATATTCGATGTCAACAGTTTCCTATTCGTTTATGTTCGAACATAAATATTCATACATATCAGTCGAGAATTCAACAGTTTTATGCACTGAACAGAGCGCATGGGACTCAGAGAATGCCTTGTAGTTGACCATGGCCTCCTCAAATATGCCACTATGACACTAGCCACGCAGTGAAATTTAAAATAGGAGGCCGTGGAAGTCAGCGCAGATGCGATGCTATTGGTCACACAACTCTTTCTTGAGCTCTGATTGGTGGGAGAAACTGTTTCATAATGAAAAATAGTGTTATAATGAGCCTCATTATGATACAGTTTTCTGAAATATAATGTTTACATTTCGACATCGTGGAATTTAAAACTATTTATTACCTTAAGTCAATATATTGTACATTAAAACCGTACCGGGTTTGGTCACATTGTGACCTTCCCCTTCCTCAGCGTTGTATAGAATAAGTAAATGTGCAATAATATACACTTAATACATTTTTTTGCCATACCAGAGGATACTAAAAATATTATTTTTCCAAAGTGTTAGGCCTGCAAAGTAAAATTTCAAAATCCAGAACTGTTACAAATTGTGTTGAGAAAAACGTGAAAAAGTCTTGATAAAACAGCGTGGAATAGAAGAGATCTGGATGTGAAAATAGAAATGCTGAATAAGTTAGGTTATAAATGATGGTTGTATGTATTTGTCAGGTACAGAGAACGTTGGAAATATGTGTGACGAAGTTGTTATGAATTGGTAAGAAATGTATTGGTTATATAGTTACCGACAGCGGCAGCTACACTCACTAACGCATAGCTCTAGGCCATGAAGCCAAGCTCTCCACGGACTCGGTACACGTGGGTTCGAGCCCCACCGTCGGCCGCCCTTGAAATGTCTTTCCGTAGTTTCCCCATTTTCAACTCCGGGCAAATGCTGGGATTGTGCCTTCTGACAAGCCACGGCCACTTCCTTCCACATCCCTTCCCAGTTTTATTCCTCATCCTTCATTTCATCTTTCATTAACTCCTCTCATGAGGTTGGCGTCAGGAAGGACGTCTGGCCGTAAAAACTATCCGCCACATAACTTTAATCGCATCTCATCCCCGATCCCGATGGAAAACGGAAATGTTAGTCCAGACAGGCCACGGCCGCTTCCTTCCACATCCTTGACAGTTTCATTCATCTTCACCCATTCCATCTCTCATTCCGACGCGCAGGTCACCCACGGGCGTCGACTAGAAACACCTGCACTCAGCCTCTCAGGAGGCCACACGACAAAAAAAAAACTAACAGGTTAATGAGTTCGGCTGTAGAGGGTAAGAATAGCAGAGGTAGACCTAGTAGGCGATGGTTAGATTCAGTGCTCTCAAAGTGAGAGGTGTAGAAGCGGGGGAACCCACGTTGCTAACTGCTATTAAGGGATCATGGAGGCGACTTGTTCACAAACAGAAGCTTGCAGACTGGACTCTGAGAGGCAAAACACCCTCAAATGAAAATACTGTATATGTATTATTAATAATTTTAGTAATCTTGCTTATTCATCAAACCAAACCGGTTTTATTATTCAACTTTAATACTATTTGTCATTTGACATCGCTCTCCAAATACGTAATTCAGGTCACCTCCTCTTATTTCCCTCATAAGATTCTTTCGTTATCTTTGAGAATTTATTGTCTATTTTTGAATAGTCTGTTATAATAAGAACGGAGCACAAGACAAGATGGCAGAAGAACTAATGACGTAGAAAAGAAAGAAGACGTTGCTTCTTTATAAATACCAGCCCATTAATCGAAGAGGAACGTCATTTGAGAAGCTTCCAGAGCTCACCAATGTATCTTCTCTATCGTATCATTGAATACAAACTCTCGAGTATGGCTACCGCTTATTATTCCCGTTATCAACGTAGTCGGGGTGAGATGCGATGAAAGTCTAATTGGCGGATGGTTATGAAAGGAGTTAATGCGAGATGAGATGAATGAAGGTGAATGAAACTAGACAATGGTGTAGAAGGAAGCGGCCATGGCCTGTCAGAAGGTACCGTCCCAGCATTTGCCTGGAGTTGATAATGGGGAAACCACGGAAAACCATTTCAAGGATGGCCGACAGCGGGGCTTGAACCCACGTCTACCGAGTCCACCGAGAGCATGGCTCCATGACCTAGCGCTGGGCGTTAGGGAGCGTAACTACCGCTGTCGGTGATTACAAGCTCTCGAGTGCTTGATTATAACAACAATATAGATACGGGCTGGAAGATGACAGGCTTTTTTTTAATCTGAATTCTGATTTTGTTTCGTTTATTGTCTTTAGTTGTTTTGCTACGAGCGGAATTCCTTCATCGAATATAATAAACCAGTTATAAAACATTCCAATGAACGAGGGAACTTTAAAAAGTAAGTTTCGTCATTTAATGGTTCTCCAGGTGACACAAACAATCGCTCGTGACTGGTTCAACGACAGAAGGAGCGTCAGTGGAGGGGAATGACGCATGCGCAGAGCGCCGACGAAGAGAGTGGAGCAGCAGGCCGGTGTGCTCGACATCATTCGAGTACAACTCACCATGACAGACAGTCGTGTACTGACAACGTGGTCGTCAATGGAAGTACCTGCTGTTGTCTGGTATAGATGGACACGTGGGACTAGTGTGTCAGTCTACAGACCGTGTATGGTGAAGCGGTCATTTCTCGTCGCTGGTGTTGCAGGTTCTGTGAAGTGTGGAGGATGAAGATCGAAGTGGGCGTCCCTCCACATCCACGAATGAAAACCATATTGCTCGAGTACAGGACATGGTGTTAGTGGACAGGAGCATAACGGTGTCAGACGTGGGCTCCACACTGTGTATTGGTCATGCCCGGGCCCATCACATGCTCGATGGTGTGTTGGGTTACCGAAAAGTGTCCGCATGATGAGAGTGGTTTCCTCAAACAGATTGTACGCTACAACAAGTGTCTCAATGTCAGTGGTGACTATGTCGAACAAGTAGTTCCGTGAAGAACTATACAGCCTATTTTCACATATCCTATTTATGTTAATTGCCTCTATCTACATACAAAATTTCAGTTTGATTGCTGTAATAGATTCGTAGATATTGAGAATCGACTAAATATTTCGGATGGTCGTCATGTTGGATTTTATATATGTAGGTCCTCGAGTTATGTACTGTTACATGAAGATTATTGTGAACGTGTAGCATTCAAACTTCAATCGCATGATTAGGACACAAGAAGTAACAAGGGGATTTTAAAATTTTGCACAGCTGCCATCTTGTGGTGATGGAAACGATTGAAATAAATTAGATGCCAGTGGATTAGCATTCGTATAAGGATTTACTGTACCACGTTGCACTGCACTCGGATGGTTAAATTGCGAGAAACGTCCATGTGAATATTTATACTTCGCGTCGCCGCCATGTTGGATTTGTGATCACCAAGTTATTTAATGTCCAATAGGTGAACTTGTTCATAGCCCCTATGAACATAAAAAATTCAGTTTGATTGATATAATAGATTCGTAGATATTCAGAGCCATCTAAATATTTCGGATGGTCGCCATGTTGGATTGTTTAAAGTATAGGCCGTCGATTCATGTACCATTAAAGGAAAATTATTGCGTAGGTTCACTATTCAAACTTTCACATCGCATGATTACGACACAAGAAATAAAAACTTAATTTTAAAATTCGCAAAGCCACCATCTTGAGGTTATGTAAACAATTGAACTAAATTAGATACCAATGTATTACAATGTGTATAAACATTTCCTGCGTCAGATTTCATTGCAATTGGAACATTAAATCGCGAGAAAGGTCTATTTAAAATTTTCAAATTTGCTTGGCCGCCATGTTTGTTTCGTAGTTAACCGGTTTTTGAAAGTCTAATTGATGAACTTCCAGTAGTGCCCTTTATCTCCGTACAAAATTTCAGGGTGATACCGCGAATAGTTTCAGAGATATAGAATGCCAGTGAAATATTTTGCGCATCAGCCATCTTGTGGTTATGTAAACAATTGAACCAAGTTAGATGTCGGTGCATTACAATGTGTATAAACATAGCCTATACTGTACCAAGTTTGGTTGGTTAAATCGCGAGAAACGTCTATTTAAAAGTCGTCAATTCGCGTGGCCGCCATGTTGGTTTTGTAGTTACCAGTTTTTCAAAAGTCACATAGGTGAACTTCTAGTAGTTTCCTTTATCAGCGTACAAAATTTCAGGGTGATATCGGGAATAGTTTCGGAGATATTGAATGCTGGTGAAATATTTCGCACTGCCGCCATGTTGGATTGGTGAGACGTACCAAAATTTGAAGGGCACGGTCGGGGTCGTCCGGAATAGTGCTATTAACTTACCGAGTTTCATTGAAATCGCTCCAGCCGTTTTGAAGTTATTAGGGGGACACCCAAACACACACACACACACCTACACACACGTACAAAAGGTGATCTCGTAAGCCTATTTTTTCAAAATTGAGAATTGGCTAAAAATAGTGCATGGTGTATTATAGTTCATGATGCCATGGTGCATGTCAGATTGGCAATAAAGGGTCGGGTACACTACGTAATGATGACGGAAATTATTTTCAGAACTTCCCTCGTGTATTGTGTTAAAATTTGGATTTATTCAGATGACGGGTATTTGAGAAACAAAGTTTAAATTTTACACTTGGTAACAGCCTTAATAGGAACACCTTTTGCGTTCCAACTGCGATAAAAACACATTGTGATGTAAATTAAAAAGTACAAAGCTACATGGCCTAACGTAAAATTGGTAATGTCCCCCAGAAGATGAAAATGAAAATCCACAGCCTGCTTCCAGTCTCCGACCGGGTCAGGAATGGAATGAATGAGGCCCCGATCTAGCGGCGAGGATATGGACTGTGCCGGCTGCCGAGGCCTGACGCACTCCTCTCCCCCAGAAGATGAAACAACGAAATAACGTATGTAAGTGCCACGTTCTGTGGAGCTCGTTTTCAGAACTAAAAGAAAATAATTGATTCGGTAACATTTGCCTCAGCTGCATTGTTGGATGGTAAAATATTTTTGATCAAATGTTAATATTTCCCATTGATAAGGCTGTGAGAAAATATGATTTTCGTTCCAAACTGAATATATTCATCACTTGTAATACATTGAACTAAATTAATATTTGTTTAAAAATAAAGCATTTAATTTCTAAATGTACCTATTAATATTATGTTGACAATAAATATCACAAATTGGGATAAATATGTGAGATTGTATGAAATAGCTTGCTTTACTTAGCTAAATACAACCACCATTTTGTTGAAAATTCAATATATTTATTTTGGGGGGCGTGGTGGCTCAGCGGTCAAGCTGTATGCCTCTCACCAAGGCGGTCCGGGTTCGATTCCCGGTCAATGCATGTGAGACTTTCGAAGTGAAATGCCATGTCCTGTGGTTCGGATTCCACGTAAATAGGAGGTCCCGTGGCTCATAATCACAAGATTCACGGTCACGTAAAACTACAATCTTCCTTCCTTCCTTAAATATATATGACCTTATCTATGACCTTTCATGTACCGGTATTATACAGGGTGTTTCGAAAAAAGTGTCCGATATTGCAACAGGGTTTGGTATTGGTCAAAACGAGAAGAAATGTTGATGATGATGATTGTTGTTTTATGGAGCCTAACATCTAGGTTATCGGCCCCTAATGGTTTGGGTGATCGTGAAGATGATAACGAAATGTAAACTATAACTAAAACTAACTACTAACTTATATACCAGAAGAAGAAATGGTAAACAAAAGGAGCATAAGGCAAATAAAGGACAGGAGGAAAAGAAATGCCCTCAGCCCTCGAAGAAGGCGGATTGAGGGACTTGGAAGGAAGGAGAGCCATGAAAGGCAGATAGGAAAGGGAAAGAGGAGAGGGTCCGCCCCCAAAGGTAATGGATAAAAGAGGGAAACCCGGACCCAGCTCAGGAATCCCTCGGGGTCGCCAACGCCCGAACTCACCAGCCGTGAGCCCCTGAGGGTGTAGCAATATCTAGGTTGCACCAGAAGTGGTGGGGCTACAGACACCCTGCCTGGTTGAGGGCCTTGAGCACAAGGCAGGAGGTAAAAGGAAATGAAAAAGAAGGCTGACCCCTCGCAGAACGAGGGTATCAGGAAAGATGAGACAAGGGCAAATTAAGGTGGGAAAGGAAGAGACTCCCTAGACCTCGGATACCCTAATACCGTCGGGGTCGGAAGAGAACAAGAGTTGACCAAGTGAGGTCGACAGGAAATAAGACGGAGAGGAGCCCGTTACAAGTAAGTGGAAGCAATGCCAGACGCAGCTGGGGCCCCGTGGTCGCCAACCCACGTCCCACTAGATGTGAGACCCTGGGGGGGAGAAGAAATGTTCCTATTAACATATGTCCGGAAACAAATACCTGTTGACATATGAGCCATTTTACTCGCGTGGAGGGGGCGTTGTGTTCGGTGGTGTAGGCGTCCTTCCATTGAAGGTCTTTGCATCAGTCATAGTATGCAGTTTTGATGACAGAGCAGTGCGGTACCCGCACCAGACTGGTGGCCTCGTGCTGTGTGAACCACGTAAAGAGTGCGATGGAGTATTCCTCGAGGGAAATGGAAGGCATGACTTTTTGCGATGGATTAGCAAACGGTAGTAGCATGGCCTCTTCGTTCGCCTGACCTTAATCCATTGGATTTCTGGCTATGGTGACATTTAAAGACATTGGTGTATGCCAAGTGGGGGTGAAGATTCAAGGAGAAATAATTTCAACTCTGAGATTTGCTGATGAAATCGTCATCTTGACCGACACGCCTGAGGATTTGAATGAGTTTTTGAATGGTATGGGCTCCGTCTTACGGAAAGAATACAGGATGAAAATTAATGAGTGTAAAACAAAAATACTGGAATGCAGCCGAAATAAATCAGAAACCTCTATGGACATCAAATTGGCAGGTGAAAAGCTGAAGGAAGTAGGAGACTTCTGTTACTTAGGAAGCAAAATAACCAATGATGGACGAAGCAAAGAGGATATAAAAAGTAGGTTAGCTCAGGCAAGGAAAGCATTTCTACAAAAAAGGAATCTGTTGACATCGAATATAGATTTAGGCATTAGGAAGTCATTTTTGAAAGCCTTTGTCTGGAGCGTGGCGCTCTATGGAAGTGAAACTTGGACTATTGGTGCAGCAGAAAAGAGGAGAATTGAAGCATTTGAAATTTGGTGTTACAGGAGAATGATGAAGATCAGATGGGTAGATAGGGTGACAAACGAAGAGGTATTAAGACGAGTGGGATAGGAGAGATGTTTCTGGCGACTGCTAATGAAGAGAAGAGATAGGTTAGTAGGACACATACTAAGATACCCCAAAATAGCTAGCTTAGTGATGGAAGGAAGGGTTGAAGACATGATCTGTAGGGGTAGACCAAGGTTAGAATATGTTAAACAGATTGCCTCGGCTGTAAGGTGTGGTAGCTATGTAGAGATGAAACGATTAGCACAGAATAGGGAGGCGTGGAGTGCTGCATCAAACCAGTCAAAAGACTGAAGACTCAAACAACAACGATGTAATCCCATCGACAATGTGCAGATGTTACAAGAGAGTGCGCACATCCGCGACCAGCCAGGCGTGATTGGACGAGTTCGGGATTCCTTGTGAAGAAGAGCCAAAGCATGTATACGCAATCGCGGTAACCATATGGAGCATCTCTTGTAAAGTGCAGATGGTATCCGCGGACAGACCGGCTGTAATCATCACAGCTCCTGGTTGGTGGTGTTGATGGATGTTTGCCCAACGCGTGTTCTGTTAAACCTGGGTGACAGTCAAGTTTTCATTAGAACTTGCTGGTAGGATGCCGTCCATTGTCTGAAGTGTACATACACAATACGAGTAAAATGGCTCATATCTCAACAGGTATTTGTTTCCGGACATATGTTTATAGGAACATTTCTTCTCGTTTTGACCAATCTTTGTTGCAATATCGACACCTTTTTCGAAACATCCTGTCTATAATTTGGTGCACTTTTGGTGATAGTATGTTACTCTTTCTAGCTATCAAACTATATATTACTCCATTTTGATAATCCTGTCTGATGATGATATACGTTTTTTCTCTTTCCTGTAAAATCTATGAATGTGGAGATATTCAGCTCCTCAACTATTGTAAACTTCAGGGATTCGAATCCTGGATCTCCGAACATACAACTCCCCAATTCAGTTGTTACTAAATAATTCACGATGTCAGATATGAAATGTTGGCAGAGCGGAATGCTTAGTATGACAGGCGAACTGTACAGGGTTACATAATGAATTCTATTAAATGCCGCGCGATTTGCCCTGCTAGATTATGGTGGCTGCGGTTTAAACCGGTCGCTGACTTCAACTATTGAGCGACGTGGATCAGACTGCAGTAGCAAGGTTAAATATACATGAGCTACCGTCATAGGGAGAGGGGATGAGATTATCTTAAGATCCACGCAGCGCTCAAATCAATATCATCTCTATATATAACAAGAAGTTCCGTGACGAACTAAAGAGCCCACTTTTCTTAAAATTTAAGATCCATGCCAATGATTAATCTATATGGATCTATCGAGAATAATGACGAAATTATGTTGGTAATATCGAAATTTCGAATTAGTTCGAAATACTGTATACCTGGCATAATGTAGCCTAATAGAGAACTACAGTTGGCAGCCCTGGTGACTGAATATATTCTTAGTTCCATCTCTTAAGGTACAGAATACAAAATTTGGTTGCAATCCAAATGATAGTATATAAGTTACATGTACTTAAAGTTGTACCTCTCAGCAGGCTTGAAATCATGTTGGTAGAACTGACGTATATAAGTTACTCCTAATTAATATAGAATGTCAGGTACTATACGTGTTCATAGTTTAAAGCTGTCGGCTTGCATACTTTCTAATATATGGGTATTTGGATAAAAAAAATTGAGAGCATTTATTAACAGTTGGCAGCCCTGGTGGCTTTTAAGAATACGCTCAGTCATATCTGTTTAAGTACACATAGCGCATACGAAATTTGGTTGAAATCCAATTAATAGTGTAGAAGTTATATGCATTTAAAATTTGGACTTATCAGCAGGCTTATAATCATTTTGGCAACACTGCCATGTATGGTCTCCTGGAAATTAAACTGCAATATTATTATCTATACGTGTGCCAATTTTGAAATAGCTTCCATTCATACCTTCCAAGATATCCAACATGGAGCTCAAATTGCAATTGCGATTTTTCAGCAGTTGGTAGCACTGACATCATTTTTAAATATGGCCGTGAGATATTCAGGTATAGATATTTAGTCCTACCAAATTTTGTTTCGATTGGTGCAGCCGTTTAGGAGTTGATAGGGGGGGGGGGTGACACACACACAGCTAGACAGACAGACAGACAGAAGGACAGACAGACAGACAGACAGACACACATTTGTCCGATCTCATAAGTCTACTTTTTCCTCATTTTTGCAAAATGTGAAAAGTAGGCTAAAAATGAGAGTTTGTCTGTTTTTTCTGAATTTCCACGGAAATTTGCGTTATTTGCGCGTTTCAGACTGTGCAAAAATATTTTTGTCTGTCTGTCTGTCTGTTTGTTTATTTGTTTGTTTGTCTGTCTGTGGACAACTATGTGTCCTTATAACTTCAGAATGGCTGGGTGGATCAACGTAAAATTTGATACAAATATCCATCAGAGGCACCACACTAATCATTGATGTAACTCTTCTCCGTACCTCTCATAAAAGGGGGCCTACCACTTTAAAATACAAGCTGAAATAGGCGTAGAAGGACGAGACAAAGCTTATGTTCAACCCCTCAATGTGAGAATCAAAACTCGAACCACATTTTAAGGCCCTAAAACCAACAGTTTTTGAGATATTCCCAGAAAACTAATTTCATTTAATAATCTAATGAAAGAATGCAAGCCGGTAACCATGGCAATGGAATCTCAGAGGACCATCTATTTCTGCAAGACGCAATGCAATTCCATTTATTACATTACTGTGAAGTTTTAAACGGAGGTTATCACGGAACCAAATTAAACTGTAAAATTCATCAATACGTATAATGCTCTTAAGGGGGTCAAGGGGTACACTAGAATTTTTTTCATGTGATTTTCACATGCGGGTGTGGTACGGAAGGTATTTTATATTCCTTTCCCTATATTGTATTTATTATATTATCATTATGCATTATATTATGGCATACAAAGACGAGGCAAAGCTCATTTTTAGCCCCTCGGTGGCAGAAACAAAACTCGAGGGTTCCCAAAAACTACATTTTAAGGCTCTAAAACCAAGAATTTCTGAGATATTCCCAGAAAACTAATTTAATTTAATAAACTAATGAAGGAATGCAAGCTAGCAACCATGACAACAGGTTCTCAAGAGAAGACATGCAACTTTCCTACTATTTCTGTAAAAAGCAATGCCACTCCACTTATTAAATTTCTGTGAAAGTTTGCAAATCGCTATGAGGTTATCACGGAACCAAGTTAAACTGTAAAATATATCAATGCGCTTAAGGGGGTTAAGGGGTACATTAGAATGTTTTCACGTGATTTACACGTGTGATATATCGTACAGAATTATATCTCCAAACAGCAACAATATTTTCCAAAAAATCCTGAATTGAAATAGTATTTTTTGCTGCTATTAGGAATTTGGGCCATTGGAGGCAAAAAAAAACTGAATATTCATGCACCGCAAGCCTTTATAATTTGTTAAAGGTGTCATCCTGTGGATGGGGACTTTACACAACGGTGAGGGTCAGTCTTTATGTGAGGTGTTTTGCGTTTCGTCTACGAGGTTTTCAATTTTGTTTGCACGTCTGGAAGTACACGTTAGGTGAATTTCGATTGAGCACATCCTAACTTTTTTTTTCGACAAACGGGTTCATCGTAAGGATGATTTTCATTGATACTGTGTGGTTGATTCGGACATCTGGGTGATATGTTGTAGGTTGGTTGGTTGGTTCCTCAGTTTAGAAGCTGCGACAACGCGTTCATGTAGCCTCGTGTGCTTTGAGTGTGTGTAGAATCTGTCTGATAACCGGTGTTAATTGTGATGGCTGTATTAGTGTGTGTTATCAGTATTTCAGGTAAGGTCTGCAGACAATCAATTTCCAGTAGTTCCTACTTTCGCTACCAAATGCTACCGTCAACGACACCTAGCTCTGACTTGGCTACTAGATGCCACCGCAACAGGCAGCTGGCGGCAAACTTTGGAACTAATAGATTGATAATCAAATCTAACCTACAAATTTAGCTTCACACAATTTTAGTTAGTGGAAGGTTCTATTTCATGCCATAAATCTATGGCATGGGACCGCCGGCTTTACTTCCCCTCCGAAGTAAGGCATACTTAGGGATTTTCGGCCTTTCTGTGTATCTTTATGTACGCCTATAACTCATGTTCGAATGTTTGGAGCATCGTAAAATTAGGTATCCATGAGAGTTAATACACCAATCATTTATAAAACTCTTCACTGTACTTCTCATAGAAGGGTATAGAAAAACATTTCAAAATACATGCTAAAATAGACGGAATATGGACGACCAAAACATATGTTGCGCATCTCAATGTGAAACACAAAATTCAGGAGTCTATAAAGAATCTCCGTAATCCTCATTTTAAGGCCCTTAAATTAACAGTGTGTGTGATATTTCCAGAAAACTAACTTCGCTCTGATAAACGTATGAAGGAATAACAAGCCCCTAACCATTGCAACAGTAGCTCAATTGATAACGTCTGGTTATTAATACCGAAGACCGTTCGAAGAGCGGGTACTTCTGCTAGTATAAATATAAAACTTAAAAGTTCCTCTGCCGCACTGAGAAAAATTGAATCATGGAAGTGTTATTCTTCTTTAATCGCATCAGGCTACTAAGGCTCATGCCATTTCAACTGTCTTCTCTTGGCTTTGATCTTTGCCCATTTCTCCTACATACGTTGCCGGTATATATATATTTTCGTATCCAGGACAGTACAATACATTTATTTACACATTTAAAACATATTTACAATATACACACAGATTGTGGATATATCAAATTGATTTTGAGGCCCAGAATTCGGCAGTCTTGATTGCAGGAGCATTTGCTGAAATCAGGTCATCCAGCGTGCAGGCTTCAGACAATTTCAGGCAGACCAAGAGGTGTTCATCATCTTGAATATCTCCACATTCGCAGGTTGCATTTTCAGTAATGTAGCCCCACCGCTTCAAATGTTGTTTGCTCCGCGTCATTCCAGTTCGCAGTCTGTTCAAAGCCTTCCACGTCTGGTAAGGTAGTTGAAATCCAGCTGCCGGCTCTTTCTTTCGGTTTTGGCCATTACTTCCAGGTGTCCTGTTTCGCCATAGTTCTATACGGTGAGCGGAATATGTTGTTGCAATTGCTTCAGTTATTCGAAGAAAGCTCTTTCTTGACTTCAGCCTGCGTCGTGATGCTTCACTTCCAAACATGGGATGCCTAGGATCATTTTTCCTGTTTTCTCTTCTCAACCTCTGCCGTTGTTCTTCGTCTAATATCCGGAGGTGCTTTGCCTACAAGATGGTGGATTTTGTCAACTGGAATTGGTCGTAGACAACCTGTTATAAAGCAGCCTGTCTCGTCGAGAGCGGTGTCAACACTTCTGGCCTGACGTTGCAAGTGTTGCGCTTTTCTTTCTTCCGTCCACATGTTTTCCCGTCTTCAACTTTGATTTTTATTGTAAATCCTGGTGGTCGTTTAGTTTCTTCCTGAGAGGGTTTCGTTCTTGAATATCCCCACAGGTAATCACCATCTCCTGTAGGTCACTTTCCACCTCATGGTCTTCATATCTTTGAAATAGGTAAGATCCAGTTCGTCAATCGTTTGGTTTCATTCTAGGCAAGTGGCCATAAAATGCAATTCTCCTTTTCCTCATAACATCAGAGATATTTCGGACATGAATATAGAGCTCATAGTTATGCCGTCGTCTATAACAGTGTTATTATTATAACACGTCTTTCAAAATAATATTGTTATCAATGTTACGCTGAGGAGTGAGAACATCTATGCAAATATTTGAAGTGGTGTATTCCAAGTATGGACAACAATGTTCGTATTTTCCTACACATCTCTTCCATATCAGTCGGGGCCATTTAACCCAGTGGTGCACAACTCGCGGCCCTCAAAGTCAGTTTATGCGGACCGCGGATAAATATTTTATACTATTGAAAACATAAATTGTGAATTATGAGAATTTTCCCATTATTTTCATTTTTTAAATATTTTGAAGTTAACAATTCTTTTTTAATAAAAATAATTTTTTTATAACCTTGTGAGAGTATTATTTTATTTTATATACCCCTAAACCTTATCGAATGAGGAGTAAGTTGATTGTAAATCAGTAATTTGATAACTTAATAACAGAATTTGCCGATAAACTTTGAAAATGGATTTAAACAATTTACTGTAGAGGACACAAAACCGACAGTAGTGGCTACGCTGGCTAACGCGCAGCATTAGGTCATGGGGCCAAGATCTCTGCTGACTCGGTAGACGCGTGGGTTCGAGCCTCATGAAATGGTTTTCCGTGGTTTCCCCATTTTCAACACCAGGCAAATGCTGGGACGGTACCTTCTGACAGGCCACGGCCGCTTCCTTCCACATCCTTTCCCAGTTTCATTCACCATCATTCATATCATCTCTCATTAACTCCTCTCCTGAGGTTGGCGTCAGGAAGGGCATCCGGCCGTAAAAACCATCGCCACAAAGACTTCCATCGCATCTTATCCCCGACCCCGTTGGAAAATCGGGAATAATAAGGGGTAGACATACATACTGTAGAGGACACAAAAATTGGTATTGAAACACATCTTTTGTGTGCTGGTAAAATAGGTTATTCAGATAATAGTAAAATTAGTGGTAGGGTTTGACAAGTGCCTATGTGGAAAGGTAACTCGCGACCCGCCACTTATTATGTACAAATAAACTTGGACCCACTTATTAAAAGGTTGTGCACCCCTGATTTCACCCTTGAGAACTGGCGTGGAAACATATAATATGAGGACTGTCCCTGGGTCATTTTGACCCATAGTGTGTCACTCCCTTTTTGTTGTAGTCATACGGATTCTAAAGCAGTAATTTTACACCTGGTGTCTTCCTATGAACTATTCCCAATATAAAATGAGGTTTATTTTTATTTTTCAAATTTGACAAGCAGAAAAATGACAATGATTTTTGTAACAGTATGATTGGCCTTGACAGCGGCGGTAAAGTATTCGTCTCGATTTCTTTGAACAAACGAGTTGATGACCAAGGTGTCCCTAGAACTTCAACAAGGATCAACAAGAACGTGAGCTATGTGATTGTGCTGCACCAAAATAGTCGCATTTTCCCCCTACTTATTTTTTACAGATTGTCCCGACTAACGTAAGCCGAAATTGTCACGCGAGGACTGGCACCATGGGTAAATCTGACCCGACCGTAAACAATACAGAAATAACTCGAGTGTTCCAAAAGATATGGACATGTTTCTTTTACAGGGTGAAGTTCATGGCTAGGAAGGAAGGTACAGTAATAATAATAATAATAATAATAATAATAATATCGTATGGCCTCGGGAGCCGGGTGCAAGCTTTGTTATTTGACATCCAAAGGGTAGCTTGCATGTCGAATTTCGTTGTTCCTTGAAGCACTATGAAGGTCAAGGAGGTTAGATATCTAAGCTCCTTGAACACAATAGCGCTTCCTAGTAGAAAAATGAGGAACTTTGTGTTGGCGGAAACTCTCGAGGTTTTGCCATTATGAACACGGCCTACTGAATTCAAATGGGTTCTTTAACATGCCAACATCGTATGACATGCGTGTCGTATTTTATCCACCTTTCAAAAATCACTTACTACGGTCAGGAGCAAACCTGCAAGCATGGGATTGGTAGTCCGACACGTTAACCACTCACCTACCGTTGCAAGCTGGAAGGTACAGTAAGCGATAGTACATATGGGCTGACCAAAACGAAAATATAGAGCATTATGTAGGCCTCGGGTAAAAAATACCCACGCGCCAGTCCTCGCGGGTTAATTATTCCAAATGAATATATTCTTCGTTATTCTTTCTTCTCTTTGGCCTGCTTTGGACGTTACTTCAACCCCAATATTCCAGCATTCGCTTTATGTGAGCCTCCTTTCTTTCATCAGTCCACTTCTTGCGGAGGTAGATTTCTCCGGGTCAAGGAAAATAATTATATCGAATTCACTACATTTGCCAATTGTTGTAAACCTAAAAACGTACTACATGTTTAGCAGTAGTATAGATCCCTCCTGCGGCGCTCACAAGCGACCGATCGTGAAAAATTAGCGTTCAAATGAAAGAGAATAGACATTATCAGTTACTTGAAAATGAAAATCCACAGCCTGCTTCCAGTCTCCGACCGGGTCAGGAATGGAATGAATGAAGCCCCCATCTAGCGGCGAGGATATGAACTGTGCCGGCTGCCGAGGCCTGACGCACTCCTGTGGGGAAATGATTAAATGAATGACAGATGAAATGAAATGATAGTGGAGAGTGTTGCTGGAATGAAATTGTGACAGGGAAAACCGGAGTACCCGGAGAAAAACCTGTCTGCCTCCATTTTGTCCAGCACAGATCTCACATGGAGTGACCGGGATTTGAACCACGGACCCAGCGGTGAGAGGCCGGCGCGCTGCCGCCTAAGCCACGGAGGCTTCTATCAGTTACGTATTGCACAATAATTTCATAAATATCTATAATTTCTTTAAAAAATGACTTAAACATGTACGAAGTGTGCGATTTGGAAATGACGATGCTGTAGGAAAATACGCTCCATAATTGCTGTCCGTGGGCTGCTGTGACGCCTGTTTCATGTCATATTAACATTCTGAAGTCTTTCCTTTATCCTGAAATGTAAATGGTGTTATGGGTATAATCATTTGGTTGAAATAAAAACGTAACCTTTCTCCCCTAATTCTATCATTATAAACCTATTGGGGAAAGTGTGGTTTATGAACATGCGAGATTTGTCGCACGGGTCCACTAGTCTTCTTGTAATCTTGGCGTAAATCATAAATTCTTTCAGAGAAAAGTTTTAGGTAATTATTGGAGGACTCTTTTAATATTGAGCCTATTAAGGAAGGTATGAATTTTCCCCCTTAAAGAAACTTCATTTACCCACCTCTTTGGTGAATGGTTGGTGCTATTGATAAACTTCACGGAGATAGGCTAAGGCTTTGGCCCTTAGTCGATCCCAAAAATTAGTACGAACTTTAAACGGATTCGATTTTTAACATCCTAAGAATGTTATAGCGATATTTCTCTTTTTCGAGAAAGGAGCCTCCCCCTCTGGTTGCAATTTTGCCCATTAGCGAACTCGACTGAGATTTTAAATGGTTCCATTTTATGTACAAACTTCAACGTGATTGGTGAAAAATCACGGTAATTATTGTGTCCACAAGGAAGTGATACATATTATATATATATACATATACATTACATATAAACTATTGAACTGATGGTGGTTTTGGGGTCTGGGGGATGTGAAAACCAAGGATATGTCAAAATGTTCTTGATGACTCAACATGGTGCCCATTATAATACCTAGCTTTCTCATGAAATCTACCTAAAAGTAGGTTAGCACAGGCAAGGAAAGCATTTCTATAGGATAGGAATCTGTTGGCAGCGAAAATCGATATAGGTGTTAGGAAGACAATTTAAAAGTCATTGTCTGAATCGTGGCGCTCTATGGAAGTGAAAATTGGACTGTTAGCGTAGCAGAAAAGAGGAGAATAGAAATGTGGTGTTACAGGAGAATGATGAAGGTCAGATGGGTAGATAGGGTTACAAATGAAGAGGTATTAAGACAAGAGGGAGAGGAGAGATGTTTCTAGGGAATGCTTATAAAGGGAAGAGATAGGTTGGTAGGACACATACTAACACACCCAGGTATAGCAAACTTAGTTATGGAAGGAAGGGTCGAGGATAAGAACTGTAGGGGTAGATCAAGGTTAGAATACGTTAAACAGATTGTCTGAGATGTAATGTGTGGTATCCATGTAGAGATGAAACGATTAGCTTAGAACAGGGAGGCGTAGAAAGCTGCATCAAACCAGTCAAAAGACTGTAGACTCAAACAACAACAACAACAATAACATATCTCCGCATACACTGTACCCGCCGATTCATTGGCAAATCCGTGTTGACGGACTATCTTTCAGAATTCCTATATTTGACTCATGAGTAACGTTAAGCAAATATTATATTGTATATATTGTTCTGTTTCGGTTCGTCGTGGAATCCTTGGAATTTGTCGATAACTGACCGAAACTAAGTGCGGTTTGAAATGTCTTCCGAATTTAGTCCAACCTGATGAAGATCCTTCCGCACCTCCATGAACCATTTGTCGGACATCTTAGATCTACTGTCGAGTATTCTAAAAATCTTCTTCGTAAGTTCGTTAAGCCAATATAATTATTTTAATAATTAGACCTCGTATGTAATTAGGCAACATTGGAACTGGTTTCTAAACTTTCAATCTTCGCATTTATACGAAGCCGTCCAACTGTTACACTCTGCACCTCTATACATTCTTTAGCAGGTCAGGTCCCACTGTGCCGTGATTTGAGCTGATCTGCATGCCTCTGGTGTACCATTATGTGCCACTTTCTCAGAGTTATAGACTAGTAAACCTCTCTGACTGCAGTGGCTGGAGGCTGGAGGCTCGTAAACTGGCCGCCAAGTCAAGGCTACCTCCTTCTTTATCTCCCTAAACACAAGCTGGGAATAAAATATTCTCACTTTATTATGACAAGAAACAGGAGAAGAAGCCTTAATAAGATAACGTAACATATTAACCCCCAGACATGGCGAATACTTCATCGTAATGAACAAAATGAGAGTTTCACTCTTTTAAGTGCAAAGATTTTCAATGTTGAAACCAGTTTCTAAATGACACTTAGGGAACTCAGGGTCCAGTTTTAGGGTTAACACTCTTATTGTGCCATGCGCCGATCTGATCGGCTCTCGCTGCTCGCGCGAAAAGTGCCAAATCCAATTGAATAGGCGCGCTGTTTATCTTATATTTGTAGATTTCCGTAGGCATATGTCCGTGATTATTTCATACTGTTGGAAAGGTGAGGTTCCAGGCTTGCCTGTGTGATGTCTACTTTCTTCCTTCGAAGTCCGTTACGCGATATTTTTGATTTTGAATTCACGTCTTCCCTTTGTGCTTACCCAATCACGCACGTTCTCACCAAAATTGAGGTGCAGTTGTTTTCTTCTTGTTGAAGTATTCTTCCTACAGATCTAAGAACTTTATACAGCTGGAAACGTAGTGTTTCTTCGAATATGACTCTTACGTGTCCTTAATTTAGACTGAAAATTGATTTTTTACAGAAAGAAAATGAAAAATTGGACAATTATCAGAATAACCTCCATTAAGAAGGTTTTGATGCAGTATTGTCGTTGACGAACATAATGTATGAGAGAATGAGGCATTGGTTATAAAACAAAGCAAAAATAATGATTCTGTCGTTGAAAATGTGTGCATGATCATTGAAAATGGCTTGGCATTCTTGGCAACTACAGAGAGTTTGTTTTATATACGACGGGGACCCTCACTTGCCCGTTCGCTCGCGTTGCGCGTCTGTCTCCCGCCAGGCACTTTGCCGTTATGCGGCGCTCCCGCGGCACTGAGTCATTGAGTATAGGAATTTGTACTTAAATTTGTACTTCAATGTGATCCTTGACCAATTTTTTGACGAACTGACTAACGGAGAGCGATTGTCAACTTATTCTCAACAAGATTCTGCCACTGCTCACACTGCCGAAGCATCCATGACAGAATTGCGTCGCATTTTCGGTACTAGGATTATAAGTCGGAACGTGTGGCCCCCGCGAAGCCCAGACTTATCACCATGTGACTTTTATCTGCGAGGGAGGCTTAAAAATAGAGTGTATGCGGTAAACCGTCACACTATAAAGGAGCTTAAAGGCTATATTACAGCTGAAATACAGTCAACTGGTGCTGAGGATCTTCAGAAAGTAAATGACAATTTCATAAAGAGGTGCCAGTGATGTGTAGCAGTGAATGGCGAACATTTCCAGCACCAGCTGTGAACTAGGTAAGTACAAATTCCTATACTCAATGACTCAGTGCCGCGTGGCGCTGCATAACAGCAAAGTGCCTGGCGGGAGACACAAGCGCAACGTGGGCGAGCGGGCAAGTGAGGGTCCCCGTCGTATATAAAACAAACTCTCTGTATTTCAGGAAATGGCTTGGCAGTACTATTTTGACAATTGTGCCAAAAGTGGAAAAGCTAGAAGACCCGGAAATGTGTGAAAATGCGTGTTCTAAAACGCTATATCAAATTTCAAAATGAAATTTTATAAATTCTTTCCAACTTAAATGATATTTTGAAAAACAAAACATGCTAATAAACGCTTGTTTTTAAAATGGAACTTGTTCTTCAGATTTAAATGAAATTAAAGTTTGATTATTTTAATCTATTCTTAGGTTCTTTATCTTCAATTTGTGGGAAGCAGATTTTTGAATTTCTCAAAATGTAAGAAGATATTTTGATTTGACTATGAATGGGACGACACTAGCGCTCGTAGTGATAGATATTGGCCACAAACGATGTGGTTTAGCTGTTGGTGTGCGATAACTCGTCAGTCAAAACTAAAATAGATATTTCGATTTTGATTTGACCACACTAGCGCACGTAGTGATAGTTTTAGTGAACTACACATGACGAAGGATGTGTGGTCTAACGCTTGGTGTCCATGACTTGTCAGTTTAGTGTGCCAACACGTAAGAGGAGTTTGGTTAATACACAAAATATTCAAAAGTGGAATCATAAAATTAAAAAGCAGAAAGTAGTAAGATTCAGCGACGAACCTGGAACAAGATGAAAACGTTGTAATAATTGGACGATCAACAACTACAGATCTATTTATTTATGCTTATGGCGTTGTACACAAAAACGATATACTATTTACATATATACATATACTAGCAGAAGTACCCGCTCTTCGAACGGTCTTCGGTATTAATAACCATACGTTATCAATTGAGTTTCTATTGCAATGGTTAGGGGCTTGTCATCATACTAATATATTTAAAAATGAGATGGTGTGTGTCTGTCTTTCTGTCTGTCTGTCTGTCTGTCTGTTACCTAATAACGCAAGAACCACTGGTCCAATTTAAATGAAATTTTGCTTGGATGTAGCTGAAATACCAGGTTTACATATAGGATACTTTTAATTTCGATATTTTGCACTATTACGAAATGGCGACCATTTTAGTGACGTCACTACACCCTTTGGTTTCAAAATTTCATATTTCCATATCAAATAAAAAGAGAACGGTAGGAAATAGCAAACTTTTGATGGCACATATGAGCTTTGAAATTTAATTTCCTATCCGAAAGGTCGTTATCACTTTTCGTGTATCTCCAACGGTTAGCGAGTAAAACCTACTTTTGTGACGTCACTACACCCTTTGGTTTCAAAATTTCATATTTTCATTTCAAATAAAAAGAGAACGCTAAGAAATAGCAAACCTTTGATGGTATACACGAGCTTTAGCATTAATTTTCTATCCAAAAGGTTCTTATCACTTTTCGTGTATCTCCGACGGCTAGCGAGTATAACCTAAATTTGTGCAATAAAACACGGTCAACACCGAGCGGTGCAGTATATCTCTATACTGTATATATAAATAGAAAATTTGTCTGTTTTTTTTTCCTGAATTTCTACGGAAATTTGAGTTATTTACACGTTTCAGACTGTTTTATGATAGATGCGCGCGAAAATAATGTTTTGGTCTGTCTGTCTGTTTGTTTGATTGTCGGTGGACAAATTTGTTCCCTCATAACTCAAGAACGGCTGGGTGTATCAACGTAAAATTTGGTACAGATATCCATCAGAGGCACGACACTAATCATTGATGTAACCCTTCTCCGTACCTCTCATAAAAGGGGGCCTACCCCCTTAAAATGCATGCTGAAATAGGAGTAGAAGGACGAGACAAAAATCATTTTCAGTCCCTCGATGTGAGAGACAAAACTCGGGGGCCCTGAAGGGTCCCCGAAATCCACATTTTAAGGCCCTAAAACCAACCGTTTTTGAGATATTCCCAGAAAACTAATTTCATTTAATAAACTAATGAACGAATACAAGCCGGTAACCATGGTAACAGATTCTCAGAGGTCCATCTATTGCTGTAAGACGCAATGCAATTCCATTAATTACCTTGGTGTGAAAGTTTGCAAACGGCTAGAAGGTTATCACGGAACCAAATTAAGCTGTAGAATTCATCAATTCGTATAATGCGCTTAAGGGGGTCAAGGGGTACAGTAGATTTTTTTCACGCGATTTACACCTCCGGGCGTGGTACGGCAGGTCTATTATATTCCTATCCCTATATTATATTATTATTATTATTATTATATTATGGCGTACAACGAGGAGACAAAGCCCCCTCGGTGCCAGAAACAAAACTTGGGGGCCCTAAAGGGTCCTCGAAAACTACATTATAAGGCCCTAAAACCAAAAGTATCTGAAATATTCCCAGAAAACTAATTTAATTTAACAAACTAATGAAGGAATGGAAATCGCTAACCATGACAACATTATCTCAAAGGGTGGCATCCAACTTTACATCTATTTCTGTAAGAAGTAATGTCACTCCATTTATTACATTTCTGTGAAAGTTTGCAAATGGCTATACGGTTATCACGGAACCAACGTAGACTGTATAATTCATCAATGCAATTAAGGGGGTCAAGGGGTAACCTAGATTTTTTTCATGCAATTTTCACGTGCGACATATAGTACAGAAGGTCTATTATATCTCCAAACATTTTCAACGTGAAATGCCATGCCCTGTGGTTCAGATTCCACGTAAAATGGAGGTCCCGTGGCTTATGATCTCGCGATTAATGGTCACGTAAAACTACAATCATCCTTTATATCTCCAAACAGCAACATTATTTTCAAAAATTCCTGAATTGAATCAGCATTTTTTGCGGCTTTTAGGAATTTGGGCCATTTGAGACTAAAGAACCTGAATTTTCATGCACCACAAGCCTTTATAATTTATGAAAGAGGTCTTCCTGTGTATGTGGACCTAACACAACGTAGAGGGTCATTTTTTATGTTAGGTGTATTGCGTTTCGTCTACAAGTCTTTCAATTCTATTTCACGTCAAGAAGTACAAGTTAGGTGAATTTAGTTTGAGAGCAAATTTTAACTAATCTTTCTTTTGTCGACATTCGGGTTCATAGTAAGGATGATTTTGTTTGATACTGTATGGCAGATATACCCATATTTGGATATCTGGGTGATATGTTGTAGACAATAGAATTGTCTGTCTGTCTTTCTGTGTATCTTTATGTACGCCTATAAATCGTGTTCGTATGTTTGGTGCATCGTAAAATTAGGTATGGTAAACATGAGTCAATACACCAATCATTTATAAAACTCCTCACCGTACTTTTCAAACAGTAGAAGGGTGGATATAGGGAAAAACTTCTCAAAATACATGCTACAATAGGCGAAATAAAAAAAAAATATCCTAGAAGGACGATCAAAGCATATGCTGCGCTTCTCAATGTGAGACACAAAATTCGCGAGTCTATAAGGGGTCTCCGAAAACCACATTTTAAGGCCCTTAAATTAACAGTGTGTGTGGTATTCCCTGAAAACTAACTTCTTTCTGATAAACTTATGAAGGAATGAAAAACCGCTAACCATTGCAACAGTAGCTCAATTGATAATGTCTGGTGTTAATATATAACACCGTTCGAAGGACGGGTACTTCTGCTATACTAATATATAAAAATGAGATGGTGTGTGTCTGTCTTTCTGTCTGTCTGTGTGCTACTCAATAACGCAAGAACCACTGGTCCGATTTAAATGAAATTTTGCATGGATGTAGCTGATTTACCAGGTTTACATATAGGATACATTTTATTTCGATAATTTGCACTATTAAAAATGGCGACCATTTTAGTGATGTCACTACACACTTTAATCAAAACTTCATATTTCCTTATCAAATAAAAAGAGAACGCTAAGAAATAGCAAACTTTTGACGGTACATACGAGCTTCACTTTTCGTTTATCTCCAACGGTTAGCGAGTAAAACCCACATTTATGACGTCACTACACCCTTTGGTTTCAAAATTTGATATTTCCATTTCAAATAAAAAGAGAACGCTAAGAAATAGCAACCTTTTGATGGCATACATGAGCTTTAACATTCAATTTTCTATCCAAAAGGTCCTTATCACTTTTCGTGTATCTCCAACGGTTAGCGAGTAAATCCTAAATTTGTGCAATAAAACACGGTCAACACCGAGCCGTGCAGTATATCTCTACATATATAAATAGAAAATTTGTCTGTTTTTTTTCTGAATTTCTACGGAAATTTGAGTTATTTAACGTTTCAGACTGTTTTATGATAGATGCGCGCGAAAATAATGTTTTGGTCTGTCTGTCTGTTTGTTTGATTGTGGACAACTTTGTTCCCTTATAAATCGAGAACGGCTGGGTGTATCAACGCAAATTTTGGTACAGATATCCATCAGAGGCATGACACTAATCATTGATGTATCTCTTCTCTGTACGTATCATAAAAGGGGGCATACCCCCTTAAAATACATGCTGAAATAGGAGTAGAAGGACGAGACAAAGCCCATTTTCAGCCCCTCAATGTGAGAGATAACATTCAGGGGCCCTATAAACACATTTTAAGGTCCTACGTCCAACCGTTTTTGAGATATTCCCAGAAAACTAATTTAATTTAATAAACTACTGAACGAATGCAAGCCGATAACCATGGCAACAGATTCTCAGAGGTCCATCTATTGCTGTAAGACGCAATGCAATTCCATTAATTACATTAGTGTGAAAGTTTGCAAACGGCTAGATGGTTATTATGGAACCAAATTAAGCTGTAAATTTCATCAATATGCAAATGCGCTTAAGGGGGTCAAGGGGTAGTCTAGAATTTTTCACGCGATTTACACCTGCGGGTGTGGTATGGCAGGTCTATTATATTCCTATCCCTATATTATATTATTATTAGTAGTATTATATTATGGCGTACAACGACGAGACAAAGCCCCTCGGTGCCAGAAATAAAACTCTAGGGTCCTCGAAAACTACATTATAAGGCTCTTAAACCAACAGTTTCTGAAACATTCCCAGAAAACTAATTAAATTTAATTTAAGAAACTAATGAAGGAATGCAAATCCGTAACCATGACAACATTATCTCAAGGGGTGGCATCCAACTTTCCATCTATTTCAGTAAGAAGCAATTTATTACATTTCTGTGAAAGTTTGCAAATATAAGGTTATCACGGAACCAACGTAGACTGTATAATTCACCAATGCAATTAAGGGGGTCAAGGGGTAATCTAGGATTTTTTCATGCAATTTTCACGTGCGACATATAGTACAGAAGGTCTATTAGCCTATATCTCCAAACAACAACATTATTTTCAAAAATTCCTGAATTGAATCAGCATTTTTTTCGGCTTTTAGGAATTTGGGCCATTTGAGACTAAAGAACCTGAATTTTCATGCACCACAAGTTTTTATAATTTATGATAGAGGTCTTCCTGTGTATGGGGACCCAACACAACGTAGAGGGTCAGTTTTTATGTGACGTGTATTGCGTTTCATCTACAAGGCTTTCAATTCTATTTCATGTCAGGAAGTACACGTTAGGTGAATTTAGTTTGAGAGCACATTTCAACTAATCTTTTTTCTTTTCTTTTTTTGTCGACATACGGGTTCATCGTAAGGATGATTTTCTTTGATACTGTGTGGTAGATATACCTATATTTGGATTTCTGGGTGATATGTTGTAGACAATAGAATTGTCTGTCTGTCTTTCTGTGTATCCTTATGTACGCCTATAACTCATGTTCGGATGCTTGGTGCATCGTAAAATTAGGTATGGTAAACATGAGTCAATACACCAATCATTTATAAAACTCTTCACCGTACTTTTCATACAGTAGAAGGGTGGATATAGGGAAAAACTTCTCAAAATACATGCTAAAATAGGCGAAATATAAAAATTATCCTAGAAGGACGACCAACGCATATGTTGCACTTCTCAATGTGAGACAAAAAATTCGCGAGTCTATAAAGGATCTCCGAAAACCACATTATACGGCCCTTAAATTAACAATGTGTGTGATATTCCCAGAAAATTAACTTCGTTCTGATAAACTTATGAAGGAATTACAAGCCGCTAACCATTGCAACAGTAGCTCAATTGATAATGTCTGGTGCGTCTCTAAAAGCAACAGTACTTAAAAGGGATATAACACCAATAACATTGTTATTATTATTATTATAATGTCTGGTGTTAACACCGAACACCGTTCGAAGAACGGGTACTTCTGCTAGTTCCTTCATAAGTTTATCAGAACGAAGTTCGTTTTCTGGGTATATCACAGACACTGTTAATTTAAGGGCCTTAAAATGTGGTTTTCGGAGACCCATTATAGACTCCCTAGTTTTGTGTCACACATTTGTCGTCTTTCTAGGATAACTTTTATTTTTCGCCTACTTTAGCATGCATTTTGAAAAGTTTTTCCTATCCCAACCCTTCTATGAGAAGTACGGTGAAGAGTTTTATAAATGATTGGTGTATTGACTCATGGTTACAATACCTAATTTTACGATGCTCCAAACACGAGTTATAGGCGTACATAAACATAAAGATATATCAACCACACAGTGTCAAACAAAATCATCTTCACGATGAACCCGTTTGTCGACAAAAATATGATTAGTTAAAATGTGCTCTCAAACTAAATTCACCTAACGTGTACTTCATGACGTGAAAATAATATTGAAAACTTCGTAGACTAAACGCAATATATGCCAAATAAAAACTGACTCACCGTTGTGGAAAGTCCCCATCCCCAGGAAGACACCTTTAATAAATTATAAAGGCTTGTGGTGCATAAAAATTCAGGATTTTTAGCCTCCAATGGCCCAAATTCCCAAAAGTTGCAAAACACACTATTTCAATTCAGGAATTTTTGAAAATAATGTTACTGTTTGGAGATATAATAGACCTTCTGTACAACATATCCCTTCTGTACAACATATCGCACGTGTAAGTTGCGTTTAAAAATGCTAGGGTACCCCATGACCCCCTTAAGCGCATTGATGAATTTTACAGTCCATGTATGTTTCCATGATAACCTTATAGCCATTTGCAAACTTTTACAGAAATTTAATAAATTGGGTGTCATTGCTTCTTACAGAAATAGATGGAAAAATGGAGGTCACCTCTTGAGATACTGTTGTCATGGTTACCGGCTTGCATTCCTTCATTAGTTTCTTCTCGTTCTTCTTATTATTATTTCGGATGGCCAGCTAAGGACCACGACGTTCAACTTTTCAGCTTGTCGAGGGACTTGATGTTTGCCCAATATTCGCTCATTGTCTGGCTATATTTCTCCTTTATCTCTTTTGTCCAGATGATGCCGGTTTTTTCAGGGTGGTCTGTCCTGAAAACTCTTCTGTGTAAGTATATTTCTGAGATTATCTTCACTTCATGGATGTCCTGTTTAACTTCTGTTAACCACGATGTCACGCTCTTTCTATTCTCCCAGTAGTTGAGAAGCCGGATGGTTAGACAGTTGGGTTCTTCCTTGAGACATGTCTGTAGAAAGCCAGACGTCTGTTCCTGGCCACATCTGTGATTTTCTCAGTATATCTATATAGCTCCTGATTTGGTCTTCTTCTGTACTCATCTATTTTTATTAGTTTATTAACTGAAATTTGTTTTCTGGGAATATCTCAGAAATGTGGTTTTAGAGCCTTAAAACGTAGTAGCCTCCGAGCCAGCGAGGGGCCGAAAATGAGTTTTGTCTCGTCCTTGTACGCCATAATATAATAATAATCATAATAATAATTTAATAATATAGGGACAGGGATATAATAGCCCTTTAGTACCGCACCCGCACGTGTAAATCGCGTGAGGAAATTCAAGAGTACCTCACGACCCCCTTAAGCGCATTATATACGTATTGATGAATTTTACAGCTTAAGTTGGTTCCGTGAAAGCCTTATAGCCGTTTGGGAACGTTCACAGTATTGTAATAAATGGAATGGCATTGCGTCTTACAGAAATAGATGGACTTCTGAGATTGTGTTACCATGGTTACCGGCTCGCATCCTTTCAATAGCTTAATACATGAAATTAGTTTTCTGGGTATATCTCAAAAACTGTTGGTTTTAGGACCATAAAATGTGGTTTTCGGGGCCCGAAGGGCTCCCGAGTTTTGTTTCTCTCATTGAGAACCTGAAAATGAGCTTTGTCTCGTGTTTCTACGCCCATTTCAACATGCATTTTAAGGGGGTAGGCCTAGATGTTAGGCCCCTTAAAACAACAATTATCATCATCATCATCACCTCTTTTATGAGAGGTATGGAGAAGAGTTACATCAATGATTACTTTCGTGCCTCTACTGTACATCTGTACCAAATTTTACGTTGATCCACTGAGCCGTACTCGAGTGATGCGCGTGCAAAGTTGTACATAGACAAACAAACAGACAAACAGCCAGACAGACAAAAATGTTGTTTTTGTGCGCAACCGTCATAGATCAGTCTGAAACGCGTTAATAACTCAAATTTCCGTGGACATTCAGAAAAAACAGACAAACTTTCATTTTTACATAGAGAGAGATAGAGATATACAAAAGAAGGGAGCAAACCATTACTACAATCAACTTAGCCCTACAGATTTCACAGCTGAATGTCCAGTTCGTCTAGCCACTGTATGGCCTGAGTAGATGTCACCAGAAAGTCGTCCATTGATCCAGAGTACGCCCTCCTCAGACATTCTGCTACAATATGGTGGATGGATTGATTCACTGCACCACAGTCACAGCTGGGGGAAGTTCGCATGCCCCACTTATGAAGCAGTGAGCCACATCGCCCGTGCTTGTTTCGGATTCTGTTGAGGACAACCCAAGTTCTTCGTGGGAGATCAAAACCAGCCGGAGGGTGCTTGATATTAAATAATGGCTGCCACTCTTTCGGAGCTGTGCCGTTCCAAACAGATTGCCATTCTGCTTTTCAATTATAGCTTCTGCTGTGCCATCTGAACTGTTGGTGATCTCGATTTTAAGCGCCTGAATCCTACAGCTATGTCCTGGTGGATAGGAAGGGCTGTGTTTGATGTTATTTTTCTGTACTCTCTTACCAGGTTGTTGAGGCGTCTTATATCTGGAAGCTCAATATGACTCAGCACAGGTAACCAATACAGTGGAGTAGATTTAACGGTGCTGCTGATGATACGCATGGTTTGATTCAAGACTACGTCGATCTTCTTGACATAAGGACTGTTTAGCCACACTGAAGAGCAATGCTCTGCTGTAGAGTACACTAATGCCTCGCTGATGTTCGAAGAGTGGATGCAGAAGCTCCCCATACAAGTACAGATGAAATTACTTTTAAGAAACGCAAACCTCGCCAACAGAACGATTGGTTGGTACCTCAGTTGTGGGGATGCGACAACGCGGTCATGTAGCCCCGTGTACTTTGGGTGTGTGTAGAATCTGACTGATAACCGGTGTTAATTGTGATTATTGTATTAGTGAGTGTTATATGTTTTTAAATTCAATTAAGGACTGCAGACTTTGAATTATTCTAATAGTTCCTACTTTTGTCGCCAAACCCCACCGTCAAAGACTTTTAGTTCAGAACTTAGGTACTAGACGCCACTGCAGTCGGCTGTTGGCAACGAACGTAGGAACCTATGAGCGTTGTTTACACTCTTAACCTATATAATTTAGCTGCACACAGGTGTAATTAGTGGAAGGTTCTTTAACATGCCATAAATCTATGACATGGGACCGTCGGCCTTACTTCCCCTCCGAAGGAAGACATACTGAGGGATTTTTAACGCTCTTAAAAATCCGATGACTTCGGCCGGGTTTGAACCCGCTATCTTGGGCATAGAAGCTCAGCATGCTACCGACTACGCCACCGAAGCCGCTGCAACAGAACGATACTCGTACGGTTTCGTTCATACAATACATGGACACCAAGCGTTAGACCATATACTTTGCCGTATGTAATTCACTAAATTGATGTGAAGTGTATTATTTCTTTTCTTTGGTTATCTTAAAACCTTCATTACCAAAAGAAGAGCGTTAAATTCCCTCAGTATGCCTTCCTTCGGAGGGGAAGTAAAGCTGACGGCCCCATGTCATAGATTTATGGCATGTAAAAGAACCTTCTACTAACTACAATTGTGTGAAGCTAAATTTGTACGTTAGGTTTGATTAACGCTCTAATAAGTTCCAACGTTCGTCGCCAGGTGTTGTTTGCGTTGTTATCTAGTAGCCAAGTTCGCGGCTAGGTGTCGTTGAGGGTAGCATTTGATAGCAAAAGAAGGAACTACTTGCAATCGATGAACTGCAGTCCTTACCTGAATTACAGATAACACACACTAATACAGTCATCACAATTAACACCGGTTATCAGACACACACCCAAAGAACACGGGGCTACATGACCGCGTTGTCGCAGCCCCTGAACTGAGGAACCAACCAACCAATCTCTATGGCTACCAGTTTTTGAAATCCCAAGCGAGGGCGTTATAAAAACAAAGCACCACTCATCACAGATGGTATCTTGAGCTAGTGTGTGTGGTTATCAAACAAAGTGCTATAGAGCCAGATTTAATGTTTCCCGCTAATTTGATTTTATCAGATTCCCAAGTGAGGGAGGGCCACATCGTCATTTGATTACTGGCGGTATGGGTCTCTCCCGCCGCGCCGGCAGCCATATTGGGCCTGACCATTAATACTCTCTTCGCCTTTATGTTATTGCTACGTCTTTTTAGGGGCTTTATCACCAGTCTCGTGTATGGGAAGGTGGGCCACAGTGAGACATGGGCCACAGTGTGACAAGCTCATTAAATCCTTTTTTTTTTTTTTTTTTTGAAAGAGGAACATTTTTTAATATTTCTTAGAGGTTGGCTCTCCTGGTAGCAGACATTTTGATCGTGTTTACTCTTTGAAAGAAGCATGTTATGTAGGAGATAAACAACATCTTCGTTTTTGAGGTAAGAAAAGTAAAATTTTCTTCCTTTGTTGTTGTTTTTTTTTATAGTTATGTGTATCATTGTACATTAATGAATATAATATGGTCGAAATACATACATATTACTAAATAATTATTGGAATTGTCAGATTGTTCAGTATTGTAGGTGAGATAGTAGACATAATTGTTTTTACATGTCGCAAGTGGGCCACAGTGAGACACAGTAGGGTGGGCTACAGTGAGACAGTGAGAAAGATATACGGAGTTACCCCAAAGCTGAGGAGAGGGCAGAGTCAACAACTGGGAGAGAAAAGGGGAAATCTTTCATTCCAACTCACACCCCAGAAAGAAATAAAAACTTGATTTTAAGTCCACAAATCAAAATTAAAAAATCTAAAGAACTGCAAGGAGAATTTGTTCAGCCAAAGGCAGCCCTAGCTACAGACATTTCCATGGATGATGTTGATGATTCTTCTAATTCAGACAGCTCATCAGATAATGAAGAAATCGAGCTCCTAACATTTCATCAACTTGCTCGCAAACCTAAGGAAGGTGACTTCGTTCTGGTTGAGTTTTCAGGGAAACACTCAAGATTTTGCATCGGGGAAGTGAAATGAGATTTAGATGATGAAAATTATTAAGTAAAATTCGTAAGAAAAAGAGCAAAAATGATAGGCAGTTCTTTTTTACCCATAGGGTGCAGATACTGCTTCAGTCCCCGCGAAAGGCAACAGATCACTGTGGCCGGTTTCCTGTGCATATGGCAAAACAAATAGACAAAAGTCATATCTCAAATTTTCTGTAAATTTTGGGAATCTGAATGTGCTGTAGTGTTTTCTGGCATTAATTATTTGTTTTAGTGTTTATCTATGAATTTAACCAGTCAAAATAAATTCTTTTCATTGTGTCTCAGTGTAGCCCACGGGTGGGCTACAGTGAGACGGCTGCAACATGTTCACAATTTATTATTTTTACAGAAACGTGTGGATGTTTTAGAAATTCTAAGGGTATGAAATTGATGAGCAACAATCAACTTATATTTCAGTATATAAAGATATTCTCATATATCAAACAAGATGTTCAGTAAAGAACATATAGCCTACTTTCTCCTAAATGTATGAGTATAGTTATAACTCTTTGTTATTATCAAAGAGTATAATAGAACTATTCTTTGTTGAAGACCTTAGAAACGATTTACCTCTACCAAACGCCACAACCTAGATAAAAACTGCTACCATCATTGAAGAAAGAAAGATAGGAAGTATATCAAGAATGTTATGGATCTGGAGACATAATCGACCGGACTGGCTGCGTGGCTCAGCGGTAACGTTCTCGCTTGCTGGGCCCTAGGTTGCAGGTTCGTATCCTGGCGCAGTCAGCTGGCATTTGAGGGTGCACAAATGCGAGGGAGCCGTGTCAGTACATTTACTGGCTCGATAAAGATCCCCTTCGGGCCAAAATTCCGGCACCCCGGTGTCTCTAAAAGCAGCAGTAGTTAAAAGGGATGTAAAACCAATAACATTATTATTATTATTATTATTATTATTATTATTATTACATTTACGACCTGCCGTGGGCAACATCCAACTTTGAGTTGAGGCATGTCTTTACACGTCTGGTTGTGCATGGCTTTCACAACCCTAATTGAATTAACAAATCTTTCCATGACCCTACAGAGACGTGTGTATACAAACTATGTGGATATTTTCGATTGCTATTTGCCTGAAATAAAAGTTGAATTCAGTTACTATGTGAAATCGTTTTGTTCTTTACTTCAAATAACATTTTCAAGTAACGCAAAATAGGCTGTTACAAACCCTTTAAAATAAAAAGTAAAAATGTATCGTAGTATCATCTTGTCATTCTTCAAATTCGATGCGCATAGAATGCCAATGGAATAGTAATCAATGGTGCCCCACGTAGACTAGTCGTGACATCTAGTGGTGAAATATCGAACAATATAATCCTAACAGAGCGAGTGCATTCTAGCGGCCAGAAGAAGAAACTTTGCAATAAAATCTGGAAGTTAATAAGTTACCTTTTTGGCAGCAAGATGTCTCGAGTAAATCTGCTGGCGAATTATGTTTTAATTAAATATATATTTTACACCATAATATGCACAATATAACGCTTAATTTTAAAACATCTGAGTCATTACAAAGCAATAAACATATAACATTTCAAGCAAAAAACCTAGCTCTGATCGGGTTTGAACCATAGGCATTTGAGCGATAGGCTAACGCTCTACCACTGAGCTAATTGTGTCAACGAATATCGTTCTATATAAAATGACTTACGTAGAACTTGTTAGCAAATAATGATTTATACTAAACGATTTCATCACTGGAGTATATTATTTATATATAAAGCATTTCATACAAAGTTTATTTATTTTGTATCAGTACGCTATATTTGCATGCAATACTCAAATTAGTGAAATATAAGTCAGGCACAAGATATCCGCTGCCATCTTGTCTTATTACTGAATCAGCTCAGCTTTTTAAAATCACGTCTGCACTATAGTATTACAAAATAAACTTTTAATTTCGAACGTGCCTCTTCCTTTAGAACAGTTAAAACGATTCTCGGCTCGATAATCGGAACTGGTGGGTCCCATGATATGGATTATAAAGTTTGCATAATTCGCACGGCCGCCATCCTGAAATGGTATGGCGGACGACCTTGTAATTTGGTCACAAGACGCATCCTATACGAAGGTATGTTGTTACCAAATTTGGTAGAGATCGGATGATTTGGTTAGTCGTTATATGATTTTACGTTTTGAACGTTTGAGTGGCCGCCATTCAGTTTTAGTAAAGATGGCGGCGATATAAAACATGATACTGAGGTGTCCTTTGCTAGTGCTACCTTTGTACCAAATTTCGTTCAATTCGCATTCACCGTGTTCGAATTGATAGGGGGGGACAGACATTCAGAGTACACACACTCACACACACACACACACAGACACACACACACACACACACACAGACTCACACACACATACACACACACACAGACTCACACACACACACACATACACACACACAGACAGACACACTTTTTTCGCCCTGTGTTGATCTCATAAGACTACTTTCATTTTTTGCAAAAATCGAAAGTAGGCTAAAAATAAGACAGTATACTAAAATATATTTTTTCTGTCTCACTGTGGCCTACCTTCCCCTACTTGGGTGTATGTTGAATTTGCCTGAATACATTTGATACAGTGGCAGCTGCCCCATAGCGTAGTGGGGCGCTGCAAATCCCGTACCAATACAACTAATTCCTTCCTTCCTTCCATCCATCTTCCCATTCTTCCTTCCCTATCCCCATTCTTCCATCCATTCTTCCTTCCCTCTCCCCATTTTTCCTTCCTTACATATCCCCATTCTTCCTTTCCTCTTCCCTCTCTCTATTCTTCCATCCACTCTTCCTTCCCTCCCCCTTCCTTCCCTCTCTCTTTCTTCCTCCCTCAATTCCTTCCATGTCCCTATTCTTCCTCCCTCCATTCCTTCTTCCCATTCTTCCTTCCCTCTCCCCTTCCTTCCTCCTCCCCATTCATTCTTCCATCCTTCCATCTCCCCATTCTTCCTTTCTTCCATCCCTCTCTCCATTCTTCCATCCTCTCTTCCTTCCCTCCCCCATACTTCCTTCATTCTCTCCCCTCCTTCCTTTGTTCGTTCCCCATCCATCGTTTCTTCCGTCTCCCCATTCTTCCTTTGTTCCTTCCTTCCTTCCTTCCTTCCATCTCCCCATTCATCCTTCCATCCCTATCCCCATTCTTACACCCTCTCTTCCCTCTCTCCATTCTCTCTTCCTCCCCTCTCCCATCCTTCCTTCATTATCTCCCTTCCTACCTTCGTTCCTTCCCCTTCCATCTCCCCATTTTTCCTTCCTGCATTTCCTTCCTTCCTCCCATCGATCTCCCCATTCATCCTTCCTTATCCTCATTCTTCCTTTCTTCCTTCCCTCTCTCCATTCTTCCATTCTCTCTTCCTTCCCTCTCCCATCCTTCCTTCATTCTCTCTCCTCCTTTCTTCGTTCCTTCCCCTTCCATCTTTCTTTCCGTCTCCCCATTCTTCCTTACTTCCTTCAATTGTAGTAAGTCAGATGTTCTTACAGCAACATATAGATGTCTCTACTGACCTAGTTGACGAACACTTGTTGCCATGGTAACCACACAGAGAGATCCCCAGCGCTAAAACATATTTGTTATTGTATAAAGCCCACCCCTAAAGATGCGATATGGCGACCATTACCAGTGGATGTGCGTGTTAGGACACACGAACCTGTAAGCGGTGAGTCCCCTCGACGACGTGATAACCATCAAAGTGACGGAACCTCGACTCGTGGAAGTTCGGCCACGCAACTCTGTACAAGCCATTGTGATTAACGCAAACAGCCAAGATATAACTTACGATTCGTACGAGGGGGTGTTCCGAAAGTTATTTTTCTCATCTTATTGCCCAGGGAAGCTGTATTACAAAGAGAGAAACACACGTTGTCATAGCAAAACGCAATCTTTCCTGATCTCTACACGGGCAGAGCAGAGGAGCGCTGAGTGCTAAAGCAGATCGGCAGGCCCAATTTCATTCGAGTGCGAACCATTATGGTAGCTAGGAGCGTGGCAAAGTTTGTTTTGTCAAGGGCGAGTGGGATTCATTGCCGTCTACAAAGCATCTATGGTGACGAGCGATGTTATGTTCCAATATGAATTCTCGTTTGTTTACTTATTTATTTAAAGTATCAGAAATGCACCTCGCTCTAGCGGTTGCCAGCAAGTTTGTTTGCACCGCATGGTGCTGCCATCTCTTTTCACACATTCTCATACAGAGCCAAGAACACACGTTGCTATATCCTGCTTTGTCAGGAACAGATATGGCATATAGAATCTGCCCCGGACAGAGGTGAAGGTAAATTACCTGCTACTTTGCCAGAAAGTGACACACCAGGGCCAATAACCTCGATGTTAGGCCCCTTACAACAACAATTATCATCATCATCATCATCATCATGACACACCAACTAGAATTTGTTCCGGACAGAGCTAAAAGTAAGTTATATACTTAACTTGCCGTATTGAGTCTTCTCCAGGAGTCCAGACCGATCTGAAAGTAAGTCATATACTGTCCCCGTTAATCGGCAGTGATTTGGATGACCCAATGAGGTAAAATGCCGCATAAAATCTGTTACAGACAGAGCTGAAGATAAATTACATTCTACAGTCCCAGCAGATACCTTGCCGTATAGAATCGGTTACGGACAGAGCTGAAGAGATATGTTACCTGCTACTTTGCCAGGAGGTAACACACCAAATACGATCTGTTCCGGTCAAACCTGAAGCAGAGAGCTATGCTATGCAGAGCGAGTTCACTCAATATTTGAACACACAGCCGCATTGTCAGTCAGCGTTGGTTCAGACATGAAGCAATCTGTCTTTACTGCTCGCCAGCCACCATGCAAGTTTAACACTCCTCCGGCGAGGGCCTTCAACGCCAAATAATTCTATTACCACGTCCACCGTGATTGATGGCTGACTTGACTGACGACACTCAGAGCGCTCGTAATGGGAATGAGAAAAACAGATACAAGCGCTAAAGAACAGGCTGCTAGAAAAGCAAATCCATCTAACTTTAATACAAGTAAATCCGTGGAGAATTATATAGTCTATTTTCTTATAGGCCTTTCCTACTTATGTTTATTGCCTATATCAACATACAAAATTTCAGTTCGATTGCTGTAATAGATTCGTAGATATTGAGAACCGTCTTAATATTTCGGATGATAAGTCATCTTGGATTTTTATATACCTAGGTATGTAGGTCATAGAGTTATGTATTATTAGAGGACGATTTTTCCGTGGTTATATGATTCAAACTTCAATCGCAAGATTAAGACACAACAAATAAAAACGAGTTTTTAAAATTTCGCACAGCGGCTATCTCGTGGTATGAAAACAATTGAAATAAATTAGATGCCAGTGGATTAAAATTTGTATAAGCATTTACCGTACCCTTAAATCGCGAGAAACGTCCATTTAAATAATAGCATTTCGCGTCGTCGCCATGTTGCATTTGTGCTCACTAGGTGATTGAAAGTCCCATAGGTGAACTGATATTTATAGCCTCTATCAACATATAAAATTTCAGTGTGATTGCTGTCGTAGATTAGTAGATATTGAGAAACGTCTAAATATTTCAGATGGTCACTATGTTGGATTTTTATATATCTGGGCCATAGAATTATATATTATTAGGTGACGATTATTGCGTAGGTTCATTATTTAAACGTTGACTTCGATCGCATGATTAGGACACATGAAATAAAAACTTTATTTTAGAATTTCTCACAGCCACCATGTTGAGGTTATGTTAACAATTGAACTATGTTAGATGTCGGTGCTTTATAATATGTACAAACATTTGCTGTACCAAGTTTCATTGCGTTCGGATGGATCAATCGCGAGAAAAGTATTTTTGTTTCAACTTCGCTGGCCGCCATGTTTGTTTTGTAGTTAACAGGTTTTTGAAAGTTACATAGGTGAACTTTTAGTAGTGCCTTGTATCACCGTACAAAATTTCAGGGTAATATCAGTAATAGTTTAGGAGATATAGAATGCCCGTGAAATATTTGGCACAGCCGCCATTTTGGATTGATGAGACGTAATAAAATTTGAAAGGCACGGTCGGGGGTCGGCCAAAATAGTACTACCGTATCACCTGTGCCCTGTGTATTTCGATAAGTGTAGAATTTGTCTGATACCCTGTGTTACTGTGGTGTCTGTAGTAATGCGTGTATTTGTAATGCAGGTGACGATTAGGAAAGAGACGGCCGTGGCCGTATGTTAGGAATTATCCCGACATTTGCCTGGAGTAGAAGTGGAAAACCACTTCCAGGATGGCTGAGATTAGAATCGAACCATCCTCTTCTCAGTTTTGCCTCACGAGGCTGTGTGTACCCTAGGTTCCAGTTCTCAGACCGGAATTAAATTTTTTGGCAGAGCCAAAATTGCTTGCCACTATTATTATTATTATTATTGATGTGTAACATCTTTCCACTCGGTTGCTGGATATTTTTGTGGGAGTGATTTTGAAAAATGGGACGGAAGTGTATCGGACGGAAGTGGATCGGACGGAAGTATGTAAGACGCACTGCCAGCTGGATCGTATCCCTCCTGGCTGCTGTGGAATGTATATCTCATACGGATTACTTCAAAGTTTGGAGGCGCCATTGCAAATATTCCTACAATAAATCATCTTCAAGTTGGTGTAAAAATATTCATTATATCATATTTGGTGAAAACAATTATGATTTATTGAGAGTCTGTTTTTCAATCTCTGGATAAAAGGCAGCCATTCCCCGAATAACTTTGTTCAACACTGTCGTTCTTACGGTAAATGCTCATGCGAACTCTGGTGTCAACTGATTGAAACACAAAGCACATGGCACATGGTCGAAGTCTTTGTATCAGTACTTAAATGATGAAACATTGTAAGTAGTCGGCAAAGCCGGTATTATGTTTCTGCACAATTAACCCACATAACGGTAATGCAGTCATCAATATAATATATAGAGGAAAAGTTGTGGTTATGGAATAGGTATGGGGTTATGGAATACAATGATATCTACTCTGACAAGTGCTACTCCCTAAACGTCAACGTTTAAACTAATCCTCTATGTCTATGGTACTATTAGACGCCACAAGATGGCAGATTGCCCCTCGAGTTCCTTCAGCAGCGGTAAGCGTCAATGTTCTCCATCAGACGTTGCGGAAACTTTCACAGGCGCGTACTCATTGCGCTATGTGTTGCGTTTTCATCCTTTAACTCCAGTCTTGCTTTAAATGCCTTAATATGGCTCTCAAATGATATAACTGAATATAATATGGAAGAAAAGACGTGACGTATAAGAACATGTAAATGTACTTTGAATGGGAGGGGGTTATGGACCATTTGAGTTTCAAGTATTCCATAACCCTCCCATGTTAAAAGGTAACTAGAGTGCCACTTACGATTGCGCGTATCAACGATGTTTACCTTCTAACTCACATCTATACCATATCATGTTTTGCTTTAAATATGAAACGCAAACTATAAATAAATACTCCATGACTAAGGACATATAAAACTATAAATTTTAATTCGTAGTTTGTATATTTATCCACAGCCACAGAAATGGCAGGTTGTGGTAAACCCGCACCGTTGGATCACCAGCAGTGGAAGAAATGGGATCCATCGGCAATGTCAAAAGCTATCAAGTCAGTGCGTGAGAATAAAATGGGAAAGTTGAAGCTGCGAAGGAGTTTGGTGTCCCTAGAACTACGCCTTTCCTCCTTGGATCCACTCAAAAAAGACGAAAATACTGCAGCTGACTCGAAATTATGGGGAAACTGTCCTACCAGCAAATTGGTGATTCAGACTCAATAGAACTACAGGATTCCAGTGGCAGTGAAACCGTCAGCATCCGACCCCAACCAAAATATGACAATTTAGAGTGAATATTCTGTAATGCCAGATTTTTGGAGAACTTCAGAGGCGAAACATGGGTTTAGTACTTGCAGTGTGAGATGTGGGCTCATGAGTATTGTTCTGGATGTGATAGCGATCATTATATCTGTGATTTTTGTAAGCAAGGATACCTTGCTTATATTCAGGATATACTATTCCATATCCCCAGCAGTATCCCATAACCCCTACCATTTATCTTAGTTTGACATAAATTACTGTAATCATACCGTTTATCCAAAAACCTAGTAATGTGAGCGTAATAGAGATAAATAGCAAACCAATAACCTAGTATAATAAAAATATTTTTTTCAAAGACATCCTTGGACTTAACTTACTTCCGTAAAACAAAATGGTATTCCATAATCACCTCCTTCCCTCTACGGTATCGTTGTGTTTATACGGGAACTAGGCAAGCCTTGATGAACTATTGCTGAATACATTGTCTTTTCTCACAAGAGGGCCTGTTCATAAGGCAATTTAAACTCAATTTCACGGAGGAACATTATCGGAACAAGCAAAATATAAATGAAACTTAATTCCGTAATGCAGTATTATTGGTTCGGAAAAATAAGTCACCATCTTGTGCACAATATTTGCGTGCTCGAAATAGCCGTGGTGTTAGCTCCATTGACTGTGTTCGAGTCCCGGACGGGATAGATATTTTTGCTACCAGATTATCGTTATGACTCATTTTAACAGAATCCATATGAAATTACGTGTAGGTCTGTGAATCAAGAGGTCCGGGAACTGAGCAAGCCTTTCATGATCTACTGCTGTGAACATTGCATTTACTCGCAAGTTGGCCTATTTATAGGGAATTTAAGGTTATGAGCGGTGTCGCGTCTATTAATCTAGTTGATCCATATCGTATTCTTTAATTAGGCTAGTGCTGGTAGAAGCTACAAATCATCTAATAAAATGAGTTCCGCATTATAAACTACAATATCTGTAAAACACTCCCTTTTACAATAGATTAATATTTGTGCCAATAATATTATAAAATACCGGTTTATCACCAATTTCATGTGAGGTTTCTTCAATGTCAGATGTTATACATCATATGAGACTACTCTAAGGCTCGTAAAGTTTATTATTATTATTATTATTGTTATTATTATTATTACTCCATGTGAGATCTGTGCTGGACAAAACGGAGGCAGACAGGTTTTTCTCCGGGTACTCTGGTTTTCCCTGTCAAAATTTCATTCCAGCAACACTCTCCACTATCATTTCATTTCATTTGTCATTCATTTAATCATTGCCCCAGAGGAGTGCGACAGGCCTCGGCAGCCGGCACAGTTCATATCCTCGCCGCTAGATGGGGGCTTCATTCATTCCATTCCTGACCCGGTCGGAGACTGGAAGCAGGCTGTGGATTTTCATTATTATTATTATTATTATTATTATTATTATATGAATTGAAATGAACATTATATATAATATTTGCAAATGGGGGTAATTTCCCGGTGGCAAATTTTACAATTACAGAAAATTATCAACAATAACATCAAATACAATATACAGTACACAATTCGCAATTTAGGAACGATAGTAATTGCATGGTAGTATTTACACAATATTTCAGTCTTCTCTTAAACACATCAATATGTATGGGGAAAGGCTCTAAGACTGAGGCAGGTAATGAGTTCCAATTATCAATACCATGGTTAATGAATTGATATTTCCCATAATTTGTACGGTGTGGTCGGACCTTGGCTTTATGTGGATGATCTGCCCTGCTCAGGTAGGTGGGATTTCCCAGACGTATGCTCAGTTCTCCCCATGATGGCCGATTAGTGTAATTGTTAAACATAGCGTATAGTCTGGATTTCAAAACTTCTATCTTCCAGAGATTCCCACGGTTTAGGAACAAGTGTTAAACTGTTCGCCAAGCCTCTAGTCGCCTTTGTTGGGAGTCCCGTTATTCCCTGGCCGCGAGGGGTCTGCTACCCTACCACTCGCCGCTCCCCAAGTACGGTACATTCCTTCGCCAGTGCCACAATTGTGCTCAAGCAAGTCACCACGGGGGTGAAAATGCTGCAGACCTGCTGCTATGCAATCTCGGAAAACTATATCGAACGAGTGACAGTGTATTAATGTATCAACATGTATTGTATATAATTGTGTAATATAGGCTATAATTAGTTAAATGTTCCACAGAAGTCCAGTGATTTGAAATCCCAGCACTATAAATTACAGTCCACCAGAGTATATTCTTCACATTTATTATCAAACTTTCTTCATGGTCCTACCGGCCGGATTTCTGTGGAACAACGGACGTGTGTTATGAGTTCGTGCATCATTTCATATCGATGCCTCGCGTTGTGCATTGTTACGGTAGCCTCAACGCGAAGTATGAGCAGTAATCGTGTATTTCTTCGATGATTCGTATTAACTACAGCGCGCAGTGGCGCATATTGAACCTCGAGACATTACACATGGAAGGAATTCAACTTTAAGCAGCTTCGGTAAGTACATGCTCAGTTCTGGTTACCTGTATTCCTGTATGCTATTCCCATTATGGATCCTAAATTGAAAGCACTTCTCGTAAAGACTAGGGGCCTCGCAAAGGCAAATATTACTCGTTTGCATAACTTCGTCAAGAGCTTCCAACCAGGGTCAAGTATTAACTCAATAAGGGCAAGGTTAGATGATCTACCAAAATTAAGGCAGAAGTATGAAGACGCACAGGAGAGATTAGAATTAGAAGACGAATCCGAGGACCATAGTGAAGATAGGAATACTTTTGAGACTATCTATTATGATCTCGTTGATAAAATCACCACGTTGATTGAAGATAGCGTAGAGTTACGGTCAATACAGAACAATCCTTCGAGCACTAAAAGTGATGGTCCGTCTAGTTCCGGCAAGAGAGAGCTGACACTTCTTACAATTAAATTACCTTCCTTCGGGGGACAGGTCACTGAATTCCGTCATTTTTGTGACACATTTACTAGCCTGGTAATAAACAATCAAGCAATTGACGATATACAACGTTACCACTATTTGTTATCTTCATTAACGGGTGAAGCACATGGCAAGATTAAGAACCTTCCCATAACAGGTCCTAATTTTAAAATTGCTTGGCAAACTGTCTGTCTGAGATACAATAATCCGAGATTAATTGCCACAGCACACATCAACAACTTGCTGAACCTTCCACGTGTACACAATGAATCACCCACAGAGTTACGAGCACATCTAAATCAGGTATCAAGTAACTTAAATGCACTTGAAGCACTTGAACTTGAAATCCCTCTTCACGAAATCCTTCTAGCGCAATTAATTCTTGAAAAGACTGATGACGTCAGCAGAAAACAGTGGGAGATGTCGTCATCAAATTCACAATTCCCAAGACTGGAAGTGCTAAGTAAATTTTTAGAGGACAGATGTCAAGCCCTAGAATTAATCAATGGTAACCGAATCCCTACCCCAGTTGTCAATTCTACCACACAAAACATCACTAGAAAGAAGCTCACGAACCAAGTCAGACAAGTGTAGGCCTATGTTTCAAGTAACAATAATTGTTTATTTTGTACTGGCGTGCACCCTCTTTATAAATGTCAAGACTTTTCCAGTGTTAGTGTTGCACAACGAACAGAATTTGCCAAACAGCATAAATTGTGTACAAATTGTTTGAGACATGGTCACATTGTTGGTGATTGTTCTTCAGGTTCTTGCTATTCTTGTGGTTTGAAGCATCACACACTACTTCACCGCGACCGAGGAACTGGTCGTTCTCCTACCCCAAGGCCGCCTGATAACACGCATGATAGGCAACAGGCAAGACCCAACCACTCTAATGTTACGCAACAACGTGCCGACCCAGCGTCCTATTGCTCACTTAAAATAAAACCGCATACTCATATATTGCTCTCGACTGCATTGGTAAAGGTGCGTGATGGGGAGGGCCGACTTCAGACTTGCCGAGTCCTGCTAGACTCGGGCAGTCAAGCACACTTCATCACGACTGCCTGCACACAACGACTGAACTTAAAGAAGGTACGGAATAGAATTCCAATCCAGGGTATAAGTAGTAACGACGCAGAGTCGCATCATAGTGCAAACATAGAGGTGCATTCCATTACTAGCAACTATTAAGTAGTTATTAATTGTGCTATATTGTCACGAATTTCAGCTGAATTGCCAGGATCATACATTAACTATCAAGACTGGCAAATTCCCGAAGAACTGGCCTTAGCTGACCCCAGCTTCAACCAACCAGGTCAGATTGATATGGTAATCGGGGCAGAAATATTTTTTGATCTTCTTAGGCCTGAAAGACGCACGAGGAGCGGACCCTATCCAGTTCTTCAAAACACGGAATTCGGTTGGATTGTAGCGAGACAGTTTCAAATGGATAAGGCGAGCGGTCCGGGTTCACCACCTGTACAGTCATTCTTCACTATGAATGACCATTCACTCGACCAGCAACTTCAACGATTCTGGGAATTAGAAGAGATCACTCAACCAATCAGATCGAATGATGAAATGGAGTGTGAAAGGCATTTTGTTGACACAGACAGACGGGATGCAGAAGGGAGATTCATGGTACGACTCCCACTCTTTGGAAAACCATCAGAACTTGGAAACCCACTAACAATGGCTACGTCACGGTTTCACAATCTCGAAAGACGCCTTGCAAGAAACCCTCAGTTGAAGGGGGATTACGTCAGCTTTTTAGAAGAGTACGAGACTCTAGGGCATATGGAGCCTATAATCACGGCGTCTGATAAGGAGGAACAGAGCTACTTCATGCCCCATCATCCAGTGTTCAAGGAGTCAAGTTCAACTACAAAAACCAGGGTTGTATTCGATGCCTCCGCCAGTACTACCACCGGACGGTCACTCAATGACATCCTCAGGGTTGGTCCGACAATCCAGCAAGATATCTGGTCCATTATCACCAGATTTCGCACTCACCAAATATGCTTTACGGCAGACATTCGACAGATGTACCGGCAGATAAGGGTTGATAGTCATGACCGCAGACTTCAGAGAATAGTGTGGCGATCATCCCCAGAAGATCCTGTAAAACATTATCAGCTCAACACCGTCACCTACGGCACAGCGTCAGCACCCTTCCTCGCCACTAGATACCTCCAACAGCTCACTATGGAAGAATCAGACAGCTTTCCTGAAGCAGCGAAGATTTTACAGAGATACTTCTACATTGATGACTGTATGTCTGGAAGTGCGACCGTCGAGGACGCGTTAGACACTCAAGATCAACTCATCAACCTTCTACAATCTGGAGGGTTCCCACTACGTAAATGGTGTTCGAATCATCCCCGACTACTTGAAGCAGTTCCTTCGGAGTGGCGAGAAACCCAGCTCCCACTTCAACTAGATAATGGGGAAAACATTAAGACATTAGGCTTGCTTTGGCATCCTGCTAGTGACCAACTGCAAATCGTAAACGGCAACTTACAACTACGCAACCCAGTAACAAAATGGAATGTACTATCAACCATAGCTTCAATCTACGACCCACTTGGTCTAGTGAGTCCAATCATCATCTCCTGCAAGTTCTTCTTACAGCAACTTTGGCAGCTACGTCTAGGGTGGGATGAAATGCTACCACCAGAGCTAGTTCATCGTTGTCAGAAGTTGTGCGGCGAACTTCCACTTCTCAACCAAATTCGGATCGACAGACTTGTCGTGGCAAAGGGAACTCCGTTGAACATACAACTGCATGGTTTTTCGGATGCATCTGAGAAGGGATATGGTTGTTGCATTTATCTTAGATCTGAAACTCAGGATGGAGACTGCGTTACGAAACTGTTGAGTGCTAAATCCAGAGTTGCACCATTGAAGCGGGTTTCTCTACCCCGCCTAGAGTTGTGTGGAGCCCTACTTTTATCTCGGCTGATTAAGAAGGTCAACTCAATCCTAAACCTGAATGTCACTAGCGTTCATCTCTGTACAGATTCCACAATAGTTCTTGCCTGGATTGCAGCGTCTCCCAACCGCTGGAAGACGTTCATTGCCAATCGAGTTGCGGAAATTCAGCAAAACACGTCGATTAGGGACTGGAAACACGTTGCCTCAGCTGATAACCCTGCTGACATGATTTCTCAGGGGGTCACTCCAGAAACTCTCATTTCCACCGCCATGTGGTGGAACGGACCGTCGTGGCTTGTGAAGCATTCGGCATCCTGGCCAACATCAGCCCCTTTATTAATACCTCAGGACGTCCCAGAACAGAAAAAACCTGTTGTTAGCCAGATAGCAGCTCAACCTCAAGATGATTTCATGAAGCGATTCTCCAAGTTAACGCGTCCCACGAGAGTAACGGCATATTTTATCAGATTTGCCGCAAATGCCAGATGTCCTCGCAGTCAAAGAAAAACGGGTGAATTGGAGTTCGAAGAACTGCGTGTTGCATTACATGCATGCATCAAAATAGCTCAAGCTTCAGAATATGGTCCAGAAATTAACGATCTTCGGATGGCAAGGGCCATTAGTAAAGGAAACAAGTTAATACCTCTGAATCCTTTCCTCTGTGACCAAAAACTCCTTCGAGTAGGTGGTCGACTACAACAATTTGATCTTCCGTTTAACCAGAAACATCAGATAATTTTACCGCCAAAGCATCACCTAACTAAACTTTTCTTCTTTTCTTAGTCGTTTAGCCTCCAGGTTGGTGGAACCCACTGACTCAGCGAGGGAACTCACCACTACCGCCTCTACGGGCAGTGTCCTAGAGCTGGGAACATCTAATCGGAGTGGATACAACTGGTGAGGTGTGATTGGCACCTCGCCCAGGCGGCCTCACCTGCAAAGCGAACAGGGGCCTCATGAGGGAAGGTAATGAATGGTCAGGATGGATAGGCAAGGACGAGGGAAGGAGGCGGCCGTGGCCTTGAAGAAGGTACCATCCCGGCATTTGCCCGAAGACGAAGTGGGAAACCACGGAAAACCACTTCGAGGATGGCTGAGGTGGGAATCGAACCCCCTCTACTCATTTGGAACACCCGAGGCTGAGTAGACCCCATTCCAGTCCTCATACCACTTTTCAAATTTCGTGGCAGAGCCAGGAATCGAACCCAGGACCTCCGGGGCGGCAGCTAACCATGCTGACCGCTACGCTACGGAGGCGACACCTAACTAAACTGATCACTGAAAATGAACATCTACGCCTGCTTCATGCTGGATGTCAACTACTACTGTCGTCGTTACGTGAGCAGTACTGGATACCTAATGGTAAGAGTACGATTCGTCACATCATTCATTTTTGTATTATCTGCCACAAATTTCAGGCAAAAATCGCTGAACAACTAATGGGTCAACTGCCGAATTACAGAGTAACTCCAGTCAATCCGTTTATCCTCTGCGGAATCGACTACGCGGGACCATTCTACATAAAGGCAGGCTCTCGCAAAACCAGATCCAAAATCAAGTGTTATGTAGCACTCTTCGTATGCTTTTCTACTAGGGCAGTGCATCTAGAGATTGTAAGCAGTATGACTACCCAGGCCTTCATTGCTTCTCTAAGGCGTTTCATATCCCGTAGAGGCAGGCCAGCCCATGTGTTTTCTGATAACGGCTGAAATTTCGTTGGAGCCAATAGGGAACTGGAGGAGATAAGAAGATTGTTCAACGAGGGACAGCATCAACGTGATCTATCAACCTTTGCAAGCAGTGAAGGAATTCAGTGGTATTTTATTCCTCCTCAATCTCCGCACTTTGGAGGAATATGGGAGGCAGGTGTCAAATCTTTTAAACACCATCTTCGGCGAGTGATGGGCACCGCATACCTTACCTTCGAGGAATTGTTCACACTCACAACCCGGATCGAAGGATGTCACAATTCGAGGCCTCTAGTCCCTGCATCCGATGATCCCGACGGCCTAGTTGTCCTTACCCCTAGTCACTTTCTCATTGGCTGACCAATCACTGCACTACCCCAACCAGATCTGAGTAATGTGCGTGTAAGCTTGCTTTCCAGATGGCAGCAAATCCAAAGACCGTTCCAAGGATTCTGGAAGGCGTGGTCAACCGACCACTTGTCTCATCTACAAGAGAGAGGAAAATGGAAGAAGGAAGGGCGCAACGTCCAGACAGGCACGCTGGTGATCGTGAAAGAAGAAAAACTTCCCCCACTGTGCTGGAAGCTTGCAGTGGTTGATCAGGTCCACCCTGGAGCTGATGGACTCGTACGTGTTGCCACTAAACGTACCTCTTCCGGTACATTCAAGAGACCCATTACAAAACTATGCCCACTTCCCATGCCAGACCGGCATTTGTGAAGGTGGTGTTTTGACTAACTAACTATGTTCAGTGTTTTGTGTTTGTTTGTTTGTTGGTGTTATATTTCAGGTGACTGTTATTTGGAAAAAAGTGTTAAACTCTTTTTTGGCGGACGGCATGTTTAGGAACAAGTGTTAAACTGTTCGCCAAACCTCTAGTCACCTTTGTTGGGAGTCCCGTTATTCCCTGGCCGCAAGGGGTCTGCTACCCTACCTCTCGCCGCTCCCCAAGTACGGTACATTCCTTCGCCAGTGCCACAATTGTGCTCAAGCAAGTCACCACGGGGTGAAAGTGCTGCAGACCTGCTACTATGCAATCTCGGAAAACTATATCGAACGAGTGACAGTGTATTAATTGTATCAACATGTATTGTATATAACTGTGTAATATATGCTAATAATTAGTTAAATGTTCCACAGAAGTCCAGTGATTTGAAATCCCAGTACTATAAATTACAGTCCACCAGAGTATATTCTTCACATTTATTATCAACCTTTCTTCACCCATCCTAGTTTTCTATCATTCGAGTTACACTACTTCTAGGATAAAAATTGTTGAGCACAAACATTTCTTTGTACCATCTCGAGCTCATTGATGATCCCCACCAGATGTGGGTCCCAAGCCGCTGATCCGTATTCCAAGATTGGCCTCACTAGGCCTCATTACTAAATGAAGTGATTTGTACGCCTTCGAGATGACACAACCCCCGTGAGTACTCCATTTCATATCATTGCTTCCATGGAACAAGGCAGTTAAAGAAAAATGAAAAGACAAAAAAATAAGAAAGAGAATAGACAATAAACTGAACAATAAGTAAAATTGAAATTTCTTAAAAAAAAATGAAGTAAATTAAATTAATACAAAATGAAATAAATAAAGCTCCATCTTGGGGTGAGATTTAACGCGCGCGGCTTTGCTGCAGGATCAAATAATTCTGTTGGTGCACGTCCAGTTTGATTGATGGCTGACTGCTCTCAGTTCGTTACGGGAGAAGAGAGGAGAATGGTGAGAAACGGGCGCTAAACCAGCGTAATAAAACACAGACCGCTAGAAAAGCAAATCCTTGAAAGTCACTTAAAATACACAATCGTCAAGGCCAGTGTTCCCCGACGTGTGGCCCGTAGGGATGATGACAAAGAAATGCGACGAATGACAACTTAATTTCCATTTTCACTGTCCCTCAAAAATATTCTTCTTCCATTCTTTCTTTCTTTCTCATATGTGCAGTTTTGACGCCATTTTTCAGTGCTGCCTGTTCAAACTATCAATGTGTAATTTTCAGTCGGTAAACACGCTAGTGCCCTATCAATTTAGGTAGGGTAACTATATGCTGTTAATATATACGTTAATATTATTCACTCATAATTTATTTGATTGGGCAAGAGCATGTTCACCGATTGAAAAGTATAAATTGATAGTTCTTTCTTTCTTTCTTTCTTTCTTTCTTTCTTTCTTTCTTTCTTTCTTGAGCTGATGATCTCGCTGTTCCGCCCCTTAAAACATCAATGACTAATTATAACTTCCTTGATTTCTTTCCTTCTATCGTATTTATTTACTCATTCAAGCATTTATTTATTTATTTATTTATTTACTTATGTATTTAGGTATTTATTTATTTACTACCGTTTGGGCCGGCTGTGGACCACGTGGTATTCCTTCATCCTGGCACTGTGAATGGCCTTCCGCTCCTGAGTCCATTTCACACATACTCCTGCTGTTAGTGACAAGAGAGACTCTGATTTTCTGACTAAAGTCCTGTATTTATTCCCGTCGTAGATGTTACTGGGGTCAATATCGAATTGCTCAAGGTCTTTCCTGACTAGTTTCGTCCACTTGGCGTTAGTTGCTTTTCCTCTAGAGACAGTGTTGAAAATTCTGGGGGTGAGCCTCTGATTATCCATTCTCACAATATGATCATAGAAGATCAGCCTCCTTTTCCTCATAGCAGTTGTGATGCTCTCCACTTCTTCATACAGTTCATTGTTGTGCCTGATTCTATACTTGCCTTCCTCTTTAATTTATAGGGCCCATGATTTTTCGCAGAATTTCCGGTCCTTCAGCTCCAATTTCCGGAGTTGTGTTTTTCTGACCATATTTAGGTATTCTGAGGCATATAGTACTGATGGTCTGACTACAGTACTGTACTGTCTGAGTTTGAGATTCATTGAGAGGGATTTGGATTTGTACATATTCTTGCAAAGGTGGTAGGTTCTCTCCAGTTTGGTGCATCTGTCAGTCATGGCCAGGTCTTCATTGATGTTTGGGGTTATCAATTCCCCTAGGTATTTGAAGGAGTTAGTCCTTCGTACTATTTTGTCCCCCATTGGGATTGACTCGGGCGCATCCCTGATGTTGCTGATAAACTGTGTTTTGTTGATGGTGATCTTTAACCTTATTTTAGCTTCTATGTAGTTCAGAGAGGATAGTTGATGGTTTATTTATTTATTTATTTATTTATTTTGAGCGACAATGATTTGGCTATCGAACAGGAACAATAACGTGATGAAATATTGGCCTTGAATTAACAAGTAATTAAACTACAGTATATCATTTATGTTTTAGCCGTGTCTATTGTAGAGTTTCGTCTAGATTGCCACGGATGTGGTAGCTATGTAGAAATAGAACGATTAGCTCAGAACAGGGGACATGCATTGCTGCGTCCTACCATTCTAAGGTCTGTAGACTCTAATAATGACAAATGTGTTGCGAATTAAGAGAAAATTGATCTCCTAACATCGTAGAGCAAAGTTTCTCAAGGTGTTGTCCATGACTAGCATTAAAAAAATCAGAATATTGTAAGAAAATGGCCCTAAATAAAAGACACTTTTTGCTCATGATTAACAAACGAAATACGTAGTGAAATATTCTGGTGAATGATTTTTCTAGCTAGAAGATAAGGTTCCTAAATTCCTAACATTGAGTTAATCGTAGCGTTTAGTAGGCTGGCAGCAGTGGCAGGTTGTAGCTTGTGTGCTTTCACTATCATCACCATCATCATCATCATCAAGTTTCGTTTTCCAGCTTGGACCGGGTTGGAGCAAATATGACACCCGTCCACTTTAATCTGTCTGTCCACCATCCTTCCTCCACTCCACACTCACACTGTCCTTCACAAAGTACTCTAGGTCTTCCTCGTCCTCTCTTTCCAGTCATCCGTCTCTCCATCCCTTGTTTCACCTTTCTTTCACCATTCATCCTTTTCACATGTCCATACCATCTCGATCCGTTCTGCATTTTCACTTCCTTCCGAATGTCTTCATTTATCTCCTAGTCTTCTGTACCATACTCCTCAGGAATTTCGTTTCGTCTGCCTGATTTCAACTTTCATCTCTCCTCGTCATCGGCCAAGTTTCTGCTCCATACCCCATTATTGGTAAGTAACATCACTTCTTTAGCCTTCAGTGGTTTGTCTTTATCCCAATTAAACTCCAAACCTGATGGTACAAAACACTCCCACATTGATGAACTCCAAATCCAATCTTGCATTTTACATCAATTCACTTACTAAACGTGCTCTGCTACTTCCAGATGTGCATCACCAATTTAATAATCCCATTTCCTTCTTTCTTTCCTCTTGTTACTGTATTACCATTGTCTTACTTCGTCTTGCACTGCTTTCGCTACAAGCCAACCCTATGAGTGGTATCGATGATAATGATGATTGTTGTTTTAAGGGGCCTAACATCTAGGTTATCGGCCCCTAATGGTTTGAGTGATCGTGAAGATGAAAATAAAATGTAAACTCTAACTGAAAACTAACTACTAACCTACATACTAGAAGAAGAAATTAAAAACAAAAGGAGAATAAGGCAAATAAAGGACAGGAGGAAAAGAAATGCCCTCAACCCTCGAAGAATGTGGACTGAGGGACTTGGAAGGAAGGAGAGCCATGAAAGACAGATAGGAAAGTGAAAGAGGAGAGGGTCCACCCCACAGGTAAGGGAAAAAAGGGAGAAACCGGACCCAGCTCAGGAATCCCTCGGGGTCGCCAACTCCCGAACTCACCAGCCGTGAGACCCTGAGGGTGTAGCATTATTTAGGGTGCACCAGAAGTGGTGGGGCTATATACATCCTGCCTCCTTGAGGGCCTTGAGCAGAAGGCAGGAGATAACATGAAAATAAAAAGTAGGCTGACCCCTCGCAGAAGGAGGGAATCAGAAAAGATGAGACAAGGGCCAATGAAGGCGGGAAAGGAAGAGACTTCCTAGGCCTCGGATGCCCTAATACCGCCGGGGTCGGAAGAGAACAAGAGTTGACCAAGTGAGGTCGACAGGAAAGAAGACAGAGAGGAGGCCGGCACAAGTAAGTTGAGTGGTATCGTGGTTGAAATTTTTAAGAGGGGTCCGTGATGTCAGTATGTGTTCACGTGGTGTCATTAATATCAATCATCCCTTTCCAAGCACCTCTATTCATAATGTCCACAATCTCATTCATACTAATTTATAAACATACGAGTATATTATTCATAAATCTCATTATAATCATATTTTCGCGTACGTTGTGAACCAATTAACTATGTACATACATAAAATCCCTCCAGGGGTTAACCTCTAGTCTGACGTGGGTTGGGGACCACGGGAACTAAGCTGAGTCTGGCAATGCTTCCATTTACTTGTGCAGGGCTCCTTTCCTATTGACCTCCCTTGGTCAACTCTTGCTCTCCCGCTTCCAACCCAAATCCTACGTCGATTATATGTGCATACACTAGTGACACTGGTTGGTTGATTGGTTCCTCAGTTTAGGGGCTGCGTAGCTCCGTGTACTTTGGGTGTGTGTAGAATCTGTCTGATAACTGGTGTTAATTGTGATGTCTGTATTAGTGTGTGTTATCTGTAATTCAGGTAAGGACTGCAGACGATCAATTTCAAGTATGTATATTAAGGCTTTCACGGCACGGATTACTATAAAAATAATTCATTTTTTGGGCTGATGCCGTGTGTATTTAATTAGAACCATACGTTTCGGAGAAACCTTGCCTCCTTTTTCAATGGAATCAATCAATGTGGCCAAAGAAAGTATATCAATGAGATTACAAAAAATTACAAAAAAATATAGATAAATTCCTCTGTTCGTCACCAGAGAGCAGCTGCCAGAAATTACTGTATGGACTACGGTAGAACGGCGGACAGAGTAGTAAGTAAGGAGAAGGTAAAGGGGGCGGGGTGAAAATATAGAGACTCCTCGAAGAATGAGGAAGTCCAAAAGAAAAATGGGGTGGTTAGATGGATATAAGGAAACATAAACAAAAGGGAAGTGTATCTGAACGATACCTAACGTCATACTGGCAACGGCGAGAAAACAGATTGAAACTCCTCCAGTGACGAACAAAGGAGATCAAATACAGGCTCTATAGCCATAGAGGAAAAAAGTACAATTTGAAATAGGTGAGGAACAGAGAGACTAAGAGGAACTATCTCCTTAGATCCTTAATAACTGGTAGCCAAGTGTCACTTAGCTAATATCCAGTGTCTCTGTTAAAATTATTGGGATTTTTACGAATTTCAACTGCCTCCCTTATAATTCTAGACGAGTTGTGCTTAACAAGGGCAAGCGCATGAGCATCCTTGAAACGTACATCGTGCCCTGAGACAGGGCATGTTCAACCAAATGCTATTTTGGTGAGTTTGATGTAGAGTACTTGTTCACACACGGCATTAGCCCAAAAAATAAATTATTTATATAATTTCAAGTAGTTCCTACTTTTGCTACCAGATGCTACCCTCAACAACACCTAGCATGAACTTGCCTACAAGATTCCACCGCACCTGGCAATGAACGTTGGAACTTAATAGAGCTTAACCAAATCTAACCTACAAATTTAGGTTCTCACAATTGTAGTTATAGGAAGGTTCTTTTACATGCCATAATTCTATGACATGGGCCCGCCGGCTTTACTTCCCCTCCAAAGGAAATTAAACTGAGGGATTTTAAAGCTCTTAAAAATTCCGACGTCGTCGGCTGGGTTTGAACCCGTTGGGCATAGAAGCTCAGCATGCTACCTACTACGCCACCGAGGTCGTTAGTGACAATGGTTGTCAGACAACTTATACACACACCCAAGTACGCGGGGCTACCTGACAACGATATTGCAAATTCTCTAAAGAATCAATAACAACATCCTTTGAGGATGGTGGGAAGATCTAAATTATCTGCCCCATTTCAGGAGGATTAACTAGTTTATATCCAACCTGCAATAATGCTCGTATTCATTAAACCCAGCACCTCACGTAATCATTTCCATATTTCCATTCAGACAAAAATACGCTCGTATATTATTTAACAATCCCATTACGAACACATTTTGCAAAACGTTGTAAAACAATGAAATAATTGATGCGGACTCATTTTTTTAAAGCGTGCTTTTTATTATTCACCGATTTAGCTGCTGCAATCGGCCTGTTTAATATTGCATCAGCCCGAGAGACATCGCACGGGGACAGAGAGCATGTGGGTGGGAATTAACAAACGTGGGAGATGTGTTATGTTTAGTGCGTCAGGTGTGTATGGTCCTGGCTGAACAAACATACAAACTAACAAACTAAATAGAAAACTAAAAATAAGATAAACAATGAAATAAACAAATATACACATGAATAAATAAACAAATTATAAAAAATAAACAAATAGTCATATTAATAAACAAAAGAACAAATAAATAAACAAATAAAAGACATATAAATAAATGAACAAAAAAGAAATAAATTAATACTGAAATAAACAAATAAATTAACAAATAAATAATTAACAATAAACAAATGAACAAATAATTAAACAAATAAATAAATTAAAAATAAGCAAATAAATATTGAAATAAATTAATCAATAAATAAACAAATATAAAAACAAATATACAAGCAAATCAATAAATAAACAAAAAATAACTAAACAAATAAATGAATTAACAAATAAATAAATAAACAAATAAACAAATAAATTGACAAATATGCAAACAATTAAATTAAGAATTAAAAAATTATCAAATGAACAAATAAATAAACAAATAAACGAATACATAAACAATCAAATTAATAAACAAGAAGTTCCGTGGCGAACTAAAGGGCCTACTTTTCTTAAAATTAAGATTCATGCCAATGATTAATCTACAGTATATGAACCTATCTAGAATATTAGGGTAAACAATTATAGACAGTATTTATTAACAGTTGTCAACCCTGATTGCTCTTAAGAGTACTTATATCTGTTATGGTACACGTAACACATATGAAATTTGGATGAAATCCAAATGATAGTATTTAAAAATTGGTCCTATCAGCGGGCTTAGAATCATGTTGGTAGAACTGACGTATATAAGTTACTCCAAATTAATCTAAAATGTCAGGTACTATACGTGTGCATAGTTTAAAACTGTCGGCTAGCATACTTTCTGATATATTGGTATTTGGACTTAAAAAAAGAGAGAGAGCAATTATCAACGGTTGGCAGCCCTGGTGGGTCATAAGGATACGCTCAGTCATATCTGTTTATGTACACATAGCACATTCAAAATTTGGTTGAAATCCAATTGTTAGTGTCGAAGTTATAAGCATTTAAAATTGGACCTATCAGAAGTCTTAAAATTATTTTGGCAACACTGTCATGTATGTCCTCCTGCAAATTAAACTGAAATAGTATTATCTACATATGTGCCAATTTTGGAATAGCTCCCATGCATACCTTCCAAGATATCCAACTTGGAGCTGAAATTTCTAGTGCGTTTTTTCAGCAGTTGGTAGCACTGACTTCATTTTCAAATATGGGCTTGAGGTATTCCGGTATATATCTTTACTCGTACTAAATTTCGTTTCGATTGCTGCAGCCATTTAAGAGTTGATAGGGAGGTCACACACACAGCCAGACGGACAGAAGGACAGACAGCCAGACACACATTTTCCCGGATCGATCTCATAAGTCTACTTCTCCCTCATATTTGCAAAATGTGAAAAGTAGGCTAAAAATAAATAAATAAATAAACAAACAAAGAGGTAGTAAACAAACAGATAAAGAAATGAATAACAAATCACTAATCATACAAATAAACAAATACCGTACACAAATATATGAACAAACAATTAAATAAATCAAAACGTATTCAAAATTATCAATAAGCAATGAATCTAATAAATACATAAATAATACTAGAACTCGATCCCAGGACATCCTAGGTATTACACTAGTGCGGTACCCTCATAATCACCTCATAATATACACCACATCGAAAAACCCTCAGACCCGTGTCTTCTTATTTTTAGCCTACTTTTCACATTTTGCAAAAATGAGGAAAAAGTAGACTTATGAAATCGGGCAAATGTCTGTCTGTCTGTCTGTCTGTCCTTCTGTCTGTCTGTCTGTGTGTGTGTCTCCCCCTATCAACTCCTAAACGGCTGCAGTAATCGAAACAAAATTTGGTAGGAGTACCTGTATCTGAATATCTCGCGGCCATATTTGAAAATGATGTCAGTGCTACCAACTGCTGAAAAATCGCAATTGAAATTTGAGCCCCATGTTGGATATCTTGGAAGGTATGAATGGGAGCTATTTCAAAATTGGCACACGTATAGATAATAATATTGCAGTTTATTTTCCAGGAGGCCATACATGGCAGTGTTGCCAAAATGATTATAAGCCTGCTGATAAGTCCAAATTTTAAATGCATATAACATCTACACTATCAATTGGATTTCAACCAAATTTCGTATGGCTATGTGTACATAAACAGATATGACTGAGTGCATTCTTAAGAGCCACCAGGGCTGCCAACTGTTAATAAATGCTCTCAATTTATTTTATCCAACTACCAATATATCAGAAAGTATGCAAGCCGACAGCTTTAAACTATGCACACGTGTAGTACCCGACATTCTAGATTAATTTGGAGTAAGTAATGGACCTCAGTACTACCAACATGATTCTAAGCCTGCTGATAGGACCAATTGTAAATACATGTATCTTCTATACTATCAATTGGATTTCAACCAAATTTCGTACATGCTATGTGTACTATAACAGATATGACTATGCGTATTCTTAAGAACAACCAGGGCTGCCAACTGTTAATAAATGCTGTCTCTATATTTGTATCCTAATATCAGTATATCAGAAAGTATTGAAGCCAACAGCACTAAACTTTGCATACGTATAGTACCTTACATTCTAGATTAATTTGGTGTAATTAATATACATCAGTGCTTCCAACATGATTCAAAGCCTGCTGCTAGGTCCAATTTTAAAATACATGTAACTTCTATACAAATAAATGTATTTCATCCAAAATTGGCACAACAATAGATCATAACAGTTCAGATTATTTCTGACCAATACATGCATGACATTGTTGCCAACATGATTTTACTCGCGCTGTTTGATCCAATGTTTAACTGAATGTAACGTCCATGCTATCCATTGGACTTCAGCCAAATTTTGTATTCTGTACCTTAAGAGATGGAACTAAGAATATATTTAGTCACCAGGGCTGCCAACTGTAGTGCTCTATTAGGCTACATTATGCCAGATATATTTCGAACTAATGAGAAATTTCGTTATTACCAATTCAATTTCGTCATTATTCTAATTAGGTCCATATAGATTAATCATTGGAATGAATCTTACATTTCGAGAAAAGTAGGCTCTTTAGTTCGTAACGGAACTTCTTGTTAATGATGAGTTTATATGCCGACTATCACATCTGCCAATGAAACCGATCGGGAGATATTGTTATTCAATGAAATGCAGGTCCACCACCTTAACACCCCTTTAAAACCTGAATATCCAAAAATCCTTCCTTAGTGGGCGTTTTCGACTTACCACAAACATATCCCCAAAATTTCATGTTTCTAAGTTTAATAGTTTTGGCTGGGCAATGACGAGTCAGTGAGTCAATGAATCAGTCAGTCAGTCAGTCAGTCAGGACACTTGGTTTTATATAAGAGATTACATGAAGATTATCGTGTAGGTGTTGTATTCAAACTTCAATCGCATGATTAGGACACAAGAAATTAAAGCGGGATTTTAAAATTTCGCCCATCCGCCATCTTGTGGTTATGAAAATAATTTAAAAGAATTAGATGCCAGTCGATTATAATTTGTATAAGCATATACCGTATCAAGTTTCACTGCTCACGGATGGTTAAAACGCTAGAAACGTCCATTTGAATATTTAAATTTCGCGTCGCCAGCATGTTGGATTTCGCCAGGTTATTGAACATCCCATAGGTGAACTTATGCTTATAGCCTCTAAAGGCTACACTTACAAAATTTCATTTTGATTGCTGTAGTAGATTAATAGATATTGAGAACCGTCTAAATATTTCGGATGGTCGCCATGTTGGATTGTAATATATGTAGGCCATAGAGTTATGTACCATTCGATGATGATTATTGTGTACGTCCATTATGCAAATGTTGTTTTCGATGGCATGATTAGAACACAAGAAATAAAAACTTAATTTTAAAATTCGCACAGCCGCCATCTTGAGGTTATGTAAACAATTGAACTAAATTAGATACCAGTGCATTACAATGTGTATAAACATTTTCTGTACCAGATTTCATTGCGTTTGGAACATTAAATCTCAGGAAGGTCTATTTAAAATTTTCAAATTCGCTTGGCCACCATGTTCGTTTTGTAGTTAACCGGTTTTTGAAAGTCTTATAGATGGACTTCCAGTAGTTCCCTTTATCTCCGAACAAAATTTCAGGGTGATACCGCTAATAGTTTCAGAGATATTAAATGCCGGTGAAATATTTCGCACATCCGCCATCTTCTGGTTATGTAAACAATTGAACGAAGTTAGATGTCGGCGCATTACAATGTGTATAAACATATACAGTACCAAGTTTTATAGCGTTTGGTTGGTTAAAACGCGAGAAACGTCTATTTAAAAGTCGCAAATTCGCGTGGCTGCCATGTCGGTTTTGTAGTTACCAGTTTTTCAAAAATCACATAGGTGAAGTTCTAGTAGTTCCCTTTATCACCGTAAAATATTCCAGGGTGATATCGGGAATAGTTTCGGAGTTATTGAATGCTGGTGAAATATTTCGCATAGCCGCCATTTTGGATTGGTGAGCCGCCGCAACAAAATTTGAAGGACATGGTGGGGGTCGTCCGGAATGGTGCTATGAACTTACCGAGTTTCATTGAAATCTCTCCAGCCGTTTAGATTTTATTAGGGCGGTGGGGGGGGGGGGGGGGGGGAGACACACACACTCACGCACACATAGACAGACACACGGACAAAAGGTGATCTCATAAGCCTATTTTTTCATAAATGAAAATAGGCTAAAAATGACCTTGCGTTGAACGGTTTTCACATATTCTTAGTGGTAGACTGAGCGTATATTATCGAGGAGGAAGTGGGCAAGACAGCGGTGGAAGGGAACGAGAAGAAGAAGCAAGGAAGATGATGACGAGAAGAATGAAGAGAGGAAAGAGGACGTAATAGCGGGGAAGGAGAGGGGAAGGGAGATAGGGACGAGGAAAAGGTATACGAAGAGAAGGAGTAGGAGGAAGAGGAACAAGTGAGATGGAAGGAGGAGGAGGGTAAAGAAAAGGAAGTGAGACCGCAGGAACAGGAGGAAGAAGATGAGGAAGGTGTGGAAGAAGTAAAAACGACAGGAAGAGGAAGAAGTGAGACCGGAGGATGAGGAAAAGGAAGAGAAGAGGAAGATATGAGAAGGAAGATAAAGAGTACGAGGAAGTGAGACTGGAAGAGGAGTAAGAAGATGAAATGAGACCAGAAGAAGCAAGACGAAAAGGAATAGGTAGAAAAGGTGCAGGTGGAGGTACTGTCAAATCGGTAGCTCGTCACACTTGTACATCACCACTCCATCAACTCGTAGGTGGAGTGGATCTTCGATGAGCCAACACTCTTTGACGCGAAAGATAAGAGAGGCGAAACCTCCCCCCATGACAGTGACGCTCTTGTAGCAAGGATACCAAACATTGTAAGCTACCAATCCTGGTTTCAGAATTTTGTTAAAATTGCCCTTCCTAAGCCAGAATAGAATGGATAGTATAAAGGTCCAGATTCAACAAGCATTGGTAACGCTTGGCCTTATTATTCAGCCATTTTTTCCAGTGGGGCTTGTTTAATTTTCCATCAGCCCAAGAGAGAGAGAGAGAACTACAATGGCGCTCTTGAAGCAGGGATCCCCGAAACTGGAAGTTACCACTACTGACTACGGAAATTTATTTATAACTAGATGAAACCCGTCAAAACATGACGGACAATGGAAAACAAATTTACTGAAGAAGCTTCTTATATAAGTTACATTCTTTGTACGATTACTTTTTAGCACTATTGCACCTTTAAGGGCGTCAAAAGATAGCACTCTCAGCATTGCAACATATTGCTGGTCATGACTGAAAACGTGATGAGGTCATCATCATCTTGCACAGTTTCCAGCCACTGGCCGGGTCTGTTTGGAACACAAGCCTCTCCAACGTCTTCTGTCTTCCCACCATCTCTCAGCCTCCACCCTTGTCCAGTCTTCTCCTCTCTTCTTCACGCTTTCTTCCACCCCCTTCAGCCACCTGTCTCTCGGTCTCCCTCTTGGTCTCTTTCCTTCCCACTTCGTCTCGTGTATCCTCCTGGGTATCCTCTTCTCCTCCATTCGTTTTACATGTCCATACCATCTAAGTCTAGATTTCTCTATACCATCCTGTAATGGTTCCTCCTTCATTAATTCTCTGGTCCTCTCATTTCTTATTCTGTCCCTCTTTGTAGCTCCAATACTGCTTCTCAAGAACCTCATCTCACTGGCCTGTATTTTGCTCTTCTCCCTTCCTTTCATAACCCAGGTCTCCGAGGCATACGTCAGGATAGGGACATAGTACGATATATGATCTACTTGCTGTTCTGAGGGACATCCCTGCTCCATAACATGCTTCTCACACTCCTCCAGAATGCTTCTGCCTGTCTCCCCCGCTCATTTATTTCTCTACCGTTTCTTCCATTCTCTTGTATCAGGCTTCCCAGATACTTGAAACTCTCCACTTTCTTCCGCTGTTCCCCACCAATTGTTATTCCCGTTGTGGTCCTTTCCTTCTTCCTTGTTGTGATCACCATCTCACTCTTATTTATGCTAAATTTCATCCCATATCCTTGTATTATTCCTTCCCACACGTCCAACTGTTCCTGAACCTCCTCCTCCTTGTTTCCACAATCATCAAATCATCCGCAAACACCATTGCTTTCATCTTTCCTTCCCCAATTACTTGTGCCGCTCGGGTCATTATGTCATCCATCACCACAATGAAAAGTAACGGTGATAGTGCACTTCTTTGTTTCAGGCCGTTTCTCTGTTCCACCCAGTCCGATCTCTCTCCTCCCACTTTCACACAGCTCACGCTTCCCTTGTACATCTCTTTTATCCTCCTTATAGTCCATTTATCTACTCCTCTATCCTCCAGGGACTTCCATACTTTGTTTCTGCATACACTGTCATATGCTTTCTCAATGTCCAGGAAGGCCATCAGTAGATCTGTTCCATACTCATAGTGCTGTTCTTGTAACTGACTTACAGCAAAAATCAAATCCACTGTGGACCTTCCTGCTCTGAAGCCATGTTGTTCTTCCCTCATCCCTCCTTCAATCCTTGTCCTAATTCTCCTTTCTAAAACTTTCTCAAACATCTTTGCACAATGACTCATCAGTGTTATTCCCCGATAGTTTCTGCATTCTGTTCTACTACCTTTCTTGAAGATCGGGACAATTATTCCCTTTTTCCAGTCCTCTGGGGTCTTCCTTTCCTTCCATGCTGCCTTCATCACTCGGTACAACCATTGTATCCCCACCTCTCCTGCTGCTCTCACCATCTCCACACTCAACTCATCCACACCCGGTGCCTTCCCTCCTTACATCTTCCTCACTGCATCTTCCACTTCTTTCCATGTTAAGTCCTTTTCTGTTTGCAGTTCATCTACTGTACCTCTTCCCCGATTTCTTCTTCCTCGCCGTGGTTTCCATTTGGGTTCAGGAGTTCTTCAAAATATTCTTTCCACATTTTCTTCAGTTCTTCCCTATTTTCTATCCCTTGTCCCCTTTTGTTCACCATTCTGACATAATCCGTAAGATCCTTCCGCCTCTTATTCTTTACCATCCCATACAGGACCTTTTTTGTACCTTCACTATCCTGCTGGTCATGACTTAAAACGTGATGAGGTAAATAGCCCAATACGTTCAAGAGTTTCTCCTTGAGCTTGATTGATTGTGATAAAGTAGGCCGAGCGAATGGGACATTGTTGCCTATTAAAAGAAAATGTACTGTACCTGCAAGTGTTTTATCGGAAGGTGTTAAATCAAGTCGTAGGATTTGAGCTCTCTGCCTAATATTACTGCACCTATTATATCCGAATCCAAGCAATTTCTTACATATTTCTTACAATTAATATATTACCATATATGAGTCCTTGGGAAACGTTCAGATTTCTAAGGAGCATAACTATGGCTCAAACGTTCGGAGTATGTGGAGGCGAATCACTTAATTCCAAGGAATTGAAAAATTCAATAATAGGGAAATGAAGTAGCTGGCTTTCATCTTCAGTATCCAATCTGTTAACGCTGATGTATGTGTTTGAACTACTGGATATAAGTTCAATGACTTTTAAATTAATATCATTACATTGTTGCAGCTTGGCAAATATTTTATATTCCAGCAGATCAATTTTACCCTCACAACAGTAAAGACGAAAGTAACCACGCATAGATTTTACGCAAGAGAAGTACAATGTAGAACAATGTTTACATTTGATCGTCAAAGACCTTACAGTACACTGTACTGCATAATATCTGGAATTTTTTCTGAAATGGCCTATTTATATTGGATTTTAAATGTGGCTTCGTATTATTCGATAACACTATAGTGTCCTGCAATAACGGAGCCGCTAAATATTACATGGCAAATAATACTTCCATTGCCGAAATCAACTGCGTAGTTAGACTCAGTACTCTAAACAAATAATCATTAAACAATTGTCTTATACTATGAAGTTCAACATGACCGTCCAGAGACTTTCATACTCAAGTTGGTTGGTGAGGAGAATGCGATGAGACTGATCGCTTAAAATAAATTCCTTATAATTGTTCCTGCCAGCGAAATTTTTTGCGATAGCTTGAAAACTCAGCTCTGAATGACGTTCTTCATTTTGTTATAAACAGTACGAAACTGCTCTAAATAAGCAATTTCCATCATCTGTTATAGGTTATGACAGTACATTTTGCAGGGGAACATAGAATCACTTCGCCAACTACTGGAACGACCATAGGCCTATACTCAATACTCACTTCGGCAGTCACCCTAATGGAGGCAGTTTTTGAATTATTATGTCCCGTGCATGTCAAAAATCGTATTAACACATGGAGGCCCACCTATTCTTGTCTATCGCCCCCGGAGAAATTGAATTCTGGTCTGAGGGCAAAAACGGGGCACATTCAGTCTCTTGAGGTATAACTAAGAAGAGGAAGGTTTAATTCCCACCTCGACAATCTTGGATGTGGTTTTCCGTGGTTTCCCACTTCCACTTAAGGCAAATACCGGGATGGTTCCTAACTTAAGGCCTTGGCCGTCTCCTTGCCATTTACCACCTTAATTACAAATACACACAGTAATTCAGCCATCACAATAACACAGGTTATGAGAGAAAATTTCACACATACACACCCAAATACATGGGGCTGAGTGACCACGATGTCGGAGCCCTTCAAACGAATTATGTTTGCCAAGTGTCTCTTATGGCGAAAGCAATTGTGGACACGCGCGAGTGCCTGGAAAACTACTTTTTTCTTTAATAATTTAAGAGTATATCGACGATGCATAATTATAACTTTTAGTCTAGGACGCTAATAACTTGACGACCGAAGCATTGGGAAGAAATTGCAATATTAAGGTACATAAACAACATAGCCTACACATTCAACTGTCGGTTAATGTTCCTCAAAATTTCCCTTCTTAAATATTCCCCTCCTTTATAATTCTCCATCACGTGAAAACGTGCCATGTCTTGGGTTTTAAATATATCGATGCAATGGTGCTGCCATCTGCTGTCAGTTACTGGAACTATATGGGCGATGTACTGCCATCTGTTGTCAGTTATAGGAACTGATTGCAGATATTTAAACGGCGTACTGAGGACAACAGTTTGCTCTTTTGATCACATGCTGTAATGCAATGGTAAAACGGAAATAAAACGTATTGAGAGGGAATGTAGAAATATGTATCTTTTACAGACATAAAACCTTACTAATACTCCTTGATTAAACAATATTTCAATGGTAAAAAAAAAATACCTACATCGGCGAGGGCTGGGATCGAACCGACGAACCTAGGAACCACAGTGTGTCGCCTTAACCACATACCTACTCGCGCAATCTTGGTCAGCTGCAGACGCAGACATTCATTATCTTTAAAAGCTGCTGTCTGAAGGAAATAATCCATTTCATTATCCAAATAAATCAATGTTGCACATTCGTATACGTTCATACTGTTATTATATTTTATTGCCAGAACTTGGTTAATGTATGTTTTCAATTACATGGAAGCTTATTAAATAACTTACATTTTAGTGGAATTCTCACCGCCATTTTGTCATGACCTCAGGCGGATTGTGCGCATGCGTGAGCGGGAAAGAATTCTGCTATTTTCTATATTAATTAAAAAATATACCGAGAGGGAATGTAGAAATATGTATCTCTAACAGACATAAAACCTTACTAATACTCCTTGATTAAACAATATTTCAGTGGTAAAAAAAAAATATCGGCGATGGCTGGGATCGAACCGGTGATTCATGGAACCGCAGTCTGTAGCCTTAACCACATAGCTACTCGCGCACTCTTGGTCAGCAGCAGACGCCGCCGTTCTTTATCGTTAAAAGCCGCTGTCTGAAGGAAATAATCCATTTCATTATCCAAATAAATCAATGTTGCACATTCGTATACGTTCATACTGTTATTATATTTTATTGCCAGAACTTGGTTAATGTATGTTTTCAATTACATGGAAGCTTATTAAATAACTTACATTTTAGTGGAATTCTCACCGCCATTTTGTCATGACCTCAGGCGGATTGTGCGCATGCGTGAGCGGGAAAGAATTCTGCTATTTTCTATATTAATTAAAAAATATACCGAGAGGGAATGTAGAAATATGTATCTTTAACAGACATAAAACCTTACTAATACTCCTTGATTAAATAATATTTCAGTGGTAAAAAAAAAATATCGGCGAGGGCTGGGATCGAACCGGTGATCCTTGGAACCGCAGTCTGTAGCCTTAACCACATAGCTACTCGCGCACTCTTGGTCAGTAGCAGACGCAGCATTTCTTTATCGTTAAAAGCCGTTGTCTGAAGGAAATAATCCATTACATTATCCAAATAAATCAATGTTGCACATTCGTATACGTTCATACTGTTATTATATTTTATTGCCAGAACTTGGTTAATGTATGTTTTCAATTACATGCAAGCTTATTAAATAACTTACATTTTAGTGGAATTCTCACCGCCATTTTGTCATGACCTCAGGCGGATTGTGCGCATGCGTGAGCGGGAAAGAATTCTGCTATTTTCTATATTAATTAAAAAATATACCGAGAGGGAATGTAGAAGTATGTATCTTTAACAGACATAAAACCTTACTAATACTCCTTGATTAAATAATATTTCAGTGGTAAAAAAAAAAATATCGGCGAGGGCTGGGATCGAACCGGTGATCCTTGGAACCGCAGTCTGTAGCCTTAACCACATAGCTACTCGCGCACTCTTGGCGAGTAGCAGACGCAGACTTTCTTTATCGTTAAAAGCCGTTGTCTGAAGGAAATAATCCATTTCATTATCCAAATAAATCAATGTTGCACATTCGTATACGTTCATACTGTTATTATATTTTATTGTCAGAACTTGGTTAATGTATGTTTTCAATTACATGCAAGCTTATTAAATAACTTACATTTTAATGGACTTCTCACCGCCATTTTGTCATGACCCCAGGCGGATTGTGCGCATGCGTGAGGGGAAAGAATTCTGCTATTTTCTATGTTAATTCAAAAATATACCGTAATATATTTGTTTATTTTATAGACACTCTGCAAATCTAGAGGCCAAGAGCTTTCGTTAGAGTACTCTACGAAGTAAATCGGTTCTGTCGTTCTCTCAATCTCGTGGTAACAAAAATCACCTTACTGTTTTAAATATATAGATATCCATTCTTAAGCCAGTATAGAATGGTGGCTACGAAGGTCCAGTTTCAACAAGCAACAGTAGCATTTGGACTTATTATGCAGCCATTTTTCTCCGAGGGGCCAGTTTAATATTCCATTAGCCCAAGAGAGAGAGAGAGAGAGAGAGACCTACAATAACGCTCTTGAAGCAAAGATCTCCAAAGTGGAAGCTACCACTCCTGGCTACAGAAATTTGTTTATTATTTCCAGTCCTAAGCCAGTATAAAATGGTGGCTACGAGAGTCCAGTTTCAACACGCAACAGTAACACTTGGGACTTATTATTCAGCCATTTTTCCTCGCGGAGACTGTTTAATATTTCATCATCCCAAGAGAGAGAGAGAAAGAGAGAGAAGCAGATTTCAAGTTTACTACGGACACAAAGGAAATGTTTTGCTGGTTTATCGGCGCATTAAGCCACCTGAGTTGGTGTCATTGTGGGCGAACATTATTAATATGTATCTGGCAAAGTGTAAAATAATTTAAAAGGGAAAATTGAAAACAGAACAACACAGATAATGCGATTGTCTCATCTTCCCTGATTCTCTCATTCTTCGAGGAGTCAGACCTCTTTTTCTTTCTTTTCATGGTATCTCCTGTCCTTTGCTCAAGGACCTAAAGGAGGCAGGGAGTGTGCAGCCCCAACCAGGTTGGTGCTATACCCTCAGGGGCTCACAGCGGGTGATTCGAGAGTTGGCGATTCCGAGGGATTCCTGATCTAGGTCCGGGTTTCCCCATTTTCCATTGCCAATGGGCGGATCTTCTCTTCAGTCCCTCTCCTGTCTGCCGTGGGGCAGGGTGGTTCTTTCGCGGGATTATGTACACTACCTCCAACTGATAAGAGATGAGTTTGATTCCTACCTCCGACTTTGTTTTACGTGGCACCTCAATTATACTCCAGGTGAATTCTGGTATGGTACCTAAATTATGGCAAAGACTGCCTCCTATCCAAATAGACACAGATTATGTAACACACACAATTAAAAATACGGGGCCGATAACTATGATGTCCCAAGGTCATAAATGAGGCAACTACTGCTATATATTCTTCCACATTCATTACTGGATAAGATCAGGAACGTCCAAAACATGAAATTATTGGGCACACTTAATATCGCGTGTTTCTGTTGCGTGCCGCCAATAGTCTATTGTTTCGATCACGCTTCCTATGCTTGCGATCCGCAGTAATCGATACTTCATAAGGTCAGAGTACAAACAACTACGCATCGAATGTAGACAACATACCGAAAATTCATTCTACGTGAACAGCTGAGCAGCTGGTTGACAAACTGCGTTATTGTTTTCTGTACCAATGGTATTTTCTCAGGGGCGGTGTGTCATTAAGAGCTAAAAGGGACCTGCCCACCCAGCGCCATTAGGCCATATTGCACAACATGTGTTTTATTAATGTCTTTATGGATACTATGTACTTTTGAACCTGTGAACTGTGTACATCAAGCATCATTATACCGGGTGTCCACAATTAAAGTAATGGTATTCAGCATGGTACAGCACGGGCTGTATTGATCGTAGGACTCTGAAATTTCGTAGATATGCTAAGTAAGCAATGCGCTCTGTAAGTATGCCATAAAAATATTTAATTTCAAGTTTTGCCACCAGGAAGAATATGGGGCTGTATGTGGTCGGAACGTGCAATATTCCGCAACTTTGACGTCAAAATGTTCTTCCGGTAGAAGTGCGTTGTATCAGTTCCTTGATTGTTCCTTGGTGACGCATGTTGTTTCCTTTTGTGAAGCGAATCTTCGTTGTAACGTAAGGAAGTTGAACTTTTCCGTGTGAAACGTAATGCCTATTGGGAAGAGAAACCGTGCACTACTAGTGAAGTTAGTTTATTAGAATGACAGCAATAACAACGCTGCATTAAATTGTAGATGAAATGAAAATCCACAGCCTGCTTCCAGTCGACCGACCGGGTCAGGGAATGGAATGAATGAAGCCCCCATCTAGCAGCGAGGATATGAATTGTGCTGGCTGCCGAAGCCTGTCGCACTCCCCTGGGGCAATGATTAAATGAATGACAGATGAAATTGCTGGAATGAAATTGTTGACAGGGAAAACCGGAGTACCCGGAGAAAAACCTGTCAGCCTCCGTTTTGTCCAGCACAAATCTCACATGGAGTGACCGGGATTTGAACTACGGACCCAGCGGTGAGAGGCCGGCGTGCTGCCGCCTGAGCCACGGAGGCTGTACAAAATCTAACAATAAATTAGTCAATATAAGTCCGTAGAACTGCTAGATATACTACTTAAAATTCGTGGTTTTCCCTTCTGGAATCACTAAAAAAAATCAGTACACATAACTCATCCCTAGCTTAAGTTTTTGACAGCCTCGTATGGTGTATTGTAATAGTGAGGGCCGCTCTACAGACCCTTCCATGTAATGTACATGGAGTGAAGGGCCGGGTGTGAAAACAGTGGACATAGCACTGTCTTTCACGGGAATTCTTCTTTGCCATGAAATGATTTTCTTTTCACTTCAAGGGCCTGGAGAATTGGCCCATAACGTTGCGTTGGAGTGAAACAGAATATCTCTCCATTTCACTTCCTGCTTCTTTTTCTGTTTGAAGGTCAAACTGGTTTAGGAGAAATGGGTTCACCCTACACCATTGAACAGGTACTTAGCCATTACACACAAAAATATATTTATACATTTTGAGTTGTCTGGTGTTCCAAGAACAGTACAAGCGTGTTAGTGAGTTCAGTGAATGAAGTTAATTTATATAAATTAATGCGTTTTGAAGTTTTGTGGTAATCATTATAATATGCTGATTGTGTGCGACTTAGGAAAATTAATGAGGTAGAATTTTTATTTGAAAAAATCATTTCCTTCTATACCTTTGAACACAAAGTTAAAGCAAGATGTTCAGGAAAGAACATATAGCCTACTTTCTCCTAAATGTATGGGTATAGTTATAGCTCTTTGTCCTCATCATCTCCTATTTTCTTGCTAGCCGAAGAGCAAATTGGCACACTGGATTTGACCAGTGGCGTTCAAACCATAGTTTATAATTTACCTCAGAATTTTGCAATTTCATCAGGAAACACTCCAAACAACGTATGAATTCAGTATATTTACACCGACTACTTACAATAATTGAAACTCCGTTGGTCTAAACGTGTCACTTGGTGAAACACATTTAATAAACCTACTGCACAGCTGATTTTTAATCATGCATATCCTTGGGAGTGCGGTCAATCGGCAACAAGAGGCCATTTTCAATTACACTGTAGGCATGGGTTCACTAACTGGCCGGTATAGAGCGCAGCTCGCATCTAATAGACCGTGGTTAGCTCCCGCATATTGCAGTTCAACTGGTTGCTGGTCGATGTCACTCGTGCAGATCCGTTGGAGAAATTTGTTTTAATTAAGTATATATTTCCCATTGCAAAATGCACAATATAACGCATAATTATGTAACATCTCTGTACTCAAAAAACAATAAATATAAAAGAAACCTAGCCGGCCGGGTGAAAGACCAAAGCTCTAACCACAGAGCCAAATATGTCCTCCCAAATTAAACGTTACCAAATGATTTACATACAACTTCTTAGCAAATAATGACTTTGACTAAACGATTCTAACCCATTTCATACAATGTCATATTATTTCTATCAGTAGGCTATATTGCATGCGACGCACACAAATTAGTGAAATATAGGTCAGAACGAGAGATCAGCTGCGATCTTGCCTTGTAACTGAGATGGCTCAGCTTTATAAAATCACTTCTGGGCTATAATATTTCAATATAAACTTTTAATTTCAAACGGGCCACGTCCTTTGGAACTCTTTAAACGATTCTCGGTTCGATAATCGAAACTGGTGGGTCCCATGTTATGGATTTTAAAGTTTGCATAATTCACACGGCCACCATCCTGAAATGGTACGGCTGATGACTTTGCAGTTTGGGCACAAGACGCGTCCCATACGAGTGTATGATTTTATCAAATTTGGTAAAGATCCGATGATTACATTGGACGTAATTTAATTTTAACTTTTAACCATTTGAGTGGCCGCCATTACGTTTTGGTAAAGATGGGGGCAATATAAAACATGACACTTGCTAGTGCTACCTCTGTACCAATTTTCGTTCAATTCAGTTTCTTCGTATTTGAATTGATGCAGGGTACACAAATACACACACACACACACACACTCACAGACACACAAAGTTTTGGCCCTGTGTAGGTCTCATAATAGTCCCGTCAGCTGGCGCTTAAAAAGGGGTTTACCTACGAAGGTTTACGGGAGTTTTGAAAATTGGTGTATTTATAGATTTTGACGTGCTCTTTCCGAATTTATACTTTGCTAACAATTTTTTTTCCGGGAAACCGCCGCCATTTTGAAAAAAATGGCGCTCCAAAACAGTTTTTCGACGATAATTTCTTTGTGACTCGCTTTACGGTGAAAATAGTTATGTAATAAATCAAACTAGAGAATATTTCCTATAATTTAAATCTGAATCTTTTTTTTTTTTATGAATGGTTTCGTCGTACGAGCGCCGCAAAGTTTATTCCAACACGCGTATTTCGTATACCAACGATAATTATTGACTACGCGTTGAAAAACCGGCCTACTATAAAGCCTATTGCCTAACGGTCTGTCGCAGGTATCACTGCCAGCTGGATCGCATCCCTCTTGGCTACTTTAGGCTGCGATCCAGCCGGCAGTGCAGGTATAAAGGACACTCCCCCTTGACCTTGGGATCGCTTCTACGAAACATCTGCCGGCAGAGCTCAAATATTTTGCCTGAACACCAGTACGGGTGCGTCGTTCACCAGTGTCGGTCACTCATTATCAGAGACATGGCTTCTGAGGGAGGGAACTGTTTAATTTGTGAAAATCCATTGTAAGGAAGTGAGGTGATTGCAGTGAGGGAAAATGGACTTGAGACATTTCGTCAGTCAAGTGTCAAATGAAAGGATAACAAGAGGAAACTCTTGGCGGGACTGAAATCGGTAGTGTTTCACAACGCGTGTCGAAAAAGCTACAACAATGAGAGATCAAAAATGGAAGATTGTAGTTTTACGTGACCATGAATCTTGTGATTATGAGCCACGGGACTTCCTTTTTACGTGGAATCCGAACCACAGGACATGGCATTTCACTTCGCAAAATCTCACATGCATTGACCGGGAATCGAACCCGGACCGCCTTGGTGAGAAGCATACAACTAGACCGCTGAGCCACCACGCCCCCAGTGAGAGATCAATCTCTGCATTTGTGAGTAGAGGAGGTGATGTCGCATCTGTCCATCCACACCTGCGATCCACTACTACCTCAACATTCTCATTCAAAGAGCATTGTTTCATGTGCGCTGTTGAGATAACAGCCGAGCTTCTAGCGAAACAGAAACGGATGGCTCCGCGCGATCGTAGTATTGTGTATAGCGTGCATAAATTAGGAATGAAAGACAGCATTTCAAAAATTGTTAGAGCCCGTAATGATGATTGTTGAGCATCTCGAGCAGATCAGCGATTTCATCGCAGCCGATGCACAGTATCACAACTCGTGCATGAAAAAATTGCACCAAGCACCCAGGACTGGATATATTAAAAAGAGTGGTCCGTTTGCAAACGAGATCGAGATTGCAGTGCAATTTACTCTTATCTCGAGGAGAATTCTGAAGTGTCAGTTTTCTCTGGATAAACTGATGACCAAAATTGAATGCCATTACCGCCCACACATAGCAACCGTGAAGGCACATCTCTTGAAAAAATACGGTGACGATATTTTGATCGCCGTCAATGCCAATAAGGCTCCTGTAGTTTGCTTCCGAAACACAGGGTATAAATTACTGACGGAAGCCTGGTACAACCAAAGAAACAAAAACAAGACCGAAGAACGTCGGCGCATTGTAAAGACAGCCACAACAATCATTATTGAAGATATTCGCTCCACGGTCTACCAGACAACATATTATCCTCCATCAGATAAGTGTTTGGAAATCATAAAGTCTGATACACCTGAGACTTTACGCGTTCTTCTAGAAAATGTGATATTGAAAATCAAACGTGCGTCTATTGAGAAATGGAAGGAAAAAAGTATTGCTCTTGCACATTGCATAATTACCGCAGCAAGTCCGTTTTTTTTATTTTTTTTGTCGCCAATGCAAATTGGAGTAGCAGCATTTTTATTTCAAAAGTATGGATTTCGGCGACTAATAGATACAATGTCATCTCTTGGATTTTGCTCCTCGTACACCGCAGCGACGCTTTTTCAAGTTTCGGCTATAATGCGCTCACCGTTGGAAATCGATAATAACGCATTTTTGCAATTTGTTTTTGACAATGCTGATTTCAATAAGCAGACATTAGATGGTCAGAACACTTTTCATGCCAAGGGTGGTATCCAATGTATAACGCCTAAAAATGCTATTGCTCCCGATCAGAAAATCGAACGATTGAAGCGAATGCCGTCTGCCCAAGTTGTGGGTAAATTTGGCACCGTTGCATTGGAAACATTCGAGAAGAGAAATTTCAAAGCAAGGGACATAGTTTCCTCGTGTGGTGAGACTCCAAATTGAGTAATGTCGTTGTAAGACTCAGTGGATTTCATTTGTTAATGTCGTTCATGGGATCCATCGGATACATGATGGCTGGAAGCGGATTGAAAGAGCTTTTCAATACCATTTACGCATCGAATTCGGTTGAAAAAATTATGACAGGACACGCATATACGCGGTAAGAGTGCACACGCTGGCTCACCTTTCGATTGCTAAAAGTGTTATGGCACCTGCGATAATTCGGTTATTGATCTGCGAGACAGCGATGAAGAGGAAGAGACGGAGACAGTTCTTCAGCGAACCTTCGACGAAATCAAGGAAGAAGGTGATGAAGTCGAAATAGAGAACTTGAAAGAACTTCCTATCCGTCAGGATTTGCACAGTCCTCAAGACCAAGAACTCGTAAAACCTGGTCCATCAAGGATAGCGAAGAGAAGGAAAATGCGCTAAATTGATCACATGTGGATTAGGCCTACTGGGGATACCACTAAAAAAAACGCGCCAGGAACTCTACCTCATGGTGGTGTGGAAATGAATTTTTTGGCCAATACGCGTGTTGGTGTAGACTTTGCGGCGCTCGGATGCCGAAACTATTCATTTCACAAAAAAGGTTCAGACATAAATTATAGGAAATATTCTCTAGTTATTTTCACAGTAAAGTGCGTCACAAAGAAAATATCGTCGAAAAACTGTTTAGGAGCGCCATTTTTTCAATATGGCGGCGGTTTTCCAGAAGAAAATTTGTTAGCAAAGTAAAAATTCGGAAAGAGCACGTCAAAATCTATAAATATACCAATTTTCAAAACTCCCGTAAAACTTCATAGGGAAAACTACCAAACGATTGGACTATAAGTCTACTTTCATTTTTTTTTAGCGAAAATCGAAAGTAGGCTAACTATAAAAATTAGGGCCTCATCCTCGACTTATAGTCCAACACTACGAGTTCGCACTGTCTGGCGACCGATAGGCGTAGGCTACTAACTTTCAGTATTGAGTAAGGTGTTCTTATAGCAACATAATATGAACAAGAATGTATAGGCCTACATGCCTAACACTTTTTGCCTTGGTAACTACCGGATGGCCATGTTATTCTCTACGTAGTATATAATTAAGTCCCTGATTCTTGGATGTAGCGGGTAATCTCGAGAACCACTGGATGGATTTTGATGCGGTTTTCACCATTCTGTAAAGGATTTCTCGAGGATGGTTTCTGTTGAACAATACTCATTCATGATCAAATGAAGCCTAGCAGTAACGATTTCAGTGAATCGAGTCGAAGAAAAATCTGCCGTCCGTGCGCCTTTAAAGCTTACGCTGGGTAAACCGTTAAAAATGTCTATATACTCTGAGTGTAAGAATTCATCAGCATGAAAAGTTCTACAAAAAAGTCCTGGACAACATGTCCCCATGTTTAATACAACGCCCACTATAAGGGTTTTTACGTTTTCATTCTTCCAACAACCACCATTCAGTGGGAATTTAAATTACTTGTTTCGAAGCGAGTTTACGAGCTAGCGAGCGAGACTATTACCCCAACTTCGGCCATAATCAAACTTTCGAGTCGTGTCGAGTTTAGACTCTAGAGAAGAGTATATGTGTTTGGAGTTTCTCTGTTCACCTCGGCTTTTCTGAATTCCGTCTGGTAACTGCCGTCCGTGCGCCTTTTAAGCTTACGCTGGGTAAACCGTTAAAGAAACCGAGCGAAGCCGGGTTGGGTTGTTAGTACTGATCATAATGCAACATTGTATACATTATAACCATACAATATTGCCGTGCATATAAATGGCAAGGGGCTTCGGTGGCGTAGTTGGTAGCATGCTGAGCTTCTATGCCCAAGATCGCGGGTTCAAATCCGGCCGAAGTCGTCGGATTTTTTAAGAGCATTAAAAATCCCTCAGTATGCCTTCCTTCGGAGGGGACGTAAAGCCGGCGGTCCCATGTCATAGATTTATGACATGTTAAAGGACCCTCCACTAATTACACCTGTACGAAGCTAAATTGTATAGCTTATGAATGTAAACAACGCTCTTAGGTTCCTATGTTCGTTGCCAAGAGCCGACTGCGGTGGCGTCTGGTAGCTAAGTTCTGTACTAGTAGTCGTTGACGGTGGCGTTTGGCGGCAAAAGTGGGAACTATTTGAAAATTCAAAAGTCTGCATTTCTTACTTGAATAAAAAAAACCAGATAACGCACACTAATACTGTCATCACAATAAACACCGGTTACCAGACAGATTCTACACACACCCAAAGTACACGGGGCTACATGACCGTGTTGTCTCAGTCCCTAAAATAAACCAACCAACCAACCATATAAATGACAGAGTTATGCCAGTGGACAAATGTTTGCATTTGCTAGACGCGTCTCATTTGTTCCTCTCGGGACATCTAATGTCCTGTATGACAGACTGTTAGGAGGCCATGCATATTCTGTCCAGGACATAGGGCCCCAGTGTGTATGAAGGTCCACCCAGATGCGAGTGTCACTGCGGGAGGAAGTTATGTGTTGCACTTAATCTACCTGCCAGGAGCATTTCCCCTCTCTCACAACCAGCTATAGCAACGACCGACTTCCGACCGTGAGTTGAATATCTGCGTCATCCACAGAACAACAGTTGTACACACGATATGGGCAACACTCAATCCAATGGATATAAACGTATTCTGAACAATTCAATTGGAATATAGAAAACTCCTTGAAGTTTTCTTTACGTTTTTCACCACATTATCCATTGAAACCACTACCCTTTTTCCCTCATTATTCATCTGGCAGCGACGTCTTCTGTTACTACGTTAGTGAACCAAATTAAGGGAGTGTGACAGGCCAGTTACATAAGGTAGGTTTCTAATATTCCATTTTTTACATTTTTAAGCTGATGGATTGGAATCCGGGCTAGCCATAGGAAACAACAACATTTTCACCAATAACATTCCTAACATCATTCTTAACTATTAACTTTTTTCCATTGAGCTTTTAATTCTATTTTAAATTCATTTTCTTTTTGTAAGGATAACCACTTCTATTTAGCATGGTTAACCAAGTTTAGCCCTGTATAGGGGAAAACTATTCTTTTATTATTATGTGTTTTACATTCAAATTTATTATATTTATTATGAAAATGAAAATCCACAGCCTGCTTCCAGTCTCCGACCGGATCAGGAATGGAATGAATGAAGCCCCCATCTAGCGGCGAGGATATGAACTGTGCCGGCTGCCGTGGCCTGACGCGCTCCTCTGGGGCAATGATTAAATGAATGACAGATGAAATGAAATGATAGTGGAGAGTGTTGCTAGAATGAAATGTTGACAGGGAAAACCGGAGAAAAACTTGTCTGCCTCCGTTTTGTCCAGCACAGATCTCACATGGAGTGACCGGGATTTGAACCACGAACCCAGCGGAGAGAGGCCGGCGTGCTGCCGCCTAAGCCACTGAATTTTGTGTTTTATCTAATTTTTATGTGTATACAGTATATTTATTTTTAATTTTCAAGTTATGTCCTTATAGATTAAATTTTGATATTTTTATCGAATTAATAAACGAACTAATTTCGAATTGATTCTTACAACTCTTTTCATATTGTTTTACAGTATAGTTATGTTTATTATTTTAATTTTTATATTTCTTTTATTATGAAAATTATATTTTTAAGATTTTTATTTCTATATTTACATTTTATTTTTATCTCTTTAATTGTCAATGTTTTTAGTTTTTTTTAAATTTTATCCAACACATTAAGTCAAGTAGATACGTACCTATATAATATTTGATTTTTAGCACTTCGGTATGAAAATTCTTCGAAATTTGGCTGAAAAATTCAACTATCAGCATCTATGAAAGCATAAACTTTCCTTATTTATTTATTTATCCGAGTCCAAAACACATACAAATATACATATAAATTACACTAAATTTCATTTCTCCAGTGTTCAATTGTTAGAATGGCACAGTAATTAGCTTCTATCAAGTCCTGCATAGCACATGGTCTTGATAAAATGCTGCAATTCAGAAGGTGCTCAGGGTCTTGTCTTTCACCACATCTACAAAGTTCTTCAGCACTGTATCCCCACTTCATTAAATTGCTTTTGCACCGACTCACACCAGTTCTCAGTCGGTTTAGCATCTTCCAGGATTCGTATTGTAGGTGGTAGCCAGCTGCCGGCTTCTCCTTCATTTCCCACGATCCTCCTGGTGATTTTGCTTTCCAAAGTTCAATTCGGCGAGCTTCAGCTGAGGAATGAATTGATATTGTTGTTTGGAGGAAGCTCTTAATTGATTTTAGTCTAGGTGGATGGACATCAAGTTCATACATTGGGTGTCTTGGATCTTTTTCTTCTCTACTTCTGCCGCTACTTGTCTTCTAACTTCTGGAGGTGCTCCTCCCATAAGCGGAAAGATCTTATCGACAGATAGGTGTTTAATATAGAGGGTTAAGAATTAAATATCATCCAATTACGCTGAAGAACGTATCAATAGCATATCGAAACATGTACGTTTAAACTATTATTAAACTCCTATTTATCAGTATTGACAAGGCGGGTTTCACAATTATTTAGAAACCCCTGTTTGTGTACAAACAAAAAAGTGTAAATTCCTCGGCTATACTGAGAAACATTTGATCATGAATACAGTATGCTTCTTTTCTTTCTTTCTTTCTTTCTTTCTTTCTTTCTTCCTTTCTTTCTTCCTTTCTTTCTTTTTTCTTTCTTCTTTTCTTTCTTTCTTTCTTCCTTTCTTCCTTTCCTTCTTCTTTTCTTTCTTTCTTTCTTCCTTTCTTTCTTTCTTTCTTCCTTTCATTCTTTCGTTCTTCCTTTCTTCCTTTCTTTCTTCTTTTCTTTCTTTCTTCCTTTCTTTCTTTCTTTCTTTCTTTCTTTCTTCTTTTCTTCCTTCCTTTCTTTCTTTCTTTCTTTCTTTCTTCTTTTCTTTCTTTCTTTCTTTCTTTCTTTCTTCCTTCCTTTCTTTCTTCCTTTCTTCCTTTCTTTCTTTCTTTCTTTCTTTCTTTCTTTCTTTCTTTCTTCTGCCCACACAGTGGCGTCTCTAAACCAGGGTTTGTGGCAAAATTATGTTTGACCACAAAAGACCTGAATCTTGACCTGTCCCATAAACAATTTCATCTGTTACCTTGATTTATTGAAGGTCATTTTCAATATCTATTGTCCAGTTATATCTTGGTATGTAACGATGAGGTGTGATTAAACTTCCTTTTAGTAGTAAGTATTTCATTGTCCATCTTTGTATATGTCAATAAAATGTTGGCATAACTCATGAGACCTCCACACTCCCTGGGCCTCACATTTTCACAATAAAAGAAATCCTTTCTTATTTTTCTAAATGTTTAGTTAGTGATCCGCCTCCAACGATCAAGGTTTCTAATGCGTTTAATGCTTCAGGTTGAATTACCGTGCTATATTGTTTTAGTTTTGCATTCCGTGATATTAATTTGTTGTTGTATCTGTTCCAGCTGGTTCTATAGGCTTTTTGTAATTTCGAGATTCTCTCTTTGTTTTCCAGTGCATCATCATCATTATAGCTTGCCACGGTGGGTGAGTGGATAGCGTGTCGGTCTACTAACCCCAAGATTGCAGGTTCGCTCCTGGCCGTGGTAAGTGATTTTTTTGAAAGGCGGCAAAAATTTGACACGCATGTCATACGATGTTGGAATGTCAAAGAACCCATTTGAATTCAGTAGGACGTGTTCATAATGGCAAAATTAATCTCGGGAGATTCCGCCAACACAAAGTTCCTCATTTCTCTACTAGAAAGCGCTATGGTGTTCAAGGAGCTTGACTTTTATAGTGATTCAAGGAACAACGAAATTCGACATGCAAGCTATCCTCTGGGTGTCAAATTACAAAGCTTGCACCCGGCATCCGAGGCCATACGATAGAATAATAATAATAATAATTATTAATAATATTATTATTGTAGCCCCCGTGGCTTAGGCGGCAACACGCTGGCCTCACACCGCTGGGATCCGTGATTCAAATCCCGGTCACTCCATGTGAGATTTGTGCTGGACAAAGCGGATGCAGACAGGTTTTTCTCCGGGTACTCCGGTTTTCCCTGTCAATATTTCATTCCAGCAACACTCTCCACTTTCATTTCATCTGCCATTCATTTAATCATTGCCCCAGGGGAGTGCGACAGGCTTCGGCAGCCGGCACAGTTCATATCCTCGCCGCTAGATGGGGCTTCATTCATTCCATTCTTGACCCGGTCGGTCGACCGGAAACAGGCTGTGGATTTCATTCATTATTATTATTATTACTATAGCCTACTGTATAAAATCTGATCTGACCGCTAGAAAACATTTAACTTCATCAACAGCTGGGGTAAATCCCCTGCCTAAGCCTTTTTCTGACAGTAAAGTTTTGAAGCATTTTGTCAGTGTTGCCACTACAAATTGCTAGTTGTAACTCATCAATCGGTCAATACGCATTTTTCCAATGACTGGGCGGGGGTAAAATGCATACAAAGTAAAAATAAATCAATCTATTATATACAGGGTGTAACAAAAATATACGGCACAAAATGCTAGACACATTCCTCACACATAGACGGACCCTTGGGATCAGCCAAAAGGACCAGTCCACAGGGACCCGTCAGAAATGACTGCATTCTAAAAGGGCCCGTCCAAAAGGGGCTAGTCAACAGGGACCAGTCCAAAGGGACAAATCAACAGAGATCAATGAAAAGGGGGAAGCGCGTCTTGTAAGTTGCGTGCCGCCGCCGTAGGAATATAAGTGTTTATCAGCAGTCTCCGGCAATGTTCGGGAGAGTAACCTTGAAAAGTAGCTGAAACTCGGTAGTCGAAAGCATAGCTTGACCCGTTTCTTACCTATATGACAAGGTTAGGTTAGGTAAATTTAGGTTATGTTAGGTGAGCTGAGATTAAGTCTTAAAATATTCCCTCTCTTATGTGTTCAAAGCCGATTCACCCTGAACAGTCAGCCAAAACTTTAAATATGTATATATCATTACATAAAAAATTAAAACAAACTTAATTAATTATGAATGGCGTTTTTTGTTACTGTTCAATGTAGACAGAATATATGCATTAAATAATAGAATCAACACAAAATGTTTTGATTGTTGACTTGTGTTATTGATAAATTGGTTTAATGTTAGGGGCAGTGTACACTTTCCATGTCGATAATTTATATAGGCTAGAAGGATGGTGTTGCAAACTTCTGATGTGTATTTCCAAATTTCCTGCATAGTCTATTTCATAGAATTTTCCTGTAACTTAAAAGTTCATGCTGATTTTGTCTTTGTGTGTTGGACATTGTAACTACAATGGTTGATTGGATATTCTTTGTCAACTTTCAAATCATGTAATTCAAATCAGATATGTTGGAATTTTTGTTCATGTGTGAAGCTATCAAGTACCGATACCTAATTGGGTTACACAACTGTTTCATAATGAAAATCTTGATCTCTGATTCATTGGAGAACTGTTTATGCTTGTCTGAACCAAGACTAACTGACCACTCACTGCTAAGTATTAGAAATTACATTTACTCAAATCACATTCTGGTAAAAAAGATCATGACTACTATAAACTGCTACCACTCTTCCACCACTTTGCTAACACTTTTATACCATTTGACTCTCACTTTTGCTCTTACTTTAAACTGCACATACTACAAACAATCATTTTTATTATCGAGTTAACTTTACTAGAGATTAGTTTATGCTTAACAGTTGACATGGAAGTATCAACGACTAGCTATGGTAAGCCATGTGCTTACTATAAAGGATATGCATATATTGTAAAAAGAACTAATAAAAATGGAACTGTTATTTGGTGCTGTTCGAAACAACGATCTAAAAAGTGTCGAGTAATGATTAAGACAAAAGGCTCCAACATACTTATTTCAATCGATCATCATTGTAAATCTCAAAATAATACTCATTTAAATGGACAAAATACTCTAACCAAGGTAAAAAAGCAAGACCAAGAAAAAATAGTTTGGCTCAAGATAGTGCTTTGTTTGTTAAAGAGCATTTATTATCTCCTGAAAAAGACATGTTAGGACAGTCGTTAACGTCTAAGAAACCTCTAACACTATCAAAGACAACACAAACTATGCCAAAGGTTGTTGCATTGCAAGATGAACAAAAAGGATTAGATAGTAATAGTGATGATGATTATATTGATGATAATTATATTGATGATGATAACCATGATGATGATGATGATTACGATGATAATGATGATGATGATGATGATGATAATGGTTTACACCCAAAAAAATCATTTGTTAAATTTGTTTACTGGAACAATCCCAGTAAGCTAATCCAGCGGCTTCAGTACTTGTATACCTGTAAACAGGCTGGTCATACTAAATATGAGGAAGAACTTTTGGATATAGAAAATGAGCTTCGTGATGCTAAAATTATAGTGTAATGAATCCATGTAACCACTTAAACTATTTCTTAACAATACATGTAATATTTTCTACCACTTTGCTACCACTTTGCTACCACTTTTCTAGTTTGCTACCACTTTTCTACCACTTTGCTACCACTTTTCTACTACTTTTCTGCCACTTTTCTACTTTGCTACCACTTTTCTACCACTTTGCCACCACTTTTCTACTACTTTTCTGCCACTTTTCTACCACTTTTCTACCACTTTGCTACCACTTTTCTACCACTATGTTACCAATTGTCTACCACTTTGCTACCACGTTTCTACCATTTTTCTATCACTTTAAACTGTACATATTAAATATAAAAGCCAACGCTAAATAATTCTATTACCAGAACAGAGATAACCTTTGTAGTGTGCAAATCATACTAACAGGTTAGTTACTACTATGGAACTTACTACAACTAACCGAGGTAAACAACGTGCACTCTATAAAGGCTACTCTTATAACTATAGACGACAAAATGTAAAAGGAATAATATTCTGGCGATGCTCAAAACAGAGGTCAACAAGATGTCGAGGCAATATGAAAAGTAGAAATGGTGTGGATTTAAGTGTGAGTGATCATCAATGTAGTGCTCCAGACAAAACACTGATGGTGTTGACAAAAAATCATCAGAATGCTAACAAGTTAGTACAAAAGATAGATGTTGCTACTCAAAATAGTGCATTGTTTGTTGAGCAACGTTTAACCCCTGTTGTAAAAGTTATGTTGTATCCATCTTCCACGTCTCAAGAGTCATCAACATCACAGACTATGCAAGAAGTTGTTGTTTTAAGGGGCTGAACTACAAAGTCATCTGCCCTTGATATGCAAGTGGATCGAAAAGGACTAGATAGTAATAGACAAAAGAGAGTTGTAGTTTGTATATAACTATTGTACAAGTACTTACATTAAATAAATAAAAATAGTGTATGGGTATTGTCTGTTTTTCTTAATTGCTATCCCTATGTCCCACTATTAATGCAATTGTTAACCATCAACAGTCTCTGACTATGTTCGCAAAGAGAGTGACCTTAAACAATACACTCTATTTATGGTTTGTGTAGCGAGTACACAATAATACAGTGTGGTCAAGCCATGTTGAGGCAATAGTTATATCAGGTAAGGGATTCGAACCCTTGCTTTCTTGTACAGAAAATTTGAACTTAAGTCAAACACCATAACCACTCGGTCAACCTGACTGTTACTAATTTAATTATTTTTGTGGACTTGAGTGTTTATAAAACTTTTTCCAGTATACATTGACTAAACCACTTGTTTGTTTTGAAATATAGATTTTGTTTTGTTTGACCATAACATTGCAGTTATGAGTCTTGTGAACTGGGTGTTTAATATAGGGTTAAAGGCATTTTAAATAATTTTAGAAAAGCTCTTAGGTATCGTGTCATGGGTTTTAGTAATGCATTACTGTTCGTTGACTAACATTTACCGTTACACAACATTATTTTGGTGAGCTCTACATGTTGTTGTTTGAGTCGTCAGTCTTTTGACTGGTTTGATGCAGATCTCCATGCCTCCCTGCCCCGAGCGAAACGTCTCATATCTATATAGCTACCACACTCTACATTCAAGGCTATCTGTTTAACATATTATAACCTTGGATCTCCCCTACAAGCTCTTGGGTTCAATTCCTAGATTTAACACAAACTTTTAAAAGTGGTATGACAACTAAAACTAGTCTACTCAGTCTCGGTGGTCCAAATAAGTAGAGAGGGTTTGATTCACACTTTAACCATAGAGCGCAATGTTCTTTTTTTTAAAATAATGATAGCCATTTGTTCAATTTCACATTTCACACATTGCAATTTGTCAATTTTCCATTTGCATTTTTTTAAAATGACAGTTTGATGTTTTTCAATTTCATGATATGGAAACATGGATTTTTCCATTTTCATATTTACACATTTGTCAGTTTCCCATTTGCATATATTTTCTTAAATGTCCGTTTAAGGTTTTTAAATTTTGTCTATATGGAAACATGGATTTTCCATTTTGCTGTTTACAATTTTTTTATATATTTATTTTGTGTATGTTGAAAAAAATCGATATTTCCAAAACAAGATTTTTTATTTTTTATTTTATGATTTTGTAAATGATCTTAATGTGAGTGCTTGACCATGGATTTTCCATTTTGCTGTTTACAAATTTTTTATATATTTATTTTGTGTATGTTAAAAAACGATATTTCCAAAACAAGATTTTTATTTTTCATTTTATGATTTTGTAAATGATCTTAATGTGAGTGCTTGACCATGGCAATAATACAGTCTATCTATGTGTTAGCGGAACCATAGAGTCTTATTACTACTGCAAGTAAGAATGTTTTACAAAATAACGACTATCTACCACTGCATTTGAAAACCAAACAATTGAAGTTCAATCGCAATCGGATGAATGGTATATGAACGCAAACGGAACTTTGTTGAATCGACTCGTGCGCCGTAACTCATTTGTAGAAACTACTCGTGCGCTACCTATTGTAAAAAAGATGTCTATTCCAAAATGGCCTTTGTTGAACCTGTGCGTCACAAGTCTGGTCCACTAGTTACCAAGGCCTTTCAACATATTATTCAACACTCTAAACGTCAACCTCAGTTGCTACAAACTGACCAGGGGAAAGAATTTTTCAACAAGGATTTCTCCAGTTTTCTCAAATCTAAGGATATTCACCATTACACCACGTACAGAAATCCCAAAGCCAGTGTGGTCGAGCGGTTCAACCGAACATAGAAAACCCATATGTGGAAAGCGTTTACCGCTCAGGGCACGTATCGCTGGTTGGACATGTTACCAGAGCTAGTATCACGTTACAATGACACCAAACATAGAACGATTGGGACCAAGCCACGCCTCGTGACTAAAAATATTCAGCGATTGGATAAACTGTTTAACCCCATAATAACAGCCGATCCTAAACGTCACCGACTGAACATTGGGGATTTTGTTCGTGTGAGCAAATTTAAGTTTGCCTTCAATAAGGGCTACACGCCTCAGTGGGGGACTGAACTATTTCGAATTCGTCAAGTCAACTTGGACACTCCAGTCACCTATTTACTCGAGGACCTCAACCATCAACCCATAAAAGGTAGATTTTATCTCCATGAACTTCATGAAACAGCATTTCCTAAGCATTATCTTGTGGAAAAAGTGTTGAAACAAAAAGGAAATAAACTCTACGTCAAATGGTTAGGGTTTAACTCTACGTTTAATTCATGGATCAATAAATTACATGTTGTGTGAACCTGTGTACTTTTTATTCACACATGTTGTACACCTCCTATAGCTCTGTGTGTACAGCGCTCCGCGCTTCGTGCATGTTCATACATGTTTGTCGTTCCCTTTCCACCTGTGTTCTCTCATACATTACCCCTTCCCCCTCCCCCCCCCCTCCACCTCCCACCACTGCTGTTCGCAGCTCTTGCCTATCTATTGGTTGTGACATCATTCCCACAAGTTGCATCATACTTTTTACTGATTCAGCGATTCCCACGCTTTGAAGATTCTGTTATCAGGCACGTGGACAGCTAACGTCCAAGGTGAACACCTGTGGCAGATCAAATTTCACGTCAACTTGCATTTTGCCACGTACGAAGCAAAACAGGATGTCACTTGTTAACAGTTATCGCGCACGTGGACAGCTAACGTCCCAGGCGAACACCTGTGGTAGATCAAATTTCACATGGACTTGCATTTTGTCACGTACGAAGCAAGACAGGATGTAACTGGTTTAGCGTTCATGTGGTTTCACACATGTTCACATGCCTTTCACTCTTCCCTGCCACCACGATGGTCAGATTATTTCACCTTCAAGCGTCATGGTCATTTTTCCATTGCACCTATTGTCAAGTCAGATCAACGCCTTCCAATAAGCTCAAATGACATTCACCTCCTGCTCGTCTGCAAGTTTGTTTTCTGTACTCGCTTCGACCAACATAGAACCAAGTTCTCATCACCGTTTACACGTTAGAGATCCCCTTCGAGGGTAAAATGTGTGAAAAAAACGAATGCTCGCTCTGTCATACACCGACCCACCAAAATTGCGATTTATCTATTCAGCATGGTCCTTGTGGTTAGCGACAGGTTCGTTGAAACACACACACACCCAGCCGTATCGTCTCTCTCAACCACCACGCTTCATGGACATTATAAACAAGTAAAGAAAAAGAAAAAGTTTTTTCAATATGTATGGCGTTAGGCCCTTTGTGAATTATTTTTTGGAAAAAAAATCTACCACATTTGAAAGGGGGGCGTTAGCCCGAGTCCTAGGACACCTCGTACACGTCTCTAGCGTTATTGGTTCGTGAAATATCAGTCAAAAATACAAAAAACACGTGTTTACCCCAAAATCGAGTTTCCAATTTTTTTTAAAATATAACGAGTGGTCCATAGCAAAGAGGACGTCACCTCGAGTCCTTGGACCCGTCGTACACGCCTCTAGCATACTTGGTTCGCGAAATATAGCAAAAAGTCTAAAATCACGTTTTTACCCCAAAAAGACCGTGTTTCCAGATTTTCACCTTTTCGACACCTACATTCCCGTAAAGAGCACGACGAGACGAAAAAAACTAATCCAAGCACGCCCTCCTAGCATGGCTCCTTCCATTCCAAGGTCGCCGGGGCTCACAACTTCCCAAGTGTCACAGCTTTCCCACTACCACACTACTACAGGTTTTCATCCTAGAGACTTGAAATTTATTTTGCGGGTAGAGGGGGTAGGGATCATTAATTTATGTCAAACAAACTTTTTTGTAGAGTTCCTAGTTTCCAAAATATAGGAATTTCATAATTACACCTTTTTCAAAAAATGTAAAAAAATAAAAAGAGTTTCATTATAGAACTTAAACGTCATAAAGATTATTCGTTTGAGCCATGGCATAACGTTCTATCATGTTTGGTTATCAAACTATCGCCTATTTTCGAAAACAAAAAAATTCAAATTTTTTTTGAAAAATATAATACATAGTCCATAGGAAATAAGACGTCAGCCCGAGTCCAACGACACCTCATTTGTCAACATCCGACCATGGGTTCGCGAGATATTGGCTTGGACTCACGCGGCGGCCATGACACTCGTTAGAATCGGCATTACCCCCCTACTCACGGAGGCTGGCCCACTTGTAACTAACATAGCTTCATTAATTACTAGTTCATAGCGCCCAGTGTTTGAGTGTTCAGTCTTTGAACTGGTTAAATTCAGTCTCTCAATTTGAACTAAAACGAAGGCGGTTTCATACGATCATGCCGGTAAACAGACAATCAAGCGGTATAAGGAGGGTTTGCTTAGAGGGCGACTGAGCATCTCCCCCACTATAACCATTGCCTCTTTCAACGTCATTACGAAATTTTGAGGTAAGTTATAGGCACGTAAACATGGCTGAAACGAAATGGATCGCTAGAAACATCTCTCCTCCCCAAATCGTCTCAATAACACCTTAAATTGTTGTTCAATCTACCCGCCAATCATTCTCCAGTAACACTACATTTCAAATCACATACCTCGTGCAACATCAACATTCAAAGTTTCACTTCCATAAAACACCACGCTCCAGCCCAGACGAAGGCTTTAAAAATAACTTTAAAATACCTTAATCTATATTTAATGTAAAATTAAACATTCCTTGCCAGTGCAATCCTACTATTTTATCCTCTTTGTTTCGCCCATCACTGTTTAGTCCGACCCCAAAGGTACTAGGGTATCTGAGACCTAAGGAATCTCTTCCTTTTCCCGCCTTAATTGGCCCTTGTCTCATCTATCCTGATATCTTCTGTGAGGGGTCAGCCGTCTTTTTATTTTCATGTTATCCCCTGCCTTCTGCACAAGGACCTTAAGGAGGCAGGGTGTATGTAGCCCCACCACTTCTGTTGCACCCTGGATATTGCTCCACCCTCAGGAGATCACAGCTGGTGAGTTCGGGAGTTAGCGATCCTGGGAAATTCCTGGGCTGGGTCCGTTTTATTCCTCGTTTTCCTCTGACCTTGGGGCGGGCCCTCTCCTCATTCCCTTTCCTATCTTCTTTCATGGCTCTCCTTCCTTCTAAGTCCCTCAATCCTCATTCTTCGAGGGTTGATGGCATTTCTTTTCATCCTGTCCTTTATTTGCCTTATCCTTTATTTGTTTACCATTTCTTCTTCTAGTATGTAAATCTGTAGTTAGTATTAGTTATAGTTTTCATTCTCATCTCATCTTTCACTATCATCCAAACCATTAGGGGCCGATAACCTAGATGTTAGCCCCTTAAAAAGACAATTATCATGATCATTATCTTCATCATCTTTCTGCGCTCCTCCGTACAGGTTCTGTTGGACGCAATGTTTGGGGGGTCTAAAAATTGATGATTATCAACCAGTTCCCTGTCCAGTACCACATCACTTGATATGTCTATTTCCTGAAGGTCTTTTTGAACATCAATAAGTCAGTTGTACTTAGCTATCATCGGGAGAGTAAGATTTATAATTATTTTAGTCAGTCTGTGATCACTCATTCTGAGAATTTGTCCATATATGTCTTTTCCTGAATGTGTTCCAGATTTTATCCGAATGTTGATAAATCTCCCGGGATTTCCTTTTTACCCAATTTCCCTTGGGACAAACGTGGCCAAAAATACATTATTATTTTTAATATTATTACTATTACTCCATGATAAATATGTAATTGGTCTCTCAGGATCTGGTTTATTATTCTCGTCCAGGATAAATATTGAATCAGCCTTCATTGGCTTTAATATCACTGACACAAATAACTTGTATAGCTTCATAATTTACTGGTCCATAGCGCCCTATTGCACTGGATTACCCTCATATTAATATATAATATTCTACATACATCCAGGATTAAAAATTATAGCTTGATTTAAACCGAAGCTGCCACCAGAATCGTCATTTGCGTTAAATATGGGTATAGCTTGATATTGCGGCTTTCAAGGTCTGTTTGCAACTAGATAGTTAGGTTAACAGTACAGAGCGAGGTATCTACACAAAAATATATTACAATGAAACCAAGCTATCTCCGATCTTGGAAGATGAGTTTGTTCGAGTCCCATCGTCAGCCATCCATCAATTGATTTTCTGTAGTTCAAATTTAGACTAATGTCCAGACGTTACAGTTCACCATAGTTCAAATTTAGGTTAGTGTTCAGACGTTACCTTCTAGTATACCGTAGTTCAAATTTAGACTAATGTCCAGAAGTTATCTTCTAGTTTACTGTAGTTCAAATTTAGACTAATGTCCAGAAGTTATCTTCTAGTTTACCATAGTTCAAATTTAGACTAATGTCCAGAAGTTATCTTCTAGTTTACCGTAGTTCAAATTTAGACTAATGTCCAGACGTTACCTTTTAGTTTACCGGAATTCAAATTTAGACTAATGTCCAGACGTTACCTTCTAGTTCAACATAGTTCAAATTTAGACTAATGTCCAGACGTTATCTTCTAGTTTACCGTAGTTCAAATTTAGACTAATGTCCAGACGTTACCTTCTAGTTCAACATAGTTGAAATTTAGACTAATGTCCAGACGTTACCTTCTAGTTTATCTTCTAGTTTACCGTAGTTCAAATTTAGACTAATGTCCAGAAGTTATCTCAACTTAGACTAATGCCCAGACGTTATATTCTAGTTTACCGTAGTTCAAATTGAGACTAATATCCAGACGTTACCTTCTAGTTTACCGTAGTCCAAATTTAGACTAATGTCCAGACGTTACCTTCTAGTTTACCGTAGTTCAAATTGTGCTTTTGTGGATTTTCTCTAACAGTAGACCAATTACTGTTCGACTGTGCCATGTTTATCAGGACAAGAATCGAACTTGAGTGTCATCCAAACAATTGTAATATGGAACTTGCAAAACCATTATTCCACATGTTAAAGAAATATTGCTGTTACAAACAGTTCCTTCAGTTCATTCACCACATCTACAATAATCTAGTTTCATAATTTTGCGTTAAGGACCAATAATTAACTCTACTATACTCATGTGCAATAGGGTTCAAACTGTTCGGATATTCAATAAATAAATAAATACACTCAATAATGGGGTAGGTAAGGCAGATGCCGATTTCCCTCGAGGGTTTTAATATCACCGACACATATCCATTATATACTGGCTCATATGGATGTGATAAGCAGTACCACCCTTCACTGGTTTACCGTGATATTAATATACATTTTATAATACCCCGCTGTCATCTGGGATATGTTTGGAGCAGATGAAAATATATATAAGCCAATAGGCAGTTTACAACTAACTTTGTTTAAAAAATCATTATTTACCGTAAATATGGAAAGAGCTGTTACAATGTCACTGGAAATATCTGTATGCAGGTAGGCTACTGTTAATAATTACATCATATTTCAATATATGCCATAGTGGATAATGCTGTCACCTTCCGCAACCAGCACTTTGAGATTGGAACCCGGCAGAGTCAGTTTATAATGCAATTTTCGGTCGACACAATAAAATCCCAATTACAGGGACAATCGAAACATAATCACAGTTGTAGCCCTTCAGGCTGGAAACTTGAGGAGCTTGTTTACAAAACTTAATATCTCCATATTCAGAAATTTTACAGGAGAGAGGAAAAACATATATCTTCAGACAGGATTATCAAAATGGAGTAATATATAGTTTGAATGATAGCTAGATAGAGCAACATACTATCATCAAAAGTACACCAAATTAAAAGAGTTACTGATAAAAGATTAATAAACAATAAATTATAAAAATGGTCCGGTTAGCTCAAAACGGCAGACTCAAGTATGAAATTAGTGGTGGGAAACAAAACACTAGAAAATGTTCATGAATTTAAATATCTCGGAAGCAAAATTACCAAAGATGGAAGAAGCAAGAAAGAAATCAAATGTAGAATTTTACAAGCCAAATTAGCATTTCACAAAAAGAAACGTTTATTCACTACAAAATCCATTAATCTTAAAACCAGTAAACGATTATTAAAAGCGTATGTTTGGAGTATTGCCCTTTATGGTTGTGAAACGTGGACAGTTGGAAAAGAAGAAAAAAGGAGGTTAAATTCTTTTGAACTATGGTGTTATGGAAGAATGCTAAAAATTACCTGGACAGAAAAAATAACGAGTGCTGAAGTATTTAAAATGATGGAAGAAAATTATACCTTATAGAAAAGCATAAAAAGGAGGAGGACTAGACTGATAGGACATATTTTGAGACACGATAGCCTGCTGAAAATGGTATTGGAGGGAATGGTTGAAGGCAAAAGATGTCGAGGAAGACCACGGCTACAATATGTACAGAAAATCATGTCTGATGTGGGATGCATAAACTATGAAGAGATGAAGAGGAAAGCTATAAATAGAGCCGACTGGAGAACTGCCGCAGACCAATCCATGGATTGAATACTTAAGAAGAAGAGCTCAAACAATGCCAGCGTTTCACCCCAGTGGGCCGTTGGGCTCGTCAGTTGGTACAGACACACCTACCAATACGCGTGGCTAGCACATACTGAGAAGGCCATGCAAGACACAAAATACAAGCAGTATTGACGTCACGAGCATGCCAATGTGCTATGGGAGTCAAACTCCCTTTCATAAAAACAAAAGCCTTACCTTGGCAATCCAAATAAGGTTTTGAATATTCCATTTGAGCGGATGAATTGTCAATATATGATAAAAATGGTCCGGTTAGCTCAAACATAAGGCTTAAGAAGCGCACGGACGCCAAGTTTGTTTTCGACTTTTTCACTGAAATCGTTACTGCTTGTCTTCCTTTGATCATACATAAATTATTTTCTACAGAATCATCCCTCGAGATATCCTTAACAAAAAGGTGAAAACCGCATCAAAATCCATCCAGTGGTTCTCGAGATAACACGTTAATCCAAGAATCAGGGATTTTTAGCCTATTTTCAATTTTGAAAAAAAAAAAGGCTTATGAGATCACCTATTGTCCGTATGTGTGTGTGTGTGCGTGTGTGTGTGTGTGTGTGTGTGAGGTGTGTGTGTGTGCCCCCCTAATAAATTCTAAACGGCTTGAGCGATTTCAATGAAACTCGGTAAGTTCATGGCACTATTCCGGGCGACCGCGACCGTGCCCTTCAAATTCTATTACGTCTCACCAATCCAACATGGCGGCTGTGGGAAGAATTTCACCAGCATTCAATATCTCCGAAACTATTCCCCATATCACCCTGTAATTTATTACGGTGATAAAGGGAACTACTAGAAGTTCACCTATGTAACATTTGAAAAACTGGTAACAACAAAACCAACATGGCGGGCAGGCGAATTGGCGACTTTTAAATAGACGTTTCTCGCTATTTAACCGACCAAACGCAATGAAACTTGGTACAGTATATGTTTATACACATTGTAATGCACCAACATCTAACTTCGTTCAATTGTTTACATAACCACAAGATGGCGGATGTGCGAAATATTTAACCGGCATTCTATATCTCTGAAACTATTAGTGGTATCACCCTGAAATTATGTACGGAGATTAAGGGCACTACTGGAAGTTCATCCATAAGTCTTTCAAAAACCGGTTGACTACAAAACGAACATGGCGGCCAAGCGAATTTGAAAATTTTAAATAGACCTTTCTCGCGATTTAATGTTCCAAACGCAATGAAATCTCGTACAGGAAATGTTTATACACATTGTAATACACTGGTATCTAATTTAGTTCAATTGTTTACATAACCTCAAGATGGCGGCTGTGCGAATTTTAAAATTAAGTATTTATTTCTTGTGTCGTAAAAATGCGATCGAAGTGAAAGTTTGAATAATGAACCTACACAATAATTTTCCTGTAATGGTACATGACTCTATGGCCTATACATTTAACAATCCAACATGGCGATCATCAGAAATATTTAGACGGCTCTGAATATCTACGAATCTATTATAGAGATCAAGCTGATTTTTTTTAATGTTCATTGGGGCTATGAACTTAAGTTCACCTATAGGACTTTAAATAACCTGGTGATCACAAATCCTACATGGCGGCGACGCGAATTATAAATATTCACATGGACTTTTCTCGCAATTTAACCATCCGAGTGCAGTGAAACTTGGTACAGTAAGTCCTTATACGAATGTTAATCCACTGGCATCTAAGTTATTTCAATTATTTCCATAACCACAAGATGGCAGCTGTGCGAAATTTTAAAATCTCCTTGTTACTTCATGTGTCCTAATCATGCGATTGAAGTTTGAATGCTACACGTACACAATAATCTTCATGTAATAGTACATAACTCTAGGACCTACATATATATAATACAACAGGGCGACCATCCGAAATATTTAGTCGGTTCTCAATATCTACGAATCTCTTACAGCAATCAAACTGAAATTTTGTATGTTGATAGTGGCAGTTAACAAAGTAGGATATATGAAAATAGGCTGTATAGTTCTTCACGGAACTACTTGTTGTCTTATACTAACGAAGTGGAGATTGTCGGGGAACACATGCACCAAGCAATACTATGACGTCACACACCTCAGTACCTCTGGGTACATTTCGTCCCGTCACCGTAACGTAAGGCCAGACCCCAGCGTAACGACGAAGTCGACAAGATCATTTAAAATGATAAAATTCATGTCATATTTCATAGTTTTTTAGGTCATATTTTCTAGTTTTTAGGCCATATTTGCTTGCATATTTTGTATTTCTTTAGGTTTTAAACTTCCGAACCCTCGTAATAACTAAGTCTTTTCTGAATCCTTAATAAAGTTCCTGTGTGGAATAAAATGATAAACTTATTTTTGGAACACCCCTTGTCTAATTGAGGCAGGGAGATCAAAAACCAACTAACTCCAATTTTTAGCGAAATTGAGTTATGGGCTGGATGGGGATTTTTAGTTCGTTCCGCATGGATGGAAGGCAAGAGTACCCTAATTCCGTCATTCGTCTGCATACAGGAGGTAGTTTTAAAATCTATGGAAATCAAAACACCTCTTATTCCATGGAATTAGAGAGTTGTTGCTTCCCATGCTTTATTTCCCGGTAGATGGCAACACCATAGCTTAACCAGCCGAGATTGCTAGGTTAATATTGAAGAGAAACTAAGTACTAAAGATGATGATGATAATTGTTGTTTTAAGGGGCCTAACATCTAGGTTATCGGCCAAGTACTAAAGAAACTAAGCGTAATCCAACCGAGAAATTCCTCAAATCAGAAAGTAAAGTGATACGATATTCGGCATCCCACAAAAATGAAATCCATGTGAGTAAAACTTTGAAAGGTACAATATGGAGTCGATTTAACATCAAGAGACCTAATTCAACTGCATCTTTTCCCATTGCCATTGAAAACAGAAAAGCAAAAGGGCTTGCAAAATTTAATGCAGTTCATTTCTGAGGAAAGTAGGATGTATTATAGGACTGTGTTTGCTGGCATTAATAGCCTTGATTCACAGACTGAACAAGAGAGTGAAAGTGAAACAGAATATCTTCATCCCGAATCAGAGTAATGAAAGTACTAAGTTCATTTATGGTTTTATTTCTGTATTTTTATATGATTAAGTACCGATATTTAATGGATTCCCTTTGTAATTTAAATTTAAAAATGTAACAATACTAATTTTCATAATAAACTTTATATTCTATCGTTTCATATGGTAGTTACCATATATTGGTAACTTTTCTGTAATGTTTATTGCGTATTTCAAATTTCATACACTACGGAAGTCAAAAACCCCTAACTCCACCACTATTTAATTCGAATTGTGGCATTAATAGTACATTATGCAACGAGCCTATAATGGCTATAATTAAGACACGAGTATTTTTTATAAAACGAGCGTATGCGAGTTTTATAATTTCCATACGAGTGTCTCAATTACCATTATAGGCGAGTTGCATACGACTGTTTATGTTCGACGATAATTATAACTTTATTATATGTTTTAACATAAATATTCATAAATATCTGTTGAGAGTCAGCCACTTGAATTTTGTGATCGCAGTGCGAGCGCTGGGTATATCTCTGTCTTTCAAGATCTCTGAACGACCGACGCATGCGCTCTGTGTGCTTGCAATGCCATATTATGCAGGCCATATGTTTACATCTGCCGTCCCTCAGTAATATTGTCACCGGAGTCGTTTGAAGGCAATGCGCTGTGTGGAAATTAGGGTTGTTTTTTTTGTCGTGTAGCCTCCTGAGAGGCCGAGTGCAGGTCTTTCTAGTCGACGCCCGTGGGCGACCTGCGCGTCGGGATGAGAGATGGAATGGATGAAGATGAATGAAACTGGACAAGGATGTGGAAGGAAGCGGTCGTGGCCTGTCAGAAGGTACTGTCCCAGCATTTGCCTGGTGTTAAAAATGGGAAACCACGTAAAACCATTTCAAGGACAGCCGACGGTGGGGCTCGAACCCACGCGTCTACCAAGTCAGCAGAGAGCTTGGCCCCTTGACCTAACGCTGCGCTTTAGCCCGCGTAGCCACTACTGTCGGTATTAGGGTTGGTGATATTAAGGTACAGTGCTATTTCTTGTCTCATATTCACCAGTTTATTTACACGAACATATGGACGGTGCATATTCCATGTCGGTAATTTATTATAGTTCGATGTTGTGTTTATGTCCGACATGTTGGATTTTTGAGCGCATGCGCGAAGGTATCGTTACCTAATTGGTCAATGAATGAGATCTGATTGGCTGGAGAAACTGTATCGTAATGAAAAACAGTGTTATAATGACCATCATTATGATACAGTTTTCTGACACATAATAGTGAGGGTCGAACATAAATTATATAAACACATTGGTTATGAAGTATTTAATTGCTAAAGAATATACTTTTACTTAATATGTGCACATAAACCCATGATATTTAAAATGAGTGAGGGGGATAATCAGTTTTTTTCTCTCTCCTGTAAAATGTGGTTTACTGCAGTTAGTGGGTTTTTGATTTCCCTGCCTCAATTGTTCAAGGAAGTAGACAGAGTAAGATGAATAAAATGTTGTGTGGCAGAACATAAGCCAACATCGTGCAGGACACTTTAATACTAGATTGGGTAATGTAATTAGGTTCTGGACATGGGGAATGACACGGGCGGCTTTAACGGGGAATTAGTGAGAGGTAACTAATCTTGCCAGTAATGCTAGAGTCGACACGACACGGTGCCACCAGGTGTGTCTCGCTCTCTAAGTGGCTCCCTGGTCGCTCGTTCAAAGTAGGTCCACAATATGACCCACAACTCACTCCCGCAAATCTAGGAGCGACAAATATCCACAGACTAATACCACATAGGTTACGCTGTTATACAAAGTTGAGAAATGGACACCAAGAGACTCTCTCTGTACAAAATACAGTACAGTAGAGTCTCGCAAACTCGGCCTAATGTGGACCGAAGGGTGACCGAGTTCGCGAAAATGCTGGGTTATCGGGAAATGTGTTAAAAAGACGAAATAAGCCGTTTGTTTTGGTTTAAAATTAATGCAATGCAGTACTTTAATTTGTTTTTAACAGAACACACAAGATTTAAAACGATTAAGCCACTACAATTACAGTACTTGAATATGTACAAAACAATTCCCCTAGGCAAATAGTTTTTTCACTTAATGAAAATTACTATTTACTTAAAAAAAAGGAAGCAATGTTCTTTTGATTTTCGCTTAGAAGACGGCGAAGAAACAGAATTGCGGAGAATGCGCAATCAAATAAATACAACGCTCTGCTCGAGAACAGTTTGTTTACTTCTTACGGCCAACAGTTTGTGCATTTACTGTACTGTACCTGTAGTTATCAGGTTGTCGTCACTCTTCTTACTATGTACTGTACATCAACTTGTTTCGCGTCGTATTTAACTGTCAATAATTCCATTGATGGAGAAGATGAAAGAAAGCATAATAACGCTCTGTGCGGAAACACAAAAACAAACAAAAATCATGTCAGGGTGGCCGAGAAATCAGGAGTGCTGGCTTACCGAGTGCCGAGTTTGCGAGGCTGCTACTTTTTATGGTATAATTTGCCATGGAAGGTGAGTGGTTATCGTGTCGGTCTACCAACCCCAAGCTTGCAGGTTCGCTCCTGGCCATGGTAAGTGATTTTTTGAAAGGCGACAAAAATCACGACACGCAAGCCATACGTTGTTGGTATGTTAAAGAACCCATTTGAGTTCAGTAGGCCGTATTCATAATGGCAAAATTAATCTCGGGAGTTTCTGCCAACACAAAGTTCCTCATTTCTCTACTAGAAAGCGCTATAGTGTTCAAGGAGCTTAGATATCTAACCTCCTAGACTTTCATAGTCCTTCAAGGAATAACGAAATTCGACATGCAAGCTACCCTTTGGGTGTCAAATAACAAAGCTTGCTCCCGGCCACCGAGGCCATACGATATTATTATTATTATTATTATTACTATTATACTCCTTTCACTTCGTTCACACAGAAGCAAAACATGCATTAAAATAATTAAAATATATTGTATCATATATTATTAAATGATGATCCTTCTTTCTGAAAACTGGGCTAAAACAAATTAAAACTAAAATGTTCCTGTCCTAAATTGTGAACATTAAACAAGAATTCAAAATCTTTTCTGAAAACTTTTCGTTTTCTTTTTTTCGAAACCCTCCCCAATTGTATTGATGTTTGTCCTTCACTGTCACTGACTCTTATTTGGTTATTGTTAACATAAACAAGGAAGTGCACTTTGTATATTTAGGCAAAAAGTTACTTTTATATATTTCTATACTTCATTCCGAAAATAACCGTAACTCAACTTAAGCGATAATAATAATTATTATGGACAATGGATGTGATCTAACTGTTGGTGTTCATGACTTCTCAGTCAAAACGTAAGTAAATATTTCGATTTTGATTTGACCATGTATTAGTCAAGACTAGCGCTCGTAGTGATAGATAATTATTATTACTTAAGCGATGACCTCTCATTTGAACTTCTTTTCTTATTTTGTGTCTATTAATCAATTAATCGATTCTTCAGTTAGTCGATAAATCTATTATTATATTAATCGATTATTAATCTAATATGGATATGTGTTAGGGCTGTGATTAGCGTGGTTACCATGGCAACAAATGTTGCTATAAGAACATCTTACTTAGTCTACTATTATTGAAAGTTATTATGCCAATCGGTCACGAGATGGTGTTAAACGTCGTTCAAAATTTCGATTTTCTTCTAACGTCTCCAAGTGACATTTCAAATTAAAAAATCAGTGCTACCCACATAAAAAATTTGTGCCAACATAAAATTCCTAAAAATTTACCAAATTCAAATTCCTTCGAAAGTGTTAGGCTATTTTAAGTACGTCTATATGGTCTATAAGGCCTAGATGTTTACTAAGGCAACAAGGCTCTCAAAATGGACAATTACTATGATTATATCATAATTATATTACCTAATAATAATAATAATAATTCGATGATTCGATATTTCCATTTCATTTAGAATTTCTTTTCAAAAATAAATAAAATACCAATATTAATACCAATGAGTATTTAATATATGTAATACACCTTAGTCAATAAAATATAATATATATGCATTAATTAATACCAATTTCTGTCATGTTACGGCCTTCTTCAGTAATTGTTTTTATTTAAGAAACTAATGTTGATAAATAATGACGATAATTCTTGTTCTACGGGGCCTAACATCTAGGTTATGGGCCATTTTTAGCCTACTTTCGATTTTTGCAAAAAATGAAAGTAGACTTATGAGATCAACACAGGGCGAAAAAAAGTGTGTCTGTCTGTGTGTGTGTATGTGTGTGTGTGAGTCTCTGTGTGTGTGTGTATGTGTGAGTCTGTGTGTGTGTGTGTGTGTGTCTGTGTGTGTGTGAGTGTGTGTACTCTGAATGTCTGTCCCCCCCTATCAATTCGAACACGGTGAATGCGAATTGAACGAAATTTGGTACAAAGGTAGCACTGGCAAAGGACACCTCAGTGTCATGTTTTATATCGCCGCCATCTTGACGGAAACGTAATGGCGGCCACACAAATGTACAAAGCTTAAATCAAATTACGACTAACCTAATCATCCGATCTCAACCAAATTTTGCAACAACATACCTTTACGGGGGGAGCATCCTTTGACCAAACCAATAGGTCATCAGCGTAATAGTTTGCGGATGGCGGCCATCTTTGTGTGAAAATCGATTCCCCCTATTAATTCGAACACGTTGCAACCGAATGGCACGAAATTTGGTACAGAGGTAGTACTAACAAAACGCACCTCAGTGTCATGTTTTATATCGCCGCCATCTTGACGGAAACGTAATGGCGGCCACACAAATGTTCAAAGCTTAAATCAAATTACGACTAGCCTAATCATCCGATCTCTACCAAATTTTGCAACAACATACCTTTATGGGGGGAGCATCCTTTGACCAAACTAATAGGTCATCAGCGTAATAGTTTGCGGATGGCAGCCATCTTTGTGTGAAAATCGATTCCCCCTATTAATTCAAACACGTTGCAACCGAATGGAACGAAATTTGGTACAAAGGTAGCACTAGCAAAGGACACCTCAGTGTCATGTTTTATGTCGCCGCCATCTTGACGGAAACGTAATGGCGGCCAAACAAATGTACAAAGCTTAAATCAAATTACGACTAACCTAATCATCCGATCTCTACCAAATTTTTCAACAACATACCTTTATGGGGGAGCATCCTTTGACCAAACTAATAGGTCATCAGCGTAATAGTTTGCGGATGGCGGCCATCTTTGTGTGAAAATCGATTCCCCTATTAATTCGAACACGTTGCAACCGAATGGAACGAAATTTGGTACAAAGGTAGCACTAGCAAAGGACACCTCAGTGTCATGTTTTATGTCGCCGCCATCTTGACGGAAACGTAATGGCGGCCACACAAATGTTCAAAGCTTAAATCAAATTACGACTAGCCTAATCATCCGATCTCTACCAAATTTTGCAACAACATACCTTTATGGGGGGAGCATCCTTTGACCAAACTAATAGGTCATCAGCGTAATAGTTTGCGGATGGCGGCCATCTTTGTGTGAAAATCGATTCCCCCTATTAATTCAAACACGTTGCAACCGAATGGAACGAAATTTGGTACAAAGGTAGCACTAGCAAAGGACACCTCAGTGTCATGTTTTATGTCGCCGCCATCTTGACGGAAACGTAATGGCGGCCAAACAAATGTACAAAGCTTAAATCAAATTACGACTAACCTAATCATCCGATCTCTACCAAATTTTTCAACAACATACCTTTATGGGGGAGCATCCTTTGACCAAACTAATAGGTCATCAGCGTAATAGTTTGCGGATGGCGGCCATCTTTGTGTGAAAATCGATTCCCCTATTAATTCGAACACGTTGCAACCGAATGGAACAAAATTTGGTACAGAGGTAGTACTAACAAAACGCACCTCAGTGTCATGTTTTATATCGCCGCCATCTTGACGGAAACGTAATGGCGGCCACACAAATGTTCAAAGCTTAAATCAAATTACGACTAGCCTAATCATCCGATCTCTACCAAATTTTGCAACAACATACCTTTATGGGGGGAGCATGCTTTGACCAAATGAATAGGTCATTAGCCTAATAGTTTGCGGATGGCGGCCATCTTTGTGTAAAAATCAATTCCCCCTATTAATTCAAACACGGTGAAACCGAATGGAACGAAATTTGGTACAGAGCAAAGGGCATCTCAGTGTCATGATTTATATCGCCGCCATATTGGCAGAAACGTAATGGCGGCCACACAAATGTTCAAAGCTTAAGTTAAATTACGACTAACATAACCATCCGATCTCTACCAAACTTTGCAACAACATACCTTTATGGAGGGGGCATCCTTTGACCAATCTAATAGGTTATTCGCCTGATAGTTTGCGGATGGCGGCCATCTTTGTGTCAAAATTGATTCCCCCTATTAATTCAAACACGGTGAAACCGAATGGAACGAAATTTGGTACAGAGGTAGCACTAGCAAAGGGCACCTCATATTCATGTTTAATATCCCTATAGCACGTTGTATTTCAACAAGCTACTACAACCAACATTCAATCATACTCCTTGAAAAGGACAAAGAGTTATAACAATACCCATGCATTTAGGAGAAAGTAGGCTATATGTTCTTTACTGAACATCTTGTTTCTTTTAAGAAAAGAAACTAATGTAATTACGAGCAAAGTTTTGAAATGCATATTTTCAAGAAACGTATATCACTGGCGGCGAGCAGGAGGTTCAGCAGAAGCTTGGACGATGTTAGGAACAAGAGAGGAGCGGTCGTTGGTAGTGACCATCATCTTGTGGTTGCCAACTTCCGCATGAAGATCGTCGCAGTCCGCCGAAAGTTTAACACTCGGCACAACAAGTTTGGTGTGGGCAAGCTTAAGAACCAGCAGCGATTGGACCAATTTAAACTGGAGCTCAGAAATAAATTCCAGGTGTTGGACTCCGAGACAGAGAAGGACGTGGAGACTGTGTGGAGCGAGGTAAAGAATATCTTCGTGGAAACCAGTGAGATGCAGCTCGGGTACAAGAACTACCTGCGGAAAGAATGGATATCCGATCAGACCTGGGACAAGATAAATTATAGGAAGGAGATTAAGGCCAAGCTCAACACCTGCAAGACTAGGCAGCAGAAGGCTCTCACACAAGCAAAGTATTCAACAGCAAACAGGGAGGTAAAGAGGAGTGTACGGAAGGATCATAGGAGGTGGATTGATGAGCAGGCGGAGAATGCAGAAGAAGCGGCAAGAAGGGGGGACGTTAAGGAGCTCTATGGCATCACAAAGATGCTTTCGAAGAAAGGTTTTAATAAAACTAGGCCTGTGAAGAGCAATACGGGCGAGATCCTCACGACGTGTGAACAGCAGCTGACAAGATGGAGAGAACACTTTGCGGAGGTTCTTAATAGAGATAGAGGACCAGAAAGTAAGCAGCGAGGAGAAGATGAAGAGGAAGCAGAAAGTGACCCAAGCATCAGCCTCGACTCCCCAACTCGGGGCGAAATACGGACAGCGTTGAAGCAGATGAAATACGGGAAGGCACCAGGTCTGGATAATATCCCACCGGAAGTACTGAAAGCAGACCTGGATATTACGATCGATCTGCTGCACCCGCTGTTGGAGAATATCTGGAAGGAGGATAAAATACCAACCGACTGGAAGAAGGGGTTGATAGTCAAGTTGCCGAAGAAAGGGGACACCACAAACTGTAACAACTGGAGGGGTATCACTTTGCTGTCCATTCCAAGCAAAGTGCTGGCGAGAGTCATCCTGAATCGTATAAAATACTGTGTAGAAAAAAGGCTTCGGAAGGAACAGGCTGGATTTCAACGACATCGCAGCTGTGTGGATCTCATCAACGCCCTCCGAATCATCCTGGAGCAGAGTGTGGAGTGGCGGAATACCCTTTACCTCACATGTGTTGACTTCGAGAAAGCCTTCGACTCCGTAAATCAAAGAATCATGTGGAAGACCCTCGAGGAATATAAAATTCCAACAAGATCATCAGAATCATGGAAGAGATGTACGAAGGGTATGATTGCCAGGTTCTTCACGAAGGCAAATTAACAGAAAAGATAAAGGTCAGTTCCGGAGTGAGACAGGGGTGTGTCCTTTCCCCCACTCTGTTCCTGTTGGTCCTGGATAGTGTGATGAAGAAGGTAATGGGAGGACGGAAGAGGGGTATTGAATGGGGTATAAATGACAGGCTTGAAGATCTGGATTTCGCAGACGACATTTGTCTTTTGGCACAACGGTACCGTGTCATAGAAGATAAGCTGGGGAGGTTGCAGAGAGAAGAAGAACGTGCAGGACTGATGATCAACACCAACAAGACCAAAGAGATGAGGATAAATTCTGACATCACGACTAGTTTGACAGTCAACGGAAAGGACATTGAGCGAGTTGAGTCCTTCCTCTACCTTGGAAGTATAGTCACAAATGATGGGGGAGCAGAGGAAGATGTTCGAAGCCGTATCAGGAAGGCAAATGGTGCCTTTGTCCAGTTCTACCCCATCTGGAAAAATAGAAACATTTCCAGGAAGACCAAGCTCCGCCTTTTCAATAGCAACGTAATGTCGATTCTTCTCTATGGCTGTGAAACATGGAAAGTCACAAAACCGATCAACAACCAGCTACAGGTGTTCATTAACAGATGTCTGCGTCGCATCACGAATGTGAGGTGGCCGGACATAATCTCAAATGAAGATTTTTGGACCATCACCAATCAACAACCGATTAGCATCCAGATCAAGGAGAGGAAATGGCGCTGGATTGGTCACACACTAAGGAAGCCGGACGGAGCTATTGAGAGGGCGGCGCTAGACTGGAATCCTCAAGGCGCCAGGAAGCGAGGTCGACCTAAGAAGACCTGGAAGAGGACGATCGAAAATGAAATTGCAGAGGTGGTCAAGAACTGGAGTCAAGTGAAGAGAATGGCCAGGAACCGTGCTGCGTGGAGAAATTTCGCCAAGGCCCTATGCTCCGGAAGGAGCGGCAGGAATTAAGCTAAGCTAAGCTATATCACTGGCAATGCTCGCAATTTTAAGTTTTCAGCTTATTTTTATTTTATGAAAAAAAAAATAGGCTTCTGAGATCACCTCTTTTTGTCCGTGGGTGTGTGTACGTATGTGTGTCTGTGTGTGTGTGTGTGTTTGTCCCCCTCTAATAACTTCTAAACGGCTGGAGCGATTTCAATGAAACTCGGTAAGGTTGTCGCTTCAGTACGGCCGACACCGACCGCGCCCTTCAACATTTATTATGTCACACCAATCCAACATGGCGGCTGTGTGAAATATTTCACCAGCATTCAATATCTACGAAACTATTACCGATATCACCTTGAAATTTTGTATGGTGATAAAGGGCACTACTGAAAGTTCAGCTATGAGACCTTCAAAAACTTGTTAATTTCAAAACCAACATGGCGGCCAAGCGAAATATAAATATTTCAATGGACGTTTCTCGCGATTTAACCATCTGAGTGCAGTGAAACTTGGTACCGTAAATGCTTATACAAGTGTTAATCCACTGGCATCTAATTTATTTGAAATGTTTTCATAGCCAAAAGATGGAAGCTATACTTCTTGTGCCCTAATCTTGTGATTGAAGTTTGAATACTACACCTACACAATAATCTTAATGTAACAGTACATAACTCTAAGACTTACATTGATAAAAATCCAACATGGTGACCATCCGAAATATTAGACGGTTGTCAATATATACGAATTTATTACAGCAATCAAACTGATATGTTGTATGTTTATAAAGTCAATTTACATAAGTAGGATATATGAAAATAGGCTTTAGTTCTTTACAGAACTACTTGTTTTATGTCAAACCAATGCAAAAACAAGACACTCAGAATTTAACAATAATTTTAAACTAATAAATGGATATTAAACCAAAGTGAGTTTGTTACGAAGGAGGTACCAATCTTAACACCCAATTGTATAGCTATTAATAGCCTACTTTTCACATTTTGCAAAAATGAGGAAAAAATAGACATGAAATCGATCCGGGAAAATGTCTGTCTGTCTGTCCTTCTGTCTGTCTGTCTGTCTGTGTCCTCCCCTATCAACTCCTAAACGGCTGCAGCTATCGAAACCAAATTTAGTATGAATAAAGATCTATACCGGGACATCTCAATGTCATACTTGAAAAAGATGTCAGTGCTACCATCTGCTAAAAAATCACTATTGAAATTTGAGCTCCATGTTGGATATCTTGGAATGTATACATGGGAACTATTCCAAAATTGGTACACATATAGATAATAATACTTCAGTTTAATTTTCAGAGGCCATACATGGCAGTGTTGCCAAAATGATTCTAAGCCTACTGATAAGTCCAAATTTTAAATGCATACAACTCCTACACTATCAATTGGATTTCAACCAAATTTCGTATATACTATGTGTACATAAACAGATATGACTGAGCGTATTCTAAAGAGCCACCAGGGCTGCCAACTGTCAATAAATGCTCTCTCTATTTTTTTATCCAAATACCAATATATCAGAAAGTATGCGAGCCCACAGCTTCAAACTTTGCACACGTATAGTGCCCGACATTCGAGATTAATTTGGAGCAACTTATGTATGTCAGTGCTACCAACATGATTCTAAGTCTGCTGATAGGTCCAATTTTAAAATTCCAGTAACTTCTATACTAACAAATGGATTTCATCCAAAATTGGCACAACAATACATCATAATATTTCAAATTATTTCTGACCAACACATGCATGACATTGTTGCCAACATGATTTTACATGCGCTGATAGGTCCAATGTCAAACTGCATGTAACGTCCATGCTATCCCTTGGACTTCAACCAAATTTTGTATTCTGTACCTTAAGAGATGGAACTAAGAATATATTCAGTCACCAGGGCTGTCAACTGTAGAGCTCTATCAGGCTGCATCATGCCAGGTATATTTCGAACTAATTAGAAATTTCGAGATTACCAAATTCATTTCGTCATTATTCTAGATAGGTCCATAAAGACTAATCAATGGCATGAATCTTAAATTTTAAGAAAAGTAGGCTCTTTAGTTCGTCACGGAACTTCTTGTTACTGTAATTGAGTTGGTATTTAAAAAGAAAGCTGATAATAATAGGGTTCTATTTACATCTCAGAATTCTTTGAAGAGGTTTATCTTGGTTTTCTACTTCTTCTACAGTAGGCAAATGCCGGGATGGCTTTGAAATTGAGACCACTGCCGACTTTTACCTAGTTGAAAACACGGACACTAGTACCGTCATCACAATGACAATGGAACATTGCACAAAACACCGGAATTCATGAACATGATGTTACAAAGCCCCTAAAGGAAGCAACAACAACAGCAGTATCTTGCTTTGTGTGGAGACAGGACGCTTACTCGCTAGGATAAGCGGAGGAGCCGGAGAGCTTAGTCTGTGCGCCTGTGAGATATACTACCCTCATTATAGGTAAGCTCGCCGGTCAACAATACTGCGCCTGCTGCACAAGTATGGCTTATATTGCTTCCCAACGATAATAGACTGCTCTGGTGTAATAATGCAATCTTTATGGAGTCTGTCCAGCTAAGTAGCGCAGTCGGTTAAGCGGTTAAGATATCAGGTTTGAACCCAGGTCAGTTCGATGGCATTTAGGGATTTTTTTAAAGCTATTTTTATGATTCAAAAATTCCCACTCAGGTTTAGATATTAGCGCACAGATGGCTCTGTGTCCCTGCTTGAACATCAGGTAAATCGGGGTCGAATCCAGACTAGGCTGACATTTCTAAATTTTACTTAACAATAACAACAAGTAGTTCCGTGAAGAACTATACAGCCTATTTTCATATATCCTACTCACGTTAATTGCCTCTATCAACATACAAAAATTCTTTTTTTTTGTTGTGATAGATTCGTAGTTATTGAGAACCGTCTAAATATTTCAGATGGTCGCCAGGTTGGATTTTTATTTACGTACTATTACATGGAGATTATTGTGTACGTGTGGTATTCAAACTTCAATCGCATGATTAGGACACAAGAAGTGAAGACAAGATTTTAAAATTTCGCACGGCTGCCAACTTGTGGTTATGAAAACAATTGAAATATATTAGATGGCAGTGGATTAACATGTGTATATGCATTTAACCTGCAAAAGTTTCACTGCACTCGGATGGTTAAATCGCGAGAAACGTCCATTTAATTATTTATACTTCGCCGCCATGTTGGATTTGTGATCACCAGGTTATTGAAAGTCCTACAGGTGACCTTACGTTCATAGCCTCTATGAACATAAAAACATTAGTTTGATTGCTATAAAATATTCGTAGATATCGAGAACCGTCAAAATATTTCGGATGCTAGAAATTATGATGATTATAATAATAATAATAATAGTAACTGTACGTCCAGCCCTTATTATTCCCGTTTTCCAACGGGATCGGGGATGAGATACGATGAAAGGCTATGTGTCGGGTGGTTTTTACGGCCGAATGCCCTTCCTGACGCCAAACTCATGAGAGGGGTTAATGGGGGACGTAGTGGCTCAACGGTCAAGCTGTTGGCCTCGCACCACGGTGGGCCGGGTTCGATTCCTGGTCAATGAATGTGTGATTTTCTAATTGAAATGCCATGTCCTGTGGTTTGGATTCCACGTAAAAATGAGGTCCCGTGGTTCATGATCGCGAGATTAACGGTCACTTCCTTCCTTTTACAATACAATGACACAGGTTATCAGACAAATTCTACACACACCGAAGAACACGGGGCTGCAGGGTCATGATGTCGCAAAGCCCCTGTGGTAGCACTAGTTTAATTTTAATGGTCTCGACTCGACCCGAGTAAAGTATGACTCACATTAGCTGACCGTGGTCAGGGCAATTAATCCAAGCTCTAACCCGAGTTTAACTTGCAGCCAGTAAACAAACATTTAAAACTATAGTCAACTCACTAACGAGCAGTTAGTTACCTTAACCAGAGGTGTGTGTCTAATGTTGATTTAGTCCATCGGGCTGTGGCACGATCCTTGCCATTATCTCGTTAGTTATAGTTAGTTGTTGTTTTAAGGGGCGGAACTACGAGGTCATCTGCCCCATGCCATTATCTCCCCACGAGGCACACAACTGGCAACCACGGGGTCACAAGCTGAGCACGACTTTCTTGCACTGGCCTCCCACATTGAATAAATAATGTTTGTACCTTTGCGTGTATTTGTAATAGTTGAGTAGGATTTGGGTATGAAGCGGCCGTGGCCTAACGTTAGGAACCATCCCAGCATTTGCTTTGAGTATTAATGGGTGTAACGACGGAAAACCAATTCCAGGATGGCTGAGGTGGGAATCGAAGCCGCCTACCCTCAGTTTTGCCTCACGAGGCTGAGTATACCCCACTCCAGTCGTTGTACAATAATTCAATTTCTTGTTGGCAGAGCCGGGAAACGAACCAGACCTCCAGGGTGAATGCTAACCACTACACCAGAAAGCGGATGTACAGAGACGATGGATCACCATACAGTAGTAGTCAACTTAGGGGCTTTTGACATCTTGGTCGTGTACTGAATATGATGATAATTGTTGTTTTAAGGGGCCTAACATCGAGATTATCGACCCCTAATGGTTTGGGTGATAGTGAAAGATTAGATGAGAATGAAAACTATAACTAATACTAACTACAGACGTTCATACTAGACGAAGAAATGGTAAACAAATAAAGGATAAGGCAAATAAAGGACAGGAAGAATAGAAATGCCCTCAACCCTCGAAGAATGAGTATTGAGGAACTTGGAAGGAAGGAGAGCCATGAAAGGCAGAGAGGAAAGGGAAAGAGGAGAGGGTCCGCCCCAAAGTCAGTGGAAAAAGGGACCCAGCTCAGGAATCCCGTGGGGTCGCCAACTCCCGAACTCACCAGCCGTGAGCCCTTGAGGGTGTAGTACTATCCAGGGTGCACCAGAAGTGGTGGGGATACAAACACCCTGCCTCCTTGAGGGCCTTGAGCAGAAGGCAGGAGATAACATGAAAAGAAAAGGAAGGCTGACCCCTCGAAGAAGGAGGGTATCAGGAATGATGAGACAAGAGCCAATTAAGGGGGAAAGTGAAAGACTCCCTAGGCCTTGGATACCCTAATACCGTCGGGGTCGGAAGAGAAAAAGAGTTGACCAAGAGAGGTCGACAGGGAAGAAGACGTAAAGGAGCCCAGCAAAGTAAGTGGAAGCAATGCCGGACTCAGCTGGTGTCCCGTGGTCGCCAACCCATTCCCCACTAGATGTGAGCCCCTGGCAGGGAGGGGGGAGGGCGTATACTTCACTGAGTGTTAAATTTGTCTGATAGCCTGTGTTTGTATAGTGACTGTCGTAGCGTGTGCATTTTTAATTATAAAGGTCGGTAAAAGGGCAAATGATTGTTGTTGTTGTTGCTTTTTTAAGGGCTGCGACATCGAAGCCATACATCCCCGTGTATTTGAGTATGTGTGGAATTTGTGAGATTACCTTTATTATTGTGATGACTGTGCAAGGGTGTGTTGTAAATTGGGAATGAGGTGGCCATGGCCTCATTGTGATCGCTCTTCAACACAAACAAATATCATTGGGCGCCACTCATATACACAATGAGAATGAAATAGTGAACACGAAATCTCTCCTCCCGAGCAGAAGGACAATAGGACTTGCTTATGGCAAACACATCATAGGCCTCTTATTCTCAATGAATCTCTACAACAACTTTCACAAATAAGATCCTCTTTCTCATTTATTCCAATCTCTGCAGCAAGATACTCAGACTTCCCTTCATCTCCACAAAACATAGCCTATCCTCTTCATATAATTTTACACAACCCAATCATCAAAACAATAAGAATCAGAAAAAAATTGACAATCATAAAAATAAATATATAAGGAACTCAAATGAGCATGCCCCCCCCCCTCCCTCCTCCCCCTCCCTCCCCCTCCCTCACCCCCCCCTCCCCCTCCAACCTCACTGCCAAACCATTACAAAGAATCTCATAGCTCTCCATGCACTAGATTCCCTGCCATGACCCAGCAGGAAGATGTGGCCATGCTACAAACCTAAAAGTAACCTAAAAATGAACAGTGACAACATCCCATCATTTGACTGGAGTAGAATTGTGGAAAACCACGGGAAACCACCTCGGGGATGGCTGAGATTAAATCGAACCCTTCTCAGTTTTGTCTCATGCGACTGAGTGTTTACCACCTCGTGGTATAGCGGCTAGCATTCTTGGCTGTCGCTCCAGAGGTCCAGATTTGATTCCCACCTCTGTCTTCCTGGAAGTGGTTTTCCGTCCGTCCTTCAGGCAAATGCTGGGATGGTTCCTAACTTATGGCCAGGGTCGCCTCCGTCTAAATCCTTACCAACATTTCAAACACAAGCACTGCTACCTAAAGACAGGTAATCTAACAAATTTATTTATTTGTTTATTTTTTATTTATTTATTCATTTACTATCAACCCGCCCCGGCTTCGCCCGGTATATTTAACGGTTTACCCAGCGTAGACTACGCTTAAAAGGTGCACGGACGGCATGTCCCAGACGGAATTCAAAAAAGCCCAGCTGAACAGTGAAACTCCAACTCTCTGAAGTCTTAACTCGACACGACTGGACAATTTGATGCTGGTCGAAGATGGGGTGATCGGCTCGCTTGCTAGCTTACTCCGAAGAGCTGGTAATTTAAATTTCCACTGAATGGAGATTTTTGGAATAAAGAAAAACGTAAAAACACTTATAGTGGGCGATGTATTGAAAATAGAGAAAAGCTGTCCCGGACGTTTTTGAAGAACTTATAATACAGAACAATTCTTACACTCATAGTATATAGATATTTTTTACGGGTACGGCGCACAGACGGCAGGGTTTCCTTCGACTCGATTTACTGATCGTTAACCTTCCTCGAGAAATCATTTACATAATGGTGAAAACGTCATCCATATTATCCGTTACATCCAAGAATCGGGGACTTTTAAACACTATGTACAGATATATTGATTTATGTATTTAGTATGTGTCATTTATGTAGTCTATTTATGTAATTATGTATTTATTTATTTATTTATGTATTTTGTATTTATGTAATTATGTATTGATGTATTTAGTATGTATCTATTTATGTATTTATGTATATATTTATGTATTTATGCATTTATGTATTTATGATTCATGTATTTACTATGTATCTATGTATGTAATTATGTATTTATGCATTTATGTATTATGTATTTATTTATGTATTTTAATTATGTATTTATGTATTAAGTATGTATCTATTTATGTATTTATGTATATATTTATGTATTTATGTGTTTATTTATGTATTATGTATTTATATATTTATGTATTGATGTTTCTATGTATTTATGTATTTATTTATTTATGTTTCTATGTATTTATATATTTATTTAGACGGGGCTGAATAAGCACGATCTTCAAGCGCCTAAAATGAAACAAGAGCTGTAATTATTAGATTGCTGTTCTTGTCAATTAATTTTAGGAGCTTAGGAAATCTTGGTCATCAGCCCAATACAGTAAGGACAGGGATGGGGTAGGTGCCCCGGAACAATCCCAGCATTTGTCTGGATGGAGTGTGGATAAACCCGGGGAGAAACCACATTCAGGAATGGCTCCTTCACCGCCGAGATTCGAACCCCCGATCCCGGACTTGCTACAGTGCCCTATGACGGACGAGGTGAGCGATTTACTGTAATACGCTCGGCTACACCGCACGGTGCCATTAGGTAAAACTATAAATAACCACGAGTCACGCTAACCATTACACCGTAAAATGGTCTCTCCTGGTTGACTGACCTTGACTTTTCATACTTCCGGTGCAGATTAGTACACACAGGTGAAATGAATGTAGCATCTGATCCCAATCTAATTGCGTGATTTAGTCGGTAATCTGCGCGACCAAGCCCAACACTGTGTATACAATCGACTCCGACAATCGCCACGAAAAATTAAAAACAAAACAATTCAGTTGGCGGAATTGATATTTACATCCTTATTAGCAAGGATTAGATGAATTATGGTTCAATTACACGCGATTTAGTAATTAATATCTCGTGAATTATCATGTCCAAGGGTCGATGACCGTCATATTAAGTACAGTATGTTCCAGAATAGAGTGGTCTCTACTGTCAGAAAGAATGTTCCTACCTGTGAGTTTCTATATATACTGCTCAAAAAAATTAAAGCACCACTTTTTTCAAAGGCTACAAAGTTTGGAAAGTTGACTGCACAAGGTCAAAATCTCAGTATGACGTTTGCCCCAACGCCTACCAAGCACATGCTTCAGCACAACTCCCCAACTTGTGTAGTTTCGGGATAGCGCTCCCAAAACCAGCCCATTTTTGAAAACCGTAAATTGAAGTTTGCGAAAAACGCTGTAGTACTTGTCGCAGGTTGCCAAAGCAGTCGAAAATGAATGAGTCTTGCTCTTAAGGTTCCACAAACACGTTGAAATCGTTACATTTGACGTTTGGGCATTTTCAACCCCCTTCATCATCCCCTAAACATGGACTACCATTGGGGGCGCCTGAGAAGGTACCGGGTGTGTTTAACCACCTGAAAACCTGCACACCATCCTCAGTTGCTGATTGCAGTAAGTTCTTAAGGCCTCCGGCAATGTTCATCCCTCCTAACACCCTCAACTGACAAGGGACCAAACCACCCCGTCTTGATTCACCCCTAAGGAAGGTTTAAATCGAGATTTTTATCAGTGCTGCTAATGGGGGGGTCTTCCCCTAACGTTTCAAAAGAGGACCTGCGCCTGTGTCACCACCCCTTCCCTTGCTACCCCCTTTTGTATGATTTTTCGAATCAGGCCCTTTTTAAGGGCTGAAATGAGGTCTTAATCGCTGAAAGGGCTGTAAAGGTCATTAGAAGTAGTGGTGACATGAAATCAACCCCTTCCGATGTTTGATTGACATTCCATCCCCCAAAGTTGACATTTTTGCACCCTCAACCCTCCCTGTCTGGACGCGTAACGCGTCATGGCAGAGTTTTCAGAGTTGGATCAAAATGAAGCTTATGGTCTGAAATGGAGCCCAAAACAGCAGATTGGATGGAAATTCATCGGCAGGGTGGGAAACGGGACCAAAAAGTTTTCAAAAAAGTTAACAGCCTCTAGTAAGTACACCAATGCATAGGCAACCCACATCACGTCATTTTTCTCCCATTGCCAAACTTTGTAACCTATTGCCGATCATAGGCAACCCACACGCACGGACGTGATGTGGGCTGCCTATGCATGGGCGTACTTACTGTAGGCTGTACACTTTTTTGAAAAATTTTGGTCCCGTTTCCCAACCTACCGATGAATTTCTATCCAGCCTGCTGTTTTGGGCTCCATTGCAGGCCATAAGCTTCATTTTCATCCAACTCTGAAAACTCTGACATGACGCATTACGCGTCCAGACAGGGAGGGTTGGGGGTGCAAAAATTTCGAATTTGGGGGACGGAATGTCAATCATCGATCGGAAGGGGTTGATTTCGTGTCACCACTACTTCTAAGGACCTTTACAGCCCTTTCAGCGATTAAGACGTTGTTTCAGCCCTTAAAAAGGGCCTGATTCGAAAAATCATACAAACGGGGGTTGCAGGGGAAGGGGTGGTGACAAAGGCACAGTTCCTTTTTTGAAACGTTAGGGGAAGACCCCCCATTAGCAGCACTGATAAACATCTCGATTAAAACCTTCCTTAGGGGTGAATCGAGAAGGGGTGGTTTGGTCCCATGCCAGTTGAGGGTGTTAGGGGGTGTGGACATTGCCGGAGGCCTTAAGAACTTACTGCAATCAGCAACTGAGGACGGTGTACAAGTTTTCAGGTGGTTAAACACACCCGGTACCTTCTCAGACGCCCCCAATGGTAGTCCATGTTTAGGGGATGATGAAGGGGGTTGAAAATGCCCAAACGTCAAATGTAACGATTTCAACGTGTTTGTGGAACCTTTAAGAGCAAGACTCATTCATTTTCGACTGCTTTGGCAACCTGCGACAAGTCCTGCAGCGTTTTTCGCAAACTTCAATTTACGGTTTTCGAAAATGGGCTGGTTTTCGGGGTGCTACCCCAAAACTACTCAAGTTGGGGAGTTGTGCTGAAGCATATGCTTGGTAGGCATCAGGACAAACGTCATACTGAGATTTCGAGCTTGTAGGTCAACTTTTCAAAATTTGGTGGCCTTTGAAAAAAGTGGTGCTTTAATTTTTTTGAGCAGTATATTATTCGGCAGTGTACATAACCATACAAGAGAACTATCGTGTTTTACTTAAAATAATCGTGTTCAATTATAAATACCGTCTTTCATAAAATATATAATGGGGGTTGTCTGTAATAATAATAATAATAATAATAATAATAATAATAATAATAATAATAATAATAATATTGTCCTCGTCATATGCGGGGTTTTTAATTAAATAAATAACCATTTTCCCTATTAAAGGAAAACGACCACTGAACCTTTTCTTATAAAATATTTAGGCATCCCCTGCTCTAGCATCACTCGCAGCTCTCTCGGGAGCTTCATTACAGCACCCCCTGGTCTAGCAAAACTCGTAGCTCTCTCGGGAGCTTAATTTAGGCATCCCCTGCTCTAGCAAAACTCGCAGCTATCTTGAGAGCTCATTTAGGCATCCCCTGCTCTAGCAAAACTCGCAGCTCTCTCGGGAGCCTCATTACAGCACCACATGCTCTAGAAAAACTCGCAGCTTTCTCAGGAACTTCATTTAGGTATTTCCTGCTCTAGCATAACTCGCAGCTCTCTTGAGAGCTCATTTAGGCATCCCCCGCCCTAGCAAAACTCGCAGCTCTCTCGGGAGCCTCATTACAGCACCACATGCCCTAGCAAAACTCGCAGCTCTCTCGGGAGCCTCATTACAGCACCACAAGCTCTAGAAATACTCGCAGCTCTCTCAGGAGCTTCATTTAGGCATTTCCTGCTGTAGCAAAACTCGCAGCTCTCTCGGGAGCCTAATTATAGTACCACCTGCTCTAGCAAAATTCGCAACTCTCTTGAGAGCCTCATTTTGGCATCCCCTGCTCTAGCAAAACTCGCAGCTCTCTCGGGAGCCTCATTATAGCACCACCTGCTCTAGCAAAACTCGCAGCACTCTCGGGAGCCTCTTTACAGCACCACCTGCTCTAGCAAAACTCGCAGCTCTCTTGGGAGCTCATTAGGCATCCCCTTCTCTAGCAAAACTCGCAACTCTCTCGGGAGCTTCATTTAGGCATCCCATGCTCTAGAAAAACTCTCAGCACTCTTGAGAGCTCATTTTGGCATCCTCTGCTCTATCAAAACTCGCAGCTCTCTCGGGAGCCTCTTTACAGCACCACCTGTTCTAGCAAAACTCGCAACTCTCTCGGGAGCTTCATTTAGGCATCCCATGCTCTAGAAAAACTCGCAGCGCTCTTGAGAGCTCATTTAGGCATCCCCTGCTCTAGCAAAACTCGCAGCTCTCTCGGGAGCTTCATTTAGGCATCCCATGCTCTAGAAAAACTCGCAGCTCTCTTGAGAGCTCATTTATGCATCCCCTGCTCTAGCAAAACTCGCAGCTCTCTCGGGAGCTTCAGTTAGGCATCCCATGCTCTAGCAAAACTCACAGCTCTCTCGGGGGCTTCATTTCGGCTTCACCTGCTCTAGCAACACTCGCAGCTCTCTTGAGAGCCTCATTTCGGCATCCCCTGCTCTAGGAACACTCACCGCTCTCTGGGGAATGTCAGTTCGGCATCCCCGCTCTATAGCTACAACTAATAGTTAAATTGAGCTACTGAAACCAGACGTTATTCAAGACAGCACAAAAAGCAGTTTGGACTGAGGGACACTGGGACATACAACACATAAAGCGACTACACTTACTGAATAGCTTCCTGAGGGAGACGGCTGTCTTGAGGGCAGCGTGCTAGCCACTCTACCACCGGCGAGTGACAGTAGCTGCAACAGGGAGGACAGTTCACTCCCTGAATAGGGCTGACAACATGTTTACAGGACATTCACAATATAATAAATCAAACAATACTTTAGAAGCAAGACGCTAGTTCAGGGGACAGCAAATAATGGTATTTCGCTAACTACCAGCAGCTCCATGCTTCATTTCTTATGACTCACTCTAGATCTATATATTGTAAAGAAGAGGTCGGCATTGTGGCTTTAAATTTGGTAGATGTCGAGAGAGGAAGTCCCAATTCCATCTGTCAGTTATTTCAACTTCACAACCATCCACCACGGCTGCATTAACCAGTTTAGGAACAGCATCTCCAGAGAGTTTTTGAAAATTACATTTAAATATTTGTAGAAATTTTATTTAATCAGATGATTTGTACGGATATCCATTTTATTTTATTTCAAATTGATTCCATTATTATACGCGGCACGACCTGAAAGTAAGTTCCGTTTGGTAATAAAATTAAATTGTGTACAGATACAGAAAAATTATTTATTGCACAACATTCTACACCTCTTAAACTACTTTTTCACATAACTGCCGAAGTTTTGCAGGCATTTTTCATAGCGTGGCACTAGTTTTTGTATACCTTCTTCATAGAAGTTTGCCACCTGTGTCTTCAACCAGTTGGAAACATCATTTTCCGAGGTGTCAAGATTTGTTTCGGCTTATCCTTTGCTGGGGATGAAGTGTGCCTCCATTCCATTGATTGCCGCTTACTTTCAGGGGTGTCGTAAAAAACCTCATCTCCTGTGACCATCGTGTCAGAAATTCTTCGCCGCCTTCATTGTAACGGGTCAAAAACTGAAGTGCACTACCCATCCGTTTTGTTTTGTGTTGCTCCGTAAGAATCTTTGGTACCCAACGTCGGCAAAGTTTACGAAAGTTCAGTTTATCGGTAACAATTACATGAATTAGTGATCGTGAGATTTGGGGAAATTCCATAGCGAGAGCACTAATTGTAAACCTGCGGTTTTCCAGTATCTTGTCATCAATCACGTGAACCAGTTCTTCTGCACCCGCTGCAGCGGAACGTACAACTAGTTGAAGACACAGGCGGCACACGTCTATGAAGAAGGTATACAAAAACTCGTGCCACGCTACGACAAATGCCTGCAACATTTCGACAGTTATGTGGAAAAGTAGTTTAAGGGTTGTAGAATTTTGTGTAATAAATATTTTTTCTGTATTTGTACAAAATTTAATGTTATTAACAAACGGAACTTATTTTCTGGACGTACTTCGTACGTCTCCTACGAGGTGTATCCAAAAAGCAAGTTTCCCTATTTTTAAAGGAAGGAGAACATAGTTATATGCAAAACTTGAATAGCAGCAGGTACAACAATGTGTCAGCTATTTTTCGACATAGGCACAAAACAAATAGAGGCACTTGTTATAGTGTGGTGTCAACTATTGTAGTCCTGTGACACAGAAGTCTGCTGCCAGCGTATGAAAGTCGTCTTGAGCACTTCGTCAGTGTGAAAATGCTGACAAGATGCCAGGATTTTTTGAGGTGCAAGGAAAGATGGAAATCGCTGGGAGCAAGATGAGGACAGCAACTGTTCTACAGAACACGATGTATGTTTCAAGGATGCTCATTCGCTTGCCCTTGTTAAGCACAACTGGTCTAGAATTATAAGGGAGGCCGTTGAAATACGTGAAAATCCCAATAATTTTAACAGAGACACAGGATTAAAGATCTAGGAAGATAGTTCCTCTCAGTCTCTCTGTTCTTCACCTATTTCAATTTGTACTTTTTCCCTCTATGGCTACAGAGCCTAGATTTGATCTCCTTTGTTCGTCACTGGAGGAGTTTCCATCTGTTTTTTCGCCGTTGCCCGTATGACGTTAGGTATCGTTCAGATACACTTCCCTTTTGTTTCTAATTCTCCCACCTCCCCCCCCCCTCTCTCTCTCTTTTTCTTTTGGACATCCTCATTCTTCGCGGAGTCTTTATATTTTCACCCCGCCCCCTTTACCTTCTCCTTACTTACTACTCTGTCCGCCGTTCTACCATGGTCCATACAGTAATTTCTGGCAGCTGCTCTCTGGTGACGAACCGAGGAATTTATCTATATTTTTTTGTAATTGTTGTAATCTCATTGATATATTTTCTTTAGCCACATTGTCTGATTTCCAATGAAAAAGGAGGCAAGGTTTCTCCGAAACGTATGGTTCTAATTAAATACACACGGCATTAGCCTAAGAAAACATGAATTATTTATGTTCTGCAGAAGTTCGGCAGGGAGCTGTTTAATCATCTACCGTACAATCATCATCTTGCACCCAGCGATTTACACTTTTTGTTGCACCTCAATAAATTTCTGTTCTCCTGTGAGCATTTTCACACTGACGAAGTGCTGAAGACGACTGCCATTCGCAGACAGCAGACTTCTGTGCCATAGGAGACTACAATAGATGATACCACGCTATGACAAGTGTTTCAATTCGTTTTGTGCCTGTGTCGAAAAACAGCTGACACATTCCTGTAACTGTTGCGTTTTAAAAATACACAAGAACCTCATTTATCCGGATTCAGTGACTGGAACTGGTCCGGATTATCGAAAATCCAGATAAACCGGAATAACTAAAAATCAAATACATGTTATACAATCTATTAATATAAGTTGTATTACCTTTCTTCAATTGTACAATAGTACATTATGCAACGAGCCTATAATGGCAATAATTAAGACACGAGTATGTTTATAAAACGAGCGTATGCGAGTTTTATAATTTGCATACGAGTGTCTTAATTACCATTATAGGCGAGTTGCATACAACTGTTTATGTACGACGATAATTATTATAATTAGTTTATGTTCGAACATAAATATTCATAAATATCTGTCGAGATTTCTCCAGTTTTATGTACTGAACAGAGCGCATGAGACGCAGAGAATGCCTTGTATTTGACCATGGCCTCCTCGATTACCCTACTATGACACTAGGCCACGCAAAATTAGAAGGCCGTGGAACTTAGTGCAGGTGCGATGCTATCCTGATCTAATTGGTCAAACAACTGTTTCATGAGCTCTGATTGGTGGGAGAAACTGTTTCATAATGAAAAATAGTGTTATAATGAGCCTCATTATAGTACAGTTCTCAGACATATAATAGTCAGGGTCGAACATAAAAATTATAAGAACTCTTGTCTTATATTTACGACTCTCTTATATGCACTAAAATAATGTGTGAGTTTTGCTGTTTTACATTTGTATAGCGTTTGCGCAGAGCACGATCACGAAGACGTTTTACTAACATTAATTCTCAATTCCAGGCAAATGCCGGGACAGTACCTTTATTACATCGGGTCAAATTACTCCAAATTTCTCTCCTTATCTCTCCTCGGCGGAAAAGACATTCAAGAAGAAAGAACTACCCCGGGAAAGAAATACTGTAAAATAAAAATAAGCTTTTATTAATTTCGATCCAGATAAGCAGAGATCCAAATTAATGTGGGCCGAATACTCGAGGTTCATGTGTAACTATCTTCTCTCTTTTTTAATGCAGAATTTCGTCTACGCATTTTAGAATTATTATTGTAATACATCTACGGGTTGGAAAACTCCAGACCGGCAAAGAAACCACTCAACATGATAACAAAGAGTGAATGCGGCACCGAATAGCTGACAGAGGTCCAGAGGGACCTACAACAGATCAGCATAGAAAAACTCGAGGACCGCACCGAGTGCCGGAATAAAATGCACTAATGTTACGTTTGTGCAAAGAACATCATGACATCCTGAAAGAAAAACTAGTCTAATAGAACCAACTGTTGAGAAACTAAATTAATTTCGTAGTCAAGTGTAATATATAAATTGTAGGACGTATGGAATATATGGGCATCGATATTCCAAACTGTAGATAACGCTAAGTTGGGTAAATCTATTTCATTCATGGTATAATATACGAGGGCAGATCCAAAAAATAAGTTGCACTTGCCAGTTATGGCCATTGATTACATCACCTATACAACAGCAACACGCCTATAACGACATACAATGTAACGTCACTTTTCCACATAGTTTCCAAGAGACTCCAAACATTTCTGCGAACGCACAACCAACTTGTCGATGCCGGATGCACAGAAAGTTCCTCCAGCGTTCTGCAACCACACGGACACAGCGGCCTTCACCTCCTCATCGGTCTGGAAACGTCGACCACCGAGCTCCGTTTTGTGCTTACTGAACAGATAAAAGTCACATGGCGCTATGTCGGGACTGTAGGGTGGATTTTGCCAGACCTCCCACTTGAAACGCTGCAGCAGTTCGCTCGTTGGGCGGGCCTTGTCGAGGTGTTGCGTTATCGTGCAACAAAATCACACCGGCGCTCAATTTCTCCGGGCGCTTCTCTTTAATCGTGCAATTCTTCCTTTTGGCCCATAGGAATCGGATTGTCGCACGCATCTCATATTTGGAGTGAACGTCCAGTCGACGCACCATTGCTTTTGGCCGCTATTCACACCATACAAGACGAGACACCACAGCGACCAGCCTAACAGACGTGTGGGCAGTGTCTGTCCCTTTCTCCGCTGTGCCCACTTTACGACACACAGCGCGCTGCTGCAGCGCGTTAGTGCAACTAACATTTTGATCCACCTTCGTACTTTAACAAATGTCAACATCTACGGAGATAACCAAAACACAAGAGTTCCTATATCTCATTCGAGGTTAGTTGATTTTAACCAACTGATTGTTACGTTTTTATAAATGCTAGATATTTTTCGAGCAATATTTCAAGGTTAAATAACCTTTATCTTTTGAGGCCTTTCTACGTATTGTATCATTTTTTGTGCCTGGCTGGAAGCATTTACCCGTGACATTCAACAACATCTTATATACGTTTCCTTCAAACAATATGCTTAATTCAAGGTTAATTGATTTATAATATTATGAGTTTATTATTCCTTTCTGTGTCCATTCAATTATTTTAAATTAATGAATTTCAGTAAGGACATCCATTTTCTTTTTGGTTCTTTGTTGATATAATTTTCGAAGATTTTCTCACGCTGAACAAGTTATCAATGTAATAACGTAACATGTACGCATATTTTAATTAGTAAACTAATCAGGCGGATCCTATAATTATAGATTAATAATAATTCTCTCATACAATGGCTACCAGGACCAAGAAATCATGGGCTGAAGAATGAAGGAAGATTTTCAGTGCCCAGAAGAAGAGATGACCACCGTGAGGCAGGGTGAGGTACCTCAGGAGCTTGTTATTGATAATAATAAGACTTTCGCTAAGACCAGCACTTTCAAATACCTTGGATCGACTATCACCGAGGGATCTGACTGTCTCGAGGAAATCAATGAGAGACTGCGCTCCGGGAACCGAAGCTACTTCAGTCTATCCCATCTGCAGCGATCATGAACGTTATCACGCAGTTGTAAGAAAACTATCTATAAGACAGTCATTCGACCTGTTGTCACCTATGGGTGCGAGACATGGGTGTTGACTAGGAGGAATGAGGATTTGTTGAACAGGTTGGAGAGGAAGGTACTCCGTAAGATCTATGGGCCTGTGTGTGATCGTGGAGTGTGGCGCCTCCGCACCAACAAGGAGATCCATGATCTGTATGGGGACCCTACTATCGTCACAGAGGTCAAGAGTTCCCGGATTCGGTGGCGAATGCCGGAGTCAAGGATGGTGTATCAGGTCTTCCATGGGCGGCCAACTGGAAAGCTATGACGGGGGCGACCGAAAAAGCACTGGCTGGACGATGTCGAGGAGGATCTCAGGATGCTACGTGTCAGAGCTTGGAGGAGGCGTGCACGGGATAGGAAAAGCTGGAAGACTGTGGTGGAGCAGGCCAAGGTCCTTCATGGACTGTAGTGCCACGGGGTAAGGTAAGGTAAGAAGAAAAGATTCTAGGAGCCGAATTAAACAACATTAGCTAAATAAGTTTTATCGCGCTCCACAGATGGGGAGTAAAATAGTTTGTATAGGAGGAATATGGAGGATAAATCATACCGGGAAATATATTGTCGTTCTGAAAAGAATCTATCACACTTTTCGGAAAATACAGTTGAATTTTTATGGACACATTAATCAGAATGAACAATAACAGACTAACTAAAATAATTCTCAACCTGGCCCTTTCATTAAAAACCAAGAACTGCTGATTTCGTGAAATTGAAACAGATCTCCAGGAAATCAACATCCCAGAATACACTGTACGGGACATATGTAAATTCAGAACCAAAATCGACAATCACCAATTTGGAGACAAACCCAACACCAGAGCCGCTATAACTTGGACAGAAGAACGAAGGAAGAAGCTTAGTGAGAGAATGAAGAGATTTTGGGAGGGAAAGAAGGCCAACACATCAGCTCCTGAGTAGGGCCTAACGATGTAAAAAATAATAATAATACGGATTAACAAAATGGAAATGGCGTACCATTTAACCAAATACATTTACAATACACGATCAATGTCCTTCAAGGCCAAACTGAGGCACTTCGTTACCGTTATTCTCCCGGAGGCGTTATATGCATCAGAATGCCTGGTGATGAATAAGAAAGGCCTGGCAGAACAACTCAAAGCCAAAGAGAGGAAGATTCTGAGAAAGATCTTGGGCCCGGTCAAGGAACGAGGAGAGTATAGAAGACGACACAACGATGAACTCTATCTACATGTGGAGAAAATAACGGACACCATTCGCAAAAGAAGGCTCTCCTTTTATGGCCATTTAACACGAATGAACTCCGGACGATTGTCCAATCGAATATGTACCTCCTTTGTGGGAAAGAAAACCAAAGGGATCTGGTTTACAGAGGTGGAAAAAGACATACAAGAACTGGGGATATCACATGAGGACATCTTGAAACGTGACTCTTTCAAGAAGAAACTCGGGGAGATACAGAGTTTTCAGCCAAAACCTATATTGAAAACCGGCAAGAAGTGGACCGAAGAACGAAGGGAAGCTCACTGAAGAAGAATGCGCGAATACAAGGCCAATGTGAAAGAACGAGGGGAAAGGCAGTTGAAATTACTTGGTCCATAGACGACCGAAATGATTTAAAAATATATAATAATAACACATCCATGTTTTGATATTCCTCAGTGTAGTTCAGGAATATGCTAACATTGATTTCTTGCTGTGATAGGTTTAGAAGACAAGGGTGTCTTCTATTTTTCTGTCATGAGGATGTTTTGTTGTTTTCTTGAGTGACGCGGAAATGAATAATAGTTGTTGTCATAAACCGTACTCTATGCCCTCATCAACAAGGGGAAACGTGAGTTAGTCACTAATGTTTAGTAGAAACATCAATGTTTTCATACAGAAAGCGCACTTTTAATAGAAATGTACCTCACACGTACCGACATTACTGTTAAGTTGCTAGGGGAGCCAAGTCCCTATGTTATTGATATTTTATCACGCACTCGCACACTAATTAAGTCCCCAGAGAAGTAATTAGTCCACAATAACCAGGTACATAACCCAGTTAGGTCGATCAGTTTACACACACACTGCAATTGAATTAGAACCATAATCACACCACACGTCTCTTTCACCTCTGTGTATTCTGACAAATGAAACCATTTCAACTTTACTTCTATACTAGAAAGTTAGTTATTGTTGCTCTAAGGGGCGGAACAGCGAGGTCATCTTCACCTCGAAACAAAGATACAAATTTGAAGAATTTATAAGTCAACTAAAAAGGGATGTGTTTCAACTAGGAAGCTAATGTTTATCATTTCTCTACAACAAATTTTAAACGTGTAGGTGAAAAAAGAACTTGATCAAAATTACTCTATTGTAGTTATCAGAAATATTCTCCACGCAGCCACTGCTCGTGCTCACCATTTTGAGTACCGGTAACTAATTAACCCTTTATAGGGAAGAATATTATTAAATATACTTTATTTGTATTTATTTAAATTTAATTTTAATTATCTTAGCCTAATTGTAATTAAGTTATAACTAATTTTGTTTTTTGTTTTCTTCAACATTTTAATGTGCATATACATTTTAATCATAGTTATATTTTTTATAATCTTAAAATAAAGATTATAAAAATATTATTATTATTTTAATTTTATAGGCTTATATTTTTAAAATTTTTGAAATCATTTTTAATAAAATTCAATTTTTATCATAGTTTATTTTTTATTAGCCTATTTTCAATTTTGAAAAAATAGGCTTATGAGATCACCTTTTGTCCGTGTGTGTGTGCGTGTGTGTGTGTGTGTGTGTGTGTGTGATTCGTGTGTGTGTCCCCCCCCTAATAAAATCGAAACGGCTGGAGCGGTTTCAATGAAACTCGGGAAGTTCATAGCACTATTCCCGGCGACCTCGACCGTGCCCTTCAAATTTTGTTACGTCTCACCAATCCAACATGGCGGCTGTGCGAAATATTTCACTAGCATTCAATATCTCCGAAACTATTACCGATATCGCCCTGAAATTGTGTACGGTGATAAAGGGCACTACTAGAAGTTCACCTATGAGACTTTCAAAAACCTGGTGACTACAAAACCAACATGGCGGCCAAGCGAAGTTGAGACATTTAAATAGACTTTTCTCGCGATTTAACTATCTAAATGTAATGAAACTTGGTGCAGCAAATGTTTATACACATTGTAATGCACTGGAGTCTAATTTAGTTCAATTGTTTACATAACATCAAAATGGCGGCTGTGCGAAATATTTCACTGACATTCTATATCTCCGAAACTATTACAGATATCACCCTGAAATTTTGTACGGTGATAAAGGATACTGATACAGGTATACCTATGTATATTTCATAAACCTGTAAAGTACGAAACGAACATGGCGACCAAGCGAATTTAAAATATTTTAATAGATTTTTCTCGTGATTTAACTCTCTGAGCGCAGTGAAATGTGCTACAGTAATTGATTTTGCAGATTGTAATGCACTGCCATCTAATTTAATTCAATTGCTTACATAACCTCAAGATGGCGGCTGTGCGAATTTTTAAAATTAAGTTTTAATTTCTTGTGTCGTAATCATGCGATCGAAGTGAAAGTTTGAATAATGAACCTAGGCAATAATTGTCCTTGAATGGTACATAACTCTATGGCCTATACACATAACACTCCTAAATGGTGAGCTCCGGAAATATTTAGACGGTTCTCAATATCTATGAATCTTTTACAGCAACCAAACTGAATTTGTTTATGTTCATAGAGACTATGAACATATGTTCACCTATAGGACTTTCAGGAACCTGGTGAGCACAAATCCAACATGGCGGCGACGCGAAGTATAAATATTTAAATGGACGTTTCTCGAGAATTAACTATCCGAGTGCCGTGAAACGTTGCACGTTAAATGCTTATACAAATGTTGATCCACTGGCATCTAATTTATTTCAATGGTTTGCATTATCACAAGATGGCTGCTGTGCGAAATTTTAAAATCTCGTTTTTACTTCTTGTTGTCTAATCATGCGATTGAAGTTTGAATACCACACGTACACAATAATCTTAATGTAATAGTACAAAAATAAAAATCCAACCTGGCGACAATCTGAAATATTTAGACGGTTCTCAATATCTACGAATCTGTTACAGCAATTAAACTGAAATTTTGTATGTTGATTGTGGCAGTTAACATAAGTAGGATATATGAAAATAGGCTGTATAGTTCTTCACGGAACTACTTGTTTTTTTATGTAATTGTTTTTATTTTTAAAAATTTCAGCAACTTAGGTCAAGGATATAAAGAAATATTATTTTTGATTTCATAAATATTAACATTTCCAAAACCAATTCCTTGATATATGACTAAAAGTTTGAACCATCAGCAACGTTGACAATATAGCAGGTGGTTAATATACAGACCACTAACCTATAAAGGGTTAATGTGTTAAACTGTTTTTAATGAAAACTTAACACAGTTCATAAATGCATTCTTTTCAAGGAAAGGTTAGGTAAATTCAATGCCAGACAAGTGAATAACTATTAAACACAATGTGTACATTAATTTACACTGTATTTACTTCTGTTTTTCAACAGTCTTTTGTAAGCAAATGATACTTGGGGCATGGTTTTGCTGTATAATTCACAGAGGTAGTCGTTCTCTGGCTCGTGATAGGAGGGCTGTTCTTCTTTTCAAGTTCCGATGGACTGTATGAAAACAACAGATTGACATACCAAACTGATTTTACTACCAAATGTTTGCTTGTTTTATTCTTATGTCTCAACATAATCGCCAACACGATTGAATCATTTGTCGTATCGTTACACCAGCTTTCCAATGCCCTCGGCAAAACATTCTTCCGCCACTGAGATGGGTAAGTGTGCACAGTCTCCTGAAGTATTTCCTTTTTGGCGAGGCGTTGCCGCCCAACTATAGCTTCAATTCTCGTGAATGGTGAAAATGATTTAGTGCTGCTTTGGACTAAACAGCAGATGGTCCAAAATTTTACACTTGAATTCATTGAAAATGTCTATCGTAACGTTGGCACAGTGTGGTCATGTATGATTTCCACCTTTTCGAGAATTGAAGGTATGGTTGGGCGGCAACGCCTCGCCAAAAAGAAAACACTTAAGGAGACTCTCCAGACGTACCCACCTCAGTGGAGGCAGAATATTTTGCCGACGGCATTGGAAAGCTGGTAATAATAATAATATCGTATGGCCTCGGGTGCCTGGTGCAAGCTTTGCTATTTGACACCCAGAGGGTAGCTTGCATGTCGAATTTCGTAGTTCCTTGACTATGAAAGTCAAGGAGGTTAGATGTTAGATATCTAATCTCCTTGAACACAATAGAGCTTTCTAGTAGAGAAATGAGGAACTTTGTGCTGGCGGAAACTCCCGAGATTAATTTTGCCATTATGAACTCGGCCTACTGAATTCAAATGGGTTCTTTGACATGCCAACATCGTATGACATGCGTATCGTATTTTTGCCGCCTTTCAAAAATCACTTACCACGGTCAGGGGCGAACCTGCAATCTTGGGGTTAGTAAACCGACACGCTATCCACTCACCCACCGTGGCAAGCTGGTGTAACGATACGACAAATGTTTCAATCTTTTTGGCGATTATGTTTAGGCGAAAGAATAGAACAAGCAAACATTTAGTAGTGAAATCAGTTTGGTATGTCAATCTGTTGTTTTTATACAGTGCATCGGAACTTGAAAAAAAAAGCCCTCGTATGTATGTTTTGTTCCCATGGAAGAAAAGGATGGCGAATCTTGTATACAGATGGAAAAGCTCTTCCAGGATTCTGTGTCCATTATTTGTCTCGGGACTTCGTTGGCTTTGTTCTGTCCCCCCTCGATAATGGTTTTGTTTGCTTGCGTTTCAGGTGATGCGAAGCAGATTTGTATGTCTTCTATGAAGAATGACTGTTGTGCTATTATACAGGGTGTCGGAAAATAAGAGGTAGAAAATCAAACCATGCATGGGAGTGGGTCTGGGAAGCAATATGAGTTAAGAAACCTGAAGGTGCAAACAAACCGTTAAGCCCATGTGAGCACTTGTAATTACGAGGAAATTTGGCAACGTCACGCAATGAGCAGCATCGAGTGCGGCGTCTGCACTCTTGTGTGTTTCAAGCTGAGCAGCTGACCTGTGGTTCTCGTCTTACAAAACGAACATGGTGGCCAAGCGAAGTTGAAACATTTAAATAAAAGTTTCTCGCGATATAGCCATCCAAGCGCAGTGAAACATTTTACAGCAAATGTTTATACACATTGTAAATCAGTGACATTTAATTTTGTTCAATTGTTTACATAACTTCAAGATGGCCGCTGTGCGAAATTTTAAAATTAGTTTTTATCTCTTGTGTCCTGATCATGCGATCAAAGTAAACGTTTGATTAATGAACCTACGAAATAATCGTCATCTAATAGTACATAACTCTATGGCCAACTTATATAAAAATCCAAGAGGGCGACAATCCGAAATATTTAGACGGTTCTCAATATCTACTAATCTATGGCAGCAATCAAACTGAAATTTTGTATGTTGATCGAGGCAATTAACATAGTAAGTAGGATATATGGCAATAGGCTATTACGTTTTTCACGGAACTACTTGTTAACAGTTGAGTTCATTTCACTGCCTCAATCGACGAACGGTACCAGTCTTTCTACTAATGGAAGGAAAACTGAACACTTTAAGGAGAGGTACTGCTGTCTCGAATGACAAAAAGAGACCAACAAATGTTCAAAAGTTCCCAAATTGATTATCTAAAAGTTGAACCATTTTAATAGGATCAATGAAACACCCCATTGTTCTGTTTTATTTTAATGTGATGATTCTACTCCTTTGTAAGCGTGAGAATTCTTTCATATGTGTACCTATTTATGTCTTGGTGTTTTTCTTCTTCATACATGTATATGAAAATTTCTGTCCCTTTTCTAATGAATGGGTCGTGATTTTATAACTTATCTTAGCTACGTTGATTGCAGTCGTTTTCTGCGTGTTTACAGTATCTCATATTTATGCAATTACGTCATACTTGCAATTAGTTATTGGGATTTTATAATTCCTTATAATATACATTAGAAAAGAGACAGACGTTACCATACATGAGAGGGGAAACATCAAGATGCAAATAAGTACACAGATTAAAGAATTCTCACGCTTACAAAGGCGTGGAATCGTCACATTCAAATAAAATAGAACATAGGGGTGTTTTATTGTTCTCATAAGAATGGCTCAAAGTGTAAATTGTAATATAGTTCTTAGCATATCTTGTCGAATACTTTGGAAACAGATTACAGTATACTGTATTTCTAGCAACGGTGAATTAGTTTACGATACGTCAAAACGATGCTTTCAGTATAAAACGTAATTCAACTATTGGGAGCGGCAACATACTTCTTGAGAAATAATGCCGGACATTTTCAAGAAAATAGAAGTGTCTACGGTACTTGAATAAAGTGATTGAAAACCAGGATATGTCCGGCAAAATACTGTAATAAGTCACACAAATATTCAGTCAATTGTACATTTTCTCACCAACCAAACATTACTGCACTTATTACGACAAAAATACTTCTCAATATAGATTATACTAACTACTGAAAAATATCCGCTATAGATGCAGTGTAAAAATATCGAGTATTAATGCTAAAATGTATCTAATATAACTAAGAGCAAGTTATACGACTGTTCGATGCACAAATATACAGAAGTTTCAGTCGTCAAAACAAATACATCTTTCTACAAACTAAGTCAGAGAACAACCTGAAACAAAGAATCATCTGTACGTGAAAATGAAAAAAAGAAAACGTTTCTATGTGATGTTTGAAATCCTAGAAATCACAATCCTGCCAATAGATCCATAATTACGTAGATAGTTGATTCTGCACAGACAATTCATCTAAGATATTTCTAATAATTCTTGCAAGGACTAATTTTCTTGCAAACCATACGAACTGCATTAATGCTTAAGTACTTACCAAGAATACGTAGGCTCTTGCAATTATATAATTGAATTCTAATATTAGGAGCTATATCGAAAATTCTATTAAGGTAATTCTATTAAGGTAACTACTGATCTATATGAATTACTTCTGAACGTCTATCTAGTCGTCATCATTACTAAATCCTCTACTAATGTTTCATGAATTTTTTCTTATTTGTACGAAACAACACATTTTGCGTCGTGTTTATTGTGCCTGTAGATTACAAAAAAAAATCAGCCTTCTGTCTTTATATTGGTTTGAAGCATCCCTCCAAGTTCCGCTATGCTGAGCTAATAGTTTCATCTCCACATAGCTATCACACTCTACAACTGAGGCAATCTGTTTAGCATTTTCTAACCTTAGTTTACCCCTACAGTTCTTGTTCTCAACCCCATTTTCCATAACTAAGTTTGCTATTCCTGGGTGTCAGAAAATGTACCCTACCAACGTATCCTCCTTTTCTCCCTTCTCCGACTTAACGTAATACCTCTTAATTTGTTAGGCTCTCTACCCATCAGATAATCAGTCTCCTGTAACACTGCGTTTCAAATGCTTCTATTCTCCTCTTTACCAAATTTCACTTCCAATCAGTGATGATTTTATAACTCCTAAATCTATATTTGATGTCAACAGATTTTTTTCAGTAAATGATCTCTCATTGCCTATGCTAACCTAATTTTTATATCCTCTTTATATCGTCCATCACTACTTATAATACTTCCCAAGTAGTAGAAATCTCTTAATTCCGTCAGCTTTACACCTCCCAATTCGATGTCAATAGAGGTTCCTGATTTATTTTGACTGCATTCCATTAATTCTGTCTCAAAATTTCCATATTTATTCGAAAATTAGATATACATTTTTATCTGGTAATAGTCAATATGTATCAATTTGTATCTGGGAATAGTCAATCTAAATCAATTTGTATCTGGGAATAGTCAATCTATATCTATTTGCATCTGGGAACAGTCAATTTATATCAATTTGTATCTGGGAATAGTCAATTTATATCAATTTGTATCTGGGAAGAGTCAATCTGTATAAATTTGTATCTGGGAAGAGTCAATTTATATAAATTTGTATCTGGTACTCCCAAAGCCACAAAAGTTATTTTTTCCAGATAATTAAACACCCCTAAAATCAAATTTAGTCCCTCATTTTGGAAAAACAGTGAAATGTTATAATTACAAAGTTTGAGAACAAAGAGAAACAAATTTTGAGCACAATGTTTTACAGAAGAAAATCTGGTGAATGCTTTGTTGGTTTTAGGCACAAGAAACACGAGACATACATTCATTAATCTTGTTATATGATTGTATATAATGGACAGAATATGTCACGAATCTAAGATGGTATAAACTATTCTACACTAAAACGCTAATCTTTTTTTAAAATCAACAGCTCACTATTGTCATAAATCTCTAAATATATTAAGTTTTCTCCTATACTTCTAAAGTATAAATACAGAATATATCAAGTCCTAAAGAGAATACGCTAAAGTATGCTCTACTTTTTTCGATCATGTCAAAGTAATACCTTTGTATGGATTTGTAGTTATGAAATCTTCTTTGGTATTCACTTGGTTTATAATGTAGATTCACTGTATGGGAAGAAAGAAGAAACAATGATGGAAAAAGTTGTAATCAATTCGAAACAGAAGTATTTCAAATAAAGAATGATTTCCCAGATGCTGAAAAGCAATCTTAAACTAAAATAACTTTACGATGGAAATTGACATAATGACCCAATCTTGACATAGCATTTACCATAAGGATTGTAAAGATCTGTCGAGATACTCAGATGTATTGTATATTCATAGACTACTAGCTACATGGATACGTTATCATCAAATATCACTAATCTTTGTTCAAAATGTCCTTTTTGTTTACATGCACACAAACCTTAAAACTCCGTATATTGATTTAGAACTTCTCGATGTGTTTTTTTTTTCGTTTTGTTTGTTTAGGGTTAGCGTACGCCTTCATTTATGAAGGCATGTCCACAATGTGAATTTCGAATTAGCTTTCCGCATGTATTTTAATATGGATAATATCCAATTATTTTATATTTCAGGGTTGGGGGTATCTCTGTGATAAGCATAGACAAAAATCTGACACGGATATACGGTAGTTACTATGGTAACAAGTGTTCTATCAATGAATAATTATTATGAAACACAATGTGTACAGGGATTAAAAAAGCGAAAATATTCACCATTTTAGGAAAATGTGAGAAATTGCCGCATTGTTTAATTGCTCCTCCAATAATTACAAATTTTATTCAAACTAGTACATGTTTCGTCCAACAAAGGAACCTTCTTCAGCAAATTACTCTATAATCAAATCTAAGAAACTAATCTAATAAATTAACTAAAATATATACAGGATGAAATTGGAAAAATAACGAATAAGAACGATGAAAATATAGACTAACCTAAGAAATTTTTGCAACAAAAATATTTAAAATCTAATGGATAAGTATTTTTGAAAAATGTAAAATAATGGAATCAATTTGAAATAAAACAAGTAGTTCCGTGAAGAACTATACAGCCTATTTTCATATATCTTACTTATGTTAACTGCCACTATCAACATACAAAATTTCAGTTTGATTGCTGTAATAGATTCATAGATATTGAGAACCGACAAAATATTTCGGATGGTCGCCATGTTGGATTTTAAATATGTAGGTCCTAGAGTTATGTACTGTTACATGAAGATTATTGTGTGAGTGTAGCGTTCAAACTTCAATCGCATGATTAGGACGCAAAAAGTAGCAAGGAGATTTTAAAATTTCGCACAGCAGCCATCTTGTGGTTATGGAAACAATTGAAATAAATTAGATGCCAGTGGTTTAATATTCGTATAAGGATTTACTGTACCAAGTTGCACTGCACTCGGATGGTTAAATTGCGAGAAACGTCCATGTGAATATTTATACTTCGCGTCGCCGCCATGTTGGATTTGTGATCACCAGGTTATTTAAAGTCCTATAGGTGAACTTAAGTTCATAGCCCCTATGAACATAAAAAAATCAGTTTGATTGCTATAATAGATTCGTAGATATTCAGAGCCGTCTAAATATTTCGGATGGTCGCCATGTTGGATTGTTAAATGTATAGGCCATCGAGTCATGTACCAATAAAGGAAAATTATTGCTAGGTTCATTATTCAAACTTTCACTTCGATCGCATGATTACGACACAAGAAATAAAAACTTAATTTTAAAATTCGCACAGCCACCATCTTGAGGTTATGTAAACGATTGAACTAAATTAGATACCAGTGCATTACAAAGTGTATAAACATTTCCTGTACCAGATTTCATTGCGTTTGGAACATTAAATCGCGAGAAAGTTTGATTTAAAATTTTCAAATTCGCTTGGCCGCCATGTTCGTTTTGTAGTTAACCGGTTTTTGAAAGTCTTATATAAGAACATCCAGTAGTGCCCTTTATCTCCATACAAAATTTCAGGGTGATACCGCTAATATTTTCAGAGATATCGAATTCCGGGGATTTATTTCGCACAGCCGCCATTTTGTGGTTATGTAAACAATTGAACGAAGTTAGATGTCGGTGCATTACAATGTGTATAAACATACACTGTACCAAGTTTTATTGCGTTTGGTTGGTTAGATCGCGAGAAACGTCTATTTAAAAGTCGTAAATTCGCGTAGCCGCCATGTTGGTTTTGTAGTTACCAGTTTTTCATAAGTCACATAGGTGATGTTCTAGTAGTTCCCTTTATCACCGTGCAAAATTCCAGGGTGATATCGGTAATAGTTTCGGAGATATTGAATGCTGGTGAAATATTTCGCATAGCCGCCATGTTGGATTGGTGAGACGTAACAAAATTGGAATGGCACGGTCGGGGTTGCCCGGAATAGTGCTTTGAACCTAACGAGTTTCATTGAAATCGCTCCAGACGTTTAAAAGTTATTAGGGGGACACACACACACACCTCACACACACACCTCACACACACACACACACACACAAGCACACACATACGAGAAAAGGTGATCTCATAAGCCTATTTTTTCAAAATTGAAAATAGGCTAATAAAATGGATATTCTTACAAATAATTTGGTTAAATATATGTAAGGATATCAATTGTTTTTCCAGTTTCTTCATTTCATCCTGTATATACGAGGCACGTCCAGAAAGTAAGCTCCGTTTGGTAATAAAATTGAATTGTGTACAGATACAGAAAAATTATTTATTGCACAACATTCTACACCTCATAAACTACTTTTCCACATAACTGCCGAAATTTTGCAGGCATTTGTCATAGCGTGGCTTAACTTTTTGGATACCTTCTTCATAGAAGTTTGCCGCCGACCCGTAAACGATAGTGAAGACTCCCCTGTAAGATATACTACTGTTTGGCCATCACTGTTAGGCAAATTGCGTATGTGGTCAGGAGAACTCCTAAACATACGCAGTTCTCCTGGTAAGCACGCAATTTGCCTAACAGTAGTGACCAAACAGTAGGATATCTTAAGGGGAGTCTTCACTCTCGTTTACGGGTCGGCGGCAAACTTCTATGAAGAGGTATCCAAAAACTTGTGCCACGCTATGACAAATGCCTGCAAAAGTTCGGCAGTTATGTGAAAAGGTAGTTTAAGAGGTGTAGAATGTTGTGCAATAAATATTTTTTCTGTATCTGTACACAATTTAATTTAATTACCAAACGGAGCTTACTTTCTGGACGTGCCTCGTATTTTAGTTAATTTCATTTTTCAACAGGAATCGAAATTGGGGCCTCTGGGTGAGGGGCAGATGCAACACCATGGGGCCGGCTCCAAATTCTAGCGTAAATTACAAATATAAGGCGTGATCAAAACACTTCAAGACCTTCTATAAGGGACACAAGGCGTAATAATCGCATGGGGAGAGATCAGGGCTATAGATTGGGGCCTCCAGTCTCTCCCACTTGAGTTAGCGTATCTATTGCGTTTGGACCATTGCAGTATGGGGACGTGCGTTATCATAAAGCAGCACCCCTTGTCGCAGTTTTCCTGGACGTTTCACCTTAATTGCACGCTGTAATTTATCCAGTGTTGGCCAGTACCGTTCCCCAGTGATGGAGAAACCAGGTTCGTTGAAATCAATAAGCAATGGGCCCAGTAATAAAGAGAACAGGTAGGCATCACCTTTCCAGTTGATGGTTGGCGGAGGGGCGATGGATGACACCAGCTTTCATCACCTGTAACAATACGCTCTAAGATCGTGTTGCCTTCAACATTGAAACGCACGCAAACAGCCAGCCGGAGTACTTTCCTTCGGCATTGAACGCATGGGGTATCGCTGCAGCCACGCTTCCAAAAGGAAACTTTTTGATCACCCCTTATTCACAGTTTTTTTTGTGGTGTGGCCTCCTAAGAGGCCGAGTGCAGGTCTTTCTAGTCGACGCCAGTAGGCGACCTGCGCGTCGGGCTGAGAGATGGAATGGATGAAGATCAATGAAACTGGGCAAGGATGTGGAAGGAAGCGGCCATTGCCTGTCAGAAAGTACCGTCCCAGCATTTACCTGGTGTTGAAAATGGGAAACCACGGAAAACCATTTCAAGGACGGCCGGCGGTGGGGCTCGAACCCACGCGTCTACCGAGTCAGCAGAGAGCTTGGCCCCATGACCTAACGCTGCGCTTTAGCGAGCATAGCCACTGCTGTCGGTATTCACAAGTTATCAGTGTATCATTCATTTGAAAAACCATTACACAGGGGCCCTTGTCGCATGGATGTAGTTTGAAAACAATGATTCATTGAGGTGCGTGTCTTAGCGTGGGATGATAAAGAGGATAGGTCAATGATCCTTAAATTGGGTCTGTGCTGATAGAAAACAAACGGTTATCCTTCGTGTGCATCGATTTCTGTTTTCCTGGTGTGATGACAATTCAACAGGCTTCATCAATAAGCAAGTCCCAAGAAAAGAGTTCCTGTTGCTTTGTTGCTCCTGTCATCAAGTGTCTTACAGCTCATTATAGAGTAATGGGCCGGTCTATTGGAGGGAGTTCGCCACGGTTTGTTGTACTTTCAATATACGGTACTGTACCTCACGCGAGGCCGACAAATAGAATAAACTACCACACGCCCACGCCAAACAGGCAGCCAATAATATAGAGATTAATGTAATCCTTTTGATGCGAAGCTGTTATGACTGGTTATTTCAAAAATAAGGATTGTTAGAGTAGGAACATGGCTGCGTTTTATTGCCATATAAAACATATAGACAAAGAGAATATTCAGAGATAACACTCATCAAGTTGCTGACCAGTTCCATTCAAATTGTTCTATCGTACGAGTAGATAGTACAGTGAGTCTCTCTCACGACTCGGCCGGCCGGCGCGCCCAGCTTATCTGTCTCCCGTTGACTCATCACTCCACGCTCGGCATAACATAGCACTTTGCTAACGTTATCCGTGCATGACATGAGAAAACAATTAAAATCAATAAAATGACAGGAGATCATCTAAATGTTCTTCTCCTACATCCACATATTTCCGGCATCGTCTTAGGAAACTCCAGTTCACACACATATGTTCGTCTTTCGTAATTGAGGCAATTTCTCTCCGGATATGTTAATATTTTTCTCGGACGAAGCATGGTTCCATTTGCATGGGTATGGTTCGACGATGAAGAATAACAGATATTGGCGGAGAGAAACCCCCATCGCATATACGAAATTCCTCTACATAACGAATGGGTCGGAGTATGGTGCGCAGTGAATGGATACATTATTATAGGGCCTATCCTTTTTAAGGCACAATTAATGCACAAAGGTACAAGGATAATATACTCAAACCATTTTCTTACGAACTGACTGACACTAAGTCTCGAAATGGATATATTCAGCAAGACTCTGCCACCGCGCATGCAGCTCATGACACATTCAAGTTAATTGAGGAAATTTTTGAATACCGTGTAATTAGAACGGGCTTATGGCTGTCATGGTCCCCATATTTAACTGTTTGTGACTTTTATGTATATGGGTGCTTAAAGAATAAAGTGTATGCGAGAAACACTCACACGTTGGGCGAACTGAAAGAACATATCCGGAGAGATATAAAGCCTCAATTACAGAAGACGAACTTATGCGTGTGAATCGGAGTTTCCTAAGACGATGCCGGAAATGTGTCGATATAATATCGTATGGCCTCGGGTGCCTGGTGCAAGCTTTGTTAATTGACACCCAGTGGGTAGCTTGCATGTCGAATTTCGTCGTTCCCTTGAACGCTATGAAAGTCAAGGAGGTTAGATATCTAAACTCCTTGACATTACAGCGCTTTCAAGTAGAGAATGGAGGAACTTCGTGTTGGCGGAAAATCCTGAGATTAATTTTGCCATTGAACACGGCCAACTGAATTCAAATGGGTTCTTTAACATGCCAACAACGTATGACATGAGTGTCGTGATTTTTGTCGCTTTTCAAAAATCACTTACCATGGTCAGGAGCGAACCTGCAATCTTGGGGTTGGTAGTCCGACACTATAACCACTCACCCACCGTGGCAAGCAATGTGTCGATGTAGGAGGAGAACATTGAGAAAATCTCCTGTCATAAGGTAGTAGCAGCTTATTTTATTAATTTTAATTGTTATCTCATGTCATGCACGGATAACGTTAGCGAAGTGCTATGTTATGTCGAACGGGGAGTGATGAGTCAACGGGAGATAGATAAGCTGGGCGCGCCGGCCGGCCGAGTCGTGAGAGAGACTCTCTGTATAAGGGTGTCACATAAGTAATGGCGTTTGATGATTTATAAGATTGAAACAATTCTAAATCATACTCCTAGTTGGGCTACCAATGAAATAAATCTGAATCATATTTCTTCTACTTCTTCTAAAATTATAAGCGTATCATCATTCTCATAATAATCTCCGGGGTGTATCTAGCGTTGGACACGTAAGGAATATAAGAAAAACAATGCCTTTATTACCTTTCTTTATGTACATGTAGGCCAGCTTCCATTTACCTGAATCTCTTGTACATTGTCTAACACTATAAGCAGGATTCCACTGCCTGCATCTTTTGTACTATAACACCAATCTCCAGACCAGAGAGACCAATTCCCACATCAATTTTTATAAATGGACAGCTACCATTTTTCCCTGGCATCAATGAATACAACATTTCCATTCGCATACCAACTAGGCCTAGGTTCGTACAGCATATGGCAGCATCCATTTTTAGCCTATTTTCAATTTTGAAAAAATAGGCTTATGAGATCACCTTTTGTCCGTGTGTGTGTGCGTGTGTGTGTGTGTGTGTGTGTGTGAGGTGTGTGTGTGTGTCCCCCTAATAAAATCTAAACGGCTGGAGCGATTTCAATGAAACTCGGTAAGTTCATAGCTCTATTCCCGGCGACCTCGACCGTGCCCTTCAAATTTTGTTACTTATCACCAATCCAACATGGCGGCTGTGCGAAATATTTCACTAGCATTCAATATCTCCGAAACTATTACCGATATCGCCCTGAAATTGTGGACGGTGATAAAGGGCACCACTAGAAGTTCGCCTATGTGACGTTCAAAAACCTGGTGACTACAAAACCAACATGGCGGTCAAGCGAAGTTGAGACTTTTAAATAGACTTTTCTCGCGATTTAACTATCCAAACGTAATGAAACTTGGTACAGCAAATGTTTATACACATTATAATGTACTGGAGTCTAATTTAGTTCAATTGTTTACATAACCTCAAAATGGCGGCTGTGCGAAATATTTCACTGACATTCTATATCTCCGAAACTATTACAGATATCACCCTGCAATTTTGTACGGTGATAAAGGGTACTGATACAAGTTTACCTATGTAACTTATATTTCATAAACCTGTTAAGTACAAAACGAACATGGCGACCAAGCGAATTTGAAATATTTTAATATTCTCGTGATTTAACTCTCTGAGCGCAGTGAAATGTGGTACAGTAAATGATTTTGCAGATTGTAATGCACTGCCATCTAATTTAATTCAATTGTTTACATAACCTCAAGATGGCGGCTGTGCGAAATTTTAAAATCAAGTTTTTATTTCTTGTGTCGTAATCATGCGATCGAAGTGAAAGTTTGAATAATGAACCTAGGCAATAATTGTCCTTGAATGGTACATAACTCTATGGCCTATACATATAATAATCCTAAATGGCGAGCTTCCGAAATATTTAGACGGTTCTCCATATCTATGAATCTTTTACAGCAACCAAACTGATTTTTTTTGTTTGTTCATAGAGACTGTGAACATATGTTCACCTATAGGACTTTCAGTAACCTGGTGAGCACAAATCCAACATGGCAGCGACGCGAAGTATAAATATTTAAATGGACGTTTCTCGCGAATTAACTTTCCGAGTGCCGTGAAACGTTGCTCATTAAATGCTTATACAAATGTTGATCCACTGGCATCTAATTTATTTCAATTGTTTGCATAATCACAAGATGGCTGCTGTGCGTAATTTTAAAATCTCGTTTTTACTTCTTGTGTTCTAATCATGCGATTGAAGTTTCAATACCACACGTACACAATAATCTTAATGTAATAGTACAAAAATAAAAATCCATCCTGGCGACCATATGAAATATTTAAACGGTTCTCAATATCTACGAATCTGTTACAGCAATTAAACTGAAATTTTGTATGCTGATAGAGGCAATTAACATGAGCAGGATATATGAAAATAGGCTGTATAGTTCTTCACAGAACTACTTGTTTCTCAAAACCTCACTAAAAAGCTCATCCCCAAGGCAACCATGCCATGTCAAGGAATCTTGACCTCAACAGGTCAAAGCCACCTGCCACCCACAGATGGAAGAACACAAAGGATCTCTGTGCCACAACACATAAGACTCTCCATGGTCCCCCATCAACAGGCTGGTAAACGGATAAAAAAAATTGAAAGAAACAAGGAGCCTCTGTAACCCACAAATGTTAGGTTACAAGATAGAATTGATTTTGTTTGGTTCGCCAATCCTATTTACTGGAGACCACGACTAGAATTGCGTGTAATGAGAGAATGTATCAGTCATCAGTAATTTGTTGACTTACAATCACAAATGGAACGACCAAAGTTGGAGGTTAGGGTCCTTCTAAAACACTACTGGAAACAATATTACAAATCTGCTGCCTTGGCTCGAAGAATATGTGAAGTGGAAGGAGAAGGTGTCATCAGTGAACGTGTGGCACAACGATAGTTCCAACGTTTCAACACTGGAGAAGAAAACACTACAGATTTGCCGCGTTCCCTGGAAGACCTAAACTATGGAATATTGAGAATACACGCAGAGATTTGGAAGAAAATCCGCAAAGAAGTACTCGTTGGCTGTCAGAGGAACTTGGTGCATCAAAAAGACCATACATCGCCAGATAAAGAAACTTGAAAAACCAAACAGAAGCTGTAGATCTGTACCTCATGAATTGGCCCCTGAACAGGCTCAACGTAGAGTGTATATCTGTCGTCAGCTTATCGGTAACCCGATGGATTTATCAGAATAATTGTCACATGTGATGAAAATAGCTCTATTACCGCAACGCTGACGCCTCGAAACAGTGGTTCAGTCCCCATCAACCTACCAAAGTCATCGTTAAAAAGGATCGGTTCGGCCCCAAAGTGATGTTGTGTGTTTGGTGGAATTTTGAAGAAGTGGTTCACTGCGATTTTGTACCAAACAGGCGTGTAGTCAATGCGGATCTTTATTCTCAACAACTGGAACGAGTTAATGACATCTTGAGACGGTGATACCGAGCATTAGTTAACCAAAATAGAGTTCTCTTGCAGCAGGACAATGCTAGACCTCATACTGCATGGAACAACGATGACAAAATTTAAGGAATTGGGAGGCGTCGAAGTTCTACCACATACAGCATACCTTGATCTAATTTGCGCCATCAGATAACCATTCCAAATATGCATGGTTTATTTCCTGCGTGTAAGAAATTTCGAAATCATTGAAGCTGTGGAAGTAACCGACAGTAGTGGCTAAAGCGCAGCATTAGGTCATGGGGCCAAGCTCTCTGCTGACTTGGTAGACGCGTAGGTTCGAGCCCCACCGTCGGCCGTCCTTGAAAGGGATTTCCGTGGTTTCCCATTTCCTACGCCAGGCAAATGCTGGGACGGTGCCTTCTGACAGGCCACGGCCGCTTCCTTCCACATCCTTGCCCAGTTTCATTCACCATCATTCATTTCATCTCTCATTAACTCCTCTCCTGAGGTTGGCGTCAGGAAGGGCATCCGGCCGTAAAAACCATCGCCACAAAGACTTCTATCGCATCTCATCCCCGACCCCGTTCGAAAACGGGAATAATAAGGGGTAGACATACATTGAAGCTGTGGAAGTGGGTCTCGCGAAATTCTTCGCATCAAAACCAGAGACTGGTACCGTCGTGGGATAAGAAACCTCACTGAAAGATGGCTCAAGACCATAGAATATGATGGTCTCTACTTAGAAGAATTTCTTGTCTGAAAACTTTCTCAAATAAAATTTTCTTGAAAAAGCGACATTACTTATAAGAAACCTCCTGTATAATACACCCATGCCTATATTAGATTTGTTTCTATTAATTCATTAGAACAAGCTCGAATCAGAACATATCAGGAATAACGACGATCACACGAAAGTCAGATACTAGATCCTGTTTTAACTTATGCTTCAACAGTTCATAGAGACGCGGTTTTAAGGAAGAAAATAACCTCTATGAAGTGGGTTAATACAACGTTGTCAAGATTTTAATCAAACGTAACATCACAAATAAGATTGAAGATGAATTGGCATCATATTATTTTAGGCCACAGTATATGGAGAACAAACATATAAGACTTGCACTAAAACAAACCAACGAAAACCATATGTCATATCGGATGAAGAAGGGGGCCAGGTCAGTCAGAATGAAGAGGTTTAGGGAGAGGGGAACATGATTATTAGGTTACTTAAATGTATTTGCTTCGACTGAAGTGCTCCAATGTGGGCAAAAACTATGTCAATAAATTGATAAATTGATGTTAATTTGGGAATGTTTACACATAACAAATTTAACTAGTTTTCTTAATATAATATCTGTTATGGTTATATGCAGCCGAAATTAATCAGACATAAATCTATGGACATCAAATTGGCAGGTGAAGCGCTAAAGGTCGTTGGATACTTCTGTAACTTAGGAAGCAAAATAACCAGTGATGAATGAAGCAAAGCGGATATAAAAAGTAGGATGGCTCAGGCAAGGAAAGCATTTCTACAGGAAAAGAATCTGTTGACATCGAATATAGATTTAGGTATTAGGAAGTCATTTTAGAAAGCCTTTGTCTGGAGCGTGGCGCTTTATGGAAGTGAAACTTGGACTATTGGAGCAGCAGAAAAGAGGAGAATTTACGCGTTTGAAATGTGGTGTTACAGGAGAATGATGAAGATCAGATGGGTAGATAGGGTTACAAATGAAGAGGTATTAAGACGAGTGGGAGAGGAGAGATGTTTCTGGCGACTGCTAATGACGAAACGAGATAGGTTGGTAGGACACATAGTAAGATACCAAGGAATAGCAAGCTTAGTTATGGAAGGAAGGGTCGAGGACAAGAAGTGTAAGGGTAGACCAAGATCAGAATACGTTAAACAGATTGTCTCGGATGTATCGTGTGGTAGCTATGTAGAGATGAAACTATTATTTCAGGACAGGGAGTAATGGAGCACTGCATCAAACCAGTCAAAATACTGAGGACTCAATCACATGGTTATTGCATATTGATGCGTGTAAAATACTTATTACTTGTACATTAATATCGTACATCCTGAAATACACCACCACTCTTTCATCCTCTTCTTCTTATTCTTCTTCTTCCTCTCCTTCCTTTTCTTCTTCCTCTTCATCCTCTTCTTCTTCCTCTTCTTCCTCTTCTTCATCTTCCTCAACTTCCTCTTCTTATTCTTCTTCCTCTTCATCCTCTTCTTCTTCCTCTTCTTCCCCTTCTTCTCTTTCCTCCTCTTCCTCTTCTTCTTTCGTTTCACCCTCTTTGGGGTACGTTGAATCAATTATTTCTCTGTGTGTTGTTCTTTCCTTAGTGTCCAGTATCTCTTCATTCTTTCTGATCTTCTTTTCCTCTCTTCTTCCCAGATGATGGGTTTGGATTTTAGTGAAGATTTGTCTTGGAATCTTAGACTTCTACTATTTACACCGACGACGTTTTAATTGGATAAATAGGGAATTTTCTTTAAATTCACGTCTCAAGAAGAAATGATTAATCTTAGTTTAATGTACATTTCAAATGTGCTTGGAATTAATCTTTCAATAAGAAGTATTGTAATATTACCTGCGGAAGTTTCATTATTAATCGAAACATGTATTAATTTTATATTTTCTGATTTGTATTGAATAGGGTGGGAAAGATGTTCATATTGACTTTTTAAAATTCAAATTAAAATGATTTTTATATATTTTTCAAAATGTTGTTGTTGCTTTGTGCTAACCTTCACCGTTTCCCTCATATCTCCCATGTTTATACAGTAGAAATGTTTGGACGTTTGTTTCTGAAAGAGGGTGCCAAACCTTCAGCTACAAAATGAATCCCACACATTTCCACATTATTAATTAATTAAGCGTTATTATTTATTCTGAGCAAACTCAAAACATATTTTTAACATTTCATAGAAAGACTTATTAAAGCCACAAAGATCTGAGTGTGATTCAAGTAATTGTTTTTCGAAGCTATTTTAAAGTGGCGTACAGGAAGTTTCAAAGTCTGAGGGATATTTAAACACATCGTAGAGACCCAAAAATTGCTCCAGAAACCCAATAGAGTTTTTCAACATGGATATGTTTTAGGGATGGGAGGGTTTATCTGTGATTAGCGTGGACACGGTGGTTACCATGGCAACAAGTGTTCATCTAGTTCCGTAGAGACATCATATGTTGCTATAAGAACATCTTACTAACAATTATTGGAAGTTAGTACGCCTGTCTGTGATTAGCGTCGTTACCATGGCAACAAGTGTTCATCTAGTTCAGTAGAGACATCTATATGTTGCTATTTATATATTTATCGTATGGCTTTTAGTGCCGGGAGTGTCCGTGGACATGTTCGGCTCGCCTGAGTCTGTAGCTGCTTCCAGCGGACACCCTAAAGGGCGAGCTACAAGTTCCGTTCAATTTCAAGTAGTTCCAACTTTCGCCACCAGATATCAATGATACCTAGTGGTGAACGTTGGAACTTTGATAGAGCGTTCTGACGAAATCTAACCTAACAAATTTTGCTTTACACAAGTTTAGTCTGTGAAAGGATCTTTCACATGCCATAAATCTATGACATGGGACCGCCGGCTTTACTTCCCCTCCGAAGGAAGGCATACTGAAGGATTTTAATGCTCTTAAAAAATCCGACGACTTCGGCCGGGTTTGAACCCGCTATCATGGGCACAGCAGTTCAGCATGCTACCGACTACGCCACCGAAGCCGCTATAAGAACATCTTACTTACTATTATTGGAAGTTAGTACGCCTGTCTGTGATTAGCGTGGTTACCATGGCAACAAGTGTTCATCTAGTTCAGTAGAGACATCTATATGTTGCTATAAGAACACCTTACTTACTATTATTGGAAGTTAGTGCGCCTATCTGTGATTAGCGTGGTTACCATGGCAACAAGTGTTGGTCATCTATTTCAGTAGACACATCATATGTTGCTAAAAGGACACCTTACTTACTATTATTGAAAGTTAGTACGCCTGTCTGTGATTAGCGTGGTAACCATGGCAACAAGTGTTCGTCATCTAGTTCAGTAGACACATCTATATGTTGCTATAAGAACACCTTACTTATTATTATTGGAAGTTAGTGCGTCTATCTGTGATTAGCGTGGTTACCATGGCTACAAGTGTTGGTCATCTAGTTCAGTAGAGACATCTATATGTTGCTATAAGAACATCTTACTTACTAATATTGAAAGTTAGTAGGCCTGTCTGTGATTAGCGTGGTAACCATGACAACGAGTGTTCGTCATGTAGTTCAGTAGACACATCTATATGTTGCTATAAGAACACCTTACTTATTATTATTATTGGAAGTTAGTGCGTCTATCTGTGATTAGCGTGGTTACTATGGCAACAAGTGTTCATCTAGTTCCGTAGAGACATCATATGTTGCTATAAGAACATCTTACTAACAATTATTGGAAGTTAGTACGCCTGTCTGTGATTAGCGTGGTTACCATGGCAACAAGTGTTCGTCATCTAGTTCAGTAGACACATCTATATGTTGCTATACGAACACCTTACTTATTATTATTATTGGAAGTTAGTACGCCTGTCTGTGATTAGCGTGGTTACCATGGCAACAAGTGTTCGTCATCTAGTTCAGTAGACACATCTATATGTTGCTATAAGAACACCTTACTTATTATTATTGGAAGTTAGTGCGTCTATCTGTGATTAGCGTGGTTACCATGGCAACAAGTGTTCGTCATCTAGTTCAGTAGACACATCTATATGTTGCTATAAGAACACCTTACTTATTATTATTGGAAGTTAGTGCGTCTATCTGTGATTAGCGTGGTAACCATGGCAACAAGTGTTGGCCATCTAGTTCAGTAGACACATCTATATGTTGCTATAAGAACTTCTTAATTACTATTATTGAAAGTTAGTACGCCTATCTGTGATTAGTGTGGTTACCATGGCTACAAATATTCGTCATCTAGTTCAGTACAGTAGTTGTTATGAGAACACCTTACTTAGTATTATTGAAAGTTAGTACGCCTATCGGTCTCGTAGTGTTGGACTACAAAAGTACCTACAATTACTAAAAATCGTTCTTAATTAGCTTCTCTGAGTGGAATTTGAATTTTTATAAAAGGAGTGTTACCATCTTTAAGTGTCGACAATAAATTCCCCAAAACGTTACAAAAATCAAAATTATTCGAAATTGTTATTCTACAGTAAATGCGTGACTGATCTACACCTATATGGTTACTAAGGCAACAAGGCTCTCATTACTATGAATTGCATCAAATGTTGCCTCATAATAATAATAATAATAATATATTCATTTGGATTAATTAAATGGTCCCCCACTCATATGGAAGAGATGTGTAGGAAAATACGAACATTGTTCAAACCTCGAATATACCACTTCAAATATTACCATACATGTTCTCATTCCTGAGCTCAACATTTATAACAATATTTGTTTTGAAGGACGCGTAGTAATAATAATAATATTTATAATATATCCATGTTTCTCAATGAAGCGGAGGAACGTAATTCTTATTTCATCATAGCTCTAAAAGAAATTCATTCAAGGATAACCTTAAGCCAGCAGACTTGAGTGTGTCCGTCTCGGGACAGAAGGCTTTCTGAATGGCTACCAGTCGTTTGACGTGGGTTCGTCTCCCTGGCAACCAAGCCGTGCCGAGCGATATCTATCGATCAGCGCGAGCCCAGTAGTCGACTGCTCCGGACTAGTCTGGACTGGATTTTAATGAATCCCACACCTTCCTGTGTTGGGAGCTGAATTACTCTCGTCGTGTCTAATTGCAGCTTAGCTGCGGGTGTGGTGTTGTGTACTCATGCAGTACTGTAACCAGTTAGGAATTAGTAAAGCATTCTTATTACACAAGCACATTAGAAACAAAGCTGGACAACTCAATAAGAATCTTACTATATAGGGTGATTCTTATTAACGTTTAAAACTCTATGTAGCGACGTAGATGGCATTGAGACAAGTAATTTGATATAGGACACTTAGGGTCGCAAGTGTCCGGGAATACCTTAAAAGTCAACCACAACTGTTAAACATATGACGTCATCAGGTGACGACTCAGCTCGAGCGGTGAGGCCCGTGCACTCTTACGCACACCAAAGAATCTAAAGCAAACGTTGAATGTCATATCACTTTGGCTCCGTGTCTGGGTGTGCGACTCGGGCGCGTGAGGTTCGAGGTTCAATTCCGTGCCCTATCCATCAGCATTTTTTCTTTCTCCTCGCCTTTGAAGTGGAAGCAACGCTTTTATTTTTGCGCATGTATCACCGAACTTTCTTGCTGTTAAACATTACAACCCACAAACGGCTGAGGGTCACGTGAGAAGGCAGAACGTGTTGGGGAAATCGTTGTTGGTACAGCCGCCTTGCAGCAAGTGCGTTCGAATTTGCAGCACCAGAACATAGGTGCATGTCTGCAAGCTCATGGAATGTAAAGCGGTTCATTGAACTGTGGGGTTGGGAACTCTCAAACCGTTGTTATCTAGTACAGCAGTTCTTGTCGAATTACTAATTTTGCCCAATCCTATCGAATCCAGTGTAAAATTCCCGAACGCTTCCGATCACAAAGCGTTGTTATTGTCAACTAACAATCTGCTTCCACCTGAAAGGAGAAGAGAGAGAACAAAACAAGATGATGGATAGGCCCCGGATTCGAACCTCGAATCCCTCGCGCCCAAGTCGCACATGTAGACACGGAGGCAGAGTGATTTCATATTCAACGTTTGCTTTGGATGTTTTCGTGTGCGTAAGAGAGCACGGACCTGACCGCTTGAGTTGAGCCGTCACCTGATGACGTCATATGTTTAACAGTTGTGTTTCACGTTTAAGGTATTTCTGGACACTTGCGACCCTAAGTGTCCTATATCAAATTGCTCGTCTCAATGCCATCTACGTCGCTACAGAGAGTTTTAAACGTTAATAAGAATCACCGTGTATAATATGCTAAGGTGTATGTTTCACAAAACTTAAGCTCTTAAACCAGAGGGAGTTAGAAGGTGTGGTTTGTGCCAAAATCTTCCAAATCGTCTCAGTAGTACAGGAAAAATCTTGCATTGCTTGAAAAGTCAACGTAAATATGTTTATTAGTTTATAAAGTGCTTTTAAACAAATAAGCAAGAGAGCTCTGTCGCCTACAGCCCGCATAGGACTAGAGCCACGCGGATAGTTTGTACACATGGGGCGCACACAACACATTATGCGAGAGTTCTTGCACGGGTCCACTAGTTATATTATTATTATTGCTTATCTCTTGACATCATTATCACGGCAAATACCACCCTACCAGCGAATTGTTACCGGTGGAGGAAATCGGAACTAATGCGCTCCGCCCAGCCACACGCCTGTAATGGACGTGCAGTTGTCGCCAGCGAAACCTCATCGCATGTCATTTGTGTTCATGATTCGTGCTGGGTCGTGCGCTGTGCGGTGTGTTCTCATTGTATGACAGTACATGCGTTCCCCCTCTTGCCTCGTAACCGCTCGCGGCAGACATAACGAGGCGAGATGACGTAATCTATACACAACAGCCGCGCTCCAAGGCCATAGCGGTAACAATTCCCTGGTTGGGTAGTACCCGGTTTCATTGTAAGTTACAGTCTGGTTCGGCCTTAGCAAGGAACCATCTGTACTGAAATACATTGTACAGGAAACTCACAGTACATTAATTTTGTGCCCGCACTCTTCACGAGTCACCTTCATTTATTGGATGAACTAAATTTCTATCTGAGGAATCTTCCAACCTAGCTGTCATGGACCGGAGTATTTTCACCAAGGAACTTCCTGACAATATGGAAGGTGTTCAGCAGAACTGCCTTCTGTAGTTCAACATTATATATGCCGATGCAGATTCAATACTGATAGACTAAGGTGCACACTGGGTCTAAATCGAAATCTAGGAGGACAAAATTATTTATTTTCATAATTAAACAAGATGTTCAGTAAAGAACATATAGCCTACTTGCTCCTAAATGCATGAGTATTGTGCCCAATTAGACACGGCAGACTGGCATCGAACTTGGGTCTTACCAAAGAAGACCAGACCCATGATTCTGCCCAGAATCGAATCATTGATCTCTGAGGGGGAACAGCTACAGGGAACCCGAAGAGCAATGAGTTATATCTGCATATAATCATAATAGCAGGATTTCACGGCTAGAATGGGAATATCATAGCTTTTAAGGTGGATCTTGCAAGAAAATACAAAGCTCATAAACGTTTTAGAAGCCTGAATGCTAGAAAGCAAACCAGATGACAGTTGACTAATCGTAGTTAGTGAAGGGGCGTTTTAGGTGACGCCAAGGAACTAATTTTCGTCTGGACCGCAGGAACAGCTCAAGATTAATGACTCTGGGATCCACCGGCTCACAAGGCATAAGAGTAGAGAGGGGGGCAGTCGCCCATAGAAATTAATTGATTACAGCCAATTGGAGCATTGAAATGAAATAAAATTTACACCCAGGTGAATATATTCTAGGAAAGATAATTTAGGAGTGTTCTCACGCCTAAATTAAAGCCTACATCTATAAACGAGCCTCTGCACCACTGCTTCCGCTCGGGAGGAAGGTTTTGGAGATCAGCAGAGGGGGAATTACCAGGATAGCGTCATGACGCCATGGGAGAAGGCGCGAGTGATTTTGGGACCTCCACACTTAGACAAACGAGAGTTATACTTCACTTTGTCTGGAAATGTATTATTTCAGGAAGGGAGTCGGTCCTGAATGTCCAGTGGACTATGTTTCACAAGAAAGCCTTATATAGGGGAAGCTTCGCAGGGAAGTTAGTTCGTCTTCAGTTCGTCTTGACTCAACACGTGAACTAACACGCTGCCAGATCACGCAAGAAAGTGCGCGAATTTATAAAGTATCGACGCTCAAATGTATTTGGAGAACAATGGAAGCGCATCATGCAGCTTCACAACAGTAATTATGCATCGTGTAAGATTTAGTCTACAGCAGACGTTTAACCAATAACATACGCAAGTATAAATTCAGTACAGCGTAGGGATAATCTTGGATGTTTATAGACAACGAACATACCAGGAGGTGTTGTCATAGTTAAAAATGACACATTATTGTCAGGATCACTACAGTTACGGGAGCCTGGAAGGCGTCACAAATAGTCGTGACAGAGGATTGAACAGAATTGCAGTAGAGGCGATATAAACTGTAGGTGACGGGAATCGAACGCACGCACACGCAAGACAGACTTTCATGGAGACCAGCGGTTGTCAGGAGTTAGCTGCATCGCATCTATGAGGTCAGGCGATAGTTGGAGTCCAATCAAGGATCCATGTGTGAAATAGTGCGGGAATTGTATATAAAGTTATATTACAGTGATTTTTAAAAGTGTTTATGTATGTGGTAAAATAATATGTATTTTGTCAAAGTGAGAAAAGCCAGTGATGGAAAATATGATTATCATGTGTGAAGTGTATACCATGTGTCGTGTGATAGATATCATGATGGCTTAAGCTAAGCATCATGGTAGGCTCGTGGCTGGCGTGCTGGACTAACCCAGCAAAAATGAAAGTGAGTACAAATTTAATATGTTGATATGATTAGCTTACCATACAACGAAGCATCACTCTAAGACTAAGAATTAACATTCATTTATGTACGAGCTCACATCCCTCGTATTTGGGTAAAATATGGCTTGGAGGATGATTTGATTACGGCCATTTCGGCGTAAGACAATGATGAAAGTAACGGTAACGTTAAATAATAATAATAATAATAATAATAATAATAATAATCTGAGGTCGGTAACAGTAATGAATAAAATAATGGGCATGTCAGGCCTAGAGTACGTGCAAAGTGTGTCATGTCTAACGTAAGAGTACTGTGATATTGTAAACAGTAAGAAAGAAACGTAAAATATCGAGATAATGAGACTTTTTCAGTGGCATTGAATTGTTGAATGAATGTTTATTATGGTAAATTCTACAGGGTTGTGTTTGAGAACCATTAAGGTAGTTCATGTAAGCCAGTAAATTTATACTTGTTTTGGGAGCTACATAAAGCTTTGGCTTAAGAGTAATTGCAGAGAGGACGTGAGTGCTTTAATAATTGAGTCATCTACAAGAAGTATTGTTTGAGCCGCGTACAGCGAGCAAGTAACGTAGAATCAAGAGATTTACGTCAATAAGTTGCGGGGATCATCCAAACATAGCTTGCGCGTTAGGCGAATCTAGTCGGCTAATCTTCGATATTTACGAGATAGTATCGCCTTGGAGCATACTTGTATTATTAGCAGCGAAGTGGGACAGAGGCTGTCTGTATCCACCGTTTGCAGAATTGTTGCCACTAGGGATAACTATTAGAGACCCTGTGTGAGCCCATGTATTAATTGATCTGCCCTTAGAGGTAAGACTAATGGTTCGTCGTATAGATAACGCCGATTTCCTCTTGTTATAGGCAGCTGCACCAGTGAGAGAACTTTGATACTCACTTGAGATGCGCGCCAGAGCCGCTAATGTCGCCACAGAACGGCAAAGCTATCCGTGATCCATCCCCTGCCATGAATATTAATTAGGAGCCGAGTTGAGCCCATTATACTCTAAATGTAGGTGTTAAATAATTAGAATGACTCAATTACTAGGGACACAACACTCAGGGTACCTCCAGTGTAACTGCACCAGTAAACAAACTTGACCTTGCGAGAAGCCAGATGGGGTGGCAGGAAGGCCACCAGACCGGCGGCCATCTTTCTCAGGCAGCCGAAACTAATTTATTGTCCGCTTGGAAAGGAGGTCTGTTGACCTGATCCTTTTATTTTAAAAGCGTAGTGGGGCACTGAAGAATCTCGATATTTCGAAAAGTAATTAAGATATGATTGTTGTGATGATGCCAATTGAATTAAATGCTTTATTTCCACACACATACCATGTTGGATCGCTGTGATCGGATAATATTTGGCCCAGTTATTCTCTGAGGAGGAATACTGCACCAAGTAAATATAGGCATCTTTGTAAAGTGTATTTGCCCAGTTTACACTAATTTATTCATACGGGTAGCGTAATTCCAATGACATGACACGTTTGTAACGATAATGTTTTGACCAGACCCAGAAAATCGTTGTATGGTGAAGCTATAAAACATCTCTATCCATGTGTATTTTGGAAGGGAAAGTGTACTACTTCAGCGTTTCAAATTGATGGGAAAAAGAATACGAGTTGCACGAAACAACACTTGTTAATTAAAGCATAAGATAATGAATTAATGATACTGAAAGTAAATGCCCCGTGTAAAACAGATAAATGTTAATAATTGCAGATTTAATGTCATTTAAAGATAATTTGTGTTTATTGTGTTGTGATATTCCAGTTGTGTTAAATTGTGCCACGTGAAGAACACTATGGACACTCGCAAATGTCAGAGAGTATCAATAATAGGATGTTTGGAATAGACTTGAGTGCGGGGAAGCACTAATTTTAAGGCGAGACCCACAGATAACTTTGATTTTGTTGTGGGAAGTAAATGTAAAGTATCTTTTGTTTGTGTTTTATGTTGTATAGCCATGATTTTCTATAATTAAATGTTATATTTAGGAATATGTTGTTTCTTTCAAGTAGAGTAGTCACCTGAAAGACTCAAATCCTGAGCATGTGATCGTATGGTGGGCATGAATGTCCCATACCTCGAAAGACCGTGAGTTAGCTGGGATACGAACACATGTTCCATATGATGACGATTGGGTACAGTATTGTTATAACTCTTTGTCCTTTTCAAGGAGTTGTAGTAGCTTGTTGAAATGAAACGTGTTATACGGATATTAAACACGAATATGAGGTGCCCTTTGCTAGTGCTACCTCTGTACAAAATCTCATTCAATTTGGTTTCACCGTGTTTGAATTGATATGGTGAATCGATTTGCTCACATACATGGCCGCCATATGCAAACTATTGGATTGACGACCTTGTAGCTTGGTCAAAGAACGCTTCTCGCATACAGGTATGCTGTTGCAAAATTTGGTAGTGATCAGATGATTAGGTTGGTCGTAATTTGATTTAAGCTTTTAAAATTTGGGTGGCTGCCATTACGTTTCCATCAAGATGGCGACGAAATAAAACATTATATTGAGATTCCTTTTGCAAGAGCGACCTCTGTATCAAATTTCGTTCAATTCGGCTTCACCGTGTTTGAATTGATAGGGGAAATAGATTTTCACACATACATGGCCGCTATCTGGAAACTGTTGGGCTGATGACCTTGTCGTTTGGTGAACAGATGCTTACCATTTAAAGGTATGTTGTTGCAAAATTCAGTGGCGATCAGATGATGAGGTTGGTCGTAATTTGATTAAAGCTCTTAACATTTGGGTGGCCGCTATTACGTTTCCGTCATGATGGCGGCAATGTAAAACATGACACTGAAATGCCCTTTGCTATTGCTACCTCTGTACCAAATTTCGTTCAATTCGTTTTCACCGTGTCTGAATAGATGGGGGAATCGATTTGCACACATACATGGCCGCCATCCGCAAATTATTAAGCTGATGACCTTATAGTTTGGTCAAACAATTCTACATACATAAAGGTATATTATTACAAAAATTGGTAGAGATCAGATGATTAGGTTGGTCGTAATTTGATTTAAGCTTTGCACATTTGGGTGGCCGCTATTACATTTTCGTCAAAATGGCGGCGATATAAAACATGAAACTGAGGTGCCCTTTGCTAGTGCTACCTCTGTACCAAATTTCGTTCCATTCGGTTTCACCATGTTCGAATTAATAGGGGGGATATATTTGCACGCAAACATGGCCGTCATCCGCAAAATATTGGGCTGATGGCCTTATAGTTTGGTCAAACGATTCTACATACATAACGGTATATTGTTGCAAAAATCGGTAGAGATCAGATGATTAGGTTGGTCGTAATTTGATTTAAACTTTGCACATTTGGGTGGCCGCCATTACGTTTTCGTCAAGATGGCGGTGATATAAAACATGACACTGATGTGCCCTCTGCTAGTGCTACCTCTCTACCAAATTTCGTTCCATTCGGTTTCACCGTGTTTGAATTAATAGGGGGATTCGATTTGCACACAAACATGGCTGTCATCCGCAAACTATTGGGCTGATGACATTATAGTTTGGTCAACCGATTCTACATAAATAAAGGTATATTGTTGCAAAAATCGGTAGAGATCAGTTGATTTGGTTGGTCGTAATTTGATTTAACCTTTGCACATTTGGGTGGCCGCCATTACGTGTTCGTCAAGATGGCGGCGATATAAAACATGACACTGAGGTACCCTCTGCTAGTGCTACCTTTGTACCAAATTTCGTTCCATTCGGTTTCCCCGTATTTTGATTAACAGGGGGATTCAATTTGCACACAAACATGGCCGTCATTCGCAAACTATTGGGTTGATGACCTTGTAGTTTGGTCAAAGGATGCTCCCTACAAATAGGTATGTTGTTGAAGAATTTGGTAGAGATCGGATGATTAGGTTAGTCGTAATGTGATTCAAGCTTTGAACATTTGGGTGGCCGCCATTACGTTCTCGTCAAGATGGTGGCAATATAGAACATGACACTGTGGTGTCCTTTGCTAGTGCTACCTCTGTACCAAATTTCGTTCAATTCGGTTTCACCGTGTTCGAATTGATAGGGGGGGACAGACATTCAGAGTACACACACTCACACACACACAGACTCACACACACAGACAGATACACTTTTTTCGCCCTGTGTAGATCTCATAAGTCTACTTTCATTTTTTGCAAAAAGTAGGCAAAAAATCAAAATTTATTACTTCTACAGCATTCTCATACAATTGCCGCTCACTATTCTGGGATATAAACGCATCTTGGTGTAAATCTGTCACCACTGTTCGAAAAGTCTGAATTGGAGGGTGAATGTAAGTGGCTGTGGTTTGGTTGTCTTTGTGGTTAGTGTGATGCTTTAAGATGGAACATGCAGCTGAAGGTATGATCTTTGTTACGTGTTACAGTTATTAAAGGGCTTAATTGTTACGTAATTTTAGCAATATTTGCATTAAAATTATATTTTCACTTAGATTTTTAGTGTGTCGCGTCACTCTGCGTCACTTTCTATTTAATGTTAAAATGTAGATAAAGTCTTGTAGTTTACTCCTGTTATAAGATTTTTTGCATCTTTTTGCAACTTATGTAGTTATTTTACGTTTTAGAAGATGCCGCGCTACCAGTTCTCACACGTTTACAACTGTTTGAGGCACTGGGTTCGACGATTATGTCAAAAGTGGAACTTTGTGACTTTGTTAAAAGTAAATTAGGGATAAAAAATTGTTCTGAAGAGATAAATGAATGCTCTATCCAACTCCTAGTCATAGACAATTTCTTGCGTGTGTAGACGTAGCTTAAAAAGATCTTAACTGATGTTTATTATGAAGTAAACAAATTATATACGTTGCTTTCACTCTAAATTCATGATTAAAACGTAAACATATGTTTGTCCCCCTAGATTTCGATTTTGATCCACTGTGCGCGGTGGAGGGTTTTGGGTATAACACCTGTACCCGATACAATCATTGGAATGGTAGTCACCGACTCAAGTTTCCACATCTGCTCTATCTCAATTGCCAGCTGTGTGTACCTAGATATTTTAGTAGCAGCTGTTATTATTATTATTATTATTTATGTATTTATTTATTTATTCATTTATTTATTTATTTTACACGTTACAGGCCTATTAGACCACGCGAAGCGATCATGACTACTTGTTCTTCCTGTTTTTCCTGTAGTCTTACATTCGTTGGGTATAACACCTGTACCCGATACAATCATTGGAATGGTAGTCCCCGACTCAAGTTTCCGTTCTTCGGCCCACTTTGGTCTTAGGGCTGTAGGGGTGCTGCTCTCTTTGACAACACTTCCCACTTGTATACTTTGTGTCGAAAGACTCTTTTGTCTGTGACGTCTTCTGGGTCGACTAGTGCTTTTTCCAGATCAATTTTGACTTGTATCATCCAGTATGTAGTAGTTATTATTATTATTATTATTTATTTATTTATCCATTTATTTATTTATTTATTTTACACGTTACCCGCTGTATGTATCTAAGAATTTTGTTGGCGAGTCTGGTTTGTGGAAGTCTGCTGATGTGGCCGTAAAATTTTAGTCGTCTCTTTCTCATATCTGCTGTGAGGTTGGACAATTTCTCTGTGGTGTCTCTGGAGTGAAGCCTGTATCCTTCATCTGCGTGCTTTGGTCCAATAATTTTCCTGATTATTTTTCTTTCCTCTGTGAGGATTTTTTCAAGTCGCCCTCAGTGTGTAACGTCAATGTCTCACTGGCATGAAGCACCTCAGGTTTCATAACCGTGTTGTAACGACGAAGTTTGGTGAATGTGGACATACATTTCTTGTTGTAGACACCCTGTGTTTTGTATAAGGCTCTGTTCATTTTCATTAACCTAGAGTTCTGCGCGATATTCTCTTTTCCGGTCGGTTCAAGGATATTATTATTATTGCTTATTTTGCACTTGAGCTTACACATTCCCAGTATATTCGCTGGAAAGAAATCATTTACAATCCCAGATATTAAGTACATCATAAGGGGCAAATTCTTGAATCTCTCGGTGATTGCATTCTTTAATAGTATTACACTTTTCCCTCGCTCCTTGAGTCTGAGTACCCAAGAACAGCCTTACTATGCGACATGTCGAAAGTATGACCGTCTTCTGCATAAGCTTAAGAAGGCCTGGGTCTAACTTCAAGTTACGTTTTGATGGAATCAATTTCCTCTGTTTTTGATGTTTCGGGTTGCCGCCATATTAAAATATCATGGGAAATTTGTTTGCAGCAAAAATGTTAATCCATTTACAACTGTTTTTGAAGTTTGTCAAATTTGGTAAGCATCCATTATTTCTTTATTAATTTATTTGCAAACATTTCGATGACAGCCATTCCTTACAATTTTAATTTTCATGCAAATATGGTACATTATCTCTGAACTTACTGCATCGATCCACTTGAAATTTTCACAGTATCTTTATATTCTATGCATATGTGCAATAATCTGACCTAGAATAATGATCGATTAATTGAGGCACCTAGAATCAAATCCCACCAAGTCCACAAAACAAAATTTGTGTGAAAATGAGGAAAACTGTTAACATATGAAAAATCATCCTTGGAATATGAACATTTCGTTGATTAGGCTAATTACTTACAAATTACGGCATTTTCCTTTAATGGAAAGTAATAGAATTCTTAAGATTAATTGGGAGTTAACTGGTTTTGAAAGTGAAATGTACATATGGACGTTTTTGATAGTAAGAAAAGCAATTCTATGAATAAAAACAAGGGAAGAAGGAAAGCATGTGAACGTGAACCATCCAGATTATGTATTAAATGAAAACCAGACCTGAATTAAGGTTATGCATATATTTAAAATTTAACAAACACTAAACCACACATTACAAAACACAACACAGCTGATGGAAGTATGAAGGAATCCTGGGTAATGCAATTCTATCTGCTAATTGGCTGAAAACGACTTAGTGGATTTTGAAACTAACAATGGTGGAAGTTCAATTGACTCTAGTGGATTTTGAAATTAATCCTAAGTTTTGTCCGCGATTTTCATAGGGAAATAGCGTCTTTTGAAGGAAAATAATGTCACCATTAGTTGACCGCATGAAAGTTCATATAAAGGAAACTTCATATTATTCATGTTTGATGGACTTGGCGGGGTTTGATTCTAGGCGCCTCAATTGTAATGTTGGTAATTTCTTCTTCTTTGTTCTATTTTGGCCTACTTTTGACCACGGGAAACAATTGACTTGCTGATTAGTCCTTTTTTCTGCTCCCAGAAACTCTTCATCCTTTCACTGTGGATTCTCTTCCTTTCTTCCGACCAGATGTGCTTAGCTCTTCTCCTTTGCTTTTCCTGGAACCCCTTGAATGCATGAATCCTACCTCGAAACACCTCTCTATTCCAGATCTCATTTGGACTGACCGCAACTTTCTCCATATCCTTTCTTATTTCATCTACCCATTTTGTAGTCACTTTTATCTTGGTGATGTATTAAAGGTCTTCTTCGTTAGTCTACTATCGCTCATTCTCGTAAGGTGTCCATAGAACTTCTCTTCCGTATGGTATCTGTGATTTTCTGCTTGTCCGTAAAGATCTTCGTTTCGCCTCTTCCGCCATGTACCATCATTTCTATTTTCAGGTCCTAAGATCTTCCTCAAGATTTTTCTTCTCCACTTCCTCTAATTCACCTTTCTTGTTCAGTATCAAACATTCTGAACTATACAATCCCTCAGGCTTGACAACCGTGGTATATTGTCTTATCTTCGCTCTGTAAGATATTGTTCTTTTGTTGTACCTATTCTCTACTAATTTATAAGCTAATTCCATCTTTCTGATCCTCCCTTTGTTTGCTGCATTATCCAGTCCATTAGGCTGGATCTATTTACCAAGATATTTAAACTTATCCGACCTCTTGATCTTCCCATATTTTGTTTCTAAGTGCTTTTCGTTACCATGTTTGTATTCCATGTATTCTGTTTTTTCATACGACATAACTATTAATGATATTTTCTTTTCAGTAACTTAACTACTTTATCTTATAAAGGTAAATGCTGATAATGTTTCATAACATTGATTCAGTAGTTCGTGTGGTGGAGCATGTTAACAAATGGAACTCTTTTGTTCAACTATCCAGTGAGCGCCACAATAAGTTGTTGGGAATTCCGCCAGTGCTGGAGATGATTATAGGAACTGTCCTGACTTGTGGCATGTGCCATTGCTTCCTTATCAGTTCTCAAAGCGTCTCAACGTGTTTGTTCAGCATGTTGCCACTGTTAGAGATTGCCACTGGAAGGTGGTGTGCTTCATGCAATTGCCAACAAGAACCAGATCAGGTCTGTTGTGCACGGCTGGCTGGTCTGCCAATACAGTACGGTCGCAGTACAAGGTAAAGTTGTCATTTTCAAGTATATTTTCTGGGGCATATTTATACTATGGCACTATCTCTTGACTCGGCAGTTGAAGGTGTATAGCTAGTTCTTGAATTTTTTCTCTTCTTCTTCTTCTTCTTCTTCTTCTTATTCTTCTTCTTCTTCTTCTTCTCCTTCTTCTTCTTCTTCTTCTTCTTCTGCGCCTTGATGTTTGCCCAATAACTCTCCATGCGCAAAGATTGAGCGAGTCTTCGTTGCTGCGACCAGACGTGTCTGGTAGGTCTTCTCTCTTCTCCCTCAAAACCCCGTGTATGAGTGATTTTCCTAATTTCCTCTCCATACTTCAAATTGTGAAAATCTAATTCAGCCAAGTCCTTTTCAACCTGTTTGTACCAATTGGACCTTGCTGCCTTTTTCTGCAAAAAAATACAGTTCTTGATGTCAGTATAATAATAATAAAATTTATTATTCTTCTTCTTCTTATTATTATTATTATTACCTGTGTAATCTTGTAAAATTTCCTCGGCAATGGCAATTACTTGAAGGTCTTTTTCATTTTCACAAAGCCAGTAATTGTTCATTCTGAGAATGTGGTCGTAGAACTTCAATAGCCTTTTCCTGAAGGTGTCAGTGATCTTTTCAGCTAGCTGATAAAACTCCTGAGACTTCCGTTTCATCCAGATTTCTTCTGAGCAGACTGGACCAAGGATTTTCCTCAATGTTTTCCTTCGTTGTTTCTCTTCGTATTTAATAAGAGATCTTCCTCCAACGATCAAGGTTTCTGAGGTGCACAGTGCTTCAGGTTTTATTACTATGATATAATGTCTTAAGTTTGCGTTCTTCAATATTGATTTCTTATTATATCTGTTCCATATTATTCTATAGGCCTTCAGTAAGTTTGAAATTCTCACATTGTTTGCCTCGTCATTCAATCCTGATGTCTGAATTATGATTATGATTATTAATTGTTATTATTTGGGGGTGCATTAACACATTTTTAAACCAATGCGATAAACTGAAAATTTTTTAAGTTCTCCTCCAAATGTTCACAGCCAACGGGGCCCATCTACTCGGTAGTTGTTCGGTCCACCTGTGGCTCTATGTTGAACGGATAACGCCAGCTAATTTGCAACTAATGTACTATCCTACAGCGACAGTATCAGACTCCCACGGGAACACTTACTGTAGGTCACCATCGCCCTCGAGCGCCCACACTACACCATATTAGCACTACGAACTGATTGTGAAAATAGGAAGTGGTGGTGTCAAGAATTTAAACGCCAACATTTCTTTGAGTTCATAAATTCACTATAAAAATTTACATCAAACATCGTTTGTTTATTTGCTTCAACTAGCTACTCGCCCCGACTTCGGCCGGTATCTTTAACGGCTTATCTAGCGTATGCTTAGATACCACACGGACGGCAATTCAGAAAAGCCGAGGTGAACCGTGAAACTCTTAACACCTATGCTCTTCTCTGAAGTCTAAACTCGACACGACTCGACAGTTTGATGCTGGCCGAAGCTGGGATGATAGGCTCACACGCTAGCTCGTAAACCTACTCCAAAGCTAGTAATTTAAATTTCCACTGAATGGAGAGAGTTGGAAGAAATGAAAACGTAAAAACACTTATAGTGAACGATGTATTAAAGATATGCTGACGCTGACTTCTTTGTAGAACTTTTCATGCTGAACAATTCTTACATTCATAGTATATACTCTAGATAAAATTAACGGTTTACCCAGCGTAAGCTTGAAAGGTGCACAGATGACAGTATTCCTTCGACTCGATTCACTGAAATCGTTACTGCTCGGCTTCCTTTGGTCATAAATGAATATTTTTCTACAGGCACCTTCCTCGATAAATACTTTACAGAATGGTGACAAGCACATCAAAATCCACCCAGTGGTTCTCGAGATTACCTGTTACATCCAAAAAACAGGGACTTTGTTTTACACTAAGTAGAGATTCCGCAGGGGTGCTCGTTGTTTAGAGTAAACGCTCACGTGTATAAACCACCCTCCTGGCTTTACTGCCATGCGGGCTCAACGCCATACAGTTCTGGTAGGGGCCATCGTCTTTCACTCCATGAAATGAAATCCACAGCCTGCTTCCAGTCTCCGACCGGGTCAGGAATGGAATGAATGAAGCCCCTATCTAGCGGCGAGGATATGAACTATGCCGGCTGCCGAGGCCTGACGCACTCCTCTGGGGCAATGATTAAATGAATGATAGATGAAATGAAATGATAGTGGAGAGAGTTGCTGGAATGAAATTTTGACAGGGAAAACCGGAGTACCCGGAGAAAAACCTGTCTGCCTCCGTTCTGTCCAGCACAGATCTCACATGGAGTGACCGGGATTTGAACCACGGACCCAGCGGTGAGAGGCCGGCGTGCTGCCGCCTAAGCCACGGAGGCTCCTTTCACTCCATACACAAATATATTTCCGTTGATTTTTCATGAAGTGCAAGATATTTCCTGTACTATTGAGGCGATTTGTAAGATTTTGGTACAAACCACACTTTCTAACTCCCTCTGTTTAAGAGTTTGAGTTTGGTTGGTTGGTTCCTCAGTTTAGGGGCTGCGACAACGCGGTCATGTAGCCCCGTGTACTTTGGGTGTGTGTAGAATCTGTCTGATATCCGGTGTTAATTGTGATGGCTGTATTAGTGTGTGTTATCTGTCTTTTAATTCAAGTAAGAACTGCAGACATTCGATTTCAAGTAGTTCCAACTTTTGCTACCAAACGCCACCATCAACGACCAACTAGTTATGAATGTTGTTACTAGATGCCACCGCAGTCGGCTCCTGGTGATGAACGTTGGAACTTAAGAGCGTTAGTCAAATATAACCTATAATTTAGGTTCTCACAAGTGTAATTAGTGGAAGGTTCTCTGGCATGCCATAAATCTATGACATAGGCCCGCCGACTTTACTTCCCCTCCGAAGGAAGGCATACTGAGGGATTTTAACGCTCATAAAAGATCCGATGACTTCGGCCGGGTTTGAACCCACGCCCTTGGGTATAGAAGCTCAGCATGCTACCAACTACGCCACCGAAGCCGCTGAGCTTGAGTTTTGTGAAGCATACACCTTAGCGTTTTTTATACCGGGTGAATCAATTGCCCCTTATAATATTGTTTTATGCAACCCAACTAACGCGTGTTATCAGGAAAGTCGATATTTCTCTTCTTGCATCGCTTATGGTGCGTTTGTACTTGAAGCATATCCTGCAAACGATACTGAACACTATCCTTTCCCTCGTATTAGTCTGCAGTCACATCGAAAGAAAGAGAATAGGGTTCAGTATCGTTTGCAGGCTATGCTTGCAGTGCATTAGTGCCATATGAGATTCTTCTTCTTCTTATTCTTCTTCTTCTTCTCGTTATTCAATTTCGGACGTCGTGACCCTTCACGCAATTCTATTAAGGGCTGATGTAATCTATGAGAGGTCAAAATTTCAACATTTTTAGCCTACTTTCGATTTTTGCAAAAAAATGAAAGTAGACTTATGAGATCAACACAGGGCCAAAAATTGTGTGTCTGTGTGTGTGTATGTGAGTGTGTGTACTCTGAATGTCTGTCTCCCCCCCCCCCCCTATCAATTCAAACACGGTGAATCCGAATTGAACGAAATTTGGTAGCACCAGCAAAGGGCACCTCAGTGTCATGTTTTATATCGCCGCCATCTTGACGTAAACGTAATGGCGGCCACCCAAATGTGCAAAGCTTAAATCAAATTACGGCCAACCTATTAATCTGATCTCTACCAAATTTTGTAACATTATACCTTTACGTATGAAGAAATTTTTGACCAAACTACGAGGTCATCTGCCCAATAATTTGCGGATGGCGGCCATGTTTGTGTGCAAATCGATTCCCCCTATATTTTCAAACACGATGAAACCGAATTGGACGAAATTTTGTAAGGACGTAGCACTAGCAAAGGGCACCTCAGTGTCATGTTTTATATCTCCGCCATCTTGACTGAAACGGAATGGTGGCCACCCAAATGTTTAAGCTTAAATCAAATTACGACCAACCTATTCATTTGATCTCTACCAAATTTTGCAACAACATACCTTTTTGTGGGATGCATCTTTTGACTGAACCACAAGGTCACCAGCCCAATAATTTGCAGATAGCGGCCATGTATGTGTGCAAATCGATTCATCATATCAATTCAAACACGGTGAAACCGAATTGAAAGAAATTGTGAACAGTGGTAGCACTAGCAAAGGGCTCGTCATATTTATGCTTAATATCCGTATAACACGTATTTCAACAAGCTACTACAACCAACATTCAATTATACTCCTTGAAAAGGACAATACCCATGCATTTAGGAGAAAGTAGGCTATATGTTCTTTACTGAAAATCTGGTTAAAATATGTGTTTTTGTATGTATGGCCTCTTTTATACTTGGTGCAAATATTTGAAGCTCATTACTCAACTGGAAGTATTTTTAAAATAATGTATACCTGATGCTGCATGCTTATACACAGAGTTAATTAAATGTGAGTAAAAGAACATATCCAATTTCCAAATGTTGTTTTCTCAATATAATTTTTTCCCCAAACTTTTTAGGGATTGTTTATTGGGAGAATTATGCTTCTATTTAACCATTTAATCATTTGTAGAATTTTCATGCATTTACATTCATATTTTCACTGAAGTTTATAGAATCCAAAATTCAAATGACCATAAAAATATTTTAATGGTATTTGGATAATTCTACATAAAGTTAGAGATTGTGACATATATTTAAACCAGTTAAAAGCTTAGGCCAGGATCTTTTATAGTTATATTGTAAAGTGTACATACAAAGGGCTGGATCAGGAGTGCAGGAAAGGTCGGAACAGGCGTCATTCCTTTGTTTGCGACGGATAGGTTTAATAAAGGAACGAGAGTGGCGAAGAGTTTTACGGTGTTCAGTAAGGGTGACAGGGTCGCGGGTTCGACAGTAAGAGCGGTAAAGGTCATGGGCCGTGCGAAGGAGACGGAGCGCTCGAGGAGGAATGGGCGGTTTCGAGAAGTGAAAGTAGCGGAGGGGGATAAGTTGTAAATCAGCGGAAATGAGGGCTTGTTCGACACGTTCGATGTAACAAACTTTTTGCAATGACTGTACTGGTGCCATTTTGCCACCTAAGATAGTTGTTGCTTGCCACGTAAGAGATCAAACACTATTAGATTAGACAACTGTACAATGTTTCAATGTGGTATGTCTTATATTGTGGACTCAGTGAACTTTTAAGGGGGGGGGGGGGGGTCGTATGCAAAATTGCACTTCAGTAAAATAATTGATGTAACTCCCAGAGTTTTAAAGATAATGTTGTAGAATTTAATAGACTTAGTTAACTGGGTTTTGGACATATGTGTATTGATTTTTGTGATGATTACTTAAATCGTTTTTATTCTAGAAATATATGAATTTTCTGAAACATAAAATGTACCTTTTCTAGAAAACCATCTAATTCTATGTTACTAAATTTAGCACATAACACCTTCAGAATAGTTTAAAGATATCTGTGGAACAAAATTTTGATATCTTATTCACTTTATTTTTTAGAGCACTTCAAATTTGACAGACAAAATTTTGAAACAATTTAGCGACTTGTTACCCCATAAAATCCGAAATATTTTCTTTACAAAAAAAGTGTTTCAGGAATTTATTTATAATACCGGTTTATAGCAGTATACTAAGTTTCATCACTGTATCTTGAAACATATAGGAGGAAAGGTTCATTAAACTGACAAAAATGTAAGTCACGGAAAACTTGAATCAAAGATTTGAGATTGTTTTAGTACAGACGTGTGCAAATTATTAGAATAATGCATGCATTTGAGACTTTTTTTTTCAAATTAAACAGTGATGCCTTGTTTTTTTACATAACATACGACAAAACAGCCCGACAACCAAAGGTACTCCTTCCACCCCGTCAACATCCACGCGTACCAACCACCGTTTATTTTACGTGGGCCCTTATCTTATATTGTGAACTCAGTGAAGTTTCAACGCCAGCTATGCATTTTTGGTTACATTCCCCCTGAACAATACACCGCGGTCTTCTGCTGTGTGCATTAATTTCTGAAGTGGCAGATTAGTCAGACCATATGAGGTGCAAGCAGAGAAATATCGACCTTCCTTACAGAAACGTTAGTTGGGCTGCATCAAACAGTATTATAAGGGGCAGCTGATTCACCAGGTATGTGCTGGCGGACGTGGCTGAGCTGAAGGAAATGTTTCGCGGATAAAAACAGTATCACATAGCGAATTGTGCTGGGGCAGCGACTATACATGGTTGATAAATGAGAGTCCAGTGGAAACAGGGTTTATCCCTCCGGCGGGTGCGCTGTTGTAAAAGTTACAACATGGTCACTGAATTCCCTTTAACATTTTAACAATAGTCAATCTGAAGTCAACGAGGCAGTGTTACCAACTATAGGGATTTTTCTCATGAAAAATTATGTAGGGATATTTGAAGAAAATGTTAATGTAATCACAGGGATTGTATACCTAGAAGCTATTCTTCACTAATGTCTTGTTAAGGTACTCATACACGTTTGAAATGGCGTAGCCTATTTGGATGGAATTTACATTTCTTTTCAGTCCAGATGAAATATTAATTATTCTACTTTAATTCAATGTATGGTTTCATGCATGTTTAATGCATAAATATTCTCGGAAAATTTAAGTGTGCCAGAACTCTCGTGTCTAATTATACTAATTATAATGCAAAACTTTCCACGTAATATTTGAATCCTTATATACCAGTAGTTTGGTTGGTTCCTCAGTTTAGGGGCTGCGAGAACGCGGTCATGTAGCCCCGCGTACTTTGGGTGTGTGTAGAGTCTGTCTGATAACCGGTGTTAATTGTGATGGCTGTATTAGTGTGTGTTATCTGTGATAAGGTGGCGCTAGCTGAATAGTTGAACAAAATAGTTCAGTTACTTAATATTTATTTTATTTATTTATCGTATTACCGACAGTAGTGGCTACGCTGGCTAAAGCGCAGCATTAGGTCATGTGGCCAAGCTCTCTGCTGACTCGGTAGACGCGTGGGTTCGAGCCCCACCATCGGCTGTCCTTGAAATGGATTTCCGTGGTTTCCCCATTTTCAACACCAGGCAAATGCTGGGACGGTACCTTCTGACAGGCCACGGCCGCTTCCTTCCACATCTTTGCCCAGTTTCATTCACCATCATTCATTTCATCTCTCATTAACTCCTCTCATGAGGTTGGCGTCAGGAAGGGCATCCGGCCGTAAAAACCATCGCCACAAAGACTTCCATCGCATCTCATCCCCGACCCCGTTGGAAAAAACGGGAATAATAAGGGGTAGACATACACATTTATTTATCGTATGGCTTTTAGTGCCGGGAGTGTCCGAGGACATGATGGGATCGCCAGAGGCTGTAGCTGCTTCAAGCGGACACCACTAGGGTGAGATACAAGTTCCGTTCAATTCCAAGTAGTTCCAACTTTCGCTACCAGATATGGATGATATTGTTGCATCCCTAAGATTCCCTAGGGATCTTATAGGGCTGCACCCCCTAAACTACATTATCTGTCCAAAATCTCTACACACCTCCAGACCCTATTTTCTACACTATAAAATACATCATTAAACCCTGGAGGGATCATCAGCCACACACCATTATTATTACGACACAATGACGAAAACACTATCTGGGTCTGCTATGCAATGAAACGCCAGATTGCAGTAGCTGAAACTATAAAAGGTCACACAGCCCAATCGGCTTGGTCTGAGTCCTGCGGAGCCTTTGACGGTCTACATCGTTACGACGCCATCCTCGGGTAAGTGTGCTCACGAGACTCTTCCTTACATCTACACCCTACACTCAACCCTTAACACACTTTGTATTTGTCATACACTAAAGTTTACAGCACTAAGGCTGGCTAGTGAAGTCTCAGCACTTCACACCTTACATTAATTAAACCACTTCGTTATGACATCATTGGTCTCACGGTTTATTTAGCTGCACGACAACCACCTACCCTCCAACCCTGACCTAGTAGGGTCCACTCTTATCCAATTGTCTGTAATCATTAGGTAAGCAGTTCCAACCAGTAGCAAAGTACCGGTCAGCAGTTCTGCTCACTCAGCATTCTCACGCGCGTACCGCTCGCACGCCATACAGGTACATTCGCACGTAGGCAAGTAGCCCGATATTCCTTTATTAATTAAGAACACCCCCTATCCCGTGCAAATCAGACATCCTGAGCATCCAGAAGCCCATTCCGTATTACCTCTTACTTCAGCAACTGCTCCCCATAACACCCTTGTTAACGCTACCCCCTGTAATCAACCTTCACATATTTCCACACTCCTCATCCCTTATACACAGTGTAAGCCCTTAAAGGCTATACAATATCTAGTGATGAACGTTGGAACTTGGATAGAGCGTTCCAACGAAATCTAACCTAGAAATTAAGCTTCACACAAGTTTAGTCTGCGGAAGGATCTTTTACGTGCCATTAATTTATGACATGGGACCGCCGGCTTTACTTCCCCATACTGAAGGATTTTAACACTCTTAAAAATCCGCCGACTTCGACCGGGTTTGAACCCGTGATCTAGGGCACAGCAGTTCAGCATGCTACCAACTACGCCACCGAAGTTACTTAATATGATCTCACCACTCAAACTACTGAATCAATGTAATGGAAATTTATCAACATTTACCTTTATAATATAAAATAGTTAAGTTACAGAAAAGGTATTATCATTCATTGTTACAAACATTACAATTAATTATTTTTTAAACAACATATTAAGCAAACGGTTCATTTGTGACCCGCTATTGAAGTTAAAGGGTTGCAACTTAATACAATTGAAGATGATTTCTTGGCTTAAAATCCAAATTAGAATCATGGTTCTAGTGCTTATTTGTAAATTTTTCTGATATAAGTTTAAAAAGTTGTGAGCAATGCAATTTCTCTCAAGGTACTTAAATACTGCAGCCATTACTCTAGGTCAGATCAATGCACATATACACATAAAGATACTGTGAAGATTTCAAGTCAATCGGTGCAGTCATTTCTGAGATAATGTACATTATTTTAATTTAAAATATAAGTTGTAAGAATGTCTGTCAAAGAAATGTCTGCAAAGGTAGATGAATAATGGTTTGGTAGATATTTGCCAATGTTTACAAACTTCAAACACCCTTATCTGGGAAACAAACGACCAAAGGACGCTGGAAAAGGTTAAAGCGCGCTTTTTAAAAACAACAATGGGAGTATCCAGGTACACAATATATAGATTAGTTTAGGAACTATCTAAAGAAACTATGCTATTAGAAGATCTACGCTTGAAAATACTACTTGCGCCCACGCCGGTCTACAAAGAGTTAGTCAGAGAACACACACCAAATGAAAACATATATTTGGATGGAATTTTACACCACGGATGCCATGATAACGACGGACTGAAACAAAGCAAATTATCAGCTCAGACATCTTGTTACCAGATTTGCAGTGCATGGTTTCCATCACAAGTGTTGTAGAACCATACGTTTTCATGAGCCATGCGCGGACTGTGTTTGTCGTATGTTTGGGAAACTCTGTGAGAGATATCATGTGATGGCTTGTACAGATAGAATTATATCATTGTCTCAATTCTGTTGTGAATCAACTTGAATGTATATAACTGGCCATTAGGCTGCATTATTAAATTATTATCCTGGATATACTGTAGAATAACATTTTTGCTCCAAACCAACTTCCTATGATATTTCAATATGTTGAAATCCCAAAACATCACAAAAGAGAAACCTATGTTAGCGTCACGTTAAGGGTGATTTTTAAATTAGGGGGCCCGTCTCAGTGTAACATCTCAGGCCCCCCTTATCATGAAATACACCTATAAAATTTGTCGACATGGATTTACTCATGGCTTTCATTTTAAGAAATTTGATAATCTGGTGTTGTTACTCTTTATGTAAAACATTTAATCATGTTCAAGTACTCTTCAGAAAACCGGCTGCTCTTACACTGTTTCTTTGTCTTTCTATTCATTCGTTTACTTTATTCGCAAATGGGGGTAATTCCCCGGTGGCAAATTGTACAATTACAGAAAATTATCAACAATATCAAACACACTTAACCCTTCGTTAGTCGCGCTGGGTCTGACAGCCCCATAGGTTACTCTAGTACTAATATCTTTCAAAAAAATAACCTTGCATTGTTATTGTTTTAAGACATCTTGCATATTACCTTTAGGAGTGCTTTACTGAAGTGATCATCAGAGCAGTCTCATAACAACTCTTCAAACGTGGCAGAAGTCAGTTGATGTCTCATTAAGGGCGGTTGGACAGAGTGCGCCAACTCGTGTTAAACATAGGCCTATCAATTCACGGACAAGAGCGAGAATATAGATTGTTGTGCGTTTTAATTACGTAATATACTGTACGAATATTTGAACAGCAGTGGTGTGTTTCAAAATAATTTGAGGAGTCTCTTCCCTAGAATATTCGCTTGCCCCCTTTCTCTACAGCCCATGATAAGCTATGCTACAACATTTATATATCACAAAATAACGTCAGATTGTCCTAGTAATTGAGTTTCACATTTAATTTCAATGGCCGTCATGTGAAACCTTTCTTCATTTGGGGGTTTAAATACATCTTTCACATTAAACGGATCATTGTCGAGCAAATTTAAGCAATTAAGTTGTGAAATAAGTTTATTCTAGCACAAAACTGAATAACATACTAAGCAAAGCAAAGCCAAGCCAATTCTACTCAGGACATGGATGCCCTGGGAGTAGTGGAAGGTCCCATTGGGACATCGGTACTAGATGGGATGGAGTTGTCAGCACCACGAATGTACCCAAAAGAGCTGGGTTATGCCCTAATCCTGGAATAAATTGCATGAGATTAATAAATATATAACACATAGCCTAGGTATGGAAACCATATTTGAGGGCGGCAGCACGCCGGCCTCTCACCGCTGGGTCTGTGCTTCAAATCCTGGTCACTCCATGTTAGATTTGTGCTGGACAAAACGGACAGATTTTTCTCCGGGTACTCCGGTTTTCCCTGTCACAATTTCATTCCAGCAACACTCTTCACTATCATTCCATTTCATTTCATCTGTCATTCATTTAGTCATTGCCCCAGGGAAGTGCGACAGGCTTCGGCAGCCGGCACAGTTCATATCCTCGCCGCTAGTTGGGAGCTTCATTCATTCCATTCCTGACCCGGCTGTGGATTTTCATTTTCATTGTTAGATTTTGTATAATTTGCATTAATCTATTTTATTTGTTTTGTATATTTTTATAAGTTTCATGTACAGGTATCATTAATGAATAAATATATATCCTTCAAAACTACAACAATCCACCGTAAAATACAGAACAATATCATGGGTCTATCAGGCCCAGTGCGACTAACGACGATACGAAATACCGTGCGCCTAACGAAAGGTTAATGTACACGATACACGATTTGGGAACTATAGTAATTGCATCGTAGTATTTACATAAACCATCCGTCTTCTCTTAAAATCATCAATATGTTTGGGGAAAGGCTCTAAGACTGAGGCAGGTAACGAGTTATAATTAACATTACCACGATTACGATAATTAAATAATATTTCCCATAATTTGTACGCTGGGTTGGCCCTTAACTTTGTGCGAAGTATCTGCCCTGCTCAGGTAGGTGGGATTTCCCAGACGTTCGCTTAGTTCTCCCCATGCTGGCCGATTAGTGTAAGTGTTGATCATACAGTATAGTCTGGATTTCGCCCTTCTATCTTCCAGAGATTTCCACCCTAGTTTGTCTATCATTTGAGTTACACTACTTCTAGGACTAAACTCGTTAAGTACAAACCTAGCGGCCTTCCTTTGTACCATCTCCAGCTCAATGATGAGCCCTACTTGATATGGGTCCCAACCCGCTGAGCCGTATTGCAAGATTGGTCTCACCAGAGTCAAATATCATAATTCTTTTCCGGTACAGCTACTGACTTTTAATACCCGCATTACAAAATGTTTGCCACGGTGGGTGAGTGGTTAACGTGTCGGTCTACCAACCCCAAGCTTGCAGGTTCGATCGTGGCCGTGGTAAATAATTTTTGAAAGGCGGCAAATATACACAACACGCATGTCATACGGTGTTGGCATGTTAAAGAACCCATTTGAATTCAGTAGGCCATGTTCATAATGGCAAAATGAATCTTGGGAGTTTCCGCCAAAACTAAGTTCCTCATTTCTCTACTACAAAGAGCTATGGTGTTCAAGGAGCTTAGATATCTACACCTCCTTGACTTTCATAGTGCTTCAAGGAACAACTACCCTCTGGGTGTCAAAAAACAAAACTAGCACCTGGCACCCGAGGCCATACGATGTTATTATTATTATTATTAATATTACGAAATGAAGAGATTATGAACTCAGTCGTGTATAAATGTGCCAAAATACATCTAGTATACATTCAACTATCAATCCGTGTGCCTTTCAATTAACTAACAGGTTATATTTGTACGCTTTGGTGACGACACAACCCACATGGGTTTCATATCATTCCTTACAAGGATGCCCAAGTAGTCTATTAGCACGATTCTTCCACAAGTGAACTAAATTCTCATCCCTGATGCCTGTTAGAAATAGGAAAATATAAGGAGACCGAATAAATATCCTAACACATGTCCAATACACACCCAGTCTCGGAACAGATGAATTTTGTTTTAGCTTCTATGACCCAGATCGCGGGTTCAAACCCGGCCGAAGTCGTCCGATTTTTACGAGCACTAAAATCCCTCAGTATGCCTTCCTTCGGAGGGGAAGTAAAGCCGGAGGGCCCATGTCATAGATTTTTGGCGTGTAAAAGAACCTTCTACTAACTACAATTGTGTAAAGCTGAATTTGTAAGTTAGATTTGATTAACGCACTATTAAGGTCCAACATTCGCAGCCAGGTGATGGTTGCGGTGGCATATAGTAGCCAAGCTCAAAGTTAGGTGTCGTTGACGGTAGCATTTGGTAGCAAAAGTAAGAACTACTTGAAATTGATAGTCTGCAGTCCTTACCTGAATTACAGAAAAAAAACACTTTAATACAGCCATAACAATTAACACCGGTTATCAGACAGATTCTACACACATCCAAAGTACATGGGGCTACATGACCGCGTTGTGCAGACCCTAAACTGAGGAACCAACCAACCAGAATGCTGAAAACTGCACGAAAATCTTTCCAGCAGTTCTCGAGATTACCCCGGAAAAACATGTGGACAGACAAAATCGAAGACTATTTTACACTATGTATAGAATAACAATGATACTATTCACACACAGGTTTCTCGATAGAATACGTGACATTATACTACGTTCATGGAAAGGATGGGAATAAAAATACTTAGTGATTATAACCGAGATAATGCATGATTTGTCGTGGGCCATGCTCTCTATTACGGTTGTATGATTCCTATCGTTCTTGCGCTCATTAGCTCGTGTATTTGTCACGTGTTATCATTGCTCGATAAGAGGTCATTACCTCCAGCTAACCACAGCGCATTGCATTAGCCCACAAGTATGTTCCATTGTCCATAAAGCTGCTTATATATGAGATCAGAATATTGGGTTACAGTTTCAATTTTCAAAATAACGTATCGATACATATCCGTTATTTGCATACAATACCAGCTCTATCCGGCTTGTGTTGCAATGCGAATCGCAGAAAGAGTGTTTGTGTTCCAATTTTCTTTATTGAAGTGATATTTAATACAAAATATTTTTTGTTTGTTTTTCCGTAAACTAACCCCTAAACTAAATGAAGAAACTTTGGTTTCCATTATGACACTCAAACTTATATTAGCCGATGATGCGGTGGCTGCTGATCTCGTCATCCGCTTTATAAGTGAGAGTGGGTTAGGGCCAGCAATCTAAATTTCCCAGTGAACATTGACTCAACGACTTGTTCGCTTTTTTTTAATGGTGATTTTGTTCCCGTAATTTTTGTTTATTTTTATAATCATTAGTTTTATTTAATTTTTTGTTGTATTATTTTTCGGTCTTTTCAAATATAGATGTCCATCTCTAAATTTTAAAATCCATTCCAAATTTGTATACTTTAATCTGTGTTAAGAGGTCAGATGACCTCGTAGTTCTCCCCTTAAAACAACAATAACTGACTAACCAAACTAAATGAAAAACATTCATTTTTGAAACGATTTGCGCGCCATCTATTGTGAAATGTATTTACTAATTCAGAATCTATCACAAGCGTGCACACAACAACTACCCAAATTTCATTAGATGAAATGATTCCTGCGCCAACACTCATTTGTTGAAATGACTCGCGCGCATCCTATTGTAAAATAAATTTACTAATTCAAAATCCTTTGAGGGAGTGTGCACAACAACTCACCAAAGTTTCATCGCAATCAGATGAATTTGAACGCATGCGGGACAAACATATTATCAAGAAACATTCATTTTTTTAAACCCAAAAGTACTTGAATATCCTTTTTAGTCCATTTTCATTTATAAAAAAACAGGCTTATGAGATCACCTTTTGTCCTTGTATGTGTGTACGTCCCCTTAATAAAATCTAAAAGGATGGAGCGATTTCAATGAAGTTCAGTAAGGTAATAGAAATATTTTGATCGACTCCGACCATGCCCTTCAAATTTTATTACTTCTCACCAATCCAACACGGTGGCCGTGCTAAATATTTCACCGATATCTCCGAAACTCTTACTTATATCACCCTAAAATTTGTACGGTGATAAAGAGCACTACTAGAAGTTCATCTATGAGACCTTTATTAATAAGCTATAAATGTTGACACGAAACAGTATTCGTTGTCAGGCAAAAGTTCGTTGCGAATTATACACGCAAATTAGGCAACCAGAGCGCATTAGCCATGACTGTCAAGTACCTCCTTTGTCCATAAAGCAGCTTATAATACAACATGCATGGAGCACGAGTTGTTTTGTTCTGCAGTATTGTGTTTTGCCGGACTAGAGCACACACGCCATACATACACACATATGCTTTATGAGGAATTGAGCATTGTCACGCGTCTGCTTTGCTTGGACTACTGACCATTATTATTCACCGCTAGCAAGATGAAAACATCACTTATCATAGAAATTAGATTTTATCTCATTGATAACAGAGGGGAAGAATTTTGTTGTTGTTGCATGACCTATTTCTACGGCGGGTGATCAGGAATTAAGGTTACAAGGCCGATATTCCCTGGAGCTTCGTCTGTTATCGGGAAATTAGTAGTGTGGGCTAAAGCGAAAACATACGGTTGGTAACTGTGCAGAGTTTCAGCAACCCGCCACCTACAGCGCTAGTTGTAGGTAAACAACTACTTTATATGAATCACAGCCAATGGCCATAGCTGGGTATTTTTGCTTGAACGCCCGAGAGCTCCCAACAAGTTCAATATCAAGTAGTTCCAACGTTGGCTACCAGATGCTACTGTCACTAACACCTAGCGGCGAACGTTGGAACTTGAAAGAGGGTTTCTAAGTAGTCAAATAAAACTAAAAAAAATTCTGCAGAGTACCAATTGTAGTGGTAGGTTCTTTTACATGCCATAAATCTATGACATGGGCCCGCCGGCTTTATTTCACCACCGAAGGATGAAGGATTTTAGCGCTCTTAAAAATCCGACGACTTCGGCCGGGTTTGAACCCACGATCTTGGGCGTATCAGTTCAGCATGCTACCAACTACGACAGATGTGCACATCACTGGTTTATTTCGAAATACATGCATTTTGAAAATGGTTTTAAGGTTGAAGATTTGTTCAGGGCAGAATCGATTTGGTCTGAATCCTGCTTGACATTCTGATAACTTTGGTTCGAGCTGTTCCTGTGTTCGTGTCAAGAGACAAGCTGAGAAAATTTTGTAGGCGACAGGAACGAAAGATATACCTCTGTAGTAGTTCACCTCAGACTTATCTGCTCTTTTGTGTAGTGGGTGGATGAGTGCCGTTTTCCAGTCATCAGGTATTTTCTCTGTTTGCCATATTTCTTGGATGATTAGTGTAATTTCTCTGAGTGCATTGGGTCCTAGGTTTTTAAGTAGTTCTGCAGTGATGCCGTCTTCACCTGAGGCTTTATTGTTTTTAGTCTATTCATGTGGGTGTGCATTTCATCTTGAGTTGGTGGTAGTGATTCTTCTGATGTTTGGTCTGATTGTTCCTTTGGGAATCTTTTCGTGGGTTCTGGGCAATTCACAAGTCGTGAGAAGTATATAGCTAGCTCTTGGAAATTGTCTCTATTTGCCAATGCCAGTTTTCTGTCTTGTGTTCTGAAGCATAAGTTTTGTGGTGTGTACCCTTTGATTTTTGAATGAGACTAATAATTTGTGATGGCACTCCATAGCGCTTCACTTCCTTCCACATGGCTTCTCTATTGATCGAATCGAAGGCTTTCTCAAAGTCAACAAACACTGCATAGAGGCGAGAAGACCATTCCGCACACTGCTCCAGAATTTTCCACAAGGTGTTTATTTGGTCGACACACGAACGATTTTGACGAAAACCTGCCTGTTCTCGTCGGAGCCTTCGGTCAACATATTCTTTGATTCTGTTTAGCAGAACCCTCGTAAAGACTTTGCTAGGGATTGAGAGAAGTGTAATGCCTCTCCAGTTATTACAGTTTGACGTATCTCCCTTCTTTGGCAACTTCACCAGCAACCCACTAGAAACATACCGGGAGTACACATGCGGAGTCATTCATGAGGGCCGTGTATCCGAGCCGATATCTGTATGTTCAGGAGTACGCCAAGGTTGTATCCTGTCGCCAACCATGTTCTTGATTGTGATTGATGCGGTGATGCGAAATGTGACTAGAAATGCGAAACGTGGTATCCAATGGGGATTCACCAATAGACTAGATGATCTGGATTTTGCTGACGATTTGTGTCTCCTGTCTGAGGCACACGGTGAAATGCAAGCAAAGCTTGAAGAACTGGTTGTAAAAGGGAAAAATGTGGGGCTAACGATAAACTCAAAAATAGACCAAGGCCCTAAGAACTAAAACCAACTAAATTGACCCATTTGTCTTCGAGGATGAACCTATAGAGGATGTCGATAACTTTACTTACTTGGGCAGTGTGGTGACCAAAGCTGGAGGAGCGGCAAAGGATGTCTCCCAACGTATTCAAAAAGCAAATGGCGCCTTTGTGCGGCTCTATCCGGTGTGGAAGAACAGCAAAATATCCACGAAGACCAAACTTCGTATATTCCGGTGTAATGTCAGGTCCATTCTGATATAGATGGGTCTGAGACTCGGAAGGTAACTAAGGAAATCACCTCCAGGCTTCAGACCTTTGTCAACCGCTGCTTAAGAAAGATCTTAAACATCTACTGGCCGGAAGTAATCTCCAACCAAGAACTTTGGAGAAGGACGGGTGAAACGGAGATGGCCATAAAATTAAGCGACGGAAGTGGAAATGGATCGGACATACCCTGAGGAAAGGAAATGAAGCCATTGAGAAAGAGGCACTGGATTGGAACCCACAGGGTACGAGGAGGAGAGGGAGACCCAAGCAAACGTGGCGCAGATCTGTCCACTTGGAGGCTATAGAGAAGGGAAAGACCTGGAGTGAGGTGAAGAGGTTGTCAGCAAACAGGACCAGATGGAGATGCTTCATTCATGCCCTAAGTTCCACGAGGGACAATGGGAATTAAGTCATGTAAGTCACCCTTTGATTTGGTTGGCGAATGTTTTGTAGAAATCACGCGTATTGTAGTTTCTGAAGTGGTTCTCGATCCAAGTCTGTTGATCATTGATATATTTCCGTTTGATTCGTCTCAGAATTTTGGACGTCTGTTTACGTACCTCGAAAAAGATCTTCAGGTTTTTTCAGATTTGTTACTGTTATAGGTTTGGAAGGCAGTTTTTCTGTTGTAGAGGGCGCATTCGCATTCTTGATTCCACCAAGGATGTTTCGGTTTTTTAGTCAGGGGAATCAAGGTTTTGGCGGTCTCAATGATTTTTCCTTTGAAATTTTCCCAGTTTTCTGTGGGTTGTTCTTCCCATTTTTGAGCGATTTTGGAGTCTTTGATTTTGCTTATGTCGAATGTTGGGATCATTGGGGGTGGCTTGTTAAATTTTCTCCTTGGTGTGAATTTGATTTTGATTCGGGAGAGATAGTGGTCAGAATCAATGTTCGCTCCTTTGCGGACTTGTACATCGTGAATTTCTTTCTGGTAGGCGTAAGGGATTGCGACATGGTCCATTTGAAATCAGCCTAAGTGGTGGATAGGTGATCGCCATGTTTTCTGTTTCTTGGGGGATTTTCGTAGTGAGGTTGACATCATTTTCAAATTGTTTTGTTGGCATAACTCAATGAGTCGAGTGCCGTTTTTGTTGGTAAATTTTTGCGCGGGGTAATCACCTACCGGTACTGTTTTTGGTATTTTCGTTCTCGGCCTAATTGTGCATTGAAATCCCCGAGGAGAATTTTAACGTCATCATATGGAATTTTGGACATTTCGTTTTCGAGTTCTTCCCAAAATTTGTCAGTCTTTTCAGGTTCCTTTTTATTGTCAGCATTTGTGGGTGCATGGACGTTGATGAATGTGTAATTTTTGTTCGTGTGTTTAATTCTCATTGTCATTAGTCGATTGTTGAAGGGTTTCACGTCTGTTTCTGAATTCTGATTTTTTTTTGTCTACAATAAAGGCCATGCCGAATGGCGATGCTCCTTTGCAAATTTTTTCTTGGTTCCGCCTTTGAATATCCTATAGTAGTTGTAATCGAATATGTCTGAGTCAGGAGAGCGTGTTTCTTGTATGGCAAGAATCTGGATTTTCAGTTTGGAAAGTTCCGTCGTGAGATTGTGTAGCTTACCAGTTTGAACAAGTGTTTGAATGTTGAACGTTCCAATGTACGTATGGGTCTTTCGTGGAAGTTTACCAGAGCACTCCAACTTACTTATTATTATTATTATTATTATTATTATGCTTGCCACGGTGGGTGAGTGGTTATAGTGTCGGACTACCAACCCCAAGATTGCAGGTTCGCTCCTGGCCATGGTAAGTGATTTTTGAAAGGCGACAAAAATCACGACACTCATGTCATACGTTGTTGGCATGTTAAAGAACCCATTCAGTAGGCCGTGTTCAATGGCAAAATTAATCTCGGGATTTTCCGCCAACACAAAGTTCCTCCATTCTCTACTTGAAAGCGCTGTAGTGTCAAGGAGTTTAGATATCTAACCTCCTTGACTTTCATAGCGTTCAAAGGAATACGAAATTCGACATGCAAGCTACCCTCTGGGTGTCAATTAACAAAGCTTGCAGCAGGCACCCGAGGCCATACGATATTATTATTTAATATTATTATCATAAATTACAAAAAACCTCCGTGGCTTAGGCGGCAGCACGCCGGCCTCTCACCGCTGGGTCCGTGGTTCAAATCCCGGTCACTCCATGTGAGATCTGTGCTGGACAAAACGGAGGCAGACAGGTTTTTCTCCGGGTACTCCGGTTTTCCCTGTCAACATTTCATTCCAGCAACACTCTCCACTATCATTTCATTTCATCTGTCATTCATTTAATCATTGCCCCAGAGGAGTGCGTCAGGCCTCGGCAGCCGGCACAGTTCATATCCTCGCCGCTAGATGGGGGCTTCATTCATTCCATTCCTGACCCGGTCGGAGACTGGAAGCAGGCTGTGGATTTTTTCATCATAAGTTACACAGTGCATTATTAAGTCTAAGCTCTTCTGCAACTTAACTCGCCCGCTGTCAACGTCTTCTCGCAAGCGGCTAAGTTTAGAACCAGGTCGGGCTGCCCGCAATACATAGCGATAAGCAAGGTGGCCTAGATGTCCTGTCTTGGGCTTGCCGTGAACACCGGATCAGGATGACTGATAAAGCTTACTTTAATGAAATACCTGCTAGTGCCTAGGTTACTAGGGCACAAGAATTAATAATAATAAAACTGACCTCATTCTTCACTCAAGAGGGCGTTATGGAGGACCGATCAAGCTGCTTATCTCTCTCCAAGGATTCCTGGTTAATGCAAGTGAGAATTTCGATGTGAAATGTAACGTACAATTGTTTGCATTAAAAGTAGGCTATAGATTAATACTCGTATACGGTATGTGATTTCCTTGTTAAGAGTAACTAAGTTTGTTGTTTTAAGGGGCGGAACAGCCTGATCATCTACCCCTAAGAGCAACGAAACAATACAAAATTGCTACTTTATTTAACACCAGCGTTTTCTGAAATACACACCTGTAGATCCTGTAATAGTACATTATACAACGAGCCTATAATGGCAATAATTAAGACACGAGTATGTTTATAAAACGGGCGTATGCGAGTTTTATAATTTCCATACGAGTGTCTTAATTACCATTATAGGCGAGTTGCATACGACTGTTTATGTTCGACGATAATTATTGTAATTATTTTATGTTCGAACATAAATATTCATAAATATCTGTCGAGAATTCGCCAGTTTTATGTACTGAACAGAGCGCATGGGACGCAGATAATGCCTTGTATTTGACCATGGCCTCCTCGATTACCCTACTATGACACTAGGCCACGCAGTGAAATTTAAATTAGAAGGCCTTGTAACTCAGTGCGGGTGCGATGCAATCATTATCTAATTGGTCAAACAACTGTTTCTTGAGCTCTGATTGGTGGGAGAAACTGTTTCATAATGAAAAATAGTGTTATAATGAGCCTCATTACAGTACAGTTTCCTGATATATAATAGTCAGGGTCGAACATAAACATTTATTTACTTATTTATTGATGTGTAACATTTTTCTACTTGGTTGCTGGATATTTTTGTGGGAGTGATTTTGGAAATGGGACGGAAACAATGAGCGCGCGTGGTTGCGGAGATTGGTACCACGACGTACTGTCGGCCATGTGGCTATGTGGAATGTATACGGCATACGGTTTACCTCAAGGTTTGGAGGCGCGATTACAGATATTCCTACAATAAATCATCTTCAAGTTGTCGTTTTTGGTGTGAAAATATTCATTATATCTATTTGCTGAAAACAATTATGATTTATTAAATCTCCATACGTTTGCTGTATTCTTATGTAATGTAAGTATTCGAGGTACTGTCGGCCAACATACAGCCCTATGTGGAATGTATATCGCATACGGTTTAGTTCAAGGTTTGGAGGCCCCATTAAAGATATTCCTACAATTAATTCTTCTTCAAGTTGTCGTTCTTTGGTGTGAAAATATTCATTATATCATATTTACCTCGTGCATGCGTACCGGTCAGGATTTGGCACTGGAGTTTTACAAGTAGTTATTTCAATGACCAACAGAGTTCACTGTTAACAAGGAATTTGCGCTCCCGGTACACACATAGTAGGATAACATGTCACATGTTACACATCATATGCGACTACTGTAAGGCTCGTAATTTTCTTTCTTTATTTACATATTTACCTATTTATTTATTTATTCATTTATTTATTTAATTAAAAAAAGAATAAACATGAAGTTTCAGCCAAGTTATCACTTATAAAATCTTTGAAGTTAAAGAAGGCTTTAAACCCAGTTCCAGTGTTGCCAAGTTAACAATTAACAATTTCAGTGGATGAAACACTTATTGTTTTGCAATTATACGGAGTGTCCCTTAATAATGTATACACTCTTTGAAACAGAATATCTCTTTAAATTAAAGCACATAAAAATACATCGTCGTGTTGGGGTAGCGCCTGCCTCTCACCAGGAGGCCCCGGGTTTGATTCCCGGCTCCCTCACGGATTTTTTTAACTGAAGTGAGGGCTGGAAAGGGGTGCACTCAGTCTCGTGAGGACAATTGAGTAGCTCTCTGACGGTGAGGCAGCGCCCCGATCACACAAACCAAGATTAACGGCCGAGGGGACCCGATGCGCTGATCACGCGTCACCCCAATATCTGCAGGCCAAATGGCTGGGCAGCGGTCGCTTGGTAGGCCTAGGCTCTTTACGAGCTGTAGTGCCAGGGGTTATTGTTATAATTATTATATAGAAATACAGTTTGTGTGTGTGTGTAATAATTCAGAAGCAGTGACAACTTAGCAACGCTTTTACTTGTTCATTTGTATTATGACCACCTCGTAGTGTGGTGGCTAGCAAGCTTGACTGTCACGCCGGACGACCGGGTTCGATTCCCCAACTGCCATGAAATTTAATTCTGATCTGAGGGCTGGAACGGAGCACACTCATCCTCGTGAGGTGAGGCAAAACCGAGGAGAGGGGAATTCGACTCGCATCTCAGCCCTCTAGGAAGTGATGTTCCATGGTTTTCCACTTCTACACTAGGCAAATGCTGGGTTGGTTCCTAACTTAAGACATGAATTGCAAATATTACAAATATACACACTAATGGTTAGGACCAGCAATCTAAATTTTCAAGTATAAGTTTTCTCGAAGACATTTTCTTTTTCGAATTGTGAATTTTTGATTTTCCGTAATTTTTGTTTATTGTTATAATTATTAGTTTTATTTAAGATTTTGTTTTAGGCTGTTTTTGTTGTTGTTTGTGTCCTCAGTCTTTTGACTGGTTTGATGCAGCCCTCCATGCCTCCCTGTCCTGACCAAATCGTTTCACCTCTACATATCTACCACACCCTACATCCGAGGCAATCTGTTTAACATATTCTAACCTTGGTCTACCCCTACAGTTCTTGTCCTCAAACCTTCCCTCCATAACTAAGCTTGCTATTCCTGGGTGTCTTAGTATGTGTCCTACCAACCTATCTCTTCTCTTCATTAGCAGTCGCCAGAAACATCTCTCCTCTACCACTAGTCTCAATACCTCTTCGTTTAATAACTCTATCTACCCATCTGATCTTCATCATTCTCCTGTAACACCACATTTCAAACGCTTCAATTCTCCTCTTCTCTGCTGTACCAATAGTCCAAGTTTCACTTCCATAGAGCGCCTCTCTCCAGACAAAGACCTTCAAAAATGACTTCCTAATACCTAAATCTATATTCGATGTCAACAGATTCCTTTTCTGTAGGAATGCTTTCCTTGCCTGAGCTAACCTACTTTTTATATCCTCTTTGCTTCGTCCATCACTGGTTATTTTGCTTCCTATGTAACAGAATTCTCCTACTTCCTTTAGCTTTTCACCTGCCAATTTGATGTCCATAGAGGTTTCTGATTTATTTCAGCTGCATTCCAATATTTTTCTTTTACATTTATTAATTTTCATCATGAATTGTTTTTGGCTTCCACCTCTAAATATTATATTCTAAATTTGTATAATTTAAACCGTGTTAAGAGGGGCAGATGACCTCGTTGTTCCGCCCTTTAAAACTCCAATAAATAAATAACTATACACACTAATGCAGCCACTACAATGACACAGGTTGTCAAATCCCACACACACATACACAAGTATACAGGAGCTACATGACAGCGATGTTCGAAAGCCCTTAATTAAATCAACATGTAAACTCAGGAATTCCATGGATTCCTGTCATTCCCATCACAATTCCGACTACCTCGATATAGTGTCCAGAAAGGTGTAAGGCAAGGCTGCGACTTATAACCCATACTATTAAATCCCTACATTGAACAAGCAATGTAGGCAATTTGAGAAAAAAATAAAGTAGGAGTAAAGATTCAAGAAGAAATAATTTCAACTCTGAGATTTGATGAGAACATCGTCATCTCAACCGATACACCAGAGGATTTGAATGCGATTTTAAATGACAGGTATGAGGAAAGAATTCATGGTGACAATCAATAAATGTAAAACAAAAGTAATGCAATGCAGTCGAAAGAAATTAGAAACCCCTATGGATTTCAATTTGGCAAATGAAAAGCTAAAGTAGACTTCTGCTACTTAGGACGCAAAATAACCAGTGATAGACCAAGCAAAAAGACACGGATAGTCAGTCTGAAAGACTGGACCTTATATCATTTTACATGCTAGAAGCCGAGTACCAAGAGGGCAGTGCGAGAACAGAGTTTCAAGATTTTATTTTGTTTCTTTACTGCCTACTTGATTGTTCTCGTACTGCCTTCTTGGTACTCGGCTGCTACATCGTACTATGACGTCATACACCTCAGTGCATTCTAGGTACATTTCGTCCCGTCACCGTAACGGAACGTCAGACCTCTGCGTAACGACGAAGTCGACAAGATCTTTTAAAATGATAAAAGTAGGTTGGATCAGAAAAGGAAAGCATTTCTAGAGAAAAGGAACCTAATGATATCAATTTTAGATTTAGGTATTAGGAAGTCATTGTCTGGTGAGAGGTGCTATATGGAAGTGAATCTTGGACTGTTGGAGGAAAATAGAAGCATTTAATATTTGGTGTTACAGGAGATCAGATGGCTAGAAAGAGTAACAAATGAAGAGATATTAAGACGAGTAGGAGAGGAGAGATGTTTCTGGCGACTGCTAACGAAGAGAAGAAATAGGTTGGTAGGACACATCCTAAGACACCCAAGAATAGCAAGCTTAGGTATGGAAGGAAGGGTCAAGGACAATAACCGTAGAGGTAGACCAAGGTTAGAATATGTTAAACAGATTGCCTCTGATGTAAGGTGTAGTAGCTATGTAGAGATGAAACGATTAACTCAACTGCATCAATCAGTCAAACGGCTTCGGTGGAGTAGTCGGTAGCATGCTGAACTGCTATGCCCAAGATCACGGGTTCAAACCCGGCTGAAGTCGTCGGATCCCTTAAGAGTGTTAAATCCTTCAGTATGCCTTCCTAAGGAGGGAATGTAAAGCCGGAGGGCCCATGTCATAGATTTATGGCATGTAAAGGAATCTATGACTATAATTGGTAGTGTGTATGTTGAATAATTTGTTGGAAGCGCTCTATCAAGTCCCAACGTTTGCCACTAGGTGTCAGTAGTCTCTGGTAGAAAAAGTTGGAACTACTTGAAATTGAACTTGATGAGGAGCCTACGGGCGTTCAATTAGAATACTCATATATGGCCATTGGCTGCAATTCAAGTATAATAATTAATCAGTCAAAAGACTGAAGACTCAAACCCACACAGGATATGGAATTTCACCTACGAACTTGAGATCTGGAGGTGAACACTCCACCACTCTTTGTGTGTAGGTTACTAGGGCAACAATTATTAATGAAGAAACTGACCTCGTGAGGACATTAATCACGCCCGCACTGCCTTCTCAAACCCCCACACCTTTGAACAATAACTCGCTGCCAGCATTGACGGACACAGTGAGAAACCTGGATTATGAACTCATAAATCCTATTCCATGCTCACAAAAAGTTCACATAGCTCAGGTAATTTAGATGTATTTCTATGATAACACTACACCATACCAACACGATGCTTATCTTTTCAATTACAGCAGACGTCGCGTCGCCTCGGGCAATGGTGCTCTTTTATTTTTGTACTGAGGTGAATTCAAAATGGTACTGATTCAGATTACGTGGTTCAAAAGAATGGAAACAAAGAATTCTATCTACAATAATAATAATTAACAACAATGAAAAAATCCCACTCGGTACGCAGGAAGGTGGAGGTAGATTACACCGGGCATAGACAAATATTTTGAATTCATTACATTTGCCAATTAAGTTGTCCAGTTGCAAAACACGTTTAATCCACTTGTGAATAAGAATCATTTTCATGAGAAACGTATCTCTGGACTTTGCCTCACGTATCTTTTGTGTTTGTTGTTTTCTACTTTTTGCTTTGTGTTTTTGTTTTGGGTTTGTGTTTGCTTTGTGCTTTTGCTTTTGAATTTTACTTTTTGCTTTTCTTTCTTGGTCTTGGTTTTGGTTTTGTTTTCTGCCTTTTCTTTTTTTTTAATTTTGCTTTTTGCTTTGTGTTTATTGTCTTTTTGTTTTGTTTTCTCCTTTTGCTTTTGTTTTTGAAATTTTCTTCGTGTTTTTTGTTTTTGTGTGTTGTTTTCTGGAAAATCAAAACAAAACAAAACCAAATAAAAATAAATAAACTAAACAAAATCAAAATAAAAGTTGGTTGGTGGTTGGTTCTTAAGTTTAGGAGCTGCGACAACGCGGTCATGTATTCCCGTGTACTTGGGTGTGTGTAGAATCTGTCTAATAACCGGTGTTGATTGTGATGACTGTATTAGTATGTGTTATCTGTTTTTTAATTTAAGTACAGACTGCAACTTAGAATTTTTCAAATACTTCCTACTTTTGCCACCAAGCGCCACCGTCAACGACTACTAGGCCAAGTTCAGAACTTAGCTACTAGACGCCACCGCAGTCGCCTCTTTAAGACAAAAGTTTTAGGAAATGTATAGAGGACTATTGAATATTTTAAATGGTTTTGATATTGCACCTATTAAGGGAAGTATGATTTTCCTTTCCTCAAAAAAAAAAAAAAAAAAAAAAAAACTCTATTGATCCTTTGGTGAATGGTTGGTGCTATCAAAAACTATAATGAGATAAGTTTTAATCCCCCCATTTCCACCCCCTTGGTTTGATTTTGCTCATTAACAACCTCGACCGAGATTTTATAAGGTTATGTTTTGTGCATAAATTTGAAACTGATTGGTGGAAAATTGCGGTAGTTATCGTGTCCACAAAAAAGTAATATTACATATTACGAGTTTATATTATGTATAAACTTTTGAACTAAGGGTGGTTTGGGGTCTGGGAAATGTGGAACGCGAAGATATGTCGAAATTTTTCGTAAATCGAAACATGGTACCCATAGCAATAAGAAATCTACCTAAACAGCTTAGAGGTCAGAGCAAATAAAATGAACGTAACATTTCAGATCACCAGAAATATACTGTCAGTCACCGACGTGAACGTGCAAGACGGCAGGTGGCAGCACTAGCGTGTCCAATGAAAGTGGAATGCGGACACGGAACGATTTATCTGATGTCCAAAAGGGCATGATCATTGGCTTTCGGACCAAGGGTGGAAGAATTTCCGAAACGGCTTCGTTTAGAGACTGTTCACGTGCCACCGTGGTACCGTGCATGGCAAAATAGCACTATTCAAAACCAGCGCCGAGGCAACTGTGGTGCACTATGGGCCATTGATGAGAGGGGTGAAGAACGGCTGCGGAGAATAGACGTGCAACTGTAGAGTAACTGACCGCCAATATCGCAACTGGACGTCCACTGACTGGTGACTGAAGGCCTTTTCCGACGAATCACGTTTAATGCTCCATCGGACTGATGGCCGTTGGAGTATGCGGCGTCAAACGCCTGAACTCAAAACACCTTGCAACAATCGCCGGACGGATCTACTGTAGGCCGGAGAAATGTATGAGCTCTCTCTTCTGTACACGTCTCGCAGCGGTCCGCGCTGCAAAAGGTGGTTATGCAGACTACTAACGGATTCATGTGACTGGACAGTTTATAGGAAGTGTGTCTTCCCGAAGGAAACGGGATTTTAAATGTCCGATTGAGCTATGTATATTAACAAATTCACATGAAATTTGATAAAATGGTCCAGAGCTAGCCAAATTAAGACATTTGGTGAGGTATCCAGACCTAGCCGGACCATTTTATCAAATTTCATGTGAAATTGTTAATATACATAGCTCAATCGGACATTTAAAATCTTGTTTCCTTCGGGAACAGACATTTTCAATATGGATTAGCCAAGTGAGCTAACACCATTTTGATTAGTACGTTTTGACTTCCGTAGTTCATTGGCACTGATCGTGTCGACATTTTGTACCTTGCAGCGGCTTCTAAGTATGTACTGACACGCGTCTTGGTGAGGTGTACCACATCCAACTGAAGAGCCCATTGGTACACTGGAGCGAAACACTGGCAACTGTTTTTGAGCTAGCTGGACCATTTTATCAAATTTCAAGTGAATTTGTTAATGGACAGTGTATATACAAGAAAAATGCGTTATCATGGGACACCAAAATTAAACATTACAATACAGTGGTGAGAATTAAGTAATTTAATGACACGTTGCACGGTACACGGATTCGATCATAAAGTTTGTAAAATTAAATGATTTCATAATCCAAGTGAAGGCTGCAAGCGCGAGTTCAGTGGCGAACAGTGGGAAGAGACTAGTATCTGTATAATACAGTGAGTCTCTCTCACGACTCGTCCGGCCAGCGCACCAAGCTTATCTGCCTCCAGTTGACTGTTCACTTCCTGTTACACAGCGCGCACTTCACAGTTCTGATCCATGCTTATAACGGGTATTTAGTGTTCATCTGTCGCTCCAACTATTCTCGAGTTGTGAAGTGTTACTTTTGGGTAAAATTCTCATAATGCCTCCACGTGTGTACACGGAAGAGGAAAGGGTATTTATGTACGATAATTATGTGAAAACAGAATCTTGCAGGGAAGTCATTAAACGTTTCATAACACATTTTCCAGGTGTGCGGCCTCCACATAGAGAGACAGTGCGGAAGCTCGTAAACAAATTGAGGGGAACTGGTTCTCTACTCGATAAGAAGAGAAGTGTTAAAAAACGTGTAGCCTACTTAACGAGGAAAAAGTAAATGAAATCGCAGAACATATCCGGAGAGAAATAGCCTCAATTACGGAAGACCAACTTATGCGTGTGAATCGGAGTTTCCTAAGACGATGCCAGAAATGTGTGGATGTAGGAGGAGAACATTTCCAACATCTCCTGTCATAAGGTACGACATTAGTTTATTAATTCTTACTTTCTAAATTGTAATTGGTATCTCATGTCATGAACGGATAAAGTGATCCAAGTGCTTTTCTGTTCTTATTGCTATGCTATGCCGAGCGGGGAGTGATGAGTCAACGGGAGGCAGTTAAGCTGGGCGCGCCGGCCGGCCGAGTCGTGAGAGAGACTCACTGTAGGTTTTGCTTAGATTCGTAGATCTGAAAACCTTATCATGACCATTCAGCTGCAATACATTTCAGAAATTTAATGATAATGCAAGCTTCAAAACTTAATCACTCTGAGGGTTCACTACTTTGGGATCCAACATTCCCACTAGCTTCTAAGATTACCGTATACAAAACCTACTTTGTACCACTTCTAACATACGGCAACACTGACGGGACCAGTGAACAACCGTCTACAGGCTGCTGAAACAAAATTCCACCGTTCCTGCTACAAAGGATAAAATAAGGACTGTTAATATCCGAGAAATTGTGAGCTTCTACGCCCAAGATAGCGGGTTCAAACCCGGCCGAAGCCAACGGATTTTTAAGAGCGTTAAAAATCGCTCAGTATGCCTTCCTTCGGAGGGGAAGTAAAGCCGGCGGTCCCATGTCATAGAATATGGCATATTAAACAACCTTCCACTAATTTCACCAGTGTGAAACTAAATTGTATAGGTTAAGAATGTAAACAACGCTCTTAGGTTTCTACGTTCGTTGCCAAGAGCCGACTGCGGTGGAGTCTAGTAGCTAAGTTCTGAACTAGGCCTAGTAGTCGTTGACTGTGGCATTTGGTGGCAAAAGTAGGAACTATTTGAAAAATTCAAAGTTGCAGTCCTTACTTGAATTAAAAAACAGATACACACACTAATACAGACATCACATTTAACACCGGTTATCAGACAGATTCTACACACACCCAAAGTACACGGGGCTACATGACCGCGTTGTCGTAGCCCCTAAACTAAGGAACCAACCAACCAACCAAGCAATATCCGAGAAAAGCTTGGATTGGAAAGAAGCCTTTTGGAATTATTGGAACTCTACAGACTACGGTGGTATGGCCATATGAAAAGGATGGTTCCAGAATGAACTCCTAGAGCTTATTTTGAAAAGGTAGTTCCTGGCAAAAGACCCCGAGGACGACCTCGAGACTTATGGGTGAAACAAGTTTCAAAGAATGTAGAGAAGAGAGGTGTAAACTCAGTACCGCACCCGGCTCTCTGCTTAGTATAAAACAAAGTTCCTGATTCTCGGATGTCACGGGTAATCACGAGAACCACTGAATGGATTTTGATGCGGTTTTCACCATTCTGTAAAGGATATCTCGAGGAAGGTTTCTGTAGAAAATAATTTATTTACGTGCAAAGGAAGTCAAGCACTAACGATTTCAGTGAAAAGGTCGAAAAAACTGGCGTCCGTGCGCTTTTTAAGCTTACGTTGGGCAAGCCGTTAAAAATATCTATAAACTATGAGTGTAAGAATTGTTCAGCATGAAAAGTTCTACAAAAAAGCCCGGGAGAGCATACCTCTATCATCAATTTCACCTACTATAAGTGTTTTTACGTTTTCATTTCTTCCAACAATATCCATTCTGTTACTGAGGAGACGGTTTACGAGCTAGCTAGGAGTGAGTCTATCACCCCAGTTACAGCTTAGCTAGCGGACGAGCTTATTTCCTCAGATACAGCCAGCAGCAAAATGTCGAGTCGTGTTGAGTTAAAAACTTTAGAGAAGAGTGGTTGTGTTTGGAGTTTCCTTGGAAGTACAACGCGGCTTTTCTTCATTTCGCCTGTGAAATCTTCGTTCCGCAAAATTCACAGTCAAGTTAAGATTGGACGGAAGGGGGATTTGTGTTTCATGCACCTCGTCATTCTTAAATTACGCCTGACAAGAATTTCTTGCACATGCATCTCTATGGTAATATAATTAAAAGTCCAGTCCGTGATTTTAACCCATCATGCCGAGACGTAAAACGGATATTGGTCGTTGTTCATTGACATTGGAAAAAAAAGCGCTTTTCACGTAATGCATTCATAATTGTTCCCGGGCGAAGCCGGGTCGGGTTGCTAGTTAATAATAATACAGTGGTGAGACCTGAGGCTGTGTCTTGGCATGTCAAGATCTATAAATTAGACTGACTGAGTGGCTCAACGGTATCGTTCTCGCTTGCTGGACCCAATGTTGCAGGTTCGTGTTCTGGCGCAGTCAGTTGGAATTTGAGGGTGCGCAAATGTGAGGGAGCCGTGTCAGTAGATTTACAGGCACGTTAAAGAACCCCTTCGGTGCGAAATTCCGGCACCCCGGCGTCTCCAAAATCCAGAGTAGTTAAAAGGGACGTAATAGTACATTATGCAACGAGCCTATAATGGCTATAATTAAGACACGAGTATTTTTTATAAAACGAGCGTATGCGAGTTTTATAATTTCCATACGAGTGTCTTAATTACCATTATAGGCGAGTTGCATACGACTGTTTATGTTCGACGATAATTATAACTTTATTGTATGTTTTAACATAAATATTCATAAATATCTGTTGACAGTCAGCTACTGGAATTTTGTGATCGCAGAGCGAGCGTTGGGTGTTATATCTCTGCCTTTCAAGAGCTTTGAACGACCGACGCATGCGCTCTGTGTGTTTGCAATGCCATATGCAAACCATATGATTACATCTGCCGTCCCTCAGTAATATTGTCACCGGTGTCAGTTGAAGACAATGCGCTGTGTAGAAATTAGCGTTGGTGATTTTAAGGTACAGTGCTATTTCATGTCTCATATTCGCCAGTTTATTTACGCGAACATATGGACGGTGGGTATTCCATGTCGGTAATTTATTATAGTTCGATGTTGTGTTTATGTCCGACATGTTGGATTTTGAGCGCATGCGCGAAGTTATCGTTACCTAATTGGTCAATGAACGAGCTCTGATTGGCTGGAGAAACTGTATCATAATGGAAAACAGTGTTATAATGACCATCATTATGATACAGTTATCTGACACATAATAGTGAGGGTCGAACATAAAACCAATAACCTTATTATTAGGGCCCGGATGTTGATGACATGTCATCTTTTTACAGAGCTGTCTAAAACAATGATGAAGTACATAGAAACTCCGGACAGGCCACTCCGTCTTGAAATATGTCAGTTTTATTTTGCATATTTTTGCATTTTATGCTATTTTTCATTTTAAGAGCATTCTTTTAAGTTTGGTAGATTTTTTGGGTCATATTTTAGAGAAATAGGCCTTTTAAGGTCATTTTTATCCAATTTAGTCATGTCACCTCTCTCAGAGCTAAGAAGAAGCTAGTAGCGTTATTGACAGCAACAATCACATCGATGGAGAAAACGGGCGAAGAAATGGTTGATTCCATTTCCTTAATCAACCGGTTGGAAACTAGTATTGGCAACAATCGTTGCGACATTACTGCGGGTATTGCATCAAAACTGAAAAAAAGTGCTGGACAAAAACACTGGGTATAAAATATTATGCAAAATCTCAAGACGTTCATTTTTGAAATATTGGTGAGTTTATTATTATAAGATCATTTTCACCATTTTATAGTGCATTTTTCGAATTTATAGGTCATTTATTAGTCATTTTTGAAAAATTTAAGTGCATTTTTTAAACTTTTTAAGGACATCAACATCCGGTCCCTACTTATTATTATGTATCTGTTAATTGAATAATACAAACTACGGTACAGTATATTTGGTAACATTTTCCATTAATACTTGTAGCCTCTATTCGATCTCAAATGCACTTAGTGACCAAAAGTCGCGGGAAGGGTAGTACCATGAGAAAATGTGCCCTGTATGGCTCCTGAGCCTTGCGACGGAGCAGAGCAGTCTGTAACAAACACGAGTGTAGTGAAGAAGACAACACGTCACGAGTTAACCGACTTTGAACGTGGGATGATCGTCGGCGCACGGAGCATGGGTGATAGCATTTCGGAGATTACACGCGAATTCGAGTTTCGAGGGTGAATTTTCAATATCGCAGAGATAATGTTACCATCCGCGTAAACCGCCGCACGGGACGACCACAGGGGTTTAACGAATGGACATCACGTCACCTCAGCAGAACCATACGGGGCGATCGCAGGGCTACTGCGAGTCAGTTGAATGTTGGGAGTCAGGCACCCATTTCTACCAGGACTGTAAGGAGATACCTGCACCGCTTAGGCTTCACTAACCGACATTTTCTTAACGACTTTTGTTGTTTGTTTGAGTCATCAGTCTCTTGACTGGCTTGATGCAGCTTTCCGTGCCTCCCTGTAAGGACGTCCATTTATACTAAACTAGCTGTTACCCGCGGCTTCTCCCGCAATGACATTTGGAATCCCGTTATAACATTAGTTAAATAGATAGATAAGCATGGGTCCTAGCGGAAAATAATTCTATCATCTGAAACCAAAAATGCTTGGGACGAAAAAAAACATCAAATTATCATGTTGGTTTCGGACCCTAAAAGACGTGAAAAATAAAATAAAAGTATTAAAAAGCTATTTTTTGAAATTTCATTCGAATCAATTATTAAGTCATTCCTGGGACTTAGAAAATTCCGGCCAAAAAGTACAAAATCAGTAATAACTCCCTAAGTATTCGTCGTATGATGAAATAGCAAGAGATAAAAAAGATGTAATATGTTATTGTCTACAACATAGGCCATGTATAATTTTACATATTACCTGTTTTATTTCCCCCAGAATTTCACCCCTCCCCATGGGCCCCTTAAATTGGATTTATGAAAAAACTGTGAAACACCTATTTACTTATCTTTTATGCTGATTATTTTCCGCTGAGTTTCAAACTCTTCGCTTATGTCGTTTAAGAGATACAAGCTCCGTTAAGAATCCTTCAACCCCAACTTTTCACCCCTTTCACCTCATAATATACACCACATCGAAAAACCCTCAGACACGTGTCTTCTTATTAGCCTATTTTCAATTTTGAAAAAATAGGCTTATGAGATCACCTTTTGTCCGTGTGTGTGTGCGTGTGTGTGTGTGTGTGATTCGTATGTGTGTCCCCCCCTAATAAAATCTAAACGGCAGGAGCGATTTCAATGAAACTCGGAAAGTTCATAGCACTATTCCGGGCGACCTCGACCGTGCCCTTCAAATTTTGTTACGACTCACCAATCCAACATGGTGGCTGTGCGAAATATTTCACCAGCATTCAATATCTCCGAAACTATTACCGATATTACCCTGACATTTTCTATGGCGATAGAGGGAACTACTATAAGTTCACTTATGTGACCTTTGAAAACCTGGTAACCACAAAACCAACATGGCGGCCAAGCGAATTTGCGACTTTTAAATAGACGTTTCTCGCGATTTGGCCAACCAAACGCAATGAAACTTGGTACAGTATATGTTTATATACATTTTAATGCACAGACATCTAACTTCGTTCAATTGTTTACATAATCACAAGATGGCGGATGTGCGAAATATTTCACAGGCATTCTATGTCTCTAAAACTATTAGCGGTATCTCGCTAAAATTTTGTACGGAGATAAAGGGCACTACTGGAAGTCCATCTATAAGACTTTCAAAAAGCGGTTAACTACAAAACGAACATGGTGGCCAAGCGAATTTGAAAATTTTAAATAGACCTTTCTCGCGATTTAATGTTCCAAGCGCACTGAAACCTGGTACAGGAAATATTTATACACATTGTAATCCACTGGTATCTAATTTAGTTCAATTGTTTACATAACCTCAAGATGGCGGCAGTGCGAATTTTAAAATTAAGTTTTTATTTCTTGTGATGTAGTCATGCGATCGAAGTGAAAGTTTGAATAATGAACCTACGCAATAATTTTCCTTTACTGGTACATGACTCTATGGCCTATACATTTAACAATCCAACATGGCGACCATCCGAAATATTAAGACGATACTGAATATCTACGAATCTATTTTAGCAATCAAACTGCATTTTTAATGTCCATAGGGGCTATGAACTTAAGTTCACCTATAGGACTTTAAATAACCTGGTGATCACAAATCCAACATGGCGGCGACGCGAATTATAAATATTCACATGGACGTTTCTCGCAATTTAACCATCCGCGTGCAGTGAAACTTAGTACAGTAAATCCTTATACGAATGTTAATCCACTGGCATCTAATCTATTTCAATTGTTTCCATAACCTCAAGATGGCAGCTGTGAAAAATTTTAAAATCTCCTTGTTACTTCTTGTGTCCTAAATATGCGATTGAAGTTTGAATACTACACGTTCACAATAATCTGCATGTAACAGTACATAACTCTAGGACCTACATATATAAAATTCAACATGGTGACCATCCGAAATATTTAGTCGGTTCTCAATATCTACGAATCTATTACAGCAATCAAACTGAAATTGTGTATGTTGATAGTGGCAATTAACATAGGTAGGATATATGAAAATAGGCTGTATAGTTCTTCACGGAACTACTTGTTTTTAATGATGAGTTTATATGCCGAGTATCACTTCCCCCAATGAAACCAATCGGGAGATATTGCTATTCAATGAAATGCAGGTCTACCCCCGTAACACCCCTTTAGAACCTGAATATTGAAAAATCCTTTCTTGGTGCGCGTTTGCTGCCCTTGAGGAAGCGGCATACCAAATTTCATTCCAATCCGTTCGGTGGTTTCTGAGATTTCGTGATGAATGAATCAGTGAGTGAGTGAGTGGTATTTGAGCTTTATATAGTAGATTTACAAATGCCAAATTGGGTTCTTAGAGTTGAATTTTATTAATTACTAGCAGTAGTGCCCGGCTTCGCCCGGGAACAGTTATGAATGTATTACGTGATAAGCGCTCTTTTTTCTATGTCAATTAACTACGACCTATATTCGTTTTACGTCTCGGCATGATGGGTTAAATCGCTGACTGGACTATTAATTATATTATCATGGAGATTCATGTGCAACGAATTCTTGTCAGACGTATTTTAAGAATAGCAAGGCGCATGAAACACAAATCCCCCTTCCGTCCAATCTTAACTTGACTGTGATTTTGAGGAACGAAAATTTCACAGGCGTAATGAAGAAAAGACGAGTTGCACTGCCAGGAAAACACCAAACACAACCATTCTTCTCTGGTCAACACGACTCGAGAGTTTGCTGCTGGCTGTATCTGGGGTTATAGGCTCGCCCCTAGCTAGCTCGTAAACTGTCGCGTCAGTAATTGAATGGAGATTGTTGGAAGAAATGAAAACGTAAAATCACTCATAGTGGGCGATGTATTGAAGATAGAGATATGCTCTCAGGGACATTTTTGTAGAACTTTTCATGCTGAACAATTTTTATACTCATAGTATATTTATATTTTTAACGGTTTGCCCAGCTTAAAAAGCGCACGGACGCCAGGTTTTCTTTCGACTTTTTCACTAAAATCGTTACTGCTTGGCTTCCTTTGATCGTAAATAAATAATTTTCTACAGAACCCTTCCTCGAAATATCCTTTACAGAATGGTGAATACCACATCAAAATCCATCCACTGGTTCTCCAGATTACCCGTGATATCCAAGAATCGGGGACTTCGTTTTAGACTATGTTGAGATTTTAATATTTCTTAGATAATAACCTAGTGTCTTGTATGTTATAGCAATGCTGATAAAGACCCCAATGAAGGGTTGAATACATGTTACAATAAAGATTATAGTATTAACAGGTTTCTGTCTGTACTCAATTAATATAATGCATGTCTCTAGAATATTGCCTACTTGCTCATGTCGAATAATGTGGGCCATTATTGAAACTACTGCAAAATATTTTATCAACATATGCATGATATTGAAAACATCTCTCAGCACACAAAGTATAGGGTGTCACGGAATGTTCTCCGCTGTGCCTAGGCACTGCTACGTTAGGTGAGAGCCGGAGTTAAGTTGGCAGCACGGTTGCTGCTGACAGCGCGGCTACTGCCGCTTGTATCAAAACAAAACAAACAACAAATAGTCCACTTAGAGATTCCAGTTTCTTGAGCTAATTTGCGTATTGATTTACTTGGACTTCGCAGCATTATATCGATGATTTCATAAAGTTTTTCGTCTGTTAACAGCGTAGGCCTGCCCGTTCCTGGTGCATCGTGAACTGAGCCAGTCACACGAAATTTACTTATCAAATCCCGAACGGTATCCCGGTTTGGACACTTTGAATTAGGAAACCGCGCCTGAAATTTTAGTTTTACATTTTCTGTAAACCGATCGCCTTCATGAAAAACGTATTCCACCAAAAATGCTCTCTCTTCTGTAGTAAACATTACCGACTGTATCCTGTTGCACTCTTCCAATAATCTAAACGCTCCCTCACTGCATCCACACTGACGCTCTCCACAGCACAGCTCACACGTGTGTTCTGATATCCTGTCGACCTTGGAGAAGACAAGCTAGTGCCTGGCTGTCGGCGAGTGAGCGAAAGGTCTGCCAACTTAACGCTGGCTCTCACCTAACGTAGCAGTGCCTAGGCACTGCCAGAGGCGTATATACAATTTTTTCGGGGGGGGGGGGGGGAGGGGGGGAGGCTGACTATCCTGGAAAATTGTGAGTATTCTCAGTGGCTTGTCATCGCAAAATACCCAGAAATATCAACCAATATCTTAGAGCATATAACTTTGTGTAATTATTTTAGATAAGATTCAAAGTTTATATCGCCTACAATTATATGCAATACAAAAAAGTTGTAAAATACAACACAACACACAAATACAATTTTATACTTAATGAACTTTCCATTATGATCTATGGAGTATGAATGGCATATATCTAAATATTTGTCAATTTACTAAGCAGAAAGGCAATTTTTTTTTTTTTTTTTTACAAGTTGATAATTTATTTCTCAAAAGTACCGTACTGTGGAATTCACAGTTTTGCCTCACAAGGCTGAGTTTACCCCGTTCCAGCTCTCAGACTAGAATTAAAATTTCTTGGTAGAGCCTGGAATCGAATTCGGTCCTCCGGGGCGGCAGCCAAGAATGCTAGCCACTACAGCACGAGGTAGTCTAATTTCAATCTTAATATTGTTTATAACTTAGCCAATAAGTTATGATTAGGGTATAACCAAATTTACAATTATTTTATGCACTTACCAAAGCACAAAGCAACACTTTCTTCATTTTTATTGGCTTTTATCGGGGGGGGGGGGGGGAGCTGGAGACCCCTCAGCTAACCCCCCCCCCCCTTAGATACGCCCCTGGGCACTGCGGAGAACATTCCCTGACGCACTGTAGTTGTCCCCATTTTAGTAAAAACGTGAAATTAATTAATGTCCTCAATTGTACCAAACAATGACGGGCTAAAAGGTCCGGAAAGATTTCAAATTATGAGTCTTGTAGAGCTCTATCAGAATTTTGAAAAAAGACCGATAACCCAGTTGTTAGGCACCTCAAAACAACAAATATCATCAGCATCAAAGTAAAAAAGAAACCACACATTTTGACAATCACTTTCGGCCTAAATGCAGATCCAGAAAAACAGCCTAAAATCGCTTGTCTCTTTACTCGTTTTCCTGTTGATTTAAATTCTAGCAAAATTAACTTCTTTAGATAATTATTTCTTTAACCCTTTATGGGATAGGGGTCTCTATATTAACCACCTGTCATAAGGACAGTTTATGCTTTTAAAGATTCTGATAGTTGAATCTTTCAGCCAAATTTCGGAGAATTTTCATGCCGATTTGCTAGTACTTCTAAAAATCAAATATTATAGGTAATACGTATCTCCTTTACGTAATGGGTTGGATAAAATTTAAAAAAACTAAAAATATTAATAATTAAAATAAAATATAAATAGAGAATTAAAAATCATAAAAATAAAATAACAATAATAGAAGAAATATAAAAATCAAAATAATAAACATAACTATAAAGAAATTAATTGTAAAAATCAATTTAAAATTAGTTAATTAATTAATTAATTCAATAAAAATATCAAAATTAAATCTATAAGAACATAGATTGAAAATTAAAAAATAAATATATACACATTAAAATTAGAGAAACAAAAAATAACATTATTAATAATAATAATAATAATAATTAAAATGAATTAAAATGTACTGTAGAAACACACAAAAGTAAAAAATTGTTTTGCCCTATAAAGGGTTAATGTGTTCCTTGATTCAATACTCTGAGTCGTATTTTTGAAAAATATTATCACCGGAAGTAGTTATAAGCGCTTAAGTAAAACTCTGCACTGACTCACACTACGGTAGCGCTTGTAGTGGTAGTAAAGGTAAACTGCTAATCTAAACGACCGGATATGGTTGAGTTTCCAGTGAACAATCAACAGTCTACCGCGTGTCGTCATGCCGGCACCTCGTAGGAAACGTTTTGTGTCTCCTTTTCGTCCCCGTCCCCCAGGGGCTCACATCTAGTGGGACGTGGGTTGGCGCCCACGGGGCCCCAGCTGAGTCTGGCATTACTTCCACTTACATGTGCCGGGCTCCACTCCGTCTTCTTTCCTGTCGACCTCACTTGGTCAACTCTTGTTCTCTTCCGACCCCGACGGTATTAGGGTATTCGAGGCCTAGGGAGTCTCTTCCTTTCCCGCCTTAATTGGCCCTTGTCTCATCTTTTCCTATACCCTCCTTCTGCGAGAGGTCAGCCTTCTTTTTCTTTTCCTGTTATCTCCTGCCTTCTGCTCAAGGCCCTCAAGGAGGCAGGGTGTATGTAGCCCCCACCACTTCTGGTGCACCCTGGATATTGCTACACCCTCAGGGGCTCACGGCTGGTGTGTTCGGGAGTTGGCGACCCCGAGGGATTCCTGAGCTGGGTCCGGTTTCCCCCTTTTCTCCCTTACTTGTGGGGTGAACCCTCTCCTCTTTCTTTCCTATCTGCCGTTCATGGCTCTCCTTCCTACCAAGTCCCCCAATCCGCATTCTTCGAGGGTTGAGGGCATTTATTTTCCTCCTGTCCTTTATTTACCTTATTCTCCTTTGTTTTCCATTTCTTCTTCTAGTATGTGAGTAGTTAGTTTTTAGTTATAGTTTGCATTTCATTTTCATCTTCACGATTTCCCAAACCATTAGGGGCCGATAACCTAGATGTTAGGCCCCTTAAAACAACAATTATCATCATCATCATCCTTTACGTTTCGAAAAGTGCAGAAAACAACGAAAATTAATTAATGAATTACAAATACTCGTAAAGGTACAATGTACGTAAATTCCCAAGTCTATATCTCCTAAAGGAATACAGTAGTGTTCAGGGATGTCTTCATTGAGTCGCTTGCCTGAAGGGTTACAACTGGGGATTGTTAATATGTTGAGGGATGCACGGTACTGTACTGTATCTGTTGTCAGCGATTTGACGGGAACTTGCTCTGCACGTGTCAGCATTTAACGCAATGTGTGCATTAGTATTTTTTCCCCTCTCTTTATTTTAATGGAACATTCATACGATGCATGGAGATCAATTGAAAAGGCGTGTCCTTTTTATTGACTTGGCAAAGTTTCAAAACCAGTGCATTTGTGTTTATCGGAGACTGACCCAATGTTTATTTATTCATGGAAATGGCTTCCGGACATAATATGTAGAGTAAGTTAGTTCATGCCCATTTTATCAGTTTATGTGATGTTCTAAACTAGCAGCCGTTGATAGCAGACTGGATAGACGTAGGTAAAAAAGTAGGTAAAACCTACTTCATTTAAGGGTGGAGAAACACCTTAAGGAGGAAATTGTGTTTGTTGTTTTCTATTTGCAAAAATTGAAAATAGACTTATGAGATCTACACAGGGCCAAAAATTGTGTGTCTGGCTGTGTGTGTGTGTGTGTGTGTGTGTGTGTGTGTACTCGGAATGTATGTCCCCCCAATCTATTCAAACACGGTGAAACCGAATTGAACGAAATTTGGTACAGAGGTAGAACAAGCAAAGGAAACCTCAGTGTCATGTTTTATATCACCGCCATCTTGACGAAAACGCAATGGCGGCCACCCAAATGTTAAAAGCTTAAATCAAATTATGACCAACCTAATCATATGATTTCTACCAAATTTTGCAGCATCATACCTTTATATATGAAGAACCTTTTGACCAACCTACAAGGTCATCAGACCAATACTTTGCGGATGGCGGCCATGTAGGTGTGCAAATAGATTTCCCATATCAATTCAAACTCGGTGAAAATGAATTGAATGATTTTTTTTTTACAGATGTAGCACTAGCAAAGGGCACCTCATATTCATGTTTAATATCCGTATAGCACGTTGTAATTCAACAAGCTACTACAACCAACATTCAATTATAGTCCTAGAAAAGGACAAAGAGTTATAACAATACCCATGCATTTAGGAGAAAGTAGGCTATATGTTCTTTACTGAACATCTTGTTTTTGAATTTGTTTATGCTGTTTGTTTTTGTTTTTGTTTTTTAATTTTGTTTGTTTTTGTTCTGTTGTTGTTTTTTGTTTAAGTTTTTTTGTGTTTGCTTTTATTGTAGTTTATATTGTTTTGTTGTATTTGTTGTTAATGTGTATCGTTGTTTTTGTAGTATATGTATTTTTTGTTTTGTTTTTGTTGTATTTTTTTTTTGTTTATTTTGTTTTCTTGTTTTTTTGTGTGTGTTTGTTTTTTGTCGTAGGTTATATTATGTATATTTCTTCTGTTTGTTGGGAAAGCCTCCGTGGCTTAGGCGGCAGCACGCCGGCCTCTCACCGCTGGGTCCGTGGTTCAAATCCCGGTCACTCCATGTGAGATCTGTGCTGGACAAAACGGAGGCAGACAGGTTTTTCTCCGGGTACTCCGGTTTTCCCTGTCAAAATTTCCTTCCAGCAACACTCTTCACTATCATTTCATTTCATCTGTCATTCATTTAATCATTTCCCCACAGGAGTGCGTCAGGCCTCGGCAGCCGGCACAGTTCATATCCTCGCCACTAGATGGGGGCTTCATTCATTCCATTCCTTACCCGGTCGGAGATTGGAAGCAGGCTGTGGATTTTCATTTTTATTCTGTTTGTTGTTGTTGTTGTTGTGTATTTGAGGGGCTTGTGACATATTTGTCTTCAGCCCCGTGTAGTTTCATTTCATCAACACCAATTCATTTTTAATTTAGCGGCACTATAACGCTCTCAGCTCGTCTTGTTTCCATTGCCGGAGGCACTTTATCAGTTCCATGCTGTCTGCCTGTTCGTTTCAAACTCAACTCGTCTATATTTCAAAGGCGAGAACATTATCAAATGTGTGTGACATCTCGTATCTTCTCTCTTTTGACTGCGGTGCCTATAACAGCATCGTGTCGAGTCGAGTCGTGTAACGCTCGTTCTTCATTAGCCTACTTTCATATTTTCAAAGACTTGGTAAAGATATCATCTTTATAGTCTAGCTGGGTGTGTGATTACAGGCGTCAACTGATCGTTACAGCAATGGGTGTTGAACACATTATGAATGAAAATCCACAGCCTGCTTCCAGTCTCCGACCGGGTCAGGAATGGAATGAATGAAGCCCCCATCTAGCGGCGAGGCTACGAACTGTGCCGGCTGCCGAGGCCTGACGCACTCCTCTGGGGCAATGATTAAATGAATGACAGATGAAATGAAATGATAGTGGAGAGTGTTGCTGGAATGAAATGTTGACAGGGAAAACCGGAGTACCCGGAGAAAAACCTGTCTGCCTCCGTTTTGTCCAGCACAGATCTCACATGGAGTGACCGGGATTTGAACCACGGATCCAGCGGTGAGAGGCCGGCGTGCTGCCGCCTAAGCCACGGAGGCTTACGGGTGTTGAACACATTAGCGAAATTAAATTATTATCAGGTTGTTGTTTGAGACTTCAGTCTTTTGACAGTTTAGATGCAGCGCTCCATTCCTCCCTGTCCTGAGCTAATCGTTTCATCTCTACATAGCTACCACACCACACATTCGAGGAAATCTGTTTAACATATTCTAACCTTGGCCTAACTCTACACTTCTTATCCTTGACCCTTCCTTCCGTAACTAAGTTTGCTGTTCCTGGGTGTCTTACAGTAGTAAGTGTCCTACCAACCTATCTCTTCTCTTCATTAGCAGTCGCCAGAAACATCTCTCATCTCCCACTCGTCTTAATACCTCTTCATTTGTTTATCTCGCTTGCCACGGTGGGTGAGTGGATAGCGAGTCGGTCTACTAACCCCAAGATTGCAGGTTCGCTCCTGGCCGTGGTAAGTGATTTTTGAAAGGCGGCAAAAATACGACACGCATGTCATACGATGTTGGCATGTCAAGGAACTCATTTGAATTCAGAAGGCCGTGTTCATAATGGCAAAATTAATCTCGGGAGTTTCCGCCAACACAAAGTTCCTCATTTCTCTACTAGAAAGCGCTATAGTTTCAAGGAGCTTAGATCTCTAACCTCCTTGACTTTCATAGTGATTCAAGGAACAACGAAATTCGACATGCAAGCTACCCTCTGGGTGTCAAGTTACAAAGCTTGCACCCGGCATCCGAGGCCATACGATATTTTTTTTTATCTGCCCATCTGAATTCCATCATTCTCCTGTAACACCACATTTCAAATGCTTCTATTCTCCTCTTTTCCGCTGCGCCAATAGTCCCAAGTTTCACTTTCATAGAGCGCCACGCTCCAGACAAAGCCTTTCAAGTATCATCTATTTTATCTAATTGAGCACTGAATGTTCTTTTCTGCCATCTTCCTCAGTTGTGATCTACAGTATTCTGTAAGAAAGAAGTTAGTGTAGTGACGGAACTCTCCCTACATTGCTCAGTATTTATACTGACCTTGCTGTATGGAAGTGAGAGCAGGGTAGATTGGTTGGTTCTTAAGTTTAGGGCCTGCGACAAAGCGGTCATGTAGCCCCGTGTACTTTGGGTGTGTGTAGAATCTGTCTGATAACCGGTGTTAATTGTGATGGATGTATTAGTGTGTGTTATCTGTTTTTAATTCAAGTAAGGACTGCAGATGAAGCCTCCGTGGCTCAGGCGGCAGCACGCCGGCCTCTCACCGCTGGATCCATGGTTCAAACCCCGGTCACTCCATGTGAGATCTGTGCTGGACAAAACGGAGGCAGACAGGTTTTTCTCCGGGTACTCCGGTTTTCCCTGTCACAATTTCATTCCAGCAACACTCTCCACTATCATTTCATCTGTCATTCATTTAATCATTGCCCCAGAGGAGTGCGTCAGGCTTCGGCAGCCGGCACAGTTCATATCCTCGCCACTAGATGGGGGCTTCATTCATTCCATTCCTGACCCGGTCGGAGACTGGAAGCAGGCTGTGGATTTTCATTTTCAAGGACTGCAGATATTGAATTTTCAAGTAGTTCCCACTTTTGCTACCAAACGCCACCGTCTACGACCAACTAGTTCAGAACTTGGTTACTAGATGGCACCGCAGTCGGCTCTTGACGACGAACGTTGGAACCTAAGACCGTTAGTCAAATTGTTAACCTATAATTTAGCTTCATACAAGTGTAATTAGTGGAAGGTTCTTTATCGTGCCATAAATCTATGACATGGGATTTACTGACCCTCCAAAGGTAGGCTTACTGAGGGATTTTTAACGCTCTTAAAATATCCGACGACTTTGGCCGGGTTCGAACCCGCGACCTTGGGCATAGAAGCTCAGCATGCTACCAACTACGCCACCGAAGCTACATTAAGGACTTGCGCTGGGCTCCTTTCTGTCATCTTTCTTGTCGACCTCCCTTGGTCAACTCGTGTTCTCTTCCGACCCCGACGGCATCCGAGGCCTTGGGAGTCTTTCCCTTATTGTATTTGGAAACTTTCCACGGAGTCTTCCCTGTTATAACCAGGTCATCAGCAAAAGCCAGACTGCTTTCCTGGTCTCGACATACCGGTAACTGAATCCCACCCAGTATATTTAGATGTCTGAAATTAATTGGGACACCTAGAATAGACACATCCTGTAAAATGGTGTGCATGAAACGAAAAACGAATCCAAAAATAATACAAAATTCTCATCAGTAAAATGAGGGATCGTTTAACAACGCAGTGACCATTTGACGTTTGGAATTGAAAGCATCTCGCTGCTACATAACACACATGCTTGTAAACCCACATGAATGTGCTCTCTCTCTCAATACCTGTTAAATGCTAATATGATGGTTGGTGATTATAGTGCAGGGAAATACTCATGTTGGCAGCACTGGGAAGAGACAAAGGTCCTCTGTCGTAACGGGAAACAGAGTATAGACGCAACTAGAAGTTATAGCTCATTTTATGGACATTCCAGTATTATCAACTTTCGAACTCAAAATTAAATAATCATGGCCTTTTACGAAGAATTATCACAAATCTACACCTAGATACTTTATCATTTGAGACTGTTTTACCTTTCAGCGTCGAGTCTAGCCTGCAAGCCTACCCCCCAGGGGCTCACGACTAGTGGGACGTGGGGTAGCGACCACGGGACCCCAACTGAGTCAGACATTACTTCCACTTACTTGCGCAGGGCTCCTTTCTGTCATCCTTCCTCTCGACCACCCTTGGTCAATTCTTGTTCTCTTCCGACCCCGACGGTATCCGAGTCCTTGGGAGTCTTTCCCTTTCCCGCCCTAATTGGCCCTTGTCTCATCACTCTCATTCTTTGGGGAGTCAAACTTCTTGTTTTTCATTTCATGATATCTCCTGCCTTCTGCTCAAGGCCCTAAAGGAGGCGGAGTGTGTGTAGCCCCACCCTGGATAGTACTACACACTCAAGTGCACACATGATCTCCTATATTCTTCTCAAGGCCTTAAAGGAGACTGGATGCATGTAGCCCCACCCTGGATAGTTCTACACCCCTTAAGTGCTCACAGTGTCTCCTGCCTTCTGCTCAAGGCTTTAAAGGAGACAGGGTGTGTGTAGTCCCACCCTGGACAGTACTACACCCTCAAGAGCTCACAGTAACTCCTGCCTTCTGCTCAAGGACCTAAAGGAGGCAGGGTATGTGTAGTCCCACCCTGGACAGTACTACACCCTCAAGAGCTCACAGTAACTCCTGTCTTCTGCTCAAGGCCCTAAAGGAGGCAAGGTGTGTGTATCCCCAACCTGGATAGTGCTACACACTTAAGGGCTCACAGTATCTCCTGTCTTCTGCGCAAGGCCCTAAAGGAGGCAGGGTGTGTGTAGCCCCACCCTGGATAGTGCTACACCCTCAAGAGCTCACAGTATCTCCTGTCGTCTGCTCAAGGCCCTAAAGGAGGCAGGGTGTGTGTAGCCCCACGCTGGATAGTGCTACACCCTCAGGGGCTCACAGTATCTCCTGCCTTCTGCTCAAGGACCTAAAGGAGGTAGGGTGTGTGTAGACCCACGCCGGATAGTGCTACACCCTCAGGGGCTCACAATATCACCTGCCTTATGCTCAAGGCCCTAAAGGAGCCAGGGTGTGTGTAGACCCACGCTGGATAGTGCTACACACTCAGGGGCTCACAGTATCTCCTGCCTTCTGCTCAAGGCCCTAAAGGAGACAGGGTGTGTGTAGACCCACGCTGGATAGTGCTACACCCTTAAGGGCTCACAGTATCTCCTGTCTTCGGCGCAAGGCCCTAAAGGAGGCAGGATGTGTGTAGCCTCACCCTGGATAGTGCTACACCCTCAAGGGCTCACAGTTTCTCCTGCCATCTGCTCAAGGCCCTAAAGGAGGCAGGGTGTGTGTAGCCCCACACCTGGATATTGCTACATCCCCAGTGACTCACGGCTGGTGAGTTCGGGATTTGGCAATCCTGACGGATTCCTGAGCTGGGTCCATTTCTTTCACCATTTTCCTCTGACTTTGGGACGGGCCCTCTCCTCTTTGATATATGCCTTTCATGGCCCTCCTACCTTCCAAGTCCCTCAATCCTCATTAATCGAGGGTTGAGGGCATTTCATTTCTTCCTGTCCTCTATTTGCCTTATCCTTTATTTGTTTACCATTTCTTCTTCTAGTATGTAAGTCTGTAGTTAGTATTAGTTAAGGTTTTCATTCTCATCTCATCTTTCACTATCACCCAAATTATTAGGGGCCGATGACCTAGATATTAGGCCCCTTAAAACAACAATTATCATCATCATCATCGCTTCCCGCCTCCCGCGTCACAGAGCTTGGACTCGAGCAGTACTTGGAGTCTCAATGCGGAGGATCGTCCTCGCTGGTGCTTGACTAGGGCAGCTGCCGTCGCACAATTGGGCATGAACATTGAAGCCAAGTTCAACTCTCTATAACAGTCATGGGCAAAGTACGGCACGCGGGCCAAGTGCGGCCCTTGAGCTAGTCTAACCCGGCCCGCGGCATGGTTTCGAATTATACTACCTACAATTGACGACATGGATGGAAGAAGGGCATAACTCAAAAAACACACTTTTGAGTTAAATGAGTTTAAAGAATTATGACATAAAACACTTTTCTCAGAAAGGCAAAATTTTTGGATGTTATTCTTAACTATAATGTTGATGTTTTCATAATATGCAAATAAATGTTTAAAACACATTTGGCATTGTCGTCCTTTTTTTGTTTTAGAGTTACGTCCTTACTCCATTTTCAGGAAATATTTTCTTTGAAAATTCATTTTATTTACATTGTTGGAAGCATGTAGACACGTCTTACAAGTTCGAACATTTCACTGGTCACTACATCGTCATTAGGGGAATCACTATATTCAGAATTTCCTACTCCTCCAGATTGAAATTCCTGGAAAATATTTTCAAACCATGCACGTGCATCTGTGCTTACAAAGCTCAGTAAATCCTTAACATCTTTTAATTTCCCAGGTTTAATACCTACACGAGGGACTGGGATACTACCCAAAGTATCTACAGACCATATATCCGTCAATAAATGAAACTTGTCTCCTGCGACAGCCAGGGAGGAGCAATATTCCCAAGAAGATACTTCTTCAAATATTCCCAAGAACGGCGTAACTCAATATAGCATATCGCAAGTCATCTATTGACGCTACGGCGAAGTCTTTCAGATAGTATCACGAACAGCCACCAGAGAACGTGTTTGTGCAATTTACCGAATAACGACGCAACCTGACTTACGCCCTTCTTCCATCCATGTCTTCAATTAGACACACAGGTCATATTTCCTCTTCTGTGTATCTAGAAGTGAAATCCTATTTCAATCTCATTGTGTTTATGCTTTTTGTGCGAAAAATATCCACGACGATTTTGAATTGAACATGATTTGGACGTTTTCAGCATGTTATTTAATGTTGACTGTGAAACAGTGAATTCAGAGTTGCAGCTAGAACTTATTGATTTACAATGTAACAACGAATTAAAGGCCCTACCAAAATCAACCTTCCCAAACTTGAAATCTCATGCACAGAAGATAACTGCCATGTTCGCATCTTACTTTATCTGTGAACAGGTGTTTTCTACAATGAAGCTTGGCAAAAATGGCGTCAGAAATGGATTGACAGGCCACCATTTATCTGCGCTACTAAGAATCAGCTCATCCCAGTTTCAACCAGATTATGAAAATCTTTTAAGGAGACTGGGTTGTGACAATGGCTTATTTAACATAATTAAATGATGAAATTTTACATTTTTTTGTTAGTATTACACTAAACAAAGATCTAACCTCTCTAACCCACCTGCTAACAATAAATATGAAATATTATAGCCTGATTTTGTACAGGATGTTCGATAACAAGGCCACAGAAAACAATCCCGCAAGTTAAGAGTTTAGAGATTCTGGAACACTTTTCTCAGGAACTACTAAAGTTACAGGCCTGATCTTTTGTAATGTGTTGGTAGCCATGTAGTTTTATAGAAGGAACCGAAATATATTTAAAATAATCTTTATCTTTTCAATTTATAAATTAATAATTCATACATTTTAATAGGAAAAAATATTTTTTGAGTTTGTTACTTTTTAAACGGCTCAAAATAATTATTATAGAAAATACAAGCCGTTCATTTTTTCAAACCACATGTTCTTTACATTCCAATAAAAAATAAGTATCCTTGACCAGAAAGTTTCAAGAAAAGTGTTCCAAACTTAAGGAAAGCCTTATTTTCGAACACCCTGTACAAAATCAGACAATAATATTGTTACGGCTGTGAGTTGTTTCGTCGCCTCGCCGGTTGAGTCACAGCTGCCCGGGCTGTGCTCTGCCCCAGTGTATTACGTGAGCCTTACGCAATAGGGCTACTAGGACAAAGGGATGGTCCAGAATATTCGTGACCCAGCCAGAGATGGAAACTTCGAGAAGCCGTGAATTCTGGACGGGTCTAGAAGAATTTATTGAGTCATGAGCCTGCTATATAAGAGCGACCTGGCAAGCGGGGTGGAGAGTGTTTTTCGAGCTAGTGCGAGCTTCTACGTGAGCGACAGTTGTTAGTGACGTGTCTTGCGAAACCCTAGTGTAGCTGATTCTCTTGACAGCTAGGGAGTGTGAAGCCTACAGAGGAACTGTGTCTTGAGCAAGTGTGTTTTCCAGTGCAGCAGAAGTTAGTGTGGTGAATTGCGAAAGCGCCGGGGGCTGTTTCCCTAGCCAGCGGACAGCGAGGCAGAATGTAGGGGTGAGTGACCGGCTGTAGTGTTGCAGGTAGTTCTGTCGAGCCCACCAGACTCATTAGGAGGGATTAACTTCTGTGGCTTATTGACAAGGGAAAGGCAAGTGATCCCTACGAGAGGAAACTGGAGTGAGGTACTAATTGCTTGTATTTGCTATTTGTGTGGTGTATCTTTCAGGCCCGCAATAAAGCTAATTATATTTCTTTAAAGGAACAATTGTGTTTGTGCTTTCACCCACCGTAATCCAGTTAACGGAAGCGCCACTAGGGGGTGGCACGTAACAATATTTCATATTTATTGTTAGCAGTTGGCTTAGAAAGGTTAGATCTTTGTTTAGTGTAAAATTAACAAGCATTGATAAAACGGTAATAACAGAAATTTGTTTTAAAAATTGCTCATTTAACTGTGTAAAATAAGCCAGTGTCTCCACCCAGTGTCCTTAGAAGCACAGTCACAGTTTCACTATCACATGCTCATTCCTCTTCTAACAAATAATGAAGGTGTGTTCATTTTCCCTAGGTTTTCTACCATTTGTAGCCGATAAGTTTGGTTTGATTTAACATTCAGAAATAGAAAGTTTATAATCTATCTATAAACATGTGTTGTTCCTTTTTCCGGCCAGACTAGATTATTTTGTATTGCATCTGGCATTGCCCCTAAAAAGTTTGCCCCTGTCTGCTTTAGAACATGCAATCAACGTGGTCGATTGTTTCATGCCCGGATTAACTTGATATGCCCCCAAAGACATCTCCGTGCCTCAATGAATATTCACGAAGGATTGCAGGAAGGAAATGACCACTCGGACACGAGTATTAGGGGACAGCTCTCACTTCCATACAGCAAGGTCGGTCTAAATACTGAGTTAAGCAGGGACGCTTTCGCCTCTACACTAACTTCTTTCCTGCAGAATACTGTAGATCACAACTGAGAACTCATACAGATGATTCTGTTGGTTGGTTCCTCAGTTTAGGGGCTGCGACAACGTGGTCATGTAGCCCCGTGTACTTTGGGTGTGTGTAGAATTTGTCTGATAACCGGTGTTAATTGTGATGACTGTATTAGTGTGTGTATCTGTTTTCAATTTAAGTACAGACTGCAACTTAGAATTTTTCAAATAGTTCCTACTTTAGCCGCTAAGCGCCATCGTCAACGACTCCTAGGCCAAGTTCAGTATTTAGCTACTAGACGCCACCGCAGTCGGCTCTTGGCAACGAACGTAGAAACCTAAGAGTGTTGTTTACATTATGAACCTATCCAATTTAGCTTCACACAGGTGTAATTAGTGGAACGTTCTTTAACATGCCATAAATCTATGACATGGGACCGCCGGCTTTACTTCCCTCCGAAGGAAGGTATACTGAAGGATTTTTAACGCTCTTAAAAAATCTGACGACTTCGGCCGGGTTTGAACCGACTACGCCACCGAAGCCGTTCACAGAGATGATTCTGGCGAAAACTAATGAAGAGAAGAGATAGGTTGGTGGGACTCTACTAAGACACCCAGGAACAACAATTTTTGTTCCATTTCTTACTTTCTTCGTGGTATTCATTATTTGGCTGCTCTGAAACCGTTGGGTATATTATCATTATGGCATGAATGGGAGGAATATTTTCTTTTAGTTGAGAGTTTTAGGTAGATTTCTTTAGAAAGCTAACTATTGCAATGGGTCCCATGTTTCGACTTCCGGAAAATTTCGACATATCTTCGCGTTTCACATCCCCCAGACCCCAAAACCACCGTCAGTTCAAAAGTTTATATATAATTTATGTATATATGTATCTATCTATCTATCTATATATATATATATATATATATATATATCAGTTTCTTGTGGACACGATAACAGCCGTAATTTTTCACCAATCACTTTGAATTTTTTTACATAATATGTATCCCTATAAAATCTCGGTTGAGTTCGTTAATGGGCAAAATCGGTCAAAGGGGGTAAAAATGGGGGGCTTTTTTTTTCGAAAAAGTGAAATATCGCTATAACTCTCTTAATACATGAAATATCGAATCCCTTCAAAGTTCATAATATGTGTCGGATAAGTGCCAAAAATTTATGTCAAATAAGTTTTTTGATAGCACCAACCATTGACCAAAGGGGTGGGAAAAGTGGGTTTTTCGGGAAACATTAATCATATCTCTGTTAATAGGCACAATATCAAAACCGCACAAAATGGACAATATTCCTCCAATAATTACCTAAAACTTTTGTCTGAAAGAATTTTTTATATGACCCACCATTACGCCACGGGGTGAACAAAATTATTTAAATTATAAGAAAATGCCAAGTGCCAAGAGAGGTTGCCATGACAACTTTACTTTTAATTGATAAGGGATGACCATCAGCAGTTGCTATGACAACGCCACTGCACGAGATCACATTCAGTTTTCATATGTCAGTGGGAAGCGACTTCGGTATCGGAACTGGTAGCATGCTGAACTTCTATGCCCAAGGTCACGGGTTCAAACCCGGCTGAAGTCGTCGGATTTACTAAGAGCGCTAAAAAACCTGAGTTTGCTTTCCTTCGGAGGGGAAGTTCCAACGTTCGTTGCGAGTTGCTGATTGAGGTGGCATCTAGTAACCAAGTTCACAGCTAGGTGTCGTTGACGGCAGTATTTTAGGTAGATTTCATTAGAAAGCTAACTATTGCAATGGGTACCATGTTTCGATTTCCGGAAAATTTCGACATATCTTCGCGTTTCACATCCCCCAGACCCCAAAACCACCGTCAGTTCAAAAGTTTATATATAATTTATGTAATATATATATATAATATATATATATATATATCAGTTTCTTGTGGACACGATAACTGCCGTAATTTTGCACCAATCACTTTGAATGTTTTACCGAATATGTATACCCATAATATCTCGGACAAGTTCGTTACTGGGCTAAATCGTCGAAGAGGATGAAAATGGGGGACTTTTTTTTCGAAAAAATGAAATATTGCTATAACTCTCTTAATATGTGAAATATCGAATCCGTTCAAAGTTCATACTATGTGTCGGATAAAGCTCAGAAATTTATGTTTGAAACGTTTTTTTGGTAGCACCAACCATTGACCAAAGGGGTGGGAAAAAGTGTTTTTTTCGGGAAACATTAATCATATCTCTGTTAATAGGCACAATATCAAAACCGTACAAAATGGACAATATTCCCCTAATAATTACCTAAAACGTTTGTCTGAAAGAATTTTTGATATGAGCCACCATTGCGCCAAGGGATGAGAAAAATGATTTCGGAATTATAAGAAAATGCCAAGAGCTATCAGTGGTTGACATGGCAACACTACTAAATTGATGAGGGATGAGCCATCAGACGTTGCCATGACAACGCACTTGCGCGAGATTAGATTCAGATTTCCATCTGACTAAGTGTGAAGCGGCTTCGGTGACGTAACTGGTAGCATGCTGAACTTCTATGCCCAAGGTCGCGGGTTCAAAGCCGGCCAAAGTCGTCGGATTTTCTAAGAGCGCTAAAAATCCCTCAGTAAGCTTTCCTTTGGAGGGGAAGTTCCAACGTTCGTTGCGAGTTGCTGATTGAGGTGGCATCTAGTAGCCAAGTTCACAGCTGGGTGGCGTTGACGTTAGTATCTGGTAGCAACATTAGGAACTACTGCTTGAAATTTAGCGTCTGCATTCCTTACCTGAATTACAGACTAATACCGCCATCACAATTCACGCCGTTTATCAGACAGATTCTACACTCACCCAAAGTACACGGGGTTATATGACCGCGTTGTCGCAGCCCCTAAACTGAGGAACCAACCAACATCTCTGCGGGAGATATAATTTTGCGTGAAGAAGTAACAGACCGTTACATAGTTACACATCAGTGTCGAAACCTTGCATAAGGACAGTGTGACCACAAGTATAACAAGTAGTTCCGTGAAGAACTGTACAGCCTATTTTCATATATCCTGCTCATGTTAATTGCCTCTATCAACATACAAAATTTCAGTTTAATTGCTGTATCAGATTCGTAGATATTGAGAACCGTCTAAATATTTCAGATGGTCGCCAGGTTGGATTTTTATTTTTGTACTATTATATTAAGATTATTGTGTAAGTGTGGTATTCAAACTTCAATCGCATGATTAGAACACAAGAAGTAAAAACGAGATTTTAAAATTACGCACAGCAGCCATCTTGTGATTATGCAAACAATTGAAATAAATTAGATGCTAGTGGATCAACATTTGTGTAAGCATTTAAAACGTGCAACGTTTCACGGCACTCGGATAGTTAATTCGCGAGAAACGTCCATTTAAATATTTATACTTCGCGTCGCCGCCATGTTGGATTCGTGCTCACCAGGTTACTGAAAGTCCTATAGGTGAACATATGTTCATAGTCTCTATGAACATAAAAATTTCAGTTTGGTTGCTGTAAAAGATTCATATATATTGAGAACCGTCTAAATATTACGGAAGCTTGCCATTTAGGATTGTTATATGTATAGGCCATAGAGTTATGTACCATTCAAGGTCACTTATTGCCTAGGTTCATTATTCAAACTTTCACTTCGATCGCATGATTACGACACAAGAAATAAAAACTTAATTTTAAAATTTCGCACAGCCGCCATTTTGAGGTTATGTAAACAATTGAATTAAATTAGATGACAGTACATTACAATCTGAAAAATCATTTACTGTACCACATTTCACTGCGCTCAGAGAGTTAACTCACGAGAAAAGTCTATTAAAATATTTCAAATTCGCTTGGTCGCCATGTTCGTTTTGTACTTTACAGGTTTATAAATTATACATAGGTAAACTTGTATCAGTACCCTTTATCACCGTACAAAATTGCAGGGTGATATGTGTAATAGTTTCGGGGATATAGAATGTCAGTGAAATATTTCACACAGCCGCCATTTTGAGGTTATGTAAACAATTGAACTAAATTAGACTCCAGTGCATTGCAATGTGTATAAATATTTGCTGTACCAAGTTTCATTACGTTTGGATAGTTAAATCGCGAGAAAAGTCTATTTAAAAGTCTCCACTTCGCTTGGCCGCCATGTTGGTTATGTAGTAACCAGGTTTTTGAAAGTTTCATAGGTGAACTTCTAGTAGTACCCTTTATCACCGTACACAATTTCAGGGCGATATCCGTTATAGTTTCGGAGATACTGAATGCTAGTGAAATATTTCGCACAGCCGCCATGTTGGATTGGTGAGACGTAACAAAATTCGATGGGCACGGTCGACGTCGCCGGGAATAGTGCTATGAACTTACCGAGTTTCACTGAAATCGCTCCAGCCGTTTAGATTTTATTAGGGGACACACACACACACACACACACACACACGGACAAAAGGTGATCTCATAAGCCTATTTTTTCAAAATTGAAAATAGGCTAAAAATGGACCCCAAATGACAAGAAGGTTACCGTCCCCGTAAGACAATAAAATGTTTAAAATATGTTTAAAATGAAGAAAAACAAAGTTAATTAATCTCCAATTATAAAATACTTTCACGCGATAAATGAGGTCTGATCCTTCTACGAAAACCTGCATATTCTGCCTATTTTCGCCTATCTCCAAGTTTGTCCGGTGAAATCTACCTCCGCCTTCCGGCGTGCCGAGAGGACGTTTTATCATTTTAAATGATCTTGTCGACTTCGTCGATACGCTGGGGTCTGGCGTTACGTTACGGTGACGGGACGAAATGTACTGAGAATGCACTGAGGTGTGTGACGTCATAGTACGATGTAGCAGCCGAGTACCAAGAAGGCAGTGCGAGAACACAGTTTCAAGAAGGCAGTGCGAGAACAATCAAGTAGGCGGTGTAGAAACAAAATAGAATCTTGAAACTCTGTTCTCGCACCGTCTTCTTGAAACTCTGTTCTCGCACTGCCTTCTTGAAACTCTGTTCTCGCACTGCCTTCTTGGTACTCGGCTGCTAGCATTTAAAATGATATAAAGTCCAGTCTTTTAGACTGACTATCCGTGTCTTTTTGACCATAGAAGTTCGCTGAATCATCGACGTGTTGTTCATTTCTTATAAACAGGTAAAGGGTAGTGGTATCCCCTTGTATCCAAAAAATGAAAATCATGAAGTTCATTAAAATGGTAGTGTTAATCCAGTTCGCCGATTTTCTAAATAACTGGAGATTAGGTATTTTAAATAATCCCAAATTTTTAAATTAAATAAAAGTGTGGAATTATCCCTACATCTAAATCAGTTAACTATCAGTAACTTCAATTCATGAAATAAACTGGTGTGACAATGAACAATTGAAATATTCTCGGGATTCCAGGGGAGTGGGGCACGGCCCCTTTTTGCACTCCCCTGCGGGCTCCATGCCAGGCAGGGTTGCCAGATTTCAAGAATGGAATAAAGGAACAAACGTCCCAAAACATGTTTTTTTATCAAGGTTGTTCAATGTTGTAATAAGTAATACACATATGTATTATATAAGCATTGCATAATCAAATACACAAAATTAAAACTAGATATTGCTGACAAATCATATAGGCCTATGACACCAGCAACTCGCAAATACTTTTAATTTGAACGACGCCCTGCACGGATTTCCTTTTACCTGTAAGTACCTTCTGATAAAATTCACTACATTTACGTCAATTGTAATATGTGAACAATTCTTGTTTTATCAAATTAATGGAGATTTTGTTTCTATCATCTCTCCATTTGAAATTCATGACAGAAAAAACTCTCTCCGTAAAAGTATAGGAGGGGGAAATGCTGAATATGAACTTCACAAGGATTAAGATATTCCTTAATGTTTTTGCCCCTAATAAATCAATAATATGTACCCATCAATCTGACAAAGAGAAATCATTTTCTCTTTCAAACTTGCACCCCACCACTCAGTAAAGTGAAGCAGCGCGGCCGGCGTGCCGGTGCCGATGCTATTTGGCGTAACTAACAACAATCGCCAATCACTCAAGCGGGTCATTTGAAAATTGGTGCGATCTTGAATATATTAACCAACAAGTAGTTCCGTGAAGAGTTATACAGCCTATTTTCATATATCCCACTCATGCTAATTGCCTCTATCAAAATTTCAGTTTGATTGTTGTGATAGATTCGTAGATATTGAGAACCGTCTAAATATTTCAGATGGTCCCCATGTTGGATTTTTATTTATGTACTATTACATGAAGATTATTGTGTACGTGTGGTATTCAGGCTTCAATCGCATGATTAGGACACAATAAGTAAAAACCAGATTTTAAAATTACGCACAGCAGCCATCTTGTGGTTATGAAAACAATTGAAATAAATGACATGCCAGTGGATCAACATTTGTATAAGCATTTAACAAGCAAAGTTTCACTACACTCGGATGATTAAATCACAAGAAACGTCCATTTAAATATTTAAACTTCACGCCATGTTTGATTTGTGCTCACCAGGTTACTGAAAGTCATATAGGTGAACTTATGTTCATAGCCTCTATGAACATAAAAAGACAGTTTGATTGCTGTCAAAGATTCGTAGATATTGAGAACCGTCAACATATTTCGGATGCTTGCCGTTTTGGATTGTTATATGTATAGGTCATAGAGTTATGTACCATTAAAGGAAAATTATTGCGTAGCTTCATTATTCAAACTTTCACTTCGATCGCATGATTACGACACAAGAAATAAAAACTTAATTTTAAAATTTGGCACAGCCGCCATCTTGAGGTTATGTAAACAATTGTACTAAATTAGATGCCAGTGCATTACAATATGTATAATCATTTACTGTACCACATTTCACTGCGCTCAGATGGTTAAATCACGAGAAAAGTCTATTAAAATGTTTCAAATTCGCTTGGCCGCCATGTTCGTTTTGTACTTCACAGGTTTTCAGATAAACTTGAAGCAGTGGCCTTTGTCACCGTACAAAATCTGAGGGTGATATCATAAATAGTTTCAGAAATATTGAATGCCAGTGAAATATTTCGCACAGCCGCCATTTTGAGGTTATGTAAACAATTGAACTAAATTAGACGCCAGTGAATTACGATGTGTATAAACATTTGCTGTACCATGTTTCATTACGTTTAGATGGTTAAATCGCGAGAAAAGTCTATTTAAAAGTCTCAACTTCGCATGGCCGCCATGTTGGTTTTGTAGTTACCAGTTTTTTGAAAGTCCCATAGGTTAACTTCTAGTAGTTCCCTTTATCACCGTACAAAATTTCAGGGTGATGTCGGTAATACTTTCGGAGATACTGAATGCTGGTGAAATATTTCACACAGCCGCCATGTTGGATTGGTGAGAAACAATAAAATTGAAGGGCACGGTCGGGGTCGGATAGAAAGGTGCTATGATCTTACCGAGTTTCATTGAAATCGCTCCAGCCGTTTAGAATTTATTAGGGACACACACACACCATCACACACACAGACAGACACACGGACAAAATGTGATCTTATAAGCCTATGTTTTCATAAAAAGAAATAGGCTAAAAAAAGGAATATTTGGCGTTCCGTTAGAGATTAAAACGGAACGGGGAACAAAAAACGAACAATCGGAATTGTTCCGGGCAAAACTGAACGTCTAGCAACCCTAATGCCAGGGGACCATCATGGATCGCAGGGACTTACGTGTAATGTATTGTCTCTGTATAAAAGCGGCATTTCTGTTCATCACATCGAATATCCCTTTCAGTTTTCTTTCGTACCACACTATAGCAGGTCTTCCCATGTATGGTTTGAGGTTCAACGAGCTTTGTTACTGACAACATGTGACAGTTTGGCCTTAAGTTTTGCACAGTACCACGCACCCTCGCAGGGTTTAGTTAAAATACGCTCGCACCGCGAGGGAAGCATGTTTATGTCAGTCACTCAAGAACCATGTCAGAGCGGTTCCTTGAGGAGGTACTGACTAATCAATGCTGACAGCGCTTTCAGTTATATAACAGATGCTCGGTTTCTCTTCGCGTTCATTTCTGCTTTCATGAATTCATTTTAATGGCTTGGGGCATCTTGGTCATCAACCCCGTATACTTGGGCGTGTGTTTAGTTCAGTCACGAATCCAGAGGGAATGACCACCCCCTCCCTAAAAAGGGTTTCTGGGTTAACAAACAATAATCAATGCACCAATCATTTTCAGATTTGTAGAGTATATATTAATTCAGAAATACAGGTTGGTTGGTTCCTCAGTTTAGGGGCTGCGACAACGCGGTCATGTAACCCGGTGTACTTAGGGTGTATGTAGAATCTGTCTGATAACCGGTGTTAATTGTGATGACTGTAATAGTGTGTGTTATCTGTTTTGTAATCCAAGTAAAGATTGCAGACTGATTTTTTTCGAATAGTTCCTACTTTTGCCGCCAAACGCCACCGTCAACGACTACTAATTCAGAACTTAGCTACTAGACGCCACCGCAGTCGACTCTTGGTAACGAACGTAGGACCGGGTGAGTTAGCCGTGGTGGTTACGGCATGACTGATGGCAGTCGCTCACATCCGGGAGGCGAGGAGGTTCGAATCCCCCCGCCGGCAACCTTGAAGATAGTCTTCTGTGGTTTCCCATCTTCCTTCCAGGCAAATTGCCGGGGTTGGTCCCTAACTATAGGCCACAGCCGCTACCTTCCCACTCCTCGTCCTTACATTCCAACTTCCCTCCTTCCCTCCCCAACGGTACGTGTAGCTCACCCATTGGGTGTCCGTCTCGAAGCAGCTACAAAAAACTGGCGAGCCGAACATGTCCTCGGACACTCCCGGCACTAAAAGCCATACGCTAAAAAAAAAACGAACGTAGGAACCTAAGAGTGTTGTTTACATTCTTATCCTATATAATATAGCTTCACACAAATGTAATTAGTGGAAGGTTCTTTAACATGCAATAAATCCATAAATACAGGGTGTTTCTAAACTCCCATTACAGACTTTGAGGGCTTGCAGTGGGGACCAAGTTTAGCATAGGAATGTGTGTCCGTCTTCCTGCTACCTGCAAAAAGCAGTCAGAATACCCTATAATATTGTTTTAATAACGGTGTCAGTACTATATCAAAATTATTGTTTTCCTTTTTGGGGGAGGGAGATAATTTACAAAATATCCTAATTTAACAATAATGAACATTCCCATCACCCATGCAAAACATTTAGAATTTTAAAGAAAACTTAAGGGGAAATGGAATCATTTATTTTTATATTTCATTTATACGTGCATGTTCCTGTGAATCACGTTAGGTACATTGTTCAAATTTGAGCACAGGCATTGTGCGTATACCTAGTAAGTTACTGCTATTTTAAGGGGTGGAACAGCAAGGTCATTTTATAAATTTGAAATTTAAAATTGGGCGCCTAAATAAGAAGAACATCCTAAAAATAATAAAACAAAAGATTAAATAATAATAATAATAATAATAATAATAATAATAATAATAATAATAATAATAATATCGTATGGCCTCGGGTGCCGGGTGCAAGCTTTGTAATTTGACACCCAGAGGGTAGCTTGCATTTCGAATTTCGTTGTTCCTTGAATCACTATGAAAGTCAAGGAGGTTAGATATCTAAGCTCCCTGAACACTGTAGCGCTTTGTAGTAGAGAAATGAGGAACTTTGTGTTGGCGGAAACTCCCGAGATTAATTTTGCCATTATGAACACGCCCTACTGAATTCAAATGGGTTCTTTGACATGCCAACATCGTATGACATGCGTGTCGTACTTTTGCCGCCTTTCAAAAATCACTTACCACGGCCAGGAGTGAACCTGCAATCTTGGGGTTAGTAGACCGACACGCTATCCACTCACCCACCGTGGCAAGCTAAAAGATTAAATAAAACTAATATCTATAAAAATAAACTAAAATACGGATTTTTTAAAAAATCTGAATAACAATAATACCTTTACCTAAACATTTTTTTCCGTGGGAATAATGAGAATTAATGTTTACCACTATTTTCCAATATAGGTTCACCTGAAATACTTTAATTAGAAAGTTTCAAAGCATATATTTTGAAAATGTTCTTCCAATGTAGATATGTTAAAAAATCAGAAGTGTAAAACTTTTAATTAATAATTATTTTCTTAAAAACTCCAAAAAAGTGTTAAAATGTAATCAAAATAGTACATTATGCAACGAGCCTATAATGGCAATAATTAAGACACGAGTATGTTTATAAAAAGGCGTATGCGAGTTTTATAATTTCCATACGAATGTCTTAATTACAATTTTAGGCGAGTTGCATACGACTGTTTATGTTCGACGATAATTATTATAACTATTTTATGTTCGAACATAAATATTCATAAATATCTGTCGAGATTTCGCCAGTATTATGTACTGAACAGAGCGCATGAGACGCAGAGAATGCCTTGTATTTGACCATGGCCACCTCGATTACCCTACTATGACACTAGGCCAGGCAGTGAAATTTAAATTAGAAGGCCGTGGAACTCAGCTCATCTAATTATCTAATTGGTCAAACAACTGTTTCTTGAGCTCTGATTGGTGGGATAATCTGTTTCATAATGAAAAATAGTGTTATAATGAGCCTAATTATAGTACAGTTTTCAGACATATAATAGAGGGTCGAACATAAAAACGTATATGAAGTTTGTTAAATTCATGTATTAATCTACTCATTTTTAAATATTTTAAGAAAATTATTATTAATTAACCTTGTAACCGATCTGATTTTTCAATATTTTTAAATTTTAAGAACATTTAAAACATAATTTGTAGTAAATTAGTTTTATATATATAAGTTTTTATTTAATTCTATAAAAACACAGTTACAATATCAACACCATACTCGCAATTATTAACCACTTGTCAAATATTACTTATGTTGAAGAAGACCACGATTATTTTAGTGGTTAACCAGAATGTAAATAAAGGCAGTTATGCCTTCGGAATTGTTAACTTACAATTTAAGGGGTGTTCAATTTTTGTCTTGTTTTTTGTTTGAGATCACCTAGCAACTATCAGAATGAATTAATTTCACTTATTCTTATACATAACTACTAACATTAGTGTTTGTGATGTTCCCTACAAAATCTATTAGTTTATCACTATTATACCGCTTGCCACGGTGGGTGAGTGGTTAACGTGTCGGTCTACTAACCACCAAGCTTGCAGGTTCGCTCCTGGCCGTGGTAAGTGCTTTTTGAAAGGCGAAAAAAATTACGATGCGCATGTCATACGATGTTGGCATGTCAAAGAACCCATTTGAATTCAGTAGGACGTGTTCATAATGGCAAAATTAATCTCGGGAGTTTCCGCCAACACAAAGTTCCTCATTTCTCTACTAGAAAGCGCTATAGTGTTCAAGGAGCTTAGATATCTAACCTCCTTGGCTTTCATAGTGCTTCAAGGAACAACGAAATTCGACATGCAAGCTACCTTCTGGGTGTCAAATAACAATGGTTGCACCTGGCACCCGAGGCCATACGATATTATTATTATTATTATTATTATTATTACTATTGTACCAAGATATCTAACTCATTCTTTTAATAAAAATGCAAAATTCCAAAAATATTTTTTTCCTGTCATCATATTCAGTTTTTGAATAGGACGAATTTTTTCTTATATATAGTACAGTACACTCCTAATTTAAAAGATCTTTGATTTGAGACGTCGTTGAGTTTGATGGGTGAATTAAAACTTGACTTATTGATATTTGAACCTGTAAAAAACACAATTATTAGTTACTGAGTAAATGATATGATCAATCCTCTGCGTCCTGGTCCATTTAAATACATTTCTCTGAGCATATTTGTTAAAGAAACATGTAAAAATTATACGTCATCTTTAAGGACATAGCAACTAATGGGATATAGATTATATGGGATCACCTAACACTCGCAGAAAAATAGAATAGAAAAATTGAAGGCAAGGTTTTATAAAAATTAGCTCTCTGTGTTGGAATAAACACAGAGTCGAGACAGGTATATGAAATGGACAAAGAGACTTTCTATATCGATGACATAAAGGTGAGGTTCTTACTACCATCCACTCAAAATAGTGCCAAGGTACTTGAAGTGAGAAAAAAAGGGAGGATATTTGGCTAGGATTTTATTGTACAGACGCCATGTGGGATCGACACTGGACGGTGGCGAATCAGGAATTAAGGCATGTCATCTCAAGTTTAGCGGTTGATGGATATCACCATAAACTATGTGCGACGACTCATTTCCATGAAGTAACAAAGGAGTGTGTGTGCACTTTGTGTGATGAAGGATGTGAACGCTATCACATCAACCGATGCAAAAATAGGACGAAATCAGTTTGAGAGTATAGTAAAGATCTATAGACTAAATTACCAACATGATTTGTATTTTGGCCATTCGGCTGCAATTAAATTTCTTTAAGTACGTAGACAAATTAAGCTTCTATCTGGATCAGTAAGGATCAATTTGAATCAAATATGATTTATTTTATATCAATTCAAAATATACCTTGTAAATATTTCAAATATTTATAAGTAGATATACTTATTTGTTACATTAGTTGGTATTACTGTCCTTGGTCTTACTTTATTAAATAATATTATATTATTGAACTATATTAATTTGGCACCGATTGCTACAAAATAATGCATAGCAACCTCATTTGTAAAACCAATTACTACAAAATCCTAAATATGAACATCATTGATGCTATAAGACGCTGAATTCCGAATTCAAAACGCAAAATTTTGCTTGAATTATCAGTAAATAAGATGATGATGATGATGATAATTGTTGTTTTAAGGGGCCTAACATCGAGGTTATCGGCCCTGTAAATAAGACAAAAGTGATCATGCAATAGACGAAGGATTAAATAATCCACGGAGTAACAATAATGAATGGTTTGTTATAATTGAAGAAATCATTTGTCAAACACAAAACGATTGTCATTCACTAAATATATCCACCATTGTTCTAATAGAACATAATCGTGCTATACTAAATGAATTTTTATATTGAATTTTTAAAATCTATAATCCGATTCCATTTCCCCTCAATACACCGACATCCACAAGAATACACACACAAATATTTACAAAGATATTTAGTTGTTTCCATCAATACTGTACATTCCAAAAGAAAATACCCATGCATAACACTTAGAATGTAAGAAAATTATACCAAAAAGAACAACATCAACACACACATCAAAAATATTCACCAAAATATTACTTTGTAATAGTACCTGGCATCCTCGACAGCACTTCTGCGACATTGTCTTCGGCGTCGATCTCTTCCATTGCTGCATCGGCAATCACAGTACATAACACAGAGCACGACGGAGGAAGCTAGTGTCACTACGAAGGGCACTGCAAAGTAGTGAAGGATGACTGTCACGTGTCTGTCCCTGTCGTAATGCGTTAGCACCACACTGCGATTCTCCCTCGAGTAAAAACAAGGAAAAGCACTGCCTAGTTCACTGTATTCTTTGGTGAAATTGTCGCAATCCACTTCAGGAGGATATCCACATCCTTTTATATTATCGTACAACACTGCTTCATCTGTTTTATCACTATTAGTGTCTTCCACCTCTTCTTCTTCATAACTGGTGTTGAATGGTGTTGTGGTGTACGAAACAAAGACATGGAGACAAGAGTACATATCGCTTGTACAGCCTTCTCTACAAGAACTCCAGGAGCAGTTGAAGATGCCGCTAAGATCTTCTCTACGCGTTGTAATGCATTTGACGGGAACTGGCACAAAATCAGCTGCTAATGTAGATATTGCGGGGTCTACGTACAGCGGAACCAAAAACAAAAGAGCTGATCCACCAGCAACTGCGGTCATTGCAAGAAATGAAGTGGTGTAAAACCAAATCTGTTCTCTACAAGTCCGTTTGGGAGGTTTTACTTTCTTTGGCTGAGCCAGCTCTATCAATTTTCGTTTACGTAATTCTTCTTGTTGATCCAATAGAAGTTCTGAACTACTGCTTCGCATTTTTATCCACAACAATCATAGAGCACTGACGGAAATTAACTGGATCTTCACAGCCATGGAGGTTAATTAGCAGTAAAACTTAATAATGATGATAATAATAATAATTCCTTTCTGGTTGTATAATCAACAAAACTAATCAGCCATTATCATCAGCTTCATCAATTTCAATCAAATCAGCACCATACATTGAGTTGTTATGTTGTCCTCAAATATCAACAGCACCAAGGAATGTCAAAGCAATTCTTTATTTTTGAGACGGAATTTTCTCATAAGAGATGGCACCAAAAATTGCACAGATTAATGGTTTGAGAAACTTTTCTCAATAACTTTGCAAGCAATGCACTAATGATCTCTTGACAAGGATAGTGCCAACAAACAAACTTTGCACAAATCCACTTCAAATTTACATAAAAGCAAATAGCACCAAATGTTTCTTGTAAGCAACGTTATCACCAAGAATAATGTTACGTGTTTCTTGAGCTGGTATCAGTAGGTTTGCATTTTAGGCTTCAAAAACTGATCAGTATGTGTAGACCCAATGTATTAGGAAATTGCACCTAACAAATCGACAAAATGTCTTGATGGATAAATGGTGTCAAATTTGATTGGTTGGTGCTTTTATCTTAGTGCTTCCAATAAAGAGAGGAAATTGTGTCAAGGCAATATTGACCGATAATGAACAGTGTATTACAACACCTCTCAAAAATCAATAGAAATAGAATTAATTTTTCTCGTACACAGTCCTTTATACAAACATGTGCTAAGAGAGAGAGAGAAAAAAAAACAATTACTCTGGAGTTGCTTTGTAAATATTTGAAGTTTCCTTCAGAAAATAAAAACCGAAGGCTGTTTCAGTTCCTTTGGGAGCTGTACAAATTCTCCCCAGTTACTTGAAGCAAGCAAGTAGCAGAATACAAAATACCTGCACAGGGGGCAACAAATGTAACCGTAGCAATTTCTTTAACAGACTCGTGGGATTCTAAGACCGCCCCTATACATTATTCAAGATCCAGAAGCATTGCATATGGGCAGAGTGCTTGCTTGCTTTCTTTTCTTATCCACTTTTATAATCCACCTTCACACACAAGTGCACATAAATCGTTCACAATAAAATAGTGTACATGACCGATTTTTTTTTGTCGAATAATGGTCACACTTCTGTATAAAAATGAAAAGGCATGTATTATTGTGAAGAACAGGACCAGCCGTGTTAGTTTTATGCCTTTTCTAGATTAACAAACACTCACACTCACTAACAAACAAAAACTGAACCAGCAGTTAATGTTACCTTCCGTTCTCACAGTAAGCGTTTGAAAAACACACTTTGCTTTTGAGCATAAAACAGTTTCAATATTGTATGTTTATCAAATAATTTTTGTGTCTCTTATTAGTTTTGTGCCAAAAATATATTTTAAGTCTTCAACACACACAAGCACACGCACAAAATAGTTAAGCCTTGATTATACAATACTTAAGGCCATATGACTTATTTTACAATCACGATCAAGTTCAAAGAAATCTCCCTCTCTCAATTCCTTCAACAAACAGTTTTTATGGATAACACAATTTCTTAGTTGGCATATAAATGTTTTCCACTATGAATTTCTTGCTACAAAATTCCACGTCTTCTTGTTTTTCTTTTGACGAATGGTTTTTATAAAAATGTACGGTCGGCTTTTTTCTTTATCTACTGTAATTCTGGATTTTTTTTGTTGGTTAAGCTTTTGTGTGTAAACCAAATATATCACTTTTAGGGTGTAACCGAATAGGGTTTTCTTTTGTGTGCTTTAAAAAAGTTATTGAATTAAACGCAAGAGTTTTTTAAATACAATAATTAATTGTGTAAGAGACGGAGTATAACGACACAGGGTGTCTAGCAAGTGTTAGACCGACGGTACATAGGAGTGGTGGTTCTGCACGGTATGTTGTACCATAGCAGTGGCTACTTTCTCACACACTGACTGACTAGCTAGCTAGACGACGCCCGCCTGCTCAGCTGATGTTCTCCCTCAGTGACGCCCATCGTTGAGGCGCCTGCGCGTCTATGTCAAATTGGGATAGAGAGGGGAGGGGAAGGGAGGAGAGGGAGTTTCATATATCCTTCCGGATATCTGTTCCTTGGTAATGGACACTTGGAAAAGGTCTTAATGTTCTCTGAACACACACATATATACATAGTATACATTGTTTTAATAGTGCTATGTATTTTCAATATATTCAGTATATTAACCAAATAGGATGACAAGAGCTGTGTGAGGGTAAGGATTATTACTATCAATGTTGAGTCCATCTGCACTAAGCTGTGACTGATCGATATGAAATGTGAGCTCTTGGTTCGACAAGCTTTATAAGTGAAAAGGGAGAAACGTATGTTTGAATTTAAGAGGCTTAAAATCTAGGTCATCATTTCCATTCAAATACAAAAAGAGGAAGGAAAGTTCCAACGTTTTATAATGATGATGATGATGATTAGGGTTCGGAAGTTTAGGACCTAAAGAAGTTCAAAATATGCAAGCAAATATGCTCTAAACACTAGCTAAATATGACCTAAAAATATAAAATATGACCTAAAAATCTATGAAATATCTCATGAATTTTTGGGATAGGTGGTGTATCACTAACATACAGTAAACGTCTTAAGGTACGATTTGGATCCTCGCTGCCATGGCGGTGCTGCGCTGCCTGGGAAGTTGTGGTGTTTTCGTTCCTCGCTGCCTGGACAGCGCGGCAAAGGTTCAGTAGCTGTTTACATTGAGGTAATTTAATAGAGGTACGATCATCATGTGTAGTGCCGCTACCAAAACGGGAATTAAAAGATTATTGGAGGAAGAGGAAGACGATTACAACTAAATTTTAGCCCTATTGGTGCGAAAAAGAAAAAGGAAAGCCACGAAAGAGATCTACAAAACCCGAGAGAACGAGGGGTGCTTTAAAATATAGATCGAAATATTGCATCATACAAAACTGGGTACCTATTTGGATACAAACTCAACGAGTTTTTCGTCATCTGCCGCTAAAGACGACATTGTTGATACAAAGCACTCGGCTGGGAAATGTACGCAACAGGACAGCAATTATAATAGAAGTAAGTTAATAGACGCGAGATAAAGCATGACAACTACAATCTACTCCAGCACACCTAGTGGTATGGCGGTCAAGTATGAAAATATTGGCTCCCAAGCATTGTAAAGTTTTTATTTTTATTTAGGCCTAACCGGGTCACTCCAATCCATACGTAATTTAGCCTAATGACATATTTCCGTTACATAAAATTGGCCTGAAATTAAATTTAATGCAATTTAAAAGTTCTTTATATGCCGTATTATTTGAATAATTAACTTTTTCGGCCTTAAAAATGGCAAAAGATGCAATTATTTTCCAATAATTGGTACGGAAAAATTAGCGACAAGTCGAGACATCTAGCGGACTTCTATCAATCGCCATTTTGGATAGCAGTTTTATGCTCCATTTCCCGGCTTTGTATAATTTCGTTGCCAACAGGCAGCGCCGCAGAGCCGCCAGACCGGTCCTGGCGCGGCTGGGCAGCGGCGGTGGAGTTCGAAATGTATCCCATCTAAATACACGTGGAGCGGTAGTGAGCTTCCGCCACCATGGCAGCGCGCAGCCTTGGCGGCGAGGATCCAAATCGTACCTTTAAGTGCCAAAACAATTTTCCAGTGTATCGGACATGTGATATTTCGATTTTACAAGGATTTTTTTAATGAACTATGTGTATTTGCGATGTATTTTATGCCCATAAGTGTTTACAATGTGTATATCTGGCTGATGAAGAACAACATTATTGTTTGAAACATGTACCAGTACTAAACAGTGCTAATAATATTACAAGTATTGAAAAGACGGAAATAAGAGTAAGTCATTTAGCGGAATTTAAATTCAATACGGACCATTATGGATAAAAACAATTTCCTTGTTTGCTAATTGCTTTGGAGCTAAATATATCTACTGGAGTGACATCCTATTGAAAGGCGGAAGCACATTTGGTCATTTCTATGTTCCGTGACCTCATGCGTATTGTGTTGCAATCCAACTTGTCCAGAAAGATGTGCTAAAAGACGTCCGTAGAGGAGCGCCTTCTTGGGATCAGATCTTCTAAACCTGCTATCTGCCTGTTCCGGGAAAAGAAAGAGTAATATATCTACTACACTATTCGGAAATCCTGTGTTTGAAACTCGACGCAGATAACACGTACCTTGTTAACGACGCCTCAATTTTAAAAAAATCTGAAATTATAACCAAATATGACCTTATATCACTAAAATATGACCAAATATGACCAAAACAATAAAAATGGCCGAAATATGCATTTATAGGCAACATCAAATTGCTTTAAACGTGGTCAGGGACCCGTCATTCAAACTTATTTTTCAGATTTCAGGTAAAATGAGCTCAGGAAAAAATATGACTTTTCCTTAACATCCGAACCTTAATGATGATAGTACCTTTTTAGGGGAAGAAATGAATTTACGCACATAGTGTCGGGTTCCTGAGTGGCAGACTACCCCGTTACTTCTGAACACTAGCCTGGAACCGTTTATCGCATTACTTCAGGCTAGAACCATTTTATCATACTCTTCTGTAGGTAGTGAATTACCTTCAATGGCGATCCAGATCTGTCTTCTTTGCTTGGAGGATATTTCCAACAAAACTAGCTACAAGCTTCCAATTTTCTTCATTTAGTAGCATCACCGCAACAATATTGTCAGGATATATCTCCACCCCAATGTGCTCTTGAAGAGACTGGCTATTTTGGACCCACTGTCCACAAGAGAAGAAGGTGTGATTAGCATTATCTAGTTCATTAATACAGTAGATGAAATCGGGTGAATCCACCTTCCCCATCTTCTTAAGATAGGAACAGAAGTACCCATGGCCAGTCAAGAACTGAGTGAGATAGTAACCAACCTCACCATGTTTGCTCTCTGTACAAACCTGCACCTGAGGGATCATTCTCTTAGCCAATTATGAAAAGTTTTACTCTTGCTGTTCGTCTTGTATTTTGTAAACCTAACTCAAATTTCTTCCAGTAAATGTTCTTGCGTTCCTTCGCAAGAAAATAAATTTGAATAATCCCTGAAATAACAAGAACTGCTTTTTCAGAGACCGTGCGATATGTAGATGCCACGCGCAAAGCACCCCGCTTCTGCACTTTCGCTAGTTATGATAGTAATAATAATAATAACAATAAAAATTATAAAAACAAGAAAGGAAAATCTTAGGCCCAGTGTGCATAAAGGGAGTGTGGAGGTATCACCAGTTGTACCACCATTTCGAGAAAATATCAGACTATATTAGAAAAGGATGATTAAAGTATTATAGACGTATTCAAGGAATGGACAATGAAAGACTTACTAAAAGGATATTTAATCCTGCCTCCTCATTAAAAGCCAAGAATAACTGGAGAACAGAAATTGAATATGAACTTCAAGAACGAAACGTAACATACGAAATGTTTTGGGATTGGCTCAGATTCAGATCGTTAGTGAACAAACATAATTTTGCTGCAAACCCCCGGATGAGAGACACCACTGTATGGACAGTAGAATAGAAGAAGGATCATGGTGGAAGAGGAGAAAGAAAATTTAAATTCATCTGTGAAATAGCGCTCCTTAGTGGGGCATAACGCTGTAAAATAACAAGTAGTTCCGTGAAGAACTAAAGCCTGTTTTCATATATCCCACTCATGTTAATTGCCTCTATCAACATACAAAATTTCAGTTTGATTGCTGTATTAGATTCGTAGATATTGAGAATCGTCTAATATTTCGGATGGTCTCCATGTTGGATTTATATTTATGTAGGTCTTAAGAGTTATGTACTATTACATGACGATTTTTGCGTAGGTACATTATTCAAACGTAGACTTCGATCGCATGATTACGAGACAAGAAATAAAAACTTAATTTAGAAATTTCGCACAGCCGCCATCTTGAGGGTAGTAAACAATTGAACTAAATTAGATACCAGTAAATTACAATGTGTATAAACGTTGACTGTACCAAGTTTCACTGCGTTTGGATCATTAAATCGCGAGAAAAGGCTATTTAAATGTTTCATCTTCGCTTGACCGCCATGTTCTTTTTTTAGTTAACAGGTTTATGAAAGCCTCATAGGTGAACGTCTTGTTGTGCCCTTTCTCAAAAATTTCAGGGTGATATCAGTAACAGTTTCGGATATATAGAATGCCGGTGGAATATTTCGCAAATCCACCAAGTTGAATTGGTGAGACTTAAAAAATATTGAAGCGCAGAGTCGGGTTCGACCGAAATAGTACTATCACCTTACCGATTTTCATTGATATCGCTCCAGAGGGGGCACACACACACCAGAAAAAAGGTGATCTCATAGGCCTATTTTTTCATAAAATGAAAATAGGCTAAAAACTGTGGGTAAATTATACAACCACCTGGATTAAATGGCGAAGCAAACAACGAGACCCTATACAGGGGTGTGCAAAATATTAGACTCGACACCACTTTTCCAAAATTGCATTTCTACTTTTCACGGCTTAATGCATTAAATATGTTTATGTTCGACCCTGACAATTATATGTCTGAAATCTGTATCAAAATGATGGTCATTATAACACTATTTTTCATTATGAAACAGTTTCTCCCACCAATCACAGCTCAAGAAACAGTTGTTTGACCAATTAGATAAGGATACCTTCGCGCATGCGCTCAAAATCCAACATGTCTATATAAATTACTGAAAGTGCACCGTCCATATGTTCGCATAAATAAACTGGTGAATATGAGACACTGTACCTTAATATTCCCAAATCCAATTTCTACACAGCGGGTTGTTTTCAAACGATTTCGGTGACATTTTTACTGAATACTGGTGCTCAATCTGCACATATGGCATTGAAGCACACAGAGCGCATGCGTCGGTCAGTCAGAGAGCTTGGAAATCAGAGATATCCTACCTTACGCAGCACCCGATCACAAAATTCTAATGACAATCTCAACAGATATTTATGAATATTTATGTTAAAACATATAATAAAGTTATTATTATCGTCGAACATAAACAGTCGTATGCAACTCGCCTATAATGGTAATTAAGACACTCGTATGGAAATTATAAAACTCGCGTACGCTCGTTTTATAAAAATACTCGTGTCTTAATTATAGCCATTAGAGGCTCGTTGCATAATGTACTATTGAAAGGCGGTGAACTTCTTTAAATGTTTAACCAAGAATCTTAATCATATTTCCTTTAAGAAACTCAAAGTAAAACGATTATTTAGAATTTCCACAAACAGAGGAGCCTTGCTATTGCAAAATGCTACACGTTTTGTTCTAATTACTTCACGCTACTTTTCATGTGAATTTAGAGCTGAGGGTCTGGAGTATTTTTACTGATGATCCGCTCTTGAACTATTCAATGATTCATGAACTATGGATTGAAATCACCTGGCTTAGAGGGAATTTACCAAACTCAATTAGAAAATAGAAAACGGACCCAGCTCAGGTATCCCTCGGAATCCCCAATTCTGAATGTTTCCAGTCGCAATTCCTTATGGGAAAAGGTGTAAGTCCACGGGGGAGGAAACATTACTAAGGTGCCAACAGTTGGTCAATAACATTATTTTGAATAACAAATTATGACTGATATAAATTCTTTATGTTCGACGATGTCGAAATGTAAATATTATATGTCAGAAAACTGTATCATAATGAGGGTCATTATAACACTATTTTTCATTATGAAACAGTTTCTCCCACCAATCAGAGTTCAAGAAAAAGTTGTGCGAGGAATTAGGTGAGGATAGCATCACACGTGCGCTGACATCCACGGCCTCCTATTTTAAATTTCACAGCGTAGGGAGTGTCATAGTGGAGTAATCGAGGAGGCTATGGTCAAATACATGGTATTCTCTGCGTCCTATGCGCTCTGTTCAGTACATATAACTGGTGAAATCCCGACAGATATTTATGAATATTTATGTTCGAACATAAAATAGTTATATTATCGTCGAACATAAACAGTCGTATGCAACTCGTCTATAATGGTAATTAAGACACTCGTATGGAAATTATAAAACACGCATACTCGTGTCTTAATTATTGCCATCATAGGGTCGTTGCATAATGTACTATTATTTCATTCTAATAATTTGCACATTTCTGCAGAATCACCTGGAACAGATACAACAAAAAGTCAAATCTTGGAATGCAAATTTAAAGCACTACACCACGGTGATTCAACCTGAAGCATTACATCCTGATTATTGGAGGCATTTAGAAAAACAAGAAAGGAAAATTCTCAGGAAATACTTTGCCCCAGTGTGCATAGAGGCTCACGAGTTATACCAACATTCGGAGAAAATATCAAACACTATTAGAAAAAGACAATTACAATTTAATGGACATATTCAAAAAATGGACAACGAAAGACTTACTGAAAGGATATAATAATCATGATGATGATGTTGACAGTAATAATTAGGTGCTAAAGATCGGGAAAATATTTATTTTTTATGTATTAAAAATACCTGAAATATGTGAAAAAAAGTAAAAATATTTAATTATAATTTAGTTTTTTAATGTGAATATAAACAATTTGCAGTACTCACGAATGCAATTTATGCTTAGTCTCACTGACTGCTGAAGCATTACATTACACAACAAGATACATCTCCAGGTTATCCAACACAAATGACCGACGATTATCGCGAAACACTTCTTCTGAAGGCGCGAAACTGCGGCGGTATGTTTCTTGCCCTTGAGGTGTTGTATAACTTGAGATTGCTGTTCAGCCATGATTGCTTTACCACATGGTTGGCAGAACAGAACGTCCCCAACAGAAGTAAAATTATCTTTAAATTCTGCAGCAGACTATAACTTGTAGTTGTTTTTACTTTAGGCCTTACACTTCACAGTGCCAGAAATGAACTGCATGTGAGTAGCAGTGGTTTCAGGTAGCTGGGGGAGGGGGAGGGGAGGTGTAGCACATGGTGCAATATGACTATGGACAAGGAAATCCCCGGCTTCCACAGTGAGTGGCACGGGGCGACAAGTTAAGAATAACACAGCTGCAAGCTGGCATACGCTCTGCATGAAGAATAGATACCTCACAGGTTATTTTCTGTTGAAGTAACACAGAACAAAAATGCAATAAACTGAAAGATCTAGCATACTGATTTTAAAATATGTAAATATTCTGTCTTTTTATGTGCTAATAAGTGAACAGGAATTTATGTATTTCTAGAAAAATGCTTAAAATATGTATTTACATACAAAATATTTATTTACCTAAAAATCCGAGCCCTAGTAATAATAATAACTTAGGGGAAATCATACAACCACCTGGATTAAATTGTGAAGGAAACAGAGAGAATCACAAAATTACACACACACACACACAAAAAAAAAACAACATAGAAACGCCTGGAACAGATACAATAACAAAACTGTTTGCTTCCATCTATTCTAAATCTTTGCCTTACTGCATTTCATTTGCTTTATTTCACATGAACTCCTCTCACTTGGTTGGTGTCAGAAAGAGCTTCCAGCCCTAAAAAGAACCCAATGCCGCATAAAATACATCTCACCTCATCCCCTATTCCATATGGAGGAGGTGTTTGTGTGTTTGATCATGTATTTAATTAGTTATTTATGTAATTAATTAATTAATGTATATATTTATTTATTCATTTATTTATTTATTTATTTATTTATTTATTTATATATTTATATATTTATATATTTATTTATTCTTTTACTTATATATTTATTAATTTATCCATTTATTTATTTATTTGTTTATAAATTTATTTTATTTTTTGTTTATTTATTTATTCATTTATTTATTTATTTATTTATTTATTTATTTATTGCAGACAGAATTGGCCAAAATACTCGCAAAATATATTTTAGATACAAAATTCAAAATAAAATAACTGAATCTTTGGAAATAAAAGATAAAAAATGTGTTTTAAAAATAACATTGAAAACACTGAACATTTTCAGTAAAGTTTACCTGCAAAATATTGATTTGAAAAATCTCAATGGAATGGAAATCTTCTTCGCTTCAAGCATTAGTTTTATTTTATAATACAATTTTTCAATATTGTATCCAAAATAAATTTTTAACGTTGTAAACATCTCTTAACAGACAAAGTAGGGTCCCCATGTTAGCATAAACAAAAAAGTAAGCAATTTCCCCAATTATGGCAAAAGTTGAAGGGCTAAAGTGTCTTGACAGATTTCAAATTGTGAGTCTTGGAGAGCTCTATCATCATCATCAGCTTCTAAAGTCTAAAAACCTAGTCGTTGCAGCCATTTCTTACGGTCTTCAGCAGTTCTCTTCATATGGGCATACGAGTCACATTCCATTTCCTTGACAATGTTCTTGAGATACGATTCTCTTGGTCGTCGCCTTGATTTCTTCCCCAAAATTTTTCCTTCAAAAATTACCTGGAGGAGAGTGTCATGACTGAGTATGTGCCCTATGAATTTTGTTTTCCTTTTCTTGATGGTGTTCAACAGGCATCGATTCTCCTGAATTTGGTTCAGAACAAGCTCATTTGTCTTTTTTTCCCTCCAGCTTCTTCGGGTCATTCATCTCCAAAACCTCATTTCAGCTGCCTCAAGTTTTGTTTCTTCTCTTTTCCCAAGTGTCCATGTTTCACAACCATAGGTCAACACATTCCAAACAAAGAAATGACTTCCTTATCTTCAAGTTGAGGTGCTCATTGAGCAGCAAATTCTTCTTATTTTGAAAGGCTTTCTTCGCCAACAATATTCTTTTCTTAATTTCTGAGATGCATCTGTTATCATAATTAATCACACTTCCCAAATAGCAAAATTCCGTTACTTGTTCAATGGCACTATCCTTTAACATTATATTAGCTAAGATTGGTTGTTTCTTTTTATCAAACTAAACAACGAAATTTCGAAAATCACTTCGGGTCTAAATGCAGTTCCGGAAAAACAGCCTAAAATCGCTTCTATCTGTACTCGTTCTCATTTTATTCAAATCCTAGCCTAATTAACTTATTTACATATTTTTTTCTCTAATGTGTTCCTTGGTTCAATACCCATGTGGGATTTTTAGCCTACTTTTCACATTTTGCAAAAATGAGGAAAAAGTAGACTTATGAGATCGACCCGGGAAAAAATGTGTATGTCTGTCTGTCCTTCTGTCTGTCTGTCTGTCTATCTGGCTGTGTGTGTGTCCCCCCCTATCAACTCCTAAACGGATGCAGCAATCGAAACCAAATTTAGTATGAGTAAATACGTATACTGGAATATCTCAAGCCCATATTTGAAAATTATGTCAGTGCTACCAACTGCTGAAAAAACGCACTAGAAATTTGATCTCCATGTTGGATATCTTGGAAGGTATGCATGGAAGCTATTCCAAAATTGGCACACATGTACATAATACTATTTCAGTTTAATTTCCCGGAGGCCATTCATGACAATGTTGCCAAAATAATTTTAAACATTCTGATAGATCCAAAATTTAAATGCATATAACTTCTACACAATCAATTGGATTTCAACCAAATTTTGTATGTATAGTGTGTACATAAACAGATATGACTTAGCGTATTGTTAAGAGCCACCAGGGTTGCCAACTCTTATTAAATTCTGCCTACTGTATTTATTTTTTACCCTAAAATCAATATATCAAGCCAACAGCTCTATACTTTACACACGTATAGCACCTGACATTCTAGATTAATTTGGAGTAAGTGATATAAGTCAGTGCTGCCAACATGATTCTATACTTACTGATAGGTCCAATTTTAAAACACATGTCATTTCTCTACTAACAAATGGATTTCATCCAAAAGTGGCACAATACGATATCATAATATTTCAGATTATTTCTGCCCAGCACACGCATAACATTGTTGCCAACATGCTTTTACGAGTGATGGTAAATCCAATGTCTAACTGCATGTAACGTCCATTGGACTTCAACCAAATGTTGTATTCTGTATCTTAAGAGATGGAACTAAGAATATATTCAGTCACCAGGACTGCCAACTGTAGTGCTCTATTAGACTACATTATACCAGGTATATTTCGATCTAATTAGACATTTCGATATTACCAACTTCATTTCGTCATTATTCTAGATAGGTTCATATACTGTAGATTAATCATTGACATGAATCTTAATTTTAAGAAAAGTAGGCTCTTTAGTTCGTCACGGAACTTTGTGAAAATTCTGCACACCGGAAGTAGTTATAAGGGCTTAAGTGAAACTCTGCATTGACTCACACTAGCGCTCATAATGGTAGAAAAGGCGGCAAACTGTTGATCTAATCGACCGGATATTGTTGAGTTTCCGGTGAACAAACAACAGTCTACCGCGTGTCATCATGCCACCACCTAGTAAGAAACGTTTAGTTTGTCCTTTACATTTGGAAAAGTGGAGAAAATAACACAAATTAATTACAAATGCACCAACAGATTCAGTGATGAACCGGGTTCGACGCAGCAATCGGACGGAAATGTAATAGTGATCGATAGACAACGAGAAGATATTGTCAAGAACGAAGAGGAATCTCCCAAAAAATGGCAACGTAAATTCCCAAGTCCATATCCCCTAAACCTAAAGGATTAGTGTTCATGGATGGTCTAGTCTATGACAACATTGAGTTGCATGCTTGTGGATTCTTGCATATTTTGCGCAACTCTGATTGCAGCTGATCTACCGACTCCCAGAATCCAAGGCCTCTCAAAGAAAGGTTATGTAGGCTTTGCCACCTGGGGATTAAGTTATTATTATCTCCATTTAGTATAAAATAAAGTCCCCGATTCTTGGATGTTACGGGTGAACTCGACATCCATTGGATGGATTTTCATGCGGTTTTTGCCATTCTGTAAAGGATATCTTGAGGAAGGTTGCTATAGAAAATAATTTATTTATGATCGAAGGAAGCCAAGCAGTAACGATTTCAGTAAAAAAGTCGAAAGAAAACCTGGCGTCCGTGCGCTTTTTAAGCTGGGCAAACCGTTAAAAATATAAATATACTATGAGTGTAGGAATTATTCATCATGAAACGTTCCCCAAAATATTCCACGAGAGCATATATCTCTATCTTTAATACATCGCCCACTATAAGTGTTTTTAGATTGGACGGAAGGGGGATTTGTGTTTCATGCACCTTGCCATTCTTAAATTACGTCTGACAAGAATTCGTAGCGCATTTATAACTGTTCCCGGGTGAAGCCTGGCCGGGTTGCTAGTTTTCTAATAATACTCTGATAGAAGGTCTGTATGTACCACACAGTAAAGCAGTGACCATAAATCGTGGTGGCAGTGGCCAAGGTCAATTGAACATTGGGGGAGGAGATGGGCAGTAAGCCAAGTAAGACCGGAGCTTTACAAATGTAATTGCTTTTTGACAGAGAGCACTGCAGGTGATTCGAACCAGAATTACAAGTATTACACAGTGCCGCAGTTTGAGGCACGGTGCCTTTTCATAATAATAATAATAATAATAATAATAATAATAATAATAATAATAATCCTCATACAGTTCAGAAGCCAGTAGCTCTATATGCAGCCGAAACCCTATCTCCAAATGCCAACAAAGGACTCCTTGAAGAACTGGAAAAAAAACGAGCGCAAAATTGAGAGAGAAATCTTGGGATCAAAGTACAAAAATGGAAATCATCAAAAGAGATCCAACTTGAAGTATACAGCAAAATAGAGAAAATTACCGACACAATCCGAAAAAGATGGGCACGATCCTACGATCATCTGAAAGGAATGGGCGGAAGAAAGTTAACTAAAGAGATCTTTCACTTTTTTGATTCAAAACCCAAAACCACAATTCCCTAGTTTAGAAATACCAAAGAAGGCCTGCAAATGCTACATATCTCAGCTGAAGACGCCCTTAACAGATACATCTCTTCCACAAGAAGATATTGACGAACGGGCTAAACCGAGACGAGCAAACCGAAGAGAAGACATGGTGCCCCTTGGACAGAGGAGCGTAAGCAGCCCCACTCAGAAAGAAGGCTCTGAAGAAGGCCAAGTTCAGTGTCAAATGCAAAAAGACTCAACGTGGTCCTTGATGGCTTAGGGAATTATATATATACATAATACATAGGATGAACGAAGACAGACTGACGAAGAAGATTTTTATTATAGATGAATAGTTCACTGAAAACCAATTGGGTAAAGGAAACCGTGGAAGACGTCAAGAAACTAAACATCTCTACAGAAGACATGGCAGACAAGAAAATATACAGAGAAACACTGAGAAAACAGGAATTTGTGCAAAAGCCCAAAAGGAAAAGAAGAAAAGGAAAAAATAGGAAAGAAGTGGACAGAAGAGAGAAAGAGGAAGCAGAGTGAATATATGAGACGTTTTTGGGAAGAATGATGAAAGAGACAGAAAAGAAGCATGAACATGGGTTGTGTTTTAACGCTCTCCTTAATGGAGGATTAACGAAAATAATAGATTTTACGTGTCTCTCCTTGGGAAAAATAGTCGTTGGCGCCTCCAGAAGAATGGACTACCTCAAGGTAGCGTCTTAGCACCACTGCTTTACAATGTTTACACCAATGACCAGCCCAGAACCGAAGGCACCAGGCAATTTATCTATGCAGATGACACTGCAGTAGCCATGCAAGGTAGTAGCTTTTTAAGAAGTAAAACCTTCTTTGTCCTGTGGTTTGGAAGAACCTGGTCGATACTGTGGAGGCCATGAGAGAAGGGCTCTTTGGAGAACTTAGAGTTCTTTGATTGATTCTTTACTCTGTGCTAGTTATGTGTGCTTTTCTTTCTGTTGGCATAAAAATATTGCAAGAGAGAATAAAAGTTTTCCGAGTCGCCAGCATCAAATATAATTTATTATTACTAAAGTACCTAATCCAAGTACCTAAATTGGTGACCCCGACGTGATGTCGTGCAACGAAGAAGAAATACCAGGTCAGTCATCACAGATACGTCCAGTCTCTCAAAACGACGCGGAGATAGCCCATGTCTCAGTAAAAAGTCCTCCTATCTGGCGCAAGAACGTCAAGGTTTGGGCCATGCAAATACAAGCGCAGTTTGCTTTAGCAGGGATAACGGCTGAACTTACCAAGTTCAATCATGTGCTAGGTGCGTTAGATGCCGATGTAGCTGAATTAATATATGATTTTCTGTGCAAGCTCCTGTCCAATGCGCCTTTCTCCGACTTGAAAAAACGGCTTGTCCAAGAGTTCGAAGAATCGGAAGGACGTAAAGTTAACAAGCTTCTGACGGAATTAGTCTTAGGAGACAAGAAACCGTCCCAATTGCTTAGGGAAATGAGAAATTTGACTGGAACACAAGTTAAGGGCGATTTCTTACGCACGATATTTATCCAGCGGCTACCCGTCAATGTGTGTTCTATATTAGCGTCAAGTAGTGATATGTTGGACAATTTGGCAATAATGGCCGACAAAATAATGGAATTTTCAGCTCCAACACACAACATATACAGTACCCAAGCCACGCAGCAAAGTTTTAGAGACCAACCTAACCTCAACTTAGAAACAGACAGACTTTCACGTCTTGAAGCTCAGATTTCTCAGTTAACTTTAAGTGTCAACGAACTGAGAACCAGATCACATTCTAGATCGCGAGACTCAAGGTCACGTTCCAGAACACCAACATGTAGATATAACCCAAACAAATCATTTTGCTGGTATCATTTTAAGTTTGGAGATAGAGCTAAGAAATGCACTAGACCTTGCTCCTATCGTTGCAACGTCAGTGTGCCGGAAAACTAGCTCGCTCCCCACTGGACGCGGCATATGATCGGAGCTTGGTATCGCGCCGCTTGTTTATTATTGATAAATTAACTGGCTTCAAATTCCTCATAGATTCAGGAGCTGATATCTCCGTACTCCCTACTTCTTTCAAGGAACAAGGGAAAGTGTCAAAAAGGCAACTGTATGCAGCCAATGGCAGTCCAATCAAAACATATGGTGAGCGACTTCTCAAACTAGATTTAGGTTTACGCAGACATTTCTGTTGGAATTTTCTGATAGCAGAAGTACAAACACCTATAATTGGAGCTGATTTTATCCACAATTTCAACCTGCTAATCGACCTGAAAAACTGATGTGCCATAGACAGTACGACTAACCTCTCCTCACCAGCTACCTTGATCAAAACAGAAGTGATCGAATCACTCCATACCATCCCTCCAGATCAAAAGTACGCCGAAATTATCAAAGAGTTCCCTGATCTGAAAGAACGAATCAATTTTTCAAGTCCTCATTCCAGTGTGATGCACCCCATCATAAGAACTGGACATCCAGTCTCAGCTAAGGCACGGCGATTACCACCAAAGAAACTTGCAGCTGCCAAGGCAGAATTTCAGCAGATGATCGATATGGGAATCTGTCGACCTTTGAACAGCTGTTGGGCTAGTCCTCTCCATCTTGTACCCAAAAGAGATGGATCTTGGCGTCCTTGTGGTGATTATCGGGCATTGAACAACATCACTCAACCTGATCGCTACCCAATACCCAATATACAGGACTTCAACAGTCAGCTGGATGGAAGAAAAGTATTTTCCAAGATCGATCTCCTACGCGCATACCATCACATACGAGTTCATCCTGACGATATTCCGAAGACTGCAGTGATAACCCCCTCCGGACTGTTTGAATTTATTTCCCTACCGTTTGGATTAAGCAATGCAGGAAAGGAAGATTGTAGTTTTAGGTGACCGTGAATCTTGTGATTATGAGCCACGGGATTAAGCAATGCAGCACAGACCTTTCAGAGATATATAGATAACATTCTACGAGATTTTGATTTCACCTACTGCTCATCGATGATATACGCATAGCTTCCTCCAGTGAAGATGAACATAAACGGCAACTGTATTTATTATTTGAGCGCCTCAGTCAGTTCAATATTAACATCAATATTAGCAAATGCATCTTTGGAGTGACAGAAGTGCCATTTCTTGGTTACCTGATCTCTGCCAATGGTATCCTTCCATTTCCAGATTGCGAACAAACAATCAAAGACTATCCACTACCGGAAACAATCCAAGACTTGCGTCGTTTCTTAGGACTAATCAATTTCTATCGTCGAGCACTTCCTCATGCAGCCAATATGCAGGCTAATCTCTTTGACATCACTCAAGGAGCAAAGAAGAACGACAAAAGAAAAATTACTTAGACAAATGAACTTCAAACGATACACTCAGATTTGAGGACCAGTCTTGTTAATGCAGTTCTTCTCGCACATCCTTCCTATGAACTACCGTTGGTTTTGATGGTCGACGCTTCTGACTTTGCTATGGGTGCTTCACTTCACCAAGTTAGAGGAGATATTTTCCAACCCTTATCGTTCTTTTCAAAGAAACTCAGCGACACATAGAAGAACTACTCGACTTATGACAGAGAACTTCTTGCTGTGTATTCAGCTGTCAAACATTTCAAACATATGCTAGAAGGTAGATAATTCCCAGTCTACACGGATCATAAACCTTTGACATTTATGTTTAATCAACGACCCGACAAAGCTACCCCTCGGCAACTACGCCACATGAGCTTTATAGGGCAGTTCACCACTGACATTAGGTATGTGGAAGGAACAAATAACTCAGCTGCTGACGCTTGTTCTCGAATTTCTTCCATCAGTATTCCTTTACGCTTTACTACGGAGGAAATTGCCAAAGCTCAAGCTACAGATGAGGAATTGAAACATCTGAAGCAATCAAGCGCATGGTCTCTGAAATTCCAGGTGTTTCCTTTACCCAATAACCATGAACGTATCTGTGACAATTCAATCGGCAAGCTCAGACCAATCATCCCTGCTGCATTTCGTCATCGAATATTTGAGTCCATCCACAACCTGTCACATCCTGGGGGTAAAAGGATCAATCAAACTCATCCAACAACGGTATGTATGGCCGTCGATGAAAAAGGATATTACGTTATGGGCATCATCATGCATCCCTTGTCAGCGAGCAAACGTCTGGCGTCATACACACAGCGCTATCGGCCTATATGAGCAAGTCACAGAACGATTCAGCCATGTCAACATTGACATTGTTGGACCTCTTCCATCATCCCAAGGTTACTCATATGTACTCACCATGATCGACCGGTTCTCACGGTGGCCTGAAGCAGTTCCAATAAAAGACATAACCGCAGAAACAATTGCATCCACCGTACTCTTAAACTGGATTGCCCGCTACGGAGTTCCCAATGCAATCACTACTGATCGTGGACGACAATTTGACTGTGAACTGTTCAGATGTCTCACGCAATCACTTGGCGTCCAACATATCAAAACTACAGCATACCACCCAGCAGCAAACGGGATGATTGAACGCTGGCATCGGCAATTGAAATCATCTCTGAAAGCTCACCTAACAAGCGACTGGGTCCCCAAACTTCCATTAGTTCTGCTAGGACTGAGATCCTACATCATCCCAATCACAACACATCTCCAGCAGAGATGACCTATGCAACACCAATTTTATTAAACTACCTTCAGACTTCTTCATTGGACCTTCAAATACAGAAGATATTCCAACTTACTTATACAAACTGAAAGAACAAACCAAGACACTTCAACCTGTGCAATCAGAGCACCACTCTGGCAACAAGATATTTGTTCACACAGAACACAGGGGCCGATAACCTAGATGTTAGGCCCCTTAAAACAACAATTATCATCATCATCATCACACAGAACTAATGAAGTGAATACGTGTTTATTCGGCAAGATGGATACCGGCGCCCTCTGCAACCAGTGTACAACGGACCGTATCGTGTTCAGTCAAGGAATAACAAACATTTCAATATTGAGACCCCATCAGGCTCACAAACAGTGTCCATAGATCGACTTAAGCCAGCATTCCTTCTTAAGGAACCCCAATCCACGTCAACGGACACTGCCACAACATCTTAACCTCCGGATCCAGCTAGTCCTCTGAAACATCCTGAGCCTCGTCCCAGTGTCACCACAAGAAATGGCAGACGAGTGACATTCCCTCGTCGCTTCCTTAGCGTTACCACTGGGGAGGGAGTGTGTGGAGGCCATGAGAGAAGAGCTCTTTGGAGAAATTAGAGTTCTTTGATTGATTCTTTACTCTGTGCTAGTTCTGTGTGCTTTTCTTTCTGTTGGCATAAAAAGATTGCAAGAGGGAATAAAAGTTTTCCTAGTCGCCAACATATAATTTATTATTATTAAAGTACCTAATCCAAGTACCTAAAATACTATCACAGAATTAATTTGACGCCAAATCCAGCCAAAACGCAAATTTGTGCTTTACACGTGCGAAATAAAGAAGCCAAGAGGACACTGAACATTAAGTGGCAAGGTGAAACAATCCTTCATTGTTTTACACCAAAATATCTTGGTGTCACCCTCGATCGAACTCTGTCTTTCATGCGACATTGCTTGAACACCAAAAGTAAAGTATCTGCACGAAATAACATACTAAGATGCCTAACAGGAAGGACATGGGGTGCTCACCCCACCACTCTCAGAACTTCAGCCCTTGGACTGAGCTTCTCAGCTGCTGAATATGCAGCACCAGTTTGGCTTTCTTCTCCACATTCCAAAGAGGTGTATATAGCTCTGAAAGAGACTTCCAGGATTGTATCTGGGTGTCTTAGACCAACACCACTTCAGAAGATCTACCCTCTTATTGGAATTTCTCCACCTCATATCCGAAGAATGGTAGCAGCATCTGAGAAGAAACGGCAAGAAACCGACTCAAGGCACCCAATTTTCGCCCAACAACCAGCCCGACAGAGACTTAGGTCCAGAAACAGCTTTTTGAGTGGAGTAACAGCCCTCGAAGTCTCACAAGAAGCTGCCCGTGTGAAGATATGGAAGACAGAGATCACAGACCCAACTATTCATCTATCAGAAAAAAATGGCACCTGGTCACAACTTGCCATATGGAATTTGGGAAATCATTGAACAGGCTGAGGACGGGGGTTTCACGCTGCGGAACATGCTCGTCAACAATGATGAGTTCTGTAACTGCAGCATGTTACAAGATCCAGAACACCTGCTGATCTGCCCCTTGATGGAGGACACATGTTCAAAAGACGATCTTTTGGCTGCAAATGCTAATGCTATAACTGTTGCTACTTACTGGCAAAACCGAATTTGATTCGGACACGGAAAATAAATAAATAAACGAAAATAATACTAAGAATTCATAACACGAAGGTCAGTGCGAGAAATATCGCATGTGTTAAACCACCAGACAAGGTTTCTATGAGAATGAGAATTGTTCAGCATAAAAAGTTCTACAAAAGAAGTCCGCGACAGCACATCTCTATCTTTAATACATCGCCCACTATAAGTGTTTTACGTTTTCATTTCTTCCAACAACCTCCATTCAATTACTAGCTTTGGAGCTAGTTTACGAGCTAGCGAGCGAGCCTATCACACCAGCTTCGGCCTGCATCAAACTGTAGAGTCGTGTCGAGTTAAGACTTCAGAGAAGAGTATATGTGTTTGGAGTTTCGCTGTTCACCTCGACTTTTCTGAATTGCGTCTGGGACCTGCCGTCCGTGCACCGTTGACGATACCGGGCGAAGCCGGGGCGGGTTCCTAGTACTTGTATAAACTTATGAGTATTGATCTGTAGAAGCACTCATCTGCTCCCAGTAGGTGTATACTTGAGATTGCAAGTAAAGTTTCCAAGAAATCTCCTGCAGCAATGTATCAGAGAATTCAAGGAAAGACGGAAGGCAGACTACGATAAGCATTGACATTCTCTAACAAGTGGTTCGTAGATATCATTAGTTATGTATAAGGAGCTCGTTTACAACAAGGCTTTCTTTATAAACACGAGGGAAGTTCCTCATAACTTAACAGCTTACTCATTTTACTAAGGTGAATATAGGGCTGGGGTCGATCTGTGACTAGCGTCGACAGGAAACCGAGGATATCCGGTAGTTACCATGCCAGTGATTTCAGTAGAGACACCAATATGTTGCTATAAAAATTTACTATTATTGAAAGTTTAGATAGTGTTGAACTATAAGTCCGTAAAGTTACATGCCATAAATGCATGACATGGGTCCGCCGGCTTTACTTCCCCTCTGAGGGATTTTTAACGCTCTTAAAGAAACCAATGACTTCGGCCGGGTTTGAACCCGTGATTTAGGGCATAGAAGCTCAGCATGCTACCAACTACGCCTGCTCGTAAGAATACAGGAAGGACTGAGATATTGGAAAGAAAAGACGAGACATTGTGCTTAAGTTCTAACGCACTTCACAGTTGGGCATTATGAATAATAATAATAATAATAATATAGCTAGCTTTTTATTTTGCTTGGTCCTCTTTCTCTCAAACATGAACCACGGGACGTGCGTTTTCACCTCAAAAATATCACGTACATTAACTAGGAACGAAACTCGGCCCATCTCAGTGAGAAGATAAACTATTATTATTACTATTATTATTATTATTATTATTATTTAACACTCCTAATAATAATAATAATAATCATATATATTATTTCAGTAGTATAGATCCCTCCTGCGGCGCTCACAAGCGACCGATCGTGACAAATTAGCATTCAAATGAAAGAGAAAAATGGCGGACGAGATTAAAGTGCGACACGAAAATGCTCTGAAGAGTTTAGGCATTATCGCGGAGGCAGGAGTTTATTGCAGAAAGGAGATGAAAGAAGTCATTCAACATGCGGTTAGTGTCATCAGAACATGTTTTATAGACATGAAAACCGTCCTAAACGGTAAGAAAACTGCCAATGAAACTCATCGAAACAAGGTTATGGGAAGCCAAGCATACGACACACAAAGAGAAAACAGCTCCTCTACAGGCCAAGTGGTGCCATCTGTCAACTCTTCGCAGAAACATGTTAGCGACAGTCAAAACCAACAGACATCTATCGGTCAAATGCCTACGACACAAATGTCATCTGACACGATGCAGATGGCTTTGCCTGCGCAACACAAAAATATAGTTGGCGAAAATAATGACATAGCGGACATCAAGAGAAGCATGCAATATGTCATGGATTTTCTATCAAATAAGTTAAGTGTAGTCATCGAGGAAAAAATCAATCAAAGTTTGAATCGAAATATGGAGAGAACAATAGATACAACCACAACGCCCAATTTGAACGATACGACCAGCGACATGAACAACGGTGGAAATCATAACTATAACGACCAAAGAGATACGAGGGGTTCAGGTGCAAAAGGGACATTATCCACTTTTTAAAAAAATACAGGAAGAGGGAAAAACTTATAGTCATTCATATAGTTGTGCAATTATTGATTTCTGTTCACTAACTCATTAACATTTGATGGCAAAGTTTAAGTCTACAATTTCCAGTCACTAAAATTATAAGAAGTTAACAAAAAAGTATTATAAAACGGATAATGTACCTTTTGATTGGAAATGATGGAATGGATAATATGCATTTCAAAAATAAGTTTTATTATAACAATTACAAAATTTGCACTTGAAAACTGAATCTAACAGAAACATTCAAATATTTAGAAGAGGAGCATCACGTGACTCCGTATTCATGTCTGTTATTGGTGGATAATGTCCCCTATGCAGACCACGGCATACGTACGACAGAGCAAACGAAATGCCAATCAAGAAAAAATCATCGTTGGGACGGGAATAGATGAAAACAATGATCTTGAACCAGCTGAACAAAGAGCTTGGCTACATCTAAGCAACCTAAAGAGTAACAAAACTACAGAAAATGTAAGAAATTATCTAGGAAGAAAAGGAATCAAAGGTATCATTGAATGTGAAGAACTTCGTACTCTAGGAGATAGAAAGGCTTTTAAAGTAGGATTTCCGTTCCGTTTTCTCGAGGATACGGAACAACCAGATTTTTGGCCCAAAGGAGTGAGAGTACGAAGATTTCGTTTTCGGAGACCACGCTACATCGAAGAAGGAGAACTACACTAAACAATCAAATATCCTCCTATGGAATATCGAAGGCTTACGAAATGCGATACCATTCATACCAATAGATACTGGAACAAAATATGATGCTCTCATCCTCACGGAAACTTTTTTAACAGAAGAATATCCAATAAAAGGATTCTATGGAATCCACTCTTTCGCACGCCAAATCACAGGTAGACCAGCAGGAGGAGTTTCCATCTTCCTCAAACCATGTTTAGGTTTAATACAGGAAATACTACGAGATGAAAACTCCGCCATTACCCGGTCCCAAGTCCGGGATGAGAAAGGAGGAGGGTTCGATGGCAGGCTTAAAAACAAGCCGGTCGGTAAAACAAATTCTGTTGTATCTCAATGCACTGGCTAGAATAAATATTATGGATGAAACTGCTAGGGCGTTCCCCACTGTAGGCGACGCGCATCATCATCGCCCGAATGGTGTGAGAAATGTGCAAGGGCTCCCCACTCAAGGACGGGGTGGGCTAAAGAAGCGAGTCCAACAAATCAGAATGGCAACCATTAACATTGGTACTCTTACGAGTCGAAGCCGAGAACTTGCAGATACATTGAAGAACCGACAAGTAGATATTGCCTGCATCCAGGAAACCAAATGGTCTGGCTCAAAATCCAAGGATATTGGTGAAGGATACAAATTATTCTACCACGGAAAGATATCAGGCAGGAATGGCGTAGCTATAGCTGTGAGTACAAAGTTCAGAGATCATGTCTCTGAAGTAAACCGTCTTTCTGACCGATTGATGTCTATTAAGATCGACACTGGTACAAAAACCTTACGTGTGGTTTCATGTTATGCTCCACAAACTGTGTGCACGGATGATGAGAAGGATGAATTTTGGAACAACCTCGAAACTTACCTACAGTTTGTTGAAGAAGAACTCCTGTTCATTGGTGGTGATTTAAATGGCCACGTTGGAGGGAATAGAAATGGTTCCGAGAGAGTACATGGTGGACAAGGCTTTGGAGAGCGAAATGAGGATGGAAAGAGAATCCTGGAATTTGCTGAGGCCTTAGACTTAGCTGTGACTAACACCTTTTACAAAAAGCGACCATCGCACCTCATTACCTACAGTAGTGGTGGAAGAAATACGCAGATTGATTATTGGCTGGTACGAAGGAGTGATCTGAAGTTTGTCACTGATGTAAAAGTCATACCATCAGACATTATTGCACCCCAACATCATCTGCTTCTCCTCAATTTTAGGATTCGCCTTGATCTCGGCAAGAAAAGTCTTAGATCTACATCGGAACGAATTAAATGGTGGAAATTAAAACAATATCACATCCAGCTGAAAACATCTATAGGTTCTTTATCTATGCCAGAACAAGGTCAACACGTTGATGAAATCTGGGCAAAGGCCTCCACACATATTACGACTTGTGCTACTGACATCATGGGTAAATCAAAACCTGGACGCAGTTTTATCAATAAAGAGATATGGTGGTGGAATTCTCATGTCCAAGATGCCATCAGGATGAAGAAATTAGCGTATAAGACCTGGCTCCAATCGGGACTGGATCTTGATCGTCAGCAATATAGAAGATTGAAGTCGGTGGCAAAACAGGAAGTGGCAAAGGCTAAAGCAGACCATTACAAGAGCATGTACGAAGAGCTCAACACACCAGAAGGAGCAAATAATATCTACAGACTAGCGAAGAATCGCCATCGTTCCACTCAAGATGTTGGACATGTTATGATCATTAAGAATGAAAATCAACAACCTCTACGGAAACCTAATGAGATCCTTAACCGATGGAAACAGCACTTCGAAAATATTAGCAACGAAGAATTTCCGCATCCGCCACTACCAGCTGTGGATCTTGTACTTGGTCCAGTACCAGCCATCACGGTTGCCGAAGTGGAGACCGCTATGAAGAAAATGAAAAATGGAAAGGCAACTGGACCGGATGATCTCCCATCGGAGGTGTGGAAGATGCTTGGATCACAAGCAGCTCAGTTTCTATCAGATCTCTTCAACAAGATCATCAATGAAAACGAAGCTCCTCTTACTTGGCTCATCAGTGTAACAATACCAATATGGAAAGGTAAAGGAGATGTGCACAACTGCTCAAATTATCGACCGATTCGCCTGCTTTGCCACACTATGAAGATATTTGAGCGTATCGTGGATACACGCCTTCGTGACATGATCAAGATTGCCTCAAACCAGTGTGGTTTTATGAAAGGTACAGGGACAACCGATGCTATTCACGCCGCTCGTCTTTTGATGGAAAGGCACCTAGAAAAGCGGAAACCACTCCATATAGCCTTCTTGGATCTTGAAAAGGCCTTCGACAGGGTACCTCGTGATCTAATATGGTATGCACTACGACAGCATAGGGTACCAGAAGCATATGTTCAATGGGTTCAGCTTCTTTATCGGAATGTCACCAGCTATGTCCGATGTGCTTCAGGAAACTCCGCAACTTTTCCCATCCGAGTTGGTGTTCATCAGGGGTCAACTTTGTCCCCGCTCCTGTTCATCATCTGTCTTGACACCATCGCAGCCGAACTACTGCAACCACATCCCTGGACCTTGCCCTATGCTGACGATATCATTGTAGCCTGCAAGTCTCGCCAAGAATTGGAACAACATGTTCAATGTTGGAAAACTGCACTAGACACCCATGGCCTACGACTTAATATTGGGAAGACAGAGTATATGGAGTGTGGAGTACCAAGTGAAGGATCTATTCACATTGATGGCACTGAACTCCGAAAATCATCTGCATTCAAATACTTGGGTACGCTAATCTGTTCAGATGGCCGAACACTCCCAGATGTCCGAAACAGAGTCAACGCTGCATGGCTGAAATGGCGCAAAGTTACTGGAGTCCTTTTTGACCGGAATGTGCCACTATATCTGAAGTCGAAAATTTACAGAACCATCGTTCGACCAGTAGCACTGTACGGTACTGAATGCTGGCCAGTAACGAAGAGACATGGACAACAACTACATGTCATGGAGATGAACATGATTCGCTGGACACAGGGACTTACTAGACTGGACCACATCAGGAATGACAATGTTCGAGCTACATTTGGTGTGGCTCCAATCCATGAAAAAATGCGGGAGAGCCGTCTGCGTTGGTATGGCCATGTACTGCGTAGCAATCACTCTTCAGTCGCGTGAACTGCACTTGACATCAGTCCAGAAGGCCGACGACCACGAGGGCGACCGAGAAAGCGCTGGCTGGATACTATGCGGGAGGACATGCAACTAGTGAATGCCACAACTAGAGACGCTCAAGATCGAGCAGTATGGAAGAAAAAGTGCAGAAAAGCAGACCCTGCAATAAAGCGGGATTAATGCTAGTAAGATGATGATGACTACGAGATGAAAACACAATTATTGTTAAAACAAATTGCATCACAATAATAGGAATATATGCTCAACCACATATGACGGTGGATGATAAAATTGAAAGAAAAACAGAAGTGCTCACACAAACGACGGTCGACAAAAGAGTAATTTTTGCAGGTGATCTCAACGCCAGGATAGACAAACCAACCATTAAAACAGAATTGATCCTGGAAACACTAGAAGAAAGAGGTTACAGACTAATTAACAAACCCGAACTGATCACTTACATAGCACCAAATGGGACAAGCGTCATCGACCTCGTATTATCCACAGGCGAAGGCATTAAGGTCATTAATCAGAAACCACTTTGGACATCTGCTGTAACACCAATTAGAAAACATATACCAATCGTTACAACTTTTGAATTCAATCAGTCCTTACAACGAACCGAGTTTGTGTCGAACAGGATATCAAGGAAGCTAGATTTAGAGATGTTAAAAGAAAACCTGGGTAAAATAGAAACAGCAACACGTCTCATACAACAACACCAGGTGATGGAAGCAGTGGACTTATGCACAACGACGCTGCAATTATGTCAAACGCAAATAAAGGATAGGAAATCCCAACCGTTGTTCGACAAGGAGTGTTATGATGAACGAAAGAAGACACTGTCAGTCCTACATAGAGCTAAAACCACAATGCAACAACATGATCTATCACTATACGCCCAACAAAGGAGGTTATATAAAACTCTCATAAAAAAGAAGAAGAAGGCGGACCACGTAGAAGAAGATGCTAGACGACGAGCAGAGTTTGCTCAAAGTGACCCGTTCATAGCGCTCGGAAAACCAAGACCACCAGCAATAAGAGAAATTTCTATGGACACGTGGGAAAACCATTTTGACGCCATCTTAAACCCCCAACATACGGACATAGCCTACGAATACTATGCAACTGAAACATTAGATAGTCACACCCCTATAACAGTCCAAGAAATACGAAATGCGATATCAAAGTCAAAAAACAAAAAAGCTCAGGGCCAGACGGCATATATGCAGAACACCTCAAAGAATCCTATCACATGCTGGAATATTACTGGACAGAACTATTCAATAAATGCATGAGCACAGGAAAAATACAAGAGCAATGGAGAATTTCAACTTTAAAAGTTCTTTTCAAAGGGAAAGGAGAGACAATTAATCCAGATTCCTATAGAGGCATAGCTTGAAAACACATCTTTCAAAATTTTCATGGAAATATTGACCAGCAGGCTTACTTCTCACGTAGATGCACAAATACCAGATAACCAATTTGGTTTCCGAAAGGAAAGAAGTACCCTTCAAGCAGTAAACTGCTTACTTGAGCAAACTCAAGATACTCTACGACACCCAGGAATTTATTTTTGTAGTCTTTGTAGACTACAGTAAAGCCTTCGACTCTATTAACAGGAAAACACTCCTTCGAAAACTCAGGCTGATGATTGGTGACACACATCCAATTACAAACATACTCTCAGACATCCTTAGATACAATCACATCCAAATATTTGATGATATCACACTATCCAAGACAATAACGCAAACTTCCGGAGTACTACAAGGAGACCCAATCAGTCCCATCCTATTCAATGTAATGACGGCTGACATCACAAAAATTATTATGGACACCTCAGCAACACTCATACTTTATGCAGATGATATGGTAATAGGCTCAGAAGATAAAGAAGAGCTACAAACGGTACTAAACAGTCTCACCTCATGGGCTCAGGAAAATGACTTCCAAATAAATCACGACAAAACTAAACAAATGATTTTCAGAAGAAGTGGAAAATTATCCCCAAAGGACACATTGACCCTTCAAAATAATCACCTAGAAGTAGTTTCAAAATTCAAATATCTTGGAGTTACTCTCCAAACAACACTGACATCATTCAACATTCATGTGAAAGAAAGAGCAACAGCAGCGATAAGAGCAATTTACCACATTCAACAGCCTCAAAAACTCTCAATACATGACATTATTTAAAACGGCCATAGCACCAATAGCGACTTATGGAATCCACATAATTTGGGACAAACTCTATTAACATTAGTGAAAGTCAAAGCCCGCTACATGAAAAGAGTCTTGGGTATCGGGAAGACAGCGCTGTCAAGACCTACTTATGTCTTCACAAAAGAAATTTTCTTCGTACAAGACATTAGACTGCAGATGTTACTACCGTGCACCAAGACCTACGAGAAAGCACTTCAAATACTAAAAGAAAAGCAAAACGCTATCTGGGATGATTTCTTCACTACTGACGTCATAATGACTGACGAATGGAAACAGGCAAACTACGACACGTAATGACACGATACGCTAGACATAGATTTCACTACAAGTTCTGCAAAAACAAGAGATTCCACCAGCCAACTGAAGAATGTGTGAGTGATATAAGCAGTGAATGCTGTTCACGATATCATCCAAAATATTGCCGACAAAGACATACATTAATAACCCAATTGGGATTGGAATAATGTACAGCACGTTACTCAGTTTTGTATTTTGCACATTGTGCGCTTTTACAATAATAAATGAAAGAGAATAGACTTTAGCAGTGGCAAATTTCACTCTAATTTCATAAATATCTATAATTTCTTTAAAGAATTACTTAAAAAAATTGTACGAAGTGTGCGATTTGCATAAACTGTTGCTGTAGGAAAATACGCTCCATAATTCCTGTTCACTTCACATTTTGGCCGCTGTGACACATGTTTCGTGTCATTTTAAATTCTGAGGTATTTCCTTTATTATTTTGCAGGGATTTCAGAAACAGCAAATGAAAGGAATGAGTACTCAAATCGTATAATTTCATTAATATCGAATAACGGGTGAGGGTTACAACAACCTTTCTCCTTAAGTCTCTCATTATAAACCTATTGGGGAAAGTGTGGTTTATGGACATGCGAGATTTCTCGCACGGGTCCGCTAATTTATTATATAATACGCTAAGTCCATCCGACAAACAACTCAAGCTCCTGAACCAGAGAGAGTTGGAAGGTGGGGTTTATGCCAAAATCTTCTAAATCGTCTCAATAGTACAGGAAAAATCTTGCATTTCTTGAAAAGTCAACGGAAATATATTTATTTGTTTAAAAAGTGTGTTTAAACAAATAAATAACACGATAGCCCCTAGCGGAACTCTGTCGCGTCCAGCCCATATAGCACTAGAGGTGGGCGGGTAGCCCGTACACATGGGGCGCATTGAAAAGGATATTCAAACAAAATTACTCGCAACAGTGAAGAATCGCACTCTGATTGCATAAATATGGACAATTCGTTTAAAAAGTGCGTTATACAAATAAACAAGAAGCCCGCATAACAGTAAAGCAAGGCGGGTGGTTACTGAACATGCGAGATTTCTCGCATAATAATAATAATCAACACATGGAACAGGTAGCTTATAATAAGGAATCCATCTCCCGCAAAGCAAAATTACGACATTACAACACTGATCATTGGGGGCAGATCACTAATTAAAGATATACAAAAACAAGGAAGATTTTTTTTACCCAGTTTGTTCTGAGGGAATTTGGATGAAAAGGAAATCCCTGGAGATTTATCAGCGTTCTGAGAAAATCTTGGGTATTTGAAATTTTATGGGCATATTCTCATAATGAGAATTCTAAATCTTACTCTGTCAATGAAACCTAAGTACAACTGGCTACTTGAAGTTGAAAAAGACCTTCAGGAAATAAACATATCAAGTGATGTGGTACTGGACAGGGAATAATCAGCAATTCTCAGACCGCCCAAACATTACATCCAACAGAACTGGACGGAAGAGCCATAGCGAGAAGACGAAGAGATCAGCGCTCCTTAGACGGGCATAACGATGTAATACAAATCAAATTAAATAAAACATAAAAATAAAAATAACAACAATATGAATATAAAAATAAATTTAAAATTAAAAACTAAAAAAAAAGAAAAAATATACAAAATAAAAAATAAAACCTCTTTGGATTAATGAAACCGAGAAAGACCTCGTAGAACTCCAAATTACAGACACCATGCTCATGGACAAAACAGCCAAAACCGTCACCAAGGATAAGAAACAACGGTTCAAAGTGAAACTCAAACAAAAGCGTACGATCCACATCTCTGCCGAAGAAAGGGAAGCAAGATCTCAAAGGATGAGGCAATACTGGGCCAAAAGGGAAGCTCAAAACAATAAAAAGTGATTGATTTCATGTACCCTAAAGTTGGGTGAAACAAATAAAGAAGAAGAAGAAGAAAAATAAAATAAAAATAAAAAGTTGAAAATGTTAAATTTTAAAAAATTAAGAAATTAAAAATCTATAAGGTCGCCTCCGTAGTGTAGTGGTCAGCGTCCATAGCTGCCACCCCGGAGGTCCGAAGTTCGATTCCCGGCTCTGCCACGAAATTTTAAAAGTGATATGAGGACTGGAACGGGCTCTACTCAGCCTCGTGTGGTCTAAATGAGTATAGAGAGTTCGATTCCCTCCTCAGCCATCCTCGAAGTGGTTTTCCGTGGTTTCCCAGAGGCCATGGCTGCCTCCTCTCCTCTTCCTTGCCTATTCCTCCCAATTTTCCCATCCCTTCCCATCCCTCATAAAGCCCCTGGTCGCTTAGCAGGTGAGGCTGCCTGGGCGAGGTGTTCGTCCCATCTCCCCAGTTGTATCCCAAACACGATGTTTCAAGCTCCAGGACACTGCTCTGGATGCGATAATGGTGGTATCCCTCGCTGAGTCCGAGGGGTAAGCCTATCCTGGAGGGAAATCCGACTAAAAAAACTAAAAATTAAAAATAGAATATTACAAAATTATTAATAATAATTATAATTTTTACGCTGGAGTGCTGGATTTTCTTTTCTATGAAGGGGATCTTTTTACAAGACAGTAAATATACTGACATGGGTATTTCGCATTTAAACCCCCTTCAAACGCCTGGTAACTGTACCGGAAATCGATCCCACTTGTTTGGGCATAACAGGCTGCAACATAAGAGACAAAAATGCACACACATTGTACATGGTTGTGGTGGACACGTCTATGTTGACATCAGTAATGGCTAACACAACTCTGTCCAACATTTAGAATATTAATGTAATGTAAACATGTATTCCACTATGTGACATGTCTGTGTTGTTTTACGGTACCTCGCTGAAATTATATTTGATCTCTCTGCGGTTTGTGTGTTTGATTGGAGTTCAAGGGCTCAGTATTTAGGTCAGTAATGTGCAGGTTTGGCTTTTTCCAGCACAGACGCGTGTGAATTGTACGATTGCATTTTAGATCACAGTCGGTCAATGCGAGTTTTACCCAAATGAGATGGGTTATTCCCAAATACTGATAAAAATTACTTGAGATTAATAAATGCACTTGGATGACCAGTTTCTATCGTCAAGCGATCATCATCAAATCCATTACACTTACTGTCGACCAAAGTATTATGTGCACTCGAGTTTGAAGGTTGTTTGTGAAGTAACCAATAGGCCTACGTAAAATCCAATAGCATCATTATTTTCGTCGTTCTATTTTACGTTAGTTCATGCTGGTTTGGAATTTTTCATTTATATTTTAATATTTTTTATCGCAGTTGGAACACAAAAAGAGCCCGTTTTTAAGGGTGTTTCAACCATGCGTCGCATTTAAGAATTATTATCTCAAAAACCCGTCATCAGATCGAATCCAAATATTAACATAATAGACATTGGAATGTTGTATAACTGGTTTATTAATTTCAAAATTCTATTTGAACAAGAAATAAAGTTGTTATCATTTTTGTAAGGTAACTTTTTCTCGGCTCGGGGTGGTTGGAAAATGTAGTTCTTGGTCGCGTTGTAATCCTTAGACATCAAAAAGTCATGCAATATGACTGTGAAATACGTAAATTAATTCACTTACTTTATATCGGTTTGCATTTGTATGGGGAAATAAGACATGGTTCTCCAGCTACCCGCTCCGGGGAAAGCTGTACAGCGTTGCCGAGATGGAGCCCGTCACGCATCATGGCGCGCCTCGCTCGGAAGTGATGGGCTCCATCTCAGCAACGCTGTACAACTTTCAATGTATATTGTGTTAAAATTTGGATTCGATCTGATGACGGGTTAGTGAGATAATAATTCTTAAATGTGACGCATGTTTGAAACACGCTTAAAAACGGGCACTTTTTTGTGTTCCAACTGCGATAAAAAGTATTAAAATATAAATGAAAAATTCTAAATCTACATGAAATAACGTAAAATAGAACGTCGAAAATGATGATGTTATTGGATTTTATGTAGGTCTAATGGTTACTTCACAATCAACCTTCAAACTCGAGTGCACATAATACTTTGGTCGACAGTAGGCCCTAAAATGTATGTCAGAAAGTATGGGTGAAAATATTTATAATATGTACACTTATTTAATTGCGGTAATAGTTGAGATAATTCAACTCGTCATTATTTGTTAGTTGTGTCCATGTGATGTTTTGATAAAATACTGGAATTGGTGATTGATCTCCAAACTTGCTTGTTTGGAGTGAATATGTGATTGTATAAGGTGCGTTCAAAAAGTAACGAGCCGGAGGCTTGAATGCACAAACCGGTGACGACATCGGCTAATCGTGGCGTGTGTAACGAGTTGTGGTTCCGACCAGAGTGTGGAAGGTCACAGCCCGTCACTAGAGGGCACGCGTGCACGTCACGTGACGACACAAAGCGAGCAGCAGCATGCATCAATCGTCCAACCAAGACCAAGACAGTAGGCCATTCGACATGCTTCTTGGTGTGGTTGAATACTGTGGGGCACCCATTGGGCACACACTTTCCGCAAGTGCAGTCGTTCCTTCATGATGGTGTGCACACTTCCGACGCTCAATCCGACCACGGCGGCTATAGCGTTCACTGTCACTCGGTGGTCCTGGGTAATGAGTGCATCAACCAGCTGGGCGTTGTCATCGGTAATGCAGGGGAGTGCCCCAGACCGGGCATCATCGGCTAACGACGCCCGTCCTTCCCTGAAGCGCTTGTGCCACGCCTTGACCCTTGCAAGGGACATGCAGTGTTCGCCGTACACTTGTGGCATTCGGCGATGAATGTCCGTTCCCCCTACTCCTTTCACTGTCAGAAACCGAGCAACACCTCTTTGCTCTTCGGTTGACGCCTCCATGTCCCTGTTTGCAATGCGACTGGCAGCGTTGGACGATTGATGCATGCTGCTTTGCGCTTTGTATCGTCACGTGACGTGCACGCGTGCCCTCTAGCGACGGGCTGTGACCTTCCACGCTCTGGTCGGAGCCGCACCTCGTTACACACGCCACGATTAGCCGATGTCGTCACCGGTTTGTGCATTCCAGCCTCCGGCTCGTTACTTTTTGAACGCACCTTATAGTTAAATGGACAATTCAGGTTGTAATGTACAGGCTACTTATCTGATGGTGTCTCGCGCTATCCTGATGAGAGCAGTTATCTTGGTCACTATCTACTCTCAATAGTGACAAAGATTTTAGGACCTAAGTGTAATGAATCTGTTTTTTTTAATAGCGTATGGCTTTTAGTGCCGGGAGTGTTCGAGGACATGTTCGGGTCGCCAGTTTTGTAGCTGCTTCGAGATGGACACCCAATGGGTGAGCTACAAGTACCGTTGGGGAGGAAAGTTGGAATGGAGGGACTAGGAATTGGAAGGTAGCGGCTGTGGCCTATAGTGAGGGACCAACCCCGGCATTTGCCTGGAAGGAAGATGGGAAACCACAGAAGAGCATCTTCAAGGTTGCCGGCGGGGGGATTCGAACCTCCTCGCCTCTCGGATGTGAGCGACTGCCAGCAGTCATGCCGTAACGACCACGGCTAACTCACCCGTTTATAGATCTGATGATGATCGTTTGGCGATCGAAACTGGTCATCCAAGTGTATTTATTAATGTCATGTAATTTTTTCCGTAGTAGGGTATAAATAACTCATCTCTTTTGGGAAAAACTCGTGTTCACCGACTGAAAAGCATCACACTTTCATTTACTAAGGCAACACCGAAAATCGCTTCAAACACCATAATCACAAAGAATGTTTGGAACAAGGAACGCCGTGTGTGTAGACCACCCGCACAGCTTTACTGTTATGCGGGCTTAACGCGACACAGTTCTGCCAGGGGCTATCGTTTTGTTTATTTGTTTAAACACACTTTATAAACAAATAAATATATCCCCGTTGTTTTTTCACAAAATGCAGGATTTTTTTTCCCTGTACAATTGAGACGTCTTGGAATATTTTGGTGCAAGCCAAACCTTCTGGTTTAAGAGCCTGAATTTTGTGAAACATATGCCTACACCTCAGCGTTGCTTGCCACGGTGGGTCAGTTGTTATCGTGTCGGACTACCAACCCCAAGCTTTTCCTGGCCGTGGTAAGTGAATTTTGAAAGGCGACAAAAATCACGACATGTATATCATACACTGTTGGCATGTTAAAGAACCCATTTGAATTCAGTAGACCGTGTTCATAATGGCAAAATGAATCTCGGGATTTTCCGCCAACACAAAGTTCCTCCATTCTCTACTAGAAAGCGCTGTAGTGTCAAGGAGCTTAGATATGTAACCTCCTTGACTTTAATAGCATTCCAAGGAACGACGAAATTCGACATGCAAGTTGCCCTCTGGTTGTCAAGTAACAAAGCTTGCACCCAGCATCCGAGGGCATACGCTATTATTATTATTATTATTATTACCTTAGCGTTTTATATATAAGGAGCAGACGGAGTAAAAGTAAGTACACTGCAAGCCATTTGGAAAGTATTCGCCATAACTGTTAATACATTTATCCTAATGTGGGACAAGACGGTCAATGCCTTCTTGAAGAAATGTTTGTGTTTGCCTCCGGAACCATGATTGTACCAAGGCGTGCACCTCTGCATCCGAAGCCAATCGACGGCCATGAATATCTTTCTTCAGGGCACAGCATACATTCAGGCCTGGGTTTCACTTCCTGACACTCTACCCCTTCCGCAGTCATAAACCGCACTACACATCGCTCTTCCTCTTTCCCGGCCTTCCTAGTGACGTCGGACGCACACAAGACTCTCTGACCTCACGTCGAGCACGTCTAACAGACAAATGGCACAGTGGTGAACGTTCTCATGGTAACTTCCTGATTCCCAATACAGGGCACTACTATACACACACCTACCTCCGTTACACCCGTCCGCGCAATGCTCGCTATATCGTCTGTCTCGTTTTCATTTGATTGCCCCTTATATATGATAATTAAGGCCCGGAAGTTCATACAAAATCATATTTTTGCATAATTATGCTTATTTTTTTGGCACAATGCATCACATTTTTCTCCTTTGCCAGTTTAAGTGCACATCTCTGCTTGAGAAGGGCGTGTATTCTAATTTCCTGTTGTTTTGAAGCGTTTCTTGTTACTTCATGTTCTTTAAGTCGTAAGGTATATTTCAATTAGGACTCCGAGAGTCTCGTGGTTAGTTAGGCAAAACCTGAACATTTCCTTGTTATTGCGAAAGTTGCTTAAATCACCGGAGTACTTGTATCATCTGCTAATTAGTAGATTACAATGTCTAGGAGGATTAACCAGATTCCTTCCACTTCACTACCAGTTCACAGTAGGGTTCAGCTCATGAAAGACCTGGAATTTACAGAAAAATTATCTGGACCTATTATTTCAAATTCCTCAATTCCGACTATCAGTCAACTGCCAAGCTGCTTACCGTCGACCACAGCAAGCACGGAGTAATGACTCCATTTATTTATTTATTTATTTATTTTATTATTTATTTTATTTATTTATCGTATGGCTTTTAGTGCCGGGAGTGTCCAAGAACATGTTCGGCTCGCCTGAGTCTGTAGCTGCTTCCGGCGGACACCCTTAGGGTGAACTACAAGTTTCTTTCAATTTCAAGTAGTTCCAACTTTCTCCACCATATATCAATGATACCTAGTAGTGAACGTTGGAACTTTGATAGAGCGTTCCGACGAAATCTAACCTAACAATTTAGCTTCACACATATTTAGTCTGGTGAAGGATCTTTTACATGCCATAAATCTAAGACGTGAGCCCGTCGGCTTTACTTCCTCTCCGAAGGAAGGCATACTGAAGGATTTTTAACGCTCTTAAAAAATCCGACGACTTCGGCGGGGTTTGAACCCACTATCTTGGGCAAAGCAGTTCAGCATGCTATCATCTACGCCACTGAAGCCGCTATGGCTCCATTAATAGCTAACGACATTGTTAAGTTGCGAAATTTTGTGAAATCATTTGGAATATATTTTTTTCTACCGACGATAGTGTCCTTTATTGTAAAATTTGTGAGACAAATGTAGGAAGTTTCTAGAAAGTTTCATTGAGTCATCATTTGGAAACCGGCAATCAGAAGCGAAATGTAAATAAGAGAGAAAGAAAGAAAGAAAGAAAGAAAGAAAGAAAGAAAGAAAGAAAGAAAGAGAAATTAGCCCTTGTTAACAAATTCTATTCGTTGCCCTGCAACCAAATTTATTGAATTTTCTCAAGACCTGTTTGAAGCCTTAATTGCAACAAACATTCCATTGTCGAAACTGGTAGTTATATGTCCGTCTGTTCATATTTTCTTTATATTGAAAATAAATCAATCAATCAATCAATCAATGCCTTGTCGATTCAACCATTGTCTTCTCTCCTCAGCTTGTCTTTTCATCTCACAGTAGGAACCACATCCTACGTTTTGCAGCAATACTTGTAGGAATTGCTTCCTAGGTTGAAACGGTAAAGAATACGTAGAGATCATAATTGACGTAGTTATTTCATAGTGCATATTTTATGAAACTTGATGCATATTTGAGCAATAATTAGTGCATTTCTGCATACATATTTATTCATTTCATAGTGCATGAACTTCCGGACCTTAATGATAATATTTCAGGAGACTTCCCTGAGAGATGGTGAGCTTCTCTTTTTGCTTGTTTACGATTATTATTATTATTATTAATCGTATGCCATTTACACATCACTTTTGGAACACAAAGAAAAATATATACAAGATTTACAAATTTACAGGTACATTATTTACATAGTCAACCACAATTGCATCTGTTTACGAATTTCCATTTTAACAAGATTATGAACTGTGCTGCAAGTTTAAATTCTTTATTCTAAGTAATCTGAACCACCACATATTTCTAAAACTACCATCTTCTTCATATACCTCCATCAAATAGGCCACTAGGCATATCTAGATCCTTTCACTGCGTGATTTTCTAATGGTACGATTTGGTTCTTATGCCAAACAAAGGAGGATTTTCTCTCTCGTTGGGATTGGTGTGTAATTCTTTCTGGCCCAAATATCGAGCTGCCTGGTTCTTTCACCAAGCCTTTCAAATAGAGGGTTTTGGCCGAATATACAGACAAGTTACTTTATTGAAATACACATATCAAAGAAAGTTTTTTTTAAATTTTATTAATGCAGCCAATGGCCATGTACTTTTCTTTTCAGGACGGGTCAGGGAAGGGATATTGGAAGGAAATCGGCCGTGGACCTATTGAAAGGAACCGTCCCGGAATTTACCTGGTGGTGAAAATGGGAAACCACGAAAACCATTTTCAGGACGGCCGAGGTGGGATTCGAACCCACGCTCTCCCGATACCAGCGAGGCACGAGGTAGCGCGTTAGCGCTCTCGGCCACCGCGGCCGGTAAGTTTTGCATATACTTACCACATCAAGCGATGGTGGTACATAACTTCCTCCAGGACTCCGCCATTGGACGTATGGAAAGGCCTATGATGTCGCCGGACATGATCTGTACCGAACATGTCTAGGATATGCTGAAGCGTGCAGTTGCTCATCGTCCACGCCCTCCTATAACCCGCCCAAAGATAATGGAGGCCGCTATCGAAGAGTGGGATCGCCAGCCTCAAGAGAACCTGGACAACTTGATCTGTGGTATACCACAGCAAGTAAGAGCCCTGCTGGACGCCCGTGGTGGCCAAGTTCCTTGTTGAACCGTCTTCTTGTGCGTATTGTGCCCTAGATTTCACACATGAATAAAGCTTGTATGATATTTGTCAGAATGCCGTCTCTTTTGTAATAACCTCACCCACCCACATACGCTCTGCATCATGGCCAACAAGTTTTATGCAAAACTTTTTTAATGTGTGTAGATAACTTAGATACCGACAGTTTAGTTGGTTCCTCAGTTTAGGGGCTGCGACAATGCGGTCATGTAGCCCCGTGTACTTTGGGTGTGTGAGGAATCTGTCTGATAACCGGTGTTAATTGTGATGGCTGTATTAGCGTGTGTTATCTGTAATTCAGGTAAGGACTTCAGACGATCAATTTCAAGTAGTTCCTACTTTTGCTACCAAATGCTACCGTCAACGACACCTAGCTGTCAACTAGCTACTAGGTGCCACAGCTACCGGCACCTGGCGACGAACGTTGGAACTTAATAGAGCATTAATCAAATCTAACCTACAAATTTAGCTTCACATAATTGTAGTTAGTGGAAGGTTCTTTTACATTATATATATATATATATATAGGCCTAACATAGGCCCGCCGGCTTTACATCCACTCCAAAGGAAGGCATACTGAGGGCTTTATATCGCTCTTAAAAAAACCAACGACTTTGACCGGGTTTGAACCCGTGATCTTGGGCATTGAAGCTCAGCATGCTACCCACTACGCCACCGAAGCCGCCTAATATTATAGGTTACCAGACTCATTCGGCACTTGCTCAAGTTCACTGGGCTGATGACAGCGATGCCGAAAGCCCCTAAGCAAAGCAACAACAACAATAATCAATACGTGTTGGTTTAATTAGTGGAAGCAGGTCAACTTAGAGGTGCTTCCTGTATTGCGAGTAGACAAGCTCCTGGTATTCCCCCGTGAGACGTGTACTTGTTAAAACAGGATATCCCTCCGTGTGGGAGGCGTAATAAATTACTGTAATCCGGCGAAAGGTCGCGGGGGGTCATGATTTGTTTCCCACTCCTTTTGACTGGTTTGATGCAGCTCTCCAAAGACATTGTCGTTTAAATATCTTTATGTTCGACCCTGACTCTTATATGTCTGAAAACTGTATCATAATGATGGTCATTATAACACTATTTTTCATTATGAAACAGTTTCTCCCACCAATCACAACTCAAGAAACAGTTGTTTGACCAATTAGATAAGGATACCTTCGCGCATGCGCTCAAAATCCAACATGTCTGTATAAATTACCGAAAGTGCACCGTCCATATGTTCGCGTAAATAAACTGGTGAATATGAGACAAGAAATAGCACTGTACCTTAATATCCCCAAATCCAATTTCTACACAGCGCGTTGTTTTCAAACGCATTCGGTGACATTTTTACTGAATACTGGTGCTCAATCTGCACATATGGCATTGAAGCACACAGAGCGCATGCGTCGGTCGATCAGAGAGCTTGGAAATCAGAGATATCCTACACCCAGCGCAGCACCCGATCACAACATTCTAGTGACAATCTCAACAGATATTTATGAATATTTATATTAAAACATATAATAAAGTTATAATTATCGTCGAACATAAACAGTCGTATGTTACTCGCCTATACTGGTAATTAAGACACTCGTATGGAAATTATGAAACTCGCATACGCTCGATTTATAAACATACTCGTGTCTTAATTATAGCCATTATAGAAAACTGTATCATAATGATGGTCATTATAACACTATTTTTCATTATGAAACAGTTTCTCCCACCAATCAGAGCTCAAGGAACAGTTGTTTGACCAATCAGGTGAGGATAGCAACGCATCTGCGCCGAGTTCCACGACCTTTTAATTTAAATTCCACTGCCTGCCGTAGTGTCATAGTGGGGCAATCGAGGAGGCCATGGTCAAATACAAGGCATTCTCTGCGTCCCATGCGCTCTGTTCAGTACATAATACTGGCGAAATCTCGACAGATATTTATGAATATTTATGTTCGAACATAAAATACTTATAATAATTATCGTCGAACATAAACAGTCGTATGCAACTCGCCTATAATGGTAATTAAGACACTCGTATGGAAATTATAAAACTCGCTTACGCTCGTTTTATAAACTTACTCGTGTCTTAATTATTGGCCTTATAGGCTCGTTGCATAATGTACTATTGCTCGACTATTGCTGCTGATGGAACCCTCGGACCTGAAATATCACATCGCCTGAGCAGTGAATGACTGAAGTGGCGCTCTATGTCCGGCGTCTTATGTGAGAAGTAAGGCCTGCATAGTTTAAATATATTTCATTTAACTCAATTTTCTATTTATTTACAGATTTCTGCTGTTTTATCATTTCAAATGATCTTGTCGTTATGCTTGGGACTAACGTTATGCGTTACGGTTACAGCGTGTATGACGTCATCATGTTGTTCAGTGCATATGCACCGAGTCTGAGTTTACTGCTGGGGTCTGGCGTTATGCGATACGGACACGGCGAGTGCGTGACGTCACACAGGAATACAGGGTGACTTCGAAAGAAGTGTGCAAATGTCAGACAGGAATACAGGGTGACTCCTAAAGAGGTGTACAAGATGTCGGACAAGAATACAGGGTGACTCCTAAAGAAGTGTACAAGTTGTCACACAAGAATTCTAAAGAGATATACAAGACGTCAGATAAGAATACAGGGTGCCTCCTAAAGAGGTGTGCAGGATGTCAGAGCAAAATAGCAGGGTGACTCCTAAAGAGATATACAAGACGTCAGATAAGAATACAGGGTGACTCCTAAAGTGATATACAAGACGTCAGATAAGAATACAGGGTGACTCCTACAGAGATATACAAGATGCTAGATAATAATACAAGGTGACTCTTAAAGTGGTGTACAAGATGGCAGAGAAGAATATAGGGTGACTCCTAAAGAGGTGCACAATATGTCAGACAAGAATACAGGGTGACTCCTAAGGAGGTGTACAAGATGTCAGACAAGAATACAAGGTGACTCCTAAAGAAGTGTACAAGATGTCACACAAGAATTCTAAAGAGATATACAAGATGCCAGATAAGAATACAGGGTGCCTCTTAAAGAGATGTGCAGGATGTCAGAGCAAAATACATGGTGACACTTAATGAGGTGTACAGTATGTTAGATTCAATTGCAAATATCAGATTCAAATAATGGGTGACCCTTAAAGAGTTGTAAAATATGTCAGACTCAAATACAGGATGACCCTTAAAGAGGTGCCCGCGCGGGAAGCCTAAGTTAATGGGTAATGGAGTCTGATGAAAGAGCCCTCCTGAGCCTTTCTAACATGTGTAGCATTTGTAGCATGCGTCACTTGAAATTATATAAAGTCTAGTCTCTCAGACTGACTGTATATTTTTTTATAAATAAATACATAGTCTAGCGTATTTATACGCAGGCCAAGTAGGCTTACATATTTCCTATATTTGGTGGTATGTTGTTCTCCTTAAATGATTGCAGTCCATATTTTCGACCCTTGAAAATTCCCTTAATTTGCTTCTGTATTTCGTGAATGCAAACCGACAGCTGTGGCTACGCTTGCTAAAGCGCTGCGTTAGGTCATGGGGCAAGCTCTCTGCTAACTCGATAGACGCGTGGGTTCGAGCCCCACCGTCGGCCGTCCTTGAAATGGTTTTCCATGGTTTCCCATTTTCAACACGATGCAAAAGCTGGGACGGTACCTTTTGACAGGCCACGGCCACTTCCTTCCGCGTCCTTGTCCAGTTTCATTCATCATCATTCATTTCATCTCTCATTTATTCTTCCCATGAGGTTGGCGTCAGGAAGGGCATCCGGCCGTAAAAACCATCCGCCACATAGAATTTCATCGCCTCTCATCGTCGACTCAGTTGGAAACGGGATTAATAGGGGTAGACATACATATATTTCGTGAATGCACCCTTATCTCTGTATTGTAGTAGTATTTCAAGACAGAAATTACCTGGTCATTATGTATAGCAGGGTTGCTGGAGTCAACAGTCTCATTAAGCCTCCAATAGACCTCACCTTGACAGGAAATTATACTTACAATTACAGTGGTCTGAGAAACTTGTGAGTATTGACAGAGTGCTATGAAAGTTCTTGATGTGACGTTTCCTTTAGAATGAAATTCGAAAACAGCATATACATGATTTCGTACCACGCATCTGCAGTATGTATTGTCATCTTCATCTTCGGGATATGATCATAGTCGCAGGGACTGGTGTCGGAAGAATATGGGGGTTGATAGAGGACCTCCCAGCCCCAGCGATCCAACAATGCCGACACAACGCCTGCTGTGTGTGCCCTAGCATTGTCATGCAGAACGATGGGCGGTGTAACCATGTGGTGGCGCCGTTTCCTTCTCCGAGCTTCTCGGAGATGGTCTTGCAGAAACGAACAATAGTACGCCGCATTAACGGTTTGCCCTCGGGGAACGGTAGCCTATGGCAGCGCTTCCGTACCATTGAAGACGTTAAGCAGGCTGCCAAGCGCTCTCTTCGTACCATCAATAGATTGGGCAGTGCCAACGGGATCCAACGATTTTCGCATCGCTGGGAACACGTTGTACCCAACGGTGGGGACTACATCGAGGACATGTGAAACTTGGAACCATCTAAGTGAGTTATTAATCCAGTTATAACTAAGATGCCAAAACTAAAAAACCAACCCATTCTAACCTCGTTCTACCCCTACAGTTCTTATCCTCAACCCTTTCTTCCATAACTAAGTTTGCTATTCCTAGAGATGATTATTTCGTAGACTATCAATAGATTATCTTTCCACTTACCTAGTAATAGTTGTAACGAGTATTACTGTATCTGATTTTGTTAAATAATCCTCCAGTGAAAAATCCACAGCCTGCTTCCAGTCGCCCGACCGGGTCAGGGAATGGAGTGAATCAAGCCCCCATCTAGCGGCGAGGATATGAACTGTGCCGGCTGCCGAAGCCTATCGCACTCCCCTGGGGCCATGTTTAATGAATGACAGATGAAAGGAAATGACAGTGGAGAATGTTGCTGGAATGAAATTTGTGACAGGGAAAACCAGAGTAACCGGAGAAAAACCTGCCTGCCTCCGTTTTGTCCAGCACAAATCTCACATGGAGTGGCCGGGATTCGAGCCACGGACCCAGCAGTGAGAGGCCAGCGTGCTACCACCTACGTCATGGAGGATCTGAATGGTCCTCCGATATTAGAATGATTTCTCCTCCCCTGATATCCCCGACTCTACAAATACTCCACCCTGCTCTTGTGAGAATATATTAAGGCGAGACAGGGAGGGAGGCTGTGTTGTGACCTGGTTTAAAGGAACCGCAATATCTCGCTGCCGGGGGGGTTGCTGCTTCTCCGAGCCTCACCAAGAATGCGCCATGGCAGTTCGAGGTATTGAAGATTGAGTGCGTAAGACGAGTAGCTCCCATCACAGTATAATCCTTTCCATCAATGAAATGAGTTAATAATAATAATAATAATAATAATAATAATAATAATAATAATATCATATGGCCTCGGATGCCGGGTGCAAGCTCTGTTATTTGACACCCAAAGGGTAGCTTGCATGCCGAATTTCGTGGTTTCTTGAAGAACTATGAAAGTGAAGGAGGTTAGATATCTAAGCTCCTTAAACACTATAGCGCATTCTAGTAGAGAAATGAGGAACTTTGTGTTGGCGGAAACTCCCGAGATTAATTTTGCCATTATGAACACGGCCTACTGAATTCAAATGGGTTATTTGACATGCCAACATCGTATGACATGGTGTCGTATTTTTTTCCGCCTTTCAAAATTCACTTACCACGGCCAGGAGCGAACCTGCACGGTTGGGGTTGGTAGTCCAACACGTTGACCACTCACCCACCGTGGTAAACAATGGAATGAGATAATTTATAATATATTTTATTCTAGCATTACCCGTTGCGGCTTCGCCCGCGAATATTCTAGTTGTAAAGAGTACGCTTAGCAAAATCTCAATCATTGCTATGACTGAGTTATTCTTGGTATGAATAATCAGACTTTATCAATTCAGCTACTGGTGCAGTGGTTAGGGGTTTGTCATTCCTTCATAAGTATATCAGAGCGAAGTTAGTTTTCTGGGAATATCACAGACACTGTTAATTTAAGGGCCATTAAATGTGGTTTTCGGAGACCCTTTATAGTCGGTAAAAAAGACCTTTCGTACCACACTCACACGTGAAAATTGCGTGAAAAAATTCTAGAGTGTCCCTTGACCCCCTTAAGCGCATTATACTGTATGTATTGATGAAATTTACAGCTTAATTTGGTTCCCTGATAACCGTATAACCGTCTGGAAACTTTCACAGTAATGTAATAATTGGAATTGCATTGCGTCTTACAGAAATAGATGGACCTGTGAGATTCTGTTACCATGGTTACCGTGTTGCATTCTTTCATTATTTCATTGTAAATATACATGTTTTAATGTATTTATTTAATTGTGAGGCATTTAAAGAGTAAATGAGTGTGTTTCGCTTACGCATTGGGTTATGCTGTACCTGTAGGTACCCCATATGTGTAGGTTGGTGTTAATGGGATCTTATTTTCGGTACTAAACTGGAATGGGACCTTAGCAGAATAATATAGGGAGGGATTACTTTTTAGCCTACTTTTCACATTTTGCAAAAACGAGGAAAAAGTCGACTTATGAGATCGATACGGGAAAATGTGTGTCTGTCTGTCCTTCTGTCTGGCTGTGTGTGTGTCCCCCCCTTATCAACTCCTAAACGGAAGCAGCAATCGAAACCAAATTTAGTATGAGTAAAGACTGGAATGGGACCTTAGCAGAATAATATCGTGAGGGATTACTTTTTAGCCTACTTTTCACATTTTGCAAAAAATTTAAAATGATGTCAGTGCTACCAACCGCTAAAAAAACGTACTAGAAATGTGATCTCCATGTTGGATATCGTGGAAGGTATGCATGGGAGCTATTCCAAAATTGGCATACATGTAGATAATACTATTTCAGTTTAATTTCCAGGAGGACATACATGACAGTGTTGCCAAAATAATTTTAGGACTTCTGATAGGTCCAATTTTTAAATGCATATAACTTCGACACTAACAATTGTATTTCAACCAAATTTTGTATGTAATATGTGTACATAAACAGATATGACTGAGCGTATTCTTAAGAGCCACCAGGGCTGCCAACTGTTGATAATTGCTCCCACTCTTTTTTTTTATCCAAATACCAATATATCAGAAAGTATGCAAGCCGACGGCTTTAAACTATGCACACGTATAGTACCTGACATTTTACATTAATTTGGAGTAACATATATACTTCAGTACTACCAACATGACTCTAAGCCTGCTGATAGGACCAATTTTTAAATACATGTAACTTCTATACTCTCAGTTGGATTTCATTCAAATTTCGTATGTGCTATGTGTAACATAACAGATATGACTATTCTTAAGAGCAATCAGGGCTGACAATTATTAATAAATGCTGTCTATAATTTTAACCTAATATTCTAGATAGGTTTATATACTGTAGATTAATCATTGGCATGAATCTTAATTTTAAGAAAAGTAGACTCTTTAGTTTGTCACGGAACTTCTTGTTTATTTATATATTTTAATTTATTTATTTATTTATTTATTTATTTATTTATTTATTTATTTATCAGACAAATTCTACACACACCGAAGTGTGTGGTGATACATGACTAAGATGTAGTAACACCCCCTAAGGAAATAAATATTTATTTATTTATTAATTAATTTATTTATTTACTCTTCTTCTTTTCGAATCACCAACTCTATGGGGTACGCCAGACCAATCACTTCTTAGATGCTTGTGCTCTCCTTTTCTCCGAATACTTCTTCATTCTGTCTGATCTCCTCTTCCTTTCCTCTTCTAATATCTGCATCGGTTTTCTGGCTTGGAACTTCTTAGTGTTGTCTTTGGTCACGGGTTTGGCTGTACCATTCATTAAAATGATTATGGGCCGATAAACCAGATATTAGGCCCCTTATCACAACAATTATCATCATCATCATCATCATTAACATGAGTTCAGTAATCTGGAGTTCTAGCAGGTCCTTTTCAACTTCCAAAACCCAATTAGGTTTAATCTTCTTTTTTGGAAAAGAAGTCAAAGATTTTCTTGGTTATTCGGGCAGGATTCATAAGGTTCTAAAACCAACAGTTTCTGAAATATTCACAGAAAACTAATTTAATTTCATTTAACAAACTAATGAAGGAATGCAAATCGGTAACCATAACACTATCTCAAGGGGTGGCATCCAACTTTCCACCTATTTCTGTAAGAAGCAATATCACTCCATTTATTACCTTTCTGTGAAAGTTTGCAAACGGCTATAAGATTATCACGAAACCAACTTAGACTGTATAATCCATCAATGCAGTTAAGGGGGTCAAGGGGTAACCTAGATTTTTTCACGCAATTTTCACGTGTGACATATTAGAGTAGAGAAGGTCTATTATATCTCCAAACAGCAACATTATATTCAAAAATTCCTGATTTGAATCAACATTTTTTGCGGCTTTTAGGAATTTGGGCCATTTGAGGCTAAGGAACCTGAATTTTCATGCACCACAAGCCTTTATAATTTATGAAAGGAATCTTCCTGTGTAGGGGACCTAACACAACGTAGAGGGTCAGTTTTTATGTGACGTGTATTGTGTTTCGTCTACAAGACTTTCAATTCTATTTCACGTCAGGGAGTACACGTTAGGTGAATTTAGTTTCAGAGCACATTTAACTCGTCATTTATTTTTGTCGACATACGGGTTCATCGTAAGGATGATTTTGTTTGATACTGTGTGGTAGATATACCCATATTTGGATATCTGGGTGATATGTTGTAGACAATAGAATTGTCTGTCTTTCTGTGTATCTTTATGTACGCCTATAACTCGTGTTCGGATGCTTGGTGTATCGTTAAATTAGGTATGGTAACCATGAGAGTCAATACACAAATCATTTATAAAACTCTTCAACGTACTTTTCATACAGTAGAAGGGTGGATAAGAGAAAAACTTCTCAAAATACATGCTAAAATAGGCGAAATATAAAAATTATCCTAGAAGGACAACCAAAGCATACGTTGCGCTTCTCAATGTGAGAACCAAAATTCGGTAGTCTAAAAAGGGTGTCCGAAAACCATATTTTAAGGCCCTTAAATTATCAGTGTGTGTGATATTCCCAGAAAACTAACTTCGTTCTGATAAACTTATAAAGGAATGACAAACCGCTATCCATTGCAAGGTGTTAACACCGAACACCGTTCGAAGAACGAGTACTTCTGCTAGTTATTTAATATTATTAATTAATATGTTAGAATGGTGAACAAAAGGGGACAAGAGATAGAAAATAGGGAAGAACTTAAGAAAGGAGGGAAGTCACCGGGTGTGGATGAGTTGAGTGTGGAGATGGTGAGAGCAGCAGGAGAGGTGGGGATACAATGGTTGTACCGAGTGATGAAGGCAGCATGGAAGGAAAGGAAGACCCCAGAGGACTGGAAAAAGGGAATAATTGTCCCGATCTTCAAGAAAGGTAGTAGAACAGAATGCAGAAACTATCGGGGAATAACACTGATGAGTCATTGTGCAAAGTTGTTTGAGAAAGTTTTGGAAATGAGAATTAGGACAAGGATAGAAGGAGGGATGAGGGAAGAACAACATGGCTTCAGAGCAGGAAGGTCCACAGTTGATTTGATTTTTGCTGTAAGGCAGTTACAAGAACAGCACTATGAGTATGGGACAGATCTACTGATGGCCTTCTTGGACAGAGAAAGCATATGACAATGTATGCAGAAACAAAGTATGGAAGTCCCTGGAGGACAGAGGAGTAAAAAATGGACTAAACAGAGGATAAAGGAGATGTACATGGGAAGCGTGAGCTGTGTGAAAGTGGGAGGACAGAGATTGGACTGGTTGGAACAGAGAAACGGCCTGAAACAAGGAAGTGCACTGTTACCGTTACTTTTCATTGTGGTGATGGATGACATAATGACCCGAGTGGCACAAGTAATTGGGGAAGGAAAGATGAAAGCAATGGTGTTTGCAGATGATTTGATGATTTGGGGAAACAAGGAGGAGGAGGTACAGGAACAGTTGGACGTGTGGGAAGGAATAATACAAGGATATGGGATGAAATTTAGCATAAATAAGAGTGAGATGGTGATCACAACAAGGAAGAAGGAAGGGACCACAACGGGAATAACAATTGGTGGGGAACAGCTGAAGAAAGTGGAGAGTTTCAATTATTTGGGAAGCCTGATACAAGATAATGGAAGAAACTATAGAGAAATAAATGAGCGGGCGAGACAGGCAGAAGTATTCCGAAGGAGGGTGAGGAGCATGATATGGAGCAAGGATGTCCCTCAGAACAGCAAAAAGATCATATATCGGACGTACTATGTCCCTATCCTGACGTATGCCTCGGAGACCTGGGTTATGAAAGGAGAAGAGCAAAATACAGGCCAGTGAGATGAGGTTCTTGAGAAGCAGTATTGGAGCTACAAAGATGGACAGAATAAGAAATGAGAGGACCAGAGAATTAATGAAGGAGGAACCATTACAGGATGGTGTAGATAAATCTAGACTTAGATGGTATGGACATGTAAAACGAATGTAGGAGAAGAGGATGTCCAGGAGGATACAGGATACGAAGTGGGAAGGAAAGAGACCGAGAGACAGGTGGCTGAAGGGGGTGGAAGAAAGCGTGAAGAAGAGAGGAGAAGACTGGACAAGGGTGGAGGCTGAGAGATGGTGGGAAGACAGAAGACGTTGGAGAGGCTTGTGTTCCAAACAGACCCGGCCAGTGGCTGTAAACTGTGCAAGATGATGATGATGACTGACTTATTGTTACTATCATCGCTAGACTACTATTATTTTTGTATAATGAATGTTAGTGAAATATTTTAGTTTTTTAATCCCTAATCTTATTATACCCTGGCCAAAAAAGTTTTGCATATTGCAAGCTTACGTATTTGTGGACCAAATATAATACACATGCTTGATCCGTTAACTGTTATTATGTAGCGTATGGCATTACACATGCAACACAGTATTAATAATAATAAATACATACAAGCATAGATATCAACCTTATTACGACATTATGTCCAGTCTATTTCTCCAGTCCAGGCTCGATGGTGTAGCACTGAAAAAGTCGTTATGGTTTCCAAAGTTCGCTCTTTGTTTGCAATCTTCGACAACGTGCCTGATGGTCTGGTTCGATGGACCACAATCACAGCAGGGGTTTGCCCACTTCCCCCATTTGTGCAGGTTTTATGCACAAACTCCATGTCCGATAACAGTGCACGGTACCAACAAACCAACGTGTTATCTTCGAGTTAACACATAAGCCAATGTGCAAAAACGAAACGTCATCATACAGCAATGACAATACAGTACATTATGCAAAATGCAAAACTGTTTGGACCAGTGTATGTAGGGCGCTACTGTAAAGGAGCTCTAAGTGTAGCCGTGGAAATAAATAAATCAAATCAAATCAATCCCAGTATTTGCCTGGAGTAGAAGTGGGTAAACCACGGATAACTATTTCCTGGATGGCTGAGGTAGGAATCGAACCCACCTCTTCTCAGCTTTGCTTCACGAGGCTGAGTGAACCCCGTTCCAGTTCTCAGACCAGAATGAAATCTCTTGGCAGAGCCTGGCCTCCGCCAAGTATGCTAGCCTCTACGTTTCCGCATTTCCTTACATCTTGGCTTCGTTATTTTATATCCATATTTCCTTCTCCCTTCCAGATACTGTCAGAGAAATCTCGTCGCCCCATACACGAAGGCAAGGCAAGGCGGGAGCGATAGCTAACGAGGCTGACATGACAGTATTAGAGAACTGTCAGCCTCAGGCGCAACGATGAATGCGCGCAAACTTTATAACATGTGTGCTGGCTCTTTATTAGGAATACAACATTCCCGTATGTCTGTAGGAAGATGATCCACTCCTTTCTTTCTTTCTTTCTTTCTTTCTTTCTTACTGTTTTGCCTCCCCCCCCCCGCATTCCTCCATTTCCTCTTCCCTTCCCTTCCTTCCCCCCTTCCTTCCTTCCCTTTCCTTCCTTCCCTTTCCTTCCCTTCCCTTCCCTTCCTTCCTTCCTTCCCTTCCCTTCCTTCCTTCCCTTTCCTTCCTTCCCTTCCCTTCCTTCCTTCCCTTCCCCTTCCTTCCCTCCCTTTCCTTCCTACCCTTCCTTCCCTTTCCTTCCTTCCTTCCCTTCCCCTTCCTTCCTTCCCTTCCCTTCCTTCCTTCCCTTCCTTCCCTTTCCTTCCTTCCCTTCCCCTACCTTCCTTCCCTTTCCTTCCTTCCCTTCCCTTCCCTTCCTTCCCTTCCTTCCTTCCCTTCCCTTCCTTCCTTCCCTTCCCTTTCCTTCCTTCCCTTTCCTTCCTTCCTCCTTCCCTTTCCTTCCTTCCCTTCCCCTTCCTTCCCTTCCCCTTCCTTCCTTCCCTTCCCTTCCTTCCTTCCCTTTCCTTCCTTTCTTCCCTTTCCTTCCTTCCCTTCCCTTCCTTCCTTTCCTTCCTTCCCTTCCTTCTTTCCCTTCCATCCTTCCCTCCCTTCCTTCCCTTCCCTTCCCTTCCTTCCCTTCCCTTTCCTTCCTTCCCGTCCTTCCCTTTCATTCCTTCCCTTTCCTTCCTTCCCTTCCCTTCCTTCGCTCCCTTCCCTCCCTTCCACTTCCTTCAATTCCCCTTCTTTCCTTCCCTTCCCTTTCCTTCCTTCCCTTCCCTTCCTTCCTTTCCTTCCCCTTCCTTCCTTCCCTTCCTTCCTTTCCCTTCCTTCCTTCCCTTTCCTTCCTTCCTTCCCTTCCCTTTCCTTCATTCCCTTCCTTCCTCCCCTTCCCTTCCTTCCTTCCCTTCCTTCCTACCGTTCCCTTTCCTTCCTTCCCTTTCCTTCCTTCCTTCCCTTTCCTTCCTTCCTTCCCTTTCCTTCCTTCCTTCTCTTCCCTTCTCCTTCCTTCCTTCCCTTCCTTCCCTTCCTTCCTTCCCGTTCCTTCCTTCCTTCCCTTTTCTTCCCTTCCTTCCCTTTCCTTCCCTTTCCTTCCTTACCTTCCTTCCCTTTCCTTCCTTCCTTCCTTCCCTTCCCTTCCTTCCCTTTCCTTCCTTCCGTTCCTCTCTTCCCTTCCTTTCCTTCCTTCCCTTCCTTTCCTTCCCCTTCCTTCCTTCCCTTCCTTCCTTTCCCTTCCTTCCTTCCCTTTCCTTCCTTCCTTCCCTTCCCTTTCCTTCATTCCCTTCCTTCCTCCCCTTCCCTTCCTTCCTTCCCTTTCCTTCCTTCCTTCCCTTCCTTCCTTTCCCTTCCTTCCTTCCCTTCCTTCCCTTTCCTTCCTTCCCTTTCCTTCCTCCCCTTCCTCCCTTCCCTTCCTTCCCTTCCTTCCCTTCCCTTCCTTTCCTTCCCTTCCCTTTCCTTCCTTCCCTTCCCTTCCCTTCCTTTCCTTCCCTTTCCTTCCTTCCCTTCCCTTCCCTTACCTTCCTTTCCTTCCCTTCCCTTTCCTTCCTTCCCTTCCCTTCCTTCCATCCCTTCCCTTTCCTTCCTTCCCTTCCCTTCCTTTCCTTCCCTTTCCTTCCTTCCCTTCCCTTTCCTTCCCTTCCCTTTCCTTCCTTCCCTTCCCTTTCCTTCCTTCCCTTTCTTTTCCTCCCTTCCCCCTCCCTCCCTCCCTGAGTTTACATATCTTCCTCGAATTGTTTATCCCTTCTTTCATATTCCTTTCCATTATTTTCCCTCTATCCTTCCTCCCAAGCGCTCTTAACTAGTGGGACGTGGTTTGGCGACCACGGGGTTCCGATTGAATACGGAGTGGCTTCCACTTACCTTTGCCAACCTCATCTCTGTCACCTTTCCTGTCGACATCGTTTGCTCAATTCGTGTTCCCTTCCGACTTAAACGGCATTAGAGTATCCCAGCGCTCCATAATCTTTCATTTTCTCACCTTTAATTAATTGACACTGGTTTATTGCTTTTCTGATTCCATAATTGTTCTAAGGGTTAGACCACTTCGTATTCCCTGCCTTGCGTACGAATATCTTAAGGGGGCACATACAGCTCAAGGAGCCACAACAATAACGATCTTAATATTATAACTATGCCTGCCACAAATCTTGTACAACAATGATATACATTTCCAAGGAAACACACACACCTTGCAATTAGAAGCAAAGTTAAACATTTTCAAAATTCAAATGATAATTATTTTCATCAATTTTTTCAAAATTGGTTCTTGTTTTGTGCTGACCTTCACCGTTTCCCTGATATCTCCCGTGTTTATATGGATTTTTTGGAGTTTTCTTTTTTTAATGTGGGTGTTAAACCTTCTGCTACAAAATGAATCTCACTCAAAACCGTTGTGACTTTAATTAGTCTTTCTATGAAACTTTAACTTTTTTTTGAGTTTGCTCAGAATAAAATGGAAATAATGACGCTTAATTAATTAGTTAATTAATCATGTGAAAATATGCGAGATTCAAAAAGCAACAAAGCAAAACATTTCAAAACAAAATAAAACGAAATAAAATAAAACAAAACAAAATAAACAAAACAAAATCGAAAACAAAACAAATAAAATTAAACGAAACAAAATAAAATAAAATAATTAAATAAATAATTTTATGTTCGACCCTGACTATTATATGTCAGAAAACTGTATCATAATGATGGTCATTATAACACTATTTTTCATTATGAAACAGTTTCTCCCACCAATCACAGCTCAAGAAACAGTTGTTTGACCAATTAGATAAGGTTAGCATCGCACCTGCGTGGAGTTCCAAGTCCTTCTAAACTGCGTTGCCTAGTGTCATAGTGGGGTAATCGAGGGGGCCATGGTCAAATACAAGGCATTTTCTGCGTCTCATGCGCTCTGTTCAGTACATAAAACTGGCGAAATCTCGACAGATATTTATGAATACTTATCTTCGAACATAAAATAGTTATATTAATTATCGTCGAACATAAACAGTCGTATGCAACTCGCCTATAATGGTAATTTAGACACTCGTATGGAAATTATAAAACTCACATATGCTCGTTTTATAAACATACTCGTATCTTAATTATAGCCATTATAGGCTCGTTGCGTAATGTACTATTATGTTCGACCCTGCCTATTATATATCTGAAAACTGTATCATAATGTTGGTCATTATAACACTATTTTTCATTATGAAACAGTTTCTCCCACCAATCACAGCTCAAGAAAGAGTTGTTTGACCAATTAGATAAGGATACCTTCGCGCATGCGCTCAAAATCCAACATGTCTATATAAATTACCGAAAGTGCACCGTTCGCGTAAATAAACTGGTGAATATGAGACAAGAAATAGCACTGTACCTTAATATCTCCAAATCCAATTTCTACACAACGCGTTGTTTTCACACGACTTCGGTGACAGTTTTACTGAGTACTGGTGCTCAATCTGCACATGTGGCATTGAAGAACACAGAGCGCATGCGTCGGTCGGCCAGAGAGCTTGGAGAACAGAGATATCCTACCCAGCGCAGCATCCGATCACAACATTCTAGTGACTGGACAGATATTTATGTTAAAACATATAATAAAGTTATAATTGTCGTCGAACATAAACAGTCGTATGCAACTCGCCTATAATGATAATTAAGACACTCGTATGGAAATTATAAAATTCACATACGCTCGTTTTATAAACATACTCGTGTCTTAATTATTGCCATTATAGGCTTGTTGCATAATGTACTATTACGACATGATTCTTATTCACAAGTGGATTGAATGAGTTTTGCAACTGGACGACTCTTCTTCTTCTCGCTCCTGTATTTGACCAACTGTTGACCGCTTTCTGGCCAGACTTCCTTTCTCTTCCCATAACTTCTTCATTCGTTCACTCCTTAATATTGTCTCTGCTCCTCAGATATTACGGGTTTGGGCCTGTTCGTCAGTTGCTCTTCGTGACATTTGTGATTATCAACTTGAGTTCTGAACTTCTTTCTGTTGAGGATCAATTCAGATGTAATTTTAATTTTCTTGTGTCCATCTTAAACTCCTCCATCCATTTCGTCTTCCTCCTCAATCTAATTATATATTTAAAGATTATTTTAATCAATCGTTTGTCATCCTAGATGTTCGTTGAATTTCAGTCTTCGTTTTCGCATTGTGTCCGTGATCATTTCTGAATACTTGTAGAGACCCTCAATTCTCCTTCTTCCATTTCCCGTCTGTGGTCCAAGAATATTCCTCAAGCTTTTCCTTTCCTTCTTTTCGATTTCCTGCAGTTTGACTACAGATAAATACCAGGGGGCAATAATAGTGTTAAGTATCGTATACTTGCAGTGCACAAGTGCCATACGGAATGTAAGCAAAACATATCGACCTTCCTGACAACACGTGTTAGTTGGGCTGCATAACGCAATATTATTAGGCAGTCGATTCACCTTCTATACGAGCAGAAAACGCATTATTAACCCTCTTAGTGCCAAGCCATTTCCTGAAATACTTGCCAAGAATGCCAAGCCATTTTCAAAGGTCATGCAGACTATTTAAAAAAATCATAAATACCACATTTCCAACGATATAATTATTATTTTTGCTTTGCATTATAACCAATACCTCATTCTTTCATACATTATGTTCATAAAAGAAAATACGGCATTTAACCATTTTTAATTGAGGTTATTCTCATAATTATTCAATTTTTTTTAAATAATCAGTTTTGAGCCTAAATTAAGGACACCTAAGGGTCATATTAAAAAAAACTACGTTTCCAACTGTAGAAAGTTCTTAGATTCATCTGTAGGCAGAAAAGTCAATTCGAAGAAATCAACTGCCCCGCAATTTTGGCGGAAACGCACGTGATTGGGGGAGCGCAAACGGAGGGCGTGAATACAAACTCAAACCTAACGCGTATCGGACTTCGAAGGTAAAAAGTAAACACCGGACTGGAAAGCTTGAAACCTCACCTTTCCAACAGTATGAAATAATCACGGAAATATGCCTACAGAAATCTACAAATATAAGATAAACAGCGCGCCGATTGAATCGGCTTTGGCACTTTTGGCGCGTGCAGCGAGAGCCGATGTGATCAGAGCTTGGCACTGAGAGGGTTAAGAAGGCATAATTTTTGAAATATAACGTAATTGTAACTAGCGATACTTCTACATTGTAACATTGTTTATGTTCGACGATGTCGAAATGTAAATATTATATGCAAGAAAACTGTATCCTAATGAGGGTCATTAATGTACTACTTTTCATTATGATACAGTTTCTCCAACCAATCAGAGCTCAATCTTTTCATTCATTGAACAATAAGGTAAGGTAAGCTTCGCACATGGACTCAAAATCCAACATGTCAGACATGAATCACATGATTTGAAAGTTGACAATGTAGCCTATATTGGATAAACCATTGTAGTTACAATGCCAAACCTACAGACAAAATCAACACCAACCTTTACCGTAACAGGAAAATACTATAAAATATGCAAGAAATTAAGGAATCTACGTCCAGAAGTTTGCAACACCATCCTTCTGGCCATGGCCGACATGGGAAGTGTGTACCGTCCCTGATGTTTGCATAAACAAACTTGCCAATATTGAAAAAGAAATGGCACTATACCTTAATATCCGAAGCTCCAATTTCTACACAGGGCATTACATTCGTAAGATTTTGCCAAAAAGTTTAGTGAATGCTGTTGTTGACATAAAAACACCAGAACGTCATGAAGGAAGCCTGCGTATGACATTATATCCACGGAAATTATAATCCAGCTCTCTGTTCAGTAAAGGGATTTCTTATGCCACACTTTTCGGCCAGATGTCATAACTGTTCTATTTGGGACGCATATTGATTTGCCTTCCGTTGACATTCTATACGCATCGAATTTGAAGAATAACAAGTTGATAACACGATACATTTTAATTTCAAAGCGTTTGTAACCGTCCATTTTGTGTTATTTCACCAAAATAAGAAAATGATCCGACATAGTATCTGTGCACTATCTGTTGGTGCTAGTTCAGGATAAACAATGTTTCAAAGCATTGTAATTCGTTATCGGGTAGAGATCAAATGCTGATCCCATGCAATTGCCGAGAAGAAGAAGTCAACTGACAGAATCTTGACAGATATTTATGAATATTTATGTGAGTACATTTTATAATAAAGTTATAATTATCGTCGAACATAAACAGTCGTACTCAACTCGCCTATAATTGTAATTAAGACACTTGTATGCCTGTCTGTTAGGTAGTCAGCCCGAAGGCTGGCTGGATCCTCAAAAAGTACCGCCGTTAGGTAATGTGGGTAGGTACCCACTAAAAACCCTAGGAAGCGCTATATTGAGGCTTACTAGGCAAGATGAGGAGTGAGGTAGTTTGCCATTGCTTTCCTCACTGAGTCAGAACAGCAGTACTAACCCTATGAGTAGAACCTTTCACAGCATCCACAGGCACTGGCTGTGACCTGAATGTCATTACTAAGCACCACCCGTACCTCAGTAGCTTCCATATAATCACAGCCATGAGTGGGACTGTGGCATCTGTGAAAAACCACATTTTACTCTAGCCTGTGCCAACAGCCAAATGCAAATGTACTGCATTCATGAAGATATGGCAAACAGGCCAACACTCGTATGGAAATTATAAATCTCGCTTCTCTCGTTTTATAGACATACTCGTGTCTTAATTATTGCCATTATAGGCTCATTGCATAATGTACTATAGTGTTAATATATACTTCCCCCACCCCCAGTTCTCAGAGATAACCACTGGCACATGTGATGGAACAGTTAAAAGACAGAGAAGTGGGCTTGTATTTCAGTGCTGGAGAAGCGACAATGGATGAGGAGCAGATGGGCAGTTGGCACGAAAGAGGAATAAGACATTGCGTGTCATTGGCGGCACACGAATGATCCATCTTGTTTCGCATCACGTTTCTCTCAAGACTTCAACAAATCGTTAACAAGGGATGCACAGTCTAGTAGTCTACAGTATTCAGCAATGTTTCACCACTTAAAGCAACACAAACTAAACACTTAAGTATTCATTATAGCAGTGTTCTACAGGTAAACACAAATATCCACAGTTCTACTCTTCAGATAAGCAGCTCAATGTTGAACACATCCATTTAAATATCCGTCCGATTGCTGCCTCGAACCCAGTTCATCACTGAATCCAATTGTTGGTGCATTTGTAGCCTAATTAATTTTCGTTGTCTTCTCAACTTTTCCAAACGAAAAGGACACAATAAACGTTTCTTACGAGGTGCCGGAATGATGACACGCGGTAGACTGACGATTGTTCAGTGGATACTCAACCATATCCGGTCGATTAGATTAGCAGTTCACCCTTTCTACCAGTACGAGCGCTCGTGTGAGTCAATGCAGAGTTTCACTTAAACCTTATAACTACTTCCGGTCTGAAGATTTTTCAAAAAATCAAAAACGTCTGAGGGTATTTAACCAAGGAACACATTAAAGAAAGAATTATGTGAAAATGAAAATCCACAGCCTGCTTCCAGTCAACCGACCGAGTCAGGAATGGAATGAATGAAGCCCCCATCTAGCGGCGAGGATATGAACTGTGCCAGTTGCCGAAACCTGTCGCACTCCTCTGAGGCAATGATTAAATGAATGACAGATGAAATGAAATTATAGTGGAGAGTGTTGCTGGAATGAAAGTTTTGACAGGGAAAATCGGAGTACCCGGAGAAAACCTGTCAGCCTCCGCTTTGTCCAGCACAAATCTCACATGGAGTGACCGGGCTTTGAACCACGGACCCAGCGCTGAGAGGCCGGCGTGCTGCTGCCTAAGCCACGGAGGCTACAAAGAAAGAATTATGTAAATAGGTTAATTTGACAAGGTTTTGAATTTAAAAAAACGAGTAAAGATACTAACGATTTTAGGCTGATTTTCCAGAAATGCATTAAGGCCAGAAGTGATTTTGTTTTTTAGTTTGTTAGATCTCTCCAACACTCACAATTTGGAATCCTTCCGGGCCCTTCTGCCCTTCAACTTTTGGCAAATCGAGGAAACTGTTTAATGTTACGTTGGTGTGTTAAGAATTTTTTTCAACATTATAATCTCTCCAGAGTTCAACAGATCATTGACAAGGGATGCCCAGCATTCATTATAACTAAGTTGTTTCTCTCTTCTACAAGGCAACACAGAAATGAACTTGTAACCGTTATAAAACGAATCCGCTGCCTTCTGTTTACATCTGTCTCTCCGCGTGTCAAGGCTAGTGGGAGGCAAGAGCGAAAGCATATTGTACAATTGACGTCAAGCGTTATTGACACTAACATAATGCGTTACGGCAACATGGATATTTTCTAGAGCTGGGAGTCTCTCTCTGATTAGCGAGAGCAAAACCCGACACGGTAACTACCATGGCAACAAGTGTTCTATGCATTCTAATTTAGTAGAGACATCTATATGTTGCTATAAGAACATCTTAATTACTATTATTGAAAGTTAGTGCGCCTATCGGTCGCCAGATAGCACCAACTTCTAGTGTTGAACTAAAAGTTCAAAATGTTGATCTCTTCTTCAAGCGTCTCCAAGTGTAATTGTAAATATTTGAAGAAATAAGTGCTACCAACATAAACTGTTAGTGTCAACAAAAATAATCTACATGGTTACCAAGGCAACAGTTAAAGTTGATTTTAGACGCGGAACAGCGGGGTTATCTGCCCGTAACCAAGGAAACAAGGCTCAAAAAATGGGACATTACTATGAATTACATCTTTATGCTACCTTGTGTCGCCTCCGTGGTGTAGTGATCAGCATGCATAGCTGCCAACCCGGAGGTCCGAGGTACGACTCCCGGCTCTGCCTCGAAATTTGAAAAGTGGTACGAGGACTGGAACGGGGTCTACTCAGCCTTGGGTGGTCCAAATGAGTAGAGGGGGTTCGATTACCACCTCAGCCCTCCTCGAAGTGGTTTTCCGTGGTTTCCCAGAGCCGGGATGGTATCTGACACAAGGCCACGGCCACATCCTTCCCTCTTCCTTGCCTATCCCTCCCAATCATCTCATCCCTTCCCATGCCTCATAAGGCCCCTGTTCGCTTTGCAGGTGAAGCCGCCTGCGCGAGGTGCTCGTCCCGCGTCCCCAGTTGTATCCCCCGATTTTATGTTTCAAGCTCCAGGACACTGCCCTGGAGACAGTAAAGGTGGGATCCCTCGGCGAGTCCAAGGGAAAAGTCAACCCTGGAGGGAAAAACGAAAAAGAAATAAATAAATAATTTAAACGCACTTTTTAAACAAATTGCCGATATCTACGAAATGAGAGTGCTATCGTCATTATATTATTATATATGAATTGCAGCCAATGGCCAAAACAGGGTATTTTAATTGAACACCCGTGGGCTCCCAACAAGTTCGATTCAAGTAGTTCCGACTTTGGCTACCAGATGCGATTGTCATTGACACCTAGCGGCGAACGTTGGAACGTGATAGAGCGTTTCTACCCAAATATAACCTGCTACACACGGGGTGGTAGGTTATTTTGGTTGGTTGGTTGGTTGGTTGGTTGGTTGGTTGGTTCTTAAGTTTAGGGGCTGCGACAACGCGGTCATGTAGCCCCGTGTACTTTGGGTTTGTGTAGAATCTGTCTGATAACCGGTGCTAATTGTGATGACTGTATTAGTGTGTGTTATCTGTTTTCTAATTTAAGTACAGACTGCAACTTAGGATTTTTCAAATAGTTCCTACTTTTGCCGCCAAGCGCCACCGTCAACGACTACTAGGCCAAGTTCAGAACTTAGCTACTAGACGCCACCGCAGTCAAGTAGGTTATTTTACAAGGCATAAATCTATGACATAGGACCGCCGGCTTTACTTCCCCTCCTAAGGGAGGCATACTGAAGCATTTAAACGCTCTTAAAAATCCCACGACTTCAGCCGGGATGCAGTTCGGCATGCTACCGACTACGCCACCCTTTCTATTGAATGCTTATTAGTTACGATCGGTTACTTGTGTTATCTCAGCTTTACAATGGCTCGAAGCGACACAGTTCTGACCGGGACTAACGTCTTATTTATTTGTTTAAACGCAATTTCTAAACTAACCAATACTGTATATTTCCGTTGACTTTTGAGGGTATGCAGTATTTCTCCTGTAGATCCTACTATTGAGACGATCTGAAGATTTTGGTACAAAGTTCTTCTGGTTTAAGAGCTTGAGTTTTGTGAAACATACAGTACACCTTAGCGTTATAGATTGTTTTAGCGTATGGCTTTTAGTGCCGGGAGTGTCCGAGGACATGTTCGGCTTGCCAGTTTGTAGATGCTTCTAGGCGGTCACCCATGGGGTGAGCTACAAGTTCCGTCGCATGTGGAGTGTTGTCTGCGGAGGAAAGTTTGAATGTAAGGACGAGGAGTTGGAAGGTAGCGGCTGTGGCCTATAGTTAGGGACCAACCCCGGCTTTTGCCTGGAAGGAAGATGGGAAACCACAGAAAACCATCTTCAAGGTTGTCGGCGGGGGGATTCGAACCTCCTCGCCTCCCAGATGTGAGCGACTGCCAGCAGCCACGCCGTAACGACCATGGCTAATTCACCCGGTAACGTTATAGATATAATATATTCTTGATTCGATGTTTGTCAGTGTAGGGGAGGAACTTTAACTTTTATATTTGTCATAGGACATTTCTTCTTTTTCTTCGACGATGCGACGGGGAGGTGACGTATTAGTTGTCAACGTAATCTACCTTCCCTTACTCTATGACTGTTAATCAAAGCTAGTTATTTTGAATTGTTGTGTATTTTATTTCGTCATTCTTATGTTAGAGAAATAACGTCTCATGTTACGAGTCTGAACTTCAAAGACCTTGGTAGCTGTTTCAAGTTCTTTGCGAGATAAAGTTAGCTGGTATTCTCTTCACGTACTAAGCTCTTTTATCTCGTTTCTTTCATGGAGCCTCGCCAATATGAATGGATCCTCTTCCTTGCAGGACTCCTTGCTCCTCTTCCAGCTGTTCCATTCTTAAATAGCTTTCACTCTGCTCTACTTAGATAAATTATACATGAATGGCTCATTCCATAATGCTGTCAGTGGAATATATTGCCTTTCTTTTCAGTGTTTTAATGTTTCAACTCATAAGCTCTCAGAACAAAATATTAGTTACCCCGTGAAGACTTCGTTCTAACACCGCCTCTAACCGTAATAACCGACTCGTCTTACAATACATCTCCATTTGTTACTGTAACTACCTTAGGCAGTGCGTCATTAACCCTTCGGCTAGAATGATAGCGTTCGTCTCCCCACTTCTCCCTTTCATCCAATCCCTACCAGTGTTGTCATACTTAAAATACAGTACAAATAAAAAAAATCAAAATAAAAAAGTCAAAATCCATAAACCCAAAACGTCAATCAAAAATAGTCAAAGTTTGTAAAAGAAAGCTCAAAAAGTTTAAAAAAAACGGAAAACATACTTAAAATTCAAAAACAAAAATCAAAATTAGTCTAAATACAAAACAAAGGCAATTAAATTAGTAAAAAAAAGTCAAAAAGTCAAAAAAGTCAAAATTTAAAAAGAAAACAATCGCAATTAGCCAAAATTAGTGAAAACTAGCTGAAAATGTTTAAATAAATACATTTTTAAAAACGTCAAAATCCAAAAATAAATTAACAAAAATCAAAATTAATCAAATTACAAAAAAAAGGAATAAAAGAAAACAGTCAACATTAGTGAAAAGGAGCTCAAACATTTTTTAAAAAATAGTCAAAATCCCCCCGCCCCAAAACAAAAAGAATAAATAACAAAAAGCAATCAAAATTATTTAAAAAGAGACTCTAACCATTGTGCTGGCCTAGAGATTGAAATAAAATTTGACGTAAGTGGTATTTATTATCAGTTTCTAGAATCGTACTCGTCACCGATGCAAAGCCCTACCGTTCTAGGGTTAAGGGCTATATTGTACAATTTTATTATTTTAAAGATCTTGTCGACTTCGTCGTTACGCTGGGGTCTGGCGTTACGTTACGGTGACGGGACGAAATGTACCCAGATGCACTGAGGTGTGTGACGTCATAGTACTGCTTGGTGCATGTGTTCCCCGACAATCTCTACTTCGTTAGTATAAGACAAAAATCCCCGACTCTTGGATGTCACGGGTAATCTCGAGAACCACTGGATGGATTTTGATACGGTTTTCACCATTCTGTAAAGGATATATCGAGGAAAGATTCTGTAGAAAATAATTTATGTATGATCAAAGGAAGCCAAGCAGTAACGATTTCAGTGACAAAGTCGAAAACAAACTTGGCGTCCGTGCGCTTCTTAAGCTTACGCTGGGCAAACCGTTAAAAATATCAATATACTATGAGCGTAAGAATTGGTCAGCATGAAAAGTTCTACAAAAACGTCCGCGAGAGCATATCTCTATCTTCAATACATCGCCCACATAAATGTTCAAAGCGTAAATCAAATTACGACTAACCTGATCTCTACAAAAGTTTGCAACAATATACAGTACCTTCATGTGAGAAGTGTCTTTTGCGATCCTTAAATCCCAGGCACAAATACATGGAAAAGGACAATTGAAACACCGTGGTCCATAGATAGCCGAAACGACAGTCTGTCTGTTAGATAGTCAGCCCGAAGGCTGGTTGGATCCTCCAAAATTACCTCTGCGAGGTTATGTGGGTAGTTACCCACAAAAACCGCAGACAGCGCTATATTGAGGCGTACTATGCAAGGCAAGGAGTGACGTAGTTTGCCATTGCTTTCCACACTGAATTAGAACAGCAGTACTAACCCTATGAGTAGAACCTTTCACAGCATCCACAGGCACTCACTGTGCTCTGAATGTCATTACTAAGCACACTCATACCTCAGTAGCTTCCATATAATCACAGCCATGAGTGAGACGGAGACATCGGTGAAAAGCCACATTTTAGTCTAGCCTGTGCCAACAGACAAATGCAAATGTACTGCATTCATCAAGAGATGGAAAACAGGATTGTTAAGAAGAATATATCCATTATTTGATGTTTCTCAGTGTCTTTTATATACCAACTAATATAATAGAGTAGGCCCTACGTGTTCAAAGACTGTTAATTAATTAAACTACACTAAGAATGTCTTCAACACCTTCTGTTTTCATATTAGTGTTTTTAAAACATATGTCGTTACTCATACGAGAATAAAAGATCATAAAACAAGCCCCAACCCCAAAGACCTTGGTGGCTGATTCAAGTTCTTCACGAAATTAAGTTAGCCGGTATTCTCTCCACGTACTAAGCTCTTTTATCTCGTTTTCCTCACGGAGCCTCGCCAATATGAATGGATCGTCTTCCTCGCACAACTTCTTACTCCATTCCTAAATAGCTTTCACTGTATTCAGCTTAAGAACATTTAATAATAATTTCAATTATATCTGGGTTATCGGCCTCTAAACTTGTTGTTCTTTGAAATGGAACCATGGTACTTATTTAAAGGGCGCGCCTCGATTACGGAACACTGCTGCTGCATATTAATCAATGTATAGATTTTTTTCGTATATAGTCGGAGCCTCGGAAATTCCCCGTCTATCATTTAGGACATACGCTCTGCAGAAATGTCATGAGACAAACAACCCAAGCTAAGATGAATTCTGTGTAAAACAAAAAACTAGGTCACCAAACTTTATGCTCAGTCGCTGAAGTTCCATAGAGAAACAACAACAAAAAACTTGAAAACGTCCCAAATACAGGAGGAATTAAAATCTAGAATTCTCATATGGCCAGTGAGTTTGTGTAGGAAAAAGTTTTTACATGCATAGCAAAAACAATCTCGTACAAATCGCCGGTCGTTCACATTGCAGATCATCCGCACGTGTTCTGCAATCTCGTGAGGGGGGGGGGGGATTTGTTTCAGTTGTGAAGTACGTGGCGTTCAAAGTGAAACATAGAATAATGTTTAAAATCTTACACAATCCTTATGACCTCGTAGTTTCGCCCCTTGAAACCACAATAACGAACACTATATCACAACAACAACATATGGTACAGATGACAGGGAGTCTCCACTGTTCAGGCACCTGGTCCAACGCACAATTTTTGAAAAATACGGTAGAAATTTCAGTGCCAATAGACAAGGATTATTATGCTAGATCATTATACTAAACTTAAGATTAAAATACATGAAATAGAAATATTTAAAAAATTCACACTCCCAACATCATGATATTTTGAAAACAATTGCACATCATACATGCTAATAGATTTAGACTAAATTAAGTATCGCTGTGCCATGTCACTTAGACGATTGGTTCGTGGCTGTCATGTAGGTTTTGTGGGTATCAGGAATCTGAAAGCCACTTAGTCTAATAGTCCTCTATCACAATATAACATTTAATATTAGTTATATAATTAGTAGTGGTTGTTCTCTTTTTAATGTATAGTATTAACAATGGTCAGAATTTCAAAGTCATCTGCTCTCAATATTTCAGTATGATTTCTCTAATAGAGTCGCAGATATTGAGTACTGTTCAAATATATCGCGCCGATTGGTTCAAATGTGAGTCATAGAGATTTTTAACAATAAATAAAGATTCAATAAAAGTTGTTGTTGTTGCTTATTTTATGGGCTGTGGCATCGTGTTCATGTAGCCCCATGCATTTGGGTGTGTGGGGAGTGTGATAACCTGTGTTATTGAGATGACTGTACTAGAGTGTGTATTTGAAAATTGGGGATAGGAATGGGAAGGAGTTGGCCGTGGCCTTAAGTTAGGAACCATCCCAGCATTTTCTTGGAGTAGAAGTGGGGGTGGGGGTGGGGGGTTAACCACGAAAAATCACTTCCAGGATGGTTGAGGTGGGAATCGAACTCTCCTCTTCTATATTTTACCCCACAAGACCCCGTTCCAGCCCTAAGACCAGAATTAAATTTCTTGGCAGAGGCAGAAATCGAACCCGGAACTCCGGGGTGACAGACAAGAATGCTGGTCGCTACGCCATGGAGCAGATGACCTCGTAGTTCTGCCCCTTAGAACAACAATAACTAATTAACTACGCCAAGAAGTGGATTTAGTAACTTTAGGGACTTTAACTGCAACACTCAGAGTTGGTACTATCTTGCGACCGATAGACCTACTAACTTTCAATAATAGTAAGTAAGATGCTCTCATAGCAACATAGATGTCTCTACTGAACTAGCCGTGGCAACGACCGTGTCCACGCTAATCACAGATAGTCCCCCAAACCTAAAAGGATGCCCACAGCGATGCACCAGGCTGACGACCAAATTGAAGCAACAACAACATCATAAATTACTGTATTCTCAGTTTATTATCCCACAGCACAGTCTATTATATTGCCACATCTCACGCTACGAATGGCGCCACGTCAACCCTGTATGATAGGCTACCCGCCACTTTGTGGTATGCGAAGTGTTGCCTCTCAATTTACGACGTGGCAAAGTTGATAGGGGCACTTACCTGCCCTGGCTTTTAGAACCCAGCCTTGTGTGAAAGGTAAACCTGAGCAGTTAAATAAATAAATAAATACGTAAATACATAAATAAATAAACTAATAAATGAACAATACAAAAATAAATGTGTAACCCAAATAAATACATAAATACGTAAATAAATACATCCCTATATAAAAATAAAAGTTTGTCTGTTTTATCTGAATTTCTACGAAAATTTGCGTTATTAACGCGTTTCAGACTGTTTTATGACAGATGCGCGCGAAAATATTTTTTTTGTCTGTTTGTCTGTCTGTCTGACTGTGGACAATAATTGTTTGTTCCTTTATAACTCGAGAACGGCTGGGTGTATCAACGTAATATTTGATACAGATATCCATCAGAGGCACGACACTGTTCACTGATGTAACTCTTCTCCGTACCTCTCATAAAAGGGGGCATACCCCCTTAAAATACATGCTGAAATAGGCATATAGACAAAGCTCATATATATATATATATATGAAAATGAAAATCCACAGCCTGCTTCCAGTCTCCGACCGGGTCAGGAATGGAATGAATGAAGCCCCCATCTAGCGGCGAGGATATGGACTGTGCCGGCTGCCGAGGCCTGACGCACTCCTCTGGGGCAATGATTAAATGAATGACAGATGAAATGAAATGATAGTGGAGAGTGTTGCTGGAATGAAATTTTGACAGGGAAAACCGGAGTACCTGGAGAAAAACCTGTCTGCCTCCGTTCTGTCCAGCACAGATCTCACATGGAGTGACCGGGATTTGAACCACGGACCCAGCGGTGAGAGGCCAGCGTGCTGCCGCCTAAGCCACGGAGGCTGTTCATATATATATATATATATATAAAAAATTTAAAAAATAATTCATGAATTTCTCATTATTATTATTATCATCATCATCATTACCGACAGCTGTAGCTACGTTCGCTAAGTCACAGCGCTAGACCAAGCTATCTGTGAGCCTGGTAGACAGGGGTTCGAGACCCACAATTTGCCGTCCTTGAAATGGATTTCCGTAAGTTTACCCATTTTAAACTCCAGACATATGCTGGGATGGTACCTTCTGACAGGCCACGGCCGTTTCCTACCACAGCCTTGCCCAGTTTCATTCTAGATCGTTCATTTCATCTCTCATTAACTCCTTTCATGAGGTTGGCTTCAGGAAGGGCATCTGGCCGTAAAAATCAACCGCCACATAGACTTTTATCGCATCTCATCCCCCAACCCCCGTTGGAAAACGGGAATAATAAGGGGTAGACATCATCATTATTATTATTATTATTATCTCTTATGGTTAAAATTACCGGATATTGTTTTAATGTCCCCTAAGACATTATTGAAATTTTATTAGAACAATTTCTAGAGAGAAAATGGTCTGCTGAGTTATACAATATGCGTATTCTTTAATTCAATAAAAAATCGAATCTATAAAAAACAAGTATTAGAAGAACTCGGCTCTAGTTTCTGAATGAGAATTCCCGTGAAAAGCTGGGTGGGGGAAGCTGTAGCGTCATCTGTCTAGCGCGCTGGATAAATCCTTAATCTAGATTGAGAGCCTGCGCACTAGAGATAGGGCGCTGGGCGGTGTCTGCCTGCTTGCTTCGTGGAAACAGCTGGGCCTGGGCCATTCATACTCACACAGATACACCTTCCTGGAAACGAACCGACATACTAGCAAGTACAATCCCGAGAAGATGAATTAATTATTTAATAACAGCATCACCGTTTACCCACATTGTACTTTCCGGTTAAAACTGTGTTACTTCAGGAGATTTAACATTAAAATTATTCCTTGTATCGATTAACATCACAAGCGGCTTCGGTGGCGTAGTTGGTAGCACGCTGAACTGCTGTGCCCAAGATCGCGGGTTCAAAACCGGCCGAGGTCGTCGGATTTTTTAAGAGCGTTAAAATCCTTCAGTATGCCTTCTTACGGAGGGGAAGTACAGCCGGCGCGCCCATGCAATGGATGTATGGCATGTAAAAGAACCTTCCGCTAACTAAACGTGTGTGAAGCTAAATGTCTAGGTTAGATTTCGTTGAAACGCTCTATCATATTTCCAACGTTCACCACTAGGTGTTAGAGACATCTGTTAGTGAAAGTTGGAACTACTTGAAATTGATCGGAACTTGATGTACTGCTCGGGTCTAAGCTGCTTGAACCTGAGAGGTATGTGCATCGCGGACTATGAGAAGTGGTGTTGACGAGTGACGAGGTTTCTCGGTTCGTGCATAGTACAGAACCAAATACATTGATCGGTTACTCACTCACTCATTCTCAACACCACAGTGGTTTGAGCAACGGCCCTATGTTAGCAGTATTGGAATAGAAAGGAATTCCAGATATCACGGCGGGCTGTTGACAGGCGCTTCTCTTCTCGCCTGACCCTTCCCTGCACTTTCCCCTCACCCCGCAAGTTCACAGAGCTTGTACCCGAGCAGTAGCTCACCCCATGAGTGTCCGCTTGAAGCAGCTACAGCCTCTGGCGAGACGAACATGTCCTCGGACACTCCCGGCACTAAAAGCCATACGATAAGTTTATATATATATATATATATATATATATATATATATATACACTAGTGAACACATCACAGTAACACAGGTTATCAGACAAATTCTACACACATTCAAGAACACAAGGCTACATGACCACGATGTTGCAAAGCCCCTAAATCAATCAACAACAACCTTCTTTAATTAGACCAAAGTTAGTGGTCGCCTGTCACCATCCCCTGTTGTATCTGCTGGCATATTGTATTCAGCTCCCAAACACCGTCCTTGCGAGGGTCGAGGAATGATCCCTCGTAGAGTCCATGGGTGAAGGTAAGTTGGGAGTGAAGCGATTTTTAAAAGAAAATGATTATCATCTCTATATTCGTCTTTTGAGGAGTACCAACTGATTGGAGCAATAAGTCACTACACATTATTATGTGGGTGTTTGCAGGTGCTAGTCTCTAGTGAGACCTCAGCTGGAATATGCTGCAGGTGAGTGAGATACATATTAGCATCGCATATCATCATATATATTATTTCAGTAGTATGCATCCCTCCTGCGGCGCTCACAAGCGACCGATCGAGACAAAAGAGCATTCAAATGAAAGAGAATGGACATTAGCAGTGACGATTTGCACTCTAATTTCATAAACATCTATATTTCATCAAAAAAATACTTTAAAAAAAATGAGCGAAATGTGCGATTTGCAGATTCTGTTGCTGTATGGAAATACACTCCATAATTGCTGTCCACTTCACATTTTGGCCGCTGTGACACATGTTTCATGTCATTTTGACATTCTGAGGTCTTGCCTTTATCATTTTGCATGGATTTCAGAAACAGTACTGTAAATCAAAAGAATGAGTTCTCAAATCGTATAATTTCATAAATATCGAATAACCGGAGAGTGTTATGATGATCCAATTTTCAGTGATTGTCTTCTGAAGTTAGGGAACGTCCAACTTGGAATTCTAACTGAAATTTAAATAGTGTTCTATAATCATTTGGTTGAAATAAAAACATAGCAACTTTTGTCCTTAAGATTTCTCTCACGGGTACGCTAGTATTATATAGCCTAAAACGCTAAGGTGTATGGTATATTGGCTTTCACATCCAAGGAATTAAAAATTCCTCTCGGCACGCTGGAAGGCGGAGGTAGATTTCACCGGGAAAACTAGGGGATAGGCTATAATAGGCAAAATATGCAGGTTTTCGTAGAAGGATCAGACCTCATTTACTGCGAGAAAGTATTTTACAATGTAATTGGAGATCAATTAACTTTTCTTTCGTCTTACTATGCATATTTTTAACATTTTATTGTCTTAGGGGTACGGTAACCTTCTTGTCATTTGGGGTCCATTTTTTGCCTATTTTCAATTTTGAAAAAATAGGCTTATGAGATCACCTTTTGTCCGTGTGTGTGTGCGTGTGTGTGTGTGTGTGTGTGTGAGGTGTGTGTGTGTGTCCCCCTAATAAAATCTAAACGGCTAGAGCGATTTCAATGAAACTAGGTAAGGTCATAGCGCTATTCCCGGCGACCTCGACCGTGCCCTTCAAATTTTGTTACGTCTCACCAATCCAACATGGCGGCTGTGCGAAATATTTCATTAGCATTCAATATCTCCTAAACTATTACCGATATCGCCCTGAAATTGTGTACGGTGATAAAGGGCACTACTGGAACTTCACCTATGAGACTTTCAAAAACCTGTTGACTACAAAACCAACATGGCGGCCAAGCGAATTTGAGACTTTTAAATAGACTTTTCTCGTGATGTAACTATCCAAACGTAATGAAACTTGGTACAGCAATTGTTTATACACATTGTAATGCACTGGAGTCTAATTTAGTTCAATTGTTTACATAACCTCAAAATGGCGGCTGTGCGCAATATTTCACTGACATTCTATATCTCCGAAACTATTACAGATATCACCCTGCAATTTTGTACGATGATAAAGGGTACTGATACAAGTTTACCTATGTATATTTCATAAACCTGTAAAGTAAAAAACGAACATGGCGTCCAAGCGAATTTGAAATATTTTAATAGACTTTTCTCGTGATTTAACTCTCTGAGCGCAGTGAAATGTGGTACAGTAAATGATTTTGCAGATTGTAATGCACTGCCATCTAATTTAATTCAATTGTTTACATAACCTCAAGATGGCGGCTGTGCGAAATTTTAAAATTAAGTTTTTATTTCTTGTGTCGTAATCATGCGATCGAAGTGAAAGTTTGAATAATGAACCTAGGCAATAATTGTCCTTGAATGGTACATAACTCTATGGCCTATACATATAACAATCCTAAATGGCGAGCTTCCGAAATATTTAGACGGTTCTCAATATCTATGAATCTTTTACAGCAACCAAACTGAAATTTTTTATGTTCATATTGTACCCGATACCTAGTTGAGGCTATCGGCTACGCCAGCAGACATTAAGCCGTAGTTGAGATTATTGGAAGAGTTATGAAAAGATAGCGCTCAAATCGAGTCAAGAGGAATGTCAAGATGACGTAGAAGGTCTAGGATTAAGAAGGCTCTGACAGCAGTCAAGCGGATGGAATTATGGATGGAATTATGAAGCTTTATTAAGATCTATATGGAACATGGTATTTAAACATCTCAGAAGAGAAGATATAACAAGCATTATATGTGGTAATTATTTGAAGGAAGTCAGATAACCCTTAAGTTATTTTATAACTTAATAGCCGAGATGATCGGAGTTCGAGATTATATTTGTGACGCAAGACCACAGAGGTGGGGAGAACGTCACGTGACTGCGCCAGGGAGGTAAGGGTCAATGCAGTCTAGAGACAGTCAGTCGAGCTCAGTGAGCCAAGCAGTCTAGCACTGTTAGCAAGAGAGTCCAGTACAGCGAGCAACGCAGTCGAATTCAGAGAGCGAGCTGAGTAGGACATATGCCGAGCGTATGGTAAGGTCGCGCAGCGAACAGCTTTTGTCACGGAAAGTGAAAGCGACAGTTTTAACTTCACCAAGCAGCGAACGAAAAGTAGGTCAGTGAGCCGGGCGGATACCCGCAGTAGGCAGCGTGAAGACCGGTTACAGAACCAGCTGTACGGGTCGAGCAAGCATGAGAAGGCCGGGGTTTAGAACAGTACGGTAAAACGAGTTGGAGAACTTATTTCAAGCTGCATTTTGGAAACGCAGAACAGCATAGCAGAGTGACATGGCGAGGCCAGCTTTGGGCGGAGATTATTATAGCATTGCAGTAGGGACGAGCGGGTTATTTCCAATTTTATACGCAAGCATTATGACAGAAGCTGAACTTCATTACAACATTGAGTTGGAACGTTTATTCAGCATTTGAATTATAAAGGCAAATAGTTACGAGATACTGCAACTGTGAACTTCAACTGTGAACTTCAACTGAACATAGTTTTTCAATGACATTACGACTATGCATTTCATAACGCATTCCAAGTAACATTAACGATTTTAGGCAAACAAAATGTTATAAGCAAATGCACTTAGGAATATTGGCACGTGCATTAATGCGATTCTTTCTTATGCAGTGTTATAAATTACCGAGTACGAACACAGCTACAGGGTGTGTCATAAACTTAGACACTCTCATAAAACAATTTTATTTTCTACAAGTGAGACTAAACCGCTGTGTAAATTGAACTTTCAACACTCAAACCGAACATTGTAAGGAACAGTGGCGTAACGTAGAAGAGGAATAAGGGGTCCGCTGTTTCTATGAACTTTTTCGTGAGGATTTGGACAATATCCGCTATGGATAACCAGAAGTTTATCATGTCGGAGTAAACGCAGACAGAGACGCGATGGCACCACAGAGCGATGGATTCGATTCCTGACGAGGAGGAGGTCCACCAGCTGATTCACTTGGGATTTTGAAGGCAATCGTCATTGCGTGGGTGGAATGATATTCACGCGGATCTTTCGAGAAATTCATTACATAAGGAAAATCGACGATCTTTGAAATTTAATAACAGCTTATTATGAGAAGGTACTGTAAGAGTTATAACTTCCTGATGCGATTATTTTCATGAATACTGGGCACACATGTATATTTTTCTAATAGGAGTGATACGATTGTTTAGACATGGCTTTGACTTTATATGCTTCAAATTTTTGCTAGAATATGGCGTGACCATATGATATGGCAGGCATCATTATACGAAATTCTCACCATTGGTTGGCTTTATTAAGCAGATGTTTGGTCTTTTAGACATTTTTCCAGCAAGGATAGTTTTCATGAATAGTTTTTTTTGTGTGACGAGTATTTCGAACTCGTGATCTGCAATTGATTATCTAAATTACTTCGTCAGTTCATTGCATACTAGCGAGTGTGTATTATTCATCAGTAGGGATTTTTTCCATTGGATTGTTTGGAGATATTAAGAAGTTATTCACTTTAGTGAATAAATATCGCTTTTATATGACAACTAGAGACTTGTTGATTCCTATCTGGTACATTCACTCATTTAGTCTTCGAGGTGGGGTCTTTCGTATTTATACGATTGTATGGTGGTTACTCATCTTACCCATCGTTCAGGGCACTATCATGTTAGACGACGGGGCGAGGTCTTTCGTATTTATACGATTGTACGGTGGTTACTCATCTTACTTGCCATTGAGGGACTCATTTTTATCATCCGAGTGTACTTGGGATTGTAAGAGAATCAAACAAGGAACTACTAGTCACATATCAGTCGAAATTTTGTTAAATAAAGTAAAGATAAATGTCAGCAGGGTTACATTTAGTAATTCTTGTTTGCCAATCCAATATTTTGTTACTATACTCTTTTGAGAGTACATTCAGTTTAACAGCTGTTACAGCTGATGCTTTTGATGATTTTTATAATTGTGTTTGATACCTTTGAGAAGGATTTAAAGTAATTGAATCTTATAAGATGAATCATTAATGGTCAGATTTATTTTAAGGCAGATTAGTATTGCAGATTTTGATATGAGAGATTATAGCACATTGGTGTTTTTCTGTGATGTGAATTATGAGAATTGTAAGAGAATTTATGCTATTTGAAAGCAGATCTTGAATTACTAAGGTAATATTTTTTTCTAATTGTTTAAGAAGTTGTCTAGATGTGATCAGAGTAATTACAGTTATTGGAGATCTTGTGCGTTGATAATTTGAAGCCAGTTATATATTTTTTGTAGATCATGCAACATGGTTAAGTGAAGTTTGTGATAGGCATTTTGTGGAAGTTGCCAAGTGATAGTTGCAATGTTGCTAATGTATTTTGAGGCAGACATGAGGTTGTCGAACCCAGTCTAGCGTAATTGTTGAGATTCATGCTGTATGTGCTGAATATTTATGGAGTTTTGCGGAATAATTGTGGTATTCAAATGTGATATTTGAAGAAGTGAGGATATATAATGTCGTTGTGGATAGTCAGATCCAACGTGATGTCGTGAAGGCAATAATATTTTTTGGCATGAAAATTAAATACGAGATATAACTTGGAAGTGATAAAACTGAAAGACAACGTTCTATAACCCATATTAAACAATTTGTTAGGAAATTAAACAAATAAATAAAGTTGATAATACAAGATTTTCTGAGAATAATAATTAATGAACTAATAATCTGAAATTTAAGCATATTAATGATCTGACCTAATGAAATAAAAATCAAAATGACTAGATGAAATAATAAAAATCTAAATAACCAGAAGAATAAAATTTAAATAAGTTGATAAATTAAATTTTGGAATAAATCAATGAATTAAATAAGTGGATGAATTAAAGATTGGGTAAATAAACTGATTTAAATAAAGTAATAGACGGTTTGATAGGTGATGAATAACTGAATTAGAAGGTGATAATTAATTAAAGAAGCTTATGATTAATGAATTTATATGGAATTAAATAAATTTAATTGAGATATAATTTAAGAAATTGCAACTTGAGTTGAGGAATTAAACAATTTGTATTGATGATTTAAGATGATTTAATCTGAAGTAGATGATAAAATAAGAGTGTGTGAATAATTAGAAAGCATAATGAAGTAATGATAATAATTTTCATTTAAATGATTTAATGGTGATGAGTTAATGATTCTGACAGGAATATGTTGAATTTTGAGATGAGAATTAATGTGAGAAATATTTAACTTTGATGATGATGATGATTATGACCAATGAGCAGTGGATTTTCTGTAATTCACGAACAAGCAATTATTAATGACAATGTAAATAGTGTAAATTAATTATTCAATGTTTAGGAGCATTTTACTAACGTATTTAACATTTGAATTATGCCATGCAAGCCATAAAATTACGTGATGTTTAAAATATCTGATTATAATGTGTAGGTTTAGGCAGATTAATATTTTTTTTCAAATCCACATCCATGATGTTAAATTAAAGAGAAATTAGGTCTCAGGTATCACAAATGTCAGTGACGAAAGACATAGTGCTACAGTGATCCTGAGAACCCAAGAGAACTTTAGAGATTTTTCCTGTTGTATGTGGATGAAATACTTTTGATTAGAAAAGAGATGGTTCGATTTTTGGACAATGACAATTTAACGTTGGCATTCGACCATACTCTCAGGTAGGATGAATATTTAAAATGTCTGTCTATCAAAGTGAAATAAATTTGTTTTTATCTTAGTTGTGATCTGATGATGGTGTGATTTTCCTTTTTATTTCCTTGTCTTGATTAAGGCTTAACCGGCAAGGATGTGGTTTGATAGGAATTCAGTTGATGGCGCCCATTTATATTTGCATTTTTTTTATTAAACTTAAGCCCGTAACGACCCTAGAGATACTTTGTCTCGTGTTACCCACTGCTCTTTCGATATCTCAGCTGAATTTCCGACACATTCCTTATTTGACTAGAGGTTCATTTAACTCCGCTCTGTCCTGGAACTCCAGGAATGCGATGTAATAGCAGATGGGTCATCGCATCCCCAGGACGAACGGGTACAATATAGACTATGAACATATGTTCACCTATAGGAATTTCAGTAACCTGGTGAACACAAATCCAACATGGCGGCGACGCGAAGTATAAATATTTAAATGGACGTTTCTCGCGAATTAACTATCCGAGTGCCGTGAAACGTTGCATTTTAAATGCTTGTACAAATATTGATCCACTGGCATCTGATTTATTTCAATTGTTTGCATAATCACAAGATGGCTGCTGTGCGTAATTTTAAAATCTCGTTTTTACTTCTTGTGTTCTAATCATGCGATTGAAGTTTGAATACCACACGTAGCCTACACAATAATCGTAATGTAATAGTACAAAAATAAAAATCCAACCTGGTGACCATGTGAAATATTTAGACGGTTCTCAATATCTACGAATCTGTTACAGCAATTAAACTGAAATTTTGTATGTTGATAGAGGCAATTAACATGAGCAGGATATATGAAAATAGGCTGTATAGTTCTTCACGGAACTACTTGTTATACTTGTGGTCACACCGTCCTTATGCAAGGTTTGGAACCGATGTGTAACTATCTAACAGACTGTTACTTCTTCACGTCAAATTTTATCTCCCGCAGAGACGTTGGTTAATTCCTCAGTTTAGGGTTGCGACAACGCGGTCATGTAACCCCGTGTACTTTGGGTGTGTGTAGAATCTGTCTGATAAACGGTGTTATTTGTGATGGCTGTAGTAGTCAGTAATTCAGGTTTTTAAATTTATTTTTAGCCTATTTTCAATTTAGAAAAAATAGGCTTATGAGATCACCTTTTGTCCGTGTGTGTGTGCGTGTGTGTGTGATTCGTGTGTGTGTGTCCCCCTAATAAAATATAAACGGCTGGAGTGATTTCAATGAAACTCGGACAGTTCATAGCACTATTCCCGGCGACCTCGACCGTGCCCTTCAAATTTTGTTACGACTCACCATTCCAACATGGCGGCTGTGCGAAATATTTCACCAGCATTCAATATCTCCGAAACTATTACCGATATTACCCTGACATTTTCTATGGTGATAGAGGGGACTACTATAAGTTTACTTATGTGACTTTTGAAAATCTGGTAACTACAAAACCAACATGGCGGCCAAGCGAATTCGCGACTTTTAAATAGACGTTTCTCGCGATTTGACCAACCAAAAGCAATGAAACTTGGTACAGTATATGTTCATATACATTGTAATACACCGACATCTAACTTCGTTCAATTGTTTACATAATCACAAGATGGCGGATGTGCGAAATATTTCACCGGCATTCTATATCTCTGAAACTATTAGCGGTAAAACCCTGAAATTTTGTACGGAGATAAAGGGCACTACTGGAAGTCCATCTATAAGACTTTCAAAAAACGGTTAACTACAAAACGAACATGGCGGCCAAGTGAATTTGAAAATTTTAAATAGACCTTTCTCGCGATTTAATGTTCCAAGCGCACTGAAACCTGGCACAGGAAATATTTATACACATTGTAATCCACTGGTATCTAATTTAGTTCAATTGTTTACATAACCTCAAGATGGCGGCAGTGCGAATTTTAAAATTAAGATTTTATTTATTGTGATGTAGTCATGCGATCGAAGTGAAAGTTTGAATAATGAACCTACGCAATAATTTTCCTTTAATGGTACATGACCCTATGGCCTATACATTTAACAATCCAACATGGCGACCATCCGAAATATTTAGACGATACTGAATATCTACGAATCTATTTTAGCAATCAAACTGCATTTTTTAATGTTCATAGGGGCTATGAACTTAAGTTCACCTATAGGACTTTAAATAACCTGGTGATCACAAATCCAACATGGCGGTGACGCGAATTATAAATATTCACATGGACGTTTCTCGCAATTTAACCATCCGCGTGCAGTGAAACTTGGTACAGTAAATCCTTATACGAATGTTAATCCACTGGCATCTAATTTATTTCAATTGTTTCCATAACCTCAATATGGCAGCTGTGAAATTTTTTTAAATCTCCTTGTTTTTTCTTGTGTCCTAATTATGCGATTGAAGTTTGAATACTACACGTTCACAATAATCTGCATATAACAGTACATAACTCTAGGACCTACATATATAAAATCCAACATGGCGACCATCCGAAATATTTAGTCGGTTCTCAATATCTACGAATCTATTACAGCAATCAAACTGAAATTGTGTATGTTGATAGTGGCAATTAACATAAGTAGGATATATGAAAATAGGCTGTATAGTTCTTCACGGAACTACTTGTTTATTTATCAGGTAAGGACTGAAGACGGTCAATTTCAAGTATTAGTTCCTAATGTTGGTACCAAATATACCGTCAACGACACCTAGCTGTTAACTTGGCCACTAGATGCCACCGCAACCAGTAACTTGCAACGAACGTTGGACTTCCCCTCTGAAGGAAAGCATACCGAGGGATTTTCAGCGCTCTTTGAAAATCCGACGACTTCGGCCGGCTTTGAACCCGCGACCTTGGGCATAGAAGTTCAGCAGGCTACCAGCGAGGCTACGTCATCGAAGCCGCTTCCCACATAGTCAGATAGAAAACTGAATGTGATCTCGTTGTCATGGCAACCTCTGATAGCTCATCCCTCATCAATTTAGAAGCGTTGCCATGATAACCTCTGATGGCTCTTGGCATTTTCCTCTAATTCCGAAATCATTTTTCTCATCCCTTGGCGTAATGGTGGGTTGTATCAAAAATTCTTTCAGACAAAATTTTAGGTAATTATCAGGGGAATATCATCCATTTTTTACGGTTTTGATATTGTGCCTATTAAGAGAGATATGATTAATGTTTCCCGAAAAACCCACTTTTTCCCACCCCATTGGTCAATGGTTGGTGCTATCAAAAAACTTTTTAAACATAAATTTTTGGCACTTATCCGACACGTAATATGAACTTTGAACGGATTCGATATTTCAGATATTAAGAGAGTTATAGTGATATTTCACTTTTTCGAAAAAAAGCCCCCCATTTTTATCCCCTTCGAACGATTTTTCCCATTAACGAACTCGACCGAGATTTTATAGGGATACATATTATATAAAAATTTAAAGTGATTGGTGCAAAATTACGGCAGTTATCGTGTCCACAAGAAACTGATATATATATACATATATACATAAATTATATATAAACTTTTGAACTGATGGTGGTTTTGGGGTCTGGGGGATGTGAAACGCGAAGATATGTCGATATTTTCTGGAAGTCGAAACATGGTACCCATTGCAATAGTTAGCTTTCTAATGAAATCTACCTAAAACTCAGCATTTTTTCTAGGTTTATGATGTGTCTTGTGTGGGGTTTTACCTAGGAACACCAAGCTAGCCCATCAGTGGCTCTTGGTGTACCCGCCCGGAGTTAGAAGGTGTGATTTGTACCAAAATCTTCCAAATCGTCTCAATAGTATAGGAAAAATCTTGCATTTCTTGAAAATTTAACGCATATATATTTATTTGTTTAAAAAGTGTGTTAAAACAAATATCTAATACAATATTCCCTGCCAGAACTGTGTCGCGTTGAGCCCTTATATCAATCAAGCTGGGCGGGTGGTTTATACCCATGTAAGAACTGTCGCATTGGTGCTTTAGTAATAATAATAATAATGTTATTGCTTTCACGTCTCTTTCAACTACTGCGGCCGTTTGAGACGCCGGGTTACCGGAATGTTGCCCCTAAGGGGATCTTTAACGTTCCAGTAATCTACTGACAGGGCTCCGCGGCATCTGCGCACCCTCAAATGCTAACTGTCTGCGCCAGGATTCCATCTTGCAACCTTGGGAAGAACAAGAATAAAATAATGTTCTCTTTTATCTTCTTCTATATACAGGGTGTATTTGATATGATGGAAGTCCGTTACACTGGTGATAGAAGAGACTATTGTAAGCTTCCTAGGTAAAAAATTTGTCACCTATCTTGAAATTGATAATTAATCATTAAAAAGTCAATGTTTTTAGTTATTTCAGAAACTAATCAGGCAGAAAGTGGTGCGGCAGGCTGGGGTAAACGAGGCTGAGCCAGGAGAGACGACGCGCGAAGGGGAAGTTGTTACGTAATCGGAGCATTGACCTTACCGGTTGACTTGAGGGGTGGTAGGCTATCAGCTGTTATGAGGAAGAGCTCTACCGTCCCGTAAGAAAATGTGCATTGCCGTTGTTCTTGTTGTTGTTGTTGACAGCGCACGCAATGGCTTGGGACGTTGGGACCGGTTGTATTGTGTAGCCTACTTTGTGAGTGTGGAATTCATTGATTGATGTTCATGTATAAAATAATTTCGATACTCAGCCCTGATGTATCATTGGCGTCCGTGTCGGACCTTCTGTTGACTAGTTTCTGAAAATACTAAAAACATTCACTTAATGAAATGCAGTGTGACGAAATTCCGACATCCCGTAGTCTGTTCAGAACTAGGCATTTAGGACGGAAGTAAAATACTTGATGTTTTGTTTGAGAGGCTTGGCGATTTTGGTCATTTAGCCCCATGTAGCTGGGTGTGGGTAGAATTTGTGTGATAACCTGTGTTTTGTGGTTTCTGTAGTAACTTAATGTGGGTATTTGTAATTCAGGTGAGGATTCGGAAGAAGGCGCCGGCCCTGTGGTGTTGGGGCAGTGCAACTGCCTCTCACCTGGAGGCACTGAGTTCGATTCCTGGCTCCATCAGGGATATTAGAAACTGACGTGAGGGCTGGAACGCAGTGTACTAAGCCTCGTGAGGGCAATTGAGTAGCTGTCTGACAGTGAGGCAGTGCCCGAGTCAGGAAAATCAAGATAAATGGCCGAGGGGACCCGATGCACCGACCACGCGTCACCCTAATATCTGCAGGCCAAATGGCTGTACAGCGGTCGCATGGTAGGCCTAGGCCCTTCATGGGCTGCACTGCCAGCGGTTATGATTATTGAGAAGAAGGCGGCCGTGGCCTTAAGTAAGGAACAATCCCGGCATTTGTCTGGGGTAGAAGTGGGAACCCATGGAAAACTACTTCCAAGATTTAATACTAGTACGGTACCACATGTTCATATTGTGAATTGTCCCATCCCATCTCCAGCCCTCGGGTGGCCATTAACTGGAGAGGGGGGGGGGGGAGGGTTGATTTATTGGTCCATCAACAATGTAAATACATATGAAAATACACGAAAATGAAAATAAAATACAAATACATTGTTATAATACAGTGTTATAATAATAATAATAATAATAGTCTAATAATAATAATAAGAGTCAGCATGTGTAGTTCTCGTGGTAGAATGCTAACATTCCCGAGGGTGCGATCTACGTTCAGTCATGTAGTAAATGAATGGGATCTAATACGATCATGCCCATGGATTTCATGGCACATACAAGAGATCCTACGTACATTAAAGTCTGGCAACTCGACATACCAAAAAGAAACATAAAAGAAGTTAGTGTGTCTAAAAGCCTATTATTACTATTATTAGTATTATTAATATGTTTGTTACAGTTGTTTCACTATCTTCACACAAAGATAGACCAACAGTTCCTTAAATTAATTTACCAAATCTTTAGGATTTCTATTTTCTATGCATAGTTCATGAAGCTGGCAAAATCCTAGACAGATCCACCATCACTAGTCATGTAGCCACTCCCCATGAAGGTGTGAATCAGCTGTTCATAGGCTCGGTATGTGTATTTCAATGTCATTGGCAGACAAGGCGAGGAGGTCACTCAACTGCAGACTCTGGTCAACATTCCTCAGCGTAGGAGGGGAGGGTGACGGGGAGAAGTCAGCTCTGCTGCTGAGGGGAACGAAGAGAAAGACCGTTTCCAAGACATTGACCGACGATTTTTGTGATTTAATTCCACCTACACTAATTAAGATCCGACTTAATTTCATGAAGATATTTGCTTAGAATACCATCTTCTATCACCAGTGTAAAGGACTTCCATCATATCAAATACACCCTGTATAACAAGTAGTTCCGTGAAGAACTATACAGCCTATTTTCATTATATCCTACTTATGTTAATTGCCTCTATCAACATACAAAATTTCAGTTTGATTACTGTAATAGATTCGTGGATATTGAGAACCGACTAAATATTGCGGATGGTCGCCATGTTGGATTTTTAGATATGTAGGTTTTAGAGTTATGTACTGTTACATGAAGATTATTGTGTACGTGTAGTATTCAAACTTCAATTGCATGATTAGGACACAAGAAATAAAAACGATATTTTAAAATATCGCAAAGCTGCCATCTTGTTGTTATGGAAACAATTGAAAAAATAGATGCCCGTGGTTTAGCATTTGAATAAGGATTTACTGTACCAAGTGTCACTGCACTCGGATGGTTAAATTGCGAAAAACGACCATGTGAATATTTATACTTCGCGTCGCCGACATGTTGGATTTGTGATCACCAGGTTAATGAAGGTCCCATAGGTGAACTTATGCTTATAGCCTACAGTATATACACTTACAAAATTTCAGTTTGACTACTGTAGTAGATTAATAGATATTGAGAACCGTCGAAATAATTCGGATGGTCGCCATGATGGATTGTTATATGTATAGGCCATAGAGGCATGTACCATTAAAGGACAATTATTGCGTAGGTTCATTATTTAAACTTTCCCTTCGATCGCATGATTAAGACACAAGAAATAAAAACTTAATTTTAAAATTCGCACAGCCGCCATCTTGAGGTTATGTAAACAATTGAACTAAATTGGATACCAGTGCATTGCAATGTGCATAAATATTTGCTGTACCAAGTTTCATTGCGTTTTGATCATTAAATCACGAGAAAGGTTTATTTAAACATTTCAAAATCGCTTAGCCATCATATTCGTTTTGTAGTTAACCGGTTTTTGAAAGTCTTATAGATAAACTTCCAGTAGTGCCGTTTATCTCCGTACAAAATGTCAGGGTGTTACCGCTAATAGTTTCAGAGACATAGAATGCCGGTGAAATATTTCGCACAGCCGCCATCTTGAGGTTATGTAAACAATTGAACGAAGTTAGATGTCGGTGCATTACAATGTGTATAATCTTATACTGTACCAAGTTTTATTGCGTTTGGTTGGTTAAATCGCCAGGAACGTATATTTAAAAGTCACAACTTCGCTTGGCCGCCATGTTGGTTTTGTAGTTACCAGGTTTTCAAAAGTCACATAGATGAACTTCTAGTAGTTCCCTTTATCACAGGGTGATATCGGTAATAGTTTCGGAGATACTGAATGCTGGTGAAATATTTCGCACAGCCGCCATGTTGGATTGGTGATTTAAAAGACAGAATTTAAAAGACACGGTCGTAGTCGTCCAAAATTGTTCTATGAACTTACCGAGTTTCATTGAAATCGCTCCAGCCGTTTAGTCGTTATTAGGGGGCGACACACACCATCACACACACCATCACACACGCACACACACACGGACAAAAGGTGATCTCATAAGCCTATTTTTTTTTCATAAATGAAAATAGGCTAAAATTACTGTTTCGTGATAGTTTGTCTGCCTGTTTGCATGTCCCCAATGTGTTTATATACCATTCATCCAATTGCGATGAAATTTGGGTGAGTTGTTGTGTGCACTCCAGGGAAGGTTTCTGGCTAAGTAAATCCATTTTAAAATAGGTAGCGCACACGTAGATTCAACAATGAGTGACTGCACGCGAATTGTTTCAAGTCCCTTATACGTTCGTATACCATTCATATGATTGCGATTTAACTTCAGTGAATTGTTGTGCACACTCCAGGAAACGTATTTGAAATAGGTAGGGCCAGCGCACGAGTAGAAGTTTTCCGAATTAGAAATTCCATTTTACAATAAATGGCGTGCGAGTCGTTTCACCAAATGTACTTCGTCGAATATTTGTGCACGTCCCAATGTATTTAGTCTGTTACTACGCAAGGACCGGGAAACCCACACGTCTATCATAGGCTATATCGTCATCCATGTGATCCACATTCCTCTCAGATTCACGGAGCTGGGACCCGAGCAGTACGCCAACAGCTAGTTCTCTAGATGCAACAAGTATTGGCCTAAGCCAGCAAATAAGGCTGAGCCTAGGAAGATATCAATGGTAGAAATCTGAATTACCCATATTAGTATAAAAAATTCACCATGTTCGTTTAGTAATCCTTTATTTTTTCATCGGCTATTATTATCATTAAGGGCAAATGACCTAGATGTTACGAAATTACAATTCAAACATTTCTGTTTATTCTTTCCTTCTTTCTTCCTTCCTATCTTTCTTTCTTGCTTTCTACCTTCCGTCCTTCCTTTCTTTCTTTCTTTCTTCCTTTCTTTCTTTCTTTCATTCTTTCTTTCCTTCTTTCTTTCCTCCTTTCTTCCTTCCTTTCTTTCTTTCTTTCTTTCTTTCTTTCTTTCCTTCTTTCTTTCCTTCTTTCTTCCTTTCTTTCTTCCTTTCTTCCTGTCTTTCCTTCTTTCTTTCTTTCCTTCTTTCTTCCTTTCTTCCTTCCTTCCTTTCTTTCTTTCTTTCTTTCTTTCTTTCCTTCTTTCTTTCCTTCTTTCTTCCTTTCTCTCTTCCTTTCTTTCTTCCTGTCTTTCCTTCTTTCTTTCCTTCTTTCTTCCTTTCTTCCTTTCTTTCTTCCTTTCTTCCTGGCTTTCCTTCTTCCTGTCTTTCCTTCTTTCTTTCTTTCTTTCTTTCTTTCTTACTTTCTTCCTTCTTTCCTTGCTTTCTTTCTTTCTTCCTTTCTTTCTTTCTTTCTTTATTTATTTCTTACTTCATTCCTTTCTTTCTTTCTTTCTTTCTTTCTTTCTTTCTTTCTTTCTTCCTTCCTGTCTTTCCTTTCTTTCTTTCTTTCTTTCTTTCTTTCTTTCTTCCTTTCTTTCATCCTTCCTTCTTTCTTTCTTTCTTTCTATCTTTCTTCTTTCCTGTCTTTCCTTCTTTCTTTCTTTCCTCCTTTCTTTCTTTCTTTCTTCCTTCCTTGCTTTCTTTCTTTCTTTCTTTCTTCCTTTCTTTCTTCCTTTCTTTCTTTCTTCCTTACTTTCTTTCTTCCTTCCTGTATTTCCTTCTTTCTTTCTTTCTTTCTTTCTTTCTTCTTTCCTTCTTTCTTTCTTTCTTTCTTCCTTCCTTCCTTTCTTTCTTTCATTCTTTCTTTCTTCCTTCCTTCCTTTCTTTCTTCCTTCCTTTCTTTCCTTTCTCCCTTTCTTTCTTTCTTTCTTTCTTTCATCCTTTCTTCCTTCCTTTCTTTCTTCCTTACTTTCTTTCTTCCTTCCTTTCTTCCTTTATTTATTCCTTTCTTTCTTTCTTTCTTTCATTCTTCCTTCCTTTCTTCCTTCCTTTCTTTCTTCATTCCTTTCTTTCTTTCTTTCTTCCCTTCTTCCCTTCTTCCTTTCTTTCTTGGGCTGGCTGCGTGACTCTGCGGAAACGTTCTCGCCTGCTGTGACCAAGGTTGCAGGATCTAGTTCTGGCGCAGAAAGTTGGCATTTGAGGGTACGCAAATGCGAGGGGGCTGTGTCAGTAGATTTACTGGCTCGTTAAAGATCCCCTTCGGGCAAAAGTTCCTTCATCCCTGCACCTCTAAAAGCCACAGTTGTTAAAAGGGACGTTAAACCAATAACATTAGTATTATCTTCCTTTGCAACGCCTGCCGGGCAGGGCTAGTAAATTATAGATAGAAATTTGGATGAAAATGTAATAGAAACTTAAACGTAATAACTCTACGAGGTAAACTTGGAAAAATTGATCAAAAGGTTGGAAATGAAATAATTAATCAAATAATTCACACTGGCCAAAGGTAGCGAGCGAGCCGCCCTCGTGTCCATCCCTGGTGTAGACGAGGGGTTCTCTGTCATGCCCCCCTACTCTCCCCCCCCCCCCCCCCCCCAACCCACCCCTTATTCTTCTTTCCTTTCCTAGCACTTCTCATAGGCTACTTCGCACATTCTGCCAGGCCTTTTGCAGTCAGTTCAAAGACAGTGAGTGAACAGGTGAATTCTAGTGCGTGTTCAGTTGAAGTTGTTATCGCGATATACAATAAACTGATACAAGTAACCCCATTACCCAGGGATAAGTGGCTTATTAGCAGGGGTAAAAATGAGACCCACTGAAAGTGATAGTGCTTGTCCTCCTTCGGAAATATCCAGCCCTAATAAAGAACAAGATTCGAATTTAAACAAAGTCCATGTTCTTCCGCGTCTACTTCTGCTCCCACCAGGAATATTACTTCTATACATTAGCTTGCCACGGTGGGTGAATGGATAGCGTGTCGGTCTACTAACCCCAAGATTGCAGGTTCGCTCCTGGCAATGGTGAGTGTTCTTTTTGAAAGGCGACAAAAATCACGGTACACATGACATACGTTGTTGGCATGTTAAGGAATCCATTGGAATTCAGTAGGCCGTGTTCATAATGGCAAAATTAATCTCCGGATTTTCCTCTAACTCAAGAACTTCCTCCTTTCTCTACTAGAAAGCGCTATAGTGTCAAGGAGATTAGATATACCTAGGTATAACCTCCTTGACATTCATAGCAATTCAAGGAGTGAAAATATTTGACATGCAAGCTGCCCTCTGAGCGTCAATTAACAAAGCTTGCTCCCAGCACCCGATGCCATACGATATTAATTAATTAACCAGTTACAATAACAATAATAAAATAATAATAACACACAATTCACTATTCTTAGAGCACATCAAAGTTCATCAACTTTTTTGGAAATATTTCATGCATATTTAAGCACTTTGCCTTTGTTTATAGATCTAATAATAATAATAATAATAATAATAATAATAATAATAATAATAATAATAATAATAATAATATCGTATGGCCTCGGTGCCGGGTGCAAGCTTTGTAATTTGACACCCAGAGGGTAGCTTGCATGTCGAATTTCGTTGTTCCTTGAATCACTATGAAAGCCAAGGAGGTTAGATATCTAAACTTCTTGAACACTATAGCGCTTTCTAGTAGAGAAATGAGGAACTTTGTGCTGGCGGAAACTCCCGAGACTATTTTTGCCATTTTGAACACGGCCTACTGAATTCAAATGGGTTCTTTGACATGCCAACATCGTATGACATGCATGCCGTATTTTTGCCGCCATAAAAAAAAATCACTTACCACGGCCAGGAGCGAACCTGCAATCTTGGGGTTAGTAGACCGACACGCTATCCATTCACCCACCGTGGCAAGCTAATGTATAGAAGTAATATTCCTGGTGGGAGCAGAAGTAGACGCGGAAGAACATGGACTTTGTTTAAATTCGAATCTTGTTCTTTATTAGGGCTGGATATTTCCGAAGGAGGACAAGCACTATCACTTTCAGTGGGTCTCATTTTTTCCCCTGCTAATAAGCCACTTATCCCTGGGTAATGGGGTTACTTGTATCAGTTTATTGTATATCGCGATAACAACTTCAACTGAACACGCACTAGAATTCACCTGTTCACTCACTGTCTTTGAACTGACTGCAAAAGGCCTGGCTGAATTCGAGTTGACAATGACAGAAATATAAGACTTTATTCATGTAAGCAAGCGATGGTCTCATTGTCATTAGTCAAGCTCCTCATTTCTCTACTAGAAAGCGCTATAGTGTTTAAAGAGCTTAGATATCTAACCTCCTTGGCTTTCATAGTGCTTCAAGGAACAACGCAATTCGATATGCAAGCTTCCCTCTGGGTGTCAAATAATAAAGCTTGCACCCGACACCCGATATGATAAATAAATAAATAAATCACTAAGAGCGCTAATGTTGACCCATACATGGTCAAATCAAAATCAAAATATCCATTTTTCATTTTGAGAAATTCAAAAATCTGCTTAGCACAAATTGAAGATAAATAATCAATTAATACATTAAAACAACAAATGTTTAATTTTATTTAAATCTGTAGAACAAGTTCCATAAAAAATCGTTTTAGCATGGGTTTTTCTTCAAACATCATTTAAACCGGAAGGAATTTTGACAATTTTATTTTAAAAAATATGATAGAGTTTTTCAATAACACCCATTTTGACACTTTTCCGGGTCTTCTAGCTTTTCAACTTTTGTCATAATTAACAAAATAGCTTAACTTTACGATTTTGCTAAACTGGTCCCTGAGTGTTCTTAATGGCATTCAAAAATGTTATCAACAATAAAATTACGTCGAGAATTAGAGAATTTGTTATAACTAAGGTTCAGATGTTAAGGAAAAGTCATACTCTTTTCCTGAACTCATTTTACCCAAAATCTGAAAAATAAGTTTGAATGACGGGCCCCTACCACGTTTAATGCAATTTGATGTTGCCTATAAATGCATATTACGTCTGTTTTTATTGTTTTGGTAATATTTGGTCATATTTTAGTGATATAAGGTCATATTTGGTTATAATTTCAACATTTCTGTATAAATTGAGGCTTCGTTAACAAGGTACGTGTTATCTGCGTCGAGTTTCAAACACAGGATTTCCGAATAGTGTAGTAGATATATTTTTCTTTCTTTTCCCGGAACAGGCTGATAGCAGGTTTAGAAGACCTGAATTCAAGAAGGCGCTCCTCTACGGACGTCTTTTAGCACATCATTCTGGACAAGTTAGATTGCGACACTGTACGCATGAGGTCACGGAACATGACGATAGTGTGCTTCCGCCTTTCAGTAGGATGTCACTCCAGTAGATATACGAGGCACGTCCAGAAAGTAAGCTCCGTTTGGTAATAAAATTAAATTGTGTACAGATACAGAAGAAATATTTATTGCACAACATTCTACACCTCTTAAACTAATTTTCCACATAACTGCCGAACTTTTACAGGCATTTGTCATAGCGTGGCACAAGTTTTTGGATACCTTCTTCATAGAAGTTTGCCGCCGACCCGTAAACGAGAGTGAAGACTCCCCTTAAGATATCCTACTGTTTGACCATCACTGTTAGGCAAATTGCGTAATTACCAGGAGAACTGCGTATGTTTAGGAGTTCTCCTGACCACATACGCAATTTGCCTAACAGTGATGGCCAAACAGTAGGATATCTTTAGGGGAGTCTTCACTCCCGTTTACGGGTCGGCGGCAAACTTCTATAAAGAAGGTATCCAAAAACTTGTGCCACGCTATGACAAATGCCTGCAAATTTCGGCAGTTATGTGGAAAGGTAGTTTAAGAGGTGTAGAATGTTGTGCAATAAATATTTCTTCTGTATCTGTACACAATTTAATTTTATTACCAAACGGAGCTTACTTTCTGGACGTGCCTCGTATTTAGCTTAGAAGCATTTATTAGCAAGCATTGAAATGCCATGTTATGTCTCGACCAGTTTTTCCTTGCAGGGCCGAGTGAAAGCTCCCTTGCTCTTTCACTACCAACGGATTTCAACAAATTGGTCACACTTGTAGTGCTGCAGTGAACCCCATCATGCCGAAACTTTGTTGTTCTTTTCTGTTAGGGAAACCGCGCAAGAACTGCATCTCAAGGATATGATGCTGAATGAATGTAGAAAATTTTAATGTCCTGTAGCTCTCTGTCAGTTTGTATGATTAAATGTGTCTGGTGTATTATCGCTGATCACGTTTTGGCACTTAAGACGTTTACTGTATGTTAGTGATACTCAACCTATCCCAAAAATTATGTCATATTTTATGTTTTTAGGTCATATTTAGCTAGTTTTAGGGCAAATTTGCTTGCATACTTTGTAGTTCTTTCGGTATTAAACATTCCAACCCTAGTCATTAGTAGGGCTCGGATTTTTAGGTGCTGAAAATCGGGAAAATATTTTTTTTTTATGTATTAAAAATACCTGAAATATGGGACAAAAAAGTAAAATTATGTAATTATAATTTAGTTTATTAATGTGAATATAAACAATATGCACTACTCACGAATGCAATTTATTCTCACTAACTGCTGAAGCATTACAACACACAACGAGGTACATCTTCAGGTTGTCCATCACAAATGACCGACGATTATCGCGAAACACTTCTTCTGGAGGAGCGAAATTGCGGCAATATGTTTCTTGCCCTCCAGGTGTGGTGAACTTGAGATCGCTGTTCAGCCTTGATTGCTTTCCCACATGGTTGGCAGAACAGAACGCCCCCATCAGAAGTAAAATTATCCTTAAATTCTGCAACATACTGCTGCAGACGACAACTTGTAGTTGATTTTACTTTAGGCATCCACGGCTTCCACAGTGAGTGGGACGGGGCGACAAGATAAGAAAAACACAGCTGCAAGCTACATACGCTCTGCATGAAGATTAGATAGCTTACAGGTTCTTCCCCGTTGAAGTAACACAAAACAAAAATGTAACAAATAGAAAGATCTAGCATACTGATTTTTTAAAATGTACATATTATGCCTTTTTATGTGCTAATAAGTGAAAAGGAGGAATTTATGTATTTATAGACAAAATGTTTAAAATATGTGTTTACATTAGTGGTTGGTAAGTGTTTGGTAAGGAGTTATCGCTGTGTGGGAAATGTTACTCTACCTCAGGGTTTCCCAAACTTTTTCTGACCATCGCCCACTTTCGAGATTTATAATTCTTTTTCGCTCACCTCATTTCAAAATTCGCACAAATCTTAAAATTACTAACACACACATATTAGTTTTCTCTTAATAGCCACATCATATTTTTTTAGATATAGCCTAATTATGTACATTAAATATTTGCAAGTAATAGGTCTAAAAAAGAAATAACTATCAATGAAATTAATAAAAAAAACTGCATGAATTTTATCATTTCAAATGATCTTGTCGTTATGCTTCGGTCCAACGTTATGCGTTACGGAGACGGAGACGGAGACGGAAGTGACGTCATGCAGCCGCACGGGAAGTGACGTCAGCAGCCGCACGGGAAGCGAGAGCGTGACGTCATGCAGCCACGCGGGAAGCAGAAGTTAATGGTTATTGGAGTCTGTTGAAAGAGCGACCTGGGGCTTTGAGCGAAGCGAACACAAGAATACAGGGTGACTCCTAAAGAGGTGTGCAGGATGTCAGAGCAAAATACAGTGCCAGATGCCAGATAACAATACAGGGTGACTCCTAAAGAGATATACAAGATGCCAGATAAGAATACAGGGTGCCTCCTAAAGAGGTGTGCAGGATGTCAGAGCAAAATACAGTACCAGATGCCAAATAACAATACAGGGTGACTCTTAAAGAGGTGTACAAAATGACAGAGAAGAATACAGGATGACTCCTAAAGAGGTGCACAAGATGTCAGACAAGAATACAGGGTGCCTCCTAAAGAGGTGTGCAGGATATCAGAGCAAAATACAATACAAGATGCCAGATAAGAATACAGGGTGACTCATAAAGAGATATACAAGATGCCAGATAAAAATACAAGGTGACTCTTAAAGAGGTGTACAAAATGACAGAGAAGAATACAGGATGACTCCTAAAGAGGTGCACAAGATGTCAGACAAGAATACAGGGTGCCTCCTAAAGAGGTGTGCAGGATATCAGAGCAAAATACAATACAAGATGCCAGATAACAATACAGGGTGACTCCTAAAGAGATATACAAGATGCCAGATAAGAATACAAGGTGACTCTTAAAGAGGTGTACAAAATGGCAGAGAAGAATACTGGGTGACTCCTAAAGAGGTGCACAAGATGTCAGACAAGAATACAGGGTGCCTCCTAAAGAGGTGTGCAGGATATCAGAGCAAAATACAATACAAGATGCCAGATAAGAATACAGGGTGACTCATAAAGAGATATACAAGATGCCAGATAAGAATACAAGGTGACTCTTAAAGAGGTGTACAAGATGGCAGAGAAGACTACAGGGTGACTCCTAAAGAGGTGTACAAGATGTCACACAAGAATACAGGGTGACTTCTAAAGAGATATACAAGATGCCTGATAAGAATACAGGGTACCTCCTAAAGAGGTGTACAGAATATCAGAGCAAATTACAGGGTGACACTTAACGAGGTGTACAGTATGTTAGAGTCAATTCAAATACAGGGTGACCCTTAGAGAGGTTTGGAGATATCAGATTCAAATAATAAGAATTGTAAAAGATGTCAGACTCAAATACAGGGTGACCCTTAAAGAGGTGCCCGCGCGGGAAGCCTAAGTTAATGGGTAATGGAGTCTGTTGAAAGAGTCCTGGGGCCTCCTGAGCCTTTCTAACATGTGTAGCATGCGTCATTTGAAATGATATAGCGTCTAGTCTTTCAGACTGACTGTAATTTTTTATATCTAATTAATTAAAGAACCTAAGTACCTACGTCTAATTAATATAATTTGATGAACTACTGTAGTTGTAAATAGATTAAAAAGGAAACAGAATTTGATATAATGAAATTACTTGTTTCCATTTTTCTTTTATGCCTTGCTTTTATAGGCAAACACTTCTCAGTCATATTGTATATATAAAATCTGAATTATTTGCCCACCATTTTTTTTCCAAAAAGCCCATCGAATTCACATTCTGTCAGTTTCGCCCACTGGCGTACTAAAATCATACACTACTGCGCGGATTTGCCCAGTTTGGGAATCTCTGCTCTACACCTGCTGACAGGATCTACTGGTCAGTTCTTGTGAAATAAGGCAGCAAACGCACGAGTTTATTAATGCCCGTTGCTCACGGTAAAATTTTCCGTCAAATTTATTGTACAATAATTTAATTTTATAAAATGTCTGTTGCTCACGGTCAAATTCAAGTTTTATAAAACTTTTGATAAAACTTTCCATAAAATAGGACATGTTCTATTCCGTAAAATTAGGGAAGCTGACATGAAGATGATGCTGGCACCACGTGGTGAGAAAATTGTGAAGCTCGCTTGTAAACTAGCGCTTCGAAAATGGCTCCGGCTGGACTAAGGAAGCTGTTAGTGTTTTACTGGACGAGTACCAGAAATATCAGTGTTTGTATGAGGTTAAACGCCCATGTACCACAAGAGAAATGCAAGAAGGGACGCAGAAATCTCAATCGCCGAATATGTTTCACAAATTCGACCGAACACAAGCCAGGCTGATGTGAAGGCGAATATAAACGGGCTTCGAACTCACTTGTAGTCCCATTTCAGGAGAAATGGCTTGCCTCATGTTAGTGTCCTGTCGAATATTGTTGGGACCAACAAGATCTAGGAGTTTTTGAAAACTGCTTTCCTCCATTCTTAGAAAATTCCTATAATAATTCTGATCTTCTAACCTTAACACATTTTCGACCAAGGACAGCATTCCTCTACTCTTCTCTTCTTTTTATCCATTCCCGAGTCCAAGACTTCCTAGCATTTCTTTTCTTCCTTTTTACCACTGTACGACATTATAATTGTAGCTAAAGCAGCAATTTTTGCAATTTTTGCTTTGTTTGTAGGAGCCATACTCTCAAACCAATGTGTGTTGAACAGCTGATTCTTGGTTCAGAAGTTTATCGGTAGATGGCGATCCTGATACATCCACGGATTTTATAAAATAATTTTACCGTGAACAACACAGCTTGCTTTCGTCAAATGTTTATAAAATTAGTTGTAAGATAAATTTGAAGGAATATTTTACCGTGAGCAACGGGCATTTGTCTTCATTGATCGAGGAAGCTTCCTATCTGTGATGGGTTCATGGATAAGAGGATAGCGTATTTGTTACATAATACGAGCTGGCGCCCCCTTTATGACACTCTGTGGCCCCCTGAGGGAGCGCCTTCCCCCTACTTTGAGGAACTCTGGTACAGACGATTCCTAGTCACTTTTGGTACATCGTTTCGCCGCATAAGTAAGTGATGTCCAGTCGCCTCTGCACGCGCCTAGGGTCAGCCGTCTGAGGTGAGTGACCTAGATCGAGACATTTTTTACGAGTATAATCAGGGTATACACGCTATACGACCTGTCGATATTCCTACTGGCCACGTGGACTCGTGTTTGTTGTTGATTTCCATTCCGGGTCAAGTATCGACCACATTCATGCACTTTACTACCTATGAATACAAGAGAACGTATGTTCACTCCAATGCTGGACATGACATGTTGTTGTTGTTTGAGTCTTCAGTCTTTTGACTGGTTTGATGCAGCCCTCCATGCATCCCTGTCCTGAGCTAATCGTTTCATCTCTACATAGCTACCACACCCTACATCCGAGGCAATCTGTTTAACATATTCTAACCTTGGTCTACCCCTACAGTTCTTGTCCTCGACCCTTCCTTCCGTAACTAAGCTTGCTATTCCTGGGTGTCTTAGTATGTGTCCTACCAACCTATCTCTTCTCTTCATTAGCAGTCGCCAGAAACATCTCTCCTCTCCCACTCGTCTTAATACCTCTTTGTTTGTAACCCTATCTACCCATCTGATCTTCATCATTCTCCTGTAACACCACATTTCAAATGCTTCAATTCTCCTCTTTTCTGCTGCACCAAGAGTCCAAGTTTCACTTCCATAGAGCGCCACGCTCCAGACAAAGGCTTTCAAAAATGACTTCCTAATACCAAAATCTATATTCGATGTCAGCAGATTCCTTTTTTGTAGAAATGCTTTCTTTGCCTGAGCCAACCTACTTTTTATATCCTCTTTGCTTCGTCCATCACTGGTTATTCTGCTTCCTAAGTTCAGAAGTCTCCTACTTCCTTCAGCTTTTCACCTGCCAATTTGATCTCCATAGAGGTTTCTGATTTATTTCGGCTGCATTCCAGTATTTTTGTTTTACATTTATTAATTTTCATCATGAATTCTTTCCGTAAGACGGAGTCCATACCATACAAAAACTCATTCAAATCCTCAGGCTTGTCGGCCAAATGACGATGTGATCAGCAAATCTCAGAGTTGAAATTATTTCTCCTTGAATTTTCACTCCCACTTGAAATTTTTCTCTAATTTCCTTCATTGCTTGTTCAATGTAAAGATTGAAAAGTATGGGTGATAAGTTGCAGCCTAGCCTTACACCTTTCTGAATACCAGCTTCTCTCTCATGTCCTTCAGCTCGAATGACTGCTGTCTGGTTTCTGTATAGATTGTTGATCACCCTACTATCCCTGTACTTTATTCCAATCGATTTCAAAACGTCAAACAATTTAGTCCAATCAACGTTATCAAAAGCCTTTTCTAAGTCTACAAAAGCCATGATCGTTCTCTTATCTTTCCTTATTCTACCTTCCAAAATCAGCCACAGACTTAGTACAGCTTCCCTTGTTCCTACATTTCTCCTGAAACCAAACTGGTCTTCACCTAACTCCGTTTCTATATGGCTTTCAATCCTCTTGTAAATTATTCTAGACAGGATCTTTGAAGCATTAGTAATCAAGCTGATTGTACGGTAACCTTCACATCTGTCAGCTCCCACTTTCTTTGGTATAGGGATGAATACATTCTTCTTGAAATCAGGGGGTACCTCACCTGTCTCATAAATCCTACACACCAAGTGAAGTAACCTGATCAGACCTTCATCTCCTATGCAGCGTAGCAACTCAATGGGTACATCATCTACACCTGGTGCTTTGTTCCTGCTTAAGTCTTCCAAAGCTCTATCAAATTCTGATCTCAATATTAAATCTCCTTTCGCATCCTCATCAATTTCCTCCTCCCTTTCCATTACATGATTCTCAATCTCCTTTCCCTTATACAAACACTCTATGTAAGCTTTCCATCTCTCAACCTTTTCTTCCCTATCCGTTAGAGGCTTTCCATTTTTGTCCTTAATATTACAGCACTTAGTCTTCTTTTCCCCAAAAGTATTCTTAATCCGTCGATACGCTGTGTCTACTTTTCCTAATTTCAGACAATTTTCTATACCTACACATTTCTCTTTCAACCATTCTTCTTTCGCTTCCTTGCACTTCTTGTTAACCTCATTTCTCAGACGTCTGTATTCTGCTTTCCCCTTTTCATCTCTTAGATTCTTGTGTTTCCGCCTTTCATCCATCAATTCTAGTATATCCTGAGTGATCCACGGTTTTCTACCTATTCTTTCTTTCCTACCAATGTTTTCTTCTGCGGATTTTGTTATTTCATTCTTCAAAAGTGCCCATTCGTCTGCAATTGAAGTTTGTTTAGGGTTTTACATTAGTCCTTCCTTTATACTCTTCTTGAATCTTTCGTTTACATCCTTCTCTTTCAGTCTGTCTATTGCCCACCTTTTTGGCTTTTGACTTTTCTTCAGTTTCTTCAACTTTAATCTGCATTTCATAACAACCAGATTGTGGTCAGAGTTTATGTCAGCACCAGGATATCTTTTACAATCCAAAATCTTTTTTCGAAACCTCTGCTTGACCATAATGAAGTCGATTTGGTAACGCCCTGTATCTCCTGGTCTCATCCATGTGTATATTCTTCTATTGTAGTTATTGAATAAGGTGTTAGCTATGACCAACTCATGCTCGGTGCAGAATTCTACCAGCCTGCTTCCTCGAGCATTCCTTTCACCTAATCCGAAATCTCCTACTATCTTCCCTTCTCTTCATTTTCCTAGCACAGCATTCCAATCTCCCATTACTATAACATTTTCATCACCCTTGATATACCTCAGAATTTCGTCTATTTCTTCGTAGACCTTTTCAACATCCTCATCATCAGCTTGACTGGTAAGCATATAGACTCGTACCACTGTGGTGCAGGTAGGTTTAGTATTGATTTTTGCTACAATAATCCGTTCACTATATTGCTCATAATATTCCACCCGCTGTCCAAGTTTCCTACTCAATATGAGGCCAACCCATGCTTGGCCATTGTTTGATTTAGTGCTAATGACCCTATAGTCTCCTGACCAAAAGTCCTGCTCTTCCTGCCAGCGCATTTCACTAATCCCAACCAAATCCAACCTCAACCTATCCATTTCCCTTTCTAAGTTTTCTAACCTTCCACTTCCTAGCAGACTTCTAACATTCCACGCTCCGATCCGTAGAATGTCAGATTTCCTCTTTGTCACTTCTGTGATGTTAACCCCCTCTCGAGTAGTCCCCACCCGGAGATCCGAACGGGGGACTAGTTTACCTCCGGATTGAAATTTTACAAGGGAGGAGGCCATCATCACATGTAATTATGCATAGAGAGGTGCATATCCTCGGGAATAGCATACGGCTGTAGTTTCCCGTTGCTTTCAGCCGTGCAGCAGGACGCAGTGTAGCCATTATTTGGATTATATTATCAATATCTTAACCGTCTATAAGACTAGTAAAGAATTGATTTATTCTGAAAGGCTGCTACTCCCTTTCAGAATAAGTAAAGAGCAAAAATACTAACCTTCTACCGTACTAACAAATCAATACCAAAATTCTACTGACGAAAAAATACTTAAGTTCCACCAACAACAAATACTACCACTAAAATAGTCTGACAAGTACCAGAATAAGTAAGAGACAGTCGTCCTTGGATTCGCGCGTTCCTCTGACGTCTAAACATGAGTTATTGCTATTATTATTATTATTATTATTATTATTATTTGTATAATACGCTAAGGTGTATGTTTCACAAAACTCAAGCTCCCAAATCAGAGGGAGTTAGAAGGTGTGGTTTGTACCAAAACCTTATAAATTGTCTCGATAGTACAGGAAAACTCTTGTATTTCTTGGAAAGTCAACGAAAATATTTTAATTTGTTTATAAAGTGCATCTGCCAGAACCGTGTCGGGCATGGGGAGGGGAGGCATTGGGGTGGGGTAGGGGGGGGGGGGGGGTAGAGGGGTCGTGCCCCCCCCCTGGAATCCCGATAATATTCCGATTGTTTTTGTCAGACCAGTTATCTCATAAATTCAAGTTACTGATAGTTAATTGATTTAGATATAGGGGTAATTCCACCGTTATATTTAACTTAGTAATTTGGGATTGTGTAAAACAATCACCAGTTATTTAGAAAATCGGTGAAATGGATTAACATTACCATTTTAATGAACTGCTTGATTTATATTTTTGTCGATTCGTGGTGATACAACTATTATTTACCTGTTTTTAAGAAATGAGCATTATGACGATGATTCACAAAGAAAAGCGAACTTTCATGGTCAAAAACTCTGAACTAAAGAAAACCTATTCCTCCCATTCATGCAATAAGGTAATGTACCCAACGGTTTCAGAGCATTCAAATACTGAAGAAATTGAATTGAAAATTGCGGGGGGGGGGTGTTCATCTAATCACCTAGTGACCAGTAGGTCGTCTGTTAGGTAGTCAGCCCGAAGGCTGGTTGGATCCTCAAAAAGTCCCACCGTTACGTTATGTGAGTAGATACCCACAAAAACCCAAGGCAGCACTATTTTGAGGCGTTCTAGGCAAGAAGAGGAGTGAAGTAGTTTGCCATTGCTTTCCTCACTGAGTCAGAACAGTAGTCCTAACCCTATGAGTTGAACCTTTCACAGCATTCACAGGCACTGACTGTGCCCCGAATGCCATTACTAAGCCCCACCCATACCTCAGTAGCTTCCATATAATCACAGCCATGAGTGAGACTGAGACATCGGTGAAAAGCCACCTTTTACTCTAGCCTGTGCCAACTGACAAATGCAAAAGTACTGTATTCATCAAGAGATGGCGAGCAGACCAGTAGGTAATGAAATGAAAAATATCACTTCTCCCTCCCTGGAAAAGATCCTGCGGGCGCCCATGGTGTCAGGTCAAGTCTGCATAACAGTAAAGCTGGGTGGGTGGTCTATATACATGGGGCGGCTATAAGAAACTAATCGTAACGAATGCCCATTCAAAAGAAAGATAATTACCCGCAACAGTGGAGAATTGCACTCTTATTTCATGAATATCGATAATTTGTTTAGAAAGTGCGTTTGAACAAGTAAACAGGACGATCCAAACACCAGGTAACCTCACCGATGCCGTCAGAAGGAGACGCCTGGCTTTCTACGGCCACCTGAACAGAAGGGACCAGCACAGGCTGTTTTATAAGATCTTCAAGATAGCCAAGAAGGATAAAGCCACTGGGTCCTTTTGGATCAAACAAGTTGAGAAGGATCTTGCTGAACTTAATATTCATGATGATGATAATTGTTGTTTTAAGGGGCCTAACATCTTGGTTATCGGCCCCTAATGGTTTGGGTGATCGTGAAGATGAAAATGAACTGCAAACTATAACCAAAAACTAACTACTAACTTATATACTAGAAGAAGAAATGGAAAACAAAAGGAGAATAAGGCAAATAAAGGACAGGAGGAAAATAAATGCCCTCAACCCTCGAAGAATGCGGATTGAGGGACTTGGTAGGAAGAAGAGCCATGAAAGGCAGAGAGGAAAGTGAAAGAGGAGAAGGTCCTCCCCTCAGGTAACGGACAAAAGGAGAAAACGGGTCCCAGCTCAGGAATCCCTCGGGGTCGCCAACTCCCGAACTCACCAGCCGTGAGCCCCTGAGGGTGTAGCAATATCCAGGGTGCACCAGAAGTGGTGGCGCTACACATATCCTGCCTCCTTGAGGGCCTTGAGCAGAAGGCAGGAGAGGACATGAAAAGAAAAAGAAGGCTGATCCCTCGCAAAAGGAGGGTATCAGAAAAGATGAGACAAGGTCCAATTAAGGCGGAAAAGGAAGAGACTCCCTAGGCCTCGGATACTCTAATACCGTCGGGGTTGGAAGAAAACAAGAGTTGACCAAGTGAGGTCGACAGGAAAGAAGACGGAGAGGAGCCCGGTACAAGTAAGTGGATGCAATGCCGGACTCAGCTGGGGCCCCGTGATCGCCTACCCACGTCCCACTAGATGTGAGCCCCTGGGGGGGGGGGAACTTAATATTCAGCAAGACACAATGAATGACAGGAGTCACTACCGTCTGACAGTTGAAACCAGGCCTTTCCTCACAACCATTATAGATGTTCACCACAACGCGTCCAAGCAATGGTCCGAGAAACGTAAGATAGAGTTCAGCAGGAAAATGAAAGATTACTGGTCCAATAGAAAGGCTCAAGATATCAGAACAAAAGAAGCCGCCAAACAATCCACCAAAATCACCAGAAGTGGCAGACAACAAGCACCGTGGCCCATAGGCGCCCCAAACAACCAAAGAAGAAACAGGACGTTAGCCCCTGTCAGAATTGTGTCGCATCGAGCTCTCATACCACGTGTGAGTTCCCGCATAGGGCTGCTAGTTATTATTATTATTATTATTATTATTAGTATTCAATCGTATCGGCCAAATAAGGACCACGTTATTTCAACTGGCTTCTCTGGGCTTTGATCTTTGCCCAGTGTTCCTTCATACGTTGCCGGTGTTGCTCTTTTCTTTCTTCCGTCCACATCTTTCCCGTCTTCATCTTCGGTTTTTCTTGAAAACCCTGGTGGTCATGTAGTTTCTTCCTGAGGGGATTGCGTTCTTGAATATCCCCACAGGTAATTTCCATCTCTTGCAGGTCACTTTCCACCTCTTCGAACCAGGCTGGCTTGGTCTTCTTATTTTTAAAATAGTTAAAGATCCGGTTCGTCAATCGTGTGGGTTTCATTCTAAGCAAGTGGCCATAAAATGCAATCCTCCTTTTCCTCATTACATCAGAGATCTTCTGGACATGAATATACAGCTCATAGTTATGCCGCCGTCTATATTCACCGTTGTCTTTAATCGGGCCAAGAATTTTCCTCGAGCTCTTTCTTTCCTTGATCTCCAATTTTTCTACAAGGCCTTTCTTGTTCATGGTGAGGCATTCCGCTGCGTACAGAGCCTCTGGTCGTATGACAGTGCAATAATGCCTAAGTTTTGCGTTCAGGGATATTGACTTTTTGTTGTAAACGTCCTTGGTGAGTTGGTACGCCATTTCCATTTTGTTCATGCGCAAAGTGAAGGTTTCTTTCTCACATACGTTGGGTTCTACCCACTCGCCAAGATATTTAAACTTATCTGTCCGTTTGACTTTCCCCTGGTTTACTTTTTAAAAATTAATTTAGGGCCTTGCGACATTGTTGTCATATAACCCCGTGTACTTGGGAGTGTGTATATTTTGTCTAAGCATCTCGTGGTGTCGCGGGTTTGATTCTCACCTCAGCCATCCTAGAACTAGTTTTCCGTGGTTTTGCCATTTCTACCTCCAGGCCACGGCCGTTTCCCTCCCAATCCTCGATTGCAAATGCATACACTAATATAATCACCACAATAGCCTAGGCTTTTAGACACATTTCATACACACCCAAATACATGGGGCTACATGACCACGACATCGCAAAGACCCTAAAATCATTCAACGACAACAACAACAACAACAACAACAACAACAAACTAACATCTTTTTTGCAGAATACTGTAGATCGCACTTGATTGTGAGAAGTCACTGCCTTTGCTTTTCTGCACCACGACTCTATTTCTTTCCCCATACCAGTCTATCGTGAAATGAAAATCCACAGCCTGCTTCCAGTCTCCGACCGGGTCAGGAATGGAATGAATGAAGCCCCCATCAAGCAGCGAGGATATGAACTTTGCTGCCTGCCGAAGCCTGTCGCACTCCTCTGGGGAAATGATTAAATGAATGACATATGAAATGAAATGATAGTGGAGAGTGTTGCTGGAATGAAATTTTGACAGGGAAAACCGGAGTACCCGGAGAAAAACCTGTCTGCCTCCGTTTTGTCCAGCACAGATCTCACATGGAGTGGCCGGGATTTGAACTACGGACCCAGCGGTGAGAGGCCGGCGTGCTGCCTCCTAAGCCACGGAGGCATTTATTATTATTATTATTATTATTATTATTATTATTATTAAAATTATCGTTGTTTTTTAAATTAATTTAGGGGCCTTGCAACATCGTTGGGTGTGTGTAGAATGTGTCTAAGCATCTCGCGGTGCCGCGGGTTTGATTTTCACCTCAGACATCCTTTAACTAGTTTCCCGTGGTTTTGCCATTTCTACCCCCAGACCACGGCCGCTTCCCTCCAAATCCTCGATTACAAATGCACACACTAATATATTCCCCACATACACACCCGGGTACACGGGGCTACATGACCATGACATCGCAAAGACCCTAAAATCATTCAACGACAACAACAAACTAACATCTTTCTTGCAGAATACTGTAGATCGCAACTGATTGTGAGAAGTCACTGCATTTGCTATTCCTTACCGCGACTCCATTTCTTTCCCTGTACAATCATATCATACTTATTTTTAAAACACATACTGTACGTTAGAACGTAAGCAACGAGACGTATTAATGTATCTCGATTTTATCTTAGAAATAATGTGCCAGTCCGTCGTAGAGAAAGGTTGCGTCCCCACACTAAAATTTACCATCGTGCCATTTAGCACTGAATGAACGTAGAATGAGCGATAACATTCTCTATAGTACACGAATTAGCCAAAATACCTTATCAAACGATGAGAAATAAATCAGGGAATGATGTTTTAATAGTTGTTTCCTCCTCCGCTGTCTGTGACCCACCCAGCAATCCCAAATAGGACCACGACTTAAATAGCCAGAATTACAGCTCTGTCCGCCATTGTCCAAATTAATCATCATCTGTTGCGATCGTGAGTATTCGGGTCGCTTCGTTAGCCCCACTAAAGCGCTAGCCCATCATCAAAACAGTAGTGCCAACCTCGCCCTTACGGTACTAAATAAAATAAAGAAGTCCCCAGTTCATTCTCTAGTGCGGATCATTCGTGTGCAGAACTCAATTCATTTGATAGTGCACCGAAATGAATCATATTTTATTCACTATGGATTGTCGAAGTTGCCTGATAACAATCAGTAACTTCAATTTTCGGTTCTTTGATCAACCTAAGAAGTTGCAGAAGCTATTACATTAACACATTCTAGTGCCAAAAACACTAACGTGTGCGAAATGCCACCGTGAAGTGGAAGTTGGGTATATAAAACATAACCTATCTGTAACCTGCAACAAGAGGATACCTGGAAGTCAAGGCTGCACCCACACCCGACCATTCTAACCTTCGTTTTGTCCGATCCAATGGTTTTATACAATGGTTAGAGCCTAACGCGCCTAGATCAATGGTTTTGTGTCAACCATGCCCCGTTAGCTGCGCGCGGCCAAAACCACACCTACACCCGACCATTCTAACCTTCGTTTTGTCCGATCCAATGGTTTTATACAATGGTTAGAGCCTAACGGCCTAGATCAATGGTTTTGTGTCAACCATGCCCCGCTAGCTGCGCGCGGCCAAAACCACACCTACATCCGACCATTCTAACCTTCGTTTTGTCCAATCCAGTTACAGCTTAACGGACCTAGATCAATGGTTTTGTGTCAGATATGCCCCGTTAGCTCCGCGCGGCCAAGTCCGCACCTACACCCGACCATTCTAACCTTCGTCTTGTCCAATCCAATGGTTTTTGACAATAATTACAGCCTAACACGCCTAGATCAATGGTTTTGTGTCATCTATGCCCCGCTAGCTGCGCGCGGCCAAAACCACACCTACACCCGACCGTTCTAACATTTGTGTTGTCCAATCCAATGGTTTTGACAATGATTACAGTGCAAAATTTAAATTATACGCCAATCAGTATTGACTAGCGTTTAATTTAAACATTGAATTCATCTATCAATAGGGATATCTACAAACATTTGTGCTATCAATGGCAAATGTATTGGCATTCAATTGTTACAATCTAACGCGTCCAGATCAATGGTTTTTGACAATGGTTACAGCTTAACGCGACCCGATGAAAGCTTGTTTTTATCAACAGTAATTTTGTATCCCACTTTTCTTTTATCAACAGTGAGTTTGTATCCCACATGCTGGCAACAATGTGTGCGCCTCGGTGTGTACCGCTAGAATGCGCCTTGTTGATATTTGAACCAGATGTAAGCGCTGTTAGAACATAGCAGTCGTTTTTAAAAGAGTAATAAATAAAAACACATATTTTCGTACTTTAGCACATGAAGTGCTATAGTGACCTGGGTTCCTAATTTCAATATGTAATATCGCCCAGAAGATGAAACAGAAGATGACACGAAGTAGGCCTAAGTAAAGTCACATTCATGTCTGATGCAAGTGTATAAGCAGCGTTCTACTCTCATACAGAATTAATGGAGTGACTTTACAAGGAGAAATAATTTCAACTCTCAAGATTTGCTGATGACATTGCATCATAGCAGATTCAACAGAGAATATAAATGAGTTTTTACATGGTAAAAACTTGAAGAGAGAATTCATGATGAATATTAATAACCCCCGGTACTACACCCCATTAAGGGCCTTGGCCTGTCAAGCGACCGCTGCCCAGCCATTTGGCCTGCAGATATTGGGATGACGCGTGATCAGCGCATCGGGTCCCCTCAGCCGTTTATCTTGGTTTTCGTGGTCAGGGCGCTGCCTCACTGTCAAACAGCTACTCAATTGTCCTCACGAGGCTGAGTGCACCCTGTTGCAGCCTTTACGTCAGTTTCTAAAATCCCTGACGGAGCCGGGAATCGAACCCGGGTCCTCCGGGTGAGAGTCAGGCACGCTACCCCTACATCACGGGGCCGGCCATGATGAATATTATTAAACGTAAAAGAAACATTACGGAATGCAGCCGACAGAAATCAGAAACCCCTATTCACGCCAATTTGGCAGGTGAAAAGCTAAGGGAAGTAGAAGACTTCTGTACTTAAGAAGCAAAATAACCAGTGATGGACGAAGCAAAGAGGATATAAAAAGTAGGTTAACACAACTTTGACATAGTCCAGCAGTGGTCTCATGATTGGAAGATTTTTGCTCCACAGGAATGCCAGAACATGCCATCTGTCACATGTTAAGTACCTGGCTTTGATCTTCCTCGTCGGATATGGTCGAAATTAAACCGGATCAGGACCAATTCTGGTGTGTGTGCGGACTCTTTGTTCAAGTGGAACAGGTTACCGTCTGCAAAGTGTGACTGTGGAGTCGATAGACAAACGGTGAAGCACTTCATTCACGGCTGTCCTCTAAGATCCTATGGTGGTAACACATGGATTTTATCTCTGTGAATCCTGCATTAGAGGACTATATCTGAAATTTAGATGTTAAATTATGAAACTTTCTGTTTTTTTTAGCCTATTTTCAATTTTGATAAAATAGGCTTATGAGATCACCTTTTGTCCGTGTGTGTGTGTGCGTGTGTGTGTGTGTGTGTGTGTGTGTGTCCCTAATAACTTTTAAACGGCTGGAGCGATTTCAATGAAACTCAGTAAGTTCATAGCACTATTCCAGGCGACCCCGACCGTGCCCTTCAAATTTTGTTACGTCTCACTAATCCAACATGGCGGCAGTGCGAAATATTTCACCAGCATTCAATATCTCCGAAACTATTCCCGATATCATCCTGAGATTTATTATGGAGATAAAGGGAACTAGTAGAAGTTCACTTATGTGACTTTTGAAAAACTGGTAACTACAAAACCAACATGGCAGCCACGCGAATTTGAGATTTTAAACAGACGTTTCTCGCGATTTAACCAACCAAACACAATAAAACTTGGTACAGTATATGTTTATACACATTGTAATGCACCGACATCTAACTTGATTCAATTGTTTACATAACTACAAGATGGCGGATGTGCGAAATATTTCACCGGCATTCTATATCTCTGAAACTATTAGCGGTATCATCCTGAAATTTTGTACGGAGATAAAGGGCACTACTCGAAGTTCATCTATAAGACTTTCGAAAACCGGTTAGCTACAAAACGAACATGGCGGCCAAGCGAATTTGAATATTTTAAATATACCTTTCTCGCGATTTAATTTTCCAAACGCAATGAAATCTGGTACAGGAAATGTTTATACACATTGTAATGCACTGGTATCTAATTTAGATCAATTGTTTACATAACCTCAAGATGGCGGCTTTGCGAATTTTAAAATTAAGTTTTTATTTCTTGTGTCGTAATCATGCGATCGAAGTGAAAGTTTGAATAATGAACCTACGCAATAATTTTCCTTTAATGGTACGGTACATGACTCTATGGCCTATACATTTAACAATCCAACATGGCGACCGTCCGAAATATTTAGACGGCTCAGAATATCTACGAATCTATTATAGCAATCAAACTGAATTTTTTATGTTCATAGGGGCTATGAACTTAAGTTTACCCGTAGGAATTAAAATAACCTGGTGATCACAAATCCAACATGGTGGTGACGCGAGGTATACATATTCACATGGACGTTTCTCGCAATTTAACCATCCAAGTGCAGTGAAACTTGGTACAGTAAATCCTTATACGAATGTTAATCCACTGGCATCTAATTTATTTCAATTCTTTCCATAACCACAAGATGGCAGCTGTGCGAAATTTTAAAATCTCCTTGTTACTTCTTGTGTCCTAATCATGCAATGGAAGTTTGAATGCTACACGTACACAATAATCTTCATGTAAGAGTACATAACTCTAGGACCTACATATATAAAATCCAACATGGCGACCATCTGAAATATTTAGTCCATTCTCAATATCTACGAATCTATTAGAGCAATCAAACTGAAATTTTGTATGTTGATAGTGGCAGTTAACATAAGTAAGATATATGAAAATAGGCTGTATAGTTCTTCACGGAACTACTTGTTATCATTTCAAATGATCTTGTCGACTTCAACGCTATGCTCGAGTCTAACGTTATGCGTTACGGTTACGGCGTGTATGACGTCATCATGTTGTTCAGTGCATATGCACCGAGTCTGAGTTTACTGCTGGAGTCTGCCGTTATGCGATACGGAGACGGCGAGTGCGTGACGTCTCACAGGAATACTGAGTGACTCCTAAAGAGAAGTACACGATGTCAGACAAGAATACAGGGTGACCCTTAACGAGGTGTACAAGATGTCAGACAAGAATACAGGGTGACTCCTAAAGAGATAAACAATACGTCAGATAATAATACAGGGTGACTCCTAAAGAGGTCTACAAGATGCCAGATAAGAATACAGGGTGACTACTAAAGAGATATACAAGATGCCAGATAAGAATACAAGGTGACTCTTAAAGAGGTGTACAAGATGGCACAGAAGAATACAGGTTGACTCCTAAAGAGGTGTACAAGATGTCAGACAAGAATATAGGGTGACTCCTAAAGAGGTGTACAAGATGCCAGATAAGAAAACAGGGTGCCTCTTAAAGAGGTGTGCAGGATGTCAGAGCAAAATACAGGGTGACACTTAACGAGGTGTACAGTATGTTAGATTCAATTCAAATACAGGGTGACCCTTAAAGAGGTTTGCAATATATCAGATTCAAATAATGGGTGACCCTTAAAGAGTTGTAAAAGTTGTCAGACTCAAATACAGGGTGACCCTTAAAGAGGTGCCCGCGCGGGAAGTCTAAGTTAATGGGTAATGGAGTCTGTTTAAAGAGTACTGGGGCATCGAGCGAAGCGAGAAGCCCTCCTGAGCCTTTCTAACATGTGTAGCATTTGTAGCATGCGTCATTTGAAATGATATAAAGTCTTGTCTCTCAGACTGACTCTACCTTTTTTAAAATTATTTTTTATTAAGCTGTGATATGATGTAAGAGTGTACCATACCATACGATTATCAATGATCTCCTGGAGTTGACCCCCCTGGCCCGGAGACTGGGTGTCTGTGACGTCTTCATCATCACTTCACTAGGACGCACATGTCGCCCACGGCCGTTCACTAGAAAGGCCTGCATTTGGCCTCCCTAAAGGCCACACGGTAAGAAACAAGATGTTCGGGAAAGAACATATAGCCTACTTTCTCCGAAATGTATGGGTATAGTTATAACTCTCTGTCCTTATCATCTCCTAATTTCTTCCTATTTGAAGTGCAAATTGGCACACAGGATTTGAACAGTGGCGTTCAAACCATAGTTTATAATTTACCCCAGCATTTTGCAATTTCATCAGCAAACACTCCAAACACCGACTACTTACAATAATTGAAACTTCGTTGCTCTAATAAGGCCCATCTACAATGCGCAGTCGGCAGTCCGTAGTTGGTAGTCCTCGGTCGGCAGTCGCGATCGACTCCGTGTATACTATAGGCACCATACACAACATGAAGTTGCAGTTGGTAGCTGGCAGTTGGCAGTCGAGAATTTTATCCTTGACTGCCAACTACCCGACTGCAGCAATGTAATAGCCAATCAGAGCAGATCAGAAACTGACGTCACGTTGTTGTTCTGTGTCGTGTACGAATGATATAGAACTAAGTGAAGTAACTTCGCAACCCGTTAATTTATAGGCTAATCTTAAATACACGGTATAACAAAATAATCCATCTCCAAATCATCCATATTGCAAGTTTTGAGATTATCAACAACGCCTCTGTGCACAAGGAATAAACGAATGTTACTGTCTTATTACTCCTAGCAGTCGTTAAGACTGGGTTCACTAACTGGCCGGTATAGAGCGCTGCTCGAATCTATAGTTTCTGCATAGTACAACTGAAGGCTGGAAGATGTCACTCCAGTGGAGAATGTCGTTTTTTTAAATATATAATTTCCATTGCAAAAAGCACCATATAAAGCTTTATTTTATAACGTCTCAGTACTCAAGAAACAATAAATATAAAAACTAGTCGTGATATCTAGTTGTGAAATATCGAACAATATAATCCTAACAGAGCGAGTGCATTCTAGCGGCCAGAAGAAGAAACTTTTCAATAAAATCTGTTACCTTTTTGTCAGCTAGATGTCTCGATTAAATCTGCTGGCGAATTATGTTTTAATTAAGTATATGTTTTGCACCGTAATATGCACAATATAACGCTTAATTTTAAAACGTCTGAGTCATTACAAAGCAACAAATATGTAAAATGTCAAGCAAAAAACATATCTCTGATGGGGTTTGAACCATAGGCATATGAATGACAGACTAACGCTGTACCACTGAGCCATTTGTGCCAACGAACATTGATCCATATAAAATGACTTACATAGAACTTGTTAGCAAATAATGATTTATACTAAACGATTTCATCACTGAAGTATATTATTTATATATAAAGCATTTCATACAAAGTTTATTTATTTTGTTTCAGTACGCTATATTGCATGGAATACTCAAATTAGTGAAATATAAGTCAGGCACAAGATATCCGCTGCCATCTTGTCTTATTAATGAATCAGCTGAGCTTTTTAAAATCACGTCTGCACTATAGTATTACAAAATAAACTTTTAATTTCGTACGTGCCTCTTCCTTTAGAACAGTTAAAACGATTCTCGGCTCGATAATCGGAACTGGTGGGTCCCATGATATGGATTATAAAGTTTGCATAATTCGCACGGCCGCCATCCTGAAATGGTATGGCGGACGACCTTGTAGTTTGGTCACAAGACGCATCCTATACGAAGGTATGTTGTTACCAAATTTGGTAGAGATTGGATGATTTGGTTAGTCGTTATTTGATTTTACGTTTTGAACGTTTGAGTGGCCGCCATTCAGTTTTAGTAAAGATGGCGGCGATATAAAACATGACACTGAGGTGTCCTTTGCTAGTGCTACCTTTGTACCAAATTTCGTTCAATTCGCATTCACCGTGTTCGAATTGATAGGGGGGGACAGACATTCAGAGTACACACACTCACACACACACACACAGACTCACACACACACATACACACACACAGACTCACACACACACATACACACACACAGACAGACACACTTTTTTCGCCCTGTGTTGATCTCATAAGTCTACTTTCATTTTTTGCAAAAATCGAAAGTAGGCTAAAAATAAGAATCTTCAAATAATTCAAATATTTGAGTGGTTTGATTTACTGTATTTTAAGGAAAGAGACAATTTCATACGTTCTCACTGAAGATAGCATAGATGGTACAGTAATTTATTTATCGTGTGGCCTTTAGTGCCGGGAGTGTCCGAGGACATGTTCGGATCTCCAGAGGCATTAGCTGCTTCAAGCGGACACCCATAGGGTGTGCTACAAGCTCCGTTCAATTTCAAGTAGTTTCAACTTTCACTACCACTGATACCTAGTGGTGAATGTTAGAATTTTGATAGAGCGTTCCAACGAAATCAAACCTAGAAATGTAGCTTCACACAAGTTTAGTCTGTGGAAGGATCTTTTACATGCCATAAATCTATGACATGGGAACGCCAGCTTTACTTCTCCTCCGAAGGGAGGCATACTGAAGGATTTTAACGTTCTTAAAAAATCCGACGACTTGGGCCAGGTTTGAACCCGCTATCTTGGGCACAGCAGTTCAGCATGCTACCAACTACGCCACCTAAGCCGCTTGGTGCAGTAATATGAACCTGCTTAAATTTCCCAGTGTACAGATACTGTAAGGTACAAAGATCAAACTCAAAATTCTACGCAGGCTACATGCAAATTTGGTAAACATAGGTCTCTTAGTTTTACAGTGAAACCTCTCTAAAAGACCACCCCCATTAAAAGACCACCCCTCTTAAAAACCGATTTTTCTTGGAACCTATTTAAAACCCCATAAGGTCAATGTATTTGTTACCTCTATTTAAGGACCACCCCTCTCCCCGGCCAAAGACCACTTCTCGTCTGCCGTCCCATTGGAGTGGGGTAGGGCTGTTACTTTTAATCGATTAATTTCAGATTTCGATTAATCGATTAATCGAAACCGAATAATCGATTAATTATCGTAAATAACGATTAATCGATTAATCAATTAGTCGATTAATCGATTAATCGTTTTTTAGAAAAATCGGTTATTCGAATAATCGATTAATCGATTAATCGGTTTTTGATTTGTTTTGCCGATTAATCAATGTATTTCGCATTTTTAACTACGCTCTCACAGAATCAACCAACTTTGACACAACTTGGTTTCTTAATGCAATCACTCGACATGGTTAGCCGGGGCAGTCCCATGATGGATGATGTTTTTGATTCTTTTAGGGGCTTTGCAACATCATGGTCACGTATCCCCGCGTACTGGGGTGTGATTAAGACTTGTCTGATAACATGTGTCACTGCGATGTCTGTACCAGTGTGTGTATTTGTAATTCAGGTAGAATATGGGTAGGAACCGACCGTGGCCTTGAATTAGGTACCATCCCGGCATTTGCCTGGAGTAGAAATGAAAAACCATGGAAAATCATTTCCAGGATGACTGAGGTAAGAATCAAACCCTCCTCTTGTCAGTTTTGCCTCACGAGGCTGAGTGTACACGTTCCAGCCCCCACACCAGAATTAAATTTCTTGGCAAAGCCGGGAATCGAACCCAAACCTCTGTGGAGACAGCTAAGAATGCTAGCCTCTGCTCAACGCATGCTTTGAGGTTTCATTTAACTTCACTCCAAGGATTACCGTGTTGGAAGCCCTTTTTCAGGCTTGCCTTAGAAATCAAAATTTGTTCGCTAATCCTGAAAAAATACTATATGATGTTAATAATAGTACATTATGCAACGAGCCTTTAATGGCTATAATTAAGACACGAGTATTTTTTATAAAACGAGCGTATGCGAGTTTTATAATTTCCATACGAGTGTCTTAATTACCATTATAGGCGAGTTGCATACGACTGTTTATGTTCGACGATAATTATAACTTTATTATATGTTTTAACATAAATATTCATAAATATCTGTTGAGAGTCAGCTACTGGAATTTTGTGATCGCAGAGCGAGCGTTGGGTGTTATATCTTTGTCTTTCAAGAGCTTTGAACGACCGACGCATGCGCTCTGTGGGCTTGCAATGCCATATGCAGCCATATGTTTACATCAGCCGTCCCTCAGTAATATTGTCACCGCAGTCATTTGAAGACAATGCGCTGTGTAGAAATTAGTGTTGGTGATTTTAAGTTACAGTGCTATTTCTTGTCTCATATTCGCCAGTTTATTTACGTGAACATATGGACGGTGGGTATTCCATGTCGGTAATTTATTATAGTTCGATGTTGTGTTTATGTCCGACATGTTGGATTTTGAGCGCATGCGCGAAGTTATCGTTACCTAATTGGTCAATGAACGAGCTCTGATTGGCTGGAGAAACTGTATCATAATGGAAAACAGTGTTATAATGACCATCATTATGATACAGTTATCTGACACATAATAGTGAGGGTCGAACATAAATACACTTGGATAACTAGTTTCGATCGTCAAGTGATCATCATCAGATCATTTACACGTAGGCTATTAAATCTACTGTATATGGAGTAGTATGGAATGATAATTACAATATAATTATACACTTATTTATTTGCAGTAGCAATTGAACTACCAAACTAAAGACATGTGCTTTTTGTTGAGATACTGATAGTTATTAAATGGTGCACTTCGCAGTTTGAGCGATGTGTGGTCCGTTTTTGTGCACAGCGTGAGGACGATTATGCTGACACAATAACCTGACCATTTAATAACAATCACATAATGGCACTAAGCAAGCAAACTTGAAGATCAATCACAACTACGTATCAGTATCTCAACAAAAATAACATATCTTTACTATTTGTGCTAGATTAAATACTACTGCAACTAAAAAAGTGTATGTATTGTAAATATCATAACCCATACTTGTCGACACCGATTAATAGCCGAAGTGTAAAGATCTGATGATCGCTTGACGATGGAAACTGGTCATCTAATTGTATTTATTAATCTCATGTAAAAAGTCCTTGACCGTCCGAAAAACATTAAATTTCGACTCCAAAGATACAAATGTGACGTCTTACGAACGAAGGTATGTCTAAAGTCAACACTTAGGCAAGTTCGATAAAAACTCAATGATCTCATGGTAGGGCAGTTATAAAAAGCGCGGTAAAAATAGGAAATCTTGTAGATGTAGCGTAAATATTGCAATCAATGCAAAAGACGAGCTGGACGTCTATCTTGGGAATTCGCCGCCTGACTTGCATACTCACCCTTTTTCACAGGTGGAAAATGAATAAACAATATATCTAAGGCCCGCTAAACTAGCGACAAAATACTTGATATTCCCCGCTGGAAACATTGTGACTGCAAAGCGGAGCTGCCTCGTCCCAGAATATGAGTACTTGCTAGTATTTTTGCACCAAAACAGACCGTCTATTTATATTGTCACATTTATTTTTAAATAATGCATCTTGTTTGTGAACTGTTGAAGCCATTGTTTCAGTGTTGCCTATACAAAAACTGTTAGTTGTAACTCTTCAGTCGGTCAACATGAATTTGTCCATTGACTGTGCGGGGTGCAATGTATATATAATATGAGTAATAAGTAAATGAACTCCTTGAAAAATTACACGTATTAGTTATGATCACAATGACCCCGGCGGGAGTAGGCAGACTAAAGCGTAACAACTGTACGACCAAGGCTCCGCTGAGATATGTAAACTTATGCATAATAGAATTCAAGTGCATGCTCTAATTATATTTTATTTATTATATTGTGTTATTTTTATTTGCATACACGATCATAATACTCATAAATAATTCACAACCCCTTATTAAACAAAGTAAACTTATACAATGCTCAAAAAAGGTCTCGCATATTGTGATTCAGTAACTTGTTTATTTTGCTATGTGTATGTTATCATATTATACACAATATAGGGTACATACTAAGAAAAGCCACACACAATCTGCTTTGCAAAAGAGACAGAAACACACGACGAATAACAAAAGTGATAATGTGGGACTGAGCACACAACCGTCCTTTTCATGTTGGGGCATATCAATACCATGTATGGCCACCACGACCTCTAATCCATGCTTGCAGATAACGAGGCATACTGAGCACCAACGAATACAACGTGGTTTGGGGCAGATTCCCCCACTCTTGGAAAGCAGCTTCAATCAGTTGCTCTTTGTTTGTTGCAGGATTGGGTCGGTGCGAAATTGCCCTCTTGGGCTCTTTCCAGGCATGTTCATTACAGTTCATGTCCGCAGAATAGGTAGGCCACTCCATTCTCTGTATGACATGCATCAGAAGGAACTGTTTGACCACCCTAGCTCGATGGGCACGAGCATTATAGTCCACTAGTGTAAAACCCTCACCCATTGTGGCAGCAAATCCTGTAACGACAGTTTCAAGGATGTTGTCTGTATACACCAGACCAGTCATGTTACCGAGGATAGGAATTAGAGGCGTACGTCAACCGAACATGATTCCACCCCAAAACATGACTGAACCTCATTGCTGTTGGTGGCTTTCCTGGATGAAGGGCTCGTGAAATCTCTTACCCACTCGGAGCATTCGAGTGTGGCGACGTAATAGTGATAGTGATTGTAATAGCGATCATAACTAACACATGTAATGTTCCTAGGAGTGTTGTTTACTTATAATTCATATAGTTGATGCATTGGACTCCGCCCAGTCTTTGGGCAAGTTCAAGTTGACCGCCTGAAGAGTTACAACCTACAGGTCTTTGTGGAAATTAGGCTAAACCAGAATAAAACAAAAATGTTCCTGTCCTAAATTGTAAACAGCCTTTCCAACAAAAATTGAACAAGATTCAAAAGCATTGCTGAAAACTCCTCGTTTTGTTTTCCTGAAACCCTTCCCAATTTTATTGATCTTTGTCCTTCCACGGTCACTGACTCTTATTTGGTTATTGTTAACATAAATAAGGAAGGACACGTATCTTTACGCAAAATTTAACTTTTATAGATTTCTATACATCATTCCGAAAATAAGCCTAACTCAACTTAAGCGATGACTTCTCATTCAAACCATTTTCAAAACTTATTTTCTTATCTCGTGTCTACTATCAGTTAATCGATTTTTCGGTTAATCGATTATTCGATTAATCGATTATTCGGTTAATCGATTAATCGGTTTTAAGGAGCTTCGACTAATCGATTAATCGTTTCCGATTAATTTCAAATTAATCGATTAATCGATTATTAATCGATTAATTGAAAATCGATTATTACCAGCTCTAGAGTGGGGATGAGGGTGATGATGTTGGCACAGAACTGCATCAGCATACAATGTCATTAGAAAAAGTGTTATGTAACGTATTAAAAAAATACACCGGCCGCGGCGGCCGAGATTGCTGACGCGCTACCTCGTACCTCGCTAAAATCGGGAGAGCGTGGGTTCAAATCCCATCTCGGCCGTCCTGAAAAGAAAAGTACATGGCCATTGGCTGCATTAATAAAATTAATTTAAAAAATACAAAAAATGGCTCTCCTAGAAGATTGTTCGAACCTAGAACAAATTAATGGACTTTCGAACTCGCTCAGAGATATTATAGAAAGTGAAATTGTAAAAAAAAAGATGTGATAATCTGAAACACAGATCAATTTGTGTTTTTTTAATGACAGAGCTCAGAAAATAACTAATTGTAATTAATTTTTACTAAATGTGAACCAATGCAGATAAATTGTAATCAAGTATGTGTTCCAACTGTACTTTATTAATAATGCAGTATAAAATTCTTTTTAATGCCTACCTCTATTAAGAGACCAGTTATCCATGGAACCGTCACAGGTCTCTTAATAGAGGTTTCACTGTATTTATATTCCTGTGAGAATTTGCCATCTCCAGCAATTTCAAACAATCCTTTCGTATTGCCACCATAACACTTCATAGGCCACTTTCACATTAAATGTCATTTTGAACACACACACCCTATTGTCTACACAAATATTCCGCCACTGCTGTATAGAGAAACGTGAAGGTTTGGGCAGGGATAGAATCCGTGAAGTCGGCTGCCTCACCGAACTATTTTCCTAGCTCCGTATTTTGTGCGGAGCGCACTGCGCACTGCGCACCTCTCTCCGCACATCCCAATGCGCTGCGCGGTAGTGTTTTCCTAGCTCAGCAATGCGCTGCGTCTATTTCAAGTTTTCATTTGTTTGAGAAGTGAGTGAATACGAGATCTCGTCCTCTGAGCAAGAAAAAATAGCGTTATTGATGTTATTAGAAGAGGAACAAGAGATCGAAGATGAAATTCCATGTACACATCTAGAGAGCAAGAAGGAGTGTTTAAACTTTTAATCCACAGACATTTGCTCGACTACGAAGTGAAGTGCAAATCTTACTTCAGAGTTGCTAGGTGTCAGTTTGAATACTTGCTTTGTTTGCTAGAAAATGATCTTGCAAGCGAGTCCTGCAACAGGATTAGAAGACTGATATCAGCGGCGGAGAAGCTGGCGTTTACATTGAGGTCAGTTTGTAGAATTTATTTATTGGAAAATTTAAACAAGGTAATTTATTAGGCCTACGTCTAATCAATTAACTAAATTTGTCTAATTAAATTAAATTAATGTATCTTTCTATGAAAAATAGTTAATATAGAGAATCATTCTAGAAAACATTTCTTTATTTAATAACAAGTAGTTCCGTGAAGAACTATACAGCCTATTTTCATATATCCTACTCATGTTATTTGCCTCTATCTACATACAAAATTTCAGTTTAATTGCTGTAACAGATTCGTAGATATTGAGAACCGTCTAAATATTTCAGATGGTCGCCAGGTTGGATTTTTATTTTTGTAATATTACATTAAGATTATTGTGTACGTGTGGTATACAAACTTCAATCGCTTGATTAGAACACAAGAAGTAAAAACGAGATTTTAAAATTACGCACAGCAGCCATCTTGTGATTATGCAAACAATTGAAATAAATTAGATGCCAGTGGATCAACATTTGTATAAGCATTTAACGTGCAACGTTTCACGGCACTCGGATAGTTAATTCGCGAGAAACGTCCATTTAAATATTTATACTTCGCGTCGCCGCCATGTTGGATTTGTGCTCACCAGGTTACATAAGTCCTATAGGTTAACATATTTTCATAGTCTCTATGAACATTAAAAAATTCAGTTTGGTTGCTGTAAAAGATTCATAGATATTGAGAACCGTCTAAATATTTCGGAAGCTCGCCATTTAGGATTGTTATATGTATAGGCCATAGAGTTATGTACCACTCAAGGACAATTATTGCCTAGGTTCATTATTCAAACTTTCACTTCGATCGCATCATTACGACACAAGAAATAAAAACTTATTTTTAAAATTTCGCACAGCCGCCATCTTGAGGTTATGTGAACAATTGAATTAAATTAGATGGCAGTGCATTATAAGCTGCAGAACCACTTACTGTACCACATTTCACGGCGCTCAGAGAGTAAAATCACGAGAAAAGTCTATTAAAATATTTCAAATTCGCTTGGTCGCCATGTTCGTTTTGTACTTTACAGGTTTATGAAATATACATAGGTAAACTTGTATCAGTACCCTTTATCACCGTACAAAATTGCAGGGTGATATCTGTAATAGTTTCGGAGATATAGAATGTCAGTGAAATATTTCGCACAGCCGCCATTTTGAGGTTATGTAAACAATTGAACTAAATTAGACTTCAGTGCATTACAATGTGTATAAACAATTGCTGTACCAAGTTGCATTACGTTTGGATAGTTAAATCGCGAGAAAAGTCTATTTAAAAGTCTCAAATTCGCTTGGCCGCCATGTTGGTTCTATAGTCACCAGGTTTTTGAAAGTCTCATAGGTGAACTTCTAGTAGTGCCCTTTATCACAGCACACAATTTCAGGGCGATATCGGTAATAGTTTCGGGGGTATTGAATGCTAGTGAAACATTTCGCACAGCCGCCATGTTGGATTGGTGAGACGTAACAAAATTTGAAGGGCACGGTCGAGGTTGCCGGGAATAGCGCTATGAACTTACCGAGTTTCATTGAAATCGCTCCAGCCGTTTAGATTTTATTGGGGGGGGGGACACACACACACCTCACACACACACACACACACACGGACAAAAGGTGATCTCATAAGCCTATTTTTTCAAAATTGAAAATAGGCTAAAAATCGATAGTAAAAATTAAAAAAAATATAAAATGAGTAAAAAATGGAGTTTCTTTGGACCAAGTTAAGCTGAACTTAACTTAGAACTACTGTACACACTCAATTAGTTCTTTTTGAATTTTGTGGCAAAGAAAGAAATCAACAGTAAGCAAATAGGCTACTCGTCTGTTGCGTAGCACGGTCCGCACTTGACTGCTCTTAAACGAGTCGTCCAGTTGCGCAGAGCGCACTGCGCACCGCGGAGGGGTGTAGGAAAACGATGCCATCTGATTCCGTGTTGTTGAGTAGGCTCCGCACTGCGGACTGCGCATTGCGCAGTGCGCTCCGCACTAAATGAGGAGCTAGGAAAACCCAGCTTAAGAACCAATATTGTATTCATGACACAGGGAGATATTTATTATTCCCATCGAACGTTATCTGCCATCGAATATGTTGTTGTTTCGTATATAATCGTGTTCTTTTAGCCTCGTATTGGACAAGTGTGAATAACCTGTATTATTGTGATGGCTGTATGTATTTGTAATTCCGGAGAAGATTGGAAATGAGGTGGCCGTGGACTAAAGTGAGGAACAAGTGTGGTATACCACGGCAAATAACTTCCAGTTTAGGTTGGCTGAAGTAGAATTCGAACCTCTTATTACTTTCGCCTCACGAGGCTGAGTGTACCCCATTTGTTGTTGTTGATTAATTTAAGGGCTTTGCCACACCGTGATCATGTATCCGCGTGTACTTGGGTATCTATGAGTGTGGAATTTCTGTGATAACCTCTGTTATTGTGATGGCTGTGTGTATTTGTAATTCGGGAGAGGATTGGGAAGGAGGCGGCCGTGGCCTTAAGTTAGGAACCATCCTAGCAGTCATCTGGAGGAGAGAGTGTACCCCGTTCCAGCCCTCAGACCAGAATTAATTTTCTTGGCAGAGCCAGGAATTAAACCCAGGCCTGCGCAGTGACACCATGATGATATGATAATATGATTAATGCTAATGCACGTGTATTTCTACTCCCTTATTTTTCTCGGAACACCTTTCTTGACCGTCACCTGTGAGGGCTGGGTTCGATTCCCAGCTCTACCAAGAAATTTAATTCTGGGTCTGATGGCTGGAACGGGGTACACTCAGCCTCGTGAGACAAAACTGAGAAGAGGTGGTTTCGATTCCCACCTCAGCCATCCTGGAAGTACAGTGGAACTTGGATAATTCGAACCTCAAGGAACCAGTAAAAAAAATCGAATTATCCAAAATTTCGAATTATGAAAGTTCTATGAAATGGGTAGAGAAAATATATTGTATTACGTTTACATAATGATTTACGTTCAACAAAGCAGATTAACAGACAACGGTACTTTATAAAGACTGTATAGTGAATAACCTCAAAAGTTTCAAATGAAAAATAACACCAAAATGTACTATTCACCTATTTAACGACAGTAGTAATCCAGCAATCTAGTTAAGTCTTACAGAAATCTACTGCTTTTCAAAATAGTTTGAGATTTTTACCTGTTTTCTACAACTAAGTCTCTCAGCCATCACAAAAGAATCTAACAAATTTAAGGAATGGAAAACAGAACTACTTAGGTCATTTCTACTTTAAACAAACCGCATAACTTCTGTGATGTGGTTTGTTTCTTGGGGCTGCACTCGGAACAGATTTTTCGGGAATTGTCCCAACTGTTTGGCTTCCGATCGGCTTTTTACACTTAAAACTTCGAATTACCAAAATATAATTCGAATCATCCACAATTTTTTAGCATTGATTGTAAATAAAATGCTAGGGACCATGAGAAAAATTCGAATTAAAGAAGATTTCGAATTATGGAAGTTCGAATTAGCCACGATCCACTGTAGTTTTCCGTGGTTTCCCACTTCTACTCCAGGCAAATACAGGGATGGCTCCTAACTACAGGCAACGGCCACCTCCTTCCCAATCCTTACCTTTTCATTATTTAGTAGCTAACACTCTTGACTGTCACCGGTGAGGACTGGGTTCGATTCCCAGCGCTGTCAAGAAATGTAAATTCTGTCAGAGGGCTGGAACAGAGTATACTCAGCTTGTAAAGGCAGAGCTGACAGGAAGAGGGCTTGATCCCCATCGCATCCTATAAGTGCCTTTTAGCCTATTATCAAGTCTTGGTTTCAGACTCATGGATTTTTGCAACATTTTATATCCTGTATCAAGTGGAGTCCTTCATCCTGAGTGCTAAGAACCGGCAAGTCAGCTCTAAGCTAGTGAAGGGCACTTTAAGTCTCTACACTTCACAAGAATCAAGCCTAATCTCAATGATCTGTGTTCTTTAGAACAGATCAAATCTTAAAACTTTCTTTAAAGTATTGGTTACAGTGGCGGCCAGTAATAAGGTTGTAGTGTTGCACAACGACCAGATCAATTCAAGAAAAACCGACAGTAGTGGCTACGCGGACTAAAGCGCAGCGTTAGGTCATGGGGCCAAGCTCTCTGCTGACTCGGTAGACGCGTGGGTTCGAGCCCCACCGTCGGCCTCCTTGAAATGGTTTTCCGTGGTTTCCCCATTTTCAACACCAGGCAAATGCTGGGACGGTACCTTCTGACAGGCCACGGCCGCTTCCTTCCACATCCTTGCCCAGTTTCATTGTTCTTCATCTTCATCCATTCCATCTCTCAACCCGACGCGCAGGTCGCCCACGGGCGTCGACTAGAAAGACCTGCACTCGGCCTCTCCGGAGGTCACACGACAAAAAAAAAAGAAATTCAAGAAAAACAATTAATACCGTAATTATTAATATTTATCGTAAGGCTTTTAGTTCCGGGAGTGTCCGAGGACATGTTCGGCTCTCCAGAGGCTGTAGCTGCTTCAAGCGGACACCACTAGGATGAGCTACAAGTTCCGTTCAATTTCAAGTAGTTCCAACTTTCGCTACCAGATATCAATGATACCTAGTGGTGAACGTTGGAACTTTTATAGAGTGTTACAACGAAATCTAACCTAGAAATTTAGCTCCACACAAGTTAAGTCTGTGCAAGGATCTTTTATATGCCATAAATCTATGACATGGGACCGCCGGCTTTACTTCCCCTCCGAAGGAAGGCATACTGAAGGATTTTAATGCTCTTAAAAAATCCGACGACTTCGGCCGGGTTTGAACCCGCTATCTTGGGCACAGCAGTTCAGCATGCTACCAAATACGCCACCGAATAATATTTTAAGTAATAAAAGCTGTACGTTTTCTTTTATAAGTATTGGAATTCTAAATGTTGTTCTTTAATAATTCAGGAGATCTTATAGTAAGTTACTGTGAACTGTCTGAGAAAGTGAAGCGAGCCAACCATCTAGGAGCGTTCGTCTGATTTGTCGTTCCCAGTCCCAAGCACCGACCAGATCTCAATAGTGAAGGGTATGGCAGAGTGAGTCCCATCCCAACAGTAAACTCGGCTGGTCGTTGCCTACTGATTACAACAAGGGAGCCAAGGCGCGTACTTGTGACACTCGCGGTTCTCTCTCGCCCTCGTATATATAACTTACTGTACGTTGTTTTGTTCTCGTGAAGGTTTTAATGTAGACAAACTTATAACCCATTTAATCCGATGGCAATATGATGTTCTCAGAAATGCGGCATTCGTGTACATCCGTTTTACAGCGTACTTGAATACCGTTACAATGGACAAGAACAGCAAAGATGAGGCGGGAGTGGAAAGACCTAGGGAAATTCGCATGCAGTGACCAATAAAACAATGCATCAATTAGAAAGACAAAGCCTCCGTGGCTTAGGCGGCAGCACGCCGGCCTCTCACCGCTGGGCCCGTGGTTCAAATCCCGGTCACTCCATATGAGATCTGTGCTGGACAAAACGGAGACAGACAGGTTTTTCTCCGGGTACTCCGGTTTTCCCTGTCAAAATTTCATTCCAGCAACACTCTCCACTATCATTTCATTTCATCTGTCATTCATTTAATCATTGCCCCAGAGGAGTGCGTCAGGCCTCGGCAGCCGGCACAGTTCATATCCTTGCCGCTAGTTGGGGGCTTCATTCATTCCATTCCTGACCCGGTCGGAGACTGGAAGCAGGCTGTGGATTTTCATTCAATTAGAAAGACACCGTTCGGTGCACATGTAGCAAAAATGGTACATATGTCCGGTATGCAATAAAGGCTTCTCACAGAGCAGTGACAACAAGAAGCACAGCGTTGTTCATACTGGAGTGATGGAATACACTTGTAGCACTTGTGAGAAGTCATTTGCACGTCGAACAGAGCTCATGGAACATTTTGTCGTTCACTCAGGAGAGAGACCGCATGTTTGTTGTACCCAAAGCGATTCATCTCGCGCTCTAATTTGAGGAAACATCATCGTGTTCACTTGGGGAAAAAATAACCTTACTGCATCACCGGTTACAAGGAATACAAAAGGTTCGACTATATTGTGAAACACATGTTAATTCGTTCCGGGACCACATGTGCACAACATAGTGAATGATTTGTGGGATGTTAAAGAAAGTGTATAGGTATCTGCATCCAAACTAGATGAAAAAAATTCCACCAATAATATTTTGTATTGCATTTTAAAATACCCTTCTATTTGAAACGGTTCAATATAGATTTTACTGAAGTGTGCAGACTTGGCAGTTTCTGACATTGCTCAAGTGCTTAGACAGGGTAAGCTGTGTGTTTAGTGGCAATGGAAAGCTCCCAGATATTGGTTGATGGCTATTATGCTTTTCGTAATACTAATGGATATTTGAGGCCTTGATATCGCCAGACTCAATGAACGAATATGTTTCTATATAACAGATTATTGTAGCGAATGTTATACCAGCGCAATATAATTTACTTAATCTTTAATCAGCTACACATCTATATAGAAGGCCCAATCAGAAAGAATGACCCCGAATGCTACTCAGGACTTGCTCACCTGATGAGTTAAAACTGAGCAATTCCCTGCAAAGCAGGAGGCCATAGCCCTTATGAGATTTGTAAGGCTATTTATTATTATTATTATTATTATTATTATTATTATTATTACAGTTTTCCTCTGATATCAAGCAGTCATTTACTCTACCCCCTGCCCCCTTAATGACAATAGTGCAACACCCAGAACAATTATTTGCCAGTCGCCACTGATAGATTATCTTCGCATACTTACTGCACATACCTTCTGCGCATACTAACTGCGCATACCTACTGCGCACCCATACTACTAAGAATTCCTACTGCAGATAATTTCTGCGTATACTTACTCCGCATACTTACTACGCATACCTACTGCGCAAACCCACTACGCACCAATACTACTGCGCATTCCAACTGCGCATAGTTACTGCACATACCTACTGCACTTTCCTCCTGCGCATACTAAGTGCTCATACTTACTGCGCATACCCACTACGCACCCATACTTCTTCACATAAGTACTGCGCATGCCTTTCTGTGCTTGCCCACAACGCACCCATACTACTGCGCATACATACTTCGCATTCCCACTGCGCACCCATACAACTTCGCATACATATTGCGCATACTTACGCTGCATACCTAAAGCCCATACCTATTACGCATAGTAACTGCGCATACCTGCTGCACATACTAACTTCGCATTTTAGTGCGCATACCTGCTGCACATGCTAACTTCGCACACACACTGCGCTACCTTCTCCGCATACTTACTATGCATACCTAATGCGTTCCCATTCTACTGCTCATACCCACTACGCATACCAAGTGCACTTACCCACTGTGCACCCATATTTATGTGCATACCCACTGCGCATACCCACTGCGCACCCATGTTGTTGTTTGAGCCTTCAGTCTATTGACTGGATTTATGCAGGCCTCCACGCCTCTCTGACCTGAGCTAATCGTTTCATCTCAACATAGCTACCACACCCTACATCCGAGGCAATCTGTTTAACATATTCTAACCTTGGTCTACCTCTACAATTCTTTTCCTCGACCCTTCCTTCCAAAACTTTGTTTTGCTATTCCTGGGTGTCTTAGTATGAGTCCTACCAACCTATCTCTTCTCTTCATTAGCAGTCGCCAGAAACATCTCTCCTCCCCCACTCGTCTTAATACCTCTTCATTTGTTACCCTATCTACCCAACTGATCTTCATCATTCTCCTGTAACACCACATTTCAAACGCTTCAATTCTCCTCTTTTCTGCTGCACCAATAATCTAAGTTTTACTTCCCTAGAGTGCCACGGTTCAGACAAAGGCTTTCAAAAAATGACTTCCTAATACCTAAACATATATCCGATGTCAACAGAATCCCTTTTTGTAGAAATGCTTTCCTTTTTATATCCTCTTTGCTTCGTCTATCACTGGTTATTTTGATTCCTAAGTAATAGAAGTCTCCTACTTCCTTTAGCTTTTTCACCTGCTAATCTAATGTCCATAGAGGTTTCTCATTTATTTTGGCTGCATTCCAATATTTTTGTTTTACATTTATTAATTTTCATCATGAATTCTTTCCTCAAAACGGTGTCCATACCATTCAAAAGCTCATTCAAATCCTCAGGCATGTCGGCAAAAGTGACGATGTCATCAGAAATTCTCAGAGTTGAATTATTTCTCCTTGATCTTCACTCCCACTTTAATTTTTTCTCCAATTTCCTTCATTGCTTGCTCAATATAAAGATGGAAAAGTATGGGTATTAGTTGCAGCCTTGCCTTACACCTTTCTGAATACCAGCTTCTCTCTCATGTCCTTTAGCTCGAATGACTGCTGTCTGGTTTCTGTATAGATTGTAGATCAACCTCCTATCCCTGTACTTTATTCAATCGTTTTCAAAATGTCAAACAATTTAGCCCAATCAACGCTATCAAAAGCCTTTTCTAAGTCTACAAAGGCGGCTTCGGTGGCGTAGTCGGTAACATGCTGAGTTTCTATGCCCAAGATAGCGGGTTCAAACCCGGCCGAAGCCGTCGGATTTTTAAGAGCGTTAAAAATCTCTCAGTATGCCTTCCTTAGGAGGGGAAGTAAAGCCGGCGGTCCCATGTCATAGATTTATGGCATGTTAAAGAACCATCCACTAATTACACCTGTGTGAAGCTAAATTGGATAGGGTAAGAATGTAAACAATGCTCTTAGGTTTCTACGTTCGTTGCCAAGAGCTGACTGCGGTGGCGTCTAGTAGCTAAGTTCTGAACTTAGCCTAGTAGTCGTTGACGGTGGCGCTTGGCGGCATAAGTAGGAACTATTTGAAAAATTCTAAGTTGCAGTACTTAAATTAAAAGACAGATAACACACACTAATACAGTCATCACAATTAACACCGGTTATCAGACATATTCTACACACAGCCAAAGTACACGGGGCTAGATGACCGCGTTGTCGCAGTCCCTAAACTTAAGAACCAACCAACCAAACAACCAACCAACCAACTAAGTCTACAAATGCCACGAACTGGACATTCCTATTGCTCACCCATACTGCTCATTCCTACTGAGCATACCTACTGCACATACCTTATGGGCATACTTACTACGGATACCTGCTGCGCATGCCTACTGAGCATACCGCGTAAGTTATACTTACTCTTCTTACCTACTGCGCATTCCTTCGGCGCAAAGTAACTGCACAAACATACTGTGCACACCCATACTATTGCGCATTCCAATTGCGAATACCTTCTGCGCATACTTACTCATACGTTCTGCGCATACGTATTGCGCATACCTTCTGCGCATACCTTCTGCGCATACTTACTGTTCATACGTACTGCGCATGCCTACTGGACATACCGACTCCGCACCCATACTACTTCGTATTCCTACTGAGCATACTTAGTGCGCATACCTACTTCGCGTACCTTTTACGCATACCTACCGCGCAAACCTATTGCGCATACCTTCTGAGCAAACTTTCGTCATACGTACTGCGCATACAAACAGCGAATACCTACTGGGCATTCTCATTGCACACCCATACTGCTGCGCATACTTACGCGCATAACTTGTGATTTAACATTATCTTACTCTACTCAGCTACTTGTAACGACATGCGAAAGGATCTTTCTTGTTGTTTAAATAAATCACACTGCCTGTGGTCAATGACCTAGTAGTTGATCAATAATTGATAGTGGATAATCGAAAAACAAGATGTTCAGTAAAGAACATATAGCCTACTTTCTCCTAAATGCATGGGTATTGTTATAACTCTTTGTCCTTTTCAAGGAGTATGATTGAATGTTGGTTGTAGTAGCTTGTTGAAATACAACGTGCTATAGGGATATTAAACATGAATATGAGGTGCCCTTTGCTAGTGCTACCTCTGTACCAAATTTCGTTCAATTCGGTTTCGCCGTGTTTGAATTGATAGGGGGAATCGATTTGCACACATACTTGGCCACCATCTCCAAACTATTGGGCTGATGTTCTTGCAGTTTGGTCAGAATATGTTTCCCACATAAAGATATGGTGTTGCAAAATTTGGTAGAGGCTAGATTATTAGGTTGGTCGTAATTACATTTTAGCTTTTAACATTTGGGTGGCCGCGATTACGTTTCCGTCAAGATAGCGGTGATATAAAACATGACACTGAGGTGCCTCTTGCTAGTGCTATCTCTGTACCAAATTTCGTTCATTCGGTTCCACCGTGTTCGAATTAATAGGGGGAATCAATTTTGACATAAAGATGGCCGCCATCCGCAAACTATTAGGCTAATGACCTATTAGATTGGTCAAAGGATGCTCCCTCCATAAAGGTATGTTGTTGCAAAGTTTGGTAGAGATCGAATGGTTATGTTAGTCGTAATTTGATTTAAGCTTTAAACATTTGTGTGGCCGCTATTACGTTTCTGTCAATATGGCGGCGATATTAATCATGACACTGAGATGCCCTTTGCTAGTGCTATCTCTGTACCAAATTTCGTTCCATTCTGTTTCACCGTGTTTGAATTAATAGGGGGAATCGATTCTGACACAAAGATGGCCGCCATCCGCAAACTATTAGGCGAATGACCTATTAGATTGGTCAAAGGATGCTCCCTCCATAAAGGTATGTAGTTGCAAAATTTGGTTGAGATCGGATGATTAGGTTAATCGTAATTTGATTTAAGCTTTGAACATTCGTGTGGCCGCCATTACGTTTCAGTCAAGACGGCGGCGATATAAAACATGACACTGAGGTGCCCTTTTCTAGTGCTACCTCTGTACCAAATTTCGTTCCATTAGGTTCCTCCGCGTTCGAATTAATAGGGGGAATCAATTTTGACATAAAGATGGCCGCCATCCGCAAACTATTAGGCTAATAACCTATTAGATTGGTCAAAGGATGCTCCCTCCAAAAAGGTATGTTGTTGCAAAGTTTGGTAGAGATCGGATGGTTATGTTAGTCGTAATTTAACTTAAGCTTTGAACATTTGTGTGGCCGCCATTACGTTTCTGTCAATATGGCGGCGATATAAAACATGACACTGAGATGCCCTTTGCTAGTGCTACCTCTGTACCAAATTCCGTTCCATTCGGTTTCACCGTGTTTGAATTAATAGGGGGAATTGATTTTCACACAAAGATGGCCGCCATTCGCAAACTATTAGGCTAATGACCTATTCATTTGGTCAAAGGATGCTTCCTCTATAAGGGTATGTTGTTGCAAAATTTGGTAGAGATCGGATGATTAGGTTAGTCGTAATTTGATTTAAGCTTTGAACATTTGTGTGGCCGCCATTACGTTTCCGTCAAGATGGCGGCGATATAAAACATGACACTGAGGTGCCTTTCGTTAGTACTACTTCCGTACCAAATTTTGTTCCATTCGGTTGCACCGTGTTCGAATTAATAGGGGGAATTGATTTTCACTCAAAGATGGCCGCCATCCGTAAACTATTACGCTGATGACCTATTGGTTTGGTCAAAGGATGCTCCCCCCATAAAGGTATGTTGTTGCAAAATTTGGTAGAGATCGGATGATTAGGTTAGTCGTAATTTGATTTAAGCTTTGAACATTTGTGAGGCCGCCATTACGTTTCCGTCAAGATGGCGGCGATATAAAACATGACACTGAGGTGTCCTTTGCTAGTGCTACCTTTGTACCAAATTTCGTTCAATTCGCATTCACCGTGTTCGAATTGATAGGGGGGACAGACATTCAGAGTACACACACTCACACACACACAGACACACACACACACAGACACACACACAGACTCACACACACACATACACACACACAGACAGACACACTTTTTTCGCCCTGTGTTGATCTCATAAGTCTACTTTCATTTTTTGCAAAAATCGAATGTAGGCTAATAACTATTTCAAAAAGCTCACCATCTTACAAGAGCCGCGAATAAACATGCGTACTAAAAACACCATTTCTCTCGGGGAGGGGGGTAGGGGTAGTTTCAAACTTAGGGTGGAATTGACGTGTCATAGGTATAGAGGGGGATGGAGACCTTAAATTTCAGCCCTAGCATAACTTTCTATGGTTATTGGTTCGCGAGAGATTGTACCCGTCTTTATCTGCGGAAAACATATGGTCATCTTCCAGTTAGCTCAGTTTCAGGGGTGTACCGTTCATTCCCACCGTATGACCCATATATTCACCGACAGTAGTGGCTACGCGGGCTAAAGCGCTGCGTTAGGTCAAGGGGCCAAGCTCTCTGCTGACTCGGAAGACGCGTGGGTTCGAGCCCCACCGTCGGCTGTCCTTGAAATGGTTTTCCGTGGTTTCCCATTTTCAACACCAGGCAAATGCTGGGACAGTACCTTCTGACAGGCCACGGCCGCTTCCTTCCACATCCTTGCCCAGTTTCATTCATCTTCATCCATTCCATCTCTCATCCCGACGCGCAGGTCGCCCACGGGCGTCGACTAGAAAGACCTGCACTCGGCCTCTCAGGAGGCTACACGACAAAAAAAAAAAAAAAAAAAAACCCATATATTTATATAAAATGTGAACAATGAGGTTGTACAAGCTATACAAAAATAACAATGTTTACTATAACAAATGCTTCAATCAGTTAAAAACACCCAAACACAAAATATATAAGCCATTAACAATGACGAAAAATTACGATGAACATAGTAAACAATAACCCTTTACTTGTTATATACATCTTGCTTTATAATTTGGATCCCTACTCGATCCATCCGTCAATATCTTATTTCATTTTTATTTTAGTTTTCAAAATATTAACCCTTCCAACACTGGGTATTATTAAATCATCCTTCACTTAGTCTCTACCTGGTCAGGCTTCAATCTAAGGATATTTACTTTACATAAACAATGGCCTCCATTTGGCTCTGAATTCAGGTTACTAAACCTTCTTTTAGGTAGATTTCATTAGAAAGCTAACTATTGCAATGGGTCCCATGTTTCGACTTCCGGAAAATTTCGACATATCTTCGCGTTTCACATCCCCCAGACCCCAAAACCACCGTCAGTTCAAAAGTTTATATATGATTTATGTATGTATATATATGTGTATATCAGTTTCTTGTGGACACAATAACTGCCGTAATTTTGCACCAATCACTTTGAATTTTTTAACGAATATGTATACCTATAAAATCTCGGTCGAGTTCGTTACTGGGCTGAATCGGTCGAAGGGGGTGAAAATGGGGGGCTTTTTTCGAAAAAATGAAATATTGTTATAACTCTCTTAATATGTGAAATATCGAATCCGTTCAACGTTCATACTATGTGTGGGATAAGGCCCAAAAATTTATGTTTGAAGAGTTTTTTTATAGCACCAACCATTGACCAAAGGGGTGGGAAAAAGTGGGTTTTTCGGGAAACATTAATCATATCTCTCTTAATAGGCACAATATAAAAGCCGTACAAAATGGACAATATTCCCCTAATAATTACCTAAAACTTTTGTCTGAAAGAATTTTTGATATGACCCACCATTACGCCAAGGGATGAGAAAAATGATTTCGGAATTATAAGAAAATGCCAAGAGCTATCATAGGTTGCCATGGCAACACTACTAAATTGATGAGGGATAAGCCATCAGACGTTGCCATGACAACGCACTTGCACGAGATCAGATTCAGTATTTCCATCTGACTAAGTGGGAAGCGGCTTCGGTGACGTAACTGGTAGCATGCTGAATGTCTATGCCCAAGGTCGCGGTTTCAAAGCCGGCCGAAGTCGTCGGATTTTCTAAGAGCGCTAAAATCCCTCAGTATGCTTTCCTTTGTAGGGGAAGTTCCAACGTTCGTTGCGAGTTGCTGGTTGGGGTGGCATCTAGTAGCCAAGTTCACAGCTAGGTGTCGTTGACGGTAGTACCTGGTAGCAACATTAGGAACTACTGCTTGAAATTGACCGTCTGAAGTCCTTACCTGAATTAAGACTAATACAGCCATTACAATTCACACCGTTTATCAGACAGATTCCACACTCACCCAAAGTACACGGGGTTAGATGACCGCGTTGTCGCAGCCCCTAAACTGAGGAACCATCCAGAGGAAGATTTCATTAGAAAGCTAACTATTGCAATGGGTACCATGTTTCTACTTCCGGAACATTTCGACATATCTTCGCGTTTCACATCCCCCAGACCCCAAAACCACCGTCAGTTCAAAAGTTTATATATAATTTATGTATGTATATATATATATATATATATATATATATATATATATATATATATATGTATATCAGTTTCTTGTGGACACGATAACTGCCGTAATTTTGCACCAATCACTTTGAATTTTTTACCGAATATGTATACCTATAAAATCTCGGTCGAGTTCGTTACTGGGCTAAATCGGTCGAAGGGGGTGAAAATGGGGGGCTTTTTTTTTCGAAAAAGTGAAATATTGCTATAACTCTCTTAATATGTGAAATATCGAATCCGTTCAACGTTCATACTATGTGTTGGATAAGGCCCAAAAATTTATGTTTGAAGAGTTTTTTTTATAGCACCAACCATTGACCAAAGGGGTGGGAAAAAGTGGTTTTTTCGGGAAACATTAATCATATCTCTCTTAATATGCACAATATCAAAGCCGTACAAAATGGACAATATTCCCCTAATAATTACCTAAAACTTTTGTCTGAAAGAATTTTTGATATGACCCACCATTACGCCAAGGGATGAGAAAAATGATTTCGGAATTATAAGAAAATGCCAAGAGCTATCAGAGGTTGCCATGGCAACACTACTAAATTGACGAGGGATGAGCCATCAGACGTTGCCATGACAACGCACTTGCATGAGATCAGATTCAGTATTTCCATCTGACTAAGTGGGAAGCGGCTTCGGTGACGTGACTGGTAGCATGCTGAATGTCTATGCCCAAGGTCGCGAGTTCAAAGCCGGCCGAAGTCGTCGGATTTTCTGAGAGTGCTAAAAATCCCTCAGTATGCTTTCCTTTGGAGGGGAAGTTCCAACGTTCTTTGCGAGTTGCTGGTTGCGGTGGCATCTAGTAGCCAAGTTCACAGCTAGGTGTCGTTGACGGTAGTACCTGGTAGCAACATTAGGAACTACTGCTTGAAATTGACCGTCTGCAGTCCTTACCTGAATTACAGGCTAATACAGCCATCCCTAAGTATACGGGGTTTCATGACCGCGTTGTCGCAGCCCCTAAACTGAGGAACCAACCAAAATCTCTGCGGGAGATATAATTTTGCGTGAAGAAGTTGACGTGTTTTAATTTCCCTGACGTGAACGATCCTTTCTAATATGTAACCGAATTGGTCTAGCGGTCGTACTTTTGCTTGAGAAAAACAGACTTGCCACGCTACCTGTCGAGCACGACTAGAAACTCGTTTGTCGCTGCGGGATGCTGCTTTCTGACGGAGAATATTTGTACTACTCCTATTGGATTTGCTGCTTGGAGCGCTGTACTCTCTATCTACGATTTCCTCCGATGGCTGCCGAAGTCAACAAAAGGCTGTTACCTTGGATACAGCAATAATATGAAAAATTATTCTCTATTGGAATCCTTACAAGCAAGATGCAAAATTTATAACTCCGATATTAAACCGGGCTGGTTAGCCCTGAAGGCTAACATAGCCTCTATTCTGGAATATGTTCATAATTCCACTTGACTAGGAAGTACTTCCGACATCTACCTGAAGATATTTTGACTTGTTGGTGTAATAATATTTTGGACTTCTCAACCAGTATGTTTTAGAAAAGGTTTGTAAATATTGTGAGATATTTTGGAAGCTGTTTTATTTCTGTCGATATGTTTTTATCTTGGACGTATTGTAATTTCTTAACTTGTGTTATTTTATGTTGGCGGTCTGTTGTTCACTCGTGTTTTGGCCTAGCCTCGTGGTCGGAGTTACGGTAAAGTATCTGTCGATATATTTAAAATAGTTTCCAATTATCTAATATATTCTATGTACCTTTTGGGGGAATGTGGTTATTTATTTTATTTCTGAGCTACAAACCATGTAGAATTCAGTCTTCATTTTGGTCAAGTGCAAGGACTTTCTTAACCTAATTATCTTACATAAATTTTTCTTTTCTCCTTGTATCTTGTTAGTATGCCTCATATAGGCACTGTAACTTGTGTCGAAGTTTATGGCACTTATTTTATTCTGTGTAATGGGTTGCCAGGTGACAACCTAAGCGATTGTTATCGTTTCTTCCTTGCAAAAAAAAACAATAGTTTTTGTTTCGTGTCGATAAAAAGGAGACATGTTTTGAGGATTTGATTGCGATCAGACGTACCTTGAATTTGCTCCTGTTAACAAACTAACTTAATTGATTGCTTTAAGTTGAGACCGTATTTGAACTTAAACTATTTCGGTTCATACCTTGAGTATCGTTTAAAGGTAATTTATCTGCTTTTATTTTATCGTTGGATATTTTTTCCTTGGTCTTTGACTTTCATTTGCTCATTTAATATGATTAATTCAACCCTTTTCCTCCTCAATCGATGGGATTCCTTGCTTATATTCAATTAGCTGTTTATGCCAAGAACTAATTTCTTTTAAATTTTATTCCTGTCTTGTAAATGCATGTAATATTATTAATTGTCAATTATATATATATATCAAAGGTGACCTCTGTGTTCTTGTATCATAGTTAGTTATTCTCTTATGTTCATACTATTTAACTGCCTGGGTTAATGGTTTTGTTCAACACCTTCTACTTTCGTCTCTGGTATTTTTGGGGGGTTTCTTTTTATTTTAGGTAAAATAGTTAACTCTCTGTACTACCGGTGTTGCAGAAGTAACAGACCGTTACATAGTTACACATCAGTGTCGAAACCTTGCATAAGGACAGTGTGACCACAAGTATAAAAATGGACCCCAAATGACAAGAAGGTTACCGTTCCCATAAGTCAATAAAATGTTTAAAATAAGCATAAAATGACGAAAAACAAAGTTAATTAAGCTCCAATTATAAAATGCCTTCTCGCAATAAATGAGGTCTGATTCTTCTACGAAAACCTGCATATTCTGCCTATTTTCGCCTATCCCCAAGTTTGTCCGGTGAAATCTACCTCCGCCATCCGGCGTGCCGATAGGACTTTTTTATTTTCATTCGATCTCTTTGTTTCTCCACATATTCAAACAGAAATCCTCCATCAATCATTAATATCCACACTTCAAATATTAATACCATTTTTATACTGTGACCATTATGCATTATACATGAATAGGATGATATGGAACCCGCATTCCACCACGTCCTATTCGCATTAATTTCTTAACCCGTTTAGTCTTTAAGGTAAGGCACCGATTCTACACACACTAACAATAGTGCAAGATTTATTTATTATTATTATTACTATTGTCGGGAGTACAACTCCACGTACAATAATAAAAATTAGCAGGCAAAATTCATCTGCTTTTCAACATTACATTACTTTAAGATTCAATTATCTAACTTTTATTTTAACGAACTTTTTAATTCGCCATCTTGAAATTCATTTTAACTCTTTGACCACACTTCATAAGATAGGTTATGTTAAGCTATGACCCCCATCTTGTGAGGTTAGGCTATAGAGCATTCAGCGTTTAGAAAAGACTGTGGAGCCTTATGGCGACAGTGTTGCTAACTCTAGGCAGAGGCAGCGCTGACGTCATACGTTATGTTCACCCGCTTCGAGTACTGCTCTTTCATAAGTTAGCGATACAGCACAAACCCAGCAGCTACCTGAAATGGAACACGCCCAGGAAGGAGCAGTTTTGCAGGTGTTAACGGATTGGACCAGTATTAAGGATACCGTACGCGAAGAGAACCAATAACGACATTCATTTCGTTGTGATATAACGCATTACTGATTGACAGATGTCGAGAGCACAACCCTTCCTTCCTTCTCAGATGTTAACAATTTTCACGTCAGCAATACTATTGATCATCACTTTTTTTTGTTATTAGTTAGGATATAATTTAGTTTCAATTTTATTCTTGTTGTTTTGTTTGGATTAATAATTGTAATATTGTAGTGAGTGCGGTTAGGGGCGCGCAGCTGTGAGCCTGCATTCGGGAGATAGTGGGTTCGAACCCAACTGTTGGCAGCCCTGATTCGATCGAACAGCAAATAAAACACACACAACAATAACACCAATGACGGATAGTGCTTCAGAACTTATTGCCGGTGGAACTGAGCACGTGCTTCACTCTGGGCGAGCATGCAGCACAGGACGAGGCTCTTCTTTCCACCGTGCAAACCTCGAACATTTTTAAATTACTAAGACGTAATATAAACGATACTTGTATGCAATAACAAAGGTAATCAATTGACAGATAATTGTAGGAAGCTATTATGACGAAAAATATATATATTCAGAGTTCCTTCATGACAAAAGGTGAGGTAAATAAAAAACAGTGTAGAGCGGGGGTTTCCGTAAAAAGTAAAAGCCCATAAGACCCACAGTCTTTTCTCAACGCTGGATGCTCTATTGGTTAAGTTAAGCTATGGCCGCCATCTTTTTAGGTTAGTTAAGCTACGGCCGCCATCTTGAAATTCTTTAAAGAAATTGATCACACCTCGTAGGTTAGGTTAGGTTAAGTTAAGCTATGACCGCCATCTTGTTAGGTTAGGCTATGTTAAGTTAAGCTACGGTCGCCATCTTGTTAGGTTAGGCTAGGTTAAGTTTAGCTACGGTCGCCATCTTGTTAGGTTAGGCTAGGTTAAGTTGAGCTACGGTCGCCATCTTGTGAGGAAAAGGATATAGAACCGCCACCAAACCACTACTCATATTGCTACTTGTGATTACTGTGGAATGTACCCTACTGGTGAGGAGCATGTCTCTTTCGAACTGTTGCTGAATATTAGTTTTCATTTTGACAGGTAACGTTATGATCTGCAGTGTTGGTGATATTAAGAGATCATACTTCGAAAAGCGAGTAGCATGCCGTGCTAGGGATGTGAAAATAGTTGTACAGCATAAAATCAAGTGTTTGGTACAACCCTCCTATAACTGGAGAACTGCAATACCAGTGGTTGTTGGCTACATGGCGAAACAAGCAATGACGTATTGTTGATATGCTTCTACGGCATAGCCCTTTGGCCACGAGGTTGATTACTGGCGTGTGTTTAACCTAGATTCTGGATACAGTATATTCATGCTTTGTTGATGATCATTTCTCCAGTTAGGTTTTGGTGAGCGACAAATCATTGCACTGCACCAATTTTCCAAGATATTTACAAATTTTGAAAAATTGGTCCATTGAGCTCAAATCATTTCACGCCATTGTTTTTGGCCGGTGAGCCCCTGTTTCAAAGTTGTACAGAGGACAGGTGGTAAACCTCAGGCATGTGCAATTCATATGAGAGTCGCATTCCGCGCAACTGACAACTCATGTATTGCGCATGCCCGAGGCTCACAGACTAAAACCGGCATTGACCGGCCAAGAAACGACGCGTAAACTGTACCTACAATTGGGGTTGTGGTACACCTCACCAAGACGATGGGTTGAAGAGGCCCCTGCATGTTTTAGTTCTTGACAGGTGACCAGTGTCGGTCACTCGCTCATATTTTAAAACGACACGTACTGTAGTCTGCTGAGCTAAAAATGTGAAAAGAACCATCTACTGTCCAGTAGAATTCATCTAGTGCTGTACTCCGAGAGGTGTAACATACCAAATGGTAATAAACTGGTTTGAGCTGACTGGATCATTTTCAATTTCCTTGAAAATGGATGCTGTATCATTAAGCACATTTTGAATACAAAAATAAATAAATAAATATATATACACTGGATAGATTGGTTGATACTGCTGTAGTTGGGACAGGATCTGTTGAATATGTGACAGGATCGATTTTGGAAAGTGGCAATCTATAACATGACTAATTCATTTCAGATGTAAAAGTTACTTGCTCCACAAAGGTTGACTAAATACATGAATAGTATTTTTGCAAAGGCCGGTAAGTGCATCAGAAACGAAACCGAAGAAATGACGAAAACCTTGCTAAGACAAACTACACTTGTGTCCAAATTAAAGCAACAAATTGCTATTTCTATTGTGGTTTGGCGGCTTCGGTGGCGTAGTTGGTAGCATGCTGAGTTTCCATGCCCAAGATCGCGGGTTCAAACCCGGCCAAAATCGTCGGATTTTTTAAGACTGTTAAAAATCTCTCAGTATGCCTTCCTTCGGAGGGGAAGTAAAGCCGGCGGTCCCATGTCATAGATTTATGGCATGTTAAAGAACCTTCCACTAATTTCACTTGTGTGAAGCTAAATTATAGGTTAAATTTGACTAACGCTCTTAGGTTCCAACGTTCGTCGCCAGGAGCTGACTGTGGTGGCATGTATTAACCAAGTTCAGAACTAGTACTCGTTGATGGTGGCGTTTGGCGGTAAAAGTAGGAACTACTTGAAAATTCAATGGCTGCAGTCCTTACTTGAATAAAAAACAAATAACATACACTAATACCGCCATCACAATTAACATTGGTTATCAGACAGACTCCACACACACACAAAGTACACGGAGCTACATGACAGCATTGTCGCAGCCCCTAAACTGACGAACCAACCAACCATCCGTCCCGTGGCTAATTCACGATATAATCAAACTGTCAACAAATGTCCGTACAATCGTGTTCTGCACGGAAGATGGCATTCCCGTCTTCGTACAACCATGCCAATGAAAATGTCAGTGCACCTGTCCAATGGGGTGGTGTTTACACATCAACACTCGCTGTGTAGAGAAAGTGCAGTATGGCACAGAAAATCCGCCGAGAAGAACCTCTGCGGTGGAGGGCCATAGGAAGAAAGTGATGTGGCCCGAAGGCTTAATGTGAATAATCATTTTGTTGTTTCTCCAATGTGGCGATAGTTTAAAGCAGTGGTTCTGAACCCGTAGAAGTCTGCGGACCACTCAGCGTGAAATTGAATCATGTACGGACCACCCCTCATCCCCCCCTGCCCCCAATACACCTTTTCAGTTTTATTCCTTCCTCAATAACACTTATTTTAAATATATTTCAATTAAAAACCTGATAGTCATCGCCGCGAATATATTCGGACGATTCTCGTTCAACGTACATCGTTTTAGAAATCCTCATTTATTGTCCACTTTTTAATACGTGCTGGTGGACCTTTTTCTCCCGTGGACCACTCCCTAGGCACTCGCGGACCACCGGTTAAGAACCACTCGTTTAAAGAGACCGAAAAGGTAGCCTATCCCGAAGACGAGGGAAGCCCCGACCACGTGTGACATCCGAACGAGAAGACCGTTATTTGGTTGTAAGGGCGCGACGGTACCTGCGTAGTACTGCACAGCAACGGGCATCTGATCTCGCAGCATCCAGTGGAACAGCTGTATCAGGGCAAGCAGTGTACAGAAGGCTTCAACAGAGTGTCCATTATTGTCGGAAACTTGCTGCATGTGCTGTAGTCAACATGGCAACAGGACGGTCGAACAGTGGACCAATGCTTTTTTCACAGTTGAGTCCCGATTTGGTCTGGAGAGTGATTCTCATCGGATTCGCATCTGGAGAGAACCTGCAACACGATTTCGTGACCGAATCATTGTGGAATGAGACCGATATCGAGAAGGATTACCAATGGTTCTGAGCTTTAAAGCTAATTTATTATGAGAGGGCATGGACAACAAGGGTGTGCTTGTAAGTAATGTTGTCTGATAAACTGTGTTATTGTGACGGTGCATAACTAGAGGCACCGGCCGCCTCCTTCCCAATCCTCACCTAACTTATGAATACACAGACACCTCAATAACACAGGTTATCAGACACACACCACCTAGCATATGGATGGGAGGGTTGAAGGGAGGGATGAGGGAAGCATAACACAGGGCCTTCAGAAGGTAGGACTATCTGACAAGATATTACTGTGGAGGTCAACCGTTGTCTTGAGTATTACTGGCTCAGCTATATAGGCCTAGTCACCTCACTCGAGTGCACCGGGCTGATGACATGAGAGCCCTGAAGGGGCTTTAGAAAACATGAGAAAAGAACCCAATAGGAAGCCTGAGATGTTACGGAAAGGGCGAATAATAGATACTAAAGATACCTACGTAAATGTATAACCTACTAATTCCGAGAAGCGATGAGTTTCCATGAGGCTATTCGTTTATACGGCCGTAACGGCAGTTACCTTCTCCACCCTCCCGAAGGTTACGAGGATCTTTCCGAAAAGGTAATAATAATTATTGTCACTTCAAGGGGTGGAACAGCAAGGGCATCTGACCCTAATGAGAGAGATACGAGGGCAGATCAAAAATTAAGTTGCACTTCCCAGTTATGGCCATTTATTACACCACCTATGCAACAGCAACACGACATACAATGTAACGTCACTTTTCCAGATAGTTTCCAAGAGACTCCAAGCATTTCTGCGAACGCACAACCAACTTGTCGATGCCTGATGCATAAAAAGTTCCTCCAGCGTTCTGCAATCACACGGAGACAGCGGCCTTCACCTCCTCATCGGTCTGGAAACGTCGACCACCGAGCTCCATTTTGAGCTTACCGAACAGATGAAAGTCACGTGGCACGGGTCCTGGACGTTGTGGGCCTGCCTTCGCGATATTCGTCCGTGATATCCGTGCGTCCGGCTTCGAATTGCTGACACCACTTTACGATCCCTTGCCGGGAAATGGCCCGTTCCCCATACACAGCACTAATTTCACGACGTATGTCCGTGCAATTCTTCCTTTTGGCCCATAGAAATCGGATTGACGTACGCACCTCATATTTGGAGTGAACGTCCAGTCGACGCGCCATTGCTTTTGGCCGCTATTCACACCATACAAGACGAGACACCACAGCGACCTGCCTAACAGATGTGTGGGCAGTGTCTGTCCCTTTCTCCGCTGTGCCCACGTTTGCGACACACAGCGCGCTGCTGCAGCCCGTTAGTGCAACTAACTTTTTGATCCACCTTCGTATTTTGTCCATATCAGAAAATATGAAACTCGACGTTTGGTCAATGCTACCGACCCTCGTTTCAAAAGCAGTGAAGCATTAGGTCGTTAAGTCATATCTATACTGGGGGTTTGAACTAAACTACAAACCCATCTCATTATGTATGTCAATCGTTCTTTGACGTTCTTATAAATCCCTGTCTTCTTACGATTTGCGAGTGAGTTCAAATTGCGTTTTCAGTAGACACGCAGGCTTGGTATTTGTTCTGCAGTTCAAACACAATGGCGCTTGTAATGGTGGATTGTGACGGCTATTTCTCCTATTAAGAAACGACGCCAGGGCCAAGAAAAGCAACTAGTAATAACACACGTAGGAAGAAGGCCGCTCAACTCTCGAGAAATAAACCACATTTAACTGTTGGAAAATACAACCTGAGAGCTCAGATATACGTTGGTTGGTTGGTTCCCCAGTTCAGGAGCTGTGACAACGCGGTCATGTAGCCCCGTGTACTTTGGGTGTGTGTAGAATCTGTCTGATAACCAGTGATGACTGTATTAGTGTGTGTTATCAGTTTTCAATTCAGGTAAGGACTGGTTGGTTGGTTGGTTCTTAAGTTTAGGGGCTGCGTCAACGCGGTCATGTAGCCCCGTGTACTTTGTGTGTGTGTAGAATCTGTCTGATAATCAGTGTTAATTGTGATGACTGTATTAGTGTGTGTTATCTGTTTTTTAAAAATTTAAGTACTGCAACTTAGAATTTTTCAAATAGTTCCTGCTTTTGCCACCAAGCGCCACCGTCAACAACTACTAGGCCAAGTTCAGAACTTAGCTACTAGACTCCACCGCAGTCGGCCCTTGGCAACAAACGTAGAAACCTAAGAGCGTTGTTTACATTCTTAACCTATCCAATTTAGCTTCACACAGGTGCAATTAGTGGAAGGTTCTTTAACATGCCATAAATCTATGACATGGGACCGCCGGCTTTACTTCCCCTCCGAAGGAAGGCATACTGAGGGATTTTTAACGCTCTCAAAAATTCCGACGACTTCGGCCGGGTTTGAACCCGCGATCTTGGGCATAGAAACTCAGCATGCTACCGACTACGCCACTGAAGGCTCAGATATACGGTATTTATGAATTCTCACACGTCAGGTCCTTGGCAACGGATTTAATAATACTCCGTACTGCAATGCGGTCCGTTTCTTAGATACCTACAGTATGTTGTATTATATCACCTTCCTAGGCCTAAATTAACCTCTCACTTCTTCCTACGAGGCTTTTAATGAACCTTCGATCTAGCCGTCCCCTTCACGGTGAGTTGAAAGATGCTCTAATTTGTTTCCCTATCGCTTAGAATTGGACGTAGTAAAAGGAGGAAGAGGCACAGGCCTTGCCACAGCCTTCCCATATGTTATGCTAACTGAAAGCACGATCTGACTATTCCTTTTCATGTACTGCATGTTGATTGGGACAGCTGCATCTAAATTACAGGCATCGAGGCTACTCTCTTGCCGAATCAGTCGAGTTTTAGGGATTAAAGGCAATTCAACTTGACAGGGAGTTTAATATTTAATTCAGGGCATATATGATATAAGTTTATTTATTTAGCGTATGGCATTACAAATGAAACACAAAAACACAATCATAATAATAAATAATAATAATAATAATAATAATAAAGTACATACAAGCACAGATATCGACCTATAAAATTAGGTCCAGACAATTGATCCAGTCCAGGCTCGATGGTGTAGCCCTGAAAAATTCGATAGGGTCACCTAGGTATGCTCTTGTCTTCAACAATGTGCCTGATGGTCTGATTTGGTGAACCACAATCAGAGCAGGGATCTGGCCGCTTTCCCCATTTGTGCAGGTTGTACGCACAAACTCCATGTCCTGTACGGAAGCGGTTAATGGTCTTCCATAAATGTCGCGGTTGTTCAAAGCCGTTGATTTTCTTTACAGGATCTATGAGGTCACGAACTTCGGGTGGGGCATTTCTAGTCCATGTTCACGCCAGTTAGCTGTAATGTTAAAATTACTATCAGCAAGCTGTTGAGCCAGTCGCAGGGGTGGATTCCTAGACCGGAGCCGGTTTATTGAATGATATAAGTGAAGGCGAACATATTTCATGCCGATCGGTAGAGCCTGTTAAAATTATAACTTGAGATTTGTTGCTGCTGTGTGGTTGTGAGCTGTCTGATAAACAGTGTAATTGTGGAGGCTTTACTGCAGTATAACAGGAGACAGGTGCCACAAAGTACTTGCATTTACAGGGATGCTTTTATTTATTTTAATCCGGTTGTGACTAGAGAGTGTAGGGTTGAGGGGTTCGATAAACAAATACATGCACTGTTTCGAACTAAGTATAAAATCAATTAGACAGTTCTTCACCCACTTTCAAGATCCTTCTTTTCACATTTTCTCAAAGCATGTGGTTCCTTACATTACATGTAACCATATTTTCATCTACATAGAAAGGCACTTCATGTATACATATACAGGATGATTCAGCTAAGACGCCACATGGGAATTGCGGGAAATGAGTTAGCGGATCAAGCTGCAAAAGAGGCGGTATCACTACCACCTCGACCAATGGAGGTACCCGCTAGAGATATTCGCTCTCTGTTACGCCTGCAAGTTCGGGCATTTTGGGAGAGTCAGTGGCTAGCTGACGCACTGCCCAGTAAACTGAGAGCGATCAAGGGAACTACTCGCGTGTGGCGGAGCTCTTTCCGGTCACGGAGAGAGTCCGTCATTTTGTGTAGTCTAAGGATAGGTCATACAAGATCCACCCACTCGTATCTGATGAGAAGGAAAGCCCCCCCCCCCCACACACTTTGTACCTGTGTGGAGCCGTTTTCACCGTGGCCCACATTTTCACCGAGTGTGTGGATCTTGCTGACTTACGAAGAAACCTTGGTTTGCAGATGACACTCAAACTTATATTAGCCGATGACGCGGTGGCTGCTGATCGCGTTATTCTCTTTATAAGTGAGAGTGGGGTAGGGCCAGCGATCTAAATTTTCCAGTGTAAATTGACTCAACGACTTGTTCGTATTTGAATGATAATTTTTTGTTTTTCCGTAATTTTTGTTAATTTTTATAATTATTATTTTTATTTAATTTTTTGTTTTATTAATTTTAGGTCTTTTCAAATTTAGGTGTCCACCTCTAAATTTTAAATTCAATTCCGAATTTGTATTCTTTAATCTGTGTTAAGAGGGGCAGATGACCTCATAGTTCCGCCCCTTAAAACAACAATAACTAACTAACTAACCAGCTAAGTTGACCACCTCAAATATCTACGGAACCGTTTAAGAAATCGTCATTGTGTTTTCAAATTCTTAAATCGTACTACTGGGCTCATACAACACAGTCTATTTATCTCCCAGCACATACGTATTTACCGAGAAACCGGTAGCAACGTTCGTTTTTTTAAATTGGGACTATAGGTACTAATTTCACCCACTGGAACAATTAAGAATCAAGTGACCAGTTCAGTGGTGTGCTTATTTTGCAAATACGATGAGTACCTTTTGTGATATTAAAGGTTTCCATTATGTGTCGGCATTAGAAAGAAAGCGATGCGCCAGTCGCTGGAATGTGGAGTGCGTGTTCTCTTGCGTGACCCACTCCTCATTGACAAACTCACAAACCAAATTTATTCCATTCATAGCATACTGCAATGTATATATTTTCAAAATGATTGATGATTAACCGGACTCGTAAGAATTAACATTAGATGAGACGTTCGCAACGAACTAAATGGGCGAGTTTTGTTACATTTATTTTATTTTAATATGTATGTACATTAAGTTATTGTCGCAAGTCCACCAGCACTAAAGAATTCCGTACTTTATTTATATACTTCAATGAGGTGTTTCCAGATATTCCCGCAAGGATTCAGTACTAAGTGGAGAGGGAAAAAAGGCACATGTACATAAGAGACTTGAGTTTGATTATATACACATTACAGTATGCTATGAATGGAATAAATTCGGTATGTGAGTTTATGTTCGACCCTGACTATTATATTCCAGAAAACTGTACTATAATGAGGCTCATTACAACACTATTTTTCATTATGAAACAGTTTCTCCCACCAATCAGAGCTGAAGAAACAGTTGTTTGACCAATTAGATATGGATTTCATCGCACCTGCACTGAGTTCCACGGCCTTCTAATTTACATTTCACTGCCTGGCATAGTGTCATAGTAGGGTAATCGAGGAGGCCATGGTCAAATACAAGGCATTGTCTGCGTCCCATACGCTCTGTTCAGTACATAAAATTGGCGAAATTTTGACAGATATTTATGAATATTTATGTTCGAACATAAAATAGTTATAATAATTATCGTCGAACATAAACAGTCGTAGCCTATGCAACTCGCCTAGAATGGTAATTAAGACACTCGTTTGGAAATTATAAAACTCGCATACGCTTGTTTTATAAACATACTCGTGTCTTAATTATTGCCATAATAGGTTCATTGCATAATGTACTATTGTCTGCAAGGAGTGGGTCACGCAAGAGAACATGCACTCCACATTCCAGCGACTGGCGCATCTCTTTCTGTCTAATGTCCACACATATGTAAACCTTTAATATCTCAAAACGTACTCGTCGGATTTGCAAAATAAGCACATCACTGAACTTGTCACTTGATTCTTAATTGTTCCAGTGGGTAAAATTAGTACCTATAGTCCCAATTAAAAAAACGAACGTTGCTACCTGTTTCTCGGTGAATACGTATGTGCTGGGAGCGGAATGGACCGTGTTGAAAGAGCCCTGTAGTACGATTTAAGAATTTGAAAACACAATGACGATATCTTAAACGGTTCCGTAGATATTTGAGGTGGTCAACTTAGCCGAATCACCCTGAATATAACATAACAGAGTTTTTAGGGCAAACAAAAAACACTTAGGGGACCTTTTTGAATGGCCAAGCTTTCAAGGAGAACGGTTCTAGGTTCGTTAACCGGGAGGTACTGATTCAGGTCAAACTTCCTCCTTAACAGCTGCTTGCGTTGCACAGGTCTCTTGGACGTCTCGAGCCAGTGTTACACCGTGAATAATGACGTATTCATCTCACTGTTTCAGAATCTGGTTCGAATACTTATTGGGTTCCTCTGCCTCGGACTTGTGAAGAGTCTCTCTAACTGAGGGATAGGGTTTGGTTGTCCTCCAGGTTAAATATGTCTCTCTTAGAGATGCATACCCGCCCAGGGCTACTTTACTTCCCAGAGGACTTTACCTTGATTATTTTAGTCTGCTAGTAATGGTTTCTCGTCAAGGAAGAGGACGCTAAGGAACGGGAGGCGAGAGAGAGAGTACGGTAGCTCAGGAGGCAGATTTGGGAAGATACAGAACTAACGAGGAAGCACGTATCCAGGAACTCCCTGGAGGTGCTCCCCAACTTAGGTCCTTATATCATCCCTTATTTACCACCTCAAACAGTGCTGGTAAGGTTTGTACATTATGTCACTTTATGTCCGGTGTCTCCTTAAGCCAAAAGTGTTCAGGAGAATTACTATCATCGTCTTCATTATCTTAAAGGATGTTCGTTTGTTCGTCTTTTATGCGTTCATAAACCATTCATCCGATTGCGATTAAATTTTGGTGAGTTGTTGTGCACACTTCCGGGATGGTTATAAGCCTAGTGAATCCAATTTACAATACATAGCGCACGAGTAGTTTAAACAAATGAGTGTTGGCGATGCGTTCATATACAATTCATCCGATTGAGACCAAATTTTGGTGAGTTGTTGTGCTTACTCCCGAGAAAGTTATAGGCATAGTAAATCCACTTTATAATAGATGGCGCGCGAGTAGCCTCAACAAAATGGCGTGCGTTTGTTTCAAACAAGTCCCTCATGCGTTTATATACTATTCATCCCATTGCGATGAAACTTGGGTGAGATGTTGTTTACACTTCAGGGAAGGTTTCTGGCGTAGTACATTCACTTAACAATAGGTAGCGCACGAGTATATTCAACAAATGAGAGAGGACGTGCGAAGCGTTTCAACAAAGTCCCGTATGCGTTCATATACCATTCGTCCGATAGCGATGAAACTTGGGTGAGAGGTTGTGTACACTCCACGCAAGGTTTGTGGCTTAGTAAATCCGTGTTTCAATAGATAGCGCACGAGTAGATTCGACAAATGAGCGACTACGCACGAAGCGTTTCAACAAAGTCCCGTAAAGCGTTCATATACTATTCGTCCTATAGCGACGAAACTTGGGTGAGATGTTGTTTACACATCCGCGAAGGTTTCTGGCTTAGTAAATCCACTTTTCAATAGGTATCGCACAAGTAGATTAAACAAATGAGCGACGACGCGCGAAGTGTTTCAAAAAAATCCCGTGTGCGTTCATATACCAATCATCCGATAGCGATGAAACTTGGGTGAGTTGTTGTGTACACTTCAGGGAAGGTTTCAGGCTTAGTTTAATCCATTTTACAATAGGTAGCGCACGAGTAGATTCGACAAATGAGCGACTACGCACGAAGCGTTTCAACAAAGTCCCGTAAAGCGTTCATATACTATTCGTCCGATAGCGACGAAACTTGGGTGAGATGTTGTGTACACATCCGCGAAGGTTTCTGGCTTAGAAAAACCACTTTTCAATAGGTATCGCACAAGTAGATTAAACAAATGAGCGACGACGCGCGAAGTGTTTCAAAAGAGTCCCATGTTCGTTCATATACCAATCATCCGATAGCGATGAAACTTGGGTGACTTGTTGTGTACACTTCAGGGAAGGTTTCAGGCTTAGTTTAACCCATTTTACAATAGGTAGCGCACGAGTAGATTCAACAAATGAGAGACGACGCGCGAAGCGTTTCAACAAAGTACCGTATGCGTTCAATTGCCATTCGTCCGATAGCGATGAAACTTGCGTGAGATGTTGTGTACACATCAGGGATTGTTTCTGGCTTAGTAAATCCACTTTACAATAGGTAGCGCACGAGTAGATTCCACAAATGAGCGACGGCGCGCGAAGCGTTTAAACAAAATCCAGATGCGTTCAAATGACATTCATCCGATTGCGCTGACATTTTGATGACTTGTTGTGCACACGCCTGGGAAGGTTTTCGACTTAGTAAAGCCATTTTACAATTGAAGGGTTGGGTGGAAGAAGGGCGTAACTCGAATTAAGGCGTTTATCCGTAAAATGGCTCTATATGCTCTCTGGTGGTGTCTACAGGAACCAGTGAAAGCGGCTTTACGCTAACTACCATAGATGGCAGTGGAGAGTCATTTCTCATGCATTTCTGAATTGCGCCCGTCTTCCAGATCGCGGCTGTCTTTGGCAAGACGGGCGTAGGTAATCGCAATGGCTGCTGTGACACCACACGCAAGTTCCGATGAAAGTGAATACAACTGTTCTGACGATGAAAATAGTAGGGAAAATGATTTATATTATAAGAAAAAGAAGAACGAGGGTAGGAAACGACAAAGTTTTAAGAAATTGTGGAAGAAAGAAATCATTAAGCTTCAACAACATACAATAAAATAGGTAGCTCTGATTTCACTGTTTTAAAATCCACCATGTTAGTAATCAAGAAAGAATCAGACCTTCGAAGGGTAAAGATAGCAGGTATAAAACCTGCGAAAGTTCAAGACGTGCAGGAGCTCCTGAAATACGTGAATGATTATGAAAAATGTTGGTTTCATAACATTTTTAAAGAATTCGAAACCCATATTATGGTATCTACAGATGATTCAGCAGACAGTGATGAGTGACTGCTGACCTAGAATGTTGCTGTAGGTAGGTTTAACATCTGCCAGGAATACTTCATGTTATTGTGAATATTTAATCTTTTTCTTGTAATGCAAGTTTCTAGTAAACATAATGTACATACTGTATGTTTTGTAAAAATGCTTGTCATCATATTAAGTATTATGCAGTATTGTACTTCCCCAAGACATACCGTAAATACAGTCAATTTTCAACATTACATTCATATTGTTTAATTTTCCAACAACCTTCTATGGAAGAAGGGCGTAATTTAAAAAATCGTAAGGCTCTGGTCTTGCGAGCTATTGACACATTGCCCATAAATCTCACTGTAATCATATGAGGAATTGCATCTTTAAGACATGCACAAATATTGTTACATTCAAGTAACAGATAAAAGGTATAGGTAGTTTTTGTTGATTATCTCAGAACTATGTTTTTTGAGTTACGCCCTTCTTCCACCCAACCCTACAATTGGTAGTGCACGAGTAGATTCAACTTATGAGCGACAGCGCGTGAATTCTTTCAACAAAGTCCCTTATGCGTTCCTATACCATTCATTTCATTGCGATGAAACTTGGGTGAGTTGTTGAGCACGCTCCCATGAATATTTCTGAGATAGTAAATCAATTTTATAATAGTTTAGAGGTGGGTAACGTAAAAAGAAACAAGATGTTCAGTAAAGAACATATAGCCTACTTTCTCCTAAATGCATGGGTATTGTTATAACTCTTTGTCCTTTTCAAGGAGTATGATTGAATGTTGGTTGTAGTAGCTTGTTGAAATACAACGTGCTATAGGGATATTAAACATGAATATGAGGTGCCCTTTGCTAGTGCTACCTCTGTACCAAATTTCGTTCAATTCGGTTTCGCCGTGTTTGAATTAATAGGGGGAATCGATTCTGACACAAAAATGGCCGCCATCCGCAAACTATTAGGCGAATGACCTATTAGATTGGTCAAAGGATGCTCCCTCCATAAAGGTATGTAGTTGCAAAATTTGGTAGAGATCGGATGATTAGGTTAATCGTAATTTGATTTAAGCTTTGAACATTCGTGTGGCCGCCATTACGTTTCAGTCAAGATGGCGGCGATATAAAACATGACACTGAGGTGCCCTTTGCTAGTGCTACCTCTGTACCAAATTTCGTTCCATTCGGTTCCACCGTGTTCGAATTAATAGGGGGAATCAATTTTGACATAAAGATGGCCGCCATCCGCAAACTATCAGGTGAATGACCTATTAGATTGGTCAAAGGATGCTCCCTCCATAATGGTATGTAGTTGCAAAATTTGGTAGAGATCGGATGATTAGGTTAATCGTAATTTGATTTAAGCTTTGAACATTTGTGTGGCCGCCATTACGTTTCCGTCAAGATGGCGGCGATATAAAACATGACACTGAGGTGCCTTTTGTTAGTACTACCTCTGTACCAAATTTCGTTCCATTCGGTTGCACCGTGTTCGAATTAATAGGGGGAATCGATTTTCACACAAAGATGGCCGCCATCCGCAAACTATTACGCTGATGACCTATTGGTTTGGTCAAAGGATGCTCCCCCCATAAAGGTATGTTGTTGAAAAATTTGGTAGAGATCGGATTATTAGGTTAATCGTAATTTGATTTAAGCTTTGAACATTTGTGTGGCCGCCATTACGTTTCCGTCAAGATGGCGGCGATATAAAACATGACACTGAGGTGCCTTTTGTTAGTACTACCTCTGTTCCAAATTTCGTTCCATTCGGTAGCACCGTGTTCGAATTAATAGGGGGAATCGATTTTCACACAAAGATGGCCGCCATCCGCAAACTATTACGCTGATGACCTATTGGTTTGGTCAAAGGATGCTCCCCCCATAAAGGTATGTCGTTGCAAAATTTGGTAGAGATCGGATGATTAGGTTAGTCGTAATTTGATTTAAGCTTTGAACATTTGTGTGGCCGCCATTACGTTTCCGTCAAGATGGCGGCGATATAAAACATGACACTGAGGTGTCCTTTGCTAGTGCTACCTTTGTACCAAATTTCGTTCAATTCGCATTCACCGTGTTCGAATTGATAGGGGGGGACAGACATTCAGAGTACACACACTCACACACACACACACACACAGACACACACACACACAGACTCACACACACACATACACACACACAGACAGACACACTTTTTTCGCCCTGTGTTGATCTCATAAGTCTACTTTCATTTTTTGCAAAAATCGAAAGTAGGCTAAAAATATTGGGAATCCAAAAGCAGTTCAACAAACAAAGTCACATCGCCAACACTTTCTTTGATTGGCATTGCAACGCATGCCGGGTACAGCTAGTAATTATTATTATAATTATTATGAAATAAGTCGAAGGTGTCACAAATATCCATAGAAGTACCGTGAAATAAGAATTGAAATCACTCCCCTACAGATATGATATGTAGTGTCCTTTGGTACATGAGAAATATGAATTATACTGCCTACAATAGCTTCAATAATAATACTTTAAAGACGTCATAGCTTTGAAGCTGTAACTTATTATGAGAGGGGCATGGAATTAGGAGGTCGTTTAGCCCCATAAAGTGTATTTGTAAGTAATTTTGTCTGATAACCTGTGTTATTGTGATGGTTTTTAACTTGAGGCCACGGCCGTCTCTTTCCAAATCATCGCCTGACTTGCAAATACACAGATATCGCAATAATACAGGTTATCAAAGACACACGTTATAGTACACGGAGGAAAAAGTGGGGAGGGGGGAGGGGGGAGGGGGGAGGGGGGAGGGAGCAAGGTAGCATCACAGAGAGCCTTCAGAAGTTAGGACTATCCGACAAGATATTACTCCGGAAGTCATCCGTTAGCCTGAGTATTACTGGCTCAGCTATATAGTCCCCTCCCTCGAGAGCACCGGGCTGATGACATGAGAGTCCTGAAGAGGCATAGAAAATATAAGTAAAGAACCCTGAAGCTAGCCTGAGATGTTACGGAAAGGGCAAATAAACAATAAAATTCTAGAGTTACCTAAGTAAATTTATAACCTACAAATTCCGAGAAGCGATGAGTTTCCACAAGGCTATTCGTATTTAGGCCGTAACTGCAGCTACGTTCTCCACCCTCCCGAAGGTTGCGAGGATCTCTACACCGAGGGAATAATATTTTTTGTAGCTTTAAGGGGCGGAACAGCTATGTCATCTTCCCCTTAAGAGAGAGATACTTTCTTATATTAGAATATGAAACCCACTATTCGGCAGTGCTACCAAACTCCGTTTTCAATGCAGTGAAGCTTTAGGTTGTCAAGTCATATATCTATACTGGGCATTCATACTCATTAATAATACTCCGTACTACAATTGGTTGGTTGCTCAGTTTGGGGGCTGCGAAAACTCGGTCTTGTAGCCCGTGTACTTTGGATGTGTGTAGAAACTGTCTTATAACCGTTGTAGAGCCCTTTTGAATGGTGTGGACTCCGTCTTGAGGAAAGAATTCATGATGAAAATTAATAAATGTAAAACAAAAATATTGGAATGCGGCCGAAAGAAATCAGAAACCTCTATGGACGTCAAATTGGCAGGTGAAAAGTTGAAGGAAGTAGGAGACTTCTGTTACTTAGGAAGCAAAATAACCAGTGATGGACGAAGCAAAGATGATATAAAAAGTAGGCAAGGAAAGCATTTCTAGAGAAAAGAAATCTGTTGACATCGAATATATATTTAGGTATTAGGAAGTCATTTTTGAAAGCCTTTGTCTGGAGTGTGGCGCTCTATGGAAGTGAAACTTGGACTATTGGTGTAGCAGAAAAGAAGAAAATTGAGGCGTTTGAAATGTGGTGTTAAAGGAGAATGGTGAAGATCAGATGGGTAGATAGGGTGACAAACGAAGCGGTATTAAGACGAGTGGGAGAGGAGAGATGTTTCTGGCGACTGCTAATGAAGAGAAGAGATAGGTTGGTAGGACACATACTAAGACACCCAGGAATAGCAAGCTTAGTTACGGAAGGAAGGGTTGAGGACAAGAACTGTATGGGTAGACCAAGGTTAGAATATGTTAAACAGATTGCCTCGAATGTAGGGTGTGGTAACTATGTAGAGATGAAACGATTTGCTCAGGACAGGGAGGCATGGAAAGCTGCATCAAACCAGTCAAAAGACTGAAGACTCAAACAACAGAGCCTTTTGTTTATTCCCTCAGACAACTTTTTCCTTACCTCTAGGATGTGTTATCTGTAATTCAGGTAAGGATTGCAGACGATCAATTTCAAGTCGTTGCTACTTTTACTACCAATGCTACCATCGACGGCACCAATCTGCGAACTTGGCTACTAGATGCCATTGTAACTAGCACCAGGCAGCGATCGTTGGAATTAATATAGCGTTAATCAAATCTAACCTACAATTTTCAGCTTCATACAAGTGTAAATAGTCGAAGGTTCTCTTAAATACCATAAATCTATGACATGGGACCGCCGGCTTTACTTCCCCTGCGAAGGAAAGGATACTGAGGGATTTTTAACGCTCTTAAAAATCCAACGATTTCGGCCGGGTTTGAACCCGCGATTTTGGGCATAGAAGCTCAGCATGCTACAACTACGCCACCGTAGCCGCTCCGTACTACAGTGCGGTCCGTGTGTAAGATACCTACAGTGTGTCGTTTTCCTCTCTCTTTGTACGAATTCTTCCTACAAGGCTTTTAATGAACTTTTGAAATATCTTTACCTCTCACGGAGAGTTGAAAGAAAGAAAGAAAGAAAGAAAGAAAGAAAGAAAGAAAGGGGAAAAAATGAATAAATCTACCGACTGAAGATTCCCCCACTTGCCCCCTTCCTCTTTCCTGACCGGCACTCCCTAAGTCACAGTCCTTAACAAAGAACCTCCACCCGCACATCATGTGACTTAGCGGGAAGGACCCGCTAACCCACATGAAATCCCCCCTACAAAATCACTATTTTCCTCGGTCAGCTGGCAAGACATGAGTTCTATGGATAAAGAGCGTAGAGCCCTTTCGTTTATTCCCCTCACACAGCTTTCTCCGATTATTGGTTCTGGAGTAATCACTCCTGGATTGACTATTCAGTTACCCCTGGATATAGATTCCTAGTGCTTATCTACTCCTCTCGTTCCTTAGGGTCCTCCTCCTTGACGAGAAAACCCTTAGTAGGAGACTAAAATAATGAAGGTAAAGTCCTCTGGGAAGTAAATTAGCCCTGGGCGGGTTTGGCATCTCTAAGAGAGCCATATTTATCCTGCAGGACAACCAAACCCTATCCTGTGGTTAGAGAGACTCTTCACAAGTCCGAAGCAAAGGAACCCAATAAGTATTCAAACCAGGTTCTGAAAGAGTGAGATGAAACGTTATCATTCACGGCGTAACACTGGCACGAGAGGCCCGAGAGATCTGTGAACCTCAAGCAGCTGTTAAGGAGGAGGCTTAACCTGCATTCAGTACCTCCCAGGTAACGAACCTACAGCCATCTACCTTCCTTGCAAGCTTAGACCCTTCAAAGAGGTCTCATAAGTGTTGTTCTTTGTCAGCCCTGAGAACTCTGATATGATATTGTTACGGCTGTGAGTTCGTTTCGTCGCTCGCCGCATGAGTCACCACTGCCCCAGGGCTGGGCTGCTCGGCCTCAATGTATTGCGTGCGCCTTATGCAACAGGACTATTAGAACAAAGGGATGGTCCAGAATATTCGTGACTGAGCCAGCGATGGAAACCTCGAGAAGCCGTGAACCCTGGATGGGTCTAGAAGCATTTATTGAGTCACCGGCCTGCTATATAAGAGCGACCTGTCAAGCAGCAGTTGTTGTTGTGTTTTTATGAGCTAGTGCGAGCGTTTATCCTGAGCGACAGAAGTGTGGTGACTTGCGAAACCCCTAGTGAAGCTGATTCTCTTGACAGTGAGGAAGTGAGAAGCCTACAGAGGAACTGTGTCTTGAACGAGTGTTTTTTTCGAGTGCGACATAAGTGAATGTGGTGCATTGTGACACAGTGTGTAGTACGGTGACAGGCTGAGTGCAGATATTTCCAGCCAACGCACGGGGCCACCTCATTACGAGGGATTAACTTCTGCGGCTTACTGACAAGTGAAAGGGGAAGTGTTCTCGCCGAGGAGGAAACTGGAGTAAGGTAATAATTGCTTGTATTTACTGATGAGTGCTGTATCTTTCTGGCCGCAATAAAGTTAATTATTTAATTTAAAGGAACAATCTGTGTTGTGCTTCAACCCACCGTAATCCAGTTAACAAAAAGTGCCACTAGGGGGGTGGCACGTAACAACTGGTGTCAGAAGCCGGATTACGAACTCAAGCACAAGCACAACACCTGACGGTCCTGGTTTCAAAACCCGAGCAGGTCATTTTCTCTAATTTTCCTGTGAGTGCATGCCCTTTACAAGACAAACAACTAAAATGGAGGCGCAATTGGCAGCATTGCTAGGAAAGTTAAGTGGCATGTAAGACGGCCAGAAGAAATTAGCCAAGGACCTGAAGGATGACCTGAAGAAGATACAAGACGGCCAGAAGAAGATGGAGGACGGCCAGAAGAAGTTAGCCGAGGACCTAACTGCTAAATTAGAAGATAGCCAGAAAAGTTTAGCCAAGGATCTAACTTCCAAATTAGAAGACGGTCAGAATAAGCTAGCAGAGGACCTAACCGCCAAATTTCTGGATGGCCAGAAAAATCTGGAAGAGTGTCTGCTGACGAAATTACAGGAAAGTCAAAAGAAATTGGAACAGGGTCTGCGTCAGGAAGTCAACACTGTCTGCCAGGGCCTACGTGAGGAAGTCACAGCAGTAGAAAAGAAGTTCCACGCCTTACAAGAGGAAGTTGCCGAACTGCGCCAACGCCCACTGATGGGGGTGGAAGAAAAATTCAACGCTTTACAAAAGGAAATTTCTGAGCTGAACCAACGCCCGTCGACGGGGATGGAAGCGAGATTCAACGCTCTTAAAGAGGAAGTTGCCGAGCTGCGCCGACGCCCGCCCACAGGTACACCGGGAATATCAGGAGCGGGACAGAGCAGAGTGACGCCCCCAACCTTCGACGGAAAGGTCCCGTGGAGCACCTATTTACGTCAGTTCGAGGCAGCCTGTTCAATAAACAACTGGAACACCACGGAAAAGGCTACAGCTCTCATTGTAGCGCTGAGAGGGGACGCCCTTAACGTCCTTCAGGCCATCCCGACTGGATCCCAGGACTACGCTTCACTAATCGTCCATATGGAGTCCCGATATGGAGATAGCCATCTTCAGCAGGCCTACCAGATGCAGCTCCGGACCCGGGTACAAAAGAACGCGGAAACCCTGCAGGAGTTCGAGATGGACATCGCACGTCTCGTAAGGCTCGCCTACCCAACAGCGCCGGCCGACTTTCTGGAGCAGATAGCGACGCAGACTTTCACCGACGGGCTACGGGACTCGGACACTCAACAGGCGCTGCGACTCGCGCGCAATAAGACCCTGACAGATGCGTTGAGCCACGCACTTGAGTTCGAGACGGCAAAACAGGCATCCAGAATGCACGCACGGGTGCGTCAAGTGGACGTCGACGAACCAGTAAAAACCAACGAGACCAAGCCCCTGGCCGACGAATTAATGGAGGCGCTAAGCCGTTTCTTCGATAGTCGCGGCACCACCAGCAACGACACAGCCGGAAGGCAACCGGAGAGGCGGCCCGGAAGAGGACTACCGACCTGCTGGACCTGCGGTAAGAAAGGCCACCTGAGCGAGGACTGCGGTGATCGCCGCCGCCGAGGGTATCCGACGGGAAATCAGTCGTCTGAAAACCGCGCGACCCAGGGAAACGAGTATTAGCCAGCCTTGGGGGGCAAAGGTTGGCTTGTGACAGTTGTCAAGCCCCGGCAGTCCAGGTTCGTGTGACGAAGTTACGGAGGGACAATAGCAGCCTGATGGTCGACGGAGTCGTCAACGGAGAGAGCTGGCCCATGCTAATCGACACGGGAGCATCGAGGACCATCGTCAGTCCCACCGTGATCCCGAAGTGGAGAGTGCAACCCACACAAAGGAACCTCCAGCTAATAACCACGACCGGAGAGACCGCACCGGTACATGGCGAAGCATCACTGGAGTTCGTCATTGGTCGACGGGCGATAAAGCATCCAGTGCTTGTGGCTGACGTATCAAATGAAGTGATCATCGGACTGGACTTCCTGGACCAGAACAACATCATCTTGGATCTGAGTACCAACACTCTGCACTTCGGAGGTGAGGAACTTGCTTTGCAACCTGCGCACGAGTCCATCACCGCACGACGAGTAAGGCTGAGAGAAGACGTCATCGTTCCCGCCAGGAAGGAGGTTAGCGCTGCCGTAATTGTCGACGGAACTGCTGAGGGAATGGCGGCTGTCATCGAGCCAAAATATGAGGACATCCAGACAAAAGGATTGCTAGTTGCCAAGACTCTCATCAACACGACGTCTCGGCCGTACGTCCGCCTGTCCAACCTGAACGACTATGACATTACGGTTCACCGGGACACCAAACTAGGAGTCTGCGAGCCCGTTACCTGGATTGCTCGCATCACAGATACGACGGACGGACACCTGCAGACGGACAACCGAAGAAGACGCACACTGCCAGAAGAACTACAGAAGCTGTACCAAGGATCCCAGGACCATTTAGACGAGGAACAATCACGCCAACTTCAGGACCTGCTACGCGAATTCCAGGACTTCTTCTCCATGGGGAGCAAAGACTTCGGAAGGACAAGCTTGGTCCAGCACAGAATCGACGTTGGGGACAGCGCACCGATTAGGGCCCCATTCCGACGTGTCCTGCTCGCCAAGCAAGCCGAAGTCGACCGGATGGTAGAAGAGATGAAGGAGCAAGGGGTGATCGAGCCATCACATAGTCCTTGGAGTTCTCCGGTCGTGCTAGTGAAGAAGAAGGACGGTTCCACCAGGTTATGCGTGGATTACAGGCGGGTGAATGACGTCACGAAGAAGGACAGCTACCCTCTACCCCGGATCGACGACACCCTGGACACCATATCACGGTCGAGATGGTTCTTCACCTTGGATTTGAAGAGTGGCTACTGGCAGGTGGAGGTCCACCCTAAGGACCGCGAGAAAACTGCGTTCTCTGTGGGCAGCGGGCTCTGGCAATTCACCGTCATGCCATTCGGCCTGTGCAACGCCCCTGAGACCTTCGAAAGGCTAATGGAGTCCATTCTGAGGGGACTACACTGGAAGACCTGCCTGGTCTACCTAGACGACGTCATCGTTCTAGGGAGAAGCTTCGAGGAGCACCACAGCAACCTGAAGGAGATCTTGTTGAAGCTACGGGCTGCCCAGCTGATGTTGAGCCCCAAGAAGTGTCAGCTCTTCCAGAAGCGGATCCAGTACCTGGGGCATATCGTCTCCGAAGAAGGGGTGCGCACCGACCCAGAGAAGACCGCAGCTGTGAGGGAGTGGCCAGTTCCGAAGGACAAGTCCCAACTACGAAGCTTCCTGGGACTCTGCACTTATTACCGTCGCTTCGTGAAAGGATTCGCCGACATCGCCAAACCTTTACATCGACTGACTGAGAAGGACCAACTCTTCACGTGGACAGCAGAATGCCACAGTGCCTTCGAACAACTCAAGCAGGCTCTGTGCACCGCGCCTATTCTGGCCAACCCCAGACATGGAACAAGGTTCATCGTCGATACCGATGCCAGCGACTTTGGCATAGGGGGAATCCTGTCGCAAGTAGTGGACGGCGAGGAGAGAGTAGTGGCCTACTTCAGCAAGGCCTTGTCAAAGCCAGAAACGAACTACTGCGTCACCAGGAAGGAGCTGCTCGCCATCGTGAAGACCATTGAACACTTCCACAAGTACCTGTACGGGCAAGAATTTCTCATCTGGACCGACCATGCATCCCTGCGGTGGCTCCTGAACTTCAAGCAGCCCGAGGGTCAACTCGGGCGGTGGTTAGAGAGGCTTCAACAGTACAACTTTGAGATTCAGCACAGGAAAGGCCAACTGCATTCTAACGCCGACGCCCTGTCACGAAGACCGTGCCCCGAAGACTGCACCTTCTGTACTAGGAGGGAGGAGAACACCGGGATACAGTGCCGAAGGACTACCGTGGAAGTTCAAGGGAGCTGGAGCCGCGAATCATTCATGCGGGCACAAGCAGAAGATGATGACCTGGGACTGATAGCCGAATGGAAGGGGGCCTGTGTCCCCAGACCCGGGTGGAACATTGTGAGTGACTGCAGCCCAAAGTCCTACTGGGCGCAGTGGGACTCCCAGATTGTGAGGGGTGGCCTCATATGCCATACCTGGGAGAGCACCGACGGGAAGACATCTTGGGAACAAGTCGTCGTTCCAAAGGCTATGACGGAGGAAGTCCTGAAGGAAGTCCATGGAGGATCATCTGGTGGACACCTAGGGATAAAGAAGACCCTGGAGAAGCTGAGAGAGCGGTTCTACTGGATCGGATGCCGAACTGACGTGGAGAACCACTGCGCGAGGTGCCACGATTGCGCAGCCAGCAAGGGCCCAGGACGAAGACGACGGGTTGCACTGAAGACCTACAACGTGGGCGGCCCCATGGAGAGAGTGGCCATCGATGTTGCTGGGCCATTCCCGTTAAGCGAGGCAGGGAGCCGCTACATATTGGTCGTCAGCGACTACTTCACCAAATGGCCCGAGGCGTATGCGCTCCCTAACCAAGAAGCCGCGACGATCGCAGAGACCCTGGTGAAGGAATTCGTCAGCCGGTACGGAGTACCCCTGGAGCTGCACTCCGACCAAGGGAGGAACTTCGAGTCGCAGGTGTTCCAGAACCTATGCCAGCTGCTGGGAATCCAGAAGACAAGAACGACGCCGCTACACCCACAGTCCGACGGGATGGTAGAGCGATTCAATCGCACCATCGAGAACCATCTCCGAATAGTCGTCAGCGAGCACCAGAGGGATTGGGACAGACATCTTCCTCTATTTCTCCTGGCCTACCGCGCCGCCGTGCATGAAGCCACCGGGTGCACGCCGGCCCGGGCCATGTTTGGGAGGGAACTCCGTCTACCAGTCAATCTTGCCTTCGGCCGACCTGGGAATGGTCCGGTCCCGGTAAGCCAGTATTGTCAAGAACTGGTCGACCAACTGGAGGACGTGCACGCGTTCACGAGGAGGAAACTGCGGATCGAGACCAACCGAATGAAGACCCGATACGACCAGCAGACGGATGCCGGCGGATTCCACGAGGACGATCTGGTCTGGCTCTTCAACCCATTACGGAAGAAAGGCCTGTCACCCAAACTGCAGAGGTCCTGGGAGGGCCCGTACCGAGTCGTGAAACGGATCAACGATGTCGTCTACAGGATCCAGCGGAGCCCGAGGGCGAAGATGAAGATCGCGCATCGAGATCGCCTGGCAGCCTATGGAGGGACACAGACGGACCAATGATTGATCGGGACGATCAGCCTTTTAGGAAGGGGGTGGTGTTACGGCTGTGAGTTCGTTTCATCGCTCGCCGCATGAGTCACCACTGCCCCAGGGCTGGGCTGCTCGGCCTCAGTGTATTGCGTGCGCCTTATGCAACAGGACTAATAGAACAAAGGGATGGTCCAGAATATTCGTGACTGAGCCAGCGATGGAAACCTCGAGAAGCCGTGAACCCTGGATGGGTCTAGAAGCATTTATTGAGTCACCGGCCTGCTATATAAGAGCGATCTGTTAAGCAGCAGTTGTTGTTGTGTTTTTATGAGCTAGTGCGAGCGTTTATCCTGAGCGACAGAAGTGTGGTGACTTGCGAAACCCCTAGTGAAGCTGATTCTCTTGACAGTGAGGAAGTGAGAAGCCTACAGAGGAACTGTGTCTTGAACGAGTGTGTTTTTCGAGTGCGACATAAGTGAATGTGGTGCATTGTGAAACAGTGTGTAGTACGGTGACAGGCTGAGTGCAGATATTTCCAGCCAACGCACGGGGCCACCTCATTACGAGGGATTAACTTCTGCGGCTTACTGACAAGTGAAAGGGGAAGTGTTCTCGCCGAGGAGGAAACTGGAGTAAGGTAATAATTGCTTGTATTTACTGATGAGTGCTGTATCTTTCTGGCCGCAATAAAGTTAATTATTTAATTTAAAGGAACAATCTGTGTTGTGCTTCAACCCACCGTAATCCAGTTAACAAAAAGTGCCACTAGGGGGGTGGCACGTAACAATATGATGTATATGAAGTTCATTGCTATGCAGCTAAAATATGTAAATATGGTTAAGTGTAGGGGCAAATGACCTCGTAGTTCCGCCCCTTAAAACAACACGAACTAACTATGGTTAAGTGTAATATAAGGAAGCTCATGCAATGAGCAAATTTATGAGAATGTAGAAGAGGGTGATTAATAACTGTCAAGTAGGTTTTTAGCCTATTTTCATTTATGAAAAAAAAACAAAAAAACAATAGGCTTATGAGATCACCTTTTGTCCGTGTGTCTGTGTGTGCGTGTATGATTCGTGTGTGTGTGTGTGTGTGTGTCCCCTAATAAAATCTAAACGCCTGGAGCGATTTCAATGAAACTCGGTAAGTTCATAGCACTATTCCGGACGACTCCGACCGTGCCCTTCAAATTTTGTTACGTCTCACCAATCTAACATGGCGGCTGTGCGAAATATTTCACCAGCATTCAATATCTCCGAAACTATTATCGATATCAGCCTGGAATTTTTTATGGTGATAAAGAAAACTACTAGAAGTTCACTTATGTAACTTTTGAAAGCCTGGCAACTACAAAACCAACATGGCGGCCTAGCGAAGTTGCGACTTTTAAATAAACATTTCTCACAATTTAACCAATCAAACGCAATGAAACTTGGTACAGTATATGTTTATACACATTGTAATGCACCGACGTCTAACTTCGTTCAATTGTTTACATAAACTCAAGATGGCGGCTGTGCGAAATATTTCACCGGCATTCTATATCTCTGAAACTATTACCGATATCACCCCGAAATTTTGTAAGGAGATAAAGGGCACTACTGAAAGTTCATCTATGAGACTTTCAAAAACCGGTTAACTACAAAACGAACATGGCGGTCAAGCGAATTTGAAAGTTTTAAATAGACTTTTCTCGCGATTTAATGATCCAAACGCAACAAAACTTGGTACAACAAATGTTCATACACATTGTAAAGCACTGGTATCTAATTTAGTTCAATTGTTTACATATACATAACCTCAAGATGGCAGCTGTGCGAATTTTAAAATTAAGTTTGTATTTCTTGTGTCGTAATCATGCGATCGAAGTGAAAGTTTGAATAATGAACCTACGCAATAATTATTTTCATTAAAATATTCCTCCCACCATTCTCCTCGCCTAAATACTCGCTATCGCTACCAATCCATCCATCATCACCTAATAATAATAGTCTAGTAAATCGATCCATCATTAACTAATAATCATTATCGGTTATGCCCTTTTGCAACAAGTCAAAAATAAATAATCCATCCACTGTAAAAAAAAGCCTCGCCCCTAATCACGTGGCTCAACGAGATACCGTCGCGTAAAAATAAAAATAGCACCCTCACATGTCAGCAAATTTCAACAAATTTGTAAAACAAATCCATGGTCCATTAACTGGTTCGTTGGTTCTTAAGTTTAGGGGCTGCAACAACGCAGTCATGTAGCCCCGTGTACTTTGGGTGTGTGCGGAATCTGTCTGATAACCTGTGTTAATTGTGATGACTGTATTAGTGTGTGTTATCTGTTTTTTATTCAAGTAAGGACTGAAGACTTTTGAATTTTTCAAATAGTTCCTACTTTTGCCGCCAAACGCCACTGTCAACGACTACTAGTGCAGAACTTACCTACCAGACGCCACTGCAGTCGGCTCTTGGCAATGAACGCAGGAACCAAAGAGCGTTGTTTACATTCTTAACCTATATAATTTAGCTTAAAACAGGTGTAATTAGTGGATGGTTCTTTAACATGCCGTAAATCTATGACATGGGACCGCCGTCTTTACTTCCCCTCCGAAGGAAGTCATATTGAGGGATTTTTAACGCTCTTAAAAATCCGACGACTTCCGCTGGATTTGAACCAGCGATCTTGGGCATAGAAGCTCAGCATGCTACCAACTACGCCACCGAAGCCGCCCGGTCCATTAACTAGTAAAATAATTATTTTAAAAGGCGCCACAGGCTTGCCCCTAGTCACGTGGCTCAAAAATAAAAAATCCTTGGTCAATAACAAAAGAGAGTGTCCTTGCGAGAAAAACAAGTCCTAACACGTTTTTCAAAACTTAGGGGTTCCAAAGATATTAAAAGAGAAAACGTCAATGACCTTGCAGTTTTTGGTAAATAAGTGGGCCATAGAACAGGGGACGTTACCCCGAGTCCTATGACACCTCACACGTCCAAATCCTATTATTGGTTCGAGATATATAGATGATTTTAACTACTTTAACCCGGCGCTGCTCTGGAGGCGTAATGTTGTTTAGGATTCTTGGTATACCACTACTATAGATCTTCATTGATACCAAATTTGGTTTTGATAGCTGCAGCCGTTTAGCAGTTGATATGGGGGGGGGGGGGGGCGGACACACACTGACAGACAGACATACAGACAGACATACAGACAGACAGACATACAGACAGAAGGACAGACACAAATTTGCCCGGATCGATCTCATAAGTATAATATTTCCTCATTATGACAAAATGTGAAAAGTAGGCTGAAAATCAGATCTTGCTTTCAGTTAGCATAACATGTGGGAAGACTGTAACAAGGCCTGTGGCTCTTCCTCCCTTTACTACGTTCAATTCTAAGCAACAGCGAAAGAAATTAGAGCATCTTCCAACTCATCGTGAGGGGGAAGGTTAGATGGAAGGTTCATTTACAGCCTCGTAGGAAGAATTTGCAGAAAGCGAGAGGTTAATTTATGTCAAGCATGGCGATAGAAAACGACATACTGTAGTGAGACAGACTCGTGCGAGCGCGCTTGGAGGCAGCCATTTTTGTTCTCTGGCTGTAATTGTCAGATGGGCCGGCAGGCTGGCAGAGGATGCAATCGAGAAGGCGACGTATATGGATGGCGAGAAAAGATTCAGATTCCGTGAAAGAGGGCGTGGTGAGAATGGACGTGTGGTGGTTGTTTTTAAAAAAGGCTAGAGGTCGTCGTTGCGAGTTAAGATTCAAGAATTACATTAATGTTGATTAGTGTAAGGTATAGTTAAATAAGTAGTGAATTCGTATATGCCTGACCGGTTATTCCGAGAACCGTAAACGTAACAATTGGCGTCAGACTATAGAGTAAGTACGTTGTAAATAGTTAGTGACTGTCTTGAGGTGCCGCATTGAAGAGTGTAAAATGACGACCTGGAAAGTTATGCTTTCTGCACTCAAGGATTCGAGTTCCATCAGGAACTGGAAGAAAGGGTAGTTGATTCTACGGGAATAAAAACTGCACTGCAAGTGAGGTTAAGACAGGTACTGGTGGACACAGGTGAGGACCAAAAAACATTTATTTTCGATATTCATGGTGGGACTGACGGTATTTGTCAGGTGTTAGAAAACATGGAAAAGAAAATAGAAGAAAATTCGGAAGATACGGCAAAGACAAAAAAGGAAAACTCCGAAATCATGAAAAAAAAAAAAAATTGGCAGAGAATTTGGAAAAAAAAGTTAATGGAAAATACTGCCAACCTCGACAGGGAACTTCAAGAAGTAACACTCACTGCCAAAACCAAGCTGAGGGAAACATTTCAAGAATTCCTGCGGACGTTGGAGGACGAGCTTGCGAGCAGTCTTCTCCAAAATAAAGACAAGCTGGAAAACAATATCATTGCCGCCGGTGGACCATCGGAAGGTAAGGAGCGTATACCTGTTTCCGCGGCACGAATGCTTCAATGATGGGTTTGTCGCTGCGCGGGGAGGCCCTACGAGTCCTGCAGGCTGTTTCCTTGTCGAAAGGACAGAAACAAAATATTATTGTACAGAAACGTGAAATTCGGTTCGGACATCGTCACATCGAACAGCTGTATCGCTCCCAGTTAAGAAACCGTTGTCAGAGGCCCAACGAGAGCCTACAGGAGTTCGAAGCAGACACAGTCCGTCTCGTTAAGAGCGCCTATCCAACAGTGCCCAGTGAAGTGCACGAGGGTCTTGCTACTGAGGAGTATCTCGACGGGCTCCGCGAGACTGAGACGCTGCGGGCTGCGAAGCTGGCATGACCGCAAACATTGAATGACGCCTTGACACTGGCTCTTGAGTTTAAGGCTTTCCAGCATTCCATGCGTGGCCAGGATCACATTCGAGCTTTGGAGGGAGACAAGGAGGTGCCGGTGCCTTCCATAGAAGAAATCGTAGAGAAAGTACTTCAAGCCTTGCAGTCCAAGAATAAACGGACGAGGTGCTGAGGCTGCGGTGAGATTCGGCATCTCATAAATCGATGCCCTAAGTTTACGAATGGGAAGCACCAGCCACAAGAAAACTAACGAGGGTTGATGGAAAGGGGTGACTGTCAACCCATGCCAACATCAGGAATGCCCACGCGTCTGCTGTCGTCGCGGCTCTGGGTTGTCAAAGCAACTCTATTTATATAAGTGGCCATGTGGATGGAGAACCCAGAGACCTACTGCTGCACACAGGGGCCACAATGACAATGTTCAGACCAGGCATTGTGAGAAGAGCAGTAACAACCACAAGATGGACACTGCGAACGGTGACGGGGAACCAGCCAACGTTCACGGGGAGACAGTCGTCAACTTCGTCATCGGTGATACCCAGTTTTGCCATCGTGTCTTCGTCGCTGAAGTGCAACAGGACGTCATTCTCGGGATGGATATCATGACTGAGTACAAATTTGGACTGGACTTGGGGAGTGGGATTCTGAGAATCGGAAACGAGGTGGTAATGCTGCAGTAGAGGAACTTCTCATCGGTATGGGTGATCGCAGCGGAAAATGGTGGTACTACCCGGGCTTAGTGAAGTAATGGTAGAAAGAAGCCGAACAGTGAAATTCCTCAAGGCTGTGTTGTGCCCGTTTAGACCGGAGTCCGCACGACCACATATGCATTTTACCAAGAATCAGTCAGCACGAGAGTCAAAATATCCCGGGGCGCCAGATGGGTCGCAAAAAACGACATCAAATAAAAAAAATGCTTTACTGATTTTTGGCTCAATGCAACAATAAGGATAGAAGGAGATTCAACTGGGCATAACACAACATGTAAAATTATCTCATTTTATTCTAAATTTTAAAATTGACTGCAAAATGATGCTCAAGGTAACATCATTCCAGTGCGACGGCACACTCTACTATTTACACAATGTACAGAAATTTTCCAACACATTGAACAATTGTCTTTGGAGACACAATGTAATGGTCTTCGCTAGCCCACACGTTGAGCGACAAATGTAATGGTTTCTACAGCCCTCACTTTGAGCGACAAGTGTATCGGTTTGACTGCCCCTAACTGTTGGGAGATAAATGTAACTGTTTACCTTTGCCTAAGCTATGTTGTTTTAATGGGCGCCAAGACCTCAATGCAATGTTGAAATCTAAATTTGTATTTAACAACGTCTAGCTCTGGCAGAACACCTTCAAGACTCTATACACTCAGATCGTGGTATGATTTGATCATTAACCCAACAAACAATTGTATCAGGAGAAGGAATTGGTCTATATCTAATGCTACCTACTGAAAGCAAAGATTGCATTGTAAAAGAAAAGAATTTATTATATAAAACAAGTATAGCAAAATTAATAATAATAATAAGTATAAAATTTAAATTGGAGCGTTGTGATTTGAATATTACCGATAGAAAATTACCTGAAAACGGAGTTTGATAAATTGATTTTACTCTTATTGCCAAGCTATGAAGTTACTGAAATATGAAATGTAAAACAAAGAGAAATGAGAGATTGCGTATTTCTGCGTCATCTGCGCTTACCACTGGAAATTGCCAAAGCATTTCCCTCGTACTGGATGATGCTGTGTGCTTCCCACAGTCTCCTGGACGTCGTCATCTCCGTCGAAATTTGATGATATTCTGGTAGATTAGATAATTCTATGGTCCGTACATCGGGCCCAAACACTCGTATAACCACACTGGTTAAGTTTTACAAAAGTTAGTCCTCCAATCCACGGAACATCGGAGCGACTCCCGCGTGAACCATACTCGGGAAGTTCTATACAGATAGTCCACGTTCCACGGCGCGTCGAACGATATATGCACCTGTCGGCTCCCCCACTCTTCAGTCCCAACTAGCTTACGTCGTCTCCACTGATTGGCTGACCCACCACGCGATCTTCCCCTCCTCTGGTTCATTACACACGGCGCGCGAATCAAGAAGTCGATTTCCGTTCCAACAATTCGCCTTTTCTTGACGATGCGAACCCGCTTGCGAAATACTTCCCGACAGGATTAAGCTTGTATTTGAATTCCCAGTGAGTCACGTCTCTCGATATACCCTAACTGACGAAACTCCGTAAATTTCCGTAATCAGATAATTTTCTATGATATTGTCGTTCGTAATAATTTGCTTGATAGCGTTTTCTAAGACATAGAAAACCTATCTGTATGCTTATAATTTTTATAAAATGCTCCGAAAATATCTTAATAATAATTATAATAAATTAATAATAATAATAAATTAACATGAAAAATTCTCTTGGCTGAACAATTTGCCGCGTAAATAAATATAGAATGTCTTCCTACTGACTTATGCCAGTTGCATAAAAAACCCTCGAAAAACACGTTACATATTCGCCTCGGATCATCGGATGATTTACCGTGACGACGGTCCATTATCCGATTATCCCAGACACGTTAATCAACCCATCCAAAATACATATTACATAAATGAGATCACCCTAAATTACAGATATATACACTCATAATTTTTCTTCACGCACTTTGCTTCAAAGTTTGTTGTCACTATGGATTGCACTTTGCAACCAGTCCAATGTTTTACATATAGAATAGTGTTCCACGGATATTTCCGCCTCTCAAATTTCTCTATGTTGGAGAAATAGACATAATTAATGTGTGAACACTATGTATTTATGATGTCATATCACACGCATTGAAGGTGTTCTGATATATTTATATCACCATAGAACTTCCTAATTTCACTGGAGGTCCCCTCCTTATGGTGACATTTAATCTCACTTATCACTGAGCACACGATCACACTATTGTGGCAGCGCCTCGTGACCATAATACTTAATCTCTCTTTAAAGTAGATTAAATTAATATTGACTTCTGAAAAAAAAAACAGTAAATGCGCATTACATATAACACCAAATATTTCTGTGCCGTAATCGCCCTGTCTTGTTAAGTTCCCGTAGACCATATTCTACTTAATACTAGTTCTCAACACAGACCATTTCTCCTCACACAAATAATACCATTGTACAAATTATCTTAAATTACACACTTACAAATCTTACATGGCGAGGCCGTAAACAGAAATCACGTGTGCTGATATGTATGAGTTTCATGAAGGACTGTCTCGCATTCTGATGGCCCATCTTTTGCCTCGTGGACGCCTTAAGCAAAAATACCCTGTTCAAGCGCTCACCCATCTCTAGGAGGCAAATGGGAATTCACCAGCGCTACCAAATTCTGGCCTTGGTGTATCGAGACATTTTAGTGCTCAAGAGCATCCGACAATCCCGTCATATTTCCCTGTACCTTAAAAACTCTCATTTACTTACATACTACTCCCCTGTGTGACTTCTGATACGCCTGCCTGGAAGACCACATCTTCCACGCACCAAATACCACACTTACTCATTTGATAGGCTGGCTCGCCAGCTAAACATCCTCACTTTATGACACATATTTTCGTAGACTATGTATATTATACGTCCCGTATAATCTGTTTCCCTCACTATTCTCCAGCACATATGCTGTTTTTCCAATACGTTTGGAAACTATAAATGTTTCTGTGTCACCTGCTTCCAACCTTGCAAGTGGCTCCCTTAAACTTAACGTCATCACGTTGCTCCACTAGCATATTTCTCAGTGTCTGTAACGATGCCCTGTTGCTACTGTCCACACATGCTAACCCTACTTTCCTCTGGTGTAACACCTCTACTTGACACTCTATGACCTAAAAATGTCACTTCTGACTGACAGAATGACGACTTAGACAGCTTCAAAGTGAACCCTGCCTGATCTAACTTCTGAAAAACTATATCTAAATGACGTAGATGCTCCTCAAAACTGCGTGAACTAATTACCATATCATCTATGTAAATGGTTACAAACTCTCCTGTGTCATCCCCTAATGCGATGTTTAAAGCCCTAATTAAAGCTGCTGAACTACTCTTTAACCCATAAGGTGTTCTACAAAATTGATAAAGGTTATATTTATGACTAAAAGCTGTAAATGGTCTATCTTCGTACATAAGTGGCACTTGCCAAAAACTGGAACTCAAATCTACACAAGTGAAATACTTCTTCCCCTCAAATGTTTGCATTAATTCTTCTATTGACATAGATTTCAGCTGATCTGAACTAATTCTACTGTTAACCAAACGAGCGTCTAAACAAATACGAACCGTGCCGTCGGTTTTGGGTACCGTGATCAAAGAATTAACATATGGACTGTTCGAGTGCTCAATAATCCCATCTTCAAGCATCTGGTTAATTTGTGCCTCAACTGCACTCTGATATGCGAAAGGTACAGGATATCTATGTCCTGTGAATACTGACCTATCAATAACGTTCAATGAATGTGTATAGCAATTGGCCATACCAATGCGATCCTCAAAAACTCTCCTATTACACAATAACACATCATAGAGCCGAACACACTGTTCCACAAAACATGGAGAACCCCGCTCTACGGCTGGCGATATCTCATTTAAAGTACAAATCACACCTACAATACTACTCCTCTGAATATGGTCATTGAACGCTACTTCTACTTCAGAATCTCCCCATTTAAATTTCAAACTCCCTACATCATAACATAAGTTACCAGACACTCTACTTAGCCACTCTGAACCCAAGATAACACTGAATACTAAATTTGGAATTACAAGGCAAATCTGCTTCTCTACATGATTATTAATTTTAATGTCTACTAAAACTTGCTTAGAAATTACTTTAGACCTCTTCCCAACAGCTGTGATAACAAAAGTGCTTTTAATTGGCATCTCCTCAAAATTTACTCCAGTTCCTTTCATTTTATCATAAAATGCACTACTTATGCAACTCTTCATACAACCACTATCAATTAAAACATCTGTGTACGCCTCGGACACGTTAAATTTAACTATGGGGCTCTTAGTAACCACTTCCTGAATAATACCTCCATCATTTAGTTCATGTAATAATTCATTTCTTACATTTAGGTCATAGGGTTCCTGTATAATTGTATGGACAGGGCATGCTACAGACTGAGATTCTGACCTTACTTCGCAGCCTGGTTCGCGTTTAAAGAACCGCTACAGCTGGCCGTAGTACTACTAACTACTAAACTGGTCTGGTTGTTCTGGGCTGTGTTGTCATTGTTTGGCTGTATATTACTACCACAAGGCTGTCCTCTTCCTTGACCCCTATTCTGGTTGTAATTATTGTCATTATAATTTCTCCCTTGATTTCCCCTGAAATCATTGTTTCTCCCTTGATTTCCCCTGTAATCATTGTTCCTCCCTTGATTTCCCCTGAAATCATTGTTCCTCCCTTGATACTGATTACCATAGCCATTTCCTCTGTTCTGATTTAGCTGATTATTATTATTTCTATTTTGAGCGTTGGCTCCTTCGCCACCGTTCCCTTGAACTTCCTGATGCCTGGCTTCGTTAGGTCTATTATTATTATTACCCTGGTTCCTATTGAAATTGTCCTCATAATCCCCTCTCCCTAGTGCATCAAATGTGCTTAACAAATTTTCTACTTGTGATATAGTCTTTACATTCTGGATACAAGCAGCCTCCTTGATCCTATAGGGAAAGTGCCTAAGTAGCAACCTCACCACATCACTTTCCTCCTTCAAGCCATCCAGATATTTACACACTAATACCTGCCCTAAAAAGTATTCGGTCATGGTGGAGCTTCCTTTAGGGTTATATTTACAACACACTACTCCCTCACGATGCTGCGACTGAATAACCTCATTCCAGAACTTTTCACAGAATTTCATTTTAAAATCATTAATATCAGTAAACTTGTCTCTGTAGACAGCAAACCAATTCCTCGTTTCCCCCACAAACACTTGTTCTAAACTTTCAACTACCTGGCACCACTCAATACTACCATTTTCCAACCTCTCCCCGAATTTATTTTCTATAGTGTTCATGAACTCCATTGGGCACCCCTGTCGATTGCTGAACTTACCCAGTTCTACCTCCCTGTGTGTGCTATTCACAAAAACTGGCCTATTCTGACTATTTTCTTGCCTTATCCTAGCTTTTAATTTTAATTCTAATTCTGCTATTTTCTCCTCAGCCTTCCTCTCAATACTGTTTACTGTTAATTTAATGTTTCCTTCTGATTCTTCTACTTTATCATATAGCTTTGCTTGTTTCTCCTCAATCTTGCTAATGCTCTCTCTATTACTCTCTCTTAAATCATTTACTTCTGCAACTATTTGCGAGTGGACTTTCTCAATTCTACCCCCCAGCTGTTCCTTAACCTCTTTAGTAGCTACCTGAATTTTGTCAATTTCTCCCCCCAATTGCTTTTTGACCTGCTGTGTTTCCAGTTGCACTAGTTCTTTTAAATTTTCAGCCTGTGTACTGATTCTAATTTCCAACTCCTCCTGTACTTTTCCTAATTTTCTGTCTACATCTGCAATAATTTATTTTGCCTTTTCTTCCATCACCCCCCTGATCTCACCTCTAATCAGTTCGAATTTGTCACTCATTTCCCTACTGTTTTGTTCTAATCTGGCATTGTTTTGTTCCAGTTTAGCATTTAAAGTTTTAGTACTCTCTCTATTTTCCTTACTGTTTTGTTCTAATTTAGCGTTGTTTTGTTCCAGTTTAGCATTTAAAGCGTCTGTACTTTCTTTATTTTCCCTACTGTTTTGTTCTAATTTTGCATTATTCTGTTCTAATTTTGCATTATTCTGTTCTAATTTTGCATTTAAGGCATCACTACTAACTTTGTACTGATACATGAACTCGAGAAGTAAAGTTTTTAATTCTGGTTGGCCGCCTACACTCCCTGTTTCAGTATCGGGATTTACCTCCGCTACCCCGGTACTACCATCACTCGACATACTGCTCGTATCATCACTCTCCCGTTGATGACCACTACGTAACCTCATCTGTCTTTCTTTCTCATCCCCCATAATGATATACACTGATACAGACAAATAACCCCCAAAATACAGGCACAGAAATATATACCCTTCTCCTTCCACAAATGTTATTAGGTTTTCAGCCCCAAGTTGTCGGCGACAAATGTGGCAGTTTCGCTTAGGCTGGGATGACAAGTGAAACGGTATTTACTTTTCCCCACGTTGGGCGCCAATTGTAATGGTCTTCGCTAGCCCACACGTTGAGCGACAAATGTAATGGTTTCTACAGCCCTCACTTTGAGCGACAAGTGTATCGGTTTGACTGCCCCTAACTGTTGGGAGATAAATGTAACTGTTTACCTTTGCCTAAGCTATGTTGTTTTAATGGGCGCCAAGACCTCAATGCAATGTTGAAATCTAAATTTGTATTTAACAACGTCTAGCTCTGGCAGAACACCTTCAATACTCTATACACTCAGATCGTGGTATGATTTGATCATTAACCCAACAAACAATTGTATCAGGAGAAGGAATTGGTCTATATCTAATGCTACCTACTGAAAGCAAAGATTGCATTGTAAAAGAAAAGAATTTATTATATAAAACAAGTATAGCAAAATTAATAATAATAATAAGTATAAAATTTAAATTGGAGCGTTGTGATTTGAATATTACCGATAGAAAATTACGTGAAAACGGAGTTTGATAAATTGATTTTACTCTTATTGCCAAGCTATGAAGTTACTGAAATATGAAATGTGAAACAAAGAGAAATGAGAGATTGCGTATTTCTGCGTCATCTGCGCTTACCACTGGAAATTGCCAAAGCATTTCCCTCGTACTGGATGATGCTGTGTGCTTCCCACAGTCTCCTGGACGTCGTCATCTCCGTCGAAATTTGATGATATTCTGGTAGATTAGATAATTCTATGGTCCGTACATCGGGCCCAAACACTCGTATAACCACACTGGTTAAGTTTTACAAAAGTTAGTCCTCCAATCCACGGAACATCGGAGCGACTCCCGCGTGAACCATACTCGGGAAGTTCTATACAGATAGTCCACGTTCCACGGCGCGTCGAACGATATATGCACCTGTCGGCTCCCCCACTCTTCAGTCCCAACTAGCTTACGTCGTCTCCACTGATTGGCTGACCCACCATGCGATCTTCCCCTCCTCTGGTTCATTACACACGGCGCGCGAATCAAGAAGTCGATTTCCGTTCCAACAATTCGCCTTTTCTTGACGATGCGAACCCGCTTGCGTAATACTTCCCGACAGGATTAAGCTTGTATTTGAATTCCCAGTGAGTCACGTCTCTCGATATACCCTAACTGACGAAACTCCGTAAATTTCCGTAATCAGATAATTTTCTATGATATTGTCGTTCGTAATAATTTGCTTGATAGCGTTTTCTAAGACATAGAAAACCTATCTGTATGCTTATAATTTTTATAAAATGCTCCGAAAATATCTTAATAATAATTATAATAAATTAATAATAATAAATTAACATGAAAAATTCTCTTGGCTGAACAATTTGCCGCGTAAATAAATATAGAATGGCTTCCTACTGACTTATGCCAGTTGCATAAAAAACCCTCGAAAAACACGTTACAACAAGTCTGATTATCAGTCCTGTAGACTGTGTTCCAAAATTATATCAATTATTTACGATGAAATCCAGTTCAAATTAAATTGTCTTTACTGGAAATATTGTAGTTCACTGGTTGAATTTCTAACATGATATTAACACTCGTAGAAATTCTCACTGTTTATAATTGTTTATAGAATTTTTAACTTCCACTTATTTTTCCAGTTTCAAAAATATTGTCAAAAATATTATCTTTGACCCAACACTAATTATGTACACATATTAATAACATATCTGAAAAGTATTTGACCCTTGAACATAGCATCGAAGAACTGTGCGAAGCACAACAAAATTTGTTGTTCTTCCAAAATTAAACATTTCGAGAAGTGACTCGATTATGAACTTCAAATTCCAAAGAAATATGATTTCTGAATCATCAACTGGATCAAAAAAAATTGTTGAACCATTCAACTATTCGATTTTCCACTTGGAATTATTATTAAGAAAAATATTTATATTTGTTGCTATTTTAGTAACTTTCACAACTTGCAATTCTTGAACAGAATGCGGAAATAAGAATTGTAGCTTTATAATAAATTCATTTAGTTCATGACAATAGGATTGAAAACATCCTTTAAGTAATTCGTGGATACAGAATTATTTTTTCAATTGGCAGTGGCCCATTCAATTATTTGTGTAAGAACACAATATCCCAACAACAACGGCAAAGGTCTTTCCCTGAAGAAGAATAAAATTTTATCATGACAAAACTGGGTTCTAGCAAATCCAAAGTATTAATGGAATACGTAAACAAGTTTGAAATAATTACTGATGGTTTGGTCATTCATTCGACGAAATGTGTGGTTCCAATACTCCTCCTATAAACCTGAGCCATCGAACCTGCTATTTGATTGATGCTCAAAAAAAAACCTCCTCATTCCTGCAACTTAAACATGCGCACCTGGGAATGGCATTTCAACTACTCTACACACATACATTTTCTTCCCAAAATTTATACAATAAATCAAGCCTCTGCTTGCTATCAAAACTGGAAGATCTATAAACTTACAAGTTTATTTTATTTTACCATTCAGTTCAAACCGTGAAGTTACCACGCTTGTGATATTCTCTATTTCACTTTCGAATGTGTGCCTACGTCATGATTTTATATAAACACCAAAAAAATCCTAATTGATACAAATATCATTGGCTTCCTGTTTCATGCCTTTCCGTGTTATCTGAAAAATATACTTTGCTCAATGCAAATATTAACTGTTCAACCAGAACTATAATGTTGGTGGAATACGGGCTTGTGCTATCCACTAGCTTTCGGAAAATCACCTGTTCCAAACTAGGAATGATTAAACTAATCCTTAAGCTCTCTCTCAATGAATGTGATTATTAGAAAATGTAAGATCCAAGAATTATTTAGAAAAATTATGAAAATTACTATTATTGGATTATTATTGTTATTATTTCCTTAAATATGTTTAATTATTATTTCCTTATGTGAAAAACCACATGTTCGACTCTTCGAATATGGATAAAATATCACTTCCTCAACAAAAATAAATATTAACTTCTACAGTTATATCGGCTGATTACCGTGATTCTCAAACAAAATGAACATTCAAATAAATGCTCGGTATGCTCGGTCATCGATCCTAAACTGTTCTGAGTGCTGAAAATACTCAGAATAACCCTAATGTGTCTTGCGTAAATCAATGCAAGATTTAAATACGAAGAAAAATAAATGTGTTCGTCATCTGCAGAAAATGAGTTTGTTGCAATTAACTAGGCATAATATAAAAGTCAAATGTGGCTTACATTTCTCGTTGGTCTTGAAGCGTAGTGAACCTGGTCTGTACCAGATTTATCCAGATACATGCCCTATTGGACACGCACGTCTAATCCTTGTATCGGCCGCCATTATATACCCACAATCTGTCTAGCACGACATAGTGGAAATATTTCTTGAAGTTCGAAGTAACTGCTGATCCATTTTAATATTGACTTCAATTAAATCCATAGCAGTTTTCTTAAATGGGGTCAGATCCAAATGATCTCTTCTCAAAAGCGTCAGTTGTAACATAACTCACGGTAATCTTTTCAGTACAGGAAAACACTGATAGTCTAAAACAATCAACGGTTGTTCTGAAGATCGTTCCCTGGGCATGGCTTCACACCATCTATCATGCGCGAATCAACATATAGTTTCTCTTTGTCGGCTAATGAACAGCACCGTGATAGACTGGCCTTCAATATACTGAAAGATCTGAGTGGTTATTAAGTTACAATTTGTGAAACTGACAAGTTGGATTAAAACATCCAAGTATTGAATTATTGTTACTGGACTGTGACAGAATAATATCTAGACAAAGTCTAGCATATGTACATATAGAAACAAAGGGTTTCACCAATGTCCGTAGAAAATAACAATCACCTTAGTGATTCCCTCTACCGGAAACTTACTACGTTCCCCACGTATCGTAGCACTTTTGTGACTATCACAATTCAAAGATATCTTCTGCGTGGATTCGACGTAGCAGCAGCACCTTGTCCTACAAGAGCTTGGTTTGAAGTGAGCTGCTTATGCTTGGGCCGAGCGGCTTTTATACAAAACGGTCGGCTCCACGCTGGATCACGCTGAAATCTGTAAATCCTCATATCTACGGTGTCTCTGGTCTGTTTCACTTGAGACTAAGTGCATCCTCTTTCATTTGGCCGTGTCAGGAATCTGATCCAAGTATCAAGTCTCTACTCCATGGCTAACTATTTAATCACCAAATATTCTCGACCTCTGCTACTATTTGCCACGTCACTTAACCTCTTCTTGGCTGCATAAAGTTTCCATTTCAATCTAGAAGGAAAGCAGCGCGATATTCAAATATCTCAACTTTCAAAAGCGGCTGTAGCCTTTGCCTTGATACCTAGGTGTCTGAATCTTGGAATACCCATTCCTAGAATTGGGCACAGTGTCTCAATGGTAGGGCCTACGTTTGCTGACGGCGAACGTGAACGTGGATTACTGGTAGCCAGAACTTTGGTCCGTGCAAGGGCGAAAATTCCTATGCGTGTTATGAACTTTAATGATCGACCAATAATCGTTCGGGAAGGAACCAGTCTCGGAAGCTGTTCGTCTGTGTCCTCCATCGTACGCCAAGTACGAACAGCTACCTCCTCATCCAATGTATCTTCTGTGGGGCTCGACGGTCTTATCGAGCAGCGAGTCAAGAGCTTAATCCCGCTTAGAGCCGAGAGGTGAGGGAACTTCTTCGACGTCATAAGGATGCCTTCCAGGATGGGATCAGTAATGGAAGAACGAACGTGGTTCAACATCGCATCGATACGGGTGACTCAAGACCAATTCGCCAGACACCCAGATGATTGTCACTAGCCAAGCGAGAGGAAGCCGAGCAGATACGTGATATGGCTTGCGATGGGGTGATTGAACCTTCAACAACCCATCGGCTTCGCCAATGGTCCTGGTAAAGAGGAAAGGTGGATCTACTCGGTTTTGGGTAGACTACCGTTAGCCGGACAAAGTGACGGAAAAGGACAGCTACCCTCTACCACGCACGATGACACCCTAGACATCTTGGGTGGGAGCATGATCTTCTCCACTTGGACCTCGAGAGTGGATACTGGCAGGTAGGACTGGACCCCAGAGACAAGGAGAAGACCACCTTTAGGAATGGTTCTGGGCTGTGGGACTTCACAGTTATGCCATACTGACTCTATAATGCCCCTGCGAACTTTAAACGTCTGATGGAGCGCGTTTTAAAAGGGATGTCTTGGGAAACATGCTTAGTCTACTTGGATAACATTATGGTTCTAGGAAAGACCTTTGAAGATAACCCGAATTATCTGGATTAAGTGTTCTTACGTATAAGGCAAGCCAAACTTAGGCTAAACTCCAAGAACTGCTTCCTGGTTCGGAAACAAGTTAACTACCTTGGCCATATTGATCCGAGAGAGGGAGTCACCACGGATCCGGAGAAGATTAACACGGTGAAAGAATGGCCAGTACCGAAAGTTAAGCACGAAGACAGGAGTTTCCTCGGACTGTACACCTATTACCGTCGAATCATGCCAGGATTAGATAACACTGCTAAGCCTCTGACCAGACTTACTGAGCAAAGTCGGAGTCATTTGTGGGACACGAACTGTCGACAAGCCTTCGATCAACTGAAGGAGGTATTGACCAATGCTCATATCCTGAGTAACCCACAACCGGAAGAACTGTTCGTTTTGGACACCAATATGGTTGTCGGTGGCGTTTTTTCCGAACTGCAAGGCAGGCAAGATAAGGCATTGGCTTATTTCAGCAAGGTTCTTTCTAAACCGGAGAGGAACTTCTGCGTGACTAGAAGGGAATTGCTCGCCGTAGTAAAGTCAGTGGAGCATTTTTACAAGTTTCCCTATGGTAGAAAGTTCCTTCCACGGACTAATCATGCAGCACTTACGTGGCTACTGAGCTTCAAGAACCTGAAGGGACAGCTAGCCAGGTGGATCGAAAGGCTCGAGGAGTACGACTTCGACTCTGAACACAGGGCTGGCCTTAAGCACCGAAATGCTGATGCTCCGTCAAGTAGACCATGCGCAGAAGACTAAAAGCACTGCAATCGGATTGACGAAGAAGTTGTAGCAGTGCGAAGAAGTACTGTGACCGACGACTACTGGCAGGATGAGGAAATCAGTAAGGATCAAGAAAACGATCCTGACTTAAAACACCTACTGCGGTGGAAGAAGTCTGAGCAGCGAACGACTTGGGAAGAGGTAGTACTTTTCTCGCGCACTGTGAAAGCCTACTGGGCTTAATGGAATTCCGTGATTTTGGTTACGGGGTTCCAAAGAGGGTACTGAGGAGAGAGAACGGGGCTCTGGAGAGGCTACAGGGTCTTGTTCCACGAAGCAGAGTACCAGACGTACTGCAGTTGCTACATGATGGAACGCCTAGTGGGCACCTTGGAGTTCGGTAAACCATGGAGAGTGTCCGAGAGAGTTTTCATGGGGCCAATTGCTCAGATGACGTTCGTGAATGGTGTACGATGTGCGTGGTTTTTGCCAATGCAAACGAGTCACAAAAGAATAAGAAAAAGAAGAAGAATAAGAAAACAGCAGCGGTGAGACAGTACAACGTTGGTGTCCCGTTTGAACGGATCGCCACCGATGTATTGGACCCCTTCTCTACGACTGAGAGTGGGAATAAATGCATATAGGTAACACTAGATTACTTCACTAAGTGTGTATAGGCATATGCATTGCCCGACCAAGAAGCTGTGGTGGTTGCCGGTACGCTAATAAAGGAGCTGGTTAGCCGATTTGTTGTACCCTTGGAAATGCATTCCGATCGGGGCAAAATTTCGAGTCGTCGGTGTACCAGGAAATGTGCCAGATTCTCGGAATCCGTAAAACGAGAATGACTGCCCTGCACCCACAGTCCGACGAAATGGTAGAGCGCATGAACTGGGCAGTAGAGAAATACTTGTCGAAGATTGTCTCCAACCGCTAGCGGGACTGTGACAAGTTTCTCCACTATTTCTACTGGCATATATCGCTCTTCTATCCATGAGACCACAGGCGAAACACCAGCTAATGTGCTGTTTGGCTAGGAACTGTCATTGGCGTGTGACCTGGCGTTCGGTTGCGAACCTGAGGATAACGTCGTTGGGGTAACTACATCTCCGGCCTTCGTCGAAGGATGGATGACATTCACGGCCGCGCTCGCACAAACATTCAGAATGCAAGCGACCGGATGAAGGAGCGATACGACGTAAGAGCCGAATCAGGAGGATACCAAGCAGGAGATCTAGTCTGAATTTCGACCCTAAACGACAGCGAGGGTTCTCTCGAAAGCTGCAACGCTCCTGGCCTGGACCATACGAGGTACTGAAGAGGATTAACGACGTTGTATACAGTATCAGGAGGAGACTGAACGCCAAAACCCCGAGTGGACCATTTCAATCAGCTGGCATAGTTCCTGGCCGACAACCATGACAATGGGCACAGGTACATACCCGTATCTGTCGATTCGCAGAGTAAGAACGATTTTTCGAAGAATTTATGGCCCAATGCAAAATTTGGTATGGCGTCAGTACTGAGATTCGACAGGATTCATTCCAAACCCCCAGTGAGTATGCCTTGGCTCACTGTGTGGCTAAGGACCTGAGGATGAGCCGTGAAATAGGCCAGGTATTACGGCGGAGGTATGGCGAGATTGATGAGCTACAGCGTCATAAGCCTTGTGTCGGAAACGTGTTGTACTTACCCATGAGCGAGCAATCGCTATTCTATCTAGTGACGAAAGAACTTTCTCATCAGAAGTCGACCTATCGTGCTGCCTGGGATAGTCTACTCGTGATGCGGGATCTCCTACTGCAGCGGAATATATCGAGATTAGCTGTGCACAAGTTGGGCTGGCTGGAAGGGTTTGACTGGTGGATCCTAAGAAGCATGCTAAAAGAAGTCTTTCGACGCACACGGATTGAAATTCTGGCGTGATGGTGGCCCCAAATACACGGGGTGTCTGCTCCGGTACGGAACAGTCGTAAGGAGAGGACAGTGTGACAGACTCGTGCGAGCGGTGGGAGCCATTTTTGTTCTCAGGCTGTAATTGTCAGATGGACCGGCAGGCTGACAGAGGAGGCAATCGAGAAGACGACGTATATGGAAGGAGAGAAAAGATTGAGATTCTGTGAATGAGGGTGTGGTGAGAATGGACGTGTGGTGGTTGTTTTAAAAAGGACTAGAGCTCGTCGTTGCGAGTTAAGATTCTAGAATTACATTATTGTTGATTAGTGTAAGGTATAGTTAAATAAAGAAGAAGCGAATTCGTATATGCCTGACTGGTTATTTCAAGAACCGTTAATGTACCAGTAGGTATCTTAGATACGGACCGCATTGTGGTACGGAGTATTATTAAAGCCGTTGCCTAGGAGCTGACGTGATTGAATGCAAAATTGTCTCCCCAAATAGCATTTTCCACCAGTTATATGTGGTCCATTCCTAGCGATTAGAGCGGCCTTCTTCCGACGTGTGCTATTAGTTGCTAATATCGGCCCTGTCGTCCGTTCTTAGTGGCAGAAGTAGCCGTCACAAACCGCCATAACGAGCGCCTTTGTGTTTCAATCACAAGTTCCAACGCGCATACTACTCTAAACGCAATTTTAAAAAAATTACGCGCCTTACAGTAGTCGCATATGATGTGTAACATCTGACATAGAAGAAACCTCACGTCAAATTGTCGATATGCCGGTATTTTATACTATTATTGACACAAATATTAATCTATTGTAAAAGGGAGTGCTTTACAGATATTGTAGTTTATAATACGGAACTCATTTTATTAGAAGATTTGTAGCTTCCAACAGCACTAGCCTAAATAAAGAATACTATATGGATCAACTAGATTAATAGACGCGACACCGCTCATAACCTTAAATTCCTTATAAACAGGTCCTCTTCATTCACAGACCAACACGTAATTTCATATGGATTCTGTTAAAATGAGTCATATTGATATGATAAATATCGTTTAAAATGATAATCTGCTGGCAAAAATATCTACCCCGTCCGAGATTCGAACCAAAGATCTCTAGATTCACAGTCATAAGCACTAACCCCACGGATATTTCGACTATGCAAATTTTGTTCACAAGATGGTGACTTATTTCCACGTTCCAATAATACTGCATTACGGAATTAAGTTTCATTTATATTTTGCTTGTTTCGATAATGTTCCAGCGTGAAATTGAGTTTAAAATGCCTTATGAATAGGCCCTCTTGTGAGTAAAGAGAATGTATTCAGTAATAGTTCATGAAGGCTTGCTTAATTCTCGTATAACCACAACGATTGTATTATATTGATGACTGCATTACCGTTATGTGGGTTAATATTTGAATAGCCATTGTGCAGAAACATAATACTGGCAATGCCGACTACTTACAAGTCAATACCCTATGTAGAGCAACCCTGCAATGCAGGGACATCCTTGACTCTCAGAAATGTCATCTCCCCTAGTCCTAACGGACATTAGAGATTAATGTAAGTGCTGGGATAGAGTGAACTGAGCCCCGCGAGCAAGATAGAGCAGCTGCTTGATATGAAAAGTAGCTCTTGGACGTAATACCACGATAATGAAGCTAAGGGCGGTGACCTGATACAAGCTGAGTTGCAGTTATCCTGGGATAGACGTGGATGTCTATATTCTTACCACTTTTTATCAGGGCATTTTGAAGGAAGCAGAAATTATTCCATGAAAATTTCTCCTTATAAAACAACAGGGGAACAATTTCAGATAACACATACAGTGAAACTTGATTAATTATAAGTTGAAGGGCCTGACGAGGATAAATGATTGTGGTATTCCAGATTTCGAATGAACAGTTAGCAGCAACTTGTATTGGAACGGATAAGGACTATGCACAAGTACATATTATTCACAATTTCGAATGAACAGTTAGCAGCAACTTGTATAGGAACAGATAAGGAGTATGCAGAAGTACATTGCACGAGAGCGCGGGAGCACACCAGCATTGAGTATTCTAAGCAAAGAGGATATAATAGATTCTTAGTTCCTTGCACACTAATCTGCGAGCCCAGTCCGTGATACGTCAATCCTCCACTAGAGCACTCTACGCACACACTCTCAGTTCCTGTGATTATCAACTAGAGCGTTCTACTTACATTACTACGATGACAGATTACGAGCAGAACACGGCCCTCCACAACTTGAAACGTGAACGTACACGGAAAAAAAAAAATATAACGCGCTTCACCAAATAAATAAATAACTTCAACGGCAATATTACAGTTAGTCACTATCGTGATCGACTACAAGAAACGTTGACGAAATTAATTTCGCTAGATAGAGCCATACACGATCTACTCCCAGATTCCGAATATGATTCTGACGTTGAAAAATGTGACGAATACATCGACACTGCCAAGCTTGCCATTCATGATGCGACCAAAGTTATTACAGGCAAGATATCCACCTCAACGGCCAACCTGAGCCTTGTTGACGTGCCTTCTGCTGCCACCACGACTTCAGTTATCACCTCTCATTCAGTTAGATTACCGCCAATTAAGCTTACACCATTTCGTGGAGATGTAGAGACCTGGGCACGCTTCTGGGAGCAATTTGAATCGTCTATTGATAAAGATCCTACCCTTTCCACTTTCCACATTCATATTTTCCTTCGAGGTTACTTAGAATCCGAACCAAAGAACCTGGTGGAAGGGATTGCTGCCATAGCGGATACATACGAAGAAACCAAGAAAATGCTACAGTCCCGTTATGGCGATAAGAACAGGATTATTCAGGCGCATCTTGACCATCAGGAAAATATCCAACCTATAGGAATTGCTATCCCGGAAGAGCTCAACACGACTAATATCGAGTGCCATCGTCGTATTCAAGCCCTACGGGACCTGGGGGGAAGATGTCAATGGATATGGCAGGCTACTAGCACCCAAGATTCTGCGGGCTTTTCCAGACGATATCTGCCGACGTTGGATTTGGTACATACGACGCGAGAACGTTTCTGGAGGCAACATTCTCAGGTTAATTGAGTTCCTGGGAGAGGAAGTGGACAGCGCCCTTATCACGCAAAAAATCCGTGGCGATTCTACACCCTTCCACGTTCACATTCCAACCACCGCCACCTAGAAAGTAGACGCCAAGACCGAAAACGACGACGGAATAGAAGCACAGCAGAACCTTGCTGTGTGTTTTGCGAATCTAAAGGGCATTGGCCTCAAGACTGCCAAAAGTTCACCGACGTCAAGGGGAGATTAACCACGTTGAAGAACACAAACCGCTATTTTCTGTGTCTTAACCGTGGTCACTCGGTGAGGGACTGCAGCAGGAGGGGAAGAACTTCTTGCCAATACTGCAAGGCTGCTAATTACCGATCGGTTTGCAATCATCCACAGACTTTCGAACTAAGAACCGACTGCACGACGTCCACTTCTGTGAACCAGATAGCGAACGTTACAGACTTCACTTATTTACAAACGGCGCACGTGTATATCACTGGGCCAACCGGCCTCACCAAACTTACACGCTGTGTCCTAGATGGAGGGAGTCAATCTAGCTTCGTAACAAATCTCTGGCTGCAGAATTGAAACTACAGGCCGTCGATTTTCGTGACTTGGTTATTGGCGCCTTCGAATCAGCACCTGCAACATCCAGTCCTCGCAAGGTAAGTAAATTATCCATGAAGAGCATCTGAACAAGCTCCAAATTGAATATAACAGCCCTTGAGAGTCACCACATTTTTTCTAGTCAGCCAGCTGTGCCCCATGTTGTCAAGAAGCTTGCATATACTCGAAAACTAGAACTGACAGACCCGAAATATAATAATGAAGAGCCACTACCTGTTGAACTTCTTATAGGAGGTGATTATTATTGGGAGATAGTGGAGAACACATCGCCAATACGCGTTTCGCTATCATTGGTACTCATCCCCTCTAAACTCGGGTAGATACTCAGTGGAAGTATGCCCGGAGTATCTGTAATTCGTACAACTGTGAATTTCATCAACATGCAACATAGCCAACCCATGGACGATGATAATCTTCGAAGCTTCTGGGACTTAGAAGCCATTGGAATCACCCCAGAACAAGAACGATCGGCGACTGCTAAAGACTCTGCCATTCTTGAAGAATTTCAAGCCTCATACTCCATTGAGAACCTGCGAAGAGTTGTTCGACTTCCGAAAAGGTCAACTGTCCCTATACCAAACAAAAAACGCAACGCTGAAAGGCGCTTTGACGCTCTTGAGAAAAGATTGGAGAAAGACGAGCCCTTTAGCATATGAGCATCAAATGCTGGATTACATAAAGAAATGTCACGTAGAATTGGCCCCACAAGAAGAATCAGAAAACACCTTTTACTTACCACATCTCCTGGTGAAGAAGGACAGACGGAGTTGCATAAAATGGCGTATTGTGTTCGATGGATCTTCTCATGAAACGAATGCTCTTTCTTTGAATGATGCTCTGGAAATGGGACCCAACTTACTACCCGAAACTATTGCTATATTGATGCGTTTTCGTTCCCACCCATTCGCCGTAATTGCCTACATAACGCAAGCCTTCTTGCAATTAGCCCTTCACTTAGCTCGTTTCTTCTGATACCGCATCATTGACAATGGAACGGAAAGCCCTACCACCTCTAGAGGGAGAGCCGTCTACAGGTCCACAAAGCTCCCATTTGGTCTGACGTGCAGTCCGTTTCTACTATCGGCTACAATCAGAGAGCTAGCAGCTATTCGCCAAGCCCAGTTTCCTATCGCCGCATCGCTCATAGATCAAAACACCTTCATGGATTATTTCGCTTCAAGTGCAGATGACGACAACGACGTAATTGCACTGTACTACGAGCTCGCATCCCTCATGAGGCAAATCCAGCTTCCACTTGCTAAATGGGCAACAAATTCATTTCAGCTAACCGACATATGGAAGGCAGAAGGACGAAAGATCTCCCACAATGCTCATGTATTGGGAATTTCCTGGCACACAGATACTGACACTGACACGTTTTCTCTTACCCAACAGGAAGTTACAAGCAAATTGGAAACAGCGGTAGCGACTAAACGGATTCTGTTAGAGGCCACTGCTAGTATCTACGACCCCGTAGGTTTGATTTCACCGGTATCTGTAGTGGGAAAATTTCTCTCTAAGATATCTGGACACGCGGAGTTGCATGGGATGACATCTTGCCTCACGACCTGGCAACTCGCTGGCAAGATTGATTGTCCACACTACCTGACTTGCAACGCATCACCATACCAGGGTGGATAGGAACATCAAATAAAGTTAACTCACAAATACATGTCTTCTGTGACGCGTCAGAGAGATCGTACGGCGCCGTTCTGTACATGAGAAACACCCATCACAAGCACGCTCAAGTCCATCTGATCTGTAGTAAGAGCCGCCTTGCACCAGTGAAGAAGGTCACACTCCCTCGACTTGAGCTTCTGGGTGCGTTAATGGGGGCAATACTTCTCCGGAACTACTGCAAAGCAACACATTTCAATATCAGGGAGGGTATTCTTTGGAGCGACTCATCAATTACACTAGGATGGATAAGGAATGACCCAAATCGTTGGAAAACGTTTGTCTGCAACCGAGTGACTGAGATTCAGGCCTCTAAAACTCCATCACAGTGGAGACACTGTCCTGGCAAGGATTATCCAGCCGACCATTTGACAAGAGGAGTAAGAGCAGATAACCTGAACAAACTGACTTAATGGTGGCATGGACCATTTTGGCTGACAGAAGAACCTACTCGGAGGCCGTGTGACTTGCCTATTTTGACATCGTTTCCAGAGGCTAGAACTTTCACTGATCAAGTCATGTACGTAGAGACACAGGCTCCTTTGATTGACGCTACGAAATTCAGCTCATACGTGAAATTGCTACGTGTTACTGCTTGGATCCTTCGTCTGAAAAACATCATTCTTCATCGAGACAATTCAAAAGGGAGAACTTACAGCCAATGAAATAACAAGAGATAGTGACTACTGGATAAAAGCGGTACAAACTGAGAGGTTCTCCGCGGAGCTTATGGCCCTCGTGCAGAACGCTCCATTACTAAACAAGTCAAAAATCAAATTTTTCAATCCATTCGTAGATAACGGACTACTTCGTCTTGGTGGTCGTTGGCAACATGCTGAACTAACTATCGAGGAACTCACCCAATCATTCTGGATGGTGATCATCACTTCACAAGATTGTTGATACAGCACACTCACGTTCGGCTCCATCACCTAGGAGTTCAAATTGTTCTTTCGGAACTTCGATCAACAAGGTATTATATCGCTGTCTTCCATGTAAAATTACAAGAAATCCCAGTGGGAAAGAAATAGAAGCCCCGCTACCAATGCAACGTGTAACTCTCAAAAACCTTTTGCTGTCACAGGCATCGATTTTGCCGGGCCATTGTACGTCAGACAAGGTCATGGAATGAAAAGGTGTTATATAACCCTTTTCACTAGTGCAACAACATGGGCCCTGCACTTAGAATTATGCAGTGATACAACAACGGACACATTTCTGCAGACCTTGCAGAGGTTCATCGGTAGACGTGGTATTCCACACACCATTTACAGCGACAACGCCCAGACGTTTCATTCAGTGAACAGAGAACTGACGGACCTGTGGGCTGCCCTTTCGGCAAGGACGATACACCAGAATCTAGCCCTACAGGGAATAACTTGGAAGTTCATCGCCCCCACATGCAGCTTGGTGGGGAGGATTGTGGGAGCGAAAGGTTGGTTCCACCAAGCGATGTCTTCGGAAGGTCCTTGGGCGTTCCACCATCAAAGACGGACTGTACTGATAAGTATTGAAGCAGCACTAAACTCGAGACGCCTGACACAGGACGCAGACAGAGGCGACGTTAGTAGTGGGGAAGTAGGGGTTCTATTACCCCCACCACTTCTCCCTCTGACGTCACATACTAACCCGCAATACATTCAGGGGCAAAGTCGATATCTGGCCAACCCATGGTCCGATTTTGACAAATGAGGTGTCGTTGGACTCGGGCTAACGCCCTCTTTCCAATGGACCACTCATTTCAACCCCTAAATAACACCTATCCCTACTAGGGGGTGAAATTGTATTTTTTTTAGTGAAAGTCTCTTCTAAAATGTGACATGTATAAGGTGCGCTGCTAAAATGAACGTTAACGTTGTTGCTCATATAGCGCATGCGTTTTCTTGGATGCCGCTATGGATCAACATTTTTGTTATTGTTTTTTACGCATGCGCACTTGGGATTTTTGTAAGAGGGCGAGCTCTTTGAAAAAAAAAAGATTGATAAGAAGGGGTTTTGGTGGTGAAGAGAGAACCAGATAGTTGCCTACTTTGCTACGAAGTTTGCCGATATCTCTCGAAGGCAAGGTCGGATTTGGACGTGTGACGTGTAAAATCGCTTGTCTCGAAGCCCTATATATGTTATTAATAGGTCAAAGTTTTGAGAATGAGGGAAACAGGCTTTTTGGGGGTAAAACCATGATTTTAGACTTTTTCCTATATCTCACGAATGCATGGTCGGATTTGGTCCTATGACGTGTCAAATGGCTTGTCTTGAAACCGTCTTTATTTTGGTAATAGGTTAAAGTTTTTGAGAATGAGGGAAACAGAATTTTTTGGTGTAAAACTGTGATTTTAGACTTTCTGTTATATCTCACAAACCAATAACGCCAGAGACGTATACGAGGGGTCGTAGGACTCGGGGCGAGGCCCTCTCATTCCCCCCCCCCTCTTTCGAATATAGTATTTATGTTTTAAAAACAATGCGAAAGGGTCTAACGACACTTTTGTTGAAAACATTTTAGTTTTTAAAACTTTTTTTTAAGTCTGTCTAAATTGTTCATAAAGAGTGGTTGTAGATAGAAAGAGACGATACCACTGGGCACGTGTTTCAACGAGGCTATTACTGGCCACGGTGGTGATATATCAATACAGTATTCGCTATTTCGATGAGACGGCGGGTCGAGGGTTCGTTTTCCAATTTTTCCTATGATGGAATTCCTAATTCCTAATCCCCCTGAAGGGGGTCTTTAACATGTAAACGATTATGAGTGACATGACAAATGATAATTCCTTGATCAGATGAAGTTAGCTTTAGATAGAACAAACAGAACTTGGTTATATGTTGCTTGAAGTGAGTATAGAAAACAAACTTGCTGGGGCAGACTGACAGGATGTGGATGCTATTTGAGCTTATTGGAATGCATTGACTTGACTTGACAACAGGGCAATGAAAAAAGCACAGAGATGGTGAGGACACTTGAAGGTCAAACGATATGGCAACTATGGTGGGAGGGGGAAGCGAGGATGATGTCGCCGATTATGCTCAATATTCAATAGATGAATTTATATTTTGCGAAGCATTGTTCGGAGAGGGTCATGTGACGACTTGTTTTAAGGGTATTTATTTTACCGATCTTTCCTATGGTGGACTCATTGATTGAAATAATCCAAAACTGCTAGGGCATGGCCTTGAGATTTTATAAACTGATAATGGGATTTTGACATACAAGGTCCACTCAGAACTTGACATGATGTCATTCTTTTTATGGCTTATGAGTTTCCCCCAAAACAACAAGATCATAGACTTTTGCTTTTCTTAATATATTGCAAACCCATAATGTTAGATGTTTACTGTGAATGACGAAACCTAGCTAGGTAAAGAAAGAATTATTGTGGGCTACATGTATGGTGACTGACACGTCTTTGACCATTGGAACTTGTTTTCAAATCTGACTGTAGTACATAGGGAGTATAGGTTATAGGCATGACTTGACAAACGTGTACACAAAATTCAATTTATCGATTCAAGAATTAAGAGTAGACTATGATTAATTAATTGGTTAAAGAGTGTAGCTAAAACTAAAAATGCTTACTACATTAAACTAATCTGAACCGAGTCGAATCAATCCCAACTGAACCAAACCAAGCCTAAAACAAACCAAACTTAATCAAGAACAAGCCAAGGGCTTAAGTGTAAAACTTGTGGGGGAATGCAGTCATTGGCAATGTCCAAAGATGGGGATAACGCTCTACCTTTAGAGGGTAAGGTAAAGCTAGCGCATGGTGCTAATGCATATTCCCAAGTACATGAACCACACACACACAACTATTCTATGCTGTTTTTATGAGTTGACTGTTAAAACTTACTCAGTGGTTACTGAGCAAGATGGTCGCTACACACAACAAGCTTTAAATACTTGAGGCTAATAATCTATACACACACACACACACACGCTTGTTCTAAACTAAACTGTCTTGCTGGCAGTGCTCACAGAGTAGGCAAATGACAGAAATGCTTGGCTAAAAGAAATACAATCATTTTCGGTTGTCTAATGTTACCAGCTAACCATTACATGCTATAGTGGTGAGCACATGTGCCTCTTGCACTGGAGATCGTAACTCGATTTCTACCTCTAAGGCCTAGAACGAATCAAACTAAGAAAGAATGGTATGGTGACGCAGTGGTTAAACTGTTAGCCTTTCACTAAGGTAGACTAGGGTTCGATTTTAGGTTAATATACATGTCATAAACAAACAAACAAACAAACAAACAAAAAAAGCGGAGAGAATGTTTAAAACTGATTACACTTGTCTCTTTTCAAATTATTACTTAGATTACAAATACAAAGGTGGACTGGGTTTGATATACAGTTAATGCTGCCTATCGCATACTAGCCTGTAAGAAAGCCAAACAAGCAAAAGGCGTAGGTAGAGCAGTGGTAAAATCGCTATGTGTAGAGAACTACCTAACGGTTTTATGAACTGGCAATGGTATGTCGCATAAACAGTGCAGGATACAATCCAGCAACCATAATTTTTATCTTGTGGAACAGAGAAAACATATAGAGAGAGATATAGAAAGCTTGTGTATGTATGGGTAGCATTGATTGTTTGACCAGAGAAAATACTGTGAGGTAGGGTGGGGAGAGGGAGAATTAACACTTATATATGAATGGTAAATAGTTTTTTTTCAATAGTTTTGTTTTTCAAATGCAGTGGTAGATAGCCGTTATTTTGTAAAACATACTTACTTGCAGTAGTAATAAGCCTGGGTAGTTATAGGCTAGGGAATAACCCACCCACCAAGGGAAGATGATTAAGAGAAGGAAGTAGATTTGGGATTTGGAAAAGAAGGATAGAAAAATAGGAGGAGAGTCCCACAAAATTAATAAGTTTAGATTTAAATCCACTTAGAAGAAGTTGCCAATGGAAATTAACTCTTGGATACCTAAAGTAGGTACGAGCTTGGTCGAGGCTAACGGGAACCGCAGCTAGGACTTGGGCGGTTTGCAAGAGAGAGGCTCTAGTACATTTCCTCCCGAGCATGTATAAAAGTACTATGGGGAAGGGTAATGGTCTGGCAAGACTGAGAGGAACAAATTTACTGTATGTCTTCCTAAAGAAATTAGGTTTTACCAAGTGATTCAAAGAATGCCAATGATTTAACTCAAGCTTGGTATTTTCAATTTCCAAAATTATGGAGTTCCTGTAAGAGCGACCAAGTGTCTCTAAGACGAAATATGATAAAAGATTATGCCTTATTATGTAATCTTGGTAAATGAACCAATGGTTGCATTGGACAATGGCTAAGCTTTTACTCAGCGAGGAGCCGGCTAAAAGTTTAGACAAAAAGAAACACTTATTTTTTAGAAAACTGACCATAAGTTTTCGGAGAGGGTCTCCACAAGCAGGTAGTTGGCTTAGCGAACTTTACTTGCCTTACTGGCCAATTAGAATTAGCTATTATCGCTAAGAAGAACTTTAGTAAGGTGAAAATTAAGAGTTCTTGCTCAAATGCAACAAATAGTGAAAGCTCTATTAATGATTTTGATATCATTGAGTGAGGAGAGTCAAGGAAGACAGGATCTTGCCTAAACTTTATATTCGAAAATGAAAAAGCAAAGGGAAAAGATTTGTTTATTTTACAATTAGAAAAAAATTGATGAAATTAACAATTATGCAATATAATTTTAATAAACATGGTTCATTTGAACTTTTTTACAAGTAGGGTCGCAGACCTCTTAACATTAAACGGTTGCTCCAGGCAATTGACAATTTAAAAGGTTTCAAACCTTACATATTTCTAAAATCTTTATAAGATTTAAACAAATGAACAATAAAATAATTAAAGCTTGAACGGGAATTGAAGTACAAAAAGTGCACCTTAAGAAATTCTGAAGAGAATGTTCTAGAGAAAGTGACGACTTTGAAAATAACAATAATAATAACGTGAAAATAAGATAGAAGTTCCTACAACTTCTTATATTTATACAGAATTAATATATGAAAATTACACAAAGAGGGCAGGTCACTTACTGTGAAACCTGGAGAAAGTGAAAAGGAAGTTTCTAGACTTCCTATGTTTAATTAGGAATCACGAGAAAATGGGGCAGTTTCCATTTCGTGAAACCTGAACATGACTCGCTCAAGAGTGTAGAGAATTGTTTTGCCTAATTTTGAAGGGAGGAACAATGTAAGTTTGAAACGTGTGCTAGACACGTATCACAAGGATTATACAGAGATACTTAATGATAAACCAACAAAAATGGAAGGGCACTTCTTAGAATGACACCTTATTGGAATAGACCTAGATTGAAAATTTATTGCAGATTGTTAGTGAGAGGTTTAGGAAAGAGAAATGGGAATTAAGGAAAATGTTCATGGCCTTATTTGAATATAAGCGGACGATCGCGACGCGGTAGAAAAGTTGAACAAGCACTGGTTTTCACTATAGTTCATTGAAACATATGAAATGTTCACTGTGGAGACACAAAGTTTGTGGAAAAGAAAGTTATTGCAATTATAGGAAGAACTGATTGCACTATATAGGTGAGAGTCTATTTCTTGAAACAGTTGTAATTTACAATTAAATGCGCCATAGAAAGTTCCAGCGGTGGACGAAAATTCACTATTGTAGTAATTTAGTTTTGAACAGAATTCTCCCAAGTACATGAAAAATACATGACGGCAGGACTCGTAGATGGAGTACCGAATCTGGAAAGTTCCAGAACAATCTTAGTAGTGAAATGGGGCTAATGTAAATCCAGCGGAGGAACTAACTGGTTGAATTATAGACAGTGGGTAATTAGATAATATCCCACGTAGAGAGAGGATTTCTCTTTAGAATAACTTAATAAAAGCTCTTTATGGTAAAGTCGGCTTGTACAGGCGAAAGCTCAACATGACAAATCCCACGAAGAATGATTTTTTGCCTCAAGTAAATATTTTCACACTGTCTATAAAAGTATCATTTAAAACACGAGGAAGTTAAAACCATGAAGATGAGGTTAAAACTTTGAAGAAGGTACTTATCTTTGTTGCATGGCGAAGGTGAAGTTCCTCACTGATGCTTAAAGTTCCAACATGGCGTGGAATTTAAAAAATGCCTCGTTAGGTCAGGAGGCTGGCTCTAGTTGAGCCTTCACTGATTACTACGACTGCCGACTAAGAAGTGAGAGCAGCTCAGCGGAGCACGGAGGGTCCAAGAAAAGGGGGAAAGAGAGGGGGGTAGGAGACAAAAGGAGAACATATAAGCATTGCCAACTTAGCAAAACATAATTGATTTCTTGGTGAGCTGGTCTTCAAGGAGTTGATAGATGATACTAGCGCAGCATGGTGAGTAAAGAAGTAGACGTAGTCCTCTTGCTCAAGGAGAAAGTAGCTAACGATGGTAACGAGATCTGGTAGCCAAATGGATAAGTAAGTCATCTTGCACGATGAGGAATTGAGTAGCTTCAGAGGTTCGCTACTAGATGAAGCTAGGTGGATCACAGAAGTTATATATCTGAAACATACTCATGAAGACATAAGAGACATGCCCAACAAGGAGAAAACAGATGATCACTGTTGGTGTTTGGCAAAGAGGAAGGAAGAAATGAACATGCAAAAAGCAATAGACATTATATCTCTCGTACCGTGTATTCAAAGAATACACCAAAGCCTCTACGGTTCCGCTAACACACATAGACAGACTGTACTAGTGCCATGGTCAAGCACTCACATTAATATCATTTACAAAAACGTAAAATGAAAAATAAAATATCTTGTTTTGGAAATATCGTTTTTCAACAGACATGAAAAAAATAAAAAATGCGTAAACAGCAAAATGGAAAATCCATGTTTCCATATACACAAAATTTAAAAACCTTAAACAAACATTTAAAAAATATATATAAATGGGAAATTGACAAATGCGTAAATATGAAAATGGAAAATTCATGTTTCCATATCATGAAATTGAAAAAACATCAAATTGTCATTTTAAAAAATGCAAATGGAAAATTGAAAAATTGCAATGTGTGAAAAGTGAAATTGAACAAATGGCTATCATTATTAAAATAAAAATAAAAAAAACACTGTTCCTTATGGTTGAGGTGTGAATCAAACACTCTCTACTTATTTTGGACCACCCGAGACTGAGTATACTTGTTTTAATCCTCATACCACTTTTAAAATTTTGTGTTAAAGCTAGGAATTGAACCCAAGAGCTTGTAGGGGGAGACCAAGGTTAGAATATGTTAAACCGATAGTCTTAATTGTAGGCTGTGTTAGCTATATAGAGATGAAACGATTAGCTCGGGACAGGGGCATTGAGAACTGCAGCAAACTAGTCAAACGACTAAAAACTCAAACAACAACATGTAAGCTCACCAAAATAATGTTGTGTAACGGTAAATGTTAGTCAACGAAAAGTAATGCATTACTAAAACCCATGACACGATACCTAAGAGCTTTTCTAAAGTTATTTTAAAATGCCTTTAACCCTATATTAAACACCCAGTTCACAATACTCATAACTGCAATGTTATGGTAAAACAAAACAAAATCTATATTTCAAAAGAAGCAAGTGGTTTAGTCAATGTATACTGGGAAAAGTTTTGTAAACACTCAAGTCCACAAGACTAATTAAATTAGTAACTGTCAGGTTGGCCGAGTGGTTAAGGTGTTTGACTTAAGATCAGATTTCCTGTACAAGGAAGCAAGGGTTCGAATCCCTTACCTGACATAACTATTGCCTTAACATGGCTTGTCCACACTGAATTATTATGATACTTGCTACACAAACCATAGACAGAGTGTATTGTTTAAGGCACTCTCTTTATGAACATAGTCAGAGACTGTTGATGGTTAACAATTGCATTAATAGTGGGACATGGGGATAGCAATTAAGAAAAACAGCCAATACCAATACAATATTTTTATTCATTTAGTTTTTTACAATCGTTACACACTGAATGCAACTTTTTATCTCTTTATCGTTGTTTGATAAAGATTTTAAACACAACGCTTGTTGTAGATCCTTTTATAACATTCTCCAGGTACTCTTGTTCTTAAAAACTGGGGAAGCCGCAATGGTTTTATAGACATTAAACCCTCATCCTCTTCTTTTTCATCATCATTATCATTATAAATATTATCATTATAATTATTATAGTCATTGTCACCAACATCATCATCATCATCATCATCATCATCATCATCCTCAACATCACTAGAACTATCCAATAGTCTTAAGGGTTTTTTGAACGTTGACAACTGTCCTAACATGACTTTTTGAGGAGATGATAATTGCTTATCAACAAACAATGCACTATCTTGAGCAGCAATATAATTTTCTTGAACTTGCTTTTTAGCATTTTCATGATATTTTGTTGACAGCAACAGTGTTTTATCTTGTACACAACATTGATGATTACCCACACTTAAGACCTTACCATTCTTACTTTTTAGATGACCTAAACATTTTGTTGTCCTTAGTTTTGAGCACTGCCAAAATATGATTCCATTCACATTTTGCCGCTTATAGTTATAGCTATAGCCATGATACAGTGCACGTGGTTTGCCTTTATTGGTTATAGTATATTCCATAGTAGTAACTGACTTGTAAAGTTGATCTACCTACTACAAAGGTCAGAACAATTCTGGTGAAAGTGTGATTTTGTGTTGACGTTTTATATAGGATGATGTTGGTGGCTTATGCTGGTGGCTTATACTGGTGGCTTATGTTGGTGGCTTATATTGGTGGCTTATATTGGTGGCTTATGTTGATGGTTTATGTTGGTGGCTTATATTGGTGGCTTATGTTGGTGGCTTATATTGGTGGCTTATGTTGATGGCTTATACTAGTGGCTTATGTTGGTGGCTTATATTGGTGGCTTAAATTGGTGGCTTATGTTGATGGCTTATGTTGGTGGCTTATGTTGGTGGCTTATGTTGGCGGCTTATGTTGGTGGCTCATGTTGGTGATTATATTGGTGGCTTATGCTGGTGGCTTATATTGGTGGCTTATGTTGGTGGCTTATATTGGTGGCTTATGTTGGTGGCTTATGTTGGTGGCTTATGTTGATGGCTTATGTTGGTGGCTTATATTGTTGGCTTATGTTGGTGGCTTATATTGGTGGCTTATGTTGATGGCTTATATTAGTGGCTTATGTTGATGGCTTATGTTGGTGATTATATTGGTGACTTATATTGGTGGCTTATATTGATGGCTTATGCTGGTGGCTTATATTGGTGGCTTATGTTGGTGGCTTATATTGCTGGCTTATGTTGGTGGCTTATATTGGTGGCTTATGTTGATGGCTTATATTGGTGGCTTATATTGGTGGCTTATGTTGATGGCTTATGTTGGTGGCTTATGTTGGTGGATTATGTTGGTGGTTTATATTGGCGGCTTAGATTGGTGGCTTATGTTGGTGGCTTATGTTGGTGGCTTATCTTAGTGGCTTATGTTGGTGATTATGTCGGTGGCTTATGTTGGTGTCCTTTGTTGGTGGCTTATGTTGGTGGCTTATATTGGTGGCTTATGTTGATGGCTTATGTTGATGGCTCACATTGGTGGCTTATATTGGTGGCTTATGTTGATGGCTTATATTGGTGGCTTATGTTGGTGGCTTATGTTGATGGCTTATGTTGGTGGCTTATGTTGGTGGCTTATGTTAATGCCATACGTTGGTAGCTTATTTTGATGTCATATTTAGCCTATTTTCAATTTTGAAAAAATAGGCTTATGAGATCACCTTTTGTCCGTGTGTGTGTGTGTGTGTGTGTGTGTGTGTGTGAGAGGTGTGTGTGTGTCCCCCCCTAATAAAATCTAAACGGCTGGAGCGATTTCAATGAAACTCGGTAAGTTCATAGCACTATTCCCGGCGACCTCGACCGTGCCCTTCAAATCTTGCTACGTCTCACCGATCCAACATGGCGGCTGTGCAAAATATTTCACTAGCATTCAATATCTCCGAAACTATTACCGATATCGCCCTGACATTGTGTACGGTGATAAAGGGCACTACTAGAAGTTCACCTATGAGACTTTCAAAAATCTGGTGACTACAAAACCAACATGGCGGCCAAGCGAAGTTGAGACATTTAAATAGACTTTTCTCGCGAATTAACTATCCAAATGTAATGAAACTTGCTACGGCAAATGTTGATACACATTGTAATGCACTGGAGTCTAATTTAGTTTAATTGTTTAGATAACCTCAAAATGGCGGCTGTGCGAAATATTTCACTGACATTCTATTTCTCTGAAACTATTACAGATATCACCCTCCAATTTTGTACGGTGATAAAGGGTACTGATACAAGTTTATCTATGTATATTTCATAAACCTGTAAAGTACAAAACGTAAATGGCGACCAAGCGAATTTAAAATATTTTAATAGACTTTTCTCGTGATTTAACTCTCTGAGCGCAGTGAAATGTGGTACAGTAAACGATTTTGCAGATTGCAATGCACTGCCATCTAATTTAATTCAATTGTTTACATAACCTCAAGTTGGCGGCTGTGCGAAATTTTAAAATTATGCTTTAATTTCTTGTGTCATAATCATGCGATCGAAGTGAAAGTTTGAATAATGAACCTAGGCAATAATTGTCCTTGAATGGTACATAACTCTATGGCCTATACATATAACAATCCTAAATGGCGAGCTTCCGAAGTATTTAGACGGTTCTCAATATCTATGAATCTTCTATATCAACCAAACTGAAATATTGTATGTTCATAGAGACTATGAACTTATGTTCACCTATAGGACTTTCAGTATCCTGGTGAGCACAAATCCAACATGGCGGCGACGCGAAGTATAAATATTTAAATGGACGTTTCTTGCGAATTAACTATCTGAGTGCCGTGAAACGTTGCACGTTAAATGCTTTTACAAATGTTGATCGACTGGCATCTAATTTATTTCAATTGTTTGCATAATCACAAGATGGCTGCTGTGCGTAATTTTAAAATCTCGTTTTTACTTCTTGTGTTCTAATCATGCGATTGAAGTTTGAATACCACACGTACACAATAATCTGAATGTAATAGTACTGCCCCCGTAATTGAATTATATAGAGACCACGGTGGCTATTTTGAAAATTATAAAGAAAGTTATGGCTGTCATAGTTATGACGTGGGTAGTCATGACGTAAGCACGGATGACGCAGACGTTATGCCAGCAGGCTACTTGAGCTGAGATTCTCAGTGACGTCAGCATTTATTCGAGAAAGATCCGAGATTTACGACGCAGTCGCAGGAAACGTGGAATTCTGCTGAGGAAGAAATTATGCTATTGGAAGGGAAGCTTGAACCAATGAACGATAGTCTGAAGGAAGACGGAGATTGCTGAAACTATGGTATTTTATTACTTTTTGGAATGCAGAATTGTGGAAATCCATTTGCAGTAGAGGCATTGATCTGGAATTTTGGTGAAATTTATTTTCTGTTTTTGAATTTTGAAAATCCGTCATGTATTGACGAAGTTGGAACTTCTAGCGATGACGCAGTAACACGCTATGGAAGGGATGGATACGCCCCTCATGAAGTTTATAAAAGGCCTTGCGCAGAAGAGAGGAGTCTCATTCTCAGATCATCGAAGCTCATATCATCGAAGCTCAGTTCTTATATAGTTATTTCGGTGAAACGTCGAGTGAGATTAGTAGAAAGAGTCGTCTTTATAACGCGTGGTGAAGCCACTGCAGTAAACGAGAGTTGAGCACACAAGCAGTGCAAGTTTACTGTGAGTAAATCTAGGTGAAGTTAAAACGCACATTATAACGCGTCTACAAGATTAGCTATGAACAGTTAGCGGTCGCCTATAAGCTAATTCTATTGTGCATTGCTACAGTTAGGAGTGTAGAAAAGTTGAACAATTTCGAGGAATTATTTTGGAAGATATTGGCAATTTTAGACGACTGACAAAAGTGATTTTCTCGCCACATGAGAAGCACTGTGTATCGCCAGATTCTATGCCACGGCTGACACGGCTAGTGAAATAGGGAGACTTCAGATTGCTTTTGTGACACAACGCTACAGTATTATGGAGCAGTTTAATATGGCAGTTTGTTCTTCTATTACCATAACCGAAGAGAAGATGGAAGGCTAAAGGACTTTAATGCAATTGGGACATATTTCAACGGAGTAAGATAGCAGTATGGAACTTCGCTAATTGCCATTCCACAAGCGAACATGTGGTGAATGACCATCTACACCCATGTTTCGTGGTTCAACGCTGAATACTATCAAACAGCAATGGAAATGATTTCATACTTTCTGAATATGAATATTTCTTCGGAAATTATTACAAAAACTTCAAGGCGATTTTCTACTGGAACTTCAGGGATTTTTCAAGAGAGGTCCGGGTTGTCCCGACTCACAAAGAAGATTATTGCCGGAAGGATGTCGTTCGTCTTCACGGAGCAGTGCAATTTCCGGAGGAGGAAGCAGTTCGATTCTCCGAGGGTGCTGTTTCTTATTTCGAGGATGGAGCTCATCTTCAAGTTGGTAAAATGGATCCATCAGCAGTCTTCTTTGGGGAATTTTCCCCTGGAACTTCAACCAGCAGATAAGGTAGTCGTGAACGTTTATTGTATTTGAGTTTCTTAACAATATTTGAGCAACCATTTTCCCATATTTTTTGTCCTCATGTATTTTGCCCTATATTCTTGTTTGAGATTCCTATTCTCAGTACACCTTGATGAGTTATGCCTTTTTCGACGATTTATTAAGACATTGTTATGTCATGGGCATAGTTAAACGATTTTGGATCAGTTGAGACTGATATTTAGATTTTTCAGTAATTTGCTGATTTTTGTAGTCACGATTTGACTGTAAGTTAATGATGTTTATGGCAGATTTAAGTTCAGACAGCGTGTCATTTTATTAAAGTAATTCTACCCCAGTTTAATTACTTTGACCAATTTTCTGTCATCATCAAGAAGGAAGAACATTTAAATGATTTTAGAGCGTTAAAATCCATTACGTTGTCGACGATCTTGGAAATACTAGTCGTTATTTGAATTGATTGCAACACAGACATTTATCGTCAGTTATGAACGACCTTTGCATCATAGACCATTTTGTGAAAGATGAACTTTAATTATGAATTATTGAATGCATTAAAGTCATGAACTTTTGTTAGGAGTTTTTTCTCAATTAGAGATTTATATAATGATGTTTGCATTTCCCAGTCTAATTGGATTCTATTCGACTATTTTGCAGTTTAGTCGCACTTTATTTGATGATAGTATTTTTATACTACAATTCTTTGAATATGTTAATCTTAAATTTTGATAGACCAGACAGGCGTATATAAGCGTATTCACTATTAAATTTGTTTGTGATTGGCAAGTTTTTACTTCATTTCGATTCATGAATGAAATCCACGAAGGTTAAATGACAACAGTTTTGAAACTATTTATGATTATAAGAATTTTGAAGTGAAACTATGTATGTATAAGCGCTAGTGCAGCGGTCGTGTTGAAAGTCGCTGATGTATAATGCCCTGGAATAAATGAAGGAGGTTCCCACAGTAATTAATGATGTTAAAGAATTTGTTAGTGGAGGTTTTTGTAAATTCTGTGGAAGATTTTGATGCCATATATATTAATATATGATGAATTTTGGGCCTATTTTAATGCAGTTTGTGCATTATTTTGTAAGCGAAGTATTTTCCGCTGGAGTGTATTGTCATAGTCTGTTAAAAATTAATCAAGTGAATTTACTGTTATAATTAACAAGAGTTTTGAAAGAATTTGAGATAAGATTTTGAATGAAGATTACCGTCACAAATAATTATAATAATTATTACAACCTTTATTAAACCAGATTGTGACATTAACATGTATAACTAACCTTCATTGGTCGATTATATGGACACGATTATGAAATTACCAACCGGATGAACATGTGGTTAAATGTATTTCTTAAATTAATAATTTGAATAATTTAAATGTTGATATTGTAAATAATGATGTAAATATCTTTGACAATAATGTGGAACGAAAGTAATGTTAGAGGCGTGTTTAAAAATTTTTGTAATTATCTTCGACAATATTATAAACAATTTCTGATTGTTATAAATAATTTATGAGTTTTTGTTATAAACATTTAAGAGTGTGTTATATACTCTAAACTATGCTTATTAAACATTTGGATGATAATTTAACAAGTTTAGGGATTGTCAGAATAATCCAGTGGTATGTGAGTAAAGCATTTGAAAGATTTGCGTCAATATATATGAGTTGTCTTGCGGACATTTAAAGCTGTTGAGAGGGAGCTGAATTCTTACGCAGTGTGGCGTGACAAGTGAACCCCATTTGACAGGTGTGCGTCAGGTTGAAGGGTAGACGGCAGCTGGTCAGACAACTGGTTATCAGCGGGCGAGGTCGTCCACATTGAGGCATTGTGCCTATAAATACAAGTGTCATGTTTATTAAAAGAAACAAATGCTCTATATATGTGTCTCGTCCTGACTTCCTTATCCAATCCAAATGTGTTTTGAATGTTACGTTATTTTGAGCTCGTGGGAGCTAACATATTGTTTGATAACTTTGCAAGTCCTTTAGGAGGACATAGTCAGATTGACATGAGCTACTGATAGCCACATTTATTTTGTTGAGTTGTTAAAATCATACCCTTTATTTGAAATAAAAGCTTTTGTACAGTTCAAAATTCTCGTCTTCGTTCTGGTTCATTTTTAAATGTCATGGTGAAGGTTATTGTGGGAGCATACTTTAGTGATCCTGTTGTCAACCCAATCCCCGAGATAATTTTTAAGAGGTAAGTAAAGGTAAGTATGAACCCCCGTCTATTTTGGTGTGTTCCACAATAATTTCTTGGTAACTTCTGTGCTCAAACCTCGGTAGTATCTGTCAGTGCCATTTTCATTGGTGTAGCTGTGCCGGTGCGATTGATTGTTGGCAATCCGATTGAGGGGGCGGATATCTGACAGCCTACTATCCGGGTAAACGGGGACAGAAGGATTGGCGACCCTAAAACGTGTGGGGCTGGTTCAACATAAGTGGATCACCAGGTTGAACGCCAGTAGGATTGGCAAACCTAAAACGTGTGGTTCGATTAGACTCAAATAAAGAGGTTGATTCTTTGTTAGATGTCTTGGCCAATTGTAGAATTTAAGAGTGTGATTATATAGGAATTAATTGTTGTATTGTATTAGGAAAATTACACTCAGAAAAGATCAGATCTTATACAACTTGAGAAAGGTTAAATAGGCTGGAAACTTAGGAAAATCGCCTATGATCTGGAATCTTATTTTATTTGACCGGCTTATGACATTTTAGTCATATTAAAGATAAAATTAAACTATTTGGATTGTAAATGTAAATTATTTGTGTTAGGATATTTTAAAATGGGCCAGGGAAATTTGAACATGTGCTTGAGTTTGTTTCAACATGAAGTGTCTTCGAAGGTTAATCATAAGGTAGTTATAAGTTAGATTTAAGACAGAAAATTGATCAAATTTATATATGGTGAAAAGTGTTGCTCAGATGTTGTTATTTTGCTCTTTTGATGTATGTCCCTACAGCAGTCTAATTTTGAATAATATTGTAATGGCAGATGAAAGTTTGAAGATGATGTTAGAGGAGATGTCTGCTAACTTGAAAGCAAGCATGAATAGTAGTATAAAGGAGATGGAAGCTAGGAATACTAGTCGAATGGGGGAGAATCCTAGTAATTTGTCTGCTAATATGAAAGTTCTCCAGACCAGTTCTGCTAACTTAGAGGATAATATGTCGCGTTTACAGATTAATACCCAAGGAATTGAGAATGCTGTAACTGACATGCGCTCAGACGTGTCCAATGTTAAAATAGATGTGTCCAATATGCATAAAAATGTTGCTGATGTTAAAATTGATATTTCTAAGGTACAGAAAGATCTTACAATGTTGAATCTAGATGTAGCTAATGTCCGAGGTGATATTTCTTGTGCTAGGGCCGAAGTAGTTGTTGTTAAAATGACGATGCGACTGTCCAAGACAAGGTTGAGGAAGTCCAAAGAGAAATCCAAAATGTTAGAACTGATGTGTCCAATGTTCAGGTTGATATTAATAACATTCATTCGGATGTAAATGAGGTGCAAAGTGACATAAATAAGATTCAAGTAGAAGTCAACACAGTTTTCGTAGATATTACTAAAGTCCAAAGTGATGTAAATAAAGTCAGGGAAGAGATAGAAAATTCTAAAACCCTTTGTACGCGTAATATAAGTGCATTAACGACTAGATTAGTTGATGAGTCAGTTAGAACGACAGCATCTTTAGCAGGTTTAAAGTATGATGTAGAGGTCATGAGAACCCAAGTATTAGACCATAATAAAGTATTGAAAGAAGATATCGAAGTAGACATAGCAGAAATGTTAACGGCAAATGTAGCAGTATGGAAAGACGAGTGGAATAGGTCAAGTGGGGAACATGTAACCCAAATTCAGGTACGTATTGAAAGAAAACTTGCCAGTACTCAAATAGATATTAACAATGAAGTAGTACAGATTAGGAAAGATTTAAGCGTCAGGATGGATTCGCTATCCGAAAGACAAGTTGAAGATAGAACACAACTAGGTCAGGATGTGCAAGCATTAAAATCTGCATTAGAGGAACAGATTCATAAAGTTGTCTCTGATGTGAATGAAACGACGAGCAAACTGCAGAATTTGAAGCTAGGAGAGGCTAGTTTGATGGAGACCTACAAAGAAGAGTTAATCAAGAAAGTCTTAACGGAAATCACTGACAAGGATACAGAAGGCTTGGCTGGCGAAACCAATAGGAATTATGCCAGAAGATATAACCTAGCTCCAGAAGAGAGAGACGTGACTCCTGAAGAACGTATATCCAGATTCAGGGAGGAAGATGACGAGAGGAATATGGAACCTGAGTGGAACTATCGAGATAGTGGGAAAAACTACCCGGATGCATATCCGAGGAACGTGACGGTCATCAGGAATTTTGAAGACAACCCGCAAAAATTCAGCAACACTGATAGTTTGACGCCTATAGAATATGTAAGGAACCTCAAAGATTATTTCATCGAAGCTCACATTCCCAGAGAGAGAGAGATGAAGATAGTGGAGAGATTTTTGATTGGAGGACCCCTCGAATGGTTTTTGCGCATTTAGATACACATTCAGTAACTTTGACGAGTTTGCAGAGGCATTAATCAAACGATTTTGGTCCATAGAAGCGCAGAATTCGTTAAGAGCGGAGGTGTATTCAAGAAAATACTCAGGTACTCTTCCAACACGGTACGCTGATTTCTTTACGAGTCAATTATCCCGCTTGAGATTTTTGCAACCCCCATTGTCAACGGAGCAATTAATTGATGCGATTTCTCGTATGCTGCCTGTGGAGGTGAGGAGACTAATCATTTCGTCAAACATCAGGGATTTGACCAGCATGGATGAATTACTGAGGAGGTTAGACTACACAAGTCCAATGCCTAACGTGGTACAGAAAGGTCAAAGGCATGACTTCAAAGAAATAAATACTGTATATATGGACCAAGTCCAACAAACTGACAAGCCAGATGAAGAGAAAACTGACAATGTAGGTCCTCACAGGAATAATCAGTTTCGAAATAACAGATCTCCGTATCAACAGAGAAGAGGCTGGAACTATAATCGAGGAAATTACAACAATGGAAGAGGCAGATATTACAACAATAATGGTTATAACAGAAATTATAATAGGAATAACCAGAACCAAAAAGATATCAGAATCCTCAAGGTTGGGTTATGACACCCGATCAGTATCAGGAAAGAGAGAAGGAAAGCCAGCAATACCTGAAAGAATTACAGGAAAAAGAAGCCGACAACCAAAAGAAAAGGCAGGATGTTGTAATCGATCCTGGGCCTTCTACGAGCCAGCAGAACTTAGAAAATAGAAATACTGGACAGAAGAGAAAGTAGAGAGGAGAGAATGCATTTAACCACACACAACCCAGAGTAGAAGAGATTTATGATTAAGGAACATAGAGGAAATATCATACTAGAGTAAGCCAGTAATAATTCAATTTCGTGTTCAAGAGAGTTGAGATACTTGTAACACTGAGTTTAAAAACAATTTGCAACTGTTTTTAAAACGTGGTGAGGGGAGAATGCCCCCGCAATTGAATTATATAGAGACCACGGTGGCTATTTTGAAAATTATAAAGAAAGTTATGGCTGTCATAGTTATGACGTGGGTAGTCATGACGTAAGCACGGATGACGCAGACGTTATGCCAGCAGGCTACTTGAGCTGAGATTCTCAGTGACGTCAGCATTTATTCGAGAAAGATCCGAGATTTACGACGCAGTCGCAGGAAACGTGGAATTCTGCTGAGGAAGAAATTATGCTATTGGAAGGGAGGCTTGAACCAATGAACGATAGTCTGAAGGAAGACGGAGATTGCTGAAACTATGGTATTTTATTACTTTTTGGAATGCAGAATTGTGGAAATCCATTTGCAGTAGAGGCATTGATCTGGAATTTTGGTGAAATTTATTTTCTGTTTTTGAATTTTGAAAATCCGTCATGTATTGACGAAGTTGGAACTTCTAGCGATGACGCAGTAACACGCTATGGAAGGGATGGATACGCCCCTCATGAAGTTTATAAAAGGCCTTGCGCAGAAGAGAGGAGTCTCATTCTCAGATCATCGAAGCTCATATCATCGAAGCTCAGTTCTTATATAGTTATTTCGGTGAAACGTCGAGTGAGATTAGTAGAAAGAGTCGTCTTTATAACGCGTGGTGAAGCCACTGCAGTAAACGAGAGTTGAGCACACAAGCAGTGCAAGTTTACTGTGAGTAAATCTAGGTGAAGTTAAAACGCACATTATAACGCGTCTACAAGATTAGCTATGAACAGTTAGCGGTCGCCTATAAGCTAATTCTATTGTGCATTGCTACAGTTAGGAGTGTAGAAAAGTTGAACAATTTCGAGGAATTATTTTGGAAGATATTGGCAATTTTAGACGACTGACAAAAGTGATTTTCTCGCCACATGAGAAGCACTGTGTATCGCCAGATTCTATGCCACGGCTGACACGGCTAGTGAAATAGGGAGACTTCAGATTGCTTTTGTGACACAACGCTACAGTATTATGGAGCAGTTTAATATGGCAGTTTGTTCTTCTATTACCATAACCGAAGAGAAGATGGAAGGCTAAAGGACTTTAATGCAATTGGGACATATTTCAACGGAGTAAGATAGCAGCATGGAACTTCGCTAATTGCCATTCCACAAGCGAACATGTGGTGAATAACCATCTACACCCATGTTTCGTGGTTCAACGCTGAATACTATCAAACAGCAATGAAATGATTTCATACTTTCTGAATATGAATATTTCTTCGGAAATTATTACAAAAACTTCAAGGCGATTTACTACTGGAACTTCAGTGATTTTTCAAGAGAGGTCAGGGTTGTCCCGACTCACAAAGAAGATTATTGCCGGAAGGATGTCGTTCGTCTTCACGGAGCAGTGCAATTTCCGGAGGAGGAAGCAGTTCGATTCTCCGAGGGTGCTGTTTCTTGTTTCGAGGATGGAGCTCATCTTCAAGTTGGTAAAATGGATCCATCAGCAGTCTTCTTTGGGGAATTTTCCCCTGGAACTTCAACCAGCAGATAAGGTAGTCGTGAACGTTTATTGTATTTGAGTTTCTTAACAATATTTGAGCAACCATTTTCCCATATTTTTTGTCCTCATGTATTTTGCCCTATATTCTTGTTTGAGATTCCTATTCTCAGTACACCTTGATGAGTTATGCCTTTTTCGACGATGTATTAAGACATTGTTATGTCATGGGCATAGTTAAACGATTTTGGATCAGTTGAGACTGATATTTAGACTTTTCAGTAATTTGCTGATTTTTGTAGTCACGATTTGACTGTAAGTTAATGATTTTTATGGCAGATTTAAGTTCAGACAGCGTGTCACTTTATTAAAGTAATTCTACCCCAGTTTAATTACTTTGACCAATTTTCTGTCATCATCAAGAAGGAAGAACATTTAAATGATTTTAGAGCGTTAAAATCCATTACGTTGTCGACGATCTTGGAAATACTAGTCGTTATTTGAATTGATTGCAACACAGACATTTATCGTCAGTTATGAACGACCATTGCATCATAGACCATTTTGTGAAAGATGAACTTTAATTATGAATTATTGAATGCATTAAAGTCATGAACTTTTGTTAGGAGTTTTTTCTCAATTAGAGATTTATATAATGATGTTTGCATTCCCCAGTCTAATTGGATTCTATTCGACTATTTTGCAGTTTAGTCGCACTTTATTTGATGATAGTATTTTTATACTACAATTCTTTGAATATGTTAATCTTAAATTTTGATAGACCAGACAGTCGTATATAAGCGTATTCACTATTAAATTTGTTTGTGATTGGCAAGTTTTTACTTCATTTCGATTCATGAATGAAATCCACGAAGGTTAAATGACAACAGTTTTGAAACTATTTATGATTATAAGAATTTTGAAGTGAAACTATGTATGTATAAGCGCTAGTGCAGCGGTCGTGTTGAAAGTCGCTGATGTATAATGCCCTGGAATAAATGAAGGAGGTTCCCACAGTAATTAATGATGTTAAAGAATTTGTTAGTGGAGGTTTTTGTAAATTCTGTGGAAGATTTTGATGCCATATATATTAATATATGATGAATTTTGGGCCTATTTTAATGCAGTTTGTGCATTATTTTGTAAGCGAAGTATTTTCCGCTGGAGTGTATTGTCATAGTCCGTTAAAAATTAATCAAGTGAATTTACTGTTATAATTAACAAGAGTTTTGAAAGAATTTGAGATAAGATTTTGAATGAAGATTACCGTCACAAATAATTATAATAATTATTACAACCTTTATTAAACCAGATTGTGACATTAACATGTATAACTAACCTTCATTGGTCGATTATATGGACACGATTATGAAATTACCAACCGGATGAACATGTGGTTAAATGTATTTCTTAAATTAATAATTTGAATAATTTAAATGTTGATATTGTAAATAATGATGTAAATATCTTTGACAATAATGTGGAACGAAAGTAATGTTAGAGGCGTGTTTAAAAATTTTTGTAATTATCTTCGACAATATTATAAACAATTTCTAATTTTTATAAATAATTTATGAGTTTTTGTTTTAAACATTTAAGAGTGTGTTATATACTCTAAACTATGCTTATTAAACATTTGGATGATAATTTAACAAGTTTAGGGATTGTCAGAATAATCCAGTGGTATGTGAGTAAAGCATTTGAAAGATTTGCGTCAATATATATGAGTTGTCTTGCGGACATTTAAAGCTGTTGAGAGCGAGCTGAATTCTTACGCAGTGTGGCGTGACAAGTGAACCCCATTTGACAGGTGTGCGTCAGGTTGAAGGGTAGACGGCAGCTGGTCAGACAACTGGTTATCAGCGGGCGAGGTCGTCCACATTGAGGCCTTGTGCCTATAAATACAAGTGTCATGTTTATTAAAAGAAACAAATGCTCTATATATGTGTCTCGTCCTGACTTCCTTATCCAATCCAAATGTGTTTTGAATGTTACGTTATTTTGAGCTCGTGGGAGCTAACATATTGTTTGATAACTTTGCAAGTCCTTTAGGAGGACATAGTCAGATTGACATGGGCTACTGATAGCCACATTTATTTTGTTGAGTTGTTAAAATCATACCCTTTATTTGAAATAAAAGCTTTTGTACAGTTCAAAATTCTCGTCTTCGTTCTGGTTCATTTTTAAATGTCATGGTGAAGGTTATTGTGGGAGCATACTTTAGTGATCCTGTTGTCAACCCAATCCCCGAGATAATTTTTAAGAGGTAAGTAAAGGTAAGTATGAACCCCCGTCTATTTTGGTGTGTTCCACAATAATTTCTTGGTAACTTCTGTGCTCAAACCTCGGTAGTATCTGTCAGTGCCATTTTCATTGGTGTAGCTGTGCCGGTGCGATTGATTGTTGGCAATGCGATTGAGGGGGCGGATATCTGACAGCCTACTATCCGGGTAAACGGGGACAGTACGAAAATAAAAATCCAACCTGGCGACCATCTGAAATATTTAGACGGTTCTCAATATCTACAAGTCTGTTATAGCAATGAAACTGACATTTTGTATGTTGATAGAGGCAATTAACATGAGCAGGATATATGAAAATAGGCTGTATAGTTCTTCACGGAACTACTTGTTTGTTATATAATGTATTTGTTCCGGTCATTTATGACGTCATAGCCAGTCTTAAAGCAAGTCCAAACTTGTCCGACATGTTGGATTTTTTGTTCATGTGTGAAACTATCAAGTACCAATGATCAAGTGAGCTCTTTTCTCTCTAATCCGCAGGTCTGCCCCATAGCATTGAGAATATTTATTGTAGTATCCTATAAAGAAACCAAAAAATCATGTCTAATACAATTTAGCTATAAGTGACCAGAATCACTATATAAAACCTTTTATTCTAAGAGCTTTCCATAATGATAAGGAAAAAGAGCTTATCACAATGATGGAATGTGTAAGTAAACGTCTTTTGCTGCCTGATGCCACTACTAAAGTGATACTCATTCAACGGACAAGTGAGTTCATGTTTTGCTGACGTAATCGTGTGGTCCCCGCACGCATACGCCTTTGGACTTTGGCGTGTGCGCCTGCTTCGTGAAAGGCGTGTGCGTGCGGAGGAACATACGGTTACGTCAGCAAAACATGAACTCACTTGTCCGTTGTATGAGTATCAGTTTAGTAGTGGCATCAGGCAGCAAAAGACGTTTACTTACACAATCCATCATTATGGTAAGCTCTTTTTTCTTATCATTATGGAAAGCTCTTTGAATAAAATGTTATATATATAGTGGTTCTGGTCACTTATAGCTAAACTGTATTAGACATGATTTTTTTTTGATTCTTTATAGGCTACTACAATAAATATTCTCAATGCTATGGGGCAGACCTGCGGATAAGAGAGAAAAAAGCTCACTTGATCATTGGTACTTGATAGTATCACACATTAACAAAAAATCCAACATGTCGGACAAGTTTGGACTTGCTTTAAGACTGGCTAAGACGTCATAAATGAATGGAACAAATACATTATATAACAAAAAATTACATCAAAACAAGCTACCAACATGAGGCTTTAACATAAGCCACCAACATAAGCCACCAACATAAGCCACCAATATAAGCCATCAACATAAGCCACCAATATAAGCCACCAATGTAAGCCACCAATGTAAGCCATCGACATGAGCCATCAACATAAGCCACCAATATAAGCCACCAACATAAGCCACCAACATAAGCCACCGACATAATCACCGACATAAGCTATCTACATAAGCCACCAATATAAGCCACCAACATAAGCCACCAATCAAAGCCGCCGACATAAGCCACCAACATAATCCACCAACATAAGCCACCAACATAAGCCACCAATATAAGCCATCAACATAAGCCACCTATATAAGCCACCAATATAAGCCACCAACATAAGCCACCAATATAAGCCACCAACATAAGCCACCAATATAAGCCACCAACATAAGCCATCAACATAAGCCACCAATATAAGCCACCAATATAAGCCATCAACATAAGCCACTAATATAAGCCACCATCATAAGCCACCAACATAAGCCACCAATATAAGCCACCAACATAAGACACCAATATAAGCCACCAACATAAGCCATCAACATAAGCCACCAATATAAGCCACCAACATAAGCCACCAACATAAGCTACCAGCATAAGCCACCAATATAATCACCAACATAAGCCATCAACATAAGCCACTAATATAAGCCACCAACATAAGCCACCAACATAAGCCACCGATCTAAGCCGCCAACATAAGCCACCAACATAATCCACCAACATAAGCCACCAATATAAGCCACCAACATAAGCCATCAACATAAGCCACCAATTTAAGCCACCAATATAAGCCACCAACATAAGCCACCAATATAAGCCACCAACATAAGCCACCAATATAAGCCACCAACATACGCCATCATCATAAGGCACCAATATAAGCCACCAATATAATCACCAACATATGCCATCAATATAAGCCACCAACATAAGCCACCAATATAAGCCACCAACATAAGCCACCAATATAAGCTACCAATATAAGCCACCAATATAAGCCACCAACATAAGTCATCAACATAAGCCATCAACATAAGCCACCAACATAAGCCACCAATATAAGCCACCAACATAAGCCACCAGTATAAGCCACCAGCATAAGCCACCAACATCATCCTATATAAAACGTCAACACAAAATCACACTTTCACCAGAATTGTTCTGACCTTTGTTGTAGGTAGATCAACTTTACAAGTCAGTTACTACTATGGAATATACTATAACCAATAAAGGCAAACCACGTGCACTGTATCATGGCTATACCTTTAACAATAAGCGGCAAAATGTGAATGGAATCATATTTTGGCAGTGCTCAATACAAAAAACAACAAAATGTTTAGGTCATCTAAAAAGTAAGAATGGTAAGGTCTTAAGTGTGGGTAATCATCAATGTTGTGTACCAGATAAAACACTGTTGCTGTCAACAAAATATCATGAAAATGCTAAAAAGCAAGTTCAAGAAAATGATATTGCTGCTCAAGATAGTGCATTGTTTGTTGATAAGCAATTATCATCTCCTCAAAAAGTCATGTTAGGACAGTTGTCAACGTTCAAAAAAAACCTTAAGACTATCAAAAGCAACACAGACTCTTCAAGAGGTCCCTTTTGAAAAGGAAAAAAAGGAATTGGATAGTTCTAGTGATGTTGAGGATGATGATGATGATGATGATGATGATGATGATGTTGGTGACAATGACTATAATAATTATAATGATAATATTTATAACAAAATGTTCAGTAAAGAACATATAGCCTACTTTCTCCTAAATGCATGGGTATTGTTATAACTCTTGGTCCTTTTCAAGGAGTATGATTGAATGTTGGTTGTAGTAGCTTGTTGAAATACAACGTGCTATAGGGATATTAAACATGAATATGAGGTGCCCTTTGCTAGTGCTACCTCTGTACCAAATTTCGTTCAATTCGGTTTCACCATGTTTGAATTGATAGGGGGAATCGATTTGCACACATACTTGGCCACCATCTGCAAACTAATGGGCTGGTGTTCTTGCAGTTTGGTCAGAATATGTTTCCCACATAAAGATATGGTGATGCAAAATTTGGTAGAGACTAGATTATTAGGTTGGTCGTAATTACATTTTATCTTTTAACATTTGGGTGGCCGCGATTACGTTACCGTCAAGATAGCGGTGATATAAAACATGACACTGAGGTGCCCTTTGCTAGTGCTACCTCTGTACCAAATTTCGTTCATTCGGTTCCACCGTGTTCGAATTAATAGGGGAATCAATTTTGACACAAAGATGACCGCCATCCGCTAACTATTAGGCGAATGACCTATTAGATTGGTCAAAGGATGCTCCCTCCATAAAGGTATGTAGTTGCAAAATTTGGTAGAGATCGGATGATTAGGATTAATCGTAATTTGATTTAAGCTTTGAACATTCGTGTGGCCGCCATTACGTTTCAGTCAAGATGGCGGCGATATAAGACACGACACTGAGGTGCCCTTTGCTAGTGCTACCTCTGTACGAAATTTCGATCCATTCGGTTCCACCGTGTTCGAATTAATAGGGGAATCAATTTTGACATTAAGATGGCCGCCATCCGCAAACTATTAGGCTAATAACCTATTAGATTGGTCAAAGGATGCTCCCTCCATAAAGGTATGTTGTTGCAAAGTTTGGTAGAGATCGAATGGTTATGTTAGTCGTAATTTAACTAAAGCTTTGAACATTTGTGTGGCCACCATTACGTTTCTGTCAATACGGCGGCGATATAAAACATGACACTGAGATGCCCTTTGCTATTGCTACCTCTGTACCAAATTTCGTTCCATTCGGTTTCACCGTGTTTAAATTAATAGGGGGAATTGATTTACACACAAAGATGGCCGCCATCCGCAAACTATTTGGCTAATGACCTATTCATTTGGTCAAAGGATACTTCCTCTATAAGGGTATGTTGGTGAAAATTTTGGTAGAGATCGGATGATTAGGTTAATCGTAATTTGATTTAAGCTTTGAACATTTGTGTGGCCGCCATTACGTTTCCGTCCAGATGGCGGCGATATAAAACATGGCACTGAGGTGCTTTTTATTAGTACTACCTCTGTACCAAATTTCGTTCCATTCGGTTGCACCGTGTTCGAATTAATAGGGGGAATCGATGTTCACACAAAGATGGCCGCCATCCGCAAACTATTAGGCTAATGACCTATTAGATTTGTCAAAGGATGCTCCCTTCATAAAGGTATGTTGTTGCAAAATTTGGTAGCGATCGGATGATTAGGTTAGTCGTAATTTGATTTAAGCTTTGAACATTTGTGTGGCCGCCATTACGTTTCCGTCAAGATGGCGGCGATATAAAACATGACACTGAGGTGCCTTTTATATGTACTACCTCTGTAGCAAATTTCGTTCCATTCGGTTGCACCGTGTTCGAATTAATAGGGGGAATTGATTTTCACACAATGATGGCCGCCATCCGCAAACTATTACGCTGATGACCTATTGGTTTGGTCAAAGGATGCTCCCCCATAAAGGTAACTTGTTGCAAAATTTGGTAGAGATCGGATGATTAGGTTAGTCGTAATTTGATTTAAGCTTTGAACATTTGTGTGGCCGCCATTACGTTCCCGTCAAGATGGCGGCGATATAAAACATGACACTGAGGTGTCCTTTGCTAGTGCTACCTTAGTACCAAACTTCGTTCAATTCGCATTCACCGTGTTCGAATTGATAGGGGGGGGACAGACATTCAGAGTACACACACTCACACACACAGAGACACATACACACACACACACAGACTCACACACACACATACACACACACACACACATACACACACACAGACAGACACACTTTTTTCGCCATGTGTTGATCTCATAAGTCTACTTTCATTTTTTGCAAAAATCGAAAATAGGCTAAAAAAAGAAGAGGATGAGGGTTTAATGTCTATAAAACCATTGCGGCTTCCCCAGTTTTTAAGAACAAGAGTACCTGGAGAATGTTATAAAAGGATCCACAACAAGCGTTGTGTTTAAAATCTATATCAAACATTGATAAAAAAGATAAAAAGTTGTATTCAGTGTGAAACTATTGTAAAAAAAACTAAATGAATAAAAATATTGTATGGGTATTGGCTGTTTTTCTTAATTGCTATCCCCATGTCCCACTATTAATGCAATTGTTAACCATCAACAGTCTCTGACTATGTTCATAAAGAGAGTGCCTTAAACAATACACTCTGTCTATGGTTTGTGTAGCAAGTATCATAATAATTCAGTGTGGACAAGCCATGTTAAGGCAATAGTTATGTCAGGTAAGGGATTCGAACCCTTGCTTCCTTGTACAGGAAATCTAATCTTAAGCCAAACACCTTAACCACTCGGCCAACCTGACAGTTACTAATTTAATTAGTCTTGTGGACTTGAGTGTTTACAAAATTTTCCCAGTATACATTGACTAAACCACTTGCTTCTTTTGAAATATAGATTTTGTTTTGTTTTACCACAACATTGCAGTTACAAGTATTGTGAACTGAGTGTTTAATATAGGGTTAAAGGCATTTTAAAATAACTTTAGAAAAGCTCTTAGGTATCGTGTCATGGGTTTTAGTAATGCATTACTGTTCGTTGACTAACATTTACCGTTACACAACATTATTTTGGTGAGCTTAAATGTTGTTGTTTGAGTCTTTAGTCGTTTGACTTGTTTGCTGCAGATCTCAATGCCCCTGTCCCGAGCTAATCGTTTCATCTCTATATAGCTACCACACCCTACAATTAAGACTATCTGTTTAACATATTCTATCCTTGGTCTCCCCCTACAAGCTCTTGGGTTCAATTCCTAGCTTTAACACAAGATTTTCAAAGTGGTATGAGGATTAAAACAAGTATACTCAGTCTCGGGTGGTCCAAAATAAGTAGAGAGGGTTTGATTCACACCTCAACCATAAGGCACTGTGTTTTTTTTTTTTAAATAATGATAGCCATTTGTTCAATTTCACATTTCACACATTGCAATTTTTCAATTTTCCATTTGCATTTTTTTAAATGACAGTTTGATGTTTTTTCAATTTCATGATATGGAAACATGGATTTTCCATTTTCAAATTTACGCATTTGTCAATTTCCCATTTATATATATATTTTTTAAATGTTCGTTTAAGGTTTTAAAATTTTGTCTATATGGAAACATGGATTTTCCATTTTGCTGTTTACACATTTTTTATTTATTTCGTGTCTGTTGAAAAACTATATTTCCAAAACAAGATATTTTATTTTTCATTTTATGTTTTTGTAAATGATCTTAATGTGAGTGCTTGCCCATGGCACTAGTACTGTCTGTATATGTGTGTTAGCGGAACCGTAGAGGCTTATTACTAATGCAAGTAAGTATGTTTTACAAAATAACGGCTATCTACCACTGCATTTGAAAAACAAAACTATTGAAAAAAAAACTATTTACCATTCATATATAAGTGTTCATTCTCCCTCTCCCCGAACTACCTCACAGTATTTTCTCTGGTCAAACAATCAATGCTACCCATACATACACAAGCTTTCTATATCTCTCTCTATATGTTTTCTCTGTTCCACAAGATAAAAATTATGGTTGCTGGATTGTATCCTGCACTGTTTATGCGACATACCATTGCCAGTTCATCAAACCGTTAGGTAGTTCTCTACACATAGCGATTTTACCACTGCCCTACCTACGCCTTTTGCTTGTTTGGCTTTCTTACAGGCTAGTATGCGATAGGCAGCATTAACTGTATATCAAACCCAGTCCACCTTTGTATTTGTAATCTAAGTAATAATTTGAAAAGAGACAAGTGTAATCAGTTTTAAACATTCTCTCCGCTTTGTTTGTTTGTTTGTTTGTTTGTTTGTTTGTTTATGACATGTATATTAACCAAAAATCAAACCCTAGTCTACCTTAGTGAAAGGCTAACAGTTTAACCACTGCGTCACCATACCATTCTTTCTTAGTTTGATTCGTTCTAGGCCTTAGAGCTAGAAATCGAGTTACGATCTCCAGTGCAAGAGACACATGTGCTCACCACTATAGCATGTAATGGTTAGCTGGTAACATTAGACAACCGAAAATGATTGTATTTCTGTTAGCCAAGCATTTCAGTCATTTGCCTACTCTGTGAGCACTGCCAGCAAGACAGTTTAGTTTAGAACAAGCGTGTGTGTGTGTGTATAGATTATTAGCCTCAAGTATTTAAAGCTTGTTGTGTGTAGCGACCATCTTGCTCAGTAACCACTGAGTACGTTTTAACAGTCAACTCATAAAAACAGCATAGAATAGTTGTGTGTGTGTGGTTCATGTACTTGGGAATATGCATTAGCACCATGCGCTAGCTTCACCTTACCCTCTAAAGGTAGAGCGTTATCCCTTTCTTTGGACATTGCCAATGACTGCATTCCCCCACAAGTTTTACTTTTAAGCCCTTGGCTTGTTCTTGATTAGGTTTGGTTTGCTTTAGGCTTGGTTTGGTTCAGTTGGGTTTGATTCGACTTGGTTCAGTTTAGTTTAATGTACTCACCATTTTTTATTTTTAGCTACACTAGTAGGGGGATGAGGCGGTTTCTAACTCACTCTAGAACCGACCTCACCCCACTACTAAGCATCAGCCATGTATTATTTGCGATAGCTCGCGAACCCATGGTCGGATGTTGACAAATAAGGTGTCGAAGGACTCGGGGCGACGTCTTTTTTGCTATGGACAAGTTATTATATTTTTCCAAAAAATTCTGAAATTTTTCGTTTTCGAAAATAGGTGATAGTTTGAAAACCAAACATGATAGAACGTTGTGCCATGGCTCAAACGAACGGCCTTTATGACCTTTATTTTTTATAAAAAAAATATTTTTCCTTTTTTTTTTTTGAAAAAAGTCCAATTTTGAAATTCTTATATTTTGGAAACTAGGAATTCTACAAAAAGTTTGTTTGACATAAATCAATGATCCCTACCCCCTCTACCCCCAAAATATATATATACCTGTATATAGTAGTGGGATGGGGATAGAGCTGCTTCCAAAAGCAAGTGGTGAGCCCCTGCGACCTTGGAATGGAAGGAGCCATGCTAGGAGAGCGTGCTTGGATTCGTTTTTTCGTCTCGTTGTGCTCTTTACGGAAATGTAGGTGTCGAAAAGGTGAAAATTTGGAAACACGATCTTTTTGGGGTAAAAACGTGATTTTAGACTTTTTGCTATATTTCGCGAACCAAGTATGCTAGAGGCGTGTACGATGGGTCCAAGGACTCGGAGTGACGTTCTCTTTGCTATGGACCATTCGTTATATTTCTAAAAAATTTGGGAAACTCGATTTTGGGGTAAACATGTGTTTTTTTGTGATTTATGCCGATATATTACGAACCAATAACGCTAGAGACGTGTACGAGGTGTCCTAGGACTCGGGCTTTCGCCCCCTTTCGAGTGTGGTAGATATTGTTTTCCAAAAAATAATTCACAAAGGGCCTAACGCCATACATGTTGAAAAACTTTTTCTTTTTCTTTACTTGTTTATAATGTTTATGAAGCGTGGTGGTTGAGAGAGACAATACGGCTGTGTGTGTGTGTGTGTTTCAACGAACCTGTCACTAACCACAAGGACCATGCTTAATAGAACAATCGCTATTTCGGCTGGTCGGTGTATGACAGAGCGAGCATGCGTTTTCTGATATTTTACCTTTAACGTGTAAACGGTAATGAGAACTTGGTTCTATGTTGGTCGAAGCGAGTACAGAAAACAAACTTGCCGAGGAGCAGGAGGTGAAGGTCATTTGAGCTTATTGGAAGGCACCGATCTGACTTGACAACAGGTGCAATGGAAAAATGACAATGACGCTTCAAGGGGAAATAATCTGACCATTGTGGTGGCAGGGGAGTGCGAAATGCACGTGAACACATGTGAAACCACATGCACGCTAAACCAGTGACATCCTGTCTTGCTTCTTACGTGACAAAATGCGAGTCCATGTGAAATTTGATCTACCGCAGGTGTTCGCTTGGGACGTTAGCCGTCCACATGCGCGATAACTGTTAACAAGTTACATCCTGTTTTGCTTCGTACGTGACAAAATGCAAGTTGACATGAAATTTGATCTGGCACGGGTGTTCGCCTGGGACGTTAGCTGTCCACGTGCCTGATAACAGAATCTTCAAAGCGTGAAAAAAAAAGATTATACATGCAACGTAACATATATAAAGACATGTCGTTATCATTTCCACTCTCACTTAGGTGACTACCTTTGAACACACTGCGTTGCATGAAACCCCTGGTCTTGTTTAACAGTTTTGGTGTTGGTGGAAAATACTTAACCTTGTTGTGGGGTAGGTATATATTTATTCATTTATATATTTATTGATTTTATATAAATACATGCAATTATTTATTGATTAGGTAATTAATGATTTCATTTATTTATTTGTTTGCAGATAACGTGTATAGCCTACCTGTTGTATGAGTGTGTGTGAGAACGATATTAAAGAAAGAGAGAAAGACAGTTAGAGAAGGAAACCATTTCCACACTAGCCCACGAGACGGGAATATAGCAAAGCATTACACGTTAAGGTGAGATTTGTTTTATTATATAATATAACCTGTTTGATTTTGTTTTGTTTATGAAAGGCATAAACTATATGGAATGGATATACTTATGGTGGTTTATTTTATTTCTTTTTAGATATTTGGAAACAAAAGGGTTCACTGCTATAGCAAATACAGTTGAAAACCAAGTGGCTTTAGAGTGGAACCATTGTCAAGCAGTCTACAGTTGAAAACTCAGGTGAGAGTGTTATTTCAAAATAATGTCTTTTACTGCTGCGGATACGTTAACTTGGGAGCCCCTTGAGTCTTGTTTCAAATCGCGTGTGTGCTCTGGCCGCGTGGTCAATGTTAGAAAAAGTTTGATTCCCAAAGAATTTTTAGAATCTTGTTTTGAAATTTTTAAAATTGAAATTTGTACAGCGCAAAGGTTGCATACGGCTTTAAAGGTGAATACAGAACTGGTGTGCGATTTCATATATAAAAAGAAGGACGTAGAGCATAAAGAGACATTTTATATTTGCAGTAAAATGCAAGAGCTATTCATAGCCCATAATTTGGAACAGTGGTATGAAACCCACGTGGTGAATGCCTTGCTATCAAAATTTGATAAACTGCAACAAGGACCGATTGGTCTAGCCTTAGACAAAATTCATCATCTACAAATCAACATTTGTCAATTCAATCCGTTGAATGCAGGGTCTAGCTATATTGAAACACCGCCAGCAATAGCTTCGAAAAAGGCTGTGGTCAATATAAAGAATCGTGACAATGATTGCTTTCTGTGGTCTGTGGCTGCGTTTTTGCAGCCAGCACAACATAATGGTTGTCGACCAGGAATGTACAAGGCCAAGTTTGTTGAATTGAAACATACTTTAAATTTAACTCGAGTATCGTTCCCTATGGACTTAACCGAGATCCACAGGTTTGAACAAGATAACCATGACTTTTCGTTCGTGGTGTATGGCCTTGATGGTAATGTGATTGTGGGTCCTCTTTATGCCACAAAAGAACCGAAACGACATCACATTCATCTTTTATATTTATCTGTAGGAGAAGTGAATCACTATTGCCTCATTAAAAGCTTAAGTAGATTGCTAAGCAGTCAAATGTCAAAGGACAAGCGTCCAAAACATATTTGTGACCGTTGCTTGCAATATTTTAAAACCCCTACGCTTTTGGAACGTCATAGGGTAGATTGTGTTACTCAGGAAGCGGTGAGATTGATATTGCCACAAGGGGACAAGGCTGTGTTAAAGTTTAAGGACATTCACAAGCGTGACACTGTCCCTTATGTGGTGTATGCAGATTTCGAAGCTCTCACTACACCCATGGCGGGATGTGAACCAGATCCCACCATTAGCTCAACCACACCCATTCAAAAACATGAACCCTTTGCCATAGGATTTAATGTGGTGTGTGCCTATGACCCCACACAATCCGTTTACAAATACCGCGAGGGGCCAGATTGTGCCAAATGGTTCTTGGATGAACTTGTCAAGTTGGCTCATGATGTACAGGAATTACTGGACCACCCAGTACCCATGAGCCTATCTCCAGAACAGCAGCAGCGGTATGAGCATGCCACGACATGCCATATTTGCGAAAAGCCTATTTTAAGTGGAGAGGAAAAAGTCAGAGACCACTCGCATTTTACAGGGGAGTTTCGTGGAGCTGCGCACAGCAAATGCAACTTGAACTTTCCAGCTCCTCGTTTCATCAGTGTCTTTTTCCACAATCTGGCGAATTATGACATTCAGTTTTTGATTCGCGAATTGGGCCATGTCAACAAGGGCTCGTTTACCATTATTCCCCAAAACCATGAGCGTTTTACAGCCCTGACATGGAGGTTGAGCGACTTAAGCATTCGATTTTTGGATTCCTTTAAGTTTATGGCATCCTCGCTAGACAGCCTTGTGAATGGCTTGAATGAGGAGGAATTAAGAAATACTAGAATGCATTTTAATGATCCTGAGCAATTTCAATTGTGCATTCGGAAAGGTATATTCCCGTATGATTTCTGCAACAGCTGGGACGTGTTAAAGCAAAGAAAACTCCCACCACAAGAGAAATTTTACTCGAAACTAACACGCAGTACCGTTTCCGATAAAGACTATGCACATGCATGTCAAGTTTGGCGAGTGTTTGGCATGAACACGCTAAGTGAATATGCCTTGCATTACCTAAAACTGGATGTATTGCTGCTCACTGATGTGTTTGAAAAATTCCGTGAGTTGTGTCAACACATTTACGGTCTTGACCCGGCTCACTATTATACGAGTCATGGACTCTCGTTTGATGCCGCTTTGAAATACACTCAAGTGGAATTGGATTTACTCACTGATGTAGACATGATTCTATTTTTTGAAATGGGCATTCGTGGCGGCTTTGTGTCACTTAACCAGCCCCATGCCAAAGCGAACAATGTCTACATGCCTGATTATTCACCAGACAAACCAGAATCGTACTTAATGTACTATGACGTGAATAATTTGTACGGTTACGCCATGAGTCAGCCTTTGCCCTATGGGAAGTTTGCTTGGCTGACAGAGAAACAAGTGTTAGAATTTGATGTGATCAAGGCTAGCCAAGAAACAGGCCGTGGATATGTGCTAGAAGTGGATATTGAATATCCCTCATCCTTGTATGATGAACATGCCGATTTCCCATTCTGCCTTGAGCAAATGGTTCCCCCTGACAGTAAAGTGAAAATTGAAAAACTCATGGGCACACTTTACAACAAAAATCGGTATGTGCTACATATCCAAATGTTGGTGCAATGCCTCGCCCAAGGCTTGGTGTTGAAGAAAATCCACAGGGGTATTTCTTTTGCTCAAAAAGCATGGCTTGAGCCATACATGAGACTCAACACAGAGCACCGACAAATGGCAACACAGCAGTTTGAAATTAATTTTTTTAAATTAATGAACAACTGCATCTATGGCAAGTCTATGGAGAATGTCCGCAAATACCGTGACATTAAATTGGTCAATGTCTGGGAGGGGCAGTGGGGTGCCCGGCGGTACATTGCCAAGCCAAATTTCAAATCGATCAAAATTATCGATGAGGATTTGGCTACTATTGAAATGAGTAAGACCAGCGTGACCATGGATAAACCCATTTACTTGGGTAAAGTCATTTTAGACTTTTCTAAATCGGTCATGTATCGATTCCACTATGAGTTTGCCAAACGCACTTTTGAGGACGTCTCTCTTTTGTATATGGACACGGACTCATTCATTTACCACATTCGCCACTGCAACCCCTATGACGTCATGAGGCAACATAGTGACTGGTTCGACACCTCTTGCTATAGTGCTGACAACGTGTTTCAGCTGCCCATAAAAAACAAAAAGAAAATGGGCGTTTTAAAAGATGAATGCGGTGATTCCATTATGACGGAATTCGTAGGTTTGGCTTCAAAAATGTATGCTTACCGCACACTCGACTGTAAGGAAGCCAAAAGAGCAAAAGCTGTAGGTAGAGCAGTGGTAAAATCGCTACGTGTTGATGACTATCTAGCGGTTTTACGCACTGGCAAAGCTATGTCTCATACACAGTGCAGGATACAATCCAGCAACCATCATTTGTATCTTGTGGAACAGAGAAAACGCACCCTCGCCTCCATGGATAACAAGCGTGTGTGGGCTAATGACCTGCTCACTAGCCTACCATGGGGTTATGATCGCAAGGAGGAGGAGGTGTGATTTCATTGTTTAATCGTTTATGGGACATGGCTTTTTGTAACTTGTAGATTTAGTATTTTGTAAATATTGGTTTCTGCCATTGTAAATAGTAGATTTTGTAAATAGTGGCAACCCACTTGGACCTTTTGCTCTTAAAAAAAAGTTCTATGCAACCTTATTTTTTTTAATTTTTTGATTGGTAAATAGTGTGATTCTTTTAACGCTGTACAAAGTTGTGTTTTTTTTGTAAATATGAAATAAGTAAGATTTTTAGTAACTTTAATAACTAGTATTTAATTATTTTTCGTAATGTAAATGATCAACTAAAAAGTTCTTTTGGGATGAGTGTGCATGTCGAGAATGTGCTTTTGGGAATAAATAAAGTGGTTGTGTTTGTTCTCAAAGGCAGGTGTGAATGTATGAGTGGAAAGAGAAAGCTGATGTGTATGGTTGACCAGAGCAAACACGGTGAGGTAGGGTGGGTGGGTGGGGAGGGGGTAAATGGTCACTTTTATACTCATTTTGTTTTGTCATTAGTTTTGTTTTTCATTGAAATGGGGCAGTCAAAAGACATTATTTTTGTAAACACAGTCTTACCTGCAGTAGTCGTAGACCTCGACGTTTCTCCAAACACGCATTAACACATTGCAGTATTATCAAGGTCAAGCACTTGCATCAAATTATTGTCAAATCTCAACTTTCGACATACACCAAATGGAAAAATGTGAAAACAGCAAAATGGAAAATCCATGTTTCCATATCACCAAAAAAATACAAAACTTAAAACGGACATTTTTAAAAACTGGAAATGGCCATGTGTGAAATATGAAAATTCAAAAACTTCAAACGGACATTGTTTAAAAAGTGTCATCAGCAAAATGGAAAAATCCATATCATCAAAAACGTTAAACTTAAAACGAACGTTTTCAAAAACTGTAAATTACAAATTGGTAAAATGGCAATGTGTGGAATTCATCATGTGTGAAATGTGTAAAATGAAAAAATCAGCCATCAACATCATGATTTTTTAAATTAAAAATAACACAACATCGTGCTCTAGTAAAGCTTTGTTTTTATTTCATAGTCATAGTGAATTGACAAAAGAAATATAGAATACAAACAAATCCCAATTCCTCACTCCTCAATGTTTATGTCCATGCATCATCAACTTTCCTTTCATAGCACTCATGACAATCAGGGCTGCCATCCTTTCACCCACTGAGGCATCACTGGATGTGAAACGTTGTTTAGCTTTCTTCAATAACAATTTATCTGCCACATGTCTTAAACCAGGATGACTATGGCGATAAGAAAGGTCATGTTCCTTGCATGCTTGATCCAAAAGATTAATGGGTACATCACCACGTTGTAAACGTTTTTCGAGACGAGTTCCAGGGCCGCAAAAACGATAACCTGGAAGATGGATTTCGAAAGGTAAGTATTGAATCACTTTGTCAATGACGCCATTGCCAGTACAGGTCTGACATATCCTTTTCCATCGATGGTAAAAAGGTTTGGTCTTCCTCCTCCTCTGTGGACGATGTATGTGTTTGTTGTTGTTGATTTTTCTCGCCATGACACTCGTGGAATGATTCAACAAAGTCTTTACACGGACTTTTATGACCGTGATACAGTTTCACTAGCTGGCAAGTCGCACACTGACGCATAGACGGTATTTTTGCCATGGCCACTTGCTTATGGTGATCGTAATCCGTACAGGGTTGCAATTCACTCAACACAGGGTCTTGAGTCCATGATTTTGGTACATGTTGCCAGATTTCTTTGACCGCGTTGGCGGCCACATAATAAATGAACGACTTGGGCAGCGCCAAGAGTTCCTCTTTGGTAAAACTGTCTAGTTTCTTTTTGCACACAAAAAACTTGCCGATGGCTTTGTCTGTAGCATTGCCTTTCTCCATGGTATCACGTGCTGTAGATGTTTACACGTCGCTTGTAGAAATCTCACTGGCGTCATTCACAGGTAAATCTTGAGTTATAATTTTGTTCAACAACTCCCAGCAGGCATGGGTGGTTAACCAATGAAAGAGATGCCACGCATGCGATAGGGCTGTATGGGTAATGTTGCCACAGGAACAAGTATCCATGAGCGTTTGCAGAGAGGGGCAGCCCAACTCCATGAGGTCGATACATTGGCAGTAAGACGCCAAAAATGGTTGCAACCATTGACGTTTTTCATTACCTTTCACAAATACCACATTGGCCGAGGACAAGTGTGCTTTCATGACCATGTCCAAATATTTATAGGAAATGGTTCCCTGATTCCAGTCTAGTTGCCTATGGTTTTCAATCCACTGGGTTTGTTTACGGTCTTTTTCACACAACAAATCAAAAGCATGGGGTGGTTTAAATAGCAAATGCGTAGCTTGCGATATCCAAAACGTGGTACAATCGATCATGGCCACTTGTTTAAATATAAATTTGTTGTCACCAATTTTAAACCCTTGGCAATCCACAATGAGTGTGCGCAACATGTTGACGCTTGCCTGGACCAAGTTCAACTGACGACTGACTGACGATCAGGTGTGATCATGACATGGACTTAACTGCCATGCTAGTTTCAAATTAAGGTTAGGGTAGGACAGGGGGACATGCAAAAATAAGAATTTAAGAATTACATCATTTTATTATCATAACACGTCTTACAGGCTTTTTCTCATTTTAGGATAAGGACGATAGCAACTGATACAACAATATAGTCTCTTGTGTTTGTAACGTTCATAACACCGATGATGTCCCAATGTCTCTAAACTAGGCGTTTTTGATGGTGAGCTGCTCACCGAAGCACCATGGATACCATACGGCCCACATGTATCGTAACTTGTTTTTTTTTCATTACCCAGAGACACAAGTGAGGGATAGCTTGAATGACAGGGTATATTTCCCACTTCCATTCTGCACAGGTAGGGGCACGTAGGTGACCAGCGCTGATGTTCCTGCATGGGTTCATCGCCCTCCTGCCATTGGTCTATGATGATGGGACAAAAGGCACATTTCACTTCATCTCTTGTTTTTAAATAGTAGAATCCAGCGGCCGCCAAGGCTTGAGGGTTTATGAAAGGCACCGGCCACGTGGCAAAAGTCTTGAAACGTTGTTCCTCAGAGTTTAAATTCTTGGATGTAACGTCTCTTGAGGCTTTAAAGCAAGACATGACTGAGCGGCTTGACGTGGGATGACCTGTTATTTATACACTCGTCACTTGGTTGGACAGTGGATAATAGTTGACTTGTTTGTGGTGAATAATCAAACAGTAGGCCGTGGTATTGGCTGGTACATTGTCATGCGTTTCAAAATCTAGTCGAATGTCGATATTGGATGGCTTGACAGACTCTTCCAGGTATGAACAGTCAAAAACAATCATTGGCGCTCTTGCCTTAAACGCTTGGGGTAGTAGCATGGGGCCGTTCTCTTTTTGATAATACGACCATCGAAATTTAGAAAACAAGTCGTACAGAGGGCCAAACTTATTTTTTGAAAAATCCAAATCCAGTCCTTCATAGGGAAACACAGCTCCGTTGAGGAAAAGACGTGCATTTCTCAATTGCAGGTGATCAAATTGCGTGGCATCTTTGGTTTGTTGATACTTGCGATTCGTTTGAAAACCCACGATCAGGTAGAGAGGTCTCTCTGTATAGCGAGCTGTTTTTACAGACCAACTGTGTGTGTTGGAGGTGGGCAATAGCGGATACTCATGGAGTGCCCAACTTCTAAATTCCATGGGTAGAGGCATATCTCTCTTTACCATTTTGAGTATGTCCAGTTTTTTGCTATCTTCAAGGATTACATGGGGGACTTTCCATAGCAAGCGTTGTAGTTGAATTTTTGAATCGATGGGGGCATTGTCGGATCCCTTGAGTGCATTATTATCACTCCTGTCTCTCACTAGGTAAAGCACTTGCCTTGCGTTGACCACAATGCGTTGGTGATCTTCGGCAAAGCCTAAAATCAGTTTAAGAGGTAAATATCCAGTAAAGGTTCCATCAGTGTGTACCATCCAGTCATTGGTCGAGTCAGGACACCAACCTGCCATGCAAAGTGTTTTACCTTCTTCCTCACTATAAGAGGGGTATAGTTTCATGACACTGGAAATGCCCACATTTCGAGTGCTATCCACCACGATATCGTTAATGACATACCGCACTTCAGAAAACAGAAAGGCCAAACCATGGTTGGCCAACTTGGATGTGGTGGGTGTAGAGCCATCGGCTTTGGTGAGCCGACCTTCAAACTGAATGACACTTTCATGCGGTAGGGTGTAAATATCTTGGTTGTTGATAACAAATTGAATTTCATCATTGTTATTGAGTCCAGGTGTTTGAGCTTGATAGGAATGGAGATCAATTCTTACCACTCCTGGTTGCTCCTCGATCTGGTTCGCTATCTCTAGGATAGAATTCATTATGAGGGTTGACGTGGTAACCCAAATGCTGTAAAATCTGCTTGCCTTGAGATGTTAACGTGTATTCACGTGGTAAACAACTAACACTATTCCTAGACGGTGTTGTTGCTTTATACACAAATTTCATAGTGGTTTTAACACCAACTTGTAAGTCACTGGTGTGGTAGAATCTAGATCAATGAGTTGTTGATCTCTATTGATCAGTCTTAATGTTATATTACTAATACTATCGACAGCCACAGCATGAAAAAGCACCACTGGAGGGTTTTCACGAATAATATACCCATTGGGCGATGTCACAATAAAGTCATATAGCGAATGCGATGGTTCTTGATTGGTGTACACTTGGCTAATAATATTACACGTCAACGACACATGATGGTCCTCAATGAATTTCACTTCATGGTCCGATTCATGTTTTTTGTTGGGCTCCAATACACGTGGTTTAAATCCTAGTAATGGTCCAATGGAATCGGGGTGTGTTTTAAAGTCAATGTTGAAGGTAGAGAAAATACTGCAGCGATGAGTGTTGGTATTGCCTACAAGTTCAAACTTGTGCGTTCCGTCGAGAAATGACTTTAAACCATATTGATTGATCAACCCCACATAAATGTGTTCATAAATGTCATCGATCGTGTATCCACCAGAGTTCAGGGTGAGCACAGAATCATCATAGTAAAACTTGTTGTTCACATTTTCACGTATGTTGTATATTCGATTGTACGTTTCAAGAGAAACAAGTCCTAAACCATAGGGTTTTTAACTCAATTCGATAGGCGGGTAAAAGTCTAGGCTGACTTCAGGTCCACGTCCATGCAGTGTAAACGTTTTACTTTCTGCTGACATACTGGTGGCGTTTTAGCTTATGCTGCGTCTTATATAAAAAAATTAAACACAAACGTCCACACTGTTGGCTGTTAAACGTTTGCTCACGTTTCACATTATAATATATTTTGATCCTGTTTCCAAAAATAGGTCACTAGTTCCATGGGCGGAGGCAAATTCCCAAAACTGACAAAGTACCATACAGTGGATCCCTCTTTGACATAAGCTACATAATGCGTTCCTGGTCCTCGGTGATCATCCAAATTGACAACAGCACATTCCTGTTTCCAGGGTCGTGGGGTAATTGGTTTCGCATAAACACACCTCGAAAATGAGAAAGCATTAGTTGTTTAGCATAGCTTTCCACTTGTTGATGCGTCAGGGCATGTTTTGCTATGGCTGAGGTTAATTTTTTTTTTAATATTTCGAAATGGTGAAATCCCAAGTCCTTGTTGATAAAAGGCTGGCTTTAAATTGGCATTTCTAGCACCCATGGCGATCGCTTCCATCGTTTCATTATGTCGCTGACTTTCTTTGAGTTGTTGCTTGCCCTGCTGCGCGGCTTTAATGGTTTTCGCCACTGCACTGGCACCGCCCAAAAGTGAGCCCAGCGCAGCCAAACCTGCAAATAATGCAGGTAAAAATCCCGCTCGTTTGGGGACGGGAATCACTCGCCCTTGGTTTGAACTATGTCACCGACGTTTTGGAATAACATGTCTCTGTGCTGCTCGAAGGGCTTTCCTTATGGTCAATACATTATTTTTTCTTTTTTTCTTTCGCAAGGGCTTGTCCACGAATGTTGTAAGCCCAGGCTTTGCCAAGGACAAAGTCCTTTTTTTAGTCTTTCTCACTGCATACCTTTGTTTCACCATGATGATAATGACCCACAACCTTTCACAAGAAAGTTTAAATCACAACTAACGTCAAATGGTTATTTCATGGCTGTATATTCCAATTCCACATAAAGTGGGAAATCTTTTATGGTTTTTCCCGCTTGCTTTTCATCCCATGTCAACATGAGGTGAAAGGATAATTCGTCACCTGCATTGACCATTTCATCGTTATGGACCAACATCCTATGACCATTTATCTTTATTTCTAAATGGTTCTCATCAGGTATGGCATATTTGATGTGAATGGTTCCATCATAGTGTAATCGATAGTGGCTTAAACTCGAAGCAAGCACATAGGTCAAGTGCTGATCATGGACTAGCGGTAAATGGTTTCTGTCATTCAAAGGTTTTTCATTTGTCAGATACACTAAAAATACAGATGGGATAAATTTATAAAGCCTTTTCATTTCATGGGTCACGTAACGCTTGGTACAAACATCGTCTTCGTCTTGCGGGTCTTCCACGTGAATAATCCGATGGTAATTAGCGCTATAGCCATTCACCGTAAGCTGGGGCACTTTGTCATAAAACTCATACACTTTGTTATCCACATACTTTTTCGTAGTAACGTCTGTAGACACTTGAGGATGTTTTACATGGGTTAACCGCTTTCCCTTAAAGTCATAATCTCCCTGTTTTGTGCGTGGCACTACTGACCTATCCACATAGTGTTTATTAGCAGGATCTGTTTCTTGTTTAGGATCATGTATGGGGACAGACCTAGCTTTGGCCATCAACGCACGTCCAAAGACATCCATCGTCAACCTGTAGTACCAGTCTACTGTTTCTATGACAAGGCTCGGTGTCCTGTATATAGACAGCCTGCTAGCCTGTCTAAGCCTTAATTAGCAGGATCTGTTTCTTGTTTAGGATCATGTATGGGGACAGACCTAGCTTTGGCCATCAACGCACGTCCAAAGACATCCATCGTCAACCTGTAGTACCAGTCTACTGTTTCTATGACAAGGCTCGGTGTCCTGTATATAGACAGCCTGCTAGCCTGTCTAAGCCTTAGTTCAAATGAAGATTATTAAGCAGCAAGAGTCATTCCCCGTGGGGGACATGGTTTCCCATCTCTGTCCCACATCACGTGAACAACGCCATGGTTCACTGTTTCCATCTTCCATTCGCTGCATCATTGTGGGGCCTTCCGGCTGTGGAAAGACTAATCTTTTGCTAACGCTCATTACAGCGCCCAATGGTCTGCGTTTTCAAAATATTTATATTTTTGCAAAATCTCTCTACCAACCCCTCTACGTGTTTCTGGATCAAGTCATGTCTGGATTACAAAAAGAGAATATGGGTTATTTTACATTTTCCATGCAAGAAAATGTGATTTCACCGGATGAAGTAAAGCATGATTCACTCATGATTTTCGATGATGTATCCACTGAACGTCAAGGCATCATTCAAAGCTATTTCAGCATGGGTCGACACAAACATATCGATTGTTTCTATCTTGGGCAAACGTATTCTAAAATGTCCAAAAAGTTGATTCGTGACAATGCCAATGTCATTGTTTTATTTCGTCAGGACGGGAGGAACAGTCGTCACATTTATAATGAACATGTGAATCCCGATATGACCTTTCAAATGTTTACAGAATTGTGTGCCAAGTGCTGGAACACTCAACGTCATGCCTGTTTAGTGATTGACAAACAAAGTGAACTCAACCAAGGACGGTATCGCTTAGGGTTTGATAATTTTATTGCTATTTAAGGCCCTGTCTCATTCCCCGGCAAGTCATTTGTCAAGACACCATGGCGTTAGCAGAGAGTCAATTGAAAAAGCATATTATTAGAGCAAAAAATACTATTCGCCAAAAGTTTCGTCAATTGAAACAATCACGTGCAAATCATGCTTTGTTTATTCAGCAACATTTAGCACCTCCACTAAAAGCCATGTTGAAACCCTCTTTCAAGCCATCTGAAACGCTACCCACCGTTTCACAAGCCACGCAGACGCTGCACGAGGACCATGAGGAAGAGGAAGAGGAACAGGAAGATTTGACTAGTGTTAGCGAAGTTGAGGATGAGGAGGAACATGTGTTTACGCCTCAAATAAAGGCCGCACCCCTTGCAGAGTTTTTGAGAAAAAAGAAATCCTTGGCCATGGTCGAAACACCTTGCCCTTCCAGAGCGTCTCCGTTTTCACAACTCTTGGCCACCCCTCAACATAAAGCTCAACTGAAAACCATTTTAATAAAATATTATGGATCAACATTGGAACCCTATTTCACCGATCTATTTATTGGAAACACAGATACCACGTATGGTGTTCGCTATGAGGATGATAGTTTTAAAATTGGCGATTCATCCATTAAATTTGCTCGTACTAAAGCTGTCATTAAAAACATCAACTATAAATTAACGCCAGGACTGTTAAAGCTGCTCTTTTCTCGGACCCCCTCTCCCCATGATTATACGTCAGAGGATCTTGACAAATATAAATCCATTTTATTGGATACCCATGCCCATAAAAGACAGTATGATCCCGCTCAACAAGTGAATGCCAATATATCTCAAAAATATAAAACCATCATTGCAAAAATGTTTCCCACCAGTCAAAGTACTCGTCGTAAAGCGTCCGCTTCGGGAGTGACATTTAAACCATTAAAACCCCTTGTGGATGTTACCTACTGGCACAATCCCAATAAGCTCGTCCAGCGGCTACAGTTGTTGCATGCCTCACGTCAAGCTGGCCATACCGGTCACGATTGGGAAATTCAAGAAATTGAACAAGAACTTCGAAATGCCAAAATTATTGTTTAAGCCCTCACCCATTAAAATGGGTATTGCTCACGAGTTGCATCGCCCAGCTAGGCGTCACTATCCACGACTCAAGGTGATTTCACGAGGTGTGGATGAACTCTGGCAGGCTGACTTGGTTGAAATGATGCCCTATGCTGGCGTTAACGACGGTGTACGCTATATGTTGACCGTCATTGATGTCTATTCCAAAATGGCCTTTGTTGAACCTGTGCGTCGCAAGCCTGGTCCACTAGTTACCAAGGCCTTTCAACATATTATTCAACACTCCAAACGTCAACCTCAGCTGCTACAAACCGACCAGGGGAAAGAATTTTTCAACAAGGATTTCTCCAGTTTTCTCAAATCTAAGGATATTCACCATTACACTACGTACAGCAACCTCAAAGCCAGTGTGGTTGAGCGGTTCAACCGAACATTGAAAACCCATATGTGGAAAGCGTTTACCGCTCAGGGCACGTATCGCTGGTTGGACATGTTGCCAGAGCTAGTATCACGTTACAATGACACCAAACATAGAACGATTGGGACCAAGATACGCCTCGTGACCAAAAATATTCAGCGATTGGATAAACTGTTTAACCCCATAAAAACAGCCGATCCTAAACGTCACCGACTGAACATTGGGGATTTTGTTCGTGTGAGCAAATTTAAGTCTGCCTTCAATAAGGGCTACACGCCACAGTGGGGGACTGAACTATTTCGAATTCGTCGAGTCAACTTGGACACTCCAGTCACCTATTTACTCGAGGACCTCAACCATCAACCCATAAAAGGTAGATTTTATCTCCATGAACTTCAGAAAACAGCATTTCCTCAGCATTATCTTGTGGAAAAAGTGTTGAAACAAAAAGGAAATAAACTCTACGTCAAATGGTTAGGGTTTAACTCTACGTTTAATTCTTGGATCAATAAATTACATATTGTGTGAACCTGTGTACTTTTTATTTATTCACACATGTTGTACACCACCTATAGCTCTATGTGTACAGCGCTCCGCGCTTCATGCATGTTCATACATGTTTGTCTTTCCCTTTCCTCCTGTGTTCACTCATACATTACCCCTCCCCTCTCCCTCCCTTCACCTCCCACCACTGCTGTTTGCAGCTCTTGCCTATCTATTGGTTGTGACATCATTCCCACAAGTTGCATCATACTTTTTACTGATTCAGCGATTCCCACGCTTTGAACATTCTCTTATCAGGCACGTGGTCAGCTAACGTCCAACGTGAACACCTGTGGTAGATCAAATTTCACGTAAACTTGCATTTTGTCACGTACGAAGCAAAACAGGATGTGACTTGTTAACAGTTATCATGCACTTGGACAGATAACGTCCAAGGTGAACACCTGCGGTAGATCAAATTTCACATGGACTTGCATTTTGTCACGTACGAAGCAAGACAGGATGTAACTTGTTTAGCGTGCATGTGGTTTCACATGTGTTCACATGCATTTCGCACTCCCCTGCCACCACAATGGTCAGATTATTTCACCTTGAAGCGTCATTGTCATTTTTTCCATTGCACTTGTTGTCAAGTCAGATCAGCGCCTTCCAATATGCTCAAATGACCTCCACCTCCTGCTCCTCGGCAAGTTTGTTTTCTGTACTCGCTTCGACCAACATAGAACCAAGTTCTCATTACCGTTTACACGTTAAAGGTAAAATATCAGAAAACGAACCCTCGCTCTGTCATACACCGACCACCCGAAATAGCGATTGTTCTATTAAGCATAGCCACCGTGGTTAGCGACAGGTTCGTTGAATCACACACACACACACACAGCCGCATTGTCTCTCTCAACCACCACGCTTCATAAACATTATAAACAAGTAAAGAAAAAGAAAAAGTTTTTCAACATGTATGGCGTTAGGCCCTTTGTGAATTATTTTTTGGAAAACAATATCTACCCCACTCGAAAGGGGGCGAAAGCCCGAGTCCTAGGACACCTCGTACACGTCTCTAGCGTTAATGGTTCGTAATATATCGGCAAAAATCACAAAAAAAACACATGTTTACCCCCAAATCGAGTTTCCCAAATTTTTAAGAAATATAACGAATGGTCCATAGCAAAGAGAACGTCACTCCGAGTCCTTGGACCCATCGTACACGCCTCTAGCATACTTAGTTCGCGAAATATAGCAAAAAGTCTAAAATCACGTTTTTACCCCAAAAAGACCGTGTTTCCAAATTTTCACCTTTTCGACACCTACATTTCCGTAAAGAGCACAACGAGACGAAAAAAACGAATCCAAGCACGCCCTCCTAGCATGGCTCCTTCCATTCCAAGGTCGCAGGGGCTCACCACTTGCTTTTGGAAGCAGCTCGATCCCCATCCCACTACTATATACAGGTTTTCATCCTAGAGACTTGAAATTTATTTTGGGGGTAGAGGGGATAGGGACCATTGATTTATGTCAAACAAACTTTTTTGTAGAATTTCTAGTTTCCAAAATATAAGAATTTCAATATTGGACTTTTTTCAAAAAAAAAAAGGAAAAATATTTTTTTATAAAAAATAAAGGTCATAAAGGCCGTTCGTTTGAGCCATGGCACAACGTTCTATCATGTTTGGTTTTCAAACTATCACCTATTTTCGAAAACGAAAAATTTCAGAATTTTTTTGAAAAATATAATAACTTGTCCATAGCAAAAAAGACGTCACCCCGAGTCCTTCGACACCTTATTTGTCAACATCCGACCATGGGTTCGCGAGCTATCGCAAATATTACATGGCTGATGCTTAGTAGTGGGGTGAGGTCGGTTCTAGAGTGAGTTGGAAACCGCCTCATCCCCCTACTTACACTCTTTAACCACTGCGTCACCATACCATTCTTTCATAGTTTGATTCGTTTTAGCGTGATGGCGCAGTGGCGTAGCTGCTCGTCTTTCACCCGGACGGCCGGGGATCGAATCCCGGTGACTGCTGGGTGAAATTTTCACCTGAAAAATCACGTGGCGTCAGGAAGGGCATCCGGTCTTCAATCCCCGACCGAAACCAAAATGAGCCAGGTTGGCTCCGGCGACCCCAATTAATTGGGATAAGCCGAAGAAAATGATGATGACGATGACTCTTTAACCAATTAATTAATGATAGTCTACTCTTAATTCTTGAATCGATAAATTGAATTTTGTGTACACCGTTTGTCAAGCCATGCCTACAACCTATACTCCCTATGTACTACAGTCAGATCTGAAAACAAGTTCCAATGGTCAAAGACGTGTCAGACACCATACATGTAGCCCACAATAATTCTTTCTTTACCTAGCTAGGTTTCGTCACTCACAGTAAACATCTAACATTATGGGTTTGCATTACATTAAGAAAAGCAAAAGTCTATGATCTTGTGGTTTTGGGTCTTTTTTGGGGGAAATTCATAAGCCATAAAAAGAATGACATCATGTCAAGTTCTGAGTGGACCTTGTATGTCAAAATCCCATTATCAGTTTATAAAATCTCAAGGCCATGCCCTAGCAGTTTTGGATTATTTCAATCAATGAGTCCACCATAGGAAAGATCGGAAAAATAAATACCCTTAAAACAAGTCGTCACATGACCCTCTCCGAACAATGCTTCACAAAATATAAATTCATCTATTGAACATTGAACATAATCGGCGACATCATCCTCGCTTCCCCCTCCCACCATAGTAGCCATATCCTTTGACCTTCAAGTGTCCTCACCATCTCTGTGCTTTTTTCGTAGCCCTGTTGTCAAGTTTTTTTTTTTTTTTTTTTTTTTTTTTTAAGCGTATGGCTTTTATTGCCGGGAGTGTCCGAGGACATGTTCGGCTCGCCAGTTTTGTAGCTGCTTCGAGACGGACACCCAATGGGTGAGCCACAAGTACCGTTGGGGAGGGAAGGAGGGAAGTTGGAATGTAAGGACGAGGAGTTGGAAGGTAGCGGCTGTGGCCTATAGTTAGGGACCAACCCCGGCATTTGCCTGGAAGGAAGATGGGAAACCACAGAAGACCATCTTTAAGGTTGACGGCGGGGGGATTCGAACCTCCTCGCCTCCCGGATGTGAGCGACTGCCATCAGTCATGCCGTAGTTGTCAAGTCAAGTCAATGCATTCCAATAAGCTCAAATAACATCCACATCCTGTCAGTCTGCCCCAGCAAGTTTGTTTTCTATACTCACTTCAAGCAACATATAACCAAGTTCTGTTTGTTCTATCTAAATCTAACTTCATCTGATCAAGGAATTATCATTTGTCATGTCACTCATAATCGTTTATATGTTAAAGACCCCCTTCAGGGGATTTAGGAATTAGGAATTTCATCATAGGAAAAATCGGAAAACGAACCCTCGACCCGCCGTCTCATCGAAATAGCGAATACTGTATTGATATATCCCCACCGTGGCCAGTAATAGCCTCGTTGAAACACGTGCCCAGTGGTATCGTCTCTTTCTATCTACAACCACTCTTCATGAACGATTTAGACAGACTTAAAAAAAAGTTTAAAAACTAAAATGTTTTCAACAAAAGTGTCGTTAGACCCTTTCGCATTTTTTTTAAACATAATTACTATATTCGAAAGAGGGGGGGGGGGATGAGAGGGCCTCACCCCGAGTCCTACGACCCCTCGTATACGTCTCTGGCGTTATTGGTTTGTGAGATGTAACAGAAAGTCTAAAATCACAGTATTGCACCAAAAAATTCTGTTTCCCTCATTCTCAAAAACTTTAACCTATTACCAAAATAAAGACGGTTTCGAGACAAGCCATTTGACACGTCATAGGACCAAATCCGACCATGCATTCGTGAGATATAGGAAAAAGTCTAAAATCATGGTTTTACCCCCCAAAAAGCCTGTTTCCCTCATTCTCAAAACTTTAACCTATTAATAACATATATTGGGCTTCGAGACAAGCGATTTGACACGTCACACGTCCAAATCCGACCTTGCGTTCGAGAGATATCGGCAAACTTCGTAGGGAAGTAGGCAACTATCTGGTTCTCTCCTCAACACCAAAACCCCTTCTTATCAATCATTTATTTCAAAGAGCTCGCCCTCTTACAAAAATCCCAAGTGCGCATGCGTAAAAAACAAAAACAAAAATGTTGATCCATAGCGGCATCCAACAAAACGCATGCGCTATATGAGCAACAACGTTAACGTTCATTTTAGCAGCGCACCTTATACATGTCGCATTTTAAAAGAGACTTTCACTAAAAAAAAAAAAATACAATTTCACCCCCTAGTAGGGGTAGGTGTTATTTAGGGGTTGAAATGAGTGGTCTATTGGAAAGAGGGCGTTAGCCCGAGTCCAACGACACCTCATTTGTCAAAATCGGACCATGGGTTGGCCAGATATCGACTTTGCCCCTGAATGTATTGCGGGTTAGTATGTGATGTCAGAGTGAGTGGCGGCGGGGGGGGGGGGGGGGGGGGTAATAGAACCCCTACTACTACACTACTGACGTTCTAACCCCAGGTCATTTCCTTTTTTGGGGATCGTCTCACTACAATGCCTACTGGACCAGAACCACGATGTGGTGACCTTGTACGGGGATTCAGACTTCTGCAACAACAAGCCGACTACCTCTGGGAGCGTTGGAGCAAAGAATACTTGTTGCAACTGCAAAGCTTCCACCAAGTGCGACAGCCTCACGGAAAAGGCACAAGGCTTAGAGTGGGTGACGTGGCCTTGTTGCAGGAAGAGACGCTACCAAGGCACATGTGGAAGCGGGCACTAGTGGAAGAACTGCGTCAAGGTCGAGACGAGAAAATAAGAATGGTTGTGCTCCGTGCCTCGGAAGGCAAGCATTTAACACGGCTGGTCCAGCTGGTCATCCCCCTCGAGGTAGACCAAGGTGGGGAGGATGTTGGGGAATGCTAAAGGAGCACCACCGTGAACACATTATGTATTAATTTGTATCTTTGCCCCTTCTTTCATGATGTTCTTTGTATTGTTGTTAATAAGTATCTTTGACTAGAATGGTGTAGCTAAACTTACTGCGAACCAACTCCTCACAGACTATCCGAAACTCTAAGTGCCGTATTTATTAGGGTGTCTCATAAGTAATGTCATTTGCTGTTTTATTAGCTAGAATTGGTTTTATTTGGTTCGCCAATGATATTTACAGGAAGCCATGGCTAGAATTGCGTATATTGCGAGAATGTATCATCAAAAGATACCATACATCACAAGATTAAGAGTCTTGGAAAATCAAACTGAAGCAGTAGATCTTTACCGCATCTGAACAGGCTCATCTTAGAGTGGATATCTGTCGTCAGCTTATCAACAGCCCATGAATGATAGATTTATCAGGATAATTGTCACATGTGATGAAAAGTGGGTCCATTTCCGTATTGCTGACCCCTTGAAACAGTGGCACAGTCCACGTCAACCTGCCGAAGTCATAAAAAAAAGGATGGGTTTGGCCCTAAAGTCATGTAGTGTGTCTGGTGGAATTTTGAGATAGTTATTCACTAGGAGTTTGTTCGAAACGGGCGTAAAGTCAATGTGGATCTTTATTCTCAACAACTGGAACGAGTTCATGAAATTTTGAGACGGAGATACCCAGCATTAGTAAATCGAAATAGAGTTCTTGCAGCATAACAATGTAAAACCTCATACAGCACGAACAACTATTAAAAAATGAAAGAAAAAAAACAGATTTTAGGAGGAATTGAAATGCTACTACCTCGAGCATATTTCCCTGATCTTGCACCTTGCGATTACCATCTTTTCGATCCATAGCCATTTCCTGCGTGGAAGAAATTTCGTAAGCATTAGTTAAAGTGGGTATCGTCGAATTCTTCGCATCAAAACCCAGAGACTGGTACCGTCGTTGGTTGAGAAACCTCGCTGAAAGATCGCTCAAGATCATAGAATGTGATGCTCTCTACTTTAAAGAATATCAATTTCTTGTCAGAAAACTTTCTTTAAAAGACGACATAACTTATGAGACAGCCCCTGTATTTTCCTCAAAATGGCCACTTGGATTTTTGTAGGACGACTACGTTAGACTTATTTGGTAACCTTTCGTTGTTGTTGATTCTTAAGGGGGTTAGCCGTGGTCGTTACGGTGTGCTGCAGGCAGTCGCTCACATCCGGGAGGTGAGGAGGTTCAAATCCCCCCGCAGGCAACCTTGAAGATGGTCTTCTGTGGTTTCCCATCTCCCTTCCAGGCAAATGCCGGGGTTGGTTTCTAACTATAAGCCACAGCCGCTACCTTCCGATTCCTCGTCCTTACAATCAAACTTTCCTTCCCAGACAACACTCCACAAGCGACGGTACTTGTAGCTAATCCCATGGGTGTCCACATGGAAGCAGCTACAAACTCTGGCGAGCCGAACATGTCCTCGGACACTCCCGGCACTAAAAGCCATACGCAAAAAGAAAAATAATAATAATAATAATAAAAAAAAGGGTGAATGACATTATGGTCATGGAGGCCCATGTACTTCGGTGTGTGAGTAACTTGTCTGGTAACCTATGCTACTGTGATGTCTGAACTAGTGTGTATATTTGTAATTGAGGCAGGATTTGTGTAGGAATAGGCCGTGGCCTTATGTAAGGAACAATCCCAGCATATGCCTGGAATGGAGGTGGGGAAACCACTAAAACCATTTCAAGGATGGCTTAAGTAGAAATCAAACTCGCCTCTTCTCAGTTTTGCCTCACGAGGCTGAGTGTAACCCGTTCCAGCCCTCAGACCTGATATACATTTCTTAGCTGAACCGGGAATGGAAGCGGCGAGATTGCTGGCCACTTCGCAACTAGGCGGACAGGTAACTAACTTACCGGTACGTTCTCTATTTTTACTGGACTTCCCATGTTCCAAACCGTAGGTCAAAGGAGGTAGGTAGCCTAGTTGGCACATAAAGGTTTAAGTGGCAGTATCGGGCAACGAATTGGCAAATGAGGAGTTAAGTTCCAAAGTGGTATTCAAGCGGCACTAAGGGGGAAGTAGGTTGCAATAAAAATCAACAGTTCACCGGAAATACAAAGCTGTTAGGTGAGAATAAATGGCTCAAAACGTAGTGAGTTCGGTTGTTTCATCCGACCTGGCTGCAGAATCACTGCCACGTGGGATAAAATACTTGTGACGTTAGACGAGGCGGCTTCTCTATAAAATGTAATTGTATAAGAAAGGAATTATTATTCTGCAATTTCACCCAAATTAGATGAAGTCACTGGCATGGTGGGAAAGGGTGAAGGTGGGTGAAACAGCTTGTCAAAGACCATCCAGTATAATAAGAAAGTTTGAACATCTCGTCTGACAGAGTCACAGAGGCAAGGAGGGTAGGGAAATGAGTGTGTGTTGGATAGTTTTGTGATTGTGACGTTCAGTGGGTGGGCTCACTTTGGGTTATTGATGGAATATTTATTTATTACATTAACTTTTGTAATTTCTCAACAGGGCATAAGTATATAACATAAATTATTAACGATGATTACAGTAATAATCTGATTTTTATGACAAATGCATATATAATCTTACAATTTGTATTTCGCCGTGGCGTGGTTGGTCGTTGTTTGTGTTGTTTGCGGGTGCATTACTAGCAATATCGTCACCGAGTTCGTATCTTTGATGTTGGTTACCTTGCGGCGAAATATTAAAATCTGAGGATTGTGAGTTCTATGTGGGGATACTTGTAATACTCTCTTCACACTTGACTACATTTATTAATAAACATGTGTCCGATATCCGGAGTTCTGCTTGGACATGTTCGTGTCGTGTATATTAATTTACAATATTTAATTGTTGCGGATACACTGGTTTAAATGTGTAATTAGGAACTTCATTATGGCGGCAACGATACACGTTACTCCCTGATAATATTCATAAGATTGTAAGGATAAATACACCTTTTTGTTTCTTCCTTTCAATGTTGGTTCAAATAGGAGATTTGTAGGTTTACTTTTGAAGTGGGATCGTTGTAACACGAAGTGGAAAAATTGTCTTATGTTCTCCGAAACTCACTCTATTCAGTAGCTGCCCAATTGTTAGTACTCGAGCAGTAACTTGACTTTTCTTTCACGTTCAGAGGTTTGTAATGTATTTTAGCGTCTGACAATTATATTTGTTCCGTCTGTCCCATAATATTGTGCCCAGGTTTGTGTGTAGCCAGCGTAGGCTACTTGGGAATAGAGAAACCAATAATTATAGGATGCTTCATTTCAGTGCTCCAGAAGGTGGAAAAGGATTCCTCATTCTATCGCAATGTAAGGCATTGGTATATTACTCGATATTATAACCTAACTTACTGTATATCATATAAAGTCGAGCGCCGTGGTCGAATATGTAGTACCGTTAACCTCTTCTTCTCAATATCCACCTGGAGGGAAGTGTTATTTATGATAAAGATTTGGCGTACCGGAAAAAGTACGGCATCTGATAATTCTTAATCGAACTTTGTGTGTTCTAGTTTCCTGTCAATCATGGAGCAACAAACATTCATGAAGAGTGAACCGGATGAATTCCCTAATATTGTAAGTTGTATTTATTTTGTATATCGTGTAACATAGCAATCTTAGTGATGTGCATGACAAGCAAGGTTTTTGACTTTATACTTGCTACCAAATCAGTGGCGAAGCCTGGAGGGGGGGGGGGGGAGGAGGGTGTACTGGGGAGCTAGAAACCCCCCTTGGAAAATCGGCAGGTTGTGGTTTGTGTCTGTTTCACCACTGCGCCGTCTACTTGGGGATGTACTGTTGTCGCCCTTCGGCCCGGGTCGGCATTTGAGGCTACACACGTCTTCATGACAACGTATAACCACAGTCTACCTACAGAATGCGAAGCTTGGTTCATATTTTTCTACCGCGCGAGAATAATGCTCTCATGCTTCCAGCAAGCGTGTGCGTACTGCGCTGTGTAGATGCAGTTCAATAAGTAAATAAAATATTAGAAGCAATGTTTCAGTGTTGCTAAGTAACCTATAAGATCGCTTTTCAGTCGGTCAACACGAGTGTACGGTACCCAATTAAATTGGGCGGGGAGTGACAATTCATCTACTAGTGCCTGGAAAAAAAAATACTTGAATCGTTTATACACTTAATAAAGCACTTCTCACATAGAAGTGTTGTACGAGAAGCGGTTTTGTTAAGTGTAAATAATTATTGTATAATGAATTACACAATTACACAGGGAAATTAATTGTTACTCCTCGCCCAATCTAATTGGGTGTAGTCGTGATGACCAGTGTAGACTGTTCAAAAAACAAGACGACACCCGAGTTTCCAAAGGACCCTAAAAGGTAAGATTTGAGCTATGGATTTTATGCTGGTGTAATAAAGCTTTTAAAAGGGAGCGTGATGGCGCAGTGGCTTAGCTGCTTGTCAAGCACCCGGAAGCCGGAGTTCTAATCCCGGTGACAGCGTGGTGGAATTTTCAACTGAAAAATTACGTGGCGTCAGGAAGGGCATCCGGCCTTAAATCCCTGGCCGAAACCAAAATGAGCCTGGTTGACTCCGGTGACGCCAATTAATTAGGATAAGCAGTAGAAAGTATTATAAAGCTTCTCAAACAACGGAACTAGGTCTTTAACTGGTTATAAATCATTAATAATGTTATTGGTTTTAGGTCCCTTTTAACTACTGTGGCTTTTAGAGACGCCGGGGTGCCTGAATTTTGCCCTGAAGGGGACCTTTAATGTGCCAGTAAATCTACAGACACGTCTCCTCAGTTACGTACCCTTAAATGCTAGCTGTCTGCGCCAGGATTGGATCCTGCAACCTTTAGCACAGCAGGCGAGAACGTTACCGCTAACCCACGCAGGCAGTCGGTTATAAATCAGAAGCATGTCTCGGTAGGATATCTATGCATGACTTCGGTGTCGTAGTCGGTATCATGCTGAACTGCTATGCCCATGATCGCGGGTTCAAACCCAGTCGAAGTCGTCGGGCCCATGTCGTAGATTTATGACCTGTAAGAGAACCTACAACTACAATTGGTAGTGTGTAGACAAAATTTGTGGGCTATTGGGTTAAAAACGCTCTATCAGGTTCCAAAGTTTGCCGCAGGGTGTCAGTGACAGTGGCGTCTGGCGGCTTAAGTTGGAACTACTTGACATTGAAATTGGCGTTCATTTGAAATGCCCTGCTATGGCCATTAGCTGCAATTCAATTATAAATATCTATGCATTTCGAAAATGAAGACATAAGTAAACGTAAATGGTCATCTCGAACACGTGCCGATATTTTATTATTCGGATGTAGAAAATGGATTTCTAATAGTCAGAGAGCTGACTTAATGATTTTGTACAATAGTATATACTTATTCTGGAATCATTTTGAAGCAAGCCAATTTGCGTCATCAGGATAATGCTCACAAAATTAGATGTGGTACACTGTTAATTCTCTAATGAAATACCTGGTCTCCCACATGGCTGCTGTGAAGGTTTGGTGCACAATATATTGCCGAAATTATTTATAAAATTGACATTGTATTGTTTCGTCAAATTCAGGAAAGAAAGGTTTCAACCCCACTGATAAAATACGAAGTACCTACAATTGAGTCATTTAAGACCTTAAGATCTTTTTATAGTTTTCGTTTCACAAATCACACTAGTACTTTTACTAATTAACTATAATGTTATTCAGTATTACAGAATAAATAGCTTTGATATTGTTAAGTATTTGCTATTATACTATACCCATACAAGCAACCCGCCCAAGCTTCGCCCGGTATTTTAAAGGGTTTACCCAGCGTAAGCTTAAAAGGCGCACGGATGGCAGGTCCCAGACGCAATTCATAAAAGCCGAGGTGAACAGCGAAACTCCAAAAATAGTCTACTCTTCTCTGAAGTCTTAAATCAACACGACTCGACAGTTAATGCTGGCCAAAGTTTGGGTGATAGGCTCCCTCGCTAGCTTGTAAACCCGCTTCGAAGCTAGTATTTTAATTTCCACTGAATGGAGATTGTTGGAAGAAATGAAAACATGAAATCACTAATAGTGGGCGATTTATAAAAGATAGCGATATGCTGTAGCGGACATTTTTGTAGGATTTTTCACGCTCACCAACTCCTACACTCATAGTGTATAGATATTTTAATGGTTTCCCCAGCGTAAGCTTAAAAGGTGCACGGACGGCAGGTTTTTCTTCGACTCGATTCCTTGAAATCGTTACTGCTCGGCCTCCTTCGGTCATAAATTAATGTTTTCCTACAGAAACCTTCCTCGAGAAATCCTTTACAGAATGGTGAAAACCGCATCGAAATCCATTCAGTGGATTTCGTGATTATCCGTTACATCCCAGAATAGGGGAATTTGTTTTATACTCTGCAGAAATGATCGTGACTATCATTGAAACAAATACATGAATTTATAACCAGTATGGGCTATTAATTCTACGTAAGACTCATTAAATACGTCGTACAACTGTGCCTAGGGATACTTGTAGAGGACTGAACTAATAAAAACAGAGCATTTCTTTTATGTTCCTATGAATTAAAAGTGTACAGTATATCAACATTGTGACTTTTCTATCCTGTAGTCGTGGATAGTGATTTAACATGACTTATGTTTACAATGGAAGTAATCACTCAGGTGAGTTAAAATTCATAAGACCCCTGCAAAAGTGAAATTATTTGTCCCGCGAATAAAGTGCGCAAGGCAGTTGCCAGTTTGCTGGCCGCCGCGAGCGCTAGTGTCGCTTCACCTGCCAAGAGGATGTTATTTCGTAACGCAGCGAGCTTCGCGCTGTGCATTTTAGACTGTGGTAATACAACTCTGTCCCCCCAGGATTGCTAATCTATCTTTTCCCTAGCGAAATATAGGTTATTTCAAACTGAGGCTAGCGCCAAATAATTTTGAATCCCTCATAGCGGGACGATATTAGCTCTTTTTTCTGTTCTTGGCGGGAGAGAAGTTATATGTAAATTAATCAAATTAGTATTAAAAGTATGCATTTTAATAATGACTTAGAAAATTCTATGGGTGCATTAACACTATTTGTGGGATCGTTATGAACTTCTTGAGCGCGAGATAACCATCAGCCGAGTTGCTTCATATTACGTAAATATATGTCCAGCGATTCCCCGAATTACGGTTATCTCCCAGTTACGAATGAGTGAAATATGTCTCATGTGTATTGTAAGAAAATAAACCCTTTTCCGGCTGCATGTAGCATTTGTAAGGTAAGAAGGTAGGTAACAAAAATGTTCGAAAATGATATTTTAGGCATTCAGGGCTAATTGCAATATAAAGTACAGGATCTTGTTGGAAAAACTGAATAAATATAAAAATTGGTATAAGGGCTCGGACTGTGATTCGAATTATTTGGCACTATTCGAATATTCGTGGGACACGAATAATTCGCAAATACGCGAATAATGTTCGAATATTCGAATATTATTCGAATACCATTGTTATTCTGGTATTCGAATTGCTGTATTCGAATAATTACGTATTCATGCACATTCGAATATATTGTATTCGAATAATTTGAAAGGTATGCCCATTGTTTTTAGCCTACTTTTCACAGAAAAAAGGAAAAAGTAGACTTTTGAGATCGATCCGGGCAAATGTGTGTCTGTGTGTTCCCCCCTCCCCTGCCCCCCTATCAAGTCCTAAACAGCTGCAACAATCGAAACCAAATTTGGTGTGAGTAAAGATCTATACCTGAATATCTTAAGCCCATATTTGAAAATGATGTCAGCGCTACCAACTGGTAAAAACCGAAATTGAAATTTGAGCTCCATGTTGGATATCTTGGAAGGTAAGCATGGGAACTATTCCAAAATTGGCACACATATAGATAGCCTAATAATATTTCAGTTTAATTTCCAGGAGGCCATACATGGCAGTGTTGCCAAAATGATTCTAAGCCTGCTCATATATAGAGGAAAGAATAAGAGGAGATGCCCTGAGCTCGTTTGAGTGAAGCCAAGCGCTGCGTCCAAAGAGGGCGTAACCTTAACTTGTATTTGGTGTTCCGTGACTTGCATTTGGTTGTACGAATCGATTAAGTGTTCTGTTTATTAATTTTAAGGTTCGTATTCTTGAATATCAAAAAGTCTACGAACAATGAGTGTAAGTGGCTGTGCTCGAAATTAGGCCTAAAAACTGACGAATGCCCGAACACCAATAAGAACTTAAAAATCAATTTGGTGTAGGCCTAAATATCGTGATTAGTTCGGCATCAATATGATAGTTCCCAAGATGTTCCTTCTTTGGTAAAACTCGCACCTTTAGACACCTGTAGGCTATTCGATTTAATCAGTGTTTCAGCGCATTATTACGTTTTGCCGCGTCTTTCTTACACAACTAGCCTGCATAGGTGCTTTCATATTTCTATTTAAATTGGCTTTTAAAACAATAACGCAGCTTATTTGTGCCAATTACCGTGATGTACAGAGTGTATTCTGCATATCAAAAAAATATCTTGACTTATAGCAGTTTTATGTCACTAAATTCGAAGACTAGTTGGAGTGGTTTACGGCTCTAAGCATAGGAACAGCCATTTTCTTGCTACCCAAAGTGGGCGTGCCATTTGGCTTCAGCAGCTTGCACTAGGCAGCGCAGCGAAGGCATCTCCTTCCGTTCTTTCCTCCATGTGCTGATAGGTCCAATTTTTAAATGCATACACCTTCTTCACTATCAATTGGATTTCAACAAAATTTCGTATGTACTATGTGTACATAACCAGACTTGAGTGAGCGTATTCTTAAGAGCCGCCAGGACTGCCAACTGTTAAGAAATGCTCTTTCTATTTTTTTTATACAAATACCAATATATCAGAAAGTATGTAAGCCAACAGCTTTAAACTATGCACACGTACAGTACCTGACATTATAGATTAATTTGCAGTAACTAATATACGTCAGTGCTACCAAGAAGAGTCTAAGCCTGCTGATAGGACCAATTTTTAAATACATGTAAGTTCTATACTAACAAATGGATTTAATCCAAAATTGGCCCAACAAGAGATATATTGTCTCAGATTATTTCTGACCAACATATCCATGACATTATTGCCAACATGATTTTACGTGCGCTGATAGATCCAATGTCTAACTGCATGTAACATCCATGCTATCCATTGGACTTCAACCAAATGTTGTATTCTGTACCGGTACCTTAAGAGATGAACTAAGAAAATATTCAGTCACCAGGGCTGCCAACTGTAGTGCTCTATTAGGATACATTATACCAGGTATATTTCGAACTAATTAGAAATGTTGATAATACCAACTTAATTTCGTCATTATTCTAGATAGGTCCATATTGATTAATCATTGGCATGAGTCTTGAATGTTAAGAAAAGACGGCTCTTTAGTTCGTCACGGAACTTCTTGTTCATTATTTGGATTGACTTCGAAATACGGTATTTATCTCATTCCTCTATCTATGAATTTAACCTTCACGCGTGCGTTTCAGCCGCGCCCGGTTACTACGCTATTCCGGTTATTATGCGTCTTTTTCTCGTCTTAAATGGTTTTTGCTATAAGTTGTTGCGGAACAGGTTCTGCATTTGCAAATTATTTAGTATGTCAGTGCTTTTATATGAGTGAAATTCGTAACTAAAATTTTTGTTCAACAATAATAAGAAATTGAATTGAGGCTTGGAAAGCAATACTGTTACCGTTTATAGGAAACGCGCACTATGATTTGGAGATATGTAGAGAAGTACAACTTTTGTACTCAGCAAATAAAGTTAGTTCGGCCAAATAAGACAAAAGTAGCATGTAAATAATTCTTTGACCCATGGTATTCAATAAATGAAAAAAGACGGAACTTTCAATGACATGTCAATTCTTTAATTCAGGGAAGAAAACAGAATACAAGCTAACCCGTGTTTGGGTAAACGACGATATATTGCCTAACGTTTTTACAAAACAAAATATTAAAAATAAGAAACTCTTCGTGTCTTCTCTTAGCGCCGTGCAATTGAACATTGCCATCAACATAGCACAACATTATCGACACGAGTACTTGAAAGAAAAACAAAAATAAGACATTTCAGTGTCAACAGGCTTTTAACTCAAAGATTATTTCGCGCGAAAAATTTCTTATTTTGGACCAAAAAATCAATTTGTTAACATTGTCAGGATCAAGGCATGTTCTTTTGGCATTAACAATATTGTCGCCCGTGGAAAAATTTATTTATGAATGAATGGAGGTTCCGGGAAAGCGTAAGTACTTTCTCGCCAACTGACTTATTCTGGGGTATATCTTTCCATTAGCGTTCTACCATTTCAGGGGTCACCTACAGTTTCACGGGCGTTCCTAAAGTTTTCCAGCTCTTCGGCCACAGTTTTCCTGCGTGGGGACGTATATGTACGCTTAAAATGAAGTAGGGGTCCCTTTCAAAGCTGGACGAGAGTGAGTGAGGTTGTGGTTCTGAAGCATCCGAATCTTCTCCGCTATCACAAGAAAGCATCTGCACTTGTAGTTCCACCCAAATCTTTACCGTCTCTTGTGCATTTTCGTGTAAAAGATTTTTGTAACGTGAATGCACAGCAAACGCTAATTGGGTTAAACTTACACCTGTGGTCGGTTCTTCATCACTAATGTGAAATCATATTTTAAGAGCCCCAGAAATTGTCGATTTTAGATTTTTTGATGTCTTGCACTGTGAGTCGTCATCCTCATTTTTCATTTTTTAATATTCGTGAGGTTGCGAATATTCGAATAATATTCGCTGTATTCGCACTATTCGGTATTCGAATAATTCGAATACGCCTCTAATAATTCGATTATCGAATACGCAATTCGAATACTATTCGAATATGTGAATACGCGAATATTCCGAGCCCTAATGAGTATTGTATAACCCATGAATCAACAAGATACATCGTGAGAGGACATGCCCACTTTTGCTGAAATTTCTGTAAATATTTTCTCTTGTTGAGCGATAAGCAGTCTTCATGTTGTTAGCACTGATAGATTTGAGTTTAATTTGTTCCTGTCAGGGGAACAGGAATGTTCTAGATCTACCATTGAGTCGAGAAATTTTAGTCAAAATTAAACTTAATTTTTAAAGTACTGTTTTTTGTTGCTGACTTTTGTGCATATTCTATTACTCGAAAACTTCGGGATCAAAATACATGAAAAGTTCCTTGTGTAATAATATCTAATTGAGAAATGGAAATACCTGTAGAGTTATTGCTAATTCATTTGAGAGGCTTGAGACATTTGGTCATCAGTCCATTGTAGTTGGGTGTGTTTTGGAGTTGTCTGGCAACCTGTATTGCTGTGATGATTGCTGTTGTGTGTGTAAATGTATCCGGGACAGGGATGGGGTAGACACTCCGGGACTTGAACTAAGGCACTATCCCGGCAATTTTTCATAGGGAGTGTGGCTAATCCCGGGGAAGAACCACACTCAGGGTAACCACTCTCAGCACCGGGATCCGAACCTGCGATATCCGTAATTACCGAAGCTGCCCTTGCGACCATGGTGAACGTTAGCTGGGACTGTCAATATATTGTTGTTCCACCTTGATGATACTACACTGTTAACTGTGGCTGTCAATATATTGTTGTTCCACCTTGATGACACTCTACACTGTTAACTGTGGCTGTCAACATATTGTTGTTCCACCTTGATGATACTACACTGTTAGCTGTGGCTGTCAACTTATTGTTGTTCCACTCTTGATGATACTACACTGTTAACTGTGGCTGTCAACATATTGTTGTTCCACCTTGATGATACTTCACTGTTAACTGTGGCTGTCAGCATATTGTTGTTCCACCTTGATGATACTTCACTGTTAACTGTGGCTGTCAGCATATTGTTGTTCCACCTTGATGATACTTCACTGTTAAATGTGGCTGTCAGCATATTGTTGTTCCACCTTGATACTACACTGTTAACTGTGGCTATAAACATATTGTTGTTCCACCTTGATGATACTACACTGTAACTGTGGCTGTCAACATATTGTTGTTCCACCTTGATGATACTACACTGTTAACTGTGGCTGTCAACATATTGTTGTTCCACCTTGATGATACTGCACTGTTAGCTGTGGCTTTCAGCATATTGTTGTTCCACCTTGATGATACTACACTGTAACTGTGGCTGTCAACATATTGTTGTTCCACCTTGATGATACTACACTGTTAACTGTGGGTGTCAGCATATTGTTGTTCCACCTTGTTGATACTACACTGTTAACTGTGGCTGTCAACATATTGTTGTTCCACCTTGAAGATACTACACTGTAACTGTGGTTGTCAACATATTGTTGTTCCACCTTGATGATACTTCACTGTTAGGTGTGGCTGACAACATATTGTTGTTCCTCCTTGATGACACTCTACACTGTTATCTGTGGCTGTCAATATATTGTTGTTCCACCTTGATGACGCTCTACACTGTTAGCTGCGGCTGTCAGCATATTGTTGGTTCACTCTTGATGACACTCTACGCTGTTAACTGTGGCTATCAACATATTGTTGTTCCACCTTGATGACACTCTACACTGTTGACTGTGGCTATCAACATATTGTTGTTCCACCTTGATGATACTACACTGTTAGCTGTGTCTGTCAACATATTGTTGTTCTACCTTGATGATACTACACTGTTAGCTGTGTCTGTTAACATATTGTTGTTCCACCTTGATGATACTACACTGTTAACTGTGGCTGTCAACATATTGTTGTTCCACCTTGATGATGCTACACTGTTTGCTGTGGCTGTCAACATATTGTTGTTCCACCTTGATGACACTCTGCACTGTTAACTGTGGCTGTCAACATATTGTTGTTTCACATTGATGACACTCTACACTGTTAACTGTGGCTGTCAACATATTGTTGTTCCACCCTGATGACACTCTACACTGTTAACTGTGGCTGTCAACATATTGTTGTTTCACATTGATGACACTCTACACTGTTAACTGTGGCTGTCAACATATTGTTGTTCCACCTTGTTGATACTACACTGTTAACTGTGGCTATCAACATATTGTTGTTCCACCTTGATGACACTCTACACTGTTAACTGTGGCTGTCAACATATTGTTGTTCCACCTTGATGACACTCTACGCTGTTAGCTGTGGCTGTCATCATATTGTTGTTCCACCTTGATGACACTCTACACTGTTATCTGTGGCTGTCAATATATTGTTGTTCCTCTTTGATGACGCTCTACACTGATAGCTGCGGCTGTCAGCATATTGTTGGTTCACTCTTGATGACACTCTACGCTTTTAACTGTGACTGTCAACATATTGTTGGTCCACCTTGATAACACTCTACGCTGTTAACTGTGGCTGTCAACATATCATTGGTCCACCTTTATGACACTCTACGCTTTTAGCTGTGGCTGTCAACATATTGTTGTTCCACCTTGATGATACTACGCTGTTAGCTGTGGCTGTCAATATATTGTTGGTCCACCTTGATGATACTACTCTGTTAGCTGTGGCTGTCAATTTATTGTTGGTCTACTCGTGATGACACTCTACACTCTTAACTATGGCTGTCAACATATTGTTGGTCGACCCTTGATGAAAGAGTCCCCTAGTAGCAGTGGCTGTCAACATATAGTTGGTCCAAGTTTCTTGACAGATTCTCCTGCAGGCTGTATCTCTGAATATATTGTTGCTCCACCTTTATGACAGCATCCAATGTTGCACGCATACTTTTATTTGAATGTGAGATATTGTCGTTTTTCTCAGAGCGTTGAACGGAGGATAAAAAGGGATGTGGGTCGTTTTAGACTGGTAGGAAGTCACCGTGGTAAACATCACACAGATGGTCTAAGGTGGTGTCATTCACCGTTTAGTTGACCACGGTCGTCGATTATGTTCAGAAAAGCTCTCCAGCAGTTGTCTATAAAAAGGTTCAGTTCTCTATTTTTATTTTATCGTCTTAATGACGTCAAGGAGTCATGTATTATTTCTTACAAGTGCATTTATGTGAATTGATATTTCAGGCAGCTACCACTGTACTTACGAATAAACCATGATATATTTATCGTTCCTGGTGAATTCCTTTCTATCGTAAGTATCCATGAGATCAGTTTCAAGTGGGTAAAACATACAACGATTGGTATGAGATTTCTTAACAAAATAAGCCAACGTTGGTTGTCCTTATTAACGTTATATGGTAATTCTTAACTCATCTACGCCGGGAAGTCGCAACATACTCAATGCTAGTGACAATTTGCTAGGCCCAACTTTTGCGACTGTATATGAACTGGAAAGCTTACCGATACTAACTCCACAAAAACTGTACAAGAAAGTTATTTTGCCATGTCACAGTTGATGTAAGAAATACATGAATGCAAGGTTGAATTATCTTCAGTGTGTATTTTTATTCCCTGATTGCTTCAGTGCACGTTTACATCGTCTCAATAGTAGGCACAGGAAAAGTCTTGCAATCATCTGTAAGCTACGCAAAGAAACATATTTGTAAATCAAGTAATTTCTTTGCAGGTTGATACAGACCAACACTCGGATATTGAGATTGAGGAATCTTGTATTCCTGAGTTCGTCCGATGCATTGAAACAGAAACACCATCTTCAGATTTAAAAGAGGTAATTAACTTAACTCCTCTGTTCAAGGCATCTTCTTATCACCTAATAGCATTTCGCGATAAAGAGTTGTATTTTCAAAATTGTGTTGTTGACAAACGAAATCGTTTGGTGGTTAAGTTGTGTATTATGTTGCAAGCACAATCAATTTTGATGGAAGAATGGTGAAGAAATTATCAGCCCTATACCATGCTTGCAATTGCGACCGCCAGCTTTATGCAATGCTGCACTGATCACTAAGGTACTGGGGTATTCATCTTAATTCTCATTGGCAAAAGTGTATTATGTGATGCTAACATATGTTGGTCACAATCACGTTGTATTAGTATTAGTTGCCCACTGTGGTATAACAATTGATATAGGATACCTGTATTCTGGTCAGAGATCCACTCATGAATGCTACAGAGAGGAGATGGACTTGATTACCCTCAGCAATGATCTTTTGCGCTTTTTCACTTGAAGTCCAGGCAATCGCTGGGATGTTTCTAACTTATGACCATGATCATCTTCTTCCCAATCCTAAGCATTGCTAGAACATGTATTTGGCCTTGTAATGTTATCATCATTCACTTTGTTCTACTGATATTGGAGTCATTCTCTGTATGTAGAAAATATTCAATAACTCCTCGTCGGCCTGTATCACCATTGCAAAGTAAGTGCTACCGTACTCCAGAAGACAAATAATTCTTGTAGTTACAAGCATTGTGTATCATCAATATTGATGTTACATACTCTAGAATAGACTCTGTCTAGAGGCATTTAATCGACTTACTCTAGCTTTCTTTAAAACATTAATATATCATATTGCATTGATTTTAAGAAGAAATCTTGTAGAATAGTCTTAAGGTGATTGATTTATGACTCAATGATACGTGCACGTGTTGTATCCTATGACCTCTGATAACCATAAAGGTCAAATTTTAAAAATACATGTTAAATTGTCCGCATTCTTCCACAAGGGCACTGATGTCAGCATTTTTCTTCGTTCTCAGATTGTCTTGGTCTCTGAATGAGATAGTGTTATAAGTTCCATAACCGTTTATGTGTATAATGTTCATTTCTAGCAGTAGGAGGTGATAAACAGTACGGATGTCTTTTAGTGAATATAACTTCACTTCAGTTGAGCTATTCCATGGTTTGTTAACTGTATGGAAGTAAAGATGAAAGCACAGTAATTAATTATTGCATGTTATCTCTAGGAGGTGAAAGAAGAAATCCACGACCGAGAAAGTGTTGGAAGTGGAAATCTCTTAAATGAGTAAGTACTCAACATACGAATAACATAATCTTTCACTTAACGTGTGCATAACTGATAAGTTTTGGATTCGAATAAGACTTGTTTCCAACGTCAGATGTGTCTCTTCATTGAAGTAGATAAGGTACTGATATTAACTTTCTATTTAGCAGCCCAAAAATTATCCATTCCCATGGAAGTATTTAAGAAACGTTTTTCAGTCTGTTGATGGGAGCTATTTCTGTCAGTGGTGGTTTTTGGATGGTTCTAATGCGTCGTACGGCTTTCCTCCTACAAGATAGCCGCCACTTGAGTGCAACCCAATATCTTGCCAACCCATGGTCGGCTTTTGACAAATGAGGTGTTGTAGGATTCTGGCTAACACCCCCTTTCCTATGAGCAACTTATTTCCACCCCAAAATAAAACCTACCCCTACTAGGGGGTGAAAGAATAATTGTTTTAGATAAATCTGTCTTTCCATGTGCAACATACATGCTGTATTGAGCAGCTAATATGAAATTAAACGCTGTTCCGCATGAAAAACATGTATAGTCCTAAATGCCGCTATGATTTATTATTTTTTGTTTTTTGTTTTTACGCATGCGCACTTGTGGTTTTTGTAAGAGGGCTGGCTTTTTGAATAATTTATAGAAAAGTTATTTTTAAAAGAATTAACCAATAGATCCAAAACTAATAGGTCATCTGCTTTTTAATATCTTTTGAACCAATGAGGCTAGAGACTTGTATGATGGGTCGTTAGACTTGGGGCGACGCCCCGTTTTTAATGTATTTTTGATTTTTGTTAAAAGGACCTAAGTATACTTTTGTTAATATCTCGCGAACAGATAAGGCCAGGGACTTGTATGAGTGGTCGTACCTCTTGGGATGACATTCTCTTTTTGAATGTATTTTTTGAAATGTTGACAAAGGGCCTGACTACACTTTTGTTGATATTTTCTGAATCCATGATGGGATTTTGACCTGTGAGATATCGTTGGACTTGGGCAGGCACCCCCTCTTTGAATGTATTTCTGAAATGTTGACAAAGGGCCTCACTACACTTTTGTTAATATCTCGCGAACCAATAAGGCTAGGGACTTATATGTGGGTGTCCTAGCACTCGGGGTGACGCTCTGTTTCAGAATATATATTTAATGTTTGTCAAAAGGGCCTAACTGCACTGTTGTTAATATTTCGCTAACTAATAATGGGAGAGGGTCAAGTGAGGTGTCATAGGACTTAGAATGGTTAACCCTTTCCCATGACCAATGAATTTACCCCCAAAATACAAAACATCAAGGTCGTTGATCTGAGATTGTATAAACTAATTATCGGATATCAACATGTGAGGTGTCATAGGACTTAGAATGGTCAACCCCTTCCCATGGCCAATGAATTTACCCAAAATATCCAATACATCAAGGTCATCGACATGAGATTTTATAAACTAATTGTCGGATACGAACATGTGAGATGTTTACCATGAGTGATGAAACATAGCTCGGTAGAGAAAGAATTAGTGTAGGCTACATGTATGGTGACTGACAAGTCATTCACCATTGGAACTTGTTTTTCGGATCAAACTGTAGTACAGAGAGAGTACAGTTTGCCGATATGGGTTAATAAATGACAAACGGTGTACACAAAATCTGATTTATCGATTCAAGAATTAAAAGTAGACTATCTTTAATTGATTGGTTAAGGAGGATAGCTAAAACACAAAATGGTGACTACATCGAACTAAACTGAACCAAACTGAATCAAATCCAACTAAACCGAACCAACCCTAATTGAAAACAAGCCAAAGGGTTTCAGTGTAAAACTTGTGGGTGGATGAGGTCATTGGTGATGCTAAAAAGGAAATGGATAACGCTCTACCTATAGAGGGTAAGGTAATGTTAGTGCATGGTGCTAATGCACAGACCCAAGTACATGAACCATACACAACTATCCTATGCTGTTTCTATGGGTTGACTGTTAAAACTTGCTCAGTGGTTACTGGGACAAGATGGTCGCTACACACTGCAAGCTTTAAATACTTCAGGCTAATAATTTATACACACACACTCGCTTGTGCTAAACTGTCTTGCTGGCAGTTCTCACACAGTAGGCAAATGACAGAAATGCTTCGCTAACAGATATACAATCATTTTCGGTTGTTTAATGTTACCAGCTAACCCTTTTGTGCTGCAGTGGCGAGCACATGTGCCTCTTGCACTGGAGATCTTAACTCGATTTCCAGCACCAAAGCCTAGAACAAATCAAACTAAGAAAGAAAGGTATGGTGGCACAGTGTTTAAGCTGTTAGCCTTTCACTAAGGTAGACTAGGGTTTGATTTTAGGTTAATATGCATGTCATAAACATAAAAAAGCAGAGATAATGTTTAAAACTGATTACACTTATCTCTTTTCAAATTATTACTTATATTACAAATAGAAAGGTGGACTGGGTTTGATATACAGTTAATGCTGCCTATCGCACACTAGACTGTAAAAAAAAGCCAAACAAGCAAAAGGCGTAGGTAGAGCAGTGGTAAAATCGCTACGTGTAGAGAACTACCTAACAGTTTTATGAACTGGCAAAGCTATGTCGCATAAACAGTGCAGGATAAAATCCAGCAACCATAATTTGTATCTTGTGGAACAGAGAAAACACAGAGAGAGAGAGAGTAAGCTTGTGTATGTGTGGATAGCATTGATTGTATGACCAGAGCAAATACGGTGGGGTAGGGTGGGGAGAGGGAAAATTAACACATATATGAATGGTAAATAGTATTTTTGTTTTTTCAATAGTTTTGTTTTTTTCAAATGCAGTGGTAGATAGTCGTTATTTTGTAAAACCCTCTTACTTGCAGTAGTAATAAGCCTCTACGTTTCTGCTAACACATAGACAGACTGTAATATTGCCATGGTCAAGCACTCGCATTAAGATCATTTACCAAAAAATAAAATGAAAAATAAAAAAATTGTTTTGGAAATATCATATTTCAACATACACAAAATAAATAAAAAATATGTAAACAGCAAAATGGAAAATCCATGTTTCCATATCGACAAAATTAAAAAAACTTTAAACTCACATTTTAAAAATACATAATATATATATGGGAAATTGACAAAATGTAAACATGAAAATGGAAAATCCATGTTTCGGTATCATGAAATTGAAAAACTTCAAACTGACATTAAAAAAAATAAATGGAAAATTGACAAATTGCAATGTGTGAAATGTGAACATGAACAAATGGCTATCATTATTTAAAAAAAATTAAAAATACATCGTGCTCTATGGTTGAGGTGTAAATCAAACCCTCTCTACTTATTTGTACCACCCGAGACTGAGTAGACTAATTTTAGTCATCATACCACTTTTAAAAGTTTGTGTTAAAGCTAGGAATTGAACCCAAGAGCTTGTAGGGGAGGTTACTCTCCCGAAATTTGCCGGAGACTGCTGATAAACACCTATGTTCCCACGGCCGAGGGCCGCGCGCATCATAGGTTTGTGTCGTGGGAACATTGGTGTTTATCAGCAGTCTCCGGCAATGTTCGGGAATTAACCTCTAAAAGTAGCTGAAACTCGGTAGTCGTAAACATAGCGTGACCTGTTTCATACCTATATGACAAGGTTAGGTTAGGTAAAGTTAGGTTATGTTAGGTGAGCTGAGTTTAAGTCTTAAATATTCCCTCTCTTATGGGTTCAGAGTAGATACCCCTTGAACTGTCTGCCAAAACTTAAAATATGTATTTATCATTACATCAAGTATGAAAGCAAACTTAATTAATCATGAATGGCGTTTTTGGTTACTGTTCAATGTAGACAGAATATGTGCATTAAATAATAGACTCAACACAAAATGTTTTGTTTGTTGACTTGCGTTATTGATACATTGGTTTAAAGGCTTCGGTGGCGTAGTCGGTAGCATGCTGAGCTTCTGTGCCCAAGATAGCGGGTTCAAACCCGATCGAAGTCGTCGGATTTTTTAAGAGCGTTAAAAATCCTTCAGTATGCCTTCCTTCGGAGGGGAAGTAAAGCCGGCGGTCCCATGTCATAGATTTATGGCATGCAAAAGATCCTTTCACAGACTAAACTTGTGTAAAGCAAAATTTGTTAGGTTAGATTTCGTCAAAACGCTCTATCAAAGTTCCAACGTTCGCCATTAGGTATCATTGATATCTGGTGACGAAAGTTGGAACTACTTGAAATTGAACGGAACTTGTAGCTCACCCTTTACGGTGTCCGCTGGAAGCAGCTACAGCCTCAGGCGAGCCGAACATGCCCTCGGACACTCCCGGCACTAAAAGCCATACGATAAATAAATAAAATTGGTTTAAAGAGTCTAATGTTACGGACAGTGCACTCTTTCCATGTCGATAATTTATATCGGCTAGAAGGATGGTGTTGCAAACTTCTGATGTGTATTTCCAAATTTTTTGTATAGTCTATTTCATAGTATTTTCCTGTAACTTAAAAGCTCATACTGATTTTGTCCTTGTGGTTGACATTGTAACTACAGTGGTTGATTGGATATCCCTTGTCAACTTTCAAATCGTGTAATTCATGTCAGATATGTTGGATGTTTTGTTCATGTGTGAAACTATCAAGTACCGATACCTAATTGGTTATACAACTGTTTCATAAAGAAAAACTTGAGCTCTGATACATTGGAGAACTGTTTACGCTTGTCTGAACCAAGACTTACTGACTACTCACTGCTAAGGTTTAGAAATTACATTTACTCAAATCACATTCTGGTAATCATGACTAGTATAAACTGCTACCACTCTTCCATCACTTTGCTAACACGTTTCTACCATTTGACTCTCACTTTTGCTCTTACTTTAAACTGCACATACTACAAACTATCATTTTTATTATCGAGTTAACTTTACTAGAGATTAGTTTATGCTTAACAGTTGACATGGAAGTATCAACGACTAGTTATGGTAAGCCATGTGCTTACTATAAAGGATATACATATATTGTAAAAAGAACTAATAAAAGTGGAACTGTTATTTGGTGCTGTTCGAAACAACGATCTAGAAAGTGTCGAGGAATGATTAAAACAAAAGACTTCAACATACTTATTTCAATCGATCATCATTGAAAATCTCAAAATAATACGCATTTAAATGGACAAAATACTCTAACCAAGGTAAAAAAAAAGCAAGACCAACAAAAAAAGTAGTGTGGCTCAAGATAGCGCATTGTTTGTTAAAGAGCATTTATTATCTTCTGAAGAAGACACGTTAGGACAGTCGTTAACGTCTAAGAAGCCCCTGACACTATCAGAGGCATCACAAACTATGCAAAAGGTTGTTGCATGGCAAGATGAACAAAAAGGATTAGATAGTAATAGTGATGATGATGATGATGATGATGATAATTGTCTGTTTACACCCAAAAATCATTTGTTAAATTTGTTTACTGGAACAATCCCAGTAAGCTAATCCAGTGGCTTCAGTACTTGCATGCCTGTAAACAGGATGGTCATACTGAATATGAGGAAGAACTATTGAATATAGAAAATGAGCTTCGTCATGCCAAAATTATTGTAATGAATCCATGTAACCGCATAAACTATTTCTTAACAATACATGTAATATTTTCTACCACTTTGCTACCACTTTTCTACCACTTAAAACTGTACATATTAGATATAAAAGCCAACGCTAAATCATTCTATTACCTGAACAGTTATAACTTTTGTAGTGAGCAAATCTTGCTAACAGGTTAGTTGCTACTATGGAACTTTCTATAACTAACCAAGGTAAACAACGCGTACTCTATAAAGGCTACTCTTATAACTATAGAAGACAAAATGTAAACGGAATAATATTCTGGCGATGCTCAAAACAGAGGTCAACAAGATGTCGAGGCGATATGAAAAGTAGAAATGGTGTGGTTTTAAGTGTGAGTGATCATCAATGTAGTACTCCAGACAAAACACTGATGGTGTTGACAAAAATCATCAGAATGCTAAAATGTTAGTACAAGAGCAAGATGTTGCTACTCAAAATAGTGCATTATTTATTGAGCAACGTTTAACCCCTATTGTAAAAGTTATTTTTAATCCATCTTCCATTTCTCAAGAGTCATCAACATCACAGACTATGCAAGAAGTAGTGTTGTTGTTATAAGGGGCTGAACTATAAAGTCATCTGCCCTTGATATGCAAGTGGATTGAAAAGGACTAGATAGTAATAGACAAAAGAGAGTTGTATTTTGTATATATGGTAACTATTGTACAAGTACTTACATTAAATAAATAAAAATAGTGTATGGGTATTACCTGTTTTTCTTAATTGCTATCCTCATGTCCCACTATTAATGTAATTGTTAACCATCAACAGCCTCTGACTATGTTCGGAAAGAGAGTGGCCTTAAACCATACACTGTATCTATTGTTTGTGTACCGAGTATCATAATAATACAGTGTGGCCAAGCCATGTTGAGACAGTAGTTATATCAGGTAAGGGATTCGAACCCTTGCTTTCTTGTACAGAAAATTTGAACTTAAGTCAAACACATTAACCACTCGGCCAACCTGACTGTTACTAATTTAATTAGTATTGTGGACTTGAGTGTATATAAAACTTTTTCCAGATTACAATGACTAAACCACTTGCTTGTTTTGAAATATAGATTTTTGTTTGTTTTACCATAACATTGCAGTTATGAGTCTTGTGAACTGGGTGTTTAATATAGGGTTAAAGGCATTTTAAAATAATTTTAGAAAAGCTCTTAGGTATCGTGTCATGGGTTTTAGAAATGCATTACTGTTCGTTGACTAACATTTACAGTTACACAACATTGTTTTGGTGAGCTCTACATGTTGTTGTTTGGGTCGTCAGTCTATTGACTGGTTTGATGCAGATCTCCATGCCTCCCTGTCCCGAGCTAATCTTTTCATCTCTATGTAGCTACCACACCCTACATCCAAGGCTATCTGTTTAACATATACTAACCTTTGATCTCCCCTACAAGCTCTTGGGTTCAATTCCTAGCTTTAAGACAAACATTTAAAAGTGGTATGATGACTAAAACTAGTCTACTCAATCTCGGGAGGTCCAAATAAGTAGAGAGGGTTTGATTCACACCTCAACCATAGAGCACGATGTAGTTTTAAATTTTTTAAATAATGATAGCCATTTGTTCATTTTCACATTTCACACATTGCAATTTGTCAATTTTCCATTTACTTTTTTTTAAATGTCAGTTTGAAGTTTCTCAATTTCATGATATCGAAACATGGATTTTCCATTTTCATGTTTACACATTTGTCAATTTCCCATATATATATATTAAATATTTTTAAAATGTGAGTTTAAAATTTGTTAAATTTTGTCGATATGGAAACATGGATTTTCCATTTTGCTGTTTACATATTTTTTATTTATTTTGTGTTTGTTGAAAAATGATATTTCCAAAACAAGATTTTTATTTCTCATTTTATGTTTTTGTAAATGATCTTAATGCGAGTGCTTGACCATGGCAATAGTACAGTCTGCCTATGTGTTAGCAGAAACGTAGATGCTTATTTCTACTGCAAGTAAGAGTGTTTTACAAAATAACGTCTATGTACCACTGCATTTGAAAAAAACAAAGCTATTGGAAAAACAAAAATACTATTTACCATTCATATATAAATGTTAATTTTCCCTCTCCCCACCCTACCTCACCGTATATCCTCTGGTCAAACAATCAATGCTACCCACACATACACAAGCTTTCTCTATCTCTCTCTCTTTCTCTATGTGTGTGTTTTCTCTGTTCCACAATATACAAATTATGGTTGCTGGATTGTATCCTGCACTGTTTATGCGACATAGCTTTGCCAGTTCATAAAACTGTTAGGTAGTTCTCTACACATAGCGATTTTACCACTGCTCTACCTACGCATTTTGCTTGTTTGGCTTCTTACAGTCTAGTGTGCGATAGGCAGCATTAACTGTATATCAAACCCAGTCCACCTTTGTATTTGTAATCTAAGTAATAATTTGAAAAGAGACAAGTGTAATCAGTTTTGAACATTATCTCTGCTCTTCATGTATATGACATGCATATTAACTTAAAATCAAACCCTAGTCTAACTTAGTGAAAGGCTCTCAGCTTAACCACTGCGCCACCATACCCTTCTTTCTTAGTTTGATTCGTTCCAGGCTTTGTAGCTGGAAATCGAGTTAAGATCTCCAGTGCAAGAGGCACATGTGCTCGCCACTGCAATACATAAGCGTTAGCTAGTAACATTAGACAACCGAAAATGTTTGTATTTCTGTTAGCCAAGCATTTCTGTCATTTGCCGTCTATGTGAGCTCTGCCAGCAAGAGAGTTTAGTTTAGAACAAGCGAGTGTGTGTGTATAGATTATTAGCCTGGAGTATTTGAAGCTTGTTGTGTGTAGCAACCATCTTGTCCCAGTAACCTCTGAGCAAGTTTTAACAGTCAACCCATAAAAACATCATAGGATAGTTGTGAGTGGTTCATGTACTTGGGTCTATGCATTAACACCATGCACTAGCTTTACCTTACCCTCTATAGGTAGAGCGTTATCCCTTTCCTTTTTAACATCACCAATGACCACATCCCCCCACAAGTTTTACGCTTAAACCCTTGGCTTGTTTTCGATTAGATTTGGTTCGGTTTATTTCGGTTTAGTTGGATTTGATTCAGCTTGGTTCAGTTCAGTTCGATGTAGTCACCATTTTGTGTTTTAGCTATCCTCTTCAACCAATCAATTAAAGATAGTCTACTCTTAATTCTTGAATCTGAATTCTTTGTACACCGTTTGTTATTTATTAACCCATACCTGCAACCTATACTCTCTCTGTACTACAGTTTGATCTGAAAAACAAGTTCCAATGGTGAATGACTTGTCAGTCACCATACATGTAGCCTACACTAATTCTTTCTCTACCGATCTATGTTTCATCACTCATGATAAACATCTCACATGTTCGTATCCGATTATTAGTTTATAAATCTCAGGTCGATGACTTTGATGTATTGGACATTTTGAGTAAATTCATTGGCCATGAGAAAGGGTTGACCATTCTAACTCCTATGACACCTCACATGTTGATATCTGATTATTAGTTTGTAAAATCTCAGATGAACGACCTTGCTGTTTTGGATTTTGGGGGTAAATTCATTGGTCATGGGAAAGGGTTAGCCATTCTAAGTCCTATGACACCTCACTTGACCCTCTCCCATATTAGTTAGCGAGATATTAACAACAGTACATTTAGGCCATTTTGTCAAACATTAAATGTATATTCAAAACAGAGCGTCACCCCGAGTGCTAGGACCCCCACATACAAGTCCCTAGCCTTATTGGTTCGCGAGATATTAACAAAAGTGTAGTTAGGCCCTTTGTCAAAATGTCAAATGTACATTCCAAAAGGGGGAGTCTGCCTAAGTCCAACGATTTCTCACGGGTCAAAATCCCATAATGGGTTCAGGAAATATCAACAAAAGTGTAGTTAGACCCTTTGTCAAAATTTCAAAAAATACATTCAAAAAGGGAATGTCATCCCAAGTGTTACGACCCCTCATACAAGTCCCTAGCCTTATTGGTTCGCGAAATATTACAAATGCGTACTTAGGCCCTTTTGACAAAAATCAAAAATACATTCACAAACGGGGCGTCATCCCAAGTTCAACGACCACTCATACATGTCTCTAGCCTTATTGGTTAATGAGATATCAAAATGCAGATGACCTATTCGTTTTGGATCTTTTGGTTATTTAAAAAAAATAACTTATCTCTAAATCATTATTCAAAAAGTCAGCCCTCTTCCAAGAAACCCAAGTGCGCATGCGTAAAAACAAAACACAAAAATGTTAAATCATAGCGGCAATTAGGACTATACATGTTTTTTATGTGGAACAACGTTTAATTTCATATTAGCATTGAACAGCATGTATGTTGCACATGGAAGGACAGATTTACCTAAAACAATTATTCTTTCATCCCGTAGTAGGGGTAGATTTTATTTTGGGGTGGAAATAATTTGTCCATATGAAAGGGGGTGTTAGCCCGAGTCCTACAACACCTCATTTGTCAAAATCCGACCATGGGTTGGCAAGATATTGTGTTGGAATCACGTGGCGGCCATCTTGTAGGAGGATAGCCGTAGGTCGCATTAGAACTATACCAAATATGCTTGGTGGAATAACACAAGCCGCAGTGATAAGAATGTGAAAGAGTTTTGTGAGGAACATCCATAGCTTCAATCCCCCACCACTGTGTCCTTAGCCCAATATGGTTCATTTGTAACCCAAACTATAAGTATAAATACCTTCCTCCTCACCCAGAGTTGTAACAAATAAAATCTAATTTAAAATCTACTACAAGCAACCATAAATCCTGAGATGTTAGCAATTATCCACGTATCAACAGAATACCACATAATAATGCTGGTTCTTGTAAGGTCGATTGTTCATATTTTGTAATGATGTTACCATGAGATTTCGTAACTGGTGGTTGTCCCTGATTCGCAGTGGTGGTAATTGGCTACCTTGTTGTTGCATATGGGTAGGCAGGTTTTTTTAGAGTAAGAACACATTGGGTAGACTGGTCTTGTACTGAAGTACACATTGGTTCACCACATCTGGTGGAGAAGTACACATTGGGTACAAAGTTCTTGTGGAGAAGTAAATATTTGGTAGATATACCCTGTAGAGAAGAACAATAAAACCATAGCCTGAATTATGTGCTTTAAACATACCAGTAGTATTCAAATATAGCCTAATACAAGGAAGCCGGGAATGTTCTCCGCTGTGGATACGTGTACCTGCGAGTGGTTGCGTCATCAGTTCAGTTGGCAGCACAGTGTCCTTGATAGGGTGAAGGCCACATGTGGGCTGTGGAATTCGTCAGTGTGTATAGTGAGATTATTGGAAGAGTGCAACAGTATGTTATGAATGGCTGGGTGAGTATAAAGTTTACTGTTTGTTATGATACAAGCGACAGCCGTGCTGCCAACGTAACTGGTGACGTAATCTCTCACAGCAGCTTGCAGGCACTGCGGAGAACATTCCCGGACTCCCTGCAACAAAAAATTACTTGATACAAGTGCTTTAAACACAGTATTAGAGTATAGCCTAATACAACCTTTATTTAGGCATGGATTATTGATGGAACATTTAGCCTATTTATTTAATTAAGTTTTGTGATTTGTCACCAGGGCAAAGGCATATAATATAACATATTAACGATGATCATAGTAGTAATCTAAATTCTGTCAGAAATGCATCAATCTTACAAATTTTATTACACCATGCCTATTTAACATCGGTGGGTCGTGTTTATATTGTTTACGGGTGCATTGCCAGCAATATCGTCACCGAGTTCGTGTCATTGATATGCCTCGCATCGAAATATTAAAATCTGAGGATTTTGAGTTCCGTGTCACTCTCTACAATCGTGACTAAATGTAAAAATAAAGATGAGTCTTACAACCGGAGTTCTGCTTGGACATGTTCATGCCGTGTGGATTTATTTACAATATGTAGATTATTTGTGGATAGAAATGTTTAAATGTGTATTTAGGAAATTCATTCTGATGGCAAATATAAAAGTTACCCACTGATGGTATTTATAAGATTGTAAGGATAAATACATCATTTAGTTCCTACCGTTCATTTTTGGCTCAATGAGGGGGATTTGCTGTTTTTTCTTTTGAAGCGGGTTCCTTGTAGCACGAAGCGGAAGAAATTTCTAGTGTATTCTAAAGCTCACTGTATCCAGGGGCTGCCAAATGTTAAGCACTCGTGCAGTAACCTGAGTTTTTACGTTTATGTTAATAGGTTTGTAACGTATTTTAGCGCCTGACAATTATATTTGTTCCGCCTGTCCCATTATATTGTCCTCAGGTTTGGAAATAGAGAAACCGATAATTATAGGATGCTTCATTTCAGTGCTCCACAAGCTGGCACCAGTAATTCTTCATTCTATCGCAATGTTAATCATTCATATATTACTCAATATTATAAACTAACTTATATCATATCTAGTCGAGCGCTATGGTCGAATAAGCCGTAACATTAACCTCTTCTTCTCACTGTGCACCTGGAGGGTTGTAATTGGATTACCAGAGGCCTAACTTCAATTCTGAAATTAGCTGATTTGATGTGTTATTTATGGTTTAAGATTTGGAGTTCCAGAATAAGTGGGTCATGTAATGATACTTAAGCTCACTTTGTGTGTTCTAGTTTCCTGAGCGTTATGGAGCAACAACGATTCATTAAGAATGAGCCCGGGGTATTCCCCAATATTGTAAGTTATGTTCATTACGTATATCGTGCTGCATAGCAATCTTAGTGATGTGCAAGAAAAGCTTGATTTTTGACTTAACACTTGCTACTAAATAGTTGGCTAACCTGGATGATAATTCTTATTTGTTATGTGTAACTTAGTACTCTTTATCTGTATGTTTTACTTTGGCTCGTCCTTGTATAATACTTTCTATGAGTCCTATGACCAGTTACCCTCTTATAATCTGCTGGATGAGTCTCGTGATATAGTTGAAGATAAGTGGTGGGTAGTCAAATTGGAACATCATTTATTGGTGATCATAGGTTCTATAGGATTTCCGTTTGGCCATGATACCCAGAGAATTAAGGGGTTTCTCGGAATTCAACTGACGACACCCACATACCCTGCCGATCCAATCGCCGGAGCGGCCGGTGGAAAATAATGCCTTACCTACTGGCGCTGTCCCACAGCACTTAAACTTCTTATTTCAAGTTTAAATTTAGAATTTTCAAGTTGTTTGAATTGTAAAGAAAATAAGTCCAAGCGCGACTGAAATGCTTCATATCCACGGTCTAATAGTGATTCTTTGAAAGTCATTGGACCTTTTACTGGAGATAAGACTTCCATTGTAAGAATAATGAATGATTTAGGATTTGCGTACAAAAGATTTAATAATAGAAAAGTTCGAATTGAAACGCCATCCGTAGTTTTGTTATGAAGCCAGTTCCTACGCAAAGCTCATTAAATTGACCTTGACAAAACATATTTTTAGATGAGACTTGGATTAAACAAAATTTCATCCATTAACAAAGGTTAGACAGATGATATTCTAAGGGGTACTTCAGGCACTCCACTTGGCATAGGCACGCACGTAATAATTTTCAACTGCGGTGGTAAGAATGACTGGATAATGCATGTCCAAAAAGACCAACGACTGCCATGAAGAAAAGGATGGTCAGGTATTTGAAAACGGTTCTTTTAACACATTGATTCCCGTATTGCCAGATGGCAGTAGTGTCATAATGGACAATGGGGTTAAGAATAAATGTCCAACATCAAACTTGACGAAATGCGCAGTGGCGAGCTGGCTGCAAAAGAGAAGCGTGTGCTTTCCTGCCGATTTGAGAGAACCTGAACCTTACAAGGTAAGGCACCACATCCTACTCACATTATTGACAGTATAGCGGCAGAAATGGGACATAAGATTCTTCGACTTCCTCTATACTATTTTCAGTGCAACGTAATTGAAATGTGATGGGACAACATCCAATCGCATGTTCAAGAAAGAATCCATACATTTAAAATTCAAGATGTCGAGAAGCTTTTTACCGATGCTAAGACGGTGGTGACACCAGAGCTGTGCAGTAAGTACGCAACCCATGCAAAGAAGAAAATTAAAGAGGAATGGAAAAACGATGGACTGTAAGAGGAAAGTGTCAATGAGTTCATCATAAACTTGTACCCAGGGGACTGTGACAGTGACACTGGAAGTGCTCATTACTACTCTTAGTCTATTGTAACTCTACTGCTGTAGAAGGCTAAAAGTATTTTTATATTTCTACGTCTGTTATCGAACTTTAGAGATATCTTCATTAGGAGAATCATGCCTTTTTCAAATTACAATTAGGTTGTTTTCTGTCCCTCAATTTTTCATTTTTTCTTTATTTGTTTGAAATTTTAAAACTAATAGTTGCAATACAATCATGAATGACATGTAATAAATGACAGTTTAAGAAATAAGTCTGTGTGTGGACTCATTTTCTGTTTGAATTTTATGTAGATTCCAAAAAACTTGAGAATTGTAAATTTAAACTTCAAATAAACACAGTTTTATTGCTGTGGGAAGCGCCAGTAGGTGAGTCATTGTTCGCCACCGGCCAGTCGAGCGGGAGGGTTGGGAGGGTGAGTGAGTGACGTGAGTTGGGTTCCGAGAAGTCCCTTAATTTTCTGGGTATCATGGCCAAACGGATAGACTGTACTCATATTTCCTCGGTAGAGGTGAAGATGACATGTTGTGCTAACAGTAGCTAATTTATTGGTGATGCTGTTTCACTCTTGTAGCACCCTGGGCCCTATTTTAGGTGAAGTCTACACCACATGCTGTGGTAACAGTTGCCAAGTTATTGGTAATGCAGGTTCACTCTGTAGGCTCACTGGGCCCTATTTTAGGTGAAGTCTACACCACATGCTGTGGTAACAGTTGCCAAGTTATTGGTAATGCAGGTTCACTCTGTAGGCTCCCTGGGCCCTATTTTAGGTGAAGTCTACACCACATGCTGTGGTAACAGTTGCCAAGTTATTGGTAATGCAGGTTCACTCTGCTGGCACCATGGGCCCTATTGTAAGTGAAGAGAACACCACATGCTGTGCTAAAATAGTTTAAGATATAATCTCCACAAAATCTGTAAGGTTTTATTGCCATGTGACCATTGATGTAAAAAATCAATGAATTCAATGTAGAATTACCTTAATATTCCTTGCAGTACAAGTTTACAATTCATCTGTAAGATATGAGTCCAACTACGCAAATATCATATTTTGTGAAGCAAGTTATTTGTTTGCAGGACGATGCAGACCTTCACACGGATATTAAGATTGAGGAATCTTCTATTCCGGAGATCGTTCCATGCCGTGATACAGAAACACCTTCTCCATATCTGAAAGAGGTAAGTATAATTCTGTCTCTTTACAAGACATCTCCTTATTAACTAATATCATTCCGGGGTAAAGCATAATACATTTCTACAGTATTGTGTTGATGACAAACGAAATCGCTTAACTCACGTACTGTAGCATTAATTCATGGCTCGCGCGCCACGAACTGAGAACCCTCTTACGGTACTGATCCGGAGACCATATGGTAAGCGGCCATTACACCTCAGATCTGGGTCACTCGTGGGTAGCCGATATGTCGTGAGCGTTGACGAACGTCGGACAGTGATGCAGAAGAAATTATATTTTTGGTTCAGGTGTCAATGACGTCACAGGGCTTGAAAAGAAACACTATACTGTTTTAGGGAAAAATAGAGTGATTTATGCAATGAAAATCATATCAAGAAACTTGCCAGAACACTAGTGAGTGTACGCAAATATTCACAACATTATAAGGGGTAATTAATTATAAAACATGTGTGTCCATAATAGTCCTAGCGACAGGTTTGGAACTAAGATACAGTGGAGTGGGGGAGGAAGGTCTCGTGCAGTGGCCGACTCTCTTCCACAAGTCAGAACGCTATATGTTTCCGTGTGAGGAATATTTTACGAAGTGCTAGTTCTTAGCCGAAAGAAACAGTACAAATAGACGTGGAGTAACGGACTCTGTTGATATATTACACGGTGATCTATACTTTGTAAAAGTTTGCAGTGCGATGAAATTTAGTGTGTCGTGTTCGACTTCCAACCATGTGGACCGAGGTCATTTGCAATATGCAGTACGGAAGCGGAGTAATATGTGAACACGAGGTTCGAGCCGCCATTAAAGATCGCTTGTGTTAAATGAGAGTGCATTAGATTTTTGCTGAAGCGAGAAGCTACGAACAGCTTGCACGATATACACGGCATGTGTATGGGAACTGCATTCTTCCCAAGTGACATGTTAAAAATGCTGGTGTCAGGGGGAAGATATGAACAGTGCCTTGTGAATATAAACATGCGAGGCTAACTCATGACATAAGCACTGCACTCATAGCGTGGTAGATATTACCAAACGCAGCCACATTCTACAAGTGTTTCAAGAACATGCTATTCTCGTGTAAGATGGAGTAATCTTTAGAGAATATGCTTTCAACATCTCGGGTTGAGATGTACCTGACATGTGGTTGCCATTGTGTATCTCTCAGTTGCTATAAACGGTTACTATTTTCCGTCGGGAGACGCAAATACGGGACTCTGTTCGCAAAGACATTTCGTGCGTGAAGCGATCGCGTGGTCGAGGCTTGGAGCCTGGTCCCAGTAGTGAGGTCCGAGGTTTGTCACCCAGAACGCCCATGGAGGAGTATTATGTCCTGGTGAGGTGCACAGTGGATTACTACGACATGATAATATCCTTTTTAAGATCGTCGCTACGGAGCCTTGGCAAAAGTTAGAACACTTTCGACTTCATAAGTAGTGGCTAGAGGGGTATTTGAAGGTAGCCATAGTTGCCATGGTTTCATTAAATCTTAGCATGGTTGGACAGGAGTTTAGGTTCGATGCTCTATCGTCTCTGACTTCTTGGCCAATTTGGATTTTGATTTGGGATAACCAAATGCATCCAATTGTGTAGTTTGGTAACTATATTTGAATTTAGTAGTTTTATTAGAGTAATTAATGCACATTTTCATTTGTCGTGAAGAATCATCGTAGGGGAAGATCTATATTTTTGATTGAGGTAGGAACTTTTTCGTGCGTAAGGCACTTTATTATTTTCGTGCACTGGTGCACATTGATATTTTTGACGGGATTTTGAAAATGTCTTTGATACACATGGACGTATGCTATGTTGATGCAAGAATTTTCTGCTTGAAGTGATAACATTAAATAATAAAATTAGGAACTATATTTTCTCAAATGTGGGAAGCCTCCGTGGCTTAGGCGGCAGCACGCCGGCCTCTCACCGCTGAGTCCCTGGTTCAAATCCCGGTCACTCCATGTGAGATCTGTGCTGGACAGAACGGAGGCAGACAGGTTTTTCTCCGGGTACTCCGGTTTTCCCTGTCAACATTTCATTCCAGCAACACTCTCCACTATCATTTCATTTCATCTGTCATTCATTTAATCATTGCCCCAGAGGAGTGCGTCAGGCCTCGGCAGCCGGCACAGTTCATATCCTCGCCGCTAGATAGGGGCTTCATTCATTCCATTCCTGACCCGGTCGGAGACTGGAAGCAGGCTGTGGATTTTTTCATTTTCTCAAATGTCATTTGGACATAGAAATCTTTCTGAATTTGGATTGGTGGTTAGCATTTTTTCTTTTCTTTCTGGATGACCTCACACTTCTCTTTAGAGCGAGAGAGATTCCCAATGTTGCCTATTGAATCAGCAGGTCTTAAATATTCAGCTATTTACTAGATTCATGCTGTAGGTAGTATTGTAACATCATTCTCGAGTTCACCTGAGGGAGGGAGTCTTCATAATTAGTTGGATTTAATTAATTTTCACCTTAATCCAGTTTACATATTTCTCATGTCATGTAACTTAGTTGAAGCATTCTTCATGCTGTTAATTTTTATTAGTATACGATTTTTGGAAGAGTTTATTGGCTAGCATCTATGCTCGGTTATTAATAATTCCCTGTCCAGACTTCAAGGAAGTCTCGAATAACATTAAAAATCTTTGTAATGAATATTGTGAGGCAAAGCTTAATTAATAATAGGGTCATTCTCTTTGATAATTCTGACTTTTTACACCAGTGTTATTTACTGCAGGGTCACGTTGTATGTGGAATATTTTGTGCAGCACTCAGGTGCAGTGAAGATCAGTGTAAGATCTTTTTGGTATAGGGTTACCAGTATGGAGGTGCACTCATTACTGAGAATTTTTTCTATTAATGCTGTTATAGTGATTTTTAATACACTGTTGAGTGTAATTAATGTAGCGGAATCGTGCCAGTGAGAGCACGTTTTTAGATTGTGTGTTTATACACAATGAGCTTTTGTAAGGTCAATCCTTTAGTGGAATTTCTGGACCAGATGTTTTTGGATGACATCTGTGTTTGATAAGCACCTTGAGATATTTCGGAATTGAGTAAAACACTGTGTCATGAATGTCATTATGTTAATAGAATCAACCCAGTAAAGTAATTTGGATTGTTAACAAGATTCACGATATTATTTATGTGAGTATTTTTTTTCTTGGATAAGAATATCCCTACTTCTAATTAGCTTAATTGTTCGTTAGATTATATCACGAATTAGAAACACTATACATAATCTTTGACAAGTAAACTTTGAATTGCAAGGTCGAATCTAGTCTCATAAATTTTTCTTTGTAAATAATTTACACATTGAGTGTAAATCGATCAAATGTATAAAATGTAAATATGTAATTTATTGTTGATTGATAAGATTGAAATCTTATAGCTATGATAGCTGCGTCAATTTGATTATTACACCGTCGATGACCAATTGCAGGCAAACGTTCTGTTTTTTTTTGTATGTGTGTGTCAATATAAACGCCTGATTTTTGCCATAGTTTTAGGCACTTCCAGTATCTGTTACTGGCATTTAGTATTTTACCCTAGCTTTGAGGGGTAAGTTTCTCCTTTCATAAGGAATGTTAGGATGTTATACCTTCTTTTTATGAATACATTTAATTTAATTTTAAAATTCTTCTGAGTGATGCTTTAAACAGGTGATGGAAGGTAGTATTAGGAAGGCCATCGCTGGGGATTTCGGAATAGTCCACTCTCCCCAGGTGCTCCATTCGTGTAAATCTCTTGTTTACTGAGCTATTGTGCGATTTTAGCCATGGTATTACCTAATGCCACCTTGTTAGATATAATTGTGCCCCTATTACCCCATTCACATGTTGGTAAGACTTGGGGTTTTTTAGTCGGGGATTTTCAGGTTCTACGATCCGGCTGTCTTCGTGGGATTCAACAGGTGATGGTAGGTGATTTCGGGTACCGTACGATGAAATGTTGCTTTGATTATTGAGCTACTGCGAGATGCATCTTAATTCTCATAGGCAAAAGGTATATTATGTGATGCTAGCTTATGTTTGGCATAATCACTCTGTATTAGTTGCCCACTGTGGACACTAGGTATAACAATTGATATAGGACACCTGTATTCTGGTCAGAGATCCACTCGTAAATGCTACAGAGAGAAGATGGGTTTGATGGCCCTCAGTAGTGATCATTTTCGTGCTTTTTCACTTGAAATCCAAGGAATTGCTGGGATGATTCCAACTTATGACTGTGATCATCTCCTTCCCAATCCTGAGCATTGATAGAACAGATATTTGACCTTGAAATATTATCAGCCCTTACTCTGTTCTAAGATTGGAGTCGGTCTCTGTATGAAGAAAATAATCGACCCCCTTATTAGTAATTCTTCGTCGGCCTGCATCACCATGTTCACCCGTACACTAGATTCTGTATAATCAATATTGATGTTACACACTCTACAATAGACTCCCTTTAGAGGCACTGTAACTTATTTTAAACATTAAAATACAGTTGTCAAAGAAAGATTTGCTTATGACGACACACATGGATGATGGGGCGATACTGCTTACACGTTTACTGTACGGCATGTTTAGAGCCACACCATGACTGTACACCGTACGAATTATTCAATATTTGTCCATTAGGAGGCATTTCTCATGTCCGTCCGTTTAATACCACCAGTTAATACCATCAGTTCTTTCAGATGCATGGCATACAGACAATGGAGTCGCCTGACTATTTTACGGACGTGACTGTATTGAACATGCATGGAAAGAGCTCAAGAGGGCAATTTCGCACCGTCCCAGTCTTCCAACAAACATTCAGCAACTGATTGAAGCTGCCCAAGAGTGGGATGATCTGCCTTAGAGCTCATGGTGGCCATACACGGTATTGATATGCACCAACATGTTTGCTCAGTCTCATCACTTTTATTATTCGTTGTGTTTCTGTCTCTTTTATAGAGCAGGTTATGTGTGTTTTTTTCTATACCCTATTAAGCCCGCCCAAGCTCATGCTGGTGATGATTTTTGTGGAAACATGGAATACACCAACCATGAATCACTGAACGCAATCTAGAAGTTTGTCTCAGCTTCAGGAGAACTTTTGACTTCATTTGGAAGCTTGGAATAATTTATTCATGATCGCAGAATTTTATCTACGATGTGCACACTTGAGAAAAGCATAATCTGGTAATTCTGCATTATCAGAAACTTTAAAATGGAATAACAAACACTATATATTTTGGTAATTAAAAGGTATTTTCATCGCAGAAACGCGAGGCACCAGGAAGTAGTTGCTAAATGACTTTGACGGTAGTCGAAGCCGGAACACGCCATGCTTGGCAGAAGCGACAACCCTATCTGTGCTTGAGACGCACAGACGTGTATTTTACAAGTCCGGTCAAGTAGACCGATTATTGTTCGTTGTCACAAGACTAGTGAGTCTCATCGAAGGATTGGAAAGGCATGCAATGCGGCATCGGTGGCGTAGTCGGTAGCATGCTGAACTGCTGTGCCCAAGATAGCGAGTTCAAACCCGGCCGAAATCGTCGGACTTTTTAAGAGCGTTAAAAATGCCTTCCTTCGCAGTGGAGGTAAAGCCGGTGGTCCCATGTCATAGATTTATGGCATGTAAAAGATCCTTTCGCAGACTAAACTTGTGTAAAGCAAAATTGTTAGGTTAGATTTCTTCAGAACGCTCTATCAAAGTTCCATCATTCACCACTAGGTATCATTGATATTTGGTGGCGAAAGTTGGAACTACTTGAAATTGAACGGAACTTGTAGCTCTCCCTTTAGGGTGTCCGCTGGAAGCAGCTACAGACTCAGATGAGCCGAACATGTCCTCGGACACTCCCGGCACTAAAACATACGATAAATGAATAAATAAAGGCATCCAATATTATTTCAGCACTTCAGTACTAGTGAAAATCGTATTCTACAAAGTGTAATCACCGTAAAGTGATATTTCGTCAAAAACAGTGAATTTAGCCATTTTTGTGCTCAAAGCACATGTGCAACGCGACACCACATGGAACAGTGTGTCGAGAAAAAATTGTCAAGTGTTAAACATATTAGCAATATTCATTACCAGTGATTGTTATAATATTTCTACTGTAGCCAAGAAACACGCCGTGCAAGGGCGGATCTTGAAAAACGACATATTGCGTGGATTTCAAAGTGATAGTGTTTCACTATTAAAATGGAATCTGTGAATAATAGCTACAGTGAAAAGCAGGCACATGGCCATTTCTATTATACAGCCAGCACAGTTTAAAGCCAGTGTTGCTAAGTATCACCAGAATAAAAATCAGTGAGTTATCACATATAATTGTTTCACCGACTCAACGAGACCTTCAAGGATGTCTGAACTAACTTACATGCCAATTTATTCCCGTACCACGAGGATCATGATGATGGCTTAGAAACCACAATGGAGGAGCCGTTGACCCCCTTAATGAACCAGCAGGATGGAAGCCGATACAAGAATTTCATGAACCCTGGCCGAGCAGGTTATTCTATTCTTGGAATATAAGGATTGACCCCTCAAAATGAAACCAGTGATGGTTAGAGGTCACCAACACGTCGCCGTGAGTTTCCGTTAATTTTTTACTTGTATCTGGTTATGGATCAGAGCTGCATTAGATGTAGACAACCGTACAAATAACATACATTTAGGTAGGATTTCTCTATTTCTTGTAGACGCCACTGTCGGCGTATTTTCACTTTTTTATGAGGTTCCACATGATTGGGAATAGCTCATGCCTAGAGTTAGACACCTCATATGTTGAACCCAGGTGCAAAATCTGTAATATTTGTGTAGTCCACGGATTGGACGTCAAGTTAACATGGAGCAATAATTTACTTGGATTAACAGATGCTCAAAACATAAATTTACTTTGAGGCTCCCATTAAATGAATATTCGAGTACGCCACTGTAACTGGTCGTATCATTTCGATGCTGTGAAGGTTACGCATCTACAAAGTTTATGTAAATATATTTTTGAAGGTCTTAGAACCAAGATTCAAGTAGGATCAGGTTTGTGAATGAGAGTGATTGTAGGTTAACACACTCTAAACCGATCATTCAACTTTAACCGTATCATTTGCAACCATAAATCAGAATAAAGGTGTTGTTTGTAATATTTTTCAGCTTTTCAGTGCATAGTGCACATTATTTGGAATGTAATAGTTTTGTCTTATAGTGGAATCTCTTCCAAAACCTTTCGTGAGTACGCACAACTTTCTGTTGCTGCTCCTTACCGAGCTATAAGATACCACATGATTACTAGTGATTTTTGAAGGTGAGTTAGGATGCCTTGTGTATAAAGAACCGTGTCATTATATTGTTATGTGTAATAGATGAAAACTAGAGACATTATTAAGTGAATTACACAAGTTTTTATCAGAGTTTTGTTAGACATTGCTACGCAATGAAGCGAGATGCTGCCTTAAGTAACATTTGAGTCCGGTAGAATGACAGCTGACGGCACTCAAGGTTAGAATACAATTACATGTCCCAGCAGCAAACTTGATTCTCCGTGCGAGACAAATGACACACGACACAACTCTCTTTTGTTTTTGCCAGGAAGGTAATCTTTATCGAGCAGCTCTTGGTGCTCGAATGGAATGTAAATTGCATCATAGTAAATTGTTTGAGTACAGGGTGATTAGTAAGTCAAGTTTCCCAATGTTTAATTAAATTCGCAAGTGTTGTAAGCGAATGGGGAAGGATTGTTACCTTAGTATTGATACTATCAGAGTAATTCTTAAAGAATGGAACCACACTTTTGTTTATGAAGTGATTAAGGTGATTGATGTTTTACCGTGTTTTGACACGAGGATAGTGGGCTGGTTTCCGTTTTTATGCTGAATGCCAGCAGATTTATATGGATGACTGCTGAGGTGACCTCTTTTCGTGATCCAGTCGAGGGACGTGATAAGATACTTCTTGTAAGGTTATAGATGGAACTTTGCACACCCATCTGGTGAAGTGTTATTGTGGACTTGATTATATTTTTATGATATTGGAGCCACTTACAGCTGAAGATTATTATGACTTTTCGGGTCATACATCTCGTAAGCATCTGATGCAGATTTACGACTACTGTCTATAAGATTGTGTTATTGTTATAGGCAGAGGCCACGTGTAATCTGTTGTGTTTATTCTTCAGTCCATCAGCCTTGCATAGTTGGTTATTCTACATAATTAAGATACTCCTAAACGACGATAGTAGTAATCACAAAAGCATAAATAATGAAAGTTCATTATTATTAAAACGATGTGGGTTAAAACTTCAGTTAATTCTTAATCAGCTGTTTAACTTTGATCGTAATTGCTTTTCGCCTGGACAAATGCAATGTGCTTGATACAGGATGTCCCTGGAAGGGAATTTTTAGAGAGAAACTACACAGTTGGACATGGCAGGAACCAGTTGCTGACTGGAGGTAATCAACTCGTGGGTCGAGTACCCTTTATTGTTGATGACATGCCCTGATAGCATGCTTTGTCTGATTTATACACATATTAGATGACGAATGGAACAAACAGTCTCTATTTCAAAGTAGGAAGGGTAATAACAATATTTATTGTGTTTATTGATTTATTTATGTGCATATTTCCCTTTGTGAACCCTACTGTTGTATTATTTGTAGTTTTGTTGCACAGATAATTTGTAATGTTTACTATTGTAATCAAATAAATGTTATACTAGTATTTGTTTGTTTAACACGGACATTTAGATCCGATGTTTCTGTAATGGAAGGTTTAGCTTAGACAGATAATAGTAAATGTAAATGTGGGATGGTCCCAGTATACTTTAGATTTTTTCAGTCATGTTTGATTATTATTAGGCACGATGTTTCTTCACAGAACATCGTTACCTTTTGCTTTGTAATTAAATTAGGATTTTTGTACCATTTTCCACAGCTTTGCTTCATTTTTGGATTGTAAATAGAACTGATCAAGAGGGTTAATTTCTTCGGTATATGTTCGGAGGAAGAGGTCATCCATGAGGCCGTACACGGTTGGTGGTGACCAGATGACTTCCTCAAACGGGCACACTATATTGTTTATAATGTGATTACAGACACAGAGCAAAATATACAAGTCACTAAATCGTAATATGCAAAGCTTTCTTCGAGTACTGTATTACATTTCAGTGATTTGTAGAAATATTCTTGTATAATATTCCAAAGGTTGATTTATTTAAGCCTTGATTTTCAAAAGTTATGCTCGTACAAATATTGGCTGTTAAGTTGCTTGTTACTCAATGATACGTGCACTTGTGTTATCCTAGGACCTCTTATAGTCTTACGGCTAAAATTTTAATAATACATGTTCATTTGACCTCATTCTTCCATAAGGGCACTGATCTCGGCATTTTCTTTCACTCTAAGATTCACTTGATCCCTAAACGAGATAGTGTGTTATAAGTTTCAGAACTGGGGATTATAACCACTTATCTGTATAATGTTTATTTTTAGCAGTGGGATGTAATGGTCAGTACGAAAGTCGATTAGCGAAAATATCCTTACTTCTGCTGAACAATGCTCTACAATATGTTACTTAGAATATATGAATATATTATTCCATGTTATTTCTAGGAGGTGAAAGAAGAAATCCAGGACCCGGAATGTGTTGGAAGTGGAAGTCACATAAATGAGTAAGTAATAACATAATCTTCCACTTAACGTGTGCATAACTCTTAAGTTTTGGATTTGAATAAGATTTCTTTGCAACATCAGATGTTACTTTCGTTGTTTGTGTCTCATCATTGAAGTAGATATTGATATTAACTTTCTGTAGCGGCCCACACATTATACAGTCTCCTCCAGTGATCTCACTCTCTGGAAGTATTGAAGAAATGTTTTTCAGTCAGTTGATGACAGCTATTCCTGTCTTGTGGGAATATGCTTGGAGGAAATTCACATGCCACAGTGATAAGAATAAGAATGTGAAAGCGTTTTGTTAGGAACAACCATTTCTACAATCCCCCACCACTGTGTCCGTAGCCCAATATGATTGTTTGTAACCCAAACTAAAAGCCTTCCTCATCCCCAGAGTTGTAACAAGTAAAATCTAATTTAACTTCTACTACAAATATCTATAAAGCCTGGGTTGTTGATAATATTCCAAGTATCAACATAACACATTGAGTAGAGGGGAATGACCGTTGCTCACGTCCGTAGGATTATCTATTATTGCCCTACACGTGTCACCTGGATGGTGCTAAGTGAGCAACAGTTATAAATTGACGGCCAAACTATCAACAGCTGTTGATCTCCTGGCCACAATACACATGGATAATACACCAGAAGCAGATAAGGGTCCTTTTGAGGACCACCTGTCAATGAAACTAGGACAGAACATCAGCATATGCCAGCTAAATGTAGAAGGTATCAGTACATCCAAGTGCCAATAGATCACAAGGCTCCTCCAAAAATATAAGGTAGACGTACTTCTTGTCCAAGAATCTCACATAGAGAACTAAGATCAGGCCAGAAAGAGAGCAAGAATTCCTGGATATGATGTGATAGGGATAACCCACCATAGTCATCATGGAAATATAACATACGTTCGCTGTGACATCGAAGAAGTCTAGCTATTAACAACAACAACAGATGATGCCATCCGTACAATTACAATCAAAGTTGGAGATGTGACAATAAGCCTCCTCCAGTTCTGTGGCCATCGCATGTCTCAGAAGTTCATCAACATCCAACAGTCTACTGTGGAGATTTTAACAGTCATCACGCTGACTGGAAATACAAAACGAATGATAAAAACGGAGAACATCTGACAAACTGGGCAGATGAAAACGTTCAACTAATTTTTGATGCTATAGATCCATCCACATTCAGATCAGCTGCTTGGAATAAATATTTCAATCCTGACCTTACTTTTGTCTCCAAGGATTCTGCAAATCAACCTCTCCATGCCAACAGAAAGGTACTTCAAGATTTCCCCAAAAGCCAGCACCGACCCGTTGTCTTTGAACTTGAAATCCAGATCCCAGTCATTACATCTTGTCCTAGACCAAGATGGAACTTCCAGAAAGCTGACTGGCACAATTTTGCTATAGATCTTGACAAATGTTTGAGATGGATACCACCTATATCATCTAATTATAAACGGTTTGTCGGTGCTGTTGTGTCAACAGCTAAAAAGCATATCCCAAGAGGTTATCGAAAGAAGTATGTTCCTGGTTGGAACAATAACAATAACAACAATAATTCGCTTAGTTACGTGCAAGGAAAACTGGAGTACACAGTTCCCATTGCTTCCTTAACCTGACTACTAAACCGGAAGCTGGTAATGCATAACCATACGCCGGTGGCGCGTCCTATGGCAAGCGAAAGAACGAAATAAAATGTAAGCTTTAAAGGATCCCGGAACAAGGCGATACAGTTTTCTACACTACTGAAAATAAGTTAAAATACCCTTTGTTATAATGAATAATAATTTTGGGGGTCATGTAGTAATAGATGTTACCCACCACTATCTCTTTTTAGAATACGACTTGTATAGTAACATTGGAGGTGTGTCCGCCATTACACGCGTAAATTATGGGACACAAAATACAGTATTTCTAACTCCGCGCATTCGGTACTGACAGCCTTCCTGTCACTTTGCTCCACTTTTCCTCTGCAACCTACGGTCGCCATATAACAAGACCCTACGTCTAACCGCCATACTGCAAGAATTCTGAGCAAGCTTCTCACCTGTATTTCGAAGGAAACGTGAAGGATATGTCGGGAGCTTGGAACAGCTGTGCTGTGTTGCCTAGTTTTTAGTGTTGTTGTAAACCAGATGATTCGAATAATACACAGCGCTACACTTTTCTCTAGAGCTGCATTGCTGTGACACAGAATCAGTATCATTTTAACGATGCTTGTGAGATCGTTTTTGGCAGGAACTGAGGAAGGTGCTGAAGCCACTAATTCATACCACAGCACGTCGAGCCGTGGCTCTTTTCCGAGGAACTGCTTCAAACGCGCAGTGACGTTGGGCAGTCTCAGAAGTGCGGAGTAGCTGCTTATGATGCACATATTTGTATTTGCATATATATATTTATTTACCTATGTTAATATATACCTATGAAGCCAGGTAGATTGCAACCGCAATGGGACTGGCGCGAACCCTCACACGGCATATTCTTATCCAAACCCCTGTGCTTTCTCTTCTACTATCGTAGACTAATTTCATGCCGGAGGCAGCAGTAGTAAGGTCGGCTCCCACGCGGGGGGTGCGGGTAATCTTTTGGGGCAGCCCCGAAGAAAAGAAAAAAAACTTGATGCGGTCAGCCATTGCGCCAGAAAGAAAATTCTGGCAAATTCTTCTGACTGCAAAGAATTTCCATAGCAATGACGATCCTAACTTCTGCCAACTTAGGAGTCGCAGCGACCCCTATAGCGTCTAGGCAGGAAATAGCATGGGTCATCTTGTAAGCAAGAGGTGACCTCTTATCGATTTTTTTCAGTCATAGGATACGAATATACAATTTTCGGCAGTTGGTGTGAAATTGCAGCACATCCGCGTCTGGAATTTTCTAAGATCTTGAGCTGTTAGCTTCTTTAAGGGCTGCTCTTGTCGAGAACTCCAGGTCGAAAAAACAACTGATCTCCTCTGTGAAAAACAATGAGGAATGAATCCTTTCTGTCATTGTCAGCAACGAGCGCTCTATCGATGGCGCGGTCTGCAGGCGAAATAGAAGGCAGAGCGGGAGGACTCTACCGAGCGTTTAGAGGCTAAGAACTCGAGCATGATGGGACTTTCCAAGATTTCCCGTATCAAGTTCGAATTCCCCGTATATTTCCCGTATTTTCCCCGGGTAACTAAAATTCCCGTCTATTTCCCGCATTTCCCGTATTTCTCGTTACGCTCGACACCCTGGCAACTTAACACTCACGTATCAATTGTCCATGCGTGAGGCTCGCTGACTCTCCTCTGTACGGCTGTGAAACCGGGACTGACCGGACGAAAACCTTGGCGTGAACTGTATTAGCTTTTGTGCTCGGTATTGCCCGGGAGTTGTCTTTATATATTTGGTAGAAAGATACGTGCCAATATAATCCACAGAATATACTGTTTTCGCCTCTAATTGAGCATAAAATATAGTTCCCCGTGCCTGTGATGTTGCTTAAGTGCAATATTAACTCACTGTAAACCTAGTCGAAAAGGAGTGTAGTGCACAATAACGTTGCTGATAATGCAACAATAGTAAAAATGTATGTAATTGCACAAATCCTCGAGGACCTGACGTAGTCTCACAATTACTTACCTGATAGTGTTTATTTTTGTTGTTACGGGGTAATTAAGACGTATCATGGTAGTGTTCACATAGTTACCGTCATATCTTTTATATCAATCTCTTTTATTATAAAAATGTTGCACTTAATACTTAAATATAACCTTGTTATTATTATTCATTAATAATTATTTAACAAAGGGGAAATAAAGTCTATACTTTGGAGACAATAATGGTTATTCTTTTCAAAACCAGCACAAATGGTGTGAGTAATGAGAAATTACTTATTTCCTTACATAGCTCAGTGTGTACTAAAACTGCGAATTAAGAAACGAAATTGCTGTAAAACTATTTTACACGCATCTTATCTCGTCCTCATCAAGTTAAAGCAAAAGAAGTAACAATTTGATGTCGCAGACTTTCAAGAGTGTCAGGCATAGGTGGATAGAAACAGGGCCTTTTACGTACCCCCAGAGATACGGAGGGAAGTCTGGACACCTGGGAAACGACTGGCGATGAAGTTGATCTTCTGCTCCTCCTCTTCCAATCCAACTTCCTGGAATGATGTCTTTTGGGTAACGTTGAACGTGGTTAGAGAAATAAGGCGGGACACCATTTTGCCTGAAGTTGAAAACATCTGAATCATCTTCAAGTTGAGGGAATGACCAGTTTTGAAAAATCTATAGATGGGTCAGGCCTGTCACAGCCCTGTCATTGTTTTCTCCATGAAAAAGAAAGGTCATGAACATTGTTTTTGGGTATGCCACAGAGGACGTTTATCTCGTTCATGTTCAATAAATACTGTATGATTTTCACTTGCCCAAATTCTAACGTTATGGCGATTAAATGTACCAGAAAGGTGAAAAGTGGATTCATAGAAAGAAAAAAATACTATCGTTGAGAAAAATTGTCATCTGCTATATCAACTATAAGGTGCGTTCAAAAAGTAATGAGCCGCAGGCTGTAATGCGCAAACCGGTGATGGCATCGGCTAATCGTGGCGAGTGTAACGAGGTGTGGTTCTGACCAGAGCATAGAAGGTCACAGCCCGTCGCTAGAGGGCACGCGTGCACGTCCCGTGACGATACAAAGCGAGCAGCAGCATGCATCAATCGTCCAACGATGCCAGTCTCATTGCAAACAGTGACATGGAGGCGTCAAACGAAGAGCAAAGATGTGTTGTTCGGTTTCTGACTGCGAATGGAGTAGGGGGAACGGATATTCATCGCCGAATGTCACAAGTGTACGCCGAACACTGCATGTCCCTTGCAAGGGTCAAGGCGTGGCACAAGCGCTTCAGGGAAGGACGGGTGTCGTTGGCTGATGATGCCCGGTCTGGGGCACCCCCCTGCATTACCGATGACAACGTCCAGCTAGTTGATGCACTCATTACCCAGGACCGCCGAGTGACAGTGAACGCCATAGCCTCCATGTTTGGATTGAGCGTCGGAAGTGTGCCCACCATCATGTAGGAACGACTGCACTTGCGGATAGTGTGTGCCCAATGGGTGCCCTACAGTCTTCAACCACACCAGGAAGCATGTCGAATGGCGTACTGTCTTGGTCTTGGTTGGGCGATTAATGCATGCTGCTGCTCGCTTTTTATCGTCACGTGACGTGCACGCGTGCCCTCTAGTGACGGGCTGTGACCTTCCACGGTCTGGTCGGAACCACATCTCGTTACACACGCCACGATTAGCCGATGTCGTCACTGGTTTGCGCATTATAGCCTCCGGCTCGTTACTTTTTGAACGCACCTTATATATTGCGAATGCAAAATTCGTAACCTTTGTTGTGGTTGTCAGGACGCAATACTTGCAATAACTGTTGTTTCTACGGCTTCATGTGCAGACGGTAGCTCAAAACTCGCCATACCGGTGGTTGAGGAATGTTAAGTTCCCTGCTTGCTCTTGCTGTGGGTTTTTTCGGGCTCCTTTCGTAAACTGCACGAATACGCTCGACATTTTCATTATATGTGTGTGGTCGCCCCATGCTTTTCCGTTTGTAAATGCAAACATCATTTTCGATGTCACTTGAAAATCCACTTTTGACGAAGCGGTTGTTTTATTAAATTAACGGCGAAAAGATCGCTGAACTTCAATAATTGTATCTAGTTTCGCTATTTGCAGCACACAAAATGCTTTTTCCTGTTGTGTCACCATTTTACTACAGACAATCAACATGACCTGCAACAGCGCCAATGCGGCCGTGAACGAAGGCAACAGCGCTAGTGCGGCCGTGATTGGAACTTCTACCTAAACTGTTCACATTTTTCACTTTTGTCTGTCCGAATACGTTGGAATTATGGTTCTACCTTTAGAAGTTGTGACGAAATAAATGTTTGACATCTGTTCCTTCTTTTTGATTAACCCTGTACTTTAGCTTGTCTTCGGATGTACTCAGTGACGGAATTAGAATTTTATTCTCACCGGAATCAAAGTAACATTGGGGTTCAGGATTTGAGCAAAATGAGACATACTCAATAAGAGCAAACTTGCGTTAACGGAAGTATCTATTGTTTGGTCTTGTTTGATTAATATATCATTTTTTCACCTTAGGCTACTTGAGCTTATCAATGTGAAAAGCTCGAAAATGGCAATTTTGTTAAAGCAAAAGAACATTCTAACAGCCATTATCTAGGAAACTTGAGTTCATTGGATGTTGTTAAATTGAATATGTGTTATGTATCGTTGATATATAAATATGTTAAGCATACATTGCTAAGGTTGGATTTTTTTCACTCTCATGTAAAACTTTCATTTAAGAGTGAACATAAAGATTAAAGAGCCAAAATAATAACGAGTTTATTCAAATAACCGTGTTACCTGGTGTTTGTTTACTATGAACTAATCGTGATGTCTTCGCATAGCCCTTTCTTTTCAATCGCAATTCTCCATTGCATCTCTTTATAGGAGGAGAAAGTGAATGCCAACATTGCACTGTAATAAGTGCGAGAAATGAATGTTGCATGTTCGTGCTTAAGATATAAAGCAGCATCCAATTTCCTTATCCTCTTAATCGAGACGATGAAAATCCATGTATACCTTTAGAAAATAACAGCCGTAGGGGGATGTTAATAACCTCTATTAATGCACAAACGCTCTTTTCGTGCTGTAGAAGGGTTAGAAACTTGATCCAGAATAATTTTCACTCCAAAATCTCCAACACAAAAATCAGTAATGTGTGTATAATATATATTCAGACGGCATGAACACCACGGCAATGAAGATTAAAAGTGTGCTCAGTTCCTCGTATTTACAGAAAACTTGCATAGCAATGGTATTACTCAAAGTTGCACTAATTAACTTTTCACTAGTTTCATCGCTGGATTGCAAAAAATAAATTTCCGTTTCCGTTGATCATATAACGTAGCGAAATTGAATGGTATTCAGTCGGTCAACCCAACTTTACTGAAATCGTAAAATGCGCCCTTCCTAGATCTTGCAGCAAATTACATGAGATTAATCAATTCACGTGGATAACTAGCTTCCGTCCCGAAGCGATCATTATCGGATGCTTTACATTCAGGGTTTTAAATATATGTCAACAAATACTTGTGTAGAGAAAATATATGTGTATATTATATATATATACAATACTTTAGTTACAGGATATTATTGTAAAATAATCAGTTATTCGTCGTCCAATGTGGTTTTTGATACAATAATGTTAGAGGTTATTGACCTAGTACTAGCATCTTCCACAGGTCGGATAACACCCAAACAAGTGATTCTTTTGGAGCCTCACTCACTCAATATGGTACCATGCCAGTCCATAGTGATGCGACGATACATATGTCAACTCCTAACGCTGTGAAGATAAATATTTGCTCAACATGCGGAGTTAACTACACACGTAAAAGTGATCTGAAGCAGCACATGGTAATTCATAGTGGTCTAAAGCCATATTCACGTGGTACAAACGAAGAAAACTTTAGTCAGAAGTCCAGATTGAAGTCGCACATGTCAACCCATAGTGGTATAATGCCATATTCATGTGGTACGTGTGGAGCAGACTTCAATGACGAAAGCGGCTTGAAACGACATATGTTAATCCATACTGGTTTAAGACCATACTCCTGTAGTATATGTGGAGTAAACTTCAGTGAGAAAGGAAGTTTAGCATCACAGATTTTAAGCCATAGTCACAAAAATTCGTATTCTTGTAGTACATGTGGAGTAAACTTTAGACGGAAATGTGATTTGAGTCGTCACAATTTCATTCATGGTCTGAAGCCAATTTCATGTATTACATGTGGAGCAAACTTCAGATTGAAAACTGATTTGATCAATCACAAATGTATTCATAGTGGTATATAGACACATTCATGTACTGTAGTTATTTGAAGTTATTCTTTTCTCTGTGTTGCCTATACAAATTGCCACTTTGTAGCTTTTCAGTCGGTCAACACGATTGTTCCCAATGGGCGGGGTAGAATATACCAATCTCAAATACACTCCTGGGAAAAATACATGCATTGGTTAATATGCACCATTCCCCCATTTAATTGTGAATATTTACTAATTCATGTAATTTTTTCCAGGAGTGTATTTATGTCTTGGTATATTGTACCGCGCTCATTCATTGGGCGTTGACCGACTAAAAAGCAACAAAAATGTCACATTCATGTAGTACATGATGAGCACACTTTGTCGCTGATGGAAATTTAGAGACATGTGGTGGTTCATAGTGTCAAAAAAGAACGAATTAGTGTGGATAATGTGGAGCATAGTTTTCTCTTAGGGGCAGGTGACCTCGTAGCTCCGCCCCTTAAAATAACAATAGCTAACTAACGAAATTATAGGTTTCTCAGTAAGTTCATTTGAAGACACACATGTTAATTCGATATTCACAGTAAATCTATGACCTTTGTTATACTGAAATAAGTGGTAACGTAATTAAAAAAAGTTCGAACATCATCAATGGTAACGTAATAAAAATATTATTAAATGCTGCCATGCAGAAAAATACTTATTTCTTACATTACGCAATTTGTTTATGGATTCTTTGCTTTGTGCGACCAACAATTCATGGTATCTATCACATGAATACTCGCACAATCTATAGATGCTCCTTGAGTGTCGGTCATAAAATACCTTATTTTTCCAAATCTTGAAATGTAATCCATTTACCGCAATGCGTGTTACTGTGAGTTCATAACATGGGCCTTTCCATTCATCATCAGATCTTGTTCACTTATGCAAAGTAAATGTATGTTATTTATGGATGAATATTTGCAGAAATATATATACAGTCGTCAAAAACTTGTATAATGTGCCAATATTATTTACAGATATTATTGCTCACTTGTATATTTGTCAAGTTATTATGAATTTAGTTTAAGTTCAGTAAGTTAACTTATGACCTAATGAATTATTATTGTGGCTTACATTAAAAATGATGTTTTCTACAGTAACTTGTGTGTACTAAATCTACTGTTCCCATATAAACTGGTGACCTATTGTATGTAGATATAATGTGAATATGGCGAATACACAAAGGATACACTGCACTAGAGAGGAATCAGATTAGGTAAACTAAGCTAGTATTTGGAACCTGAGCTCTATATAGCATCCGTTCTCGTTCAGTGCTCTACTTGGACGGATTTGAATACTTTCTTTAATAAGTGAGTGCGTCAGCTCATAACATTTATTTTGTACATTCATTACATATTAATCTTTTACCGGTAGACTCACTCACAGGATGGCTTGAATCATGAAATTAGGTAGGTATATGTTGGCTGAATGAACCAATATGCCTGGCTAATTTTACGCTGTAAGTATGGAGAAGTGAAAAGAATGTGTGAAATATGGATGTATTTGTCACCAAATGTACATCTCGATTCTTTTTCTATCTCAAGCGTGGTATGATCAGATGTTGAAACAACGCTTAGCTTACTGTTAAATTGAAAATTGTTTATTCTCATTAATTTTAATCCTAATCGTAATTTAATTCTCGTTCAGGTTGTGTAATAGTGTTGGATTTTAACTTCTGCTCTGCGTATGGTCGAGAAGTAATGCATTGAACCCATGCAAAGAAGCTTATGAGACTCAGTTTCGGGGGGTGTAACAGTCCATTTCGTAAGCTGTTGTTAAAGCGCTTCATTAACATGCAGGGTAACACATAACAAAATAACATGCAGGAAGAAGTGAATAGGGTTATAACAAATGAATTTAATAACAGATCAACTATTTACAAGTAAAAAAAAAATAAACAAAACAAATCTCCCAAAATGAATCCCAACTGAATAAATTACTTGCCAAAACTAGGCTTAATCTCAGGAGAGATTATAAATTGGACCAAATGTCCCAAATGACTTCAACGACATTGTGTACGTGTTTGGCTGTTCTAGATGCTTAACGATGAGTACAAATAAATGCGAGATTCGTCATCATCCGGTAAACCTTCAAAGGACGAATCTGCATTGTTTAGAGCTAGACAGACGCGGGGAACCAACTATACACTACTTAAATTAAACCGACACTTCCTACACTAAATAAACAACAAATAATTTCCGCTTGAAATTGGAATCAAGAACTGCCGTAGCAAAAACATTAATGCCTAAAATTAGGACTTTTCAAAAATCAACACAAGTAAATTAACACGTGACCAACAAAAGAAATACACATATGACCGCCTGTCATTTTTACAAGTAAATACAACTACACCACACGGGTGTCACAACAGACAAACTAACATGACCTGAGTCATAGAAAATCACTAGGCTCAAAGCCAACATTTACATCATTAAAACAATATTCCATTCATACGATATGCGATAATTCGTAACAGACATGGCGAACTCCCCAATTAATTACGGTCCAAATGACCATCACAAAAGAACAGGTTTGCTAATGATAGCTTATAGGGGTCAGTCGGTCAACAGGACTGCCTAACAATGGGTCACCGAACCTAGACGGGCGCTAAGTGGAAATCTGCACATCTGTCAACCCACGTGTCAATAACCTCGACCTCCCGTGGCACGGGATCGAGTCTCGAAGAAGCGTGCTCCCAAAGCACAATATACGTGTGTGTGTCAGAATAAAATATCTCAGCATTTCCCCTAGGAAATCCAAGAAAATCAACACTGGACAAGGTACAGTAGCCTCTGAAGAGCGCTCTGCCTTTCCATCAAAGAATACCACAACAACAACAATATGAAGGCGGTAGCACCACCTACCCCTCATCACGAAGAATCAATACACACACCTGACACATGAACACACACAGAATCACACGTATGGGTTTGACAGAAACCTGAAATAAATGACATAGATATTTTTCCACCAACTTTCGCTTCGGTTCTAGTCCGTGACTAACAAACCTGAAAAGGACTCAAAAAAATTGCTAAAAATTAGAACTAAAGTGTTCTACAGTTACATCCTAATTTGTTGCGCTCGGCAACTCTAGTTCATAAAAACATCTACAATAATTACCTCCCTTTCCTATAACAAAAATGAACTTTAATAAAGCGCCACTTACCGAATGTAACGAGTTTCGCATTCGCATGGATAAAATCAAATACACGCGCCGTGTACACTAAGTATGACTCCAAAGAAAAATATACAACAAACAAATTTGGCCACGCGCCAACGTACATTTAAAGATGATAGTGTTAGCACAAAAAAAATCTAAACTCAAGAAAAAGAATGAATTAACTATTTACAAACTTCCCGCGCCTTATCTAACTACATATTGAGTAAATCAATTTTTGTACATCACCGTTTCAGCTTGCAGAACATTAACCTCCGTCCCGGTGCATTTCCCTTAGGGAAATTTAGCTCTCCATCGTCGACGTCGTTGTAGAAGCGATGCACATCAATCCATCACATGACCAAACGTCGGACATCTTGGCGAAGTTTCTTGGACAGAAATGTTCAATGTTAATAATATTGCCTAGCTATAATCGCTGTGAGCTACTACTTTCACTCACGAATATGTCCTAATGCGATTACTGATCGTAGACTTGCCCTATCTTAGCATTTGCTTAACACACGCACAAATATCACTCAAAAATATTATACACAAATTTACATAAAATTACACACTTCAAACTCATCGCCACTGGCTTGAAAACAAGTCTTAACCATGTCTATCTTGCAGTCCTTATCTCGCCTAGAGATCTCCACTGCTATATGTGAACAGTGCTCCCTTGAGCACAAAGTAAAATATTAGTAAAGTACGCTCATTAGCGCTTGAAAATCGTGACGCAGAGTGACGTGAACCTTGCTCACCAGAGCTCAATAAAGTTGTCCTCGAAACGGCTTCTCGCCGATCAATTTATTGGAAACTGACAGAATGAGGTAGAGTGGGGAATTTTTTTTAAAAATAATCTGGAGTTTTCACCTCACAAACTTGGGACTAGTATCAATCTTCATCATTTTATCCAAAAGTCTCAGTGCACTTGTGCGGAATTAATTTGGATCGGCGGTTCTTTAGATATACGTTTTCGCGCGTTTTTCCAGGGTACGCAACTTGCCGCGTGGCTTTGGCTTGGTCTCTTCTGTTGGGTGATTCAATCCTGGGTCGGTTGAAACTTTACTCATGACACTCCCTCAATGACTCCAATTTAGGTGCGCGCTGTTACAAAATTTGTCCTTGAACTCGGCTTAACCGGTCGTCTTCAGGAATAACTACCAAGCTTGCTTCTGTTGTAATCATTGCAACACACTACCTTGGCTCCCCCTTTGTCAATTTCAACATGTACTGCCTGGGCATCAGTAATAATAATAATAAAATCATGAATACTTATTCATCGATTGATTAATAAGGGTTCAGCATATTGTTATGGTTTTTATTAAGTTAGGTCCCCTAACTTACCACCAGATATATCAGGACGAGAAGTTTTGTTAAGTTAAGTTAGCTCACCTTGATGTCAGCTAATCATATCACGACGCTTCGTCGTTTCTGTCTGTGTTCCTGTCGTGGTTGTTAAGCGTAGTTTGTTTGCTCGTGTTTTTAGCGTTTGTGTAATTTGGTATGTTTTGCCGATAATGTCTGGTGTAGCCGCACGCAAAATGTGGTCAACAGAAACAGGGGAAATGCATCGTCTCAGGTTGTAACTAAATCCAGCCCTTTACCACTTTGTCTATGAATTGGGACAAATTAAACATTGATTGGCGCAGCGATAACATTCCCACTTGCTCTGCCCAAAGTTGCATGATAGAATCCTGGAGCAGTCAGCATTAAAGGGTGCTTAAAAGCGCTGGAACCAGGTCAGTAGATTTACTGGCACGAAACAGATCCCCTTCCGGGCAACATTCCGGCACACTGGTGTCACTGAAAGCTTCAGCAGTCAAAAGTGTCGAGAAACCGATGATATGTTATCATTATTAAACTGATCATAAACCTGTTTTAGAACAAGCAACATCAAGATACTCCGCACATTCATTTTTCCGGTTTGCAAACAACTCTTCAATAAAGTGGGGTTGGAATTACGTGTCTCTTATCTTTTGCTGTTTAATACTGGTTAGCCAACATTACAGCAGGCTGGCCACCACACATTATATACCGTATTGAACTCGGTTTCAATATTAACTGAACGTGCTCATGTTGACGGGCACCGTACTGATATCAGGATTGTATTAAAAACCACTTAGAGGTCACCATTATAGAACCTGAAAGATTCATCACTTCAATAAAATGATCCATATGCCTCACTGCCTCCTAGCTAAACCACATTGCTCCTAGTGCATTATTGCGATCCATTGGACCGAAAGAAAGAAGTGATCAGGATGCAAGTGAAATATTCTACCCTTCATACTAAACGGGAGGAAAGCTACTTTAACATTTACAAATCATTTTCCAGTCTAAACTTTGACCTAACCTCATGTCAATACATTGATCTAACCTCTTTGCCAAGAGGGAGTCCCTCCCTACCACGTCATATTTCTGTTGAATGCTGCCATTTTTCATGGGCTTTTGGATCTATTAAGGCAGGCATCTTCATTGATTGTCCACAGAATGGTGATGTATTATAATTCCACGTTTGTCATCTCCAGCTATCGACCATTGCTTCAAGCGGGACTATGAATGCACCGACTACTGGTTGTTTCATGCATCTCCAATATCATTTGCTGCCCGCATATTATCTTCGCACATCACACCGTCAACTTTATTTTGATCTATACCTTCATTATTTCCACAACCTATACAGGGTGTAACAAAAATGTACGGCTCAAAATGCAGGGCACATTCCTCACGCGTAGACGAAGAGATGAAATATGAACATGGGTCTGGAAAAGCTTTTTGTTTCCATGTTACAACTCGTTTTCTCCAACTCCTTAATCATGGGAAACACACAAGAACATAACGTTAGAATCATGGGGAACATGCACTATTGGTTACGTCTCGTTACGTTGTCATTATCTCAGGTGCACCGCCACTATTTTGCTTTACATGGCCCTGTTGCCATACGCAATACTCCAGGGATACATCAGCGCGTCCAAGATTCACTACGATGGCGAGTTGATGCATGTATCAATGCGCACGGAGGACATAATCAACATGTCCTATGAGAAAGAGTTGCATGTGGTATGCTGGTACGTTCTGTTCTTGTGTGTTTCCCATGATAAATGAGTTGGAGCAATGAGGAAACAAAGCGTTCATATGACATAATTTCTTCGTCTATGTGTGAGAATGTGTCCTGCAATTTGTGCCGTACAATTTTATTTCACCCTGCATATATGATGCACCATATTAGGTTAAATGACCATTGATAGTTTAGTGCTACGCTTTATCATAATTTAATGATTTTAATGCTTTACAATTGGCTGATGAAGGGGACAAAATTGTACATTAGTCCCTGAAACATGTACCAATAACCACTTTGTTAATAATTAAAGTATTGATTCAGTCGGTAATATAAAGCTTTTTTTTAAACTATAGTCATAGTCGCCAACACACCCAACCACATGGGGCTGATGACCGAGATGTTTCAATCCCTTACCATGAATCACGCACACACAATTGCATGGGGTTTATGACTGAGATGTACCAAGTTCCTAACTCACCCAGCCACATGGGGCTGATGATCTAGATATTCCAAGTCCCCAACACACCCAACTATACGGGTACTGATGACCAAGATTTCCCAAGTTCCTATACACATTCAACGACACGGAGTTGACGACCAAGATGTCCCAAGGACATGGTGCTGATGACCCACTGTACTATGAATATCGTCACGAAGTTCTAGGATTTGATGTTACTGAGAATACATCGTGGTCGTGGAATGGAATGAAGCGTGTGAACATATAACTACAAGAACTCGGTACCGGTCAATATCCGCAGAGGACATTGATCTGCAGCTAGATAAATTAACGGGTCCTCGCTGGCTGGTTGTACATAAGACAAAATAACGGATGTACTACGAACTGGCAACTTGGGATCACAACACACTACTTTGGGGAGTGAGATTCTTGGAATCTCGAGGTGTGACGGGTATTGGGCGCCTGTAACTACACCAATAGTACACTCGTAACGGTATTATTGAAAGAATAATTCGGAAGTTTCTATAAAATGGACAGGCAAACTAAACAGTACCTGGTAATTTATTAACTACACATATGTACAAATTAAATAATAAACCTCCTAGCTTAAATTTCAATAATTAAATAATAATAATTTAAATTCTATCCTTCTCAAAATTGTTGTTGTTTGAGTCTTCAGTCTTTTGACGGGTTTGATGCAGCTTTCCATGCCTCCCTGTCCTGAGATAATCGTTTCATCTGCACATACCTACCACACCCTACGTCCGAGGCAATCTGTCTAACATATTCTAACCTTTGTCTACCCCTACAGTTCTTGACCTCGACCCTTCCTTCCATAACTAGGCTTACTATTCCTGGGTGTTTCAGTATGTGTCCTACCAACCTATCTCTTCTCTTCATTAACAGTCGCCAGATGCATCTCTCCTCTCCCACTAGTCTTAATACCCTCTTAGTTTGTAACGCTGTCTACCCTTCTGATCTTCATCATTCTCCTGTAACACCATATTTCAAACGCTTCAATTCTCCTCTTTTCTGCTGCACCAATAGTCCAAGTTTCACTTCCATAGAGTGCCACGCTCCAGACAAAGGCTTTCAAAAATGACTTTCTAACACCTAAATCTATATTTGATGTCAACTTTGTCAACAGATTCCTTTTCTGTAGAAGTGCTTTCCTTGCCTGAGCTAAGCTACTTTTTATATCCTCTATGCTTCGTCCATTACTGGTTATTTTGCTTCATAAGTAACAGAAGCCTCCTACTTCCTTTAGTTTTTCACCTGCCAATTTGATATCCATCTAAGATTCTGATTTATTTCGGCTGCATTCCAATATTTTTGTTTGTCATTTATTAATTTTCATCATGAATTATTTCCTCAAGACGGAGTCCATATCATTCAAAAACTCATTCAAATCCTCAGGCGTGTCGGCCAAAATGACTATGTTTCGGCAAATCTCAGAGCTGAAATTATTCATCTTTGAATCTTTACCCCATTCAAAATTAAATTAAATTAAACTCAAAATTCGGTCTGTGACCTTCCAAAATAAACCTTTCTTCTATTATTTGAAGAGTTTTTCAAAATTATGATACCTCACTCGAGACTAAGCCGCCTTCTTTCGCAAAGTAACAATCAACTGAAAATACTGACAACTTTTATCAACTTCTTACAAAATGTCATTCCTTTCCTCGACCTAAATTCGCACATTCTTTATTTTACTTCATACAATATTTAATCCTTAATTCCTATCTGTATTATCTATCTTCTATCTATTTCTATCCCTAATTTCTCTGCCATCTCTATATAATATTTACAACTCCTCATTTTCTATGGAATCATATCATGAATGTCCTTTCATATCTTTTTAAGAACTTCTCCTATGTCTCACTCTCATCTCTGTTACTAGTTGCCACTCATTCTCTTCTGGAATTCTCAACGTCAAATCTAAATAATTTCTTAACTTAGCGATTAGGCAAGTTAAGTTACATTAAGTCAACTCCTTGATAAATAATAATCAAAACAATGTTCAAAAGAACAACCATCTTCAATCTAAACTTGTTTACTAATCGCTGTGCCAATAACATAGACCTCGTCTACCTAGAGTACCTATCAGCCGTTCTTCCAAAATAGCATATTCATCTCTCTCTTTCATCAACAAACTCAACAAAAATTCCTCAGACTGTACTAAGCCTCGCATATGCTTCCAGTAGCATAACCAATACAACATCCTCACTAACCCTTAGTCCTTCACTTCAATAGCACGTAATATTTATTTACCATAACAATTGTCGTCGCCATCTTATATATATATATATATATATCTTATCTTATATACATGTATATATAAAAAAGAATGTTCGTTTGTTCGTCTTCTATGCAATCATAAACCATTCATCCGATTGCGATCAAATTTTGGTGAGTTGTTGTGAACACTGCCGGGATGGTTATATGCATAGCTAATCCAATTTACAATAGATAGCACGCAAGTAGTTTAAACAAATGGGTGTTGGCGATGCGTTCATATGGCCTACAATTCGTCCGATTGCGACCAAATTTTGGTGGGTTGTTTAGCACACTTCCGGGATGGTTATAGGCATAGTTAATCCAATTCACAAACTCAAACTGGCCTCGGTGGCCTAGAGCACTAAAGCGCTACCTCGTGCCTCGCTGGCATCGGGAGAGCTTGGGTTCGATTCCCACCTCGGCCGTCCTGAAAATGATTTTCGTGGTTTCCCATTTTCACCACCAGGCAAATGCCGGGACGGTTCCTTTCAATAGGCCCACGGCCGATTTCCTTCCAATATCACTTCCCTGAGCCGTCCTGAAAAGAAAAGTACATGGCCATTGGCTGTATTAATAAAATTATTATTATTTAATCCAATTTACAATGGATAGCGCGCGAGTAGTTTAAACAAATGAGTGTTGGCTATGCGTTCCTATACAATTCATCCGATTGCGATCAAATTTTGACGAGTTGTTGTGCACACTTACTGGAAAGTTACAGGCATAGTATACGATAGATGGCGCGCGAGTAGCTTCAACAAAATGGCGCGCAATTCGTTTCAACAAAGACCACATGCGTTCATATACCATTCATCCCATTGCAATTAAACTTGGGTGAGATGTTGTGTACACTCCGTGGAAGCTTTCTGGATTAGTAAATCCATTTTATAATAGGTAGCGCACGAGCAGATTCAACAAACGAGCGACGACGCGTGAAACGTTTCAACAAAGTCCCGTATGCGTTCATATACCATTCGTCCTATAGCGATGAAACTTGGGTGGGTTGTTGTGTACACTTCAGGGAAGGTTTCTGACTTAGTGAATCCATTTTACAATCGGTGGCGAACGAGTAGATTCAACAAATAGGTTACGACGTGCAAAGCGTTTCAACAAAGTACTGCATGCGTTCATATACCATTCGTCCGATAGCGATGAAACTTGGGTGAGTTGTTGTGAATACATCAGGGAAGGTTTCTGGCTTAGATCATCCACTTTTCAATAGGTAGCGCACGAGTAGATTCAACATATGAGCGGCAACGCGCGGACCGTTTCAACAATGTCCCATGTAAGTTCATATACCATTCGTGTGAAAGCGATGAAACTTGGGTGTGTTTTTGTGTACACTCCAGGGTAGGTTCCTGGCTTAGTGCATGCATTTTACAATAGGTAGCGACGAGTTTATTCAACAAACGAGTGACGGCCCGTGAATCGTTTCAAACAAGTACCGTATGCGTTCATATACCATTCATCCGATTGCGATGAAACTTTGGTGAATCGTTATATGCACTCCAGGAAAATTTTTGTCTTAGTAAATCCATTTTACAAGAGTTAGCGCACGAGTAGATTCAACAAATGAGCGATGGTGCGCGAATTGTTTGAACAAAGTCTCGTATGCGTTCATATACCATTCATCCGATTGCGATGAGACTTTGGTGAATCGTTGAGTACACTCTAGGAAAAGTTTCAGGCTTAGTAAAACTATTTTAAAATGGGTAGCGTACGAGTAGATTCAACAAATGAGTGACGGCACGCGTATCGTTTAAACAAAATCGCGTATGCGTTCATATGCCATTCATCTGATTGCGAGGAAATTTTCAGAAATTGTTGTGTACACTCTTAGGAAGGTTTTCGACTTAGTAAATCTATTTTACAATAGGTAGAGTACGAGTAGATGCAACAAATGAGTGACGAAGCGCGAAGCGTTTCAACAAAATCCCGTATGCGTTCATATACCATTCATCAATTGCGGTGAAACTTTGTTGAGTTGTTGTGTACATTTACGTGAATGTTTCTAACTTACTAAATCCATTTCACAGTAGGTAGTGCATGAGTATATTTTAAAATTGAGCGATAGCGCAAGAATCGTTTCAAAAAAATTCCGTATGCGTTCATATCCCATTCATCCAATTGCGATGAAACTTTGGTGAATTGTTGTGCACGCCCCCACGAATGTTTCTAAATTAGTTAATCCATTTTACGATAGTTTCGAGGCAGTTAACGGAAATTGAAAACAGATTATTTCCAAAAGCACTTCAAGAAACAAAATTACGCCAACACTTTCTTTGATTGGCATTGAAACGCATGCCGGGTACAGCTAGTATATATATAACAAGTAGTTCCGTGAAGAACTATACAGACTATTTTCATATATCCTACTTATGTTAACTGCAACCATCAACATACAAAATTTCAGATTGATTGCTGTAATAGATTCGTAGATACTGAGAACCGACTAAAAATTTCGGATGGTTGCCATGTTGGATTTTATATATGTAGGTCCTAGAGTTATGTGCTGTTGCATGAAGATTATTGTGTACGCGTAGCATTCAAACTTCAATCGCATGACTAGGACACAAGAAATAACAAGGAGATTTTAAAATTTAGCACAGCTGCCATCTTGTGGCTATGGAAACAAATGAAATAAATTAGGTGCCAATGGATTAATAATCGTATAGGGATTTACTATACCAAGTTTCACTGCACTCGGATGGTTAAATTGCGAGAAACATCCGTGTGAATATTTATACTTCGCGTCGCCGCAATGTTGGAAGTAGGGGAGCAATAGGAGTTTAAAATAGTGACACTAGCCGCTCGGCTACGCTGAACTCTCATGTGGATTACTCGCCACCCCAAGGTCCGATTTTGACATGCGACATATCGTTGGACTCGGACTGACGCCCTCTTTCCAATGGACCACTCATTTCAATCCGTAAAAAACCTACCCCTAATAGGGGGTGAAATTGTAATCTTTTTGTGAAAGTCGCCTTTCAAGTGCGACATGTATAAGGTGCGCTGCTAAAATGAACTTAAACGTTGTTGCTCATACAGAGCATGCGTTTTGCAGGATGCCGCTATGAATCAACATAATTGTTTTTGTTGGATTTGGGATGACGCCCCCATTTTTTAATGTAGTTTGAATTTTTGTCAAAAGGGCCTAAGTGCACTTTTGTTAATATTTTGAGAACGAATAAGGCTACGGACTTGTATGAGGGGTCGTTGGATTAGGGATGACACCCCGTGTTTTAATGTAGTTTTGATTTTTGTCAAAAGGGCCCAAGTGCACTTTTTGTTAATATTTTGAGAACGAATAAGGCTACGGACTTGTATGATGGGTCGTTGGATTTGGGATGACGCCCCGTTTTTTAATGTAGTTTTGATTTTGTCAAAAGAGCCTAAGTGCACTTTTTGTTAATATTTTGAGAACTAAGAAGGCTACGGACTTATATGAGGGGTCGTTGGATTTGGGATGACGCCCCTTTTTTGAACGTAGTTTTGATTTTTGTCAAAAGGGCCTAAGAGCACATTTTGTTAATGTTCTGAGAACGAAGAAGGCTAGGGACTTGTGTGAGGGGTAGGTGGATTTGGGATGACGCCCCGTTTTTTAATGTAGTTTTTATTTTTGTCAAAAGGTCCTAAGTGCACTTTTGTTAATATTTTGAGAACGAATAAGGCTACGGACTTGTATGAGGGGTCGTTGGATTTGGGATGACGCCCCGTTTTTTAATGTAGTTTTGATTTTTGTCAAAAGGGCCTAAGTGCACTCTTGTTAATATGACGAGAACTAAGAAGGCTACGGACTTGTATGAGGGGTCGTTGGATTTGGGATGACGCCCCGTTTCTGAATGTAGTTTTGATTTTTGTCAAAAGGGCCTAAGTGCACTTTTGTTAATATTTTGAGAAGGAATAAGGCTACGGACTTGTATGAGGGGTCGTTGGATTTAGGATGACGCCTCGTTTTTTAATGTAGTTTTGATTTTTGTCAAAAGGGCTTAAGTGCACTTTTGTTAATATTTTTAGAAGTAAGAAGGCTACGGACTTGTATGAGGGGTCGTTAGATTTGGGAATGTGTTTTTGAATGTAGTTTTGATTTTTGTCAGAAGTGCCTAAGTGCACTTTTGTTAATATTTTGAGAACGAAGAAGGCTATGGACTTGTATGAGGGGTCGTTGGATTTGGGATGACGCCCCGTTCTTGAATGTAGTTTTGATTTTTGTCAAAAGGGCCTAAGTGCACTTTTGTTAATATTTTGAGTAGCCTACGGATAAGGCTACGGACTTGTATGAGGGATCGTTGGATTTGGGATGACGCCCTGTTTTTTAATGTAGTTTTGATTTTTGTCAAAAGTGCCTAAGTGCACTCTTGTTAATATTTTGAGAACTAAGAAGGCTACGGACTTGTATGAGGGGTCGTTGGATTTGGGATGACGCCCCGTTTCTGAATGTAGTTTTGATTTTTGTCAAAAGGGCCTAAGTGCACTTTTGTTAATATTTTGAGAACGAATAAGGATACGGACTTGTATGAGGGTTCGTTGGATTTAGGATGACGCCTCGTTTTTGAATGTTGTTTTGATTTTTGTCAAAAGGGCCTAAGTGCACTTTTTGTTAATATTTTGAGAACGAAGAAGCCTATGGATTTGTATGAGGGGTCGTTGGATTTGGGATGACGCCCCGTTTTTTAATGTAGTTTTGATTTTTGTCAAAAGGGCCTATGTGCACTTTTGTTAATATTTTAGAACGAATAAGGCTACGGACTTGTATGAGGGGTCGTTGGATTTGGGATGACGCCCCGTTTTTGAATGTATTCTGATTTTTGTCAAAAGGGCCTAAGTGCACTTTTGTTAATATTTTAGAACGAATAAGGCTACGGACTTGTATGAGGGGTCGTTGGATTTGGGATGACGCCCCGTTTTTGAATGTAGTCTGATTTTTGTCAAAAGGGCCTAAGTGCACTTTTTGTTAGTATTTTGAGAACGAAGAAGGCTATGGACTTGTATGAGGGGTTTTTGCACTTGGGGTGATGCCCTGCTTTTGAATAATTTTTTTGGTTTTTGTCAAAAGGGCCTAAGGCCCTATTTTTTACCTGTTTAAATTTTAATTAAGAGTGGTCGTTGGGAGAGCCGGTACTCTTGTTATGTGTCTCAACGAGCCTGTTGTCGAGCACAGTGACCATGCCCGGAAGAAATAAATTGCTATTTTGGCGGGATGGCGGGGCAGGTTATTACGGTTGGTTTTGTTATATTTCCTATGACGGATGGAGGCAAATATTTGAAAATGTCTGCTAGTTTTTTTTACCCTGAAGGGGATCTTTAACATGCTAGTAAACGGTAATAAGAGAGACCGCTGTCTGGCGCAGCGAATGGTTGTAGGTTATGAACAAGTGGTTCTTGGACGTGGTGATAGTATGTGGTTAACATGGTCATGTAATGAGGATGGCCGCTTGCTAATTATTATAATTACAGTAATATGTTTAAGAATAATAATAATAATAAGACACACATGTTTTGAATGCTAACTCACACACAGTCCTGCTCACTGGAGACTGAGCATTGTACCTAGCCAGAGGATTCGTGAGAGCTGTTGCTGTTGCTGACGAGGCAGGAATGTCTACGTCAGCAGGTAGTGTGATATCAGCTTACTTGCCTCGTGGTGGCTAGCAGGTGCGACGTTTAAGCAGCCGCCATGTTGGTTCTTATGCAGTAGTGCTACCAATGTATAACAGGCAGCCATTTTGGTTCCTTATTAAAAACATGGAACTAGTATAAGGTACGCAAATCTTATGGAGATTGAGGAATGTGGGGAGGCGTGGGAACATGTGAGAGACAGACATGAGTTCAAGGTCGAAACGCTGAGAAAATGCAACTCTCTCTGTTGCTAAGCAGACTGATAAGGTTTGTGTTAGTAATCCACTGACGGTCCAAATCGTACGTATCAGTCTTTGTGGACTTTAAGAAGGCTTACGATTCGATAGACCGCGAAGTTCTGTTGAACATCCTCAACGAATTCAGGGTTGACCTGAGACTGCTGGCATAAATTAGAGCCACCCTAAGTGAAACAAAATCCAAAGTAAAGTTCCTGGGATGTCTGTAGGATTCCTTTGAGCTCAAAACGGGAGTCAGACCAGTTGACGGGCTCTCTCCAATGCTTTACAACTGCGTCCTCGAAAAAGTCATTCGGACCTGGCGAACAAAATTATTAGAAACTGAGTATAGCCCTCTGAGAATGGGAGCAAAATCCAAGGGGATCATAGTCGACTGTCTAGCATTCGCTGATGACATCGCTATTCTGTCGAACGGCGTAGAAACTGCTAGGATGCAAATCGACCTTTTAAAAGAAATCGCTGAACAAACTGGCTTGCGGATATCATTCGAAAAAACAGAAGTAATGACTAACATCAAAGACGCCCCAGCAAAACTGCAGACAAAATACGGGAAGAATAACAGAGTGGAAAAATTTAAGTACTTGGGAGAGATCATCATGAAAAGTGGACTGGACAAAGAAGCACTCAAGGAACGAGTACGCAAACTCGAAAGAGCCTATCAAACATCGCGCTCAATATACAACAAAAATTCCTGTCCAAAAATACTAAACTACGTCATTATGAAACTGTTCTGAAAACAGTAGTTATGTATGCAGCCGAAACCCTATCCCTAAATGCTAATAAAGGACTCCTTAAAGAACTGGAGAAAAAAGAGCGCAAAATCGTCAGATGTATAATGGGATCAAATTAGAAAAATGGTATCCACTATAAAAAATCCAACAAAAAAGTCTACAGTGAAATAGAGAAAATTTCAGAATCGATCCTTAAAAGGCGGGCACGGTATTACGGTCATCTCAAGCGAATGGACGAAAACAGGCTGACTAAACAGATTTTTCATGTCTTTGACTCCAAGCCCAAAACCACAATGCCCTGGTTTATGAATACCAAAGACGACCTCAAAATACTGCATCTAATGCTCGACGACGCCTTCAATAGAGATCTCTTCCGCAAAAAGATACTGACTAATGGGCTAACCCGAGACGAGACATCGAACCCGAAAAGAAGACAAGGTACCACTTGGACAGTGGAGCGCAAGATGGCCCACTCACAGAGAATGAGGGAATTCAGGGCTCAGAGGAAGGCGATGCAAATTGTCAAGTGTAGCAAGACTTAACGTGGTCCTAGATGGCCTTAACGAATTTATATATATACATATATAATAATGTTTTAGTTTTTGGTATTGTCTTAAAAAATATTATCCTGAAACCAAAAAAATGTATATAAAGTTTGTAAATAAATGCAAAATGATGTTTCAATGATGTTTTATTTTATACAAAGTTAGAATATTTAACATTGCAGAGTATACATGATTATGACAATAAAATGCACACTTAATACAAGTATTTGCCTTTACGATAGTGTGTTATAATTTTAAAAACAAAGCTTGTTGTAGATCTTTTTTCTTCCACGGTGAAAAGTAGGCATGAAAACGTTATTGTCTTGTTTCGGATCATCATCACTATCATAATCATAAGCAGCATGATCTATATCACTATTATTATAATCACTATAATTATGCTCAACATTATCCTCAACATCACTAAAACCAGTTAAATATTCCTGTTCCTCTTCTTGTTCCTGTTCCTCTTCCTCTTCCTCTACAGTGTCATCATGTAGAGTCTGCGTGGCTTTTGATAATGTTAAGGGTTTTTTGAACATTGAATTATTTTCAGTAGTAGTATTGTTTTGTAGCACTTGCTTTTTAGCATTTTTATGATTTTCTGTTGACAGCAGCAATGTTTCATGTAGTACACTACCTTGATGATCACTGACACTTAAAACCTCACTATTTTTACTTTTTAGCTCACTGTGACATTGTTTTAAACGTTGTATAGAACAACGCCAAATAACAGTTCCATTTTTATTGGTTCGTTTCACAATATATGAATATCCTTTATAGAATGCATGAGGCTTACCATACCTAGTCACTGATACTTCCATATCAACTGTCAAGCATTGACTAAGCTCTAGTGAAGACAACTTGGTAATGAGAACAATAGTTTAATGTGCGAGCATATATGGATGCAAATGTGGGAGCAAAAAGTGTAAGCAAAAGTTGGAGCAAATATGAGGGCAAAAAAAGTAGGAGCAAGTATGGGAGCAAAAAGTGGGAGCAAATGTGAAAGCAAAAGTGGGAGCAAATATGAGAGCAAAAAAAAGTAGGAGCAAGTATGGGAGCAAAAAGTGGGAGCAAATGTGAAAGCAAAAGTGGGAGCAAAAAGTGAGAGAAAAAAGTGGGAGCTAAAAGTGTAAGCCAAAGTGGGAGAAAATATGAGAGCAAAAAAAAGTGGGAGCAAATATGGGAGCAAAGAAGTGGGAGCTAAAGAGGGAGAAAAAAAAGTGGGGGAAAAAAATGTGTAAACAAAAGTGGGAGCAAACAAGTGTGAGCAAATATGAGAGCAGAATTTGGGAGCAAATTTGAAAGCAAAAGTGGGAGCAAAAAGTGAGAGCAAAAAAGTGCGAGCAAAAGTGTGTGCACAAAGTGGGAGCAAAATGTGTGAGTAAAGAGTGGGGGCAAATGTGGTGTTTTACTAAAACAATCTCACCTAACCTAACCTAACTTTATCAAACCTGACCTACCCTAACTTCACCTAACCTAACCTAACCCAACTTCACCTAACCTAACTTGACCTAACTTCACCTAACAACTTCACCTAACCTAACCTTCCAACTCTCAGATCAAGAATTAAATTCTGGGCATAGTCGAGTTGGAACCCAAAACCTCTGGGATAACATCCAAGTATACTTGCCACTACACCGCGAGATGGGCAAATTATCATGCAACACAACACAAAACTAAAAGTTTTCTGTAGTGTAACTCATTGGCTGACAACCATAGTTGAGAATTCAAACCCAAGACCTCAGGACTTTTCTTTTGAACATTATAAGAAATATTATCCCATTTACATTTTGCTGCTGCTTATAGTTATAAGAGTTGGCATTAATATGGGGAGCAAAAAAGTTGGGAGCAAATGTGGGAGCCAATATGGGAGCCAATATGAGAGCCAATATGGAAGCAAAAGTGGGAGGAAATATGTGAGTCAATATGGAGACAAAAGTGGGGGCAAATATGGGGACAAATGTGGGAGCCAATATGGGAGTCAATATGGGGGGCAAATATGGGAGCAAATGTGTGAGCAAATCAGCACACCTCGGATATCACCAGTGAGTACTTATATCCACCGCTAGGTAGCGGAAACATATTTTGCGTGTTGTATGTAACTATCTTACAAAGCTTGACTGCATGCAAAACGTGCTTGTATAAGCTGTGCATATAATTGTAATATACAATTAACACTAAGTGTTCAGAACTAACATGTATAGCCTTGTCTTGGGTATATAGAGGATCCTTAGCAAGAAAGACTGACTAACCCAGGAGTGTAAAGCCTTGCCATATGCAGTAAGCACCTGTTGGCAGAAAATGGTTCCTAATAATAACGGACTTAATGAATATGAAACGTGTTTTGAGTGTCGTCTTAAATCCTATTTTATACGTTGTGATACGTGTAAGGATTTAAGACGACATAAACGTCTTTTGTGCGTCGTCTTTTGAGTATCGTGAGTTAGCATTGAAAAACATGTGTGTCTTATTATTATTATTATTATTAAACATTTTACTGTAATAATAATAATAATAATAATCATTAGCAAGCGGCCATCCTCATTACATGACCATGTTAACCACATACTTTCACCACGTCCAAGAACCACTTGTTCATAACTTACAACCATTTGCTGCGCCAGACAGCGGTCTCTCTTATTACCGTTTACTAGCATGTTAAAGATCCCCTTCAGGGTAAAAAACTAGCAAATATTTTCAAATAGTTGCCTCCATCCGTCATAGGAAATATCACAAAACCAACCGTAATAGCCAGCCCCACCATCCCGCAAAATAGCAATTCATTTCTTCCGGGCATGGTCACTGTGCTCGACAACAGGCTCGTTGAGACACATAACAACAGTACCGGCTCTCTCAACGACCACTCTTAATTACAATTTAAACAGGTAAAAAATAGGGCCCTAGGCCCTATTGCCAAAAATCAAAACCACATCAAAAACAGGGCATCACCCCAAGTGCACAAACCCGTCATACAAGTCCATAGCCTTCTTCGTTCTCAAAATATTAACAAAAAGTGCACTTAGGCCCTTTTGACAAAAATCAAAACTCATTCAAAAACGGGGCGTCATCCCAAATCCAAGGACATCTCATACAAGTCCGTAGCCTTATTCATTCTCAAAATATTAACAAAAGTGCACTTAGGCCCTTTTGACAAAAATCAAAACTACATAAAAAAACGGGGCGTCAACCCAAATCCAACGACCCCTCATAAAGTGCATAGCCTTCTTCGTTCTCAAAATATTAACAAAAAGTGTACTTAGGCCCTTTTGACAAAAATCAAAACTACATTCAAAAACGGGGCGTCATCCCAAATCCAACGACCCCTCATACAAGTCCCTAGCCTTCTTCGTTCTCAAAATATTAACAAAAAGTGCACTTAGGCCCTTTTGACAAAAATCAAAACTACATTCAAAAACGGGGCGTCATCCCAAATCCAACGACCCCTCATACAAGTCCGTAGCCTTCGTAGTTCTCAAAATATTAACAAAAAGTGCACTTAGGCCCTTTTGACAAAAATCAAAACTACATTCAATACGGGGCGTCATCCCAAATCCAACGACCCCTCATACAAGTCCGTAGCCTTATTCATTCTCAAAATATTAACAAAAGTGCACTTAGGCCCTTTTGACAAAAATCAAACTACATTCAAAATCCAACGACCCCTCATACAAGTCCATAGCCTTCTTAGTTCGCAAGATATTAAAAAGCACATGACCTATTAGTTTTCAATCTTTTGGTTAAATTAAAAAAAAACTCATCCATAAATAATTATTTACAAAATCCTCAAGGGTGCATGCGTAAAAAACAAAAACAAAAATGTTTATTCATATTGGCATGCGGAAAAACGCATGCGCTTTATGAGCAACAACGTTTAAGTTCATTTTAGCAGCGCCTCTTATACATGTCGCATTTGAAAGGCGACTTTCACTAAAAAATTACAATTTCACCCCCTAGTAGGGGTAGGTTTTATTTAGGGGTTGAAATGAGTTGTCCATTGGAAAGAGGGCGTCAGCCCGAGTCCAACGATATGTCGCATGTCAAAATCGGACCATGGGGTCGCGAGTAATCCACATGAGAGGTCAGCGTAGCCGAGCGGCTAGTGTTACTATTTTAAACTCCTACTGCTCCCCTACTGTTGGAATTGTGATCACCAGGTTATTTAAAGTCCTATAGGTTAACTTAGTTCATAGCCCTATGAACATAAAAAATCAGTTTGATTGCTATAATAGATTAGTAGATATTCAGAGCCAGCGAAATATTCCGGATGGTCGCCATGTTGGATTGTTAAATGTATAGGCCATAGAGTCATGTACCATTGAAGAAAAATTATTGCGTAGGTTCATTATTCAAACTTTCACTTCGATCGCATGATTACGACACAAGAAATAAAAACTTAATTTTAAAATTCGCACAGTCGCCATCTTGTGGTTATATAAACAACTGAACGAAGTTAGATGTCGGTGCATTACAATGTGTATAAACATATACTGTACCACGTTTTATTGCTTTTAGTTGGTTAAATCGCGAGAAACGTCTATTTAAACGTCGCAAATTCGCGTGGTAGCCATGTTGGTTTTGTAGTTACCAGTTTTTCAAAAGTCACTTAGGTGAACTTCTAGTAGTTCCCTTTATCACTGTAATAAATCCCAGGGTAATATCGGGAATAGTTTCGGAGATATTGAATGCTGGTGAAATATTTCGCACAGCCGCCATGTTAGATTGGTGAGACGTAACAAAATTTGAAGGGCACGGTCTGGGTCACCCGTAATAGTGCTATGAACTTACCGAGTTTCATTGAATTCGCTCCAGCCGTTTAGAAGTTATTAGGGGGAACACACACACACCTCACACACACACGCATACACACACGGACAAAATGTGATCTCATAAGCCTATTTTTTTCAAAATTGAAAATAGGCTAAACATAAATAGGCCCTATCATAATCTTGAAATTATCCACCACGCACTCACTTCCCTTCTTTCCGCTCCACTGTCTGAAGAAATGTTTCACCTTCCTCATATAAACTGGAAGGGCTTGAACAAGCTGTTTCATTCAGCTAACCGTGTCCCTCCGTGCCAGTGTGTTTTCATCTAATAAAGAAGCCGCCTCGTCTCCCGTCGCTTGTATTTTAGCAAGAGATTCTGCTGACAAGTCGAATAAAGCCAATCATTGCGTTTTGAGCCATTTATTCTCACTAACCTAAATAGCTATGAAAATGCCTGCACTGTTGATGTTTGTTGTAACTTTCAACTCCCTAAGTGCCACATAATTACCTCCTTATAACTTTATCCCTTAATTGGCATCGTCATTCCCAGATTCTGCTACTTAAACCCTAATGCACAAATTAACTACGGTACCGTACCTGTCCGCCTCGTTGTGTAGTGCTATCTATCTTGTCTATTACCGCGGAGACCCGGGTTCGATTCCCAGCTCACCCAGGATATTAAATTCTTGTCTGAGGGCTCGTGAGGCACAACTCAGCCATCCTGGAAGTGATTTTTCGTGCTTCCCACTTCTTCTCCATGAAAATGCCGGGATAGTACATTACTGAAGGCCACGGTTGCTTCCTGCCGAATTCCTACCGCAATTACAAATACACACGCCAGTACGGGCTTCACAGTCTGAGTGGGCAAAATGTATTTTAGGTTAAAAAAATACTACAAATAAGGAATTTTAGATACCGTACATTCATTCCATTCCCTGACACGGTCAGTCGACTGGAAGCAGGCTGTGGATTTCCAGATACCGGTACCGAACCTAAAAATTATACATTTCCGGAAAATACAAAATAGTATTTAAGAATACAATTCAAAATAGCAAATTCTTTCCTCCATTCAGACTGTTCAAAATAACAATAACATTAATATTATAGATATTGCTGTCATCAGATACGCGCCTTAACGTGCAAAGGCAATGGTTCACATCCCACCGTCACCCCCTTGAAATGGTTACCCTCACCTCTACCCCGGTCTCGTAAAATGGGGAATAGTAAGTAGAGGTTATTATTATTATTATTATTATTATTATTATTATTATTATTATTATTACGGTATGGTATGGCAAGAAGCTACCTGTTGTAGATCTTTGGAGTTAGGCGGTCTTCTCTCCAATTTCGACACAGCGGAACCGGAACTATACTGGATAGTCTGTGGCTGAGATTTAATCCACTTTGACTTGTAATCATCAAATGTGATACGAGATATCTTTTATTAGTGCCGCCGGGAATCAAGCCACCACTGATCTACTGAGCTATAGCAGTATGCACTGTTTACACTGGGTGTAACTCGTGACTGAACGCTGTTATCTAAGAAGGACAAACTCAAGGCACGGAACCTTTGTGGTACCACTTAGGGTCCAGCACCAGTGGCGTAGCCAAGGGGGAGGGAGGGGGGGTTAGGGGGTGTTAGAACTCCTCCCATTGGAAAATCGGCATGGTTGTGATTTGTGACTGTTTTACCACCGGCTACTTGGTGATGTACTGTTGTCGCCTTTCGGCCCGACTCCATATTTGAGGCTAGAGACGTCTTCATGACAACGTATAACAACAGTCTATCTACACAGTCGTGAAGCTTGGCTCATGTTTTTTTTCTACCGTCGCACGCCGCGCCAACAATGCTCTCACGCAGCCAACAATCATGCGCCGATTGCACTGTGTTGGTGAATGTTATTGTTGCTGGATTTACTGTATGTGAGAATTGTGTTACAGTGTTATAACTTTAATCATGTGTTTTACAAGAGGTGATGTGCAGTGCAATAAACAGATCAAATATTAAAAGTTATATTTCAGTGTTGCTAAGTAACCTATATGATCGCTTTTCAGTCGGTCAACACGAGTGTACGGTACCCAATTAGAGAATACGGGGAGTGGCAGTTTTATCTCCTAGTGCCTGAAATAAAAATACATGAATTGTGTATACACTTAATAAAATACTTCTCACATAAAGGAGGGGGGGGTTGTATGAGAAGCGTTTTATTAAGTGTATAAATACTTACAGGGGAACTACCCTTTATGGAAGAAGTCAGATTACAGATGCTTCTGCCCCACACATCGGGATTTGGGGAGTATTTGCGTCTCATCACAGCAAAGAGAAATGACATTTGGCATGAATTTTATACGACGGACGCTATGACTACACAGGACTGGATGCAAGGATCCTACGAGCTGAGACATATCTTGACGCGCTTTGCGGTCCATGGTTTCCACCACCGGATCTGCATGAGAGACGTCTATCACCAACCAGACGAACTATGCGTGTGCAAGTTTTGTAAGGGTCCTTGCGACAGATATTTCACCGGCATTCTATATCTCTGAAACTATTAGCGGTATCATCCTGAAATTTTGTACGGAGATAACGGGCACTACTGGAAGTTCATCTGTACGACTTTCAAAAACCGATTAACTACAAAACGAACATGGCGGCCAAGCGACTTTGAAAATTGTAAATAGACCTTTGTCGCGATTTAATGTTCCAAACGCAATGAAATCTGGTACAGGAAATGTTTATACACATTGTAATGTATTGGTATCTAATTTAGCTCAATCGTTTACATTACCTCAAGGTGGTGGCTGTGCGAATTTTAAAATTAAATTTTTATTTCTTATTTCGTAATCATGCGATCGAAGTAAAAGCTTGAATAATGAACCTACGCAATAATTTTTCTTCAATGGTACATGACTCTATGGCCTATACATTTAACAATCCATCATGGCGACCTTCCGAAATATTTAGACGGCTCTGAATATCTACGAATCCATTATAGCAATCAAATAGAATTTATAATGTTAATAGGGGCTATGAACGTAAGTTCACCTATAGGATTTTAAATAACCTAGTGATCACAAATCCAACATGGCGGCGACGCGAAGTATAAATATTCACATGGACGTTTCTCGCAATTTAACCATCAGAGTGCAGTGAAACTTGGTACAGTAAATCCTTATACGAATGTTAATCCACTGGCATCTAATTTATTTCAATTGTTTCCATAACCACAAGATGGCAGCTGTGCGAAATTTTAAAATCTCCTTGTTACTTCTTGTGTCCTAATCATGCGATTGAAGTTTGAATGCTACACGTACACAATAATCTTCATGTAACAGTACATAACTCTAGAACCTACATATATAAAATCCAACATGGCGACCATCCGAAATATTTAGTCGGTTCTCAATATCTACGAATCTATTACAGCAATCAAACTGAAATGATGTATGTTGATAGTGGCAGTTAACATAACTAGGATATATGAAAATAGGCTGTGTAGTTCATCACGGAACTAGTTGTTTAAGTTCAGTTGACTTTTGGTAATTGGTGGAATAAGTATTTATTAATTGTAATTTGTCTCCAGGGCATAGCAAGATAAAATAATAACTGATATTTTATCTATCGTGTTAGATATGCATTCATAATCGTACGATCTTCCTTTAATCGTGTTCCGTACTGGTATGTCTCGTGATAGATTGATAGGCTAAGTGCGTCACCCTGCATTTGATGTACCTCGTGGCGAAATACTCAAGTCTGAGGATTTCTACTTCCGTATAGGGATATTTGAAATACTATCTACAGACCTGACTAAATATATATAAATATAAGTCTTACAACCGGAGTTCTGCTAAGAAATGTTAGTGCCTTGTGTAGATCAATTTCCAATTATTAATTGTTAAGGATACACAAGTTTAAGACTGTAACGGGGAAATTTTTATGACGATATTATATTCATGTTGCCCGGTAACAGTATTTATAAGTTTTTAAGGATAAATACATCTTTCAGTCCCTTCCGTTCAATGTCTGTTCAATAAGGTAGAATTGATGTATCTCTTTTGAAGTGAGTTCTTTGTAACATGTGGCGAAACAATTGTATTGTGTTTTCTGAAATTCACAGTATTCAGTTACTGCCAATTTCTTAATACTTGTGCAGTAACTTGAGTTTACTTCCCCATTGATAAGTTAGTAATGTAATTTAGTGTCGGACAATCCCGCCTGCCCCATCAAATTGTGTGTAGCCTACTTAGGAATAGAGAAACCAATTATAAGACGCTTCATTTCACTGCTCCACAAGCTGGCGCCAGTAATTCCTCATTGTATCCCAATTAGGCTATAGTCACTAATATTTTGCTCGATATTCAGCCCTAAATCATATCGTATAAAGTCGAGCGTCATTGTCGAGTAAGTTTTACCGTTAGCCACTTCTCCTCACTGTGCACTTGGAGGGATATAATCACATTAAATTACCAGTGGCCTAACTTGCTTTCGAAGTTCTGAAAATATCTCATTTGATGTTTTATATATGATATTTATTCAGCTTACTTATATAAGTACGTCTCATAATAATTTTCGAGTGTACTTTGTGTGTTCTAGTTTCCTGAACATCATGGAGCAACAACCAATCATTAAGAGAGAGCCTGAATGGTTGTCTGATACTGACGAAGTCCCTAATATTGTAAGTTGTATTTAATTTGCATATTGTGTAACATAACAAGTGCATGATAAGGAACTTAATACTTGCTACTAAAGAGTAGGCTTCCTCTTGTTATTCTGTCTGTTTGTTTTACATTAGTTCATACTTTTATGATACCTTCTAGGATTCTAGGACTACATATTGTAATCTGCTGGATGAGTCTGGTGGCCAATTTGAAGACAAAAGCAAGGTTATCAAAGTGGAAAACCAAATACAGGTGATCATAGGTTCTTATAGTAATGTGCTTGATTTGATCATAAATTGAACATTTTGATTATTCAGTGTTCTTTCTTACTTAAGCGGCTAACAGTTGCTGATATTATTGTAATCATAATGCAGGTTTACTCTGCTGGCTCCCTGGGCCCTGCTTGTATGTGAAGTGTACACCTCTTGCTGTGCCGACAGTAGCTAATTTATTGGTAATTCATGTTCAAGCTACTGGCACCCTGGGTTTTATTGTACGTGAAGTGTACACCTCATGCTGAGCTAGCAGTAGCTAATTTATTGATAATGCATGTTCACTCTGCTGGCTCCCTGGGCCCTGCTTGTATGTGAAGTCTACACCTCTTGCTGTGCCGACAGTAGCTAATTTATTGGTAATTCATGTTCATGCTACTGGCACCCTGGGTTTTATTGTACGTGAAGTGTACACCTCATGCTGAGCTAGCAGTAGCTAATTTATTGATAATGCATGTTCACTCTGCTGGCACCCTGGGCCCTATTGTGTGTGAAGTGTACATCACATGCTGTGCCAACAGTAGCTAATTTATTGATAATGCAGGTTCACGCTACTGGCACCCTGTGTCTTATTGTAGGTGAAGTGTACACCACATGCTGTGCCAACAGTAGCTAATTTATTGGTAAAGCATGTTCATGCTACTGGCAACCTGGGCCCTATATTAGGTGAAGTGTACAGCACATGCTGTGCCAACAGTAGTTAATTTATTGGTAATTCATGTTCATGCTACTGGCACCCTGTGTCTTATTGTAGGTGAAGTGTACACCACCTGCTGAGCTAGCAGTAGCTAATTTATTGGTAATGCATGTTCACTCTGCTGGCAACCTGGGCCCTATTGTACGTGATGTGCACACCACATGCTGTACCAACAGTTGTTAATTTATTGGTAATTCATATTGGCTGCTGGCACCCTGAGCCCTATTATAGGTGAAGTATACAACACATGCTGAGCTAGCAGTAGCTAATTTATTGATAATGCATTTTCACTCTACTGGCACCCTGTGTCTTATTGTAGGTGAAGTATACACCACATGCTGTGCCAACAGTTGCTAATTTATTGGTAATGCAGATTCACTCTACTGGCAACCAGGGCCCTATATTAGGAGAAGTGTACCCCAAATCCTGTGCCAACAGTAGTTAATTTATTGGTAATTCATGTTCAAGCTACTGGCTCCCTGGTCCTATTGTACGTTAAGTGTACACCGCATGCTGTGCCAGCACTAAGTAATTTATTGGTAATGCAGATTCACTCTACTGTCTCCCTGGGCTACTACTTAACAATTTATCGTTTGTATTATAATCCTCCCTTTCTTAAGTACCCTTGATATGAATATTGCTTTAATCTGGTCAAAAGAGGGTAAAAAAACAACGATTGGTACATGATTTGAGAACACAAAGATTTTCAAATATGCTTGTTCTTATTATCATTATATGGTAACTCTACGTAACAGCATCTTGGTCGCAATGTCGCAAAAACACACATTTAATGCTAGTGACAATATGCTAGGCCTACGTTTTGCGAGTGTATAACAACTGACATGTTTTCAGATGTAAACTCCACAAAAATTCACTGTTGAGGTAAGAAAACTATTAATGGGAGGCTGATTCACCCTCAGTTTGTTATTTTATCTCTTCAATCTTTCAATGCACGTTTTCAAGGAATATATTTGTGAATGAAGTCATTTCTTTGCAGGACGATACAAATCATCAATCCGACATAAAAATTGAGGAAACTTCTATTCCGGAGATTGTTCCTTGCCTGAAAACAGAAACACTATCTTCAGATCCAAAAGAGGTAAGTATCTTCATGCCTCTTTGAATGTCATCTCCTTATCACGTAATAGCATTTAGAGATTAAGAGTTGTGTTATCACAATTGTGTTGATGACAAACAGAAGCATTGGGTCATTAGTTTGGGTTTAGTACAGCAAGCAGAATCCTTGTTGATTGATAGATGATGAATTAAATTATCTGTCCCATACGAAACTTCCACCTGCGACTGCCGGCTTTTAGTGATGTTCTGAGCACTGAGCTCATTGTCATTGGGAAATAGTATATTGCGTGAAGCTAACAGATGTTTGGCCTAATCACCCTATATTAGTTGCCCACTGAGGACTTGAAGTCTAGGTATTCAAATTATTTAGGATATTTATATTCTGGTCAGAGATCTTCCCATGAAAGCAACAGAGAGGAGGTTTGTTCTAAATTATGACACAGATAACCTTCTTCCCAATTCTGAGCATTTCTGAAACATATAGTTGACTGTGTGTGTGAAGATGGTAAATAATTGAAGATAAGACTTGAAAGTAAAAAAATGTTCTTGAACCATCCGGAGGAAGTTATTGCTAATACCTAACTCCTCTTACTTTTATTTGTAAGTACTAAGAAATCTTTCCTTTTTGCCATATTTCTCATAATTTGAAAGTATGATTCCTTTAACCGTCAGTATTCCCATTTAAAGGTTTCGGGGAGTAAGTGAAATGTGTGTGTATGTGGCAGGGATTTTTGCAGCCGAATGACCTTCTGTCCAGCTCATAGGAGGTGTTAATAAGCTTTTAAATATAGTAATGAGGTACCGTCCCAACATTATCCTGCATGTAAAAATCTTGAACCATGAAAGACCAGTTAATGAAAACTGGGGATCATACCCACGCGTTCTCCGAGACGGATCACATGACCTGGCGCTTTTAAGTTGTGTAATGTGCTCAGCAATTAATCTTTTCTACACAGGAACTATAAACATTTGATTCAGTCCTGGTATGCAGCACAGAATCGACTTTTCAATTAGTACCTACTACCATCACCTCAATGACTTGTGTCTCTACTTCAAACTGTGAGTTCCCTTACAGTAGCAGACCTATAATTCGTCTTGTTACAAGCAGCGGTATTGTTATTACATACTCTAAATTAGACTCACTCTAGAGGGATTTAATTGACATCCCATGACTTCTTTTGAAACATTTGTATAATAAATTGCTGTGATTTTGTTAAATGATGTCTTGTATAATACATGTATTTTAAACATTGATTGATTTATGCCTGTATTCTCAAAACTTATGCTGGTGCAAATATTGGCAGTCTAGTTGCTTGTTACTGAATGATACGTGTTCGTGTTGGATCCTTGGAACTCTTATAGCCTTAAAGCTAAAATTTATCATACATTATTATTTGTCCTCAATTCCTATATCTATTACCGTCTTCTATAAAGGTACTGATCTCAGCGTTTGCCTTCGTTTCAAGATTCACCTAAAAGGAAATAGATTATAATGTTACAGAATTTGAGGTTAGCCTATAACCACTTATGTGTATAATGTTCATCTCTAGCAGTAGGATGTGAAGGTCAGTATCAGCGAATATATCTCCACTTCTGCGGACCAGTGCAGTAAAAGTACATGGTGTGTTAGTTATGTAATAGTATAATCATAGAAATACATTATTCCATCTTATCCCTAGGGTGTGGAGGAAGACATCCAGGAACGAGGAAGTGTCGGAGGGGAAAATCACTTAAATGAGTAAGTGTTTTACACACAAAATACGCGATTTATCGCTTTAAATGTGCATAGCTCTATGTTTTGGAATTGAATATGATTTGTTTGCAATGTCAGATGTGTCTCTCATTGTATTTGTCCCTCATGAAGTAGATACTGATATTAACTTTCTATTTAGCAGCCCACAAATTATCCATTCTCGTTCAGTGTTCTCACTGTCGGGTATATTTTAGAAACGTGTGTCAGTCTGTTGATGGGAGCTATTTCTGTCTTCTGTAAATTTATCTGGAAGATATACACATGACGCAGTGATAATAATGTGAATATGTTTTAGTGAGGAACATCCTCACTGTGTCCTGAGCCCTATAAGATTCTTCTGTAACCCGAAACGAAAAGCGTCACTCGAAGTTACTACTAAGAAAATACATTACAACTAATACAACTACTGATAAATCCAAGGACAATTTTAGGTATTTGCCATGTATGAATATGGTACAGAACGTTGATGCTGCGGTTTTTCGTGGATATCACATTATAGCTTGTGAGAACATGGAATGATATCCCAGGGTTTAGTAAGCACCTTGAATTTTCCCAGTGGTGGTTATTGGTATCTTGTTCAAGTAGAACAATGCACATGGGGTAGGGATGTAGACATTGGGTAGGCAGGATTAGTAGAGAATTAAACATTGGATAGACAAGTCTTGTAAAGGCGTACATATTTGGTAGACAGGACTTCTAGAGTAGTTGACACCACATATGGAGAAGTGCACAGTCTAGATGTTCAACTATTTCACATTCATCAGTAGAGCGGATACGAAACCCAGACGCCAGGGGCTAATGCTGGAATTACTCTGCCAGCTTCCTTTGCTATTTCAGCTTTCGTTACTACTCTTGTATCTCGATTTTTTTTTCGCTCTGTGACAGAGTTGCTGCGTCAACCTTGTGGTTCTAGCCTACTTATTTTTACCCGAAAAAAGTACTATTTGAATCTCCTTGCCATTCAAGTCGGGTTTTTGGTTCCTCCGACAGGTTTTTTGCGGGGAAAATTACAAAAACACGGTCTTGAACACTGTGGTTGTTTTGGAGACGAGGTATTCGCTTGGTTGACCGAACAGCAGCCTAGTATATCCTGCGTGATCCACGGTTTTCTACATATTATTACTTTCCTATCAATGTATTCTTCTGCGGATTTTGTTATTTCATTCTTCAAGAGTGCCCATTCCTCAGCAATTGTAGCTTGTTCAGGGTTTCTCATTAGTCCGTCCTCTATACTCCCCTTGAATCGTTTGTTCACATCCTTCTCTTTCAGTCTGTCTATTGGCCACTGTCTTGGCTTTTGAATTTTCTTCAGTTTCTTCGACTTAAGTTTGCATTTCATAACAACCAGTTTGTGGTAAGATTTTATGTCAGCACCTGGATATGTATTGCAATCCAAAATCTGGTTTCGAAATCTCTGCATGACCATAATGAAGTCGATTTGGTAACGCCCTGTATCTCCTGGTCTCATCCATGTGTATATTCTCCTATTGTGGTTATGGAATAAGGTGTTAGCTATGGCCAACTCCTGCTCGGTGCAGAATACCATCAGCCTTCTTCCTCGATCATTCCTTTCACTTAATCCGAATTCTCCGACTCTCTTGCTTTCTCTTCCTTTTCCTACCACAGCATTCCAATATCCTATTATTATAACATTTTCATCACCCTTGACATACCTCAAAACTTCACCTATTTCTTCGTAGACCTTTTCAACTGGAAGGCATAAAGACTTGTACCATTGTGGTGCACGTAAGTTTTGTTTTGATTTTTGCTACAATAATCCGTTCACTATATTGGTCATAGTATTCAACCCGAAGTCCCAGTTTCCTAGTCAATATGAGACCAACCCCTGCTTGGCCATTGTTTGATTTAGTGCTCATGATCCTATGGTCTCCTGACAAAAAGTCCTGATCTTCCTGCCAGCGCATTTCACTAATCCCAACCAAATCCAAACTCAACCTATCCATTTCCCTTTCTAAGTTTTCTAACCACCCACTGCCTATCAGTCTTCTAACATTCCACGCTCCGATCCGTAGAATGTCAGATTTCCTCTTTGTCACTTCTGTGATGTTATCCCCCTATCGAGTAGTCCCCACCCGGAGATCGAAACGGGGACTAGTTTACAAGAGAGCATCACATGTAATTTATGCATAGAGAGGTGCACGTGGATATTTATGTAATAATAAAGTAATATCGACACTAGGAGTATTTTACCTTGTCTTCGGATGTACTCGGTGTCGTAAGTAGGATTTTGTTCTCACCGGATTCAAAATTAAATTTTGGGTGAGTACTCGAATAAAATGTGGCATAATTAATAAAAGCAAAACCATGTTAACGAAAGTTAGAAACCTGGTATTTACTTTTTTCTTGTTTGATTTCGATGGCATTTTATGCGTTGTAGGCTATTTGAACGCATCAATGTGTAAAGCTCGAAAATGGGCAAATTTGTTTAAGGAAAGGAACATTTTATAAGTCATTATCTAGGATACATGGGCTATACATAGACTTAGTTCATTGTATGTTGTTAAATTAAATATATATTAACTATGTATGAGAGAGATATAAATTATGGCATCTGTATATTGGTAACGTTGGAAGTTATTTTGCTTTCTCATAAACATTTGAATTAAAGGTGTACATAGAGCTTAAGGCGCCAAAACAATAACGATTTTACAATTATAGCCGAGCCGCTCATAGATCGTGTTCGACAATTATAATTACGTTTTTCCAAGAAACACACACATCATTCTATTAGAAGCAAGTTTTGAGGGTTAACATGACAGAAGTGACAAAGAGGAAATCTGACATTCTACGGATAGAAGCGTGCAAATGTTAGAAGTCTGCTGGGAAGTGGAAGGTTAGAAAACTTAGAAGGGGAAATGGATTGGTTGAAGTTGGATTTGGTTGGGATTACTAAAATGCACTGGCAGGAAGAACAGGACTTTTGGCCAGGAGACTACATGGTCATTAGCACTAAATCAAACAACGACCAAGCAGGGGTTGGTCTCATATTGAGTAGGAACCTTGGACAGCGGGTGGAATATTATGAGCAATATAGTGAACGGATTATTGTAGCAAAAATCAATACAAAACCTACGTGCACCACAGTGTTACAAGTCTATATGCCTACTAGTCAAGCTGATGATGAAGATGTTGAAAAGGTCTACGAAGAAATAGATGAAATTCTGAGGTATATCAAGGGTGATGAAAATGTTATAGTAATGGGAGATTGGAATGTTGTGGTAGGAAAAGGAAGAGAAGGGAAGATAGTAGGAGATTTCGGATTAGGTGAAAGGAATGATCAATGAAGCAGGCTGATGGAATTCTGCCCCGAGCATAATTTCGTCATAGTTAACACCATATTCAACAACCACAAGAGAATAACATACACATGGATGAGACCAGGAGATACAGCGCGTTACCAAATCGACTTCAATATGGTCAAGCAGAGGTTTCGAAACCAGATTTTGGATTGTAAAACATATCCCGGTGCTGACATAAACTCTGACCACAATCTGGTTGTTATGAAATGCAGATTAAAGTTGAAGAAACTGAAGAAAAGTCAAATGCCAAAAAAGGTGGGCAATAGACAGACCGAAAGAGAAGGATGTAAACGAAAGATTCAAGAAGGGTATAAAGGAAGGACTAATGAAAAACCCCAAACAAACTTCAATTGCAGACGAATGGAAACTTTTGTAGAATTAAATAACTAAATCCGAAGACGAAAACATTGGTAGGAAAGAAAGAATAGGTAGAAAACCGTGGATCACTCAGGATATACTAGAATTGATGAATGAAAGCCGGAAACACAAGAATGTAAGAGATGAAAAGTGAAAATCAGAATACAGACGTCTGAGGAATGAGGTTAACAAGAAGTGCAAGGAAGCCAAAGAAGAATGGTTGAAAGAGAAATGTGTAGGTATAGAAAATTGTCTGAAATTAGAAAAAATACACACAGCTTTTTGAAGGATTAAGAATATAATTTGGGGAAAAGAAGACTAAGTGCTGTAATATTAAGGACACAAATGGAAAGCCTCTAACAGTTAGGGAAGAAAAGGTTGAGAGATGGAAAGCTTACATAGAGTGTTTGTATAAGGGAAAGGATATTGATAATCTTGTAATGGAAAGGGCGGAGAAAATTGATGAGTATGCAAAAGGTCATCTAATATTGAGATCAGAATTTGACAGGGCATTGGAAGACGTAAGCAGGAACAAAGCACCAGGCATAGATGATATACCGATTGAGTTGCTACGCTGCATAGGAGATGAAGGTCTAATGAGGTTATTTCATTTGGTGTGTAGGACTTTTGAGACACGTGAGGTACCCTCTGATTTCAAGAAGAATGTTATCATCCCTATACCGAAGATAGTGGGAGCTGACAGATGTGAAGATTACCGTACAATCAGTTTGATTACTCATGCTTCAAATATCCTGTCAAGAATAAATTACAAGAGGGTGGAAAGCCAGATAGAAACGGAGTTGGGTGAACACCAGTTTGGTGTCAGATGAAGTGTAGGAACAAGGGAAGTTGTACTATGTCTTAGGCTGATTTTGGAAGGTAGAATAAGAGAACGTTCATGGCATTTGGAGACTTAGAAAAGCCTTTTGATAACGTTGATTGGACTAAATTGTTTGACATTTTGAATACTATTGGAATAAAGTACAGGGATAGGAGAGTGATCTACAATCTATACAGAAACAGGACAGCAGTCATTCGAGCTGAAGGAAATGGAGATAAGCTGGTATTCAGAATGGTGTAAGACAAGGCTGCAACTTATCACCCATACTTTTCAATCTTTACATTGCACAAGATATGAAGGAAATTGTAGAAACATTTAAAGTGGGAGTGAAGATTCAAGGAGAAATAATTTCAACTCTGAGATTTGCCGATGACATAGTCATCGTGGCCGACACGCCTGAGGATTTGAATGAGTTTTTGAATGGTGTGGACTCCGTCTTGAGGAAAGGATTCATGATAAAAATGAATAAATGTAAAACAAAAATATTGAAAATCAGCCGAAATAAATCTGAATCCTCAACGGACATCAAATTGGCAGGTGAAAAGCTGAAGGAAGTAGGAGACTTCTGTTACTTAGGAAGCAGAATAACCGGTGATGGATGAAGCAAAGAGGATATGGAATATAGGTTAGCTCAGGCGAGGAAAGCATTTCTACAGAAAAGGAATCTTTCGACATCGAATATAGATTTAGGTGTTAGGAAGTCATTTTTGAAGGCCTTTGTGTGGACCGTGGCGCTCTATGGAGGTGAAACGTCGACTATTGGTGCAGCAGGAAAGAGGAGAATTGAAGCATTTGAAATGTGGTGTTGCAGGAGAATGATGAAGATCAGATGGGTAGATAGGGTTACAAACGAAGAGATATTAAGACTAGTGAGAGAGGAGAGATGTTTCTGGCGACTGCTAATGAAGAGAAGAGATAGGTTGGTAGGACACTTACTAAGACACCCAAGAATAGCAAGCTTAGTTATGGAAGGAAGGGTCGAGGACAAGAACTGTAGGGGTGGACCAGGTTAGAATATGTTAAATAGATTGCCTCGGACGTAGGGTGTGGTAGCTATGTAGAGATGAAACGATTAGCTCAGGACAGGGAGGCATGGAGCGCTGCATCAAACCAGTCAAAAGACTGAAGACTCAAACAACAACAACAACAAGGTGTAATATCTTCAAAATTCAATTCGTAATTATTTTTATCCTTTTTTAATTTTCGTTCTTGCTTTGGGCTTATCTTCACAGTTGATCTTAGGTTTTTACCATCTTTATACGTATGTTTAGGCTTTTCCTTTTTTATTGCGAGGGCTAAGCTTTCAGCGCGCATTTCCACACTATTAATTAATTAGGTGTTATTAATGTATTATTATTTAGGGCAAACTCTGACGTTATTTGTAAAGAAAGACTTATTAATTCCACAAAGTTTTGAGTGGGTTTCGTTTTGTAGCTTAAGGGTAAACATCCACTTCAAAACAATAATAAATAAACTAAAGTTAACATACCGTAATATATGTTGGTATTAAAATATTAAGTCTAATATCGCGAATCGTCTTGCCCTTCTTTTTCATTGGCATTAATATACACATAATGAACCACAGTTTCCTAATATAATTATCATAATATTACAACTTAATTTCACTAATCAAAATGACTCTTTGTTACTTTCACTAATGTCAAGTGGCTAGTGGTGTATTTTATAGAGGGGATGAGGGTGGAATGTGCTGCGGCCATCTCTCTGACTCTCCTGTGGCTAACTGAACTGTTTACAATTTTGCTCATTCAGTGAGTCGTTAGTTAACGTTAGTATACATTACCACTGTGGGGGATATATTTCAAAACATAACCCTATAAATGAAAGATAAGTTTTCGTTAAAACCCAAGCATCGGGATGTGAACAGCACCAGTCGATCACGTCCCCACAAAACATGTATACCGGGTCAAGCATCAACCCTTTCCATCCTCTTAGAATCAAAATCACAACAACTGAGCTATCACATCACTCCACGGCACAAGGATACAAAGCAAGACTGACAAAGTTTAATTGTAGAGGTTACGTTATTTTTTAAGAATAATTAATGACGTATCGTGACCCACACTTTAACTCTCATTCATACACAGCATTTGTCAATAGAGGCCCGAAACACGTATTTCCATATTTTTGTGCACTAGAAATTATTTAGGAAGTACTGTGTACATAGTTGCCGGTCCCTTGGTGTTGGAGTAGTGCGCCTGCCTCGCAGCTGAAGACCCCGGGTTCGATTCCTGGCTCCGTCAGGCATTTTACGAACTGGCATGAGGGCGAGAATGGGGTGCACTCAGCCTCATGACGGCAATTGAGTAGTTGTCTGACAGTGAGACAGATACCAGGATTAACGGCCGAGGAACCCAATGCGCTGACCACGCGTCACCTCATAATCTGCAAGCCAAATAGCTGGGCAACGCTCGCTTGGTAGGACTAGGCCCTTCATGGGCTGTAGAGCTGCCGGGTTTTGTTTAAATTCCAAGAAAATCAATCAACTCGACACAATCGGTGTACCCATAAATGATGCTATCCATCCGTAAGGATTTTAACAGTGAAGTATGATAGTCCATATGTTTACAAAATGTTTACTAGGCAATATTGCTAATATTTAGTGGATTAAACTTGAATAAATTTGTGTCACTTCAACGAACACGCGCATTGCCTGTTACTTGGTGTTCTGTTGCCCGTTTCAATGAATCAATTGTAATGTACACGAACAGACGTAATACGTCATCGCATCTCGTTACAGGAAAAGCATGTGAATGAATGGCAACATTCCACTGCAGTAAGTGAGTGAAACGAAAGTTGAATGCTTGTATTTAAGAATATAAAGTAGCACCCGATTTTTACTTATCCAATTATCGAGACGATGGAAGACTATGTTGACTGTTAGGACGTAAGAGCTGTAGTTGGATATTATTAGTCTTTCTCTATGTACAATCGCATTTACAGTGCTGTAGAAGGATTAACACTTTTATCCGAAAGAACTGTTAATCCAAAATCTCCGGCATATAAAACAGTATTGTCTGTACAATATTTATTGATTGCACGAACACCACATGATTGAAGAGTAGAAACGAGCCCAATTCCTCGTATTTAAAGGAAAAGTTGCAGAGTAATGCACTAGTTTATTCACTAGTTAGATCTCTTGATCGTGAAGGTAGAATTCCGCTTCCCTTGATCATCTTACATAGCGAAATTAAATGCGTTTCGGTCTGTCAATACGATTGTACTTTACCCAAAAATGTGACTCAGCAAGCTCCGTACTTTATTATATTATTATTATATATCATATTGGCAAATGGGGATAATTCCCGGTGGCAAATTGTACAAACACAGAGAATTACCAACAATAACATCAATCACAATTAGTGTAAGTGTTAAACAAAGCGTATATTCTGGATTTTCCCTCTATCATCCAGAGATTCCCAACCTATCAATTGAGTTACACTACTTCTATGATTAAAATAGTTGAGCCCGAACCCGCATCCTTCCTTTATACCATCTCCAGCTCATTGATGAGCCCTACCTGATATGGGTCCCAAACCACTGAACCGTATTGCAAGATTGGCCTCACCAGGGTCAAATATCCTAATTCTTCTGCGGTAGAGCTACAGCCTTTTAATACCCGCATTACAAAATGAAGTGATTTGTACGATTTGGAGACGACACAACTTACATGGGTACTCCATTTCATATCATTCCTTACATGGATGCCCAAGTATTAGCACGAGTCTTCTTCTACAAGTATTTCCGAGCCGATATTATATTGAAAATCATGCCTTCGTCCTCTCCCTATTCCCATGAGTCTACATTTACTCGTATTTATCTTCATTTTGTTGTCAACTGCCCATTTATGAACCAGGCTGAGGTGAGTTTGTAACTGAGCGTTGTATTGTGAGCTATGAATTTTTCGGTATATTACGCAATCATCTGCAAACAATCGGCAGTCACTTTGAATGACATTCGGTAGGTCGTTAATAAGTGACAGAAATAACAGGGGCCCAATCACACTACACTGGAGGACACCTGACGTTGTAAAAATGTCCTCTGAGAATACATCAACTATTTTGACCTTTTGCGACCGACCAGTCAAGGACTCTGGAATCCATGGAATTACTCTTTTGTCAATCTTCGTTGCCGCTAATTTACGAAGAAGTACGTCATGTGGGACGACATCAAATGCTTTCTCAAAATCTATAATTACAGCTTCTACTTGCACCCCCCCGTCAAGCGAGTCATTAATATCCTGAAAGAGTGATAACATTTGGCTCACACATGAGTACCCTTGTCTAAATCCGTGTTGCCTCCCATTAAGCCATGATTACTTTCCCCATTGTTCCCTTAAGTAATCGGAAATAAGGTGCTCCATCAGTTCACATATGATGGATGTGAGGCTAACAGGCCTATAATTTCCCATTACCAATCTGTTCCCTCCCTCGAATATTGAAACTATTGTAGCTCTTTTCCAGTCTTCGGGTATTTGTGTGTTGTTAATTGATACATTAAACAGCACCCCCAGGTATCGCCCAATGGCTGTACCTCCCACTTTTAGCACATCTCCACACATATTATCTGGGACTAGCGATATATATCTACGTAGCTTTTTAATTCTTGCTAGATCTGACGATTGTTTTATTCGGAAAGGTTGGCTATCAGAATCATAGTTAAGGTCCAACACACAGCTATGAAATTTATTAAACACCCTACCATGCCATAGGCTATAGTTAATTCATTAGCAATGGCCTGTTTCTCAGTTTTGAATTCATCAACTCCGGACTTTATCATAGACCGTTGGAATTTCCTTTCCGCCTTCTGGCGTAACTATAACATTTTTTTCCACCCATCACCCCTCCCCCAATTAAGTTTTGAATGTAATAATCGTGAGCAGCCTTCTTTTTGAGGAATAGCTGTTTCGATAATAATTTAAACTTTCGAATATGCTCGTAACTATCGTGTCGTATGTTATAAGCTTTCCTTAATTTCTTTTGTGTCCCCTGATTTCCCTTGCATAATATTCCGGATGCGGGTTTTGCCTCAGTAACTTAAACGGCACGTATTTCTCAATAGCACGATCTAAGATATTTAGAAAATCTTCCCAAATTATATTTGTATGACAAACCTCCGACGCCCATCTTGCAAATGACTCATTTATGTAATCCTGAAAATTGCTCTGATCTGCTCCGCTAAACTGAAATATTTTAACTGCTTCGCCGGAGTCATGTATTAAAGATTCACAGTGTCTAATATTTAGTTCAACACCACTAATTCCAGGAACATTCATCCAACTAATATACAGCACCACATAAACATCTAATGTACTATTCCCTCTCGTGGTCAAATCAACGGCCTGGGGGAAACCCTCCTCCCTAACTAGCTTGTTTGCTGCATGTTGAGCTTGGCGACCGCTAGTTGAATCACCGGACCAGTTCACGCTTGGACGATTGAAATCCTCGACAATTATAATATTATTTTCCATAGCTTTACCCGTATAGGTGATATCATCAAGAGTATCCAGTAGCAGGAAGTTGTCCTTCGGTGCTCGATACGCCCCTATCACCTAATGAAAGTTTAACTTTGCTTTCTACACATAACAGCCCATGATGCCTATTGGCCCGTTTGAAGCAACTTTCGGTGTCCCTACGAAAACAAATACATAAACCACCACCTCTCTTACTCCGGTCTCTTCTGTACTTTACGTAAGAAGCCTGGATTATTTCATAAATATATACATCCTCATATAGCCATGATTCAGTAGCTATGACAAGGTCCTGTGAATATGTCTCTACTAGATTCCAAAATTCTAATATTTTATTCCGTATAGCCTGGCAATTAACCTGCAGCAATCTTAGTCTTAACTCCATTTCGAAGTTTCTCCAATCGCTTCTCCCAAATCGTGACGGCTGCCTCCCTCCAGCCCAACTCCGCATTCGATGACTCGTGCAGATTCCACAGGTTGTAGGCGCCTCTTCGATTCAAATGTAGCCCGTCTAGAGTGGAGTCACCGTCCCGATCCAGCAGTCAGCATCCACATAAACTAGTCCCAGTCCATGCAATCATTAACGGACTAGCTCGCCGTCGCATAATGCCACTCAACATGATTGTCGCATTCCTTAGCTTATTTCTGGCTTTCTTACTTAACTCGCAAAGCTGGCTCGTACTAAAATCGGCTGTAGCCTTCTTCTTTAAGTCATTATTCCCAACATGCAGAAGCAAAGCTTTAACTGTGTCACAATCTTCTATTGGCACTTTCTCAACTTTATGGGCGAGCTGGTCAATTTTCATTCCCGGATAGCACACCACTTTCTTGCCCGCATTCCCTGATATATCCCGCTTCACTTAATCATCGAATCACCCTTTATAAGTACTTCATTGTTAACAGTTTGCTCCTGCTCGCGCTCTGCCACACTGATCCAAGTAGCAAGCCGCTCAGACACATCCTTCACCGTTTCTTCTGATTCATGGCGCTTTGTTATAAGTTCCTCTATTATTTGATCGCTTGCTTTGATTTGCATCCTCAAGCAGTCTGTTGTATCACATACTTTACAAAACCAATTCCCAATATCACAATCCTCCTTCTTGACCTTAATACAACTGAAGTGAGACCATTTCATTATCCAAGGATCGAGAATGATTGCAGAAACACTGAAGTCCCCGGCTAGGCAAACCTCAGTCTAACGCTGACAAGTCGCTTATTTAGGACATTCTTAAAGATGGAAATGATGTTGTACTATGGATTTATCTCAGGGATAGATATACTCTATACTGGTGGAGAGTGAGATTCCTGGATTTTCTATAAAAAGGGCGAGCAAAACAAAACGTGCCCGCAAATTTATTAACTAAAACAAATACAATAGTGAAAATAAAGCAACACTCCTTATCCTGTCTGACTTCGACTGAAATAAAATAAACTGAAATGAATTCAAAATACGGTCAATAACCTTGTTATTATAAAATTACAAGTTTGAAAAACAAGTTATCGCTTCTACGAGTTTCAAAGAAAGAGAAAATATCATTAACATTGGCTCTGATCATAAAATAAAAATATCTATACAAATTTTGAACTCCCTGTTTGTTCACTAAATTAAACATTAAATAGATGTAAATTAATACATTGACTTCTATCAGTCATACTTTCAATGTAACTAATTCTAAACACAAGCGAAAATAAAAATACCTTATCTAGCATGTTCAATTTTCTATATAAATATTCTCACAAACGTATTACTTACATCAGTTAACCCACGTTCTTCGAATGTTATTTTATATCCGTAGAGAAAAGCACTTATCTCATATCACTGAGTTAATATCATATATGGTATACATATCATCGCTACTCTGCGGAAAGAAACAATACAATAAACGAAGTTTCTCGAAAAGTCCCACATGTATTGTGCTTTAAATAGCATCCTATTCACAACATAATCGTAACTTTGGAAGCTTACTGTGTTTTCCACACCATAAAATAATGCACATAACTAACCACTTGGTGGAATACACCTTCACAAATTACATAAAGGCCTTGTGCATAAATATTTCACCATACCTAAAAACTTCCAATAACCATTATGTTCCACAGCTTATTCACTTAGAAATTCATAATATCAATGACTGTTGCAACTCCATGTAATATAAAAATATCCAGCTCCAAACGGTTTACTGTGCTAAAAGACATATATCATCTCCTCATGCTTGTCAATCATAGATTGTTAATAATGACAATATGATACACGAAAATTGTTTTCATAAACACATCATCAGGGTTCAACGTAGCATTATCACCTCAAGTGAATAGTCAAGCTTCAAGCTGACCATCGTGACTACTACATGTCTTAACTACAGCATAATTCATGACTATATGACACATAGATCATCATTATCGATCTGAAAAACTATGTCTGAAGAGAGGATCATCATCCCAGCCAAGTCCTGGCTTCATATCTCCTACCTAAATTCACATAGACCTAAAGTCTCGACTTTCTATTCTCATCAGCTACAAAATACTAATATCTATCCAACAATGCTAAAAAGGCAATTTTCTTCTCAGAATAACTGGCAATTGCAAATACTGCATAAAATACGACGAATATGCCATAATAATGCTTCCAACAACAGCATCATCTTAAAGAAGCTTCAAAGAAATACTAAAAATCTTCAATGGTAGTAAATCTCAAAAATTACGCAAACATTCAATGACAATATAATCAAAAAACTAAATCTCGAATTTTCTCTAACAGGAATCTAAATAGATACAAAATTCTAACAAAAAATGGTCGTCACTGATATCTCTACATGTTAGCTGCAAACTGCTGGAAAAGGCTCATTATACCCAGGTTGATACAAGATTCGTTCCTGTGGCTCCCGCTTCGATGTCTCCATCTCTTTATTCGCCTGCCCCAGGATGTTGAAACAGCATCGGATCGGATCTCGCCTTCTTCCTTATCTATTCCTCGACTGTCTGGACTCGAATCTGCAGGCCCATACAACTTCTTTCAGCATACGTCTCGAAGTCATGCTCCGTCAAGTTTATTCAGCGTAGATTCTAGAAAATCTCTCGTACTATTCCAATTTTGAATGCAATTTGGAATTGTTAAGTCACTCCTCTCATCATGCGGTGTTCAATTATCCAGTTTCCAAAATCATAGTAGTTTACTGACTCATATCGACGTTCTCAAATTGTCTTGTAGCCATCCCCCTTAACTCGAATTACTGAAGTCCCATTTTTCAAAATCGATGAACACATTTCGTAGAAATTTTGTAGATTTTGTAAATGTTTATGGAATGCCGTATCGTAGATTATCGTAGCAGATTGCTGTATGGCTTGGCGAAGTGTAACAATGATTCCCAAGTATTGTTGGTATATAATTTCAATACGTACGTCCTCGTAGTTAATGGTTTCTGGTGTTGGAGATTATTCTACATAGTCTTCTACTTGCTCGAATACGTCGCTGACTAACTTCAATTTCACAAAATGAATGTTCAATTTTGCAATAAAATGTTGCAAAATACATCGAAGAATTGTTGATGTAATTTTCAATGAACTCGATCACTTTGAATACATTACTACTATAATATTGAATTCACACTATAACGTTCCTCCGCTCTCGTAATGCTTGCCGGAATAACACTCGCTATAGTGGTCAAAATCAATTTCTCGCGCACTAAAAATTGGCGAGTCCAGAATACATCTGTCTCTCCGGACATTTCAGAAAGGAATAATCTCCCCATTTTCCACTCATGCCGAACGTCTAGAACTTTTGCGCTCTTGAATTCCCGCTCGAATTCATTAAACAATTTCTTCTGCAGAATTAGGACCTGAATTCTTAATTTTGAAAACATAGAACAATGTGTTATAATTTTCTACATCGAACTTGGTATCTCTCTCTTGGATTCATCTTGTTAAACTAATTTCAAGAGTCATTGAAGTAATTAACCAACATAATATTCCAATTGGTCAATCGAGTCATGTGATTTTACTTTCCATTTCTCGCCTCGTGCTGCTTCGTGCCGTTCGAGAGAGAGCCGATCACACGTCATCCCCTCAATGCCTTTCTCTGCACGTGTGAGATTTTTCTCACTCGCCGCTCGGTAGAAAGAGGTTTCTCCGCGACTCAAAACAAGAAACCCCCTTTGCCGACAAACTTCTAATAGATTGACGTGACGAACGCCGCCTCTGGTTTGCTTTTAATAAAAATATACACTAACAAGTCTTCTCTCTCGTAACAAATTGTAGCAGCAATAATCACATCATGACGATGAGTTCGATTCTTGACGTCGACACATCTTTAATAATGGTTCAATCTCCTTCAAACTATGGATATAGCAATAAATATGTCCACAGATGCCAAAAGTGACTTGATTTGCTACGCTGCATAGGATATGAAGGTCTGATCAGGTTATTTCACTTGGTGTGTAGGATTTATGAGACAGGTGAGGTACCCCCTGATTTCAAGAAGAATGTTATCATCCGTATACCAAAGAAATTGGGAGCTGACAGATGTAAAGATTACCGTATTATCAGCTTGATTACTCATCCTTCTAAGATCCTGTCTAGAATAATTTACAAGAGGATGGAAAGCCAGATAGAAACAGAGTTGGGTGAAGACCAGTTTGGTCTCAGGAGAAAGGTAGGAACAAGGGAAGCTGTACTAAATCTTAGGCTGATTTTGGAAGGTAGGAGAAGGAATGATAAGGGAACGTTCATGGCATTTGTAGACTTAGAAAAGGCTTTTGATAACGTTGATTGGACTAAATTGTTTGACATTTTGAAAACGACTGGAATATAGCACAGGGATAGGAGGGTGATATACAATCTATACAGAAACCAGACAACAGTCATTCGAGCTGAAGGACATGAGAGAGACGCTGGTATTCAGAAAGGTGTAAGGCAAGGCTGCAACTTATCACCCATACTTTCCAATCTCTACATTGAAGAAGCAATGAAGAAATTTGGAGGAAAAATTAAAGTGGGAGTCAAGATTCCAGGATAAATATTTTCAACTTTGAGATTTCCCGATGACATAGTCATCTTGGCCGACACGCCTGAGGATTTGAATTTTTTTGAATGGTATGGACTCCGTCTTGAGAAAAGAATTCATGATGAAAATTAATAAATGTTAAACAAAAATACTGGAATGCAGCCGAAATAAATCAGAAACCTCTATGGACATCAAATTGGCAGGTGAAAAGCTAAAGAAGTAGGAGACTTCTGTTACTTAGGAAGCAAAATAACCAGTGATGGACGATGCAAAGAGGATATAAAAAGTAGGTTGGCTCAGGCAAGGAAAGCATTTCTACAAAAAAGAAATCTGTTGACATCGAATATAGATTTAGGTATTAGGAAGTCATTTTTGAAAGCCTTTGTCTGGAGCGTGGCGCTCTATGGAAGTGAAACTTGGACTATTGGTGCAGCAGAAAAGAGGAGAATTGAAGCATTGGAAATGTGGTGTTACAGGAGAATGATGACGATTAGATCGGTAGATAGGGTTACAAACGAAGATGTATTAAGACGAGTGGGAGAGGAGAGACGTTTCTGGCGACTGTTAAGGTAGAGAAGAGATAGGTTAGTAGGACACATATTAAGACACCCTGGAATAGCATGCTTAGTTATGCAAGGATGGGTCGAGGACAAGAACTGTAGGGGTAGACCAAGTTTAGAATATGTGAAACAGATTGCCTCGGATGTAGGGTGTGGTAGCTATGTAGGGATGAAACGATTAGCTCAAGGCAGGGAGGCATGGAGATCTGCATCAAACCAGTCAAAAGACTGAAGACTCAAACAACAACAACCCATATTGTTATGGCTGTTATTATCTAAACCTGAAGCACATAACGTGAGAATAAAATATACTCTGATGCATTACATTTAGGCTTTTAACTCTACGTCTTCCAATAAGGGTGTAATAAAATTATATATTAATAGAATGTTTTACATACACAAGATACTGTATACTCATCCCCCGTGTTAGAATGCACCCACGGTATGTTCTGCCTGTCGTAGGAGGGGACTAACAGGCTCAACAAAATCGGCTGACATGACTGACTTTGATATTGAAGACCCCCTGTGGATGTTGAGGCCCGAGTTTGTCCACGGTATCCCCTAACTGTCGTTAAAGGTGACAAATTGAGGGGCCTTTTCAAAGGTATATTTCGATTTCCGGTTCCAATTTTGGTTTGGCCCTTCGAAATAAACGTGCATGCTGTATGGGGAAGAGCCACCAACTTGGCCGTCTGGCCAGAAAGCCTGGACGGTATGCCCCATCCCAACAGGTGGGTGCGACATGTTCCCTTGCAGTTGTATCTGGCTCACAACCGAGATCCCTCCATGGCTGAATACTTGCGCCGAACAAATCACTGTTTAAGGCACTAGGACCTCAGGCAATACCTACTATTTTCAAGAAGGTATTGCCTTGGCTGGGTACCGCCACAGTGATGGCGCTCTTTTGGAGTAGGTGGCATTCGGAGAGTATAACAGCATGACCCTTAAACGGTCTAAAAATCATCAGACGGTGGTCTCCTTAAAAAGCCGTCTCTTGAGTGTCGGTGTATACACCTTGGGATGACACATTTAATGCACGTTTCCCCGTTGACAAGTCACCTCGCTACCTGGTAGCTACCGCGGCAGACAAGAGTGATTTTTAACTTTGTGTAATACATAATGTTTTCTGAGGAAACCGAGGAAAAATTTGGAGTTCTCAACGGGATTTCCCGGCTCCGGAACGGGCATCCCTTGCTGCACACCGTTGACCGTAGACAAGACGAAGGGTTGCTGTGATGCACGTAATTCGACGAAATTCCCGTTCAGGTCCCGATATATGAAACTCTGAATGAGGTCCGTCAAGGTATTTTGCACCGTGACCTCATGATAGTGATGCGGGATCTGGGGAAGAGAGGCGACAGCAAGATTGGGCGCATTACCCGAAAGATTGGAGAGGATGGCGTCGATACCGGCACTTGTATTCTCCATTTTGAGGGTGATGTTTTACCTAAGTGGTGAAGGTCACATCATACCACTGCGATGTTCGGCCGTTCATCCCTTCACCTATGCACTGCTATCGATGCCTGATATTCGGGCATGTTTCTGCCAGGTGCCCTGCCAAGGCCGTGTGTAGAGGGTGCGGCAAGGGGACTCATGAGAGTCAGAGATGTACACCTCTCCCGATTTGTCCTAACTGCCAAAGAAGCCATTCTCCACGATCGAAGCAGTGCCCTGAGTTCAAGAAGCTGAGATTCAAAATACAAGGACTTTTGATACTCTTTCATGTCAAGAGTTACCATGTTATGAATGCCCACAAGTTTCGGGTATCGTTTGCGATGCCCTCTATCACCTCTGTCGCTCCAGTTCCGAGTGTGGTGCCATCGATGTCCGTATTTCCAGCAGTTGTTAAGTCACCCCTCGCTGTACCAGCAATAACTGTCAGCCCGAAGAAGGTCTCAAAACTTTCTTCGGCACCGAAAAGAAGGCGCGGTTATGGCAACTGAACCGGCGCAATCGAAGAAGAAGTCCCTTCTTTAATGCCCACAACACCATCAGGGGCTCCGCTACCTCTAGCGGTAGAGTGAGACATTTTGAGAGTTTGATAAGGCGGCTTGACCTGTGTTTGTTGAACACAGGGGAACCTACGCACTTCTCTATTGCACACGGCACTTTTTCTATTGTCAACATCGCCTTGTGCAGTCGTGCGCTGGTTCTCTTGCTTCACTGGGGTGTGCACGACGACCTCTGTAAAAGTGACCATTTCCCAATTATTGTACTCTTCCGAACCAGAGAGCCGTCGAGGTGCCAAGTCGGTGGCTTCTCCGTTGGGCTGATTGGCCAAAATTCACAGAACGTGCCGACGATAACTTTCAGAGTGTCGATGTTCAAACCACTCACAAAACGAATGGTAATTTTTTGTGGTTGAGGAAACAATACCTTCCTCATTCGGCAATACCGCCGGCAGCTTGTCCCTTAGCGGACAGCCAAAATTGCACCAGCCATTAAACATCGCCGACGTGCTTTCAAATGCTATTGGAGGCAAGACACCATGGCCAACCTTATTACTATAGAGGGATGTGTGCTAGAGCCCGATATCTGAATCGGGAGAGTAAGAAAACAACGTGTGAAAAGTATGTGTCGTCCATGATGGATCTCAAGCTCGTCATCATCTGTAGGCCCATTTATCTGTCAAATGGCCTATGTAAGCTGCTGGAGAGGTTGGTTAACCGTCGACTGGTGAGGTTCTGAGTTCCTCAGAGTCCTGTGCTGAGTGTTACCGTGTTCGTGGTTGCCAAAAGTGGCATTGTTGCCTTCGCCGGGCTCACGGTAGTTCCACCGCTGCATGTAGACGATTTGGCTGTACATTACAACTCTGGAAGTATAGCAAATTTCCTGGTGCTCTATTTTGACAGCAAATTCATGTGTCAGCACCATATAACGCGATTTCAACTATATATTAACTGTTTCGACAGCTGGACTCACGTCCGAGGTTTCGTATATCAGCAGCAAAGACCTCCGTCATCCATTTTTGTGATCTCCGAAGGCTAGATTTGAACCCTGAATCACATATCAGGGTTTCTGCGTTGCCGGTATGTTGACACCGCTTCCTGGGGCTCCATTTTGACAGCAAATTAACGTAGCAGCACCTTATACGATATCGTAAAACCACGTGTATCAGGAATCGGTACATGATCCACTTCCTTAGTGGCATTACGTAGGGGTGCTGACAGTACTGTGCTGCTACGGTTTTACCAATCCCTCGTCCTGTACCGGCTAGAATACGGTTCATCAAGGCCGGCATCCTTCAAAATGCTGGACAGTGTCCGCCATACTGGCGTTAGGTTGACTACCGGGTCTTTCCGGTCCCTCCCGATTCCCAGCCTACTCGCCGAATCGCGTGTTCCGCCTATCAATTATAGACGCCAGAGCATGTTTTGCAATATTCTGCCAACTTGCGTCAAATGCCGCAACTTCCAAGCTAGCAAGCTCTCTGCAGTACCCAATGCCACCTAAGGTACGCCTTGCGCCACCTGGTCGGTTGGAATTAAATTTGATTCATCGAGTAATTAGGAGTACCTGTAGGCCCCTACATCAGCCGGTCACTTAGTGAGGTGCCTCCGTGGCAAGTCCCGTGTCCGAAAATTCGGTTAGATCTACTCCGAGGTCCTAAGTTGGACAAAGATGCCTCCGTTTAGCGGAGGCAGTCCCATAGCATAGTTCACCAATTTCCGGACGCATGCATTCTCTACAGGAATGGTTTGAAGCTAGACGAGTTGGTGAATTTGGCTTACGTTATTGTTGGTGAAGATTCCAAACTCTGTTTCCCTGAAGCCTGTAGTGGGTTTACTGCGGAGTTCGTTGCCATCAATGAAGCTGTGCATATTGCACACAGGATGCAAGAATCCACCTTCTGGTGTGTACCGACTCTTTGAGTTTGTTGCAGTTATTTTCTACATGTTTCCTGCAACATCCCTTTTGTCAGCGAATCCATGACCTACTTACTAGCCGTGTTGTGCTGCGCTGACACTCAAATTACCATTCTGTGGCTTCCAAGCCAGATGCAAATTGCGGGAAATTAGTTAGCGGACCAAGCTGCATAAGATGCCGTATCACTCACCACCACCTCGATCAATGGAAGTACCCGCTATAGATATATGCTCTCAGTTACGCCGACAAGTACTGGCATTCTCGGCGAGTCTGAGTATAGCTGACTAAATACCCAATGAACTGAGAGCGATCAAGGGGAAGTATTCTCGTGTGGTGGAGCTCTTTCTGGTCACGGAGGGAGTCCGTCTTTTTAGTAGGCTAAGGATAGGTCATGCAAGATCCACCCACTCGTACCTAATGAGGAGGGAAGTCCCCACTTTGTACCTGTGAAGGGCGCGTGGTCACCTAGCGATCCAGCTGTTTGCCTCTGACCAAAGTTCGATTCCCGGACAATACATGTGAGATTTTCGAAGTGAAATGCCATGTCCGTCGATATGGATTCCACGTAAAAAGAATATCCCGTGGCTCATGATCGTGCGATTTAAGGTAACTGTAAACTACAAGCATCGTTTTTACCGGTGTGAGCCGTATTCAGCGTTTCCCACATTTTAACCGTATCTATGGATCCTGCCGACATTCGAAGGAACCTTGGTTAGCCGATGACGTGGTGGATGCTGATCTCGTCTTCCGCTTTATAAGTGAGAGTGGTTTAGGGCCAGCAATCTAAATTTTCTATTGTTCATTTACACAAAGACTTGTTCTTTTATGAATTTTGGATTTCTGTGTCTCCGCCATTTTTGTTCATCATTATAATTATAATTTTTATTTACATTTGTTTTAATAATTGTCGATCGATTCATATTTAAGTGACCTCATTTTCATTCTCAATTTCATTCTGAATTTTGTAATCTTCAGTCTGTCTTAAGAGATGCACATGACCTCGTAGTTCACCGTATTTCCACCCCTCAAAACCTCAATAACCATCACTTGATTCAGAATAGTAAGTGCTAGCATTAGAAATTACCTACATTAACAACCTATCTTCCACAGATCGGTTAACATTTTAAGAAGAGTTAAACCTAAACAAAATGATAACATGAAGAAACAAATGTCATCTCATAGCGGGAAAATGCCAAACATATGCATAACTTGCGGAGCACACTTTAAAAGAAAATACCATTTGAAGGAACATATGATGATTCATAGTGGTCTAAGGCCTCATTCCTGTGGTACATGCGGAGCCAACTTTACTCGGAAGGGTAATTTGAAAACGCACATAATAAGCCATAGTGGTACAAAGCCACATTCATGTGATACATGCGGAGCAAATTTCACAGAAAGAGGCAGTTTGAAGAAGCACATGTTACTCCATATTGGTGTAAGGCCACATTCCTGTGGTATATGCGGAACCAATTTTACTCAAGGAGGGCATTTGATCTCGCACATGGTAATCCACAGTGGTCTAAGAAAACATTCATGTGATACTTGCGGAGCAAAGTTCAATGATAAAAGCAATTTGAAGAGGCACGTGTTACTCCATAGTGGTCTCAGGCGATATTCCTGTGATACATGCGGAGCCAACTTTGCTCGAAAGGAGTATTTGAAAAGGCACATGTTACTCCACAGTGCTTTAAAACAACATTCATGTGATACGTGTGGATTAAAGTTTACTGCAAAAAGGAGCTTAAAGACCCACGTAGTGGTCTGAGGCCACATTCCTGTAATTCATGCGGAGCCAAATTTTCTCAAAAGATACATTTGAAAAGACACATGTTAACCCACAGTTTTCTAAAACAACATTTATGTGATGCATGCGGATCAAAGTTCGCTCAAAAAGGCGGCCTGAAGTAGTACATGTGATACCATAGTGGTCTAATGCCTTACTCCTGTGGTACATGCGGGGCACACTTTACTAAAAAAGGGAATTTGGAAACACACATGTTAATCCACAGTAGACGAAAACCACACATTCCTGTGGTACTTGCGGAAACAAGTCTGCTCTATTATCCAATTTGAAAGAGTACTTCCCTATCCATAATGGTCTGAAACAAAGTTCATGTGATACATAAGGAGCAAACTGCACACAAAAGAAGAATTTTAAAAACACATATGTTACTCCACAGTGGACTATGGACACATTCATTTGATGTGATGTTTCCGGAGAAAACCTCCTTAACAAGGGCAATTTCAAAAAATGCATATTACTCCAAAGTGGACTTAAGCGACATTTCTGTAGTACATGCGGACCATAGTTTGCTCTAAAATCCAGTTTGAAAGCGATCATCCTAATGCATAGTGGTCTCAAACAAAATTCTTGTGATACATGAGCAGCAAATTTCACAAAAGAAAAGGAATTTTAAAGGCACACGTGTTAATCCACAGTCGACTGATGACACATTCTTGTGATGTATGCGCAGCATACTTCGCTGACAAGGGCAATCTGAAAAAACACATTAATCCACAGTGAACTTCAGCCACATTCCTGTCCTTTATAAGGAGCAAGTCTTAAGCATGGAGGCAGTTTCATAAGACACACTTCTTCATCAATAGCAATCTTCACGCGCGGAGGCAATATACCGCACATGTTAATCCATAATTGTTAGGAGCGAAATACGTGTGGTACATGCTGACTTAACGTTACTGAGAAAGTGACTTTTACCAAACACACGATGATTCATAGTAATCGAAAGCTATATTCTTGAGACATGAGGGGGAAACTTCACTCTAAAAGGCTGTTTGAAAAGACACATGTTAGATCATAGTAGTCTAAGTCCACATTCAGGTGATTATTGTGAGAAACTTTACTGAAAAAGGCAGTTTGATAACAGACATGTTAATCCATAGTGGTCTCAAGCCACATTCCTATGCTACTTGGGAAGCAACCTTTCCTTTGACAGGTTAATTAAAGCAGTTCATGATGATTCATACTGATATGAAGCCGTATCCTTGTGCTACATTAGGAGCACAGTTCTCTAATAAAGGTTTCCTAGAGAAACCCTTGATCATAGCGGTCTAAAGTCATACTTGTGATATACGTGTGGAACATACTACTTTCGAAAAGGTAGTTTCAAAACACGCCAAATGATCCATAGTGGTTTATTTATTGATCCGAGTCCAAAACACATACTGTAAATTACACTAAATTTAATTTCCCCAGTGTTCAACTGTTGGAATAGCACACAGAGTCAATAGCTTCTATCAATTCCTGCATAACACATGGCCTTGATAACATGCGGCAATACAGACGGTGTTCAGGGTCTTGTCTTTCACCACATTTACAAAGTTCTTCAGTACTGTAATCCGACTTCATTAAATTAGTTTCGCACCGACTCACACCAGTTCTAGGTCTGTTTAGCGTCTTCCAAGTTTCGTATTGTAGATGGTAGCCTCCTTCCTGATGCTTCTTTATTTCCCACGCTCCTCCCGGTGATTTTGTGTTCCAAAGTTCAATTGGGCGAACTTCAGCCGAGAAAGGAATGGATATTGTTGTTTGGAGGAAGCTCTTACTTGATTTGAGCCTAGGTGGATGGACATCAAGTCCATACATTGGATGTCTTGGATCTGATTCATGCTTTTTCTTCTCTACTTCTGCCGCTAATAGTCTTCTAACTTCTGGAGGTGCTACTCCCGTGAGCGGAAAGTTCTTATCGACGGAAGTTGGTCGTAGACAGCCTGTCTCATGGAGGGAAAAATCTATTTGGTTGGCATGAGCAGAGTTCCTCAAGACTGGGGCAGCATATTCTGCAGCACAGAAACTCAGATCAAGGGCAGTTAATCGCAGGACACTAGGCTGCGCTCCCCAGCTAGTGTTTGTGAGCATTCGAACGATCCATAGTGGTATAATGCCGCATTCCTCAAACTTTTTTAAAAAAATGTGAAAACACGCATGGCTATCCATTGTGGTACAATGCCACATTCCTGTGGTTTATGCGGAGCAAACTTTACTGCAAAGGTTATTTCCAGACACACATGTTGAACAATAGTGACAAAAATCCACATTCTTGTACTACACAATGTACCCGTTATTATCATGAAAATGCACCCATCGAAATCTGAAGAACAGTTGGATCGTGGAATCTTCAACGTCCCCGGCTAGAAAAACCTGTAACTTCTACCGACAAGTACTACATGTTGGGAACACTCTAATTCTAGCTGTGTTATCGACTACTTGGGGAGAGTGAGAAACTTACGGTCCTCAGGGCGCAACGTGATAGAATAGGGTTAGGCAAAACCTGACACCGTTTTCCTACACACAATCTTGCTGTAGCTAGTATAAATCATGACGAATCCTCACTATAAAACAAATACGTAAGTGAATGTATTTAATCTAAGACGAATACAATTGAAAATATAAACAAACAGTCCTGAAAATAATTTAACGTTATTTAATAAATGTTGGTACGCCGAAATACAGTAGCTATCATGTTGGAGCTCTCAATAAAAAATAAAAATAAATTCTCGACACTCGTCAATGATACTTGTTACTATCAATCACTGCCTCTTGCAATTACAAAAAACATTAGAACTATCTGCTATGTCAGAGTTACAAAAAATCTCTAAAGTATTAAAAAATAGACCTAACAACACGGTCTATTGCAATATTATATTTTACACCATACAGCATACTCCGATAAATAATTATTCCAACATCATTGTTATCCTACATATTTATGGTATTCGCCGATCAGCTGTTTACTGAACCTATCGTTCAATATTTACGCATTTCACATATTTACAGTATTTATAATTATAATCCTAATAACAAATTGAATTAATAAACATGGTGAAATGGTTTACTTCTAAATAGTTTCAAACTTCCAAAACTACATAATGTAATGAAGTGTTCTTCCACGTTTGTCGAATATAGATGGCGGTAGTATATATACAAGAATATTGGAATGCATCCGAAAGAAATTAGAAACCCATATGGATGTCGAATTTGGCAAGAGAACAGCTAAAGGATGTCGGTGACGTCTGTTATCTGGGAAGCAATATAACCAGTGATGGACGAAGCAAAGAGGATATAAAAAGGTTAGCACAGGCAAAGAAAGCATTTCTACATAAAAGGAATCTGTTGTCATCAAATATACATTTAGGTATTAGGAAGTCGGTTTTGAATGACTTTGTCTGGAGAGTGGCGCTCTATTGAAGTGAAACATTAGGTGCAGCACAGTAAAAGAGAATTGAAGCATTTGAAATGTGGTGTTACAGGAGAATAAAGTCGATCAGTTGGGTAGATACGGTTACGAATGAAGAGGTATTAAGACGTGTGGGAGAGGAGAGATGTTTCAGGCAACTGCTAATGAAGAGAAGAGATAGGTTGGTAGGACACATACTAAGACACCCAGGAATTGCAAACTTATAGAAGAAAGTGACGAGGATGAGATCAGTAGGGTATAACAAGTTTAGAATATGTTAAACAGATGGCCTCTGATGTAGGGTGTGGTAGCTATGTAGAGATGAAACGATTAGCTCAGGACAAGGATGCATGGAGGGCTGCATCAAACCAGTCGAGAGACTGAAGGCTCAAACAACAACAGTTTATATACCATGATGTAGTGCATTCTCCTCCCAGATGACTCTTTCGATTCTCGTTCTGCCATTCGAACTGCTTCCTCCGGAAACGAACAGCATTCTGGCTCTGGTTTCGAACTGGATTTGCTCTCGTACTGGAATACTGCTTTCCTTCATCATGATCATCATCCTAGACAGTGAAGATCTCAAACTTGCATTCTTGATTCTTTAAATTTAACTTTAATGTATTCGTGGTTTTGCTTCAGTCTCTCCATGATTTTGCGTAATGTTGTAGGTTACTCGAAGCATTCCCTTTACTTTATATGGCGTGTTCCTTCTGCATATTAATTCTTGCATCATAACTTCGTTGATGGAAATGATAATCCTTCCTCTCAACTTCGAATACTTTGACATGGTTGAAATAATTTTCAATATGAAGTTACAAGTGCAAAAACTTTTCTACAGGGACAATAATATTTGTAGATTTATCACGATGTTCAAGCTTGTTGCATGATAATGTTGATATGTTTGTAAGTTGCCAAATGATGTAGTTATAACAAAATCTAAAATGTTTGACTCTGTTTTTGATTAACTTTCGTAATTTCTTCTGCGTAGAAATATACAAATAGAATAATATTAGTCTATATTAATGTCGTGACTGAATTTCGCAACTTTCGTTCACTTTCAAAGTCTTAAACTTCACCACGAAATGTAGATTTATATTAGCAATTTCAATATTCATTTATCTTTCAAGTGCACGTATAACTATAATATAACTTTGCACTATATTCAATTGAATTCAAGTCCGTTCTATTCCAATATTTGACTGAATGTACAGACGCGTTCTCCGTTAAATTACAGAGTTCGGAGGACCCCACTCTGGACTCGAACCAATATGACTTTCCGTCCTTCGTTCAACTATAGAAGGAGCCACCAATCTACTCGGACGTCTCCCTCCTCGGTTCCAACGTAACATCATTTTGCAATCCGCTGGAAGTAATTACTCTCGTTGTACTGCATATCAAATTATCAACATCAAAATACGGAAGTATTTCGATTTAAATACTGCATTTTCTGGCGTAAAACAATATCTACTCTTCATCCTAGATGTAATTATAATACTAAAACAATTACACCCTAAGATGTCCTTTCTCTGATGAGCTACATTAAGACACATGGTAACTCTCTACCAGTATACTTCTTTTTGGCGCGTGTCGTCAGGCGATCTTGTGGGTGATTGACACTAGCGCGTGTGTTGGAGCGTGACAAACATCTCCCCCTTCCACTGTCAGAAATTTCTTTGTGAAACAGGTCTCGCTCACTCCCTTGGCTCTGCAGATAGCTTTGCCTCGCCAATCTGTCATGTGACTACCTTCACTGACTAGTGTCAAAACCGGTTCTTGGTCAACTTCCAGCTCCCAATTTTTGCTTGTTAAATTAACATACAATATAAAATCTGGAAATCACAACACACAGATCGCTAAATACGGGGTCGTTTTCCTCTCTAACTTCGTAATTTAAGTTTCACCAATGCTTCTATTATTTCCTGGCTCTTATCAAATCTTTTGACACAGGATTTTGCTCAGATTTCAGACTACTTTCTTAGAATACCGCTTCAAATTCTTGGCATCAAATGTCAATGGTTGACAATTTTGTATTATTTTTGGCCATGTACAGTGCCTACTTTTTAAGGGCCTATATAAATAATTAAGAACTTATTATATATTTTCTTAGGAACGTCAGCCTTCACTGTTTTTTGTATCTAAACGTGCTATCCCTCTTTTTATGGTGCACTGAAGCAATTTGCTTGCATTCGTTTCAAGCGTCTATTTGCTGTTTTCTTCAGGCTCTCTCGGGCTGCTTCAATTCTCCTGCCTTGAAGGTTCAGTATCCTTAGGAATAAGTTCAAAAACACTATTACATGGTCCCTCTGGTCTCTCATTAGGTGATATATCATCGGAATATCTGACGAACTCTCGTGGATTTTAGAATTCAAACCATCTTCGATTAATGGCACATACTTCGATCACTTCTGATGATCTTCCGGACAATATATTCGACAAAATTTTGCTATCTCTGTCATAATTCTTTCTGACGAAATTGACTCAGGGTATCTCACACCGTAGAAAAAATGCTTAATACCCAGTCTGTTCATCGCTTCTTGGAGTTCTGTAGACTTAAATTGGGTTCCATGGTGAGATAAAAGGAACTCTGGATTTCCTGACTTGGGAATTGCTGGTTTCTCAAGTCTGCTTAATACTTGCTTCGTGTTAGCTTTCTGCATAGGATTTAGCGTAACATACTTTGTAGAAACATCGCCTGTAACTAAGTATTGGTTTCCCTTATAACCCTTTGGGAACGGATCAAATATATCACAAGCGAAGAGTTCTTACGGTTTAGAAGGTATGATCGCTTTAGACTTTTCCCTCATCAACTCTGATGCAAATTTTCCCCTGTGGCATTCTTCAAGTGACCTTACAATAACAGCGACTGAAGTTCGCATCTTCTTCCAAAGAAGCATTTCCTGAAGTTTTTTCGTGGTCTTATCGAAACCCCCATCGCCTACACTGCGATGTGTCATCCGTACAAGTCGGTTTATCATGTTGGGTGGGACTTCAATTCTTACATTTGTCTTTAACGCATCGGTGTACTTACAAACGACATCACCACCAAGAACATAGCGAACGGAACGTTTCCGCACTTCCTTCTGATCAGGGTCTGTGTTATCCATGTAACCCCTCAAAATCGATATATTAATATTATTAAAGTGAGTCTCTTCTATGACACAGCTATCATCTTAAGCTTTTTCAGGGTTTCCTGGTCTTTCTGCTCCAATTGTACCGGATATTTTCAATAGGGTTCTTGGACAGTTCATCTGCTAACAAATTATCCCTCCCTGGCCTGTGAACAATCGTAGCATTAAATTGCAGCGTAAAAAGAGCTCATCTCGTATGTCGATCTCTACACAAATCTGACATTAACATGAATTGTATTGATTTGTGGTCTGTTACAATTATAATCCGATGTCCGGTAAAAATATTTATTCATTGCTGTAATGCCAGCACAAATGCCAAAGCCTCAAGTTCAGTAGTAAAATAATTATGTTCGTTTTTCTTCACTTGTATACTACAAAATGCGATAAAGTGCTTATTCCCCTCGTCGACCATCTGACATAATACATCTCTAATTCCAATACAAGATGCGTCAGATTCAGTATAGAAGATACGATGAAATTCACATTATTTCTAAGCATTAGTTTTGCTTTTTGGAAAGCCTCTTCTGTGGCACTACTCCAACTCCATCTATTATTCATTTTTAAATGATCACATAACAGAGCCATAGTATCGGAGTATCTAGGACAATGATTGACTAAGAATTGACACATTCCTGCAAATTCTCGAAATTGCTTCACCTGAATAGATGTGGAAATCTTTACTATGGCTTCTATCTTTTATCTGATGGGGATGGGGATGTTAATCATTTTGATAAATTGTGTGGCCTAAAATTTCTATCTTATCATGCATGAAGTGGCATTCTTCAACATTCACTTTTGTATTAGCTTCTCATAAAATCAATGAGAATTTTCTTAGGTGAATTACGTGTCCTTCCACTGTTGCAGGCGATATAATCTAATCATCGATATACCATGAAACTTTCTACTTTACTTCATCACTAGGCTTGTTGTCAAGGGCTCTGGTCAAAGCTGGACCGCTATTCACTACGCCAAAATGTACGTGGTTGAATATATAAGTGGGGTGATCAAACAGAAATCCTGTATACTGTTTACTGTCTTCAGTGAGCTCTATCTGATAGAATGAAGCAGGCCAAGAACACTGAAACATGCCTTTCCTTTAACATTTCTTAAAAGATTTCTTAGGTGGTCTATCCATTTAAGGCAGCTTTTTGTAGTAACTGTCCATTGCTTTTCTTAACAACCGTTATGGGATTGACGAAGGGAGATAATTGCTGCCTGATTATGCCGGCTGGTTCCATTTTCTTGTTAAACCCTCGTACTTCTACGTAATACTACTCTGGTATAGGATAAATATTCTTTTGATAAGTGGTTTCGTCTGGTAATTTAATTCTGAATCGAAAATCCTTTATTAAACCTGGCTTCTCATCGAAAATATCTTTGAATTCATAAATCAAGCTTTCAAATTCCTCTTGAATTTCGTCGAATCCCTCGCCTTTAAGTGCATGAATCTCACTTTCTTCTTCGATTTCATTAATGACATTTTCGAAAATGTCTTCCCTCAAATCTTTATCTAGATTCCTCTCAATATCTTGTTCTTCTGAAGCTTCTATTTCAATATCTTCTTCGTTAAATCTAATTCTATTTTTTATCAATCTCCACTCCTACTTTGGATATGAAATCTACTCCCAAAATGGCATCAAGTTTAACTTGTGCACCACAATGAAGACGTGTTTATAGGCTCGATTGTTAATTTCAAAATAAAGCAAAACTTAAATTTAACTCTTGACCGACTTATCCTGGAGAATTCCTCGTACTTAAACTGTCGCCGCTAAAAAATTGCCATACTGTTCCTCTTAAGTATTCTCTGATAACATTCTTCTGAAAGGATTGTAATAACAGCTCCAATATCCATAAGTGATTTACAACATTCCTGTTCCACTTGAATATTGATATTAGGCAATTCCGCTGTTTTTTTCTTTCTTTCTTTCTTTCTTTCTTTACTTTTTCTTCGTCAAGAAGTAAATCTTCGTCAGTCACCTGGTCAATTTTATTTATGGTCAGTGTATACGATGGTAATGATTTAGACATTTCCAGCTCCGTTTCGCATCGGCTTTTTTTTATTTTTTATCAATCTCCACTCCTACTTTGGATATGAAATCTACTCCCAAAATGGCATCAAGTTTAACTTGTGCACCACAATGAAGACGTGTTCATAGGCTCGATTGTTAATTTCAAAATAAAGCAAAACTTAATTTTTCTCCTGCTGACTAGTACTCAGTTCCGGATTAATATTCTCGTCATTCCTACTATTGACTGGTCTATGTTTTAGTCTCATATTCTTCAAATACTCTTCACTTTCTCTGTGTCTGTCGGTATTCTGCTCCCTAGTGAACACATCATCGTTTTAACTCTTGTACCTATTATAAACTTGATTATATTTATTTTCACGGTTATTATAATTATTCCCACGATAACTATCGTCATGATGGTAACCGGATCTTCGATTCATTTCCCCATTCCTGTAATTCTGCAGCTGATAAGTTCGTCCCTCCCGAAACCGTGTATAAATCGGTTCATGTCTGCGATTTTTAAAATTATTATTTCTACTATTTCCGAATCCTCATTGTAAGAATTTTCGATCTGCTGAGTCTGGTCGATAACAATAGTGTAGACATCTCTATTTTCTTTCTCGCATTTCTTATTGCTGGGTTGGTTAAAGTACTTGTATAATCTAGTCTACGTAGAAGTTCGTCCATCTTAGACGAGACATTTACTCCGATGAAATGTTGTACCTCCTCACGTCTGCAGGTAGTTGTCTGGAAATTGCTTCTATAAGCTCTCCGTGTGATAAAGGTGGTTGTAGAGATCGTCATTTTGCCAACTAAGTAGTGAATGCGTCAGCATATTTTGTGAGCAGTGAACCCGAGTACTTTTTTCGAATAAACCTCCGCTCTGAGATTTTGCTGTTCTTCAATGGACCAGAATCCTTTTATTACAGCTTCTGTAAAGCCCTCAAAGTCTATGAACGTATATCTGAACGCATAAACCACTGAACAGGTGCCTCATACAAGAATCGTTCTACTAACTTTATCTCCCTCTCTCTCTGGATATTTGATTTTCCAAAAACTATTCTCTCAGATTTCGAACGAATTCTATTGGCGTAATTCCATCTAAATTGTCAGATTTACTCGGTTTAGTTTCGAGATTAAGTATCGCAGTAACATTATGAGTTCGGTTCATAGGCAAACTCACCTTAAAATTTCCTATTTCTTTCTCTATTGCTGGTGTTCCATATTCATTTTGAGCTAATTGTCCTACTGGGGTTGAATTAATTCTTGTGTCTCTTAAATCGTCAATTCTTGCTATTCTTGCTTGGTGCAATTCCGTCTCTTCCTTACCTCTCTCGTCAAGATTCCGTAACATTTCTCTAATATCCATCCTAGCTTCGTTCGTAAGATCGACCTTAATAGCCTCTTAAGTTCTTGGGTCTTCCTAAGTTTAAGTTGTGTAACTTCTGACTAATTTCATCTAACTAGGAAGCTTTTCTCTCCGCATTCAAGTCTAACTTATCGTGATCTATCATAATCACTATAGCTTTATTCTTCTTTCCTTTTTCTGTTCCAAATTCTGATAAGTTGTCAACCTGAGATTTCTGTGCACAATCAATTCTTTTAGTAACATGTCTATTTACTTCCATTTCAGTAGTAGCTTACTTCTTTTCAATTTCAGTTTGCACGTTAAATACACATTAATTATTATTAGTTTTATCCATTCCTGTTTTAACACATGAATATTAGTATTGATAATAAATACCCTCTATATCTATTTCATTGTCTTATTTTAACAACGTGTTATGATCTTGAACCTGGGTTCAGAACAGATGTACATTGCCGTGTTATGTGTTTGTATTGTGTCATTACTAAACTGTAATTGTAGAGCATCTAGATTTTCCCTATTCTCTTTCTTTGTTTGTTCTTATTCTTTCCTAATTTCGTCTTGGAAATTATTGATGCTAGTTTCTAACACATCTAACTCACTCTATTTTTGATTCAGTATCCTGTACCTGGTTTTGGGTTAGATTCAACAATATCTAACTTTTCATGTTCCTGGTTTGTGTTGGTTTCCACAATACATAATCTTTCTTGTGCATCTGAAGAACTATTCTCAATTTTAATAACTCTTCCTTTAAGTGTGATGCTTCACCTAGCATTTTGGTAGTACTGCCTTGTATGTTTACTTATGCTTTCCTTAACTTGTGTTGAACTATTTCGCAATCGTGTGACATTATCTATAACCTTTGTGGTACTACTCTGCAATCTTTTAACATTGTAATTTACAGAAGTAACACGGGGTTGTATTTCCTTAAGAGAATCATGCATTTGGTTTATCTCCTCTTTGATACTTTCTTTAACCTGTTCACAATTTTTCTCGGGCTCCTCCTTCACACTTTTAAAACTCTTTTGAGAATATGTGCGAATACCTTCCATGTCCTTGGTGAGGGATTCCATTTTCCCCTGCACCTCCTAAAACATACAGTGAACATAATTTTAGCTTCAAATATCAGTCTACTTGGTTGCGTCGAGACTCTTAATAATTATTCTAATTATCGTTAAAACACATGACTTTACTCTAACAAGTTACATTTGATTTCATAAAGTGATCAACCGGTTTTACAAAACAAACAGACTTAGATCATAAGTTATATTTCTGCCTCATAACTCATTTTATCTTCCTCAGGTTTATTCTCAGATACCGACACATACTATATGATGGGAACAGCCTAATTTCGACTGTGTTATGGACTACTCTACTGGTAATTACTTAGGGAGAATGAGAAACTTAAGGTTCTCAGGGCGCAATGCGATAGAAAAGGGGTAGCCAAAACCTGACACCGTTATTCAGAACACAATATTGCTATAAGTAGTATAAATCACGACGAATCCTAACTATAAAAGCGAATACGTAAATGAATTTATTTAATCTGAGACGAATACAATTAAGAATAAAACAAACACTCCTGAAAATAAATAAGTAAATAAATAAATAAAAGTCATTTAATAAATGCTGGTATGCCAAAATACCGTAGCCGTGATGGCTATCTAAGAAAAAGAAATTCTCGTTACTCGTCAAAAGTGGGTAGATTATTGGCTGAGGAATAACCTAACCACCAAGGGCAGATGATAAAGAAAAGGAAGTGGGAATAGGAGGAGAGTCCCACAAAAGTTATAAGTTTAACTTTAAATGTACTCAAAGGCGGTTGCCATTGCCAATCCTCTCTCCGATACCTGAAGTGGGTAGGGACCTGGGCAAAGCTAACGGGAAACGCAGCTAGAACTTGGGCGGTTTGCAAGAGAGTGGCTTTAGAGTATTCCCTCTCAAGCATACATCGGCCTACTATGGGGAAGGGTGATGGTCTGGCAAGACAAAGAGTAACAGACTTATTGTATATCTGTTCAAAGGAATCCGTTTTTGAACAAGTAATTCGAAGAATGCCAATAATTTGAATCGGTTTCGATATTTCTAGTTTTCGAAATTGTAGAGTTCCTAAAAAGCGACCAAGTGCTTCCAAGGAGGATGGAGATAAAACAATTATACCTTTGGGATTAATTTTGGTAAGTGCATCAATAGTTGCATTTGGAAAAGGCTAAGCTTTTACCCAGCAAAGAGCCGACCAAAGTTTAGGCAAAGGGAAACACTTATATTTTGAAAAACCAACCATAAGTTTTGGAGAGGATCTCCACAAGCAGGAAGCTGGCGTAGCGAGCTATGCTTGCTTTACTGGCCAGTTATAATTAGCTATTAAAGCTAAGAGAGACTTTACCTAGTTGTCCACTAAGAGTTCTTGCTCAAATGCAACAAGTGGTGAAAATCCTATCAAGAGATTCAATTGCATTAAGTGGGAAGAGTCAAGGAAGACAGGATCTTGCCTAACTGTTATACTAGAAAAATGAAAAAGCGAAAAGGAACTCTTTAATTTATTTAACAATGCAAAAGAGTGTAATGAATTTAACAAATATATAATTTCAATTTTGTAACAAATGGGGTCACAGACCTCCGAAAAACATCTAAAGCTTGCGCCAGGCAATTAACAATTCTTTTGGTTTCAAACCTTTATATGTTTTAAAATCTTCGCAAGATTTTGAAATGGCGAAGATAAGATGAACAATTTAAAGACACTTAAAGTGATTAAAGTTAGACAATAAATTAAGTACAAGGTGGGTACTTTTAAGAAATTCTAGGTAAATATCTTAGAAAGAGTAACAATTTCGAAAAAATAACAATAACAAAAACAGGAAGAATTAAATAGAAGTTCCTGTAACTTCTTATATTGAAGCTGAATTACTTTTTTAGTAGTTATACAAATAGGGCAGGTCACTTACAGTGAAACCTGAAGAGAAAGTCGAAAGGAAGTTTCTAGACCTCCTATGTTTAAGTAGGAATCACGAGACAAATGGGGCAAGTTTCCTTTTCGTGAAACCTAGAAATAACTCACTTATGAGTTGAAAAATTTGTATTCCCTGATTAGAAGGGAGAAACAATGTAAGTTAAAGCGTGTACTGGACACGAAGTTTTACAGACTTTAATTAATGATATATAAGCAAAATGGGAGGGCACGTCTTTAGAGTGACACCTCATTGAAAAAGACCTTAAGTAACAATTTTATTATTATGGTTTGTTAGTAAGTGGTTTGGGAAAGATCAACTGGGATTGAGGATATATGTTCATGGCCGTATTTATAATAATCGGACGAGCGTGACGCGGAAGAAATATTGAATAAACACTGTTTTTCACTATAGTCTGTTGAAATGGATGAATAGTCCACTGTAGTAGCACAAAAGTTTATGGCAAAGAAAGTTATATGCAATGATGGAAAATAACTAGTTACACTGGATAGGCGAGAGTCTATTGCTTGAGAAGGTTGTAGATTATCATTAAATACGCCAGAGAAAATTCCAACGGAGGAAGAAAAATTAGCTATTGAGCAGTAATTCATAAGGAAGATTCCTTAGTTTGAAATAGTATTCCCACGTGTGAGTGGAAAATACATGACGGTACGACTTGTAGATAGAGTGCAGATTCTGGATGGTTCCAGAGCAATCCTAACTGAAGAATAGGGCCAAAGTTATTCCAGCGGTTGAACGAGCTAAGGATTTTATAAACAGCGGGTATTCAATAGTATCCCACGTTGTGAGAAGATCTCTCATAAGAAATGCTGCTTTTTACTAAGATTGGCTTAGACAGACCAAAGCCCAACATAGAAAATCCCACGAAGGATGATTATTGCCCCAAATATAGTAATCTCACACTGCCTATAAAATGATCATTAAAAGCATGTGGTTGTTAAAAGACGATGAGAATGAGGTTAAAACCTGAAGTCGGTACTTATCTTTGCTTCATGGCGAAGGTGAAGTTCCCTTTGACGGTTGAGATTAGAGTTCCAACATGGCGTGGAATTAAAAGAATGCCTCTTTAGTTGAGGAGACTAGCTCTAGTTGAGCTCTGACTGACTAAGTCGACTGCCGACGTACAAGTGAGACACGCTCAGCGAAGCACAGAGGGACCAGGGAAGGGAAAAGAGTGGGGGTAGGAGACAAAAGGAAAACATATAAGCATAACCAACATTGAAAAGTCAATTTCTCTTGATGAAATGGTCTTCAAAGGGTTGATAGTAGGCGACACTAGAGCAGCCTGGTGGGTGAAGAAGTAGACGAAGTTCTCTTGATCACGGAGATGATAACTGGCGATGGCGACGAGATCTGGTGGCCAGATTGATAAGGAAGTCCTCTTGTATAGGGAAGAATTGAGGAACTTCAGAGATTCGCTGCTAGATGACGCTAGGTGGGTCATGGAAGATATATATCTAGAACAGACTCACAAGTAACATAAGAGACGTGACCAACAAGGAGAAATTAGAAGATCACTGTTGGTGTTTGAGAAAAAGGAAGGAATGGACAAGCTAAGAGCAGTAAAAGTATACTCTATCTTACCGTGTATTCCAAGAATACACCAAAAGGTACTTGTTACTCTCAAACATTGCTTCTGGCAATTAAATGAAACAATCACTAGCAGTAACAGCTATGTCGGAATTAAAAGAAAAAAAAGGATATCACTAAAATTAATAAAAATAGACGAAAATACGGTCTATTTAACTATCTATACGTGGGTTATGTTATAGTTTACCTTTTCATATTTTCAATTACCTTTCCGTTTTACAGGTTGTTGAACACAATTTGCAAAAGTATTAAACAAGCAACTTCCGTTTTCCCGTTGCTACATGGGCTACTATACACGATTCATTTACAAGACGCTTGTACAATGGGGTAAGTCTTTTGCCCAATCAGAGTCATCAGTTCAGGCTTCCCAGTAGGAATTGTAGATTGTCAGGATTTTTTTATTGTTACATGTCCCTTATTTGGAAATAATTTCAAAAACGATGGGCCCATGATTCGAATTTTTGTACAAAGTTAAATTCATTAAGTATTTTATGTCCATTTGTTTTAATCATTAAGACTATGTAAAAAAAAATATCAAATTTTTATTGAGAGGTCAAACCATAGACTGTTTTATGAGAATTATTAGTGTGTTTGACTGAAGAAGGCTCTTAGAGCGATATAAAAAATTGTATTGATAAGTGGATATTTGTGTAATATATCTATACAATATACTATACGCTCATATGTAGATTGTCTAACATATTGATAAATGGTTAATCAAATTCTCAAATCTCTATCCTCACAAATGTTGAAATTATACACTTCATAAGCATTCTATTGGCAAGATATTATTTCAGCGCAGTGAATTCATTGTGTTTTATATTTCTAAATTACTGGTGACGTATTGAAATATTAAATTGTTCCATCATTACTACTGGATTCCAGCAACATGTTTCATAGTCTTCCCAAATGTTGCTACCGTACTGAACCAATACTTTTTATGTATCATTAACATTTGTAGACCACAATGAGGCGTGTGTTCATTATAATAAATTGTCTCGTCTTGATGAAAATCCACAACCTGCTTCCAGTCGACCGACCGGGCCAGGGAATGGAATGTATGAAGCCCCATCTAGCGGCGAGGACATGAACTGTGCCGGCTGCCGAAGCATGTCGCACTCCCCTGGGGCAATGATTAAATGAATGACAGATGAAATGAAATGATAGTGGAGAGTGTTGCTGGAATGAAATGTGACAGGGAAAACCGCGGTACCCGGGGAAAAACCTGTCTGCCTCCGCTATGTCCAGCACAAATCTTACATGGATTGACCGGGATTTGAACCACGGACCCAACGGTGAGAGGCTGGCGTGCTGCCGCCTAAGCCACGGAGGCGTCTCGTCTTGATAGTGTTCCTAATTTATGTGACATATTACATCATTTTGTGTTAGTTTAGGTGTTCAATTTTTCAATATATCTTTACGGTGCACCATATAAAAGTTAGTGATAAGGGACGTTTAGTGTTACGCTAAACAATTATCTTATGTCGTATTCATTCACATTGGCTGATGAAGGGGCCATAACTAATAATTAGGTCTCGAAACATGTCTTACCAATGACCTCACAGTGTTCATATTTAATAAAAAGTATTGATCAGGCGGAACTATTAACCTGTTTATTACTCAAAATCTACCTTGCCACATGTTTTGAACATGGAGTCCTGTATCATTCTCCAAGCAGTTGTGCTCTTCCTCTGCATTGTTTGTTTCTTCATTGGTATGGTTTGTGACGATGTCAAGGTTCCATTTGTGGGTGCCGTCGTTCTTCCACTCCTCTCCGTAGACATGTTACAGCAGTTCTTGTTTGTCGGATATAGGTTGTGAATAATGTCAAAGTGTTCTTGTACGACTGTGACAGATTTTCTATCTGCAGACTAACCTTACTTCTGAAGGATTTGCCATGTTTCCGTCTCAGACTCAAAGATAAATTTCAGAAAGACTTAATCTTGCATTTTTTCTTTTGCATGATCACTTATTTTTATAAGAATTATTATTTTGCAATGAAGCCTCCGTGGCTTAGGCGGCAGCACGCCGGCCTCTCACCTCTGGGTCCGTGGTTCAAATCCCGGTCACTCCATGTGAGATCTGTGCTGGACAAAACGGAGGCAGACAGGTTTTTCTCCGGGTACTCCGGTTTTCCCTGTCAAAATCTCATTCCAGTAACACTCTCCACTGTCATTTCATTTCATCTGTCATTCATTTAATCATTGCCCCAGAGGAGTGCGTCAGGCCTCGGCAGCCGGCACAGTCCATATCCTCGCCGCTATATGGGGGCTTCATTCATTCCATTCCTGACCCGTTCGGAGACTGGAAGCAGGCTGTGGATTTTCATTTTTCATTATTTTGCAATCTGAAAGACCCCCTAGATGTCAGAAGCAGTCTTGTTTTTCCGATGGAAGGCCATTGGTGTCATGGAGTTTCCGGTCTTTCCCAAACAGTTTATGACTCCCGCTGTTTTATAAACATCAATGCAATTGGATTTATAGGGAGCGTGATGGCGCAGTGGCTTATCTGCACGTCTCTAATCTGGACGGCCGGAATCGGCTTTATGAATAATGGTTGGTTGATTCATCAGTGGCTTATCAGCCTGACCAAACACCCGACCAGCATGTTAAAAGCTGCGGCCTCGTACGGGGAACTTTATGTGAAACGTGTTCACTTTAGAATTTGTTTTCTGCAAAAAAGATACATAAACGTACGCAAAATAAAATTTGTACATCCATTAGAAGATGTTCCGCAGACGTTTAGTGATAATTGATGAAGATTTATTCCACAATTAAATTTTGGTGATATGCAATTATAAAAGCTGCATGTATTTGAAGGTATTTCCACAAGAATGCGATGTGTAAATTACGCAAGCGTCGTAATAACTACAATGTGAAGATTAATGCCAAGTAATGGAGAAAGTGATGCCTATATGTTTGAGGAAGGTTTAGGTTAAGTTAAGATTGTTGTAAAAACAACTGATTATATTGATAACCGATGTATATTAAAGTGTACTAGAAAGTAAATTTAATTTGCAAGAATTAATCTTATTGAATAATTTTTGTGCTGCATTTTATTTTGTAATTGAAACATTTTTAAAGTTTTTTCGTAATTTTCATGTTTGTTTGTTTCTTTGTTTAAATTTTTCTAATGAAAACTGAACGCAATTTGGTGGTGGGTTGTAAATGTGAGCGATTTTCTAAGTTTGATTGTGAGCAATAAATTATAGTAAGATTTCAAATAACTCCCTATGTATATTATAATGAAGGACCGTTATCACTTTAAGGAAATTGCGTTAATTGGGTGTTAATTACGTCTTTGCAATAGCCGCCTGTTGGGCGCACTTCGCCGGAAATTGGGAGTCGCAGAAGTACGCCCGACGGAGGGGAAAAACCTTCCCATTCAATGAAAGTAGGCCACTATGAAGAAACATTTAATTTTGAGCAATACATAAATTATTTATAATGTTGAATTTTAGGCTTATGCCGTGTATTATTATATTAAAATTCGACGCGTTTCGAAAGAAACCATGTCTCTTCTCGTCAGGAATAATCTGAAATACCACAAAAGATTGCTACGAGGGAGGGAGCACCCAGCAGCCAAGTCACGCTCCGTAGTCACCCGCAGTGAACTCCTGAAACCTCATCTGAGAGGTATGTCCAACACCTTAACTGGGCATTACCGGGTCACTAGATCAGCACGCAGAATCATCACGGCGCCTATCAAGAAGAATGCTGAGACCACGACGACCACAACGGCATCCACGGGCACTACCACGACGAGCACAGCAACCACCAGAGGGAGCACGGTTAGCAGATCGGGGTCGGAAGTCTCCGACGTATCCAACGCTTCCACCGTCGCCATCATGACAGCGGAGGATGTGAATGACATCAAGACAGCGCTCGCAGAAATTCGCACAAGGCTGAATTTTTTAGAGGTTGGCCAAAAAAAACTCGACACAGGGGAGCAGGAGGACGACGAAGTTCAGCCGAAAGAGGTGCAGTCGCCCAACCCGTGGCGGATCCTGCACCCAATGACCATGAGCAAGGGGCTTGACTTACCACCAGCACAGCGAGTCTAAAACTTGGCACAAGGTCTCAAACAGATACTTCAGACCATTCCCACCGGACGAGACCACCACGACGCAGCCACAACATTGTCTCTCCCGTCGCTGTGGCCGTCCATGGTCGCTGTGGCCTTCAACAGCGCCAACCTGCTATCAATAGCCTTAACGAGAGGATGGGGCCAAGCACTTCAGCTAGATGAAGCCACCGGGGACGAGCTCATCACCCTTCCCGATGGCTTCCATCTACAGCCAACTCTCCGTCCGGTAGCGGTCTCCCGCGGAAGAGGAGGAAGAGAATGTGGACCTCGCGGGGCGGCGAGGGGTCGGACAGCGGCAACACCGGCACCGACCTAGTAACTGGAGAGGAGAACGCGGCCCGGGTTTCTTTCTCTGCCTAACCCGGTGCCCGTTCGAGAAGACGCTGAGGAGGGACCATCGAATCCTTCCAAGAGACGTAAGAAGACGAAATCGGCCAAAAGGAATGCACCTCCGAGCACTTCGCGACCGGAACCCACAATGCCTCGGAAAGCTACTTCGCGCCGGGGCCGGACAGTGAAAGGCAGTCCCATGGGGAAATTACTGCGACCACCGGCAAGGTGGACAGCCGAGTCTAATGACTCAGAATAACTATTCTTGTGAACTTTAGTGAGTGAAGGTGAAGGGCATGTATGTGTATTGATTGAAGGGTTACTTGTATATATATGTATAAATTTTTACAGCAATAAAGCTTCGGCTTTGGGCCAGCTCCTTCTCTCGACGAAGGCTGCGCCCGCGTTGCACCCTGTACACGCCTCTCGACTTTTTGTATTTAAGGCGGAGCTGGGGGTAGCGCGGTGTCACTGTAGTGTCGAGGGAGGTAGCACCCAGCAAGGATTTAATTTCCACGGTTCTGAAACCAACAAATAATAATAGGACGTCAGTTGAGAAAAAAGAAGTAAGAGGAACTGCTTATCTACCGTACATACATAACACGACGGATCGTATTGCTGAAATCCTACGTCGGTATAACAGAACTTCTGTTAAGATTAGGCAACTCCTGCGACCAACTAAGGACAGTTTGCCTAAATTGCAACAACCGGATATCTACAGAGTTCCCTCTACTTGTGGCAAGGTTAACAACGGGCAGACTTCGACAACAATATGCACTCGCATTAAGGAACATAATAGAAGTATCAGGCTCCTTCAACCTGCTACATCAGCTGTTGCTCATCATGCTTTAACACCTGGCCATGATGTCATGTTCCAAGGAGTGGATGTTCTTGCCCGTATAAAGCAATATCGTCCAAGAATCATCAGGGAGGTGATTGAAATACGTTAACACCCAGATAATTTCAACCGTGACACCGGCTACAATCTCAGTGAATCCTGGCTACCTATTATCAGAACCCAGAGAAAGTAATACACTGCTGCTTTTCGTTGTCCCTACATGCGGCTGTAATTGCGTACATCTTTGGGCAACTTTTATATGTTCTTTGTTGCTTTCTCTTAGCAATCTTTTGTCGTATTTCAGATTATTCCTGACGAAGAAAGACATGGTTTCTTTCGAAACGCGTCGAATTTTAATATAATAATAAACGACACAAGCCCAAAATTCAACATTATGAATAGTATAACGGTACCGTGAAAGTCTAAATTATAATAATACATAAATTGCCTGCCTTCATTGCGATGGAGATATCAGTAAATTAAATTAATTGCATTTTTCACAACTAAAAAACAAAGTAAATTTGCTTACTCTTAAATCGAATTGAGTGACGGCTATGATAGGTTATGAATCTTAAAACGTACTCGTATACTGAATGCCGATTCAAATACATTACATGAATTTAGCTACCAGACAAAATGTATTAAAAAGTGAGACTTCAATTTACCCAACTGATTTTAGTGAATTATGCTTCACATGAAAGCGCGTGAGTTGTTCTGGTCAACAGGCGAGAATTCTTTCCCATCTTACTGATTAAGTAATTCTCAAGAATTACAGCATTTGCCTGATGTGGATTAAATAGAATATATTTCTAGATACTCTCAAAAGAACCCTGTTTTGAATGCAGTAGGTAAACGTCAAGGATAAACATGAGCCTCATCAAACCAAACTTAGGAGCAAATTCTGTTCCATATATTTTAAATATAGCCTTTTCCCAGTAAGAATTAACATATAACTCAAAAAATATACATTATGAATGGATCGAGATTGACATACCCACTATGAATTTCAATGTGCTTCATAAATATCCCGCTTTCTAACAAAATTACATGAGCTAAATAAATTATTATATTATTATTAATATCATGTAATGTTTCTTCAGGATTAGAGAATAACCCACCTCATTTGGGTACAATCGTGTTGACCAACTGAAAAGGACCAAACTTTTGTTACGTGAATCTGCTCAAGTCCGCAATAAAAATGATTTGAATTCAACATGCATTATCCAATAATTACTTCACTAATGTACTGCATGAATATAATGCTCTGCTATGAATTAAAAGTGCGTGATCATCTCCGGATGTAAAGCAGAGGTATGGATTCTAGCCACTATGAAATCACTCGTGTCGGTTGGGTATAATTCTTGGCTCGAATGTCCTTCATAAATAGAACTTCTGGCCACCATCAATTAAAACGTGTGACTCGAAATCTCTCTCTGTACTTTTTATCGGAAGTACATGATAAATTTACATTTGCCAATATGAATGACAGTGATTTTTCAAAGCTCCCCACTCGTAAAATTTTACTCCGTGCTAACTTTATGAATATAGATTTTGTCAGAATGATTTACATGAGACTTCAATTACCCCTGTGATGATTGCACCACATGTAATACTCAAATATGCCATCAGGGGACTAAGTAAAATTTGACTCTTAAAATATATTCTTTGTGTACATATAGTTGCGCATATACCACATGCGGCTGACGCTAGAGCAATATGAATGAGCATGTAAGTAATGATCATTTATGAGTTAATTATAATGAGCATGAAGAAGATGCTATTAGCCACGATAAATCATCCTGTATGTTTTAAATTACCGGTCGTATTATTGCCTAAACCGCTTCTGTTTATCAAGGAATTCTTTTTAAATAGATTCGGCATGTACTATATGAATGTGGCATCAGGGCTTTAGGCCACTGTGAAATAAGAGGGGTCTCTTCAAAATATACCCCACCCCCTCCTATTCTTCGCATGTATTACGTGATTAGGCTCAAAACCACTATGAATAAACGTGTTTTCCTTCACACTGTCGTTCAAAGTGAACAGAAATGTTGCATTAGAGCACTATGGATCAACAAATGTTTCTTCAAATGACTTTTCTACATAAAGTTTACTACACATATCGCCCGAATATGGCCTTAGACCACTATCAATTTACATGTGATTCTTCAAAGTAGTTTTTTATGCAAAGTTAGCTCCGCATGTACCACAGGTATGTGCTATTAGACCATTATGCACGTGCATGTGTGATTTTCTATTAATAGAAAAGTTTTCTTCGAACATACATGAATATGGCTTTATACCACTATGAATCAACATGTGGTTCTTCAAGGAACTTTTTGAGAAAACTTCTATCCACATGTATACAGAAATGTACTTTTACACCACTATGCAACACCATATGTGAACTTGAATACGTTCCTTGAGTACACTTCACTCCGCACGGAGTACATGAATGTGGGTTTAGACCAGAATGGATCAAGGCGGGTGTCTTCAAAATAATGAGAATGCTGTTTAAAGTACGCTCCGCAAACACTACATATCTGTGACCTTACGCCACTATGAATCAACATATGTTTCTTCAAGTAAGCTTTCCGAGCAAACATTGCAACGGATGTACCACAGGAATATGGCGTTAAACCTCTCTGAACTATGATATGTTTTTTTTATCAAATTATCTCTCTGTTTAAAGGTTGCTTCGCAAGACTCGCATATATACGGTATCTTATGGCTTTGAGTCGAAATTTGTAACTTCATGTCACCTTATTGATTGAGTGAGACACTGAATGTATCGCTTGTTGGTGTGTTCTCCGATCTGTGGGAGATGGTTTGTTTCTTTGGAGAAATTCTAGTGATAGTACCAGAAAAATAGTCACTGTTAATCTCAAAAATCACATAGCGCTTACAATTTCGGATACGTATACCATAATCATGTGAATCTTCAACATTCTATAAGTATATAGTTCCATTTCACACTGATTTGTGGACATAGATTTAAATGCCTAAATGTACTGCATATGATGATGATCGCAAACTAGTCAATCAAATTAGCATCCTAACCTCATGTGATTTGCTTCACGGTTACGTAAAGAAAATCCATTACAAATTGGGTTCAATCGGGTTGACCGACTGAAAAACATTTAATGTTGCTACGTTAGATGATCAAGGGAAACGGAATATTACCTCTCCGATCGAAAAATCTTACTAGTGAAAAGTGAACTAGTGCATAATCAGCATTTGAATTACAATGCAAGCCTTCCTCAAAATCGCTGATTTGAGCTCGTTTTTACGCTTCAATCTTGTGGTTTTCGTTCAGTACATACATTACTGTTCTATAAGTCTAAGATTTTGGATCAACAGTTCTTTTGGATGAACTTGATAATCCTGCTATAGCAGGAATAAAGCGAATGTGCATGAAGAAATGTTAATAACAACCACCTACTTCCTGAGTAATAAATGGGTGCTGCTTTATATCTTAAGTACGAGCATCAAAACTAGCTCGAGATTTTAGCTCTCCCGGCTGTGGTTTCACTGCATCAGTAGCTGAAGCTCTGTCTCGACTGCTGTGGTTGTCGCCAACTTCCCGAATTTAAAAACTGACTTCAAAGGTAGGGTTTGACCAACCAGCAGAGTCAATTTCAAAACTCGTCGCAAACTCAGTCCGCTGATGAGCGAGGGAGATGTATTTATTTAATTCATTAGCGTATGGCTTTTAGAGCCGGGATTGTCCGAGGGCATGTTTGACTCGCCAGAGTTTGTAGCTGCTTCAATGCGGACACTCATTGGGTGAGCTACAAGTACCGTCGCGTGTGGATGAGATAAATTGAATGATGATGAATGAGCAATGTCAATTTCAAGTAGTTCCAACTTCGGCTACGAATTGCCAATATCACCAGGTGCGAACGTTGGTACTTGATAGAGCATCTCTAACGAAATATAACCTATACATTTTAATACACACTACTAATAGTAGTGGTTGGCTCGTTTACATGCCATAAATCAAAGACATGGGCCTGCTGGCATTACTTCCCCTACAAAGGATGACATGAAAAAGGATTTTAAGGCTCTTAAAAATCCGATTACTTCGGCCGGGGTTTAAACCAACGATCTTGGGCATAGCAGTTGAGCATGCTACTGACTACGCCACCGAAACGAGGGAGAGAGGCACAGCGACGTGAACAGCAAACCCAGCCCGTAGTTTGTTAGAATCAGCAGACTTAATATGACAGAAAATTTGCATTGTTACCTGGAATATTATTGTAGACATAGCGAGAAACGTGGTAAGGTAGTCAGCATTATTTCAAGGTGTGGTCAGAAACATCTCTCCTTAAAGGCAACACAATAATTTTCAGTGCGGCTCCATAAGCTGTTCTTTTTACAAAAAAAAAAATCACGGCTGTTTAACTGATGAAAACCATACTTTAAAAGGTGGTGTCTTATTGAAACTTCTCAGTCAGTCATGAAACGTCCTGTACGTGATTGTACATTTTGGGTTAAAAGGGATCGGGGGTGCAGCACTTCCTACAGGAAAATGTGCATAGTTTCTGGTTTCGTGATAAGCGCGAAAAGACTGTGGTTGTTTTTTAAAAAGTATGTAGTTGCACGTTAACTACGGTGTTACGTGGATCTAAAGGGGATGCCAAAACGTCTCCCCCCGGAAAATCTGTTTATCCTCAGTAATACAAGTGCAAATTCCTGTCTTAAAGGCCGTAGAGAAAACTCACAGCCAACATGCTGGTAAAATATTTTCGACTTAGAGCTCACAAAATATATATTCGCCGTCAACAAGACATGTAACTTGTGAAGTAATAAAGAGCGTACTGTACCCGTATCCGGAGATCTCTGCCAGAATCCGAAGAGTAAGAAAAAACCAGGATCTTAGCAACTAGTAGTACCCGGCTAAAAGACCACGAAGAACTACTGGCAAACACATCACGAAGGGTATCGTTATTCTAAATTGTGCTACAGAACTAACTGGAGGTTCGGTAACGAAATCAAATAAAAAACTGGAGAGTGAGAAACCATTTCAAACACTCGAGGATTGGATAAATTGTGGGCCCTTGAGTCCTATCTCCCCTATAGCACAATATTTCTGTAAATAATTGCAAATAAAAATATCATTTTTTTATAAAACGACAGTAACACGCAACTACGAGCCTGCATAAATTTCTTTCATCGAAACGTACGACGATATAAAAGAGGCTAAATTACTTTACAGTAATCGCTTAGAAAATAGCAACATTAAAGTAACTTGCCAATTACAGCAATAATGATTAACCTAAAAAAAATTATACTTGAATCGAACTACTCCCTAATTTAAGGAGTAAAAGAAAAATATTGAAATGTTACCTAATTCAAATAAAATTAACGATGGCCTTTCGCTAGTACATGACTCCACTGAACTCTATACAAGAACTACTTAAATATTGTTAACCCTATTCCAAAAAAACTCGTAAATATTCAAACTAATATCAAAATCAATAAAAATAATTATTACATTTCTTGCAAAATATTAACAATCTATTTACAATTCCCCCCATTATTTTAAAATTATACCAAAATCTTTGAATCTTGCTACCGAACTTTAGTCTATATCATTGTTATTGTCACAGATCGGTATTAATAACTTTTGCAATTAAGCCTAGATTACTATTGTGTCCACCATAACTTTTTTCTCCAAAATAGAAACACTAATATCATTAACTTAACTATGTTTAATACATTATCAAATTGTCTTTGCTTCGAGTACGATCTCTCTCCATAAACCATTAAAATGAAGATTTGAGAAAAAACCAATTATATGATATAAACAGCTGATCGTGATAGTCACCCAAACTATCATTCCATAATAAAGATCAATTTTTCTATAACGTATATTTTACATTGAATATAACGCACACACGTCGACGATTATAGACTGCATATAATCAACACCTATTTATTACCCATATATCGTGGAACAGTGTCAAATACGCACATTGCCACTACCACTCAACACAAAAAATTAGTGGTGTTTGAAGCCATATTTTCAGTGTTGCCTTAGTAAACAAGAGTTTAGTGCTTTTCAGTCGGTCAACACGAATGTACCCAAAAGAGATGGGTTGTGCCCTAATCCTGAAATAAATTACATGAGATTAATAAGACACTAGGATGACCAGTTTCGATCGTCAAGCGATCATCATCAGATCCATTACACTTAGGCTATAAAATCTATGTTTGAAATACAGGTGAAAATATTTAAAAAATGTACAATTATTTAGTTGCAGTATTGGTACTGCAACTGTCAGTGTATGCTAAATGCAGTATATATGATATTAGGTGAAATGCTAAATGGTGATAGCTATCCGGAGTTTGTACTTTGGAGAGATTTTATGGTTGTAAACTATGGTTAAACTATAAAATTGTAGGCTAACTACTTATCTGATTGTCTTCCTTACTACAGCTACTCGCAGTTTTCGTGCTCACTGGAACTCACTGTGCGGTCGACTGCGGTGGTTATCTTAACGACTGGTTTTTCCCTGCCTTCTCCCCCCTGCCCATACGTGCTGTGGGGAGTGATAGCGATGTGTTTATGTGAGGTGTTGCCAACCTAGATAAGATGTATGTTATTGAATGAGGTGGGTCTACAACTATTAAAGACCGTGGATTAGCCCTCGCCATGCGTGGACCATAAGCCATTCGAACTAAGCGTTGACGGTCTTATGAGGACGTCCCGGCACCCTTAATACTGCCGCGAATATGGGCCTTGGTTTAATGCAGAAGAAAAGTACATCGGACACCTGATCCAGATAACATTTACCTATTGAAACCCCCCAAATTCCCCCCCCCCCCCTTTTTATCTAGCTTGGCTGTGTCACTAAATTGTGTCTTGTTTCCGACAGGGTGTGTTTTTTAATAGCGTGAAGAGGGGCGAGCTATCCATGAACGTGTGCTCATTTAGATTGTTGGGATTGTTTCGTTTGGCTAGGTGTATCTGGATTGCTTCCTTTATGTCAAGAGCTCTGCCTTTCGATTCGTGATGGATTATTTTAAGGTCCGACTCTATGTTGGTAAAGCTGTGCCCCGCGTCACACATATGTTCGCACACGGCTGAATGTGTTCCGTATCTTATCGCATTCCTATGTTCATTATAACGTGTGTCTACTCGTCTTCCACTCTGCCCGATGTAATTAGCTTGACAACCGGTGTCTTGGCACGTTATAGAATATACCCCTGACCTTGAATATGGGTTACGTTTATTTAGATTACTATTTAGGAGCTGCCTAGCGGTTGTGTTTTTCGTCATGAACGCTATCTTTATGCCTTGCTTTTTGAATAGGTTAGTGATTTTATATGTATTCGCATTCACATAGTTGAAACGCGCAATTTTTTTCTCATTACTGTCCGGTTTGGGAATCGTTTTATCTTTATTTTTATGTTTGGCTATAATTTGGTTTATTTTGCTATTTGCTTAATAGTTCTTATTTCCTTATTATAGTTGTCTTTTGACATGGGTATGTTTAAAGCCCTGTGCACCATTGAATTGAAACCCGCTAGTTTGTGCGTACTGGGGTGATTAGACTGATTGTCGATTGCATGCGAGGTTTGTGTTGCTTTCCGGAATATGGAATATGAAAGGTCGTTGTCTTTACGTTCAATAGTTATATCGAGATAATTTATTTTTCGGTCTATTTCGGATTCCTTAGTGAATTTGATAGAGTGGTGTAGGCTATTAATGGATTCGAGAATTGTTTCTTCGCTTGTTAGTTCAGTATCGTAGATGCAAATTACATCATCTACGTATCTTTTCCATATTACTATTCCCTTTGTTGAAGTATTTTCTAAGAACGCATTTTCTAGTGCATTAATGAAGTTGTCAGCGATTAACCCACTTAGTGGCGATCCCATTGCTAGGCCTTCTCTCTGTGTGTATATTTTATTGTCGAATTGAAACACGTTTTGGGTGAGAACGACCCTCAGTAATCTCACAATCTCTTCAGTTCCTTTTACTGAATTGTTGGATTTTAAGTTGTTTTCGATAGTGTTGATTGCTTCAATAATCGGAATATTGGTGTACATGTTAGTTACATCGAAGGATACTAGCCTGAAGCTAGGTTTCATTTGTAGGGTGTTCAATGCTGTTACTAGTTCTGTTGTGTTCTTTACAGTGTTGTTTTTGTCGTTGGAAAGACGGCATTTTAAGATTTTTAGTAACTCTTTGCTGATTTTGTAATTAGGGGCATTCCTACAATCGACTATTGGTCTCATTGGGCATTCCTTTTTGTGTATTTTTGGTTGTCCCCTCAATGACGGTATTTTCGGGTTCATGTTGATTAGTTTTATAGCCTAAGTGTAATGGATCTGATGATGATCGCTTGACGATCGAAACTGGTCATCCTAGTGTTTTATTAATCTCATGTAATTTATTTCAGGATTAGGGCATAACCCATCTCTTTTGGGTACATTCGTGTTGACCGACTGAAAAGCACTAAACTCTTGTTGACAACAAATTAGTGAGTTACCAAGCTGGAATATCATTCCTGAGCCTATTAATAATTCTCACAATAAGCACATTGCCACTACCATTCAACACAACAAACTTATGTGTTACCAAGCTGGAATAGCATTCCTCAGCCTATTCTTCTTCTGCGCGAATGGGTCTCCTATGAACACGCGGAATCATCACTTCTTGGCCTTGATGTTTGCCCAATAAATCTTCATGCGCAACGATTGAGCTAGTCTTCGTTGCTGCGACCAGACGTGTCTGGTAGGTCTTCTCTCTTCTGCCTCAAAACCCCGTGTATGAGTAATTTTCCTAATTTCCTCTCGATCCTTGAGATTGGGAAAACCTAATTCAGCCAAGTCCTTTTCCGCCTATTTATACCAATTGGACATTGTTGCCTTTTTCTGCCAAAACGTCTAGATTTTATTTGTTAACCTAGTTGGGTCCATTCTGTCCAAATTTCCCATTAATTGGATCCTTCTCATACGGATTGTGTCTGTGATTTTATTAATTTTAAAATAGATGTCAGCATTAGGTTTCGGAAGGTGAATTCCATCTTTAATTCTTGGTCCCAAAATTTTTCGCATGATTTTGCGTTCCTTAATCTCCAATTGATTTCTCAATGTGTTATGTTGTAGATTATCTGTCTCGGCTGCATAAAGGGCTGCAGGCAAGTCTACTGTTTTATAATGTTGAATTTTACAATTCCAAGAGAGGCATTTTTGTTATAAACTTGTTTGGCAAATGGAAAGCAGTTTCCATTTTCTGTAGTCTTGCTTCTATAGCTTTTCTTTCGTTGCCAGTTTCATTGATCCATTCACCTAAATACTTGAAGTCCTTCACTCGGGAGACCTGACAGTTACCGATGCGGAGTGTATTCGGAGCAGTTTTAATATCCGTCATAAATTTTGTTTTGTCAAAATAAATCCGTAAGCCGATTTTTGCTGCTTGTTCTTGGAGTAATTCAAGTTGTTTCTGGGCATCAGAAATGCTTGGAGCAATTAACGCCATGTCATCCGCAAATGCCAAACAGTCTAGTGTTATCCCTTTGAGTTTTGGTCCTAGTCTATGGGATGGTGCACCAGCTCGTCTCCATTCTCGGACAGCTTTTTCGAGCGCACAGTGAAACAACAATGGAGATAATCCATCTCCTTGACGCACTCCTGTATCAATTGAAATTTCTGCGCTCAGTCCTCCCATAAATTTAACCTTTGAACATGTATTCAAGAGTGTATCTTTGACGATTGATGTTGTCGTGCGATCTAATCCAAATTCTGTGAGTACAGCAACAAGGGATTCACAGTCAATGCTGTCATAAGCCTTTGCAAAGTCAACAAAAGTAATGACATAATTTTTGTTTGACATTTTACGGAAGTAAGACATTGAGTTTTTCAAATTGATAATTTGCTCTGTACACGATCGGCCTTTCCGGAACCCACCTTGGTATTCACCAATCTGCGGATCCAGTTCAAGATAGGCACGGTTCAAAAGGGCTTTGGACAAAATTTTGTAAGTTACCGAGATTAATGAGATCCCTCGGTATTTGCTTGGGTCCGTTTTGCTACCTTTCTTGTATATTGGATGGATGATCGCCATCTTCCAATCTGGAGGAATTTTTTCTGTTTGCCAGATTTCATCAATAATTTCTTTGAGTTTGATGATGAGGTTTTCACCTACATTTTTCCATAGTTCTGCAACGATCTGGTCCTCTCCCGACGCTTTGTTGTTTTTCATGGATTGGATTATTTCACGAATTTCCTAATCCTGAAAAAAAAAACATGAGATTAATAAATACACTTGGATGACCAGTTTCGATCGTCAAGCGATCTCCTTAGGAGAAACAAACAACATGGGTAGGTAATTTGTGCATAAGGGTTTAAGTGTCAGAATCCGGGAAAGAAGATGCCAATTAAGGGATAACGTTTTAAGGTGGTATTTATGTGGTGCTAAGGGAGTTGTAAGTTGCAACAAACATCAACAGTGCACGGCATCTTCATAGCTGTTTAGTGAGAATAAATGGCTCAAAACGCAATGATTGGTTTTATCCGACTTGACTGCAGATTCACTTGCCACGTGGTTTAAAATACTTCTCTAAGAGATGAAAACACGCTGGCACGGAGGGACACGTTTAGCTGAGTGGAAGAGTTTGTCAAAATCCATCCAGTTTATATAAGAAAGGGATGTGAGTGTGTGTTGATAATTTTATGTGATGTTTATTTTTTAAGGTAACTTCACATTTGGTTATTGATGGAATATGTATTTAATAAGGTTTGAAAATTGTCACCAATGCATACGAAAGAAAAATAAAAACTGATATGTCCTCCATTGTGTTAGAAATGCATGCATAATCCTTCAATAATTAACCTTTAATCATGTAGGCCTAGGCCTATCGTAGGCCTATGCGTCGTGTTTTTCGGCTGCGTCGCCTGCAATATTGTCACCGTGTCTTTGATATACCTCGATGCGAAATATTGAAATGATACAATTATTAGTTCCGTGTAGGGATATTTGAAATACTCCCCACAGACGCGACTAAATTTACCAATCAAGATTAAGTCTTACAACCGGATTTCTGCTAAGACATTTTTGTGCCCTGTGATGATTAATTTACAATATTTAAGTGTCTAGGATACGCAGCTTTAAAATTGCAACTGGGGACTTCTTTATGACAGCAATGCACGTTACCCGGCGAAAATATTTATCATTCTGCAATTATAAATATATTGTTTAATTCAGGGCCGAAGAGAGCGGCCCCGGTGCTGGGGATATTTCAGGCCCCTGCCATTTATGAATTTTTGTGCACCCCAAATTCACTAATCACAGCCATGTATTTAGTGTACTCATATATATTTATAACTCTCCATAAAATGCATTACCGATTTTAAACCATATTTTTGTAAAGTTTAAATAATGTCAAGTCATGTAAGCACTCAAATTCGTTTTAATAATTCTCACTCCCAAATAAACAGTAACCCATGCACTTTAAAAACAATGCAGTTCATATAACTATTTTTTAAATGTTAAAATCCAATCCATTTTTTTAAATCGATTGTTAAAGTTTTCATTACCTTATTTGTAAACTGAACTGAAAGGTTAGAAATAAAATATTAAAACACTAAATTCACCATAGGCTAAACTTAGATCTTTAATGGCTTACAGTATATGTACATGTACAAAACAAACCTACAATACAAACAATTATATTAACTTAGGCTAAGACCCCCTTTCTGGCCTTTTTCTGGGAAGAATCAGCAATGATATTGTCCTAATTGGTAGACTTCACAAGTTCCGCTTCAACAGCAAAAACATCCAAGCTTGAAAGTCTATTTTGGCTCATTGTCAAGCGGAAATATTTTTTTACGCGATTGAGAACCGAGAAAGGGAGCGCTCGCAACTCTTGCGGGGATGGTAACAAATATTTTCAATGCTACATTAAGATTAAGTAAGAGGGTTTTGCAAATTTATAGTTTTAACTGTATTGAGAAGGTCCAAGGGCGTAAGAGTTTTACTACCAAACTTAGCTAGGTAAATTAATTTCAGGTTTTGTAATTCATCAGAATGGTCGTTTCCTATGTCATTAGAATAGCGCCTTAAAAGATAGCTGATATTCCGCCATATCATAGCATTGCCACAAAACAGAAAACCCGCTACAAAGAGATTGTACTGATCGAAACCGCACTGTCATGTCTCCTATGATACTGTCTTGAATTACATTGAGCACATCATTTCTGAAATTAGTTTTTGCATCATTACTGTCTCCATGACTGTCATCCTCTTCATCAGCTTGACTCTTTCTTTTCTTTCATCTCTTTCCTTCCTCTTCAAGTTTTTGGGGCCATCCTATATTTTTTGCCACTACTTCAGCTTCAGTACATATACGGCCCCACCCTTCACAACGTATAGTTTTCAAGTCTTCTATCAAAGAACCTTAGTTCATTGCCGCTACATCCATAGTTTCACCTCGGTGTTGAAGATCTCTGTTGACAATGTCTACTGCTTTTAAAACCCGAAAATAAGAAATAAAGAATTCGTTTGTTTCCTTATTTTAAAAACATGACATCAGTAATATTTAAATTGCCATCATTATACTGCAACTGCACGGAAGATTATTGCACTTAACTATAACAAAAGCGAGACCTTAGCTAATGCTTATTATTTGTAAACAACTGACAATGTTCTTTTAAATGCAACCGGTATCGCTATAATTTAAAATTACAAAAATATTTAAAACAGGAAATGAATTTTATTTTAAAAAGTCATTTATTGTGGCTAATGAGTGGCGCACCCACGGAGGGCTTTAAGCCCCTTCTCATGGCTTGAAAAATATTTTGATAATAATTCAAAATTGATTGTCTGTATTATTCTACATATAGGTTATTTATTAAAGTTTATGAACTACTAAATTGCCTTCTGTGCAATTCGCTTTTAAAACCAAATGAACGTGTCAACTGATTACTGACAGACTTCATCTTATTAGGGTGCGTGGCTCTTCTTCTCGCTGTGCACTTGGAGGGTTATATACGATAATTATTTGACGTACTGTTGTAAGTACGGCCTCTAATAATTCTCAAGAGCAGTTCCAATTTCCTGAACAATATGGAGCAACAACCAATCATTAAGAGTGAGCTTGAATGGTTGTCTGATACTGATGAAGTCCCTAATATTGGAAGTTGTATTTTATTCGCATTACGTGTAACATAACAATCCTAGTGATGTGCACTTACTTCACCTTTTGTAAGTTTCTTTTGGAAGACCGACACGGGAACGGAATAGCCTACCGGTACCGAATCCACAGGAAATCGCGCAGGCAAAGGAACATGAAGATATTTTAAGTCTCTCTGTTTTTTTTACATTAATTCATACTTTTATGATACTTTCTACTAATCAAATAACCGGTTACCCACTTATAATAACAGCTGGATGAGTCTGGTGGTCTATTTGAAGACGAAAGCAGGGTTATCCAAGTGGAACACCCAATACAGGTGATCATAGGTTCTTATATTAATGTGAATGATTTTCTTATAATTTGAATACTTGGATTGTTCAGTGTTTTATCTTATTTTATTTTGGTAGATAAATGTTGGTGAAATTATTGTATTCATGGTTAAGGTTCAATCTGATGGCACCCTGGGCACTATTTTAGGTGAAGTCTACGCCTGTGCGAACAGTAGCTAATATATTAACATTTTCTACTCTTAGCTGTGTTTGTCAATATATTGTTGGTCCACCCTTCAAGACAGCCTCCAATGGTGCTCACATATTGTTAATTTGATGTGAGGGTTTCTCAGTTCTTCTCGGAGCTTTAAATTCAGGGGTAAAAAGAAAAAGGTTCGTTTTGGACTGGCACGAAGTCACTGTGCGAAAACACCCTAGAGATGGTCTATGGCGGTGTCTCTTAAGCCATAATTACACCGCAGTTGGCAATTTCGTTCAGAAGAAATTTTTTCTCTTGCCTATAAAAATATTCATATTCAATTCTATATTAGCTACCCTATTGCATAATCTCGAAAACGTAATTGGATCATGATTTATTTATTACAAATGATTTGGTATGAAATTAAATTTCAAGTAGCTGCCACTGTACTTATGAAGTTGTCTATCGTTCCAATTAAATTCCTCCTTAACTTAAGTAACCTTGAGATGAATATTGCCTTAATACGGTTACTGCTAGTGATTGTTTTATTTAATTGCCAGAAGCAATGTTTGAGTGTAACAAGTACCTTTGACGAGTGGCGAGAAGTCAGTTTTATTTTACTTAGATAGCCATCACGGCTACGGTATTTTGGCAGACCGGCATTTATTAAATGACTTTTATTTACCTTCAGGAGTGTTTGTTTTTATTCTCAATTGTATTCGTCTCAGATTAAATAAACTAATTTACGTATTCGTTTTAGAGTAAGGATTCGTCGTGATTTATACTAGTTACAGCAAGATTGTGTTATGATGTAATGTTTTGGCTACCCCTTTTCTATCGCATTGCGCCCTGAGAACCTTAAGTTCTCACTCTCCCTAAGTAGTTACCAGTAGAGTAGTCCATAACACAGTCGAAATTAGGGTGTTCCCATCATGTACATATTGGCAAAATTGACAAGGTTTTTCTAGCCGGGGTCCTTGAAGATTCTACGATCCGGCTGTTCTTCGGATTTCGACGAGTGCCTTTTCATGATTATTACGGGTACAGTTAGTTAAAATGGCTGCCCAACTTGTGGGGTGATAAACGACTTATTATAGAGTTATCCAAAGTGTCGATTCGACAGCTGTTAACACCGACCTATTTGAGCAAGATGTTGGTTGTAAAGACTAGATCTGAGAATAAACCTGAGGAAGGAAGAAATGAGTTGAGGCAGAAATGTAACTTATGATCTACTGTATGTCTGTTTGTTTAGTAAAACTGGTTGATGACGTTTTGAAGTCACATTATATTAAATGTAACTTGTTAGAGTAACGATAATTAGAATAATTTTATACGTCTCGACGCAACCAGCTAGACTGATATTCGAAGCTATAATTATGAGGTAGTGTAGGATTATGTTAATGATAGATATACGATAAATGTTAGGACGACAATTCACATCCACGGTAGAAATTGGTTACTCCAAAGTATTCTCATGCTACTATATATGCAGTGTTTCATGTTTTCTCATTGTGTCATTATAACGTGAACGATGACCGTGGTGGATGTTCACGGTATCTTTATGGATGTGCAGGGGAAAATGGAATTCCTCACCAATGACTTGGAAGGTATTCGCACACATTCCAAAAAGAGATTTGAAAGAGAGTCGGAGGATGCCGAGAATAATTGTCAATTGGTTAAAGAAAGTGTCAAAGAGGAGATTAACCAAATGCAGGATTCTTTTAAGGATATACAAGCCAGTGTTACTTCTGTAAATGACAATGCTAAAAGATTGCAGAGTAGTACCACAAAGGTTATAGATAATGTCACACGATTGAAAAATAGTTCAACACAAGTTAAGGAAAGCTTAGGTAAACATACAAGGCGATGTTACCAAAATGGGAGGTGAAGCAACACACTTAAAGGGAGAGTTATTAAAATTCAGAGTAGTTCTTCAGATGCACAAAAAAGGTTATGTATTGTGGAATCCAACACAAACAAGGAACAAGAAAATTTAAATATTGTAGAAAACTAACTGAAACCAGGTACAGGGTACTGCAACATAAATACAGAGTAAGGTAAATGTGTTAGAAACTAGCAACACTAATTTCCAAGAAGAAATTAGGAAAGAAGAAAAAGAAACAAATAAAGAGAATAGGGAAAACCTAGATGCTCTACAATTACAGTTTAGTAATGACACAATAAAAACGCATAACACATTGGAAGAATTAAAAGGTAATATAGATCTGTTCTGAACCCAGGTTCAACATCATAACAATTTGTTAAAAGAAGACATTGAATTAGATATAGAGGGCAGTTATTATCAATACTAATATTGTGTTAAAACAGGAATGGATAAAAAATAATGATGAATGTATATTTAGCGTGGAAACTGAAATTGAAAAGAAATAAGCTACTGCTGAAATGGATGCAAATAGAGATGTTACTAATATAAGGGAAAATGTATGTAAAAGAGTTGATTGTGTACTGAATTATCAGGTTGAAAACTTATCAGAATTTGGAACAGAAATCTCAAAGAAGAATAAAACTATAGGGATTAACATAGATCACGATAAATTAGACTTGATTGCGAAAAGAAAAGCTTTCTAGTTGGATGCAATTCGTCAGAAGTTAAAGAACTTAAACTTAAGAAGACCCAAAAACTTAGAGGCTATTAAGGTCGATCTTACGAACGAAGCTAGGATGGATATTAGAGAAATGTTAGGGAATCTTGATGGGAGAGGTATTGAAGAGAGAGAATTGCACCAAGCAAGAATTGACAATTTAAGAGACACATGAATTTATTCAACCCTGGTAGGACAGACAGGTCAAAATAAATATGAAGACCTGCGATAGAGAGAGAAATAGGGAATTTCAAGATGAGTTTGCCTATAAAGCGAACTCATAATGTTAATGTGATACTTAATTTCGAAAATAAACCGCAAAAATTGAGCAATTTAGATAGAATAACGCCAATAGCATTCGTTCGAAATTTGAGAGATGAGTTTTTGGAAAATCAGATATTCAAAGAGAGGGAGATAAAGATAGTAGAACGATTTTTGTATGAGGCACCTCTTCAGTGGTTTAGAGCGTTCAGGTATACGTTTATAGACGTTGAAGACTTTACAGAAGCTGCAATAAAATGAATCTGGTCCATTTAAGGACAGCAAAATCTCAGAGCGGAGGTTTATTCGAAAAAGTACTCGAGTTCACAGCACACAAAGTATGCTGACTATTTCACTTCTCAGTTGGCAAAATGACGATTTTTACAACCACATTCATCACACTGAGAACTCATAGAAGCAATTTCCAGACAACTACCTGCAGACGTGAGGAGGTAAATCATTTCATCGGGAGTAAATGACTCGTCTAAGATGGCTGAACTTCTTCGTAGACTAGATTATGCCAGTACATTAACCAACCAAGCAATAATAAATGTGAGGCAAGAAATTAGAGATGTCTACACTATTGTTATCGAACAGACTAAGCACATCGAAAATTATTAAATGGAGAATTCAGAATTATTAGAAATAATTATTTTCAAGATCGAAGATATGGACCGAGTTATACAAGGTTTCGGGAGGGATGACATTATCAGCTGCAGAATTACAGGAATGGGGAAATGAATCGAAGATCCGGTTACCATCATAACGATAGTAATCGTGGGAATAATTATAATAACCGTGAAAATAATAATAATCAAGTTTATAATAGGTATTAGAATTAAAACGATGAAATATTCACTAGGGAGCAGTATAATGACAGACACAGAGAATGTCAAGAGTATTTGAAGAATATGAGACAAAACATAGCACAGTCAAAAGTAGGAATGACAGGAATATTAATCTGAAACTGAGTACTATTCAGCAGGGGAAAAATTAAGAGGCGGCCCCTGTACAAAAATGGGGATGCGAAATGCAGCTAGAAATGTCTAAATCATTACCATTGTATACACTGACCACAAATAAAATTTACCTGGTGACCGACGAAGATTTTCTTTATGAGGAAGAAAACGAAAGAATGAAAGGAAGAACGAAAGAAAGAAAGAAAGAAAGAAAGAAAGAAAGAAAGAAAGAAAGAAAGAACAGCGAAATTGCCTAATATCCATATTCATGTGGAACAGGAATGTTGTAAATCACTTAAGGATACTGGAGTTGTTATTACAATCCTTTCAAAATAACGTTATTAGAGATTACTTAAAAGGAACTGTATGGCAATTTTGCTAGCGTCGACAGTTTATGTACGAGGAATTTTCCAGGATAAGTCGGTCAAATATCAAATTCAAATTTTGCTTTGCTTTATAATTAACAATCGAGCCTATGAACACGTCTTCATTGTGGTGCACAAGATAAACGTTGATGCCATTTTGGGAATAGATTTCATATCCAAATTAGGAGCGGTGATTGATATAAAAATAGAATTAGATTTAACGAAGAAAATATGGAAATAGAAGTTTCAGAAAAACAGGATATTGAGAGCAATCTAGATAAAGATTTTAAGGAAGAAATTTTCGTAAATGTCATTGATGAAATCGAAGAAGAAAATGAGCATCATGCACTTAAAGCCGAGGGATTTGAGGAAATTCAAGAGGAATTTGAAAACTTGATTTGTGAATTCAAAGACATTTTTGACGAGAAGCCGGGTTTAATTAAGGATTTTCGATTCAGAATTAAATTGACAGACGAAACCACTTATCAAAAGAATTTGTATCCTATGCCAGAGAAGTATTATGTAGAAGTACGAGGGATAAAGAAGAAAATGGAACAGGACGGCATAATTAGAAAGCAACCCTGAAAAAGTTAAATATGATAGCTGTGTCATAGAAAAGCAATGGATAGTTACGTGTCTGCCTAGACGTACGCAATATCAACTACAAAAACCTGCCTGAAATTGATAGACCACCTAAGATTTTGACCTTTTAAGAAAATTTAAAGGAAATGCCTGCTTTATTCTATCAGATAGAGCTCACTGAAGACAGTAAACAGTATACAGGATCCCTGTTATATCACACTACTTATATATTCAACCGCGTACCTATTGGCGTAGTGAATAGCGGTCCAGCTTTGACCAGAGCCCTTGATAACAAGCTTAGTGATGAAGTAAAGCAGAACATTTTATGTTATATCGTTGATCAGAATATATCGCCTGCAACAGTGGAAGGACACGTAATTCACCTATGAAAGTTCTCTTTGAACTTATGACAGGCTAATATAAAAGCGAATTTTGAAGAATGTCACTTCATGTATGATAGGATAAACATTTTAGGCCACACAATTAATCAAAATGATTAACATCCCCATCAGAAAAGAGATAAAAGCCGTAGTAAAGATTTCCACACCTACTAAGGTGAAGCAAGTTCGAGAATTTGCAGGAATGTGTCAATTCCTAGGCAAGCATTGTCCTAGATACTCCGAAATTATGGCTCTGTAATGTGAACATTTAAAAAAGAATAATAAATGGAGTTGAAATAGCGCCACAGAAGAGGCTTTCGAAAAAGCAAAAGAAATGCTTAGACATAATGTGAATTTGATCGTATCTTCTATATTGAATCTGACACATCTTCAATTGGAATTAGCGCTGTATTATGTCAGATGGATGAAGAAGGGAATAAGCATTATATCGCTTTTTGTGGTAGAAGAATGAAGAAACACGAAAATAATTATTTCACTACTGAACTTGAGGCTTTGGCATTTGTAACGGCGTTACAGCAATGGAAAAAGAATTTTATCGGAGATCGGATTATAATTGTAACAGACCACAAAGCACTACAGTTCATGTTAATGTCAGATTTGTGTAGCGATCGACATACGAGATGGGCTCTTTTTACGCAGCAAGTTAATGCTACGATTGTTCTCCAGCCAGGGAGGGGCAATTTGTTAGTAGATGCACTATCCAGAAACCCTGTTGAAAATATCCAGATCAATATTGTACAATTGCAGCAGAAAGACCAGGAAACCCTGAAAAAGTTAAATATGATAGCTGTGTCATAGAAGAGACACACTTCAATAGGATTAATGTATCGATTTTGAGGGGTTATATGGATAACTCAGACCCTGATTACAAGGAAGTGCGCAAACTTTCTGGGCGCTAAGTTCTTAGTGGTGGTGTCGTTTGTAAGTACACCGATGCGTAAAAGACGAATGTAAGAATTGAAGTCACACCCAACTTGATAAACCGACTTGTACGGATGACACATCGCAGTGTAGGCCAACGGGATCCCGATAAGACCATGAGCAAATTGCAGGAAATGCTTCTTTGGAAGAACATGTGAACTTTAGTCGCTGATATTGTAAGGCCCCTTCAAGAATGTCAGAGGGGAAAATTTGCATCAGAGTTGATGAAGGAAAAGTCTAAGGCGATCATCCCTTTTAAACCGAAAGAACTCTTCTCTTGTGATATATTTGATCAGTGCCCAAAGGGTTATAAGGGAAACCAATACTGATTAGTTACAGGCGATGTTTTTACAAAGTATGTTACACTAACCCCATGCAGAAAGCTAACACGAAACAAGTATTAAGCAGACTTGAGAAACCAGCAATTCTCAAGGCAGGAAATCCAGAGTTTCTTTTATCGGACTATGGAACCCAATTTACATCTACAGGACTCCAAGAAGCGATGGACAGACTGGGTATTTAGCATTTTTCTCCGGTATGAGATACCCTGTGTCAAATCCGTCAAAAAGAATTATGACAGAGATAGCAAAATTTCGTCGAATATATATTCAGGAAGTTCATCAGAAGTGGGTTAAGTATGTGCCATTAATCGAAGATTGTTTGAATTCTACAATCCATGAACGTTCGTCAGATATTCCGATGATGTATCACCTTCATGAGAAACCAGACGGACCCTGGAATAATATTTTTGAACTTATTCCTAAGCTTACTGGACCTTCAAGGCAGGAGAGAATTGAAGCAGCCCGAGAGAGCCTGAAGAAAGCAGCAGATAGACGCTTGAAAAGAATGCAAGGTAAATGCTTCAGTGCACTAGAAAAATAGGGATAAAACGTTTAGATAAAAAAAGCAGTAAAGGCTGACGTTCCTAAGAAAATATATCCTAAGTTCTTATTTATATACCAGCAGGTACCCGTGGCTTCGCTCGCGTCATAGTCGAGTCATATTGTTATTGAATGAAAAGCAGGTTTAACCCCGTTAACACCCCTTTAGAACCTGAATATCCAAAAATCCCTCCTTAGTAGACGTTTTCGACACACAACAAACATATCACAAAATGTCATTCATCTAACTTTAATAGAGTTGCTCGGTCGATGAGAGTGAATATACAAAAAATCTTCCTTAGTGGACGTTTTTCTTCCCGAAATTCATACCTCCCCATGGGCCCCTTAAATTGGATTTATGAAAAAAACGGTCCAACACCTATTTATTTATTTTTAAGCTGATTTTTTCCTTAGAGTTTCAAACTCCTCGCCTATGTCGTTTAAGAGATACTTGCTCCGATAGGAATCCTTCAACCCCCACTTTTCACCCCTTCCACCTCATAATATACACCACAACAAAAAAACTCAGACACGTGTCTTCTTATTTTTAATGATGAGTCCATGTGCCGAGTATCACATCCCCCAATAAAAACCAATCGGGAGATATTGTTATTCATTGAAATGCAGGTCTACCCCTTTAACACCCATCTAGAACCTTAATATCCAAAAATCCTTCCTTAGTGGACGTTTTCAACATACAACGAACATAACCCCAATATGTCATGTTTCTAACCTGAATAATTTTGGCTGGGCGATGATGAGCGAGTGAGTCAGTCAGGACATTTTCTTTAATTTATTTTTCAGAATGTCACCCCTCCCATGAACCCCTTAAATTAGATTTATGAAAAAAAAAACGGTCGATCACCTACTTACTTATTTTAAGCTGCATTTTCCCCTGAGTTTCATGAGTGAGTGAGTCAATCAGTTAGGACACTTTCTTTCCTGTTTTTCCCCAGAATTTCACCCCTCCCCATTGGCCCCTTAAATTGGATTTATGATAAAATGGTCGAACACATATTTACTTATATTTTAAGCTGTTTTATCCTCTGAATTTTAAACTTCCCGCCTATGTCGTTTAAGAGATGCACGCACCGTTAAGAATCCTTCAACCCCCAATTTTCACCTCATATACACCACATCGATAAACCCTTCGACACGTGCCTGCTTATTTTTTTTATGATCAGTTTATATGCTGAATATCACATCCCGAAAGAAACAACCGATGAGATATCGTTATTCAATGAAATGCACGTTTACCCCTTAACACCTCTTCAGGACCCGAATAAACAAAAATCCTTCCTTAGTTGACGTTTTTGACATACAGCGAACTTATTCCCAAAATTTAATGTTTCCAACTTCAATAGTTTTCGCTGGGCGATGATGAGTGAGAGAGTGAGTCAGGTCATTTCCTTTAAATTATTTTTACCAGAAATTTACCCCTCCCCATGGGCCCTTTAAATTGGATTTATGAAGAAACGCTCGAACACCTATTAACTTATTTTTAGCCTATTTTCAATTTTGAAAAAATAGGCTTATGTGATCACCTTTTGTCCGTGTGTGTGTGCGTGTGTGTGAGGGGTGTGTGTGTGTGTGTGTGTGTCCCTAATAAAATCTAAACGGCTAGAGCGATTTCAATGAAACTCGGTGAGTTCATAGCACTATTCACGGCAACCTCGACCGGGCCCTTCAAATTTTGTTACGTCTCACCAATCCAACATGGCGGCTGTGCGAAATATTTCACTAGCATTCAATATCTCCGAAACTATTACCGATATCGCCCTGAAATTGTGTACGGTGATAAAGAGCACTACTAGAAGTTCACCTATGAGACTTTCAAAAACCTGGTGACTACAAAACCAACATGGCGGTCAAGCGAAATTGAGAATTTTAAATAGACATTTCTCGCGATTTAACTATCCAAACGTAATGAAACTTGGTACAGCAAATGTTTATACACATTGTAATGCACTGAAGTCGAATTTACTTCAATTGTCTACATAACCTCAAAATGGCGGCTATGCGAAATATTTCACTGACATTCTATATCTCCGAAACTATTACAGATATCATCATGCAATTTTGTACGGTAATAAAGGGTACTGATACAAGTTTACCTATGTATATTTCATAAACCTGTAAAGTACAAAACGAACATGGCGACCAAGCGAATTTGAAATATTTTAATAGACTTTTCAATTGATTTAACTCTCTGAGCGCAGTGAAATGTGGTACAGTAAATGATTTTGCAGATTATAATGCACTGCCATCTAATTTAATTCAATTGTTTACATAACCCCAAGATGGCGGCTGTGCGAAATTTTAAAATTAATTTTTATTCATGTGTCGTAATCATGCGATCGAAGTGAAAGCTTGTATAATGAAGCTAGGCAATAATTGTCCTTGAATGGTACATAACTCTATGGCCTATACATACAACAATCCTAAATGGCGAGCTTCCGGAATATTTAGACGGTTCTCAATATCTATGAATCTTTTACAGCAATTAAACGGATTTTTTGTAATGTTCATAGAGACTATGAACATATGTTCACCTATAGGACTTTCAGTAACCTGGTGAGCACAAATCCAACATGGCGGCGACGCGAAGTATAAATATTTAAATGGACGTTTCTCGCGAATTAACTATCAGAGTGCCGTGAAACGTTGCACGTTAAATGCTTATACAAATGTTGATCCACTGGCATGTAATTTATTTCAATTGTTTGCATAATCACAAGATGGCTGGTGTGCGTACTTTTAAAATCTCGTTTTTAGCCTACTTTTCACATTTTGCAAAAATGAGAAAAAAGTAGACTTATGAGATCGATCCAGGAAAATGTCTCTCTGTCTGTCTGTCTGTCCTTCTGTCTGTCGGTCTGTGTGTTTCCCCCCTATCAACTCCTAAATGGCTGTAGCAATCAAAACCAAATTTAGTATGAGTAAAGATGTGCTCGGGAATATCTCACGTCCATATTTGAAAATGATGTCAGTGCTACCAACTACTGAAAAAACGCACTAGAAATATGAGCTCCATGTTGGATATCTTGCAAGGTATGCAAGGTATTCCAAAATTGGCACACATGTAGATAATACTATTTCAGTTTAATTTCCAGGAGGCCAACCATGACAGTGTTACCAAAATAATTTCAAGCCTTCTGATTGGTCCAATGTTTAAATGCATATAACTTCTACACAATCAATTGTATTTCAACCAAATTTTGTATGTAATATCTGTACATAAACAGATATGACTGAGCGTATTCTTAAGAGCCACCAGGGCTGCCAACTGTTAATAATTGCTCTCTTTACTTTTTTATCCAAATACCAATATATCAGAAAGTATGCAAGCCAGCAGCTTTAAACTTCTTCTTCTGTGGTGTTCAATCCGAAGATTGGTTTGTAGCAGCTTTCCATGAACTCCGGTCTGTGGCTAGTCTCTTCAAGTCCAAGTAATTATCACAACCTTTGTCGTGAATGATTTGTTTTATGTATCCCAGCCGTGGTCTACCTCTACAGTTATTTCCTTCAACATTGCCCTCCAGTATTGTGTGCAAAAGACTTTCATGCCTCAAGATATGCCCAATCCAATTGTCTCTTCGGTGAGTAAGCATATTCCATATACATGGCTTCTCTCCAATCCTCTTCAGCGTTTCTTCATTACTGATTTTGTCCCCCCATGGAATTTTTAGTATTTTCCTGTAGCACCACATTTCAAAGGCTACTATTCGTTTCTTATTAACCAAGCTAAGAGTCCAGGTTTCACTATCATACAACAGTACGCTCCACACATATATCTTCACTAGACGTTTCCTGAGGCTCATACTAATGTTTTTGCATGTAAAGAGCTTTCCTTTCTTCTTGAATGCTATTTGGCTTGGTTGATGCGGCTGACTATTTCTCTTCTACTTCTTCCATCTGCTGTTATTTTGCTACCAAGGTAAGTGAACTCCTGTACATTTTTCAGCTGTTCTCCATTTAAAGTACAACGAGGAGGTTCATACTGCCGGCTACAGAGAAGAACTTTGGTTTTCATTTTGTTGATCTTCATGTTATATTTGTTAAAGGTGGATTCCATTTCTGCTAATGCATAATTCAGATCATCTTCGTTTTCTGCCAGGACTGCGATATCATCCGCAAAGCGAAGCAAGGTAATTCCTTCTCCTTGAATCTTGAGACCTCCAGTCATTGGCAAATTATCATTTACTTCATCTATTGCTTTTTGGATGTATGCATTAAAAAGAATTGGTGAAAGCGAACAACCTTGCCGAACTCCTTGCTTAATGTTGGCCTCTGTTGTGGAATCTCCACATCGTATAACGGCTATCTCGTATTCATAAATTTCCAAATTGTCCTCCTGTCCTTGTACTTAACACCCAGTTCTTTCAACACCATGAATAGTCTATTCCACTCAACCTTATCAAATGCCTCCTCCAGGTCTACGAAAGCAATGAATGTATCCATATTTTTTCTTAGTCGTTTCTCTATAATCATTCTTATAGCTAGGATTGCTTCTCGAGTCCCTCTACCCTTCCTGAATCCAAATTGATCTTCTGTCAACTCCAACTCTACCTTTCCTTCAATGCGTTTCAAGATAATGCTGGTGAGTATTTTAGAAGCATGGGTTACAAGGCTTAATGTGCGATATTGGTCACATCTATTAGCAGATGATTTCTTTGGAATGGGCACTATGACAAATTTCCTAAAGTCCGATGGGATATGTCCCGTGTTATACATTTCACAAATCAGATCAAATAGGGCTTTCTTCACATTGTCTCCAGTGGCTTCTATCAGCTCTGCTGGTATATCATCAACCCCGGATGCCTTTCCGTTTTTCAGCCTTTCCATTGCTTGATTAAATTCATCCAGGAGTATTTCATCTCCCTCTTCTTCTTTATCTACTAGCTCTTCATTTTCTAGTATTTCACAAGGTGTATGTTTTCCTCCATATAAATTCTCAATGTATTCCTTCCATTTTGAGCCAATTTCAGAATCTTCATACACCAGTTCTCCATCATCTGTCTTCAGTACATTGCACCTAATCCTCTTGTCCCCGAAGAATCTTTTGACTACTTTAAACGCTGTCTCAAATTTGTGATTCTTAACTAGTCCTTCTACTTCCATGCATTGCAATTCCAGAAATTTTTCTCTGGCTGACTTCGCCTCTCGATTTATTTCGTTTCTCAATTTCCTGTATAGTTGTTGTCCTTCTTCAGTCGCAGAGTTCTTAAACTTTCTTCTTGTGTCTATCTTCTCAATGATTTCATTTGTTGTCCAGGCTTTCCTGTTCTGTGCTTTCGGCTTTCCCACAACATCTGTTGCTGCTGTTAGAACACTTCCATTCCAAGCATTCCACTTATTCTCCATACTTCCTAAGTCTATTGCTGATATGTCTGCCAGAAGTTCATCTGTCTTCTTCTTAAAATCTATAGCAAGGTTTTGATCTCTGAGAGCTTCGGTATTCCATTTTCGACTGTTCTTCCTTTTCAGTTTCTTCAGTTTTAGTTGGCATTCGCTCAAAACCATGTTGTGGTCACTACCAATATCTGGGCCAGGGCAGCTTCTACAGTCCTTCAGCTGTGTCTTAAATCTCTGCTTAACTAAAATGTAATCAATTTGAAATCTATTCCCAACGCCTGGCATTGTCCAAGTATAACGTCTTCGTGCATGGTGTTGAAATAATGTATTTGCAACCCCCAGCTGATTGTAAGCACAGAATTCCAATAAACGGTTTCCTCGATCGTTCCGTGTGCCAAGCCCAAATTGGCCCACAGCCACTCCATCTTTACCCTCTCCAATAACAGCATTCCAGTCTCCAAGGATTATCAGATTCTCATCTCCTTTAACACCTTTGATTAATTCTGTCAGATCATCGTACACTCTTTCCACTTTTTCATCTTCGTGGGCAGTGGTTGGCATGTAGACTTGAATGATCACGGTGTCCCTTGGCTTAGTATCTAATTTCACTAAAATCAGTCTTCCACTCTGCTGAACTTATCCTTTAACTCGGTGACCCATTTCCTTTGTCAGCACCACTCCTACTCCTCCCTCTCCAGGTTTGTCCATAATAGTCCCCGTGTGGATTATCCTGTAATCTCCACTCCAAAAATCTCCATTATCAGGCCACCTCACTTCCGCTATTCCTAACACATCTACATTCATCCTTCCAATCTCAAGCTTTAGGTTTTCCAGCTTTCCACATTGTAAAAGTGATCGAACATTACATGTTGCAATGCGTCTCCTACATTGAGCACTTGTACAAGCACACCCCGCACGGAGATCCGATCGCGGGGCTAATCCGGAACATTTTACGATTACAGGTTTCATGACATGAGCCGCTATTCCTTGGGATATCCAGAGGATCCTTAATGCAGTGGTTTCCCGTTGCCTTCTGCATTCCATGCCGTTGACGATTCCGTGTTCGTTCATCCGCCTTTAGGGGTGATTTCTCACCCCAAGGACAAGAGAGTGCCCTTTACCTCCTCCACGCTTGAACGAGGGAGACCACTTATACCGATGGTCACTCGGTCGGACGCAGTTTAACGTCATACCCGGGACAGCTTTTAACTATGCACACGTATATTCTGACATTTTAGATTAATTTCGAGTAACTTATATACGTCAGTTCTACCAACATGATTATAAGCCTGCTGATACGACCAATTTTTAAATACATGTAACTTCTATACTATCAGTTGGATTTCAACCAAATTTCGTATGTGCTATGTGTACCATAACAGATATGACTATAAGTATTGTTAAGAGCAATCAGGACTGCCAACTGTTAATAAATGCTGTCTATATTTATTTTACACTAATATCAATATACCAGAAAGTATGCAAGCCAACAGCTCTATGCTTTGCACACGTATAGCACCTGACATTCTAGATTAATTTGGAGTAATTAATACAAGGCAGTGCTGCCAACATGATTCTATGCCTGCTGATATGTCCAATTTTAAAATACATGTAACTTCTATACTAACAAATGGATTTCATTCAAAATTGGCACAACAAGTTATCATAATATTTCAGATTATTTCCGACCAGCACACGCATGGTATTGTTGGCAACATGCTTTTACGCGTGCTGATAGATTCAGTGTCTAACTGCATGTAACGTCCATTGGACTTCAACCAAATTTTGTATTCTGTACCTTAAGAGATTGAACTAAGAATATATTCAGTCGCCACGGCGGCCAACTGTAGTGCTCTATTAGGCTAAATTATACCAGGTATATTTTGAACTAATTAGATATTTCGACATTACCAACTTAATTTCGTCATTATTCTAGATAGGTTCATATACTGTAGAATAATCATTGGCATGAAAAGTAGGCTGTATAGTTCTTCACGGAACTTCTTGTTACTTCTTGTGTTCTAATCATGCGATTGAAGTTTGAATACCACACGTACACAATAATCTTAATGTAATAGAACAAAAATAAAAATCCATCCTGGCGACCATATGAAATATTTAGACGGTTCTCAATATCTACGAATCTGTTACAGCAATTAAACTGAAATTTTGTATGCTGATAGAGACAATTAACATGAGCAGGATATATGAAAATAGGCTGTTTAGTTCTTCACGGAACTACTTGTTTAAGCTTTCTTTTAACCCTGAGTTTCATGAGTGAGTGAGTTAGTCAGTCAGGACACTGTCTGTCCTTTTTTCCCCAGAATTTCACCCCACCCCTTAATTTGTATTTATGAAAAAACTGTCGAACACCGATTTACTTATTTTTATGCTGATTTTTTTCTTGCTGTGTTTCAAACTTCTCGCCTATGTCGTTTAAGATATACACGCTCCATTAGGAATCCTTCAACCCCCACTTTTCACCCCTTTCACCTCATAATATACACCACATCGAAAAACCCTTAGACACATATTTGCTTATTTTTAATGATTATCGTAGTTTATATGCCGAGTATTACATCCATAAATGAAACCACTCGTGAGATATTGTTATTCAATGAAATGCAGGTTTAACCCCTTTAAGGGTCCTTTAGAACCTGAATATCCGAAAATCCTTCCTTAGTGGACATTTTTGACATACAACGAACATATCCCCAAATTGTCATGTTTCTAACTTCAATAATTTTGGCTGGGCGATGTTGAGAGAGTGAGTCAAGACATTTTCTTTCATTTTTTTCTTCAGAATTTCACCCCTCCCCTTGAGCCCCTTAAATTGTATTCATGAAAACAACTGTCGAACACCTATTTACTTATCATTAAGCGATGTTTTTCCCTGAGTTTGATGAGTGAGTGAGTGAGTCAATCAGTTAGGACACTTTCTTTCCTGTCCCCCCCCATAATTTCACCCCTCCCAATGGCCCCTTTAAATTGGATTTATGAAAAAACGGCCGAACACGTATTTACTTATTTTTTAAGCTGATTTTTTTTCGTTGAGTTTCAAAATCCTCGCCTATGTCGTTTAAGAGATACACGGTCTGTTAGGAATACTTCAACCCCCACTTTTCACCCCCTTCACCTCATAATATACACCACATCGAAAAACGCTCAGACACGTGTCATCTTATTTTTAATGATGAGTTTATAAGCAGAGTATCACATCCCCAAATGAAACCAATCCGGAGATATTGTTATTCAGTGAAATGCAGGTCTACCTCCGTAACACCCCTTTAGAACCTGAATATCCAACCAGTAGTTCCGTGAAGAACTATAAAGCCTATTTTCATATATCCTGCTCATGTTAATTGCCTCTATCAACATACAAAATTTCAGTTTAATTGATATAACAGACTCGTAGATATTGAGAACCGTCTAAATATTTCAGATGGTCGCCAGGTTGGATTTTTATTTTTGTACTATTACATTAAGATTATTGTGTACGTGTGGTATTCAAACTTCAATCGCATGATTAGAACACAAGAAGTAAAAACGAGATTTTAAAATCACGCACAGCAGCCATCTTGTGATTATGCAAACAATTGAAATAAATTAGATGCCAGTCGATCAACATTTGTAAAAGCATTTAACGTGCAACGTTTCACGGCACTCGGAAAGTTAATTCGCAAGAAACGTCCATTTAAATAGTTATACTTCGCGTCGCCGCCATGTTGGATTTGTGCTCACCAAGTTACTGAAAGTCCTATAGGTGAACATAAGTTCATAGTCTCTATGAACATAAAATATTTCAGTTTGGTTGCTGTAAAAGATTCATAGATATTGAGAACCGTCTAAATACTTCGGAAGCTCGCCATTTAGGATTGTTATATGTATAGGCCATAGAGTTATGTACCATTCAAGGACAATTATTGCCTAGGTTCATTATTCAAACTTTCACTTCGATCGCATGATTACTGACACCGTGGCGGCATGGCCAGCAGCACGTCGGTAACTCGATAACCAACGCTCTGCTTCACCAGAATGACACCGCCGCATGGCCAGGGTGGATGGCTACTTACCGTTTATTCAGAGGTCCGCGTCGCTTCCACTGCAACCACCTCCAGATGACATGCCCCAACAAAAGAGCTCCAACAGGGGTGGAAGGAAAGTGGAGAAGGGGAACGCACAGTCTATTCTACCGACACCCCCCAATAACTAACGGAATTGTCGCCGACGAAATAATGCCACAACAGCTGCTTAAAAAAATTAAAATAAAAATTTAATGTTAAAATTTAACAAGAAACACCTCCACCAGAAAACAGAACATGCATCATTCAGCATTAAATTACAAATTGGCAAGAGATGGCTTAACATGCTTGCTTGCAAAGCCCCCCCAAAAAGGGGACAAGAATTAAATTGAAATTAAAATGTTATAAAGTCCAAAAATGAAAATAAAAATTACAGGCATAGTTAAAAGAGAACGGGCTTGATAATTTAGTAGGACGCAATACCGACCGGACATGCTGACATCTAAAGCCACGATGAAACGAGAAATTTAAAATTAAATTAATAAAATAAAAATATGATAAACGAAGAAATCTCCGATATACGTGACTGAGAAAAACACAAGAACATTCACCAAAAACACAAGGTTAAAACTACAAGAATAAATTTTAAAAAAATATTATGCTAACACCACAACACGACTGAGTTTCGTGGTCGGCGCCAAGAGACAGACCTCGAGACCAGGATGCATTTCGCAAAACAAAACACAACATGGCCACAAAAACAGGAGACCACATGTCCGATCGAATTACGGCAAACAATTTAGCATAATTAAATTTAAAATCAGCAGAAAGAAGGGAAGAAAACAATTACGTCTAAATACTATTAACATTAGGGCGGATTATGTTGCGACGGATCTTACATCAGATTAATAATATGCCAATCCCAAGATTGCCAAAAGAAAATAAATAACAATTTAAAACGTAAAATAAACTATAAATGTGTCTCCAGAAGGTACGAAGAAAAATAACAAAATTAATATATATCTGGTAACATTATAAAAACAGAAATAAAATTAGGTCTATAAAACAAAATAAGGTACAGAATTAAAACATAACTATAAGACGATATCGGAGCTCCATAACAATAATAAATAAAAATTAATAACATACCTTAAAATTTCACAGTGGAGACACAAGGAAATAAAAAAACTAACACATTTTAAATAATGAAAAAAAATATGAACTGCCTCAATATGACTGCGTTAGCACACACACATCCCGCTTCGAACACCCACGAGGCTTTTCTTCTTGTAGCCCGTAAAACAAACAGATCACACATCATCTTCAAGGCAAGTTATGAAGTTATAGCCTAGGAGCACAAGCATTTCCTTTTTTCTTGAATAAATCTATATTTCGTAGAGAATGGGGGCCAGAGCCCCCATCAGCGGTGACACTTTTCACGACCAGTCGGCTTGATGCTTTTTTCACGACAGCTAATGAACTCCACAAGATGGCGGAGAATTTCCGCGTCAAAAACCGAACTGCATTCATGTAAATATTTATCGTCCAATCAAGGCTTGACACATCAATCAACAATGGCATTATTAAGTAAATAATTTGGCGGTATCATGAATACACAGGCATTTGTTTCATGACGTAGAATATAATTGTCTTTCAATAATGCCACGAATATGAAGAGTTTTATAAGGCACAGCAAACACTCTCTGTCGGAGAAAAAGGAACTACTTGAAGGAATTCCGAAGTCCGACAGCAGCTGCTATCTCGTGTCCACAAACGGAATCAAGTCACCAGGCGGTCGATTCAAAATGTCATGGAACACCAGAATACAGGGAAAAGGGATTTTAAAAACATTGGGACGGGCATTGCACGTAACAATTACGACACAAGAAATTAAAACATAATTTTAAAATTTCGCACAGCCGCCATCTTGAGGTTATGTAAACAATTGAATTAAATTAGATGGCAGTGCATTAAAATCTGCAAAATCATTTACTGTACCACATTTCACTGCGCTCAGAGAGTTAAATCACGAGAAAAGTCTATTAAGATATTTTAAATTCGCTTGGTCGCCATGTACGGTTTGTACTTTACAGGTTTATGAAATATACATACGTAAACTTGTATCAGTACCCTTTATCACCGTACAAAATTGCAGGGTGATATCTGTAATAGTTTCGGAGAAATAGAATGTCAGTGAAATATTTCGCACAGCCGCCATTTTGAGGTTATGTAAACAATTAAACTAAATTAGACTCCAGTGCATTACAATGTGTATCAACATTTGCCGTAGCAAGTTTCATTACATTTGGACGGTTAAATCGCGAGAAAAGTCTATTTAAAAGTCTCAAATTCGCTTGGCCGCCATGTTGGTTTTGTAGTCACCAGGTTTTTGAAAGTCTCATAGGTGAACTTCTAGTAGTGCTCTTTATCACCGTACACAATTTCAGGGCGATATCGGTAATAGTTTCGGAGATATTGAATGCTAGTGAAATAATTTGCACAGCCGCCATGTTGGATCGGTGAGACGTAACAAAATTTGAAGGGCACGGTCGAGGTCGCCGGGAATAGTGCTATGAACTTACCGAGTTTCATTGAAATCGCTCTAGCCGTTTAGATTTTATTTGGGGGGGTGACACACGCACACCTCACACACACACACACACACACGCACACACACACGGACAAAAGGTGATCTCATAAGCCTATTTTTCAAAATTGAAAATAGGCTAAAAATCCTTACTTAATGCACGGCTTCGAAATACAGCGAACATATCCCCAAAATTTCATGTTACTAACTTTAATAGCTTTGGCTGGGCGATGATGAGTCAGTCAGTCAGTCAGGACACTTTGTTTTATATCTATACTAATATAATAAAGCTGAAGAGTTTGTGTTTTTGTGTGTTTGTGTGTTTATGTGTTTAAACGCGCTAATCTCTGGAAATACCAGTCGGATTCGAAAAATTCTTTTTGTATATGATAGCCTGATTCAAGAGGCTATGTTAAATTTCGGATAAACCACTCCATTCCCCGCATTTAGGCTCTTTTGTACAAGTGTACACCGTTTCACCGATCTAATAATCTATACTAATATAATAAAGCTGAAGAATTTGTGTGTTTGTTTGTTTATGTGTTTAAACGTGCTAATCTCTGGAACTACCAGTCGGATTCGAAAAATTCTTTTAGTATAAGATAGCCTGATTAAAGAGGAATAGTTCTGGCTATGTTAAATTTCGGACAGACCACTCCATTCCCCGTATTTAAGCCCTTTTGCACAAGACTACACCGTTTCACCGATCTAATAATAATAATAATAATAATTGTATTATTATTACCGATCTAATAACGTGATGGACATATTGTCGCTAGGCGACAACGACTAACACTGTAGCATGATAGTCAACGCCGCACCATTGATGGACAGGATATCACTAGGCAACAACGATTTACTCTGTATCATGATAGTCCAGTAAAATTTGCTAAAGGACACAAGGGAAAACTGACCGATTGACAATCAAGGATTGTATTGGACTGTAGTATTCTCTATTGTGCCCTTTTAGCAAGAAATATGCCAATCACAGTATACCAGCGTAGCTCAATTCGGGATTTTCGGGGCAGCGGTAAGTTCCCCCACTCTGTGACTCACATATTTTGGATTAATTAGAGGATACACTTGCAAAAATAACAACAAAATCAACTCCTATTTTAACACATATAATTAATCAAAATTATGGCGCTACAAACAATTAAACAATTCAATTACTGACCCATAATCATCTACTTGTTCCAAATGAACAAGGAATAACATAAGAATAAAACAAATATTGTATTAAAACATATGGTTTCCATATAAACCAACAATTCCTAATTATTTTTACTTCCATAAAGCATCAACTGTAAGTTTCATATAACTCCGAGCCCTTTTGGCTCAAGGCTTTCTATAATAATGGTGTCATTCTCTGTACACCTCAAATACTATTTTTTTATATTTTCTTAATCATCAAACAAATGTATAATTACATTTAAAATTACATGTTAATTATCTAACTCAATATTTGGGCACTTTCACATGTTTTCAGCTGTTATCATCTCTCTCTAGTTTTACAAATACATTAAGGTAATCAGGAAATTACTTGTGTACTCCAGAGTATGAAGATACTTGACACAGTCAAAAAAACTATGGTCACTCCCGGAACCTAGTTGCCTTCAATTAACTCATGGAATCCTACTTCCATACAACATTACAATAGGGATTGTTATTTATTTCATTTGTCTTATAAGACCATTATCACATAAAAAACTACGATCTGAACAGGCAAGCGGAAATATCATTCTACAAGGACCTCGGTTCAACGCCCGGGTCGTTAACAACTTTAAACACTCCTGGTGTATTCATTACTCCTTACAAGACGGCCTCCAGACACCCTTCCTACTCCGAGGGTCTGACCGTGCTACTTGAGAGTTATTTATGACTATGCGGGAAGCCTCCCGTCTAGTCTAAGCTAGAGCTCTCTTTAATGCTTTTACAAACAGCTTTTCGTTCATTCTCAATTCTTTGGAGAGACCTGGCATTCTACTCCTCGTTTAAAATCAACAATATTATTGGGCTCATAAACCACATTCGTAATCTTGGCATTTATTAATTATGAAAGGTCCTCATTGATTGGGGAAGAGATATACACATTCTACGACGAATAATAAAGGGGCTTTCACAATAAGAAGATTCTGAGTTCGAATCTCTTCACATGCCTCGGGAACCATTCCCATAAAGAGGACTATACAAAATGCGATTAGGGTCAGCCTATAGCTTATAAGACCTACGCTCAATACCATACATTTGCTCCCTTTCAATACAAAATACACTATGGCCTCGTGAAACTACGTCACAAATAGAGGACTTATACCAATTCTCAATTCGCTACAATCAACTACCTCTCATAAGTAATTCACCAAGTACATTAGCTTTTACGCGTTCCTAGCGTGACATTTTATTTTAATTGCGCTCTATTTGCGCTATACTTTATTTTAAGCCTAGCGTCATCCAAAGAACTGATAATATCATATTAACAATTGATACACATCTCAATTTTTATATTATTCTTTTCCTTTGACAATAACTTTCTCTCTTTTTAAGAACATGCATTTGAATATCATGTCTATACTTTTTATTAAGGCTCTAACGCTCTTATGTTCACATCAATTAATTTGATCTTTATTTAATATTTCCTTACTTGGTTATTATTATTATTATTTCATATCTTCATTCTTTACAAAAAGCTCAAAAGCTATTTCTTTCATATAACTCAAATTTACTTTTATTTAAATATCTTTCATGATAATTATTAATATTTCGCTTGCTCTTATGACATTCGTCAAATACACTGACATTTTATTCATATATTTCCTCTACTGGATTTATTCTTTTACATAATTATTTATAGTTTCTCAAATTTTTATTATTGTTCAGACCGCGTTTTTGTTTATTCAATATTTATTTATTTAAACACATCCCTTTTACTCAAAAACTCCGGTGGATCCGTACACAACCATTTCCTGACACCAAAATATAATGAAATTCATTACTCACATGTTTTTAAGGTCGTCTCATGACCTTTATCCTTGTGCGGTGTTTCATTTTGGCCCACTTTTAACTTACTCCATATTGTAGAAATTCATCTCATGTACAAACACTTCTTGACACATATTCAATACACTTAACATTGACAACATTTTTAATACACTGGTGTATCCCTTTAGAACACACAATAAATACTAAAAAATATTATTTTAACACACAATCTTGATAGATTTACACTTCACAACTTTTGATCACTAGGCCGTATTTTCCTAGCCTATCACACGTGACCTCTTAATCTCCCGTTTCCAAGGGTGAAATTTATTCAATGTCGGCTTCCTATCCTGCAGAATACGAAAGTCTCGAATCATCTACTTTTCCCTGGAATCCTAATTCTTCGAATCCTATTCTGGATGACCGGCTATTTCTCTAGCTTGAACGGCTTCCTTTTTTTAGATCTAGTTTATCGATCTTAGTGAAAGTCTGATCTGATCGAGGTCCCCTCGATAACCTATCGATGATCGATGGATTTATTTTATAGCAGCTAGTACTTCTCGAGTCTAGTGCTTTAGAATAGTTCGTCTGCTTTCTGGAGATAATGTCTATAGTCTCCGTTCTTCTTTATTTCTTCGGTTCTCGCACTACTACCTTTTTGAAATACGTTGCGAACCTTACTCTGCTTTTCCCTGTTTGGGTTCTTTAAATTAGATAACTGTTTATCTTTCTATTACGGTACTTCCGTACGTTATGATTTTTTCGGTCGTTTATTTAAAGACCTATCGCCTTAAGTCCAACGTTCGCAGCCTGCTCTGACTATATTTTACGAACTTTTCACTGTAAACATGTGTACTGTCGGACCTAAAATCCAGTAACTAGGATTTTCCTAATTTTTCAACACGGCGATACTTTAATATTTCTTCCTTACAACTCCTTATGGAGGCAAGCAAGTTGTTAATACTGCGACGCCTATGGCTATCGGATATTAATTCTGCGGTGTAATACAGCGTTTCTCCCCTCAAGGAGTACTGGTAAACTGTCTTCGGTGTGAATCAGAGTAACGCCCCACACGGCTGTCTGAATACTGATGCGTAGCAACGCCCCCCTCGGGCTGTTTGGAACTGCTTGTACTGATGCGTAGTAACACCCCCTCACGGGTTGTCAGAATAACTGCATGATTGGCTTGGTGATGCCAGGAGCTTTATACTCTTTCGCTACAAAAAGATAAGACTCTAGCCCTTTCCGTGCCCAACTTTTAAAATAATGGTTGCACCATTATAAAAATTATACCTTCAAAAAGCTCGTCTTCTCAATGTTAAATAATCTCATTGCGCATAAGAATCGATCATGCAATTCGGAGATATTAATTAATTTCTCGTCCTCAACTGTGTGGGTGTTGCTGTTCATTTGCATTCTCCCCTCTCCACAGGCCTTGGTAAATCCCCTATGACGTCTACCTGCGTTTGCAGTTTTCTCCTGTGCAATTATTAAAGGGGTTTTCTTTACACAAAAATCTTTAATTCGAAATGATTCACCGTACTGTACTTGTTTACTTATTTTTATATTCGTAAACGGGTTAAATTTAATTATTCCTCTTCTGGCGCATAAGCGGTGTTGTCGTTTTCCAGCAAACTCAGCTCGATTTCCGAGTCAGGCTTCCTTGTCTAACAGTCGAAATTTTCCACTCGGTTATTAATACTCATGACCAGCTCCTTCTGAATGTCAAGAGGGGTGATCTCATCTCTCGAACACCTGGCTCGCGCTGCTTGCACAATGTTAGGCTAGAATCCTGGCTTGATCTTTCTCTATGTTACATTAGAAACTGTACGTTTCTTTCATTTCTTCCCCAAATACATGGATTCGACCTCCTTGGACCCTATGGCACATGGGTTCATCTCTCCCCTCCTTAGGTAAATAAATTTTCGAAAAATTTTGAGGAAATTTATTTCAATTTATCTTATCTTTCTTTATTCGTCGAAGCCATCATAACGTTGTCCGTACCTTCCGTCTCTTTTTATTTCTTTAAAGTCGTATCCGGTAATTGTGTAGGTCGGGTATGCTCTGTCCCTACCCTTTCTTTCTTTTTCCCTTATTCGTCTGGGCTATAAATCTCCAGAACCTCATTCTTCCTTACGGGTTTGGTCTATCCCTACCCGTTTCCTTATTTCATCATTCTCCTTTCTTAAATTGAAATTTTCTTCTTCAATAAACTAAATTATTTCTTTGATTTCCCAATACAATTTTTCCAATTCGCATTCGCACTCGAATGCTTGAGCTCTATTTTCTATTTGGTTTTCTTGGCTCTCGTTGGCCTCGGTGTCCATTTCTCTTTTCTGTCGTCGGCATTCCTGACATTTTATCACTAATTCAAGGATCTGTGCTTTCAATTTTTCCTCTTCTTCTTCTAATTGTTTCCTATCTTTCTTATCCTGAATTTCTTTTGGGTTTTCCTTTTCACTTTCCTTCGTCAAGTCTTGAACCTCTGTTTCCATCGGTGCTTCGTTGACATTTTCCGTTATTGTTTCTTCTACTTTCTCCCTTTCTTCAAGAATTATTATTTCCGTTTCTTCAACTATCAATTCTTTTGTTATCTCCTGTTCCGAGATTATATCTTGATCTTCCAGCTCAACCTTTTCATCAAAATGAGTCTCTTCACTTCGCAGCTCGTTTTCATCTTGGCTGTTCTCCTGGTCTGGACTTACTATTTCCTCTTGAATTTCCATTTGTTCTTCAGGAAGGATCTCAAAGTTTTCTTCAGTTTCCACTGGAGTCATTACGATTTCTATTTCTTGTTCGACTTCCCTAATCTCAATTTTGGAATCTTCTGGCACCGTGACTTCTTTTTCTTCTTCAATTTCTATTTCATTTTTAGCTTGGGCAGCGGCTTCATTTATGACTGGGATAACCATTTCTTTCGCTTTGAGGTCTTGTGCTAGTATGTATTCCTCATATCTCTTCTGATTAACCTCTAATGTCTCTTTGTATTCCGGAATTTTAACTTTCCTCAATTCAGCTAACTCCTGAATACTTATTATATCTTGTTCCTCGTACATGCTCATTTTGAAGCAATGCATCTGATTCCATTTTGTATTCATATCCGCTGTTTGCTCGTTAACGTAATTTTTTCTGTCTTGCTCTTCGTGAGGGGTCTTCCACCAAATCTTATCCCATTCTCTTTTCATATCCCATACCTGTTTCATTTTTTCTTCAATTTCATCCCTAAAACTTCTTATCTGTTCCCGCGGAGCTAATTCTATCTTCCCTTCTTTCACCATACGTTCCGCAAATTTCTTTCTCGTCTCTCTGAATGACCTTTTGAGCTTAGGAATTTCCTTATTTAGTTCTTCTAATTCCATTTTGGATATCGTATAGTTATTTATACTGGCCCTCTTACGAAGTTTGTCTATCTTCTCAATTTCCTCAGAGATCCTATCTCTTTGTTCCTCAATTCCTTCTTTCTTTCTTGAGTTGAGATCTTTTAAGTTCCAAAGTTCATTCTTCATCCTATAATTCTCTTTTCGCATTTCTCCAATTATATCCAAGAATTCTTTTATTTCGTCCCAAGTCGCCATTTCTACTTTCTCCTGATCCTGAGCGCAAGGACTATCGTTCTTTTCCCCTGTACTTTCCAAGTCTACTTGAACCTGCATTACTACGTGAGACTTTAAATTACCTTCATCATTATCATTATCTGTATTAATTACATTTTCCCTTGGAATCGGTTTACAATTTTCTTTTTCCATTTGGAGCTCTAAAGGCTCAACATTTACCCTTTTGTCTGCAGACATGTTACCTTCTCTTCGTGTAACTATGTCTCCAGGTGCACGCATGCTTTCTACAGAAACATTTACAATTTCATTATTTGGGTACTCTTTATCACCTGTAATTTTACCTTTATCTGGACCCTCGGCCCTTACATTCTCTGAGAGCCTCCGCCTCTCTTCACTTAACAACATCTTATTAGAATACAGTGGGCCACTCATGCCACCACACTAGTACATGCTTAAGAGATGATACTCTGAATCATTGTGTCCCAATTTCTTTAAAAATTTACTTTGGTACGGGTTTTTACTACAACGTACCCTTTTGATAACTTTATTCAATTTCATAAACCTTTATGGAAGTATTTAAAATTCAAAATTTCGAAAAACCATTTTTTTTCAAAAAAAATGAAAATTTTGATTTTTCGAGAAAAACTCGGGTTTTCCCTGGGAAAACTCAGCCCTGCGTACTGGGTGCCATGAAAGATTAGGTTGGCTAGGGGGGTTAATGATATAATTCAGGGCTGCTCGGTATGAGTTTCCAGGGACCCATGCGGTCAGTTAATATTTTACGTTGTAGCTATTCCTATCATTACTTTAATTTACATGTTATGACCGTCTTAAGTGTTCCTCTAGTTATTAATCCAGCACATTACTTCTATGCCCCCCATGTGCCCTTTTAGCAAGAAATATGCCAATCACAGTATACCAGCGTAGCTCCATTCGGGATTTTCGGGGCAGCGCTAAGTTCCCCCACTCTGTGACTCACATATTTTGGATTAATTAGAGGATACACTTGCAAAAATAACAACAAAATCAACTCCTATTTTAACACATTTAATTAATCAATATTATGGCGCTACAAACAATTAAACAATTCAATTACTGACCCATAATCATCTACTTGTTCCAAATGAACAAGGAATAACATAAGAATAAAACAAATATTGTATTAAAACATATGGTTTCCATATAAACCAACAATTCCTAATTATTTTTACTTCCATAAAGCATCAACTGTAAGTTTCATATAACTCCGAGCTCTTTTGGCTCAATGCTTTCTTTAATAATGGTGTCATTCTCTGTACACCTCAAATACTATTTTTTTATATTTTCTTAATCATCAAACAAATGTATAATTACATTTAAAATTACATGTTAATTATCTCACTCAATATTTGGGCACTTTCACATGTTTTCAGCTGTTATCATCTCTCTCTAGTTTTACAAATACATTAAGGTAATCAGGAAATTACTTGTGTACTCCAGAGTATGAAGATACTTGACACAGTCAAAAAAACTATGGTCACTCCCGGAACCTAGTTGCCTTCAATTAACTCATGGAATCCTACTTCCATACAACATTACAATAGGGATTGTTATTTATTTCATTTGTCTTATAAGACCATTATCACATAAAAAACTACGATCTGAACAGGCAAGCGGAAATATCATTCTACAAGGACCTCGGTTCAACGCCCGGGTCGTTAACAACTTTAAACACTCCTGGTGTATTCATTACTCCTTACAAGACGGCCTCCAGACACCCTTCCTACTCCGAGGGTCTGACCGTGCTACTTGAGAGTTATTTATGACTATGCGGGAAGCCTCCCGTCTAGTCTAAGCTAGAGCTCTCTTTAATGCTTTTACAAACAGCTTTTCGTTCATTCTCAATTCTTTGGAGAGACCTGGCATTCTACTCCTCGTTTAAAATCAACAATATTATTGGGCTCATAAACCACATTCGTAATCTTGGCATTTATTAATTATGAAAGGTCCTCATTGATTGGGGAAGAGATATACACATTCTACGACGAATAATAAAGGGGCTTTCACAATAAGAAGATTCTGAGTTCGAATCTCTTCACATGCCTCGGGAACCATTCCCATAAAGAGGACTATACAAAATGCGATTAGGGTCAGCCTATAGCTTATAAGACCTACGCTCAATACCATACATTTGCTCCCTTTCAATACAAAATACACTATGGCCTCGTGAAACTACGTCACAAATAGAGGACTTATACCAATTCTCAATTCGCTACAATCAACTACCTCTCATAAGTAATTCACCAAGTACATTAGCTTTTACGCGTTCCTAGCGTGACATTTTATTTTAATTGCGCTCTATTTGCGCTATACTTTATTTTAAGCCTAGCGTCATCCAAAGAACTGATAATATCATATTAACAATTGATACACATCTCAATTTTTATATTATTCTTTTCCTTTGACAATAACTTTCTCTCTTTTTAAGAACATGCATTTGAATATCATGTCTATACTTTTTATTAAGGCTCTAACGCTCTTATGTTCACATCAATTAATTTGATCTTTATTTAATATTTCCTTACTTGGTTATTATTATTATTATTTCATATCTTCATTCTTTACAAAAAGCTCAAAAGCTATTTCTTTCATATAACTCAAATTTACTTTTATTTAAATATCTTTCATGATAATTATTAATATTTCGCTTGCTCTTATGACATTCGTCAAATACACTGACATTTTATTCATATATTTCCTCTACTGGATTTATTCTTTTACATAATTATTTATAGTTTCTCAAATTTTTATTATTGTTCAGACCGCGTTTTTGTTTATTCAATATTTATTTATTTAAACACATCCCTTTTACTCAAAAACTCCGGTGGATCCGTACACAACCATTTCCTGACACCAAAATATAATGAAATTCATTACTCACATGTTTTTAAGGTCGTCTCATGACCTTTATCCTTGTGCGGTGTTTCATTTTGGCCCACTTTTAACTTACTCCATATTGTAGAAATTCATCTCATGTACAAACACTTCTTGACACATATTCAATACACTTAACATTGACAACATTTTTAATACACTGGTGTATCCCTTTAGAACACACAATAAATACTAAAAAATATTATTTTAACACACAATCTTGATAGATTTACACTTCACAACTTTTGATCACTAGGCCGTATTTTCCTAGCCTATCACACGTGACCTCTTAATCTCCCGTTTCCAAGGGTGAAATTTATTCAATGTCGGCTTCCTATCCTGCAGAATACGAAAGTCTCGAATCATCTACTTTTCCCTGGAATCCTAATTCTTCGAATCCTATTCTGGATGACCGGCTATTTCTCTAGCTTGAACGGCTTCCTTTTTTTAGATCTAGTTTATCGATCTTAGTGAAAGTCTGATCTGATCGAGGTCCCCTCGATAACCTATCGATGATCGATGGATTTATTTTATAGCAGCTAGTACTTCTCGAGTCTAGTGCTTTAGAATAGTTCGTCTGCTTTCTGGAGATAATGTCTATAGTCTCCGTTCTTCTTTATTTCTTCGGTTCTCGCACTACTACCTTTTTGAAATACGTTGCGAACCTTACTCTGCTTTTCCCTGTTTGGGTTCTTTAAATTAGATAACTGTTTATCTTTCTATTACGGTACTTCCGTACGTTATGATTTTTTCGGTCGTTTATTTAAAGACCTATCGCCTTAAGTCCAACGTTCGCAGCCTGCTCTGACTATATTTTACGAACTTTTCACTGTAAACATGTGTACTGTCGGACCTAAAATCCAGTAACTAGGATTTTCCTAATTTTTCAACACGGCGATACTTTAATATTTCTTCCTTACAACTCCTTATGGAGGCAAGCAAGTTGTTAATACTGCGACGCCTATGGCTATCGGATATTAATTCTGCGGTGTAATACAGCGTTTCTCCCCTCAAGGAGTACTGGTAAACTGTCTTCGGTGTGAATCAGAGTAACGCCCCACACGGCTGTCTGAATACTGATGCGTAGCAACGCCCCCCTCGGGCTGTTTGGAACTGCTTGTACTGATGCGTAGTAACACCCCCTCACGGGTTGTCAGAATAACTGCATGATTGGCTTGGTGATGCCAGGAGCTTTATACTCTTTCGCTACAAAAAGATAAGACTCTAGCCCTTTCCGTGCCCAACTTTTAAAATAATGGTTGCACCATTATAAAAATTATACCTTCAAAAAGCTCGTCTTCTCAATGTTAAATAATCTCATTGCGCATAAGAATCGATCATGCAATTCGGAGATATTAATTAATTTCTCGTCCTCAACTGTGTGGGTGTTGCTGTTCATTTGCATTCTCCCCTCTCCACAGGCCTTGGTAAATCCCCTATGACGTCTACCTGCGTTTGCAGTTTTCTCCTGTGCAATTATTAAAGGGGTTTTCTTTACACAAAAATCTTTAATTCGAAATGATTCACCGTACTGTACTTGTTTACTTATTTTTATATTCGTAAACGGGTTAAATTTAATTATTCCTCTTCTGGCGCATAAGCGGTGTTGTCGTTTTCCAGCAAACTCAGCTCGATTTCCGAGTCAGGCTACCTTGTCTAACAGTCGAAATTTTCCACTCGGTTATTAATACTCATGACCAGCTCCTTCTGAATGTCAAGAGGGGTGATCTCATCTCTCGAACACCTGGCTCGCGCTGTTTGCACAATGTTAGGCTAGAATCCTGGCTTGATCTTTCTCTATGTTACATTAGAAACTGTACGTTTCTTTCATTTCTTCCCCAAATACATGGATTCGACCTCCTTGGACCCTATGGCACATGGGTTCATCTCTCCCCTCCTTAGGTAAATAAATTTTCGAAAAATTTTGAGGAAATTTATTTCAATTTATCTTATCTTTCTTTATTCGTCGAAGCCATCATAACGTTGTCCGTACCTTCCGTCTCTTTTTATTTCTTTAAAGTCGTATCCGGTAATTGTGTAGGTCGGGTATGCTCTGTCCCTACCCTTTCTTTCTTTTTCCCTTATTCGTCTGGGCTATAAATCTCCAGAACCTCATTCTTCCTTACGGGTTTGGTCTATCCCTACCCGTTTCCTTATTTCATCATTCTCCTTTCTTAAATTGAAATTTTCTTCTTCAATAAACTAAATTATTTCTTTGATTTCCCAATACAATTTTTCCAATTCGCATTCGCACTCGAATGCTTGAGCTCTATTTTCTATTTGGTTTTCTTGGCTCTCGTTGGCCTCGGTGTCCATTTCTCTTTTCTGTCGTCGGCATTCCTGACATTTTATCACTAATTCAAGGATCTGTGCTTTCAATTTTTCCTCTTCTTCTTCTAATTGTTTCCTATCTTTCTTATCCTGAATTTCTTTTGGGTTTTCCTTTTCACTTTCCTTCGTCAAGTCTTGAACCTCTGTTTCCATCGGTGCTTCGTTGACATTTTCCGTTATTGTTTCTTCTACTTTCTCCCTTTCTTCAAGAATTATTATTTCCGTTTCTTCAACTATCAATTCTTTTGTTATCTCCTGTTCCGAGATTATATCTTGATCTTCCAGCTCAACCTTTTCATCAAAATGAGTCTCTTCACTTCGCAGCTCGTTTTCATCTTGGCTGTTCTCCTGGTCTGGACTTACTATTTCCTCTTGAATTTCCATTTGTTCTTCAGGAAGGATCTCAAAGTTTTCTTCAGTTTCCACTGGAGTCATTACGATTTCTATTTCTTGTTCGACTTCCCTAATCTCAATTTTGGAATCTTCTGGCACCGTGACTTCTTTTTCTTCTTCAATTTCTATTTCATTTTTAGCTTGGGCAGCGGCTTCATTTATGACTGGGATAACCATTTCTTTCGCTTTGAGGTCTTGTGCTAGTATGTATTCCTCATATCTCTTCTGATTAACCTCTAATGTCTCTTTGTATTCCGGAATTTTAACTTTCCTCAATTCAGCTAACTCCTGAATACTTATTATATCTTGTTCCTCGTACATGCTCATTTTGAAGCAATGCATCTGATTCCATTTTGTATTCATATCCGCTGTTTGCTCGTTAACGTAATTTTTTCTGTCTTGCTCTTCGTGAGGGGTCTTCCACCAAATCTTATCCCATTCTCTTTTCATATCCCATACCTGTTTCATTTTTTCTTCAAATTCATCCCTAAAACTTCTTATCTGTTCCCGCGGAGCTAATTCTATCTTCCCTTCTTTCACCATACGTTCCGCAAATTTCTTTCTCGTCTCTCTGAATGACCTTTTGAGCTTAGGAATTTCCTTATTTAGTTCTTCTAATTCCATTTTGGATATCGTATAGTTATTTATACTGGCCCTCTTACGAAGTTTGTCTATCTTCTCAATTTCCTCAGAGATCCTATCTCTTTGTTCCTCAATTCCTTCTTTCTTTCTTGAGTTGAGATCTTTTAAGTTCCAAAGTTCATTCTTCATCCTATAATTCTCTTTTCGCATTTCTCCAATTATATCCAAGAATTCTTTTATTTCGTCCCAAGTCGCCATTTCTACTTTCTCCTGATCCTGAGCGCAAGGACTATCGTTCTTTTCCCCTGTACTTTCCAAGTCTACTTGAACCTGAATTACTACGTGAGACTTTAAATTACCTTCATCATTATCATTATCTGTATTAATTACATTTTCCCTTGGAATCGGTTTACAATTTTCTTTTTCCATTTGGAGCTCTAAAGGCTCAACATTTACCCTTTTGTCTGCAGACATGTTACCTTCTCTTCGTGTAACTATGTCTCCAGGTGCACGCATGCTTTCTACAGAAACATTTACAATTTCATTATTTGGGTACTCTTTATCACCTGTAATTTTAACTTTATCTGGACCCTCGGCCCTTACATTCTCTGAGAGCCTCCGCCTCTCTTCACTTAACAACATCTTATTAGAATACAGTGGGCCACTCATGCCACCACACTAGTACATGCTTAAGAGATGATACTCTGAATCATTGTGTCCCAATTTCTTTAAAAATTTACTTTGGTACGGGTTTTTACTACAACGTACCCTTTTGATAACTTTATTCAATTTCATAAACCTTTATGGAAGTATTTAAAATTCAAAATTTCGAAAAACCATTTTTTTTCAAAAAAAATGAAAATTTTGATTTTTCGAGAAAAACTCGGGTTTTCCCTGGGAAAACTCAGCCCTGCGTACTGGGCGCCATGAAAGATTAGGTTTGCTAGGGGGGTTAATGATATAATTCAGGGCTGCTCGGTATGAGTTTCCAGGGACCCATGCGGTCAGTTAATATTTTACGTTGTAGCTATTCCTATCATTACTTTAATTTACATGTTATGACCGTCTTAAGTGTTCCTCTAGTTATTAATCCAGCACATTACTTCTATGCCCCCCATGTGCCCTTTTAGCAAGAAATATGCCAATCACAGTATACCAGCGTAGCTCCATTCGGGATTTTCGGGGCAGCGCTAAGTTCCCCCACTCTGTGACTCACATATTTTGGATTAATTAGAGGATACACTTGCAAAAATAACAACAAAATCAACTCCTATTTTAACACATTTAATTAATCAATATTATGGCGCTACAAACAATTAAACAATTCAATTACTGACCCATAATCATCTACTTGTTCCAAATGAACAAGGAATAACATAAGAATAAAACAAATATTGTATTAAAACATATGGTTTCCATATAAACCAACAATTCCTAATTATTTTTACTTCCATAAAGCATCAACTGTAAGTTTCATATAACTCCGAGCTCTTTTGGCTCAATGCTTTCTTTAATAATGGTGTCATTCTCTGTACACCTCAAATACTATTTTTTTATATTTTCTTAATCATCAAACAAATGTATAATTACATTTAAAATTACATGTTAATTATCTAACTCAATATTTGGGCACTTTCACATGTTTTCAGCTGTTATCATCTCTCTCTAGTTTTACAAATACATTAAGGTAATCAGGAAATTACTTGTGTACTCCAGAGTATGAAGATACTTGACACAGTCAAAAAAACTATGGTCACTCCCGGAACCTAGTTGCCTTCAATTAACTCATGGAATCCTACTTCCATACAACATTACAATAGGGATTGTTATTTATTTCATTTGTCTTATAAGACCATTATCACATAAAAAACTACGATCTGAACAGGCAAGCGGAAATATCATTCTACAAGGACCTCGGTTCAACGCCCGGGTCGTTAACAACTTTAAACACTCCTGGTGTATTCATTACTCCTTACAAGACGGCCTCCAGACACCCTTCCTACTCCGAGGGTCTGACCGTGCTACTTGAGAGTTATTTATGACTATGCGGGAAGCCTCCCGTCTAGTCTAAGCTAGAGCTCTCTTTAATGCTTTTACAAACAGCTTTTCGTTCATTCTCAATTCTTTGGAGAGACCTGGCATTCTACTCCTCGTTTAAAATCAACAATATTATTGGGCTCATAAACCACATTCGTAATCTTGGCATTTATTAATTATGAAAGGTCCTCATTGATTGGGGAAGAGATATACACATTCTACGACGAATAATAAAGGGGCTTTCACAATAAGAAGATTCTGAGTTCGAATCTCTTCACATGCCTCGGGAACCATTCCCATAAAGAGGACTATACAAAATGCGATTAGGGTCAGCCTATAGCTTATAAGACCTACGCTCAATACCATACATTTTCTCCCTTTCAATACAAAATACACTATGGCCTCGTGAAACTACGTCACAAATAGAGGACTTATACCAATTCTCAATTCGCTACAATCAACTACCTCTCATAAGTAATTCACCAAGTACATTAGCTTTTACGCGTTCCTAGCGTGACATTTTATTTTAATTGCGCTCTATTTGCGCTATACTTTATTTTAAGCCTAGCGTCATCCAAAGAGCTGATAATATCATATTAACAATTGATACACATCTCAATTTTTATATTATTCTTTTCCTTTGACAATAACTTTCTCTCTTTTTAAGAACATGCATTTGAATATCATGTCTATACTTTTTATTAAGGCTCTAACGCTCTTATGTTCACATCAATTAATTTGATCTTTATTTAATATTTCCTTACTTGGTTATTATTATTATTATTTCATATCTTCATTCTTTACAAAAAGCTCAAAAGCTATTTCTTTCATATAACTCAAATTTACTTTTATTTAAATATCTTTCATGATAATTATTAATATTTCGCTTGCTCTTATGACATTCGTCAAATACACTGACATTTTATTCATATATTTCCTCTACTGGATTTATTCTTTTACATAATTATTTATAGTTTCTCAAATTTTTATTATTGTTCAGACCGCGTTTTTGTTTATTCAGTATTTATTTATTTAAACACATCCCTTTTACTAAAAAACTCCGGTGGATCCGTACACAACCATTTCCTGACACCAAAATATAATGAAATTCATTACTCACATGTTTTTAAGGTCGTCTCATGACCTTTACCCTTGTGCGGTGTTTCATTTTGGCCCACTTTTAACTTACTCCATATTGTAGAAATTCATCTCATGTACAAACACTTCTTGACACATATTCAATACACTTAACATTGACAACATTTTTAATACACTGGTGTATCCCTTTAGAACACACAATAAACACTAAAAAATATTATTTTAACACACAATCTTGATAGATTTACACTTCACAACTTTTGATCACTAGGCCGTATTTTCCTAGCCTATCACACGTGACCTCTTAATCTCCCGTTTCCAAGGGTGAAATTTATTCAATGTCGGCTTCCTATCCTGCAGAATACGAAAGTCTCGAATCATCGACTTTTCCCTGGAATCCTAATTCTTCGAATCCTATTCTGGATGACCGGCTATTTCTCTAGCTTGAACGGCTTCCTTTTTTTAGATCTAGTTTATCGATCTTAGTGAAAGTCTGTTCTGATCGAGGTCCCCTCGATAACCTATCGATGATCGATGGATTTATTTTATAGCAGCTAGTACTTCTCGAGTCTAGTGCTTTAGAATAGTTCGTCTGCTTTCTGGAGATAATGTCTATAGTCTCCGTTCTTCTTTATTTCTTCGGTTCTCGCACTACTACCTTTTTGAAATACGTTGCGAACCTTACTCTGTTTTTCCCTGTTTGGGTTCTTTAAATTAGATAACTGTTTATCTTTCTATTACGGTACTTCCGTACGTTATGATTTTTTCGGTCGTTTATTTAAAGACCTATCGCCTTAAGTCCAACGTTCGCAGCCTGCTCTGACTATATTTTACGAACTTTTCACTGTAAACATGTGTACTGTCGGACCTAAAATCCAGTAACTAGGATTTTCCTAATTTTTCAACACGGCGATACTTTAATATTTCTTCCTTACAACTCCTTATTGAGGCAAGCAAGTTGTTAATACTGCGACGCCTATGGCTATCGGATATTAATTCTGCGGTGTAATACAGCGTTTCTCCCCTCAAGGAGTACTGGTAAACTGTCTTCGGTGTGAATCAGAGTAACGCCCCACACGGCTGTCTGAATACTGATGCGTAGCAACGCCCCCCTCGGGCTGTTTGGAACTGCTTGTACTGATGCGTAGTAACACCCCCTCACGGGTTGTCAGAATAACTGCATGTTTGGCTTGGTGATGCCAGGAGCTTTATACTCTTTCGCTACAAAAAGATAAGACTCTAGCCCTTTCCGTGCCCAACTTTTAAAATAATGGTTGCACCATTATAAAAATTATACCTTCAAAAAGCTCGTCTTCTCAATTTTAAATAATCTCATTGCGCATAAGAATCGATCGTGCAATTCGGAGATATTAATTAATTTCTCGTCCTCAACTGTGTGGGTGTTGCTGTTCATTTGCATTCTCCCCTCTCCACAGGCCTTGGTAAATCCCCTATGACGTCTACCTGCGTTTGCAGTTTTCTCCTGTGCAATTATTAAAGGGTTTTTCTTTACACAAAAATCTCTAATTCGAAATGATTCACCGTACTGTACTTGTTTACTTATTTTTATATTCGTAAACGGGTTAAATTTAATTATTCCTCTTCTGGCGCATAAGCGGTGTTGTCGTTTTCCAGCAAACTCAGCTCGATTTCCGAGTCAGGCTTCCTTGTCCAACAGTCGAAATTTTCCACTCGGTTATTAATACTAATGACCAGCTCCTTCTGAATGTCAAGAGGGGTGATCTCATCTCTCGAACACCTGGCTCGCGCTGCTTGCACAATGTTAGGCTAGAATCCTGGCTTGATCTTTCTCTATGTTACATTAGAAACTGTACGTTTCTTTCATTTCTTCCCCAAATACATGGATTCGACCTCCTTGGACCCTATGGCACATGGGTTCACTATGCTATCGTATGCACAGTTAATATTTCATTTGCGGGGCTGAGACATCGTGGTCATGTTGTCCCGTGTACATGGTTGTGTGTGTGTAGAATTTATGTGATAACCTGCGTTATCGTGATTTGTTGCACTAGCATGTGTAAATACGGTATAAAGCTCAATGTTGATTTGTCTGTTATTTATACAAATCTACACCGTTTCACCGATCTGAACCAACATTTGTATACGTACCCATTGGAACCCTGCGAGTAACACTGTTTACATGAAATTTCGGACAGACCACTCCATTCCCTGCATATAGGCCCTTTGGCACAAACCTACACCGTGTCACCGATCTGAATCAAAATGAGTATTCTTACCCTTTGGAAACCTGCGAGTAACACGGTCTACGTAAAATTTCGGACAGATCAATCCATTCCCTGCATTTAGGACCTTAGGCACAAGTCTACATCGTTTCACCGATCTTAACCAAACTTAATGTACTTTCCCTTCGAAACCCTGTGGGTAACACTGTCCACTTGCTATTTTGAACAACTCTCCCCATTCCCTACATTTAGAACAGACAAAATGAACTTGAAAACTACGTTTTAAGGTCCTAGAACCATTCATGTACGTATTGTGTAACTGTAAGAATATTTTAATAAGTCAACTGTTGCTGGCAATGCGATCTGCATCACGTCGCCCCTACCAGAATTGCGAAAATAGTTACAACTTGCGCTGCTTATAAATTGGAGTCACTGCGAGTAATTATTGCAAGAAGATTTCTTAGGCCCCGTAAAACAGTTATCATCATGAAAACATTATGCCTCTGTATAAGTGCGATAGTGTTGGTGCAGTACATATAGGTAATCAGCTGAAATAAACGTTGGTGCTTTCAAATTTACTTTCATTTATTCAGATCCTTATCCTTGAGCGGTATGTGGCGATAAATGACACTATCGCTATTTCAGGAGCTCGGGACAGCCGAAGTTTTCCAAAGTGCTCTAATTATTTTCCTATGGCAGTATGTGACAAAAGACGACACTATTGATCTCTACTTTTCTAACAGACAATGAGATATAGGCCCTAGGCAGTGTCTTTTATGTCACAAACTCCTCTTTCTAATCATATTTTTCAATTCGTTTGTAAATTACATGTGTCAGGACTATAGTTAGTAAATAGCCGTTTCCCTATTCATTATTGCCATTATCATTACGGGAAAATGACCTGAATGTTACGTCCATTATACTGTACTACTTATCACCCCCAACACCACAAGAAGTTATGTTTTTAAACATTTTTTCTGTTAATTTAAGTATTATATGCCAGTTCTGTAGTAGTATTCATTATCATCCATAAAACACACAAATCCACCGGGCGAAGCCGGGCACTTATGCTAGTAATAGATATAGGCCCTTACAAAGTAGGCACTGTACATGGCAATAACTGCTACAAAATTGTCAACATATACGATAATCAAATAGTGGGGACATCTGATGCTAAGAATTTGAAGCGGTATTATAACAAAATAGTCTGATATCTGAGCACCTTCCTGAGTCAGAATATGTTATAAGAGCCAGGATATAATAGAAGCATTGGTGAAACTTAAATTACGAAGTTGGAGAGAAAAATGACCCCGTATTTGTGATTTCCAGATTTTATATTGTATGTTAATTTAACAAGTAAACATTGGGAACTGAAAGTTAACCAAGAACCGGTTTTGACACTAGTCAGTAAAGGGAGTCACATGACAGAGCGGCGAGGCGAAACTATCTGCAGAGCCAAGGGAGTGAGCGAGACCTGTTTGAGAAAGAGATTTCTCACAGTGGAAGGGGGAGGTGTTCGTCACGCTACAAGCCACGCGCCGGTATTAATCACGCACAAACTCGCCAAAAAGAAGTTTAGTGGTAGAGAGTAACCACATGTCTTAATGTAGCTAATCAGAGAAGGGACATCTCAGGGTGTAATTGTTTTAGTAATATAATTACATCTCGGATGAAGAGTAGTAGATTGGTGGTTTCTCCTATAGTTGAACAATGGACGGGAAGAACGTATTGGTTCGAGTCCAGAGTGGGGTCTTCAGAACTCAGTAATTTAAACGGAGAACGCGACTGTTGATTCGGTCAAATAGTGGAACGGAACGGGCTTGAATTCAATTTAATACAGTGCAAAGTTATATTATGGTTATATGTGCACTTGAAAGATAATTGAATATTGCAATTGCTAATATAAATGTATATTTCGTGGTGAAGTTTAAGACTTTGAAAGTGAACAAAAGTTGTGAATTCAGTCAAGGCATTAATATAAAATTATCCTATTTGTATACTTCTACGCAGAAGAAATTACGAAGGTTAATCAAAAACAGAGTCAAACATTCTAGATTTTGTTATAACTACATCATTTGGCAACGTATAAACATATCAACAGTATCATCCAATAAACTTGAACATCGTGATAAATCTACAAATATTATTGTCCCTGTAGAAAAGTTATTGCAAATGTAAATTCATATTGAAAATTATTTCAACGATGTCAAAGTATTCGAAGTTGAGAGGAAGGATTATCAATTCCATCAATGACGTTATGATGCAAGAATTAATATGCAGAAGGAACACGCCATATAAAGGAAAGAGAATGCTTCGAGTAACCTACAACATTACGCAAAATCGTGGAGAGACTGAAGTGAAACCATGCATACATTAAAGTGAAATTTAAAGCAGAAAGAAGGGAAGTTCGAGATCTACACTGTCTGGGATGATGATGAGGAAGGAAAGCAGTATTCCAGTACGAGAGCAGATCCAGTTCGAAACCGGAGCCAGAATGTTGTTCGATACCCGAGGAGGCAGTTCGAGAATCGAAAGAGGAAACTCATCTGGGAGGAGAACGCTCTACATCATGGTATATATACTGTTTTTGTTTGAGTCTTCAATCCTTCGACTGGTTTGATGCAGCTATCCATGCTTCCCTGTCCTCAGCTAATCGTGTCATCTCTACATAGCTACCACACACTACATCCGTGGCAATCTGTTTAACATATTCTAACCTTGGTCTACCCCTACTGTTCTCAACCTCGTCCCTTCCTTCTATAACTAAGTTTGTTATTCCTTGGAAGAGGTGAACTCCAGCACAGTGTGGTTGGCTTAGGTTTATTAGGGCACTCTATTGCCCATATTTATAATGGGCAGATTTTGGCCCAACGGAAAAGTGAGCGGAGGAGGAGCCAATCAATCTCATGGAGGCGGAAGAGGTCAGGCCAGACGGACTGGCTGTCAAGGCGCACCTCAGTAGTACTTGCGTATGCGGCAGTTCCTTGCAATCTCTGTGTTCGGTCCTGCATGTCTCACTCTTTGTGAGCCGCAGGATAAGGCTCAGAGAACATAGTGTGCGGGTCTCGTCTTGGCAAGCTGAGATACACCCTAAGCAAATTCACGCCAGTGGCACTTCTTCCATACGTCACTTCCTTTCAAAGTCAAACGGCGATGGGATAAGGATTGCGGGGGCAGGTTATGGGTGCGAATAGAAGCCCCTAGTTCGGACCTGCACGTTGACAGCAGATGTGTGAAGGTCGTCTTCCGGAGACTCTGTGACTACTCAGGAATTCGGTCCTGCATCTATATTTGGGCAGGCCTATTTAGGATCACCGCTGCACACCCCACATGGGGAAGGCCCTAGAAAAGGTGGGCTAAACATCGGAAGTCACAATCTTGGTCCGGCTGGGCAACCGCACGCAGCAGGTCAACTCTCATGCGGTCGAAACTAAAAAACAGTAAAGACTCACAAATTGATTATTGGATCATGGAACTTTAGAACTTTGCTTGATATGGACAATAACGTTAGACCTGAGAGAAGGTCAGCTCTTGTAACCCATGAGTTATCAAAACTCAACGTTAACATTGCTGCTCTCAGTGAAACTAGGCTGTCTTCTGAAGGCAAGATTACTGAATCTGGAACAGGATATTCCATCTTCAGGAAAGGAGGAGGGTGAATGTCGTATTCATGGTGTGGGCTTCGCTGTGAAGACCAACTGGTAAATTATCACCAACCTACGCCCATTGCAATCAGCGAAAGGCTCATGACCCTCCGCATACCCCTCTCAGGAGGTTCCTTTTTGACACTCATCTCTGCCTATAATCCTACCTTAGATTCCGATGATGAAGTAAATGCTCAATTCTATGATCGGCTAAGTGAAATCATCTCCAAGGTACCATCTGCAGATAAGTTCTTGCTCCTCAGTGATTTCAATGCCAGAGTTGGGAAAGATCACAGGCTGTGGAATCATGTGATGGGCAAACAGGGACTTGGAAATTGTAATCCCAATGGTCTATTGAACCTTGGTCTCTGTGCAGAACACGAACTTTTCATTACCAACACGCAGTTCCGGCTACCTAACCGCTTCAAAACCATGTGGATTCATCCTCGTTCCAAACATTGGCAAATTCTTGATTATATCATTACCCGGCAATGTGATAAGAAGGACACTCTTATTACCAGAACAGCAAGGAATATAGACGATTGTTGGACAGATCATAAACTTAATATATGTACGCTCAGGATATCCATCAGACCTAAACCACCTAGGAACATCCAAATTTGCCAGGAAGGAAGTATAATACATCCAAACTTCAGGCTGAATCCATCTATAAAAATTTTGGAAACAGAATCGTCACCCAGTTATCAGAAAACCCAGTAACGAATGACATTCACCAAGAATGGGCCACACTACAGAAGATTATCACACAGTCATTTGAGGAAACCATTGGTTTTATAGTGCGGAAAAGACAAGACTGGCTAGATGACAACAATGAAGAAATTCTGTCTCTCATCAATGTCAAAAGGAATGCCTATCTTCAAGACCCAACTTCCAACACAAAGAGAATTAAACTACTGGACCTCAAGGGTAAATGTCAGACGCAGATACGGCAAATTAAAAATACTTGGTGGCAACAGAAGGCTCAGGAACTGCAGAGACTATCGGATGCTCGAGACTTGAGGAACTTCTATGCAGTACTCGAGGAAATATATGGACCATCTTGCTCATAATCACGTACACTGAAAAGCGCTGATAATTCTACTTCCTTTACTGATAGTCCAGAAATCTTGGAACGCTGGAAGGATCACTTTTCCAATCACCTAAATCGTCCATCAGCAGCTGCTGAAGACTTCCTTTGTTATGTGCCACAACAACCTGAACAACTGTGGTTGGCAGTACCTCCTACTTATCATGAATTCAGTGCAGCTCTCACCCAATTGAAACACAGGAAGGCACATGGCCCAGATAACATCCCTCTGGAACTAATTCAAGCCGGAAGTCATTCCCTCAAAACAAGGATTTTCACCCTTATCCGCAGAATATGGGAACCAAGAAAGGTACTGGGAGACCTAAAGAATGCCACTATCATCACTATCTATAAAAAGGGTGATCGCAGTGTTTGAGGGCAACTACCATGGTATATCACTGCCATCAATTGTGGGGAAGATTCTTGCAAGAATTCTACTTAACCGCATCAAGGTCATCTCTGAGAAGATCCTCCCAGAGTCACAATGTGGATTTTGAGCTTTCAGAAGCACAATCGACTTGATTTTCTGTGTGAGACAGCTACAAGAAAAATGTAGAGACCAACAAAATCAACTCTTGGAAAAGGCATTTGATTCAGTTCAAAGACCAGCCATGTGGGCGGTGCTGAAGCGGTTTGGTTGCCCTCAGCGTTTTGTAGATCTAATCAAGGCTCTCCATGATGGCATGACAGGTCAGGTTTGCCAACAGAATAAGATGTCCGATGAATTTCCTATTACCCATGGACTGAAACAAGGATGTGTACTGGCTCCGACGCTCTTTACGCTGTACTTGGCTGCAATGCTTTATGATTCACCAACAAACATCCCAGGTGTGGAGGTCAAGTATCGTTATGATGGAGGGCTATTCAAACTAACGCGTCTCCGCTTTTTGAGGAAAACTCAGGTTACTAATGTTACTAATATGTTGTATGCAGATGATGCTGCGTCGCAAACTCTCACACCAGAAGAGCAGCAAGAGTCCGTTAATTGTTACAAAAGTGCATACGATCGCTTTGGTCTTACCATAAATGTCAATAAGACTAAAGTCTTGGCACAACCTTCATCAGGCACACATCTTCCTCAGTTCAATATGTCCATCTCAAATTTTCCATTAGAACAGGTAGACCACTTCTCGTTCTTGGGCAGTACCATTTCTGTGAGCTGTACCTGTGAGCAGAAAGTGGATAAGAGAATTGGCTCAGCCCATGCAGCATATGGACGATTAGCGCACCGGGTCTTCATGAATAAAGATCTGTCCATGAGTACAAAGCTTATGGTGTACCCATACAAAGCAGTAGTCATTTCTACATTGTTGTATGGGTGTGAAACGTGGACCCTTTACCGATGTGATCTTAGGCAGGTTGAGTGCTTCCACCTACAAAAACTCCGATCAATCCTGAGGATTAAATGGGAAGACCGCATTACCAATGTTGCTGTTCTTGAAAAGGCTCAAATCAACAGCATAGAATCATCCATAATAGGTCACCGATTTAGATGTATTGGTCATTTCCTTCGTATGGATGATGTGAGATTACCTCGTCAAAAGCCATATGGTGAGCTATGCTATGGCACCAAACCTCATGGTGGTCCTAAGAGGCGCTACAAGGACCAATTTAAGCAGACCCTGAAATTGACAGGTCTTGATTCACAAATCTGGGACATGCTGGCTGAAGGCCGCTCAACTTGGCACCGTACCATCTCGGATACTGTAAAAACGTTTGAAAGGGATCGACGCCCACATGAAGAGACCAAGCGACAAGCTAGGAAACTTCGAGCATCCCAACCACGTCATCCTCCAGCAATACTATGTGACTTGTGTGGACGCTTGTTCCATGCTAGGATTGGACTCTTTAGTCACCGTAAACAATCCGCAAACTGGACCGAAGGAAGAAGATGTATACTCGTATTCGAGTTAAAGCCGATGATGAGTGTACGTCCTACCAACCCATCTCTTCTCTTCATTAGCAGTTGCCAGAAACATCTCTCCTCTTCTACACGTCTTAATACCTCTTCATTCGTCGTAACCTTATCTACCCGTCAGATCAACATCATCTCCTGTAACAGCATATTTCAAACGCTTCAATACTCTTCTTTTCTGCTGCACCAATAGTCCATGTTTCATTTCCATAGAGCGCCACGCCACAGACAAAGTCATTCAAAAATGACTTCCTGGTACCTAACTCTATATTCGATTTCAACAGATTCCTTTTCTGTAGAAATGCTTCCCTTGCCCGTGCTAACCCACTTCTTATATCCTCTTTGCTTGCCATATAACAGAAGTCACCTACTTCCATTAGCTGTCTACTTGCAAACATCCATAGGGGTTTCTGATTTCTTTCGACTGAATTCCAATATTCTGGTATACAGGGTGTCCTACATAATCCTGCGACCACAAATATTATCGAGATAAAACAAGATGTGAGAAATCTACTTGCGCAGGAATGTAGCCACGTCAGGTGTTCACACAATCGGAGGATATGCACAGTCCAGGAAATTATAACAATATCACTTTCAACGCAAAGTTCCCTTTTGCCTTTTTAAATGGAACATACATATTTTTTCTATCAAAATCAAAAGTAACAAGAAGTTCCGTTAAGAACTAAAGAGCCTACTTTTCTTAAAATTTAAGATTCATGCCAATGATTAATCCATATGGATCTATCTAAAATAATGACGAAATTAAGTTGGTAATATCGAAATTCTAATTACTGTAGTTCGAAATACTGTATACCTGGCATAATGCAGCCTAATAGAGAACTACAGTTGGCAGCCCTGGTGACTGAATATATTCTTAGTTCCATCTCTTAAGGTACAAAATACAAAATTTGGTTGAAGTCCAATGGATAGCATGGACGTTACATGCAGTTAAACATTGGATCTAAAAGCGCGCGTAAAATCATGTTGGCAACAATGACATACATGTATTGGTCAGAAATTATCTGAAATAATATGATCTATTGTTGTGTCAATTTTGAAAGAAATCCATTAGTTAGTATAGAAGTTACATGCACTTTAAAATTGGACCTATCAGCAGGCTTAGAATCATGTTGGCAGCACTGACGTATATAAGTTACTCCAAATTAATATAGAATGTCGGGTACTATACGTGTGCATAATTTAAAGCTGTCGGCTTGCATACTCTCTGATATATGGGTATTCGGATATAAAAAATTAGAGCATCTTTTAACAGTTGGCAGCCCTGCCGACTCTTAAGAATACGCTCAGTCATATCTGCTTATGTACACATAGCACATACAACATTTGGTTGAAATCCAATTGATAGTGTAGAAGTTAAATGCATTTAAAATTTGGACCTATCAGCAGGCTTATAATCATTTTGGCAACACTGCCATGTATGGCCTCCTGGAAATTAAACTGAAATATTATTATCTATACGTGTGCCAGCAGTTGGTAGCAGACATCATTTTCAAATATGGCCGTGAGCTATTCAGGTATACATCTTTACTCATACCAAATTTTGTTTCGATTGCTGCAGCCGTTTAGTAGTTGATAGGGGGGGACACACCCACAGCCAGACAGACAGACAGACACACACACATTTGCCCGATCTCATAAGTCTACTTTTTCCTCATTTTTGAAAAATGTGAAAAGTAGGATAAAAATAGGTGGGACACGCTATATATACTACCGCCATCTATATTCGACAAACGTAGAAGAAAATATCATTATATTTGGTAGTTTTGGAAGTTTGAAATTATTTTGAAGTAAACTATTTCACCATGTTTATTAATTCAACTCGTTATTAGGATTATCATTATAAGTAGCCTACTGTAAGTATGTGGATAATGCAAATATTGAACATCAGATTCAGTAAACAGCTGATCGGCGAATACCATAAATATGTAGGATGACATTGATGTTGGAATACTTATTTATCGGAGTATGCTGTAGAGTAAAATATAATATTGAAATAGACCGCGTTGTTTGGTCTATTTTTAAATACTTTAGGATTTTTTGTAACTCCGACATAGCAGATACTTCTAATGTTTTTTTAATTGCAAGAGGCAGTGTTTGGGAGTATCAAGTATCATTGACGAGTGTCGAAATTTCAGTTTTATTTTTCATTGATAGCTCCAACATGATAGCTGCTGTATTTCGGCATTTATTTAATTTATTAAATAACGTTATTTTATTTTCAGGATTGCTTGTTTATATTTTCAATTGTATTCGTCTTAGATTAAATAAATTCATTTAAGTATTCGTTTTTATAGTAAGGATTCGTCGTGATTTATACTAGTTGCAGCAAGATTGTGTTGAGGAAAACGGTGTCAGGTTTTGCCTAACCCTATTCTATCACGTTTCGCCCAGAGAACCGTAAGTTTCTCACTCTCCCTAAGTAGTCAATAACACAGTTAGAATTAGGGTGTTCCCAACATGTAGTACTTGTCGGTAGAATTTACAGATTTTTCTAGCCGGGGACCTTGAAGATTCTACGATCCAACTGTTCTTCGGATTTCGACGGGTGCATATTCATGATAAAAACGGGTACAGTGTGTAGTACAAGAATGTGCTTTTATGTCACTATTGTTCAACATTTGTGTCTGCAAATAACCTTTGCAATTAAATATTGCTCCGCATAAACCACAGGATGGGCCATTGTACCACATTGGATAGTCATGTGTGTTTTCACATTTATTTTTTTTAATTTTGAGGGTTGCGGCTTTATACCACAATGTATCATTTTGTGTGTTTTCTAGCTACCATTTTAAAAATTCTTCGATCCACACGTATTTCATGGGTCTGGCTTTAGATCACTATGAATGATTAGGTGTTTCTATAGGGAACCCTTGTTACACAACTGTGCTCCTAATTTAGAACAATAATACGGCTTCATACAAGTAAGAATCATCATTTGCTGCTTTAAATGACCTTTCATAGTTAAGGTTGATTCACAAGTAGTAAAGGAATGTAGCTTGAGACCATGGAGGATTTACATGTGTGTTTTCAAACTGCCTTTTAGAGTAAAGTGTCTCGCATTTATTACTTGAAAGAGGCCTTAGACTACTATGATCTAACATATGTCTTTTCAAACTGCCTTTTAGAGTAAGTTTTCTCCTTATGTACCACAAGAATATGGTTTTGGATTGCTATGTATCATCAGTTGTTGGTAAAAGTCTCTTTAACAGTAACGTTTACTCAGCATGTATCACCGGAATTTGGCTCTTGAACATTATGGATTAGCATGCGTAGATTGTCTCCGCCCGTGAAGTTTGCTTCACATATACCATAGGAGTATGGCCATACACCATTATTGACTAACATGTATTTTTTCATAGTCCCTTTCCCAGTAAAGTTCGCTCCGCATGTACAACACGAATGTACCTCAAAACGACTATGAATTGACATGAGATGTTCAAACCGATTCTGTGCGTAAAGTTTGATCCCCATGTACCACAGTAGTGTGTCATTGGACCACTACTGATGAACATGTAAGTCCTATGAAACTGCCTCCGTGCGTAAGACTTGCTTCGTATTTACGACAGGAATGTGGCTGAGGATTAATATGCGTTCTTTTTAATTGCCCTTGTCAGCGATGTTTGCTCGGCATGCATCACATGAATGTGTCTTTAGTCCACTGTGGGTTAAGACGTGTGATTTTAAAATTCCTTTTACTGTGTCTTGTTTGCTCCTTATGTATCGCATGAACTTTGTTTGAGACCCCTATGGATTGAGAAGTGCGCTTTCAAATTGGATTTTAGAGCAAACTTTGCTCCGCATGTACCACAGGAATGTGTGGCTTTCGTCCAATGTGGATTAAAATGTGTTTTTTCAAATTCCCTTTTAAAGTAAAGTCTGCCCCACATGTACCACAGGAATAAGGCCTTAGATCACTATGGAGTAACATGTCCTTCTTCAAGCCGTCTTTTTCAGTGAACTTCGATCCGCATGTATCACATGAATGTGGTTTCAGACCACTGTGGATATACATGTGTCTTTTCAAATGATGCTCTTGTCTAAAGTTGGCTCCGCATGAACCACAGGGATATGGCCTTTGCCCACTATGGAGTAACATGTGCTTCTTCAAGCTGCCTTTTACAGTGAACCTTACTGCACATGTATCACATGAATATTGTTTTAGACCACTGTGGATTAACATGTGTGTTTTTAATTGCTGCTTTTGTCTAAACTTTTTTCCACATGTATCACAGGAATGTGGCTTTAGACCACTATGGAGTAACATATGGTTCTTCAAGCTGCCTTTTAAAGCAAACGTGGCTCCGCATGTATCACAGGAATGGGGCTTTAGACCACTGTGGTTTAACATGTGCGATATCAAATGCAGTTTTTGAGTAAATTTTGCTCCGCATGTACCACAGGAATGTGGCTTTAGACCACTATGGAGTAAGATGTGCTGATTCAAGGTGCGTTTTTCAGTGAACTTTGCTCCGCACGTACTACAGCAATGTGGCTTAAGTCCACTGTGGATTAACATGTGTGTTTTCAAATGCGCTTTTTTAGTAAACGTTGCTCTGCATGTATCACACGAATAGGGCTTCAGACCATTATGGATTATTATGTGCATTTTCAAATGACCTTTTTGAGTAAAGTTGGCTCCGCATGTACTACAGAAATATGGCCTTAGACCACTATGAATTATCGTATGCTTCTTCAGAAAGGCTTTTCTTTCTAAGTATGCTCCACTTGTTTTGCATATGTTTGGCATTGTCCCGCTATGAGATGACATTTGTTTCTTCATGCTATCATTTTGTTCGAATTCATCTCTTGTTAAGATGTTCACCGATCTGTGGAAGATAGGTTGTTTCTGTGGGTAATTTCTAGTGTTAGTACTTACTATTCTGAATCAAGTGTTAGTTATTGAGGTTATGAGGGGTGAAAAAATGTGGAACTGCGAGGTCATCAGCATCTCTTAATACAGATTGAAGAATACTATTTTAGAATGAAATTAAGAATTAAGAGGAAGGGACTTAAATATGAATCGATCGAAAATTAATAAAACAAAAATTAAATAAAAATATTAATCGTAATGGAGAGGGGCTTGTGGAGTTATGCAGAGCATTCAATCTGGTCCTAAAGTCAACAGCGTTCTAACACCTACCCAGAAAACAGAAGACCTCGATTTCTCCAAACTCCAACCTTCGTGAATTCCAAATTGATCATGTCGCCATTGCACGGAAAGCGCATCGAGAGATCCAGAACGTAAAGGTTCTGAGAAGTGGCAACTTAAACTCTGATCACTACCTTTTGTGAATCAAAGTTAGACTAATTCCGAGAAATAACAAGAAGATTACTCCAAGAATAACTGATGAGTTGGACAGAGGCAAGCTAAGGAGCAACCAAGAATTCACCCACAATTTGGAGACTCTAAATCCAGAGAATTGGGAACAATTACGGGAGGCTATAGTCAGAACAGTAAAGGAGACTGTCCCACTCACTAAATCAAGAAAGGTTGCGTGGCAGAAGAGGAATTGCCACAAAAATGAAGAGAATAGGGTCAACTTCCTAAACGCCAGAAAATCTGCATCAAAAACCATCCGTGGCGTGAAAAGTATGTTTAATAAAGAATAGTTGGTACATATTGAGCAAAACTTCCAGAAAAATAACACACGTAACATCTATCAGACCTTCAAGCACAGTCTGAACAAATACAAACCCCAAGTCTACAGTTTAAAGATTCCAACGGGAAATTGGCTCACAATGATAAAGATAATTGTCAGATTCTAGCAAGTTAATTTCATAACCTCCGCAACTGTGAGACTCCTGAGACCACCTTCGTTTATGAAATAAATCCAAATGTCCACCCCGATTCGTCCCCGCTTACGAAGGCTGAAATCACACATATCATCCAAGAGCTGAAGGACAACAAGGCACCGGGTGAAGATTTGATAATTGCTGAAATGTGGAAATATGCATGGGAAAAGGCAATCGACAAGCTTGTTGCAATTATTCAAGCTATATGGGTGAGCGAAAACTCTCAAGTGGATGGACCTCTAACGTAATTCATCCACTACATAAGAAAGGGGAGAAAACGTATGTGAACAATGACAGTGGCATGTCTCTTCTGTCAATAACTTACAAGATCCTCTAAAAAGCTCTACAGAATAGGGCGGAACAACAAATCGATCTGCACTGGGGGAATACCAAGGGGGTTTCAGAAAGGGACGATCATGTGCTGAGCAGATTATGAATTTGGAGTCCATTCTTTCATATCTGAAACTCAGGAACAGGGAATTCGTGACGACCTTTGTTGATTTTAGGAAAGTGTACGACTCGGTTGATCGAACCACCCTATTGTAAATCATTGAAGAGTTTGGCTTAGATAACAAGACACAATCAAGTATCCAGCAAACACTGACCAACACCACCTCCAAAGTGAATTTCAGAGGAGAGATGTCAGATGCCTTTGAAATCAGGACAGGAGTGAGGCAAGGAGACGGACTCTCACCTCTTCTCTTCAACTGTGTTTTAGAAACGGTCATCCGAGAATGGCGGAAGGAAATGAAAAATTCAAGGGCAGAAAATGGTTTAAGGCTAGGGTACCAGTATATGAATCTTACAATCGACTGTCTAGCCTTTGCAGATGATCTAGTGATCTTTTCAGATTCCATCGATACGGCAGAAGAACAACTTAACCAACTGAAAATTCAAGCACTGAAGACTGGGCTTCAAATCTCTTTTGAGAAGACACAATTCATGACAAACATAAAATAAGCGCCCAGGGAACTGGAAGTCGGATTAGGAAAAGTTTAGAAGGCAGAAAAGTTTAAATACCTCGGTGAATGGATGGAGCCTAACCTATCAGAGAAAGAAGCCCTCGTGTCACGCATTAATAAAATGGGAATGGCATACAATCTGACTAAAGACATCTACAATAAGAGATCGATATCCTTAAACGCCAAAATGAGACATTTCTGCACTGTTATTCGACCAGAGGCTCTGTATGCGGCAGAGACTCTAATAATGAACAAGAATGGTCTATAGGAAAAACTAGAGGCGAAAAAAAGAAAGATTTTGAGGAAAATCCTGGGTCCCATCAAAGAAAACAGCGAGTACAGAAGGCGTCAAAACCACGAATTATACAAGCATGTGGAGAAGATCAGTGACACGATTCGAAAAAAAAAAATCCTCTCGGCACGCCGGAAGGCGGAGGTAGATTTCACCGGACAAACTTGGGGATAGGCGAAAATAGGCAGAAAATGCAGGTTTTCGTAGAAGGATCAGACCTAATTTTATTGCGTGAAAGTATTTTATAATTGGAGAATAAGTAACTTTGTTTTTCGTCATTTTATGCATATTTTAAACATTTTATTGTCTTATGATGACGGTAACCTTCTTGTCATTTGGAGTCCATTTTTGTACTTGTGGTCACACTGTCCTTATGCAAGGTTTCGACACTGATGTGTAACTATGTAACGGTCTGTTACTTCTTCACGCATAATTATATCTCCCGCAGAGATGTTGGTTGGTTCCTCAGTTTAGGGGCTGCGACAACGCGGTCATGTAACCCCGTGTACTTTGGGTGAATGTAGAATCTGTCTGATAAACGGTGTGAATTGTGATGGCTGTATTAGTCTGTAATTCAGGTAAGGAAAGCAGACGCTCAATTTCAAGCAGTAGTTCCTAATGTTGCTACCAGATACTACCGTCAACGACACCTAGCTGTGAACTTGGCTACTATATGCCACCGCAATCAGCAACTCGCAACGAACGTTGGAACCTCCCCTCCAAAGTAAAGCATACTGAGGGATTTTTAGCGCTCTAAGAAAATACGACGACTTTGGCCGGCTTTGAACCCGCGACCTTGGGCATGCTACCAGTTACGTCACCGAAGCCGCTTCACACTTAGTCAGATGGAAATCTGAATCTGATCTCGCGCAAGTGCGTTGTCATGGCAACGTCTGATGGCTCATCCCTCATCAATTTAGTAGTATTGCCATGGCAACCACTGATAGCTCTTGGCATTTTCTTATAATTCCGAAATCATTTTTCTCATCCCTTGGCGTAATGGTGGGTCATATCAAAAATTCTTTCAGACAAAAGTTTTAGGTAATTATTAGGGGAATATTGTCCATTTTGTACGGTTTTGATATTGTTAATGTTTCCCGAAATGTACATCATTGCCAAGATGGGCTACATCACGCGTCATGGCGCGTCTCGCTTGGAAGAGATGGGCTCCATATCAGCAACGCTGTATAGCATTTCCCGGAGCGGCTAGCTGGTGAACCATGTCTTAATTCTCCGTACAAATACAAACCGATATAAAATAAGTGAATTAATTTACCTATTTCACAGTCATACAGCATAATTTTTGATGTATAATGATTACAACGCAACCAAGAACTACATTTTCCAACGACCCCGAGCCGAGAAAGAGTTACCTTACAAAAATGATAACAACATTCGTTCTTGAACACACAAAATTTTGAAATTAATAAACCAATTATACAACATTCCAATGTATATTGTGTTAAAATTTGGATTCGATCTGATGACGGGTTTGTGAGATAATAATTCTTAAATCTGACGCATGGTTGAAACACGCTTAAAAAGGGGCACTTTTTGTGTTTCAACTGCGATAAAAATATTAAAATATAAATTAAAAATTCAAACCTTCATGAACTAACGTAAAGTCGAACGACGAAAATGATGATGTCATTGGATTTTATGAAGGTCTATTGGTTACTTCGCAAACAACCTTCAAACTCGAGTGTACATAATATTTCGGTCGACAGTAAGCTTGCTATTCCTGGGTGTCATAATATGTGTCCTACCCTTCTATCTCTTCTCTTCATTAGCAGTCGCCAGAAACATCTCTCCTCTCCCACTCGTCTTAATACCTCTTCATTTGTTACCCTATCTACCCATCTGATCATCATTCTCCTGTATCACCACATTTCAAAAGCTTCAATTCTCCTCTTTTCTGCTGCACCATTAGTCCATTAGTACAACTCAGCAACTTTTCTAGGTTTAAGCCGTGCCTTTTGCGGGGTTTCAATGGCCGTGAAAGACAAAATAACAACTTTATTGAAATAAGTTTGCCCAATTCCTCAGTAAGAGTAATTAAGAAACAATAATAATTAACATGACAGCCGGTAGAATACGACACATTCGACTGTGAATATACGTTGCAGATCATGGTTAAGAACGAAAAAGAGCAGATCAAAATTGGCAAACAAAAATATTCAGTTAAGAAAAAACAAATTTATAAAGAAAATGAAAGCATACCGTGCAAAATAGAAAGTATCTTAACATTGTAAATTCGAGTAAACTTCTGAAAGCTCGCTTACAACAACCAGCTGAAAGAGTATAAAACTAGACTCAAAATCACGATCGTATCCGAGCCCCAAAAGCAACCTCTATATATAAAATATAACTCATTTTACGCGTATCAATGCGAGGAGCAACGTTCGTGGTTAGAAGTGGGAACCGAACCCAGCGTTTTAAGGCCCTAAAACGAACGGTTTTCGAGATATTGTCAGAAAACTATCCCCGGTCTGCGAAATTTCAGCGGTTGCCTTAGTAACGTTGATCTGTTTCTCAGATGGAACTCAGTTATTTGGGAATATCTCCGAAACCGTCCATTTTAGGAACTTAAAAGTGTGTTTCGGGGTCCCTACAGGACCTCCGAGTATTGTTTCTCGTATCTGGCGGCTTAAAATGAGCTAAATCCGAACATTTTACCGACTGTCCTTGCTCAGTGCCAAAGGGCCGAAAAAAGTCACTTACAAATTGAATTTTCAAAAACCGTTTCTTATTGGGCCTCTACATACACGGATCAACCAACATGCAAAATTTCAGCTTTCTAGGTCTAGTGGTTTGAGCCCTGCGTCGAGGAGTCAATTTTGGATTGTCAATGCCAAAGGGCCGAAAAAGTCACTTACAAATTGAATTTTCAAAAACCGTTTCTTAGTGAGCCTCTACATACTCGGATCAACTAACATGCAAAATTTCAGCTTTCTAGGTCTAGTGGTTTGAGCCCTGCGGTGATGAGTCAATTTTGGATTATATATAAGATTATATATTATATATATATATATATAAACTTTTGAACTGACGGTGGTTTTGGGGTCTGGGGGATGTGAAACGCGAAGATATGTCGAAATTTTCCGGAAATCGAAACATGGTACCCATTGCAATAGTTAGCTTTCTAATGAAATCTACCTAAAATACTACCATCAACGACACCTATCTGTGAACTTGGCTATTAGATGCCACCGGAACCATCAACTCGCATCGAACGTTGGAACTTCTCCTCCGAAGGAAAGCAAACTCAGGTTTTTTTAGCGCTCTTAGTAAATCCGACGACTTCAGCCGGGTTTGAACCCGCGACCTTGGGCATAGAAGTTCAGCATGCTACCAGTTCCGATACCGAAGTCGCTTCCCTCAGACAGATGGAAAACTGAATGTTATCTCGTGCAGTGGCGTTGTCATAGCAACTGCTGATGGCTCATCCCTTATCAATTAAAAGTAAAGTTGTCATGGCAACCTCTCTTGGCACTTGGCATTTTCTTATAATTTAAATCATTTTGCTCACCCCGTGGCGTAATGGTGGGTCATATCAAAAATTCTTTCAGACAAAAGTTTTAGGTAATTATTGGAGGAATATTGTCCATTTTGTACGGTTTTGATATTGTGCCTATTAACAGAGATATGATTAATGTTTCCCGAAAAACCCACTTTTTCCCACCCCTTTGGTCAATGGTTGGAGCTATCAAAAAACTTTTCAAACAGAAATTTTAGGGCCTTGTCCGACACATAGTATGAACTTTGAATGGATTCAATATTTCAGATATTAAGAGAGTTATAGCGATATTTCACTTTTTCGAAAAAAGCCTCCCATTTTCACCCCCTTTGACCGATTTTGCCCATTAACGAACTCGACCGAGATTTTAAGGGTATACATATTATGTAAAAGATTCAAAGTGATTGGTGTAAAATTACGGCAGTTATCGTGTCCACAAGAAACTGATATACATATATATATATATATACATACATACATAAATTATATATAAACTTTTGAACTGACGGTGGTTTTGGGGTCTGGGGGATGTGAAACGCGAAGATATGTCGAAATTTTCCGGAAGTCGAAACATGGGACCCATTGCAATACTTAGCTTTCTAATGAAATCTACCTAAAAGTGTGTTTCGGGGTCCCTACAGGACCTCCGAGTATTGTTTCTCGTATCTGGCGGCTTAAAATGAGCTAAATCCGAACATTTTACCGACTGTCCTTGCTCGGTGCCAAAGGGCCGAAAACAGTCACTTACAAATTGAATTTTCAAAAACCGTTTCTTATTGGGCCTCTACATACTCGGATCAACCAACATGCAAAATTTCAGCTTTCTAGGTCTAGTGGTTTGAGCCCTGCGTCGATGAGTCAATTTTGGATTGTCAAAGCCAAAGGGCCGAAAAAAGTCACTTACAAATCGAATTTTCAAAAACCGTTTCTTAGTGAGCCTCTACATACTCGGATCAACCAACATGCAAAATTTCAGCTTTCTAGGTCTAGTGGTTTGAGCCCTGTGGTGATGAGTCAATTTTGGATTATATATAAGATTATATATTATATATATATATAAACTTTTGAACTGACGGTGGTTTTGGGGTCTGGGAGATGTGAAACGCGAAGATATGTCGAAATTTTCCGGAAATCGAAACATGGTACCCATTGCAATAGTTAGCTTTCTAATGAAATCTACCTAAAATACTACCATCAACGACACCTATCTGTGAACTTGGCTATTAGATGCCACCGGAACCATCAACTCGCATCGAACGTTGGAACTTCTCCTCCGAAGGAAAGCAAACTCAGTTTTTTTTAGCGCTCTTAGTAAATCCGACGACTTCAGCCGGGTTTGAACCCGCGACCTTGGGCATAGAAGTTCAGCATGCTACCAGTTCCGATACCGAAGTCGCTTCCCTCAGACAGATGGAAAACTGAATGTTATCTCGTGCAGTGGCGTTGTCATAGCAACTGCTGATGGCTCATCTCTGTCGTGACTGTGAGCCTCCATGGTTCAGAACCCAGGACTGCGATTCGAAGGAACATTATACATAAGGGCAATAGAGTTATTATTATTACTAAGTTGGATGTGAGCTTTTGTAAGCCAGAAATGTATTTCTCAGGGAAATAAGACTGCTGGAGCCAGGATGTATACCGAGGTCTGTAAATATTGATGGTACAAGAGTACGTTTGGTCGAGCACTTTGTATTGTAGGGAGAGTGATTCATAGTCACAAGCCTGGCCAGAAATTGAACCTTGGATGTCACGTAGACACGAGTACGGACAGTCGCCGCTAGCTTAGGGAGCAGCACTTGCTAGGCACTGAGGATGACATGGACCAGGCCTCAGTGGAAGGGGAAGATGGACTCTGGGTCATCTCCAGTGGGATATAATGGTATCCAAAATGGCGAGCGACAGAGTTATTACAGAGTAGCAAGAGTAGCAAGAGTAGTCGCAGAGACTTGCAGAGTAGTGGAGCGGCAGAGTAACAGTAGTTCTCACGCCTCAGTTCTTGCCAGAGTAACGTCGTAACGCGCGCGAGCAGAATTCAGCCTCGCGGAGACATGCTAGATGTCAAGTATCAGTAAAGACTTAGTAGCGCTAATACAGACCTGCGTGCACTTCCAGCAGTAACTTCACATAATTTGTATATAGTGTATATATACTTCGACTGCCAAGGGCTTAATAAATCGGCAGTAGTCCAAGGGAATATCATCTTTTATTCCGGTAGTTCCGGGACTAGTTTACTAAACCTCAAGTTCCCTTATCTAGTAGACCGCTCGGCTAGAAGGGAAATCATCGGAGGAGCTGTCAACCTGCCAGAACGTCTCACAGGCCAGGTAGGTCACGACAGACATAAAATTTTGGTGTCAGAAGTGTAGGGTCCCGAGTTCGACGCACTGAACAGGGCAACTACGGAATAAAGAGAGAGATCGCGACATCGCAGAAGATTGTCCGATAAAGACCGCGACAACGCAGAAGATTGTCCGTCCGCGCATCCGCGTAAATCGTACCGAGTGCCACGCAACGCAGAAGAGAGAAGAAGAAGCCTACTAAGCAGAAGGAGCCGTGCAGTAGCGAGCCGTGCCGCCAGCAGAGGGGAGAACCGATAAGCCGAGCCGTGCCGCCAGCAGAAGGGAGAACCGATAAGCCGCAGTATCCAGTTAGCAGAGACAACAAAGAAGAAGAAGTAGCCGCCAGGTAAGCTAACCTTATTACAATGGCAAGACAGACAAGTGCAGCTACCGGTGTCCAGGTAGAGGAGAGGTTAGCAGAAGTAGATACGGTAAGTACAAGTGGGCCTTTTGTATCAGTGACTGAAGGACATCGCCTGATAGGTCGGGAGTTCGATGGAACACAGCCCGACAGGTTACGTGAGTTTGTGGCCAATGTAGACGCTGCTGTTCGCATGGTAAAAGACGATGATCAAGAGCTGTTCTTTAAGTATATCCTGACCAAAATCACGGGCAAGGCCCGAGATAAGTTGTTAGTCAGAAGAGATATAAATCACTGGGAGGCTGCCAAGCAGGCATTAGGAGAATACTACGGATTTCAGGGCACATTAGACTTATATATTTGCCAGATGTTTCAAACAGCGCAGGATCCGAGGGAATCAGTGGCGACATGGGTGCATAAGGTAGAAACTCTGTCAGCTGCATTCAGGGAAGCAGTCCTCGACGGAGAGAGCTGGGATGATAGAGAAGCCCAGCTAAGAATCACAAGAAAAATATGAGTAGCTAGCTTCATACAGGGGTTAAGTAACCCGCGAATCCAAGCCAGGGTCCAGGGCCACGGGGCCATTACTTTCGAGAAAGCGGTAGCCACTGCAAGGCAAGAAGAGGCGGTAATTCTGTCAAAGAAGGCACGAGAAGGGTTGCACACGAAACACAGCTCAGGGGTAAGAGCAGGTAAACCCGATCAGGAAAGGAAGGCACCACTAAGGTGGCACACTAAGCCAACACAAGCGAGTGTTAGGGTGGTCTGTTACAACTGTAACAGGGAAGGCCACATCGCACAGGAGTGCAAGGAGGCACGAACCCGAGGTGCACGCACCGCGTTAGGTAGTACACCCAAAGTACAGACAGGGGGCACCCCAAGTAAGATCATATGTAGATATTGCAAAAAACCGGGACACATAGAGCGCGATTGCCGAAAGAAGCAGAAAGATAAGGATGCCGTGGCGCCGGAGGCCGTGCGCATGGTAAGGGGGAAGTCTCACATGGAATCGGACAGGAGTAGAACCTGTTACCGTTGTGGGAAGAAAGGGCACGTACAAAATAACTGCCGACAGACAGCCCGGGTACCACAAGTAGAAGTGGACCGGCGGAAGTGTTATAATTGTGGCCAGCAGGGTCACCTAAAACGAAATTGTCCGGAGGCCAAGAAAGGCCAGGGCCAGAGTAGGCGCACAGGAGACAAGGCCTTGAAAGGCCGACGACAGTGCGATATTTGTGACCGGTGGTCACATGGAACCAAGGACTGTTGGTTCAAGAGTGGGAAAGGTAATAAGAGAAATATCACTCAGACAGGGGCGACAAACTGGAACGGGTCCATAACACAGGGACAGCTATGAAATCCCGTAATTTAAGGAGTCCCAAGGCACGTGACATGGAGGGCACTACATTAATACATTGTGGGGGGCCTCTGAGGTTTTTAATTGACACTGGCTCCGATGTCAGCCTAGTGAAGAAGCAATCAGTGCCTAAAACAGTTACAATCAGTAGAGGCACCACGATCGAATTAACGGGTGTAAGCGAGGGAACGATTTACACCCAAGGGACCGTTCAGTTTGTTACTGGAGGTACTAAACACACAGTGCATGTGGTGGGCAGTGATTTCCAACTAAGCCAGGATAGTATAATAGGGAGAGACATCCTAGCTGACAGCGTGATCGACTACCGGGAGGGTCATGTTACGATCCACGGTAAAAGATACCCGCTGGGAGCGAGGGAGGCGAAGATAATCAGCCTCGAGCCTCGAACCCAGAAGGTAGTAGTTATTGAAGTCGATAAGAATCTACCAGTGGGAATTATTGAGAGGGCCGAGGTGGCACCAGGGGTTTACCTCGCAGAGTGTCTAACTAGGTCAGAGCACAACGAGGCAGTAGTCAGCATGATGAATACTACTGAGGAAGAAGTGACTCTGTACAGCCCTCGAGTGCGAATGCAGGAGGTGGACAACACCTGCCTGGCAGGAGTACGCAAGGTACGGCAGGGCAGTAGGGCGGTAATCGGAGAACCGGCTACTCAGAAGCCCAGATCACGCCGAGTGATAGACTGCTTGCGAGTAGACCATCTCACGCAGGTAGATAAGGAGGGTATATACGCCATCTGTGCGAAATACAATGACATCTTCCACCTTGAGGGAGATAAGCTCACATGCACGGAAGTTATACGTCACGAGATCCCAACGCCCCGGGATCAACCCCCGATTAATGTGCGGCCGTATAGGCTGCCGGAGGCACAAAAGGGAGAAATACAAGCGCAGATAGATAAGATGCTAGGTGATGAAATTATTGTACCTAGTACCTCCCCTTGGAACGCACCCTTATTGTTAGTACCAAAGAAAATGGATGCGTCAGGTAAGCAAAAGTGGAGAATTGTGATTGACTTCCGAAAATTAAACGAAGTAACGATAGGGGTTAGTTATCCCCTCCCACTCATCTCAGAGCTATTAGATGCTCTAGGTAAGGCCAGGTATTTCAGTACACTTGACCTTTGCAGCGGTTATTATCAGGTGTTATTAAAACCTGAAGACAGGCCCAAGACAGTTTTTTCAGCATTAGGGCGCAAGTACGAATTTGCAAAGATGCCCATGGGGTTGAAGGATGCGCCAGCCACATTCACAAGGCTGATGAATACAGTGCTTACCGGATTGACAGGTATTCAGTGTCTGTGCTATTTAGATGATATAATAGTGTATGGTAGCTCAATAGAGGAGCACAATGCTAAGTTAAGAGATGTTTTTCAAAGGCTGAGAGAAAATACGTTGAAGCTCCAGCCAGATAAGTGTGAGTTCCTGAGGACTGAAGTGACATTCTTAGGGCATGTAATTACTGAAGGGGGAGTCTTACCAGACTCACGAAAGGTGCAGGCCGTGAAGGATTTTCCGAGGCCTACCACGAGCCGCCAGATTAAACAATTCTGTGGACTCAGTGGGTATTATAGGAGATTTATACCCAATTATAGTAAGATCGCGAAGCCACTATATGAATTAGTGAAGAAGGACGTTCCCTTCATGTGGGGAGATGCACAGGAACAAGCGTTCGAAACGCTAAAGCAAAAACTCATTGAAGAACCTATTCTGCAGTACCCAGATTTTGAAAAGCCATTCGTTCTTACCACAGATGCTAGCAACGAAGCAGTGCGGGCCGTATTGTCACAAGGGCCCGTGGGTAAAGATCTCCCCGTAGCATATGCAAGCAGGACGCTTAATAAGGCAGAAAGAAATTACAGCGTCACAGAAAAAGAATTATTAGGCATTGTATGGGGTGTAAAGTATTTCAGGCCGTATTTGTTCGGACGGCATTTCACGGTGGTGACAGATCACAAGCCGCTGAAGTGGGTATTCAATGTCCAAGACCCGTCGTCACGCCTGCTAAAGTTCCGATTGAAATTGGCAGAGTATGATTTTGAAATCATTTACAAGCAGGGCAAGCAGAACTGCAATGCTGATGCTCTTAGCAGAAATCCCACTGATGCACAGTGTCAAGCGCGAGTGATCAACTCGGCTGGGCACGAGATACGGCAGGGGGCGGCCGTGGCCACTCATATGGAAACTCGTAGGAGGGTAGCAACGACTTCAAAACCCGAGGACGCTACGGTAGAGGGAATTGAAGCAGACGGTAGTGAGGTCTCCGAGGACGCTAACGCAGAGGAGTCCACGTCCGAAGACAGCTTACCCGAGGTAACCGAGTTGCAGGAGGCTGAGAAATTGGCCATCCTGAAGGAGTGTCATGATTCCTTGGTTGGAGGACACCAGGGAATAGCCCGCACGTACGCCAGGGTACGTGAACGATTACAGTGGAAGGGAATGAAAGGTGACATTGAGCGTTATATACGCTCGTGTCCTTCATGCCAAAAGAATAAGGGGACTAGACCAGACGTCAGAGCGCCAATGGTAATTACGGACACCCCTAGCACGGTCTTTGAGAAGGTATCTCTGGATGTGGTGGGTCCACTTCCGGTGACAGAGCTTGGCAATAAGTATATTTTGACATGCCAGGACCAACTGTCGAAGTACTTGGTAGCTAGTGCCATGCCAAATGAGGAGGCTGAAACAGTGGCACGGACGCTCATTAATAATGTTATAAGCATTTACGGGATACCGGGGCAGATTCTCACTGACCAGGGTAGTAACTTCATGAGCGAAGTTTTCAAGGCACTTTGCAAGAAACTGCGAATTAGGAAAACAAACACAAGCGCTTTCAGACCGCAATCCAACGGTAGCGTAGAGAGATCTCACAAGGTACTAGCAGAGTACCTGAGGCATTATGTTTGCTCAAGTGAACAAAATGACTGGGATAAGTATCTGCCCACAGCGAGCTTTGTATATAATACCACCAAGAGTACTAGCACAGGGTTCACGCCCTATGAACTGATTTTTGGAAGGAAGGCAAATATACCAGGTATATTGCAAAAGCCACCTGAGGTGGATTATAATGAACATCAGAACGTGGTAGAGGAGCTGACGTCACAGCTCAGGAGGAATCATGAAGCCGCTAGGAGGACGCTAGTTGAGCGTAAAGAACTGGAAAAGGCTAATTACGATAAAAAGCAGAACGAAGTCACATTTCGAATTGGTGACAAGGTACTCTTGCGTAATGATGCATTGCGAAGAGGACGATCTAAAAAGGTGAGTCCGCCATTTGTAGGGCCTTATGAGGTCGTTGACGTTTCAGGGGTAAATTGCACCCTATTGCTTAGTAAGAAAAGCAGAAGAGTCAAGGTGCATTAGAATCGGTTGAAAATGTACTTGTAAAAGGACTCCAACGGGTTTAGAACCCGGGTGGGTGCAGAAGCAGCACAGAACGGATTAAGGAGTAAGGACGTATATACACGGTTAGTAAACTACAATGACAGCTAAGGGTTAACACAGCTGTAAGAGATTGTGTGCGAATGGAGTCAATATAGTTTATCAGTAGGCACACAATAATAATATTTGAACAACGGACGGAGAGGCGACAATATAGTTTATCAGTAGGCACACAATAATATTTGAGCAACGGACAAAAGAGGCGAGCAGCCTAAATAACTTACTGGGTGACGTGAGTTCTGTAAGACGAAATACAGGGATGTCCATAGTGGCCCCTGAGCGGCCATTCTGAGGAAGCTAAACTCCCCCGTGTGGGTGGCGGGAACCATTGGAACGTTTAGACACGTGATCATTGGTGTTAGAATACCCCCAACAGTGAGCCTGCTGTGTCGTAAGAGGCGACAGAAAAGAGGCGTAGCCTGATGACCCTATTGACCTACTGGTCAGGCAGGCGCGAATCCCGGTGAGTAGCTCTGTGTAATTGAGCCATATGTTATTAATGGCAGCCCCAGGTATGCGAAGGCCTGCCTTTGATAATATAAGGAAACCAATCAATGGCATAAGGGTGAATTAGAGACACCTGTGTTAAAGGTACAAATTATTTAGGAACACATACGTGTGTATAGCAAGTAGAGAAGAAATGCTCTAAGAGGCACATTTGAGAAAAGCGAAGAGTCAGAACCTCAAATTTCGGCCACGACGAAGTTACACACCCCTTCGTCTCAATGGCAACTAGGAGATAGCGACAGCTGCTGGTAGGGTTCTTCAATACCCCGCCAAGCTACGGAAAACAAAATTGGGTCGTATTAGAAATTTTAAACAGTCAGACGAACAGAGGTTCGACGGGTGGCACTGAGGTGCTCGTAAGTAAAGGGTTGCACGATGGCGAGCGTGTAGCCTATAGGTGACTCGTCACCCCTAGGGTAGTCGCGGATACGCACCCGTTAGGACAGGGGTAGGGAAAACCGGAAATTAGCTTAGATGAAATGAAACAGAAACCGAGCCATGAAAGGCCTATTTTGAGAGCATTCAGTAAAATTCAAACGGCATTAGTGTAGCCATCCCCGAGGTGGGATGTGAAGTCGAGTCTCTATGTAACAGAACTCGAAGTTAAGGGAGCAAGTTTTTGAACTTAGTGTATGACACTGCTGATAGTTTTGTAGCCGCATGCCTAAGCCAGGATGCGAAGCAAAGTCTTTTGAGACTTTAGATATTGAAGTAGATAAAATTTTGGTGGAAAATCAGTAAAATAGGTAACGAATGACCTGTATTTACCTTGCAGGTAAGGCAGAAGGCAATGGCACGAATGCTAAGATGGTTCTACACCATGGTGGCGGTGGTAACAGTGACGTCATCACCCCACGGCATAACCGGAGAAGTACTAGACGTACAAGTGACACCATACGAGAATACACCTGGAGTATACTTCGACAACCAGGGTGAGATACAGTTGTATAACATGGAATGGACATTAGTTACCTATGTGAAATTGAATCAGCTAAGTGATATATTTTCAAATATCAGGGAGCACATACACTGGACACAATTGGCATGCATATTGTTAGAGCAGAAAACGAATTTGACATGTCAGCATGACGTTAAGATGTTGAGTAATCATTTGCAACGGATTAAGGAATCTAAAGAAACGATAGCCAAAATCACTAGACCAAGTGGGGAGACGGATAATACCAGACCGAAAAGGAGATTGATAAATGCTGTAGGTTCAATAGCCAAAGCGTTATTTGGAACATTAAGTCAGGATGATGCAGATAAGTATGAGTCACAAATAAGTGAGTTAGAGAGAGAGCAACTCTCAATGATTAAGGTCACTAAAGAACAGATGTTAGTGGTTAAGTCCACGTTACAAACAATGAACAGCACCATCTACGATGTAACTGCAAACGAGCAGAGGTTGACTCAGGGTTTAAATGAAATCAGGACATATATGTCCAATAGTACGCTTCGGATTACAGAAGCATTAGAGCAAGCAGAGTTAGAAATCTCATTAAACAGGCATTTAATTGAGATAGAAGGCTTACTTGTACAGCTGTATGAGCAGTACAGTGTGGTACTGTCAGGCATCATGAATGCACAGGTAGGAGTCATCCAGGTACAGATAATATCACCGGATGACATCATAGAAAGTTATAAGAAAGCCCAGGAGGATTTTCCTAAGGGGGTTATCCTTGCCATTTGAATTAAGGTCAGCTTACGGTTACCTAGTCTACAAGGTGGCCACAGTGGAAGTGTTTACAAGTGAAAATTACCTTGTGTATGTTATAAGGACACCCCTTACAGACAGAGTGGTTTATAGTGTGTATCATATGATCCCATTCCCCACCTACATGAAGAGTAATCCCCACCATTTTGTGTACATTCAAGAGGCCAAGGACTATATATTGATGGACAAAGAAAAGCAGACATTTGCGCAATTAGATAGGGAACAGGTGAGGCAGTGTAAGGTAGTGTCTGCCACGTGGAGGTTGTGTCATGCTCAGTTCCCTGTTAATATGATTCACTCGCAAGACAGTTGCGCAGTGAAGATACTCAGTGGAGTTAGCCAGGTACCGGAGAATTGTGATAAGAGAGTACTACCAGTACAGCGATTGCTGTGGATACCTATAAGGGAAAACAGGTATATTTATGTGTCTCCAGGTGAGACGAGGGTCACCTGCATGTGTAAGGACACTACAAGTGATATGGGATTAACAGGCACAGGTATTGTTGTGTTAAGTCCAGGGTGTACGTTGTACAGCCCACATAGTAAGGTACAAGGGGTAGGTAAAATAAACACTACTCGATGTAAGGACTTAGTGCCAGATTTGATACTTAATTATGACTGCTGCGAGCAGATTGGTAGTGAGGTTAAGTTAGAGCAGGTACCGGAGGTTAATAAACTGCCACTGAATAATTTGTTAAATCATGTGAATGATTTAAAGTGGGCCACGCACAAAACAGAAGAGGTGGAGGACTTGGTAAGAAAACAAGAAGAAGACATACAAAGTCAGATGATGTATAAACATTTCAATGTATATAAGTATATTGTACTAACTATGGCAGGTACAATTGGGATAATTTTATGGTGCTATTGTTGCAATTGTTGTTGTGATTGTCCTAAATTAGGGTTTCCAGCCAAAAAATGGTTTGATGATGCAAGGTCGCATTGCCCAAATATTTGCATAAGGCAAACAGTAATTACGAGGGAAGGCAAGGCTAGGACTTCAGATGAAGACATTACGATATTCCAACGTCCCAGGCAACTTCGGGGACGCCCAGAGATGTCGGAGGAAATCCTGGAATTACACTCTAGGCCTGCTGAAGGACGCTTCAGTACGCCTACAAGGGCTATTGTAGATTCAGATATGAGTGCGAGTCAGGTCGCATTACAGCCTTCACCCTCAACGCAAAGTCGCAGATCATTACGACTCGACAGTAACCGAGTGTAATATTGGGACAGAAATGAATGCAAGGAAGATTGCACCCATTTCTTCCCTGGGGAGGGAGGTGTCGTGACTGTGAGCCTCCATGGTTCAGAACCCAGGACTGCGGTTCGAAGGAACATTATACATAAGGGCAATAGAGTTATTATTATTATTATTACTAAGTTGTATGTGAGCTTTTGTAAGCCAGAAATGTATTTCTCAGGGAAATAAGACTGCTGGAGCCAGGATGTGCACCGAGGTCTGTAAATATTGATGGTACAAGAGTACGTTTGGTCGAGCACTTTGTATTGTAGGGAGAGTGATTCATAGTCACAAGCCAGGCCAGAAATTGAACCTTGGATGTCACGTAGACACGAGTACGGACAGTCGCCTCTAGCTTAGGGAGCAGCACTTGCTAGGCACTGAGGATGACATGGACCAGGCCTCAGTGGAAGGGGAAGATGGACTCTGGGTCATCTCCAGTGGGATATAATGGTATCCAAAATGGCGAGCGACAGAGTTATTACAGAGTAGCAAGAGTAGCAAGAGTAGTCGCAGAGACTTGCAGAGTAGTGGAGCGGCAGAGTAACAGTAGTTCTCACGCCTCAGTTCTCGCCAGAGTAACGTCGTAACGCGCGCGACCAGAATTCAGCCTCGCGGAGACATGCTAGATGTCAAGTATCAGTAAAGACTTAGTAGCGCTAATACAGACCTGCGTGCACTTCCAGCAGTAACTTCACATAATTTGTATATAGTGTATATATACTTCGACTGCCAAGGGCTTAATAAATCGGCAGTAGTCCAAGGGAATATCATCTTTTATTCCGGTAGTTCCGGGACTAGTTTACTAAACCTCAAGTTCCCTTATCTAGTAGACCGGTCGGCTAGAAGAGAAATCATCGGAGGAACTGTCAACCTGCCAGAACGTCTCACAGGCCAGGTAGGTAACGATATCTCTTATCAATTAAACGTAAAGTTGTCATGGCAACCTCTCTTGGCACTTGGCATTTTCTTATAATTTAAATCATTTTGCTCACCCCGTGGCGTAATGGTGGGTCATATCAAAAATTCTTTCAGACAAAAGTTTTAGGTAATTATTGGAGGAATATTGTCCATTTTGTACGATTTTGATATTGTGCCTATTAACAGAGATATGATTAATGTTTCCCGAAAAACCCACCTTTTCCCACCCCTTTGGTCAATGGTTGGTGCTATCAAAAAACCTTTCAAACAGAAATTTTAGGGCCTTGTCCGACACATAGTATGAACTTTGAATGGATTCAATATTTCAGATATTAAGAGAGTTATAGCGATATTTCTCTTTTTCGAAAAAAAAAGCCTCCCATTTTCACCCCCTTAGACCGATTTTGCCCATTAACGAACTCGACCGAGATTTTAAGGGTATACATATTATGTAAAAAATTCAAAGTGATTGGTGCAAAATTACGGCAGTTATCGTGTCCACAAGAAACTGATATACATATATATATATATATATATACATACATAAATTATGTATAAACTTTTGAACTGACGGTGGTTTTGGGGTCTGGGGGATGTGAAACGCGAAGATATGTCGAAATTTTCCGGAAGTCGAAACATGGGACCGATTGCAATAGTTAGCTTTCTAATGAAATCTACCTAAAAGTGTGTTTCGGGGACCCTACAGGACCTCCGAGTATAGTTTCTTGTATCTGGCGGCTTAAAATGAGCTAAATCCGAACATTTTACCGACTGTCCTTGCTCAGTGCCAAAGGGCCGAAAAAAGTCACTTACAAATTGAATTTTCGAAACCGTTTCTTATTGGGCCTCTACATACTCGGATCAACCAACATGCAAAATTTCAGCTTTCTAGGTCTAGTGGTTTGAGCCCTGCGGTGATGAGTCAATTTTGGATTATATATAAGATTATATATTATATATATATAAACTTTTGAACTGACGGTGGTTTTGGGGTCTGGGGGATGTGAAATGCGAAGATATGTCGAAATTTTCCGGAAATCGAAACATGGTACCCATTGCAATAGTTAGCTTTCTAATGAAATCTACCTAAAATACTAACATCAACGACACCTATCTGTGAACTTGGCTATTAGATGCCACCGGAACCATCAACTCGCATCGAACGTTGGAACTTCTCCTCCGAAGGAAAGCAAACTCAGGTTTTTTTTAGCGCTCTTAGTAAATCCAACGACTTCAGCCGGGTTTGAACCCGCGACCTTGGACAAAGAAGTTCAGCATGCTACCAGTTCCGATACCGAAGTCGCTTCCCTCAGACAGATGGAAAACTGAATGTTATCTCGTGCAGTGGCGTTGTCATAGCAACTGCTGATGGCTCATCCCTTATCAATTAAAAGTGAAGTTGTCATGGCAACCTCTCTTGGCACTTGGCATTTTCTTATAATTTAAATAATATTGCTCACCCCGTGGCGTAATGGTGGGTCATATCAAAAATTCTTTCAGACAAAAGTTTTAGGTAATTATTGGAGGAATATTGTCCATTTTGTACGGTTTTGATATTGTGCCTATTAACAGAGATATGATTAATGTTTCCCGAAAAACCCACTTTTTCCCACCCCTTTGGTCAATGGTTGGTGCTATCAAAAAACTTTTCAAACAGAAATTTTAGGGCCTTGTCCGACAAATAGTATGAACTTTGAATGGATTCAATATTTCAGATATTAAGAGAGTTATAGCGATATTTCACTTTTTCGAAAAAAGCCTCCCATTTTCACCCCCTTTGACCGATTATGCCCATTAACGAACTCAACCGAGATTTTAAGCGTATACATATTATGTAAAAAATTCAAAGTGATTGGTGCAAAATTACGGCAGTTATCGTGTCCACAAGAAACTGATATACATATATATATATATATATATATACATACATACATAAATTATATATAAACTTTTGAACTGACGGTGGTTTTGGGGTCTGGGGGATGTGAAACGCGAAGATATGTCGAAATTTTCCGGAAGTCGAAACATGGGACCCATTGCAATAGTTAGCTTTCTAATGAAATCTACCTAAAAGTGTGTTTCGGGGTCCCTACAGGACCTCCGAGTATTGTTTCTCGTATCTGGCGGCTTAAAATGAGCTAAATCCGAACATTTTACCGACTGTCCTTGCTCAGTGCCAAAGGGCCGAAAAAAGTCACTTACAAATTGAATTTTCAAAAACCGTTTCTTATTGGGCCTCTACATACTCGGATCAACCAACATGCAAAATTTCAGCTTTCTAGGTCTAGTGGTTTGAGCCCTGCGGCGATGAGTCAATTTTGGATTGTCAATGCAAAAGGGCCCAAAAAATTCACTTACAAATTGAATTTTCAAAAACCGTTTCTTATTGAGCCTCTACATAATCGGATCAACTAACATGCAAAATTTCAGCTTTCTAGGTCTAGTGGTTTGAGCCCTGCGGTGATGAGTCAATTTTGGATTATATATAAGATTATATATATTATATCTCTTATATAAAAACAAGTGTCCTGACTGACTGACTGACTGACTGACTGACTGACTGACTGACTCATCATCGCCCAGCCAAAACTATTAAAGTTAGAAACATGAAATTTTGGGGATGTGTTCGTTGTAAGTCGAAAACGCCCACTAAGGAAGGATTTTTAGATATTCAGGTTCTAAAGGGGTATTAAGGGGGTACACATGCATTTCATTGATTAACAATATCTCCGGCTTGGTTTCATTGAGGGATGTGATACTCGGCATATAAACTCACCAATAAAAATAAGAAGACACGTGTCTGAGGGTTTTTCGATGTGGTGTATATTATGAGGTGAAAGGGGTGAAAAGTGGGGGTTGAAGGATTCCTAACGGAGCGTGTATCTCTTAAACGACATAAGCGAGGAGTTTGAAACTCAGCGGAAAAAATCAGCTTAAAAAATAAGTAAATAGGTGTTTGACCGTTTTTTCATAAATCCAATTTAAGGGGCCCATGGGGAGGGGTGAATTTCTGGGGGAAAAACAGGAAAGAAAGCGTCCTTACTGATTGACTGACAGACTCACTCATTAAACTCAGGGGGGAAAACTGCATCAAGATAAGTAAATAGGTGTTTGACAGTTTTTTTTTCATAAGCCCAATTTAGGGGGTTCATGGGGAGGGGTGAAATTCTGAAAAAAGAAAATTGAAAGAAAAAGTCCTGACTCACTCACCATCGCCCAACCAAAATTATTGAAGTTAGAAACATGACATTTTGGGGAAATGATCATTGTATGTCAAAACCGTCCACTGAGGGAGGATTTTCTGATATTCAGGTTCTAAAGGGGTCTTAAGGGGTTTAAACCTGCATTTCATGAATAACAATAACTCACGATTGGTTTCATTGGGGGATGTGATACTCGGCATATAAACACATAATTAAAAATAGGAAGACACGTGTCTGAGGGTTTTTCGATGTGGTGTATATTATGAGGTGAAAGGGGTGAAAAGTGGGGGTTGAAGGATTCCTAACGGAGCGTGTATCTCTTAAACGACATAGGCGAGGAGTTTGAAACTCAGCGGAAAAAATCAGCTTAAAAGATAAGTAAATAGGAGTTCGACCGTTCTTTTTTTCATTAATCCAATTTAAGGGGCCCATGGGGAGGGGTGAAATTCTGGGGGGGGGGCACAGGAAAGAAATTGTCCTAACTGATTGATTGACTCACTCACTCCTCAAACTCAGGGACAGAAAACAACTTAAAAACAAGAAGTTCCGTGAAGAACTATACAGCCTACTTTTCATGTCAATGATTATTCTACAGAATATGAACCTATCTAGAATAATGACGAAATTAAGTTGCTAATATCGAAATTTCCAATTAGTTCGAAATACTGTATACCTGGCATAATGTATCCTAATAGAGCACTACAGTTGGCAGCCCTGATGACTGAATATATTCTTAGTTCCGTCTCTTACGGTACTAAATATAAAATTTGGTTGAAGTCCACTGGATAGCATGGACGTTACATGCAGTTAAACATTGGATCTAACAGCGCGCGTAAAATCATGTTGGCAACAATGTCATGCATGTATTGGTCAGAAATAATCTGAAATAATATGATCTATTGTTGTGCCAATTTTGAATGAAATCCATTAGTTAGTATAGAAGTTACATGCATTTTAAAATTGGACCTATCAGCAGGCATACAATCATGTTGGCAGCACTGACGTATATTAGTTACTCAAAATTCGTCTAGAATGCCAGGTACTATACGTGTGCAAAGTTTAGAGCTATTGGCTTGCATACTTTCTGATATATTGATATTAGGGTAACAAAAATAGGGACAGCACATATTAACATTTGGCAGCCCTGGTTGCTCCTTAGAATACGCATAGTCATATCTGTTATGGTACACATAGCACATACGAAATTTGGTTGAAATCCAAATGATAGTATGGAAGTTACATGTATTTAAAGTTGGACCTGTCAGCAGGCTTAGAATCATGTTGGTAGCACTGACGTATATAAATTACTCCAAATTAATATAGAATGTCAGGTACTATACGTGTGCATAGTTTAAAGTGTCGGCTTGCATACTTTCTGATATATTGGTATTTGGATAAAATAAATTAGGAGCATTTATTAACAGTTGGCAGCCCTGGTAGGTCTTAAGAATACGCTCAGTCATATCTGGTTATGTACACATACAACATACGAAATTTGGTTGAATTCCGCTTGATAGTGTGGAAGTTATATGCATTTAAAAATTGGTTCTATCAGGAGGCTTATAATCATTTTGGCAACACTGCCATGTTTGGCCTCCTGGATATTAAACTGAAATATTATGATCTGTACGTGTGCCAATTTTGAAATAGCTCCCATTCATACTTTCCAAGATATCCAACATGGAGCTCAAATTTCAATTGCGATTTTTTAGCAGTTAGTAGCACTGACATCATTTTCAAATATGGCCGTGAGATATTCAGGTATAGATCATTACTCCTACCAAATTTTGTTTCGATTGCTGCAGCCGTTTAGGAGTTGATAGGGGGGGACACACACACAGCCAGCCAGACAGACAGAAGGACAGACAGACAGAAGGACAGACAGACAGACAGACAGACAGACACACATTTGCCCGATCTCATGTCTACTTTTTCCTCATTTTTGCAAAATGTGAAAAGTAGGCTAATAAGTAAATAAGTGTTCGACAATGTTTTTTTCATAAAATAAATTTAAGGGATTCTTGGGGAGGGGTGAAATTCTGGAAGAAAATGTCCTAACTCACTCACTCACTCACTCATCATCGCCCAGCCAAAATTATTGAAGTTAGAAACATGAGATTTTGGGGATATGTTCGTTGTTCGTTGTATGTCAAAACCGTACACTAAGGGGGGATTTTCGGATATTCAGGTTCTAAAGGGGTCTTAAGGGATTAAACCTGCATTTTATTGAATAACAATATCTCGCGAGTGATTTCATTTGTGGATGTGTTACTCGGCATATAAACTAATCATTAAAAATAAGCAGACATGTGTGTAAGGGTTTTTCGATGTGGTGTATATTATAAGGTGAAAGGGGTGAAAATTGGTAGTTGAAGGATTCCTATCGGAGCGTGTATCTCTTAAACGACATAGGCGAGAAGTTTGAAACTCAGCGGGAAAAAATCAGCTTAAAAATAAGTAAATCGGAGTTCGACCGTTTTTTCATAAATTCAATTGAAGGGGCCAATGGGGTGGGATGAAATTCGGGGGGAAAAAGGAGAGAAATTGTCCTAAACTACTGACTAACTCACTTGCTCATCAAACTTAGGGGGAAAAGACAGCTTAAAAATAAGTTAATAGGTTTTCGAGCGTTTTTTCATAAATCCAATTTAAGGGGCCCATGGGGAGGGGTAAATTTCTGGTAAAAATAATTGAAAGAAAATAACCTGACTGACTCACTCACTCATCATCGCCCAGCAAAAACTATTGAAGTTGGAAACATTAAATTTTGGGAATATGTTCGTTGTATGTCGAAAACGTAAACTAAGGAAGGATTTTTGTTTATTCGGGTTCTGAAGAGGTGTTAAGGGGGTAAACGTGCATTTCATTGAATAACGATATCTCATGAGTTGTTTCTTTGGGGATGTGATATTCGGCATATAAACTATCATTAAAAATAAGCAGACATATGTCTAAGGGTTCATCGATGTGGTGTATATTATGAGGTGAAAGGGGTGAAAATTGGGTGTTGAAGGTTTCTTAACGGAGCGTGTATCTCTTAAACGACATAGGCGAGAAGTTTGAAATTCAGCGGAAAAATAACCAGCTTAAAATATAAGTAGGTGTTCGACCGTTTTTTCATAAATCCAATTATATGGCCCTTGGAGCGGGGAGAAATTCTGGGGGAAAATACAGGAAAGAAAGTGTTCTAACTGATTAACTCACTCACTTATCAAACTCAGGGAGGAAGAACATCTTAAAAATAAGTAAATAGCTGTTCGACCGTTTTTTTTTTCATAAATCCAAATAAGGGGTTCAAGAGAGGGGTGAAATTCTGAAAAATAAATGAAAGAAAATGTCCTGACTTACTCACTCACTCATAAACGCCCAGCCAAAATTATTGAAGTAAGAAACATGACTTATTGGGGTTATGTTCGCTGTATGTCGAAAACGTTCACCAAGGAAGGATTTTTGGATATTCAGGTTCTAAAGGGGTGTTAAGGGGGGTAGACATGCATTTAATTGAATAACAATATCTTCCGATTGGTTTCCTTAGGGGATGTGATACTCGGCATATAAAATCATCATTAAGAATAAGAAGACACATGTCTGAGGGTTTTTCGATGTAATGTATATTATGAGGTGTATGTGTGAAAAGTGGGGCTTGAGGGAATCCTAACGGAGCAAGTATCTTCTAAGAGACAGAGGCATAAAGTACGAAACTCAGGGGGGAAAATCAGCTTGAAAAATAAGTAAATAGGTGGTCGACCGTTGTTTCATAAATCCAATTTAAGGGGCCCATGGGGATGGGTGAAATTCTGGGGAAGGAAGTCCACTAAGGAAGGATTTTTGGATATTCACTCAACATCCCCCAGCCAAACCTATTGCAGTTAGAAACTTAAAAAATTTGGGGGATATGTTCGTTGTATGTCGAAAACGTCCACCAAGGATGGATTTTTGGATATTCATGTTCTGAAGGGGTGTTAAGGGGTAAAACTTGCATTTCATTGATTAACAATATCTCACGAGTTGTTTCATTTGGGGATGTGATATTCGGCATATAAATTAATTAATACAAATAAGCAAACATATGTCTAAGGGTATATCGATATGGTGTATATTATGAGGTGAAGGGGGTGAAAATTGGGGTTTGAAGGATTCCTAACGGAGCGTGTATATTTAAACGACATTAGCGAGAAGTTTGAAATTCAGCGGAAAAAATCAGTTTAATAAATAAGGAAATAGGTGTTTAACCGTTTTTTTTTCATAAATCCCATTCAAAGGGCTCATGGGGGAGGGGTGAAATTCTCAAAAATAAATGAAAGAAATTGTCCTGACTGACTCACTCACTCATCATCGCCCAGCCTAGATTATTGAAGTTAGAAACATGATTTTTTGGATATGATCGTTGTATGTCGAAAACGTCCACTAGGGAAATATTTTTGGATATTCAGGTTCTAAAGCGGTGTTAAGAGGGTAAAGGTGCATTTCAATGAATAACAATATCTCACGAGTGGTTTAATTTGGGGATGTGATACTTGGCATATAAACTAATCATTAAAAATAAGCTGATACACGTCTAATGGTTTTTCGATTAGGTGTATATTTTGAGTGAAAGGGGTGAAAAGTGGGGGTTGAAGGATTCCTAACGGAGCGTGCATCTCTTAATCGACATAGGCGAGGAGTTTGAAACTCAGAGGAAAACAATCAGCTTAATAATAAATAAATAAATAATTAAATAAATAGGTGTTCGACGGTTTTTTCTTAGATCCAATTTAAGGGGCCCATGGGGAGGGGTGAAATTCTGGAAGAAAAACGTCCACTAAGGAAGGATTTTTGGATATTCACTCTCATCGACCATCAAAAACTATTAAAGTTAGAAGAATGATATTTTGGGGAATGAGTTTTTTGTGTGACGAAAACGTCTACCAAGGGAATTTTGGATATTCTGGTTCTAAAGGGGTGTGAATGGGGTTAAACGTGCATTTCATTGTATAACAATATGACAAGACTATGACGCGAGCGAAGCCGCGGGTACCAACTAGTATATATATAAACTTTTGAACTGACGGTGGTTTTGGGGTCTGGGGGATGTGAAACGCGAAGATATGTCGAAATTTTCCGGAAATCGAAACATGGTACCCATTGCAATAGTTAGCTTTCTAATGAAATCTACCTAAAATACTACCATCAACGACACCTATCTGTGGACTTGGCTATTAGATGCCACCGGAACCATCAACTCGCATCGAACGTTGGAACTTCTCCTCCGAAGGAAAGCAAACTCAGGTTTTTTTAGCGCTCTTAGTAAATCCGACGACTTCAGCCGGGTTTGAACCCGCGACCTTGGGCATAGAAGTTCAGCATGCTACCAGTTCCGATACCGAAGTCGCTTCCCTCAGACAGATGGAAAACTGAATGTTATCTCGTGCAGTGGCGTTGTCATAGCAACTGCTGATGGCTCATCCCTTATCAATTAAAAGTAAAGTTGTCATGGCAACCTCTCTTGGCACTTGGCATTCTCTTATAATTTAAATTATTTTGCTCACCCCGTGGCGTAATGGTGGGTCATAACAAAAATTCTTTCAGACAAAAGTTTTAGGTAATTATTGGAGGAATATTGTCCATTTCGTACGGTTTTGATATTGTGCCTATTAACAGAGATATGATTAATGTTTCCCGAAAAACCCACTTTTCCCACCCCTTTGGTCAATGGTTGGTGCTATCAAAAAACTTTTCAAACAGAAATTTTAGGGCCTTGTCCGACACATAGTATGAACTTTGAATGGATTCAATATTTCAGATATTAAGAGAGTTATAGCGATATTTCACTTTTTCGAAAAAAAAACTTCCCATTTTCACCCCCTTTGACCGATTTTGCCCATTAACGAACTCGACCGAGATTTTAAGGGTATACATATTATGTAAAAGATTCAAAGTGATTGGTGCAAAATTACGGCAGTTATCGTGTCCACAAGAAACTGATATACATATATATATATATATATATATATATATATATATATATATATATATACATACATACATAAATTATGTATAAACTTTTGAACTGACGGTGGTTTTGGGGTCTGGGGGATGTGAAACGCGAAGATATGTCGAAATTTTCCGGAAGTCGAAACATGGGACCCATTGCAATAGTTAGCTTTCTAATGAAATCTACCTAAAAGGATTGCCTTTTATAGCCACGTGACTCGAATGAGCCCAGGCAGGATATCAAAACGGATATTGAAGTACTTTCAAGATAAGAAAACCAAAGGGACATGATTCACGGAAGTTGAGAAAGATCTACGTGAAATGGAAATTTCCCCTAAAGATATCCAGGAGCTGGTTCCCCTTCAGGATAAACCACGTAAGCCCAAAAGTTTCAGGGAAAAGCCGAAGCTGAAGACATAATAATAATGATAATTGTTGTTTTAAGGGGCCTAACATCTAGGTTATCGGCCCAAAAGCTGAAGACAGGGAAGTCGTGGGCCCAAGAGAGAAAAGACCAACACTGGAGATGAATGCGGGAGCACTGGGTGGTTGTTAGAGCTCGGAAGAAGAGACAGTTGAATTGACGAGGTCCCTAGTTGGCCAAATCGAAAAAGAAGAAGAATTAACAAAAATGACGGAGAAACAGACATTCAAAATCCATAATAGAACAAGTCCTTGTGTAAATGTACACAAGAAAATTTAGATTGCTAGCCCTAACCCACTCTCACTTATAAAGCGGATGACGAGATCAGCAATCGCCACGTCATCAGCTAATATTACGTGGAGTATCATCAGCAAACCAAGGTTCCATCGTATGTCGGCAGAATCCATACATTCGGTTAAAATGTGGGGCACGCTGAATACGGCTCACACAGGTTCAAAGGAAGCTTGTAGTTAACCGTTACCTTAAATCGCGCGATCATGCGCCACGGGACCTTCTCTTTTCGTGGAATCCGAATCGCAAGACGTGGCATTTCACTTCGAAAATCTCACTAGTAATGTCATGGAATCGAACCATGGTAAGAGGGAAACAGCTGGATCGCTCAGCGACCACGTGCCCTCCACAGGTACAAAAAGGGGACTTCCCTCCTCATTAGGTACTGTCCCCGATAACCCGGATAGTAGGCTGTCAGATATCCGCCCCCTCAATCGGATTGCCAATAATCAAACGCGCCGGCATAGCTACATCAATGAAAATGGCACTGACAGATACTATCGAGATTTGAGTACAGCAGTTAACAAGACATTATTGTGGAACACACCAAAATATACGGGGGTTCATACTTACCTTTACTTACCTCTTAAATTTATCTCGGGGACTGGGTTGTCAACTGGATCACTTAAAGTATGCCCACACAATAACCTCCACCATGATATTTAAAATGAACCATAACGAAGACGAGAAACTTTAAACTGCACAATAATTTATTTCACATAAAGAATGAATTTAACAAAATAAAACAACAAAATCCACGTGGCAATCAGAAGCCATCGTCCATATAATCATGTCCTCCTGTAGGACCTGTATACTCTACATACAATGTTTCAGCTTTCTCAAGCTCAAAATAACGTAAAAATAATAATGCACTTGGAATGGAAACGGGATTTGGGACGAGACACATATAGCAATTGTTTTGCGTGTTTATACACTTCACATTTTATTTATAGCCACAAGGCTATTATGGAAACGTCCTTGGCCTCTGTCATACAGTTGTCCGGGCCAGCTGCAATGCACCTGCATCGTCAAAGTGGACTCTCCTGTCTGGTCCGCGTTAGCATATGCTTGTTACATCAGAGCTTAGCTCTTCCTTTCAAAGCACGTAAATGTCCACATCTCAACTGAAATATTATCACGCAAATGTTTTAAATGCTCCATTCAAACACAGGTGGAATACTCCACTGATCCCAAATCATGTTTAATTGTTCAAGCCACTTGCTTAATTAGCGTTGTTTAGAGTGTAAAAACAAAACTCCAAATGTTTATAACAAAAGTTCATTAATTATTTATAACAATTATAAGTTGTTTATAACAATGTCAAATGACAATCGAAAAATATATATTCGCCACTCTTAATCACTTTTCATTTCAAATTATTATCAAAGATATTTACAAAATTATTTACAATATTAAATATTATTTATATTATTTATACAAGAAATACATTAAACCACACGTTTATCCGGTTGATAATTACTTAAATCGTGGTAATATAATCGACCAATGAAGGTTAGTTACATTTTAAAGTTCATATTCAGGTTTAATAAGGTTTTAATAATTATTATTATTAGTGATGGTAACCTCCATTCAAAATCGTTATCTCAAATTATTTAACACTCTTGTTAATTTTAACAGTATCTTCATATGAATAACTTTCAAAGAACCAGGACAATACATTCAGTGGAAAAATACTTCGCTTCAAAATGCACAAAATTGCATAAAATAGGCCCAGAATTCCTCATATATTTCAACATATATGGCATAAAAATCTTCCACAGTACATACAAAAATCCTCCACTTACATACTTCTTCAACATCAATAATTACTGTGGGAATCTGCTTCACTTATTCAAAGGCATTATTCATCAGCGACTTTCACGTGTCCACTGAACTAACGATTATACATCCATTGTTCCTCTTTAAAAATTCTTATATTCATCAATTGTAATAATGACTGTTATTATTTAACCTTCGTGGGTTTCATTCATGAATCGATATGAAGTAAAAATTTGCCAATCACAAATAAATTTAATAGCAAATACGATTATACACGCCTCTCTGGTCTATCAAAATTGAGATTAATATCTTCAAAGTAACGCAGTATAAAAATACTATCTTCAATCAAAGTTCATATAAACTGCATAAATAGTCGAATAGAATACAATTAGACTGTGGAATGCAAACATTATTGTTCCAATCTATAATTGAGAAAAACTCCTATCAAATGTTCATTACTATAGTGTATTCAATAATTCGTAGTCAAAGTTCCTATTTCATAAAATTGTCTGTAATGCAACGGTAATTAGAACTGACGATAAATGTCTATGTTGCAATCATGTTCATAAAACGACTAGTATTTCCAAGATCGTCGACAAAGATAAAGATTTTAACGCTCTAAAATCTTTTAATTATTCTTCTTTCTTGAGGATGACAGAAAATTGGTCAAAGTAATTTACTGAATAGAATTACTTTAATAAAATGACACGCTGTCTGAATTCAAATCTTCCATAGAAAATCATTAACTTTACAGTCAAATCGTGACTTCAAAAATATGCAAATTACTGAAAGAATATGAATTATCAGTCTCAACTGATCCAAAATTACTTAAGTATGCCAATGACATAACCATGTCTTAATAAATCGTCGAAAAAGGCATCAATCATCGAAGTGTACTGAGTACAGATATATTAATCAAGAAAAAGGGGCAAAAGATAGGACACAAAAATATGGGAAAAATGGTTGCTCAGATATCGTTACAAGACTCAAATAATACAAGAAACGTTCACGACTACCTTATCTGTTGATTGAAGTTCTAGAGGAAAGTTTTCAAAGAAAACTGCTGTTGGTTCCATTTCACCAGCGTAAAGATGTGCTCCGACCTCGAACCTGGAATCAGCGTCCTCGGAGAATCGAACTGCTTCCTTCTCCGGAAATTGCACTGCTCCATGTATACGAAAGACATCCTTCTGGCAAAATTCTTCTTTTAGAGCCGGGTCCACCCTGGCCTCTCTTGAAAATTCCCTGAAGTTCTGGTCGTAATTCGCCATGAAGTTTATTGCAGTTATTTCCGCAGAAATATTCATAATCGTGGAGTATGAAAATATTTCCACTGTCATTTGATATAATTCAGCGATGGATTCACGATGCATGAGTGTAGTTGGATGTTCACTACATGCTCGCTTTTGTAGAAAGACGATTAACGAAGTTCCATGCTGCTATTTCACTCCACCGATATATGTCCCAATTGCATTAAAGCCTTAGCCTTCCATCTCAACTTCTGTTATAATCATTGAAAGCACTGCAAGATTATAATGTTCCATAGTGGAATGTATCGTTGTATTACCAAACGTATTCTCCAATATCACTGTTGTAATCCACGTGTCAGTCGTAGTGTATAATGTGGAAATTTTAAAAGTGTTTCTCATGTGGCGAGAAAATCACTTTTGTTGGCAGCCTTAAAGTGCCAATATCTTTTGAAGTATAACTGTGAAATTGTTCAAATCTTCTACACACCTCAATGTTGTACTGCCCAATTGAATTATAATAAAGGCTGAAGTTAACTCTTTATATCTTATCAGGTAGAAACGTTAATGTGAGCGTTTCAACTTCACCTAGTTTCGAGCAGCGTAAAATGGAACTGCTCCGTGTTCGTTCGATGCGCCGGGCTTTTACCATGCACGCTAAAGACGACTTACTTCACTGAATCACTTGAAAACGACTATAAATCACCAGAAATATATATGCGATCTGACATATGAGATCTGAGCGTATGAGAGATATGAGAGCTCCTCTATCCTGTGCACGACCTTTTATTAACTTCTTAAGGGGCGTATCCATCCCTTCCATAGCCTGTTGCTCCGTCATCGCTGAAAGTTCTAACTTTGGCTATACTTGACGGATTTTCAAATTTCAAAAACTCAAAATTAATTTCTTCAAAATTCCAAATCAATGCCATAACTGAAAATAGATTTCCACAATTCTGCGTGCCAAAAGTAATTAAATATGATAGTTTCAGTAATCTCCGTCTTCTTTCCAAACTATCGTTCATTGGTTCGAGCCTTTCCTCCAATAGCGTAACTTCTTCCTTAGCACAATACCTTGTTTCCTGCGACTGCGTCGTAAATCTCAGATCTTTCTCGAACAAAATCATGACGTCACCAAGAATCTCAGCTCAACCAGCCTGCTTGCCTCAAGTCTGCGTCATCCGTGCCTACGTCATGAGTATCCACGTCACAACTATGACATCCATAACTTGACTCATATTTTCCAATACAGCCACCGTGGTCTCAATATAATTCAATTTACGGGGGCATTCTCCCTTCACCACGTTTTAAAAACAGTTGCAAATTGTTTTTAAACTCTGTGTTATAAGTATTTCAACTCACTTGAACACGAAATTGAATTATTGGCTTATTCTTGTATGATATTTCCTCTATGTTCCTTAATCATTAATCTCTTCTACTCTGGTTTGTGTGTGGCTAATGCATTCTCTCCTTTCTACTGTCTCTTCTGTCCTGTATTTCTGTTTTCTGAATTCTGCTGGCTTGTAGAAGGACCAGGATCGATCACTACATCCTGTCTTTTCTTTTGGTTTTCAGCTTCCTTCTCTCGCAATTCCTTTAGATACTGCTGACTTTCTTTCTCTCTTTCCTGATATTTGTCGGGTGTCATAACCTGACCTTGAGAATTCTGATTTCGATTCTGGTAATTTCTATTATAGTTCCTATTGTAGCCCTGGTTATTGTAGTATCTACCTCTTCCATTATTATAATTGCCTCTATTGTTCCAGCCTCGTCTTTGCTGATATGGACGGTAACCTTGCAATCTGTTGCGAAAATAATTATTCCTATGGGGACCTACATTTTCAGTTTTTCCTTCGTCAGCGGGCTTATCAGTTTGCTGGACTTGATCCAAATAGACCGTATTGATGTCTTTGAATTCATGCCTCTGACCTTTCTGAACCACATTTGGCATTGGACTCGTGTAGTCGAGCCTTCTCAACAATTCGTCCATGCTGGTCAAATCTCTGATATTTGACGATATAATCAGTCTTCTTACTTCCACAGGCAGCATACGCGAAATAGCATCGATCAACTGCTCTGTTGACAATGGGGGTTGCAAAAATCTCAAGCGTGATAGTTGGCTCGTGAAGAAATCAGCGTACCGTGTTGGAAGAGTACCTGAATACTTCCTTGAGTATACCTCAGCTCTTAATGAATTCTGAGCTTCTATGGACCAGAATCGTTTGATCAGTGCCTCTGCGAATTCGTCAAAATTACTGAAGGTGTAGCGAAATGCTCTGAACCATTCAAGGGGTCCTCCAGCTAGAAATCTCTCTACTATCCTCATCTCTCTTTCTCTGGGAATGTGAGCTTCGATAAAATAATCTTTAAGGTTCCTGATATATTCTATCGGTGTCAGACTATCAGTATTGCTAAATTTTTGAGGTTTGTCCTCGAAGTTCCGGATGACTGTCACATTTCTCGGATATGAATCCATGTAATTTTTCCCACTATCGCGATATTTCCATTCCGGTTCAATATTCCTATCCTCATCTTCTTCCCGGAATCTGGATATACGTTCCTCAGGACCAATATCTCTCTCTTCTGCAGTGAGGTTACATCTTCTTACGTAATTCCTGTCTTCGCAAGTCGATCCTTCTGGATCCTTATCAGTGATTTCCGTTATAACTTTCCTGATCAACTCTTCTTTGTAGGTTTCCATCAGGCTAGCTTCTCCTAGTTTCAAATTCTGAAGTTTGCTCGTAGTTTCGTTAACATCAGAGACAACCTTATGAATTTGTTCCTTTAATGTTTGCACGTCCTGACCCATTTGTGTTCTATCCTCTACCTGCTTTTCGGATAGCGAATCCATCCTGATACTCAAATCCTTCCTAATCTGAACTACTTCATTGTTAATGTCTACTTGTGTACTGGCAAGTTTTCGTTCAATTCGCTCCTGAATTTGATTTACATGTTCCCCACTTGACCTGTTCCATTCATCTTTCCATACCGTTACATTTGCAGTTAACATTTCCGCAATATCTACTTCGATGTCTTCCTTAAGTAACCGATTATGATCTAGAACCTGGGTTCTCATGACCTCTACATCATATTTTAGACCTGCTAAAGAAGCTGTTGTCCTAACAGACTCGTCAACTAATCGAGTTGTCAAAGCACTAATGTTACGAGTACAAAGTGTTTTTGAAGTTTCAATTTCCTCCCTAACTTTGTTAACATCAGTCTGAACTTTAGCAATGTCTACAAAAACTGTATTTACTTCTACTTATATTTTATTGATGTCGCTTTGCATCTCATTTACATCTGTATGAATGTTGTTAATGTCTACCTGAAAGTTTGATACATCGGTTCCAACATTTTTAATTTCTCTTTGAACCTCTTCTACTTTATCCTGTACAGTAGCAACATCATTTCTAACAACAATTACTTCAGCTCTAGCACATGAAATATCACCCCGGACATTAGCAACATCAAGATTCAACATAGTAAGATCTTTCTGTACCTTAGAAACATCAGTCTTAACATCAGAAACATCTTTATGAATGTCACTTACAGCATTCTCGATTCCCTGGGTACTGATCTGTAAACGCGACATATCATTTTCTAAGTTTGCAGAACTGGTCTGAATAACTTTCAAATTTTCATCCATCCTAGTAGACAAATTACTAGCATTCTCCTTCATCATCTCCTGCATTCGACTAGTATTCCTAGCTTCCATTTCCTGCATTCGACTAGCATTCCTAGCTTCCATCTCCCTAGCACTTTCATTCATGCTAGCTTTCAACTCCTCTAACATCATTCTCATACTCTCATCTGCCATTTCAATAATATTCAATAATAAACTGCTTTAGGGACATACATCAAACAGAGCAAAATAACAACATCTGAGCAATATTTTTCACCATATATAAATTTGAGCAATTTTCTGTCTTAAATCTAACTTATAATTACCTTATAATTAACCTTCGTAGACATTTCATGTTGAAATAAACTCAAGCACATGTTCAAATTTCTTTGGTTCATTTTAAAAATATCCTTACACAAATAATTTACATTTACAATCCAAATAATTTAATTTTATCTTTAATATGACTAAACACGTCATAAGCCGGTCAAATAAAATAAGATTCCAGATCATAGGCGATTTTTCTAAGTTTCCAGCCTATTTAACCTCTCTCAAGTTGTATAAGATCTGATCTTTTCTGAGTGTAATTTTCCTAATACAACACAACATTTAATTCCTATATAATCACACTCTCAAGTTCTAAAATTGGCCAAGACATCTAACAAAGAATCAACCTCTTTATTTGAGTCTTCACAATCCCTTTGACATCGATAACTTGGTAATCCAATGTTATTCGAACACTCCACAAAATTGCGGTGCCAATTCTACTGCAATAACTTGGTAATCCAATGTTATTCAAGTATTCCGAACTTCGATTGTGCCAATTCTACTGGCGTTCAACCTGGTAATCCAGTTTTGTCAATCGAGCCCCACCGAATTGCGGTGCCAATCCTACTTGGTAATCCAGTTTTGTAGAACAAGCCCCACGTTTTAGGGTTGCCAATCCTACTGTCCCCGATAACCCGGATAGTAGGCTGTCAGATATCCGCCCCCTCCATCGGATTGCCAATAATCAAACGCGCCGGCATAGCTACATCAATGAAAATGGCACTGACAGATACTATCGAGATTTGAGTACAGCAGTTAACAAGAAATTATTGTGGAACACACCAAAATATACGGGGGTTCATACTTACCTTTACTTACCTCTTAAATTTATCTCGGGGACTGGGTTGTCAACTGGATCACTTAAAGTATGCCCACACAATAACCTCCACCATGATATTTAAAATGAACCATAACGAAGACGAGAAACTTTAAACTGCACAATAATTTATTTCACATAAAGAATGAATTTAACAAAATAAAACAACAAAATCCACGTGGCAATCAGAAGCCATCGTCTATATAACCATGTCCTCCTGTAGGACCTGTATACTCTACATACAATGTTTCAGCTTTCTCAAGCTCAAAATAACGTAAAAATAATAATGCACTTGGAATGGAAACGGGATTTGGGACGAGACACATATAGCAATTGTTTTGCGTGTTTATACACTTCACATTTTATTTATAGCCACAAGGCTATTATGGAAACGTCCTTGGCCTCTGTCATACAGTTGTCCGGGCCAGCTGCAATGCACCTGCATCGTCAAAGTGGACTCTCCTGTCTGGTCCGCGTTAGCATATGCTTGTTACATCAGAGCTTAGCTCTTCCTTTCAAAGCACGTAAATGTCCACATCTCAACTGAAATATTATCACGCAAATGTTTTAAATGCTCCATTCAAACACCAGTGGAATACTCCACTGATCCCAAATCATGTTCAATTGTTCAAGCCACTTGCTTAATTAGCGTTGTTTAGAGTATTAAAACAAAACTCCAAATGTTTATAACAAAAGTTCATTAATTATTTATAACAATTATAAGTTGTTTATAACAATGTCAAATGACAATCGAAAAATATATATTCGCCACTCTTAATCACTTTTCATTTCAAATTATTATCAAAGATATTTACAAAATTATTTACAATATTAAATATTATTTATATTATTTATACAAGAAATACATTAAACCACACGTTTATCCGGTTGATAATTACTTAAATCGTGGTAATATAATCGACCAATGAAGGTTAGTTACATTTTAAAGTTCATATTCAGGTTTAATAAGGTTTTAATAATTATCATTATTAGTGATGGTAACCTCCATTCAAAATCGTTATCTCAAATTATTTAACACTCTTGTTAATTTTAACAGTATCTTCATATGAATAACTTTCAAAGAACCAGGACAATACATTCAGTGGAAAAATACTTCGCTTCAAAATGCACAAAATTGCATAAAATAGGCCCAGAATTCCTCATATATTTCAACATATATGGCATAAAAATCTTCCACAGTACATACAAAAATCCTCCACTTACATACTTCTTCAACATCAATAATTACTGTGGGAATCTGCTTCACTTATTCAAAGGCATTATTCATCAGCGACTTTCACATGTCCACTGAACTAACGATTATACATCCATTGTTCCTCTTTAAAAATTCTTATATTCATCAATTGTAATAATGACTGTTATTATTTAACCTTCGTGGGTTTCATTCATGAATCGATATGAAGTAAAAATTTGCCAATCACAAATAAATTTAATAGCAAATACGATTATACACGCCTCTCTGGTCTATCAAAATTGAGATTAATATCTTCAAAGTAACGCAGTATAAAAATACTATCTTCAATCAAAGTTCATCTAAACTGCATAAATAGTCGAATAGAATACAATTAGACTGTGGAATGCAAACATTATTGTTCCAATCTATAATTGAGAAAAACTCCTATCAAATGTTCATTACTATAGTGTATTCAATAATTCGTAGTCAAAGTTCCTATTTCATAAAATTGTCTGTAATGCAACGGTAATTAGAACTGACGATAAATGTCTATGTTGCAATCATGTTCATAAAACGACTAGTATTTCCAAGATCGTCGACAAAGATAAAGATTTTAACGCTCTAAAATCTTTTAATTATTCTTCTTTCTTGAGGATGACAGAAAATTGGTCAAAGTAATTTACTGAATAGAATTACTTTAATAAAATGACACGCTGTCTGAATTCAAATCTTCCATAGAAAATCATTAACTTTACAGTCAAATCGTGACTTCAAAAATATGCAAATTACTGAAAGAATATGAATTATCAGTCTCAACTGATCCAAATTTACTTAAGTATGCCAATGACATAACCATGTCTTAATAAATCGTCGAAAAAGGCATCAATCATCGAAGTGTACTGAGTACAGAAATATTAATCAAGAAAAAGGGGCAAAAGATAGGACACAAAAATATGGGAAAAATGGTTGCTCAGATATCGCTACAAGACTCAAATAATACAAGAAACGTTCACGACTACCTTATCTGTTGATTGAAATTCTAGAGGAAAGTTTTCAAAGAAAACTGCTGTTGGTTCCATTTCACCAGCGTAAAGATGTGCTCCGACCTCGAACCTGGAATCAGCGTCCTCGGAGAATCGAACTGCTTCCTTCTCCGGAAATTGCACTGCTCCATGTATACGAAAGACATCCTTCTGGCAAAATTCTTCTTTTTGAGCCGGGTCCACCCTGGCCTCTCTTGAAAATTCCCTGAATTTCTGGTCGTAATTCGCCATGAAGTTTATTGCAGTTATTTCCGCAGAAATATTCATAATCGTGGAGTATGAAAATATTTCCACTGTCATTTGATATAATTCAGCGATGGATTCACGATGCATGAGTGTAGTTGGATGTTCACTACATGCTCGCTTTTGTAGAAAGACGATTAACGAAGTTCCATGCTGCTATTTCACTCCATCGATATATGTCCCAATTGCATTAAAGCCTTAGCCTTCCATCTCAACTTCTGTTATAATCATTGAAAGCACTGCAAGATTATAATGTTCCATAGTGGAATGTATCGTTGTATTACCAAACGTATTCTCCAATATCACTGTTGTAATCCACGTGTCAGTCGTAGTGTATAATGTGGAAATTTTAAAAGTGTTTCTCATGTGGCGAGAAAATTACTTTTGTTGGCAGCCTTAAAGTGCCAATATCTTTTGAAGTATAACTGTGAAATTGTTCAAATCTTCTACACACCTCAATGTTGTACTGCCCAATTGAATTATAATAAAGGCTGAAGTTAACTCTTTATATCTTATCAGGTAGAAACGTTAATGTGAGCGTTTCAACTTCACCTAGTTTCGAGCAGCGTAAAATGGAACTGCTCCGTGTTCGTTCGATGCGCCGGGCTTTTACCATGCACGCTAAAGACGACTTACTTCACTGAATCACTTGAAAACGACTATAAATCACCAGAAATATATATGCGATCTGACATATGAGATCTGAGCGTATGAGAGATATGAGAGCTCCTCTATCCTGTGCACGACCTTTTATTAACTTCTTAAGGGGCGTATCCATCCCTTCCATAGCCTGTTGCTCCGTCATCGCTGAAAGTTCTAACTTTGGCTATACTTGACGGATTTTCAAATTTCAAAAACTCAAAATTAATTTCTTCAAAATTCCAAATCAATGCCATAACTGAAAATAGATTTCCACAATTCTGCATGCCAAAAGTAATTAAATATGATAGTTTCAGTAATCTCCGTCTTCTTTCCAAACTATCGTTCATTGGTTCGAGCCTTTCCTCCAATAGCGTAACTTCTTCCTTAGCACAATACCTTGTTTCCTGCGACTGCGTCGTAAATCTCAGATCTTTCTCGAACAAAATCATGACGTCACCAAGAATCTCAGCTCAACCAGCCTGCTTGCCTCAAGTCTGCGTCATCCGTGCCTACGTCATGAGTATCCACGTCACAACTATGACATCCATAACTTTACTCATATTTTCCAATACAGCCACCGTGGTCTCAATATAATTCAATTTACGGGGGCAGTACGAATAGGTGGATCTTGCAAGACCTATTCTTAGCCTACTAAAAAGACCAGAAAGAGCTCCACCACATGCGAATACTTCCCCTTGAACGCTCTCAATTATTGGGCATTGGGTCAACTATCGTCTGACTCGCCTAGAATGCCAGTACTTGTCGGCGTAACTGAGAGCAAATATCTATAGCGGGTACCTCCATTGGTAGAGGTGGTGGTGATACGGCAGCTTTTGCAGCTTGGTCCGCTAACTCATTACCCGCAATTCGCATGTGATTGGAAGTCACAGAAAGGTGATTCGAGTGTCAGCGCAGCAAAACACGGCTAGTAGGTCATGGATTTGCTGCACAAGGGGGTGTTGCAGGAAACATGTTGAACATCACTGCAACGAACTCAAAGAGTCGGTACAAACGAGATGGTGCATTCTTGCATCCTGTGTACAAACTGCAGAGCTTCATAGATGGCAACGACCGCCGCAGTAAACCCACAACAAGCCTCAGGAAAACAGATTTTGGAATTTGCACCATCAATAACGTAAGCACCATCTACCATCTCGTCCAGCTTCGAACCATCCGTGTAGAGAATGCATGGGTCAGGAAATTGGTGAACTATGCTGTGGAACTGCCTCCGATAAACGGAGGTATCTTTGTCCACCTTAGGACCTCGGTGTAGATCCATCCGAAATTTCGGACACAGAACTTCCCTCGGAGGCACCTCACTAGGTGACCGGATGATATAGGGTACTACAGGCACTCCTAATTACACGAGGAATCAAGTTTAATTCCAACCGACCAGGTGGCGCAAGGCGTAACTCAGGTGGCATTGGGTATTGAATAGAGATTGATAGCTCGGATGATGCGGCATTTGACGCTAATTGGCAGAATATTATAATAGCATACGCTGGCGTCTATAATTGATAGGTAGAGCACCCGATTCGGCGAGTAGACTGGGAGTCGGGCTGGACCGGAAAGAACCGGTAGTCAACCTAACGCCAGTATGGCGGATACGGTCCAGCATTTTGAAGGATGCCGGCCTGGATGAACTGCAGTCTAGCCGGTACAGGACGATGGATTGGTAAACCCGTAGCAGCACAGCACTGTCAGCACCCCTATGTAGTGCCACTAAGGAAGTAGATCATGTTCCGTTTCATGATTCACGTGGTTTTACGTTGTCGTATATGGTGCTGCTACGTTAATTTGCTGTCAAAATGGACCCCAGGAAGCAGTGTCAACATACCGGCAACGCAGAAACCCTGATATGTGTTTCAGGGTTCCAATTTAGCCTTCGGATCATACAAAAATGGATAACGGTGGTCATTGCTGCTGAAATGCGAAACCTCGATCGTGAGTCCAGCTGTCGACCCAGTTAATAGACAGCTGGCATCGCCGTATATGGTGCTGCCACGTGAATTTGCTGTCAAAATAGAGCCCCAGGAAATTTGCCATTCTTCCACAGCTGAAATGTAGAGCCAAATCGTCTACATACAGCGGAGGAACTATCGTGAGCCCGGTGAAGGCAAAGATGCCACTTTTGGCAACCCCGAACAAGGTAACACTCAGCACAGAACTCAGAGTATCTCCATATTCCTGGGTGAAAATTTGCGATCATTTCCTAACTATTCCTACACGAAAGAGCCGGACGGTCATAAAATTCGCAATAGAGATTTGTAGATTTCCACAGAGTCCCCACTAGCGAAGGGTGGAACAGATCCATACCGCCTTGTGGTGTCATACGCTTTATCTAGATCAAATGAGACCATGACCTGGAGCTCCTTTCGGAGAAATGCCTCCTGTATTGCCTCTCAAGAAACACCAGAATGTCAGTGGTGGACCTATGAGAGCGAAATCCACACTGGCACACAGACAAGAGGCCTCTTCTAAGAATCTTACCAGTCGACGGTTACCCATCTTCTCCAGCATCTTACATAGGCCATTTGTAAGTACATTGGGCGTATAGATGCTGACAAGCTTGAGATCTTCTTCAGCCTTCGGAATTGGTATCACATTCCCCTCACGCCACTGAGAAGGAAGCTCCCCTTGAATCCATATACGATTGAAGACGATCAACAGTTTCTTTATCCTGGCATTGCACAGATGTTTCAATATTTCATAACAGATGTTATCCGTACCAGGAGATGTATCCCTGCACAGTGCAAGTGCACTGCGAAGATCCCATACAGAGAATGGTACATTGTAGAACTCCGAAGCAGCAGTCACAAAGGGCAAGGGGTGAGCCTCTGGTTCTCGCTTCAGAGTCAAAAATGTAGGATCATAAATCCCAGAGCAGGATATATCACGAAGGTGCGATCCAATACTGTTGGCAATGGCGATATGGTCCATGATGATGAGTCCGTTCATGGATACTCCGGGTAGCGACAATGATGATGAGAGTCCAGATATCCCACGAAGCTCAGTACACACAAGAGATGAAGAAGTATGCGCCGTCATGGACGACACATTCTTTTCCCACGTTGTTTTCTTACTCTCCCGAATGAGATATCGGGCTCTAGCACGCATCCCTTTATAGGTAATAAGGTTGGCCATGGTGTTTTGCCTCCAATAGCATTCGAAAGTACGTCGATGATGTTTAATGGTAGGTGCAATTTCGGCTGTCTGCTAAGGGACAAGCTGCCGGCGGAAGTTGCCGAATGAGGAAATTATTGTTCCCTCAACCACACCCAAATTATCAGTCGTTTTGTGAGTGGCATGATCATCGACACTCTCAAAGTTATCGTTGGCGAAAACCGCACGTTCTGTGAATTTTGACCAATCAACCAAACGTAGAAGCCATCGCCTTGGTACCTCGATGGCTCTCTGGTTTGGAAGAGTACAATAATCGTGAAATGGTCACTCTTACATAGGTCGTCGTGTACACCCCAGTGAAGCAGGGGAATCAGCGCACGACTGCACAAGGCGATATTGACAATAGAAAAAGTGCCGTGTCCAATAGAGATGTGCCTTGGCTCCCCTGTGTTCAACAAACGTAGGTCCGGCCGCCTGATCAATCTCTCAAAGTCTCCCCCTCTACCCCTGATGGTGTTGAGGGCATTAAAGAAGGGACTTCTTCTCCGATTGCGCCGGTTCAGTTGGCATAACCGGCGCCTTCTTTTCGGGGCCGAAGAAGGTTGTGAGACCTTCTTCGGGCTGACAGTTATTGCTGGTACAGCGAGGGGTGACTTAAGTACAGCTGGGAATACGGACATCGATGGCACCACACTCGGAACTGGTAGCGAGCCAAGGCAATGCCTATTTGGCGATTGTATGTATTGTCCGAGGTCCTAGTGCCTTAAACAGAACCATACCCCGTGGCACGAACAGTGATTTATTCGGCGCAAGTATTCGGCCATGGACGGATCTCCGTTGTGAGGCAGATACCACTGCAAGGGTACATGTCGCACCCTCCTGTCGGGATGGGGCATACCGTCTAGGCTTTCTGGCCAGATGACCAAGTTGGTGGCCTTTCCCCAAACAGCATGCACGTTTATTTCGAAGGGTCAAGCCAAAATTGGAACCGGAAATTGAAATGGACCTTTGAAAAGGTTCCACTATTTGTCACCTTTACCGACAGGCAGGGGATAGCGAGGATTTATTCTGGGCTCCACATCCACAGGGGGTCTTCCAAATCAAAGTCAGTCATGTCAGCCGGTTTTGTCGACCCTATTAGTCGTCTCCTACGACAGCCAGAACATTCCGTGGGTGCATTCTAACATGGGGGATGAGTATACAGTAATCGTGTGTAAGTAAAACATTCTATTAATATATAATTTTATTACACCCTTATTCGAAGACGTAGAGTTAATAGCCTAAATGTATTTCATCAGAGAAGATTTTCATCTCACGTAATGAGCCTCAGGTTTAGGTAATAACATCCATGACAATATGGGTACTGACCCCAATATTTTCTTTTTGCGAAGTCACTTTTGGCATCTGTGGACATATTTATTGCTATATCCATAATTTGAAGGAGATTGAACCATTATTAAAGATGTTTCGACGTCAAGAATCGAACTCATCGTCATGATATGATTATTGCTGCTACAATTTGTTACGAGAGAGAAGACTTGTTAGTGTATATTTTTATTAAAAGCAAACCAGAGGCGGCGTGTGTCACGTCAATCTATTTGAAGTTTGTCGGCAATGGGGGATTCTTGTTTTGAGTCGCGGAGAAACCTGTTTCTACCGAGCGGCGAGTGAAAAAAGTCTCACACGTGCAGTGCAGAGAAAGGCATTGAGGGGATGACGTGTGATCGGCTCTCTCTCGAACGGCACGAAGCAGCACGAGGCGAGAAATGGAAAGTAAAATCACATGACTCGATTGACCAATTGGAATATTATATTGGTTAATTACTTCTATGACTCTTGAAATTAGTTTAACAAGATGAATCCAAGAGAGAGATACCAAGTTCGATGTAGAAAATTATAGCACATTTTTCTATGTTTTCAAAATTGATAATTCAGGTCCTAATTCTGCAGAAGAAGTTGTTTAATGAATTTGAGCGGGAATTCGGGCGCCAATTTTCTAGAGGACGCCATCACTGGAAAATGGGGAGATTATTACTTTCTGAAATGTCCGGAGAGACAGATGTATTGTGAGCTCGCCAATTTTGAGTGAGCAAGAAATTGAATTTGACCAATAGAGCGAGTGTGATTCCGGCCAAGCATTACAAGAGCGGAGGAACGTTAGTAGTAATGTATTCAAAGTGATCGAGTTTATTGAAAATTATATCAACAATTCTTCGATGCATTTTGCAACATTTTATGGCAAAATTGAACATTCATTTTGTGACATTGAAGTTAGTCAGCGACGTTTTCGTGCAAGTAGAAGACTGTATTGAATAATCTCCAACACCAGAAGCCATTAACGATGAAGAAAAACGCATTCAAATTGTATTTCAACAGTACTTGGGAAGCATTGTTACACTTCGCCAAGCCATACAACAATCTGCTACGATAAACTACGATACGGCATTTCATAGACATTTACAAAATCTACAAAATTCAACGAAATGTATTCGTCGATTTTGAAAAATGGAACATCAGAAATTTGGGTTAAGAGGGATGCTAACAAGATATTTTGAGAACGTTGAGATGAGTCAGTAAACTACTATGATTTGGGAAACTGGACAATTGAACACCGCATGAATGAGAGGAGTGACTTAAAACATTCCAAATTACATTCAAAATTGGAACAGTACGAGAGATCTTCTAGAATCTACGCTGAATAGACTTGACGGAGCATGTCATCAAGACGTATGCTGAAACAAGTTGTACGGGGCTCCGGATTCGAGTCCATACAGTTGAGGAAGAGAGATGGGACAAGGCAAGATCCGATCCGATGCTGTTCAATATCCTGGGGCAGGCGAATAAAGGGATGGAGACATCGAAGCGGGAGCCCCAGGAACGAATCGTATATCAACCTGGGTATAATGAGACTTTTCCAGCAGTTTGCAGCTAACATGTAGAGATATCAGTGACGACCATTTTTTGTTAGATTTTTGTATCTGTTTAGATTCCTGTTAGAGAAAATTCAAGATTTGTTTTTTGATTATATTCTCTTTGAATTTTTGCGTATTTTTGAGATTTATTACCACTGGAGGTTTTTAGTATTTCTTCGAAGCTTCTTTATGATGATACTGTTGCTGGAAGCATTATTATTGCATATTCGTCGTATTGTATGCAGTATTTGCAATTGTCGGTTATTCTGCGCAGAAAATTGCCTTTTTAGCATTGTTGGATAGATATTAGTAATTTGCAGGATTTTTCATTGTAGCTGATGACAATAGAAAGTCGAGACTTTAGGTCTATGTGAATTTAGTTAGGAGTTATGAAGCCAGGACTTTGCTAGGACGATGATCCTCTCTTCAGACATAGTTTTTCAGATCGATAATGATGATCTATGTGTCATATAGTCATGAATTATACTGTAGTTGATACACGTAGTAGTCACGATGGTTAGCTAGAAGCTTGACTATTCTCTTAAGGTTATAATGCTACGTTGAACCCTGACGATGTGTTTATGAAAACATTTTTCATGTATCATATTGTCATTATTAACAATCTATGATTGACAACAATGAGATGATAAATGTATTTTAGCACAGTAAACCGTTTGGAGCTGGATATTTTTATGTTACATGGAGTTGCAACAGTCATGGATATTTTTAATTTCTAAGCGAATAAGCTGTGGAACATCATGGTTATTGGAGGTTATTTTGGTATGGTGAAATATTTATGCACAAGAACTTTGTGTAGTTTGTTAAGGTTTATTCCACCAAGAGGTTAGTTATGTGCATTATTTTCTGGTGTGGAATACACAGTAAGCTTCCAAAGTTACGGTTGTGTTGTGAATAGGATATTATTTAAAGCACAATCCACGTGGGACTATACAAGAAACTTACTTTATTGTAAAGTTTATTTCCGAAGAGTGGCGATGATATGTATCGTAATTGTGATTAGGAATGGAATATGTTGAAACATGTTGATAAAGTAAAGCCAATATTAGGAATGTTGCATAAATATTCAATGTATAAACAGCTTTTGTTTAATTAAGATTGATCATTTGTGCATTCGAGATGTGATTAAAAAGACATAACATTCTTGAGAGTTTATCACATTATTATCAACTATTTTGTCATTTTACGATTGCTATGCTTAACCGCTTGGGTAATTAAGCCAGAATGTAACGAGTGTGAAACGGAATAGCGACAAGTGATAGTGATATTAACTCAGTGATATGAGACAAGTGATTTTCTCTACGGATATAAAATGACATTCGATGAATGTGAGTTAACTGATGTAAGTAATATGTTAGTGAGAATATTTATATAGAAATTTGAATATAACAGACAGGGTATAAAATGACATTCGATGAATGTGAGTTAACTGATGTAAGTAATATGTTAGTGAGAATATTTATATAGAAATTTGAATATAACAGACAGGGTATTTTTATTTTCCTTAGTGTTTAGAATTAGTTACATTGAAAGTAGGACTGATAGGAGTCAATGTATTAATATACATCCATTTAATGTTTACATTTAGTGAACAAACAGGGTGTTCAAAAAAATGGTATAGATACTTTTATTTTATGATCAGAGCGAATTTTAATGATATTTTTCTTTCTTTGAAACTCGTAGAAGTGATAAGTTGTTTTTCAAGCTTGCAATTTTATAATGATAAGGCTATTGACCTTATTTTTTAATTCATTTCAGTTTATTTTATTTTAGTCGAAGTCGGACAGGATAAGGAGTGTTGGTTTACTTTCACTATTGTATTTGTTTTTAGTTAATAAATTTGCGGGCACGTTTTGTTTTGCTCGTCCTTTTTATAGAAAATCCGTTTTATATTTCTAGTAGTTAAGTCAGATGATGTGCTATGGATAATAGGCGCCCACTTGTCACATCTCAACCCATTGCTAACCCAGATATCAAGAATCTTACTCTCCATCTGTAGTGAGTATATCTATCCCTGTAGATAAATCCATAGTACAACATCATTTCCATCTTTAAGAATGTCCTAAATAAGCGACTTGTCAGCGTTAGACTGAAGTTTGCCTAGCCGGGGACTTCAGTGTTTCTGCAATCATTCTCCATCCTTGGATAATGACATGGTTTCACTTCGGTTGTATTAAGGTCAAGAAGGAGGATTGTGATATTGGGAATTGGTTTTGTCAAGTATGTGATACAACAGACTGCTTGAGGATGCAAATCAAAGCAAGCGATCAAATAATACAGGAACTTATAACAAAGCGTCATGAATCAGAAGAAACGGTGAAGGATGTGACTGAGCGGCTTGCTACTTGGATCAGTGTGGGAGAGTGCGAGCAGGAGCACACTGTTAACAATGACGTACTTATAATGGGTGATTCGATGATTAAGTGAAGCGGGGATATATCGGGGAATGCGGGCAAGAAAGTGGTGTGCTATTCGGGAATGAAAATTGACATCACCTGTACGGGTAAAGCTATGAAAAAGAAGTTTGTAATTGCCGAGGATTTTAATCTTCCAAGCGAGAACTGATCCGGTGATTCAACTAGCGGTAGCCAAGCTCAACATGCAGCAAACAAGCTAGTTAGGGACGGGGATTCTCCCAGGTGGTTGATTTGACCACGAGAGGGTATAGTACATTAGATGTTTATGTGGTGCTGTATATTAGTTGGATGAATGTATCTGGAATTAGTGGTGTTGAACTAAATATTAGACACTGTGAGTCTTTAATACATGAACCCGGAGAAGCAGTTAAAATATTTCAGTCCAGCCGAGCAGATCAGTGCAAATTTCAGGATTACACGAATGAGTAATTTGTAAGATGCAAGTCGGAGGTTTGTCATACAAATATAATTTGGGAAGATTTCCTAAATATCTTAGATCGTGCTATTGAGAAATACGTGCCGTTTAAATTACTGAAGCAAAGCCCGTGTCCGGAATATTACGCAAGGGAAATTCGGGGACACAAAAGGAAATTAAGGAAAGCTTATTACAGACGACACGATAGTTACGAGCATATTCGAAAGTTTAAATTATTTTCGAAACAGCTAGTGCTCAAAAACTAGGCTTCTCACGATAATTGTATTCAAAACTTAATTGGGGGAGGGGGTGATGGGTGAAAAAAATGTTATAGTTACGTTAGGAGGCGGAAAGGAAATTCCAACGGTCTATGATAAAGTCCGGAGATGATGAGTTAAAAACTGAGAAACAGGCAATTGTTAATGAAATTAACTATATGGTATGGTAGGGTGTTAAATAAATTTCATAGCTGTGTGTTGGACCTTAAATATAAATCTGATAGCCAACCTTTCCAAATAAACCAAACGTCAGTTCTAGCAAGAATTAAAAAGTTACGGAGATATATATCGCTAGTCCCAGACAATATTTGTGGAGACGTGCTAAAATTGGGAGGTAGAGTCATTGGACGATACTTGTGGGTGCTGTTTATGTATCAATTAATAACACACACATTCCGGAGGACTGGAAAAGAGCTATAGACGTTCCAATATTTAAGGGAGGGAACAGATTGGTGATGGGAAACTCAAGGCCTATTAGCCTAACATCCGTCATATATAAACTGATGGAGCACCTTATCTCTTATTACGTACGGAAACAGTGGGGAATATTATCATGGCTTAATGGGAGGCAACACGTGGATTTAGACAAGGGTACTCATGTGAGAACCAAAAGCTATCACTCTTTCAAGATATTAATGACTCGCTAGACAAGCGGGTGCAAATTGAAGCTGTAATTATAGATTTTTAGAAGGCATGTGATGTCGTCCCACATGACATACTTCTCCGTAAATTAGCGTCAACGAAGATTGATAAAAGAGTAATATCATGGATTCAAGAGTCCTTGACTGGTCGTTAGCAAAAGGCTAAAATAGGTGATGTATTCTCGGAGGACATTTTTACAACGTCAGTTGTCCCCCAGGGTAGTGTGTTTGGGCCCCTGTTATTTCTGTCACTTATTAACGACCGACCGAATGGTATTCAAAGTGACTGCCGATTGTTTGCGGATGATTATGTAATATACCGAAAAATTCATAGCTCACAAGACAATGCTTAGTTACAAACTAACCTCAACCTGCTTCATAACTGGGCAGTTAACTACAAAATGGAGATAAATACGAGTAAATGTAATCTCATGAGAATAGGGAGAGGGTGAAGGCATGATTTCCAATATAATATCGGCTCGGAAATACTTGTAGAAGAAGACTCGTGCTAATACTTGGGCATCCATGTAAGGAATGATATGAAATGGAGCACCCATGTGAGTTGTGTCGTCTCCAGAGCGAACAAATCACTTCATTTTGTAATGCGGGTATTAAAAGGCTGTAGCTCTACCGCAGAAGAATTAGGATATTTGACCCTGGTGAGGCCAATCTTGCAATACGGTTCAGTGGTTTGGGACCCACATCAGGTAGGTCTCATCAATGAGCTGAAGATGGTATAAAGGAAGGATGCGGGTTCGGGCTCAACTATTTTAATCATAGAAGTAGTGTAACTCAATTGATAGGTTGGGAATCTCTGGATGATAGAGGGAAAATCCAGAATATACGCTTTGTTTAACACTTACACTAATTGTGTATATTGTGTTTGATGTTATTGTAGGTAATTTTCTGTGTTTGTACAATTTCCCACCGGGGAATTATCCCAATTTGCAAATATTATATATAATAATAATATAATAAAGTACGGAGCTTGCTTGGTCACATTTTCGGGTACAGTACAATCGTGTTGACCGACTGAAACGCATTTAATTTCGCTATGTAAGATGATCAAGGGAACCGGAATAATACCTTCACGGTCAAGAGATCTAACTAGAGAATAAACTAGCGCAATTTCAGCAGTTGCATTACTGCAACTTTTCCTTTAAGTACGAGGAACTGTGCTCGTTTCTACTCTTCAATCATGTGGTGTTCGTGCAATCAATATATATTGTACAGCCAATACCGTTTTATATGTCGGAGATTTTGGATTAATACTTCTTTCGGATAAACGTGTTAATCGTTCTACAGCACTATAAAAGCGATTGTACATAGAGAAAGACTAATAACATCCAACTACAGATGTTACTTCTTAACAGTCAACATAGTCTTCCACCGTCTCGATTAATTGGATAAGTAGAAACAGGGTGCTACATTATATTCTTAAATACAAGCATTCAACTTTCCTTTCTCTCACTTATTGCTGTGGAATGTTGCCATTCATTCACTTGCTTTTCCTGTAACGTGATGCGATTTAGGATTACGTCTGTTCGAAGACATTACAATTAATTCATTAAAACGGGCAACAGAACAGCAACTAACAAGCAATGTGCAGTTCGTTAAAGTGACACAAATTCATTCGATTTTAATCCACTATGTATTAGCGATATTGCCTAGTAAACATTTTGTAAACATATGGGCTACCATACTTCACTTTTAACATCCTTACGGATGAATGGATAGCAGTATTTAGTTTACACCGATTGTGTCGAGTTGATTGATTTACCTGGACTTTAAACAAAAACCTGGTAGCATTACAGCCCATGAAGGGCCTAGTCCTACCAAGCGAACGTTGCCCAGCTATTTGGCTTGCAGATCATGGGGTGACACGTGGTCAGCGCATTAGGTCCCTTCAGCCGTAAATCCTGGTTTCAGTCTCACTGTCAGATAGCTACTCAATTGTCGTCATGAGGCTGAGTGCACCCTATTCCCGCCGTCACGCCAGTTTCAAAAATGCTTGAGAAGCCGGGAATCGAACCCGGGGTCCTACAGCAGCGAGGCAGGCGCACTACTCCAACACCAAGTCCACTATATACAAAGTACTTCCAAAATAATTTTTGGTGCACAAAAATATGGAAATACGAGTTTCGGGCCTCTAATGACAAATGTTGTGTGTAATTGAGAGCTAAAATGTGGGTCACGATAAGTCATTAATTATTATTAAAGAAATAACGTAACCTCTACAATTAAGCTTGGTCAGTCGTGCTTTTTATCCTTGTGCCGTGGGGTGATGTGATAGCTTATTTGTTGTTATTTTGATTCTAAGTGGATGAAAAAGGTATACATGTTTTGTGGGGACGTGATCAACTGGTGTTATTCACATCCCGATGCTTGGGGTTTAACGAAAATTATCTTTCATTTATAGGGTTATGTTTTGAAATACATCCCCCACAGTGGTAATGTATACTTACGTTAACTAACGACTTACTGAATGAGAAATATGGGGGGCGTTGTGGCGCAGTGGTCAAGCTGTATGCCTCTCACCAAGGCGGACCGGGTTCGATTCCCGGTCAATGCATGTGAGATTTTCGATGTGAAATGCCATGTCCTGTGGTTCGGATTCCACGTAAAACGGAGGTCCCGTGGCTTATGATCGCGAGATTAACGGTCACGTTAAACTACAAGCTTCCTTCCTTTTGAGAAATATGGTAAACAGTTCAGTTAGCCACAGGAGAGTCAGAGAGATGACCGCAGCACATTCCACCCTCATCTTCTTAATAAAATACACCACTAGCCACTTGACATTAGTGAAAATAATAAAGAGTAATTTTGTAAACTGAAATTATGTTGTAATATTATGTTTATTATTTTAGGAAACTGTGGTTGATTAATATGTATATTAATGCCAACGAAAAGACAGGGCAAGACGATTCGCGACATTAGACTTAATATTTTAATACCAACATACACTATGTATTCTCTATGTAGTTTACAACTTATATAATGTGTAATTATTTATTGGAACCACTTACAGGCTTGGTTTATATCTTATCATATTGCAAAACACTTCAAGTTTTGACTCACGTAGTTTGTAGTTGCACAGTTGTCCGTCATGCGCCACCTGTCTTTTTTTTGGAAATGACGTCTTTCACTGGAGCGGAAAGAGGGAAGTGCGTGTTCTGGTTTGAAGAAATCAAGTCAGCAACGAGTGTACAGCGGAGGTTTCAGACAGAATTTGGCAACGACCCACCCAGCAGACCAACAGTGTACAAATGGCACCAGACATTTAACAAAACAGGTTGTTCTGTGCTACACACAAAGGCGCCAGGCCGCACACCTGTGACTGGCGATGTGGTGGAAACAGTTAGGGAGAGGTTCGTCCGCAGCCCGAAGAAATCGAAACTGGTATCCCTCAGACCACTGTTTGGCGGGTGTTGTGTCGACATTTGGCCATTAAAGCATACCGATTGCCCTTGGTTCAAGCACTAAGTGAAGCGGATAAACATACCCGACACGAATTCTGTGTTGAAATGGTGGATCGCATCAGCCGTGATGAGCCATTCTTGAACAATGTGGTCTTCAGCAATGAATCAACGTTGCACCTTTCTGGCCGAGTCAACACAATTGTCGTATTTGGGGGATGGAAAAACCACATGGACACCACGTGACAGCCCCAAAGTGAACGTTTTCTGCGCTGTTTCGAGAGAAACAATTACCTGGCCACCACGGTCCCCAGATTACACACCACTGGACTTCTTTCTGTGGGGCTTTGTGAAAGATAGGGTGTACATCCCTCCCCTACCTGCAAATCTTGATGACCGGAAACATCGCATCACAACAGACATCGCCTCTGTTACCCTGGAAATGCTGGTTCATACGTGGCGGGAAATCAACTTCCGTTGGGATGTGTCCAGGATGACAAATGGTGCACACATTGAGCCGTAATGGATTTGTCAAAAAACCTTGAAGTGTTTTGGCATGTAATGACATATAAACCAAGTCTGTAAGTGGTCCCAATAAATAATTACACATGATTGAAGTTGTAAACTACATAGAGAATCACCCTGTATATTATGGTATGTTAAGTTTGGTTTATATATTTTAACTTGAGCTACAAAATGAAACTCACTCAAAACTTTGAGGCATTAATAAGTCTTTCTATACAAATAACTTTTGAGTTTGCCGTAAATAATAATAATAATAATAATAAATAAATGACGCCTAATAAATGAATAGTGCGGAAAAGCGCGAGATACATTTTGAAGCTGAAAGTTTAGCACTCGCAATAAAAACGGAAAAGCCTCAACATACGTATAAATATGGTAAATGTAAGGTCACCGGTGAAGATAAGCCCAATGCAGAAACTAACAATTTAAAAAAGGATAAAAATAGTTACGATTTAAATATTGAAGATATTAGACTTTGCTTCTAATAGAATGAAGTGAGTGTTTCACGTAATTATAATTGTTGAACACGATCTATGAGTGGCTCGGCTATAATAATAATAATAATATCGTTATTGTATTGGCTCCTTAAGCTGTATGTTCACCTTTAAATCATAGTTTATGAGAGAGCGAAAATACTTCCAACGTTAGCAATATACGTATGACATAATTTATATCTCTATGATACATAGTTAACATATATTTAACTTAACAGCATCCAATGAACCAAGTCTTCGTATAGCCCATGTTTACTAGATAATGGCTAATAAAATGTTCCTTTGCATAAACAAATTTGCCCATTTTCTAGCTTTATCCAATGATATGTTTAAATAGCCTACAACGCTTAAAATGCAATCGAAATCAAACAAGAAAAAAGTAAATACCAGGTTTCTAACTTTCGTTAACGTTGTTTTGCTTTTATTGATTATGCCTCATTTTGCTAGTGTCCTCACACACAATTGCATTTTAAATCCGGTGAGAAACAAATCCTACTTACGACACTGAGTACATTCGAAGACAAGGTAAAATACTCCTAGAGTCGATATTACTTTATTAGCATACAAATTGCCGCCAACGGCCATATCTTTTATTTTATTGAACGCCCGAGGGCTCCCAACAAGTTTAATTGCAAATAGTTTCAACTTTGACTACCAGAAACTACTGTCACTGTCTCCTGGTGGCGAACGTTGGAACTTGATAGAACATTTCTAACTAACCAAATATAACCTACAGATTTTACTACACACTACCAATTGTAGTGGTGGGTTCTTTTTGATGCCATAATTCTATGACATGGGCCCGCCCGCATTAGTTTCTCTCCGAAGGAAGGCCTACTGAAGGATTTTAACGCTGTTAAAAAGCCGACGACTACGGCCGGGTTGAACCCACGATCTTGGGCATAGAAGTTCAGCATGCTACCAACGACGCCACCGAAGCGAGGGAGACAGCCCTAGCGACGTAAACAGCAAAGACAGACCGTAGTTCGTTAGATCAGCAGAGTTTGGTCTTAACATGACAAAAGTGTTTCAATGTTATCTGGAATATTATTGTAGACACAACGAGAAATGTGGTAAGCCAACTTTAGCATTATTTCAAAATGCCCTCAGAACGATCTCTTCTTAAAGGCACCACAATTTTCAGTACGGCTCCATAAGCTGTTCATTTTACCTAAGAAATGAGGGTTGTTTAACTGGTAAAAACCATACTTTAAAAGGTCGTGTCTTTTTGATACCCCTCAGTCATTTATGAGCCACCTTGAACGCGATGCTCTCAATTTATTTTTGTCTCGTTTGTTGATAAATATCGTTTACATTTAGGGATAAAAGGGATATGGGGAACAGCAGTTCCTTTTGGAAAATGTGCTTAGCTTCTGGTCATTCAATTTCTTGGTAAGTGCGTAGAGACTGGGTTGCATGTTAACTACGGTGTCACTTGGAACTAAAGGAGAAGCCAAACCATCTCGCCACTGTAAAATGTGCTTATCCTAAGTAATACAAGTGGAAAATCTCGCTTTAAATGCAGTAGAGAAAATCACAACTGACGAGACAGGTAAATTAATTTCGATAGAGCTCCCAAAACATATTTTCACCGTCATCAAGAGAGCTAAAGAGAGCGTATTAAACACGTAAATATGAGTGTCAAAACTCAAAGACCAGACCACCAACTTAATAAACCCCTGCGTTGCTGATCATTCGAATCACTACGAGGTTTCATTTTACACAGCCATGAGTTGACGCTCAAGTTGCTAAACCTCTATGGCTCGAGCTGTGTTACTTTCTCATTGTCACTCGATTCAAATTTGGAGCGCGATGACTGAACAGAAAAATTGCTGCAAGTCGATGAAGATTACATAAACGTCGTTGAGCTGGCATTTTGATTGGCCAACCAGTCGGCTGACTTCTTGCAAAACACGCTAATTAAACATGAGGCAAGTACCTTGGACTTGTTAAATATACGAGCTACGGTATAAGCAATACTTGTTTTCACAATACGAGAATCTTGGACTTCTACATACCACCTAAAAATTTACTGCCTACGATATAGAAAACTGAGATTTGTAAAAATGATTCCAAATAGTAGAATCAAAATATGGACAACACATTATGTGCCAATGTGATGAATGTACAGCTTTTCTGCCTGCCGCACTGCAGCGCTATCGACGACTAAAACAGAATGACTCAATAAGCAAAGCATCATTATGACGCACCTAGACTTGCAAAACCAGGCATATTCACTGCTATTTTAGAAGGAAATATTTAAGGACCAAAACTCTTCATCTGTTTTTTCGCAACACCTCTCGAAGAGATTCAGTTTATTTTCTAAATGATTATCAGACGGTATGTCTGTTCATCGGTGAAAAGTGTTAAACTCATCAACTTTACCCTTAAACAATTAACGGCTAACAAGGCCCAATTACTACCTTCTAACATCCGGTCTTCCGCTTCAAATAGCAACTCGTCATATCGTTTATAAAATATTCATCAAGATTGTTTTCGAGAAACACGGCCACAGTTTCTTTCAAAGGACGAACAGTCAATCCCTGATTCAAGTCAATAAACTGGCAATTGACCAGTGAAATTCATTTATTGTGGCCATGTCCACTCGTCTTTTGCTTCCCAGAGATAAACATTCAAATCTTCGCACGTTCCACACCGGATGATGTATGAGCGTAGCCGACTCTGAAAAGCGAACCCCATACCCAGCACGCCCATTTGCGTCCAGAACCGGCGACAGCAACTAATGTTTAGTAGGCTGGTTATTTCGTTTCTTCTTTGGCGGAGCTTTGTCGCAAACTTTCCATGACGCTGCCCGGTGAATGCCTCACAAATATACAGCTGCAGGTTTTACACTGATAGAAGACACCGCACGAATTTCCTTGCTGGGATCTATTTCAATTTAGCGAGAAGGAGTACCTTCATATTTCAAACAAAACTGTAAAATACCTAAGTGATGGTTTATCAGTTATGATAGAAAAAAATACAAGTCATCTCCTCGTAAAATAAAGGATATAAAATATCTCTCTCAGCATGCCGGAAGGCAACGGTCAAAGAAAAATATTTCAAACGCACTAGATTTGTCAATAATGTACTTACAAAACTTCCACATGTTATGCAAACAAGCAAGCTCCTATCATTTAAGTCCAAACATACTTTGCTCATCCCTTGGCGTAAGGGTCGCTCATATCAAAAAACTTTCGGACTGACGAATTGGGTAATTTTTAGGGAAGTATGGACTATTTCAAACGGATTTGACATTGGGTTATAAATGAATGCCTTAATTTTTTGTCTAAACTCCATCATTCCCACTCCTTTGGTCAATTCATGGTGCGATCAAGACTCGGGATCTTGTGTCATTCATAACTCATGAGAAAAATGCATTGTAATACTTTAGGAGTTAAAGCGGAAACGGATCTGAAAATTACAAACTTGATAAAATGAGTGATCAAGTTATCTGACTTCCTAAATAACCTGTACTATGTCTAAATTTTAAAAACATTAAAAACAATTTATTGCCGATATTATGGAAGTCTTTCTCCAAAATGAACTGAGTAGTTTTTTAACAAATTAAAACAAGGAATTTTCATAGTGCCAAGCTTTAATGATCACATAAAAGCCAGCCCTAACTCATCAAGTTCAGTCGCGAGCAACATTTCCTCCCAGTAACATCAATAAAACATCCGGTAAGCTCTATGATCTTTGATTCTTATTTGCATGAATTCTCAACAATCAGCCCTGTGGGGTCTTTAATTTCATTAAGTGTGCGATCCAAACACACTGCATACATTCTTCAGGCAATACCTGTGATTTTATTAAGTGGACGATCCAGACAGACTAGAGACATTGTTCAGGCAATATCTGCGATTTATCTGCATGTATTCCAAGTAGTAATCACCAGAGCTGTTACTTTTTTCATAACAAAGTAATAAGTACACTGTCCGCGCTCGGCCAACTCGAGCCGACGGGGTGTAGCGGAGTTTTGATATCTGGTTTGCAGTTCACAAACCTCAGCACTGCGAACTCAAGCAGACAACCTGCTCCTCGGCGAGCTGAGATTGCGAGCAGTTTTGAAATGGGCTGCTGTTTGGTCAACCAAGCGAGAACCTTGCCTCCGAAACAACCTCAGTGGTCAAGGCGGTGATTTTGTCACTTGCAGCGCAAAAAATAAAAAACAGTCTGAGGAACCAAAAACCTGACGTGAATGGCATGGAGAGTGAAATAGTACATATTTCCCGGGCAATAATAAGTAGGCTAGAACCACAAGGTTGGCGCAGCAACTCTGTCACTACTTGCACAGCGATAAAACACTCCAAAATCGTGAAACAGGGGAGGTAGCCAATGCTTAAATAGCAAAGGAAAAGAGGCGAGTAATTCCAGCATTAGCCCCTGGCCTCTGGGTGTCGTATCCGCACTACTGATGAATGTTAAATAGCTGAACATCTAGACTGCGTACTTCTCCATAAGTCATGTCTACCAAATAAGTACGCCTTTACAAGGCCTTTGTACCCAATGTGTAATTCCCTACAAGTCCTGCCTACCCAATGCGTACTGTTCTACCTGAACAAGATACCCAATATCCTCCACTTGGATATTTCAAGGAGCTTACTTAACCCAGGGATATCATTCCTGTTCTCACAAGATATGAAGTGTTATCCAACAAAAAACCAGCATCAACCTTTTGTATTATGTTCATACATGGCAAATATCTACAATTCTCCCTGGTTTTAACACTAGTTGTTTTAATTTAAGGTATTTTCCTAGTAGTAACTTCGAGTAACGAGGAATCTGTTTACGCTTTCAGTTTTAGGTTACAGAAGGATCATATGGGGCTCCGGACACCATGGTGGAGTTTGAAGCAATGGATGTTTCTCAATTAAACTTATCACATTATTATCACTGCGTCACATGTCTGACGTGTCCTATATCAAAAATGTATTGTATACATGTAATTGATCAAATGGACAAATAAAAATGTAATCTAATCTATATCTTCCAGATAAATTTACACAAGACAGTGGGCTGCTAAATATGAAGTTAATATCAGTATCTACTTCATGAGACACAAACAATGAGAGACACATCTGACATTGCAAAAAAAATCATTTTCAAATCCAAAAATTACAGTTATGCACATTTAAAGCGAAAAATCGCGTAATTTGTTTGTTGAACACTTACTCTTTTGAGTGATTTCCCCCTCCGACACTTCCTTGTTCCTGGATGTCTTCTTCCACATCCTAGGAGTAAGAGGGAATAATTTATTTATATGCTTATACTTCTGCATAAATAACACACCTTGTAATTATACTGCACTGGTCCGCTGAAGTGAAGAAACAGTATATCCACTGAACGACTTTCGTACCGACTCATGAGGGGCGTCAAACCCACCTCCTCTCTGCAGCATTCATGGGAAGATCTATGACCAGAATATCAGATATCCTACATAATTTGCATACCTAGACTTCATGTCCACCGTGTGAAACTAATACAAGGTGATTAGGCCAAATATCTGTTAGCTTTAGCAATATACTATTTCCCAATGACATTATAATGCATCCCCCCAGCAGCTCAGTGCTAAGAACATCGCTAAAAGCCGGCAGTCACGGGTGGAAGTTTTATATGGGACAGATAATTGAATTCGCCATCTTGCCATTAATAAGGATTGTGCTTGCTATACAAAAAAAAAAACTAACAACCAAACGCTTCTGTTAGTGATCAGCACAATTGTGATAACACAAATCTTAATCCCTGAATGCTATTACGTGATAAGCAGATGTCTTGCAAAGAGGCATGCAGATACTTACCTCTTTTGGATCTAAAGATGGTGTTTCTGTTTTAAGGCATGGAACTATCTCCGGAATAGAAGTTTCCTCAACTTTAAAATCAGTTTGATGGTCTGTATCGTCCTGCAATGAAATGACATGTTTCACAAATATGTTCCTTTCCGTAGATGGAATTATATCTTACAGATGCCTTGAAAACTTCCATTGAAAAATTTGAAGAATAAAATAACAGATGAGGGTGAATCAGCCTCCCATTATTAGTTTTCTTACGTCAATAGTGATAGTTTTTGTGGAGTTTACAACCGAAAATATTTATGTTTTTATACACACCCAAACAGTAGGACTAGCACTACGTCACTAGCATTGTGTGTGTGTGTGTTACGACATTGCGGCGAAGATGCGGTTTTTTAGAGTTAGAATATAATGATAATAATAACAAGCAAAGTTGAAAATATTGTGTTCAAAAATCTCGTACCAATCGTTGTTTGTTTTACCCTCTTGTGGCCAGATTAAAGCAATATCAAGGATACTTAAGGCAGGTAGGATTCTAATACGAACAATAAATAAATTCCTAAGAAGTGACAGGTACTTGAAATTTCATACCAATTCACATTTATGACATAATTCATGGTCGAGATTAGGCAATGTGGTAACAAATATAGAATATTAATATTTTTATAGGCGAGAGCTAAAGAGCTTTTTAGAACGAAATTGCCGACTACAGTCTAGTAATGGCTGAGACACACCGCCATACACCATCTCTAGGGGATTTTCGAACGGTGACTACGTATTAGTCCTAAACGAACCACAAACCTTTTCCTCCTCCATTCAACGCTCTGAGAAGAACTGGGAGATACTCACCATCAAATTAGCAATATGTATGTACCATAGGAGGCTGTCATGAAGGGTGGACCAACGATATAAAGATAGTTACAGCTAACAGCTAACGTGTGTCATCAACGGTCCAACAAAGTCATATTAACAATCACAGGTAGGGCAATTAACAAAGTATTCTCGAAGAAACAAACCGGCTAACTTCTTCTGGCTTAGATTCTATGACCATACACCTCAGATTTAGAAAACAGTTAAGTTTACATCCCGTTTTAGAATGATGCATTTTGCTCCAAAGAGTTATCATTAAGGTTGTGTGTCTAACTCTGACAAATATGCCAGCAGAGTTAACTTTCATTACCAATAAATAACGTACACAGCATGTGGTGTGGACTTCACCTACAACAGGGCCCAGAGTCCCAGTAGAGTAATCCTCCATTGCCAATAAAAAAAACTACTGCTACCTCCGACTTCGCCTACAATAATACGCAGGGAGCCAGTAGAGTGAACCTGCATTATGAATACAATAAACATCAGCAATTGTTAGCCGCTAAGATAAGGAACACTGAATAATCAAAATGTTCAAATTATGATAAAATCATGCAGATTACTATAAGAACAAATGATCACCTGTATTTGGTTTTCCTCTTTGATAACCTTGATTTCGTCGTCAAATAGACCCCCTGACTCATCCAGCGGATGAGTGCTAGTCTTGGAATCCTAGAAGGTATCATAAAAGTGTGAACCAATGTAAAATATACAGACAGAATAGCAGTACCAAGCCTATTCTTTGGTAGCAAGTATTATGTTCAGTGTCATGCACATGTTATGTTCAACAATATGTAAATTAAATACAACGTACAACATTAGAGACTTCGTCAGTATCAGACAGCCATTCAGGCTCTCTCTTAATGACTGGTTGTTGCTCCATGATGTCCAGGAAACTACACTAGAACACACAAAGTGCACTCGAGAATTATTAGGAGCCGTTCTTATACAAGTACGCCGAATAATTATCATATATAACACATCAAGTGAGATATTTTCAGGACTCCGAATGCAAGTTAGGCCACTGGTAATTTAATATGAATATATCCCTCCTAGTGCACAGTGAGAAGAAGAGGCTAACGGTAAAACTTACTCGACAATGACGCTCGCCTTTATACAATATATCTTAGGGCAGAATATCGAGCAAAATATTAGTGACTATAATTGCGATACAATGAGGAATTACTGGTGCCAGCTTGTGGAGTAGTGAAATGAAGCGTTTTTGAATTGGTTTCTCTATTCCTAAGTAGGTTACACACAAACCGTAACACAATTTGACGGGGCAGGAGGGATTGTCCGACGCTAAATTACATTACAAACCTATCAAAGTGGAAGTATACTCAAGTTACTGCACGAGTAATGAGAAATAGGCAGTAACTGGATCCAGTGAATCTCGGAAAATACACGGCAATACTTCCGCATCGCGTTACTAGGAACCCACTTCAAAAGATATTACAACAATTCTCCTTCATTGAATCAACATTGAATGGAAGGGACTAAAAGTTGGATTTATCCTTACAATCTTATAAATACTGTTAACGGGTAAATTTTATCATAGTCGTTATGATGAAGTTCCTAGTTACAGTTTTAACCTGTGTATCCTAGACAATTAATATTTTAAGTTAATGTACAAAGGGCACGAACATGTCTCAGCAGAACTCTGGTTGCATGAGCATAGTAAGGGCAGATAACCTCGCTGTTCCGCCCCTTAAAAAAAAACAATAACTAACTAAGTGAGCATATCTGATGATGTGTCCTTGACGAACGAAACTAATCATCCAATTGAGCCCCCATTTTATGTGAGATGTGTTTTATCAAGAGTACAACTAATTCATGTTATTTATTTCAGGCACTAGGCACTTAATTGTAATTCCCCGTCCAATCTAATCTGGGCGCATGCGTTCTGACCGGCTGAACAGACTTTAATAACTTAATTATTTACTTAGACACCACTGAAGAATGGCTATTTATATTGCAATACACACCAATACAGTCAGCATAATTTAATAAAAGGAGTTATCCCTACACATCCAAGTAAACGTGGCTACAAGTCGCAAATTTCCTAAATGGATCAGCAACAACATCAAACTATTAATCATACAGAGGAAACAGTGGCCTATTCAGCGATAGAGGAGAGTACTGGTGCTGGACCAGTGCTGGATTACCCATTAGGCTCGACTAGGCCCACGCCTAGGGCCCCCAATTATTTGGGGGCCCCAATTTGTTAAATTGTTCATCAAATCATCTGAAATGTTTTCAAATAACGATCACCGTTTCAATTTAAATGTATGTATATACGTACCGGTATATATGATTTAATACAAAGTGTATTATTCATCTTGAGAAAAAAAAACTCTTGTATATAAGTTACTTTATTAAATGTACAGATGCTAAAAAATAAAAATTATTTGAAAAAATTAAAGGGGCCCCAAAAATCTGAGGGTCTTGGGCCTCATTTTACATTAATCCGGCACTGTGCTGGACCCTAAGTGGTACCATTAAGTTTCCGTGTCTTGAGTTTGGCAGCAGTCCTTCTTAGATGATAGTGTTCTGTCAAGAGTTACACCTAGTGTAATCATTACATACTGATATAGCTCGGTGGATCAGTGGCGGTTTGATTTCCGGCGGCGCTCTTAAAAGATCTCTCGTATCACATTTGATGATTGCAAGACAAAATAGATTAAATCTCAGGCACAGACTATGCAATCCAGTTCCGGTTTCGCTGTGTCCAAAATGGGGAGTAGATCGCCGAGCTCCAAGACCAATTCGCGAACTCAATCGAATGTAGGTGGCAGGTCGGTCGCGACAAAATGGTGAACGCAAGGGCGATAGACTTCATGATGTAGGCTACAGTATTAAATGTTGATGGCAATTCTCGTTGACGGACAGGCAATTTTAGATGCCAAACACATAATTATGTGCGGGAAAGTCTAGAAACGGAAGATTTGATGAGACTTCAAGCTTTATGATCACCAGTTGCCGAGAAAAAAATAATATGGTCAGGAATATGTAATATGCGTATAGTCGGTACTTTGCTTTACATACTTCAGTAAGTAGATACATTTAAATTTGTACGATTAAGCCTAATACTGTTGAAGTCGATAGATCAAAGACAGTACAAGTTGGTTATAAAGATTTGTAATTTTATAATAAGCACATGATTGAAAACTTAGAAGACCTGAGCTTCACAGATTTGAAGGAGCAATGGGGCAAGTTAAAGAAAGACAACCACATGTAGGCTTACGATAAAGCGACCCCTAAAAGTAATGTTTGGCACATTTGAAGAACAGCTGTCAAATCGACCTTGCTAAGTCGCCTAGTTAGTAGTGCAGGGGAGAATATAGGGTATTGGATATTGAAATAAATTCATTAGTATTCTTATCTTATACTAGCTGTACCCGGCATGCGTTGCAATTCCAATTAAATAAAGTGCTGGCATTGAGACTTTATTTGTTGAAGTGATTTTTGAATCCCAATATTATTATTTGTTTTCGTTAATCACCTCTAAACTATTGTAAAATGGATTTACAAAGTCGAAAATCTTCCTTGGCGTGTACACAACACCTCATCAAAAATTCATCGCAATCGGATGAATGGGGTATGGACGCATACGAGATTTTGTTTAAACAATTTGCACGCCGTCACTCATTTTTTGATTCTACTTGTGCGCCACCCATTGAAAAACGGATTTACTAATTCACAAACCTTCGCAGGACTATACTCAACTCACCAAAGTTTTTTCATAATCAAATGAATCGTATATGAACGCATACGGGACTTCGTTGAAACGATTCATGCACTGACGTTCATTGGTTGTATCTACTCGTGCGCTACCAATTGTAAAATGGATTTACCAATTCAGGAACCTTCGTGGGAGTGGAAACAACATTTGCGAATTCATTGCAATCGCATGAATGGTATATGAACGCATACGGAATTTTGTTTAAACCATACCGTACGCTGCCTATTGTAAAATGGATTCACTAAGTCAGAGGAGTCATTGTGATGTGATTGTGCTAGGAGATCACAAGGATTGTCTAGCAGCCAGAGTTGTTGCTTTCTTAGCACCACCCAGGGGTCACGTGTAGGGTACTTTCAGGTTAAACCTACGGACGTGAAGCAACGGCACATCCTCATCCAGTTATTTACACAGGTGACTTCAACAGTCACCATGAGCAATGGAAATATAACTCCAATGATTCTAATGGAGAAGCTTTAGTTTCATGGGCAGAAGTACACAATTTTCATCTAATATTTGATGCCAAAGACAGATGCACATTTAGATCAGCTGCCTGGAGGCGGGAGTCCAATCCGGACCTGTGTTTTGTGTCTTCAAACGAGAACCTCAAACCACTAGCAACCACACGCAGAGTCCTACCTGATTTCCCACATAGTCAGCACCGCCCAGTTATTCAAGAAGTAGGCATACAAATCCCCTTGGTGAATTCCATTCCTCGTCCACGCTGGAACTTTCAGAAAGCTAACTGGTCTGAGTTCTCCATAAATCTTGATAAAGTCTTAGGGTGGATTCCTCCTTTAAGTAACAACTATGGAAGATTTGTTGGAGCAGTATTAAGCATAGCAAAAAAGTTTATTCCCAGAGGATACCGGAAGGAATATATTCCTGGCTGGTCTGAAGTCAGTGAGAAACTGTACGAGGACTTCCTTTCTACTGGAGAACAAGAAATAGCAGATGACCTGCTGCATAGCCTTGATGCCACGCGTCGACAGAAATGGCTGGACACTGTCGAAAATCTAGACTTCAAACACTCAAGCAGGAAAGCCTGGTCCCTCTTACGTAATTTGGGAGGTGGAAATCGAACAACACGAAATAACAACTTAATAAAACCAAACAAAGTTGCTGCTCACATTGTCTCAATATCTAAGCCATCTATCTCCCGGCCCCATGCCATTCAAGTAAAACGAGAACTGCGAACCATGTTATCAGAATGCCCAGATTATAGCTCTTATTCTATACCTTTCAGCCCTGAAGAGATATCGTCAGCTCTAAAAGACATTAAATCAGGTAAAGCCCCAGGTCTTGATGGCATACACCCAGAATTCCTTCTGCACTGTGGTGAGTATGCTAAAAGATGGCTAGCCCAGTTTTTCACCAATATTTTACAAACAGGGTCCATTCCTCGACTAATGAAACAGACGAAGATCATTGGTATCTTGAAACCAGGTAAACCCAATAACGAAGCCCAAAGTTATCGTCCTATTTCTCTTCTGAGCATGATGTACAAACTACTTGAGAGGCTGCTGTATAACAGAATACATAATGAATTACATGTAAATATTCCTGTTGAACAGGCTGGATTTCGTCCAAACCGAAGCTGTGTGGATCAAGTTCTTTCATTTACATCTTATATAGAGGCAGGATTCCAGAAACAGCAAAAGACCTCTGCTGTATTTATTGATTTATCCTCCGCCTATGATACTGTGTGGAGACAGGGCATTGTTAATAAGTTTCTCCGTGTCATACCCTGCAGAAGAACAGCAAGACTCCTGAACAACATGCTGACTGATAGACCTTTCCAGGTAACCATAGGGAATGCCGTTAGTGACCAGAAGACTCTTAACAACGGACTACCCCAAGGCTCAGTCCTAGCTCCGCTATTATTCAGTCTCTATATAGCAGATATGCCAGACACCCAGTCCAGGAAGTTCGGCTATGCTGATGATTGGGTGTTAGCAACTCAACACAAACAAATCGAGGCCACTGAAGAAATATTAACGAAGGACTTATGTGCAATGTTTCAATACTTCCGTAAATGGGGACTTCAACCGAACCCTAATAAAACTGAATCCACGTGCTTTCATCTGAGCAACATCCTAGCCAACCATGAACTGAATATATATTTTAATGGAAAACGTGTGATTCATAACAAATACCCAAAGTACCTTGGAGTGACACTTGACAGAACACTGTCATTTAAACAACATCTAACAAACACTGCAGCCAAATTGAGGTCAAGAAATAACATCCTACAAAAACTGTGTGGTACAACATGGGGTTCCACTGCGTCTACCCTCCGATCAACTGCCCTAGGTCTTGTATACTCAGCAGCAGAATATTGCAGCCCTGTTTGGCTAAACAGTAGTCACACGAAGCTAGTAGATGTTCAACTAAACCAAACTATGCGGATAATTACTGGTACAATCAAGTCCACACCAGTTTTCTGGCTACCTGTCCTGAGCCGTATTCCACCTCCTACGCTGAGAAGAAAGAATATCCTCCTGAGAGAATTTAACAAAATCTGCAACAACCAACAGCTGCCAATCCATGAGGACATACCTGCAATCCAAATCAATAGACTCCGCTCCAGACACCCTGCAATCAGAACAGCCAACAACCTGGCAGACCATAACTTCAATTTTCATGAAGCCTGGGCAGAAAATTGGTACACAAACACTCCACCAGAGCTACATAGTTTTCTCCATAGTAACAACAATCCATGGGAACTTGATCTGCCCCGTAGGACATGGTGTGCACTGAACAGGATACGCACCAACCATGGGAGATGTGGTGATCTACTATACAAATGGGGAAAGATCACCTCTCCAGAGTGCACGTGTGGCTTCCAGTGTCAGACCATCAAGCATATAGTTGAAGAGTGCCCTCAGAACTTATATCCTGGAAACCACTTTGACTTTTTGTTTTCTACAGCAAATGTGTTAAACTATGTAAATAATATGTCTGTAAATTTGTAAATTATGGTTATATTTTCTCTGTGTTCCAAATAATGATGTGTAATTGCCATACGATTAATAATAATAATAATACTAAGTCAGAAACCTTTCCCGGAGTGTACACAACAATTCACCAAAGTTTGATCGTTATCGGACGATAGTACTCGTATATGAGCGCATACGGAACTTTGTTGAAATGATTCGCATGTCGTCGCTCAGTTACTGAATCTACTCGTGCACTACCTATTGTAAAGTGGACCTACTACGCCTGAAACTTTTCCGGAAGTGTACACAACATCTCACCCAAGTTTCATCGCTATCGAACGAATGGTATATGAACGCATTCGGGACTTTGTTGAAACGCATCGCGCGTCTTCGCTCATTTGTTGAATCTACTCGTGCGCTACCTATTATAAAATGGATTTACTAAGCCAGATACCTTCCCTGGAGTGTACACAACAACTCACTCATGTTTCATCGCTATCTGGCGAATAGTATATGAACGCATACAGGACTTAGTTAAAATACTTCGCTTGTCGTCGCTCATTTTTTTAATCTACTTGTGCGATACCTATTGTAATGTCGATTTACAAAGCCATAAACCTTCCCTGAAGTGTACACAACATCTCACCCAAGATTCACCGCTATCGGACGAATAGTAAATGAACGCATACGGGTCTTTTTTGAAACGCTTCGCGCGTCGTCGCTCATTTGTTGAATCTACTCGTGCGCTACATATCTTAACATGGATTTACTAAGCCAGAAACCTTCCCTCAAGTGTACACAACATAACAATCAAGTTTCATCGCAATGGGATGAATGGTATATGAACGCATAAAAGGCAAACAAACGAACATCTTATATATATATAAGATACTAGCTGTACCCGGCATGCGTTGCAATGCCAATCAAGGAAGTGTTGGCGTTGTAACTTCGTTTGTTGAAGTGCTTTTGGATTCCCAATATTTTTTCTTTTTCCGTTAACCACCTCTAAGTTTCATCGCAATCAGATGAATGGCATATGAACGCATACGGGATTTTATTTAAACGATTCGCGCGCCGTCACTGATTTGTTGAATATAATTGTTCGCCGCCCATTGAAAAACGGATTTACTGATTCATACACCTGCGCAGCACTGTACTCAACTCACCAAAGTTTTATCATAATCGGATGAATAGTTTATGAACGCATAAGGGACTTGGTTGAAACGATTGACGCGCTGTCGCTCATTATTGAATCTACTCGTGCGCTACTAATTGTAAAATGGAATTACTAATTAGAAATCTTTGCGGGAGTGGGAACAGCATTTCTTCAAATTTCATTGCAATCGAATGAATGGTATATGAACGCATACCGATTTTATTTTTAACGATACCCGCACCGTTACTCATTTGTTGAATCTACTCATGCGCTACCTATTGAAAAAAGAATTTACTAAGTCAGAAACCTTTCCTGGAGTGTGCACAATAATTCAACCAAAGTTTCATAGCAATCGGATGAATGGTATATGAACGCATTCGGGACTTTGTTTAAGCGATTCGCGTGCCGTCGCTCATTTGTTGAATCTACTTGTGCAATGCCTATTTTAAAGTGAATGTACTAAGCCAGAAACCTTCCTTGAAGTGTACACAACATCTCACCCAAGTTTCATCGCTATCGAACGAATGTTATATGAACGCATACGGGACTATGTTGAAACACTTCGCGGGTCGTCGCTCATTTGTTTAATCTACTTGTGCGATACCTATTGTAAAGTGGATTTACTAACACAGTAACCTTCCGTGAAATGTACACAACATCTCAGTCAAGTTTAATCGCTATCAGACGAAAAGTGTATGAACGCATACGGGACTTTGTTGAAACGCTTCGCCCGTCATCGCTCACTTGTTGGATCTACTCGTGCGCTACCTATTGTTAAGTGGATTAATATGCCGGAAACCTTACCTGAATTGTACAGAACATCTCACCCCCAGTTTCATCGCAATGGGATGCACGGTATATGAACTTACGTGGGACGTTCTTGAAACAAATGCACGACATTTTGTTGAAGCTACTCGCGCGCCATCTATTGTAAATTTGATTTTCTACGCCCATAACTTTTCCGGGACAGTGCACAACAACTCACCAAAATTTGATCGCAATCGGATGAATTCTATATGAACGCATAGCCATTACGCATTTGTGTAAACTACTCGCGTGCTATCTATTGTGAAATGGAATAACTATGCCTATGAACATCCCGAACGTGTGTACAACTCACCAAAATTTGATCGCAATCGAATGAATGGTATATGAACGCATGTGGCCTTTTTTTAAACGATACACGCGCCATTACTCATTTGTTGAATCTACACGTGCGCTACATATTGTAAAAAGGATTTACTAAGTCAGAAACTTTTCCTGGAGTGTGCACAAAAATACAACCAACGTTTCATAGCAATCGGATGAATGGTATATGAACGCATACGGGACTTTTTAAGTGATTCGCGTGCCGCCTCTCATTAGTTAAATCTACTCGTGCGCTACAACTTTCATATTTATTCACCTTTTAAACCTTCTCTGGACTTCCACAAATAATTCAAGACCAAAATTAGCCAAATCGGTCCAGCAGTTCTCGAGTTTTAGCGAGACTAACGAACAGCAATTTATTTTTATATATACCTAGGTATATAGATATGTATATATATAAAAGGATGTTCGTCCTTTCGTCATTTATGCGTTCATAAACCATTCATCCGATGGCGATCACATTTTGGTGCGTTGATGTGAACTCTTCCGGTATGGTTATAGTTAATCCAATTTACAATTGAAAGCGCGCTTGTAGTTTAAACAAATGAGTGTTGGCGATGCGTTCATACAGCCTACAATTCATCCAATTACGACCAAATTTTGGTAGATTGTTTAGCACACTTCCGGGATGGTTATGGGCATAGTTAATCCAATTTACAATAGATAGCGCGCCAGTAGTTTAAACAAATGGGCGACGACGCGCGAAGTGTTTCGACAAAGACCCGTATAAGTTCTTATACAATCGTCTGATAAGGATGAAACTTGTGTGAGTTGTTGTGTACACTCCAGGGAATGTTTCAGGCTTAGTAAATCCATTTTACAATAGGCAGTGCACGAGTAGATTCAACAAATGACCGAAGACGCGCGAAGCGTTTCAACAAAGTCCTGTGTGCGTTCATATACTATTTGGCCATAGCGTTGAATCTTGGGTGAGATGTTGTGTACACTTCCGGGAAGGTTTGTGTCTTAGTAAATCACATTACAATAGATTGCGCACGATTAGATTCAACATATGGGCGACGGCACGTGAATCGATTCATCAAAGTCCCGTATGCGTTCATATGCCATACACATGATTACGATGAAACTTTAGTGAATTGTTGTGTACACCCGAGGAAAGGTTTCTGACTTAGTAAATCCATATTACAATAGGTAGCGCACGAGTAAATTCAACAAATGGGTAACGGCGCGCGTGTCGTTTAAACGAAATTCCGTATGCGTTCATATACCATTCATGCGATTGCAATGAAATTTGGTGAAATGTTGTTTCCACTCCCGAGAAGGTTTCTGATTTAGTAAATCCATTTTTCAATAATTGGTAGCGTGCGAGTAGATTTAACTAATAAGCGCTCGCGCGTGAATCGTTTCAACAAAGTCCCGTATGCATTCATATGGCATTCATCCGATTGCGATAAAACTTTCATGAGTTGTTGTGCACACGCCAGGAAAGGTTTTCGACTTGGTAAATCCATCTTACAATAGGTAGCGTACGAGTATAATCAACAAATGGGTGACGGCGCTCGAATTGTTTCAACAAAGTCCCGTATGCGTTCATATACCATTCATTTCATTGCGATGAAATTTTGGTGAGTTGGTGAGCACGTTCCCTTGAATGTTTCTGAGATAGTAAATCAATTTTACAATAGTTTTGAGGTGGTTAACGGAAAAAGAAGAAAATATTGGGAATCCAAAAGCATTTCAACTAGCAAAGTCACAACGCCAACACTTTCTTTGATTGACATTACAACGTATGCCAGGTACAGCTAGTTATTAATAATTTATTCCCCTTTGTAAAATGCCTGCCGCATACGATCATACACTTCGAAATCAGCCTTGCGACGCGAAGTAATCGACTCCATTCCGCTTAGAAAGCTTTCTTTTTCTTAAAGGAATGCATTGATATCGCAATTGTTGAATTTGAAGAGCACAGCGGAACTGAGCAATTATATAAGTCATCTTTCAGCCTCAATTATTATAAAAATAACTGAAAAAACGAGAGAAGAGCACACTCATCAACTCAAATCGCATGTTATAGCGTCTGTTTGTTTATATTTCCATCACACTTATGCTAGTTCCAGATTACGGCAGCACCGTCGCTGAGTTCAAGAATAAGAGGTAGGTTTGGCTACACGATAATTGTAATAATAATAACAATAATCTCTACGCATTATTCACCATTTTACGGGATCGGGCACGAGATGAGAAGAACCATTTCAAGGGGGCTGACGGTGGGATGCGACCCATTACGTTTGCACGTTAACGCAGGTATCGGTATCCATTCATGTCAACCATGACAGCAATATCTATAATCTTATTGCTATTTTGAACAGTCCGAATGGAGGAAAGTATTTTGCAATTAGAATTGCATTTACCTTATTGTATTTTCCGCAAATGTATAAGTGCATTTTGCATATGAAATACTTTTGCAGTATTTTGTATTTAAAATAAATTTTACCCAACTCTGATTGTGAAGCCAGAACTAGTGTGTTTATTTGTAAATGCGGTACGATTTGGGCAGGAAGCGGCCGCGGCCTTCAGTAAGGTACTATCCCAGCACTTGCATGGAGTGGGAGTGGAAAGCAGTGGAAACCACTTCCACGATGGCTGAGTTGTGCCTCACGAGCCTTCAGACCAGAATTCAATATATTGGGCGACCCGACAATCGAACCCGGTTTTCCGCAGTATCAGCCAAGAAAGATGGCCACTACGCAACGAGGAGGACAGGTGCGGTACCGGTATGGCCGGGCTTCTTCTATTCCATGGTCCAAATCGAAGTTCCCTAAGGAGAAACTAAGAACGCGGGTAGGGTAGGGAATTTGTGAATATGGGTTTAAGTGACAGAATCCGGGAAAGAAGATGGCAATTAAGGGATAAAGTTTTATTTAAGGTGATTTTTATGTGGCACTAAGGGAATCGTAAGTTACAACACACATCAACAGTGCAGGGCATTTTCGTAGCTGTTTCATTGCTCGAAACGCAATGAGTGGTTTTATCCGACTTGACTGCTGAATCACTTGCTAAAATACATGCGACGGGAGACGAGGAGGTTTCTCTATTAGATGAAAACACACTGGCATGGAGGGGCACGGTTAGCTGAGTGGAACAGCTTGTCAACCTCAGTCGTGATCACCGAGAGAAAGGCCATAGCGCTCCGCTATGACGTCACGGCCGTCGATCCACTCTTCACCGTCACCCGTACTCACAAGACCGTCTCACCTCATTACACAAACGTACTACCTACTATTCTGTAAAATCTCGAACTATTAATTGAACGAGTAAACTGTACAGCATTTACAACTGTTTGAAACCTTAACGTTCATAGAGATCATTCGCTCAGGCTTACTGTGGAGACATACTTGTAACAAATTATAGTACCGATATCTCTAGCATTAACTTACGAAGAGAATGAGTCTAACTAGAACAGGTCTCTTGGAATACAGCCATTTATTTATTTATTTATTTATTTATTTTATTAAAAGAGGAATTGGAATATAATTATTCTTCACGGCTTGATTTATCGGCCGTTCGGCAGTCGGAGGTAAACTTAAAAACAAAAAGGTTCTTAATTTTTTTCGCTTTGTATATATTTTTAAATGGCTCGTGACATACTGTAGGCCATATTTAAATCAGTGCGTTCCTTGTGCTATTGGTGTTATTAGTGCTAAGGCCTACTAGGCTATATTATGCCTTGAGAGGAGGAATGCAATACCTAAGGAAATGTAAAGTTTTGAAGACATTTTTCAATGTTACCTATACAACATGTAGTAACTCTTCAGTCGGTAAACACAAGTTTGAACTGGGTGGGGATAAAATGTAATATTTAAAAAATTCTGAAAAAAAATATGTTAAAAATTTGGAAACTGAGGAGGTACCTGGAGAAAAATAGAAACTTATACTTACGACTTTTTGTACAACTCCATTTGATTAATAATATCAGCTACAAGGATGTGGCCCGTAATTTCTATTCTAATTAGAAACTAAACAAATCTTCCATGATTGGAATTATTCCTTCTTTCAAAATCCCCATTCACCTTGCCTTAACTTCCAATTTGGAATTTTCAATGAATATTGTACATTGGTGTTAATTATAAATATCAATTAACTTCAGCAGTAGGCTATAGGCTACATATCCTGAGAAAATTTCCGTACAAATAGAAAGAGTATGCTACTATAGGCCTACTGCAATATTAAAAATGAATTGTAAGACAAAATTACAGCTGGAGAAAAACATTTATTAGGCTACTCCAATCAATTGCAACTTACAGAAAGGGAATGTTAATGAGCACATTTTCAGATTCATTATTATAGATCACTTATAAATTATTTGAAGCCCATATCACACAAAACTCACTAAAGGAAGCTGTGTGATAGCTATTAGAATGTAAATAGCACAATATTTTTACCCCACTATATTAATTATTATAGCCTGTTCATAACTCCACTTCTGCATTCGTTAATGTTTTAATGGAATTCAAATTCGCTTGAGTATGCCTACTCAGTGGAGTAATGTGATCGCTTACATCCCAGGTAAGTCATCGTCATCAAGAATGTTTAAGGGGTGATGGTTGTACAATTAACTACGCTAGTCATAATTAATATTTAGAAATTATTTGAAATCAAATGTCATGAGGGGTTCTTTAGAGGCTCTCTAATTGTCAATAATCAAGACCCCATAGAAATGAAAAATGAAAATAATAGGGTAAATACCTACATAATGTACCGTATATAAGATGAACAACATGGAAAAGGGAGCAAGCTAAATCGTCCAGAACATAACCTAAAAGTTAATCATCTAAAACTGAAGTATATAGTTAACATGAGTTCCCCATATGGTTACCGAGGCAATAAATATTAAGGGGAGACGATGGCTGAATAACAGAGAAGTTTTAAAATTGGCATAACTTTTGTCATAATAAACACAGATCAATGAAAATTTGCACAAACATTCATAATGAGTAAAGCCTATTGTTTAATGATTTATAGATTTTTTGGTTAATATTTGAACTTGCTCAAATTTTTTTCTTATATTTGTTAACGCATCAGTCGGGTATATTTTTTTCCAAAAACCCGTGCAGATATCGCTTTAAGTTATAATTTTCCACACGTATTTGAGAGCACAAGGGACTTTGTTTGTTGGAACAGTTTTTTTATATTTTTCATTAGTAGAATTTTGAAAGGATTATAAAATTTGGATTTATTTTTTATGTACAGAATGTTACTTTGTATGACCCTAGTTTCCAAAATAATTGGCATATCAAAAAATGCTTCCAGTCAATTGTATACTATGTAATTTTCTATGTGAGTTTCAATTTTCTCTTTAAATCTACGAGTAGTTATGGAGAAAAATTTACCTACACCCTGAAAATGACAAAACTTAGAAAAACAAGAAAATATAAATGCATGTTAGCTTTTTCAGTGTTTCACAGTCTAAAAGCCTCCATAACTGTACTCTTCCTCTCCTTCCTGATCCTCTACACGTGATTTGTTGCCCCTCGTATTTTTTTTCTTGTCAATTTCATTTGATTTATGATAGCAGCATCTGCTTTCATGACACGAAGGCTGTCGATTTGTCCTAGCATTTTCTGTGCAAACATGCCTGGTTCAAATCCTAGCTGCTTTAGGACATTAATCCCTTTGTTTCCATTATTGTAGACTGAAGCAGCCTCAAAAGCAGCCATTTTTACCAAATGGCTGGGAGCAAATGTTGTCTTTGGACATCTTTTGCAAATAATAAAATATAAACTCTCATTAGGGTTTTGAGTGTTTCCATGTGTACATTTCATGAGGAGCTCAGGTGAAGCGTGGGCTCGGTACACTGGCTTATTGGCTAAAAGAACAGCTTCAGGAAGGCTGTTTTTATGAGTAAAATGTTCACCAGTTACACTTGCTTTCGTGTATTTACACCAAAAATCTGAACTGTTCACTAGATAATGGCAATTTTTTTCGTGAAGCACTGACAGGAGTTTGTATGGTTACATTCCTAACCTCAATATTCACTTTACTTTTCCAAATGCTGTTTACATGCATCTTCTACACTTTCTCGAACACTTAACCATGTCTAGCCACCATTAAATGACTGAATGTATAGTTCAGTCTCTATAAAAGAATGGATCAGTAAATATAATAGAAATTTATAACATTTTTATGAAAACAAACTGAGAGCTTTGCTAACAACAGCCACTGCCTTCTATCACATGGATGGAAACAGGCCTGTCCAATAACTACAGTTATCATAAATGTCATCTAGAATATACTAAGTTACATAGTTCATCGCCTGTCACTCTCATCCAGAACACGGAATGTAGGAAATAAACTTATAATATGCAGAGGGCGTGGCCTCTCCACGACATCAATTCTTCCGTTATTTAACCCACTTATAATTTTATTTTAGGTTCGAAATTTTGGGAATATGTTCTCAAAGCATGAAGCTTTCATATAAGTTGATTTTTTTAAAGTCATGTTTTGAAAATGTTCTGCCATCATCTTCCCTTAATCAAACTGAAGTATAAAGGTTACATGAGCCTCCCATATGGTACGGAGGCAACAAATATTAATCAAACTGTAGTATAAAGGTTACATGAGTCTCCCATATGGTTACCGAGGCAACAAATATTAATAGAATTAAAGTAAAATGGTAACATGAGCCTCCCATATGATTACCGAGGCAATACATATTAATCAAACTTAAGTAAAAAGGTAACATGAGACTCCCATATGGTTACCGAGGCAATAAATATTAATCAAACTGAAGTATAAAGGCCATATGAGCCTCCCATATGGTTACCGAGGCAACAAATATTAATCAAATTGAAGTATAAATGTTGCATGAGCCTCCCATATGATTAGCGAGGCAACAAATATTAATCAAACTGTAGTATAAAGGTCACATGAGCCTCCCATATGATTACCGAGGCAACAAATATTAATCAAATTGAAGTATAAAGGTTACATGAGCCTCCCATATGATTACCGAAGCAACAAATATTAATCAAACTGAAGTATAAAGGCCATATGAGCCTCCCATATGGTTACCGAGGCAACAAATATTAATCAAATTGAAGTATAAAGGTTGCATGAGCCTCCCATATGATTACCGAGGCAACAAATATTAATCAAACTGTAGTATAAAGGTCACATGAACCTCCCATATGATTACCGAGGCAACAAATATTAATCAAATTGAAGTATAAAGGTTACATGAGCCTCCCATATGATTACCGAGGCAACAAATATTAATCAAACTGAAGTATAAAGGCCATATGAGCCTCCCATGTGGTTACCGAGGCAACAAATATTAATCAAACTGAAGTATAAAGGTTACATGAGCCTCCCATATGATTACCGAGGCAACAAATATTAATCAAACTGTAGTATAAAGGTAACATGAGCCTCCCATATGATTACCGAGGCAATACATATTAATCAAACTAAAGTAAAAAGGTAACATGAGACTCCCATATGGTTACCGATGCAATAAATATTAATCAAACTGAAGTATATAGGCCATATGAGCCTCCCATATGGTTACCGAGGCAACAAATATTAATCAAATTGAAGTATAAAGGTTACATGAGCCTCCCATATGATTACCAAGGCAACAAATGTTAATCAAACTGTAGTATAAAGGTCACATGAGCCTCCCAGATGGTTAACGAGGCAACAAATATTAATCAAACTGTAGTATAAAGGTAACATGAGCCTCCCATATGATTACCGAGGCAATACATATTAATCAAACTAAAGTAAAAAGGTAACATGAGACTCCCATATGGTTACCGATGCAATAAATATTAATCAAACTGAAGTATAAAGGCCATATGAGCCTCCCATATGGTTACCGAGGCAACAAATATTAATCAAATTGAAGTATAAAGGTTACATGAGCCTCCCCTATGATTACCAAGGCAACAAATGTTAATCAAACTGTAGTATAAAGGTCACATGAGCCTCCCAGATGGTTAACGAGGCAACAAATATTAATCAAACTGAAGTATAAAGGTTACATGAGCCTCCCATATGATTACCGAGGAAACAAACATTAATCAAACTGTAGTATAAAGGTCACACGAGTCTCCCAGATGGTTACCGAGGCAACGAATATTAATCGAACTGAAGTAAAAAGGTAACATGAGCCTCCCATATGATTACTGAGGCAATAAATATTAATCAAACTTAAGTAAAAAGGTAACATGAGCTTCCCATAGGGTTACCGAGGCAAGCATTCATCATCAAGAACTGAAAACACCCATGGACCAGTATATAATCGAGAGGGAAGGAAATATCAACTCAGTGTAGGATGTTGTATTAATGATTCTCTTAAAACATGAATCTAAGGGTGTGGCAAGCTGGAAATACTCAACTGTTATGTTGTAAAACAATGGCATGTAGCATATGAATGGGATAAGGAAACATTAACATTAATATTAACAAGTAGTTCCGTGAAGAACTATACAGCCTATTTTCATATATCCTACTTATGTTAATTGCCACTATCAACATACAAAATTTCAGTTTGATTGCTGTAATAGATTAGTAGATATTGAGAACCAACTAAATATTTCGGATGGTCGTCATGTTGGACTTGATTTATGTAGGTCCTAGATATATGTACTGCTACATGAAGATTATTGTGTACGTGTAGCATTCGATCTTCAATCGCATGATTAGGACACAAGAAGTAAAAACTAGGTTTTAAAATTTCGCACAGCTGCCATCTTGTGGTTATGCAAACAATTGAAATAAATTAGATGCCAGTGGATTAACATTCATATCAGGATTTACTGTACCAAGTTTCACTGCACTCGGATGGTGAAATTGCGAGAAACGTCCATGTGAATATTTATATTTCGCGTCGCCGCCATGTTGGATTTGTGATCCCCAGGGCATTGAAAGTCATATAGGTAAACTTATGTTCATAGCCCCTATGAACATAAAAATATTCAGTTTGATTGCTTTAATAGATTCGTAGATATAAAAGCCGTCTAAATATTTCGGATGGTCGCCATGTTGGATTGTTAAATGTATAGGCCATAGAGTCATGTACCATTAAAGGAAAATGATTGCGTAGGTTCATTATTCAAACTTCCACTTCGATCGCATAATTACGACACAAGAAATAAAATTTTAATTTTAAAATTCGCACAGCGCCATCTTGAGGTTATGTAAAAAATTGAAATAATTTAGATACCAGTGCATTACAATGTGTATAAACATTTCCTGTACCAAATTTCAATGCGTTAAGAACATTGAATCGCGAGAAAGGTCTATTTAAATTTTCAAATTCGCTTGGCCGCCATGTTCGTTTTGTAGTTAACCGCTTTTTGAAAATCTTATAGGTGGACTTCGAGCAGTACCCTTTATCTCCGAACAAAATTTCAGGGTGGTACCGCTAATAGTATCAGAGATATAGAATACCGGTGAAATATTTCGCACAGCCGCCATCTTGTGGTTATGTAAACAATTGAACGAATTTAGATGTCGGTGCATTAAAACGTGTATAAACATATACTATACCAAATTTTATTGCGTTTGGTTGGTTAAATCGCGAGAAACGTCTATTTAAATGTCGCAACTTCGCTTGGCCGCCATGTTGGTTTTGTAGTTACCAGTTTTTCAAAAGTCACATAGGTGAACTTCTAGTAGTTCCCTTTATCACGGTAAAAATTTCCAGGGTGATATCGGTAATAGTTTCGGAGATATTGAATGCTGGTGAAATATTTCGCACAGCCGCCATGTTGGATTGGTGAGACGTAACAAAATTTGAAGGGCACGGTCGGGGTTGCCCGGAATAGTGCTAGGAACTTACCCAGTTTCATTGAAATCGCTCCAGCCGTTTAGAATTTATTAGGGGAGGACACACACACACCTCACACACACACACACACACACGCACACACACACGGACAAAAGGTGATCTCATAAGCCTATTTTTTCAAAATTGAAAATAGGCTAAAAATGAATTGTAAGACAAAATTACAGCTGCATAAAGACATATATTAGGCTAGGCCTACTGCAATAAATTACGGCTTACAGGAAGGGAATGTTAATGAGCACATTTTTCATTATTCTCTTCCAATATAATAATAATAAGAATAATAATAATAATAATAATAATAATAATAATAATAATAATAATAATAATAATAATAGATGATATTGCTCTCCCTGTGACATCAGTTGATAGAAGGCTATGTTGCATTTAATGGCATAATACCTCATTAGGCTCAAAATGTCAGAATTATTCTTGGATTAGAAAGGACAGTCTAGGGAAACATAATAAAAATAAATGAAAGAGCAAATTCCTGTGAGGAGCTTTATTTAATATCTAAGAAATTGGTACCGTACTCACCAACAAGTCATAGGCCTTTAAGGTTATGTTCAGCTTTACTAATCCATAATGTGGCAGACAAGCATAAAGAAATAAAAAGTCCTCTCGGCACGCCGGAAGGCGGAGGTAGATTTCTCCGGACAAACTTGGGGATAGGCGAAAATAGGCAGAATATGCAGGTTTTCGTAGAAGGATCAGACCTCATTTATTGCGAGAAGATATTTTATAATTGGAGCTTAATTAACTTTGTTTTTCGTCATTTTATGCTTATTTTAAACATTTTATTGTCTTATGGGAACGGTAACCTTCTTGTCATTTGGGGTCCATTTTTATACTTGTGGTCACACTGTCCTTATGCAAGGTTTCGACACTGATGGGTGACTATGTAACGGTCTGTTACTTCTTCACGCAAAATTATATCTCCCGCAGAGATTTTGGTTGGTTCCTCAGTTTAGGGGCTGCGACAACGCGGTCATGTAACCCCGTCTACTTAGGGATGGCTGTATTAGTCTGTAATTCTGGTAAGGACTGCAGACGGTCAATTTCAAGCAGTAGTTCCTAATGTTGCTACCAGGTACTACCGTCAACGACACCTAACTGTGAACTTGGCTACTAGATGCCACCGCAACCAGCAACTCGCAACGAACGTTGAAACTTCCCCTCCAAAGGAAAGCATACTGAGGGATGTTTAGCGCTCTTAGAAAATCCGACGACTTCGGCCGGCTTTGAACTCGCGACCTTGGGCATAGACATTCAGCATGCAACCAGTTACGTCACCGAAGCCGCTTCACACTTAGATGGAAATCTGAATCTGATCTCGTGCAAGTGCGTTATCTTGGCAACGTCTGATGGCTCATCCCTCATCAATTTAATAGTGTTGCCATGGCAACCACTGATAGCTCTTGGCATTTTCTTATAATTCCGAAATCATTTTTCTCATCCCTTGGCATAATGGTGGGTCATATCAAAAATTCTTTCAGACAAAAGTTTTAGGTAATTATTAGGGGAATATTGTCCATTTTGTACGGTTTTGATATTGTGCCTATTAAGAGAGATATGATTAATGTTTCCCGAAAAACCCACTTGGTCAATGGTTGGTGCTATAAAAAAAACTCTTGAACGGATTCGATATGTCACATATTAAGAGAGTTATTGCAATATTTCACTTTTTCGAAAAAAGCCCCCCATTTAACCCACTTCGACCGATTTAGCCCAGTAACGAACTCGACCGAAATTTTATAGGTAGATACATATTCGGTAAAAAAAAAGTCCTCTCGGCACGCCGGAAGGCGGAGGTAGATTTCACCGGACAAACTTGGGGATAGGCGAAAATAGGCAGAATATGCAGATTTTCGTAGAAGGATCAGACGTCATTTATTGCGAGAAGGTATTTTATAATTGGAGCTTAATTAACTTTGTTTTTCGTCATTTTATGCTTATTTTAAACATTTTATTGTCTTATGGGAACGGTAGCCTTCTTGTCATTTGGGGTCCATTTTTATACTTGTGGTCACACTATCCTTATGCAAGGTTTCGACACTGATGTGTAACTATGTAACGGTGTGTTACTTCTTCACGCAAAATTATATCTCCCGCAGAGATTTTGGTTGGTTCCTCAGTTTAGGGGCTGCGACAACGCGGTCATGTAACCCCGTGTACTTTGGGATGTCTTTATTAGTCTGTATTTCAGATAAGGACTGCAGACGGTCAATTTCAAGCAGTAGTTCCTAATGTTGCTACCAGGTACTACCGTCAACGACACCTAGCTGTGAACGTGGCTACTAGATGCCACCGCAACCAGCAACTCGCAACGAACGTTGGAACTTCCCCTCCAAAGGAAAGCATACTGAGGGATTTTTAGCGCTCTTAGAAAATCCGACGACTTCGGCCGGCTTTGAACTTGCGACCTTGGGCATAGACATTCAGCATGCTACCAGTTACGTCACCGAAGCCGCTTCACACTTAGATGGAAATCTGAATCTGATGTCGTGCAAGTGCGTTGTCTTGGCAACGTCTGATGGCTCATCCCTCATCAATTTAGTAGGGTTGCCATGGCAACCACTGATAGGTCTTGGCATTTTCTTATAATTCCGAAATTATTTTTCTCATCCATTGGCATAATGGTGAGTTATATCAAAAATTCTTTCAGACAAAAGTTTTAGATAATTATTAGGGGAATATTGTCATTTTGTACGGTTTTGATATTGTGCCTATTAAGAGAGATATGATTAATGTTTCCCGAAAAACCCACTTTTTCCCACCCCTTTGGTCAATGGTTGGTGCTATTAAAAAAACTCTTCAAACATAAATGTTTGGGCTTTATCCGACACATAGTATGAACGTTGAACGGATTCGATATTTCACATATTAAGAGAGTTATAGCAATATTTCACTTTTTTGAAAAAAGCCCCCCATTTTCACCCCCTTCGACCGATTTAGCCCAGTAACGAACTCGACCGAGATTTTATAGGTATACATATTCGGTAAACAATTCAAAGTGAATGGTGCAAAATTACGGCAATTATCGTGTCCACAATAAACTGATATACATATATATATATATATATATATATATATATATACATACATAAATTATATATAACTTTTGAACTGACGGTGGTTTTGGGGTCTGGGGTATGCGAAACGCGAAGATATGTCGAAATTTTCCGGAATTCGAAACATGGTACCCATTGCAATAGTTAGCTTTCTAATGAAATCTACCTCTGGTTGGTTCCTCAGATTAGGGGCTGCGACAACATGGTCATCTAACCCCGTGTACTTTGTTGGAGTGTAGAGTCTGTCTGATACACGGTGTATTAGGCTTAATTCAGGTAAGGACTGCAGACGGTCAATTTCAAGCAGTAGTTCCTAATGTTGCTACCAGGTACTACCGTCAACGACACCTAGCTGTGAACTTGGCTACTAGATGCCACCCCAACCAGCAACTCGCAACGAACGTTGGAACTTCCCCTCCAAAGGAAAGCATACTGAGGGATTCTAGCGCTCTTAGAAAATCCGACGACTTCGGCCGGCTTTGAAATCGCGACATTGGGCATAGAAGTTCAGCATGCTACCAGTTACGTCACCGAAGCCGCTTCCCACTTTGTCAGGCGGCTTCGGTGGCGTAGTCGGTAGCATGCTGAGCTTCTATGCCCAAGATAACGGGTTCAAACCCGGCCGAAGCCATCGGATTTTTTAAGAGCGTTAAAAATCCCTCAGTATGCCTTCCTTCGGAGGGGAAGTAAAGCCGGCGGTCCCATGTCATAGATTTATGGCATGTTAAAGATCCTTCCACTAATTGCACCTGTGTGAAGCTAAATTGGATTGGCTAAGAATGTATACAACGCTCTTAGGTTTCTATGTTCGTTGCCAAGAGCCGACTGCGGCGGCGTCTAGTAGCTCAGTTCTGAACTTGGCCTCGAAGTCGTTGACAGTGGCGCTTGGCGGCAAAACTAGGAACTATCTGAAAAATTGTTAGTTGCAGTACTTAAATTAACAAACAGATAACACACACTAATACAGTCATCACAATTAACACCGGTTATCAGACAGATTCTACACACACCCAAAGTACACGGAGCTACATGACCGCGTTGTCGCAGCCCCTAAACTTAAGAACCAACCAACCACTTAGTCAGATGGAAATACTGAATCTGATCTCGTGCAAGTGCGTTGCATGGCAACGTCCGATGGCTCATGCCTCATCAATTTAGTAGTGTTGCCATGGCAACCACTGATAGCTCTTGGCATTTTCTTATAATTCCGAAATCATTTTTCTCGTCCCTTGGCGTAATGATGGGTCATATCAAAAATTCTTTCAGACAAAAGTTTTAGGTACGGTAATTCATCATCATCATCATTTCCCCTTATCCAGCTCCTGCCGGGTCGGGGTATTTATGGCACTTCTCCACTTTCCTCTTTCCTTCCACAATTCTTCTTCCACGATCTTGTCCCAGTCCAGATTCCTTTTTCTCACGCTGTTCTTCACTGAATCGATCCACCTTGTTCTAGGTCTTCCCCTTGCTCTCTTACCCTTGCACTTGGCCTCCAGCATCTGTCTTGGTATTCTATTTTCCTCCATCCTCTTTACATGTCCAAACCACTTTAGTTTATTCTTCTCAATTCTCTCATTTAGTTTTCCCATCCCAACTTCCTTCCTAACATCTTCATTCCTCACTCTGTCTTTCCTTGTCTTACCTATCATACTTCTTAGGAATTTCATTTCACTGGATTGGATTCTACTCTCTTGCCTGCTCGTCAGGGTCCAAGTCTCAGCTGCATAAGTTAATATGGGTACATAGTACATTTTATACATTACCTCCTTGCTTTTCCTTGGTACTTCCTTATCCCAAACAAGTTCTCTTACACTTTGATAGAATGCATTGCTCTGCTGTACCCTCCTGCCAATCTCCATGTCCAAGCTACCAGTTTGCATCAATTCACTTCCTAGGTATTTGAACGTGTCCACAATTTCCAAACTCTGACATCCAATTTTCACAGTGCCCTTTCCTTGTCTTTCCCTTCTTGTCTTCACCATGGTCTTGCTTTTCTCTATACTGATTTTCAGGCCATACTTCTGAATATTTTCGTTCAGTGCATCTAGTTGTTTTTGCACTTCTTCGGTGTTCCTTCCCCAGACCACAATATCGTCTGCAAATAATAGTAACTTCATTTCTTTATGTCCATATGCTTCCTTTGTTTCCTTTACAATTTCATCCATTACCATTATGAATAAAACAGGTGACAGCACACTCCCCTGTCTTAGTCCAGTCTTGTTCCTAAACCAATCTGTCTTTCCAACTGGGATCAGTACCCTGCTAACACAGTTGTTGTACATTGCTTGCACCATTTCCAACATTTCTCTTCCCAGTCTCTTCTTAACCATGGTTTCCCATACCTTCTCTCTGGGGACACTATCATATGCCTTTTCTAGATCTATGAAAGTCATGATCAAATCCTCTCCATATTCCCAGTTCTTTTCCATCACCTGCCTCAAGCTAAAGATTGGGTCCACTGTGGATCTTCCACTCCTGAAGCCATACCGTTCCTCTTGCAACTCTCCTTCCACCTTTCTTCTCATTCTTCTTTCTAATATCCTTTCCAGTATTTTCACTATCTGTGATAAGAGGGTGATCCCTCTATAGTTATCACACACCTTCTTGTCCCCCTTCTTAAACACTGGTATTATTAGCCCTTTCTCCCAGTCTTCTGGTACACATTTCCGTTTCCACACACACTTTAGCAGTCGATACAGCCATTGCATACCAACAGGTCCAGCAGCCTTTATCATTTCTACACTGATTTCATCCACCCCTGTAATTATTAGGGGAATATTGTCCATTTTGTACGGTTTTGATATTGTGCCTATTAAGAGAGATATGATTAATGTTTCCCGAAAAACCCACTTTTTCCCACCCCTTTGGTCAATGGTTGGTGCTATAAAAAGAACTCTTCAAACATAAATTTTTGGGCTTTATCCGACACATAGTATGAACGTTGAACGGATTCGATATTTCACATATTAAGAGAGTTATAGCAATATTTCACATTTTTGGAAAAAAAAGCCCCCCATTTTCACCCCCTTCGACCGATTGAGCCCAGTAAAAACTCGACCGAGATTTTATAGGTATACATATTCGGTAAAAAATTCAAAGTGATTGGTGCAAAATGACGGCAGTTATCGTGTCCACAAGAAACTGATATACATATATATATATATACATACATACATATATATATATATATATACATACATAAATTATGTATAAACTTTTGAACTGACGGTGGTTTTGGGGTCTGGGGGATGTGAAACGCGAAGATATGTCGAAATTTTCCGGAAGTCGAAACATGGGACCCATTGCAATAGTTAGCTTTCAAATGAAATCTACCTAATTCAAAGTGATTGGTGCAAAATTACGGCAGTTGTCGTGTCCACAAGAAACTGATATATATATATACATACATACATAAATTATATATAAACCTTTGAACTGACGGTGGTTTTGGGGCCTGGGGGATGTGAAACGCGAAGATTTGTCGAAATTTTCTGGAAGTCTTAACATGGTACCCATTGCAATAGTTAGCTTTCTAATGAAATCTACCTCTGGTTGGTTCCTCAGTTTAGGGGCTGCGACAACGCGGTCATCTAACCCCGTGTACTTTGGGTGAGTGTAGAATCTGTCTGATAAACGGTGTGAATTGTAATGGCTGTATTTGTCTTAATTCAGGTAAGGACTGCAGACGGTCAACTTCAAGCAGTAGTTCCTAATGTTGCTACCGGGTACTACCGTTAACGACACCTAGCTGTGAACTTGGCTACTAGATGCCACCCCAACCAGCAACTCGCAACGAACGTTGGAACTTCCCCTCCAAAGGAAAGCATACTGAGGGATTTTAGCGCTCTTAGAAAATCCGACGACTTCGGCCGGCTTTGAAACTGCGACCTTGGGCATAGACATTCAGCATGCTACCAGTTACGTCACCGAAGCCGCTTGCCACTTAGTCAGATGGAAATACTGAATCTGATCTCGTGCAAGTGCGTTGTCATGGCAACAATGATGGCTCATCCCTCATCAATTTAGTAGTGTTGCCATGGCAACCTCTGATAGCTCTTGGCATTTTCTTATAATTCCAAAATCATTTTTCTCATCCCTTGTCGTAGTGGTGGGTCATATCAAACATTCTTTCAGACAAAAGTTTTAGGTAATTATTAGGGGAATATTGTCCATTTTGTACGGTTTTGATATTGTGCCTATTAAGAGAGATATGATTAATGTTTCCCGAAAAACCCACTTTTTCCCACCCCTTTGGTCAATGGTTGGTGCTATAAAAAAAACTCTTCAAACATAAATTTTTGGGCTTTATCCGACACATAGTATGAACGTTGAATGGATTCGATATGTCACATATTAAGAGAGTTATAGCAATATTTCACTTTTTCGAAAAAAAAAGCCCCCCATTTTCACCCCCTTCGACCGATTTAGCCCAGTAACGAACTCGACCGAGATTTTTTAGGTATACATATTCGGTAAAAAATTCAAAGTGATTGGTGCAAAATTACGGCAGTAATCGTGTCCACAAGAAACTGATATATATATATATATATATATATATATATACATACATACATAAATTATGTATAAACTTTTGAACTGACGGTGGTTTTGGGGTCTGGGGGATGTGAAACGCGAAGATATGTCAAAATTTTCCGGAAGTCGAAACATGGGACCCATTGCAATAGTTAGCTTTCTAATGAAATCTACCTAAAAACCCGAATATCTCCACTAGTCTTTCATATTCCATAATTGTGGACAGTCTCTTGTTAAGTGAAAACACAAATGTATTTATCACAAAGCACTGAATTGAAAACCTACCACTGTAAAGAATATTCACATTCGTTTGGGAAGGAAAACACTAACGCTTTCTTGTAGCTCCAAACACAACAACTATGCGGCATTATCTCACAACTACTACACCGAATGCTCCACTATAATGGTACGGTACTGTGATAACGCAAATATGACAATTAAACCAAAAATCACACACGATAAATGTTGAACAAGTAAGACTCCAAGAAGAATCCACTCCACTCTAATGGCTGGCGATCTGAAGCTATAACCACGCAGCGTGACGTCACTGAAATTTCGACAGTGAGTGAGTTGGCCTTCATCTCGGTGGTCACGCCCCAGTTGGCCTATATATAAGGAAGCTTAATCATTTTGTGAGACAGTGGCACATGGATCATGGGATATAATAGATTCAAAACTTTTGGTTATAGAATTGCCGAGAGATAGCATTGCCTGAGGCTGTGTACAGTTCTACCAAGTCTGGCAACATTAAAAGTGAAAAGCCATATGAATGTCGTTTTATTACACATAATTGAACAGTATGATCTGCGAAGAGTTCTTAATTATTGATGAAAATAACACGCCTTTCGCTAAGCGCAGAAATATACATCCAGGTAGGAAAATAATACGTTTAGAATTTTATCAATCATGGCTTAATTGATCTGTCACGAAAGACACAGTTATGCTGTTTTAGAGCTTAATTCACCTTAAGAATAACTAAGCATTGCTCTCCTACTCTACAGAATTGTTGAGATGTTCATATGAAAAATGAATATTAAAAAACAACTGTCCAAATGCACACACTATAATACCACAAACTCACTTTTCGTCTACCATACCGGCTGCCACCCATCCCACCCCTGTCACACTACACCACAAATGTCATTGCAATGAAAAGGAGAATGCAAGAAAACAACAAGAGGTTAAATGCAAACATTAATTCTATATGTTTTAATACAATGAACAAAACAGATATTCGAGAGTAGTCCATGTTGCTCACTCAATGTACACATGGTCCACACCAGGTCAAGGATAATTCACTCAAAAACTAAAGGAATTATTCCAATAACAGTGTACAATACATTCATGCACACCTGTCTTATAACATCACTTATTCAAACATACCGGGAGTTCTCATTACATTTTAATTTGTCGCACAAATTTCATCGTTGGCTGTAACTCGTTTCCGAGTAAAATATTCTTCCTAATGGTCCCTTCCATCAAATGTACGCACACAAATATAGAACACACACACAATTATGAAATATAATTTCAGTGTCATTCTTTAGACAAATGGAAGACTCATTGGAGTATGTATGGATTGAATATTGTATTAGGGCACTCCTTTTTCTCAATTGCAACACGACACTCGTAAACCTTTCCATTTCTTTGCCAGCAGCAAGAGCTCCAGAAAATCAAATCTACTTCTCTCACTGTAGTTCAGTGGATGTCTGATTTGGTGGCCCATATCTTCGAGAGGTATTTAACTGGAAAGGGGAAAAAGGTGAAATTTCAAGTCTTCTATGAAAGTGCATACTATTAAGTCGCCAAACCTTCATCCTACTAAACTGGCTACCTAGTTGCGCCTGCATGAGTCAGCGAATGCAGATCGAACCAATCTTCGTGCTTCCGTAGTACAGAGTAATATTGATACCTGATGGCACAGATCTGCGCGGACTCGAGGGCTTGGAAGGGAAGGTATGAGAAGGCAGGTAGTGGTGGGGGTCACTGCTGCTGTGCTACTGGGACGAGACAAAACCTTCTGTCACCAGCTGTCGCCACAACAAGTTTAGAGAGTGACATTTCGTCACTTGAGATCTTAACTCTCACCAAGAGCTGACGCGAACGTTCCTCTTTAATCAATCTCGCTTAAGCACAAGGACTCACCTGCATATGTGATTCACTGTGTGAGCAGCTGAGGTTTAGCGCCATCTGGTATTAATTGCAGTATACAACAGTTTATGGGTACACAGATTATTTGATACCGTGCTACATGTTGCAACTACTGTGACCGACCGAACACATCAAGTGGGAGTAACTTGCAGTACTATGCGATGCTGCGGCCACCAGGTCAGACTACCACTGTAGATACAACATATTCATTAGCTTGGAACAAGTCAATACCCTATGTACAGCAACCCTGCAATGAAGGGACATTCTTGCATCTCAGACATGTCACCTTCCCTAGCCCTAACGGACATTATAGATTAATGTAAGTGCTGGAAGAGAGTGAACTGAGCCCCGCGAGGAAAATAGAGAAGCTGCTTGATATGAAAAGTAGCTCTTTGACGTAATACCACGATAATGAAGCTAAGGGCGTTGAGCTGACCATGCATGCATCATATTCCACATGATACAAGCTGCGTTGCAGTTGTCCTGGGATGGGCGTGGATGTGTATATTGTTACCACTGTTTTGTCAGGGCATGATGAAGGAAGCATAAAATATTCCATGATGATTTCTCCTTTATAAAACAACAGGGGAACAATTTCAAATAACACATACAGTGAAACTTGATTAATTATAATTTGAAGGGCCTGACGAGGATAAATGATTGTGGTATTCCAGATTTCGAATGAACAGTTAGCAGCAACTTGTATTGGAACGGATAAGGACTATGCACAAGTACATATTATTCACAATTTTGGAATAAACAGTTAGCATCCACTCGTATAGGAACGGATAAGGACTATGCACAAGTACATATTACTCACAAATTCGAATGAACAGTTGGCAGCAACTTGTATTGGAACGGATAAGGACTATGCACAAGTACATATTATTCACAATTTCGAATGAAGAGTTAGCATCAACTTGTATAGGAACGGATAAGGACTGTGCAGAAGTACATATAATTCACAATTTCGAATGAAGAGTTAGCAGCAACTTGTATAGGAACGGATAAGGACTATGCACAAGTACATATTATTCACAATTTCGAATGAAGAGTTAGCATCAACTTGTATTGGAACGGATACAGACTGTGCAGAAGTACATATTATTCACAATTTCGAATGAACAGTTAGCAGCAACTTGTATAGGAACGGATAAGAACTATGCAGAAGTACATATTATTCACAATTTCGGAATAAAAACATCAGAGTGAGTTATTGACTTTGACAACATTATTCCTTTCCTTAAGGAACACCAGTAATTAATGTCAAGTACATGCTCAATAAGAATTAAGCAGTCATTAAATTGTTGAGTCATTCAGGGGTTTACAACATCGTAGTATTGTAGTTCTGGCTATCCAATTATGTGTGGGGAATCCGTCTGATAACCTGTGACTCCTGTGCAAGGGAGTGTATTGTATTTGAAGCTAGAATTTTGGTGGTAGATGGTCAAGGCCCTAATTCAGGTACCATCCTGGCATTCGCCTGGAGGAGTAGTAGGAAAGATGCTTCTACGATGGTGGAGGTAGGAAATAAACCCACCTCTTCTCTTCGCAATTCTGCCTAATGATGCTAAGTGAACCCTTTCCCTGCCAACAAAACAAAATTATATTTCTTGACCGAGTAGGGAATTGAACCCGGACCTCCGCACAGAGAGAGAGAGAGCCAATGATATACGACCCTGATTTGAATAAAGCCTACTGATATGTACTTGACTGGGAGTGAGATGTGTAGTGAAGTAGACACTTGTACACGAACAGCCGCATATCAGCTAAGTCAACAAACCGCAGTGTTAGCTCAGTCACATTTCTGTGTTTAAACTAAGCAACAACAAAAGCTCACCAAGTAAATAACACATTTGAAAAATATCGGTTAATAACAAAACAGTCGGAGAACGCAATCACTTCATTAGCTCGCATTGATAGAAGTAAACGGTTCGATATTTATAGAAGGGGACGTGGTGGTTCAGTGGTCAAGCGGCTTGCCACTCACCAAGGTGCGCAGGGTGCGATTCTCGGTCAATACCTGTGAAATTATCGAGGTTTGAATCCCGCGCAATATAATGTCCAGTGGCTCATGATCGCAAGAACATAAAATTGGAGGCTTCCTTCCTTTTCTTTCACATTCATACACATAAAAGTACTAACAATGAATTTAACTCTTTAGAAGTTCAATAGACTAACAGAGTAAAAATAAAATTGCTTAAAAACTCCGACTCGTTACAAAATTTAATTAAAACCGCCGTGGCTTAATAATTGTAAATACTGCTGTACATAAGTGTTATATACATCTATATATATAAAGCTTAATGTTGGTTGGTATGTCTGTCTGTTTGTTATTTATTCAAATCTACACCGTTTCACCGATCCGAACCAAAATTTACATACTTATCCTTTGGAATCCGACGAATAACACTGTTTGCTTATAACTTCGAACAGACCGCTCAATTCCCTGCACTTAGGCCCTTCGGCACAAATCTACACTGTTTCACCGATCTGAACCAAAATGTGTACACTTACCCTTTGGAATCGTGCGAGTAACACTGTCTACATGAATTTTCGGACAGACCCCTCCATTTCCTGCAATTAGACCCTTTGGCACAAATCTGCACCGTTTCAATGACCAGATCCAAATTGTACATACTTATCCTTTAGAATCCGACGAGTAACACTGTTTACTTGAAATTTCGGACAGACCACTCCAATCCCTGCATGTAGGCCCTTTGGCAAAAATCTGCACCGTTTCACCGATCTGAACCAAATGTTGTATACATACACTTTGGAACCCTACGGTTAACACTGTACATTAAAACATTTCGCACAGACCACTCCATTCTTAGCTTTTAGGCCCTTTGACACAAATCCACACCGTTTCACCGATCTGAAGAAAAATGTGTATACTTACCCTTTGGAAAACCGCGTGTAACACTGTCTACATGAAATTTTGGACAGACCCTCCCCATTCATTGCACTCAGGCTCTTTGGCACAAATCTACACCGTATTTCCGATCCGAACCAAAAGGTGTATACTTACCCTTTGGAACCCTTCGAGTAACATTGTACACTTTAAATTTCGGACAGACCAATCCATTCCCTCCATTTAGGCACTTTGGCACAATTCCACACCGTATCACCGATCTGAACCAAAATTTTTATACTTACCGTTTGGAAACCTGCGAGTAACACTGTCAGCATTTAGGCCCTTTGTCTCAAATTTACACCATTTCACCCATCTGAACCAAATTTTACATACTTATCCTTTGTAACCCGATGAGTAACACGGTCTATTTGAAATTTAGGACAGAACACTCCGTTCCCTACATTTAGGCCCTTTGGCACAAATCTACCGCGTTTCACCGATCCGAAACAACCTATACTTACCATTTGGAACCCTGCAGTTATGATAGTCCACTTTAAATTTCGGACAGAGCATTCCATTCCATGCATTTAGGTTCTTTAGCACAAATCTACACCGTTTCACCTAATTGCACCACATTTTACATACTTACCCTTTAAGACCCCGCTGGTAACACTGACCAGTTGATATTTTGGACAACGCTCTCCATTTCCTACATTTAGATTAACGGACAAAATGAACTTGAAACCCACGTTTTAACGCCCTAGAACCATTCATGTCCGAAGTAGTGTAACTGTGGGATTATTTTAATAAGTCTCTTGTGGTTGGTAATGCGGGTTGTATCACGACGCCCCTAACAGTGTACTGGTGCAGAATTGCGAAAATAGTTACATCTTGCGCTGCTTATAAATTGTAGTCAGGGGGAGTAATTAGTGCAAAAAGATTTCTTAGGCCCCTTAAAACAGTTATCATCATGAAAATAAGATGCCTCTGTATAAGTGCGATGGTGATGGTGCAGTACATTGAGGTTATCAGCCGCAATACGCGTTGGTGCTTTCAAATCTACTTTCATTTATTCCGATACTTATCCTTGAGCACTATGTGGCAAAAATTACACTATTGCTAACTCAGGAGCTCGGGACAGCCAAAGTTCTCCAAAGTGCTCTGATTATTTTCCTACGGCGCTATACGACAAAATACCACTCAATTGGTCTCCACTTTTCTAACAGCCAATGAGATATAGGCCCTAGGCAGTGTCTTTTATATCACTTAGTCCTCTTTCTAATCATATTTTTCAATTCATTTGTAAATTACATGTGTCAGTAGAGTAGTCAGTAAATAGCCGTTTCCCTATCCATTGTCAATACGGGAAGATTACCTGAATGTTACGTCCATTATACTCTACTACTTATCACCCCCACTGCCATCGCCACCACCACCACCACCACCACCACCACCACCACCACCACCACCACAAAAAGTTATATTTAAAATTATTTTTTCCTGTTAGTTTAAGTATCATTTGCCAGTTCTGTAGTAGTATTCATTAACACCCATAAAACAAATAAATCACCACCGGGCGAAGCCGGGCACTACTGCTAGTAACCAAGAAAACTAAGTGAGCATATTATCTGATGATGTGTACTTGACGAACGAAACTAGTTATCCAATTGAGCCTCCATTTTATGTGAGAAGTGTACAAATAATTCATGTAATTTATCTCAGGCACTGAATTGTAATTCCCCGCCCAATCTAATTTGAGCGCATGCGTGTTGACCAACTGAAAAGCTTTTAATAACAGATTACTTAGACAACACAGAAGAATGTCTACTAATATTCCAATACAGCCAACATAACAAAACACATTATTCTTACTCACCCAAGCACACGTGGCTACAAGTTGAAAAGTTTCTAAATGACTCAACAACAACATCGAAATATTTATCAAACTGAGGAACCTTATTCAGCGATAAAAGAAGAGTATTGGTGCTGGACCCTAAGTGGTACCACAAAGGTTCCGTGCCTTGAGTTTGTCCTTCTTAGATGACAGCGTTCTGTCAAGAGTTACACCCAGTGTAAACAGTGCATACTGCTATAGCTCAGTAGATCAGTGGTGGCTTGATTCCCGGCGGCACTAATAAAAGATCTCTCGTATCAAATTTGATGATTACAAGTCAAAATTGATTAAATCTCAGCCAGAGATTATCCAGTATAGTTCCGGTTCCGATGTGTTGAAATTGGGGAGTAGACCGCCTAACTCCAAAGATCAACAGCAGGTATCTTCTTGCCATACCATAATAATAATAATAATAATAATAACCTCTAATTATTATTCCCATTTTACGAGATCGTGGTCGTGGTGAGGGGAACCATTTCAAGGGGGTGACGGTGGGATGTGAACCATTGCCTTTGCACGTTAACGCGCGAATCCGATGTTATTGTTATTTTGAACCGTCTGAATGGAGGAAAGTATTTCTGTTTTGAATTGTATTCTTAAATACTATTTTATATTTTCCGGAAATGTATAATATTTATGTACGGTATCTAAAATTTCTTATTTGTAGTATTTTTTTAACCTAAAATACATTTTGCCCACTCTGGCTGTGAAGCCCGTACTGGCGTGTGTTTGCGGTAGGAATTCAGCAGGAAGCAGCCGTGGCTTTCAGTAACGTACTATCCTGGCATTTTCGTGGAGTAGGAGTGGGAAGCACGAAAAATTACTTCCAGGATGGCTGAGTTGTGCCTCACGAGCCCTCAGACAAGAATTTAATATCATGGGTGAGTTGGGAATCGAACCCGGGTCTCCGCGGTAATAGCCAACTACACAACGAGGTGGACAGGTGCGGTACCGTAGGTCATTTGTGCATTAGGGTTTATGTGGCAGTATCCGGGAATGACGATGCCAATTAAGGGATAAAGTTATAAGGTGGTAATTATGTGCCACATGGGGAGTTGAAAGTTACAACAAACATCAACAGTGCAGGCATTTTCATAGCTATTTAGGTTAGTGAGAATAAATGGCTCTACACGCGATGATTGGCTTTATTCGACTTGGCTGCAGAATCACTTGTTAAAATACAAGCGACGGGAGACGAGGCGGCTTCTTTATTAGATGAAACCACACTGGCACGGAGGGACACGGTTAGCTGAATGAAACAGCTTGTTGAAGCCCTTCCAGTTTAAATGAGGAAGGTTAAACATTTCTTCAGACAGTGGAGCGGAAGGAAGGGAAGTGAGTGCGTGGTGGATAATTTTAAGATTATGATAGGGCCTATTTATTTTTAGCCTATTTTCAATTTTGAAAAAAATGGGCTTATGAGATCACCTTTTGTCCGTGTGTGTGTGTGCGTGTGTGTGTGAGGTGTGTGTGTGTGTGGGTTTCCCCCTAATAACTTCTAAACGGCTCGAGCGAATTCAATGAAACTCGGTAAGTTCATATCAATATTCCGAGCGACCCCGACCGTGCCCTTCAAATTTTGTTACGTCTCACCAATCCAACATGGTGGCTGTGCGAAATATTTCACCAGCATTCAATATCTCCGAAACTATTCCCGATATCACCCTGGGATTTATTACGGTGACAAAAGGAACTACTAGAAGTTCACGTATGTGAATTTTGAATAACTGGTAACTACAAAACCAACATGGCGGCCACGCGAAATTGCGACTTTTAAATAGACGTTTCTCGCGATTTAACCAACTAATAGCAATAAAACTTGCTACAGTGTATGTTTATACACATTGTAATGCACCGACATCTAACTTAGTTCAATTGTTTACATAACCACAAGATGGCGGCTGTGCGAAATATTTCACTGGCATTCTATATCTCTGAAACTATTAGCGGTATAATCCTGAAATTTTGTACGGTGATAAAGGGCACTACTGGAAGTTCATCTATAATACTTTCAAAAACCGGTTAACTAAAAAACGAACATGGCGGCCAAGCGAATTTGACAATTTTAAATAGACCTTTCTCGCGATTTAATGTTCCAAACGCAATGAAATCTGGTATAGGAAAGTTTTATATACATTGTAAAGCACTGGTATCTATTTTAGTTCAATCGTTTACATAACCTCAAGGTGGCGGCTGTGCGGATTTTAAAATTAAGTTTTTATTTCTTATGTCGTAATGATGCGATCGAAGTGAAAGTTTGAATAATGAACCTACGCAATAATTTTTCTTTAATGGTACAAGACCCTATGGCCTATACATTTAACAATCCTACATGGTGACCATCCGAAATATCTAGACGCCTCTGAATATCTACGAATCTATTATAGCAATCAAACTGAATTTTTAATGTTCATAGGGGCTATGAACTTAAGTTCACATATTGGACTTTAAATAACCTGGTGATCACAAATCCCACATGGTGGCGACGCGAAGTATAAATATTCACATGGACGTTTCTCGCAATTTAACCATCCTAGTGCGGTGAAACATGGTACAGTGAATCCTTATACAAATGTTAATCCACTGGCATCTAATTTATTTCAATTGTTTCCATAACCACAAGATGGCAAGTCGGAAATAAAGAGCGGTTCTGGCACAGGGGCTAATACGCAAGATGGCGGCCGCGCGCAACCAGCCCTATGTTATTCTTATGGAGGGGTCGGTCAGAGCTGGCACAGGGGCTAATGCGCAAAATGGACGCCACGGCCTGAGACCGTGAATAATGTCACAGGGGGAGTTCGACCGTGTAGTTGCTAAATGGAATATTTATTATTTTTATTATTATTATTATTAACATTATTATTATAATGTAATTATTGATTAATCATGTAAAATGAAGACCAGCCTTATATTGTCCACTTCTTGGTGTAGTGGCTAGCATTCTTGGCTGTTACTGTGGAGGCTCGGGTTCGAGTCCTGGCTCTGTCAAGAAATTTAATTCTAGGCTGAGGGTTGGAATGGGGTATACTCAACCTTGTGAGCCAAAACTGACAGGAGCTGGCTTTTGATCCATACCACAGCCATTCTGCCTAACCCAACTTCACCTAACCTAACCTAACCTAACCTAACCAAACCTAACCTTACCTAACCTAACCAAATCCCACCTTACCTAAACGAACCTAACCTAACTTCAAAGTCAGAATGTACAATACATTTATTGTTTTTATACCCTCATAAATTAGATACAGAGAATGTCCACCACGATTTAGATCCTCGAGCACACTTTTCTGACATATATCATTAAATCGTGTAGAAAGGAATGTCTGAAATTTTTCACTAACACATAGAAGACGTTCACCATACATTGTGTCCACTTTTTGAATGTTAATGATACGGAAAAGAGTATGCATTGGTAATTCATTAACCTTTTTTTTCTCTCTAATCAACAGTTCTGCCCCCATAGCATTGAGAATATTTATTGTAGTAGCCTATAAAGAAACAAAAAAATCATATCTATTACAGTTTAGCTATAAGTGACCAGAACCACTATAACATTTTATTCTAATAAGGAGATTTCCATAATGATAAGAAAAAAAAAGCTTACCGTAATGATGGATTGTGTAAGTAACCGTCTTTTGCTGCATGATGCCACTACTAAACTGATACTCATGCAACAGACAAGTGAGTTAATGTTTCGCTGACGTAATCGTATGTTCGTCAGCGAAACATTAATCGTAATCGTATGTTCGGGGTGTAAGGGGTAGGCTTTCTACTCAAATGTCAACCTCACCTGCACGTGGTGCACCCTGCTTTAGACTAACGAGGCTCTGACGACCGAGTGACTCCCGGGATAAGGAGTCCCCCACTACCATGCCACCGGCTCCCCAGGGAGGCGAATGAGCTGGTAGTGGTTAGGGCACTCTCTTGCCCTTGGGACAGGAAACTTTCCCTAAAGGCGGATGAACCACCTGTGGTCAACGGCATAGAAAGTCCTCAACGGCGGACCAGGCATAAGGGCAATGAGTCCCTCCTTGGCTGGAATGGCGGATGAAGGCTGCAGTGACTAGGATTTATTCAATCGTCTTGCATTTGCTTGCCATTGAACATCTTTCCTAAGTCATCAAGTAATGTGCGTTTGTTGATGTGCAGCAACATTCTCACGTAAAAAGATTTCACGCACAGCAGTCTTCCAACAACATTGACTTTCTTCAAAGTCCTGCGGCGATCAAGAAGTTGCGACGGGGGCAGGATTGTGATGTCTGGGAGCCTCTAGTGATAACTTGGCACGTAGGCGGTAGATGTGTGATCGGTCGTCTTGCTTAGGGTTGTGGCTGTAGAGCAATTCGGCCGCTGCAACTACGACTGAGCAGTCCTATTTAGGGTCCACTCTGCTCACCCCACATGGGGAAGGGGCTAGAAAAGGTGCCCTAAACATAGTCAGCCACTTATACTACCGATTGGATAGCCGCGTCCAAAGGTGTCACCTCCATGCGGTCGAAAATGTATAAGTAACAAATTTTATTTTGCAACCTGGAATGTAAGAACACTCACTGATGACCCCGCAAATGAGAGACCTGAAAGGAGAACAGCTATTGTGGGTAGAGAGCTACGGAGATATGACATTGACATAGCAGCACTTCAGGAGACCCGTCTTGCTGAGGAAGGTCAGTTGAATGAGCAAGGTGCAGGGTACAGCTTCTTTTGGAAGGGTAAACGTGAGGACGAACACAGAATACATGGAGTTGGCTTTGCCATTAAGAGCAAGCTTCTCAAGGATCTGTCAGAGCTTCCAACTGGGTATAATGAACGCCTCATGACACTAAGACTTCGGTTATATAACAACCAGCATGCCACGGTGATCAGCGCATACGCCCCCACACTAGATGCTGATGATGACATTAAGGAAAGGTTCTATTCAGATCTGGATACCGTCCTATCAAACATCAACCGTGAAGATAGGATCATCTTACTCGGAGATTTTAACGCTAGAGTGGGCAGGGACTACAATGTTTGGAATGGTGTCATTGGTAAGGAGGGAGTTGGTAGCGAAAACTCCAATGGTGTCAGACTGCTCTCCAAATGCACTGAACATGAATTGGTAATCACCAATACTATCTTTCGCCAAAAGAATCGCTTTAAAACATCATGGCAGCACCCTAGATCGAAGCACTGGCATCTTATTGACTATGTGATTGTACGCAAGAAAGATTTACGAGATGTTCTTATCACCAAAGCAATGACAGGAGCCGATGACTGTTGGACAGATCACCGGCTTATCAGATCAGTTATGCGTATACCATTGTCCACACAGAGGAGGAAGCAACAGAAGAGCTGTAGGCATGTTTTTGATACCGAGAATTTTGGTAAGTCAGAGCATATCTCCCAATATAAAGAGTTGCTTAGCCAGACACTGCCACAGGAATACCATCCAGATGTAACACTGCACTGGGAGAGTCTGAAGACCGCTATTCAGAATGCTTGCAAGGAAACGCTGGGATATAAGACCAGGAAACATCAAGACTGGTTTGATGAAAATGATGAAGAAATAGAAGCATTAATCTCAGAAAAGAGAAAAGCCTTGCAAACTTGGAGAAAAGATATGAACTCCCGTACTAAGAAAGAAGCATTTTGTCTTGCGAAGGCAAATGTCCAAAGAGGAACTCGTGCTCTCAAAAATGCATGGTGGACATCCAAAGCTAAAGAGCTGCAATATCTAGCAGACAAAGATTCGCGACAGTTCTTCCAAGCCACAAAAGCGATTTATGGGCCCTCCACGTTTGGTAGAAATCCACTTTGGTCCAGTGACAAAAGTACACTTCTAAAAGATCAATACTCCATCATGAATAGGTGGAAGGAGCATTTTGAAGACCTCTTGAACCAGGACTCAGTTATTGATGAGCAGGTGTATGATATATTAGAACAAGCACCCATCAAAGAAGAACTCGGTACCCTGCCAACACTAGATGAGGTTCAGTGTGCTATTAATCAAGCAAAGCGACACAAAGCTACTGGATGTGATGGAATACCAGCGGAAGCTCTCAAAGAAGGAGGTGAGGAACTCATAAGCCACATACATGATCTTATCATTAAAATTTGGAGAACTGAAAAAATGCCTGCTGATTTCAGAGATAGTCTGATAGTTCCCATATTTAAGAAAGGTGATCGTGCAGACTGCAACAACTATCGTGGTATATCTTTGTTATCATGCCTTGGAAAGCTTATTGCTCGTATTTTGGCGAATCGTATTCTATCCCTGGTGGAGAAAATACTCCCAGAGAGCCAATGTGGTTTCAGGCCTTCTAGAGGAACTGCAGATATGATATTCACTGTTCGTCAGCTTCAGGAGAAATGTAGAGAGCAAAATAGACCTCTTTATATTGCCTTTATAGACCTCAGTAAGGCATTTGACTCGGTAAACCGTGAAGCCTTGTGGAAGATTTTATCATTGTATGGTTTTCCACTGAAATTTATTACCATCTTAAGACTACTCCACAATGATATGAAGGCAAATGTCATTGGTAACGACTCGATTGGAGAACCATTTCATATTAATACCGGCGTTAAACAAGGCTGTGTGATTGCCCCTACATTGTTTTCTCTGTACGTTGCCACTGTCATGCAGTTAGTCAAAGATGATCTTCCTACAGGCATACAGATAACTTACAGGATGGATGGGAAGATCTTTAATTTGAGCCGTCTAAAGGCAAGGACTCGAACATCTCCTGCTGCATTGGTTGAGTTACAGTACGCTGATGATAATGCAGTAGTAGCTCAATCAGAGGACGAACTTAGGAAAATCCTGAATGCTTTTTCTTCAGCCTACAAAAAGATTGGGCTGAAACTTAACACCAGTAAAACCCAAGTCCTCTACCAACCAGCCCCTGGACAAGGACAAAGAAACATCAATGTCACCATCGACGGAGCGAAGCTTCAAGAAGTTAACGCCTTTTCTTATCTTGGCAGCACCCTGTCATCAAGTGCAAATATAGATTCCGAAATCCAACACAGGATTAACCGTGCTGGGGCATCCTTTGCAAGATTGAGGTCTAGAGTTTTTGACAACCATGATATCAATGCTGCAACGAAGATCCTTGTGTACAACTCGGTTGTAGTTCCCACCTTACTTTACGGATCTGAATCCTGGACATGCTACAGACGTCATTTTAAAAAGCTGGAGCAATATCACCAGCGTTGTTTGAGGAGAATTCTTCGTGTCACATGGCAAGACAAACGCACAAACACCAGCATTCTCGAAGAAGCACAGACTACCAGTGTTGAAGCCATGCTTTTAAAACGTCAGCTGCGATGGACAGGACACGTAATCCGCATGCCCAATAATCGCATTCCCAAGCAAGTGTTTTGCTCTGAACTAACTGAGGGCAAGCGCTGTGTGGGAGGTCCGAGGAAGCGATTCAAAGACGTACTAAAGGCTAATATGCAAATGTGCCATATTAATATCAACAACTGGGAGACCTTAGCTCTTGATCGCTCATCCTGGAGATCAATTGTTCATCGTGGTGCGATACTTTTTGAAGAAAACCGCCGACGTATGATAGAAGATCGGAGGCAACGCAGAAAGAACAGAGTGTTCATTAGAAGACAGGGAATGAATGCGGATGTCTCACCTGACCCTGATACTACCTGTCATCACTGCGGGAAACTGTGTCTCTCCCGCATTGGGCTTTTTAGTCACCTCCGGACTCATCGATGAAGAGTCATTCAGTATTGGAAGGCCAACCTACTCGAGACGAGTGTTTGCTATCATCGTATGTTCCCACGCACTTCCTGTGTGTTGCACGCGCCGTAGTGGCTAAATTTGAAACTAGATGAGATGATTTGCTAACGTAATCGTATGTTCCCCCGCACGCACACGAAGGCCCCTGTGGATGGGTCCTTGTGGACGAGTCCCTGCAGACGGGTCATTGTTGACAGGTCATTGTTGACGGGTCCTTGTGGACGAGCACCTGTGGACGGGTCCTTGCTGACGGGTCCTTTTTGACTAATCCCTTTAGACCGGTCCCTTTGGACTGGTCCCTATGGACTGGCCCATGACCCCTAATGCAATGATGAAATTAAACGTTGTTCCACATGAAACGCATGTGAAGAGCCAATTGCTACTATGAATTAACATGTTTTTTTTTGTTTTGTTTTTACGCATGCGTACTTTTTTTTTTGTAAGCGGGCAGGCTTTTTGAATAATGATTTATAGATGAGTTATTTTCTTTTAAATTACCAAAAGATCCAAAACTAATAGGTCATTAGCTTTTTAATATCTCATGAACCAATAAGGCTAGGGACTTGTATGCGAGGTCGTTGGACTTGAGGTGACATTCTGTTTTGTATGTATTATTTATTTTTTGTCAAAAGGGCCTAACTACACTTTTGTTAATATCTCGCTAACTAATAATCAGAGAGGGTCAAGTGAGGTGTCATGGGACTCAGGATGGTCAACCCTTTTCCATGACCAACGAATTTACCCAAAAGATCTAATACAGCATGGTCATTGACCTATGATTTTATAAACTAATCATCGGTGAGGGTCAAGTGAGGTGTCATAGGACTTAGAATGGTTAACCCTTTCCCATGACCAATGAAGTTATCCCAAAAATCCAAAACAGCAAGGTCATTGATCTCAGATTTTATAAACTAATAATCGAATATCAACATGTGGGGTGTCATAGGACTTAGAATGGTCAACCCTTTCCCATGGCCAATGAATTTACCCAAAATACCCAATACATCAAGGTCATCGACCTGAGATTTTATAAACTAATAATCGGATACGAACATGTGAGATGTTTACCATGCGTGATGAAACATAGCTAGGTAGAGAATGAATTAGTGTAGGCTACATGTATGGTGACTGACAAGTCTTTTACCATTGAAACTTGTTTTCAGATCAAACTGCAGTATAGAGAGAGTATAGGTGGCAGGTATGGGTTAATAAATGAGAAACGGTGTACGCAAACTCTGATTTATCAAGAATTACGAGTAGACTATCTTTAATTGATTGGTTAAAGATGATAGCTAAAACAGAAAAATGCTCAGCGGTTACCGAGACAATATGGTCGCTACACACAACAAGCTTTAAATACTTGAGGCTAATAATCTATATACACACACACACACACTCGCTTGTTCTAAACAAAACTGTGTTTCTGTCAGTAGGCAGGCAGTAGGCTAATGACAAAATGCATTGCAAACAGAAATATAATCATTTCCGGTTGTCTAATGTTACCAGCTATCCATTTTTTGTGTGTTGCAGTGGTAAGCACTTTTAGCTCTTGTACTGGTGGCCTTAACTCGATTTCCAGGTCTGAGGCCTAGAACGAGTCGACATAAGAAACAAAGGCATGGTTGTGCAGTGGTTAAGCTGTTAGCCTTTTCACCAGGGGTTCGATTTCATGTTAATATGCATGTCATAAACATATTAAACAAAACAAAACAGAGATAACGTTTAAAACTGATTACATTTGTGTCTTTTTCAAATTATTACTTGGATTACAAATACAAAGGTGAACTGGGTTTGATATACAGTTAATGCTGTCTATCACACACTAGACTGTAAGAAAGGCAAAAGAGCAAAAGCGTAGGTAGAGCAGTGGTAAAATTGCTATATGTAGAGAACTACCTAGCAAGGCTATATCGCATTAACAGTGCAGGATACAATCCAGCAATCAAATTTGTATCTTGTGGAACAGAGAAATGCACTTACGTGAGAAAATGCAAGTTCATGTGTAATATGACCTAACACACAAGTGTTCACCTGTGCACGTGCATGATAAGGGCTAACAACTCACATTCTGTTTAGTTCGTACGTAACGTTAGGTTAGGGCTAATGCACACACCCTAGTAAACGAGGCACATGCCATTTGAGAGCAGGTCAAGGGATCTAAATTGGTGGATGGATGTGTTCTAACGAGTCATTTGTAGTTGAAAGAGAACAATACTTGTTCTTAAGATGTTAAAACTGAGGAGATGGTACGTACAGTAAGGCGTCTTGTTATTTCCTGTGTCATATTACAGACATGGCAGAGAGCGCACAGTTCTGTTGCTATGACTAACGCTGCAGTATTTGAAACCCCAGGTGTTCATTAAAACAATGGGTGATGATTATACAAAGTTAGCAGTCATTGGATATTACACAGGTGTTCCTTCCGGTGTCATGTTGCTGACATGGCAGAGAGCGCACAGTTCTATTGCTATGACTAACGCTGCAGTAATATGAAACCCCAGACGTTGATCAAAACAATGGGTGATAATCATCAAAGTCAGCAGTAATTGGATACCACACATCAACATGGACTAAATCATAAACGTGTTGTCATAACCCGCAGAAACCACATTTTAAGATTTTAGATTTTACATTTTAACATTTTAGATTTTAGATTTGTTTTAATTTTACATTTTTTATTTTTTATTTTTCTTTAGATTTTATATTTTAAATTTAAGATTTTTTGATTTTTAGATTTTACTTTTTTTTACATTTTCATAAAAGAGTAAACTACAAGGTCACATACCTAACCTCATTAAGCCTAACTTTACCAAACCTAACTTAAGCTAATCCAAAGGCTAATGCACAGACACAAAGTATATAAGGTACATGCAACTATCCTTATGCTAGTCTTACAGGTTACTGTACAACATGATCACTACCCCGAACGGATTTTTTCATTTTGTTGTTTACACATATGTCAATTTTCCAATTTACCATTTTCAGTTTTTATTAATATCAGTTTTTAGTTTTTCAATTTCATAATATGGAAACATGGATTTTGCATTTTGTTGTTTACACATTTATTAATTTCACAATTTCCCATTTACAGTTCTTAAAATGTCAGTTTAAAGGTTTTCAATTTCATGATATAGAAACATGGATTTTCCAATTTGTTGTTTTCACATTTGTCAATTTACCAAATTCACATTTACAGTTTTCATAAATTTCAGTTTAATGTTTTTTTCTATTTGTCAATATGGAAACATGGATTTTTTTAAATTTGTGTTACATGTCATGCAACTATCATTGTGCTAGTCTTATAGGTTACTGTACAAAATGATCACCACCCCAACCGGATTTTTTTTTTCATTTTGATGTTTACACATATGTCAATTTTCCAATTTCCCATTTTCAGATTTTTTTAAAAATGTCAGTTATAAGTTTTTCAATTTCATAATATGGAAACATGGATTTTGCATTTTGTTGTTTACACATTTATCAATTTCACAATTTTCCATTTACAGTTCTTAAAATGTCAGTTTAAAGTTTTTAAATTTCATGATATAGAAACATGGATTTTCCAATTTGTTGTTTTCACATTTGTCAATTTACCAAATTCCCATTTACAGTTTTTAAAATTTCAGTTTAATGTTTTTCTTTCTATTTGTCAATATGGAAACATGGATTTTTTCAATTAGTGTTTTACATGTTCATTTTGCATTAGGAGTGGAGAGAGGTGGCTAATAATTAAAAATGTGCAAGTAGTGTCCATTGTTGACAGGACATTTAAAAAAACTGAAAATGGGAAATTGGAAAATTGAGATATGTGTAAACAACAAAATGAAAAAAAAATCCGTTTGGGGTAGTGATCATGTTGTACAGTAACCTGTAAGACTAGCATAAGGATAGTTGCATGTACCTTATATACTTTGTGTATGTGCATTAGCCTTTGGATTAGCTTAAGTTAGGTTTGGTAAAGTTAGGTTTAATGAGGTTAGGTATGTGACCTTGTAGTTTACTCTTTTATGAAAATGTAAAAAAAGTAAAATCTAAAAATCAAAAATCTTAAATTTAAAATGTAAAATCTAAAGAAAAATAAAAAATAAAAATTTAAAATTAAAACAAAACTAAAATCTAAAATGTTAAAATGTAAAATCTAAAATCATAAAATGAGGTTTCTGCGGGTTATGACAACACGTTTATGATTTAGTCCATGTTGATGTGTGGTATCCAATTACTGCTGACTTTGCATGATCATCACCCATTGTTTTGATCAACACCTGGGGTTTCATATTACTGCAGCGTTAGTCATAGCAATAGAACTGTGCGCTCTCTGCCATGTCAGCAACATGACACCGTAAGGAACACCTGTGTAATATCCAATGACTGCTAAATTTGTATAATCATCACCCATTGTCTTAATGAACACCTGGGGTTTCAAATTACTGCAGCGTTAGTCATAGCAAGAGAACTGTGCGCTCTCTGCCATGTCTGTAATATGACACAGGAAATAAGGCGTCTTACTGTACGTACCATCTCCTCAGTTTTAACATCTTAAGAACAAGTATTATTCTCTTTCAACTACGAATGACTCGTTAGAACACATCCATCAACCAAGTTAGATCCCTTGACCTGCTCTCAAATGGCGTGTGCCTCGTGTACTAGGGTGTGTGCATTAGCCCTAACCTAACGTTACGTACGAACTGAACAGAATGTGAGTTGTTAGCTCTTATCATGCACGTGCACAGGTTAACACTTGTGTGTTAGGTCATATTACACATGAACTTGCATTTTCTCACGTAAGTGCATTTCTCTGTTCCACAAGATACAAATTTGATTGCTGGATTGTATCCTGTACTGTTTATGCGATATAGCTTTGCTAGGCAGTCCTCTACATATAGCAATTTTACCACTGCTCTACCTACGCCTTTTGCTCTTTTGGCTTTCTTACAGTCTAGTGTGTGTTAGACAGCAATAACTGTATATCAAGCCCTGTTCACCTTTGTATTTGTAATCCAAGTAATAATTTGAAAAAGACACAAATGTAATCAGTTTTAAACGTTATCTCTGTTTTGTTTTGTTTAATATGTTTATGACGTGCATATTAACCTGAAATCGAACCCCTGTTGAAAAGGCTAACAGCTTAACCACTGCACCACCATGCCCTTGTTTCTTATGTCGACTCGTTCTAGGCCTCAGACCTGGAAATCGAGTAAAGGCCACCAGTACAAGAGCTAAATGTGCTTACCACTGCAACACAAAAAAAAATGGATAGCTGGTAACATTAGACAACCGGAAATGATTATATTTCTGTTTGCAATGCATTTTGTCATTAGCCTACTGTCTGAGCACTGACAGCAACACAGTATAGTTTAGAACAAGCGAGTATGCGTGTGTGTGTATAGATTATTAGCTTCAAGTATTTAAATCTTGTTGTGTGTAGCGACCATTTTTTCTCGGTAACCACTGAGCATTTTTGTGTTTTAGCTATCATCTTTAACCAATCAATTAAAGATAGTCTACTCTTAATTCTTGATAAATCAGAGTTTGCGTACACCGTTTCTCATTTATTAACCCTTACCTGCAACCTATACTCTCTCTATACTGCAGTTTGATCTGAGAACAAGTTTCAATGGTAGAAGACTTGTCAGTCACCATACATGTGGCCTACACTAATTCTTTCTCTACCTAGCTATGTTTCATCACGCATGGTAAACATCTCACATGTTCGTATCCGATTATTAGTTTACAAAATCTCAGGTCGATGACCTTGATGTATTGGGTATTTTGGGTAAATTCATTGACCATGGGAAAGGGTTGACCATTGTAAGTCCTATGACACCTCACATGTTGATATTCGATTATTAGTTTATAAAATCTTAGGTCAATGACCTTGCTGTTTTGGATTTTGGGGGGTAAATTCATTGGTCATGGGAAAGGGTTAACCATTCTAAGTCCTATGACACCTCACTTGACCCTCTCCGATAATTAGTTTATAAAATCATAGGTCAATGACCATGTTGTGTTAGATCATTTGGGTAAATTCGTTGGTCATGGAAAAGGGTTGACCATCCTGAGTCCCATGACACCTCACTTGACCCTCTCTGATTATTAGTTAGCGAGATATTAACAAAAGTGTAGTTAGGCCCTTTTGACAAAAAATAAATAATACATACAAAACAGAATGTCACCTCAAGTCCAACGACCTCGCATACAAGTCCCTAGCCTTATTGGTTCATGAGATATTAAAAAGCTAATGACCTATTAGTTTTGGGTCTTTTGGTAATTTAAACAAATAACTCATCTATAAATCATTATTCAAAAAGCCTGCCCGCTTACAAAAAAACAAGTACGCATGCGTAAAAAAACATGTTAATTCATAGTAGCAAACGGCTCTTCACATGCGTTTCTTGTGGAAAAAAAAATTAATTTCATCATAGCAGTAGGGGTCAAGGGGCCGTCCATAGGGACCAGTCCAAAGGGACCGGTCTAAAGGGATTAGTCAAAAAGGACCCGTCAACAAGGACCCGTCCACAGGGGCTCGTCCACAAGGACCCGTCAACAAGGACCCGTCAACAATGACCCGTCCACTGGGACTCGTCCACAAGGACCCGTCCACAGGGGCCTGCGTGTGCGTGCGGGGGAACATACGATTACGTCAGCAAATCATCTCATCTAGTTTCAAATTTAGCCACTACGGCGCGTGCAACACACAGGAAGTGCGTGGGAACATACGATTACGTCAGCGAATCATGAACTCACTTGTCTGTTGTATGAGTATCATTTTAATAGTGGCACCATGCAGCAAAAGTCGTTTACTTACACAATCCATCATTATGGTAAGCTTTTTTTTTCTTATCATTATGGATATCTCCTTATTAGAATAAAATATTATAGTGGTTCTGGTCACTTATAGCTAAACTGTAATAGATATGATTTTTTGTTTCTTTATAGGCTACTTCAATAAATATTCTCAATGCTATGGGGGCAGAACTGTTGATTAGAGAGAAAAAGGCTCACTGAATTACAAATGCATACTCTTTTCCGTATCATTAACATTCTAAAAGTGGACACAATGTATGGTGAACGTGTTCTATGTGTTAGTGAAAATTTTCAGACATTCCTTTCTACACGCTTTAGTGATATATTTCAGAAAAGTGTGCTCGAGGATCTAAATCGTGGTGGACATTCTCTATATCTAATTTATGAGAGTATAAAAAACAATAAATGTGTTGTACATTCTGACTTGGAAGTTAGGTTAGGTAAGGTGGGATTTGGTTAGGTTAGGTAAGGTTAGGTTAGGTTAGGTTAGGTGAAGTTGGGTTAGGCAGAATGGCTGCGGTATGAATCAAAAGCCAGCTCCTTTCAGTTTTTCCTCACAAGGTTGAGTGTACCCCATTCCAACCCTCAGCCTAGAATTAAATTTCTTGACAGAGCCAGGACTCGACATCGAGCCTCCACAGTAACAGCCAAGAATGCTAGCCACTACACCAAGAAGTGGACAATATAAGGCTGGTCTTCATTTTACATGATTAATCAATAATTACATAATAATAATAATGTTAATAATAATAATAATAGTAAAAACAATAAATATTCCATTTAGCAACTACACGGTCGAACTCCCCCTGTGACATTATTCACGGTCTCAGGGCGTGGCGTCCATTTTGCGCATTAGCCCCTGTGCCAGCTCTGACTGACCCCTCCATAAGAATAACATAGGGCTGGTTGCGCGCGGCCGCCATCTTGCGCATTAGCCCCTGTGCCAGAACCGCTCTTTATTTCCTACTATGGCAGCAGTGGTCTCCCACAAATCCAACCCCTCGTCCTCGTCGTGGGAGATGGGCAACGTAATTAAGTAGGGGATTGCCTGTAGGGGTGAACTACAGTGGGGACTTTGTGTGCCTCAAGGCCGCTACGGTAGCTGTGAAGACCCTACAGGAACCCTGAAGAAATTACGGCTAACGGGGCTCTGGTGAAACAACTGCTGCCTTGTAGTTTGGGGTTGGTTCTTCAAAGGCTAAGGGAAGAAACCCTGACAGAAAATCAGCCTGGTGCCTCAGGCTTAAGGTGGCAGCCCCTCCAAGGCACTCGGAGGCAGTGGGTTAATCACTCGCTCCTCTTAAATAAACTGATTACGGAAACTGAAGAGAAATTACAAAACCGGACGGATAACCTGATGACGACTTTTGGCATGAAGAGGACTACGAAAATCGGTTTCTGGAATGTGAGGACCTTGATGGAGAAAACCAGACTGAAACAAGTGACAAGGGAGATGAAGAACTATGGGCTGGATATCCTAGGATTGAGTGAAGTGGGGTGGCCAGGATTTGGTGAAATACATTCAACAGATGGAATTACATTTCTCTATTCTGGGGGCGATGATGAAAAACACAGGGATGGAGTGGGGTTGCTGCTCAACAGAAATGCAAAGAGAAGCCTTATGGAGTGGAAGCCAATTTCTAGTAGGCTCATGTTTGCTAGGTTCAAGACAAAGATCAGGAATGTGATCATCATCCAATGCTATGCGCCTACAGAACAGTCGGAGCCAGAGAAGAAGGAAGAATTCTACCAAATGCTGCGAGATGTCACAAGACAAACAAGCAAGAAGGACATTCTCATTGTTATGGGAGACTTCAACGCGAAGGTGGGCTCAAACAATGAGGGGTTGGAGCAGATCATGGGTAAACATGGCCTTGGTGAGATGAATGACAATGGGGAGAAATTTACGGAATATTGCGCCAGTCAGGATTTGGTGATGGGTGGCACGGTATTTCCTCATAGGCGGTGCCACAAGGCTACCTGGGTGTCTCCTGATCAAGTTGATCACATCGCGGTGAGCAGGAGGTTCAGAAGAAGCTTGGAAGATGTTAGGAACAAGAGAGGAGCGGACGTTGGTAGTGACCATCATCTTGTGGTTGCCAACTTCTGCATGAAGATCGTTGCAGTCCGCCGAAAGTTTAACACTCGGCACAACAAGTTTGATGTGGGCAAGCTTAAGAACCAGCAGAGATTGGACCAATTTAAACTGGAGCTCAGAAATAAATTCCAGGTGTTGGACTCCGAGACAGAGAAGGACGTGGAGACTGTGTGGAGCGAGGTAAAGAATATCTTCGTGGAAACCAGTGAGATGCAGCTCGGGTACAAGAACTACCTGCGGAAAGAATGGATATCCGATCAGACCTGGGACAAGATAAATTATAGGAAGGAGATTAAGGCCAAGCTCAACACCTGCAAGATTAGGCAGCAGAAGGCTCTCACACAAGCAAAGTATTCAACAGCAAACAGGGAGGTAAAGAGGAGTGTACGGAAGGATCATAGGAGGTGGATTGATGAGCAGGCGGAGAGAGCAGAAGAAGCGGCAAGAAGGGGGGACGTTAAGGAGCTCTATGGCATCACAAAGATGCTTTCGAAGAAAGGTTTTAATAAAACTAGGCCTGTGAAGAGCAAGACGGGCGAGATCCTCACGACGTGTGAACAGCAGCTGACAAGATGGAGAGAACACTTTGCGGAGGTTCTTAATAGAGATAGAGGACCAGAAAGTAAGCAGCGAGGAGAAGATGAAGAGGAAGCAGAAAGTGACCTAAGCACTAGCCTCGACTCCCCAACTCGGGGCGAAATACGGACAGCGTTGAAGCAGATGAAATGCAGGAAGCCACCAGGTCTGGATAATATCCCCGCGGAAGTACTGAAAGCAGACCTGGATATTACGATCGATCTGCTGCACCCGCTGTTGGAGAAGATCTGGAAGGAGGAGAAAATACCAACCGAGTGGAAGAAGGGGTTGATAGTCAAGTTGCCGAAGAAAGGGGACACCACAAACTGTAACAACTGGAGGGGTATCACCTTGCTGTCCATTCCAAGTAAAGTGCTGGCGAGAGTCATCCTGAATCGTATAAAAGACTGCGTAGAAAAAAGGCTTCGGAAGGAACAGGCTGGATTTCGACAACATCGCAGCTGTGTGGATCTCATCAACACCCTCCGAATCATGTTGGAGCAGAGTGTGGAGTGGCGGAATACCCTTTACCTCACATTTGTTGACTTCGAGAAAGCCTTCGACTCCGTAAATCAAAGAATCATGTGGAAGACCCTCGAGGAATATAAAATTCCAACAAAACTCATCAGAATCATGGAAGAGATGTACGAAGGGTATGAGTGCCAGGTTTTTCACGAAGGCAAATTAACAGAAAAGATAAAGGTCAGTTCCGGAGTGAGACAGGGGTGTGTCCTTTCCCCCACTCTGTTCCTGTTGGTCCTGGATAGTGTGATGAAGAAGGTAATGGGAGGACGGAAGAGGGGTATTCAATGGGGTATAAATGACAGGCTTGAAGATCTCGATTTCGCAGACGACATTTGTCTTATGGCACAACGGTACCGAGACATAGAAGATAAGCTGGGGGGGTTGCAGAGAGAAGCAGAACGAGTAGGACTGATGATCAACACCAACAAGACCAAAGAGATGAGGATAAATTCTGACATCACGACTAGTTTGACAGTCAACGGAAAGGACATTGAGCGAGTTGAGTCCTTCCTCTACTTTGGAATTATAGTCACAAATGATGGGGGAGCAGAGGAAGATGTTCGAAGCCGTATCAGGAAGGCAAATGGTGCCTTTGTCCAGCTCTACCCCATCTGGAGAAATAGAAACATTTCCAGGAAGACCAAGCTCCGCCTTTTCAATAGCAACGTAAAGTCGATTCTTCTCTACGGCTGTGAAACATGGAAAATCACAAAGCCGATCAACAACCAGCTACAGTTGTTCATTAGCAGATGTCTTCGTCGCATCATGAATGTGAGGTGGCCGGACATAATCTCAAATGAAGATCTTTGGACCATCACCAATCAACAACCGATTAGCATCCAGATCAAGGAGAGGAAATGGCGCTGGATTGGTCACACACTAAGGAAGCCGGACGGAGCTATTGAAAGGGCGGCGCTAGACTGGAATCCTCAAGGCGCCAGGAAGCGAGTCGACCTAAGAAGACCTGGAAGAGGACGATCGAAAATGAAATTGCAGAGGTGGACAAGAACTGGAGTCAAGTGAAGAGAATGGCCAGGAACCGTACTGCGTGGAGAAATTTCGCCAAGGCCCTATTCTCCGGAAGGAGTGGCAGGAATTAAGTAAGTAAGTGTGGCAGCAGTGCGAAATTTTAAAATCTCCTTGTTACTACTTGTGTACTAATCATGCAATTGAAGTTTGAATGCTACACGTACACAATAATCTTTATGTAACAGTACACAAGTAGGCTGCGCTTCTGAAGAGAAGGAGGAGTTTGAAGAGGAATTGCAGAAGCAGCTGGTAGGAAGAAATATGATTGTTATGGGGGACCTCAATGCCCATGTTGGAAGAGAAAGACAAGGTTATGAGAGTGTTCTAGGACCAGAAGGTTGGGGTGGAAGAAATGAGGAAGGAAAGAGACTGTTGGACTTCTGCCAGAGGAACAGCCTGCTAGTTGGGAACTCCTGGTTTAAGAAAAGAGAGAGCCACACAATCACATGGTACAGTGATGACTTGACCAGGAAGTCGGTGGTCGACTATATACTGTATGAGAAAGAACTAAATAAGAACATCACGGACATCAAGGTTATACCATCGGAGAACCTGGATAGCGACCATCGATTACTGGTAATGAACCTGAGAGGGAGTAAGGAGAAGAAAGGGACTGAGAACCAGGAAAGACGTATAAGGATATGGAAACTGAAAGAAGGGGATAGAAGGGTCGAGTACCTCAAAATGGTAAAGGAAGGAATTCCAACAGATGAAGAAAGAGGGGTGGAAGAGGAATGGGCTAGATTTAAGAAGACACTAGTGGGTGCAGCAGAAGCAGTATGTGGGAGGACAAGTAGTAAGAAGAGATGGAAGGAAACACCATGGTGGAATGAGAAGACAAAAGATATAGTAAGGGAAAAGAATACAGCCTTTAGGAGGTGGTATCAAAATAGGACGGTAGAGACAAGGGAAGAGTACCAGGAAAGAAAGAAGGAGGCGAAGAGAGTGGTGGCTGAGGAGAGAAGGAAGTGGATGGAAGAGTGGACAAAGATGATGGAGGAGGATAGTGAAGGTACAAAAAAGGTCCTGTATGGGATGGTAAAAAATAAGAGGCGGAAGGATCCTACGGATTATGTTAGAATGGTGAACAAAAGGGGACAAGAGATAGAAAATAGGGAAGAACTGAAGAAAATGTGGAAAGAATATTTTGAAGAACTTCTGAACCCAAATGGAAAAGATGGTGAGGAGGAAGAAATCGGGGAAGAGGAAGATGAACTGCAAACAGAAAAGGACTTAACATGGAAAGAAGTGGAAGATGCAGTGAACAAGATGAAAGGAGGGAAGGCACCGGGTGTGGATGAGTTGAGTGTGGAGATGGTGAGAGCAGCAGGAGAGGTGGGGATACAGTGGCTGTACCGAGTGATGAGGACAGCATGGAAGGAAAGGAAGACCCCAGAGGACTGGAAAAAAGGAATAATTGTCCCGATCTTCAAGAAAGGTAGTAGAACAGATTGCAGAAACTATCGGGGAATAACACTGATGAGTCATTGTGCAAAGATCTTCGAGAAAGTTTTGGAAAAGAGAATTAGGACAAGGATAGAAGGAGGGATGAGGGAAGAACAACATGGCTTCAGAGCAGGAAGGTCCACAGTGGATTTGATTTTTGCTGTAAGGCAGTTACAAGAACAGCACTATGAGTATGGAACAGATCTACTGATGGCCTTCCTGGACATTGAGAAAGCATATGACAGTGTATGCAGAAACAAAGTATGGAAGTCCCTGAAGGATAGAGGAGTAGAGAAATGGACTATAAAGAGGATAAAGGAGATGTACAAGGGAAGCGTGAGCTGTGTGAAAGTGGGAGGAGAGAGATCTGACTGGTTGGAACAAAGAAACGGCCTGAAACAAGGAAGTGCACTGTCACCGTTACTTTTCATTGTGGTGATGGATGACATAATGACCCGAGTGGCACAAGTAATTGGGGACGGAAAGATGAAAGCAATGGTGTTTGCAGATGATTTGATGATTTGGGGAAACAAGGAGGAGGAGGTACAGGAACAGTTGGACGTGTGGGAAGGAATAATACAAGGATATGGGATGAAATTTAGCATAAATAAGAGTGAGATGGTGATCACAACAAGGAAGAAGGAAAGAACCACAACGGGAATAACAATTGGTGGGGAACAGCTGAAGAAAGTGGAGAGTTTTAAGTATCTGGGAAGCCTGATACAAGATAATGGAAGAAACGATAGAGAAATAAATGAGCGGGGGAGGCAGGCAGAAGCATTTCGGAGGAGTGTGAGAAGCATGTTATGGAGCAAGGATGTCCCTCAGAACAGCAAAAAGATCATATATCGGACGTACTATGTCCCTATCCTGACGTATGCCTCGGAGACCTGGGTTATGAAAGGAAGGGAGAAGAGCAAAATACAGGCCTGTGAGATGAGGTTCTTGAGAAGCAGTATTGGAGCTACAAAGATGGACAGAATAAGAAATGAGAGGACCAGAGAATTAATGAAGGAAGAACCATTACAGGATGGTATAGAGAAATCTAGACTTAGATGGTATGGACATGTAAAACGAATGGAGGAGAAGAGGATACCCAGGAGAGTACATGAGACGAAGTGGGAAGGAAAGAGACCGAGGGGAAGACCGAGAGACAGGTGGCTGTAGGGGGTGGAAGAAAGCGTGAAGAAGAGAGGAGAAGACTGGACAAGGGTGGAGGCTGAGAGATGGTGGGAAGACAGAAGACGTTGGAGAGGCTTGTGTTCCAAACAGACCCGGCCAGTGGCTGGAAACTGTGCAAGATGATGATGAACAGTACATAACTCTAGGACGTACATATGTAAAATCCAACATGGCGACCATCCGAAATATTTAGTCGGTTCTCAATATCTACGAATCTATTTCCGCAATCAAACCGAAATTTTGTATGTTGATAGTGTCAGTTAACATAACTAATATATATGAAAATAGGCTGTCTAGTTCTTTTCGGATTTACTTGTTTAAGTTCAGTTGACTTTTGGTTATTGGTGGAATAAATATTTATTAATTGTAATTTGTCTCCAGGGCATAGCTAGATAAAATAATAACTGATATTTTATCTATCAAGTTAGATATGCTTTCATAATCCTACAATCTTCCTTTAGTCATGTTCCGTACCGGTATGTGTCGTGATAGATTTATAAGTGCGTCACCCTGTATTTGATGTACCTCGTGGCGAAATACTCAAGTCTGAGGATTTCTACTTCCGTATAGGGATATATGAAATACTACCTACAGACTTGACTAAATATATATAAATAATATAAGTCTTACAAGCGCAGTTCTGCTAAGAAATGTTAGTGTCCTATGTAGATCAATTTCCAATAATTAATTGTCTAGGATACACAAGTTTAAGACTGTAACGGAGAAATTCTTATGACGATATCATACTCATGGTGCCCGGTAACAGTATTTATAAGTTTTTAAGGATAAATACATCTTTCATTCCCTTCTGTTCAATAAGGTAGAATTGATGTATCTCTTTTGAAGTGGGTTATTTGTAACATGTGGCGAAATAATTGTATTGTGTTTTCTGAAATTCACTGTATTCAGATACTGCCTATTTCGTAATACTTGTGCAGTAACTTGAGTTTACTTCCACACCTTTAAGTTAGTAATGTAATTTAGTGTCGGACAATCCCGCCCGCCCCATCAAATTGTGTTAAGGTTTGTGTGTAGCCTACTTAGGAATAGAGAAACCAATTATAAGACGCTTCATTTCACTGCTCCACAAGCTGGCACCAGTAATTCCTCATTGTATCGCAATTATAGTCAATAATATTTTGCTCGATATTCAGCCCTATGTCATATCGTATAAAGTCGAGCGTCATTGTCGAATAAGTTTTACCGTTAGCCACTTCTTCTCACTGTGCACTTGGAGGGATATAATCACATTAACTTACCAGTGGCCTAACTTGCATTCGAAGTTCTGAAAATATCTCATTTGATGTTTTATATATGATAATTATTCGGCGTACTTGTATAAGTACTGCTCCTAATAATTCTCGAGTGTACTTTGTGTGTTCTAGTTTCCTGAACATCATGGAGCAACAACCAATCGTTAAGAGAGAGCCTGAATGGTTGTCTGATACTGACGAAGTCCCTAATATTGTAAGTTATATTTAATTTGCATAACATTTGCATGATAAGGAATCTATTACTTGCTACCAAAGAGTAGGCTTCCTCTTGTTATTCTATATGTTTGTTTTACAATAGTTCATACTTTTATGATACCTTCTAGGATTCTAGGACTACATATTGTAATCTGCTGGATGAGTCTGGTGGCCAATTTGAAGACAAAAGCAAGGTTATCAAAGTGGAAAACCAAATACAGGTGATCATAGGTTCTTATAGTAATGTGCGTGATTTTATCATAAATTGAACATTTTGATTATTCAGTGTTGTTTCCTACTTAAGCGGCTAACAGTTGCTGATATTATTGTAATCATAATGCATGTTCACTATGCTGGCACCCTGGGCCCTATTGTACGTGAAGTGCACATCACATGCTGTGCCAACAGTAGCTAATTTATTGGTAATTCATGTTCATGCTACTGGTAACCTGGGTTTTATTGTACGTGAAGTGTACACCTCATGCTGAGCTAGCAGTAGCTAATTTATTGATAATGCATGTTCACGCTACTGGCACCCTGGGTCTTATTGTACGTGAAGTCTACACCACATGCCAGCTAGCAGTAGCTAATTTATTGATAATGCATGTTCACGCTACTGGCACACTGGGCCCTATTGTAGGTCAAGTGTACACCCCACATGATGTGCCAACAGTAGCTAATTTATTGATAATGCATGTTCACGCTACTGGCACCCTGGGTCTTATTGTACGTGAAGTCTACACCACATGCTGTGCTAACAGTAGCTAATTTTTTGGTAATGCATGTTCACGCTACTGGCACACTGGGCCCTATTGTAGGTGAAGTGTACACCATTTGCTGTGCTAACAGTAGGTAATTTATTGGTAATGCATGTTCACGCTACTGGCACCCTGGGCCCTATTATAGGTGAGGTGTACACCATTTGCTGTGCTAACAGTAGGTAATCTATTGGTAATGCTGGTTCACGCTACTGGCATCTGGGCTCTATTGTACGTGAACTGTACACCACATGCTGTGCCAACAGTAGCTAATTTATTGGTAATGCATGTTCACGCTACAGGCTCCCTGGTCCTATTGTACGTTAAGGGTACACCACATGCTGTGCCAGCACTAACTAATTTATTGGTAATGCAGATTCACTCTACTGGCTCCCTGGGCTACTACTTAGCATTGTATCGTTCGTATTAAAATCCTCCCTTCCTTAAGTACCCTTGATGTGAATATTGCTTTAATCTGATCAAAAGAGGGTAAATCAAACAACGATTGGTACGAGATTTGTGAACACAAAATGTTTCAACTATGCTTGTCCTTATTATCATTATATGGTAACTCTTTGTAACTGCATCTTGGCCGCAATGTCGCAAGACACACACTTAATGCTAGGCCTACGTTTTGCGAGTGTATAACAACTCAAATGTTTTCAGATGTAAACTCCACAAAAACTCACTGTTGAGGTAAGAAAACTATTAATGGGAGGCTGATTCACCCTCAGTTTGTTACTTTATATCTTGAATCTTTCAATGCACGTTTTCAAGGAATATATTTGTGAATGAAGTCATGTCTTTGCAGGACGATATAAATCATCAATCCGATATAAAAATTGAGGAAACTTCTATTCCGGAGATTGTTCCTTGCTTGAAAACAGAAACACTACCTTTAGATCCAAAAGGGGTAAGTATCTTCATGCCTCTTTGGATGTCATCTCCTTATCACGTAATAGCATTTAGGGATTGAGAGTTGTGTTATCACAATTGTGTTGATGACAAACAGAAGCATTTGGTCATTAGTTTGTGTTTTGTACAAGCAGAATCCTTGTTGATGGATAGATGATGAATTAAATTATCTGTCCCATACGAAACTTCCACCCGCGACTGCCGGCTTTTAGTGATGTTCTGAGCACTGAGCTCATTGTCATTGGGAAATAGTATATTGTGTGAAGCTAACAGGTGTTTGGCCTAATCACCTTATATTAGTTGCCCACTGAGGACTTGAAGTCTAGGTATTAAAATTATTTAGGATATCTTATATTCTGGTCAGAGATCTTCCCATGAAAGCTACAGAGAGGAGGTTTGTTCTAAATTATGACAGAGATAACCTTCTTCCCAATTCTGAGCATTCCTGAAACATGTAGTTGACTGTGTGCATGAAGATAGTAAATAATTGAAGATAACACTTGAAAGCAAAAAAAAAAAAATGTTCTTGAACCATCCGGAGGAAGTTATTGCTAATACCTAACTCCTCTTACTTTTATTTGTAAGTACTAAGAAATCTTTCCTTCTTACCTTATTTCTCATAATTTTACAGTATGTTTCCTTTAACCATCAGTATTGCCATTTAAAGGTGTGGGGGAGTAAGTGAAATGTGTGTGTATGTGGCAGGGATTTTTGCAGCCGAATGACCTTCTGTCCAGCCCATAGGAGGTGTTAATAAGCTTTTAAATATAGTAATGAGGTACCGTCCCAACATTATCCTGCATGTAAAAATCTTGAACCATGAAAGACCAGTTAATGAAAACTGGGGATCATACCCACGCGTCCTCCGAGACGGATCACATGATCTGGCGCTTTTAGGTTGTGTAATGTGCTCAGCAATTAATCTTTTCTACAGAGGAACTACAAAGATTTGATTCAGTCCTGGTATGCAGCAAAGAATCGTCTTTTCAATTAGTACCTACTACCATCACCTCATTGGCTTGTGTCTCTACTACAAACTGTGAGTTCCCTTACAGTAGCAGATCTATAATTCTTGTTGTTACAAGCAGCAGTAACAGAAAAGGACTTAACATGGAAAGAAGTGGAAGATGCAGTGAACAAGATGAAAGGAGGGAAGGCATCGGGTGTGGATGAGTTGAGTGTGGAGATGGTGAGAGCAGCAGGAGAGGTGGAGATACAGTGGTTGTACCGAGTGATGAGGACAGCATGGAAGGAAAGGAAGACCCCAGAGGACTGGAAAAAAGGATTAATTGTCCCGATCTTCAAGAAAGGTAGTAGAACAGATTGCAGAAACTATCGGGGAATAACACTGATGAGTCATTGTGCAAAGATCTTCGAGAAAGTTTTGGAAAAGAGAATTAGGACGAGGATAGAAGGAGGGATGAGGGAAGAACAACATGGCTTCAGAGCAGGAAGGTCCACCGTGGATTTGATTTTTGCTGTAAGGCAGTTACAAGAACAGCACTATGAGTATGGAACAGATCTACTGATGGCCTTCCTGGACATTGAGAAAGCATATGACAGTGTATGGAGAAACAAAGTATGGAAGTCCCTGGAGGATAGAGAAGTAGAGAAATGGACTATAAAGAGTATAAAGGAGATGTACACGGGAAGCGTGAGCTTGGTGAAAGTGGGAGGAGAGAGATCAGACTGGTTGGAACAGAGAAACGGCCTGAAACAAGGAAGTGCACTGTCACCGTTACTTTTCATTGTGGCGATGGATTACATAATGACCCGAGTGGCACTAGTAATTGGGGAAGGAATGATGAAAGCAATGGTGTTTGCAGATGATTTGATGATTTGGGGAAACAAGGAGGAGGAGGTACAGGAACAGTTGGACGTGTGGGAAGGAATAATACAAGGATATGGGATGAAATTTAGCATAAATAAGAGTGAGATGGTGATCACAACAAGGAAGAAGGAAAGAACCACAACGGGAATAACAATTGGTGGAGAACAGCTGAAGAAAGTGGAGAGTTTCAAGTATCTGGGAAGCCTGATACAAGATAATGGAAGAAACGATAGAGAAATAAATGAGCGGGGTAGGCAGGCAGAAGCATTTCGGAGTAGTGTGAGAAGCATGTTATGGAGCAAGGATGTCCCTCAGAACAGCAAAAAGATCATATATCGGACGTACTATGTCCCTATCCTGACGTATGCCTCGGAGATCTGGGTTATGAAAGGAAGGGTGAAGAGCAAAACACAGGCCAGTGAGATGAGGTTCTTGAGAAGCAGTATTGGAGCTACAAAGATGGACTGAATAAGAAATGAGAGGACCAGAGAATTAATGAAGGAGGAACCATTACAGGATAGTATAGAGAAATCTAGACTTAGATGGTATGGACATGTAAAACGAATGGAGGAGAAGAGGATACTCACGAGGGTACACGAGACGAAGTGGGAAGGAAAGAGACCGAGAGGAAGACCGAGAGACAGGTGGCTGAAGGGGGTGGAAGAAAGCGCGAAGAAGAGAGGAGAAGACTGGACAAGGGTGGAGGCTGAGAGATGGTGGGAAGACAGAAGGCGTTGGAGAGTCTTGTGTTCCAAACAGACCCGGCCAGTGGCTGGAAACTGTGCAAGATGATGATGATGACAACCAGCAGTATTGTTATTACATACTCCAAGTTAGACTCACTCTAGAGGGTTTTAATTGACATCCCATGACTTCTTTTGAAACATTTGTATAATAAATTGCTGTGATTTTGTTAAATGATGTCTTGTATAATACATGTATTTTAAATGTTGATTGATGTATGCCTGTATTCTCAAAACTTATGCTGGTGCAAATATTGGCAGTCTAGTTGCTTCTTAGTGAATGATACGTGTTCGTGTTGGATCCTTGAAACTCTTATAGTCTTAAAGCTAAAATTTATCATACATTATTATTTGTCCTCAATTCTTATATCTATTACCGTCTTCTATAGAGGTACTGATCTCAGCGTTTGCCTTCGCTTCATGATTCTCTTAAAAGGATATAGATTATTATGTTACAGAATTTGAGGTTAGCCTATAACCACTTATGTGTATAATGTTCATCTCTACCAGCAGGATGTGATGGTCAGTATCAGCGAATATATCTCCACTTCAGCGGACCAGTGCAGTAAGAGTACATGGTGTGTTATTTTTGTAAAAGTATAAGCATAGAAATAAATTACTCCATCTTATCCCTAGGGTGTGGAAGAAGACATCCAGGAACGAGGAAGTGACGGAGGGGGAAATCACTTAAATGAGTAAGTGTTTAACACACAAAATACGCGATTAATCGCTTTAAATGTGCATAGCTGTAAGTTTTCGGTTTGTATATGATTTGTTTGCAATGTCAGATGTGTCTCTCATTGTTTGTGTCTTATGAAGTAGACACTGATATTAACTTTCTATTTAGCATCCCACACATTATTCATTCTCGTTCAGTCGGGGTATATTTAAGAAACGTGTGTCAGTCTGTTAATGGGAGCTATTTCTGTCTTGTGTAAATTTATCTGGAAGATACACACTCGACGCAGTGATAATAATGTGAATATGTCTTAGTGAGCAACTTCCTCACTGTGTCCTGAGCCCCATATGATTCTTCTGTAACCCGAAGCGAAAAGCATCACTCGAAGTTACTACTAGGAAAATACATTACAACTAAGTATAACCAGTGATAAATCCAAGGAAAGTTTTAGATATTTGCCAAGTATGAATATGATACAAATCGTTGATACTGCGTTTTTTCGTGGATATCACATTATTGCTTGTGAGAACACGGAATGATATCCCAGGGTTTAGTAAGCACCTTGAATTTTCCCAGTGGTGGTTATTGGGTATCTTGGTCAGATAGAACAGTACACATTGGGTAGGGATGTAGACATTGGGTAGGCAGGACTTTCAGAGAATTACACATTGGATAGACAAGTCTTGTAAAGACGTACGTGTTTGGTAGACAGGACTTCTAGAGTACCGGTAGTTGACACGACTTATGGGGGAAGTGCACAGTCTAGATGTTCAACTATTTAACATAAATCAATAGAGTGGATACGAAACCGAGACGCCAGGGGCTAATGCCGGAATTACTCTGCCAGTTTCCTTTACTATTTTAGCTTTCGTTACTACCCTTGTTTCTCGATTTCTTTTCTCTCTGTGACAGAGTTGCTGCGTCAACCTTGTGGTTCTAGCCTACTTATTTTTGCCCGAAAAAGTACTACTTCAATCTCTTTGCCATTCACGCAGGGTTTTTGGTTCCTCCGACAGGTTTTTTGCGCTGCAAATGACAAAAACACGGTCTTAAACACTGTGGTTGTTTCGAAGACGAGGGTTTTGCTTGGTTGACCGAACAGCAGCCTAGTATATCCTGCGTGATCCACTGTTTTCTACCTATTCTTTCTTTCCTACCAATGTTTTCTTCTGCGGATTTTGTTATTTCATTCTTCAAAAGTGCCCATTCCTCAGCAATTGTAGCTTGTTTAGGGTTTTTCATTAGTCCTTCCTCTATACTCGCCTTGAATCGTTTGTTCATGTCCTGCTCTTTGAGTCTGTCTATTGGCCACCGTCTTGGATTTTGACTTTTCTTCAGTTTCTTCGACTTAAGTTTGCATTTAATAACAACCAGTTTGTGGTAAGAGTTTATGTCAGCACCGGGATATGTTTTGCAATCCAAAATCTGGTTTCGAAATCTCTGCATGACCATAATGAAGTCGATTTGGTAACGCCCTGTATCTCCTGGTCTCATCCATGTGTATATTCTCCTATTGTGGTTATTGAATAAGGTGTTAGCTATGACCAACTCATGCTCGGTGCACAATTCCATCAACCCGCTTCCTCGATCATTCCTTTTACCTAATCCGAATTCTCCTACCCTTTTGCTTTCTCTTCCTTTTCCTACCTCAGCATTCCAATCTCCTATTACTATAACATTTTCATCACCCTTGGCATACTTCAAAACTTCACCTATTTCTTCGTGGACCTTTTCAACTGGTAGGCATAAAGACTTGTACCATTGTGGTGCACATAGTTTTTGTGTTGATTTTTGCTACAATAATCCGTTCACTATATTGGTCATAGTATTCCAACCGCATTCCCTGTTTCCTAGTCAATATGAGACCAACCCCTGCTTGGCCATTGTTTGATTTAGTGCTCATGATCCTATAGCCTCCTGACCAAAAGTCCTGATCTTCCTGCCAGCGCATTTCACTAATCCCAACCAAATCCAAACTCAACCTATCCACAGGCCCGACGAGAGGGGGGGACAGGCAGGGCTGGTGCCCCGGGGCCCGACCCTCCCAGGGGGGCCCGGCGTCCTAGGAGGATGTGCAAAGCACTTATTTTTCAGGACGCGAAGAGATATTTTCTCTTGCGAATCAAGCCCTTTCCTGATACGCTTTAATGTCTTGCAACATTCAACCCAAGTACTTGGTAGCTAGCAGGTCTAGTATCACAGGCGGCCAATGAACCATTGGCGCTCAGTTGGGATGGTCTGCACCAAATAGTACTGTAGATATAATTCAGTATTTGCTGACGCGTTAGTTTTACGGTTTGTTTCTGAAGGCCTCCACGTTATTGAATGAAGTTGACTGTAAAGCAGTAGTTTTCACAAATATTAATGAAGCGAACAAAATAGAAAATCAAAAAATGTGCGAATTGTGTACACTGAAGGGGAGGCTAGTGGTTGTTGTATAATAAGTGAGGTGTATTGGCAACATTGTTGTAACTATTTGTCTTTGAGAGAAGAAACATAGACCCTCTTAAAACCATCAACTGCTGGACGAAAAGCAGGGTATACACTGTGCTGTGCTATGCTATGGCCTCTGTGATATGATAAATCGCCTGTCGTATTCTTAGTTGCCGACTTGGAATGCGTTGGCCGTCGCGACTATTACTGTAATTATTAGGGTTAAGAGTAGGGTAGGTGTCCCTGGACTTGAAATAAGGTACTGCCCCGGCATTGGTCTGGAGGGAGTGTGAAACCACACTCAGGATAGCCGCTGTCAGCACCCGGATTCGAACCTCCGATCTGTAGACTTGCTGTAGGCAACGGTCATTGTTGAGCTACACCGCGGGGTCTAACTTGAAGATGTGAGAGTTTTTACTTCAATATCGGAGAGTCTTTTCTATAGCCACTAAATGTCAATGGTCACCAAATTTTTACTCCAAAATATCCCAATAATAATCACCCAAATGGCCTATCCTATAACTCAATAATTTGGACCTAATTTTTGCAAACTTTTCCGGAGGAGGGCCCCCGGACTCCACTATGAGCTTGGTGATATTCCATACCCAAAGATCCCCGGTGTGTCCACTCCCCCATAATCTTGGCTTAAATCCGCCCCCGATGGTCACCAGTCATAGATTGGATTGAGGATGTTTAGGAAAACCTGGCTCTAGTTTTGCTTACTGCAAAGCAATATCAAGAAATCCACTGACTGCCAATTACAAAATATAGTTCAAATTCACATTTTCTTCTTTTGTGAAATCAATCACTGGTCAGCTGCAATCTACTGATATCACATAATAACTTGAGTTTAGTATGAGTACTGTATACCTGTGGTTAATTATGTAAATATATTTTTCTTTGTTTAATGTACGAAGATGTGTGATCGCCGTTCAACCAAAACTCTTATCAGTGTTTAGGCTTCGACCAAAGGTCGTGACTCTTCAAGGGCAACACATTTTAAGAATGTCAACATAAAAACCCTATATGTAAAACGTATTTTAAAATACGTCTTGATTTTGTGTAAAAATCATGTTCCCATTATGAAAAGAGATTACGTCATGTGTCACAGAGGCCGTAGTACTGCACACTGTACAGTATACCCTTTCCACCTCTTTTAACATGCAGTTCAGTGAGATGAACTTCCTGTTGATTAATTTTTGGGTCTTATGGCGTTGGGATAGAATTGAAGAGGAAATGAATGTACGGGTTAAAACGATGAATCATGGAAAATAAGCAAAGAATCACCGACGGTGGAATTCTAACCCACCTGTTTCCGAGTTCACAGACAACAGCTTTTTTCAATGTGAGTATTTTCCCAAAGTTAAATACTGTGAAAGCGATGCAATTACTGGTCCGGTAAATGCAACTTTTTTCAAATTTGTGTACGACAAACGAGCATATTGATTTTATGAGTATCACTGAAGTTCTAAAATTATTGATATCAAAGAGGATCTGCAGAACTTTAACTCTGAACACTGTGCATGCTTACCTCATCGAGACTAAACAGTATAGTGAATTTAATGAAAATTATTACGGTACCTAGTTTACGATGGCTTTAATCTGATATTAATTTTTGTTAATTGAAAATAATGCATTAGTATGCGCTTGTCAGGTATAATGTTGTAAATTTTACATACCAGCATTAACTTATTTATATTGATAGTAATTCACGTTCTGCTTCTGATAATAAATATAGCCTGGATTTAGTGGAATATATCATTGATATATTATTATTTTATATGAATTTCAGACAATTCAATTGAAAGCCCGTTGGCTCCCCAACAAGTTCAATTTCAAGTAGTTCCAACTTTGGCTACCAGACGCCACTGTCACTGACACCCAGCGGGGAACGTTGGAACTTGATAGAGCGTTTCTAACCAAATAACTTACACATTTTGGCTACACACTACCAATTGTAGTGGTAGGTTCTTTTATATGCCGTAAATATATGACATGGGCCCGCCGGCTTTACTTCCCCTCCGAATAAAGGCATACTGAAGAATTTTTACGCTCTTAAAAACCGACGACATCGGCTGGATTTAAACCCACGATCTTGGGCATTGCGGATCAGCATGATATTATTATTATTATTGCTTGCTTGCTGGCTCTTTATGTTCCTGTAATTGATTTCGTGATGAACATTTAGTGCAAATAAAATATGTGCAAAATCAGTTTGTGCAAATTTGCAAGGATTTTACAGAATTTGGTTTTAGAGGGGGGGGGGGGGGCGGGAGATTCCAGCCCCAGGGCCCGTCGCCGCTCTCCACGGCCCTGCCTATCCATTTCCCTTTCTAAATTTTCTAACCACCCACTGCCTATCAGTCTTCTAACATTCCACGCTCCGATCCGTAGAATGTCAGATATCCTCTTTGTCACTTCTGTGATATTAACCAACTCTCGAGTAATCCCCACCCGGAGACCAGAACGGGGACTAGTTTACTAGAGAGCATCACATGCTATTATGCATAGAGGGGTACACGTGGATATTTATATAATAATAAAGTAATATCGACACTAGGAGTATTTTACCTTGTCTTCGGATGTACTCGGTGTCGTAAGTAGGATTTGTTTCTCACCGGATTCAAAATTAAATTGTGGGTGAGGACTCGAGTAAAATGAGGCATCATCAATAAAAGCGAAACCACGTTAACGAAAGTTAGAAACATGGTATTTACTTTTTTCTTGTTTGATTTCGATGGCATTTTATGCGTTGTAGGCTATTTAAACATATCAATGTGTAAAGCTTGAAAATGGGCAAATTTGTTTAAGGAAAGGAACATTTTATAAGTCATTATCTAGGATACATGGGCTATACAAAGACTTAGTTCATTGGATGTTGTTAAATTAAATATATATTACCTATGTGTCATAGAGATATAAATTATGTCATCCGTATATTGGTAACGTTGGAAGTTGTTTTGCTTTCTCATAAACATTTGATTTAAAGGTGTACATAGAGCTTAAGGCGCCAAAACAATTACGATTGTACAATTATAGCCGAGCCGCTCATAGATCGTGTTCAACAATTATAATTACGCATTTCCAAGAAACACACACATCATTATATTAGAAGCAAGGATTAAGGGTTAACATCACAGAAGTGACAAAGAGGAAATCTTACATTCTACGGATAGAAGCGTGGAATGTTAGAAGTCTGCTGGGAAGTGGAAGGTTAGAAAACTTAGAAGGAGAAATGGATAGGTTGAAGTTGGATTTGGTTGGGATTAATAAAATGCGCTGGCAGGAAGAACAGGCTGTTGGTCAGGAGACTATAGGGTCATTAGCACTAAATCAAACAACGGCCAAGCAGGGGTTGGTCTCATATTGAGTAGGAAACTTGGACAGCGGGTGGAATATTATGAGCAATATAGTGAACGGATTATTGTAGCAAAAATCAATACAAAACCTGCGTGCACCACAGTGTTACAAGTCTATATGCCTACTAGTCAAGCTGATGATGAAGATGTTGAAAAGGTCTACGAAGAAATAAATGAAATTCTTCGGTATATAAAGGGTGATGAAAATGTTATAGTAATGGGTGATTGGAATGTTGTGGAAGGAAAAGGAAGAGAAGGGAAGATAGTAGGAGATTTCGGATTAGGTGAAAGGAATGATCAAAGAAGCAGGCTGATGGATTTCTGCACCGAGCATGAGTTGATCATAGTTAGCACCTTATTCAACAACCACAATAGAATGGCATACACATGGATGAGACCAGGAGATACTGGGCGCTACCAAATAGACTACAATATGGTGAAGCAGAGGTTTCGAAACCTGATTTTGGATTGTAAAACATATCCCGGTGCTGACATAAACCCTGACCACAATCTGGTTGTTATGAAATGCAGATTAAAGTTGAAGAAACTGAAGAAAAGTCAAAAGACAAAAAGGTGGGCAATAGACGGACTGAAAGAGAAGGATGTAAACGAAAGATTCAAGAAGAGTATAAAGGAAGGACTTTTTTTTTTGTCGTTTGGTCTCCTCAGAGACCGAGTGCAGGTCTTTCTATTCGACGCCCGTTCGCGACCTGCGCGTCGGGATGAGATGGAATTGATGACGGTTAATGAAATTGGAGAAAGATGTGGAAGGAAGCGGCCGTGGCCTGTCAGAAGGTACCGTCCCAGCATTTGCCTGGTGTTGAAAATGGGGAACCACGGAAAACCATTTCAACTACGGCCGACGGTGAGGCTCGAACCCACGCGTCTACCGAGTCAGCAGAGAGCTTGGCCCCATGACCTAACACTGCGCTTTAGCGAGCGTAGCCACTACTGTCGGTGGAAAGACTAATGAAAAAAAAACTTCAATTGCAGACGAATAGAAACGTTTGAAGAATGAAATAACAAAATCTGTATAAGAAAACATTGGTAGGAAAGAAAGAATAGGTAGAAAACAGTGGATCACTCAGGATATACTAGAATTGATGGATGAAAGCCGGAAACACAAATGTTAATGGAATGCCGTATCGTAGATTATCGTAGCAGATTGTTGTATGGCTTGGCGGAGTGTAACAATGTTTCCCAAGTATTGTTGGTATATAATTTCAATACGTACGTCCTCGTACTTAATGGTTTCTGGTGTTGGAGATTATTCTATACAGTCTTCTACTTGCACGAATACGTCGCTGACTAATTTCAATTTCACAAAATGAATGTTCAATTTTGCAATAAAATGTTGCAAAATACATCGAAGAATTGTTGATATAATTTTCAATAAACTCGATCACTTTGAATACATTACTACTATAATATTGAATTCACACTATAACGTTCCTCCCCTCTCGTAATGCTTGCCGGAATAACACTCGCTATAGCGGTCAAATTCAATTTCTCGTGCACTCCGGACATTTCAGAGAGGAATAATCTCCACATTTTCCACTCATGCCGAACGTCTAGAAATTTTGCGCTCATGAATTCCCGCTCAAATTCATTAAACAACTTCTTTTGCAGAATTAGGACCTGAATTCTCAACTTTGAAAACATAGAAAAATGTGTTATAATTTTCTACATCGAACTTGGTATCTCTCTCTTGGATTCATCTTGTTAAACTAATTTCAAGAGTCATAGAAGTAATTAACCAACATAATATTCCAATTGGTCAATCGAGTCATGTGATTTTACTTTCCATTTCTCGCCTCGTGCTGCTTCGTGCCGTTCGAGAGAGAGCCGATCACACGTCATCCCCTCAATGCCTTTCTCTGCACTGCACGTGTGAGACTTTTTTCACTCGCCGCTCGGAAGAAACAGGTTTCTCCGCGACTCAAAACAAGAATCCCCCATTGCCGACAAACTACAAATAGATTGACGTGACACACGCCGCCTCTGGTTTGCTTTTAATAAAAATATACACTAACAAGTCTTCTCTCTCGTAACAAATTGTAGCAGCAATAATCATATCATGACGATGAGTTCGATTCTTGACGTCGAAACATCTTTAATAATGGTTCAATCTCCTTCAAATTATGGATATAGCTATAAATATGTCCACAGATGCCAAAAGTGACTTCGCAAAAAGAAAATATTGGGATCAGTACCCATATTGAGTTGCTACGCTGCATAGGAGTTGAAGTTCTAATCAGGTTATTTCACTTGGTGTGTAGTATTTATGAGACAGGTGGGGTACCCCCTGATTTCAAGAAGAATGTTATCATCCCTATACCAAAGAAAGTGGGAGCTTACAGATGTGAAGATTACCGTGCTATCAGCTTGATTACCCATCCTTCAATGAACCTGTCTAGAATAATTTACAAGGGGATGGAAAGCTAGATAGAAACAGAGTTGGGTGAAGACCAGTTTGGTTTCAGGAGAAAGGTAGGAACAAGGGAAGCTGTACTTAGGCTGATTTTGTAAGGTAGAATAAGGAGATATAAGGGAACGTTTATGGCATTTGTAGACTTAGAAAAGACTTTTGATAACGTAGATTGGACTAAATTGTTTGACATTTTGAAATCAATTGGAATATATTACAGGGATAGGAGGGTGATATACAATCTATACACAAACCAGACAGCAGTCATTCGAGCTGAAGGGCATGAGAGAGACGCTGGTATTCAGAAAGGTGTAAGGCAAGGCAGCAACTTATCACCCATACTTTCCAATCTCTACATTGAAAAAGCAATGAAGAAAATTTGGAGAAAAATTTAACGTGGGAGTGAAGATTCCAGGAGAAATATTTTCAACTCTGAGATTTGCCGATGACATAGTCATCTTGGCCGACACGCCTGAGGATTTGAATGATTTTTTGAATGGTATGGACTCCGTCTTGAGAAAAGAATTCATGATGAAAATTAATAAATATTAAAAAAAAATACTGGAATGCAGCCGAAATAAATCAGAAACCTTTATGGATATCAAATTGGCAGGTGAAAAGCTGAAGGAAGTAGGAGACTTTTGTTGCTTAGGAAGCAAAATAACCAGTGATGGACGAAGCAAAGAGGATATAAAAATTTGGTTGGCTCAGGCAAGGAAAGCATTTCTAAAAAAAGGAATCTGTTGACATCGAATATAGATTTAGGTATTAGGAAGTCATTTTTGAAAGCCTTTGTCTGGAGCGTGGCGCTCTATGGAAGTGAAACTTGGACTATTGGTGCAGCAGAAACGAGGAGAATTGAAGCATTGGAAATGTGGTGTTACAGGAGAATGATGAAGATCAGATGGGTAGATAGGGTTACAAACGAAGAGGTATTAAGACGAGTGGGAGAGGAGAGATGTTTCTGGCGACTGCTAATGAAGAGAAGAGATAGGTTAGTAGGACACATATTAAGACACCCTGGAATAGCATGCTTAGTTATGGAAGGAAGGGTCGAGGAAGAGAACTGTAGGGGTAGACGAAGTTTAGAATATGTTAAACAGATTGCCTCGGATGTAGGGTGTGTTAGCTATGTAGGGATGAAACGATTAGCTCTAGACAGGGAGGCATGGAGATCTGCATCAAATCAGTCAGAAGACTGAAGACTCAAACAACTACAACCCATATTGTTATGGTTGTTATTACCTAAACCTGAAGCACATTACGTGAGAATAAAATATACTCTGGTGCATTACATTTAGGCTTTTAACTCTACGTCTTCCAATAAGGGTGTAATAAAATTATATATTAATAGAATGTTTTACATACACAAGATACTATATACTCATCCCCGTGTTAGAATGCACCCGCGGTAAGTTCTGCCTGTCGTAGGAGGGGACTAATAGGCTCAACAAAATCGGCTGACATGACTGACTTTGATATTGAAGACCCCCTGTGGATGTTGAGGCCAGAGTTCGTCCACGGTATCCCCTAACTGTCGTTAAAGGTGACAAATTGAGGGGCCATTTCAAAGGTATATTTCGATTTCCGGTTCCAATTTTGGTTTGGCCCTTCGAAATAAACGTGCATGCTGTATGGGGAAGAGCCACCAACTTGGCCGTCTGGCCAGAAAGCCTGGACGGTATGCCCCATCCCAACAGGTGGGTGCGACATGTTCCCTTTCAGTTGTATCTGGCTCACAACCGAGATCCCTCCATGGCCGAATACTTGCGCCGAACAAATCACTGTTTAAGGCACTAGGACCTCAGGCAATACCTATTTTCAAGATGGTATTGCCTTTGCTGGGTACCGCCACAGTGATGGCGCTCTTTTGGAGTAGGTGGCATTTGGAGAGTATAACAGCATGACCCTTAAGCGGTCTAAAAACCATCAGACGGTGGTCTCCTTGAACAGCCATCTCTTGAGTGTCGGTGTATACACCTTGGGATGAAACATTTAATGCACGTTTCCCCGTTGACAAGTCACCTCGCTACCTGGTAGCTACCGGGGCAGACAGGAGTGATTTTTAACTGGTGTAATCCATAATGTTTTCCGAGGAAACCGAGGAGAAATTTGGAGTTCTCAACGGGATGTCCCGGCTCCGGAACGGGCATCCCTTGCTGCACACCATTGACCGTAGACAAGGTGAAGCGTTGCTGTAATGCACATAATTCGACGAAATTCCCGTTCAGGTCCCAATATATTAAACTCTGAATGAGGTCCGTCAAGGTATTTTGCACCGTGACCTCATGATAGTGATGCGGGATCTGGGGAAGAGAGGCGACAGCAAGATTGGGCGCATTACCCGAAAGATTGGAGAGGACGGCGTCGATACCGGCACTTGTATTCTCCATTTTGAGGGTGATGTTTTACCTACGTGGTGAAGGTCACATCGTACCACTGTGATGTTCGACCGTTCATCCCTTCACCTATGCACTGCTATCGATGCCTGATATTCGGGCATGATTCTGCCAGCTGCCCTGCCGTGTGTAGAGGGTGCGGCAAGGGGACACATGAGAGTCAGAGATGTACACCTCTCACGATTTGTTCTAACTGCCAAAGAAGCCATTCTCCACGATCGAAGCAGTTCCCTGAGTTCTGTAAAGAAGCTAAGATTCAAAATACAAGGACTTTTGATACTCTTTCATGTCAAGAGTTACCATGTTATGAATGTCCACAAGTTTCGGGTATTGTTTGCGACGCCCTCTATCACGTCTGTCGCTCCAGTTCCGAGTGTGGTGCCATCGATGTCCGTATTTCCAGCAGTTGTTAAGTCACCCCTCGCTGTACCAGCAATAACTTTCAGCCCGAAGAAGGTCTCACAACCTTCTTCGGCACCGAAAAGAAGGCGCTGTTATGCCAACTGAACTGGCGCAATCGGAGAAGAAGTCCTTTCTTTAATGCCCTCAACACAATCTGGGGCTCCGCTACCTCTAGCGGTAGAGTGAGACATTTTGAGAGTTTGATAAGGCGGCTGGACCAGTGTTTGTTGAACACAGGGGAACCTACGCACTTCTCTATTGCACACGGCACTTTTCTATTGTCAACATCACCTTGTGCAGTCGTGCGCTGGTTCCCTTGCTTCACTGGGGTGTGCACGACGACCTCTGTAAAAGTGACCATTTCCCAATTATTGTACTCTTCCGAACCAGAGAGACATCGAGGTGCAAAGTCGATGGCTTTTCCGTTGGGCTGATTGGCCAAAATTCACAGAACGTGCCGACGATAACTTTCAGAGTGTCGATGTTCTTGCCACTCACAAAACGAATGGAAATTTTTGGCGGTTGAGGAAACAACACCTTCCTCATTCGGCAATACCGCCGGCAGCTTGTCCCTTAGCGGACAGCCAAAATTGCACCAGCCATTAAACATCGTCGACGTGCTTTCAAATGCTATTGGAGGCAAAACACCATGGCCAACCTTATTACTATAAAGGGATGCGTGCTAGAGCCCGATATCTGATTCGGGAGAGTAAGAAAACAACGTGTGAAAAGTATGTGTCGTCCATGACGGATCTCAAGCTTGTCAGCATCTGTAGGCCCATTTATCTGTCAAATGGCCTATGTAAGCTGCTGGAGAGGTTGGTTAAAAACTGGTGAGGTTCTTAGAAGTGAGAGGCCTCTTGTCAGAGTGCCAGTGTGGATTACGCTCTCATATGTCCACCACTGACCATCTGGTGCTGCTTTAGAGAGCCATACAGGAGGCAATTCTCCGAATGGAGCACCTAGTTACGGTTTCCTTTGATCTTGATAAAGCGTATTATACCTCAAGGCGCTACATATCCATTCCACCCTTCACGAGTGGAGACTCCGTGGAAATCTACAAATCTCTATTGCGAATTTTATGTCCGTTCGGCTCGTTCGTGTAGGAATTGGTAGGAAATGATCGCAAATTTTCACCCGAGAAAATGGAGTTCCTCAGAGTTCTGTGCTGAGTGTTACCGTGTTTGTGGTTGCCAAAAGTGGCATTGTTGCCTTCGCCGGGCTCACGGTAGTTCCACCGCTGTATGTAGACGATTTGGCTCTACATTACAGCTCTGGATGTATGGCAAATTTCCTGGGGCTCTATTTTGACAGCAAATTCATGTGTCAGCACCATATAACGCGATTTTAACTGTATATTAAATGGTTCGACAGCTGGACTCACGACCAAGGTTTCGTATATCAGCAGCAAAGACCTCCTTCATCCATTTTTGTGATCTCCGAAGGCTAGATTTGACCCCTGAATCACATATCAGGGTTTCTGCGTTGCCGGTATGTTGACATCGCTTCCTGGGGCTCCATTTTGACAGCAAATTAACGTAGCAGCACCTTATACGATAACGTAAAGCCACGTGTATCAGGAAGCGGAACATGATCCTCTTCCTTAGTGGCATTACGTAGGAGTGCTGACAGTACTGTGCTGCTACGGTTTTACAAATCCTTCGTCCTGTACCGGCTAGAATACGGTTCATCAAGGCCGGCATCCTTCAAAATGCTGGACAGTGTCCGCCAAACTGGCGTTAGGTTGATTACCGGGTCTTTCCGGTTCCGCCCGATTCCCAGCCTACTCGCCGAATCGCGTGTTCCACCTATCAATTATAGACGCCAGTGCATGCTTTTGCAATATTCTGCCAACTTGCGTCAAATGCCGCAACATCCGAGCTATCAAGCTCTCTGCAGTACCCAATGCCACGTAAGGTACGCCTTGCGCCACCTGATCGGTGGGAATTAAACTTGATTCGTCGAGTAATTAGGAGTGTCTGTAGGCCCCTACATCAGCCGGTCACTTAGTGAGGTGCTTCCGTGACAAGTCCCGTGTCCGAAAATTCGGTTAGATCTACTCCGAGGTCCTAAGGTGGACAAAGATGCCTCCGTCTACCGGAGGCAGTCCCATAGCTTAGTTCACCAATTACCGGACGCATGCATTCTCTATAGGGATGGTTTGAAGCTGGACGAGTTGCTGGAATTGGCTTACGTTATTGATGACTTTATCTGTTTGCCTGAAGCCTGTAGTGGGTTTACTGCGGAGCTCGTTGCCATCTATGAAGCTCTGCAGTTTGCACACAGGATGCAAGAATCCACCTTCTGGTGTGTACCGACTCTTTAAGTTCGCTGCAGTGATTTTCTACATGTTTCCTGCAACATCCCTATTGTCAGAGAATCCATGACCTACTAGCCGTGTTGTGCTGCGTTGACACTCAAATTACCTTTCTGTGGCTTCCAAGCCAGATGCAAATTGCGGGAAATTAGTTAGCGGACCAAGCTGCATAAGATGCCCTATCACTCACCACCACCTCGGTCAATGGAGGTAGGCCTACCCGCTATAGATATATGCTCTCAGTTACGCCGACAAGTCATGGCAATCTACGCGAGTCAGAGGATAGCTGACTAAATACCCAATGAACTGAGAGCGATCCAGGGGAAGTATTCGCGTGTGGTGGAGCTCTTTCTGGTCGCGGAGGGAGTCCGTCTTTTTAGTTGGCTAAGGATAGGTCATGCAAGATCCTCCTACTCGTACCTAATGAGGAGGGAAGTCCCCACTTGGTACATGTGAAGGGCGCGTGGTCGCCTAGCGATCCAGCTGTTTGCCTCTGACCAAAGTTCGATGTGAGATTTTCGAAGTAAAATGCCATGTCCGTCGATATCGATTCCACGTAAAAAGAAGATCCCGTGGATCATGATCGCGCGATTTAAGGTAACGGTGAACTACAAGCTTCGTATTTACCGGTGTGAGCCGTATTCAGCGTTTCCCACATTTTAACCGAAAGTATGGATCCTGCCGACATACGAAGCAACCTTGGTTAGCCGATGACGTGGTGGATGCTGATCTGTTCATCCGCTTTATAAGTGAGAGTGGGTTAGGACCAGCAATCTAAATTTTCTATTGTACATTTAGCCAAAGACTTGTTCTTTTATGAATTTTGGATTTCTGTGTCTCCGTCATTTTTGTTCATTATTATAATTATTATTTTTGTTTTAATAATTTTCGATCGATTCATATTTAAGTGCCCTCATTTTCATTCTTAATTTCATTCTGAATTTTGTAATCTTCAATCTGTCTTAAGAGATGCAGATGACCTCGTAGTTCACCGTATTTCCACCCCTCAAAACCCCAATAACCAACACTTGTTTCAGAATAGTAAGTGCTTGCATTATAAATTACCCACATAAACAACCTATCTTTCACAGATCGGTGAACATCTTAACAAGAGTTAAACCTGAACAAAATGATAACGTGAAGAAAAAAATGTCATCTCATAGCGGGAAAATGCCAAACATATGCATAACTTGCGGAGCACACTTTAAAAGAAAATACTATTTGAAGGAACATATGATCATTCATAGTGGTGTAAGGCCACATTCCTGTGGTACATGCGGAGCCAACTTTACTCGAAAAGAACATTTGAAAACGCACATAATAAACCATAGTGGTTCTATGCCACATTCATGTCATACATGCGGAGCAAAGTTCACTCTAAAAGAAAACTTGAAGAGGCACATGATACTCCATAGTGGTCTAAGGCCACATTCCTGTGGTACATGCGGAACCAATTTTAGTCGAAGAGGGCATCTAATCTCGCACATGTTAATCCACAGAGGTTTAAAACAACATTCATTTGATACATGTGGTGCAAAGTTCACTGAAAAGGGTAATTTGAAGCAGCACATGGTAGTCCACAGTGGTCTAAAACAACATTCATGTGATACATGTGGAGTAATGTTCACTGCAAAGAGAAGCTTAAAGACCCACATGTTACTCCATAGTGGTCTGAAGCCACATTCCTGTAATTCATGCGGAGCCAACTTTACTCAAAAGATACATTTGAAAATACACATGATAACCCACAGTCGTCTAAAACATCATTCATGTGATACATGTGGATCAAAGTTCGCTCAGAAGGGCAGCCTGAAGAGGCACATGTCACTCCACAGTGGACGAAAGCCACATATTCCTCTGGTACATGCGGAAACAAGTATGCTCTAATATTCAATTTGAATGCGATCATCCGAAAGTATAGTGGTCTCAAACAAAATTCTTGTGATACATGAGCAGCAAACTTCACATACAAAAACGTGTTAATCCACAGTCGACTGAAGACACATTATTGTGATATTTGCGGAACATACTTCGCTGACTCGGGCAATCTGAAAAAACACCTATTAATCCACAGTGGACTTTAGCCACATTCCTGTCCTATATAAGGAGCACGTCTTCAGTATGGTGGCAATTTCATAAGACAAACTTCTTCATCAATAGCAATCTTCACGCGCGGAGGCAATATACCGCACATGTTAATCCATAATTGTCTGGAGCGAAATTCGTGTGGTACATGCTGAGTAAACGTTACTGAGATAGTGACTTTTACCAAACACACGATGATTCATAGCAATCGAAAGCCATATTCTTGAGGTCATAAGGAGAAAACTTCACTCTAAAAGGCAGTTTGAAAAGACACATGTTAGATCATAGTAGTCTTAAGTCCACATTCAGGTGATAGTCGTGAGAAACATTACTGATAGAGGCAGTTTGATAACACACATGTTAATCCATAGTGGTCTCATGCCACTTTCCTATGCTACTTGGGAAGCAACCTCTTCTTTGACAGGTCAATTAAAGCATTACATGATGATTCATACTGGTATGAAGTCTTATCCTTGTGCTACATTCGGAGCACAGTTCTCTAACAAAGGGTTCCTAGAGAAGCCGTTGATCATTAATAGTGGTCTAAAACCATACTTATGATACACGTGTGGAACATACTACTTTCGAAAAGGCAGTTTCAAAACACGCCAAATGATCCATAGTGGTTTATTTATTGATCCGAGTCCAAAACACATACTGTAAATTACACTAAATTTAATTTCCCCAGTTTTCAACTGTTAGAATAGCACAGTCAATAGCTTCTATCTATTCCTGCATAACACATGGCCTTGATAACATGCTGCAATACAGACGGTGTTCAGGGTCTTGTCTTTCACCACATTTACAGAGTTCTTCAGTACTGTAATCCCACTTCATTAAATTGGTTTTGCACCGACTCACACCAGTTCTAGGTCTGTTTAGCGTCTTCCAAGATTCGTATTGTAGATGGTAGCCTGCTTCCGGCTGCTTCTTCATTTCCCACGCTCCTCCTGGTGATTTTGTGTTCCAAAGTTCAATTGGGTTAACTTCAGCTCAGGAATTAATGGATATTGTTGTTTGGAGGAAGCTCTTTCTTGATTTGAGCCTAGGTGGATGGACATCATGTCCATACTTTGGATGTCTTGGATCTGATTCTTGGTTTTTCTTCTCTACTTCTGCCGCTACTAATCTTCTAACTTCTGGAGGTACTACTCCCGCTAACTTCTGCAGGTACTACTCCCGTGAGCGGAAAGTTCTTATCGACGGAAGTTGGGCGTAGACAGCCTGTCTCATGGAGGGCAAAATCTATTTGGATGGCATGAGCAGAGTTTCTCAAGACTGGGGCATCATATTCTACAGCAGAGGAACGCAGAGCAAGGGCAGTTGATCGCAGGACACTAGGCTGCGCTCACCAGCTGGTTTTTGTGAGCTTCCGAACGATCCAAAGTGGTATAATTCCGCATTCCTGAAACTTTTTAAAAAATGTGAAAACACGCATGGCTATCCATTGTGGTACATTCCTGTGGTTTATGCGGAGCAAACTTTACCTGCAAAGGTTATTTCCAGACCCACATGTTGAACAATAGTGACAAAAATCCACATTCTTGTACTACACACTGTACCCGTTATTAACATGAAAATGCACCCGTCGAAATCTGAAGAACAGTTGGATCGTAGAATCTTCAAGGTCCCCGGCTAGAGAAACCTGTAACATCTACCGACAAGTACTACATGTTGGGAACACCCTAATTCTAACTGTGTTATCGACTACTTGTGGAGAGTGAGAACCTTACGGTTCTCAGGGCGCAACGTGATAGAATACGGTTAGGCAAAACCTGACAGCGTTTTCCTACACACAATATTTCTGTAACTAGTATAAATCATGACGAATCCTTAGTATAAAAACAAATACGTAAATGAATGTATTTAACCTAAGACGAAAACAATTGAAAATATAAACAAACAGTCCTCAAAATAATTTAACGTTATTTAATAAATGTTGGTATGCCGAAATACAGTAGCTATCATGTTGGAGCTCTCAATGAAAAATAAAACTTAATTCTCGACACTCGTCAATGATACTTGTTACTATCAATCACTGCCTCTTGCAATTACAAAAAAACATTAGAAGTATCTGCTTTGGCGGAGTAACAAAAAATCCCTAAAGTATTTAAAAATAGACCAAACAACACGGTCTATTTCAAAATTATATTTTACTCCATACAGCATACTCCGATAAATAATTATTCCAACATCAATGTTATCCTACATATTTAAAGTATTCGCCAATCAGCTGTTTACTGAACCTATCGTTCATTATTTACGTATTTCACATATTTACAGTATTTATAATTATAATCCTAATAACGATTTGAATTAATAAACATGGTGAAATGGTTTACTTCAAAATAGTTTCAAACTTCCAAAATAACATAATATAATGAAGTGTTCTGCCACGTTTGTCGAATATAGATGGCGGTAGTAGATATACAAGAATATTGGAATGCAGTCGAAAGAAATCAGAAACCCCTATGGATGTCGAATTGGCAGGAGAACAGCTAAAGGAAGTCGGTGACTTCTGATATCTGGGAAGCAATATAACCAGTGATGGACGAAGCAAAGAGGATATAAAAAGAAGGTTAGCACAGACAAGGAAAGCATTTCTACATAAAAGGAATCTGTTGTCATCGAATATTGATTTAGGTAGTAGGAAGTCAGTTTTGAATGACTTTTTCTGGAGCGTGGCGCTCTATTGAAGTGAAACATTACGTGCAGCACAGAAAAAGAGAATTGAAGCTTTTGAAATGTGGTGTTACAGGAGAATAAAGTCGATCAGTTGGGTAGATAAGTTTACGAATGAAGAGGTATTAAGACGTGTGGGAGAGGAGAGATGTTTCTGGCAACTGCTAATGAAGAGTAGAGATAGATTGGTAGGACATATACTAATGCACCCAGGAATTGCAAACTTATAGATGGAAGTGACGAGGATGAGAACAGTGGGGTAGACCAAGGTTAGAATATATTAAACAGATTGCCTCGGATGTAGGGTGTGGTAGCTATGTAGAGATGGAACGATTAGCTCGGGACAAGGATGCATGGAGGGCTGCATCAAACCAGTCGAGAGACTGAAGACTCAAATAACAACAGTATATATACCATGATGTAGTGCATTCTCCTCCCAGATGACTCTTTCGATTCTTGTTCTGCCATTTGAACTGCTTCCTCGGGAAACGAACAGCATTCTGGCTCTGTTTTCGAACTGGATTTGCTCTCGTACTGGAATACTGCTTTCCTTCATCATGATCATCACCCTAGACAGTGTAGATCTCAAACATCCATTCTTGCTTCTTTAAATTTCCCTTTAATGTATGCGTGGTTTCGCTTCAGTCTCTCCATGATTTTGAGTAATGTTGTAGGTTACTCGAACATTCCCTTTATTTTATATGTCGTGTTCCTTCTGCATATTAATTCTTGCATCATACCTTCGTTGATGGAATTGATAATCCTTTCTCTCAACTTCGAATACTTTGACATGGTTGAAATAATTTTCAATATGAAGTTACAAGTGCAATAACTTTTCTGCAGGGACAATAATATTTGTAGATTTATCACGATGTTCAAGTTTGTTGCATGATAATGTTGATATGTTTATATGTTGCCAAATGTTGTAGTTATAACAAAATCTAGAATGTTTGACTCTGTTTTTGATCGACTTTCGTAATTTCTTCTGCGTAGAAATATACAAATAGAATAATATTAGTCTATATTAATGTCATGACTGAATTTCGCAACATTTGTTCACTTTCAATGTCTTAAACTTCACCATGAAATGTAGATTTATATTAGCAATTTCAATATTCATTTATCTTTCAAGTGCACATATAACTATAATATAACTTTGCACTATATTAAATTGAATTCAAGTCCGTTCTGTTCCTATATTTTACTGAATCTACAGACGCGTTCTCCGTTAAATTACGGAGTTCGGAAGACACCACTCTGAACTTGAACCAATATGTCATTCCGTCCTTCGTTCAACTATAGAAGGAGCCACCAATCTACTCGGACGTCTCCCTCCTCGGTTCCAACGTAACATCATTTTGCAATCCGCGGGAAGTAATTACTCTCGTTGTACTGCATATCAAATTATCAACATCAAAATACGGAAGTATTTCGATTTAAATACTGCATTTTCTGGCGTAAAACAATATCTACTCTTCATCCTAGATGTAATTATAATACTAAAACAATTACACCCTAAGATGTCCTTTCTCTGATTAGCTACATTAAGACACGTTGTTACTCTCTACCACTATACTTCTTTTTGGCGCGTGTCGTCAGGCGATTTTGTGCGTGATTGACACCGGCGCATGGCTTGGAGCGTGACAAACATCTCCCCCTTCCACTGTCTGAAATCTTTTTGTCAAACAGGCCTCGCTCACTCCCTTGGATCTGCAGATAGCTTTGCCTCGCCGCTCTGTCATGTGACTTCCTTCACTGACTAGTGTCAAAACTGGTTCTTGGTCAACTTCCAGCTCCCAATTTTTGCTTGTTAAATTAACATACAATATAAAATCTGGAAATCACAATATACAGATCGTTAATACGGTGTCGTTTTCCTCTCTAACTTAGTAAATAAAGTTTCACCAATGCTTATATTATATCCTGGCTCTTATAAAATCTTCTGACACAGGATTTTGCTCAGATTTCAGACTATTTTCTTATAATACCGCTTCAAATTCTTGGCATCAAATGTCCCCACTGTTTGATTATCGTATATGTTGACAATTTTGTATAATTTTTGTTAGGGCCTATATATATAAAGAAGAACTTAGTATATATTTTCTTAGGAACGTTAGCCTTCGCTGTTTTTTGTATCTAAACGTTCTATCCCTCTTTTTATAGTGCACTGAAGCAATTTCCTTGCATTCGTTTCAAGCGTCTATTTGCTGCTTTCTTCAGGCTCTCTCGGGCTGCGTCAATTCTCCTGCCTTGAAGGTTCAGTATCCTTAGGAATAAGTTCAAAAACATTATTACATGGTCCCTTTGGTCTCTAATCAGGGTGATATATCATCGGAATATCTGACGAACTCTCGTGGATTGTAGAATTCAAACAATCTTCGTTTAATGGCACATACTTCGATCACTTCTGATGATCTTTCGGACAATATATTCGACAAAATTTTGCGATCTCTGACATATTTCTTTCTGACGGAATTGACTCAGGGTATCTCACACCGGAGAAAAAATGCTTAATACCCAGTCTGTTCATCGCTTCTCGGAGTTCTGTAGACTTAAATTGGGTTCCATGCCAGATAAAAGCAACTCTGGATTTCCTGCATTGGGAATTGCTGGTTTCTCAATTCTGCTTAATACTTGCTTCGTGTTAGCTTTCAGCATAGGATTTAGCGTAGCATACTTTGTAGAAACATCGCCTGTAACTAAGTATTGGTTTCCCTTATAACCCTTTGGGAACGGATCAAATGTATCACAAGCGAAGAGTTCTTATGGTTTAGAAGGTATGATCGCTTTAGACTTTTCCCTCATCAACTCTGATGCAAATTTTCCCCTGTGGCATTCTTCAAGTGACCTTACAATAACAGCGACTGAAGTTCGCATGTTCTTCCATAGAAGCATTTCCTGAAGTTTGTTCGTGGTCTTATCGTAACCCCTATCGCCTACACTGCGATGTGTCTTCCGTACAAGTCGGTTTATCTAGTTGGGTGGGACTTCAATTCTTACATTCGTCTTTTACGCATAGGTGTACTTACAAACGACATCACCACTAAGAACATAGTGCACGGAACGTTTCCGCGCTTCCTTGTAATCAGGGTCTGTGTTATCCTTGTAACCCCTCAAAATCGATATATTAATCTTATTGAAGTGAGTCTCTTCTATTACACAGCTATCATCTTAAGCTTTTTCAGGGTTTCCTGGTCTTTCTGCTCCAATTGTACCGAATATTTTCAATAGGGTTCCTGGATAGTTCATCTGCTAACAAATTGTCCCTCCCTGGCCTGTGAACAATCGTAGCATTAAATTGCAGCGTAAAAAGAGCTCATCTCGTATGTCGATCTCTACACAAATCTGACATGAATATGAATTGTAGTGCTTTGTGGTCTGTTACAATTATAATCCGATGTCCGATAAAATTCTTTTTCCATCGCTCTAATGCCGTCACAAATGCCAAACCCTCAAGTTCAGCAGTAAAATAATTATGTTCGTGTTTCTTCACTTTTATACCACAAAAAGCGATAAAGTGCTTATTCCCCTCGTCGACCATCTGACGTAATACATCTCTAATTCCAATTCAAGATGCGTCAGATTCAGTATAGAAGGTACGATGAAATTCACATTATTTCTAAGCATTACTTTTGCTGTTTGGAAAGCCTCTTCTGTGGCACTACTACAACTCCATCTATTATTCTTTTTAAAATGATCACATAACAGAGCCATAGTATCGGAGTATCTAGGACATTGATTGCCTAAGAATTGACACATTCCTGCAAATTCTCGAAATTGCTTCACCCTAATAGGTGTGGAAAGCTTTACTGTGGCCTCTATCTTTTTTCTGATGGTGATGGGGATGTTAATCATTTTGATGAATTGTATGGCCTAAAAAGTTATCCTATCATGCATGAAGTGACATTCTTCAACATTCACTTTTGTATTATCTTCTCATAAGTTCAAAAATAACGTTCTTATGTGAATTACGTGTCCTTCCACTGTTGCAGGCGATATAATCTGATCATCGATATACCATAAAACGTTCTATTTTACTTCATCACTAAGCTTGTTGTCAAGGGCTCTGGTCAAAGCTGGACCGCTATTCACTACGCCAAAATGTACGCGGTTGAATATATAAGTGGTGTGATCAAACAGGAATCCTGTATACTGTTTACTGTCTTCAGTGAGTTCTATCTGATAGAATGAAGCAGGCCAAGAACACTGAAACATGCCTTTCCTTTAACATTTCTTAAAAGGTCACGAACCTTAGGTGGTCTATCCATTTAAGGCAGCTTTTTGTAGTAACTGCCCATTGCCTTTCTTAACAACCGTTATGGGATTGACGTAAGGAGGTGATTGCTATCTGATTATGCCGTCCTGTTCCATTTTCTTGTTAATCCCTCGTACTTCTACGTCATACTTCTCTGGTATAGGATACATATTCTTTTGATAAGTGGTTTCGTCTGTCAATTTAATTCTGAATCCAAAATCCTTAATTAAACCTGGCTTCTCATCGAAAATATATTTGAATTCACAAATCAAGCTTTCAAAATCCTCTTGAATTTCGTCGAATCCCTCGGCTTTAAGTTCATGAATCTCACTTTCTTCTTCGATTTCATTAATTACATTTTCGAAAATTTCTTCCCTCAAATCTTAATCTGGATTCCTCTCAATATCCTGTTTTTCTGAAGCTTCTATTTCAATATCTTCTTCGTTAAATCTAATTCTATTTTTATATCAATCACCACTCCTACTTTGGATATGAAATCTACTCCCAAAATTGCATCAAGTTTTATCTTGTGCACCACAATGAAGACGTGTTCATAGGCTCGATTGTTAAATTCAAAATAAAGCAAAACTTGAATTTTACACTTGACCGACTTATCCTGAAAAATTCCTCGTACTTAAACTGTCGCCGCTAGCAAAATTGCCATACAGTTCCTCTTAAGTATTCTCTGATAACTTTCTTCTGAAAGGATTGTAATAACAGCTCCAATATCCATAAGTGATTTACAACATTCCTGTTCCACTTGAATATTGATATTAGGCAATTCCGCTGTTCTTTTTTATTTTTTACTTTTTCTTCGTCATAAAGTAAATCTTCGTCAGTCAGCTGTTAAATTTTATTTATGGTCAGTGTATACGATGGTAATGATTTAGACATTTCTAGCTGCGTTTCGCATCGGCTGGTTTTTTTTTTGCACAGAGGCCACCTCTTAATTTTTCTCCTGCTGACTACTACTCAGTTTCGCATTAATATCCCCGTCATTCCTACTATCGACTGGTCCATGTTTTAGTCTTGTATTCTTCAAATACTCTTCACTTTCTCTGTGTCTGTCATTATTCTGCTCCCTTGTGAACACATCATCGTTTTAATTCTTGTACCTATTATAAACTTGATTATTTTTATTTTCACGGTTATTATAATTATTCCCACGATAACTATCGTTATGATGATAACCGGATCTTCGATTCATTTCCCCATTCCTGTAATTCTGCAGCTGATAAGTTCGTCCTTCCCGAAACCTTATATAACTCGGTTCATGTCTGAGATTTTTAAAATAATTATTTCTAATAATTCCGAATCCTCATTGTAAGAATTTTCGATCTGCTGAGTCTGGTCGATAACAATAGTGTAGACATCTCTATTTTCTTGCCTCACATTTCTTATTGCTGGGTTGGTTAAAGTACTTGTGTAATCTAGTCTACGTAGAAGTTCATCAATTTTAGACGAGTCATTTACTCCATATGAAATGTTGTACCACCTCTCGTCTGCAGGTAGTTGTCTGGAAATTGCTTCTATAAGCTCTCCGTGTGAAAAAAGGTGGTTGTAGAGATCGTCATTTTGCCAACTGAGGAGTGAATGAGTCAGCATATTTTGTGAGCTGTGAACTCGAGTACTTTTTTCAAATAAACCTCCGCTCTGAGATTTCGCTGTTCTTCAATGGACCAGAATCCTTTTATTACAGCTTCTGTAAAGTCCTTAAAGCCTATGAACGTATATCTGAACGCCCTAAACCACTGAAGAGGTGCTTCATACAAGAATCGTTCTACTAACTTTATCTCCCTCTCTCTGGATATTTGATTTTCCAAAAACTATTCTCTCAGATTTCGAACGAATTCTGTTGGCGTAATTCCATCTAAATTGTTAAATTTACTCGGTTTAGTTTCGAGATTAAGTATCGCAGTAACATTATGAGTTCGGTTCATAGGCAAACTCATCTTAAAATTTCCTATTTCTTTCTCTATTGCTGGTGTTCCATATTCATTTTGAGCTGATTGTCCTACTGGGGTTGAATTAATTCTTGTGTCTCTTAAATCGTCAATTCTTGCTATTCTTGCTTGGTGTAATTCTCTCTCTTCTTTACCTCTCTCGTCAAGATTCCGTAACATTTCTCTAGTATCCATCCTAGCTTCGTTCGTAAGATCGACCTTAATAGCCTCTAAGTTCTTGGGTCATCCTAAGTTTATGTTGTGTAACTTCTGACTAATTTCATCTAACTAGGAACTTTTCTTTCTGCATTCAAGTCTAACTTATCGTGATCTATCATAATCACTATAGCTTTATTCTTCTTTCCGATTTCTGTTCCAAATTCTGATAAGTTGTCAACCTGAGATATCTGTACACAATCAATTCTTTTACATACATTTCCCTTATAATAGTAACATGTCTATTTACTTCCATTACAGTAGTAGCTTATTTCTTTTCAATTTCAGTTTGCACGTCAAATACACATTAATTATTATTAGTTTTTATCCATTCCTGTTTTAACACATCGATATTACTATTGATAATAAATACCCTCTATATCTATTTCAGTGTCTTATTTTAACAAAGTGTTATGATCTTGAACCTGGGTTCAGAACAGATGTACATTGCCGTGTTATGTGTTCGTATTGTGTCATTACTAAACTGTAATTGTAGAGCATCTAGGTTTTCCCTATTCTCTTCCTTTGTTTGTTCTTATTCTTTCCTAATTTCGTCTTGGAAATTATTGTTGCTAGTTTCTAACTCATCTAACTCACTCTGTATTTTTGTTTCAGTATGCTGTACAATATCTAACTTGTCTTGTTCATGGTGTGTGTTGGTTTCCACAATACATAATCTTTATTGTGCATCTGAAGAAAATTCTCAATTTTAATAACTCTTCCTTTAAGTGTGTGGCTTCACCTAGCATTTTGGTAGTATCGCCTTGTATGTTTACTTACACTTTCCTTAACTTGTGTTGAACTATTTCGCAATCGTGTGACGGTTTGTATAATAATAATTAATATTATTGCCATTGGGTGATATACTTGGGTAAACATTATTATCATTAACCTTTGTGGTACTACTCTGCAAACTTTTAACATTGTATTTTACAGAAGTAACGCGGGGTTGTATTTCCTTATGAGAATCCTGCATTTGGTTACCGTGAACATCCTCCACGGGCATCGTCCATATTATAATTACACAATGAAAAAACAGGAACACTGCATATAGTAGCATGAGAATACTTTGGAGTTACCAATTTCTACAATGGATGTGAACTGTCGTTCTAACATTTATTTCGTATCTATCTTTAACATAACCCTACACTACCTCATAATTTTAGCTTCAAATATCAGTCTACCTGGTTGCGTCGAGACTCATAATAATTATTCTAATTATCGTTAAAACACATGACTTTTCTCTAACAAGTTACATTTGATTTAATTTGACTTCATAAAGTCATCAACCGGTTTTACAAAACAAACAGACTTAGATCATAAGTTATATTTCTGCCTTATAACTCATTTTTATCTTCCTCAGGTTTATTCTCAGATACCGACACATACTATATGATGGGAACACCCTAATTTCGACCGTGTTATGGACTACTCTACTGGTAATTAATTAGGGAGAATGAGAAACTTAAGGTTCTCAGGGCGCAATGCGATAGAAAAGGGGTAGCCAAAACCTGACACCGTTATTCAGAACACAATCTTGCTATAACCCGTCTTTCTAACCAACATCTTGCTCAAATATATCGGTGCCAATAGCTGTCTAATCGACACTTTCGATAACCCTATAATAAGTCGTTTATCGCCCCCACAAGTTGGGCAGTCATTTTAACTAACTACCCGTCATAATCATGAAAAGGCACTCGTCGAAATCCGAAAAACAGCTGGATCGCAGAATCTTCAAGGTCCCTGGCTAGAAAAAACTTGTAAATTCTACCGACACATACTATATGATGGGAACACCCTTATTTCGACTGTGTTATGGACTACTCTACTGGTAATTACTTAGGGAGAATGAGAAACTTAAGGTTCTCAGGGCGCAATGCGATGGAAAAGGGGTAGCCAAAACCTGACACCGTTATTCAGAACACAATCTTGCTATAACTAATATAAATCACGACGAATCCTAACTATAAAAAGAATACGTAAATTAATTTATTTAATCTGAGACGAATACAATTAAGATTAAAAACAAACACTCCTGAAAATAAATAAAAGTCATTTAATAAATGCTGGTATGCCAAAATACCGTAGCCGTGATGGCTATCTAAGAAAAATAAAAATAAATTCTCATTATTCGTCAAAGGTACTTGTTAGAGCAGACGCAAGAAAAGCTTGCCGAAACTCAACGATGCGCAGATACCAATATCTCAATCGGCGTATTTTAATGCTCATTGTGGGGCTCCTGTAATGCTGATTACCGGGCTCACTGCTCACTCAACTCTTCAAGAACGCAGCTCGCTCCGAGACGGTCTACAGCTGAGATCTCACTTGAACCCCAGTCACAGTCAGCCTGCCAAGCCTGGTCAGACGATCCGTTGAGAACTGCTGCTAGCCAGCTACTGCCGGGAAGTGGGAGGGGCGTTGTATGCCACTACCGAACACTCACGAACACCCGAACGTGGCCGAAGATCTGCGCATCATTTTTCGGCAAGCTTTTCTTGCGTCTGCTCTACTCTCAAACATTGCTTCTGGCAATTAATTAAACAATCACCAGCAGTAACAGCTATGTCGGCGTTAAAGAAAAAAGAAAAAAAAAAGATATCACTAAAATTATTAAAAATAAATGAAACTACGGTCTATTTAACTATCTATGCGTGGGTTATGTTATAGTTTACCTTTTCATATTTTCAATTATCTTTCCGCTTTACAGGTTGTTGAACACAATTTGCAAAAGTATTAAACAAGCAACTTCCGTTTTCCCGTTGCTACATGGACTACTTAAACACGATTCATTTACAAGATGCTTGTACAATGGAGTAAGTCTTTTGCCCAATCAGGGTCATCAGTTCAGGCTTCCAAGTTGGAATTGTAGATTGTCAGGAACTTTTTTTATTGTTACAGGTCCCTTGTTTGGAAATAATTTCAAATACGATGGGCCCATGATTCGAATTTTTGTACATAGTTAAATTCTTTAAGTATTTTATGTCCATTTGTTTTAATCATTAAGACGATGTAAAAAGTAACAAATTTTTATTGAGAGGTCAAACCATAGACTGTTTTATGAGAATTATTAGTGTGTTTGACTGAAGAAAGCTCATAGAGCCGAAACATGTATCAAAGTGTATAGGGACATCAAGGGATATAAAAAAAATTGAATTGTAAAGTGGATATTTGTGTAATATATCTATACAATATACTATACGCTCATATGTAGATGGTCAAAAATATTGACAAATGGCTAATCAAATTCACAAATCTCTACCATCACAAATGTTGAAATTATACACTTCATAAGCAATCTATTGGCAAGATATTATTTCAGCGCAGTGAATTCATTGTGTTTTATATTTCTACATTACTGGTGACGTATTGAAATATTAAATTGTTCCATCATTACTACTGGATTCCAGCAACATGTTTCATAGTCTTCCCAACTGTTGCTACCGTACTGAACCAATACATTTTATGTATCATTAACATTTGTAGACCACAGTGAGGCGTGTGTTCATTATCATAAATTGTCTCGTCTTGATGAAAATCCACAACCTGCTTCCAGTCGACCGACCGGGTCGGAATGGAATGGATGAAGCCCCCATCCAGCGGCGAGGACATGAACTTTGCCGGCTGTCGGAGCCTGTCGCACTCCCCTGGGGCAATGATTAAATGAATGACAGATGAAATGAAATGATAGTGGAGAGTGTTGCTGGAATGAAATGTGACTGGGAAATCTGGAGTACCCGGGGAAAACCTGTCTGCCTCCGCTTTGTCCAGCACAACTCTCACATGGAGTGACCGGGATTTGAACCACGGACCCAACGGTGAGAGGCCGGCGTGCTGCCGCCTAAGCCACGGAGGCTTCTCGTCTTGATAGAGTTCCTAATTTATGTGACATTTTACATCATTTTGTGTTAGTTTAGGTGTTCAATTCTTGGATGTATCTTTACGGTGCACCATATAAAAGTAAGTGATAAGGGACGTTTAGTGTTACGCTAAACAATTATCTTATGTCGTATTCATTCACATTGGCTGATGAAGGGGCCATAATTAATAATTAGGTCTCGAAACATGTCTTACCAATGACCTCACAGTGTTCATATTTATAAACAGTATTGATCAGACGGAACTTTTAACCTGTTTATTACTCAAAATCTACCTTGCCACTTGTTTTGAACATGGAGTCCTGTATCATTCTCCAAGCAGTTGTGCTCTTCCTCTGTATTGTTTGTTTCTTCATTGGTATGGTTTGTGACGATGTCAAGGTTCCATTTGTGGGTGTCGTCGTTCTTCCACTCCTCTCCGTAGACATGTTACAGAAGCATGTCAATATCTTTCTTGTTTGTCAGATATAGGTTGTGAGTAATATCAAAGTGTTCTAGTACGACTGTGACAGATTTTCTATCTGCAGACTAACCTTACTTCTGAAGGATTTGCCATATTTCTGTCTCAGACTCAATGATAAATTTCAGAAAGACTTCATCTTGCATTTTTTTCTTTTGCATGATCACTTAACTTTTTATAAGAATTATTTTGCAATCTGAAAGACCCCCTAGATGCCAGAAGCAGTCTTGTTTTTCCGATGAAAGGCCATTGGTTTCATGGAGTTTCCGGTCTTTCCCAAGCAGTTTAAGACTCCCGCTGCTTTTTAAACATCAATGTAATGGGATTTATAGGGAGCGTGATGGCGCAGTGGCTTATCTGCACGTCTCTTATCTGGACTGCCGCAATCGGCTTTATGAATAATGGTTGGTTGATTGATCAGTGGCTTATCAGCCTGACCAAACACCCGACCAGCATGTTAAAAGCTGTGGCCTTGTACGGGAAACTTTATGTGAAACGTGTTTACTATAGGATTTGTTTTCTACAAAAAAAAATCATAAGCGTACGCAAAATAACATTTGTAATGAGCGGTACATCCATTTAAAGGTATTTCTTCAAGAATGCGATGTATAAATTACGCAAGAGTCGTGATAAGTACAATGTGAAGATTTATGCCACATAATGGAGAAAGTGATGCTTATATTTTGGAGGGAGGCTTAGGTAAAGATAAGATTGTTGTGAAAACAGCTCATTATTTCAATTAAATTGATAACCGATGTATATTAAAGTGTACTAGAAAGTAAATTTAATTTGCAAGAATTAATCTTATCGATATTATTGATTGATTATTGTGCTGCATTTTATTTTGTGATTGAAACATTTTTTAAGTCTTTTCGTAATTTTATTGCATGATTGAATTTCTCTAATGAAAACTGAACGCAATTTGGTGATGGGTTGTAAACGTGAGATATTTTTTAAGTTTGATTGTGAGCAATAAATTATAGTATGCTTTCAAAAAACTCCCTATGTATATCCTAATGAATGACACTTATCACTTTAAAGAATTAATTGCATTAATTGCATTAATCGTGTGTTTATGACGTATTTGCAAAAGTTGCACTTCGCCTGAAATCGGGAGTGCGCCCGACGGAGGGAAAAAACACCCCATTCAATAAAAGTAGGGCACTATGAAGAAACACTTATTATTGAGCAGTAGGATAAATATAGCGGTTCTGGGGCTGGGGCTAATGGACAAGATGGCCGCCGCGTGCAACCCCGTATGTTATTCTTATGGAGGAGACAGTTAGAGCTGGCACAGGGACTAATGGGCAAGATGGCCGCCACGCCCTGAGACCGTCAATGACGTCACAGTGACAGGTTGGCCGTGTAGTTGCCAAATTGAATATTTATTATTATTATTAGGTAATTTTTAATTGATCATGTAAGCCTCCGTGGCTTAGGCGGCAGCATGCTGGCCTCTCACCGCTGGGTCCGTGGTTCAAATTCCGGTCACTCCATGTGAGATCTGTGCTGGACAAAACGGAGGCAGACAGGTTTTTCTCCGGGTACTCCGGTTTTCCCTGTCAACATTTCATTCCAGCAACACTCTCCACTATCTTTTCGTTTCATTTGTCATTCATTTAATCATTGCCCCAGAGGAGTGCGTCAGGCCTCGGCAGCCGGCACAGTTCATATCCTCGCCGCTAGATAGGGGCTTCATTCATTCCATTCCTGACCCGGTCGGAGACTGGAAGCAGGCTGTGGATTTTCATTTTCAATTGATCATGTATAATCAAGACCAGCCTTATATTATCCACCTCGTGGTAAAGCGGCTAGTAGTCTGAAATGATATCGCGGTGACCCGGGTTCGATTCCTGGCTCTGCCAAGGAATTTAATTTCTGGTCTCACGAGTGGAACGGGGTACCCTTAGTCTTGTGAGGCAAAAGTGAGAAAATGCGGGTTTAATTCATACCTCTGCCATTCAGCCTAACCCAACTTCATTTAACCCGCCATCGGTATCGTTGTTAGTTTGCTCCTAACAAAAACATTCCTTATTAAGAAAAGTTTTTTGTTTTAAGACTCAACCTTTTCAAACTCCATGTATTCGCAAATGAGTATATGTGTAACATGTTTTGCTTTGTTATGCGATGATTCACGCACACGTGTCACATGTGGGAAGGTGGTAAGTCAGTGTCACAGGCAGTGTTAGGTGGCTTCTAGCCTCGATACCTTTGGCGTTACATTTTTTGCACGTTCCGTGCTGGTGTAATATTTTTTGAGAGGTGTCAAAGAGAAGTTTTAAAGGCTGATAGGCTTAGTGAATCTGTTCTTTTGAGTTGGATTGAAGAAGAGGACGACTTATTTACAGATGTTGACGATCAAGACTGTGCTTCTGAATGTCTAAGTGATGCTCCTAGAGAACATTCCATGCTTCAAACTGATACTGAGCAATCCAACGATTCGGATAGTTTTTTTAGCATATGGCTTTTAGTGCCGGAAGTGTTTGATTCGCCGGAGTTAGTAGCTGCTTCTAGCGGACGCCCATGGGGTGAGGTACAGGTACCGTCGCGTGTGGAGTGTTGTCTGGGGAAGGAAAGTGTGAATGTAAGGACTAGGATTTGGAAGGTATCGGATGTGGCCTATAGTTAGGGACCAACCCCGGCATTTGCCTGGAAGTAAGATGGGAAACCACAGAGAAACATCTTCAAGGTTGCCGGCGGGAGGATTCGAACCTCCTCGCCTCCCTGATGTGAGCGACTGCCTGTAGCTACGCCGTAACAACCACGGCTATCTCACCCGGTATTCAGATAATGAAATTAGTGAATAGGACAATGATAGAAAATATTGTTGTTTACAGATCATGATCACACTTGTTGTTTAGCAATGTAATGCCAAGGTTTTCTTGTTCCTTTCCATAATATTTTGTAATGTTTATGTAGATGTATGTGTATATATAGGGGTAGTCTAATAAAACAATATTATAATGACCTTCTAAAAGAACGAAAATAATGTAGGAGTCAAAAGTGTTGTAGTTAATATTAGGTAATAAACTATTGTGGATATATACAAATATGTAAGTATATACTTACCCAGATATATTAATACATAACCAAAGACTAGTATCATTTATTCTAAATGCCAAGAGGAGCACTTATAAGCACTAAATCATATACCAAGCTGATGTTAGGGAGCGCCTATATACGATACCTCTCGCGTAAGTGAGGACTACGCTACCGATGGCGAGTTAACCTCACCTAACCTAACCTCCCCTCACCTAACCTAACCTAACCTAACTTCACATAACCTAACCTAACTTCAAAGTGAGAGCAAATATGGGAGCAAATGTGAGAGCACACATAATAAAATAAGTTATAACCTAACCTAACCTAACTTCACCTTACCTAACCTATCGTAGGAAGGAAGGAAGATTGTAGTTTTACGTGACCGTGAATCTTGTGATTATAAGCCACGGGACCTCCTTTTTACGTGGAATCCGAACCACAGGACATGGCATTTCACTTCGAAAATCTCACATGCATTGGCCGGGAATCGAACCCGGACCGCCTTGGTGAGAGGCATACAGCTAGACCGCTGAGCCACCACGCCCCCCCTAACCTATCGTAACCTAACCTAACTTCAAAGTCAGAGCAAATGTGAGAGCACACATAATAAACTAAGTTATAAACTTACCTAACCTAACCTAACTTAACGTAACCTCACCTAACCTAACTTAAAAGTGCGAGCAAAAAAAAGTGTGAGCAAAAAAGTGAGAGCAAATGTGAGAGCACAAATAGTAAACTTAGTTATAACCTAACCACACCTCACCTAACCTAACCTAACTTCACCTAACCTAACGTAACCTAACTTCAAAGTGGGAGCAAAAAGTAAGAGCAAAAAGTGTGAGCAAAAAGTTAGAGCAAAAAGCTGGAGCAAAAGAATGGGAGCAAAAAGTAGGAGCAAAAAAGTGGGAGCAAAAAGGAGGGGAGCAAGAAAGTGAGAGCAAATGGGAGAGCACAAATAATAAACTTAGTTATAACCTAACCTAACCCACAGAAACCTCATTTAACCCTTAATCGGGCGCATGGCGGTCTAAACGACCGAAGTCTTAAAATTTTTGTCAGGCAATCCGTTAGAAAGTTAGCGATGCCCCCACCCCTCCAGACTATCTCGGCCAAGGGATTATCTAGCCATCTGATAGTTTGGCCCGTCTCTAGTCAGGCTGTAAAAACTGAAATACTGTGCTTTACAGTAATTTGACTGTTCAAGATGGATATGTCTCAATATATTACTGAGTGTTGGGTTGTGGTGGGGGTGGGGGGTGGGGAGGTGAGGGGCGGGGGCGGTAATGACATGATTATTCTTCCATTTTACTAACCGAGAGAAAATAAATAGAAAGGAACTTTGGTGTTCAGAGCTTTCCAGATTTCTTCTCAAAACAACTCGTCTTACAACGGCATAAATCATTATGAGGCCAATGAGTACAGAAAAATATTATCTAAATAAGTATACACTTATATACAACAAAATTAATCCTCAACATTTTTATTAGAACCCAAGATCGTTCAGTGAAGGAATAAAAATTTAGAAAGCGGTCGAAATGACCGATGCGCCCGAGAGTGTTCGTCAGATGAGCGCGCCCGGTTGAGGGCTAAAGATTTTATATTTTACATTTTAACATTTTACATTTTAACATTTTAGGTTTTTGATTTTTCATTTTACATTATTTAGATTTTACATTTTACGTATTTGATTTTTTGTATTTTAGATTTTAGTTTTTTTAGATTTTACATTTTAAATTTATGATTTTTTGATATTAGATTTTGCATTTTACATTTTCCGAAAAGAGTAAACTACAAGGTCACATACCTAACCTCACCAAACCTAACTTTACCAAACCTAACTTAAGCTAATCCAAAGGCTAATAGCACATACACAAAGTATATAAGGGCAAATGCAACTATCCTTATGCTAGTCTTATAGGCTACTGTAAAACATGATCACTACCCCAACCGGGTAATTTTTTTCATTTTGTTGTTTACACATTTATCAATTTTCCAATTTCCCATTTTCATTTTTTTAAATATCAGTTTTAAGTTTTTCAATTTCATAATATGGAAACATGGATTTTCCAATTTGTTGTTTACACATTTGTCAATTTATCAAATTTCCATTTACCGTTTTTAAAATGTCAGTTTAATTTTTTTTCTATTTTGTCAATATGGAAACATGGATTTTTCAATTTGTGTTTTACATGTTCATTTTGCATTAGGAGTGGAGCGAGGTGGGTAGTAATTAAAAATTTTCATCAGTGTCCATAGAATATGTTTTTATTTTAAATACATGTACACTATTTACACTTAATACATTTATATATATATACTTTTTTGTTATAAATTGTACAGTTTTTATTGTTTTCTATTTTATTTATTTTTGATTATGAATACCATTTTCTATTTTTGTTTATTTTTATTTTTGTAGTGCTATTGTTTTATTTCCTAAATTGTTTTGTTTTATGTATTTGCTAGTTGCAGGCAGAGGATTTTGATATTCATAACTTAACTCTTTAAGCATGGTTAATGATTGAGTAATGACCATAGGCATGTGTACCTATACTATCAGCATCAATCACTCTTTTATCATCACCAGGACACAAAGTAATTTTGTTTAGTCTTATAGATGATATGTCATGTTGTTTAGAAGCGATAATGTTCATTGGTACTCTTTTTACATTGTTTTTCATGACACAACCCTTATAATCTTGAAAGCTTATAAAAATTTTGACAACACTTCTGTTAATACCTTTAATCCTTTTGATTTCTTTACCATTTATGTCTAAAGCGTACATTTTAGCTCTAAGTCCAACAAATGCTTTTATAATTTGTCCACAAGCCTCGTTTTTAAATTTCCCCAACGTTTTCTTGTTTGATGTAGAGTAACATATGTGATTATTAGGATAATCCGATGTGTCCAGGTGTTTTAGGAAATCCAACTTGTCTTGATATTGTACCCATGTGAGTAATCTCGATGGAAAATATGCTTCTGCCTCCAGCTAGCGTCAGGGCTCGAGCGTGTACCGTCCTCCCACTGAGCAGTCGCATACTTTGGATTTGAAGCTAAAAGGTATCAACTCTACAATGATAAGGCACAACTCTATTCTAAAACTTTAATTCAGTAAATAAAATCATGGCTTTTAAACAAATAAACAATCCCCATAACCATAAAACAAAGCAAACACAAATTTACTTTCCACAATCCACCAATAGGAATATAATATAATCATAATAAAAATCATATCATACCACAAACCTTTACCCTTATGTGAACTTCACGAAGATATTCTAGTGCGCTGATGCACTTACAACTTCAGAAACAAACTGTACATTGACTCTACTGTCATACAATGTGACTTCTTTAATATCACAAAATTATTGATTCATTAAACCTTCTTAATTTGACAATTATGTGTACCGTGTGTGTTTTGATCTTTCTTTTCCCACCAAATGCTTTACATGCATTAGCCTATTCTGGTGTTGCACAGCAAACTACGTGCAACTCCATAATTATGTAAGCTACCCCTACTTCACTATTTATATAGTTCCACTGCATGCCGTTTTGTGATTTCATATTAAAAATGTTATGTTATTGCTGTGTCGGATGGTATAATCAGACTACCTTGGGCGCGTAGCCTTTGGAATCCAATAACCAACTTCAGAAAAAGTTGTCAGTGACAGTGCAAATGTAACGTCTAACCATTCGTTAGATAGCTAAAATTATGAACCATCAGGGTGATATATAATTATCAATGTGTTCTTAAACCACATTGCTTCATTACTCAACATGACAATATTTTATTTCCAGTCATTAACAGGGTCTAAAATCTGTTCTTGTCAACTTGCCTTCACGGTTCGCTTTGACCGTCTCCAGACCCTCTCCCCGAGCGGTCTGCACACAATAGAAGTGGGATGGGTTTCCACCCTACCTCGACCCTCGCTTTTATGTTTGAAGGCTTACTTCCAAAGCATTGTAAGATTTTACAAGACAATACTGTGCTCCCAATGGCACTCATATCTCAATGGATTTTAACTGAATATTATGCACACAGGTAGTGAATGAGCTTTATATTTATTCCTACTCCGAGGATACTAATTACTGGCACCAAACTCGGCCCATTTCAACATGAAGGTACGAGGTTCGTAAAACATTGGTCTAGTAGGCAACCGGTGTCTTAAATAAAATATGCGGTCAGTCCACGCTGCCGACATTGAGGTTCGCTTCAACAAGCCGAATCACTCAACAATAAGTTCTCGGGGATCCATAAAGTGTCGAGGTGTCCAATGTTTTCCTCGCACCTATCGTGGGATTCCAATCCGGAACATTTCATCCATCATCAGAGTTAGGGTCCATCACTAAAACTCTGGCACAAAGTATATCTCCGCTTACGCCCCCGGCGTAGGAGATTTCATACGTAGAATAGACCACCTGGCTCCTTACCTAATGTTACGACCTACGTCCTATAATAGTAAGAGAAATCTATCAATTACTCTATAAGCTACTCACATAAGCTGCAAATTCAATTCACTAAAAGCTCTTCCATTCCTTGCATAATTATCTTCCCATTAATACAATATATTCTGATATCAAACTCTTTCTTTAATCCCGTAATGTAATCTTACTGTATAATCTTACTGCTTGGATCGATAAGTCTTGCAATTAGCGTAATTATTACTTGTCTACAACATTTACCTGATGCGTTCATTAATACCTTTGATATTCATAATTGTTATTATTATTCTCACTGACATAAATAACCAAAATCATTCCTCAGTATTATTATTATTATTCTCACTGACATACATTACCAAATCCTTCCTCATGATTATTATTATTATTCTGACATACATTACCAAATCCGACACAACTAAACATCTCAAACTCGAACAACTGTGCTCGTAGCATTTACACAACTGATTGCCATTTTAATTAATAGTGGTAATGATTAATCCACTTGTTGATGCAAATTAACATCTCAACTCTATAAAAATCAATACAATAATGATTAAACCTGGAGGGTCTACCTCCTAATCTGATTCTTACTGGCATCTTTAATGAAATCACGTCACATGCAGTGGCTTATATTCTCTAATTAACCATAATTTGTGGGGTACTCACATATCTCTATAGGCTCCTCATGGTGGCTTGAACCAATCATATCCTTCCAAGTCGCCTGCCATGTGCAGGTTTAACGCGACATATTTATCTTGAATACACACATTTTATGACACATAACTTCCGTTAACCGCACGGCACTTTGCATTTCTATAAGGAAGCTATTGCTCCCAAACATGTGACACATTATAACACTTATAAAATCACTACTTTAAAAGATATTTTACATATGCTTTACACATAACACACGTCACTTTATACATTTTTCATTGCTTGAAATTCCCTAGCAAAGGTATCAAAATTGCAGGTGTCGACGGCATCTCCCGTGCTCCTACCAACTCCTGATTGAAAGTCTGGTTTACCTGCCCTCGGAATTCACCAACAGTTTTTATCCATACTCCTACGGTAAGCTTCCTGCGTCGCATAGATATGCTAACTTCCGTCCTGAGCGTGATTTTTTTTGGCATCCTTAAGACATTACCAAATACTTCGTAAAGTTTCTCCCAGCGCATTCAAGCTTAATTAGACATGAATGATTAGTCGCATTTGATACATTGCGCTTAACACTGTCCATAACTTTACACAAATTATTATTATTATTATTTACAATAGTTCTGCCACTCATCTTACACGGTGCTTCCTAAGTGAACACGCCATCGTTCGTACTGCTGTATCTACCTGCAGCACGCCTATTATTAATAAAAACTTATTAAATGCTTCACTCAAATGTAGAAATCTTTGTTCGCGCGTCCTTTCATGAGCCGGACCAACATATGTTCCGCCATGACGACTGTCCGCGCCTCTCTTGACAAACTGTGACAAACTGGTGTGAGACTGGCTCCAACAAGAGTAAGACTGACGTAAAACTGAATGCTTGCTAAGGGTCGCCCTCCTTATATTGGTTTCACACAGAAAGTAGAGCGCAATCTTCCCGCGTATTCTCGGCTCCTCTCCCAGCATGATTCTGGTCTCCAAACCATGTTCATTGGGTCCCTTTTTCATCACTGATCCCAGAACTATCTGCGTGCAAAAGAATCGCTCGGCCAATTAATTAATATTAATTCCTTTCTCCATAGCGTGGGATGCTATCTCCCGGGGATTCCCTGGCAACCTCCTCAAATCCAGCCGCGAACAACGATAGTCCTACGGTCCTTCCGCACTTCAATAAATATGCGTCAATTTCGCAGATTAAAGGCTCTAAAATTAGCCTCCTGCCTAAAGATTCACCTGTGGGCAACTCTCACATCATTTCGTTACTCCAATCACGAGTAATCAATGATTTTCCTTGTGATCTATCCCCACCATTCTCAATCCTATTCTCCGTCGGGGAAAAACTGGGTCATTATTCAGGCCCTCACCCTCTTCCAGACGACAGAATTAGGTCAGAAAGATTGACTTGGCTCCACTGAACACCTCCCACAATTCTGGGCCTATTTGTAAAATGTCCAACTCTGCACTTGCAGTGCTCCAAACCCCATCTAGCCTACACCAAGTAATAATGCTGTATCCTGCTCAATTTCCCTGCATTATTTTAATAAATAATATCACTGCAACTGAAATCACACCAGTGATTAAATATACACTTCTCTCTAGGGGTTTTTACAATGAAACTCCCTCCACAGACCTCGGGTTCGTTCCCTGGTGGAACCTTTATACTGAGATCACAGTCTCTGAGAACCACGTTCGATTTCAGTCAGCATAACCTCCTCGGGTTCAATATACATCTGGGTTGTTAACCAAATAAATGAACGAGTCGGTATCCATATACATGAGTTTAAGATTTTTCATTCCATAATAGGGTAGCAGGACATAATAGTGGTGGGAATATATTAGAGTTTTTGAAATATCCAGTATACACATTCCAATATATATAGGCTTATTGAATACAATGTTACGTTTTGCCATGTGGAAACAGCTAGGTTAGGACCATAAATTGTTCTGTCAATAAATGTCGGCTTTGCCATTAGCTTTCCTGCCTTTTTGCTGTCAGTCACAAGACGTATGTCTATTCTTTTACGGATATTTTCCATTGTTTTTCCAAAAATGGCATTGTTGAATAATTTGTACAGATTTTTCTATAAAAAAAATTGGCTTGTTTTCGAAGGTTGTTATTAAAATCATCGCATGCCTTAGCCAAGATCTTTGTTTAAACTTTAACACACGATGAATTTTTATCAATTTTATTCCATGATCTAAAGTCTGTTTTAATGCAATGTAGTGAACAACATATCGCCTTCGATTTCCAAGATGAGTAATTAGTTTTTTCAGAGACGAATCTTTAGGTTGTGTACACTCTGGTAGGAAAGGTAAATCGTTGTGTAGATCACGAAGGTCAGATGGGTAATCAACATCAACGTCTAGAATGTATCCCACAGGATCGTCTTCCTTTAGTTTTTCAAGATCAACAGTATCTGGAGAAATTCACTGAAATCCACCATAAGTAAGGGAGTGGCACATAGCCCACCCGTATTAGTTGTTGGCATCATCATAGGTAATAAACTGCGATGGTTTCTCAGAATGATAGGTTTCCATGTATTTATTGTTAGCTTCAGCATACCAATGAGACACCTGCCATATGCCTCCGCGTATTCCAGACTCGATTAGAAGAATCTGATCGTAATCCTGTAGCAGTTCCAGTTCAATTCCTGTGTAAAGGAACATTGCCTCGAAACTTAAACCAGGCAAAGTAGAAAAGTGTGCAGCATCCACTCGGTGTGTTTCTAGTGTTTTGTTTCTAAACGTTTCAAAGCTGTCTGCAAGAAGGAGTGCATCTGAATTTAGGTAGAGGTCACTATATTGCCCTAGAGTTTTAATGTAGAACTGTTTCCAGACATTTTTGGCATGTTCATAGTCTTCTTGACTAATATTTTCTTGACTTAATTTGTTAAAGAATGCCTCTTTTGGAGGTAAACACGTTTCACTTAACTTTTCCCATGAGTCAATGTAGTCATAACAAAATACCCCTTTACGAGTCATGAGCATTGCATTTTTTTTCAAAGTACTTGTCTGTTTCGGGGTATGATGTTACGTTGGAAACTAAGTTTTCCAAACTACTCGGCATTAACCGAAACGTGTCCACAAATCTAAGCTTAACATTTTCTACATATTTGGTAAAGGAAATGTACTTTTCTTTGGAGTGAGCGATAACATCCACTCTCTCAATAGTACATCCCAATTGCTTTACAATGAAATTTGCGTCGTAGCCACTCGTATGTAGAAACACAGGAACGGGGTTACGTGTTTTACACCTCAAATTACAGTTATTGTGAGCACTTCCACGATATTCCTCTGTAATATGGCAGGAGTCTCGAACTTTCCAGTCCTCTTTGGTAAATGTTATTTGACACAAATAAAAGGTTTCAGAACATTGGAACTCTGCTTCTTTATCCTGAGTTAAGGCCTTTGGAACATTTAAGCTGTAAAGGCGATCGATTTCATTAGCTATTGAGATCAAACAGTCCATACATTTTTCTGCAGCGTCAGGTCCACGATAAATAAGAGTTCGGCTTGGAAGGTTTGGCTTTATGTGTTCCACAGCAGGTGAGGGTTTAACGTATATACCAAAGCTCATAGGAACATGACTCTGGTATGGCATTGTACAACTTGCTTCAGGATTGGGTAGACATGTTTGATAGGGTATTAGTATACTTCCAAAATCAGCAATAACATCCACCTACTTCCTAAAAGTATCATAGTCTTTCATAGTCTTGATTAAGGGCTTGAGTAATAAATGGGTACTGCTTTATATCTTAAGTACGAGCATTTGACTTTAATTTATCTCACTTATTGCAGAGGAATTCGTCATTCCACTGAAATCATCTTCCTGTAACAAAATGCAATGTTGGATTACATTTGAAAAAGAAGAGCAGTTCGAGGACCTCACAAGTAATGGACACTGAACACCAAGTAACTAGCGATGTGTTTGTTCATGTGACGCAAATTAATTCGCATTTAATTCGCTGGGCTATACAGCCCACATAATTTTGTAAACATATGGGTTATTTTACTTCACTATTGAAAATCACACGGATGATTGGATAGTATTAAAGGCTACACGAATTGTGTACAGACGATTGATTTACATGGACTTTTAAAGAAAAAAGCACAAAGATCATATGGTACGGTCTGTTATAATTGACAGAAGGTGGTAACCCGTTAAAAACCGGACTACACAGCGCACACTTTTCAAACTCTCGGCATACAACTGCAGGCCTTCCCTCTAGCGTCACACATTTCAACTGGTGCAATTTATTCTCAACGTTCCCTCTTATCACCACAATGGATTTATCCTCCTCCCCACAAGTACGATCAAAAAATTCTCGACCTGTACTTGCAATCCAATTAGTTCACACTATGTACACAGTGTGTCAATAATAATTTCAGGAACCGAAAATATGGAAATACCAGTTTCCGGCCTCTATTGACAAATGTTGTGCATGAATGAGAGTTGACGTGTGCGTCATGATACGTTATTACTTATTATCTTAAAGAAATTGCCAGACGAACAGTTCGGTTTTAAAAAAGAAGAAGAAACACAATCCAAGCAATAAGGAATCTTTTGACAATGAAAATGTACTCAGATTACCTCAGGGAAAGTTTCACGTGGTCTCCATTGACATTACAAAATATTTCGTAAGACTAAACAGACGCAGGATTTCCTCAAAAAGGGAGTCATTAACCCTTGATTGAGCTCGTGGAAAAAACTCACACTAATAACCTCGTGTCGTCCCACGGACCACGGAACTTAAGACAATATATTTTGAAAACGATTTTGTTTTCCATTTACTGATTTAAATAACATTGTATTTACACTCATATTAATGCAAATAAGACAATATATACGGAAATATAGTATGTTGAGATTTTTAAACGCACAAAAATAAAATTATTACCAACATTGTAAGGCTTTAGTCTTTGCTTAAGAAAAATACCAACTTTCAAGTTTGGCAATTAAATGTTATGTCCTTTAAGACACAAATATATCATCTGAATAACAGTAAAATTCAAACTGGTTCCAAACACAAAGAATATATTCCTGCCCTAATTTTTGTCAGTGACGCAGCCATTGCAAACTTTATTGGTGTGCGCTAAGCAGTTTGGTAGCTCTCATTCGTAACGCAGGTGGGCTGATAGTAGTTCTTTCGCTGGACACACTTAGTAACATTTTCGTTTGTGGCAATGTCTTTCCTACGACTTATTCTTGGGATCTAGATTTTGTTTTAGATTGCGCGCAATCCCAAGTGGCATAGTAGAAAGGCTGTCCCCGTTTATTACTTTTTTCAGTTGCTGCGTCCTCACCTTCAGCCTAGGCGCCTTCATTTTCTGATACGCTTACTTCGGGAGCTCTGTCCTGATCACTAGGTATATAGTATATTCGGCATCATCTTGGTCAGAATATTCTTCTTCTGAAGCATGCTGTAGATGGGTAGCCATACGCTCTTCGGAGTCTGCCACATGTTGTTGTATCTCTTCATCCGCTGGCAGCCAATCAGCAACAACATTCTTAAAATTCGTGGATTGCACATTATTCAAACTGGGCCAGGTTTATAATGGTCCATCATACCGCGTTTTATCAGAATAAAGACAGACTAAAATAAGTCAGATTTTTTTAAAAAAAGTTACGTACGTGACCTCATGTGGTCCCATGGACCACGAACAACTAAATAGCTACGTACAGAAAGACCGCACGTTCACGTCATTTCACCCCCAGCCTGACTGGCGCGACTAAAGGAAGGTAAGTTTACAACGTGGGAAACAGAAATGTGCAAAACATTCATATTTAACAGGCTGGTAAATTAATTTAAAATTATAATTTATATTTTCCAAATATTTAGTGAAAAAGTAAAATGTATAATCACAATGAGGCAATCATTAGCAATCATCAATTCAGAAAGACAGACGTAATACTAAGACACCTCAGAATGTAACGTACGGTACTGTAATTTATTCTGAAGAAGGTTTAATAAGTACTGAGTAATAAACTGCACAATGGAACTAAATATTTGGGGAATTTTCAACTCCAGATCAAAGTCTCTCGATACCTCTCTATTGTCGCGTCATCTTTTTAAGTACACCTTGTCCAATGAACTCCATTCCGTAGGAGAGCACACGCTCTATGGGAATTCCTCATTCTGAGGGTGGCGCTGGCTTCCCACGAATCTTTTCATTGCTCTTGAGGCAAGAGGCTGCTGTGTGAATACCTCAGTTAACCCCATTCGCTCTATGATCTCGGAATTATCCCCCCTGTTTTCTTGGTTTTGGGGAGGTTTCCCTCTGTACAAGGAATTACAGAGCCTGCTTCGTCATAATTGGAAAGAAATTGCTTTCCTTGGTTCACCCTCCTCGCTGTTCTAGCATGGGATTTTTGCTCTCCCAGCTGTAAGAGTAGCGGTAGATCTTTCTCGACTGTTGTGGTTGTCGCCAACTTCCCGAACTTAAATACTGACATGAAAGGTAGGGTCTCCGCGTGGTTTGACCTAACAGCGAAGTCAATTTCATAACTCATCGCAAACTCAGTCCGCCGAAGACCGAGGGAAATGTATTTATTTAATTTATTAATTAATTAATTAGCGTATGGTTTTAAGTGCCGGGATTGTCCGAGGATATGTTTGGCTCGCCAGAAGTTGGAGCTGCTTCAATGTGGACACTCATTGGGTGAGCTACAAGTACCGTCGCGTGTGGATGAGATAAATTGTTGATGAATGAGCGAGGTCAATTTCACGTTTTTCCAACTTCGGGTAACAGATGCCACTGACACCTAGCAGGGAACGCTGGAACTTGATAGAGCATCTCTAACGAAATATAACCTATACATTTTAATACACACTACCAATTGCAGTGGTTGGATCGTTTACATGCCATAAATCAATGACATGGGCCTGCTGGTATTACTTCCCCTACGAAGGATGATATGGAAAGGGATTTTAACGCTGATAAAAATCCGATGACTTCGGCCGGGGTTTGAACTAACGATCTCGGGCATAGCAGTTCAGAATGCTACTGACTACGCCACCGAAGCGAGGGAGTGAGGCACAGAGACATGAACAGCAAATTCAGCCCGTAGTATGTTATAATCAGTAGAGTTTGGACTTATTATGATTATGACAGAAGTTTTGCATTGTTACATGGAATATTATTGTAGACACAGCCTGAAAATTCTGGTAAGGTAGTCAGCATTATTTTAAGGTGCGCTCAGAAACAACTCTCCTTAAAAGCACCACAATAATTATAAGTACGCCTCCATAAGCTGTTCTTTTTACCGAAAAAAATCAGGGCTGTTTAACTGATAAAAACCATACTTTAAATGGTGATGTCTTATTGACACATCTCAGTCAGCCATGAGACGCCCTGTACGCGATTGTACATTTTGGGTTAAAAGTGATCTGGGGTGCTGCACTTCCTATAGGAAAATGTGCATAGTTTCTTGTTTCATGATAAGCGCAAAGAGACAGGGGTTGTTTAAAACGTATGTAGTTGCACGTTAACTACGGTGTCACGAGGATCTAAAGGGGAAGCCAAAACGTCTCCTCCCGGAAAATCTGTTTATCCTCAGGAATACCAGTGCAAAATCCTGTCTTAAAGGCCGTAGAGAAAACTCACAGTCAAAAAGCTGGTAAAATATTTTCGACTTAGACAGAGCTCCCATAATATATATTCGCCGTCAACAACACATGTAACTTGTGAAGTAATAAAGAGCGTACTGTACCCGTATTCGGAAATCTCTGCCAGAATCCGAAGAGTAAGATAAAACCAGGATCGTAGCAACTAGTAGTACCCGGCTAAAAGACCACGAAGAACTACTGGCAAACACATCACGAAGGGTATACATATATATTTATAACTCTCCATAAAATGCATTACCGATTTTGAACCATACTTTTGTAAAGTTTAAATGTCAAGTCATGTATGTACTCCAATTCGTTTTAATAAATCTCAGTCCCAAATAAGCAGTAACCTATTCACTTTGAAAACAATGCAGTTCATATAACTAATTTTTTTAAATTTTAAAATCCAATCCATTTGTTTTTAAAATCGATTGTTTAAGTCTTCATTACCTTATTTGTAAACTGAACTGTAAGATTAGAACTAAAATATTAAAACACCAAATTCACCATAGGCTAAACTTACATCTTTAATGGCTTACAGTATATGTACATGTACAAAGCAAACCTACAATACAAACAGTTATATTAACTTAGGCTAAGACTCCCTTTCTGGCCTTTTTCTGGGAAGAATCATCAATGATATTGTCCAAATTGGTCGACTTCACAAGTTCCGTTTCAACAGCCAAAACACTCAAGCTTGAAAGTCTATTTTGGCTCATTGTCGAGCGGAAATCGTTTTTTACGCAATTGAGAACCGAGAAAGGAAGCGCTCGCAACTCTTGCGGGGATGGTAACAAATATTTTCAATGCTACATTAAGATTAGGTAAGAGGGTTGTTCAAATTTATAGTTTTAACTGTATTGAGAAGGTACAAGGGCGTAAGAGCTTTACTATTAAAGTTAGCTTGTTAAATTAATTTCAGGTTTTGTAATTCATCAGAATTGTCGTTTCCTATGCCATTATAATAGCGATTTACAAGATAGCTGATTTTCCGTCATATCATAGCATTGCCACAAAACAGAAAACCCGCTACAAAGAGATTGTACTGATCGAAACCGCACTGTCATGTCTCCTATGATACTGTCCTGAATTACATTGAGCACATCATTTCTGAAATTAGTTTTTGCATCATTACTGTCTCCATGACTGTCATCCTCTTCATCAACTTGACTCTTTCATTTCATATATCTCCTTCCTTCCTCTTCAAGTTTTTGGGGCCATCCTATATTTTTAGCCACTACTCCAGCTTCAGTAGATATACGGCCCCACCCTTCACAACGTATAGTTCTCAAGTCTTATATCAAAGAACCTTAGTTCATTGCCGCTACATCCATAGTTTCACCTCGGTGTTGAAGAACACTGTTGACAATGTCTATTGATTTTAAAACCTAAAAAAAAATAGGAATTCGTTTGTTTCCTTATTTTAAGAACATGACATCAGTAATATTTAAATTGCCATCATTATACTGCAACTGCACGGAAGATTATTGCGCTTAACTATAACAAAAGCGAGACCTTAGCTAACGCTTATTATTTGTAAACAACTGACAATGTTCTTTTAAATGAAACCGGTATCGCTATAATTTAAAATAACAAAAATATTTAAAACAGGATATGATTATTTTAAAGTCATTTATTTTGGCTAATCAGCGGCGCACCCACGGAGGGCCTTAAGCCCTCTCTCATGGCTTGAAAAATATTTTTGAGGATAATTCAAAAATGATTGTATTATTCTACATATAGGTTATTTATTAAAGTTTATGAACTACTAAATTGCCTTTTGTGCAATTCACTTTTAAACCTAATGAACGTGTCAACTGATTACCGACAGACTTCATCTTATTAGGGTGCGTGGCAATTAGCAAAGTGCGCGCTCTCACTCATCAGCTGGTCTAATGTTGGTGCGGTGTGTTGAATACAACAGGTTTACTCCATTGGCTCAGGGATGAGGGGATCGGTGATGACTCATCGTCTACGCAGTCACAATAGTTAGTACAGTACAGCCCCGTCAAACAAATCCGGTCCACTCTGCGAGTTTATCGATTCAGGGGACGTTACTGAATAGTTAATGTTACAACAAAAAAATAAAATCTACTTAACCCAGTCCGGGTTACGCAGACGGGTGCGTTAAAAAGGGCCGATTTAACGAGGTTCTATTATAGTTAGTATTTTTGTGATAGATGTTTGTTTATTATGATTTTTATGTGGCTTGAAATATCTTTGTAGGTCAAAGAAATACTATTTTACCAGGAAAATAAATAATATTTTCTTTGGTAGTTAAGACCATATATCCCGCAGGAATTTCTGACTACCTTACCTACACGCCTCTATTCTAAACGAATATATGGTATATAATTAATAATATATATATATATATATATATATATATATATATATATAATACATACGATGTATTCTTACATTGAAACAAACAGACACAAGAATAGGGCAGTTGAAGGTTTTGAAATATTTTTCGATCCCTCAAGGTCTCGACGACATTCAGAAGTTAGGCTCGCTTCAGTCAATGCCTCCAGTGATTCTATTATCCATGGAATGTGAGCTGCGACTGGTTTAACGCTATTTAGTCTAGGAGACCAGCAAGTCTTCGACATCAAGTGAAGGGAGCTTGGTATCTTTCCTTTCAAAATTTCCCATCTTTGGGGGTTGGAGCTAAATATGTTAACAACTTTTGTACAGCTCCAAAGATTGTTACTGCAGCCACACACCTCTCCGCTGCTTGTTCTTCACACAGATTCAAGGAATGACAAGTCCGAGAGGAGTAAACAGCTTCACTGTTAGCAGCCAGCCTGAGCTCCTTTGTAAGCTCCTTTCTTGTTACTCCCATTGTCGTAGCCTTGACCCCTACAGCCTTTTAATGGGATGTCAAACTCTTTTAGCTTCTCCACTCTTTTTGGTACAGTCGGTGAAGCAAAGTAGCCTTTCTTCGACCTGGTAAGGCTGCGTTTCATTTTCAGCCAAATGAAACGCAGTCTGTTCAACATGTGCAGAATCTGGTGTTGCATCAATTATTATGGCATAATATTTTGCCATTTCTCTTTCTTCTAAAATTTTCATCGTAGCTTGGGCAGCGCAATGAGTATTAAACTCATCTTGAATATCACGAGACAGATAATTCACTTGAATTCTTTCTCCCTTTTCTTGAACCGAGCGACTCTATTTAAATGTTCATTCAAAACTGGTTCATTATTGGCCATCAGTTCTAAAATTCCCAAAAAATTGCCATTTGGAGGGGTTCCCGATTTTATCAATACAACCCAGAAAAGCAAGTCCTCTTTCAGTTACGAATTAAGTGACATTAAGAAGTCTCTTTTTAATGATCACGCCTTTTGTCCTTTTCTTGTTGAATGAAGTGAAAGATAAAGTCCATTAGCGATTTATAATTTTTGATTTGATCACTTCTGACTTCCACTCAACATAGCAGTTTTTATGACTGGAACTACTTTTATGTTCTGGTACTATATTGAAGAATTTTTTCCAGCGTTTTTACGCAGAATATCCTTTAGAAGGAGCGATCGAAGATAGTTTTGGCTGGAGCAACGTACTGAGTATTCTGCAAGGTAAACAGTAAAACGCTTTATTAACCTTGCTCCAAACAAGCCAATCACGAGTAAGTTTCTTTTGGAAGACTGACACGGGAACGGAATAGCCTACCGGTACTGAATCCACAGGAAATCGTTCAGGCAAAGGAACATGAGGGTATTTTAAGTCTCGGCTGCCATCGAAAGAAAGGTCACCTACATCAACATATTTGTCTGGTAATGATAAAGGCGGTTTGTGACTTTTGATAGATTCAATATTCATAGGCGACACAGACAGAATAGGACTAGGAGTCCCTGTTTCAGTGATGGGAACGGGTTCTTCCTTGTTTGATTCGATGTCATTTTGTTGTTGTTCATTTGTAGGTAAAACATCTACTTTATTACTATTACTATAGTAATGTTACCTTTTACTATAACTGAAGATGATTAAGGAGAACATTTTAAAACCTGTCCAAGCTATAGCTGGCCTTTCTTCGATGCTCTTTCCTTCATCTCCCTGTTTTCTCTTTCCTTCCTTTTTTGAGCACCTGATTTGTGTTTGTAATTGCAACTCATAGTAAGTTTCACTAGAAACACACTACCGGTATACGCATCCTAAATAGTAGGCTAATCTGTAATCGAACAATATTACACTCCGACACCATTAAAACTGACGTATGCAAATCACACAAACCGTGGCGAATCACTAACACAACGTATTATTATTGGATTAGACAATCGACCGACAGTGGATGACAAATCATTATTTACGCAGCACAATGCGGCCAGTGCGGTGACAGCGGGGAAACCCCTTCTTCGGTGCGGGAATGGATAAGGTAGGCCTAGAATTCTGTACCAACCACAATCATTTATGATACGTGCAAGGGCACGTCCCTACCATTTCAAACATGTATTTAATCATGGATGCTGTTCTTGAAGTTTTGAATCGTCCGCTTCGTCGCTCAGTACCGCCTGTGACCACAAGATGGTAGCTGCAGTCGGACTTTGGAAAGATTTCAAATAGTTCCTGTCTCCCCACTAGGTAGTGTGGGCTGCGCCTTATTAAACTCCTTATACGCATTACATAATTGAAAGACAATTACATTCTTCATCTTAAAACAAATGCCGGTGTATTAATGATACCGCCAAATTATGAACTTATTTATGACATTGTTGTTTTGAGGTGTCACTCCGTGATTGGACAATATTATTTACATGTGTACAGTTCGAAAATGACACGCAAAAATTCTCCGCCATTTTGTGTAGGCCATTAGAGGTCGTGAAGTAAACATCAAGCCATCTGGTCGTGAAAGGTGTCTCCACTAATGGGGGCTTTTAGCCCCCATTCTCTACAAAATATATATATATTCAAGAAAAAGGAATTGCCTGTTTTCTTCAGGCTGTGAATTTTCATCGTTCCGCCGTGAAGAGGAATTATGCAAATTTAACCGCATCTCGATGCGGAGCTACGCTGTTGACCAAAACAAAGCATGTGCTGGGCAGGTTTCTTCAGGGCAATATAGTGCCATATTTTATTTATTTAAAATGTGTTAATTACTTTATTATTATTGTGTCTCCACTGTGAAGAATTTAAGGTACGTTTTTCTAATTTAATTTATCTAATTATTTTATTTTGGGAGCTCCGATATCTTCTTGTAATAATATTTTAATTCTGTTCCTCATTTGTTTTATAGGCCTAATTTTATTTCTGTTTTAATTACGTTTCCTAATTCATTTGAACCTTGTTTTCTTTCTTCGCACCTCCTGGAGACACATTTCTAGTTTATTTTACGTTTAAAATTATTATTTATTTTCATTTGGCAAGCTTGGGATTGTCATTTTTTTAATCTATGTAAGATCCGTCCAGTTTTAAAACGACTTGCATTAATAGTTTTTAGATGTAATTGTTTTTTTTGCCGTTCATTTCCTTCTACTAATGTTTAAATTTTAATCTTATTAATTGTTTGCCGTAATTTCGATCTGGCATGTTTTTTGGGTGGCCATGTCTGTTTGCCGTGATGCATTATGGTCTCGTGGTCAGTCCTTTGGCGCGGGTCTCAAAGGCAGACGTGTTGTGTGTTAGCTTAATCCTTTTTTAGCCTATTTTCAATTTTGAAAAAATAGGCTTATGAGATCACCTTTTGTCCGTGTGTGTGTGCGTGTGTGTGTGATTCGTGTGTGTGTCCCCCCCTAATAAAATCGAAACGGCTGGAGCGATTTCATTGAAACTCGGTAAGTTCATAGCACTATTCCCGGCGACCTCGACCGTGCCCTTCAAATTTTGTTACGTCTCTCCAATCCAACATGGCGGCTGTGCGAAATACTTCACTAGCATTCAATATCTCCGAAACTATTACCGATATCGCCCTGAAATTGTGTACGGTGATAAAGGGCACTACTAGAAGTTCACCTATGAGACTTTCAAAAACCTGGTGACTACAAAACCAACATGGCGGCCAAGCGAAGTTGAGACATTTAAATAGACTTTTCTCGCGATTTAACTATCTAAATGTAATGAAACTTGGTACAGCAAATGTTTATACACATTGTAATGCACTGGAGTCTAATTTAGTTCAATTGATTACATAACCTCAAAATGGCGTCTGTGCGAAATATTTCACTGACATTCTATATCTCCGAAACTATTACAGATATCACCCTGCAATTTTGTACGGTGATAGAGGGTACTGATACAGATATACCTATGTATATTTCATAAACCTGTATAGTACGAAACGAACATGGCGACCAAGCGAATTTAAAATATTTTAATAGACTTTTCTCGTGATTTAACTCTCTGAGCGCAGTGAAATGTGGTACAGTAATTGATTTTGCAGATTGTAATGCACTGCCATCTAATTTAATTCAATTGCTTACATAGCCTCAAGATGGCGGCTGTGCGAAATTTTAAAATTAAGTTTTAATTTCTTGTGTCGTAATCATGCGATCGAAGTGAAAGTTTGAATAATGAACCTAGGCAATAATTGTTCTTGAATGGTACTGTCCCCGTTTACCCGGATAGTAGGCTGTCAGATATCCGCCCCCCTCAATCGGATTGCCAATAATCAATCGCACCGGCTCAGCTACATCAATGAAAATGGCACTGACAGATACTATCGAGATATGAGCACAGAAGTTCACAGGAAATCATTGTGGAACACACCAAAATAGACGGGGGTTCATACTTACCGTTACTTACCTCTTAAAAATTATCTCGGGGATTGAGTTGACAACAGGATCACTAAAGTCTGTTCACACAATAACCTCCACCATGACATTTAAAAATGAACCAGAACGAAGACGAGAACTTTGAACTGTACAAAAGCTTTATTTCTAATAAAGGGTATGATTTTAATAACACAACAAAATACACGTGGCTATCAGTAGCCCATGTCAATCTGACTACGTCCTCCTGTAGGACTTGCAAAGTTATCATACAACATGATATAAAACATATTAGCTCCCACGAGCTCCAAATAACGTAATATTCATAACACAATTGGATTGGAAAAGGACGTCAGGGTGTGACATATATATAGAGCATTTGGTTTCCTTTTAATAAACATGACAATTGTATTTATAGTCGCAAGGCCAGAGTGGACGACCTCACCCGCTGATAACCAGTTGTTGGGACAGCTGCAAGCTACCCTCCAACCTGTCGCATACTTGTCAAATGGGCTCCCTACACATGCTACATTACGTAAGAATACAGCTCTCCCTCAAGCCTTAAATGTCCGCAAGACAACTCAAATATATATTTACGCAATTCTTTCAAATACTTTACTCACATCCTACTGGATTATTATGACAATCCTTAAACTTGTTAAGTTCTCATCCAAATGTTTAATAAGCTCTTAAATGTTTATAACAAAATCATATAAATTATTTATAACAATTAGAAATTGTTTATAATATTTGTCCAAGACAATAAAAATATTTTTAAACACGCCTTTAACATCATTTTCGTTCCACATTATTTTCAAAAATATTTACAGCAATTATTTACAATATTAACATTTAAATTATTTAAATTATTAAATTTAAGAAATACATTAACCACAGGTTCATCCGGTTGGTAATTTCATAATCGTGTTTAATATAATCGACCAATGAAGGTTAGTTATACATTTTAATGTCACAATCTGTTTTAATAAAGGTTGTAATAATTATTTGTGACGGTAATCTTCATTCAAAATCTTATCTCAAATTCTTTCAAAACTCTTGTTAATTATAACAGTAAATTCACTTGATTAATTTTCAACGAACTATGACAATTCACTCCAGCGGAAAATACTTCGCTAACAAGATAATGCACAAACTGCATTAAAATTAGGCCCAAAATTCATCATATATTAATCTATATGGTATCAAAACTTCCACCGAACTTGCAAAAACTTCCACAAATAATTCTTTATCATTAATTCCTGTGGGAACCTCCTTCATATTCAAGGGCATTATACATCAGCGACTTTCAACACGTGCGCTGTACTAGCGATTATACATTCATAGTTCCACTTAAAAATTCTTATAATCATTAATTGTTTCAAAACTGTTTTCATTTAACCTTTTTGGATTTCATTCATGACTCGAACTGAAGTCAAAATTTGCCAATCACAAACAAATTTAATAGTGAATACGCTTATATACGCCTGTCTGGTCTATCAAAATTTAAGATTAACATCTTAAAAGAATTGAAGTATAAAAATACTATCATCAAAAAGGTGTGACTAACTGCAAAGTAGTCGAATAGAATCCAATTTGACTGGGGAATGCAAACATCGTTATATAACTCTCTAATTGAGAAAAACTCCTAACAAAAGTTCTTGACTTTAATGCATTCAATAATTCATTATTAAAGTTCATCTTTCACAAAAGTGTCTATGATGCAATGATCGTTCATAACTGACGATAAATGTCTGTGTTGCAATCAATTCAAATAACGACTAGTATTTCCAAGATCGTCGACAACGCAAGAGATTTTAACGCTCTAAAATCATTTGAATGTTCTTCCTTCTTGATGATGACAGAAAATTGGTCAAAGTAATTAAACTGGGGTAGAATTACTTTAATAAAGTGACACGCTGTCTGAATTTAAATCTGCCATAAAAATCATTAACTTACAGTCAAATCGTGACTACAAAAATATTAATTACTGAAAAATCTAAATATCAGTCTCAACTGATTCAAAATCGTTTAACTATGCCCATGACAGAACAATGTCTTAATAAATCGTCGAAAAAAAGCATAACTCATCAATGTGAACTGAGAATAGGAATCTCAACAAGAAAATAGGGCAAAATACATGAGGACAAAAAATATGGGAAAAATGGTTGCTCAAATATCATTAAGAAACTCAAATACAATAAACGTTCACGACTACCTTATCTGCCGATTGACGTTCCAGAGGAAAATTCCTCAAAGAAGACTGCTGATGGATCCATTTCACCAAGTTAAAGCTGAGCGTCATCCTCGAAACGGGAAATAGCATCCTCGGAGAATCGAACTGCTTCCTTCTCCGTAAATCGCTCTGCTCCGTGAAGACGAATAGACATCCTTCCGGCAATAATCTTCTTTGTGAGTCGGGACAACCCTGACCTCTCTTGAAAAATTCCCTGAAGTTCCAGTAGACAATCGCCATGAAGTTTTTGTAGAAATTTCCGAAGAAATATTCATATTCAAAGAGTATGTAATAGATTCTATTGCTGTTCGATAGTATTCAGCTTTTAATCACGAAACATGGGTGTAGATGGTATTCACCACATGTTCGCTTGTGTGGAATAGCAATTAGCGAAGTTCCATGTTGCTATCTTACTCCGTTGAAATATGTCCCAATCGCATTTAGTCCTTTAGCCTTCCATTTTCTCTTCGGTTGTAGTAATAGAAGAACAAACTGCCTTATTAAATTGCTCCATTATACTGTAGTGTCGTGTAACAAAAGCAATCAGAAGTCTCCCTATTTCACTAGCAGCGTCAGCCGTGGCGTAGATTCTGGCGATACAATAGTGCTTCTCAGGTGGCGAGATAATCACTTTTGTCAGTCGTCGAAACTTGCTAATATCTTTCAAACTAATTACTCGAAATTGTTCAGCTTTTCTATATTACTTCATGTAGCACTGCACAATAGAATTAGCTTATCGGCGACCGCTAACTGTTCACAGCTAAACTTGTAGATGCATTCGAAGGTGCGTTTTAACTTCACCTAGTTTGACTTGAATCTCGTATAATGCAGTGGCTTCACCACGCGTTATAAAGACGACTCTTTTCACACCTTTCACTATATATGACTATATAAGAAAGAACTTTCACAATTAGACTTCGATGATCTGAGAATGATCGGAGAATGAGACTCCTCTCTTCTGCGCAAGCCCTTTTATGAACTTCCTAAGGGGCGTATCGATCCCTTCCAGAGCGTGATACTGCGTCATCGCTAAAAGTTCCAACGTCGTCAATACATGACGGATTTTCAAAATTCAAAAACTGAAAATAAATTTCACCAAAATTCCAAATCAATGCCTCTACTGCAAATGGATTTCCACAATTCTGCATTCCAAAAGTATTAAATACCATAGTTTCAGCAATCTCCGTCTTCCTTGAAACTATCGTTCATTGGTTCAAGCCTCCCCTCCAATAGCATAATTTCTTCCTCAGCAGAATTCCTCGTTTCCTGCGACTGCGTCGTAAATCTTGGAACATTCTCGACTAAATGCTGACGTCACTGAGAATCTCAGCTCAAGTAGCCTGCTGGCATAACGTTTGCGTCATCCGTGCTTACGTCATGACTACCCACGTCATAACTATGACAGCCATAACTTTCATTAAAATTTCCAATATAGCCACCGTGGTCTCTATATAATTCAATTACGGGGGCATTCTCCTCTCACCACGTTTTAAAAACAGTTGCAAATTGTTTTTAAACTCAGTGTTACAAGTACCTCAACTCTCTTGAACACGAAATTGAATTATTACTGGCTTACTCTAGGATAGTATCTTTTCAAATTTCCAGCATTGAACTTGCCGTAAACGACATTATTCTCATCATCGTAGAGTTCATAACAGTTGTTTCCATAAGCGTTCGTAATTCTAAACGGCCCCAGGAACACTAATCCAAATTTGGGGTATATTTTCTTGGTCATACCAGCCTTGACAGGTCTGCGTAATAATACAAGATTTCCAACTTGTAAGGGTGTACCAAAACGTTTTCCAGCTACTCTTTTCAATCGTTTCTCTGCTGCTTTCTGGAGTTGTTCCTTCGCCTTGTCAATCCTCTGCTGCCTTCCTAGGTCGGGATCTCTAGGTATGTGGTTGAAAAGATTCTCCCACGGCCTTTCTGGGTTTCTTCCTAGATGAAGTCGCATTGGCACTTCTCCTGTGCTCTCCTGCACTGTAGAGTTCAGACATTCCTCAATAAGGGGTACAAATCTCACCCAACCAGAATGATCATTTGGACAGAAAATTCGACAGAATTTCGAAAATTCAGCCATATATCTTTCTGAGGAATTCGATTCTGGGTAACGCACGCTTGAAAACAAGTGCTTAATGCCAAGCCTTTCCATATCCGCTGCAAATTCCACGGATGTAAACTGCGTTCCATGATCTGACAGTAGATATTCTGGTATACCAGCTTTAGGAAATACAGCATTTTCCAGTCTGCTTACTACGTTCCTTGTGTTAGCTTTCTGCATGGGACTCATTGTAACAAATTTTGAGAAAACATCCACGGTAACCAACAGGTACTGGTTACCCTGGTATCCCTTCGGACAGGGGCCAAATATATCCGTCGCCATGAGTTCGTTTGGCTTAGAAGGAATCATCGCCTTCGGTTTTCCTTTTAGTAAAGCAGAAGCATACTTTGCTCTTTGACATTTGTCACATGATCGAATGACCTTGGCAATGCTGGAACGCATGTTAGTCCAGATAAATCTCTCTTTAAGAGTATTAAGAGTTTTATCTAAACCGGCATGTCCAGTTGCGTGATGAGCTACCCACACTAAATTGACCACAAGTTTAGGTGGCACGACTATTCGGAGTTTTGTATGCGCAGAGTCAGCATACTTGCATACGATGTCTCCACTCAAGACAAAGTGTCGTGAATTTCTCCGTGTAGCTTCATAGTCAACATCCGTATTGTCCATGTAACCCTTGAGGAACCTGTACATTTTCCTTATTGGAGCGTGTCTCTTCTGTGACACACCGATTCGGGCTAACCTCCTAACGGTTTCTTGATCTTCTTGCTCCAATTGTACATGGTGTATCTGCACATTTTTAATAGGGTTACGTGATAGAGCATCAGCCAGTAAGTTATCTTTCCCAGGCTGGTGGACGATAGCGGCGTTAAACTGTTGGGTGAACAAAGCCCAACGTGTCAATCTATCACTCGACATGTCAGTTTGCAACATAAACTGAAGTGCTTTATGGTCAGTAATAATGATGACCTTATGTCCCAGCAGGATTTTCTTCCAGGCTTGCAAAGCTGTCACAAAAGCTAACGCTTCAAGTTCTGTCGTGAAGTAGTTTTCCTCGTGCTTCTTCAACTTCCGACTAGTGAACGCAATGTAGTGCTTGTTGCCTGCCTCGTATTTCTGGTATAAGACTGCACTAATGCCTATTCTCGATGCATCAGACTCAATATAGAACACCTTCTCAAAGTCTGGGTACTCCAGTTTCACATTATTTCTGAGCATCTCTTTTGCTTTCTCAAAAGCCTCGTCTGCAGCGGTACTCCATTTCCATCTGTTGTTCTTCTTGAGTAAGTCATACAGAGGAGCCATAATTTCAGAGTATCTTGGACAGTGGCTGCTAATAAATTGGCATGCACCTACAAATTCCCTGACTTGTTTCACCTTAGTTGGCTTTGGAAATCTCGTGATCGCATCTACTTTTTTCATGTTCGGATGACATCCATCTTTATCAATAGTATGCCCCAAATAATTTATCTCCTTCTTCAAGAATTGACATTTTCCAAAATTCACCTTGATATTGGCCTCCCTTAAATTCTCGAACAACATTCTCAAGTGCACTAAATGTTCTGCGGCGCTGGGTGAAGATACGATTAAATCGTCAATGTAGCAGATTACATTTTCTTTCACTTCGTCAGTGAGCTTACTATCAAGTGCTCGAATAAGTGCTGGTCCACTGTTAACCATACCAAAAGGCATTCTGACAAAGACCCATGACGTCTGGTCAAATAGGAATCCAGTGTACTGCATACTATCTTCTTCTAGTTGAACTTGATAAAATGAAGACGTCAAGTCAAGAACGCTGAAACATGCTCTTCCTTTGAATTTTCGAAGCAGATCTCTAATCTTGGGTGGTCGGTCATTTTCTGGAAGAATCTTCAAGTTGATGGTTCTGGCATCGAGACAAAGACGTATCTGACCATAACTTTTCTTCACTACTGTGATGGGGTTTATATAAGACGACGCCTGTTTTCTAATAATCCCGTCTACCTCCATTTTTCTGATTAACCCTCGTACTTCTTGATAGTATTTCTCAGGAATGGGGTATATTCTCTTCTGGTAAGGGGTTTCATCTGTCAGCCTTATCTTGTATTTATAATCCTTAATCAATCCAGGCTTTTCATCGAAAATATCTTGGAATTCCTTTATCATATCCTCAAATTCCCCCTGAATTTCTTCAAATCCTTCAGTTTTTCTACTGGGTATTTCTGCTAAATTTTCCACTTCATTAATTATAGTATTCAAAATTTCTTCCCTAAGGTCTATTTCCAGACTGTTTTTCACGTCCTGTTTTTCTATCTCTTCTGTGATCATGTACCCATCATTAAAGCTAATACTTCTGTTCTTCATGTCAATAATAGCTCCGACCTTCGATATAAAATCGATTCCAAGCACCGTATCAAAGTTGATCTTGCTCACCACAATGAAGATCTGTTCATAATTCCTTCCATTGATCTCAAAGTTCAATAACACTTGAATCTTGCACTTCACTGCCTTATCTTGGAATATCCCTCTCACTTTGACGGTAGAAACAGGTATAACTGTCATGTTCTCTCCTCTTAGCAGACTTTGATAACATTCCTCTGAAATGATGGAAATAATTGCACCAGTATCCATCAGGGCTTTGTACTGTTGTCCATCTATCCGTACAGAAATAATAGGTAAGGCACATGGTCTTTCCTCTCTAACGATACCCCTCTCTTCTAGCAAATCTTCATCGGTAACTTCGTATATCTCATTAATTGTAATCAGGTGTGGTGTGGCAATGTATTTACAGGTTCTCACTGACGTTGAGAAATCGGCGTTTTTTTTGTGTTACCGACCTCAAAATTCTGCTGGCTCGTAGAAGGTCCAGGATCGATTACAACATCCTGCCTTTTCTTTTGATTTTCGGTTTCTTTATCCCGTAATTCTTTTAGGTATTGCTGGCTTTCCTTCTCTCTTTGCTGATACTGATCGGGTGTCATAACCTGACCTTGAGTATTCTGGTTTCTATTTTGGTTTTGGTTATTCCTATTATAATTTCGGTTATAACCATTATTGTTGTAATATCTGCCTCTTCCATTGTAGTTTCCTCGATTGTAGTTCCAACCTCTTCTCTGTTGATACGGTCGGTAACCTTGTGATCTGTTATTTCTAAACTGATTATTCCTGTGAGGACCTACATTGTCAGTTTTCTCTTCGTCTGGCTTGTCAGTTTGTTGGACTTGGTCCATATATACCGTATTGATTTCTTTGAAGTCCTGCCTTTGACCTTTCTGTATCACGTTAGGCATTGGACTTGTGTAGTCTAACCTTCTCAGTAATTCATCCATGCTGGTTAAATCCCTGATGTTGGACGAAATTATTAGTCTTCTCACCTCAACTGGCAGCATACGAGAAATCGCATCAATTAGTTGCTCCGTGGACAATGGGGGTTGTAAAAATCTCAAGCGGGACAATTGACTCGTAAAGAAATCAGCGTACCGTGTTGGAAGAGTACCTGAGTATTTTCTTGAATACACCTCCGCTCTTAACGAATTCTGCGCTTCTATGGACCAAAATCGTTTGATTAATGCCTCTGAAAACTCGTCAAAGTTACTGAATGTGTATCTAAATGCGCAAAACCATTCGAGGGGTCCTCCAATCAGATATCTCTCTACTATCTTCATCTCTCTCTCTCTGGGAATGTGAGCTTCGATGAAATAATCTTTGAGATTCCTTACATATTCGATAGGTGTCAAACTATCAGTGTTACTGAATTTTTGCGGTTTGTCTTCGAAATTCCTGATGACCGTCACGTTCCTCGGATATGAATCCGGATAGTTTTTCCCACTATCTCGATAGTTCCACTCAGGTTCCATATTCCTCTCGTCATCCTCCTCTCTGAATCTGGATATACGTTCTTCAGGAGTCACGTCTCTCTCTTCTGGATCTAGGTTGTATCTTCTGGCATAATTCCTATTCAATTCGCAAGCTAAGCCTTCTGTATCCTTGTCAGTGACTTCCGTTAAGACTTTCTTGATTATCTCTTCTTTGTAGTTCTCCATCAAACTAGCCTCTCCTAACTTCAAATTTTGCAGTTTGCTCGTCGTTTCATTTACATCAGAGACAACTTTATGAATCTGTTCCTCTAATGTAGATTTTAATGTTTGCATATCCTGATCTAGTTGTGTTCTATCGTCAACTTGTTTTTCGGATAGCGAATTTATCCTGACGCTTAAATCTTTCCTAATCTGTACTACTTCCTTGTTAATTTCTATCTGAGTACTGGCAAGTTTTCTTTCAATCCTTTCCTGAATTTGGGTTACATGTTCCCCACTTGACTTATTCCACTCGTCTTTCCATACCGCTACGTTTGCTGTTAACATTTCTGCTATGTCTACTTCGATATCTTCCTTTAATAATCTATTATGGTCTAATACCTGGGTTCTCATGACCTCTACATCATACTTCAAACCTGCTAAAGACGTTGTCGTTCTAACTGACTCATCAACTAATCTAGTCGCTAATGCAGTTATATTACGCGTACAAAGAGTTTTCGAATTTTCTATTTCTTCCCTGACTTTATTTACATCAGTTTGGACTTTAGTAATATCTACGAAAACTGTGTTGACTTCTACCTGAATCTTAGTTATGTCACTTTGCACCTCAGTTATATCCGAATGAATGTTATTAATATCAATCTGAACATTGGATACATCAGTTCTAGCATTTTGAATTTCTTTTTGGACTTCCTCAACCTTGTCTTGGACAATCGCAACATCATTTTTGACAACAACTACTTCGGCTCTAGCACAAGAAATATCCCCTCGGACATTAGCCACATCTAAATTTAACATTGTAAGGTCTTTCTGTACCTTAGACACATCATTTTTAACATCAGACACATTTGTGCGGATGTCAGTTACAGTATTCTCAATTCCTAGGGTATTAATCTGTAAACGCGACATATTATCCTCTAAATTGGCAGCACTAGTCTGAATAACCTTCAAACTTTCACCCATGCTAGCTTTCAAATTACTAGCATTCTCCTCCATTCGACTATTATTCTCCTTCATGCTTTCATTCAGCATCTGCTTCATACTACTATTCATGCTTGCTTTCAAATTAGCAGACATATTACTAACATTCTCCTCCATCATCTGCTTCATGTTAGCAGACATCTCCTCTAACATCATCCTCAAACTTTCATCTGCCATTACAATATTATTCAAAAATAGACTGCTGTAGGGACATACATCAAAAGAGCAAAATAACAACATTTGAGCAACACTTTTCACCATATATAAATTTGATCAATTTTCTGTCTTAAATCTAACTTATAACTACCTTATAATTAACTTTCGAAGATACTTCATGTTGAAACAAACTCAAGCACATGTTCAAATTTCCCTGGCTCATTTTAAAATATCCTAACACAAATAATTTACATTTACAATCCAAATAATTTAATTTTATCTTTAATATGACTAAAATGTCATAAGCCGGTCAAATGAAATAAGATTCCAGATCATAGGCGATTTTCCTAAGTTTCCAGCCTATTTAACCCTTCTCAAGTTGTATAAGATCTGATCTTTTCTGAGTGTAATTTTCCTAATACAATACAACATTTAATTCCTATATAATCACACTCTTAAATACTACAATTGGCCTAGACATCTAACAAAGAATCAACCTCTTTATTTGAGTCTAATCGAACCTCACGTGTTAGGTTTGTCAATCTTACTAGCGTTCAACCTGGTAATCCAGTTTTGTCGAACAGGCCCCACGTTTTAGGGTCGCCAATCTTACTGTCCCCGTTTACCCGGATAGTAGGCTGTCAGATATCCGCCCCCCCTCAATCGGATTGCCAATAATCAATCGCACCGGCTCAGCTACATCAATGAAAATGGCACTGACAGATACTATCGAGATATGAGCACAGAAGTTCACAGGAAATCATTGTGGAACACACCAAAATAGACGGGGGTTCATACTTACCGTTACTTACCTCTTAAAAATTATCTCGGGGATTGAGTTGACAACAGGATCACTAAAGTCTGTTCACACAATAACCTCCACCATGACATTTAAAAATGAACCAGAACGAAGACGAGAACTTTGAACTGTACAAAAGCTTTATTTCTAATAAAGGGTATGATTTTAATAACACAACAAAATACACGTGGCTATCAGTAGCCCATGTCAATCTGACTACGTCCTCCTGTAGGACTTGCAAAGTTATCATACAACATGATATAAAACATATTAGCTCCCACGAGCTCCAAATAACGTAATATTCATAACACAATTGGATTGGAAAAGGACGTCAGGGTGTGACATATATAGAGAGCATTTGGTTTCCTTTTAATAAACATGACAATTGTATTTATAGTCGCAAGGCCAGAGTGGACGACCTCACCCGCTGATAACCAGTTGTTGGGACAGCTGCAAGCTACCCTCCAACCTGTCGCATACTTGTCAAATGGGCTCCCTACACATGCTACATTACGTAAGAATACAGCTCTCCCTCAAGCCTTAAATGTCCGCAAGACAACTCAAATATATATTTACGCAATTCTTTCAAATACTTTACTCACATCCTACTGGATTATTATGACAATCCTTAAACTTGTTAAGTTCTCATCCAAATGTTTAATAAGCTCTTAAATGTTTATAACAAAATCATATAAATTATTTATAACAATTAGAAATTGTTTATAATATTTGTCCAAGACAATAAAATATTTTTAAACACGCCTTTAACATCATTTTCATTCCACATTATTTTCAAAAATATTTACAGCAATTATTTACAATATTAACATTTAAATTATTTAAATTATTAAATTTAAGAAATACATTAACCACAGGTTCATCCGGTTGGTAATTTCATAATCGTGTTTAATATAATCGACCAATGAAGGTTAGTTATACATTTTAATGTCACAATCTGTTTTAATAAAGGTTGTAATAATTATTTGTGACGGTAATCTTCATTCAAAATCTTATCTCAAATTCTTTCAAAACTCTTGTTAATTATAACAGTAAATTCACTTGATTAATTTTCAACGAACTATGACAATTCACTCCAGCGGAAAATACTTCGCTAACAAGATAATGCACAAACTGCATTAAAATTAGGCCCAAAATTCATCATATATTAATCTATATGGTATCAAAACTTCCACCGAACTTGCAAAAACTTCCACAAATAATTCTTTATCATTAATTCCTGTGGGAACCTCCTTCATATTCAAGGGCATTATACATCAGCGACTTTCAACACGTGCGCTGTACTAGCGATTATACATTCATAGTTCCACTTAAAAATTCTTATAATCATTAATTGTTTCAAAACTGTTTTCATTTAACCTTCTTGGATTTCATTCATGACTCGAACTGAAGTCAAAATTTGCCAATCACAAACAAATTTAATAGTGAATACGCTTATATACGCCTGTCTGGTCTATCAAAATTTAAGATTAACATCTTAAAAGAATTGAAGTATAAAAATACTATCATCAAAAAGGTGTGACTAACTGCAAAGTAGTCGAATAGAATCCAATTAGACTGGGGAATGCAAACATCGTTATATAACTCTCTAATTGAGAAAAACTCCTAACAAAAGTTCTTGACTTTAATGCATTCAATAATTCATTATTAAAGTTCATCTTTCACAAAAGTGTCTATGATGCAATGATCGTTCATAACTGACGATAAATGTCTGTGTTGCAATCAATTCAAATAACGACTAGTGTTTCCAAGATCGTCGACAACGCAAGAGATTTTAACGCTCTAAAATCATTTAAATGTTCTTCCTTCTTGATGATGACAGAAAATTTGTCAAAGTAATTAAACTGGGGTAGAATTACTTTAATAAAGTGACACGCTGTCTGAATTTAAATCTGCCATAAAAATCATTAACTTACAGTCAAATCGTGACTACAAAAATATTAATTACTGAAAAATCTAAATATCAGTCTCAACTGATTCAAAATCGTTTAACTATGCCCATGACAGAACAATGTCTTAATAAATCGTCGAAAAAAAGCATAACTCATCAATGTGAACTGAGAATAGGAATCTCAACAAGAAAATAGGGCAAAATACATGAGGACAAAAAATATGGGAAAAATGGTTGCTCAAATATCATTAAGAAACTCAAATACAATAAACGTTCACGACTACCTTATCTGCCGATTGACGTTCCAGAGGAAAATTCCTCAAAGAAGACTGCTGATGGATCCATTTCACCAAGTTAAAGCTGAGCTTCATCCTCGAAACGGGAAATAGCATCCTCGGAGAATCGAACTGCTTCCTTCTCCGTAAATCGCTCTGCTCCGTGAAGACGAATAGACATCCTTCCGGCAATAATCTTCTTTGTGAGTCGGGACAACCCTGACCTCTCTTGAAAAATTCCCTGAAGTTCCAGTAGACAATCGCCATGAAGTTTTTGTAGAAATTCCCGAAGAAATATTCATATTCAAAGAGTATGTAATAGATTCCATTGCTGTTCGATAGTATTCAGTTTTAATCACGAAACATGGGTGTAGATGGTATTCACCACATGTTCGCTTGTGTGGAATAGCAATTAGCGAAGTTCCATGTTGCTATCTTACTCCGTTGAAATATGTCCCAATCGCATTAAGTCCTTTAGCCTTCCATTTTCTCTTCGGTTGTAGTAATAGAAGAACAAACTGCCTTATTAAATTGCTCCATTATACTGTAGTGTCGTGTAACAAAAGCAATCAGAAGTCTCCCTATTTCACTAGCAGCGTCAGCCGTGGCGTAGATTCTGGCGATACAATAGTGCTTCTCAGGTGGCGAGATAATCACTTTTGTCAGTCGTCGAAACTTGCTAATATCTTTCAAACTAATTACTCGAAATTGTTCAGCTTTTCTATATTACTCCATGTAGCACTGCACAATAGAATTAGCTTATCGGCGACCGCTAACTGTTCACAGCTAAACTTGTAGATGCATTCGAAGGTGCGTTTTAACTTCACCTAGTTTGACTTGAATCTTGTATAATGCAGTGGCTTCACCACGCGTTATAAAGACGACTCTTTTCACACCTTTCACTATATATGACTATATAAGAAAGAACTTTCACAATTAGACTTCGATGATCTGAGAATGAGATCTGAGAATGATCGGAGAATGAGACTCCTATCTTCTGCGCAAGCCCTTTTATGAACTTCCTAAGGGGCGTATCCATCCCTTCCAGAGCGTGATACTGCGTCATCGCTAAAAGTGCACAAACACTGATTGCACTGGTATAAATTGAAGAAGGGGGAGGTTGTCAAGGCCAAGTGGGGGAACCGGGCCAACCAGGATTTATTCCTTTCCCACTTCGAAAACCCCATCCAAGATTGGAAAAGAAAATTTCATGAGACATGAGAGATGGTATAAATGGCCCAACTGAAAAAAAGCGATTGCGGCTAAACAGCTAGGCAGACTTTGACAAACTAAAAACCATTCGACGCAGAATTTAATGCTCTTAAAAACATTTTGAATACAATTTTCTATATGATGCATTGTTTAGGAGTTTAAAGCGAAAAAATAAACAAAAGAATCAACTTTTTTACCGATTTCGTAAAATTGGCCCAAATTCAGAAATCCATTGCGGCTAAACGAGTGGGCGGATTTAGACGGAATGAAAACCATTCAACGTAGAATTTAATGTTCTTTAAAACCGTTACGAAGAAACGATTCTGTATAATGCGTGGTTTAGAAGTTATAAGAAAAAACTAAAAAAAGTGCAAACATTTCGCGGTTTTTTGACTTCCAAAAATTAAGCAGAAGTCAGAATCCGTCGCAAACACACAGGACTCTTATTTGGGACCCCCAAACGGTATTAAAACAAATTCCAGTTTAGGACGATTTTTCGGGAAGCATATGTCTAATTTGCCTGGGCTACATGGAGGATCTCCGTTTTGAGGCAGATACTACTGCAAGGGTACATGTCGCACCCACCTGTTGGGGTGGGGCATACCGCCTAGGCTTTCTGACCAGATGACCAAGCTGGTGGCCCTTCTCCATACAGCATGCATGTTTATTTCGAAGGGTCAAACCAAAATTGGAACCGGAAATCGAAAAGGCCCCTCTGTTTGACACCTTTAATGACAGGCCGGGGATACCGTGGACGAATTCTGGCCTTCATATCCACAGGGAGTCTTCCAAATCAAAGTCAGTCATGTCAGCCGGTTTTGTCGACCCTATTAGTCGTCTCGTACGACAGGCAGAACATACCGTGGGTGCATTCTAACATTGGGGATAAGTACACAGTAATCGTGTGTATGTAAAACATTCTATTAATATATAATTTTATTACACCCTTAATCGAAGACGAAGAGTTAAAAGCCTAAATGTAATGCATCAGAGAAAATTTTAATCTCACGTAATGTGCCTCAGGTTTAGGCAATAATATCCATAACAATATGGGTACTGACCCCAATATTTTCTCTTTGCGAAGTCACTTTTGGCATCTGTGGACGTATGTATTGCTAAATCCCTAATTTGAAGGAGATTGAACCAACATTAAAGATGTTGCGACGGCAAGAATCGAACTCATCGTCATGATATAATCATTGCTGCTACAATTTGTTACGAGAGAGAAGACTTGTTATTGTATATTTTTATTAAAAGCAAACCAGAGGCGGCGTATGACACGTCAATCCATTTGAAGTTTGTCGGAAAGGGGGGATTCTTGTTTTGAGTCGCGGAAAAACCTGTCTCTACCGAGCACGAGTGAGGAATAGCTCACACGTGCAGAGAAAGGCATTGAGGGGATGATGTGTGATCGGCTCACTGTCGAATGGCACGAAGCAGCTCGAGGCGAGAAATGGAAATTGAAATCACATGACTCGATTGACCAATTGGAATATTATATTGGTTAATTACTTCAATGAGTCTTGTAATTAGTTTAACAAGATGAATCTAAGAGAGAGATTCCAAGTTCGATGTAGAAAATCATAACACATGTTTCTATATTTTCAAAATTGAGAGTAGAGGTCCGAATTCTGCAGAAGAATATGTTTAATGAATTTGAGCGGGAATTCGAGCGTCAAATTTCTGGAGGACGCCATCAGTGGAAAATGGGGAGATTATTCCTTTCTGAAATGTCCAGAGAGACAGATGTATTGTGAGCTCACCAATTTTGAGTGAGCAAGAAATTGAAATTGACCGCTATAGCGAGTGTTATTCCGGCCAAGCATTTCGAGAGAGGAGGAAAGTTAGAGTTTGAAGTGAATATTAGAGTAGTAATGTATTCAAAGTGATCGAGTTTATTGAAAATTATATATACAATTCTTCGATATACATGGTGTATTTGATATGATGGAAGTCCATTACACTGGTGATAGAAGAGACTATTCTAAGCAAAGATCTTCATGAAATTTAGTCGTATCTTAATTAGTGTAGGTGGAATTAAATCACAATAATCGTCTTGGATAAGGGCTTAGGCTGCGTTCCCCTCAGCAGCACAGCTGATTTCTTCCCATCGCCCTCCCCTCCTACGCTGTAGAATGTTGACAAGAGTCTGAAGTCGAGTGACCTACTCGCCTTGTCTGCCAATGGCATTGAAATACACAAACCGAGCCTATGAACAGATGATTCACACCTTCATGGGGAGTGGCTACATGACTAGTGATGGTGGATCAGTCTAGGATTTTGCCAGCCTTATGGACTATGCATAGAAAATCGAAATCCTAAAGATTTGGTAAATTAATTTAATGAACTGTTGGTCTATATTTGTGAGAAGATAGTGCAACAACTGTAATAATAGTAATAATAGGCTTTTAGACACAATAACTTCTTTTATGTTTCTTTTTGGTATGTCGAGTTGCCAGACTTTTACGTACGTTGGATTTCTTGTATGTGCCATGAAATCCATGGACATGATCGTATTAGATCCCATTCATTTACTACATGACTGAACGTAGATCGCACCCTCGGGAAGGTTAGCACTCTTATCACCAGAACTACACATGCTGACTCTTATTTTATTATTATTATTATTATTAGACTATTATTTTATTATTATTATAATTACCCTATTATTATTATTATTATTATTATTATTATCATCATCTACATGTGGTGCTAGTGATTGGATAGATTACTCATTACCGGCCGATATGCAAGTCTGGGCGTGATGGCGCAGAGGTCCAGCTGTTGGCCTCTCACCACGGCGGACCGGGTTTGATTCCCGGTCAATATATGTGTGATTTATTCAAAGTGAATTGCCATGTCCTGTGGTTCGGATTCCACGTAAAACGGAGGTCCCGTGATTCAAGATAACGAGATTAACGAACGCGTAAAACGACAAACTTATTTTCACTACTACAGTCACCACAGAAACACAGTTTATCAGATAATTCCAATTCCCACCCAAATACACGGGACAAATAATTAAAGGTATGCCCTTGCTGGTACATCACAACATATCTATGCGGGCATCAGGGAACCGAAGTATAGTTACTTTACTGAAAAAGCCACTTCTAAGCTGGAAAGTCGAAATCGCTACCCAAGAACTTCCGGACGAGTAGGGTTGTTGAGAGAACTACTGCTTTCTGCATTTGTTTGTACACTTGAGTATCCAGATCCAGTTCTTTAAGGCCTTGGAGCAAGGTACTTGGGATCACGCCCGAACTTGAGGCAATGAAAGGTATGGTCTTTACCCGTTCTACTGCCATTGCCTTTTGGTAGGGCCGACCAACTCGGCATATTTGCTTTATTGTTATTATTATAATTATATCAGTGTGTTATAACAATGTATCTGCATTTTATTTTAATTTTCGTGTACTTTCATATGTATGTACATTGTTCCTTGACCAATAAATCAACTACCCCCGTCTCCAGTTTATGGCCATCCCAGGTCAGGAGATGGGATGGGACAATTCACAATTATGTACATGTGGTACCGTACTTGTAGTAAATCTTGGAAGTAGTTTTCCATGGGTTCCCACTTCTACCCCAGGCCAATTCCGGGATGGTTCCTAACTTAAGGCCACGGCCGCCTTCTTCCCAATAACCATAACCGCCGGCAGTGCAGCCCACAAAGGGCCTAGGCCTACCAAGCGACCGCTGTCCAGCCATTTGACCTGCAGTATTAGGGTGACGCGTGGTCAGTGCATCGGGTCCCCTCGGCCATTAATCTTGATGTTCCTGACTGGGGCACTGCCTCACTGTCAAATAGCTACTCAATTGCCCTCACGAGGCTTAGTGCACCCCGTTACAGCCCTCACGTCAGTTTCTAATATCCCTGATGGAGCCGGGAATACAACCCAAGGCCTCCGAGTGAGAGGCAGTTGCGCTGCCCCAACACCACGGGGCCGGCGCCTTCTTCCGAATCCTCACCTGAATTATAAGTACCCACGTTACTACAGAAACCACAAAAACACAGGTCATCACACAAATTCTACCCACACCCAGCTACATGGGACTAAATGACCAAAATCGCCAAGCCTCTCAAACAAAACATCAAGTATTTTACTTCCGTCTTAAATGCCTAGTTCTGAACGGACTACGGGATGTCGGAACTTCGTCGCACTGTATTTCATTAAGTGAATGTTTTTAGTATTTTCAGAAACTAGTCAACAGAAGGTCCGACACGGACGCCAATGATACACCAGGGCTGAGTATCGAAATTATTTTATACGTGAACATCGATCAATGAATTCCACACTTACAAAGTAGGCTACACAATGCTACCGGTCCTAACGTTCCAAGCCATTGCGTGCGTTGTCAACAACAACAACAACAACAAAAACAACGGCAATACACATTTGCTTATCCTCATATCTGCTAATAGCCTACCACCCCTCAAGTCAACCGATTACGTAACAACATTCCCTCCGCGCGTCGTCACACCTCCCTCCGCCTCATTTCCCCCAGCCTGCCGCACCACTTTCTGCTTGATTAGTTTCTGGAAAAACTAAAAACATTGACTTTTTAATGATTAATTATCAATTTCAAGATAGGTGACAATTTTTAGCCTACTTTTCACATTTTGCAAAAATGAGAAAAAGTAGACTTATGAGATCGATCCCGGAAAATGTATGTCTGTCTGTCCTTCTGTCTGTCTGTCTGTCTGTCCTTCTGTCTGTCTGGCTGTGTGCGTGTCCCCCCCACCTTATCAACTCCTAAACGGCTGCTGCAATCGAAACCAAATTTAGTATGAGTAAAGATGTGTTCCGGAATATCTCATACCCTTATTTGAAAATGATGTCAGTGCTACCAACAGCTGAAGGTACGCAATAGAAATTTGAGCTCCATGTTGGATATCATGGAAGGTATGCATGGTAGCTATTCCAAAATTGGCACACATGTAGATAATACTAATGCAGTTTAATTTCCAGGAGGCCATTCATGACAGTGTTGCCAAAATAATTTAAAGGCTTCTGATAGGTCCAATTTTAAAATGCATATAACTTCTATATTATTAATTGAATTTCAACCAAATTTTGTATGTACTATGTGTACATAAACAGATATGACTGAGTATATTCTTAAGAGCCACCAGAGCTGCCAACTGTTAATAATTGCTCTCTCTATTTTCTTCAACCAAATACCAATTCTCTGAAAGTATGCAAGCCGACAGCTTTACCTGCTGATAGGACCAATTTTTTAATACATGTAACTTCTATACTATCTGTTGGATTTCAACCAAATTTCGTATGTGCTATGTGTAACATAACGGATATGACTATAAGTATTCTTAAGAGCAATTAGGGCTGCCAGCTGTTAATAAATGCTGTCTATATTTTTTACCCTAATATCAATATATCAGAAAGTATCCAAGCCAACAGCTCTATACTTTGCACACGTATAGCACCTGACACTCCAGAATAATTTGGAGTAACTAATATAAGTCAGTGCTGCCAACATGATTCTATGCTTGCTGATAGGTCCAATTTAAAATACATCTAACTTCTATACTAACAAATGGATTTCATCCAAATATGGCACAACAAGATATCATAATATTTCCAATTATTTCTAACCAGCACACGCATGCCATTGTTGCCAACATGCTTTTACGCGTGTTGATAGTTCCAATGTCTAACTGCATGTAACGTCCATTGGACTTCAACCAAATTTTGTATTTTGTACCTTAAGAGATGAAACTAAGGATATATTCAGTCACTAGGGCTGCCAACTGTGGTACCCTATTAGGCTATATTATACCAGGAATATTTAGAACTAATTAGCCATTTCGATATTACCAACTTAATTTCGTCATTATTCTAGATAGGTTCATATACTGTAGAATAATCATTGGCATGAAACATAGGCTCTTTAGTTCGTCACGGAACTTCTTGTGTTTTACCTAGGAAGCTGAGAACGTTGAGATGAGTCAGTAAACTACTATGATTTGGGAAACTGGATAATTTAACACTGCATGATGAGAGGAGAGACTTAACAATTCCAAATTACATTCAAAATTGGAACAGCACGAAAAATCTTCTAGAATCTACGCTGAATAGACTTGACGGAGGATGACTTCATGACGTATGCTTAAACAAATTTTACGGGGCATCGCATTCGAGTCCAAACAGTCGAGGAAGGGTGATGGGAGAAGGCAAGATCCGATCCGATGCTGTTCAACATCCTGGGCCAGGCGAATAAAGAGATGGAGACATCGAAGCGGGGCCCCAGGAACGAATCTTATATCAACCTGGATATAATGAGCTTTTTCCAGCAGTTTGCAGCTATCATGTAGATATATCAGTGACGACCATTTTTTGTTATATTTTTGTATCTATTTGGATTCCTGTTAGAGAAAATTCGAGATTTATTTTTTGATTATATTGTCTTTGAATTTTTGTGTTTTTTTTTTATAGATTTAGTACTGCCCCCGTAATTGAATTATATAGAGACCACGGTGGCTATATTGAAATTATAAAGGAGAGTTATGGCTGTCATAGTTATGACATGGGTAGTCATGACGTAAGCACGGATGACGCAAACGTTATAACAGCAGGCTACTTGAGCTGAGATTCTCAGTGACGTCAGCATTTAGTCGAGAATGTTCCAAGATTTACGACGCAGTCGCAGGAAACGAGGAATTCTGCTGAGGAAGAAACTATGCTATTGGAGGGGAGGCTTGAACCAATAAACGATAGTTTAAAGGAAGACGGAGATTGCTGAAACTATGGTATTTTTATTACTTTTGGAATGCAGAATTGTGGAAATCCATTTGCAGTAGAGGCATTGATTTGGAATTTTGGTGAAATTTATTTTCAGTTTTTGAATTTTGAAAATCCGTCTTGTATTAACGAAGTTGGAACTTCTAACGATGACGCAGTATCACGCTATGGAAGGGATGGAAACGCCCCTCGTGAAGTTAATAAAAGGGCTTGCGCAGAAGAGAAGAGTCTCATTCTCCGATCATTCTCAGATCTCATTCTCAGATCATCGAAGTCTAATTGTGAAAGTTATTTCTTATATAGTCATATATAGTGAAAAGTGTGAAAAGAGTCGTCTTTATAAACGCGTGGTAAAGCCACTGCATTAACGAGATCCAAGTCAAACTAGGTGAAGTTGAAACGGACCTTCGAAAGCATCTACAAGATTAGCTTTGAACAGTTAGCGGTCGTTTATAAGCTAATTCTATTGTGCAGTGCTACATGAAGTAATATAGAAAAGCTGAACAATTTCGAGCGATTAGTTTGAAAGATATTAGCAAGTTTCGACGACTGACAAAAGTGATTATCTCGCCACAAGAGAAGCACTATTGTATCGCCAGAATTTACGCCACGGCTGACGCTGCTCGTGAAATAGGGAGACTCCAGATTGCTTTTGTTACACAACACTACAGTATAATGGAGCAATTTAATAAGGCAGTTTGTTCTTCTAATACTATAACCAAGGAGAAAATGGAAGGCTAAAGGACTTAATGCAATTGGGACATATTTCAACGGAGTAAGATAGCAACATGGAACTTCGCTAATTGCTATTCCACACAAGCGAACATGTGGTGAATACCATCTACACCCATGTTTCGTGATTAAAGGCTGAATACTATCCAACAGCAATGAAATCTATTACATACTCATTGCATATGAAAATTTCTTCGGAAATTTCTACAAAACTTCATGGCGATTGTCTACTGGAACTTCAGGGAATTTTTCAAGAGAGGTCAGGGTTATCCCGACGCACAAAGATGATTATTGCCGGAAGGATGTCTATTCGTCTTCGAGGAGCAGAGCGATTTACGGAGAAGGAAGCAGTTCGATTCTCCGAGGGTGCTGTTTCCTATTTCGAGGATGGAGCTCAGCTGTAACTTGGTGAAATGGATCCATCAGCAGTCTTCTTTGGGGAATTTTCCTCAGGAACGTCAATCGGCAGATAAGGTAGTCGTGAACGTTTATTGTATTTGAGTTTCTTAATGATATTTGAGCAACCATTTTTCCCATATTTTTTGTCCTCATGTATTTTGCCCTATTTTCTTGTTTGAGATTCTTATTCTCAGTACATCTTGTTGAGTTATGCCTTTTTCGACGTTTTATTAAGACATTGTTATGTCATGGGCATAGTTAAACGATTTTGGATCAGTTGAGACTGATATTTAGATTTTTCAGTAATTAATATTTTTGTAGTCACGATTTGACTGTAAGTTAATGATTTTTATGGCAGATTTAAATTCAGACAGCGTGTCACTTTATTAAAGTAATTCTACCCCAGTTTAATTACTTTGACCAATTTTCTGTCATCATCAAGAAGGAAGAACATTTAAATGATTTTAGAGCGTTAAAATCTCTTGCGTTGTCGACGATCTTGGAAATACTAGTCGTTATTTGAATTGATTGCAACACAGACATTTATCGTCAGTTATGAACGATCATTGCATCATAGACACTTTTGTGAAAGATGAACTTTAATAATGAATTATTGAATGCATTAAAGTCAAGAACTTTTGTTAGGAGTTTTTCTCAATTAGAGATTTATATAACGATGTTTGCATTCCCCAGTCTAATTGGATTCTATTCGGCTACTTTGCAGTTTTTAGTCGCACTTTATTTGATGATAGTATTTTTATACTACAATTCTTTTAAGATGTTAATCTTAAATTTTGATAGACCAGACAGGCGTATATAAGCGTATTCACTATTAAATTTGTTTGTGATTGGCAAATTTTCGTTTCATTTCGATTCATGAATGAAATCCACGAAGGTTAAATAAAACAGTTTTGAAACAATTAATGATTATAAGAATTTTTAAGTGGAACTATGGATGTATAATCGCTAGTGCAGCGCAAGTGTTGAAAGTCGCTGATATATAATGCCCTTGAATATGAAGGAGGTTCCCACAGGAATTAATGATAAAGAATTATTTGTGGAAGTTTTTGTAAGTTCGGTGGAAGTTTTAATGCCATATAGATTAATATATGATGAATTTTGGGCCTAATTATAATGCAGTTGTGCATTATTGTGTTAGCGAAGTATTTTCCGCTGGAGTGTATTGTCATAGTTCATTGAAAATTAATCAAGTGAATTTACTGTTATAATTAACACGAGTTTTGAAAGAATTTGAGATAAGATTTTGAATGAAGAGTACCGTCACAAATAATTATTACAACCTTTATTAAAATCAGATTGTGACATTAATATGTATAACTAACCTTCATTGGTCGATTATATTCACACGATTATAAAAATTACCAACCGGATGAACCTGTGGTTAATGTATTTCTTAAATTTAATAATTTAAACAATTTAAATGTTAATATTGTAAATAATTGCTGTAAATATTTTGAAAATAATGTGGAACGAAAGTGATGTTAAAGGCGTGTTTAAATATTTTTATTGTCTTTGACAAATATTATAAACAATTTCTAATTGTTATAAATAATTTATGTGATTTTGTTATAAACATTTAAGAGCTTATTAAACATTTGGATGAGAACTTAACAAGTTCAGGAATTATCATAACAATCCAGTAGATAGATTGACACGTTGGGCTTTGTTCACTCAACAGTTTAACGCCACTATCGTCCACCAGCCTGGGAAAGATAACTTACTGGCTGATGCTCTATCACGTAACCCTATTAAAAATGTGCAGATACACCATGTACAATTGGAGCAAGAAGATCAAGAAACTGTTAGGAGGTTAGCCCGAATCGGTGTGTCACAGAAGAGACACGCTCCAATAAGGAAAATGTACAGGTTCCTCAAGGGTTACATGGACAATACGGATGGTGACTATGAAGCTACACGGAGAAATTCACGACACTTTGTCTTGAGTGGAGACCTCGTATGCAAGTATGCTGACTCTGCGCATACAAAACTCCGAATAGTCGTGCCACCTAAACTTGTTGTCAATTTAGTGTGGGTAGCTCATACCGCAACTGGACATGCCGGTTTAGATAAAACTCTTAATACACTTAAAGAGAGATTTATCTGGACTAACATGCGTTCCAGCATTGCCAAGGTCATTCGATCATGTGACAAATGTCAAAGAGCAAAGTATGCTTCTGCTTTACTAAAGGGAAAACCGAAGGCGATGATTCCTTCTAAGCCAAACGAACTCATGGCGACGGATATATTTGGCCCCTGTCCGAAGGGATATCAGGGTAACCAATACTTGTTGGTGACCGTGGATGTTTTCTCAAAATTTGTTACAATGAGTCCCATGCAGAAAGCTAACACAAGGAACGTGATAAGCAGACTGGAAAATGCTGTATTTCCTAAAGCTGGTAAACCAGAATATCTACTGTCAGATCATTGAACGCAGTTTACATCCGTGGAATTTGCAGCGGATATGGAAAGGCTTGGCATTAAGCACTTATTTTCAAGCGTGCGTTACCCAGAATCGAATTCCTCAGAAAGATATATGGCTGAATTTTCAAAATTCTGTCGAATTTTCTGTCCAAATGATCATTCTGGTTGGGTGAGATTTGTACCCCTTATTGAGGAATGTCTGAACTCTACAGTGCAGGAGAGCACAGGAGAAGTGCCAATGCGACTTCATCTAGGAAGAAACCCAGAAAGGCCGTGGGATAATCTTTTCAACCACATACCTAGAGATCCCGACCTAGGAAGGCAACAGAGGATTGACAAGGCGAAGGAACAACTCCAAAAAGCAGCAGAGAAACGATTGAAAAGAGTAGCTGGAAAACGTTTTGGTACACACTTACAAGTTGGAAATCTTGTATTATTACGCAGACCTGTCAAGGCTGATATGACCAAGAAAATCTACCCCAAATTTGGATTAGTGTTCCTGGGGCCGTTTAGAATTACGAAAGCCTATGGAAACAACTGTTATGAACTCTACGATGATGAGAATAATGTCGTTTACGGCAAGTTCAATGCTGGAAATTTAAAAAGATACTATCCTAGAGTAAGCCAGTAATAATTCAATTTCGTGTTCAAGAGAGTTGAGGTACTTGTAACACTGAGTTTAAAAACAATTTGCAACTGTTTTTAAAACGTGGTGAGAGGAGAATGCCCCCGTAATTGAATTATATAGAGACCACGGTGGCTATATTGAAATTATAAAGGAGAGTTATGGCTGTCATAGTTATGACATGGGTAGTCATGACGTAAGCACGGATGACGCAAACGTTATAACAGCAGACTACTTGAGCTGAGATTCTCAGTGACGTCAGCATTTAGTCGAGAATGTTCCAAGATTTACGACGCAGTCGCAGGAAACGAGGAATTCTGCTGAGGAAGAAACTATGCTATTGGAGGGGAGGCTTGAACCAATAAACGATAGTTTAAAGGAAGACGGAGATTGCTGAAACTATGGTATTTTTATTACTTTTGGAATGCAGAATTGTGGAAATCCATTTGCAGTAGAGGCATTGATTTGGAATTTTGGTGAAATTTATTTTCAGTTTTTGAATTTTGAAAATCCGTCTTGTATTAACGAAGTTGGAACTTCTAACGATGACGCAGTATCACGCTATGGAAGGGATGGAAACGCCCCTCGTGAAGTTAATAAAAGGGCTTGCGCAGAAGAGAAGAGTCTCATTCTCCGATCATTCTCAGATCTCATTCTCAGATCATCGAAGTCTAATTGTGAAAGTTATTTCTTATATAGTCATATATAGTGAAAAGTGTGAAAAGAGTCGTCTTTATAAACGCGTGGTAAAGCCACTGCATTAACGAGATCCAAGTCAAACTAGGTGAAGTTGAAACGGACCTTCGAAAGCATCTACAAGATTAGCTTTGAACAGTTAGCGGTCGTTTATAAGCTAATTCTATTGTGCAGTGCTACATGAAGTAATATAGAAAAGCTGAACAATTTCGAGCGATTAGTTTGAAAGATATTAGCAAGTTTCGACGACTGACAAAAGTGATTATCTCGCCACAAGAGAAGCACTATTGTATCGCCAGAATTTACGCCACGGCTGACGCTGCTTGTGAAATAGGGAGACTCCAGATTGCTTTTGTTACACAACACTACAGTACAATGGAGCAATTTAATAAGGCAGTTTGTTCTTCTAATACTATAACCGAGGAGAAAATGGAAGGCTAAAGGACTTAATGCAATTGGGACATATTTCAACGGAGTAAGATAGCAACATGGAACTTCGCTAATTGCTATTCCACACAAGCGAACATGTGGTGAATACCATCTACACCCATGTTTCGTGATTAAAGGCTGAATACTATCCAACAGCAATGAAATCTATTACATACTCATTGCATATGAAAATTTCTTCGGAAATTTCTACAAAACTTCATGGCGATTGTCTACTGGAACTTCAGGGAATTTTTCAAGAGAGGTCAGGGTTATCCCGACGCACAAAGAAGATTATTGCCGGAAGGATGTCTATTCGTCTTCGAGGAGCAGAGCGATTTACGGAGAAGGAAGCAGTTCGATTCTCCGAGGGTGCTGTTTCCTATTTCGAGGATGGAGCTCAGCTGTAACTTGGTGAAATGGATCCATCAGCAGTCTTCTTTGGGGAATTTTCCTCTGGAACGTCAATCGGCAGATAAGGTAGTCGTGAACTTTTATTGTATTTGAGTTTCTTAATGATATTTGAGCAACCATTTTTCCCATATTTTTTGTCCTCATGTATTTTGCCCTATTTTCTTAAATCTAACTTATAACTACCTTATAATTAACCTTCGAAGATACTTCATGTTGAAACAAACTCAAGCACATGTTCAAATTTCCCTGGCTCGTTTTAAAATATCCTAACACAAATAATTTACATTTACAATCCAAATAATTTAATTTTATCTTTAATATGACTAAAATGTCATAAGCCGGTCAAATAAAATAAGATTCCAGATTATAGGCGATTTTCCTAAGTTTCCAGCCTATTTAACCTTTCTCAAGTTGTATAAGATCTGATCTTTTCTGAGTGTAATTTTCCTAATACAATACAACATTTAATTCCTATATAATCACACTCTTAAATACTACAATTAGCCTAGACATCTAACAAAGAATCAACCTCTTTATTTGAGTCTAATCGAACCTCACGTGTTAGGTTTGTCAATCATACTCGCGTTCAACCTGGTAATCCAGTTATGTTGAATCGAGCCCCAACGTTTTAGGTGCGCCAATCTTACTGTCCCCGTTTACCTGGATAGTAGGCTGTCAGATATCCGCCCCCTCAATCGGATTGCCAATAATCAATCGCACCGGCACAGCTACATCAATGAAAATGGCACTGACAGATACTATCGAGATATGAGCACAGAAGTTCACAGGAAATCATTGTGGAACACACCAAAATAGACGGGGGTTCCATACTTACCGTTACTTACCTCTTAAAATTATCTCGGGGTTTGAGTTGACAACAGGATCACTAAAGTCTGTTCACACAATAACTTCCACCATGACATTTAAAAATGAACCAAAACGAAGACGAGAACTTTGAACTGTACAAAAGCTTTATTTCTAATAAAGGGTATGATTTTAATAACACAACAAAATACACGTGGCTATCAGTAGCCCATGTCAATCTGACTACGTCCTCTTGTAGGACTTGCAAAGTTATCATACAACATGATATAAAACATATTAGCTCCCACGAGCTCCATATAACGTAATATTCATAACACAATTGGATTGGAAAGGAAGTGAGGACGAGACATATATAGAGCATTTTGTTTCCTTTTAATAAACATGAGAATTGTATTTATAGTCGCAAGGCCAGAGTGTGGACGACCTCACCCGCTGATAACCAGTTGTTGGGACAGCTGCAAGCTACCCTCCAACCTGTTGCATACTTTGTCAAATGGACTCCCTTCTCACATGCTACGTTACGTAAGAATACAGCTCTCTCTCTCTCAAGCTTTAAATGTCTGCAAGACAACTCAAATATATATTTACGCAATCCTTTCAAATACTTTACTCACATCCTACTGGATTGTTATGATAATTCCTGAACTTGTTAAGTTCTCATCCAAATGTTTAATAAGCTCTTAAATGTTTATAACAAACCAGTAGGATGTGAGTAAAGTATTTGAAAGGATTGCGTAAATATATATTTGAGTTGTCTTGCAGACATTTAAAGCTTGAGAGAGAGAGAGCTGTATTCTTACGTAACGTAGCATGTGAGAAGGGAGTCCATTTGACAAAGTATGCAACAGGTTGGAGGGTAGCTTGCAGCTGTCCCAACAACTGGTTATCAGCGGGTGAGGTCGTCCACACTCTGGCCTTGCGACTATAAATACAATTCTCATGTTTATTAAAAGGAAACAAAATGCTCTATATATGTCTCGTCCTCACTTCCTTTCCAATCCAATTGTGTTATGAATATTACGTTATTTGGAGCTCGTGGGAGCTAATATGTTTTATATCATGTTGTATGATAACTTTGCAAGTCCCACAAGAGGACGTAGTCAGATTGACATGGGCTACTGATAGCCACGTGTATTTTGTTGTGTTATTAAAATCATACCCTTTATTAGAAATAAAGCTTTTGTACAGTTCAAAGTTCTCGTCTTCGTTTTGGTTCATTTTTAAATGTCATGGTGGAAGTTATTGTGTGAACAGACTTTAGTGATCCTGTTGTCAACTCAAACCCCGAGATAATTTTAAGAGGTAAGTAACGGTAAGTATGGAACCCCCGTCTATTTTGGTGTGTTCCACAATGATTTCCTGTGAACTTCTGTGCTCATATCTCGATAGTATCTGTCAGTGCCATTTTCATTGATGTAGCTGTGCCGGTGCGATTGATTATTGACAATCCGATTGAGGGGGCGGATATCTGACAGCCTACTATCCAGGTAAACGGGGACAGTACCATTGGAGGTTTTTAGTATTTTCTAAGCTTCTTCAAGATGATGCTGTTGTTGGAAGCATTATTATGGCATATTCGTAGTATTTTATGCAGTATTGGCAATTGCCAGTTATTCTGAGAAGAGAATAGCCTTTTGAGCATTGTTGGATAGATATTAGTATTTTGCTGGATTTTTCATCGTAGCTGATAAGAATAGAAAGCCGGTACTTTAGGTCTATGTGAATATAGGTAGGAGTTATGAAGCCAGGACTTTGCTAGGATGATGATCCTCTCTTCAGACATAGTTTTTCAGATCGATAATGATGATCTATGTGTCATATAGTCATGAATTATACTGTAGTTGAGACACGTAGTAGTCACGATGGTTATCTATAAGCTTGACTATTCACTTCAGGTGATAATGCTACGTTGAACCCTGTCGATGTGTTTTTGAAAACATTTTTCGTGAATAATATTGTCGTTATTAACAATCTATGATTGACAACAATGAGATGATATATGTGTTTTAGCACAGTAAACCGTTTGGAGCTGGATATTTTTATGTTACATGGAGTTGCAATAGTCATTGAAATTAAGAATTTCTAAGCGAATAAGCTGTGGAACATAATGGTTATTGTAAGTTGTTTTGCTATGGTGAAATATTTATGCACAATGCCTTTGTGTAGTTTGCGATGGTTTATACCACCAAGAGGTTAGTTATGTGCATTATTTTATGGTGTGGAAGACACAGTAAGCTTCCAAAGTTACGGTTGTGTTGTGAATAGGATACTAATTAAAGCACAATCCATGTGGGACTATTCAAGGAACTTCGTTTATTGTAAAGTTTCTTTCCGCAGTGTAGCGATGATATGTATCGTAATTGTGACGAGGAATGGAATATGAAGACATATGTCAGTTTCAACCAAGCAAGCAAGGTGAACAGACGTGCAGTGAAGTGTAAGGCAGAATGGGAATCGCTATTCAGCAGTACCGGGCGGTCATCGGCCGCTGGCAGGCTAGAGTGAAGTGCGATTTCGGTGTCGGGATGGTGATAGTGGGCAACGTCACTGAACAGATGGGGGTTTTGGCGATGGGGATGGTAGCGCTGGTTGTGGCGACGCTACTATTAATTGGAGGAGTGGAGTCAAACCCAGGGCCTGGTCAGCTGGGATGGCAAGAAATGGAAAAAATAAGGGAAATTGTAAAGGAAGTGTCACAAAATGACCAGATCCGGGACATTCTTCGTGAGCAATGTAAGGAATTCAAGGAGATGAAGACATGTATAAGAGAAGAGATGGGAATTGTGACAGAAAGGCTGGCCGAGAATAGTAGAGAGATAAAAGACCTAAGAGAAAAGGTGAAGATATTAGAGGTGGAGGTAAATGAATTAAGGAAGACCAAGCTGGATGAGAGAAAGAAAAACGTCTTCATTTACGGAATAAAGGAAGATGCCAAGGAAAGCACCGAGGATCTAACATCCAAGGTGCTCCGAGTGATTAGTGAAGGCATGCGGATAAACATTGGAGTCTCAGAGATTGACAATGTGACCAGGATAGGGCAAGGAAGGGGCACGAGGCCCGTGAAAGTGTCATTAGTTTCTTCGCTGATGGCTCACAGAATTCTGGCGAACACAAAGAACCTGAAAGGGGAGAGGATATGGGTAAGGAGAGAAATGAGTAAAGAAGAGGCAAGCGAGCAACGGACCTTCCAGTTTCATTTAAGGAAGGCAAGGAGCTCTGGTCTCAAGGCTTATGTAAAAGGTAATAGACTGGTGGTTAGCGGCAACAACTGGGATCGGATTTGGACAGTGGCACAACTCCAGGATATGGAGAAGCAACAACAACAGGAGACAGTTAGACCTAGCAACCAGGTGGAAGCAGTTGTCGGTTCAGAGGAAAGTGCGGTGATGATTCAACAGAGAGCATCGACCTCCAAGTCCAACACGGAAGTGGCGCGAGCAGGAACGACTAACGTCAGCGCCAGGAACACCGGACAAGTGCGTGGATTGCAGAAAGGTGAGACTGGCAAACAACGAGTTACTAGTCTAAAAGAACTTTGGGGCAAGAAAACCTTGACAGAGCAGTTTAATGTGGAGAAGGAGGTCATTTCTTCTCCAGGTGGCAGTATACTAGAGTTAGAGAAAGCTAGAGTTACTAGAAGTAAAGCTACCGCCAGCGAGGAGGGTAGGGGTAAAAAATAACTAAACTGGAATATCGCTAGCGTAAATATAGAGGGTTTTTTTTAAATAAGAGAGGGAACGATGTAGTTTTGACCCTAATAGAAAATATGCAGATTGTAGGATTTGTTGAGAGTTGGCTCCCTGTAGGTTGCGAGGTTAAAATAGATGGCTTCAATATATATACAAAACCTAAGATTAGGAAAGCTCGCACCGGTAGGTTCCCAGGAGGAATTGTTGTTTTAATTAAAGAAGAGGTGAGGGAATTATCAGAATTTATTAGTTCAGAACTGGAAGAAGTAGTGTGGGTAAAAGCAGATATTAGGGGGAGGGGGAAAGGAACGGTATGTTTCGGCTTTGTCTACAACCCTCCGGAGAATTCCCCGTATGCAAGAGAAAGCTTTTTCGATGAGTTAGCTATTGAAATAAACAGAACTCAAAATATATATGAAGAGGCAGAGATTGTGCTTTTAGGGGACTTCAATGCGAGGGTTGCAGACAGAAAGCCCCTTTACAGCAAGGGGTTTGCCGAGGCCATATGTGGGGATAGGCACAGCAAAGACAAGGAATTTAACAAGAACGGAGAAAAGATTTTGTAACTATGTGGTGCAGAAGAGCTATATATATTAAATGGTGTCTGTGTGGGGGATGAAGAAGGAAACCTGACGTATATAACAGAGATTGGAGGAAGTGTAATAGATTTAGCAATATGTTCCAGAGGAGCACTAGCCCTAATTAAGAGGTTCACTGTTGAAGAATGGGGGGAATCACACCACCTACCAATTGTCGTCAACATGCAGGGAGCGGTGACAAAATCAAAAGGGAACCCACAAGTTAAAGCTATAGAGAGAAAAGTGAATAGATTCAGATGGAGGGAGGAAAACTGCAGAGAGTTCCAGAACTACTTTCAGGGAGAAAATTTTGAGCTGATAAAGGTAGGAATAAGTTTAATGATCAGTAATGATGAAATTGAAGGGGTAATACGTATGATTGAGAATGCAATTATGATGGTCAGGCGGAAAATGCGCGTGAAGGCTAGGGGAAAATTAGGGAGAATTAAAGGATGGTACGATGAATCTTGTAGAAGGAAGAAAACCGAAGCTATTAGGGCACTGAAGTTATACAAGAGAGGAGGGGATGATACGATGAGAGTAGAATTTTGTCGTCTAAGGAAAGAATATAGGGAACTGCTCAGTAAAATGAAAGATGAATGGCAGGGTAAGGAAGCAACAGCACTAAATAAGGATTCTAAAGCTAACGACTGTAGCAAAGTGTGGAGCAGGATACATTCTTACTGTAGGGGGAGCAGAAGTGGTGGGGGGAGCTCTATTAGTGATGAAATATGGATTGCATATTATGAGAATCTGTTAAATGCTGAAGATAATTGGAGGAAGAGGGATGAGTTTGGCGTCCCGAGGGGGCTGGAGGCCACTCTGCCTATGCTGGACCAAGTCATATCGATAGAGGAAATTAAGGAAGTAATGACAAAAAGTAAAGGAGGGAAGTCAGGTGCTATTTCGGGGATAACAAATGAATTTTGGCAAGAGTTGAGTAACAATAGGTTCATGATGGACAGCTTGGTAAAAATCTTTAACAAAATCTTTGAAGGAGGTAGATTTCCAAGGGCGTGGCAGGAGGGGATAATTTGTCCAATATATAAGAAGCGTGGGGACAAACTAGACCCAGGCAACTATAGAGGCATAACATTGCTTGATAATTTGAGCAAAATGTACACCGGGGTCTTATCCAAGCGTTTAATAGCATGGGCAGAGGGCTGTTCGGTGTTCTCGAGACTCCAGACAGGGTTCAGAAAAGGAATGAGGACCAGTGACAATATAATGGTGGTTATAACGGTGATGGATAAGTACATAAGAAGGAAAAGAGGTAAGCTGTATATCACAGCTATTGATTTGGAGAAGGCGTTTGATTCAGTGAGCAGGGGAGCTGTCATGGTTAAACTGGGAAAAACCGGGGTGTCACATAAAATGATACGAGCAATTGAGAATGTGTATTCCGAAGTGAAATGTGCAATTAAAACTAAAGATGATGTAATTGTAGGAGAGATAACGTCTAATATAGGACTAAAACAGGGATGCAAATTATCCCCGGTGCTTTTTTTGCTATTTATCAACGATATTTTCGAGTCAAAGGGCTTTGAGCAACGGTCCAACCCTTGCTTGGACAATTATGATATCCCGGGCCTAGCTTTCGCTGATGACATCCTTCTGCTTGCTCTAACACCCTATAATATGCAATATAGTATTGACGAGATTGTGAGATACTGTGAGGACTGGAACTTAAAAGTTAACCCGAGTAAGACCAAAGTTATGGTCTGCAAAAAGGGAGTTAAACTGGCTAATAATGAAAAGTGGGTCATGTATGGGTCTCAGTTAGAGACGGTGAAAAAACTGGAGTATCTAGGGACGATAATGGCGAGTAATGGTAAATGGACCGAACAAATTAAAAGGGCAAAATCGAAAGGGCTAGCGGCATTGGCGAATGTTAAAGTGTTAGAGCGTAGGTTACCGAATCTTGACTATAAAGTGTATAAGAATGTGTTCAACGCACTCATCGTTTCAAGAGCACTCTATGGAGTGGAAGTATGGGGTTTAGAGGAAGGAACGAAAACCCTGGACAGTATTGTAAGTAGGTTTGCCAAGATAATTTTGGGGCTACCTAGTTGCACGGCGAATTGTGGAGCGAGAATGTTGTGTGAGGATGTAAGCATTAGACAACATATCATAAAAAGGGTCATAAAGTCTTGGATTCGTTTAAAAACAGGTGGAGGGGGGGAAATGCTTAAGGTAGCCTACCTGCACCAAATGAAGCATCAGCAAGAGGGCTACTGGGTGGACGGGGTAAGAAGTGTACTGGAAAGATTAGGAATGGGTTATCTATGGGATAGGGACTTACAAAGAGAGAAAGTAAGGGTGTGTAAAAAAGTGTGCAGAAGGGTTAATGACGTAGAGTTGCAGGTGCTAAGGGAAGAGTGCACCAGTAGGAGAACCTTAACGGAGTTCTGCGAAATAAGGAACTTTATGAGCATAAAGCCTCAATGCCTAATGAAAAGAGAAATGAGAGGGATAATTTGGTGGTTAATGGGGGTGTATAAGAACAAAGCGTTGAGAGAAGTAGGAAAAGAGGACATTTGCCTATTTTGTGGGAAGGTTATGGGTGCGGCGCACCTGATCAGGGAATGCAAGGAAATTAAAATGATAAGAGCAAAGTTTGTAGACAAAGCAGATCTAAACAGAATAGAAAATGAAAATGAGTATCACACTTTAATTAAATTACTAAAAAGGGAATGGGGGAAAGCAGGTCAATTAGCAAAATATTTTAATACCATCAGGGCAATGTGGAATAAGAAAGCGTCGGATGAGATTCAGAACAAAGATGCATGTAAATTAAGCATTCAAGTACAGGAGATGGCTTCCTAAGCTATAAATCTTGTTAAAGCCTAGGAGAGCCTATCTGTATTAACTAGGTAGCCTATACGATTACTACCGTACAGCCACATATTGCTGTCTGTAGATTTTTCCGGTGAGTTTGATGGGTTTTTTTCCTTACCACAAAACTTATCAGACTCTTACAGTCAGTAAGGGCTCGATAGGGAAATAAAAGTAATTCTTTCTGTGAGGTTCTCCCATGGAGAACTGTCAAAAAATGAAGAACACTGTGTCCACATTTATGATTAAGAAAGATCTTTGTGCAGTTTCCATCAGAAAAGTTGCCCAGTGATATTGTGAATGAAGATAACTACGGCAAAACATTATTAAATTTTGAAATAAAAAGGAAGCTATGAAATGCCGAATGGACATTTGGTTTAATTATCTAACGCCATACTGTAAATTTATGTTATCTATGTGTTTATTGTCTGTATGTCACGATATGACTCTCTGAGTTAAAGTGACAATTAACAAGTAGATTTGGTTTAAATAAAAAAACAACTATAAAAAAAACAACTATGAAGACATATGTTGATAAAGTAAAGCCAATATTAGGAAGGTTGCATAAATATTCAATGTATAAACAGCCGTTTATTTAATTAAGATCGATAATTTGTGCATTCGAGAAGTGATTAAAAAGAGATAACATTCACGAGAACTTATCATATTATTATTATTATTATTATTATTAACTCTTTTGACATTTTACGATTGCTATGCTTACCCTCTTGGGTAATTAAGCCAGGATGTAACGAAAAGAAACGGAATAGCGACAGGTGATAGTGATATTAACTCAGTGATATGAGAGAATTGTTTTTCTCTTCGGAGATAAAATGACATTCGATGAATGTGAGTTAGTTAGTTATTGTTGTTTTAAGGGGCGGAAGTACGAGGTCATCTGCCCCTTGTGTTATCTGATGTAAGTAATGTGTTTGTGAAAATATTTATGTAGAAATTTGAATATACTAGACTGGATATTTTTATATCGAAAGTAGGAAAGTATAAATTTACCTCTATTTAATACTTTTATTTAGTGAACTAACAGGGTGTTCAAAAAATTGTATGTATATTTTTATTCTATGATCAGAGTGAATTTAAATCATATTTTCTTTTCCTTTGAAACTCCTAGAATTGATAAGTTGTAGTTAAAGCTTGTAATTTTATAACGACAAGGTTATGGACCATATTTTTAAATCATTTCAGTTTAATTTATTTTATTTCAGTCAACGTCCGAAAGGATAAGGAGTGTTATTTTATATCCAAGATTGTAGTTAATTCATTTGCGGGCACGTTTAATTTTGCTCGTCCTTTTCATAAAAAATCCATCTTATTTTTGAAGTAGTTAGTCAGATGATGTGCTATGAATAATAGTTGCCCACCTTTCCCATCGAAACCCGTTGCTACACGAGATTCTAAGAATGTCACTCTCCATCAGTAGTGAGTACGGTATATCTATCCATAGTACGCAGGGGAATCTGCATGAGAGAGTCATCGAATCTTGCCGGCATTCGTGAGGAATTGGACCGGAGGGAGGCAGCCGTTACGATTGGGAGGAGCGATTGGAGAAACTTCGAATGGGAGGTAAGACTCAAAGAATGCTGCAAGTTAATTGTCAGAGTATAGGGAATAAAATAATTGAATTTTGGAATCTAGTAGAGACATATTCACTGGCCGTTGTCATAGCTACTGAATCATGGTTGTATGAGGATGTAAATAGTAATGAGATAATTCAGGGTTCTTACGTAATGTACAGAAGAGACCGGGGTAAGAGAGGTGGTGATTTATTTATTTGTGTTCGTAGGGACATCGAAAGTTGCTTCAAATGGGACAATAGGCATCATGAGCTGTTATGTGTACAAAGCAAAATTGAACTCTCTTCAGGTGACAGGTGGGTATCGAGCACCAAAGGACAACTTCCTGCTACTGGATACTCTTGATGACATCACCTGTACGGATAAGGCTATGGAAAGGAATGTTATAATTTAAATCATCCAAGCGTGAACTGCTCCGGTGATTCAACTAGCGGTAGCCAAGCTCAATTTGCAGCAAACAAGCTAGTTAGGGAGAGGTGTTTCTTCCAGGTGGTTGATTTTCCCAAGAGAAGAATAATACTTTAGATGTTTATTTAGTATGACCTGTGGCGGTGTATATCAGTAGTGTGAATGTTCCTCGAATTAGTGACCTCCCGGTGTTGAACTAAATATTAGACACAGTGACACTTTAATACATGACTCCGGCGAAGCAGTTACATATTTCATTACAGCAGAGGAAATTTCAGGATTACATGAATGAGTCATTTGTAAGATGGGCGTCGGAGGGGTGTCATATAAATATATTTTGGGAAAATTTTCTAAATATATTAAATCGTGCTATTGAAAAATTTGTGCCGTTTAAATTACTGAAGCAAAATCCAGATCCGTAATTTTACACAAGGAAAGTCAGGGGAAACAACAGGAACTTAAGGAAAGCTTATAACAAACGACACGATAGTTACGAGCATATGAAAACGTTTAAGGGAAGATTAAAAGCCCTTTTGGTGAAAATATGACCTTTTTGCCTGAAGTTGTAGCAGGGACTTTTCTGCTCATTTTGGTGTATCAATTGTTAAATTACGATGGTTCTAAGTATGTTTAAAATAATATTGAAATGTGGCTTACTTTGTTTCATTTTTAGCCTATTTTCAATTTTGAAAAAATAGGCTTATGAGATCACCTTTTGTCCGTGTGTGTGTGCGTGTGTGTGTGCGTGATTCGTGTGTGTGTCTCCCCCTAATAAAATCTAAACGGCTGGAGCGATTTCAATGAAACTCGGAAAGTTCATAGCACTATTCCCGGCGACCTCGACCGTGCCCTTCAATTTTTGTTACGACTCACCAATCCAACATGGCGGCTGTGCGAAATATTTCACCAGCATTCAATATCTCCGAAACTATTGCCGATATTACCCTGACATTTTCTATGGTGATAGAGGGAACTACTATAAGTTCACTTGTGTGACTTTTGAAAACCTGGTAACAACAAAACCAACATGGCGGCCAAGCGAATTTGCGACTTTTAAATAGACGTTTCTCGCGATTTGACCAACCAAACGCAATGAAACTTGGTACAGTATATGTTTATATACATTGTAATGCACCGACATCAAACTTCGTTCAATTGTTTACATAATCACAAGATGGCGGATGTGCGAAATATTTCACCGGCATTCTATATCTCTGAAACTATTAGCGGTAAACCCCTGAAATTTTGTACGGAGATAAAGGGCACTACTGGAATTCCATATATAAGACTTTCAAAAACCGGTTGACTACAAAACGAACATGGCGGCCAAGCGAATTTGAAAATTTTAAATAGACCTTTCTCGCGATTTAATGTTCCAAGCGCACTGAAACCTGGCACAGGAAATATTTATACACATTGTAATCCACTGGTATCTAATTTAGTTCAATTGTTTACATAACCTCAAGATGGCGGCAGTGCGAATTTTAAAATTAAGATTTTATTTATTGTGATGTAGTCATGCGATCGAAGTGAAAGTTTGAATAATGAACCTACGCAATAATTTTCATTTAATGGTACATGACTCTATGGCCTATACATTTAACAATCCAACATGGCGACCATCCGAAATATTTAGACGATACTGAATATCTACGAATCTATTTTAGCAATCAAACTGCATTTTTTAATGTTCATAGGGGCTATGAACTTAAGTTCACCTGTAGGACTTTAAATAACCTGGTGATCACAAATCCAACATGGCGGTGACGCGAATTATAAATATTCACATGGACGTTTCTCGCAATTTAACCATCCGCGTGCAGTGAAACTTGGTACAGTAAATCCTTATACGAATGTTAATCCACTGGCATCTAATTTATTTCAATTGTTTCCATAACCTCAAGATGGCAGCTGTGAAAATTTTTAAAGTCTCCTTGTTTTTTCTTGTGTCCTAATTTTGCGATTGAAGTTTGAATACTACACGTTCACAATAATCTGCATGTAACAGTACATAACTCTAGGACCTACATATATAAAATCCAACATGGCGACCATCCGAAATATTTAGTCGGTTCTTAATATCTACGAATCTATTACAGCAATCAAACAGAAATTGTGTATGTTGATAGTGGCAATTAACATAAGTAGGATATATGAAAATAGGCTGTATAGTTCTTCACGGAACTACTTGTTATCTGTGATGCACACCATACTGCAACACATTATTCTAAAGCTTGTCTCAGAAAGTATTTTATGTAGAAGGAGGTGACAAAGTATATTCATTTATTTTAGGTTGGCAGGATTGCCAAAACGGTAATGGATGACATTTGTTTATATTTATCACTAAGTTGGAATGTGTAGGCCACGTCCAAAAGAGAATGGGGACACGTCTTCGGAAACTGAAAGCACAATAGGGACAAGAAGTTCTCAGATGGTAAAACCATAAAACATTCTGGAAGGGTCACTGACACGGTTATAGATGAACATCAAAAGTACTATTGCAAAGCAATCAGAGACAATAGCAATGATTTACAGGCTACTAGAAGACCAGTTTGAGCCACGTATTTTCACAGGGGTTCCTTCTGATGAGAAACCAGTTCACCATCTACGTCCTTCTCCTCCAGAAACTTGGTGCAAATATAGGAAAGCTGAGGCAGTTGGAACTATTGACACTTACCACCACCAGAATACATTGCCAGAAGCTGTTATGGAAGCAATAAAGCCAATATACCATGATCTGGCAGCACTAGAACTGTTAAGAAAGTGCTTGCATGGGAAGACTCAAAATCCCAACGAGTCATTCAACAATGTCGTCTGGTCTCGTATTTCTAAAAATGTTTTTGTTGGGAAGAAAACATTACAGTTGTATGTATGGAATGCAGAAGTAACATTTAATGATGGCAATGTTGGAAGACCGAGGGTCCTACAGGAACTTGATGTCAGAATAGGTTAAAAAAAGTCAAATGTTTCGAAGACCTGGATCGATTACGGATACAAAAGGCAGAAATTGCAGCTCAGAACATGACCAAAAGAGCTAGGAGGGAAAGAAGAAACAAAAAACTTGGTGTGGAAGATAAGGAACAGGATCCAGACTATGGATCAGGGTGCTTCTAGAAATTGTATGAACATTTATTACAATAATCATGTGTGCAAGTTTTAGATCCTCATTTCTGAAAAACATGTTTTTCTTGTACAAATGACCCATTATCTCAGAAACTATAACAGATAGACACTTGAAATCTTCAGGTATAGCTAAGTAACATCTGCTAGTACAATGTATCTACACTCATGTAAATTGCTGTAATATCTTGGGAGTTATGTTAATACACGTTCCAAAATTTTGAAGAAGAAAAAAATAGATTGTAAAAAAAATATCCCATGTAAGCTATCGTATTGAGTGTAGATCAGTGTACATTTAAGTACTCAATAACCTACAGAAAACAATTCAAGTCTCTACCTGCAATAGTTCATGAGAAAATGGGTCATCAATATGGTAAATTTAACATTATAAGCATAGGGCTTTTAATCTCCCAAATGATACAAAAGGCAGAAATTGCAGAAGGCTGCTAACGATAATTATATGCAAAACTTAATTGGGGGAGGGGGTAATGGGTGGAAAAAATGTAATAGTTACGTCTGAAGGCATAAATAAATTCCAAAGGTCTATGATAATGTCCGGAGATGGTGAATTAATTACTGAGAAACAGGTAATTATTATTGAATTAAAAATATAGTATCGTAGGGTGTTTAATAAATTTCATAGCTGTGTGTTTGACCTTAACTATGATTCTGATAGGCAACCTTTCCGAACAAACCAATTGTCGATTCTAGCAAGAATTAAAAAGCTACGTAGACAAATATCGCAACGCCCAGGCAATATTTGTGGAGATGTGCTAAAACTGGGAGATACAGTCATTGAGCGATACCTGGGGGTGCTCTTTAATGTATCAATTAATAACACACAAATACCCGAAGACTGGAAAAGAGCTACAATAATTCCAAATTCAAGGGAGGGAAAAGATTGGCAATGGGAAACTATAGGCCTATTAGTCTCACATCCATCATATGTAAACTGATGGAGCACCTTATTTCTGAATACTTAAGGGAACAGTAGGAAAAATTATCATGGCTTGGGAGACGATACGGATCTAGACACGGGAACTAATACGAGAGTCAAATGTAATCACTCTTTCAGGACGGTAATGACTCGCTAGACAGGGGGGTGAGAGTTGACGCCAAAATTATAGAGTTTACGAAGGCATTTGATGTCGTCGCACATGACATGCTACTCCGCAAATTAGCGGCAACGAAGGTTGATAAAAGAGTAATTTTATGGATTTAAGAGTTCTTGACTGCTCGGTCGCAAAAAGGTTAGAATAGGTTATGTATTCTCGGAGGACATTTTGATAACGTCAAGTGTCCCACAGGGTAATGTGACTGGGCCCCTGTTATTTCTGTCACTTATTAACGACCTACCGAATGGGATTCGAAGTGGCTGCTGATTGTTTGCGTATGATTGTGTAATATACCAAAAATTCATAGCTAACGAGACAACGCTCAGTTAGAAACTGTACTCAACCTTGTTCAAAAATGGGCGGCTGACAAAAAAAGTTGAAGATAAATACGAGTAAATGTAGTCTTGTGAGAACACGGATAGGGTGAAGGCATGATTTTCAATATAATATCGGCCCGAAAATACATGTAGAAGAAGACTCATGCAAATACGATAGCAGCCATGTAAGGAATGATATGTGATTGATATGTGAGTTGTGTCGTCTCCAAATCGTACAAATCACTTCATTTTGTAATGCGGGTATTAAAAGGCAGTAGCTCTACCGCAAAAGATATTTGACCCTGGTGAGGTCAATCTTGGAATATGGCTCAGCGGTCAGGGACCCATATCAGGTAGGGCTGGAGATGGTATAAAGGGAGGCTGCGGGTTTGTGCTCAACTATTTTAATCCTAGATAGCAGTGTAACTCAAATGATAGAAAAATTAGGGTGGGTATCTCTGGAAGATGGAAGGACAAAATCCAGACTATACGCTATGTTTAACAATTACACTAATCGGCCAGCATGTGGAGAACTATGCAAACGTCTGGGAAATTCCACCTACCTGAGTAGGGCAGATCATCCACATAAAGTTCAGTGGCATTCATAATTGGATCTCATTGCCTGCCTCAGTGTTAGACCTTTCCCCTAACATATTGAAGTGTTGAAGAGAAGATTGAAATTTTGTGTAAATACTACGATGTAGTTACTATAGTTCCTAAATTGCGAATTGGGTATATTGTGTTTGATGTTATTGTTGGTAATTTGCTGTATTTGTACAATTTGCCACCGGGGAATTACCCCAGTTGCAAATATAATATATAATAATTATATAATAAAGTAAATAAAGTACGGAGCTTGCTCGTGCTCATTTCGGGTACAGTACAATCGTGTAGACCGTCTGAAACGCATTTTATTTCGCTATGATAGATGAACAAGGGAATCGGAATAATAACTTCATGATCAAGAGATCTAACTAGTGAATAGTTAACTAGTGCAAATTCAGAAAATGCATTACTCTGCAACATTTCCTTTAAATGCGAAGAACTGGGCTCGCTTCTACTCTTCATGATGTGGTGTTCGTGTAGTCAATTAGGTATATTGTACAGACAATATGTTTTACATGTCGGCGATTTTGGATTAAGAGTTCTTTCGGATGAACGTGAGAACTAAGCAAGAGTTAATCCTTACGGATGAATGGATAGCACTATTTAGGGGTACACCGATTGTGTCGAGTTGATTGATTTACCTGGACTTATGAGAAACAAGTAGTTCCGCGAAGAACTAAAGCCTATTTTCATACATTGCTGAATTAGCGTATCTACGCCTATGTCCTCTCTTGGCTGGGCTGGTGGCCCTGCCGCGAACTCAAAAATGGCCTTGTTGGCTTGGAGTTCCCGAATTATCACACCCGATATTCTTCCCAAATTTGGGCGTACTGCGTATTGAGGTATATGGCCTGTTAGGCAACTTTGGTACCGCTGGTTCCTATCCGTTTGTGTTCTTTGATGAGTGTCTCCCATTGCTGGAACATGATTTCGTATCTGCAGTGTAGTTTCCAGTGTGCCTTAGTGATTTGTGTACGGAGGGTGGGGATTTTCGCTCGAATCTTTCGATTCTTGGCGCTGCGGAGTGGCCGGACAAGTGCCCTTATAATTCTCATATACTGGGCGTGCAGGAGCTGCTGATACCTTCTGAGGTAGTCCTGCCTTGTCTCAAAGACCTTGTGCCAGGCAATTAATTCCTGGTATTCCCCAATGCTCCTCAGCACAGCTAGACGGTATAAGGGGGCCATCCTGAACCAAGTGAATGTATAAAAAGAAATGTGTGCGGCTTCTAATGTATTAGATTTCTGATTCTTTATAGGGGGGGGGGGGGGTTGACTAAAATTTCCCTTTTGTTCCTAGAGTGAAGGGAAAAATATAATGCTGTCACCCAAAAAAAAAATCAACTTTTGCTGGGCTGCTTGCGGTACGGATCGCTCTACCACGAGGGCTCGTTGTTTGAGTCCCTTACACTTATTTTGCGTGGTAGCCGCGCCTCCACCAATTATGTTTTATCCCTTGGTTGGGGGTGGGATAAACAGGGTAGTGTAGGTGTGATAATTTTGAGGGCTGCTTCCGGATGAGGGTAGTTTCCCGTGGTTGGGAGAGACTACCAGTGTAGTGTGTTGATGTGAGTGCTTAAGCTATTGGGGGCGTCTCTGCAGGATGCAATTACCTGCCAGGGGATGAACGTCTAAGTGCAGGCTGCTAATCTAACCTGCCAATTGAGTAGAGTGAGCAATTCAGCGAATGTGCAGAGTTGGTGACTCGACACTCTGCAGTCGAGTCGCGTGCTCGAGTACAATAGAACCTGACGATGCAGTTACTTGCCTCTACGGTCAGGGGCAATTATGACTAAGGTCAGGTTGGGTATAAGGATGTAAAATGGAGTGTGATTAGTAATAAGCGTGTATGTTTACTGACCATGTGTTTATTGGTCAGTAGATGTGATGTGATGTCCCTCTTGGAGAGTTTAAACAAATATGAAATGTAGTACAATTTGTAAAGTGTACAGTTGTTCAGGGTAGGTGTTTACAAAGATAAAGGACTCTGAGCACAGCTAGATCTCACCTGGTGAAGCACTGGAACGGTCCTCGTCGGGCAGGGCCGCTGGCCGACAACAGAACAGAACAGATGATGGGGCTCCTCCGGGTCTAAGCTTTAAGGCCTTCCCCCACTGCTTGGTCAGCATTTCCTCATAGTTGTCGCTCCATTTACCGTGTTTATGTTTATGTTTCGTAAGCGTGGCCGTCAGCAGTATGCCGGGCCCGCTTGTGTCTGAAGAAATGCATGAGGCTTAAGGTCTGCCTATGCGGGTGGTTTTGGTAAAAGATGGCAGGGTGGGTCTCAGGGGGTACTGCCCCCGGGCTGTACAATATCCTACTTATGTTAATTGCCACTACCAACATACAAAATTTGAGTTTGATTGCTGTAATAGATTCGTAGATATTGAGAACCGACTAAATATATCGGATTGTCGCCATGTTGAATTTTTATATATGTAGGTCTTAGAGTTATGTACTGTTACAGGAAGATTAGTGTGTACGTGTAGTATTCAAACTTCAATCGCGTGATTAGGACACAAGAAGTAAAGACGAGATTGTAAAATCTTGTGATTATGGAAACAATTCAAATAACTTAGATGCCAGTGGATTAACATTTGTATAAGGATTTACTGTACCAAGTTTCACTGTACTCGGATGGTTAAATTGCGTGAAACGTCCATGTGAATATTTGTACTTCGCGTCGCCGCCATGTTGAATTTGTGATCACCAGGTTATTGAAAGTCCTATAGATGAACTTATATTCATTGCCCCTATGAACATAAAAATTCAGTTTGATTGCTGTAATAGATTCGTAGATATTGAGAACCATCTAAATATTTGTGATGGTCGCCATGTTGTATTGATATACATATAGGCCATAGAGTCAAATACCATTAAAGGAAAATATTTCGTAGATTCATTATTCAATCTTTCACTTCGATCGCATGATTACGACACAATAAATAAAAACTTATTTTTAAAATTTGCACAGCCACCATCTTGAGGTTAGGTAAACAATTGAACTAATTTGGATACCAGTGTATTACGATGTGTATAAACATTTGCTGTACCAAGTTTCATTGCGTTTGGATCATAAAATCGCGAGAAAAGACTATTTAAAACTTTCAACTTCACTTGGCCGCCATGTACGTTTTGTAGTTAACCGGTTTTGAAAACTTCATAGCTGAACTTCCAGTAGTCCCCTTTATCTCCATACAAAATTTCAGGGTGATACCGGTAATAGTTTCCGAGATATAGAATGCCGGTGAAATATTTAGCACAGCCACCATCCTGAGGTTATGTAAGCAATTGAACGAAGTTAGATGTCGGTGCATTACAATGTGTATAAACATATACTGTGCAATGTTGCATTGCGTTTGGTTGGATAAATCGCGAGAAACGTCTATTTAAAAGTCGCAACTTCGCTTGGCTGCCATGTTGGTTTTCTAGTTACCAGGTTTTCAAAAGTCGCATAGGAGAACGTCTAGTAGTTCCCTTTATCACCGTACAAAATTCCAGGCTGGTATCGGTAATAGTTTCGGAGATATTGAATGCTGGTGCAATATTTTGCACAGCCGTCATGTTGGATTGAGGAGACGTAACAAAATTTGAAGGGCACGGTCGGGGTCGTCCAGAATATTGCTATAAACTTACCGAGTTTCATTGAAATCGCTCCAGCCGTTTATATTTTATTAGGGGGGGAGAGGGACACACACACACACACACACGCAATACACATACGCACACAAACACAGACACATGGACAAAGGGTGATCTCATAAGCCTATTTTTTCATAAATCAAAATAAGCTTTTTAGCCTAGTACATAGTACAGGTTGTATGGTCTGTTATAATGTACAGAATGTGGTAACCATTTTGTACCACATGCCTCGACATGTCTCCCCTCTAGCGTCCGACATTTTAACTGGCACAATTTATTCTGAACGTTCACTTTTCTCTCCACAATGGCTTAATGCTCCTCCCCTTAATTCAAATTTCAAAGATTCTCGACCCACACTTGTAATCCAATTAGTGCACACTATGGACACCAAAAAAACAAAACCAGGTGGCGCTAAATCAATTTGGCTTTTCTGATTATGGGGTGACACGTGGTCAGCGCATTGTTTCCACTCGGCCATTAATCTAAAATGCCGGGAATCGAACCCGGGGTCTTCAGCTGCAAGGCGCAATACTCTAACACAAGGGGCCAGCCACAATGTACAAAATATGGAAATACAGTTTCGGGCCTCTATTGACAAATGTTGTGTATAACTGAGAGTTAAAGTGTGGGTCACGACACGTCATTAATTATTCTTAAAGAAATAACGTAACCTCTATAATTAAACTTTCTCAGACTTGCTTTGTATCCTTGTGCCGTGGAGTGATTTGATAGCTTAGTTGTTGTGATTTTCATTCTAAGTGGAAGCCAACACCCGCTATACATGTTTTGTGGGGACGTGATCGACTGGTGTTGTTCACATCCCGGTGCTTGGATTTTAACGTAAACTTACCTATCATTTATAGAGTTATGTTTTTAAATATATCCCCCGCAGTGGTAATGTATACTTACGTTAACTAAGGACTTACTGAATGAGCAAAATGGTAAACAGTTCAGTTGGCCACAGGAGAGTCAGAGAGATGGCCGCAGCACATTCCACCCTCATCTCCTCTAAAAAATAATCCACTAATCACTTGACATTAGTGAAAGTAATAAAGAGACATTTTGTAAATTGAAATTAAGTTGTAATATTATGTTAAATATTTTAGACAACTGTGGATGATTAATGTGTATATTAATGCCAACGAAAAGACAGGGCAAGACGATTCGCGACATTAGGCTTAATATTATATTACCAACATACACAGTATTACGATATGTTAAGTTTGGTTTATTTATTATTGTTTTAAAGTGGGTGATTTACCTTAAGCTACAAAACGAAAACCACTCAAAACATTGTGCCGTTAATAAGTCTTTCTATACAAATAATGTCTGAGTTTGCCCTAAATAATAATAAATTAATAACGCCAAATTAATTAATAGTATGGAAATGCGCGAGATACATTTTGAAGCTGATGTTTAGCACTCGCAATTTTAAAAAAGAAAGGAAAAGCGTAAAAATCCGCATAAAGATGGTAAATATAAGGTCAACGCTGAAAATCAGCCCAAAGCAAGAACTAAACATTTAAAAAAGGATAAAACTAGATGGGTAGATAGGGTTACAAACGAAGAGGTATTAAGACGACTGGGAGAGGAGAGATGTTTCTGGCGACTGCTAATGAAGAGAAGAGATAGGTTAGTAGGACACATACTAAGACACCCAGGAATAGCAAGCTTAGTTATGGAAGGACGGGTCAAAGGCAAGAACTGTACGGGTAGACCAAGGTTAGAATATGTTGAACAGATTGCCTCGGATGTAGGGTGTGGTAGCTATGTAGAGATGAAGCGATTAGCTCAGGACAGGGAGGCATGGAGTGCTGCATCAAACCAGTCAAAAGACTGAAGACTCAATCATCATCATCATATAAGGTCAACGGTGAAGATCAGCCCAAAGCAAGAACTAAACATTTAAAAAAGGATAAAACTAGTTACGAAGTTTTGCTTCTAATAGAATGATGTGCGTGTTTCTTGGAAATACGTAATTATAATTGTTGAACACGATCTATGAGTGACTCGGCTATAATAATAATCTCTTTATTGCTTTGGCACCTTGAGCTGCATGTTCACCTTTAAATCAAATGTTTATGAAAGAGGGAACATACTTCCATCGTTAGCAATATACGTATGACATACTGTAATTTATATCTCTATTTAATTTAACAACATCCAATGAACCAAGTCTTCATATAGCCCATGTATCATAGATAATGGCTAATAAAATGTTCCTTTGCTTACACAAATTTGCCCATTTCAGAGATTTACACATTGACATGTTTAAATTGCCTACAACGCATAAAATGCCATCGAAATCAAACAAGAAAAAAGTAAATACCAGGTTTCTAACTTTCGTTAACGTGGTTTTGCTTTTATTGATTATGCCTCATTTTGCTCGAGTCCTCACCCACAATTTAATTTTAAATCCGGTGAGAAACCAATCCTACTTACGACACCGAGTACATTCGAAGACAAGGTAAAATACACCTGATTATTATATAAATAACAGTCAATGGCCATATCTGTTTTTATTGAACGCCCGAGGGCTCCCAACAAGTTTAATTTCAAATAGTTTCAACTTTGGCTACCATATACTACTGCCACTAACACCTAGCGCCGAACGTTGGAACTTGATAGAACGGTTCTAACTAACCAAATATAACCTACAAATTTTACTGCACACTACCAATTGTAGTGGTGGGTTCTTTTACATGCCATAAATCTATGACATGGGCCCACCGGCTTTACTTCCTCTCCGAAGGAAGGCCTACTGAAGGATTTTAGCGCTCTTAAAAATTACGACGACTACGATCGGGTTTGAACACGCGATCTTGGGTGCAGCAGTTCAGCATGCTACCGACAACACCACCGAAGCGAGGGAGACAGCCACAGCGACGTGCACAGCAAACTCAGCCCGTAGTTCGTTCGAATCAGCAGAGTTAGGACTCAACATGACAAACGTTTCGCAATGTTGCCTGGGAATCGGTCACTTACAAAAGTCCCCATGTGCATAGAGACTAGTTTAGAGAAAAAGACAAAAATATGATTCACATTTAAACTATTGATCTGAGACCAACAATTATTTCTACATTACATGACACTGCCATATTATTGTTATTATTATTTCGTATGGCATAAAGGATATATATTTTACAAATAAGGTGAAAAACTTAATTGCTAATATATACAAAATGTACATAAGGTCTGACAGGGAAGAAGACACAAGCATTACAAATGGATGTCCAACGAGTTTAACCAATTCACTGTTTCATCTGTAGCCTCATGTATTTCTTGTAGCGTACCACTGAACCTCCTTTTTGGGCATTCCATGGCAATGTGATAAACCGTCTGTGGCAATTCACTGCAATCGCAGGCTGGACTGTCGATCATCTTCCACTTATGCCTCCAATGCTGGTATCTACCATGTCGGGTTCGTAGTCGATTTAGTGTCGTCCAAGTTTTTCGGGATAAGTTGAAACCAGGGAGGGGCGTTGAGTTGGATCCAGAATTAGATGATATTTGTCTGGATTTGAGAAAACCCAATTGTTGCGCCATACTTGACAGACATGAAATTGCTCTTGAACCAATTCCGCACCTAGTAACCATGGAGGTTTCCTAGTTGTCAATCTAAGATGTAGTTGAAAAATGTCCTGATGAATTGGTAATGAAGGATCTTAACAGTATTTTTCCCATTCTTTCGTCAATGCCTTTTGTCTACGGAGGTGAGGAGGCGGAATGTTTGAGAGGACTGGTAACCAATCCAGAGGTGCACATCGGATGGTTCCTTATATAGTCCTCAAAGTAGCATTCAGCTCAGTATCAATTTTCTGTATATGACCGCTATTTAACCACACAGGACAGCAATATTCAACCACTGGGTATACTAGGGCAAGAGCTGTTGTTCTAAGAGTTGATGCAGTTGCACCCCAGCCTGACCAAGACAATTTGTGAAGACTATTGTTTCGGGCTTTGACCTAAGCAGATGTTCTGCTTAAATGTTATTTGTAAGTTAAGAGTTCGATCAAGGATAACGCCAAGGTATTTTGGGTGAGGATTGTACTTCAATAGTTGACCATTAAAGTGAACTTGGGGAGAATAACTTGCTATCTTGTGGCACAGGTGGAAACAGTTCACTTCAGTTTTGGAGATATTTGACTTTAGTTGATTAGTGTTGAAGAACTTGCTCACTTCCAGGAGATCTTCCGGAAGGATAGCTTCCGCTGTTTTAAAATCATTGGATTGAGCAGAAATAGCTAGATCATCGGCGTAAATGAACTTTCGAGAAGTGGTAGATGGCAAATCAGCTGTGTATGTATTAAACAGTAGGGGTGCAAGCACTGAACCATGTGGTAGTCCATCATTAAGTCTAAAGGATCGGCTTATATTACCGTTCAAACATTATGTTACACAGCATATTATTCAAGAGGATTGCAAGGGACTTACTTGGGATTATCTTAAAAAAAATTCAGAATCATACCTTTGCGTCAGACAGTATCATACGCTGATGTCAAGTCTACAAACACAACGATTGTCTTCTTCCAGTCTTGGAAGCCTTTCTCAATGTGGGTAGTTACAGCCAACACCAGATCAGAAAAGCTTCGATTTGGTCTAAAGCCAGCTTGTTCAGCTGGTATATGCTCTAAAAGTCTGTTTAAAATTCTGTTGTTGACGAGTCTCACTAGTAGATTATAACATACACTTAGAAGTGCAATCGGTCAGTAATCTTCAGCGTTTTCTCCACTTTTCCCAGACTTCGAACTTTGATTATAGCCACTATCTTAGTTCTTTTAAGTAATGGTGGGAGTTTGCCTTCTTGTAGAATATTGCTATAAAATTAGCTGTTTCGACACAAAACTTGTTTGGTTTATTAGAAAGGACACAATAAGTTTCCAAATTCTGCAAAATAAGGGCCTTTCAGAAATGACTCTCAAGAGTCAATATTTATATGTACTAAATATTTAATATTCATGTGGGATGTACAGCACTTCAGAACTTGATTGATGTCTTCTATCTTGTTCGAGTTACACAGGGCCCTAAATTTGACAATTGTCGTTTAGCATACAAACATTATGCTCATCCCTTGGCGTAAGGGTGGGTCATATCAACAATTCTTTCAGACAGAAGGTTTTAGAGGACTATTGACCTTTTTAAACGGTTTTGATATTATGACTATTAAGGGAGGTATGATTGTTTTTCTCTCAAAACTTCATTTTTCTCACCCCTTTGGTCAATGGTTGGTGCTATCAAAAAACTTCACTGGCCCTTATTCGAAGAATGGAACGATTGCATCAGTTTCTAGCTTACTCTGGTTCCTTTCTGCGATAGAAGGGGACTTTCGAGATGAATATAAATAGCACTGCCGGCCTGTGACTACAATAAAAGGTAGAAAGAGGCCTTTTCAGCATTGAATGGTGTGTTTACCTCTGAAGAAGACCAATCCATGCTTAACTCATTATCGCCAAACATTTCAGAAAGGGCCTTTTAGAAATGACCGATTCTATTGTAGACTCAGCGAGAAATGTGGTAAGGCAGGTTTAGCATTATTTCAAGTTGCGCTCCGAACCATCTTTTTTAAAGGCACCACAATTTTCAGTGCAGCTCTATAAGATATTAAATTAACCTAAGAAATGAGGGTTGTTTAACTGATAAAAGCCATACTTTAGAAGGTGGTGACTCATTTCAACCATTAATGAGCCACCTTGAGCGCGATGCTCCCAATTAATGTCTGTCTCGTTAGTTGATAAATTTCGTTTACATTTTGGGCTGAAAGGGATATGGGGAACTGCAGTTCCTTTTGAAAAATGTGCATAGCTTCTGGTCATTCGATTTCTCGGTAAGTGCGTAAAGAATGGGTTGCATGATAACTACGGTGTCACTTGGAACTAAAGGAGAAGCCAAACCGTCTCCCCACTGGAAAATGTGTTTATCCTAAGTAATACAAGTGCAAAATCGCGCTTTAAGGTCAGTAGAGAAAAATCACAACCGACGAGATTCAATTTCGACCCATACAGTATAAAACTCCCAAATTATTTTCACCGTCATCAAGACATGCAACTTGTGAAGCTAAAGAGAGTGTATTAAAACGTAAATATGAGTGTCAAAATTCAAAGACCAGACCACCAACTTAATAACCCCGTCCGTTGCTGATCATTCGAATCACTTCGTGGTTTGTTTTTACACAGTCAAGAGTTGACGCTCAAATTGCTAAACCTCTTTGGCTCGAGCTGTGTTTCTTTCTCATTGCCACTCTATTCAAATTTGGAGCGCGATGACTTAACACAAAAATTGCTGCAAGTCGATGAAGATTACAGAGACGCCGTTGAGCCAGCCACACGGCTGACTTCATGCAGAACACGCTAGTCAACCATGAGGCAAGTGCCTTGGACTTGTTAAAGATACGAGTTACGGTATAAAGGGATTCTAGAAAAAACAAAAAACAATACTTTTTTGACAATACGAGCGTCTTGGTCTTCTACATACCACCTAAAAATGTACTGCCTACGATATAGAAAGCTGAGAATTGTAAAAATGATTCCAAATAGTAGAATCAAAATATGGACCACGCATTATTGGGCAATGTCAGGAATGTGCGACTTTTCTGCCTGCCGCATTGCAACGCTATCGACGATCACAACAGAATGACTTAATAAACGAAGCATCTTTATGACGCACCTAGACTTGCAATGCGAGGCACAATCACTGCAATTTTTCGAAGAAAATATTAAGGGAACAAAACTCATCTTTCATTTTTGCAACACCTCTTGAAGAGATACAGTTTATGATTATAAGACGGTATGCCTGTTCATCAGGGCTAGTACCTAAGTAGTATGCTTAACAACCTTACCCTCAAACAATTAACAATTAACGGCCAACAAGGCCCAATCACTTCCTTTTAACATACGTTATTCCGCTTCTAATCGCAACTTGTCATATCGTTTATACAATATTCATCAAGATTGTTTACGAGAAACACGGCCTCAGTTTTTCTTGATCACGATCAGTCAATTCCTAATGCAAGTCAATAAACTGGCATTCTCTTAATGTGGCCTTAACTACTCGTCTTTTGCTTCCCAGAGATAAACATTCAAGTCTTCGCACGTTTCACACCGGATACTATATGAGTGTGGCCGACTCTCAAAAGGCAACCCGATATCCAGCACGCCCATTTTCGTCCAGAACCGTCGACAGCAACTAATATTTAGTAGGCTCGCTATTTCTTTTCTTTTCAGGTGGAGCTGTGTCGAAAACTTTCCAGGACGGTGCCCGGTGAATGCCTCAGAAAATATACAGTTGCATCTTTTACACTGATAGAAGATCCCGCAAGAATTTCCACGCTGGGTTCTATATTACTCTAGCGAGAAGGGGTACCCACATTCTTAAAACAAAACTGTAAAATATGATAGAAGAAGTCATCTCTACGCAAAATAAAGGAATCAAAATATCTCTCTCAGCATGCCGGAAGGCAACGGTCAAAGAAAAATATTTCAAATGCACTAGATTTGCCAATTGTGTACCGACAAAAGTTCCACATGTTACGCAAACAAGCAAGCTCCTACACAGTAAGTCCAAACATACTTTGCTCATCCCATGGCGAAAGGGTCGGTCATATCAAAAAACCTTTCAGACTGACGATTTAGGTAATTTTTAGAGAAGTATCGACTATTTCAAACGGATTTGACATTGTGCTTATCAATGAATGTATTATTTTTTTGTCTAAACTCCATCATTCCCACTCCTTTGGTCAATTCAGGGTACCATCAAGACTCAGGATCTTGTGTCAGTTGTTGACCCTATCACAAAGAACTCATGACAAAAATGCATTGTAATGCTTTAGGACAACGGAAGAAAATTACAGACTTGATAGATTGAACGACAAAGTTATCTGACTCCCTAAATAGTCAGTACTATGCCTAAATTTAAAAATCATACAGAAACAAATAATTGCAGATATTTATAAAATTATTTCTCCAAAATGAACTAAAAGAGTAGGTTCTTTTTTAAAACACGAGTAAAAATCAAGGAATTTTCACAGTGCCAAGCTTTACTGATCACATTAAAACCAGCCCTCACTCATCAAGTTCAGTTGCGAGTAACATTTCCTCCCAGTAACATCAATAAAACATCCGGTAAGCTCTATGATTTGTGATGCTTATTTGCGTGGATTCTCAGCAAACAGCCTTGTAGGGTCTTTAATGTTATTAACTGTACGATCCAGACAGACTACAGACATTGTTCACGTAATATCTGTGATTTTATTAAGTGTACGATCCAGACAGACTACAGACATTGTTCACGTAATATCTGTGATTTTATTAAGTGTACGGTCCAGACAGACTTCAGACATTGTTCAGGCAATATCTGTGATTTATTTGCATGTATCCCAAGCAGTGAACACCAGAGCTGTTACTATTTTTATAAGTTAATTAAAGTAATAAGTACACTGTCGAGTAATTCTAGCATTAGCCCCTGGCCTCTGGGTGTCCTATCCACTACTGATGAATGTTAAAAAGTTGAACATCTAGATTGTGAACTTGTCCATAAGTCGTGTCAACTTCTCTAGAAGTCCTGTCTACCAACTATCTACGCCTTTACAAGGCCTTTGTACCCAATGTGTAATTCTCTATAAGTCCTGCCTATCCAATGTCTTTATACCTACCCAATGTGTACTGTTCTACCTAAACAAGATGAATAATAACCCCCACTGGGAAATTCCATGTTGCTTACTACACCCTGGTATATCATCCCGTGTTCTCACAATATATTAAGTGTTATCCAAAAAAAAACAGCATCAACATTTTGTATTATGTTCATACATGGTAAATATCAAGAATTCTCCTTAGTTTTATCACTAGTAATTAGTTGTAATGCATTTTCCTAGTATAACCTTCGAGTACCGAGGAATCTTTTACGCTTTTCGTTTCAGGTTACAGAAGAATCATATAGGGCTCTGGACACAGTGGGGAAGTTTGAAGCAATGGATGTTCCTCGCTAAAACTTATTCAAATTTGAACACTTACTCATTTAAGTGACTTCCCCTTGCGACACTTTCTTCTTCCAGGATTCCTTCTTCCACATCATAGGGATAAGATGGAAAATTTTATTTCTATGCTTGCACTTCTACACAAATAACACACCATGTACTTTTACTGCACTGGTCAGCTGAAGTGAAGACACACGATATTCACTGAACGACTTTCGTACCGACTCATGAGGGGCGCCAAACACACCTCCTCTCTGCAGCATTCATGGGACGATCTCTGACCAGAATATAAGATATCCTAAATAACTTGCACACCTAGAATTCAAGTCCACACTGGGCAAATAATACAAGGTGATTAGGCCAAACATCTGTTAGCTTCATGCAATATTCTATTTCCCAGGGCTCAGAACATCGCTAAAATCCGGCAGTCGCGGGAGGAAGTATTAAATGGGACAGATTTTTATTTAATTCGCCACATTTCCATCAACAAGGATTGTGTTTGCTATACAAAACACAACCTAACAACCAAACGCTTCTGTTTGTCATCAGCACAATTGTGGTAACACAACTCTTTATCCCTAAATGCTATTACGTGATAAGGAGATGTCTTGTAAAGAGGCATGAAGATACTTACCTCTTTTGGATCTAAAGATGGTGTTTCTGTTTTTCGGCAAGGTACAATCTCCGGAATGGAAGTTTCCTCAATTTTAATATCAGTTTGCTGGTCTGTATCCTCCTGCAATGAAATGACGTGTTTCACAAATATGTTCCTTTCCGTAGGTTGAATTCTATCTTACAGATGCCTTGAAAACTTGCATTGAAAAATTCTAAGAATAAAGTAACAATTGAGGGTGGATCCGCCTCACATTAATAGCTTTTTTGCGTCAATAGTGACAGTTTTTGTGGAGTTTACAACCGAAAATATTTCTGCTGTTATACACACCCAAACCGACGGCCTAGCATATTGTCACTAGCATTGTGTATGTTACGACATTGCGCCCAAGATGCAGTTTTTTAGAGTTAGCATATAATGATAATAATAACAAGCAAAGTTGAATAATGTTGTGTTCAAAAATCTCGTACCAATCGTTATTTGTTTTACCCTCTTGTGACCAGATTAAAGCAATATTCATATCAAGGATACTTAAGACAGGGAGGATTTTAACACGTACGATAAATACATTCCTAAGAAGTGGCAGGTACTTAAAATTTCATACCAATTCAAATTTAAGACATAATTCATGGTCCTTTGACATTGTCGAGATTAGGCAATGTGGTAACAAACATAGAATATGAGTATTTTTATAGGCGACAGCTAAAGAGCTTTCTTGAACGAAATTGCCGACTGCGGTCAAGTAATGGCTGAGGTACACCGCCATACACCATCTCTAGAGGATTTTCGAACGGTGATTATGTGCCAGTCCTAAACGAACCACAAACCTTTTCTTCCTCCATTCAACGCTCTGAGAAGAACTGGGAGATCCTCACCATCAAATTAACAATATGTATGTACCATTGAAGGCTGTCATGAAGGGTGGACCTACGATATATAGAGTCACAGCTAACAGCTAACGTGTCATCAACAGTCGAACAAAGTCAATCACAGGTAGGACAATTTACAAGGTATTCTCAAAGAAACGAACCAACTGACTTCCTCTGGTTTACATTCTATGAACATACACCTCAGATTTAAAAAACTGTTAAATTTACGTCCCGTTTTTGAATGATAGCTTTTGCTCCAAATAGTTATCATAAGGGTTGTGTGTCTAACTCTCACAATTATGCCAGCAGAGTTAACTTTCATTACCAATAAATAACCTACACAGCATGTGGTGTGGACTGCACCTACAACAGGGCTCAGAGTGCCAATAGAGTAAACCTACAATACCAATATTTACCTACTGTTAACACTGATTTCGCCTACAATAATACCTAGGGATCCAGTACCTGCATTACCAAGCATGTGGTGTACACTTCTCCTACAATAGAGCCCAGGGTGCCAGTAGAGTGTACCTGGATTATCAATAAATTACCTACTGTTAGGACAGCAAATGGTGTACACTTCACCTACAATAGGGACCAGGGAGCCAGTAGAGTGAACCTGGATTATCTATAAATTACCTGCTGTTAGGACAGCAAGTGGTGTACACCTCGCCTACAATAGGGCCCAGGAAGCCAGTAGAGTGAACCTGCATTATAAATACAATACCTTCAGCAACTGTTAACCGCTAAAATAAGGAAAACTGAATAATCAAAACGATCAAATTATGATAAAATCAAGCAGATTACTATAAGAACCAATGATCACCTGTATTTGGTTTTCCACTTTGATGACCTTGCTTTTGTCCTCAAATAGACCACCAGACTCATCCAGCAGATTACAATATGTAGTCCTAGAATCCTAGAAGTTACCGTATCATAAAAGTATGAACCAATGTAAAACACAGATATAGAATAACAGTAGCAGTTTGGTAGCAAGTTTTACGTTCCGTGTCATGCACATATTATGTTACACAACATGCATATTAAAACAACTTACAACAATAGGGACTTCGTCAGTATCAGACAACCATTCAGGCTCTCTCTTAATGATTGGTTGTTGCTCCATGATGTCCAGGAAACTAGAACACACAAAGTGCACTCGAGAATAATTAGGAGCCGTACTTATACAAGTATGCAGAATAATTATCATATATAACACATCAAATGAGTTATTTTCAGAACTCCGAATGCAAGTTAGGCCTCTGGTAAGTTAATGTGAATATATCCCACCAGGTGCACAGTGAGAAGAAGAGGCTAACGGTAAAAATTATTCGACAGTGACGCTCGACTTTATACGATACAACTTAGGGCAGAATATCGAGCAAAATATTAGTGACTATAATTGCAATACAATGAGGAATTATTGGAGCCAGCTTGTGGAGCTGTGAAATGATGCGTCTTATAATTGGTTTTTCTATTTCTAAGTCGGCTACACACTAACCTTAACACCATTTGACGGGGCAGGCGGGATTGTCCGACGCTAAATTACATTACAAACCTATCAAAGTGGAAGTAAACTCAAGTTACTGCACGAGTAATAAGAAATAGGCAGTAACTGGATCCAGTGAATCTCGGAAAGTACAAGACAATTCCTCCGCATCTAGTTACAAGGAACCCACTTCAAAAGAGATACAACTCCTTTCTTTGCTCCATGAATTCAACAGGCCTTTGCATTCAAACAAGATGGCGGGCACAGTAGGCAGAGCTGCTGGAGCTCGCCGCAGGCCATGGCCCATATGACGGGTTCTTTCCAACTGATACATCGTAGTCGGCAGCATTTTTAGGCTATTTTGATGACTTCATCCCACTTACCTTTACGTACGTAACAAACAAATATAGGCTACTAGGCCTACTGAATAAGCTTCTTCTCATCCTTCCCCTGAAAATGAAACCTTACGGGAAACTAGGTACTGTACCGTAGGAAAATATGAAACTTACACTATTTTACTGTTTCTGGATCAATTTATGTCAACAGTTCACTGGCCACAAAACATAGCGTTAAATTAACAGCAGTAAAATATACGCATTTGATACAGTTATGTTCAATATTTGCATAAGATTAGGTTTTTAGCTAGATATCTGGACTTGCCATGTAAACAACTATGTCGTTCTTCACGAAAACTTCCGGGTACACATTTCATCATTTAAATTATAGATTTACTATTATGATGATGCCATCAGCCACAGTCAGGGGCGTATATACATTTTGGGGGGGGGGGGGGGAGGGGGCTGGCTATCCTGGAAAATTGTGAGTATTTTCTGGGGTTTGTCACCGCAAAATACCCAGAAATATCAACCAATATCTTAGACCATATAACTTTGTGTAATTATTTTAGTTAAGATTCAAAGTTTATATAGCCTACAATTACTGGCAATTCAGAAAAAGTAAAATACAACACAACACACAAATACAATTTTATACTTAATGAATTTTCCATTATGATCTATGGAGTATGAATGGCAAATATCTAAATATTTGTCAATTTACTAAGCAGAAAGGTAAGAAGTTTTTTTTTACAAGTTGATAATTTTATTCTCAAAAGTACCATACTGTGGAATCACAGTTTTGCCTCACAAGTCTGAGTGTACCCCGTTCCAGGCCTCAGACTAGAATTAAAATTTCTTGGGGGAGCCGGGAATCGAATTTGAACCTCCGGGGCGGAAGCCAAGAATGCTAGCCACTACACCAAGAGTTAATCTAATTTCAATCTTAATATTGTTTATAACTTAGCCAATAAGTTAAGATTAGGGTACAACCAAATTTACAATTATTTTATGCACTTACAAAGCAACACTTTCTTAATTTGATTGGCTTTTTTCGGGGGGGGGGGGGGGGGCTGGAGCCCCCTCAGCACCCCCCTTATGTACGCCCCTGGCAACAGTGACCAACCGCAATTTCAAATAGTAATTTATTGCACATCATACCTGTCACCTACAAATATGAGGTGTATATTTTATTATTATCATTTATTTCCACAGCATCCTAAATATTTACGTACACTGTGAGTGGAAGCAAAGTTGAGCATAAAATACCCTTAACACAGCAATGTCTCTGCTAGTGTAAAATATATAGTAGGCTATTCACATAAACACACAATGTCACATCAGATCCTTTTCACTCAGGCTATTAATCCATGTCAAAACAAGTCATCTAAGTGTATTTATTACTCTCATGTAAATTTTTTTCCGGAATAGAGAAACACCCATTACAATTGGGTACAATCATGTTGACCGACTGAAAAGCATTAAATTTTGATGCAATAGCTGTTGAAGCACAATGACTACACTACTAAACCAAATATTTTTATATGTGAGGTATGACTTCTAAACCACAACAAAATGCACTAATTTGAGCTAGAAGACATTTGAAATGTCATTGGACACACGGGGGGAGAGAACGACAATCCTGTATAAGTTATAGAGACAATGAAACTTTAACACAGTGGATAGCTTTCTAATATATTGAGGCTGTAAGGCTACAAAGGGCGGAGAAATGCGACAGACAGGGTGAGAGGAGGAGAGACTGCTATTTCAAAACTTTCAGGATAACATTCTAATATTTTGTGCCACAAAAATGGTGTCTAGAACAACTTGAACTTTTCGAAGTCATTTTTCAATGTTGCCTTCATAATCTAATGAATTTGAGTTGCTCCACTCCATATGTTGATTGGCCCAATTAAATTGGTTGGGGATTAAAACGTAGGACTATCTACTCACAACTTTCTGTCAATGTGGAAAAATTATTTGGATTAATTATACACTTAAGTGCTTAATTAATCCAAGTATTTTTAGAGGTCCTGTATGCAAGTGTGAATTGAAAAGTTTTATTCCTCGCCCAATTTAATTGGGAACATTAACATGAAGACCGACTGAAAATAAATTCACTTATTAGACTAAAAACAATAAAATTGATTTCAAATTTCATAAGCTGTCATGATTGACTGTTGACATACTTGCTGAATGGATATATTTATGGTGTGAATAGAGGAGTAGCTGAATCTAATAAGAGTACATACTTAAACAGTTGCATCTTATCATCGGAAAGAAGTATGACAACCTGAAATTCGACAAACACGATCCACCGAGGTATGGCTGGTGCCATGTACTGAGTCAGTACATCAGTACTGACACTAACTGCACTCAAGTTGTTCAGAACCTTGCCTAGTATGTCTCATCATAGTGCTGCTTTGTGGGTTTCTATTGGCATAACTTACAGTGGTGCTTGTTGAGGATCCAACCAGCCTTTGGGCTGACTATTAACAGAGAGATCAAAATATACTTCTGCCATAAAATCAGATTTGACACATAAATGGCTGGTATTCAAAATCCATTTTCATGTTGGGTTTGTATTACTACCAGAAACAATGTAGCATATATATATATTCTAAAAGCCTAGCGGGTGGATCACAGTTATGTAGCTGAATTGTGTATCTATTTGTGGTATGGTGATTTTGGAAAAACAGGCGCTCCAGTTGTATTGGGCGATTGTTAATTTCAGGCACAGTAGCAAAAAGTGAAAAACAAAGTAACTTGGAAGACAGATACGGTAGCTGGGGAACCACAGTGTGTTATATTGGATTCATTTAAAGGCCAACTGCAATGATCTCATTTAAAATACTGGAGTAGAGGAATATAGAAAATGAACACAACAGAGGGAGTGAAGTGGGGTACTGATTATTGTTGACAATGCATATTATAAAATTAACTTTTGTAAAAATGTGATTTGTAATTATAACAGTGACAGGATGCACCTTTTGTCATTAAATATAATATAACATATTTTATAATTAGGCCACTAGGCAGGCATGAATTCACTCCACACTTCAAACACGACAACTGAAAAACTCTGGATGAAATAGGTATTATACTAGAAAATATTTACAAATATCACAGGAGAAGATTGAATTTTAGGTACGGTAGTTATTGTTGTTTTAAGGGGCAGAATTACTAGGTCGTTGCATTTTATTTGAATGTCTCTTCGATCATACATCCAATAGATGGCTGATGACGTCACATTGTTGATAGCAACATCTCGATCAGCTGACTGCAGGGAACAGCGGTGGTTTGGAACACTGAAATACTACACGTGATGATAGAATTGGGCTATTTAAAGTGAGTTCTATTCGTTACTAACAAGGGGAGGATACGATGCATGGGTCACTAATTCGAAACATTTTAGTACACTTGTAGGGCAAGACCAGGTGTTGCTCTCACGTCTCAGTACAGGCGCAGTGTGGCAATGTGCACTCTATTGTATGTATGCTCGTAGGAATGTCTCAACGCTTATAGAAAATTGTAGATTTCTTTGAGAATGTCGACTTTGGTAAATAACTTCTTTTCTTACAATAATTGTTCAGTAGGATGTTGGTGGATACCCATACCACTTTTTTACAATCATTTTCTGTAGTGTGTCCTTTCTTGCAAATATCAGGCTCCCACAAAATTTCCATGGAACAAACAAGATGCATTGTAATGTTACTCACAAGCTCCCTGTGGTTCTCAACTTTAAGATAATCAGATTCTAGGTCACCACACAACTTTAAAACTATTAAGTAATTGTGAACAAGAACATTTACAACATTCATTACATTATACTAGAAAACATTTACAAATACCACAGGATAAAATTGCATTTTAGTTAGCTATTGTTGTTTTAAGGGGAAGAATTACCAGGTCACTGAATTTTATTTGAATGTCTTTTCGATCATACATCCAATAGATGGCTGATGACATCACATTGTTGAGAGCAACATCTTGATCGGCTGACTGCAGGGAACTGCGGTAGTTTGGAACACTAAAATACTACACGTGATGATAGAATTGGGCTATTAAAAGTGAGTTCTATTCATTACTAACAAGGGGAGGATACGTTGCATGGGTCACTGATTCGAACCATTTTAGTACACGTGTTGCTCTCACGTCACAGTACAGGCGCAGTATGGCAATGTGCACTCTATTGTATTTATGCTCGAAGGAATGTCTCAACGCTTATAGAAAATTGTAGATTTCTTTGAGAATGTCGACTTTGGTAAATAATTTCTTTTCTTACAATAATTGTTCAGTAGGATGTTGGTGGATACCCATACCACTTTTTTACAAACATTTTCTACAGTGTGTCCTTTCATGCAAATATCAGGCTCCCACAAAAGTTCCATGGAAGGAACAAATTGCATTGTAATGTTACTCACAAGCTCCCTGTGATTCTCAACTTTAAGAAAATCAGATTCTTGGTCACCTCACAACTTTAAAACTATTAAGTAATTGTGAACAACAACATTTACAACATACATTTCTGGGACTACGAGCCTACCTCTGCCCTTATCCCTGATCAAATGGTACGGTATGCCTCATCATCAAGATCAATAAATTCACTGGTACAAAGAATTTCCTTGCAATGACTACATTGTAATCGTTTAGTCACACTATAACAAAAATAACCTGCCAAGTACACTGGAATAGGGATATCATCCTTACAACCATCAAAATCTCTGTCATCTATATATATACGGTCAATGAATTTTTGCTCATCAGTGGGAAAGTCAGGAGCCGCTGAGGTAGGTTCACACAATTCATTTATTTTAATTTCACCAATTAAGTTGGATTTGATCTTTAGGGACATGGATGATTGCATCCTTAGCTAGTGTTCTACTTCATACACCTGCCTTATTGAAATATTATACTGACCATCTGCCAACTGTCTGTATTTGCCAAACCTTCCCTCTAATACATCAGTCTGAAACTTCCCAAACATAAGAGAAATTGAGAGTTGACAAGCAATAATCTTTCAACGGAGTCAAACACAAAGGAAAGAGACTTTGTTTCATCGACAGGATGAGGGTAAACACACTTCAGTTCTTTCTGCGGTGAAAACTGCTGCATACATTTCCTATTTACAGAACTGTTGTCACTTACTACACAAACCACATGAAATCCTATATCTACCAAGCCAATAATAATTTTCTTCAGTATGCAGAGCAACAGTTCCCCAGACATGGATTTCACTGGCATTACATGTACCATTTCCTTAACATCTGACAGTAGACTAGATATTATAGCAGCCTAGGTAATTCTTTATATTATTAAGATTACCGGTATATCGGCTATTTATGTGGTACGGTAGGCTAACACTGCTTAGATAATTAAAAAAACGTGTGCCGTATTGGTAGCCTACTTACCACAGAATGTTTCGTTGGTACGAAGTTCTCTCGCTTAATAGCTGATATCCAAAGTTGCTTCAAATTCTCTTCTTCGGGGAACTTAAACACTCGAACTTGATTTTCATGATCATAATTCCCCCTGCACTTCGGCACACAACACTTGTAAACCATATTTTACAGCTAAAAACTGAAAAAAATCGCACAAAAACAACAACAACAACGGTATGATCACAAACTTCTGCCTTTGGTATCCGCCATCTTACCTACTTTCAGTTCAGTGCAAAGGCCTTGTATATAGGTGGTGTTGATTGAACCAACATTGAATGGAAGGGCCTAAAAGTTGTATTTATCCTTACAAACTTATAAATACTGTTACCGGGTAGCTTGTATCATAGTTGTTATGAGAAGTTCCTAGTTTCATTTTTTAACCCGTGTATCCCAGACAATGAAATATTGTAAATTAATGTAGGCTACACAGGGCAGGAACATGTCTCAGCAGAACTCTGGTTGCAAGATTTATCTTGATTATTAAATTTACTGACGTCTGTAGACAACTAAGTGAGCATGACCTCGCTGTTCCGCCCCTTAAAACAACAATAACCAACTAAGTGAGCATATCTGATGATGTGTCCTTGACGAACGAAACTGGTCATCCTATTGAAGGTAAAACTTCACAAGAGGGTTTCACAATGTTTTTGCCTAGACCAATATTTTCGTCCAGACCAATGGTGGATTGATAGCGCGGCCCGCTAATAGATAACACCCCTGGTTTTTGTCACGCACAGTGAGGGAAGTCACGCATCAATAATCTTTATCCAGGCCAATAGGTTTGCCTTTTATTTCATGTCGTGTGGTGAAAGGAAACCCTCTCGTAAAGAATTAATCAATTGAGCTCCCATTTTATGTGAGAAGTGTTTTATTTAGAGTACAAATAATTCATGTAATTTATTTCAGGCACTAGGTACTTAATTGTAATTCCCCGTCCAATCTAATCTGGGCGCATGCGTTTTAACCGACTGAAAAGACTTCAATAATTGTTTACTTTGACAACACTGAAGAAAGGCTTCTTATATTGCAATACACACCAATACAGTTTGGTGACCAGACGTCCTGTTTTAAACGGGACTGTCCCTTTTTTTCGTTATGTGTCCCGTTGTCCCGCCAAATTTTAACGGGACGCCAAATGTCCCGTTTTTCCGTGCTTGGCAATAGCCTGGTCATTTTTCTTCGCTTTGTTTTGTGTTTTAATTTATATTTGTGTAATTTCGGTCTCATTCGTTTGTTACGGGAGCCTATACTTTTTTACTGAGGTCTAGATGGGACTCGAATGCTCGAGGGAACCCAATCGGGGCCAGGAAAAACAAAAAATATCTGGTTTCCGCTAGCTCTCCTATTCCGGGTAGCTAGCGCCAGGGAGCAGCTTTAACGCTTGGAGAGGCGAGCTACCTCCATTGTGCTCCATTGACTGTTGTTCGCTTTGGTGGAGATACACGTGCGTATGAATATGGGGAAAAGAACGTGTACTTTATTCAAAACCCTGAAAGAAGAGATTCCTTTCTTGAAGGAAAGCACACCGTTTACGTAGGTGGAATTTACTTTATGTCGTTCTCTTTTATCATTTTAAATGATCTTGTCGACTTCGTCGTTACGCTGGGGTCTGGCGTTACGTTACGGTGACGGGACGAAATGTACCGAGAATGCACTGAGGTGTGTGACGTCACAGTAACGCTTGAGCTTCCTCCTTTCCCCGCGCGCTCCGGTGAGCGTGACGTCATCCAGCCAGCTACCTCCTTTGACCTTGGTTTGCACTTCACGCAATTCGCTGCATGATCATGAGGCTTTCACCCAGCATTTTTCAGCATTAGTAGCATTTAAAATGATATAAAGTCTGGTCTTTCAGACTGACTATGACTCTTTTTTTCCATTGAGCACGGGGGACGTGCCTATATTACACAGCAGATTAAGAAGAAGAAACATATGTTGGTTGTTTCCGCGAGAACTTCCAGCAGCATAACTTCCTATGTAAGTACGAAAGGACTACAAACTGAGAAAAATAAACGTATCGCTGCTGAAGAAGGGCTGTTTGCATTTCATACTGCAAAACACAACCATTCTTTCCGTTCTATGGACTGCACAGCTCTTATCATCAGAGAACTATTTGAGAAGAAATTCACGTGTTCCAGGACAAAGTTGGAATCAATTCTGGTGAACGTTTTATCGTCGTGTGAAATGGATGAAGTGCAATCAGAACTTAAAAATACTAAGTATGTGTCTGTGATGGTTGATGCATCAAATCACAAAACCTTAAAATTAGTGCCGATCCTAGTTAGGTATTTCATTCCTACCAAAGTTGTTCAGTGCAAAGTAATCTGTTTTCAGAACATTGGCGGAGAAACAGCAGAATTATTAACTAGTTATGTTCTGGAAATCTTAAAAATACATAATTTGGTTGACAAGATAGTCGCGTTTTGAGCAGATAATTGTAACACAAACTTTGGTGGGTACAAGAGGGCTGGAACAAACAACGTTTATTCTAAATTGAACAGTGTGCTCAAAATGAACATTCAAGGCATTGGTTGTGCAGCCCATTTGGTACACAATGGTGTACAAACAAGTGCAGACATTCTTCCTATTAACATAGAAACAGTAGTGAACAAAATATTTCAATATTTTCACATTTATACCGTGCGTGTGGAGGAACTGAAATCATATTGTGATTTTGTTGCTACTGAATACAAGCAGGTTCTGGGTAGTGTTAGAACTAGATGGTTGTCATTGTTGCCAGGAGTTAAAAGAGTGATTGATATGTTTGAACCTCTAAAGTCTTATATCATGTCTCAGGATAGGTGTCCCACATTGCTAAAATAGATTTTTGAGAACCCTCAGCCACTTCTTTGGCTTCATTTCATACAAAGCAAACTGAAAATGTTCACAAATTCAATCGAAAAGTTGGAAAGAACCAAGATTTCAGCCACTGAAGTAGCTGAAGAATTAGAATAGCTTAAAGAAAAAGTCAATAACAGGGAAAGTAGTAATTTTCAAACCAGTTATTTCTTCAATTTTAATGAACATAGTAAATGAAGGTATTTTCGGCCAGTCCAGATATGAAACTATTACCAATTTATTTTATGACACTTTTTAAAGTTATTTAGAAAAGTGGGCTTCTGCATACCAGCTTCTGAAATCATTTCATTGGATAACGTTGAAAAATTCTGTAGATTCAGGTTCAACAAGTCACCTAGATGAAGGTGAATTATTTGATGAGATAGGACATGTGAACAATACTGTATCCCAAAAAACTGAGGAATGGGAAACAGTTGATATGGAAATTGATAAGAAATGGCGTGATGTCTTGCACATACTTGAAAGTGTTGGCATTCCAAGTAAAAATATAGAGGTGGTAGTGACATTCGCTCTGGCTGTTCCAGGCAGAAATGCTGCTGTGGAAAGATTTTTTTCAATTGTGAACTCCCTTTGGACTGATGAAAGAACCGTTTTACTCACGAAGCTATGCAAGCAATTGTAATTGTTAAGACTCATTTTCAAGACCTTAGCTGTAAGGAATTTTACATCCTACTGTTGTGCAATTCATAGCTCCTGCGAGATATAAGGTCTTCCGATAAGTACAGAGTTATCATCGGTAGTGATATTCCTGATTCAGAAGCCACAAGCTCACATGCATCAAGTTGTTGATGTGTGCTATCTACTTGTCAGGAATTATTCAATGAGCTTTTCGATATTTTAAATTTTTTGCTAAATTCTTTAAAATATGATGTAGTGTCATGATAAGTAGGTTTTAAGTAGGTTATTAAAGTATATATATTTTCTGTGTACATGTTAGTAGAGCAGTGTAGTCATATATGAAGCATATTTTCTTCGTAACTAGTGTCCCGTTTTGTGCTGTTTTTTAATAACCATATTTCAGAAATGTCCTGTTTTTTGACACAAAATATCTGGTCAACCTACAATACAGCCAACATACCGTAATAAAAGAAGTTATGCCTACACACCCAAGTAAACGTGGCTACAAGTCGTAAATTTCCTAAATGAATCAACTACAACAACATCAAACTACTTATCTAACAGGGGAACAGTATTCACCGATATAAGAGAGTATTGGTGCTGGACCCTAAGTGGTACCACTAAGGTTCCGTGTCTTGAATTTGGCAGCAGTCCTTATTAGATGATAGTGTTCTGTCAAGAGGTACACCCGTGTACATACTGCTATTGACATAGACATTGACATTGACTGCTATAGCTCGGTGGATCAGTGGTATTTTGATTCCCGGTGGCGCTCGTAAAAGATCTCTCGTATCACATTTGATGATTTCAAGACAAAATTCATGAAATCTCAGCCACTGACTATCCAATACAGTACCGGTTTCGCTGTGTCCATATTGGGGAGTAGATCGCCTAGCTCCAAGACCAATTCGCAAACTCAATCGAATGTAGGTGGCAGGCCAGTCGCGACAAAATGGTGGACGCAAGGGTGATAGACTTCATGACGTAGGCAACCGTATTGAATGTTGCTGGCTATTGTCGTTGAAGGACAGGCAATTTTAGATGCCAAACATTTAATTATGTGCGGGCAAGTCCAAGAAACGGAAGATTTTATGAGACTTCAAGCGTCATGGTTACAAACTAATACTTTGAAAGGGGTACCTCATCAGATTCAAAATTAAATTCGGTCACCAGTTGCCGAGAAAAAATAATTTGTTCAGGAATATGTAATATGCGTATAGTCGGTACATTGCTTTACATACTTCAGTAAGTAGATACATGTAAATTTGTACGATTAAGCCTAGTACTGTTGAAGTCGATAAATTAAAGACAGTATAAGTTGGCTATAATGATTTTAATTTTTTTAATAAGCACATGATTGAAAACTTAGAAGACCTGAGCTTCACAGATTTGAAGGAGCAATGGGGCAAGTTAAAGAGAGACAACCACATGCAGGCTTACGATAAAGCGACCCCTAAAAGTAATGTTTGGCGCATGGGAAGAACAGCTGTCAAATCGATCTTGCTAAGTCGCCTAGTTTGTAGTGCAGGGGGAGAATATAGGGTACTGGATATTGTAAGAAATTCAATAGTAATTATTAATAATTAAATCCCCTTTGTAAAATACCAGCCGCATACGATAATTTACTTTGAAATCGGCTTTGCGACGCAAACGGTAATCGACTCCATTCCGTCTAAAAAGCGTTCTTTTTCTGAAAGGAATGCATTGATATCCAAATTGTTGAATTCGAAGAGCGCAGCGGAACTGTGCAATGATATAAGTCATTTTTCAGCCTCAATTATTATGAAAATAACTGAAAAACGAGAGAATAGCACACCCCTCAACTCAAATCGCATGTTTGTTTGTTTCCATCGCCCTACCGCTAGTTGCAGATTACGTCAGCACCGTCGCTGAGTTCAAGATTAACAGGTAACTTTGGCTCAATATAATAATCATCTCTATGCATTATTCACCAATTTACGGGATCGGAGATGAGGTGAGAAGTACCATTTCAAGGGGCTGACGGTGGGATGCGAACCATTAACATAGAACGCAATGAATGTTAGTAGGTAATATAGGCCGAAGCTGGGACAGAGGCTAATGGGCAAGATGGCCGCCGCGCGCAACCAGCCCTATGTTATTGTTATGGAGGGGTCAGTCATAGCTGGGCCAGTGGCTAATGGGCAAGATGGCCGCCACGGCCTGAGACCGTGGATGACGTCACAGGGAGAGGTTGGCCGTGTAGTTGCTAAATAGAATATTTATTATTATTATTATTATTATTATTAGGTAATTATTGATTGATCATGTACAATCAAGACCAGCCTTATATTATCCACCCCTTGGCGTAGTGGCTAGCATTCTTAGCTGTTACTGCGAAGGCCCGGGTTCGATTCCTGGCTCTGCCAAGAAATTTAATTTCTGGTCTCACGAGTGGAACGGGGTACACTCAGTCTTGTAAGGCAAAAGTGATAAAAGGCGGGTTTTAACCCAACTTCATTTAACCTCACCTAACCTAACCTCATTAACCTAACCTAACCTAACCTAACCTAACTTCAAAGTGAGAACAAATATGAGAGCAAATGTGAGAGCACACATAATAAACTAAGTTATAACCTAACCTAACCTAACCTATCCTAACTTAACCTAACCTAACCAAACCTAACTTAAAAGTCCGAGCAAAAAAAAAAAAAAAAATGAGAGCAAAAAGTGTGAGCAAAAAAGTGAGAGCAAATGTGAGAGCAAAAATAATTAACTTAGTTATGACCTAACCACACCTAACCTAACCTAACCTAACCTAACATAACCTAACTTCAAAGTGTGAGCAAATATGGGAGCAAAAAGTAAGAGCAAAAAGTGGGAGCAAAAAGTGAGAGCAAAAAGTGGGAGAAAAATGTGGGAGCAAAAAGTGGGAGAAAAATGTGGGAGCAAAAAGTGGGAACAAAAAGGTGGGAGCAAAAAGTGGGAGCAAAAAAGCAAGAGCAAAAAGTGGGAGCAAAAAAGTAAGAGCAAATGAGAGAGCACAAATAATAAACTTAGTTATAACCTAACCTAACCTAACCAAACCCACAGAAACCACATTTAAATATTTTAGATTTTACATTTTAACATTTTACATTTTAACATTTTAGATTTTTGATTTTTTCATTTTACATTTTTTAGATTTTACATTTTACATTTTTGATTTTTTATATTTTAGATTTTAGTTTTTTTAGATTTTACATTTTAAATTTAAGATTTTTTGATTTTAGATTTTCCGAAAAGAGTAAACTACAAGGTCACATACCTAACCTCACCAAACCTAACTTTACCAAACCTAACTTAAGCTAATCCAAAGGCTAATGCACATACACAAAGTATATAAGAGCACATGCCACTAGCCTTATGCTAGTCTTATAGGCTACTGTACAACATGATCACTACCCCAACCGGGTATTTTTTCATTTTGTTGTTTACACATTTGTCAATTTTCCAATTTCCCACATTCTGTTTTTTTTAATGTCAGTTTTAAGTTTTTCCAATTTCATGTTATAGAAACATGGATTTTCCAATTTGTTGTTTACACATTTGTCAATTTACCAAATTCCCATTTACAGTTTTTAAAATTTCTGTTTATTGTTTTTTCTATTTTGTCAATATGGAAACATGGATTTTCCAATTTGTGTTTTACATGTTTTGCATTAGGAGTGGAGAGAGGTGGGTAGTAATTAAAAATGTACAAGCAGTGTACATACAATATTTTTTATTTTAAATACATGTACACTATTTACACATAATACATTTTCATATTCTTTTTAGTTATAAATTGTACAGTTGTTTTTATTTTGTTTTCTATTTTTATTTATTTTTGAGTATGAATATAATTTTTCTTTTTGTGTTTTTCTATTTTTGTAGTGCTATTGTTTTAATTTTTTAAAATTGCTTTGTTTTATGTATTTGCTAGATGCATGGAGAGGATTTTGATATTCAAAACTTAACTCTTTAAGCATGGTCAATGATTGAGTAATGACCATAGGCATGTGTACCTATTCCATCAGCATCAATTACTCTTTTATCATCACCAGGACACAAAGCAATTTTGTTTAGTCTTATAGATGATATGTCATGTTGTTTAGAAGCGATAATGTTCATGGGTATTCTTTTTACATTGTTTTTCATGACACAATCCTTATAATCTTGAAAGCTTATACAATTTTTGACAACACCTCTGTTAATACCTTTAATCTTTTTGATTTCTTTACCATTTATGTCTAAAGCGTACATTTTAGCTCTAAGTCCAACAAATGCTTTTATAATTTGTCCACAAGCCTCGTCTTTAAATTTCCCCAACGTTTTCTTGTTTGATGTAGAGTAACATATGTGATTAGTAGGATAATCTGATGTGTCCAGGTGTTCTAGGAAATCCAACTTGTCTTGATATACATCTTGGGTGTTAACCAAATAAATGAACGAGTCGGTATCCATATACATGAGTTTAAGATTGTTCATTCCATAATAGGGTAGCAGAACATCATAGTGGTGGGAATACATTAGAGTTTTTGAAATATCCAGTATACACATTCCAATATATATATATGCTTATTGAATACACTGTTACGATTAGCCATGTGGAAAGCAGCTAGGTTAGGACCATAAATTGTCCTGTCGATGAATGTTGGTTTAGCTATTAGCTTTTCTGCCTTTTTGCTGTCAGTCACAAGACGTATGTCTATTCTTTTACGGATATTTTCCATTGTTTTCCCAAAAATGGCATTGTTGAATAATTTGTACAGATTTTTCTCAAAATCATTTTTGGCTTGTTTTCGAAGGTTGTTATTAAAATCAACGTATGCCTTTAACCAAGGTCTTTGTTTAAACTTTAACACACGATGAATTTTTATCAATTTTATTCCATGATCTAAAGCCTGTTTTAATGCCATGTAGTGAACAACATATCGCCTTCGATTCCCAAGATGAGGAATTAGTTTTTTCAGAGGCGAATACTTAGGTTGTGTACACTCTGGTAGGAAAGGTAAATCGTTGTGTAGATCATGATGGTCAGATGGGTAATCAACATCAACGTCTAGAATGTATCCCACAGGATCGTCTTTCTTTAGTTTTTCTAGATCAACAGTATCTGGAGAAACCCACTGAAATCCACCATAAGGAAGGGAGTGGCACATAGCCCACCCGTATTGGTCGTTGGCATCATCATAGGTAATAAACTGCGATGGTTTCTCAGAATCATAGGTTTCCATGTATTTATTGTTAGCTTCAGCATACCGATGAGACACCTGGCATATGCCTCCACGTATTCCAGACTCGATTAAAAGAATCTGATCGTAATCCTGTAGCAATTCCAGTTCAATGCCTGTGTAAAGGAGTATTGCCTCGAAACTTAAACCAGGCGAAGTAAAAAAGTGTGCAGCATCCACTCGGTGTGTTTCTAGTGTTTTGTTTCTAAACGTTTCAAAGCTGACTGCAAGAAGGAGTACATCTGATGTTAGGTAGAGGTCACTATATTCCCCTAGAGTTTTAATGTTGAACTGATTCCAGACCTTTTTGGCATGTTCATAGTCTTCTTTACTAACATCTTCTTGAATTAATTTGTTAAAGAATGCCTCTTTTGGAGGTAAACACGTCTCACTTAACTTTTCCCATGAGTCAATGTAGTCAAAACAAAATACCCCTTTACGAGTCATGAGCATTGCATTTTCTTTTCCAAAGCACTTGTCTGTTTCAGGGTATGATGTTATGTTGGAAACCAAGTTTTCCAAACTACTCGACATTAACCGAAACGTGTCCACAAATCGAAGCTTAACATTTCCTACATATTTGGTAAAGGAAATGTACTTTTCTTTGGAGTTAGCGATAACATCCACTCTCTCAGTAGTACATCCCAATTGCTTTACAATGAAATTTGCGTCGTAGCCACTCATATTATTTAGAAACACAGGAACGGGGTTACGTGTTTTACACCTCAAATTACAGTTATTGTGAGCACTTCCACGGTACTCCCCTGTAATGTGACAGTGGTCTCGAACTTTCCAGTCCTCTTTGGTAAATGGTTTTTGACACAAATAACAGGTTTCAGAACATTGGAACTCTGATTCTTGATCCAGAGTTAAGGCCTTTGGAACATTTAAGCTGTAAAGTCGATCAATTTCATTAGCTATTGAGATCAAACAGTCCATAAACATTCCTGCAGCGTCAGGTCCACGATAAATAACAGGTTGGCTTGGAAGGTTTGTCTTTATGTGTTCCACAGCAGGTGAGGGTTTAACGTATATACCAAAGCCCATAGGAACATGACTCTTGTATGGCACTGTATAACTTGCTTTAGGATTGGGTAAACATGTTTGATAGGGTAAGAGTATTCTTTCAAAGTCTGCATAGATAACGTAAGGAATTCTCAGCATTTTTTCAACATTTAAGAATTTGACAATGGGGTTTTTAATAGGCATTTCAACCCTAGCAATGTCATGCTGGACACACAAAGCTCTATGTTCTTTCAATTTTTCCATTCCTTGTTGTCCATATCGATTATCAAAGTGTGTAAAACACCGTTTACACGTATATATATATATGTTCATAGCGGGTAATCTGATGTCTTACTAGTTCATCAAATTCTTTGATAAAGACGTAGTGGTTCTGGCCGGATGATGAACTTAGCAGAAGGAGGTCGCGATGTTCTTGCAGCTCTTGATCCGCAACCTTCAGAGGGAACAATTTGTTGTCTTGTTCCAATCCAAATACATTAATGGATATATCGTTGGCTTTTTCAAATTTGGGAATGTCAGCTAGTAATGTAGGAAATGATATTACAGAAAAATCATACTTGTTTTCCAGGTCCTTGTATTTACTAATGCGTCGAGCATCCTTTTTAACCAGTTTTGCTAAAATGGCATACATAAAACACCTTTCATCATTCAAATTTTCAGGATTAATGCAGGCTTTTCTTGCTTTTATAGCTGCTGGTAATGGAATATATGTGCTGCCACGCAAGGGATTGTACTTATTTATTTTCAATCGTACTCCTTCCACTGCTAACAAAGCCCAATTACTGCCTTTTAGCTCAGATTCTTCCATTTCCGTAGTTAACTTTTTAAATTGTGTTTCCAAGAAACTACTCAAGTCTGTTTCCAAAAATAGGGCCTGATTTCGTGTTTTAAAAGCACGATCTGTAATTTCATTGGTAGATGTATGAATTAATCTACATTCAGCCACAAGATTAACTTTTATCGACTTGTGCATTGCTAGTTCTTTCTGCATAGCTTGTATTATTTGCTGTTTGGACTCTTTAAGGTATGAATTTAAATCCTTGCACGTATCGCAACGAATGAAATAGGATTTAAGTCGACCTTGAAAAGATGTCTCATATTCAATAAGTCCATTTTTGTCAGGGACCAATGACAGTAGGTAATGTTTTGTAGGCTCAGATTTTTGTCTTTTAGCTGCCGACACAACATTACAACATTCTTCATGACGACGTCCATTGTAGGCATTGTTGAATTTATTGCCACACGTTTTACACTCATGAAATTCACCACACGATACTTCATGTCGCTTCCTATGATAGTCTCGAAGAAAAGTCTTTCCACACTCTTTACACATATAGCTAGGAATGGCTTCTTCCATTATGAATGTTGATTTCTGCAAACAGCTGCTTACTGCGTATCACAAGGCTAGAGGTTGGTCGGTGAGACGGTCTTTCACGATGTGAACACCGTGAGAGGTAGTAGTCAACTGGTGATATTCTTGTGAAGGGTCCTCTAATATACCCCTATTCTAGACCAACAGCTCTTTACAGCGTATGGCAAGGCTGTATACTGGATAGTGAGACGGTCTTTCACGATGTGAACACTGTAACAGGTAGTAGTCAACTGATTATATACTTGCTAAGGGTTCTCTAATATACAATAGTCAAGACAAACAGCTACTTACTGAGTAGTACAAGGCTGAAAAATAGTTGTTTTGACAGTCTTTCACGATGTGGTCACTGTGAATGGTGGTAGTCAATTGATGATATTCTTGATAAGGGTCCTCTAATATACCCCTGGTTAAGGGTAACAGCTGCTCACTGCTTATGACAAGGCTAAAGACTGTTCGTTTCAACGGTCTTTCACAATGTAAACACTGTGACAGGTAGTAGTCAACTGAAAATATTCTTATGGCCTACTCAAGGTTATCAGGTACTTACTGCATATCAAAAGGCTGTATACTCATGTGTTAGGCACTCTTTCTTGCTAAGAACCCCAATATTCCCTACACAGGGCTATACATGTTAGTTCTAAACACTTAGTGGTTAATTGTATATTAAATTTTTGTACAATCTTATACAAGCACGTTTTTCATGAGGTAAAACTTTGTTAAATAACTGCATGCGACACGCAAAGTATGTTTCCGCTATCTAGCGGTGACTATGAGAACTACTTGAACGACCAGCATGCTACCTAGCGCTCCATATCAACACTCGCTCACTGAACGACCTGCATGCTATCTAGCGGTCAATATCAATACTCCTCAACTACCAGCCTGCTACCTATCGGTCAATATGACAACTCACTCAACTACCAGCATGCTATATGGCTTTTTTGTAAGATTTTTGTTGGCTTTTTTGTTGGCTTTTGTTGGCTTTTGTTGGCTTTTGTTGGCTTTATTGTTGGCTTTTGTTGGCTTTTGTATTAGCTCTCTCATATTTGCTCTTGCTTGTTGGGGCTTATTTGGTCTTGGAAAGTATGTCTTGACTTTTTATGACTGCATAATGCTTACAGCCATGTTTGTAAGCAGCAACAACAACAACACACAATATTCCAAAACAATCCAAAGTACTCTAAGGTTTATCAATGACTCTCAACTCTTACACTTACCTCTATCCCATGCCTAGTCAAAAAATAGTGTATTTTTCAAATTTTTCAAAAAATATTTGGAAAGTAGTCTATATCATTAAACTAAAAATCCTAAAAAGACATATGTTAACTCCAACACCTACCTCTATACCACTCTTAGTCCAAAAATAGTGTATTTTTCAAATTTTCCAAAAACATATTTCCAAAATGGGTTATATTTCCAAAATTTAAAAGTTTACAAAAATGTTTGTTTGACAGAAATGAATGGCCTTTACCCCCTCTACCACGGTACCAAGTCCCAGGTCTCTAGGACAAAAAAAATAAAATTTTGAAAATGGGCTATATTTCCAAAATTAAGAATTTTACAAACAAGTTTGTCTAACGTAAATCAATGGTCTTTACCCCCTCTATTCCCATACCAAGTCTCAGGTCACTAGGTCAACAAAAATAAAATTTTGAAAAAATGGTCACTATTTTGGAAACTAGGAATTCTACAAAAAAGTTTGTTTAACATAAATGAAAGGTCTCTGTCCCCTCTACCTGCAAACCAAGTTAAAGGGCTGTAGGACAAAAAATAAAAAGTTCAACTGGGGAAAGTAGTCGATTTTTCATAAAACCAATTATTCTAAAAAGTGTTCTATTTTTATAATAAAACTTTTTTATTTTTTACATTTTGTTGAAAAAAGTTCAATTTTGAAAATCCTATATTTTGGAAACTAGGAATTTTACAAAAAAGTTTGTTTGACGTAAATGACTGCCCCTGACTCCATCTACCACCAAAATAAATTTCAAGTCTCTAGGACTAAAAATAACAGTAGTGGAGTAGTGACAGTTCTGACCCCGCCCCGAAATGTGACGTCAGTGGGAGATGTGGTGGGGGGAGGCAGAACTGTCACTACTCCACTACTGTTATTTTTGGTCCTAGCGACTTGAAATTTATTTTGGAGCTAGATGGGGTCAGGGGCAGTCATTTACGTCAAACAAACTTTTTTGTAAAATTCCTAGTTTCCAAAATATAGGATTTTCAAAATTGAACTTTTTTCAACAAAATGTAAAAAATAAAAAAGTTTTATTATAAAAATTGAAGGACATAGAGGCCATTCTCTTAAGCCCATAGAACACTTTTTAGAATAATTGGTTTTATGAAAAATCGACTACTTTCCCCAGTTGAACTTTTTATTTTTTGTCCTACAGCCCTTTAACTTGGTTTGCAGGTAGAGGGGACAGAGACCTTTCATTTATGTTAAACAAACTTTTTTGTAGAATTCCTAGTTTCCAAAATAGTGACCATTTTTTCAAAATTTTATTTTTGTTGACCTAGTGACCTGAGACTTGGTATGGGAATAGAGGGGGTAAAGACCATTGATTTACGTTAGACAAACCTGTTTGTAAAATTCTTAATTTTGGAAATATAGCCCATTTTCAAAATTTTATTTTTTTTGTCCTAGAGACCTGGGACTTGGTACCGTGGTAGAGGGGGTAAAGGCCATTCATTTCTGTCAAACAAACATTTTTGTAAACTTTTAAATTTTGGAAATATAACCCATTTTGGAAATATGTTTTTGGAAAATTTGAAAAATACACTATTTTTGGACTAAGAGTGGTATAGAGGTAGGTGTTGGAGTTAACATATGTCTTTTTAGGATTTTTAGTTTAATGATATAGACTACTTTCCAAATATTTTTTGAAAAATTTGAAAAATACACTATTTTTTGACTAGGCATGGGATAGAGGTAAGTGTAAGAGTTGAGAGTCATTGATAAACCTTAGAGTACTTTGGATTGTTTTGGAATATTGTGTGTTGTTGTTGTTGCTGCTTACAAACATGGCTGTAAGCATTATGCAGTCATAAAAAGTCAAGACATACTTTCCAAGACCAAATAAGCCCCAACAAGCAAGAGCAAATATGAGAGAGCTAATACAAAAGCCAACAAAAGCCAACAATAAAGCCAACAAAAGCCAACAAAAGCCAACAAAAAAGCCAACAAAAATCTTACAAAAAAGCCATATAGCATGCTGGTAGTTGAGTGAGTTGTCATATTGACCGATAGGTAGCAGGCTGGTAGTTGAGGAGTATTGATATTGACCGCTAGATAGCATGCAGGTCGTTCAGTGAGCGAGTGTTGATATGGAGCGCTAGGTAGCATGCTGGTCGTTCAAGTAGTTCTCATAGTCACCGCTAGATAGCGGAAACATACTTTGCGTGTCGCATGCAGTTATTTAACAAAGTTTTACCTCATGAAAAACGTGCTTGTATAAGATTGTACAAAAATTTAATATACAATTAACCACTAAGTGTTTAGAACTAACATGTATAGCCTTGTGTAGGGAATATTGGGGTTCTTAGCAAGAAAGAGTGCCTAACACATGAGTATACAGACTTTTGATATGCAGTAAGTACCTGATAACCTTGAGTAGGCCATAAGAATATTTTCAGTTGACTACTACCTGTCACGGTGTTTACATTGTGAAAGACCGTTGAAACGAACAGTCTTTAGCCTTGTCATAAGCAGTGAGCAGCTGTTACCCTTAACCAGGGGTATATTAGAGGACCCTTATCAAGAATATCATCAATTGACTACCACCATTCACAGTGACCACATCGTGAAAGACTGTCAAAACAACTATTTTTCAGCCTTGTACTACTCAGTAAGTAGCTGTTGGTCTTGACTATTGTATATTAGAGAACCCTTAGCAAGTATATAATCAGTTGACTACTACTTGTTACAGTGTTCACATCGTGAAAGACCGTCTCACTATCCAGTATACATCCTTGTCATACGCTGTAAAGAGCTGTTGGTCTAGAATAGGGGTATATTAGAGGACCCTTCACAAGAATATCACCAGTTGACTACTACCTCTCACGGTGTTCACATCGTGAAAGACCGTCTCACCGACCAACCTCTAGCCTTGTGATACGCAGTAAGCAGCTGTTTGCAGAAATCAACATTTCATAATGGAAGAAGCCATTCCTAGCTATATGTGTAAAGAGTGTGGAAAGACTTTTCTTCGAGACTATCATAGGAAGCGACATGAAGTATCGTGTGGTGAATTTCATGAGTGTAAAACGTGTGGCAATAAATTCAACAATGCCTACAATGGACGTCGTCATGAAGAATGTCGTAATGTTGTGTCGGCAGCTAAAAGACAAAAATCTGAGCCTACAAAACATTACCTACTGTCATTGGTCCCTGACAAAAATGGACTTATTGAATATGAGACATCTTTTCAAGGTCGACTTAAATCCTATTTCATTCGTTGCGATACGTGCAAGGATTTAAATTCATACCTTAAAGAGTCCAAACAGCAAATAATACAAGCTATGCAGAAAGAACTAGCAATGCACAAGTCGATAAAAGTTAATCTTGTGGCTGAATGTAGATTAATTCATACATCTACCAATGAAATTACAGATCGTGCTTTTAAAACACGAAATCAGGCCCTATTTTTGGAAACAGACTTGAGTAGTTTCTTGGAAACACAATTTAAAAAGTTAACTACGGAAATGGAAGAATCTGAGCTAAAAGGCAGTAATTGGGCTTTGTTAGCAGTGGAAGGAGTACGATTGAAAATAAATAAGTACAATCCCTTGCGTGGCAGCACATATATTCCATTACCAGCAGCTATAAAAGCAAGAAAAGCCTGCATTAATCCTGAAAATTTGAATGATGAAAGGTGTTTTATGTATGCCATTTTAGCAAAACTGGTTAAAAAGGATGCTCGACGCATTAGTAAATACAAGGACCTGGAAAACAAGTATGATTTTTCTGTAATATCATTTCCTACATTACTAGCTGACATTCCCAAATTTGAAAAAGCCAACGATATATCCATTAATGTATTTGGATTGGAACAAGACAACAAATTGTTTCCTCTGAAAGTTGTGGATCAAGAGCTGCAAGACCATCGCGACCTCCTTCTGCTAAGATAATCATCCGGCCAGAACCACTACGTCTTTATCAAAGATTTTGATAAACTAGTATGACATCAGATTACCCGCTATGAACATATATATATACGTGTAAACGGTGTTTTACACACTTTGATAATCGATATGGACAACAAGGAATGGAAAAATTGAAAGAACATAGAGCTCTGTGTGTCCAGCATGACATTGCTAGGGTTGAAATGCCTATTAAAAACCCCATTGTAAAATTCTTAAATGTTGAAAAAATGCTGAGAATACCTTACGTTATCTATGCAGATTTTGAAAGTATACTCTTACCCTATCAAACATGTTTACCCAATCCTAAAGCAAGTTATTCAGTGCCATACCAGAGTCATGTTCCTATGAGCTTTGGTATATACGTTAAACCCTCACCTGCTGTGGAACACATAAAGACAAACCTTCCAAGCCAACCTGTTATTTATCGTGGACCTGACGCTGCAGGAAAGTTTATGGACTGTTTGATCTCAATAGCTAATGAAATTGATCGACTTTACAGCTTAAATGTTCCAAAGGCCTTAAACTGTGGATCAAGAATCAGAGTTCCAATGTTCTGAAACCTGTTATTTGTGTCAAAAACCATTTACCAAAGAGGACTGGAAAGTTCGAGACCACTGTCACATTAGAGGGGAGTACCGTGGAAGTGCTCACAATAACTGTAATTTGAGGTGTAAAACACGTAACCCCGTTCCTGTGTTTCTACATAATATGAGTGGCTACGACGCAAATTTCATTGTAAAGCAATTGGGATGTACTACTGAGAGAGTGGAAGTTATCGCTAACTCCAAAGAAAAGTACATTTCCTTTACCAAATATGTAGGAAATGTTAAGCTTCGATTTGTGGACACGTTTCGGTTAATGCCGAGTAGTTTGGAAAACTTGGTTTCCAAAATAACATCATACCCTGAAACAGACGTGTACTTTGGAAAAGAAAATGCAATGCTCATGACTCGTAAAGGGGTATTTTGTTATGACTACATTGACTCATGGGAAAAGTTAAGTGAAACGTGTTTACCTCCAAAAGAGGCATTCTTTAACAAATTAAGTCAAGAAGATGTTATTCAAGAAGACTATGAACATGCCAAAAATGTCTGGAATCAGTTCAACATTAAAACTCTAGGGGAATATAGTGACCTCTACCTAACATCAGATGTACTCCTTCTTGCAGAGAACTTTGAAACGTTTAGAAACAAAACACTAGAAACACACCGAGTGGATGCTGCACTCTTTTTTACTTCGCCTGGTTTAAGTTTCGAGGCAATGCTCCTTTACACAGGCATTGAACTGTAATTGCTACAGGATTACGATCAGATTCTTTTAATCGAGTCTGGAATACGTGGAGGCATATGCCAGGTGTCTCATCGGTATGCTGAAGCTAACAATAAATACATGGAAACCTATGATTCTGAGAAACCATCGCAGTTTATTACCTATGATGATGCCAACAACCAATACGGGTGGGCTATGTGCCACTCCCTTCCTTATGGTGGATTTCAGTGGGTTTCTCCAGATACTGTTGATCTAGAAAAATAAAGAAAGACGATCCTGTGGGATACATTCTTTTTTCTTTCTTTTTTATACATGTACAGATATACTGCACCGCGCGGTGTTGACCGTGTTTTATTGCACAAATTTAGGTTTTACTCGCTAACCGTTGGAGATACACGAAAAGTGATAAGAACCATTTGGATAGAAAATTAAATGCTAAAGCTTGTGTATCCATCAAAAGTTTGCTATTTCTTAGCGTTCTCCTTTTTATTTGAAATGGAAGTATGAATTTTTTTAAACAAAGGGTGTAGTGACGTCACTAAAAAGGTCGCCATTTCTTAATAGTGCAAAATATCGAAATTAAATGTATCCTATATGTAAACCTGGTATTTCAGCTACATCCATGCAAAATTTCATTTAAATCGGACCAGTGGTTCTTGCGTTATTGAGTAGCACACAGACAGACAGACACACACCATCTCATTTTTATATATTAGTACTAGCAGAAGTACCCGTTCTTCGAACGGTGTTATAAATTAACACCAGACATTGTCAATTGAGCTACTGTTCCAATGGTTAGCGGTTTGTCATTCCTTCATAAGTTTATCAGAACGAAGTTAGTTTTCTGGGAATATCACACACACTGTTAATTTAAGCGCCTTAAAATGTGGTTTTCGGAGACCCCTTATAGACTCGCAAATTTTGTGTCTCACATTGAGAAGCGCAACATATGCTTTGATCGTCCTTCTAGGATAATTTTACATTTCGCCTATTTTAGCATGTATTTTGAGACGTTTTTCCCTATATCCACCCTTCTACTGTATGAAAAGTACGGTGAAGTGTTTTATAAATGATAGGTGTATTGACTCATGTTTACCATACCTAATTTTACGATGCACCAAGCATCCGAACACGATTTATAGGCGTACATAAAGATACACAGAAAGACAGACAGACAATTCTATTGTCTACAACATATCACCCAGATATCCAAATATGAGTATATCTACCATACGTATCAAACAAAATCATCCCTACGATGAACCCGTATGTCGACAAAAAGAAAAAAAAAAGATTAGTTAAAATGTGCTCTCAAACTCAATTCACCTAACGTGTACTTCCTGACGTGAAATAGATTTGAAAGCCTTGTAGACGAAACGCAATACACGTCACATAAAAACTGACCCTCTACGTTGTGTTAGGTCCCCATACACAGGAAGAAATGTATGAAAATCCACAGCCTGCTTCCAGTCTCCGACCGGGTCAGGAATGGAATGAATGAAGCCCCCATCTAGCGGCGAGGATATGAACTGTGCCGGCTGCCGAGGCCTGACGCACTCCTCTGGGGCAATGATTAAATGAATGACAGAGATGAAATGAAATGATAGTGGAGAGTGTTGCTGGAATGAAATTTTGACAGGGAAAACCGGAGTACCCGGAGAAAAACCTGTCTGCCTCCGTTTTGTCCAGCACAGATCTCACATGGAGTGACCGGGATTTGAACCACGGACCCAGCGGTGAGTGGGCGGCGTGCTGCCGCCTAAGCCACGGAGGCTTCATACACAGGAAGACCTCTTTCATAATTTATAAAGGCTTGTGGTGCATGAAAATTCAGGTTCTTTAGCCTCAAATGGCCCAAATTCCTAAAAGCCGCAAAAATGCTGATTCAATTCAGGAATTTTTGAAAATAATGTTGCTGTTTGTAGATATAATAGACTTTCTGTACTATATGTCGCGCGTGAAATTGCATGAAAAAATTCTGGGTTACCCATTGACCCCCTTAATTGCATTGACGAATTATACAGTCTACGTTGGTTCCGTGATAACCTTATAGCCATTTGCAAACTTTCACAGAAATGTAATAAATGGAGTAGCCTAATAATAATAATAATATCGTATGGCCTCGGTGCCGGGTTCAAGCTTCGTAATTTGACACCCAGAGGGTAGCTTGCATGTCGAAATTTCGTTGTTCCTTGAATCACTATGAAAGTCAAGGAGGGTAGATATCTAAGTTCCTTGAACACTATAGCGCTTTCTAGTAGAGAAATGAGGAACTTTGTGTTGGCGGAAACTCCTGAGGTTAATTTTGCCATTATGAACACGGCCTAATGAATTCAAATGGGTTCTTTCACATGCCAACATCGTATGACATGCGAGTCGTATTTTTGCCGCCTTTCAAAAATCACGTACAGGCCGGACGTTTGTTTTAGACGATTGCCCTTGACCTTGAAGCCTGCGGGTGAGCCTGTACACAGTCACTCTCTCACCCTATCACTTCACATTTGTCACCACCGATCTGATGTAATGGAATTACAGACTTGAGCAGACAGTACATTTCACGTCGAAGTACTGTGTGACACGGAAGTTCACGTTACGTAGTTACGAACAGAACGTCATTATATTTGCCAGTGACTATACTTCAGCAATAGTGTGAAATAGCTTTATCAATCATCGGAGCGCTTGGGGCAGCTGATAACAACTCAGGCACTGTAGTAACTCGCCTCCAGGCTTCCATTAAGGTTTTTCACTCGTCTAAAACAAACGTCCGGCCTGTACCACGGCCAGGAGTGAACCTGCTATCTTTGGGTTAGTAGACCGACACGCTATCCACTCACCCACCGTGGCAAGGTATAAATGGAGTGACATTGCTTCTTACAGAAATAGATGGAAAGTTGGATGCCACCCACCCCTTGAGATAATGTTGTCATGGTTACCGATTTCCATTCCTTCATTAGTTTGTGAAATTAAATTAAATTAGTTTTCTGGGAATATTTCAGATACTGTTGGTTTTAGAGCCTTATAATGTAGTTTTCGAGGCCCCCAAGTTTTGTTTCTTTCACCGAGGGGCTCTATCTCCTCGTTGTACGCCATAATATAATACTACTACTAATAATAATATAATATAGGGATATGAATACAATAGACCTGCCGTACAACACCCGCAGTGTAAATCGCGTGAAAAAATTCTAGTTTACCCCTTGACCCCCTTAAGTGCATTATACGTATTGATGAATTTTACAGCTTAATTTGGTTCCGTGATAACCTTCTAGCCGTTTGCAAACTTTCACACCAATGTAATTAATGGAATTGCATTGCGCCTTACAGCAATAAATAGACATCTGAGAATATGTTGCCATGGTTACCGGCTTGTATTCGTTCATTAGTTTATTAAATGAAATTAGTTTTCTGGGAATATCTCAAAAATGGTTGGTTTTAGGGCCTTAAAATGTGGATTTTGTCTCTCACATTGAGGGGCTGAAAATGATCTTTGTCTCGTCCTTCTACGCCTATTTCAGCATGTATTTTAAGGGGGTAGGCCCCCTTTTAGAGAGGTACGGAGAAGGGTTACATCAATGATTAGTGTCGTGCTTCTGATGGATATCTGTACCAAATTTTACGTTGATACACCCAGCCTTTCTCGAGTTATAAGGGAACAAAGTTGTCCACAGACAAACAAACAGGCAGACAGACCAAACAATTATTTTCGCGCGCTTCCATAATAAAACAGTCTGAAACGCGTAAATAACTCAAATTTCCGTAGAAATTGCGAAAAAAACATACAAACTTTAATTTTTATTTATGTAGAGATATACTGCACCGCTCGGTGTTGACCGTGTTTTATTGCACAAATTTAGGTTTTACTCGCTAACCGTTGGAGATACACGAAAAGTGATAAGGACCTTTTGGATAGAAAATTAAATGCTTAATCTCGTGTATGCATCAAAAGTTTGCTGTTTTTTAGCGTTCTCTTTTTATTTGAAATGGAATATGAAATTTTGAAACCAAAGGCTGTAGTTACGTCACATATGTGGGTTTTACTCGCTAACCGTTGGAGATACACGAAAAGTGACAAGGAACTTTTGGATAGGAAATTAAATTCTGAAGCCCATATATGCCATCAAAAGTTTGCTATTTCTCAGCGTTCTCTTTTTATTTGATATGGAAATATGAAACTTTGAAACCAAAGGGTGTAGTGACGTCACTAAAATGGTGGCCATTTTTTAGTAGTGCAACATATCGAAATTAAAAGTATCCTATATGTAAACACGATAAATCAGCTACATCCATGCAAAATTTCATTTAAATCGGACCAGTGGTTCTTGCGTTATTGAGTAACACACAGACAGAAAGACAGACACACACCATCTCATTTTTAAATATTAGTATGATGATTATCTAGGGTACATGGGCTGAACAAAGACTTAGTTCATTGGATGTTGTTAAATTAAATATATATTAACTATGTATCATAGAGATATAAATTATGGCATCCGTATATTGGTAACGTGGGAAGTTGTTTTGCTTTCTCATAAACATTTGATTTAAAGGTGTACATAGAGCTTAAGGTGCCAAAACAATAACGATTTTACAATTATAGCCGAGCCGCTCATAGATCGTGTTCAACAATTATAATTACGTATTTCCAAGTAACACACACATCATTCTATTAGAAGCATGGTTTAAGGGTTGACATCACAGAAGTGACAAAGAGGAAATCTGACATTCTACGGATAGAATCGTGGAATGTTAGAAGTCTGCTGGGAAGTGGAAGGTTAGAAAACTTAGAAGGGTAAATGGATTGGTTGAAGTTGGATTTGGTTGGGATTAGCTAAATGCGCTGGCAGGAAGAACAGGACTTTTGGTCAGGAGACTATAGGGTCGTTAGCACTAAATCAAACAACGACCAAGCAGGAGTTGGTCTCATATTGAGTACGAAACTTGGACAGCGGGTGGAATATTATGAGCAATATAGTGAACGGATTATTGTAGCAAAAATCAATACAAAACCTACGTGCACCACAGTGTTACAAGTCTATATGCCTACTAGTCAAGCTGATGATGAAGATGTTGAAAAGGTCTACGAAGAAATAGATGAAATTCTGAGGTATATCAAGGGTGATGAAAATGTTATAACAATGGGAGATTGGAATGTTGTGGTAGGGAAAGGAAGAGAAGGGAAGATCGTAGGAGATTTCGGATTAGGTGAAAGGAATGATCAAAGAAGCAGGCCGATGGAATTCTGCACCGAGCATGAGTTGGTCATAGTTAACACCTTATTCAACAACTACAAAAGAATTACTTACACATGGATGAGACCTGGAGATACAGGGCGTTACCAAATCGACTTCAATGTGGTCAAGCAGAGGTTTGGATTGTAAAACATATCCCGGTGCTGACATATATTCTGACCACAATCTGGTTGTTTTGAAATGCAGATTAAAGTTGAAGAAACTGAAGAAAAGTCAAAAGCCAAAAGGTGGGCAATAGACAGACCGAAAGAGAAGGATGTGAACGAAAGATTCAAGACGAGTATAAAGGAAGAACTAATGAAAAAAAAAAAACTTCAATTGCAGACGAATGGAAACTTTTGAAGAATGAAATAACAAAATCCGCAGAAGGAAACATTGGTAGGAAAGAAAGAACAGGTAGAAAACCGTGGATCACTCAGGATATACTAGAATTGATGGATGAAAGCCGGAAACACAAGAATGGAAGAGATGAAAAGTGAAAAGCAGAATACAGGCGTCTGAGGAATGAGGTTAACAAGAAGTGCAAGGAAGCAAAAGAAGAATGGTTGAAAGAGAAATGTGCAGGTATAGAAAATTGTCTGAAATTAGGAAAAGTCGACGCAGCTTTTTGAAGGATTAAGAATACATTTGGGGAAAAGAAGACTAAGTGCTGTAATATTAAGGACACAAATGGAAAGCCTCTAACAGTTAGGGAAGAAAAGGTTGAGAGATGCAAAGCTTACATAGAGTGTTTGTATAAGGGAAAGGTTATTGATAATCTTGTAATGGAAAGGGAAAACGAAATTGATGACGATGCAAAAGGTGATTTATTATTGAGATCAGAATTTGACAGGGCATTGGAAGAAGTAAGCAGGAACAAAGCACCAGGCATAGATGATATGCCGATTGAGTTGCTACGCTTCATAGGAGATGAAGGTCTAATGAGGTTATTTCATTTGGTGTGTAGGATTTATGAGACACGTGAGGTACCCTCTGATTTTAAGAAGAATGTTATCATCCCTATACCGTAGAAAGTGGGTGCTGACAGATGTGAAGATTACCGTACAATCAGTTTGATTACTCATGCTTCAAAGATCCTGTCAAGAATAAATCACTAGAGGATGGAAAGCCAGATAGAAACAGAGTTGTGTGAAGACCAGTTTGGTTTCAGGAGAAATGTAGGAACAAGGGAAGCTGTACTAAGTCTTAGGCTGATTTTGGAAGGTAGAATAAGAGAACGTTCATGGCATTTGTAGACTTAGAAAAGGCTTTTGATAACGTTGATTGGACTAAATTGTTTGACATTTTGAATACCATTGGAATAAAGTACAGGGATAGGAGAGTGACCTACAATCTATACACAAACAGGACAGCAGTCATTCGAGCTGAAGGACATGAGAGAGAAGCTGGTATTCAGAATGGTGTAAGACAAAGCTGCAACTTATCACCCATACTTTTCAATCTATACATTGCACAAGATATGAAGGAAACTGTAGAAAAATTTGAAGTGGGAGTGAAGATTCAAGGAGAATTAATTTCAACTCGGAGATTTGCCGAAGACATAGTCATCTTGGCCGACACGCCTGACGATTTGAATGAGTTTTTGAATGGTATGGACTCCGTCTGGAGGAAAGAATTCATGATAAAAGTTAATAAATGTAAAACAAAAATATTGGAATTCAGTCGAAATAAATCATAATCCTCAACGGACATCACATTGGCAGGTGAAAAGCTAAAGGAAGTAGGATACTTCTGTTACTTAGGAAGCAGAATAACCGGTGATGGACGAAGCAAAGAGCATTTAGAAAGTAGGTTAGCTCAGGAGAGGAAAGCATTTCTACCGAAAAGGAATCTTTCGACATCGAATATAGATTTAGGTGTTAGGAAGTCATTTTTGAAGGCCTTTGTGTGGACCGTGGCCCTCTATGGAAGTGAAACTTCGACTATTGGTGCAGCAGGAAAGAGGAGAATTGAAGCGTTTGAAATGTGGTGTTACAGGAGAATGATGAAGACCAGATGGGTAGATAGGGTTACAAACGAAGAGGTATTAAGACTAGTGGGAGAGGAGAGATGTTTCTGGCGACTGCTAATGAAGAGAAGAGATAGGTTGGTAGGACATATACTAAGACACCCAAGAATAGCATGCTTAGTTATGGAAGGAAGGGTCGAGGACAAGACCTGTAGGGGTAGACGAGGTTAGAATATGTTAAATAGATTGCCTCGGACGTAGGGTGTGGTAGCTATGTGGAGATGAAACGATTAGCTCAGGACAGGGAGGCATGGAGCGCTGCATCAAATCAGTCAAAAGACTGGAGACTCAAACAATAACAGGGTGTAATATCTTCAAAATTCAATTCGTAACTATTTTTATCCGTTTTTTTTTTATTTTCGTTCTTGCTTTGGGCTTATCTTCACCGTTGATCTTAGGTATTTACCATCTTTATACGTATGTTTAGGCTTTTCCTTTTTTTATTGCGAGTGCTAAACATTCAGCGCGCATTTCCACACTATTCATTAATTATGCGTTTTTAATGTATTATTGTTTAGGGCGAACTCAGACGTTATTTGTATAGAAAGACTTATTAATTCCACAAGGTTTTTAGTGGGTTTCGTTTTGTAGCTTTAGGGTAAACACCCACTTTTAAACAATAATAAATAAACTAAAGTTAACATACCGTAATATATGTTGGTATTAAAATAATAAGTCTAATGTCGCGAATCGTCTTGCCCTTTTTTTTTTTTCATTGGCATTAATATACACATAATGAACCACGGTTTCCTAATATAATTAACATCATATTACAACTTCATTTCACTTATCAAAATGACTCTTTGTTACTTTCACTAATGTCAAGTGGCTAGTGGTGTATTTTATAAAACAGGTGAGGGTGGAATGTGCTGCGGCCATCTCTCTGACTCTCCTGTGGCTAACTGAACTGTTTACCATTTTGCTCATTCAGTGAGTCGTTAGTTAACGTAAGTATACATTACCACTGTGGGGGATATATTTCAAAACGTAACCCTATAATTGAAAGATAAGTTTTCGTTAAAACCCAAGCATCGGGATGTGAACAGCACCAGTCGATCACGTCCCCACAAAACATGTATACCGGGTCAAGCCATCAACCTTTTCCATCCTCTTAGAATCAAAATCACAACAACGAAGCTATCACATCACTCCACGGCACAAGGATAAAAAGCAAGAGTGATAAAGTTTAATTGTAGAGGTTACGTTATTTCTTTAAGAATAATTAATGACGTATCGTGACCCACACTTTAACTCTCATTTATACACAACATTTGTCAATAGAGGCCTGAAACACGTATTTCCATAATTTTGTGCACTAGAAATTATTTAGGAAGTACTGTGTAAATAGTGGCCAGCCCCTTGGTGTTGGAGTAGTGCGCCTGCCTCGCAGCTGAAGACCCCGGGTTCGATTCCCGGCTCCGTCAGGCACTTTAGGAAATGGCACGAGGGCGAGAATGCGGTGCACTCAGCCTCATGACGACAATTGAGTAGTTGTCTGACAGTGAGACAGAAAGCAGGATTAACGGCCGAGGGGACCCAATGCGCTGTCCACGCGTCACCCCATAATATGCAAGTCAAATTGCTGGGCAACGCTCACTTGGTAGGACTAGGCCCTTCATGGACTGTAGTGCTGCAGGGTTTTGTTTTAAGTCCAAGAAAATCAATCAACTCGACACAGTCGGCGTACCCATAAATAGTGCTATCCATCCATCCGTAAGGATTTTAAAAGTGAAGTATGATAGCCCATATGTTTACAAAATGTTTACTAGGCAATATTGCTAATATTTTGTGGATTAAAATCGAATCAATTTGTGTCACTTCAACGAACACGCACATTGCTTGTTACTTGGTGTTCTGTTGCCCGTTTCAATGAATCAATTGTAATGTACACGAATAGACGTAATCCGTCATCGCATCTCGTTACAGGAAAAGCATGTGAATGAATGGCAACATTCCACTGCAATAAGTGAGTGAAACGAAAGTTGAATGCTTGTATTTAAGAATATAATGTAGCACCCTATTGCTACTTATCCAATTATCGAGACGATGGAAGACTATGTTGACTGTTAAGACGTAACAGCTGTAGTTGGATGTTATTAGTCTTTCTCCATGTACAATCGCTTTTATAGTGCTGTAGAAGGATTAACACTTTTATACGAAAGAACTGTTAATCCAAAATCTCCGACATATAAAACAGTATTGTCTGTACAATATATATTGATTGCACGAACACCACATGATTGAAGAGTAGAAACGAGCCCAGTTCCTCGTATTTAAAGGAAAAGTTGCAGAGTAATGCACTAGTTTATTCACTAGTTAGATCTCTTGATTGTGAAGGTATAATTCCGCTTCCCTTGATCATCTTACATAGCGAAATTAAATGCGGTCTGTCAATACGATTGTACTTTACCCGAAAATGTGACCGAGCAAGCTCCGTACTTTATTATATTATTATTATATATAATATTTGCAAATGGGGATAATTCCCCGGTGGGAAATTGTACAAACACAGAAAATTACCAGCAATAACATCAAACACAATATACACAATTAGTGTAAGTGTTAAACAAAGCGTATATTCTGGATTTTCCCTTCTGTCATCCAGAGATTCCCAACCTAGTTTTTCTATAATTTGAGTTACACTACTTCTATGATTAAAATAGTTGAGCTCAAACCCGCATCCTTACTTTATACCATCTCCAGCTCATTGATGAGCCCTACCTGATATGGGTCCCAAACCACTGAACCGTATTCCAAGATTGGCCTCACCATGGTCAAATATCCTAATTCTTCTGCGGTAGAGCAATTGCCTTTTAATACCCGCATTACAAAATGAAGTGATTGGTACGATTTGGAGACGACACAACTCACATGGGTACTACATTTCATATCATTCCTTACATGGATGCCCAAGTATTAGCACGAGTCTTCTTCTACAAGTATTTCCGAGCCGATATTATATTGGAAATCATGCCTTCGCCCTCTCCCTATTCCCATGAGACTACATTTACTTGTATTTATCTCCATTTTGTAGTTAACTGCCCAGTTATGAAGCAGGTTGAGGTTAGTTTGTAACTAAGCATTGTCTTGTGAGCTATGAATTTTTCGGTACATTACATAATCATCTGCAAACAATCGGCAGTAACTTTGAACGACATTCGGTAGGTCGTTAATAAGTGACTGAAATAACAGGGGCCCAATCACACTACACTGACGTTGTAAAAATGTCCTCTGAGAATACATCACCTATTTTGACCTTTTGCGACCGACCAGTCAAGGACTCTTGAATCCATGAAATTACTCTTTTATCAATCTTCGTTGTCGCTAATTTACGAAGAAGTACCTCGTGGGACGACATCAAATGCTTTCGCAAAATCTATATTTTCAGCGTCTATTTGCACCTCGCGAGTCATTAATATCCTGAAGAGTGATAACATTTGGCTCTCACATTAGTACCCTTGTCTAAATCCGTGTTGCCTCCCATTAATCCATGATAACTTTCCCCATTGTTCCCTTAAGTAATCGGAAATAAGGTGCTCCATCAGTTCACGTATGATGGATGTGAGGCTAACAGGCCTATAATTTCCCATTACCAATCTGTTCCCTCCCTCGAATATTGGAACTATTGTAGCTCTTTTCCAGTCTTCGGGTATTTGTGTGTTGTTAATTGATACATTAAACAGCACCCCCAAGTATCGCCCAATGGCTATACCTCCCAGTTTTAGCACATCTCCACAAATATTAATTGGGACTAGTGATATATATCTAAGTAGCTTTTTAATTCTTACTAGAACTGACGATTGGTTTATTCGGAAAGGTTGGCTATCAGAATCATAGTTAAGGTCCAACACACAGCTATGAAATTTATTAAACACCCTACCATGCCATAGGCTATAGTTAATTCATTAGCATTGACCTGTTTCTCAGTTTTGAATTCATCAACTCCGGACTTGATCATAGACCGTTGGAATTTCCTTTCCGCCTTCTGGCGTAACTCTAACATTTTTTTCCACCCATCACCCCCTCCCCCAATTAAGTTTTGAATGTAATAATCGTGAGCAGCCTTCTTTTTGAGGAATAACTGGTTCGATAATAATTTAAACTTTCGAATATGCTCGTAACTATCGTGGCGTATGTTATAAGCTTTCTTTAATTTCTTTTGTGTCCCCTGATTTCCCCTGCATAATATTCCGGATCCGGGTTTTGTTTCAGTAATTTAAACGGCACGTATTTCTCAATAGCACGATATAAGATATTTAGAAAATCTTCCCAAATTCTATTTGTATGACAAACCTCCGACGCCCATCTTACAAATGACTCATTTAATTAATCCTGAAAATTGCTCTGAACTGCTCCGCTAAACCGAAATATTTTAACTGCTTCACCGGGGTCATGTATTAAAGAGTCACAGTGTCTTATATTTAGTTCAACACCAGTAATTCCAGGAACATTCATCCAACTAATATACAGCACCACATAAAGATCTAATGTACTATTCCCTCTCTTGGTCAAATAAACCGCCTGGGAGAATCCCTCCTCCCTAACTAGCTTGTTTGCTGCATGTTGAGCTTGGCTACCGCTAGTTGAATCACCGGACCAGTTCATGCTTGGACGATTGAAATCCTCGACAATTATAATATTATTTTCCATAGCTTTATCCGTACAGGTGATATCATCAAGAGTATCCAGTAGCAGGAAGTTGTCCTTCGGTGCTGGATACGCCCCTATCACTTGAAGAAAGTTTAACTTTGCTTTCTACACATAACAGCTCATGATGACTATTGGCCCATTTGAAGCAACTTTCGATGTCCCTACGAAAACAAATAAATAAACCACCACCTCTCTTACCCCGGTCTCTTCTGTACATTATGTAAGAACCGTGGATTATTTCATTACTATATACAACCTCATATAACCATGATTCAGTAGCTATGGCAACGTCCTGTGAATATGTCTCTACTAGATTCCAAAATTCTAATATTTTATTCCGTATAGCCCGGCAATTAACCTGCAGCAATCTTAGTCTTACCTCCATTTCGAAGTTTCTCCAATCGCTTCTCCCAATCGTGACGGCTGCCTCCCTCCAGCCCAACTCCGCATTCGATGACTCGTGCAGATTCCACAGAATGTAGGCGCCTCTTCGATTCAAATGTAGCCCGTCTCGAGTGAAGTCTCGGTCCCCGATCCAGCAGTCAGCTTCCACATAAACTAGTCCCAGTCCTTGCAATCATTAACGGACTAGCTCGCCGTCGCAAAATGCCCTTCAATACGATGTTCGCATTCCTTAACTTATTTCTGGATTTCGTATTTAACTCGTAAAGCTGGCCCGTACTAAATTCGTCTGTAGCCTTATTCTTTAAGTCATTAGTCCCAACATGCCGAAGCAAAACTTTAACTGTGTCACAATCTACTCTTGGCACTTTCTCAACGTTATGGACGAGCTGGTCAATTTTCATTCCCGCATAGCACATCACTATCTTGCCCGCACTCTCCGATATATCCCCGCTTCTCTTAATCATCGAATCACCCATTATGAGTACATCATTGTTAACAGTTTGCTCCTGCTCGCCCTCGGCCACTCTGATCCCAGTAGCAAGCCGTTCAGTCACATCCTTCACCGTTTCTTCTGATTCATGACGCTTTGTTATAAGTTCCTGTATTATTTGATCCCTTGCTTTGATTTGCATCCTCAAGCAGTCTGTTGTATCACATACTTTACAAAACCAATTCCCAATATCACAATCCTCCTTCTTGACTTTAATACAACTGAAGTGAGACCATGTCATTATCCAAGGATGTAGAATGATTGCAGAAACACTGAAGTCCCCGGCTAGGCAAACCTCAGTCTAACGCTGACAAGTCGCTTATTTAGGACATTCCTAAAGATGGAAATGATGTTGTACTATGGATTTATCTACAGGGATAGATATACTCAATACAGATGGAGAGTGAGATTCTTGGATTTTCTATAAAAAGGGCGAGCAAAACAAAACGTGCCCGCAAATTTATAAACTAAAACAAATACAATAGTGAAAATAAAGCAACCCTCCTTATCCTGTCCGACTTCGACTGAAATGAAATAATCTGAAATAAAATAAACTGAAATGAATTCAAAAAACGGTCAATAACCTTGTCATTATAAAATTATAAGTTTGAAAAACAAGTTATCACTTCTACGAGTTTCTAAGAAAGATAAAATTTAATTAAAATCCGCTCTGATCATAAAATAAAAATATCTATACAATTTTTTGAACACCCTGTTTGTTCACTAAATTAAAACATTAAATTGATGTAAATTAATACATTGACTTCTATCAGTCCTACTTTCAATGTAACTAATTCTAAACACAAACGAAAATAAAAATACCTTATCTAGCATGTTCAAATTTCTATATAAATATTCTCACAAACTTATTACTTACATCAGTTAACCCACATTCATCGAATGTCATTTTATATCCGTAGAGAAAAGCACTTCTCTCATATCACTTAGTTAATATCACAAATGGTATTTAACCCATTAGATGAGGTATTTCGGGTACCATCCGCCGAAAAGATGGCACTTCGAAAGACCCCGTCCTTCGAACCCAAACTCCTGAGGATCGGGTGCATTTCCTTGTGGGCTAGCTCAGCACGAGAGGCTTGATCCAGGGGATCTGGGTCATTGGTCACGAAAACAGTCATAGACGCCCCAAAGAAATACATCCAAACAACAAAGCTAGCAATAAAAGGAGATCCAGTCTTATGTTAGATTCGTGAATAATTTATTCAAGTAAGACCCCTAATCATTTCCGAGGGTCGAAATCGGCTAATCCGCTAATCTAAATACAATTATGAGTCATCCCTATTTTGACGTTAATGACCCCCGCGAAATCCTAGTTACATGAAAAGAACAGCAAAGCAAACTAGGCGCGTGGCACATGAATAATTAACGCGTAGCAAATTTACAAACAAATGACTCGGCAGAATTTACATTTAACATCAAGCAAATACTATCCCTAGGTTAGGATGGTACCACGTCCACATTTAAATTACATTTATAATTTTATCTAATGCCTATGTGAACGAAAGTGTTACGACGAGATGCGTCGTAAAAATGCTTATTACCGAAGCTAATGATAGTTTGACCACTGACTATTAAAAAAAAAACATTGCATAAACACTCTTACGTCTAATTAGGAAACAATGGGAATAAATGCACTAGGGAATAAAGTAAACACTCTTATACTAGCCTACCTTCGCGAATTGACATACTGTTTGTAGTCAATCGTCATCTCAGGCATGTAAGTTACGTTGGCAAAGCGCAATTACAATTGCGTCTTACAAGCTTCAGATCACCCGGGCTGCAAGTTACTGACTATCGGTCCCGTAGATCCAATGTTGTCGGTACAAGTAGTGTCAGCTCATTTAAAAGTCATCTCCCACATGGAAATGGATTGAAGTCACTGTGTCGCTAACAACAAGCAAATGGTTGCAAGATTATAGCTGTAAATTATTTATAATAATTAATTAATCCGTTGGTTTAGCATAATTATGCTTTGATTTAGGTTGTAGGTTTAAATATGGTTTTTTGGTTGTATTAATGACTCCAGTCGTAGGCTGCAATAGGTGATCTCACTGGAGATTCACTCAAATACCTTGACTTCAACAAGTCAGACAATAACACAGGTTAGCGCGTCTTACACCAACTGCGCGCGGTACGTCGGTCGTCTGAGCATAGCTCCAGAACGCCGGAATAAACCAAGGCTAAGGCGAACATTCTTTCCGTTCTGCCAAATACGATATAAATGTGTTCACGGACACAACAATTACACTGGCTAGCCTAATTTATACAAAGCTGGGTCAATTAACATGATATTTTAAACCTTACTACAACGCGCCAGGTGATCAAAGTCGTCGGCTAAAACATTTAAGGAATTCGCTTAGACGTGCGTTCCGCTTATTCATAACAATAACAGGTGTTGACAGCTCCCTAAGCTACTCTCATAGCATGGTTATTAATACCTGTGACCTTCAAATTCCCTAGGCTCGTGACATAATGTAGCACACAAAAAGTAGTCGTTCAATGTCGTCTCACTTTTGTTTCTCGGGCAAACCGGTTCTCAGCTGGGCGCAAGCAAGCCTGTCTGCGTCGCGTGCAGCTCATGTTTAGCATAGCAAAGAGTAGTGCTTTTGAAATGATCATTTTATAACCTGTAGGAGCACGAAATAAAGTCCTGCAGTGCTCTACAGATTATCTAAACAATGTCTCATCACTCCCTAATAACGTTTCCTGGGATTACATTCCCTTTAAAAAGATATAACGTAGCATAATGTTCAAAGAGTAGTAATGTTAAGAGATAACACTCGTGCATTCTGACTCCACTGATCTGAAGATATGTCACTCGTTCTATGTACATGTAGGATTTGATAAGTGTGGTTTGGCATTCTCCACAACACAAAAATTAAAGATCTCTTCTCTGCTGTGACGTTTTGAATGATACGAGATTGGTTAGTTCATCCATCTAACAGTATATGAGTTCGTTCACGTGGTAAAATGTACTCACGAAAATGACAAATAAATGGTACAAAAATGTTACGGCATCGGTCGGCCGAAAAATGATACGTGTTAGAGCTCTCAAATTAAAAAAGGGACCTAACTATGGGCTGTCCCCCTACTTTCACAAAATATACATCTCTTGTAGTTGAAGATATCCTTTATTCTGACATAAAAATTCGCTGAAATACATGAAGATTGCACCTGCCGTAAAATACACGGACTTCGGGTGTCTCACGGAAATATTGTCCCAGTACTAAAGAAATAAAGTACACTCATTTCCAACCTAAGTGGTCAAATATCGTTGCGTTTCGGCTCAAAATACAATGCAATCACTACTACTACGACCTGGACAAACTTCTTACAATATTTACATGACTCTCGGTTACATGATGTGGTAGTTCACCTTCCAGAGCTCCCATTGGAAGGGGTTTAATGCCTTCAAGGTTCCAAGCATTAAAATATTGGGTAAGGCTATGGATTTTAGCCTGTCCTCGTGGTCATCAGTTGGTATACTGTACATGGTTTGTACGTAGTAGTGTCGGCTGGACAATTCCATGGTGTTGGCGTGTTTCGTTGGAGTTACCCTCACATGGTAAATTACTCCTCCATCATCTTCTCACAGTATGGTTGTAGAAATATCAGCACGTGGTGCATAATGTTAATCATCGCGATTGGAAAAATATTCACTGATTCTAGTGTAAAATGTAATGAAATACTCACTGGCTCTAAAATTTGCAGGTTGTTCAAATACTCTGCTTTTCCTGCCACAGATTCTATTTTACCAGCACGTGGTAAATCAAACACTGATTTTACAAGGTTTAAATCACACAGAATCTGGGTTATCACTGTTGCGTACAATCGATAAATAGGTTTATCGTATAGCAATTGTACCGTAGCACACACTGGGCTACACGACGTTGTCGTCAACTTAATATTTCACTTTTATGACAAGAAGAATGTTACCCTCGTCTGTCTACAGACGTTCCTCGTGGTCGGTGAAAAAATCGCAGTTTTCACACAATTAAAATTTTATGTTCACTTAAACGTAGCAATGGCTTTACTGAGCCTAAAGTAATACTGTGCGTTATTGAAACTGTTCGATTCAGCTCGATGGCTTTAGATAAATGTCTTCCCAAATGTGGGGTCTTCGTATGCCTATAATGGCCTTCGTCTATCAGACGGACAATCGACACTAGCGTCCAGCTTCAGCGGACTATCAAAACGGTGTGATGCGTGCATGGCACGGCTTCCTGCTTCCAAGAAAGTAGTCTAGTCAAAGCAGTGACTACTTTCATAAACCTCCGCATGTCTGCGGTGATAAATACCTTTACCAAATTTCTTTTGCCATTCCCAAAAGACATCGAAAAGGGCAAATTAAGCTGAATTAAATATTTCAAGCTCCTGAGATATGTGGCATAAAAATAGTGAGTAATATATCTCTAGGAGGAAAATAAGCTGTCCTCTCCGTAGTCAAAATAATGAATTGTTCATGAGGAAGCTTCAGGGTGTGTTCTGTGAAACTGAGCATGTAAAGTCAATATGATCTCAAAGAAATATTTGATGCATGAGCCTGAGCGGGCTCAGTATACATATCATCGCTACTCTGCGGAAAGAAACTTTACAATAAATGAAGTTTCTTGAATAGTCCCACATGAATTGAGCTTTAAATAGCATCCTATTCACAACATAACCGTAACTTTGGAAGCTTACAGTGTCTTCCACACCATAAAATAATACACATAACTAACCTCTTGTTGGAATAAACCTTCACAAACTACACAAAGGCCTTGTGCATAAATATTTTACCATACCTAAATAACTTCCAATAACCATTATGTTCCACAGCTTATTCACTTAGAAATTCATAATTTCAATCACTGTTGCAACTCCATGTAACATAAAAATATCCAGCTCCTAACGGTTTACTGTGCTAAAAGACATATATCATCTCCTCATTCTTGTCAATCATAGATTGTTAATAATGACAATATGATACACGAAAAATGTTTTCATAAACACATCGTCAAGGCTCAACGTAGCATTATCACCTTAAGTGAATAGTCAAGCTTCTAGCTGACCATCGTGACTACTACGTGTCTCAACTACAGGATAATTCATGACTATATGACACACAGATCATCATTATCGATCTGAAAAACTATGTCTGAAGACTGGATCATCATCCCAGCAAAGTCCTGGCTTCATAACTCCTACCTAAATTCACATAGACCTAAAGTCTCGACTTTCTATTCTCATTAGCTACAAAATACTCATATCTATCCAACAATGCTAAAAAGGCAATTTTCTTCTCAGAATAACTGGCAATTGCAAATACTGCATAAAATACGACGAATATGCCATAATAATGCTTCCAACAACAGCATCATCTTAAAGAAGCTTCAAAGAAATACTAAAAATCTTCAATGGTAGTAAATCTAAAAATACGCAAACATTCAAAGACAATATAATCAAAAAACAAAACCTCGATTTTTCTCTAACAGGAATCTAAATAGATACAAAATTAAAAAAAAAAAAAAAAATGGTCGTCACTGATATCTCTACATGTTAGCTGCAAACTGCTGGAAAAGGCTCATTATAGCCAGGTTGATATAAGATTCGTTCTTGCGGCTCCCTCTTCGATGTCTCCATCTCTTTATTCGCCTGCCCCAGGATGTTGAAACAGCATCGGATAGGATCTCGCCTTCTTCCATCTCCATTCCTCGACTGTCTGGACTCGAATCCGAAGCCCCAAACAACTTCTTTCAGCATACGTCTCGAAGTCATGCTCCGACAAGTTTATTCAGCGTAGATTCTAGAAGATCTCTCGTACTATTCCAATTTTGAATGTAATTTGGAATTGTTAAGTCACTCCTCTCTTCATGCGGTGTTGAATTATCCAGTTTCCCAAATCATAGCCTTGTCTTGTCATGTCAAATTGTCTTGTAGCCATCCCACTTAACTCGAATTATTGAAGTCCCATTTTTCAAAATCGATGAATACATTTCGTAGAAATTTTGTAGATTTTGTAAATGTTTATGGAATGCCGTATCGTATATTATCGTCGCAGATTGTTGTATGGCTTGGCGAAGTGTAACAATGTTTCCCAAGTATTGTTGGTATATAATTTCAATACGTACGTCATCGTAGTTAATGGTTTCTGGTGTTGAAGATTATTCTATACAGTCTTCTACTTGCACGAATACGTCGCTGACTAACTTCAATTTCACAAAATGAATGTTCAATTTTGCAATAAAATGTTGCAAAATACATCGAAGAATTGTTGATATAATTTTCAATAAACTCGAACACTTTGAATACATTACTACTATAATATTGAATTCACACTATAACGTTCCTCCGCTCTCGTAATGCTTGCCGGAATAACACTCGCTACAGCGGTCAAATTCAATTTCTCGCGCACTATAAATTGGCGAGCCCACAATACATATGTCTCTCCGGACATTTCAGAAAGAATAACCTCCCCATTTTCCACTCATGCCGAACGTGTAGAAATTTTTCGCTCTTGAATTCCCGCTCAAATTCATTAAACAACTTCTTCTGCAGAATTAGGACCTCAATTCTCAATTTTGAAAACATAGAAAAATGTGTTATAATTTTCCACATCGAACTTGGTATCTCTCTCTTGGATTCATCTTCATAAACTAATTTCAAGAGTCATTGAAGTAATTAACCAATATAATATTCCAATTGGTCAATCGAGTCATGTGATTTTACTTTCCATTTCTCGCCTCGTGCTGCTTCGTGCCGGTCGAGAGAGAGCCGATCACACGTCATCCCCTCAATGCCTTTCTGTGCACTGCACGTGTGAGACTTTTCTCACTCGCCGCTCGGTAGAAACAGGTTTCTCCGCGAGTAAAAACAAGAATCCCCCATTGCCGACAAACTTCGAATAGATTGACGTGACAAACGCCGCCTCTGGTTTGCTTTTAATAAAAATATACACTAACAAGTCTTCTCTCTCGTAACAAATTGTAGCAGCAATAAACATATCATGACGATGAGTTCGATTCTTGACGTCGAAACATCTTTAATAATGGTTCAATCTCCTTCAAATTATGGATATAGCAATAAATATGTCCACAGATGCCAAAAGTGACTTGATTTGCTACGCTGCATAGGAGATGAAGGTCTCATCAGGTTATTTCACTTGGTGTGTAGGATTTATGAGACAGGTGAGGTACCCCCTGATTTCAAGAAGAATGTTATCATCCCTATACCAAAGAAAGTGGGAGCTGACAGATGTGAAGATTACCGTACTATCAGCTTGATTACTCATCCTTCAAAGATCCTGTCTAGAATAATTTACAAGAGGATGGAAAGCCAGATAGAAACAGAGTTGGGTGAAGACCAATTTGGTTTCAGGAGAAAGATAGGAACAAGGGAAGCTGTACTAAGTCTTAGGCTGATTTTGGAAGGTAGAACAAGGAAAGATAAGGGAACGTTCAATGGCATTTGTAGACTTAGAAAAGGCTTTTGATAACGTTGATTGGACTAAATTGTTTGACATTTTGAAATCGATTGGAATATAGTACAGGGATAGGAGGGTGATATACAATCTATACACAAACCAGACAGCAGTCATTCGAGCTGGTATTCAGAAAGGTGTAAGGCAAGGCTGCAACTTATCACCCATACTTTCTAATCTCTACATTGAACTAGCAATGAAGAAAATTGGAGAATAATTTAAAGTAAGAGTGAAGATTCCAGGAGAAATATTTTCAACTCTGAGATTTGCCGATGACATAGTCATCTTGGCCGACACGCCTGAGGATTTGAATGATTTTTGAATGGTATGGACTCCGTCTTGAGAAAAGAATTCATGATGAAAATTAATAAATGTAAAACAAAAATACTGGAATGCAGCCGAAATAAATCAGAAACCGCTATGGACATCAAATTGGCAGGAAAAAGCTGAAGGAAGTAGGAGACTTGTGTTGCTTAGGAAGCAAAATAACCAGTGATGGACGAAGCAAAGAGGATATAAAAAGTAGGTTGGCTCAGGCAAGGAAAGCATTTCTAAAAAAAAAAAGGAACCTGTTGACATCGAATATAGATTTAGGTATGAGGAAGTCATTTTTGAAAGCCTTTGTCTGGAGCGTGGCGCTCTCTGGAAGTGAAACTTGGACTATTGGTGCAGCAGAAAAGAGGAGAATTGAAGCATTGGAAATGTGGTGTTACAGGAGAATGATGAAGATCAGATGGGTAGATAGGGTTACAAACGAAGAGGTATTAAGACGAGTGGGAGAAGAGAGATATTTCTGGCGACTGCTAATGAAGAGAAGAGATAGGTTAGTAGGACACATATTAAGACACCCTGGAATAGCATGGTTAGTTATGGAAGGAAGGGTCGAGGACAAGAACTGTAGGGGTAGACCAAGTTTAGAATATGTTAAACAGATTGCCTCGGATGTAGGGTGTGGTAGCTATGTAGGGATGAAACGATTAGCTAAAGACGGGGAGGCATGGAGATCTGCATCAAATCAGTCAGAAGACTGAAGACTCAAACATCAGCAACCCATATTGTTATGGTTGTTATTACCTAAACCTGAAGCACATAACGTGAGAACAAAATATTCTCTGATGCATTACATTTAGGATTTTAACTCAACGTCTTCCAATAAGGGTGTAATAAAATTATATATTAATAGAATGTTTTACATACACATCCCCCGTGTTAAAATGCACCCACGGTATGTTCTACCTGTCGTAGGAGGGGACTAATAGGCTCAACAGAACCGGCTGACATGACTGACTTTGATATGGAAGACCCCCTGTGGATGTTGAGGCCAGAGTTCATCCACGGTATCCCCTAACTGTCGTTAAAGGTGACAAATTGAGGGGCCTTTTCAAAGGTATATTTCGATTTCCGGTTCCAATTTTGGTTTGGCCCTTCGAAATAATCGTGCATTCTGTATGGGGAAGAGCCACCAACTTGGCCGTCTGGCCAGAAAGCCTGGACGGTATGCCCCATCCCAACAGGTGGGTGCGACATGTTCCCTTTCAGTTGTATCTGGCTCACAACCGAGATCCCTCCATGGCCGAATACTTGCGCCGAACAAATCACTGTTTAAGGCACTAGGACCTCAGGCAATACCTCAGGCAATACCTACCGCCACAGTGATGGCGCACATTTGGAGCAGGTGGCATTCGGAGAGTATAACAGCATGACCCTTAAGCGGTCTAAAAAATCATCAGACGGTGGTCTCCTTAAAAGCCGTCTCATGAGTGTCGGTGTATACACCTTGGGATGAAACATTAAATGCACGTTTCCCCGTTGACAAGTCACCTCGCTATCTGGTAGCTACCGGGACAGACAGGAGTGATTTTTAACTGGTGTAATCCATAATGTTTTCCGAGGAAACCGAGGATAAATTTGGAGTTCTCAACGGGATATCCCGGCTCCGGAACGGGCATCCCTTGCTGCACACCATTGACCGTAGACAAGGTGAAGCGTTGCTGTAATGCACGTAATTCGACGAAATTCCCGTTCAGGTCCCAATATATTAAACTCTGAATGAGGTCCGTCAAGGTATTTTGCACCGTGACCTCATGATAGTGATGCGGGATGTGGGGAAGAGAGGCGAGAGCAAGATTGGGCGCATTACCCGAAAGAGTGGAGAGGACGGCGTCGATACCGGCACTTGTGTTCTCCATTTTGTGGGTGATGTTTTACCTAAGTGGTGAAGGTCACATCGTACCACTGCGATGTTCGACCGTTCATCCCTTCACCTATGCACTGCTATCGATGCCTGATATTCGGGCATGTTTCTGCCAGCTGCCCTGCCGTGAGTAGAGTGTGCGGCAAGGGGACACATGAGGGTCAGAGATGTACACCTCTCACGATTTGTTCTAACTGCCAAAGAAGCCATTCTCCACGATCGAAGCAGTGCCCTGAGTTCTGTAAAGAAGCTAAGATTCAAAATACAAGGACTTTTGTTATTCTTTCATGTCAAGAGTTATCATGTTATGAATGTCCACAAGTTTCGGGTATTGTTTGCGACGCCCTCTATCACGTCTGTCGCTCCAGTTCCGAGTGTGGTGCCATCGATATCCATATTTCCAGCAGTTGTTAAGTCACCCATCGCTGTACCAGCAATAACTGTCAGCCCGAAGAAGGTCTCACAACCTTCTTCGGCACCGAAAAGAAGGCGCTGTTATGCCAACTGATCCGGCGCAATTGGAGAAGAAGTCCCTTCTTTAATGCCCTCAACACAATCTGGGGCTCCGCTACCTCTAGCGGTAGAGTGAGACATTTTGAGAGTTTGATAAGGCGGCTGGACCTGTGTTTGTTGATCACAGGGGAACCTACGCACTTCTCTATTGCACACGGCACTTTTCTATTGTCAACATCACCTTGTGCAGTCGTGCGCTGGTTCCCTTGCTTCACTGGGGTGTGCACGACGACCTCTGTAAAAGTGACCATTTCCCAATTATTGTACTCTTCCGAACCAGAGAGACATCGAGGTGCCAAGTTGATGGCTTTTCCGTTGGGCTGATTGGCCAAAATTCACAGAACGATCCGACGATAACTTTCAGAGTGTCGATGTTCATGCCACTCACAAAACGAATGGTAATTTTTGGTGGTTGAGGAAACAATACCTTCCTCATTCGGCAATACCGCCGGCAGCTTGTCCCTTAGCGGACAGCCAAAATTGCACCAGCCATTAAACATCGTCGACGTGCTTTCAAATGCTATTGGAGGCAAAACACCATGGCCAACCTTATTACTATAAAGGGATGCGTGCTAGAGCCCGATATCTGATTCGGGAGAGTAAGAAAACAACGTGTGAAAAGTATGTGTCGTCCATGACGGATTTCAAGCTTGTCAGCATCTGTAGGCCCATTTATCTGTCAAATGTCCTATGTAAGCTGCTGGAGAGGATGGTTAGCTGCCGACTGGTGAGGTTCTTAGAAGTTAGAGGCCTCTTGTCAGAGTGCCAGTGTGAATTACGCTCTCATATGTCCACCACTGACCATCTGGTGCTGCTTTAGAGGGCCATACAGGAGGCAATTCTCCGAAAGGAGCACCTAGTTACGGTTTCCTTTGATCTTGATAAAGCGTATTATACCACAAGGCGCTACATATCCGTTCCACCCTTCACGAGTGGGGACTCCGTGGAAATCTACAAATCTCTATTGCGAATTTCATGTCCGTTCGGCTCGTTCGTGTAGGAATTGGTAGGAAATGATCGCAAATTTTCACCCAAGAAAATGGAGTTCCTCAGAGTTCTGTGCTGAGTGTTACCGTGTTTGTGGTTGCCAAAAGTGGCATTGTTGCCTTCGCAGGGCTCACGGTAGTTCCACCGCTGTATGTAGACGATTTGGCTCTACATTACAGCTCTGGATGTATGCCAAATTTCCTGGGGCTCTATTTTGATAGCAAATTCATGTGTCAGCACCATATAACGCGATTTTAACTGTATATTAAATGGTTCGACAGCTGGACTCACGACCAAGGTTTCATATATCAGCAGCAAAGACCTCCGTCATCCATTTTTGTGATCTCCGAAGGCTAGATTTGACCCCTGAATCACATATCAGGGTTTCTGCGTTGCCGGTATGTTGACATCGCTTCCTGGGGCTCCATTTTGACAGCAAATTAACGTAGCAGCACCTTATACGATAACGTAAAACCACGTGTATCAGGAAACGGAACATGATCCTCTTCCTTAGTGGCATTACGTAGGAGTGCTGACAGTGCTGTGCAGCTACGGTTTTACAAATCCCTCATCCTGTACCGGCTAGAATACGGTTCATCAAGATCGGCATCCTTCAAAATGCTGGACAGTGTCCGCCAAACTGGCGTTAGGTTGACTACCGGGTCTTTCCGGTCCCGCCCGATTCCCAGCCTACTCGCCGAATCGCGTGTTCCACCTATCAATTATAGACGCCCGTGCATGCTTTTGCAATATTCTGCCAACTTGCGTCAAATGTCGCAACATCCGAGCTATCAAGCTCTCTGCAGTACCCAATGCCACGTAAGGTACGCCTTGCGCCACCTGATCGGTGGGAATTAAACTTGATTCGTCGAGTAATTAGGAGTGCCTGTAGGACCCTACATCAGCCGGTCACTTAGTGAGGTGCCTCCGTGGCAAGTCCCGTGTCCGAAAATTCGGTTAGATCTACTCCGAGGTCCTAAGGTGGACAAAGATGCCTCCGTTTACCGGTGGCAGTCCCATAGCATAGTTCACCAATTACCGGACGCATGCATTCTCTATAGGGATGGTTTGAAGCTGGACGAGTTGGTGGAATTGGCTTACGTTATTGATGACTTTATCTGTTTGCCTGAAGCCTGTAGTGGGTTTACTGCGGAGCTCGTTGCCATCTATGAAGCTCTGCAGTTTGCACACAGGATGCAAGAATCCACCTTCTGGTGTGTACCGACTCTTTGAGTTCGCTGCAGTGATTTTCTACATGTTTCCTGCAACATCCCTTTTGTCAGCGAATCCATGACCTACTAGCCGTGTTGTGCTGCGCTGACACTCAAATTACCTTTCTGTGGCTTCCAAGCCAGATGCAAATTGCGGGAAATTAGTTAACGGACCAAGCTGCATAAGATGCCCTATCACTCACCACCACCTCGATCAATGGAGGTACCCGCTATAGATATATGCTCTCAGTTACGCCGACAAGTCATGGCATTCTACGCGAGTCAGAGGATAGCTGACTAAATACCCAATGAACTGAGAGCGATCAAGGGGAAGTATTCGCGTGTGGTGGAGCTCTTTCTGGTCGCGGAGGGAGTCCGTCTTTTTAGTTGGCTAAGGATAGGTCATGCAAGATCCACCCACTCGTACCTAATGAGGAGGGAAGTCCCCACGTTTTACATGTGAAGGGCGCGTGGTCGCCTAGCGATCCAGCTGTTTGCCTCTGACCAAAGTTCGATTCCCGGACAATACATGTGAGATTTTGGAAGTGAAATGCCATGTCCGTCGATATGGATTCCACGTAAAAATAAGATCCCGTGGCTCATGATCGCGCGATTTAAGGTAACGGTAAACTACAAGCTTCGTATTTACCGGTGTGAGCCGTATTCAGCGTTTCCCACATTTTAACCGAATGTATGGATCCTGCCGACATACGAAGCAACCTTGGTTAGCCGATGACGTGGTGGATGCTGATCTTTTCATCCGCTTTATAAGTGAGAGTGGGTTAGGACCAGCAATCTAAATTTTCTGTTGTACATTTAGCCAAAGACTTGTTCTTTTATGAATTTTGGATTTCTGTGTCTCCGTCATTTTTGTTCATTATTGTAATTATTATTTTTGTTTTAATAATTTTCGATCGATGCATATTTAAATGCCCTCCTTTTCATTCTTAATTTCATTCTGAATTTTGTAATCTTCAATCTGTCTTAAGAGATGCAGATGACCTCGTAGTTCACCGTATTTCCACCCCTCAAAACCCCAATAACCAACACTTGATTCAGAATAGTAAGTGCTTGCATTAGTAATTACCCACATAAACAACCTATCTTCCACAGATCGGTGAACATCTTAAGAAGAGTTAAACCTAATCAAAATGATAACATGAAGAAAAAAATGTTATCTCATAGCGGGAAAATGCCAAACATATGCATAACTTGCGGAGCACACTTTAAAAGAAAATACAGTTTGAAGGAACATATGATGATCCATAGTGGTGTAAGGCCATATTCTTGTGATACATGCGGAGCCAACTTTAATCGAAAAGAACATTTGAAAACGCACATAATGAACCATAGTGGTTTAAAGCAACATTCATGTGGTACATGCGGAGTAAAGTTCACTGTAAAAGTGAGCTTGAAGAGGCACATGAAACTCCATAGTGGCTTAAAGCCACACTCCTGTGGTACATGCGGAACCAATTTTACTCAAAGAGGGCATTTGATCTCGCACATGTTAATCCACAGAGGTTTAAAACAACATTCATGTGATATATGTGGTGCAAAGTTCACTGGAAAAGGTCATTTGAAGCGGCACATGGTAGTCCACAGTGGTCTAAAAACACATACATGTGATACATGTGGAGTAATGTTCACTGCAAGGAGAAGCTTAAAGACCCACATGTTACTCCATAGTGGTCTGAAGCCACATTCCTGTAATTCATGCGGAGCCAACTATACTCAAAAGATACATTTGAAAAGACACATGATAACCCACAGTCGTTTAAAACATCATTCATATGATACATGTGGATATAGGTTCGCTCAGCAGGGCAGCCTGAAGGGGCACTTGTCACTCCACAGTGGTCTAAAGCCTTATTACTGTGGTACATGCGGGGCACACTTTACTAAAATAGGGAATTTGGAAACACACATGTAAATCCACAGTGGACGAAAGCCTCATATTCCCGTGGTACATGTGGAAACAAGTCTGCTCTAATATTCAATTTGAAAGCGATCATGCTAATGCATAGTGGTCTCAAAAAAATTCTTGTGATACATGAGCAGCAAACTTCAAACAAAAAAGGAATTTTAAAGACATACGTGTTAACCCACAGTCGTCTGAAGACACATTCATTTGATGTTTGCGGAGCAAACTTCGCTGACAAGGGCAATCTGAAAAAACACCTATTAATCCACAGTGGACTTTAGCCACACTCCTGTACTATATAAGGAGCAAGTCTTAAGTATGGTGGCAGTTTCATAAGACACACTTCTTCATCAATAGCAATAGCAATCTTCACGCGCGGAGGTAATATACCGCTCTTGTTAATACATAATTGTCTGGAGCAAAATTCGTGTGGTACATGCTGAGTAAACTTTACTGAGATAATGACTTTTACCAAACACACGATGATTCATAGCAAGCGAACGTCATATTCTTGAGGTACATAAGGAGAAAACTTCACTCTAAAAGGCAGTATGAAAAGACACATGTTAGATCATAGTAGTCTTAAGTCCACATTCAGGTGATAATTTTGAGAAACTTTACTGGAAGAGGCAGTTTGATAACACACATGTTAATCCATAGTGGTCTCAAGCCACTTTCCTATGCTACTTGGGAAGCAACCTTTTCTTTGACAGGTCAATGAAAGCAGTACATGATGATTCATACTGATATGAAGTCTTATCCTTGTGCTACATTAGGAGCACAGTTCTCTAACAAAGGTTTCCTAGAGAAACCCTTGATCATTAATAGTGGTCTAAAACCATACTTATGATACACGTGTGGAACATACTACTTTCGAAAAGTCAGTTTCAAAACACGCCATATGATCCATAGTGTTCTATTTATTGATCCGAGTCCAAAACACATACTGTAAATTACACTCAATTTAATTTCCCCAGTTTTCCACTGTTAGAATAGCACAGTCAATAGCTTCTATCTATTCCTGCATAACACATGGCCTTGATAACATGCTGCAATACAGACGGTGTTTAGGGTCTTGTCTTTCACCACATTTACAGAGTTCTTCAGTACTGTAATCCCACTTCATTAAATTGGTTTTGCACCGACTCACACCAGTTCTAGGTCTGTTTAGCGTCTTCCAAGATTCGTAATGTAGATGGTAGCCTGCTTCCGGCTGCTTCTTCATTTCCCACGCTCCTCCCGGTGATTTTGTGTTCCAAAGTTCAATTGGGTGAACTTCAGCTCAGGAAGGAATGGATATTGTTGTTTGGAGGAAGCTCTTTCTTGATTTGAGCCTAGGTGAATGGACATCAAGTCCATACATTGGATGTCTTGGATCTGATTCTTGGTTCTTCTTCTCTACTTCTGCCGCTACTAGTCTTCTAACTTCTGTAGGTACTACTCCCGTGAGCGGAAAGTTCTTATCGACGGAAGTTGGGCGTAGACAGCCTGTCTCATGGAGGGCAAAATCTATTTGGTTGGCATGAGCAGAGTTTCTCAAGACTGGTGCATCATATTCTGCAGCAGAGAAACTCAGAGCAAGGGCAGTTAATCGCAGGACACTAGGCTGCGCTCCCCAGCTGGTGTTTGTGAGCTTCCGAACGATCCATAGTGGTATAATGCCGCATTCCTGAAACTTTAAAAAAAAATATGTGAAAACACGCATGGCTATCCATTGTGGTACAATGCCACATTCCTGTGGTTTATGCGGAGCAAACTTTACCTGCAAAGGTTCTTTCCAGACCCACATGTTGAACAATAGTGACAAATCCACATTCTTGTACTACACACTGTACCCGTTATTATCATGAAAATGCACCCGTCGAAATCCGAAGAACAGTTGGATCGAAGAATCTTCAAGGTCCCCGGCTAGAAAAACCTGTAACTTCTACCGACAAGTACTACATGTTAGGAACACCCTAATTCTAACTGTGTTATCGACTACATGGGGAGAGTGAGGAACTTACATTTCTCAGGGCGCAATGTGATAGAATAGGGTTAGGCAAAACCTGACACCGTTTTCCTACACACAATCTTTCTGTAACTAGTATAAATCATGACGAATCCTTAGTATAAAAACAAATACGTAAATGAATGTATTTAACCTAAGACGAATACAATTGAAAATATGAACAAACAGTCCTCAAAATAATTTAACGTTATTTAATAAATGTTGGTATGCTGAAATACAGTAGCTATCATGTTGGAGCTCTCAATGAAAAATAAAACTTAATTCTCGACACTCGTCAATGATACTTGTTACTATCAATCACAGCCTCTTGCAATTACAAAAACATTAGAAGTATCTGCTTTGTCGGAGTTACAAAAAATCCCTAAAGTATTTAAAAATAGACCAAACAACACGGTCTATTGCAATATTATATTTTACTACATACAGCATACTCCGATAAATAATTATTCCAACATCAATGTTATCCTATATATTTATCGTATTCGCCAATACGCTGTTTACTGAACCTATCGTTCAATATTTACGTATTTCACATATTTACAGTATTTATAATTATAATCCTAATAACGATTTGAATTAATAAACATGGGGAAATGGTTTACTTCAAAATAGTTTCAAACTTCCAAAACTACATAATATAATGAAGTGGTCTTCCACGTTTGTCGAATATAGGTGGCGGTAGTATATATATATACGAGAATATTGGAATGCAGTCGAAAGAAATCAGAAACCCCTATGGATGTCGAATTGGCAGGAGAACAGTTAAAGGAAGTCGGTGACTTCTGATATCTGGGAAGCAATATAACCAGTGATGGACGAAGCAAAGAGGATATAAAAAGAAGGTTAGCACTGACAAGGAAAGCATTTCTACATAAAAGGAATCTGTTGTCATCGAATATAGATTTAGGTATTAGGAAGTCAGTTTTGAATGACTTTGTCTGGAGCGTGGCGCTCTATTAAAGTGAAACATTAGGTGCAGCACAGAAAAAGAGAATTGAAGCTTTTGAAATGTGGTGTTACATGAGAATAAAGTCGATCAGTTGGGTAGATACGTTTACGATTGAAGAGGTATTAAGACGTGTGGGAGAGGAGAGATGTTTCTGGCAACTGCTAATGAAGAGTAGAGATAGGTTGGTAGGACATATACTAAGGCACCCAGGAATTGCAAACTTATAGATGGAAGTGACGAGGATGAGAACAGTGGGGTAGACCAAGGTTAGAATATGTTAAACAGATTGCCTCGGATGTAGGGTGTTGTAGCTATGTAGAGATGGAACGATTAGCTCAGGACAAGGATGCGTGGAGGGCTGCATCAAACCAGTCGAGAGACTGAAGACTCAAACAACAACAGTATATATACCATGATTGTAGATCATTCTCCTCCCAGATGACTCTTTCGATTCTCGTTCTGCCATTCGAACTGCTTCCTCGGGAAACGAACAGCATTCTGGCTCTGGTTTCGAACTGGATTTGCTCTCGTACTGGAAGACTGCTTTCCTTCATCATGATCATCATCCTAGACAGTGTAGATCTCAAACATCCATTCTTGCTACTTTAAATTTTACGTTAATGTATGCGTGGTTTCGCTTCATTCTCTCCATGATTTTGAGTAATGTTGTAGGTTACTCGAACATTCCCTTTACTTGATATGTCGTGTTCCTTCTGCATATTAATTCTTGCATCATACCTTCGTTGATGGAATTGATAATCCTTTCTCTCAACTTCGAATACTTTGACATGGTTGAAATTATTTTCAATATGAAGTTACAAGTGCAATAACATTTCTGCAGGGACAATAATATTTGTAGATTTATCACGATGTTCAAGTTTGTTGCATGATAATGTTGATAAGTTTATAAGTTGCCAAATGTTGTAGTTATAACAAAATCTAGAATGTTTGACTCTGTTTTTGATCAACTTTCGTAATTTCTTCTGCGTAGAAATATACAAATAGAATAATATTAGTCTATATTAATGTCATGACTGAATTTCGCAACTTTTGTTCACTTTCAAAGTCTTAAACTTCACCATGAAATGTAGATTTATATTAGCAATTTCAATATTCATTTATCTTTCAAGTGCACATATAACTATAATATAACTTTGCACTATATTAAATTGAATTCAAGTTCGTTCTGTTCCAATATTTTACTGAATCTACAGACGAGTTCTCCGTTAAATTACGGAGTTCGAAAGACCCCACTCTGAACTTGAACCAATATGTCATTCCGTCCTTCGTTCAACTATAGAAGGTGCCACCAATCTACTCGGACGTCTCCCTCCTCGGTTCCAACGTAACATCATTTTGCAATCCGCGGGAAGTAATTACTCTCGTTGTACTGCATATCAAATTATCAACATCAAAATACGGAAGTATTTCGATTAAAAATACTGCATTTTCTGGCGTAAAACAATATCTACTCTTCATTTTAGATGTAATTATAATATTAAAACAATTACACCCTAAGATGTCCTTTCTCTGATTAGCTACATTAAGACACGTTGTTACTCTCTACCACTATACTTGTTTTTGGCGCGTGTCGTCAGGCGATTTTGTGCGTGATTGACACCGGCGCATGGCTTGGAGCGTGACAAATATCTCCCCCTTCCACTGTCAGAAATCTTTTTGTCAAACAGGCCTCGCTCACTCCCTTGGCTCTGCAGATAGCTTTGCCTCGCCGCTCTGTCATGTGACTTCCTTCACTGACTAGTATCAAAACCGGTTCTTGGTCAACTTCCAGCTCCCAATTTTTGCTTGTTAAATTAACATACAATATGAAATCTGGAAATCGCAATATACAGGTCGTTAATACGGTGTCGTTTTCCTCTCTAACATAGTAAATAAAGTTTCACCAATGCTTATATTATATCCTGGCTCTTATAAAATCTTCTGACACAGGATTTTGCTCAGATTTCAGACTATTTTCTTATAATACCGCTTCAAATTCTTGGCATCAAATGTCCCCACTGTTTGATTATCGTATATGTTGACAATTTTGTATTATTTTTGTAAGGGTCTATATATATAAACAAGAACTTAGTATATATTTTCTCAGGAACGTAAGCATTCACTGTTTTTTGTATCTAAACGTGCTATCCCTCTTTTTTATAGTGCACTGGAGCAATTTCCTTGCATTCGTTTCAAGCGTCTATTTGCTGCTTTTTCAGGCTCTCTCGGGCTGCTTCAATTCTCCTGCCGTGAAGGTTCAGTAGCCTTAGGAATAAGATCAAAATCATTATTACATGGTCCCTCTGGTCTCTCATCAGGGTGATATATCATCGGAATATCTGACGAACTCTCGTGGATTGTAGAATTCAAACAATCTTCGATTAATGGCACATACTTCGATCACTTCTGATGATCTTCGGACAATATATTCGACAAAATTTTGCGATCTCTGACATATTTCTTTCTGACAGAATTGACTCAGGGTACCTCACACTGGAGAAAAAATGCTTAGTATCCAGTCTGTTCATCGCTTCTTGGAGTTCTGTAGACTTAAATTGGGTTCCATGGCCAGATAAAAGCAACTCTGGATTTCCTGCCTTAGGAATTGCTGGTTTCTCAATTCTGCTTAATACTTGCTTCGTGTTAGCTTTCTGCATTGGATTTAGCGTAACATACTTTGTAGAAACATCGCCTGTAACTAAGTATTGGTTTCCCTTATAACCCTTTGGGAACGGATCAAATATATCACAAGCGAAGAGTTCTTACGGTTTAGAAGGTATGATCGCTTTAGACTTTTCCCTCATCAACTCTGATGCAAATTTTCCCCTGTGGCATTCTTCAAGTGACCTTACAATAACAGCGCCTTGGAAAATGACGATTTCTAAAACCACCTTTATCACACGGAGACGTATCACTTTAAAGAAATTGCGTTAATTTGGTGTTAATGACGTCTTTGCAACAGCCGCCTGTTGGGCGCACTTCGCCGGAAATCGGGAGTCGCAGAAGTGCCCCCGACGGAGGGGAAAAGCCTTCACATTCAATGAAAGTAGGCCACAATGAAGAAACATTTAATTTTGAGCAATACATAAATTATTTATAATGTTGAATTTTGGGCTTATGCCGTGTATTATTATATTAAAATTCGACGCGTTTCGAAATAAACCATGTCTCTCCTTGTCAGGAATAATCTGAAATACCACACAAGATTGCTACGAGGGAGGGAGCACCCAGCAGCCAAGTCACGCTCCGCATTCATCCGCAGTGAACTCCTGAAACCTCATCGGAGAGGTATGTCCAACACCCTAACTGGGCATTACCGAGTCACTAGATCAGCACGCAGAATCATCACGGCGCCTGTCATGACGAATGCTGAGACCACGACGACCACAACGGCGTCCACGGGCACTACCACGACGAGCACAGCAACCACCAGTGGGAGCACGGTTAGCAGATCGGGGTCGGAAGTCTCCGACGAATCCAACGCTTCCACCGTCGCCATCATGACAGCGGAGGATGTGAAAGACATCAAGACAGCGCTCGCAGAAATTCGCACACTGAATTATTTAGAGGTTGGCCAAGAAGGGGAGCAGGAGGACGACGAAGTTCAGCCGGAAGAGGTGCAGCCGCCCAACCCGTGGCGGGTCCTGCACCCAATGACCATGAGCAAGGGGCTCGATTTACCACCAGCACAGCGAGTCTACAACTTGGCACAAGGTATCAAACAGATACTGCAGACCATTCCCACCGGACAAGACCACCACGACGCAGCCACAACATTGTTTCTCCTTTCGCTGTGACTGTCCACGGATCCCATCCAAAGAAAATATGCCTTCAACAGGGCCAACCTGCTATACATAGCCCTAACGAGAGGATGGGGCCAAGCCTTCAGCTAGATCAAGCCACCGAGGACGAGCTCATCACCCTCCCCGAAGGCTTCCATCTACAGCCAACTCTCCGTCCGGCAGCGGTCTCCCGCGGAAGAGGAGGAAGAGGACGCGGACCACGCGGGGCGGCGACGGGTCGGGCAGCGGCAACACCGGCACCGACCCAGTAACTGGAGAGGAGAACGCGGCCCGGGTTCCTTCTCTTCCTAACCCGGTGCCCGTTCGAGAAGTCGCTGAGGAGGGACCATCGAATCCTTCCAAGGGACGTAAGAAGAAGAAGAAGCCGGCCAAGAAGAAGGCACCTCCGAGCACTTCGCGACCGGTACCCATAATGCCTCGTAAAGCTACTTCGCGCCGGGGCCGGACAGTGAAAGGTAGTCCCATGCTAAAATTCCTGCGACCGCCGGCAGGGTGGACAGCCGAGTCTAATGACTCAGAATAACTATTCTTGTGAACTTAAGTGATTGAAGGTGAAGGGCATTATGTGTATCGATTGAAGGGTTACTTGTATATGTATGTATAAAATTTTACAGCAATAAAGCTTCGGCTTTGGGCCAGCTCCTTCTCTCGACCCAGGCTGCGCCTGCGCTGCACCCAGTCCACGACTCTCGACTTTTTGTATAAAAGGCGGAGGTAGGAGGGGAGGGGGGGCGGTGTCAGTCTAGTGTCGAGGGAGGGAGCACCAGCAAGGCTTTGATTTCCACGGTTCTGAAACCAGCAAATAATAACAGGACGTCAGTTGAGAAAAAAGATGTAAGAGGAACAGTTTACCTACCGTACATACATAACACGATGGATCGAATTGCTAAAATCCTACTTGGAACTTCTGTTAAGATTAGGCAACTCCTGCGACCAACTAAGGACAGTTTGCCTAAATTACAACAACCGGGTATCTAAAGAGTTCCCTGTACTTGTGGCAAGGTTTACATCGGGCAGACTTCGAGAACAATATGCACTCGCATTATGGAACATAATAGATGTATCAGGCTCCTTCGACCTGATAAATCAGCTGTTGCTGATCATGCTTTAACACCTGGCCATAATGTCATGTTCCAAGGAGGGGATGTTCTTGCCCGTATAAAGCAATATCGTTCCAGAATCATCAGGGAGGCGGTTGAAATACGTAAACACCCAGATAATTTCAACCGCGACACCGGCTACAATCTCAGTGAATCCTGGCTACCTATTATCAGAACCCCGAGAAAGTAATTCACTGCTGCTTTCCGTTGTCCCTACATGGGGTTATAATGGCGTCCATCTTTGGGCACCTTTTATATGTTCTTTGTTGCATTCTCTTAGCAATCTTTTGTCGTATTTCAGATTAATCCTGACGAAGAAAGACATGGTTCATTTTGAAACGCGTCGAATTTTAATATAATAATACACGGCATAAGCCCAAAATTCAACATTATGAATAGTATAACGGGCCGTGAAAGTCTAAATTATAATAATACATAAATTGCCTGCCTTCATTGCGATGGAGATATCAGTAAATTAAATTATTTACATATTTTCAAAACTAAAAACAAAGTAACTTTGCTTACTCCTAAATCGAATTGAGTGACGGACATTATGGGTTATGAATCTTAAAACCGACTCGTATACTGAATGCCGATTCAAATACATTACATGCATTTAGCTACCGGCCAAAATGTATTAAAATGTGAATCTTCAATTTACCCAACAGATTTTAGTGAATTATACTTCACATGAACGCGCGTGAGTTGTTCTAGTCAACAGGCGAGAATTCTTTCCCAGCTTACTGATTAAGTCATTCTCAAGAATAGCAGCATTTGCCTGATGTGGATTAAATTGATTATATTCCTCGAACCCTGTTTTCACTGCAGTAGTTAAACATCAAGGATAAACATGAGCCTTATCAAACCAATCTTAGGACGGAAGAGGGGTATTCAATGGTGTATAAATGACAGGCTTGAAGATCTGGATTTCGCAGACGACATTTGTCTTATGGCTCAACGGTACCGAGGCATAGAAGATAAGCTGGGGATGTTGCAGAGAGAAGCAGAACGTGCAGGACTGATGATCAACACCAACAAGACCAAAGAGATGAGGATAAATTCTGACATCACGACTAGTTTGACAGTCAACGGAAAGGACGTAGAGCGAGTTGAGTCCTTCCTCTACCTTGGAAGTATAGTCACAAATGATGGGGAAGCAGAGGAAGATGTTCGAAGCCGTATCAGGAAGGCAAATGGTGCCTTTGTCCAGCTCTAACCCATCTGGAGAAATAGAAACATTTCCAGGAAGACCAAGCTCCGCCTTTTCAATAGCAACGTAAAGTCGATTCTTCTCCACGGCTGTGAAACATGGAAAGTCACAAAACCGATCAAAAACCAGCTACAGGTGTTCATTAACAGATGTCTGCGTCGCATCATGAATGTGAGGTGCCCGGACATAATCTCAAATGAAAATCTTTGGACCATCACCAATCAACAACCGATTAGCATCCTGATCAAGGAGAAGAAATGGCGCTGGATTGGTCACACACTAAGGAAGCCGGACGGAGCTATTGAGTGGGCGGCGCTAGACTGGAATCCTCAAGGCGCCAGGAAGCGAGGTCGACCTAAGAAGACCTGGAAGAGGACGATCGAAAATGAAATTGCAGAGGTGGACAAGAACTGGAGTCAAGTGAAGAGAATGGCCAGGAACCGTACTGCGTGGAGAAATTTCGCCAAGACCCTATGCTCCGGAAGGAGCGGCAGGAATTAAGTGAGTAAGTAAGTCACACGATTGTTCCCAAATGAGGTGGGCTATTCCCTAATCCTCAAACAATTATATGAGCTAAATAAATTATTATATTATTATTAATATCATGTAATGTTTCTTCAGGATTAGGGAATAACCCACCTCATTTGATAAAAATCGTGTTGACCAACTGAAAAGGACCAAACTTATGTTAAGTGAATCTGCTCAAGTCCGCTATAAAAATTATTTGAATTCAACATCCATTATCCAATAATTACTTCACTAATGTGCTGCATCAATATAATGCTCTGCTATGAAATAAAAGTGCATGAGCATCTCCGGATGTAAAGCAGAGTTATGGATTCTAGCCACTATGAAATCACTCGTGTTGGTTGGGTATAATTCTTGGCTCGAATGTCCAGCATAAATAGAACTTCTGGCCACCATCAATTAAAATGTGTGACTCGAAATCTCTCTCTGTACCTTTTACCGGAAGTACCTCATAAATTTACATTTGCCAATATGAATGAACAGGTGATTTTTCAAAGCTCCCCACTCGTAAAATTTTACTCCGTGCTTACTTTATGAATATAGATTTTGACAGAACGATTTACATGAGACTTCAATTACCCCTGTGATGATTGCGCCACATGTAATACTCAAATATGCCATCTGGAGACTAAGTGAAAATTGACTCTTAAAATATATTTTTTGTGTATATATAGTTGCGCATATACCACATGCGGCTGACGCCAGAGCAATATGAATGAGCATGTAAGTAATGATCATTTCTGAGTTAATTATAATGAGCATGAAGAACATGCTATTAGCAACGATAAATCATCCTGTATGTTTTAAATTACTGGTCGTAGTATTCCCTAAACCGCTTGTGTTTACCCCCCCCCCCCCCCCCTTATGCTTCGCATGTATTACGTAGGCTCAAGACCAATATGGATAAGAGCACTATGGACCAACAAATGTTTGTCAAATGAATTTTCTGCCTAAAGTTTGCTCCACACATATCACCCCAATATGGCCTTAGACCACTATCAGTTAACATGTGATTCTTAAACAAGTTAGCTCCGCATGTACCACAGGTATGTGCCATTAAACCACTATGCACCAGCATATGTGATTTTCTTTTTAACAGAAAAGTTTGCTCCGAACATACATACATACATGAATGAATCAACACGTGGTCCTACAAGGTACTTTTTGGAGAAAACTTCTATCCACATGTAATACAGGAATGTACTTTTACACCACTATGAACAACATATGTAATCTTAAATAAGTTCCATGAATACACTTCACGCCGCACGTACCACATGAATTGTGGGTTTAGACCAGAATGGATAAACACGTGGGTCTTCAAAAATAATGAGAATGCTGTTTAAAGTACGCTCCGCAAGCACTACATATCTGTGACCTTACGACACTATGAATCAACATATGTTTCTTCAAGTAAGCTTTCCGAGCAAACTTTGCTACGGATGTACCACAGGAATATGGCATTAAACCACTATGAACTATGGTGTTTTTTCAAATTATCTTTTCGTCTAAAGGTTGCTTCGCAAGTCTCGCATATATATGGTATCTTATGGCTTTGAGTCGACATTTGTAACTTCAAGTCACAATATTGATTGAATGGAACACCGAATGTCTCTCCTGTTGGTGTGTTCTCCGAACTGTGGGAGATAGTTTGTTTCTTTGGAGAAATTCTAATGCTAGTACTAGAAAAATAATCACTGTTAATCTCAAAAACCACATATCACATACAATTCCGGATAAGTATACCATAATCTTCTGAATCTTCAACATTCTATAAGTATATAATTCCATTACACACTGATTCGTGGACATAGATTTAAATGCCTAAATGTACTGCATCTGATGATGATCGCAAACTTGTCAATCAAATTAACATCTTAACCTCATGTAATTTGCTTAACGGTTACGGAAAGAAAATCCATTACAAATTGGTTTCAATCATGTTGACCGACTGAAAAGCATTTTATGTTGCTACGTTAGATGATCAAGGGAAACGGAATATTACCTCTCCGAAAGAAAAATCTAACTAGTGAAAAGTGAACTAGTGCATATTCAGCATTTGAATTACAATGCAAGCCTTCCTCAAAAACGCTGAACTGAGCTCGTTTTTACGCTTCAATCTTGTGGTTTTCGTTCAGTACACACATTACTGTTTTATAAGTCGAAGATTTTGGATCAACAGTTCTTTTGGATTAGTGCTGCTTTATATCTTAATTACGAGCATCAAAACTAGCTCGGGATTTTAGCTCTCCCGGCTGTGGTTTCACTGTAACAGTAGCGGAAGCTCTGTCTCGACTGCTGTGGTTGTCGCCAACTTCCCGAATTTAAAAACAGACTTAACCAACCAGCAGAATCAATTTCAAAACTCGTCGCAAAGTCAGTCCGCTGATGAGCGAGGGAGATGTATTTATTTAATTCATTAGCGTATGGCTTTTAGAGCCGGGATTGTCCGAGGGCATGTTTGACTCGCCAGAGTTTGTAGCTGCTTCAATGCGGACACTCATTGGGTGAGCTTCTAGTACTGTCGCGTGTGGATGAGATAAATTGAATGATGATGAATGAGCAAGGTCAATTTCAAGTAGTTCCAACTTCGGCTACGAATTGCCAATATCACCAGGTGCGAACGTTGGTACTTGATAGAGCATCTCCAACGAAATATAACCTATACATTTTAATACACACTACTAATTGTACTGGTTGGCTCGTTTACATGCCATAAATCAATCAAAAGGGCCTGCTGGCATTACTTCCCCTACGAAGGATGACATGAAAAAGGATTTTAACGCTCTTAAAAATCCGATTACTTCGGCCGGGGTTTGAACCAACTATCTTGAGCATAGCAGTTGAGCATGCTACTGACTACGCCACCGAAACGAGGGAGAGAGGCACAGCGACGTGAACAGCAAACCCAGCCCGCAGTTTGTTAGAATCAGCAGACTTAATATGACAAGATTTGCATTGTTACCTGGAATATTATTGTAGACACAGCGAGAAACGTGGTAAGGTAGTCAGCATTATTTCAAGGTGTGCTCAGAAACATCTCTCCTTAAAGGCAACACAATAATTTTCAGTTCGACACCATAAGCTGTTCTTTTTACCAAGAAAATCAGGGCTGTTTAACTGATAAAAATCATACTTTAAAAGGTGGTGTCTTATTGACACATCTCAGTCAGTCATGAGACGCCCTGTACGCGATTGTACATTTTGGGTTAAAAGGGATCTGGGGAGGTGCACTTCCTATAAGAAATTGTGCTTAGTTTCTGGTTTCTCGATTTCATGATAAGCGGGAAGAGACTGGGGTTGCTGTTCGAAACGAATGTGGTTGCACGTTAACTTCAGTGTCACTTGGATCTAAAGGGGAAGCCAAAACATCCCCCCCCCCCGGAAAATGTGTTTATCCTCAGTAATACAAGTGCAAAATCCTGTCTTAAAGGCCGTAGAGACACAACCGACAAGCTGGTAAAGTATTTTCGAATTAGACAGAGCTCCCAAAATATATATTCGCCGTCAACAAGACATATAATTTGTGAAGTAATAAAGAGCGTACTGTACCCGTATCCGGATATCTCTACCAGAATACTGCCCCCGTAATTGAATTATATAGAGACCACGGTGGCTATTTTGGAAATTATAGCGAAAGTTATGGCTGTCATAGTTATGACGAGGGTAGTCATGACGTAAGCACGGATGACGCAGACGTTACGCCGGCAGGCTACTTGAGCTGAGATTCTCAGTGACGTCAGCAATTTATTCGAGAAGGATCCGAGATCTACGACGCAGTCGCGAGAAACGTGGAATTCTGCTGAGGAAGAAATTATGCTATTGGAGGGGAGACTTAAACCAATGAACGATAGTCTAAAGGAAGACGGAGATTGCTGAAACTATGGTATTTTTATTACTTTTTGGAATGCAGAATTGTGGAAATCCATTTGCAGTAGAGGCATTGTTCTGGAATTTTGGTGAAATTTATTTTCAGTTTTTGAATTATGAAAATCCGTCATGTATTGACGAAGTTGGAACTTCTAGCGATGACGCAGTAACACGCGATGGAAGGGATAGATACGCCCCTCATGAAGTTCATAAAAGGCCTTGCGCAGAAGAGAGGAGCCTCATTCGCTCATTCGCTCATTCTCAATTGTGAGATTTCAAATAGTCATTTCAGTGAAACGTCGAGTGAGTTTAATAGTGAAAAAGTCGTCTTTGTAACGCGTGGCGAAGCCACTGCATGAAACGGGAGTCGAACATACAAGCAGTGCAGGTTTACTGTGAAGTAAATCTAGGTGAAGTTGAAACGACACTTAAAACGCTTCTACGAGATTAGCTGTGAACAGTTAGCGGTCGCCTATTAGCTAATTCTCTTGTGCATTGCTACAGTAAGGACTGTAGAAAAGCTGAACAATTTCGAGGAAGTATTTTGGAAGTTATTGACAATATTAGACGACTGACAAAAGTGATTTTCTCGCCACAGAAGAAACACTTTGTATAGCCAGACTCAACGCTACGGCTGACAGGGCTAGTGAAATAGGGAGACTTCAGATTGCTTTTGTGACACAACGCTACAATATAATGGAGCAATTTAATAAGGCAGTTTGTTCTTCTAATACTTCAACCGAAGAGCAAATGGAAGGCTAAAGGACTTAATGCAATTGGGACATATTTCAACGGAGTAAAATAGCAACATGGAACTTCGCTAATTGCTATTCCATACAAGCGAACATGTGGTAAATAACCATCTACACCCATGTTTCGTGAGTAAAGGCTGAATACTATCAAACAGCAATAGAAATGATTTCATACTTTCTGAATATGAATATTTCTTCGGAAATTTATACAAAAACTTCATGGCGATTTTCAACTGGAACTTCAGGGATTTTTCAAGAGAGGTCAGGGTTGTCCCGACTCACAAAGAAGATTATTGCCGGAAGGATGTCGTTCGTCTTCGTGAAGCAGTTCGATTCTTCGATGGTGCTGTTTCTGGTTTCGAGGATGGAGCTCAGCTTTAACTTGGTGAAATGGATCCATCAACAGTCTTCTTTGGGGAATTTTCCTCTGGAACGTCAATCGGCAGATAAGGTAGTCGTGAACGTTTATTGTATTTGAGTTTCTTAGCAATATTTGAGCAACCATTTTTCCCATATTTTTTGTCCTCATGTATTTTTGCCCGATATTCTTGTGTGAGATTCCTATTCTCAGTACACCTTGATGAGTTATGCCTTTTTCGACGTTTTCTTAAGACATTGTTATGTCATGGGCATAGTTAAATGATTTTGAATCAGTTGAGACTGATATTTAGATTTTTCAGTAATTTGCTTATTTTTGTAGTCTCGATTTGACTGTAAGTTAATGATTTTTATGGCAGATTTAAATTCAGACAGCGTGTCACTTTATTAAAGTAATTCTACCCCAGTTTAATTACTTTGACCAATTTTCTGTCATCATCAAGAAGGAAGAACATTTAAATGATTTTAGAGCGTTAAAATCCAGTACGTTGTCGACGATCTTGGAAATACTAGTCGTTATTTGAATTGATTACAACACAGACATTTATCGTCAGTCATGAACGACCATTGCATCACAGGCAATTTTGTGAAAGATGAACATTAATTATGAATTATTGAATGCATTAAATTCGTGAAACTTGTGTTAGGTTTTTTTTCATATAGAGATTTATATAATGATGTTTGCATTCCCCAGTCTAAATGGATTCTATTCGACTATTTTGCAGTTAGTCGCACTTTGTTTGATGATAGTATTTTTATACTACAATTATTTGAAGATGTTAATCTTAAATTTTGATAGACCAGACAGGCGTATATAAGCGTATTCACTATTAAATTTGTTTGTGATTGGCAAATTTTTATTTCATTTCGATTCATGAATGAAATCCACGAAGTTTAAATGACAACAGTTTTGAAACAATTATTGATATAAGAATTTTTAAGTGGAACTATGAATGTATAATCGATAGTGCAGCGGACATGTTGAAAGTCGCTGACGTATAATGCCCTTAAATAAATGAAGGAGATTCCCACTGTAATTAATAATGATAAAGAATTATTTGTGGAAGTTTTGTAAGTTCGGTGGAAGTTTTAATGCCATATAGATTAATATATGATGAATTTTGGGCTATTTTGAATGCAGTTTGTGCATTATTTTGTAAGCGAAGTATTTTCCGCTAGAGTATTGTCATAGTTCGTTGAAAATTAATCAAGTGAATTTACTGTTATAATTAACAAGAGTTTGAAAGAATTTGAGATAAGATTTCGAATGAAGATTACCGTCACAAATAATTAAAATTATTACAACCTTTATTAAACCAGATTGTGACATTTACATGTATAACTAACCTTCATTGGTCGATTATATTAAACACGATTTTGAATTTACCAACCGGATAAAACATGTGGTTCAATGTATTTCTTAAATTATTAATTTAAATAATTTAAATGTTGATAGTGTAAATAATAAATGTAAATATCTTTGACAATAATGTGGAACGAAAGTAATGTTAAAGGCGTGTTTAAAATTTTTGTAATTATTTTCGACAATATTATAAACAATTTCTAATTGTTATAAATAATTTATGTGAATTTGTTATAAACATTTAAGAGTGTGTTTTATACTCTAAACTATGCTTTTTAAACATTTGGATGATAACTTAACAAGTTTAAGTAATGTTAAAATAATCCAGTGGGATGTGAGTTAAACATTTGAAAGATTTGCGTCAATATGTATGAGTTGTCTTGTAGACATTTAAAGCTTTAAAAGGAGCTGAATTCTTACGCAAGTGTGGGGAGGAGTGCGCCCCATTTGACAGGTGTGAGCCAGGTTAAAGAGTAGACCAGCCGGCCAGACATCTGGTTACAAGCAGGCGAGGTCGATACTCCGGCCTTGTGCCTATTAATAAAGGTGTTATGTTTATTAAAAGGAAACCAAATGCTCTATATATGTCGTACCCTGACTCCCTCATCCAATCCAAATGTGTTATAAAATGTTACGTTATTTTGAGCTCATGGGAGCTAACATATTGTTTGATAAATTTTGCAAGTCCTTTAGGAGGACGTAGTCAGAGTGACATAGGCTACTGATAGCCACGTTTATTTTGTTGAGTTGTGAAAATCAGACTCTTTATTTGAAAATAAAGCTTTTGTACAGTTCAAAGTTCTCGTCTTCGGTTTGGTTCATTTTTAAATGTCATGGTGAAGGTTATTGTGAGAGCATACTTTAATGATCCTGTTGTCAACCCAATCCCCGAGATATTTATAAGAGGTAAGTAAATGTAAGTATGAAACGCCGTCTATTTTGGTGTGTTCCACAATAATTTTTCTTGGTAACTTCTGTGTTCAAACCTCGGTAGTATCTGTCAGTGCCATTTTCATTGATGTAGCTGAGCTGGTGCGATTGATTGTTGGCAATCCGATTGAGGGGGCGGATATCTGACAGCCTACTATCCGGGTAAACGGGGACAGAAGGATTGGCGCACCTAAAACGTTGGGGCTCGATTCAACATAACTGGATCACCAGGTTGAACGCCAGTAGGATTGGCAAACCTAAAACGTGAGGTTCGATTAGACTCAAATAAAGAGGTTGATTCTTTGTTAGATGTCTTGGCCAATTGTAGAATTTAAGAGTGTGATTATATAGGAATTAAATGTTGTATTGTAGTAGGAAAATTACACTCAGAAAAGATCAGATCTTATACAACTTGAGAAAGGTTAAATGGGCTGGAAACTTAGAAAAATCGCCTATGATCTGGAATCTTATTTTATTTGACCGGCTTATGACATTTCAGTCATATTAAAGATAAAATTAAATTATTTGGATTGTAAATGTAAATTATTTGTCATAGGATATTTTAAAATGAGCCAGGGAAATTTGAACTTGTGCTTGAGTTTGTTTCAACATGAAGTGTCTTCGAAAGTTAATTATAAGGTAGTTATAAGTTAGATTTAAGACAGAAAATTGATCAAATTATATATGGTGAAAAGTGTTGCTCAAATGTTGTTATTTTGCTCTTTTGATGTATGTCCCTACAGCAGTCTAATTTTTGAATAATATTGTAATGGCAGATGAAAGTTTGAAGATGATGTTAGCGGAGATGTCTGCTAACTTGAAAACAAGCATGGATAGTAGTATGAAGCAGATGATGGAGGAAAATGCTAGTAATTTGTCTGCTAACTTGAAAGCAAGCATGAGTGAGAGTATGAAGGAAATGGAAGCTAGGAATACTAGTCGAATGGAGGAGAATATGAAAGTTCTTCAGACCAGTTCTGCTAACTTAGAGGATAATATGTCGCGTTTACAGATTAATACCCAAGGAATTGAGAATACTGTAACTGACATCCGTTCAGACATGTCCAATGTTAAAATAGATGTGTCTAATATGCATAAAAATGTTGCTGATGTTAAAATAGATGTTGCTAATGTGCATAAAGATCTTACAATGTTGAATTTAGATGTTGCTAATGTCCGTAGTGATATTTCTTGTGCTAGGGCTGAGGTAGTTGTTGTCAAAAATGATGTTGCGACTGTCCAAGACAAGGTTGAGGAAGTCCAAAGAGGAATCCAAAATGTTAGAACTGATGTGTCCAATGTTCAGGTTGATATTAATAACATTCATTCGGATGTAAACGAAATGCAAAGTGACATAAATAAAATTCAAGTAGAGGTAAACACAGTTTTCGTAGATGTTGCTAAAGTCCAAACTGATGTAAATAAAGTCAGGGAAGAGATAGAAAATTCGAAAACTCTTTGTGCACGTAATATAAGTGCATTAACGACTAGGCTAGTTGATGAGTCAGTTAGAACGACTGCGTCTTTAGAAGGTTTAAAGTTTGATGTAGAGGTCATGAGAACCCAAGTATTAGACCATAATAAAGTATTGAAAGAGGATATTGAATTAGACATAGCAGAAATGTTAACGGAAAATGTAGCAATATGGAAAGAAGAGTGGAATAGGTCAAGTGGGGAACATGTAACCCAAATTCAGGATCGTATTGAAAGGAAACTTGTCAGTACTCAAATTGATATTAACAATGAAGTAGTACAGATTAGGAAAGATTTAAGCGTCAGGATGGATTCGCTATCCGAAAGACAAGTTGAAGATAGGACAAAATTAGATCAGGATGTGCAAACATTAAAATCTGCATTAGAGGAACAGATTCATAAAGTTGTCTCTGATGTGAATGAAACGACGAGTAAACTGCAGAATTTGAAGTTAGGAGAGGCTAATTTAATGGAGACCTACAAAGAAGAGTTAATCAAGAAAGTATTAACGGAAATCACTGACAAGGATACAGTAGGCTTGACTTGCGAAACTAGTAGGAATTATGCCAGAAGATATAACCTAGATCCAGAAGAGAGAGACGTGACTCCTGAAGAACGTATATCCAGATTCAGGGAGGAAGATGACGAGAGGAATATGGAACCTGAGTGGAACTATAGAGATAGTGGGAAAAACTACCCGGATTCATATCCGAGGAACGTAACGGTCATCAGGAATTTTGAAGATAAACCGCAAAAATTCAGTAACACGGATAGTTTGACACCTATCGAATATGTAAGGAACCTCAAAGATTATTTCATCGAAGCTCACATTCCCAGAGAGAGAGAGATGAAGATAGTAGAGAGATATCTGATTGGAGGACCCCTCGAATGGTTTCGCGCATTTAGATACACATTCAGTAACTTTGACGAGTTTGCAGAGGCATTAATCAAACGATTTTGGTCCATAGAAGCGCAGAATTCGTTAAGAGCGGAGGTGTATTCAAGAAAATACTCCGGTACTCTTCCAACGCGGTACGCTGATTTCTTTACAAGTCAATTATCCCGCTTGAGATTCTTACAACCCCCATTGTCCACGGAGCAACTTATTGATGCGATTTCTCGTATGCTGCCAGTTGAGGTGAGAAGACTAATAATTTCGTCCAACATCAGGGATTTAACCAGCATGGATGAATTACTGAGGAGGTTAGACTACACAAGTCCAATGCCTAACGTAGTACAGAAAGGTCAAAGGCAGGAGTATAAAGAAATAAACACTGTATATATGGACCAAGTCCAACAAACTGACAAGCCAGATGAGGAGAAAACTGACAATGTAGGTCCTCACAGGAATAATCAGTTCCGAAATAACAGATCGCAAGGTTACCGACCGTATCAACAGAGAAGAGGCTGGAACTATAACCGAGGAAATTACAATGGAAGAGGAAATTACAATGGAAGAGGCAGATATTATAACAATAATGGTTATAACCGAAATTATAACAGGAATAACCAGAGCCAAAACAGAAATCAGAATCCTCAAGGTCAGGTTATGACACCCGATCAGTATCAGGAAAGAGAGAAGGAAAGCCAGCAATACCTGAAAGAATTACGGGAAAAAGAAGCAGACAACCAAAAGAAAAGGCAGGATGTTGTAATCGATCCCGGGCCATCTACGAGCCAACAGAATTTTGAGGTCGGTAACACAAAAAAAAACGCCGATTTCTCAACGTCAGTGAGAACCTGTAAATACATTGCCACACCACACCTGATTACGATTAATGAGATATATGAAGTGACTGATGAAGATTTGCTAGAAGAGAGGGGTATAGTTAAAGAGGAAAGACCATGTGCCTTACCCATTATTTCTGTACGGATAGATGGACAACAGTATAAAGCCCTGATGGATACTGGTGCAATTATCTCCATCATTTCAGAGGAATGTTATCAAAGTCTGCTAAGAGGAGAGAACATGACAGTTCTACCTGTTTCTACCGTCAAAGTGAGAGGGATATTCCAAGATAAGACAGTGAAGTGCAAGATTCAAGTGTTATTGAACTTTGAGATCAATGGAAGGAATTATGAACAGATCTTCATTGTGGTGAGCAAGATCAATTTTGATATGGTGCTTGGAATCGATTTTATATCGAAGGTCGGAGCTATTATTGACATGAAGAACAGAAGTATTAGCTTTAATGATGGGTACATAATCACAGAAGAGATAGAAAAACAGGACGTGAAAAACAGTCTGGAAATAGACCTTAGGGAAGAAATTTTGAATACTATAGTTAATGAAGTGGAAAATTTAGCAGAAATACCCAGTAGAAAAACTGAAGGATTTGAAGAAATTCCGGGGGAATTTGAGGATCTGATAAAGGAATTCCAAGATATTTTCGATGAAAAGCCTGGATTGATTAAGAATTATAAATACAAGATAAGGCTGACAGATGAAACCCCTTACCAGAAGAGAATATACCCCATTCCTGAGAAATACTATCAAGAAGTACGAGGGTTAATCAGAAAAATGGAGGTAGACGGGATTATTAAAAAACAGGCGTCGTCTTATATAAACCCCATCACAGTAGTAAAGAAAAGTAATGGTCAGATACGTCTTTGTCTCGATGCCAGAACCATTAACTTGAAGATTCTTCCAGAAAATGACCGACCACCCAAGATTAGAGATCTGCTTCGAAAATTCAAAGGGAGAGCATGTTTCAGCGTTCTTGACTTGACGTCTTCATTTTATCAAGTTCAGCTAGAAGAAGATAGTATGCAGTACACTGGATTCCTATTTGACCAGACGTCATGGGTCTTTGTCCGAATGCCTTTTGGTATGGTTAACAGTGGACCAGCACTTATTCGAGCACTTGATAGTAAGCTCACTGACGAAGTGAAAGAAAATGTAATCTGCTACATTGACGATTTAATCGTATCTTCACCCAGCGCCGCAGAACATTTAGTGCACTTGAGAAAGTTGTTCGAGAATTTACGGGAGGCCAATATCAAGGTGAATTTTGGAAAATGTCAATTCTTGAAGCAAGAAATAAATTACTTGGGGCATACTATTGATAAAGATGGATATCATCCAAACATGAAAAAAGTAGATGCGATCACGAGATTTCCAAAGCCAACTAAGGTGAAACAAGTCAGAGAATTTGTAGGAGCATGCCAATTTATTAGCAGCCACTGTCCAAGATACTCGGAAATTATGGCTCCTCTGTATGACTTACTCAAGAAGAATAACAGATGGAAATGGAGTACCGCTGCAGACGAGGCTTTTGAGAAAGCAAAAGAGATGCTCAGAAATAATGTGAAACTGGAGTACCCAGACTTTGAGAAGGTGTTCTATATTGAGTCTGATGCATCAAGAGTAGGCATTAGTGCAGTCTTATACCAGAAAGACGAGGCAGGCAACTAGCACTACATTGCGTTCACTAGTCGGAAGTTGAAGAAACACGAGGAAAATTACTTCACGACGGAGCTTGAAGCGTTAGCTTTCGTAACAGCATTGCAAGCCTGGAAGAAAATACTGCTGGGACATAAGGTCATCATTATTACTGACCATAAAGCACTACAGTTTATGCTGCAAACTGACATGTCGAGTGATAGATTGACACGTTGGGCTTTGTTCACCCAACAGTTTAACGCCACTATCGTCCACCAGCCTGGGAAAGATAACTTACTGGCTGATGCTCTATCACGTAACCCTATTAAAAATGTGCAGATACACCATGTACAATTGGAGCAAGAAGATCAAGAAACCGTTAGGAGGTTAGCCCGAATCGGTGTGTCACAGAAGAGACACGCTCCAATAAGGAAAATGTACAGGTTCCTCAAGGGTTACATGGACAATAATGATGTTGACTATGCAGTTACACGGAGAAATTCACGACACTTTGTCTTGAGTGGAGACATCGTATGCAAGTATGCTGACTCTGCGCATACAAAACTCCGAATAGTCGTGCCACCTAAACTTGTTGTCAATTTAGTGTGGGTAGCTCATCACGCAACTGGACATGCCGGTTTAGATAAGACTCTTAATACTCTTAAAGAGAGATTTATCTGGACTAACATGCGTTCCAGCATTGCCAAGGTCATTAGATCATGTGACAAATGTCAAAGAGCAAAGTATGCTTCTGCTTTATTAAAAGGGAAACCGAAGGCTATGATTCCTTCTAAGCCAAACGAACTTATGGCGACGGACATATTTGGCCCCTGTCCAAAGGGATATCAGGGTAACCAGTACCTGTTGGTTACCGTGGATGTTTTCTCAAAATTTGTTACAATGAGTCCCATGCAGAAAGCTAACACAAGGAACGTAGTAAGCAGACTGGAAAATGCTGTATTTCCTAAAGCTGGTATACCAGAATATCTACTGTCAGATCATGGAACGCAGTTTACGTCCGTGGAATTTGCAGCGGATATGGAAAGGCTTGGCATTAAGCACTTATTTTCAAGCGTGCGTTACCCAGAATCGAATTCCTCAGAAAGATATATGGCTGAATTTTCGAAATTCTGTCGAATTTTCTGTCCAAATGATCATTCTGGTTGGGTGAGATTTGTACCCCTTATAGAGGAATGTCTGAACTCTACAGTGCAGGAGAGCACAGGAGAAGTGCCAATGCGACTTCATCTTGGAAGAAACCCAGAAAGGCCGTGGGATAATCTTTTCAACCACATTCCTAGAGATCCCGACGTAGGAAGGCAGCAGAGGATTGACAAGGCGAAGGAACAACTCCAGAAAGCAGCAGAGAAACGATTGAAAAGAGTAGCTGGAAAACGTTTTGGTGCACCCTTACAAGTTGGAAATCTTGTATTATTACGCAGACCTGTCAAGGCTGATATGAGCAAGAAAATATACCCCAAATTTGGAAATGTATTCATGGGGCCGTTTAGGATTACGAACGCCTATGGAAACAACTGCTATGAACTCTACGATGATGAGAATAACGTCATTTACGGCAAGTTCAATGCTGGAAATTTAAAAAGATACTATCCTAGAGTAAGCCAGTAATAATTCAATTTCGTGTTCAAGAGAGTTGAGGTACTTGTAACACTGAGTTTAAAAACAATTTGCAACTGTTTTTAAAACGTGGTGAGAGGAGAATGCCCCCGTAATTGAATTATATAGAGACCACGGTGGCTATTTTGGAAATTATAGCGAAAGTTATGGCTGTCATAGTTATGACGTGGGTAGTCATGACGTAAGCACGGATGACGCAGACGTTACGCCGGCAGGCTACTTGAGCTGAGATTCTCAGTGACGTCAGCAATTTATTCGAGAAGGATCCGAGATCTACGACGCAGTCGCGAGAAACGTGGAATTCTGCTGAGGAAGAAATTATGCTATTGGAGGGGAGACTTAAACCAATGAACGATAGTCTAAAGGAAGACGGAGATTGCTGAAACTATGGTATTTTTATTACTTTTTGGAATGCAGAATTGTGGAAATCCATTTGCAGTAGAGGCATTGTTCTGGAATTTTGGTGAAATTTATTTTCAGTTTTTGAATTATGAAAATCCGTCATGTATTGACGAAGTTGGAACTTCTAGCGATGACGCAGTAACACGCGATGGAAGGGATAGATACGCCCCTCATGAAGTTCATAAAAGGCCTTGCGCAGAAGAGAGGAGCCTCATTCGCTCATTCGCTCATTCTCAATTGTGAGATTTCAAATAGTCATTTCAGTGAAACGTCGAGTGAGTTTAATAGTGAAAAAGTCGTCTTTGTAACGCGTGGCGAAGCCACTGCATGAAACGGGAGTCGAACATACAAGCAGTGCAGGTTTACTGTGAAGTAAATCTAGGTGAAGTTGAAACGACACTTAAAACGCTTCTACGAGATTAGCTGTGAACAGTTAGCGGTCGCCTATTAGCTAATTCTCTTGTGCATTGCTACAGTAAGGACTGTAGAAAAGCTGAACAATTTCGAGGAAGTATTTTGGAAGTTATTGACAATATTAGACGACTGACAAAAGTGATTTTCTCGCCACAGAAGAAACACTTTGTATAGCCAGACTCAACGCTACGGCTGACAGGGCTAGTGAAATAGGGAGACTTCAGATTGCTTTTGTGACACAACGCTACAATATAATGGAGCAATTTAATAAGGCAGTTTGTTCTTCTAATACTTCAACCGAAGAGCAAATGGAAGGCTAAAGGACTTAATGCAATTGGGACATATTTCAACGGAGTAAAACAGCAACATGGAACTTCGCTAATTGCTATTCCATGCAAGCGAACATGTGGTAAATAACCATCTACACCCATGTTTCGTGAGTAAAGGCTGAATACTATCAAACAGCAATAGAAATGATTTCATACTTTCTGAATATGAATATTTCTTCGGAAATTTATACAAAAACTTCATGGCGATTTTCAACTGGAACTTCTGGGATTTTTCAAGAGAGGTCAGGGTTGTCCCGACTCACAAAGAAGATTATTGCCGGAAGGATGTCGTTCGTCTTCGTGAAGCAGTTCGATTCTTCGATGGTGCTGTTTCTGGTTTCGAGGATGGAGCTCAGCTTTAACTTGGTGAAATGGATCCATCAACAGTCTTCTTTGGGGAATTTTCCTCTGGAACGTCAATCGGCAGATAAGGTAGTCGTGAACGTTTATTGTATTTGAGTTTCTTAGCAATATTTGAGCAACCATTTTCCCCATATTTTTTGTCCTCATGTATTTTTGCCCGATATTCTTGTGTGAGATTCCTATTCTCAGTACACCTTGATGAGTTATGCCTTTTTCGACGTTTTCTTAAGACATTGTTATGTCATGGGCATAGTTAAATGATTTTGAATCAGTTGAGACTGATATTTAGATTTTTCAGTAATTTGCTTATTTTTGTAGTCTCGATTTGACTGTAAGTTAATGATTTTTATGGCAGATTTAAATTCAGACAGCGTGTCACTTTATTAAAGTAATTCTACCCCAGTTTAATTACTTTGACCAATTTTCTGTCATCATCAAGAAGGAAGAACATTTAAATGATTTTAGAGCGTTAAAATCCAGTACGTTGTCGACGATCTTGGAAATACTAGTCGTTATTTGAATTGATTACAACACAGACATTTATCGTCAGTCATGAACGACCATTGCATCACAGGCAATTTTGTGAAAGATGAACATTAATTATGAATTATTGAATGCATTAAATTCGTGAAACTTGTGTTAGGTTTTTTTCATATAGAGATTTATATAATGATGTTTGCATTCCCCAGTCTAAGTGGATTCTATTCGACTATTTTGCAGTTAGTCGCACTTTGTTTGATGATAGTATTTTTATACTACAATTCTTTGAAGATGTTAATCTTAAATTTTGATAGACCAGACAGGCGTATATAAGCGTATTCACTATTAAATTTGTTTGTGATTGGCAAATTTTTATTTCATTTCGATTCATGAATGAAATCCACGAAGTTTAAATGACAACAGTTTTGAAACAATTATTGATATAAGAAATTTTAAGTGGAACTATGAATGTATAATCGATAGTGCAGCGGACATGTTGAAAGTCGCTGACGTATAATGCCCTTAAATAAATGAAGGAGATTCCCACTGTAATTAATAATGATAAAGAATTATTTGTGGAAGTTTTGTAAGTTCGGTGAAAGTTTTAATGCCATATAGATTAATATATGATGAATTTTGGGCTATTTTGAATGCAGTTTGTGCATTATTTTGTAAGCGAAGTATTTTCCGCTAGAGTATTGTCATAGTTCGTTGAAAATTAATCAAGTGAATTTACTGTTATAATTAACAAGAGTTTGAAAGAATTTGAGATAAGATTTCGAATGAAGATTACCGTCACAAATAATTAAAATTATTACAACCTTTATTAAACCAGATTGTGACATTTACATGTATAACTAACCTTCATTGGTCGATTATATTAAACACGATTTTGAATTTACCAACCGGATAAAACATGTGGTTCAATGTATTTCTTAAATTATTAATTTAAATAATTTAAATGTTGATAGTGTAAATAATAAATGTAAATATCTTTGACAATAATGTGGAACGAAAGTAATGTTAAAGGCGTGTTTAAAATTTTTGTAATTATTTTCGACAATATTATAAACAATTTCTAATTGTTATAAATAATTTATGTGAATTTGTTATAAACATTTAAGAGTGTGTTTTATACTCTAAACTATGCTTTTTAAACATTTGGATGATAACTTAACAAGTTTAAGTAATGTTAAAATAATCCAGTGGGATGTGAGTTAAACATTTGAAAGATTTGCGTCAATATGTATGAGTTGTCTTGTAGACATTTAAAGCTTTAAAAGGAGCTGAATTCTTACGCAAGTGTGGGGAGGAGTGCGCCCCATTTGACAGGTGTGAGCCAGGTTAAAGAGTAGACCAGCCGGCCAGACATCTGGTTACAAGCAGGCGAGGTCGATACTCCGGCCTTGTGCCTATTAATAAAGGTGTTATGTTTATTAAAAGGAAACCAAATGCTCTATATATGTCGTACCCTGACTCCCTCATCCAATCCAAATGTGTTATAAAATGTTACGTTATTTTGAGCTCATGGGAGCTAACATATTGTTTGATAAATTTTGCAAGTCCTTTAGGAGGACGTAGTCAGAGTGACATAGGCTACTGATAGCCACGTTTATTTTGTTGAGTTGTGAAAATCAGACTCTTTATTTGAAAATAAAGCTTTTGTACAGTTCAAAGTTCTCGTCTTCGGTTTGGTTCATTTTTAAATGTCATGGTGAAGGTTATTGTGAGAGCATACTTTAATGATCCTGTTGTCAACCCAATCCCCGAGATATTTATAAGAGGTAAGTAAATGTAAGTATGAAACCCCGTCTATTTTGGTGTGTTCCACAATAATTTTTCTTGGTAACTTCTGTGTTCAAACCTCGGTAGTATCTGTCAGTGCCATTTTCATTGATGTAGCTGAGCTGGTGCGATTGATTGTTGGCAATCCGATTGAGGGGGCGGATATCTGACAGCCTACTATCCGGGTAAACGGGGACAGAAGGATTGGCGCACCTAAAACGTTGGGGCTCGATTCAACATAACTGGATCACCAGGTTGAACGCCAGTAGGATTGGCAAACCTAAAACGTGAGGTTCGATTAGACTCAAATAAAGAGGTTGATTCTTTGTTAGATGTCTTGGCCAATTGTAGAATTTAAGAGTGTGATTATATAGGAATTAAATGTTGTATTGTAGTAGGAAAATTACACTCAGAAAAGATCAGATCTTATACAACTTGAGAAAGGTTAAATGGGCTGGAAACTTAGAAAAATCGCCTATGATCTGGAATCTTATTTTATTTGACCGGCTTATGACATTTCAGTCATATTAAAGATAAAATTAAATTATTTGGATTGTAAATGTAAATTATTTGTCATAGGATATTTTAAAATGAGCCAGGGAAATTTGAACTTGTGCTTGAGTTTGTTTCAACATGAAGTGTCTTCGAAAGTTAATTATAAGGTAGTTATAAGTTAGATTTAAGACAGAAAATTGATCAAATTATATATGGTGAAAAGTGTTGCTCAAATGTTGTTATTTTGCTCTTTTGATGTATGTCCCTACAGCAGTCTAATTTTTGAATAATATTGTAATGGCAGATGAAAGTTTGAAGATGATGTTAGCGGAGATGTCTGCTAACTTGAAAACAAGCATGGATAGTAGTATGAAGCAGATGATGGAGGAAAATGCTAGTAATTTGTCTGCTAACTTGAAAGCAAGCATGAGTGAGAGTATGAAGGAAATGGAAGCTAGGAATACTAGTCGAATGGAGGAGAATATGAAAGTTCTTCAGACCAGTTCTGCTAACTTAGAGGATAATATGTCGCGTTTACAGATTAATACCCAAGGAATTGAGAATACTGTAACTGACATCCGTTCAGACATGTCCAATGTTAAAATAGATGTGTCTAATATGCATAAAAATGTTGCTGATGTTAAAATAGATGTTGCTAATGTGCATAAAGATCTTACAATGTTGAATTTAGATGTTGCTAATGTCCGTAGTGATATTTCTTGTGCTAGGGCTGAGGTAGTTGTTGTCAAAAATGATGTTGCGACTGTCCAAGACAAGGTTGAGGAAGTCCAAAGAGGAATCCAAAATGTTAGAACTGATGTGTCCAATGTTCAGGTTGATATTAATAACATTCATTCGGATGTAAACGAAATGCAAAGTGACATAAATAAAATTCAAGTAGAGGTAAACACAGTTTTCGTAGATGTTGCTAAAGTCCAAACTGATGTAAATAAAGTCAGGGAAGAGATAGAAAATTCGAAAACTCTTTGTGCACGTAATATAAGTGCATTAACGACTAGGCTAGTTGATGAGTCAGTTAGAACGACAGCGTCTTTAGAAGGTTTAAAGTTTGATGTAGAGGTCATGAGAACCCAAGTATTAGACCATAATAAAGTATTGAAAGAGGATATTGAATTAGACATAGCAGAAATGTTAACGGAAAATGTAGCAATATGGAAAGAAGAGTGGAATAGGTCAAGTGGGGAACATGTAACCCAAATTCAGGATCGTATTGAAAGGAAACTTGCCAGTACTCAAATTGATATTAACAATGAAGTAGTACAGATTAGGAAAGATTTAAGCGTCAGGATGGATTCGCTATCCGAAAGACAAGTTGAAGATAGGACAAAATTAGATCAGGATGTGCAAACATTAAAATCTGCATTAGAGGAACAGATTCATAAAGTTGTCTCTGATGTGAATGAAACGACGAGTAAACTGCAGAATTTGAAGTTAGGAGAGGCTAATTTAATGGAGACCTACAAAGAAGAGTTAATCAAGAAAGTATTAACGGAAATCACTGACAAGGATACAGTAGGCTTGACTTGCGAAACTAGTAGGAATTATGCCAGAAGATATAACCTAGATCCAGAAGAGAGAGACGTGACTCCTGAAGAACGTATATCCAGATTCAGGGAGGAAGATGACGAGAGGAATATGGAACCTGAGTGGAACTATAGAGATAGTGGGAAAAACTACCCGGATTCATATCCGAGGAACGTAACGGTCATCAGGAATTTTGAAGATAAACCGCAAAAATTCAGTAACACGGATAGTTTGACACCTATCGAATATGTAAGGAACCTCAAAGATTATTTCATCGAAGCTCACATTCCCAGAGAGAGAGAGAGATGAAGATAGTAGAGAGATATCTGATTGGAGGACCCCTCGAATGGTTTCGCGCATTTAGATACACATTCAGTAACTTTGACGAGTTTGCAGAGGCATTAATCAAACGATTTTGGTCCATAGAAGCGCAGAATTCGTTAAGAGCGGAGGTGTATTCAAGAAAATACTCCGGTACTCTTCCAACGCGGTACGCTGATTTCTTTACAAGTCAATTATCCCGCTTGAGATTCTTACAACCCCCATTGTCCACGGAGCAACTTATTGATGCGATTTCTCGTATGCTGCCAGTTGAGGTGAGAAGACTAATAATTTCGTCCAACATCAGGGATTTAACCAGCATGGATGAATTACTGAGGAGGTTAGACTACACAAGTCCAATGCCTAACGTAGTACAGAAAGGTCAAAGGCAGGAGTATAAAGAAATAAACACTGTATATATAGACCAAGTCCAACAAACTGACAAGCCAGATGAGGAGAAAACTGACAATGTAGGTCCTCACAGGAATAATCAGTTCCGAAATAACAGATCGCAAGGTTACCGACCGTATCAACAGAGAAGAGGCTGGAACTATAACCGAGGAAATTACAATGGAAGAGGAAATTACAATGGAAGAGGCAGATATTATAACAATAATGGTTATAACCGAAATTATAACAGGAATAACCAGAGCCAAAACAGAAATCAGAATCCTCAAGGTCAGGTTATGACACCCGATCAGTATCAGGAAAGAGAGAAGGAAAGCCAGCAATACCTGAAAGAATTACGGGAAAAAGAAGCAGACAACCAAAAGAAAAGGCAGGATGTTGTAATCGATCCTGGGCCTTCTACGAGCCAACAGAATTTTGAGGTCGGTAACACAAAAAAAAAACGCCGATTTCTCAACGTCAGTGAGAACCTGTAAATACATTGCCACACCACACCTGATTACGATTAATGAGATATATGAAGTGACTGATGAAGATTTGCTAGAAGAGAGGGGTATAGTTAAAGAGGAAAGACCATGTGCCTTACCCATTATTTCTGTACGGATAGATGGACAACAGTATAAAGCCCTGATGGATACTGGTGCAATTATCTCCATCATTTCAGAGGAATGTTATCAAAGTCTGCTAAGAGGAGAGAACATGACAGTTCTACCTGTTTCTACCGGCAAAGTGAGAGGGATATTCCAAGATAAGACAGTGAAGTGCAAGATTCAAGTGTTATTGAACTTTGAGATCAATGGAAGGAATTATGAACAGATCTTCATTGTGGTGAGCAAGATCAATTTTGATATGGTGCTTGGAATCGATTTTATATCGAAGGTCGGAGCTATTATTGACATGAAGAACAGAAGTATTAGCTTTAATGATGGGTACATAATCACAGAAGAGATAGAAAAACAGGACGTGAAAAACAGTCTGGAAATAGACCTTAGGGAAGAAATTTTGAATACTATAGTTAATGAAGTGGAAAATTTAGCAGAAATACCCAGTAGAAAAACTGAAGGATTTGAAGAAATTCCGGGGGAATTTGAGGATCTGATAAAGGAATTCCAAGATATTTTCGATGAAAAGCCTGGATTGATTAAGAATTATAAATACAAGATAAGGCTGACAGATGAAACCCCTTACCAGAAGAGAATATACCCCATTCCTGAGAAATACTATCAAGAAGTACGAGGGTTAATCAGAAAAATGGAGGTAGACGGGATTATTAAAAAACAGGCGTCGTCTTATATAAACCCCATCACAGTAGTAAAGAAAAGTAATGGTCAGATACGTCTTTGTCTCGATGCCAGAACCATTAACTTGAAGATTCTTCCAGAAAATGACCGACCACCCAAGATTAGAGATCTGCTTCGAAAATTCAAAGGGAGAGCATGTTTCAGCGTTCTTGACTTGACGTCTTCATTTTATCAAGTTCAGCTAGAAGAAGATAGTATGCAGTACACTGGATTCCTATTTGACCAGACGTCATGGGTCTTTGTCCGAATGCCTTTTGGTATGGTTAACAGTGGACCAGCACTTATTCGAGCACTTGATAGTAAGCTCACTGACGAAGTGAAAGAAAATGTAATCTGCTACATTGACGATTTAATCGTATCTTCACCCAGCGCCGCAGAACATTTAGTGCACTTGAGAAAGTTGTTCGAGAATTTACGGGAGGCCAATATCAAGGTGAATTTTGGAAAATGTCAATTCTTGAAGCAAGAAATAAATTACTTGGGGCATACTATTGATAAAGATGGATATCATCCAAACATGAAAAAAGTAGATGCGATCACGAGATTTCCAAAGCCAACTAAGGTGAAACAAGTCAGAGAATTTGTAGGAGCATGCCAATTTATTAGCAGCCACTGTCCAAGATACTCGGAAATTATGGCTCCTCTGTATGACTTACTCAAGAAGAATAACAGATGGAAATGGAGTACCGCTGCAGACGAGGCTTTTGAGAAAGCAAAAGAGATGCTCAGAAATAATGTGAAACTGGAGTACCCAGACTTTGAGAAGGTGTTCTATATTGAGTCTGATGCATCAAGAGTAGGCATTAGTGCAGTCTTATACCAGAAAGACGAGGCAGGCAACTAGCACTACATTGCGTTCACTAGTCGGAAGTTGAAGAAACACGAGGAAAATTACTTCACGACGGAGCTTGAAGCGTTAGCTTTCGTAACAGCATTGCAAGCCTGGAAGAAAATACTGCTGGGACATAAGGTCATCATTATTACTGACCATAAAGCACTACAGTTTATGCTGCAAACTGACATGTCGAGTGATAGATTGACACGTTGGGCTTTGTTCACCCAACAGTTTAACGCCACTATCGTCCACCAGCCTGGGAAAGATAACTTACTGGCTGATGCTCTATCACGTAACCCTATTAAAAATGTGCAGATACACCATGTACAATTGGAGCAAGAAGATCAAGAAACCGTTAGGAGGTTAGCCCGAATCGGTGTGTCACAGAAGAGACACGCTCCAATAAGGAAAATGTACAGGTTCCTCAAGGGTTACATGGACAATAATGATGTTGACTATGCAGTTACACGGAGAAATTCACGACACTTTGTCTTGAGTGGAGACATCGTATGCAAGTATGCTGACTCTGCGCATACAAAACTCCGAATAGTCGTGCCACCTAAACTTGTTGTCAATTTAGTGTGGGTAGCTCATCACGCAACTGGACATGCCGGTTTAGATAAGACTCTTAATACTCTTAAAGAGAGATTTATCTGGACTAACATGCGTTCCAGCATTGCCAAGGTCATTAGATCATGTGACAAATGTCAAAGAGCAAAGTATGCTTCTGCTTTATTAAAAGGGAAACCGAAGGCTATGATTCCTTCTAAGCCAAACGAACTTATGGCGACGGACATATTTGGCCCCTGTCCAAAGGGATATCAGGGTAACCAGTACCTGTTGGTTACCGTGGATGTTTTCTCAAAATTTGTTACAATGAGTCCCATGCAGAAAGCTAACACAAGGAACGTAGTAAGCAGACTGGAAAATGCTGTATTTCCTAAAGCTGGTATACCAGAATATCTACTGTCAGATCATGGAACGCAGTTTACGTCCGTGGAATTTGCAGCGGATATGGAAAGGCTTGGCATTAAGCACTTATTTTCAAGCGTGCGTTACCCAGAATCGAATTCCTCAGAAAGATATATGGCTGAATTTTCGAAATTCTGTCGAATTTTCTGTCCAAATGATCATTCTGGTTGGGTGAGATTTGTACCCCTTATAGAGGAATGTCTGAACTCTACAGTGCAGGAGAGCACAGGAGAAGTGCCAATGCGACTTCATCTTGGAAGAAACCCAGAAAGGCCGTGGGATAATCTTTTCAACCACATTCCTAGAGATCCCGACGTAGGAAGGCAGCAGAGGATTGACAAGGCGAAGGAACAACTCCAGAAAGCAGCAGAGAAACGATTGAAAAGAGTAGCTGGAAAACGTTTTGGTGCACCCTTACAAGTTGGAAATCTTGTATTATTACGCAGACCTGTCAAGGCTGATATGAGCAAGAAAATATACCCCAAATTTGGAAATGTATTCATGGGGCCGTTTAGGATTACGAACGCCTATGGAAACAACTGCTATGAACTCTACGATGATGAGAATAACGTCATTTACGGCAAGTTCAATGCTGGAAATTTAAAAAGATACTATCCTAGAGTAAGCCAGTAATAATTCAATTTCGTGTTCAAGAGAGTTGAGGTACTTGTAACACTGAGTTTAAAAACAATTTGCAACTGTTTTTAAAACGTGGTGAGAGGAGAATGCCCCCGTAATTGAATTATATAGAGACCACGGTGGCTATTTTGGAAATTATAGCGAAAGTTATGGCTGTCATAGTTATGACGTGGGTAGTCATGACGTAAGCACGGATGACGCAGACGTTACGCCGGCAGGCTACTTGAGCTGAGATTCTCAGTGACGTCAGCAATTTATTCGAGAAGGATCCGAGATCTACGACGCAGTCGCGAGAAACGTGGAATTCTGCTGAGGAAGAAATTATGCTATTGGAGGGGAGACTTAAACCAATGAACGATAGTCTAAAGGAAGACGGAGATTGCTGAAACTATGGTATTTTTATTACTTTTTGGAATGCAGAATTGTGGAAATCCATTTGCAGTAGAGGCATTGTTCTGGAATTTTGGTGAAATTTATTTTCAGTTTTTGAATTATGAAAATCCGTCATGTATTGACGAAGTTGGAACTTCTAGCGATGACGCAGTAACACGCGATGGAAGGGATAGATACGCCCCTCATGAAGTTCATAAAAGGCCTTGCGCAGAAGAGAGGAGCCTCATTCGCTCATTCGCTCATTCTCAATTGTGAGATTTCAAATAGTCATTTCAGTGAAACGTCGAGTGAGTTTAATAGTGAAAAAGTCGTCTTTGTAACGCGTGGCGAAGCCACTGCATGAAACGGGAGTCGAACATACAAGCAGTGCAGGTTTACTGTGAAGTAAATCTAGGTGAAGTTGAAACGACACTTAAAACGCTTCTACGAGATTAGCTGTGAACAGTTAGCGGTCGCCTATTAGCTAATTCTCTTGTGCATTGCTACAGTAAGGACTGTAGAAAAGCTGAACAATTTCGAGGAAGTATTTTGGAAGTTATTGACAATATTAGACGACTGACAAAAGTGATTTTCTCGCCACAGAAGAAACACTTTGTATAGCCAGACTCAACGCTACGGCTGACAGGGCTAGTGAAATAGGGAGACTTCAGATTGCTTTTGTGACACAACGCTACAATATAATGGAGCAATTTAATAAGGCAGTTTGTTCATCTAATACTTCAACCGAAGAGCAAATGGAAGGCTAAAGGACTTAATGCAATTGGGACATATTTCAACGGAGTAAAACAGCAACATGGAACTTCGCTAATTGCTATTCCATACAAGCGAACATGTGGTAAATAACCATCTACACCCATGTTTCGTGAGTAAAGGCTGAATACTATCAAACAGCAATAGAAATGATTTCATACTTTCTGAATATGAATATTTCTTCGGAAATTTATACAAAAACTTCATGGCGATTTTCAACTGGAACTTCTGGGATTTTTCAAGAGAGGTCAGGGTTGTCCCGACTCACAAAGAAGATTATTGCCGGAAGGATGTCGTTCGTCTTCGTGAAGCAGTTCGATTCTTCGATGGTGCTGTTTCTGGTTTCGAGGATGGAGCTCAGCTTTAACTTGGTGAAATGGATCCATCAACAGTCTTCTTTGGGGAATTTTCCTCTGGAACGTCAATCGGCAGATAAGGTAGTCGTGAACGTTTATTGTATTTGAGTTTCTTAGCAATATTTGAGCAACCATTTTCCCCATATTTTTTGTCCTCATGTATTTTTGCCCGATATTCTTGTGTGAGATTCCTATTCTCAGTACACCTTGATGAGTTATGCCTTTTTCGACGTTTTCTTAAGACATTGTTATGTCATGGGCATAGTTAAATGATTTTGAATCAGTTGAGACTGATATTTAGATTTTTCAGTAATTTGCTTATTTTTGTAGTCTCGATTTGACTGTAAGTTAATGATTTTTATGGCAGATTTAAATTCAGACAGCGTGTCACTTTATTAAAGTAATTCTACCCCAGTTTAATTACTTTGACCAATTTTCTGTCTTCATCAAGAAGGAAGAACATTTAAATGATTTTAGAGCGTTAAAATCCAGTACGTTGTCGACGATCTTGGAAATACTAGTCGTTATTTGAATTGATTACAACACAGATATTTATCGTCAGTCATGAACGACCATTGCATCACAGGCAATTTTGTGAAAGATGAACATTAATTATGAATTATTGAATGCATTAAATTCGTGAAACTTGTGTTAGGTTTTTTTTCATATAGAGATTTATATAATGATGTTTGCATTCCCCAGTCTAAGTGGATTCTATTCGACTATTTTGCAGTTAGTCGCACTTTGTTTGATGATAGTATTTTTATACTACAATTCTTTGAAGATGTTAATCTTAAATTTTGATAGACCAGACAGGTGTTTTAGATCCCTTATTTGGGGGTGGATCTAAAAGGGAGAGTTGCTGTACTAATTTATGAGTTTGTGCCTAAATAAGGGTAGCTCCCCTTGACAGGGCAAGCTGACCAGTGTAGTGTGTTGTGGTGTGCTAGGAACTAGGGGGCGTTCCTATAAAGACTGTAAATGTGGTTTAAGGGATGTAGCCTTAGCACGCGGGTCGGTGTACTAGTCGCCCAGCCGGCTACTTATTATATAATCACCTTGCTAGTGTCAGCGGTTCGGCACGCGCTTCAATTGGGCACGCTAGCCGCTGTGAGGAATACAAGGACGTCTGAGTTGGCGTTATTACTACGGTGTGTCACGTCCGACTGTGACGGGAGTAAGGAAGGACGTGGGGACGTGAAGAAGAGTGTAGATCAGTAATGCAAGTGTAAGAGACTGACCAAGTGTTTATTGGTCAGCAATGAGTAACTGTTAGTCCCTTTTAAGGGATCTTGTGATGTTATAATGTGAGTACAAACTGTGGGTGTTAGGTTACAAAAGTAGGATTCTGAACACTGACTGACTGACTCACCTCGGTTGACACTGTCGTTAGCCTCCGGCTGTCTCGTCGGAGCACTGGTGATGGAGAGATTCTCGTGACCCACTTAAGGCACCTTTTATACCTTTAGCCTCTGTTCTGTCAGCGCGTTGTGGCATAGTTGAACCAGTTTGTAGTATGTCGCTGTGTGTCATAATTACGCAAGGGTTGAGCTGCTTTATGGAGTAGCCAGCTGCCCTTATAGTATTGATGGATATTGGGTAGGCTTTTAAAGGGTTGCCTTTTATGAGATTTAGACAGATGATGGGGGGGATGATCTCTAAGGGGTGCATACCCCTTGGGTATTGTACAAGCCTCTTCCTCCATTTGGTCGCGTCCTCGCGACCGGGAAGGGCACTTGGGGTTGGGATGTTGTCGTAGTAGTTTTTGAATCCCCCTCGTCTCTTCTGGTGGTGGCGTCGTAAGCGTCGTCGTATGGAACGGGTGTCGTCGTGCAGAAGTGTAGGTGTGCGGTCAGCCCGTGTTCAGAGGGGAGGGTTATGGGGTGTACATAGATATATATGTATATAAATTTTACATTGCATGGTGAAATGTGCATTAACATTGTTGAATAAAGAAAATAATTGCTATTGAGGCACAATCGCCATTGCCGTTGTCGGCATAAAAAAGAAAAAAAACATGGTTATACATGGTTACATAGTTGTGCAGGGAGGAAAAACCCAGGGCCGAACGGATGATTGCGTCGTCCGCCCTATCTTGGGGAAAAAGTGCTCCCCGCAATAAAGAAGATAGGAGAGAATAGAAAAAAATGGGTGTTCCAGGGTATAATTTAAAGGAAATATTTAAAATGTATTTATTGGTGTGGGATAAAACGGAACACCCTGACAAATGGGGAAGTTAGAAGAGAGAAAAATGAAAGAAAACAATTCACAGACATTGGTTACGTGTTACCTTAGCAAACGAAACAAAACAAAACAAAAATATAGACATCGTGTACACGTGAACTTGATAAACAGACAAAAATATTATGTTGCGATGCTGACATTTAGGAATTTCCATTGGAATAATTGCCCGTGGGCGCATGAATATGTATGTAGTTTACTCTTTAAAATTATGAACTACAATGACCTTATGTCTACTTAAGCGCGCTAAACCCTTATAATTCTAGTTTTTATTTGGATCCTCGCGTGCACGCTACCTGTTTGTACGTACGCTTGCCGTATCACGGCTGATCCTATACGGCCACCTCTTGGCACGGTTGAGTGGTCGTACCGCTTGCAGTGTATTCTTAATACCTAGTCTGTGAAGCATCCTCTGTGGGTGAATGCTTGCACACTTGGCCATGAGGGTCGCCGCCACATGCCGGTTGCGCCCTCATCGCCGTAAGCTGCGTCTCATTTTGACGCTTCAAGTGTTTTTGTTTTAGGCAGATCTGCCAGCAAGCTTGATGCCCCACAGGCATCATTCCCGCTGTGCAGATTATTGACGTGTAGTTGTAAAAAAAAAAATGTAGTGAGTGTGTAAGTGAGAATGAATGTTAACTGGAGGTTAGTATGCACAGGTATAATACTACAATAAGGGGGCATTAAATAGCATGTTGCTGCTATCTGGCAGCAAAATCATAATTACACGTGTCATATTCTAGGTGACAATGCCTGCAAAAAAAAAATGGAGAGGTTAACAAAACATTGAAATTCCCTATTCCATATGCCGCTTCCTGTGGCAGCGTTGCCACAGTCTGAAGCCCCTTTTTACCTGTGAAAAGAATGGCATGGTTATTATTACTCGATATATGGCCGGGCTTACCCTATATGGTGCCGTGACGTCATTTCCTAATGTGTTGTAGTATTGGGCTTACCCTGGCAACGAATTTGGGCCGCCAGGCGCCGAAATTTTACCTCAATATATGTATTAAAAAAAATTGTCTTAAATGTAAGACTATGCTACATTATAATAACTTATCATGAATTATCGGACTTACCCTGATGACGGATTTGTGGGTCATCAGGCGCCGAACGGCGTTCTCTTATACCACTTATTCTACTTATGGTATATATATAAAAAAAAACTACATCTAAGCCGAGAGGGTTGCCTTAATCTATGGCCGAAAGATGCTGTGCTGAATTGCAACAGTGTTCATTAAATTTGCTTAATCCTAGGTTGCGTGTCAAATGCAACCGTCTATAACTAAATTTGGCCTAGGACGATCGCCTGGGGCAATTAAATCCCCAGATCACCACCCGCACGAGCCCCAGAAACACCGGTTGTCTCTAGGGTCGCTAGATTCCGTCCCCTTAAGTCTAGTGTCGACGTCTATTACTAGGATTAATCTATCCGCGGGCGGCTTACGGTGCCACTAAGCTAACCGTTCCGCCCGCTGTAACTTCCTTGTCGTGCTCGTTTTGCCGTTCCGATTAGTCGTAGGTGAGCCGCCCACTTGGCTCCTGTGAGGGGCGCGCAATGCCCCATCTCTTAATGCACTCTGACTGCCCGATGCGTCGTCATTTATGTGGGCATTGGACAGTGTGGTCCCATGGCATAATATCCTCCGGGAAGAAAGCGTCCGGGGAGTCCTCTTCGCCTGTTTCGGCCGCAATATTTGTATTCGTATGTCCTCCGGGAAGTGAGCGTCCGGGGAGTCCTCTTCGCCTTAATCGGCATTGCTGGGTTGGCCCACTGAACCCTTTTGAGTGCCCGCTATGCTACTCATTTAAGAACTCTGGCGACCCGTTGTCGTCCATTTACGTGGGCGCAGGACCGAATGAGCGCGTACATTCCATATATATATATTCATATTTCATTCTGCATTATTGATTACCGTCGTGGTCTTCACCTTCACCTCGCGGGGTAAGGACTTGTCGGATCTAGGATTGGTCCTGCTGAACCCTTGGATCCTGCTTCACTCCTGACGAATAGGAGTCTGACTCCCCGCCATGGAAGTCTTACTTACGTAAATTTAACTAACAGTCTAGTCATAATATGGTCGTCTCTAGGGATAGCTCCCGAGGCCGACGCGGAGTGAGCTATTTCTCCCGCCATTCTCAGAAAGTCTCCCTGCAGGTCTTGGCTTCGACGACCGTGGCTCAAAGTGGGTTTAGCATCCCTTCCTCCCAGGGGCGGTTTATGCGCACCTAGGATTCCAGAGCTTGCCCGACCAGGCCGCGAATGCTTTGACCTTACGTGGTTCGTCTATTTGGTCTAGTCGTCAGTAATTTGATGAGCCAACTGGGGTAAGGGTTGTCATTACCTACCCCAGTTCTGCCCCTAGTGTTGTGCTTTTGACCTTTGGCTAACGCCGGTATCATCAGCCAGGGTGTTTCAGATTCCCCTTTTTTTTTTTTAAATATAGGTGTAACCTGTGTAAAAAGTGTCAAATGTAAAATACTTCCAGTGTGGTGGGCTGGTAAAACCTCTACATACGTAGACTACTTTAGGCTACCTGTGCTATATCAGCTTCTCCAGCGATAATGCTCTTTTTTAACCTTGATGGAGGTGTTAGTAGGGTCTGTGGCGTCAGGTACCCTGTTATTGTGATCTGGGGGTAGTTATCTGTAGAGTGGGTTAAAGCAGGGTAGGAGGAGGTTGCGCACTTCCGAATTCCGCGTTAGTGGCGGCCTGGAACCGGTTTTTGTGCTGGGATGCTCCTACAGTGAGTGGAACGGGGCAGGTAATTCCCGGGGTTGCAAAAAATAAAATAAAAATCCATGCCGGTCTGATATCAATATCCCCTGGTGAATGGATGGGATATACATGCATGCGTCTGGATATGAGGCGTTTGCACTCATGTATGGATAGGTGTAGGTTGAGGCATAATACTAATATATTTCCCTCTCATGCGGGATGATTTAAATTTAAAAAAAAAAATGGTTAGTATTTATTACTTATGGCCTCATCTCTCATATGGAGATGTGCATTACGCTTAGTTGGTGTTGGCCGATGCACCCCTCTCATTCAGGTGATAGCGGTGGGGCTCAGGGCGTAGCATGCCCTTTCTGTAAACACATGAAGTTTACCAACCCTTATGTATACTTTGTAGTGTAGTGTAGCTGTTTATGGTCGTGTAGATGTGTTTGCGTTGTTTATGTCAGGCTTGAGAAGGTTATGGGAAGGGAGTAGAGTGGGACGCTGTTAGCATGTTCTCTTGTCATCCTCCCTTGGTCCATGTTGGTTTTCTATCCGCGCTTTGGGATAGCGAAGCTTCACGACCTACTCTGGTCCGTTATAGGGCTAAGTCCTAGTCGCCTGGAATGATTTGTTTCGGGACTAGGGTCGCAAAAAGAAGTTGTTAAGGGGAGGTCCCGTTTCCTCAAAGTCCCTATGTTCGCCCCTGATTGGTGAGCGCGTTTGTGTGTGTGTGTGTGACTACGCTCCGCTACACCACGCGGACGCCTGGTCTGCTGTAGGGCTAAGTCCTACTGTGTATATTGTGTATGGGTAGGAAGCGCCCGTGGCCTGCCAACGTCTTTACGAACGTGCTACTCTGGGCCTGCGACAAGTTTTGGTCTGTGACGTCTGCTTGTTGATAAATGCTTTCGCAGTGTTGAAAAATGTATAGTGTTATGATTGTTCTGCATTTGTTTATTCATGGTCACTGCCACTACACAATCGCGTTTTGTCATCGACAGTGTTGCAAAGTGGCTAAGTCTGCAAGTCATCAGTTTGTGTGTGTAACTTCAGGCCGGGATTTTATGTAGGTTAACCACTGTTGCGTGTTTTTCTGCACGTATGCCAGTGTGGTCATTGTGTTAAATTCCTGGCGGCCCGATGTGGTAATCCGCCCTGCTACTATTGCCGTTGTGTGGCCATTATTCCGTAAGACCGTTGTCTTACGAAATTTATATGTCTCTGTCTGGAAAGTCCATTTTCCCTGTCAAGTGTATTTCTGGAATTTTATGCCTGTCATTTGGCCGCAGGAATGTAGTATTATCTGTCTAAGCCGTTATATGGGCCAATTTTGGTGTGATTGGAAGGCCGTCTGCTTGTTTTTCCCTGGCGTGCAATTTTCTCTGGGGTTCGAACCCGTGTTCTATGTAATTCTCTGTGTTATATGTCTGCGTTGTTCATGTTCTGCGGGCATTCTGCCTGTATTTTGTTTGTGTTTCTCGTACCGAAAATACCGTTGTTTAGTTAGTTTTCGGTACGAGGTTTTTGTGTGTGGACATGGGTTCGAAGCCGGTTGTCTGTAAAGATTTGGTGGCCATTTCTGTGCCGCCTACACTATGGCAAATGGGCTGTGTGTTTTTCTGTGCGCAACCCCTAGTATACCTTCCTGCGAGGAGTTTGCTTATTTTTGCCCTCTCCTCGTAGTGTAAATTTTGAAGATATAGGGTTCTTAGGTTGGCTATGAATGATTCCGTGCAGTGTGCTTTGGGAACTGTCGTTTGTAAGGCTCGCAGTTTATCACTGACGTCTGCTTTAATGCTGAGTATGAGGGTGTCGGGTTGCAATGTCTTGCGCGGTCGCTTGTTTACTTGTTTCGATAACGCTGTGTATCCGAACATGTGTTCTTAATCAGCCTGCTTTTCTGTTAGTGCTCTTCGCATTATAAAAAGGCAAGAGGGGAATTTTGTGGTTTAACGTGACCATTTCTAGAGATCGTGTGCCACGGGATTTCCGTTCTACTTGGAATCCAAACCACAGGCCATGGCATTTCACTTCGGAAATCTCATATGCATTGGCCGTCTGCAAAAGAACCTTCCATTGCCTACACTTGTGTCCCCGAGTGTTGTGTTATGTATACCTATGTATAAAATATATATATAGTTTATTTGGCCATTTTTCTTTCTTGGGCTAAATGTGTGAAACAAAAAAAATTATTTATGCCCCGCTCTGCATTAAGAGAGCACATTGAAAGAAAATAATAGTAGGTGGCGTTAGTCTCTAAAAATTATGTCGTGAGCACTATGTTTTTGAAAAAAAATGGTGATTGGGACCTGAGTGTAGTATTTACCATTTTGGTAACGTGAGTACTCCCGTAATCTGGTTACGTCTCAGGGGAATCTACCGACACTGTCTAGTACACCTTAGGAAGGCCATTGCCAGACGTAACTGATACCCTTGTATCCACGTCACGAGCAAAGCCAGTGCACTGTGGGAGTCAAACCTGCCTATCAAAGTAATTGTAACTCACCAAAATGACAGTGTCTCATCCCGGTGTGCAATTGGGCTTTTTAGTTGGTTAAAGCACACCTCCCAAAAATTTTTTTTTTTTTTTTTTTTTTTTTTTTTTTGAAACTAGTTTGAGATTCTTAATTCTTGCCACACTTACGGCTTTCGCCCGCAACAGGAGAATCTGTCAAACTGTGGAACCATAACGTAGAACGTCTAGTCATTTCTACTTAGAAAGACTCCCTTAAGCTCTATGCTGTGATTTTATGCCTAAGTTGTGTTCAAAATATCTCTTTCCGGCCTTAAGCCTGATGGGCTTTCACTTGGCTTAGTGATGGCCTAATAGAAAGATGCCATGGTTCCCAAAAAAAAAACACAGAAGGATTTAAAATTACTCACTTCTAATTTGGCCATGTTGCCCTGTATATACATAAAATACGAGAAAGAAAAAAAATGCGCAGTTTATGTTTACTATTTAATTGTCGGTCTATTTTCTGATATCTCCCGCGTGAAAGAACTTGTGTGGCCATTTATGATGGGGGAAGTGATGTTATTTTATTTCTTTGGCCTTGGTGGAAGTCGTTATCGTCTTTCGAGCTTCAGTGCTCAGAAAGGTGAAGGGTTTTGCCCTGTTACGATATTATAGGCCTCTGGAATCCATTGAGGTGTTTCTTTGCTGTTTTCCGGCGGAATTTCTAGCAAAGTAAGCCTTGCCCTACTTCCACCGTAGCGCGTGTTTCTAGGTCTAAGTGTACCTGTATTTAAGGGCGTTATTGCGCTTGGCGCTATCTTAGCAGATTTTACGGGAGTGTATGTATGTTTGACTGCGAGGTTTTGTGGGGTGGGTAATAATACCTTTCCTAATCCCCGTGTATTGTATGGTAATGCCTGTTTAATCTGTATGTGCGTGTACCGTGCATCCTGAGGGACTAATGCCGGTGTTCGCCTCCGTTCTGGCAAATTTGCCCTTTGAACTGGCGGTGAGGGCCGCTTAAGTGCCTGTTTTTGTCCTGCCAATGTGGTGTCGTGTAGCCTGTCCGCTTTCTGGCCCGTGGCCACGGCAGACTCCTGCCACTGTGTTATCCTATCTGTGTGAGTGTATGTAGGCTTTATATGTGGTAGGTCAGGCTCTACGTCGTCAGCCCATGACGAGGTTACCTCCTGTTGTCCCTCTGTCGTATTATGTGTGATTGAAGGTCCTGGCTTCAACTCCCTCTCGTTCATCCGGTCCGAGGGGATTGTTCTAGGCTCTTCCCCTCGGCTTGGCAAAATTGCCTTCCGATCCGGAGCTGGAGGACGTGTGTCTGTGTAGGATGTATTCTTTAGTATGTTGGAGCCTAACCTGGCCGTCTCCTGGACTGTGGCCACGGCGAACTCCTGCCACTGCGTGGCAGTACTTGTCGAGAGGGACATCCTCGCAAATTGTCGAGTTAGCGTATCTACGCTTATGTCCTCTCTCGGCTGGGCTGGTGGCCCTACCATGAACTCAAAAATGGCCTTGTTGGTTTGGAGTTCACGGTATTTGTCCCAAATTTGGGTGTACTGCCTTATTGAGGCTCATGGCCTGCTTGCAAATTACTGTACTAATGTATTAATGTTTCTGTGCTCTGTATTGTTTTGTGGCCGCTATTTGGAGAAGCGCTTGGACGCGAATTAGCTCCCTGTATTGGGCGTGTAAACTTGTGTAGTGCACCCTCATTCTCTCGAGGGTTGCATTATCTATCACGGGACCATGTGTGGTGATTAATTGTCGGTATATTCTGTGTCTTTGTATATGGAACCTATTGAGGTGTTCATGTATGTGATTCAAGAGTGTATGTGCGCATCTTAATCGCGCTGTCCTACCCTCTGACGGAGTGTATGGCTGTTTGCCCTGTATCGCCCCGATTTTTGTTTGGAGTGCCCGTATTTGTGTTTGCCTGATCTGTATGTGCCTTTGGCAACTAGCCAATAATGCTACTAATATTGGCATACCCCTATTACCTTCATGGCTTGCAATCTCTTCATGAGGTGCCATTCTGCCTGAAGTGTATGGGCCTAAAGTAACAATAGAGAGAAAAAAAAAATCTGTGCGTGTTTGCCAGTGTATTCCTATATCTCTCTGGTTCTGTATGGGGCTAGGGGGTTGGTTTATCAAGCCTTTCCCTTGTGTAGCTAGTTTAGAGCACCAAAAAAAAATGGTGCTTTTTGTCTGGGGGAAAAATTTTCTCACTAATTTGCTTGGCTTTTTGCGGTACGGAAGGGGTCGTTTTACCTACGAGGGCTCGTTGGTTGAGTCCCTTTTCTCTATGCGTAGGACCCCGCCTCCACCAGTGTTTTAGATCCCTTATTTGGGGGTGGATCTAAAAGGGAGAGTTGCTGTACTAATTTATGAGTTTGTGCCTAAATAAGGGTAGCTCCCCTTGACAGGGCAAGCTGACCAGTGTAGTGTGTTGTGGTGTGCTAGGAACTAGGGGGCGTTCCTATAAAGACTGTAAATGTGGTTTAAGGGATGTAGCCTTAGCACGCGGGTCGGTGTACTAGTCGCCCAGCCGGCTACTTATTATATAATCACCTTGCTAGTGTCAGCGGTTCGGCACGCGCTTCAATTGGGCACGCTAGCCGCTGTGAGGAATACAAGGACGTCTGAGTTGGCGTTATTACTACGGTGTGTCACGTCCGACTGTGACGGGAGTAAGGAAGGACGTGGGGACGTGAAGAAGAGTGTAGATCAGTAATGCAAGTGTAAGAGACTGACCAAGTGTTTATTGGTCAGCAATGAGTAACTGTTAGTCCCTTTTAAGGGATCTTGTGATGTTATAATGTGAGTACAAACTGTGGGTGTTAGGTTACAAAAGTAGGATTCTGAACACTGACTGACTGACTCACCTCGGTTGACACTGTCGTTAGCCTCCGGCTGTCTCGTCGGAGCACTGGTGATGGAGAGATTCTCGTGACCCACTTAAGGCACCTTTTATACCTTTAGCCTCTGTTCTGTCAGCGCGTTGTGGCATAGTTGAACCAGTTTGTAGTATGTCGCTGTGTGTCATAATTACGCAAGGGTTGAGCTGCTTTATGGAGTAGCCAGCTGCCCTTATAGTATTGATGGATATTGGGTAGGCTTTTAAAGGGTTGCCTTTTATGAGATTTAGACAGATGATGGGGGGGATGATCTCTAAGGGGTGCATACCCCTTGGGTATTGTACACAGGCGTATATAAGCGTATTCACTATTAAATTTGTTTGTGATTGGCAAATTTTTATTTCATTTCGATTCATGAATGAAATCCACGAAGTTTAAATGACAACAGTTTTGAAACAATTATTGATATAAGAATTTTTAAGTGGAACTATGAATGTATAATCGCTAGTGCAGCGGACATGTTGAAAGTCGCTGACGTATAATGCCCTTAAATAAATGAAGGAGATTCCCACTGTAATTAATAATGATAAAGAATTATTTGTGGAAGTTTTGTAAGTTCGGTGGAAGTTTTAATGCCATATAGATTAATATATGATGAATTTTGGGCTATTTTGAATGCAGTTTGTGCATTATTTTGTAAGCGAAGTATTTTCCGCTAGAGTATTGTCATAGTTCGTTGAAAATTAATCAAGTGAATTTACTGTTATAATTAACAAGAGTTTGAAAGAATTTGAGATAAGATTTCGAATGAAGATTACCGTCACAAATAATTAAAATTATTACAACCTTTATTAAACCAGATTGTGACATTTACATGTATAACTAACCTTCATTGGTCGATTATATTAAACACGATTTTGAATTTACCAACCGGATAAAACATGTGGTTCAATGTATTTCTTAAATTATTAATTTAAATAATTTAAATGTTGATAGTGTAAATAATAAATGTAAATATCTTTGACAATAATGTGGAACGAAAGTAATGTTAAAGGCGTGTTTAAAATTTTTGTAATTATTTTCGACAATATTATAAACAATTTCTAATTGTTATAAATAATTTATGTGAATTTGTTATAAACATTTAAGAGTGTGTTTTATACTCTAAACTATGATTTTTAAACATTTGGATGATAACTTAACAAGTTTAAGTAATGTTAAAATAATCCAGTGGGATGTGAGTTAAACATTTGAAAGATTTGCGTCAATATGTATGAGTTGTCTTGTAGACATTTAAAGCTTTAAAAGGAGCTGAATTCTTACGCAAGTGTGGGGAGGAGTGCGCCCCATTTGACAGGTGTGAGCCAGGTTAAAGAGTAGACCAGCCGGCCAGACATCTGGTTACAAGCAGGCGAGGTCGATACTCCGGCCTTGTGCCTATTAATAAAGGTGTTATGTTTATTAAAAGGAAACCAAATGCTCTATATATGTCGTACCCTGACTCCCTCATCCAATCCAAATGTGTTATAAAATGTTACGTTATTTTGAGCTCATGGGAGCTAACATATTGTTTGATAAATTTTGCAAGTCCTTTAGGAGGACGTAGTCAGAGTGACATAGGCTACTGATAGCCACGTTTATTTTGTTGAGTTGTGAAAATCAGACTCTTTATTTGAAAATAAAGCTTTTGTACAGTTCAAAGTTCTCGTCTTCGGTTTGGTTCATTTTTAAATGTCATGGTGAAGGTTATTGTGAGAGCATACTTTAATGATCCTGTTGTCAACCCAATCCCCGAGATATTTATAAGAGGTAAGTAAATGTAAGTATGAAACCCCGTCTATTTTGGTGTGTTCCACAATAATTTTTCTTGGTAACTTCTGTGTTCAAACCTCGGTAGTATCTGTCAGTGCCATTTTCATTGATGTAGCTGAGCTGGTGCGATTGATTGTTGGCAATCCGATTGAGGGGGCGGATATCTGACAGCCTACTATCCGGGTAAACGGGGATAATACGAAGAGTAAGAAAAAACCAGGATCGTAGCAACTTGTGGTACCCGGCTAAAAGACCACGAAGAACTACTGGCAAACACATCAGGAAAGGTATCGTTATTCTAAATTGTGTTACAGGACTAACTGGAGGTTCGGTAAGGAAATCAAATAAAAAACTGGAGAGTGAGAAACCCTTTCAAACACTCGAGGATTGGGTAAATGGTGGGCCCATGAGTCCTATCTCCACTAAAGCAGAATATTTCCCTAAATAATCATACTAATATATAAAAATGAGATGGTGGTGATTGTCGTCCTGTCTGTCTGTCGTCCTGTCTGTTACTCAATCACGCAAGAAGCATTGGTCCGATTGAAATGAAATTTTGTATGGATGTAGCTGATTTACCAGAGTTACACATACACTAATTTTGATTTCGATATTTTGCATTATTTAAAAATGGCAACCATTTTAGTGTCGTTACTACACCCTTTGGTTTCAAAATTTCATATTTCCATTTCAAATAAAAAGAGAACGCTAAGAAATGGCAAACTTTTGATGGCGCACACGAGCTTTTAAAATTTAATTTCCTATCCAAAAAGGTCCTCATCACCTTTCGTGTATTTCCAACGGTTAGCGAGTAAAACCCACATTTGTGACGTCACTACACCCTTTGGTTTCAAAATTTCTTATTTCCATTTCAAATAAAAAGAGAACGCTATGAAATAGCAAACTTTTAATGGCATACACGAGCTTTAACATTTAATTTTCTATCCGAAAGGTCCATATCACTTTACGTGTATCTCCAACGGTTAGCGAGTGAAACCTAAATTTGTGCAATAAAACACGGTCAACACCGAGCGGTGTATCTCTCTGTATATAAAAACGAAAGTTTGCCTGGTTTTTTTTTCAGAATTTCTACGGAAATTTGAGTTATTTACGCGTTTCAGACTGTTTTATGATGGATGCGAGCGAAATATTACTTTGTCTGTCTGTTTGTTTGTCTGAGGACAACTTTGTTCCCCTATAACTCGAGAACGGCTGGGTGTATCAACGTAAAATTTGGTACAGATATCCATCAGCGGCACGACACTAATCATTGATGTAACTCTTCTCCGTACCTCTCATAAAATGGGGCCTACTCCCTTCAAATACATGCTAAAATAGGCGTAGATGGACGTGACAAAGCTCATTTTCAGCCCCTCAATGTGAAAGACAAAACACGGGGGCCCTAAAGGGTCCACGAAAACCACATTTTAAGGCCCTAAAACCAACAGTTTTTGAGATATTCCCAGAAAACTAATTTCATTTAATAAACTAATGAACGAATGCAAGCCGGTAACCATGGCAACAGATTCTTAGAGGTCCATCTATTGCAATTCCATAAATTACATTAGTGTGAAAGTTTGCAAACGGCTAGAAGGTTATCACGGTAACAAATTAAGCTGTAAAATTCATCAATACGTATAATGCGCTTAAGGGGGTCAACGGGTAATCTTGACTTTTTTCGCGTGATTTACACCTGCGGGTGAATTCTGTCAGGTCTATTATATTCCTATCCCTATATTATATTATTATATTAGTATTATATTATGGCGTACAACGACGAGACAAAGCCCCTCGGTGCCAGAGACAACACTCGGGGGCCCTAAAGGGTCCTCGAAAACAACATTATAAGGCTCTAAAACCAACAGTTTCTGAAGTATTCCCAGAAAACTAATTTAAACGTATTTTAACAAACTAATGAAGGAATGCAATTCGGTAACCATGACAACATTATCTCACGGGGTGGCTTCAAACTTTCCATCTATTTCTGTAAGAAGCAATGCCAGTCCATTTATTTCATTTCTGTGAAAGTTTGCAAATGGCTATTAGATTATCACGGAACCAACTTAGACTGTATAATTCATCAATGCAATTAAGGGGGTCAAGCGGTAACTTAGAATTTGTTCACGCAATTTTCACGTGCGACATATAGTACAGCAGGTCTATTATATCTCCAAACAGCAACATCATTTTCAAAAATTCTTGATTTGAATCAGCATAATTTGCGGCTTTTAGGAATTTGGGCCAATTGAGGCTAAAGAACCTGAATTTTCATGCACCACAAGCCTTTAAATTTTAAGAAAGGGGTCTTCCTGTCTATGGGGACCTAACACAACGTAGAGGGTCAGTTTTTATGTGACGTGTATTGCGTTCCGTCTACAAGGTTTTCAATTCTCTTTCACGTCATGAAGTACACGTTAGTTGAATTTAGTTTGAGAACACATTTTAACTCATCATTTATTATTTTATTTATTTTTTGTCGATATACGGGTTCATCGTAAGGATGGTTTTGTTTGATACTGTGTGGTAGATATACCCATATATTGATATCTGGGTGGTATGTTGCAGACAATAGAATTGTCTGTCTGTCTTTTTGTTTATCTTTATGTACGCCTATAACTCGTGTTCGGATGCTTGGTGCATCGTAAAATTAGGTATGGCATCCATGAGAGTCAATACACCAATCATTTATAAAACTCTCCACCGTACTTTTCATACAGTAGAAAGGTGGATTTAGGGAAAAACGTCTCAAATTACACGCTAAAATAGGCGAAATATAAAAATTATCCTAGAAGGATGACCAGAGCATATGTTGCGCTTCTCAATGCGAGACACAAAATTCGGGAGTCTATATAGGGTGTCCAAAAATCACATTTTAAGGCCCTTAAATTAACAGTGTGTGTGATATCCCCAGAAAACTAACTTCGTTCTGATAAACTTATGAAGGAATGACAAACCGCTAACCATTGCAACAGTAGCTCAATTGATAATGTCTGGTGTTAACACCGAACACCGTTCGAAGAACGGGTACTTCTGCTAGTTGCAAATAAAAATATCAAATTTCTATAAAACGCCAGTAACACGCAACTACGTGCCTGCATACATTTATTTCATCGTAACGTACAACAAATAAAAGATATCAATTACTTCCAGTAATCGCTTAGAAAATATCCAAATTAAACTAACTCGCCAATTACAGCCAAAATGATTAACCTCAAAAAATAAATTAAACTTGAATCGAACTATACCCTAATTTAAGGAGTAAAATAAAAATATTTAAATGTTACCTAATTCAAAATAAAATTAACGACGGCCTTGCGCAAGTACATGACTCCACTGACTCTATACATGTACTCCTTAAATATTGTTAACCCAATTCCAAAAACTTGTAAATATTCAAACTAATATCAAAATCAATAAAAATAATTATTATATTTGTTGCAAAATATAAACAATCTATTTACAATTTTCCCCCCATTATTTTACAATTATACACAAATCTTATAATCTTGCCACCGAACGTTAGTCTATATCATTGTTATTGTCACAGATTGGTATTAATAACCTGTGCAATTAAACGTAGATTTCAATTGTGTCCACCAGTACGTTCTTCCTCCAAAATAGAAACACAAATATCATTAACTTAACTATGTTTAATACATTATCAAATTACATTTGCTTCGAGTACGATCTCTTTCCATAAACCATTAAAATAAAAAATTGTGCAAAAAACAATTATATGACATAAAGGGCTGATCGTGACAGTCACCCGAACTGTCATTCCATAATAAAGATCAACTCTTCAATAACGCATATTTTTACATTGAATATAACGCACACTCGTCGGCGATTATAGACTGCATATTTATTATCAACACCTATTTATTACTTATATATCGTGGAACAGTGTCAAATACGCACATTGCCACTACCACTCAACACAAAAAACTTATGCGTTACAAAGCTGGAACAGCATTCCTCAGCCTATTAATAATTCTCACAATACGCACATTGCCACTACCACTCAATACAAAAAACGTATGTGTTATCAAGCTGGAATATCATTCCTCAGCCTATCAATAATTCTCACAATACGCACATTGCCACTACCCCTCAACACAACAAACTTATGTGTTACCAAGCTGGAATATCATTCCTCAGCCTATTAATAATTCTCACAATTCCCACCTAGCCACTACCACTCAACACGACAAATTTATGTATTACCAAGCTGGAAAATCATTCCTCAGCCTATCAATAATTCTCACAATACGCACATTGCCACTACCCCTCAACACAACAAACGTATGCGTTACCAAGCTGGAATATCATTCCTCAGCTTATTAATAATTCTTACAATTCAATTTGTATACCAGCTTCATTAATATTACAAACATTCTACGTAGATCCATTAACTACGTTCAGAAAATACATTTCTGCTCAAATACATTTAATAACTGTCCACCTCATGACGAACCCTAGATCTTGACCGAAATGCAATTTGGATTAAAATATAATAACAAGAGGTTCTACAATGCAATAATTGCCTTTCAACTTCTTTTCCCAACCATTAATCTTCGCTGTATAGTTTACTCCAACGAGTTTACAAATATTTAAATCTATTTAATGTCTTTTCCACAAAGTATATAAAATCTTTACTCAGATTTATAACCAATATTTCTTAACCATATTTATTCTTAATGTTCGCCGTAGGAATGTTTTTCAAAAATCTGACATCCATTTAAAATAATGTCAGCTCTCGAAATTCACTTCAGTGAACTGATCAATGAACAATCGTCACGAATAAATTACGAAAATTAAACAATATGAATTTAAATCACAAGTTATATAAATTCCAGATATCACCAAAATAATTTCAATTCCTAAAACTCTAGATTGAAATATGAGAAAATATTACGCAGTTCAAATTCAAAATTCCAATCTTAAATGAAAATCCGCTTCAACAATTAAATTTAAATAATATCAAAAATGACGAAACTAGTAAACCAACCCCTAAATGCAAGAACGAGATTCTTCAGCTAGATGTCGAAAATGCTACTTTAGATATTTTCAAAGCATGCCTACATTCAAATACTACATAAATGGATTTATTGTACATTGAGTTGACCTGCAGATGACAAAATTTTGTCCGACTTCCTTTTTGAGGAATAGGAATAATGCTGGGATAGTACCATTACTCCTCCATTGTTTTCCAAGATCGTCGCCATCGCAACTGAGAACTCGCCAGACAACCTCGTGTGGAACAGGAAATTGCTCTCCGTCAAATCACCTTCACAGACACCATCACCTAGTTCCGACTGCATTCCCAGTTTCGATTCCGATCTCCGACCATCCTTCATTTTCTCAGATTGAAACACCAGACAACCTCGTGTGGTAATAAAAACGTCGAATTCCATTGTAGTATATCGTGAAATGCATCCTCGTCTTAATATCTGATGAATTTCAAACATGGCCACGGTCTTCACCATCTCCTTTCGAGTCCAGCTAATTCACATCAAATGTCTTCTGCATCTTGCATGTTACATCTCCTTATAGAATTTAGACAGCCATTATATCAACTCCAACAAAGTTCCGCATCATCTCTCCCAATTCCAATTTGGGAATGTCCATTATAATATCTCGTTATATTAGCATCGTGGCTTAATATGACTGTCTCCTTACGAGACTGTTTATTCACTCTAGATGGCTAACTTTCAATAGTTCGATGACTTATATCGTTTCCCATGTGCACGGTACCGTATAATGCCCGACAAGCAGTCGTCACTTTCACTTTCCGAAAATAACAAGTTCTAGTGCATATTCCTTCGTCTCAAATCACGTCTATTCAACTATATTCTCTGGCACAATATACTCTCTAACTAGTTAAGGTATTTCCTTTCTGAGGATTATAACACTTCACTAACGTGTTCACGAATTATTCTGTTTCACAGAACCACTCCCGCACGATTATTAAGTTCAATTTCAAGATCGCGACATTCGTCTCCGCTTTAACGATTCACTGCCCCGGCTCTCGGTAAACGAGCTGAAACACATTCTGCACGCTCGGAATCGGTCGAGAGCGACATATCACTCCGCCTCAAGCGACACAAAATCATAAACTCGATTCCGCTATTCCTTCCCCTACTCTTTCTCCACAGAGCGCGTGTTCCTCCAAACAAACAGTTGTCTGCCTTAATTTCCAATTCCAAATAAGAGTTACTGTTCCAATAATTATCATAATTAATTATCCCATCGTTCAACTTCATTAAAATCCTTTTACCGTGCTTGTTAATAAAACACGAGCAACTTCTTCTTACTGGTCTGCATGTCATGGAATATTATCTCACGACATAGTTGAACAGGTTGCCGACAACTCCTTGCCTGATACCATACGTATTACGAAGCCTCGCTCCTATTGGATCATTATTCCTGGATCATTTAACTTTGACAGGTACGCCTAAACTCTGTCGTTATATTTTCTCTGATTGGACCGGCACTTCTTGCTATCAGAGTACTTCGTTCTTCCCCCAGATCCAATCTTTAAACACCAAAATGTCGACATTAGAAATTCTCCTTCTCAACTCTGTCAGAAATAAAGACAATAGTTCGCTGCTTTTCAGTCGGTCAACACGAATGTATACAAAATAGTTGCATTATATCCTAATCCTGAAGAAAATTACATGAGATTAATAAATACACTAGGATGACCGGTTTCGATCGTTAAGCGATCTCCTTAGGAGAAACAAACAACATGGGTAGGTAATTTGTGCATACGGGTTTAAGTGGCAGACTCCGGGAAAAAAGATGCCAATTAAGGGATAACATTTTAAGGTGGTATTTATGTGGCGCTAAGGGAGTTGAAAGTTGCAAAAACATCAACAGTGCACGGCATCTTCATAGCTGTTGAGTGAGATTAAATGGCTCAAAACGCAATGATTGGTTTTATCCGACTTGGCTGCAGAATCACTTGCCACGTGGTTTAAAATACATGTGGCGGGAGACGAGGCGACTTCTCTAAGAGATGAAAACACGCTGGCACGGAGGGACACGTTTAGCTGAGTGGAAGAGTTTGTAAAATTCCATTCAGTTTATATAAGAAAGGGATGTGGTTGTGTGTTGGATAATTTTATGTGATGTTTATTTTTTAAGGTGACTTCACATTTGGTTATTGATGGAATATGTATTTACTATGGTTTGAAAATTGTCACCAACGCATACGAAATAAAAATAAAAACTGATATGTCCTCCATTGTGTTAGAAATGCATGCATAGTCTTTCAATAATTGACCTATAATAATGTATGCCTAGACCTATCGTAGACCTATGTGTCGTGTTTTTCGGCTGCGTCGCCTGCAATATTGTTACCGTGTCTTTGATGTACCTCGTGGCGAAATATTGAAATGATATAATTATTAGTTCCGTGTAGGGATATTTGAAATGTTCCACACAGACGCGACTAAATTTACTAATCAAGATAAGTCTTACAACCGGATTTCTGCTAAGACATGTTTGTGCCCTGTGTTGATTAATTTACAATACTTAAATGTCTAGGATACGCAGCTTTGAAACTTCAACTGGGAACTTCTTTATGACGGCAATGTAAGTTACCCGGCGAAAATATTTATCAGTCTGCAATGATAAATATATACTTTAATTCAGGGCCGGAGAGAGCAACCGCGGGCCCTTGTGCTGGGGATATTTCAGGCCCCTGCCATTTATGCATTTTTGTGCAACCCAAATTCACTAATCACGGCCTTGTATTTCGTGTATTCATATATATATATATATATATATATATATATATATATATATATATATTTATAACTCTCCATAAAATGCATTACCGATTTTAAACCATATTTTTCTAAAGTTTAAAAGTCAAGTCATATAAGCACTCCAATTCGTGTTAATAATTCTCACTTCCAAATAAACAGTAACCCATTCACTTTAAAAACAATGCAGTTCATATAAATAAGTTTTTTTAAATTTTAAAATCCAATCCATTTGTTTTTAAAATCGATTGTTAAACTTTTCATTACCTTATTTGTAAACTGAACTGAAAGGTTAGAAATAAAATATTAAAAAAAAATCACCATAGGCTAAACTTACATCTTTAATGGCTTACAGTATATGTACACGTACAAAACAAACCTACAATACAAACAGTTATATTAACTTAGGCTATGACCCCCTTCTGGCCTTTTTCTGGGAAAAATCATCTATGACATTGTCCAAATTGGTAGACTTCACAAGTTCCGTTTCAACAGCCAAAACACCCTAGCTTGAAAGTCTATTTTGTCTTATTGTCGAGCGGAAAACGTTTTTTACGCGATTGAGAACCGAGAAAGAGAGCGCTCGCAACTGTTGCGGGGATGGTAACAAATATTTTCAATGCTACATTAAGATTAGGTAAGAGGGTTTCCAAATTTAAAGTTTTAACTGTATTGAGAAGGTCCAAGGGCGTAAGAGTTTTACTACGAAAGTTAGCTTGGTAAATTAATTTCAGGTTTTGTAATTCATCAGAATGGTCGTTTCCTATGTCATTAGAATAGCGCTTTACAAGATAGTTGATGTTTCTGCCATTTCATTGCATTGCCACAAAACAGAAAACCCGCTACAAAGAGATTGTACTGATCGAAACCGCACTGTCATGTCTCCTATGATACTGTCCTGAATTACGTTGAGCAAATCATTTCTGAAATTAGTTTTTGCATCATTACTGTCTCCATGACTGTCATCCTCTTCATCAGCTTGACTCTTTGTTTTCTTTCGTCTCCTTCCTTCCTCTTCAAGTTTTTGGGGCCATCCTATATTTTTAGCCTATTTTCAATTTTGAAAAAATAGGCTTATGAGATCACCTTTTGTCCGTGTGTGTGTGCGTGTGTGTGTGTGTGTGTGTGTGTGTGTGATTCGTGTGTGTGTCCCCCCCTAATAAAATCTAAACGGCAGGAGCGATTTCAATGAAACTCGGAAAGTTCATAGCACTATTCCCGGCGACCTCGACCGTGCCCTTCAAATTTTGTTACGACTCACCAATCCAACATGGCGGCTGTGCGAAATATTTCACCAGCATTCAATATCTCCGAAACTATTACCGATATTACCCTGACATTTTCTATGGTGATAGAGGGAACTACTATAAGTTCACTTATGTGACTTTTGAAAACCTGGTAACTACAAAACCAACATGGCGGCCAAGCGAATTTGCGACTTTTAAATAGACGTTTCTCGCGATTTGACCAACCAAACGCAATGAAACTTGGTACAGTATATGTTTATATACATTGTAATACACCGACATCTAACTTCGTTCAATTGTTTACATAATCACAAGATGGCGGATGTGCGAAATATTTCACCGGAATTCTATATCTCTGAAACTATTAGCGGTATCTCCCTAAAATTTTGTACGGAGATAAAGGGCACTACTGGAATTCCATCTATAAGATTTTCAAAAACCGGTTAACTACAAAACGAACATGGCGGCCAAGCGAATTTGAACATTTTAAATAGACCTTTCTCGCGATTTAATGTTCCAAGCGCACTGAAACCTGGTACAGGAAATATTTATACACATTGTAATCCACTGGTATCTAATTTAGTTCAATTGTTTACATAACCTCAAGATGGCGGCAGTGCGAATTTTAAAATTAAGTTTTTATTTCTTGTGATGTAGTCATGCGATCGAAGTGAAAGTTTGAATAATGAACCTACGCAATAATTTTCATTTAATGGTACATGACTCTATGGCCTATACATTTAACAATCCAACATGGCGACCATCCGAAATATTTAGTCGGTTCTCAATATCTACGAATCTATTACAGCAATCAAACTGAAATTGTGTATGGTGTAAGTGGCAATTAACATAAGTAGGATATATGAAAATAGGCTGTATAGTTCTTCACGGAACTACTTGTTAGCTACTACTTCAGCTTCACTACATATACGGCCCCACCCTTCACAACGTATAGTTTTCAATTGTTCTATCAAATAACCTTAGTACATATCCGCTACATTCATAGTTTCACCTCGGTTTTGCAGAACTCTGTTGACAATGTCTATTGATTTTAAAACCTGAAAAAAGAAATAAAGAATTCGTTGGATTCCTTATTTTAAAAACATGACATCAGTAATATTTAAATTGCCATCATTATACTGCAACTGCACGGAAGATTATTGCACTTAACTATAACAAAAACGAGACCTTAGCTAACGCTTATTATTTGTAAACAACTGACAATGTTCTTTTAAATGAAACCGATATCGCTATAATTTAAAATAATAAAAATATTTAAAACAGGATATGATTTTTTTGAAAAAGTCATTTATTGTGGCTAATCAGTGGCGCACACACGGAGGGCCTTAAGCCCCCTCTTATGGCTTGAAATAAACTTTTGAGTGTAATTCAAAAATGATTGTCTTTATTTTTCTACATATAGGTTATTTATTAAAATTTATGAACTAATAAATTGCCTTCTGTGCAATTCACTTTTAAGACCTAATGAACGTGTCAACTGATTACCGATAGACTTCATCTTATTAGGGTGCGTGGTAGTTAGCACTGCGCGCTCTCACTCATCAGCTGGTCTAATGTCGGTGCGGTGTGATTTAATACAACAGGTTTACTCCATTAGCGCACGGGTGAAGGGATGGATGATGACTCATCGTCTACGCAGTCACGATAGTTAGTACAGTACAGCCCCGTCAAACAAATCTGGTCCACTCGAGTTGCCAGTTTATCGATTCAGGGGACGTTAACTGAGTAGTTAATGTTACAACAACAAAATAAAATCAACTTAACCCAGTCCGCGTTACGCAGACGGGTGCGTTAAAGAGGGCCGATTTAACAAGGTTCTACTATAGTTGGTATTTTTGTGACAGGTGTTTGTTTTTCATGATTTTTATTTGGCTTGAAATAACTTTGTAAGTCAAAGAAATACTATTTTACCAGGAAAATAAATCATATTTTCTTTGGTAGTTAAGACAATATATCCCGCAGGTATTTTTGACTACCTTAGCTAAACGCCTCTTTTCTAAACGAATATATGGTATATAATAATAATAAATATATATCATACATACGAAGTATTCTTACCTTGAACCAAACAGACGCAAGAATAAGGCAGTTGATGGTTTTGAAATACTTTTCGATCCCTGTAAGTCTCGACGACATTCAGATGTTAGGCTCGCTTCAGTCAATGCCTCCAGTGCTTCTATTATCCCTGGAAGGTGAGCTCCGACTGGTTTAACGTTGTCTACTCTAGCAGACCAGCGAGTCTTCGACATCAAGTGTAGGGAGCTTGGTATCTTTCCATTCCAAATTTCCCATCTTTGGGGGCTGGAGCTAAATATGTTAAACTACTTTTGTACAGCTCCAAAGAATGTTACTGCAGCCACACAGCTCTCTGCTGCTTGATCTCCACACAGATTCAAGGAATGACAAGTGCGATCAAAGTAAACTGCTTCACTGTTAGCAGACAGCCTGAGCTCCTTTCTAAGCTCCTTTCATGTTACTCCCATTGTCGTAGCCTTGACCCCTACAGTCTTTTAATGGGATGTCAAAATCCTTTAGCTTATCTAAAATAAGCTATGCAATGGCTTCTCCACTCCTTTTGGTACAGTCAGTGAAGCAAAGTAGCCTTTCTTCGACTTGGTAAGGCTGCGTTTCATTTTCAGTCAAAAGAAACGCAGTCTGTTCAACATGTGCAGAATCTGGTGTTGCATCAACTATTATGCCATAATACACACATCAAAAAAAGTTTTGCATCACCTCGGTTCCCAGATCTCCGGCATATAGACGTTGACTGTGTATATTGTATCCAATATACAGTCCCTTTGACTGTTCATAGATGTCACTAAAACTGCTCAAAGATGTAAACAACCATGCATGAGCAGGGCCTATTAGACGGAGGGGGTACGACAGCCGATCAGTTCCAGTCATTCCACCAGGACGAAGGTACGCTGCTCATGTTGTCTGTAGTTCTACCATGCCTAGAAGGTCAATACCGCAGTTCGATCGCGTCCGCATTGTTACTTTGTGTCAAGAAGGGCTCTCAACAAGGGAAGTTTCCAGGCGTCTCAGAGTGAACCAACGCGATGTTGTTCGGACATGGAGGAGGTACAGAGATACAGGAACTGTCGATGACAGGCCTCGCTCAGGCCGCCCAAGGGCTACTACTGTAGTGGATGACCGCTACTTACGGATTGCCGCTCGGAGGAACCCTGACAGCAATGCCACCATGTTGAATAATGCGTTTCGTTCAGCCACAGGACGTCGTGTTTCAACTCAAACTGTGCGCAATAGGCTGCATGATGCGCAACTTCACTCCCGACGTCCATGGCGAGGTCCAGCTTTGCAACCCCGACACCATGCAGCGCGGTACAGATGGGCCCAACAACATGCTGAATGGACCCCACGGAATTGGCATCACGTTCTCTTCACCGATGAGTGTCGCATATGCCTTCAACCAGACAATCGTCGGAGACGTGTTTGGAGGCACCCTGGTCAGGCTGAACGTCTTAGACACACTGTCCAGCGAGTGCAGCAAGGTGGTGGTTCCCTGATGTTTTGGGGTGGCATTATGTGGGGCCGACGTACGCCACTGGTGGTCATGGAAGGCTCCGAAACGGCTTTACGATACCTGAATGACATCCTCCGACCCATAGTGCAACCATATCGGCAGAATATTGGAGAGGCATTTGTCTTCATGGACGACAATTCTCGACCTCATCGTGCACATCTTGTGAATGCGTTCCTTCAAGATAACGACATCGCTCGACTACAGTGGCCAGCATGTTCGCCAGACATGAACCCTATCGAACATGCCTGGGATATGTTGAAAAGGGCTGTTTATGGACGTCTTGACCCACCAACCACTCTGAGAGATTTACGCCGAATTGTCGTTGAGGAGTGGGACAATTTGGACCAACAGTGTTTTGATGAACTTGTGGATAGTATGCCACGGCGAATACAGGCATGCATCAATGCAAGAGGACGTGCTACTGGGTATTAGAGGTAGTGGTGTGTACTGCAATTTGGACCACAAATGCTGAAAGTCTAGCTTTATGATGGTACAACATGCAATGTGTGGGTCTCATGAGCAATAAAACGAGCTGAAATGTTGTTTGTGTTGATCTCTATTCCCTTTGTATTTAACGGTTCCGGAACTCTTGGAACCGAGGTGATGCAAAACTTTTTTTGATGTGTGTATTTTGCCATTTCTCTTTCTTCTAAAATATTCTTCGTAGCTTGGGCAGCGCAATGAGTAATAAACTCCTTTTGAATATCATGAGACAGATAATTCAATGCATTCTCTCTCCCTTTTCTTGAACCGAGCGGACTCTATTTGAATGTTCATTCAAAACTGGATCATAGTTAGCCAGCAGTTCTAAAATTCCCAAAAAATTGCAATTTGGAGGGGTTCCCGATTTTATCAATACTACCCCGAAAAGCAAGTCCTCTTTCAGCTACGAATAAAGTGACATTAAGAAGTCACTTTTTGAAAGATCACGCCTTTTGTCCTTTTCTTGTTGAATGGAGTGAAAGATTAAGTCCATTAGCGATTTATAATTTTTTATTTGATCACCTCTGACTTCCACTCAACACAGCAGTTTTTATGACTGGAACTACTTTTATGTTCTGGCACTTTATTGAAGAATTTTTTCCAGCGTTTTTCCGCAGAATATCCTTCAGAAGGAGCGAACGAAGATCGTCTTGGCTGGAGCAACGTACTGAGTATTCTGCAAGGTAAACAGTAAAACGCTTTTTTTATCCATGCTCCAAACAAGCCAATCACGAGTAAGTTTCTTTTGGAAGACCGACACGGGAACGGAATAACCTACCGGTACCGAATCCACAGGAAATCGTTCAGGCAAAGGAACATGAGGGTATTTTAAGTCTCGGCTGCTATCGAAAGCAGGGTCACCTACATCAACATATTTGTCTGGTAAAGATAAAGGCGGTTTGTGACTTTTGATAGATTCAATATTCATAGGCGACACAGACTGAAAAGGACTAAGAGTCCCTGTTTCAGTGATGGGAACTGGTTCTTCCTTGTTTGATTCGATGTCATTTTGTTGTTGTTCATTTGAGGGTAAAACATCTACTTTATTACTATTACTATAGTAATGTTACCTTTTACTATTACTGACGATGATTAAGGAGGACATTTTAAAACCTGTCCAAGCTATAGCTGGCCTTTCTTCGATGCTCTTTCCTTCATCTCCCTGTTTTCTCTTTCCTTCCTTTTTTGAGCACCTGATTTGTGTTTGTAATTGCAACTCATAGTAAGTTTCACTAGAAACACACTAAGTTACCGGTATACGCATTCTAAATAGTAATCCGTAATCGAACAATATTACACACCGACACCATTAAAACTGACGTATACAAATCACACAAACCGTGGCGAATCACTAACACAACGTATTATTATTGGATTAGACAATCGACCGACAGTGGATGACAAAGCATTATTTACGCAGAACAATTCGGCCAGTGCGGGGGCAGCGGGGAAACCCCTTCCTCGGTTGGGGAATGGATGAGGTAGGCCTAGAATTCTGTACCAACCACAAACATTTACATTACATCATTGGGCCCGAGCAGGACCCCGGGGCTGTAGCACCCCCTAGACCGGCCTCTCGCCGGCCCTGCTTTAATTCCTTCTATTCAAGGGGGAGAAATGTTGTATTTTATTTGAAGTGGGTTCCTTGTAACACGAGGCGGCAGTATTGTCTTGTATTATCTGAGATTTACTGTGCCCAGTTTCTGCCTATTTCTTATTACTCGTGCAGTAACTTTCACTTTGATAGGTTTGTAATGTAATTTAGCGTCTGATAATCCCGCCTGCCCCGTTTAATTGTGTTAAGGTTCGTGGATAGCCTTATCAGGATAGTGAAACATATTATAAGACGCTTCATTTCACTGCCACAAGCTGGCACCAGTTTCCTCATTGTATCATAATAATAGTCATTACTACTTAACTCGAAATTAGTTAGTTATTGTTGCTTTAAGGGGCGGAACTACGAGGTCATTTGCCCCTTAACTCAATCTTATGCGCTATTTTATATCTTACACAGTCGAGCCTCATGGTCAAATAAGTTTTACTGTTAACCTCTTTTTCTCGCTGTGAACTTGGAGGATTATATATGACAATTATTTGACGTACTGTTATAAGTAAGGCCTCTAATAATTCTCAAGAGCAGTTCCAGTTTCCTGAACAATATGGAGCAACAACCAATCATTAATGGTTGTCTGATACTGTTGAAGTCCCTAATATTGTAAGTTGTATTTTATTCGCATTACGTGTAACATAACAATCCTAGTGATAAGCACTTACTTCACCTTTTGTAAGTTTCTTTTGGAAGAACGACACGGGAACGGAATAGCCTACCGGTAACGAATCCACGGGAAATCGTTCAGGCAAAGGAACATGAGGATATTTTAAATCTCTCTGTTTGTTTTACATTAATTCATACTTTTATGATACTTTCTACTAAACAAATAACCAGTTACCCACTCATAATAACAGCCGGATGAGTCTGGTGGTCTATTTGAAGACGAAAGCAGGGTTATCAAAGCGGAACACCCAATACAGGTGATCATAGGTTCTTATATTAATGTTAATAATTTTCTTATAATTGGATACCTGGATTGTTCAGTGTTTTATCTTATTTTATTTTTGTAGATAAATGTTGGTGATATTATTGTATTCATGGTAAGGGTTCACTCTGCTGGCACCCTGGGCACTATTTTAGGTGAAGTATACGCCTGTGTGAACAGTAGCTAATATATTAACATTTTCTACTCTTAGCTGAGTTTGTCAATATATTGTTGGTCCACCTTTCAAGACAGCCTCCAATGGTGCACACATATTTTTAATTTGATGTGAGGGTTTCTCAGTTCTTCTCGGAGCTTTTAATGGAGGAGTAAAAAGAAAGAGGTTCGTTTTGGACTGGCACGAAGTCACTGTGCAAAAACACCCTAGAGATGGTCTATGGCGGTGTCCCTTAAGCCATAATTACACCACAGTTGGCAATTTCGTTCAGAAGAAATTTTTGCTCTTGCCTATAAAAATATTCATATTCAATTCTATATTAGCTACCCTATTGCATAATTTCTAAAACGTAATTGGATCATGATTTATTTATTACAAATGAATTGGTTTGAAATTAAATTTCAAGTAGCTGTCAATGTACTTATGAAGTTGTCTATCGTTCCAATTAAATTCTTCCTTAACTTAAGTATCCTTGAGATGAATATTGCCTTAATCCGGTTACTGCTAGTGATTATTTTATTTAATTGCCAGAAGCAATGTTTAAGTGTAACAAGTACCTTTGACGAGTGACTAGAAGTCAGTTTTATTTTACTTCGATAGCCATCACGGCTACGGTATTTTGGCATACCTGCATTTATTAAATGATTTTTATCTTCAGGAGTGTTTGTTTTAATTCTCAATTGTATTCGTCTCATATTAAATAAGTTAATTTACGTATTCGTTTTATAGTAAGGATTCGTCGTGATCTATACTAGTTACAGCAAGATTGTGTTATGGTGTAAGGTTTTGGCTACCCCTTTTCTATCGCATTGCGTCCTGAGAACCTTAAGTTCTCACTCTCCCTAAATAGTTACTAGTAGAGTAGTCCATAACACAGTCGAAATTAGGGTGTTCCCATCATATAGTATGTGCCGGTAGAAGAAGAAATGAGTTGAGGCAGAAATGTAACTTATGATCTAAGTCTGTTTGTTCTGTAAAACCGGTTGATGACTCTTTGAAGTCACATTAAATTAAAAGTAACTTGTTAGAGTAACAATAATTAGAATAATTATTATACGTCTCGACGCAACCAGCTAGACTGATATTCGAAGCTATAATTATGAGGTAGTATAGGATTATGTTAAAAATATATATACGATAAATGTTAGAACGACAATTCACATCCATGGTAGAAATTGGTTACACCGAAGTATTCTCATGCTACTATATATGCAGTGTTTCAGGTTTTCTCATTGTATCATTATAATGTGGACGATGACCGTGGTGGATGTTCACGGTATGTTTAAGGATGTCCAGGGGAAAATGGAATCCCTCACCAATGACATGGAAGGTATTCGCACACATTCTCAAAAGAGATTTAAAAGTGTGTAGGAGGAGCCCGAGAAAAATTGTCAATTGGTTAAAGAAAGTGTCAAAGTGGAGATTAACCAAATGGAGGATTCTTTTAAGAATATACAAGCCAGTGTTACTTCTGTAAATGACAATGCTAAAAGATTTCAGAGTAGTACCACAAAGTTTATAGATGTCACACGATTGCAAAATAGTTCAACACAAGTTAACGCATGAACGCCCGAATTAATTCTTTTTGAAAATTTTGCTTTTTTATTAATAAGTCATACGATAGGGAGTTATTAAGCTGCTCAAACCATATTTTACGAAGGTGGCATCGTAAATTCGCGAAATACAGGACGTTACATATATGTAACGCTAGGCGCTTGTGTTGTCAAAACCCTTACTGCATATTCTGAATGGTGATTTATAAATGCAATAATGTAGCAATTTCATATTTGTTGCTCAATACTTATCTTGATAATATTACATTTTAAAAAGCACTGAGCAAGTATTTTGACACCTTTTAACCTTCGATCATATAGTCAAGAGACTAGTTACTTGGTGTGGAATGGCAAGAAGCATGATATGCACAGTCCCACATCACATTTACAACATGCAATACGAACACTGCTTACACACAATTCACCGGCACATTGCCTCCGCGTATTTCCTGGGACGTTGATGACCAGAAGATTGTGTCCATCATATCAAAAGCCTTCAATGTCGCGGCCCTGTACTGCACGTGCTGCTGACAGCTGCCTGGCTCCACGTGGTTCTACGCCGTACGATTTCACCTAGAATTGCGCCAGTTCCCACTTGAACTCCAGTTAAGTTGTCCTTGACCGTGATATCGTAATGATGTACCATGCGTTTTGGAGACTCTATTCAAGAAGCCAAGAAAATATGGCCCATCACCACTTTTTGTTTCTTATTGACACATAATATCAGTTCACATTTTCATCCATAAGGTTCGTTCATCCCATGAATATGTTATAGGTGCCAATCTGGAGAGGACGTGGGATTGTAACTATTTTTCTTTTCAGCCAGAGAGAACCTGGCCTGGTCGGGGAAGGGGGAGACGACGACAAGGAAAGTCGTAGAGGCAACAGTTACTGTGCTGTTTTCATGCCAGCGAGCTATAATCATGTCGTCATTACTCCTTTTCTACTTCCTCCATATTCCTGCCAAGGTCAGACTTCTAAATAATAATTATGTTATTGGATTTACGTCCCTTTTGACTGCTCTGGCTTTTAGAGACACAGGGTTGCCGGAATTATGACCCGAAAGGGATCTTTAACGTGCCAGTAAATCTACTTCCACGACTCCCTCTCATTTCCGCACCCTCAAATGCCAGCTGTCTGCACCAGGATTCGATCCTGCAAGCTTGGGCACAGCAAGCAAGAATGTTGCCGCTGAGCCACGCAGCCAGTCTAGACCTATGAAATATCGAAATAATTCTCGTATTGTATTTTCTGAAACACTGCCTGCAGCCAGATAACTCGGCAAAGGTATGGTCTTGAATACGGTACTGGCATAAAAAATATGCTACGGTGACATAAAACATATTATATGAAGGCATGCCCTCTTAGAAAAGCTGTATATGGAAACATGTTTTGTGTATAAATGCATGAAATGTATTCAAACTCATTTCATAAGACTGTGCTGCAGAAAATATATTGCCTTACCACTGAACCTGTATCCGCCTAGCGTTACCATATAGTAACGCTGGGAAAATTAGTCCCGGGCATGAGCAGGTATAAAGAAACACGTAAGATATGTTACTGAATTATAAATTAAATATGTTTACTACCATAATCTTGAAGACAAAGTAAACACAAGTTAAGGAAACCTTAGGTAAACATACAAGGCGATGTTACCAAAATGGGAGGTGAAGCAACACACTTAAAGGAAGAGTTATTAAAATTCAGAATAGTTCTTCAGATGCACAAAAAAGGTTATGTATTGTTGAAACCAACACAAACAAGGAACAAGAAAAGTTAAATACTGTAGAAACTAACTCAAACCAGGTACAGGGTACTGCAACATAAATACAGAGTGAGGTAGATGTGTTAGAAACTAGCAACAATAATTTCCAAGACGAAATTAGGAAAGAATAAGAAGAAACAAAGAAAGAGAATAGGGAAAACCTAGATGCTAAAGAATAAGAAAAAACAAAGAAAGAGAATAGGGAAAACCTAGATGCTCTACAATTACAGGTTAGTAATGACACAATAAAAACACATAACACATTGGAAGAATCAAAAGGTAATGTAGATCTGCTCTGAACCCAGGTTCAACATCATAACAATTTGTTAAAAGAAGACATTGAAATAGATATAGAGGGCATTTATTATCAATACTAATATTGTTGTGTTAAAACAGGAATGGATAAAAACTAATGATGATTGTGTATTTAGCGTGGAAACTGAAATTGAAAAGAAATAATATACTACTACTGAAATGGAAGCAAATAGAGATGTTACTAATATAAGGGAAAATGTATGTAAAAGAGTTGATTGTGTACTGAATTATCAGGTTGAAAACTTATCAGAATTTGGAACAGAAATCTCAAAAAAGAACAAAGCTATAGGGATTAACATAGATCACGATAAATTAGACTTGAATGCGAAAAGAAAAGCTTTATTGTTGGATGAAATTAGTCAGAAGTTAAAGAAATTAAACTTAGGAAGACCCAAGAACTTAGAGGCTATTAAGGTCGATCATACGAACGAAGCTAGGATGGATATTAGAGAAGTGTTAGGGAATTTTGACGAGAGAGGTAATGAAGGGAGAGAATTACACCAAGCAAGAATTGACGATTTAAGAGACACAAGAATTTATTCAACCCCGGTAGGACAGTCAGGTCAAAATAAATATGGAAGACCAGCGATAGAGAGAGAAATAGGTAATTTGAAAATGAGTTTGCCTATAAATCGAACTCATAATGTTACTGTGATACTTAATTTCGAAAATAAATCACCTAAAATTAGCAATTTAGATGCAATAACGCCAATAGAATTCGTTCGAAATCTGAGAGATTAGTTTTTGGAAAATTAGATATCCAAAGAGAGGGAGATAAAGTTAGTAGAACGATTCTTGTATGAGGCACCTCTTCAGTGGTTAAGGGCGTTCAGGTATACGTTCATAGACGTTGAGGGCTTTACAGAAGCTGTAATAAAACGAATCTGGTCCATTTAAGAACAGCAAAATCTCAGAGCGGAGGTTTATTCGAAAAGTACTCGAGTTCACAGATCACAAAGTATGCTGACTTTTTCACCCCTCAATTGGCAAAATGACGATTTCTACAACCTCCTTCATCTTACTGAGAGCTTATAGAAGCAATTTCCAGACATCTACCTGCAGACGTGAGGAGGTCATCATTTCATCGGGAGTAAATGACTCATCTAAGATGGATGAACTTCTACATAGACTAGATTATACCAGTGCATTGACCAACCCAGCAATAAGAAATGTGAGGCAAGAAAATAGAGATGTCTACACTATTGTTATCGACCAGACTCAGCACATCGAAAATTATTAAAAGGAGAATTCAGAATTATTAGAAATAATTATTTTCAAGTTCGAAAATATGAACCGAGTTATACATGGTTTCAGGAGGGATGACATTATCAGCTGCAGAATTACAGGAATGGGGAAATGAATCGAAGATCCGATTACCATCATAACGATAGTTATCGAGGCAATAATTATAATAACCGTGAAAATAAAAATAATCAAGTTTATAATAGGTATAAGAATTAAAACGATGAAGTGTTCACTAGGGAGCAGTATAATGACAGAAACAGAGAAAATCAAGAGTATTCGAAGAATATGAGACAAAAACATAGCACAGTCGATAGTAGGAATGACAGGAATATTAATCCGAAACTGAGTGCTAGTCAGCAGGGGAAAATTTAGAGGTGGCCCCTGTACAAAAAAACCCGATGTGAAATGCAGCTAGAAGTGTCTAAATCGTTACCATCGCATACAATGACCATACATAAAATTTACCAGGTGACTGACGAAGGTTTTCTTTATGAGGAAGAAAAGGAAGGAATGAAAGAAAGAAAGAACAGCGGAATTGCCTAATATCCATATTCAAGTGGAAAAGGAATGTTGTAAATCATTTATGGATACAGGAGTTGTTATTACAATCCTTTCAGAAGAAAGTTATTAGAGATTACTTAAGAGGAACTGTATGGCAATTTTGCTAGCGTCGACAGTTTATGTACGAGGAATTCTCCAGGATAAGCCGGTCAAATATAAAATTCATGTTTTGCTTTGCTTTATAATTAACAATCGAGCCTATGAACACGCCTTCATTGTGGTGCACAAGATAAACTTTGATGTCATTTTGGGAATAGATTTCATATCCAATAAAAATAGAATTAGATTTAACGAAGAAAATATGGAAATAGAAGCTTCAGAAAAACAGGATATTGAGAGCAATCAAGATAAAGATTTTATGGAAGAAATTTTCGAAAATGTCATTAATGAAATCGAAGAAAAAGGTGAGCATCATGCACTTAAAGCCGAGGGATTTGAGGAAATTCAAAAGGAATTTGAAAACTTGATTTGTGAATTCAAGGACATTTTCGACGAGAAGCCGGGTTTAATTAAGGATTTTCGATTCCGAATTAAATTGACAGACGAAACCACTTACCAAAAGAATATGTATCCTATACCAGAGAAGTATTATGTAGAAGTACGAGGGATAAACAAGAAAATGGAACAGGACGGCATAATTAGAAAGCAAGCATCTCCCTACGTCAAATCCATAACTGTCGTTAGGAAAAGCAATGGATAGTTACGTGTCTGCCTAGACGTACGCAATATCAACTACAAAAACCTGAATGAAATTGATAGACTACCTAAGATTTTGACCATTTATGAAAATTTAAAGGAAAGACCTGCTTCATTCTATCAGATAGAGCTCACTGAAGACAGTAAACTGTATACAGGATCCCTGTTTGATCACACTACTTATATATTCAACCGCGTAGCTATTGGCGGAAAGAATAGCGGTCCAGCTTTGACCAGAGCCGTTGACAACAAGCTTAGTGATGAAGTAAAGCAGAACGTTTTATGTTATATCGATGATCAGATTATATCGCCTGCAACAGTGGAAGGACACGTAATTCACCTAAGAAAGTTCTCATTGAACTTATGAGATGCTAATATAAAAGTGAATTTTGATGAATGTCACTTCATGCATGATAGGATAAACATTTTAGGCCACACAATTCATCACAATGATTAACATCCCCATCTTAAAAAAGATAAAGGCTGTAGTAAAGATTTCCACACCTAATAAAGTGAAGCAAGTTCGAGAATTTGCAGGAATGTGTCAATTCCTAGGCAAGCATTGTCCTAAGATACTCCGTAAGTATGACTCTGTTATATGAACATTTAAAAAGGAATAATAGATGGAGTTAGAATAGCGCCACAGAAGAGGCCTTCGAAAAAGCAAAATAAATGCTTAGACATAATGTGAATTTGATCGTATCTTCTATATTGAATCTGACGCATCTTCAATTGGAATTAGCGCTGTATTATGTCAGATGAACGAAGAAGGGAATAAGCATCATATCGCTTTTTGTGGTAGAAAAATGAAGAAACACGAAAATAATTATTTCACTACTGAACTTGAGGCTTTGGCATTTGTAACGGCGTTAGAGCAATGGAAAAAGAATTTTATCGGACATCGGATTATAATTGTAACAGACCACAAAGCACCACAGTTCATGTTAATGTCAGATTTGTGTAGCGATCGACATACGAGACGGGCTCTTTTTCCGCAGCAATTTAATGCTACGCTTTTTCTCCAGCCAGGGAGGGGCAATTTGTTAGTAAATGCACTATCCAGAAACCCTATTGAAAATATCCTAATCAATATGGTACAATTGGAGCAGAAAACCAGGAAACCCTGAAAAAGCTAAATATGATAGCTGTGTCATAGAAGAGACACACTTCAATAAGATAAATGTATCGATTTTGAGGGGTTACATGGATAACACAGACCCTGACTACTAGGAAGTGCGGAAACGTTCCGTGCGCTATGTTCCTAGTGGTGATGTCGTTTGTAAGTACACCGATGCGTAAAAGACGAATGTAAGAATTGAAGCCCCACCCCACCTTGATAAACCGACTTGTATGGATAACACATCGCAGTGTAGGCCAAAGTGGTCTCGATAAGACCATGAACAAACTTCAGGAAATGCTTCATTGGAAGAACATGCGAACTTCAGTCGCTGATATTGTAAGGCCCCTTGAAGAATGTCAGAGGGGAAATTTTCCATCTGGGTTGATGAAGGAAAAGCCTAAACCCATCATCCCTTCTAAACCGAAAGAACTCTTCGCTTGTGATATATTTGATCCGTGCCCAAAGGGTTATAAGGGAAAACAATACTTGTTAATTACAGGCGATGGTTATACAAAGTATGTTACACTGACCCTAAGCAGAAAGCTAACACGAAGCAAGTATTAAGCAGACTTGAGAAACCAGCAATTCCCAAGGCAGGAAACACAGAATTTCTTTTATCGGACCATGGAACCCAATTTACGTCTACTGAACTCCAAGAAGCGATAGAGAGACTGGGTATTAAGTATTTTTCTCCGATGTGAGATACCCTGAATCAAATCCGTCAGAAAGAATTATGTCAGAGATAGGAAAATTTTGTCGAATATATTGTCCGGAAGATCATCAGAAGTGGGTAAGTATGTGCCATTAATCGAAGATTGTTTGAATTCTACAATCCACGAGAGTTCGTCAGATATTCCGATGATATATCACCTTGATGAGAAACCTGAGGGACCCTGGAATAATATTTTTGAACTTATTCCTAATCATAATGAACCTTCAAGGCAGGAGAGAATTGAAGCTGCCCAAGAGAGCCAGAAGAAAGCAGCAGATAGATGCTTGAAATGAATGCAATGAAAGTACTTCAGTGCACTATAACAATAGGGATAGCTCGCTTAGATACAAAAAAAAACAGTGAATGCTGACGTTCCTAAGAAAATATACTAAGTTCTTGTTTATATATAGGCCCTTACAAAGTAGGCACTGTACATGGCAATAACTGCTACAAAATTGTCAACATATACGATAATCAAATAGTGGGGACATCTGATGCTAAGAATTTGAAGCGGTATTATAAGAAAGTAGTCTGTAATATGAGCAAAATCCTGTGTCAGAATATTTTATAAGAGCCAGGATATAATAGAAGCATTGGTGAAATTTTAATTACGATGTTAGGTAGGAAAATGTCCCCGTCTTTTGAGATCTCTATATTGTGATTTCAAGATTTTATTGGGAGCTGGAAGTTGACCGAGAACCCACTTTGACACTAGTCAGTGAAGGAAGTCATGTGAGAGAGCGGCGAGGCGAAGCTATCTGCAGAGCCAAGGGAGTGAGTGTGAGCTGTTTGACAAAGAGATTTCTCACAGTGGAACGGGGAGATGTTTGTCTCGCTCCAAGCCTCGCGCCGGTGTCAATCACTAACAAACTCGCCTTACGACACACGCCAAAAAGAAGTTAGTGGTAGAGAGTAACCACGTGACTTAATGTGGCTAATCAGAGAAAGGACATCTCAGGATGTAATATGTTTTAGTAATGTAATTACATCTAGGATGAAGAGTAAGAACTGTCTTACGCCAGAAAATGCAGTATTTAAATTGAAATACTTCCGCATTTTGATGTTGATAATTGGATACGCAGTACAAAGAGAGTAATTACTTCTCGCGGATTGCAAAAGGATGTTACGTTGTAACTGAGGAGAGATAAGTGCGAGTAGATTGGTGGAAAAACGTATTGGTTCGCGTCCAGAGTGGGGTCTTCGGAACTCAGTAATTTTAACGGAAAACACGACTGTAGATTCGGTCAAATATTGGAACAGAACGGACTTGAATTCTATTTAATATAGAGCGAAGTTATATTATGGTTATATGTGCACTTGAAAGATAAATAAATATTGAGATTGTTAATATAAATCTACATTTTGTGGTGAAGTTTAAGACTTTCAAAGTGAACAAAAGTAGTGAAATTCAGGCAAGGCATTAATATAATGTTATCCTATTTGCATTTTTCTTCGCAGAAGAAATTACGAAGGTTAATCGAAAACAGAGTCAAACATTCTAGATTTTGTTATAACTACATCATTTGGCAACGTACTGTGCCCGTTTCTCCAAAGGGACAGGCGATCACCCGGCCAACATCCCGGCCCCATCAGAAGAAACGGCCAAGGGAGTGGGTGAAAAAGATTAGGGCGTGAATCTTGGTTCATACAGACAAGAATAAAAGAAATGCTCCAGCGAGCCAGAGACAAAGGGTCTCGGGTCGTTTACGGGTTGGGATGGCAAATGAACAGAACCAGGATTCAAAAGCAAACTCCCTAACTTGAATTAACAAACAGAGAAGAAAAGAAAAGCCCTCGTAAAATCACATCTGCTCCTTTATTGGCCAAAGGATAAATAAATATGCAACCTGCCTACCACGCACGAGTATAGAGTTAGGGTGGGACAAAGTCCGAAAATAAAAAAATAAAGTTCATAGTCCCTAAACAAACAAAAAATTATACTTAATCTAACTCGTGGGTGTCCTCTCTTAAAAGTTCCGACAAGGAGATCGCCTTTCAAAAACTAAATTAACCCTTAATTTATCGGTGCACACGCATGTAAACATCACTGGCCACTTATCACAAAGTTCACCTGCGGCAAAAACTCGAAGAAAATATCGAATATCTGTGTATATCACAACTGTCTACCCTTATACAGCAATGGACGGATCCCCTATATCGAACTGCAAATTAATAACTAAAGAGCATCATATCACATCAAATAACACTCAAACATCAACTCAGCTTCACATAATATGGCATTTCAACCATTAATTATAACTTATCATAAATTATTAACACACCCAGATTGTGCTCACATATTTACACTACTAATTCTTATTATTATTACTGATTTATATTCGCCGTTCCAAATACCTTGATCCACACTGTCATATTTGTTATTGTAATTAAATTATAGCATTGTCTAACGTTTAGGAAAGGTTAAGAACCTCGTAATATGGCACCCTAGTGTATTTCATTCTCACAACGAACATTTAATCGCAACCCTTCCGTCGAACACTCTGTGTGAGGATCCGAACAATCTGACTGTAGAGCGCACTATCAATTACACCCCTGCGCTATTCAATATACAACACATCGATAAACGTAATACGTTCGTCAAGAGTAAAGGACCCTGTCCTCACTAATTCAATTCAACGGTCATACGTCGCCCCGTGAATAACCTCGTCACATATGACGGAATAATACCATATTTAATTATCACATTAACTTTACACAACATCATTACAAAAATCATGCATTATTAGCATGTCTCAAGAACCCACACTTAACAGAGCGTATCAACTTTATTGGGACCACGAGGTCGTATGATAATATGGCATCCTATCCAAGGAACCTTACTCGACAATCTCCAACCACATTCATTTTGCTATCCTTTTGCTATTAAAATCTATGCAATCCGTGACAAACCTTTCTGAATTAAATTCATATAATGACCTCGGAAATCGAAATGCTAGAATCTCCCAGCAAAATGGGCATCTCATATTATCGTTACCCAATTTCAACTTATTATTATTATTGGGTCTCAGAGAATAAATGTATGTCTTACTCCTACCATTGATACTGTTAACTTATGTAAGTCAAAACGACCCGAAAAGAAAAGGGAAAAAAATATCTGTACAACCCTATGAGAAAATGATGCTCTTGTTCAATCTGGAATAAATGATTATGAATGGCGTTAAGTTACACGATCTCAGGTCATATCACGGCATGGCTATCCGAGGTAGAAGTTCTCTTCTTCCTGATGAACAAGGATGGAAATGAAACGTCTTACTTTAGATCCAGCGTCCTCGGAAACCCTTGGCGTCGGCGTCGTCTGCGGCATTTGGGCGGCGTCGTTCCTCCAGCGTCTCCGCGATGTAGTCTCCCAGCGTACTGGTAGAGGTATTCGCCCCCGGTTCCTCTCGATCTCCTGGCGACGCCCATGTCCCCCCACTGGTTGCCCCCGGTCACCGTCAGCGACGGCATCTCCTGACGCCCCAACCATGGTCCACTCGTCCATCTCGTCGCGACCGTTCACCCCATTATTGCCCCTTTAGAGGTTCAGTGCAGCATAATTTGCGTATTTATATGCATGTTGATTCCCAGAATATTTGAGTCCATGGTAATAAGGTTCATGCTGCCGTGTAGCAATATTACATTTCACTATATCAGAGCACTTTCACGCCCACGCACTATAGCGTCTAGTTCCTGGTTCACTTGAATTATATGTACTCACTTTCCTCAACCAGTGACACACTTCCTTCCACGAGAAGCTATTTCGACCTGGCCTTGACCGACATATCAAGTTGCCTGCGGCCTGCAGTCCTTCAACACAAGCTTAAAGTAGATGTAGCCTTCCGTCACAATCTCACTGCGTCTCTTAAAATGCCAGCACTGCTATGCTATTTTCGAATGAATGTCTGTTACAATATAGGGCCTCGCGATAATGCTTCGCCTCGACTATCGTTATTATTATTCTTTCCCCGATACTCGTAATGTTAAACACCTCCTGGTATTCACCTTTGATTAACATAAATTGTCGGCATGATAATTCAGTTTTTCATTACGGCCTACACTCGGACGTTCAAAGGCGCACAATTTTGTCTTGCTATTGCCACAGTACATGCCTTCAACACCTTACTATCCGCTAACCTAACCGGACCACGTGCATTAATCTTCGTAATAAAAAATGGTAAAGTACTTTATAATATTCCACGCGTCTTCACATGTCAATAGCAGCATATGCATGAATTTAACGGACCTTCGTTTATCAGTTCTGATTATTTCTTCACATACTAGCGAGTCCGATATCGTCTTGAAATTCGCGATTATCGTTCTAGTGACTCCTTACTGAACACTGTTCGACAAACAAACTGACACACTTCACTGTAAACAACTCACTGGCACTACACGCACGCTAGCCTCATGGCCTGCTGATCACTCCTCGTATCAAATGGCCACGAGCACTGACCACTCACGTAAACCGTTCAAGTTCCCGATGCAAATTTCAGTCCACGTGACATAGGCTACTCGTCCGTGCCACGCTGGGTAACATACTCGTCCATGACCCGCTGACTAACTGAACATTCCGGAACTGTGTCCTCCTCTCGAGAAAAAAAAGTGGAAGGGGTTGGAATCTTCTGGAGCATTCCCCTACTCCAGGGGTTGCCTCCCCGCGTCATGCCATGACGTCATGCTGACCCTCCGGTCTCCTCTCGATCTCCTATCATCCGGGGCCGGTAATTGACCCTGACTGGATCGGCCACAGTACAAACGTATCAAAAGTATCAGCCAACAAGCTTGAACATCGTTATAAATCTACAAATATTATTGTCCCTGTAGAAAAGTTATTGCACTTGAAACTTCATATTGAAATTTATTTCAACCATGTCAAATTATTCGAAGTTGAGAGGAAAGATTTTCAATTCCATCAACGAAGTTATGATGCAAGAATTAATATGCTAAAGGAACATGCCTTATAAATTAAAGAGAATGCTTCGAGTAACCTACAACATTACTTAAAATCATGGAGAGACTGAAGCGAAACCACGCATACATTTTAGTGAAATTTAAAGAAGCAAGAAGGGAAGTTTGAGATCTACACTGTCAAGGATGGTGATATGAAGGAAATCAGTATTCCAGTACGAGAGCAGATCCAGTTCGAAACCAGAGCCAGAATGTTGTTCGATACCCGAGGAGGCAGTTCGATTGGCAGAACGAGAATCGAAAGAGGAAACTCATCTTGGAGGAGAACACTCTACATCATGGTATATATACTGTAGTTGTTTGAGTCATCAGTTTTTCGTCAGGTTTGATGCAACCCTCCATGCTTCCCTGTCCTCAGCTAATCTTTTCATCTTTCATCCGAGGCAATCTGTTTAACATATTCTATCCTTGGTCTACCCTAGTGTATTCATCCTCGTCACTTCCTTCTATAACTAAGTTTGCAATTCCTGGGTGTCTTAGTAAGTGTCCTACTATCCTATCTCTTCTTTTCATTAGCAGTTGCCAGAAACATCTCTCCTCTCCCACTCGTCTTAAAACCTCTTCATTCGTAACCTTATCTACCCATCTGATCAATATCATTCTCCTGTAACACCACATTTCAAACGCTTCAATTCCCTTTTTCAATGCTGCACCAATAGTCCATGTTTCACTTACATAGAGCGCCACACTCCAGAAGAAGTCTTTCAAAAATGACTTCCTAATACCTAAATCTATATCCGATGTCAACAGATTCCTTTTCTGTAGAAATGCTTGCCTTGCCTGTGCTAACCTTTTTTTAAATCCTGTTTGCTTCGTCCATCACTGGTTATTTTGCTTCCCAGATAATAGAAGTCACCTACTATTTTTTAGCTGTTCACCTGCCAATTCGACATCCATAGGGGTTTCCGATTTCATTCGATTGCATTCTAATATTCTTGTATATATACAGTACTACCGCCATCTATACTCGACAAACGTAGAAGAAAACTTCATTATATTATGTAGTTTTGGAAGTTTGAAAATATTTAGTGGTAAACCATTTTACCAAATTTATTAATTGTATTCGTTATTAGGATTATAATTGAAGCCTCCTTGGCTTTGGCGGCAGCACGCCGGCCTCTCACCGCTGGGTCCGTGGTTCAAATCCCGGTCACTCCATGTGAGGTCTGTGCTGGACAAAACGGAGGCAGACAGGGTTTTCTCCCGGTACTCCGGTTTTCCCTGTCAAAATTTCATTCCAGCAACACTCTCCACTATCATTTCATTTCATCTGTCATTCATTTAATCATTGCCCCAGAGGAGTGCGTCAGGCCTCGGCAGCCGGCACATTTCATATCCTCGCCGCTAGTTGGGGACTTCATTCATTCCATTCCTGACCCGGTCGGAGACTGGAAGCAGGCTGTGGATTTTCATTTTCATTAGGATTATAATTATAAAAACTGTAAATATGTGAATAACGTAAATATTGAACGTTAGTTTTAGTAAACAGCTGAGCGGAGAATGCCATAAATATGTAGGATAACATTGATGTGGGAATATTTATTTATCGGAGTATACGGTATAGAGTAAAATATAATATTGAAATAGACCGTGTTGTTTGGTCTATTTTTATATATTTTAGGGATTTCTTTGTAATTCCGACATAGCGGATACTTCTAATGTTGTTGTTTTTTTTATTGCAAGAGGCAATGTTTAAGAGTAACAAGTATCATTGACGAGTGTCGAGAATTCAGTTTTGTTTTTCATTGATAGCTCCAACATGATGGCTGCTATATTTCGGCATACCAGCATTTATTAAAAATCGTTAATTTATTTTCAGGAGTGTTTGTCTATATTTAGATTGTATTCGTCTTAGAATAAATAAATTCATTTACGTATTCGTTTTGATAGTAAGGATTCGTCGTGATTTATACTGGTAACAGCAAGATTGTGTTAAGGAGAACGGTGTCAGGATTTTCCTAACCCTATTCAATCACATTGCGCCCAGACAACCGTAAGTTTCTCACTCCCGCTAAGTAGTCGATAAGACAGTTAGAATTAGGGTGTTCCCAACATGTAGTACTTGTCGGTAGAATTTGCAGGTTTTTCTAGCCGGGGACCTTGAACATTCTACGATCAAACTGTTCTTCCGATTGCGACGGATGAATTTTCATTATAACAACGGGTACAGTGTGTAGTACAAGACTGTGGTTTTATGTCACTATTGTTCAACATGTGTGTCTGCAAATAACCTTTGCAAGTAAAGTTTGCTCCGCATAAATCACCGGAATGTGCCATTGTACCACAATGGATCGTCATGTGTGTTTTTACAATGTTTTTAAAAAAGTTTGAGAAATGCGGCTTTATACTGTACCCTTGTAGAAGAAGCGTATCGAGACTCAATTTCGGGTAATGTTTCGGTCCATGATAGCCGTGCAGTTACATTTTGCTTCTCAAGATTACAAGGATACATAGGGCAAATACAATAATTAAAGAAAGGAGGTAACCCAGTATACTAACTAACAAGTTTAATAACCAAAGCAAATAACGATCAACAAAAACAACATCTCGAATTTACTCCCACGTTTCTAAATGGATCACAACGGCAAATCCTAAGTTGTGTCGGCATCAATCAAGTGGCATTCAAATATCCACAGTTAAACATTTAAAATAAATATCTCAGGAGAGATTATTAATAAAAAGACGTTTGAAACACTACGTCCACTTCAAATCTATACTTGTGCACGCGTGACGATGTTTTGACTAAATGAAGGAAATAAATACGATTACGAGATTCGTTACCATATGGTTTCCCGTCAAGCAACGAATCCGCAATTCGGCGTAAATTAGATTAGCTTAGGGAACACACACCAAGACACTTAATAGTTATCTGACACCCGCTACCCTAATATTATACAAATAGATCTCCGCACGAGATCTTGACAACGTGCCAAAACACGTCTAATTGCCCAGCGGGTGTTGGTAAAATCAACACAAGCGTACGTGACTACAACAAAATACACGAGGACATGACCGTCATTCTAATAATTACAATGACCACAACAATCCAAATGGATTAAAAAAAACAAGAACAACACTATGCCCAATGGCATTTAATTATAACACAAATAAATATCAATTCAACTTAATGCATGAAAATTATGGTCTGAGTATGGCGAGCTACCCTTTAAATCAAGATATAGAATACAGGCTCATCTCACTTAAAGAGAAGAGGACACGGTAACCCGGCCTCAAACCTAATTAGTGTTATCCTAAATCCGTCACATATGAAGCCATTATGTCATTCACCCAGTGCGTCGCATAATAATATCGGGAGCTTGCTCACAGCAGCTCTCGAACCTAGAAGTACCTTGTATTTCCTGAAAACATGTGTGTATAAAATGCCTATTTTGTCCCAATAATTCTCTCAGGAATTATAAGACACGACATCTCAGCCAGTAGCCTCCTCGGAGTTCATACTGCCGTTAATTATATTTTGCTGCAGACAGGAATCGTGGGCTGATTACCACGATGCTCCCCGCGCATGTAGACACACATCATCACACTTCACCAAATAACGCACACCTGGGTAATGACTTCACATCACTCTCTCCACCTGAAATACGTCCAGATTTTGGATTCCACGGAAAGACTTAAATTGCTTTACCAAAGATCATAAAATCATTTCTTCCTTAGTTTTACAGATTACAAATAGAACTATGGTTCCTTGCAAATAAAATTTCTCTAGGCAATTCACAATAAAAACGCCTGTTTATCAATCACAAGGTTAAAATGTTACCCCCCCCCAAATTCTAAGTTTACCATTAAGTTTTATTCTATAAAAGCGCCATTTATCGCTCAAACCATAAAATTCCGCTCAAGCGATATGAACAATACACTGTACACGCATTGTACATTTACAAGTTACATTACATTCAATTAAATCAGAACAAAAAAAATAGTCACGCACGACATTATAATCGAGTGTCGGTAACCGAATAAAAATCAAACTACAATAAAAAAAATACAAGAAAATTATTTACATTTCTCCAGCTTATCTAACTACGATTAAAATTGAATAATCAATATGTGGTACTTATTCCTCCGCCAAAACATCTCAGCTCACGTCGCCAGTCATAACCCAGCAGTTATTTAGCCGGACTTGGACATAGTCGCTGGTGTGTCCATGTTCATCCTTCCAACTGTTGGCCTCGTTCCAGACATCTTGGTCTTCTTAGGATAGAAATGTTCAGTTATTTCACAGTACTACAATTATTACTAAAATTGCTAATTGAGCTGAGAATATCCACTCAAAGTCCTGAACAATTTATTCGAAGAAAAACTTTTCCTAAATATTTGTAAGCCTGATGCTTCTACCATTCACACGCAAATTATACACATTTAAATACTTGAAGAACTCGTCAGAGGTTAGAAGTTAATAATTCGTCAACACAAGTGTCGCCCACGACACATCGAAATAAAGTCAAGTGTCCCTCACGACACCTCAGATAAAGTCCACACAAGTGTCGCCACGACACATCGAAATAAAGTCAGTTCAACCACCAGCTTGGCTACATTTATAGAGAACACAGCAAATTGACAGTAGTGGGGACAATTTTAAAAAATAATTCGGAGTTTTTAAGTTACGGACTTGCGACTAATTTCATTGAGCTTCTCTTATTGCGCAGGTTAAGAATCTGATCGGCGGAGACACAAATGATCATGGGTTTTATTAATATTCAATTTTGCGCCAAATCAAAGGTACGCCAGTTTTTCGCGGGCCTTGAGCGTGCCTAGCTTCATTCGTTGGTTCAAATTCATCTCGGAGAGTTTGACCTGGAGACTCCTCCCCAATTTATGACGTACAAGCATCTTCTTCCTGTCAAATCCTGGTCCCCCTACTCTTGCCCGCGTAAATCGGTATCAACCGTCTCATGGCCTACTAACTGAAGCCACGCATATTGGACGTTGACCTCTTCAGTTCCCGGAATTATGGCACACTTTTCCTTGTCTCAAAAGCTTGGTTTAAATATACTTGCCTTGTCGTCCAACTCCCAATAGTTGCAACATTTTTCCTCAACACGAATCCACTGCTGCGTGTACGAACACCCTCTTTCAAATATAATAAAATATGAATCATTATTATATCAGATGATATCATAAGGGTTCAATACCAATATGGATCGTTTTGCGTGTTTTGAAACTACCTTTTCGAAAGTAGTTGGATCCACGCGTATTTCATGAGTATGGCTTTAGACCTCTATGTATAATCAGGGGTTTCTATAGGGAACCTTTGCTAGAGAACTGTGCTCCTAACGTGGCACAAGAATACGGCTTCCTACCAGTATGAATCATCATGTGCTACTTCAAATGACCTGTCAAAGAAAACGTTGCTTCACAAGTAGGTTAGGGATGTGGCTTGAGACCAATATGGATATGCATGTGTGTTTGAAAATTGCCTTCTACAGGTAAGTTTCTCGCATTTATCAATTGAATGTGGGGTAAGGCATCTATCATCTAACTTGTGTCTTTTCAAACTGCCTTGTAGAATGAAGTTTTCTCATGATGTACCACAAGTATATGGCTTTAGATTGCTATGAATCATCGTGTGTCCCTATCTCAGTAACATTTACTTAGCATGTACCTTAGGAATTCGGCTATTGACCATTATGAATTACCATCTGTAGTAGAATGCTTCCGCGCGTTAAGTTTTCGTTACATGTACTATAGGTATTTGGCAATGGACCACGATGCTTTAACACTTGTTTGTTCATACCCCCTTTCCCACTAATGTTCACTCCGCTGTACCACACCGATATGGATCAAGACCACTATGAATTAACATGAGATATTTAAACAGCTTCCGTGCGTCAAGTATGCTCCGTATGTACCATAGGAAAGTGGATTTGGACCACATTTGATCAAGATATGTGTTCTATGAAACTGCATCCATGCGTAAGACTTGTTCCGTATATACGACAGGAATGTGGCATAAGTCCACTGTGGATTAATATCCACATTTTGAAATTGTCCCTTTCAGAGAATATTGCCCCGCATACATCACATGAATGTGTCTCTGGTCTACTGTGGATTAACACGTGTGTTTTGATTTATTTTTTTTGTGATGTTTCCTCCTTATGCATTGCATGAGTTTTATTTGAGGCCACCGTGGATTAAGAAGTGCGCTTACAAATAAGATTTTAGAGCAAAGGCAGGACTGTGGCTTTAGTCCACTGTGGATAAACAAGTTCCTCGTCAAGGTGCTTTTTTCAGTGAACTTCTTTTTGCATGTATGACATGAATGTAGTTATAGAGCACTGTGGATTATCATGTGTGTTTTCAAACACCCTTCCCGAATAAAGTTGGCTCCGCATGTTCAGCAGGAATATGGCTTCATACCACTATGGACTAAGATGTGCTTTTTTAAGCTTCCTTTCAAAGCGAATTTTGCCCCGCAAGTATCACATGAATGTTGCCTTAATCCACCGTGGATTAACATGTGCAATTTCAAAGGCCCTTTTTCTGTAAAGTTGGCTCCGCACGTACCACATGAATGTGGCTTAGATCACTATGGAGTAACATATGCCTCTTCAAACTGTTTTTTAATGTGAACTTCACTCCGCATGTTTTCCATGTATGTTGTTTTGTACCACTGTGGATAAACATGTGTGTTTTCAAATTCCCTTTTCCTGAGAACTGGCTTCCGCATGTATCACAGGAATATGGCCTTAGTCCACTGTGTATTATCAGGTGCCGCTTCAAGCTGCCGTTTTCAGTGAACTTTGTTCCGCACGTATCACATAAATGTTGTTTAAGTCCACTGTGGATTAACGTGAGCGATTTCAAATGCTCTTTTCGAGAAAAGCTGGACCCGCATGTATCACATGAATGTGGCTTCAAACCAGTATGGATTAACATGTGCGTTTTCAAATTTCCTTTTAGTGTGAAGTTGGCTCCGCATGTAACACAGGAATGTGGCCTTAGACCAGTATGAATCATCATATGTTTATTAAAGTCGTTTTTTCTTTTAAAGTGTGCTCCGCAAGTTATGCATATATTTGGCATTTTCCCGCTATGAGATGCCATTAGTTTCTTCATCTTATCATTTTGTTTAGGTTTATCTCTTGTTAAGATGTTCACCGATCTGTGGAAGATAGGTTGTTTATGTGGGTAATTTCTAATGCTAGCACTTATTATTCTGAACCAAGTGTTAGTTATTGAGGTTTTGAGGGGTGGAAATACGGTGAACTACGAGGTCATCTGCATCTCTTAAGACAGATTGAAGATACAAATTAAAATGAAATTAAGAATGAAATTGAGGGCACTTAAATATTAATGGCATGAATATTAATAAAATAACATTTAAATAAAAACAAGTAGTTCCGTGAAGAACTATACAGCCTATTTTCATATATCCTACTCTATCAACATACAAAATTTCAGTTTGATTGTTGTAATAGATTCGTAGATATTGAGAACCGACTAAATATTACGGATGGTCGTCATGTTGGATTTTTATATATGTAGGTCTTAGAGTTAAGTACTGTTACAAAAGGATTGTTGTGTACGTGTAGTATTCAAACTTCAATCGCATGATTAGGACTCAAGAAGTAAAAACGAGATTTTAAAATTTTGCACCGTTGCCAACCTGTGGTTATGGAAACAATTGAAAAAAAAATAGTTGCCAGTGGATTAACATTTGTATAAGGATTTACTGTACCAAGTGTCACTGCACTCGGGTGGTTAAATTGCGAGAAACGACCATGTGAATATTTATAATTTGAGTTGCCGCCATGATGGATTTGTGATCACCAGGTTATTGAAAGTCCTATAGGTGTATTTATGTACATAGCCCCTACGAACATTAAAAAATTCAGTTTGATTGCTGTAATAGATTCGTAGATATTGAGATCCATCAAAATAATTCGGATGGTCGCCATGTTGGATGGTTATATGTATAGGCCATAGAATCATGTACCATTGACGGAAAAATATTGCGTAGGTTCATTATCCTTTCTTTCACTTCGGTCGCATGATTACGACACGAGAAAAAAAAACTTAATTTTAAAATTCGCACTGCCACCATCCTGAGGTTATGTAAACAATTGAACTAAATTAGGTACCAGTGTATTACAATGTGTATAATTATTTCCTGTGCCAAGTTTCATTGGGTTTGGATCATTAAATCGCGAGATAGGTCTATTTAAAATGTTGAACTTCGCTTGGCCGCCATATTCGTTTTGTAAGTACCCGGATTTTGAGAGTCTTATAGATGAACTTTCAGTAGTGCCCTTTATCTCCGTACAAAATTTCAGGGTGATACGGCTAATAGTTTCAGAGATATAGAATGCCGGTAAAATATTTCGCAGAGCCGCCATTATGAGGTTATTTAAACAATTGAACGAAGTTAGATGTCGGTGCATTACAATGTCTATAAACATATATTGTACCATGTTTCATTGCGTTTGGTTGGTTAAATCGCGAGAAACGTCAATTTAAAGTCGCAACTTCGCTCGGCCGCTATGTTGGTTTTGTAGATACCAGTTTCTCAAAAGTCGCATAGGTGAACTTTTAGTAGTTCCTTTTATCGCCGTAAAATATTCCAGGGTGATATCGGCAACAGTTTCGGAGATGTTGAATACTGGTGAAATATTTCGCACAGCCGCCATGTTGGATTGGTGAGACGTTACAAAATTTGAAGAGCACGGTCGGGGTCGTCCGGAATAGTGTTACGAATTTACTGAGTTTCATTGAAATCGCCCCAGCCCTTAAGAAGTTATAAGGGGGGGACACACACCATCACACACACACGCACACACAGACAGACAGACACACGGACAAAAGGTGATCTCTTAAGCCTATTTTTCATAAATGAAAATAGGCTAATAATAATTATAATAATGAACAAAAATGACGGAGAAACCAAAATTCCTAAAATAACAAGTCTTTGGGTATGTACAGTAAAAAATTTGGATCGCTTGCCCTAACCCTCTCTCACTTATAAAGCGAATGACGAGTTCAGCATCCACCACGTCATCGGCTAATATTAGTTTGAGTGTCATCAGCAAACAAAGATTCCTTCGTATGTCGGCAGGATCCTTACATTCGGTTAAAATGTGGGGCACTTGAATACGGCTGACACAGGTACAAAGGAAGCTTGTAGTTTACCGATACCTTAAATCGCTCGATCACGAGCCACGGGACCTTCCCTTAAGTGGAATCCGAATCGCTGGACATGGCATTTCACTTCGAAAATCTCATATGAATTGTCCGGGAATTGAACCTTGGTGAGAGGCAAACAGCTGGATCGCTCGGCGACCACACACCCTTCACAGGTAAGTGGGCACTTCCTTCCTCATTAGGTACGAGTGGGTGGAACTCGCATGACCTATCCTTAGCCTACTAAAAAGACGGACTCCCTCCGTGACCAGAAAGAGCTCCAACACACGCGAATACTTCCCCTTGATCGCTCTCAGTTTATTGGGCATTTGGTCAGCTATCCTCTGACTCGCCTAGAATGCCAGTACTTGTCGGCGTAACTGAGAGCAAATATCTACAGCGGGTACCTCCATTGGTTGAGGTGGTAGTGAGTGATACGGCATCCTTTGCAGCTTGGTCCTCTAACTCATTTCCCGCAATTCGCATGTAGCTTGGTAGCCACATAAAGGTGATTCGAGTGTCAGCGCAGAAAAACACGGCTTGAAGGTCATGGATTCGCTGCACAAGGGGGTGTTGTAGGAAACATGTAGAAAATCACTGCAACGAACTCAAAGAGTCGGTACACACGAGAAAGTGGATTCTTGAATCCTGTGTGCAAACTGCAGAGCTTCATAGATGGCAACGAGCTCCGCAGTAAACCCACTATAGCCTCCAGGCAAACAGATTTTGGAATTTGCACCATCAATAACGTAAGCACAACACAACTTCTCGTCCAGCTTGGAACCATCCGTGTAGATAATGGATGCGTCCGGAAATTGGTGAACTCAGCTATGGAACTGCCTCCGATAAACGAAGGCATCTTTGACCACCTTAGGACCTCGGTGTAGATCTACCCGAATTTTCAAAAACGGGACTTCCCTCGGAGGCACCTCACTAGGTGACCGGATGATATGGGGACCTACAGGCACTTCTAATTACGTGAGGAATCGAGTTTAGTTCCAACCGACCAGGTGGCGCAAGGTGGCATTGGGTAATGAAGAGAGCTTGATAGCTCGGGTGTTGCGGCATTTGACGCAAATTGGCAGAATATTCTAAAAGCATACGCTGGCGTCTATGACGGATAAGTGGAACACGCGATTCGGCGAGTAGGCTGGGAATCGGGCTGGACCGGACTGAACCGGTAGTCAACCTAACGCCAGTATGGCAGATACTGTCCAGCATTTTGAAGGATGCCGGCCTTGATGAACCGTAGTCTAGCCGGTACAGGAAGAGGGATTGGTAATATCGTAGCACACAGCACTGTCAGCACCCCTACGTAGTGCCACTAAGGAAGAGGATCATGTTCAGTTTCAGTTTCCTGATACACGTGGTTTTACGTTGTCGTATATGGTGCTGCTACGTTAATTCGCTGTCAAAATGGAGCCCCAGGAATCGGTGTCAACCACCGCCAACGCTGTAACAAGAGATGAAGGAGTATGTGCCGTCATGGACGACAAAAATTTCCCACGTTTTCATACTCTCCCGAATCAGATATCGGATACTAGCACGCATCCCTTTATAGGTACTAAGGTTGGCCGTGTTGTTTTGCCTCCAATTGCATTTGAAAGCACGTCGACGATGTTAAATGGCTGGTGTAATTATGGCTGTCCGATAACGGACATGATGCCAGCGCCAGTTGCCGAATTAGAAAGGTATTGTTTCCTCTACCACAGCAAAATTACCATTCGTTTTGTGAGTGGCATGATCACCAACACTCTCAAAGTTATCGTTGGCGAAACCGCACTTTCTGTGAATTTTGACCAATCAGCGCAACGGAGAAGCCATCGAATTGGTTCCTCGATGGCTCTCTGGTTCGGAAGAGTACTATAATCGGGAAATGGTCACTTTTACAGAGGTCGTCGTGCACACCCCCAATGAAGCAGGGGAAACAGCGCACGGCTGCACAAGGTGATGTTGACAATAGAAAAATTGCCATGTGCAATAGAGATGTGCGTAGGTTCCCCTGTGTTCGACAAACACAGGTCCAGTCGCCTGATCAATCTCTCAAAGTCTCTCCCTCTACCGGTAGAGGTAGCGGAGCCCCTGATTGTGTCGAGGGCATTAAAGAAGGGACTTCTCCAATTGCGCCGGTTCAGTTGGCTTAACCTGCGCCTTCTTTTCGGTGCCGAAGAAGTTTGTGAGACCTTCCTCGGGCTGACAGTTATTGCTGGTACAGCGAGGGGTGACTTAACAACTGCTGAAAATACGGACATCGATGGCACCACATTCGGAACTGGAGCGGCAGAGGTGATAGAGAGCGTCGCAAACGATACCCGAAACTTGTGGACATTCATAACATGGTAACTCTTGACATGAACGAGAATCAAAAGTCCTTATATTTTGAATCTTAGCGTCTTTACAGAACTCAGGGCACTGTTTCGATCGTGGAGAGTGGCTTCTTTGGCAGTTAGGACAAATCGGGAGAGATGTACATCTCTGACTCTCATGAGTCCCCTTGCCGCACACTCTACACATATCCTTGGCAAGGCACCTGGCAGAATCATGCATGAATTTATCGCATCGATAGCAGTGCATAGGTGGAGGGATGAACGGTCGAACATCGCAGTGACCTTCACATGCTAAGTTAAAACATCACCCTCAAAATTGAGAATACAAGTGCCAGTATCGACGCTGTCCTCTCCAATCTTTCGGGTAATGCGCCCAATCTTGCTGTCGCCTCTCTTTGTCAGATCCCGCAACAAATCCGCATCACTATCATGAGGTCACGATGGAAAATAACTTGACGGACCTCATTCAGCGTTTCATATATTGAGACCTGAACGGGAATTTCGCCGAATTACGTGCATTCCAACAATGCATGGGCATGCCTACGGTCAACGTTGTGCAGCAAGAGCTGCCCGATCCGGAGCCGGAAAATCCCGTTCAGATCTCCAAATTTCTCCTCGGCTTCCTCCGGAAAACATTATGGATACACCAGTTAAAAATCACTCCCGTCTGCCCGGCAGCTACCAGGTAGCGAGGTGACTTGTCAACGGGGAATCGTGCATTAAAAGTTTCATCCCAAGGTGAATTCCCAAGGTGTATACACCTTGATGTACACCTTGGGATTGATCCGACACTCAAGAGACGGCTTTTTAAGGGGACCACTGTCTGATGATTTTTAGACCGCTTGTGGGTCATCCTGTTATGATCCTACCCGAATGCCACCTACTCCGAAAGAGGGTCATCACTGTGGGCGGTACCCAGCCAAGGCAATACCTACTTGGCGATAGTAGGTATTGCCCGAGGTCCTAGTGCCTTAAACAGAACCATACCCCTTGGGATACACAGTGATTTATTCGGCGCAAGTATTCGGCCATGGAGGGATCTCCGTTGTGAGGCAGATACCACTGCAAGGTTACATGTCGCACCCACCTGTCGGGATGGGGCATACCGCCTAGCCTTTCTGGCCAGATGACTAAGCTGGTGGCCCTTCCCCAATCAGCATGCACGTTTATTTCGATGGGTCAAACCAAAATTGGAAGAGGATATCGAAATTGACCTTTGAAAAGGCCCCTCTATTTGTCACCTTTAATGACAGGCCGGGGGTACCGTGGATGAATTCTGGCCTCCACATCCACAGGGGGTCTTCCAAATCAAAGTCAGGCATGTCAGCCGGTTTCATCGACCCTATTAGTCGCCTCCTACGACAGGCAGAACATACCGTGGGTGCATTCTAACATGAGGGATGAGTATACAGTAATCTTGTGTATGTAACACATTCTATTAATATAAAATTTTATTACACCCTTATTCGAAGACGTAGAGTTAAAAGCCTCAATGTAATGCATCAGAGAAGATTTTAATCTCACGCAGTGTGCCTCAGGTTTAGACAATAACATCCATAACAATATGGGTACTGACCCTAAGATTTTCTCTTTGCGAAGTCACTTTTGGCATGTGTGGACATATTTTTTGCTAAATCCCTAATTTGAAGGAGATTGAACCATTATTAAAGATGTTGCGACGTCAAGAATCAAACTCATCGTCATGATATAATCATTGCTGCTACAATTTGTTACGAGAGAGAAGACTTGTTATTGTATATTTTTATTAAAAGCAAACCAGAGGCAGCGTATGACACGTCAATCCATTTGAAGTTTGTCGGCAAGGGGGGATTCTTGTTTTGAGTCGCGGAAAAAACTGTCTCTACAGAGCACGAGTGAGGAATAGCTCACACGTGCAGAGAAAGGCATTGAGGGGATGACGTGTGATCGGCTCACTGTCGAACGGCACGAAGCAGCTCGAGGCGAGAAATGGAAATTGAAATCACATGACTCGATTGACCAATTGGTTAATTACTTCAATGAGTCTTGTAATTAGTATAACAAGATGAATCTAAGAGAGAGAAACGAAGTTCGATGTAGACAATCATAACACATGTTTCTATGTTTTCAAAATTGAGAGTAGAGGTCCGAATTCTGCAGAAGGATATGTTTAATGAATTTGAGCGGGAATTCGAGCGTCAAATTTCTAGAGGACGCCATCAGTGGAAAATGGGGAGATTATTTCTTTCTGAAATGTCCAGAGAGACAGATGTATTGTGAGCTCACCAATTTTGAGTGCGCAAGAAATTGAATTTGACCGCTATAGCGAGTGTTATTCCGGCCAAGCATTACGAGAGAGGAGGAACGTTAGGGAGTGAATTGAATATTAGAGTAGTAATGTATTCAAAGTGATCGAGTTTATTGAAAATTATATCTACAATTCTTCCATATACAGGGTGTATTTGATATGATGGAAGTCCATTACACTGGTGATAGAAGAGACTATTCTAAGCAAATATGTTCATGAAATTTAGTCGTATCTTAATTAGTGTAGGTGGAGTTAAATCACAAAAATCGTCGGTCAATGTCTTGGAAAAGGCCTTAGGCTGCGTTCCCCTCAGCAGCACAGCTGACTTCTTCCCATCGCCCTCCCCTCCTACGCTGTGGAATGTTGACAAGAGTCTGAAGTCGAGTGACATACTCGCCTTGTCTGCCAATGGCACTGAAATACTCAAACCAAGCCTATGAACAGCTGATTCACACCTTCATGGGGAGTAGCTACATGACTAGTGATGGTGGATCTGTCTAGGATTTTGCCAGCCTCATGGACTATGCATAGAAAATAGAATTCCTAAAGATTTGGTAAATTAATTTAATGAACTGTTGGTCTATCTTTGTTTGAAGATAGTGCAACAACAGTAATAATACTAATAATAGGCTTTTAGACACAATAACTTCTTTTGTTTCTTTTTGGTGTGTCGAGATGCCTGACTTTTACGTACGTAGGATTTCTTGTATGTGCCATGAAATCCATGGACATGATCGTATTAGATCCCATTCATTTACTACATGACTGAACGTTGATCGCACCCTCGGGAAGGTTAGCACTCTACCACCAGAACTACACATGCTGAATCTTATTATTATTGTTATTAGATTCTAAGCTTCTAAGCTGGAAAGTCGAAATCGCTACCCAAGAACTTCCGAAAATATTTCTGCTGTTATACACTCCCAAACCGTGCGTCTAGAACATTGTCACTAGCATTGTGTGTGTTACGACATTGTGGCGAAGATGCAGTTTTTTAGAGTTAAAATATAATGATAATAATAACAAGCAAAGTTGAATAATGTTGTGTTCAAAAATCTCGTACCAATCGTTGTTTGTTTTAACCTCTTGTGACCAGATTAAAGCAATTTTCATATCAAGGATACATATGGCAGGGATGATTTTAACACGAACGAAAAATACATTCCTAAGAAGTGGCAGGTAGTCTACTAGAAATTTCATACCAATTCACGTTTAAGACATAATTCATGTCGAGATTAGGCAATGTGGTAACAAATATAGAATATTAATATTTTTATAGGCGATAGCTAAAGAGCTCTTTTGAATGAAATTGCAGACTGCAGTCTAATAATGGCTGAGGCACACCGCCATACACCATCTCTAGGGGATTTTCGAACGTTGACTACGTGCCAGTCCTAAACGAACCACAAACATTTTCCTCCTCCATCCAACGCTCTGAGAAGAACTGGGAGATCCTCACCATCAAATTAACAATATGTATGTACCATTGGAGGCGGTCATGAAGGGTGGACCAATGATATATAGAGAGTTACAGCTAACAGCTAACGTGTGTCATCAACGGTCGAACAAAGTCATATTGACAATCACAGGTAGGGCAATTTACAAGGTATTCTCAAAGAAACGAACCGGCTAACTTCCTCTGGTTTAGATTCTATGAACATACACCACAGATTTTAAAAACAGTTAAGTTTACGTCCCGTTTTAGAATGATGGATTTTGCTCCAATAAGTTATCATTAACGTTGTGTGTCTAACTCTCACAATTATGCCAGCCGAGTTAACTTTCATTACCAATAAATAACCTACACAGCATGTGGTGTGGACTTCACCTACAACAGGGCCCAGAGTCCCAGTAGAGTAAACCTCCATTACCAATATTAGCCTACTGTTACCTCCGACTTACGCAGGGAGCCAGTAGCGTGAACCTGCATTATCAATAAATTACCTACTCTTAGCACCAACTTCGCCTACAATAATACTCGGGGAGCCAGTAGAGTGAACCTGCATTATCAATAAATTACCTACTGTTAGCACCGACTTCGCCTACAATAATACTCAGGGAGCCAGTAGAGTGAACCTGCATTATCAATAAATTACCTAATGTTAGCACCAACTTCGCCTACAATAATACCCAGGGTGCCAGTAGAGTGAACCTGCATTATCAATAAATTACCTACTGCTAGCACCAACTTCGCCTACAATAATACCCAGGGTGCCAGTAGAGTGAACCTGCATTATCAATAAATTAGCTACAGTTAGCACCGACTTCGACTACAACAGGGCCCAGGGTGCCAGTAGAGTGAACCTGCATTGTCAATAAATTACCTACTGTTAGCACTGACTTCGCCTACAACAGGGTCCAGGGTGCCAGTAGAGTGAACCTGCATTATCGATAAAGTACCTACTGTTAGCACCGACTTCGCCTACAATACGGCCCAGGTTGCCAGTAGAGTGAACCTGCATTGTCAATAATTACCTACTCTTTGGACAGCAAGTGATGTAGACTTCACCTACAATAGGGTCCAGGATGCCAGTAAAGTGAACCTGCATTATCAATAAATTACCTACTTTTAGCACCGACTTCGGCTACAATAATACCCAGGGAACCAGCAGAGAGAACATGCAGCAATTGTTAGCCGCTAAAATAAGGAACACTGATTAATCAAAATGTTCAAATTATGATAAAATCATGCAGATTACCATAAGAACCAATGATCACCTGTATTTGGTTTTCCACTTTGATGACCTTGCTATCGTTTTCAAATAGACCACCAGACTCATCCAGCAGATTGCTATATGTAGTCCTAGAATCCTAGAAGGTATCATAAAAGTATGAACCAATGTAAAACATACAGACAGAATAACAGTACCGGTACCAAGCCTTCTCTTTGGTAGCAAGTACTAAGTTCCTTGTTATGCACATGTTATGTTACACAATATGCAAATAAAATACAACTTACAACATTAGGGGCTTCGTCAGTATCAGACAACCGTTCAGGCTCTCTCTTAATGATTAGTTGTTGCTCCATGATGTCCAGGAAACTTGAACACACAAAGTGCACTCGAGAATTATTAGAATTATTAGGAGCCGTACTTATACAAGTACGCCTAATAATTATCATATAAACACATCAAGTGAGATATTTTCAGACAACGACTGCAAGTTAGGCCACTGGTAAGTTAATGTGAATATATCCCTCCAAGTGCAAAGTGAGATGAAGAGGCTAACGGTAAAACTTATTCGACAATGACTCTCTGCTTTATACGATACAACTTAGGGCAGAATATCGAGCAAAATATTAGTGACTATAATTGCGATACAATAAGGAATTACTGGTGCCAGCTTGGGGAGTAGTGAAATGAAGCGTCTTATAATTGGATTCTCTGTTCCTAGGTAGGCTACACACAAAACTTAACACAATTTGTTGGTGCAGGCAGGATTGTCAGACGCTAAATTACATTACATGCCCATCCAAGTGGTAGTAAACTCAAGTTACTGCACGAGTAATAAGAAATAGGCAGTAACTGGATACAGTGAATCTCGGAAAATACATGATAACACTTCCGCATCGTGTTACAAGGAACCCACTTCAAAAGAGATATAACAAATCTCCCTCATTGAACCAACACGAATGAAAGGCACTGAGAGTTGTATTTATCCTTACAATCTTATAAATACTGTTACTTGGTAGCTTGTATCATAGTCGTTATGAAGAAGTTCCTAGTTACAGTTTTTAACCAAGACAAATTCTTCTTCTTCTCTTCATCTTTTCCCGCTCATGCGGGGTCGACGTTTTTGGCAAGTCTTTTCCATTTCCCTCGGTCCCAAATGGTGTTTTCGGTTAACTGCTTTTCTGCGAAGTCTTCCCGCACGCAGTCCATCCATCTTCTTCTAGGTCTGCCTCTCTCCCTCCTGCCCTCCAGCTCAAGATCCAGCACTCTTCTTCCCACATAGGTCTCATCCCTGCGCTTAATGTGACCATACCAGAGCAACCGCCTTTCTTGAACTTTCTTGATGCTTGGGTTACCTTGACACTTCCTCGTATGAAGCTGTTCTTGATGTAGGGCACGAACATGTCTCAGCAGACGTCTGGTTGAAAGATTTATCTTGAGTATTAAATTTACTCACGTCTGTAGATAACAAAGTGAGCATAGAGGGGCAGATGACCTCGCTGTTCCGCCCCTTAAAACAACAATAGCTAACTGAGCAGGAGTGATGAAGTTCGCTTGACGAACGAAACTGAGCATCCAGCGTTTAGAAAAGACGGTGGGTTTTTTACATTTAACGGAAATCCTCCCTACACTGGTTTTGTTACCTCACTTTTAATCATGAAGGAATGAAGCCATCAAGAATGTAAATCATCCAGCAGTCAACATGGGAGATTTCAACAGTAGGAGTACTTCCTGGGGGTATGGAGATACTAATACAGATGGTCTTGGTGTGTTAGAATGGTCTGAAACAGAAGACGTCTTCCTTGTGTACGATGCAAAATTGAAAGGCTCCTTTCACTCAGGAAGATGGAAGAAAGACACCAACCCAGCACCCCGATTCTGTAACAAGGAGCATATAATAAGAGAGACGACACCCAATGCTAATATTCTGGACTCTTATATTGGCTAGAATTTCGTAGAATTTCAGGTCCACGTGGCAATGTTTGGGCTACAATGGCTACCAATCTCGCATATAAAGTAACTATGATTGACTGTGATCATTACGAACGCACATTACTACGTTCGGAACCGATTTTTAGTGTCTGACATTGAATCAAAAGCATTTGTTATTGCACCTCAGGAGGCGATATCGTTCCAAAAATGAAATACCAATGATGAGTTTTGGTGTGACATGTTGGTATGATTTCCAAATCTTCGAGAACTTTTTTTTTTCATTTATTTGCCTATTTGAAAGCCTACCGGTGCTTCTAATACAATATAAATGTTCTTAATAATGACTAAAAGCTGTTAAAAACGATATAATCGAGAGTAATTAGAGTTTGCTTCATTATACCATCATAACCTCAAAACATTTGTAACCCCTCCTCGCCCCCAACCATGCTGCACTTTATTCACCAGTATTGTAGCTGCAATGAAATGCTATGTTCATATATTTCATTCTCCCATAAATTCTACCCCCACCCTCCTCTACTGCACGAGATCAATATAACCTCAATATTCTATACAGTAATGTGGATTCAGGATGAGGAGTAGGTTTCGAGGAATGATAATTACTTTGTGAAAGACAGTTTTCATTTATTTGAATACCGCTTTCTGCATGTTTACATTTTGTCTTTTACATTTGATTGTGCAGCTGAAAACAACCTTCAGAGATGTGAATACCAATGGTTAAGCCATGGTCGACTCTAGAAAGGTCGGAAGGTTCGACCTGACAACACTGTTGCTACGTTTGTTGTCTGTCATACTTCGTCGCGGGCGCCTGAACAGCTGTTTGCTAGCAAGGGAGGCGACAAAAACTATGGAATTAATATTGGACACATTCTTTAGCAAAACATCTGTTTATTTATTTTTATTATTTACGTATGACCAGTGTTGCAATCGGAAATAAATGAATAGCGTACATATGATCGTGAAAAGTTGTTATATGAGCCAAGCTGCTGATATTAGGCGTGAATGACACGGAAGTAATTTACCAACATAAATGTGTTAAGCAAAATAAAGAAAATTCTTTTAGGCTTCTATTCGTATTTTACTACTCAGAAGTACGGTAATAAAAAAATTGCCGGTATTATTATAATAATATGGAGTAAGTAGATGCAATTGAGGGTTATGTGATGCAACAATGTAGGCTATCTCCCATAACATCTCTACACTGTAGGCCTATAAACCCTCAATTCCGCCACACATGTACGTATGTAGATAATTTACTGCCACTATAGAAATACTCTGTTGTGCTGATATTTCATAAATACCGGTATATCAGATTACTTCTGTTTCCTTCCTAAAGTGTCTGCAACTTAATCTTCCCATAACCAAGTTTGCTGACATCAACAGCATCATTCCTAGCCTGTGAATATTTGTTTAGCAATACATTGGCAATAACTGAAAGTTACAGCTGGGGACAAAACATTAAACTGGCATTGTTACTGTGCCGAAACATTCCTGGAAAATCAAAGTTATAACATGAAAGAACATGTGATAATTACATGTACCGTACAAGCACACTCGTCAGTGTGTTCTCGATTAGGGATTAATGTTAAAAACTCACTTGGAAGGGTAGTATGAACGCTACTATAAAGCGTAAAAACGTACAAAGCATAAGAAACAAAATATAGAAGGAAATATCCCTGTGAGATAAACGAGAACACCTTTCAGACTGAACCAAAGACTGAACGTTCCCTTCGTGTTGCCGCCTGACAAGCGTAGGCCTATGACTGATGAACATGTTGCCAAGTCTCAGCCTTCCGACCTATCTAGAGTCGACCGTGGTTAAGTTCGTTGAGAACACAGAAACACATGAGATCTTGAACGTGGTCAGTAGGCTACTTGGATGGTTGATGGCACACTGTTTTAAGCCACCCGACCGCCAACTCCAGCCTCGGAAACCCTCTTTGAAAAACTGGACCAGCCCCGGGTGGAAGATAAACTGCAAATGTCCAAAGCACAAATCGAAGCAAAATTTAAATTTCAATGTAGGCCTACACACATAAATGCAATGCATGTAGTAGTATTATTGCAAATCAACACCACATATATGCAAATGGTCGATAATCCGCCTTTCAATATAGCAGAGGCAGAGTGGGGGAATGTTTGTTTGCAGTAGGACTGTGAAGAGGAGCAGCACACGTGAGTTGCTCTTCTGCCCAGTCCTAGTGTAGGCTGGGCACCTCATACTTGTTTCATTTATTACCCCTTATCTTCATGAAGCTAGAGAAGGTCTCAAATGACGAATGTGATAAAGCTGAAACAGATTTGTGAACAGAAAAGTTTGGCCAGGGGTCTCTTATAGTTCAGAAGTTTTCAACACTGTAGCACGACCACTTTTAACACAAGTTGTTTTGTTGTTGCTTTTATCATTCGAGGGGCTTGGACATGGTGGTCATTGAGACCCATGTTCTTAGGTGTGTGTATTTTTTTACGATAACATGTTTTAATATGGTGACTGTATTAATAATATATTTATTACAGCCAATGGCCAAAGCAAACAAAATAAGATATATAACTACATAACTGGTCACAACAAATTTCCTTCATGCAAGTAGCAAGGTGATAACCCTCACATGTTTTCTCGCAGAGGGAACAAACACAGTTTATATCAGGTGTGTAAAACTGTAATGTGCGGCAAACTCTGTGGTGAAAACCATGTACCGCATATCGGGTAACAAGAAGACGCAATTCGTAATTGGCAACTGACCACTCTCTGTTTATCATTGCGTCAGTAGAGTAAAAATCGCTCCAAATCTCTGCTTTCTTCTGATGATGTTCTCGCAATAGTTCTTGATATGGTGACTGTATTAGTGTGTCTTTGTACTTTAGGTGAGGATTGGGAGGGAGGCAGCCGTGGCCACAAATAAGGAACCATCTTGGCATTTGCCTGCGGTGGACATGCTAAACCACTTCCAAGATGGCCTAATTGGGAATCGAATCCACCTCGCCTCAGGATTGCCACATGAGGCTTAGCATACCCCGTTTCAGACCTCAGATCAGAATTACTTTTATGGGCAGGGCCAGGAAACGAACCCAGACCTCTGGGGAAAGAACCGAGAATGCTAGCCACTACACGAGGTGGTTAAACAAGAATTGTGTCCAGGCATGCATCTAGGCCTAATGGGTAAGACTAGGGAGTTGTGTGTCTACAAGGTGTAGGGGAGCTGAAAACATGGTAGCCTTTCTTCCTGGAACTACAAACTGTCATTCACTCATTGAGAACAGTTTCCAGCTAGACTGTAAAGAACCCCTTACAGATTTGGGTGATATTCAGCACCTAGAACAAATACTAGGTACTGAACTCCATTGTCATACACAGGAATACAATGCTAACTTTCTTACATTTTTCGAGTGATCAAGCTAAGAGAACTTTAACCCTCAGTGTAAGAAAAATATCCCTACGATGCCAGAACAACCCTTGGCTCCACCATCAAATAGGGAGGTACAATTTGACATGCTGCATACATAATATGATGATTACTAACACAGTAAGACTGAAACCTACAATGAAGCAGCACTCAAAAGGAGCTACGGGCTAACGTACACTACTGAATGAAGCCCTACTGTACTCCTAGGCTTTTACATCCAACAATGTAGTAGGCCTACACCTTGCAGGCTCTAGGCTAAGCATAATAGAGGACCAGAGGGAAGATAACATATATTTCTAGAGCCAACAAACATTCTTTGTCGACTTCATCGCCCATGCCTAGGATTGTATCAATCCTTGCCTTATTACCTGGTGCATAGGACACCAGAAGTCACAGCCATGCAGAGTGTATGTCAAAAGAGGACCAGGGTCCAAACCTGGGTGCTTCCATCACAAGTCACTTTGTATCTTCAATACTGTACTTGTAGTATTTGATTAAGACAGCTGCATGCATGCAAGTATTAGCATAGATAGGAAAATTATGGACATGGATAGGCCCTACCGCATATCAAACTACTTAAGTAGCCTACCGTTAACTAAACTAAAGCTGATCCTGCACAAAGACTTGACAGAAGTCTTCAGCAAGATGAAAACAATTGTTTGGTACATTTGGCTGGAATAAATTACATATTGTCCAATATGTACAAGACTATCGTACCTATATTTGGATGTTTACGGTACGCGAAAAACAAACAAATAAAAGTAAATCCATACATTCTGATTAGTCAGTATAATTATACCGACAGAAACTATGACAAAGGTTTACATCTTAGCAATTAAAACCTACCCTACATATCAATTATGTTGTCCCACGTTTAGAGCGAACGTAGCTGTCGCCATTTCTAATAACACCGCTGGTCACTTGTTATTCAATTTAGTATTGGATCCAACATAATACTGATTAAGTCACTAATAATGGAGTATACTGCAACAGCTGTCGGCATGCGGGCCCAAACAGTAAACAAAACGCACATGGCGGTCTTTGTTTTGATTCGAATCGCCCATAACAGTGTCCCGCGCCTGTTCTGTATGAAATGGTTAAGCTACAACAAGTCTTTAGGACCCCTAAAGACTGGTTAGCAGTCGAATTGGTATTCTGTAACGCCAAATCGCATCCATGATGTGACGTAGGTCTTACCGCTGAACCATCCACCGTAAAGGCATGTTCGAGCATTTGTTAGCCGTGTTTTAGTCCATGGTTAGCTTATTTGTTATGAAAAATCAAAGATGGAAGCGAACAGCTGATATGTATGTTATCACTTAATGGCTTGAATATTAATTTATTCATTGAATATGGGCTAAGGTAAGTACAAAACAATATATTTTTGATTCTTCAAATTGTGCAAATATCTTTCTTTGACGATTATGGTAAATAGTATACTTAATATGAATAATGTCGTCCCGAGTAATGTTATTAACTTACACTTTTATTTTTGTTTTCAGATGCCGTAAGCGATCTAAAACGATTATTTGATGGGGAAGAAACTTAAGTGCTATTTTACTACTTTGGAAATAATTAGCTTTCATTTTAATTGTAGAATTCGAATCATATTTGCGGAAGCTTGTAGTCAGTAGTCCTCCAAGCTTGTTTGTAGGTTATGGAAATAATTGCTGTCAGAAGTTTGAAGATGAATACCTACCTAATGTGTGGCAATTGTGCTTTTAATTATTTAAATTAAGGCTGCAAATGTTCACATTACTTCACGGCCTTGGCCTATGTCATGGGTAAATTATAATTAACTTAATTGTGGTGAAGAGACATGACAACATGATCATCATAATGGTCTTTCACAAACTGAAATTAACTCATTTACCTAAGAGAATGAGAGGAATTGTTATTCCCATCGTCAGAACTGGTAGTGTCAAAGCATTCAGTCCTGATCCCGTAAGTATATAAACAATAGGCTATCAGTTAAGACCTTGGCAAATAGCCTTAGTAGGCAGGCTGGAACATAAAGAGTACCAGTATTGTACTGTGCTTTCATATTAAACTAATGAGGGAAGTTAATGTTACATGTAATGCATGCAGTCGATTAACAGTGTAGGGGAGAAATAAGAAATAATATCAGACCCCAAATGAACTAAAGTTTGTGGTCAGTCTGCTTGGCAAGTTGTCATTGCGAAGGGAGGACTCTCATGTAAAAGATTACATTGCATGCTTCTGCTGGAAACTAAAACCTTAGCACTGGATACACGTAGTTGCTCACAGTTTTAATAACCTGGTATGACACAGCTCGGTCATCTAAATGGATCAGATGAGAAAGAAAAATCACAACATGGTGCTTTGGGAGTTTATGTCTAACATAAAGGTACGTTAATTTTCTTCATTTCATTGTGTTATCATTTGAGAACTACATGCAGCAAGGCGTAAAGCCTTCCAAGAGTGGAGTTTATCTGAACCGAAATTAGTCAAAATACCTGCAGTAATGGTATCTTGAGACAATATAGTAATAGATGTTTACTTCTCTGTTGTCTGTAACCCACCCAGGATCACGACTTATATAGATGAAATTCCAGCTGGCTCTGCCATTTTTAGCACGATGTACAGTGTTGCCAACCACACGCATTCGATACTATATCGCATCCGGCAGACCAATGGTTTTCGCCTAGACCAATAAGGTTCATCTATACCTTGTGATGCACTGGCGTTTAGGGGAATTCTTAGTTACCTTGATGACGTGATGGTATTGGAGTTCTTTTTTCACATAATTACAAAGGTGTCATGTGGTGCATTTTGTATCGGACATGTTGGCAACGTAATATGACGTCAATTTGTCGGCCACAAACATCTGCCGTCGTTGACCAAGCTACAAATAAAAACCTTAATTTAAGCAATATTAGTGAAATTTGACAGTATATTAGTGATATTTGACAGTTTTTATTGTGCAGCAGTGATAGTTATTGTTGTTTTAAGGGGTGGAACTACGAGGTAATTTGCCCTCCCCCCTAATCTACTCTATTCACATCTCTAATGAGCTGGTACTGTGGAGACCAAATTCTAAGTGGGAGCTGATGATTACCACCAAATGTAGGAAAATTGCATACCTGGGTCATGTGTTATGTGGTGCAAAATACGCAATATTACACCTTTGCTCGGCATCAAATAGCGTCTGAAATTAAGCTAAAATACCTGTTCTCTCCTACCGTTGAGCTCTCAAAGTCAAGTGTACAGCTAAACGCCGGAATCTGTATGGTGCGTTTTGTAATAGTCATCATCATCATCATCTTAATTTCCCCTTTTCCAGTTGACACTGGGTGGGGGCAAATATGGTTCCTCTCCACTTTGTTCTGTCGTTCCACCATTCCTCTTCCGACACCGTGTTCCAATCCATGTTCAGTTTTCTAATACTATTCTCCACCAAGTCCATCCAACGCATTCTTGGTCTTCCTCGTCCTCTCTTCCCTGTCATCCGTCGTTCCAGTGCTCGTCTTGGTAGTCTTACTTCATTCATCCGTTTGACATGTCCAAACCGTCTCAATCTGTTTTGCTCCAGTGTGTCAATTAGTTTCTGTACTCCCAGTTCTTTCCGTATATCTTCATTTCTCACTCTGTCCCTCCTCGTTTTCTGGACCATACTTCTCAGGAATCTCATCTGCTTGTACTCTGCTCTAATCCCTCTTAGTCATTGTCCAAGTTTCTGCTGCATATGTCATTATAGGAACATAATATGCTTTGTACATAACTTCTTTAGCCTTAATTGGTACATCCTTGTTCCATACTAGTCCCCGTACCTGTTGGTAAAAAGCACTCCCGAGTTGTATTCTTCTGATAATTTCCAAATCTAGTCTTCCATCTTCAGTCAGTTCACTTCCCAAGTATTTGAAGTGTTTCACTACTTCCAATTCCTGGTATCTCCTACTTTGATTACTCCTTTTCCTTCTTTCTTTTCTCTACTCATCACCACTGTTTTACTCTTCTCCACATTTATCTTCAATCCCCATTGCTCAATCTTAGTACGTCTAACTGTTCTTGTACCTCCCTCTCATCCTCGTCCCAGATCACAACGTCGTCTGCAAACAATATTACCTTCATCTTTGCCCGACTATATTCTTTCATTGCTGCCTTCATGATGTCATCCATCACCACACTTCCTTGCTTTAGTCCAGTGTCAATTTTAAACCATTCCGATGTCCCGACTCTAGCCTTCACACTACTGTAGCACTCCATGCACATTCCTTTTATCATGTCTCTCAGTTCCTTGCCTATCCCCCTATTTGTTAAGCTTTCCCAAACTTTTGTTCTAGGGATGCTATCATAGGCCTTTTCTAGATCAATAAAAGTAATTTGTAATAGTATTTCTTTAAAATCCAGACCAATGGCTTTTGCCTGGACCAATAATTATTAGGAGGAGGGCTGCGTTAGCCATTTACACGAATACACCCCCTGTTTTTGTCTCGCACAGTAATGTTTGTTGTGCACTGCTGTAATTAATGATTTTTGTGAGAGTGAAATTTCTTAAATCCACTCCAATGGGCTTTGCCTATACCAATAATTGCTAGATATCCGTTAGCCATATATACACACCTGGTTTCTGTCATGCACAGTGGGGTAATCGTGCTTCAATAATCTTTATCCAGACTAGACCTGAGTGGTGTATTTTGTATCCCACATGTTGGCAACTGTGGTGATAGATTAAAATTTGAAATACACTTATCTTCCGTCTAGTCAATACTTTTTTTGTGTGTTTATTTACGCCCTATGACATTGCCTAGACGGAACATAAGTGTATTTCAAATTTTAAACTATCATTCGTCAATACGGACCTATCGTGAACAATGTTAACTCTAACCTGTGGTGATGTCAATGTGTGCGTCTTATTAACAGGTGAAGAGACCTCATGCACTGTCGAACATGGCTGCCATCGTTGAATGAGCAATAAATATTAACACATATTTCTGGTGATGTAGTGACCGTGGTTAGTAATATCAGTTGGCTATGGTCCCCAGAAGTCGAAACAATGCATGAAAATCTTACAGTGTGCGCACAAAGTCCGTATAGGCTACCCCTACTCATTATTATTTATTTCTATTGTCAGTACATATACATTTGTACTTACATCTTAGGAATTTAAAACATCATATTTGTCCGTCCATGGTCTCTGCACAGCTGAAGAAATCAAGCGAACCCACCTCACGTCATGATCTGGGCCGGCATGATACAAACGCATCTGTTTGAACCATACTTTTTTGATCGTTCTAATGACTGGCTCATCCCGCAGCTGCAAAATTTGGGAATCTTAAACAGTGTTTGGTTTCAACACGATAGGGTGACGGCTCACTTCGCAGTGGCTGTTCAACAACGTTTGAACACAGTCTTTGGGAATCACCGTTTCATATCACATGCAACACCATCATTCTGCGACTAAGCACTTGGTAGTGCATTCTTAACGAGGGGTATGACACGTCAGCTGTTCGCTTATGTCAACGACTTTATTACTCTGACTCTCAAACTCCGGTCTATCATGCGAAATACGAGGTTCATTTGGAGGCTTTTATATGCTGGTCTACCAAATTAATGTACACTTGCATTATTTGCTGGGTAACTTTATTTTATTTTTAGTGGTGATCGAAATGACAGACTACATCAGGGTCATCTGCCTGACTGGGTAATAAATGATATTATTAATCTGTAAACTGAAGATGGTTGACATGAGGTTAGGCTTTCCTTAGTGTGTTGTCAATTTGTGACGATTGAGTCTGATAAGTGATTGCATTTATTGGTTTTGCTCAGTAGTATAGGAAGGGCAGTTTTCTCATTTCTTGAGAGTATTTCCAGACACTTCCCAGCATGGAAATTTTGCAAAACACTACACAAGACAGCTCATCAAAGAAAATAAAAGAAAAACATTATTATTTAAAATAATTATTCTTGTTTTCGCATAAGGATGTAGCCGGTTTAAATTGTTTTGTTGCACTATAATGGCTAACTTGAGTTTAAGAATGTAGCATATAGGCTACACGAGCACATCTCCAGGTCATGATACAAAATTAATCTAGAAATTTGTTTATATGTTTTTGTCACAGTACTGGTAATATAAGGGATTGATTTTCAATTTTCCAGGATTTTCTGCCTAAAAAAATCTGTGATACACCTTCCAGTGACCTGGTCTGAATGAGAAGACGAAGAAAGAAACTGAATTTGATTATCTCTACAATGGGACACATTCCACAGGTGCATTGCTGTGCAAACTGCTGTATTTTCAAATGTTCAATTTTATGTTATAAATTAAGTGTTCTATTGGAATAATAATTTATCAAAGAAAACATTGTGTATGATTTGAGCCTTGCTTCATGAACTGCTGCAATCCTAACACCAACTGATCCCACCAGAACCAGTAGGCATTCCTCCTAATTCACGAGGTTTGTGTTTACCTCCTTTATGTCCTTATGAAGATTGTGCAATTAGAAAGTAGACTTTTTCATACTACTGTATGTGATAAGAATGTCAAGAATTCAGGTGAGAGTTATGTTATCCACATAATATTTCAATGTAGTTAGTCTTATTCTCATTCCCAGTAACTTTGTAGTAGCATTTAGGGACAGGGTGTTGCCTGTGGGGACATGCTAGGGTTGAATCAACCCCTGCCCCCTACTCCCCAGAGATTTTTTAATCTGCATGGTGCTGATACAAACCTATGTTTTCTCTCTCCCCCTTCCTTCATGTAATAATACATTGAGTGTGAGGAACAAAGGTCATACTCGTAGTTGAGTGCCTCCTCCCTTCTGTGAAGAATCTCGGAGGAGCATTGAGTCATTGTGATTGCCATGCCCTAGAGCAATATAGAGACGAAGGGATTAGGCTAGGTAGAATATATTGAATTAAAAGAAGGCTAATAAATAACTTCATCTGAAGAAAACTGGAATAAATTCCATTAAGTGGTAAATATTGCTAAAATGTAGATTGTAGTTTTATTCTACTATAAGGAGTTAGAAGCACATCAATGACCTACTGATACTTTCTTTCTACTAATTTGCAAACTTGTAACTTAACATGTAGACCTATCGTACGCAACAATCCTAGACTTATAAATTGATGGGTGTAACTGATTCTACGGTTCGTTCCAGTGGCATGAGCTGCTCTTCATCATTCCAGGTTCAACAGATCCACATAATGCACCCATACCCCACCCCTTTCTGATCAAAATTCTTAATGTGAGAAGTACATTTAAGGTGAACAATACTAAACTGCAGTCTAAATGATCCTGATCTTTGCTTCCTACAATTTCCATGGACCTCTTGCCACCTCAGTTTTACCTGCAGGGCACTTGCTCAGGTTTATTATTGAAGGCTGGTATTACAATGGATTATTAAATCACTCTTTGACTTTCTTGGCTGCAGCCAGAGGAGCAATGTGGTGTTCCGACTAGAACCGATGATTTCATATTAACACTACACTAGGCCTACCGTGAAGAAAAACTGGCATACTAGATTGGAACTTCTATTGTGTTACTGTCCAAAGAGTTAATACCTCATTATTGGAGATTTTTGAACATTATTCTAAATTTATACACCTATTCTTAACGGTATTGTCGTTCATGTGTTAAACTGCTCTCAGTAGTCGATTAGGCCTAGGCCTACAAGTTGCCCAATAGCTTACTGGCCACATTAAATATTTATCTTAACTTAGGTTTCTGATACAGTTCATGTTGTAATAAACCAGACAACACACTATTTGATTCCTACTAAACTAAAATTAATATTTATGTGGACAGGCAATGTAATTTATCTTCGAAAGGGAGTTGGGTGTATAAGGTTGACATGATCCGCTGGAATATATTATCCGTAGAATACAGTACTATAAATAAGATACCAGTACTCCGAAATAAAATATGGTATTAATTATGGCAATAGCTAAAGAAAACCCTAACTGAAATAGATATTCATGTGAACAGACAGCGTAAATGTTTTCGCAAATGGGGTTAGGTGTATCTTATCAGGTTGAAGTAATCCGTATGAATGGTCAATGCATACGATAAATAAAACACCATAATAGGCGAAAGTATGGGTTAAGGTAATATGGAACATAGGAAATAGTTAAAAAAATGATACAAACTAATTGCGATATCGAATGGTATGAAGGACCCACTATGTAGAAACCTAGGACCTATGATCAGAATTCTTCAGCTCAACATAGAAGGAATAAGCAGAGCTAAGTGTGAACTCCTATCAAGAATAGCTCTCGATAAAAATATTGACTTGATTGTTATCCAGGAAACTCATGCAGCAGATGAAGATCAACTGCACTCTAGAGGAAAAATTCCTGGTTATGACCTCTTAGGAGCAACATTCCATCACGCATACGGGGTAGCCACATATGTAAGACATACTGTCGAAAACGCCTCCTTGTGCACTACAAGTACTGCTGAAAATATCCATTCTGTGATCACCAAAATAGGAGACGTCACGGTCACTAATGTGTACAAACCTCCAGCTGAGCAATGGCCCCCCTATGTTCTCCACCACCAACCGCATCCAGCCATCTACCTTGGCGATTTTAACAGCCACCATGAACAATGGAGATACACTTCTAGTGATGACAATGGAGGATCTTTGGTCTCATGGGCTGAGGAACACAACCTCCATCTTACTTTTCATGCACTTTTAGATCAGCTGCATGGAGACGAGAGTCCAATCCCGATCTGTGTTATGTGTCTACCAACAACTGCACACCTCTGCCAGTTACACGGAAAGTTCTCTCCGACTTTCCCCACAGCCAGCATCGCCCAGTTGTAATAGAGAACGGAATAAAAGTCCCTATTGTGTCAACAACTCCCCATCCACGCTGGAACTTCCGAAAGGCAAACTGGCCTGCCTTTACTGAACAACTTGATAAGGTCCTGGGCTGGATTCCCCCAACAAGTGAAAACTATGAGAGGCTCACAGGTGCTGTAATAAGCACAGCAAAGAAGTTCATACCTAGAGGATATCGGAAGGAGTATATTCCTGGATGGAGTGATGCTAGTGAAAAACTGTATCAAGAATTCGAAACAACTGGGGACAAGAATACAGCTGATCAACTATTACACAGCCTGAACACTGCTCGCCGTCAGAAATGGACAGAAACTGTGGAAAACCTCGACTTCAAACATTCAAGCAGGAAGGCGTGGTCCCTATTAAGGAAATTAGGAGATGGAAGCCGAGTAGCTCGAGACATTATTCCTATAAACCCCAACAAGGTCGCGTCCCACATTGTGTCAAGTTCGAAAGCTCCAAAAGATCGTGACCACACCTCTGCAATCAAAAGGGAACTCAGAGCAATGAAAACAGACAGTCTTAAGGTCGGCAGATTTTCTTATCCCTTCACCCCAGAGGAAGTTGCTACAGCTTTGAAAGATGTCAAATCAGGGAAAGCCCCTGGTTTTGATGGCATTCATCCAGAATTGTTATTGCATGCAGGGAATTATGCAATTACCTGGCTAGCAAAGTTCTACTCCAACATCTTAGAGGCAGGGTCTATCCCCCGACTTATGAAACAAACAAAGATCATCGCCATTCTCAAACCAGGTAAATCTAGTAAAAATCCTCAAAGCTATCGTCCAATTGCTCTTCTGAGTGTAGTTTACAAATTACTGGAGAGGCTTCTCTACAACAGAATCGGCTCAGTAGTTCTTGACCATCTACCCATCGAACAAGCGGGCTTTCGCCCAAACCGAAGTTGCACAGACCAGGTTCTCTCTCTGACTACACACATCGAAGCTGGATTCCAAAAACAACTAAAGACTTCAGTTGTGTTTGTGGACCTAACTGCAGCATACGACACAGTATGGAGGCAAGGACTCATCTGCAAACTACTTCGAATAATACCCTGCAAGAAAATTGCCAAGCTCATTGAAAACATGCTTACAGACAGAAGGTTCCGTGTAATTATGGGAAACAAGACCAGTAAGGAAAGGCCTCCTAATAACGGCCTTCCTCAAGGATCGGTACTAGCACCTCTGCTGTTCAACTTATATATATCAGATTTGCCGAAAACAACCTCCACACCATTTGGGTACGCAGACGACTGGGCATTTGCAGTGCAGGACAAATTTATGGAGAATACCGAAGATAAGTTGACAGCTGACCTCAACATCTTAGAACAGTATTTTCATAAATGGAGACTTAGGCCAAGTTTGAGTAAAACTGAAGTCACATGTTTCCACCTCAACAACAAACTGGCCCACCGTGAACTTAATGTTAAATTCCAGGACACTAGACTTCACCACAACAGATACCCAAAATACCTCGGGGTAACCCTTGACAGAACTCTGTCCTTCAAGGAACACCTGAAGAGGACAGCAGCCAAACTCCAGACACGGAACAACATCCTCCATAAACTGTGTGGTACCACCTGGGGTTCTTCAGCTTCAACCTTAAGAACTTCAGCTCTTGCCCTTGTCTTCTCAGCTGCAGAATATTGCTCTCCAGTCTGGCTGAACAGCTGTCATACAAAACTGGTTGACTCGCAGCTAAACCATACTTTGCGCATTGTATCAGGAACCATAAAATCTACCCCCACTTCTTGGCTGCCAGTTCTTAGCCATATTCCTCCACCACACTTACGGAGAAAGAATGCCCTGTTGCAAGAGTACCAGAAGTTGTCTAGAAATGCCAATCTGCCAATCCATGGAGACATCCCCAACGCCATGATCAGCAGGCTCCGTTCCAGAAATCCACCAGTTAGGACCGCCAGAAACCTGGTTGATAATTTCAACCTACAGCAGGACTGGATGCAAGAATGGACATCCACAACTCCACCTGAGTATCGGAACTTTCCCTGCATCACAAGAACACCAACAGGATTTCATCTACCCCGCAGTACCTGGACAACTCTCAATCGCATCAGGACAGGCATTGGCAAGTGCGCTGACTCCCTCCACAAATGGGGCAAACTTTCCTCCCCGGAATGTAGCTGTGGTGCCCCAAAACAAACAGTCCATCACATTGTGGAACAGTGCCCCCTGAGTGCATATCAGGGCAATTCAAAAGACGTCCAAAATCTGAATCCGCCTTGCATAGACTATATTGAGAGCTTGAAGTTAAGACTGTAACCTACTGTACATAGTGTATATTTAATTTGTGATTGTGTTTCTTTGCATTTTTATGATGTCATACGCTAAATAAATAATAATACGTTGAAATACCGCGCCAATCGATTTACCCGTCATCTAGTGGAAAGCTTTCGTACTATGAAGATGGCTATGAAATCCTGATCCTGAACTCGTAACAAGCGTCATAACAAGGTGCCTTACAGAATACCACTTTGAGCCTCGCTAGCCATTTGTTGTTATGCCTATGGTTACGATTCTGTCGTATCCATGTTGGTGGGTTGTTAACGAGTGAAGTTACAGAATCGGGGTGCTGATCTCTGTTTTGTTTCAAGGGACGAGCATGGAAGACCTTTACAGTGCAGCAGGAAAGTACTGAACAATTTTCCTCGAAGTCAGCATAGAACAATTCCTCTAAAAATTGGCATTGAAGTTCCAATAATAAGATCAACACCTGTACCCCGCTGGAATTTTGAAAAAGCAAACTGGGAAGCGTTTACTAATGAGATGGATCACAATATCCAGTGGATTCCATCCAAACTGGACAACTATAAACGATTTGTTGGTTTAATATGCTCCATAGCAAAGAAACATATTCCCAGAGGATTTAGAAAAGAATATATCCCAGGATGGAATAGAAGATGTGATGAACTTTACGAAGAATACCAACTCAGCAACAGAACAGAAGTCGCTGATGAACTATTGCACTGCCTAGATTCTGCCAGAAAAGATAAATGGAACTCAATGAGAGCAAACATGAATTTTCAACACTCAAACAGAAAAGCATGGACTCTTCTTAGAAAACTTGGAAGTTGTACTCCCAAATATATTAATAAGAGCTCAGAGGTATCTCCAATAGATGTAACCAAAAGAATCGTCAAGCTATCCAAGATACCAGATAATGTCAATAAAAGTAAATCCAAAAAAACTCAAGAAAGAGCTAAAAACCAGGCTATCCTCGACTGAATCAATCTCTCAGTTCTCAGGAGTATTCACAACTGCAGAAATTTCAACAGCTCTAAAAGAAGTAAAACCAGGCAAATCAGCAGGAGTGGATGGAATATATCCAGAGTTTCTGAAACATTGTGGACATAGAACTCTACACTGGTTAGTTATGTTCTTTAATGACATCCTAAGAAGTGGTAAGCTTCCATCCGTGCGTAAGAGAACTAAAATAGTTGCCATCCTAAAGCCCGGAAAAAGTGGATATAGTCCTGAAGATTATCGACCAATAGCACTCATTAGTATTTGCTACAAGTTAATGGAAAGAATGATTTACAACCGAATCTCAGCCACAGCCTTCCAACACATACCAGCTGAACAAGCAGGATTCCAACCTAATGGAAGCTGCTGCGACCAGGTTTTGGCACTCACCAGCCAAATTGAAAACGGATTTCAAGACAAGAAGAAGACCTTCGCTGTTTTTGTGGACTTGACATCAGCTTATGACACAGTGTGGCGACAAGGAATGATTTTGAAACTCTTGAAGATCATTCCCTGTAAGATTCTTGCTACACTGCTCAACAACATGCTATGCAATAGAGTGTTTGAAGTGCATTTAAATGGAAGTAAGAGTAAGCCTTATGCACTAAACGATGGTTTACCTCAAGGATCAGTTCTTGCTCCGCTACTGTTCAGCATCTATACTGCAGGTCTCCCAGAAACTACTTCCATGAAATTCATATATGCAGATGACATAGCTCTGACTGCCCAATCTAGTGACTTCAAAACAGCAGAAAATACACTCAAAAAGGATCTCCATAACCTGAACAAATATTTCAGTTCATGGCGACTTAAACCTAACCTGAATAAAACTGAAGTAAGCTGCTTCCATCTAGACAACCAAAAAGCCAGCTATGTACCTCAAGTCGAATTCAAAGGCCAACAACTTAAGTATAACCCCTATCCAAAGTGTCTGGGTGTCACAATAGACCGGACACTTGCATTCAAGCAACATCTCTCTAACACTGCAGCCAAGATAAAAACAAGGAACAACATATTACACAAGCTTAGTGGAACAGGCTGGGGAGCAAACGCGGCAGTACTACGGACATCAGCTCTTGCCTTGGTCTACCCAGTTGCAGAATACTGCTGCCCTGTGTGGCTTAACAGTGCACACACTTCAAAAGTTGATACCCAACTGAATGATACCATGAGGACAATATCAGGCACCATCAAATCGACACCTCTAAAATGGTTACCCGTCTTATCCAACATCCATCCCCCTCACCCACGAAGAGAACCAGCTCTTGTAAGAGAATGGCAGAAATGCCGCAGTAATACTCAACTGCCCTTTCAGGACTGCAACCCTCAGAAACCGAAGAGATTAAAGTCCTGAAACCCATCATGGAAGCTAGGTGAGAAGCTCCTGGAAACACATTTTGATGGTGATGAGATCTGGCATGAAGAATGGTCCTCTTCAAATCCCGACCACCCTGGTTTAATCCATGATCCTTGTAGAGCTCCGCCTGGTTTCAATTTACCGAGAAGGGAATGGACATCTCTAAACAGAATCAGGACAAATCATGGAAGGTGTAAATTCTGGCTACTTAAGTGGGGAAAATCTGAAGCCCCATTCTGCGACTGTGGTTATGTGCCTCAGACCATCCAGAACATTGTTATGGACTGCCCAAAGAGAAAATTCAATGGATCTGCCCAAGAATTACATAGTGCCTCTACGGAAGCAGTGGACTGGCTGAAAAGTCTGGACATTAAGTTTTGAATGTGTATCATTGATCTGTAAATAATGTATATAAAATTGGAAGATATATGTATTTATAATATATCCTGGTTTTTGCCATACGAAATAATAATAATAATGAAGGAAATCTGAACATATATATTTCTCGTCATAATAGCTTCCTACAATTATCTGCTAATTGATTACCTTTGTTATTGCATACAAGTGTCGTTTATATTACGTCTTAGTATTTAAAAAAACACGAGGTTAGCTCGCAGGAAAGAAAAGCCTCGTCCTGTGCTGCCTGTTCGCCTGGAGTTGAGCACGTGCTCAGTTCCGCTGGCAACATAAGTTCTAATGCACCATCCGTCATTGGTGTTACTGTTGTGTGTCTGTTATATTTTTTGTTCGATCGAATCAGGGCCGCCGACAGCGGGGTTCGAACCCACTACCTCCCGAATGCAAACACACAGCTGCGCGCCCCTAACCGCACGGCTAACTCGCTACAATATTGCAAATATTAAAATAAACAAACAACAAGAATAAAATTGAAGGAATCTAAATTATAGCCTAACTTGTAACAAGAAAGGTGATGATCAACAGTACTGCTGACGTAAAAATTGTTAACATCGGCCGCATACAGTACATCCGAGAAGGAAGGAAGGTTTGTGCCCTCGACATCTCGACAACGAAATGAATGTCGTTACTGGTTCTCTTCGCGTAAGGTATCCTTAATACTGGTCCAATCCGCTAACACTTGCAAAACTGCTCCTTCCTGGGCGTATTCTATTATTTTCAGGTAGCAGTGGGGTTGTGTTGTCTCGCTAACTTATGAAAGCGCAGTACTCGAAGCGGGTGAACATAACGTATGACGTCAACGCTAACTTTACCTAGAGTTAGCAACACTGTCGCCATAAGGCTCCACTGCCTTTTCTAAGCGCTGGATGCTCTATAGTCATCCAATTGATCCCCCATTTTATGTGAGAAGTGTTTTATCAAGAGCACAAATAATTCATATAATTTATCTCAGGCACTAGGCACTTAATTGCAACTCCGCGTCCACTCTAATCTGGGCGCATGCGTGTTGGCCGACAGAAACCTTTTATTAATTGATTACTTAGACAACACAGAAGAATGACTACTAATATTCCAATACACACCAATACAGCCAACATAACAAAACATGTTATCCTTACACACCCCACGTTGATACAAGTTCCAAAGTTCCTAAATGAATCAACAACATCATCAAACAATTTATCAAACTGAGGAACTCTATTCAGTGATAGAAGAGAGTATTGGTGCTGGACCCTAAGTGGTACCAATAAGGTTCCGTGTCTTGAGTTTGGCTGCAGTCCTTCTTATATGACAGAGTTCTGTCAAGAGTTACACCCAGTGTAAACAGTGCATTCTGCTATTATAGCTCAGTGTATCAGTGGTAGTTTTATTCCAGGCGTCACTCGCAAACGATCTCTTGTATCACATTTGATGATTACAAGACGAATATGATTATATCTCAGCCACAGACTTCCCAATAAAGTTCCGGTTTCGCTGCGTCGAAATTGGGGAGTAGGCTAGATCGCCTAGCTCCAAAGATCTACAACAGGTAGCTTCGGATATATGATAATTGTAATAATAATAATAATAATAATCTCTATGCATAATTCCCCATTTTACGGGATCGGGGACGAGGTGAGGAGAACCATTTCAAGGGTGCTGACGGAGGGATGCGAACCATTGCCTTAGCATGTTAACGCGCGTATCCGTTCAGGTCAATCGTGACAGCAATATGTATAATAGTGATATCTAATTGTTATTTTGAACAGTCTGAATTGAGGAAAGTATTTGGCAATTGGAATTGTATTTACTATATGGTATTCCCTGGAAATTTATAAGTATATTATGTTATAAAATACATTTTTGGAGTTTTTTGTATCTTAAATGCATTTTGCCCAACTCGGACTGTGAAGCCTGAACTAATGTGTGTATTTTTAATTGCGCTAGGATTTGGACAGGAAGCGGCCGTGGCCTTCTGATTGAACTATCCTGACATGTGCATGGAGTACGAGTGGAAAGCACGGAAAACCACTTCCAGCATGGCTGAGTTGTGCCTCACGAGCCCTCAGACCAGAATTCAATATCTTGGGTGAGCCGGGAATCAAACCCGGGTCTCCGCGGTAACAGCCAAGAAAGATAGTACCTATGCAACGAAGCAGACAGGTGCGGTACTGGTATGGATGGGCTTCTAATATTCCATGGTCCAAATCGCAGTTCCCTGAGGAGAGACAGAAACACTGGTAGGTAATTTGTGCATAAGGGTTTTAGGGAGAGTATCCGGGAAAGAAGATGCCAATTAAGGGATCAAGTTTTAAGGTGGTTTTTATGTAGCACTAAGGGAGTTGTAAGTTGCAACAAACATCAACAGTGCGTGGCATTTTCATAGCTGTCTAGTGAGAATAAATGGCTCATAACGCAAGGATTGGTTTTATCCGACTTGGCTGCAGAATCACTTGCTAAAATACATGCGACGGTAGACGAGGAGGCTTCTCTATTAGATTTAAACACACTGGCACGGGCGGACACGGTTAACCGAGTGAAACAGCTTGTCTAATTCCATCCAGGATATATAAGGAAGTTAAAAATTTCATCAGACAGTGGGACATGGATCATGGAATATGATAGATTCGTCACTTTTGGTTATAGAATTGCCGAGGATAGCATCGACTGGGGCTGTGTACCATTCAACCAAATCAGGCAACTTTCAAAGTAAAACGCCATATGAATGTCACGTTTGTTACATGTAATTGGACAGTATGATCTGCGAAAAGTTATTGATTATTGATGAAAATAACACGCCTTTCGCTAAGCGCAGAAATATGCATCCAGATAGGACGATAGGATTAATACAATTTGAATTTTATCAATCTAGACAATAGATTTGTCACGAAGGACAAAGTTATGCTTCTCTAGAGCTTAATTTACCTTGTGACTAATTAAGCATTGCTCTCCTACTCTACAGAATTGTTAGGATGTTCATGTGAATTTAAAAAACTGTCCAAATGCACATACTATATTGCCATAACCTCACTTTTCGTCTGTCACCACCCCACCCCTTCACTCTACACCACAAGTGCCATTGCAATGAAAAGGAGAATGAAAGAAAACAACAAGAGATTAAATGCTCACATTTATTCAGTACTTTCTATCACAATGAACAAAACAGATATTCGAGAGTAGGCAACTCATTTTACACATGGCCAACACCAGGTCAAGAGTAATTCACACATAAAATAAAGGAAATATTCCAATAACAGTGTACAATACATTCATGCACACATGTTTTATAACGTCACTTATTCAAACATACCGGTAGTTCACATTGCATTTTATTTTGTCGCACAAATTTAATCGTTGGCTGTTACTCGTTACCGAGTATAATTTTCTTCCTAATGGTCCTTTCCATCAAATGTTCGTACACAAATATAGAACACAAACACAATTGAAAATCCACGGCCTGCTTCCAGTCGACCATCCGGGACAGGGAATGGAATGAGTGAAGCCCCCATCTAGAGGTGAGGATATGAACTGTGCCGGCTGACAAAGTCTGTCGCACTCCCATGGGGCAATGATAAAATGAACGACAGATGAAATTAAATGAAATGAATGGAATGAAGTTTGTGACAGGGAAAACCGGAGTACCCAGAGAAAAACCCGTCTGCCTCTGCTTTGTCCAGCACAAATCTCACATGGAGTGACCGGAATTTGAACCACGGACCCAGTGTTGAGAGGCTGGCGTGCTGCCGCTTAAACCACGGAGGCTCACACAAAATTATGGAATATAATTTCAGTGTCATTCTTTAGACAAATGGAAGACTTACTGGAGTACGTATGGATTGCATATTGTATTGAGGCACTTGTTTTTCTCAATTGCAACACGATACCTTTCCATTTCTTTGCCAGCAGCAAGAGCTCCAGAACCTGAAAGAAAATGAGATCTACTTCTCTCACAGTAGTTCAGTGATTGTTTGATTTGGTGGCCCGTATCTTAGAGAGGTATTTAACTGGAAAGGGGAAGAGGGTAACATTTCAAAAGTCTTCTATGCAAGTGCATGCTACTCGTATTAATTCACCAAAACTGCATCCTACTAAACTGGCTACCTAGTTGCGCCTTCATGGGACAGCGAATGCAGATAGAACCAATCTTCGTGCTTCCGTAGTACAGAGCAATATTGATACCTGATGGCACAGATCTGCGCGGACTCGAGGGCTTGGAGGGGAAGGTATGAGAAGACAGGTAGTGGTGGGGGTCACTGCTGCTGTGGTACTGGGAGCAAAACAAAACATAACCTCCTGTCACCAGCTGTCGCCACAAAAAGTTTAGAGAGTGACATTTCGTCACTTGAGATATTAACTCAAACCGAGAGCTGACGAACTTTTCTCTTCTATCTATCAAGATGAAGCACAAGGACTCGCCTGCATACGAGATTCACTGTGTGCGCAGCTAAGGTTTAGCGCCATCAGGTATTAATTGCAGTATACAACAGTTTAAGGGTACGTACATTATATGATATTGTGCCACATGTTGCAGCTACTGTGACCGACCGAACACATCAAGTGGGAATAACTTGCAGTACTATGCGATGCTGTGGCCACCAGGTCAGACTACCACTACAGGAACAACATATTTACTAGCTAACAACAAGTCAAGATCCTATGTACAACAACCCTGCAATGAAGGGACATTTTTGCCTCTCAGAAATGTCATCTCCCCTAGCCCTAACGGACATTAGAGATTAATGTAAGTGCTGGAAGAGAGTGAACTGAGGTCCGCGAGGTAGATAGAGTAGCTGCTTGATATGAAAAGTAGCTCTTTGACGTAATACCACGATAATGACGGTAAGTGTGCTGAGCTGACCATCATATTCCACATGATACAAGCAGAGTTGCAGTTGTCCTGGGATAGGCGCGGATGTCTTTATTCTTACCACTGTTTTGTCAGGGCATTTTGAAGGAAGCAGAAATTAATCCATGATAATTTCTCCTTTATAAAACAACAGGGGAACAATTTCACATAACGCATACAGTGAAACTTGATTAATTATAATTTGGAGGGCCCGACGAGGAAGAATGATTGTGGTATTGTAGATTTCGAATGAACAGTTAGCATCTACTTGTATAGGAACGGATAAGGACTATGCAGAAGTACATATGATTCAAAATTTCGAATGAACAGTTAGCATCAACTTGTATAGGAACGCTAATGACTATGCAGAAGTACATATTATTCACAATTTCGAATGAACAGTTAGCAGCAACTTGTATTGGAACGGATAAGGACTATGCACAAGTACATATTATTCACAATTTCGAATGAACAGTTAGCAGCAACTTGTATAGAAACAGATAAGGACTATGCAGAAGTACATATTATTCACAATTTCGAATGAACAGTTAGCAGCAACTTGTATAGGAACGGATAATGACTATTCAGAAGTACATATTATTCACAATTTCGGAATAAAAACATCAGAGTAAGTTATTAACTTTGACTACACTATTACTTTTCTTAAGGAACACCAGTAATTTATGTCAAGTACATGCTCAATAAGAATAAAGCAGTCATTAAGTTTTTGAGTCATTCACGGGTTTACAACATCGTAGTATTGTAGACCTGGGTATCCAATTATGTGTGTGGAATCCGTCTGATAACCTGTGACCCCTGTGCAAGGGAGTGTATTGTAATTGAAGCTAGAATTTTGGTGGTAGATGGTCAAGGCCCTAATTCAGGTACCATCCTGGCATTCGCCTGGATGAGAAGTAGGAAAGATGCTTCTACGATGGTGGAGGTAGGAAATAAATCCACCTCTTATCTTCCCAGTTCTGCCTAATGAGGCTAAGTGAACCCTTTTCCTGCCATCAAAATAAAATTATATTTCTTTACCGAGTAGGGAATTGAACCCGGACCTCCACAGAGAGAGAGAGAGCCAATGATATACGCCCCTGATTTGAATGATGCCTACTGATATGTACTTGACTGGGAGTGAGATGTGTACTGAAGTAGACACTTGTACAGGAACAGCCGCATATCAGCTAAGTCAACAAACCGCAGTGTTAACTTAGTCACATTTCTGTGTTTAACCTAACTAAGCAACAACAAAAGCTCACCAAGTAAATAACACATTTGAAAAGTATCGGTTAATAACAAAACAGTCATAGAACGCAATCACTTCAGTAGCTCGCAATGATAGATGTATACGGTTCGATATTTATGGAAGGGGACGTGGTGGTTCAGTGGTCAAGCGGTTTGCCACTCACCAAGGTGCACAGGGTTCGATTCTCGCTCAATACCTGTGCAATTATCGATGTTCGAATCCCACGCAATATAATGTCCCGTGGCTCATGATCGCAAGGACATAAAATTGGAAGCTTCCTTTCTTTTCTTTCACATTTATACACATAAAAGTACTATTAATGAATGCAACTCTTTAGAAGTTCAATAGACTAACAGAGTAAAAGTATAATTGCTTAAACATTCCAACTCGTTACAAAGTTTAGTTAAAACCCCTGTGGCTTAATAATTGTAAATACTGCTGTACATAAGTGTTATATACATCTCTATATATAAAGCTCAATGTTGGTTTGTAAGTCCGTGTGTCTGTCTGTCTGTTTGTTATTTATACAAATCCACACCGATTCGCCGATCCAAACCAAAATTTACATACTTACCCATTGTAATCCGACGAATAACACTGTCTGCTTGTAACTTCGAACAGACCGCTCAATTCCCTGCACTTAGGCCCTTTGGCACAAATCTACACTGTTTCACCGTTCTGAACCAAAATTTGTATAATTACCCTTTGGTACCGTGCGAGTAACACTGTTTACATGAAATTTCGGACAGGCGCCCCCATTTCCTGCATTTAGACCCTTTGGCACAAAGCTGCACCATTTCAATGACCTGAACCAAATTGTACATACTTATCCTTTAGAATCCGACGAGTAACACTGTTTACTTGAAATTTCGGACAGACTACTCCGATTCCACGCAATATAATGTCCCGTGGCTCATGATCGCAAGAACATAAAATTAGGCCCTTTGGCAAAAATCAGCACCGTTTCACCGCTCTGAACCAAATTTTGTATACATACACTTTGGAACCCTACGGTTAACACTGTACACTTAATAATTTCGCACAGACCACTCCATTTTTAACATTTAGGCCCTTTGGCACAAATTTACACCGTTTTACCGATCTGAAGAAAATTGTGTATGCTTACCCTTTGGAACCCTTCGGGTGTAGTCCGGAACAGCTTAATTAAGTTACTAGATCAAAACAGGGTAGCCAACATTAACAGCCGTCCCCTATGCCTACGTAAATGTTGGTTTAAGCTTGCATTTCTTGAAGTTAAGTTGTTTTCATGTACAAGCATATTGTCGCCAACCCTGTTTAAAATCTCGCCATCTCCAAAGACCATAATACCAGTCAAATTTCGTACCACACAGTTGCCGACAAGGTTCTGGCGATAACTCCCAGAATGCATTTTTCACAAAGTCAGCCAACATTATAATTACGACTTACACTAATGACTTATTATTTGAATAATTTCACAGTTTTCTTTGGAATTTCAAGTCTAATGAAGTTGTAACAAGCTTTACAAGGTAAGTACTACAAATATACATCGATTAAAACAGTTTTTACAGTTATTATAGATTCTTGATATGTGTGGGTCAAATCAGCTAGTCTGAGATGTTTCGAAGCTTTTATTTAATTAATTTTTGGATAAATTCTTATTTAGATTTCATCATGCCGCCTAAAAAACACGAGAACAAGATTAGAGATGGATTGGAGAAACTCTACGAAGATCATTACGATTTGAGTAAGTAGGCCTAGCCTAGACCTATACAATTAAAAGTACAATTTAATCGTTGTTTTATTTATTTTTATACTCAGTCAGAGCACAAATAACGTAATAAAGAACCTTAATGGTCTTTGGAAATTTTGAAAATAGTCTTGTGACTGCATTTTCCATCCTAGGCCTAATTCAAACATAACCTAAAATTAAGCCTATGTAAGTTCTCTCTCGGGAATATATTCTTAGGTTCAATTCGCCTTGTAATATTGTAATGTATCTTATTCTCGACTTCCAAATGCCGCCAGGCATAATATTATAATACATTGCACATGTAACTCGTAAGCTCGGAAGTAGGCCTAGTCTATGATTCACACTCGGTTAATGGTAGTGAATGCAGTAATCATCGCTGGAGCAAACGACATCTATAGAAATGAGAGTGAAAAGGTAATCAAAGATTTAAAGGGTACATTGCCATCCATGCTTAACACAAATGTCATTATTGTAAAAATTCCTCAGAGATACGATTTAATTCCCAAATCATGTGTAAATATAGAAACAGAGGCTACAAATGGTAAAATTCGTAAACTTTTTAAGAGTTTACCAAATGTCCAAATTATAGATGTAAGTAAATTAGACAGGAAGTTCCACACTCGACATGGCCTTCACATAAATAGGTTAGGAAAAGAGTATCTTAGTGATGAAATCTGAAAAATTGTAAATTCAAATGGTAAGAATAGTTCAACAGAGTGGAAGAAGGGAAACTTGTAAAAGAAGCCAAACGTGAGGTTTGGCATTCAGATCTTTGATGTCAAATTTAACTGAGTGGAACAATGGTATTTCGGATTTGTCTAGCAACAATAATAATAACAATTTTGATAATAATAATAATAATAATAATAATGTAAATAAATCACCAACACAAGCTTGCAAAAGTAACAAATTTAAACTTACCACCAGAATGTTCAGACTCTCTATAATAAAATTGATTACATAAATCTAATGCTTAAAAATGAACTTAAAGACATCTCAGCACTATGTATTTCAGAACATTGGCTGAAAGAGGAACAACTCGAATTGATTCAATTCCCAGGGTTTATACAAGCTACTAAATACTCGAGAACTAATATTAGCCATGGTGGTACTTGTATCTACATAAGAAATAATTTAGATCATGAACAGTAAACAGCTTAAGATTATCTAATTATGGAACAGGATTTTGAATTCTCTGCCGTAAAAATACAGCAGTTTAAGTTAATAATTGTATGCGTATACCGTTCTCCGGTCAGGAGAGTTTCCTTTATTTATAGATAAATTAGAATTTTTACTCAATAACATGAGCAAAGTAAATTTCGATATAATAATTTGTGGGGATGTAAATGTGGATTTCTTAAAATTTGATAGAAATTGTGAATTATTAACACAGTTACTAATTTCCTATGGACTGGAACCGACAGTATACCCCAACAAGAATAACAAAATTTAGTAATACCACTCCTGATCAATTTTTTTTAAATACAGACAAATATCACCATTCAATACAAGTCTATTGTCCGGGTTTTGGTGACCACCATGGACAAATACTGAGTTTTGAAGTACCCGAAACAATCAATAATAATGATAATGGAGTAAAATCAAAGTGCAGGTCATTCACTGAAACAAATGTTACATATTTCAATGACTTATTAAATAAGGAAACATGGTCAGAAAGTTATAAACTAGAAAATGTAAATGATAAATTTAATGCATTTAACAGTACCCTAAAACACTATTTTGAAACAGCATTCCCCTTTTGACAAAGAACTGTTCAAAATAACAAAACTAACAATTGGATAACAACAGGGATTATAAATTCATGTCAAAGAAAGAAATGTCTACACAAATTATATAAACAAAACCACACAACACCTGAATTCAATGAATACTACCAAGCCGAGAAATTGTGGATCTAATATCTAGCATGCTTAGTGAAAGGCAATTTGAGGTGTTCCTAGGAAACACTAAAAGCCGCAAACGAAAACTTAATAACGGCCTACCACAGGGATCTGTTTTAGCCCCACTGCTATTCAATTTGTACATCCATGATTTACCAACTACAACATCAAGTAAGTTCATCTATGCTGATGATATCGCGCTGGTAGCTCAGAGCAATAACTTTGAAGATGGCGAACAAATCATTACGGAGGACCTGGAGAAGATGTCAACTTTCTTTAAAACCTGGAGATTGATCCCAAGCACAACAAAAACTGAAGTCTCTTGTTTCCATCTAGCGAATCGTGTCGCAAACTACAAACCTAGAGTCCTGTTCAATGGACAAGAGCTGAGGTACAATCCTTTCCCAAAATATCTCGGAGTCACTTTAGATAGAACCCTGAGCTACAAAGAGCACATCACAAAGCTCTCTCACAAAGTCGCCGCAAGAAACAACATACTGCATAAGCTCAGTGGTACCTCCTGGGGAGCCTCTGCTGACTGTCTACGTTTAACTGGCATCAGTCTTGTTTACTCAGCTGCTGAGTACTGTGCGCCTGTCTGGTTGGGAAGCGTACATGTGAAGAAGATAGACACGAAACTGAACGATACAATGCGTTGCATTACTGGTACCATCAAATCAACTCCATGTCACTGGTTACCCGTGCTGAGCCACATCCCTCCACCTCACTTAAGGCGGAAGCAAGCTCTTCTGAGGGAGGCTAAGAAAATCTTTGCATCACCCTCTTTGCCACTGCATCAGGAATTCTGCCATCCGTCACAACAACGATTGCAATCCAGAAGACCGGCAAGTGTCACTGCAAGGCAACTCATCGCGGATGGATTTGACATAAAGGAAAGCTGGAAGCATGAGTGGTCAACAAAAACATTGGGAACAAGTGTCCACCATCTTGATCCCACAAAGAAGCCAAATGGTTTTGACCTACCAAGGAACCTCTGGTGCCGTATCAACAGGTTGAGGACTGGACATGGGTGTTGTAATTATTTCAGGTACAAGTGGGGCTGGATCAGTTCACCAATGTGTGAATGTAACTTAGAAGAACAGACGATTGAACACCTGGTCCTACGCTGTCCTCTTCATTCATACCCTGGAATTCCTGACGACTTGTTTGATCTCACACCTAGTCTAACCGAATGGTTGAAAAGGAAGGACTTTAAAGTTTAATTTTGTCTTATTTGTATTCTGTATTGTATCACCATACGATTAAATAAATAACTACAAAAATACACTAGCATATTAAATAAGGTAATAAGACTAGCAAAGAAAATGCATAATGATAATTTTATTTCCCAATCATCTAATAAAAACAGGGCTATGTGGTCCGTGATAAAGAAAGAAACTGGAAAATCTGCTAAAATACAAAGGAACATTACACTGCCCAGAAATAATAAAGTGATAAATAATCCAGAGGAAATAGCAAACACTTTCAATGACTATTTTCTGGAAATTCCACAAAAATTATTGAATAAATCACAGGTAAATACATTAAATTCTAATAATAAAATAAATATATGTAGTGATTCTTTAGTTATAAATCATGTCACAAGTGAAGAGGTAAGAATAGTTATAAAATAGCTAAAAAAAATTGTGCTGGCATTGATGGCATCCCAGATGCAATTTTAAAGAAATGTGCAGAAAATATAATAAATCCACTTACACACTAAAACAGTTCAATTCTCTCAGGAACTTACCCGGATATTTTGAAGTTATCAAAAGTAATTCCAGTGCACAAAAACGGTTCAAAAGATGAATTAGATAACTATAGTCCTATTACCTTACCAACTGGTATCGCAAAAATTGTGGGGAAAAATCATGAATAGGAGACTGATAAGTTTTATAGAAAAAAATAAAATATTATGAAACTCACAACATGGATTCAGAACGGAAAAATCTACACAGACATCAATTTATGAATGTATTACTAGTATACTGAAATTAATTGACAATAAGGAACATGTAACTGGCCTATTCTTGGATTTATCGAAACCATTTGATCTTGTTGACCATAAAATCCTCCTTACAAAACTAAATCAATATGGTATTAGAGGTCTTGCTAATAAATGGATAGAGTCTTACTTAACAAGGCGTAAACAAATAGTAAGCTTGAGACACAAGGATGATGGAACCAAATTACTTAATGAAACATTGTCCAATGAGGGAATTATTAAATTTGGTGTACCCCAGGGATCGGTTTTGGGCCCACTACTCTTCCTTCTATATATCAATGATATAACACAGAACGTTCATTCACATAAGGAAATTTTGTTTGCGGACGATAGAACTCTCGTAATAAAAGGTGAAACTAAACAGGTCATACAGCAGTCTGCTGACTCCGTTACAAGAGAGTTAACCAAATGGTCACAAGATAATCGCCTCATAATCAACTATAAAAAAACAGTATGTCTAAATGTCCACACTATACAGAATAGGAATCCTGCGAAGCCCAATATAACATTAAATGGTCATCAAATAGAAAATAAATCAGAAACAAAGTTTTTAGGACTATGGATACAACATGACTTGAAATGGAATAAACATAAATATCTGAATACTAAACTGAACTCGATATGCTTTGCGTTACGTATTTTGAAAACCTGCACTAGCATGCACACATTAAGAAATACTTATTTTGCTTATTTCCATTCATACTTAAGATATGGGGTCATATTTTGGGGTATGTCGCCAGATGTACTAAGCACGTTTAGGATACAAAAGAGAGCGATTAGAATTATGGCAAATGTAAACACTAGAGAATCATGTAGACCTCTGTTTAAAGTTTTAAACATTCTCCCTCTGCCCTGTATATATATCTTTGAAAGTATTATGTTTTGTAAAAAGAATTTAATGAATAAGGATGTTTTTCTTAAAACAAACAATGATGTTCATAGGCATAACACAAGACAAAATCAAAACATTCATATTTCACACACACACACACAAGCATATATCAAAAGGAACTTATCACACAGGAGTTAAATTATACAATAAACTACCCCAGTATATAAAACCTGCCCCAAAAATAAAAACCTTTTATAGAATGTTGAAAGCTTATCTGCAGTGCCATTATTTTTACTCTGTAGTTGAATATCTTAGTGTATAGAAACGATGAAATCTATAATTATATTTTACTTTTCTATTTTAATTGTAATACCTAGCTGTAAGTTGTTGTATTTATAGAATTAAATTTTCATATTATGATAATAGAATAAGATGTAAATAGTTGTCCAATAAGATTGTATCTCTTAAGATCTGTTATTATAATAAGTTATAAATAGTTATAGTATTAGTATTACTGTATATACCTATTAGTACTTTTATTTTATAGATGTAAATTCTGACGTGTCCTATGTCAAAAATGTATTGTATACATGTATTTGATCAAATGGAATTAATAAAACTATCTATCTATCTATCTATCTATCTAATGTATTGGTGATTATTTAAGTTATGTAGCTTATAACTAAGGTTCGGATGTTAAGGAAAAATCATATTAGCCTACTTTCGATTTTTGCAAAAAATGAAATTAGACTTATGAAATCAACACAGGGCGAAAAAAGTGTGTCTGTCTGTGTGTGTGTATGTGTGTGTGTGAGTCTGTGTGTGTGTCTGTGTGTGTCTGTGTGTGTGTGAGTGTGTGTACTCTGAATGTCTGTCCCCCCCTATCAATTCGAACACGGTGAATGCAAATTGAACGAAATTTGGTACAAAGGTAGCACTAGCAAAGGACACCTCAGTGTCATGTTTTATATTGCCGCCATCTTTACTAAAACTGAATGGCGGCCACTCAAACGTTCAAAACGTAAAATCAAATAACGACTAACCAAATCATCCGATCTCTACCAAATTTGGTAACAGCATACCTTCGTATAGGATGCGTCTTGTGACCAAACTACAAGGTCGTCCGCCATACCATTTCAGGATGGCGGCCGTGCGAATTATGCAAACTTTATAATCCATATCATGGGACCCACCAGTTCCGATTATCGAGCCGAGAATCGTTTTAACTGTTCTAAAGGAAGAGGCACGTTCGAAATTAAAAGTTTATTTTGTAATACTATAGTGCAGACGTGATTTTAAAAAGCTGAGCCGATTTAGTAATAAGACAAGATGGCAGCGGATATCTTGTGCCTGACTTATATTTCACTAATTTGAGTATTGCATGCAATATAGCGTACTGATGCAAAATAAATAAACTTTGTATGAAATGCTTTATATATAAATAATATACTCCAGTGATGAATTCGTTTAGTATAAATCACTATTTGCTAACAAGTTCTATGTAAGTCATTTTATATAGAACGATATTCGTTGACACAATTAGCTCAGTGGTAGAGCGTTAGCCTATCGCTCAAATGCCTATGGTTCAAACCCGATCAGAGCTAGTTTTTTTGCTTGAAATTTTATATGTTTATTGTTTTGTAATGACTCAGATGTTTTAAAATTAAGCGTTATATTGTGCATATTATGGTGTAAAATATATATTTAATTAAAACATAATTCGCCAGCAGATTTACTCGAGACATCTAGCTGCCAAAAAGGTAACTGCACGCCGACCAGATTTTATTGAAAAGTTTCTTCTTCTGGCCGCTAGAATGCACTCGCTCTGTTAGGATTATATTGTTCGATATTTCACCACTAGATATCACGACTAGTCTACGTGGGGCTCCATTGATTACTATACCATTGGCATTCTATGCGCATCGAATTTGAAGAATGACAAGATGATACTACGATTCATTTTTACTTTCTATTTTAAAGGGTTTGTAACAGCCTATTGTGCGTTATTTGAAAATGTTAATTGAAGTAAAGAACAAAACGATTTCACATAGTATCTGAACTCTACCGTTGGTGCTAGTTCAGGATATTAATTAATACTTTTATTTCAGCCAAATAGCAATCGAAAATATCCACATAGTTGGTATACACACGTCTCTGTAGGGTCATGGAAAGATTTGTTAATTCAATTAGGGTTGTGAAAGTCATACGCAGCCAGACGTGTAAAGACATGCCTCAACTCAAAGTTGGATGTTGCCCGCGTCAGGCCGATTATGTAATAATAATAATAATAATAATAATAATAATAATGTTATTGGTTTTACGTCCCTTTTAACTACTGTTGCTTTTAGAGACGCCGGGGTGCCAGAATTTTGTCCCGAAGGGGATCTTTAACGTGCCAGTAAATCTACTAACACGGCTCCCTCGCATTTGTGCACCCTCATATGCCAGCTGACTGCGCCAGGATACGAACCTGAAACATACGGTCCAGCAAGCGAGAACGTTACCTCTGAGCCACGCCGCCAGTCCGGTCGATTATGTCTCCAGATCCATAACATTCTTTAGATACTTATTATCTTTCTTTCTTTCTTCAATGATGGTAGCAGTTTTTATCTAGGTTGTGGCGTTTGGTAGAGGTAAATCGTTTCTAAGGTCTTCAACAAAGAATAGTTCTATTATACTCTTTGATAATAACAACGAGTTATAACTATACTCATACATTTAGGAGAAAGTAGGCTATATGTTCTTTACTGAACATCTTGTTTTTTTCCTGAGCTCATTTTACCCGAAATTTGAAAAATAAGTTTGAATGACGGGTCCCTCACCACGTTTAAAGCAATTTGGTGTTGCCTATAAATGCATATTTCTGTCCTTTTTATTGTTTTGATCATATTTGGTCATATTTTAGTGATATAAGGTCATATTTCAGCATTTTTGTCTAAATTTAGGTGCCGTTAACAAGGTACGTGTTATCTGCGTCGAGTTTCAACACATGATTTCCGAATAGTGTAGTAGATGCAGTATATTTTTCTTTCTTTTCCCAGAACAGGCAGAGAGCAGGTTTAGAAGACCTGATTCCTAGAAGGCGCTCCTCTACGGACGTCTTTTAGCACATCTTTCTGGACAAGTTAGATTGCGACACTGAACTCGTGAGGTCACGGAACATGACGATAGTGTGCTTCCGCCTTTCAATAGGATGTCACTCCGGTAGATATATTTAGCTCAGAAGCAATTAGCAAACATGGAAATGCCATGTTAGGTATTTTAGGAAAACCGAGCAAGAACTGCGTATGAAGGGTATCATACTGAATGAATGTTGGAAATTTTAATGTACTGTAGCTCTCTGTGAGTTCGTATGATTACATGTGTCTGGTGTATTATCGCTGATCATGATTTGGCACTTAAGACGTTTACTGTATGTAAAAATTCATGTCATATTTCATAGTATTCTTAGGTCATATTTAATAGTTTTAGGTCATATTTGCTTGCATATTTTGTACTTCTTTAGGTCTTAAAACTTCCGAACCCTACTTATAACTTATGTACTAGGCTACTGACCTATAGCCTAATTAGTAGTAGGCAGATAAAAATTTATATTAGGCCTATTTTTATTTGTTTCAGTCAAGGTTGCGACAGAGTAGTGTGGTGCCCTTCAGCGAACTTCAAGTGTTGTGCAACATGAATCAATCATCATTCTGAAGAGTCATATACTCACATATGAACGGGATATGCACTGCGCTTGAATCACATATGCATATTTTCAGAGAATACCAACAATATCTCATAGCTCTCTTTTAGTTCTCGACATAAGTTACTGCACCACTGAATGTCTGGGTGAAAATTACTGATGTACTAATGTTGGGTGAGACAAAGTCACTGTTCGCTACTTGATTAGATGACACAGTTCGTGCGAAGCCACTGGTTGCAATACGTTATAACTATTGCTCGCATCTATAACCTAGGCTACTTGTATTATTAATTCTGAATGAAAGTAGAACGCGACTTATAGCCTACATTTGCATCGGACATGAATGAGACTTTTACATACCTTGTATCCTTGTTTCAGCTTCTGGGTGATATTACGTATTGAAATTAGGAACCCTGGTCACTACTGCACTTTATATATGTGCATAAGTGCATAAATATGAGTTTTTATTTATTGCTCTTTAAAAACGTCTGCCATGTTCCAACAGCGCTCGCATCTTGTTCAACTGTCAACAAGGCGCACTCTAGAGGCACACACCGATGCGCACACATTGTTGCCAACATGTGGGATACAAAATCGGCTTCCTTTGGTCATAAATGAATATTCTTTCTAGAATTACCTCCATCGAGAACAGTGCAAACCGCATCGAAATCCATCCAGTGGTTCTCGAGATTACCCGCTTCCTTCAGCTCAATGGCTTATCCGCCGAACTGTCAGAACACATCTCTAGAAATACAACTCTAGAATAGACGACTGTCTGGACGAAACCATTGGCCGCTACTAGGCCAGGTGACTGTGTGGATGAAAATTACTGCTTTTAATACAAGCAAGGGGGTCTGGGGTATGAGCCCCAGGTCAGGTTTGTATGTAAAGCCTTATTCCGGGTTCACCACACTCCAACTAAGGGGCAAGACCAGTGCCAAACAATAATGTTGGCACTGCTGAAAAATGTAAATAACACCCTTTAGCGATAAAATGTTCAACTCTTGTATCTTAGCCAAATTACGTAAGTTACTGTAGAAAATTTTACAGATTTTGATGGAGATTGACTGTCTTTCAATCGTTAGGCAAAGTTCAGAGTAGCGTAATCCCAGCATCAAACACCATATTGTGTTTTTCAATCGCTAGGCAGCGCTGCCAGGGGAATTAATGTGGTGGGCAAGTTGGTCATATTTACTCGGTGCTATTTGTGCTGAATAAGCATTAAACCTTTGGAGTAGTGACACTCCGTAGTTGCTTGTTGTGTTTCTCCTACCAGCTGTGAACACTATGATTTGTGTCATGGATTTGTATGTTAATTGCATGAATCTTAATTTCATGGCTTGTTTTCGTTTATCGAAAAGTGCTGTGATGGCTGACCAATAATTGTTAGGTCGTTACGCAATACAAACACCACCCCTGGTTTTTGTCACACACAGTTTGGGTAGACACGCATCAATAATTTTCATCCAAACCAATGGTTTGTACCTAGACCAATAATTTTTAGGCACTGGGGCGCGGGTTTTGCCGATTAGTTCGAAACATGGAATCCTTGCGATCAGCGTTCATTACAGTGGTTAATACGGTTATACATACAAAACAAACCTAACCTGCGGCTTACGCCCAGTAGTGCAATCAGCAATTTTCGTCCAGACTGTCGTCTAACCAAGTAGCGACCAATGGTTTCATCCAGACAGTCGTCTGAGAAGAGCCCGATTATTTCCTTTTTTTCCACATAATTGCAACATTACATGTGTCGTCTAATGTAGGCCTATTTTGTATCGGATATTTTGGTAACTAATGATGTCAATGTGATCGCTGCAGCAGTTTCACATACTAAATATGCTTTCGAACATGGCTGCGGTTGTTAAATATACAATAAATAAAAACACATGTGATTTAGCACATATATCCGGTGCAGAAGTGAAAAGGTTAGTAGTTACAATTGATAATGCCCCCCTCCCCCCCGCCAAACCTGTTTTACAAATCGCTTTAACTTACAAATTTCGTTACATATTTTTGCAAATCTTACAATTTTCTATTTTTAGTAATGTTCTTTTGGGCTTTTTTTTTTTTTCAAACAAAACAGTGTTAATGTTTTTACTGCACAACACCACTGGTCACTAAAAACAAGCTTTTCCACCCTTAGCGTCTATGACAGCTTGTAAACGCTCAGGCATACTGTTCACAACTCGTCGAAATACATTTGCCGGGATGCGATCCCATTCCTCCAGCAGCGATGTTCTCAGTTGTGCCAAGGTGGTGGGGTCACACTGTCTGACTTTCTTTCCAAGCATATCTCGTACGTGTTCGATGGGGCTTAAGTGAGGACTACGAGCTAGCCAGTCCAGGGTTTGAATTCCCACTTCCTGGAGATATTATACAACACAGCGAGCAGTATGTGGGCATTATCCTGCATCAGCATGAAATTCTGACCAATGAAAGGCGCAAAGGGCATCACATGGTTCATCAGGATCTCTTCGATGTACCTTTGGGAATTGAGTGTCCCGTGACCGATGCACACCAACTCAGTGCGGGCCATAACGTTGATGCCACCCCACACCATAACCGAGCCACATCCAAATGGAGTCCTGAAGGAGAAAGCAACAGGGCTGTACCTCTCCCCGCGCCCTTTCCACACTCTTTCTCTTCCATCAGGAGATCTAAGATTAAAGCGACTCTCGTCATTGAAGAGAACAGAGGCCCAATGCTCGTGTTCAACAAATGCCAGTTGTTATTCCTAGAACAAGAATACGCGAGCGGCAACACTCATAACCCTTAAATGCTTCCAGTGCGCTTCCCGCCATCGATGATTGGGTAATTGGTGGTAATAAACCACCCTAAGAAATGTCATATTATCAAATACTATTCACGGGTGTTTCAGATGTTTGTTCTCATGCGTGAAAAGCTTTTAAAATGTGATTACATCTTTTTCATGGCTAATTTTATACTATTTATATTACATTTTTAACTGTTCCACTTTTTTTTTGCCGGTCTGTGTATTACTTCGTTGATAGAGCTTGCCTTTCAACGCGTGTATTTAACCAGTCAATTTGTCAGTGAATTTTCTGCAAGTGGCTTTTAATGTGCCAAGTGACGAAAGGTCAGGAGAGTATTCTACCAACCATCTCGCGCTGTGCCGCTAGCAATTTTTTGGCAGTTGGTCCTGGTTCGATTTTTGGCTCTGCCAAGAAATTTTAATTTTGGTCTGAGGGATGGAACAAGGCGCACTTAGCCTCGTGAGGCAAAACTGAGAAGAGGAGGGTCCGCCCCCCATCTTAGCCATCTTGGAAGTGGTTTCCGCACTTCTACTCCAGGCAAATACCGGGATGGTTCCTAATTTAAGGCCATGGCCGCCTCGTTCCCAATCCTCATCTGAATAATAAATGCACACACTAATACAGCCATCACAATAACACAGGTTATGAGACAAATTCCACATGTCCAAGTACACAGATCTACATGACCATGATGTCGCAAGGCCCCAAACTCAACCAACAACTGCTGCTTTCTACCATTCCAAGAAATCTTAGAGTTGCCATTACAGTTTTATGCCCCTAAAATCCACGACTAGTTCGAATGGATTTAGGCCTAAGCATTGGATCAACCATCTTCTTGCATCTCAATAGGGATTTGCCAATCGGCTTTCAATAGCTTGTCTCAATTCTGCTTCCATATATGGAGGCCTATACATGCAAGAAATGAGTATGGTACTTATCAAAAATAAAGAAATAATAAGCTAATATGTACCCTACTACTCTATTTTTCTCCTACTCCTAAATCCTTCTACGAACACTCATCTTAAAACAGAATGGTCTGCATTTTTGGACTAATTATAAAAATGTAGCCTATAAGAAGAAATGAACATGCTCATCTTTAGCTCCCCGGCAAAACTGGAAAAAACCTTGAGTAAGTATTAATGTTTCTGTTCTTATGCATTTTATATGTTGCATTAAAAATCAATCTAGAAGAGCTAATTAAGTTAACTTCACTACCTTAATACTGCTTAAGAGTTAGACTGTTGAGGACTGATGACCAAGATGTCCTTAACTTGAGCAAGGACTGCTTCACAACTATATGTAAGATGTAAAGGGCCTTTACGTAGTGTTTTAGATCCCTTATTTAGGGGTGGTAGGACCTAAAACGGAAGAGTTACTGTATTGATTTTGAATGGAGTGTCTAAAAGGGGGTAGCTGCCTTTGGAGGGGCAAGCTGACCAGTGTGGAGTGTTGTTTAGCGTTAGGAACTAGGGGGCGCTCCTATAAAGACTGTAAATGTGGTTTAAGGGATGTAGCCTTAGCACGCGGGTCGATGTACTAGTCGCCCAGCCGGCTACTTATTATATAATCACCTTGCTAGTGTCAGCGGTTCGGCACGCGCTTCACTTGAGCACGCGAGCCGCTGTGAGGAATACAATGACGTCTGAGTTGGCGTTATTACTACGGTGTGTCACGTCTGACTGTGACGGGAGTAAGGAAGGACGTTGGGACGTGAAGAAGAGTGTAGATCAGTAATGCAAGTGTAAGAGACTGACCAAGTGTTTATTGGTCAGCAATGAGTAACTGTTAGTCCCTTTTAAGGGATCTTGTGATGTTATAATGTGAGTACAAACTGTGGGTGTTAGGTTACAAAAGTAGGATTCTGAACACTGACTGACTGACTCACCTCGGTTGACACTGTCGTTAGCCTCCGGCTGTCTCGTCGAAGCACTGATGATGGAGAGATCCTCGTGACCCACTTAAGGCACCTTTTATACCTTTAGCCTCTGTTCTGTCAGCGCGTTGTGGCATAGTTGAACCAGTTTGTAGTATGTCGCTGTGTGTCATAATTACGCAAGGGTTGAGCTGCTTTATGGAGTAGCCAGCTGCCCTTATAGTATTGATGGATATTGGGTAGGCTTTTAAAGGGTTGCCTTTTATGAGATTTAGACAGATGATGGGGGGGATGATCTCTAAGGGGTGCATACCCCTTGGGTATTGTACAAGCCTCTTCCTCCATTTGGTCGCGTCCTCGCGACCGGGAAGGGCACTTGGGGTTGGGATGTTGTCGTAGTAGTTTTTGAATCCCCCTCGTCTCTTCTGGTGGTGGCGTCGTAAGCGTCGTCGTATGGAACGGGTGTCGTCGTGCAGAAGTGTAGGTGTGCGGTCAGCCCGTGTACAGAGGGGAGGGTTATGGGGTGTACATAGATATATATGTATATAAATTTTACATTGCATGGTGAAATGTGCATTAACATTGTTGAATAAAGAAAATAATTGCTATTGAGGCACAATCGCCATTGCCGTTGTCGGCATAAAAAAGAAAAAAAAACATGGTTATACATGGTTACATAGTTGTGCAGGGAGGAAAACCCAGGGCCGAACGGATGATTGCGTCGTCCGCCCTATCTTGGGGAAAAAGTGCTCCCTGCAATAAAGAAGATAGGAGAGAATAGAAAAAAAATGGGTGTTCCAGGGTATAATTTAAAGGAAATATTTAAAATGTATTTATTGGTGTGGGATAAAACGGAACACCCTGACAAATGGGGAAGTTAGAAGAGAGAAAAATGAAAGAAAACAATTCACAGACATTGGTTACGTGTTACCTTAGCAAACGAAACAAAACAAAACAAAAATATAGACATCGTGTACACGTGAACTTGATAAACAGACAAAAATATATATAGTGTTTAATGTATTATGTTGCGATGCTGACATTTAGGAATTTCCATTGGAATAATTGCCCGTGGGCGCATGAATATGTATGTAGTTTACTCTTTAAAATTATGAACTACAATGACCTTATGTCTAGTAAAATACAATGACCTTATGTCTAGTAAAATAATTGCCCGTGGGCGCATGACTGTGCATTAAGTTTACCTTTTAAAATTATAATTTACAATGACCTTATGTCTACTTAATCGCGCTAATCCCTTATAACTATAGTTTTCATGAGGTACCTCGCGTGCACGCTACCCGTCTGTACGTACGCTTGCCGTATCACGGCTGATCCTATACGGCCACTTCTTGGTACGGTATAGTGGTCGTACCGCTTGCAGTGTATTCTTAATACCTAGTCTGTGAAGCATCCTCTGTGGGTGAATGCTTGCACACTTGGCCATGAGGGTCGCCGCCACATGCCGGTTGCGCCCTCATCGCCGTAAGCTGCGTCGCATTTTGACGCTTCAAGTGTTTTTGTTTTATGCAGATCTGCCAGCAAGCCTGATGCCCCACAGGCATCATTCCCGCTGTGCAGATTATTGACGTGTAGCTGTAAAAAAAAAATGTAGTGAGTGTGTAAGTGAGAATGAATGTTAAATGGAGGTTAGTATGCACAGGTATAATACTACAATAAGGGGGCATTAAATAGCATGTTGCTGCTGTCTGGCAGCAAAATCATAATTACACGTGTCATATTCTAGGTGACAATGCCTGCAAAAAAAAATGGAGAGGTTAACAAAACATTGAAATTCCCTATTCCATATGCCGCTTCCTGTGGCAGCGTTGCCACAGTCTGAAGCCCCTTTTTACCTGTGAAAAGAATGGCATGGTTATTATTACTCGATATATGGCCGGGCTTACCCTATATGGTGCCGTGACGTCATTTCCTAATGTGTTGTAGTATTGGGCTTACCCTGGCAACGAATTTGGGCCGCCAGGCGCCGAAATTTTACCTCAATATATGTATTAAAAAAAATTGTCTTAAATGTAAGACTATGCTACATTATAATAACTTATCATGAGTTATCGGACTTACCCTGATGACGGATTTGTGGGTCATCAGGCGCCGAACGGCGTTCTCTTATACTACTTATTCTACTTATGGTATATATAAAAAAAACTACATCTAAGCCGAGAGGGTTGCCTTAATCTATTGCCGAAAGATGCTGTGCTGAATTGCAACAGTGTTCATTAAATTTGCTTAATCCTAGGTTGCGTGTCAAATGCAACCGTCTATAACTAAATTTGGCCTAGGACGATCGCCTGGGGCAATTAAATCCCCAGATCACCACCCGCACGAGCCCCAGAAACACCGGTTGTCTCTAGGGTCGCTAGATTCCGTCCCCTTAACTCTAGGTGTCGACGTCTATTACTAGGACTAATCTATGCGCGGGCGGCTTACGGTGCCACTAAGCTAACCGTTCCGCCCGCTGTAACTTCCTTGTCGTGCCCGTTTTGCCGTTCCGATTAGTCGTAGGTGAGCCGCCCACTTGGCTCCTGTGAGGGGCGCGCAATGCCCCATCTCTTAATGCCCTCTGACTGCCCGATGCGTCGTCATTTATGTGGGCATTGGACAGTGTGGTCCAATGGCATAATATCCTCCGGGAAGAAAGCGTCCGGGGAGTCCTCTTCGCCTGTGTCGGCCGCAATATTTGTATTCATGTGTCCTCCGGGAAGTGAGCGTCCGGGGAGTCCTCTTCGCCTTAATCGGCATTGCTGGGTTGGCCCACTGAACCCTTTTGAGTGCCCGCTATGCTACTCATTTAAGAACTCTGGCGACCCGTTGTCGTCCATTTACGTGGGCGCAGGACCGAATGAGCGCGTACATTCCATATATATATATTCATATTTCATTCTGCATTATTGATTACCGTCGTGGTCTTCACCTTCACCTCGCGGGGTAAGGACTTGTCGGATCTAGGATTGGTCCTGCTGAACCCTTGGATCCTGCTTCACTCCTGACGAATAGGAGTCTGACTCCCCGCCATGGAAGTCCTACTTACGTAAATTTAACTAACAGTCTAGTCATAATATGGTCGTCTCTAGGGATAGCTCCCGAGGCCGGCGCGGAGTGAGCTATTTCTCCCGCCATTCTCAGAAAGTCTCCCTGCAGGTCTTGGCTTCGACGACCGTGGCTCAAAGTGGGTTTAGCATCCCTTCCTCCCAGGGGCGGTTTATGCGCACCTAGGATTCCAGAGCTTGCCCGACCAGGCCGCGAATGCTTTGACCTTACGTGGTTCGTCTATTTGGTCTAGTCGTCAGTAATTTGATGAGCCAACTGGGGTAAGGGTCCACATCGCCTTCCCCAGCTCTGCTCCTAGTGTTGTGCTTTTGACCTTTGGCTAACGCCGGTATCATCAGCCAGGGTGTTTCAGGTTCCCTTTTTTTTTTTTTTTTTAAATATAGGTGTAACCTGTGTAAAAAGTGTCAAATGTAAAATACTTCCAGTGTGGTGGGCTGGTAAAACCTCTACATACGTAGACTACTTTAGGCTACCTGTGCTATATCAGCTTCTCCAGCGATAATGCTCTTTTTTAACCTTGATGGAGGTGTTAGTAGGGTCTGTGGCGTCAGGTACCCTGTTATTGTGATCTGGGGGTAGTTATCTGTAGAGTGGGTTAAAGCAGGGTAGGAGGAGGTTGCGCACTTCCGAATTCCGCGTTAGTGGCGGCCTGGAACCGGTTTTTGTGCTGGGATGCTCCTACAGTGAGTGGAACGGGGCAGGTAATTCCCGGGGTTGCAAAAAATAAAATAAAAATCCATGCCGGTCTGATATCAATATCCCCTGGTGAATGGATGGGATATACATGCATGCGTCTGGATATGAGGCGTTTGCACTCATGTATGGATAGGTGTAGGTTGAGGCATAATACTAATATATTTCCCTCTCATGCGGGATGATTTAAATTTAAAAAAAATGGTTAGTATTTATTACTTATGGCCTCATCTCTCATATGGAGATGTGCATTACGCTTAGTTGGTGTTTGCCGATGCACCCCTCTCATTCAGGTGATAGCGGTGGGGCTCAAGGCGTAGCATGCCCTTTCTGTAAACACATGAAGTTTACCAACCCTTATGTATACTTTGTAGTGTAGTGTAGCTGTTTTGGTCGTGTTCATGTGTCTGCGTTGTTTATGTTTGGACGTGAAAAGGTTATGGGAAGGGAGTAGAGTGGGACGCTGTTAGCATGTTCTCTTGTCATCCTCCCTTGGTCCATGTTGGTTTTCTATCCGCGCTTTGGGATAGCGAAGCTTCACGACCTACTCTGGTCCGTTATAGGGCTAAGTCCTAGTCGCCTGGAATGATTTGTTTCGGGACTAGGGTCGCAAAAAGAAGTTGTTAAGGGGAGGTCCCGTTTCCTCAAAGTCCCTATGTTCGCCCCTGATTGGTGAGCGCGTTTGTGTGTGTGTGTGTGACTACGCTCCGCTACACCACGCGGACGCCTGGTCTGCTGTAGGGCTAAGTCCTACTGTGTATATTGTGTATGGGTAGGAAGCGCCCGTGGCCTGCCAACGTCTTTACGAACGTGCTACTCTGGGCCTGCGACAAGTTTTGGTCTGTGACGTCTGCTTGTTTTTCCCTGGCGTGCAATTTTCTCTGGGGTTCGAACCCGTGTTCTATGTAATTCTCTGTGTTATATGTCTGCGTTGTTCATGTTCTGCGGGCATTCTGTCTGTATTTTGTTTGTGTTTCTCGTACCGAAAATACCGTTGTTTAGTTAGTTTTCGGTACGAGGTTTTTGTGTGTGGACATGGGTTCGAAGCCGGTTGTCTGTAAAGATTTGGTGGCCATTTCTGTGCCGCCTACACTATGGCAAATGGGCTGTGTGTTTTTCTATGCGCAACCCCTAGTATACCTTCCTGCGAGGAGTTTGCTTATTTTTGCCCTCTCCTCGTAGTGTAAATTTTGAAGATATAGGGTTCTTGGGTTGGCTATGAATGATTCCGTGCAGTGTGCTTTGGGAACTGTCGTCTGTAAGGCTCGCAGTTTATCACTGAGGTCTGCTTTACTGCTGAGTATGGTGGTGTCGGGTTGCAATGTCTTGCGCGCTCGCTTGTTTACTTGTTTCGATAACGCTGTGTATCCGAACATGTGTTCTTAATCAGCCTGCTTTCTGTTAGTGCTCTTCGCATTATAAAAAGGCAAGAGGGGAATTTTGTGGTTTAACGTGACCATTTCTGGAGATCATGTGCCACGGGATTTCCGTTTTACTTGGAATCCAAACCACAGGCCATGGCATTTCACTTCGGAAATCTCATATGCATTGGCCGTCTGTAAAAGAACCTTCCATTGACTACACTTGTGTCCCCGAGTGTTGTGTTATGTATACCTATGTATAAAATATATATATAGTTTATTTGGCCATTTTTCTTTCTTGGGCTAAATGTGTGAAACAAAAAAAAATTATTTATGCCCCGCTCTGAATTAAGAGAGCACATTGAAAGAAAATAATAGTAGGTGGCGTTAGTCTCTAAAAATTATGTCGTGAGCACTATGTTTTTGAAAAAAAATGGTGATTGGGACCTGAGTGTAGTATTTACCATTTTGGTAACGTGAGTACTACCGTAATCTGGTTACGTCTCAGGGGAATCTACCGACACTGTCTAGTACACCTTAGGAAGGCCATTGCCAGACGTAACTGATACCCTTGTATCCACGTCACGAGCAAAGCCAGTGCACTGTGGGAGTCAAACCTGCCTATCAAAGTAATTGTAACTCACCAAAATGACAGTGTCTCATCCCGGTGTGCAATTGGGCTTTTTAGTTGGTTAAAGCACACCTCCCAAAATTTTTTTTTTTTTGAAACTAGTTTGAGATTCTTAATTCTTGCCATGCTTACGGTTTTCGCCCGCAACAAGAGAATCTGTCAAACTGTGGAACCATAACGTAGAACGTCTAGTCATTTCTACTTAGAAAGACTCCCTTAAGCTCTATGCTGTGATTTTATGCCTAAGTTGTGTTCAAAATATCTCTTTCCGGCCTTAAGCCTGATGGGCTTTCACTTGGCTTAGTGATGGCCTAATAGAAAGATGCCATGGTTCCCAAAAAAAAAACACAGAAGGATTTAAAATTACTCACTTCTAATTTGGCCATGTTGCCCTGTATATACATAAAATACGAGAAAGAAAAAAAAATGCGCAGTTTATGTTTACTATGTAATTGTCGGTCTATTTTCTGATATCTCCCGCGTGAAAGAACTTGTGTGGCCATTTATGATGGGGGAAGTGATGTTATTTTATTTCTTTGGCCTTGGTGGAAGTCGTTATCGTCTTTCGAGCTTCAGTGCTCAGAAAGGTGAAGGGTTTTGCCCTGTTACGATATTATAGGCCTCTGAAATCCATTGAGGTGTTTCTTTGCTGTTTTCCGGCGGAATTTCTAGCAAAGTAAGCCTTGCCCTACTTCCACCGTAGCGCGTGTTTCTAGGTCTAAGTGTACCTGTATTTAAGGGCGTTATTGCGCTTGGCGCTATCTTAGCAGATTTTGCGGGAGTGTATGTATGTTTGACTGCGAGGTTTTGTGGGGTGGGTAATAATACCTTTCCTAATCCCCGTGTATTGTATGGTAATGCCTGTTTAATCTGTATGTGCGTGTACCGTGCATCCTGAGGGACTAATGCCGGTGTTCGCCTCCGTTCTGGCAAATTTGCCCTTTGAACTGGCGGTGAGGGCCGCTTAAGTGCCTGTTTTTGTCCTGCCAATGTGGTGTCGTGTAGCCTGTCCGCTTTCTGGCCCGTGGCCACGGCAGACTCCTGCCACTGTGTTAGCCTATCTGTGTGAGTGTATGTAGGCTTTATATGTGGTAGGTCAGGCTCTACGTCGTCAGCCCATGACGAGGTTACCTCCTGTTGTCCCTCTGTCGTATTATGTGTGATTGAAGGTCCTGGCTTCAACTCCCTCTCGTTCATCCGGTCCGAGGGGATTGTTCTAGGCTCTTCCCCTCGGCTTGGCAAAATTGCCTTCCGATCCGGAGCTGGAGGACGTGTGTCTGTGTAGGATGTATTCTTTAGTATGTTGGAGCCTAACCTGGCCGTCTCCTGGACTGTGGCCACGGCGAACTCCTGCCACTGCGTGGCAGTACTTGTCGAGAGGGACATCCTCGCAAATTGTCGAGTTAGCGTATCTACGCTTATGTCCTCTCTCGGCTGGGCTGGTGGCCCTACCATGAACTCAAAAATGGCCTTGTTGGTTTGGAGTTCACGGTATTCGTCCCAAATTTGGGTGTACTGCCTATTGAGGCATATGGCCTGTTTGCAAGTGCTTATGTGCGCATCTTAATCGCGCTGTCCTACCCTCTGACGGAGTGTATGGCTGTTTGCCCTGTATTGTCCCGATTTTCTGTTTTGAGTGTCCGTATTTGTGTTTGCCTGATCTGTATGTGCCTTTGGCATCTAGCCAATAATGCTACTAATATTGGCATACCCCTATTACCTTCATGGCTTGCAATCTCTTCATGAGGTGCCATTCTGCCTGAAGTGTATGGGCCTAAAGTAACAATAGAGAGAAAAAAAAAATCTGTGCGTGTTTGCCAGTGTATTCCTATATCTCTCTGGTTCTGTATGGGGCTAGGGGGTTGGTTTATCAAGCCTTTCCCTTGTGTAGCTAGTTTAGAGCACCAAAAAAAAATATGGTGCTTTCTGTCTGGGGGAAAAAATTTTTCACTATCTGCTTGGCTTTTTGCGGTTCAGAGGGGGTCGTTTTGACTACGAGGGCTCGTTGGTTGAGTCCTGTTACTGCGCGTAGTACCCCGCCTCCACCATCTGTTTTAGATCCCTTATTTAGGGGTGGTAGGACCTAAAACGGAAGAGTTACTGTATTGATTTTGAATGGAGTGTCTAAAAGGGGGTAGCTGCCTTTGGAGGGGCAAGCTGACCAGTGTGGAGTGTTGTTTAGCGTTAGGAACTAGGGGGCGCTCCTATAAAGACTGTAAATGTGGTTTAAGGGATGTAGCCTTAGCACGCGGGTCGATGTACTAGTCGCCCAGCCGGCTACTTATTATATAATCACCTTGCTAGTGTCAGCGGTTCGGCACGCGCTTCACTTGAGCACGCGAGCCGCTGTGAGGAATACAATGACGTCTGAGTTGGCGTTATTACTACGGTGTGTCACGTCTGACTGTGACGGGAGTAAGGAAGGACGTTGGGACGTGAAGAAGAGTGTAGATCAGTAATGCAAGTGTAAGAGACTGACCAAGTGTTTATTGGTCAGCAATGAGTAACTGTTAGTCCCTTTTAAGGGATCTTGTGATGTTATAATGTGAGTACAAACTGTGGGTGTTAGGTTACAAAAGTAGGATTCTGAACACTGACTGACTGACTCACCTCGGTTGACACTGTCGTTAGCCTCCGGCTGTCTCGTCGAAGCACTGATGATGGAGAGATCCTCGTGACCCACTTAAGGCACCTTTTATACCTTTAGCCTCTGTTCTGTCAGCGCGTTGTGGCATAGTTGAACCAGTTTGTAGTATGTCGCTGTGTGTCATAATTACGCAAGGGTTGAGCTGCTTTATGGAGTAGCCAGCTGCCCTTATAGTATTGATGGATATTGGGTAGGCTTTTAAAGGGTTGCCTTTTATGAGATTTAGACAGATGATGGGGGGGATGATCTCTAAGGGGTGCATACCCCTTGGGTATTGTACAGTAGTTTGGATCATTTGCGTACGTGTTACAAGGATGTGTGTGCTGACTTTTTGGTGTTAAATGATGTAGGTTGGCAACACCAAATGTGGCAGCCAAGTTGGTTTTCTAGTAACTTATTTAAGGTGTCCCGGACTATAACATTGTACACTTTAAATTTCGGACAGACCAATCCATTCCCTGCATTTAGGCACTTTCGCACAAATCTACACCGTTTCACCGATCACAACCAAAGTTTGTATGCCCACCCTTTGGAACCATGCGAGTAACAATGTCTGCATAAAATTTCGGACAGACAACTCTATTCCCTGCATTTAGGCCCTTTGGCAGAAATCTACACCGCTTCAGCGATCTGAACCAAATTTTGTTTACATACACTTTGGAACCCTGTGGTTAACACTGTACACTTGAAAAATTTGCAAAGACCTCTCTGTTCCCTACATTTACGCCCTTTGGCACAAATCCACACCGTTTCACCGATCTGAACCAAAATTTGTATACTTACCCTTTGGAAACCTGCGAGTAACAATGTCTGCATAAAATTTCGGGCAGACAACTCTATTCCCTGCATTTAGGCCCTTTGGCAGAAATCTACACCGCTTCAGCGATCTGAACCAAATTTTTGTTTACATACACTTTGGAACCCTGTGGTTAACACTGTACACTTGAAAAATTTGCAAAGACCTCTCCGTTCCCTGCATTTAGGCCCTTTGGCACAAATCCACACCGTTCCACCGATCTGAACCAAAATTTGTATACTTACCCTTTGGAAACCTGCGAGTAACACTGCCTGCATGGAATTTTGGACAGACCTCTCCACTCCCTGCATTTAGGCCCTTTGTCTCAAATTTAAACAGTTTCACCCATTTAAACCAAATTTTACATACTTACCCATCGGAACCGATGAGTAACACGGTGTATTTGGAATTTAGGACAGAACACTCCGTTCCCTACATTTAGGCCCTTTGGCACAAATCTACCCCGTTTCACCGATCCGAAACAACCTATTCTTACCGTTTGGAACCCTGCAGGTATGATAGTCCACTTTAAAATTCGGAAAGAACATTCCATTCCCTGCATTTAGGTTCTTTAGCACAAATCTACACCGTTTCACCTAACTGCACCACATTTTACATACTTACTCTTTGAAACACTGCTGGTAACACTGACCACTTGGTATTTTGGACAACACTCTCCATTTCCTACATTTAGATTAACAGACAAAATGAACTTGAAAACCACATTTTAAGGCCCTAGAACCATTCATGTCCGTAGTAGTGTATTTGTAGGATTACGATATTAGAAAAAGTCTCTTGTTGGCTGGTAATGCGGGCTGCGTCACGACGCCCCTACCAGTGTTCTGGTGCAGAATTGCGAAAATAGTTACATCTTGCGCTGCTTATAAATTGTAGACAGGGGGAGTAATTAGTGCAAAAAAATTCTTAGGCCCCTTAAAACAGTTATCATCATGAAAATAATATGCCTCTGTATAAGTGCGATGGTGTTGGTGCAATACATTGAGGTTATCAGCCGCAATACGCGTTGGTTCTTTCAAATCTACTTTCATTTATTCCGATACTTATCCTTGAGCGCTATGTGGCGATAAATAACACTATTGCTACCTCAGGAACTAGGGATAGCCGAAGTTTTCGAAAGTGCTCTGATTATTTTCCTACGACTCTGTACGACAAAAGACGACACTATTGGTCTCCACTTTTCTAACAGCCAATGAGATATAGGCCCTAGGCAGTCTTTTATTTCACTTAGTCCTCTGTCTAATCATATTTTTCAATTCATTTGTAAATTGCATGTGTCAGTAGAGTAGTCAGTAAATAGCCGTTTCCCTATTCATTGTCAATACGGGAAGATTACCTGAATGTTACGTCCATTATACTCTACTACTTATCACCCCCACTGCCATCGTCACCACCACCACCACCACCACCACAAAAAGTTATATTTAAAATTATTTGTTCCAGTCAGTTTAAGTAGGCTATCATTTGCCAGTTCTGTAGTAGTATTCATTATCACCCATAAAACAAATAAAGCGCCACCGGGCGAAGCCGGGAACTACTGCTAGTAACCAAGAAAACTATGTGAGCATATCTGATGATGTGTGCTTGACGAACGAAACTAGTCATCCAATTGAGCCTTCATTTTGTGTGAGAAGTGTTTTATCAAGAGTACAAATAATTCATGTAATTTATCTCTGGCACTTAATTGTAATTCCCGGCCCAATCTAATTTTAGCGCATGCGTGTTGATCAACTGAAAAGCTTTTAATAACAGATTACTTGGACAACCCTGAGGAATTACTACTAATATTCCAATACACACCAATACAGCCAACATAACAAAACACATTATCCTTACTCTCCCAAGCAAACGTGGCTGCAAGTCGCAAAGTTCCTAAATGAATCAACAACCACAACGAACTATTTATCAAACTGAGGGACTTGATTCAGCGATATAAGAGAGTATTGGTGCTGGACCCTAAGTGGTACCACAAAGGTTCTGTGCCTTGAGTTTGTCCTTCTTAGATGACAGCGTTCTGTCAAGAGTTACACCCAGTGTAAACAGTGCATACTGCTATAGCTCAGTAGATCAGTGGTGGCTTGATTCCCGGCGGCACTAATAAAAGATCTCTCGTATCACATTTGATGATTACAAATCAAAATTGATTAAATCTTAGCCACAGACTATCCTGTATAGTTCCGGCTCCGCTGTGTCGAAATTGGAGAGTAGACCTCCTAACTCCAAAGATCTACAAAAGGTAGGTTCTTGCCAACCATAATAATAATAATAATAATAATAATAACCTCTACTTATTATTCCCCATTTTACGAGATCGAGGTCGAGGTGAGTGTAACCATTTCAAGGGGGTGATGGTGGGATGTGAACCATTGCCTTTGCACGTTAACGCGCGTATCTGAAGACAGCAATATCTATAATATTAATGTTATTGTTATTTTGAACAGTCTGAATGGAGGAAAGAATTTTCTATTTTGAATTGTATTCTTAAATACTATTTTATATTTTCCGGAAATTTATAAGTATATTATGTATCTTAAATACCTTATTTGTAGTATTTTTTTAACCTAAAATACATATGCCCACTCATACTGTGAAGCCCGTACTGGCGTGTGTATTTGTAATTGCGGTAGGAATTCGGCAGGAAGCAGCCGGGGCCTTCAGTAATGTACTATCCCAGCATTTTCATGGAGTAGGAGTGGGAAGCATGAAAAATCACTTCCAGGATGGTTGAGTTGTGCCTCACGAGCCCTCATACAAGAATTGAATATCCTGGGTGAGCTGGGAATCGAACCCGGGTCTCCGCGGTAATAGCCAAGAAAGATAGCTCTACAAAACGAGGCGGACAGGTACGGTACCGTAGGTAATTTGTGCATTAGGGTTTAAGTGGCAGTATCTGGGAATGACGGTGCCAATTAGGCCTAAGGGATAAAGTTTTAAGGTGGTAATTATGTGGCACTTACGGAGTTGGTTGGTTGGTTCTTAAGTTTAGAGGCTGCGACAACGCGGTCATGTAGCCCCGTGTAGTTTGGGTGTGTATAGAATCTGTCTGATAACTGGTGTTAATTGTGATGACTGTATTAGTGTGTGTTATCTGCTTTTAAATTTAAGTCATGCAACTTAGAATTTTTCAAATAGTTCCTACTTTTCCCGCCAAGCGCCACCGTCAACGACTACTAGGCCAAGTCCAGAACTTAGCTACTAGACGCCACCGCAGTCGGCTCTTGGCAACGAACGTAGAAACTTAAGAGCATTGTTTACATTCTTAACCTATCCAATTTAGCTTCACGCAGGTGTAAACTTACGGAGTTGAAGGTTACAACAAACATCAACAGTGCAGGCATTTTCATAGCTATTTAGGTTAGTGAGAATAAATGGCTCAAAACGCGATGATTGGCTTTATTCGACTTGTCTGCAGAATCACTTGCTAAAATACATGCGACGGGAGACGAGGCGGCTTCTTTATTAGATGAAAACACACTGGCACGGAGAGACACGGTTAGCTGAATGAAACAGCTTGTTGAAGCCCTTCCAGTTTATATGAGGAATAAACATTTCTTCAGACAGTGGAGCGGAAGGAAGGGAAATGAGTGCATGGTGGATAATTTTAAGATTATGATAGGGCCTATTTATTTTTAGCCTATATTCAATTTTGAAAAAATAGGCTTATGAGATCACCTTTTGTCCGTGTGTGTGTGCGTGTGTGAGGAGTGTGTGTGTGTGTTTCCCACTAATAACTTCTAAACGGCTAGAGGGAATTCAATGAAACTCGGTAAGTTCATAACACTATTCCGGGCGACCCCGATCGTGCCCTTCAAATTTTGTTACGTCTCATTAATCCAACATGGCGGCTGTGCTAAATATTTCACCAGCATTCAATATCTCCGAAACTATTCCAGATATCAACCTGGGATTCATTACGGTGATAAAGGGGACTACTAGAAGTTCACCTATGTGACTTTTGAAAAACTGGTAACTACAAAACCAACATGGCGGCCACGCGAATTTGGGACTTTTAAATAGACGTTTCTCGCGATTTAACCAACTAAAAGCAATAAAACTTGGTACAGTATATGTTTATACACATTGTAATGCACCGACATCTAACTTCGTTCAATTGTTTACATAACCACAAGATGGCGGCTGTGCGAAATACTTCACCGGCATTCTATATCTCTGAAACTATTGGCGGTATCATCCTGAAATTTTGTACGGAGATAAAGGGCACAACTGGAAGTTCATCTATAAGACTTTCAAAAACCGGTTAACTACAAACCGAACATGGCGGCCAAGCGAATTTGAAAATTTTAAATAGACCTTTCTCGCGATTTAATGTTCCAAACGCAGTGAAATCTGGTACAGGAAATGTTTATACACATTGTAATGCACTGGTATCTAATTTAGTTCAATCGTTTACATAACCTCAAGGTGGCGGCTGTGCGAATTTTAAAATTAAGTTTTTATTTCTTATGGGGTAATCATGCGATCGAAGTGAAAGTTTGATTAATAAACCTACGCAATATTTTATTTAATGGTACATGACTCTATGCCCTATACATTTAACAATCCAACATGGCGACCATCCGAAATATTTAGACGGCTCTGAATATCTACGAATCTATTATAGAAATCAAACTGAATTTTTTAAAGGTTGATAGGGGCTATGAACTGAAGTTCACCTATAGGACTTTAAATAACCTGATGATGACAAATCCAACATGGCGGCGACGCGAAGGATAAATATTCACATGAACCATCCGAGTGCAGTGAAAATTGGTACAATCACGGTCGACTTAAGAAAGGTCGGAAGGTTCAACCTGATAACACTGTAGCTACGGCTATTGTCAGTCATACTTCGTCACGATCGCCTAAACTGAACAGCTGTTTGCTAGCAAGGAAAGCTACAAAAACTACTGAATTAATATTGGCCAAACATAATGTACCGTAGGCCTACATGTTTAGCAAAACATCTGTTAATTTTTATTTACACATGACCAATGTTACAATCGGAAATAAATGAATAACGTGCATATGATAGTGAAAAGTTGTTATAAGGGCCAAGCAGCTGATATTAGGCATGAGTGACACGGAAATAATTTACCAAAATTGTTTGGCAAAATAGAGAAAACTATTTTGGTTTCTTTTCGTATTTCACTATTCTGAAGTATGGTAATAACACAATTGGCGGTGTTATAATAATACGGAGTGATGCAAAAATGTAGGTTATCTTCACACTGTAGGCCTATAACCCCTAGATTCCACCGCACATGTATGTAGATAATTTACTACCATTATAGAAATAGTCTGTTGCTGCTGGTATTCCATAACTGTATCAGATTACTTCTGTTTCCTTCCTAAGTGCTGCAACTTTCTCTTCCCACAACCAAGTTTGCTGACATCAACAGCATCATTCCTTGCCTGTGAATAATTGTTGAGCAATACACTGGCAATAACTGAATGTATTTTTTCACTTAATTAACTAATTTCCACTCCACAAAGGCACACATCATTTGGGAAACCTGTATCACCATACAGAATTGTTTTAGACACAACTACTATAGAAAAATGTAGGCAGGGCTCCTGATGTCAATTTCAATCTATCCATCGGGGATTCCTTCCATTTTCCAGATGAGTCCTTATATTTCTCTGCTTTAATAATGACTTTTTGAAAATGATTTATGCTATCTACGAACCATTTAGAAGGTTCCCTAATCCAGGCCTGGCGTAGATTTTCGTCACTTGGGAACCTAAACACTGGTGTGTAGCCCCCCTCACTTGGTTAATTTGCATTACAGTTGGGGATACAACATGTATCTGGCATTGTTACTGCGACAACTGGTAGGACTGAGAGTTAACTATTTTACCTAAAATAAAAAGAAAACCCCCAAAAAATACCAGAGACGAAAGTAGAAGGTGTTGAACAAAACCATTTACCCAGGCAGTTAAATAGTATGAACATAAGAGAATAACTAACTATGATACAAGAACACAGTGGTCACCTTTGATATATATATAATTGACAATTAATAATATTACATACATTTACAAGACAGGAATAAAATTTAAAAGAAATTAGTTCTTGGCATAAACAGTTAATTGAATATAAGCAAGGAATCCCATCGACTGAGGAGGAAAAGGGTTGAATTAATCATATTAAATGAGCAATGAAAGTCAAAGACCAAGGAAAAAATATCCAACGATAAAATATAAACAGATAAATTACCTTTAAACGATACTCAAGGTATGAACCGAAATAGTTTAAGTTCAAAATACGGTCTCAACTTAAAGCAATCAATTAAGTTAGTTTGTTAACAGGAGCAAATTCAAGGTACGTCTGATCGCGATCAAATCCTCAAAACATCTCCTCTTATCGACATGAAACAAAACTATTTTATTTTTTTTTTACTGCAAGGAAGAAACGATAACAATCGCTTCGGTTGTCACCAGGCAACCCATTACACAGAATAAAATAAGTGCCATAATCAGCGACACAAGTTACAGTGCCTATATGAGGCATCCTAACAAGATACAAGGAGAAAGAAAATATTACGTAAGATAACTAGGTTAAGAAAGTCCTTGCACTTGACCAAAATGAAGACTGAATTCTACATGTTTAGTAGCTCAGAAAATAAATTAAATAACCACATTCCCCCAAAAGGTACATAGAATATATTAGATAATTGGAAACTATTTTAAATATATCGACAGATACTTTACCGTAACTCCGACCACGAGGCTAGGCCAAAACACGAGTGAACAACAAACAGTCCGCCAACATAAAATAACACAAAGTTAAGAAATTACAATACGTCCGAGATAAAAAAAAAAACATATCGATAGAAATAAAACAGCTTCCAAAATATCTCACAACATTTACAAACCTTTTCTAAAACATACATGTTGAGAAGTCCAAAATATTATTACACCAAGTCAAAATATCTTCAGGGAAATGTCGGAAGTACTTCCTAGTCAAGTGGAATTATGAACATATTCCAGAATAGAGGCTACGTTAGCCTTCAGGGCTAACCAGCCCGGTTTAATATCGGAGTTATAAATTTTTCATCTTGCTTGTAAGGATTCTAAAAGAGAATACCTTTTCTTATTATTGCTGTATCCAAGGTAATAGCCTTTCGTTGACTTCGGCAGCCATCGGAGGAAATCGTAGATAGAGTACAGCGCTCCAAGTGGCAAATCCAATAGGAGTAGTACTAATATTCTCCGTCAGATGACAGCATCGCACGGCGACAAACGAGTTTCTAGTCGAGCTCAACAGGTAGCGTGGCAAGTCTGTTTATCTCAAGCACAATCACAATAGCTAGACCAACTTGGTTACATATTAGCCAGGAGAATGTTCACGTCAGGGAAATTAAAACGCGTCAGTTACGGTGACGAAAAAAATCCAGGAAAAAAGTTTAAAACATGAAGTACGATATGTGATAATTCCTTGTACCGTAGGCATTTAAAAATACCATATTTGCCAGATACAAAGCACACTCGTCAGTGTGTTCTCGATCAGGGATTAGCCTACAGTTAAAGAAAACTGGAAGGGTAGTATAAACGCTACTATAAAGCGTAGAAACGTACAAAGTGTGAGAAACAATATATGGAAGGAATTATCCCTATGAGATAAACAAGAACACCTGCCAGACTGAACGTTCCCTCGTGTTCCCGCCTGACAAGGGTATGACTGATGAACATGTAGCCAAGTCTCAGCCTTCCGACCTGTCTAGAGTCGACCGTGGTACAGTAAATCCTTATACGAATGTTAATCCACTGGCTTCTAATTTATTTCATTTGATTCCATAACCTCAAGATGGCAGCTGTGCGAAATTTTAAAATCTCCTTGGTACTTCTTGTTTCCTAATCATGCGATTGAAGTTTGAATGCTACACGCACACAATAATCTTCATGTAACAGTACATAACTCTAGGACCTAAGTTACATATATAAAATCCAACATGGCGACCATCCGAAATATTAATTCGGTTCTCAATACCGGTATCTATGAATCTATTACAGCAATCAAACTGAAATTTTGTATGTTGATAGTGGCAGTTAACATAAGTAGGATATATGAAACTAGGCTGTATAATTTGTCTCCAGGGCATAGCAAGATAAAATAATAACTGATATTTTATCTATCGTGTTAGATATGCATTCAAAATCGTACAATCTTCCTTTAGTCATGTTTCGTACCGGTATGTGTCGTGATAGATTTATAAGTGCGTCACCCTGTATTTGATGTACCTACCTCGTTGCGAAATACTCAAGTCTGAGGATTTCTACTTCCGTATAGGGATATTTGAAATACTATCTACAGACCTGACTAAATCTATATAAATATAAGTCTTACAACCGGAGTTCTGCCAAGAAATGTTAGTGCCCAGTGTAGATCAATTTCCAATAATTAATTGTCTAGGATACACAACTTAAGACTGTAACGGTGAAATTTTTATGACGATATTATATTCACGTTGCCCGGTAACAGTATTTGTAAGTGTTTAAGGATAAATACATGTTTCAGTTCCTTCCGTTCAGTGTCTGTTCAATAAGGTAGAATTGATGTATCTCTTTTGAAGTGGGTTCATTGTAACATGTGGCGAAAGAATTGTATTGTGTTTTCTGAAATTCACTGTATCCAGGTACTGCCTATTTCTTAATACTTGTGCAGTAACTTGAGTTTACTTCCACATTGATAAGTTAGTAATGTAATTTTGTGTCGGACAATCCCGCCTGCCCCATTAAATTGTGTTAAGGTTTGTGTGTAGCCTACTTAGGAAAGAGAAACCAATTATAAGACGCTTCATTTCACTGCTCCACAAACTGGCACCAGTAATTCCTCATTGTATCGCAATTATAGTCAATAATATTTTGCTCGATATTCAGCCCTAAGTTATATCGTATAAAGTCGAGCGTCATTGTCGAATAAGTTTCACCGTTAGCCTCTTCTTCTCACTATGCACTTGGAGGGATATAATCACATTAACTTACCGGTGGCCTAACTTGCATTCGAAGTTCTGAAAATATCTCATTTGATGTTTTATATATGATAATTATTCGGCGTACTTGTAGAAGTACGCCTCCTAATAATTCTCGAGTGTACGTTGTGTGTCCTAGTTTTCTGAACATCATGGAGCAACAACCAATCATTAAGAGAGAGCCTGAATGGTTGTCGGATGCTGACGAAGTCCCGATTATTGTAAGTTGTAATTAATTTGCATAACATGTGCATGATAAAGAATTTATTACTTGCTACCAAAGAGTAGGCTTCCTCTTGTTATTCTGTCTGTTTGTTTTACATTAGTTCATACTTTTATGATACCTTCTAGGATTCTAGGGCTACATATTGTAATCTGCTGGATGAGTCTGGAGGCCAATTTGAAGACAAAACCAAGGTTATCAATGTGGAAAACCAAATACAGGTGATCATAGGTTCTTATAGTAATGTGCTTGATTTTATCATAAATTGAACATTTTGATTATTCAGTGTTGTTTCTTACTTTAGCGGCTAACAGTTGCTGATATTATTGTAATCATAATGCATGTTCACTATGCTGGCACCCTGGGCCCTATTGTGTGTGAAGTGTACACCACATGCTGTGCCAACAGTAACTAATTTATTGGTAATGCATGTTCATGCTACTGGCAACCTGGGCCCTATTGTACGTGAAGTGCACATCACAAGCAGTGCCAACAGTAGTTAATTTATTGGTAATTCCTATTTGCTGCTGGCACCCTGAGCCCTATTGTAGGTGAAGTATACAGCACATGCTGAGCTAGCAGTAGCTAATTTACTGATAATGCATTTTCACTCCACTTGCACCCTCTGTCTTATTGTAGGTGAAGTATAAACCACATGCTGTGCCAACAGTAGCTAATTTATTGGTAATGCATGTTCAAGCTACTTGCTCCCTGGGCCTATTGTATGTTAAGTGTACACCACATGCTGTGCCAGCACTAACTAATTTACTGGTAATGCAGGTTCACTCTACTGGCTCCCTGGGCTACTACTTAACAATTTATTGTTTGTATTAAAATCCTCCCTTTCTTAAGTACCCTTGATATGAATATTGCTTTAGCCTGGTCAAAAGAGGGTAAAACAAACAACGATTGGCACGAGATTTGTGAACACAAAGATTTCCAAATATGCTTGTTCTTATTATCATTATATGGTAACTCTATGTAACTGCATCTTGGCCGCAATCGCAAAACACACACTTAATGCTAGTGACAATATGCTAGGCCTACGTTTTGCGAGTGTATAACAACTGAAATGTTTTCAGATGTAAACTCCACAAAGACTGTCACTGTTGAGGTAAAAAAAACTATTAATGGGAGGCTGATTCACCCTCAGTTTGTTATTTTATTCCTTGAATCTTCCAATGCACGTTTTCAAGGAATATATTTGTGAATGAAGTCATTTCTTTGCAGGACGATACAAATCATCAATCCGATATAAAAATTGAGGAAACTTCAATTCCGGAGATTGTTCCTTGCCTGAAAACAGAAACACTATCTTCAGATCCAAAAGAGGTAAGTATCTTCATGCCTCTTTGGATGTCATCTCCTTATCACGTAATATCATTTAGAGATTAAGAGTTGTGTTATCACAATTGTGTTGATGACAAACAGAAGCATTTGGTCATTAGTTTGTGTTTTGTACAGCAAGCAGAATCCTTGTTGATGGATAGATGATGAATTCAATTATGTGTCCCATACGAAACTTCCACCTGCGACTGCCAGCTTTTAGTGATGTACTGAGCACTGAGCTCATTGTCATTGGGAAATAGTATATTGCGTGAAGCTAACAGATGTTTGGCTTAATCACCTTGTATTAGTTGCCCACTGAGGACGTGAAGTCTAGGTATTAAAATTATTTAGGATATCTTATATTCTGGCCAGAGATCTTCCCATGAATGCTACAGAGAGGAGGTTGGTTCTAAATTATGTCAGAGATAACCTTCTTCCCAATTCTGAGCATTCCTGAAACATGTAGTTGACTGTGTGCATGAAGATAGTAAATAATTGAAGATAAGACTTGAAAGTTTAAAAAAAATGTTCTTGAACCATCCGGAGGAAGTTATTGCTAATACCTAACTCCTCTTCCTTTTATTTGTAAGTACTAAGAAATCTTTCCTTCTTACCATATTTCTCATAATTTTTAAGTTATGTTTCCTTTAACCCTCAGTCTTCCCATTTAAAGGTTTCAGGGTGTAAGTGAAATGTGTGTGTATGTGGCAGGGATTTTTGCAGCCGAATTACCTTCTGTCCAGCCCATAGTAGGTGTTAATAAGCTTTTAAATATAGTAATGAGGTACCGTTCAACATTATCCTGCATGTAAAAATCTTGAACCTTGAAAGACCAGTTAATGAAAACTGGATATCATACCCACTCGTCCTTCGAGACGGATCACATGATCTGGCGCTTTTAAGTTGTGTAATGTGCTCAGCAATTAATCTTTTCTATACAGGAACTATAAAGATTTGATTCAGTCCTGGTATGCAGCAAAGAATCTACTTTTCAATTAGTACCTACTACCATCACCTCATTGACTTGTGTCTCAACTTCAAACTGTGAGTTCCCTTACAGTAGCAGACCTATAATTCGTGTTGTTACAAGCAGCGATATTGTTATTACATACTCTAAATTATACTCACTCTAGAGGGATTTAATTGACATCCCATGACTTCTTTTGAAACATTTGTATGATAAATTGCTGTGATTTTGTTAAATGATATCTTGTATAATACATGTATTTTAAACGTTGATTGATTTATGCCTGTATTCTCAAAACTTATGCTGGTGCAAATATTGGCAGTCTAGTTGCGTGTTACTGAATGATACGTGTTCGTGTTGGATCCTTGGAACTCTTATAGTCTTAAAACTAAAATTTATCATAAATTATTATTTGTCCTCAATTCCTATATCTATTACCGTCTTCTATAAAGGTACTGATCTCAGCGTTTGCCTTCGTTTTAAGATTCACTTAGAAGGAAATAGATTATTATGTTACAGACTTTGAGGTATACTTATGTGTATAATGTTCATCTCTAGCAGTAGGCTGTGATGGTCAGTATCAGCGAATATATCTCCACTTCTGCGGACCAGTTCAGTAAAAGTACATGGTGTGTTAGTTATGTAAAAGTATAATCATAGAAATACATTATTCAATCTTATCCCTAGGGTGTGGAGGAAGACATCCAGGAACGAGGAAGTGTCGGAGGGGAAAATCACTTAAATGAGTAAGTGTTCTACACACAAAATACGCGATTTATCGCTTTAAATGTGCATAGCCCTATGTTTTGGATTTGAATATGATTTTTTTGCAATGTCAGATGTGTCTCTCATTGTATTTGTCCCTCATGAAGTAGATACTGATATTAACTTTATATTTAGCAGCCCACAAATTATCCATTCTCGTTCAGTGTTCTCACTGTCGGGTATATTTAAGAAACGTGTGTCAGTCTCTTGATGGGAGCTATTTCTGTCTTCTGTAAATTTATCTGGAAGATATACACATGACGCAGTGATAATAATGTGAATATGTTTTAGTGAGGAACATCCTCACTGTGTCCTGAGCCCTATAAGATTCTTCTGTAACCCGAAACGAAAAGCGTCACTCGAAGTTACTACTAAGAAAATACATTGCAACTAATACAACTACTGATAAATCCAAGGACAATTTTAGATATTTGCCATGTATGAATATGATACAGAACGTTGATGCCGCGGTTTTTCGTGGATATCACATTGTATCTTGTGAGAACACGTAATGATATCCCAGGGTTTAATAAGCACCTTGAATTTTCCCAGTGGTGGTTATTGGGTATCTTGTTCAGGTAGAACAATGCACATGGGGAGGGATGTAGACATTGGGTAGGCAGGATTAGTAGAGAATTACATATTGGGTGGACAAGTCTTGCAAAGGAGTACATATTTCGTAGACAGGACTTCTAGAGTAGTTGACACGACATATGGAGAAGTGCACAGTCTAGATGTTCAACTATTTAACATTCATCAGTAGAGCGGATATGAAACCCAGACGCCAGGGGATAATGCTGGAATTACTCTGCCAGCTTCCTTCGTTAGTTTAGCTTTCGTTACTATCCTTGTTTCTCGATTTTTTTTCTCTCTGTGACAGAGTTGCTGCGTCAACCTTGTGGTTCTAGCCTACTTATTTTTGCCCGAAAAAAAGTACTATTTGAATCTCCTTGCCATTCAGGTCGGGTTTTTGGTTCCTCCGACAGGTTTCTTACGGTACATATTACAGAAACACGGTCTTCAACATTGTGGTTATTTTGGAGACGAGGTTTTCGCTTGGTTGACCGAACAGCAGCCTAGTATATTCTGCGTGATCCTCGGTTTTCTACCTATTCTTTCTTTCCTAACAATGTATTCTTCTACGCATTTTGTTATTTCATTCTCCAAAAACGCCCATTCCTCAGCAATTGTAGCTTGTTGAGGGTTTCTCATTAGTCCTTCCTCTATACTTGCCTTGAATCGTTTGTTCACGTCCTTCTCTTTCAGTCTGTCTATTGGCCACCGTCTTGGCTTTTGACTCTTCTTGAGTTTCTTCGACTTAAGTTTGCATTTCATAACAACCAGTTTGTGGTATGATTTTATGTCAGCACCGGGATATGTTTTGCAATCCAAAATCTGGTTTCGAAATCTCTGTATGACCATAACGAAGTCGATTTTATAACGCCCTGTAGCTCCTGGTCTCATCCATGTGTATATTTTCCTATTGTGGTTATTGAATAAGGTGTTAGCTATGGCCAACTCATGCTCGGTGCAGAATTCCATCAGCCTGCCTTCTCGATCATTCCTTTCACCTAATCCGAATTCTCCTACTCTTTTGCTTTCTCTTCCTATTCCTACCACAGCATTACAATCTCCTATTACTATAACATTTTCATCACCCTTGACATACCTCAAAACTTCACCTATTTCTTCATTGACCTTTTCAACTGGTAGGCATAAAGACTTGTAGCATTGTGGCGCACTTAGGTTTTGTGTTGATTTTAGCTACAATAATCCGTTCACTATATTGGTCATAGTATTCCACCCGCAGTCCCAGTTTCCTAGTCAATATGACACCAACCCCTGCTTGGCCATTGTTTGATTTACTGCTCATGATCCTATGGTCTCTTTACCAAAGGTCCAGATCTTCCTGCCAGCGCATTTCACTAATCCCAACCAAATCCAACCTCAACCTATCCATTTCCCTTTCTAAGTTTACTAACCACCCAATGCCTATCAGTCTTCTATCATTCCACGCTCCGATCCGTAGAATGTCAGATTTCCTCTTTGTCACTACTGTGATGTTAACCCCCTCTCGAGTAGTCCCCACCCGGAGATCGGAACGGGGACTAGTTTACAAGAGAGCATCACATCTAATTATGCATAGAGGGGTGCACGTGGATATTTATATAATAATAATGTAATATAGACACTAGGAGTATTTTACCTTGTCTTCGGATGTACTCAGTGTCGTAAGTAGGATTTGTTTCTCACCGGATTCATAATTAAATTGTGGGTGAGGACTCGAGTAAAATGTGGCATAATCAATAAAAGCAAAACCACGTTAACGAATATTAGAAACCTAGTACTTACTTTTTACTTGTTTGATTTCGATGGCACTTTAGGCGTTGTAGGCTATTTAAACATATCAATGGTTAAAGATCGAAAATGGGCAAATTTGTTTAAGGAAAGGAACATGTTATAAGTCATTATCCAGGATACATGGGCTATACAAAGACTTAGTTCATTGGATGTTGTTAAATTAAATATATATTAACTATGTATCATAGAGATATAAATTATGTCATCCGTTTATTGGTTACGTTGGAAGTTGTTTCGCTTTCTCATAAACATTGATTTAAAGGTGTACATAGAGCTTAAGGCGCAAAAACAATAACGATTTTACAATTATAGCCGGGCCACTCATAGATTGTGTTCAGCAATTATAATTACGTACTTCCAAGAAACACACACATCATTCTATTAGAAGCAAGGTTTAAGGGTTAACATCACAGAAGTGACAAAGAGGAAATCTGACATTCTACGGATAGAAGCGTGGAATGTTAGAAGTCTGCTGGGAAGTGGAAGGTTAGAAAACTTAGAAGGGGAAATGGATAGGTTGAAGTTGGATTTGGTTGGGATTAGTAAAATTCGCTGGCAGGAAGAACAGGACTATTGGTCAAGAGACTATAGGGTCATTAGCACTAAATCAAACAACGGCCAAGCAGGGGTTGGTCTCATATTGAGTAGGAAACTTGGACATCGGGTAGAATATTATGAGCAATATAGTGAACGGATTATTGTAGCAAAAATCAATACAAAACCATGGTGCACCACAGTGTTACAAGTCTATATGCCTACTAGTCAAGCTGATGATGAAGATGTTGAAAAGGTCTACGAAGAAATAGCTGATATTCTGAGGTATATCAAGCTTGATGAAAATGTGATAGTAATGAGAGATTGGAATGTTGTGGTAGGAAAAGGAAGAGAAGGGAAGATAGTAGGAGATTTCGGATTAGGTGAAAGAAATGATCAAAGGAGCAGGCTGATGGAATTCTGCACCGAGCATGAGTTGGTAATAGTTAACACCTTATAAAATAACCACAATAAAATATCATACACATGGATGTGACCAGGAGATACAGGGCGTTACCAAATCGACTTCAATATGGTCAAGCAGAGGTTTCCAAAGCTTATTTTGGATTGTAGAACATATCCCGGTGCTGACATAAACTCTGACCACAATCTGGTTGTTATGAAATGCAGATTAAAGTTGAAGAAACTTAAGAAAATTCAAAGGCCAAAAAGGTGGGCAATAGACAGACTGAAAGAGAAGGATGTAAACGACAGATTCAAGAAGAGTATAAAGGAAGGACTAATGAAAAAAAACAAACAAACTTCAATTGCAGACGAATGGAAACTTTTGAAGAATGAAATAACAAAATCCGCAGAAGAAAACATTGGTAGGAAAGAAAGAATAGGTAGAAAACCGTGGATCACTCAGGATATACTAGAATTGATGGATGAAAGCCGGAAACACAAGAATGTAAGACATGAAAATTGAAAAGCAGAATACAGACGTCTGAGGAATGAGGTTAACAAGAAGTGCAAGGAAGCGAAAGAAGAATGGTTGAAAGAGAAATATGCAGGTATAGAAAATTGTCTGAAATTAGGAAAAGTAGACACAGCTTTTTGAAGGATTAAGAATACATTTGGGGAAAAGAAGACTAAGTGCTTTAATATTAAGGGCACAAATGGAAAGCCTCTAATAGATATGGAAGAAAAGGTTGAGAGATGGAAAGCTTACATAGAGTGTTTGTATAAGGGAAAGGATATTGATAATCTTGTAATGGAAAGGGAGGAGGAAATTGATGAGGATGCAAAAGGAGATTTAATATTGAGATCAGTATTTGACAGGGCATTGGAAGACTTAAGCTGGAACAAAGCACCAGGCATAGGTGATATACCAATTGAAGGAAGGAAGAAAGATTGTAGTTATACGTGACCGTGAATCTTGTGATTATGAGCCACGGGATATATATACCAATTGAGTTGCTACGCTGCATAGGAGATGAAGTTCTAATCAGGTTATTTCATTTGGTGTGTAGGATTTATGAGACAGGTGAGGTACCCTCTGATTTCAAGAAGAATGTTATCATCCATATACCGAAGAAGTGGGAGCTGACAGATGTGAAGATTACCGTACAATGAGTTTGAATACTCATGCTTCAAAGATCCTGTCAAGAATAATTTACAAGAGGATGGAAAGCCAGGTAGAAACGAAGTTGGGTGAACACCAGTTTGGTTTCAGGTGAAATGTAGAAACAAAGGAAGCTGTACTAAGTCTTAGGCTGATTTTGGAAGGTAGAATAAGAGAACGTTCATGGCATTTGTAGACTTAGGAAAGGCTTTTGATAACGTTGATTGGACTAAATTGTTTGTCATTTTGAATACGATTGGAATAAAGTACATTGATAGGAGAGTGATTTACAATCCATACAGAAACAGGACAGCAGTCATTCGAGCTGAAGGACATGTGAGAGAAGCTGGTATTCAGAAAGGTGTAAGGCAAGGCTGCAACTTATCACCCATACTTTTCAATCCTTACATTGCACAAGATATGAAGGAAATTGTAGAAAAATTTAAAGTGGCAGTGAAGATTCAAGGAGAAATAATTTCAACTCTGAGATTTGCCGATGACCTAGTCATCTTGGCGGACACACCTGAGGATTTGAATGGGTTTTTGAATGGTATGGACTCCATCTTGAGGAAGGATTTCATGATAAAAATAAATAAATGTAAAACACAAATTTTGGAATGCAGCCGAAATAAATCAGAATCCTCAACGTGCATCAAATTGGCAAGTGAAAAGCTAAAAGTAGTAGGAGACTTCTGTTACTTAGTAAGCAGAATAACCAGTGATGGACGAAGCAAAGAGGATATAAAAAGTAGGTTAGCTCAGGAGAGGATAGCATTAGTACAGAAAAGGTATCTTTCGAAATCGAATATAGATTTAGGTGTTAGGAAGTCATTTTTGAAGGCCTTTGTGCGGAGCGTGGTGCTCTTTGGAAGTGAAACATCGACTATTGGTGCAGCAGCAAAGAGGAGAATTGAAGCGTTTGAAATGTGGTGTTACAGGAGAATGATGAAGATCAGATAGGTAGATAGTGTAACAAACGAAGAGGTATTAAGACTAGTGGGAGAGGAGAGAAGTTTCTGGCGACTGCTAATGAACAGAAGAGATAAGTTGGTAGGACACATACGAAGACACCGAAGAATGGCAAGCTTAGTTATGGAAGGAAGGGTCGAGGACAAGAACTGTAGGGGTAGACCAAGATTAGAATATGTTAAACAGATTGCCTCAGACGTAGGGTGTGGTAGCTATGTAGAGATGAAACGATTAGCTCAGGACGGGAAGGCATGGAGGGCTGCATCAAACCAGTCAAAAGACTGAAGACTCAAACAACAACAACAACACGGTTTAATATCTTCAATATTCAATTCGTAACTATTTTTATCCTTTTAGGTAGATTTCATTAGAAAGCTAACTATTGCAATGGGTCCCATGTTTCGACTTCCGGAAAATTTCGACATATCTTCGCGTTTCACATCCCCCAGACCCCAAAACCACCGTCAGTTCAAAAGTTTATAAATAATTTATGTATATATATATATATATATATATATATATCAGTTTCTTGTGGACAAGATAACTGCCGTAATTTTGCACCAATCACTTTGAATTTTTTACCGAATATGTATACCTATAAAATCTCGGTCGAGTTCGTTACTGGGCTAAATCGGTCGAAGGGGGTGAAAATGGGGGGCTTTTTTCGAAAAAGTGAAATATTGCTATAACTCTCTTAATATGTGAAATATCGAATCCGTTCAACGTTCATACTATGTGTCGGATAAAGCCCAAAAATTTATGTTTGAAGAGTTTTTTTATAGCACCAACCATTGACCAAAGGGGTGGGAAAAAGTGTGTTTTTAGGGAAACATTAATCATATCTTTCTTAATAGGCACAATATCAAAACCGTACAAAATGGACAATATTCCCCTAATAATTACCTAAAACTTTTGTCTGAAAGAATTTTGATATGACCCACCATTACGCCAAGGGACGAGAAAAATGATTTCGGAATTATAAGAAAATGCCAAGAGCTATCAGTGGTTGCCATGGCAACACTACTAAATTGACGAGGCATGAGCCATCAGACGTTGCCATGACAACGCACTTGCACGAGATCAGATTCAGTATTTCCATCTGACTAAGTGGTTGGTTGGTTCTTAAGTTTAGGGGCTGCGACAACGCGGTCATGTAGCCCCGTGTGCTTTGGGTGTGTGTAGAATCTGTCTGATAACCGGTGTTAATTGTGATGACTGTATTAGTGTGTGTTATCTGTTTGTTAATTTAAGTACTGCAACTAACAATTTTTCAGATAGTTCCTACTTTTGCCGCCAAGCGCCACTGTCAACGACTACGAGGCCAAGTTCAGAACTGAATTACTAGACGCCGCCGCAGTCGGCTCATGGCAACGAACATAGAAACCTAAGAGCGTTGTATACATTCTTAACCTATCCAATTTAGCTTCACACAGGTGCAATTAGTGGAAAGATCTTTAACATGCCATAAATCTATGACATGGGACTGCCGGCTTTACTTCCCCTCCGAAGGAAGGCATACTGAGGGATTTTTAACGCTCTTAAAAAATCCGACGGCTTCAGCCGGGTTTGAACCCGTTATCTTGGGCTTAGAAGCTCAGCATGCTACCGACTACGCCACCGAAGCCGCCTGACAAAGTGGGAAGCGGCTTCGGTGACGTAACTGGTAGCATGCTGAACTTCTATGCCCAATGTCGCGGTTTCAAAGCCGGCCGAAGTCGTCGGATTTTCTAAGAGCGCTAGAATCTCACAGTATGCTTTCCTTTGGAGGGGAAGTTCCAACGTTCGTTGCGAGTTGCTGATTGGGGTGGCATCTAGTAGCCAAGTTCACAGCTAGGTGTCGTTGACGGTAGTACCTGGTAGCAACATTAGGAACTACTGCTTGAAATTGACCGTCTGCAGTCCTTACCTGAATTAAGACTAATACAGCCATTACAATTCACACCGTGTATCAGACAGATTCTACACTCACTCAAAGTACGCGGGGTTAGATGACCGCGTTGTCGCAGCCCCTAATCTGAGGAACCAACCAGAGGTAGATTTCATTAGAAAGCTAACTATTGCAATGGGTACCATGTTCCGACTTCCAGAAAATTTCGACATATCTTCGCGTTTCACATCCCCCAGACCCCAAAACCACCGTCAGTTCAAAAGTTATATATAATTTATGTATGTATGTATGTATATATATATATATATATATATATACAAGCTGACCCGGCAGACGTTGTCCTGCCAATCAAAGAAAGTGTTGTAACTTTGTTTCTTGAAGTGCTTTTGGATACACAATATTTTTTTCAATTTCTATTAACTGCCTCTAAACTATCGTGAATTGAATTAACTAATTTAGAAACATTCGTTGGAGCGTGCACAACAACTCTCCAAAGTTTCATCGCAAACGGATAAATGGCATTTAACGCATACGGGATTTGGTTTAAATGATTCGTGCGCTGTCTCTCATTTGTTGAATCTACTCGTGCTCTACCAACTGTGAAATGGATTTACTAAGTTAGAAAGCTTCAAGTAAGTGTACACAACAACTCATCAAAGTTTCATCGCAATCGATGAATAGTATATGAACGCATACAGGATTTTATTGGAACGCTTCGCGCTTCGTCACTCATTTGTTACATCTACTCGTGCGCTACCAATATTGTAAAATGGATTTACCAAGTTGAACACCTTCCCTGGCGTGTACACAACAACTCATCAAAGTTTCATCGGAATCGGATGAATGACATATGAACGCATAAGTGATTTTCTTTAAACGATTCGCGTGCCGTCACTCATTTGTTGAATCTACTCATGCGCTACCTATTGTAAAATAGATTTACTAAGCCCGAAACCTTCTCTGGCGTGTACTAAATGATTCACCAAGGTTTGATCGCAATCGGATGAATGATATATGACTGCATACGGGACATTGTGAAAACGATTCGCGCGCCGCCGCTCATTTGTTGAATCTACTCGTATGCTACTTATTAAAAACTGGATTTACTAAGACAGAAACATTTCCTGGAGTGTACACAACAATTCACCAAAGTTTCATCGCAATCTGATAAATGGTATATGGCCGCATACGGTACTTTGTTGAAATGATTCGCGTGCCGTCACACATTTGTTGAATCTACTCGTGCGCTACCTATTGTAAAATGGATTTATTAAGCCAGAAACCTTCCGTAGGGTGTACACAACATCTCACCCAAGTTTCATCGTAATCGGACGAATGGTATTTGAACGCATACGGGACCTTATTGAAACGCTTCGTGCGTCGTCGCTCATTTGTTGAATCTACTCATGCGAAACCTCCTGTGAAATGTATTTACTAAGTTAGAAACCCTCACTTAAGTGTACACAACATTTCACCCAAGTTTCATTGCAATCGGATGAATGGTATATGAACGCATACGGGACTTTGATTAAAAATTCGCGCGTCGTTGCTCATTTGTTGAATCTACTCGTGAGCTACCTATTGCAAAATGGATTTACTAAGTTAGAAACCCTCACGTAAGTGTACACAGCATCTCACCCAAGTTTCATCGCTATCGGACGAATGGTATTTGAACGCATACGGGACTTTGTTGAAACACTTCGCACGTCGCCGCTCATTTGTTGAATCTACTCGTGCGCAACCTCTTGTGAAATGGATTACTAAGTTAGAAGCCTTCACTTAAGTGTACACAACAACTCATCAAAGTTTCATCTCAATCTATGAATGGAATATAAACTTATACGGGATTTTGTTGAAACGCTTCTCGCGTCGTCACTCATTTGTTGAATCTTGTCGTGCGCTACCTAATGTGAAATTGATTTACTAAGCCAGAAACCTTCCGTAGGTTGTACACAACATCTCACCCAAGTTTCATCGCTATCGGACGAATGGTATTTGAACGCATACGGGACCTTTTTGAAACGCTTCGCGCGTCGTCGCTCATTTGTTGAATCTATTTGTGCGCTATCTATTGTAAATTGGATTTACTAAGCCAAACACCTTCCCTGGAGCTCACTCAACATATCACCCAAGTTTCATGGCAATCGGATGAATGGTATATGAACGCATACGGGACTTTGAAATGCTCTAACGTGCAGAGACAAACAGGATTTGACATCACTGCCACCTTTGGTATAAAACACAACTTTTCGCCACGGGCGGAGTGAATGTAATGGCGGTAGTTGCACAGGTTGCGACCAGGTGGCTCTAACGTGCAGAGACAAACCGTCCAAAGACATCAGCTTTCACGAAGGCCAAGGCTAGTGGTTTCCATGACGACTGTTTTTGACTGTATATTGTGGTTCTAAAATTGTGTGTAAATTGTGGTTCTAAAATTGTGTTCATTCCACCTACCGGGTCAGATTGTGAATCTAAACCATACATGGACCCGCCCTAATATACATACCAAATTCCATCAAAATCGGTTCAGTCGTATGGGAGGAGTTCAGTCACATACACACGTGTCGAAGAATTATATATATAAAGATATATATGTATATCAGTTTATTGTGGACACGATAACTGCCGTAATTTTGCACCAATCACTTTGAATTTTTTACCGAATATGTATACCTATAAAATCTCGGTCGAGTTCGTTACTGGGCTAAATCGGTCGAAGGGGGTGAAAATGGGGGGCTTTTTTCGAAAAAGTGAATTATTGATATAACTCTCTTAATATGTGAAATATTGAATCCGTTCAACGTTCATACTATGTGTCGGATAAAGCCCAACAATTTATGTTTGAAGAGTTTTTTTTATAGCATCAACCATTGACCAAAGGGGTGGGAAAAAGTGGTTTTTTCGGGAAACATTAATCATATCTCTCTTAATAGGCACAATATCAAAACCGTACAAAATGGACAATATTCCCCTAATAATTACTTAAAATTTTTGTCTGAAAGAATTTTTGATATAACCCACCATTATGCCAAGGGATGAGAAAAATAATTTCGGAATTATAAGAAAATGCCAGGACCTATCAGTGGTTGCCATGGCAACACTACTAAATTGATGAGGGATGAGCCATCAGACGTTGCCAAGATAACGCACTTGCACGAGATCAGATTCAGATTTCCATCTAAGTGTGAAGCGGCTTCGGTGACGTAACTGGTAGCATGCTGAATGTCTATGCCCAAGGTCGCGAGTTCAAAGCCGGCCGAAGTCGTCGGATTTTCTAAGAGCGCTAAAAATCCCTCAGTATGCTTTCCTTTGGAGCGGAAGTTCCAACGTTCGTTGCGAGTTGCTGGTTGCGGTGGCATCTAGTAGCCAAGTTCACAGCTAGGTGTCGTTGACGGTAGTACCTGGTAGCAACATTAGGAACTACTGCTTGAAATTGACCGTCTGCAGTTCTTACCTGAATTACAGACTAATACAGCCATCCCAAAGTACACGGGGTTACATGACCGCGTTGTCGCAGCCCCTAGACTGAGAAACCAACCAAAATCTCTGCGGGAGATATAATTTTGCGTGAAGAAGTAACAGACCGGTACATAGTTACACATCAGTGTCGAAACCTTGCATAAGGATATTGTGACCACAAGTATAAAAATGGACCCCAAATGACAAGAAGTTTACCGTTCCCATAAGACAATAAAATGTTTTAAATAAGCATAAAATGACGAAAAACAAAGTTAATTAAGCTCCAATTATAAAATACCTTCTCGCAATAAATGAGGTCTGATCCTTCCACGAAAATCTGCATATTCTGCCTATTTTCGCCTATCCCCAAGTTTGTCCGGTGAAATCTACCTCCGCCTTCCGGCGTGCCGAGAGGACTTTTTTTAAATTTTGATTCTTGCTCTGGGCTTATCTTCACCGTTGATCTTATATTTACCATCTTTATACGTATGTTTAGGCTTTTCCATTTTTATTGCGAGTGCTAAGCTTTCAGCGCGCATTTCCACACTATTAATTAATTAGGCGTTATTAATGTATTATTATTTAGGGCAAACTCGGACGTTATTTCTATAGAGAGACTTATTAATTCCACAAAGTTTTGAGTGGGTTTCGTTTTGTAGCTTAAAGTAAAACACCCACTTTAAAACAATAATAAATAAACCAAACTTAACATACCGTAATATATGTTGGTATTAAAATATTAAGTCTAATGTCGCGAATCGTCTTGCCCTTTTTTTTCATTGGCATTAATATACACATAATGAACCACAGTTTCCTAATATAATTAACATAATATTACAACTTAATTTCACTTATCAAAATGATTCTTTGTTACTTTCACTAATGTCAAGTGACTAGTGGTGTATTTTATAGAGGGGATGAGGGTGGAATGTGCTGCGGCCATCTCTCTGACTCTCCTGTGGCTAACTGAACTGTTTACCATTTTGCTCATTCAGTGAGTCGTTAGTGAACGTAAGTATACATTACCACTGTGGGGGATATTATTCAAAACATAACCCAATAAATGAAAGATAAGTTTTCGTTAAAGCCCAAGCATCGGGATGTGAACAACACCAGTCGATCACGTCCCCACAAAACATGTATACCGGGTCAAGTCATCAACCTTTTCCATCCTCTTAGAATCAAAATCACAACAACTAACCTATCACATCACTCCACGGCACATGGATAAAAAGCAAGACTGACAAAGTTTAATTGTGGATGTTACGTTATTTCTTTATGATTAATTAATGACGTATCGTGACCCACACTTTAACTCTCATTCATACACAGCATTTGCAGGGTGTCTACCGGTAACGAAAGTAACGAAAAAGTAACGAATTTTACAAATGGGTAACGAAAGTAACGAAAAAGTAACGAATTTTACAAACGGGTAACGAAAATTTTCTGAAGGCGGGTTGAATCATTTAAACTCGCACCGCTAGGCTCAGAGATTGCGAGTTTCACGCAAGTGGCGCCGTGCCTTTTGCATAGTACTAAGCTATATCTCTCAGTGCCCGACCTCAAGGAAATACATACCGAGGATACCGCGAGCGGTATACATCGGTTCAACGTATATTTTCGGCCTCAAGAAGTCCTAAGTTTCGTGTGAAATATTTTTGTGTGTTACTGTATTAGGAAACCTGACTTTTCGCGAGATGTTTATTCGCGAATACTTCCGAAACTAAGGAGAAATCTCTTATTTCTGTTATTAGGAAACTATGTCAAATTGAAGTCCAGAAATAACGCGAAACAATTTAATGTCGCAATCTTGCGAAATGTTACCGTTTCGAAAGAAATGCGAAAAATCTTCGAAATACATATAACTTATTTAAAAAATATGTCAAGTAAATTTGCGACATTCAGTATGGTTAATTCGAAATTCCGTTATAAGTCTATTTTTCCTTCGAACTTTCGTTCCATCGGATATATAATCTAACCGATTATTTCGCTAACTTGTTGATAATTCGTGGTTCTCAATCTAAATAAAACTTGCCCTCTTGTCGTATTATTCGTGCAATCCTCTTAGAACAATTCGTAATATTCGATACCGTACCTACTTCGAACGTTCATCCTCCAAAATCGCATCCTCAAGACGGCTGGCTGAATGTACGACTTACCTGCGGGAATCTCGTTAAAACGGACCGATATCGACGTCAGTTGCGTAAAATCATAAACCCCGTCCCCTATCGTGAACTTGTGACCACGAGGACTGCGGGAATCCTGTCAAAGGTGATTGGGCACCCATCACGGGGCACCCATCACGAAACCTACTTGCCACTTTTCCCATGACCGTATACTTAAAAGCGTGCGGGGAATGAGAAGTGCATCAACCCGCATAAAAATGGCAGCCTACGTAGCATCGACATACTAAATCCTCCTCGCGATCCACCCTGAACTCATGAACTCCCAACTAAGGCATAGGGACAAAGGGAATCACGGCACCGACCGAACAACATGTTCATAACTACGCGTGAATTTTAACCATGCCCAACCTTGAGCTTGCCTCCGCCATTCTATCAGGACAGATATACAGGCAGACAATCGTTGAACGGCCGGGTGCGGCGACGATTGCATAATATCTCGAGGACAACGTAAAGCGGCCGAGTGCGGCAGCGATTGCGTTACATCGCGATATTTCTCCGCATTCAATGACGAGGACAACTGTATTCTTGTCAAACGGACAGCAAGTGGCTCCGATTGCGTAATAATGCTATATTTTCTTGTGCCAGAACTCAAGGACAATGGAAATCTCGTCGAATGACTAAGAGTGACGCTGATTATCTAAATCGCGATTTTTCTCCGTGTTCTCTCGTGAAAACTACGGGAAGCTCACCAAACAACTGAGACCAGCGCCGATCGTGTAACATCTCGATATTTCTCCGTATTTGACTGCGAAGACAGAATTCGGTGACGATCGTGTAACATCGCATGCATTTCTTGGCGACCTACCGCGGGGACGAAGGAAATCTCGCCAAATGGTCAAGAGCTGAGCAACCTCTTGGTACCGTAATAATAACAACATATTGTGGACAAGACGACATATTAGCTGAAACAACTCATTGGATATTAAATATCTAGTATATATTTATTATTTTTTAAATTTTTATAACATCATCTGAATTTCATTTAAAGCGGCTTTGGTGGTGTAGTTGGTAGCATGCTGAACTGCTGTGCCCAAGATAGCGGGTTCAAACCCGGCCGAAGCGTTAAAAATCCTTCAGTATGCCTTCCTTCGGAGGGAAAGTAAAGCCGGCGGTCCCATGTTATGGATTTATGGCATGTAAAGTATTCATCCACAGACTAAACTTGTGTGAAGCTAAATTGTTAGGTTATATTTCGTCGGAACGCTCTATCAAAGTTCCAACGTTCACCACTAGGTATCATTGATATCTGGTAGCAACTTGAAATTGAACTGAACTTGTAGCTCACCCTAAGGGTGTCCGTTGGAAGCAGCTACAGATTCAGACGAGCTGAACATGTCCTCGGACACTCCCGGCACTAAAAGCCATACGATAAATAAAAAACTTCTTAAAAACAGTTCATTGTTGTTTTTATCTTCACCGCGTGATGCGCGCCTATGCTTGTAGACCGCAGACGTAACTTGAATTCAAAGGTGACTAAAATTAACTAAAAGGTATCTAAAAGGTACCTAAAAAGTAACTAATTTTTACTTCATCCTTACAGTAGACACCCTGATTTGTCAATAGAGGCCCAAAACACGTATTTCCATATTTTAGTGCACTAGAAATTATTTAGGAAGTACTGTGTACTTAGTGGCCGGCCCCTTGGTGTTGGAGTAGTGCGCCTGTCTCGCAGCTGAAGATCCCGGGTTCGATTCCCGGCTCCGTCAGGCATTTTAGGAACTGGCATGAGGGCGAGAATGCGGTGCACTCAGCCTCATGATGACAATTGAGTAGTTGTCTGTCAGTGAGACAGAGTTAGTTAGTTATTGTTGTTTTAAGGGGAGGAACTACGAGGTCATCTGCCCCTAAACAGTGAGACAGAAACCAGGATTAACGGCCGAGTGGATCCATTGCGCTGACCACGCCTCACCCCATAATCTGCGAGCCAAATAGCTGGGCAACGCTCGATTGGTAGGACTAGGCCCTTCATGAGCTGTAGTGCTACCGGGTTTTGTTTAAAGTCCAAGTAAATCAATCAACTCGACACAATCGGAGTACCCCTAAATAGAGCTATCCATCCGTCCGTAAGGCTTTTAAAAGTGAAGTATGATAGCCCATATGTTTATAAAATGTTTACTAGGCAATATTGCTAATATATAGTGGATTAAAATCGAATAAATTTGTGTCACTTCAACGAACACGCACATTGCTTGTTACTTGGTGTTCTGTTGCCCGTTTCAATGAATCAATTGTAATGTACACGAACAGACGTAATCCGTCATCGCATCTCGTTACAGGAAAAGCATGTGAATGAATGGCAACATTCCACTGCAATATGTGAGTGAAACGAAAGTTGAATGCTTGTATTTAAGAATATAAAGTAGCACCCGATTTTTACTTATCCACTTAATCGAGACGATGGACGACTATGTTGACTGTTAAGACGTAACATCTGTAGTTGGATGTTATTAGTTTTTCTCTATGTACAATCGCTTTTATAGTGCTGTAGAACGATTAACACGTTTATGCGAAACAACTGTTAATCCAAAATCTCCGACATATAAAACAGTATTTTCTGTACAATATATATTGATTGCACGAACACCACATGATTGAAGAGTAGAAACGAGCCCAGTTCCTCGTATTTAAAGGAAAATTTGCAGAGTTATGCACAAGTTTATTCACTACTTAGATCTCATGATATTGAAGGTATAATTCTGCTTCCCTTGATCATCTTACATAGCGAAAATAAATGCGTTTCAGTCTCTCAACACGATTGTACTGTACCCGAAAATGTGACCGAGCAAGCTCCGTACTTTATTATATTATTATTATATATCATATTGGCAAATGGGGCTAATTCCCGGAGGCAAATTGTACAAATACAGAAAATTACCAACAAAAACATCAAACACAATATACACAATTAGTGTAAGTGTTAAACATAGCGTATATTCTGGATTTTCCCTCTATCATCCAGAGATTCCCAACCTATCAATTGAGTTACACTACTTCTATGATTAAAAGAGTTGAGCTCGAACCCGCAGCCTTCCTTTATACCATCTCCAGCTCATTGATGAGCCCTACCTGATATGGGTCCCAAACCACTGAACCGTATTGCAAGATTGGCCTCACCAGGGTCAAATATCCTAATTCTTCTGCGGTAGAGCAATTGCCTTTTAATACCCGCATTACAAAATGACGTGATTTGTACGATTTGGAGACGACACAACTTACATGGGTACTACATTTCATATCATTCCTTACATGGATGCCCAGGTATTAGCACGAGTCTTCTTCTACAAGTATTTCCGAGCCGATATTATATTGAAAATCATGCCTTCGCCCTCTCACTATTCCCATGAGACTACATTTACTCGTATTTATCTCCATTTTGTTGTCAACTGCCTATTTATGAAGCAGGTTGAGGTCAGTTTCTAACTGAGCGTTGTATTGTGAGCTATGAATTTTTCGGTACATTACACAATCATCTGCAAACAATTGGCGGTCACTTTGAACGACATTCGGTAGGTCGTTTTTAAGTGACAGAAATAACAGGGGTCCAATCACACTACACTGACGTTGTAAAAATGTCCTCTGAGAATACATCAACTATTTTGACCTTTTGCGACCGACCAGTCAAGGACTATTGAATCCATGAAATTACTCTTTTATCAATCTTCGTTGCTGCTAATTTACGAAGAAGTACGTCATGTGGGACGACATCAAATGCATACGCAAAATCTATAATTACAGCGTCTACTTGCACCCCCCTGTCAAGCGAGTCATTAGTATCCTGAAAGAGTGATAACGTTTGGCTCTCACATGAGTACCCTTGTCTAAATCCGTGTTGCCTCCCATTAAGCCATGATAACTTACCCCATTGTTCCCTTAAGTAATCGGAAATAAGGTGCTCCATCAGTTCACATATGATGGATGTGAGGCTACAGGCCTATAATTTCCCATTACCAATCTGTTCCCTCCCTCGAATATTGGAACTATTGTAGCTCTTTTCCAGTCTTAGGATATTTGTGTGTTGTTAATTGATACATTAAACAGCATCCCCAAGTATCGCCCAAGTACCTCCCAGTTTTAGCACATCTCCACAAATATTATCTGGGACTAGCTATATATATCTACGTAGCTTTTTAATTCTTGCTAGAACTGACGATTGGTTTATTCGGAAAGTTTGGCTATCAGAATCATATTTAAGGTCCAACACACAGCTATGAAATTTATTAAACATCCTACCATGCCATAGGCTATAGTTAATTCATTAGCAATGGCTGTTTCTCAGTTTTGAATTCATCAACTCCGGACTTTATCATAGACCGTTGGAATTTCCTTTCCGCATCTGGCGTAACTATAACATTTTTTTCCACCCATCACCCCCTCCCCCAATTAAGTTTTGAATGTAATAATCGTGAGCAGCCTTCTTTTTGAGGAATAGCTGTTTCGATAATAATTTAAACTTTCGAATATGCTCGTAACTATCGTGTCGTATGTTATAAGCTTTCCTTAATTTATTTTGTGTCCCCTGATTTCCCTTGCATAATATTCCGGATCCGGATTTGCTTCAGTAATTTAAACGGCACGAGCTAAGATATTTAAAAATCTTCCCAAATTATATTTGTATGACAAACCTCCGACGCCCATCTTACAAATGACTCACTCATGTAATCCTGAAAATTGCTCTGATCTGCTCCTCTAAACTGAAATATTTTAACTGCTTCGCCGGAGTCATGTATTAAAGAGTCACAGTGCCTAATATTTAGTTCAACACCACTAATTCCTGGAACATTCATCCAACTAATATACAGCACCACATAAACATCTAATGTACTATTTCCTCTCGTGGTCAAATCAACCACCTGGGAGAAACCCTCCTCCTTAACTAGCTTGTTTGCTGCATGTTGAGCTTGGCTAGTTGAATCACCGGACCAGTTCACGCTTGGAAGATTTAATTCCTCGGCAATTATACAATTCTTTTCCAAAGCTATACCCGTACAGGTGATGTCATAAAGAGTATCCAGTAGCACGAAGTTGTCCTTTGGTGCTCGATACGCCCTTATCACCTGAAGATAGTTTAACTTTGCTTTGTACACATAACAGCTCATGATGCCTATTGGCCCATTTTATGCAACTTTCGATGTCCCTACGAAAACAAATAAATAACCCACCACCTCTTTTACCCCGGTCTCTTCTGTACATTACGTAAGCACCCTGGATTATTTCATTACTATTTACAACCTCATATAACCATGATTCAGTAGCTATGACAATGTCCCGTGAATATGTCTCTACTAGATTCCAAAATTCTAATATTTTATTCCGTGTAGCTTGGCAATTAACCTGCAGCAATCTTAGTCTTAACTCCATTTCGAGGTTTCTCCAATAGCTTCTCCCAATCGTGGCGGCTGCCTCCCTCCAGCCCAACTCCGCATTCGATGACTCGTGCAGATTCCACAGGTTGTAGGCGCCTCTTAGATTCAAATGTAGCCCGTCTCGAGTGAAGTCACGGTCCCTGATGCAGCAGTCAGTGTCCACATAAACTAGTCCCAGTCCATGCAATCATTAACGGACTAGCTCGCCGTCGAAAAATGCCACTCAACACGATGTTCGCATTCCTTAACTTATTTGTGGCTTTCTTACTTAACTCGCTAAGCCGGCCCGTACTAAAATCGGCTGTAGCCTTCTTCTTTAAGTCATCAGTCCCAAAATTCAGAATCAAAACTTAAACTGTGTCACAATCTTCTATTGGCACTTTCTCAACTTTATGGGCGAGCTGGTCAATTTTCATTCCCGGATAGCACATCACTTTCTTGCCTGCATTCCCCGATATATCCCCGCTTCACTTAATCATCGAAACACCCATTTTGAGTACGTCATTGTTATCAGTGTGCTCCTGCTCGCACTCTGCCACACTAATCCCAGTAGCAAGCCGTTCAGTCACATCCTTCACCGTTTCTTTTGATTCAAGACGCTTTGTTATAATTTCCTGTATTATTTGACCCCTTGCTTTGATTTGCATCCTCAAGCAGTCTGTTTTATCACATACTTTACAAAACCAATTCCCATTATCACAATCCTCCTTCTTGACCTTAATACAACTAAATTGTGACCATGTCATTATCCAAGGATGGAGAATGATTGCAGTAACACTGAAGTCCCCGGCTAGGCCAACCTCAGTCTAACGCTGACAAGTCGCTTATTTAGGGCATTCTTAGAAATGGAAATGATGTTGTACTATGGATTTGTCTACAGGGTTAGATATACTCACTACAGATGGAGAGTGAGATTCTTGAATTTTCTATAAAAAGGACGAGCAAAACAAAACGTGCCCGCTAACTTATTAACTAAAAACAAATACAATAGTGAAAGTAAAGCAACACTCCTTATCCTGTCCGACTTCGACTGAAATAAAACAAACCGAAATAAATTCAAAATACGGTCAATAACCTTGTCATTATAAAATTACAAGTTTGAAAAACAAGTTATCACTTCCACGAGTTTCAAAGAAAGAGAAAATATAATTAAAATTCGCTCTGATCATAAAATAAAAATATCTATACAATTTTTGAACACCCTGTTTGTTCACTAAATTAAAACATTAAATAGATGTAAATTAATACACTGACTTCTATCAGTCCTACTTTCAATGTAACTAATTCTAAACACAAGCAAAAATAAAAATACCTTATGTAGCCTGTTCAAATTTCTATATAAATATTCTCACAAACTTATTACTTACATCAGTTATCCCACATTCATCGAATGTTTTTTTTTATATCCGTAGAGAAAAGCACTTATCTCATATCACTTAGTTAATATCACATGGGATACTTATCATGGCTACTCTTTCTTGAATAGTCCCACATGGATTGTGCTCTAAATAACATCCTATTCACAACTGTAACTTTGGAAGCTTACTGTGTCTTTCCACCATAAAATAATGCACTTAACTAACCTCTTGATGGAATAAACCTTCACAAACTACACAAAGCCTTGTGCATAAATATTTCACTATACCTAAATAACTTCCAATAACCATTATGTTCCACAGCTTATTCACTTAGAAATTCATAATTTCAATGACTGTTGCAACTCCATGAAACATAAAAATATCCAGCTCCAAACGGTTTACTTTACTAAAAGACATATATCATCTCCTCATGCTAGTCAATCATAGATTGTTAATAATGACAATATGATACACGAAAAATGTTTTCATAAACATATCGTCAGGGTTCAACGTAGCATTATCACCTTAAGTGAATGGTCAAGCTTCTAGCTGACCATCGTGACTTCTACGTGTCTCAACTACAGCATAATTCATGACTATATGACACAGAGATCATCATTATCGACCTGAAAAACTAAGTCTGAAGAGAGGATCATCATCCAAGCAAAGTCCTGGCTTCATAACTCCTAGCTAAATTCACATAGACCTAAAGTCTCGACTTTCTATTCTCATCAGCTACAAAATACTAATATCTATCCAACAATGCTAAAAAGGCAATTCTCTTCTCAGAATAACTGGCAATTGCAAATACTGCCTAAAATACGACGAATATGCCATAATAATGCTTCCAACAACATTATCATCATAAAGAAGCTTCAAAGAAATACTAAAAATCTTCAATGGTAATAAATCTTAAAAAATACGCAAAAAATTCAAAGAAAATATAATCAAAAAACAACATCTCGAATTTTCTCTAACAAGAATCTAAATAGATACAAAATTTAAAAAAAATGGTCGTCACTCATATCTCTACATGTTAGCTGCAAACTGCTGGAAAAAGCTCATTATAGCCAGGTTGATATAAGATTCGTCCTTGCGGCTCCCGCTTCGATGTCTCCATCTCTTTATTCGCCTGCCCCAAGATGTTGAAACAGCATCGGATCGGATCTCGCCTCCTTCCATCTCCATTCCTCGACTGCCTGGACTCGAATCCGCAGGCCCATACAACTACTTTCAGCATACGTCTCGAAGTCATGCTCCGTCAAGTTTATTCAGAGTAGATTCTAGAAGATCTCTCGTACTATTCCAATTTTGAATGTAATTTGGAATTGTTAAGTCACTCCTCTCTTCATTCGGTGTTCAATTATCCAGTTTCCCAAATCATAGTCTTGTCTTGTCTTATCTTGTCTTGTCAAATTGTCCTGTAGCCATCCCCCTGAACTCGAATTGTTGAAATCCCATTTTTCAAAATCGATGAATACATTTCGTAGAAATTTTGTAGATTTTGTAAATGTTTATTGAATGCCGTATCGTAGATTATCGTAGCAGATTGTTGTATCGTTTGGCGAAGTGTAACATTTTTTCCCAAGTATTGTTGGTATATAATTTCAATACGTACGTCATCGTAGTTAATGGTTTCTGGTGTTGGAGATTATTCTATACAGTCTTCTACTTGCACGAATACGTCGCTGACTAACTTCAATTTCAAAAAATGAATGTTCAATTTTGCAATAAAACGTTGCAAAATACATCGAAGAATTGTTGATATAATTTTCAATAAACTCGATTACTTTGAATACATTACTACTATAATATTCAATTAACACTATAACTTTACTCCGCTCTCGTAATGCTTGCCGGAATAACACTCGCTATAGCGGTCAAATTCAATTTCTCGCGCACTAAAAATTTGCGAGCCCACAATGCATATGTCTCTCTGGACATTTCAGAAAGGAATAATCTCCCCATTTTCCACTCATGACGAACGTCTAGATATTTTGCCTTTCTTGAATTCCCGCTCAAATTCATTAAACAACTTCTTCTGCCGAATTTGGACATGAATTCTCAATTTTGATAACATAGAAAAATGTGTTATAATTTTCTACATCGAACTTGGTATCTCTGTCTTGGATTCATCTTGTTAAACTAATTACAAGAGTCATTGAAGTAATTAACCAATATAATATTCCAATTGGTCAATCAAGTCATGTGATATCACCTTCCATTTCTCGCTTCGTGCTGCTTCGTGCCGTTCGAGAGTGAGCCGATCACACGTCATCCCCTCAATGCCTTTCTCTGCACGTGTGTGATTTTCCTCACTCGCCGCTCGGTAGAAACAAGTATTTCCGCGACTCAAAACAAGAATCCTCCTTTGCCGACAAACTTCAAATAGATTGACGTGACAAACGCCCCCTCTGGTTTGCTTTTACTAAAAATATACAATAACAAGTCTTCTCTCTCGTAACAAATTGTAGCAGCAATAATCATATCATGACGAAGAGTTCGATTCTTGACGTCGAAACATCTTTAATAAAGGTTCAATCTCCTTCAAATTATGGATATAGCGATAAATATGTCCACAGAAGCCAAAAGTTTTCGCAAAAAGAAAATATTGGGATCAGTACCCATATTGAGTTGCTACACTGCATAGGAGATGAAGGTCTGATCAGGTTATTTCACTTGGTGTATAGGATTTATGAGACAGGTGAGGTACACCGTGATTTCAAGAAGAATGTTATCATTCCTATACCAAAGGAATTGGGAGCTGACAGATGTGAAGATTACCGTACAATCAGCTTGATTACTCATGCCTCAAAGATCCTGTCTAGAATAATTTACAAGAGGATGGAAAGCCAGATAGAAACAGAGTTGTGTGAAGACCAGTTTGGTTTCAGGAGATATGTAGGAACAAGGGAAGCTAATTTTGGAAGGTAGAATAAGGAAAGATATGGGAACGTTCATGGCATTTGTAGACTTAGAAAAGGCGTTTGATAACGTTGATTGGACTAAATTGTTTGTCATTTTGAAATCGATTGGAATAAAGTACAGGGATAGGAGAGTGATATACAATCTATATAGAAATCAGACAGCAGTCCTTCGAGCTGAAGGACATGAGAGTAGCAGGTATTCAGAAAGGTGTAAGGCAAGGCTGCAACTTATCACCCATACTTTTCAATCTTAACATTGAACAAGCAATGAAGAAAATTAAAAAAAAATTAAAGTGGGAGTGCTATTGTCAACATCACCTTGTGCAGTCGTGCGCTGGTTCCCTTGCTTCATTGGGTTGTGCACGACGACCTCTGTAAAAGTGACCATTTCCCGATTATTGTACTCTTTAGAACCAGAGAGCCATCAAGGTGCCAAGTCGATGGCTTCTCCGTTGGGCTGATTGGCCATAATTCACAGAACGTGCCGACGATAACTTTCAGAGTGTCGATGATCATACCACTCACAAAACGAATGGTAATTTTGCTGTGGTTGAGGAAACAATACCTTCCTCATTCGGCAACTCCGCTGGCAGCTTGTCCCTTAGCGGACAGCCAAAATTGCACCAGCCATTAAACATCGTCGACGTGCTTTCAATTGCTATTGGAGGCAAAACGCCATGGCCAACCTTATTACCTATAAAGCGATGCGTGCTAGAGCCCGATATCTGATTCGTGAGAGTAAGAAAACAACGGGTGAAAAGTATGTGTCGTCCATGACGGATCTCATGCTTGTCAGCATCTGTAGGCCCATTTATCTGTCAAATAGCCTAAGTAGGCTGCTGGAGAGGATGGTTAACCGTCGACTGGTGAGGTTCTTGGAAGAGAGAGGCCTATTGTCAGAGTGCCAGTGTGGATTTCGCTCTCATAGGTCCATCACTGACCATCTGGTGCTGCTTGAGAGGGCCATACAGGAGGCAATTCTCCGAAAGTAGCACCTAGTTACGGTTTCCATTGATCTTGATAATGCGTATTATACCACAAGGCGCTACATATCCGTTCCACCCTTCACGAGTGGGGACTCCGTGGAAATCTACAAATTTCTATTGCGAATTTTATGTCCGTCCGGCTCTTTCGTATAGGAATTGGTAGGAAATGATCGCAAATTTTCACCCAGGAATATGGAGTTCTTCAGAGTTCTGTGATGAGTGTTACCGTGTTCGTGGTTGCCAAAAGTGGCATTGTTGCCTTCGCCGGGCTCACGGTATTTCTACCGCTGTATGTAGACGATTTGGCTCTACATTACAGCTCTGGAAGTATGGCAAATTTCCTGGGGCTCTATTTTGACAGCAAATTCATGTGGCAGCACCATATATATATATACCACTATATACTAACTGGTTCGACCGCTGGACTCACGACCAAGGTATCGTATTCAGTAGCAAAGACCTCCGTCATCCATTTTTGTGATCTCCGAAGGCTAGATTTGAACCCTGAATCACATATCAGGGTTTCTGCGTTGCCGGTATGTTGACACCGCTTCCTGGGGCTCCATTTTGACAGCAAATTAACGTAGCAGCACCTTATACGATATCGTAAAACCACGTGTATCAGGAAACGGAACATGATCCTCTTCCTTAGTGGCATTACGTAGGGGTGCTGACAGTGCTGTGCTTCTATGGTTTTACCAATCCCTCGTCCTGTACCGGCTAGAATACGGTTCATCAAGGCCGGCATCCTTCAAAATGCTGGACAGTGTCCGCCATACTGGCGTTAGGTTAACTACCGGGTCTTTCCGGTCCCGCCCGATTCCCAGCCGAATCGCGTGTTCCACCTATCAATTATAGACGCCAGCGCATGCTTTTGGAATATTCTGCCAACTTGCGTCAAATGCCGCAACATCCAAGCTATCAAGCTCTCTTCAGTACCCAATGCCACCTAAGGTACGCCTTGCGCCACCTGGTCGATTGGAATTAAACTCGATTCCACGAGTAATTAAGAGTGCCTGTAAGCCCCTACATCATCCGGTCACTTAGTGAGGTGCGTCCGTGGCAAGTCCCGTGTCCGAAAATTCGGTTAGATCTACTCCGAGGCCCTAAGGTGGACAAAGATGCCTATTTTTACCGGAGGCAGTCCCATAGCATAGTTCACCAATTTCCGGACGCATGCATTCTCTACAGGGATGGTTTGAAGCTGGACGAGTAGGTGAATTTTGCATACATTATTGATGGTGCAGATTCCAAAATCTGTTTGCCTGAAACCTGTAGTGGGCTTACTGCGGAGCTCGTTGCCGTCTATGAAGCACTTTCACGTGTGTACCGACTCTTTGAGTTCGTTGCAGTGATTTCCTACATTTTTCCTGCAACATCCCATTTGTCAGCGAATCCATGACCTACTAGCCGTGTTGTGCTGCGCTGACATCAAATTACCTTTCTGTAGCTTCCAAGCCACCTGCAGATTGAGGGAAATTAGCGGGCCAAGTTGCAAAGGATGCCGTATCACTCACTACCACCTCGATCAATGGAGGTACCCGCTATAGATATATGCTCTCAGTTACGCCGACAAGTACTGGCATTCTAGGCGAATCAGAGGATAGCTGACTCAAAGCCCAATGAACTGAGAGCGATCAAGGGGAAGTATTCGCGTGTGGCGGAGCTCATTTTGGACACGAAGGGAGTCCGTCTTTTTAGTAGGCTAAGGATAGGTCATGCAAGATCCACCCACTCGTACATAATGAGGAGGGAAGTCCCCACGTTGTACCTGTGAAGGGCGCGTCGTCGCTGGGCAATCCAGCTGTTTGCCTCTCACAAAGGTTCGATTCCCAGACAATACATGTGAGATTTTCGAAGTGAAATGCCATGTCCAGCGATATGGATTCCACGTAAAGAGAAGATCCCTTGGCTCATGATCACGCGATTTAAGGTAACGGTAAACTACAAGCTTCCTTTGTACCGGTGTGAGCCGTATTCAGCGCTTCCCACATTTTAGCCGAATGTATGGATCCTGCCGACATACGAAGGAACCTTGGTTTGCTGATAATCCTCAAACTAATATTAGCCATGACGTGGTGGATGCTGATCTCGTAATCCGCTTTATAAGTGAGAGTGTGATAGGGCCAGCAATCTAAATTTTCTATTGTACATTTACTTAAAGAGTTGTTCTTTTATGAATTTTGGATTTCTGTGTCTCCGCTATTTTCATTCATTATTATAATTATTATTTTTATTTAAATTTGTTTTAATAATTTTCGATCGATTCATATTTAAGTGCCCCATCTTCATTCTTAATTTCATTCTAAATTTTGTAATCTTCAATCTGTCTTAAGATATGCAGATGGCCTCGTAGTTCACCGTATTTCCACCCCTCAAAACCTCAATAAGTGACACTTTATTCAGAATAAGTGCTAGCATTAGAAATTGCCCTCATAAACAACCTATCTTCCACAGATCGGTGAACATCCTAACAGGAGATAAACCTAAACAAAATGATAACATGAAGAAACAAATGTCATCTCATAGCGGGACAATGCCAAACATATGCATAACTTGCGGAGCACACTTTAAAAGTAAATACAATTTGAAGACACATATAATGATTCATAGTGGTTCCAAACCATATTCATGTGATACATGCGGAGCGATGTTCACAGAAAAAGGCAGTTTGAAGAAGCACATGTTACTCCATAGTGGTAATAGGCCACATTCCTGTGGTACATGCGGAGCCAACTTTAATCAGAAATGGCCTTTGATCATACACATGTTAGTCCACAGTGGTCTAAGAGAACATTCATGTGAAACTTGCGGAGCAAAGTTCAATGCTAAAAGCAATTTGAAGCGGCACATGTTACGCCATACAGGTCTAAAGCCACATTCCTGTTATTCATGCGGAGCCAACTTTACTCAAAAGCAGCATTTGAAAAGACACATGTTGACCCACAGTCGTCTGAAACAACTTTCATGTGATACATGCGGATCAAAGTTCGCTGAAAAAGGCGGCTTGAAGAGCCACATGAATCGCCATAGTGGTTTAAAGCCTTATTACTGTGGTACATGCGGGGCACACTTTACTCAAAAAGGGAATTTGAAAAAACACATGTTAATCCACAGTGGAGGAAAGCCACACATTCCTGTGGTACATGCGGAACAAAGTTTGCTCTAAATTCAATTTGAAAGAGCACTTCTTAATCCATAATGGTCTCAAACAAATTTCATGAAATACGTAAGGAGCAAAATTCACGCAAAAAAGAATTTTAAAAACAATGTGTTTCTCCACAGTGGACTATGGACACATTCATGTTATGTTTGCGGGGCAAGCTTCGTTGACAAGGGCAATTTAAAAAAAAACGCATATTAATCCACAGTGGACTTTAGCCACATTCCTGTCCTATATACGGAGCAAGTCTTACGCATGTAGGTAGTTTCATTAGACACACTTGTTTATCAATGGCAATAGCAATCTTCACGCGCGGAGGCAATATACCACACATGTTAATCCATAATGGTCAGGAGCCAAATTCGTTTGGTACATGCTGAGTAAACGTTACTGAGAAAGGAACTTTAACAAACACACGATGACTCATAGCAATCCAAAGCCATATTCTTGAGGATCATAAGGAGAAAACTTCAATCAAAAAGGCAGTTTTGAAAAGACACATGTTAGATCATAGTAGTCTTAGGCCACATTCAAGTGATAAATGCGAGAAACTTTACTGAAAAAAGGCAGTTTGAAAACACATGTTAATCCATTGTGGTCTCAAGCCACATTCCTATGCTACTTGTGAAGCAACTTATTCTTTGGAAGGTCAATTAAAGCAGTACATGATGATTCATACTGGTATGAAGTCGTAATCTTGTGCTACATTAGGAGCATCGTTCTCTAACAAATGTTTCCTATAGAAACCCCTTAATATTCATAGTGGTCGAAAGCGATACTCATGAAATACGTGTGGAACAAACTACTTTCGAATAGGTAGTTTCAAAACACGTATAATGATCCACAGTGGTTAATTTATTTATTCGAGCCCAAAACACATACTATATATATATATATATATATATATATGTCTGTGTATATATATAAATTACACTAAATTTAATTTCTCCGGTGTTCAACTGTAAGAATAACACGGTCAATAGCTTCTATCAAGTCCTGCATAACACATGGCCTTGATAACATGCTGCATTGCAGAGGGTGTTAGGATCTTGTCTTTCACCACATTTACAAAGTTCTTCAGTACTGTAACCCCACTTAATTAAATTGGTTTTGCACCGACTCACACCAGGTCTAGGTCTGTTTAGCGTCTTCCAAGATGCGTATTGTAGATGGTAGCCTGCTTCTGACTGCTTCTTCATTTCCCACGATCCTACCGGTGATTTTGTGAACCAAAGTTCAATTCGGCGAGCTTCAGCTGAGAAAGGAATGGATATTGTTGTTTGGAGGAAGCTCTTTTTTGATTTTAGCGTAGGTGGATGGACATTAAGTCCATACATTGGATGTCTTGGATCTGATTCTTACATTTTCTTCTCTACTTCTGCCGCTAGTAGTCTTCTAATTTCTGGAGCTGCTACTCCCGTGAGCGGAAAGATCTTATCGACAGAAGTTAGGCGTAGATAGCCTGTCACAATGCGGCCTGTCTCATGGAAGGCAAAATCTACTTGGTTGGCATGAGCAGAGTTCCTCCAGACTGAGGCAGCATATTCTGCAGCAGAGGTACTCAGAGCAGGGGCAGTTGTACGCAGGACACTAGGCTGTGCTCCCCATCTGGTGTTTGTGAGCTTCCGAACGATCCATAGTGGTATAATGCCGCATTCCTCAAACTTAAATAAGAAAGTGAAAACACACATGCCTATCCATTGTGGTACAATGCCACATTCCTGTGGTTTTTGCGGAGCAAACTTTAACTGCAAAGGTTATTTCCAGACACACAAGTTGAATAATAGTGACAAAAAACCACATTCTTGTACTACACACTCTACCCGATATTATCATGAAAATGCACCCGTCGAAATCCGAAGAACATTTGGATCGTAGAATCTTCAAGGTCCCTGGCTAGAAAAACCTGTAACTTCTACCGACAAGTACTACATGTTGGGAACACCCTAATTCTAACTGTGTTATCGACTACTTGGGGAGAGTGAGGAACTTACGGTTCTCTGGGCGCAACGTGATATAATAGGGTTAGGCAAAACCTGACACCGTTTTCCTACACTCAATCTTGCTGTAACTAGTATAAATCACGACGAATCCTTACTATAAAAACGATTGGGTAAATGAATGTATTTAATCTAAGACGAATACCATTGAAAATATAAACAAACAGTCCTGAAAATAATTTAACGTTATTTAATAAATGCTTGTATGCCGAAATACAGTAGCTATCATTTTGGAGCTATCAATGAAAAATAAAACTTAATTCTCGACACTCGTCAATGATACTTGTTACTATCAATCACTGCCTCTTGCAATTACAAAAAACATTAGACCTATCTGTTATGTCAGAGTTACAAAAAATCTCTTAAGTATTTAAAAATAGACCAAACATAACGGTCTATTTCAATATTATATTTTACTCCATACAGCATAATCCGATAAATAATTATTCCAACATCAATATTATCCTACATATTTATGGTATACGCCGATCGGCTGTTTACTGAAACTATCGTTCAATATTTACGTATTTCACATATTTACAGTATTTATAATTATAATCCTAATAACGAATTGAATTAATAAACATGGTGAAATGGTTTACTTCAAAATGGTTTCAAACTGCCAAAACTACATAATATAATGAAGTTTCCTTCCACGTTTGTCGAATATAGATGGCGGTAGTATATATACAAGAATATTGGGATGTATTCGAAAGAAATCAGAAACCCCTATGGATGTCGAATTGGCAGGAGAACAGCTAAAGGAAGTAGGTGACTTCTGTTATCTGGGTGGCAAAATAACCAGTGATGGAGGAATCAAAGTGGATATAAAAAGAAGGTTAGCACAGGAAAGGAAAGCATTTCTACAGAAAAGGAATCTGTTGTCATCGAATATAGATTTATGTATTAGGAAGCCAATTTTGAATGGCTTTGTGTGGAGCGTGGCGCTCTATTGAAGTGAAACATTAAGTCCAGCAGAGAAAAAGAAAATTTAAGCTTTTCAAATGTGGTGTTACAGGAGAATGATGTCGATCAGTTGGAAGATAGGGTTACGAATGAAGAGGTATTAAGACGTGTGGGAGAGGAGAGATGTTTCTGGCAACTGCTAATGAAGAGAAGAGATAGGTTGGTAGGACACTTACTAAGACACCCAGGAATTGCAATCTTACTTATAGAAGGAAGTGACGAGGATGAGAACAGTAGGGTAGACCAATGTTAGAATATGTTTAACAGATTGCCTCGGATGTAGGGTGTGGTAGCTATGTAGATATGAAACGATTAGCTCAGGACAAGGATGCATGGAGAGCTGCATCAAACCAGTCGAGAGACTGAAGCCTCAACAACAGTATATATACCATGATGTGGAGCGTTCTCCTTCCAGATGAGTCTTTCGATTCTCGTTCTGCCATTCGAACTGCTTCCTCGGGAATCGAACAGCATTCTGGCTCTGGTTTCGAACTGGATTTGCTCTCGTACTGGAATACTGCTTTCCATCATCATCATCATCATCATCCTCCTAGACAGTGTAGATCTCAAACTTCCCTTCTTGGTTCCTTAAATTTCACATTAATGTATGCGTGGTTTCGCTTCAGTCTCTCCATGATTTTGAGTATTGTTGTAGGTTACTCGAAGCATTCCCTTTACTTAATATGGCGTGTTCCTTCTGCATATTAATTCTTGCATCATAACTTCGTTATGGAATTGCTAATCATTCCTCTCAACTTCGAGTACTTTGACATGGTTGAAATAATTTTCAATATGAAGTTACAAGTGCTATAACTTTTTTACAGGGACAGTAATATTTGTAGATTTATCACGATGTTCAAGTTTGTAATGATAATGTTGATACGTTTATAAGTTGCCAAATGATGTAGTTATAACAAAATCTAGAATGTTTGACGCTGTTTTTATTAACCTTCGTATTTTCTTCTGCGTAGAAATATACAAATAAGATAATATTTGTCTATATTAATGTCGTGACTGCATTTCGCAACTTTTGTTCTCTTTCAGAGTCTTAAACTTCACCACGAAATGCAGATTTATATTAGCAATTTCAATATTAATTTATCTTTCAAGTGCACATATAACTATAATATAACTTTGCACTATATTAAATTGAATTCAAGTCCGTTCTGTTCCAATATTTGACTGAATCTACAGACGCGTTGTCCGTTAAATTACGGAGTTCGGAAGACCCCAGTCTGGACTCGAACCAATACGTCTTTCCGTCCTTCGTTCAACTATAGATGGAGCCACCAATCTACTCGGACGTCTCCCTCCTCGGTTCCAACGTAACATCCTTTTGCAATCCGCGGGAAGTAATTAATCTCGCTGTAGTACATATCAAATTATAAGACCAAAACACGGAATATTTAGATTTAAATACTGCATTTTCTGGCGTAAAAAATATCTGCTCTTCATCCTAGATGTAATTATATTACTAAAACAATTACACCCTGAGATGTCCTTTCTCTGATTAGCTACATTAAGACACGTGGTTACTCTCTACCACTATACTTCTTTTTGGCGCGTGTCGTCAGGCGTTTTTGTGCGTGATTGACACCAACGCGTGGGTTGGAGCGTGACAAACATCTCCCCCTTCCACTGTCAGAAATCACTTTGTCAAACAGGTCTCGCTCACTCCCTTGGCTCTGAAGATAGCTTTGCCTCGCCGCTCTGTCATGTTACTTCCTTCTCTGACTAGTGTCAAAACCGGTTCTTGGTCAACTTCCAGCTCCCAATTTTTGCTTGTTAAATTAACATACAATATGAAATCTGGAAATCACAATATACAGATCGCTAAATACGGGGTCGTTTTCCTCTCTAACTTCGTAATTTAAGTTTCACCAATGCTTCTATTATTTCCTGGCTCTTATAAAATATTCTGACACAGGATTTTGCTCAGATAACAGACTACTTTCTTATAATACCGCTTCAAATTCTTGGCATCAAATGTCCCCACTGTTTGATTATCCTATATGTTGATAATTTTGTATTATTGATTGCCATATACAGTGCCTACTTTGTAAGGGCCTATGTATATAAACAAGAACTTAGTATAAATTTTCTTAGGAAAGTCAACCTTCACCGTTTTTTGTATCTAAACTTGCTATCCCTCTTTTTATAGTGCACTGAAGCATTTTCCTTGCATTCGTTTCAAGCGTGTATGTGCTGCTTTCTTGAGGCTCTCTCGGGCTGCTTCAATTCTCCTGCCTTGAAGGTTCAGTATGCTTAGGGATAAGTTCATAAACATTATTCCATGGTCCCTCTGGTCCCTCATCAAGGTGATATATCATCGGAATATCTGACGAACTCTCGTGGATTGTAGAATTCAAACAATCTCCGATTAATGACACATACTTCACTCACTTCTGATGATCTTCCGGACAATATATTCGACAAAATTTTGCTAACTCTGACAATACTTACTGGCGGAATTGACTCAGGGTATCTCACACAAGAGAAAAAATGCTTAATACCCAGTCTGTACATCGCTTCATGGAGTTATGTAGACTTAAATTGGGTTCCATAGACAGATGAAAGCAACTCCGGAATTCCTGCTTTGGGAATTGATGTTTTTTCAAGTCTGCTGAATACTTGCTTCGTGTTAGCGTTCTGCATAGGGTTTAGCGTAAAATAATTTGTAAAAACATCTCCTGTACCTAACATGTATTCGTTTCCCATATAACCCTTTGGGAACGGATCAAATATATCACAAGCGAAGAGTTCTTACGGTTTAGAAGGGATGATCGCTTTAGGCTTTTCCCTCATCAACTCTGATGCAAATTTTCCCCTCTGACATTCTTCAAGGGGCCTTACAATAACAGCGACTGAAGTTCGCATGTTCTTCCAAAGAAGCATTTCCTGAAGTTTGTTCATGGTCTTATCGAAACCCCCATGGCCTACACTGCGATGCGTCATCCGTACAAGTCGGTTCATCAAGTTGGGTGGGACTTCAATTCTTACATTCGTCTTTTACGCATCGGTGTACTTACAAACGACATCACCACTAAGGACCTAGCGCACGGAACGTTTCTGCACTTCCTTGTGATCAGGGTCTGTGCTATCCATGTAACCCCTCAAAATCGATACATTAATCTTACTGGAGTGAGTCTTTTCTATGACACAGCTATCATCTTTAGCTTTTTCAGGATTTCATGGTCTTTCTGCTCCAATTGTACCATATTGATCTGGATATTTTCAATAGGGTTTCTGGATAGTGCATCTGCTAACAAATTATCCCTCCCTGGCCTGTGAGCAATCGTAGCGTTAAATTGCAGAGTAAAAAGAGCTCATCTCGTATGTCGATATCGACACAAATCTGACATTAACATGAATTGTAGTGCTTTGTGGTCTGTTACAATTATAATCCGATGTCCGATAAAAATAGTTTTCCATGGCTGTAATGCCGTCACAAATGCCAAAGCCTCATGTTAAGTAGTAAAATAATTATGTTCGTGATTCTTCACTTTTATAGCACAAAAAGAGATAAGGTGGTTATTCCCTTTGACGTCCATCTGACATAATACATCACTAATTCCAATTCAAGATGCGTCAAATTCAGTATAGAAGATGCGATGAAATTCACATTATTTCTAAGCATTTCTTTTGCTTTTTCGAAAGCCTCTTCTGTGGCTCTACTCCAACTCCATCTATTTTTTTAATGATCACATAACAGAGCCATAATATCGGAGTATCTAGGAAAATGATTGCCTAAGAATTGACACATTCCTGCAAATTCTTGAACTTGCTTCACCTTAGCAGGTGTGGAAATCTTTACTATGGCCTCATCTTTTTTCTGAGGGGGATGTTAATCATTTTGATGAATTGTGTGGCCTAAGAAGTTTATCCTATCATGCATGAAGTAACATTCTTCAAAATTCACTTTTATATTAGACTCTCATAAGTTCAATGAGAACTTTCTTAGGTGAATTACTTGTTCTTCCACTGTTGCAGGCGATACAATCTGATCATCGATATAACATAAAACGTTCTGCTTTACTTCATCCCTAAGCTTGTTGTCAAGGACTCTGGTCAAAGCTGGACCGCTATTCACTACGCCAAAATGTACGCGGTTGAATATATAAGTGGTTTGATCAAACAGGAATCCTGTTTACCCTTTAATGTCTTCAGTGAGCTCTATCTGATAGAATGAAGCAGGCCAAGAACACTGAATCATGCCTTTCCTGTAACTTTTCTTAAAAGGTCACGAATCTTAGGTAGTCGACCCATTTAAGGCAGCTTTTTGTAGTAACTGTCCATTGCTTTTCTTAACAACCGTTATGGGATTGACGTAGGGAGATGCTTGCTATCTAATTATGCCGTACTGTTCCATTTTCTTCTTTATCCCTCGTACTTCTACGTAATACTTCTCTGGTATAGGATACATATTCTTTTGATAAGTGGTTTCGTCTGTCAATTTAATTCTTAATCGAAAATCCTTAATTAAACCCGGCTTCTCATCGAAAATATCTTTGAATTCACAAATCAAGTTTCCAAATTCCTCTTGAATTTCCTCGAATCCCTCGCCGTTAAATGCATGATGCTCACTTTCTTCTTCGATTTCATTAATAACATTTTCGAAAATTTCTTCCCTAAAATCCTTATCTAGATTCCTCTCAATATCCTGTTTTTCTGAAGCTTCTATTTCAATATCTTCTTCGTTAAATCTAATTCTATTTTTACATCAATCACTTTGGATATGAAATCTACTCCCAAAATGGCATCAAAGTTTATCTTGTGCACCATAATGAAGACGTGTTCATAGGCTCGATTTCTAATTTCAAAATAAAGCAAAACTTGAATTATACACTTGACCGACTTATCCTAGAAAATTCTTCGTACTTAAACTGTCGACGCTAGCAAAATTGCCATACAGTTCCTCTTAAGTAATATCTAATAACTTTCTTCTGAAAGGATTACAATAACAGCTCCACCTATCCATAAGTGATTTACAACAATCCTGTTCCACTTGAATTTTGAAATTAGGCAATTCCGCTGTTCATTCTTTCTTTCTTTCTTTACTTTTTCTTCCTCATAAATTAAATCTTCGTCAGTCACCTGGTATATTTTATTTATCGTCAGTGTACATGATGGTAATGATTTAGACATTTCTAGCTGCGTTTCGCATCGGCTTTTTTTGGTACAGGGGCCGCCTCTTAATTTTTCTCCAGCTGACTAGTACTCAGTTTCGGATTAATATTCTCGTCATTCCTACTATCGACTGGTCCATGTTTTTGTCTCATATTCTTCAAATACTCTTCACTTTCTCTGTGTCTGTCATTATTCGGCTCCCTAGTGAACACTTCATCGTTTTAATTCTTATACCTATTATTATGTATTTATTTATTTATTTAGGATCGTTTCAACCTCCTATGGGTTACGATTACACAACTGCCTTGACTGATGCTGTTCTTTCCTGTTACGCTAATACTCTTTCATTCGTTGGCTCACTCTTGCTCGTTCCTCGACCGAGAACATCCTTCGAGTTCTCTTGGGTTTCTCTACGGACAGATCTGTCACCTCCACAATTTTCCTTCTGAACACTTTTCTGTTGGCAATATCTCCCTCCTCAATACCACATTTTTTTAAGATCCGGATAAACTTTTTCAGCCATGGTACTTGAGTCTTTCTCCTTTTCTGAAAGATGAAGATTTTATTTGCTAGGCGTTCCGGTCCCATTCTTCTCAAGTGTCCATAGAAAGTTAGTCGTCTTTTCCTCATAGATGTTGAAATATTCTGGCATTTTTATATAGCTCTTGATTTGATCTCAAACGGAAGGTAAACTCATAAGTTGCTGCTTTCTTGTGTCCCAGAGTTTTCTTCAGAAATGTAAACGTTCTTTCTTTTCTATTTCTGTGATTCCCTTTCTGGCAATTGTCTCCGCTGCATAAAAGCATTCAGGTTTCAACACGGTGTTATAGTGTCTGAGTTTGGCTTCATAGGAGAAGGATTTGGACTTATAAGTTTCCTGACAATCTGAATGCAATCTCCATCTTCTGCGCTCTCATCGTTGTTAGGGGTGAGAATCTCCCCAAGATACTTGAATTTGAGGACTCTTCTTATGTCACCATATTTGGTTTTCATTATCCATGTCGGTTCTTTGGGATCTATGTTCATGTATTCAGTTTTCTCAAAGGATATTTGCAGTCCTGCTTTTTCTGCTGTTTCTTGTAAAACCTCTATCTGTTTAGTGGCAGTCTCGAGATTCTCAGCAAAAAACACTATTTCGTTTGCAAAGACAAGACATTCAAATATAAATCCAGCCTTTTTGTGTCCTATCTTGATTCCATTAGGAATGTCTTGCCGACCCATGTATTTTTGCCATTCTCTTATTACCTTCTCTTGGGCCGATAACCTAGATGTTAGGCCCCTTAAAACAACAACAATTATCTTCATATTACCTTCTCCAAGACGCAATTGAAAATTACTGGGGATAAACCATCTCCTTGCCTTACACCCGTCTTGATTTCAAATGATTCTGATAACTCTCCAATAAGTTGTGACCTAGTGATTGTTAATGTTTGTTGTATTATATTAGTTGTCTTTTCGTCTATTCCAAATTCTTTAAGCACTTTTGTTAATGTATCCCTGTCGACGGAGACATATGCCTTTTTGAAATCTACAAATGTCATAATTACCTTCTTGTCTGCAGCTTAAGTTTTAGTTTTGATTAAAGTCTTGATGATAATTATCTGATCCGCACATGACCGCCCTTTCCTGAATCCTGCTTGATATTCCCCTAACAGTTGATCTATGTGATTCTCAATTCTATTCTGAAGCGCTTTGGACAATATCTTGTAGGCAACTGACAGGAGAGATATGCCTCTATAGTTGTTAATGTTAGTCTTGTCTCCCATTTTATGTAAAGGGTGAATGATAGCATTCTTCCAGTCATCTGGTATCTTTTCCGTGTCCCAAATCTATTGGAAAAGTCTCACGAACTGTTCTGATACTTTGTCCCCTGAGTATTTTAGTAATTCCGCCACGATTGAGTCCTTACCGGATGTTTTGTTGTTTTTGAAGTTCTTAATGACTTCTTTTATTTCCTCTTTGTCTGGTGGAGCTGAGTCGAAAAGCTTAGTTTGGGGTTCATGGAATGACATCTCTTTCTTTGGAGGTTCACAGTTCAATAATACTTTAAAGTATTTGGCCAAAGGTTCACACTTTTGTTTGTTATTCAGAATCAATTTACCGGAATCGTCCTTGATGCAGATAGTGGGTGGAGAATATTTTCTAAGTTTTGATGTGAAGGTCTTATAGAAGATTCTTGTAATGTTCTTCTTGAAGTTTTCGCCAATATCCATAAGTTGGTCTCTTTCAAATTTTCTTTTGGAATTTCTGAAAACTGTAGCTGCCAATTTCCTTTGGATTCTGAACCCAACAAAATTCTCTTTATTGGAGTTCCATATATTCCATGCCTCAGAGCGTTTTTTTAGTGCAGCTTCACACTCATCATTCCATCATGGATGCTTTTTCCTTTTAGCAAAAAAGATATTATGTTTTGCAGCCTCTTGGATTTTTGAGCCATTTCATCCCATTTATGTGTGTTCAATGAATCCAGTTCCTTCTGGTAGTTTTCTATTATATCTTGGTTAATTTTTAGTTCTTCAATTCTGTATTTTTGTTTCTTGAAAGTTTTCTTCTTGTTATTGTTAGGAATGAATCGGGGAGCGTGATGGCGCAGTGGCTTCGCCGCTCGTCTTTCACCCGGACGGCTTGGGTTCGAATCCCGGTGACAGAGGGGTGGAATTTTCACCTGAAAAATCACGTGGCGTCAGGAAGGGCATCCGGCCTTAAATCCCCGGCCAAAACCAAAATGAGCCTGGTTGGCTCCGGTGACCCCAATTAATTGGGAAAAGCCGAAGGAAGATTGTTAGGAATGAATCTCATTTTGATCCTTGTCAGATAGTGGTCTGAATTGAAGTTTGCTCCTATTATAAACTTGATTATTTTTATTTTCACGGTTACTATAATTATTACCACGATAACAATCGTTATGATGGTAACCGGATCTTCGATTCATTTCCCCATTCCTGTAATTCTGCAGCTGATAACGTCGTCCCTCCCGAAACCTTGTATAACTCTGTTCATATCTGCGATTTTTTAAATAATAATTTCTAATAATTCCGAATCCTCATAGTAAGAATTTTCGATCTGCTGAGTCTGCTCTATAACAATAGTGTAGACATCTCTATTTTCTTGCCTCAACTTTCTTACTGCTGGGTTGGTTAAATATACTTGTATAATCTAGTCTACGTAGAAGTTCATCCATCTTAGACGAGTCTTTTACTCCCGATGAAATGTTGTACCTCCTCACGTCTGCAGGTAGTTGCCTGGAAATTGTTTCTATAAGCCCTCCGTGTGATAAAGGTGGATGTAGAAATCGGCATTTTGCCAACTGAATGGTGAAATAATCAGTATATTTTGTGAGCAGTGAACCCGAGTATTTTTCGAATTAATTTCCGCTCTGAGATTTTGCTGTTCTTCAATGGATCAGAATCGTGTTATTACAGCTTCTGTAAAGTCCTCATAGACTATGAACGTATACCTGAACGTCCTAAACCACTGAAGAGGTGCCTCATACAAGAATCTTTCTACTAACTTTATCTCCCTATCCCTGGATACCTGATTTTCAAAAACTAATCTCTCAGATTTCTAACGAATTCTATTGGCGTAATTCCATCTAAATTGTTAAATTTACGCGGTTTATTTTCGAAATTAAGTATCACAGTAATATTATGAGTTCGGTTCATAGGCAAACTCATCTTAAAATTTCCTATTTCTTTCTCTATTGCTGGTGTTCCATATTCATTTTGACCTGGCTGTCCTTCTGGGGTTGAATTAATTCTTATGTCTCTTAAATCGTCAATTCTTGCTATTCTTGCTTGGTGCAATCCTCTCTCTTCCTTACCTCTCTCGTGAAGATTCCCCAACATTTCTCTAATATCCATCCTAGCTTCGTTCTTAAGATCTACTTTAATAGCCTCTAAGTTCTTGGGTTTTCCTGAGTTAAAGTGCTGTAACTTTCGACTAATTTCATCTAACTAGGAAGCTTTTCTTTCCGCATTCAAGTCTAACTCATCGTGATATATCTTAATCACTATAGCTTTATTCTTATTTCCGATTTCTGTTCCAAATTTTGATAAGTTGTCAACCTGAGATTTCTGTACACAATCAATTCTTTTACATACATTTTCCCTTATATTAGTAACATCTCTATTTACTTCATTTCAGTAGTAGCTTATTTCTTTTCAATTTCAGTTAGCACGTTAATTACACATTCATTATTAGTTTTTATCGATTCCTGTTTTAACACATCAATATTAGTATTAATAATAAATACCCTCTATATCTATTTCAGTGTCTTATTTTAACAACGTGTTATGATATGTACCTGGGTTCAGAACAGATCTACATTACCGTATTATGTGTTTGTATTATGTCATTACTAAGCTGTAATTGTAGAACATCTATGTTTTCCCTATTCTCTTTCTTTGTTTGTTCTTATTCTTTCCTAATTTCGTCTTGGAAATTATTGTTGCTAGTTTCTAACACATCTAACTCACTCTGTATTTTTGTTGCAGTATCCTGTACCTGGTTTTGAGTTAGTTTCTACAATATCTAACTTTTCTTGTTCCTGGTTTGTGTTGGTTTCCACAATACATAATCATTCTTGTGCATCTGAAGAACTATTCTGAATATTAATAACGCTTCCTTTAAGTGTGTAGCTTCACCTAGCATTTTGGTAGCATCGCCTTGTATGTTTACTTACGCTTTCCTTAACTTGTGTTGAACTATTTTGCAATCGTGTGACATTACCTATAACCTTTGTGGTACTACTCTGCAATCTTTTAACATTGTCATTTACAGAAGTAACACTGGTTTGTATTTCTTTATGAGAATCCTGCATTTGGTTTATCTCCTCTTTGACACTTTCTTTAATCTATTCACAATTTTTCTCGGGCTCCTCCTTCACACCTTTAAAACTCTTTTGAGAAAATGTGCGAATACATTCCAATTCCTTGGTGAGGGATTCCATTTTTCCCCTGCACCTCCTAAAAACATACCGTGAACAACATCCACGGTCATCGTCCACATTATAATGACTCAATGAGAAAACAAGAACACTGCATATAGTAGCATGAGAATACTTTGGAGTAACCAATTTCTACAATGGATGTGAACTGTCGTTCTAACATTCATCTCGTATCTATCTTTAACATAACCCTACACTACCTCATAATTTTAGCTTCGAATATCAGCCTAGCTGGTTGCGTCGAGACTCATAATAATTATTCTAATTATCGTTAAAACACATCACTTTACTCTAACAAGTTACATTTGATTTAATTTGATTTCATAAAGTCATTAACCAGTTTTACAAAACAAACAGACTTAGATCATAAGTTATATTTCTGCCTCATTGCTCATTTTTACCTTCCTCAGGTTTATTCTCAGATCTAGTCTTTCTAACCAACATCTTGCTCAAATAGATCGGTGTCAATAGCTGTCTAACGACACTTTGGATAACCCTATAATAAGTCGTTTATCGCCCCCACAAGTTGGGCAGCCATTTTAACTAACTACCCGTAATAATCATGAAAAGGCACTCGTCGAAATCCGAAGAACAGCTGGATCGTAGGATCTTCAGGGTCCCCGGCTAGATAAAACTTGTAAATTCTACCGACACATAATATGTGATGGGAACACCCTAATTTCGACTGTGTTATGGACTACTCTACTGTTAACTACGTAGGGAGAATGAGAAACTTAAGGTTCTCAGGGCGCAATGCGATAGCAAAGGGGTAGCCAAAACCTGACACCGTTATTCAGAACACAATCTTGCTATAACTAGTATATATCACGACGAATCCTAACTATAAAAACGAATACGTAAATTAATTTATTTAATCTGAGACGAATACAATTAAGAATAAAAACAAACACTCCTGAAAATAAATAAAAGTCATTTAATAAATGCTGGTATGCCAAAATACCGTAGCCGTGATGGCTATCTAAGAAAAATAAATTCTCGTTACTCGTCAAAGGTACTTGTTACGCTCAAACATTGCTTCTGGCAATTAAATAAAACAATCACTAGCAGTAACAGCAATGTCGGAGTTCAAAAAAAAAAAAAGGATATCACTAAAATTATTAAAAATAGACGAAAATACGGTCTATTTAACTATCTATACGTGGGTTATGTTATAGTTTACCTTTTCATATTTTCAATTATCTTTCCGCTTAACAGGTTGTTGAATACAATTTACAAAAGTATTAAACAAGCAACTTCCGTTTTCCCGTTGCTACATGGACTATTTATACACGATTCATTTACAAGACGCTTGTACAAGGGGGTAAGTCTTTTGCCCAATCAGAGTCATCAGTTCAGGCCTCCCAGTAGGAATTGTAGATTGTCAGGAACTTTTCTTTATTGTTACAGGTCCCTTGTTTGGAAATAATTTCAAATACGATGGGCCCATGATTTGAATTTTTGTACATAGTTAAATTCTTTAAGTATTTTATGTCTATTTGTTTTAATCATTAAGACGATGTAAAAAATAACAAATTTTTATTGAGAGGTCAAACCATAGACTGTTTTATGAGAATTATTAGTGTGTTTGACTAAAGAAGGCTCATAGAGCTGAAACATGTATCAAAGTGTATAAGGACATCAAGTGATATACAAACGTTTTGTATTTTAAAGTGGATATTTGTGTAATAAATCTATACAATATACTATACGCTCATATGTAGATTGTCTTAAATCTTGATAAATGGTTAATCAAATTCACAAATCTCTACCATCACAAATGTTGAAATTATACACTTCATAAACATTGTATTGGCAAGATATTATTTCAGCGCAGTGAATTCATTTTGTTTTATATTTCTAAATTACTGGTGAAGTATTGAAATATCAAGTTGTTCCACCATTACTACTGGATTCCAGCAACATGTTTCATAGTCTTCCTAACTGTTGCTACCGTACTGAACCAATACATTTTATGTATCATTAACATTTGAAGACCTCAGTGAAGCGTGTGTTCATTATCATAAATTGTCTTGTCTTGATGAAAATCCACAGCCTGCTTCCAGTCCACCGACCGGGTCAGGGAATGGAATGGATGAAGCCCCCATCTAGCGGCAAGGTCATGTACTGTGCCGGCTGGCGATGCTTGTCGCACTCCCCTGGGGCAATGTTTAAATGGATGACAGGTGAAATGAAATTATAGTGGAGAGTGTTGCTGGAATGAAATGTGACTGGGAAAACCGGATTACCCGGGGAAAAAACTGTCTGCCTCCGCTTTGTTCAGCACAAATCTCACATGGAGTGACCGGGATTTGAACCACGGACCCAACGGTGAGAGGCCGGCGTGCTGCCGCCTAAGCCAAGGAGGCTTCTTGTTTTGATAGTGTTCCAAATTTATGTGACATTTTACATCATTCTGTGTTAGTTTAGGTGTTCAATTTTTCAATGTATCTTAACGGTGCACCATATAAGAGTTACTGATAAGGGACGTTTAGTGTTACGCTAAACAATTATCTAATGTCGTATTCATTCACATTGGCTGATGAAGTGGCCATAACTAATAGTTGGGTCTCGAAACATGTCTTACCAATGACCTCACAGTGTTCATATTTATTAAAAAGTATAGATCAGGCGGAACTTTTAACCTGTTTATTACTCAAAATCTACCTTGCCACTTGTTTTGAAAATGGAGTCCTGTATCATTCTCCAAGCAGTTGTGCTCTTCCTCTGCATTTTTTTTGTTTCTTCATTGGTATGGTTTGTAACGATGTCAAGGTTCCATTTGTGGGTGTCGTCGTTCTTCCACTCCTCTCCGTAGACATGTTACAGAAGCTTGTCCATATCTTTCTTGTTTGTCAGATATAGGTTGTGAATAATATCAGAGTGTTCTAGTACGACTGTGACAGATTTTCTATCTGCAGACTAACCTTACTTCCGAATGATTTGCCATATTTCCGTCTCAGACTCAAAGATAAATTTCAGAAAGACTTAATCTTGCATTTTTTCTTTTGCATGATCACTTATTTTTTATAAGAATTATTTTGCAATCTGAAAGACCCCCTAGATGCCAGAAGCAGGCTTTTTTTTCCGATGAAAGGCCATTGGTTTCATGGAGTTTCCGGTCTTTCCCAAGCAGTTTAAGACTCCCGCTGCTTTATAAACATCAATGTAATGGGATTTATAGGGAGCGTGATGGCGCAGTGGCTTATCTGCACGTCTCTTATCTGGACGGCTTTATGAATAATGGTTGGTTGATTCGTCAGTGGCTTATCAGCCTGACCAAACACCCGACCAGCATGTTAAAAGCTGTGGCCTCGTACGGGGAACTTTATGTGAAACGTGTTTACTTTAGGATTTGTTTTCTACAAAAAAAAATCATAAGCGTATGCAAAATAACATTTTTAATGAGCGGTACATCCATTTGAAGATATTCTGCACATGTTTGATGATAATTGATGAAGATTCATTCCACAATTAAAGGTTGGTGATGTGCAATTACAAAAGCTACATGTATTTGAAAGGTATTTCTTCAAGAATGCGATGTATAAATTACGCAAGCGTCGTAATAAGTACAATGTGAAAATTTATGCCACATAATGGAGAAAGTGATGCCTATATTTTGGAGGGAGGCTTAGGTAAAGTTAGGATTGTTGTGAAAACAGCTCATTATTTCATTTAAATTGATAACCAATGTATATTAAAGTGTACTAGAAAGAAAATTTAATTTGCAAGAATTAATCTTGTCGATATTATTGACTAATTATTGTGCTGCATTTTATTTTGTAATTGAAACATTATTTAAGTCTTTTCGTAATTTTATTGTTTGTTTGAATTTCTGTAATGAAAACTGAACGCAAATTGGTGATGGCTTGTAAACGTGAGCTATTTTTTAAGTTTGATTGTGAGCAATAAATTATAGTATGCTTTCAAAAAACTCCCTATGTATATCCTAATGATTGACACTTATCACTTTAAAGAAATTGCATTAATTGTGTGTTTATGACGTCTTTGCAACAGTTGCACTTCGCCTGAAATCGGGAGTCTCAGAAGTGCGCCCGACGGAGGGAAGAAAACACCCCATTCAATAAAAGTAGGTCACTATGAAGAAACATTTATTATTGAGCAGTAGGATAAATATAGCGGGTCTGGGGCTGGGGCTAATAGGCAAGATGGCTGCCGCGTGCAACCCCCTATGTCATTTTTATGGAGAAGACAGTCAGTGCTGGCACATGGACTAATCTACAAGAAGGCCGCCACGCCCTGAGACCGTCAATGACGTCACAGGGACAGGTCGGCCGTGTAGTTGCCAAGTTGAATATTTATTATTATTATTATTATTATTATTATTCGGTAATTATTAATTGATCATGTATAATCAAGACCAGCCTTATATTATCCACCTCGTGGTAAAGCGGCTAGTAATCTCAAATGACACCGCGGAGGCCCGGGTTCGATTCCTGGCTCTGCCAAGTAATTTAATTTCTGGTCTCACGAGTGGAACGGGGTACACTTAGTCTTGTAAGGCAAAAGTGAGAAAAGGCGGGTGTAATTCATACCTCTACCATTCAGCCTAACCCAACTTCATTTAACCCGCCATCGGTATCGTAGTTAGTTTGCTCCTAACAAAAACATTCCTTGTTAAGAAAAGTTTTTTGTTTTTAGACTCAACCTTTTCAAACTCCAGGTATTCTCAAATGAGTTTATGAGTCACATGTTTTGCTTTGTTATGCGATGATTCAAGCACAGTTGTCACATGTGGGAAGGTGGTAAGTCAGTGTCACAGGCAGTGTTAGGTAGCTTCTAGCCTCGATACCTTTGGCGTTACATTTTTTGCGCTTTCCGTGCTGGTGTAATATTTTTGAGAGGTGTCAAAGAGAAGTTTTAAAGGCTGATAGGCTTAGTGAATCTGTTCTTTAGAGCTGGATTATTGAAGAAGAGGACGACGTATTTACAGATGTTGACGACCAAGACTGTGCTTCTGAATGTCTAAGTAATGCTCCTAGAGAACATTCCATGCATCAAACTGATACTGAGCAATCCTACGATTCGGATAATTTTTTTAGCATATGGCTTTTAGTGCCGGAAGTGTTCGATTTGCCGGAGTTAGTAGCTGCTTCTAGCGGACACCCATGGGGTGAGCTACAGGTACCGTCGCGTGTGGAGTGTTGTCTGGGGAAGGAAAGTGTGAATGTAACGACTAGGAATTGGAAGGTATCGGATGTGGCCTATAGTTAGGGACAAACCCCGGCACTTGCCTGGAAGGACGATGGGAAACCACAGAAAAACATCTTCAAGGTTGCCGGCGGGGGGATTCGAACCTCCTCGCCTCCCTGATGTGAGCGACTGCCTGCAGCCACGCCGTAACAACCACGGCTATCTCACCCGGTATTCAGATAGTGAAATGAGTGAATAGGACAATGATAGAAAATATTGTTGTTTAAAAATCATGATCAAATTTGTTGTTTAGCAATGTATTGCCAAGGTTTCTTGTTCCTTTCCATAATATTTAGTAATGTTTATGTAGATGTATGCGTATATATAGGGGTAACATAAAACGAGTCTAATAAAACAATATTATAATGACCTTCTAAAAGAACGAAAATAATGTAGGAGTCAAAATTGTTGTAGTTAATTTTAGGTAATAAACAATTGTGGATATATACAAATATGTAAATATATACTTACCCAGATATATTAATAAATAACCAAAGACTAGTATCAATTATTATAAATGCCAAGAAGAGCACGTATAAGCACTAAATCATATACCAAGCTGATGTTAGGGAGCGCCTATACACGATACCTCTCGCGTAAGTGAGGACAACGCTACCAATGGCGGGTTAACCTCACCTAGCCTAACCTAACCTCACCTAACCTAACCTAACCTAACTTCACCTAACCTAACCTAACTTCAAAGTGAGAGCAAATATGAGAGCACACATAATAAACTAAGTTATAACCTAACCTAACCTAACTTCACCTAACCTAACCTAACCTAACCTAACTTCAAAGTCAGAGCAAATATGAGAGCAAATGTGAGAGCAAATGTGAGAGCACACATAATAAACTAAGTTATAACCTAACCAAACCTAACCTAACCTAACCTACCGAAACCTAACTTCAAAGTGGGAGCAAAAAGTAAGAGGAAAAAGAGTGAGCAAAAAGCTGGAGCAAAAAATTGGGAGCAAAAAGTGGCAGCAATAAAGTGGGAGCAAAAAGTGGGAGCCAAAAGGTGGGGAGAAAAAAAGTGGGAGCAAAAAAGTAAGAGCAAATGGGAGAGCACAAATAATAAACTTAGTTATAACCTTACCTAATCTAACCCACAGAAACCTCATTTAAAGATTTTATATTTTACATTTTATCATTTTAGGTTTTTGATTTATCGTTTTACATTATTTAGATTTTACATTTTTAATTTTTTTTTGTATTTTAGATTTTAGTTTTTTTAATTTTACATTTTAAATTTATGATTTTTTAATATTAGATTTTGCATTTTACATTTTCCGAAAAGAGTAAACTACAAGGTCACATACCTAACCTCACCAAACCTAACTTTACTAAACCTAACTTAAGCTAATCCAAAGGCTAATGCACATACCCAAAGTATATAAGGGCACATGTAACTATCCTTATGCTAGTCTTATAGGCTACTGTACAACATGATCACTACCCCAACCGGGTAATTTTTTTCATTTTGTCGTTTAAGCATTTTTAAATTTTCCAATTTCCCATTTTCAGTTTTTTTAAATGTCAGTGTTAAGTTTTTCATTTTCATAATATAAAAACATGGATTTTGCATTTTTTTTGTTTACAGATTTGTAAATTTTCTAATTTCCCATTTTCAGTTTTTTTAATGTCAGTTTAAAGTTTTTCAATTTCATAATATGGAAACATGGATTTTGCATTTTGTTGTTTACACATTTATCAACTTCACAATTTCCCATTTACAGTTTTTAAAATGTCAGTTTTAAGTTTTTCAATTTCATGATATAGAAACATGGATTTTGCATTTTGTTTGTTTACACATTTGTCAATTTACCAAATTCCCATTTACAGTTTTTAAAATTTCAGTTTAATGTTTTTTCTATTTTGTCAATATGGAAACATGGATTTTCCAATTTGTGTTTTACATGTTCATTTTGCATTAGGGGTGGAGAGAGGTGGGTAGTAATTAAAAATGTACAAGCAGTGTCCATACAATATTTTTATTTTAAATACATGTACACTATTTACACATAATACATTTTTATATATATTCTTTTTGTTATAAATTGTACAGTTTTTTTTCTGTTTGATTTATTTTTGATTATGAATACCATTTTTTATTTTTGTTTATTTTTTATTTTTGTAGTGCTATTGTCTTATTCCTAAGTTGTTTTGTTTTATGTATTTGCTAGTTGCAGGCAGAAGATTTTGATATTCATAACTTAACTTTTTAAGCATGGTTAATGATTGAGTAATGCCATAGGCATTGTACCTATACTATCAGCATCAATCACTCTTTTATCATCACCAGGACACAAAGCAATTTTGTTTAGTCTTATAGATGATATGTCATGTTGTTTAGAAGCGATAATGTTCATTGGTATTCTTTTTACATTGTTTTTCATGACACAATCCTTATAATCTTGAAAGATTATACAATTTTTGACAACACCTCTGTTAATACCTTTAATCCTTTTGATTTCTTTACCATTTATGTCTAAAGCGTACATTTTAGCTCTAAGTCCAACAAATGTTTTATAATTTTTCCACAAGCCTCGTCTTTAAATTTCCACAACGTTTTCTTGTTTGATGTAGAGTAACATATGTGATTAGTAGGATAATCCGATGTGTCCAGGTGTTCTAGGAAATCCAACTTGTCTTGATATACACCTACCCCAGGTGTTAACCAAATAAATGAACGAGTCGGTATCCATATACATGAGTTTAAGATTGTTCATTCCATAATAGGGTAGCAGGACATCATAGTGGTGGGAATATATTAGAGTTTTTGAAATATCCAGTATACACATTCCAATATATATGGGCTTATTGAATACAATGTTACGTTTAGCCATGTGGAAACAGCTAGGTTAGGACAATAAATTGTTCTGTCAATAAATGTCGGCTTTGCCATTAGCTTTTCTCCCTTTTTGCTGTCAGTCACAAGACGTATTGTACCCGATACCTAGTTGAAGCTATCGGCTACGCCAGCTGAAATTAAGCCGTAGATGAGATTTATGGGAAAAATTGTAAAGATAGCGCTCAAATCGAGTCGAGAGGAATGTTAGGAAATGACGTAGAAGGCCAAGGATCAAGAAGGCATTGCCAGTCAAGCAGATGGAATTATGGGAGTAATATTAAAGTTTTATTAAGATCTATATGGAACATAGTATTTATCATCTCAGAAGAGAAGAAATAACAAGCATTATATATGGTAATAACTTGAAGAAAGACAGATAATCCCTTAAGTTATTGTATAACTTAATAGCCGAGATGAAGGTGGTCGAGATTATACTTGTGACGCACGACCGTAGAAAGTGGGGGAGCAACACGTGACAGCGCCAGGTAGGAGCTGGTCAACGGAGTCTAGAGACATCAGTCGAGTTCAGTCGTCAGGGCTGAGTAGAACACATGCGCAGAGCGTACGGCAAAGCTGAGCGGTGCACAGCACTTGTTACGTAAAGTGAAAGCGACAGTATTACTTAACCAAGCAGAGAGCGGACGTAGGTCAGTGAGTCAAGGCGAGCAACGCACGGTAGACGGCGAGAGGACCGGTTCCGAGGCAAGCTGTGCGGAGAAAAGCCGGGGGTCAGAACAGCATTATAATACGAGTTTGAGAACTTTATTTCGAGCTGCATTTTGTAACGCAGAACAGTGTAGCAAAGCGGCTTGGCGAGGCCGGCTTTAAGCGTAGATCATTCTGGAACAGTGCAGTATAGCCGGGTATGCTAGTTCCGATTTTTATACGCAGGCAACATTAAAGAAGCTGAACTTCATTTCAACATTCAGTTACAACATTGAGTTGGGACTTGTATTCAGTAATAGAATTGTGCAGGCAGATAGTTATAATATACTGCAACTGTGAACTATCAAAGGAACTTAGATATTCAAATGACATTACGACTATGCATTTCATAACGGAACATGTAGAGCGACCATGGGGTCAAGCTAACATTAACGCTTTCAAGCAAACGAACTGTTACAATTATATGCACTTATGAACATTGGCACGTGCATTAATAGACTTCTTTTTCATGAATTATCATAAAATATCGAGTACAAACACAGCTACAGGGTGTTTCAAAAACTTATACACTCTCATAAATAAAATTTATTTTCTGCAAGTGAGACTTAACCGCTGTGGAGATTGAACTTTTAACAAGGAAACCGAACATTGTATGGGACAGTGGCGTAACATAAAAGAAGAATATGGGGTACGCTGCTTTCATGAACTTTTACGTAAGGATTTGGACAGTATCCATTATGGGTAACATGCAGTTCATCATGTCGGAGTAAACGAAGACAGAGACGTGATGGCACCACGGAGCGATGGATTCGATTCCTGAAGAAGAGGAGGTCTAACAGCTGATTCACTTGGGATATGAAGGCAATCGTTATTGCGTGGGTGATACGATATTCACGTCGATCTTTCGAGAAATTTATTACACACGAGGATAATCGACGATCTTTGAAATATATTAACAGCTGATATGAGAAGGTACTGTAAGAGTTATGACTTTCTGATATGATATTTTCATGAACACTGGGCATACTTGTATATATTTTTCTAGTAGGAGTTCGACGATTATTTAGACATGGCTTAAACATTATTTGCTCCAAATTTTGCTAGAATATGGCGTTACCATATGATATGGCAGGCACCATTATACGAAATTCTCACCATTAGTTGGCTTTATTAAGCAGATGATTGGTCTTTTAGACATATTCCAGTAAGGATAGTTTTCTTGGATAGTTTTTTTTTGTGGCGAGTATTTCGAACTCGTGATCTGCAATTGGATTTTTTAAATTACTTCGTCAGTTCATTGCATACTAGCGAGTGTGTATTATTCATCAGTAGGGATTTTTTCCGTTGGATTGTTTGGAGATATTAAGATGTTATTCACTCAAGTGAATGAATATCGCTTTTATGTGACAACTAGAGACTTGTTGATTCCAATCTGGTACATTCACTCATCAGACGACGAGATGGGGCCTTTCGCTTTAGGCGATTGCGTGGTGGTACACATCTTTACCCATCGTTCAGGGCATTATCATGTTAGACGACGGGGCAAGGCCTTTCGTATTTATACGATTGTGTGGTGGTTACTCATCTTACTTGCCATTGAGGAACTCATTTTTATCATCCGAGTGTACTTGAGATTGTAAGAGGATCAAACAAGGAACTACTAGTCATATATCAGTCGAATTTTGTTAAATAAATTAAAAATAAATGTCAGCAGGGTTACATTTTGTAATTCTTGTTTGCCAATCCAATATTTTGTTGCTATACTCATTTGAGAGTACTTTCATTTAACAGCTGATACAGCTGATGCTTTTGATAATTTTTATAATTGAATTTAATACCTTTGAGAAGGATTTAAAGTAATTGAATCTTGTAAGATGAATCATTAATGGTCAGATTTATTTTAAGGCAGATCAGTATTGCATATTTTGATGTGAGAGATTATAGCACATTGGTGTTTTTCTGTGAAGTGAATTATGAGAATTTTAAGAGAAATTATGCTATTTGAAAGCAGATCTTGAATTTGATTTCGATTACTATGGTAATATTTTCCTAATTGTTTAAGAAGTTGTCTAGATGTGATCAGATTAATTACAGTTATTGGAGATTGTGTGCGTTGATAATTTGAAGCCAGTTATATTTTTTGTAGATCATGCAACGTGATTAAGTGAAGTTTGTGATAGGCATTTTGTGGAAGTTGCCAAGTGGAAGTTGCAATATTGCTAATGTATTTTGAAGCAGACATGAGGTTGTCGAACCCAGTCTAGCATAATTTTGAGATTCATGCTGTGCGCTGAATATTTATGGAGTTTTGTGGAATAATTGTGGTATTCAAATGTGGTATTTTATAAAGTGAGAATATATAATGGAGTTGTGGATAGTGAGATGCAACGTGAATTTGTGAAGGCAATAATATTTTTTGGCATGATAATTGAATACGAGATATAACTTGGAAGTGATAAAACTGTAAGACAACGTTCTATAACCCATGTTAAACAATTTGTTAGGAAATTAAACAAATAAATAATGTTGATAATACAAGATTTTCTGATAATAATAATTAATGAAATAATAATCTGAAATTTAAGCATATTAATGATCTGACCTAATGAAATAAAAATCAGAATGACTAGATGAAATAATAAAAATCTGAATAACCAGAAGAATAAAATTTAAATAAATTGATAAATTAAATTTTGGAATAAATCAATGAATTAAATAAATGGATGAATTAAAGATTGAATAAATAAGCTGATTTAAATAAATTAATAGATGATTGAATAGATGATGAATAACTGAATTAAAAGGTGACAATTAATTAAAGAAGCTGATGATTAATACATTTAAATGGATTTAAATAAATTTAATTGAGAGATATGATTTGAATGGTTTGAAGAATTGCAACTTGAGTTGATGAATTAAACAATTTATATTGATGATTTAAGATGCAAGCCTCCGTGGCTTAGGCGGCAGCACGCCGGCCTCTCACCGCTGGGTCCGTGGTTCAAATCCCGGTCACTCCATGTGAGATCTGTGCTGGACAAAACGGAGGCAGACAGGTTTTTCTCCGGGTACTCCGGTTTTCCCTGTCACAATTTCATTCCAGCAACACTCTCCACTGTCATTTCATTTCATCTGTCATTCATTTAATCATTGCCCCAGAGGAGTGCGTCAGGCCTCGGCAGCCGGCACAGTTCATATCCTCGCCGCTAGGTGGGGGCTTCATTCATTCCATTCCTGACCCGGTCGGAGACTGGAAGCAGGCTGTGGATTTTCATTCATATTGATGATTTAAGATGATTTAATCTGAAGGAGATGATGAAAGGAGAGTGTGTGAATAATGAGAGAGCATAAAGAATTGATGATTATAATATTCATTTAAATGATCTGATGATAATGAATTAATTATTCTGACATGAATATAATGAATTTTTAGATGAGAACTAATGGGAGAAATATTTAATTTTGATGATGATGATGAAGATTATAACCAATGAGTAGTGGATTTTCTGTGATTCACAAACAAGCAATTATTAATGACAGTGTAAATAGTGTAAATTACTTATTCGATGTTTAGGAGCATTTTACTAACATATTCAACATTTGAATAATGCCATGCAAGCCATAAATAATGTGATATTTAAAATATGTGTTTATAATATGTGTGTTTAGACAGATTAATAATATTTTTACATCCACATTCATGATGTTAATTTAAAGAGAAGTTAGGTTTTAGTTATCACGAATGTCAGTGACGCAAAGACATCGTGCTACGGTGATCCTGAGAACCCAAGAGAACTTTAGAAATTTTTCCTATTTTATGTCGATTAAATACACTTTGAGTAGAATGGAGATGTTTCGATTTTCTGGACAATGACAATTTAACGTTGGCATTCGACCATGCTCTCAGGTAGGATGAGTGTTTAATATGTCTGTCTGACTATCAATGTTGAATAAATTTGTTTTTATCTTAGTTGTGATCTGATTATGATGTGATTTTCCTTTTTCTTTCCTTGTCTTAATTAAGGCTTAACCAGGAAGGATGTGGTTTGCTAGGGATTCAGTTGATGGCGCCCATTGATATTTGTATTTTTTTAAATAAATTTAAACCCGTAACGACCCTGGAGATACTTTATCTCGTGTTACCCTCTGCTTTTGAGATATTTCAACTGAATTTCCGACACATTCCTTATTTGACTAGGTGTTCATTTAACTCCGCTCTGTCCTGGAAATCCAGGAATGCGATGTAATAGCAGATGGGTCATCGCATCCCCAGGACAAACGGGTACAGAGAGAGAGAGGGAGAATTGGCTTTACCCATCTGTGGGGCTTCGATTTTGTTTATTCTATGGAATCACATCAGATTTAGATTACGAAGAGATTGATCTCAATTTCATTTAATTGTGTTATAAAATGTATTAAACTTAGTCAGAAAATATACTTGTATGCCCATTCCAGTGATCATGTTAATCATATTAGTGTTATATCATGTTTAGTTATAAGTCATTTTTCTTATACCCAAGTGAATGCAGGAATTGATACATTGTGATGTGTTGTTGTCTAACGTCTCTGTATAAAACGTTTATTGAAAAATATAATTATGTTGCCGGAAGATTTAGCTAAGGTGTTAGGAGAGTTACAGAATGGCATGTCTAGTATTGCAGTAACTATTTCTAAAATGGAAACAGAAGTTTAAGAGCAGATAAATGAGTCAGAAGCTAGGTTAGAAGCTAGATGTAAAGAAAATGTGGAAACTTTACAGGCTAGTAATGAAGTCAATCTGAAAGATAATATAAAGTCATTAGAGACTAGGTTACAGTCAAATAGTAAAGATGAATTAAAGTCATTAGAGACTAGGATACAGACCAGTACTGAAAGCAATTTGAAAGCTAATGAAGCTAACTTAAAGGATAGTTTTAAATTATTAGAAACTAGATTACAAGCTCGTAGTGAAGAAAATAACACAGAGTTGAAAAACAATTTAACTAGTTTGGGGAATAGATTAACATTAAAGAATGATGAAATATTTAAGGCTTTACAATTAGATATAAAAGCTGTAGAAATGAAAGGAGAGAAAAATGTGCAAATGTTAAGAAAGAATATTATTGATTTAGAAATTAGAGAAGAAGAAAACATTCTTAATTTGAGAACAGATGTTATGTCTATACAGAAAGATATTAAATCGGATGTATCGAAGTTGAGATTCGACATTAATGGTTTAGTGGCAGATGTAGGCAAAATACAAGAGTGGTCTACCGAAGTATCTTTCGAAACTAAAATCAAAGGTCTAGAAATGAATCTAGGTAATGAAATCAAAGGTTTAAAGTCAGTAATTGGGACCGTTAAAGAGGAAGTCTTAGGAGAGGTTAATTCTAACTTGAAATCCTTAGAAAACCAATTGCAGATAGACATTAGGAAAATTGATGATGATATAGAGCAGAAGGTTAATGAAAACTTAGCTTTATTCAAAAATAGAGTCGGTGCAATAGTGGAAGAACGGTATAGTGAGGTCGATGCCGAAGCAAAAGAAAAACGTGCAGGGTTGGATGAAAAATTAATCGCAGGTATGGCGAACTTGGAAGCGAGATTTACTGCGAATAAGGAAGCGATGAAGATAGATTCAACTCAGTTTAGGACAGATGTTGATCAGTTAAAGGAACAAGTCCCGTCAGTAAAGACTACATGCGAAGATAAGATAGACAAATTGAAGAACGATTTAGAAGAGAGTAACAGAACGCAGAATGTTACGTCGTTAGATGATTTGAAGACTCAGGTCAAGACCGTAGAAAAAAGAACAGAAGATAGGATGACTAAACTAGAATCTATAATAAACAGTTTCGCAAGTCAAAATGTTACAACGGGGGAGGTATCGATAAATCAGACACCGATAGACCGCAGTATGAACAGTCAAGAGGTTAGCGTGGGAGAAGACCGTCAAACGCAATAGAATGTAACATTCGAAAGGGCTAGTTCAACCCCTCAAGTTAATCCGAATTCGAATAGGAGTACGTTTGGTACGAGTGGAAGATACTCAGGTCCAGTGACCATCATCAGAAATCTGGATGATAAGCCAAGGAAGATTTCAGGGAACACAGGAGTCACACCAGTCGAATTTCTGAGAGATATTCGCGATTACATGGCGGAACATAGAGTAGCCAAGGAAAGAGAACTAAGGATAGTCGAACGCGCCTTAGACGGGCCTGCGTTAACTTGGTTTCGCGCATTCAGGAGCAATTTTGCGAATATGGAACAATTTGCCATAGCATTCTTAAGGAGATTTTGGAGTGCAGAGGATCAGCTGAACGTAAGAGCAGAAATGTATTCGAAGCGTTACTCTACTTCACATCCAACGCATTATGCTAATTACTTTACCTCGCAATTGGCTAAATTACAGTTTTTGATTCCTCCATTGCCAGAAGAAGAGTTTTGCAAGCTATAGCAAGACAGTTGCCAATTGAGGTACAACGATCCCTCATAGCATCGGGAGCGAACACACTTGAGCACTATGACGATATCTTACGACGATTAGATTATACAAGCGCTCAAATTACACCCAGAACTGCAAGGAACGAGAATCGAAACACGCAAGAGGTGAATGCGGTAATTGTCGATAACGCAGCACAGACGGATAGAAGAGATTCCTGGGGAAACAGAAGGAACGAAGGGAATAGAGGTAATATTCACAACGTTCGTGGAAATGATCGATATCGAGGACCATATGAGAGGCCATACGATCAGGACGCAAGAAACAGTAGAAACAGGAACTATGATCAGAATTCCAGATACCAAAATAGGAATAGGTACAATAATAGATATCGAGGTCGATACAACTGGAACCAAGGTCAACAGTCTAGTCAGAACGATAGGCAGGATAGCAGAAGAAATGATCCAAATGAAAGACAAGACAATCGAGAATATGGAAGATCAAGGCAAGAAAGTAGACAGCCTAGTGCACCACCCGAAGAGATAACTAGAGATATCAATCGAGCAAGCACGAGTGCAGAAGGAAGAAATAAACGACAAAGTAATGTAGAAGCAGAATACTAATCATTGGGAATCAATCATCATTGTTGAGAGATACCAAGTCAGGACGAGGATCTAGTTTAAGGAGATATAGTACATCGAGAGAATGGATACTAATGAAGTTGTGGGGACTTTTAACGCAGCTAGCATTAGAAAGTATCATTATGCTGAATAAGAGGATTGTAGAGCTATCGTGTACATATGTTGTGTATAGAATGCCTGAGAGTATATTTTTTTCTCAAGCCTGATAAAAAAAGGAGATGTACGGGAGAGATGTACCCGATACATAGTTGAGGCTATCGGCTACGCCAGCTGACATTAAGCCGTAGTTGAGATTTATGGGAAAAATTGTAAAGATAGCGCTCAAATCGAGTCGAGAGGAATGTTAGGAAATGACGTAGAAGGCCAAGGATCAAGAAGGCATTGCCAGTCAAGCAGATGGAATTATGGGAGGAATATTAAAGTTTTATTAAGATCTATATGGAACATAGTATTTATCATCTCAGAAGAGAAGAAATAACAAGCATTATATATGGAAGAAAGACAGATAATCCCTTAAGTTATTGTATAACTTAATAGCCGAGATGAAGGTGGTCGAGATTATTCTTGTGACGCACGACCGTAGAAAGTGGGGGAGCATCACGTGACATCGCCAGGTAGGAGCTGGTCAACGGAGTCTAGAGACATCAGTCGAGTTCAGTCGTCAGTGCTGAGTAGAACACATGCGCAGAGCGTACGGCAAAGCTGAGCGGAGCACAGCACTTGTTACGTAAAATGAAAGCGACAGTATTACTTAACCAAGCAGAGAGCGGAAGTAGGTCAGTGAGTCAAGGCGAGCAACGCACGGTAGACGGCGAGAGGACCGGTTCCGAGGCAAGCTGTGCGGAGAAAAGCCGGGGGTCAGAACAGCATTATAATACGAGTTTGAGAACTTTATTTCGAGCTGCATTTTGTAACGCAGAACAGTATAGCAAAGCAGCATGGCGAGGCCGGCTTTAAGCGTAGATCATTCTGGAACAGTGCAGTATAGCCGGGTATGCTAGTTCCGATTTTTATACGCAGGCAACATTAAAGAAGCTGAACTTCATTTCAACATTCAGTTACAACATTGAGTTGGGACTTGTATTCAGTAATAGAATTGTGCAGGCAGATAGTTATAATATACTGCAACTGTGAACTATCAAAGGAACTTAGATATTCAAATGACATTACGACTATGCATTTCATAACGGAACATGTAGAGCGACCATGGGGTCAAGCTAACTTTAACGCTTTCAAGCAAACGAACTGTTACAATTATATGCACTTATGAACATTGGCACGTGCATTAATAGAATTCTTTTTCATGAATTATCATAAAATATCGAGTACGAACACAGCTACAGGGTGTTTCAAAAACTTATACACTCTCATAAATAAAATTATTTTTCTGCAAGTGAGACTTAACCGCTGTGGAGATTGAACTTTTAACAAGCAAACCGAACATTGTATGGGACAGTGGCGTAACATAAAAGAAGAATATGGGGTACGCTGCTTTTATGAACTTTTACGTAAGGATTTGGACAGTATCCATTATGGGTAACATGCAGTTCATCATGTCGGAGTAAACGAAGACAGAGACGCGATGGCACCACGGAGCGATGGATTCAATTCCTGAAGAAGAGGAGGTCTAACAGCTGATTCACTAGGGATATGAAGGCTATCGTTATTGCGTGGGTGATACGATATTCACGTCGATCTTTCGAGAAATTTATTACACACGAGGATAATCGACGATCTTTGAAATATATTAACAGCTGATATGAGAAGGTACTGTAAGAGTTATGACTTTCTGATATGATATTTTCATGAACACTGGGCATACTTGTATATATTTTTCTAGTAGGAGTTCGACGATTATTTAGACATGGCTTAAACATTATTTGCTCCAAATTTTGCTAGAATATGGCGTTACCATATGATATGGCAGGCACCATTATACGAAATTCTCACCATTAGTTGGCTTTATTAAGCAGATGTTTGGTCTTTTAGGCATTTTCCAGTAAGGATAGTTTTCTTGGATAGTTTTTTTTGTGGCGAGTATTTCGAACTCGTGATCTGCAATTGGATTATTTAAATTACTTCGTCAGTTCATTGCATACTAGCGAGTGTGTATTATTCATCAGTAGGGATTTTTTCCATTGGATTGTTTGGAGATATTAAGATGTTATTCACTCAAGTGAATAAATATCGCTTTTATGTGACAACTAGAGACTTGTTGATTCCAATCTGGTACATTCACTCATCAGACGACGAGATGGGGCCTTTCGCTTTAGGCGATTGCGTGGTGGTACACATCTTTACCCATCGTTCAGGGCATTATCATGTTAGACGACGGGGCAAGGCCTTTCGTATTTATACGATTGTGTGGTGGTTACTCATCTTACTTGCCATTGAGGAACTTATTTTTATCATCCGAGTGTACTTGAGATTGTAAGAGGATCAAACAAGGAACTACTAGTCACATATCAGTCGAATTTTGTTAAATAAATTAAAAATAAATGTCAGCAGGGTTACATTTTGTAATTCTTGTTTGCCAATCCAATATTTTGTTGCTATACTCATTTGAGAGTACTTTCATTTAACAGCTGATACAGCTGATGCTTTTGATAATTTTTATAATTGAATTTAATACCCTTGAGAAGGATTTAAAGTAATTGAATCTTGTAAGATGAATCATTAATGGTCAGATTTATTTTAAGGCAGATCAGTATTGCATATTTTGATGTGAGAGTTTATAGCACATTGGTGTTTTTCTGTGAAGTGAATTATGAGAATTTTAATAGAAATTATGATATTTGAAAGCAGATCTTGAATTTGATTTCGATTACTAAGGTAATATTTTTCCTAATTGTTTAAGAAGTTGTCTAGATGTGATCAGATTAATTACAGTTATTGGAGATTGTGTGCGTTGATAATTTGAAGCCAGTTATATTTTTTGTAGATCATGCAACGTGATTAAGTGAAGTTTGTGATAGGCATTTTGTGGAAGTTGCCAAGTGGAAGTTGCAATATTGCTAATGTATTTTGAAGCAGACATGAGGTTGTCGAACCCAGTCTAGCATAATTTTGCGATTCATTCTGTGCGCTGAATATTTATGGAGTTTTGTGGAATAATTGTGGTATTCAAATGTGGTATTTTATAAAGTGATAATATATAATGGAGATGTGGATAGTGAGATCCAACGTGAATTTGTGAAGGCAATAATATTTTTGGCATGATAATTGAATACGAGATATAACTTCGAAGTGATAAAACTGTAAGACAACGTTCTATAACCCATGTTAAACAATTTGTTAGGAAATTAAACAAATAAATAATGTTGATAATACAAGATTTTCTGATAATAATAATTAATGAAATAATAATCTGAAATTTAAGCATATTAATGATCTGACCTAATGAAATAAAAATCAGAATGACTAGATGAAATAATAAAAATCAGAATAACCAGAAGAATAAAATTTAAATAAATTGATAAATTAAATTTTGGAATAAATCAATGAATTAAATAAATGGATGAATTAAAGATTGAATAAATAAGTTGATTTAAAGAAATTAATAGATGATTGAATAGATGATGAATAACTGAATTAGAAGGTGATAATTAATTAAAGAAGCTGATGATTAATACATTTAAATGGATTTAAATAAATGCAATTGAGAGATATGATTTGAATGGTTTGAAGAATTGCAACTTGAGTTGATGAATTAAACAATTTATATTGATGATTTAAGATGATTTAATCTGAAGGAGATGATGAAAGGAGAGTGTGTGAATAATGAGAGAGCATAAAGAATTGATGATTATACTATTCATTTAAATGATTTGATGATAATGAATTAATTATTCTGACATGAATATAATGAATTTTGAGATGAGATCTAATGTGAGAAATATTTAATTTTGATGATGATGATGATTATAACCAATGAGTAGTGGAATTTCTGTGATTCACAAACAAGCAATTATTAATGACAGTGTAAATAGTGTAAATTAATTATTCGATGTTTAGGAGCATTTTACTAACATATTCAACATTTGAATAATGCCATGCAAGCCATAAATTATGTAATATTTAAAATATGTGTTTATAATATGTGTGTTTAGACAGATTAATAATATTTTTACATCCACATTCATGATGTTAATTTAAAGAGAAGTTATGTCTCAGTTATCACGAATGTCAGTGACACAAAGACATAGTGCTACGGTGATCCTGAGAACCCAAGAGAACTTTAGAAATTTTTCCTATTTTATGTGGATTAAATACACTTTGAGTAGAAAGGAGATGGTTCGATTTTCTGGACAATGACAATTTAACGTTGGCATTCGACCATGCTCTCAGGTAGGATGAGTGTTTAATATGTCTGTCTGACTATCAATGTTGAATAAATTTGTTTTTATCTTAGTTGTGATCTGATGATGATGTGATTTTCCTTTTTCTTTCCTTGTATTAATTAAGGCTTAACCAGGAAGGATGTGGTTTGCTAGGGATTCAGTTGATGGCGCCCATTGGTATTTGTATTCTTTTAAAAATTAAATGTAAACCCGTAACGACCCTGGAGATACTTTATCTCGTGTTACCCTCTGCTTTCGAGATATTTCAACTGAATTTCCGACACATTCCTTATTTGACTAGGTGTTCTTTTAACTCCGCTCTGTCCTGGAAATCCAGGAATGCGATGTAATAGCAGATGGGTCATCGCATCCCCAGGACGAACGGGTACAGTATGTCCATTCTTTTACGGATATTTTCCATTGTTTTTCCAAAAATTACATTGTTGAATAGTTTGTACAGATTTTTCTATAAAAAAATTGGCTTTTTTCGAAGGTTGTTATTAAAAGCAACGTATGCTTTAGCCAAGGTCTTTGTTTAAACTTTAACACACGATGAATTTTTATCAGTTTTATTCCATGATCTAAAGCCTGTTTTAATGCCATGTAGTGAACAACATATCGCCGTTGATTTCCAAGATGAGTAATTAGTTTTTTCAGAGACGAATCCTTAGGTTGTGTACACTCTGGTAGGAAAGATAAATCGTTGTGTAGATCATGAAGGTCAGATGGGTAATCAATATCAACGTCTAGAATGTATCCCACAGGATCGTCTTCCTATAGTTTTTCTAGATCAACAGTATCTGGAGAAACCCACTGAAATCCACCATAAGGAAGGGAGTGGCACATAGCCCACCCGTATTGGTTGTTGGCATCATCATTGGTAATAAACTGCGATGGTTTCTCAGAATCATAGGTTTCCATGTATTCATTGTTAGCTTCAGCATACCGATGAGACACCTGCCATATGCCTCAACGTATTCCAGACTCGATTAGAAGAATCTGATCGTAATCCTGTAGCAATTCCAGTTCAATTCCTGTGTAAAGGAGCATTGCCTCGAAACTTAAACCAGGCAAAGTAAAAAAGTGTGCAGCATCCACTCAGTGTGTTTCTAGTGTTTTGTTTCTAAACGTTTCAAAGCTGTCTGCAAGAAGGAGTACATCTGAAGTTAGATATAGGTCACTATATTCCCCTAGAGTTTTAATGTTGAACTGTTTCCCGACATTTTTGGCATGTTCATAATCTTCTTGACTAACATTTTCTTGACTTAATTTGTTAAAGAATGCCTCTTTTGGAGGTAAACACTCTTCACTTAACTTTTCCCATGAGTCAATGTAGTCATAACAAAATACCCCTTTACGAGTCATGGGCATTGCATTTTCTTTTTCAAAGTACTTGCCTGTTTCGGGGTATGTTGTTAAGTTGGAAACTAAGATTTCCAATCTACTCGGCATTAACCGAAACGTGTCCACAAATCTAAGCTTAACATTTTCTACATATTTGGTAAAGGAAATGTACTTTCTTTGGAGTGAGCGATAACATCCACTCTCTCAATAGTACATCCCAATTGCTTTACAATGAAATTTGCGTCGTAGCCACTCGTTTATAGAAACACAGGAACGGGGTTACGTGTTTTACACCTCAAATTACAGTTATTGTGAGCACTTCCACGGTATTCCACTGTAATATGGCAGTGGTCTCGAATTTTACAGTCCTCTTTGGTAAATGGTTTTTGACACAAATAAAAGGTTTCAGAACATTGGAACTAAGCTTCTTGGTCCTGAGTTAAGGCCTTTGGAACATTTAAGCTGTAAAGGCGATCGATTTCATTATCTATTGAAATCAAACAGTCCATACATTTTTCTGCAGTGTCAGGTCCACGATAAATAAGAGTTCGGCTTGGAAGGTTTGTCTTTATGTGTTCCACGGCAGGTGAGGGTTTAACGTATATACCAAAGCTCGTAGGAACATGACTCTGGTATGGCACTGTATAACTTGCTTCAGGATTGGGTAGACATGTTTGATAGGGTAACAGTAACTTTCAAAATCAGCATAGATAACGTACCGTATTCTCAGCATGTTTTCAACATTTAAGAATTTGACAATGGGGTTTTTAATAGGCATTTCAACCCTAGCAATGTCATGCTGGACACCCAAAGCTCTACGTTCTTTCAATTTTTCCATTCCTTGTTGCCCATAGTGATTATCAAAGTGAATAAAACACCGTTTTTCTCGTATATATCTTATTTTCATTGCGGGTAATCTGATGTCTTACTAGTTTATCAAAATCTTTGATAAAGAAGTAGTGGTTCTGTCCGGATGATGAACTTAGCAAAAGGAGGTCGCGATGGTCTTGCAGCTTTTGATCCACAACCTTTAGAGGGAACAATTTGTTGTCTTGTTCTAATCCAAATACATTAATGGATATATCGTTGGGTTTTTCAAATTTGGGAATGTCAGCTAGCGATGTAGGAAATGATATTACTGAAAAATCATACTTGTTTTCCAGGTCCTTGTATTTACTAACGCGTTTAGCATCCTTTTTAACCAGTTTTGCTAAAATGGCATACATAAAACACCTCTCGTCCTTTAAGTTTTGTGGATTAATGCAGGCTTTTCTTGCTTGTATGGATGCTGGTAATGGAATATATGAGCTTCCACGCAAGGGATTGTACTTATTTAATTTCAATCGTACTCCTTCCACTGCTAAAAAAAAGCCCAATTATTGCCTTTTAGCTCAGATTCTTCCATTTCAGTAGTTAACTTTGTAAATTGTGTTTCCAAGAAACTACTTAAGTATGTTTCCAAAAATAGGGCCTGATTTCGTGTTTTTAAAAGCACGATCTGTAATTTCTTTGGTAGATGTATGAATAGATCTACATTCAGCCACAAGATTAACTTTTATCGACGTGTGCATTGCTAGTTCATTCTGCATAGCTTGCATTATTTGCTGTTTGGACTCTTTAAGGTATGAATTTAAATCCTTACACGTATCACAACGAATGAAATAGGATTTAAGTCGACCTTCAAACGATGTCTCATATTCAATAAGTTTATTTTAGTCAGGGACCAATGACAGTAGGTAATGTTTTCTGGGCTCCGCTTTATGTCTTTTAGTTCCCGACACAACATTACAACATTCTTCATGCCAACGTCCGTTGTACACATTGTTGAATGTACTACCACAGGTCTTGCACTCATGGAATTCACCACAGGATACTTCATGTCGCTTCCTATGATAGTCTCGAAGAAAAGTTTTTCCACACTCTTTGCTCATATAGCTAGGAATGGCTTCTTCCATCATGGATGTTGTTTTCTACCAACAGCTGCTTACTGCGTAGTACAATGGTTGTTTCGACGGTCATTCACGATGTGAACACCGTGAGTGGTAGTAGTCAACTGGCGATATTCTTGCTAAGGGTTCCCTAATATACCCTAGTCAACACCAACAGCTCTTAACAGCGTATGACAAGGCTGTAGACTGGACAGTGAGACGGTCTTTCACGATGTGAACACTGTAACAAGTAGTAATAAACTCATTGTATTCTTGCTATGAGTTCTCTAATATACCATAGTCAAGACCAACAGCTACTTACTGTGTAGTACAAGGCTGTACAATGGTTGTTTTGACAGTCTTTCACCGTGTGAACACCATGAGAGATAATAGTCAACTGGTGATATTCTTGCAAAGGGTCTTTCAATATACCCCTAGTTAGGGGTAACAGCTGCTTACTGCATATGACAAGGCTAAAGACTGGTTGTTTCAACGGTCTTTCACAATGTAAACACTGGGACAGGTAGTAGTCAACTGAAAATATTCTTTTACCCTACTCAAGGTTATCAGGTACTTACTGCATATCAAAAGGCTGTACACTCATGTAATAGGCACTCTTTCTTGCTAAGGACCCCAATATTCCCTACACAAGGCTATACATGTTAGTTCTGAACACTTAGTAGTTAATTGTATATTCAATTTATATACAAAGCTTATACAAGAACGTTTTTCACGCGGTAAAACTTTGTAAAATAGTCGCATGCGACACGCAAAGTATGTTTCAGCTATCTAGCGGTGACTATGAGAACTACCTGAACGACCAGCATCCTACCTAGCGCTCTATATCAACACTCACTCTCTGAACGACCATTATGCTATCTAGCGGTCGATATCAATACTCTCTCAACTACCAGCATGCTATCTATCGGCTAATATGACAACTCACTCAACTATTAGCATGCTACATGGCGTTCCTTTTGACAGAATTTTGTTGGCTTTTTGTTGGCCATTGTTGGCTTTTGTTGGCTTTTTTGTTGACTTTTGTTGGCTTTTGTATTAGCTCTCTCATATTTGCTCTTGCTTGTTGGGGCTTATTAGGTCTTGGAAAGTATGTCAGTCCTTTTTATGGCTGCATAATGCATACAGCCATGTTTGTAAGCAACAACAACAACAACACACAAAATTCCAAAAAATCCAAAGTACTCGAAGGTTTATCAATGAGTCTCAACTCTTACACTTACCTCAATCCCATGCCTAGTCAGTCAAAAAATAATGTATTTTTCAAATTTTTCAAAAAATATTTGGAAAGTAGGCTATGTTATTAAACTAAAAATCATAAAAAAACATAAGTTAACTCCAACACCTACCTCTATACCATTCTCAGTCCAAAATTGTGTATTTTACAAATTTTCCAAAACATATTTCCAAAATGGGTTATATTTCCAAAATTAGAGAGTTTACAAAAATATTTGTTTGACATAAATGAATGGCCTGTGCCCCCTCTACCGCCGTGCCAAGTCCCAGGACTCTAGGACAAAAAAAGTTTTGAAAATGGGTTATATTACCAAAACTAGGAATTTTACAAAAACGTTTGTCTTACTTAAATCAATGGTCTTTACCCCTCTACCCCCACACTAAGTCTCAGGTCTCTAGGGCAATAAAAATAAAATTTTGAAAATGGGCTGTTTTCAAAATTAGGAATTTTACAAAAACGTTTGTCTGACGTATATCAATGGTCTTTACCACATCTACTCCCACACTAAATTTCATGGCTCTAGGATAAAACAAAAATAATTTTGAAAATAGGCTATATTTCCAAAATCAGGAATTCTACCAAAAATGTTTGTTTGACATAAATCATTGGTCTTTACCCCCTCTACCAGTAAACAAAGTCTCAGGTCTCTAGGACAACAAAAATGAAGTTTGGTAAATGGGCTATATTTCCAAAATTATGAATTCTACTAAAAAAGTTTGTTTGAGATAAATGAATGGCCATGACCCCCTCTATCCCCTCACCAAATGTCAAGTCTCTAGGACAAAACAAAATTATTTTTTAAAACAGGCTATATTTCCAAAATTAGGAATGTTACAAATATTGAAAAAATGATGAAAAAATGCCGAGAATACCTTACGTTATCTATGCTGATGTTGAAAGCATATTGTTACCCTATCAAACATGTCTACCCAATCCTGAAGCAAGTTATACAGTGCCTTACCAGAGTCATGTTCCTATGAGCATAGGTATATAGGTTAAACCCTCACCTGCTGTGGAACACATAAAGACAAACCTTCCAAGCCGAACTCTTATTTATCTTGGACCTGACGCTGCAGAAAAATTTATGGACTGTTTGATCTCAATAGCTATTGATATCGATCGCCTTTACAGCTTAAATGTTCCAAAGGCCTAAACTCAGGATCAAGAAGCAGAGTTCCAATGTTCTGAAACCTGTCATTTGTGTCAAAAACCGTTTACCAAAGAGGACTGGAAAGTTCGAGACCACTGCCATATTACAGGGGAATACCGTGGAAGTGCTCACAATAACTGTAATTTGAGGTGTAAAACACGTAACCCCGTTCCTGTGTTTCTACATAATATGAGTGGCTACGACGCAAATTTCATTGTAAAGCAATTGGGATGTACTACTGAGAGAGTGGATGTTATCGCTAACTCCAAAGAAAAGTAAATTTCCTTTACCAAATATGTAGGAAATGTTAAGCTTAGATTTGTGGACACGTTTCGGTTAATGCCGAGTAGTTTGGAAAACGTAGTTTCCAACTTAACATTATACCTTGAAACAGACAAGTACTTTGGAAAAGAAAATGCAATGCTCATGACTCGTAAAGGGGTATTTTGTTATGACTCCATTGACTCATGGGAAAAGTTAAGTGAAACGATTTTACCTCCAAAAGAGGCATTCTTTAACAAATTAAGTCAAGAAAATGTTAGTCAAGAAGACTATGAACATGCCAAAAATATCTGGAAACAGTTCAACATTAAAATTCTAGGGGAATATAGTGACCTCTACCTAACTTCAGATGTACTCCTTCTTGCAGACAGCATTGAAACGTTTAGAAGCAAAACACTAGAAACACACCGAGTGGATGCTGCACACTTTTTGCTTCGCCTGGTTTTAGTTTCGAGGCAATGCTCCTTTACACAGGAATTGAACTGGAATTGCTACAGGATTACGATCAGATTCTTCTAATCGAGTCTGGAATACATGGAGGCATATGCCAGGTGTCTCATCGGTATGCTGAAGCTAACAATAAATACATGGAAACCTATGATTCTGATAAACCATTGCAGCTTATTACCTATGATAATGCCAACAACCAATACGGGTGGGCTATGTGCCACTCCCTTCCTTATGGTGGATTTCAGTGGGCTTCTCCAGATACTGTTGATCTAGAAAAACTAAAGGAAGACGATCCTGTGGGATACATTCTAGACGTTGATGTTGACTACACATATGACCTTCATGTTCTACACAACGATTTACCTTTCCTACCAGAGTGTACACAACCTAAGGATTCGTCTCTGAAAAAACTAATTACTCATCTTGTAAATCGAGGGGCGATATGTTGTTCACTACATGGCATTAAACAGGCTTTAGATCAAGGAATAAAATTGATAAAAATTCATCGTGTGTTAAGGTTTAAACAAAGACCTTGGCTGAAGGCATACGTTGATTTTAATAACAACCTTCGAAAACAAGCCAAAAATGATTTTGAGAAAAATCTGTACAAACTATTCAACAATGCCATTTTTGGAAAAACAATGGAAAATATCCAGAAAAGAATAGACATACGTCTTGTGACTGACAGCAAAAAGGCAGAAAAGCTAGTAGCAAAGCCGACATTTATTGACAGAACAATTTATGGTCCTAACCTAGCTGTTTCCACATGGCTAAACGTAACATTGTATTCAATAAGCCTATATATATTGGAATGTGTATACTGGATATTTCAAAAACTCTAATGTATTCCCACCACTATGATGTCCGGCTACCTTATTATGGAATGAACAATCTTAAACTCATGTATATGGATACCGACTCGTTCATTTATTTGGTTAACACCTGGGGTAGGTGTATATCAAGACAAGTTGGATTTCCTAGAACACCTGGAGACATCGGATTATCCTACTAATCACATATGTTACTCTACATCAAACAAGAAAACGTTGGAGAAATTTAAAGACGAGGCTAGTGGACAAATTATAAAAGCATTTGTTGGACTTAGAGCTAAAATGTACGCTTTAGACATAAATGGTAAATAAATCAAATAGCATAAAGGTATTAACAGAGGTGTTGTCAAAAATTGTATAAGCTTTCAAGATTATAAGGATTGTGTCATGAAAAACAATGTAAAAAGAATACCAATGAACATTATCGCTTCTAAACAACATGACATATCATCTATAAGACTAAACAAAATGGATTTGTTTCCTGGTGATGATAAAAGAGTGATTGATGCCGATGGTATAGGTACACATGCCTATGGTCATTACTCAATCATTAACCACGCTTAAAGAGTTAAGTTATGAATATCAAAATCTTCTGCCTGCAACTAGCAAATACATAAAACAAAACAATTTAGGAAATAAAACAATATCACTCCAAAAATTAAAAAATTAAAATTAAAAAATGGTAATCATAATCAAAAATAAATAAAACAGAAAACAAAATAAAAACAACTGTACAATTTATAACAAAAAAGAATATATATAAAAATGTATTATGTGTAAATAGTGTACAGGTATTTAAAATAAAACAAGTAGTTCCGTGAAGAACTATGCAGCCTATTTTCATATATCCTGTTCATGTTCATTGCCTCTATCAACATACAAAATTTCAGTTTAATTGCTGTAACAGATTCGTAGATATTGAGAACCGTCTAAATATTTCAGATGGTCGCCAGGTTGGATTTTTATTTTTGTACTATTACATTAAGATTATTGTGTACGTGTGGTATTCAAACTTCAATCGCATGATTAGAACACAAGAAGTCAAAACGAGATTTTAAAATTACGCACAGCAGCCATCTTGTGATTATGCAAACAATCGAAATAAATTACATGCCAGTGGATCAACATTTGTATAAGCATTTAACGTGCAACGTTTCACGGCACTTGGATAGTTAATTCGCGAGAAACGTCCATTTAAATATTTATACTTCGCGTCGCCGCCATGTTGGATTTGTGCTCACCAGGTTACTGAAAGTCCTATAGGTGAACATATGTTCATAGTCTCTATGAACATAAAAAAAATCAGTTTGGTTGCTGTAAAAGATTCATAGATATTGAGAACCGTCTAAATATTTCAGAACCTCGCCAATTAGGATTGTAATATGTATAGGCCATTGAATTATGTACCATTCAAGGACAATTATTGCCTAGGTTTATTATTCAAACTTTCACTTCGATCGCATGATTACGACACAAGAAATAAAAACCTTATTTTAAAATTTCGCACAGCCGCCATCTTGAGGTTATGTAAACAATTGAATTAAATTAGATGGCAGTGCATTACAATCTGCAAAATCATTTACTGTACCACATTTCACTGCGCTCAGAGAGTTAACTCACGAGAAAGGTCTAATAAAATATTTCAAATTCGCTTGGTCGCCATGTTCGTTTTGTACTTGACAGGTTTATGAAATATACATAGGTAAACTTGTATCAGTACCCTTTATCACCGTACAAAATTGCAGGGTGATATCTGTAATAGTTTCGGAGATATAGAATGTCAGTGAAATATTTCGCACAGCCGCCATTTTGAGGTTATGTAAACAATTGAACTAAATTAGACTCCAGAGCATTGCAATGTGTATAAATATTTGCTGTACCAAGTTTCATTACGTTTGGATATTTAAATCGCGAGAAGAGTCTATTTAAAAGTCTCGAATTCGCTTTGCCACCATGTTGGTTTTGTAGTCACCAGGTTTTTGAAAGTCTCATAGGTGAACTTCCAGTAGTGCCCTTTATCACCGTACACAATTTCAGGGCGATATCGGTAATAGTTTCGGAAATATTGAATGCTAGTGAAATATTTCGCACAGCCGCCATGTTGGATTGGTGAGACGTAACAAGATTTGAAGGGCACGGTCGAGGTCGCCGGGAATAGTGCTATGAACTTACCGAGTTTCACTGAAATCGCTCCGGTGTTTAGATTTTATTAGGGACACACACACACACACACACACGGACAAAAGGTGATCTCATAAGCCTATTTTTTCAAAATTGAAAATAGGCTAAAAATATTGTATGGACACTGCTTGTACATTTTTAATTACTACCCACCTCTCTCCACTCCTAATGCAAAATGAACATGAAAAACACAAATTGGAAAATCCATGTTTCCATATTGACAAAATAGAAAGAACATTAAACTGAAATTTTAAAAACTGCAAATGGGAATTTGGTAAATTGACAAATGTGTAAACAACAAAATGCAAAATCCATGTTTCTATATCATGAAATTGAAAAACTTAAAACTGACATTTTAAAAACTGTAAATGGGAAATTGTGAAGTTGATAAATGTGTAAACAACAAAATGCAAAATCCATGTTTCCATATTATGAAATTGAAAAACTTAAAACTGACATTTTTAAAAACTGAAAATGGGAAATTGGAAGATTTACAAATGTGTAAACAACAAAATGAAAAAGAAAATACCCGGTTGGGGTAGTGATCATGTTGTACAGTAGCCTATCCCTAGCATAAGGGTGATTGCATGTGCCCTTATATACTTTGTGTATGTGCATTAGCCTTTGGATTATCTTAAGTTAGGTTTGGTAAAGTTAGGTTTGGTGAGGTTAGGTATGTGACCTTGTAGTTTACTCTTTTCGGAATATGTAAAATGTAAATTCTAAAATAAAAAAATCATAAATTTAGAATGTAAAATCTAAAAAAAAAACTAAAATCTAAAATACAAAAAAATCTAAAATGTAAAATGTAAAATCTAAAAAATGTAAAATGAAAAAATCAAAAACCTAAAATGTTAAAATGTAAAATGTAAAAATGTAAAATGTTAAAATGTAAAATCTAAAATCTTTAAATGATATTTCTGTGGGTTAGGTTAGGTTACAACTAAGTTTGTTATTTGTGCTCTCCCATTTGCTCTTGCTTTTTTGCTCCCACTTTTTTGCTCCCCATCTTTTTGCTCCCTCTTTTTGCTCCCACTTTTTTGCTTCCACTTTTTGCTCTCACTTTTTGCTCACACTTTTTGGGTTAGGCTGAATGGCTGAGGTATGTATTAAACCCACCTTTTCTCACTTTTTCCTCACAAGACTAAGTGTACCCCATTCCACTCGTGAGACTTTTTGCTCCCATATTTGCTCCCACTTTGAAGTTAGGTTATGTTAGGTTAGGTTATGTGAAGTTAGGTTAGGTTAGGTTAGGTGTGGTTAGGTTATAACTAAGTTTATTATTTGTGCTCTCACATTTGCTCTCACTTTTTTGCTCACACTTTTTGCTCTCACATTTTTGGCTCGCACTTTTAAGTTAGGTTAGGTTAGGTTAAGTTAGGTTAGGTTAGGTTAGGTTATAACTTAGTTCATTATGTGTGCTCTCACATTTGCTCTCATATTTGCTCTGACTTTGAAGTTAGGTTAGGTTAGGTTAGGTGAAGTTAGGTTAGGTGAAGTTAGGTTAGGTTAGGTTATAACTTAGTTTATTATGTGTGCTCTCACATTTGCTCTCACTTTGAAGTTAGGTTGGGTTAGGTTAGGCTAGGTGAGGTGAGGTTAGGTTAGGTGAGGTTATATGAAGTTGGGTTAGGCTGAATGGATGAGGTATGAATTAAACCCACCTTTTCTTACTTTTGCCTCACAAGACTAAGTGTACCCCATTCCACTCGTGAGAACAAAAATTTAATTTCTTGGCAGAGCCAGGAATCGAACCCGGGCCTCCGCGGTGATATTTAAGATTTCAAGCCGCTTTACCACGAGGTGGACAATATAAGGCTGGTCTTGATTATACATGATCAATTAATAATTACCTAATAATAATAATAATAAATATTCCATTTGACAACTACACGGCCGACCTGTCCCTATGACGTCATTGACGGTCTCAGGGCTTGGCGGCCATCTTGCCCATTAGTCCTTGTGCCAGCTCTGACTGTCTCCAGCATAAGAATAACATAGGGGGATGCGCGTGGCGGCCATCTTGCCAATTAGCCCCTGCCCTCGAACCGCTATATTTATCCTACTTTGAGCAATACATAATTTGTCTCCCTTCATTGCGATGGAGATATCAGTAAATTAAATTATTTACATTTTTTCACAACTAAAACAAAGTAAATTAGCTTACTCCTAAATCGACCTGAGTGACGGCCACTATGGGTTATGAATCTTTAAACTTACTCGTATACTGAATGCCGATTCAAATATATTACATGAATTTAACTACTGGCCAAAATGTATTGATTTACCCAACAGATTTTAGTGAATTATGCTCCACATGAAAGTGCGTGAGTTGTCTTAGTCAAGAGATGAGAATTCTTTCCCAACTTACTGATTAAGTTATTCTCAAGAATTACGGCATTTGCCTGATGGGGATTAAAATTGATTATATTTCTAGAACCCTGTTTTGAATGCAGTAGTTAAATATCAAGGATAAACATGAGCCTTATCAAACCAATCTTAGGAGAAAATTCTGTTCCATATATTTTAAATGTAGCCTCTTCCCAGTAAGAATGAACATATAATTCCAAAAAAATACATTATGAATGGATCGAGATTGACATACCCACTATGAATTACAATGTGCTTCATAAATATCCCGCTTTCTAACAAATCTTTCTCCACGTACATTAGGTGAATTTTATGGTGTTTGAAGCCGTTTTCAGTGTTGCCTTAGTAAACAAAAGTTTTGTGCTTTTCAGTTGGTCAGCACGATTGTTCCCAAATGAGGTGGGTTATTCCCTAATCCTCAAAAAATTACATGAGATAAATAAATTATTAATATATTATTATTCTCATGTAATGTTTTTCTGGGTTAGGGAATAACCCACCTCTTTTGGGTACAATCGTGTTGACCGACTGAAAAGGACCAAACGTTTTTTCAAGTGAATCTGCTCAAGTCCACAATAAAAATTATTTGAATTCAACATCCATTATCCAATAATTACTTCACTAATGTATTGCATGAATATGTTTCTCTGTTATGAATTAAAAGCGCGTGATCATATATCATTTTGCGGTGAAATATTTTCTCCGGATGTAAAGCAGAGGTATGGATTCTAGCCACTATGAAATCACTCGTGTCGGTTGGGTATAATTCTTGGCTCGATTGTCCATCATAAATAGAAATTCAGACCACTATCAATTAAAATGTGTGACTCGAAATCTCTCTCTGTACCTTTTACCGGAAGTACCTCAGAAATTTGCATTTGCGAATATGAATGAACAGCTGATTTTTCAAAGCTCCTCTCTCCTAACATTTTACCCCGTGCTTACCTTATGAATATAGATTTTGACCAGTACGAGTTACATGAGTCTTCAGTTACCCCTGTAAGTGAAAATTGCACCACATAAAATACTCAAATATGCCATCTGGCCGCTAAGTAAAATTTGACTCTTAAAATATATGTTTTGTGTACATAGAGTTGCACATATACCACATGTGGTTGACGCCAGAGCAATATGAATGAGCATGTATGTAAAGGTCATTTCTCAGTTAAGTATAATGAGCATGAAGAACATGCCAAAACCCACGATGGAGCATCCTGTATGTTTTAAATTACAGTTCGAAGTATTGTCTAACCGCTTGTGTTTATCAAGGAATTCTTTCTTAAATAGATTCGGCACGTACTATATGCATGTGGCATCAGGGCTTTAGACCACTGTGAATTAGAAGGGGTCTCTTCAAAATATACTACCCCCACCGTATATATTACATGGCTAAGCTCAAGACCACTATGGATAAACGTGTTTTTCTTCAAACTGTATTTCAAAGTGAACAGGAATGTAGCATTAGAGCACTCACTATGTATCAACAAATGTTTCTTCAAATGAATTTTCTGCCTAAAGTATGCTCCACACTTATCACCTGAATATGGCCTTAGACCACTATCAATTAACATGTGATTCTTAAAGGTAGTTTTTTGAGCAAAGTTAGCTCCGTATGTACCACAGGAATGTGCCATTAGACCACTACATATGTGATTTTTTTTTCAACAGAAAGTTCGCACTGCACATACAACCTTATAGCCTTAGACCTCTATGAAATAACATGAGGTTCTTCAAGATACTTTTTGGAGAAAACTTCAATCCGCATGTAACACAGGAATGTACTTTTACACCACTATGCAACAACATTTGTGATCTATATATATATAAAACTCAATGTTGGTTTGCCTGTTATTTATATAAATCTACACCGTTTTACCGATCTGAACCAAAATTTGTATACTTACACTTTGGAACCCAGCGGGTAACACTGTCTACTTTAAATTTCGGACAGACCACTCCATTCAGGCCCCTTGGAAACATAACTGAAAAGTCAACAAAAACACTCAACTGGGACAAAATATCAAAGTTGTCGCAGAAGGACCGGACATAGCTCATTTCACGCCCCTCGATGCGAGAAACAATACTCCGTATGTCCCTATGGGATACCAAAAAACCACATTTTAGGGCCCTAAAACCAACAGTATCAAAGATATTCGCAGAAAACTAGCTTCGCTCTGACAAACTGATGAACTTATGGCAACTCCCTTTCCATGGCAACACTACCTCAAGGTAAGACATCCGATTTTCTATATATTCCTGTAGGAGGCAATGCCAATCCATTTATTATCTTTTTCAAGTTATATAAACACACTAAGAACAGGATAGCGCGCCAGCCTCTCATCCGGAGGCCCCGGGTTCGAATCCCGGCTCCGTCAGAGATTTTAGACACTGACGTGAGGGCTGCAACGATGTGCACTCAGCTTCGGGAGGACAATTGAGTAGCTGACTGATAGTGAGGCAGTGCCCCGGTCACGAAGAACAAGATTAACGGTTGAGGGGACACGATGCACTGACCACGCGTCACCACAATATCTGCAGGCCAAATGGCTGGGAAGCGGTCACATGATAGGCCTAAGCCATTCATGGGCTGTAGTGCCGGGGGTAAAAAATAGGGAAAGCGCCTTCTAATACCACCTTTAATTTTTAAATACTACAGTAGCGGCTACTAAATAAAGCTAGCCATATATCTACATTCAATTTCATAAATACTGGGCTCACAAATCCCGTATAGTTAAGTACAAATATCAGTCTGGTCGTTATTTCAGTAGTAACGAAGCTCTATGGCGGCTATTGCCGTTTCCGTAACACTTAAAGGATCCCGCCGTCACATACCTCAATGTGAACCAATCTATTTTACTGAAAAGAATTTCTATGAGCGAGTATCCACTCCGGCAATAACCACACTCACTAACTTTTCCCAAATTTACACTAGGCATGATTTTTAAAGCACTCTTCAGTATGTTGAGGTACAGAGATATACCACATGGAAAGATACAATAAAATGTTGGCAAATCGGAGTTGAAGGAACTGCTGTTCAGAATAGGCCTTCTGTTAAAACTGCAGAAGCTTTCGGTACAAGTTATGTGAACCATGTTCGTAACATGGAATGTTTTCCTTTGACAATGCATCTACACCATGTGTGAGGGCAACGCATTTCGAAGATCTCTAAAACACAATAATCAGGAAATTGGAGGAAAATTTCAAGTGGGAGCGAAGATTCAAGGAGAAATAATTTCATCTGTGAGATTTGCTGATGACATCGTCATCTTGGCCGATACGCCAGAGGATTTGAATGAGTTTTTTGAATGGTATGGACTCCGACTTGAGGAAAGAATTCATGATGGAAATCAACAAATGTAAAACAAAATTATTGGAATGCAGCCGAAATAAATCAGAAACCTCTAGGGACATCAAATTGGCAGGTGAAACGCTACGGGAAATAGGAGACTTCTGTTACTTAGGAAGCAAAATATCCAGTGATGGACGAAGCAAAGAGGATATAAAAAGTAAGTTGTCTCAGGCAACGAAAGTATTTCTACAGAGAAAGAATCTGTTGACATCGAATATACATTTAGGTATTAGAAAGTCATTTTTGAAAGCTTTTGTCTGGAGCGTGACACTATAAGGAAGTGAAATTTGGGCTAATGATGCAGCAGAAAAGAGGAGAATTGAAGCGTTTGTTATGTGGAGTAACAGGAGAATGATAAAGATCAGATGGGTAGATAGGGTAACAAATGAAGAGGTATTAAGACGAATGGGAGAGGAGAGATGTTTCTGACGACTGTTAATGAAGAGAAGTGATAGGTTGGTTGGACACATATTAAGACACCCAGGAAAAGCAAGCTTGGTTATTGATGTGAGGGTCGAGGACTAGAACTGTAGGGGTACACCGGTTAAAACAGATTGCCTCGGATGTAGGGTGTGGTAGCTATGTAGAGATGAAACGAATAGCTCAGGAGAGGGAGACATGGAGAGCTGCATCAAACCAGTCAAAAAACTGAAGACTCAAACGTCAACAATCAGGAATTTTAATTATTTATGGAGGCAAGTGAGGCAAAAGGGTTGTTGGAGATTTCAATCCCTGTTATGTAACACCGGAAGAGATTGCATAATGTACTTCAGCGGCCAAGGTGAGAGATATTTTACTATAGGTCTTTTAATAGCGACATGTTGACGTTAAAATCATCAATAAGTGTGGCAAAATTGCTCCCAGAATATCTTAAGGAAAAATACTTTTACTTCCCCATATTGCGATAGATTTGCCATTCCAGTGTGTAAGAGTGTAGTTCTCTCTTCAAACAATATTCGCATTTTCTATTAACAAAGCACAATGACACGCACTTAACAGCAGCTGGTGTACATTTAGACAAAACCATTTTTCCCACGCGCAACGGTATGTAGCGTGCTCGCGATTATCCGGACAACAAAATCGTTATGTCTTAGCAGGAGATGGCAAAACCAAAAACGCAATTTTCCAATGTGTTCACATAATGTAACATCGTACCCTGCATACTTTCACAACTCTATAAAATTCCCACTTTACTGCTCATACTGTATGTACCAGAATTTTCAGAATTAGAATGGACCCTCGTGTAGCCGCGATTCCTGTAATAGAATAGACCAATTATCAGCAATAATGCATCGTCCCCATTGTCATGATCACGAGCGAAGCTGGGGATACCTGCTAGTTTTAAAAAAGTTTCATGAGTAAACTTCACTCCGCACGTACTACATGAATGTGGCTTCAACATGTGTGTCTTTAAATGAGGATGCTGTTTAAAGTTCACTCCGCAAACACTACATAAATCTGACATAACACCACTATGAATCATCATACGATTTTTCAAGTAAGCTTTCCGAACAAACTTTTCTAGGAATGCTTCACAGGAATATGGCGTTAAACCACTATGAATTATGATGTGGTGTTTATTTTTAATTATCTCTTCATTTAAAGGTTGCTCTGCAAGTCTTGCATATATATGGTATCTTATGGCTTTGAGTTGACATTTGTAACTTCAAGTCCCCATATTGATTGAGTGGGACACCGAATGTATCTCTTGTTGGTGTGTTCTCCGATCTGTGGGAGGTAGTTAGTTTCTTTGGAGAAATTCCAATGCTAGTATTAGAAAAATAGTCACTGTTGAAAATCACACGGATGATTGGATAGTATTAAAGGCTACACGAATTGTGTAGAGACGATTGATTTACATGGACTTTTAAGGAAAAAAGCACAAAGATCATATGGTACGGTCTGTTATAATTGACAGAAGGTGGTAACCCGTTAAGAACCGGACTACACAGCGCACACTTTTCAAACTCTCGGAATACCACTGCAGGCCTTCCCTCTAGCGTCACACATTTCAACTGGTGCAATTTATTCTCAACGTTCCCTCTTATCACCACAATGGCTTATTCCTCCTCCCCCCAAGCAGGATCAAAAAATTCTCGACCTGTACTTGCAATCCAATTAGTTCACACTATGTACACAGTATTTCAATGATATTTTCAGGAGCCGAAAATATGGAAATACCAGTTTCCGGCCTCTATTGACAAATGTTGTGAATAAATGCGAGTTAAAGTGTGCGTCAGGATACGTTATTACTTATTATCTTAAAGAAATTGCCAGACGAACAGTTCGGTTTTAATAGAGAGGAAGAAACACAATCCAAGCAATAAGGAATGTTTTGACACTGAAAATGTACTCCGATTACCTCAGGGAAAGTTTCACGTGGTCTTCATAGACATTACAAAATATTTCGTAAGACTAAACAGACGCAGCATTTCCTCAAAAAGTGAGTCATTAACCCTTGATTGAGCTCTTGGAAAAAAACTCACACTAATAACCTCGTGTGGTCCCACGGACCACTGAACTTAAGACAATATATTTTGAAAACGATTTTGTTTTCCTTTTACTGATTTAAATAACATTGTATTTACACTCATATTGATGCAAATAATACAAGATATATACGTAAATATAGTATGTTGAGAATTTTAAACGCACAGAAATAAAATTATTACCAACTTTGTAAGGCTTCAGCCTTTGCTTAAGAAAAAATACCAAGTTTCAAGTTTGGCAATTAAATGTTATGTCCTTTAACACACAAATATATCATCTGAATAACAGTAAATTTCAAACTAGTTCCAAACACAAAGAATAGTCCTGCAAGGGGTTGATGTGCCCTAATTTTTGTCAGTGACGCAGTTAGTTATTAGTTAGTTATTGTTGTTTTAAGGGGCGGAACTACGAGGGTCATCTGCCCCGTCAGTGACGCAGCCATTGCAAACTTTATTGGTGTGCGCTAAGCAGTTTGGTAGCTTTCATTCGTAACGCAGGTGGGCTGATAATAGTTCTTTCGCTGGACACACTTTGCAGCATTTTCGTTTGTGGCAATGTCTTTCCTACGACTTATTCTTTGGATCTAGATTTTGTTTTAGATTGCGCGCAATCCCGAGCGCCATCGTAGAAAGTCTGTCCCCGTGTATTACTTTTTCAGTTGCCGCGTCCTCACCTTCAGCCTAGGCGCCTTCATTTTCTGATGCGCTTACTTCGGGAGCTCTGTCCTGATCACTAGCTATATAGTATATTCGGCATCATCTTGGTCTGAATAATCTTCTTCTGAAGCATGCTGTAGATGGGTAGCCATACGCTCTTCGGAGTCTGCCACATTTTGTTGTATCTCTTCATCCGCTTGCAGCCATTCAGCAACAACATTCTCAAAATTCGTGGATTGCACATTATTCCAACTGGGCCAGGTTTATAATGATCCATTATGCCGCGTTTCATCAGAATTAAGACAGACTAAAATCAGTCAAAATTTAAAAAAAAAAAGTTACGTAGGTGACCTCATGTGGTCCCATGGACCACGAACAACTAAATACCTACGTACCGAAAGACCGCACGTTCACGTCATTTCACCCCCAGCCTGACTGGCGCGACTACAGGAAGGTAAGTTTACAACGTGGGAAACAGAAACGTGCAAAACATTCATATTTTAACAGGCTGGTAAATAAATTTATATTTTCCAAATATTCTCTGAAAGTAAAATGGCTGATCACAATGCGGCAATCATTAACAAACATCAATTCAGAAAGACAGACGTAATACTAAGACACCTCAGAAAGTAACGTACGGTACTTTAATTTGTTCTGAAGAATGTTTTTTGTAAAATGCCTAAATTTGGAACTATAGCCCATGTTCAATGTTTTTTGTTTTGTCCTAGAGACTTGAAACTTGGTTTACAAGTAGAGGGGCTAAAGACCTTTGATTTATGTAAAACAACCTTTTTTGTAAAATTCCTAATTTTAGAACTATAATCCATGTTCAAAACTATTTTTGGAGAGAAAAAATGAAAACTACACACTCTATTTTTAAAATAAGAGTGGGAGTGCTATTTTTTTGGAAAAAATGGTCTCTCAACACCTCTCTACTGTCGCGACATCTTTTTCAGTACACCTTGTCCAATTAACTCAATTTCGTAGGAGAGCACACGCCCTACGGGAATTCCTCATTCTGATGGTGGCGTTGGCCTCCTACGAATCTCTTCATTGCTCTTGAGCTACGAAAGTAGAGCGGTTAGGGAGCTCTGAGGCCAGGGGCTACTGTGTGAATTCCTCAGTTATCCGCATTCACTGTATTATCTCGGAATTCTCCCCCTGTTTTCTCGGTTTTGGAGAGGTTTCTCTCAGTGCAAGGAATGACAGAGCTGCTGACAGTGACCCTGAGGTTGTAGCCTGCTTTGTCGTTCGCTCGTCTCGCTGCTCTAGTTCGGGATTTTAACCCTCCCGGCCATGTTATCACTGGAAAAGTAGCGAGAGCTCTGTCTCAACTGCTGTGGCTGTCGCCTACTTCCCGAAATTTAAAAAAATGCTTTGAAAGTTAGGGGTCTCCGCGTGGTTTGACCAAACAAGAGAACTTCCATGGCAGTCTATAAGCAAAAGACCGTAACTATGACACTCTAGTCTCAACATTATTACAACAACAACAAGAGTGAATTTTACCAAGTGAAAACAGATGTCTGAAGTGTACTGGCTGTGAAATTTTACATAACTTATTTAATATAGACCTTTAAAATATATATATTTAATGTATTAGAATCTACATGGTATAGGAATAACAATAAATAATTATAAAAACTATATAGCAAATATTAGAGGTCCTGCAACAACATAATATTTTATCCTCTTCTTCTGTCTTGTTGTACTTGTTCTTCATCCTCTTCTTCTTCTTGTTATGCTTCGGAACTAGCATATTCCCATTCTTCATCTTCTTCTTCATTAGCATATTCCAATAATTCTTCTTCATGTTCTTCTTCTTCCTCTTTTTGATAACTAATATCTTCTCATTCTTCTTCTTCTTCTTCTTCTTCATAATTGTGTTCTTGATTAATATTATTATGTTGTTCTTGTTCTTCTTGATTCTACGACATGTCTTTTTGTTGAATGTTATTTTGTTTTTGTTCTAGTTTAGCATTAAACTCATTTACTATTTGATCCATTTTTCTATTAATGTATGTGCAGCACCTCTAACATCTTCATTATCATGATGGCGTTTAAGATTATTTACAGTTATTCCTATAAGTGTATCTACCAAAGGGTGTGTATTGATTGGGTGATAATATAATTTATACAAGCAATGCAATATTTTTTGAAGTCTGTCCATACATCTTTCTATTTTCTTTTTATAATAGATTATAATAGATGCCAGGTGCGGTTAACATATCAAGAATCAGAATCCTTTAGCGTTCAAAGTGGACTAAGACAAGGAGATCCTCTAGCCCCAGTCCTTTTCAATATCGCATTGGAAAAGGTTAAACGTGGAACTGGTTGGAATAGGGAAATGGAGATGGTCGGATCCGACATAATTCTTGCATTTGCTGATGATGTGGTGATCATGGTGAACACTTTGGATCAGGTAACGACTGATACATCAAGATTCCTACTGGAAGCAAAGAAAATGGGGTTGGTGGTTAATGAATCGAAAACAAAATACATGATTATATCACGTCGACAGAATATTCCGATCGCTATCGACGTTGGAGTGCACAAATTTGAGACAGTTGAATCATTCAAATATTTAGGATCAATATTGTCAAACAAAAGTGAAATAGAAAAGGAAATAAGACAAAGAATCACCAACTTCACTCATGTTTCCTATAGCATGAATCGAATTTTCACGTCACGTCTAATATCTCAGGAAAACAAGATCCACCTATACATGACCCTAGTACGACCTGTTTTAATGTATGGTTGTGAAACGTGGGCGACTCCAAGAACTTTTGAAGAACGTATATGTGCATTTGAAAGAAAAATGCTGCGGAAAATCTATGGCCCAAAATACTGCCCAGAAACTGACAGTTGGGAAAGACGGAGTAAAGAGGAGTTATATCGACGTTATAAAAAGGCAGACATCAGTAGAGAGATAGAGAGAAGACGATTACAATGGTTAGCACACATTATCAGAGCAGAAGGTACTCTCCCGAACCGTGTGTTCAATTTTCAGCCAACGGGAAAACGCCCAAGAGGTCGACCAAGAACGAGATGGAAAGATCGAGTTATGTTGGCACTGAACCAGGTAGATCCAGATGCAAGTATGGAAGATGCCAGGGATAGAAATCGTTGGTCTAATATATGCAACCATTATTTGAGAAGCTGAAATCATTCTTCCTGTTATGAAGTACAACGTTATAGCCTATATTATGTTATGCTTGCTAGTTATATTGTAATCAAGAACTGTATACCCTTGTTTTTCTGCTATGGGTCTTAATGGCCTGTCACATGCAATAAATTATGATGATGATGATAATAGATTACACTTTGTATTATCTGTAAGTTTGTATATTCATGATTATCCTCCTTTGCTTCTTCATACATATTTAAATGGTTTCAGTTTATTTTTCTTTCTGAAATTGAATATAATAAACATGGTAAATATTTATATTGACATTATAACAAACATGTCCATGCATGTTATTAGGAATAACAAAAGAAAATGTATTAAAATAATAGTATCAAACAGATACTATGGCCAATATGACAATGTTGTTGCTGCAGGTACATAAAGGTAAAGTTAACACGTTTCATTTCATAATGCATGTCTATACAAAACAACAACAAAAATTAACAACGTATAACTAAAAAATAAATAAGCAAAGCATTATGATTAAATAAAATAACATTCTGTTTGTTGACTTTTTACTCTAGCCTGTGCCAATTGAGCAATGTAAAAGGTAATGCATTCCTCTCTTTATGGAACACACACTATGTGTGTCACAACAGGCATAAAGGTTTTACTATTTAAGATATTGCCCATGGTTTTTAAATCATTTAGCAAGCCCCACCCCCTTGGTTTACAGATAAGACTATCTTTAAGACATTAAAAAAACTTTTGCAATGAAAACAAATATACTATTAAAAAACACCCACTCACTTATTCCTCACGTATTTGCCCAAATGCTAATTAACTAATGGCAAGTACTAGTATTATTATTGTACAGACACATACACACATACATATACACACTTTTGTTTAGACTTATATTTTTATTTCATACAAGCATGTCATTTTAGGGAAACAACCACTATATTTGTCCGCCCTAAAGGACATTTATTTATTCTCATGCATGCTAATCCAAGGAACCTTTATCGTTTACATGAACTACAAAATAAATACTATTTACAAATTTACAATGACTAGAAAAATAATCAGGACCGTATTCAAGACTTTGTTTTTTTTAAGTGAGAAGGGTATAGATTGTTTTTACTATTTACAATTGCTAATATTTACAATACCTATTATTTAAATATAAATATTAAATATTATATCTATGAAAAAAGCTATTTTACAACACCATAAAACAAAAAATCACACACTCTCCTTGTTGTCATAACCCCATGGCACACTGCAAAGCATGTCATCACCCCACTCGCGTTTGTTATCTAACAAGGCTAGTGTGTGTTTCCTTTGTTTAACAAGATACAATTCGTAGTTGCTAGATTGTATTCTGCACTGTGTATGCATCATAGCTTTAGCTGTTTGTAAAACCTCTAGCTCTAGGTAGTCATCGACATGAAGAGATTTTACCACAGCCTTACCTATACCCTTGGCTCTTTTTGCTTCCTTGTCGTCTAATGTTCGATAAGCATACATCTTACATGCTAGTCCGACAAATTCTGTCATAATCAAATCACCACATTCATCTTTTAATACTCCCATTTATTTTCTGTTTTAATAGGAAGCTCTAACTTATCGTCAACGCTGTAGAAACAGGTGTCGAACCAGTCACTATGCTCCTTCATCACGACATAGGGGTTGCAGTGGCGATTGTGGTAAACGATAGAGTCCGTATCCGTATACAAAAGAGATACGTCCTCAAAATTTTGTTTGGCAAACTCGAAGTGGAATCGATACACGACCGATTTGGAAAAGTCTAAAATGACTTGGCCCAAGTAAATGGGCTGATCCATGGTCACACTGGTCTTATTCATTTCATGTGTAGCCAAATTCTCATCAATAATTTTAATGGATTTGAAATATGGCTTGGCAATGTACCGCCGGGCACCCCACCTACCCTCCCAGATATTCACCAATTTAATGTCTCGGTATTTGCGGACATTTTCCATGGACTTTCCATAGATAGATTTGTTCAACAATTTTTAAAAAATGATTCCACACAGCTGTGTCGCCATTTGTCGATGCTCTGTGTTTAGTCGCATGTATGGTTCAAGCCATGCTTTTTGAACAAAAGAAATACCCCTGTGGATTTTCTTTAACACTAAGCCATGGACTAAGCATTGCACCAACATTTGGATATGTAGCACATACCGATTTTTGTTGTAAAGTGTGCCCATGAGTTTTGGACTGTTAACTTTACTTTCAGGGGGAACCATTTGCTCTAGGCAAAATGGAAAATCAGCATGTTCCATGTACAGGGATGACGGACATCCAATATCCACTTCTAAAACATATCCACGACCTGTTTCTTGGCTGGCCATGTTCACATCAAATTGTGTAACCTCATCCTCTGTCAACCATAGGGTAAAGGTTGGCTCATGGCATAGTCATACACATTATGCACTTCGTAGTACATCAAATACGAATCTGGTTGTCTTGTGAATAATAGGGCATGTAGCAATTATTCGCTTCGGTATGGCGCTGGTTAAGCGATACAAAACCACCGCGAATATCTGTTTCAAAGAATAAGACCATGTCTGCATCCGTTTGTAAATCTAATTCCACTTGTGTGTATTTCAAAGCTGCATCATACGACAAGCCAGGACTTGTATAATAGTGTGCCGGGTCAAGGCCATAGATGTGTTGACACAACTCACGGAATTTTTCAAACACTTCTGTCAGCAGCAATACTTCGAGTTTAAGGTAATGCACGTCATATTAACCTAGCGTTTTGATATCAAACACTCGCCAAACTTGCCACGCATGTGCATAGTCTTGATCGGAAACAGTACAGCATGTCAGCTTTGAGTAAAATTTCTCTTGCGAAGGGAGTGTTTTCTGCTCTAACACCTCCCAACTTGCACAGAAGTCATACGGGAAAATACCTTTCCGAATGCACAATTTAAAATGCTGAGGATTTTCAAAATGTGTTTTCGTGTATTTTAATTCATCCTCATTCAAGCCATTGATCAGGCTGTCAAGGGAGGATGCCATAAACTTTAAAGAATCCAAAAATCGAATGAAAAAATTTCCCAGCCGCCATGTCATGGCAGTGAAACGTTCATGGACTTGAGGGATAATGAAAAAAGTCCCTTTGCCAACATGAACCAATTCACGAATCAAAAATTTATTTCACAACTCGCCAGATTGTGGAAAAACACACTGATAAATCTTGGAGCTGGAAAATTAACATTACACTTTCTGTGGGCAGCTCCTCGGAACTCCCCTGTAAAGTGCGAGTGATCTCTGGCAGTGTCTTCAGTACTGACCAGCGGCTTTTCACAAATATGACATGTGGTGGCAAGCTCACACTGCTGCTGCTGTTCTAGAGTTTGGCTTATGGGTACTGGGTGGTCCAGTAACCCCTGTACATGGTCCGCCAACTTGACAAGGTGATCCAAAAACTATTTTGCACAATCTGATCCTCGAAGGGAGTCGTAATAGGATTTTGTGGGGTCATAGGAACACACCTCGTTAAATCCTATGGCAAAGGGTTCACGTTTTTGAATGGGTGATTTTGAGCTGGTGGCAGGATCTGGTTCACATCCCACCATGGGTGAAGTTAGAGCTTCAAAATCGGCGTAGATCACAAAGGGGAGAGTATCACGCTTATATGAATGTTCTTAGACTTCAACACAGCGTCTTTTCCTTGTGGCAAGACTAGTTTCACTGCTTCCTGAGATATACAATCTACCCTATGACGTTCCAAAAACGTAGGGCTAACAAAATATTTGCAGGCATCTATCACAAATATGTTTCTTATGTTGATCTTTGGACACATGACTACCTGCCAATTTACATAAATTCCTAACAAGACTATAGTGATTCACCTCCCCTACTGACAAATATAAAAGATGAATGTGATGACGTTTGAATTCTTTTGAGCATATAAAGGCCGTATAATTTCTTCTTCTCCTTGAACACGAACACCATGGACCATGAATGAAAAATCAGGGTTATTCTCTTCAAATCTGTGAATCTGAGTTAGATTCATAGGGAACGACACGTCAGTTAAATTTAAATTTCGCAACAAGGAATCATATGTCTGCTTGTACTTTCCAGGCAGACACACATTGCGTTGCACAGGTTGCAAAAATGCACAAATACTCCAAATGATTCAATAGTTATCTACATTCTTAATGTTCACCACGGCTTTCCGGGTCTCAATCGCTGGTGGTGTAGCAATATGACGTGACCCAGCATTCAAAGAGTTAAATTTACAGATATTCATTTGTAAATAATGTATTTTTTCCAGTGCAAGGCCACTGGGTCCTTCTTAAAATTTATCATTTTTTTTTAGCAAGGCATCCATGACATGGGTTTCGTACTATTTTTCTAAATTATTGGCTACGAAAAGCTCTATCATTTTTGTACATACAGTAAATCAAATGTATCCCTGATTTCCACGTCTTTTATATATATACCAAATCACACACTAACTCCATATTAACTTTCAAAGCCTTGTATAATTCCAAAGCCCTATACATTTACCCTCTAACTACATTAAAACAAGACGATAAAAATTCCTTGGGGATAATACATTCGCTACTATTAGCTATTCTGCCTGAGCAAACGCGAGATTTGAAGCATGAAGCAAGAGGGCACCATGTTAAATTGTTTGTAGTCATAGGACATGCCATTTATTTTAAAAAATAATCTTACTTGTGTTATGAATACTGCGATGTAGAATAATATGCACAAGCTGCTCTCCATTTACAAACTGCACGTGTTGTTACAATCTAGAATAGCAAGTTTCTATGTTTCTGTTTCTCTCTCGCTGTCTCTCTCTTTCTGTCTCTGTCTATCTATAAAAATAAAAACAATCAATTAATTCATTTCAATTAATTACTTACACATTTATCATATTCAAAAATGTATGCTATAAAATACATACCTCTCAAATAATGTTTCAAGTCACGCTACTGCTTTTCAACAATCCACTTGTGATAGACTTGTTGCAGTTAAGTGTGGGTGATGATTATTTGAATTTTTCTAACGTCTCGCAGCAATTATTTGTAAATCAATTAATTAATTAATTAATTAATAATTTCAACCCATTACTTTCACATTCTTCAAAATTAACAAAAAACAGTTAAAAAGTTTATCATATTTAACAAAATAGCGCTTTTATCATATCGAACCTACACGTTTAACATTACTGCTTGGTCAATTAGTTTCAACATAAATTAGCAAACTAGTATTATTGCCACTGACACTTAGTAGTAAACATGGACACTTGATAGAGCGTTCATCAAATCTAACTCACACGTTTGACATTCCTTCATGGTCAAGTAGTTTCAACATGAATTAGCAAATTAGTAGTATTTCCATTGATACTTTGTAATGAACATGAACACTTGATAGAGCATTCATCAAATGTTACCTACACGTTTTGCATCAGCGTATGGTCGAGTAGTTTCAACATGGGTTAACAAACTAGTATTGCCACCGACACCTAGCAGTGAACATGGATACTTCATAGAGCGTTCATCAAATCAAACCTACACGTTTAACATTACTGCATGGTCAATTAGTTTCAACTTAAATTAGCAAACTAGTATTATTGCTACTGACACCTAGTATTAAACATGGACATTTGATAGAGCGTTAATCGAATCTAATCTACATGTTTTTCATCAGCGCATGGTCGAGTAGTTTCAACATGGTTTAACAAACTATTATTGCCACTGAAACCTAGTAATGAACATAAACACTTGATAGAGCATTCATCAAATCTAACCTATACGTTTTTGCATCAGCGCATGGTCGAGTAGTTTCAACATGCGTTAACAAACTAATATTGCCACTGACACCTAGTAATGAACATAAACACTTGATAGAGCGTTCATAAAACTAACCCACACGTTTAACATTACGGCATGGTCAAGTAGCTTCAACATGAATCAGCAAACTAGTATTATTGCCATTGACACCTAGTTGTGAACAAGGACACTGGATAGAGCGTTCATCATATCCAACCCACACGTTTTATATTACTGCATGGTCAAGTAGTTTCAACATGAATTAGCAAACTAGTATTATTGCCACTGATACCTAATAGTAAACATGGAAACTGGATAGAGCATTCATCAAATCTCACCTACACATTTAACATTACTGCATGGTCAAAATAGTTTCAACATGAATTAGAAAACTAGTATTATTGCCACTGACACCTAGTAGTAAACATGGACACTGGATAGAGCATACATCAAATCTCAACTACACATTTAACATTACTGCATGGTAAAAGTAGTTTCAACATGAATTAGCAAAATAGTATTATTGCCACTGACTCCTAGTAGTAAACATGGGCACTTAATAGAGTGTTCATCAAATCTAACCCACACGTTTAACATTACTGCATCGTCAAGTAGTTTCGACATAAATTAGCAAACTAGTATTATTGCCATTGGCACCTAGTAGTGAACATGGACACTGGATAGAGCGTTAATCAAATCTAACCTACACGTTTTGCATTACTGCATGGTCGAGTAGTTTCAACATGGGTTAACAAACTAGTAATGCCACCGACACATAGTGGTGAACATGGACACTGGATACCGCATTCATCAAATCTCACCTACACATTAACATTACTAAATGGTCAAGTAGTTTCAACATGAATTAGCAAAGCAGAATTATTGCCATTGAAACCTAGTAGTCAACATGGACACTGGATAGAGCGTTAATCAAATCTCACCTACACATTTAACATTACTGCATGGTCGAAGTAGTTTCAACATGAATTAGCAAAATAGTAATGCCACCGACACCTAGCGGTGAACATGGACACTGGATAGAGCATTCATCAATTCTCACCTGCAAGTTTAACATGACTGCATGGTCAAGTAGTTTCAACATGAATTAGCAAACTAGTATTAATGCCACTGACACCTAGTAGTAAACGTGGACACTTGATAGAGCGTTCATCAAATCTAACTCTCACGTTACTGCATGGTCAAGTAGTTTCAACATGAATTAGCAAACTAGTAGTATTGTCATTGACACCTAGTAGTGAACATGGGCACTGGATAGAGCGTTAATCAAATCTAACCTACACGTTTTGCATCAGCTCATGGTCGAGTAGTTTCAACATGGGTTAACAAACTAGTATTGCCACCGACACCTAGCGGTGAACACGGACACTTGATGGAGCGTTCATCAAATCTAACCTATACGTTTTGCATTACTGCATGGTCAAGAAGTTTGAACATGGATTAGCAAACCAGAATTATTGTCACCGACACCTGGTGGTGAACATAAACACTTGATAGAGCATTCATCTAATCTCACCTACACGTTTAGTTATTAAAAGAGGTACTCATATATAATAATAATTTATTAAACTGCTGTTGCCTACAGGACTAGGTATAACAGGTAAACCAGTTATATGTAAATAAATAAACCAATCAATTAATCAACCAATCAATCCATTCTTCCTTTTCAATCCATTACTTACACATTGATTTGTATTCAAACAGTTAAAAAAGTTTAATCCATCAAATACATACCTCTCAATTTTTTTCCAAGTAACGCCACTGGTTTTCATAATTCGCTTATAATATACGTTACTCTTTATCACAATAAATGATAAGACTGCTGGTTTAATCAACAGTGATCAGATCAATGAGTGCAACTGCAATGTATTACCCTGCTTTTATATCTTTCAATATTGCTAGCTTGCAAAACTTTTGTTCACACGTAAGTAAGCGAAATAGGATAAATCACAGCACATTGAGATTCTACGAACATTTTCGTTCACACACTCGTTAGCGAAATTAAACACTACTCAATTCGCAATACATTGAGAATCAAATTACTGCAACATTTTACATCACCTGACATTCATACATCCTTTGAACATGTCAAAACGGAAATGACATAGACAATAAGTTCTCAGTTTTCGCTTACCAGCAATACCTGCTTCTTTCAAACATAATGGCTCTTATGCCAAGTCTGTTTCCTGATTCAAGATCTCTGCTGCCAGCTAGCCGTTGCTAAGTGATAAAACGAAAAAACTGTATCATCTAGTTCATCCTTTACAAAATCAGGTGCTCACATCTAGTGGGAAGTGAGGCTGACAACCACGGGGACCCCAGCTGAGTCCAGCATTACTTCCACTTACTTGTACCGGACACCTCTCAGTCTTTTATCCTGTCTACCTCATTCGGTCAACTTTTGTTCTTTACACACCCCCAATAGTATAAGGATATTAAAAGCCTAGGAGAGGTCTTTCACTTTCCAGCTTTAATTGGTCCTTGTCTCATCTTTTCCTATATCCATCTTTTTCAGGGCATTAACCTTTTTTCTTTTCATGTTATCTCATGCCTTTTGCTCAAGCCCCTCAAAGAGGTAGGGTGTATGTAGCCCTGCCACTTTTAATACACTCTGGATATGGTTACACCCTCAAAAGCTCCCGACTAGTGAGTTTAAAAGTTGACAACCCCCTAAGAAATTCCTTTGGGGTGAATTCTTAGCTTCGCTCGCTTCGCCATCATTTTACCCTCCAGGATCGGCTTTTCACACGAACTAAGCGAGGGATCCAACCTCTACAGCCACTGAGAGCAGTTTTCTGGAGCTTGCGACTATGGGTCGGGGATACAACTGGGGTGTGTGACCACCACGACGCCCAGGCGGCCTCACCTGCAAAGTGTACAGGGGCCTGATGAAGGGAGAGGAAGAGTTGGAGGGTTTGGCACGGAATTGGGAAGGAGGCGGCCGTGGCCTTATGGTAGGTACCATCCCGGCATTTTGCCCGAAGGCGAAGTGGGAAACCACGGAAAACCACTTCGAGGATGGCTAAAGTGGGAATCGAATTTCCTCTACTCATTTGGGCCACCCGAGGCTGAGTAGACCCCGTTTCAGTTCTCGTACCACTTTTCAAATTTCGTGGCTGAGCCTGGAATCAAACCCAGGACCTCTGGGGCGGCAGCTAATCATGCTGACTGCTACGCTACGGAGGCGACTCGGGAGTGGATTCTCTTCTCTTAGAACAGTAAAACTATCAGGTCATCTCGCCCTACTTCAATGGCGGTAGAGGCAGGATTCCTTGCTTAGTACATGGAAAAAGCTAATCTTAGAGATAGTAAAATCAAAATTACCAGCTGAAGTGACCGAGAGCTCTAACGTGCTACCTCATGCCTCGCTGACATCGAGAGAGTGTGGGTTTGAATCCCACATGGGTCGTCCTGAAAATGGTTTTCGTGGTTTTCCATTTTCACCACCAGGCAAATGCCAGGACAGTTCCTTTCAATAGATCCACAGCCGATTTCCTTTTAATATCCCCTTCCCTAAACCGTTTTGAAAATAAACGTATTTGACCATTGGTTACATTAATGAAATGATTAAAATCAAAATTGCTGTGGAGTAACATTGTCAGTAAATATATCATCTCTCAGCCTCAAACCACTAGTTGCATACAGCGATACATACTGTCTACTTGCATGCTATCTGATAGGCAGCGTGTTTAGAGAACGTGTAATTCAACACAAGCATAATGCAAGAGTTGCAGTTTTCGTTATTACAAGGTTATACTCCAAGCATGTCACTGTTAGCTAGCAAGCAGCTAGTGATAAAACTCTTTAGCACGGTAGGCTTTAACCTAAAGTGTTCCGAGTTTTATCCTCAACCAACCAATTAGGAATTTTCATCTCTTGAAATTCATTCTTATAGCTCAGAGACTGAATGTATGTCGCTCATGCCTGGAAGCCTCCGTGGCTTAGGCGAAAGCATGTTAGCCTCTCACTGCTGGGTTCATAGTTTGAATCCCTGTCACTCCATGTGAGTTTTGTGCTGGACAAAGTAGAGGCAAACCGTTTTTTAATCTTTTTTATTTTTCTCTGGCGATGCCGGTTTTCCCTGTTACAATTTCATTCTAGCAACACTCTCCACAATCATTTTTTTCATTTGTGATTCATTTAATCTTTGCCCCAGGGAAGTGCGACAGGCTTCAGCTCTCGGCTCAGTTCATATCATCCCGCTAAATGTGGGGGGCTTCATTCATTCCATTCCCTAACCCGGTCGGTCACAATCGATCCACAATATCAAAGATTGAAAAACAAACCGTTGTATTACGTTCCACCGTCCCATTAAAATACCGATTGTTCTATTGGAATGCCACCACCGTGGTCAAATGTTAAACCATCGCATACAGCTCTGCGATTTATTTTTCATGAAATATCGATGAATGCATTGGCTAGCATGGCCACCTTGGTTGGTCACATCGAAAAACGAATCGTCGTATCACGTCCCGGCGTTCCATCGAACATCGGAAAACGAACCGTCGTATTATGTCCCGCCGTTCCATCGAAATAGCGATGGATTTTTTTCGGGGGGCATGGTCACCGTGGGTGGAAGGTATTTTTATTTATTTATTTATTTCCAAAAAATAGCACTCCCAACTCTTAGTTCAAACATAAAGTGTGTATTTTTCATTTTATTTTTCAAAAAAAGTTTTGAACATGGGTTATAGTTCCAAAATTAAGAATTTTACAAAAAAGGTTGTTTAACATAAATCAAAGGTTTTAGACCCTCTACCTGCAAACCAAGTTTCAAGCCTCTAGGACAAAACAAAACAAAAATAGACATGGGCTTTAGCTCCAAAATTAGGAATTTTACAAAAAAAAAGTGTGTCTTACGTAAATGATTGGTCCTTACCCCCTCTATCCCGAAACCAAGTTCCAGGTCTCTAGGACAAAAACCAAAATAATTCCTATTTTGAAATTTTTATAGTTTGATGTTTTTTCAAAAAGTGTGCTCGACATAAATAAAAGGTCCCTACCCACTCTACCCCCAAAATAAATTTAACGTCTCTAGGATAAAAATTATTATTTCACCCTCTAGTAAGGGTAGTTTTTATTTTGGGGGAAAAATACGTTCTCCATAGGAAAGAGGGTGTCACCCCGAGACCTACAACACGTCACACATCAAAACCCGACCATACATTCGTGAGATATCGGCAAAGTTCGTGAGAAAGTAGGCTATCATCCAGCTCCGATATTACCCCCCTACTTACGCCAACCATCCTCGCGCCATCCGATTGGTTGGTATTAGACTCGATAGCTCGTCTTATGAATTAAGACTGACTGTAAGACGCTGTATGATCAGGAAGCCTTGCGAGATGCCTCCGTGGCAAGTCCCGCATCCTGAAATTCGGTTAGATATACACCGAGGCCCTAAGGGGAACACGGATTCCTCCGTATTTCGTAGGCAGTTCTACAGCATAGTTCACCAATATCCGGAATCTGGCATCCTCTTCACGGTTCGAAGTTGGACGAGAAGGCGAGATGTGCTTACGTTACTGATGGTGCAAATTCTAAATTCTCGTTGCCTGAGGCCTGGGTTGTATTTACTGCGGAGCTCGTTCCCATCTATGAAGCTCTGCAGTTTGCACTAGAGGATACACAAATTCACTTTCTTGTGAACCAACTCTTTGAGTTCGTTGATGTCAATTGCATGTTTTCCGCAACATCCCCCAGAGTAACGAATCCATGACCTACTAGCCAGGTTGTGTCGCACTGATAATCGAATCACCATTCTGTGGCTTCCAAGCCACATGTGAATTGCGGAAACTGAGTAAGCGATCAATCTGCAAACGAACCCGTAGCAGTACCACCTTAAAATATTCGCTCTCAATGCCCAATAAACTTAGAGCTATCAAGGAAACTACTCGCGTATGTCGGAGCTCTTTCCGGTCACGGAGGGAGTCCGTCATTTTTTGTAGGCTAGGTCATGCACGATCCACCCACTCGTACCCAATGAGGCACGATGACCCTCTACTTTGTACCTTTGAAGCCGTATTCACCGTGTTACATGTTTTCACATTTTGACCAAGTGTGTGGATCCTGCTGACGTACGAAGAAACCTTGGCTTGGCTTTGTCAATCAAACTTATATTATCCGATGACGAGGTGGCGTCTGATTTTGTCTTCTGTTTTACAAGTGAGAGTGGGTTAGGGCCAGCAATCGAAATTTTTGAGTGTACATTTACTTGGAGACATGTTGTTTGAATTTCTGATTTTCCGTAATTTTTGTTTATTATTATAATTTTTTGTTTTGTTTTATGTTTTAAAATTATTTTCGATATTTTTATATTTAAGTGTCCTCTCAAATCTTATTTTCATTCTAAATTTGTGTACATCAATCCGTGTTAAGAGAGGCAGATCAACTGGTAGTTCCAGTCCTTAAATCATCAATAACTAACTTAATTTATCCGGAATAGTAAATGCAATTTATTTTTTACCTACTTTTCATATTTTGCAAAAATGAGGAAAAATTAGACTCATGAGATCGGGCAAATGTGTGTCTGTCTGTCTGTCTGTCTGACTGACTGTCTGCCCTTCTGTCTGTCTGTCTGTCCTTCTGTCTGTCTGTCTGGCTGTGTGTGTGTCGTCCCCCCCCCCCTATCAACTCCTAAACGGCTGGAGCAATCGAAACAAAATTTGGTAGGAGTAAAGATCTATACCTGAATATCTCACGGCCATATTTGAAAATGATGTCAGTGCTACCAACTGCTGAAAAATCGCAATTGAAATTTGAGCTTCTTGTTGGATATCTTGGAAGGTATGAATGGGAGCTATTTCAAAATTGGCACAAGTATAGATAAAAATATTGCAGTTTAATTTCCAGGAGGCCATACATGGCAGTGTTGCCAAAATGATTATAAGTTTGCTGATAGGTCCAATTTTTAAATGCATATAACTTCTACACTATCAATTGGAATTCAACCAAATTTCGTATGTACTATGTGTACATACACAGATATGAATGAGCATATTCTTAAGAGCCATCAGTGCTGCCAACTGTTAATAATTGCACTCCCTATTGTTTTTATCCAAATACCAATATATCAGAAAATACGCAAGCAGACTGCTTTAAACTATGCACACGCATAGAACCTGACATTCTATATTAATTTGGTGTAACTTATATACATCAGTGCTACCAACATGATTCTAAGCCTGCTGAGAGGTCCAACTTTAAATATACGTAACTTCTATACTATCATTTGGATTTCAACCAAATTTCGTCTGTGTTATGTGTGCCATAACAGATATGACTATGCGTATATTTAGGAGCAACCAGGGCTGCCAACTGTTAATAAATACTGTCTCTATTTTTGTTACCCTAATATCAATATATCAGAAAGTATGCAAGCCAATAGCTCTAAACTTTGCGCACGTATAGTACCTGGCATTCTAGATTAATTTGGAGTAACTAATATAGGCCTACGCCAGTGCTGCCAACATGATTCTAAGCCGGCTGATAGGTCCAATTTTAAAATGCAAGTAACTTCTCTACTAACTAATGGATTTCATTCTAAATTGACACAACAATAGATCATATTATTTCAGATTATTTCTGACCAATACATGTATGTCATTGATGCCAACATGATTTTACGCGCGCTGTAAGATGCAATGTTTAACTGCATGGAACGTCCATGCTATCCATTGGACTTCAACCAAATTTTGTATTCTGTACCTTAAGAGATGGAACTAAGAATATACTCAGTCACCAGGGCTGCCAACTGTAGTTCTCTATTAGGCTACATTAAGCCAAGTATACAGTATTTCGAACTAATTAGATATTTCGATATTACCAACTTAATTTCGTCATTATTCTAGATAGATCCATTTAGATTAATCATTGGCATGAATCTTAAATTTTAAGAAAAGTAGGCTCTTTAGTTCGTCGCGGAACTTCTTGTTTGATATTATGACAATGTCTATTAATTCATATTCTCCACAGATCGGGGAACACCCTAACAAGAGATACATCCAGAGCCACCGTCAATCAAAATTGTTACAAGAAGATATAAATGTCAACTAATAGCTGAATGATATGATAGCTAATATGCAAAACTTGCGGAGTACACCTTAAAAGAAAATGTGATTTGAAGAAACACACGATGTCCCAATGTGGTCCAAGACCACATTCCTTTCTCGCAATATAACCATCCTTATGCAGTGAAACTTGGTACAGTAAATCCTTATTTAAACGTTAATTCACTAATATCTAATTTATTTCAAATGTTTCCATAACCACAAGATGGCAGCTGTGCGAAATTTTAAAATCTCGTTTTTACTTCTTGTGTCCTAATCATGCGATTGAAGTTTGAATACTACACGTACACAATAATATTCATGAAATAGTACATAACTCGATGACCTACATATATAAAAATCCAACATGGCGACCATCCGAAATACTTAGTCGGTTCTCAATATCTAGGAATCTATTACAGCAATCAAACTTAAATTTTGTATGTTGATAGTGGCAAATAACATAAGTAGGATATATGAAAATAGGCTTTAGTTCTTCACGGAACTACTTGTTTTTCCACCTGGATACAGTTCTGGCACATTTTCTAAAGCCTCTCTCAATATTGTTGTGCTCAGATATTCTCGCTTTTGATCTTTTCTGCGATGCCCTGGTTGTATTTTGAACATCCTGACTTTCTTCCGGTGTTCAAGTTCTGAGTAAGAATAGTTGAATAAATGTATCCTGGGCTGCCTTTATTTACCTTTACCTTTCTGATGCCAACTTTGTGGTTGTCAACACTTTCATCGTTCTTTGCTACTGTATTTAAAAGTGTTTTCAGGATTAGAAAGTCTGAGCTGTCCATGTCTATGACTGTAAAAGGATCTATCACCCTACATTCTGTGACTACTATTTTCCAGTCTTCTACACAACAAAGGTAGTCTTGTTTACGTGTCTCTTTCTCTATAACGCCGAAGTCGCTGTCACTTGGCAGGAAAGTGTCTCCAGGAACAAGAAAAGAATGAATTCATCATATTTACCAATGTGGTCCAAAATGTAATTCAAAGTAAAAACTACGATGTTTTTATTTTTCCCACTGCAAGAGTTTGAAAAGAACCACAACTTTCGCTTGTTTTCAGTCATTTGAGTGTCCAATAGGACATTGTACACACAAGATCCAATTTCGCAAGCGCCACGAAAAGCAGTATTTTCTGGCCACATACACATGAAACCTTTGTTATTGTTGCAAACATTAAAACCTTAAGTTATAACCCGATAACAGCCTTAAGTAAAATACTTTTTCAGTAGGAATTTTAGGTAGTGGCATTGCTAGTTGCAAGTCATAAGAGTAGTATATAAAGACTGATCCTGGCGAAGGGGCTAACGCGCAAGGTGGCCGCCGCGCGCAACCACACTCTTAAATGGTGAGCTTTTCAAATAATTATTTATTTGTTAATACTTATGATTTATTTATTTATTTATTAGAAATTAATTTTTAATTTAATATATTATTTATATAATTTTTATTGACTTTTAAAATTTCTTTATTTTAATATTTACATTTTTTATTTATTTAATTTATTATTTAAATCGCGAGAAAGGTCTATTTAAAATTTTCATATTCGCTTGGCCGCCATATTCGTTTTGTAGTTAACCGGTTTTTGAAAGTCTTATAGATGAACTTCCAGTAGTGCCCTTTATCTCCGTATAAAATTTCAGGGTGATACCGCTAATAGTTTCAGAGATATAGAATGCCGGTGAAATATTTTGCACAACAGCCATCTTGTAGTTATGTAAACAATTGAACCAAGTTAGATGACGGTGCATTACAATGTTTATAAACATATACTGTACTAAGTTTTATTGCGTTTGGTTGGTTAAATCTCGATAAACGTGTATTTAAAAGTCGCAAATTCGCGTGGCCGCCATGTTGGTTTTGTAGTTACCAGTTTTTCAAAAGTCACATAGGTGAACTTCTAGTAGTTCCCTTTATCATCGTAAAAAATATCCAGGGTGATATCGGGAATAGTTTCGAAGATATTAAATGCTGGTGAAATATTTCGCACAGCCGCCATGTTGGATTGGTGAGACGTAACAACATTTGAAGGGCACGGTCGGGGTCGTCAAGATTAGTGCTATGAATTTACCGAGTTTCATTGAAATCGCTCCAGCCGTTTAGAATTTATTAGGAGGACACACACACACACCTCACACATACACACACACGCACACACACACGGACAAAAGGTGATCTCATAAGCCTATTTTTTTCAAAATTGAAAATAGGCTAAAAATGAAGAAAAATGTATTATGTGTAAATATTTTTAAATGTATTTGAATGAGTAAAAAAAATATTATATGGACACTGCTTGTACATTTTAATTACTACCCATCTCCCACTCCTAATCCAACCGTTAATATGTAGTAATCTTAAGAAATTGCCCTTAGTTAGCTGAAACTAGGTAGCCAAAGTATAGCTTTATTACCTATATGCTTTGGGATAAGGTATTCAGCCCTGTAATATGTCATGGAAACCTGTAGGATGCTGTGGTAGGATAAACAGCGTAAAGAAATTTGCCACTTACCGCATGTAAAATCGGGCCTTGTACTTATAAATAAAATAACCTTTCGCGTAAGAATAATTCCTCTGTAAGTTTTGTGTGTTTTAACTCTGCCTATAGGGTTATGCCCTAGTGCTGGTGTTAAACCAAGGGAAAGAAAAAATGAAGATAAACGGTCACTTTTTAAAACATAACTGACTGTAATCCTAAGCTCGTTGTGCGTAGCGAACATCTTGCACAGTAGCCACGGCAGTAGCTTTACCTTACATTCCAAAAAACTAGCATAGGGACAGTTGTGGGTACCCCCATGTACTTTGGGTGTGTGCAATAGCCTTGTGCTAGTTTCGAAGGTTAGCTTAAGTTAGGTCAGGTTAGGTGAGACTTGTTATCTTAGGTTAGGTCATGTGAGGACATGTTTGGTTAAGGACTCCTAATCAGACCTGTTCAAGAAAAACCATAACTAAGAATGTTAATAATAATACATAAATAGCTGAACATTCGGTCTATGACCTAGTTGTCTGAATCAGTTGTCAGATACTTCCTATATGTCCTAGGAGTTTCAAAATAAAAATCCTTACCTTAAATTCTTCTTTGAAATGCTCTCAAGAATTTATTTTAAAAATCATCAAAAACGTTCTGAAACTGATACTAAAACTTACATTAATATTTTTTTTAAATGTATACAAGCTAATTAAATCATTTCCTAATTAAATCATAATTATCGTCTCTAAAATGACGTCACAAGTCCCAAATCTAATTTTCTATAATATTCTATATTATTATTTACAATTTCTCCTACAAAATACTCTCTCGTACACATTTCGAAGAAGTTTCATCATATAACATCGATCTTCCTATCAACATCCTGTCAGTTTAAATACCTCAATAAGTCACACAGACCTAATTTATAAACCTCACATTGATCCTATACAACAATCTCAATCATAAAATTACTATTTCTGACTACAAAATGCTAAATCTTCTCTACTCATATATCAATAATTATATCTCCTCACAATGCTTCAAAATACATCGTTAAATTGCAATAATCAAACCTAAGTTCTAAATAGCGTCTAAGAAAATCTCAAATGGATTTAACTTTAAAGGAAGGAAGCTTGTAGTTTAACGTGACCGTTAATCTCGCGATCATAAGCCACGGGACCTCCGTTTTACGTGGAATCCGAACCACAGGACATGGCATTTCACATCGGAAATCTCACATGCAGTGACCGGGAATCGAACCCGGTCCGCCTTGGTGAGAGGCATACAGCTTGACCGCTGCGCCACCACGCCCCTAGTGGATTTAACTTTAAATTACGAAAAATCGAAATCAATCCTAAATATCTTAAATATCCAAAAATATCTCAAAATCAAAAAATACATCCTAAATATCGAAATTACTCCAATATCAAACAAACAAATACAAATTCCTAATAACTGTGGTCATCTCTGATACTTGCAAATAATTGGGTTCGTATCCCTTCTTAACTCATAGTAATAAGGATAAAACGAAGCCTAAATTAATACAGTTTTCTCATTCTATTTTTCATCTACAGCAGAACTCAATATGTACTGGGTCATAAGTTCTCCATGTCTTGTTTGGATAATTGATTTTGGTTTCTACTTCAGAATTTCTGATGCGTATTAGCATTTCTGGCCTTCCCCTCATGACCTGACGACAACTGCTAATGAGTTCCTCATGTCCATCCTATGGAATCTTTCCTGAGCTGTGTTAAAGGTCTTCCGTTCTTCCATTACCTATACTCCTGTGAACTAACCATATGACTTGGCAGGTCACCTTAGGTGGAACTAAAATCCTCAGCTTAAACTTGCACACTAGTTCTCCATTTAGGGCGTAGTTTCTGGCTTTCTTCTCCGTGTCCTCAAAATCTGGATCGGTGTTGTCCATATGGCCGTTAAGAGACCTGTACATCTTCTTCTGTGATATTATTAACTGTTTCAGTTTGTTCTATGTTTTCTGGTCTTCGTCTTCCTGTTGAACTATGTTCACCTCCGCAGTTTCTATTGGATTTCTTGAAGGAACATCTGCTAATAGGTTATCCTTGCCTGGATGACGCAAAATCATTGTATTAAACTGCTGAATAAAAAGTGCCCATCTCAATATTCGGTCGCTATTGATAACTGATTTCAGCAAAAATAGAAGCGCTTTATGATGAGTCTTGATTACGAGTTGTTGACCTATAAGAATCTTCGTCCATTGGTGAAGAGCGTGTACTACAGACAAAGCTTCTGATTCAGCCGTGAAGTAGTTTTCTCCCGGAGCTTTCAACTTCCTTATGCTGAATGCAATAGTGTGATCTTGTCCTTGCTGATCTTTCTGACACAGCATCGCGCTGATTTCTATCCTTTAGGCATCAGTCTGGATGTAGAATGTTCGTTCAAAATCAGGGCACTCAAGGTTTATGTTATCTTTCAACATCTCTTTAGCTTTGATTAATGCTTCTTCTGTAGCTTACGTACATTTCCATTGGTTGTTTTTCTTCAGCAACTCATGCATTGGCGCCATCTCCTCCGAGTACTTGGTACAATGACTGTTAAAAACTGGCACATGCCATTAAAATTTCTCACGCCTTAGAATTTCGCAGGTCAAGGAAATTTTTAAACAGATTTAATCTTGCTCTGGTTCGGGTGGTATCCAAATAGATCTAACTTGTGACCCAAATAGTCAATTTTCTCGAGGAAAATGTGGCATTTGTCAAAATTGACCTTAATGTTGGCTTCTCTTAAACTTTGGAACAATTGCTGAAGTTGAATAAAGTGTTCTTCCTCTGAAGTTGACGATATAATTAAATCATCATCAATATAACAGATGACGTTGGCTTTGACTTCATCTGTCAACTTGCTATCTAGCGCTCTTATCACCACTGGTCAAATATTTATAACCTCAAACGGGATTGATTGAAAAGGAAACTAGTTTAATAAAATAGGAATCCAGTGAAATTCCTAGTATCCTCTGTAAGCTATACTTGATATAATGAAGCTGTCAGGTCTATGACCGAAAAAGAAATCATTCCCTTGAATTTTCTGAGCAGCTCTCTGATCTTAGGAGGACTATCGCATTCTTGTAAAATGTTCATGTTGATACCCCTGGCATCTAAACATAGCCCCAAATTACCATCGGTTTTCTTTACAACAATGATATGATTTAAATAAGAGATCGTCATTTTCTTAATGATGTTGTCTGCTTCCATGTTCTTGATAATTTCCATCACTTCCTCCTGGTATTTGCCTAGTATAGGGAACAACTTTCTCTGGTAACGAGTTTCATCCGTCAGTCGTATCTGGTACAGTAGTCCTTGATAAGTCCTGGTTTGCTATCGAAAATATCAGCATACTCCTGAATTAATCTTCAAATCCTTCCTGAATTAAGTCCACATTTTATACTTTGAGTTGGAAGAGGCCTTCTTTCTCTGCTTCTACTCCGTTTATAATTTCTTCTAGGACTTCTTCTGTACTTTCTTCTAGAATTAGTTGATATTCCTTATCTTCTGACGCTTCTGTGTCCATTATTTGACCTATCAATTTAATAGTTCTTTTGTCCATGTCAATTATGGCTCCTGCTCTAGTGATGAAATCTATGCCCAAAATTAATCCTGCCCAAGACAATAAATATATGCTCATAACCATAACCATTAATTTCAAACTCAATGAATGCCTGGATCTTACACTTCATTGTTCCGTCCTGAAATATGCCTCTAACTTTCACTGCTGACGCTGGCATTGCCGTCATACTTTTCCATCTAGTTAACCTGTTATAACAGTCTTATGATATTGCAGAAAGCATCGCACCACTGTCAATCAACGTTTCATTCATTCATTTCTTTATTTGTCCATGATAATATGTTAATATCCATACGGGAGTCATCAAATCATAAAATACAAATTATACATAATATACTTAAAATACATAATTATACATAATATACATACAATAGATAATTATACATAATTGCAGGGGTACAGGTAAATGCAATGATCAATATACAAAAACAAACTCTCATGTGCACATTGCCTCGAATTCTTCTACCGAAGAATTCTTCTGTCTCTGAGCCATTTTTTAAATTTTAATTTAAATGTGGAAATGGTGCTGACTTTTCTTAGAGATAGGGCAAGAGGATAAAATATCTGGAGGCAGTATACAAGGGATCTTTTCTTTTCTTTTCTTTTCTGAAAGCTCCTCTGTGATATAGACAGTGAACATCTATTCTGCTTCTAGTGTTGTACGAATTTACATCAGAATGTTTTACAATATTAGCATTCCCAGTTAGACTTTGTCCCTTAATAAATAAAGAACAATTGAGTAAGTACAGTGATGGTAATGTCATTATACGGAATTTATTTAAAAAGTCCCTACAAGATGTTAGAGGGTGTAAACCAAACATAACAAGGATTGTTTTCTTCTGCAGGTTAAAAAATATTGCTTATAACTTCTTTTGTTGCACTGCCATATCGATTTATACTATAAATCAGGTGGGAGTGAAACAGAGCATAATAACTTGGTAACAGTATAATAATGGTAGCTTCCTTATCTTAGCTGCTTCAATGCAAATATTGCACTGTTCAAATTAGATTGTAGTTTAAGTATGTTTTTTTTTTTAGTAAGATCTGTTTCCATTTTCAAGCCAAGAAAGTTCTGTTCATCGGTGCTGTCTATTTCTTGTTGGTTCAGTACAATACTTAGATTTATATCTGAAAGTTTTGAAGAATACATCCCAGAATGAATATAATGAGTATTTTAAATTTTTAGCTTTTCATAGTGAGCTTCTAAGGATGTTTCTAGTTAATGCATTACATGAAAATGAAAATCCACAGCCTGCTTCCAGTCTCCGACCGGGTCAGGAATGGAATGAATGAAGCCCCCATCTAGCGGCGAGGATATGAACTGTGCCGGCTGCCGAGGCCTGACGCACTCCTCTGGGGCAATGATTAAATGAATGACAGATGAAATGAAATGACAGTGGAGAGTGTTGCTGGAATGAAATTTTGACAGGGAAAACCGGAGTACCCGGAGAAAAACCTGTCTGCCTCCGTTCTAATATATTTTGTACGGTTTTGTAATTTTCACCTCTAATTAAAATGGTTATGTCATCTGCATATAGTACAGTCTTCACACATTCATTATCTAAAATGTCAGCTCTGCCCTTCTATCCCTAGCTGAATTATAGGAAGCTCTGCTGGTCTGCATCTCTCCTTCTCTTCTCTCTCCCCTAATAAGTGATCATCGTACACCAGGTACACTTCATTGATGTTTAAAGAGTGTGCTAGTGATCCGCATTCCTCTATGAACGTTTCAAGATCGGTGCATTTCTTTAGCGCACACTTTGACTGTTCCACTCTCTCGGTCTCCTAGTGCTCGGCTGTGCTTCAGGGCTCGATTATTATATCCTTTACTTTGCTGTCTCAACCGTTTGACATAGTCTTGACTTTCCCTATATCTCTGGTCCAAACTTGCATATTACGATTTTCTTCATTCGAGTTTTTATACCTGACAAATCCCTCATTAATCCTAGGTCTTACTCTATTATAATACTTGCTCCTTCTATAAGCATTACTATGATGGAATCCTGTTCTACGATTATCTGGCAAATTCTTCTGTCTGTACGTCTCCTGTAGTTCGCATCGTGTCTTCGATTCTGGGCATATGTATTCCTTATCTGACCTGGGCTCTCCGTCTGTCTGCTGTGTTTGGTCTATAAACACTGTATTGACTTCTCAATTGCCCTGTCTCGTGCTCCTACCGATCGGATTAGATATCGCACTTGTGTGATCTAATCTCGTCAATAGTTCATCCATCATTCGAAAACTATGAATTCCCGCCGAAATAATATATCGTTGGATATCTGGTGGTTAATGGCGTGAGATAGCTTTAATTAGCCCCACTTTTGAAAATGGTCGTTGTAGGAATTGCAAACGTGCGAACTGTGCCTTGAAATAACTGGCATATTTCGTAGGCAACGAAGATGCGTAATCGTAAGAGTAAACTTCCGCTGCATAGTTGATCTTTAATCGACCAAAATCAGCGTTCTAAAGCCTCAGCAAACACTTCAAAGCTGGTGTATGTACAATCTGAATGGCTTATTCAATAGAAGTGCGCCCCCTTCTAAATATCGCTCAACTCTGCGCATTTCTCTGTTACGAGATACGTGATTTTCCGTTAAAAATTCACGCATATGTCTTACAAATTCTATAACGGTAAGATCACTACTGCCGGAAAATTTTCTAGGACGATCTTTAATATTGCGTATTATCACCACCATCTGGTTTGAATTCCTAGATCCTAATACTTGTTGGTATTGTCCGAACTCTTGTTTCGTTTCTGAGATCAATTCTAGGTGGTACTGTGTTTATCATTTCTTCGTATTCCAACATTCCAAGATTTCTAACATCACTTCGTTTTTCTTCTAATCTGTCTATTCTAGCAGTCTGAGATTTTCCTGTTTCCTTCTGTTCTTCTTCTTCTTATTATTTTTCGCTGAACATATCGCTTAATTCAGTCTTCATTTCTTTCCTAAATTCCGCCTTAACTTGAACTAAGTTTTATAGTTAAGTTATGTAACCTGATTTTGATATCCTCAATTTCAGAATGTTGAATCTGCATAACGTTTTCTAGCTTGGTTCTAACTGGATCTATCTTTCTTTTCATCATTTAACTTTCAACCAACAACTTAAGGATCTAATTCAGATTTCTCTTTGAATTCAGCTAAGTTGAGAAGGTCAGCTGCCTGAACTCCTTCAATTTGTTTACCCAAATCATCTCTACGAGTAGCAATATCCCCATTCAACTTAATTTCTAAATTCTTTATATCATTCTTAAATTTAACATGCGTTAGTTCCTCGTTACATTTCATGAAATCACTTTTTAAAAACACTAACAGTTTTACAACAATTTCACTTATGCCTAAGTCGATCTCGTTCTTCAGTGTTTGAGCTCGGTTTGTGATCTCTGTCTGTTGCATTTATATATCATTTGACAACTTGTTTAATTTAGTTTCTAGTCTTGCATTGTTTGTCAGCAGTCTTTCTAAACTTGTCAGCATCTCCGTATTATTGTTGACTATTTCTACCAGCAAATCCATCAGATTCTCTTTTAAACTTCCCTTTCAGCTAGTCTTATTCTCCTCCTTAGCTCTTTCTTAACTTAGCTGTGTTTCTCTTTGCAGTTTAACTATGTTCTCACTTCTTTATTCCTGCAATTGTAGTAGATTTTTCTAAACATCTTTTGTATTTGAGTATTGTTACCTTGTTTTATTCCATGATAGCCTTCTAACACTTATAAACTTTCCTGCATTAGTGTTTACGAATCCTGCAAAGGTGTAACACCTTCCATTATTTGAATAGCATCTTTCCTACTTTCTCCCTATATCCTGTCCATACCCTGCCTATCCTCTTCCTATAATCTATTCAAACTCTCCTTAATTTCCTTCTATAATTTCCTATTTTTCTGCAGTTCTCTCCATGTTCTTTCATCATTCTGCCTGAAGAAATGTTATATTATCCCTATTTACTAGGCCTACCTGCATTTGTATAAATTCAGCCTTTAAACGTTTTCTGAGTAACTCATCAAATTTTCTTTCCTACCTCCTGTAAAGGTTTAATATTTTCATGTGTGAATTTATGTCAGTCATCTTAGTGTAGCTCTCCTGCAAAAATATAAACATAGCCCTAATGACTTCCATATCTCCCGATGACATCGTTATCTTCATACTTGCAGAACGCTGGGAAACTAAATACATTGAACACTACAAGAACATCAAGGTGACCATATTATTATAAATAGTTGGAGATGTTTATGACTTTATCCTAATCCAATTTTCAACCTGCCTATACCTCACCTATCTGATGTTCTTTTATATTTCTAATAGTTTGTTTAATTTATTGTAATTCTAACAAACATGACTCTACTAATTTAATTTTACTCTACGTGACTTTAATAATCACTAGCAGGTTTCAAATTTCAAAATTGACGCTAAGATCGACGTCTCTTTCTGACATCTCCTATCGCTCAACACATCCTATCAAATTATTTCACTCTATATCCCACAAATAGCTTCATAAACATCTTGAACGCCTCACGTCGGGAATTCATTACGTGCTCGAACATCGCTACTCGGTACTTTCCATTATCCAAGGATGGAGAAGGATTGCTGATAGATTGAAGTCCCCGGCTAGGAAAACTTCAGTGTTACGCTGACAATTTGCCCATAAGATATTTAAAAAATGCTGTACTATGTATTATCTACTGGGATGGATAATTTTAACAGCAGCTGGAGAATGAGATTCCTTGAATTACGGGTATTAACGGGTTAAGTTGGTAAGCATTGTAAGTCTAATATCCATAACACATCATATTTCTTACTACTACAATTATAGCACGGAATTTCTATAAAACGGACGAGCAAAACAAAACTTGATCACAAATTTACTATCTCTAAATAACTGTACAACAAAGTTAAACACGCACCCCTAATCCTAACTGTTCATGAAAAAGAAAATAACTAAAAATATTATTAATAATAATAATAATAATAATAATAATAATGTAGCCTATAACCTGAAAATTCGGTCTATGGCCTAGCTATTTTAATCAGCTGTCTGATACTTCCTATATCTTCCAGAAATTTGAAAATAAAAATCTCATCCTCAAATTCTTCCTTCATATGCTCCCAAAAATAAATTTAAATAATCATCAAAAAAGACTCATAGAACACCCTGTTCTGAAACTGTTACCAAGTTTTACATTAATAATTTCTTAGTTTTTACAAACAACTCTTATTCCTGTTCACTTTCGTATCTAATTCAAAAAAATCGTCTCTAATACGATATTACAAAACCGAAATCTATCAAATTATATATTATTGCTAACAACTTCTGCTATATAAAACAGCTCTCGTACTCATTTCAGAGAATGTTCATCATGTTACTTATATTAACATCACTTCAGCTTCACTCCCCATTTTGTCTATTCTTGTTTATTTCGTCGTAGCATGGATTAAAATTAACAAAAGCGAATAAGCTTAGCAAAATTTAACTTATCATGCTCTTTAATTTTAATAAGATATTTCCTTACGAAACAACATCGATTTCGTAGTTAATTTTCTTTACATAAGTTACTAATAAACAACCATTTTACAGTATATTTTACACTGACTTTCGTGAACTTGTGGCATAAATCTTCACGTCTTATCAGGATAACTCATACCATAATTAACAAGTCTTTAAAACGAAGTTTCTTAAATTATTTCATCACAGATCTCGCTCAATAAAAGCATCCTATTATTTGCATAATATTAACCAGTGCACACAACCTATCTAACTTCAACTTGAGACATAAATCTCTACATAAAATTATAAACCTCATGCCAGGAACTTAATCTTATAATTGGACCATGTTAGGCATAATGGAACCAACCACCATCAAGATATTGAGGCTCAAAGTTAACATTCGATATTTAATTCCTATTACAAGTGTGGAATCTGAAACTAAAATAATTACGCAAAGGGGGATATATTTTACCTTATTGCATACATATATTTATTTTGCCTTTGCTAATTACTTGAATATACTAAAAATTTGCACTTGGTTCCTTTATGTTTTATTACCATACACAATAATTAATGGAACCAGGCACTTGATTCTGTTATGAATGTTTACATACATGGCATAGCCGATTGTCATTCTCTAATGAAATAAAGACACCACGTGGTTCAGTGGCTAGCATTGTTGGCTGTCTCCCCAGAGGTCCCAGGTTCGATTCCCGGCTCTGTCAAGAAATTAAAAATCTTGGTATGGTCTGGTACGTGGTCTCCTTGCCTTGTGATGCAAAATGGGCATCTGCCGGATGCTGTGGCAGGGGAGGATTGAAAAGGGTCTGGCCACCCTACCGCATGTAAACACTGGCTCAGGACGCCTGAACAGTGATCCTTTAGCACAGTCAGGGACTCGAATCGGGTCACTTATATCCCGTTTGGATATGACACTCTTCTTGTATGCAATAGTTACAAATTCACACGAAATTCGAAATAGTTTTCTATTATTATTATCAATATTATTATGCATTTTCTTCCCCATCAATAGAACGAGAAACGGTAGTGGAATACAAAATTAACTGTGCTTATTTATGTATTTATTTATTTATTTATTTATTTATTTATTTATTTATTTATTTATCGTATGGCTTTTAGTGCCGGGAGTGTCCGAGGACATGTTCGGCTCGCCTGAGTCTGTAGCTGCTTCCAGCGGACACCCCAAAGGGTGAGCTTCAAGTTCCGTTCAATTTCAAGTAGTTCCAACTTTCGCCACCAGATATCAATGATACATAGTGGTGAACGTTGGAACTTTTGATAGAGCGTTCTGACGAAATCTAACCTAACAATTTTGCTTTACACAAGTTTAGTCTGTGGAAGGATCTTTTAAATGCCATAAATCTATGACATGGGACCTCCGGCTTTACTTCCCCTCCGAAGGAAGGCATACTGAAGGATTTTTAACGCTCTTAAAAAATTCGACGACTTCGGCCGGGTTTGAACCCGCTATCTTGGGCATAGCAGTTCAGCATGCTACCGACTACGCCACCGAAGCCGCTTAAGAACCAACAACAGAAAATCCACATTCCATTCACTCACAACCTCAAAATCAATGAATGTTTTACACCCTTCAATGCCATCGATTACATACGTTTTCTACTATATCTGGGTGCAAATTAAAGTCTTCATTTTGCAATATTTTCTCACTCTTCGTCACTTGTTGCTGATGGCAAATCACAATTTCGGTGTAGTAAGTCGGATGTGCCACTGGTATATATATATATATATATATATATATATATATATATATATATTTAGGTTTGCTCTTTAAATAGGGTGCATAACAGTGAAAGTGTTCTAGGGGAAGATCACCGTTACGCCCCTTAAAACAACAATCATCATCTTCCAAGCTAGATCTGTTGGTAAATAACAAAATTCAGTCTAACTACGTGCATAATGGAATCTGTATCCTGTTTTTTTTTATCAGTGTGCTTACACTTATAAATTATTTGTTTTGGTAGCTTATTAGCCTATTTTCAATTTTGAAAAAATAGGCTTATGAGATCACCTTTTGTCCGTGTGTGTGTGTGTGTGTGTGTGTGTGTGATTCGTGTGTGTGTCCCCCCTAAAAAAATCTAAACGGCAGGAGCGATTTCAATGAAACTCGAAAAGTTCATAGCACTATTCCCGGCGACTTCGACCGTGCCCTTCAAATTTTGTTACGACTCACCAATCCAACATGGCGGCTGTGCGAAATATTTCACCAGCATTCAATATCTCCGAAACTATTACCGATATTACCCTGACATTTTTTATGGTGATAGAGGGAACTACTATAAGTTCACTTTTGTAACTTTTGAAAACCTGGTAACTACAAAACCAACATGGAGGCCAAGCGAATTTGCGACTTTTAAATAGACGTTTCTCGCGATTTGACCAACCAAACGCAATGAAACTTCGTACAGTATATATTTATATACATTGTAATGCACCGACATCTAACTTCGTTCAATTGTTTACATAATCACAAGATGGCGGATGTGCAAAATATTTCACCGGCATTCTATATCTCTGAAACTATTAGCGGTATCTCCCTAAAATTTTGTACGGAGATAAAGGGCACTACTGGAAGTCCACTTATAAGACTTTCAAAGACCGGTTAACTACAAAACGAACATGGCGGCCAAGCGAATTTGAAAATTTTAAATAGACCTTTCTCGCGATTTAATGTTCCAAGCGCACTGAAATCTGGTACAGGAAATATTTATACGCATTGTAATCCACTGGTATCTAATTTAGTTCAATTGTTTACATAACCTCAAGATGGCGGCAGTGCGAATTTTAAAATTAAGTTTCTATTTCTTGTGATGTAGTCATGCGATCGAAGTGAAAGTTTGAATAATGAACCTACGCAATAATTTTCCTTTAATGGTGCATGACTCTATGGCCTATACATTTAACAATCCCACATGGCGACCATCCGAAATATTTAGACGATACTGAATATCTACGAATCTATTTTAGCAATCAAACTGCATTTTTAATGTTCATTGGGGCTATGAACTTAAGTTCACCTATAGGACTTTAAATAACCTAGTGATCACAAATCCAACATGGCGGTGACGCGAATTATAAATATTCACATGGACGTTTCTCGCAATTTAACCATCCGCGTGCAGTGAAACTTGGTACAGTAAATCTTTATACGAATGTTAACCCACTGGCATCTAATTTACTTCAATTGTTTCCATAACCTCAAGATGGCAGCTGTGAAAAATTTTAAAATCTCCTCGTTTTCTCTTGTGTCCTAATTTTGCGATTGAAGTTTGAATACTACACGTTCACAATAATCTGCATGTAACAGTACATAACTCTAGGACCTACATATATAAAATCCAACATGGCGACCATCCGAAATATTTAGTCGGTTCTTAATATCTACGAATCTATTACAGCAATCAAACAGAAATTGTGTATTTTGATAGTGGCAATTAACATAAGTAGGATATATGAAAATAGGCTGTATAGTTCTTCACGGAACTACTTGTTTTTTTTTATCTTTTACTCCTTCATACAAAATATTATTAGACTTTTAAAAAACGTATTCAATTCTAAATGGCTAAAAACCAATTAGATCAAAAAAGCAATACAATAACGACAGATGTAAGGCGCCTGGTTCCGTTATACAAAACATTTAAACATAGATTTAACCTCACTTTAAGATTGTATGGCACTTGGTTCTGTTATGCATATTCTCCAATCTGCCATAAAGAACAAGCACTTTCTTCAAACTTGAAATGTAAAATAATTATTCCATGCCTGATGACCATAATTGCTGAGCAGATACTTCAATATTTCCTCCACAAGGTGGCGATAAAATAATCCAATTTATCTTATTAATATTTATTAAAACCATCAGAATAGTCATAAACGCAAAGGTTATTTGAACAAATATATAATAATTCACAGGGTTCTAAAGCCACATTGTTGTAGTAAATGCTGGGCAAAGTAATTGAGATTTTCTTAGTGATATCTGATTCCATGTTCTTCATAATTTCCATCACTTCCTACTGGTATTTCTCAAGTATAGCGTTCAACTTTCTGTGGAAAGGAGTATTATCCATCAGTCTTATCTGGAACTGGTAATCCTTGATAAGTCCTGTCCTGCTATCGACAACATCAGCATACCTCTGAATTAATTCTTCAAAGCTGTCCTGAATTAAGTCCACATTGTCTACTTGGAGTCCGAAGTGGCCTCCCCTCTCCGCTTCTACTCTATTTATAATTTCTTCTAGATTGCCTCTCTACTTTCTTTCCCATGAATGAATTCATTAACCTTTCCTTCTGACGTTTCTGTGCGCATTATTGACCATTAAATTGAATAGTTCTTTCATCCATGCCAATTGTGGTTCCTGCTTTCGTGGTGAAATCTATGCCTAAAATTACGTCGAAATTAATCTTGCCCAAAGACAATAAATATATGTTTATAGCCATAACTATTATTTTAAAAGTTTAGGGTATCCCTTGGGATTCTTGATTTCGACAATGAAAGGTACGATTAGAACTCTATCCAGCTTGAGACTTGGCTGCATAATTGTGTCTCATTTTACCATGGCCCCGCCAATTCTAAAGGCATTGCTAGTGCATTTGGATGAGAGACGTTATTAGCTGGTTATATTAGAAACGCTGTCTTGCGAGATGCTCCTTTACGTCCTCTTCGGTTACGGCGTTGTCCGTCTCCCGATGCGGAGCTGCTCTCAACCTACCCATCCCCAGGCCTCCCGTAACTTGTTGTTGGGATCTTCTCGTCATGTCGTCTTTTCTTCTTGGGTTTATATTTATTGAAGAGCCATCTTTGTATGTTTGTTGGGAGGCTTTTGCCACTCTTTGTGGGACCGATAACCTAGATGTTAGGCCCCTTAAAACACTAATTATCATCATCAACATCGTCACCACTCTTTGTTTGCTGTAGACTTGCCTTTATATTCGTTTATATCCTTATTTTACGGCTGTGGTTTGATGGTTGGTGGATGCAGCGGCGTTGCAATGTTTGGTGTTTCGGTAATGTCTTGTGTTTTAGGGTAGTGCGAATTTTGCGGTTTTACGAGTATATTTGCTTGTGTCAATTGTATCTCGAGCATTACGGTCATTTTTAATGAGGTTTTCCGATAGTTCTGCCAGGTTTCCTTCGATGTTTTCAAACGATTATGTTTCCAAGGCTACCTCCATTAATTTTGTATTTATTTTTTTTGTTCTCTGTCACCAGTCTGCGTAGTCCGCAGGTCTCACACATTAATAGTAGCAATCGCTTTTTTCAAGCTTAGGACGTTGTATTTCTTTGCAATCATGGATTTAGACAATTTGTAGAATAATTGCTTGCAACAACTCCGTTGCAATTCATTACTGTGTCTGCTATGGTTTATCCGATTCACATTTGGTACATATTTCGAAATTCGTTGCGGCTATCAATGTTCATGTAGGGGCGTTGGTACGAGACGGGATAAGTCTTGAATCAATTTGAGCGAGGGTGTGATTTGGAATAGGATGAGATCTTCTTCTTATAGTACCCGCCTATAACCTGTGTTGTACGGGGTTTGTTCGGCGAATATCTTGTCAAAAGTGGTGTCAGTCCGAATTGGATCAGGGTTATCCGTTATAAGCTATAGTGTGTGACGTAAGGCATTCAGAGAAGGATTGTAGGTGTGCACGTCTATTATGGGAAGGCATTTTGCGAAGGACTGTTCTCGAAATAAGTGGGTTGTAAACTATCAAATTACCTATGTTGTTGTTGATCTTTTGATATTTTCAGCAGAGATGTTTCCTTGAACTACTATATCACTTATTTGAGTTTAATGGTGCTTCGAATGCCAAATGTAAATAATAGAATTTCGGAAGTTGGAAATCACCACGTCACCCTATTTGCTAACCTTAATGTGACTTTTCTTATTGCTTTTTTTTTATCACAAACTAGCTATACCCGGCATGCGTTGCAATGCCAATCAAAGAAAGTGTTGCCGCTGTAACTTTGTCCGTTGCAGTGCTTTTGGATTCCCAATATGTATTTATTTTCCGTTAACCACCTCACTATTGTAAAATTGATTGACTATCTCAAAAACAAATTCATGGGAGAGTGTTCAACAACTCACCAATGAAAAAAATGGTATATGAACGCACACGGGACTTGGCCGAAACGCTTCGTGCGTAGTCGCTCATTTGTTGAATCTACTCGTACGCTACCTATTGTAAAATGGATTTACTAAGTCGAAAACCTTCCCTGGCGTGTACACAACAACTCATGAACGTTTCATCGCAATCGGATGAATGGCATATGAACAAATACGTTTTTTTTAACGATACGCACGCCGTTACTCAAGTGTTGAATCTACTCGTGCGCTACCTATTGTAAAAAGGATTTACTAAGTCAGAAACCTTTCCTGGAGTCTGCACAACAATCCAACCAAAGATCCTTAGCAATCGGATGAATGGCATTTGAACGCTACGTGACTTTGTTTAAGCGATTCGCGTGCCGTCGATCATTTCTTGAATCTACTTGAGCGATAGCTATTGTAAAGTGGATGTACTAAGCCAGAAACCTTCCCTGCAGTGTACAAAACATCTCACCCAAGTTTTATCGCTATCGGACGAATGGTATATGAACGCATACGGGACTTTGTTGAAACGCTTCACGCGTCTTCGCTCATTTGTTGAATCTACTTGTGCGCTACATATTGTAACATGGACTTACTATGCCTGAAACTTTCCCTGGAGTGTACACAACAACTCACACAAGTTTAGTCGCTATCGGACGAATGGTATATAAACGCATACGGGACTATATTGAAACACTTCGCGCGTCATCGCTCATTCGTTTAATCTACATGTGCGATACCTATTGTAAAGTGCATTTACTAACCCAGAAACATTTCCTGAAGTGTACACAACATCTCACCCAAGTGTCATCGCTATCAGCCGAATAGTATATGAACGCATACGGGACTTTGTTGAAACGCTTCGCGCGTCGTGGCCGATTTGTTGAATCTACTCGTGCCGTACGTATCTTAAAGTGGATTTGCTAAGCCAGAAACCTTGCCTGAAGTGTACACAACCTCTCACCCAAGTTTCATCGCTATCGGACGAATGGAATGTGAATGCATACAGGACTTTGTTGAAACGCTTCGCCCGTCGTCGCTCATTTGTTGAATCTACTCGTGCGCTACCTATTGTTAAGTGGATTTACTAAGCCAGAAACCTTCCCTTATGTGTACACAACAACTCACCTAAGGTTAGTCGCTATCGGACGAATGGTATATGAGCACATACGGGACAATTTTGAAACACTTCGCCCGTCGTCGCTCATTTGTTGAATCTACTCGTGCGCTACCTATTATAACATGGATTTACTAAGCCAGAAACCTTGACTGAAATGTACACAACCTCTCACCCAAGTTTCATCGCTATCGGACGAATGGTATGTGAAGGCATACAGGACTTTTTTGAATCGCTTCGCCCGTCGTGGCTCATTTGTTGAATCTACTCGTGCACTACCTATTGTTAAGTGGGTTTACTAAGCCAGAAACCTTCCTTGAAGTGTGCACAACATCTCACCCAAGTTTCATCGCTATCAGACGAATAGTATATGAACGCATACGGGACTTCGTTGAAACGCTTCGCGAGTCGTCGCTCATTTGTTGAATCTTCTCGTGCGCTACCTATTATAACATGGATTTACTAAGCCGGAATCCTTGCCTGTAGTGTAAACAACCTCTCTCCCAAATTTCATCGATATCGGACAAATGGTATGTGAACGTATACAGTACTTTGTTGAAACGCTTCGCCCGTCGTCGCTCATTTGTTGAATCTACTCGTGCGCTACCAATTGTTGAGTGGATTTACTAAGCCAGAAACCATACCTGAAGTGTACAGAACATTTCACCAAAGTTTCATCGCAATGGGATAAATGGCATATGAACGCATGTGGGACTTTCTTGAAACAAACGCACGCCATTTTGTTGAAGCTACTCGCGCGCCATCTATTTTCAATTGGATCTACTACGCTTATAACTTTTCCAGGACTGTGCACAACAACTCACCAAAATTTGATTGCAATCGGATGAATTGTATATGAACGCTTCGCCATTACGCATTTGTTTAAACTACTCGCGCGCTATCTATTTTGAAATGGATTAACTATGCCTATAAACCTCCCGGAAGTGGTTACAACAACTCACCAAAATTTGATCGCAATCGGATGAATGGTTTATGAACGCATAAATGACGAACACACAGACATTCCTTTTTATGTATATATAAGATTGCTGCGCATGCATATCATTCTGGCATAGGATCATTATGAATTAACATGTGTGATTTTAAATGACCTTTGTGAACATCACTCACTTAGAATGTACAACATGAGTGCGCTATATTGTAACTATGGCCCTGGATGTGACTTTTCAAATTTCATTTAATAGCAAAGTTTGCGCCGCATGAGCTACAAGAGTGTAGTTTTAGAAATCAACATGTGTGACTTCGTGTCTTTTCCGACAAAACTTTGCACCGCATGTACTACATAAATGTACCCTTAGACCACTGTTAATTAACATGTGTGACATCAATTGTCCCTTTAGACTAAAGTTTGCTCAACATGTAGAACAGAAATGTGTATTAGGGACCACTGTGAGTTTCCATGTGTAAATTCAATTGTCCCTTCTGTCTAAATGTTGCTAGGTAACCGGGAAGTGTGAATGGATCACAAAAAGCATTTTTATTGCATTAAATTCTTCAGAGTTTTCTGAACAAAATGGAATGGATTTTATATTGTTCTGCACATATTGAGTTCTTAAAGAAATATTTTAAGGGACTGCGCACTTCAGAAGTTGACCCATTCCAAGCCCCTTTGCACTATGATTTAATATCTCTCTCCACTGTGGAGATAAAATATTCTAGTAAAATTTGTTGGGGATTCTTATTGCTTTTTTTTATCACAAACTAGCTATACCCGGCATGCGTTGCAATGCCAATCAAAGAAAGTGTTGCCGCTGTAACTTTGTCCGTTGCAGTGCTTCTACAGGTTATAAGTTAGTCAGTGAAGCACAGCCTTATGGCCCTAATGTAAATATAGTGAAACTTGAATGTGTAGGGCATGTGCAAAAAAGAATAGGCGCCAGCCTTAGGAAACTAAAAAGTGACTTGGAAGGTAAGGTGATGGAAGATAAGAAACAAATTGGTGGAGCTGGTAGGTTAACTGATTTAGAAATAGATCTGATTCAAACTTACTATGAGATAGTTATTAGGAGAAATATTCCCAGTTAGAAGCACATGAGGTCAGCTATGTGGGTGATACTTTTACATAAGGCATATACTGATTCATACCCACAACATACCTTGTGCCCCAAAGGTCATGGGGTGGGTTTCAGAAAGCATTAGTTGATGGTAAGTTACTACTTATCAACACAAACACAAGCACTCACTTCCTAGTGTTGTGATAAAGGCCATGAGACATGTTTTCAGAGATTTCAGTGGATAAACTCTTGAAAAAATGCCTGCGTGGGCAGATTCAAAATGTAACCGAATGCTTTAAAATTGTGTGTGGGAACTCTTACCAAAAAATGTTTTCATTGAATATTGTGCAATAGTAATTGGTGTATGTGATGCTACTATGACAATCAATGAGGGTGCAAAGGGAAGACTAAAGGTTTTGAGGGCAATGGGCATCGAACCGGTTCATAACACAACAGCTTCTGTCGAATCGACCGAGATCGAGTAAAATAAGCAGAAAGAGCTGCTAGGGCCTAATCAAAGGAAGACAGATTTGAAAAAAAAGAGGAAGGAAGGTAGATGAAACAGCTGAAGCCGATAATGATGACTATTCTTCTGGAATGCACTGATGTAAGATGTAATATAAATTTTATCTTTATATCTTTTTATCTCAATACCACATTTTTGCAAGCATAGGTACAGTTTTTTCAGGAACTGTTTGACATAGAAAGCTGAAATTCGGATCATACATTAAACATGTGATACTGAGTGCTGTCCTCTAAAAGAATGCAATTAGGTTTGATAGGTTCTATGATATTATTTTAAATTTTTTGGGAATTTGGCAGATTTTTTGTGTATGGTAATTATTTTTTTACTGAAATCTATTTCAGTCAAGAAGTTGAATTTAGTCATCAAGGTCAAGTATCAGTGGATAATTAACGTGTGAAAATCTCATGACCAAATTTTGAATTTTTTTTCTCAGAAATTGTACCTAAAATGTCAATCTTTTACGACTTTTTGATCAACAAGTAGGGGAGACTGGGGAGGTCTGATACATAGGGAGGTATGATACAGTTGAGTAATTTCTTGTTTTTACAATTGGTAGCATTGAATTACTCCTTCCCCATATTCCTTATTTCCTGTTTGTTACTTTCTGTTGGTTGTAATTGTGTAAAAGGAGAAGAAACTGATATTTGCCACATTATCTGTCTACATCAAGTAAAAGTAAGGTATGTGTTTTGGCTTTAATATGTTATTTCACCAGTTTATCATCTTCTAATGCAAATACAATTATTTTAGTAGACACTATACATATTTTAATCACTAAAACTAGAGTTATTTCTACCATTGAGTTCATAACCTCACTCTGAGGTTCAAATATTTCATTGAATGCATGTTGGGGAGGACTGATACCGGTACACTGCAACTGGGGATATCTGATACATGTATCAAACCTCCCCATGTCTGTAGGTGTATTCACCGGTATATTTAAATCCAAATACTAGCAGACATAGGGCTCAATGCATGACTTTAATATATATAATTAATAAATTAATTGGTATTCTGCCCGAAGGCAGGTCCGATCCTCCGAAGAGGCTACCCCCAGCCGGAGTTTACTTGCGGTAGGGTGGCCAGGGCCTTTCCGCTCCTCCTTATGTTGGCCAACAGCGCGCAGTGCCTAGAAAAGGCATACCATCCAAGTTCCGACTGCGCCCAATGTTGCTTAACTGCGGAGTTCTCATGGGATCCGGTGTTTCAACACGAAATTAAATTCCCATACTACATTGTATCACATAAGTCATAAGTAATCACGAAAGTCGAACTTACTTGATTAATATACAAATTTTACATTACAGATGCCAATGTTTTTCAAATCGAAATCTGAGGGAAAGAAAGTGAAAAAACATGCCCCAGATATAATTAAGACAGCAGTGAAGGAAGTAGTAGAAAGTGGATCTGGTCTGAGAAGGACTGCTGATAAATATGGGATCGATAAGATGACTCTGAGTAGATACGTTAGCAAGTATATAAACAACAAAGATGACATGTATTTTTCTCCCAACTACAGCTCATGTCAAATGGTAAATCATCCAGGACAATCGATGACAATTTATGATATTCCAAACATAATTGGAAAGTGTTTTCCTCTATCGTTCACTGCCCGTAATATAATGGCTGGTTTTGAACACACTGGCATTTGTCCTTTTAACAGTGAAATATTTACCGATGTTGATTATATACGCAGCACAGTCACTGATCAGCCTGAAGAGGCAGCACAAAGTCAACTGACTGCTTCTCTATGTTTAGGAAAAGGATGCACATCTTCAACCCAGAGCTCCAGACAAATGAAAGCATCCAGTGCTTTAACTTCAAACTGCACATCAACCCCACAAGCAGTGACACCGACTCAGAGCTCCAAACCACTTCAAGTTCCCAGCACTTCGACTTCAAATTGCACATCTAACCCACAAGCAGTGACACCAGAAGAAATCTTACCATTTCCTAAGGCACAGCCTCGAATAAGGAGAAATGCAGGGCAAAGAAGTAGAAAATGTTTAACATTGACTGACACTCCTGTTAAAATGCAGGTTGAAGCAGACCACAATGAGCGATTAGAGAAGAGAAAATTGACAGAAGATAGAAAAATGGCGAAGGCTTTTGCTGTCAAGAAACTGAAATTTGATCACTTCGTAAATAGAAAAGGAACTAAAAAACCACAGCCCCATTCAAGTTCAGATAGTGATAACGAATCATTTGAAAGTAACTCCAGCAGTTATGAACTTGAAGATGAAAGTGACAGTGATAAATTTAAGGACATTGTTGAAGTTGGGAAATGGGTTCTAGTGTCGTTCAAGGGGAAGAGGTCTATTCGTAGATTTGTTGGAAATATTATAGGATCACCATCCCAAGAAACATGGACTGTAAAATTTACAAGACATGTTACTGAACGAAAATTTAAATGGCCTGAAAAAGAAGATATATCTGAAATCGATTGTGATCAGGTTGATACAATATTATCACAGCCAACATTTATAGAGAGAAAAGAAAGAATCCTGTGTTTTTGTTTTAATGAGAGCTTCCAGGGCTTAGCTGTTGAATGAGAAATATAGTAGGCCTACCGGTAATAGGCCTATGGGAGATAGAGTTTTACAGTAATTTAAGGCAAATTTTGTTTGCATGGGCTTCAAAATTTCTACCACAGGCCTAAGTCATTACTTGTACGTAGTTTTCAGGCATACATATTTGTTCATAAGGGTCCCATTGTTGTTTATTTTATGAATGTTTACCTCCTACGAAGACTGTATCACCTCTCCCCATTATGTGTACCAAACCTCCCTTGCATGGGGTGCACTGATACATTTTGCATTACTACAGTAAATGGAATATTACTTGGGTTTAGATACCAATGGCCTTGTACAACTGAACACATTGGCAAAAGATAACTAAACAAATGTGAAAAAATTAAAATGGGAGCTTTTATATGAATAGTATCATTTTTCTGAACAATTAAAAAAATACGTATTATAACTCCCCAGTCTCCCCTACTACAGGAATGTGCATTAGGGACCACTGTGAGTTTCTATGTTTAAATTCAATTGTCCCTTCCGTCTAAATGTTGCTCCGCACCTACTACAAGAATGTGCCTTCACACCATCGTGAATTAACATATGTTTAAGTCACATTTCCTTCGAAAGTGGGCTCAACAAGTGTTACATGAATGTGCCTTTACACCACTATGAACAAGTATGGGTGACTTCCAGTTTCTCTTTTGAGAAAATGTTCCTTCGCAAGTATTTCATGAATAAGGCATAAATGAATAAACAAGTACAACAGGAACGTGCATTAGGAACCACTGTGAGTTTCCATGTGTAGATCCAATTGTCCCTTACGGCTAAATGATGCTTCACACGTACTGCAAGAATGAGCCTTTATACCATTGTGAATTAACATATGTCGGTCTAAGTCACATTTCCTTCGAAAGTTTGCTCCGCAAGTGTTACATGAACATGGCTTTGCAACACTATGAAATAATAAGTGTGATTTCAAGTATCTCTTTTGAGAAAACGTTGCATTGCAGGTATTACATGTATAAGGCCTTAAACCTCTATGAATTAACAAGTGCGACTGCAAGTTCCCTTTCGTTGTAAACTTTGCATTGCATTTATTACATGAATGTTCCCTTTGACCTCCATGAATTAACATGTGAGTCTTCAAATTCCCCTTCAGAGTGAACTTTGATCCACATATACTACATGAATGTGGCTTGAGACCACTATGAATTAACACATGAACTTTCAAAGTATTATTCATAGCGAACCTTGCTCCACACGTATCACAGGAGTATGGCCTTAAACCAGTATGACTTAGCATGTGTGAATTAAGGTATTCCTTACGCGCAAACTTTGCATTGCATGTATTACATGAATAAGGTTTTAGACCACTGTGAATTGTCATGTGCATCTTCAAATGATAATTTCTACTAAACGTTGTTCCGCACGTTTTGCAAGTGTACGATCTTACACTATTATGGCAACACACTGTCCTCGAGTCACTACCGACTGGCATATCTCTGGTCGTTTTATGATGCTGGATGAGTGTGGCTCCGAAAGTTTCACATGACGGTTGGAAGATAGGTTGCTTTTGTGGTGAATTTCTAATGCTAATATGGGGAAAAGAGTAGTTTTCATTATAATATCAGAAACCATATACTAACAATCTCTGATATTTTGCAATTTACAATAATCTCCTGTAACAAAAATAGTGTATAACAAGAAGTTCCGTCAAGAACTAAAGAGCCTACTTTTCTTAAAATTTAAGATTCATGCCAATGATTAATCTATATAGACCTAGGCTATCTTAGAATAATGACAAAATACAGGTGGTAATATTGAAATTTCTAATTAATTCGAAATATACCTCGCATGATGTAGCCTGATAGAGCACTATAGTTGGCAGCCCTGGTGACTGAATATATTCTTAGTTCCATCTCTTATGGTAGAGAATACAAAATTTTGTTGAAGACCATGGATAGCATGGACGTTACATGCAGTTAAACATGGACTTATCAGCGCGCGTAAAATGATGTTGACAACAATGTCATGCATGAGTTGGTCAGAAATAATTTGAAATATTAAGATCTATTGTTGTGTCAATTTTGGATGAAATCCATTTGTTAGTATAGAAGTTACTGGTATTTTAAAATTGGACCTATCAGCAGGCTTAGAATCATGTTGGTAGCAGTGTCATACATAAGTTGCTCCAAATTAATCTAGAATGGTGGGTACTATACGTGCGCAAAGTTTAGAGCTGTTGGCTTGCATACTTTCTGATAGCCTATATTGATATTAGGGTAAAATATAAGCAGCATTTATTAACAGTTGACAGCCCTGATTGTTCTTAAGACTACGCATAGTCATATATGTTATGCTACACATAGCACATACGAAATCTGGTTGAAATCCATTTGATAGTATGGAAGTTACATGTATTTAAAAATTGGTCCTATCAGCAGGCTTAGAATCATGTTGGTAGCACTGACATACATTTGTTGCTCCAAATTAATCTATAATGTCAGGCACTATACGTGTGCAGACGTTAAGGCTGTTGGCTCGCAAACTTTCTGATATATTGGTATTTGGATTTAAAAAAAAATAGAGAGAGCATTTATTGACAGTTCGCAGCCCTGATGGCTCTTAAGTATACGCTCAGTCATATCAGTTTATGTACACAAAGTACATACGAAATTTGGTTGAAATTCAATTGATAGTGTAGGAGTTAAATGCATTTAAAAATTGGACCTATCTGTAGGCTTAGAATCATTTTGGCAACACTGTCATGTATGGCCTCCTGAAAATTAAACTGAAGTATTATTATCTATATGTGTGCCAATTTTGGAATAGTTCCCATGTATGTATTCCATGATATCCAACATTGAGCTGAATTTTCAATTGGGATTTTTCAGCAGTTGGTAGCAGACATAATTTTCTAGTATGACATTGAGATGTCCCGGTATAGATCATTATTCATACCAAATTTAGTTTCGATAGCTGTAGCCGTTTAGGACTTGATAGGGGACACACACACACAGACATTTCCCCGGATCGATCTCATAAGTCTACTTTTTCCTCATTTTTGCAAAATGTGAACAGTAGGCTAAAAATATATAAATCCTTTACACACCTATTTCAATACATAGGCCTATAAGCCTACACATCTCATAAACATCCCAGGGAGACTGAAACTAGTCATCCAGGCGGATTATTTCATCTTATATAATTTGCTTCAGGTTAAGGGAATAACAACTTATCCAAATTGGGTTAAATTGTTCTTACCAACCGATAAGCATTTACAGTTGCTACGTTAGATATTCAAGGGAAACGGAATAATACCTCCGGGATCCAGATATCTAACTAGTGAGAAGTTAATTAGTGCAACGGTTAGCAGTACCATTGCTATGAAAGATTTCATCAAATAACAGGAGTAGAGCTCAATTCTACGCTTGGTGGTGGTGTCCATGCAGTCTGAATATATACTATTTAGGGCTACACTTATTGTGTGGATATGTTTGATTTATTACCTGAACATTACAGAAAAAAACACATAGTAGGCTAGATGAAGTGTTGTCTGTTATAATGTTCAGAACATCCCGAAGCTGGGGTTTTAACGCAACCTAATCTTTCATTTATTGTCTTACGGTTTGAAATTTATCTCCCGCATTATTTTACGTTAACAAACCACTTACTGAATGAACAAAATAATCAACTGTTCATTTGGACTAAGAAGAGCCATTGGGACGGAGGCGGTTTTATCCTCCCTCAACTCCCTTATAAAATACAGTTGACATTCTCCTAGTATTTGCATGTGAGTAAAAGTAATAACGTGTCATTTTCTAAATTAAGTTGTTATACTATGTTAAGTCATTTCTAAGAAACTGTGGTCCATTAATCAGATAACACCTTATTTCACCTGCAAAAAATGTTCGAGGCTTGACTTAATTAACAATGTATTAATCGAAACAGTACAACAACCTGCTCCAACTATACCACTCTGGGATTCATAATTTACATTATTGCTATTCTACATAACTCCGCCATATTCGGTCCCAAGCCTGTGTAGAAGGAGGATGGTTCCGGATGCAAATATAGAATATTTCGCTATCTCAGGAAGCAACTGCCAAATACATCTAATCAGTGAAGCACCCTGATGGCAGGTCTGGAGGCCAAAAGGAAGCAGCCCTTCCACCAGACTTAGGAGGCCGCAGGCCAGTTCCCTGCTATTCCAAAATTACCATAGTAAAATCAATCAAAGAGATAACCGGTCTGAGGGAAACCTGGAGATCTCTTTGCCAAACCTCGACACCGCAAGCTACAAGAGGATCGAATAAGTAAGTAAGCCATTCTACATTAATTTACATCACACTATCTGACGTCATAATTTATGATTAACTACACAATAAACCGCCTAAAAATGTATTAATGTAGTATCGGGTGTCCAAAGTATTCGGTAAAACTCAATCCAATACCTTTCATTTCAAAAATTCTAGTTCCATCTTGCTGGATTATAAATTGTAATAAAGAATGTTTATTAATGAATTGTCCTAACAAGGATTAAGGGGTATGCTGTGCCTTAAGGCATCTTGGGGGAAACCAAGCAGTTATATTGTAAATAATTCGAGGCCGCCTCTCCGGTCTTAGAATCCACCGGCCGCCAGTGCCTTACGCACTATGTATTTACGTGACGTTTTATTTTGCCTTGTTGGGTTTGGTGAGCCTTATATATTTCCTTCAGGTGAACATACAGTAAATTTAAAATTGTTTCATTCAGACTCTTTTATTTTATTTGGGTTCTTATAAATTGAATTGGTTCATAAAGAAAGGACTTCAGTCCATTTTAGCGTATTGTTGGGAAATCAAGAAAAACAATCTGGACTTTTTACTATCATAATAGGAATGTATAAACTGATGCCATCAAATAGAAAATGATCATTAGGATTCCTCTGAACATCTTTCACGAATATATCATCAGTAGTTGAATTATTCAGATATTTTAAATCTTGTGGACAATTGAACATTCTTTATAAAAGAGGTTTACAACTGAGTAGCTTTATATAACCACTCAAAGTTTCTACACAGTCATTTCTGTTCACAAAGAAATGTTGGAACTTCCTAGTCTGACAATGAAGAACACCTTCTGAAAAGAGACGATATATTCCGTGTCCTCCTCTAATAATCATCCTCGTTGTCATCTCCCCCTGTAACAGTCGGCCAATAAGTCACCTGATACTCATCAGGTATAAACTAGACGCGTCTCTTCAGATCATCAATTTTCCTCTTTTTCATTCGTACCTTTCCTGCTGGATACGCAGCTTACAAAACGCTAACTTTCTAATCACAACACTACAGTGATGGAGAAGCTGGACTGATCTCCTTTCTTTACAAAACAATGTGATGAATATTCAAGACGAAAATTTCGATGTTAACTCAATTTCGAACCAATTCAATTTAAAACTTGATTTACTCAGTTTTAATAAAATTTTGCTCGCCAACCATTAATGCTTTTATTATTTTTCCTTAAGAGCTAGTTTTAATTAGTGTGTTTGTTTCTCATCATAACCATTCTTAGATTTTTAATCTCTATATATAAAAATGAATAGTTCCTGATAGTTAATTCGTTTTTCTCATATGCGTTCATATATTATTAATCCGATAGCGATGACATTTTGGAGAGTTGTGCACACTCCCGCAAATGTCTGTGAATTAGCTGACCCCTTTAACAATAAGTGTCCCAGATGTACCTTCAACAAATGAGGGTTGACGACCGAATCGTTTCAACAAAAGTCCAGAATGCAATTATATACCATTCATCGAATTGCGATGATACTTTGCTGGGTTGTTGTGCACACTTCCGCAAAGATTTCTGAATTTTAACACTATTCTACAATAGAAGACGTGCGAATCGTTTCACTTAAGTCGCATAAGCGTTCGTATACCATTCATCCGATTATTATGATGCTTTCGTGAGTCATTGTGAACACGATTTCAGAGTTATTAAATCCATTTTACAATAGATAGCACATGAATACTTTCAACAAATGAGTGATGGGTCGTGAATAATTTCAACAAAGTTTCATAAGGGTTCATATACCATTCATCCGATTACGATGAAACATTGGTGAGTTGCGCACACTCCCGCGATGGTTTCTGAATTAGTGAATAAATTTTACAATAGGTGGCGCGCGAATCGTTTCAATAAATGTGGCCTGCTCACGCATCGGAAAGCCTTCTGATTTATTCATGTACGCACCAAACGGCAACAAAATTGTGCACTTCAATAAACAAGATTACAACACAAAATCTTTTCTTCTGTAAACGGCATCGAAACGCATGCTGAGTAATTCTAGTGTGAAATATTTTGTTTTTTATGAACCCGTGAGAATTAAACCCCCTCTGTATTTCTCTTGAGCCTGATTCCCTCTAGCTGTCGTAATCGAAAGTTCCACTGCTTCTCGTGTGCATGACTGCCTCTATAGTTGCTATCAGACTGTTGATTTTGCATTGTTCCTTTTATAATTTTCCTACGATACACTATCACAGCACCTTACAGGGATACTAACGTGAAATATTGATATCAGCCATAGTTTGGGAAGAATAAAAATGGTGTGAATATTTTCAGACTTAAATAACAGAGTAGCTACAAAGAAAAAATAACAACATTCTTAAAAGCCTAGCTATGAGTTACAACAACCGTTACGGAATGTGAGTCATTCTGGAATGAAACCAGTTCTCAATAGAATATCCAGGTATTGAGATAACAAACCATTTAAACTGCCTAGTCAGTACAATTGCATATTTAAGAAACATATAAGGCAATGTGCACATATTTTGAGTCACGTTGACTCGTCTTCAACACAAAAAGAAAACTAATAAACTTAAAAACAAAAGAATCATCTCAATATTTTAATTTTCATTAAAATGCGCATGCATTTACTGCGAAAATAATCGATGCATATATCATACATTTAGCGTTCGATGGACGACAGAAAGACAACAACTTGAAACTGATGTTGCTTCAATAACACCGGGCAATATCGTGTAAATTATGCTAAGCAACCAGTGCAGCTGGGACAAGGTCGCTTCCTTTATTGAAATGGTTTCCGTCATAAGAAGAAAGAGGGAGACTTATATGATTTAAGAGAGCAAGGCTGCGATCTACGAATTGCGTAAAATAGAGAAGTAAGAAGGTGTTCGAGAAGAATAGAAAACGATATCAGATTAAATGAATAGATAATTGTTATATACAGTAAGTTGAGATAGGTGTTTTGCTATTAAGTTTATTAGCTTTCCATTTGCGCTGAAGAAGAGTCAACGTGACTCGAAACATGTCCACATTGTATTCTAAGTCTTCTGAATGTGTAATAGTATTGGCTAGGCGGTTTAAATACAAACTTTAATATCTGAATATATGAGAGTCAATACGGGACTCAATTAGTAAACCAACATGATTAGTAAAATGTCGAGAGACAAATACTAAAAACACATTTGGATCACCGACTCAACCCTTCAACTAGTAAGGGAGAGACACGCCTCCGAAGATCAGCTGTTAATTTTCAAAAGGAATGAAAATAATGTCAGATCACTATAGAAAGATTAAAGTACATGTACACTACAAATAAACATTGTAGAGATTCAGGTCCACACGTTAACAAGCCTGTATGACGGATTGCTATGGTGACCGATATAATGCAAAGCTCCCTTCAAGTCACCATATTTAAAGCATGGCGACATGTGACCACGACGCCTCTGAATTGAAACACAACGAATTACAAGAAGTTAGAAAAGAGCATGCTCCAAAAGTCTATGAAAATATTACAATGTTGATGCTAGACAAAAACGAGGAGAGTGAGTAACAAACATAATTAATCATATCCACCGTATATCTAATCTTATCATATTAAAATAATTGGGAAGCAATTTCACCTTTCATTAAAACTGAAATATTTTGACAAGTATTTGTGCTACGGCAACATCTGTGTGCTTAGAAAGATGCACGTCACACATTACCCATTGAGCCCCGACCTACATGATTATGTCATCTGTGTATTAAGATGATTGCGAATATTTATTTCCAAAAGGTCACATTTCACCTTCTACTAAAAGTGAAATATATTGACAATTAATAGGGGGAGCATAACGCTTGTTGGCTTCATACATTATGGGCGCTACGCATTATCAAGTGCGCCCCAACTTAGTTGATGTGCACATCTATGTATTTAAATTTTGAAGATTATTCCTCCCTTCACGGCCATTCTCCTAGGCAGGCCGAGAAATTAAAGTTTGCGAAGATCCACTTTTAGCCACCAGGTGGTCCACAACGCACCTGTGGTGCGATTGATAACTATTATCTGATTCCAGCCAAATATTGGTAAACATGCCTAATTTTGAAGCAAATTTGTCACGACAAGCAGCGACAAAAGTTCTTGGTACTAAAATTCCACCTCAGATTGCAACATCAAACAGCGACGTTATAATAGCAGAGATGCTACCATCTGCTTTAAGCTCGTTGAACTGCTTGAATTTACAGTTCACAACTTCGTGCCAAGAACGTAATATGTTGTTACAAAATTAGTTGTTACAAAATTAGGGAGAAAGAAGTAAGGAAAGTCTAACTTACTTAAGAAAAACCCTAAGAACGTATAATCTTAATAGCAGCACAGTTATTACAGACATATTTAGAACGCAATTATCAATGGCAAATGCTTGACGACATTAGGTACCATATCAGAAGCTTATGCATGCAATGAAGACACATTTAATAGGAATATCTTCAACTTGTGATGGTGATCTAGCGGCTACCGTGCATGCCATGTATTTATATCACGAATTTTCAGTGGTTCGAATCCCAACTCAGTAGCACTTTTTGCCCGCCAATTTGTGTTTAATTCTTACGATTGGTGTTTCATTACATGCTATATAATCTATATGGTATATAGCAACATTTACACATCATAATAATGAGAATAAAAAATCGTATGTACTTCCCAAACACGTACAGAACTGAAATTTGGTATGTTGGTAGAACGTTATTAGCAACAAAACGAATAAATGTGAAATGTCACAAGTATGCATTTGGGGATATATTAAAGAGGTTAAAAATTACGAAAGAAATTCAAAATCTACATATTACTACCTGCGACCCTGATGTTCAATATATACAAGCATTTTGAGGCTCTGGTTAACAATCAGTTTACAAAACGGAGCTATTGTAATCGGTAGAGAAGTTAGAGCAAATTTCAAAACGACGGCCAAATTCTCGATTGTCAATACGTAGGTTATATGGGTCAAGGCCTAAGATGTAGAAAATAGCACGTTCTATCTTTTATATCGCCTGGTATTTCATCATACGACGAAGGATACGGGAGATATTTAAGATTTTAGATTTTTGCCAGTAATTTTCCTAAGTTATCGAAATTGTGCCAATAGAATTTTCAGTTTTGCTCATTTTAAAAATACATTTATTTAATTAGTTAGGTCTTGTTAGGTCCGAAACCAGTAAGTTATATTTAGTGTAACTTTATGGTCTTTTCCCCGCGTATTGTATAGGAGAGTTTGGAATCATATGTCTATTGAAGTAGAATTATGCTTGACAGGTTTTTTTCAACCTGCTTGAACTGTCTTTATTTATGTTTCACGAATATACTGTTTAATATTTTCAAGAGGTGGCTCATTGTTGTTTATTTGCATTTCACTGATGAATGTGTCTAACTCTACTGGCTTACTTTCGAATTGGTTAAAGGCCGAGACATTGAAATCCGGCTGTTTCTAATTTATTGTAAGTCTTCCTTTAGATTCGAGGTATCGTATTCTATTGCAGTACTATAGTTCGAAGTCACTGTGTTCTACCGCCATTCTTGCAAAACAAGTGAAGCAATCTCTAAGGTGCAGTGAATCTTGCCATGGTTTATTTCGTTTCCTTAAGAAACGGCATAAGTAACAAATCTTTATTTTGAGTGATGAGATGACGATTTATGTAGTTTCCTTACTGTACCTGACTGCGGATATCTCATTGGCTGTCAGATTTGATGTATTTTATGAATAATTTTATTTAGTTTCAATTGTCATATGGGAAGGTAAAATCCCGGGGAACATTTTGGAGGGTTGCATATAAGAAAACGTATGAACACTTACATTTAGGGAAGCTAGATATACAGAGGGTACCAGGTGTCGTGAAAATGTCTCATTCTGTTATATAGTTCCTTCTGACTTGAGGTACTCTTCTACCACCTAAAAATTGAACGGGAGAAAATACAGGGTCTTCATATTTGCTTGGCAAGGACATTCTCGCTCACGTGCTCCGCCAGTGACTGCTCAGTTGCCGGCTACCGCGCACGCATATTTACGGCAGAGTCATCATCATCATCATTTCCCCTTATCCAGCTCCTGCCAGGTCGGGGTATTTATGGCACTTCTCCACTTTCCTCTTTCATTCCACCATTCTTCTTCCACGATCTTGTCCCAGTCCAGATTTCTTTTTCTTATGCTGTTCTTCACTGAATCAATCCACCTTGTTCTAGGTCTTCCTCAAGCTCTCTTACCCTTGCACTTTGCCTCCAGCATCTGTCTTGGTATTCTATTTTCCTCCATCCTCTTTACATGTCCAAACCACCTTAGTTTATTCTTCTCAATTCTCTCATTTAGTTTTCTCATCCCAACTTCCTTCCAAACATCTTCATTCCTCACTCTGTCTTTCCTTGTCTTTCCTATCATACTTCTTAGGAATTTCATTTCACTGGCTTGGATTCTACTCTCTTGCCTGCTTGTCAGGGTCCAAGTCTCAGCTGCATAAGTTAATATGGGAACATAGTACACTTTATACATTACCTCCTTGCTTTTCCTTGGTATTTCCTTATCCCAAACAAGTTTTCTTACACTTGGATAGAATGCATTGCTCTGCTGTACCCTCCTGCCAATCTCCATGTCCAACCTACCAGTTTGCATCAATTCACTTCCTAGGTATTTGAACGTGTCCACAATTTCCAAACTCTGACTTCCAATTTTTATAGTGCCCTTTCCTTTTCTTTCCCCTCTTGTCATCACCATGGTCTTGCTTTTCTCTATACTGATTTTCAGGCCGTACTTCTGAATATTTTCGTTCAGTGCATCTAGTTGGTTTTGCACTTCTTCGGTGTTCCTTCGCCAGACCACAATATCATCTGCAAATAACAGTAACTTCATTTCTTTATGTCCATATGCTTCCTTTGTTTCCTTTACAATTTCATCCATCACCATTATGAACAAGAGAGGTGACAGCACACTCCCCTGTCTTAGTCCAGTCTTGTTCCTAAACCAATCTGTCTTTCCAACTGGGGTCAATACCCTGCGAACACAGTTGTTGTACATTGCTTGCACCATTTCCAACATTTCTCTTCTCAGTCTCTACTTAACCATGGTTTCCCATACCTTCTCTCTGGGGAGACAATCATATGACTTTTCTAGATCTATAAAGTCATGATCAAATCCTCTCCATATTCCCAGTTTTTTTCCATCACCTGCCTCAAGCTTAAGATTGGGTCCACTGTGGATCTTCCTCGCCTGAAGCCATACTGTTCCTCTTGCAACTCTCCTTCCACCTTTCTTCTCATTCTTCTTTCTAATATCATTTCCAGTATTTTTACTGTGATATGAGGGTGATCCCTCTATAGTTATCACACACCTTCTTGTCCCCCTTCTTAAACACTGGTATTATTAGCCCTTTCACCCAGTCTTCTGGTACACATTTCCGTTTCCACAGACACTTGAGCAGTCGATACAACCATTGCATACCAACAGGTCCAGCAGCCTTTATCATTTCTACACTGATTTCATCCACCCCTGTTGCTTTTCCCATCTTCATTTTCTGTACTGCCAATTCCACCTCCAGCATTGTTATATCATCTTCTGTTATAGAGTCGTCAGGTTGTGTCACTTCCATCTCACCAGTACAATTTCTCACATTCAATAGCTTATCGAAATACTCCTTCCATCGTCCCTTTATCTCTTCTGGGCGTATTAACAACTCTCCATCTTCCTTTTTCACTAGCTTTGTAGTAACTCTTTCTTTCCTCTTACTTATTAGAAGCCCATACAGCATCCTTTTACTGCAACTTACATCTGTTTCCATTCTTCGTGTAAATTCTTCCCAACTTTTCTTCTTTTCTTCTCCTACCACTTTCTTACACCTCCGTTTGCTGTCGTGATACTTCCTTTTGCTTTCTTCTGTTTGATCTCGGTTCCATTCTTTCCATGCAGACTTCTTTTCTTTCACTGCTTCCCTCACTTCCTCATTCCACCACGGTGTCTCCTTCTCTTTCACTCTTGTTGACGTCCTGCCACAAGCACTCTCTGCTGCACCAACAAATGCCTTTTTAAAGTGGGACCATTCCTCTTCTATGTTTTCCACTTCAGTAACTGGGATTTGTTGCTTCAATCTCTCCTGAAAATCTTCCTGTACAGTTTTGTCTTTCACTTTCCATACTTTTATTTTACTTTCTCTGATCTCCTTTAGGGTTTCCAATTGTTGCCATATAAATTTTGCCACCACAGCTCTATGTTCCCCATCAAATGCTTCTCCTGATAAAGCTGTCACATCTATCAGCTTTCTGCGATTAGTCCTTTCCACCAGAAAGTAGTCAATTACTGATTTTGTTGTTCTATCGCCCCAACCATATCTCGTAATTTTCCTGCTGTTTTTCTTCCGAAACCATGAATTACCCACTGTCAGTCCATTCCTTTCACAAAAGTTTACAAGTTCCTCTCCTTCCCGGTTCTTTTTCCCATATCCATATGGTCCAATGACTTCTTCCTTTCCTTGTATCTCGTTTCCGACTTGTGCATTCATATCTCCCATGATCACCACTTCTACATCTGAAATTACTCTTTCTACATCCTCCAGGAATACTTCAATATCTTCTTCTCTGTTTCCAGTCTGTGGTGCATACACTTGTATGAAGTCCATCACGTCATTTTTCATCTTCATTCTATTTTTCATTATTCTGTCACTCACACACTCGACCACTTCAACATTCTTCTCCAGTTGTTTCGAGGTTATCAGTCCCACGCCATTTTTTGCCTCTTGGCCACCACTCCAGTATAATGTATATCCTTTCCTCAAATTCTTCCTTCCTTTACCTTTCCATTTCACTTCACTTAGCCCCATCAATCCAACATTCTCCCTCTCCATGAAGTCTACCACCTCCTCCACCTTGCCTGTCAGGGTCATGACATTCATGATTCCCACTTTCATTTCTCACAGTTCCCCCAGTACCAAAAGAACTGCGCGTCGCCTGCAGGGTACACCCTAACCTTCTCCGAATCATTTGAAGTGCCATTTCCTTTTTAGGCTATTAATACGATGGGGTCGTCACTCTCAAAGGCATTTTATGAAGCTACTGCCAGCTATTATACAGGCCGCCCCTAACACGGGAAACAGACGCCCTTGCAGCCGCCCCTAACCTGGGAAACAGACGCTGCCGATTGATGCTGTACTCATACTATTCCCTGAGTACTGGGTTGCCTCTTCCGCAATCTCCACCGTTCCGAAGTCCATCTTCTCCGCTGCAGATTCCGTTGAGGTCTTCGCACGTAACCCTGTGCACGGGGCCTATGTTATACCCCATAGGACTGGGTCCTCACCAGAACGTAGCCGGTACTGTAGTTCCATGGTATATTACAGTACCGTTGCTCACCCCCGCGACGTGGACGCGCCTGGCAAGAATTATCCATGTAGCCAATTATAATTGCCTCATGGACCGGGTTAAGGAGCTGTCTAAATCCAGCCTCCAAGGCAGAGTACCGTGCTTAAAATCACTATCACACATTTTTACTCACCGTGTTTACAGTAGATGCTGAAAATGTTCCCCATCCGCTGACAGACATAATCGGCTTCTCTTTATGAAGTTTCCAGTTACTCCGGTAAATTTAGCATCAGTAAGGAAATAACGACCTTTACCTCTATTTTTATTGTTTACTGAACCTGTACGTTTGAATCTGTTAGCCTGTTGTTTTATTGTGATTGTGTGTAGTGCTGTAATGCCTTATGTGAAATATTCGTTACGTGAATGTGTATATCTGCACAATATGTACATAAAGTGCAGGAAATCGTGCTTTAGAACAAGACAAAAGTTTCGAGTGAAATTTCCACGAAGACCCATTCCTATAAATCGGACAATAGAACAACTGGCTAAGAGATTCAAATGTACAGGTTCAGTAAACAATAAAAATAGAGGTAAAGGTCGTTATTTCCTCACTGAAGCTAAATTAACCGTAGTAACCGGAAACTTCATAAAGAGATGCCGATTATGTCTGGCAGCGGAAGAGGAACATTTTCAGCTCCTACTGTACACATGATGAGTAAAAATGCATGATACTGATTTAAAGCACTGTACTCTGCCGTAAATACGCACGCGCTGTCGTCGGCAACTGAGCCGTCACGGCAGAGTGCATGAGCGTGAATGTTCTCACCAAGCAAATATAAAGACCCTGTAGAAGGAGAAGGAACAAGAATTGATTTTATGTTAATCCAGCTTTGTAAATATCTGTTATGTTGTAAACTAATACCAGTGTTCGTGTACGACTGTCAGTTCTACGAAATTCATAGTTTGAGGGAATTGTTGACAGGTTATTTTCTGATGTTCTGAATGGCCAAGTTTCGCCATTTTGGAACCCGTAAGCCTCACCACAGAATATATAAACGGTTTAACTAGGGAAACTCCCTGAAACATAACTCCCCGTCCATATAAGGTGGACAGTATGTTAAGTGACCTGCTTTACTTAGAATAACTCCCCATAGCGATATGTCCTGTCGTACGTTACGGGGCATGCTCAACAACACTCCTCCTCGATATATGGATGGCATTACGCTAGAATCAACTATCAACACTACGCCCTAAACTGAGCAACAATTTAAAAGTCGACAAAGTAAGGTTGTTTAAGGATACTCCCTCAAAAACCAATAGAAACGTAAATTTGGTTAAAGTTTCATATATTATACTCTTATTCTTTTCGATAATTGTATTAGACTATACCGTATTTAAAGCACATGTTTCATATATTGCTTGTACAAGAATAAAGAGTAATGCTGTACGTCAAGCATATTTATCAGTGATAACTGTATTGAGCAATACTGTGATATTTGACTTGAAGCAAATTTATCAATGTCATGGTTGTATTAAACTGTATTATATTACTGTATATAAAGAACAAGTATATTGCGGTGGTCGCATTTGACTATGCTGTAATGCATTATTCAAAGCGCAAGTATCAAGTGATAACATACTATTCTTTATTTAAAGCACATGATTCAAGGTATGGTTGTATTAGGCTATATTGTTCTTCTCTACAGGACTTGTCTACTAAATGTATACTACGCACTCTCCATAACCTGATGACCCAAAGTGTACTTCATTAAAAGTTATGCATACTTATTCTATACTCTTATACAAAATCTCTCCACTCAATGTGTACTTCTCAACAAATACTGCAGGCCAATAAGTCTGGTCTACTCAATGTGTACTTCTTAATGTCCTGCCTACCCAATATGTAATTTTCTACACGGACAAGGTAACCAATTACCACTACTGTGAATCACGGACAACCCTCGGTTATGAAAGCTCATGGTGCATACTATACCCTGTCACATCAATACAAGCTATGAACAATTAACATTAAAACAACCAGTATCATTATGTGGTATTCTGCTGATACCTGCAAAATAAAATTAATAACATTCCCAGGGTTTATGGTGACTTGCAGTAGGTCGTAATTTGGAATTTACTTGCTGCTACTTTGGGTGAGGAGTAAGCTTTTTACGCTTTTATTTTGGGTTACAAAAATAACCATATTGGGCTAAGGACACAGTGGGGAGGATTGAATTAATGTATGTTCCTTACAAAACTCATTCTTATTGTTATCACTGTGGCTTGTGTATTTCCTCCAAGCATATTTCGACAAGACAGAAATAGCTCCCATTAACAGATTGAAAACGTTTCCTAAATACTTCCAGACATTGAAAACACTGAATGAGACTGGATAATTTGTGGGCTGCTAAATAGAAAGTTAATATCAATATCTACTTCAATGATCAGACGCAAACAATAAGAGACACATCTAACGTTGCACACAAATCTTATTCAAATCCATTACTTAAGAGTTATGCACACGTTAAGTGAAAGATTATGTTATTCGTATGTTGAGTACTTACTCATTTAAGTGATTTTCACATCCAACACTTTCTCGGTCCTGGACTTCTTCTTTCACCTCCTGCAAATAAGATGGAATAATTTATTAATGTGCTTGTTGGAGGATTCGGACGGTACGAAATTGCCCTCTTCAGCTCGTTCCATGCATGTTCAATACAGATCACGTCCTCAGAATAGGCAGCCCACTCCATTCCCTGTATGCCATGCATCTGTAAGAAATGACTGACCACTCTAGCTCAATCGTCACGAGCATTATCGTCCACTAGGGCAAAGGCCTCACCCATTGTGGTAGCGAATCCTGTAACGACAGGTTCAAAGATATTGTCTTTGTACACCAGACCAGTAATGTTACCGTGGATAGGAATTAGAGGCGTAAGTCGACCAAACATGATTCCACCCCAAAACATGACAGGACCCCCTTGCTGTTGGTGGCTTCCTGGATGATGGACCAGTGAAATCTCTCACCAACTTGCCGCCACACTCGAATGCTCCTACTGTATGGCTGCAAACAAATGGAGAAATCATCCGTAAAGACAGTACGCTTCCAATCTTCTTGCTGCCATGTCCGATGAGTTGTTGCCCACCTTACACGAGCGGCCTTATGCTGTATCTTCAGGATTTGGCACAAGAAACCTTAACATCAGTTCTGTTTCATGCAGCCAAATGCCCACTGTCTGACCGGACACATTTACTCCAGTGTCCCTTCGTAGATCCTTGCGGAAGGACTTGGCAGTACCGAGGGGCCTATGACGTACTGAAAGCAACAGATACCGATCCTCCCTACGAGTGGTTTTACAGGGGCGTCCAATTTTAGGTCGATCAGGAAATTTTTAAGACTCCCCGAACTTTTTCCACGCCCTCGAAGCGTCACTTTAACTCACTTCAACACTTGTCAGAATCCCTCCTGAAGCAATATCACAGTCCAAATGCGATCTGACGAACGAATGCAAACTCTTGCCATGTTTATTGTTTACAGTAGGCCACAGTACTTCAGTCTTTCTCGTGCGCTCAAAAACTAACTGTACATATTGTAATGTTAAACGGACGGACATAAGACGTGCCCCCTATCGGACAAATAATGAATGATTCGCACAGTGTACAGACATTGTGTGGCTGTTAACATGACGTAGAGTTCGTACCCATGAGTAATCGTCATATGCAGAACTATTCTTGATAATTGTAGAAAGAACATACACGACATAGAATAATGGAAGTGTGCTTCATGTAAGATTTTAATGTTTAAAAAATTTATAATAAGTCGAATAAAAGTCTCTGGAGAGAGTCTATTGTAGAGTAAGTAACATCTATACGGATTATACAGAATCTAGTGTAAGGGTGCACATAGTTTGCAATGGAGATACAGAGACAAGAGTTGCTAATAGAAGGGTCGATTATTATCTACAAACAGAGACTAACTCACATCTTGGAAGTTTCTGCCTTAAAACAGAGCAAGGGCTGATAACATCAAAAGGCCAAATACCTGTTATAGCAATGCTCAGGATTGGGAAGGAGATGACCACTGTCATAAATCAAAATGATCCAAGCAATTGTCTGTACTTCTAGTGAAGAGCACAAAAGACCACTACTGAGTGTAATCAAACCCATCTCCTCCCTGTGGCATTCATGAGTGGATCTCTGACCAGAATACAGGTATCCTATATCAATTGTTATACCTAGAGTTCAAGTCCAAAGTGGACAACTAATACAATGTGATTGTGACAAACATATGTTAGCATCACATAATACACTTTTGCCAATGATAATTAAGATGCATCCCCCAGCAGCTCAGTGATCAGTGCAGCATTGCATAAAGCTGGCGGTCGCAATTGCAAGCATGCTATAGGGCTGATAATTTCTTCACCATCCTTCCATCAAAATTGATTGTGCTTGCTATAAAAATAAAATAAAAAAACCGCCAAACCATTTCGTCTTTATCAACACAATATTGTGAAAATACAACATTTTATACCGATATGCTATATGTAATAAGGAGATGTCTTGTAAAGAGGCAGAATGTTACTTACCTCTTTCAGATCTGAAGATGGTGTTTCTGTTTCGCGGAATGGAACGATCTCCGGAATAGCAGATTCCTCAATCTTAATATCCGTGTGAAGGTCTGCATCTTCCTGCAAAGAAATGACATGTTTCACAAATATGATCCATTGCGTAGTTGGAATCATATCCTACAGATGCAAGTTAACTCGTACTATAGGGATCAAGGAATAAAGAAACATACTGAAGGTAATTCAACCTTGGATTCATATATTTCTTACGTCAATTGTGACAAGGCAAGAAACCTTACTGTGCAGTTTTTGTGGAGGTTATACCAGAAAGCATTTCATTTCGTATACACTCGCAAAACTTAGCCCTAGCATATTGTAACTAGCACTGAGTGTGTGTGTGTCGATTTCGCAGCGTGGATGTATAGGTAGTTACTAACAGTTAACATATAACGATAATAAGGACAAGCAACGTTGATCCATTTCGTGTTAAGAAATCTCATACCAAGCGTTGTTCGTTTCACTCATTTAAGACAAGTTTAAAGCAATGTTGAACTCAAGGATACTGAAGGTACGAAGCAACTTACATGAAACGATAAATATATCGTGGATTATTCTAAGTACAGTGGCAGTTGATTGAAATTTCATTTCACACAACTGCACTTTACGGTGGAGGACAGGAGGAAAGAAATGGAGTAGGAATGATTATAAGAAAGGATGTCCTAGAGTATGTGGAGGAGGTGAAGAAGATAAGTGACAGGATGAACATAGGAAGAATACAGTTCCAGACAGGGACAAAGATCTGTTTGAAGTATATGCTCCACAAACGGGGAATAAAGAAGAGAACTTAGAAGAACTCCTAGAAGATGTGGAATAGTATATAGAGGATAAGGAAATGATGGTATTGGGAGATTTGAATGCACAAGTGGGAAGAGACAGACAAGGAAGAGGGGAGATTTTGGGACCATATGGTTATGGCAGTAAGAATCAAGAAGGGGATTTCTTAATGGACTTTTGTGAGCGGAACCAATTAATTATAGGGAATACGTGGTTCAGAAAGAAAAATAGTCAGAAGCTAACGAGGTATGGATGAGGAGATAGAAGAACGCAAACTCTGATAGACTATGTATTAGTCGAAAAAGGACATCGGAAAGAGCTAATGGATGTCACAACCATGCCAGAGGAAGCATTTGGTGGAGACCATAGGACAGTGGTAGCAAAACTAAAAGTAGGAAAGGTCATGCGATTAAAAGAAAAAAGGGAAAGAAAGATTAAGGTCTGGAGACTCAAGGAAAAGGAGGTTGCAGAAGAGTTTAAGAAAGAATTGCAAGAACAGATACCAAAGAGGGATATTACCCATGTGGAAAAAGAACAGGAAAAGTTTAAGAGTGCATTTGTAAACACTGCAGAGAAAACATGTGATTGAACATCAGGAAAGGTATGGGAAAAGGCTACAAAATGGTGGAATGATAGAGTGAAAGAAAAGGTAAGAGAGAAGAACAAAACTTGGAAGGAACGGAAAACAAAAAAAAAGACTGAAGAAAGTAGAGCAAAATATATAGAAGCAAACAGAGATTGCAAGAAAATAATTGCAGAGGAAAAGAAGAAAAGCTGGGAAGAATTCACCCACGAAATAAGGGAGGATTTAAATTGTGGAAAAAGTTTGCTATTTGGAATTTTAAAAAGTAGAAGTAATGAAAAGGTGAACACTGGGTTCGTGAAAAACAAAGAAGGTGAAATGTTGACAAAACCAGAAGAGATAACGGATAGATGCAAAGAATATTTCAGCGAGCTGTTGAAGGTGAGACGTCAGGCATACGGAGAAGTTACGCAAACAGCCAAAACGGTGGAGGAAAAAATAGAGGATGAACCACACATTACTATGTCAGAAGTGGAAAGGGAAGTTAGGAAGATGAAGATGGGGAAAGCTTTGGGAATCGGCGAAGTGGCAATAGAAATGATCAAGGCGGCATGACCAGTGGGACTGCAGTGGACATACAGACTTCTCAGGAGTGTGTGGAGAGAGAAGAATGTTCCTGAAGACTGGAAAAAGGGAATAATATTGCCAATATTCAAGAAAGGAGACAGGAAGGTGTGTGGTAACTACCGAGGAATCACCATCATCTCGCATGTTGCCAAAGAAATGGAAAGAATCCTAGAAAAAAGAATTAGAGTAAAGGTAGAAAGCCAAAGAGAGGAGGAGCAGTTTGGATTTATAGGAGGCAGGTCAACAGTGGAACCCATTTTCATTCTGAGACAGAACATTGAAAAGAATTGGGAATATGGGAAGGATATGGTAATGACTTTTATTGATCTAGAAAAGGCCTATGATAACATCCCTAGAACAAATGTTTGGGAAAGCTTAACAAATAGGGGGATAGGCAAGGAACTGAGAGACATGATACATGGAATGTGCATGGATTGCTACAGTGGTGTGAAGACTACAGTTGGGTCATCGGAATGGTATAAAATTGACACTGGACTAAAGCAAGGAAGTGTGTTGTCACCCTTATCGTTCTTAATGGTGATGGATGACATCATGAAGGCAGCAATGAAAGACTAATGTAGGGCAAAGATGAAGGTAATGTTGTTAGCAGACGATGTTAGATCTGGGGCGAGGATGAGATGAAGGTACAAGAACAGTTAGCCGTAATAAATGAAAAGATTGAACAATGGGCATTGAAGATAAATGTGGAGAAGAGTAAAACAGTGGTGATGAGTAGAGGTAAAAAAAGAAGGAAAAGGAGTAATCAAAATCGGAGACAAGGAATTGGAAGTGGTGAAACACTTCAAATACTTGGGAAGTGAACTTACTGAAGATGGAAGACTAGATTTGGAAATTACCAGAAGAATACAACTCGGGAGTGCTTTCTACGAACAGGTACGGGGACTAGTATAGAACAATTAAGGCTAATGAAGTTATGTACAAAGCATATTATGTTCTTATAATGACATATGCAGAAGAAACTTGGACAATGACTAAGAGGGATGAGAGCAGAGAACAGGCACCTGAGATGAGATTCCTGAGATGTATCGTCCAGAAAACGAGGAGAGACAGAGTGAGAAATGAAGATATACGGAAATAACTGGGAGTACAGAAACTAAAAGACAAACCGGATCAAAACAGATTGAGATGGTTTGGACATGTCAAACGGATGAATGAAGTAAGTCTACCAAGACGAGCACTGGAACGATGGATGACAGGGAAGAGAGGACGAGGAAGACCAAGAATGCGTTGGATAGACTCTGTAAAGTATAGCATTAGAAAACGGAACCTGGATTGGAACACCGTGTCGGAACAGGAATGGTGGAACGACAGAACAACGTGGAGAGAAACCATATTTTCCCCCACCCAGTGTCAGCTGGAAAAGGGGAAATGAAGATGATGATGATGATGATGACTACTGCACTTGAAATACATCATTCATGACTCACTGATGTTATTAGGAAGACCATTTTATAGACAAAGGTTGGAGAGCTTTTCTGAACAAAATTGACGACCGTGGTCTGCTAAAGGCTGAGAGACACCACCATAGACCATATCTGTGATGTATTCGACGGTGACTTCCAGCAGTCAAAAACGACCCACATCCCTCTTTCTCCTCCCATCAACGCTCTGAGAAAAAACGAGAAGCTCTCACAATCAAATTAACAGTATGCGTGCAACATTGGAGGCAGGACAAACAATGTATTGACAGCCACAGCTAACATCGTAGGGTGCCATCAAAGGTGGACCAACAATATATTGACAGCCACAGCTAACAGCGTAGAGTGCCATCAAAGGTGGACCAACAATATATAGACAGCCACAGCTAACAGCGCAGGGTGTCATCAAAGGTGGACCAACAATATATAGACAGTCGCAGCTAACAGCGTAGGGTGCCATCAAAGGTGGACCAACAATATTTAGAGAGCCACAGCTAACAGCGCAGGGTGTCATCAAAGGTGGACCAACAATATATAGACAGTCACAGCTAACAGCGTAGGGTGCCATCAAAGGTGGACCAACAATATATAGACAGTCACAGCTAACAGCGCAGGGGGTCATCAAAGGTGGACCAAAAATATATAGACAGTCACAGCTAACAACGTAGGGTGTCATCAAAGGTGGACCAACAATATATTGACAGCCACAGCTAACAGCGTAGGGCGTCATCAAGGGTGGAACAACAATATATAGACAGTTACAGCTAACAGCGCAGGGTGTCATCAAAGGTGGACCAACAATATATTGATGAACCACAGATAACAACGTAGGGTGCCATCAAAGGTGGACAAACAATATATTGACAGCCAAAGCCACCAGCGTAGTGTGTAATCAAAGGTGGACCAACAATATATTGACAGCCACAGCTAGCAACGTAGGGTGACATCAAAGGTGGACCAACAATATATTGATGAACCACAGCTAACAACGTAGGGTGCCATCAAAGGTGGACCAACACTATATTGACAGCCAAAGCCACCAGAGTAGTGTGTCATCAAAGGTGGAACAAAAATATATTGACAGCCACAGCTAGCAACGTAGGGTGACATCAAAGGTGGACCAACAATATATTGATGAACCACAGCTAACAACGTAGGGTACCATCAAAGGTGTACCAACATTATATTGACAGCCAAAGACACCAGCGTAGTGTGTCATCAAAGGTGGAACAACAATATATTGACAGCCACAGCTAGCAACGTAGGGTGACATCAAAGGTGGACCAACAATATATTGGCAGCCAAAGCCACCAGCGTAGTGTGTCATCAAAGGTGGACCAACAATATATAGACAGTCACAGTTAACAACGTAGGGTGTCATCAAAGGTGGACCAACAATATATTGACAGCCACAGCTAACAACGTAGGGTGCCATCAAAGGTGGACCAACAATATATTGACAGCCACAGCTAACAGCGTAGGGCGTCATCAAGGGTGGAACAAAAATATATAGACAGTCACAGCTAACAGCGCAGGGGGTCATCAAGGATGGACCAACAATATTTTCACGAACACCTAACAGCGCAGGGGGTCATCAAGGATGGACAAACAATATTTTGCAACACCTAACAGCACAGGGGGTCATCAAGGTGAAAAGTGAACAAAGACTACATTAGCAGTGAAGGCTGTCATCAGAGGTGAGTCAATACCATATTGTCGGCCATGTGTAGCACTGGGTGTCGTTCCAAGCCTCACCTTGATTTTCACGTGAGAGTTCGATTAATTCTGATCTCATAATGTAGATTTCCAATTGAAACCCGATGAGCTCCAGAACACACACGTCTCGCGGGCTAGATTATATTTTGGCAAGGAATATCCTTTTCATACAGAAGAATCCTCAGGAACCCCTACCTCAATATATAGACAGTCAGGGATTAGTATAGATCGCGAGTCCCGGCGGCACCAAATTCCCCTAAAACAAAATGGCGGCGTCCGTGACATCATCAATGACGTCACGAAATATTCCTCTAGCAAGCTTACGGGAAAAGCCTGAGGAATAGGGTGTTTTGGGTGGGGAACAACAAAAAACGTGAAAATCGGGATGGGTATCGCGATCTTTACTTGAGCCCCCCGCTCAAGTAAAGATCGCGATACCCATCAAAAATTTGCCATTTCACCTCCTTTTCAAACAATCGCGATACACTGAAAAATACCCACATATCAAAGCATTTTTTATAAAAGCCGGTATCGCGATCTTTACTTGAGCTCCCCTGCTCAAGTACAGACCGCGATACCCAGCACAAATTTGCTATTTCTCCTCATTTTCAAGCAATCGCGCTACGCAGAAAGAAATTAAGATCGCGGTACCCATCACAAATTTGCCATTTCGGCACATTTTCAAGCAATAACGCTACGCAGAGAAAAATAAAGATCGCGATACCCATCACAAATTCGCCATTTCTGCACATTTTCAAGCAACCGCGCTACGCAGTGAAAAATAAACATCGCGATACCCATCACAAATTTGCCATTTCAGCTCTTTTTCAAGCAATCGCGCTACGCAGTGAAAAATAAAGATTGCGATACCGATGACCAATTTGCCATTTCTGTACATTTTCAAGCAACCGCGCTACGCAGAGAAAAATAAAGACAGCGATACCCATCACAAATTTGCTATTTCTCCTCATTTTCAAGCAATCGCGCTACGCAGAAAGAAATTAAGATCGCGATACCCATCACAAATTTGCCCTTTCGGCACATTTTCAAGCAATAACGCTACGCAGAGAAAAATAAAGACCGCGATACCCATCACAAATTTGCTATTTCTCCTCATTTTCAAGCAATCGCGCTACGCAGAATGAAATTAAGATCGCGATACCCATCACAAATTTGCCATTCCGGCACATTTTCAAGCAATAACGCTACGCAGAGAAAAATAAAGACCGCGATACCAATCACAAATTTGCTATTTCTCCTCATTTTCAAGCAATCGCGCTACGCAGAGAAAAATAAAGATCGCGATACCCATCACAAATTTGCTATTTCTCCTCATTTTCAAGCAACCGCGCTACGCAGAAAAAAATTAAGATCGCGATACCAATCACAAATTCGCCATTTCTGCACATTTTCAAGCAACCGCGCTACGCAGTGAAAAATAAACATCGCGATACCCATCACAAAATTCGCCATTTCAGCTCTTTTTCGAGAGAGAGAGAGGGAGAGAGACACACACACACACACACTTCATTGCTGAAATGGCAAATTTGTGATGGGTATCGCGATCTTTTTTTATTCTGCGTTAGGCGATTGCTTGAAAATTAGCAGAAATGGCAAATTTGTCATGGGTATCGCAATCTTTACTTTTTCTGCGTAGGCGAAAATTTTCCATTTCACCTCATTTTCAAACAATCGCGATACACAGCAAAACATCCATGGGATGTTGATCCTTCAACTACCAGAAGCACTCTAATAAGCATATGAAGAAATACAACACTTACCCCATTCGACACCGGAGTCCAACAGCAACTTCATTAGGTGTAATTTACATGCACAGACACTGCCTTCTTACATACACACTACCAACCATCAAAAATACCACAATCACTATAAATATGCCATCCACATCATACCATATGAAAATCCACAGCCTACTTCCAGTCTCCGACCGGGTCAGGAATGGAATGAATGAAGCCCCCATCTAGCGGCGAGGATATGAACTGTGCCGGCTGCCGAGGCCTGACGCACTCCTCTGGCACATCATACCATATCTAAATCTTATTTTAATTTATTTTCGCAACGCATAAGTATCGCAACCGAGCATTTCAAAATCTCCCCGACGACTAAAATCCAAAATGGCGCTGACCAATCACAGCGCACATCAGCTGGCCAATCACAATTCAAGGCAATGAATGTCTCCTGACCAATCAGGTCAAGTATCATCGGCAACAAATGAGCGTCAACACAAATACGTCATAGGTGACGTCATGGAGGTCACTAACATGCCACTAAACCCCGGGACTCGCGATATATACTACAACCGACAGTCGTAGGAAGCGTAGGAAGTCTTCAAAGGTGGACCAACAACATATTGACGAACAGCTAACAGCGCAGGGGGTCATCAAGGATGGACCAACAATAAACTGTACGAACAATTTAAACGGTATACTAGAGAAAACTATCTTCGAAATATGTCGGGTTTAGGTTGAGTGAACCTGCATTACCAATAAGTTAGTTATTATTAGCACACATGCAGTGCACTCCTCAACTACAATAGGGACCAGATTTTCGCCAGAGTCAACCTGCATTATCAATATACTGATTAGTCTAATGTGTGCACAGTCTGTGATGTAAACACCACCTACAATAGGGCCTAAGTGTTATTACAAAGAACCTGCATTAGCATTAAATTAGCTACTGGTAGCACAGCGTATACCGTAGGCTTCACCCGCAATAGAGCCCCAGAATCCAAATTTTTAAATCGTAAGAAAATAATTCACATTTTAATGAGAGAGGAAATATATAACCTATGATCACCTGTATGTGTTGTTCGAATTTGACTGCCTTGCATTCGTCTCCATACAAATCACCAGACACATCCAGCAGGTTATATGTGGGTAACTGGACATTAGGCTCCTAGAAAGTAGTTTACAAGTATGATCCAATGTAACACATACAGACGGAATAACACTACCAACTTGCATGTAACAAAAATAATAAATATCCATGTTAGCCTACTATTTGGTAGCAAGTACCAAGTCAAAAACCATGCCTGTCATGCACATCACTAAGATTGCTATGATACGGGATATACGTAATAAATACAACTTACAATATTAGGGAATTCATCTGGTTCACTCTTAATGAATGTTTGTTGCTCCTCCATAATGTTCATGAAACTAGAACGTACACAAAGTTCGATTAAGAATTATGAAATGCCACACTTAGTCCGGTACTACAATACTTTATCATAAATAACACATCAAATCAGGTAATTTCAGAACCCTGAATTCAAGTTTGGCCACTCAAATCCGATTATAACCCTCCAGGTGCTCAATGAGGAGAAGAGGTTAATGCTACTACTTATTCGACCATGGCGCCCGACTTTATATGATATAAGTTAGGGTATAATATCGAGCAATATACCATTGTCTAATATTGCGATAGAATGGAGAATTACTGGTGCGAACTTGTGGAGCACTAAAATGAAGCATCCTATAATTATTGGTTTCTCTATTACCAAGTAGGCTACACACAAACCTGAGCACAATATTATGGGACAGACGGAACAAATATAATTGTCAGGCACTAAAATACATTACTAACCTCTGAACGTGAAAGTAAACTCAAGTTACTGAACAAATACTAAGATTTTGGCAGTAACAGGGTTGAGTGAGTTTCAGAAAAAAAAGATAATTCTTCGGCTTCGTGTTACAAGAAACCCACTTCGAAAGTAAACTAGCAAATCTTCCAATTTGAACCATAAATGGACGGAAGGGACAGAGGGACGTATTAGCCTACTTTCGATTTTTGCAAAAAATGCAAGTAGACTTATGAGATCAACACAGGGCGAAAAAAGTGTGTCTGTCTGTGTGTGTGTATGTGTGTGTGAGTCTGTGTGTGTGTGTACGTGTGTGTGTGTGTGAGTCTGTGTGTGTGTGTGTGAGCGTGTGTACTCTGAATGTCTGTTCCCCCCTATCAATTCGAACACGGTGAATGCGAATTGAACGAAATTTGGTACAAAGGTAGCATTAGCAAAGGACACCTCAGTGTCATGTTTTATATCGCCGCCATCTTTGCTAAAACTGAATGGCGGCCACTCAAACGTTCAAAACGTAAAATCAAATAACGACTAACCAAATCATCCGATCTCTATCAAATTTGGTAACAACATACCTTCGTATAGGATGCGTCTTGTGACCAAACTACAAGGTCGTCCGCCATACCATTTCAGGATGGCGGCCGTGCGAATTATGCAAACTTTATAATCCATATCATGGGACCCACCAGTTCCGATTATCGAGCCGAGAATCGTTTTAACTGTTCTAAAGGAAGAGGCACGTTCGAAATTAAAAGTTTATTTTGTAATACTATAGTGCAGACGTGATTTTAAAAAGCTGAGCCGATTCAGTAATAAGACAAGATGGCAGCGGATATCTTGTGCCTGACTTATATTTCACTAATTTGAGTATTGCATGCAATATAGCGTACTGATACAAAATAAATAAACGTTGTATGAAATGCTTTATATATAAATAATATACTCCAGCGATGAAATCGTTTAGTATAAATCATTATTTGCTAACAAGTTCTATGTAAGTCATTTTATATAGAACGATATTCGTTGACACAATTAGCTCAGTGGTAGAGCGTTAGCCTATCGCTCAAATGGCTATGGTTCAAACCCGATCAGAGCTAGGTTTTTTGCTTGAAATGTTATATGTTTATTGTTTTGTAATGACTCAGATGTTTTAAAATTAAGCGTTATATTGTGCATATTATGGTGTAAAATATATATTTAATTAAAACATAATTCGCCAGCAGATTTACTCGAGACATCTAGCTGCCAAAAAGGTAACTGCACGCTGACCTACTTATTAACTTCCAGATTTTATTGAAAAGTTTCTTCTTCTGGCCGCTAGAATGCACTCGCTCTGTTAGGATTATATTGTTCGATATTTCACCACTAGATGTCACGACTAGTCTACGTGGGGGCTCCATTGATTACTATACCATTGGCATTCTATGCGCATCGAATTTGAAGAATGACAAGATGATAGTACGATACATTTTTACTTTTTATTTTAAAGGGTTTGTAACAGCCTATTGTGCGTTATTTGAAAATGTTAATTGAAGTAAAGAAAAAAACGATTTCACATAGTATCTGAACTCTACCGTTGGTGCTAGTTCAGGATATTAATTAATACTTTTATTTCAGCCAAATAGCAATCGAAAATATCCACATAGTTGGTATACACACGTCTCTGTAGGGTCATGGAAAGATTTGTTAATTCAATTAGGGTTGTGAAAGTCATACGCAGCCAGACGTGTAAAGACATGCCTCAACTCAAAGTTGGATGTTGCCCGCGTCAGGCCGATTATGTAATAATAATAATAATAATAATAATAATAATAATGTTATTGGTTTTACGTCCCTTTACGTGCCAGTAAATCTACTAACACGGCTCCCTCGCATTTGTGCACCCTCAAATGCCAGCTGACTGCGCCAGGATACGAACCTGAAACATACGGTCCAGCAAGCGAGAACGTTACCGCTGAGCCACGCCGCCAGTCCGGTCGATTATGTCTCCAGATCCATAACATTCTTTAGATACTTCTTATCTTTCTTTCTTTCTTTCTTTCTTTCTTTCTTTCTTTCTTTCTTTAATGATGGTAGCAGTTTTTATCTAGGTTGTGGCGTTTGGTAGAGGTAAATCGTTTCTAAGGTCTTCAACAAAGAATAGTTCTATTATACTCTTTGATAATAACAACGAGTTATAACTATACTCATACATTTAGGAGAAAGTAGGCTATATGTTCTTTACTGAACATCTTGTTTTGGTAATGTATACTTTATCGTATGATCTGGATATACAATAGCGCAGTCGCTACCATATTCTGTCTTTGATCCATCTGTATAGATTGCGGTAAAGGTGGGAAATCTTTTGGTTTTCTCTATAATGAATGTCTTGAAGGTGCTACTGTCAGTTGATTCTTTATTAACACGTTGCCTGCCATGAGGATCACCGGTGTTCCTCAAATTAATTTCACTTGTGTGCCATGAGAATCACAGTGGATCCTCAGGCTAGTGCTTTTTCAATGGAACCTAGCATGCCGTGGCATGCTATTAATGGTCTGTAACTGTTATATGGCACACCGGGAACACAAAATAATTGACTGATACACAATTGCTACCTGGTGGATTGGTATGGAACTAGTTATTAATATTTTAATTTCTTTGGACCATTGGTCGATTACATGTGTTTGTATCAGGTTTATACAAATATACAAATTGAAACTCTCAGATTCTTGTTATTCTGTGGTACTCTAATATAATTTGAATCTATTATCGTTGCGATTGTTGAATTTCAAATAGTGTTTTATTGCTAAATGAACAGTCGGGCGTGTTATTCAATGGAATATTGACAAAACTACTGCATTGAGAAGTCATTATTGATGTAAGTAATAATTGTTATATTTCATTCATATAAAAAGTAAACATATGTATCTAAATAGTTGATATTTATTGACTTTCATTTATGTATTACATTACAGATTTTCGTCATGGATTTTGATCCCGGTCCCAGTGGTATAAATAGGAACGGAAAAGCCATGACCGAAGACGAAGTTTTAGCTGTACTTGAAGAAAGTGAAGATGACGTTAGCTTATTTTCAACGACTTCTTCCATGGATTTTGAACCAGAGGGTATGTCAGACTCTTCGTTTGAATCTGATGTTGAGGTAGATGTTGAAACGGCCAACCATCAAGACGATCCAGTTGAAGAGCAAACTGAAGAATGGCAGGAGGTAGATATGAACAAGTTGCCACTTGACATACAGTTTACTGGCTCAGAATCGTGTAAATATCATGACAGTTACCCAGATAATGTAGACAATTTATCTATCCTTGACGTGTACAGGAGGTTTCTTGATGATGATGTCCTGAAGCTCATTGTTCATGAAACTAATAGAAATGCCTCAAATACCATTGCAAACACCAGATTAAGTCGCTCTTCAAGAATGAAAAAGTGGGTGGACACAAACGAAGATGAAATGTGGAAGTTTTTTGCAGTGGTGCTTTATATGGGAATTGCAAAATACCCTAAAATTGCTGATTATTGGTCTAGCAGTATTTTATATAGAAACTGTCTTGTTCCAAAAGTAATGAATAGAAATAGATTTCAGCTATTGCTGAGATTCGTCCACTTCGCTGACAATTCAGCAGCTGGTGATGGTGATAGATTGTACAAAGTTAGAAGTCTGATGGAAATGATGCAAGAAAGGTTTGTGTCTGAATACGTGCCTGGAGAAATGTTAGCAGTTGATGAAACGATGATTCCTTTCCGTGGTAGATTATTATTCAGGCAGTATATTCCCAACAAACGCCATAAGTATGGGTTGAAACTGTTCAAATTGTGCAGCCCCATTGGCTATACATTGCGAATGACAATGTATTCTGGACAAATGCCCAACACAAGCACTGGACTTGCTGAAAGAGTAGTTCTTGAACTTGCACAACCATATTTATCTGAGGGAAGAGTTATAGTAGTGGATAACTTCTACACATCAGTGCCATTGGCAACTTCACTTCTTCAAAGAGATACCCATTTGTTAGGAACACTGAGAAAGAATAGAAAATACCTGCCAAAGGATGTGATCGCAAAGAAACTTCGAAAAGGAGAGGTTGTAGGGAAGCAGAATTCGAAAGGAACTGTTGTCGGAAAGTGGAAAGACAAGCGTGACGTGCATTTCCTGTCTACTAAACACACGTTGCAGAAGGTAACAACTGGAAGGGAAAAAAACAGACTTGGTGAAGATGTGAGCAAGCCAGTTGCTATTATTGATTACAATCAGGGCAAACAAGGGATAGATCTCTCAGACCAAATGTCGAGTTATTTTACGCCCTTGAGAAAAACGATTAGATGGCACCACAAGGCAGCTTTCAAAGTTCTGCTGAACCCATCAGTAGTCAACGCACGTCTTATTTATAACCACTTCCAGAGAATAAAACTTCAGATCACTTCCTTCAGGGAGCAGCTAGTTCTTCAAATGCTGGGAGTTGTGGAAAATGATATTCCAGCAAAGCCATCAGCTGAAAAGCATTGTTTAGTGCAAAGTCAAGAAAGGGACCAGAATAATCGGAGGAAACTAAGAAGATGCACAAACTGCTATACTGAAGCTCCCAAAGAAAGCCGTTCCCTTGCCCAGAAACAATCAAAATTAGTTTCAACCCAGTGCTCTGTTTGTGGGAAGTATTTGTGCCTTTCCTGTTTCACAAAACTACACTAGTTGTAAAAATGTGACTGTGAAATATGGCTTTGTGACTGAGGATCACAGGTGATCCCCATGGCACTTGATTAAAACAGATGTTATTGCAGTGCCATGAGGATCACCGGTGAACTCAGAATTTTCCGAATTTTCTGATGTGTATTTATGCTTTTCAAAACATAAATGTGTTAGTTGTCACCAAATGAACACTTATTTACCATTCCCTTACTGTGGCACCTGGGAAATGTCAACAATGTTTGTATGGTGGCACTCAACGTGTTAATTTCACATAAGTCTAAAATAGTTGGTGGAGTTTTAATTCTCCATGGCGGAATTGACATATTTGTTGTAGTTCTCGGAGCAATTGGGGGAAAATGAGAGTGGACATCATGTAGGAGTCGTGAAAGTCTAATGTGGATAGGAAGATTTCTTCTTTGCTGCGTGGGGTAGCGAAGAGATTGATTATTTGGGAAAACATAGGTGTAAGTTTTGGAGTGCGGAGACGCTGCGACCTTTGTTGCATAATTGATAGTCAGTAGTTCTCTGCGAGATTGGAGCGGAGGTTCATAAGCTTCCATTAGTAGACTGGAGATCGGACTGGTTCTAAAAGCTCCTAAGATGATCCTTAGAGATGTGTTTTGAATAGGGTCAAGTAATTTAAGTGCTGATGCAGGGGCTGAATTGTATATAATGGAGCCATAGTCTAGCTTAGAACGGATTACTGTTTTGTACGTGGACATTAATACATGAGCGTTAGCTCCCCAGTTGTTAGCTGCTAATGATTTGAGAACATTAATTCGTCGTAGGCAGTCGTTTCTTAAAGTTTTAAGATGGGAGTTCCATCTTAGTTTGCTGTCAAAGGTCATTCCCAGTATTTTTATTTCTTTTTCCACTTCGATTTTATTTCCCTTGAGATATAATTCTGGTTGTTCATTCTGTCTTCTTTGTTTGGAAAATAGAATGCATTTGGTTTTGGTTGCAGAGAAAATGAAGCCTGTAAGATTCTCCCAATTGGCAAGATTGTCGAGGGATTTTTGTATTATTTCTTGGGTTGTTGATTACGGCCTTTGCATAAAATGGTGATGTCATCCGCATGCACCATTGAATTGAAACCCGCCAGTTTGTGCGTACTGGGCTTTAAACATACCCATGTCAAATGACAACTATAATAAGGAAATAAGAACTATTATGCAAATAGCAAAGGAAAACAACTTCTCGCCAAGCAAAATAAATCAAATTATAGCCAAACATAAAAATAAAGATAAAACGATTCCCAAACCGGACAGTAATGAGAAAAAATTTGTGCGTTTCAACTATGTGAATGCGAATACATATAAAATCACTAACCTATTCAAAAAGCAAGGCATAAAGATAGCTTTCACGACGAAAAACACAACCGCTAGGCACCTCCTAAATAGTAATCTAAATAAACGTGACCCGTATTCAAGGTCAGGGGTATATTCTATAACGTGCCAAGACACCGATTGTCAAGCTAATTACATCGGGCAGAGTGGAAGGCGAGTAAACGCACGTTATAATGAACATAGGAATGCGATAAGATACGGAACACATTCAGCCGTGTGCGAACATATGTGTGACGCAGGGCACAGCTTTACCAACATAGAGTCGGACCTTAAAATAATCCATCACGAATCGAAAGGCAGAGCTCTTGACATAAAGGAAGCAATCGAGATACACCTAGCCAAACGAAACAATCCCAACAATCTAAATGAACACACGTTCATGGAGAGCTCACCCCTCTTCACGCTACTAAAAAACACACCCTGTCGGAAACAAGACACAATTTAGCGACACAGCCAAGCTAGATAAACAAGGAGGGAAATTAGGGGTTTTTAATAGGTAAATGTTATCTGGATCAGGTGTACGATGTACTTTTCTTCTGCAATAAACCAAGGCCCATATTCGCGGCAGTATTAAAGGTGCCGGGACGTCCTCATAAGACCGTCAACGCTTAGTTCGAATGGGTTATGCTCCACGCGTGGCGAGGGCTAATCCACGGTGTTTAATAGTTGTAGACCCACCTCATTCAATAACATACATCTTATCTAGGTTGGCAACACCTCACATAAACACATCGCTATCACTCCCCACAGCACGTAGGGGCAGGGGGGAGAAGGTAGGAAAAAACAGTCGTTAAGATAACCACCGGAGTCGACCGCACAGTGAGTTCCAGTGAGCACGAAAACTGCGAGTAGCTGTAGTACGGAAGACAATCAGATAAGTAGTTAGCCTAAAATGTTATAGTTTAACCATAGTTTACAACCATATAATCTCTCTAAAGTACAATCTCCGGATAGCTATCACCATTTAGCATTTCACCTAACATATATACTGCATTTAGCATACACTGACAGTTGCAGTACCAATACTGCAACTAAATAATTGTACATACTGTAAATATTTTCACCTGTATTTCAAACATAGATTTTATAGCCTAAGTGTAATGGATCTGAAGATGATCGCTTGACGATCGAAACTGGTCATCCTACTGTTTTATTAATCTCATGTAATTTATTTCAGGATTAGAGCATAACCCATCTCTTTTGGGTACATTCGTGTTGACCGACTGAAAAGCACTAAACTCTTGTTTACTAAGGCAACACTGAAAATATGGCTTCAAACACCACAAATATGATTAGAAAGAGGAGTATGTCAAATAAAAGTCACTGGCTAGGGCCTATATCTCATTGGCTGTTAGAAAGGTAGTGACCAATAGTGTCGTCTGTTGTCGCATAGCGCTGTAGGAAAATAATCAGAGCACTTTGGAAAACTTCGGTTGTCCCGAGCTCCTGAGGTAACAACAGTGGATAAGGTTCGGAATAAATTAAAGCAAATTTGAAAGCACCAACGCTTATTGCAGCTGATCTACACCTCAATGTACTGCACCAACACCATCGCATAATATTTTCCTGATGATAGGCTAACTGTTTTCAGGGGCCTAAGAAATATTTTGGTACTAATTCCTCCCCGTGACTGCAATTTATAAGCAGCACAAGATGCAACTATTTTCGCAATTCTGCTGCAGAACACGGGTAGGGGTGGCGTGATGCAGCCCGCTTTGTCAGTCAACAATAGACTTATTAAGATATTCTTACAGCTACACTACTACGTACATGAATGGTCCTAGGGCCTAAAAACGTGTTTCTCAAGTTCCTTTTGTCTGTAATTCTAAATATATAGAACGGAGGGGTTTGTCCAAAATATCAAATGGACATTGTTACCAGCAGGGTTTCAAACGGTATGTAAAATTCGTTGTAATTAGGTGAAACCGTTTAGATTTGTGCCAGAGGGCTTAAATGCAGGGAATGGAGTGGTCTGTCCGATATTTCAAGTAGACATTGTTACTCGTCGGGTTCCAAAGGGTAAATACATAAAGTTTGGTTCAGATCGGTGAAACGGTGTACAATAACGAGCTATTAGCCTCTCTGCGCGGCGCTGTACACGCTGGAGCTTATTCATGTTTTCCGCTGTAGTGGGATGCCAAGCAAGTAAGCCGTACGTTAATATCGGACGGACCATACATATGTAAGCCGTCCTGAACGCTCTAGGTTTATAGCCAAACAAATCGATCTTTTTTCTCTAAACATCCCTTTCAGGTTCCATTAATATCGACCCTTTTTGCCGACTGTCATTGGCATATCGCTCAGTTCGAAGAGGGCGAGGTGTCACTCTCGTGCCGCCCTTCGCACGTAGCAATGCTTACCTGACAGGTTTCTACGGCCGCTCGGCGCGGTTATGGAACGCGCTACCAGGGAATGCCAAGGAAATTCAAGCCGTACGTAAAAAGGAACATTGTATAAGTAAACGTATGTATGAATGATTGATAGTCTCGCTGAATGAATGAGTATCTGAATAGAATGAATGAACGTATCGAGTGATGGAGGTTATGAAATTGCGTGCGTGAGAGAGTGAGTGAAATTGAAAAAAGTACTATGTCAATATTCTAAATATGCAAATATCTTTGTCAAACATGTAAATATTGTTAAAACAAATGTAGATGTAAACTGTGCCTGTGAAGCATGAAATATGTATGTGGGGCTTGCCCTTTTTCACTAGGCCTTCCATACTTCTTGTACGATTTATGGTAAACAATTATTATTATTATTATTATTATTATTATTATTATTATTATTATTATTATTATTAATATTATTTACGAGGGACTGTGGTAAATCTTCAAAAGACACTTGTGAAGGGTCCGCACTCCACAGTAGTGTGGGATTCTTACCCACTGAAAACCACATCGCTTTTCTCACGATGCGTTCATTACCCCAGAACCGCTCTCGCATTACTTCAGGGTGATGTCGTGCTTACTTAGCCTTTGAGACTTCTTCTTTCTTCATTTCTTCTTAAGGACGTTCGTATGCTTCCAGATCCCGCTTTTTCTGGCGAGTCTGGCTGCGTGGCTCAGGGGTAACGTTCTCTCTTGCTGATCCCAAGGTTGCAGGTTCGAAACCTGGCGCAGTCAGCTGGCATTTGAGGGTGCGCAAATGCGAGGGAGCCGTGTCAGTACATTTACTGGCACGTTAAAGATCCCCTTCGGGGCAAAATTCCGGCACCCCGGCGTCTCTAAAAGCCAGGGTAGTTAAAAGGGACGTAAAACCAATAACATTATTATTTTTCTGGCGAAGGACATTCTCCACATACACTGCTACATGATCCCATGATTGCTGGTTCCGTAACATCACAGAAATAATATTATCTGGTGTCAGTTCTCCCTATTCAGTTTCCACATATTCTCTCTTTATCATCCAATGGCTGCACACGAAGAAGGTGTGAAGTACATCATCGATGTTGTCACAATATATGCATGTTGCACCACTCGCTCCACCTACTCTATGCAGGAATTCCCGGAAATATCCTTGCCATGTTAGAAGTTGTGTGAGGTAATAATTGACTTCACCATAATAATAATAATAATAATAACCTGTCCATCAATGGTGCGGCGTTGACTATCATGATGTAGTGCTAGTCGTTGTCGCCTAGCGACAATATGTCCGTCAAGTTATTAGATCGGCGAAACGGTGTAGATTTTTGCAAAAGGACCTAAATGCAGGGAATCGAGTGGTCTGTCCAAACTTTAAAGTAGACAGTGTTACCCGCTGGGTTCCAAATGGTAAGTATGCACATTTTGGTTCAGATCGGTGAAACGGTATAGATTTGTATATATAACAGACAAACCAACATTGAGCTTTATATAATATAGATTTTGTCACGTCTGTAGAGAGTATTAAAAGTATCCCCACATGGAAATCAAAAAAATCAGATTTTAATATAGGCCTATCCCGCGTGGTTCATCAATAACCCGAACTCGGTAACGATATTGCTAGCAATGTACCCGTAAACAATACAAATCACGACACACCGATGATAAGTAGGCACGGTGTACCGTGTAACACAAAATGAAAGATTATGGATGCATTTCTAACAAAAATCAGATTATTACTGCGATCAACGTTAATATTTTATGTTATATTCCTATGTCTTGGTGACAATTTACAAAACTTAATGCAATAAATAAATATTCCATCAATAGGCTAACCCAAAGTGAGCCCATACACTGAATGTTACAATCATAAAACTATCTAACACACTCATTTCCCTCCCCTCCTTGCCTCTGTCTGACGAGATGTTTAAACTCTCTTATTACACTGGATGGTCTTTGACAAGCTGTATCACCCACCTTCACCCTTTCCCACCTTGCCTGTGATTTCATCTAATTTGGGTGAAATTGCAGAATAATAATTACTTTCTTTTGACAGTTTTATTTTATAGAGAAGACGCCTCGTCTAACGTCGCATGTATTTTATCCCTCGTGATATAAAACAACTCACTACGTTTTGAGCCATACCGTATATTTTCACTAACGCCTTTGTATTAGCCGTGAACTGTTGATTTTTATTGCAAACTACTTCCCTCTTAGTGCCACTTAAATACCACCTTAAAAGTTCATTCCTAATTGCCGACTCCTTTCCTCGATACTGCTACTTAAACTTTTATGCGCCAACTACCTACCCCTTTTGTTGGTTTCCCCTTGAGGACCTACGACCTGTAACATGGGGTACCGGTAAGTTCGTTGCGTAGTGGCTGCGATTCTTGCTCCTTCAATTCTCGGCTCAGACAATAAATTATTTCAAGTCTGAGTGCTTGAACGGGGTACACTCAGACTCGTGAGGCAAAACTGAGAAGAGGCCAGTTCGATTTCTACCTCAGCCATCTTTAAAGTGAACTTAGTGGTTTCCCCACTCCTATTCCAGGCAAATGCCGGGATTATTCCTTACTGAAGGCCACGGCCGCTTCCTACCCAAATCCTACCTCAATCACAAACATACACGCTAGTTCAGACATCACAGTAGCACTGGTTTTCAGACAAATTCCTCACGCACACACCCAAATACATGGAGCTACATGCCCATTATGCCACTAACCCTTTGCGGCGCGGAACTATTTTCTTTTTGAAATTTGAAGGGAAAATCGGCAATTTCTTATGAAAGTTATCAATACAAAGTGGTGTTTTTTTTTGTTTCAAAATTACGGGCTGGTTTCGTTTGAGACCACTGTGCCTCTAGGTCATTGCTTATCAATATTTTTCTCTACCGACAGCGGTGGCTACGCTCGCAAAAGCGCAGCGTTAGGCCTATGGCCAGGCAGTCTGCTGACTCGGTAGACGCGTGGGTTCTAGCCCAACTATCCGTCGTCCTTGAAATGATTTTCAGAGGTTTCCCATTTTCAACACTAGGCAAATGCTGGGACGGTACCTTCTGATAGGCCACGGCTGCTTCCTTCTACATCCTCGACCCAGTTTCATTCATCTTCATCCATTCTATCTCTCATCCCAGCGCGCAGGTTGCCCACGGGCATCGATTAGAAAGACCTGCACTCGCCCTCTCAGGAGGCCATAAAGTGCACAAAGTATTGCTCAGTTTTCCTTAAAGGAATATTAACTTATGGATGGGGAGAAAACAGTCCCTGCCAGATGAAAGATACATGTCGTTCATGATCATCTTCGTACTGCAGTATGCTCACCCACGCATTCTCAAAAGTCTGGTCATTTGATCTTACTGCAGTGATATTTATCACAGTTATCTTCTAGTGGTGACCAAGGTACTTCATCTTCATTACTGAAATAGCCATCTCTGTCTAATGCAACTTCCATTTCACAATCATTGTCAGGTATGAAGACTGGTGTCTTTGGTCTTGTTCCCATTTCACTATCAGTCTTGTCAGCGTACAATTCAATCTTCAAGCTTATACTGTAACTCCCTGGATCACTGTCTTCACCTTCTGATTCTCAAAAAAAAAGAAACTTGTGGCACTACAGCCTATGATGGACCTAGGCCTACCAACCGACCGCTGCTCAGCCATTTGGCCAGCAAATTATGGGGTGTGCGTGGTCGGAGCGTTGGGTCCCCTCAGCCGCTAATCTTGTTCTCCGTGACCGACCTTCTGATTCTCAATCAGACGTAATATCTTCTAACAGTTGAATTATTTCCCTCTTACCTAACGTTCGTCCGAACATTCTGCTCTGCAAAATGTAAGGCTATGTGCAGTGGCTTAGTAGGTAGCATGCTGAACTGCTGTGCCCAAGATAGCGGGTTCAAACCCGGCCGAAGTCGTCGGATTTTTTAAGAGCGTTAAAAATCCTTCAGTATGCCTTCCTTCGGAGGGGAAGTAAAGCCGGCGGTCCCATGTCATAGATTTATGGCATGTAAAAGATCCTTTCACAGACTAAACTTGTGTAAAGCAAAATTTGTTAGGTTAGATTTCGTCAGAACGCTCTATCAAAGTTCCAACGTTCACCACTAGGTATCATTGATATCTGGTGGCGAAAGTTGGAACTACTTGAAATTGAACGGAACTCGTAGCTCACCCTTTAGGGTGTCCGCTGGAAGCAGCTACAACTCAGGCGAGCCGAACATGTCCTCGGACACTCCCGGCACTAAAAGCCATACGATAAATAAATAATAATAATAATAAATAAGTGTGCTGCAGTGGTTTCAATTGAAACCACTTCACATTTCCGTAAATTCTGTGAACCTAACACTTCATATGATCTATTTATCATTTGAAATTAGTTTCTTAGGTGTTACTACAATCAACGTACCGGTACCAGAAATCTAAATAGTCAAATCAAAACACACTGAAGGAAATTACACATTCAAAACATCTGCTAAACAATGGTTCAAGTAAAAAATATCTCCATGGAAATTCTATACGTATCATCCAATCTCAACCGTTCCAAGAAATTATCTCCTGAGAGGAGCTCCTCATAGAGGCAAAGCATTAGGTTTCAATTAATACCACAGAGGCAGAAGGAAGATAAAATATAAAATTGTAGGTGGTTTCAATTGAAGCCACTATGCCTTAAAGGGCTAAGCCAGCGGTTCCCAAAATGTGCGCCGCGGCGCCCCGGTGCACCGCGAGCTAGTGCCAGGTGCGCCGCCGTTGTCTACCAAAAAGGCCTACTACAAAACTTTGCGTCTCGGTACGTTTTTGTCGTTGTAAGCTTTTGCGTTTGGGGAAAGCGCCGTGAACGTTGCTCGGCGGCCTCTATGTGTACGCGTCCGTGTACGTTATCTAGTCTAGCTTTCTACTCTACATTCAGCGCAGCCTTCAATCGCGGCCAGCACGTCATTCTATTCTTGGAACTCGTTGCTAGGCAACGGAACTACCTTCGTGTATATTCGGAAATCGTCGTACGTCCTCGGCAGACAGTCCACTGCTTGCGTTCCAGTTTCTGCTCTTGTTTTGTTTTCAGTTCTCAGTTGTTATTGGCAGTGTTCAGGTGTTCTGCGCGTCACGCACAAGTGAAGTAAATAATCAAAGTAGTGAACCTGTTGTTTTGTTCTGTTTGTCTACTCTTTTGCCTTCACATCTAACGAAATAGATGCCTCACTCAAGGATCTGAAGTCCGGTAAAGCTCCTGGTTTCGATGGAGTTCACCCAGAATTCCTCATACACATGGGTAATAATGCAAAGAGATGGCTGGCAGAGTTCTTTACGGACATTTTAAACACTGGGGAAATCCCATCAGAATTCAAGATGGCAAAGATAATATCTGTCCTGAAACCTGGAAAACTCTCTAATAGACCTGAAAGTTATAGACCGATAGCTCTTCTTAGCTGCTGCTACAAACTGTTTGAGAGGCTTATCTTTAACAGAATTAACTCCACAATCTTGGCACACATTCCTGCAGATCAGGCAGGTTTTAGACCAAGTCGCAGCTGTTGTGATCAAGAACTATCACTCACATCATATATTGAGGCAGGATTCCAAAAGAAGCTTAAAACATCTGCTGCGTTTATAGACCTCACTGCTGCCTTCGATACTGTCTGGAGAGAAGGTATGATCTACAAGCTCCTCAAAGTCATACCCTGCAGAACCATCGTTCAGGTTATCAACAACATGCTAAGTGACAGGAGATTCCAGGTGTACTCAGGCAACAGTAAGAGCACAGAGAGAAAACTCAAAAATGGTTTACCCCAAGGATCAGTTCTGTCCCCTCTACTGTTCAATCTATACATCTCTGTTCTTCCTGAGACAAATTGCAGGAAATTCTGTTATGCTGATGATCTTGCACTAGCCACACAGCACCAAGATCTCAAGAAAACTGAGGAAATCCTCACAAGGGACCTGTCCACTCTAGAGGTCTATTTCAAGAAATGGAGACTCAGTCCTAGTGCAAGTAAAACAGAAGTGTCATGCTTCCATTTAAATAACCGATTGGCTAACAGCAAATTGAACATAAGCTTCTGTAACCGAGTTCTTCGTCATAACTGGTTTCCTAAATATCTTGGTATAACCTTAGATCGCACTTTATCATTCAAGCAACTTCTATTGAACTTATCAAAGAAACTGAAAACTCGGAATAACATTCTTCAGAAACTGTGTGGGACCACTTGGGGATCTACTGCAAGCACTCTACGACATTCTGCCCTTGGTCTGGTTTACTCCAGTGCAGAGTACTGCTCTCCAGTATGGTTAAATAGCCCGTATACCCGATATGTTGACACGCAGCTAAACAACAGCATGCGCCTTATTTCGGGCACAATCAGATCCACGCCAATCCATTGGCTCCCGCTGCTCACGGGAATAATTCCACCTGATCTGCGCAGATCGAATGCCCTATTAAGAGAGTACCAAAAAATCTACAGAAATCCTGAACTACCCATACAAGAAGACATCCCTGCACTCAATCTTCAAAGATTGAAGTCACGCCATCCACCTTTGCGTGATGCTACCGACATGGCTCACAACAACTTCGACGCTGTGAAAGTTTGGAAAGACCGTTGGGAAACTTCCACAGACTTGTCCCTACACAACATCTTTTCTGGTGCGCAAATTGCTAGTGGATTCCATCTACCAAGCAGGCAGTGGGCCACTCTTAACAGAGTTCGGACAGGCCTTGGAAGATGCAGGGACTCACTCTACAAGTGGAACTGTTTAACGTCACCAGAATGCGACTGTGGTGCTCCACGGCAAACCATCGCTCATATCGTCGGCAGCTGCAAGCTGAGAGCCTACTCGGGTAGCTGGGCTGATTTCTTGATCCCATCAGAGGCAGCACTAAAGTGGATCGAAGGACTGGACATTTCTATTTGAAATTGTTTCTTGTTATTGTATCATATTTAATTGTATATATGTTATTTATGCCATACGCTAATAATAATAATAATAATAATAATAATAATAATGTTCTGTTTGTTCCATTGTTAGTTATTACATTTTTCGTTAAAATGAAAAGATTCTTATCGTCAAATAAAACTGGACGAGGAAGTAAGCAAAGTAGTGCGTCCGCATCAACTTCTGCGAAGAGCGATGCCGATACTGCTGAGGCAGCTGAGGGAAGCCGTAAACCAAAATACAGAAAATATGACGATAGGTATTTAGATTTTGGTTTTTCTTGTATTGAAATTAATGATGAAGAGCGCCCACAATGTGTTGTTTGTATGAAGGTTTTATCTGTTGAATCTATGCTGCCTAGCAAACTAAAACGTCATTTAGAAACTGTCCACCCAAACATGGTTAGGAAACCAAGAGAGTTTTTTCAAAGAAAGCAAGCTGATGCAGTAAAACAAAAGGCTTATTTTTCTAAACAGTCCAAAGCCAACAGCGATGCTCTTTTAGCTTCATACAAAGTGGCATATCGCATTGCAAAGTGCAATTGCGGAAGAGCTGATTTTACCTGCTGCTGTTGACATGGCTAAGATAATGATCGGTGAGGAAGCAGGGAAACAGCTTCTTAAAATTCCTCTGTCAAACAATACAATAAGCAGGAGGATTGATGACATATCTGAGGATATTAGCAACCAACTTATAAATGGTTTGAGAGGTAAAGAGTTCGGAATTCAATTAGATGAGGCTACTGACAGTCACAAGGACGCTCATTTAATTTGTTACGTTAGGTATGTGAATGATAAACAGTTGATAGAAGACTTGTTGCTTTGTAAAGAAATTGAAGGAGGCACCTCTGGTAAAGAATTGTTTGATATTGTTGACGGTTTTATGGCAGAGAATGATATTAACTGGGAAAACTGTGTTGGGGTGTGTACTGATGGAGGCCGGTCAATGTAAGGCCACTACAAAGGACTGCAATCTCGCATTCGAGCAAAAGCCCCAAATGCTGTTTGGACACACTGTATTACACACCGAGAAGCACTGGCAGCAGAAAAGTTCAGTTCAGAGATAAGTGCAGCTTTAAAAACCGTGATCCAAGTAATAAACTTAATCAAAACAAGACCAATGAAGGCACAGGCGCTCAACACTCATCACTTTTGTACTATAGCAGTGCGCGATGACTATCTCTGGGCAATTCTCTGCTAAGAGTGTTTGAACTGAGACAAGAAATCCACATGTTTCTGAGTGAAGAAAATAATGTTCTTGCTGATATTTTTTATTGATGAAAGTTTTCTCCTTAAACTGGTGTTCCTGACAGACATTTATGAACGTTTGAACATTCTTAACAAGTCTTTGCAGGGGAACAATACAGATATTTTTCAAATGACTAGTAAAGTTGAAGCATTCAAGAAGAAACTTATGCTTTGGGAAAAAAGTTTGAAGAATGGAGATTGTTCGATGTTTTCATCTTTGAACCAGTTTCTACAAGAAAACGATTTTACTCTGAAATAAGAAATGAAAAAAATGTTGACTCAGCACTTGTCTCAATTACAGAGTTATTTTGAAGACCACCTGCCAAAAGATGAAATCAAAGCGCAGCAGTGGGTAAACGACCCTTTTCAAACTGAAATACCTCAACACTTCAGTAATGAAGAAGCAGAGCAGCTGTTTGACATTTCAACGGACTTGTCATTGAAATCACAATTTCAGTCCCAATCCCTGTTTGAGTTTTGGAGTGGTATTGAAAACGAATTTCCAGTGTTGAGCAAGAAGGCTTTGCGTGCTGTTATTCCGTTTGCCAGTTCTTACCTTTGCGAGTGTGGTTTTTCTGCTGTTACAGTGATGAAATTCAAGTATAGAGCGAAGCTTAAAATTGAAAAAGAAATTCGGATTGCTCTATCAAAATTTACTCCCAGGTACAATGAACTTATAAAAGACAAACAAGCTCATCTCTCCCATTGAAACAGAAAATCATGGACTTTGTTAATTTATGTATATTTTTTTTTCAAGTTGGCACTTAATTTATGTTTTAGAATTTTTTAGTTTGTGTTTTTTAGAGTTGTGTTTTTCTAATGTTTGTTTCAAGTTGATTTTTTGCAATAAATCATGTATTATTACAACTCTTGTATGTTAAATGTTATTTCTTGACCTCTGTAAGAACAAGGTAAACCTGGTAAACTTTGTCAGCAACTGACCAATCTGTGAGAAATGTTTAAAATCCTGAATTGTGTGTTGTTATAAAAATAGTAACAATTTTATTCACAATTTTATGTAAAAATATTTCATTCATTTTTCATTCATTCGTTTATTTGCAATTGGGGGTGTGTCCCCCGGTGGCAAATTAGATATACATAACAAATAAATAATTGTACATAACAATTCTTTAACAATTAAACTGGAGTATTTACACAAATAGTCAGTCTTTTCTTAAACACGCCTATATGTTTGGGAAAAGGCTCTAAGACTGCGGCAGGTAGAGAGTTCCAATTATGAATGGCACGGTTTACGAAATGATATTTACCATAATTTGTTCGCTGTGGTCGGTCCTTAACGTTGAAATGGTGATCGCTCCTACCCATGTAAGTAGGCTTTTCCATACGTTTGCTAAGCTCACCCCATGCTGGTTGATTTGTATACGTGTTGTACATAGCGCAGAGTCTAGATTTCATCCTCCTAGCCTCAAGTGATTCCCACCCAAGTTTCTTTAACATACGGCTCACACTGCTCCTGGGATTAAATTCACTGAGCAAAAATCTAGCGGCCTTTCTTTGTACCATTTCCAACTCATTTATGAGCCCTACTTGATATGGATCCCAAACCGCCGAGGCGTATTCCAGAATAGGTCTTACAAGTAACACATATCCTAATTCTTTAGCAGAGGTACTACTTCCTTTTAATACCCTCATTACAAAGTGCAGGGATTTGTAAGCTTTAAAAACCACACATCCTATATGACTACTCCATTTCATATCATTTCTTACGTGAACGCCCAAATATTTGCAAGAATCTTCTTCTACAAGTATTTCCGAGCCAATGTTATATTGAAAATCTTGCCTTCGCACTTTCCCTATTTTTATTAGACTACAGTTTCTTGTGTTTATTTTCATTTTATTTTCTATCGCCCACTTATAGACCAGGTTCAGGCCATCTTGAAGTACTGCATTGTCTTGTGAGTCATGTATCTTTCGATATATTACACAATCATCCGCAAACAATCGACAGTCACTGCGAATCCCATTTGGTAAGTCATTTATAAACGCCAAAAATAACAAAGTTCCGATTATGCTGCCCTGAGGGATACCCGCCGTTACGGTAATTTCATCCGAGAATCGGCCTTTAACTTTCACTTTCTGGGAACGACCCGTCAAAAATTCTTGGATCCATAAAATTACTCTTCTATCAATCTTCGTCGAAATTAATTTATGGAGTAGCATTTCATGCGGCACGACATCAAATGCCTTCGCAAAATCTATAACTACGGCGTCGACTGAAACTCCATCGTCTAATGATTCGCTAATATCTTGAAAAAGTGATAACATCTGACTCTCGCATGAGTAACCTTTCCGAAACCCATGTTGCCTATCATTAAACCATGATAATGTTTCCCACTGTTCCCTCAAGTAGTCGCAAATGAGATGCCCCATCTGTTTACAAACGATGGACGTAAGACTAACCGGCCTGTAGTTGACCAATTCAAGTCTGCTCCCTCCCTTACATATGGGGACTACCGTAGCTCTTTTCCAGTCATCCAGGATTTGCGCATTGTTTATGGACACATTAAACATCACCTCTAAGTATCGTGCCACGGCCCTACCTCCTAGTTTAAGTACTTCACTAACAATATTATCAGGACACTTCGATATATTGTAACGTAATTTCTGTATTAGCTTTACAATTGCTGACTGGTTTATTTGGAGAAGTGGAGCCCCTGATTCACCGTTAAGGTCCAACCCACAGCTATTGGATTTATTGAACACACTACCATAAAAGACATTTAATTCATTAGCAATGGCCTGCTTCTCAGTAATTAATTTACCGTCACCGGACATTATCATCGACAAATTATTTGAATTTCCCTTTCTTGTCCTAACATAACTGTAAAATTTCTTCCACCCATCGCCTCCCGAACCAAGTAAACCTTGCATATAATTGTCATGAGCAGCCCTCTTTTTTAAGACGAGCTCTCGTGATAAGGACTTAAATTTCAACATATATTTGTCACAATCATGTCTTTTACTGTATAATTTCCTAATTTTCCGTTTAAGACTCCTGATTCCCGTGTGTAATACTCAGGATCTGGGTTTTGTTTCAGTAATTTAAATGGAACAAATTTATCAATAGCGCTATTTAAAATTTTCAAAGAGTTAGTCCACAGGATATTAATGTGATTTCCTTCCGATGCCCATCCTACAAATAGCTCATTCAAATACCCCTGAAATTTGCCCTGATCCGCCCTGCGATACTGGAACATGATCTTATTTGCTACATCAGAGTCTAATTTTGTAATGTCACCGTATCTAATATTTAATTCAACCCCAGAATGGTCACTAATTCCTGGTACTTTCAGACAGTTAATATACAGCTCTACAGGCCTTACGAGATAAACATCTAAGGTATTATTGCCTCTAGTTGGGAAGTCAACTACTTGGGAAAATCCCCCCTCCCTTAAGAATTTGTTTGCTGCGCTCTGAGCTTGACCACAGCCAGTTGACTCACCAGACCAGTCTACTTTGGGGAGGTTTAAATCTCCGGCAATTATTATGCTCTTTTTCATAGCATTACCCCTACAAGTTTTATCATACAGTGTGTCGAGAAGCGAAAAGTTATCTTTCGGTGCTCTATATGCCCCTATCACCTGAAGAGGGAATTTATTCCCTTTATCCGAAATTTGTACACATAACATTTCATGATCCGTATCAGCCCACTTTAAGAAACTAGCTATATTTTTGCGCACACAAATAAATAGCCCACCACCTCGCTTCCCCCGATCCCTTCTGTGCATTTCGTAGGTCCCTTGAATTATTTCATTACTATTTATATCCTCATATAACCAAGATTCAGTAGCAATGACAATGTCCGGAGAATACGTCTCTACAAGATTCCAAAATTCAATTAATTTATTTCCTAAACTCTGACAATTAACCTGCAGTAATCTTAGAGTCTTACCTCCGCAGCAAATATCCCGAAGTAGCTCCTTCTGTTCCCGTCCGCTGGCAACATCTGGACCGGCTCCTCCTCACATTGGCCGGCACGAACCGATGACCCTGTCATGTAGGCTCCCTAGGTTGAAAGCGCCCCGTCGATTTAAATGCAGCCCGTCACGGGCGAAGTCACGGCCACCAATCCAGCAGTCAGCATCTACGTACACTAATCCCAGTTGTGCACAAACCCAGCCCATGCGGTCATTTACAGTCTTAACTCGCCTTAACGGAACATCTCCCCGCCGAACAATGCCACTCATTATAATTTTTGCATTTCCAAACTTGCTTTTAGCTTTTCTGCCTAGTTCGTAGAGCTCCCCCATGATGTAATCAGCTGTAGCCCTCTTCTTCAAATCGTTCGTCCCAACATGGAGCAACAACACTTTAACTTTGTCACAGTCCTCTACATTTGCTTCTTCCACTTGTTGGGCAAGCTGGTCAATTTTAATCCCCGGATAACACCGCACTTTCGCACCTGATTTCCTCGAGATATTCGCACTCCATCGTATCATAGAATCACCCATTATGATAACGTCATCCTCAGTTTGCTCCTGCATGCCCTCTTCCACACTGATCCCAGTAGAAAGCCGTTCAGTCACATCCTTCACCGTTTCCTCTGATTCACGAAGCTTTGTTCTATGTTCCTGTATTATTTGATCCCTTGCTTTGATTTGCACCCTCAAACAGTCCGGCGTATCACATACTTTACAAAACCAATATATTAACAATATATTAACAATTAACTATTCAAAAGAGAAATTTAAAATGTAATGCAATGCAAAATGGGTAAATTATACTAGGTGCGCCGCTAAGCCATGTTTGTACTGAAAGGGAGCCGTGGGTTAAAAAAGTTTGGGAACCTCTGGGCTAAGCCCAACAACAACAACAAAAAAAAGTTATCGAAAGGGTCAAGTCGTGCTACAAAAATCCAAGTAGCCGTTTTGAGGAAAATACAAGGGGTGTCTCATAAGTAGAGGAGGGGGTAGGAATATGTGATAGCATGATTTTTGCCTCTGTATAGTGAGCCCGTTAGAGGAGGTTATCCGGGTACCATCCGCCGAAAGAAATGGTACTTCGAACGACCCCGTCCTTCTAACCCACAACCTGAGAGGATCGGGTGCATTTCTTTAAGGGCTTGCATAGCACGAGAGGCTTGATCCAGGGGATCTGGGTCATTTTTAGACGGAAGACTTGTAATAGACGCCCAAAGAAATACATCCGCAAACAAAAAGCTAACAATAAAGAGATCCAGTCTTAAGTAAAATTTCGTGCTTGATTTATTCATAAAAGAAACCCTTAATCTACTTCTGAGTGTTAAATCGGCTAATCCGCTGATCTAATTACAATGGTGAGTTAATCCCTAAAATGAAGTTAGGTAACCCTCGTGAGGTCCTAATTACAAGAAAGCAAAAACAACAACTAAGCTAGGCGCGTGGTACAAGAGAAAACTAACGCGAAGCAAAGTTACAAGCAAATGACTCGGTATAATTTACATTTAACAACAAAGCAAATCCAATCCCTAAGTTAGGATGGCACCACGTCAACTTTTACAGTTACATTTAATATCTATGTAAAACCTGACGTGAATAAAAACATTAAAACGAGACGCGTCGTAATCAAATAATTATTGCAAAAGCTAATGATAGTTGTTCACAGACTATAAAAAACAAGTAGTTCCGTGAAGAACTATACAGCCTATTTTCATATTGCGCCCTTATCCTATAGGCCCCAGGCTAAGTTCGCATGGTTCTTCGTCATGCAGAGTGTATATCGTTTAAATGAGCTTCAAATTACAGAGGAGATGGAAACCGGATTGCATATTATTTAATCATGGCAAGCGCCCGATCTGGGTTGGAAGTCGAGCTCATGTACGTCGCAGACAGTACCAGCGACGTATTGCCTAAAGTTTGCCAATACAGCGAAGTCTAGAACATATTTCTATGCTACGCATTGGCCAGAGCAGGTGCAACATTCCAAGGACTTCTTGGGAAGCTGACCTCAATAATTTGTTCTCGTATGTTCTACGCTACGCCGCATGTTAGCAAAGCTCCGCCCCTAAATCACTAAATAAATAAATTGTGACAATACGATAACACCCAGGATCGAACCCTTAACGTCATTAAACCTGGAATATTCCTAAGATTTTTCGCCAGTCATCAAACTGAATAGATCATCATGATATCATTAAATCGATGATCAAGGAAATTAGTTTCTTACGCCAACAGTCTGGGGTGGAGAGTTTGGTTGCGCTGGTAGGGATAGCGTCCATGTCGTCAGAAATAGTGCCAGGGGACGGAAGATGGATATTTGTGGAAGCCACGATCGAACGTCGGTGACAATATGATAATAATACGGCCTTATTATCAATATCAATTTGCATATATTGTGAATATGGTGTGCGGTCTGAAAGAAGAGCTCCCGACAGCGTATGAAGATTAGTGTTGACCGCCGCCATGTGAAAGATATACCCCCGCACTCTCGTGGTCGCAGGAGTTAGTTGGCAGTAGTCTGGAGTAGTTTCGCGTGGGCAGTGCTGTGTAGTGAGTCAGAGTCCGGTTCGCTAGTTGGTTGGTGACAAACGGCGGGCGAGGAAGATCGTCGCATAACTACGGGCAGTTAGCAGTGGGAGCACGCCGAGCTAAAATAATATTGCACCACAATTTGTAAAGTACAAGGGGACGATATTTAAAGAGACATAAATTGTGTAAAATAAAGTATTCATATGCGGGAAAGCAATATATTCGCTCAAATTTGTATAGTAGACTTTCCACGCCGAGTGCAGAGACGGTGTTAGCAGACGCAGGAGTGAGGAAGACGTAGAAGGACAATCGAGGTCCGAACCGGAGTCCAGTTGAACCGGCACGTCATCTGCGAGCTCACCTTTCGAAGGGAAATACGCGTAGAATCGGTCAACCCATGGCATCGTGAAGAAAGAGCTAGTGAGATAGAAATACGTGTGGTTATATTGCGCAATCCCTGCAAAGTGTATAAAGTGTCTAGAATAATAAATTACGTGTTTATTAGGGTACTAGTATGTGATACCTTATGAAAGTGTCAATAATAGTTTGTGAAGAGAATCAAGTGAGACGCAGCGAAATTATGATGAAGAATTAATCAGTGTAATAATGTATTCAGTGATGATGTGTAATTGTGATATCATGTAGAGCCCTGGAGAGGAGCTGTGAAGGATCCCTGCTGAAAGGAATGATGGCAGCTGACAGGAGATCACGATGAGTACTAATCTTTGATTATATTAAGTCATTGTTTATGGGTGTATTCTTAGGATTATCATAGTTGTGTAAATAATATGTTAGTGATTAATTTTTGAAGTTAGATTTATTTTGCTTAGATATGTGCGCACGTGATGACGCGACGCTGTTGATTTATTTTGAGATGCTTGGCAGAAATAACGCTCACATGTCGTACATGTTGGATACACTGGTAGGAATGTATGTTTATTTATTTGCTAAAGTATGTGTATTTCAGCCCAGGAAAAGACGGAAGAAGCCCAGAGTGAGGCATGTGGTTTTGGGTAAGAAAGAGAGAGAGAGAGATTCTAACATTATTTTTTTTACGGACACAATAGTAACACAAGTTATTAATAATAATAATAATAATATTAATAATAATAATAACATGAGTAATGGAGGGGAATTTTTAATTTCGTAATGCTGGTATTTTGATTTCACACCTGGTGAGATATTTATTTAGCTAAGTTACGCCCTGGGAGTAAGCTAGGAACGTTACCTTTGCGTCTCCAATATATTTGCTCTAATCAGGTAAGATACGATTTGTGAGAGAGTGCATTGAACAACTGTCTGAGTGTTTTGGAACATGTATGAGCATTGGGTCGTGGTGATATGTAGAAATGTTATGATAAAGGCATGCAAAATATGGTATTGGGATGGTCCCATGTGATTTCAGGTAAGCTACGACGAATGAAAGAAAAAGAAAATGGTAAGGATTATGAAATATGTGCAGTTAGGCTGTAGCGGACATCGCCATGTGTCCCATGATGTCGCCAACTGAAAATAAAAAGGTAAGAAGTGTGTATTGAGGCATGCCATAAGATAAGAGGTAAAGCCGAACGGCGCTTGTAATTATTTGAGTGAAATGATGAACCACGATTGGGTATGTTCCAAAGTTTATACTACGCTCAGCTTCGAACAGGAGACCACTAGGCTTACGAGACTAGCTGCTCGTATTTTTTTTTCATTTCGCTTAGTTGGTGCGAGATTAATAGGATGCTGTTGGTTACCACTGGGTGTGTTGGCTCAACACATGTTTGTCCTAGGCCAAGGTCATTTGACGTTTCCCCTTTCATTTTGGATAACGGTATTTCCGTCACTCCGCTCTTGGCCGTGTAGAGAGCCGAGCTTTTAGTAAATCATAGGTTTCCTGTACCGAGTTTAAGTCTGTGTTTGTTGAGCACATTTTTGAACTGATAATAATAACTCATGAAATAATGGTATATTGTAATAGGGTGCAGAAACACAGTGACCTATCATGACCTAGCGTCCTCGCAGTGACGAATAATGATAATGATAATAATAATAACAATGATAATACTAATAATAATAATAATTATTATTATTATATAATCAATGGATTCTGTAAAAGGGTACGAATATCCATTGACCTTTCGCGTCCTAGCGTCATTGCAAACTAACATCACTGTGGGAATAATATTTGATAATACTAATAATAATAATAATGATAATAATAATAATGATAGTTATGTGATTAATTTGATAATGGTGTTCTACGGAAGGGTGCAGGTATTCATTAACCATTGGAGGTAGAAGTGTATTCTCTCTCTGATACTAGCGACGGTTGCAGATATGCCATGCCCGAAACAGGTAAGTCGAAGTCCTTACTTCGAGACCTATTTGTGTACATATTTTGTGAATATATTTTGTAGATACAGTTGTGCCATGCCTTTATTTACAGTGTCGGGGAAACATCGTTGTCACCTACACTCATCGTTGTTTTCAAATGTTATTGATCACCGTACGAAGTGTGAGCATAGAATATTCTTATTATTGCATAGATGCAAATTTGCATATAGTCCAGCGTTCATTTTTAGCCTTTGGTTTTTGTCTTATATAAGAGGATATTTGAGGGGATATTGCAAGCATCTCAGTTATTGTATATTAGTATAGTTAACATACACCCATAAACTCTGACAGACAGTATCGAATTCGAGACCCGAAATGAGCTATCGAATCTTGAGTTCGATTCTTGGATAATCGTGTTCTCATGCATTGGTGTTTATTATAATGTGCCAGTATAGCATATCTCAAGTCATATTGTGGTGTACATCTGTTGCATACACGAGAGCTCATAAATAAATGTACCAATTTTATATCCATAGAATAAAAAGGGGGCAAGGCTTGTGTTAAGAGTTTGGATGCATAAGAAGTGTATCTTTATGAGAGTACTTTTAATCCATATAAGGGATCATACAGGCGATATTGCCAGATTATATTAAGATGTTGGATCATGTTTGAAAAGCCCTTGCTTAGTAGTGTGATGCACAAATGATTTAATTAAAGTAATGTTAATTTACATGGTACATTACGTTATGGTGAGATGACATGATACTTGATGTAATGAGCTCACAGTGTGGAGTTTTCAATGAGTACAATACTGATTGTAGTGAGATCAGATCATAATTTTGCTTACGTGTTTGATCAAAGATGGATTAATTAATTTATGTAATTATTAATTTGAATAAGTTGTTAATGGTCTTTAATTGGATTGATATTTCCCAATCGGGATTCAATGATTTGATTGATCGCTTTGATCCACTTAATTAATCAAATTGATTGTGTAATTAATTTAATTGATATCCAATTAATTTAAATTTTGATTTTGATCATTTTTTTTATTCAATTTTGTTATTTTTGGAATCCGTTCGGATTGATTTTGATAATTTGTGATTTTGAGTAGGTTATTTTGGAGTTTTAAACTTATTTTGGATTTGCTTCAGAATTTCATGATTTATTAGTTTACTTTCGCCTGAATTCATTTCTCGTTAAGATTTTGATTTTCTTATTTGGATATTTTGTTTTACTCTTTCTTTTTTTGGTTTGTATTTGTTTATTTAGTGTTAATAAAGTTTGTTTTCCTTTTATTTTGAATTCTGTGTGTGATGATTCATTGATCAGCCCTATCGATCTTCCAAATAGTGTATGCCAGGACAGTTGTTAGCTTCAAGTAGGAACGCTCCGCCCCCGAGGAATGAATCCTGTCCTGAAGGTCCTATGTTCAAAAGGGTACATAGGGCATGGGTAGATTGTTATCTATCCTTTCGTCGAATTTCTTTTATTTATGGAAGATCATAGTGGTTAACACACACAGACGCATTCGGGTGACCTGCATACTATGATTTATTGTGTGATGCCTATTCGTACGGCATGGTAGATGCGTTTGAGCTTCATGCATCCGTATGGGGTCGATATCCCGAAGTATCCCCGACGGCATTAGCTGCCCCGGCGGGAATCCCAATCTAGGGATAATCCCGCGAAACCCGGCCATCCGTGGTGGAGTGGCCGAACCGTGGCGCCCAACGTGATAGGGGCAGATGCTTGAAGCATTCGTGGAACTCAATCAATTAACAGTTACTGTGTTTCAGAATTATTGCTATTTTAACATTTTAATTACACAGTAAGCTGAATAAAACCCTTTAAAGTTTCGATATTGAGTTTCCATGAGGGACTCATAGAGCCTTATTTGGTGAGGTTTACGGAAGGCATTAATTTATTTGTAAAATTGATGTTTTTCAAGAGTCCACGAAATTTTGTTGTTGTATACGGGGATTAGATTTTTTTTAACTTTATTAACACTGCGCGATTAATTACTTAAATTCAAGAGAGGAGGATATTGTTTGGTTGAAACAGATACTCATTGAAGGATTCACATGAAGGATTGAGATGTGCTATGCATTTGTGTAGTTGTAGTCGTTGTTCAGCATGGGTTGGTGCAGCTCCGTTTATTTACATTGATTGTAATGGCGTCTTTAGAAGACATTAAGGCTCTGATGGAGCAGATGAGTGGAGAACAATTAGCACAGTTAGCACAACAGGGAGCGCAATTAACAGAACAGATAGCGCAGTTGAAGGTTGACAACCAAGAACAGTTAACACAACAGGGAGCGCAATTAAGAAACGACATTCAAGAACAGATAACACAACAGGGGGCTTACTTGACACAACAATTAGGTCAGTTGAGGGTTGACAATGAGACACAATTCGATGACATTAGGTCGGAAATGAGTCGAATAAGTCGCACCTGCGAACAAAACAATGTGCAAATGCGAGAACACAGGGCTGCAATTGAGAGTCAGGTCGATAGTCTTACCCAGAGAATAACAGCTTTGGAAATCGGTACACAGGCACAGATATCCACAGTTGAGAAGGGGCTCGTTGCTGCACGAGCAGACATTGATGAGTTACAAGACGGCCACATGGAAACATCAACTAGAATCGAATCAGTTGAGATTGACGTTTCCAAGTTCAAAGAAGAAGTCAAAGAAACCTGGCGAGTGATAAGAGAGGAATTAAAGGAATGTCAGGAAGGAAAAGGTGAGGCATGAATTCAGGATAGAGAAGATCTCAGGAGAGACAGGGAGATGGCATACGAGGACCTTCGTAAGGAAATTAAGGAAGAAAATAAGAACATGTTGCGAGAATTTGGGGAAGATAAAAAGAGACGTCACAGAGTGGAAATGGATCTGTTATCTCGGCTCGAGAAACAGGAGAATAAGCAGGCCAAAAATGAAGTAAAGATTTCGATACAAGATAGAGCCATAACTGACCTACAGATGGGGACGGTCAGACCAGCAACAGAGATCCATAGAGCGGATAAAATAGGATTCCAGGAACAGCTCAACCTCGGAGATGATGGGAGGCCCTATAGTCCTGAATTTCGAGACATAAGAGGACAGACGTCAACGCCGGTGGAGCAAAACATGACTACTCAAGTGGTGCAAGTCATCCGGATGAATGACGATCGGCCAAATAAATTTTCTGGCACAACAAACGTCACGCCAAAAGGTTTTCTCCGGGAGGTAATGGAGTATATAAAGGAGACCAAGGTTCCTGAAGACCGTCAGCTAAGAACAGTGGAAAAGCTTCTGACTGGTAACGCTCTACAGTGGTTCAGGAGTTTCCGTTACACATTCAACACCATGGAGGAATTCCGGGAGGTATTTTTAAAGAAGTACTGGAGCTTATCAGCTCAACAGAATTTGCGGGCTGAGTTATACGCTCGTCGATACAGTACGACATCCCCAACGAAATACTCTGAGTATTTCATAACCCAATTGCACAGGATGAAGGAACTTGACATGCCACCGTCGGAGGAGGAAATGGTAACAGCAATTGAAAAACAGCTACCACTTGCGGTACAACAGATCATGGCGACGGCAGATGTAAAATCCGCGGTGCGTGCAGAGGAAATACTTCGTCATTTGGATGAAACCACGGTGCACAGTCCGCAACGCACACATCGGACAGTAGAAAACGTCAATTCGGCTGAAATCTCGGAGCCACTTTGTAAACGACGAAAAGGAATGAATGCTGACGCCATGGAAAAACAAACGAGATGGGAACAACAAGGACGCCAGAATCCTGGATATGGAACCCAACAGCCTGAGATGCCTCAGAATGCTGGATGGAGACGCGAATGGAAATACAGCGGAACATGGAGAGCGGATAGAGGAACATCTAGGCCCAACCCTTGGAGAGGAAGAGGTTTCTGGAGAGGCAGATCCTCATGGACTCGAGGAGGAAGACCATGGCAAAATCGGAGGCCGCATCCATCGCATCAAGAAGAGATGGAACGATGGCATCGAGGAACACAAAGATACCTGGATGAGCTCCAAGCCCAAGACTTACGGAAGGAAGAAGAAGAGGATAAGTGGACGAGAGGTATGGAAGCGAGGCAGAATCCGGACGTAGTGGAAACTGGGGCCGAAAGTCTAGAATTTCAAGCTAGCCAGAGGTCTAGAGGACAAAACACTAGGGAAGCGTCCCAAGATAAAAAAAAACGTCAATTTTAGGCCATCAGGACGATGCAGACAATCTAAATGGGTCGTATAGATACATGGTTGTCGCTCAGATAAGTGACTGGGTGGTGAAAGAAGAGGAATTGACCGAGGATCTAAAGGGGCCAGAAATCAAAGTTATTAGAGAATTACCGGTCATACATGCCCGAGTAGGAGGCTTAACTGTCAAATGCATGGTGGATACAGGAGCTAGCATTAGCATAGTCTCACAAGCATTGGTGAATGAGTTGGGAAAGCATTTTAAGATCCCAATCTTGCCCCTGTCCAATGTCAAAATTAAAGGTATCATTCCAGACAAATCCACCACATGCAAATTTCAAACGTTTCTAGATATTAACGTGCAAGGGTACAGCATGCCACACCCATTCCTCATAATGAGCAAAGTAAGTTATAATGTCATCTTAGGGGCAGACTTTATTCGGGAATATGGTGCCGTCATTGATTTGGCCAATAGAATCATCCAATTTAAAATTGTGGACGAGGACCGTGCCATGAAGATCCCGTTGAATCCGGACGTTCCCAGAAATTCGGAAGAGATATGGATGGTGCAGAGTTGCAGCAGGTTGAATCAACGGCTCAATGACATTGACGACGAATTAATAAGACCCGAGATATGGACCACGACCACAGAGGATGAGGTCGAAGGACTTGAGGCGAAATTTGCAGAGAAAATGCAAGAGGCAAAAATTAGTGATGACGATCGGATAAAGCTGGGGGAGATATTGAAACGGCATCGACAAGTTTTTGATTCTAAGCCCGGGAGGATCAAAGGGTTTAAATATGCGATGCAAATTAATGACTGGTCACCTTTCAAGAAAAAGGCATACCCTGTTGCTGAAAAATACGTCAAAGAAGTTGCCGCGACTCTGAAGAAGATGGAAGAAGGAGGTGTGATCGCCAAGATGGCTACTCCTTTTGTGAACCCCTTGGTGGTAGTTTTGAAACCCAACGGGACAGTGCGAGTCTGTTTGGACGCACGAGAAATAAACGAGAGATTGATCCCAGAATATGATCAGGCTCCACCAATCAAGGAGATAATCCGAAAGTTCAGGAACAAGGTCTATTTCAGTTCAATTGACTTAACGAGTAGTTACCATCACCTGGAGTTGGATGAAAGATCACAACTGCTCACAGGGTTTCTGTTTGATCAGCAGACCTATGTATTTCAGAGATTACCATTTGGCATTAAGACGGCCGGGTCGGCGTTAATCAGGGCTCTCGAGCGTAATCTGACGCCAGAAGTCAAGAGCATAACCACCCGATACGTGGACGACATCTTACTGGCTTCTGAAGATTTGGATGAACACTTATCAAACTTGGAGAAGTTATTAGCTAACCTCGAACGGGCAAATTTCAAAATCAACATTGAGAAGTCTCATTTTTGCCAAAGAGAAGTCTTATATTTGGGTCATGTTATTGATGGTGAAGGTATCAGCCCGAATCCAGCTAAATTGGAAGCAATTCGGAACTTCCCGAAGCCTACGAGAGTGAAGCATGTTCGCCAATTTTTGGGCATATGTAACTTCTTCGCTGATCATTGTCCGGGGTATACAGAGATAATGGCTCCACTCCAAAATATGCTGCACAAGAACAACCGATGGGCATGGAATGATGAATGCGATAGCGCTTTTAGGAAGGCCAAGGAATTATTAACCGGAAGCATTAAGTTGGGTTACCCTGATTTTACACGTCAGTTCATCATACAAACTGACGCATCACAAATTGGAGTCGGTGCGATGTTATACCAGGAAGACCCGGAAAAACCTCAGACTAAAACTTACCTAGCTTTCGCAAGTCGCAAATTGAGGACACATGAGATGAATTATACTATCACAGAGCGAGAGTTGTTGTCTATAATATTCGCTCTACAACAGTGGAGAAAAATTGTGTATGGATTCAAAATTCTCATCAGAACAGACCATAGAAGCCTGGTTTTTCTATTGAAAACGCCGATGGCAGGAGAAAGGGTCAACAGGTGGTCGCTGTACGTCCAGCAGTTTGACATCACCATTGAGCACTATCCGGGAAGACTCAACCTAATACCGGATATTCTAAGCCGAAATCCAGACCAAGAGGATCAGATTGAGTCTGTGAACCAAATTGAACTCACCCGGTCAGATCAAGAATTTTTGGAAAAATTAGGGGGTATCAAAATTGAACAAGAGAAGGATCCTTGGATGAACATGATCATAAATTACTTCAAGAAAAAGTTACAACCTGGAACTCCCGCATTCATCGAGGCAGAGAAAATTTCTGATAATTATATGTGGTATAACGAATTGTTACACAAGTTCGTAGACGCAGATCGTACCAAATTGAGGATTATGGTGCCGCCCTCATTGCAAAAAGGGTTGGTGTGGCACGCACATCGTATTTCAGGTCATGGTGGAATTGACAAAACTAGCGCTTTAATCCAGGAGACATTTGTGTGGCCGAAGTTACGTGAGACCACCCAAAGAACACTAAAGACGTGTGACCAATGTCAAAGAGTGAAGCCCAACTCGTTTTTGATGAAACAGTATCCGAAACCATTATTGCCTCAAAAGCCGTGTGAGCTCATCGCCATGGATGGATACGGTCCATTGCCCAAAGGCAGAAGGGGATGTAAATACATCTTGGTCAGCATAGACGTATTTTCGAAATACGTGGTCTTATGCCCTCTTCAGAAGATGCATACCCGTCAGGTTTTGAACCGAATCAAAGCTAAAGTAATTCCCACGTTTGGAGAGATAGAATTTTGCCTCACGGACCACGGAAGTTATTTCACCAGCGCCGAATTTAGACGGGAAATGGCAAGGTTGAATATTCGACACGTCCTAAGCTCTGTTCGTCACCCGGAGGGAAATCCGTCGGAACGAATTATGAGAGAAATTGCCAAGTTCTGTCGAATATACTGTCCACAACAACACTGGAAATGGGTGGATGTATTGCCGATAATCGAGTCGTGTATCAATAATACCATACACGAAAGCACGGGTCGGATTCCCGCGGTTGTGCATTTCAACCGACACCCTGATCGACCATGGAATAATGTTGTACCGTGTCCGGTAGACGCCAGACTGAGCCATGAGTTAGTGATCAGAGACACAGCGTCATATTTGAAGAAACAGGCTGAGCGCCGTTTAAGAAGGGTAAGGAATAGGAGGTTTCATCGACCACTTGAATTGGAAGAACTGGTGCTCGTGAAGAAGCCGGCAACATCTGATCCTCAGGCACGAGTATATGCTAAATTTTGTGAGTTGTTCCATGGACCGTACAAGATTACCAAGGTGATTGGGAACAATGCGTACAAGGTCAAACATCTGGAAACAGGAGTGGAAGCAATCTACAACGCTCAGAATCTGAAGGTTTATTACCCAATGGAAGAAGAAGATACGGGCCAACAAGTCAATGTTATTGAGGAAGAGAAGGAATGATCGGAAGGTCAGCGTACTCAACATTTAAACGATGCATGACAGAGTAACTATTAAGAAGGGAGATGAAGTTAATAAATCTCGAAAAACCATCACATCCTGTAGATAGTTTTTCGAAACCCAAGGAGGGGGAAGATGCGCCCTTATCCTATAGGCCCCAGGCTAAGTTCGCATGGTTCTTCGTCATGCAGAGTGTATATCGTTTAAATGAGCTTCAAATTACAGAGGAGATGGAAACCGGATTGCATATTATTTAATCATGGCAAGCGCCCGATCTGGGTTGGAAGTCGAGCTCATGTACGTCGCAGACAGTACCAGCGACGTATTGCCTAAAGTTTGCCAATACAGCGAAGTCTAGAACATATTTCTATGCTACGCATTGGCCAGAGCAGGTGCAACATTCCAAGGACTTCTTGGGAAGCTGACCTCAATAATTTGTTCTCGTATGTTCTACGCTACGCCGCATGTTAGCAAAGCCCCGCCCCTAAATCACTAAATAAATAAATTGTGACAATACGATAACACCCAGGATGGAACCCTTAACGTCATTAAACCTGGAATATTCCTAAGATTTTTCGCCAGTCATCAAACTGAATAGATCATCATGATATCATTAAATCGATGATCAAGGAAATTAGTTTCTTACGCCAACAGTCTGGGGTGGAGAGTTTGGTTGCGCTGGTAGGGATAGCGTCCATGTCGTCAGAAATAGTGCCAGGGGACGCAAGATGGATATTTGTGGAAGCCACGATCGAACGTCGGTGACAATATGATAATAATACGGCCTTATTATCAATATCAATTTGCATATATTGTGAATATGGTGTGCGGTCTGAAAGAAGAGCTCCCGACAGCGTATGAAGATTAGTGTTGACCGCCGCCATGTGAAAGATATACCCCCGCACTCTCGTGGTCGCAGGAGTTAGTTGGCAGTAGTCTGGAGTAGTTTCGCGTGGGCAGTGCTGCGTAGTGAGTCAGAGTCCGGTTCGCTAGTTGGTTGGTGACAAACGGCGGGCGAGGAAGATCGTCGCATAACTACGGGCAGTTAGCAGTGGGAGCACGCCGAGCTAAAATAATATTGCACCACAATTTGTAAAGTACAAGGGGACGATATTTAAAGAGACATAAATTGTGTAAAATAAAGTATTCATATGCGGGAAAGCAATATATTCGCTCAAATTTGTATAGTAGACTTTCCACGCCGAGTGCAGAGACGGTGTTAGCAGACGCAGGAGTGAGGAAGACGTAGAAGGACAATCGAGGTCCGAACCGGAGTCCAGTTGAACCGGCACGTCATCTGCGAGCTCACCTTTCGAAGGGAAATACGCGTAGAATCGGTCAACCCATGGCATCGTGAAGAAAGAGCTAGTGAGATAGAAATACGTGTGGTTATATTGCGCAATCCCTGCAAAGTGTATAAAGTGTCTAGAATAATAAATTACGTGTTTATTAGGGTACTAGTATGTGATACCTTATGAAAGTGTCAATAATAGTTTGTGAAGAGAATCAAGTGAGACGCAGCGAAATTATGATGAAGAATTAATCAGTGTAATAATGTATTCAGTGATGATGTGTAATTGTGATATCATGTAGAGCCCTGGAGAGGAGCTGTGAAGGATCCCTGCTGAAAGGAATGATGGCAGCTGACAGGAGATCACGATGAGTACTAATCTTTGATTATATTAAGTCATTGTTTATGGGTGTATTCTTAGGATTATCATAGTTGTGTAAATAATATGTTAGTGATTAATTTTTGAAGTTAGATTTATTTTGCTTAGATATGTGCGCACGTGATGACGCGACGCTGTTGATTTATTTTGAGATGCTTGGCAGAAATAACGCTCACATGTCGTACATGTTGGATACACTGGTAGGAATGTATGTTTATTTATTTGCTAAAGTATGTGTATTTCAGCCCAGGAAAAGACGGAAGAAGCCCAGAGTGAGGCATGTGGTTTTGGGTAAGAAAGAGAGAGAGAGAGATTCTAACATTATTTTTTTACGGACACAATAGTAACACAAGTTATTAATAATAATAATAATAATATTAATAATAATAATAACATGAGTAATGGAGGGGAATTTTTAATTTCGTAATGCTGGTATTTTGATTTCACACCTGGTGAGATATTTATTTAGCTAAGTTACGCCCTGGGAGTAAGCTAGGAACGTTACCTTTGCGTCTCCAATATATTTGCTCTAATCAGGTAAGATACGATTTGTGAGAGAGTGCACTGAACAACTGTCTGAGTGTTTTGGAACATGTATGAGCATTGGGTCGTGGTGATATGTAGAAATGTTATGATAAAGGCATGCAAAATATGGTATTGGGATGGTCCCATGTGATTTCAGGTAAGCTACGACGAATGAAAGAAAAAGAAAATGGTAAGGATTATGAAATATGTGCAGTTAGGCTGTAGCGGACATCGCCATGTGTCCCATGATGTCGCCAACTGAAAATAAAAAGGTAAGAAGTGTGTATTGAGGCATGCCATAAGATAAGAGGTAAAGCCGAACGGGGCTTGTAATTATTTGAGTGAAATGATGAACCACGATTGGGTATGTTCTAAAGTTTATACTACGCTCAGCTTCGAACAGGAGACCACTAGGCTTACGAGACTAGCTGCTCGTATTTTTTTTCATTTCGCTTAGTTGGTGCGAGATTAATAGGATGCTGTTGGTTACCACTGGGTGTGTTGGCTCAACACATGTTTGTCCTAGGCCAAGGTCATTTGACGTTTCCCCTTTCATTTTGGATAACGGTATTTCCGTCACTCCGCTCTTGGCCGTGTAGAGAGCCGAGCTTTTAGTAAATCATAGGTTTCCTGTACCGAGTTTAAGTCTGTGTTTGTTGAGCACATTTTTGAACTGATAATAATAACTCATGAAATAATGGTATATTGTAATAGGGTGCAGATACACAGTGACCTATCATGACCTAGCGTCCTCGCAGTGACGAATAATGATAATGATAATAATAATAACAATGATAATACTAATAATAATAATGAAATGAAAATCCACAGCCTGCTTCCAGTCTCCGACCGGGTCAGGAATGGAATGAATGAAGCCCCCATCTAGCGGCGAGGATATGAATTGTGCCGGCTGCCGAGGCCTGACGCACTCCTCTGGGGCAATGATTAAATGAATGACAGATGAAATGAAATGATAGTGGAGAGTGTTGCTGGAATGAAATTTGACAGGGAAAACCGGAGTACCCGGAGAAAAACCTGTCTGCCTCCGTTCTGTCCAGCACAGATCTCACATGGAGTGACCGGGATTTGAACCACGGACCCAGCGGTGAGAGGCCAGCGTGCTGCCGCCTAAGCCACGGAGGCTTCACTAATAATAATAATAATAATTATTATTATATAATCAATGGATTCTGTAAAAGGGTACGAATATCCATTGACCTTTCGCGTCCTAGCGTCATTGCAAACTAACATCACTGTGGGAATAATATTTGATAATACTAATAATAATAATAATGATAATAATAATAATGATAGTTATGTGATTAATTTGATAATGGTGTTCTACGGAAGGGTGCAGGTATTCATTAACCATTGGAGGTAGAAGTGTATTCTCTCTCTGATACTAGCGACGGTTGCAGATATGCCATGCCCGAAACAGGTAAGTCGAAGTCCTTACTTCGAGACCTATTTGTGTATATATTTTGTGAATATATTTTGTAGATACAGTTGTGCCATGCCTTTATTTACAGTGTCGGGGAAACATCGTTGTCACCTACACTCATCGTTGTTTTCAAATGTTATTGATCACCGTACGAAGTGTGAGCATAGAATATTCTTATTATTGCATAGATGCAAATTTGCATATAGTCCAGCGTTCATTTTTAGCCTTTGGTTTTTGTCTTATATAAGAGGATATTTGAGGGGATATTGCAAGCATCTCAGTTATTGTATATTAGTATAGTTAACATACACCCATAAACTCTGACAGACAGTATCGAATTCGAGACCCGAAATGAGCTATCGAATCTTGAGTTCGATTCTTGGATAATCGTGTTCTCATGCATTGGTGTTTATTATAATGTGCCAGTATAGCATATCTCAAGTCCTATTGTGGTGTACATCTGTTGCATACACGAGAGCTCATAAATAAATGTACCAATTTTATATCCATAGAATAAAAAGGGGGCAAGGCTTGTGTTAAGAGTTTGGATGCATAAGAAGTGTATCTTTATGAGAGTACTTTTAATCCATATAAGGGATCATACAGGCGATATTGCCAGATTATATTAAGATGTTGGATCATGTTTGAAAAGCCCTTGCTTAGTAGTGTGATGCACAAATGATTTAATTAAAGTAATGTTAATTTACATGGTACATTACGTTATGGTGAGATGACATGATACTTGATGTAATGAGCTCACAGTGTGGAGTTTTCAATGAGTACAATACTGATTGTAGTGAGATCAGATCATAATTTTGCTTACGTGTTTGATCAAAGATGGATTAATTAATTTATGTAATTATTAATTTGAATAAGTTGTTAATGGTCTTTAATTGGATTGATATTTCCCAATCGGGATTCAATGATTTGATTGATCGCTTTGATCCACTTAATTAATCAAATTGATTGTGTAATTAATTTAATTGATATCCAATTAATTTAAATTTTGATTTTGATCATTTTTTTAAATTCAATTTTGTTATTTTTGGAATCCGTTCGGATTGATTTTGATAATTTGTGATTTTGAGTAGGTTATTTTGGAGTTTTAAACTTATTTTGGATTTGCTTCAGAATTTCATGATTTATTAGTTTACTTTCGCCTGAATTCATTTCTCGTTAAGATTTTGATTTTCTTATTTGGATATTTTGTTTTACTCTTTTTTTTTTGTTTGTATTTGTTTATTTAGTGTTAATAAAGTTTGTTTTCCTTTTATTTTGAATTCTGTGTGTGATGATTCATTGATCAGCCCTATCGATCTTCCAAATAGTGTATGCCAGGACAGTTGTTAGCTTCAAGTAGGAACGCTCCGCCCCCGAGGAATGAATCCTGTCCTGAAGGTCCTATGTTCAAAAGGGTACAATATATCCTACTCATGTCAATTGCCTCTATCAACATACAAAATTTCAGTTTGATTGTTGTATTGATTCGTAGATATTGAGAACCGTATAAATATTTCAGATGGTCGCCATGTTGGATGTTTATTTATGTACTATTTCATGAAGATTATTGTCTACGTGAGGTATTCAAACGTCAATCGCATGATTAGGACACATGAAGTAAAAAAGAGATTTTTGAAAATTCGCACAGCTGCCATCTTGTGGTTATGAAAACAATTGAAATAAACTAGATGCCAGTGGATTAACAATTGTATAAGCATTTACTGTACAAATTCCACTGCACTCGGATGGTTAAATCGCGAGAAACGTCCACTTACATATTTGTACTTCGCGTCGCCGCCATGTTGGATTTGTGCTCACCAAGAAATTGAAAGTCCTATGAATAGATGAACTTATGTTCATAGCCTCTATGAACATAAAAGACAGTTTGATTGCTGTAAATGATTCGTAGATACTGAGAACCGTCGAAATATTTCGGATGGTCGCCATTTTGAATTGTTGTATGTATAGGACATATATTTATGTATCATAAAGAAACATTATTACGTAGCTTCATTATTCAAACTTTCTCTTCTATCGCATGAATACGACACAAGAAACAAAAATTAATTTTAAAATTTCTCACAGCCGCCAACTTGAGGCTATGTAAACAATTGAACTATATTAGATGCCAGTGCATTACAATGTTTATAAACATTTGCTGTGCCAAGTTTCATTGCGTTTGGATGATTACATCGCGAGAAAAGACTATCTAAAACTTTCTACTTCGCTTAGCAGCCATGTTCGTTTTGTAGTTAACACGTTTTTGAAAGTCTCACATATGAACGTCAACTAGTGCCTTTTATCACCGTACAAAATTTCAGGGTGATATCAGTAATAGTTTCAGAGATATGGAATGCCGGTGAAATATTTCTCACAGCCGCCATCTTGAGGTTATGAAAACAATTACCCGAAATTTGATGTCGGTGCATTACGATATGTATAGACATATACTGTACCAAGTTTCATTGCGTTTAGTTGTTTAAATCGCGAGAAACGTCTATTTTAAAGTCGCAACTTCGCTTGGTCGCCATGTTTGTTTTGTAGTTACCAGGTTTTCAAAAATCACATAGGTGAATTTCTAGTAGTTCCCTTGATCACCGTACAAAATTTCAGGTTGATATCTGTAAATAGTTTCGGAGATATTTAATGCTGGTGAAATATTTCGCACAGCCGCCATGTTGGATTGGTGAGACGTAATACAATTTGAAGGGCACGGTCGGGGTCGGCCGAAATGGTGCTATGATCTTACCGAGTTTCATTGAAATCGCTCCAGCCGTTTGGATTTTGTTAGGGGGGGGGGGCACACACACGCGCACACAGACACACGGACAAAAGGGGATCTCATTAGACAATTTTTCATAAAATGAAAATAGGCTAAAGAAAACATTGCATAAAATACACTGTTATAAGTAACACGGTACACTATGGGTAAATGCACTAGGAAATGAATCAATAAATACACAACACAAGCCTGCCTTCGCGAACTGAGATGCTGTTTCCACTCAGTCGTCATCTCAAGCGTGTAAATTAGGTTTGCAATGCGCAATCATCACTGCGACTTATATGTCTTTGAATCATGCGGGCCATACGGTACGAACTACTGGTCCCGGAGATTCATGTCGTAGAAAAAAAGAGTGTCAGCTCATTTAAGTTATCATATCCCACAGGAAATGATGTAGAATCATGGTGTCAAAATCAACAACAAGCAAATGGGTACAAATTTACTAGGCTGTAATTAATCAATAAAATGTATCCGTCGGTTTAGGATAATTATGAATGTGATGTATAATCAAGGTTTATGTAAAGTATTAGATGGTTTAATTTAGGACACCAGTCGTCGGCTGCATGTGATCTCACCAGAGATTCACTCGTAGAACATGACTTCTAAAAGCCAACAACACAATGCTCTGAGCTAAGAACTGCTCAAGCAACAATAACACACGTTAGAGCGTCTCACATCATTTGCACGCAAATAACATCGGTCGCCTAGGCCGCAGCTCATTGACGCCGAAATAAACCAACAATCGTAAGGGGACATTAATCTGCCCGTCTACAACTCTGTGTTCACAGGCACAATAATAACATTAGCTAGCCTGACATGATACCAAAAAAAAAAAAAAAACTGGGTCAATTTACATGTGTATTAAACCTTCATTACAGCTCGCTAGCTGATTCACTTCATCAGCTCAAAATACAAGGAATTCCTATAAATGAACATTCCCTCACTCTCTAAGCGGTAAACAAATATCAGATGTTCACAACTCGCATAGCTGTTTCCCAAAGCCTGGTTATATAATCAGAGACACTGACCTTCACATCCCATGTGATTATGACATCATTAGCAGTATAAAATAGTCAATAAAGTCGTCTCGCATTGAATTCTGGGTAAAAATAGGTTCCTACCTGAAGCATCTCGCGTGTCAATTACATTCTACACAACACTGAGTGTGGCGCGGCTTCCTTAATATTGCATCTCAAAACTGTACATTCTATCCGACAGAAACACGTAATACAGTCCTAGTGTGCTCTGCAGATCGCTTAGAAATTGATTATCACTTCCATCATAGTGTCCATCACTGTGTGTTACCCTTTATAACAATATAACGTTGTAAAAATACCAAAAATGATTAAATAGAAGACTATACACTTCTGCAGCTTAACTGCTCTGATATTGAAAGATATGTCACTCATCCTATTCATTGAACTCGTAGGTTCTGTGCATTGCTCGGCACATTTACAAAACAAAATAACAACATCTCACCTCTACGAAGCTGTTTGAAATGATACGTTTGTAGTTTCAACTTCATGTCCCCATCAATCTTACTGGACATGAGTTCGTTCCTCCCAGGAACTTATCGTGGTAAAGAGTACTCACAAAACGTCAACCAAATAGTACAAAAATTATTCCAGTGTCAGTCGACTGAAAGCCGATACGATAATAATGTGTTTCAAAATCAAAATGAGGTGCCTAGAGTATAGGGTGTTCCCTAAGTGTTTTAGAAGTTCACATCTTCTGGCTAATGGTGTCCTTTACCTGACACAAAATTCAACCTTCACCTGGCTGGTCAATTATACAATGAAAAACATACAAATAAATGTGCACCTGCCGTATAGTTCACGGTATCGGTGACTAACAATAGATTGTCCCAGCTCCAAAGAAGAAAAGACATAATCTGGCCCTGCCTAAGTGGTCTACTATCAGTTTTGGCTAAACGAATAATTACAAGTTATGTCTTCCTGGACAAACCTTGTACAATGGATGAGAATACAGGACTCTCAGTGACATTTCCATGTTGTTCACCTTCCAATCTTCACGTTGGAAGGGGTAATATGTCTCCAATCCTCCTGACATATTAATTGGCAAGACCAAGGGTCCTGGCCTTCCTCCTCATTCTCCATCACGTACATGGCTCGTCCTTCACGGTTTTGGTCAAACCTTCCCCCTCATGGTTGGATTATTTCTTCGGTTCTTCCCTCATCATAAAAGGAGTTATTCCATCTCGAAGCTCACGTGTAGTTGGTGAAATACTCTGATAACGTGGCACATTTTACACTGCATGGTGACTAATTTCACAGAATCAATAATTTTACGCAGTACAATGATTATCTCATTGGCTTTACACAAATGCAGGTAGTTACAAAAATGACTCTGGTTTGTCCTGCCACAGAATTTATGATACAACTGGTGGTATCTCACACAGAATTTACTCACTTCAATATCACAGAAAATCTCGGCAATCACGAAGAAATATATGTGATGCGTGACATTGCCATTACTTGTTTTATTTGTAGCGCTCGATGGGCTGTTGTAATACACTGCAGATTTAATATTTCACCTGTCTTTAGACAGCCTGGTGCAATTCACATGGTGACGCGAAAAATGTTAGATTTCACTAGAAATAAATTCTACATCGCAAAATATCAGTTCAACAGCCTTGCGTGTCCAAAATGTATACTTTTCACTTGAATATCGCTGTGCACTCAGCGCGATGACTGTGGATAATTCCCCACACACACTTATGGGTGTCCACTTCGTAAAAACGTGGTCTTCGTCAATTATGACGAACGATCTAAGACACATGTAGTCACGACGGACTATCAAACTAGTGTGTTGAAGCCAGGAACTACTTCCCGGTTCCAAGGAAGTTCTAAGTCATTGAGCGACTAAGTACATGAATCCCCGCATATCTGCGGCATAAATACCTTAACCATAAATGATATTTACCAATTCCAAAGGCACAAATGAATGGTAAATTAAGCAGAATTACATGTGGCACGTTCCTGAGATATGCAGTATCAACATTGCATATAGAATATATCCAGGAAGAGAATAAGCTGTCCTCGCCGAAGTCAAAATAGCATAATAATCATGAGGAAGCTTCAGAGTGCGTTTTATCGAACTGAACTCTCAAAGAAATATTGAAGACATGAGCTGATACGGGCTCATATGCCTCCCCGTTGTTTCAAATAAAAATGTGAGACTAGCATTTTTATTTGCCAACATAACCAGTCCTAATTCTGATAGTATTTCTTTAAATTGGCGTCATCCTCTTCAACGCTACACAGGTTCCAATCTCTCTCTCTCGTGTGTGGGTGGTTCGTCGATCATCGTCAGTGGTTCGTCAAGAGAAAAAAATCAGCATTCTCGATGGGCATTAATTTTCCTCGAAGAGATCTCCAAAGCCTTTTCTATCGAGGTTTTGCAATGATCGTCATTCGTTGCGTCTGGGTCGACTCAAATCATATTGATGTTGGTCCCATTCGTCTCCTGCGCTTGAAATAGTTTCAAGGAGATGAACATTAGCAGTGGTTGTCTTCTTCCGCTGCTCCTGGGCCATAGGTTCGCCCTTCTGTTCCCTCGAAGTACGGTCTTGCTCTTCGTCTCTGTCGTCTCTCATCTGACGAATGTACTACCTGCTTTCTTCAGCACGACCTCTCTGATGTAGTTTTGCAAATACACGGAAAGAAAGAATTAGCTTTTGCTGTTCTTCATTACTTTATATCAGTCCATTTATTTAAATTTCTTTCCAGCACACACCAACATCGAACTGTTACCTCCCGTTTGCCCCGTGCATTTGTTCATTTTTTCTGTCAGTTTTTTACAGAAACGCATATTCCGCTGAACCAGACTGACAGCGTCCCATCTCTGCCTTCCGAACTTCCATTGCTTCAAACCATGAAGACCTCCGCAGGGCGTCGTGTTCTTCACCAACCAACTACTCCATGAAGACACCGCTCCAAGAGGAATTTTGTTTTTATACAGTTTTTTCATGTTTATGTACAACCTCTTTGTTTCCTCCCCTACTCGCCCGCTTCCCCCTCTTCTCCCCTCCTCCTACTGCTCTCTTCTCCGCGCGCGCAGCCAGCCCGCTCGGTCACTTCACTTATACACTTCGTCTTGACTTGTCTCCGCGTCGTGAGCAACCGCTCACTCTCACAGTGCACTCAACTTCTTGTTGAACATGCCGTCTAGGCTGGTGTGCTTTCGCTGCGTCTAGCAGCCCTCACTTGTACGTCGGAAGTCGACCCAGTCAGTTAGAGCTCCACTACAGCTCGCCTCCTCAACTCGAGAGGCAAACTTTTAAATTCTACGCCATGTTAGAATTTTAGTATCAACCGTCAAAGGGAACATCACCTTCGCCATGAAGCAAAGCTAAGTACTACTTCCACGTTCTTCAACTTATTTTAATTGATTTTAAATAGCTACAAGCTTTTTAATGATCATTTTATAGACAGTGTGAGATTTCTATATTTGGGGCAAAAATCGTCCTTCGTGGGATTTTCTATGTTGGGCTTTTGTCTATCTAAGCCAATCTTAACAGGAAGCAGCATTTCTTTTGCTTATTAAATGAGAGATTTTCTCACAAAGTGGGATACCATTAAATTACCCACTGTCTATAAAATACTCTGCTCGTTCCACCGCTGGACTAACTTTTGCCCTATTCTTCAGCCATGATTGCTCTGGAACCTTCCAGAATCTGCACTCTATCTACCAGTTATACTGTTATGTACTTTCCACTCAAATATGGGAATACTTTTTCAAACTAAGGAATCTTCCTTATGAACTACTAATCAATATTTAATTTTTCTTCCTCTGTTGGGATTTTCTCTGGCGCATTCAACTATAATCTACAACTTTCTCAAGCAATAGACTCTCGCAAATCTAATGTAACTAGTTATTTTCCATCATTGCAATAACTTTCTTTGTCATAAACTTTTTGTGCTACTACAGTGAACTTTTCAACTATATTAACAGACTATAGTGAAATCAGTGCTTGTTCAACCTTTCATCCGCGTCGCGTTCGTCCGTGTACAATAAATACGGCCATGAACACTTTTCCACAATCCCATTTGATCTTTCCCAAACCCTTTACTAACAAACCAAAATAATAAAATTGTTACTTTAGGTCTTTTTTTCAATGAGGTGTCACTCTCAATTAGTGCCCTCCCTCACTTGCTTTATGTGCAACGAATTAATGTCTGTATAACTTCGTGTCTAGTACACGTCTCAAATTGTATTGTTCCCCCCTTCTAATGAGGGAATCCAATTCTTACAACTCATAAATGAGTTATCTCTAGGTTTCACGAAAGGGAAACTTACCCCATTTATCTCGTGATCCCTACTTAAACCTAGGAATTCTAGAAACTTCCTTTCAATTGTTCTCTTCAGTTTTCACAATAAGTGACCTGCCCTATTTGTATAATCATTAAAAGTAATTCAGCATCAATACAACAAGTTATAGAAACTTCTATTTTATTCTTCCTGCTTTTGTTGTTGTTACTTTCGAAGTTGTTATTATTTCTAAGATACTTATCTAGAAATTCTTAAAGTACACACCTTGTACTTGATTTATTGTTTAACTTTAATTACGTTAGTTATCTTTAAAATTTCCTATTTATTCACCTTTGCCATTTCAACATCTTACAAAGATTTTAGAGCATATAAAAGGTTTGAAACCAAAAGAATTGTTAATTGCCTGGCGCAAGCTTTAAATGTTTTCGGAGGTCTGCGACCCCAATTGTTACAAAACCACAATTATATATTTGTTACAAAACTACTACCCAACATTGTTAAATAAATTTAAGATTTGTTCTTTGATTTATCATTTCTCAAACATAACGGTTAGACAAGATCCTGTCTTCCCTAACTCTTCCTAGGTTCATGCCCTCGTTAATAAAAATAAATCTATTGATAGGGTGTTCACCACTTGTTGCATTTGAGCAAGAACTCTTAGTCATAACTTATGTCAAACTCTCTTCTTATTTCTCCATCCTTTTTCTCCGGTCCGAAACCCACTTCCTTTTTATCATCATCTTCCCTTGGGGGTTAGGTTATTCCCAAGCTAATAATCTACCCACTCTCCAATCTCTGTCTGTCTGAATTCGGGGATCGCGGTCTTCACGGTATCCTCCACTATACCTGTAATCTCGGCGTATATTACCGGATTGCTGATTACGAGGAGCGTTATTACGGCCTCGTCCATTATCTCGCTGTTTGTCATTATTATTCCTGTTCTCAAATCTTCTTCCCCAATATCCACGATCTCCCTGTGGTCGCGACCGATCATATGGTCGGCGATTCCAATTTCGTCGATCGGGTCCTGATTCGTCTCTACGGTACGGCTCTGAAATGACCGGTGCCGGTTTGGGTGTTTGGCACACTTTGCCCACGGTCGTTAAATTGACGTGGCGGGTTTCTCCTCTAGGTTTATGTGTTGCAAACTGGTCGTTCGTATTGTCAATCCTCCTCAGGATCTGATCACACTCTACAAAAGTGGATGCGTTTGCAGCAATGAGGGTACGTTGCACATCGGCTGGATATTGCCGTGTGATCGTCTGTATGAGCTCAGGCTCTGCCAATGGCGGTTGGAGCCATCTCAGTCTAGATAACTGAGTTGCAAAGTAATTTGCATTTCTGGAGGGTTGGTTCGTGCTATACCACTTGGTATAAATTTCTGCGCGAATTCCCTGTTGTATGTCCCCACTCCATTAGGTTCTCAATAGTGCCTCTTTGAAGTCTTGGTATCCGGTAAACGCGTGCCTGGACGCTCGAAACCAAGTACTCGCCTCTAAGTTCTCTTTCGGGAGTAACCATGGTATCACGAAGGTATAATTCCACGTTCTGCAGAAACTCGACCAGAGTTACACTGATCCCAATTCCAGGAAACTGAGCTGGCTGCTCCTCTCTTTGCCTTATTATCATGACATTTCCTCCCTGACGGAAGTTTCTCATTGGAATAAACACAGGTGCTTCATAGTTAAGGGGTGCAGATCGTTCAAGTCTGCATGCGGTTGCTACCTACAGTACTGAGTTGGATCTCTGCAGATGCAGTCTGCCTAGTGTTATTTCCGCTAGGAGTGCTTTGCGGTTGTGCCCCAACTTTAGCTAAGAGCCTCTGCTCTATCTGTTCTGTGTCGGGTGTATCTAATGACTGTAGCGTTAAATCGCTAACATGCTCCTGCAGTCGATGAATTTCACCTCTTAATTTCGTGTCAATTTCCCTCACTGAAAGTCTGATATTATTGCTCAATTTAAGGTGTTCCGTGATCGCTACCACTTCTAATCGGTGTCTCAAGAAATCGACGTCGTCCTTGACATCCTTGACTATAGTAGCGAAGTTATTCTTTTGGTCAGCTGCTTCATCCCTGAGTGTCGCGATGTCTATCGCTATCTCGTCCTTATGAATCAAGATGGCTTCTGAATTTGCTGTCAACTCTTGACGTAAACTAACCATGTCTTCGGAGACGGTCTGAACGTTTGTGTCAATCTGTATCAACAGGTCCTGTACCTCTGTACGATTTGTCGCAAGGACCACAGATAATCCATCTAATCTGTCATTGGCCTCTTTGTGGTGTCAAAGCATGTCCACTCTTACTGAATCTAAACCCGCTAACAAATTGGCATTGACTTCAGCCCTCTGTGTTTCGAGATCCTGACGAAATTCAGTAAGGTCACCACTGAGTTGAGCTAATGTGTTAGTGTTGGCTTCCACATCACGTCTAACTCCTACAAGTGTCACAGTGTTGGCACCGACATTCTCCCTAATACGGTCGATGTCACCTCTAACCTCATTGAGAGTAACTGTATTAGCTAACCGAGTTGTGTTTGTTTGATTTAGGGCCTCGGCGTTATTACCTAAATCGCCCCTGACTTCGTTTAAGGTAAGGTTAGATGCCTCAATGTCATTCCTAACCACATTGATGTCACCTCTCACCTGATCTAAGGCAGCAGTGTTATTTCCTATATCACCTCTCACCTGATCTAAGGCAGCAGTATTATTGCCTAGATCCTTTCTTACATTGCCTAATTCACCTCTTATTTGGTTGAATGAGGTGTTAATGTTAGCCATCGTTCCATCTAGGACACGCCTCAACGTCTCCTCGTCCACTATTACAAAGAATATATGAGAGGTAAGAGGGAATTACCTCAGAAACAACCACTAAATACCATTACGAGGAACGTTTGTCCAGGCAGAAAGCCTCTAATTATGAACAAACATCACGAATTACTGCTGGACTCATCGTAGAACAAACAAGTTACAGTACAAGGTAAACATACCAACAAGCAAAAAAACACAAGTTACATTTACTACGGATAGAGCATTGGCAAACAAATACCTCATAAATTTTAAATATAATGTGCTTTACCCCCCTCCCCCTGGTCTAATATCAATGAATGCCAGGTGGATATCGAAACAGCTGTACGACTTCTAAGTTCGTACCAGTCCAGTACGTGAAGCTGATGGCTTCCGTACGAGTAGATATTATATTACAAAACATTAAGTCAGCTCTCTGTCTATTAAAAAGCCATTCTCTACATTCGAATATTAAAATATCGGCGAGATGACCATTTACGTTTTCTTATGTCTTAATTTTCAAAATGCATAGATATTTATATTTGAATTGCAGCCAATGGCCTTAGCAGGGCATTTCAAATGAACGCCCGTAGGTTCGCCAATTTCAATGTCAAGTAGTTCCAATTTAAGCTGCCAGACGCCTCAGTCACTGACACGCTGCGGTGAACGTTGGAACTTGATAGAGCGTATTTAACCCAATAGCCTACAAATTTTCGCTACACGCTACCAATTTTAGTTATAAGTTCTCTTACATGTCTTAAATCTACGACATTGGCCCGACGACTTCGACTGGGTTTGAACCCGCGATCTTGGGCATATCAGTTCAGCATGATACCGACTACAACACCGAAGTCATGCATAGATATCCTACCAGAACATGCTTCTGATTTATAACCGACTGCCTGCGAGGGTCAGCGGAAACGTTCTTGCCTGCTGTTCCCAATGTTGCAGGATCTAATCCTGGCGCAGTCAGCTGGCATTCAAGGGTGCGTTATTGGGAGGGAGCCATGTCTGTAGATTTACTGGCACATTAAAGGTCCCCTTCAGGGCATAATTCCGGCACCTCGGCGTCTCTAAAAGCCACAGTAGTTAAAAGGGACCTAAAATCAATAACATTATGCATGGTTTATAGCCAGTTAAAGACCTAGTTCCTTTGTTTGATTGAGAAGCTTTATAATACTTTCTCCTGCTTATCCCAATTAATTGGCGTCGTCAGAGCCTACCAGGCTTATTTTAGTTTCGGCAAGGGATTTAAGGCCGGATGCCCTTCATGACGCCACGTAAGTTTTCAGGTGAAAATTCCTACCTGCTGTCACCAGGATTAGAACTCCGGCTTCCGGGTGATTGACGAGCAGCTAAGCCACTGCGACATCACGCTCCCATTGAAAAGCTTTATTATACCAGCATAAAATCCATAGCTCAAATCTTAGCTTTTAGGGCACTTTGGAACTTGGATGTCGTCTTGTTTTTTGAACAGTCCACACTAATAGAATGACTTCTCAGTTGGTCATCACGACTACACCAAGTTAGATTGGGCGAGGAGTACCAATTAATTTCCCTGTGTACTTCATAATACAATAATTACTTATATACTTAACAAACCGCTTCTCATACAACCCCCGTTATATGTGAGAAGTGCTTTATTAAGTGTATAAACGATTCAAGTGTTTTTATTTCAGGCACTAGGAGATGAATTGTCACTCCCCGCCCAATCTAATTGGGCACCGTACACTCGTGTTGACCGACTGAAAAGCGATTATATAGGTTACTTAGCAACACTGAAATATTGCTTCTAATATTTGATCTGTTTATTGAACTGCATATCTCCTCTTGAAAAAAAAAAAAAATAGAAGGCGGCTTCGGTGGCGTAGTTGGTAGCATGCTGAGCTTCTATGCCCAAGATAGCGGGTTCAAACCCGGCCGAAGCCGTCGGATTTTTTAAGGGCGTTAAAAATCCCTCAGTATGCCTTCCTTCGGAGGGGAAGTAAAGCCGGCGGTCCCATGTCATAGATTTATGGCATGTTAAAGATCTTTCCACTAATTACACCTGTGTGAAACTAAATTGGATAGGTTAAGAATGTAAACAACGCTCTTAGGTTGCTACGTTCGTTGCCAAGAGCCGACTGCAGTGACGTCTAGTAGCTAGTTCTGAACTAGGCATAGTAGTCGTTGACGGTGGCGTTTGGCGGCAAAAGTAGGAACTATTTGAAAATTCAAAGTTGCAGTCCCTACTTGAATTTAAAAAAAAAAACAGATACACACACTAATACAGTCATCACAATTAACACCGGTTATCAGACAGATTCTACACACACCCAAAGTACACGGGGCTACATGACCGCGTTGTCGCAGCCCCTAAGCTAAGGAACCAACCAACCAACCAACCTCTTGAAAAACACATGTTAAATTAAAGATATAACGGTTACACAATCCTAAAATACAGTAAATCCAACAACAATAACATACACCAACACAGCGCAGTCGGCACATGCTTGCTGGCTGCGTGAGAGCATTATTGTCGCGCGGTAAAAATCAAGAAGTTCCGTAACGAACAAAAGAGCCTACTTTTCTTAAAATGTAAGATCTATGCCAATGATTAATCTATATGGATCTATCTTGAATAATGACGAAATTAAGTTGGTAATATCGAAATTTCTAATTAGTTCGAAATACTGTATACCTGGTATAATGCAGCCTAATAGAGCACTACAGTTGGCAGCCCTGGTGACTGAATATATTCTTAGTTCCATCTCATAAGGTACAGAATACAAAATTTGGTTGAAGTCCAATGGATAGCATGGACGTTACTTGCAGTTAAACATTGGATTTAACAGCGCGCGTAAAATCATGTTGGCAACAATGACATACATGTATTGGTCAGAAATAATCTGAAATAATATGATCTATTGTTGTGTCAATTTTGAATAAAATCCATTAGTTAGTATAGAAGTTACATGCATTTTAAAATTGGATTTATCAGCAGGCTTAGAATCATGTTGGCAGCACTGACGTATATTAGTTACTCCAAATTAATCTAGAATGCCAGGTACTATACGTGTGCAAAGTTAAGAGCTATTGGCTTGCATACTTTCTGATATATTGTTATTAGGGTAACAAAAATAGAGACAGTATTTACTAACAGTTGGCAGCCCTGGTTACTCTTAAGAATCGGCATATACATATCTGTCATGGTACACATAGCACACACGAAATTTGGTTTAAATCCAAACGATAGTATAGAAGTTACATGTATTTAAAGTTGGACTTCTCAGCAGGCTTAGAATCATGTTGATAGCACTGACGTATATAAGTTTCTCCAAATTAATATACAATGTCAGATACTATACGTGTGCATAGTTTAAAGCTGTCGGCTGGCATACTTTCTGATATATTGGTATTTGGATAAAATAAATTGAGAGCATTTATTAACAGTTGGCAGCCCTGGTGGATCATAATAATACGTTCAGTCATGTCTGTTTATGTACACATAGCACATACGAAATTTGGTTGAAATCCAATAGATAGTGTAGAAGTTATATGCATTTAAAATTTGGACCTATCAGAAGGCGTATATTCATTTTGGCAACACTGCGATGTATGGCCTCCTGGAAATTAAACTGCAATATTATTATCTATACGTGTGCCAATTTTGAAATAGCTCCTATTCATACCTTCCAAGATATCCAACATGGAGCTCAAATTTCAATTGCGATTTTTCAGCAGTTGGTAGCACTGACATCATTTTCAAATATGGGCGTGAGATATTCAGGTATAGATCTTTACTCCTACCAAATTTTGTTTCGATTGCTGCAGCCGTTTAGGAGTTGATAGGGGGGGGGGGACACACACACAGCCAGACAGACAGACAGAAGGACAGACAGACAGACAGACAGACACACATTTGCCCGATCTCATAAGTCTACTTTTTCCTCATTTTTGCAAAATGTGAAAAGTAGGCTAAAAAATATGAACCAAGCTTCGCGATCTGTAGGTAGACTGTGGTTATACGTTGTCATGAAGACGTGTGTAGACTCAAATGGGGACCCGGGCCGAAAGGCGACAACAGTACCTCACCAAGTAGCCGGTGGTGAAACAGACACAAATCACTACCTGGTGATTTTCCAAGGGGGGGGGGGGGGGGGGTTCTAGCCCCACTGTACCCTCCCCCCCCCCTTCTGGCTACGCCACTGGTTTGGTAGCAAGTATAAAGTCAAAAACCTTGCTCGTCATGCACATCACTAACCCTTAATTGAGCTCGTGGAAAAACTCACACTAATAACCTCGTGTGGTCCCACGGACCACGGAATTTAAGACAATATATTTTGGAAACGATTTTGTTTTCTTCTTACTGATTTAAATGACATGGTATTTACATTCATATTCATGCAAATGAGACAAGATACAGACGTAAATATAGTATATTGAGACTTTTAAACGCACAAATATAAAATTATTACCATTATTGTAAGGCTTCAGTCTTTGCTTAAGAAAAAATTCCAACTTTCAAGTTTGGCAATTAAATGTAATGTCCTCTAACACACAAATATATCATCTAAATAACAGTAAAATTCAAACTGGTTCCAAACACAAAGAAAATAATCCTGCAAGGGGTCCAGATGCTCTAATTCTTGTCACTGACGCAGCCATTACAAACTTTCTTGCTGTGCACTAAGCAGATTGGTAGCTTTCATTCGTAATGCAGGTGGGCTGATAATAGTTCTCTTCTTCTCTGGACACACTTAGCAACATTTTCGTTTGTGGAGGTCAATGTTTTTTCTCGGACTTAGGCCTTTTGTTGGGATCTAGATTTTGTTTTAGATTGCGGGCAATCCCGAGCGCCATAGTAGAAAAACTGTCCCCGTGTATTGCTTTTTTCAGTTGCCGCGTCCTCACCTTCAGCGTCGGCGCCTTCATTTTCTGATGCGCTTACTTCTGGAGCTGTGTCCTGATCACTAGGTATATATTCGGCATCATCTTGGTCTGAATATGCTTCTTCTGAAGCATGCTGTAGGTGGGTAAACATACGCTCTTAGGAGTCTGCCACATTTTGTTGTTTCTCTTCATCCACTTGCAGCCAGTCAGTAACAACATTCTCAAAATTCGTGGATTGCACATTATGCCAACTGGGCAGGTTTATGATGCTCCATTATGCCAAAATTCATAAGAATAAAGGCAGATTAGACTCAGTTAGAATTTAAAAAAAAGTTACTTGACTGACCTCGTGTTGTCCCACGGACCACGGCCAATTAAATACCTACATACCGAAAGACCGCACGTTCACGTCATTTCACCACAGCCTTCCTGGCGCGACTTCAGGAAGGTACTGGGAGGGGGGAGTCGATCGGTGGTAAAATACTCCATTTACGAAGATATGAAAAACGTCTCAGGTCCCAGGGACCACACAAGGTCAATTAAGGGCTAAGATTGCTATGTTACACGATATACGTATTAAATACAACTTACAATATTAGGGAATTCATCTGGTTCACTCTTAATGAAGTGTTCGTTGCTCCATGATGTTCAGGAGTCTAGAACACACAAAATTTGCATAAGAATTTTTAGATGCCGTACTTTTTCCGGTACGCCAAATCTTTATCATAAATAACACTTCGAATTTGGTAATTTCAAACTCTGAATTCAAGTAAGGCCCACTGGTAATCCTGCCAGGTGGACATGAGAAGAGGTTAATGGTATTACTTATTCGACCATGGCGCTCGACTTTATATGATATAACTTAGGTTATACCGAGTTTGTTTTATATGCGACGGGGACCCTCGCTTGCCCGCTCGCCCGCGTTGTGCGTCTGTCTCCCGCCAGGCATTTTGCCGTTATGTGGCGCCCGCGCGGCACTGAGTCATTGAGTATAGGAATTTGTACTTACCTAGTTCACAGCTGGTGCTGAAAATGTTCGCCATTCACTGCTACACATCGCTGGCACCTCTTTATCAAATTGGCATTTACTTTCTGAAGTTCCTCAGCACCGATTGACTGTATTTCAGCGGTAATATAACCTTTAAGCTCACTTATAGTGCGAGGGTTTCTCGCATTCAGTCTATTTTTAAGCAGCCCCCACACATAAAAGTCACGTGGTGATAAGTCTGGGCTTCGCGGGAGCCACACGTTCCGACTTGTAATCCTCGTACGGAAAATGCGACGCAATTCTGCCATGGATGCTTCGGCAATGTGAGCAGTGGCAGAATCTTGTTGAAAATAAGTTGACAATCGCTCTCCGTAAGTCAGTTCGTTAAAACATTGGTCAAGGATCACATTGAAGTACAAATTTAAGTACAAATTCCTATACTCAATGACTAGGTGCCGCTCGAGCGCCGCATTACGGCAAAGTGCCTGGCGGGAGACAGGCTCGCAACGAGGGCGAGCGGGCGAGGTAGGGTCCCCGTCGCATATAAAACATATTCTCTGTAATATCGAGTTATATACCAATGTCTAACATTGCGACAGAATGAGGAATTACTGGTGCCAGCGTGTGGAGCTCTGAAGTGAAGCATCCTTTAATTGGTTTCTCTATTCCCACGTAGACTACACACAAACCTGAGCACAATATTATGGGACAGACGAAACAAATATAATTGTCAGGCGCTAAAATACATTACTAACCTCTGAACGTGAATGTAAACTCAAGTTACTGCTCGAGTTTTAACAATATGGCAGCTACTGCATAGAGTGAGTTTCAGAGAACACAAGACAATTTTTCCACTTCGTGTTACAACGATCCCATTTTTGAACCAACATTGAAAGGAAGAAACCAAAAGATGTATTTATCCTTACAATCTTATGAATATTATCAGGGAGTAAAGTGCATCATTGCCGTCATTAAGAAGTCCATAATTACACATTTAAACCAGTGAGTCCACAACAATTAAATAATGAAAATGAATATACAGGACACGAACATGTTCAGGCAGAACTCCGGATATCGGACACATCTTAATTATTAAATGTAGTCACGTATGTAGAGAGTATTACAAGTATCCCTACATGAAACTCAAAATCCTCAGATTTTTATATTTCGCCGCAAGGTAACCTACATCAAAGATACGAACTCGGTGGCGATATTTCTAGCAGTGCGCCCTCAAGCAACACAAACCACGACCCACCTATGATGAATACAGTAGGCACGTGAAATACAAATTGTAAGATTATAGATGTATTTATCATAAAAATCAGATTATTACTGTGATCATCGTTAATATTTTATGTTATATTCTTATGTCCTTGTGACAAATTACAGAACTTTACGGTATATAATCCCTCCCTATATTATTCCGCTAAGGTCCCACTCCAGTTTTGTACCGAAAATAAGGTCCTATTAACACCGACCTACACATATGGGGTACCTACAGATTCCGCATAACCCAATGTGTGCGCGAAACACACTCACTCACTCCTTAAATGCCTCACAATTAAATAAATACCTTAAAATACTTTAAAAAGTGTGTTTAAACAAATAAAGTTGAATCTAAATATTTCACGGACTGATTATCGCTAGGCGACAACGACTAACACTGCATCATGATAGACAAAGCTTCACCAATACTGAACCTGACCTGATGATCTTATAAAAGATTGTCGCAAGGTGACATCGACTTACTCTGCATCATGATAGTCCGGTACAAATTTCTAAAGGACATTGACCATCTGACAGATGGTTGACCTAGGCAACGCCGTAAATAGAAAGTAGAGTGCACTTCTTTATCGTAGATTCAGCGACCCCTTATAATTCATTTTAAATACGTACGCTGTTCCCCTTCACAACTAGCACAGTTGTGGGAGAAATACAAAGACTACATGGCCGAAGATATTCTGCGCAGAAGGCGTCAAGAAACACAAAATCATGGCATGGATTTCACAGAAGAAGGGTGATATATTTCCTTTCACATTTGAAGTATATAGTGGTAGACAGTGTTTGCATTCCTACGGAAATTCTGGAAATCCTGTTAAACGACTACGCTTCACAGGTGATTACAATAGTGGGCATTTCGATGTTCATGAGGAAATGAATCATAGCATTAGAATTACACAATCTCCATCCCTTCCTACCAAAGTTGATATTCCCTCCACTAATAATCACCAGGCGAAGCGCAGAAGACCCGTGAAAGTCAAACGTGGAGGTAGGCCTCCTTTTCATTTATCGGACGAAGATTTAGGAGACAAACGAGCGAAGAGACTGGAAGATGTAAAAAACAGTGCTGCATTACGGAGAGAACATTAAGCTCCTCTAGACAGAGAGATGAGATTACTTGGTATGAGGAAGAGGAATGAACATGTTAGGAAAAGGAAATCCCCTGACAAACGGGAAACGGTTAACCTCATTAGACGAGACTTTGAAAAATCTGTCAGTTTAAATGGCCAGGTACAGGAAACAAATAATTCACAGCTTGCGATTACTATTGAAGAACATACTTGCGGAAGTATGACGCAGAGTTACAACTTCTGTGGCTCGTTTTACTAGCCAAATGTGATCCCTCTTTCAAGAGATATCTATATCATAATTTAAAAATAACTTTCTATGCTTTAGAACTACAATAACGAACATTAGTGTGAGATAGCGCCTTCCGATACCACCTTTTATTTTGTAACACTACAGTAGTGACTACTAAAATAAAGGTAGCGACCAAGCTACGTTCCATTTCATAAACACAGGGCTCAAATATCATGTATAGGTAAGTACAAACATATCAATCTGGTCGTTATGTCAGTAGCAACGAAGCTATGTGGCGGCTATTGCCATTTCCATAACACTAAAGGCATCCCGCCGTCACATACTTCGATATGCACTCGCAGAATTGTGAACCAGTCTATTTTACTGAAAATAATTTCTACGAGCGAGTATCATTCCGCCAAAAAACACATTCACTACCTTTTCTAACATTTACACAAGACGTGATTTTGAAAGCACTTTTCTCTATGTTGAGGTACAGAGATATTTACACATGGAAAGTTACTATAAAATTTTGGCAAATATGAATTAAAGGAATTGCTTTTCAGAATAGGCCTGGTGTTAAATCTGCAGAAGCTTTCGGTACAGGTTATACGGCCCATGTTCGTGACATGGAATGTTACCTGCGGACAGGAAAATACATCATTTACGTCCACATTTAACATTTCTGACGAAAGTCGATGAACATCTAACGCTTGGTTCGGTGGCATTCAAAAGAAAATGGGAAATGACAAAATATATTGACCCCGTCAGAGGAGGTTGCCGGGGAACCAACAACCGAAATGGTAGCCCAGACAATCCAATCTGTCGAACACATGACAGGAGAGGATCGGATGTACTTCTCTTAGGCCAGCGCGGCACAAGAATCGTGGTCCCAGAGATATGGGTGCATCATGGAGGAAAATGTCACAGACAGCCAAAGAAGCACACCCTTAAAAAGGCAAATCTAAATAAAACAGAACCACAGGCTTAATTAAAATCTCGTGGACTTGTTTATTCAACAAAACAAACCGCTATCCTACTTCGGAGGGTTTGTTTCGGCTAATCCGCAAGCTAATAAATAAAGAAAATGAAGTGATCAGGCCCTAACTGAAGCTAAGTTAAAACCCTCTCGAAAGTCCTGTAAGTACATGAGAAGTTCAACAACAAAAACAACAAAACTCGGAATATGGCATGTAAGGTAGGTCCCTACGCAATTATAAATAAGACTAATATCTGAATTTACATTTAACATGAGAGCAAACCAAGGCCTAAGATATGATGACGCCAATTCCACTTTTACATTTACGTTACATTAGGTTAGCTAAATCCTGTCATTAAGGAAAAAAGTTATGACGACAGGCGTCTGTAAACAAATAATTATTTTATAGCTAGTATGACAACCAATGCCTATGCATAACAACAATGCCTAAGTACAACACAAATGCAGTAACAATTGGGTAAACAGTGAGTACAAGATATGTAAATGAGGCACCAAACACATATATATCTTATTAACAAGCTTTCCTCGACAGATTAATTGCTGTTTGCAATTAATCGTCATCTAAATGCATGTATGAGTATGGTGGCGATAGCGTAGTAAGAACTACGTCTTAGGTCACATGAGTATTGCGGACCCCAAGTTACGAACTTCTGGTCCGTCACGCCACTCCGTAGTCTTCAAAGATAGTGTCAGCTAGTCAAATCATCACTTCCTGGTAGAAATGATTCTCATTCATGGCGTCAGCGAGCAAGCAGTATGCAGGTCCAAGCTTAATCTCAAATCTGTAAGCCTTAATTGGTTAATAATTTAGAGGAGTGATATTTTAATGTTTTTTTAGGATTTGATTTAGGTTCATCGTATGTTTATGACGACTTGCTGATCCATGGTACGGGCTAAATGATTGTGAGTCTCCACAGAGTACTTCACTAGAACAACCTACACTTAACGTCAACAATAGCACGAGTTAACACAGAGTCAGCAAAAATAACACTGTCAGTAGAGCACAGATTACTAACAAATCATCGGAACGAGCCTGGAAAACTCTTCAGTAACTCTCCGGTATACAATAACAGACAGGTAGGAGATATCAGTTCATCTCGCGACGGTGCGACAAAGGCACTGCAATTATAGTTGTCTAACCTGATACACCTTAGTCCATGATGAAATGCAAAAACTAAACCTTCTTCTAATACTAAAGGTGCATAAAATAGCGTACAATCCTTGTCCCCCACTCAATGGCGGCCTTCAAATACCTGTGACATAATGTCACTGTTTACGGTACAGCTCATCAGGTGATGACCTACATAAAGTAGCTGGCCCTGAACTAAGTCAAGTATCCCTCTCCGCTCACAGCAATTTGACGACAGGATCTGTTACAAATAATCAATACCTTGACTAACTGGAAGTGTGGCATGATGGGAACTACTCATTTCTCCACGCAGTGCGACTTATAAGCGTGAACCCTCGGACATATCTCTGCTCACCAAGCAAGAGAATAATACATTTATTTAGGCTGTTATTCCTTTCAAAAGTTCAATGCGTTAATGTAAGTGTACTCACCTAAAACTTGACTCTTTACACTGTCTCATACTGCTGCAAAAATACGTAGTACAATGATACTATACGTTGTCAAACCAAACACCTTAATAATAAAGAGGCAACTCCACACTGGACTGCTTTGGAACTTTGACAGACATTACACTTCTATCGTATTTACAATATTGCCTTAATAACTGTAGTATCCACACTGGGACGCAAATTATAACAAAATACGCGCAACCCTATAATCTTGGGTTGTGTAAAATGATACCATTGAAGTTTAGAGTTCGACGCCAAGCTGGTGTACTTACAATAACTCTTAACTTCTGTTCAAACTGGAACAATTGTAGCTTCTGAGCTCGCAATAAGAATATAAACTCAATCACAAAAATGTCGTAGCGACCTTCGGCTAGAAAATGATACGAGGCAAATAAACAGTGGCGTACCACCAAACAAAAAAAAAGAGTGTCCTGTAAAAATGCCAGGATGTCCTAACCATCCATTTAAGTTTCAGACTAGCTGAATCAAGGAAACAGCTCAACAGCTGTGGTCATGATTAGCAGGTTTCAGTCTCGGCATGATAATACACCGACTAAAAGTGCACCAAATGGAACTTAATCCAAATACCAGGTGACTCACGGGCAAAAGAAAAAAATGTTCTTCAAATAAACACACAAAACTAACTAAATAACCCTACCTAATTGATTGTCATGAGTGCGGTTGATTGAATGACTACAAATCTAAATCTACCGCAACGAATCCGTACAAGAAATAAAATGCAGTAACTCACAGAACCATTGTCACGTCTTTCCTGGCATGGATTAGAGGTGTAATTTATTCCAGAGATAGGTTGGATAAATTCCTGGCTGACCAACCAATCCTTCGTTCAGTACCAGTATTCTTCGACCTCGTGGCTTCCCCACGAGTAGTGGGGTCCTCATAGTGGTGGTTATTATGGATCTACAGATGAAATGGCCATGTTCCTCCTGGTCAGTAGATTTCCATCAGCGTGATGCGCTCCAGAACATCTTTCTCATATTTGGGGTTTTTACACCATCGTTACCATCGCAGATAGTGGTAATGAATTATACCGGAACACGTGGGTGCAAATGTGGCACATGGTTCATACAAAGAAAATTCACACGTGTCTCACAGATTTTACAGTACTTAACACAGCGCAGAAAATAACTCACTGGCTTTAAACGTTTGCAGACTGATTGATAATAAATGGCCATGCACTGGCCTGCTTCACTGTGTCTAAAATCGCTGGTGTAGTAATTTTCCTCACAGAAGTTGCAACTTTATCAATCCTGGTGCATCTGAACAATCACACATAATTGAAATATCGCATATAGCGCAACGAAGATAGTTATTCTGCTAGCACGACTCGTAGTAAAATTGCTTAAATATACATTAGCAGTTCACTGGTATTTCATGTCCGCAGACTTCAAAGAGTTTTTAACCACCTCGCGGTTACAACGAAAAATCACCATGTGCAATTGAAAAATGTGACTTACAAAATTTGCACTAAATCAGTGAATTTCACAAAATAAACTGCGCAACTGTGCGTCTTACGATTTGCTAGCACACTATTGGCGCTTGTACTACCACGATGCTGATGGATAAAAAATCCCTTCACCACATGGGTGAACTTGTAACTACGGGTACTCAGACCCTAACAAAATCACGTCCTAATTGGACGGTCTCCAACGTGGTGTGCAGTGAATCCTGGGATGACCGTCCTCGTTCACGGAAGTAAGTTAGTCGGTGAGCAACTAATGAGATAAGCTCACATATCCGCGATGTTAATACAATTACTTTAGTATCTAAATACACATCCATGTGTTTCGTTGATGCAGAATTGCATAATAATGATGGCAGAGGATTATAAAATCGAAATCTGTAATAATGAGTACTCTGAGTAAATTCAAAAGAGTGTTTGATTTACTAGCGGAACTCGCACACGCACGCTGGTGCGTTCGGAGCTAGCAGCGTGATGCGGCCTTCGTCCAGAATATCTTTCTCATATTTGGGGTTTTTACACCATCGTTCGCTTTTAATACTTCCTACGGCATGACACTTGAGCATACTGTCATAGAAAATATCACCAGGCCATGGGCTCAACGGGCTTATATGCCTCTCCGTGGTTTGAAATTAATATGTAGGGATTGCATTTTTATTTGCTCGAGACTCTGACTTAATTCTGGTGATATTTATTTCCTAGTGACATCCCCGGCTGGTTATGCTCGGGCGGCTCCTCCGGAAGAGTTTGCAATTCCCTCGGAGTTCGGTTGGGATCCACCTCTTCGGATTGTTCACGCAGTTGCCGGATATACTCCTTGCTCTCCTGCGCTCTTCCAAGCCAGTCTGTATCTACAGTATAGCGGGAATCGCGGTCATGGCGATAGTCTCCTCTATACCGGCAGTTCCTTTTAATACCTCCTGACCGCTGGTTGCGGGGTGTGTTCCCGTTCCCTAGACGGTCGTTGTTCCCTTGGCGACGGTCATCATTCGCCCTGTTATCGAATTTGCGGTTTCATTGAGTTCGATAAGTTTGACGTTCTCTGTCATAAGGCACCCGATTCCATGATCGGCGATCGTGTCCAGCGTCGGCTTGCTGATAAGGCGTATTCATTACCTGCGTTGCCTTTGGCGTTTGTGATACCTTGTCAACGGTCGTCACATTTGCGTTCCTGGTGTCTCCCATAGGTCTGTGTATTGCGAATTGTTCGCTACTTGAGTCGAGCTTCCTCAAGATTTGGTCACATTCGAGAAATGATTGCGCTCCAGCAGCGATCAACACCCTCTGGACATCTGCTGGATACTACCTTATCACGGTGTTTATCAGTTCCTGCTCAGACAAAGATGGCTGCAGATAACGTAGCCTCGCTAATTGCGTCGAAAAGTAGTTCGCATAGCGTGTCGGTGCCGCAGAACTGTACCTCTTAGTGCACATTTCAGCTCTGATGGATTGCTGTATGTCACTCGACCAGTACGTCCTTAATAATGCCTCGCGGAAGTCCTGATACCCTGAAAATGAGTACCTGAAGGCCCTGAACCACGTACTTGCTGGCCCATCAAGCAGACTTTCAATCATCCTGAGCTCCCTGTCCGGTGTAACCATTGTATCTCTTAGGTAACTGTCCACATTAGCTAAGAATTCTACTGGCGTAATGCCTCCACCAGTCCCAGAGAAATGAGCGGGTTGCTCTTCTCGTGATCTTATGATCATCACGTTTCCACTGTGTTCTGTGGGCGTCGGTGTAAACATTGGCGTATCATAACGCAGTTGTATGACCGGTTCGGTTTGTATAGCAGCACTAGGGTATTGTGTCTGCGGCATCATGTGTGGTATAAATCGCGGTGTAGCAGTAGATGTTATTGTTGGTTGAGAAACCATTGGTCGTGACATCACAGGTGGTGTCGTGGAGTGCGGAGTAATTGTAGACTGTGACATAGTCTGCTCCCTACTCGGTTGATTCCCCAACCTTTCCTCTAGTCGTCTTTCAATATCTGATGAATCTTGTGCTGGCATATTTTCAGCACGATTACTGACTTCGTTTAGCTGAAGTTCGATTCGCTCTACTTTCCCACGAAGAGTTTCGTCCATGTCTTTAATAGCCTTGCTAACGTTGGAAGTTAGCAACATGCGTTCCTCTATGGCAACCTTTTCAAATCTGTGGCGCAAGAAATCCACATCTCCTTTGACGTGTGAGAGTTCCTCTTTCACGTCAGATTCCACTCTTGATAAGTCAGACTTGACATCAAAGACATCATCCTTAACTGCGGCTACGTCACCTCTATGACTTAAGAATTGAGCTTCCATGTTCACCTTATGCTCATTGATACTACCCTTCAGAATATCAATATCTGTGGCTAGTTCCTCTTTGTTGACCTCGATCTTGGTTTTAAGGTCATCAATTGTGTCACTGAGGTTCGCGATGTTCCTCGAATTAGCGGCAATCTCTTCCCTGAACTTAATAACATCGTCAGCTATTACCTTCACGTTGCTATTGACCGCTGTGGCGGTTCATCTCATAAGTCGGAGTCCTACATTCACTGTAGCAATTTATTTGCGTACGTTCCGAACGAATCCCTCGACGTTCACTACCCTGTTCCCTAGCTGGTCCTTCGCATCATCGATGGCGTCACGTAATTCGTCTATGCTGGCGTTCACCTCCGTACGGTTTGACTGAAGATCCGCCCTCATGTCAATTGGAACCTGTTCTATGGGGCCCCGTATCTCGGCTGTCCCACGTCGGATGCATTCTTTAATGTCTACAACATTAGCGCCTAACTCGGTTAACCGGTCATGTACTCCATTTCTTGCATGATTCATTTGCTCAGTTAATTCGTCAATTCGCTCGTTATCATTTTGTTGGTGTCTTAACGTGTCGACCTGACAGCTGCCAAACCTGCCGTTAAGTTAGTATTAGCCTCTGTCCTATTATTCTCAATGTCGACTCTAACATGATTAACGTCAGCCCTAACTTCATTGATATCGGCTATTGCCTGATTTAAGGCACCTGTGTTGGCTCCCAAGTCTTCCCTGACTCGATTTACGCTGCCGTGTTTCCTAAAACAGTGGCATTAGCGTTATCCAAAGCATTAGTATTGTGACCTAAGTCACCACGGACCTGACCCAAGTCAGTCCTCACATCCCCAAGGTCAGTCCTGATATGAGCTAAATTGGCGTTGACACCGAAATTCCCTCCAAAACACGACGAACAGTCGCCTCATCAATCATCAAATAACAATCGTGAGAAAAGAGAAAGATATCCTAAAGTTAAGCCTACATCTAATGGAAGGAAATCGCTGCGGCAGAAAGTTTCCCTTGTTGAATAAACGTCACGAGTACAGCTGTGGTTTTACAATTGAAGTGATTTTACGTTTAATAAACAACAACTACAAGCAAAATAAACAATTACATTTACTTAGGATGAATCATGAGCAAAATCAAGGTCCTAATCTGAAGATAATAATGGGATAATGCCTCACCCCCATGGTCTGACATCAAAGAATGCCATGTGGCTAATTGAACAGCTGTATGACCTCTAAATTCGTCCCAGTCGAGTCAATTTTTCCTTCAACCAATTATTACATGATCCTCTCAAAAACGACAAGGAGCTGATGGCCTCCATGTCAACATCGGACACTACAGTTGGGCGCCATGAAAGAATAAGGTATATGAGCCCGTCAGAGGAGGTTGCCGGGGTACCAACAACCGAAATGGTAGCCCAGACAATCCCATCTGTCGAACACATGACCGGAAAGGATCGGATGTACTTCTATTAGGCCAGCGTGGCAGGAATATTGTGATCCTAGAGATATGGGTGCATCAAGGAGGTAAATGTCACAGACAGCCAAAGAAGCACACCCTTAAAAAGGCAAATCTAAAGAAATCAAAACCACAGGCTTAAGTAAAATCTCGCGGACTTGTTTATTCAACAAAACAAACCCCTATTCCACTTCGGAGGGTTTGTTTCGGCTAATCCGCAAGCTAATAAATAAAGAAAATGAAGTGATCAGACCCTAACTGAAGCTAAGTTAAAACCCTCTCGAAAGTCCTTTAAATACATGAGAAGTTAAACATCAACAACAACAAAACTCGGAATATGGCACATAAGGTAGGTCCCTACGCAATTATAAATGAGACTAATATCTGAATTTACATTTAACATAAGAGCAAACAAGGCTTAAGATATGATGATGCCAATTCCACATTTACATTTACGTTACATTAGGTTAGCTAAATCCTGTCATTAAGGAAAAAAATACGACGACAGGCGTCTGTAAACAAAAATTATTTTAAAGCTAGTATGACAACCAATGCCTATGCATAAAAAACAATGCCTAAGTACAACACAAATGCAGTAACAGTTGGGTAAACAGTGAGTACAAGATATGTAAATGAGGCACTAAACACATATATTTCTTATTAACAAGCCTTCTTCCACAGAATAATTGCTGTTTTGCAATTAATCGTCATCTAAATGCATGTATGCTTATGGTGGCGATAGCGTAGTAAGAACTACGTCTTAGGTCACATGAGTGTTGCGGACCCCAAGTTACGAACTTCTGGTCCGTCACGCCACTCCGTAGTCTTCAAAGGTAGTGTCAGCTAGTCAAATCACCTCTTCCTGGTAGAAATGATTCTCATTCATGGCGTCAGCGAGCAAGCAGTATGCAGGTCCAAGTTTAATCTCAAATCTGTAAGCCTTAATTGTTTAATAATTTAGAGGAGTGATATTTTATGTTTTTTAGGATTAGATTTAGGTTCATCGTAGGTTTATGACGACTTGCTGATCCATGGTACGGGCTAAATGATTGTGAGTCTCCACAGAGTACTTCACTAGAACAACCTTGACTTAACGTCAACAATAGCACGAGTTAACACAGATTCAGCAAAAATACCACTGTCAGTAGAGCACAGCTTACTAACAAATCATCGGAACGAGCCTGGAAAACTCTTCAGTAACTCTCCGGCATACAATAACAGACAGGTCGGAGATATCAGTTCATCTCGCGACGGTGCGACAAAAGCACTACAATTATAGATGTCTAACGTGATACACCATAGTCCATGACGAAATGCAAAAATTAAACCATCTTATAATACTAAAGGTGCATAAAATAGCGTACAATCCAATGTCCCGCACTCAATGGTGATCTTCAAATACCTGTGACATAATGTCACTGTTTACGGTACAGCTCAACAGGTGATGATGACCTGCATAAAGTCGCTGGCCTTGAACTAAGTCAAGTATCCCTCTCCGCTCACAGCAATGTGACGTCAGGATCTGTCACAAATAATCAATACCTTGGCTAACTGGAAGTGTGGCATGATGGGAACTACTCATTTCTCCACGCAGTGCAACTTATAAGCGTGAACGCTCGGGCACGTCTCTGCTCACCAAGCAAGAGAATAATACATTTATTTAGGCTGTTATTCCTTTCAAAAGTTCAATGCGTTAATGTAAGTGTACTCACCTAAAACTTCACTCTTTACACTGCCTCATACTGCTGCAAAAATACGCAGTACACCTTAATAATAAAGAGGCAACTCCAAACTGGAGTGCTTTGAAACTTTGACAGACAACACACTTCTATCGTATTTACACGATTGCCTTAATAACTGAAGTATCCACACTTGGGCGCAAATTATAACAAAATACACGCAACCACTATAATCTTGGTTTGTGTAAAATGATACCATTGAAGTTTAGAGTTCGACGCGAAGCTGGCGTATTTACAATAACTCTAACTTCTGTTCAAACTGGAACAATTGCAGCTCCTGACCTCGCAATAAGAATAAACCTTTGGCTAGAAAATGATACGAGGCAAATAAACAGTGGCGTACGACCAAACTAAAAGACAGTGTGTCCTGGTAAAATGCCAGGATGTCCCAATCATCCATTTAAGTTTCAGACTAGCTGAATCAAGGAAACAGCTCAACAGTTGTGGTCACGATTAGCAGGTTTCAGTCTCGGCATGATAATACACCGACTAAAAGTGCACCAAATCGAACTTAATCCAAATACCAGGTGACTCACGGGCATAAGAAAAAAATGCTCTTCAAATAAACACACAAAACTAACTAAATAACCCTACCTAATTGATTGTCATGAGTTCGGTTGATTGAATGACTACAAATCTAAGTCTACCGCAACGAATCCGTACAAGAAATAAAGTGCAGTAACTCACAGAACCATTGTCACCTCTTTCCTGGCATGGATTAGTGGGGTAATTTATTCCAGAGATGAGATGGATAAATTCCTGGCTGACCAACCAATCCTTGGTTCAGTACCAGTCTTCTTTGACCTCGTGGCTTCCCCACGAGTAATAGGATCCTCATGGTGGAGGTTATCATGGCTCTACAGATGAAATGGCCATGTTCCTTCTGGTCAGTAGATTTCCATTAGCGTGATGCGGCCTTCCTCCAGAACATCTTTCTCATATTTGGGGTTTTTACACCATCGTTACCATCGCAGATAGTGGTAATGAATTATACCAGGACACGTGGGTGAAAATGTGGCACATGGTTCACACAAAGAAAATTCACACGTGTCTCACAGATTTTACAGTACTTAACACAGCGCAGAAAATAACTCACTGGCTTTAAACGTTTGCAGACTGATTGATAATAAATGGCCATGCAGTGGTCTGCTTCACTGAGTCTAAAATCGCAGGTGTAGTAATTTTCCTCACAGAAGTTACAACTTTATCAATCCTTGTGCATCTGAACAATTGAAATAATTGAAATATCGCATATAGCACAACGAAGATAGTTATTCTGCTAGCACGACTCGTAGTAAAGGTGTTTAAATATACATTACCAGTTCACTGGTATTTCATGTCCGCAGACTTCAAAGAGTTTCAACCACCTCACGGTTACAACGAAAAATCACCATGTGCAAGTGGAACATGTGACTTACAAAATTTGCACTAAATCAGTGAATTTCACAAAATAAATTGCGCAACTGTGCGTCTTACGATATGCTAGCACATTATTGGCGCTAGTACAACCACGATGCTGATGGATAAAAATCCCTTCACCACATGGGTGGATTTGTAACTACGGGTACTCAGACCCTAACAAAATAACGTCCTATTTGGACGGTCTCCGGCGTGGTGCGCAGTGAATCCTGGGATGACAGTCCTCGTTCACGGAAGTAATTTAGTCAGTGAGCAACTAATGAGTTAAGCTCACATATCCGCGATGTTAATACAATTACTTTAGTATCTAAATACACATCCATGTGTTTCGTTGATGCAGAATGGCATAATAATGATGGCATAGGATTATAAAATCGAGATCTGTAATAATGAGTACTCTGAGTAAAGTCAAAAGAGTGTTTGATTTACTAGCGGAGCTCTCACACACTCGCGGGTGCGTTCGGCGCTACGGCATGACACTTGAGCATATTGTCATAGAAAATATCACCAGGCCATGAGCTCAGCGGGCTCAATATAATGGGACATAACACAACTATGACGCGAGCGAAGCCGCGGGTACCTGCTAGTAAATAAATATTCCATCAATAACCCAATGTGAGCCCACCCACTGAATGTCACAATCATAAAACTATCCAACACACACTCTTTTCCCTCCCCTCCTTGGCTCTTTCAGACGAGATGTTTAAACTCTCTTATATACTGGATGGTCTTTGACAAGCTATTTCACTCACCTTTACCCACCTTGCCTGTGATTTCATCTAATTTGGGTGAAATTCCAGAATAATAATTCCTTTCTTATATAGTTTTATTTTATAGAGAAGCCGCGTCTAACGTCGCATGTATTTTATCTCACGTGGCAGCGATTCTGCAGCCAGGTCGGATAAAACAACTCAGTATGTTTTGAGCCATGTATTATCAGGTTATCACTTAACAGCTTTGTATTTGCTGTGAAATGTTGATTTTTATTGCAACCTACTTCCCCCTTAGTGCCGCTTAAATACCACCTTCAAATTGTATTCCTAATTGTCAACTCCTTTCCCTGATACTACCACTTATACCCTTATGCGCCAACTACCTACCCCTTTACTTTATTTCCCCTTGAGGACCTACGGTTTGGAACATGGGATATAGGAAGTCTAGTTACCGTAGCCTACCGGTACCGGTAAGTTCTTTGCGTAGCGGCTGGGATCATTGCTTCTTCAATACCCGGCTCAGATAAGAAATTCAATTCAAGAATGGAACGGGGAACACTCAGCCTCGTGAGGCAAAACTGAGAAGAGTTCAGTTCGATTTCTACCTCAGTCTTTAAATAATAACAATGTTATTGGTATTACGTCCCTTTTAACTACTGTAGTTTTTAGAGACGCCAGGGTGCCACAATTTCCACCCAAACGGTTATCTTTAACATGCCAGTAAATCTGTGATACGACTCCCTCTCATTTATGCACCCTCAAATACCAACTGACTGAGCCAGGATTCAATCCTGCAGCCTTGGGAACAGCAGGCGAAAATATTACCGCTGTGCCATGCGCCTAAATCAGGCAGCAGCACTCGAACAATATCTTGCACATCCTGATGTATAAAAACAGGCAGGCTATTATGCAACATTGTGATGTACCACATGCAGTGAAGTCTACAATGTTGCAATGTTTACAGTTTATAAATACTCTGCGGAATAAAAGGTTGAAACACAGTAAATTAATGTAAACTGTACAAATATGATTTTGAAATTAATTGAATTTCTCTAAAGTATTTCGACTCTTCATAATACACATTTCTTTTTTTAATGTATATTGCTGCAATTCTACAAGGGAGATCTCTCATTTCTTGAGTCTTGGTGTAGATCCTGTCCTGGAGGCTGATGATGATGATGATGATGATGATGATAATTGTTGTTTTAAGGGGCCTAACATCCAGGTTATCGGCCCAGGAGGCTGATGACATTGACAGGGTTGCTGGATGGAGGGGGGGAGAATGTAAATGCTGTCAAGGAGTTGAGAATATAATGGGGCTTATTTTATGCTTTCTTGACAAATTCTTATTTCACTCCTCACCTGCCAATGTAAAGACAGAGATTGGCCAAATTAGGTGAATAATAACATTTCAAAATTGTGCAGTCATAACATAAGGCAAAAAGAAGTTCCGTGACGAACTAAAGAGCCTACTTTTCTTAAAACTAAGTTTCATGCTAATGATTAATCTACAGTATATGGACGTATCTAGAATAATGACGAAATTAAGTTGGTAATATCGAAATGTCTAATTAGTTCGAAATATACCTGGTATAATGTAGCCTAATAGAGCATTACATTTGGCAGCCCTGGTGACTGAATATATTCTTAGTTCCATCTCTTAAGGTACAGAATAAAAAAATTGGTTGACGTCCAATGGACGTTACATGCAGTTAGACATTGGATCTATCAGCACACGTAAAAGCATGTTGGCAACATTGTCATGCGTGTGCTGGACAGAAATAGCCTAATCGGAAATATTATGATATCTTGTTGTGCCAATTTTGGAAGAAATCCATTTGTTAGTATAGAAGTTACATGTATTTTAAAACTGGACCTATCAGCAGGCATAGAATCATGTTGGCAACACTGACTTATATTAATTATTCCAAATTAATCTAGAATATCAGGTGCTATACGTGTGCAAAGTATAGGGCTGTTGGCTTGCATACTTCCTGATATATTGATATTAGGTTAAAAAAAATATAGGCAACATTTATTAACAGTTGGCAGCCCTGATTGCTCTTAAGAATACTTATAGTCATATATGTTATGTTACACATAGCACATACAAAAATTTGGTTGAAATCCAACTGATAGTGCAGAAGTTACATGTATAAAAAATTGGCCTTATCAGCAGGCTTAGAATCCTGTTGGTAGAACTGAAGTATATAAGTTACACCAAAATTAATCCAAAATGTCAGGTACTATACGTGAGCATAGTATAAAGCTGTCGGCTTACATACTTTCTGATATATTGGTATTTGGATAAAATAATAGAGAGAGCAATTATTAACAGTTGGCAGCCCTGGTGGCTCTTAAGAATACGCTCAGTCATATATGTTTATGTACACATATTACATACAAAATTTGGATGAAATCAAATTGATAGTGTAGAAGTTATAGGCATTTAAAAATTGGACTTATTAGAAGGCATAACATTATTTTGGCAACACTGTCATGTATGGCCTCCTGGAAATTAAACTGAAATAGTGTTATCTACATGTGTGCCAATTTTGGAATAGCTCCCATGTATACCTTCCATGATATCCAACATGGAGCTCAAATTTTAGTGCGTTTTTTCAGCAGTTGGTAGCACTGACATCATTTTCAAATATGGACGTGAGATATTCTGGTATACATCTTTACACATAGTAAACTTGGTTACGATTTCTGTAGCCGTTTAGGAGTTGATACGGGGGGGGGGGGGGGACACACACACACAACCAGACAGACAGAAGGACAGACAGACATAAGGACAGACACACAGACACACATTTTCCCGGATCGATCTCATAAGTCTTCTTTTTCCTCATTTTTGCAAAATGTGAAAAGTAGGCTGATAATTGTTAGATTTGCACCTCAAAAAAGGTTTGGAACACAGGCATCGAGCGTAGTCATACCATATTGTTGTTTCATTGGAGGAGCTTGGACATTGTGGTCATTAGCCCCGTGTACGTTGGTGTGTAGTCTGAGGGCTGTATTAGTGTGTGTATTTGCAATTCAGGTGAGCATTGGGAAGGAGGCTGCCGTGGCCTTAAGATAGGAACCATCCCAGGAGTCGAATGGGGAAACCAAGGAAAACCACTTCCAGGATGTATCAGATGGGAATCGAACCGACCTCTTATCAGTTTTGCCTCATGAAGCCGAGTGTACCCTGTTCCAGCCTCAGGCGAGAATAACATTTCTTGGCACAGCAGGGAATCGAATCCAGACTTCTGGAGTGACAGCCAAGAATGCTAGCCGCTATACCATATTGTTGGAGCCTAGGACAATAGACGGAATATCTCCAAACTATGTTCCAATGTGTTATACTTCCATATTACAAGCTGGACTACTGAACAATCTGGGCTCTTATACGGTACTGTGCAGTGTTAAGAAGAGACATTCAACAATGCTAGTGCGGCCGTGGTGGAAACCCCACACTAGACACGGCAAAAACCTAGAATAATTGCTGAGTTTTAATTCACTGGCCGTGAAGGCCAACATACCATCTTTTGGAAGCCTTCATATGGAGTTTATAGCTGCTTGAGCTTTTAGTTCTCGCAGTAAAGAGGGTGCAGGTGCGCTTCATAAGAAGGCAGGTAGCGCACAGTTCGCTTCTCTATGTGGGGGACCGGGAGGGGACACCAAAGGACCATTGATGAGCCAGCTTGGTGTCCCAGGCGAAATTTCACACAAGACACGGCACAAACCTAAAAGAATTGCTGAGTTTTAATTCACTGACCGTGAAAGCCAATATACCATCTTTTCGGAAGCCTTCATAGGGATCTTATGGCTACATGAGATTTTAGTTATCGCAGTACCGAGGTGCAGGTGCGCTTCATTAAACGAGAGGTAGCGCGCAGTTCGCTACTCCTGTGGGGGCCCGGACGGCGATACCTAGAGTCCGCTGATGAGCCAGCTTGGTATCCAAGCCGAAACCCCACACAGGACACAGCAACAAACCTAGAAAAATTGCTGAGTTTTTTAACTCACTGGCCGTGAAAGCCAATATAGTAAGATTTCAGTTGCAAACTACGGTATTCTACGGAAACAAAGATATTGTACCCTTAAAACTCTATCTATATCGCCTAGTATTTGGACTGCCCTTGCTTTATGGTAGTAACAGTTGGGTTGAAGCGGCTTCGGTGGCGTAGTCGGTAGCATGCTGAACTGCTGTGCCCAAGATAGCGGGTTCAAACCCGGCCGAAGTCGTCGGATTTTTTAAGAGCGTTAAAAATCCTTCAGTATGCCTTCCTTCGGAGGGGAAGTAAAGCCGGCGGTCCCATGTCATAGATTTATGGCATGTAAAAGATCCTTTCACAGACTAGACTTGTGTAAAGCAAAATTTGTTAGGTTAGATTTCGTCAGAACGCTCTATCAAAGTTCCAACGTTCACCACTAGGTATCATGATATCTGGTGGCGAAAGTTGGAACTACTTGAAATTGAACGGAACTTGTAGCTCACCCTTTAGGGTATCCGCTGGAAGCAGCTACAGACTCAGGCGAGCCGAACATGTCCTCAGACACTCCCGGCACTAAAAACCATACGATAAATAAATAAATAGTTGGGTTGAATCAGGCTATCTCATACACAAGCTAAAGGTAGCTAATATGAGTAGAGCTAGATCAAATGCATGGTAACAATGCCAATAGGATATCTGTAATTAGGAGATGAAGGCAAGTTATAAGTTCACACGATGGATAATGCTGTTCATATTAGCCAACTCACGTGGTAGAGTTATAGAAGAAAATAAGAGAGCGGTAATATCTGTTCGACTATAGAAGATAAGAAAAGCAGAGGGAAATCTAAGAGATAATGGTAATAATTTTAATATTTCCAGGCTTGGATTCGAGTTAAAAACAGCCATGGTTATAAGTAGGAGTTCATCCTGGCATTGACCAAGAGAGGCCGTAATAAAACATGTAAAACTAATTCTTCGTTAGATAAAGTGAAAAAAATTACTCTTCCACTTCGTAATAGGTGTAGTTTATGGAATTAGTAAATTTCAAACCACAGGATATATAAATGTAACAACTATGGTAGCATGGCTTGGTAATAAGCTATTGGGTAAGAGACTATAGAAAAAGAGAGACTCCCTAGGGCTCAGATATCCTAATAACGCCGGGTTCTAGAGAGAACAAGAACTGTCCCAGGGAGGTCATCCCATACAAATCAATTTTTGTCTGTCCGTCTGTCTGTTATTATACAAATCTACACCGTTTCTTCGATCTGAACTATAATTTGTATACTTACCCTTAGTAAACCTGTGAATAACACCATCCACTTTAAATTTCGGACAGACAACTCTATTCCCTGCATTTAGGCTCTTTGGCACAAATATACACCGTTCAACTGATCGGAACCAAAATGTGTATACTTACCCTTTGGAACCCTGCGAGTAACACTGTCCACTTTAAATTTTGGATAGACTACTCAATTCCCTGCATTTAGGCTCTGTGGCACAAATCTACACTGTTCAAATGATGTAGTTACTATTGCCCAAAACTACTACGAGTACTCTACTAAATTTAGTAATGACGATCCCAGTAACCTGTGAAAGTGTAGTTACTATTGCCCTAAACTACTACAAGAACTCTGCTAAACTTAGTAATGACGTTCCCAGTAACCTGTGATACGGTAGTTAATATTGCCCTAAACTACTACAAGTACTCTGCTAAACTCAGTAATGACGATCCCAATAACCTGTGATAGTGTAGTTAATATTGCCCTAAACTACTACAAGTACTCTGCTAAACTTAGCAATGATGATCCCAGTAACCTGTGATAGTGTAGTTACTATTGCCCTAAGCTACTACAAGTACTCTGCTAAACTTAGTAATAATGATCCCAGTAACCTGTCAAGGTGTAGTAACTATTGCCCTAAACCAATACAAGTACTCTGCTTAACTCAGTAATAACGATCCCATTAACCTGTCAAGGTGTAGTTACTACTGCCCTAAGCTACTACAAGTACTCTGCTAAACTCAGTAATGGCGATCCCAGTAACCTGTGAAGGTGTAGTTACTATTGCCCTAAACTACTACAAGTACTCTGCTAAACTTAGTCATGACGATCCCAGTAACCTGTGAAAGTGTAGTTACTACTGCCCTAAGCTACTACAAGTACTCTGCTAAACTCAGTAATGGCGATCCCAGTAACCTGTGAAGGTGTAGTTACTATTGCCCTAAACTACTACAAGTACTCTGCTAAACTTAGTAATGGCGATCCCAGTAACCTGTGATAGTGTAGTTACTATTGCCCTAAGCTACTACAAGTACTCTGCTAAACTTAGTAATGACGATCCCAATAACCTGTGAAAGTGTAGTTACTACTGCCCTAAGCTACTACAAGTACTCTGCTAAACTCAGTAATGGCGATCCCAGTAACCTGTGAGGGTGTAGTTACAATTGCCCTAAACTACTACAAGTACTCTGCTAAACTTAGTTATGACGATCCCAGTAACCATTGATAGCGTAGTTACAATTGCCCTTAAGTACTACAAGTACTCTGCTAAACTTAGTAATAACGATCGCAGTAACCTCTGAAAGTGTAGTTACTATTGCCCTAAGTTACTACAAGTAATCTGCAAAACTAGGTAATGACGATCCCAGTAACCTGTGAAGGTGTAGTTACTATTGCCCTAAACTACTACAAGTACTCTGCTAAACTTAGTAATGACGATCCCAGTAACCAGTGATAGTGTAGTTACAATTGCCCTAAAGTACTACAAGTACTCTGCTAAACTTAGTAATAACGATCGCAGTAACCTGTGAAAGTGTAGTTACTATTGCCCTAAGTTACTACAAGTACTCTGCAAAACTAGGTAATGACGATCCCAGTAACCTGTGAAGGTGTAGTTACTATTACCCTAAACTACTACAAGTACTCTGCTAAACTTAGTAATGACGATCCCAGTAACCAGTGATAGTGTAGTTACAATTGCCCTAAAGTACTACAAGTACTCTGCTAAACTTAGTAATAACGATCGCAGTAACCTGTGAAAGTGTAGTTACTATTGCCCTAAGTTACTACAAGTACTCTGAAAATCTAGGTAATGACGATCCCAGTAACCTGTGAAGGTGTAGTTACTATTGCCCTAAACTACTACAAGTACTCTGCTAAACTTAGTAATGACGATCCCAGTAACCAGTGATAGTGTAGTTACAATTGCCCTAACGTACTACAAGTACTCTGCAAAACTAGGTAATGACGATCCCAGTAACCTGTGAAGGTGTAGTTACTATTGCCCTAAACTACTACAAGTACTCTGCTAAACTTAGTAATGACGATCCCAGTAACCAGTGATAGTGTAGTTACAATTGCCCTAAAGTACTACAAGTACTCAGCTAAACTTAGTAATAACGATCGCAGTAACCTGTGAAAGTGTAGTTACTATTGCCCTAAGTTACTACAAGTACTCTGAAAATCTAGGTAATGACGATCCCAGTAACCTGTGAAGGTGTAGTTACTATTGCCCTAAACTACTACAAGTACTCTGCTAAACTTAGTAATGACGATCCCAGTAACCAGTGATAGTGTAGTTACAATTGCCCTAAAGTACTACAAGTACTCTGCAAAACTAGGTAATGACGATCCCAGTAACCTGTGAAAGTGTAGTTACAATTGCCCTAAAGTACTACAAGTACTCTGCAACACTAGGTAATGACGATCCCAGTGACCTGTGAAGGTGTAGTTACTACTGCCCTAAGCTACTACAAGTACTCTGCTAAACTCAGTAATCTGTAATAGTGTAGTTACTATTGCCCTAAGCTAGTACAAGTACTCTGCTAAACTTAGTAATAACGATCCCAGTAACCTGTGATAGTGTAGTTACTATTGCCCTAAGCTACTACAAGTACTCTGCTAAACTCAGTAATGACGATCGCAGTAACTTGTGAAGGTGTATTTACTATTGCCCTAAACTACTACAAGTACTCTGCTAAACATAGCAATAACGATCCCAGTAACCTGTCAAGGTGTAGTTACTACTGCCCTAAGCTACTACAAGTACTCTGCTAAACTTAGTAATAACGATCCCAGTAATCTGTGATAGTGTAGTTACTATTGCCCTAAGCCACTACAAGCACTCGGCTGAAATTAGTTATGACGATCCCAGTAACCAGTGATAGTGTAGTTACAATTGCCCTAAAGTACTACAAGTACTCTGCTAAACTTAGTAATAACGATCGCAGTAACCTGTGAAAGTGTAGTTACTATTGCCCTAAGCTACTACAAGTACTCTGAAAAACTAGGTAATGACGATCCCAGTGACCTGTGAAGGTGTAGTTACTACTGCACTAAGCTACTACAAGTACTCTGCTAAACTCAGTAATCTGTAATAGTGTAGTTACTATTGCCCTAAACTACTACAAGTACTCTGCTAAACTTAGTAATGACGATCCCAGTAACATGTGAAAGTGTAGTTACTACTGCCCTAAGCTACTACAAGTACTCTGCTAAACTCAGTATTGGCGATCCCAGTAACCTGTGAAGGTGTAGTTACTATTGCCCTAAACTACTACAAGTACTCTGATAAACTTAGTAATGACGATCCCAGTAACCTGTGAAAGTGTAATTACTACTGCCCTAAGCTACTACAAGTACTCTGCTAAACTCAGTAATGGCGATCCCAGTAACCTGTGAAGGTTTAGTTACTATTGCCCTAAACTACTACAAGTACTCTGTTAAACTTAGTAATGACAATCCCAGTAACCTGTGATAGTGTAGTTACTATTGCCCTAAGCTACTACAAGTACTCTGCTAAACTTAGTAATGACGATCCCAATAACCTGTGAAAGTGTAGTTACTACTGCCCTAAGCTACTACAAGTACTCTGCTAAACTCAGTAATGGCGATCCCAGTAACCTGTGAAGGTGTAGTTACTATTGCCCTAAACTACTACAAGTACTCTGCTAAACTTAGTAATGACGATCCCAGTAACCAGTGATAGTGTAGTTACAAGTGCCCTAAAGTACTACAAGTACTCTGCTAAACTTAGTAATAACGATCGCAGTAACCTGTGGAAGTGTAGTTACTATTGCCCTAAGCTACTACAAGTACTCTGCAAAACTAGGTAATGACGATCCCAGTAATCTGTGAAGGTGTAGTTACTATTGCCCTAAACTATTACAAGTACTCTGCTAAACTTAGTAATGACGATCCCAGTAACCAGTGATAGTGTAGTTACAATTGCCCTAAAGTACTACAAGTACTCTGCTAAACTTAGTAATAACGATCGCAGTAACCTGTGAAAGTGTATTTACTATTGCCCTAAGCTACTACAAGTACTCTGCAAAACTAGGTAATGACGATCCCAGTGACCTGTGAAGGTGTAGTTACTACTGCCCTAAGCTACTACAAGTACTCTGCTAAACTCAGTAATCTGTAATAGTGTAGTTACTATTGCCCTAAGCTAGTACAAGTACTCTGCTAAACTTAGTAATAACGATCCCAGTAACCTGTGATAGTGTAGTTACTATTGCCCTAAGCTACTACAAGTACTCTGCTAAACTCAGTAATGACGATCGCAGTAACTTGTGAAGGTGTAGTTACTATTGCCCTAAACTACTACAAGTACTCTGCTAAACATAGCAATAACGATCCCAGTAACCTCTCAAGGTGTAGTTACTACTGCCCTAAGCTACTACAAGTACTCTGCTAAACTTAGTAATAACGATCCCAGTAATCTGTGATAGTCTAGTTACTATTGCCCTAAGCCACTACAATCACTCGGCTGAAATTAGTAATGACGATCCCAGTAACCTGTGATAGTGTAGTTACTATTGCCCAAAGCTACTACAAGTACTCTGCTAAACTCAATAATGACGATCGCAGTAACTTGTGAAGGTGTAGTTACTATTGCTCTAAACTACTACAAGTACTCTGCTAAACATAGCATTAACGATCCCAGTAACCTGTCAAGGTGTAGTTACTATTGCCCTAAGCTACTACAAGTACTCTGCTAAACTCAGTAATGACGATCGCAGTAACATGTGAAAGTTTAGTTACTATTGCCCTAAGCTACTACAAGTACTCTGCTAAACTTAGTAATGACGATCCCAGTAACCTGTCAAGGTGTAGTTACTATTGCCCTAAGCTACTACAAGTACTCTGCTAAACTCAGTAATGACGATCCCAGTAACCTGTGACAGTGTAGTTACTATTGCCCTAAACTACTACAAGTACTCTGCTAAACTTAGTAATGAAGATCCCAGTAACCTGTGATAGTGTAGTTGCTATTGCCCTAAGCTACTACAAGTACTCTGCTAAACTTAGTAATAACGATCCCAGTAACCTGTCAAGGTGTAGTTACTATTGCTCTAAACCAGTGCAAGCACTCTGCTAAACTCAGTTATGACGATCGCAGTAACTTGTGAAAGTGTAGTTACTATTGCCCTATACTACTACAAGTACTCTGCTAACCTTAGTAATAACAATCCCAGTAACCTGTCAAGGTGTATTTACTATTGCCCTAAACCACTAAAAGTACTCTGCTAAACTCAGTAATGACGATCGCAGTAACCTGTGAATGTGTAGTTACTATTGCCCTGAGCTACTACAAGTACTCTGCTAACCTTAGTAATGACGATCCCAGTAACCTGTGAAGGTGTAGTTACTATTGCCCTAAACCACTACAAGTACACTGCTAAACTCGGTAATGACGATCGCAGTAACTTGTGAAGGTGTAGTTACTATTGCCCCCAAACCACTACAAGTTCTCCGCTAAACTTAGTAATAACGATCCCAGTAACCTTTCAAGGTGTAGTTACTATCGCCCTAAACCACTACAAGTACTCTGCTAAACTCAGTAATGACGATCGCAGTAACCTGTGAAAGTGTAGTTACTATTGCCCTAAGCTACTACAAGTACTCTGCTAAACTTAGTAATGACGATCCCAGTAACTTGTGAAAGTGTAGTTACTATTGCCCTAAGCTACTACATTTATTATTATATTATTATTTAGGCTATCACTCGTGATACGAGTATGATTGTCTTCCAAGTTACATTTATGTAAATCTTCGCTGTAATCCAACATTGGGCCTAATCATATTGCGTGAGTTCTTTGGTGACTGTACAGTCCGATCCGAGAACCACAGACTCTTCCACAATATTGACACACAAGGTCTTGAGCAGCCAATGGATCTTGGGGGTTGATCATTCTGCGAATCATGCGCTCTTTCCTGGCATTTCTTTTTTCAGCCAGAAGCCTTCTTCTCTCTTGTTCGAAGTACAAGTGGCCTTGATGGACGTTGCGGCGCCACTCTGATCGATCGGATGCGACAGTCTCCCAGTTACCTATATCAATTTGACATTTCTTCAAGTTGGTCTTCAAAACATCTTTGTAGCGTTTTTGTTGCCCACCCTGCTTTCTCTGACCGACATTCAGCTGGCAATATAAGATTTGTTTTGGGAGGCGGGACTCAGGCTTGCGAACTACATGTCCTGTCCATCGAAGTTGGTGTTTTACAATGAGAGCCTCTATACTAATAGTGCTAGCTTCCTCTAAAACACTTGTGTTAGTGCGCCGGTCTTGCCATTTAATACCAAGAATTCTCCTAAGGCATCGTTGATGGTATTTTTCTAAAGATACGAGGTGCCTTCTGTAAGTAACCCAGGTTTCGCAGCCATAAAGCAGAGTGGGAACTACAACAGCTTGATAAACGTATAATTTTGTTAGAATGCTAATGTCATGATTGTCTAACACGCGAACGAGCAAACGACCAAAGGCTGCACTGGCACATTGGAGGCGGTGTTGAATCTCAGCGTCAATGTTCGCATTTGTTGATAGGTGACTACCCAAATAGGGAAAATGATCTATATTCTTTAGTTTATGTCCATCAATCATGATAGCAGGAGCAGTAGCCCTGTCATGTGATGTAGGCTGATGAAGAACCTGTGTTTTATTGGTGTTTATGTCCAGACCAATGCTTCTGTATGCCTCATTGAACACATTCAGGGTGGTTTGAAGATCTTCATCTGAATTTGCTAAGATGACATTGTCATCAGCATACTGGAGATCAAGAACGGATGTAGCTGACACTTTAGTTTTTGCACGTAATCTGTTGAGATTGAATAAACCTCCATCTGTCCTGGATATAATTTCTACACCCTTTGGAATCTTTTCTTGGACCAAATTTAGTACAACACTAACATATATTGAAAAGAGTGTGGGGGCAATCACACATCCCTGTTTGACACCCGTTGTAATCTTAAATGGCTCTCCAGGGCCATTGCTGTTAAGGACCGTGCCATTCATATAATCATGTAGTAATCGAAGAATTTGAATGAATTTTGGGGGGCAGCCAAGTGTGGCAAGAATCCTCCATAGCATTTCTCGATTGACCGAATCAAATGCTTTTACAATATCTATGAAAGCCATATATAGAGGGCGTCCTTGCTCTCTGGATTTCTCCTGCATCTGCCTAGCACAGAAGATCATATCAGTTGTGCTTCGATTAGGTCGAAAGCCACACTGAGTTTCAGGCAGTATTTCTTCGGCCAAAGGCTTCAAACGGTTGGATAAGACGTTGGCCAGGATTTTACCAGCAACAGAAAGCAACGATATACCTCGATAATTACCACATTGTGCCCTATCACCTTTCTTAAAGATGGTTATTATCAAGGCATCCCTTAGGTCTTTAGGTATGGTAATGGTAGTCCATATTTTAAGTATGAGTTGGTGTATGTGATGAACTAGAGTAGTATTCCCTACTTTAAAGAGCTCAGCAGGAATCCCATCCATGCCTGATGCTTTATTGTTTTTGAGCTGATTGATGGCAGATTCAATTTCTGATGGAGGCGGAGGGTCATCAAGGTCGTCTTTAGGAGGTCTCTGATGAAGTCGGGTGAAAATGTTATTATCAACCTGTGTGTCCCTGTTGAGTAGCTCTTCAAAATGTTCTTTCCAACGAGAATTAATGGAGTTTGTGTCTCTAAGAAGTTCCGTGCCATCTTTAGACTGCAGAGGATTCAAACCATGATAATGTGGCCCATATATAGTTCTTGTTGCTTTGAAGAAAGCATGAGTATTATTCGTTTCGGCTAGATGCTGCATTTCACGGGATTTGGAGATCCACCATTGATTTTTCAAGACCCGAGTTTTCCTTTGCACTTCAGCCTTTGCATCTTTATACAGTTGCTGTTTGGAGATAGAAGTTGGATTGGCTTGCCATGCATGGAATGCTTTTCTCTTCTTATCAATAAGATTCTGTATTTCTGCATGATTCTCATCAAACCAGTCAGCATGCCTCATCTTGACGAAACCAATCGATTCTTCACACGCTGAGAGTATAGCAGACTTGACTGTTTGCCAATGTTCCTCAACCTTTTCAGGGTAATTATCTGGTAACTTTTCATTCAGAAGTTCATGAAACTTATTTTAGCAGTAACGTTTTGTAAACGTTCGGTGTTCACCCTGCGCCTGATGTGCTTTCTCTGTTTTCTGCGCTTTTGGAGAATTTGTAGAGTCATTACAGATCTTATTAATCGATGATCCGTCCAGCAGTCATCAGCACTTGTCAGAGCCCTTGTGAGTAGTACGTCACGCTTGTCTCTTGCTCGCACAATCACGAAATCAAGTAGGTGCCAGTGTTTTGATCTAGGATGCTGCCATGAAGTCTTAAATTTGTCCTTCTGTCGGAATAGTGTGTTTGTGATTACGAGGCTATGTTCAGAACACTTGGATAAAAGGAGTGTCCCATTAGAATTGCATTTCCCAACACCATCTTTTCCAATAACATCAGCCCATAATGCTGCGTCTCTTCCAACGCGAGCATTGAAGTCCCCTAGGAGGAGGATTTTATCAGATTGCGGTATATCCTTCAAGATCACATCAAGTTGAGAGTAAAATACTTCCTTCTGTTCATCATCAGAGTTGAGAGTTGGAGCATATCCACTAATTACAGTCGCTCGTCGGCTGTTTTTTAACTTTAGTCGTAGTGTCATAAGCCTTTCATTTAGACCATGTGGAAGTTCATCGAGAAGGTTGACAAGCTCGTTCTTAATGGCAAAGCCAACTCCATGAATACGTTGATCTTCAGTGTCTTTCCCTTTCCAGAAGAAAGTGTAGCCACCTCCATGTTCCTTCAGTTGTCCTTCATTGGCTAACCTTGTTTCGCTGAGTGCGGCAATATGAATGTTGAATCTCTTCAGCTCACGGGCAACAATTGCCGTTCGCCTTTGTGGTCGATTATGTGTGTCATTGTCCATCAAAGTACGGACATTCCATGTAGCAAAATTAATTTTCATTGTGTTTCGACCGCTTGTGGTGTACCCTCTGAACGCGGTTATCCAGTCGGGTGATATTAGGCTGACTATTTTTAGGGCACCTTTTTTTTAGCCCCCTCCCCATTCAGGGTAAGTAGAGTGGATCCTAAACAGGCCTGCTTAGTCACGAATGCAGCATACGAATTGCTCTACAGACCATCCTCAAGCAAAGGGAAGATCACACATTCGTCGCCTACGTGCCGGTTCATCACTAGGAGCTCCCAGACAACACAATCCTGCTCCCGTCACAACTCCCCGATCGCCGCAAGACTTGTGATTAATTGGCGAATAGATTTTGTATCCTTGCTTCGTTGTTTAGAAGACGCCTGTGCGTGACATCTGTTAATGTGGGCATGTTGTTGCACATCAACAGACACACAGTACTTGACAGATACAGGGCCTCTATCCAGTGGCATAGAAGCTATGAGGACTGGTGGTCCTGGACTGTTGCAGCCTTCATCCGCCTTCCCAACCGTTCGGGCAATACTAGTTGCTCATGCGCTTGGTCCACCGTTGAGGTCTTCTATGCCGTTGACCATTATTGGTTCATCCGCCTTAAGAGATAGTTTCCCATCTAAAGGGCAAGAGAGTGCCCTAAACTCAATCTGCTCATCCGCCTTACATAAGCCGTTGGCAGGAGAGAGGGGAACTCCTTATCCCGGGAGTTATTCGGTCGTCAGAGCATCGTCAGTATGGAGCAGGGTGTACCACGTGCAGGTGAGGATGACGTTTGGATAGAGAGAATCTACCCCTTGCACCCCTAGCTACTACAAGTACTCTGCAAAACATAGTAATGACGATCCCAGTAACTTGTGAACGTGCAGTTACTATTTCCCTAAGCTACTACAAGTACTCTGCTAAACTCAGTAATGACGATCCCAGTAACCTGTGATAGTGTAGTTACTATTGCCCTAAGCTACTACAAGTACTCTGCTAAACTTAGTAATGACGATCCCAGTAACCTGTGAAAGTGTAGTTACTATTGCCTGAAGCTACTACAAGTACTCTGCTAAACTTAGTAATAACGATCCCAGTAACTTGTGAAAGTGTAGTTACTACTGCCCTAAGCTACTACAAGTACTCTGCTAAACTTAGTAATAACGATCCCAGTAACTTGTGAAAGTGTAGTTACTATTGCTCTAAGCTACTACAAGTACTCTGCTAAAGTTAGTTATGACGATCCCGGTAACTTGTGAGAGTGTAGTTACTATTACACTAAACCACTACAAGTACTCTGCTAAACTAAGTAATCACGATCCCAGTAACCTGTGAAAGTGTAGTTACTATTGCCCTAAGCTACTACAAGTACACTGTTAAACTCAGTAATGACGATCGCAGTAACTTGTGAAGGTGAAGTTACTATTGCCCTAAACTACTACAAGTACTCTGCTAAACTCAGTAATGACGGTCGCAGTAACTTGTGAAGGTGTAGTTAATATTGCCCTATGCTACGACAAGTACTCTGCTAAACTCAGTAATGACGATCCCAGTAACCTGTGAAGGTGTAGTTACTATTGCACTAAACCACTACAAGTACTCTGCTAAGCTAAGTAATGACGATCCCAGTAACCTGTGAAGGTGTAGTTACTATTGCCCTAAGCTACTACAAGTACTCTGCTAAACTAAGTAATGACGATCCCAGTAACCTGTGAAAGTGAAGTTACTATTGCTCTATGCTACTAAAATTACTCTCCTAAACTAAGTAATGACGATCCCAGTAACCTCTGAAAGTGTAGTTACTATTGCACTAAACCACACCAAGTACTCTGCTTAACTAAGTAATGACGATCCCAGTAACCTGTGAAGGTGTAGTTACTATTGCCCTAAGCTACTACAACTACTCTGCTAAACTTAGTAATAACGATCCCAGTATCCTGTAAAAGTGTAGTTACTGTTGCCCTAAGCCACTACAAGTACTCTGCTAAACTAAGTAATGACGGTACCAGTAACCTGTGAAAGTGTAGTTACTGTTGTCCTAAACCACTACAAGTACTCTGCTAAACTTAGTAATGACGATCCCAGTAACCTGTGAAAGTGTAGTTACTGTTGCCCTACACCACTACAAGTACTCTGCTAAACTAAGTAATGACGATCCCAGTAACCTGTGAAAGTGTAGTTACTATTGCCCTAAGCTACTACAAGTACTCTGCTAAACTTAGTAATGACGATCCCAGTAACTTGTGAAAGTGTAGTTACTATTGCCCTAAGCTACAACAAGTACTCTGCTAAACTAATTAATGACGATCCCAGTAACCTGTCAAGGTGTAGTTACTATTGCCCTAAGCTACTACAATACTCTGCTAAACTTAGTAATGACGATCCCAGTAACCTGTGAAAGTGTAGTTACTATTGCCCTAAGCTACTACAATTACTCTGCTAAACTTAGTAATGACGATCCCAGTAACTTGTGAAAGTGTAGTTACTACTGCCCTAAGCTACTACAAGTACTCTGCTAAATTTAGTAATGACGATCTCAGTAACCTGTGAAAGTGTAGTTACTATTGCCCTAAGCTACTACAAGTACTCTGTTAAACTCAGTAATTACGATCCCAGTAACCTGTGAAGGTGTAGTTACTATTGCCCTAAACTACTACAAGTACCCTGCTAAACTTCGTAATGACGATCCCAGTAACCTGTGAAAGTGTAGTTACTATTGCCCTAAGCTACTACAAGTACTCTGCTAACCTTAGTAATGTCGATCCCAGTAACCTGTGAAAGTGTAGTTACTATTGCCCTAAGCTACTACAAGTACTCTGCTAAACTCAGTAATGACGATCCCAGTAACCTGTGAAGGTGTAGTTACTATTGCCCTAAGCTACTACAATTACTCTGCTAAATTTAGTAATGACGATCCCAGTAACTTGTGAAAGTGTAGTTACTACTGCCCTAAGCTACTACAAGTACTCTGCTAAACGTAGTAAAGACGATCCCAGTAACCTGTGAAAGTGTAGTCACTACTGCCCTAAACTACTACAAGTACTTCGGATAATTATGTATTTCGCAAATTTGGGACAGTTTTAACTTAACAGTGCATATTTAGGGTTTTCCTCCTCTTAGTGCATATTTCAAAAACATTCTTAAACTTGAGTCTAGACATCAGCTTCTGCAGGACATTTTTGGAATATTTGACAGGTATTTCAGGTAACAGTATTGTTGTGCAGTGCCGGATTTGCATCATGTTTAAATTTAGCAACACTAGCCCTACATCCAGCCATAGTTTTGTCTACCTGCAATGCAATTAGGTGGGGACTGATTCTTGGTATTTCCCGTGAAGCAGGTTATCGATTCCTCATTCCAAAAATAGTTACCTTTCTTGCACAATTAGTTCTTATCTGTCTTACTTTCGTAGAATTGATACAGGATATGGTTCATAGCACGTTAAATAGCTACTGTATTTGAGATGCCTCAGGAGAAGAGAATTGTTAATGAGGTAATGAAAGGGTATGTACGAGAGTTTCAAGACTTTTCAACTGACGGAAGTGTATTGTTTTGAAAATACTGTAGCACAGTCGTAAACGCAACTAAAAAGTATCAAAATCAACAACATCTTCAAACAACGAAACACAATAAATTGTAAGAAGTAAACCTGAAACAAAAACACCAGAATCTTGAAACCACTACTTTAGTTAAACCTGGACCAACACATAGTAAATTCAATAGTGGCGGCTGGCGGTTAATTGTTCTGGGTGTTGCACTATTTTCAATAATGTGGTACATGGGCAAACGCAGGATTTTTTCTAGGATAAGGGGGAGAGGGGGGCATGTTGGCCTATTATTTTTTTTTTCATTACCTACATGTCACTAGGTGGTATTGAGACGTAATTTTCGTTTAATTTCTTACTTGCTTCGTGACATTAATTATTTGGCTGCTCTTAAACCGTTGGATACATGGGCTTTACGGCATGAATGGGAGGAATATATATATATTTAGTTCAGAGTTGAGTTTTTGTCCATAGGAGTTCGCTTTTCTTTGTGAATTATCGTCATAATGTTCATTTTTAACGGGCAAAAAGAGTAGTCCGCCGATTTTTTAAATAACTTAAGATATTCTCAAATAATCCCAAATTACTAAGTTAAATAAAACTGTGGAATTATCCCTACATCTAAATCAGTTACCCATCAGTAACTTCAATTTGTGAAATAAACTGGTGTAACAATGAACAATCGGGAGTTAAGCTGATTCCTGCCCGTGGTGCCCCTGCTAAGGTAGTTGGAATTATATTTCCATTACCGAACTGAACGTCAGCAATCCAGAAGCAAATCAAAGAATGGTGAAAATTAATATAAACCGGCCCTTTTCAGCGCCAAAACTGACAATCATCTCTGTCAATATTGAAGGTCTTTCATCCACCAAGGAAGAGTTATTAAGCCAGATATGCCATGATCAGAAATGTGATTTACTATGTATTCAGGAAACCCACCGAGACTTGAATCTCCACCGTCCAAAAATCAAGGGTATGAGCCTAATAGTTGAACATCCTCATCGACATTATGGCAGCATTATCTTTGCCAAACCTAATATTCAGATCGTCTCCACAGGAATTTCCATTGTATATGACACCGAAATTCTTACAGTAGAGCTTAGCAACTGTTCTGTAACATCAGTTTATAAGCCCCCAGGTACTGTATTTAAATTTGTAGAACCCAGCAACTTCCAGCATCAATCTGTGAAGTTTGTTGTTGGTGATTTCAACAGCCGTAACACAATATGGGGTTACTCAACTACCGATGAAAGTGGTGAGGCCGTGGCTGAATGGGCAGACTCATATGATCTCAACTTATTGCATGATAACAAACTTCCAGCATCTTTCAACAGTGCAAGATGGAGGCGTGGATATAATCCCGATATGATATTTGTGAGTGAAAACATATCTCATTTATCAATAAAATCAGTGGGTCAAGCTATTCCTCACACGCAACACCGGCCTATTATATGCCAGATTTATGCTGCCATTCGACCACAGTCAGTTCCTTTCCGACGTAGATACAATTTTAAGAAGGCTGATTGGGAGAAATTTACCATTTCTCTAGAAGAGAATATTCTAAATATTGAGCCAGTTCCTGAATTATATGACGACTTTGTAAATATCGTGAAGTATTGTTCCCGTGTTTCAATTCCCCGAGGCTGCAGAGCACAATATATAAAAGGTCTGACTTCGGAAACTGAGGAACTTTTGAAAAACTATCTTGACCTCTTTGATAATGACCCATTTGGTAACGATACCCTTCAAGCTGGGGAAGATCTTTTAACAGCGATTTCCAAGAACAGGAACGATGCATGGTGCCAATTGATGGAGGAGACGGATCTAAGTAAGAGTAGTCAGAAAGCCTGGAGACTCCTTAAGTACCTGAGTTGTGATCCAACAACAAATGAGGGACACAAAAATATAACAGCTAATCAGATTGCTCGTCAGCTCGTGGAAAATGGTAAATCTGACCATCCATTACGCAGGTCAGATCATAAAATTGCTCGGTCAGAAGAACTCGAGACTAGTCAACTTATGCAACCTTTTTGCATGGCAGAACTGACGGCAGCCATTGATAGTTGTAAGATCGGCAAGGCAGCAGGAGTAGATGATATCAGATTAGAGCAGATCAAACACTTTGGGGAACGAGCAAGAGAATGGGTCCTAGCTTTCTTCAACAACTGTTTGAAATCCTGCAATTTCCCAAAAACCTGGAGGAAATCACGAGTCATACCGATTCTGAAACCTGGAAAAATGTCAACTGAACCTCAAAACTACAGGCCAATATCCTTGTTGTGTCACCTGCTTAAAATCTTTGAACGAATGTTACTGAACCGCCTAGTTCATGTCGTAGAGCCTGCTCTCATACAACAACAAGCAGGCTTCAGACCAGGGAAAAGTTGTACATCCCAGATCCTTAACCTCACTCAATTCATTGAGGATGGCTTTGAAACACGGAATATCACGGGAGTAGCTTTTATCGATTTGACCGCTGCCTATGACACTGTCAATCATCGTGCTTTGTTACAGAAGATTTATGGAATCACGAAGGATTACAGTTTCACAAAACTTATTGAAAGTTTCCTTCAAAACAGGAGATTTTATGTGGAATTCCAAGGACAGCGCAGTCGATGGAGACGTCAAAGAAATGGCTTACCTCAAGGTAGTGTTCTATCACCAATGTTGTTTAACGTCTACACTAACGACCAACCACTTCCAAGGAACACTAGAAGTTTTCTTTATGCCGACGATCTAGCATTAGCTTGTCAGGGGAAATCCTTCGAAGATGTTGAAGCTCATTTAACACAAGCATTGACTGAGTTGGATGTCTATTACTATGATAATCAACTTCGTCCAAATCCATCAAAAACTCAGTTGTGTGCATTTCATCTGAAGCACAAGCAGGCTCGTCGTGAACTTAACGTCTCTTGGCAAGGAACACGCTTAGTTAACACTCCTCATCCAAAATATCTGGGAGTTACCCTCGATCGTACTCTGACCTACAAACAGCATTGCCGGAATACCAGACTAAAGGTGGAAGCTAGAAATAACATCCTACGTAAGATCACTGGTAGCACCTGGGGCTCTCAACCATCAACCTTGAGAACGACAGCGCTTGCAACATGTTACAGTGTTGCAGAATATGCATGTCCAGTGTGGTACAAATCCACCCATGCAAATAATGTTAACAAGGCGCTTAATGAAACATGTAGGCTTATTACAGGTTGTTTGAAGCCTACACCTCTTGCAAAACTTTACCAGCTTGCAGGGATAGCACCACCGGATATACGTCGTGAGGTAGCAGCCAATGAAGAGAGAGCTAAACAGGTTAATCAGTTTTCCCATCCGTTGTACGGTTATGTACCAGCCACCCGTAGGTTGAAGTCCAGGAGAAGTTTCCTCAACACCACTGCAGTCTTGCTAACTACACCAGCTACAGCTAGAAAACAATTGTGGACTTCTCGGCTTGGGAATAACTCTCTATGGGATCACCCTTCGGAAAGCCTCCCACCTGGACATGATCAGAAATGGATCGTGTGGAGGGCACTTAATCGTCTCCGTTCTGCTGTTGGAAGATCTAAGGATAACTTGCAGAAATGGCACTTCCCCGTCGACTCCACCAACTGCGACTGCGGTATGCCCCATACCATGGAGCATCTACTGAATTGTCCGCTGTGCCCTGCCACTTGTACAGCAGAAGATCTTTTACTAGCAACTTCCAATGCTATACAGGTTGCACATTTTTGGTTGACCGTGGTTTGAAAAGACATTGTGTGTTGTATGGTTTACTTTGTAAATATGTATGTAATTTTAGTGTAATCCAGTATTTTGTTTGCTTCTGACACGAATAAATAAATAAATAAAATGAACAATCGAAATATTCTCGGGATATCAGGGGGCGGGAGCACGGCCCATCCTTGCCCCCCCCCCCTCCCCTCCTGCGAGCGCCCATGAGGTGATAGGGTAAATGACTGCTTGATATCGGAGAAAACTGTATTCAGTTGCGCGGTAAAACGGATGTGCCTCATTCATGACGAATGCCGCATTTCAGAGACATCACATTTTCATCGGATTAAATGGAATATAAGTTAGTCTTCATGAAAACCTTCACGAGAACAAAATAACGTATGTTATATACGAGGACGAGAACTGCGCGCAACATTGCAATACATGGTTTCAGTCAGCGAGCAACGACCAGCGGAGTTAACTGTTGGGATAGGGCTTACCCAGTCTAGCATCTCTGCCATACCCTTCACTATTGAGATCTGGTCGGTGATTGGGCATGGCAACGACCAAACGGACGAGCGCTCCTAGACGGCTGGCACGCTTCGCTTTCTCAGTCAGTTCACAGTAACTTACTATAAGATTTCCTGAATTATTAATGAACAGAATTATGAATTCCTATACATATAAAATGAAACATACAACTTGGATTACTAAAAATATTATTCATGAATTAATCTGGTCGTTGTGCAACACTGCAAACTTATTACCGGCCGCCACTGAAATTCAATGTAGATATGTGTGAAGCATTTCTCTCGGCAAATATACCGTTGGCTAAACTAAACTTAGTTCAGATTCTGCAGGAGTATACGAGTCCCAGATGGATCAAATAGGAAGAATTACGTTCCTGAGCTTTACAATGTAACGTTAGGTAAACTAAGGAAAAAAGCTAATGGAAAATATATTTGGGTCTCACTAGACGAAACAACGGACGTAGATCAAAGATATGTAGCTAACTTCGTGTTTGGAATTTTAGGAGAAGAAGAAGAGAGAGACAAATAATTTCTACTAACTATGGCTGTGTTGCCTGAGGTGAATCACTCAACAGTTGCTGCATTTTTCAATGATGCACTTTCATGTTTGTGGCCATCAGGCATTCTTTACGATCATGTTATCGTGGCCTGCATGGACGCCGCACATTACATGTGTAAATCCATAGGAGGTCTTGGGATATTATATCCCTAGATGATACATGTCACATGTGTAGCACATGGACTTCGAGTCACTGAAGCAGTTCGGGCATCCTTTCCTGAAGTAAACACGTTGATCTCCACAGTGAAAAGAGTATTCCTGAAGGCTCCAAGTCGCAAAGAATTTCCTTGATTCAGTTCATGATGTGCCGCTCCCGCCTTCACCAGTTCATACAATATGGGGTACGTGGCTCGAAGCTGCTGTTTATTATGCCAATTATTTCGAGGTAGTAAAAAAGGTAGTTGAAGACCTCGATTCTGAAGAAGCTGCTTCTATTAAAGAAGCTCAAGAAGTCTTGACCAAAGATGGTGTTCGTGAGCAACTTACATTCAATCGTTCCAATTTGCATTGCATACTTTCAGCCATCAAGAAATTTCAAGAAAAAGGACTGCCTCTTCACGTTAGCATTGGAATTGTTGAAGAAGTCGATCGATACCTAAAGAACCTACCTAATCAAGTTTTCTCGAAAAAATTGCAAAATGTAGTGCTGAAAAATACTGGTCTCCTCAAACTTAAAAGCATTTGTGGTGTTATCCAAGGCAAAGACAAAATTGACAGTGCATCGATACAAGAGGTCTCTGATTTCGTTAAGTTGGAGTATGCTCCAATCGTGGCATCTGATGTGGAGAGAGTGTTATCTGAGTACAAAGTAATTTTAAGTAAAAATAGGCGCAAGTTTTTGCTAGAAAACCTATTACATCATGCAGTGATTAAGTGTAATCAAGACACGTAAATTTTATTGACAAACTGGAGCAATCTATTGTAGTACCCTACTGTAAGTAATTTTCTTTATTTTGGCAATATTTAATATGTAACATTAATTTCTTGTAATATAAACCACTAATTGATATCAGATATTTGTTTATTTTTAATGCATATTTTAGTGCTTATGTAGACACTTTTTAGAGCATAATTGCATGCATATTTTGGTATTTTAAGTGCATAATTATCCGATGCCTGGGACGATCCCAGTAACCTCTGAAGGTGTAGTTACTATTGCCCCAAACCACTACAACTATTCTGCTGAAATTAGTAATGACGATCCCAGTATCCTGTGGTGGTGTAGCTACTATTCCCCTAAACTACTACAAGAACTCTGCTAAACTTAGTATTGTCGATCCCAGTATCATGTGAAGGTGTAGTTCCAGGCTTCAGATAATTAAGCATATTGCATATGCAATTGCATATTTGGGTCAGTTTTAACTTAACAATTCATATTTAGGGTTTTCCTCCTGTTAGTGCATATTTCAAAAACATTCTTAAACTTGAGCTTCGACATCAGCTTCTGCAGGACACTTTCGGAATATTTGACATGTATTTCCGGTAACAGGATTGTTGAGCAGTTCCGGGTTTGTATCATGTTTAAATTTAGCACCACTAGCCCTACATCCAGCCATAGTTTTTTCTATCTGCAATGCAATTAGGTGGGGACTGATTCTTGGTATTTCCCGTAAAGCAGGTTATCGTTTCCTCATTCCAAAAATAGTTACCTTTCTTGCACAATTAGTTCTTGTCTGTCTTACTTTCGTGGAATTGATACAGGCTGTGGTTCATAGCACGTTATATAGCTACTGTATTTGAGATGCCTAAGGAGAAGGGAACTGTTAATGTGGTAATGAAAGGGTATGTACGAGAGTTTCAAGACATTTCAACTGACGGAAGTGTATTGTTTTGAAAATGCTGTAGCACAGTCGTAAATGCAACTACAACGTATCAAAATCAACAACATCTTCAAACAACGAAACACAATAAATTGTAAGAAGCAAACCTGAAACAAAAACACCAGAATCTTGAAACCACTACTTTAGTTAAACCTGGACCAACACGTAGTAAATTCAATGTAGATATGTGTGAAGCATTTCTCTCGGCAAATATACCGTTGGCTAAACTAAACTTAGTTCAGATTCTGCAGGAGTATACGAGTCCCAGATGGATCAAATAGGAAGAATTACGTTCCTGAGCTTTACAATGTAACGTTAGGTAAACTAAGGAAAAAAGCTAATGGAAAATATATTTGGGTCTCACTAGACGAAACAACGGACGTAGATCAAAGATATGTAGCTAACTTCGTGTTTGGAATTTTAGGAGAAGAAGAAGAGAGAGACAAATAATTTCTACTAACTATGGCTGTGTTGCCTGAGGTGAATCACTCAAAAGTTGCTGCATTTTTCAATGATGCACTTTCATGTTTGTGGCCATCAGGCATTCTTTACGATCATGTTATCGTGGTCTGCATGGACGCCGCACCTTACATGTGTAAAGCCATAGGAGGCCTTGGGATACTATATATTCCTAGATGATACATGTCACATGCGTAGCACATGGACTTCGAGTCACTGAAGCAGTTCGGGCATCCTTTCCTGAAGTAAACACGTTGATCTCCACAGTGAAAAGAGTATTCCTGAAGGCTCCAAGTCGCAAATAATTTTTTTGATTCAATTCATGATGTGCCGCTCCCGCCTTCACCAGTTCATACAATATGGGGAACGTGGCTCGAAGCTGCTGTTTATTATGCCAATTATTTCGAGGTAGTAAAAAAGGTCGTTGAAGACCTCGATTCTGAAGAAGCTGCTTCTACTAAAGAAGCTCAAGAAGTTTTGAGCAAAGATGGTGTTCGTGAGCAACTTATATTCATTCAGTCCAATTTGCGTTGCATACCTTCAGCCATCAAGAAATTGCAAGAAAAAGGACTGCCTCTTCACGTTAGAATTGTTGAAGAAGTCGATCGATACCTAAAGAACCTACCTAATCAAGTTTTCTCGAAAAAATTCCAGAATGTACTGCTGAAAAATTCCGGTCTCCTCAAACTTAAAAGCATTTGTGGTGTTATCCAAGGCAAAGACAAAATTGACAGTGCATCGATACTAGAGGTCTCTGATTTCGTTAAGTTGGAGTATGCTCCAATTGTGGCATGTGATGTGGTGAAAGTGTTATCTGAGTACAAAGTAATATTAAGTGAAAATAGGCGCAAGTTTCTGTTTGAAAACCTATTATATCTTGCAGTGATTAAGTGTAATAAAGACTCGTAAATTTTATTGACAAACTGGAGCAATTTATTGTAGTACCCTACTGTAAGTAATTTTCTTTATTTTGTCAATATTTAATATGTAACTTTAATTTCTTGTAATATAAACCACTAATTGATATCAGATATATGTTTATTTTTAATGCATATTTTAGTGCTTATTTAGACGCTTTCAGTGCATAATTGCATGCATATTTTGGTAATTTAAGTGCATAATTATACGAAGCCTGGGACGATCGCAGTAACCTGTGAAGGTGTAGTTACTATTGCCCTAAGCTACTACAAGTACTCTGCTAAACTCAATAATGACGATCCCAGTAACCAGTGATAGTGTAGTTACTATTGCCCTAAACCACTACACGTACTCTGCTAAACTCAGTAATGACGATCCCAGTAACCTGTCAAGGTGTAGTTACTATTGCCTAAAGCTACTACAAGTCCTCTGCTAAACTTAGTAATGACGATCCCAGTAACCAGTGATAGTGTAGTTACTATTGCCCAAAACTACTACAAGTACTCTGCTAAACTTAGTATTGACGATCCCAGTAACCAGTGATAGTGTAGTTACTATTGCCCAAAACTACTACAAGTACTCTGCTAAACTTAGTAATGACGATCCCAGTAACCAGTGATAGTATAGTTACTATTGCCCAATGCTACTAGAAGTACTCTGCTAAACTTAGTAATAACGATCCCAGTAACCTGTGAAAGTGTAGTTACTGTTGCCCTAAGCTACTACAAGTACTCTGCTAAACTTAGTAATGACGATCCCAGTAACCAGTGATAGTGTAGTTACTATTGCCCAAAGCTACTACAAGTACTCTGCTAAACTTAGTAATGACGATCCCAGTAACCTGTGAAAGTGTAGTTACTATTGCCCAAAGCTACTACAAGTACTCTGCTAAACTTTGTAATGACGATCCCAGTAACCTGTCAAGGTGTAGTTACTATTGCCTAAAGCTACTACAAGTACTCTGCTAAACTTAGTAATAACGATCCCAGTAACCTGTCAAGGTGTAGTTACTATTGCCTAAAGCTACTACAAGTACTCTGCTAAACTTAGTAATAACGATCCCAGTATCCTGTGATAGTGTAGTTACTACTGCCCTAAGCTACTACAAGTACTCTGCTAAACGTAGTAATGACGATCCCAGTAACCTGTGATAGTGTAGTTACTACTGCCCTAAGCTACTACAAGTACTCTGCTAAATGTTACAACTACAACATACGAGATAGTGTTTGAAATGTAAACTTGGATCTGATGATGCTCGTTTGACTAGGGAAACATGTCATCCACTTGTTTCCTTCTTCAACTGTCCATAACAATATATATCCTTATCACATCTAATTATTTACAGTTTAACTTTTCACATGTTCAGTGATTGGAATGATTTTGTGTTGACTGGTCCATTGTTGTGGCATATGGTCCATTGTACAGTTTATTGTTGGCTGGTAGAAGAACTTAGACCGCTGTACATTGTTGTGGCATGTTGTAGCATATGTACCATTGCACAGTTTATTGTTGGCTGGTAGAAGAACTTAGACGGCTGTACATTGTTGTGGCATGTTGTAGCATATGTACCATTGCACAGTTTATTGTTGGCTGGTAGAAGAACTTAGACCGCTGTACATTGTTGTGGCATGTTGTAGCATATGTACCATTGCACAGTTTATTGTTGGCCGGTCACGCATAGCTTTAAATGGGAATGAAATGTGTCCTCGCAAAAAGAAATCATATATTTAGGCCAAAACTTATATATACATTTATTTCAAATCCTAGAATTTACATTTCATATTCCAGTTTGGTCTCTAATCCAGTCGCGGAACTCGCTGACTTGGGTGTAGACGGACAATGATTCTGGTGAGGAGCATACACCTCCAAACCTGGATACTATTCCAACCAGCTTACCGCTAGCAACTAGTGGGCCACCATCGTCAAACTGGAACACAAGTTAACTACATTTCCAAACGGATGCATGCAGTATCGTAACCCTATACCAAAACCCAAACATGAAAGTAGTGATATACTAATGTTACAATACCCCCATCCACACAATCTGTGACGTAGTACACATGTCGGCTGACGGATAAAGTGAGAAGGAGAATGCGATGGGCAGAGCACGGTTCCTAGGCCCCTCATTCGACCAGCAAGCCTACTGCCTCCTATGCGAGGACTTGTTTTACACTGGAAGTTCGCAGACTTTGTGGATGGAGGATACACATTTTCCCAATAAATGAATGTTCTTCTAGAAATGTACGAAAAAGTCATCTTACCAAACAAGTGCCTTTACCACTTTCTTCCAGGCCAGTGCAGAACGTTTTGTCAATGGTTTTATTCAAATAATTCATTTGAGCTTCGAAGCACTTTTCAAAGTTCATAATTTCGATACGAACTACTCGGAGAATATCCGGATACAGGCCACTGTCCTGTAAGACGAACATAGCAAACAAAGTACACCTTCAATGTAATAGTACCGTAAACAAAACTAAAGGAGATTAGCCTACATGAAATTATTTGTGACAAACCACCAAGATAAAAAAAGCTATGTTCGATTGTGAACAATGAGCGGTAAATTCTATTACAAAATTATTTATTCTACATTAGTGTAGGCTTAAAGATGAACATGGAAAAGACCAGGTACCTTGTAGTGAGCAGACAGAACAATAACAGACCCTTACATGTGGAGTGTGAAATCTTTGAAAGGGTAAAAGCATTTAAATATCTGGGAGCAGTAGGCTACTCAGTGAAAGGAATGAGAAAGACCAGGAAATCATTGCCAGAATTCAAGCAGGAAACCGGTCAAGGTTTGCAGTTTGAAAGCTGCTCGAGTCCCGGCTTTTATCGAGACACACGGAGATAAGGATATACAGGACTGTAATACAACCTGTGGTCCTATATGGAGCAAAGACCTGGACTCTGACCCAAAATACAGAAAGAAAACACCTGACATTTGAGAATGCTTTGCTGAGACAGATTTTTGTGCCAGCGAAGGATGAAGGATCAGGAATTGTACAAATCGCTGGACATTGTGGCAGTGATTAAAGAGAGGAGGATGAAGTGGTATGGACACGTAATGCGTCGAGAAGGCCAGGTAACCAGGCAGGTGGAGGAAGAAGACATCAGAGGCAAAAGAGAAGGATATATGGGGTCAGAGTGGACATGAGCAGGAGACTACCCGGAGAAGAATACATGGACCGACTACGGTTTGTGTGGCCAACCTAGTTAGTAGTAAGTAAGGGGACTCATGCAACGTTTATAGCCATCTCCACAGGGTTAGGATTCAAAGTGATCATTTTTCAATGTAACTGAATAAAAGTATGTAAACCAAGAAACCATGAGACCTCCACATTGCATCTCATGCCCAAAAACTGTATTTTTCTAGTCGTGAGATGAAGACATATTATCCAATTTTTATGGTACTATCTAACGAAAAAAAAAACGATTTTGGCTCAACTACCTATGATATTCACTGACCTGAGCTTTCTGCAAAGCAAACGACATGCATTCGAGGATATATAACTAGAAATATCATGGAATAAACAATAGGTAGTAATATGACAGAAGTGGGGGATTGACATACGATGATAAAACAGGAAAGATGCATGGCGTAAATAACCGGAGAATACAAAGTATAACACAGTTTGCCTCAAGCTTGATAAAATAGATAATTATTCTTGAGGGGATCTTCAGAAACATACCGGAAACAGGTGATATTCAACTGAAGATTAGTACAAGCAATTGGACACAGGACAAAACTCCATCATTAAATGTCAAACCACACATTGCTGAGCTTCTTCCAAACCTCATACATGACAACATAAACAGGAGGTGGTACGGAAAAGTTAACTGTGATCAACGGGCACAAATGCAGGAATTAAAGGTTAAATTATCTACAACATTGGGACAAAGGGTGGGAGCAAAAACAAACTAATTGATCAACTACCATATTGGGACACACGCAAGAGCAAGGATAAACTAAAGTGTGATCATCTGTCATATTGGGTGGGACACATACAAGAGCAAGGTGAAACTAAAGTTTGATCATCTACCATGTTGAGACATACACACAAGAGCAAGGAGAAACTAAAGTGTGATCATCTAAACCATTAAGACAGAAGCTGGAGCAGAAATAAACTAAAATTTGATCATCTGTCATATTGGGAAAAAGGAAGAGCAAGGAGGTACTAAAGTTTGATAATCTGTCATATTTGGACACACGCAAGCGCAAGGAGAAAGTAAAGTTTGATCATCTAAAACTTTGGGACAGAAGCTGGAGCAGAAATAAACTAAAATATGATCTGTCATATTGGGACACACGCAACAGCAAGTAGAAACTAAAATTTGATCATCTGTCATATTGGGACATACGCAAGAGCAAGAAAAAACTAAATTTTGATCATCTAGAACTTTGGGACAGATGCTGGTGCAGAAATGAACTAAAATTCGATCTGTCATATTGGGATACACGCACGAGCAAGAAGAAACTAAATTTTGATCATCTCAAAGTTTGGACTGAAGCTAGAGCAAAATAAACTAAAATATCATCTGCCATATTGGGACTCATGCAAGAGCGAGGAGAAACTAAAGTTTGATCATCTGTCATATTGGGTGGGACACATACAAGAGCAACGAGAAACTAGATCTTGATCATCTGTCATATTGGGACACATGCAAGAGCAACTTAAGTTTGATAATCTGTCATAAAGGAGCAAGAGCAAGGAGAAACTAAAATTGATCATCTAAAAGTTAGGGACAGAAGCTGGAACAGAAATGTACTAACATTTGATCTGTCATATTGGGACACACGCAAGGAAAACTAAAGTTTAATCATAGTCATCTTAGCTGAACATCTTTGACAGTAGAAAATTACGGTCTATAACATGGAATACTAGCAATAAGCAAATAAAGAGAAAACTCACGTCGGTTTGTCCCCAGCCAGTGGCCTGACCAAATGCACCCTCGTACACCGGCTCTTCCTGGAGTGGAAGAGGTACGTAGTCCACATTTTTGCCAAAGGAGAATTTCGGGAACACCTGAAAATAGGAAATAATAAGAAAAACATTGCAGGTCCACATATTTAATGTCATCATTGATGACACACAATATACTACAGTCATTACAGAAACAGAGGATATCAGATAAGTTCCATGGAGCAGCTGGAAGAGTGCAATCGCCACCATAGGGAAGATGTAGTAAGAATGGCTAGTTCCTCAGTTTAGGGGTTGCGACAACGCATTCTTCTAGCCCCGTGTACTTTGGGTGTGTAGATTGAGTCTGATAATCAGTGTTAATTAATTGTGATGGCTGTATTAGTGTGTGTATTCTGATTTTAATTCAAGTAAGGACTGCAGACGATAATTTTATGTAGTTCCTACTATCGCTACCAAATTCTACCGTCGACGGCAACTAGATGTGAACTTGGCTTCTAGATGGAATCACAACCAGCGCCCGGGGACGAACGCTGGAACTTAAGAGCATTAATAAAACCTAACCTACAAGTTTTACTTCACACAAGTTTGTTTAGTGGAAGGATCTTTAATATGCCATAAAATTATGATATGGACCCACTGGCTTTACTTACTCTCCAAAGGAAGACAAACTGAGGGATTTTTAACCCTCTTAAAAAGCCCGACGACTTTGGCAGGATTTGAACCCGCGACCTTGGGCATAGACGCTCAGCATGCTACCAACTACGCCACTGAAGCTGCCGTAGTAAGAATGAGGGAACAGGTTAGGGAGAGAAATCAGAAGAAATGGTTCAAAGTGAAGAACCCAATCAAAAGAATTTGTATTACCATAAGTGTAAACAACAATAAAAGCATTTGATAAAAATATGCTAATTCAGTAGTGATGTCAATGTGAAAGGACTCTTCTGAAATCAGGTGGTGTGAGGAAAGGGGGAGGGCGGGAGGGGGGGGGGGTATATTCCATGGAATATACGTCTTGTTAGAGTTAGCAGTCTCTGCTCTTTGCTTCTCTTTCTTTTTATGCTCTTTTATTTCCCTTCTCGCAGACACAAACAGTGACTTTTCATGTATTTCCGTTTCATTGTACACTTGTTTATTCTGTTTGAAAGTTTGTTTCAGATGTGCATTTTCCTTGTAAAGCTTACCCTACATCTCCAAATGCGGCAATTCGTTGAACCCCTTGATTCCAGTCATCTCAAGAACTATGACTGCAAGTCCTACAACTTTAAGCAGATAGTGCACTTGTTATCCACATTCTCCATGAAAATTTTTATTCTACGCATCGAAATTGTACTACATATATTTAGCCTATTTTCATTTTGCGAAAAAATAGGCTTATGGTATCACATTTTGTCCGTGTGTCTGTGTGTGCGTGTGTGTGATGGAGTGTGTGTGCCCCCCTAATAACTTCTAAACGGCTGGAGCGATTTCAATGAAACTCGGTAAGATCATAGCACCATTCTGGTCGACCCCGACCGTGCCCATCGAATTTTAGTGTGTCTCACCAGTCCAACATGGCGGCTGTGCGAAATATTTCACGAGCATTCAGTATCTCCGAAACTATTACCTATATCACTCTGTAATTGTGTACTAGAAGTTCACCTATGAGACTTTCAAAAGCCTGGTAACTACAAAACCAACATGGCGGCCAAGCGAAGTTGAGACTTTTCAATAGACTTTTCTCGCTATCTAACCATCCAAACGTAATGAAACTTGGTACAGCAAATGTTTATACACATTGTAATGCACTGGCATCTAATTTAGTTCAATTGTTTACATAACAAAGAGTTTAGTGCTTTTCAGTCAGTCAACACGAGTGTACCCAAACGCTGGGTTATGCCCTAATCCTTAAATAAATTACATGCGATTAATACATACACTAGGATGACCAGTTTCGATCGTCAAGCGATCATCATCAGATACATTACACTTAAGCTATACAATCTATGTTTGAAAATACAGGTGAAAAATATTTAAAATATGTACAATTATTTAGTTTGGAGTATTGGTACTGCAACTGTCGGTGTGTGCTAAATGCAGTGTATATTATGTTCGCTGAAATGCTAAATGGTGATAGATATCCGGAGTTATACATATTGTTCTGCCCGGGGGTACAGGGGTTGGGCGAACAAAGGGGGGTAAATGTTCAATTTTGGGGATGCTGTCCAAAAAATGCGAGTTTCCGTGTAGTTGCGGAAACTGCAAGTGTGGGTGTCTGTAAAAGTGTGTGGGGAAAATGGGGTTTAATTCTAAATGCGTGGAATCGCACCCTGAGGGCTGGCGATTGAGAAGGAGATAATAGCTGTCCTGGGTAAACACTTATATGAGAGCCATGCGCCTGCTTGCTGAGCTCGCGGTAATGCCTGGCGGTCTAAGCCCTTCAAGGTTAGCACAATGGGAATGTACTTACTAAGCACTTATGTAATTAGCGGTCACATGCAATTAAGGTGTCAGGTTTTTTTTTTTTTTTTTTTTTTTTTCGTGTGGCCTCCTCAGAGGCCGAGTGCAGGTCTTTCTATTCGACGCCCGTGGGCGACCTGCGCGTCGGGATGGAATGGATGAAGATGAATGAAACTGGGCAAGGATGTGGAAGGAATCGGCCGTGGCCTATCAGAAGGTACCGTCCCAGCATTTGCCTGGTGTTGAAAATGGGAAACCACGGAAAACCATTTCAAGGACGGCCGATGGTGGGGCTCGAACCCACGCGTCTACCAAGTCAGCAGAGAGCTTGGTCCCATGACCTAACGCTGCGCTTTAGCCAGCTGAGCCACGGCTGTCGGTAGGTGTCAGGTGGGAAGTCGGGATAAAGACAAGTGTGAAATAACAGTGTACAATGAGCGTGTACTGGTACTGATCAATGGTTTATTTGATCAATAATGTGATGAATGATGTCCCTCTATTTAGGGGTAGTATAACACGATTATAAATGTGATTTGTACAGTAATAAGTTGTGGGTGCAAGTGGGTAGGATTACACTTAGTAATGTCGTGTATTAGGACACTGAGGTGCACACTTACCGACTGGTGAGAGTCAGGAACCAAACGGGCGTATTCTCAGGCTGCAACAGACCCCAAGCCTAGATTCGACCTCCTCCTTGATGTGTTTAGGAACCGCTAACTAAGTGTTTCCTCACTGTTGCTGCTCCAGATACCTCCAGGCGTGAATGTGTATGTGTGATGCAACTTGTTTGCTAACCACTTGTAGTGAGTGGCCGCCTGCTTGTAGTGTTTAGAAAATGTATAAGGTTTGCTGTATCTCCAGCTTGGGGTGGTTTCTGGGGTAGAAGAGGGTGTTGGATGTTATGATAGATCCATCGTCCTTGTAGAGTAGTTGTAGATGTATTTATAGCTGTCCAGCTTGTGGGTGTGTATGGGTTCAGTGGCGTAAGCCACATCTCCCTTGGGGGTGTATGTCCTGAGGGTGTATGGCCTCTGGGGCATAACAACAGCTCGTCGATGTTTAATTTCTGTCCCCAGAAACTGGCATTAGAGTAAGGGTGGCTGTGTTGTTGTCTTCCTCCTCTTCTTGTTCTTCTTCTTCCTCTTCTTCCTCTCGTACGGTGTAGATGTTGCGAAGTTGTTGGTCCAGCAGTTCCTTGGTGGTGTGTAGGTAGAGTGTGCTCTCAGAAGGGGTGGGTATTGGGGTGAAACATAGCTTGGTATTGAATTCATACAAAATTCGTAAATATTTATGGTTAACAAGACAATATATATATATGTAATCCCCCGTAAAACGAAGATAAAATGTATGGCGTACTCTGAAAAAATCTGTATTTACGCTTGGCTACTCTACTTGGTACCAGGGTCGTAGTTCCAGATCCTGTTTGTCTGAGAACCCTTACTAAATGGGAACTACCTGGCGTCTCCACCAAGTTTGTTCAGACCGGGAGCAAGGGTTGGTCGTACAAGGGGTGTTAGTGTCAAATTTGGAAGGTGTGATCTAATTGGGAGAGTTTTGGTGAATGTGCGGGGACTTGGAATTGGGCGTGTGAATGGGAGCTCTGGTCGGGGGAAAGGCTCTAATTTACGGGGGTTGTGAATCGGGGAGATGTCCTAACTAATTAAGCTATTAGTGCTCGGAACGAGTACTGCAGGAGAGCGTTTAACTAACAGCTGACCGCGCACTGAGCTGCTCGGCAGCCGCGTGGCTCACACTCAGGGCAGTGATAATGAACCTGGCTGCTGCTTATACAGCAGTTCTATAATGCAGGCAACGAGAGGTCGGGGTAAAGGGAATTGGGAAGTAAAGCAAAGTATGAAATGAAGGTGCACAAGAGATTGTGTGAGTAAGTGGTCACTGGTTTATTGGACCGTAATTGTTTAGTATAGGTCCCTCTATTCAGGGAAGTGTAGCACAAATGTAGTACAAGTTTTTACAGTAACAGTGTGGGTGACAAATGGGTAGGAATGCACTTGTAAAATTTGGTATTAGGAACTGAGACGCACACTTACCAACAGGTGAGAAGATCGGACTCTAGACCGGCAAGGCCTCGGGCGGCGACAGACCCTGAACCCATGTTGGCCCTCCTTATTCGTTTCGACGTTGCTTGTTCAGCATTCCCCAGTGTTTGGTGTGCTAGAAACTTCCAAGTGTGCTTGTGTGTAAGTGCGGCAGGGTGTTGGCTAACCACTTATGTTAGGTGGCCGCCTCTTGCAGTGTTTTTAGAAGATGTATGGATTTTGCTGTATTTCCAGCTTGGGGTGGTTTTGGGACAGAAGAGGGTGTTTGATGATGTGGTAGATGCGTTGTCCTCGTAGAGTAATTGTGTATGTATTTATGGATGCCTACTTGTGGGTGTATGTGGGTTCAGTGGCGTAAGCCACCTCTCCCTTGGGGGGTGTATGTCATGAGGGTGTACCACCCTCTGGGGCATAACAATATTTTACAAGTGCGCATGCGTAAAAACAAAACAAAAGTTAAATCATAGCGGTAATCGGCTGTATGCATGCGCTTTATGTGTAACAACGTTTAATTCTCTATTAGAATTCAAACTCCCAGATTTTCGAAAAAATAAAATATGTTATTCATTGGAAAGATAGTGTCGGCCCGAGTTCAACGACACCTCATTCGTCAAAATCTGACCATGCGTTCGGGAGATATCGACTTGGCGGGTTAGTAAATGACGTCACCAGGAACGTAGGCTATGGGTCAACATTTTGAAACTTTTTGATTACACCTCGTTGTGATATCACCAGGAAAGTAGGCTATGGGACAACAATTATGAAACTTTTGGATCACACCTTGTTGTGACGTCACCAGGAAAGAAGGCTATAGGGCAACATTTTGGAAATTTTTGATCACACCTCGTTGTGACGTCACCAGGAAAGTAGGTTATGGGGGAACATTTTGGAACTTTTTGATCACACCTCGTTTTGACGTCACCAGGAAAGTAAGCTATGGGGCAACATTTCGGAAATTTTTGATCACACCTCGTTGTGATGTCATCAGGAAAGTAGGCTATGGTTGAGACTTCACCACCGCCATCTTGGCCGCCATCTTGACCGTCATCTTGTGACGTCACCAGGAAATTAGGTTATCATCTAGAACCGCCATCAACCGCTACTCTCGGAAGTTCGCTTTCTCCATTGCTAGCAGCCTGTGTTTGATACCCGCTCTGTTCTGTATATTTCCCCGTGTACTGGGATGTCTCTTTCCGAAGCCCTATCAATATCTCTTTTTACTCTAGCAATTTCATCTCGGTCTTGATTAACTTTCTTTCCTGACGTTCTAGCCATGTATTTAATCTTAACCTGATTGTCTTCCAACCTCCTGAGGATCTTCAGTCGGTCATCTTTACTCTCGCTATTCAGTTGTCGCCATGATTTCTTAATCTCTTTCCTCAATTCCCTCATAACGACCTTCAACTTTCTTCATGGTCTCGTCCTGATTACTTTCTAAATCCTAAAGTCACACACCCACATGGGAACTTCTTATCTGAAGCATGTTAACCCTCATAGCATCGCGATCGGTCTTAATGATGTTCATTTGCTGTACAGAATGGACTTCTATGCTCTCCATATTCATAGTTGACTCGGCTATTCCATTGTCTAACGAAGCCACGTGACCTTGTTTTGTCATATTTACTTCCTCAAAATTTTCCAATTTGGGTTACATGCTTAGTTGTGACTTTCTTAACTCCTCCGTGCTTTGTGCCCATGCTAATCCTGTTTGTGCCTGTTTAGCAGAGACTCTCTCCTGAAGAAATAAACTACTGTAGGCTGGATCCTACTACGTTGTGCCTCAGTCGCCTGTCTATTTACCTCATTATGCCTTCCCTCTATTTTAATCAAGTGTTCCTTAGTATCCTCAGCCTGTCTGATTTCTAGTTGCTATCATTCGCTACCACATTCTGCCTAATTTTCAATTGCTTCAATTTTCGCTTGCTGCCTCCACATGTGTTCAGCGCTTACTTTTTGTGCCCCTCTCAGAGCATCCTCAATGACTATCCTGACCTTTCAGCGCTCCCAGTGGTGATAACAACCATTCAATTACCTCAGAAAATATCCGACAGATGTCAGGAGCTATCTGTTTTTCAATTGTTGACCAAAGATGTGCAGAAACAAAGGTATCGCTTTAAATTCTGGATTTCAGACAGTGGAAACGTGCAATTTAGTGAGACCACGAGATCAGGCCATTATAGCAAGATTTCAAGCCACATGCTGGCGAACAGTTTTAAATCAAACAGTGATTCTTATAGAAATCGTTATGAGCATTGCGGGCCAGTAAAACAGTGGAAACCGCATTAATTCAAATTAACTGTACACGTGCAGGAAGCTACTTATTTTGATCGGTGAAAATGGACCATTACAAGCATATTGTGGAACACTTGGGAATGGTGACCAACGTCATAGAGATGTCGTGCTAAACTAAATATGTAAGGGAGAATGGTTGTTGAATCACCAGGTTAATCTATGCGAAAGAGGAGATGCCTGCATGGGGGCCAAACGACTGCCAACTTAGAAAGATGATCGGATGATGAAGGTAGAGGCTCGTCATAATTATTTTACATCAAGTCTTAAGTGTTAGTATTTTTTCTTCCGAACAGTGGAACAATAAGAATTACATCGTAACTTTATAACAATTTAAATCGTTGCATATTTTACAAATATGAAATTAGCTCAGACCAGAGTTGGAATTAGAATGTTTGATTGTGGATTTGACTAATATTATATACACTTCACGTAGAAAGTGTAAAATAATTTGTGAGTAATAGGGAGAGGTGATGCGGCGTCAAACGAAATGCAATAACTTGACAGACGATAAAACGATTGAGATCAGGGGTTTATTATATGTAAATTATTGTGTGGAATTTTCTAAAGCAAGTTGACGGATGGTAAATATATTATGTGAAGTTCACTGTTCTTTTGGAAGGTATAATACGCCATTATTAGTGAGTAATAAACAGCTGAAAATAATGAAAATGATAGATGATAAAGTCTTGTGGAATTGAAATGTGGAGAAACGAGTAACGAGTGGTAACGTCGTGAAGAGCAAATGCCACGATACTTAAGGAGATTACGAGAATTGTTTATATAATCAGGCTTTGTTTAAATATTATAACACATCAGCTGATGATATGGTACAGAGTGAATACAATATGCGAATAGTCCTAATACCAGACAGTTATTAGGGTTTGCTATGACAAACAATGCTATAAATAAGACTCTTAAATAATAATTCTGTTGTACTTTAAAACTGAATTTCTTTAAGTTGATAGAACCTAGCACAAATGAAATAATAATAATAATAATAATAATAATAATAATAATATAATAATAATAATAATAATAATAATGTGGTAATTATTTAGATAATATTGCACGTAATATATTGTTTGTTGATTTTGATATGATAACAAGTATATCAATTTTACGACAGCATGGCAGAGGTCAAATCCGTAGTCGCTCATGACGACATTGTAAGTAGAGTATTATTATTGTGGGAACCGGTGTCAAAAAACTCACGTTTAATTTTTTGAAAAAGAATATTTGTTTACTTAACAAATACAAATAAATGAATTACATTATCAAAATACGAATACGTTGATGTCTTCCCAGCTCCAAAGAACAACAATGATTTAGTCCACGGCCACTGTTTTTCTATGTCCGTGCGCCCTCTATATCACTCGCGGCAAAAACTCGAAATTCCTGCCCGTCTTCCCTCATTCGGCCGTCCTGATCATCATCGTCCGACCCGGACGATAAGCCTTCCTCAGGCCAGGGCTTCATGTATTCCGCGCAGGTGCAGGTTGTCTTGGGTCCTTCGTTGCTTCCTCGTCTTTCGACATCGTATGTGTCATTGGGTTTGACCCTCTTGACTTAATAGGGCCTCAGGTACTTGGCCTTCAATTTCATACCTGGTCCGAACTGAGTCCTCTTGACAGCCACTAAGTCTCCGATGTTGTAAGTCGAGGCTTCTTTGCGTTTCTTTTGTGAAGTTCTTGCGAAACTCCTCTTGATTCTTGAGAATCTGCAGTTTTGCCTCCTGCCTGATCTGGTCGCGTTGATCCTCAAAATTGTTAATGGCTTCTTCTTCCAACATCCCCATGATCTGAAGAACTGTTTTGTTTCGCATCTTGACCCCGGTCAAGAGTTCAAATGGTGTTAGACCTATACTTCTCTGATAAGTCGAGTTCAGTGCCAGTTGAACCGACGGGAGGACTTTGTACAATTTCGTTGGATCGTCGGCGGACAGCTTGGCTATGATGGACGTCACAATCGCGTTGATCCACTCCACCTGGCCGTTGGCTCTGGGTAACCCAGTGGTCACCAAGCAGTACTTGGTCGCTTGGTCCTCACAGTACTCTTCAAATTCTTTTGAGGTAAAAGATGGCGCTCGGTCCGTTATCATCTGAGCAGGGTTTCCAAAGAGGATCCTCTGCAGCTCCAGCATGCTGATGGGTTCGCTCGACTTGGTAGTCTTGACTGGATACAACTAGGTGTACTTGGTAAAGCTGTCCACGACCACAATGATGTGATTGTAGCCTTTATGCGTTGATGCCAGCGGTCTTACATGATCCAGATGATAGGTGTGTAAAGGCTGACTTTCCTTGAGCATCGGGTGAAGTAATCCTTCCTGGTTTACAGACTTTCTGCTTCACCTTCTCTGTCAATCCTGGAACCTAGTACTGCTGTTTTATCTCCTCCTCTGTTCTCTTCACTGCGTAGTGCCCTTTGTCATGAATTGATCTGATGATCTCTTGCTGCATCGACTTTGGTACTACTAGAAGTTCTCGGCCGTGTACAAACTTGAATAACATCTGGTATTTCAACACGTAATCTTCATAGGGTCCTTCCTTCCGGATAGTCTTGATGGCGAGTAGTCCTTCGTCCTTGTTTTGAATCCTCTTGATTCTAGCAATCAGACTATCAGCGAATCCGAAAAGGGCTGCGGTACACAGTCTCAAGGCATCAGCATGTCACATCTTCGTTCCAGGACGATGCTCGATGGTGTAGGAGAATTCTTCCAACGACAGGGCCCATCGAGCATCTCTGGGTGTTAGATCTTACTTTTGCATAGTCTTTTGGTACGCTGATCAATCAGTCACTATTTTAAAATCCACTCCCAAAAGGTAGACTCGGAACTTGTTCAAGGCTCGAACAACGGCGAGGACTTCGAGCTCGTAACAGCAATATTTTTCTTCTTGCGGCGTCGTTTTCTTGCTCATGTATGAGACCGGGTGAAGAGGACCATCCTCGGTTAGCTTCTACAGGAGCACGGCACCATAACCGAACTTGCTAGCGTCTGAATGAAGCTCAGTCTCATATCTGAGGTTGTAAATTATCAACACAGGACTGGATGACAAGATTCTTTTCAACTCCTCGAAAGCCTCTCTCTCTCCTTGTTTCCAAACCGGAAGTCATGGCCGGTTCTGAGCATATCACTCAAAGGTTTGGCGATTGAAGAGTAGTCTGGAAAACATTTACGGAAATACCCTCTCAATCCCAAGAAGCTTTGGAGAGCTGTGATGGTCTTCGGCACCGGAATCTTTTGAACAACTGCTGTCTTCTCATTTGACGGTTGAATCTTTCCTTCCAGGATTTGGTAGCCCAAAAAATGAACCTTCCTTTTGAAGAATTGACACTTCTTGAAATTTATCAGCAATCCGTTGTCCCGTGCAATGTCAAGTACTTCAATTAACAATTGAATATCTTCCAGTACAGTTTTCGCAGGACTTCTCAAATCGTCCATGTAGATGAAGATGAGTCCTCTCTTTATCAGCTCCCAAGACACAGCGTTAATAAATCGTTGAAAGACAGACTGGTTGTTAGTGAGACCAAAGGGGACTTTCTTGAACTCGTCTGACCTGAGTGGGTGAGAAACGATGTATACTTACTATTCTCTTCTTCAACGTCTACAAGAAGAAACCATTCTTCAAATCAAGAGTAGAGAATACACGAGCATCTTGGAGTTTGTCAAGCAAGTCTTCGATGAGAGGGAGGGGGTAGTGATCCTTGTCGATGATCATATTTAGTGGTCTGTAGCCCACGCAGACACGATGTGAACCGTCCTTTTTTTTCACGACTACAACAGGACTGGCGTACTCAGATGCACTAGGTTGCACAATTCCATCTTTCAGCCATGTCTAAATCTGCCTCTCAACCACCTCTTTTTCTCTCGGTGCTAATCGTCTCGGTCTGCTACATATCTATTCTTCTGTCTTCACAACAATCTTCATCTGGATATTCGTGGATTTGATTTTCATTGTGGTGTAACTCGGTACGATGTGCTCGACTGTTGACTTGGCATCGTCAGATACAGTCTCCTCAATGTCCAGCTCGTCTTCACCAGCGTCAATGCTCATGACCAACGTCTCTTCTCTCTTTTTCAACTGAACGCCCTCTCTAGAAATCAACACCTCAGCTTGATCCAGAGTCGATTCCAATAATCATAGAAACTGGAATAGCTTCGTCGGGAACAACGTGGACGTCGACACAAAAATCCTGGTCGTCAACGGTGCTCGTCGTGTTGAACTATCCCAGCACGGAAGCTTTGCTTGCGCCCAAGCCAGTCAGGATCCGGTTGCTTGGTTGCAACTCTGGGGTGTTGTTTGCCATGTCCTTGTAAGCGTCCTGCCTCAACAAGTTGAAATGACAAGCAATATCTACCAGGGCTGATAAATTGTGGTTGTAGATTTTGACGTCCTTGTATTTGTAATTACTGACTGCTTCCTTCGACGTGTTCAAGGCCACCGTCTGTTTCTTTAATTATTCATCTTACTTTGGTTTGGTACAATCTGCGGAGATGTGTCCAAATTTGTTACACTGGAAACCCTTCGGACCCTTGTCCTTATTCTTGCACTCGCTGGATTTGTGACTTGACTTGCCACAGTTGTAACACCTCTGCGCCTTGCCCTTATCCTTGCTTGTATCGTCGTTCTGTTTATTTGAATCTGCTCCACAGGATTTCTTCTTGTTCTGCTGCTACGACGTGGGAGACCTCTTCGAAGTAATCTTTCCCGCGGCACGTTCATACTGACGTAGTTTCACTTTGAAGTCTCTAAGCGACTGGACGACGCACAATAACAGCTTGGTGCCAGAATCATCCTATATTCCGTCTCTCACGAACTACATGAGTGAGTCATCGTCTATATCTCCTCTAGTTGCTATCTCCTTCATTGTAAGTTAATATTCCTGGAGCGACACGTCGCTTTCTTTCCTTCGTCTAAAAAGCGTCGAATGGATCTCCGCTGTACTCGTCTGCACGTCAAATTCCTCTCGAAGAGATTTCATCGACGCCGTCCAGCTGGTAATTCCCTTCTCGCCTTTGATGAATAGTTTTGCCAAGCCAGTTAGAGATTTCTCAGCGAAGATCAACTTCTGCAGTTTGTTCCATCTCATCAACGCAGCTGTTTTCTCAAACTTGGTGATCCATCGGTAGACTGGATATGACAGCTACCATCAAATGGCCTGACGGAACCTTAGATGTCGCGAAACGTCTAAGCAAACTTCTGGGAATACCTCGATGCTTCACTACCGTCACTTGAGCTGTACCCTGGTTCACTCTCAGTAGAATATAAAGGCCGAAGCTGGGACAGGGGCTAATGGGCAAGATGGCCGCCGCGCGCAACCAGCCCTATGTTATTCTTATGGAGGGGTCAGTCAGAGCTGGCGCAGTGGCTAATGGGCAAGATGGCCTCTACGCCTGAGACCGTGCATGACGTCACATGGAGAGGTCGGCCGTGTAGTTGCTAAATGAAATATTTATTATTATAAAAATAATAATAATAATAATTATTGTTATTATTAATTTTATTAGGTAATTATTGATTCATAGCTTGCCACGGTGGGTGAGTGGTTATCGTGTTGAACTACCAACCCCAAGCTTGCAGGTTCGCTCTTGGTCGTGGTAAGTGATTTTTGAAAGGCGGCAAAAATTACGACACGCAAGTCATACGATGTTGGCATGTTAAAGAACCCAGGGAGAGGTCGGCCATGTAGTTGCTAAATGGAATATTTATTATTATCATTAATAATTTTATTAGGTAATTATTGATTGATAGCTTGCCACGGTGGGTGAGTGGTTATCGTGTTGGACTACCAACCCCAAGCTTGCAGGTTCGCCCTTGGTCGTGGTAAGTGATTTTTGAAAGGCGGAAAAAATACGACACGCATGTCATACGATGTTGGCATGTCAAAGAACCCAGGGAGAGGTCGGCCGTGTAGTTGCTAAATGGAATATTTATTATTATTATTATTATTATTATTATTATTATTATTATTATTATTAATTTTATTAGGTAATTATTGATTGATAGCTTGCCACGGTGGGTGAGTGGTTACCGTGTCGGACAACCAACCCCAAGCTTGCAGGTTCACTCTTGGTCGTAGTGAGTGATTTTTGAAAGGCTGTAAAAGTTACGACACGCATGTCATACGATGTTGGTATGTCAAAGAACCCAGGGAGAGGTCAGCTGTGTAGTTGATAAATTGAATATTTATTATTATTATTAATAATATTATTATAATTATTATTTATTATTATTAGGTAATTATTGATTGATCAAGTACAATCAAGACCAGCCTTATATTGCCCACTTTAAGGTGTAGTGTAGCATTCTTGGCTGTTACTGTGGAGGCCTGGGTTCGAGTCCTGGCTCTGCCAAGAAATTTAATTCCTGGCTGAGGTTTGGAATGGGGTAAACTCGGCCTTGTGAGGCTGAGAGATGAAATGGGGGTACACTCAGCCTCATGAGGTGAAAGTAAGAAAAGGTAGGGTTTCATACCTACCTCAGCCTTTGTGAAAGTAGATTTTTGTGGTTTCCCACTTTTACTCTAGGCAAATTCAGGGGTATATCTTAATTTAAGGCCACGGCAGCCTCTTTTCCAATAATTATTATTGGAATTATAAATACACGCACTAATACAGCCATTACAATAACACAGGTTATTAGACAAATTCCACACACCCAACTACACAAAGCTGATAACGTATATATCCCTATGTTTTAGCTATAGAGAACTAATGAAAAAACACTGATATATTTTTTAATCTCATATCACATTAAGTGGAGAATTGAAGTGTTTTGAAATGTGATGTTACAGGAGAATGTCCCTCATAATTACTTTTACCGAGCATTTCAACGCATTCCTAGCGTGACAAATTACTTCAACTGCGCGACGTGGCGCTGATACATAAATTAGCCAAGTTGCCTTTCAAAGAACCAAATAAATTCAAATCAACGTTTGATCTACATCTCAAAATGTATATTATTCATCCTCCATTAGCAATAATCATTTATACCATAAAGAATATATGTTCACAACATTTATCAATTCATCTTAAGGAGCTCTTGAAGCTACCACTTCTCAATATAAAATTCATCACATAATTAATTCATCTAATTATTATTATTATTATTACGCTTGCTTTACCATAGTTACATCATTCACCTTTATACTGATATTCCACTGAATATTTTCCACAAGGGATTCATTAATACTTCACATATTTATTATATTTCCATCAAATTAATTGTTCAGATCGCGCAATCTTTATTTCACCTGTTATCAAAACATCCCTATTTCCACTCGTGAGTATTATACGCAAATCTTCCCAAAACACATAATAATGAAATTGTTACTCACATGACTGTACGGTCAAAGACCGAATTCTCCAACGATGGAACATTTTCACCCACCAATTTCTTCTTAAGCCATATCCATGGTTATATTTACACTCGATAACACATTCCTAACAACACATAAAATATATACCTTAATCACTTTGAATATAAGGAATACCATTTTGTATTCGTTTACACTTAAACACCAATACAATTTCACTAAAATATATTACACTCACAAATTTCACTATATTTAAATTATATAAATTTTTTATCACTATGGTGTTAATTATTTGCCTTAACACACGTGATTTCTTTTATTTTTTCCCGTTTCCAAGGGTTGCACTATATGTACGTCGGCTTCCTACTCTGATGAGATGATTGAAAGTCTCGATCGAACTAACCTCACTGGAACGGCTGATCTTCTAATTCTGGGTTTGACTATCGGCTTCTTTAACTTTGCTGCACGACGTCGTATCTTGCTAGACACTAACTTGTTCGTCTAATAAAAGTTTGTCACTGATGTATTACTTTTATGATCGCTCGGTGACCTAGTAATTTCCTTGTTTTTACTTTCGGTTACTTTGATTCGTGGCTTCATGGAGTACTCCCCAATGTTTGAGTGTTCATTTGTCCACCTAGACAAAGCCTGGAACCTCGATTTCTAAATTCTATCGTACTTCGCTTTAGTCCCCTCGGTTCAGGAACTCTAGGCGTTACTATTTCGTTCTACCCTGATTTGGTTACTTAACGTAGTTAGAACTGTATATTTCACTGTCCTTGGATACTTCGAAATTATATGATGCGTCGGTTCTTTAACTGAACTTATTATATTCGAGTACCTATCGCCGGTAATTCTTAAGTCCACAGCCTAAACTTTGACTGTACTGGTTGGTTTATTTTTGGAAATACACGGAAAGAAAGAATTAGCTTTTGCTGTTCTTTATTACTTTATATCAGTCCATTTATTCACATTTCTTTCCCGCACACACCAACATCGAACTGTTACCTCCTGGTTGCCCCGTGCATTTGTTCATTTTTTCTGTCAGTTTTTTACAGAAACGCATATTCCGCTGAACCAGCCTGACAGCGTCCCATCGCTGCCTTCCGAAATTCCATTGCTTCAAACCATGAAGACTTCTATATTAATCCGCAGGGCGTCGTGTTCTTCACCAACCAACTACTCCATGAAGACACCGCTCCAAGAAGAATTTTGTTTTTGTAAAGATTTTCATGTTTATGTACAACCTCTTTGTTTCCTCCCCTACTCGCCCGCTTCCCCCTCTTCTCCCCTCCTCCTACTGCTCTCTTCTCCGCGCGCGCAGACCGCTTGCTCGGTCACTTCACTTCTACACTTTGTCTCGACTTGTCTCCATGTCGTGAGCAACCGCTCACCCTCTCAGTGCACTCAACTTCTTGTTGGACAAGCCGTCTAGGCCAGTGTACTTTCTCTGCGTCTAGCAGCTCTCACTTGTACGTCGGAAGTCAACCTAGTCAGTCGGAGCTTTACTAAAGCTCGTCTCCTCACCTCGAGAGACAAACTTTCAAATCTTCGCCATGTTGTGAATTCCTGACTAACGGTCACCTAAGGATTCGCCGTTCATCAGAAATGAGCTAAATACTACTTCTATATTCTTCAACTTATTTTAATTGATTTTAAATAGCTACATGCTTTTTAATGATCATTTTATAGGCAGTGAGAGATTTCTATATTTGGGGCAATAATCATCCTTCGCAGGATTTTCTATGTTGGGCTTTTGTCTATCTAAGCCAATCTCAACATGAAGCAGCATTTCTTATGCTTATTAAATGAGAGATTTTCTCACAACGTGGGACACCATTAAATTACCGACTGTCTATAAAATACTTAGCTCGTTCCACCGCTGGACTAACTTTTGCCCTATTCTGCAGTCATGAGTGTTCTGGAATTTTCCATGCCGAACAATTTATCTACGAGTTAAACCTTCAAGTACTTTCCACTCACATATGGGAATACTTTTTCATACTAAGGAATCTTCCTTATTAACTGCTAATCAATATCTAATTTTTCTTCCTCCGTTGGGATTTTTCTGGTGCATTCAACTATAACCTACAAATTTCTCAAGCAATAGACTCTCGCATATCTAGTGTAACTAGTTATTTTCCACCATTGCAATAACTTTCTTTGCCATCAACTTTGTGTGCTACTACAGTGAACCTTTCAACTATATCAACAGACTATAGTGAAAACAGTGCTTGTTCAACCTTTCATCCGCGTCGCGCTCGTCCGAGTACAATAAATACGGCCATGAACACTTTTCCACAATCCCATTTGATCTTTCCCAAACCCTTTACTAACAAACCAAATTAATAAAATTGTTACTTTAGGTCTTTTTTCAATGAGGTGTCACTCTCAATAAGTGCCCTCCCTCACTTGTTCCACGTACAACGAATTAATGTCTGTAAAACTTCGTGTCTAGTACACGCCTTAAATTATATTGTTTCTCCCTTCTAATGAGGGAATCCAATTCTTTCAACTCATATCTCTAGGTTTCACGAAAGGGAAACTTGCCCCATTTTCTCGTGATCCCTACTTAAACATAGGAGTTCTAGAAACTTCCTTTCAATTGTTCTCTTCAGGTTTCACAATAAGTGACCTGCCCTATTTGTATAATCTATGTATAATCTACCCACGAAGCTATATATTAATACAAGAAGTTATAGGAACTTCTATTTTCTTCTTCCTGCTTTTTGTTGTTGTTACTTTCAAAGTTGTTATTATTTCTAAGATACTTATCTAGAAATCCTTAAAGTACACACCTTGTACTTGATTTATTGTTTAACTTTAATTACGTCAGTTATCTTTAAAATTTTCAATTTGTTCATATTAGCCATTTCAAAATTTTACGAAGATCTTAAAGCATATAAAAGGTTTAAAACCAAAAGAGTTATCAGTTGCCTGGCGCAAGCTTTAGATGTTTTCGGAGGTCTGCGACCCCAATTGTTACAAAACCAAATTATATATTTGTTACAAAACCTACTTCCTTTTACATTGTTAAATAAATTAAAGATTTGTTTTTCGATTTATCATTTCTCTAATATAACAATTAGGCAAGATCCTGTCTTCCTTGACTCTTCCTATTTAATAAAAATAAATCTATTGATAGGGTTTTCACCACTTGTTGCATTTGAGCAAGAACTCTTAGTTATAACTTATGTCAAACTCTCTTCCTATTTCTCCATCCTTTTTCTCCAGTCCGAATCCCAATTACTTTTCTTCATCATCTTCCCTTGGGGGTTAGGTTATTCCCAAGCTAATAATCTACCCACTGGTGAACCTTATAAAGTCTGAAGCTTGATGATATATTTCCCCATAACAGGGTTCTGATATGTCTTCACACGGCGATATTAATGACGATAATGAACGGCCACTCCCCTACGGGGTGCTCTTCTTCGATACAGCGTAACACGACCTCTCACGGTTTGGTAAAGACTGCACGCTCTTCCTGGCACATCCAGGGTTTATATCCAAATCTGCTGCAAAAAGATCAAATCCACTTCTTCTCCAGTACTAACTTCTGAAATAATTGTCGTATAATTTTGAAAAATATATCTCTTGAAAGCTCTTGTTTTAAACGTAAAAATGTTTCTTTGATCATGAAAATCGATCATACAATTCCAAGATATTAAATAATTTGGCTCCTCAGATATGTGGGTGGTGAAGTTTATTTTTCCCTCTCTCCCATCTCTGGGCTCGGGGAATAACTATCGACGTAGTGCCGCGTATGCAGTTCTTTCTTGTGCAAATATTATAAACTTTTTCCCCACACAAAAATCTCTATTCCAGAATGATCAACAATGATGTGTTCATTTCATTAATCAAATGCTTGCAAATGGCTTAATTTTAATTATTTCTCTTCTTGCGTCATTGCAATGTTGTCATTTTATAGATGAGTAAGGTCTATTTCAGAAACTCCTTCTCCCTCACTCGTCGTGGAAAGTTTTTCTATTTCTATTAATAATCATGCGCCAGCTTCTTATCGATGCGTCAAGCGTGATCTCATGCCCGCGTGACTAGTGGTCACCCGTTCTTGCATCACATTATAACAGCCCACTTCTAAAAATCTCTCCAATTCCTTCTAAAGACAACGTTATTTCCTCTCTTCTTTTGCATATAAAATATGGATACGACGCTTGAACCAATTACACATGGGTTCACTATGTAGAGATGAAATGATTAGCTCAGGACAGGAAGATATGGAGGGCTGCATTAATCTAGTCCAAGACTAAAGACTAAAACACACATTATTCGTTATGGGTAGATAGGGTAACAAATAAAGACGAGTGGGAAAGGAGAGATGTTTTTGACGACTGCTAATAAAGAAAAGATATAGGTTGGTAGGACACATACTAAGACACTCAGGAATAGCAAGCTTAGTTATGGAAGAAAGGGTCAAGGACAAGAACTGTAGAGGTAGACCAAGATTAGGATACGTTAAACAGATTGCCTCGGATGTATGATGTGGTTGCTATGTAGAGATGAAATGATTAGCTCAGGACAGGGAGGCATGGACGGCTGCATTAATCTAGTCCAAGACTGAAGACTCAAACACACATTATTTGTTATGGGTAGATAGGGTAACAAATAAAGACAAGTGGGAAAGGAGAGATGTTTTTGACCACTGCTGATGAAGAAAAGAGATAGGTTGGTAGGACACATACTAAGACACTCGGGAATAGCAAGCTAAGTTATGGAAGAAAGGGTCAAGGACAAGAACTGTAGGGGTAGACCAAGGTTAGATTATGTTAAACAGATTGCCTCGGATGTATGATGTGGTTGCTATGTAGAGATGAAATGATTAGCTCAGGACAGGGAGGCATGGGGGGCTGCATTAATCTAGTCTAAGACTGAAGACTCAAACACACATTATTTGTTATGGGTAGATGGGTAACAAGTAAAGACGAGTGGGAAAGGAGAGATGTTTTTGACGACTGCTAAGGAAGAAAAGAGATAGGTTGGTAGGACTCTCCTAAGACACCCCAGGAATAGCAAGCTGAGTTATGGATGAAAGGTTGAGGACAAGAAATGTGGGGGTTGACCAAGGTTAAACAGATTGCCTAGGATGTATGATGTGGTTGATATGTAGAGATGAAATGATTAGCTCAGGACAGGGAGGCATGGAGAGCTGCATTAATCTAGTCCAAGACTAAAGACTCAAACACACATTATTTGTTATGGGTAGATAGGGTAACAAATTAAGACTAGTGAAAAGAGAAATGTTATTTTAGCGACTGTTAATAAAGGAAAGAGATAGGTTGGTAGTACACATACTAAGACACTCAGGTATAGCAAGCTTAGATATTGAAGGAAGGTCGATGACAAGAACTGTAGGGGTAGACCAAGGTTAGAATATGTTAAACAGATTGTTTTGGATGTAAGGTGTGGTTGCTATGTTGAGATGAAACGATTAGCTCAGGGCAGGGAGGTATGGAGCACTGCATTAAAACATTTAAAGGCTGAATATTCAAAACAAACAAATTAGAATTTTATGTCACAGAGATTGTCTTTTTTGTTGATATCCATGGAAAGAAAACCATTAGCTTGTTAGCAAAACCAACAATATGAATAAAGGCGACACCTAGAGTGTCAAATTTTAACAACATATTGGTGACTAATTGCAGAAGATGTAAAAACATTTGTATTTAACACACGGGGGTTGGGGGTCATGGCACAAATACCCCTTAACCTGAATGCATTTACATAAATGACATAAATATTTCGTTATCAAGCCTGGAACCCCTTATTACAAGACTGAATTGCTGCGCTGTCTCTTATCATGCTCACTTGCACTGACGATGACTTTGCTGTAATTTAATCTCTTTCCGCTTGTATACAATTGTTCACATTGACTTTTAGCAGCAGCAAGTAAGATATAAAAGAGAAAAATGGATCACTTTATGCTGTATTGGTTAACAGTATAGCAGGCCCCTGTGGTGTTAGGGTAGCGCGCCTGCCTCTCACTCGGAGGCCCCGGGTTTGATTCCCGGCTCTGTCAGGGGGATTTTAGAAATTGATGTGAGGGCTGGAACGTGGTGCACTCGGCCTCGTGAGGCAAATCAGGAAAGAGGTTGGTTTAGTTCACACATTAACCAACATGGGCGGGTTTTTCGTTGGTTTCACACTTTTACTCTAGACATATACTTGTTGTTATTTCTAGGGCAACACTAACTCTTTCACAACACTGACCTAATGTATTATCACTGAAAACGCATTTGGAGGACTTTGTTTTATTCTGCTATAGTTTAATGGTAGATGATAATTATTTGATCCTAACTCATAGATAGCACTGTCAATATATTTTAAAATGAATTTAAATTTATCAAAATGCTCTAGGCAGAATGACTGACATGACTTAAAGTTTTTTATAGTCTCTTAACGATATGAAACTAATAATCTGAGTACACAAGGCTGATGACTATGATTTCCCAAGTATATTACCAAAACGGGGGGGGGGGGGTTAATAATTGATTTACTGATATATTTTATCCTACAACACAGTCAAGTAAATGGGAATACGTGGACATAATGTGTAACACACTTAAGTACATGAGGGTAATAGCTATGATATCTAAATATCATAACGGTTATAACGACTTTGATATTGCAAACCCTATAATATGATTTATGTACACTCAAATACGTGGGTTAATAAGTGAGATGTCTCTAAACCTTGATACAATAGTTTATTATGAAGTTATTGGGGTTCATGTTATACATTTATGACATGTAAAAGAACCTACCACTAAATGTAGGGGTATACAAAGGTTAGAATACGTTAAACAAATTACCTTGGATGTAAGGACATACAGGTATTGGGATTTACTTTAACAATAAGAAAGATATTGTCACATGTTAATGGAAGTAGCTGAGTAGCGTAAGGAAATGGAATATGGACTATTATATCACAAGGGTTATCAATGTTGGAATTGGATAATAATGCTATTGAGCAGGCGATTGGATTTTTTTATGAGATTTGTTTTTTCAAATGCAGTGGTAGATAGTCGTTATTTTGTAAAACATTCTTACTTGAAGTAGTAATAAGCCTCTACCTTTCCGCTAACACACATAGACAGACTGTACTATTGCCATGGTCAAGCACTCACATTAAGATCTTTTACAAAAAACATAAAATGATAAATAAAAAATCTTGTTTTGGAAATATCATTTTTCAACATATACAAAATAAATAAAATTGTGTAAACAGCAAAATGGAAAATCCATGTTTCCATATAGACAAAATTTAAAAAACTTAAACGGACTTTAAAAAAATATATACAAATGGGAAATTGACAAATTTGTAAATATAAAAATGGAAAATCCATGTTTCCATATCATGAAATTGAAAAACATCAAACTGACATTTTAAGAAAATGCAAATGGAAAATTGATAAATTGCAATGTGTGAAATGTGAAAATGAACAAATGGCTATCATTATTTAAAAAATATAAAAAAGTAGTAGTGCTTTTGAGGGGTTCTAATGCCTCTACCTTTACATTCCTCTACACAAGATGGCGGTGGCGCGTTATCTCGCGAACCCATGATCGGATTTTAACAAATGAGGTGTCGTAGGACTCAGGTCAACGCCTTTTTTCTTATGGACAACATATTCCACCCCAAAATAAAGCCTACCCCTACTAGGGGATGAAATTGTAATTTTTTAGAAAATTTCGCTTTCCAAGTGCAACATGGCTAACACCAGGAACAACCCAACTTGGGTAGCTCTACATGACATATGTGTGCCCACACATGTGGGGGGAGGGGTGAAATAATTTATCTAGAGGAAAAGGGGCGTCAGCCCGACGGTTAGTAGATGCGTTTGATACTGGGTGGGTTTTATACTGATTATGATTTATACTGAGCTCGATTTTTACTGAAAGCGATTTCACTGGGTGTAATTGATAGCAGGTGTTATTGATACTTAAGGCAATTAATAGTAGACGCAATTGATAGTAGGCACGATTGATAGTAGGCGCAATTGATAGTAGGCGCAATTGATAGTAGATGCGATTGATAGTAGGCGTGATTGGTAGACCTTGAGGTGATGACCCATTTTGATTGATCCCTGTTTATTTGTCCCTTAGGACTGGTCCCTGTTGACTAGCCCCTGTTGACTAGCCCCTTTTGACGGGTCCTTTATGAAGGGAGTCATTTTTGACGGGTCCCTGTGGACGGGTCCCCTGTGGACGGGTCCATGTATTTATTCAAATTATGTCAAGGGGTCCAGGGACTCGTCCACATGGGACCCGTCCTCAGGGACCCGTCCACAGGGACCCGTCAAAAATGACTCCCTTTATAAAGGACCCGTCCAAAGGGGCTAGTCAACAGGGGCTAGTCAACAGGGACCAGTTCAAAGGGACAAATCAACAGGGATCAATCAAAATGGGTTATCACCTCAAGGTCTACCAATCACGCCTACTATCAATCGCGTCTACTATCAATTGCGCCTACTATTAATTGCGCCTACTATCAATTGCGCCTACTACCAATCGCGCCTACTATCAATCGCGCCTACTATCAATTGCGCCTACTATCAATCGCGCCTACTATCAATTGCGCCTACTACCAATCGTGCCTACTATCAATCGCGCCTACTAATAGCGCCTACTATCAATTGCGCCTACTATCAATCGCGCCTACTAATTGACCTACTATTAATTGCGCCTGCTATCAATCGTGCCTACTATCAATCGTGCCTACTATCAATTGCACCTACTATTAATTGCCTTAAGTATCAATAACACCTGCTATCAATTACACCCAGCAAAATCGCTTTCAGTAAAAATCGAGCTCAGTATAAATCATAATCAGTATAAAACCCACCCAGTATCAAACGCATCTACTAACCGTCGGGCTGACGCCCCTTTTCCTCTAGATAAATTATTTCACCCCTCCCCCCACATGTGTGGGCACACACATGTCATGTAGAGCTACCCAAGTTGGGTTGTTCCTGGTGTTAGCCATGTTGCACTTGGAAAGCGAGATTTTCTAAAAAATTACAATTTCATTTCCTAGTAGGGGTAGGTTTTATTTTGGGGTGGAAATATGTTGTCCATGGGAAAAAAGGCGTTGACCTGAGTCCTACGACACCTCATTTGTTAAAATCCGATCATGGGTTCGCGAGATATCGCGCCACCGCCATCTTGTGTAGAGGAATGTAAAGGTAGAGGCATTAGAACCCCTCAAAAGCACTACTACTTTTTTATATTTTTAAATAATGATAGCCATTTGTTCATTTTCACATTTCACACATTGCAATTTGTCAATTTTCCATTTGCATTTTCTTAAATGTCAGTTTGATGTTTTTCAATGTCATGATATGGGAACATGGATTTTCCATTTCTATATTTACACATTTGTCAATTTCCCATTTGTATCTATTTTTTAAAAGTCCGTTTAAGGTCTTTAAATTATGTCTATATGGAAACATAGATTTTCCATTTTGCTGTTTACACAATTTTATTTATTTTGTATATGTTGAAAAATGATATTTCCAAAACAAGATTTTTTATTTATCATTTTATGTTTTTTGTAAAAGATCTTAATGTGAGTGCTTGACCATGGCAATAGTGCAGTCTGTCTAAGTGTGTTAGCGGAAACGTAGAGGCTTATTACTACTTCAAGTAGGAATGTTTTACAAAATAACGACCATCTACCACTGCATTTGAAAAAACAGAACTCATTAAAAAAAATCCAATCGCCTGCTCAATAGCATTATTGTCCAATTCCAACATTGATAACCCTTGTGATTTAATAGTCCATATTCCATTTCCTTACGCTACTCAGCTACTTCTATTAACAAGTGACAATATCTTTCTTATTGTTAAAATAAATCCCAATACCTGTATGTCCTTACATCCAAGGTAATTTGTATAACGTATTCCAACCTTTGTATAACCCTACATTAGTGGTAGGTTCTTTTACATGTCATAAATGTATAACATGAACCCCAATAACTTCATAGTAAACTATTGTGTCAAGGTTTAGAGATATCCCAATTATTAACCCACGTATTTGAGTGTACATAAATCATATTATAGGGTTTGCAATATCGTTAAGAGACTATAAAAAACTTTAAGTCGTATCAGTCATTCTGCCTAGAGCATTTTGATAAATTTAAATTCATTTTAAAATATATTGACAGTGCTATCTATGAGTTAGGATCAAATAATTATCATCTACCATTAAACTATAGCAGAATAAAACAAAGTCCTCCAAATGCGTTTTCAGTGATAATACATTAGGTCAGTGTTGTGAAAGAGTTAGTGTTGCCCTAGAAATAACAACAAGTATATGTCTAGAGTAAAAGTGCGAAACCAACGAAAAAACCGTCCATTTTGGTTAATGTGTGAACTAAACCAACCTCTTTCCTGATTTGCCTCACGAGGCCGAGTGCACCACGTTCCAGCCCTCACATGAATTTCTAAAATCCCCCTGACAGAGCCGGGAATCAAACCCGGGGCCTCCGAGTGAGAGGCAGGCGCGCTACCCTAACACCACAGGGGCCTGCTATACTGTTAACCAATACAGCATAAAGTGATCCATTTTTCTCTTTTATATCTTACTTGCTGCTGCTAAAAGTCAATGTGAACAATTGTATACAAGCGGAAAGAGATTAAATTACAGCAAAGTCATCGTCAGTGCAAGTGAGCATGATAAGAGACAGCGCAGCAATTCAGTCTTGTAATAAGGGGTTCCAGGCTTGATAACGAAATATTTATGTCATTTATGTAAATGCATTCAGGTTAAGGGGTATTTGTGCCATGACCCCCAACCCCCATGTGTTGAATACAAATGTTTTTACATCTTCTGCAATTAGTCACCAATATGTTGTTAAAATTTGACACTCTAGGTGTCGCCTTTATTCATATTGTTGGTTTTGCTAACAAGCTAATGGTTTTCTTTCCATGGATATCAACAAAAAAGACAATCTCTGTACAGGTAAGTGACATAAAAATCTATTTTGTTTGTTTTGAATATTCAGCCTTTAAATGTTTTAATGCAGTGCTTCATACCTCCCTGCCCTGAGCTAATCGTTTCATCTCTACATAGCAACCACACCTTACATCCAAAACAATCCGTTTAACATATTCTAACCTTCGTCTACCCCTACAGTTCTTGTCATCGACCTTCCTTCAATATCTAAGCTTGCTATACCCGAGTGTCTTAGTATGTGTACTACCAACCTATCTCTTTCCTTTATTAACAGTCGCTAAAATAACATTTCTCTTTACACTAGTCTTAATTTGTTACCATATCTACCCATAACAAATAATGTGTGTTAGAGTCTTTAGTCTTGGACTAGATTAATGCAGCCCTCCATGCCTCCCTGTACTGAGCTATTCATTTCATCTCTACATATCAACCACATCATACATCCTAGGCAATCTTTTTAACCTTGGTCTACCCCCATATTTCTTGTCCTTGACCTTTCATCCATAACTCAGCTTGCTATTCCTGGGGTGTCTTAGGAAGTGTCCTACCAACCTATCTCTTTTATTCATTAGCAGTCGTCAAAAACATATCTCCTTTCCCACTCGTCTTTATTTGTTACCCTATCTACCCATAGCAAATAATGTGTGTTTGAGTCTTCAGTCTTAGACTAGATTAATGCAGCTCTCCATGCCTCCTTGTCCTGAGCTAATCATTTCATCTCTACATAGCAACCACATCATACATCCGAGGCAATCTGTTTTACATACTCTAACCTTGGTCTACCTCTACAGTTCTTGTCCTTGACCCTTTCTTCCATAACTAAGCTTGCTATTCCAGAGTGTCTTAGTATGTGTCCTACCAACCTATCTCTATTCTTCATTAGCAGTCGTCAAAAACATCTCTCCTTTCCCACTCGTCTTTATTTGTTACCCTATCTACCCATAACAAATAATGTGTGTTTGAGACTTCAGTCTTGGACTAGATTAATGCAGCCGTCCATGCCTCCCTGTCCTGAGCTAATCATTTCATCTCTACATAGCATCCACATCATACATCCAAGGCAATCTGTGTAACCTATTCAAACCTTGGTCTACCCCTACAGTTCTTGACCTCAACCCTTTCTTCCTTAACTAAGCTTGCTATTCCTGGGTGTCTTAGTATGATCCCTACCAGCCTATTTCTTGTCTTTATTAGCAGTTGTCAGAAACATATCTCTTTTCCGACTAGTCCTAATACCTCTTTGTTTGTAACCCTATTTACCCATCTAATCTTCATCATTCTCCTGTAACACCACATTTCAAAACACTTCAATTCTCCACTTAATGTGATATGAGATTAAAAAATATATGTGTTTTTTCATTAGTTCTGTATAGCTAAAACATAGGGATATATACGTTATCAGCTTTATGTAGTTGGGTGTGTGGAATTTGTCTAATAACCTGTGTTATTGTAATGGCTGTATTAGTGCGTGTATTTATAATTCCAATAACAATTTTTGGAAAACAGGCTGCCGTGGCCTTAAATTAAGATATACCCCTGAATTTGCCTTGAGTAAAAGTGGGAAACCACAAAAATCTACTTTCACAATGGCTGAGGTAGGTATGAAACCCCACCTTTTCTTACTTTCACCTCATGAGGCTGAGTGTACCCCCATTCCAGCTCTCAGCCTCACAAGGCTGAGTGCACCCCATTCCAACCCTCAGCCCAGAATTAAATTTCTTGACAGAGCCAGGACTCGAACCCAGGCCTCCACAGTAACAGCCAAAAATGCTACACTACACCATAAAGTGGGCAATATAAGGCTGGTCTTGATTGTACATGATCAATCAATAATTACCTAATAAAATTAATAATAATAATAATAATAATAATAATAATAATAATAATAATAAATATTCCATTTAGCAACTACACGGCCGATCTCTCCCTGGGTTCTTTGACATGCCAACATCGTATGACATGCGTGTCGTAATTGTTGCCGCCTTTCAAAAATCACTTACCACGACCAAGAGCGAACCTGCAAGCTTGGGATTGGTAGTCCAACACGATAACCACTCAACCACCGTGACAAGCTATCAATCAATAATTACCTAATAAAATTATTAATAATAATAATAATAATAAATATTCCATTTAGCAACTACACGGCCGACCTCTCCCTGGGTTCTTTAACATGCCAACATCGTATGACATGCGTGTCGTAATTGTTGCCGCCTTTCAAAAATCACTTACCACGACCAAGAGCGAACCTGCAAGCTTGGGGTTGGTAGTCCAACCCGATAACCACTCACCCACCGTGGCAAGCTATGAATCAATAATACCAAATAAAATTAATAATAATCATAATAATAATAATAAATATTCCATTTAGCAACTACACGGCCGACCTCTCTCTGTGACGTCATGCACGGTCTCAGGCTTATTGGCCATCTTGCCCATTAGCCACTGCGCCAGCTCTGACTGACCCCTCCATAAGAATAACATAGGGCTGGTTGCGCGCGGCGGCCATCTTGCCCATTAGCCCCTGTCCCAGCTTCGGCCTTTATATTCTACTACTCTTGTCGTCGTCGAGTTTCATTCGATTTAGCTTCAGTTTTCTTTTCGCCCCTGTCAATTCCCACTTGATAGTGCCACATAACCTCTTTGTCTCCTCTACATCCGCTCTGGAAAGCACTGCAACTTTAGCTTGTTCCTTCTTTTGTACTTGTTCGTCATCGTGCTCATCGTCTTAAGATTTCTCAGTCATCTCAATGTACTCTGAAAAATGCGTCAGGTGGTGAAAGATCGGCATTGCCATTTCCTGCGGGGTGCCCTCGTCTAAACGCAGGATCGCGCAAGATGCTTGCAGTTCCTCTTCCGTCAATTCTTTTGTTATAAACTCGACCTTGGTTACATAATCCTCTAAATCAGGTTCGAAAGTAAACCCTGAATATTCTCGCAACTTCTTCCTATTGTTTCGATCATTTGGAGCGTCTTCAAATATAATCTTATGTGCAGCATTTACAGCTGCCACTGAAACAATTGCAATGCTTTTGTTTATGAGATCAATATCTCCTAACGTCATCATTTGGAAATATTAGGTTACGGTACTTATCTGCGTCAACATCGATCCCAAAGCTCTTTTGTCGTCTTTCTCAAATCGTATTCAACTTCTTTACGTCTTTGTCCAGCTGCAAACATTTCACTGATGAGATAAGCCTTCAGTCTCGAACCGGTGTAAAAAACTCTCACAATGTTGGTAGTAGCGGACATGGTAATTAAGATGAGATTATGTTTTATTATCATACCTTATTTGGAAGGATCATGGGACGTCCCTTATACGAGGAATACGAACCATATTCAATGACCTCGAATCGAACCCAGTCCGCCTTGGTGAGATGGCTACTCCACCACGTCCCCGCCGTATTTGGTCCTGTTGTTCTAAAGTCAACAGGCTGTCGACCAACGTTGGATCAATGCCTGTATAGCTTATCATGTTTTCATTGTGTTTTCTTTCGGCACAAACCCAGTATTGCTTTCTTTGTTTGATGGGACTTCTCTGAGAATTTTTTAATTATCAAACTGCAGACCAATAATCATTTTTAGCCTATTTTCTTTTTATGAAAAAAAAATAGGCTTATGAGATCACATTTTGTCCATGTGTGCGTATGTGTGTCTGTGTGTGTGGATGTATGCATGTCCCCCCATAATGACATCTAATCGGCTGGAGCGATTTCAATGAAACTCGGTAAGGTTATAGTACTATTTTGACCGACCCCGTTCGTGCCTTTCAAATTTTATTAGTCTCACCAATCCAACATGGCGGCTGTGCGAAATATTTCAGCGGCATTCGATATATCCGAAACTATTACCGATATCACCCTGAAATGTTGCACGGTGATAAAAGGCTTTACTGGAAGTTCACCTATGTGACTAACAAAAACCTATTGACTACAAAACGCACATAGCGGTGAAGCGAATTTGAAACATTTAAATAGACTTTTCTCGCGATCTGACCATCCAAACGCAATGAAACTTGGTACAGCAAATGTTTATGCGCATTGTAATGCACTTGCATCTAATTTAGTTCAATTGTTTACACAATCTCAATTTGGCGGCTGTGCGACATATTTCACTGGCATTCCATATCTCCGGAACTATTGCAGATATCACCCTTTAATTCTGTACGTTGATAAAAGGCACTACTAAAAGGTCACCTATGAAACATTTAAAAACCTGTAAACTACAAAACGAACCTGGCGGCCAATCGACGGAGAAACATTTTAATAGACTTTTCTCACGATTTTACCATCTGAGCGCAGTGAAATATGTTACAGTATATCTATATACACATTGCAATCCACTGGAATCTAATTTAGTTCAATTGTTCACATATCTTCAAGATGGTGGCTGTACGCAATTTCAAAATTAAGTTTTTATTTCTTGTGTATTAATCATGCGTTCACAGTGAACGTTTGAATAATGAACCTATGCAAAAATTGTCATCTAATGGTACATAACTCTATGGCCTACATATATAAAAATCCAATATGGCGACCAACCAAAATATTAAACGGTTCTCAATATCTACTAATGTATGATAGAAATCAAACTGAAATTGTGTATGTTGATAGAGGCTATTAACATAAATAGGATATATGAAAATAGGCTGTATAGTTATTCACGGAACTACTTGTAAAGTATTAATTAAAATGGAGGGGGCAAGAAAGTAGGATTTTTATTCTTCGGGTGGGTTGTTTTTTGTATGATTAAATTTCGTTGCCAAACATGAGAGCAGGTCAGGGACATATGCAGATATGACTTCATTTTACAAGCTGGATTTGAATTTATTTAATTTAATTGTTCCATTTATTATTGTGGAGAAAATACTTAAAAACTCCTGATGCTTTTCGATTATTTTATCTTAAACTGGAGTTTTTATTTGCATTTTCATTGTTTAGAATAGCATTAATTCCGTACTGTGACTCACCCACTTTTCTAAGTTTTACACGATACGCCCCAAAACAGGAAGCTCGTCCCATGGCCCAGTTCAGTTGCATGGACCGTTGTCCCGGTACTCTGAAGCATATGGGAAAGGATTACCAGTCCGGCCTGTTTATATACCAGTGGCGGCTGGTAATAAGGTTGCAGTGTTGCACAACTACCAGATTAATTCATGAAAAACAATTAATACCGTAATAATGCTTTTAGTAATAAAAGCTGTACGTTTCCTATTATATGTATAGGAATTCATAATTCTGTTCTTTAATAATTCATGAAATCTTAAGTTACTGTGAACTATCGAGGTCTAGGAGCGATCGTATGTTTGGTCGTTGCCAGGCCCGAGCAACGACCATATTTCAATAGTGAAGGGTATGGCAGAGTAAGTCCTATCCCAACAGTTAACTCGGCTGGTCATTGCCCGCTGATTGCAAGAAGGGAGCCGAGGCACGGACGGAGACATCCGAGATGCTCCGTCAACTGCCGATAACATGCCTTGCAATGTAATTTGCGCATACTTGTGACACTCGCGGTTCTTTCTCGCCCTCGTACATAACTTACGTTGTTTTGTTCTTGTGATGGTTTTCATGTAGACTAAGTTATAATCTATTTAATCCGATTACAATGTTATGTTCCCTGAACTTCGGCATTCGTGATGTCAAGTCAACCCCTGGCTAAGGCCGACGAAGCGACCGCTGCCCAGCCATTCGGCCTGCAGATATTGGAGTGACGCGTGTGATCAGCGAGTCGGGTCCCCTCGGCCGTTAATCTTGGTTTTCGTGATCGGGGCACTGTCTCACTGTCAGACAGCTTCTCAATTGTCCTCACGAGGCTGAGTGCACCCCGTTCCAACCCTCACGTCAGTTTTAAAATCCCTGACGGAGCCGGGGATCGAACCTGGGGCCTCCGGGTGAGAGTCAGGCACGCTACCCAACACCACGGGGTCGGCATTCGTGATGTATGAGGTGCAACCATTTTACCGCTCAATTGAATACAATTTTCTCTGATATCAAGCAGTCTTTTACCCTACCAGCCGCCACTGTTATATACTTTATTATTTCTGTACACTGGATTATGGTGATTGATATTTTACTTAGTTAGTTATTGTTGTTTCAAGGGGCGGAACTACGAGGTCATCTGTCCCTGTGATCTATCTTTACCGAGAATGAAGACATTTTACTTACCTCGATCAGAGCGATATCATAGGTCATATTATGGTCGTCGTAGCTGGGGTGAATTACGATCCTTTCAGCTATGTGAAATGAACCCCCGTTGTTACGGTGTGTGCTCCCAGCTCGGAGTGCGACGGGCTCTGTTGTTATCCTGGAAAAATATTCCACATTTAAACCTAGCAGTCGTACCCATCGTTCACTGGTTATTAATCCTTTGTCATATTTATAGAAGGCTGTGCTGTGGTTTGTTTATCATGATTGATGATTTATTGCAACCTTTCAGTCGGTCAACACATGATCTGAAAAGTTGCAATATCAATCTGTTTTTATAAAAGCATCTCAAATTACAAAAGTTTATCGTGATATTGCTTCTACCTCAGAGCTACTTCTCAATTGAGATAAGTCTCTTCATCAGATTCTTAGTAGACAAACACAGGGGTGTGCAAATTATTAGACTCAACATTTACTTTGTACGATTTGTGACTTGACCCTGGAACTGTACAGTGGGGCACTCAGTGCCCCAGAGAATTTTCGTTCCCCGATTAAGTTATGTTGATACGCCTGAAAAGCGGCCACCTCCTGTAACTTTTACTTGACTTTGACTGTCTTTCAGTCAATGTGTATACTTCTTAGCAGTGACAGTTATTTATACCCAAAACAGTGTCTCCAGGGCATTGAGTGCTCCATCTGGCCACGATCCAAGGACACAAAGACCAGTGTGGTGTGCTCAGAATGCGTGAGTTTTGTGCGTAAACATCATAGCTTGGTGTTTTGTAGTGAATGTGAGAAATAAAAATGGTGATTATGATTATGATTACCAAAGAAATAATATCTACAATAACATTGAAATATTGCTAAGTTAACATTTTTGTTTGTTATTATATTCACACAGTTATTTTCACTTTACAGCCTTCATAGTTAATGTAGTCTGTGCTTCAGGGTTGATTTCACTCATTTGTAATTGCATTTATTAGTAATACAGAATTTTAATGCATCAGAGTTGTGTTTCTGTCCTGGGGTAGGCTACTCAGTGCCCCAGGATACCGTTACTGTTTCTGGAGAATAGGGGTACTGTTCCAGGGTTAATGCAGTGGAAATGTTTTACAAGGCACTGATATTATTTCAAATGTTAAACTTAATAACATTTATAACAGCTTAGGCTCTCTCGGCCGCCGATCATAATTAAGTACAAGTTTTTCTGGCTTGAAGGTCCTGCCTGCACCACGGTCTGCAAGCCCAAAAAACGTGTACTTAATTAATAACATTTGTTTATAGAATGTGACAGTAAAGTAATTGTTTACAATTTGCACTTAAAGAGGAGCTTTGTGTTTTGATTGCTTTATTCCAGTTTCCGGCTGAATTTAGACCAGACAGATTATTACTGATTGCTCACTTTTGAACTATTCAAACATTCGTGGGCAGTGGATTGAAATCACCTGATTTAGAGGATACAAACGTGGTATCCTTTCCAGCCTAGGGAATCGGTATCACGATCCCCTCTCGCCATAGAGATGGAAACTCCCCTTCAATCCATATACGATTGAAGAGGATCAACAGTTGTTTCATAGGCTACTGGATTCGCAGATATATTTTAACATTTGATTATGTACATTATCCGGTCCAGGAGCCGAATCCCTGCACAGTGCAAGCGAACTGCGCAGTTCCCATTCGGAGAATATTACATTGTAGGACTCCGAAGCAGCAGTGGCGAAGGACAAGGGGTGAGCCTCTGCCTCCCGCTTCCGAGTCATAAATGTACGATCATAACTCCCAGAGAAGGATACATCACTGAAGTGCGATCCAATATTGTTAACAATGGCGAGATGGTCCGTGATGATGTCTCCGTTGATGGAGACTCCGGGTATCGTCAAAGATGTCGGGAGTCCGGAAATCCTACGAAGCATAGTCCACACTTGGGATGAAGGAGTATGCGCCGTCATGGACGAAACATACTTTTCCCACGTCGTTTTCTTACTCTCCCGAATCAGATATCGGGCTCTAGCACGCATCCTTTTGAAGGTGATAAGGTTGGCCATGGTATTTTTCCTCCGATAGCATTTGAAAGGGCGTCGATGATCTTTAATGGCTGCTGCAGTCTTGGCTGTCCACCAAGGGACAAGCTTCCGGCGGGAGTTGCTGGATGAAGAAGGTATTGTTTCCTCTGCAGCAGCCAAAATACCATTCCTTATGTGATTGGTACGATCATCGACACTCTCAAATTTATCATCGGCAAAAAAAAGCACGTGCTGTGAATTATGGCCAATTAGCCCGACTTGGTAACTCGATGGATCTCTGGTTCGGAAGAGAAACGATAATCGGGAAAAGGTCACTATTACAAAGGTCGTCGTGTACACCCCACTGTAGCAGGGGAACCAGCGCACGCCTGCACAAGGTGATATCGGCACTTGAATAAGTGCCGTGTGCAGTAGATAAGTGCGTAGGTTCCCCTGTGTTCAACAAACACAGGTCCAGTCGCCTGATCAGTCTCAAAATCTCTCCCTCTATCGCTAGTGGTAGCGGAGCCCCAGATGGTGTTCTGGGCATTAAAATCTCCAGGAAGGAGAAAAGGAGAGGGAAGCTGAGAGACTAGATCCACCAGCTGATTGAAATCCAGTTGAGAATCTGGCGGGATGTAACCGTTACATACTGTTGCCATTACTGGCAACGAAGTACGAACGGCAAATGCTTCTAGCTGAATACGCATTGGCACCTCTTCACTAAACAGGCTAGAGTGGACGAGAGTGCAGACGCCACCGGCTGCCACAGCTCCGTCCACCAGGTCTTTAGAGAAAAGTTTGAAGTGACGCATTGTTGCCTCAGTTCCAAGACGAAACCTGGACCCCTGAAGACAGAAAATGGTTGCCGAAAACGAAGATATTACTTGATGTAACTCAACGAGATGACCAGAATAGCTATCACAGTTCCACTGTAATAGTGCCATAGTGTGGATTTAAGTAGCAGTAGGTCTTCTAGTTACGTTTGACCGTTTGCTACCGATCCCCATCACTAGTTGGAGATGATGGGGGAGTTAAAAGTTCACGATCGGTAGCGCGTATGTGCGAGACACTTATCTTGGCTTATACACAGCAATGGATTTAATGCTTTTAAGTGTCACATGTATTAAGTATTAACTTTCAAGGGGGAAAACCATTATTACTGCAATAAGAAGATAACAGAGCAAACACTAACAAATGTCTAAAATCGTAAGAGTTGTCACAGTGATTATCTTAAATACGGGTATCACTACTAATGTACACCAACAAATGATCACAGTTACAAATACTGCAATGGCAACAATGTGCAATTACCTTCTAGTAACAAAGAGCACAAAAAGAAGTAAAGTCGCACGTATCTGTCACATACTGTAGAGGTTCTAGCGCCAACAGTGTGTTGACAGTTTGAAACTGGACTCGTCTGGGAGAATAGCCGAGCACGGAAACTTCCACTGCTGCAGGTTTCCGTGGGGATGGTTATGAACATTCACCGTATCTGCTGTATACGTGCGCCTATCGGAAGTTTCAATCCTCATTTTCAAGGGACGAGACAAAGACAGACATTTCTTGATTGACAGCTCATTAAAGGGAGCATTGGGCACAGGAAACAGGCAATTAGCCGTACACTTAGACGTGTAAGTTAGAGAACAATCTGCCATTCCTTGTTGAATACAAAATCAACGTTTATAGCAGGCTAGGTAGACTTTCACAGGGTGCATAAAAATTAATTAAACACTGCATTCCGGAACGTACAAATTTTCCGTCAAACTGCGTACGGTAACCTATTTTGTTCTCCGTTATCCGTGAAACACAATGTATGACGTGAATGGAGTCTGTCGACCAAAGAGTATATACAGTACATGAAAAGTGTTTACTCCTTGTAATATGCATGTGTAACATCATAGTAGCATCTTTATTTTTCCTGGCTTTTAGCGAACCTGTGACTTTGGATGTTTTGATGTAGTATCAATAAACATGTTGGATGCCAGGAGTTGAACAGATTACTACATTAAAATCCACAAGCTCAATATGCTTCATGTATTTCTACATGAAGGACAGTATTAGGAAAGATATGCAGACAACATTGACAACGCAAGGTTGAAGTGGTTTGGTCATGTACAAAGGATGCGGAGGCACGTATGGCCAGACCGGGGAAGAGACCTCTTGGACGTCCCTGAAGACGGTGGATAGACCAAGTTAGAAAAGATCTCCTAACGAGAGGACTGACGTTCCAAGATATCAACCCGTGAGGACTGGCGCATGGGAATTTTTGAGCCGAGTCTTGAATAATGCTCTATATTTTCATTTGGTCAGCCCGTATTTCCCATCGCTTACTGTACCAGCCTTCCTAGCCTTGAACTTCACCCTGCAAAACAAATATGTCTCTAGCTGGAATACTCATTTACGGTCGGGTCAGATTTACCCGTGCACAGTCCTCGCGTGACAATTTTCGGCGTACGTTAGCCGGGGCAATCTGTAAAACATAAGGGAGAAAATCTACCTATTTTGGTGCAGCACAGTCACATAGTTCACGTTCAAGTTGATCCATCATAAACTGCAATAACTTTTCTCTTGTTCAACAAACATTTAGTGCTTCAAAAGTGATTGTGTGGCTGCTTCCGCGTCGCGATTCGTTCGTATAATTCAAATTGGCCAGAACTCAAATCCTACGTTTCCTACACTCCTAACCCCTTTACTAACAATTATAATAAAATTAAACTAGTTACTTGCCAAACCGTAGGCGCCCACCCAAGTTTGCTCCTTTTACCATTTATTCACTCTGTATAAATAACCGTGGTTATAATCCACGTTTTAATATTTATTTTTTCCTGCTTCGTCTAAGATGTAAGCGTTTTGTAATTGTTAAACATTGTCTAATTGTGTAATCCAGGCTAAACAAAAGAAAACCTGCCCTATTAGAATTTGTAATCTCTTAAATTCTGCGTAAATAGCAGTGGTTATAGAAACCACTTATTAATCTTCTATTTTCTTAACCTGCTAGCCTAGGAATGCCTAATTCTTTCCTCACTACTAAGGTATTCTAAAAGCCTTATTTTTGAAAAATTAATATTCTACCTATTTAATTTAGTGAAATATCAAATCAAACTGTAACTTTTTTATTATTGTCATAATAGGCTTTAAATTTCTCAATTTTATGCACATTTCAAAAACCCTTGTGAGGTTTTAGTGCTTGTAAAAGTTTCCGAACCTTAAAATTGTTTAACGCTATTGATTATTGTAAACCTCCTTTTATTACAGGTCTGAGACCTTTAAAGTTTGTAAAACAAATAATTTGTTTTTAACTCAAAATAGATCTAATATCTAATTGTTTCTATTCTAACTTCTCCAATTTGTTAAATAAAATCTTTGTTATTTGTTTCCTCCTTCTATTGCTAGAAAATCCGTTAGGCAGGATCCTCCCTTTCCTAATCTTTATCCTGAAATTATTCTATGTTCAAAGAAAGAGTTAAAGCCCTAAATAATAAGTTCATTAAAAACTCTATCACTTGCTGCGTTTAAAACAAAACTTCCAATAACAACATTTACTAAGTGACTCTTAGCTATCACAGCTAATTCTAGTAAATCATTAAAGCAAGTATAGCTCGCTCTGCCTGATTCCTACTTGTAGAGATTTTCATTCTGACTTCACTGTTTAAAATTTTGGTTTTGTTCAAGTAAGGTTTGAGGTTTTTCTCCGCTCTAAACATTTGGTCGGCACTCTTCTGAGTAAGAGTTTAGCCTGCTTTAAGTGCAACAATTGGTATTTTTCAAAGATTCTCATTAATAATACTAAAAATATTGCTAAAGAGCACTATCGTTGCTTCATCTCTGCCCACCCTGGAAGCATTCGGCCTTTCTGTCGGAGATTCGACAGTGAATAATAATAAAAATATTCCAGCTGATTTAAATCTTTCTGGCATTTGCGAATGCCCTCTAAAAGTTCTCCCTTTTGAAGGGAAAGTTTTGCCACCACCTGGTCCGCCAGCACACTACGTCCCTACAATATACCCGCAATCGGGCTAGGGAGGGAAAGAGCACTTAGTGATAGCATGCCGGCGTCCTCCGCTCACGCTGCACTCTCCGTTCACCTTACACAAGTCCCCGCACATTTTAGGTACTTCATAGGCCTTGTGCAGTAAAAACTCTTTTTACATCTTTATTTCCTTTCGGCTTTGTGTTGGATTCTCTTTCTCTCTGCCAAAAATTGTTCCCACTCCTAAACCTACTTCATTTTTCTCATCATCTTCCCGCAGGTAGTGTTGACACTCAGTATTAACCTACCAAAACATGGTATCGAAACCCGGGATAATCCAAGTTGTCAATATATTGCAAATTACTAATATCTACTTTGAATTTTTCAGCTATAACTTATACTGTGCAAGGCTGGTGGAGGAGAAAGAGATCGCTCGTGTGTCCTACAGTGTCTATCACCTTTCAATCTGCTCACTGCTTCCAACCCGTCAGCATTTCCACCAAATCCACATTATCGTAATTTGTACTCCAATTTACCAACTTTATTATGGGTCCCGGGGATAAAGAAAAGGAAAAATATAAAGAAAGGGATGATATGTTCACCACCAGACGAGCGTCTTACAAGGGACAAATCACCCGATTTAGAAAATATATCAATGATCTGGATCCCTCAGAATCTCATTTAGACATAATAAAACACCGCTTAAAAGACTATGAACGATCTTTTGAGAATTACAACACTGTTCAAACAGAAATTGAAACATGCATGCTCAATCAAACAGATGATCGTGTGTATATATAAACTCAATACTATGAAGGCGTAGGCGCTGCCTTCAAAATAATTCGTCAACTTGAGGAAGACCAGAAAAAGGGCGTTTCAGTTCTGAGCACACTCCACGAACAACAAACATCGTCTGCTGAGGGCACTCATAAACCTAACACTCCCCAAAATAAATTTGCCTCATTTTTCAGGAGAAGAATCTGCATGGGATTCTTTTTATGAACTTTTTTGTTCTCTTGTCCATTACAATGAAGATATTCAAGTTATTTACAAATTTCACTATTTAAGATCAATTCTCCGCGATCGAGCACTGCAGTTAGTTGAAGCGCTCCCATTAAGCGCCGAAAACTACCCTATTGCCTTAATTTACTGAAAGAAAGGTAAGGCAATTTACGTTTACGTATTCTGCGCCATATGAAGGCCTTATTCAACTTGCCCTCCTCACAGCATAATGACGTCACTAGCCTGCGTACCCTCGTCGACACAACCCAACTTCATGTGAAAGCATTATCCCAATTGGATCAGCCCACTGACCATTGGGGCACCTTCTTAATACACTTAGTGGTTTCTAAAGTCGATACTGCTACTCTCAAAGCTTGGGAAATTGAACTTTCTAATAATGATGATTATTCTTATGAGCATATAGTCACATTTATAAATAGTAGATGTCAACTCTTAACTGCCTTAGCTAACCAAAGTGAACCCACATCTTCCAATTCTAAACGTGAATCCACGTCACCCAAATCTAAACGTGAATATTCACCTACCAGTACTCAAAAACCTGAGTCTAGCTCTTCTAAACCTAAGCCATACGCCACTCGTTACCAAACTAGGTCCAGTGAACACCGTACTACAAGTTCTCTTGCATTAAGTACACAAGGTGAATCCCGCAAAAGTCTTAATGAGCCGTGCAAAGATCTTCACGCTTTATTGTTATGTAAATCTTTCAAAGAGCTATCAATTGATGACAGAAGGAAATTGGTATCTCAAATCAAGTACGGTTTCAATTGTCTTTCACCTAAACCTAAACGTTCGGCTTCTAATTTTAAGTCCACTAGACTGCTTTCATTGTCAAAGGGCGCATCACACACTATTGCATCGCCATGATCAATAGAGGTCATCAACACCCTCCTCTTTTTTTATCAAAGTGAAAACCTTATTAAATCCAACGCAACATCATATATTCAAAACGCCAAATCTTTGCGTACTGGTCAAGTATTATTGTCCACTGTTCAATTCGTGGTTCAAGATAAATCTGGTAACTGGGTTCGCGCCCGTGGCCTTCTCGACTCAGCTGCAACCCATGATTTTGTTTCCTACTCTTTACTCAAAAAACTTGGTCTTCCAGTAAACCCCACTTCTGTTTCAGGCATTAACAGTATAAAATCACAAGCTCTGCAATTCTCAAAATTAACTATAAAGTATACTTGTCAAAGGAATAATTTTCTCAGGCTAAACTGTCTCCTTCTTAACAGCATTGGTGATGATACCCCTAGTCACTCTGTTGACACCTCCTGCTTAAATATTCCCTCTAACTTAAGGCTTGCCGATCCTTTGTTTAATATTTAAGATCCTAATGACATACTTTTTAAAGCAAATGTTTTCTGGAATTGCCTTCGCTAGCAAATTCGTCAATTGTCTTCCAATGTGTTTGCCAGAGACACTAATTTGGGTGGATTGTTACCGTCAACTGCCTCATTACACCGCTCAACCTGTGTCGCAATGCCATTTTGTAAGTACTGACCTGGAACAGTTCTGGAAACTTGAAAATATCGATTCCCCTAGCTCAACCTCCTCAGAAAACGAATTTTGCGAGCAACTTTTCATTTCTACCACTATTCGCACACCCGAAGGCCGATTCATAGTCCAAATGCCAAGACTACTCAATCCTCCCAAACTAAGTAATTCTCAGCACAAAGCGCGTAAAGCTCTCTTCGCCATTAAGAGTAAGTTCAAAAAAGATCCTCTTGTCAAACAGCAATATACAGAATTCATGGAAGAGTATGAAAGCTTAGATCACATGGAAGTTGTTACTAACTCTGATGACGAATTACATCCTCCAGTCGAAACTATCTTCTTAATCACCATCCCAAGCGGATAACCTTCTTGTTAAGGCCACAGTTTGAGTTGTATTTAACGGGTCATCACCTGACGCTAATGGCAACAGTCTTAAGAATACTCTTCACTCCGGTCCTGCTATTCAGTCCGATCTCTCGACCATACTTTTAAATTTTCGCCTATTCCCCATAGCCATCATAGCAGATATAAAGCAAAGGTACCGTCATGTTTTAATTCAATCTGAACAGCAAGATCTTCAAAGAATCTTATGGCGTAACGAAACAAGTTAGCCTATCAAAACATTTCGCTTAAAACCGTTACATATGGTCTTAAACCTTCCGCTTTCCTAGCTATCCGATCCCTAAATATGTTAGCCTCTCAAGATGGTCATTCAATTAACGCCAAAGCTTCAGAAGCATTAACCACATCATTTTGTGTCGATGATTATCTGCAATCCTTTCAAACTCTTGAAGAAGCTTCTCTCATAGCTCTTGAATTAAATGCTTTGTTAAAGATTGGAGGATTCCCACTTCACAAGTGGAATTCAAATTCACCTGAGTTTCTTGCTCAATTATCTGTCGAAAATGTAGATCCCTTTTCTGTTGAAATCTGTGGCAATTCCGACTCAATAAAGACGTTAGAAGTACACTGGTGCACTCGCACTGATACTCTCATTTACAAAGTCTCCCTTGCTGAAGAGCTCCCTAACACAAAAAAGCAAATTTTGTCTGAAATAGCTAAAATTTTCGACCTGCTTCCATTTTTTGCTCCAGTTATTGTTATTGATAAGCTTTTCATGCCAGAGCTAGTGTCTCTTAAATGTGAATGGGCGAAGCTGTTCCCTCTTCTTTCCTTAATAGATGGCTTTCTTATTGATGTAGTTTACTTAATCTTTCGCTTATTGAAATTCCCAGAAATTTAATCAACGCTTCTTCTAATACACCTTTTGTTCTTCATGTCTTTGCCGACAGTTCCGAAAAAGCTTACGGTTGCTGTGCATACCTTGTTTACTGCAATCCTCTAAACGAATCTTCACGCTCGAGTCTTATTTGTGCTAAATCTAAAGTAGCCCTGCTTAAAACTATCACCTTGCCTAGACTTGAATTGTGTGCCGCTCTCATGGCCGCAGAACTCACTAAAAACTGCAGAAAGTTTTAAAAATCAATTCTCTCAAATTTATTTATGGAGCGACTCAATCTTGGATCGCCAATACCCCCACCAACTGGCAAACCTTCGTTGGTAATAGAGTTTCTAAAATTCAAACCCTTTCTTAGGGATGTCAATGGAGACATGTGCCTAGCGCTGATAATCCCGCTGACATTATCTCACGTGGTTGCTTACCCTCTCAATTAGCAGCAACTCAACTGTACTGGTATGGGCCCTCGTGGCTAGTAGAAGACTCTTCTTGCTGGCCTTCTAAACCTCCAGTTTCTATGTCTAATTTGCCTGAAGCTAAAGTAGCTAAATCTACTGCTTCATGTCTTATCTCCAGCGTGTCATTTCCCTTATTATCTCGCTATTCTTCCTTTCATAAACTAATTCGGATTTTTGCCTATCTTCTTAGATGGAAATATCTCGTTGTTGACCAGCCTGTTCTTCCTAAACCACATCTAACTAATCATGAATTAACTCTTGCTACTTTCAAAGTTTTGCAACTCACACAGCAAGAAGCTTTCCCTATCGAGTTGTCTTCGCTTTCAGCTAAGAAAGATCTTTCAAAATCTAGTCGTCTTTGCGCCCTAGCCCATTTCCTTGAAGAAAATGGGTTACTCAGAGTAGGTGGTAGGCTTTTTCATTCTTCACTTTCTGAAAACAAAAAGCATCCTGTCATTTTGCCTCCTAAACATAACGTAACTTCTTTAATCATACGTGACTTCCATTATCGAAACCTGCATGTTGGTACTCGCACCTTGCTTTGTAGTGAATAATAAATGGAGTTCATGAAGTTTGTTCAGTAATACACAAATGCATCCCCTGCTTTAAGGTTAAACCTAAGGATAGCACTCAAATTATGGGCGATCTACCGTCTCTCCGCTCTTCCCCTAGCCGTCCCTTTGCTTTAACTGACGTGGATTACATGGGTCCATTTCAATATCAGCATAATTCCCCTGAAGCTAAACGCAAATTGTTTGGAATACTCTATGTCTCTCTCTTAGTTTGCATGTTGTCACTGTTCATTCTCTTTGATTAGTTTGTTGGTTAGGAAAATGGCGCTTGCTGGGAGTGCTGTCCATTACCCAAAGTTAGAGATATATATATAGTTTCTAGCCTTGCCAATGAGGCTTCTTTTCTATGTTATTTTTATGATGTTTTTTGTTTCTTTTTCTATTCTATTCCAAAAACTGGTGTTGGGATGATTTGATGAAATTCCTTGGTGATAGGTGTTTTGCTTATGAATGGAAGAAATATGCTTGTTTCTTTAAAAATGTGTGTTGGTGATGGTGGAATAAATGGAGAATAATGTTTATTAAAACCCTCATTGTGAATTAATAACTACGACCCCTAATTAACCCTACTACTTCTTGAAAAGTTACATTATGACGCACCAACGAGGGGAACGAATGGGGGAGATGAACCTTAGTTGTTTCAAAGTGCTGATGGAGCAGATGACTAAGATCAGTGAACAGTTAGGTTCTATGAACGAACACATGAACATAAGAGAGGCCAACATGAACAAACTGGAGTCTAGCGTTGATAAGTTGAGTGTGATAGTAGAATCTGTGGGTGTGGCTGTGGAGGAGGAGGAGGATGAGACAGAAGACAAAGTGAAGAAAAGGGCGGAGGATAAGATAAAAGAGGAGGAATTGAATGAGATAAGTGAGATTAAAGAACAGGAAACTTATCACAGAGGTGGGGGCGTGAGAAAGTAGAAGAAACTGAAGAAGAGAAAGGAGAGGAAGTCGAGGTTGGTCATGAGGAGGACAGTAGCAGTCAAGAAAAAGAGGCTAAAAATGAGGGTAAATGTGCAGGAGCGAATCATGAAGAAGACAACATACTAGAAGAAGAAACGGTGGAGAACAAAATGGAAGAAGAGAACGGAACTCTTGAGTAAGACAAGACTGACGAGGAAGAGGAGGAAAATGTGGAAAGGAAGAAGAGAGAAGTGGTTGAGAATGAAGACAAAGAGAACCAGGAGGATGGATAAAAGGATGAGTTGGAAAGCAAAGAGAAGGAGTAGGAAGTATATGAGATGTCAGGTAAATGGAGATAAGAGAGTGAAGGATCAGAATAAGAAAAAGGAAAAGGTAAAAGGGACAAAATGGAAACAGGAAAGAAAATATATTAAGAAAGAAACTGTTGAGTAAGTTAAGACAAGTGAAGAATATAAGGAAGAGAACGAAAGAAAGAGAAGCGGGAAGGAAAGGTGAAGAAGAAAAAGAAGGGAAAGGGGAAGAAGGAGAAACAGAAGAAAGGGAAGAGCAAGGAGGAAGGAGAAGGGAGACTAAGGGAAGAACAGAAGAAAGGGAAGCATAAAAGGTTGAGGAATAAGGAAGAAAGTGGTGATGCAGGAGATGAAGATAAAGTTCTCAATCTCGATAACTTCATGATTGTGGATCTTGTTAGTGATGGAGAACTAGTTTGCAACCTCTCTCGTAATATATTCGTTTATAATGTAGTTAACAATCATGGGTATTCTGTTTTGAATGGTATAGTTGAAGTGTCAAGAGAACCTTCACGTGTTCCGAATATAGATTCTGCAGAAAGTTTAGATTCGACAGACGAGGATAACAATGAGGGGTGGAAAGTGCTTAATCGGTATGTTGATAGAAATAATTATTTATGCATTCGAGATAATAATAACATCGAAAATAGCAGCTCAGATGGTGGAAAGTGTGGAGATGGTATGTCTTTATCAAATGAACTCATTTTTCCAGTTCTTCGAGACTTAATGTTGGTGATGGATTGGATTCAGAATATTTTGTTGCCGCCTAAGGGATGCTCATACTGGATAGTCATGGGAAGATGTCGGTGAAACAAATACAGAAAGAAGCAGTAGTATTACAGAATACGTTTACAATATTGGCGAAGATAGTACTAATCGTTATTCTGAAGATGAGGATCCAGTCATCGTTCCTGAAAAGGATGGCATCGCCATTATAATGGTAGACGACGTTGCCACTATTGGAGAAGTAAATAATGCAATGTCAAGTGATAAAAAATGATTTATAATGTGTTTTACTTTGTGTGTGATATTTCTTAGTGATTTGTGCTGTGTATTACTTCTTAATTTATGTTTTTTTTATATGTATGTGATCCTCACGTGCTTCTCAAGTGAGAATCACATATGGGGGCGAATTGTCACTGTTCATTCTCTTTGATTAGTATTTAGGTTAGGAAAATGGCGCTTGTTGGGAGTGCTGTCCATTACCCAAAGTTATATATATTCCAGCAGTGCGGTGATAGGGGCCGTTGCCAGTGAGGCTTCTTTTCTATGTTCTTTATATGATTTTTTTATTTTTATTCTATGACTCAGAAGGTGAACTATTTCCAAAAACTAGTGTTGGGAAGATTTGTTGAAATTCTTTGGTGGAAGATGTTTTGGTTATGAAAGGAAGAATTATGCTTGTTTCTTTAAAAATGTGTGTTGGTGATGGTAGAATAAATGGAGAATAATGTTTATTAAAAGTATCCCTCATTGTGAATTAAGAACTACGACCCCAAATTAACCCTACTACTTCTTGAAACGTAACAATGGTTACTGGTGCGATCCACCTGGAACTAGTAACTGTACCCGATATTTACTTGGGGCTATCGGCTACGCTAGCTGGAGTTTTGAATTTATTTCTTCGAAATTAAAGATTGCGCTGGGATTGCGCCGGTGACGGTATGGGAAGTGACGTAGGAGAATTAGGGAGAAGAGAGCACTACCCCTCCAACGCATAGCATCGCGGGAGGAATGCAAGAAATTTATTGAATTAACTTATAAATGAAGCCTTGTATAATATCAGAAAAGAAATGAAAAATGCAGAATATTTATTGTAATAATATTTGAGATAGTGGATAACCCCTTAATAGAGGAATATGGCTTTAAAACGAATAGATATTGGCCGAGGTAGAGGATCTGACGTCACAGTACGACGACCAGAAGTCTACCCTACCACCAGTCAGGGGAGAGAAGTCACATGTTCAGCAATTTGGACAAGCACAGCGCGGCGTGGAAAGGAAAAGAAGTCTGTTACAATCTGCAATTCAGTACAGTACGCATCGCCTGACCAGCAGAGTGAAGCCTAGCAGATATAAACTTGTATAAGTTGATAGCACGGCAAGATCGAGCGGCATGCGGGAGTTGAGATCGACATGGCAGTGAATAGGACGGACACGGTCAGTGACAAGAAACGTGCTAGTTTCGCAGTCAAGCTTATCAAGTTCACTTCAGCCAGTAATGCATTCACAGTTTCAACTTGCAACTCAAAGCAAGCAAGATATTTCACTTGGTGAAAGCGAATAGTATAATATTAGACTTGACGATGAATATTCTTGTACAGCAGTGGTTTAATGAGGCCAGTTAATAACTTCATGTTATCTGCATGTGGTTCGGCTGGAATAGTTCTGTAGTGGCCAACATTTTGTGAAGTGTTGCACGTCGTATAACGGAACATTGCAATCGACATTTATATTACTGATAATTGGACATAGTCTTAACATGATCTAGATACTTGATCCAATTTATAACTTATGCATTTTAAACATGAATACCTACAGTCAGGTGGACTTTAAAATATTTTCGACAGTATAATGAAGTGCAAAGATGATGTGTTTTTATACAACACAAACGAGGCGACCACGGGGTAGTTCATCCATTACTCGAACATTCGAATGGAACAATGCACGTATTTTCTATGACGATGAAGTGTTTGATAAATTACTTGAATTAATGAACATTTATGGATATGCTTATTACATCACGTTCAGACACAGGGTGTCTAATAAACTTGTGCACACTTTAAACATATTTTTATTCGTCAATGCAAATCAGCTTTAGTTGGCAAGAGCGTTATCAGTGTGTGCCAATCGGCATTTTCGCATGGATCAGTGGCGTGTAGCCAAAGACAGAATGGCGTACCCATTTGAGTTGAATATTTCGGTGGATTTTTGGCCAATATCCGTGATGGATATCCTTCACTGTAATATGAGCGGCTAGGCGTAACAAGAGACAAGATGGCGGCGCAGAGTGATGGATTCGATTCCTACCGAGGCGAGTGACTACATCGTGACATGCATTTGAATGGGGGGAAATGCATTCCAAATGGCACAGGACGAAGATTTCGCCGATCGTTCGAGAATTTGTTCACGAATTTTTGGATTATCGTCGATCTTGGAATAAATATATTATAACATCTGGAATATTATAAGGTAATGTGAGCGCTTTTATGACCTGACTGATATGATTTTGATATGACCCTGGGCACACTTGTATATCATTAGGAGTGTTATTTGATCAATCATTTGATTTCTTTTTGCATTTCATTCTGATGAGTTTGCTAAGATACGGTGGATTCCATGTGAAATGGCAGGTGCATTTCACCGATCTTTACTATTCACCGACGTTATTAGGCAGGGTTATTGATCATTCTTTAGCATGAGTAATAGTGCATCTTGAGTAGTTCTTTTCTATCGAGCATTTCGAAACTCGAGACCTGCAGTCGGGTAATTATTGACAGTTTATCGCATACTAACGAGTATGTGGTATTTATTATCAGGGATCTTTCCTTTATTTTTATAGGATTTTTTGAGCTATTGAATTTAATTCGCTCTAGCGAAGCAATATCACTTCTATCTGACAGTATAATAATTGTTGATTCCAGTCATGTGTATTCATTCATTTTAGCCATCGAAAACAGGGCCTTTTTCTCTATGCAATCGTGAGGTGTCTAATCGCTATACCTGTCATTTAGGGATAAATCATCTGAGCCGTCGATGATGGGGCCTTTTGCTATATGCAATTGTGTGGTGTCTAATCGCTATTCCCAACCGTAGGATATATCATCTTATCATCCGAATGCAATGGTGACTGTAAGCGAATCAAACAATAATTTACTGGTCATTTATTAGTTGATCTTCATTAAATAATATAAAAATAAATGTCAACAGGATTACACTTTGTGATTCTTGTGTGATAGATCCAATAGTTTTCTGTAGCGTTGCTCTATTTAAGAGTACAGTAAATTTAATATCTGTTAAATAATTTTGGAGAGTTGATTTGAACCTTTAACAAGGATTTTGAGCGATTGGTTCTTTTAAGATGAGTTCTTCATTTTTATGATTTTATCACAGGCAGAATATGAACAGTTATAATGAATATTATTGAATCTAACAAAGATAGTGTTCTTTAGGAATAAATGTCAATGGTCTTTACAGAGATATTGCATCTCGAATTTAATTAATGCTTGGATTGGATTACAATTACTTCAATTAATTTTTATGTAATTTGAGAAGTTGTTCAAACATATTGATTGTGACCACAGTTCTTATAGGTCAAATTTGTGAATATATGAAGCCAGTCCTACAATAAATGTGGATTATTAAATACGACAATTTGAGGTATTTTTGCCAAACGTTATGTGTTAATTGCCAAGTTTTGTGATATTACCACTTAGATATTAATGGTGTAGACTAGAGGTTATTGAACCCAGTATTGTTCTATTTTGAGATTCATGCTGTGCGCTGAATATTTTTATTTAGTGAAATGTTATGTTCAAATGTGATATTTGATGAAGCGGTTTAAGTGGAATAAATTCAAGTGGTTATTTGTGGATGATAACGTCCAATGTGGAGTAGTTGAGGCAATGAATTTTGGCAAGGCAACTGAGTCTAATAAGCGTTAATTATAACATGTAACAAGTGTGATTACATCTGGCAATTCAATTTCACTGAATTAATAGATGTTTATGATAACTTTTTTAACCAATCCTAGATATTTTCTAGAGGTCTTAATAATCCAAGTTTCTTTAATAATAATTTGTGGTATTCTAATCTAAAATTTAACTAAAACAGATGATATGACCTGGTGATAATAATAATTTAAATGAACTGATGATAAATAGTATAATAATAATTTAACAGGAACAGTTGACTTGATCTGAGGAAGAATATACTGATTAAAAAAACAGCTGATCGAATAGTAGTTGTTGTGGTAAACATTTAAGAAGTTTTTCCATGCATAATAATTATGATCCCAGATAATGATGACGACTTAGATTAATGAATGAGATTTCGACAGGATGAGTGTAAATAAGCTGTATAAAATTTGTTGTTAATGCTATAAGTGATGATAATAATTCTAACATTTGGAATATGAACATTCAGTGCAATCACGAATGATTAAATATGTTGTTGATATAAATATGATTAATTGTTGTGTGTTAGATTAGTGTAAAATTTAAATAGTTCACGTGCCTGATGTTAGCATTAATGATGATAGGTCTCAGGGCTCACAAGCAAATCAGTGACGAGTGATACAGTGCTACGGTGACCCTGAGAGCCCAAGGAACTGTTATTTTTTATTTTTGCACGTGAACAGATTTCATTGTATTAGAGCCGAGATGGTCAGACTAGAAAATGAACAGTTACATCCCAACAATCGAATTCTACCATGCTCCTAGGCAGGAATTATAATTTTATTTGTCTTGTCCATCAAGTTCGAATAAACCTTCTTTGATATTAATTTATGTGACCTCATGACGATGTGTTTTCCCAATCCTTTCCTGTGTCATAATTAAGGCTTCACCAGGAAGGATGTGGTTTGCTAGGAATCCAGTTGTGGCGCCCTTTTATTTGCTATTTAATTAAATGTAATCCCATAAACGACCCAGAGATACTCTGTCTCGTGTGACCCACTGCTTTTGTTCTGAATTTCAACTGGATCTCCGACACATTCCTCGTTTTATTTTGTATTTATTTCAATCCACTCTGGCCTGGAATGCCGGGTATGCGATGCTATGGCAGTTGGGTCATCGCATTCCACGGACGAACGGGCGCATAACAAATGCCTCTACTTCTTACTTTCTGTCAGATGTCAGCTATTTCTCGTTTCACTGCCAGGTGTGGAGTTCCTTCTGAAATGTTCTCCGATAATGCCTCCAACTTTCAAGGCGCAGCTTCATTGTGGAAGAAAGCCCTTACATCTTCTCCTGCCTTGGAACAAATTTTTAACTTCTCCTATGCTAAAGGTTTTAAATGGCGATTCATACCCTTTTACGCCCCCCATCACAGTGGCAGGTGAGGATCTTGTGTCAAGCTTACCAAACGTCATCTAAAAATGTTTTAGGCAACTCACTGTCTATCTTAATCGAAGGTGTTGTTAATTCTTGCCCCTTGACTCTGCTTGCTAATGATCCTGATGACTTACTTCCATTAACCCCTGGCAATTTCCTTATTGGCAGTTCTCTTTCTTTCCATCACCCCCCCCCCCCCCTCCTAACTCTCACAGAAATGCTCGCTTGCCTATTGTTTGGCGTAAAATTGAAGCTCTTCGTAATTCTTTCTGGAAAAGGTGGAAATTGGAGTACTTAACTTCATTGCAACGGAGACAGAAGTGGCTTCTTTCCAATCCTGAAATCAAGGTAGGAGATTTGGTCCTTGAGAGGGACGCTTCTCCCCCACTAGTTTGGATCTCCGGCAGGGTGGCGGAATGCTACCCCGGAAGGGAAGCAAGAATTAGAGTGGTCAATGTTCTCACTTCTAATGGTCATATTACATGACCGATTTCCCTAATTTCACCCATACCCATTGAAATTTAGCTTCTTTCTTCTCTCTGTTGATGTTGGCCCCAGGTTGGTGTATTGAATGGAATACACGGTTAGTTAGAGTTAGCTCTTGCTGCTCTTTGCTTTTCATTTTCATTAGGTTCATTTATTTTTTCTCTAGCAAACACCAACAAGGACCCCCTTTGGAATTCCCTTTTTCTTTGAACATGCTCTAAGTTACACACCATTCCAGCAGGCGTCGTCTTCCTCGTCAGCTATCATCTCCTTCAAGACCCTACTCCATGAAGAAAATTACATTTTCTAAAGGGTTTACATTGTTCTTATGTTTCCTAACATGGTTTTTGTTCCTTTGTTCCTTTCTTCCACCCCTTTGTCTTTCGGGTTCTCTCGTGTGCTTCTGTCCTCTCTCAGAGGCCTACCTCCTCTAGAACTGAGGTAAAAATTCAAATCGGTGCCATGTTATTCCCCTGTAATATGGCAGTGGTCTCGAACTTTCCAGTCCTCTTTGGTAAATGGTTTTTCACACAAATAACAGGTTTCAGAACATCGAAACTCTGTTTCTTGATCCTGAGTTAAGGCCTTTGGAACATTTAAGATGTAAAGGCGATCGATTTCATTAGCTATTGAGATCAAAAGTCCATAAACTTTTCTGCAGCGTCAGGACCAAGATAAATAACAGGTTGGCTTGGAAGGTTTGTCTTTATGTGTTCCACAGCTAGTGAGGGTTTAACGTATATACCAAAGCTCGTGGGAACATGACTCTGGTATGGAATTGTATAACTTGCCTCAGGATTAGGTAGACATGTTTGATAGGGTAACAGTATACTTTCAAAATCTGCACAGATAACGTAAGGTATTCTCAGCATTTTTTCAACATTTAAGAATTTGACAATGGGGTTTTTAACAGGCATTTCAACCGTAGCAATGTCATGCTGGACACACAAAGCTCTATGTTCTTTCCATTCCTTGTTGACCATATTGATTATCAAAGTGAGTAAAACATCGTTTACACGTAGGCTATATATCTTATATTCATGGTGCGTAATCTGATGTCTTACTAGTTTATCAAAATCTTTGATAAAGACGTAGTGGTTCTGGCCGGATGAAGAACTTAACAACAGGAGGTCACGATGGTCTTGCAGCTCTTGATCCACAACCTTTAGAGGAAACAATTTATTGTCTTTTTCCAGTCCAAATACCTTTATGGATATGTCGTTGGTTTTCTCAAATTTGGGAATGTCAGTTAATGACGTAGGAAAAGATATCACTGAAAAATCATACTTGTTTTCCAGGTCCTTGTATTTACTAACGCGTTCAGCTTTCGTTTTAACCAGTTTTGCTAAAATGGCATATATAAAACACTTTTCATCCTTCAAGTTTTGAGGATTAATGCAGGCTTTTCTTGCTTTTATGGCTGCTGGTAATAGAATATATGTGCTACCACGCAAGGGATGGTACTTATTTATTTTCAATCGTACTCCTTCCACTGCTAATAGAGTCCAATTACTGCCTTTTAGCTCAGATTCTTCCATTTCTGTAGTTAACTTTGTAAATTGTGTTTCCAAGAAACTACGTAAGTCTGTTTCCAAAAATAGGGCCTGATTTCGTGTTTTAAAAGCACGATCTGTAATATCGTTAGTGGACGTATGAATGAATCTACATTCAGCCACAGGATTAACTTTTATCGACTTGTGCATTGCTAGTTCTTTCTGCATAGCTTGTATTATTTGCTGTTTGGACTCTTTAAGGTATGAATTTAAATCCATACACGTATTACACTGTATGAAATAGGATTTAAGTCGACCTTCAAAAGATGTCTCATATTCAATAAGTCCATTTTTGTCTGGGACCATTGAAAGTAGGTCATGTTTTGTAGGCTCTGCTTTTTATCTTTTAGCTGCCGATACAACATTACAACATTCTTCATGCCGACGTCCGTTGTACATATTTTTGAATGTACTACCACAGGTCTTGCACTCATGGAATTCTCCACACGATACTTCATGTCCTTTCTATGATAGTCTCAAAGAAAAGCCTTTCCACACTCTTTACACATATAGCTAGGAATGGGTTCTTCCATTATGAATGTTGATTTCTGCAAACAGCTGCTTACTGCGTATCACAGGGCTAGAGGTTGGTCGGTGAGACGGTCTTTCACTATGTGAACACCGTGAGAGGTAGTAGTCAACTGGTGATATTCTTGTTAAGGGTCCTCTAATATACCCCTAGTCTAGACCAACAGCTCTTTACAGCGTATGACAAGGCTGTAGACTGGACAGTGAGACGGTCTTTCACGACGTGTACACTGTAACAAGTGGTAGTCAACTGATGATATTCTTGCTAAGGGATTTTTTTTAAATTTTGTGTGTTGTTGTTGTTGTTGCTACTGCTTACAAACATGGCTGTAAGCATTATGCAGCCATAAAAAGGACTGACATAATTTCCAAGACCAAATAAGCCCCAACAAGCAAGAGCAAATATGAGAGAGCTAATACAAAAGCCAACAAAAAGCCAACAAAAGCCAACAAAAATCTTACAAACAAAAAAAAAGCCATGTAGCATGCTGGTAGTTGAGTGAGTTGTCATATTGACCGATCGGTAGCAGGCTGGTAGTTGAGGAGTATTGATATCGACCGCTAGATAGCATGCTGGCCGTTTAGTGAGTGAGTGTTGAAATGGAGCGCTAGGTAGCAAGCTGGTCATTCAAGTAGTTCTCATAGTCTCCGCTAGATAGCGGAAACATACTTTGTGTGTCGCATGCAGCTATTTAACAAAGTCTTACCTCATGAAAAACGTGCTTGTATAAGCTTTGTATAAAATTGAATATACAATTAACTACTAAGTGTTCAGAACTAACATGTATAGCCTTGTATAGGGAATATTGGGGTCCTTAGCAAGAAAGAGTGCCTAACACACATGAGTGTACAGCCTTTTGATATGCAGTAAGTACCTGATAACCTTGAGTAGGCTATAAGAATATTTTCAGTTGACTACTACCTGTCGCAGTGTTTACATTGTGAAAGACCGTTGAAACAACCAGTCTTTAGCCTTGTCATAAGCAGTGAGCTGCTGTTACCCGTTACTAGGGGTATATTAGAAGACCCTTAGCAAGAATATCATCAGTTGACTACCACTACTCACAGTGACCACATCGTGAAAGACTGTCAAAACAACTATTGTACAGCCTTGTACTACACAGTAAGTAGCTGTTGGTCTTGACTATTGTATATTAGAGGACCCTTAACAAAAATATCACCAGTTGACTACTACCTCTCACGGTGTTCACATCGTGAAAGACCGTCTCACCGACCAACCTCTAGCCCTGTGAAACGCAGTAAGCAGCTGTTTGCAGAAATCAACATTCATAATGGAAGAACCCATTCCTAGCTATATGTGTAAAGAGTGTGGAAAGACTTTTCTTCGAGACTATCATAGGAAGCGACATGAAGTACATGCAGTACATTCAATAATGTGTACAACGGACGTTGGCATGAAGAATGTTGTAATGTTGTATCGGCAGCTAAAAGACAAAAAGCAGAGCCTACAAAATATTACCTACTTTCAATGGTCCCAGACAAATATGGACTTATTGAATATGAGACATATTTTGAAGGTCGACTTAAATCCTATTTCATACGGTGTAATGAAAATGAAAATCCACAGCCTGCTTCCAGTCTCCGACCGGGTCAGGAATGGAATGAATGAAGCCCCCATCTAGCGGCGAGGATATAAAATGTGCCGGCTGCCGAGGCCTGACGCACTCCTCTGGGGCAATGATTAAATGAATGACAGATGAAATGAAATGATAGTGGAGAGTGTTGCTGGAATGAAATTTTGACAGGGAAAACCGGAGTACCCGGAGAAATCCTGTCTGCCTCCGTTTTGTCCAGCACAGATCTCACATGGAGTGACCGGGATTTGAACCACGGATACAGCGGTGAGAGGCCGGCGTGCTGCCGCCTAAGCAATGGAGGCTTCATACGGTGTAATACGTGTATGTATTTAATTTCATACCTTAAAGAGTCCAAACAGCAAATAATACAAACTATGCAGAAAGAACTAGCAATGCACAAGTCGTTAAAAGTTAATCATGTGGCTGAATGTAGATTCATTCATACGTCCACTAATGATATTACAGATCGTGCTTTTAAACACGAAATCAGGCCCTATTTTTGGAAACAGACTTAAGTAGTTTCTTGGAAACACAATTTACAAAGTTAACTACAGAAATGGAAGAATCTGAGCTAAAAGGCAGTAATTGGGCTTTGTTAGCAGTGGAAGGAGTACGACTGAAAATTAATAAGTACAATCCCTTGCGTGGTAGCACATATATTCCATTACCAGCAGCTATAAAAGCAAGAAAAGCCTGCTTTAATCCTAAAAAACCTTAAAGGATGAAAAGTGTTTTATATATGCCATTTTAGCAAAACTGGTTAAAACGAAAGCTGAACGCGTTAGTAAATACAAGGACCTGGAAAACAAGTATGATTTTTCAGTGATATCGTTTCCTACGTCATTAGCTGACATTCCCAAATTTGAGAAAGCCAACAACATATCCATAAATGTATTTGGACTGGAAAAAAACAATAAATTGTTTCCTCTAAAGGTTGTGGATCGAGAGCTGCAAGACCATCGTGACCTCCTGTTGCTAAGTTCTTCATCCGGCCAGAACCACTACGTCTTTATCAAAGAATTTGATAAACTAGTAAGACATCAGATTACCCACCATGAACATAAAATATATAGCCTACGTGTAAACGATGTTTTACTCATTTTGATAATCAATATGGTCAACAAGGAATGGAAAAATGGAAAGAACATAGAGCTTTGTGTGTCCAGCATGACATTGCTAGGGTTGAAATGCCTGTTAAAAACCCCATTGTCAAATTCTTAAATTTTGAAAAAAAAAAGCTGAGAATACCTTACGTTATCTATGCAGATTTTGAAAGTATACTGTTACCCTATCAAACATGTCTACCTAATCCTGAGGCAAGTTATACAGTTCCATACCAGAATCATGTTCCAACGAGCTTTGGTATATACGTTAAACCCTCACCAGCTGTGGAACACATAAAGACAAACCTTCCAAGCCAACCTGTTAGTTATCGTGGTCCTGATGCTGCAGAAAAGTTTATGGACTCTTTGATCTCAATAGCTAATGAAATCGATCGCCGTTACAGCTTAAATGTTCCAAAGGCCTTAACTCAGGATCAAGAAGCAGAGTTTCGATGTTCTGAAACCTGTTATTTGTGTGAAAAACCATTTACCAAAGAGGACTGGAAAGTTCGAGACCACTGCCATATTACAGGGGAATACCGTGGACGTGCTCAAAATAACTGTAATTTGAGGTGTAAAACACGCAACCCCGTTCCTCTGTTTCTACATAATATGAGTGGCTACGATGCAAATTTCATTGTAAAGCAATTGGGATGTACTAGTGAGAGAGTGGATGTTATCGCTAACTCCAAAGAAAAGTACATTTCCTTTACCAAATATGTAGGAAATATTAAGCTTAGATTTGTGGACACGTATCGGTTAATGCCGAGTAGTTTGGAAAACTTAGTTTCCAACTTAACATTATACCCTGATACAGACAAGTACTTTGGAAAAGAAAATGCAATGCTCATGACTCGTAAAGGGGTATTTTGTTATGACTGCATTGACTCATGGGAAAAGTTAAATGAAACGTGTTTACCTCCAAAAGAGGCATTCTTTAACAAATTAAGTCAAGACAATTTTAGTAAAGAAGACTATGAACATGCCAAAAATGTCTGGAAACAGTTCAACATTAAAACTCTAGGGGAATATAGTGACCTCTATCTTACTTCAGATGTACTCCTTCATGCAGACAGCTTTGAAACGTTTAGAAACAAAACACTAGAAACTCACCGAGTTGATGCTGCACACTTTTTTACTTCGCCTGGTTTAAGTTTCGAGGCAATGCTCATTTACACAGGAATTGAACTGGAATTGCTACAGGATTACGATCAGATTCTTCTAATCGAGTCTGGAATACGTGGAGGCATAAGCCAGGTGTCTCATTGGTATGCTGAAGCTAACAATAAATACATGGAAACCTATGATTCTGAGAAACCATCGCAGTTTATTACCTATGATGATGCCAACAACCAACACGGGTGGGCTATGTGCCACTCCCTTCCTTATGGTGGATTTCAGTGGGTTTCTCCAGATACTGTTGATCTAGAAAAACTAAAGGAAGACGATCCTGTGGGATACATTCTAGACGTTGATGTTGATTACCCATATGACCTTCATGATCTACACAACGATTTACCTTTCCTACCAGAGTGTACACAACCTAAGGATTCGTCTCTGAAAAAACTAATTCCTCATCTTGGAAATCGAAGGCGATATGTTGTTCACTACATGGCATTGAAACAGGCTTTAGAGCATGGGATGAAATTGATAAAAATTCATCGTGTGTTAAAGTTGAAGCAAAGACTTTGGTTAAAGGCCTACGTTGATTTTAATAACAACCTTCGAAAACAAGCCAAAAATGATTTTGAGAAAAATCTGTACAAATTATTCAGCAATGCCATTTTTGGAAAAACAATGGATAATATCCGTAAATGAATAGACATACGTCTTGTGACTGACAGCAAAAAGGCAGAAAAGCTAATAGCAAAGCCGACATTTATTGACAGAACAATTTATGGTCCTAATCTAGCTGCTTTCCACATGGCTAAACGTAACATTGTATTCAATAAGCCTATATATATTGGAATGTGTATACTGGATATTTCAAAAACTCTAATGTATTCCCACCACTATGATGTCCTGCTACCCTATTATGGAATGAACAATCTTAAACTCATGTATATGGATACCGACTCGTTCATTTATTTGGTTAACACCCAAGATGTATATCAAGACAAGTTGGATTTCCTAGAACACCTGGACACATCAGATTATCCTACTAATCACATATGTTACTCTACATCAAACAAGAAAACGTTGGGGAAATTTAAAGACGAGGCTTGTGGACAAATTATAAAAGCATTTTTTGGACTTAGAGCTAAAATGTACGCTTTAGACATAAATGGTAAAGAAATCAAAAAGATTAAAGGTATTAACAAAAGTATTGTCAAAAATTGTATAAGCTTTCAAGATTATAAGGATTGTGTCATGAAAAACAATGTAAAAAGAGTACCAATGAACATCATCGCTTCTAAACAACATGACATATCATCTATAAGACTAAACAAAATTGCTTTGTGTCCTGGTGATGATAAAAGAGTGATTGATGCTGATGGTATAGGTACACATGCCTATGATCATTACTTAATCATTGACCATGCTTAAAGAGTTAAGTTATGAATAACAAAATCTTCTGCCTGCAACTAGCAAATACATAAAACAAAACAATTTAGGAAATGAAACAATAGCACTACAAAAATAAAAAAATAAAAATTGGTATTCATAATCAAAAATAAATAAAATCGAAAACAAAATAAAAAAGAATATATATAGAAATGTATTATGTGTAAATAGTGTACATGTATTTAAAATAAATATATTGTATGGACACTGCTTGTACTTTTCTACTTACTACCCTCCTCTCCCCACTCCTAATGCAAAATGCACATGTTTAACACAAATTGGAAAATCCATGTTTCCATATTGATAAAATAGAAAAAACAATTAACTGAAATTTAAAAAACTGTAAATGGAAATTTGCTAAATTGACAAATGTGTAAACAACAAATTGGGAAATCCATGTTTCTATATCATGAAATTGAAAAACTTTAAACTGACATTTTAAAAACTGTAATTGGAAAATTGTGAAATTATTAATTGTGTAAACAACAAAATGCAAAATTCATTTTTCCATATTATGAATTTGAGAAACTTAAAACTGAAATAAAAAACTGAAAATGTGAAATTGGAAAATTGACAAATGTGTAAACAGCAAAATGAAAAAAATACCCGGTAGGGGTAGTGATCATGTTGTACAGTAGCCTATAAGACTAGAATAAGGATATTTGCATGTGCCCTTATATACTTTGTGTGTGCATTAGCCTTTGGATTAGCTTAAGTTAGGTTCGGTAAAGTTAGGTTTGGTGAGGTTAGGTATGTGACCTTGTAGTTTACTCTTTTCGTAAAATGTAAAGTCTAAAATCAAAAAATCTTAAATTTAAAATGTAAAATGATAAAATCAAAAATCTAGAATGTTAAAATGTAAAATCTAAAATCCTTAAATGAGGTTTCTGTGGGTTAGGTTTGGTTATAACTAAGTATATTATTTGTGCTCTCACATTTGCTCTCACTTTTTTGCTCACACTTTTTGCTCTCACTTTTTTTTTGCTCACACTTTTAAGTTAGGTTAGGTTAGGTTATAACTTAGTTTATTATGTGTGCTCACATATTTGCTCTCATAGTTGCTCTGACTTTGAAGTTAGGTTAGGTGAGGTTAGGTTAGGTGAAGTTAGGTTAGGTTAGGTGAAGTTAGGTTAGGTTAGGCTAGGTTAGGTGAAGATAGGTTAGGTTAGGTGATTTTAGGTTAGGTTAGGTGAAGTTAGGCTAGGTTAGGTTAGGTTAGCATGTTATATGTGTAAGTGGTTGTGTGCAGTGACCATTTTGTGTATTAGCCCTGTGCTAAAAAATAATAAATTAAATATTAAATATTGAATCTGGAGGATACCGTCTCTACAAGGGACCTCCAGGACCACGAGTTATGAAAAATGTCCCCCAATTTGGTATGGGATTTTTAGTACATACCAGTATTATTGATTCAGTGGAAGACTTTTCGTCGAACTCATCAAGGTTAGCAACTTTAACAATTAGGACAGGAAACAAAATATACTCTTTGATAAACGTTCATGCCCCAACTAATTACAAGAATGTCAAAAAATTTAGAGATGAAACGGACAATTTTTGGGAAGAACTTGCCTTACTAATATCAAACATTCCAGACACTCATGTTAAAATCTTGCTTGGGAATTTTAATGCAAAAATTGGTCAAGAAAGAAAATTTCGTCCAATAGTAGGTAAGTGGCCAGCTCACAAATTCACTAACAAGAATGGTCAGAGATTAATCACCCTTTGTGAAGAACATGGCCTACGTCTCGAAACTACTAGATTTAAGCGAAGACGACACAAACTTATGACCTGGAAATGCCCTAACAGTGCACTAGGGGAATTCCAGATAGACCATGTTGCAATGGATAAAAAGTTCTACAAAGAAATATATAACGTGAAGGTACTACGTGGGGTCGATGTTGACTCTGATCATTATATATCCAAGATAAAGATCAAGTTAACTCCACGACGTAAACAAAAATCGTCAAACTCGACCATGCAAAGGCAATATGACCCTAGTTATTTAATAAATAATGTGTCCTATAAGGAAAAGTCTAAAACTCTCTTAAGTGACAAGCTAGAAACGATGGTTGACACACTGAAAACCGTTGCTGTCGAAATTGCCCCTATAAGGAAAAGGAAAAAGCATGCATGGTGGAATGCGGAATGTGATGCTGCAATTCGGAAAAGACACACAGCATGGCTCAATGATCAGCAAAAGAGGACCACACAATCGCGAGAAGAATTAACCATTGTTCGAAGGGAAACTGCCAAAGAAATTAGGAGAATTAAAAGAGAAAATCAAAAAAGTCCATACAAATTATTGATGATTCCTTTAAGCAACACAAAACAAGGGACTATTACAGGACATTTCGTCAGTATCATTCTAAATACAGCCCTCCTACACTATTAATGAAAGATAAATCAGGTAAACTAGCCCACAATGATACTGATAATGCTAAAATTCTAGCAGATTATTTTAGAGAACTACTAAATGCTGATGAACCTAAGGAATATCTTGATTTTGAGCCTAATCCAAAAAACAAAACAAATTTACAGAACATTATTCCTCCTGACTTGACTGAAGTATGTGCAGCGATTAATTGGCTCAAAAATTATAGAGCAGCAGGAGAGAATTCATTGGTAGCAGAACTATGGAAATATGCAAATGAACAAACCATCTCCAACCTCCATAAACGCCTCATCGATGTATGGAATTCGGAACAAATACCAGAGGAATGGAGAATGGCTGTAATCCACCCAATTCATAAAAAGGGTGATAGATCAGACCCGAACAACTACCGTGGGATTTCTTTGCTTGATGTAACATACAAGATTCTATCTAGAATTATATTGACAAGAATTCAACAACAACTCGATCAAGAACTAGGAGAATATCAAGGAGGGTTCCGACCAGGTCGCAGCTGTCCGGATCAGATCATCAGTCTGAAATGGATAATGAAATATCATAGAATGAGACAAAAGGATTTGGTCATTACTTTTGTGGATTTTAAGAAAGCTTATGACAGTATCCATCGAGGGTCATTACTTAATATCCTTAGGGAATTTGGGTTACATCAAAAGCTTATCAACCTCATCGGCGTTACTTTGAAAGATACTAAATCAAAGGTTAAATTTCGAGGCACCTTGTCTGAACCATTTGATATCCGGACTGGACTTCGACAGGGAGATGGTCAATCACCGTTATTATTTAATTGTGTTCTTGAAAAGATCATGCGTGGGTGGAACAAAACTTGTCCTCCAAATGTAAAGATTGGTACTAATATAAAACTGAATTGCTTGGCCTTTGCGGATGACCTTGCACTGCTTGCAACCAGTATAGATGAGGCTAAACACCAAATTGAAGAACTTGGGTCTATTGCAGCAAAAGTAGGACTTCAAATTTCATTTGAAAAGACTGAAATAATGGCATCCTTTGATGTGGAAACACAAGCTATTACATTGATCAACAATAAAGAAATTAAAGTTGTACATAAATTTAAATATTTAGGGGAGATTATAACATGGAATTTGAATGAGAAAGCGTCAATCGAAAATAGAACAACAAAGTTAAGACAAGCGCAATATATTACTTGGTCTAGTTACAAAAAAAATCACTCTCCATAAATGCCAAATTACGACATTACGAATCAGTTATTAAACCGGAAGCAATATATGCTTGTGAAACACTTTTCAAGTTAAACACTCGATCAGTTACTGACACATTACAGAAGATTGATAGAAGAATTCTCAGGACTATAATTAATAAAAAAACATCAGATGGATGGTCAATGGCGTCTATTACCAAATGAAGTGGTTTATAAAGAAACAGAGTCTATAGTCGATACTATGCGAAAAAGGAGAATTGCCTTTTTTTGTCATATCTCACGCCTGCCGGATACCAGACAATTAAAAGTATTATTTAATTATTTTTTCAAAAGTAAAACAAAGAACTCTTGGTTTATGGAAATTCAAAATGATCTGGATGAACTCGGCTTGACAATGTCCCAAATTGCTAACAAAGATGAGAAGAATATCTTGAAAAAACAAGAACATCCGACTTCCCTTAAAAACCTTTACCCGCAAAACTTACACTATAAGCGATGCAGAGAGAGCGGCAAGGTCAACTAGAATGAAAATGTTTTGGGAAAAGAAGAAAAATAAGAAGCTGAATCTCTAATATTGTTTTTGAGATATGTATATACTTGTTTTGGTTAAGTACTCCAATGCGGGCGTAACATATGTAAATAAATAAATAAATAAATAAAAATTTATAAATTAATAACAAATAAATAATGATTTGAAAAGTCCGCCATTAAAGAGTGTGAAAGCTCGTGGAGGCCATTTTGCCCCTTAGCTCCTGACCCAACTATGACTGTCCCCTCCATAAAAATAACATAGAGTGTTTGCGCGCGGCGGCCATCTTCCCCATTAGCCCCTGTCCCAGAACCGCCTTATATTACCTACTGGTATTCTTTAAAGATTCTCATTAATAATACTAAAAAATATTGCTAAAGAGCCTATCGTTGCTTCATCTCTGCCCACCCTGGAAGCATTCGGCCTTTCTGTCGGAGATTCGACAGTGAATAATAATAAAAATATTCCAGCTGATTTAAATCTTTCTGGCATTTGCGAATGCCCTCCAAAAGTTCTCCCTTTAGAAGGGAAAGTATTGCCACCACCTGGTCCGCCAGCACACTACGTCCCTACAATATACCCGCAAACGGGCTCGGGAGGGAAAGAGCACTTAGTGATAGCCTGACGGTGACCTCAGCTCACGCTGCACTCTCCGTTAGCCTCACACAACTCCCCGCACATTTTAGGTAGTAAAAACTGTTTTTACATCTTTATTTCCTTTCGGCTTTGTGTTGGATACTCTTCCTCTTGCCAAAAATTGTTCCCACTCCTAAACCTACTTCATTTTTTCTCATCATCTTCCCTCAGGTAGTGTTGACACTCAGTATTAACCTACCAACCTTAAGAGATTGAACTAAGAATATAAATTCAGTCACGGGTCTGCCAACTGTAGTGCTCCATTTGGCTACATTATACCTGGTATATTTCTATATTACCAATTGAATTTCGTCATTATTCTAGATAGGTCCATATAGATTAATCATTGGCATGAATCTTAATTTTAATAAAAGTAGGCTCTTTAGTTCGTCACGGAACATCTTGTTTCACCCCAGTTCTCAAGGGTTAAAGGGGAAACCTATAATGTCCGAGTTAGTTGGAGGCATATTGTCCACTCAAATCATAACCGGCCCGTTGGAAGGACACCTAGATGATGACGATGTATTTCTACAAATAATAATAAATCATTGGAATATAACTCACCCATGTATACACTGGGCGGCCGTGATGGCCCAGTCAGGGGAGATAATAGATGCGGCACACCAGTAATGACCTTTGACTTGGAGCGCTAGCTGGGAACAAATCACACAGACAAGTTTATAATAATTGTCGTAGATGGTTATTAAGTAGAATTATTTTAAAGGAAGGAAACAATGCTGATATTGTAGGGACACTGACACTGCAAGTGAATACAGTACTGTATATTATTAGAAATTTTCAAGTACATATTTGTATTATATTAAATCGTACATACTATTTCCTAATTTCTAATGTGCAAAAAGAGTTAAGATAAAATCTGAAATCACATTGACCAGTGTTTGTATACTGCCTTTGCTTCAAAAAACATGTAATAGGAGCAGAGAGCCAGTGCCGGATTTTTATAGTTGTTATAGTTTCTACACACGCGCACGGCTCGAATTTAGTCGATATCTCGAGAAACAGTCATTGGAGAGGGTCGTGTGACGGTTCGTTTTAATGGTACTTTTTTCTTATCTTTAACGTGAACCACTTATTTTTCTAGATTTTTATTTAAGAAAACATAACTCTTAGGTAATCGACGTTTCTTTTCGATATCCCGCGAACCAATGATCGTGGATGGACATGTGGGGTGTCGAATAGCTCGTAACAACCCTTTTTTCCTATGGAAGACTTACTTTTTCAAAAGAAATTAAAATGTGACGTCATCGATTTTTACCCCCCTTGATATTGTTATAGCCCCAACCCTATTACAAGGGTTGTGACTACAACTATACATAATTAATTAGCAATACAAGAAGGAGCTACAGAATTACAGACATACAGTTGAAGCAAGCCACCATTGCCCCACATTCATAAGCACTGCAAACGCAAACATGCAGTATTAGTTAACAATAACGAAAGCTAGTGTGCAGCTGTACATACCACTGACCAGCACGACCCAATTAAGCCTTCAAATAGAGAAGACACCTCCGTGCCGGATCTCTCTTCTCTCTTGGACTTCGTTGCTTCATTCTAAGTTGAACAGTGCTACGTGACCAAAGGCCAGCGGGGCTGCGCCCCTGCGGTGGTTCCCACAACGACCCAGGATGGACGACCATTAGACGATCAGGCAATCTAGGGTAAGTGTGTCTGTTTTCCTTCTTCCCTTATCTACCTCCCCTTATCTACACTTTCGTCACCCCCTTCATATATTGTAATAAACCCCTTATTTCACAGTCAAGGGATCTCTCTTTTTATTTCATTTCGTTAGCGTAAACCCTTCCCCCTAGTTCGTAGCTTAAGTTTAGATCCATTGTTTACCGCCGATTCACACTCCTTCATCCCTAGACACCCACATAGATCCCCTAACATCTCCCCCTTTTTGATCCAGTTAAGGTCCTTCCGACCACAACAGTACTGGTCGAAATGCCGGGTTGAGTCCTTCTAAAATGCCTCAGATCCGCCCTTAGGCCAGACCACACCAAACAAATTGTTAAGGTCTCTTCAAACCATAACAATATATTTGGATCCCATCATGGGAGAACGTTATCTGACGGCTCGAATTACTTGCAAAGAACCCCCCTTTAACATGGTCTATGGATTTCCCCCAAAATGATAAAACTACCGGATTATTATTATTATAGTGAGATGTAATTTATGACAAAGGGGCATAACACGTACGGGCATGGAGGAAGGTAGCTATACGTGGCGATGGCTCAAGTTCACGGCTAGTTTAAACAACAATAAACCTGTCTTGATACTGAGGGAAAACTATTGCCAGAGACTGTGAGATAGCAGAGGTGTTAGGTTACAGACCGGCAAAGACTTGTTTACTGTGAGTGACGTAACATATCCAGGTAGGGAAAGAATTATTATAGGGTACAATTATTGTGACTGGCAAATCCTTGACCATACCACTAGTTGTTCTTGGGTGTATTGGTTAATAAATAACAAACGGTGTACACTAAATCTGATTTAATGATCCAAGAATTGAAGACTGAGCAAAACCCCAGCCATTTGACATACAATTTGTTTCCATTTGTTTTCACACTTTCTCAACAAGGTAATGTTTTGGAAACTGTGTTTTTCGGACTTCTTGGAGACAAGACCGTCATTTTATGGACTGATTGTTGAGGTCTTGCGGTGAAAACGTTGCTGGGCAGTCGAGGTTGACTTGACGAATACGAAATGTTTCCGTACCCCAATTCAGCGTATATTCTTTATCGAAAACTGACTTGAACACACTGACACGTACATAATCACCGATTTTAGGTCGGGGGCGTTTAAGTTCGGCAGTTTTGATGGGATTAAAGAGTTTATCCAGCCATGGGATATTTTTGTCACAAGTGGTGGCTTTGTTCCAATAGTTCTATGATTAGCATCATTGTAACGTGACACTAACTCAGGTATTAAGTCTATCCAGCGATAGGGTCCCCGAGCCGTATACTCTTTCCACATATTTGGTTATGATGTGCGATTAAACGCTCGACCACACTAGCTTTGAGAGTGGTGTACGTGGTGTAACGGTGAATTTCCAAAGGATTTAGAAAACTGGAGAAATCCTTGTTGAAAAATTATTTGCCCTGGTCTGTTTTTAGAAGCTTGGTTTGACGTTTGGATTGTTGAATAATATTCTTGAATGCACTTGTCACCAGAGAAACTGACTTGCAACTCACAGGACGAAAAATTACCACCAGTGGCGTCCTTGCCTTAAATTCTTGTGGTGACAACATGGGGCAATTCTCTTTTAGCTAATACGACGACCTAAATTTAGAAAACATGTTGTAGAGTGGGCTAAACTTACTTTTTGAGAAATCTTAATCCAATCCTTCAAAAGCAAATATAGCCCCTTTGAGGAAAATACGTATATTTCTCAATAGTATGAGATAAAATTGAATGACATTTTTCGTTTGTTGATACATGCGATACGTTTGAAACCCCACAATAATGTAGAGAGGTCACACTGTGGAGCGTGCGGTTTTTACAGACCAACTGTGTGTGTTGGTCGTTGGCAATAGTGGGTACTCATGTAGCGCCCAGCTTCTAAATTCCGTGGGTAAAGGCATATATTTTCCCACAATCTTGAAGATCTCCCTTTTATTGCTATCCGAAAGGGTATGTATGGTACTTTCCACAGAATACATAGTAGTTGAATTTTCGAATCTATGGCTTCACCATTCGCTCCATTGAGTGCATTATAATCACTCCTGTCTCTGATGAGATAAAGCAGTTGTATTGCGTTTACCACAATACGCGGGTGATCTTCGGCAAAGCCTACCATTATTTTAAGCGGAAAAAAACATGTAATGGTTACGTCCGTGTGTTCCATCCAGTCATAAGTCGAGTCGGGGCACCAACCTGCCATGCAAAGTGGTTTACATTCTTCAATCCTCTTCTTGCCTAGAATGCCTCAATATAGCGCTGCCTTGGGTTTTTGTGGGTATCTACTCACATAACGTAACGGCGGTGCTTTTTGAGGATCCAACCAGCCTTCGGGCTGACTACCTAACAGACATAAGAAGGGTAGAGTTTCATGAGACTTGAAGAACCCACATGTTTAGCCTATTTTCATTCATGATAAAAATAGGCTTATGAGATCATCTTTTGTCCGTGTGTGTGTGTGTGTGTGTGTGATGGTGTGTGTGATGGTGTGTGTGATGATGTGTGTTCCCCCCTAATAAGTTCTAAATGGCTGGAGTGATTTCAATGAAACTCAGTAAGTTCATAGCACTGTTCCGCACGACCCCGACCGTGCCCTTCAAATTTCGTTACGTCCAATCAATCCAACATGGCGGCTGTGCAAAATATTTTACCAGCATTCAATATCTCCGGGACTATTACCAATATCACCCTGGAATATTTTACGGTGATAAGGGGAAGGACTATTAGTTCACCTATGTGACACTTGAAAACCTGGTAACCACAAAACCAACATTGCGGCCAAGCGAAATTGTGACTTTTAAATAGACGTTTCTTGCGATTTAACCAACATATCGCACAAAAACATGGTACAGTATATGTTTATACACATTGTAATGCACCGATATCTAACTTCGTTCAATTGTTTACATAACCTCAAGATGGCGGCTGTGCGAAATATTTCACCGGCATTCTATATCTTTGAAACTATTAGCGGTATGACTCTAAAATTGTGTACGGAGATAAAGGGCAATACTGGAAGTTAATCTAAAAGACTTTCAAAAACCTTTTAACTACAAAACGAACATGGCGGCCAAGCGAAGTTGAAACTTTTAAATAGAACTTTCTCGCGTTTTAATGATCCAAACCCAATGACACTTGGTACAGGAAATGTTTATACACATTGTAATGCACTGGTATCTCATTTAGTTCAATTGTTTACATAACCTCAAGATGGCAGCTGTGGGAATTTTAAAATTAAGTTTTTATTTCTGGTGTCGTAATCATGCGATAAAAGTGAAAGTTTGAACAATTAAACTACGCAATAAGTTTCCTTTAATGTTACATGACTCTATGGCCTATATATAAAACAATCCAACATTCCGACCACCCGAAATATTTAGACGGCTCTGAATATCTACGAATCTATTATAGCAATCAAACTGAATTTTTTTATGTTCAAAGGGGCTATGAACATAAGTTCACCAATATGACCGTCGATAACCTGGTGATCACAAATCCAACATGGCGGTGACGCGAAATATAAATTTTCACATGGACGTTTCTCGCAATTTAACCATCCGAGTGCAGAGAAACTTGGTATAGTAAGTCCTTATACAAATGGTAATCCACTGGCATCAAATTTATTTCAATTGTTTCCATAACCACAAGATGGTAGCTGTGCGAAATTTTAAAATCTCGTTTTTTACTTCTTGTGTCCTAATCATGCGATTGAAGTTTGAGCACTAAACGTACACAATAATCTTCAAGTTACAGTACATAACTCTAGGACCTACATATATAAAAATCCAACATGGCGACCATCCGAAATATTTAGTCGGTTCTCATTATCTACGAATCTATTGCAGCAATCAAACTGAAATTTTGTATGTTGATAGTGGCAATTAACATAAGTAGGATATATGAAAATAGGCTTTAGTTTTTCACGGAACTACTTGTTCCCTTTGAAGGATTGAATTTAGATTTTTCAAAAAATAAGTTTGTTGCACTCTACAACATGTTTTCTAAATTTAGGTCATCGTATTAGCAAAAAGAGAATTGGTCCATGTTTTCACCCCAAGAGGTTAAGGCAAGGGCACCAATGGTGGACTTTGATGGTTCCTACTTGGTAGAGTGTGTCAAGACATCTAATATTGACATCCGACTAGATTTTGAAACTCATGACAATGTCCCGCTAAATACCACGGCCGATTGTCTCATTATTCACGAGAAACAAGTAAATTATTATCCGCTGTCAAACCAAGTGACTAGTGTATAAATAACAGGCAAACAGAAGTCGAGCAGCTCAGTTATGGATTGCCTCAAAGCGACAAGAGGTGTCACACCAATGAATTTAAAATCTGACGAACAACGTTTCAAGACATTTGCTACTTGGCCTGTGCCTTTCATTAACCCTAAAGCATTAGCAGCTGCTGGTTTCTATTTTTTAAAAACAAGAGATGATGTGAAATGTGTTTTTGTCCAATTACCATAGACCGGTGGGAGAAGAGTGATGACCCTCTACAAGTACATCAGCGCTGGTCTCCAGCATGTCCCTGCCTCCGTAGAATGGATGTAGGTAGTATACCATACAATTCACGTTACCCATCTATAGTGCCTCTAAGTGATAGCAAAAGTTATGATACGTCTGAGCCTTATAGCATTAACGGTCCTCCGGTTGGCAGTACAGAACAAGGTGAAAAACATGAATGCGCAAACTCCTTGTCTTGTGACACTGGGACATCACAGGTGTCATGGACGATATAAACACAAAATACTATGTTTTATGAGTTGGTATCATCTCTATCCCAGAATGTAAATAAAATGCAAAGCTTGTTATGATTTCTATGCAAATAAAATGATAGAGTAAATAATTTATGTTGTTATTATTTCTAAACCTCAATAGTCACTAGTGAGTATCCAGATGGCCTAACCTAACTTCACCTAACTCCACCTAACCTAACCTAACCTAACCTCAGCTTATCTAATTTAACCTAACCTTATCTAACCTAACCTATGTGAGCGCAGTTTTAAGAGTGAGCAAATTGAACGCGATTATAGAGAGCGCGTAGTTTGTGTGTGCGATTGTAGTGGGCGCAATTTGAAGTGGGCGCGATTTAAAATGGGTGCGATTATAGTGGACGCAATGTGAAGTAGGCACGATTTGAAGTGGGCACGATTATAGTGGGCGTGATTTGTAATTTGTACATCTCAGTAATCTGTAGTCAGTAGGCCGTGGTCCAGGCAAGCGTAAACATGTCACGTGCTGTACCCAAATTACGGATGTCTACGTAATATCATTTTTGTGTAACAACAGCGGGATGCACATTTAAAGAGCGCGCTGAGTGAGAAGTTCGCTGCCAAGACCAGAGATCGCACTAGAGAAGACACCCGTGGCGCCGACGTCAGACTCAATGAAACTTATTAATGGAAATATAATTTTGAACTTTTGAGGGTTGGAACCGATGAAGGATTACTGGCTATGGGTTTGTATTGTCGCCAGAAGAAGTTTCAAGAAAGCCGGCCAAGAAACATGGAAGATATGAGCAATTTTATAAAACGACACTTAGGAAGGACTAGTCGAGGGGGTAAGCCCGACTGAAGGAAGAGCGGGGCAGGCATGCTTGATTGCAATGCCAGCAGCCCGTCACGTCGATCCTGAATGATGTATAAGACGCAATCCAGAGCGCTCATTCAGTCATTCTTATTTCAGCTACAGCCGAGTATTCTTACTACAGTTATCACCGAGTTACATTCAGTTATTCTGCCAGTCAGTTGTACTGTCAGTCTTTACTTCAATCTACCTTAGCAATTAGTCTCTGGAGACTGTGATGCACTTGGAAACCGTAATACGAAATGCAGTGAACAGGCACTTATGAAATTCATGGAATACCGGTCAGGAGTTGCTTGAAAACTTAGTCTACGAGCCTGGGACCATCTGCCTTGTACAGATTGAGTGGGACAATATCCTTACCCAGTTATAGGTGTATTAGTGGGGCCTATCTGCTGATGTGGATGCGGTTGAAGCATTCCCCATTACACAAACACAGGCTAGACTACGAAGGAGGACCAACATTACAATGCGAGTTAAATTGGGAGCATATCCCGTGCTCGTGTAGGGATAACTTATAACAGGCATCTTCGAAATTTCGAACACTCCTTGATTGTAAGAGTATATCCAGTAAAAAACAAACTGCCATGTCAAACTGTCATAATTGTTTGAAGACAGGACATTACAATAGAACATTATTATGAACTTTGAAAAAGTGGAGAAGTCGTGTGAAACCACGTAAATGATTCGCATAGCACGAGCTATAACGCCAGACATCTGTGAACGTTGTCCGTAATTTGATAAGTGCGTAATTCCGAACGCGGATATGTATCACTAAGTCACGAGTGGATAGGACAATGGTGGATACCGGAGACGAGGCAGATGGTCACGCGGACGACTGAGGGGAAGGTTGTCATGCCTATGGAATCTTGGGGAACCCATTGGACTATGACGTCAATCAAGGACACGCAACGCCATGAAACATCGGAGGAATATGTGAACTAAACTCTGAACGTGTTTTAGTAGATAGTTGTATGTAATTGAGAATTCATTTATAGTATAAAATATCAACACTATCTACGCTTTGAAAAGATGATTATTTTGTTCAATTTCGTTAGCTTACGATTAGTCAACCGACTAGTTATTTCTAGTACAGTTTGCTTAGATCAGCGACTGATTGTCTGAGCGACACGCTGACATCATTTTCATTAGGATATGTTATTTCTATATAAATGCTTTTGCAGTTCTGAAAAATCATGTATTTTTCAAGTAATTCAAATAATTAAAATAATTCAATTGACATTTAAAATCTCGTTACGAGATGCGAGTAATAATAGTAATGCATATTATTAATAATTGTTTGAGTTGTGTGTTTAATTATTTCTAATTCATTATTGCAACATTACATATTTTCAATAATGATAATAATAATAATAATAATAATAATAATAATAATAATTGGAGATTATAATTATTGAGTAAATAAATGTGTTAAATTTGTTGGCAATAGAATCAAATGAGAGTTATACATCGACGTATTTAAATAAGGCACATTTCAGAAATGAAAAAATGAAAATCCACAGCCTGCTTCCAGTCTCCGACCGGGTCAGGAATGGAATGAATGAAGCCCCTAACTAGCGGCGAGGATATGAAATGTGCCGGCTGCCGAAGCCTGTCGCACTCCTCTGGGGCAATGATTAAATGAATGACAGATGGAATGAAATGATAGTGGAGAGTGTTGCTGGAATGAAATTTTGACAGGGAAAACCGGAGTACCCGGAGAAAAACCTGTCTGCCTCCGTTTTGTCCAGCACAGATCTCACATGGAGTGACCGGGATTTGAACCACGGACCCAGCGGTGAGAGGCTGGCGTGCTGCCGCCTAAGCCACGGAGGCTCCAACATTTCAGAAATGCACTATAAAAATAAGAAAGTAATAGAGAAACGGAAGGTTGTTGCATAACATAAATGTATAAACTAGGGTGCATTGTTGTTAGAAATAGGCATGGGGAAGATTTTGACCAGGCGTAAATAGAACAATAATTAGAAGAATTTTGTTTATGCAAGAACTGAGTGGTGCTTGGATGAAATATACGAGGTTGTCTGTATGGACGGCGTTATGCATTAAACAGCTATCCATCAAAAGCTGATATTGAGAAAATCGCGATTGAAAGTTTTGACATTTAAACTATCACAAATTCTCTCCTGTTACCCAAGTTTGAGTTTTAAAAGCAAACAAACCCTTACCTATATGCATTGTTGATAGTTATTGCGTTTAAATTACAAAAATACAGCAAATAATTGATTTATTAGCAATTGTCACTTAGCTGCTTTATGTTATCTGTGAGTTTAGTTACGCATAAAACTGCTAAGCGCCATTTTTGGTGAATAGCTTGTTGTTACGTTATTCTATCGAACACGATAGTTATGCGTAAACCGTCTAAGCACCTTTTTTAGTCTTTCAGCCCTTTATACATTTTTATTTTAATGCCAGTTTCTGGAGACTTTGACGCGTACAATGAGTACTCGTGTGTCCTTAATTCCAATTTTATTCTCAATAGTCTAATAGAAACACAGATACATTTGAATACCAGAATCAAACTTAAAGCAATAACTATATTAAATGAACTAATGCTATATGCATTGGTGTTACATTCTACTTTATGATGTAAATGTTTTTCACACAATAGGAAATTGACACAGTCTTAGGTTTCATCTTGTATCGAGAAATCGAGTTCACTACCAAAACCGTCGATGTCGTCAAAACTGTTTCTATCTGAATGAAGACCTTCGTAGAACTTCATGGCATCGGATGGTATCAGATGCACGACACTTATGAGATCCTGTAATTTTGGCTCTGGTATAGCTTTTCCGTTTGGCCATAGAGCATTAAGCAAAAACTGAGGTTATTCTGGTCACATTGGCGTCCGCTATTTCTCCTCTTCAAATTGATTACTTGGCCGTCTTTGTCATCGAAGGTACGTTTTAAAGTCAACAGCCATGTGCTTTCCTTACTTATTTCAATTTCCCGTGTTGTTAGCCAGCTCGCACCATTGCCATTGGTATCTTTCTTTCTATTTATTATTTGTTTCTCAACGGATGCCGTGCCCACAAAATCTTCTCTTTTCATTTGTTTCACGACAAGCTTGTTCTTCTTTCGGAAGTTCTCATTACTTCCTTGTAATCTTCTGGTGTATATAGTCTTTGATGAAACTTCAAGGCACTTTCAATATCTCTGAAATCATCATCATTGGGCAAATAGCTGTGCCCGGAAACCAGAAATCGCATTTTTATGGTCTTTTAGTTGGATGTGACTCCATGACAGACTTCAGCATTAGGACCATTTTTATGTTCCGATTCTGCCCTCCGCAGGAATCGGACCAAAGTACAAGTTGTTCCGTGCCTTTTTCTAAATGTTCAGTGATGTAATTTCTTAGACAAGAGCCCACCTCTTGGGTTCCTCTCACAGCTTGGCCCTCGAGTCACAGATAGCAGAAGCCTTTGTTCGATGAAGCATCATGAATTCCACATTTATACAGCCATAACTGACGTTTTTAGACTTATAATATGTTTGTTGGAATTCTCGGCAGGGGCAGTGTCCTCTGCATATCAAAGCTCAGCACCGGCAGTCCATTAATTTCGGTTGTTTTTGAAAGTCACTGTTGTACTTCGAGCATTTTCTGCTTCCTCCTGATGAGCAAGCAACTTTATCTTTATCACATCAGTGTCACCATTTTTATTGTTTATATGAGCATTTGTAGAGTCACAAAAGTTGCATGTGTCTTTCTTAAGCGGTTTTCGTCGTAGGTTGAATCTGGAGTAAAATAATTTCCTATATTATGATTTATGAGAGGGAAACTGACTGAGAATATTCCTTTATGTATAATTCATACATAACTGGAAGTGTGACATGTGACGGGAGAAAGAGAGTGCTTGTTTCTGAACTGCAATAATGTGACTTGTACTTAGGAAATTTATTAATGTGCTCGATAATTTCAGCCATCTTACTATCGGTTATTCTGTTATAAACTCCTGATTTACCTCTGTTATCCTTAATAATTCCTTGTAGTTCGTTGGCTTTCTTAAGATAGTTGTTAATGCGTTCCCCTGATATTCTTAGGGTCTGGATTAAGCACATTTTACAGACATACTCCTGCCAGAGTGTAACTTCTCGTCAAAGCTCTTCTACCAGACAACCCAGACAAAGTGTGAGAGACAATGAAATGTCGCTTGGCTGTTTCTTGCAGAACTCAATATAGTGTTTCGAAGGATAGCTTCATAGTTTCGCCTCATAGCCGATTAATGCAAAACTCTTAACCTAAGATAAAGGGAATGGAGCTTAGACTTTTCTATAAAATTAATGGTTAATATTAAGAAAAATGGCATACTTATGTAAAAAGAATGTAGTTCTAGACCATACACACTAGATGGTGCTAATAACTCAATTTCCAAAAATTGGCGCTTAGCCGCTTAATGCATAACGCCGTCCGTATGACGGAAATATTCAACTAATGTGAAAAGGAAAAGAAATACAAAATACTATCTGTACCCGGCATGCGTTGCAATGGCAATCAAAGAAAGTGTTGGCGTTCTGACTTTGTTTGTTGAAGTGCTTTTGGATTCCCAATATTTTTTTTCTTTTTACGTTAACCCCCTCTAAACTATTGTAATATTGATTTACTGTCTCAAAAAATCATGGGAGCGTGCTCAACAACTCAACAAAGTTTCATCGCAAGAAATGAATGGTATATGAATGCATACGGGACTTTGTTGAAACGATTCGAGCGCCGTCACCCATTTGTTGAATATGCACGTACGCTACCTATTCAAAAATGGACTTACTAATTCGAAAACCTTCCCTGGCGTGTAAACAAGAACTCATCAACGTTTCATCGCAATGAGATGAATGGCATATGAAAGCATACGGGATTTTGTTTACACGATTCGCGTGCCATCACTCATTTGTTGAATCTACTTGTGCGACACCCATTCAAAAACGGATTTACTAGTCCATACACCTTCACAGGACTGTACTCAACTCACCAAAGTTTTATCACAATCGTATGAATGGTATATGAACGCATACGGGACATGGTTGAAACGATTCACGAGGAAAGGACTGGGAAAACACATCATCATGAGATCACAACTTAAAATAAAATAAAGTTTATTTAAACATAAGTGGTCAGACAGAAACAAAATAAATTCCTGCCTAGGAGTATGGTAGAGTATAACAGTTAGGATGTTAATGTTCTCTCAAATCATACCATCTCCGCACTGCTTCAAAAGAAAATATTTAGGTGCAAAAAATAAAAATAGTTAAAGTTCTCTTGTGCTCTCTGGGCCACCGTAGCACTATGTCTTTTCGTCACTGACATTTTGTGAGCCCTGAGACTTATATTTGTTTCAGATAACATCAGGCACGTGAATTTCAATTGCATATTAAACTTTCTATCACACAACAAATTTTATATCAACACTAACGTATATTTAATCATTCATAAATGGTTTGAATGTCACTGTTCCAAACGTTGGAATCCTAATAATCACTCTTAAGATTAATAATAAATTTGTACTCGTTATTTACACTACTTCTAACAACTACTCGGTTGTGAATCAAATTCTGTTCTAATCATCTGTCATCATTATCATCATCCTTAGAAAAATGTTTAACTGGTCCTCACATCGGCTATCGTTCAATTATCTGTTCTATTCAAATCAGAAATATTAATTTCCTTATCATCAGATCATTCAAATAATTATTATATTCATCATCTCATTAAATCATAAGCAAATCATCTCATTCAATTTGATTTAATTTCAACATCTTATTTAATTTAATTTATCTCAATCCATTCATTTAAATTATTTTGATAGCCATCAGCTTATTTAAATTCAATATAATCTTCAGCTTATTTAAATTTAATAGATTACTCAGCTTATTTAAAATTATTTCAACCTATCAAATTTATTATACCTAAGTAGTTATCAACTTATTTAAATTTATTATTATTTTGTTTCAATTATCAGCTCTTTTAATTAATTATCATTTCATTCATCTATTCATCAATTTATTGAATTAATCATTATTCGTTTTTATTATCAGGTCAGATCGTCAATATGGTTAAACTTCAGATAATAATTCCATAAATTATTATTATTATTATTATTATTATTATTATTATTATTATTAGAGAATCTTGATATATAAAACATCCAGAAAATATTTATGATCGGTTACCGAACGTTGCCCCAAAAATCCACCAGCTCCAGGCTATACCCTTAATACTCTCGATTGTCATGCGAAAAATACGTTGCCTTCACTAAATCACATTGGATCTCATCATCCGAAAATTTATCAATTAAATTCACTTCATCAAATCTCACTTTTGAATACCATTATTATTTCACATTATACCACAATTATTCAGCACACAGCATGAACTTCAAATATATACTAGACTGGGTTCGACGACCTCATGTCTGCATCAATAACTCACATTGGCAATATTATAAACTTCTCTTTGGCAACTTCACAAACTTGGCCAAAAATAGACCTTAACTCATCATACAGAATGATCCACAAATGAGCCACTGGTTTCAGACGGTTGAGGAAAATGACCTACAAGAATTGTAGTCAGTATTATCATGTCCAGACAACTTCTTATACAATGAGAAAAATTACCAAAGTAATCGTAATGCAATCCAAGATTTATTTTAATCCAGAGTATAAAATCTCTGTTAAGATCCTCAAAATTTACTTCAAAAAGAACACCAACGTGTTATATTAACTCATATTAACTCTGTTCATCATCTGCCTGTAATAAATTCTTAATAAGAAAGAACTCGTCTTAAATGACTCAATTGCTTGAAATTCTTATCGAAGGTATAAACTCACTCACAAAAGAGTATCAAATATAAAATATTAAATGACTGTACTCTCAAAAGAGTAATGCAACACACTATTGGATTGGCAATACAACAATTACAAAATGTAACCCTGCTGACATTTATTTCTGAATTATTTAACAAAGATCAACTAATTTTTGACTGGTAAATCATTTTTTAATTCTCTTACTATTACAATTGCACTCGGATGATAATACGGTATTCCTAAGCGACGGGTAAGGCGTTCAACACCACACAGCTACTGAAGTAACAGGACCTGTCTACGTAGACTAAGATGATAAATTCCTATTTAGACAGGTCAGGCGATCAACACAACACAGCTACTTAAAGTAACAGGCCCCGTCTTCGTAGACTAATGAGTGAGTGCACATGATTGGAATCAACAATATTCTACTTGTCACATAAAAGCGATACTGATTCGCTGGAGCGAATTAAATTCCACATCTCAAAAATAATCCAATAAAGAAAAATCCCTGCTGATAAATCTCACATACTCGCTAATATGCAATAAGCTGACAAAAATCTAAACTATCCGACTGCAGGTCTCGAATTTCGAAATACTCGATAAAAATCACCATGATCAAAAATACTATCACTTCAAGAAAAATAAAGATCAAAATCCTGCCTAATAAAACCAATAAATAGCGAAAAAGTCGGATAAATGTGTCTGCCATCTCATATGGTAACACCATATTTTAGCAAACTCCTCAAGATGAAGTAAGAAAATAATCAAGCCATGTCGTAAAAAAACACTTCCTAAAGATATACAAGTGTGCCCAGTGTCATGCTAGAAAATCATATAAGTAATGTCATAGCTCTCACAATACCTTTATATTCCAGATGTTTATTAGAATTTATTCCAAGATCGGCGATACTCCAATTGTACGCAACAGATTTCTCGAAAGATTGGCGAAATCGTCGAATTTGTCACTGGAAATGCATTTGGCCCCGTCCAAACGCACATCATGATGTAGTCACTCTTCTCGATAGGAATCGAATCCGTCACTTTGCGCTGCCATCACGTCTCTTCATGCGCCTAGCCCCACATGGTAGAATGAAGGATATCCATCACGGATATTGTCCAATAATCCCCACAAAGTTCAGTTCGAATGGGCACCCCATTCTATTCTCGGATATGTTACGCCACTGTTCGATGTAAAATTGTCGATTTACATTCGCTAACAATGTTCTCATCCACTGTGGTTGAATTGCATTAACAGAAAACAAAATGTCAGAATGTAAGCATGTTTTCTAGACACCCTGTATCAGTGTTCGACGTGGTAATTATTTCCTTAATTGTTCATGAACTAAAGTCATTTAGTGAACACCTCACTACTGTATAATGTGCACGAAATCCATTGTCCCATTTTGTATAACGCTGCAATGTGTAAGCTGCCCCATGGTCGCTTAAAATATGCGATGCTAAAACACATAATGTTTGTACGCCGTAATATCGATGAAATAACTTCAAAGTCCATTTGGTTATCAGTTGAGAATGTATGAACTGTAAATGCAATCAGTATCTGGACTGTTGAAAGTCTAAGTCCAAATATCATGAACGTGAAAATGTCGACTGCAATGTTCCACTACGTGACCACAAACTGTCACAAAATGTCGCCCAATACATGACATTTCCTGCTTCACTATCTGTGTGTAACACGAAGTTAATAACTAGCGTTATTTTACCCATGTTGTATGTGACTATTCGTTGTTAATACTGCTGCAATAATGTTCGTTATTCCCAATGAAATGCTGCTTATTTCTGCTGTAGATTATGAGCTGGTAAATGCGTTGCTATTTGAAACACATGCTAACGCAACTCCACTGTTCAAAACTATGCTGTTCTCTATCACCGACCGCCTTCGCCCTGCTCACAGCCATCGCGATACAATCTCCGGTCAGCCTGCTCGACTCTACCGTGCTCCCAAAGTTACACAATGCTAACTTTACGACGTGAACCTGCCAGACAGGTGATAATTACTGCACTGCACCATATTGTATACTGTAATACTTTCGACTTGCTACTATATCAGAATGTAATAGACTCTAGAGCAGAATGTAGTAGACTGATTCCTCGTTTCACTGTGCTGCGACAACTCTCCTCGCTAATCACGTGACTCGCCACCCCTCAGGTGGTGTGAGGGTAGCCCCTACCTTTGTTCTCTGACGTCAGATATTTAGCCTCGGCCCATATCTTCCGTTATGAAGCCACTACGCACAAATAAGGAGTTATCCACCTTTTCTAATGTTAATATCATTAATATTTAATATAATTCCTATCTCATCTGAGGTTAAATAATAGGTCATTTCCAATTAATCGCCATAAATATCCAATACTTCTCCCGTGATTCCGTGCGACTGAGGGGTAGTGACTTCTTCTCCCATAGTCTTCTACGTCATCTTCCCTCATCGTCACTAGCTCGATCTCAGCGCAATCTTTTCTTCTAAGCAACAAAACTCAACTACAGCTGGTTTAGCTGATAGCCCCGATTAAATATCGGGTACAGTACTAAGCCATAAACCTTCCCTGAAGTGTACACAACATCTCACCCATATTCCATCGCAATGGGATGAATGGTATATGAACGCATGTGGGACTTTGTTGAAACAAACTCACCCCATTTTGTTGAAGTTACTCGCGCGCCATCTATTGTAAATTGGATTCACTATGCATATAACTTTTCCTGGAGTATGCACAACAACTCACCAAAATTTGATCGCAATCGGATGAATTGTATATGAACGCATCGCCAACACTGGCGTGCTATCTATTGTAAATTGGTTTAACTATGCCAATAACCATCCCGGAAGTGTGCTAAACAACCCACCAAAATTGTAGGCTATATGAATGCATCGCCAACACTCATTTGTTTAAACTACTCGCGCGCTCTCTATTGTAAATTTGATTAACAATGACTATAACCATCCCGGAAGTGTTCACAACAACTCACCAAAATTTCGATCGCAATCGGAAGAATGGTTTACGAACGAATAAAAGACGAACAGACGAACATCCTTTTTAAATATATATTAGCTGTACCCGGCATGCGTTGCAATGTCAATCAAAGAAAGTGTTGGCGTTATAATTTTGTTTCTTGAAGGGCTTTTGGAAACAATCTTTTTTCAATTTCCGTTAACTGCCTCGCAAACAATGTTCCCATCCACTGTGGTTGAATTGCATTAACAGAAAAAAAATATTTCAGAATGTAAGCATGTTTTCGTGCGCTGTCACTCAGTTTAAAATTGACTCTTGCGCTACCTACTGAGAAATGGATTTACTAAGTTAGAAACCTTCACGTAAGTGTACACAACAACTCAACAAAGTTTCATCGCAATCGATAAATGGTATATGAACGCATACGGGATTTTGTTGAAACGCTTCGCGCGTCGCCACTCATTTGTTGCATCTACTCGCACACTACAGTAGGGGTGTAATAGGAATCTAAACCCAATCGGCGTTGCTCGGGCGGCATTCATGTTAAATAATTCATACCTCGCGAACCCATGGTCCGATTTGAACATGCGACATGTGGTTGAAATCAGAGTGACGTGATTGTTTTTGAAAGTAGGTGATAGTTTGAAAACCAAACATGATAGAACGTTGTACCATGGTTCAAACGAATGGCCTCTATGATCTTTACTTCTTCTAATAAAACTTTTTTATTTTTCATGTTTTTTGAAAACAGTCCAATTTTGAAATTCTTATATTTTGGAAATTAGGAATTCTGCAAAAAAGTTTGCTTGACATAAATGAAAAGTTCCTACTCCCTCTACCTCGAAAATATATTTCATGTCTCTAGGGCAAAAACTAGGCATTTTAAAACATTTTACCTGTATTTTTTTTTTTTTAATTAAAAGTGTTTGTAGACAGAGAGAGACAGTACCGCTGAGGCGTGTGTTGGAACAAGGCTATGACTGGCCACGGTGGTGGTCCTATCTCAATAGAGCAATCGATATTTCGGTGGGGCGGATTACAGCAGGGCGAGGGCTCGCTTTCCGATATTTTTCCTATGACGAATGAATGGAGGTAAAGAGGACCTTTAAACCTGTTAGTAAACGGGTGATCAGTAACATGATAAAATGATAATAATTGTATGAGGTGGATGAAAGCGGGAAGTTTGATAGTTGTCAACAACTTTAAGAACTTGCTTTGTATGTCTTGCTGGAAGCCTGAACGACAACCAGAAAATCTGCTCGGGGCCTGGCTGGGAGCTGGCTAGGAGAATGGAGTGTGAAACCTTAACATAGGACGTGAATTGGCAACACTGCTGTCAGGTGATAACAGATTGGAACAATGTGGCAACTTTGTAAATGAGATAACAGACCCGGCATCAGACAGCTGAGGACAGCAAAGTGCATGAGCGGGCAGAAGCGATAAGAGGGGAGAGGAGGGAAACCGAGACACGCAACAGGGAATCACGAGACCTCTGCAGAGTGGTGAGGGGCGAGGGTAGGGGCCAGAGGGGGCGGAGAGAGGTGAGGTAATAGAATGTTCAGCTTGTCATGACGGATTGTGCGTCATTCCTGTTTTGAACGTTACACTGTGCAAATAGACTGTGTATTAACCGTGTGAAAGTGATTGTATTTGTGTGCTCAACACCCAACTAGTGACCATATTGGATAAATTATATATTTGAGGTAAGTATACGATTAAATGGTGATTAGTTTATTTTATTGCTAATAAATGTTTAATTTATTGTTTTACAATTTTATTAATGGATTGTTTTTGTTTTGTTTTAGATAATCTGTATTCTTGATGGGGTAAAAGAGGACGAGACGGACAGCCAGACAGAGAGAGAAACCAATTTACTCCAGTCTACGTCAAGGCAAAAGCAGGGTGTTTTACAAAGCAAGTTAAGATTTTTAAAATTATATATATAAAAACTGTTTGATATTATTTTTTTAGTTTTTTTTTAGGTTTTACAAAGGTGCTATTTGGAATTGATATTCTCATTGTGGTTTATTTTATTTCTGTTTTTAGAGCGTGAGCCTGACAACGGCTGTTGAAGTTGTTTACCGAGCAGTCTACGGCTGAAAACTCCGGTGAGATTGTTTTTTTTTATAAAAATCATGTATTTTGCCACTGAAGATAGCTTAACTTGGGAAACTCTCGAGTCCTGTTTCAAGTCTTGTGTGCGCACTGGTCGTGTGGTCAATGTTAGTGAGAGTTTAATACCAAAAGATTTTATATCGAATCATGTTTTGAAATTTTTAAAGAACAAAATTGTACAGCGTAAATCTTGCATACGGCTTTAAAGGTCAATACACAACTCTTGTATGATTTCATATATAAAAACAAGGATGGTGAGAAAAAATATATATTGGCAGTAAAATGCAACAGCTTTTGATAGCTGATAACCTGAAAGATTGGTATCAAAGCCATGTGGCGAATGCCTTGCTATCAAAATCTGATAAACTGCAACAAGGACCCAGTGGTTTACCATTAGACAAAATCCATTACCTGCAAATCAACATTTGTCATTTCAACCCGTTGAATGCTGGGTCTAGCTTTATTAAAACCCCACCAGCGATTGACTGCCGGAGAGGGGTGGTGAATATAAAGAACCATGACAATGATTGCTTCCTGTGGGCTGTGGCTGCATATTAGCAACCAGCACAACGTCATGTTGAGAGACCAGGAAAGTGCAAGGCAAAGTTTCAGGAATTAAAACAAAATTGAAATTTAACTCGAGTGTCGTTCCCTATGGACTAAACGGAAATCCATAGGTTTGAACAAGACAACCATGACTTTTCGTTCATGGTGTATGGCCTTAATGGTAATGAGATGTGGGTCCTCTTTATGCTACAAAAGAACCGAAACGACACTACATTCATCTTTTATATCTATCTTTCGGAGAGGTTAATCACTATTGCCTCATTAAGAATTTAGGTAAATTGGAAGGAAGTCAAGTGTCCAAACCACATGCTAAGAAACATATTTGTGATCGTTGTCTGCAATACTTTACCACCCCTACACTTTTGAAACATCATAGGGTAGATTGCGTTTCTCAGAAAGCGTCGAGATTGATATTGCCACAAGGGGACAAGGCTGTGTTGAAATTCAAGAACATTCATAAGCGTGACACTGTCCCTTATGTGGTGTATGCAGATTTTGAAGCACTCACTACACCCATGGCGGGATGTGAACCAGATCCCGCCATAAGCTCAACCACACCCATTCAAAAACATGAGCCCTTTGCCATAGGATTTAATGTGGTGTGTGCCTATGACCCCACTCAATCCTGTTACATAACCCGTGATGGCCCAGATTGTGCCAGATGGTTTTTGGATGAACTTTTAAAGTTGGCTCATCATGTACAGGGATTACTGGACCACCCAGTACCCATGAGCCTAACACTAGAACAGCAGCAGCAGTATGAGCATGCCACGGCATGCCATATTTGCGAAAAGCCACTGATTAGTGCTGAAGACACCGTTCGTGATCACTCGCACATTACGGGAGAGTTTCGTGTAGCCACGCACAGCCAATACAATTTAAAGTATCGTGCTCCTCGATATATCAGTGTCTTTTTCCACAATCGGGCGAATTATGACATTCAGTTTTTGATTCGTGAATTGGGTCATGTCAACAAGGGCTAGTTTACCATTATCCCCCAAAACCATGAGCGTTTTACAGCCCTGACATGGCAGTTGGGCGACTTGAGCATTCGTTTCATGGATTCGTTTAAGTTTATGGCATCCTCGCTAGACAGGCTTGTGAATGGCTTGGATGAGAAGGAATTAAAGAACACCAGAAGGCATTTTGAAAATCCCGAGGAATTTCAATTGTGCATTCGGAAAGGTATATTCCCGTATGATTTTTGCAACAACTGGGATGTGTTAGAGCAAAAAACTCTCCCACCACAAGACAAATTTTACTCGAAACTAGCACGCAGTACCGATTCCGATAAAGACTATGCATATGCATGTCCAGTTAGGCGAGTGTTTGGCATGCTATGCATTACCTAAAACTGGATGTAATGCTGCTCACCGATGTGTTTCAAAAATTCCGTGAATTGAGTCAGCACATTTATGGGCTTGACCCGTCTCACTAGTATGCGAGTCCTGGGCTCTCGTTCGATGCCGCTTTGAAATACACTCAAGTTGAATTGGATTAACTCACTGCTATAGACATGGTTCTATTTTTTGAAAAGGGCATTCTTGGCGGCTTTGTGTCGCTTAACCAGCGCCATGCCGAAGCGAACAATGTATACATGCCTGATTATCCACCAGACAAACCAGAATCGTACTTAATGTACTATGACGTGAATAATTTGTATAGCTACGCCATGAGACAGCCTTTGCCCTCTGGGGATTTTGCTTGGCTGACAGAGAAACAAGTGTACGAATTTGATGTGATCATAGTTAACCAAGAAACAGGCCGTGGTATGTGTTAAAAGTGGATATTGAATATCCCTCATCTTTGTATGATGGACATGCCGATTTCCCATTCTGCCTTGAGCAAATGGTCCCCCCTGACCGTAAAGTGAAAATTGAAAAACTCATGGGCACACTTTACAATAAAAATCGGTATGTGCTCCATATCTATATGTTGGTGCAATATCTAGCCCAATGCTTGGTGTTATCCACAGGGGTATTTCCTTTGCCCAAAAACCATGGCTCAAGCCATACATGCAACTCAACACAGAGTACCTACAAATGGCAACACAGCAGTTTGAAATTATTTTTTTAAAATTAATGAACAACTGCATCTATGGCAAGTCCATGGAAAATGTCCGCAAATACCGCGACATTAAATTGGTTAATGTATGGGAGGGGCAGTGGGGTGCCCAGCGGTACATTACAAAACCAAATTTCAAATCGATCAAAATTTTTGATGAGAATTTGGCTACTATTGAAGTTAGTAGGACCAGTGTGACCATGGATAAGCACATTTACTTGGGCCAAGTCATTTTAGACTTTTCCAAATGGGTCATGTATCGATTCCACTACGAGTTTTCCAAACAACAATTTAAGGACTTCTCTCTTTTGTATATGGATACGGACTCTTTTATTTACCACATTTGCCACTTCAACCCCTATGACGTCATGAGGCAACATAGTGACTGGTTCGACACTTCTTACTATAGCGCTGATAACGAGTTTCAGCTGCCCATAAAATTAAAAAGGAAATGGGCGTTTTAAAAGATAAATGCGGTGATTTCATCATGACGGAATTCGTAGGTTTGGCCTCCAAAATGTATCCTTATCACACACAAGACTGTAAGGAAACAATAGAGCAAAAGATGTAGGTAGGGCAGTGGTAAAATCGCTACGTGTAGACGACTATCTAGCGGTTTTACGCATTGGCAAAGCTTTGTTCCATACAAAGCACAGGATACAATCCAGCAACCATCATTTGTATATTGTGGAACAGAGAAAATGCACCCTCGCCCCTCATGAATAACAAACGTGTGTGGGCTGATGACCTGCGTACCAGCCTGCCATGGGGTTATGACCGCAAGGAGGAGCAGGTGTGATTTTTCTGTTTGTTCGTTTAGGGACATGGCTTTTTGTAATTCGTAGCTTTTGGAATTTTGTAAATATTGTTTTTTTTTTTGGTATTGTAATTAGTGGATTGTGTAAATAGTATTTCTTTTTGTAAATAGTGACAACCCACTTGGACCTCTTGCTCTTTAAAAGCCCAGTGCAACACTAGTTTATTTTTATTTTAAATATAACTTAGTTGGTAATTTGAAAATGGTATATAGTTTGTACAAAATTGTTGTTTTTGTAAATGTGATATGAGTAATATTTATTTTAAGTAACTTTTTAACATTCGAATTTAGCCACTATGGACTACGGAGTAACAATCAAAATCAATATTTCGTTCAAGATCGTCTGCCAGCTTTGTTGTCCTGCCAGTATCTCTTGAGCCCTTCACTCAGCGCCTCCTTACGATCTTCTGAAAGAGGTCCCCTCAGTCTTTTGGGTTCTGCCCCTACCTTAAATCCCTGGTAATTTTTAATTAGGTGTCTGAATTCACACCTGTTCATAATTTTGCAGTCAGGAATACCAATTTCTATAAGTTCTTTGTTGCATTCTTCGAACCATGCCAATTTTTTCCTCTTTGGTTTCACGAAATTCCAAATTTATGTCAAGCAAACTTTTTGGTAAACTTCCTGGTTTCCAAAATATAGAAAATTCAAAATTTGAGTGTTTTCAAAAAATCTCTAAAAATAAAATGTCTTATTATAAAAAATAAAAGACATAAACTCCATTCTTTTGAACTATTGCACAACGTTTTATCATAATTAGTTAAAAAACTATCGCCTACTTTCAAAAACAAAAGAATTTCATTTTAAAAAATAATACAAGTGGTCCAACGCCACTCTGAGTTCAACCACATGTCGCATGTTCACATCGGACCATGGGTTGGCGAGATATGAATTATTTAACATGAATACTGCCCGAGCAACGCCGAGTGGGTTTAGATTCCTATCACTCCCCTACTCACGACCTATTGTAAAATGAATTTACTAAGTCGAAAACCTTCCCAGGCGTGTACACAACAACTCATCAATGTCTCATCGCAATCAGATGAATTGCATATGAACGCAAACGGGATTTTGTTTAAACGATACGCTTGCCGTCACTCATTTGTTGAATTAAATCGTAAACTACTTATTGTAAAATAGATTTACTAAGCCTTAAACTTTTCCTGGAATGTACTCAACGATTCACCAAAGTCTCATCGCATTCGGATGAATGGTATATGAACGCATATGGGACTCTTTTGAAACGATTCACGTGCCGTCGCCCATTTCTTGAATCTACTTGTGCGCTACCTATCGTGAAATGTATATACTAAGCCAGACACCTTCCCTGGAGTGTACAAAACAATTCACCAACATTTAATCGCAATCGAATGAATAGTATATGATCGCATACAGGACTTTGTTGAACCGATTCGCGCACCCTCATTTGTTGAATCTACTGGTGCGCTACCTATTGCAAAATCGATTTACTAAGCCAGAAAACTTCCCTGTAGTGAACATAACTATTCACCAAAGTTTCATCGCAATCGGATGAATGGTATATCAACGTATATGGTACTTGTTTGAAACGATTCACGTGCCGTCACTCATTTGTTGAATAAACTCGTGCGCTACCTATTGTAAAATGCATGTACTACGCCAGAAACCTTCCCTGGAGTGTACACAAAATCTCACCCAAGTTTCATTGCTTTCGCACGAATGGTATACGAACGCATATGGGACTTTGTTGAAACGCTTCGCGCGTTGACGCACATTTGTCGAATCTACTCGTGCGCTACGTATTGAAAAGTGGATGGTCTAGGCCAGGAACCTTCCCTGATGTATTCACAACATATCACCCAAGTTTCATCGCTATCTGACGAATGGTATATGAACGCACACGGTACTTTGTTGAAACGTTTCGCACGTCGTCGCTCATTTGTTGAATCTACTCGTTCGCCACCTATAGTAAAATTGATTTACTGAGTCAGAAACCTTCCCTGAAGTGTACACAACATCTCACCCAAGTTTTATCGCTATCGGACGAATGGTATATGAACGCATACAGGACTTTGTTGAAACGTTTCACGCGTCGTCGCACATTTGTTGAATCTGCTCGGGCGCTAACTATTGTAAAATGGATTTACTACGCCAGAAACCTTCCCTGGAGTGTACACAATATCTCACCCAAGTTTAATCGCAATGGGATGATTGGCATATGAACGCATGTGGAACTTTGTTGAAAAGAATCACACGCCATTTTGTTGAAGCTACTCGCGGGCCATTTATTGTAAATTGGATATACTACACCTATAACTTTCCCGGAAGTGTGAACAACAACTCACCAAAATTTGATCACAATCAGATGAAATGTATATGAAAGCGTAGCCAACATTGATTTGTTTAAACTACTCGCGCGCTATCAATTGTAAATTGGATTAACTATGCCTATAACCATCCCTGAAGTGTGCTAAACAACCCACCGAAATTTAATCGCAATCGGATGAATTGTAGGCTATATGAACGCATCACCAACACCCATTTGTTTAAGCTACTCGCGCGCTCTCTATTGTAAATTGGATGAACTATGCATATAACCATCCCGGAAGTGTTTACAACTCACCAAAATTTGATCGCAATCGGATGAATAGTTTATGCACGCATAAAAGACGAACATCCTTTTTAGCCTACTTTTCACATTTTGCAAAAATGAGGTAAAAGTAGACTTATGAGATCGATCTTGGCAAATGTCTGTCTGTCTGGCTGGCTGTGTCCCCACCCCTATCAACTCCTAAACGGCTGCAGCAATCGAAACCAAATTTGGTACGAGTAAAGATCTAAACCTGAATATCTCAAGCCCATATTACAAATGATGTCATTTTTACCAACTGCTGAAAGATGTAATTGAAATTTGAGCTCCATGTTGGATATCTTGGAAGGTATGCATGGGAGCTATTCAAACATTGGCGCACGCATAGATAATAAAATTTCTATTTAATTTCCAGGAGGCCATACACAGCACTGATGCCAAAATGATTCTAAGCCTGACGATAGGCCCAATGTTTAAATGCATATTACTTCTACACTATCAATTAGAAATCAACGAAATTTCGTATGTACTATGTGTATATAAACACACATGACTGAGCGTATTCTTAAGAGCCACCACGGCTGCCCACTGTTAATAAATGCTCTCCTTATTTTCTTATCAAAATACCAATATATCAGAAAGTATGCAAGCCACCCGCTTTAAACTATGCACATGTATAGTGCATGACATTCTAGATTAGTTTGGAGTAACTTATGTTCGTCAGTGGTACCAACATGATTATAAGCCTGCTGATAGGACCAATTTTTAAATACATGTAACTTCTATACTATCAATTGTATTTCAACCAAATTTCGTATGTGCTATGTGCACCATAACAGATATGACTCTACTTATTCTTGAGAGGAACGAGGGCTGCCTACTGTTAATAAATGATGTCTCTACTTTGTACCCCAATATTAATGCTGTATATCATAAAGTATCTAAGCCAACAGCTTTAAAATTTGCGCACGTATAGTACCTGACATTCTACATTAATTTGAAGAAACTAATATACGTAAGTGCTGCCAACATGACTCTAAGCCTGCTGATAGATCCAGTTTTAAAATACAAGTAACTTCTATACTAACAAATGGATTTCATCCAAAGTGGGCACAACAAGATATCATGCATGCTATTACAGATTATTTCTGACCTACATATGCATGACATTGTTGCCAACATGATTTTACGCGCGCTGATAGATCCAATGTCTAACTGCATGTAATGTTCATACTATCCATTGGACATCAACCAAATTTTACATGTGCATTCTGTATCTTAAGAGATGGAACTAAGCATATATTCAGTCACCAGGCTGTAGTGCTCTATTGGTCTACATTAATTAGAAATTTCGATATTACCAACTTAATTTCGCCATTATTCTAGATAGGTCCATATAGATTAATCATTGGCATGAATCTTAAATTTTAAGAAAGAAGGCTCTATAGTTCGTCACAGAACTTCTTATTCATATATATATATATAAGATAAGATATAAGATAATTATTGATTATAATGGTTGAATATTATGCAGCATGAATGCTGGCATAAATCTGTGGTTGCAAATTTGTGACTTGTGTAGAGACAAGGAGTCGTAAACTGAGAAATAGTGTCCCGAGTATAACGTTGTTGAGCAAATATGGGTAGAGTCGTGTTACCACCCCATATTTTTGTCCCATCCAAGTACTGTAGTTGAATTTTGTTCAAGGATACCTGAGCCTATTATCCGATTTTCTAATTTGAATACGCCTAATAAATGAAGTTTCTATTATATTTGATAAAACCTTACCGGATTGATTGAAAAGATAAAATATTTTTGGAGGGCATAAAAAAATTAAATAGGAAGTCATGTTGATAAAATAAATTGAATAAATAAAAGTTGTGATGATTACGCCATAATTGGATAGGGTTAATGCCCATTAATAATAATAATAACAATATATGCAGTAAAATATTTTCCTTTGAACTTAATTATTGTTGGAAAATGAATATTAAAATAATAATAATAATAAAAATAATAATAATTAATCTAATAACGAAATTAAATTTATTAATTAGGTCAGGAAGGTCTTCTTCTTCCTAGCATTAATCCCTTGCTGGGTCTGCTCTTTTGCTATATCTCCTCCACTTATTTCGATCGTTGACATCTTCTGGTGTTAGACCAACAGCGTGCATGTCAGCCCTGATGTTGTCAGTCCACCGCTTTGCAGGTCTTCCACGTGGTCTTGTTCCACCTGGGTTGATGTGGAGTGCTGTTTTGGCAACTGAGTTGTCCTGTCTTCTCATGACGTGACCGTACCAGCGTAGACGAGCCTCCCTCATCTTCTCGACAATTGGTGCAACACCAAATCTTCGCCGGACGTCTGTGTTCCTTGCATGGTCAAATTGGGTAAGCCCCATCGACCATCGGAGCATATTCATTTCCATTGTATTCAAAATTTGCTCATGTTGTTTGGTCATAGGGCGACATTCAGCCCCATAGATGGCTGCTGGGCGTACCACAGACTTATAGACCTTTGCCTTTAAATGCAGAGGCATCTTTTTTTATCACAGAGAACTCCAGTGACTTGTCTGCACTTGAGCCAAACTGCGTTTACCCTCATCCGAGTATCAGGAGTGGCGTCACAATTTGAAGTGACAGTGGACCCTAAGTACTTAAAATGCATGGTCTTCTGCTGATTTTCTGTGCTGATGCTGATGGTACCTCTAGTTTGGGGGCCACATTCCAGGTATTCTGTCTTCTGGATATTGAGCTGTAGTCCATTTTCAGCCAGTCTGTCGTTCCACGTTTGAAGCCTGTGCTGGAGTTCAGGGCGGGTTTTGTGGGCAAGTACCACATCATCCGTATAGAGAAGGGTCCAGGGATGTGAGGTCTGTATGTCTGCCGTTGCTGTATCCATGCAGAGGATGAATAACAGTGGTGATAGAGCAGAACCCTGATGAACACCCACAGTGATTTAAAAAGGTGGGGAGACTCCTGCTGTTTTCCTAACTACACTAGTGGCATTGCGATATGGAAGTTGCACCCAGCTTACAGTACATATTCCTCAGGGACTCTATGGCAACGAAGAGCTGGCCAAATAAGATCATGAGGGATACGGTCAAAAGCTTTCTCTAAATCGAGAAATGCCAGGTGTACACTCCGCTGCCTCTCTCTGTGCTTTCCCATTAAAAGGCGTGTGGCATAGACAGCATTGATGGTACTGCATCCCTTAACAAACCCACGCTGATTTGGTGTTACAGTGACAATATTTCTGAGTCTACAATCAAGCACACGCTCAAATATTTTAAACGTATGACAGAGGAGTCGAATAGGGCGATAGGTTGAGCAGTCACCCACATCACCCTTTCCCTTCCAGATTGGAACTGTTATGCTAGTTGTCCATGCATGGAGAAGTTGGTCCTCAGCAATGATCCGGTTAAAGAGTGTGGCAAGGAATTCTGAGGCAGGCCTTCCTAGAATTTTCCATATTTCCGTCGGTAAGTCATCTGGGCCAGTTGCTTTCCCACTCTTCATCTTGCTAATGGCAAGCATTACTTCCTGGGATGTAATTGGATGAACGGGTCCTAAGGTGGGATCAGGACTTGCAATTGGTAGTAGCTTAGCGTTCGCATCCTTGATATGCATGACATGTCCAATGTCCTGAGTTGAACGATTACGGGACTTAGAAAGACGATAGACATTGTTTTCTCCTGATGGTGTGTCAAGCTGGTCGTACAGATCTTGATAATAATTGTTCTTTGCAGCAGCTACTGCTCTTTTTGCTGCTGATTTCAGGTTACGGTATTGCTGGAGGTCAGTAGCAAGACGCGAGTTCCACCAAGTCTTGTAGGCCATCTTTTTCTCCCTGATAACTTGCTTGACTTCATCACTCCACCACCAGGTCTGTATTTTCGTCCAGGTATGGTTTTTCTCACAGTTTCTTTCGCCGCCTGATGTATCTGTTTCACAGCATCCATCCACTTGCCATCAACTGATTGATCAGACTTCACGGAGAAGTTTGCCATGGCTGTGACCAACTCATTGCGGTGAGCATTCAATCTCCATCACTTGATACGCTCAGGCCCAGCTTTAGGTTTTGTTTTCGGTCGCTTAACGTTTTTCTGAATATCAAGGACAAGCAATCGGTGTTGAGGGGCAACTCTGTCATACGGAATCACTTTGGTATTTGTCACCAGCTTTATATCTTGTTGTCGAACTAGCCAGTAATCGATCTGACTAGCATGACCTCCACTGGTATAAGTAGCCAGATGTGTTAGCCTCTTTTTGAAATATGTGTTGGTCACAATCAAGTTATGAGCTTCTGCACAGTCACGTATCTGACATCCGTCATCATTGCGCACACCAAGCCCATGTCCTCCATGTCAGGAAGGTAATGTTTATAATTAAATCAGTTTGTGTAAAAGAGTGAATGTGTTAATTAATTGGATTAATACAATAATAATAATACAATCATTAGGACTGGAAGATTAAATAATTTTGTTTTGTGACATTGAACAAACTTATGGTAATATTTGTTATGATTTATGTGAATTTGTTAAGACGACAATTATTGAAACAGCCAAATAAGATAAGAATGAAGCCAATATTAATTGATTATTGTTCTGTGGAGCATCATATTAAAGGCAAATAATATTAATATTTCTTTAGGGGCCGATAGCCTAGATGTTAGGCCCCTTAAAACAACAATTATCATCATCATTAATATTTCAGTTCATGTTACTCAAATATTAGCATTAAATCAAGTAATAATTGGTTAATAGACTGAAATAATTCCGAAAAAATATTTATTACAATCATGATCTTCTTGAAAAACACATATGAGCAAAATATGGCAATATTCTGAGGAAAGAATTTCAAATGAGACTATATATTTTCCCATGGGGATAACGTAATTTAATTCTGATAATTCAATAAATCAGAGTTTGCCCAACTTGAACATTATTGGGAAACAGTGATTTTGAAAAGTAGTAAATGGTGTTTTTTTCTAGAAAAGAAGTGAACAGTGTTAAGTGTACAGAAACAGGGGTCAGACGAACTAGTATTTTACTCTGGACCACCTGCTATAAATCTTAATAAAAACAAAATCCAAAATTCTGATGCCAGATGGACTAATTATTTTCTGGTCATGAAACAAATCATTTAAAACTTCGTTTCCAGTGTTGATGTTTTATGTTTTGTTTGTTTGCATTGATTTATTTTCATGATTTAAATTCAATTTTCAAATTTAAATATTTAGAGTAAAATGAGATGTTTTTAGGAAATTGTGGTATTTTTCATTTCTCCTTCTCTCATCCTTGTTTGACTATTGCCGAGATCAGTGGAGACAGCTTTTGTTACGTTTTCGCCCAGATAGACCCTGAGATATTTTGATATCGTGCTGAATTGTTTTCGGGAATTTGCAAATGTGGTCGTTGGACTTCGGTCTAAACGGGCACAGTACACTGGCTGTGGATACCCAAGGCTTTATGATCAACGACAATAAGTTTATATATTTAAAGGGGTGGCGATTATTGATTGCACGACACACTGGTCACCCAAATTATTTCATTTTGTTTGTAAACCACCATTTCCGCTAGAGTTTCAGTCTGTTATAAACTTAAGGCAAACCTATTGGATACAAACCCATCTAAGATTGCAACAGAACGAGGGAACCATTCCCTATAAATACTTGGCCATGATATTGAACGCTCATCTATTCATGGCTAATATTGTATTTGTGAAAGCAACTGAAAACGCGAATGGCTTCATTAGTTTCTGCCTCCCACGTGTGAATGTGTGGATCTCATGGTTTTGGGCTGTTCTTCACTGCATACGCTTTTTCAAGAAAAAGGACTTTTAATGGAAAAACATCAAGCCGTTTTCAATGTATGGAATCTGTTTGATTGGCTAACGAGAAATGCATGTCGTGACGTCATGGATAAGATATTACGTCTTCCTAGCGGCAGTGGGAATATCATTAGTGAGTGATAAGCTGCCGAGAGAACATCATGTCTGTGCCCACAATGTTGGAATGGGAGAATAACGCCACCGAACAAGCCATCGGGCAATTTTTTGTGTGCAAAAAGAAACTGGACAGTTTCACTAAAGAGGAATTAAATGCCTTGCCAAAATATTTTATTTATTATGTGGCTGTCAATGCAGTGAAAGGAATTAGGCAACATGTACCAAAATCATAGACTCAAGACCCGGTGTTGCGTGAATTGCAACCATGCACCGATTGCGGTCACCATAAGCAAGTGTCATTTACCAAAATTCCTTCGGTACAACAGTGTCAAACATGTCAGCTTGTAAAACTTTATCATGGCCATAACACCTTAAGCAAAGACTTTGTTTCCTCATTCCACAGCTGTCATGGCGAGAGAAAAGCAACAACATCCTCAACAGACGGGGAAGGACAAAACTTTCACCATCGACTGAAAAGGATATGGCGGACCTGTACTGGTCGTGGCGTCTTTCACAAAGTCATTAATTTATTATCCTTTATAATGCACTTACCTGGCTACCGATACTGCGGTCCTGGAACAAAGCTGGATCAACGTTTGCATCGTGGTGATGTATCTATTAATCTTCTGGATCAAGCTTGAAAAGAACATGACATTTCTTATCGCCATAGTCAGCCTCAATTAAGACGTATGGCTGGAAAAATGATATTGAAAAAAGCTAAACAACGTTTCATTGCCCGCGATGCCACAGCGCAGAGTGGTTGGCAGCGCTGATTGTGATGAGTGCTACGGAAGGAAAGTTGATGATGAGTGGACATAAACATTAAAAAAGAAAAGGATTGAGGAAATTGTTTTTGTATTTTTTAAATGCTGTATTCGTTGTAAAATAAAAACAGAATGGCCAGAGCACGATTTCCTTTTCTTTAAAAATGTAGACAGGGATTTAGGACTTTCTCAATACTCATTTTGCTGTTAACACATTTCCATCTTGCATATTTGAAAAGTTCATTTCCAAGTTTCGTAATTCACAAATTGCAGATATTGAAAAGTTCATTTTTCAATTTGATGGTTATACATTTCCACTTTGCATATTTAAAAAGTTGATTTTCAAGATTAATATTTCAGAAATTGCACATTTGAAATTTCCAATTCTCATTTTTAGCCTATTTCCAATTTTGAAAAAAAAAGAGATCACCTTTTGTCCGTGTGTGTGCGTGTGTGTGTGTGTGTGTGTGCGTGTGAGGTGTGTGTGTATGTGTCCCTAATAACTTTTAAACGGCTGGAGCGATTTCAATGAAACTCGGTAAGTGCATAGCACTATTCCGGGCGACCCCGACCGTGCCCTTCAAATTTTTTTACGTCTTATCAATCCAACATGGTGGCTGTGCGAAATATTTCACCAGCATTCAATATCTCCGAAACTATTACCGATATCAACCTGGAATTTATTACGGTGATAAAGGGAACTACTAGAAGTTCACCTCTGAGACTTTTGAAAAACTGACAACTACAAAACCAACATGGCGGTCACGCGAATTTGCGACTTTGAAATAGACGTTTCTCGCAATTTAACCAACCAAACGCAATAGAACATGGTACAGTATATGTTTATACACATTGTAATGCACCGACATCTAACTTCGTTCAATTGTTTACATAACCACAAGATGGCGGATTTGCGAAATATTTCACCGGCATTCTATATCTCTGAAACTATTAGCGGTATCACCCTGAAATTTTGTACGCAGATAAATTGCACTACTGGAAGTTCATCTATAAGACTTTCAAAAACCGGTTATCTACAAAACGAACATGGCGGCCAAGCGAATTTGAAAAATTTAAATAGACCTTTCTCGCGATTTAATGTTCCAAAATCAATGAAATCTGGTACAGGGAATGTTTATACACATTGTAATGCACTGGTATCTAATTTAGTTCAATTGTTTACATAACCTCAATATGGCGGCTGTGCGAATTTCAAAATTAAGTTTTTTTTTCTTGTGTCATAATCATGCGATCGAAGTGAAAGTTTGAATAATGAACCTACGCAATAATTTTCCTTTAATGGTACATGACTCTATGGCCTATACATTGAACAATCCAACATGGCGACCATCCGAAATATTTAGAAGGCTCTGAATATCTACGATCTAGTATAGCAATCAAACTGTTTTTTTATGTTCATAGGGGCTATGAACTTAAGTTCACCTATATGACTTTAAATAACCTGGTGATCACAAATCCAACATGGCGGCGACGCGAAGTATAAATATTCACATGGACGTTTCTCGTAATTTAACCATCCGAGTGCAGTGAAACGTGGTACAGTAAATCCTTATACGAATGTTAATCCACTGGCATCTAATTTATTTCAATTGTTTCCAAAACCACAAGATGGCAGCTGTGCAAAATTTTAAAATCTCCTTGTTACTTCTTGTGTCTTAATCATGCGATTGAAATTTGAATGCTACACGTACATAATAATTTTCATATAACAGTACATAACTCTAGGACCTATATATATATAAAATCCAACATGGCGACCATCCGAATTATTTAGTCGGTTCTCAATATCTACGAATCTATTACAGCAATCAAACTGAAATTGTGTATGCTGATAGTGGCAATTAACATAAGTAGGATATATGAAAATAGTCTTTATAGTTTTTCACGGAACTAATTGTTCATTTTGCTGTTAACACATTTCCATTTTGCATATTTAAAAAGTCATCTTTCATTTTCCTCAAACACGTTTCAACATATTATTTTTTTTAAATTTCTTGATGCGAGTGTTTGGCTATCGCAGTGGTGCAGTCTCTCTTTCTGTTTCCAAGAAACGTAGTGGTACAATACACACTACAGGTAGGGCTGTCTTACAAATAAAGCATATCTACCACCACATTTAAAGAATACTTTAAAAACAAAAAATACTCTTTAAATTTTCTATGTGCATGATTCCCCCACCGTCTCCCACCATGTTTGCTATGTCTCGCACTCTCTCATACTCTTTTACATGCTCTCTCTAGTCATTCAACCACACATACATGCATGTCTTAGGGAACAAACACAATCACCATATTCATTCCCAAAGAACATCGTTCACATGCGTACTAACCCAAAGAACTTTCAGTTATTAATTTACCATTTACAATGACTAGAAAATAAACACTAAACATGGAATGTACAAATAACCAATTTATACAGCCTTGTAGAGAAAAAAATACAAATTACAATTTCAAACACGGTCGAAAAAAATATAAAAGATATAAAGTTGTACAGGGCTTTAATGAACAAGGTGCATAGGTTGTTTCCCATATTTACAAAACCTCTTATTTACAAATAAAAGCTAATATTTACAATTTACATGATTAAATAAGATGATCAAAACTACTTACAAAAAAGCTATTTCCCTAATCAAAGAAACAAAAGAATAACAGGCCCTTCTCGTTGTGATGACCCCATGGCAGGCTGGTGAGCAGGTCATCAGTCCATGTACGTTTGTTATCCATCGAGGCAAGCGTGTGTTTCCTTTGTTCCACAAGATAAAAATTATGGTTGCTAGATTGTATCCTGTACTGTTTATGGGACATAGCTTTCCCAGTTTGTAAAACCGCTTGGTAGTCGTCTACATGTTGGGATTTTACTACTACCTTTCCTACGCCATTAGCTCGTTTAGATTTCTTATGGTCTAGTGTGCAGTAAGCATACATTTTAGACGTGAGACCAACGAATTCCGTCATAATGGAATCGCTGCATTCATCTTTTAAAACACCTATTTTCTTCTTGTTTATAATGGGCAGCTAAAACAGATTGTCACCTTTGTAGGAAGAGGTGTCGAGCTAGTGACTATGTTGCCTCATCACGACATAGGGATCACAGTGGCGAATGTGGTGTATGAACGGGTCCGTATCCATATCCAAAAGAAATATGTTATTTGGCAAACTGGAAATGGAATTTGTACATGACCTATTTGGAAAAGTCTAAAATGACTTGACCCAAGTAGATGGGTTTATTCATGGTCACATGGGTCTTACCCATTTCAATGATTACCAGCTCTTCGTCAATAATTTTAATCGATTTAAAATTTGGCTTTGCAATGTACCGCTGTGCACTGTAACGCTCTTCCCAGACATTCACCAGTTTAATGTCTCGGTATTTGCGTATATTTTCCATAGACTTGCCATAAATGTAGTTATTCATCAATTTAAAAAAAGATGATTTCAAACTGCTGAGTCGCCATTTGTCGGTGCTGAGTATTTAAATCCCTGTATCGGCTGAGCCATGCTTTTTGGGCAAAGGAAATACCCCGATGGATTTTTTTAGACCAGACCTTGGGCTAGGCATTGCACCAACATTTGGATATGTAGCACATACCGATTCTTGTCGTAAAGTGTGCCCATAATTTCTTCAGTTTTCACTTTACTTTCAGGGGGAACCATTCGCTCTAGGCAGAATGGGAAATCGGTATTTTGGTCATAGAAAGATGAGGGATATTCTAGATTGACATCTAAAACATCTCTGTGGCACATTTCGAGGCTGGCCGTGTTCACATCAAAATGTGCGGCCTCGTCCTTAGGGAGCCAGGCAAAATCCTGATAGAATAAAGGCTGTCTCATGGCATAAACATACTGATTATTCACATAGTAGTACATAAGTTACTATTCTGGTTTGTCTTGTGAATAGCATGGCATGAGTTTGTTATTCGCTTCCGCATGGCACTGGTCAAGTCACACAAACCCACCGCGAATGTCTTTCCCAAATAATAAGACCATGTCTACGTCAGTCATTAAATCTAATTCCGCTTGTGTATATTTCAAAGCTGCATCATAGGACAGTCCAGGGCTCGTAAAATAGTGAGCCGGGTCAAGTCCATAGATGTGCTTACACAACTCACGAAAAACATTTGTGAGCAGCAATACATCGAGTTTTAGATAATGCATAGCATAATCTCCTCGAGTGTTTATATTGAACACTCGCCAATATTACACGCATGTGCATAGCCTTCATCGGAAACGGTACTACGTGTAAGCATGAGGTGACAGAGCTTTCTCCTTAAACACGTCCCAACTATTGCAATAGTCATGCGGGAAAATACCTTTCTGAACGCACAATTTAAAGTGTTCAGGATTCTCAAAATGTGTCCTGGTGTATTTCAGTTCCTTCTCGTCCAAGACATTCACTAGGCCGTGTAGGGATGAGGCCATAGACTTAACGAGTCAAGGAATCGAATATAAAATTTGCCCAACCACCATGTCAATGCCGTGAAACGCTCATGGTTTTGGGTAATAATGGAAATGTTCCCTTGCCGACATGACCCAATTCACGAATCAAAAACTGAAAATCATAATTCGCCAGATTGTGGAAAAACACACTTACGAATCGAGGAGCTGGATAATTGACATTACACACTCGGTGTGCAGCTCCACGAAACTCCCCGTAAAGTGCGAGTGATCACGAACTGTGTCCTCGACACTGACAAGCGGCTTTCCACAAAAATGACATGACGTGGCATACTCATACTGTTCCTGCTGTTCTCGAGTAAGACTCAGGGGTAACCCCCGTACATGGCCAGCCAACTCGGCAAGTTCACTAAGGAACCATTTAGCACAAACTGGACCCTGATAAGATTAAAAATAGGATTTTTTGGGATCGTACGAACACACCACGTTAAATCCAATGGCAAAGGGTTCATGTTTTTGAACATGAGTGGTTGAACTCCTGCTAGGATATACTTCACACCCCGGCATGGGTACGGTGAGAGCCTCAAAATCGGCACACACCACATAGGGGACCGTATCACGCTTGTGTATGTTTGTAAATTTCAACACAGCATCGTTCCCTTACAGTAATACCAGTCTCACTGCTTCCTGTGAGTTGCAATCTTCCCTATGTCGTTTCAAAAAAGCAGGGGTTGTGAAATATTGAAGTCAACGATCTCAAATGCGATTTTTATGATCATGTTACGATAGTTGACTGTCAACTAATCTAGTTAAATGTTTAAAAAGGCAATACTGAATCCCATCTCCTTTGACAGATATAGAACATGAATATGGTGTTTTTGTTATTTTGTGACATAGAGAGGACCCATAATAACATCACCATCAAGGCCGTAAACAATTTAAGGATTTTCGGGATTATCCTGTTCAAACTTGAGGATCCTGGTTAGGTCCATGGGAAACGATGCACGAGATAAATTTAAATTGTGTTTTAAGGAATCAAACATGGTCTTGTACTTCCCTGGCCGACAACCGTCACGTTGTACTGGCTGTAAATACGCAGCCACCGACCAAAGAAAGAAATCATCGTCACTGTTTTCAATGTGTACCACCACTCTCCGCAGGCAATCACTGGTGGTAAACGGATATAACTAGACCCGGCATTGAAAGGGTTGAATTGACTAATATTCATTTTCAGGTAATGAATTTTGTCTAAGACAAGGCCATTGGGTCCTTCTGAAATTTATCGAATTTAGCGAGGTACACAATATTGTCTCGTACTGCCCCCGTAAATTGAATTATACTGAGACCACGGTGGCTGTATTGGCATATGTGAATAAAGTTATGGCCGTCATAGTTGTGACGTGAATATTCATGACGTAGGCACGGATGACGCAGACTTCATGCAAGTAGGCTGGATGAGTTGAGATTCTTGGTGACGTTATGAGTTTGTTCGAGAAGGATCTGAGATTTACGACTCAGTCGCAGGGAAACAAGGAATTGTGCTGAGGAAGAAGTTACGCTATTGGAGGAGAGGCTCGAACCAATGAATGATAGTTTGGAGGGAGACGACGATTGCTGAAACTACCATATTTAATTACTTTTGGCATGCAGAATTGTGGAAATCTATTTTCAGTTATGGCATTGATTTGGAATTTTGAAGAAATTAATTATGAGTTTTTGAAATTTGAAAATCCGTCAAGTACAGCCAAAGTTAGAACTTCTAGCAATGACGGAGGAACAAGCTATGGTAGGGATGGATACGCCCCTTAAGAAGTTGATAAAAGGCCTTGCACAGCAGAGAGGAAGCTCTCATGTCTCATGTCTCATCACTCATGTCTCATGGCTCAGTTTTCTTATTCTCACATTGTCAGACTTCGAGTTATTCAGTGAAGCAAGTCGTCATTAGCACGTGTGGTAGAACCCACAGCATCGAACAAGCACTGAGCGTGCAGCAGTACAATTTTACGGTTACTGAAACTAGGCGAAGTTGGAGCGCACACATAAACGAGTCTACAAGATTATCTATCAAGAGTTAGCTACTGCATATATGCTAATTCAATTGTGCATTACAATATTGAGGCGTGTGCGAAAGTTGAACATTTTCACTATTATACTTTGGAAGATATTCGCATTTTAAGACTGCAGACAAAAGTGATATTCTCGACACCTGAGAAGCATTTTTATAATACCACATTCTACGCTACGGCTGACACTTGTATTGCAACCGTGATACTGAAGATTACATTTGGTGATACAACGCTACATTCTACAATGGAACAATATAATCTGGCAGTACTTTCGACTATTATTATAACGGAAGTGGAGATGGAAGACTAAAACTTTATGCAATTGGGACATATATCAATGGATTGAAATAGCAACATGGAGCTTCGTTAATCGTCATTCTACAAAAGCGAGCATGTAGTGAACATCCAACTACACTCATGCATCGTAATCCATCGCTGAATTACATCAAATGGCAGTGGAAATATCTTCATACTCCACAATTATGAACATTTCTGCGGAAATAATTGCGATAAACTTCATGGCGAATTTCTACCAGAACTTCAGGGAACTATCAAGAGAGGCCAGGGTGGACCCGGCTCACAAAGAGGAGTTTTGCCAGAAGGATGTCTATCGTCTACACGGAGCAGTGCAATTTCCGGAGGAGGAAGCAGTTCTATTCTCCGAGGGCGCAGGTTCCAGGTTCGAGGTCGGAGCACATCTTTACGGTGGTGAAATGGAACCAACAGCAGTCTTCTTTGGAAATTTTCCTCTAGAACTTCAATCAACAGATAAGGTAGTCGTGAATGTTTCTTGATTTATTTGAGCCATTTAGCGATATCTGAGCAACCATTTTTCCCATATTTTCTGTCCCATATATTTTTCCCCATATTCTTGCTTGATATTTCTGTACTCTGTACACTTTGCTGATTTTTGCCTTTTCTACGATTTATTGAGACAGTATTATGTCATTGGCATATTTAAATAATTTTGGATCAGTTGAGACTGATAATTTATATTCTTTCAGTAATTTGCATATTTTTGTAGTCACGATTTGACTGTAAAGTTAACGATTTTCTATGGCAAATTTGAATTCAGACAGCGTGTCATTTTATTAAAGTAATTCTATTCAGTAAATTTCTTTGACCAATTTTCTGTCATCCTCAAGAAAGAAGAATGATTAAAAGATTTTAGAGCGTTAAAATCTTCACGAATATATCGACGATCTTGGAAATACTAGTCGTTTTATGAACATGATTGCAACATAGACATTTATCGTCAATTCTGAAATACCATTGCATTATAGACAATTTTATGAAATATGAACTTTGATTACGATTTATTGAGTACACTATAGTAATGAACATTTGATAGAAGTTTTTCTCAATTCTAGATTGGAACAATAATGTTTGCATTCCACAGTCTAATTGTATTCTATTCGTTTATTTATGCAGTTTAGATGAACTTTGATTGAAGATAGTATTTTTATACTGCGATACTTTTGATGATATTAATCTCAATTTTGATAGACCAGGGAGGCGTGTCTAATCGTATTTGCTATTAAATTTATTTGTGATTGGCAAATTTTTACTTCATATCGATTCATGAATGAAACCCACGAAGGTTAAATATAATAACAGTTTTTGATACAATTGATGAATATAAGAATTTTTAAAGAGGAACTATGGATGTATAATCGTTAGTTCAGTGGACGTGTAAAAGTCGATGATGAATAATGCCCTGTAATAAGTGAAGGAGGTTCCCACAGTAATATTGATGAAGATGATAAATTTATAAGTGGAGGATTTTTGTGTGTATTGTGGAAGATTTTGATGCCATGTATAATGAGATATATGATGAATTATGGGCCAATTTTTGTGCATTTTTGTGCGTTTTGAGCAAAGTATTTTTTCCGCTGATTGTATTGTTCAGGTCCATTGAAAATTATTCATGTGAAGTTACTGTTAAAATTAACAAGAGTGTTTAAATAATTTGAGATAACGATTTTGAATGGAGGTTACCGTCACAAATAACAATAATTATTAAAACTTATTAAACCTGAATCTAAAATTTAAATATAACTAACCTTCATTGGTCGATTATATCACCACGATTTAAGTAATTATCAACCGGATAAACGTGTGGTTTAATGTATTTCTAATATAAATAATATAAATAATATAAATAATATAAATAATGTAAATAACTATGTAAATATCTTTAATAATAATTTGAAACGAACGAGATTAATAGAGGCGTGTATAAATTTTCAATTGTCGTTTAACAATGTTATAAACAATTTAAAATGTTATAAATAATTAATGAACTTTGTGTTATAAACATTAAGCGTTTTCGTTAGTATACTCTAAACAACGCTAGTTAAACAATTGGAATATACAATTAAACAAGATTTGGGTTTATTAGAGTAATCCATTGATATTTGAACGGAGCATTTAAAAGATTTGCGTGATAATATTTGAGTTGAGATGTGAACATTTAACGTGTTTTGAAAAGGAGCTAGGCTCTGAGGTAACGAGCATATGCTAACATTGGCTGGACAGGTGGGTCCATTTGACGATGCAAGCATGCGGCATGGTGCAGGGTGTATCGCAGGTGGCCAGATAACTGTATGATAGAGGCAAAGGTCATCTACATAGCAGCCCTGCGGTTATAAATATAATGTGAAGTTTATGAACAAGGAAACAATTGCTATATGTCTCGTCCCAACTCCCTTATCCATTCCAAAGTGCATTATTATTATTATTACGTTCTTTTGAGCTAGAGAAAGCTGAAATTTTGTATGTGAAGTCTACAAGTCCTACAGGAGGACATGGTTACATGGACAATGGCTTCTGATTGCCACGTATATTTTGTTGTTAAATTTTGTTAAATTATTTTTCTTTATGTGAAATAAATTATTTTGCAGTTTAAATTTTCTTGTTTCGCGTTGGTTCATTTTAAATATCGTGGTGGAGGTTATTGTGAGGGCATACTTTTAGTGATCCAGTTGAAAACCCAGACCCGAGATTAAATTGAAAAGGTAAGTAAAAGGTAAGTATGAACCCCCGTATATGTTGGTGTGTTCCACAATGATTTCTTGTTAACTACTGTGCTCTAATCTCGGTAGTATCTGTCAGTGCCATTTTCATTGATGTAGTTGTGCCGGTGCGATTGATTATTGGCAATCCGATTGAGGGGGAGGATATCTGACAGCCTACTATCCGGATTATCGGGGACAGTAGGATTGGCGCCGCAATTTCGTGGGGCTCTGCAAAACTGGATTACCAGGTAGAATGCCAGTAGGATTGGCGACCCTAATCCGTGGGGATCGATTGGCTCGATTGGCTCGATTGGCTCGAATGCCAGTAGAATTGGCACCGCAATTTCGTGGAGTGCTCGAATAACATTGGATTACCAAGTTATCGATGTCAATGGGATTGTGAAGACTCAAATAAAGAGGTAGATTCTTTGTTAGATGTCTTGGCCAATTGTAGAATTTGAGAGTGTGATTATATAGGGATTAAATGTTGTGTTGTATTAGGAAAATTACACTCAGAAAAGATCAGATCTTATACATCCTGAGAGAGGTTAAATAGGCTGGAAACTTAGAAAAATTGCCTATGATCTGGAGTCTTATTTTATTTGACCGGCTTATGACATGTTTAGTCATATTAAAGATAAAATTAAACTATTTGGATTGTAAATGTAAATTATTTGTGTTAGGATATTTTAAAATGAACCAAAGAAATTTGAACATGTGCTTGAGTTTATTTCAACATAGGGTGTCTACGAAAGTTAATTATAAGGTAATTATAAGTTAGATTTAAGACAGAAAATGGCTCAAACTTATATATATGGTGAAGGATGTTGCTCAGATGTTTTTATCTTGCTCTATTTGATGTATGTCCCTAAAGCAGTCTATTATTGAAATATTATTGAGATGGCAGATGAGAGTATGAGAAAGATGTTGGAGGAGATGTCCAACAGTTTGAAAGCTAGCATGAATAACAGTATGAAGCAGATGATGGAGGAGAATGCTAGTAATTTGTCTATTCGAATGGAGGAGAATATGAAAGTTCTTCAGACCAGTTCTGCAAACTTGGAAAATAATGTGTCGCGTTTACAGACCAGTACCTAGGGAATCCAGAATGCCGTGACTGACATTCACAAGGATGTCTCGGATGTTAAAGTAGATTTATCCAATGTCCATAAAGATGTCTCAGATGTTAAGACTGATGTTTCCAATGTACAGGGAAAAGTTGATTCAGTCCAGAAAGACCTTACCATGTTGAATCTTGATGTTGCTAATGTCCGGGGTGATATTTCATGTGCTAGAGCAGAAGTAATCGTTGTTAGGAATGATGTTGCTACTGTACAAGACAAGGTAGAAGAAGTTCAAAGAGAGATTAGAAATGTTCGAACCGATGTGTCAAACGTTCAAGTAGACATAAATAATATTCATTCTGATGTTAATGATATGCAAAGCGATATCAATAAGATACAAATAGAAGTTAATACAGTTTTTGTAGACATTGCCAAAGTTCAAACTGATGTTAATAAGGTTAGAGAAGAAATTGAAACTTCAAAAACGCTTTGTACTCGTAACATTAGTGCTTTAACAACTAGGTTGGTTGACGAGTCTGTTAGGACAACAGCTTCTCTAGCTGGATTAAAATATGATGTAGAGGTCATGAGGACCCAAGTCTTAGATCATAATCGTTTACTTAAGGAAGACATTGAAGTAGATATTGCTGAAATGTTAACTGCAAATGTAACGGTTTGGAAAGATGAATGGAACAGGTCAAGTGGGGAACATGTCAATCAGATTCAGGAGCGAATTGAACGAAAACTTGCCAGTACACAAGTAGATATAAATAATGAGGTAGTTCAAATTAGAAAGGATTTGAGTATAAGGATGGATTCGCTATCCGAAAAGCAGGTAGAGGATAGAACTCAAATAGGCCAGGACGTCCAAGCATTAAAAACCGCGTTAGAGGAACAAATTCATAAGGTTGTCTCTGATGTCAATGAAACTACGAGCAAACTTCAGAATTTGAAACTAGGAGAAGCTAGCATGATGGAAACGTATAAAGAAGAGTTGATTAGGAAAATCATCACGGAAATCACAGATAAGGATCCAGAAGGATTGACTTGTGAAGATAATAGAAATTACGTGAGAAGATGTAACCTCGCTACTGAAGAGAGAGATATTAGTCCTGAGGAACGTATATTCAGATTCCGGGAAGAAGAAGAGGATAGGAATATTGAACCTGAATGGAAATATCGTGATAGTGGGAAGAATTACATGGATTCATATCCAAGAAATGTGACAGTCATCCGAAACTTTGAGGACAAGCCTCAGAAATTTAGTAATACAGATAGTCTAACACCGATAGAGTATATCAGAAACCTGAAAGACTATTTTATTGAAGCCCATATTCCTAGAGAAAGAGAAATGAGAATCGTAGAAAGATTTCTAGCTGGAGGACCCCTTGAATGGTTCAGAGCATTTCGGTACACTTTTAGTAATTTCGATGAATTTGCAGAGGCACTGATAAAACGATTCTGGTCAATAGAAGCACAAAATTCATTAAGAGCTGAGGTATACTCGAGGAAGTATTCGGGTACTCTTCCAACACGGTACGCTGATTTCTTCACGAGCCAGTTATCGCGCTTGAGATTTTTGCAACCCCCATTGTCGACAGAGCAGTTGATAGATGCTATTTCTCGTATGCTACCAGTGGAGGTGAGAAGGCTTATTATATCGTCAAATATCAGGGATTTGACCAGTATGGACGAACTATTGAGAAGGCTTGACTACACGAGTCCAATGCCAAATTTGGTTCAAAAAGGTCAGAGGCACGAATTCAAAGACATTAATACAGTCTACATGGATCAAGTTCAGCAAACTGATACGCCTGCTGAAGAGATAACTGAAAATGTAGGTCCTCACAGGAACAATTATTTTCGCAACAACAGATCACAAGGTTACCGTCCATATCAGCAAAGACGAGGCTGGAATAATAATAGACGGAATTATAATAACGGAAGAGGTAGATATTATAATAACAATGGGTACAATAGAAACTACAACAGAAATAACCAGTACCAGAATCGGAATCAGAATTCTCAAGGTCAGGTTATGACACCGGACAAGTATCAAGAGAGAGAGAAAGAAAGTCAGCAGTATTTGAAGGAATTACGAGAGAAGGAAGCTGAAAACCAGAAGAAAAGACAGGATGTAGTGATCGAACCTGGTCCTTCTACAAGCCAGCAGAATTTGGAAAACAGGAATACAGGACAGAAAAGAAAGTAGAGAGGAGAGAATGCATTAGCCACACACAACCCAGAGAAGAAGAGACTTATGATTAAGGAACATAGAGGAAATATCATACAAGAGTAAGCCAATAATAATTCAATTTCGTGTTCATGTGAATTCAGATATTTATAACAGAGTTTAAAAACAATTTGCAACTGTTTTTAAAACGTGGTGTAGGGAGAATGCCCCCGTAAATTGAATTATACTGAGACCACGGTGGCTGTATTGGCATATGTGAATAAAGTTATGGCCGTCATAGTTGTGACGTGTATATTCATGACGTAGGCACGGATGACGCAGACTTCAATCAAGTAGGCTGGATGAGTTGAGATTCTTGGTGACGTTATGAGTTTGTTCGAGAAGGATCTGAGATTTACGACGCAGTCGCAGGGAAACAAGGAATTGTGCTGAGGAAGAAGTTACGCTATTGGAGGAGAGGCTCGAACCAATGAATGATAGTTTGGAGGGAGACGACGATTGCTGAAACTACCATATTTAATTACTTTTGGCATGCAGAATTGTGGAAATCTATTTTCAGTTATGGCATTGATTTGGAATTTTGAAGAAATTAATTATGAGTTTTTGAAATTTGAAAATCCGTCAAGTATAGCCAAAGTTAGAACTTCTAGCAATGACGGAGGAACAAGCTATGGTAGGGATGGATACGCCCCTTAAGAAGTTGATAAAAAGCCTTGCACAGCAGAGAGGAAGCTCTCATGTCTCATGGCTCAGTTTTCTGATTCTCACATTGTCAGACTTCGAGTTATTCAGTGAAGCAAGTCGTCATTAGCACGTGTGGTAGAACCCACAGCATCGAACAAGCACTGAGCGTGCAGCAGTACAATTTTACGGTTACTGAAACTAGGCGAAGTTGGAGCGCACACATAAACGAGTCTACAAGATTATCTATCAAGAGTTAGCTACTGCATTTATGCTATATTCAATTGTGCATTACAATATTGAGGCGTGTGCGAAAGTTGAACATTTTCACTATTATACTTTGGAAGATATTCGCATTTTAAGACTGCAGACAAAAGTGATTTTCTCGACACCTGAGAAGCATTTTTATAATACCACATTCTACGCTACGGCTGACACTTGTATTGCAACCGTGATACTGAAGATTACATTTGGTGATACAACGCTACATTCTACAATGGAATAATATAATCTGGCAGTACTTTCGACTATTATTATAACGGAAGTGGAGATGGAAGACTAAAACTTTATGCAATTGGGACATATATCAATGGATTGAAATAGCAACATGGAGCTTCGTTAATCGTCATTCTACAAAAGCGAGCATGAAGTGAACATCCAACTACACTCATGCATCGTAATCCATCACTGAATTACATCAAATGGCAGTGGAAATATCTTCATACTCCACAATTATGAACATTTCTGCGGAAATAATTGCAATAAACTTCATGGCGAATGTCTACCAGAACTTCAGGGAACTATCAAGAGAGGCCAGGGTGGACCCGGCTCACAAAGAAGAGTTTTGCCAGAAGGATGTCTATCGTCTACACGGAGCAGTGCAATTTCCGGAGGAGGAAGCAGTTCTATTCTCCGAGGGCGCAGGTTCCAGGTTCGAGGTCGGAGCAATCTTTACGGTGGTGAAATGGAACCAACAGCAGTCTTCTTTGGAAATTTTCCTCTAGAACTTCAATCAACAGATAAGGTAGTCGTGAATGTTTCTTGATTTATTTGAGCCATTTAGCGATATCTGAGCAACCATTTTCCCCATATTTTCTGTCCCATATATTTTGCCCCATATTCTTGCTTGATATTTCTGTACTCTGTACACTTTGCTGATTTATGCCTTTTTCTACGATTTATTGAGACAGTATTATGTCATTGGCATATTTAAATAATTTTGGATCAGTTGAGACTGATAATTTATATTCTTTCAGTAATTTGCATATTTTTGTAGTCACGATTTGACTGTAAAGTTAACGATTTTCTATGGCAAATTTGAATTGAGACAGCGTGTCATTTTATTAAAGTAATTCTATTCAGTAAATTACTTTGACCAATTTTCTGTCATCCTCAAGAAAGAAGAATGATTAAAAGATTTTAGAGCGTTAAAATCTTCACAAATATATCGACGATCTTGGAAATACTAGTCGTTTTATGAACATGATTGCAACATAGACATTTATCGTCAATTCTGAAATACCATTGCATTATAGACAATTTTATGAAATATGAACTTTGATTACGATTTATTGAGTACACTATAGTAATGAACATTTGATAGGAGTTTTTCTCAATTCTAGATTGGAACAATAATGCTTGCATTCCACAGTCTAATTGTATTCTATTCGTTTATTTATGCAGTTTAGATGAACTTTGATTGAAGATAGTATTTTTATACTGCGATACTTTGATGATATTAATCTCAATTTTGATAGACCAGGGAGGCGTGTCTAATCGTATTTGCTATTAAATTTATTTGTGATTGGCAAATTTTTACTTCATATCGATTCATGAATGAAACCCACGAAGGTTAAATATAATAACAGTTTTTGATACAATTGATGAATATAAGAATTTTTAAAGAGGAACAATGGATGTATAATCGTTAGTTCAGTGGACGTGCAAAAGTCGCTGATGAATAATGCCCTGTAATAAGTGAAGGAGGTTCCCACAGTAATATTGATGAAGATGATAAATTTATAAGTGGATGATTTTTGTGTGTATTGTGGAAGATTTTGATGCCATATATAATGAGATATATGATGAATTATGGGCCAATTTTTGTGCATTTTTGTGCGTTTTGAGCGAAGTATTTTTTCCGCTGATTGTATTGTTCAGGTCCATTGAAAATTATTCATGTGAAGTTACTGTTAAAATTAACAAGAGTGTTTAAATAATTTGAGATAACGATTTTGAATGGAGGTTACCGGCACAAATAATAATAATTATTAAAACTTATTAAACCTGAATCTAAAATTTAAATATAACTAACCTTCATTGGTCGATTATATCACCACGATTTAAGTAATTATCAACCGGATAAACGTGTGGTTTAATGTATTTCTAATATAAATAATATAAATAATATAAATAATATAAATAATGTAAATAACTATGTAAATATATTTAATAATAATTTGAAACGAACGAGATTAATAGAGGCGTGTATAAATTTTCAATTGTCGTTTGACAATGTTATAAACAATTTAAAATGTTATAAATAATTAATGAACTTTTTGTTATAAACATTAAGCGTTTTCGTTAGTATACTCTAAACAACGCTAGTTAAACAATTGGAATATACAATTAAACAAGATTTGGGATTATTAGAGTAATCCATTGATATTTGAACGGAGCATTTAAAAGATTTGCGTGATAATATTTGAGTTGAGATGTGAACATTTAACGTGTTTTGTAAAGGAGCTAGGCTCTGAGGTAACGAGCATATGCTAACATTGGCTGGACAGGTGGGTCCATTTGACGATGCAAGCATGCGGCATGGTGCAGGGTGTATCGCAGGTGGCCAGATAACTGTATGATAGAGTCCAAGGTCATCTACATAGCAGCCCTGCGGTTATAAATAAAATGTGAAGTTTATGAACAAGGATACAATTGCTATATGTCTCGTCCCAACTCCCTTATCCATTCCAAAGTGCATTATTATTATTATTACGTTCTTTTGAGCTAGAGAAAGCTGAAATTTTGTATGTGAAGTCTACAAGTCCTACAGGAGGACATGGTTACATGGACAATGGCTTCTGATTGCCACGTATATTTTGTTGTTAAATTTTGTTAAATTATTTTTCTTTATGTGAAATAAATTATTTTGCAGTTTAAATTTTCTTGTTTCGCGTTGGTTCATTTTAAATATCGTGGTGGATGTTATTGTGAGGGCATACTTTTAGTGATCCAGTTGAAAACCCAGACCCGAGATTAAATTGAAAAGGTAAGTAAAAGGTAAGTATGAACCCCCGTATATGTTGGTGTGTTCCACAATAATTTCTTGTTAACTACTGTGCTCTAATCTCGGTAGTATCTGTCAGTGCCATTTTCATTGATGTAGTTGTGCCGGTGCGAATGATTATTGGCAATCCGATTGAGGGGGCGGATATCTGACAGCCTACTATCCGGATTATCGGGGACAGTACCACTGTTCCAAATTGTGGGCTATGAAGAGCTCCTGCATTTTGCTACAAAGATAAACTGTATCCCTTATCTCAATATCATTCTTCTTGTAAACGAAATCGCAAACCAGTTCCATATTAACCTTTAAAGCCCTGTGCAACCTTAAGGCTGCATAAATTTGCTCCAAAAAATAGGAAAACAAGATTCCAAAAATAGGTTGGGAATGACACTTTCTATATCATTTGCCACGCGACATGAACAATCATGGGATTTAAAACAAGCGTCGAGGGGCTCCCAATTCAAACTATTATCTGTGGTGATAGTGCATGCCATAATTGTAAAATAGTCTTACCTTGTGTGTGTTCTGCACGAAAAGCTGCACGCAAATGGTTTGAAATAGGGGTTTCAACACTAGGGCCTCTCGGGTTTTCAGCGACAACACGTACACAGTACAAGCTTTTCCATATATCTAAACAGAAATCAAACAAACCTTCATGGATAATTTCAATTCAAATTAATAGATGTATTCCACAAAGAAATTCAAAACAAATTCAAACAGGTTATAAAAAAGAAACCTTGGCTTGTAAAGCTTGCTTTTTCTTTCTCGTGGGCTCAAGGGTGTAATGTTCTCTCTTACTCTCTCTTTCTCTCTCTCCAGTTGCAAAATATATTCACTTCTGAAAATATAAAATAAACAATCAATCAATGAATAACTACCATCAAATAACATAATCAAATAAATAAATTAATAGAGTATTTACCTCACAAATACCTTATACAATATCGCCACTAACAGCGTTGATATTCACTCTCGTTAGCACTTGGCTGTGCAGGTAATGTGCAATAGTCTTACAACATCTGGAGACAATGAATATAATTAATTAATAAATACAGGTAAATAAACCTTGTACGTTACATAGCATTAAAGCGTGAAAAAATCACAAACTTACCTCACAAATATTACAACTCTTTTCCTCCAAGAATTGTACTTAAACAAAGCTTCCCAGTCTTTGTCTCGTTACACAAGTAACAGCAATAATATTTATCACTCGCCTTTTTAAGGCCACAGCACCAGCCTTCACAATTCTGTTATCACACGCGTGTACACAAAATAACACCTGCATAGTACTCTGGTTCACTTAAACTTGCATTTTGTCACGTACAAATAATACAGGATTATACTTGTAAGACTCACACTATGTCACGCCACCTCTGTCCTGCACAAGGCACAGTCAAGTGTCTTCTCATTCCCACGTCACTAGACATCCGCTTTGTGCAAGTCAGTTCCCAGACCCACGCAGCACGTACCTAGATAAAATGTTATCAACTCAAGCCTTGAACTCGCCCAGCTTTCCGTTCCAGCTTGTACCGAGGAATATAACTGTTACCCGTAATAATACAACAGTCGTGTCTTTCAACGAATCAAAAAAAAAAAAACTCATGCACGCTCCATTCCGTTTAAAATAACATATCACAAGCCTTTCTACCATCATTTGTTCCAAACATATGACAAAGAAAAACGGTATTCACATGTAAGTCATGTTTGTTATCAAATCTGGAATATTAAGTCATCCATAACAACGGGATCGTTGCCTTGAGTAAGATGGGTCGACGTATAGGTTTCTCCGATTATTCACTTGCAAGATATCGCAAAAAACGTCAATCACCTAAAAGTCATGTTTCTTGGAGAACATTTGAAGAAATAAGTAGTTCAAGAGAAAGGGGATTAAAAAAGCCCATTAAAACGAACCGTCACATAAGTCTGTACGTTTAAGTGTTCCAGAAATATTGGGAGCCAATCACGCTCAGCATAGCCGAGCGTCTAGTGCCACTGGTTAGGACTGTACGCTACTGCAACCTAGTGGAGTTCAAAGTAATTATATCAGCAAGACAGACCGAGTCTGCATGTACGAACTGCATGTACATGTGCGCGCGGTCACACGCATCTAGACACGCTATGTTTGATAAGCCATATCGGCATCCAGCGAGATAGTGACTCGCCAAGACCAGAGGCTAAGACAGACGTTAGCGTACAGCTTGCTATCATTGTTACATTTGCCGATTCCTTAAACTACTATTCTCTATTAATTATTAGGTTACCGGTAACTAATAAAACTACACCGTACACACCTCCATCCCTTACCGTAAGTGTTAAGCCCCTTTGACATAAATAACATTCCACTTCAACAATAATAATAATAATAATTATTATTATTATTCCGTTACCAAACTAGAAACTGATATGACTATGTTCAGGCACCTTCTGTGGCAAAAATGTATCGAGAAATACCCTGACTTGTCTCAGCACCTCACAGAACAAAATTTAGCAGATACAAGAAGCGCCATTTTCGGGAAAAAGTTGCTGTCAACTTTGGAAATCACTAAAATAAAATTCGAAGTCGTAGAACAACTGCAAATCAGAGACTTCGACGATCTCATACTGCAATTACGGGAAGAACAGGTTGCTTTGGAAGAAAAAGATGAATTTCAGTTGGAAAGAGAACCTCGGTCACAAGCTCGTCTCCATCAAGATATACAATACGCGGCATTGTGTGATCGTCTCCATCGTCTCCACGCGGCGTTGTGTGAACAAGCAGTCCTCTACTTCCAACAAGCACTGGAGTACTACGGGACTAAACCATGTCGTCGTCTCAAGATCCCGAAGGTTAACACCTCTGTAAAGTTTAGCGTAATCGTGAGCCATCTTAACAACCCAGTGGTCTCTTAAGCTCTTGACGGTGTGGATGATATGGAGTACGTCCAACTGGTGATTTATTGTGCTGCGTTAGCTGCCGTACAAGCGATTCATATTAGAATTGTGCCACAATATGCAGGGGTCCGAGCGAGCTCATTGATGCCTGCCTCATGGCAAAAGCGAATTGAGAAGAACATTGAGGAGCTTCGTAGAGAACTTGGTCAACTGACACAATTCAAAAGAGGAAATCGGTCCCTTAGAGAATTCAGGAATGTAAAGCGCATAATACAGCCAAGTTTTTTTGATGAGCTGGATCAAAACAAGCTATCGTAAATACTAGACACGCGCACTCAGAGATTGGTCGTCTATAGTAAACGGCTACGCAGGTAGAAAGAAAGTCAAAAGAGGAAGGATCAGAATAGAGCATTTGCATTGAACCAGAAACCATCCTACAACAGCCTGCATAACTCTCATCCAGAACATCAGAATAATAATCCTTCAATCGAAGAGGCCACCAATTTATGGGCTAATATTTGGGAAGAGCCTAAAGACCATGCCGACTGGATGATAGAAGAAGGGGCGAAGTTTTCTGATGCGATTAATGAAATGAATCATGGAGCAAGAGGTGAAGGTAGCGACTCTACGTACACAGAACTGGAAAGCGCCTGGGCCAGGTTTTATACACAACTACTGGTATCAGAAGTTTACAGGCGCCATGAAACAATAGCCAAAGCCTTCACGCGAATTTTACGATTTCCTGAGGAAGTTCCGGAATTTCTGTTCAAGGGAGATACCTTCTTGATACCAAAAGGTGAAGAATCAAAAGATCCCAATACTTGCCTGTCGGTGCTTTACAAGCTAATTATGGCTATAATTGCGGAACGAGGGTATAGGCATTGCGAGGCGAATGGGATACTCGCCGAAGAGTAGAAAGGGTGCCGATGGAAAACGCAAGTCTCCAAGGATCAAGTTATAATAGATTCGGGTGTCGTAAATTTGGCTATGAAAGGCCAAAGAAACGTGGGTATGGCCTACAGTGATTACAAGAAAGCCTATGACTCCGTACCTCCTTCATATTTGTTCGAAATATTAAAGATCTACAAGTGCGATCCCATCGTTGTCCAATGCCTACAATCTATTATGTCTAGATGGAATGTGAAATTTCATCTCCGTCTTGTGCAATTCGAATTAATCGTGGAATATTTCCGGGCGACTCGTTCAGTCCTTTATGGTTCTGTGCGTTCTTAAAACCGCTCAGTGGGCAATTAATTTGGAGTGGATTTGAGATGCAAGCTTGTGAGGCGAAGCAGAAGGTCTCACATAGACTGTACATGGATGACTTAAAAATCTATGCAAGCACACGGCGTCAACTGCAAGGGCTCTTAGATATTACGCAGACGTTTAGCGACGATATTCGATGGAATTCGGACTTGAAAAATGCAAAGCGATCATAATGGCAAGGGGGAAACTTGATTCCACGTAAACGGAAGGTCCCATGGCTCATGCATAACGGTCACGTGAAAGCTTCCTTTGCTTCCTCTTATAACTATGTAAAGATGATGTTTTGACTGAAATACGTTTTAAGCGACCCCAATTTGCGACATCTTTGCCTTTTTTATTTACAGCTAGTTTTGATGTAGCGCATTACGTCGCTGCAAATTCCGCTTTAGAAAGCGCTGCCTGCAAATCGAGTGTCTTAGAGCTAATATCACTCGTGTCTCTAGTGACAGTAGGTACTGTTGGTTTAAGGAGCAGGTCATCTGACCCTATATCACACAGTATGTTACCTGGTAAGGATAATCTGAGATTTCAGCTGAATTGCCTCCCGCAATCCGGGCGGCTCCCCTTTCTGAAATACAAGAACATACTGAATTAGAATCAAGACAGCCTACGCAAACACTAACCACTATCCACGCAAATCAGAACAGTACTATCCAGCACCAGAAGGCAAGATGTGACAAATCATCTCTGTAGAAATACAGTACAGGCTCATCGATAAATAATACCTAGATTTTAAATAGTTGCTATAAAGCACTATTAAAGGTAATGTAATAGTTATGGTCTTAAAAAGCGTGGTAAAGATAACATAAATGTTCATGATTTAGTAAGTTTCAATGTCAGCTTCGTTTGTTGGTCTGCAGACGTCTAGTCTGTAGTTCACTTCGTGCCACGTGCGTTGAATCATATCTGGAGTAACAGTAGAGATGGCGGCAGCAATGTACCAAATCACGAATCTTTTCTGCGTAAACAGTTTTTTTAATGTACCCCCAGAAAAAAAGAAAGCCAGAGGGGTTAGATCTAGACTTCATTGAGGCCAAGAAATGGGAGCTTCTCTGGCAATCCAACCGTTTGGAAAGTGTGCGTCGAGGTAAGTGAGGCGGAGCCCCATTTTGCATACAAATGGTACGCTGTCCAGTTTGTTGTTCGATGTCGTCTATTTAAGGGAATACAAACTGTTGAAGCATGTCGAGATAAATTAGGCTTGTAATTGTTTATTCGGCGAAAGAAAAAGGTCCAATAACTTGGTCATGAGTTAGCCCACACCACTTTGGGAGAATCACGAACATACTCGTGGATTTCCTTAGGCAGCTAGTCCGCGCATACCGAGGTCACCAGTTACCACACAGTGAAACAATCATTCATTTATCATAAAAGGTGTCGGTGCTATATTGTTTTTTAAATCTAGGCATTATTTTTCGAAGACCCTGTATAACCCCAAATACTGGGACATGTGAAAACAGGAAATGTTCTCCGCAGTGACTGCCGGTTTCTGCCAGAACTAGCATCAGTATTGGCAGCACTGTGTCCTTGACAGAGTGAATCCCACACGTGTGGGCTGTAGGCTGCCAGTGTGTATTGCAATACGCGAGCGTGTGTGTCATCAGCACTTCCAGCATCTGTTATGAATGGCTGTGGTGAGTACAAAGTTTACTGTTTGTTTTAATACAAGCGACAGTCGTGCTGCCAACGTTACTACTGATGCTTGTAGTACAGTATATATATATATATATATATATATATATATATATATATACATGGGGTGCCAGTAAAATGTATACACACTTTGACAGGAGATAGTTATTTAATATATTGCAAAGGTGGACTGAAAAACAACAGTAATGTGAAGTGTAATGTGCAGTACCGGTATAATGTTGAAAGCGCTTGGGTATTTTGGTGATTTTAATAACAGGGGACACTTTGCGCTTTGGAAATGTTTTTTTTTCCTATATTAAAAAAAATTCAACCATATGTTTTTGTAAATTGTAAAATATAAATTTACAGGAATGAGTAGGAATTTAAAGAAAATTCATAAGATGTGTACAGTCTTTATGAATTTTGTGATATGTGTGTGTTTGCAACGAATTAATCAATAATAATAAATAAATTATTATCCTAATACTCTCCTTATACATCTTGTGGGGCTGAATGTTTGTTATTTAATGTTTTATGAATATGGAAAACAAAATGCTAATTACATGTTGCCCATTCAAATAATAGGCTATTTAACTGGGAACAATAGCCTAACTGGAGTAAACCTAAAATAATACTGTTATGAAATGCAATTTATTCATAAAATTAATAAATTATATTGACTAAAGACTCGGGACACATGTGTTAGTAAGTCAGTTGATATAATTTTGAAACAAATAAGCTGTCAAATAGGCCTACACAGAATTTATTAGATGCCACCAAAGAAGCATACTGGTCACATTTCATTTTTGGGGGTTTAATGTTGTACTTATAGTACCAATTATTTGTAAATATCACATTGTTATATGTTTCCTGATACGATTAAATAATATTGTGGGGTTTGAAGCCATTTTCCAGTGTTGCCTAAGGAAACAAAAGCACCAAACAATTAAATAAATAAATTTACGAATTTATCAAAAGTACCGTATACGTTAAGGATCTCATAAGAAAGTTAATTTATATATCATTAACATCTTTTAGATAGTAATCTAACAACATTTAAAATTAATGCCATTGGCATGGCAGTTTGTCCTTAGCATGGACGAGCATGGCCCATGCCAATGACATAAAATGTGTCTATGCTAAGGACAAAATGCTCATTTTTTGTGGTTACATTATCTTCAACAGTCCATGGTTTACACTCTTGAATTCATTAATTTTAATAAACAATTTGATGATTTATTTATCTAGTTTTTTAAGATTATGTATTTCAACATTGTCCCTTCTAATGACTATGAATGAATATACGGAACTTGAATGCAGGAGTAAAGAAGCCTCTAAAAATCACTTCAGCAACACCGAATCCACCGTTACAACCGGGATCAGTGCTGCGACTCACACATTAACCCAGTGGAAAATGAAAATTCCCCCCATTCTGGAGCCATTTTATTTTTGTCCACGCTAATGACACTATACTTCAGGGACAGATTTTCAGAAATTGTACCGACTTGATTATTTGGTTCTAAAAATGTTTTTAAACATATAAGTAAAGGTTTATTATGCTAGTCAGAAATTGAATTCATAAGGGAAAAAACTCATACTTCAACAAATACAATAGCAAACACTTAGGGAGTGTTGACTAGCAACATCCATACTAACGACAAAATAATTGTGTATTATTTTTTTTATTATTTTTGTATTGTTCAATTTTCCACATTTTGTTCAAAACTAGTTTACTTGTGACATATTCATGCGGGTTGTTAGATTAATAACCCCCATACAGCCATGGCACCATAAGGTGTCCCCTATTTGTAGAAACATCCATTTCCTCTGCTGGGTGCCACGCTTTGCACTCAAACACAAGATTGTGTTGTGTGTACTGTGCATAGCTATATCCGAGGCAATCTGTTTTACATATTCTAATCTTGGTCTACCCCTACCTATCCTTCCATAACTAACTTGCTATGCCTGGGTGTCTTAATTGTGCCCTACCAACCTATCTCTTCTCTTTAGCAGTCGCCAGAAACATCTCTCGTCTCCCACTCATCTTAATACCTGTTAATTTGCTACTATATTTACCCATCTGATCTTCATTTTCCTGTAATACCACATTTCAAATGATTCAATTCTCCTATTTTCTGCTGCGCCAACAGTCCAAGTTTCACTTCCATAGAGTTCCACGCTCCAGACAAAGGCTTCCTAATACCTAAATCTAAATTCCAAGTAAGAGGAACTAAATTGGAACAAGTGAACATTGTAAATATTTGGGCTGTGTATTCCCTGAGGAAATAGAGTCGAGGTGTAGAAAAGCTGATGCAGCGATCCACAGTATTATGTAAGAAAGGAGTTGTAGCGACGATACTCTCCCTACATTGCTTAGTATTTAGACCGACCTTGCTGTATGGAAGTGAGAGCTGAGTAGATTCAGGATAACTGATACATAAGCTAAAGGTAACTGATATGAGGGTAGCACGATTGGGTTGCTAGGATAACTAGAAGGGAGCAATGGCAGGGAGGTACTCGTAATGAAGAGGTAAAATCTAAGATAGAAATTATTGAACACGCTAGATAAAGCTGCTCGTATGAGCCGACTCAGATGGTGGAGTCATATGAAGGGAATGGGGGAGGAGAGATTACCTAAGAGGTAGAGGGTAAGAGAAGCAGAAGTAGACCTAGGAGGCGATGGTTGGGTTCACTGTTGAACTATTTTAAAGCAAGAGGTGTAGAAAAAGAAGAAGGCTGCAGTGCTAACTGCCAATAGGGGATCATGGCGGCAACTTGATCACAAACAGAGGCTTACAGACTGGACTGAACGCCGAAAGGCAAAACATTCTCAAATGAAAATGTATGTACAATGGATAATTGCAAGATATACCAGCTGGACTACATTTACACGAAATAGTTTCAAGGATCATACTGGTTCGAAGCGAAGTACAGCAATGAATCCTTTGGATTACAATCTTAGAAGTACGTAATGTATAGGGCCTATTAACAGCCAAAGAAAAAACATTTTTCAGATAAATGAGATTCACTATGCACGAACGATTACTTCGCCAGGAAATTCAATGTTAAATATTTTAAATAATGCAGCCACCATATGAGAGTCCCATGAATCTTTGAATTATTTGATAGTCTGTGTTGGCAGATTGATGGCCGCAATAGTTTCAGAGCCTTAAGCTAAATATAGGCATGCCTTTCTTCTAGGTGGGTCGATAATATACTGGAGATATCACGTCCGGTGTTTCGGACTCCACTTTAAAACGAGCAATATTGTGTTATGAACTTTCCCCCGGTCACTTGAACTGCAGCGATGAGTACTAGAAGGTAGAGCGAGATCATCTTGAGACTGGACAAGTAATCTGAAGCGTTGTCCTTTTATAGGCGTCGCGCTGGAACTACGTATCTTTTACGACTGTCAACAATACAGCGCTGTGTTGTGACGGGGAGAAATACTGCAATTCCACCGCCTTCTTCCACATCCTAAACACATTAAAGGGAGCAATGCTGCAATTCTACCGCCTTCTTCCTCATCCTATACAATTAAGGGGAGCAAAACAACAATTCCACTGCCTTCTTCCACATCCTAAACACATTAAGGGGAGCAATGCTGCAATTCCACCGCCTTCTTCCACATCCTAAACACATTAAGGGGAGCAAAACAACAATTCCACCGCCTTCCTCCAAATCCTAAACACATTAAGGGAAGCAATACTGCAATTCCACCGCCTTCTTCCACCTCCTAAACACATTAAGGGGAGCAAAACAACAATTCCACCGCCTTCCTCCAAATCCTAAACACATTAAGGGAAGCAATACTGCAATTCCACCGCCTTCTTCCACATCCTAACACATTAAGGGGAGCAATATTGCAATTCGGCCGCCTTCTACCACATCCTAACACATTAAGGGGAGCAAAACAACAATTTCACTGCCTTCTTCCACATCCTAAACACGTTAAGGGGAGCAATACTGCAATTCCACCGCCTTCTTCCACATCCTAATACATTAAGGGGAGCAAAACTACAATTCCTCCGCCTTCTTCCAAATCCTAAACACATTAAGGGGAGCAAAACAACAATTCCACCTCCTTCCTCCAAATCCAAAACACATTAAGGGGAGCAAAACTGCAATTCCACCACCTTCTTCCACATCCAAAACACATTAAGGGGAGCAAAACAACAATTCCACCACCTTCTTCCACATCCAAAACACATTAAGGGGAGCAAAACAACAATTCCACCTCCTTCCTCCACATCCAAAACACATTAAGGGGAGCAAAACAACAATTCCACCACCTTCTTCCACATCCAAAACACATTAAGGGGAGCAAAACAACAATTCCACCTCCTTCCTCCACATCCAAAACACATTAAGGGGAGCAAAACAACAATTCCACCACCTTCCTCCAAATCCAAAACACATTAAGGGGAGCAAAACTGCAATTCCACCACCTTCTTCCACATCCAAAACACATTAAGGGGAGCAAAACAACAATTCCACCACCTTCTTCCACATCCAAAACACATTAAGGGGAGCAAAACAACAATTCCACCGCCTTCCTCCAAATCCAAAACACATTAAGGGGAGCAAAACTGCAATTCCACCACCTTCTTCCACATCCTAAACACATTAAGGGGAGCAAAACTACAAGTTCACCGCCTTCTTCCAAATCCTAAACACATTAAGGGGAGCAAAACAACAATTCCACCGCCTTCCTCCAAATCCAAAACACATTAACGGGAGCAAAACTGCAATTCCACCACCTTCTTCCACATCCAAAACACATTAAGGGGAGCAATACTGCAATTCCACCACCTTCTTCCACATCCTAAACACATTAAGGGAAGCTGGAATATGCGAGGCAGTCCATGTTATTTTTTAAACATCTTATTTAGCATGTTCTCAGAGACAAATCAGCAACTAAATGAATTATAAGGTGAGTTCGAAAAGTAACGAGCCGGAGGCATAATTACAGAAACCAGTACCTGTAAGTTAGAAGTATTGGCCCTGGCTGTGGAGGCACTGTGACACGAGGCGGTGAATGGCTGTCTCATAAAATTCCCTGTGCTGCTATGTGAACCAGTTTCGCACGTTCAGCTGGACGTCGGCGTCCGAGGTGAATCGTTGGCCCCGCAGAGCCTTTTCCAGGGGATCAAACATGGCGTAATCACAGGGAGAGAGGTCTGGACTGTATGGAGGGTAGCCGAGAACCTCCCATTTTAATTTCTGCTGGAGTGCCGCAACTGTGTTGGTCGTATGAGATCGTGCATTGTCGTGGAGTGACCACGGCGGCTATGGCGTTCACTGTCATTCGGCGGTCCTGGGTAATGAGTGCATCAACCAGCTGGACGTTGTCATCGGTAATGCGGGGGGAGGGGGTGCTCCAGACCAGGCATCATCGGCTAACGACACCCGTCCTTCCCTGAAGGGCTTGTGCCACGCCTTGACCTTTGCAAGGGACATGCAGTGTTCGCCGTACACTTATGACATTCGGCGATGAATGTCCGTTCCCCCTACCCCTTCCGCTGTCAGAAACCGAACAACACCTCTTTGCTCTTCGGTTGACGCCTCCATGTCATTGTTTGCAAAGCGACTGGCAGCGTTGGATGATTGATGCTCGCTGCTGCTCGCTTTGTATCGTCACGTAACGTGCACGCGTGCCCTCTAGCGACGGCCTGTGACCTTCCACGCTCTGGTCAGATCCACACCTCGTTACACACGCCACGATTAGCTGATGTAGTCACAGGTTTGCGCATTCCAGCCTCCGGCTTGTTACTTTTTGAACGCACCTTATATTTCCGGGATGTGCCTTGATGCTCTCGCCTTACCTTAGCACAGGCACTTTGTAAATACGTTATTTTATATTTTTTGTCGATTTTTAAAAAATAGCGTAATTTTAACATAATTTTCATGATCATGGGAAAATTAAACTACAGTAAAGTAAATTTTGAAAAACGGCTGAGGTAAAATATGACACAAATAAGGACGAATCACTTCTAAAACTTACAGTTTTGTTTGTTGAAAAGTTGTAGAATGAAGGGAATATTTATATTGAGAAATGTATTTTAGCGAGAAACTGGAATCAAGGATTTTTCCGCTCGCGGAGGAAACAGCGACATAATTGGTTTTAGGACGAGGTTTGCTCCGACACCGCAAAACCAGTTTGGCTTTCTTAAAAGTGTCCATGTGTATTGTCTACGAGAGAAAAGAGTATTTACTAATAGGTTGCATGGTTGTACCGCTAGAAAGCCAAGCTTAATATGATGTAAAAATGAAATTTTGAAAATATTAAAATTTTCGCCATTGCGGAGCCCCTTAATAAAATCCGACAGTAAATGTTTTATCAGCTGATGGCCTCGCTGTTTTACCCCTTAAAACAACAATAGCTAACTAATTACTATGATAACGTTAGGGGGCTGACGACCACACTGTTTCGCCTCTTAAAACAACAATAACTAATTGATTGCTATGAAAAAGTCACGAGGCAGATGACCTAGCTGTTTCGTCCCATAAAACAACAATAACTAATAATCAGGAATGTATTTTAAACCGTATACATGGGCATATAGCCTCAAGTAATTCACAAAACAAACTAACCGTACCGTTATAGCGAGATTCAAATTGCGAATCGTATTATAAACACCTAAGCACGCTACAAATATATTGGTTCATAAAGGATCTGCTGGTGGCCGCTCGAGGTCGAAACGCGTAATCCTAAACAGCCCCATCATAACCGTGATAATACGACTACTTGTATTTTTATTCCAGGAGAGTTATTTACATGTTTATACTTTGTACCCCGCCCAGTAAATTCTTGTTGACCGACTGAAGAGCAGCATATACTGTATTGTTCGCTGCTAAATTTCCTCTTTCGAATCTGAGTTTATTTACACAGGTTGGAACAATACAATAGCTCGGCGCGTAAGATACACAAATATTTTATGCATCCTCAGCTAACAAGGCTGCTAATTTACAAGGCTTAACAATCATCGCAATAAGGTGAAAGAAGAACAATATGAACTATGGAATGCATCTCATACATTTAATTTAGGAATAAACTGAAGAGTGGGAAATCCGCAACAAAGAATAAATAATAAAAATAGCAGTTCACCCTTAAAATGCATATAATTTAGGAATATAAGTAATTTCAAAAGGTACTAATAGATCCCTTACGGGCTATTACAGTTGTGGCGTTCTGTAATGTTCTACATGTTGTAGCTAAAAGGGAAGTTATTGTTCCCCGGTCTTCACTAGTAACCGTATAACTTCGATACATGTATCTTGAAGGCAGTATTTATCTTTGCAAAAAGAGACTATTCGCTCATTATTTTCATTGTTAATAATAATAATAATAATAATCCCGAGAATCAACCGTAAATTACTCGTCCAGGAAAAGAAAGAAGACTATCAAAGACAATTCACCCAAAAATTGGGATGAAGTGACAAACAATCTGATATAGCCAGCGAGAGAATCAGCATCTATGAAATACCCCTGCAGACATGCTTGGTGGAATGAAGAATGTGAAGAAGCGATCAAGGAAAGACTCGAGGCATGGAAATTATGGAACGGAAATAAAACACTGGAGAATTTGGAGAAATCAAGACAAATAAGGAAGCAAACACACCGCATACTGAGAAGAATCAGAAGAGAATATCTTGGGGAACAAGTCACGGAAATGGAAGATAATTTTAAGAAGAACAACACCAGACTATTCTATAGGGCTTTTAACAATAAAATTACTGGTTACACGGCACCGAGCCTCCACTTTAAGAAACCGGACGGACCCCTTGCCTTGAATGATAAAGACAACTCTGAGATTCTTGCCAATTATTTCGAAGAACTCCTTAATTGCGAACCACCACAGGAAAAATTGGAAACTCTGAAAGACACAGTCCAGAACCTACAATCAGAACCACCAGATGAAGTAGAGATAAGGAATGTAATAAATTCCTTAAAGAACAATAAAGCGTCCGGAGAAGATGGAGTTATCGCAGAACTGTGGAAGATAACCAATGACGCCTTCATCACTGAAATGACGGAACTGTTCAGGAATATCTGGAGGGATGAAAATATACCGGAGGACTGGTTAGTTGCACTGATTCACCCGTTACATAAAAAGGGACCGAAAACTGATGTCAATAATTATCGAGGTGTATCACTTTTATCAGTTATATACAATTGTTTTTCTAAACTACTACTGAACAGACTGGAACCACAAATTGACCACAACTGGGAGAATATCAGAGAGGTTTCCGAAGAGGGCGTTCTTGTCCAGAGCAAATACTTAGTCTGAAAATGATAATAAAATATTACACTGCACGATCAAAAGATCTATTCATCTCATTCGTTGACTTTCACAAAGCTTACGATTCAATAGATAGAGACACATTGATGGACATATTGAGGGAATATGGAGTGGATCAAAAGACGCTAAACCTACATAGGCTGACGTTAACAAACACTATATCCAGGGTGAAATTCCGGGGAGAGATCAGCAAACCCTTCCAAATAAAAAGTGGATTGAGGCAGGGTGACAGCCTATCACCGATGCTGTTCAACGTGGTTCTAGATAAGATCATGAAGACATCGTGGACAACCAATGACTCCTGGGCTTTACTTGGAAGTAAAAATACAAATATCAAACCCAGATGTCTGGCCTTCGCAGATGATCTGGCACTTCTAGCTGAAACGGAAGAGGAAGCAATAATGCAGGTAAATGAACTAAAAGAAATCGCTGGGAAAAAGGTTTACAAATCTCTTTTCCAAAAACAGAGATGATGAGCACCAACAAGAAATACATGAAGAAAACAGTTAAGATGAAATATGGGAAAGTAACGGTCACGAAACAGTTTAAATACCTCGGAGAGATCATTAGCAACAATGGACTGGACAAACAGTCGATGGAAAACAGAAGACTTAAAATAGAAAAACTCAACTTCTCCACTAAAATATATACAACAAAAAACTCTCCCTTAATGCCAAACTACAACACTACAATGCTGTTGTAAAACCGGTGATCTTATATGGTGTGGAGACGGCAACTTTGATGAACCTGAAAAAGCTTCTGAAGATTGAAAGGAGGATATTGTGGAGGATTTACGGCCCAAAAGTGGTACAGGGAACCTACAGATTAAGATCAAACAAGGAGATATATGAAAGGGTGGAAGACCTGGAAACAACAATTAGGAACATACGTTTACGTTTCTATGGATATATGGTTAGAATGGATCCAACAAGATTAAATAAACAAATTTTTAATAAAATATATAATCTCTGAAGAGCCAAGGGGGTTACACAAAGCAGATGAAGGAAGACCTCCGGAGGCTAGAAATTACAGATGACGACTGTCGAGACAGTACACAGTTCACGGAAATTCTTTCCCACATAAAGGTTCTTGTGGGAGAAAAGAAGGAACGCAGGGGAGGAAGGTGGACAGCAGAGAGAAAAACGCAACACTCTGAAAGAATGAAGGAAGTGTGGAGGAAGAGAAAGGAAGAACGAACTATGAGAAGGCAATGAAAGAATATTTGCGTGGTCCTTAGTTTTGGCCGGTTCGCACAATGAATGTAATGTAATGCAATAATAATAATAATAGTAATAGGCCTCGGGTGCCGAGTGCAAGCTTAGTTATTTGCGCCCAGAGGGCAGCTTGCATATCGAAATTTGTCCTTCCTTGGAGCGCTATGAAAGTCAACGAGGTTAGATATCTTAGATCCATGACACTTTAGCGCTATCTAGTAGAGAAAGAAGGAACTTTGTATTGGTGAAAAATCCCGAGATCAATTTTGCCATTATGAACATGGCCTACTGGATACAAAGGGGTCCTTTAACATGCCAAAAATGCATGACAGACATGCCGAGATTTTTTACGCCTTTCAAAACTTACTACGGCCAGGAGCGAACCTGCAAGCTTAGGGTGGGTAGTACAACACGAAAACTACTCACCCACCTTGGCAGCTTTTCATTGTTGACTTCATCTGACAGCTCGGCATGTAGATCCAATTTACAGTATATTCCTTGTAGGCTATGCACCTGTGACTAGCCCTAAAACGTCTTCAACATCCCTCAGACTGTCTGCAAGGATGGATCTCACTGATATGTTACGTATAGCCTCCCCAAATTGCAGACCCCAAGGAGAGTTTCAATCTCGGTACCTCAGCGGTGACAATGGTTATATACTGTACCTCTACGGAGGGCGGGTTACCAGTTAGACTCATACAACATTGTAAACATGTTAGGTTATGGTATATTTATTACAGTTTCAATCTCGGTACCACAGTGGCGACAATGGTTATATACTGTGCCCTTACGGAAGACGGGTTACCAGCTAGTCTCATATAACATCGTATACATGTTAGGTTATGGTATAGTTATTACAGTTTCAATCTCGGTTCCACAAAGTGACAAAGTTTATATACTGTGCCCGTAAGGAGAGCGGGATACCAGCTAGTCTCATATAACATTGTATACCTGTTGGGTTATGATATATTTATTACCGTATCAATCTCGGTACCACAGCAGTGCCAATGGTTTTATACTGTGCCTGTACGGAGGGCGAGTTACCAGTTACTCTCATACAACATTGTATTCATGTTAGTGATCCCGCTCAAACTCATGCTAGTAATGATTTTTAGTGGAAATATGGAATACTCCAACCATGCGTCACTGAACGCACTCTAGAAGCGTGTCTCAGCTTCAGGAGAACTTGACTTCATTTGGAAGCTTGGAATGAATTTATCATGATCGCAGATTTTTATCTACGATGTGAACACTTGAGAAAAGCATAATCTGTAATTCTGCAATTTCAGCAACTTTAAAATGGAATAACAATCATTATATTTGGTAATTAAAAGATATTTTCATCGCAGAAACGCGAGGCACAAGGAAGTAGTTGCTAAATGACTTCGACGGTAGTCGAAGCCGGAACACGCCATGTTACACATAAGCGACAACCCTATGTCGCTGGAGCCGCACAGACGTGTATTTTACAAGTCCGGTCAAGTGGACCGATAGTTATTCGTTGTTACAAGACTAGTGAGTCTCATCGAAGGATTGCAAAGGCATCCAATATTATTTCAGCACCTCAGTGCTAGTGAAAATCGTATTCTACGAAGTGTAATCACCGTAAAGTGATATTTCGTCAAAACAGTGAATTTAGTATTTTTGTGCTCAACGCTCATGTGCAATACGACACTGCATGGTGAACAGTGTGTCGAGAAAAATTTGTCAAAGTGTTAAAAATATTAGCAATACTCAGTACCAGTGATTGCTATAATATTTCTACTGTAGCCAAGAAACACGCCTTGCAAGGGCGGATCTTGAAAAACGACAGATTGCATAGATATTAAAGTGATAGTGTTTCACTATTAAAATAGAATCTGTGAATAATAGCTTCAGTGGAAAGCAGGCACATGGACATTTCTATTATACAGCCTGCACATTTTAAAGCCAGTGTTGCTAAATATCACCAGTAATTAAAATCAGTGATTTTTCACATATATTATTTTGACGACTCAACGAGAACGTCGAGAATGTCTGAAATAAGCTACATGGCAATTTATTCCCGTACCGCGAGGATTATGATGATGGCTTAGATACCAAAATGGAGGAGCCATTGACCACCTAATGTACCAGCAGGATGGAAGCCGATACAAGAATTTCGTGAACCATGGCCGAGGAGAATATTCAACTCTTGGAATATAAGGATTGACCCCTCAAAATGAAACCAGTGATGGTTAGAGGTGACCAACACGCCGCCGTGAATTTCCGTTAAATTTTTACTTGTATCTGGTTATGGATCAGGGCTGGATTAGATGTAGAAACCGTACAAATAACAGTCATTTAGGTAGGATTTTTCTGTTTCCTGTAGACACCACTGTCAGCGTATTTTCACCTTTTTATGAGCTTCCACATGATTGGGAATAGCTCATGCCTTGAGTTAGACACCTCATGGGTTGAAATCAGGTGCAAAATTTGTAATATTTGTGTAGTCCACAGATGGACATCAATTTAACATGGAGCAATAATTTACTTGGATTAACAGATACTCAAAGCATTATATTACTTTGAGGCTCCCATTAAATGCATATTTGAGTAAGCCAATGTAACGGTCGTATCATTTCGATGCTGTGAAGATTACGCATCCACAAAGTTTATGTAAATATATTTTTGATGGTCTGAGAACCAAGATTCAAGTCGAATCAGATTTGTCAATAAGAGTGATTGTGGGTTAACACATTCTAAACCGAACATTCAACTTTAACCGTGTCATTTGCAACTATAAACCAGGAGAATGGTGTTGTTTAAAACATTTAACAACGTTGGAGTGCATAGCGCACATTATTCGGAATGTAATAGTTTTGTTTTACAGTGGAATCTCTTCCAAAGATTTTGGTGAGTACGCACAACTCTCTGTTGCTACTCTTTGCTGAGCTATAACATAGCACAAGTTTAATAGTTATTTTCCAAGGTGAGTTAAGATGCCTTGTGTATAAAGAACAGTGTCAATATATTGTTATGTGTAATAGATGAAAAGTAGAGACATTATTAAGTGAATTACACCAGTTTTCATCCAAGTTTTGATAGACATTGCTACGAAATGAAGCGTGATGCTGCCATAAGTAACGTTTGAGTCCGCTAGAATGGCAGCTGACGGGCACTGAAGGTTAGATTACAGTTACCTGTCAGTAGTATAATTCGCTAGACTTTGGATATTGCATCATCATGACCAGAAATTGCGTAATCCTGATGACGTCATGGGATGACGTCATGGGTCCTTAGAGCGAGCACGTGGTCCAGGAGCGAGCATGTGCAGTGCACGTGTTAGCGTGGGAAGAGGTTGACCCTTTGGCTTGTTTGTGCGATGGTGATAAAAAGTTAATGGGTGTTGACGTCATGGAGGATGTTTATTAGGATGCTAACTGTCATCTGACACCCATGCGAGTGTGAGCACCAAAACAAAAGGTTATTCGCGGGTAGTGGGGTAGTGTATGTTCTCTTGCAAGTCGCGTGTGTGCTTGAATACGTATGGCTATGTTGGGAAATGTTTGGTGGCGGGCGAGGACTAGGGTTGAGTGAGGGTTCGTTTAAATGCTATTTTTCCCGCTCTATTTGATGGTGAGGTAATTTTTTAAAATGGGTGGAATTTGGAAACGCAATTTGAGGTAAACGTGCTTTTTTGACAATTTGGCGAATTTAATGAGCTTGTAAGGCTAGAACGATGCATATAGGGTGTCGTAGGACTTGTGGACTTTGCTCCCACTTTTTATATTTGCTTTGCTCCCACATTTCATCCCATATATGCTCCCACTTTTTGCTTCCCATTGGTCGGTAGTGCCTCAAGTGCTTACATTAAATAACAATACTGTAAACATATAAACATTTAATAAATCATAATTGTTTTCAGTAAATATATATACCTAATAAATATTTTCACACCATAGGATGACCATTTCAAGATCATTTATTGTAGGAATTGTAGGGATCTCCAGACCTTGAAGTAAACCATATTTGATATACATTCCACATAGCTACATAACCGACAGTACGTCGTGGTATCAATCTCAGCCACCAGGCACGCTCATTGTTTGTATTGCATTTCAGTTCCATTTGCATTTCTTGAAAATCACCCCCAAGCCAAAAAATACATAGCAAGTTAGTGGAATCATGTTACACATCAATAATTTTAGAAGAGCTCTCAGGTATTGTATGATGATTTTTTTTAGAAGTGTATAACTGTTGACTAGCATTTACTGTTACACAACATTATTTTTGGTAAACTCTACATAAGTATTCTAATTGTCTCTGGTATAATGTCTTGTTTAACAAACATGGTCACACGGTTTATCTATACGTTTAACCCTCTGTTGTTTATGATTTAAAAAAATGATAAACAGCTAAACTCACTGGTCAATAGCCAACATAGTGGCCAAAATGTTTCCCTGATAGGTAACTCATGTTTGGTTAGTCAATTCTTAATGCAAAGCCAGTCAAAACCTAAAAATACTATTAACACCATATCATTAAACAAATCAAACCATCTTAAGGTATTTATTAAATTTAATTGCATTTTAGGAACCTTGCAAGCATCTTGCAACCTTCAAGAGGAATGTATAGACAGGAATTGTGAAAAGGAAACCGATAAATCAATCAACGTAGTGTTATGAACCACAACGTAAGAAGTTATGAAAGTCTATGTGAGGGTGTGGTTTTTACAGCTGGATGCCTTTTCTGGCACCCACCTCAGAGACGAGTTTATGGGAGATGAAACTCCGCTATCATGTCGAATGTGGAACTCCTAGTCTAGGATTTCATAAGCAAAGGAACACACAAAAATTAGTATTATTACCAGCATAAAAGTGTGTGTGTGAAAGAAATAAAGTAAGTGAGATGAACTGCTTTAATCTCAATTTGTTTCTAATCATTTTTCAGAGAAAAATGACCAAACGGTAAAGTATCAATTCCGTTTTCAGTTATGTGTCTTTTATCTTCGTTTGATGAAATTGCCAACTTATTTTGCCGAACAGTAAATACAGAATGAGATTTTGAAATTATACAAACTTGAACTTTGTTGACTTTTTCTCTGTTATAAAGACACTTTCGATACTCATCAATATTCTTACTTTTACTCACACTCTTCTTAATGCCTTTAGCCTTACACAAGCTATTCATTTCATCACACAATTTTATTGCATACATTTTGGGTCGTAACCCCACAAATTCTTCAACAATCCTTCCAGCATTTTCATCTTTCATTAAACCAATTTCACCTTTATTTTGTCTCACAATGCCAAAAGGATTGTTTGTTTCATAGTTTCCAGTATCAAACAAATTTGAATGTTGTTTCATGAACTCATAAATATCATAATAGAATATATACATAAAACTATCGGTGTCTGTGTATAACAACCTCACATTTGATTCAGGATTTGCTAAAATAACATTGTAATGAAAGTCATTCATTTTACATTTAGACAAATCTAATATAGATGCACCAACATATACTGGTTGATTGTGAAAAATCTTTAGTCTACTCATCTCGATGACCATACATTGTTCATCGAATATAATTCTATGTTTAAAATTAGCCTTAGCTATTAAAGACCTACCACCACGCGCTCCATGCCATTTGGTGACCCATTTGATGTCCCTTAACTTCCTCACATTCATCAGTGAACGACCAAAAATTGCATTATTCATCAATTTATAAAAATTCTTTTCAAAATCATTTTTGGCTTGTTTTCGTTTCTCTGTGTTCACATCAATATATGGTTTTAGCCATTGGCTCTGATTGAATTCAATTATTCTGTGAATACGATCTAATTTCATTCCTAGTTGAATACATTGCTTTAACAATCTATAATGCAAAACATAACGTTCTTTATTATCTAGGGTAGCCATTAGCTTTGTCAACTTTTCTGGACATAGAGGGTAATCTGAATGTTTGTCATGTAACTCTTGAGGATAAGTCAAATCTACTTCCAAAATATATCCAATTTCTGAAGTATCATCAATAGTTAAAACATCAAAGCCTTCAACATTTGCAATCCATTTAAAGCCACCCGTTGGAAGATATTCCATCATCGCATATCCATACAAATTATTAACGTCAAAGTACATTATGTAGGACTCTTGCTTTTTCTCATCATAAGTTTTCATATACTTATTATTAGCAATCGCATGTCGTGTTATACACTGAACATTTCCTCCTCGAATAGATCGTTCAAAAAAGTGTAACATATCAATATCTTGAAGCAATTCAAGTTGAACGTTGGTTATCTTTTTCATAGCACACCAAGACATAGATGGAGCAGTGTAAAAATGAGCTGCATCAATGCCATAAGTTTCCATGCCATTCGATCTAAAATTTTCAAAGACATCCGCCAAAAGAAGTGTGTCAACTTTTAAATACAAATCTGCGTATTCTCCTAATGTTTGACAGGAAAACGTTTCCCACACCGATTGAGCAAACTCATACTCTTCATTCGATATTGTTTGATCATTAAGGCTGCTATAAAACTTGGATATTTCAGGTAATTTAGTTTCGTTAAGAACATCCATACTCGTGACGTATTCATAGGGAAACACACCTTTTCTCGCAGTAAGTCGAAACTGTGCATCATCATTAAAATAACGTTGTGTTATTTGCTTTGAATCTTCGCTTAACGAAGATGAACATTGATCTAGTGAACAGGACAAGAAATTATATGTATCGAAAAATCTTAACTGAATGAATCCATTCTTAGCCCGTACATACTTTGTAAACCCTTTGTAACGTTCCATATTCATCGCTAACAATTTTATATGACCAGGATTATGTAACACCTCTCCATCACGTTTCTCGCAAATTTCTTTAATTATAAAATGTCCATCATAGGCGGTTAGATTATGAAATGCTATAGGCAAAACCTTTGTTACTTTGTAATTTAAATTACAACTATTGTGTGCGCTTCCTCTATATTTTCCAGTTAAGTGACAATGATCGCGTACTTTGAGTTCATTAACTGCAATCGGTTTCTCGCAAATGTGACACATTTTACTTGACAAAAATAATCTTTCTTCATTTTCGGTCATCTTTAACATTGGCTTAACCGATAAGTAATATGTTTGAAGTTTATCCACAATACTATAAAGTTCCTTTACAAACAATTCAATGCAATTATTTCCCCTAAAGAGCTTGAAACTGCACAATTCACTATCGAAATTACAATGAAGGTATAAAGAAATGCTGTAAGGAATATGTTTATGTGTTAAAGTAGAGTTATGAATGTCACTATTTGGAAAACAGGAGGAAATTGGAGACAAAACGCATTCAGTGTCTGCATATATTATAAATGGAACTGTATCTTTAACTCGGAATTCTGTAAAATTAACAAATCTTTGTTCATCAGTCGGCATTATGCTTTTTGCAACAGGAAACTGTTTACAGTCTGCAAAGTGAACATTTAACTCATCCTCAAGAAGATAATATGACAAACAACGTCTACATATATAAATCCTTCTCTGAGTGCTAGTGATGCTTGAACGCACAAGGCGAGCAAGATTTCTAATTAAACAAAAGTGATAACTTTCACTGTTTCCAATCTGCAACATCAATAAGTCTACACTCCTTTCATATACGGGGTAGTTTTCACCCCCCCTGCTATTTTTCATCAAAAACAAAAGATCTTAGGTTCAATTATCATTTTTACCCGTTTAAGACCTTTTTCCCCACTGTAAAATCACTATTTACTGTTTTAGGGGTGACATCATCTATCCGGGTAAAAGCCTATGTCACAACGAATTTTTTAAGCTATTACACATAATTTTACGGTTCTTAGTTTCCAAGGTATCGATTTTTCAATTTTGGGGTAGTTTTCACCCCCCTGCTATTTTTCATCAAAAACAAAAGATCTTAGGTTCAATTATCATTTTTACCCGTTTAAGACCTTTTTCCCCACTGTAAAATCACTATTTACTGTTTTAGGGGTGACATCATCTATCCGGGTAAAAGCCTATGTCACAACGAATTTTTTAAGCTATTACACATAATTTTACGGTTCTTAGTTTCCAAGGTATCGATTTTTCAATTTTGGGGTAGTTTTCACCCCCCTGCTATTTTTCATCAAAAACAAAAGATCTTAGGTTCAATTATCATTTTTACCCGTTTAAGACCTTTTTCCCCACTGTAAAATCACTATTTACTGTTTTAGGGGTGACATCATCTATCCGGGTAAAAGCCTATGTCACAACGAATTTTTTAAGCTATTACACATAATTTTACGGTTCTTAGTTTCCAAGGTATCGATTTTTCAATTTTGGGGTAGTTTTCACCCCCCTGCTATTTTTCATCAAAAACAAAAGATCTTAGGTTCAATTATCATTTTTACCCGTTTAAGACCTTTTTCCCCACTGTAAAATCACTATTTACTGTATTAGGGGTGACATCATCTATCCGGGTAAAAGCCTATGTCACAACGAATTTTTTAAGCTATTACACATAATTTTACGGTTCTTAGTTTCCAAGGTATCGATTTTTCAATTTTGGGGTAGTTTTCACCCCCCTGCTATTTTTCATCAAAAACAAAAGATCTTAGGTTCAATTATCATTTTTACCCGTTTAAAACCTTTTTCCCCACTGTAAAATCACTATTTACTGTTTTAGGGGTGACATCATCTATCCGGGTAAAAGCCTATGTCACAACGAATTTTTTAATCTATTACACATAATTTTACGGTTCTTAGTTTCCAAGGTATCGATTTTTCAATTTTGGGGTAGTTTTCACCCCCCTGCTATTTTTCATCAAAAACAAAAGATCTTAGGTTCAATTATCATTTTTACCCGTTTAAAACCTTTTTCCCCACTGTAAAATCACTATTTACTGTTTTAGGGGTGACATCATCTATCCGGGTAAAAGCCTATGTCACAACGAATTTTTTAAGCTATTACACATAATTTTACGGTTCTTAGTTTCCAAGGTATCGATTTTTCAATTTGGGGGTAGTTTTCACCCCCCTGCTATTTTTCATCAAAAACAAAAGATCTTAGGTTCATTTATCATTTTTAGGTGTTTAACACGTTTTTTCCCCATAACATGACTATTTACTGTTTTAGGGGTGAAATGACCAATCCAGGTAAAAGCCTATGTCATCACCTATTTTTAAAGCTATAACGCCTAATTTTAGGGTTCATAGTTTCCAAGATATTGAGTTTTCAATTTTGGGGGGGTAGTTTCACCCCATAAAGGGGGACGTCGCCCCAAGTGCTAGGACCCCTCATACAAGTCCCTAGCATGATTGGTTCACGAGATATTAACAAAAGTGTAGTTAGGCCCTTTTGACAAGAAAATAAATGAATGATACTTTCAAAAACGAGGTGTCACCCCAAGTGCTAGGATACTGCCTATGGGAAAATCCCATCCTGGGTTCAGAAAATATTAACAAATGTGTAGTTAGACCCTTTTGACAAAAGCCACCGGTGTGCATACATACAAAAATTGCTCTTTCACCCCAGGTAAGGGTAGTTTTTATTTTGGGGGTTGACATACCTCATTCATACAAAAGGAGAATTCACTACGAGTCCTATGACACCCCATATGTTTACATCGCATTATTGGTTAGCGAGATACTAAAAATCGAATGACCTATTAGTTTTTTGTTTTTTTAATAAATTTTTTAAAAAGCCTCATCTATAAAGAATCTTTTAAAAATTCCGCTCTCTTACAAAAGCCCTCAAGTGCGCATGCATACAAAAATAACCACTACTTAACCTCCGGGTAAGGGTAGATTTATTTTGGGGTGGATATACTCCCGTCCATAGCAAGGGGTGGTTCACCACAAGTCCTACGACACCCTATATGCATCGTTCTAGCCTTACAAGCTCATTAAATTCGCCAAATTGTCAAAAAAGCACGTTTACCTCAAATTGCGTTTCCAAATTCCACCCATTTTAAAAAATTACCTCACCATCAAATAGAGCGGGAAAAATAGCATTTAAACGAACCCTCACTCAACCCTAGTCCTCGCCCGCCACCAAACATTTCCCAACATAGCCATACGTATTCAAGCACACACGCGACTTGCAAGAGAACATACACTACCCCACTACCCGCGAATAACCTTTTGTTTTGGTGCTCACACTCGCATGGGTGTCAGATGACAGTTAGCATCCTAATAAACATCCTCCATGACGTCAACACCCATTAACTTTTTATCACCATCGCACAAACAAGCCAAAGGGTCAACCTCTTCCCACGCTAACACGTGCACTGCACATGCTCGCTCCTGGACCACGTGCTCGCTCTAAGGACCCATGACGTCATCCCATGACGTCATCAGGATTACGCAATTTCTGGTCATGATAATGCAATATCCAAAGTCTAGCGAATTATACTACTCCTGTCCAAGCAGCAAACTTGATTCTCCGTGCGAGACAAAAGACAGACGACAACTTTCTTTTGTTTTTTTTGCCAGAAAGGTAATTTTATCGGGCATTTCTTGGTGCTCGAATGGAATGTTAATTGCATCATAGTAAATTGTTTGAGTACAGGGTGATTAGTAAGTCAAGTTTCCCAAATTTTAATTGAATTCGCAAGTGTTGTAAGCGAATGAGGAAGGATTGTTACCTTATTATTGATACTATCAGAGTAATTCTTAAAGAATGGAACCACACTTTTGTTTATGAAGGCTTATATTTTTCTCATTTAAGGTGATTGATGTTTTACCGTGTTTTGACACGAGGATAGTGGGGTGGTATCCGTTTTAATGGTGAATGCCTGCAGATTCATTTGGATGAATGCTGAGGTAACCCCTTTTCGTGGTCCAGTCGAAGGACGCGATAAGATACTTCTTGTATGGTTTTAGATGGAGCTTTGCACGCCCATCTGGTGATGTGTTATTGTGGACTTGTTTATATTTTTATGATATTGGAGCCGCCTAGAGCTCAAGATTGTCATGACTTTTCGGGTCATACATCTTGTAAGCATCTGATGCAGACTTACGACTACCGTCTATAAGATTGTGTTATTGTTACAAGCAGAGGCCACGTGTACTCTATTGTGTTTATTCTTCAGTCCATCAGCCTTGCATAGTTGGTCATTCTACATAATTAAGATACTCTTAAACGACGATAGTAATAATCACAAAAGCATAAATCATGAAAGTTCATTATTATTAAAACGACGTGGGTTAAAACTTCAGTTAATTATTAATCAGCTGTTTAACTTTGATCGTAATTGCTTTTCACCTGGACCAATGTAACGTGCTTGACACAGGATGTCCCTGGAAGGGAATTTTTAGAGAGAAACTACACAGTTAGACTTGACAGGAGCCAGTTGCTGACAGGAGGTAATCAACTCGTGGGTCGAGTACCCGTTATTGTTGATGACATGCTGTGATAGCATGCTTTGTCTGGATTTTTACACATATTAGATGACGAATGGAACAAACAGTCACCATTTCGAAGTAGGACGGGTAATAACATTATTTACTTTATCATTGATTTATAAGTGTATATTTCCCTTTGTGAACCCTACTGTTGTATAATTTGTAGTTTTGTTGTACAGATAATTTGTAATGTTTACTATTGTAATCAACTGACTTTTATACTAGTATTTCTTTGTTAAACACGGGCTTTTCGATCCGATGTATCTGTAATGGAAGGTATAGCTTAGATAGATAATATTAAATGTAAATATGGGATGGTACTTTAGATTTTTGCTGTCAAGTTTGACTATTTTTAGGCACGATGATTCTTTCCAGAACATCGTTACCTTTTCCTTTGTAATTAAATTAGGATTTTTGTACCATTTTCCCCTGCTTTGCTTAATTTTTGGATTGTAAATAGAACTGATCTAGAGGGTTAATTTCATAGCTTAGTGGTTGTTTTCTTTATTGTTCATGTTTATTTAGATAGTGGATTAGCCGATTTTGATACCCTCTGACCCTAGGTTAGGGGTTGGTTTTTATTAATAAATGTCTCCAACAATTTTTATTAAAGACTGGACTACCTTCTTTAGTAGCTTGTTTACTTTTGGGAGTGTATCACCAGGGGTGTCTTTGACATTAATAAAACACTAGCTGAAGTACCTGTGCTTCGCTACGCGTCATAAATAAATTAAAATGTGAAGGTGACCGTTAAAACAGGGGATAGGCGAGGTGCTGCGCAGAGGGAGATTAAGGATGGAACATTTTGTCCAACTACACAGCACGGCGTTGACCGTGTTTTATAGCACAAATTTAGGTTTTACTCACTAACCGTTGGAGATACCTTTCGGATAGAAAATTTAATTTTAAACCACGTACATGCCATCAAAAGTTTGCTATTTCTTAGCGTTCTCGTTTTATTTGAAATGGAAATATGAAAGTTTGAAACCAAAGGGTGTAGTGACGTCACTAATATGGTCGTCATCTTTAAATACTGCAAAGTATTGAAATCAAAAGTAACCTATATGTTAACCAGGTAAATCAGCTACTTCCATGTAAAATTCATGTAAATCGGACCAGTGGTACTTACGTGATTGAGTAATACACAGACACACACCATCTCATTTTTAGCCTCGCTTCGCTCGCGTCATAGTCGTGCCATATTGTTATTCAATGAAATGCAGGTTTAACCCCGTTAACACCCCTTTAGAACCTGAATATCCAAAATCCCTCCATAGTAGACGTTTTCGACACACAACAAACATATCCCCAAAATATCATTCTTCTAACTTTAATAGTTTTGGTTGGTCGATGAGAGTGAACATCCAAAAATCCTTCCTTAGTGGACGTTTTTCTTCCAGAATTTCACCCCTCCCCATAGGCCCCTTAAATTGCATTTATGAAAGAAAACGGTCGAACACCTATTTATTTTATTTATTTATTTATTTTTAAGCTGATTGATTTCCTCCGAGTTTCAAACACCTCACCTATGTCGTTTAAGAGATACACACTCCGTTAGGAATCTTTCAACCCCCACTTTTCATCCCTATCACTTCATAATATACACTACATTGAAAATCCATTAGACATGTGTCAGCTTATTATTAATGATTATTATATATGCCAAGTATCACATACCCAAATGAAACCACTCGTGAGATATTGTTATTCAATGAAATGCACGTTTACTCCCTTAACTCCTCATTAGAACCTGAATATCCTAAACTCTTTCCATAGTGGACGTTTTCGACATACAACGAACATATCCCCAAAATTTCATGTTTCTAACTTCAATAATTTTGGCTGGGCAATGATGAGTGAGTGATCAGTCAGGTCATTTTCTTTCATTTATTTTTGATAATTTCACCCCCCCCCCCTGAACCCCTTAAATTGGAATTATGAAACAAACGGCCGAACAACTATTTACTTATTTAATGCTGTTTTCCCCCTGAGTTTGATGATTAAGTGAGTCAATCAGTTAGGACACTTTCTTTCCTGTTTTTTTTTAAGAATTTCACCCCTATCCAAGGGCCCCTTAAATTGGATTTTGAAAAAACGGTCGAACACCTATTTACTTGTATTTTAAGATGTTTTTTCCCGCCGAATTTCAAAACTTCTCGCCTATGTCGTTTCAGAGATACACGCTCCGTTAAGAATCCCTCAACCCCCAATTTTCACCCCTTTCACATAATAATATACACCTAATCGATAAACCCTTAGACATATGTCTGACTATTTTTAATGATTAGTTTATATACAGAATATCACATCCCCAAAGAAACAAATCATGAGAGATCGTTATTCATTGAAATGCACGTTTACCCCCTTAAGACCTCTCTAAAACCCGAATTAACAAAACGCATTCCTTAGTTGACGTTTTCGACATACAGCGAACATTTTCCCAAATTTTCATGTTTCCAACTTTAATAGTTTTCGCTGGGCGTGATGAGTGAGTGACACAGACAGTACATTTTCTTTCAATTATTTTACCAGAATTTCACCCCTCCCCATGGGCCCCTTAAATTGGAATGATGAAAAACGCTTGAACGCTTAACTTCTTTTTTAAGCTGTCTTTTCCCCCTGAGTTTGATGAGTGAGTTAGTCAGTCAGTTAAGACACTTTCTCTCCTTTTTCCCCTAGAATTTCACCCCACCCCATTGGCCCCTTAAATTAATTGATGAAAAAACGGTCAAACACCGATTTACTTACTTTTTAAGCTTATTTTTTTCGCTGAGTTTCAAATTTCTCGCCTATGTCCTTTAAGAGATAGGCCTACACGCTCCGTTAGGAACCCTTCAACCTCCATTTTTCACCCCTTTCACCTCATAATATACACCACACCGAAAAACCCTCAGACACGTGTCTTCTTACTTTTTAATGATGAGTTTATATGCCGTGTATCACATCCCCCAATGAAACCAATCGGGATATATTGTTATTCAATGAAATGCAGGTTTAACCCCCTTAAGACCCCTTTAGAACCTGAATATCCAAAAATCCTCCCTTAGTGTACGGTTTTGACAAACAACGAACATATCCCCAAACTGCCATGTTTCCAACTTCAATATTTTTGGCTGGGCGATGATAAGTGAGTGAATGAGTCAGGACATTTTCTTTCAATTTGTTTTTCTTCAGAATTTCACCCCTCCCGATGAACCCCTTCAATTTGATTGATAAAAAAAACTGTCGAAAAGCTATTTACTTACCTTAAAGCAGTCTTCCCCCTGTGTTTGATGAGTGAGTGAGTCAGTCAATCAGTTAGGATACTTTCTTTCCTGTTTCTCTCCCCCCCCCCCCCAGAATTTCACCCCTCCCCATGGACCCCTTAAATTGGATTTATGAAAAAACGGTCAAACACATATTTACTTATTTTTATGCTGATTTTTTTCCGCTGAGTTTCAAACTCCTCGTCTATGTCGTTTAAGAGATACACGTTCCGTTAGGAATCTAGCAATCCCCACTTTTCACCCCTTTGACCTCATAATATACACCACACCGAAAAACCCTCAGACACGTGTCTTCTTACTTTTTAATGATGAGTTTATATGCCGTGTATCACATCCCTCAATGAAACCAATCGGGAATATTGTTATTCAATGAAATGCAGGTTTAACTCCCTTAAGACCCATTTAGAACCTGAATATCCGAAAATCCTCCCTTAGTAGACGGTTTTGACATACAATGAACATATCCCCAAACTGTCATGTTTCTAACTTCAATAATTATGGCTGGATGATGATGAGTGAGTGAGTCAGGACATTCTCTTTCAATTTTCTTTTTTCAGAATTCCACCCCTCCCCATGAACCCCTTAAATTTGATTTATGAAAAAAACTGTCGAACAGCTATTTACTTACTTTAAAGGAGATTTTCCCCCTGAGTTTGATGAGTGAGTCAGTCAATCAGTTAGGACACTTTCTTTCCTGTTCCCCCCCCCCCCCCCCAGAATTTCACCCCTCCCCATGGGCCCCTTAAATTGGATTAATGAAAAAAACGGTCAAACACATATTTACTTCTTTTTATGGTGATTATTTTACGCTGAGTTTCAAATTCCTCGCCTATGTCGTTTATGAGATACACGCTCCGTTAGGAATCTTTCAATCCCCACTTTCCACGCCTTTCACCTCATAATATACACCACATCGAAAAACCCTCAGACACATGTCTTCTTATTTTTAATGATGAGTTTATATGCCGAGTATCACATCCCCCCAATGAAACCAATCGAGAGATATTGCTATTCAATGAAATGCAGGTCTACCCCTTTCACACCCCTTTAGAACCTGAATATCCACAAATCCTCTCTTAGTGGGCATTTGCGGCCCTTGAGGAAGCTGCATACCAAATTTCATTCCAATCCGTTCGGTAGTTTCTGAGATTTCGTGATGAATGAGTGAGTGAGTGAGTGGTATTTGACAAATATATAGTAGATAGTGTCAAGTCTTTGTTATGCTAAACTTGGTTGACAGTGCTGTGTGAGCAGTTGAGTAACTAACGGGATTTCAAGTTAAGATCCGCATTTTCTATACCGGAGGTGCAGGGCGCAACTGGCATCCAGTCGGCCGTGTATCGACTTGAGCTATGTTGCCATGGAAACTATCTGCCTTGCCATTCCTTCATGAGTATATTTTATGATTTGATTAGCCTGTGCTTGAGTACAAAAGGGCCGAAATCAGTAGAATGAGAAAGACTATCGAAAATTCATGTAGCCAGCGGTTCCTTCTGGGTCCTAAACTATGTGTATGCAAAATTTGGTTGAGATTGGTGGAACGGTGTAGATTTGTATACGGAACAGACCCACATACATACATACATACATACTGTACCCGATACCTAGTTGAGGCTATCGGCTACGCCAGTTGTGATCGAGCCATAGTTGAGATTTGTGGGCAAAGAGAAAAGATAGCGCTCAGAACGAGTCAAGAATAATGGTAGGAAATGACGTAGGAGGCTGAAGGAGAAGGAGGCACTACCCCTCAAGCATATGGAATCATGGGAGAAATACTGGATTATTATAAAGATTAATATGGAATAAAACATTTTCTAACCTCAGAAGAGAAGGAAATATCAAGAAATCTTATTGGTGATAACTTGAAGAAAGGCAGACAACTCCTTAAGTTATGTTATAACTTAATTGCCGATATAATAGTGGTCAAGGTTATAGCTGTGACGTCTGACAGCGGAAGGAAGGAGAAAGTCACGTTCTAGAGTCGGGCGAGGCAGCCGAACGCAGTGACACTATCAGAACGAAAGAAGTATTCCAGCAGTCAAGCTAAGCGGATTACATCGTGCAGTAAGAGATCAGTTTTACAAGGCAGCGCGATACATAAAGTTACGTGCGGTAGTAGGAGTTCATTGTTGGAGCGCACGCTATCCACAAGGCAGGTTATAAAAGCCGTGAACTTGAGAGAAGAAGCCGATGTTCAGGCACATGTCTTTTCAACATCGCAGTAATAGTTACGTGAAACAGCAATGCTTTTCCAAACTTACAGGTTACCGAAGCAATACGCAGCATTACGATAGGATTGAGAACATTATTTGAGCTACATTCTCAATGCAGAACAGCACAGCGAAGCAGTATAATGAGGCCAGTATTCAACCTCTCATTATACAAGGACAGTGAGGCGGAACGTGTCGTGCTGTGGCCGACATTTTACAATCAGGCGATAGTCAAGCAGCTGAACATTACGTCGATATTTTGTCAAGCTAAAGATGTTTGGACTTGTGTTTCGACAGTCCAATTACAATTATATACTTCTTTTATGGACATTTAAATGGACTTGAACATATTTCAGTGGCATTACGGTATATTTTATGATGCATTTTAGACCGAAATATTTAAGGCGACCATGGGGTCAGTCCAACATTACTGCTTTTGGCAAGTGAAAAGTTATAAGCGTATGCACTTTATGAACAGTAGCACGTGCAGCATAATAGTTGCATATCATGAACAGTTATGAAATATCTCAGTTACGAACACAGATACAGGGTGTTTGACAAATCAGTACACTTTTCAAGATAATTTATTTTTCTACCAGTGAAATTCAGCCGCTGTGGAGATTAACATTTTTGTCGTATGCCAACCGAATAGTTTACGGGACAGTGGCGTGACATATTCGAAGAGTATGGGGTACTCTACATTTTTGAACATTTGTGGAAGAGTTTGGACAATATCCGTGATGGATAATCTTCAGTTCATCATGTCGGGCTAGGCGGATACGGAGACGTGATGGCACCACAGAGCGATGGATTCGGTTCCTGACGAAGAGGATATACAACATCAGATTCACTGGGATGAAGTCAAGCGTTAGTTCAGTGGGTGATACAGCGTGTTCGTCGATCTATCGAGAAATCTGTGACAAACACGTGGATTATTGGCGATCTTTGAATTATATTAATATCTGGAATATGAAGGTATTGTAAGAGTTATGGCATTCCTGATATGATTTTTCATGAACACTGGGCATACATGTATATAATTCTAGTAGGAGTGCTACTATTATTTTTCGACATGCCTTAGATGCGTTATTGCTCCATTTGCTAAAATATGGTGTTACCACATGATATGGCAGGCACAGTTATACGACGTTCTCACCATTGGTTGACTTTATTAGACACAATTTTGGTCTTTATATTTTTCTGTGAGGATAGCATTTCTTGACTATGGATATTTTTAGCGAGTGTTTCCAACTCGTGATCTGCAATTGGATAATTTAAATTATTTCGTCAGTTCATTGCATACTAGCGAGTATGTATAATTCATCAGTAGGGATTTTTTTGTTGGATTGTTTGGTGATATTAAAATTTTATTCACTCGAGTGAATGCATATCGCTTTTATGTGACAAATAGAGTCTTGTTGATTCCAATCATGTACACTCACTCATTAGTCTACGAGATGATGCCTGTTGCATAAAGCAATTGTGTGGTGGCACTCACCTTACCCATCGTTTAGGGCATTATCATGTTAGTCTACAAGGCGGGGCCTGTCGCTTTAGGCGATTGTGTGCTGGCACTCACCTTACCTGCCAGTCGAGGGTCTCATTTTATCATCCGAGTGTACTTATGAACGTAAGAGGATTAAACAAGAAACTACCAGTCACACATTAGTCGAATTTTGTTAAATAAATTAAAAATAAATGTCAGCAGGGTTATATTTTGTAATTCTTGTTTCGCCAATCCAATATTTTGTTGCAATACTCTTTTGAGAGTATATTCATTTAACAGCTGATACTTTTGATACTCTTTGTGAGTGATTTGATACCTTTGAGAAGGATTTCAAGAAATTGAATCTTGTAAGATAAATCATTTATGGTTAGAATTTATTTTGAGGCAGCTCAGTGTTAGATATTTTTGATGTGAGGTATTATAACACATTGGTGATTTTCTTTGAAGTAAATCTTGAGAATCTTAAGAGAATTTCTGCTCTAATTGAAACCAGATCTTGAATTGGATTACGATTACTAAGGTAATTTTCCTTATTGTTTAAGAAGTTGTCTAGATATGATGAGATTAATTACAGTTCTTGGAGATTGTGTGCGTTAATCATTTGAAGCCAGTTATATATTTTTGTGGATCATGCAACGTGATTATGTGAAGTATTTTTGATAGGTATTTTTGAGGTTGCCAAGTGGAAGTTTGCAATATTGCCAATGATATTTTGAGGCAGACATGAGGTTGTTGAACTCAGTCTAGCAGATTCATGCTATGCGCTTAATAGTTATGGTGTTATATGGAATAATTATGGTGTTATATGGAATAATTATGGTATTCAAATATGGTATTTGCTAAAGTGAGATTAAATGGTGAAGTTTTGGATAGTGAGATCAAACGTGATTTTGTGAAGGCAACATATTATTTTGGCTTGATAATTAAATACGAGATATAACTTGGAACTGATAAAACTGTAAGACAACGTTTTATAACCTATATTAAACATTTTTTTAGGAAATTAAATAAATAAATAATTTTGATAATCCAAGATTTTCTGATAATAACAATTTGTGAAATAATAATCTGAAGTTTAAGCATATTAATGATCCGACCCGATGAATTAAAATTTAAATAAATGGATGAATTAAAATTTGAATAAATTGATAAATTAAAATTTGAATAAATCGATGAATTAAATAAATTGATGAATTAAAATTTGAATAAATTAACTGAATTAAATAAATTAATAGGTGATTAAACAGCTGATGAATAACTGAATTTAATGGTGATAATTAATAAAAAGGAACTGATGACTAAATAAATAAATTTAAATAAATTTAAATAAGATATATGATTTAAATAACTTGATGAATTGCAACTTGAATTAATGAATTAAACAATTTTTAATGGATGAATTGAGATAATTTAATCTGAATGAGATAATGAAATGAGAGTGTGTGGATAATTGAATAATATAATGAATTGATGAATATAATATTCATTTAAAAGATTTGATGGTAATAAATTAATTATTCTGACTTGAATATAAAGAATATTGAGATGAGAACTAATGTGAGAGATATTTCATTTTGATATGATAATGATGATGATAACCAATGAATAGTGAAGTTTTCTTTGGTTCACAGCCCAGCAATAATCAGTGACAGTGTAAATATGGTGTATAAATTAATTGTTAAATTTTTAGGATTTCCAGCATTTGATTAGTGCCATTTAAGCCATGGAAATAAGTTAATATTATAATATATGTGTTTTTAGGATATTTTGTTCGACAGATTCATATTTCTTGACATCCACATTCCTGATGTTAATTTAAAAGAAAGGTTAGGTCTCAGGGATCACGAAATGTCAGTGACGCAAAGACATAGTGCTACGGTGGCCATGAGAACCCAAGCGAACTTTAGTAAATTTTTATATTTTATGTGGATGAAAAATACTTTGAGATAGCACAGAGATGGTTCGATTTTGAGGACACTGACAACCTAACGTTTGCATTCGACCATACTCTTAGGTAGGGTTTGTGTTTATTTTTGCTGTCTGACTATTTAAGTTTAAATAAATTTGGTTTTATCTTAGTTGTGATCTGATGATGGTGTTGTTTTCCCAATCTTTTCCTTTGTCTTAATTAAGGCTTAACCAGAAAGGATGTGGTTTGCATGGGGTTCAGTTGATGGCGCCCATTTCTATTTGTTATTTTGATTAAATTTTAGCCCATAACGACCCTGGAGATACTTTATCTCGTGTTACCCTCTGCTTTTGTGATATTTCAACTGAATTTCCGACACATTCCTTATTTGACTTCATGTTCATTTAACTCCACTCTGGCCTGGGAAGCCAGGTATGCGATGTAATGGCAGATGGGTCATCGCATCCCTCGGATGAACGGGTGCAGAGGAGGGAGAATTGGCTTTTCCCATCCGTGGGGCTTTGATTTTGTTTATTCTATGGGAACACATCAGATTTAGATTACGAAGAGATTGATCTCTATTTCATTTAATGGTGTTATAAAATTTATTGAACTTGGTCAGACAATATACTTGTATGCCCATTCCAGTGATCATGTTAGTCATATTAGTGTTATATCATGTTTAATTATATGTCATTTTTCTTATACCCAAGTGAAGTTAGGAATTGATACATTGTGATGTTTTGCTATCCAACGTCTCTGAATTAAAACGTTTAGTTGAAAGGTATAATTATGTCAGCGGAAGATTTGGCTAAGGTGTTAGGAGATTTGCAGAGTAGTATGTCCGACATTGTGGCAAATATTACTAGAATGGAATCAGAAGTCAAAAAACAGATAAATGATTCAGAAGCTAGGTTACAAGCTAGATGTAAAGAAAATTTGAAAGATGAATTAAAGTCATTGCAGACTAGAAACGAAACTAACTTAAAGTCATTAGAGACAAGATTGCAGTCCACTAGTAAAGCTGAATTAAAGTCATTGCAGACTAGTAACGAAACTAATTTAAAGTCATTGGAAGAGAGATTGCAGTGTAGTACTGAAATTAATTTGAAAGCTAGTAAGGCTAATTTAAAGGATAGTTTTAAATTGTTAGAAACTAGATTACAAGCTCGTAGTGAAGAAAACAACACAGAGTCGAAAAATAATTTAACGAGTTTGGAAAATAGATTAACGTTAAAGAATTATGAAATATTAAAAACTTTACAATCAGATATAAAGGCAGTAGAAATGAAAGGAGAGAAAAATTTGCACATGTTAAGAAAAAACATTCTAGAGTTAGAAAACAGAGAAGAAGAAAATATTCTTAATTTGAGAACAGATGTTATGTCTATTCAGAAAGATATTAAATCAGATGTATCGAAATTACGATTCGACATAGATGGTTTAGTAGCAGATGTAGGCAAAATACAAGAATGGTCTACCGAAGTATCTTTCGAATCCAAGATCAAAGGTTTAGAAATGAATTTACGTAATGAAATTAAAAGTTTGAAATCAGTAATTGGGACAGTCAAAGAGGAAGTCTTAGGAGAGGTTAATTCTAACTTGAAATCCTAAGAAAACCAATTGCAGGCAGACATTAGGAAAATTGATGTTGATATAGATCAGAAAGATATTGAAAAATTGGCATTGTTTAGAAATAGAGTCGGTGCAATAGTGGAAGAACGGTATAGTGAGGTCGATGCCGAAGCAAAAGAAAAGCGTGCAGGGCTGGTTGAAAAATTAATCGCAGGTATGGTGAATTTGGAAGCGAGATTTACTGAGAATAAGGAAACGATGAAGATAGATTCAGCTCAGTTCAGGAGAGATGTAGATCAATTAAAGGAACAAGTCGCGTCAGTCAAGACAACATGCGAAGATAAGATAGACAAATTGAAGAACGATTTCGAAGAGAGTAACAGAACGCAGACTGTTATGTCATTAGACAATTTGGAGACCAAAGTCAAGATAGTGGAAAAGCGAACGGAAGATAGGATGACTAAACTGGAGTCTATAATAAATAATTTTACAAGTCATGACGTTACAACGGGGGATGTATCGATGAATCAAACACCGATAGGTCGTCATATGAACAGTCAAGAGGCGAACGTAGGAGAAGATAGTCAAATGCAACAAAACGCTACTTTCGAAAGGACTAGTTCAACCCCTCAAGGTAATTTGAATCAGAATAGAAGCACGTCTAGTACGAATGAACGATACTCAGGTCCGGTGACCATAATCAGAAATCTTGATGATAAACCAAGAAAGTTTTCTGGGAACACAGGAGTCACATCAGTCGAATTTCTGAGAGATATTCGAGATTACATGGCGGAACATCGAGTAGCTAAGGAGTGAGAACTAAGGGTAGTCGAACGCGCCTTAGATGGGCCAGCGTTGACGCGGTTTCGCGCATTTAGGAGTAACTTTGCGAACCTGGAACAATTTGCCATAGCATTTTTACGACGATTCTGTAGTGCAGAGGATCAGTTAAACGTAAGAGCAGAAATGTACTGAAAACGTTACTCTACGTCACATCCAACGCATTATGGGAATTACTTTACAGCTCAGTTGGCTAAATTGCAATTTTTGACTCCTCCATTGCCAGAAGACGAACTGTTACAAGCAATAGCAAGCCAGTTGCCAGTAGAAGTACAACGATCACTCATAGCATCGTGAGCGAATACACTTGAACATTACGACGATATCCTACGCAGATTGGATTACACGAGCGCTCAGATGACACCCAGAAATTCAAGGAATGACAATCGGAACACGCAAGAAGTGAATGCGGTAGTTGTCGATAATGCAGCACAGACAGATAGAAGAGATTCCTGGGGGAACAGAAGGAACGAAGGGAATAGAGGAAATATTCAGAACGTCCGTGGGAATGACAGATATCAAGGACCGTATAAAAAAATATGAACAAGATACAAGATATGGTAGATACCGGAACTACAATCAGAATTCCAGATACCAGAACCGGAACGGATATAATAACCGATATCGAGGCAGAGAAGGGAGCCAGGAGGCATGCAGGAAGAAGGTTTCATGAACCATTTCAGGAAAATGACGAGGTGCCGATCAGGAAGCCAGTCACATCGAATCTTCAACTGAAGATATACCACAAATTTGCGCCATTGTACGCTGGTCCATTCCGAATTGATGAAACATACAGAAATAACAGCTATAAGATTGCTAGAATAGACACGAATGAATTTGTTGGAACTTTCAACGCAGCCAGCATTAGGAAGTATCATTATGCTTAGGAAGAGGATGGTTTCAGAGCTATCGTGTACATTATATGTTGTATATAGAGAATGCCTGAGAGTATTTTTTTCTCAAGACTGATAAAAAAGGAGATGTACGAGAGAGATGTACCCGATACCTAGTTGAGGCTATCGGCTACGCCAGTTGTGATCGAGCCATAGTTGAGATTTTTGGGCAAAGAGAAAAGATAGCGCTCAGCTCGAGTCAAGAAGAATGGTAGGAAATGATGTAGGAGGCCGAGGGAGAAGGAGGCACTATCCCTAAAGCATATGGAATTATGGGAGAAATACTGGATTATTATAAAGGTTAATATGGAATAAAACATCATCTAACCTCAGAAGAGAAGGAAATATCAAGAAATCTCATTGGTGATAACTTGAAGAAAGGCAGACAACTCCTTAAGTTATGTTATAACTTAATTGCCGATATAATAGTGGTCAAGGGTATAGCTGTGACGTCTGACAGCGGAAGGAAGGGTAAAGTCACGTGCTAGAGCCGGGCGAGGCAGCCGAACGCAGTGACACTATCAGAACGAAAGAAGTATTCCAGCAGTCAAGCTAAGCGGATCACATCGTGCAATAAGAGAACAGTTTTACAAGGCAGTGCGATGCATAAAGTTACGTGCGGTAGTAGGAGTTCGTTGTTGGAGCGCACGCTATCCACAAGGCAGGTTATACAAGCCGTGAACTTGAGAGAGGAAGCCGATGTTCAGGCACATGTCTTTTCAACATCGCAGTATTAGTTACGTGAAACAGCAATGCTTTTCCAAACTTACAGTTTACCGAAGCAATACGCAGCATTACGATAGGATTGAGAACATTATTTGAGCTACATTCTCAATGCAGAACAGCACAGCGAAGCAGTATAATGAGGCCAATATTCAACCTCGCATTATACACGGACAGTGAGGTGGAACGTGTCGTGCTCTGGCCGACATTTTACAATCAGACGATAGTCAAGCAGCTGAACATTACGTCGACATTTTGTCAAGCTAAAGATGTTTAAACTTGTGTTTAAACAGTCCAATTGTGCAGTCCAATTACAATTATATACTTCTTTTATGGACATTTAAATGGACTTGAACATATTTCAGCGGCATTATGGTATATATTATGATGCATTTTAGACCGAAATATTTAAGGCGACCATGGGGTCAGTCCAACATTACTGCTTTTGGCAAGTGAAAAGTTATAAGCGTATGCACTTTATGAACAGTGGCACGTGCAGCATAATAGTTGCATATCATGAACAGTTATGAAATATCTCAGTTACGAACACAGATACAGGGTGTTTGACAAATCAGTACACTTTTCAAGATAATTTATTTTTCTACCAGTGAAATTCAGCCGCTGTGGAGATTAACATTTTTGTCGTATGCCAACCGAATAGTTTATGGGACAGTGGCGTGACATATTCGAAAAGTATGGGGTACTCTACATTTTTGAACTTTTGTGGAAGAGTTTGGACAATATCCGTGATGGATAATCTTCAGTTCATCATGTCGGGCTAGGCGGATACGGAGACGTGATGGCACCACAGAGCGATGGATTCGGTTCCTGACGAAGAGGATATACAACATCAGATTCACTTGGATGAAGTCAAGCGTTAGTTCAGTGGGTGATACAGCGTTTTCGTCGATCTATCGAGAAATCTGTGACAAACACGTGGATTATTGGCGATCTTTGGATTATATTAACATCTGGAATATGAAGGTATTGTAAGAGATTGGCATTCCTGATATGATTTTTCATGAACACTTGGCATACTTGTACATATTTCTAGTAGGAGTGCTACTATTATTTTTCGACATGGCTTAGATACTTTATTGCTCCAATTGCTAAAATATGGTGTTACCATATGATATGGCAGGCACAGTTATACGACGTTCTCACCATTGGTTGACTTTATTAGACAGAATGTTGGTCTTTATATTTTTCTGTGAGGATAGCATTTCTTGACTATGGATATTTTTAGCGAGTGTTTCCAACTCGTGATCTGCAATTGGATAATTTAAATTATTTCGTCAGTTCATTGCATACTAGCGAGTATGTATAATTCATCAGTAGGGATTTTTGTTGGATTGTTTGGTGATATTAAAATTTTATTCATTCAAGTGAATGCATATCGCTTTTATGTGGCAAATAGAGTCTTGTTGATTCCAATCATGTACACTCACTCATTAGTCTACGAGATGGGGCCTGTTGCATTAAGCAATTGTGTGGTGGCACTCACCTTACCCATCGTTTAGGGCATTATCATGTTAATCTACGAGGCGGGGCCTGTCGCTTTAGGCGATTGTGTGGTGGCACTCACCTTACCTGCCAGTCGAGGGTCTCATTTTATCATCCGAGTGTACTTATGATCGTAAGAGGATTAAACAAGAAACTACCAGTCACACATTAGTCGAATTTTGTTAAATAAATTAAAAATAAATGTCAGCAGGGTTACATTTTGTAATTCTTGTTTTGCCAATCCAATATTTTGTTGCAATACTCTTTTGAGAGTATATTCATTTAACAGCTGATACTTTTGATACTCTTTGTGAGTGATTTGATACCTTTGAGAAGGATTTCAAGTAATTGAATCTTGTAAGATAAATCATTTATGGTTAGAATTTATTTTGAGGCAGCTCAGTGTTAGATATTTTTGATGTGAGGTATTATAACACATTGGTGATTTTCTTTGAAGTAAATCTTGAGAATCTTAAGAGAATTTATGCTCTAATTGAAACCAGATCTTGAATTGGATTACGATTACTAAGGTAATTTTCCTTATTGTTTAAGAGGTTGTCTAGATATGATCAGATTAATTACAGTTCTTGGAGATTGTGTGCGTTAATCATTTGAAGCCAGTTATATATTTTTGTGGATCATGCAACGTGATTATGTGAAGTATTTTTGATAGGTATTTTTGAGGTTGCCAAGTGGAAGTTTGCAATATTGCCAATGATATTTTGAGGCACACATGAGGTTGTTGAACCCAGTCTAGCATATTTTTGAAGATTCATGCTATGCGCTGAATAGTTATGGTGTTATATGGAATAATTATGGTGTTATATGGAATAATTATGGTACTCAAATATGGTATTTGATAAAGTGAGATTAAATGGTGAAGTTTTGGATAGTGAGATCCAACGTGATTTTGTGAAGGCAACATATTATTTTGGCATGATAATTAAATACGAGATATAACTTGGAACTGATAAAACTGTAAGACAACGTTTTATAACCTATATTAAACATTTTTTAAGGAAATTAAATAAATAAATAATTTTGATAATCCAAGATTTTCTGATAATAATAATTTATGAAATAATAATCTGAAGTTTAAGCATATTAATGATCTGACCCGATGAATTAAAATTTGAATAAATTGATGAATTAAAATTTGAATAAATCGATGAATTAAAGAAATTGATGAATTAAAATTTGAATAAATTAACTGAATTAAATAAATTAATAGGTGATTAAACAGCTGATGAATAACTGAATTGAAAGGTGATAATTAATTAAAAGGAACTGATGACTAAATAAATAAATTTAAATACATTTAAATAAGAGATGTGATTTAAATAACTTGATGGATTGCAACTTGAATTAATGAATTTAACAATTTAAATGGATGAATTGAGATAATTTAATCTGAATGAGATAATGAAATGAGAGTGTGTGGATAATTGAATAATATAATGAATTGATGAATATAATATTCATTTAAAAGATTTGATGGTAATAAATTAATTATTCTGACTTGAATATAACGAATGAAGTCCTCCACCTACATCCTCATCCAGTTATTTACACAGGTGACTTCAACAGTCACCATGAGCAATGGAAATATAACTCCAATGATTCTAATGGAGATGCCTTAGTTTCATGGGCAGAAGTACACAATTTTCATCTAATATTTGATGCCAAAGACAGATGCACATTTAAATCAGCTGCCTGGAGGCGAGAGTCCAATCCGGACCTGTGTTTTGTGTCTTCAAACGAGAACCTCAAACCACTAGCAACCACACGCAGAGTTCTACCAGATTTCCCACATAGTCAGCACCGCCCAGTTATTCAAGAAGTAGGCATACAAATCCCCCTGGTGAATTCCATTCCTCGTCCACGCTGTAACTTTCAGAAAGCTAACTGGTCTGAGTTCTCCATAAATCTTGATAACGTCTTAGGGTGGATTCCTCCTTTAAGTAACAACTATGGAAGATTTGTTGGAGCGGTATTAAGCATAGCAAATAGTTTATTCCCAGAGGATAACGGAAGGAATATATTCCTGGCTGGTCTGAAGTCAGTGAGAAACTGTACGAGGACTTCCTTTCTACTGGAGAACAAGAAATAGCAGATGACCTGCTGCATAGCCTTGATGCCACGCGTCGACAGAAATGGCTGGACACTGTCGAAAATCTAGATTTCAAACACTCAAGCAGGAAAGCCTGGTCCCTCTTACGTAATTTGGGAGGTGGAAATCGAACAACACCAAATAACAACTTAATAAAACCAAACAAAGTTGCTGCTCACATTGTCTCAATATCTAAGCCATCTATCTCCCGGCCTCATGCCATTCAAGTAAAACGAGAACTGCGAACCATGTTATCAGAATGCCCAGATAATAGCTCTTATTCTATACCTTTCAGCCCTGAAGAGATATCGTCAGCTCTAAAAGACATTAAATCAGGTAAAGCCCCAGGTCTTGATGGCATACACCCAGAATTCCTTCTGCACTGTGGTGAGTATGCTAAAAGATGGCTAGCCCAGTTTTTCACCAATATTTTACAAACAGGGTCCATTCCTCGACTAATGAAACAGACGAAGATCATTGGTATCTTGAAACCAGGTAAACCCAATAACGAAGCCCAAAGTTATCGTCCTATTTCTCTTCTGAGCATGATGTACAAACTACTTGAGAGGCTGCTGTATAACAGAATACATAATGAATTACATGAAAAGATTCCTGTTGAACAGGCTGGATTTCGTCCAAACCGAAGCTCTGTGGATCAAGTTCTTTCATTTACATCTTATATAGAGGCAGGATTCCAGAAGCAGCAAAAGACCTCTGCTGTATTTATTGATTTATCCTCCGCCTATGATACTGTGTGGAGACAGGGCATTGTTAATAAGTTTCTCCGTGTCATACCCTGCAGAAGAACAGCAAGACTCCTGAACAACATGCTGACTGATAGACCTTTCCAGGTAACCATAGGGAATGCCGTTAGTGACCAGAAGACTCTTAACAACGGACTACCCCAAGGCTCAGTCCTAGCTCCGCTATTATTCAGTTTCTATATAGCAGATATGCCAGACACCCAGTCCAGGAAGTTCGGCTATGCTGATGATTGGGTGTTAGCAACTCAACACAAACAAATCGAGGCCACTGAAGAAATATTAACGAAGGACTTATGTGCAATGTTTCAATACTTCCGTAAATGGGGACTTCAACCGAACCCTAATAAAACTGAATCCACGTGCTTTCATCTGAGCAACATCCTAGCCAACCATGAACTGAATATATATTTTGATGGAAAACGTGTGATTCATAACAAATACCCAAAGTACCTTGGAGTGACACTTGACAGAACACTGTCATTTAAACAACAGCTAACAAACATTGCAGCCAAATTGAGGTCAAGAAATAACATCCTACAAAAACTGTGTGGTACAACATGGGGTTCCACTGCGTCTACCCTCCGATCAACTGCCCTAGGGCTTGTATACTCAGCAGCAGAATATTGCAGCCCTGTTTGGCTAAACAGTAGTCACACGAAGCTATTAGATGTTCAACTAAAACAAACTATGCGGATAATTACTGATACAATCAAGTCCACACCAGTTTTCTGGCTACCTGTCCTGAGCCGTATTCCATCTCCTACGCTGAGAAGAAAGAATATCCTCCTGAGAGAATTTAACAAAATCTGCAACAACCAACAGCTGCCAATCCATGAGGACATACCTGCAATCCAAATCAATAGACTCCGCTCCAGACACCCTGCAATCAGAACAGCCAACAACCTGGCAGACCATAACTTCAATCTTCATGAAGCCTGGGCAGAAAATTGGTACACAAACACTCCACCAGAGCTACATGGTTTTCTCCATAGTAACAACAATCCATGGGAACTTGATCTGCCCCGTAGGACATGGTGTACACTGAACAGGATACGCACCAACCATCGGAGATGTGGTGATCTACTATACAAATGGGGAAAGATCACCTCTCCAGAGTGCACGTGTGGCTTCCAGTGTCAGACCATCAAGCATATAGTTGAAGAGTGCCCTCAGAATTTATATCCTGGAAACCACTTTGACTTTTTGTTTTCTACAGCAAATGTGTTAAACTATGTAAATAATATGTCTGTAAATGTGTAAATTATGGTTATATTTTCTCTGTGTTCCAAAAAGTGATGTGTAATTGCCATACGATTAATAATAATAATAACGAATATTGAGATGAGAACTAATGTGAGAGATATTTAATTTTGATATGATAATGATGATGATAACCAATGAATAGTGAAGTTTTCTTTGGTTCACAACCCAGCAATAATCAGTGACAGTGTAAATATGGTGTATAAATTAATTGTTAAATTTTTAGGATTTCCAGCATTTGATTAGTGCCATTTAAGCCATGGAAATAAGTTAATATTAGAATATATGTGTTTTTAGGATATTTTGTTCGACAGATTCATATTTCTTGACATCCACATTCCTGATGTTAATTTAAAGAAAGGTTAGGTCTCAGGGATCACGAAATGTCAGTGACGCAAAGACATAGTGCTACGGTGGCCCTGAGAACCCAAGCGAACTTTAGTAAATTTTTATATTTTATGTGGATGAAAAATACTTTGAGATAGCACAGAGATGGTTCGATTTTGAGGACACTGACAACCTAACGTTTGCATTCGACCATACTCTTGGGTAGGGTTTGTGTTTATTTTTGCTGTCTGACTATTTAAGTTTAAATAAATTTGGTTTTATCTTAGTTGTGATCTGATGATGGTGTTGTTTTCCCAATCCTTTCCTTTGTCTTAATTAAGGCTTAACCAGAAAGGATGTGGTTTGCTAGGGGTTCAGTTGATGCCGCCCATTTCTATTTGTTATTTTGATTAAATTTAAGCCCGTAACGACCCTGGAGATACTTTATCTCGTGTTACCCTCTGCTTTTGTGATATTTCAATTGAATTTCCGACACATTCCTTATTTGACTTCATGTTCATTTAACTCCACTCTGGCCTGGGAAGCCAGGTATGCGATGTAATGGCAGATGGGTCATCGCATCCCTCGGATGAACGGGTGCAATACATACAGACTTTAATAATTATTGTTATTGGTTTTACGTCCCTTTTAACTACACTGGCTTTTAGAGACGCCGGGATGCCGGAATTTTGCCCCGAAGGGGATCTTTAACGTCCCAGTAAATCTACTGACACGGCTCCCTCGCATTTGCGCACCCTCAAATGCCAGCTGACTGCACCAGGTTTTGAACCTGCAACCTTGGGCTCAGCAAGCGAGAACGTTACCCCTGAGCCACGCAGCCAGACACATACAGACTTTCACTTTTATATATAAGATGATGAGAACTTGATCCTTGGGACAGGGGCGTCTCATAGCCAGGGAGCCCTATTAATTTGCACTCCAATCGTCTTCTTCGGTATGTGTTCGGAGGAAGAGGTCATCCGGGAGGCCATACACGGTTGGTGGTGACCAGATGACTTCCTAAAACGGGCACATTAGGTTATGATATATTTGTTACAGTTTCAATCTCGGTACCACAGCGTCGGCAATGGTTATATACTGTGCCTGTACGGAGGGCGGGTTACCAGCTAGTCTCTTACAACATTGTAAACATGTTAGGTTATGATATATTTATTACAGTTTTAATCTCGGTACTACAGTGGAGACAATGGTTATATACTGTGCCCGTACGGAAGACGGGTTACCAGCTAATCTCATATAACATTGTATACGTGTTAGGTTATGATACATTTATTACACTTTCAATCTCGGTACCACAGCGGCGACAATGGTTATATACTCTGCCCGTACCCAGGGCAGATTACCATCTAGTTTCATATAACATTGTATACGTGTTAGGTTCTTCTTCTTCTTCTTCGCGAATGGGTCACTTAGGACCACGCGGAATCAACATTTTCTGAGCTTTCCTCCTTGCCAAATAGTTCTTCATTTTCACTGATTGCTGTAATTTCTGTTCCTCCGACCAGGTACGTCGCTGTGGTTTCTTCTCATCTTCCTCAAATCCCCTTGTGTGAACAATTTTCCGGATCATATGTTAGGTTATGATATATTTATAACAATTTTATTTTCAGAACATTAAACTCCAAATTAATGAATTCTAAAATTCCTTAATACATCTACACTAGCGTACATGATCAAACCCTTTCTATCTGTTTAACCAGGGATACCACACACAAATCATTATGTCTGCAACTGAGTCATATTGAAAGCAACAGGGTGGAAGCTCACGTTGAGTCTCTCATACATTTGGTTTTGATTATAATCTAAATACTTGTTCTTGGTCTAGAAATTCAGACCAGCAGATGCTTACCCGGAATTTTCGTTTGGACCAGCGATGAGTGTATTCCGACAGACAACAAGTGAAAGGTCACGACCAGTAAAGCTCCCTTCATGTTGAACCTGAAACAGAAACTGTAATTCACCGAAATAGATTTTGAATTATTGGCCTGGATATCGTTTCTTGATATCTTTTGATCATTCACCAACATGAGTTGCTAGCATTTTCAAGAGTTGTTCTGATAGATTGAAGAAAGCGCGGTCTGTGGTTTACATAGGCTATTGGAGTGTTCAAGGAATTCCATAAATCTTGAGCGATCTGTGTTATTTTCTGGTTGACAATTCCATTGTTTTCGTTCCCGTGGGACAATGTTATTGATATCCTTTTAACTCATTTAATCTCTCGCAGTAGAGCGGTTACTTGGTGAAATGAGATGTTTGATACTTATCCCAGGGGAGGACGGAGCTAAAACTACAAGAGTATGGATGAGAGTGCGCAGTGTATATGATAGGCTGACTGCGGTAGGAACTCCAGAGAGAGCACAAGGCCTCTAGGGTAATTGTAGTAAGTACAGGGGGCACAGGTTTGAATCCTGGTGCTGGCTGTGTGTGTTTTTCTCCAGGGTTTATCCCACACTCTCTCCAAGAAAATGCCTGGATAGTGCCTTACTTCCAATTCCCTGGACGCCTATCCGATCACTTTTCCCAAATTCAATTACACACACCACTACAGTCATCACAGGAATACAGGTTGTCAGTCAAGTTCAACACCCGCCCATCTAAACGAGGTTGATGACCAAATTGTCTCGAGCCCCTCCAATGAAATAACAACAACAGGAATGAAATTCCTGAACATCAAAAAAATGTCAATAAAAATATTCTAATTTTTGGAAAATCTGTGTTAATGTGAGACGAGAACATGGAGGAACATCCCTTAAACAATATTGGGTGGGCAACTTGAATGACCCCACGCTCTGCTATCACGTACAGGGTATAACATAAGATAACGTTGCCACATGGGAACGAAAATAATAGAACTGTCAACCAGAAACCGTTCAAGTTTCAAGCACTCCAATAAACCACAGCTATCACAGGAAATCTTTGAAATTGCCAACAGCCCTTGTTGATGAAACGTCAGAAGATATTAAGAAATACTACACACGTCCCGAAAAGCCGTTTTGATGAAAAGTTAAGCGTCCGTGATACAGGAACACGAATACTAGACATAACAGTATTTTAGGTGTTTTACTGTGTCAAATCAAAACGAAACTAAATATAATGTCTACCTCGCATCGTAGCCATACGCGTTAGTCACGAATGCAGCGGGAGTCTAGTAATATGGTTTGAATCCAGATCATACTAACTGTCGTTTGTGTGAGGGCCTAATGTGCAACTTTCCCCTAAGTGGGCACGCAACCAACATCTCATTGCTGCATTTGCCAGGCGAGAACAAGGAGCGCATATAGTAAGAACCTTATTACACGAGGCAGCCAGCTCTCGAGCAACTGGTGACGCAGCCAGACATTCAGCGCCATGTAGCTCAGAGTCTGTTCGACCAGTGGCGAAGAGAAAATTTGTACATGAGATAAGCTAAGTTGATTAGTTAGATGAGTGTGTAATAAGGCCCTTAGTGGGAATATGTCGTCCTCTGAACGTCAAGGATATGAACTGTAGGGGTAGACCATGGAAATATTAAGTTACAACTATGCCTCGGATGTATGGTGTGGTAGCCATGTAGAGAAGGAACGATTACCTCAGGACAAGGAGCCATAATTACATCGTAAAATAGGGTCCGTGATAATGTTTAAAGAGATCGGCAGATTACAAGATACCGCGATATCCTCCGATTAATACACTCTGCCTCTTCCATCCTCTCTATACCGTCCATAGTTAACATTTAGTAAGTAAAGCAATAAATGGGAGATTCTTATTGTTTAATAATTTAAATCTTTAAAACATATCGTACAGCAAATTCAGTGGCTGGTCTGTGTATTTAATAGTTGGATTCAGAACACATGCCAAATAAATTTGATACAGTAAGTGCTGGGCTTATGAGAACAAAAAATGATAAACCACTATCAGAGTAAGACAAAATCAATATTGAATATTGAAAATATATATTTAATACATCACTTACCTTGATTCCCTAGAAATGGTGAAGGCAGAAATGTAATACCTAAAAGAAGTTGGCTTGGAATAAGTAGAGTACCTGAGGGAAGAATGTTCTCTCTGCACCGTTCCTTGCTTTTATCGGAGAGTTCATGATGACATTTTGTGATAATATTTGCATCTAATCTAACTATGAGTGGGGCTTGAGATTTGATCTGGAGTTGAGAAAGAACATGTTTTTCTCAAAACACTTATAGGCCTTTTATCTACTGCAACTTGAGATTAATAACAACTTATTCTGAATGTCGTAATGACTTGCATCACGCGGCTACGTGAACCTTGTTCCAGTCATCATACAATAATTATACATTTCAAGGCACAGCCAGATATTTAATAAAAATATCAATCTAGAAGTTGAGTTGAGAAAGAACCTGTCATTCTCCTAATTGATTATATCTGTTTGATACTTAATCTACTGCAACTTGAAACTAAATAATTTACTCACTTAGTATAAGGACTTTCCTCACGAGGCTACGTGAACCTTATTCTAGCTGTCAGACAAGAATTACATTGTACGGCAGAGCCAGAAATAGGACTTGGATCCCTGAGTACCAATAATGTTAGTCACTATGCCAAGACGTGGAACATCCACGTGTGTACTTGCCCAGTACGTGGGGGAACATCCAGTAACTACAACTGTGTGATGCAAATGTATAGGTTAGATTTGATTAACGCTCTAAGTTCCAACGTTTGTCGCTAGGGGTGCTGGTATCTAGTAGTCAAGTTCACTGCTAGGTGTCGTTTACGGTAGCATTTGGTAGCAAAAGTAGGAACTACATCCCAGAGCCAGATTAAGCCAGTGCGGGGCCTGTAGCAAATATTACCAGGAGGCCCTAGTTTTTGCATGATAATAAAATAGAACACAATTTTTATTAAAAAAATATTCTCTATTTAATGTGAGCAAATGTTGAGATAAAACTAGACAAATCAATTTCTCCTAGTAAATTACATTCATTCATTCATTCATTCATTCATTCATTCATTCATTCATTTATTCATTCAATCATTTATTTATTTATTTGCAATTGGGGTGTGTCCCCCGGTGGCAAATTTGATATACATAACAAATAAATAATTATACATAACAATTCAATAACAATTAAATTGTTTTTTTTTAAACAGATAGTAGGTCTTTCCTCAAACTCACTTATAGACTACGTTTGGGGAAAGGCTCTAAGTCTGCGGCAGGTAGAGGGTTCCAGTTAACAATGGCACGGTGAAATAACATTTACCGTAATTTTGCGATGTCGTCAGCCCTTAACTTTCAAAGGATGATCTCTCCTAGGCATTTAAGTCGGCTTTCCCATACGTTTGTTGGTTGATTTGTATGCGTATTGTACATAGTACAGAGTCTAGATTTCATCCTCCTAGCCTCCGGGTCACACTGTTCCTGGGATTTAAAGTCACTGAGCACAAATCTTGCAGCGTATCTATGTACCATACCATTTCCTACGCATTAATGAACCCTAGTTGATATGGATCCCAAACCGCCGAGACGTATTACAAGTGAAAAATATCCCAATTCCTTAGTAGAGGTACTTCCTTATCATACCCTCATTACAAAGTGCAGAGATTTGTAAGCTTTAGAAACTACACATCCTACATGACTTCTCCGTTTCATATCATTCCCTATGTAAACGCACAAAAATTTGCAAGAATCTTCTTCTACTAGTATTTCCTAGCCAATGTTATATTGAAAATCTTGCCCATGCCATTTCCCTATTTTTATGGGTGAATAGAAGTGAGGTGCTCAGTGAACGAATTGCTCCGAGCGTTGTGGACTTTTTCGCTGGTGTGAACTGTGTTTTACCGACAGCAGTAGCTACGCTCGCTAACGTGTAGTGCTAGGGCATGGGGCCAAGCTCTCTGTGGGTTCGAGCCCCACCGTCGGCAGTCCTTGAAATGGTTTTCCGTGGTTTCCCATTTTCAACTCCAGGCAAATGCTGGGACGGTACCTTCTGATAGACCACGGCCGCTTCCTTCTACATCCTTTCCCAGTTTAATTCATCTTCATTCATTTCATCTGTCATTAACACCTCTCATGAGGAAGGGCATCCAGCCGTAAAACCATCCGCTACATAGAATTTCTTCGCGTCTCATCCCTGACCACATTGGAAATGGGAATAATAAAGGGTTTTATTTTGAGGACATGCTTGATATTCTGCAATCAGAGGTCCATACTGTATGGTGTGAGTACCAGGAGCGTGTTGCCACATGTGGTGTCGCATTCTCATGAAGCTGCTGGCAAGACAGCGATTCACGTGCAACAATGACGCCAAGACAGCAGTCTGACGATGGTCAGCGGGCAGAATTCTCTCAAATTTAGTGCTGCGATGGGACAAATGTGTGAACAAATGTGGAAATTTTGTGGGGAAATAGTGAAAGGTTCGTACAACAGTACGTGTATTTGTAAATAACTGTATGTATAGGATCAAAGACTGTTCCGTCCGACCTCGTATATGCGGTATAGTACTACTAGTTTCGATTAACTTGCAACCATTCTCAGCTAAAATCAAATTGTAATAACAATAAACTAAACTAATCACAAAATCAAAACATTAACAGTCTAGAAATATACATTAAGGATTAAACTAAAATAATCAGTATTAAAAGTTTTAGATTCCGTTGATCAACCTTCCAAATGTAAACTTCTCTCTGCTTAAAATAATGTTAGCATCAGAAACACTATTTGAAGAATGGTTATAATCATGGTAAAAATATTGTAAGCCTCCTTTGGAGGATAGACCAAAATTGAAAATGGAAAACAGTAGTAAAAGTCCCCAGTGTATTTAAATTTGCACATACATATGATTTGTGTATTCAAATGGGCTTGGAAATAATATTCACCCTTTAAAATGTAAATGTTGTACAGCAATATGCATTGGCAAGCTGTAAAATTACTGTATTAATACACGTTGCTTCGTTTCTGTACCTACAATCGCTAATGTATGATAAAAAGTTGAAAAGTATTGATGTAGCATGGATATGCTTAAGAAGTTTCATATACGCACATATACGCCATCCATATTGTCCGGTGTTTCAGTTATCCGAGGTGCCATCGGTCAACAGTAGGAAATAAAGGGCGATCCTGGCGCAGGGGCTAATGCGCAAGATGGCCGCCGCGCGCAACCAGCCCTATGTTATTCTTATGGAGGGGTCAGTCAGAGCTAGCGCAGTGGCTAATGGGCAAAATGGCCACCACGCTGTCACAGGGGGAGGTCGGCCGAGAAGTTACTAAATGGAATATTTATTATTATTATTATTATTAATAATAATTTTATTAGGTATTTTTCTTTCTTTTCTCGTGTGGTCTCCTGAGAGGCCGAGTGCAGGTCATTCTATTCGACGCCCGTGGGCGACCTGCGCGTCGGGATGAGGGATAGAATGGATGAAGATGAATGAAAGAGGGCAAGGATGTGGAAGGAAGCGGCCGTGGCCTATCAGAAGGTACCGTCGCAGCATTTGCCTGGTGTTGAAAATGGGAAACCACGGAAAACTATTTCAAGGACGGCCGACGGTGGGGCTCGAACCCACGCGTCTACCGAGTCAGCAGAGAGCTTGGCCCCATGACCTAATGCTGCGCTTTAGCCAGCGTAGCCACTGTTGTCGGTATTAGGTAATTATTGATTGATAGCTTGCCACGGTGGGTGAGTGGTTATCGTGTCGCACTACCAACCCCAAGCTTGCAGGTTCGCTCTTGGTCGTGGTAAGTGATTTTTGAAAGGCGGCAAAAATTAAGACACGGATGTCATACGATGTTGGCATGTAAAAGAACCCAGGGAGAGGTCGGTTATGTAGTTGCTAAATGGAATATTTATTATTATTATTATTACTACTATTATTTATTATTATTAGGTAATTATTGATTGATCATGTACAATCAAGACCAGCCTTATATTGCCCCACTTTATGGTGTAGTGGCTAGCATTTTTAGCTGTTACTGTGGAGGCTCGGGTTCGAGTCCTGGCTCTGTCAAGAAATATAATTCTAGGCTGAGGGTTGGAATGGGGTACATTCAACCTTGTGAGGCAAAACTGACAGGAGCTGGCTTTTGATTCATACCGCAGCCATTCAGCCTAACCGAACTTCACCTAACCTAACCTAACCTAACTTAACCTAACCTAACCTAACCTAACCTTACCTAACCTAACCAAATCCCACCTTACCTAAACTAACCTAACCTAACCTAACTTCAAAGTCAGAATGTACAATACATTTATTGTTTTTTATACCCTCATAAATTAGAGATAGAGAATGTCCACCACGATTTAGATCCTCGAGCACACTTTCTGACATATCATTAAAACGTGTAGAAATGAATGACTCAAAATTTTCACTAACACATAGTACACGTTCACCATACATTGTGTCCACTCTTTGAATGTTAATGATACGGAAAAGAGTATGCATTGGTAATTCAGTGAGCTTTTTTACTCTCTAATCAACAGTTCTGCCCCCATAGCATTGAGAATATTTATTGTAGTAGCCTATAAATAAAACAAAAAAAAATCATATCTATTACAGTTTAGCTATAAGTGCCAGAACCACTATAACATTTTATTCTAATAAGGAGATTTCCATAATGATAAGAAAAAAAGCTTACCATAATGATGAATTGTGTAAGTAAACGTCTTTTGCTGCTTGATGGCACTACTAAACTAATACTCATACAACTGACAATGAGTTCATGTTTCGCTGACGTAATCGTATGTTCCCACGCACTTCCTGTGTGTTGCACGCGCTGTAGTGGCTAAATTTGAAACTAGATGAGATGATTTGCTGATGTAATCGTATGTTCCATGCACGCACACACCGGTCCCTGTGGACGGGTCCTAATAAGGAGATTTCCATAATGATAAGAAAAAATGCTTACCATAATGATGGATTGTGTGTAAGTAAACGCCTTTTGCTGCATGATGCCACTAATAAACTGATACTCATACAACGGACAAGTGAGTTCATGTTTCGCTGACGTAATCGTATGTTCCCACGCACTCCCTGTGTGTTGCAAGCGCTGTAGTGGCTAAATTTGAAACTAGATGAGATGATTTGCTGACGTAATCGTATGTTCCCCCGCACACACACGCAGGCCCCTGCGGACGGGTCCTTGTGGTCGAGTCCCTGTGGACGGGTTCCTGTTGACAGGTCATTGTTGACGGGTCATGGTTGACGGGTCCTTGCTGATGGGTCCTTGTTGACGAGCCCCTAGGGACGGGTCCTTGTTGACGGGTCCTTTTTGACTAATCCCTTTAGACCGGTTCCTTTGAACTGGTTCCTACGGACTAGCCAATGAATTTATTTAATTTATGTCAAAGGGGCTAACTACATTTTGCGTGTAAAGCAGTGTGTTGAACTGACGTTGTTCACCAGTCCCCCACTACTATATTGTGATAACGATAAGAAAGGAAAGTGACGAAACACATGTGAACACGTGTGAGATGACTTTACTACCGTCCTTCTTGTGAAACAAGTCACATTCTGTTTTGGTTCATACGTGAGAAAATGCAAGTCCATGTGTAATATGACCTAACACACAGGTGTTCACCTGTGCACGTGCTCGATAAGAGCTAACAAGTTACATTCTGTTTAGTTCGTACGTAACGTTAGGGCTAATGCACACACCCTAGTACACGAGGCGTATGCCATTTGAGGGCAGGTCAAGGGATCTAACTTGGTGGATGGAACGTTAGGGATAATGCACACACCCTAGTACTCGAGGCACATGTCATTTGAGGGCAGGTCAAGGAATCTAACTTGGTGGATGGATGTGTTCTAACGAGTCATTTGTAGTTCAAAGAGAATAATACATGTTCTTAAGATGTTAAAACTGTGGAGATGGTACGTGCAGTAAGACGTCTTGTTATTTCCTGTGTCATATTACAGACATGGCAGAGAGCGCATAGATCTGTTGCTATGACTAACGCTGCAGTAATTTGAAACCCCAGGTGTTGATTAAGACAATGGGTGATGATCATGCAAAGTCAGCAGTAATTGGATACCACACAGGTGTTCCTAGTGTACTTTGGATTCTCAGCTGTACTGGGAAAGGAATTGCAATGATCTGCAAAAAACTGCTGCCACGAGCGATAAGAGTTTATATACGAGAGGTGTCATATATTTCCCTACTGTATGTCATTATTACTCGCTACGAGTGAACAGTTATTGCTCAAGAGTTGCAAAAAATATTTTTGGTGGAAAGTCTTTGAATTATTTTGCAACGTAAGTACTTATTATTAATGGATTGTAGACTTGTATTACTAATTGATGTTGAAGTTATTGATTGGAATTTAATTATTGATTGATTGATTTATTTATTGATTTATTTATTTATTTGTTTACAGAAAATTAGGTACCTCTAAGGTTAGAAGATTCCTATACCTAGTTCATTCAGTGACAGCATTTGATAAATTATTAAAGGTAAGTACTCCTCTAATAACTTTTAAACAGCTAGAGCGATATTTTCCAATGTTCACTACTAGATGTCAGTGAAAATGGTATATTTGGTAGGAATTACTTAACCATGTTGTGTAAAGCTAAATTTGTAGGTTAGATTTTGATTACCGCTCTATTAAGTCCGAATGTTCGTTGCTAGGAGTCAGTGACATAGGGAATATTTAAAAGACTTAACCTCAATTCACTTAACATAACCTAACTTTACCTTGTCACGTGATATGTTTTACAGGTTTAGACTTGCTTTAAGACTGGCTATGACGTCACACTTAACTCACTTAACAGGAGGCCGCTGGTTTCTAATATTTAAAAAACAAGACATCAAGTAAAATGTGTGTTTAACGCTCTATTAATTTGAACGTTCGCCGATTGATCTGTGACAGTGGTATATTTGATAGCCAAAGTTGGAACTACTTGACAATGGTGTGTGAAGCTACATTTGCAGGTTAGGTTTGCTTACCGCTCTATATAGTCCAAGCGTTTGCTGCTAGGTGTCGGTGACAATGGTATCTACTAACTATAGTTGGAACTACTTGACAATGGTGTGAAGCTAAATTTGTAGGTTAGATTTGACTAACGCTTTATCAAGTTCCATTGTTCACTGCAAGGTGTCAGTGACAGTGATATATGTTGGTAGTCAAAAGTTGGAACAACTTAAAATTAGACTTAGTATGAGTTCACAAACGATTAAATTAAATACCCTGCTATAACCATTGACTCTAATTTTCATATTATAATTAAACTATTTATATTTTTACTTTGTTTTATATTTTATTAACATTGATGATTTCTTTCTTTTATAGGTACGATAATTTGAAAAGTGACCAGTATGTTCAAGTGTGGTGAATGTAATGAACAGTTTTCAAGAACTGACTACCTTTAACGGCACGCAAATATAAGTATAACCTTAAAATGTTTGCGTGCTTTAACACAAATTACAAAAACTTAAAATGAAAAAATCATGTTCGCAAATTTGAACTTTTGACATACCGTATACAAAATAAAAAATAAAATGTGTAAACAACAAATTGGAAAATCCATGCTTCCGTATCATGACATTCCAAAAACTTCAAACTGACATTTTAAAAAAATGCAAAGGAAAAATTGGCAATTTGTAATGTGTGAAATGTAAAAATGAACAAATGGCTATCATTATTTTAAAGAAAGTGGTTTTAGTCAATGTATACTGGAAAAAGTTTTGTAAACACTCAAGTCCACAAGACTAATTACATTGGTAACTGCTAGGTTGGCCGAGTGGTTAAGGTGTTTGACTAAAGATCAAATTTCCTGTACTAGGAAGCAAGGGTTCGAAACCCTTATCTGACATAACTATTGCCTTAACATGACTTGGCCACACTATATCATTATGATACTTGGTTCACAAACCATAAATGGAGTGCATTGTTTAAGACCACTCTCTTTCCGAACATAGTCAGAGACTGTTAATGGTTAACAATTGCATTAATAGTTGGACATGGGGATAGCAATTAAGAAAAACATACAATACTCTTACACTATTTCATTTATTTAATGTAAGTGCTTGTACAATAGTTATATAGAAAATACAACTTTCTTTTTGTCTATTACTATCTAGTCCTTTTCGAACCACTTGCATATCAAGGGCAGATGACTTTGTAGTTCAGCCCTTTAAAACAACAACAACAACACTACCTCTTGCATAGTCTGTGATGTTGATGACTTGAGATGTGGAAGATGGATTAAACATAACTTTTACAACAGGGGTTAAATGTTGTTCAATAAACAATGCACTATTTTGAGTAGCAACATTTTTCTCTTGTACTAACTTTTTAGCATTCTGATGATTTTTTGTCAACACCATCAGTGTTTTGTCTGGAGCACTACATTGATGATCACTCACACTTAAAACCACACCATTTCTACTTTTCATATTGCCTCGACATCTTGTTGACCTCTGTTTTGAGCATTGCCAGAATATTATTCCTTTTACATTTTGTCGTCTATAGTTATAGGAGTAGCCTTTATAGAGTACACGTTGTTTACCTCGGTTAGTTGTAGTAAGTTCCATAGTAGCAACTAACCTGTTAATATGATTTGCACACTACAAAGGTTATATCTGTTCTGGCAATAGAATTATTTAGCGTTGGCTTTTATATTTAATATGTACAGTTTAAAGTGATAGAAAAATGGTAGAAATGTGGTAGCAAAGAGGTAGACAAGTGGTAGACAATTGGTAACAAAGTGGTAGAAAAGTGGTAGCAAAGTGGTAGCAAAGTGGTAGAAAAGTGGTAGAAAAGTAGTAGCAAAGTGGTAGAAAAGTGGTAGCAAACTAGAAAAGTGGTAGCAAAGTGGTAGAAAATATTACATGTATTTTTAAGAAATAGTTTAAGCGGTTACATGGATTCATTACACAATAATTTTAGCATGACGAAGCTGATTTTCTATATCCAATAGTTCTTCCTCATATTTAGTATGACCAGTTTACACATTTATCAATTTCACAATTTTCCATTATAGTTCTTAAAACGTCAGCTTAAAGGTTTTCAATTTCATGATATAGAAACATGGATTTTCCAATTTGTTGTTTTCACATTTGTCAATTTACCAAATTCCCATCTACTGTTTTTAAAATTTCAGTTTAATGTTTTTTTTCTATTTGTCAATATGGAAACATGGATTTTTCCAATTTGAGTTTTGCATGTTCATTTTGCATTGGGAGTGGAGAGAGGTGGGTAGTAATTAAAAATTGTGCAAGCAGTGTACATTGTTGACGAGTCCTTCTCATACAACAGACAAGTGAGTTCATGTTTCGCATGCATTACATAAAATGTAATACCTTGCAAGTGTTTAACATTTTACAAATTAGCTTATGTATTAGTTTATGTGTGGGGTTTTATGTTGGCATTTTGTGTTGGCTTATTCTGTATATCGGCTTTTATGTTGGCTTTTGTGTTGGCTTTTAGGTTGGCGTTTTTTGTGTTGGCTTTAGTGTTGGTTTATATTTTGGCTTTTGTGTTGGCTTATTTGACAAGTTATTTTGTCAATGCATTTAGTGGATTTTTCTCTTGGTCTTGGAAAATATATCACTCTATTTTATCACAACATAATGCTTACTGCCATGTTTGTAAGCAACAACAACAACACACTAAACTTTCAAAAAAAATTAAGTACTCTAAGGTACTCTCAATTCGTACTCTTACCTCTATCCCATGCCTAGTCAAGAACATTATTTTTTTCCAAGAAAAGGTGAATGGGGAATTAGACTATATGTTTAAACTAAAAAAAAACATATAAAGTCATATGTTAACTTCTTAGTCGAAAAATATTATATATTTTTAAAATTTTTCTAAAAAATATTTGGAAAGTAGGCTATATTTTGAAAACTAATCATCCTATAAAGTCATATATAGACTCAAACCAATGGCTTTTATATCCTTAATCGTTAGAACAAAATATGAAAATTTTGACATTTTTTCCAAAAATGTGCATTTTTAAAAATGGACTATATTTTGGAAACTAAGAATTTAAAAAAAAGTGTGTTTGACATAAATGACAGGTATTTACCCCCTCTACCCTCAAACCAAATCCCAGATCTCTGGGACAAAATCCAAAAATGTTTAATTGTGAAAGTATGCGATATTTTGAAACCGTGTCATTATAAGAAGTCATATATAGACTCAAACAAATGTTCCTTAAGTTATTTAACGTTAAAATAAAACTTGACATTTTTTTTCATATTTCCGAAAAAAGTCCAATTTTCAAAATTGTCTCTATTTTGGAAACTAAGAATTTTACAAAAATGTTTGTTTAACGTAAATGAAAGGTCTTTACCCCCTCTACCCCAATAATAAATTTCAGGACCCTAGGACAATAACTGTGCAGTAGTATGTTTGTACGGGTTCACGGCCCGCCTCCACCTCCCCACCTCACAAGATGGCGGCCATAGCTTAACTTAACCTAGCCTAACCTAACCTAACATGATGGCGGCCGTGCTTAACTTAACCTAGCCTAACCTAACAAGATGGCGGCCGTAGCTTTACTTAACCTAACTTAACCTAACCTAACTTAACCTAAACCTACGAGGCGCGATTAAAAAATTTTCAAGATGTTGGTCATAGCTTAACTGAACCTAGCCTAACCTAATCTAACCTAAACCTACGAGGTGTGATCATAAAGTTCCAAGATGGCGTCAGTAGGTTAACTTAACCTAGACGAACCCTACGAGGTGTGATCAAAAAGTTCCAAAATGGCTGCCGTAGCTTAACTTAACCTTTGATTGATCCCTGTTGATTGACCCCTTTTGATTGATCTCTGTTGATGTATCCCTTCGGACTGGTCCCTGTTGACTAGCCCCTTTGGACGGGTCCTTTTAGAAGGGAGTCTTTTTTTTTTTTTTTTGCGGGTCCCGGAGGACGGGTCCTTGTCGACGGGTCTCTGTGGGCGGGTCCTTTGGACTGATGCCCTATACTGGCCCATGCATTTTATCCAAATTATGTCAAAGGGACCCGCCCACAGGGACCCGTCAACAAGGACCCGTCCTCCGGGACCCGTAAAAAAAATTACTCCCTTCAAAAAGGACCCGTCCAAAGGAGCTAGTCAACAGGGACCAGTCCAAAGGGATACATCGAGATCAATCAAAAGGGGTCAATCAACAGGGATCAATGAAAGGTTAAGTTAAGCTACGGCAGCCATTTTGGAACTTATTGATCACAACTCGTAGGGTTAGACTAGGTTAAGTTAACCTACTGACGCCATCTTGGATCTTTATGATCACACCTCGTAGGTTTAGGTTAGGTTAGGTTAGGCTAGGTTCAGTTAAGCTATGACCACCATCTTGAAAATTTGTAATCGCACCTCGTAGGTTTAGGTTAAGTTAGGTTAGGTTAAGTAAAGCTACGGCCGCCATTATGTTAGGTTAGGCTAGGTTAAGTTAAGCACGGACGCCATCTTGTTAGGTAAGGCTAGGTTAAGTTCAGCTACGGCCGCCATCTTGTGAGGTGGGGAGATGGAGGCGGGCCGTGAACCCGTACAAACATACTACTGCACAGTTTATGTCCTAGGGTCACGAAATTTATTTTTGGGGTAGAGGGGGTAAAGACCTTTCATTTACGTTAAACAAACATTTTTGTAAAATTCTTAGTTTCCAAAATATAGACAATTTTTAAAATTGGACTTTTTTCGGAAAAATGAAAAAAGTTAAGTTTTGTTTTAACGTTAAATAACTTAAAGAACATTTGTTTGAGTCTATATATGACTTCTTAGAATGACACGTTTCCAAAATATCGCCTACTTTCACAATTAAACATTTTTGGATTTTGTCCCAGGGATCTGGGACTTGGTTTGTTGGTAGAGGGGGTAAATACCTGTCATTTACGTCAAACACGCTTTTTTCTAAATTCCTAGTTTCCAAAATATAGTCAATTTTTAAAAATGAACATTTTTGGAAAAAAATTCAAAAATTCCATATTTTGTTCTAACGATTAAGGATATAAAAGCCATTGGTTTGAGTCTATATATGACTTTATAGGATGATTAGTTTTCAAAATATAGCCTACTTTCCAAATATTTTGTAGAAAAAAAATTAAAAATATAATATTTTTCGACTAAGAATGGGATAAACGTAGGTATTAGAGTTAACATATGACTTTATATGTTTTTTTCTGTTTAAACATATAGTCTAATTTCCCCATTCACCTTTTTTTGAAAAAAAAAATGTAATGTTCGTGACTAGGCATGGGATAGAGTTAGATTACGAGTTGAGAGTACCTTAGAGTACTTTAGATTTTTTGAAAGTTTAGTGTGTTGTTGTTGTTGCTTACAAACATTGCAGTAAGCATTATGTTGTGATAAAATAGAGTGATATACTTTCCAAGACCAAGAGAAAAATCCACTAAATGCATTGACAAAATAACTTGTCAAATAAGCCAAAATATAAACCAACACTAAAGCCAACACAAAAAACGCCAACCTAAAAGCCAACACAAAAGCCAACATAAAAGCCGATATACAGAATAAGCCAACACAAAATGCCAACATATAACCCCACACATAAACTAATACATAAGCTAATTTGTAAAATGTTAAACACTTGCATGGTATTACATTTTATGTAATGCATGCGAAACATGAACTCACTTGTCTGTTGTATGAGGAGGACTCGTCAACAATGGACACTGCTTGCACATTTTTTAATTACTACCCACCTCTCTCCAGTCCTAATGCAAAATGAACATGTAAAACACAAATAGGAAAAATCCATGTTTCCATGTTGACAAATAGAAAAAAATACATTAAACTGTAATGTTAAAAACTGTAAATGGGAATTTGGTAAATTGACAAATGTGAAAACAACAAATTTGGAAAATCCACGTTTCTATATCATGAAATTGAAAACCTTTAAACTGACATTTTAAGAACTGTAAATGGGAAATTGTGAAATTGATAAATGTGTAAACTGGTCATACTAAATATGAGGAAGAACTATTCTATATAGAAAATGAGCTTCGTCATGCTAAAATTATTGTGTAATGAATCCATGTATCCGCCTAAACTATTTCTTAACAATACATGTAATATTTTCTACCACTTTGCTACCACTTTTCTACCACTTTGCTACTACTTCTCTGCCACTTTTCTACCACTTTTCTACCACTTTGCGACCACTTTTCTACCACTTTGTTACCAATTGTCTACCACTTGTCTACCACTTTGCTACCACATTTCTACCATTTTTCTATCACTTTAAACTGTACATATTAAATATAAAAGCCAACGTTAAATAATTCTATTGCCAGAACAGATATAACCTTCGTAGTGTGCAAATCATACTAACAGGTTAGTTGCTACTATGGAACTTACTACAACTAACCAAGGTAAACAACGTGTACTCTAAAAGGCTACTCCAATAACTATAGACGACAAAATGTAAAATGAATAATATTCTGGCAATGCTCAAAACGGAGGTCAACAAGATGTCGAGGCAATATGAAAAGTAGAAATGGTGTGGTTTTAAGTGTGAAGGATCATCAATGTAGTGCTTCAGACAAAACACTGATGGTGTTGACAAAAAATGATCAGAATGCTAAAAAGGTAGTACAAGAGAAAAATGTTGCTAAAAATAGTGCATTGTTTATTGAACAACATTTAACCCCTGTTGTAAAAGTTATGTTTAATCCATCTTCCACATCTCAAGTCATCAACATCACAGACTATGCAAGAGGTAGTGTTGTTGTTGTTGTTTTGAAGGGCTGAACTACAAAGTCATCTGCCCTTGATATGCAAGTGGTTCGAAAAGGACTAGATAGTAATAGACAAAAAGAAAGTTGTATTTTCTATATAACTATTGCACAAGTACTTACATTAAATAAATAAAATGGTGTATGAGTATTGTCTGTTTTTTTATTGCTATCCCCATGTCCCACTATTAATGCAATTGTTAACCATTAACAGTCTCTGACTATGTTCGGAAAGAGAGTGGTCTTAAACAATGCACTCCATTTATGGTTTGTGAACCAAGTATCATAATGATACAGTGTGGCCAAGTCATGTTAAGGCAATAGTTATGTCAGATAAGGGATTCGAACCCTTGCTTCCTAGTACAGGAAATCTGATCTTAAGTCAAACACCTTAACCACTCGGCCAACCTAGCAGTTACTAATTTAATTAGTCTTGTGGTCTTGAGTGTTTACAAAACTTTTTCCAGTACATATTGACAAAACCACTTTCTTTAAAATAATGATAGCCATTTGTTCATTTTTACATTTCACACATTGCAAATTGCCAATTTTTCCTTTGCATTTTTTTGAAATGTCAGTTTGAAGTTTTTGGAATGTCATGATACGGAAGCATGGATTTTCCAATTTGTTGTTTACACATTTTATTTTTTATTTTGCATACGGTATGTCAAATGTTCATATTTGCGGAACATGATTTTTTCATTTTAAGTTTTTGCAAATGGTGTTAAAGCACGCAAACTTTTTAAGGTTATGTTTATACTTGCGTGCCATTAAAGGTTGTCAGTTCTTGAAAACTGTTCATTACATTCACCACACTTGAATATACAGGTCACTTTTCAAATTACCGTACCTATAAAAGAAAGAAATCATCAATGTTAATAAAATATAAAACAAAGTAAAAATATAAATAGTTTAATTATAATATGAAAATTAGAGTCAATGGTTATAGCAGGGTATTTAATTTAATCGTTTGTGAACTCATACTAAGTCTAATTTTAAGTTGTTCCAACTTTTGACTACCAACATATATCACTGTCACTGACACTTTGCAGAGAACAATGGAACTTGATAAAGCGTTAGTCAAATCTAACCTACAAATTTAGCTTCACACCATTGTCAAGTAGTTCCAACTATAATTAGTAGATACCATTGTCACCGACACCTAGCAGCAAACACTTGGACTTAATAGAGCGGTAAGCAAACCTAACCTACAAATGTAGCTTCACACACCATTGTCAAGTAGTTCCAACTTTGGCTATCAAATATACCACTGGCACAGATCAAGCGGCGAACGTTCAAATTAATAGAGCGTTAAACACACATTTTACTTGATGTCTTGTTTTTTAAATATTAGAAACCAGCGGCCTCCTGTTAAGTGAGTTAAGTGTGACGTCATAGCCAGTCTTAAAGCAAGTCTAAACTTGTAAAACATATCACGTGACAAGGTAAAGTTAGGTTATGTTAAGTGAATTGAGGTTAAGTCTTTTAAATATTCCCTATGTCACTGACTCCTAGCAACGAACATTCGGACTTAATAGAGCGGTAATCAAAATCTAACCTACAAATTTAGCTTTCCACAACATGGTTAAGTAATTCCTACCAAATATACCATTGTCACTGACATCTAGTAGTGAACATTGGAAAATATCGCTCTAGCTGTTTAAAAGTTATTAGAGGAGTACTTACCTTTAATAATTTATCAACTGCTGTCACTGAATGAACTAGGTATAGGAATCTGCTAACCTTAGAGGTACCCAATTTTCTGTAAACAAATAAATAACAAATAAATCAATAAATAAATCAATCAATCAATAATTACATTCCAATCAATAACTTCAACATCAATTAGTAATAAAAGACTACAATCCATTAATAATAAGTACTTACCTTGCAAAATAATTCAATGATTTTCCACCAAAAAGTATTTTTTGCAACTCTTGTGCAATAACTGTTCACTCGTAGCGAGTAATAATGACATACAGTAGGGAAATATATGACACCTCTCGTATATAAACTCTTATCGCTCGTGGCAGCAGATTTTTTTCAGATCATTGCAATTCCTTTCCCAGTACAGCTGAGAGTCCAAAGTACACTAGGAACACCTGTGTGGTATCCAATTACTGCTGATTTTGCATGATCATCACCCATTGTCTTCATCAACACCTGGGGTTTCAAATTACTGCAGCGTTAGTCATGGCAACAGATCGGTGTGCTCTCTGCCATGTCTGTAATATGACACAGGAAATAACAAGACGTCTTACTGCACGTACCATCTCCACAGTTTTAACATCTTAAGAACATGTATTATTCTCTTTCAACTACAAATGACTCGTTAGAACACATCCATCCACCAAGTTAGATCCCTTGACCTGCCCTCAAATGACATGTGCCTCGTGTACTAGGGTGTGTGCATTAGCCCTAACGTCCCATCCACCAATTTAGATCCCTTGACCTGCCCTCAAATGGCATGCGCATCGTGTAATAGGGTGTGTGCATTAGTTGGAACTACTTGAAATTGAACGGAACTTGTAGCTCGCCCTTTAGGGTGTCCGCTGGAAGCAGCTACAGACTCAGGCGAGCCGAAAATGTCCTCGGACACTCCCGGAACTAAAAGCCATACGATAAATAAATAAAATAAAATAAATAAGCCCTAACAGTACGTACGAACTAAACAGAATGTAACTTGTTAGCTCTTATCGAGCACGTGCTCAGGTGAACACCTGTGTGTTAGGTCATAATACACATGAACTTGCATTTTCTCACGTATGAACCAAAACAGAATGTGACTTGTTTCACAAGGAGGACGGTAATAATGTCATCTCACACGTGTTCACATGTATTTCGTCACTTTCCTTTCATATCGTTATCACATTATAGTAGTGGGGGGCTGGTGAACAACGTCAGTTCAACACACTGCTTTACACGCAAAATGTAGTTAGCCCCTTTGACATAAATTAAATAAATTCATGGGCTAGTCCGTAGGAACCAGTTCAAAGGAACCGGTCTAAAGGGATTAGTCAAAAATGACCCGTCCACAGGGGCTCGTCAACATGGACCCGTCAACAATGACCCGTCAACCATGACCCGTCAACAATGACCTGTCAACAGGAAACCGTCCACAGGGACTCGTCCACAAGGACCCGTCCACAGGGGCCTGCGTGTGTGTGCGGGGGAACATACAATTACGTCAGCAAATCATCTCATCTAGTTTCAAATTTAGCCACTACAGCGCGTGCAACACACAGAAAGTGCGTGGGAACATATGATTTCGTCAGCGAAACATGAACTCAGTTGTCCGTTGTATGAGTATTAGTTTAGTAGTGGCATCAAGCAGCAAAATACGTTTACTTACACAATCCATCATTATGGTAAGCTTTTTTTCTTTTCTTATCATTATGGAAATCTCCTTATTAGAATAAAATGTTATAGTGGTTCTGGTCACTTATAGCTAAACTGTAATAGATATGATTTTTTTGTTTCTTTATAGGCTACTTCAATAAATATTCTCAATGCTATGGGGGTAGAACTGTGATTAGAGAGAAAAAAATGGTCACTGAATTACCAATGCATACTCTTTTCCGTATCATTAACATTCAAAAAGTGGACACAATGTATGGTGAATGTGTACTATGTGTTAGTGAAAATTTTCAGACATTCCTTTCTACACGATTTAATGATATGACAGAAAGTGTGCTTGAAGATCTAAATCGTGGTGGACATTCTCTATATCTAATTTATGAGGGTATAAAAAACAATAAATGTATTGTACATTCTGACTTTGAAGTTAGGTTAGGTTAGGTTAGGTTAGGTAAGGTGGGATTTGGTTAGGTTAGGTAAGGTTAGGTTAGGTTAGGTTAGGTAAGGTGAAGTTGGGTTAGGCATAATGGCTGCGGTATGAATCAAAAGCCAGCTCCTGTCAGTTTTGTCTCACAAGGTTGAGTGTACCCCATTCCAACCCTCAGCCTAGAATTAAATGTCTTGACAGAGCCAGGACTCGAACCCGAGCCTCCACAGTGACAGCTAAAATTGCTAGCCACTACACCATAAAGTGGGGCAATATAAGGCTGGTCTTGATTGTACATGATCAACCAATAATTACCTAATAATAATAATAATAAATAATAGTAATAATAATAAAAAATATTCCATTTAGCTACTACACAGCCGACCTCTCCCTGGGTTCTTTTACATGCCAACATCGTATGACATGAGTGTCTTAATTTTTGCCACCTTTCAAAAATCACTTACCACGACCAAGAGCGAACCAGCAAGCTTGGGGTTGGTAGTCCGACACGATAACCACTCACCCACCGTGGCAAGCTATCAATCAATAATTACCTAATAAAAATATTAATAATAATAATAATAATAATAACAATATTCCATTTAGTAACTACACGGCCGACCTCCCCCTGTGACAGCGTGGTGGCCATTTTGCCCATTAGCCACTGCGCTAGCTCTGACTGACCCCTCCATAAGAATAACATAGGGCTGGTTGCTCGCGGCGGCCATCTTACGCATTAGCCCCTGCGCCAGAATCGCCCTTTATTTCCTACTGTCAACATCACCTCGGATAATGGGGTTATAAGTTTGTTTCTTGCAGTAGAGACGCCTGTATTTCCTTGAAATCACGTATATTGTTGAACAAGATTTCTGACAGGCAATTTCATTAAGCTAATATTGCTACTAATTGGGCTCTATGAGTTGGATGTCTCCCCATCAGCGAAGCACGGCCCAAAGCAATCTGCTAGTATAAGTTATAGGTAGTACTCGCCTTTTAGTACGGAGAGCTTTAAGTAATTGACTTGTTTTGCGATGTAGATCTTATATATATATATACTAGCTATTGTATCCGGCGTTGCCCGGGAGATGTATTTACATGTTATAGAAAGATACATACCAATATATTTCGCAGAGTATATTCACTTTGCCCCTAAGTGAGTTTAAAACATAGTTCTCCTGGGCTCTGAAGTTAATCAAGTGCAATATTAACTCACTGTAAATCTAGTCGAAAGGTACTGTGGAGTACAATAACGTAGCAGAGAATGCATCAATAACAAAAGGGGCTGTATATGCGTATTTCTCAAGGACCTAGCCAGTAGGGGGTAACTGGGGTTCTAACGAGTGTCATGGCCGCCGCGTGAGTCCAAGCCAATATCTGGTGAACCCATGGTCGGTTGTCGACAAATGAGGTGTCGTTGGACTCGAGCTGACCACTGGTTATATTTTCCAAAACATTTTCGAAAATTATTGTTTTTGAAAATAGGCGATAGTTTAAAAACCAAACATGATACAGCGTTGTGCCATGGTTGAAACGAATGGTCTCTATGACCTTTATTTTTTATAATAAAACTTTTTTGTTTTTTGTTTTTTTTTAAAACAGTCCAATTTTGAAATTCCTATATTTTGGAAACTAGGACATTTACAAATAAGTTTGTATGACATAAATGAAAGGTCCCTACCCCCTCTACCCCCAAAATAAATTTCAAGTCTCTAGGGTAAAACTGTAGTAGTGGGATGACGAGAGAGGTGGGCCGCCCCCTACTTTCATATAAACTTTGGTGATATCTTCCGAACGCATGATCGTATTTTAACGAACGTGGTGTTGTTGGCGTTGGAATGACGTCCTCTTTGCTAAACATGTGTATTGGTATTTTTAATTAATTTTTTTTGAAAATTTTTGTTTTCTGGATTGGCGCTATTTTAGAAACGGTGAATTTTGGGAAAACGTTTGTTTGACATAAATGAAAGGTCGCTATTCCCTCTAGGCAGACAGTAAGTTTCAAGGGTGTAGGAGGAAAAAAAGATAGCCTACTTTCAGACAAACATTGGCGATAATTGGTGAACGCCTGATCGGATTTTAAGAAATGAGGTGTCGTTGGACTCGAGCTGACGGGCGCTTTGCTCTGGACCACGTATTTTATTATTAATTTTTTTTGTAAACTTTTGTTTTTAAAAGTAGACTATAGGCTAGTTTGAAAACCAAACTTGATAGAACGTTGTCCAATAGCTGAAACGAATGGTCTCTATGAACTTTATCTTTTATAATAAAAATTTTATTTTTTGAGATTTTTTGATAACACTTAAATTTTGATGTTTTATATTTTGGAAACTAGGAAGTTTACAAAAGAGTTTGTTTGACATAAATGAAAGGTCCCTACCCCCTCTATCATGAAAATAAACGTCAAGTTTGTAGGATAAAAAATATGCATTTTGAAACTTTTTAACCTGTTTATAAATAATTTTTTAATAAAGAGTGTTTGTAGACAGAGAGCTGGTAGCGCTGGGCGTATGTTACAACGAGGCTATGACTGGCCATGGTCGATACAGGAAATGGTTATTTCGACGGGGAGATGTATGGCAAAACGAGGGGTCGCTTTTCGATATTTTCCTATGACAGATGAATGAAGGCGAATATTTCAAAAAAAATCCTCATGGTGATCTTTAAACATGTTAGTAAACACTGACCAGTAACCTGACAAATTCATAATGATATGAGACGAATAAAAGCAAGGCTTTTATAGTCGACAAAAACATAACCTGATTTTCTATGTCTGACTGGCAGCCAAGAAAGAAAAATCCGCTTGAGGCTGGCTAGCTGGCTAAGAGAATGTAATGTAAGCGAGAGCTGACAACACTGCTGTTATATGATAACAGGTTTGAACAATGTGGCAACTCGGTAACAGAGATGATATTTCACATCCTGTCAGCCAGGCCCCGAGCAGCAGCAGCAGCAGGCAGGGCCCCGCAGAGAGGAAAGGGGTGAGAGGGGAAAGAGTGAACACAAATAGAGAACAGGAAATCACGTGACCACTGCAGAGTGGTGATGAGGCGAGGCCAGAGGTATGGGGAGAGTTGAGGGGCGGAGTGGAGAACCCATGACAGCCAATAGCTGAACGAGTTGTATGTCAAGATAGAGTGAAGGAGTGAGACGCAGGTGTGGAGAGAGAAGGAGAAACATGTATGGACATGCACGAAGAGCGGAGTGCCGTACACAGAGCTCTCGTACAACACGATTCAATAAAATAAATAAATAAATAAAACAGAGCACAGGTTCATACAACATGTAATTTATTGATCCAAGAATTAAACGTAGAGTTAAACCTTAAACATTTGACATATAGTTTATTTCTTTTTGTTTCAACACTATTTCCACAAGATAATGTTTAGGAAACGCTGTTTTCTGAAGTTCATGGAGATAAAATCTACCTTTTATGGGTTGATGGTTGAGGTAGTCGAGTAAATAGGTGACTGGACTCTCCAAGTTGACTTGACGAATTTGAAATAGTTCAGTCCCCCACTGAGGTGTGTAGCCCTTATTGAACGCAGACTTAAATTTGCTCACACGAACAAAATCCCCAATTTTCAGTCGGTGACGCTTAGGATCTGCTGTTTTTATGGGGTTAAAGAGTTTATCCAGTCGCTGAATATTTTTGGTCACGAGGCGTGGCTTGGTCCCAATGGTTCTATGTTTGGTGTCATTGTAACGTGACACTAGATCTGGTAACATGTCCAACCAGCGATAAGTGCCCTGGGCGGTAAACGCTTTCCACATATGGGTTCTCAGTGTTCTGTTAACCCGCTCGACCACGCTGGCTTTGAGATTGCTGTACGTGGTGTAATGGTGAATATCCTTAGATTTGAGAAAACTGGAGAAATCCTTGTTGAAAAATTATTTCCCCTGATCGGTTTGTAGCAACTGGGTTTGACGTTTGGATTGTTGAATAATATGTTGAAAGGCCTTGGTAACTAGTGGACCAGGCTTGCGACGCACAGGTTCAACAAAGGCCATTTTGGAATAGACATCAATGACAGTCAACATATAAAGCACACCGTCGTTAACGCCAGCATAGGGTATCATTTCAACCAAGTCAGCTTGCCAAAGTTCATCCACAACTAGTGAAATCACCTTGAGTCGCGGATAGTGACGCCTAGCTGGCCGATGCAACTCGTGAGCAATACCCATTTTAATGGGTGAGGGCTTAAACAATAATTTTGGCATTTCGAAGTTCTTGTTCAATTTCTTGAATTTCCCAATCGTGACCGGTATGACCGGCTTGACGTAAAGCATGCAACAACTGTAGCCGCTGGACGAGCTTATTGGGATTGTGCCAGTAGGTAACATCCACAAGGGGTTTTAATGGTTTAAATGTCACTGCCGAAGCGGATGCTTTACGACGAGTACTTTGACTGGTGGGAAAAAAATTTGCAATGATGGTTTTATATTTCTGAGATATATTGGCATTCACTTGTTGAGTGGGATCATACTGTCTTTTGTGGGCATGGGTATCCAATAAAATGGATTTATATTTGCCAAGATCCTCTGGTGTATAATCATGGGAAGAGGGTGTTCGAGAGAAGAGCAGCTTTAACAGTCCTGGCGTTAATTTATAATTGATGTTCTTAATGACAGCTTTAGTACGAGCAAATTTAATCGATGAATCACCAATTTTAAAACTATCATCCTCATAGCAAACACCATACGTGGTATCTGTGTTTCCAATTAATAGATCGGTGAAATAGGGTTCCAGTGTTGATCCATAATATTTTATTAAAATGTTTTGAGTTGATCTTTATGTTGAGGGGTGGCCAAGAGTTGTAAAAACGGAGACGATCTGGAAGGGCAAGGTGTTACGACCATGACCAAGGATTTCTTTTTTCTCAAAAACTCTGCAAGGGGTGCGGCCTTTTTTGAGGCGTAAACGCTTGTTCCTCGTCATCCTCAACTTCGCTAACACTAATCAAATCTTCCTGTTCCTCTTCCTCTTCCTCAGGTTCCTCGTGCAGCGTCTAAGTGGCTTGTGAAACGGTGGGTAGCGTTTCAGATGGCTTGAAAGAGGGTTTCAACATGGCTTTTAGCGGAGATGCCAAATGATGTTGAATAGACAAAGCATGATCTGCACGTGATCGATCCAATTGACGAAACTTTTGGCGAATAGTATTTTTTGCTCTAATAATATGCTTTTTCAATTGACTCTCTGCTAACGCCACGGTGTCTTGACAAATGACTTGACAGGGAATGAGACAGTGCCTTAAATAGCAATAAAATGATCAACCCCTAAGCGATACCGTCCTTGGTTGAGTTCACTTTGTTTGTCAATCACTAAACAGGCATGACGTTGAGTATTCCAGCACTTGGCATACAATTCTGTAAACATTTGAAAGGTCATATCCGGATTCACATGTTCATTGTAAATGTGACGACTGTTCCTCTCGTCCTGGAGAAAAAATGACATTGGCATTGTTACGAATCAACTGTTTAGACATTTTAGAATACGTTTGTCCAAGATAGAAGCAATAGATATGTTTGTGTCGACCCATGCTGAAATAGCTTTGAATGATGCCATGACGTTCAGTGGATACATCATCGAAAATCATGAGTGAATCAGGCTTTACCTCATCCGGTGAAATAATATTTTCTTGCATGGAAAATGTAAAATAACCCATATTCTCTTCTTGTAATCCACACATGACTTGATCCAGAAACACGTAGAGGGGTGGGTAGAGAGATTTTGCAAAAATATATATATATTGAAAACGCAGGCCATTGGGCGCTGTGATGAGAGTCAGCAAGAGATTGGTCTTTCCACAGCCGGAAGGCCCCACAATGATGCAACGAATGGAAGATGGAAACAATGAACCATGGCATTGTTCACGTGATGTGGGACAGAGATGGGAAACCATGTCCCCCACGGGGAATGACTCTTGCTGCTTAATAATCTTCATTTTAACTAAGGCTTAGCCAGGCTAGCAGGCTGTCTATATACATGGCACCGAGCCTTGTCATAGAAACAGTAGACTGGTACTACAGGTTGATGATGGATGTCTTTGGACGTGCGTTGATGGCCTAAGCTAGGTCTGCCCCCATACATGATCCTAAACAAGAAACAGATCCTGCTAATAAACACTATGTGGATAGGTCAGTAGTGCCACGCACAAAACAGGGAGATTACGACTTTAAGGGAAAGCGGTTAACCAATGTAAAACATACTCAAGTGTCTACAGACGTTACTACAAACAAGTATGTGGATAACAAGGTCTATGAGTTTTATGATAAAGTGCCTCAGCTTACGGTGAATGGCTATAGCGCTAATCACCATCGTATTATTCACGTGGAAGACCCGCAAGACGAAGACGATGTCTGTACCAAGCGTTACTTGACCTATGAAATGAAAAGGCTTTATAAATTTATCCCATGTGTATTTTTAGTGTATCTGACAATTGAAAAACCTGTGAATGACAGAAACCATTTACCGCTAGTCCATGACCAACACTTGACCTATGTGCTTGCTTCGGGTTTAAGCCACTATCGATTACACTATGATGGAACCATTCACATGAAATACGCAATGCCTGATGAGAACCATTCACAAATACAGATAAATGGTCATAGGATGATGGTCCATAACCATGAAGTGGTCAATGCAGGAGACGAATTATCCATTCATCTCATCTTGACATGGGATGAAAAGCAAGCAAAAAAGAACAAAAACGATTTCCCACTTTATGTGGAATTGGAATATACAGCCATGAAATAACAATCTGACGTTAGTTGTGACTTAAACTTTCTTGTGAAAGGTTGATAGTCATTATCATCATGGTGAAACAAAGGTATGTGGTGAGAAAGACTAAAAAGACTAAAAATAAACCCTGTCCTTGGCAAATCCTGGGCTTAAGACATTCGTGGACTAGCCGTTGCGAAAATAATAATAATAATAATAATAATAATAATAATAATAATAATAATAATAATAATAATAATAATAATAATGTATTGACCATAAGAAAACAAAACAAGGGCGATTGATTCCCGTTTCCAAACGAGCAGGATTCTTACCTCCTTTATTTGCCGGTCAGGCTGCTCTGGGTTCATTTTTGGCGGTGCCGGTGCTGTGGCGAAGAGCATTAAAGCCGCGCAGCAGGGCAAGCAACAACTCAAAGAAAGTCAGCGACACAATGAAACGATGGAAGCCATTGCTATGGGGGCTAGAAATGCCAATTTGAAGCCAGCCTTTTATCAACAAGGATTTGGGATTTCACCACTTCGAAATATTTAAAAAAAATTAACCTCAGCCATAGCAAGCCATGCCCTGACGCATCAAAAAGTGGAAAGCTATGCTAAACAACTAAAGCTTTCTCATTTTCGAGGTGTGTTTATGCGAAACCAATTACCCCTCCCCCACGACCCTGGAAACAGGAATGCGCTGTTCTCAATTTGGATGATCACCGAGGACCAGGAACGCATTGTGCAGCTTATGTCAAAGAGGGATCTACCGAATGGTACTTTGACAGTTTTGGGAATTTGCCCCCGCCCATGGAACTAGTGACCTATTTTGGAAATAGGATCAAGATATATTATAATGTGAAACGTGAACAAACGTTTAACAGCCAACAGTGTGGACGTTTGTGTTTAATTTCATTATATAAGACACAGAATGAGCAAAAACGTTCACAGTATGTAGGCAGAAAGTAAAACGTTTACACTGCATGGACGTGGACACGAAGCCAGCCTAGACTTTTACCCGCATATCGAATTGAGTGAAAGACCTTATGGTTTGGGACTTGTTTCTCTTGAAACGTACAATCGAAAATACAACATACGTGAAAATGTGAACAAAAAGTTTTACTATGATGATTCTGTGCTCACCCTGAACTCTGGTGGATACACGATAAATGATATTTATGAACACATTTATGTAGTGTTGATCAATCAATATGGTTTCAAGTCATTTCTCGATGGAACGCGCAAGTTTGAACTTCTAGGAAATACCAACACTCATCGCTGCAGTATTTTCTCCACATTCAAAATTGACTTTAAAACACGCCCTGATTCCATTATCCCATTACTAGTATTTAAACCACGCGTGTTAGGGCCCAACAAAAAAAAAAAACTTGAATCAGACCATGATGTGAAATTCATTGAGGACCATCATGTGTCGGTGACGAGTAATATTATTAGCCAAGTGTACACCAATCAAGAACCATCGCATTCGCTTTATGACTTTATTGTGACATCGCCCAATGGCTATATTATTCGTGAAAACCCTCCAGTGGTGCTTTTTAGCCTTCTTTTCACATTTTGCAAAAATGAGGAAAAAGTAGTCTTATGAGATCGGGCAAATGTGTGTGTGTCTGTCTGTCTGTCTGTCTGTCCGTCCTTCTGTGTGTCTGTCCTTCTGTCTATCTGTCTGGCTGTGTGTGTGTGTCTCCCCCCCCCTATCAACTCCTAAACGGCTGCAGCAATCAAAACCAAATTTAGAATGAGTAAAGATGTGCACCGGAATAGCTCACGTCCATATTTGAAAATGATGTCAGTGCTACCAACTGCTGAAAAAACGCACTAGAAATTTGAGCTCCATGTTGGATATCTTGGAAGGTATGCAAGGGAGCTATTCCAAAATTGGCACACATGTAGATAACACTATTTCAGTTTAATTTCCAGGAGGCCATACATGACAGTGTTGCCAAAATAATTTTAAGCCTTCTGATAAGTCCAATTTTTAAATGCCTATAACTTCTACACTATCAATTGGATTTCAACCAAATTTTGTATGTAATATGTGTACATAATCAGATATGACTGGGCGTATTCGTACGAGCCACCAGGGCTGCCAACTGTCAATAAATGTTATCTCTATTCTTTTATCCAAATACCAATATATCAGAAAGTATGCAAGCCGACAACTTTAAACTATGCACACGTATAGTACCTGACATTCTAAATTAATTTGGAGTAACTTAGGTACATCAGTGCTACCAACATGATTCTAAGACTGCTGATAAGACCAATTTTTAAATACATGTAACTTCTATAATATCAATTGGATGTCAACCAAATTTCCAATGTGCTATGAGTACCATAACAGATATGACTATAAGTATTGTTAAGAGCAATCAGGGCTGCCAACTGTTAATAAATGCTGTCTATATTCTTTTACCCTAATATCAATATATCAGAAAGTATGCAAGCCAACAGCTCTATACTTTGCACACGTATAGCACCTAACATTCTAGATTAATTTGGAGTAATTAATACAAGGCAGTGCTGCCAACTTGATTCTATGCCTGCTGATATGTCCAATTTTAAAATACATGTAACTTCTATACTAACAAAGGGATTTCATCCAAAATTGGCACAACAAGATATAATATTTCAGATTATTTCTGACCAGCACACGCATGACATTGTTAGCAACATGCTTTTACGCGTGCTGATAGATCCAGTGTCTAACTGCATGTAACGTCCATTGGACTTCAACCAAATTTTGTATTCTGTACCTTAAGAGATGGAACTAAGAATATATTCAGTCACCAGGGCTGCCAACTTTAGTGCTCTATTAGGCTACATTATACCAGGTATATTTTGAACTAATTAGATATTTCGATATTACCAACTTAATATCGTCATTATTCTAGATAGGTTCATATTCTGTAGAATAATCATTGGCATGAAAAGTAGACTGTATAGTTCTTCACGGAACTTCTTGTTCATTCTGTGGCTGTCGATGGTATTAGTAATATAAAATTAAGACTGATCAATAGAGATCAACAACTCATTGATCTAGATTCTACCACACACGTGACTTACAAGTTGGTCCTAAAGCCACTATGAAGTTTGTGTATAAAGCAACAGCGCCGTCTAGGAATGGTGTTAGTTGCTTGCCACGTGAATACACGTTAACATCTAAGGACAAGCAGATTTTACATCATTTGGGTTACCAAGTCAACCCTGATTATGAATTCTATCCTAGAGATAGTGAATCGCATCGAGGAGCAACCAGGAGTGGTAAGAATTGATCTTCATTCCTATCAAGCTCAAACACTTGGACTCAATAACAATGATGAAATTCAATTTGTTATCAACAACCAAGATATTTACAACCTACCGCATGAAAGTGTCATTCAGATTGAAGGTAGGCTCACCAAAGCCGATGGCTCTACACCCACCACATCCTAGATAGCCAACCATGGTTTTGCCTTTCTGTTTTATGAGGTGCGTTACGTGATTAACGATATCGTGGTGGATAGCACTCGAAATGTGGGTATTTCCAGTGTCATGAAACTATATCCCTCTTATAGTGAGGAAGAAGGTAAAACACTTTGCATGGCGGGTTGGTGCCCTGAATCGACCAATGACTGGATGGTACACACCGATGGGACCTTTACTGGATATTTACCTCTTAAACTGATTTTAGGCTTTGCCGAAGATCACCAGCGCATTGTGGTCAACGCAAGGCAAGTGCTTCATCTGGTGAGAACAGGAGTGATAATAATGCACTCAAGGCAGCCGACAATGCCCCCATAGATTCAAAAATTCAACTACAACGCTTGCTATGGAAAGTGCCCCATGTGGCCCTTGACGATAGCAAAAAACTGGACATACTCAACATGGTAAAGAGAGATATGCCTCTACCCATGGAATTTAGAAGCTGGGCACTCCATGAGTACCCGCTATTGCCCACCGCCGACACACACAGTTGGTCTGTAAAAACAGCTCGCTATATGATTTATATGATCGTGGGTTTTCAAACGAATCGCAAGTATCAACAAACCAAATATGCCACGCAATTTTATCACCTGCAATTCAGAAATGCACGTCTTTTCCTCAACGGAGCTGTGTTTCCCTATGAAGGACTGGATTTGGATATTTCAAAAAATAAGTTTGGCCCCCTGTACGACTTGTTTTCTAAATTTCGCTGGTTGTATTATCAAAAAGAGAACGGCCCCATGCTGCTACCCCACGCGTTTAAGGCAAGAGCACCACTGATTGTCTTTGAATGTTCTTACCTGGAAGAGCCATCCAATATTGACATTTGACTAGATTTTGAAACGCATGACAATGTACCAGCCAATACGATGGCCTACTGTTTGATTATTCATCACAAACAAGTCAACTATTATCCACTGTCCAACCAAAAGTGACGAGTATATAAATAACAGGTCAACCCACGTCAAGCCGCTCAGTCATGACTTGCTATAAAGCCTCAAGAGAAGTCACATCCATGAATTTAAACTCTGAGGAACAACGTTTCAAGACTTTTGCAACGTGGCCGGTGCCTTTCATAAACCCTCAAGCCTTGCCGGCCGCTGGCTTCTATTATTTAAAAACAAGAGATGAAGTGAAATGTGCCTTTTGTCCCATCATCATAGACCAATGGCAAGAGAGTGATGAATCCATGCAGGAACATCAGCGCTGGTAACCTGCCTGCCCCTACCTGTGTAGAATGGAGGTGGGAAATATACCCTGCCATTCAAGCTACCCCTCACTCGTGCCTCTGAGTGATGAAAAACAAGTTACGAATCGTGTGGACTGTATGGTACCAACGGTGCTTCGGTGAGCAGCTCACCATCAAAAAGCCTAGTTTAGAGACATTGGGACATCATCGGTGTTATGGACGTTACAAACACCAAAGACTATATTGTTGTATCAGTTGGTATCGTCCCTACCCCAAAATGACTAAATCCTGTAAGAGGTGTTATGATAATAAAATGATGTAATTTTTTAAGTCTTATTTTTTCATGTCCCCCTGTCCTACCCTAACCTCAATATTTTTTCAAACTAGCACGGCAGGTAAGAACATGTTATGGTTACACCTTAGTCATATTCGTCAGTTAGTCGTCAGTTGAACTTGGTCCAGGCAATCGTCAACATGTTGCGCACACTCATTGCGGATGGCCAAGGGTTTAAAATTGGTGACAACAAATGTATATTTAAACAAGTTGCCATTAGCGATTGTACCACTTTTTGGATATCGCAAGCTACGCATTTGGTATTTAAACCGCCCCATGTTTTTGATTTGTTGTGTGAAAAAGATCGTAAACAAACCCAGTGGATTGAAAATCATAGGCAACTAGACTGGAATCAAGGAACCATTTCCTATAAATATTTGGACGTGGTCATGAAAGCACACTTGTCCTCGGCCAATATGGTATTTGTGAAAGGTAATGAAAAACGTGAATGGTTGCAACCATTTTTGGCATCTTACTGTCAATGTATCGACCTGATGGACTTGGGCTGCCCCTCCTTGCAAACGCTATGGATACTTGTTCCTGTGGCAACATTACCCATACAGCCCTAGCGCATGCGTGGCATCTCTTTCATTGGTTAACCGCCCATGCCTGTTGGGAGTTGTTAAATAAAATTATAATTCAAGATTTACCTGTGAATTACGCCAGTGAGATTTCTACAAGCAACGTGTAAACATCTACAGAACGTGATACCATGGAGAAAGGCAATGCTACGGACAAAGCGATCGGCAAGTTCTTTGTGTGCGAAAAGAAACTAGACAATTTTACCAAAGAGGAACTCTTGGCGCTGCCCAAGTCGTTCATTTATTATGTGGCCACCAACGCGGTGAAAGAAATCTGGCAACATGTACCAAAATCATGGACTCAAGAACCTGCGTTGAGTGAATTGCAACCCTGTACGGATTACGATCACCATAAGCAATTGGCCATGGCAAAAATACCCTCTATGCGTCAGTGCGCAACTTGTCAGCTAGTGAAACTGTATCACGGTCATAAAAGTCCGTGTAAAGACTTTGTTTAATCATACCACGGGTGTCATGGCGAGAAAAAGCAACTACAACAACAAACACAAACATCGTCCACAGGAGGAGGAAGACCAAACCTTTTCACCATCGAGGGAAAACGATATGCCAGACCTGTACTGGCAATGGCGTCATTGACAAAGTGATTCAATACTTACCTCTTGAAATCCATCTTCCAGGTTATCGTTTTTGTGGCCCTGGAACTCATCTTGAAAAACGTTTCCAGCGTGGTGATGAACCCATTAATCTTTTGGATCAAGCATGCAAAGAACACGATCTTTCTTATCGCCATAGTCATCCTGGTTTAAGACATGTGGCTGATAAATTATTATTGAAAAATGCTAAAAAACGTTTCACATCCTGTGATGCCTCAGTGGGTGAAAGGATGGCAGCCCTGATTGTGATGAGTGCTATAAAGGAAAGTTGATAATGCGTGGACATAAACATTAAAGAATTGAGGAGTGAGGAATTGGGATTTGTTTGTATTCCATTTGCTTTTGTGAATCCACTATCACTATGAAATAAAATAAAAAGGTTTACCAATGCACGATGTTTTTTATTTATTTTTTTAATTAAAAATTATGATGTTGATGGGCTGATTTTTCATTTTCACATTTTAACCTATTGCCCTTTGGCAATTTGCAATTTACAGTTTTTAGAAATGTCTGTTTCAAGTTTTGTGTTTTTGATGATATGGATTTTCCATTTTGTTGATTACACTTTTTAAACAATGTTCGTGTCGTGTTTTTTTCAATTTTCATATTTCACACATAGCCATTTCCAGTTTTTTTAAATGTGCGTTTTAAGTTGGTATTTTTTTTAATTTTGTCGATATCGAAACATGGATTTTCCATTTTGCTGTTTTCACACTTTTTCCATTTCGTGTATGTCGAAAGTTGAGATTTGTTAATGATGTTGATGCAAATGCTTGACTATGATAATGCTGCAGTGTGTTTATGGGACTGCGGAAACGTGGAGGTCTACGACTAGTGCAGGTAAGACAGTTTTACAAAAATAATGTCTATTGACCGCTACATTTGAAACAAAACAAAACTATTGACTAAACAAAATAACTAATTACCATTATCATATAAGTGACAATTTCCCCCTCCCCACCCACCCACCCTACCTCACCGTGTTTGCTCTAGTCATAGATACACATCAGCATTCACGCCACTCATTAATTCACACCTGTCTTTGGGAACAAACACAACCACTTTATTTATTCCCAAAAGCACATTCCCGACATGCACACTTATCACAAAAGAACGTTTTTTTGTTTACCATTTACGATTTACATTACAAAAAATAATAATTAAAGTTACTAAAATACTATTACTCATTTGATAGTTACATAAAAATAACACTTTTGAACAGCTTAAAAAATCAAATCATTTTCCAATTCTCAACTCTGTTAAACTTAAAATTAAAATAAAAATAAGGTTGCATACAACTTTTTTTAAGAGCAAAAGGTCCAAGTGGGTTGCCACTATTTACAAAATCTACTATTTACAATGACAAAAACCAATATTTACAAAATACAAAATACTAAATGAACGAGTTACAAAAAGCTATGTCCCTAAACGAACAAACAGTGAAATCACACCTCCTCCTCCTTGAGGTCATAACCCCAGGGCAGGCTGGTGAGCAGGTCATCAGCCCACACACGTTTGTTATCCATGGAGGCAAGGGTGCGTTTTCTCTCTTCCACAGGATACAAATGATGGTTGCTGGATTGTATCCTGCACTGTGTATGGGACATAGCTTTGCCAGTGCGTAAAACCGCTAAGTAATAGTCTACACGTAGCGATTTTACCACTGCCCTACCTACACCTTTTGCTCTTTTGGCTTCCTTACAGTCTAGTGTGCGATAAGCATACATTTTTGAGGCCAAACCTACGAATTCCGTCATGACAGAATCACCGCATTCATCTTTTAAAACACCCATTTCCTTCTTGTTTTTTATGGGCAGCTGAAACATGTTGTCAGCGCTATAGGATGAGGTGTCGAACCAGTCACTATGCTGCCTCATGACGTCATAGGGGTTGCAGTGGCAAATGAGGTAAATGAATGAGTCCGTATTCATATACAAAAGAGAGACGTCCTCAAAATGGCGTTTGGCAAACTCATAGTGGAATCGATACATGATCGATTTAGAAAAGTCTAAAATGACTTGGCCCAAGTAAATGGGCTTATCCAAGGTCACGCTGGTCTTATTCAATTCAATAGTGGCCAAATCCTCATCGATAATTTTAATCGATTTAAAATGTACCGCCGGGCACCCCAGCGCCCATCCCAGACATTAACCAATTTGATGTCACGGTATTTGCGGACATTCTTCATGGACTTGCCATAGATGCAGTTGTTCATTAATTTAAAAATAATAATTTCAAACTGCTGTGTTGCCATTTGTCGGTGCTCTGTGTTGAGTCTCATATATGTCTCGAGCCATGCTTTTTGAGCTAAAGAAATACCCCTATGGATTTTCTTCAACACTAAGCCTTGGGAGAGGCATTGCACCTACATTTGGATATGTAACACATACCGATTTTTGTTGTAAAGTGTGCCCAAGAGTTTTTCAATTTTCACTTTACTGTTAGGGGGAACCATTTGCTCAAGGCAGAATGGGAAATCGGCACGATCATCATACAAGGATGAGGGATATTCAATATCCACTTCTAGCACATATCCACGGCCTGTTTCTTGACTAGCCATGTTCACATCAAATTCTGACACTTGTTTCTCTGTCAGCCGAATGAACTTCCCATAGGTCAAAGGCTGATTCATGGCGTAGCCAGACAAATTATTCACTTCATAGTACATTAAGTACGATTCTGGTTTATTTGGTGAATAATCAGGCATGTAGACATTGTTCGCTTCGGCATGGCGTTGGTTAAGCGACACAAAGCCACCGCGAATGCCCTTTTCAAAGAATAGAACCATGTCTACGTCAGTGAGTAATCCAATTCCACTTGAGTGTATTTCAAAGCGGCATCGAACGAGAGCCCAGGACTCGTATAATAGTGAGCCGGGTCAAGACCATAAATGTGTTTACACAACTCACGGAATTTTTTGAAACACATCGGTGAGCAGCAATACATCCAGTTTTAGGTAATGCATAGCATATTCACCTAGCGTCTTAATTCCAAACACTCACCAAACTCGACATGCATGTGCAAAGTCTTCATCGGAAACGGTACTGCGTGTTAGTTTTGAGTCTTGTGGTGGGAGTTTTGTTTGCTTTAACACGTCCCAGCTGTTGCAGAAATCATACGGGAATATACATTTAGGAATGCACAATTGAAATTGCTTAAGATCATTAAAATGCATTCTGGTATTTTTAATTCCTCCTCATTCAAGCCATTCACAAGGCTGTCAAGCGAGGATGCCATAAACTTAAAGGAATCCAAAAATCGAATGCCAAAGTTGCTCAACCGCCATGTCAGGGCTGTAAAACGCTCATGGTTTTGGGGGATAATGGTAAACGAGCCCTTGTTGACTTGATCCAATTCACGAATCAAAAAGTGAATGTCACAATTTGCCAGATTGTGGAAAAAGACACTGATGAAACGAGGAGCTGAAAAGTTCAAATTGCATTTACTATGCGCAGTTCCACGAAACTCTCCCGTAAAGTGCGAGTGATCACGAACGGTGTCTTCAGCACTGATCAGTGGCTTTTCGCTAATATGGCATGTCGTGGCATGCTCATACCGCTACTGCTGTTCTGGAGATAGGCTCATGGGTACTGGGTGGTCCAGTAATCCCTGTACATTGTCGGCCAACTTTACAAGTTCATCCAAAAACCATCTGGCACAATCTGGCCCCTCACGGTATGTGTAAACGGATTGTGTGGGGTCATAGGCACACACTACATTATATCCTATGGCAAAGGGTTCATGTTTTTGAATGGGTGTGGTTGAGCTAATGGTGGGATCTGGTTCACATCCCGCCATGGGTGTAGTGAGTGCTTCGAAATCTGCATACACCACATAGGGAACAGTGTCACGCTTATGAATGTCCTTAATCTTTAACACAGCCTTGTCCCCTTGTCGCAATATCAATCTCACCGCTTCCTGAGAAACACAACCTAGCCTATGACGTTCCAAAAGCGTAGGGTTTCCAAAATACTGGAGGCAAAGGTCACAAATATGTTTTTTACATTTATATTTAGACATTTGGCTGCTTAGCAATCTACTTAAGCTGTTAATCAGGCAATAGTGATTCACCTCTCCATAAGTCAGATATAAAAGATGAATGTGATGTTGTATCGGTTCTTTTGAGGCATAAAGAGGACCCACAATCTCATTACCATCAAGGCCATACACCATGAACGAAAAGTCGTGGTTGTCTTTTTCAAACCTATGGATCTGAGTTGTCCATAGGGAACGACACTCGAGTTAAATTTAAATTTTGTTTTAATTCATCAAACTTGGCCTTGTACTTTCCCGGCCAACAACCATCACAGGGTGTCGAGCGATGGCCTTCTTTCAAATTCCCGTATAATTCCCGTATTTCCCGTACGAAAATCCACCAAATTCCCGTATATTTTAGAACCCTCTAAGACTAGAGTTCGCATACCGAATGGCTGAAAAATGAATCTTAATGCGCGAATCAAGATTTTCTGGCGTAAGTGTAACTGCATTTTGGAGACACTTCTGCAGCTCACGGGTGATGGCGATATTTAGGCCTAACCCGTAGCGTGAGCAAAGCGCGCGCCCGCGCGCGCGAGTGAACTCTCTCGCAGATGGGATGGGATGCTACGAACACAAACAAAATACCGTTTACCTGAGGAGAGCTGATATAAATGACTGTTTTACTGAGGAGTAGTGATGTGCGCGAGTGACGCTTGGACTCGCGAAAATCGAGTCTAGCAGTTCCGAGTCTGAACGAGTAACCCGTGCGAAGGACTCGAGTCTCCACGGTGACGTCACGATCCGTACTTACGATATAGGACAGAATGCGGCCAAATTCCCAAAACTCGCTAAACTTGCAAACGACTTTTCTACTAGTGATTTACAAGAGAAATCGTTTGCAAAATGCACACTATGCTTCATATTATAACGACTCTAGTTACCTAGAGGTAATGATAAAGAAAGAAATGTAATTTAAAAAATCAAGTTAAAAAAAACCTCTTCGCCGGGAATCGAACCCCAGCACGCTGCGTGAAAGTTAGCACCGTTTACCACTCAACCAGAGATATCGATAAGACTACTGGCGTTATCAACAGCGATATATACTACTGCTTAGCAAATTATCACGTTGAAGGAAATTTCTATTTACTGTATTGCGTTCTTTCTTTCCGTCATCCGTCCACTGCTTGCCGGTTTCCAATTTTGAATATTCTATTGTATCACTGTGCATTGATGGGAAACGAATACAATACTTGGCCAAGGCGTACCGACATTACTATATATCGTGTAGTTTCCATATATGGCTCACGGATAATGCTGACAGCGTCCTCGGCCTCGATTCCGGACTCAAGTATCTCGAGTTTTACGGTTCCAGACTCGATTCTTCGCGAGTCTACTCGCAGCCCATCACTACTGAGGAGGGTTGAGAGAGTAGAGAATAGGAGTGTCACATCTTCATATATATATTATTTCAGTAGTATGCATCCCTCCTGCGGCGCTCACAAGCGACCGATCGTGACAAATGAGCATTCAAATGAAAGAGAATAGACATTAGCAGTGACTTATTTGCACGGACTTTAAAAAAGTTGTACGAAGTGTGCGATTTGCAATCACCGTTGATGTAGGATAATATGCTCCATACTTGCTGTCCACGGGCCACTGAGACTATAATCATTTCGTTGAAATGAAAACATAACCTTTCTCCTTAAGTGTCTCATTATAAACCTATTGGAGAAAGTGTGGTTTATGAACATACGAGATTTCTCGCACGGGTCCGCTAGTAATAAATATTTACTGGAAGTGATTGAATTGTATGGTACCGTAACCTTATAGAGCTTCCACGAGTTAAAATGGCATCGAAGCTTATGCATAACGAACTTCCGGTCCGCGAATCTCCATTTGATTTTCATTGGCAGTGAAACGTTCGTTCGTGATTATCTTCGTTATTATTTCGGATTGTGGTTTTGTTTTTAGGCGTCCAACTTATGAAATAATAACTAGAGGGTTGGCCTTTCATGAATATTCCAAAGACAAGTGTCTCCAAAAAGAGTAATTAGTAGAACTTCGAATCAGAGACGACCATAACAAACACCTTGCCTACAAAGTGTGCGATTTGCACATTTCAAACGGCATTGGTCTAACATATCATAGACTGCAATAATTAAGTTGGTGCAAATTATATATGTTATATGTGAGAATATTATTATAATTTGCTATCCGGTTGTTATATTGGCATATTATGCATTAACGTGACCCGTTTAAATGCTAAATTGTGACGTAAGCTACGAGTTGTAGGCTATTCGCCGTACCGGTAGGCCTAATATTTACTAACAACGCATCGTTTCTTCTTTAATATTTAGTTAATCATTATAATTATAATAGCCTATCTATTAACACTTATTTAACCAATAATCATTTTATAATTCTATACATATTCCAGGTATTGCATGAAAGCGATTTGATAGCACATGCGGCTCTACCTTAAAATCCAACCATGCCCAGTTTTCATTACCTATGGATGATATTACCGCAAGTTAATAAACCAAACAACTGGCAACATATTTTTATTTTAATGCTCATTTACAACTTCACCCTAGTCTACGTTAAGTACCAAACGGTAATCACTGAAAGGGTAGGGGGGGGGGTTATGACCCCAATTTCACAAACGAACGGACCTCATTTTGCATGAATTATGGAACTCGAATCCTAATGGAGGTATGGATTGTCTGCATTTAGAAATATGTTAGTCAATAATTTAAAACAAGATGCCAGAAAACTAAATACAAAAAGCTGCGGGCCTACTACGGTGTTAAGTTGCTCCGTGAAAAAAATACACTTCGCCAAGATTATACGACGTGCATACAGTTAAATACAATCATCCAATTGGAGGAACACTTTCTTTGTCACGATCTTATAAGCAATTAAAACATAAACTGCTGCAATTTACGGGAAAATGTGCAACATTTAGAGACTACGAGTGTTGTATGTGGCACAACGTTAGCTGACATTTCGCATCATTAATACATAAGGAATGAACACATGCAGAGCCTTCTCACTGCACACAGCTCAAGACCATATCATTTTACGTTCTCTTAACAACAATAAGTTGCTTAGTTACATGCAAGGAAAATTGTAGTACACACTTCCCATTGCTTCCATTACCTGACTACTAAACCAGAAGCTGGTAATGCATAACCATACGCCGGTGGCGCGTCCTATGGCAAATGAAAGATCGAAAGAAAATGCAAGCTCTATAGGAGCCCGGAAGAAGGCGATACAATCTTCTACACTACTGAAAATAGTCAAAATACCCTTTGTAATAATGAATAATAATATTGGGGGTCATGTAGCAATAAATGTTACCCACCCACTATCCCTTTTTAGATCACGACTTTTATAGTAAAATTGGAGGTGTGTCCGCTATTGCACGCGTAAATTATGGGACAAATACAGTATTGCTAAACCCGCGCATTCGGTACTGACAGCCTTCCTGTCACTTTGCCCCGCTTTTCCTCTCCGCAACCTACGGTCGCCACATAACAAGACCCTACGACCAACCGCCACACGGCAAGAATTCTGAGCATGCTTCTCACCTGCACCCTGTATTTCGAAGGAAACAACGCGAAGGATATGCCGGGAGCTTGGAACAGCTGAGCTGAGTTGCTAAGTTTTTAGAGTTGTTGTAAATCAACTGATTTGAATAATACACAGCGCTATATATATCAGACATTATTTTTGTACAATTATACGTAATATATTTTAAAAAACGGTCCTGAGTCAACGCCGAGGACATTCAAACAGAGAAATACGATACTTTTAGATGAATAAATGAATTACACACCGAAGCTATGATACCTTTATCATCGGTATTCAATTCAATAAATACGACAAAGAGGGCAAATACTCGACAGCTAATGAATATAAAAACACTAACCATGCAATGATTATCCTTTAACATGAAACAAGAGTCTGAGTGGAGGTCGTTCACAGCTTACTGCAGTAGTTGACAGATAACACCATGCACACTCACTTATTCGCGACTCTCTACGTTTAATATTAGCTTTCGTGACAATACAAAAGTAAAGTTAAGGTAAATACATATTTAGCACTGAGCACTCAAACAAGCCCCTCTGTGGCGATATTATTGCCGTGGTTTTATATTTTCGAGTTGTAGGCTATTGAATGACGGACGGTATTTTGAGCACTATGAAGGGAAACAATAGCCTGTGGTCTATTATCGATTGACGCAAGTGAACTGACACCAATAATAAATTATCCTCAGTCACTTGGCAAGGGTTTCTTTGACACCCTCCATTCCTTCACTGTCCCTATCATCATCACCACCATCATTGTCTTTGTCAGAGCTTGATGAATTGCCAAGGTTAATAATCATTTCATCCACCGCGATATCCAAACCACCTTCAGTATTTCATTCTGTACATGCTGTACGGGATGTGTCCAGTCCTCGGGTCGAACTTCGGCGAAGTAAAAGTAACGAAACAATGACAATGAAAGGAAATCCGACACAGACAATGGTTAACAAGCGACTGAAACAATGCCTGCCCATACGAGAAGAATTCTGTCACTCGTGTGGTGTATTTTGTAGCCACATGTTGGTAACGGGTGGTTGATAGTAAAATGTCGAGAGCTGTGAGATATTGTTTGTAGTTTTTGAAATGTATGCATGTGTAACGCATTTGCATTGAGTGTTTACACGGACTTAAATAAGTCACTTTGACAAATACAAGATTGTTACTAGGAACTTCAGTTATACAAAGCACAAAATTAAATACTTTTGACAGTACTTTTTTTTTCCTTCCTGGAGACCTTCCGTGGTTTTTCTTTCGACTGCCACCTTAGCCGTCGCATCGCACCTGTTTTGTTTCCTTGAAGACGGCGTAGAGTTTCATGCAGTATGTACTCTTGCTCACGGTTATCTTTTCTACTGCACCAGCTGCCATCTCAGCGTCCTGAACAGTAGGCTATGCATGCCAATCAGACTTGCTTCTTTGAGATTGACGATCATGCACTCCTTGTTCAGGGAGAAACCTCTGTCTAGAGCTGCATTGTTGTGATACAAAATCAGTATCATTTTAACGAAGCTTGTGAGATCGTTTTTGGCAGGAAATGAGGAAGGTGCTGAAGCCATTAATTCAGACCACAGCACGTCGAGCCGTGGCTCTTTTCCGTCGAACTGCTTCAAACACGCAGTAACGGAGAGCAGTCTCAGAAGTGCGGAGTAGCTGCTCTTGATGCGGTCAGCCATTGCGCCAGTAAGCAAATTCTCCTGATTACAAAGAATTTCCAGGGCAATGACGATCGTAACTTCTTCCAACTTAGGAGTCTCAGCGACCCCTATAGTGTCTAGGCAGGAAATAGCACGGGTCTCTCGTGAGCAATAGTTGACCACTCTTTGATTTTTTCAGCCATAGGATACGAATGTACAATTTTCGGCAGTTGGTGCGAAATTGCAGCACATCCGCGTCTGGAATTTTCTGATATCTTGATCTGTTAGCTTCATTAAGGGCTGCTCTTGTCGAGAAACCCAGGTCTCCTCTGTGAATAACAATGCGGACTGATTCCTGTATGTCATTGTCAGCAACGAGCGCGGCGCGCGTAGCCCCACGCGTAGAGGGTACGGCCGGCGGTCGGCCAGGCAAAGTATGCATTCGACGTTGGCTGGGTTCTCATCCCGCTTAGCGCTCTATCGGTGACGCAAATTACGTGTGGCAGCGCGGTCTGCAGGCGAAATAGAAGATTGAGCGGGAGGACTCTACCGAGCGTTCGGGGGCTATGAAGTCGGGCATTATGAGACTTTTCAAGATTTCCCGTATCAAGTGCGAATTTCCCGTATAATTCCCGTATTTTTCCCGGGTCACTAAAATTCCCGTATAATTCCCGTATTTCCCGTATTTCCCGTATCGCTCGACACCCTGCCATCATGTTGTACCAGCTGCCAAATATGCAGCCACAGACCTCAGGAAGCAATCATTGTCACGATTCTTTATATTGACCACAGCCTTTTTCGAAGTTATTGCTGGTGGTGATTTAATATAGCTAGACCCAGCATTCAACGGGTTGAAATGACAAATGTTGATTTGCAAATGGTGAATTTCGTCAAATGCTAAGCAACTGGGTCCTTTTTGTAGTTTATCAAAATTTGATAGCAAGGCATTCACCACATGGCATTGATACCAATCTTTTAGATTATCAGCTATCAAAAGCTGTTGCATTTTACTCCCAATATAAACTGGTTTCTTATGCTCGCCGTCCTTGTAAGCCTACTTTCGATTTTTGCAAAAAATGAAAGTAGACTTATGAGATCAACACAGGGCAAAAAATTGTGTGTCTGTCTGTGTGTGTTTGTGTATGTGTGTGTGAGTCTGTGTGTGTGAGTGTGTGTACTCTGAATGTCTGTCCCCCCCTATCAATTCGAACACGATGAAACCGAATTGAACGAAATTTGGTACAGAGGTAGCACTAGCAAAGGGCACCTCAGTGTCATACTTTATATAGCCACCATCTTTACCAAAACAGAATGGCGGCCACTCAAACGTTCAAAACGTAAAATCAAATTACGGCTAAACTAATCATCCGATCTCTACCATATTTGGTGGCAACATACCTTTATATAAGTCGCGTCTTTCTCCCAAAATTCAAGGTCATCGGCCTTGCCATTTTAGGATGGCGGCCGTGTGAATTATGCACCCACTTTAATCAATAGCTTAAGACCCACCAATTCCGATTATCGAGCCTAGGGTGGTTTAAGCCATCCTGAAGGTCGTGATCCGTTATTTATTATAATTTATTATTATAATATTATACTGTATGAGTGGCTTAAAAGAGCTGAGCCACCTGTGTCACACGACAAGATGGCAGCTGTCCTCATGTGCCTGTCTTGTGTTTCAGTAGTTTTAGTATGTTGTATGTGATATACCCTACTGATACAATAATATAAACTTTGTATGAAATGATCTTTAATGAAGATGTACTGCAGTGAAGATATCGTTTATTTAAAGTCATTATTGAAACATCCCTAAAGTACAATACAAACGAGGTGCGAACCTCTGCTACCGTGAATTGTATAACTTTAGGTTGGAAGTGGAAGGACTGAGCCTTTATGCCAACATAACCCAAGGTACACTTATTAGAACCGTGCTGTCGAGTTCAAGCTTAAAAGAAAACACAGTTACTCTGGTATGAAACATTCTATTGGCCAACAGAGTACATTTACAAGGTAAAAAGACAATAAACAATAAAAGGATATCAAAATAAGACATGGAAATCACCCCCAATAGCCTACACCAGTTCCCATCAGAAACTCGTCGGAGTATAGTACAATAGTCAATTAAAACATTCCTGACGTGATCTCTTCCTCAAATAAGATAAATATTCAGCTGACACCAGATGACAGAATTACATATCTCGCATGTAAGGTACTTACTTCACGACTAACACGACACGTCAGAAACCTAGTTCAATATTACCAACTGAAGATCAATGCCAATAAACAAACATTTATCATAGTGTGGATAATTACATTAAAATCCAACTCCTATTAATGGCATGAACACAGATCTAGTCATACCAATCACCAAACCAGTGACTTGGCTGCTTTCTTTCAAGTACAGTACTACGTAATCAGCTGTTCGTCGATAATGGCGTTCCGTTACGAACTGGAAATCAATGCCGATAAACAAACGTTTATCATAGTGTGGATAATTTGTTTAAAATCCAACTCCTATTAATAGCATGAAAACAGAACTAATCTCTCCAAACACCAAACCAGTTACATGGCTACCTTCTTTAAACTACAGTACTATATTATCAGCTGTTCGTCATTAATGGTAGTTCGTTACCTACAGAAAATCACATCTTTTAAAGAACCTAACACCGACGTCATCACCATACCTTATAACTATACTCCGTACTGAATAACATTTAAAACAGATCCAAACTAGGATATCCTACAGTGATTAGAGTGAAATGAAAACCTTTATGTTACCTTACTAATTGAAACTACTAACCACATAACAAAATGATAGTCAACCCTAACACGGTATCACAATGCCGGTGACTCAAAAATTATAAATAATTGTACTTCAGGCGCAGACCTCACATATGAATAAACTTCAACACAACATGACGTACCTTTCAGTAGACCGCTTGTTCACCCTCACAAACTGTAACAACATTTCGTCGAACACGATATTGCTTATTTCCTCCGTCATGGAACGTGACATTCTACAGTGATCAGTATCACAAATAAGAAGCAGAACATCTTTCATACGGCAGATCATTTCCTCAACAAGATGACCTTTCCCAGGATACCAAATGTTACATCATCGCTTCTAATACATGAGAGGTCCAATCCAGTCTTCCTGATTTCTTCAAAGCAATATAATTTTAAATTTAAGGTAGTTAATTCCTTCTTACATTGGTACTTGCCATTACTCCGAACTAAAGGAAATAGGGCAGAAGCTAGACCTACCATCTTGTCAACAGACGATAGGAACACACTCTATAGATTATCGCCACAATTAGAAGACTTCCTTCTTACCTGTTTGGTGGAGCGCTCTGACGAGAGTCAGCATATACATCATACTCGCAGAAGCAAATATACAAATCAGATGGAGGTGAGAGAAGATACGTGTCTAGTGCCGTAATAACGGCTCAATTATATGCCAACAGGTTGTATCTAATATGTCAGTTAAGAACACCATGATGTTAAGGATAGGGTTAGCTCTGGGCTAGCGTGTTAGTCTGTCACGCAGTTGACTGGGGATCGAATACTGCTACAGTTAACTTCTTTTCTTGAATTCTTTTACAAGTGATGTGCACGAGCTCTTTCCACAGATACTGAATAAGATGTCATTTAGCTCAAAGGAGAGGCTAATGTATACACTCGTTTAATAATAAAATCACAGCCCCAGAATCGCACATAAACAGAAGACATTAGGAAAAGGAAAATAGAAAAACTAGATACACGTTGTCATTAACCACAGCCTTCTTAATGCCTCTGTACGGTGCTGTCCTCTTGTGGGTTATGTGGGTAATATTGTTCCAAACATACCGCAGTGTAAATACCTGGCCTCCTGACGTATGGAAATTTTGTAATACTGGTAGTTCAACTATTAGCCACGATCGCGCTAAGATTACCTTTAAATACTGCCAGCTGGATCGCCTCCCTCTTGGTTACTTTAAACTGCCTACTCATTCAACACCCATAGGCCACTGCCATCGTAGTACATTACGATGGCAGTGCATAGGCGTACAAGATAAAGATTAATTCACTGATAGGTCGCAGAACCAACCTACTGTGATCGGCGCGGATTTTTAAAGGGGAAGATACCCAAAACGAAAGATTCTTAACTTTGCAGGCTGGCTTAATATAGAGATTAACGGACATGAATGCATTACAATAAGTTAGTTGTTTTGTTATTCAATCATCACAAAGTATATAATATTGATTTTGACACTTACTGGATAACTATCAATATAAAAGAAAACAAACAATACATGGTGGTAGAGGTGATTGTGTTAGGGATGAGGACAAAGAGTCATAAATATACCCATACATTTAGGAGAAAGTAGGCTATATGTTCTTTGCTGAACATCTTGTTTTTATATATGAAATCGCACTAGAGTTGTGTATTGACCTTTAAAGCCGTTGCAAACTTTGCGCTGCACAAATTTGTTCTTTAAAAATTTCAAACAAGATTCTATAAAGTCTTTTGGAATTAAACTCTCACTAACATTGACCACACGGCCAGAGCAGACACGTGACTTGAAACAGGACTCAAGGGGCTCCCAAGTTAAGCTATCACTAGCAGTGGCAAAAGACATTTTTATAAAAGAAACAATCTCACCCAAGTTTTCAGTCGTAGACTTTCCAACAATGGTCCCAAATACACACGTTCCTGGTTTTCAGGAGCGGTTGTAGCGGACAACTGTTTTCCAACTCACACTAAAAAAAGAAATAAAATATATATATAAAAGATAAAGATATATCTATATCTATTTCAAATAGCATCTGTCGTAAACAAAAATAAATGAAATAATATAAAACAGTTATATATATATATATATATATATATATATATATATATATATATATTTATATATATATAATTTTCAAAAAATCTTATCTGGGTTTTGTAAAAAGCTCTGCTTTTCCCTTTTTGTAGGCTCCGGTGGAATGGGGTTTCCCTTCTTTTTCTGTCTCCCACAACAGGCAGGCGGATTATCTAAAACAAAAATAACCATCCATTAAATAAAAAATGGCAAACCAATAATAAATTTAAACATTGATTAGCATTAAAATATTATAAACAGTGTTAATCTCACACTTTCCTCAAATATATAATGTATCCAATATAGTCACTAATTGAATGTTGAGCACACGAATGCAAATATTTTTACACACATAAGACACAGCCTATGTTAACACAGTAGCGTTTAACATAGAAATGACGTGCAATGTGCAATGACATGCTCAATACTCTCTTACCCAACCCCTCACCTCCCAGCGGTCCTCTGGCCCCGCCCCCTCACCGCTCTCTAGAGGTCACGTGATTTCCTGCTCTCGCTTTGCGTTCACTCTTTCCCTCCCTCCCCTTTCCACTCTATGGTGCCCTGCCTGCTGCTGCTGCTCGGGGCCAGGCTGACAGGACGTGAAATATCATCTCTGTTACAGAGTTGCCACATTGTTCCAACCTGTTATCATATGATAGCAGTGTTGTCATCTCTCACTTACATTACATTCTCTTAGCCGGCTAGCCAGCCTCAAGCGGATTTTTCTTTCTTGGCTGCCAGTCAGAAATAGAAAAACAAGTTCTGTTGTTGTCGACTATAAAAGCCTTGCTTTTATTCGTCTCGTAGCATTATGAATTTGTCAGGTTACTGGTCAGTGTGTACTAACATGTTTAAAGATCACCATGAGAATTTTTTTTTGAAATATTCGCCTTCATTCATCTGTCATAGGAAAATATCGAAAAGCGACCCCTCGATTTGCCATACATCGCCCCGTCGAACTAGCCATTTCCTGTATCGACCATGACCAGTCATAGCCTCTTTGTAACACACGCCCAGTGCTACCGGCTCTCTGTCTACAAACACTCTTTATTTTAAAAACAAATTAAAAACAGGTAAAAAAGTTACAAAATGCATGGTTTTTATGTCCTAGAAACTTGACATTTATTTTCATGGTAGAGGGGGTAGGGACCTTTCATTAATGTCAAACAAACTCTTTTGTAAACTTCCCAGTTTCCTAAATATTAAAAAATCAAAATTTACGTGTTTTCAAAAAAAATCTGAAAAAAGTTTTATTATAATTAAATAAAGGTCATAGAGACCATTTGTATCAACTATTGGACAACGTTCTATCAAGTTTGGTTTTCAAACTATAGTCTACTTTTAAAAACAAAAATTTTCAAGAAAAATGTTTAAAATATAATACGTGGTCCAGAGCAAAGCGCCCGTCAGCACGAGTCCAACGACACTTCATTTGTTAAAATCCGATCAGGCGTTCGCCAATTATCGCCAATGTTTGTCAGAAAGTAGGCTATCATTTTTTTTCCTCCTACACCCTTGAAACTTTCTGTCTGCCTATAGGGCATAGAGACCTTTCATTTATGTCAAACAAACGTTTTCCCAAAATTCACCGTTTCCAAGCGCCAATCCAAAAAACAAAAATTTTCAAAAAAAATTCTTCAAAATACCAACACACATGCTGAGCAAAGAGGACGTCAACCCAACGCCAACAACACCTCGTTCGTTAAAATCCGATCATGCGTTCGGGAGATATCGCCAATGATTATATGAAAGTAGGGGGCGGCCCGGCTCTCTTGTCATCCCACTACTACCATTTTATCCTAGAGACTTTAAATTTATTTTGGTGGTAGAGGGGGTAGGGAACTTTCATTGATGTCAAACAAACATATTTTTAAAGTCCTAGTTTCCAAAATATAGGATTTTCAAAATTGGACTGTTTTCAAAAAAAAACATAAAAAATAAAAAAGTTTTATTATAAAAATAAAGGACATAAACGCCATTCGTTTCAACCATGGCACAACGTTCTATCATCTTTCGTTTTTAAACTATCGCCTATTTTCAAAAACAAAAATTTTCGAAAAATTTTGGAAAAAATAACGAGGGGTCCAAAGCAAAGGGAGCGTCAGCTCGAGTCCAACGACACCTCATTTGTCAACATCCGACCATGGGTTCACCAGATAATGGCTTGGACTCACGGGGCGGCCTTGACACTCGTTAGAAAACCTGTTACTCCCCTGCTCCCCTTAAATTGGATTTATGAAAAAACGGTCGAACACCTATTTACTTATATTTTAAGCTGTTTTTTTTTTTCGCTGAATTTTAAACTTCTCGCCTATATCGTTTAAGAGTTACACGCTCCGTTAAGATTCCCTCAACCCCCAATTTTCACCCCTTTCACCTCATAATATACACCACATCGAAAAACCCTCAGATACATGTCTTCTTATTTTTAATGATTAGTTTATATACCGAATATCACATCCCCAAAGAAACAACTCATGAGATATCGTTCTTCAATGAAATGGACGTTTACCCCCTTAACATCTCTGTAAAATCCGAATAAACAAAATTTCTTCCTAGTGTATTTATTAATCTCATGTAATTAATTTCAGGATTAGGGCATAACCCAGCTCTTTTTGGGTACATTCGTGTTGATCGACTGAAAAGCACCAAACTTTTGAATCATCCTTAGTTGACGTTTTCGACATACAGCGAACATATTCCCAAAATGCCATGTATCCAACTTTAATAGCTTTAGCTGGGCGTGATGAGTGAGTCAGTCAGTCAGGACATTTTCTTTCATTTATTTTTCAGAATTTCACCCCTCTCATGAACCCTTTAAATTGGATTTATGGAAAAAAACGGTCGAACACCTATTTACTTATTTTTGAGCTGTTCTTCCACCCTGAGATTGATGAGTGAGTGAGTTAGTCAGTCAGTTAGGACACCTTCTGTCCTTTTCTTCCCCAGAATTTCACCCCACCCCATTGGCCCCTTAAATTGAATTTATGAAATAACGGTCGAACACCGATTTACTTATTTTTTAAGCTGATTTTTTTTCGCTGAGTTTTAAATTTCTCGCCTATGTCGTTCTAGAGATAGGCCTACACGCTCCGTAGGGAATCCTCCAACCACCACTTTTCACCCCTTTCACCTCATAAAAATACACCACATCGAAAAACCCTCAGACACGTGTCTTCTTATTTTTAATGATGAGTTTATATGCCGTGTATCACATCCCCCAATGAAACCAATCGGGGATATTGTTGTTCAATGAAATGCAGTTCTAATCCCCTTAAGGTCCCTTTAAACCTGAATATCCAAAAATCCTCCCTTAGTAGATGGTTTTGACATACAATGAACATATCCCCAAACTGTCATGTTTCTAACTTCAATAATTTTGGCAGGGCGATGATGAGTGAGTGAGTGAGTGAGTGAGTCAGGACATTTTCTTTCAATTTTCTTTTATCAGAATTTCCCCCCTCCCATGAACCCCTTAAATTTTATTGATGAAAAAAACTGTCGAACAGCTATTTATTTATTTTTAAGCAGTTTTTCCCCCTGAGTTTGATGAGTGAGTCAGTCAGTCATTCAGTTAGGACACTTTCTTTCCTGGTTTTTTTTCCAGAATTTCACCCCTCCCCGTGGGCCCCATTAATTGGATTTATGAAAAAACGGTCAAACACCTAATTACTTACTTTATGCTGATATTTTCCGCTGAGTTTCAAACTCCTCGCCTATGTCGTTTAAGAGATATACGCTCCGTTAGGAATCCTTCAACCCCCACTTTTCACCCCTTTCACCTCATAATATACACCATATGGAAAACCCTCAGGCACGTGTCAACTTAATTTTAATGATGAGTTTATATGCCGAGTAACCGGGTGAGTTAGCCGTGGGCGTTACGGCATGACTGTTGGCAGTCGCTCATATCCGGGAGGCGAGGAGGTTCGAATCCCCCCGCCGGCAATCTTGAAGATGGTCTTCTGTGGTTTCCCATCTTCCTTCCAGGCAAATGCCGGGGTTGGTCCCTAACTATAGTCCACAGCCGATACCTTCCAACTCCTCGTCCTTACCTTCCAACTTCCCTCCCCAACGGTACTCGTAGCTCACCCATTGGGTGTCCGTCTCGAAGCAGCTACAACACTGGCGAGCCGAACATGTCCTCGGACACTCCCGGCACTAAGAGCCATACGCTAAAAAATATATATATATATATATATGCCGAGTATCACATCCCCCAATGAAACCAATCGGGAGATATTGCTATTCAATGAAATGCAGGTCTACCCCCTTATGGCAAATGTAAACACTAGAGTATCATGTAGACCTCTGTTTAAAGATTTAAACATTCTCCCACTGCCCTGCATATATATCTTGGAAAGTATTATGTTTTTTTTTAAGAATTTAATGAATAAGGATGTTTCTCTTAAAACTAACAATGATGTTCATAGGCATAACACAAGACAAAATCAAAACATTCATATTTCACGCACACACACAAGCATATATCAAAAAGGAACTTTTCACACAGGAGTTAAATAATAGTACCCCAGTATATAAAACTTGCCCCAAAAATAAAAACCTTTGATAGAATGTTGAAAGCTTATCTGCAGTGCCATTGTTTTTACCTTGTAGTTGAATATCTTAGTGTATAGGAGCGATGAAATCTACAATTATATTTTACCTTTCTATTTTAATTGTAATACCTAGCTGTAAGTTGTTGTATTTATAGAATTAAGTTGTCATACTATGATAATAGAGTAAGGTGTAAATAGATGTCCAATAAGATTGCATCTCTTAAGATCTGTTATTATAATAAGTTATAAATAGTTATAGTATTAGTATTATATACCTATTAGTACTTTTATTTTATAGATGTAAATTCTGACGTATCCTATATCAAAAATGTATTGTATACATGTATTTGATCAAGTGGAATTAATAAAATCTATCTATCCATCTAACACCCCTTTAGAACCTGAATATCCAAAAATCTTTCCTTAGTGGGTGTTAGCGGCCCTTGAGGAAGCTGCATACCAAATTTCATTCCATTTTGGCTGGGCGATGATGAGTGAGTGAGTCAGGACATTTTCTTTCAATTTTCTTTTTTCAGAATTTCACCCCTCCCCATGAACCCCTTAAATTTGATTTATGAAAAGTACTGTCGAACAGCTATTTACTTATTTGTAAGCAGTTTTCCCCCCAGAGTTTGATGAGTGAGTCAGTCAGTCAATCAGTTAGGACACTTTATTTCCTGTTTCCCCCCCCCCCCCCCAGAATTTCACCCCTCCCCATGGGCCCCTTAAATTGGATATATGAAAAAACGGTCAAACACATATTTATTCTTTATATGTTGATTATTTTACGCTGAGTTTCAAATTCCTCGCCTATGTCGTTTAAGAGATACACGCTCCGTTAGGAATCTTTCAATCCCCACTTTTCACCCCTTTCACCTCATAATATACACCACATCGAAAAACCCTCAGACACATGTCTTCTTATTTTTAATAATGAGTTTACATGCCGAGTATCACATCTCCCAATGAAACCAATCGGGAGATATTGCTATTCAATGAAATGCAGGTCTGCCCCCTTAACACCCCTTTATAACCTGCATATCCAAAAAAAAAACTTCTTAGTGGGCGTTTGCGGCCCTTGAGGAAGCTGAACACCAAATTTCATTCAATTCCGTTTGGTGGTTTCTGAGATTTCGTGATGAATGAGTGAGTGAGTGAGTGAGTGGTATTTGAGAAATATATAGTAGATTTTTTATTGTGTTAAAGCACTAAAATGCAAGGTCATTGACCCAAGAATTCGCTAACCCACACAAACCTGATTTAAGATTTAAATTATTGCATGTAAGATTTTTTTATTTTATATTTTAGAGTTTTGATTTTTGATTTTGATTGTTAAATAATTTGTACAGATTTCTTCTCAAAATCATTTTTGGAAATACAATGGAAAATATTCGTAAAAGAATAGATATACGTCTTGTAACTGACAGCAAAAAGGCTGAAAAGCCAATAGCTAAACCAACATTTATCGACAGAACAATTTTGCTGCTTTCCACATGGCTAAACGTAGCATTGTATTCAATAAGCCTATATATATTGAAATGTGTATACTGGATATTTCAAAAACTCTTATGTATTCCCACCACTATGATGTCCTGCTACCCGATTATGGGATCGAAAATGTTTAACTAATGTATATATATATGGATACGGACTCGTTCATTTATTTGGTTAACACCCAAGATGTTTATCAAGACAAGTTGAATTTTCTAGAACACCTGGACACATCAGATTATCCTACTAATCACATATGTTACACTACTTCAAACAAGGAAACTTTGGGAAAATTTAAAGGCGAGGCTTGTGGACCTATTATTAAAGCATTTGTTGGACTTAGAGCTAATAGGTATGCTTTAGACATAAATGGCATAGAAATGAGAAAGATAAAGGTATTAGCAGAGGCGTTGTCAAAAACTGTGTACGTTTTCAATATTATAAGAATTGTATCATGAAAAACGAGGTAAAACAAGATGTTCGGGAAAGAACATATAGCCTACTTTCTCCTAAATGTATGGGTATAGTTATAACTCTCTGTCCTTATCATCTCCTAATTTCTTCCTATTTGAAGTGCAAATTGGCACACAGGATTTGAACAGTGGCGTTCAAACCATAGTTTATAATTTACCCCAGCCTTTTGCAATTTCATCAGCAAACACTCCAAACACCGACTACTTACAATAATTGAAACTTCGTTTCTCTAATAAGGCCCATCTACAATGCGCAGTCGGCAGTCCGTAGTTGGTAGTCCTCGGTCGGCAGTCGCGATCGACTCCGTGTATAATATAGGCACCATACACAACATGATGTTGCAGTTGGCAGTCGCGAATTTTATCCTTGACTGCCAACTACCCGACTGCAGCAATGTAATAGCCAATCAGAGCAGATCAGAAACTGACGTCACGTTGTTGTTCTGTGTCGTATACGAATGATATAGGACTAAGTGAAGTAACTTCGCAACCCGTTAATTTATAGGCTAATCTTAAATACACGGTATAACAAAATAATCCATCTCCAAATCATCCATATTGCAAGTTTTGAGGTTATCAACAACGCCTCTGTGCACTAGGAATAAACGAATGTTACTGTATTATTACTCCTAGCAGTCGTTAAGACTGGATTCATTAACTGGCCGGTATAGAGCGCTGCTCGAATCTATAGTTTCTGCATAGTACAACTGAAGGCTGGTAGATGTCACTCCGGTGGAGAATGTAGTTTTTTTAATATATAATTTCCATTGCAAAAAGCACCATATAACGCTTTATTTTATAACGTCTCAGTCCTCAAGAAACAATGAATAAAAAAAAAATCAAGCAAAAAAGTTCTACTCTGATAGGATTTGAACCCCGGCCAGCCACATGAGAGACGGGAGCTCTAATCACTCAGCCAATCGTACACTCATAACTTACGCGTTATCGATCAAATACATATAACGTACTGTATTAGCAAATAATCACTTGGACTGAAGATTTCTTCACTGGAGTATATTTCAAACCGAGTTCATTTCATATTAAGTTCATATAATTTTTATCAGTAAGTTATATTGCATGCAACATACTGAAATTAGTAAAATGTAGGTCAGAATGAGAGGTCAGCTGCCATCTTGTCAAATAGCCGAGACGATTCAGATTTTTAAAGTCACTTCTAGATTATAATATTACAATACAAACTTTTAATTTCGAACGAACCACGTCGCTTAGAACAGATTAAACGATTCTTGGTTCGATGTGCACAAGGAATAAACGAATGTTACTGTGTTATTACTCCTAGCAGTCGTTAAGACTGGGTTCACTAACTGGCTGGTATAGAGCGCTGCTCGAATTTATAGTTTCTGCATAGTACAACTGAAGGCTGGTAGATGTCACTCCGGTGGAGAATGTCGTTTTTTTTAATATATAATTTCCATTGCAAAACGCACCATATAACGCTTTATTTTATAACGTCTCAGTACTCTAGAAATAATAAATATAAAAAAATCAAGCAAAAAAGTTCTATAGGATTTGAACCCCGGCCAGCCACATGAGAGACGGGAGCTCTAACCACACAGCCAATCGTACACTCATAACTCACGCGTTATCGATTAAATACATATAACGTACTGTATTAGCAAATAATCACTTGGACTGAAGATTTCTTCACTGGAGTATATTTCAAACCGAGTTCATTTCATATTAAGTTCATATAATTTTTATCAGTAGGTTATATTGCATGCAACATACTGAAATCAGTAAAATATAGGTCAGAACGAGAGATCAGCTGCCATCTTGTCAAATAGCCGAGACGATTCAGAGTTTTAAAGTCACTTCTAGATTATAATATTACAATATAAACTTTTAATTTCGAACGAACCACGTCGCTTAGAACAGATTAAACGATTCTTGGTTCGATAATCGGAACTGGTGGGTCCCATGTTATGGATTATAAATTTTGCATAATTCACACGGCCGCCATCCTGAAATGGTACGTTTGATGACCTTGTAGTTTGGGCACAAGACGCGTCCCATATGAAGGTAGGTTGTTACCAAATTTGGTAAAGATCCGATGATTAGTTTGGTCGTAATGCATTATTAAGTTTTGACCATTCGATTGGCCGCCATTACCTTTTGGTAAAGATGGCGGCAATATAAAACATGACACTGAGGTGCCCTTTGCCAGTGCTACCTCTGTACCAAATTTCGTTCAATTCGGTTTAACCGTGTTCGAATTGATAGGGGGGACATACATTCAGAGTACACACACTCACACACACACACACACACAGACTCACACACATACACACACACAGACTGACACACTTTTTTTCGCCCTGTAGTGATCTCATAAGTCTACTTTCATTTTTTACAAAAATCGAAAGTAGGCTTAAAATACCAATGAACATTATCGCTTCTATACAACATAACATATAAAATTATAAAACTAAATAAAATTACTTTGTGTCCTGGTGATGATAAAAGAGTAATTGAATCTAATGGTATAGCTACACATGCCTATGGTCATTACCCAACCGTTGAACATACTTATATGATTAAGTTATGGATATCAAAATCCTAAAATTAAACAGGAAATATATTACTCTACCTGCATCTAGCAAATACATAAACCAAAACAATTTAAGAAATAAAACGGTAGCACTACAAAAAAAAGACACCACCAATCAGTCAACAAGAAAAGAGAAAAATGGTATTAATACTCAAGAATTAAAAAATAGAAAACAAAAAATAATAAACCAACTGTACAATTTATAACAAAAAATGAAGAAAAAATGTATTAGGTGTAAATATTAATATCATGGATTTAGCTTCTATTGGTCATGATTACCCTGAAGACAATGCTAGGCGTAAATCGGATTCCAGGGTGCCTAGCAGTTTAGGGTTACATTATGGTGAATCGGAGCACCACAAGAACAGTTCAAGATTCAAGAAAATGAGAAAATATTTTTTTGGAACATACAATGTGAATTCCTTAATTCAGGTTGGAAAATTAAAACAACTAACAACAGAACTTCATAGACATCACATTACAATATTAGCCCTTCAAGAGACCAGGTTCTTGGATGAGGACACCTTTGAATCTGACAACTTCCGAATTTTCAAAGGAAAAGTTGGGAAGAGAGTGATGAAGAACATGCCACATCTTGGAACAGCTTTTATGGTCAACAAGAAATTTTTGGACGCAGTTATCGCTTTTAGAAGTGTGAATGCCAGACTATCTTTTCTAACTATAAAATCTCTCAATAAGAGATACACGCTAATCAACGCCCATGCTCCTATAAATAAGGATAATAAAACGAATCCAGAGAAAGTTGATGAATTTTGGGACGAGTTAGAAGCCGAAATTCTCAAAATTCCTTCTAATCATGTAAAAATTTTACTTGGAGATTTCAATGCTCAGCTTGGATCTGAGAGAAAATTTTCTGATATAATAGGTAAATATCCCGCTCACAATAGAACCAACAGGAATGGTGAGAGATTGGTTAAACTCTGTGAACATCTAAACTTAAAGATTATGTCCACACATTTTAAAGCAAAACCAAGTAAAAAGAAAACATGGGTCTCCCCAAATGCGTTGCTGGGTGAGTTTCAACTAGATCATGTAGCTATCTCTCGAAATTGTTTCAAAGAAATTCAAAATGTCAAGGTCAGAAAATCCATTAATGTAACTTCAGATCATTACCTTTCTCAAATCAAGATGAATTTCATACCTTTTACACGCAAACAAAATACAACTAGAATTAAAATTCCGAAAATTAATAGAGAGGTTCTTACAAATGAAAAAAAGGATAGAATTTCAAGGAAAACTTAAAATACCAACCAATTGGAATGATGTTACTAATAACCTTCTTGAACCAGCTCAGGAAATTGCACCGTTGAACTTTTATAGGAAACATGCTTGGTGGAATGAACAATGTGAAAGAGTGATCAAAGAAAGACATTGTGCTTGGCACAAGTGGAACGGGAACAAGACTCCAGAAAATTTAGAGGAAGTACAAAGATTAAGGAAAATGGCCCACCAGACTTTAAGAACGATTCGAAGAAAATATATGAAGGACCAAATAATGGAAATGGACGACAATTTTAAGAAAAAAGACACCCGATTGTTTTATAGAGCATTTAAGAATGAAATCACTGGATATTCAGCGCCGAGTTTAAATTTCAAAAGGGAAGATGGTACGCTAGCATTAAACAACAAGGAAAATTGTGATATCTTGGCTGCGTATTTTGAGAAGTTGTTAAATTGTCCAAAACCGACAGACAAGTTGAGTTTCAAATTTACAACACAAAATTTTGACTCTACGCCCCCAGATGTAAATGAAGTTAAATGTATTATCAACTCACTTAAAAACAATAAAGCCTCAGGCAAAGATGGAATAATTGCAGAAATGTGGAAGCTTGTAGATGATGAATTTTTAATAGCGACGACAAATCTATTCCAGAAAATTTGGATTGAGGAAGCAATTCCAGAAGACTGGTTAATCGCCTTAATTCATCCACTACATAAAAAAGGCTCAAAAATTGATGTCAATAGTTATAGGGGGATCTCATTGTTGTCTGTCACATATAAAATATTTGCCAAACTACTTTTAAACAGACTTGAACCACAGATCGAACCACAGCTTGGCGAGTTCCAAGGAGGTTTCAGAAGGAATAGATCGTGTGCAGAACAAATTCTTAGTTTAAAATTGATATTAAAATATTACAACAACAGGCCAAAGAATATCTTTATCTCATTCGTTGATTTTCAGAAAGCGTATGATTCAGTGGATAGGGATACTGTTTTTGACACATTGAAGGAATACCAAGTTGATCAAAAAACCATAAATTTAATAAAACTTACATTAACTAATACGATTTCCAGAGTCAAATTTTTAAATGAAGTTAGCGAGCCCTTCGAGGTAAAAACTGGGCTAAGACAAGGGGACAGTCTATCACCACTGCTTTTCAATTTGGTCTTGGATAAAGTCATGAGGACGTTTTGGGAGAAGAACGATTCAAGTGCTAAAATTGGTACAAAGAATAAGAACCTCAGAGTCAAAGGTTTAGCATTTGCTGACGACGTAGCGTTGTTTGCTGAATCAGAACAAGAAGCTATTAACCAAATTGATCAGTTAAAAGAAACGGCGGAAAAAGCGGGCTTACAGATTTCGTTGGTAAAAACAGAGATGATGACAAGTGATCAGAAATACACTAAGAAAATGATAAAAACAAATTATGGGAGCACCAGGGTCACTGACCGATTTAAATATCTTGGAGAAATAATTAGTAGCAATGGGACGGATAAATTGGCAATCGAGAACAAAAAAGGGAAATTGGAAAGATTAAATTTTTGTACAAAAAATATATACAATAAAAAGAACCTGTCTATCAATGCAAAATTACGACATTTTAATACTGTTGTTAGACCAGTCATCTTGTACGGCATGGAAACTACAAATATAACCGGAATGGAGAATTTGCTCAAGATAGAAAGAAGAATTTTAAGAAGGATTTATGGTCCTAGGAAAACACAGGAAGGTTATAGACTGAGATCGAATGCAGAAATTTATAGTAAAATCGACAACCTTGAAGTGATGATCAGAAAACGGCGACTTCAGTTCTACGGACATATGGTCCGCATGGATTGCTCAAGGTTAAACAAACAAATTTTTGATAAAATCTGGAACTATAAAGGACAAGGAGGCTATGTAAAACAAATGAAAGAAGAACTTCAAAAATTCAAAATTACTGAAGAAGATTGTCTAAATCGAATAGAGTACAGAAAAAAAATTTTTGGTCTCAAAATTCTTGTCGGGGAGAAGAAAAATCTCAACAGAGGAGAATGGACTGCTGAAAGAAGAGCTGCACAGTCGACCAGGATGAAAGACTTCTGGAAGAGAAAGAAGGAAACTAGACCTATAAAGAAGTGATATTTGCGTGGTCCTTGTTGGCCTGTCCGCGGTATATATATATATATTGTAAATGTATTTGAATGAATAAAAAAATATTGTATAGACACTGCTTGTACATTTTATTACTACCCACCTCCCACTCCTAATCCAATCGTTAACCTGTAGTAATCTTAAGAAATTGCCCGTAGTTAGCTGAAACTAGGTAGCCAAAGTATAGATTTATTACCTATATGCTTTGAGATAAGGTATTCAGCCCTGTGATATGTATTGGAAACCTCTAAGGATGCTGTGGTAGGATAAACAGCGTAAAGAAAGTTGCCAGTTAACGCATGTAAACTCTGGCCTTGTACTTATAAATAAGATAACCTTTAGCATACGAATAATTCCTCTGTAAGTGTTTGTGTGTGTTAACTCTGCCTATAGGGTTATGCCCTAGTGCTGGTGTTAAGCCTACGGAAAGAAAAATTGAAGAAAAACTTTCACTTTTCTAAAACTAAACTGACTTTGTAATCCTAAACTCGTTGTGCGTAGCGAACATCTTGCACAGAATCCACGGCAGTAGCTTTACCTCACATTCTAAAAACTAGCATAGGGACAGTTGCGTGTACCCCCATGTACTTTGGGTGTGTGCATTAGCCTTGCGCTAGCTTCGAAGGTTAGCTTAAGTTAGGTTATGTGAGGACATGTTTGGTTAAGGACTCCTAATCCAACCTGTTCAAGAAAAACCATAACTAAGAATGTTAATAATAATACATAAATAGCTAAAAATTCGGTCTATGACCTAGTTGTTTGAATCAGTTGTCTGATACTTCCTATATGTTCTAGGAGTTTCAAAATAAAAGTCCTTACCTTAAATTCTTCCTTGAAATGCTCTCAAGAATTTATTTTAAAAATCATCAAAATGTTCTGAAACTGTTACTAAATCTTACATTAATAATTTTTTAAATGTAAACAAGCTAATCTTATTCTAGTTTTATTTCCTAATTAAATCAAAATTATCGTCTCTAATATGACGTCACAAGTCCCAAATCTAACTTTCTATTATCTTATATATAAAAGGATGTTCGTTTGTTCGTCTTTTATGCGCTCATAAACCATTCATCCGATTGCGATCAAATTTTGGTGACTTGTTGTGCACACTTTCGAAATCATTATAGGCATAGTTATTCCAATTTACAATAGATAACGCGCGAGTAGTTTAACAAATGAATGTTGGCGATGCGTTCATATGGTCTACAATTCATCCGATTGCGACCAAATTTTGTTGGGTTCTTTAGCACACTTCCGGGATGGTTATAGGCATAGTTAATCCAATTTACAATAGATAGCGCGCGTGTAGTTTTAAAAAATGAGTGTTGGCTATGCGTCCATACACAATTCATCCGAATGCGATCAAATTTCGGTGAGCTGTTGTGTACACTTCCAGGAAAGTTAAAGGCATAATAAATCCGATTTGCAATAGATGGCGCGCGAGTAGCTTGAACAAAATGGCGTGCGATTCGTTTGAACAAAGACCACCTGCAATCATATACCATTCATCCCATTGCGATTAAGCTTGGGTGAGATGTTGTGTACACTCCAGGAAAGGTTTCTGGCTTAGTAAATCCATTTTACAATAGGTAGCGCACGAGCAGATTCAACAAATGAGCGACGATGCGTGAAACGTTTCAACAAAGTCCCGTATGTGTTCATATACCATTCATCCGATAGCGATGAAACTTGGGTGAGATGTTGTGTACACTTCAAGGAAGGTCTCTGACTTGGTGAATCCATTTTACAATAGGTGGCAAACGAGTAGATTCAACAAATGAGCGACGACGTGCGAAGCGTTTCAAAAAAGTACCGTAAGCGTTCATATACCATTCTTCCGATAGCGATGAAACTTGGGTGAGATGTTGTGTATACATCAGGGAAGGTTTCTGGCTAAGATCATCCAATTTTCAATAGGTAGCGCACGAGTAGATTCAACATATGAGCGACAACGCGCGAAGCGCTTCAACAAAGTCCCATATACCACGCGGGCGAAAGCGATAAAACTTGGGTGAGTCTTTGTGTACACTCCAGGGAAGGTTTCTGGCTTAGTACATGCATTTTACAATAGGTAGCGCACAAGTTTATTCAACAAATGAGCGACGCCACGTGTATCGTTTCAAATAAGTACCGTATGCGTTCATATACCATTCATCCGATTGCGATGAATCTTTGGTGAATTGTTATGTGCACTCCGGTAAAGTTTTCTGACTTAATAAATCCATTTTACAATAGGTAGCGCACGAGTACATTCAACAAATGAGCTATGGTGCGCGAATCGTCTCAACAAAGTCCCGTATGCGTTCGTATACTATAAATTCGAGTGCGATGAAACTTTTGGTGAATTGTTGTGTACACTCCAGGGAAAGTGTCTGGCTTAGTACATGCATTTCACGACAGGTAGCGCACGAGTAGTTTCAAGAAATGAGTGATGGCACGCAAATCGTTTCAAAGGCATTCCATATGCATTCATATTCCATTCATCCGAATGCAATGAGACTTTGGTGAATCGTTGAGTGCACTCCAGGAAAAGTTTCTGGCTTAGTAAATCTATTTTACAATAGGTAGCGTACGAGTAAATTCAACAAATGAGTGACGGCACGCGCATCGTTTAAAGAAAATCCCGTATGCGTTCATATGCCATTCATCTGATTGCAATGAAACTTTAATGAGTTGTTTACACGCCTAGGAAGGTTTTCGACTTAGAAGATCCATTTTACAATAGGTAGTGTACGAGTAGATGCAACAAATGAGTGACGACGCTCGAAGCGTTTCAACAAAGTCCCGTATGCGTTCATATACCATTCATCGATTGCGATGAAACTTTGTTGAGTTGTTGTGTACACTTACGTGAAGGATTCTTACTTATTAAATCCATTTCACAGTAGGTAGCGGAATAGTAAATTTAAAAAATGAGTGACAGCGCACGAACCTTTTAAACAAAATTCCGTATGCGTTCATATCCCATTCATCCAATTGCGATGAAACTTTGGTGAATTGTTGTGCACGCTCCCGCGATAGTTAATCCATTTTTCGATAGTTTAGAGGCAGTTAACGGAAATTGAAAAAAGATTGTTTCCAAAAGCACTTCAAGAAACAAAATTACAACGCCAAAACTTTCTTTGATTGGCATTGCAACGCATGCCGGATACAGCTAGTATTCTATATTATTATTTACAATATCTCCTACATAATACTCTCTCGTACACATTTCGACGAATATTCATCATTTAACATCGATCTTCCTATCAATATCCTGTCATTTTAAATACCTCAATAAGTCACACAGACCTAATTTATAAACCTCACGTTGATACTATACAACAATCTCAATCCCAAAATTCCTATTTCTGACTATAAAATCCTAAATCTTCTCTACTCATATATCAATAATGATATCTCCTCACAATGCTTGAAAATACGACGTTAAATTGCAATAATCAAACCTATGTTCTAAATAGCGCCTAAGAAAATCTCAAATGGATTTAACGTTAAATTACGAAAGATCGAAATCAATCCTAAATATCTTAAAAATTCAAAAATATCTCTAAATCAAAAAATATCTCCTAAATATCGAAATAACTCCAATATCAAAAAAAATACAATTTCCTAATAACTGTGGTCATCTCTGATACTTGCATGCTCAGATCATCTACAAAAAAAGAAATGGTCTTCATTCTACCTTTGACTGCATTCACATGAAATCGGCTCGTAGGCCTAATACACTTACGGATAATGAACTCGTTCCTGCGGTCTCTGCTTCGATGTAACCATCTCTGCATTCGCCTGGTCCTGGATGCTGTTACAGCGGTGGATCTGGAATCGCCTCCCCTGTTTTCCATCCTTCCTCTGCCCGGTTTGGAATCCTGGTCTCGTACCTTCGCTTCTTTATTCACTTTGATTTGCTTGTTTGTTGTCACAATCTACCAACATGTTATTTTATAGTTTTAAATCAATAATCTGCACATTGTATTGCCCAATACACACAAAATAAAGCAGAGAGAGACAAAAAAAAATAAGAACCAACTGAGTCATCGAAGTTTAGGAGAAGGTAATACCGTAAACTATTACGTTTCTCATAACAGTATTCCACCTGAAGACGACACTGTGTAATATGCTTGATTGCTGTGTTTGGTAAATAGCCTGCACATTGCGTTACCCATTAAGCAACTAAAATAACAGTGTGGGCCATTAAGTTGGGTGAGTGGATAGCGTGTCGGACTTCTAACCCCAAGTTTGCAGGTTCGTTCCTGGCCGTGGTAAGTGATTTTTGAAAGGCGGCAAAAATAGGACACGCATGTCATACGATGTTGGCATGCCAAAGAACCCATTTGAATTCAGTAGGCCGTGTTCATAATGACAAAATTATTCTCGGGAGTTTCCGCCAACACAAAGTTCCTCATTTCTCTACTAGAAAGCGCTATAGTGTTCAAGGAGCTTAGATATCTAACCTCCTTGACTTTCATAGTGATTCAAGGAACAACGAAATTCGACATGTAAGCTACCCTCCGGGTGTAAAATTACAAAGTTTGCACCCGGCACCCGAGGCCATATGATATTATTATTATTATTATTATCATTATTATTATTATTATTATTATTAATATTATTAGTTGGGAATCGACTGAAGTTTTAGCTTGGAGGACTGTATTACAAAATTTTTGTTCAGTTTGAGGCGACAATTTGCCTTACATCCTTTGCGCTTCTTCATTCTTCTGACAGTGACATATTCCGTCACTACAGTTTTCAATCAAAATTATTGGAGTATTGACGTAGGCAGTTTATAAGGTAAGATCTCTTATTTTAATAACATCATATTACTATCATTTTTAATACATGGCATTTAAGTATTTGCAAGCATTTCCATTTTTGATTTAAAACCATTTTCGTAGGGATACCCATTTCTTTTTGGCTTTGTTAACTAGTTTTATATTTAATATCAATCACGCTGAGGAAGGTATCAATGAAATACCGAAACCTGCACGATTAATAATGTAATTAAAGGTTTCTTTAGTGTTTGACTAGGCGGTTTTAATAAGATATTATCCCCCTTAACTCAGGATTCTGAATTTCCATTTTTGAATTTCGTTGGATAATTTCGTACAATTTCGAAATCTTGATGAATGTTTGTATAATAATTTGTTGTAGATTTTCTCGAAGTATTTGTAGTATAACAATGCTTCACAATTTATTGTTGTACAACAATGTTCAAACTGATGTCCTTGTAGTTGACAAAACTTTTCTTATCCATAAAAATTTTATTAAGTTTTTCATTTCTCGAATAAACCAATGTGCTGGATTTTCACTTGAAAATGTTCAAATTCACCATTATTTGCAGTACAATGTAGTTCAATTTCAAGAATGTTCACTTAATACTTGCTTAAAATTCACATAACTATTCCTCTACAATCTTAACTGACTTGGCTGGACTAATGCTCGACTACGTGGTATAATATACTTCTTCGAGCAATCAAGACCGTGAGCTCTGTCACTCGTCCTTCCCCTAGGACATTTCAAAACGAACAGCCTCATCTCAAATCCAGTTGGTACCGTCCATTCCATTTTCGTGCTCAAATGCCTGCGCATTGTTTCTAAACTAATTTTGCTGCCATAACAGCACTATTTTCACGATTCCAAAGTCGCTGAAATATTCTTTTTCTTGTATCGAACCCACTATTTTTTTACCTATTACTTTTATTCCAAAAGTAATTATAATAGCAATTGAAGCATAATTACCATTATAAAAATTCTGAATGGCCAATTAAATCACGTGATCTCTTCCTTCCTTCAATTCCAATCACGCGTCACTCTCACGTTAGAACTTTGGCTCGGGCATAAGTTCCGCTTCCCTTCTCTCTGTATGTCAAGACGCCATTTAACTTTGCTAACTGGAAAACTGGTTTATCTGTAGCCAGCGACTCTTCTTCTCCCTCGTAAATAGAATAACTACTCACCGACGGACAACAGACGTTTTGACGCGCCTCTAAGCCGCTACTGGTTGTGTTTCCAATAAACATAAGATAAAACTTTATCTCTCGCTGAAATTGTACCATAAATGCGCGTAGACTCTCTCGATCGATTCTTGATTATGCAACGTCCTTAAAATTACCCCAAATTCCTTAAATTTTGGATGTATCACGGGATACTTCCTCTTATGCTGAATATGGCTTCAGACAAGCAAATAATTGGGCTCGTATCCCTTCTTAACTCATAGTAATAAGGATAAAACGAAGCCTAAATTAATACAGTTTTCCCATTCTATTTTTCATCTACAGCAGATCTCAATATGTACTGGGTCATAAGTTCTCCATGTCTAGTTTGGATAATTGATTTTGGTTTCTCCTTCAGAATTTCTGATGCGTATTAGCATTTCAGGACTTCCATTCATGACCTGAGGACAACTGCAAATGAGTTCCTCATGTCCGTCCTTTGGAATCTTTCCTGAACTGTGTTAAAGGTCTTCCGTTCCTCCTTTACCTATACTCCTGTGAACTAACCATATGACTTGGCAGGTCATCTTAGGTGGAACTACAATCCTCAGCTTAATGTGATCTGCATCCTTAAACTTGCACACTAGTTCTCCATTTAGGACGTAGTTTCTGGCTTTCTTCTCTGTGTCCTCAAAATCTGGATCGGTGTTGTCCATACGGCCGTTAAGAAACCTGTACATCTTCTTCTGTGATATTATTAACTGTTTCAGTTTGTTCTATGTTTTCTGGTCTTCGTCTTCCTGTTGAACTATGTTCACCTCGGCAGTTTCTATTGGATTTCTTGAAGGAACATCTGCTAATAAGTTATCCTTGCCTGGATGACGCAAAATCATTGCATTACACTGCTGAATAAAAAGTGCCCATCTCAATATTCGGTCGCTAGTGGTAACTGATTTCAGCAAAAATTGAAGAGCTTTATGATGAGTCTTGATTACGAGTTGTTGACCTATGAGAATCTTCGTCCACTAGTGAAGAGCGTGTACTACACACAAAGCTTCTAATTCAGTCGTGAAGTAGTGTTCTTCCGGAGCTTTCAACTTCCTAATGCTGAATGCAATAGTGTGATCTTGTCCATGCTGATCTTTCTGACACAGCATAGCGCTGATTCCTATCCTTTAGGCATCAGTCTGGATGTAGAATGTTCGTTCAAAATCAGGATACTCAAGGTTTATGTTATCTTTCAACATCTCTTTAGCTTTAATGAATGCTTCTTCTGTAGCTTCCGTACATTTCCAATGGTTGTTTTTCTTCAGCAACTCATGCAGTGGCGCCATCACCTCCGAGTACTTGGGACAGTGACTGTTAAACAATTGGCACATGCCATAAAAATTTCTCACGCCTTAGAATTTCGTAGGTCGATGAAATGTTAAAACAGATTCAATCTTGCTCTGGTTCGGATGGTATCCAAATTGATCTATCGTGTGACCCAAAAAGTCAATTTTCTCGAGGAGAATGTGGCATTTGTCAAAATTGACCTTAATGGTGGCTTCTCTTAAACTTTGGAGTAATTGCTGAAGTTGAATACAGTGTTCTTCCTCTGAAGTTGACGATATAATTAAATCATCATCTATATAACAGATGACGTTGGCTTTGACTTCATCTGTCAACTTGCTATCTAGCGCTCTTATCACCACTGGTCAAATATTTATAACCTCAAACGGGATTGATTGAAAACGAAACTAGTTTGATAAAATAGGAATCCAGTGAAATTCCTACTATCCTCTGTAAGCTATACTTGATATAATGAAGCTGTCAGGCCTATAACCGTAAAAGAAATCATTCCTTTGAATTTTCTGAACAGCTCTCCGATCTTAGGAGGTCTATCGCACTCTTGTAAAATGTTCATGTTGATACCCCTGGCATCTAAACATAGCCTCAAATTACCATCGGTTTTCTTCACAACAATGATATGATTTAAATAAGAGAACGCCATTTTCTTAATGATATTGTCTGCTTCCATGTTCTTGACAATTTCCATCACTTTCTCCTGGTATTTGCCTGGTATAGGAAACAACTTTCTCTGGTAAGGTGTTTCATCCATCAGTCGTATCTGGTACTGTAATCCTTGATAAGTCCTGGTTTGCTATCGAAAATATCTGCATACTCCTGAATTAATCTTCGAATCCTTTCTGAATTAAGTCCAGATTGTCTACTTTGAGTTGGAAGAGGCCTTCTTTCTCTGATTCTACTCCGTTTATAATTTCTTCTTGGATTTCTTCTGTACTTTCTTCTAGAATGAGATGATATTCCTTATCTTCTGACGCTTCTGTGTCCATTATTTGACCTATGAATTTAATTGTTCTTTTGTCCATGTCAATTATGGCTCCTGCTCTCGTGATGAAATCTATGCCCAAAATTAATCCTGCCGAAGACAATAAATATATGCTCATAAACATTAATTTCAAACTCAATCAGTGCCCGGATCTACTAGTGCTGAGCTGCACTTCCTAATTCAGGGCTCGATTATTATATCCATTACATTGGTGTCTCAACCGTTTGACATAGTCTTGACTTTCCCTATATCTCTGGTCCAAACTTGCCTATTACGATTTTCGTCATTCGAGTTTTTATACCTGACAAATCCCTCATTAATCGTAGGTCCTACTCTATTATAATACTTGCTCCTTCTATAATCATTATTATGATGGAATCCTGTTCTACGATTGTTATCAGAGTAATAATAAATCTGGCAAGGTCTTCTGTCTGTACATCTCCTGTAGTTCGCATCGTGTGTTCGATTCTGGGCATATGTATTCCTTATCGGACCTAGGCTCTCCGTCTGACTCCTGTGTTTGGTCTATAAACACTGTATTGGTTTCTCGATTGTCCTGTCTCGTGTTCCTACCGATCGGATTAGATATCGCACTTGTGTGATCTAATCTCGTCAATAGTTCATCCATCATACGAAAACTATGAATTCCCGCCGAAATAATATATCGTTGGATATCTGGTGGTAAATGGCGTGAGATTGCTTTAATTAGCCCCACCTTTGAAAATGGTCGTTGTAGGAATTGCAAACGTGCGAACTGTGCCTTGAAATAACTGGCATATTTTTTAGGCAACGAAGATGCGTAATTGTTAGAGTAAGCTTCCGCTGCATAGGTGATCTTTAATCGACCAAAATCAGCGTTTTTAAGCCTCTGCAAAATCTTCAACGCTGGTGTATGTAAAATCTGAATGGCTTATTCAATAGAAGCGCTCCCCCTTCTAAATATCGCTCAACTATGCGCATTTTCTGTTACGAGATACGTGATTTTCCGTTAAAAATTCACGCATATCTCTTACAAATTCTATAACCGTAAGATCAGTACTGCCGGAACATTTTCTAGGGTGATCTTTAATATTGCGTATTATCACCACCAACTGGTTTGAATTCCTAGATCCTAATAATTGTTGGTATTGTCCGAACTCTTGTTTCGTTTCTGAGATCAATTCTAGGTGGTACTGTGTTTATCCTTTCTTCGTAATCCAATATTCCAAGCTTTCTAACATCTCTCCGTTTTTCTTCTAATCTGTCTATTCTAGCAGTCTGAGATTTTCCTGTTTCCTTCCCTTCTTCTTCTTATTATTATTATTCGCTGAACATATCGCTTAATTCAGTCTTCATTTCCTTCCTGATTTCCGCCTAACTTGAACTAAGTTACTAAGTTCTTTTATAGTTATGTAACCTGATTTTAATATCCTCAATTTCAGAATGTTGAATCTGCTTAACGCTTTCTAGCTTGGTTCTAACTGGATCTATCTTTCTTTTCATCACTTAACTTTCAACCGACAACTTATAAGGATCTAAATCAGATTTCTCTTTAAATTCAGCTAAGTTGAGAAGGTCAGCTGCCTGAACTCCTTCAATTTGTTTACACAAATCATCTCTAAGAGTAGCAATATCCCCATTCAACTTAATTTCCAAATTCTTTATATCATTCTTAAATTTAGCATGAGTTAGTTCCTCGTTACATTTCAAGAAATCACTTTTTAACACACTAACAGTTTTTACAACAATTTCACTAATGCCTAAGTCGATCTCGTTCTTAAGTGTTTGTGCTTGGTTTATGACTTCTGTCTGTTACTTTTCTACATCATTTGACAACTTGTTTAATTTAGTTTCTTGTGTTGCATTGTTGGTCTGCATTGTTTATAAACTTGTCTGCATCACTGTATTATTGTTGGCTATTTCTACCTGCTATTGTATCAGATTCTCCTTTAAAATTCCCTTTAAGCAAGTGTTATTCTCCTCCTTAGCACTTTCTAAACTTAGCTGTATTTCTCTTTGCAGTTTAACTATGTTTTCACTTGTTTATTCCTGCAATTGGAGCAGATTTTTCTAAACATCTTTTGCATTTGAGTAATGTTACCTTATTCTATCCCATGATTGCCTTCTAACACATAAACTTTCCTGCATTAGTGTTTAATAATCCTGAAAAGGTGTAACACATTCCATTATTTGAATAGCATATTTCCTACTTTCTCCCTGTATCTTGTCCATACCCTGCCTATTCTCTTCCTGTAATCAATTCAAATTCTCCTTAGTTTCCTCCTATAATTTCCTATTTTCCTGCAGTAATCTCCCCATGTTCTCTCTACATTCCGTCTGAAGCAGTGTTATATTATTCCTATTTACTAGGCCTGCCTGCATTTGTGTTCATTCAGCCTTTAAACTCATTCTGACTAACTCATCATTTTTCATTCCTGCCTGCTGTAAATGTTGAATATTTTCATGTGTGAATTTATGTAGGGCATCCACATCACCAGTCATCTTAGTCTAGCTCTCCTGCATAACCATAAACACAGCCCTAATGGCTTCCATATCTCCCGATGACATCGTTATCTTCATACTTGCAGAACCCTGGGAATCTGAATGCATTGAACACTACAAGAACATCAAAGTGACCATATTGTTATAAATAGTTAGAGATGTTTATGACTTTATCCTAATCCAATTTTCAACCTACCTATACCTCACCTATCTGATCTATAGTTTGTTTAATTTATTGTAATTCTAACAAACATGACTCTACTAATTTTATTTTATTTCACGTGACCTTAATAATCACTAGCTAGTTTAACAATTCAAAATTGACGCTAGGATCGACGTCTCCTATCGCTCAACAGATCCTATCAAATTAGTTCACTCTACATCCCACAAATGGCTTCATAAACTTCTTGAACGCCTCACGTTGGGAAGTCATTTAATGTAAACTCCTATGTGCTCGAGCATCGCTACTCGGTACTTGCCATTATCCAAGAATGGAAGCGGATTGCTGATAGATTGAAGTCCCCGGCCAGGAAAACATCAGTGTTACGCTGACGATTTGCCCATAAAGAAATTTATAAAAAATGTTGCTGTACTATGGATTATCTAGAGGGATAGAAAATTTTAACAGCAGGTGGAGAGTGAGATTCCTTGAATTACGGGTAGTAACGGGTTAAGGTGGTAAACATAGGAAGCCTAATGTCCATAGCACATCATCTTTCTTACTACTACAATTATAAGACGGAATTTCTATAAAAAAGGACGAGCAAAACAAAACGTGATCACAAATTTACTATCTCTAAATAACTGTACAACAAAGTTAAACACACACTCCTAAACCTAACTGTTCATGATGCAGAACTAAAAATATTAATAATTATAATATATAACCTGAAAATTCGGTCTATGACCTAGCAATATAACTCAGCCGGTTGATAATTCCTATAACAACCAGGAATTTGAAAATAAAAATCCTATCCACAAATTCCTTCTTCAAATGCTCTCAAAATTATGTTTTTATGTTCATCAAAAAAGACTCATAGATCACCCTGTTCTGAAGCTGTTACTGAATTTTATATTAAACATTTTTAAGTTTTTACAAGCAACCCTTATTCCTATTCACTTTCGTATCTAATTGAAAAATATCGTCTCTAATACGATATTACAAGTCCTAAATCTGTCTATAAATTTCTATATTATTATTAACAACTTCTGCTGTATGAAACAGCTCCCGTACACATCACTTCAACATCACTCCCTATTTTGTCTAATCTGGTTTCTTTCGTGATAGCATCGATTAAATTTAACAGAAACGATTAAGTTTAGCAAATTTCACTTATCATGCTCATTAATATTAATAAAATATTTTCTTTCGAAACAATATCGATTTCCTAGTTCATTTTATTTACATAAGTTATTAATATTAATTCAATAAACAGCTGTTTTAGATCATATTTTACACTGAATTTCATCAACTTGTGGCATAAATCTCCACCTCTTATCAGTACAACTGATACCATAATTAATAAGCCTTTTATAACGAAGTATCTTAAATTATTTAATCACAGATCTTGCTCAATAAAAGCATCCTATTCCGTGCATAATACTAACCTGCGCACATATCTTACTTCAACTTGAGGCATAAATCTGTACATAAAATTATAAATCTGATGCGTGGAACTTAATCTGATAAATTATCTTATTGATATTTATTTAAAACCTTCAGAATAATCATAAACTCAAAGTTGGTTTGAACAAACATATGAAAATTCACAGTGGTCTATGGTCACATTCTTGTAGTAAATGCGGAGCAAAGTTGTTGAGATTTTCTTAGTGATATCTGCTTCCATGTTCTTCATAATTTCTATAATTTCCTCCTGGTATTTCTCTGGTATAGCGTTCAACTTTCTCTGGTAAGGAGTATTATCCATCAGTCTTATCTGGTACTGGTAATCCATGATAAGTCCTGGCTTGCTATCGACAATATCAGCCTACCCCTGAATTAATTCTTCAATGCTGTCCTGAATTAGGTCCATATTGTCTACCTCCAAAGTGGCCTTCCTTCTCCGCTTCTGCTCTAGTTAAAATTTATTCTAGATTTCCTCTCTACTTTCCTTTTCATGAATGAATTCATTAACCTTTCCTTCTGACGTTTCTGTGAGCATTATTTGACCATTGAATTGAATTGTTCTTTCTTCCATGTCAATTATGGCTCCTGCTTTCGTCATGAAAGCTATGCCTAAAATTACGTCGAAATTCATCTTGCACAGGACAATAAATATATGTTTATAACCATTACTATTAAGTTAAAAGTTTAGGGTTTCCCTTGGGGTTCTTGCTTTCGACAATGAATGGTACGATATAGAACTCGATCCAGCTAGAGACTTGGCTGCATAATTGTGTCTCATTTTACAATTTCCCCACCAATTTTGAAGGCATTGCTAGTGCAATGTGTTGGGATATTTTATTAGCTGGTTATAGTAGCAACGCTGTTTTATACGAGATGCTCCTTTATGTCCTCGTCAGTAACGGCGTTGTCTGTCTCCCGATGTGGAGCTGCTCTCAACCTACCCATCTCCAGGCCTACCGTAACTTGTTGTTATGGTCTTCTCATCATGTCGTCTTTTCTTCTTGGGGTTATGTTAATTGAAGATCCATCCTTGCTATGTTTGTTGGTAGGCCTTGGCCACTCTTTGCTTGCTGTATACTTGACTTAATATTCGTTCATATCCTCATTTTACGGCTGTGGTTTGGTAGTTGGTAGATGCAGTGGCGATGCAACGTTTGGTGTTTCGGTAATGTCATGTGTTTTAGGGTAGTGCGAATTTTGCTGTTTCACTAGAATATTTACTTGTGTCAATTGTATCTCGAGGATAACGGTCATTTTTAATGAGGTTTTAAGTTAGTTCTGCCAGGTTTCCTTCGCTGTTTCCAAACTATTAATTCTCCAATATAATCTCCATTACCTTTGTTTATTTTTCTTGGTTCTCTGTCGTCAGTCTGCGAAGTGCGCGGTATCTCGCACATCCATAGTAGCAATATATTTTACAAAGTTGAGGGCGATGTATTTCTTTGTAATCATGGATGTAGACAATTTAGAGAATAAACACCTCATTTGTAATTCACTGCTAATGGTGTATCAGAGTCACATTCGGTGCATCCTTCGTAATTCGTTGCGGCTAGCAATGTTTATGTAGAGTCGTTGGTACGACGAGGGATAAGTCTTCAATCTATTTCAGCGAGGGTGTGATTTGGAATGGAATGTGATCTTCTTCTTAAAGTCCTATTTGCTGTGATGTACGGTTTTTTGTTGGGCGAATTGCTTGTTGAAAGTGGTGTCAGTCCGAATTGGATAAGGGTTATCCGTTATAGGCTATTGTGTGTGAGGTAAGGCATTCAGAGACTGATTGTTGGTGTGCGCCACTATTATGGGCAGACATTTTGCGAATGACTGTTTTCGAAATGCGTGGGTTGGAAACTATCAAATTACCTTTGTTGTTGTTGATCTTTCGAAATCTTCAGCAGAGTTGTTTCCTTAACTACCTTGTCACATATTTGAGAGTAATGGATCTTCGATTACCGAGTGTAAATAATAGAATTTCGGAAGTTGAAAATAGCCACGTCACGCTATTTGCTGACCACAATGTGACTTTTCTTATCGCTTTTTATCACGAATTGCTGCGAACGTATACCATTCTGCAATATGATCATTATGAATTTACATGTGTGATTTTAATTTATATTTGTGAGTATAACTCGCTCCGAAAGTACTTCATGAGTGCGCTTTATGGTTTTCATGGCCCAGGATGTGAGTTTTCAAATTTCCTTTTATAACAGAGTTTGCGCCGCATAAGCTACATGACTATAGTTGTAAACATCAACATGTGATACTTCGTGTCCCTTCCGACAAAACGTTGCTCCGCATGGACTACAGGAATGTACCCTTAGACCACTGTGAATTAACATGTGTGACTTCAATTGACCCTTTAGACAAATGTTGGTTCAACAAGTACTACAGGAATGTGCATTAGGGACCACTGTGAGTTTCCATGTGTAAATTCAACTGCCCCTTCCGTCAAAATGTTGCTCCGCACGTACTACACGTGGGCTAAGGCCCACTGTAAATTATCATGGGTGACTTCAATTGTCCCTTTAGACTAGTTTGCTCAACATGTACTACAGGAATGTGCATTAGGGACCACTATGAGTTTTCATGTGTGAATTCAATTGTCCCTTCCGTCTAAATGTTCCTCCGCACGTACTGCAAGAATGTGCCTTTACAACATTGTGAATTAACATATGTCTGTTTAAGTCACAATTCATTCGAAAGTGGGCTCCGCATGTGTTACATGAATGTGGCTTTACACCACTATGAACAAGTATGTGTGACTTCAAGTATCCCTTTTGAGAAAACGTTGCTTCGCAAGTGATACATGAATAAGGCCTAAGACCACTGTGAATTAGCATATGTTTGTTCAAGTCATATTTCTTTCGATAGTTTGCACCGCATGTTTTACATGTATGTGGTCTATTGCTACTATGAGTCAATATATGTCTCTTCAATTCATAATTTCGTTTAAATTTCGCTTCGCATGTACTACAGGAATGTGCCTTTAGACTACTGTGAATTACCATATGCGACTTCAGTTGTTCGTTTCTTACAAATTTTGCTCCGCATGTACTACAGGAATGTGCCTTCAGATCACTGTGAATTAACATATGCGTGTTCAGTTGATCGTTTCTTAAAAACTTGGCTCCGCATGTACTACAGGAATGTGCCATCTGATCACTGTGAATTAACATGTGCGACTTCAATTGGTCTTTCCGTTTAAATTTTGCTCCGCATGTGTTACATGAATATGGCCTTAAGCTACTATGAATTACCAAGTGCGACTGTAAGTTTCCTTTCGTAGTAAACGTTGCATTGCATATTTTACATGAATGTTCTCTTAGACCACTATGAATTAACATGTGAGCCTTCAAATTTCCCTTCCATGTGAACTTGGATCCACATATAATACATGAATGTGCCTTAAGATCACTATGAATTAACACATGTAACTTCAAGGTTTTTTTTCATTGTAAACGTTGCTCCGCACGTGTGACAAGAGTATGGCCTTAATACAGTACGACTTAGCATGTGTGACTTCAGGTATTCCTTCTGAGAAAACATTGCTTTGCATGTATTACATAAAAATGGTTTTAGACCACTGTGAATTGCCATGTGTTTCTTCAATTGACAGTTCTTATTGAACGTTCTCCCGCACGTTTTGCAAGTGTACGGTTTTACGCGTTTATGGGTAGACAGTGTCCTCAAGTCACTACGGACTGGCGTGTTTCTGGTGGTTTTATGATGCTGGTTGAGTGTGGCACCAAATGATTCACTTGATGGTTGGAAGATAAGCTGCTTTTGTGGTGAATTTCTAATAATAGTACGAGGAAAAGCGTAGCTTACATAATAATATCAGAATTCACATACTAACAATCCCTTTATTTACAATTTGTAATAATCTCCTGTAACTAAAATAGTGTATATAAATATATAAATTCTTTACACACTTATTTAAATACATAGACCTACAAGCCTCATCATCTCATAAACATCCCTGGGAGATTGAAACTAGTCTTCAGGTGGATTATTTAATCTTAGGTAATTTGCTTTACGTTAAGGGAGTAACACCTCATACAAATTGGGTTCAATTGCTTGGACCAACCGATAAGCATTTAAAGTTGTTACGTTCGATATTCAAGGGAAACGTAATAATATCTTCGCAATCCAGAGAACTAATTAGTGAGAAGTTAATTAGTGCAACGGTCAGCAGTACCATTACTATGCAAGTTTTCCTCAAATAAGAACAGAGCTCAATTCTACGCGTTAATGATGTGGTGCTCATGCAGTCTGAATATATATTATTTAGAGCTACACTTACTGTGTGGATATGATTGATTTACCTGAGCTTTAAAGAAAAAAAAACATAGTAGGCTAGATGAAGTGTTGTCTGTTGCAATGTTCAGAATATCCGAATGCTGGGGTTTTAACGTAATGTAATCATACATTTATTGTCTTACGGTTTGAAACTTATCCCCCGCGTAATTTTACGTTAACAAACCACTTACTGAATGAGCAAAATGGTCAACAGTTGAGTTGGCCTAAGAAGAGTCATTGAGACGGACACGGTTTTTTTCCTCCCTCAACTCCCTTATAGGTGTTCCTAATCCTGATACTAGGAAGTTCAAACATTTCTTTGTGAACATAAATGACTGTATAGATACTTTGAGTGGTTATAATAAAGCTACTCCGTTGTAATCGTCTTTTATAAAGAAAGTTCAACAGTCCACAAGATTTAATAAATCTGAATAATTCAACTACTGACATTCTGCTAGTACTCGTATTTGCGTGTGAGTGAATGTAATAACGTGTTATTTTCTAAATTGAAATTAAGTTGTTATACTATGTTAAATCATTTCTAAGAAACTGTGGTTCATTAATCAGATAACACCTTCTTTCACCTGCAACAAAATCTCGAGGCTTGAATAAATTAACAATGTATTCATCGAAACAGTACAACAACCTGCTCCAACTATACCACTGTCGGATTCGTAATTTGCATTATTGCTATTGTACATAACTCCGCAATATTCGGTCCCAAATCCGTGTTGAAGAAGGAGGAGTGTTCTGGATGCACCTGAAGGTGCTATGGAATATTTTACAATCTCAGGAAGTAACTGCCAAATACATCCAGGCAGTATAATAAAAAAAACAATATCGTATGGCCTCGGGTGCCTGGTGCAAGCTTTGTTAATTGACACCCAGAGGGTAGCTTGCATGTCGAATTTCGTCGTCCCTTTGAACGCTATGAAAGTCAAGGAGGTTAGATATCTAAACTCCTTGACACTACAGCGCTTTCAAGTAGAGAATGGAGGAACTTTGTGTTGGCGGAAAATCCCGAGATTAATTTTGCCATTGAACACGGCCTACTGAATTCAAATGGGTTCTTTAACATGCCAACAACGTATGACATGAGTATCGTGATTTTTGTCGCCTTCAAAAATCACTTACCATGGCCAGGGGCGAACCTGCAATCTTGGGGTTGGTAGTCCGCCACTATAACCACTCACCCACCGTGGCAAGCATCCAGGCAGTGAAGCACCCAGATGGCAGGTCTGGAGGCCAAAAGGAAACAGCCCGTCCACCAGACTTAGGAAGCAGCAGACCAGTTCCCTCCTATTCCAAAATTACCATACTAAAAGCAATCAACGCAAGATAACCGGTCTGAGGAAAGCCTGCAGATCTCTCTGCGAAACCTCGACACCGCAAGATACAAGAGGACCGACTAAGTAAGCCATTATACTTTACTTTACATCACACTATCTGACGTCGTTATTTATGATTAACTACATAGTAAAACGCCTAAAAATAAATGTATTAACGTAGTATCGGGTGTCTAAAGTATTTTAAAACACTCAATCCAATACCTTACATTTCCAAAAATGCTAGTTCCATTTTTCTCTTCCTTTAACTGTGAAATTTATCAAGAGAAAATACCACTGGATTTTAAATTGTAAAAAAGGAATGTTTATTAATGAATTGTCCTAACAAGGATTGAGGAGTATGCTGTGCCTTAAGGCATCTTGGGGGAAACCAAGCAGTTATATTGTAAATAATTCTGAGACCACTTCTCCGGTCTTAGAATCCACCGGCCACCAGTGCCTTACGCACTATGTATTTACGTGACGTTTTATTTTGCCTCGTTAGGTATGGTGAGCCTTATATATTTGCTTCAGGTGACCACACAGTAAATGTAAAATTGTTTCATTCAGACTCTTTTATTTTATTTGGTTTCTATACAGTAATTTTTGTTCACAGAGAAATGTTGGAACTTCCTAGTCTGAGGATGAAGAACATCTACTGAAATAAGACGAAATCTTCTGTTTCCTCCTCTAACAATCATCTTCGTTGTCACCTCTCCCTGTCACAGTAGGCCAATAAGTCACCTGATACTCATCAGGTATATACTAGACGAGTCTCTTCAGATCGTCAATTTTCCTCTTTTTGATATGTAACATATTTCCTCTCGGTTGCTGGATACTTTTGTGTGAGCTATTTTGGAAAAGGGATGGAAATGTGTAACAGGAAACAATGAACGCGTGCGATGGCGGAGATTGGTACCACGACGTACTGTCGGCCAGCCCGCGGTGGCGGAGATTGGTACCACGACTTACTGTCGGCCAACATAGAGTTGCCTCTCGGTTGCTGGATATTTATTGTGGGAGTGATTTTGGAAAAGGGACGGAAATGTGTCATAGGAAACTGGGGAAGAGCGCGCTACTTGATTTGACCAATGAGCGCGCGCGGTGACGGAGAGATGGCTGTGAAATTGTGCCAACCCATTTTGCGTGAGGTGACCCCTCTCATTGGCTTTATAATATCTCGCGAACCAATATTGCTAAGGACTTGTATGAGGTGTTCTAAGACTAGGGGTGACACCCCCCCCCCCCCCCGATTTCCTATAGCCCCCTTAATTTAACCAAAGAACCCAAAACTAATAGGTCATCGGCTTTCTAATATCTCGCGAACCAATAATGCTAGGAACTTGTGTGAGGTGTCCTAGGACTCGGGGTGACACCCCTCGTTTTCCTATAGCCCCCTTAATTTAACCAAAGGACCCAGAACTAATAGGTCATCGTTTTTTTAATATCTCGGGAATCAGTAATGCTAGGGACTTGTATGAGGTGTCCTAGGACTCGGGGTGACACTCCCCATTTTCCTATAGCCCCCTTAATTTAACCAAAGGACCCAAAACTAATAGGCCATCGGCTTTTTAATATCTCGCGAACCAATAATGCTAGGGAATTGTATGAGGTGTCCTAGGAGTCGGGGTGACGCCCCCTGTTTTTCTATCCCCCTCTTAATTTAAACAAAGGACCCAAAATTAAAGAGTCATCGGATTTTTAATATTTCGCGAACCAATAATGCTAGGGACTTGTATGAGGTGTTGTAGGACTAGGACGCCCCTTTTTTTCATGATTTTTTGATTTGCAGAGATGAGTAAATCCAGAGCAGAATATATGCGAAATTATCGACGAAAGAAACGTGAGAAAAAATGGAGGAGTACAGCCGGAAAAAAATTGACTTCACATATATTTCATCTCAATTTCATAGTAGGGTAATATGTCAGATGTTACAAATCATATGTGACTATTGTAAGGCTCGTTTTTTTATTCGTACCTTTCCTGCTGGATACGCAGTTAACAAAACGCTAACTTTCTTATCACAATACCACAGTGAAGGAGAAGCTGGACTGATCTCCTTTCTTTACAAAACAATGTGATGAACATTCAAGATGAAAACTTCAATGTTAACTCAATTTCGAATCGATTCAATTTAAAAGTTGAGTTGCTCAGTTTTAATTAAATTTTACTCGCCAACAATTAATGCAAATTCCACACTCTGACTTATCTTTATTGCTTTTCCTTAAGGGCCAGTTTTAATTAGTTTGTTTGCTTCTCATCATAACCATTCCGAGATTTTTAATCTCTATATACAAAAATGAATAGTTCCTGATAGTTTGTTCGTCTTTCCCATATGCGTTTATATATCATTAATCCGATACCAATGAAACTTTGGAGAGTTGTTGTACACACTCCCGCAAATGTCTGTGAATTAGTTAAGCCCTTTGGCAATAAGTGTCCCACAAGTAGCTTCAACAAATGAGGGTGGACGACCGAATCGTTTCAACAAAGTCCAGAATGCAATTATATACCATTCATCCGATTGCGATGTTATTTTGCTGGGTTGTTGTGCACACTTTCGCAAAGATTTCTGGATTATAACATTTTCTACAATAGAGTGATTGCGATTCGTTTCTCTTAAGTCCCTTAAGCGTTCGTATACCATTCATCCGATTATTATGATGCTTTCGTGAGTCATTGTGCACTCGATTTCGGAGTTATTAAATCCATTTTACAATAGGTAGCACATGAGTGGTTTCAACAAATGAGTGATGGGTCTTGAATAATTTCAACAAAGTTCCGTAAGGGTTCATATGCCATTTATCCGATTACGATGAAACTTTGTTGAGTTGTGCACACTCCCGCGATGGTTTCTGAATTAGTGAATCCATTTTACAAGAGGTAGCGTGCGAATCGTTTCGACAAATGTGGCTCCCTTACGCATAGGAAAGCCTTCTGATTTATTCATGTACACACCAAACAGGTGCACTTCAATAAACAAAATTACAACACAAAATCTTTCCTTCTGTAATTGGCATCGCAAAGCATGCTGGGTAATTCTAGTGTGAAATTAATTATTATTTTGAGCCCATGAGAATTAAACCTTCTCTGTATTCTCTGCAGCCTGATTCCCTCTAGCGGTCGTACTCGAAAGTTCCACAGCTTCTTGTGTGCATGACTGCCTCTATAGTTACGATAGAGTATCACAGCACCTTACACGGATACTATTTTTTTTTGTCGTGTGGCCTCATGAGAGGCCGAGTGCAGGTCTTTCTATTCGACGCCCGTGGGCGACCTGCGCGTCGGTATGAGAGATGAAATGGATGAAGATGAATGAAACTGGGCAAGGATGTGGAAGGAATCGGCCGTGGCCTATCAGAAGGTACCGTCCCAGCATTTTCCTGGTGTTGAAAATGGGGAAACCACGGAAAACCATTTCAAGGACTGCCGACGATGGGGCTCGAACCCACGCGTCTACCGAGTCAGCAGAGAGCTTGGTCCCATGACCTAACGCTGCGCTTTAGCCAGCTGAGCCACTACTGTCGGTACGGATACTAATGTGAAATATAGATATCAATCATAGGTTCGGAAGAATAAAAATGGTGTAAATATTTTCAGACATACATAGCAGAGTAGTTTCAAAGAAAAAATAACAACAATCTTAGGAGCCTAGCTATTAGTTATAATAACCGCTACGTTATGTGAGTAATTCTTGAATCAAAACAGTTCTCAAGAGAATATACAGGTATTCATATAACAAACCATTTTAACTGCCTAGTCAGTACAATTGCACATTTAAGTAACATATAAAGCAATGTGCTCATGCTTTGAGTCACGTTGACTCTTCCTCAGCTCAAAAAGAAAACTAAAAACTTAAAAACAAATGACTCATCTCAATATTATAATTTTGATTAAAATTATTATCATTTAATTCACATGCATTTACTACGAAAATAATCGATGCATATCATACATTTAGCGTCTGCGTTCCATGGAAGGCAGAAAGACAACAACTTGAAACTGACGTTGCTTCAATAACACAAGACAATATCGTGTGAATTATGCTAAGGAACCAGTACAGTTGGGACAAGTTCACTTCCTTTATTGAAACGGTTCTCCATAATAAGAAGAAAGAGGGAGACTTATACGATTTAAGGGGGTAAGGCTGCGACCTACGAATTGCGGATGAATAGAAACGTACGAAGGTGTTCGAGAAGCATAGAAAACGAATAGATAATTGTTATATACAGTAAGTAATGAGGTAGATGTTTTGCTCTTATATTTGTTAGTTTTCCATTTGCGCTGAAGAAGAGTCAACGTGACTCGAAACATATCCACATTGCTTTTCCAAATCTTTTGAATGTGTAATAGTATTGGCTAGGCGGTTTAAATACAGTACATATTTTGTTATCTGAATATATGAGAGTCAATACGGGACTCAATTAGTAAACCAACATGATTAGTAAAATATCGAGAGACAAACACTACCTATAAAAACACATTGGATCACTGACTCAACCCTTCATTTAGTAGGGAAGAGACATGCCTCCGAACATCAGCTGTTAAATTTCAAAAGGAATCAAAAGAATGTCAGATCACTAGCGGAAGATTGAAGTACCTGTACACCACAAATAACCATTGTAGACATTCTGGTGCACACGTTAACAAGCCTGTATGACGGATTACTATGGTGACCAATATAATGCAAAGCTCCCTTCAAGTCACCATACTTAAAGTAAGGCGTCATGCGACCACGACGCCTCTGACTTGAAACACAACGAATTACAAGAAGTTAGAAAGGAGCATGGTAGAAATATTGCTCCAAAAGTCTATGAAAATATTACATGTTGTTGCTGGACAAAATCGAGGAGAGTGAGTAACAAACATAATTAATCATATCTACCGTATATCTAATCTTATCATCATAATCGATTTTAGCCAATTAAGGACCATGTAAATAATTCATGACTTCAGTTGTCTCTGGCACCAGTATTCTTTCATTCTCTTGCTCACAGCTTCTTTCCTTTCAGGTGTCCAAAGTTGTTTCTTCGTGGTCGCCGTATCTAGGAACCCCACAAATGTGTGTATGTTATTTCTGTAACTGGTCCTGTTTCGGATATCTTGATCAGTGATGTTCATTGATGGGAAATCCTTCTTAGTGTTAGCAAACCATTATTCATAAGAGTTACCTTTCCTATTGGGCTTGTTGAAGTGGTTCAAATTTTTTTTAGTGAATCTAATCTTATTTATTAAACTAATTGGGAAGAAATTTCACCTTTCATTAAAACTGAAATATTTTGACAAGTATTTGTGCTACGACAACAATTGTGTGCTTAGAAAGATGCACGTCACACATTAACCAATGAGCCCCGACCTACATGATTATGTGCACATCTATGTACTTAAATTTTGAAGATTATTCGTTCCTTCACGGTCATTCTCCTAGGCAGGCCGAGAAATTAAATTATGCGAAGATCCACTTTTAGCCACCAGGTGGTTCACAACGCACCTGTGATGCGATGGATAGCTATTATGTGATTCCAGTCAAATATTGGTAAACATGCCTAATTTCGAAGTAAATTTGTCAGCGACAAATGTTCTTGGTACTAAAATTCCTCCTCAGAGTGCAACATCAAACAGCGACGTTGTAATAGCAGAGATGCTACCGTCTGTTGTAAGTTCGTTGAACTGCTTGAATTTTCAGTTCACAACTTAGTGCCAAGAACGTAATATGTTGTTACAAAATTAGGGATAGTGCGAAGTAAGGAAAGTCTACCTTAAGAAAAACCCTAAGAACGTATAATCCTAATAGCAGCACAGCTATTGCAGACAGATTTAGTACGAAATTATCAAAGGCAAATGCTTGGCGACATTAGGTACCGTATCAGAAGCTTATGCGTGCAATGAAGACACATTTAATAGGAATATCTTCAACTTGTGATGGTGGTCTAGAGGCTACCGTCCTTGCCATATATTTATATCACAAATTTTCGGCGGTTCGAATCCCAACTCAGTAACCTCTTTTGCCCGCCGAATTTGTATTTAATTCTTACTGTTGGTGTTTCATTACATGCTATTTAATCCATATGCGGTATATATCCACTTGTACACAACATAATAATGAGTATACCAATTCTAATGTACTTCCCAAACACTTACAGAGCAAAAATTTGTTGTGTTGGTAGAACGTTAGTAGCAACCGAACGACAATATGAAATGTCAAAAGTTTGCATTTGGGAATATATTAATGAGGTTAAAAATTGCGAAAGAAATTCAAAATCTACATACTACAACCTACGACCTTCATGTTCAATACAAGCATTTTGAGGCTCTGGTTAATAATCAGTTTACAAAATGCAGCTATTGTAATCGGTACAGAATTTATAGCCAAATTTCAAAATGACGGCCCAATTCTCGATTATCAATACATAGGTTATAAGTGTTAAGGCCTAAGATGTAAAAAATAACACGTTTAATCTTTTATGTCGCCTGGTATTTTATCATATGACGAAAGATAAGGGAGATATTTAAGATTTTTGCCAGTAATTTTTCTAAGTTATCAAAATTGGGCAAAAGAATTTTCAGTTTTGCTCATTTTAGAAATACCTTTATTTAATTAGTTAGGTCTTGTTAGGTCCGAAACCAGTAAGTTATATTTAGTGTAACTTTATAGTCTTTTCCCCGCGTATTGTATAGGAGAGTTTGGAATCATATGCCTATTGAAGTAGAATTATGCTTGACAGGTTGTTTTTTCAACCTGCTTGAACTGTCTTTATTTATGTTTCACGAATATACTGTTTAATATTTTCAAGAGGTGGCTCATTGTTGTTTATTTGCATTTCACTGATGAATGTGTCTAACTCTACTGGCTTACTTTCGAATTGGATAAAGGCCGAGACATTGAAATCCAGTTGTTTCTAATTTATTGTAAGTCTTCGATTAGATTCGAGGTATCGTATTCTATTGCAGTACTATAGTTCGAAGTCACGGTGTTCTACCGCCATTCTTGCAAAACAAGTGAAGCAATCTCTAAGGTGCAGTGAATCTTGCCATGGTTTATTTCGTTTCCTTAAGAAACGGCATAAGTAACAAATCTTTATTTTGAGTGATGAGATGACGATTTATGTAGTTTCCTTACTGCACTTGACTGCGGATATCTCATTGGCTGTCAGATTTGGTGTATTTTATGAATAATTTTATTTAGTTTCAATTGTCATTTGGGAAGGTAAAATCCCGGGGTATATTTTGGAGGGTTGCATATAAGAAACGTATAAACACTTACATTTAGGGAAGCTAGATATACAGAGGCTATCAGGTGTCGTGAACATTTCCCATTCTAATGTATAGTTTCTTTTGTCCTGTGGTGCTCTTCTACCAACTAAAAATTGAACTAGAGTAAATAGAAAGAGAAGGAACAAGAATTATTTATGTTAATCCAGCTTTGTAAATATTTGTTATGTTGTAAACTAATGCCAGTGTTCGTGTACGACTGTCAGTTCCACGAAATTCACAGTTTGAGGGAATCGATGACGGATTATTTTCACATATGTTCTGAATGGCAAGGTTTCACCATTTTGGAACCCGTACTCCCCACCACAGAATATATAGACAGTATAACTAGGGAACTTCCTGAAACATAGCTCCCCGTCCAAACAAGGTGGGCAGTAAGTTAAGTGACCTGCCTTAACAAATCTCCCCCTGTCAGTAGTCTACAGGACCTTCCTTAGAATAAATCCCCGTAGCAATATGTCCTGTCGTAGGTTACGGGACATGCTCGACAACATTCTTCCTCGATATATGGATGGCATTGGCACTTTCAACAATAAGCCTTAAACTAAGCAACAATTTAAAAACCAATTAAATGAAAAAACATTTCTCAACAATATCCTAACTCTGCTAACTGTTGTTTCAAAATCTGATGATACTGAGCTTAAGATCGACAAAATATGGTTATTTAAGGATACTCACTCAAACACCAATGAAAACGTAAATTTGGTTAAATTTTCATATATTATACTCATATCCTTCTCGCTAATTGTATTAGACCATACCGTATTTAAAGCACATCTGTCATGTATTGCTTGTACAGGACTAAAGGGTAATGCTGTACGTCAAGCATATTTATCAAGTGATAATTGTATTGAGCAATACTGTGATATTGGACCTGAAGCAAATTTATCAATGTTATTGTTGTATTAAACTGTATTATAATACTGTATATAAAGCGCAAGTGGTTACATTTGACTATGCTATAATTCATTATTTAAAGCGCAAGTATCAAGTGATAACTCTGGTATGGTTGTACAGGGTGATTCCTTTGCTGGAACGGGACGGGCAACCGGCTGCCGGGCGCGCGCGCCTTCCGCCAGTCAACCGAGCTCGCACCACGGATTGTGCGCAGGTGGAAACCGTAACAAAGTACATTAATTAATGGTAAATTCACCAGCAAATCATGACTAAAGAACTTACCTTTTCACAGAAGATGGTGAAAATGTTCTCCTTCAACTGACAGACAGGCGCTGTACCGTGTAACTAAATTGGCGTTTACACGTTTGTAATTCCGTTCTGATGTGAGGGATACCTGCTGCCATATATTGTTCTCCAGCTCACTTAAGTACGGGTAATTGATCTGTTCACTTTGAATGTTAAATTAACCCACAATTGAAAAACAAACGGGCTTAGGACCGTGCTTCGATTAATTACAGTAAACACGCAGGGTTGGGGGGTGGACAGTAGTAGCGACATAATGTAACGATGTCTGTCTGTCAGCTGAAGGAGAACATTTTTAGTATCTTCTGTGAAAGGATAAGTTCTAACCTTTAACTGGTGACGTGAGGTCATCCAGATTCCCAAGAAATAAAAGAACATCTGTGCCTCTTTAATTAAATCTTGCAGCTGTTGTTTATGCTACCTTCTTATCTGTGCGCTGACACTACACACCCTCGTTGATGAAAATTTAGTAACTTAATGGACTATAAAGACCCTGGTTAGCTCGCCTCCGCCTCTCGCAACCCCGCGACCCGAGCTTGGTTGGCTGGCGGAAGGCGCGCCACCAGTCCCGCTCCAGCAAAAGAATCTCAATGTATATGGTATGGTTGTATTAGGCTATATTGTTCTGCACTACAAGACTCGTCAACCCAAAAAATACAACTCCACACGACATACCTAACCAATGAGTACTTCTCTGCAAGATCTGTCTACCCAGTGTGTACTTCTTTAACAGGCCTCTCTACTCAATGTGTACTTCCGTACAAGACCTGTATATATAATTTGTACTCATCTACAGGCCTCTCTACTCAATGTGTACTTCCGTACAAGACCTGTATACATAATTTGTACTCCTCTACAGGCCTCTCTACTAAATGTGTACTTACGTACAAGACCTGTATATCTAAGGTGTACTCCTCTACAGGCCTCTATACTCAATGTGTACTTCCGAACAAGACCTGTATATATATAATTTGTACTCCTCTACAGGACTTGTCTACTAAATGTGTATTACTCTCCAAGACCTGCTGACCCAGTGTGAACTTCATTAAAAGTTCTGCATACTTATTATGTACTCGTATACAAGATCCCTCTACTCAATGTGTACTTCTCAACAAATCCTGTAGACCTAAGGTGTACTTCTATACATAACCTCACTACCCTAATAAGCCCGGTCAACTCAATGTGTACTTCTCTAAAAGTCCTGCAGACCTAAGGTATACTTCTATACATATCCTCACTACCCTAATAAGCCCGGTCAACTCAATGTATACTTCTCTAAAAGTCCTGCCTACCCAATATGTAACTTTCTACAACAAGGTAACCAATTACCACCACGGTGAATCAGGGGAAACCCTCAGTTACTAAATCTCATGGTGCATACTAAACCCTGTCAGATTATTACAAGCTATGAACAATTAACCTTAAAACAAACAGTATCATTATGTGGTATACTGTTGATACCTGGAAAATAAAATTAATAACATCCCCAGGGTTTATGCTAACTTGTAGTAGGTCGTAATTTGGATTTTACTTCCTGCTACTTTGGGTAAGGAGGAAGCTTTTGACGCTTTTATTTTGGGTTACAAAATAACCATATTGGGCTAAGGACACAGTTGGGTGGGATTGAAGCAATGGGTGTTCCTTACAAAACTCATTCTTATTGTTATCACTGTGGCTTGTGTATTTCCTCCAAACATATTTCCACAAGACAGAAATAGCTCCCATTAACAGATTGAAAACGTTTCCTAAATGCTTCCCGACATTGAAAACACTGAATGTGACTGAATGATTTGTGGGCTGCTAAATAGAAAGTTAATATCAATATGTACTTCAATGATGAGACACATACAACAAGAGACACATCTAACGATGCACAGAAATAGTATTTAAATCCAAAACTTTGAGTTAGGCAAACGTAAGGCAAAAGATTATTTTATTCCTATGTTGAATACTTACTCATTTAAGTGATTTCTACTTCCAACACTTTCTCGGTACTGGACTTCATCTTTCACCTTCTACAAATAAGATGGAATAATTTATTCATTTGATTGTTGGAGGATTGGAACGGTGCGAAATTGCCCTCTTGAGCTCTTTTAATGTATGTTCCATACAAATCACGTCCGCAGAATAGGCAGTCCACTCCATTCTCTGTATGCCATGCATCTGTAGGTAACGATCGACCACCATAGCTCGATGGTCACGAGCATTATCGTTCACTAGTGTAAAGCCCTCACCCATTGTGGCAGCGAATCCTGTACCGACAGGTTCAAAGATGTCGCCTCTGTACACCAGACCAGTCATGTTAGAGTGGATAGGAATTAGAGACATACGTCGACCAAACATGATTGCACCCCAAAAATGACTGCTGTTGGTGATTTTCCTGGATGGAGAGCTAGTGATATCTCTCACCCACTCGTCGCCAACCTCGAATGCCCCTACTGTTTGGGTGAAAAAAATATGAGGATCTCATCCGTAAAGAGTGAACTCTTCCAATCGTCTTCCTGCCAATTCCAATGAGTTGTCACCCTCCTTGCATGAGCTGCCTTATGCTGTGGCTTCAGAGGAGGTTTTGGCACAAGAAACCTTGATATCAGCCCTGCTTCATGCAGCCAAATGCGCAATGTCTGCCCGGACACATTCACTCCAGTGGCCCTTCGAAGATCCTGGCGGAAGGACTTGGCAATACCAATGAGCCTACGACGTACTGAAAGCAACAGATACCCTTCCTCCCTGCGAGTGGTTTTTCTGGGGCGTCTAGTTCTTGGTCAATCAGCAACTTATTGGGACTCCCTGAACTTTTTCCACACCCTCGAGGCGTCATTCTGACTCTCTTCAACACTTGTCGGGATCTGTCGTGAAGCAATATTACAAATCGAATGTGGTCTGACGAACGAATGCAAACTCTTGCCATGTTTATTGTTTACATTCGACCACATTACTTTCGTCTTTCCCGTGTGTTAAAAGACCAACTGTACAAATTGTAGTGTTAAACGGACGACATGAGACAAGCCCCTAGCGGACAAATATTGAATGATTCGCACAGTGTACAGTCATTGTCGGGTTGTAAACATTACGCACAGTTCGTACCCATGTGTCATTGTCATATGCAAAACTATAATTGATAACTGTAGAAAGAATATACACGACGTAAAATAATGGAAGTGTGCTCCATATAATATATTATTGTTTAAAAAAAGGCATAGTAAGTTTAATAAATGCCTCTGAAGGGAGTCTATTATAGAGTAACATCTATACAGAACCTAGTGTACGGGTGCACAATGGAGATACAGGCCGAAGAAGAGTTACCAAATAGCTTATAAAGATAATAGCGGAAACTCGGCCGTAAAAGCATGCGCTCGCCTGGAGACAGCGATCACAGTGCCATCTCTTGGTGCGAGTTGACAGCATTACTTTCCTTACCACCCACAGCTAGCATTGTTGAGTGCGCACCGACCGAAATTGCATTGTGAAGTTATCATATGTCTCGGCTTGATATTTAGGCAGAAAATAATTTAAAGATTAGTGTTAAAAGAAACAACAGATACTTGGTTCTGTACAATTTATATAGAATTCTAAAAAAATACTGCAGATAATTCATGACATGGTATTGATGTGGGTTACTGAAGTCTGGAATATGCCCACACATACCCATAAGCATTTACACTTATTGATGTGTTACCTTCCGTAATTTAACACTCCCTATGTTTACATACGATTCAGAAGAATCATTTGTCTTATTGACATATGCCTTTATGAAGACTGCAAAATATCTGCTAGCCAACAACAGAATACAGTTCCTGCATACTCCCTCCGGTGTGGCACATTCACTCGTAATAAATTAACCATCCTGATTTTGACCCAATGCGTGCTTTCAATTAAAAATTGATCAAAATTGCATCTAAATATTTCTGACATTTTGTGTGACAGATCTTGAGCACACTCATTAGGGAAATGCATTTTGCTTGGAATAACCCACCCACTGCGTGCATCTACAAATAAATAAAGAACAGGCTAAAATTTGCTGAATTATATTGTAAAAGCATTCTGTATTAAAATAAAACCGAACTATCAGTGTAATGGTAGGCTACTTGTTTACAATAAATTCATACTTACATTTCCTTATTTCTTGGGAACCTGAAGAAAGATTTTGGGTCACTTTATTGTTTATAATTATTACAGCCATATATGGCACAAATACTCCCCGTACCAACCATTACAATTGGATAATTAGATCATCCACACGTCAATAATTTCTTATAATTGTTTGGTTGGATCTCACGGTTGTAAATCAGCTGGTCTTAAGTTGCCAACTCGGACCGCTAGGCGGTGCTGGGGAGCGCTGTCTCCTGTTTTGTCAAGGAGTTTCCGCTATTATCTTTATAAGCTATTTGGAGTTACTAACAGGAGGGTCGATTATTATCTACAAACAGAGACTAACTCACATCTTGGAAGTTTCTGCTTTAAAACAGGGTAAGGGCTGATAACATTACAAGACCAAATACCTGTTCTAGCAATGCTCAGGATTGGGAAGGAGATAATCACTGTCGTAAATCAGAATGATCCAAGCAATTGCCTGGCCTTAAAGTGAAAAAGCACAGCAGACCACTACTGAGGGCCATCAATCCCATCTCCTCTCTGTAGCATTCATGAGTGGATCCCTGACCAGAATACAAGTATCCTATATCAATTGTTATACCTAGGGTCCACAGTGGGAACTAATACAACGTGATTGTGCCGAACATATGTTAGCATCACGTTATATAACTTTTGCCAATTAGAATTAAGATGCATCTCCCAGTAGCTCAGTGAACAGAGAAACATTGCATAAAGCCAGCGGTCACGGTTGCACGCATCGTATAGGGCTGATATTCTTTTCTCCATCCTCCCATCAAAATTGGTTGTGCTTGCTATAAAAAAACACAACAAACCGCCAAACCATTTCGATTTTATCAACACAATATTGTGAAAATACAACATTTTATACCGAAATGCTATAAGGTAATTGAGACGATACTAACTCCCCGCCTACTGTAAGTACCCTGTATGTGTTATGGATTTTAAACTTGGCGCTCGGTACGTGGCAGATAGTATCTTGGTAGTTCGCCAGAGTGGAGCAGCGCACGGATACCTTTAAATGTGAGTTGGTTCGGCTAGTGGCGGCCAGGATCGGTACAGGACTAGTAACCAAAATGGAGTGTCCTTTGTCTAGCATGCCAACACCATGGGGACAAGTGCCGTATTTTCCGATACTTTAATTATTGTTTTTGGATTAGGATCTTGACGGAACACCCTGTAATTGGACACAGCTGGAAGGTTTCCTTCGGGAATCCAGTGGCTTAGGGCTACTTGGAGCTATATAAAGACTTTGTAAAACATCGTCGAAGGTTTAAGCATCATATGAAAGTCAAGTTTATGGAATAGTACTTTTATTTTATTTTAAAATCATTGTAAATGGCATCCCGTTGTGATATTGCTCCGTACACATCAGATATGTAGTCATGAATACTGCATTAGGAATGGACACCAAAACAGTAGTTATAATAGTTTTAATGCAGCCAATGGCCATTGAAAAAGTAAAAAATACAATGCAGGTACTGTCAGTCGCTACAAAATTGCGTCAGGGAAGTTAATCTTCCTTTACAATATGCCGCATGATATCGGTCACAGGGCTCGCTACACAATTCACATATGCATGTAGCTGCATTTGGAGTGTGAAAGTCTTTTCTTCCGCAACACCTGAAATGAAATCCATGGACTGCGAAACGCGTCACAGTGTGTCGTAAATCGTAGTCTGCTCTCTTCCAGTCAGACGATAACATCGCTTCTGTCCCATAGAAGTCCAACCATATTTCTTTCTTTTTTGATTGAAATTCCGCAAGAAGTTCCTGATAGGCAGCGCTAGATGGAAGCTGCATTTGTAGTCTGATTTGCTCAATACAGAATGGCTCTGCAGACAGCTCATGCATTAGCCGGGACGGAGTAAATTTCGATACACACAATGCTTTCTTTAGGAAGATAGACTTTACTTGCTCTATTTCCTTTAAGTTGGTTTTGGTCAGATGAGGCCAGACCAGTTCCAGACCGTAGGTTAAAATAGGTGTCAGTGTGGAAACAAAGAGCTTCATAGCAGTAACTAAAGATAGTTTACGCAAATGCTGTATGTTGTTCATAGCTATTAGTGCAGTAGTCGCTCTGTTTCTCACATGCATTGTGAAAGGAGTTCCTGTCGTCTGGAAAATTAACCCTAAATAGTTAAAATTCTTGACGGTTGTTATCGGTAAATCTCCAGGTCTGTAATAAATCTTATCTCTATTCGAAATCATTCCTCCCTTTCGGAAGACCATGTGGGCTGTTTTATTCTCGTTGATCTGTAATTTGTTCCTCTCGGCCCAGAGAAGCAGACGATCCATACATTCCTGCAGAACTTCCAAACTCTTTGCTCCGATTACTACATCATCTGCGTATATATAAAGAGATATCTTCTCTTCCAAAGACTCGAGGATACCCGTGATATCAGCAGTCGAGAGAATGAACAGCAGTGGACTGATTGGGTCACCCTGTAGGACACCATGTATCTGTTCAATAGGCTTTGAGAACTGAAGGCCATCGGAGATAAACACGGTATTGTGATGTAGAATGTTGGTTATTATCAGTGTCAGATAATCAGATTCACCGAGCATAGTCCGAAGTTTCTCAACTATGACCTGTCGACTTAACAGGTCGAAGGCCTTCTTAAAATCCACAAAGATGGCGTGAAATTTACCTCTATGGTGACGAAGTGCCCCATCAATATCTGACAGTAGGTTTCCAATTGCCTGTAGAGTTGATTTACCTTTCTGAAAACCAAACTGTTGGTCTGGGATCTTGTCAGAAACTTTTTCTGTCAGTCTGTCCGTCAGAATTCTTGTGAATACTTTGAATATTGCGTTCTCGAGCGCTATTCCTCTATAAGAATCCGGAGAGTCTGCACTTCCTTTCCCTTTATAAAGTAGTTTGATAAATGACGTTCTCCAGGATGACGGTATTGTACAGGCTTTAGGACACTTATTGAAAAGTGTAGGCAATATGTCACGAAAGTAAGGCAAAGCCTCCTTCAAGTGTTCATTAAATATTTCATCAGGCCCGGGGGACTTGCCAGCTTTAAGACTGAGTATAGTTTCCACAACCTCCACCTCAGTAATTGGAGGGAAATCAGCTTGTCCATAAAGAGTCGTTACCCTGCAAGAGTTACCGGTATTGAAAATATTCTGGAAATGCCTTTCCCAAGCGTCCATACTGATAGTCTGCAAGAACTTCTGGGTTCTGGGCTGTAGTGCTAGAAAATGATTGTCCATCACTCTCTTCACTAGTTTATTCCCTTCCTCTTCCAACCAAGCTGCTCTTTTCTCCATAAGGATTTTTTTTGTAGGATCGTCTTAGGTCGCTATACCTCTTGAGGTTTTCTTCTGTTTTATAGTATCGAACAATATGAAGCAAATTTAGGACGTCTTTCCTTACCGAAAAACAGTATGCATCAAACCACGGTTGAGATTTCCTTTCTGTTGGAGGCATCCTAACTTGGGACTCCTTTATAATCTTTTCAAGACTGAATGCTGCAGCATCTATTTCTCCTTGTCTCGCCGAATCTAGGATGTGGTTTTTTGAAGTCATTAAAGTTTCTTCTAGATAGTTGATGTCGAGGGAGCGTTTGATTATTACAGGCTTCCTTATGTTTCTTTCTGATGGTGCAATATTTACTTTAATTTTAGCAACGACTGGTAGGTGCTTCCTTAATGGTATCACAGAATTTGAGGAGAGTGTCTTGATATTAATTGTCCTAACGTATGTGTTCGCAAAGATTAAATCCACTGAGCTCATACCGTTATGACATATATATGTTGGTGTTGTCCTGCTGTTTAATAGATAGAAACCTTCTGCCTCCAGAAATTCTACAACCATTTTACTTTTTGTACATTCCTTATCTACACGACAGTTAAAGTCTCCTGCTATGACTGATCCACGGTGGTGTCCAATAATTGACAGCATTTCTGATAGATTGTAAATGATATCCTGAGCGGAGTGTTTTGGGGGAAAATAAGCACAGACAATCGTCAGTCCTTTGGCATATATTGCTAATAGGTTTATGGTCCTATATACTAAATCGTGAGGAGTTAGCCATGGTCTAATTAAACACGATATCCCTCCACTTGGTCTCCCTCTATCTCCTTGTAGAGCAAGGTTATGACAGTTGTAATAGTTTTCAACATTAATGTTGCTGGTTAAGAAAGTCTCCACTAAAACTACTATGTCTGCTTTGAAGAAGTTCGGTGTGGCTATTTTCATAATTGTATTGAGCCCTTCTACATTCCACAACATAATGTCGATAAGACCGTCTTTCCTGCTACTAAAAGAGGTCCACTCCTTGATTTCGCACGAATGGTCTGCGAAACCGACGCACAAGAATCCCTTTTGGCCAGAAATGAGGAGTCTCAATGTCTTCAAGACGATTAAATGGTATCCCAATTTTGAACGCCTTGTTCATTCCTCGTGTTCTCAATTCCTCGCAAGTCATATGTGCTTTTTCAAGCCCTCTCGTCTGGAGGAAATTTCTAATTTTCTCTTCTGTGTCACGGGAAGAGAGACGACCTACATATAGCCACGCTGTTCTCTCCCCCGCTTGCAAAAACTCAGTCCCTTCTTCCCCAGTCCCTATTATAACTTGGGAGTGCTGGCGCGGACGTTTCCTCCTTTTCACAACCTGGGTAAAAGCTCCAGCGTCCTCATCGTCAAATTCTCTTCCTTCTACGCTAATGAACCCATTGCTGGTATTTGATTCGGCCATTATTCCACCCTTATCACCTTCAGGTTCTTTCTGTACGTACTGCCCCACTTCTATGAAGGAGCGGTTGTTTGTAGTAACTTCGGGTTCCACACGCTGTCCTTGGATATTCCTAATTACCGGTGATCCTGATTGGCTCTGATTATTTCTTCGTCGTTGTGGAACTCTGTTAACTATTTCGCTAGAGCTACCTTTGACGGATGCCTGATTTAGCTTGTGAATTGCATCAGACAAGCTATTTAATTTTGCGTTCACGTCAGTTTTGATGGATTCTATTTCATTCCGTAATCCCTTACTTGCTTTGAACAGTTGAAAATCCTGTTCACATTTATAGCATAGCCATAGAAGCTTAGACTTCCTCTTGTTTGATGTTTTAAGAGCATTGAATTGCCCCTGTTGTAATTCTGTGCAGCTCAAGTGGTGCCATCTCTGGCACACACCATCACATGCGACGGCTAACTCGTCTTCACATTTTCTTTCACAGATGGGGCATACATCAGTCAACTCATGCGATGTGGATACATGTTGGATGCTTACGTCAGGCATATTTACTGGGATTCTAAGAGGGCGGTGACAAAATGTCAAACTTGTATCCAGTACCCACTAAAGTACTTAAATTAGTCTCTTAATTGATGATTCTATAGGACTTAACAAAACATTAATGATTCCTGACTTACACGGACATAAACTTCTCTCCTAATAATATTCACCGATTCATATACACACTCTTTCTTCAGTTAATCCACGAAATATCAACTGCTTATACTTCACTGGTTGCACACCATTCAATAAAAGAAACAGTAGTTATCGACGTGAGATATGGATTAGTTGGTATTAATGTTTGTGATGTTGTATTGACAACATAAAAGTAATGTGAAGACGACGTTGATATTTATGGAGACCAAGTTTTGTATGAAATAAAGTTGTAAGTATTTGGTAAAAGGTGCAAGGTTCTGAGAATGAAATAAGTAAAACTATTTTTTGTGTGTACGAGTTAGATTTACTATATAACAAAGGAGAAACTGTTCCGCCTAGTCAATACATTAATTTACAACAAGTTATAAACTTGCTATTATATGGTACATGTTTCGGGGCCTCTAGTACTGGTCCCTTCTTCAGCCATAAATTAAGTTGCAAAATCCAGAATAATTAAAGATATCATAATAAAAAATACATAAAATGGTGAGTGGATGGATGAAATGAGGCGAAAAAGAACATATTACTCATGAGAAGTAATGTGAGTGCACATCAGTAAAAATTAACACCATTCGTATTACTAGGTTCTTGAGAATACACTTATATAGCACTGTTCTAATGTTTGTGCATGAGGAAATCACTTCACTTGGGATTTAGAGCCTGTTGTTTACAATGCTGTTGACTGAAACTTGCTGTTCAAGCTGGGGCTTCTGAGCTTATAGTCTTGCATTAGAGGGAAAACATCGAATGTCATGTAATGAAATACATCATCATGATGAGGAGACGTCCAAGTATGAAAAAAAAATATTTTACTTAGACCAACTAAAACAATTTCCTTTGTTGATCTTGGACGTCTCCTCATCATGATGATGTATTTCATTACATGACATTCGATGTTTTCCCTCTAATGCAAGACTATAAGCTCAGAAGCCCCAGCTTGAACAGCAAGTTTCAGTCAACAGCATTGTAAACAACAGGCTATAAATCCCAAGTGAAGTGATTTCCACATGCACAAACATTAGAACAGTGCTATATAAGTGTATTCTCAAGAACCTAGCAATACCAATGGTGTTAATTTTTACTGATGTGCACTCACATTACTTCTCATGAGTAATATGTTCTTTTTCGCCTCATTTCATCCATCCACTCATCATTTTATGTAGTTTTTATTATGATATCTTTAATTATGCTGGATTTTGCAACTTAATTTATGGCTGAAGAAGGGACCAGTACTAGAGGCCCCGAAACATGTACCATATAATAGCAAGTTTATAACTTGTTGTAAATAAATGTATTGACTAGGCGGAACAGTTTCTCCTTTGTTATATAGTGAATCTGTCAATACGGAAAATGAACTTCTTTCAGAGCACAATTTACGAGTTAGATTTGTCATGCGCTTAAAACGTAATACGTCACCACGTGATTTGCTCGCGATGCAGGTTGACAAACATTTTGTTGTGTGGATATAATGTTTATTAATATTTTCAGTTTTAAATTTAGTTCATGTTTCTCACATTTATCCACAGTCGTATATTCTTCGAGGATCTGTTTTAAGTATTTTATTTATCTCCTTTGACAAACGTGGTTAGGAATCGGCCGACATGCATGTTACTAGTCAGTTGTCTACTTGTTATGTTGTTGTATGATGGCCGACAATCAGCTGCGAGAAATAACAAATTGAGAATCACGTAGCCATGATTGAAAGGACAGACGTGTATTCAAGATTCTCTGAGATCTAGAGCATATGAATTGGATGAAAATATTATTTGATGGATTTATTGCCGTCTGGCATTATTCCAATGATATGGGCATATTAAATTTCATCGAAAATAATTGTTATTCTGATTTTAAGTCGTGATTGAGCATGCCATGTGAGCTGACTATATTGTAGGCTATTGGGTCGGTTTTTGAAAGAATTATTCTATAAACATTCTACTAAAATGAAAGGAACTAAGTTGGCGACGACATATTCATGATATATTAAGTAAGTACAAGATTTGTTTCATCAGGTTTCCACACATGTAGGTTTTATTTTATGCATGTTTGAGTATTTATGTTTGTGCATGTATTGTATTATTATTTTTTTGGATTTAATAGATATCAGATTTGTTATTCGGAATCTGTGTATCATTTCTTAGTCATAGGCCTAAACAGCAGCTCTAGAATAAATCATCCGGGTATGTTTGCAAAATGGTTCAGTGGCTGGCCTTCTCTTTGGCGAAAAAGAAGGTGTCAGTAATACGGAGATGTCTTGTAAAGAGGCATGAGGATACTTACCTCTTTCAGATCTGAAGATGGTGCTTCTGTTTCAAGGAATGGAACGATCTCCGGAATGGAAGATTCCTCAATTTTAATATCCGTGTGAAGGTCTGCATCGTCCTGCAATGAAATTACGTGTTTCACAAATATGGTCCTTTGCGTTGCTGTGATCATATCTTACAGATGCTTGTTAACTTGTACTGTAGGAATGAAGGAATAAAGAAACATACTGAAGGTAATTCAACCTTGCATTCATATATTTCTTGCGTCAACTTTGGCAAGGCAAAGAAACCTTATTATACAGATCTTGTGGAGATTATACCAGAAAGCAATTAATTTCGTATACACTCGCAAAACGTAGCCCTAGCATATTGTCACTACCATTGAGTGCGTGTGTCGCGACTTCGCGGCGTGGATCCAGTTACTAACAGTTAACATATAACGATAATAAGGACAAGCAACGTTGATACATTTTGTGTTAAGAAATCTCATACTCACTTAAGACTAGATTTAAGCAATGTTGAACTCAAGAACACTTAAGGTACGAAGTAATTTACTTGAAACTATAAATATATCGTGGTTTGTTCGTAAGTACAGTGACAGCTGCTTGAAATTTCATTTCACACTAATGCACTTGAAATACATAGTTCATGCCTCATTGACGTTATTAGGACGATTAGACAATGTGTCAAAAACATTAAGTGATAATGACCATTTTATAGACAAAAGATGGAGAGCTTGACGACCGTGGTCTACTATAGGCTGAGCGACACCACCATAGACCATCCCTGTGATGTTTTCCACAGTGACTTCCAGCAAGTCAAAAACGACCCACATCCCTCTTTCTGTGCCGTTCAACGCCTGATAACCTTTCACAATCAAATTAACAGTATGCGTGCAACATTGGTGGCAGGACAAACAATGTATTGACAGCTTAGGGTGTCATGAAAGGTGGAACAACAATATATTGACAGCCACAGCCAACAGCGTATGTTGTCAACAAGGGTGAACCAACAATATATTGATAGCCAAAGCTAAAAGAGTAGGATGTCATCGAAGATGGACCAATAATATATTTACAGCCACAGCTAACAGCGTAGGTCATCATCAACGGTGGACCAACAATATATTAACAGTCACAGCTAACAGCGTAGAGTGTCAACAAGGGTGGACCAACATTATATTGACAGCCACAGTTAACAGCGTAGGGTGTCAACAAGGGCGGACCCACAATATATTGACAGCCTCAGCTAACATCGTAGGGTGTCATCAATGGTGGACCAACACTAAATTGGCAGCCACAGCTAACAGCGTAGGGTATCAACAAGCGTGAACCAACAATATATTGACAGTCACAAGTAACAGGGTAGGGTGCCAACAAGGGTGGACCAACAATATGTTGACAGCCATAGCTAACAACGTAGGGTGTCATCAAGGATAGACCAGCACTAAATTGGCAGCCTCAACTAACAGCGTAGTTGTCATCAAAGGTGGACCACAATATATTAACAGCCTCAACTAACAGTGTAGGGCGTCTTCAAAGGTGGACCAACAATATATTGACAGCCACAGCTAACAGCACAGAGTGTCACCAAAGGTGAACCAACAATATATTGACAGCCACAGCTAACAACGTAGGGTGACATCAAAGGTGAACCAATAATGTATTTACAGCCACAGCTAACAGTGTAGAGTGTCATCAAAGGTAGACCAACAATATATTGTCAGACACAGCTTACAGCGTAGGGTGTCATCGAAGATGGACCAACAATACACTGACAGCCACAGCTACAGTAACATCGTAGGGTGTCATCGAGGATTGACCAACAATACACTGACAGCCACAGCTAACAGCGTAGGGTGTCAACAAAGGTGGATCAACAATATATATTTACAGTCACAAGTAACAGGGTAGGGTGTCAACAAGGGTGGACCAACAATATGTCGACAGCCACAGCTAACATCGTAGGGTGTCATCGAGGATTGACCAACAATACACTGACAGCCACAGTTAACAGCGTAGGGTGTTATCAAGGTAGACCAACAATATATTGACAGCCCCAGCCAACAGTGCAAGGCGTCATCAACCGTGCACCAACAATATATTGATGAAACAAAGCTAATAGCGTAGGGCGTCGTCAATGGTGCACCAACAATATATTGACGGACCACAGCTAACTCCGTAGGGTGTCATCAAACATGGACCAACAATATATTGACGGACCACAGCTAACACCGTAAGGTGTCATGAAACATGGACCAATAATATACTGACGGACCACAGCTAACACCGTAGGGTGTCATCAAACATGGACCAACAATATATTGACGGACCACAGCTAACACCGTAGGGTGTCATCAAACATGGACCAACAATATATTGACGGACCACAGCTAATACCGTAGGGGTGTCATCAAGGATGGACCAACAATATATTAACGGACCACAGCTAACAGCGTAGGGTGTCATCGAGAGTGGACCAACAACATCTTGACAGCCACAGCTAACGGCGTAGGGTGTCATAAAACATGGACCAGCAATATATTGACGGACCACAGCTATCACCGCAGGGTGTCATCGAGGATGGACCAACAATATATTGACGGACCACAGCTAACAGTACAGGGTGTCATGAAAGGTTGACCAACAATACACTGACAGCCACAGTTAACAGCGTAGGGTGTTATCAAGGTAGACCAACAATATATTGACAGCCCCAGCCAACAGTGCAAGGCGTCATCAACCGTGCACCAACAATATATTGATGAAACAAAGCTAATAGCGTAGGGCGTCGTCAATGGTGCACCAACAATATATTGACGGACCACAGCTAACTCCGTAGGGTGTCATCAAACATGGACCAACAATATATTGACGGACCACAGCTAACACCGTAAGGTGTCATGAAACATGGACCAATAATATACTGACGGACCACAGCTAACACCGTAGGGTGTCATCAAACATGGACCAACAATATATTGACGGACCACAGCTAACACCGTAGGGTGTCATCAAACATGGACCAACAATATATTGACGGACCACAGCTAATACCGTGGGGGTGTCATCAAGGATGGACCAACAATATATTAACGGACCACAGCTAACAGCGTAGGGTGTCATCGAGAGTGGACCAACAACATCTTGACAGCCACAGCTAACGGCGTAGGGTGTCATAAAACATGGACCAGCAATATATTGACGGACCACAGCTATCACCGCAGGGTGTCATCGAGGATGGACCAACAATATATTGACGGACCACAGCTAACAGTACAGGGTGTCATGAAAGGTTGACCAACAATATATTGACGGACCACACCTAAGAGCGCAGGGTGTCATCAAAGGTTGACCAACAATATATTGACGAACAACAGCTAACTGCACAGGGGGTCATTAAGGTGCAAAGTGAACTAAGACTTCATTAGCAGTGAAAGTTGTCATCAGAGGAGAGTAAATACCATATTGTCGGTCATGTGTAGCACTGGGTGTCGTTCCAAGCCTCACCTTGATTTTCATGTGAGTGTTCCAATACTTCTGATCTCGTAATATAGTCTAGATTACCAATTGAAACCCAATGACCTCCATAACACACATGTCTCGCGGGCTAGACTAGATTTTGGCAGGGACTATCATTTTCATACCGAAGAACCCTCTGGATTCCCTACCTCAACGTTCAGAATTTAATGTTTCATCCTAAATTGTATGAACAATTTACAAGGTATACTAGAGAATACAATCTTCTAAATATGTCGGGTTTAGGTTTTATGGAAGTACACCTGAGATTATGAAACAAATAAGTTTAACGTCCATTTAGCTGCTTGAGGTTAAGACTGTTTGATTTTTGCTCTAATTGATTATTATTAACTCTGTTTCATCCTCCAATAATTTTCCTAGTAGAGTAAACCTGCATTACTAATAAACTGACTATTGCCAGCACAACGCGTGGAGTCGGATTTACCTACAATAAGTCTTATCTGCAATAGCAGAGACCCTCATGACGTTAGCATTACCAACAAGAAGTTCCGTGACGAACTAAAGAGCCTACTTTTCTTAAAATTTAAGATTCATGCCAATGATTAATGACGAAATTAAGTTGGTAATATTGAAATTTCTAATTAGTTCGAAATACTGTATACCTGGCATAATGTAGCCTAATAAAGCACTACAGTTGGCAGCCCTGGTGACTGAATATATTCTTAGATCCATTTCTTAGGGCACAGAATACAAAATTTGGTTGAAGTCCAATGGATAGCAAGGACGTTACATGCAGTTAAACATTGGATCTAACAGCGCACGTAAAATCATGTTGGCAACAATGCCATGCATGTATTGGTCAGAAATAATCTGAAATAATATGAGCTATTGTTGTGCCAATTTTGAATGAAATCCATTAGTTTCTATAGAAGTTACATGAATTTAAAGTTGGACGTCTCAGCAGGCTTAGAATCATGTTGGTAGCACTGACGTATATAAGTTACTCCAAATTAATATAGAATGTCAGGTACTATGCGTGTGCATAGTTTAAAACTGTCGGCTTGCATACTTTCCGATATATGGATATTTGGATTAAAACAAATTGAGAGCATTTATTAACAGTTGGCAGCCCTGGTGGCTCTAAAGAATATGCTGTCGTATCTGTTTATATACGCATAGCACATACGAAATTTGGTTGAAATCCAATTGATAGTGTAGAAGTTATAGGCATTTAAAATTTGGACCTATCAGCAGGCTTATAATCATTTTGACAACACTGCCATGTATGGCCCCTTGGAAATTAAATTGAAATATTATTATCTATACGTGTGCCAATTTTGAAATAGCTCCGATTCATACCTTCCAAGATATCCAACATGGAGCTCAAAATTCAAATGTGATTTTTCAGCAGTTGGTAGCACTGACATCATTTTCAAATATGGCCGTGAGATATTCAGGTATAGGTCTTTACTCCTAACTAATTTTCTTTCGTTTGCTGCAGCCGTTTAGGAATTGATAAAGGGGGGACACACACACAGCCAGACAGAAGGACAGACAGACACACACACATTTGCCTGATCTCATAAGTCTATTTTTTCCTCATTTTTGCAAAATGTGAAAAGTAGGCTAAAAATTACATACAATTAGCGTAATACGTGGTGCAGACTTCAAACACTATGGGCTCATGGGGCCAGCAGTGTGAACCTGCATCACCAATAAATTAGGCTTACTGGTAGCACAGCCTGTGGTATTGACTTAACCTTTAATAGGGCTCAAGGTGCCAGCAAAGTGAAGCCACATCGTGAATACAATAATATGAGCGACACAGCAGCGGTACTAAGCAACCATTTTCAATAATCCAAATTTTTAAATCGTAAGAAACTAATTCACATTTTAATGAGAGAGGAAATATGGAACCTATGATCACCTGTATTTCTTGTTCCAACTTGAATGTCTTGCATTCGTCTTCACACAAATCACCTGACCCATCCCGCAGATTATAAGTGGGTAACCGGTCATTGGGCTCCTAGAAAGTATTATACAAGTGTGACCCAAAGTAAAACATACAGAAGGAATAACACTAATAGCCTAAGTTGCATATAACAAAATGAATAAACATCCTGGTTAGCCTAGGGGAGACCTCTCTACCTAGGGCCACCTTTTATTAAATTGGTGTAAGTTCTTAATTTTTCAATAAAATTCAATGGTTTTCCCGAGATATACTCCTTATTAATCTACAATAATACAGAAAGCATGTTTGGCATGTTTTATCAAACTATATAATTGTGGTAGACAAAACAAAACGAAAAGTCAAGTGGTCCCAGGTACAAGATGCCTTTGTACCTTGGGCCACCGGAAGTTGTACCTTGGGCCACCAGATTCCAAGTGTACTGTAACTTATAACTAACACATAAGTATTGGCAACAACAAATACACCTAAAAATAGTAGCTTAAATGAAAATAAAAATACAAACATATCAGTAGATCTTAATCTTTTACACATGTTTTTTCTCTCTTTTTTTCTACACATACAACACAGACACTGGTCCTGAAACACACTTATTCTGTATCTACAATAGTTCTCCTGTGGTTGCTACTCAACATTACATGGTTCAAAATTGACACCAAAGGACAATTGCATGCACTGACGAGCTGACCCACCGACTATCTCTGGTGCAGGGAGTTTCATAATAATGTCTCCCTTTCAATCTCAAAGGTTTTCTTATCCTGATATGTGAATTTGTTAGACTGCATTCTTTTTAGGTATGTTACAACATACTGCTCAGCTTCACCTTCGGGATTATTCTCCACATTGTTAATTTCAGCTACATAGTAGTGAATAGATTTCTTTCCTGCCAGTTTCGTTAGGCAGAAATCACCCTTTCTAATTATTTCATCTTCATCACCTATATTATTTGGAGGCCAGTCAACATCTTCTAATGAATCTGATGTTTCTAATTCAGTTGCATCCTCCTCCTTTTCCGATGATTCTTTTGTCGATCTAAATATGCGCCTTTTCACACGGTTTGAATCTTTGGCCTCATTGTTAGCTCGTTTCTTCGATTTGAAAATTTCAATTTCAGCCTTCTCTGGTGTATCAGTAAGTATTCTGGTCCTGCCTGTTCTTCTTCCACCTCTATTTGACTTTCTAGCCTGAGCCTTTGGATAAGGGCGTATTTCTTCTGGGGTTGTAACTTGGGAAGAAAGATTCATAAATGACTGAGGTGTCCCAATAACACTTGTTGACGGTTGAGCGACAGTTGCAACTATAGTGTTATCTGATGGGTCTTCGGGTAGAGGTCTGTCAGTCACATGTGCACTTAGGAATTCATCCGCACTGAAAATGTCTTGGTTTAATGGCCATATTCCTGATACCCTAAATCCCGAGAGTATGTTATTTAGTGCAAAAGCTTTAGGATAGGCTTTCCCTACAATTTCAGTTACGTCGTAGATGGTTATTGGCTTTCCAGGATTACACAACATGTGATCACTGCATGCTGAATTGTAATATTTCTTCAGAGGTCCAAAGACTCCTCGGTCTAGGGGCTGAAGTTTGTGACTTGTATGAGGAGGAAAAGTTAGCATTACAATGGCACTTTCTTTAGCAAGAATGATTGCTTGAATTGTGATGTGGATATCGTGGTTGTCTAAAAGAGAACCTTATTTTCTAGAGAGGGCTTAGAGTGTGAAATAAAGTGCTTCAGAAAATTGACAAATAATTCCCCATTTGACCATCCACTGGGATGTGCAGCACCAAGTGTCCCAGAAGGAGCTCCTTTAAGCACATGACTCTTGAAATGTGTGCGAGGAAATATCATCATAGGAGGTATAGCAAAACTACGACACGTGCTGACCCGGTTGGCGGTGCACGGTTACCACCACTTGATCTGCGTAAAGACTCACTTTCATGAGCCAGACGATACTTGCGTGTGCAGCCTGTGCCATTTAGTGTGTGAAAGATACCATATCACCTTATGCAAGCAAAGACAAATTTCTCTCACTGGGTATAGTGAAATGTGAACTAAATTACAGGGTTTATGATATTTATGTATTTTGTGAATGCACTTTCGTGCGCAATTATACTATTATTATTATAGCATTGCCAATAGCGTTAACACATCCAATTATGGTTGTATTTGTGACCCTTTTCACCAGAAGTAACACTACCAACCTGCTTGACCCCTTTAGATTAAACCACTCTACCTGGGTTATGAACTGTGGATATACCACTTTCATCCACATTCCACACATTCTCAGGCTTAAATTTATGTTTTTCTAATGCCCCAGAATATAAACGTAAAAAAGCTTGAACATTTGCTTTGTTAAAGCTTGTAGCCCTTGCAAGGCTAGTTGCTTGCGGCTTCCGCAAATAAATGACTTCAGCATGACGTCTCATGAAATCCGAGTGCCATCTTTCTCCCGCTTGGCCATCAACATCCCAAGAAGACGGATACTTTTTGTTGTTTCCCTTGGCAAATTCGAATGCTAAACTTCTGACCTCACGTCTTGATAGACCGTAGTGCATTTGACTTGCCGTAACCAAATAATGTACAGGACTATTCTCTTCTTCCGATGAAAACACATTCCAAACAGCACATCCATTAACAAACTTGAAAATGTCGTCCCCACTCTTCTGATGTCAGTCTACATGTCTTTGAAGTGTAGTTCTTGCAATATAGAATTCCTTTGCTGCCGCACGAACCTTTGTTCCATCTTTTAATACAGCTTGTACAGCAGCAGCCAAATCTTCTTTGGAAGGGTGATTCCTTTTTACACCAGTTTTACTTCTAGGCATCTAAAAGAAAATTGTTACAAAGAATTGCTTAAAGCATAGACTACTATTCAATATGAATATTAGGCTACTTGTGAGTTTACCATTAACTAGCCTAAAATAATAGGCGTAATAACAATAATAATCACAGTAATAGTCTTGGCATTGTACCTTGGGACATGGTCCCAGGTACAACAGATCGATATGGCCCTAAGTACAACCTTGACAACATTTCAGTTAAAATACATTTATAACCTAAAATAACAAGCCATGTGGCAAATTAGATATATATCTATACTTCATAAAGAATGATTAATTTTATGTACTAATAATAACTATACAATTTCTCTTAAGTTACCTTTCCGTTAAATAAATTAATTATGCATACCGGTACATCAGAATTTACTCTCGTTTGATTACAATAACTTTTATTGTGTATTTTCCACTCACAGATATATTTTCCCTCCAAAACAGGATTGTGAAGTCACAAACAGTGTAGCCAACCAAACCAGTTAATCACAGAAATTTCCCTTAAGTAATCTAAGAGTAAACAGGGGTGGCCCTAGGTACAGAGATCTCCCCTGCTATTTGGTAGCAAATATTAAGTCAAAAACCTTGCCTGTCATGCACATCACTAAGATTGCTATGTTACAGGATATACGTAATAAATACAACTTACAATATTAGGGAATGCATCTGGTTCACTCCTAATGAATGTTTGTTGCTCCTCCATAATGTTCATGAAACTAGAACACACAAAGTTCGATTAAGAATTATGAGATGCCACACTTAGTCCGGTACGACAATACTTTATCATAAATAACACATCAAATTAGGTAATTTCAGAACCCTGAATTCAAGTTAGGCAACTGATAATCCGATTATAACCCTCCAGGTGCTCAGAGAGAAGGAGAGGTTAAATGGTACTACTTATTTGACCATGGCGCTAGATTTTATATGAGATAAGTAAGGGTATAATATCGAGTAATACACCAATATCTAACATTGCGATAGAATGAGGATTTACTTGTGTAGCACTGAAATGAAGCATTCTATGATTATTGGTTTCTCTATTCCCAAGTAGTACACAGAAACCTGAGCACAATATACTGGGACAGACGCTAAAATACATTATAAACCTCTTAACGTTAAAGTAAACTCAAGTTACTGTACAAGTACTAAGGTTTTGGCAGTGGCGGTTTCTGGGTATTCGCCCTGGAGCCAGTGCACACCCATTCTTGAAAAATTGCCGTTCACATTTGAATTTTACGAATATAAAAATTAATATAAGATTTTATGGTAGTATAAAGCGTCAACGAATGTCCAGAATACCGGTTTTTTACATTTAAATGTACCGCGTTCGTTGCGCCTCACTGTACGTTGCTTGTGTGCTGACTCGGGTATCATCAAATATCGCCGTTCGCCACATGCAGAATTGTAGCCAGCGTTAGGCTTGACAGCAGGAGAGGGGACGGCAAGAGGGGAGCGGGGATGTGTGTTTACTATAACAGAATCGGAGCCAAATCCTTGCCTGGCGAATTGTACTGCGCATGCTCCGGTTTTTTTTTTCATCTCCTGTCGCATCTGATTGACAGACGAAGAAGCGATGACCGCTAGCGTGCAGGAGCTACCGCACTATCTGTTGGTGAATTGTTGTACCAAGTAGAGTTTCATGCGCAGATTGAAGTGGTTTGAAAGGTTGTGTCTTTACGCAGCTTGTATAATAGTGCCACTGCCATTTGATTTTCAATGTGCATTTAAAAACCACAATCATGCAGCCAACTGTATGATATTATATAGTCTATAGTTGTAACAGTGAATTCAGTTTCATTACATTTCTTTATAATTTACAGATTTTTAAGGTCCAGTAATTTGGAGGATTAACGCAGCCTATTATCTTGTTGATCTTGTACGTGGCAAGTATTTGTCACAAGTGTGTTTCTAAAGTGTGGAATATTTGAGTGCGTGTGCATTATTACGTATTTGATAGCTTATCCTCCCAGCTTGGCTTCACCCACTGACATAGCTAGGATCATTCTTCTACCGTCGGAAGGATGGTCTCTGGGAGGCACACACACTTTTTCAGCAAATGCAACTGGGGACGGTGACAGGTGACCCCAAACATGGGTCTAATTCAGGGTCAAAGAAGAGATTTTGACCGTTGGCCTGAAAGGAACCGTCCCGGTATTTGCCTAGTGATAAAAATGGAAAACCACGAAAATCGTTTTCAGGACGGCCGAGGTGGGATTCGGGATTATTATCGCTACTGTTCAGGATTTAAAAATTATTACATCGTCTCAACTTACTTACTCTGCAAGAAAAGGTGGCCATATAATAAGAAATGGGAAGACCTATTCCAAACTTGAATTTAATTCAATCATCCCTGTGCAAAGCGAAGGTTAGGAATCGCTTATTCCATGATGAAGTTACAGCAAGTTAGTATGAGTGGGCTTGTGGCTGTGAACTAACCAACTGGATGTATTGTTTTCCGTGCTTAAAGTCGTGCTACGTGCACAAAAAAAAATCCCTCTCTGCACGCTGGAAGCGGAGGTAGATTTCACCGGGCAAAGAAAAATGCTTGGAATTCACAAAATTTGCCAATTGTTGTACAGTATACCTACGAAAGTTACACATGTTTAGCATACAGCATCTTCTTATAATACCTGAAACATTTTGCTCATCCCTTGGTGCAAGGGTGGGTCATATCAAATATTCTTTCAGGCAAAAAATGTTGTTACATTTTAGAGGGGTATTGGCCATTTTAAACTGTTTTGATATTGTGCCTATTAAGGGAGGTCTGATTTCTTTTCTCTAAAAACTCCATTTTCCCCACCCCTTTGGTCAAACTTACGAAGATAAGTACTTGGCCCTTATTCCAAAAATAGTACGAACTTTGAATGGATTCAGTTTTTAAAATACTATGAAAGTTATAGCAATATTTCACTCCCCCCCATTTACAACCCCTTGGTCCGATTTTGCCCGTTAGCGAACTCGACCGAGATTTTGAATGGTTATATTTTATGTAGGCCTGTACATATACATTATAATATTAACTTTTGAACTGACGGTGGTTTTGGGACCTGTGGGATGTGAAACGCGAAGATATGTCAATTTTTTTCGGGATGTCGAAATGGTGCCCTTTGCAATAGGTAGCTTTCTAATGAAATCTAACTAACATCGACAAATGTGAAAAATCAAAAGCCTACATGAATACGGAATTGTCGAAAAACCAACTCCAAGTGCCACTAGATGCATATCTAAGCATACAAAATAGAGTAACATAGTGAGGAGACAGTTATTTTGTATGCTTAGATATGCATCAAATTTAGATTTTTTTTTAAAGAGGTTACACCCAAAAATATCTTCACCAGCCGCTACTGGGTTTTGGCAGCTACTGGATAGAGTGAGTTCCTGAAAACAGAAGACAATTCTACCGCATCGTATTGCAACATTCCCACTTCAAAAGCAAAATAGCAAATCTTCCAATTTGAACCATAAATGAACTAGAGGGACAGAAGGCTGTATTTATCATTATCAACTTATTAATACTAACGGAGTGTACCGGTAACTTGTATCATTGCCATTATAATGAAGTTCCTAATCACACTTTTAAACCGTTGTAGGCTACCCGCTACAATTAAATATTGTACATTAATCTACACAGAGCACGAACACTTTCAAGCGGAACTCCGGTTGTTTAATTTAATTTGGCACGTCTGTAGAGGGTATTACAAGTATCCCTACATAGAACTCAAAATTCTCAGATTATAATGTTTCACGCGTGGTACATCGGTGACGATATTGCTAGCAATGCACCCGTAAACAACACAAACCACGACGCACCGATGATAAATAGGCACGGTGAAATACAAAATGTAGCCTAAGCTAAAGGAAGCAATAATCATCGATAATATTTTATTTTAACTAATATTCTCGTAGCCTATGCCCTGTTGACAAATTACAAAAGTTAATGAAATATATAAATATGCCATCAACTTTGGACATTAACTTAAGTTGGAATGAACATGTCACAAATGTGGAAAAGAAAATTGTTAGTGTAATTGGTGTTCTAAAAAGGTTAAGGGAGTACGGTGTGGAATAAGCAATCAACATTTAAGGAGCATATATGCCTCTCTTATTATTCATTCTCACCTTATGTACATTAACATAATATGGGGTAAATGTGCACAGGAATCAGTAAATGAGTTCGAAGCACTCCAAAAAAGAGCAATTAAAATCATGTATGGTTACGATTTCAGGAAACCAACTGAAAGTTACAAGTATTTCAGAAGACAAACATATTGCCATTACGAAGCCAGCACAAATACTCTAAAGCTTTATTTATGTTCAAATATAAACAAGGTCTTATTAGTCTTAATACGGAACTTCAATGCAATACTGAACCCATAACACAAGATCAGCAAACCAGTTATAGTCCAGGACACCTTAAATAAATTACTAGAAAACCATCATGGCCGCCACATTTGGTGTTGCCAACTTACATCATTTAACACCAAAAAGTCAGCACACACATCCATGTAACACGTATCGCAAATGATCCAAACTAAGTAAAGGCTCTTTTACGAAAATACGTTTTACATGAAGTTGTGAAGCAGTCCTTGCTCAAGTTAGGGACATCTTGGTCATCAGTCCTCGACCGTAACTCTTAAGCAGTATTATGGTAGTGAAGTTAACTTAAATTATCTCTTCTAGATTGATTTTTAAAGCATCATATAAAATGCATAAGAACAGAAACATTAATACTTACTCAATTATTTTCGCCAGGGAGCTAAAGATGAGCATGTTCATTTGTTCTTATAGGCTATATTTTTATAATTAGTCCAAAAATGCAGACCATTCTGTTTTAAGATGAGTGTTCAGAGAAGGATTTAGGAGGAGAGAAATATAATAGTAGGGTACATATTAGCTTATTATTTCTTTATTTTTGATAAGTACCGTACTCATTTCTTGCATGTTTTGGCAACTCAAACTAACACTTGGGACGCTGCAGTCGGTCTGGATAAGTAGGGTAAAAATACTCAGTAACACGCGTTTGATATGGAACACTTTTTATTTTTCAGTTATAATCAGTAAATGTGGTCCCTAAAATAATGACAGTGTTATTTTTGATTGTATATATGTATGACTGTGCGATACACGTGATCTAATTTGTGTGTTCCACTGGATTTTATGTGTCAATTGAATATTATCAAGCATCGGTTGTCTGCTGGTATCTGTTTTTGAGCAGTTCGAGTCATGGCGCTGTTACTTTAAAAGCTATATTTGAGTTTGCTCACTGTACCATAGACTGTTGAAATTATTTGCCGCTTGGTAGGGCGAAGGGATGAGTTTAACTTGTATTAAAGCTCGGGGGACACAGGAATTGCTTGATTTAGATGGTTAGCTGGTGGGTTTGGTGTAGAATATCGGACTGGTAGCAGGTTCTCGCAGAGTAGATATTTACCCTGCGAAGTCAAATTAGGCCTATGTGACTCGCAGTGGAATGGCTCGGATATGGCAGAGCGAGGTGATGGCGATTGGTAGGGTAATTGGAAATGAACTAGGGAGGGGGAAGGATACCTGACTGATGAAGCTTGGCTGTAGTCGGCTGGTGTAGGCCTAGCTGTCTTGGTACGGCTTGGCTCGGCGTAAACAGCGAACAACCCGTCCTGTCGTCAGTGAGTGTAGTGGTGAGTGGTCCAACCCGCTCCTGTTGCCCGTATTTATTTGGTATCGTCACCTTTTGGCTATTGCTATTTACATCTTTTGGAAAGTGATGAAAACTTATATACGCAGCCCTCTTTTATGCATCGACTTACAGCCGTAAACTGAGCAATATACATTGCTTTTACTTATTTTACACTCCATCAACGAGTAAAACTTATTACTTATGTATAAAGACACGAAGAAATTACCTCGATCTGCTTACGAATACAAGAAACCATATACAAACAGTCACCACGTGACAAATGTACCCGACTTCGTAAGTTTCTAATTTTTACTGCTAGATGTCATATCAGATAGCTGGAGTTGCCAATAGGCCCACATATATGAAGGCAGAATTGAGACAAGCTGTTGAAAGCCTGTTGGCAAATCCCTATTGAGATGCAAGAAGATGGTTGATCCAATGCTTAGGCCTAAAACCATTCGAACTAGTCGTGGATTTTAGGGGCATTAGACTAATGGCAACTCAAAGATTTCGTCTTGGAATGGTAGAAAGCAGCAGTTGGTTGATTTTGAGGCTTTGTGACATCATGGTCATGTAGATCTGTGTTTTTATTTATTGTATATTTAACAACCGCAGCCATGTTCGACAGCATATTTGGCATGTGAAACTGCCGCAGTGAGCGATCACATTGACGTCATTAGTTACCAACATATCCGATACTAAATAGGCTTACATTAGACGACACATGTAATGTTGTAATTATGTGAGAAAAAGAAATAAACGAGCTCTTCTTGGTTAGACGACTGACTGGACGAAACCATTGGTCGCTACTTGTTTAGACGACTGTCTGGACGAAAATTACCGATTGCACTACAAGCAAGGAGGTCTGGGCATAAGCCCCAGGTTAGGTTTGTTTTGTATGTAGAACAGTATTTACCACTGTAATGAACGCTGATCGCAAGAATTTCATGTTTCGAACTAATCGGGAAAAAACCAGCGCCTCACTGCCTAAAAGTTATTGGTCTAGGCACAAACCATGGGTTTGGATGAAAATTATTGATGCGTGTCTACAACCACTGTGCGTGACAAAATCCAGGGGTGTTTGTATGGCCTAATGAATTAACAATTATTGGTTTAGACAAAAACAGCTTGCACAATCCATTGCAAACTGGTTCAAACTTGGCGCTAATTTGTTTCATGGTACCGCGCTTATACAAAGTAGTCCCGTAAGTGTGGGATTGGCAATACTGTACTTGTGCATAATTAACAGCGAAAATGGCAGACTCAGCTGGAATTCCATCTATATAAGTCGTGATCCTGTTTGGGACATCCTGAGATCTGAAAAATGCACACTTTGTCACGAACCTGGAAGTAAAATGGATAAGTGGCACCTGCCACATTGCAACAAACTTGAAGAGACTGCTAGAACTTCAGGAAACCTCACACAACTCTATTGGAATGCAAGAAAGCTGATGGATTGGAATCTGGGCTAGCCATAAGAAACAACAACAATGCTTTAATATGAAAAATTTAGGAAACGCGGGCCGCGTTAGCTAATATATAACACCCCCGGTTTTTGTCTGCGCAGTGGGGGTAGTCAAGCATCAATAATCTTTATCCAGACCAATGGTTTTACCTTTTATTTCATTATTCACGTCCAATGTCCAAGCTGTGTAGTATAGGCCTACGAGATCTATTAATTTTTTTTGTTTTCTATTACCGTATAATGTATAGCCTACAAATATCGTTACCTGTGTGCTACTAATTCTAGCGCAGCCATCACAGCATACAGTCACAATCATGTCCGATGCAGGTGTATAAGCCACTTTCTACTTTCATTCAGAATTAATAATACAAGTAGGCTATAGCTGCGACCAATATTTATAACTTATTGTAACCAGTGGCTTCGCCCAAACCGTGTCATCTAACCAAGTAGCGAACAATGACTTTGTCTCACCCAACATTAGTACATCAGTAATTTTCACCCAGATATTCAGTGGCGCAGTAACTTATGTCGAGAACTAAAAGAGAGCTATGAGATATTGTTGGTATTCTCTGAAAATTTGCATATGTGACTAGTGCAGTGCATATATCATGCACTTGTGAGTAAATGGCTCTTCAGAATGATGATTGATTCATGTTGCACAACCCTTGAAGTTCGTTGAAGGGCATCACACTACTCTGTCGCAACCATGACTGAAACAAATAAAAATAGGCCTAATATAAATATTTTATCTGCCTACTACTAAGTAGGCTATAGGTCAGTAGCCAAGTAGGCTACATAAGTTATAAGCTTCATAAATAATCACCAATACATTCACTACCACCAACCGAGTGCGAATCATAGACTAGGCCTACTTCCAAGTTTAAGAGTTACATGTGCAATGTATTATAATATTATGGCTGACGGCATTTGGAAGTCGAGAATAATATACATTACTATATTAGAAGGCGAATTGAACCTAAGAATACATTCCCGAGAGAGAACTTACATAGGCTATATTTTAGGTTATGTTTGAATTAGGCCTATACGGAAAATGCAGTCAGAAGACTATTTCAAAATTTCCAAAGACCATTAAGGTTTTTTATTACGTTATTTGTGCTCTGCCTGAATATAAAAATAAATAAAACAACGATTAAATAACTCTGTACTTTAAATTGTGTAGGTCTAGGCTAGGCCTACTTACTTAAATTGTAGTGATCTTTGTAGAGTTACTCCAATCCATCTCCAATCTTGTTCTCGTATTTTTAGGCGTCATGATGAAATCTAAATAAGAATTTATCCAAAAATTAATTAAATAAAAGCTTCGAAACATCTCAGACAAGTGGATTTGACACACACATATCAAGAGTCTATAATAACTGTATAAACTGTTTTAATCGATGTATATTACTAGTACTTACCTTGTACAACTTGTTACAACTTCATTAGTTTTGAATTTCCAAAGAAAACTGAAATTATTTAAATAATAAGTCATTAGTTACAGTCGTAATTATAATGTTGGCTGACTTTGTGAAAAATGCATTCTGGGAGTTATTGCCAGAAACATGTCGGCAACTGTGTGGTACGGAATTTTACTGGTATTATGGTCTTTGGAGATGGCGGGATTTTAAGCAGGGTTGGCGACAATTTGCTCGCACCTGAAAACAACTTACCTTCAAGAAATGCAACCATAAACCAACATTTACGTAGGCATAGGGGACGGCTGTTAATGTTGCCTACCCTGTCTTGATCTAGTAACTCATTTAAGCTGTCCCAGATTTATACATGGAGTCAACAAACACAACTAGATAGGCCTATGGTATTAAAAGTATTTCCTATTCAGCCAGCACATCTTATAACAACTTACCTTCTAACCTGAGACAAATTGTAAACTTAAACAAATTCAAAAAGGAAGCACGCAGGTACTTCCTGAAACAATATGTTGAAGAATATAGATGAACTCATGAAGACTGAATAAGTGATCCTACAACCTTAGTACTGTATATTCTAGTATAAGTTACTAAGCCATATTTGTAAAGGCCCCCCTTGAGCTACCAGCTCACTGGGACTTTCTGTACCCTATAAATAAATAAATAACCCAAAGTGAGCCTACCTTCTGAATGTCACTATCATAAAACTATCCTACACACACCCTTTTCCCTCCCCTCCATGCCTCTGTCAGACGAGATGTTTAAACTCTCTTATTATACTGGATGGTCTTTGACAAACTGTTTCACTCACTTTCACCCTTTCCCACCTTGCCAGTGCTTTTATCTAATTTGGGTGAAATTGCAGTATAAAATTCCTTTCTCATACAGTTTCATTTTATAGAGAAGCCGCCTCGTCTAACGTCGCACATATTTTATCTCACGTGGCAGAGATTCTGCAGCCACATCGGATAAAACAACTCACTACGTTTTGGGCCATACCGGTATATTCTCACTTAAGTTAAAAGCATTGTATTTGCCGTGAACTGTTCATTTGTATTGCAACCTACCGTACTTCCCCCTTAGTGCCACTAAAATACCACCTTAAAACTTTATTCCTAATTGCCAACTCCTTTCCCCGATACTGCCACTTAAACCCTTATGTGCCAACTACCTACCCCTTTTCTTTGTTTCCACTTGAGGACCTTTGATTTGGAACATGGGGTATAGGAAGTCTAGCAAGAACAGTTACCTGACCACCTCGTCGGGTAGTGGCTAGGATTCTTGCTTAAATTCCCGGCTCAGCCAAGAAATTTAATTCAGGTCTGAGGGCTGGAACGGAACGGTGTACACTCAACCGCGTGAGGCAAAACTGAAAAGATGCGAATTCGATTTCTACCTCAGCCATCTTTGAAATTGATTTAGTGGTTTTCCCACCTCTATTCTACGAATATGCTGGAATTGTTCCTTAGTGAGGATCACGGCCTCTTCCCACCCAAATCCTAACTCAATTACAAATATACACACTAGTTGAGACATCACAGTGGCACAGGTTATCTGACAAATTCCTCAAACACACACATCCAAGTACATGGGATTTCATGACCATTGTGTCACTAAGATTAAGCCCCAATATGAATCAACAATAACAAGTTACCAAATGGGTCTAGTCGTTCAACAAAAATCCAAGTGGCAATTTTGAGAAAATTACAGGGGTGTCTAATAGTAGAGTCGTTATTTAATTGGTTATCAAGAAGGCTGTGTTTTAATGCAGAGTGAACCTGTATTACCAATATATTAGCTACTGTTAGCACAGCCTGTAGTGTAGACTTCACCTACAATAGGGTCCAGAGTGCCAACAGAGTGAACCTGCATTACCAATATATTAACTACTGTTAGCACAGCATTTCGTGTAGACTTCACCTACAATAGGACCCAGGGAGCCATCAGAGTGAACCTGTACAACCACTATATTAGCTACTGTTAGCACGGTCTGTAGTGTACACTTCACCTGCAATAGGGTCCAGGGTGCCAACAGAGTGAACCTGCATTACCAATATATTAACTACTGTTACCACAGCATGTGGAGTAGACTTCACCTACAATAGGGTCCAGGGTGCCATCAGAGTGAACCTGCATTACCAATATATTAACTATTGTTAGCACAGCATGTGGTGTAGACTTCACCTAAAATATGGTCCAGGGTGCCAACAGAGTGAACCTGCATTACCAATATATTAGCTACTGTTAGCACAGTATGTGGTGTAGACTTCACCAACAATAAGATCCAGGTTGCCAACAGAGTGAACCTGCATTACCAATATATTAACTACTGTTAGCACAGCATGTGGTGTAGACTTCACCAACAATAGGGTCCAGGGTGCCAACAGAGTGAACCTGCATTACCAATATATTAACTACTGTTGGCACAGCATGTGGTGTACACTTCACCTACAATAGGGCCCAGGGGGCCAGCAGAGTGAACCTGTATTACCAATAGATTAACTACTGTTAGCACAGTATGTGGTGTAGACTTCACCTACAATAGGGCCCAGGTGTGTACAAAGTGAACCTACATTACCAATATATTAGCCACTGTTAGCACAGCATGTGGTGTAGACTTCACCAACAATAGGGCCCAGGTGTGTACAAAGTGAACCTGCATTACCAATATATTAGCTACTGTAAGCACAGCATGTGGTGTAGACTTCACCAACAATAGGGTCCAGGGTGCCAACAGAGTGAACTTGCATTACCAATATATTAGCCACTGTTAGCACAGCATATGGTGTAGACTTCACCAACAATAGGGTCCAGGGTGCCAGCAGAGTGAACCAGCATTACCTAAATATTAGCTACTGTTAGCACAGCATGTGGTGTAGACTTCAGCTACAATAGAGTTCAGGGTGCCAACAGAGTGAACCTGCATTACCAATATATTAGCCACTGTTAGCACAGCATGTGGTGTAGACTTCACCTACAATAGGGTCCAGGGTGCCAACAGAGTGAACTTGCATTACCAATATATTAGCCACTGTTAGCACAGCATATGGTGTAGACTTCACCAACAATAGGGTCCAGGGTACCAACAGAGTGAACCTGCATTACCAATATATTAGCTATTGTTAGCACAGCATGTGGTGTAGTCTTCAGCTACAATAAGGTCCAGGGGGCCAACAGAGTGAACCTGCATTATCAATATATTAGCGACTGTTAGCACAGCATGTGGTGTAGACTTCACCAACAATAGTGCCCAGGTGCGAACAGAGTGAACCTGCATTATCAACATATTAGCTATTGTTAGCACAGCATGTGGTGTAGTCTTCTCCTACAATAGGGTCCAGGGTGCCAACAGAGTGAACCTGCATTGCCAATATATTAGCTACTGTTAGCACAGCATGTAGTGTATACTTCACCTACAATAGGGCCCAGGTGCGAACAAAGTGAACTTACATTACCAATAAATTGGCTACTGTTACTACAGCGTTTGCTGCACTCTTCTCTTACAATAGAGCCCGGGGCGCCAGCAGATTAAACCAGCGTTACCAATAAAATGGCCATTCTTAGCACCACATCTGGTGTACTCTTCACCTACAATAGTGCCCAGGATGACAACATAGTGAATCTGCATTGTGAGCACAATAGCATGAGCAATTTTTAGCTGCAATAATAAGCAACAAATTAATATAAGCCAAATTGTTCAATAATAATAAAATAATTCACATGAAAACATACTCCTGTAAAGAATGACATGTATTAGTTAGTTAGTTAATCCTCAATTGCCAATTTAAGTGTGATCGCACATTTAAACGTTTGTATTCGCATCAATTAATAATAATGTAGAATAAACTACACATATCCAAGCAGAAATCCGGTTGTAAGACTCGTCTTTATTATTACATTTCGTCACGTTTGTAGAGAGAATTACAAGTATCCCTACATGATTAGATTAGATTAGATTAGATCAGATTTTTTTAAATCCATTTGATGAATTACATGTATACAATACATTTTTGATATAGGACACGTCAGTAATTACATCTATAAAATGAAAGAACTTACAGGTATATATTACTAATACAATAGCTATTTATAACTTATTATACTAACAGATCTTAACAGATACAATCTTATTGGATAACTATTTACACCTAACTCTATTATTACAATATGAAAACTTAATTTTATAAATAGAATAACTTACAGCTACTGTAGGTATTACAATTAAAATAGAAAAGTAAAATATAATTATAGATTTCATCGTTTCTATACACTAAGATATTCAACTACAGAGTAAAAAAATGGCACTGCAGATAAGCTTTCAACATTCTTTCAAAGGTTTTTATTTTTGGGGCAAATTTTGTATACTGGGGTAGTTTATTGTATAATTTAACTCCTGTGTGAAAAGATCCTTTTTGATATATGCATGTGTGTGTGTGTGTGTGTGTGAAATATGAATGTTCTGATTTTGTCTTGTCACGCCTATGAACATCATTGTTTGTTTTAAGAAAAACATCCTTATTCATTAAATTCTTTAAACAGAGGTCTACATGATTCTCTAGTATTTACATTTGCCATAATTCTAATCGCCCTCTTTTGTTTCCTAAATATGCTTAGTACATCTGGTGGCATACCCCAAAATATGACCCCATATCTTGATGGAAATAACCAAATAAGTATTTCTTAATGTGTGCATGCTTGTGTAAGTCTTCAAAATACGTAAAGCAAAGCACATCGAGTTCAGTTCAGTATTCAGATATTGTATATGTTTATTCCATTTCAAGTCATGTTGTATCCATAGTCCTAGAAACTTTGTTTCTGATTTATTTTCAATGTTCTATTTGATGACTATTTAATGTTATATTGGGCTTCGCAGGATTTCTATTCTGTATAGTGTGGAAATATAGAGATACTGTTTTTTATAGTTTATTATGAGTCGATTATTTTGTGACCATTTGGTTAACTCTTCTGTAACGGAGTCGGCAGACTGCTGTAAGACCAGCCTAGTTTCACCTTTTATTACGAGTGTTCTATCGTCCGCAAACAAAATTTCCTTATGAGAACAAACGTTCTGTGTTATATCATTGATATATAGAAGAAAGAGTAGTGGGCCCAAAACCGATCCTTGGGGTACTCCAAATTTAATAATTCCCTCATTGGACAATGTTTCATTAAAAAATTTGGTTCCATCATCCTTGTGTCTCAAGCTTACTATTTGATTACGCCTTGTTAAGTAAGACTCTATCCATTTATTAGCTAGACCTCTAATACCATATTGACTTATATTTGTAAGGAGGATTTTATGGTAAACAACATCAAATGCTTTCGATAAATCCAAGAATAGGCCAGTAACATGTGTTCTCGCCCCTCCGAGCACGTTCGCTTTTGCGAATAGTTGTTGTTAGTGGTTAGTTTCCCGTTTGGTTTGAAACATTTGCTTTTTATGCCCCATTTTCTATTTTTCCATAATTGCAGAAAGAACGCGGTTCTTGTACATTTATTCTTTAAGTACGAGTTATATTTCAACTGTATTCGTGTTTTACAATTATTTGTGTATCATTACTCACCTATTCTGAAGTGTGTTTTTAGTGTTCCTCTCTCGCGAACTGTCACAAAATCACTGAGCTTCCCCAGCTTGTCATTCGCCCGTCCCTTCTTTGTCTATGCGCTGATTGGTTGCCAGCCTTCCCCCTATGGTCGGCTATCTGCACCTTGCCCTGACGTCACTACCGCTATAAAACCTAAGGTCTACTGGCCTAATGTGTCGACTCACCATCATCAGTCACCCGCTGCTACACGGCTGCTGGGGGTTATTGCTCTCTGGAGTAACACGGCTCTGCCCGAGGGTCTGCTCTACGACAACACGGGTTCCGGCTGCACAGGCTAACCCTTTCTCCAGCTGACAGCTAAGCAATTTATGGAAAAGAAACTTCTCGTACCAGCGGAGATGTTATTACCAAGAGACATCTCCCTGCTGGTCAACTCTCGTCAGCAAGGTTAAAAAATCGCCACAACCTTGGCTCAGAACCCGCGCCTCTGGAGTGTGCGCGCATTGACCTCGATCGTGTGCCCTGTGTGGGCAATTCGAACTGCTACTTCAATCATCAGCCCTGTGTGGACAATCTACCCGCAACCTCGGTTATCAGCCCTGTGCGGGCAAACCAACTGTTTCCAGCCAAGGGTTTTCTGGCCTAAAATGAAATGGTTTTGTATTTTCACCTCAAGTAATGTGGTATCATATACTAGTGAACACCCAGCTTTATTATGTTTAATCATTAATGGTTCCTTTTTTATGTGTTTTAAATTATGTGCCTTTTTTAACAATATAGAGTTTAATCCCTCATGAGGGAATTTTGCTAACCTCTTTCGTTTCCTGGAGAAACTAGCAAATTTGCATTCTTATTATTCTTATTGTCAATTCTTAGACTGTATTTATTCAAAGTAACTGTATATGTTCTTTAAAGATTTAATAAACATAAAGGCAAATCTTAATCTTTGGTCTCTTCCATCACCATCATGTAAAATTCAATCCTTGTGTCTAAAACCCCACATCCTTTCAAAATCCCTAAAAGGGAGACCCCCAACCTTTTCCATGGTACCTGAAACCCGGGATCTAATCCGTTATCTTTACCCTGACACTACATAATCATATTCAAAAAACTGTGTAATCTAATATATTTTGTATATTTCAGTGTTACCGTGGCTAAACGCAGGAGATCTTCCGGGGGACGTAAACAATCCCATCCTACCTGTACAAACAGACTTATTTCCGGAAAGCAGGTCTTAGCCTGGCGCTCCAAGCAGAAGTAGTGAGTGAGTCATTCCAACTTCCAGCCATGCCGATAACGATAGACGATAAGTTGTTAAATTACCGAGCTGCCTACAAGGGCCAGCTTACCTGTTTCCAAAAATATCTAGCCTCCTTACCTAAGGATGAACGAGCAAGCTTACGAAAAGTATGAGCTCGTACAGCTTGAATTTGAAATTTAAAGTCCAGAACAACAATTAGATAGAGTAGATGTTGAAAATAATTATTTTGAAACACACATTCAGGCCTTAGCCCTAGTTCGCGCTTTGACCATGGTGTTAAGGGCAGAAGAAACTCTAGGGAGGGTTAATAATGGGAACAATATATAAACCATTATTACCTAACATTGAAATTCCACACTTCTTTAGGAAAGAAGACAGGTGGCAATAATTTTTTGAATTGTTTTGTTTACTAGTGCATGAAAACACGGCAATTCCAGAAATTCAAAAAATCCACTATTTGAAATCTGTGTTAGAAGGCCCTCCCCTCCAACTTATTAAAGAACTTCCTTTAACAGCAGAAAATTATAATATAGCCATAGATTTACTTAAAGGTCGATATGGCAATGAAAGATTATGCATTCAAAGACACATACAGGCTTTATTTAACCTACCTTCCTTACGTGCTGACAATCTCTCAACATTACAAGCCTTGGGGGATACAGCACAGTTACATGTTAGAGCATTGGCAAGACTGAAACAGCCAGTCGAGCATTGGGATTTATTCTTAATTCATTTAATTACTTCCAAGTTTGATCCAGCAAGCTTAAAATCATGGGAGATTGAAATAGCAAATACTTCGTCATATACCTTTGATTCTTTGCTTGCATTCATAAACAACAGATGTCAAGTTCTCTCGGCAGTATACTGTCATACGTCAGGTAGTGCACATAACAAATCTAATGTTGTCAAACCAGTCAGTGCTAAAGTAAACAAATCTGCTGTCTTTACTGTTCAACCTAACTCAACAGATTCTATCCTCTGCAAGGCACCTTACAGGTTATATTCCTGTGTTGCCTTTGAAGCTCTTTCTACCGAAGAAAGACACAAATTAATAGCCCAAACCAGATATTGCTTCAACTGTCTGTCAGCTAGGCATATGTTGTCTGATTGTTTATCCAAAAATACTTGTTCCATTGCAAGGCTCAACATCATATCATGCTTCACAGTTTTGAAAAGCCACGTCAGGCTCCTTCCCTTGGAAGTTCCAAAGGTACATCCCCAGGAGCCAATGCGCAATCTTATACCCAGAGCTCTAGCTCGATTCGCAGTTCCCAGGTGCTGCTGTCAACCGTGTTATTGAAAGTTCAAGATTCTTCTGGTAGATGGCTTGAAGCACGTGCCTTATTGGACAATGCTGCCACTCACAACTTTATAAGTGTGCGCTTTATAAAAAAAACTTGGTTTTCTAAACAACCTACATTAATTCAGGTTACTGGTATCAACAATAGCAATGTTAAATCTTTGAATTTTGTTCGAATTCATATCAAAGATGCTGTTAATTGTAATACAACATTACAGTTGAATTGTCTTGCCATTGATACTATTGGCAGTAATACCCCTAGCACTTCTTTTGAAATTAGAAATTGGCAATTTCCTCATGGCATTCAGTTGGCAGATCCGACATTTAATACAAGCGCTCCAGTAGACATACTTCTCAGTGCCCATGTATTTTGGAAATGTCTCCTTACGTCTAAAGTAAAATTATCGCCAGGCGTGTTCGCTCATCATACCAAATTAGGCTGGTTAGGAACGGGTCAAGTCCGTCGTAAGTCATTTCAAAATTTTCTCACAATGTCCTTTTGTTAATACAAGTCTTGATCAAAACTTAGAAAGATTCTGGAAAATTGAAACTATAGATTCAGTTTCACCTTCCTCAGTTGATAATGAAATGTGTGAAAAACTGTTTTGCGAAACAACTACACGCACTTCAGTGGGTAAATTGGTTGTAACCATGCCCCGCGTGGATAATCTACCTCTCCTTCTCGAAACACTCCCTAGAGCTCTTAGAGCACTCTATGATGTTGAAAGAAAATTTAAACGTGACCCTGTTGTCAAAACTCAATATTCTGCATTTAAGGAAGAATATGAAGCGCTCGATCATATGGAGGTTGTTACCAGGAGAGATGATGCTTCATATACCCCACCTGAAGTCATTTATCTTAATCACCATCCTGTTTGGAAGAATGAAATATTAAAGGAAAAGTGGTCTTCAATGGCTCTGGTTTGGATGCCAACGAAACTTCTCCGAATGATACTTTACAGTAGCGGACCCAGGCCTTGCGGGGCCCTCGGCCCCACAACAATAGGAAATTTAAAAAATCAAATCAAAAGGAAAACAGTTTGGTAATAATAATAAAATAAAGAATAGTTACAACACTCTGAATACACTACAGTAGGCTACATTTTTTTAAATAATATGGAAGAAACCTTTAAGTTCCCTTGAAGAAGATTATGTAAACTATGAAATATTAAAATATTACTTTGCGACTTTTTTCCTGGCTGAAGTTTTCTATTATTTCACTGAAATCTAAACTTGCTAAACGGTCACGGGAGGTCTAAGCTGCAATGAAAGAAGGAATATGAGTTATAAATTAGTTTGAAAAGTATAATTAATTAATTAATTTAATTTTTAAAAATCCATGGCGTGGGGCCCCTCAGACCGCGGGGCCCTGGGCGATCGCCCTCCTCGCCCTCCCCTAGATCCGCCCCTGATACTTTATAACCAGCCCCCCCCCCCATTTAATCTGACATCTCTTCTGTTTTAACAAATATTCCTCTTCCGGAGGTATCAGACTTGCCGGATGCTGGAAATATTACAGGATCCTCTCTAATCGTTTCCAATTCTCTCCCCTTCTCTTGCAGCGATATTCCTTTTTCCATAAATTGGTAAGGGTTATGGCTTATCTCCTTCTTTGGAAATATTTTGTAGTGGATCAACCTCTTTTTCCTAAACCATATTTAACCCTTTCTGGGCTAGGTTTAGCCACTATAAAAGTGTTATGGCTTACTCAAAGGGAAATATTTTCTGAAGAATGTCAGACCTTGCCCCAAGGTCAATCCCTTAGGAAATCGAGTAGGCTTTCCTCACTCGCCCCTTTTTTGGATGCTGATGGTTTGCTAAGAGTAGGAGGACGTTTATCTTTGTCTGAACTTTCTGAGGATAAGAAACATCCAATTATTCTTCCCTCAAAGCATTATGTCACCTCTTTAATTATTCGCCAGTATCATTACCAGCATCTTCATGCTGGCACTCGCACATTACTTTCTGTCATTCGTGAAAGGTATTGGCCCATAAACGGAGTGCATGAAGTCACCTCTGTTATATGTAAGTGTATTCCATGTTTTAAATCCCACCCTAAGATTACCGCTCAGCTCATGGGTGATCTTCCCACGTTTCGATCTGCGCCTGCCAGGCCGTTTACCTTTACAAGGGTGGATTATTCCGGTCCCTTCGTTTATAAAAAAATCTCCTGAAGCTAAAAAATGTGTTTCTGGAAAACTATATATTTCGCTTTTTGTACGCATGGTTACTTAGATCTGGTTACCAATGCCTCTACTGCTTACTTTTTGGCAGCTTTTGCCAGATTTTCTGCCCGCCGAGGTCTTCCTTCAGAAGTATTTTCGGATAATGCTAAAAATTTTGTCGGAGCCTCTGAACAAATTAAGAGAGCTCTTACTCATAATTCAGCGTTAGAAAAGATTACTGATTATGCTCACCAGAGAAATTTCAAGTGGCATTTTATTCCCTCTTATGAACCTCATCAAGGTGGGCGTTGGGAGTCTTGTGTTAACCTCACCAAGAAGCACCTTAGACGAGTTTGTGGCCGTACTCCCCTTTCTAATGAAGAATTTAATTCCTTAATTATTTTTATTGAGGGCATAATTAATTTTCGCCCTTTATCTCCCTTATCTAATGACCCTTCAGATCTTCTGCCATTAACGCCAGGCCATTTTCTTATTGGTGGTCCATTGACTGCCTCTCCCTCTTTGTTATATTCTAATTCTGAATCTTCTTTAGCCATTTCTTGGCGCAAAATTGAAGCTTGCGCAATAATTTTTGGCATCGCTGGAGGTTGGAATACCTCGGTTTGCTTCAGCAGCGTGGTAAATGGCAAGTTTCCTGCTCTACCCTTCAGGTAGGGGACTTGGTGCTTATGAAAGATCCCAGTCCCCCTCTTGTGTGGAATTTGGGTAGGGTTGTTGAGTGTTTTCCTGGCGGAGATGGTAGGGTCCGCGTGGTAAAACTAAATTTTTCTGCTGGTCATTTTCTCAGGCCAATCACCATGCTTGCTCCTTTACCACGCGAAGCCTAACTCCTGCGCTTTCTTCCTGCATTTTTTTCTCTCGCCCCTCCAAGCATGTTCGCTTTTGCGAATAGTTTTTGTTAGTGGTTAGTCTCCCGTTTGGATTGAAACATTTGCTTTTTATGCCCCATTTTCTACTTTTCCGTAATTGCGGTAAGAACGCGGTTCTTTTACATTTATTCTTTAAGTACGACTAATATTTCAATTGTATTCGTGTTTTACAATTATTCTGAAGTGTATATTTAGTGTTCCTCTCTCGCGAACTGTCACACCACTGAGCTGCCCCAGCTTGCCGTTCGCCCGTCCCTTCTTTGTCTATGCGCTGATTGGTTGCCTGCCTTCCCCCTATAGTCGGCTATCTTCACCTTGCCCTGACGTCACTACCGCTATAAAACCTAAGGTCTACTGGCCTAATGTGTCGACTCACCATCATCAGTCACCTGCTGCTACACGGCTGCTGGGGGTTATTGCCCACTGGAGTAACACGGCTCTGCCCGAGGCTCTGCTCTACGACAACACGGGTTCCGGCTGCACAGGTTAACCCTTTCTCCAGCTGACAGCTGAGCAATTTATGGAAAAGTAACTTCTAGAACCAGCGGAGATGTTATTACCAAGAGACATCTCCCTGCTGGTCAACTCTCGCCAGCAAGGTTAAAAATCGCCAAAACCTTGGCTCAGAACCCGCGCCTCTGGAGTGTGCGCGCATTGACCTCGATCATCAGCCCTGTGCGGGCAATGCGAACTGCTACTTCAATCATCAGCCCTGTGTGGACAATCTACCCGCAACCTCGGTCATCAGCCCTGGGCGGGCAAACCAACTGTTAACAGCCAAGGGTTTGCTGGCCTAAAACGAAATGGTTTTGTATTTTCACCTCAAGGAAGGTGGTATCATATACTAGTAGACACCCGGCTTTATTATGTTTAATCATTAATGGTTCCTATTTATGTATTTTAAATTATGTGCATTTTACTTAACAATATAGAGTTTAATCCCTCATAAGGGAATTTTGCTAACCTTTTCATTTCCTGGAGAAACTAGCAAATTTGCATTCATATTATTCTTATTGTCAATTCTTAGACTATATTTATTCAAAGTAACGTTATATGTTCTTTAAAGATTTAATACACATGAAGGCAAATCTTAATCTTTGGTCTCTTCCATCACCATCATGTAAAATTCAATCATTGTGTCTAAACCCCCACATCCTTTCGAAATCCCTAAGAGGGTGATCCCACACTTCTCCAAAATGTTCCTTATTGTCAATTAATTACAGTATACTATTACTACATTCATAAATTGCTGTCTGTGTAGATCTTTCCGTCCTGAATCCATGTTGCGAGTTTGATAGTATTTCATTTTTTTTTCTATATAACTTATCAGTCTCTTATACATGATTTTTTCCACAATGTTTGCAATACCAGTTGGTAAGGTAATAGGACGATAGTTATCTAATTCCTCTTTTGAACCGTTTTTGTGCACTGGAATTACTTTTGTAAATTCAAAATATCCGGGTAAGTTCCTGAGAGAATTGAACTGTTTATTAAGTGCGTAAGTGAATTTATTTTATTTTCTGCACATTTCTTTAAAATTGCATCAGGGATGCCGTCAATGCCAACACAGAATTTATTTTTAGCTCTTTTATAACTATCCTTACTTCTTCACTTGTGACATGATTTATAAATAAAGAATCAATTCATATATTTATTTTATTAGTAAAATTTAGTGTATTTACCTGTGATTTATTTAATATTTTTTGTGGAATTTCCAGAAAATAGTCATTAAAAGTGTTTGCTATGTCCTCTGGATTATTAATCACTTTACTATTGCTGGTAAGTGTAATGTTTCTTTGTATTTTAGCAGATTTTCCGGTTTCTTTCTTTATCACGGACCACATTCCCTGTTTTTATTAGATGATTGGGAAATAAAATTATCATTATGCATTTTCTTCGCCAGTCTTATAACCTTATTTAATATGCTAGTGTATTTTTGTAGTATAAATTGAATTCAGGTGTTGTGTGGTATTGTTTATATAATTTGTGTAGAAATTACTTTCTTTGACATGAATTTATAATCCCTGTTGCTATCCAATTGCTAGTTTTGTTATTTTAAATAGTTCTTTGTTTAAAGGGGAATTCTGTTTCAAAATAGTGTTTAGGGTACTGTTAAATGCATTAAATTTATCATTTACATTTTCTAGTTTATAAATTTCTGACCACGTTTCCTTATTCAATAAGTCATTGAAATATGTAACATTTGTTTCAGTGAATGACCTGCACTTTGATTTTATTCCATTATCATTATTATTGATTGTTTAGGGTTCTTCAAAACTCAGTATTCGTCCATGGTGGTCACTAAATCCCGGACAATAGACTCTATTGAATGGTGATATTTATCAGTATTTATAGAAATTTGATCAGGAGTGGTTTTACTAAATTTTGTTATTCTTGTTGGGGTATTTACTGTAGGTTTCAGTCCATAGGAAATTAGTAACGGTGTTAATAATTCACAATTTCTATCACATTTTAAGAAATCCACATTTACATCCCCACAAATTATTATATGGTAATTTACTTTGCTCATGTTATTGAGTAACAATTCTAATTTGTCTATAAATAAACGAAAATTTCCCGACGGAGAACGTTATACGCATACAATTATTAACATAAACACTTGTATTTTTAAGGCAGAGAATTCAAAATCCTGTTCCATAATTAGATAATCATAAGCTCTTAAATATTCATGATCTAAATTATTTCTTAAGAAGATACAAATACCACCATGGCTAATATTAGATCTAGAGTATTTACTAGCTAGTATATACCCTGGGAATTGAATTAATTCGAGTTGTTCCTCTTTCAGCCAATGTTCTGAAATACATAGTGCTGAGATGTCTTTAAGTTCATTTTTAAGCATTAGATTTATGTAATCAATTTTATTATAGAGAGACGGAACATTCTGGTGGTAAATTTTAAATTTGTTACTTTTGCAAGCTTGTGTTGGTGATTTATTTACATTATTATTATTATCATAATTATAATTATTATTATTATTATTATTATTCAGATCAAAATATCTGAATGCCAAACCTCACGTTTGGCTTCTTTTACCAGTTTCCCTGCTTCCACTCTAAAGATATTACTGTTGAACTATTCTTACTATTTGAATTTACAATTTTGCATGTTTCATCACTAAGATACTCTTTTCTTAACCTATTTAAGTGTAGACCATGCCGAGTGTGGAACTTCCAGTCTAATTTACTTACATCTATAATTTGGACAGTTGGAAAGCTCTTACAAATTTTATGAATTTTTCCATTTGTAGCCTCTATTTCTACATTTACACATGATTTGGGAATTATGTCATATCTCTGCGGAATGTTTACAATAATGACATTTGTGTTATGCATGGATGGCGGCAATGTATCCTTTAAATCTTTGATTACCATTTTACTCTCTTTCTGTACACAACGTTTGATCCAGCGATGATAACAGCAAAATCCTTTGAAGTTAGGGACTCACATTCTCCTACCATCCCGTCCGTGACCGCTGCAATGGGAGCTCCTGGCTTCACTTTGGAAGTGACCTCCATGTTTACACTTCTCTCCAGAACGTTTGCTGCTACATCTCGCCCGTGACTATCCGCAAATATCCGCATCTTCCTGGATTTTCTCTTTATCACTTTCTTCTTTTCTTCTTGAAGAAAGTCATCATTCTTTTCGACGAGCGCTTCAAATGAATTTGAGACCGGAATTTCATTTACTCCATTTTTAGGCCTAGGCTTCTGCGATCTTACACTACCAGCAACCACTGTTGACCAAGTTTCCCTGCATTCTTCTCGGTTTCCTTTTAATTTATTCATCTCTTCCATTAACTTAGCAATATCTTCCTTTAGCAGCTTTATAATTTCATATTTTGAGGACAGTTCGTTTCTCAAGTTATGACATTCGCATGACGGTTCCGGTACATTACGACAATCGGTTTCACTCTTCTCCTCATTCAATTTTACCTGAGATCTTGTGATGATTTTATTTGCATTTTTTACTTTTATTTTGCACGACGAGCATAAATCCGTAACTGTTACACTACCTGACGAGACACTAACACTGTTTACTGCCGACATACTAGAGATCTAAGTTAGCCTGGATGTTTACACCAAATTTCACTAAATTTATTTTAATTATTACTACCTAAATGATTTAATCTAATTACCAACTGATAAAGGAGAATGTGAAACACGTATATCTTCCAATCGGGTGAAATCTCGTAAAAACACCACTGCTCTACTTGGTTCAAACTGTGATTGAAGAAGTTACCGAATCTTTGGATACACGTTCCCACAACTTAGTTTAAGTTTATTAAATTATCAATAAGAATTTCTAAATACTATCAATATTCCGTATTTCACTTGACCTTAGGAAAGTGACTTTATAGATTTTACACCTCTGTTTTAATATTTCACCAATTTTATCAAATATTTACACTAGCTGCTATTTCACTACACATTCACTCTGACGCCATCTTGCCGCATGGTACTCAACATTCTCAGATTTAATATTTCGTCGCCAGATACATCCAAGACACAAACTTTGTGGCATTATTGCTAGCGTTGCAACCGTAAACAATACAAACCATGACCCACCAATGATAAATAGGCATGGTGTAACAAAAATTGTAAGATTATGCATGCATTTCTAGCACAAATCAGATTATTACTATGATCTTCGTTAATATTTTTTTCATATTATTATGCCCAGGTGATAAATTACAATACTGAATTAAATAAATAATCGCTGTCTGCAATTCTCAAGCCGGGTCATTACGCTTGGCAGCGCCGCCCTTCTTTCATCTGGTAGAGGACTAGCGCACCCACATGGTAATTGCTAACACTGCGTAAACACACAGACTTTGATCGATATGTTTCCGAAGATGCACAGAACATAACGTCCCCTATTTCTACACATAATTATCACAAATGGATGATATATATTAATATGCTATGAACTGCCAATTCCCGATAAGGTAAAAATAAAATGCTGTACTGTACCTCAATGTCCCAATGTCTGACGTTTTCTCTTCTTGCTGCCATGCTCACTGCCGTCTTTAACGCACTCAGAAAGAATATTTAAGACTATTCTTACGAACTTAGAGACTGCCTTTGATAATAAATTCTTCCCTTTTTGTCCATAGATGCACTCATCATAGTCACAATAGACCTCCAAGCTTAATGTTGACAGTTTAACAATAATGCTCCACTCGTCTCTTAATTTAAAGATAGGTAGCTTTCTACCTAAAGCACTTGCTAACTGAGTGCAGTTATAATGTACTGGAATATAGAGGCCACATGAAGATACTGTATGGAGGGTGGGCCACAGTGAGACAAGCTCATTAAATCTAGTTTTTAAAAGAGGGGAACTTATTAATTTCTTAGAATTTGGCTCTCTTGGTGGCAGACATTTTGATCCTGTTTACTCTTTAAAAGAAGCATGTTATGTAGGAGATAAACAACATCGTCTTTTATGAGGTAAGAAGAGTAAAATGTTCTTTCTATGGTTTTTTATATACAGATGGTATATTAGGTTTCACGGCCAGTGAATTAAAACTCAGCAATTCTTGCCGTGTCTTGTGTGGGGTTTCGCCTAGGTCACCAAGCTGGCTCATCAGCGTGCTCCTGTAATTTTATACTTATGTGCATCATTGCACGTTAATAAATATGATATGGACGAAATGCATTTCATATAGGTAAATAATTACCGGTATTGGAATTACCAGCTTGTTCAGTACTGTATGTTAGGCAGTGCCGGTAAATATAATTGTATTTACAGTCACAAGTGGGCCACAGTTAGACACGGTAGAGTGGCTTGAAGTGAGACAGGAGAGGTGATGGTCTCACTCTACCCCATGCTGAATAGTCCCTTAACTAATACTTATTTTAAGAAAGGGTTATTATTTATATTGCTGTTTAACAGATATCAATTGTTACTTGGAGCCATGGTACGCAATAGAGTGAGAAAAAGTACTATTGGTACTGTAGCCATATTTATCATGAAGATACACTCATCCAAATCCAAAGAACAGCTGAATCGTAGAATCGTCAAGGTCCCCGGCTAGAAAAACCTGTAAATTCTACCGACAAGTAGTACATGATGGGAGAACCCGATTTCCGACTGTGTTATGGACTACTTTACTGGGGAAAACAATCTTAACTACTTCGTGACAGTGAGAAACTTACGGTTCTCGGGGCGCAACGGGATAGGAAAGGGGTAGCCATAATCCTGACACCAATTTCCATTACACAGTCTTGCTATTACTTGTATAAATCACGACGAATCCTTTCTATAAAAGCGAAAACGAAAAAAATGTATTTATACTTAGACTAATACATTCTGTAAAACTAAAAATAAACACTCCTGTAAATAAATAAAAATAAAGCAAGTGAGAAATTAGGATATCGATGAATAATAAAATTGAATTCTCGGCACTCGTCAAACAGACTTGTCACTCTCGAAAATTGCTTCTGACCATTAAATGAAATTAACACTGCTGTGTCGGCGTTCAAAAAAAATAAACAATCCCTAAAATAATGAAAAATAAACGAGAATACGGTCTATAAATCTATACAATAATATATTTATCTCTATAAATAAATACTCCTAAAATCAATGTAATTCTACTTATGCATGACTGTCACCACTCAGCTCTTTACTGAATCTAACGTTCAATATTTACATTATTCACATATTTACTTCTCTTTCCTTTAAATCTTCACTAAATAAAGTAATTTCTATACTCTTTTCTTCATCGTATCCTAACATAAAATAATTTAATATCAATACCGGTCGTGAACAACTAACTCCTCTGAGACTTCCCATACAAATTAAGGCAAATATGGCCATGCAATAAAGCCAAGCTCACATGTAAATAATCATACATCGTGATATATGATTAATAGAATTCACAAATAAGTATTACATCCACCTCGCTAACTATTCCTCCAACTCCTCTTTAACGTTCTTAAAATAGTCATTCATAATTGTTCCACTTCAAATACTGCCACGTAAATATTACATAAAATACTGCTTCATATAGCTTAAATCTTCTGAATAATATTCCTACTTCACATTTCTGAGTCTAAATATCGTCGCTAACTCTTTCTTAAATACAATTGCACAGCAATACCTCCATTGTTACATAAAATTATCGTATATCATCATTAAGTACGATACAGTAACCTTTTCTTACTTCTCCACTTCATAAAACTTCATAACAATTCATAAAACATAAACCACACTTTCCTCGTGCTTCAAAATACCTTTCAAACATTGACTATATTCTTTACTCTTACTGCATTGTTTTCTCCATCGGTTTGCTTTGTAGCTACTATGTCTATCATACAGTATTATTTATCAATATGTAATAATAATAATAATAATAACATTCACATCTTGCTGATAGGTTCTTATTGATATAAAACAATATTTAACTGTCAACAACATTCACATCTTTTGCAATAGTGCTTAAATAATAATCTCGGTGTTCAACATATTAAGATTTAGTTAGAATTCTAGAAATTCTTCTAATCTGATAGAACTATAATGCCTATTCCTCTAAATGAATGTCTAAACAAACACTTGGACTAGTCTTGAAAAGCAAAGTTTTTAATATAAGATTGAAAATAATTTCAAAATTGAGTAATTATGAGTACTCCTCCACTTCTGTCTATGATAGTCTTAACAACTGTTCAAAATATTCTAATATCGTAAACATTCTTCCAAGATCATCGAATATATCATGTAACTAAAATCATGATATCGATGTCCTACTCAAAATCTTCTTAGTTTTCTCGCTAAAAGTCTTCTTTAAGGATATTCTTCTTAACTAAAATTCCCATCGCAATTATCGCAAATCGAAAATAATATAAAAAATATCCAAGAAATAATCCTTTAATTCAAAAATTCAAATATCAAAATAGCCATATATAAAACCACACAATTTTTCTAAATCGAAATCGAAAATAACTGGTACTAAAAACTGACGGTATATAAAAATCCAAACTGTAACTGAAATTCCTATTAACGAATTAAATTAATAAACATGGTGAAATGGTATACTCCAAAATACAATAGTTTCGAACTACCAAAAACTACGAATAATGAAATCTTCTTCTACCTTCAACTAATCTAGATGATGGTATTACATATACCAGGATATACAGCGTTCTCCTCCAAGATGAGGTTTCTCCCTCCTCGGGTATCTAACAGCATTCTGGATCTGCTCTCGTACTGGAATACTGCTTTCCTTCAACATCTTCTTAGACAGTGTACATATAGAAGTTCTCCCTTCACCTTCATGCATGCGTGGTTTTGCTTCAGTCTCTCCATAATTTTGAATAATGTTGTAGGTTACTCTAAGCATTCTATTCGCTGTATACGTCGTGTTCCTTCCTTATATTTACTCTTTCATCATAACTTCGTTGATGGAATTACTAATTCTTCCTCTCAACGTCGAATACTTTGACATGGTTGAAATAATATTCAATACAATTTTTCAAGTCCAATAACTTATCTGTAGGCTGAATAATATTTGCAGATTTATCACGTGGTTCAGGTACGTTGCGTGATATCGTTGAAATGTTCATAAGTTGTCAAATTATGAAGCTGTAATAAAATCTCGAACATTGATTTTGTTTTCGAGTAACCTTCTTAATCTCTTCTGCGTAGAAATATTCAAATGGGATGATATTGTATCAATATGTCGACTGAATTTCGCAACGTATGTTCAATTTCAAAGTCTTTAACTTCAACACGAAATGTAGATTTATTTTAGCAATTTCAATGTTCAGTTATCGTTCAAGTGCACATATATTATTAATATAACTCTGCAATATATTTATGAGAATTCAAGTCCGTTCTGTTTCAAAAATGACCGACACTACAGTCGCATTCTCCGTTTATCTGGTCTCAAACAAACACGTATTTTACGTCCAACGTTCAAGGATAGAAGAAGACTCCTCTTTTCTCGTATTTCTCCATCCTAGACTCTAACTTAGCGTCCTTTTGAAAACCGCGGGAATTTCTGGGCGGGTCATCACAAAAGCAATTTTGCTCGTCATACCGCGTATTCAATTACCAAGTTGAAAATACGAAAGTATTCCTTTTGAAAAACTGCATTCACTGGTGTACAACAGAATATATTCATTGTTGTAGATGCAATTATATTACTAAAAGAATTATACCCTGAGATGTCCTTTCTCTGATTGGCCATATCAACTCACGTGGTTCATTTCTCCTACTTTTAATTCTTCATGGTGCATGTTGCTAGGTGAGTTGACACGTGGCCTGACAATAACAATCGTCTACCCCTTCCTCTGTCGGAAAAGTTCTTTGTCAACCGGTCTCGCTTACTCTCTTGCCTCTGCGGTTAGCTTCGCCTCGCCGCCTCGTCACGTGACTTCCTTCACTGACCAGTGTCAAAACAAGTTCTTGGTCAACATCCAGCTTCCAATTTTAACACGATAAATTAGCATACAATATAAAATCTTGAAATCTTTCAATACAGACCACAAAATACGGGGTCAGTACGTTTAATGAAGAGGATATGAAGGCTGCAGTAACATTTGTGGAGAAAGGCATTTCTGTGCGGAAACCTGCTAAAGCTGAGGTTTTAGCCTTTCAGGCTCTATATATAGCTCTACAGAATTAATATTTTAATACAGTCCTAACTTAGATTCTTAATCTTAATCCCATATTCTTATGGGCCTATATTTAATACTACAACGGCTAAACTTTTGCGCATACAGTAGGCCTATGGCTAGATACTAATGCTATTATGAGATAGGTTTAGGCCTACAGCAAATACAATGAATTGTTTTATGATTTATGTATGTGATGAAAAAGAAGACTAGGCCTAATGATGACATCCTGAGGATGTGTCCCAAACACACCAGTCAACAAGTGTTCACCGCTATACGAGAAGAGGAGCTGGAATTATCTGTTGTCATGCTCAGGTATGTGTTATTAGATTGTAGAGACTTGGCATATGGAATGGCATCCGGAAAGAGGCCAAGTATTAAATGCCCAGAATCATGGGAAATTCAGAAGAGAGCCGGGATAGAGTGGGTCCGAGGTTACTTGAAGCGGCATCCAGATTTAACGCTAAGACAGCCAGATGGTTGCAGTCTGTCATTGTTTAATATACATAATGTAGGCCAGTTTTTTAATCACGTTAAGATTATATTTAAACGATCCCCTCTCTTATCAAATGGACTACGTGTGTTCATCCTAGATGAAACTAGTTGCAGTACTGTTCAGAAACCAAAACAGATAACTACAGCGAAAGGTGTGAAGCAGGTGCCCAAAATTAGCAGTGGTGAAAGAGGCACCTTGTAATTGAATGTTATATAATAAAAGCTGCAGGGAATGTTCTTACTCCAGCGATCATCTTTCCCAGAGTTCATTTTTAAAAGCAGAAGACTGAGGGATTCGGAAAGAAGTGCCGTGAAAGGCATAGACTAGAGGGGAAGTGTATTTGTTCCGCCGCAAAATCAATGGAAAGGGGGAATATTGGACGTAGCTCAGGGCCACCAAATCCTAAACTCACATTTTCCATTTATTAATCTCATGTAAAATTTTATTTTCATTGGTTATTATGTTAACTCATGATCAACAATTTTTAAGCATTTATTTGTAAGGTTTGTTATAAAATTGCGTAATTTAATATTTAGGCCTGCGTCGACCCCAATAATGTGACAAAAACATGTTACAATATTAAATGTTGAAGTGTAAACAGGCGTCTTACTATATATTTAAACACGAGGATCTATCATTGTGGGGATGCAAACTCTGTAACAAAGCATCACACACATCTCGGCAACTTGACTATATTGTTAAGCATGAATAAGATGCGAATAGTGTAATTAGTTCTTTCAATACATCCTCAACTACACACAGCATATACACCAAACTTCATACCTCAAGAAAGTAGTTGTTCTGTTCCCGAGGATGAACCACCCGTTGTAACAAAAACTCATAGGTACCCACCCAGATTGTGAGCAGAGGCATTGACATACTAGAGTGTTTTTACGCTAATATCACACAGTTTAGAGCTCCTAGGAATCCAGGCCACACTTTGAGCAGTTGTTCCTCTTTAAGATATTGACACACTTGGAGGGTTCGTTAAGCTAGTATAATTCAAAATCAGCACTTTTTCTAGGTTTGTGCCGTGTCTTGTGTGGGATTTCGCTTAGGACACCAATCTGGCTCATCAGCGGGCTCTTAGTGTCCCCGCCCGGACCCCCACAGGAGTAGCGAAGTGCGTGCTACCTCCATTTTTATGAAGCGCACCTGTGCCTCTTTACTGCTAGAACTAAAAGCTCAAGCAGCCATAAAATCTCTAAGATGGCTTCCAAAAAGATTGTATATTGCCTTTCTCGGCCAGTGTATTAAAACTCAGCAATTTTTCTAGGTGTCCTAGGCGAAAACCCACACAAGCCACGGCACAAACCAACTAATCCTGCTGTTCTCGCCTGCCGATAACAACGACAAAAATCATAGTAAATATCAATCCATGTAAAATAAACCCATTTATTTACATTACGGATAGTTACATATAGCAAACGCTTAGTATATGTGGAGTACAACGCACCCAAGGACGAACTTCTACGGATTTCCAGTTTCGAAAGGCGAGCCTTTCACATTAATGATTGTTTTGTTGTTTGTGTTGGAGATAAAATTTTGAAACTTCACACACACAAACAACATATCTGACTAACACGTTACTGTAGCACTATGGGGATGAGAGTTGTGAATCTCTTAAGTCGACGTTTCCCTCGAAACTCGCCAATAACCGGTACTGCCATAAAAGATATTAAAATACGGTTCTCAAAGTTACCTTTATCAACAGTCAACGCAGAAATAAAATAAAAGAAGGAAACTGGTTATGTTATGGTTTTCCTGTGGGCATTTTGGTTATTTTGCTATTTATCTCCAAACTCAGATGCACATAATTTCTGCGCCGACAGTAACTTATAATATTCACACCTACCTGAAAAACAAAACAAGTAGATCAAATTGGAAAAAAACAGACACAGAAAAAGATGATAGAATTAGGATCAACAAAATTATTAGATCGAACTAATGACAAGAAACTTGCACTCACAAGGAGTTTCGGTGAAGAAGAGATGAGGTCTAACCACCATATATGGTCGATGCAACGAAAACAAACTCATTCGTTGAGTATAATGGAATACTGGGGCTGGAATAATGGCCAGCCCATGTTGATTCCACGTGGTTCTCAGAGATTCTTTCACGACGCAGAAGAACAAATGCTTAGAAATTGTTAATCAGAATAAAAAAATATTATCAACAAATTTTAGTATTTCTCTAAATTAAAGGTATACGGACATCCCTATAAGCATTAGCCTACTTTAGGATAATATAGTAGAGACATGCATTAGCCTATGACCATTTTGAAGAACTCATCGGAACAAAATTACTTTCAAATATAATAAAGGTTGTATTTTTAAATGTATTCAGTGGACTGCGATATCAGTCGACGAAAATTATTTTTTGTAGACAGTTAATACATCCGTGTTTGCTTATATATTGTGCCCTGATGAGACTTGGCATTATGGCTGGCGCGAGTCGATTTTGAACACGGCGTGCGGAAGCGCGAAGACAGCAAAACACTGCTTGCCAAGTAGAATTTAAACAGAGCGTGGTCCTGAACCAACGCCGTTATGCCCAGTTTATAAATACAATATCTGAAGAATACGACAATAAGTACAGATATTTATGGGAGAGTGAACAAGTCCACATGCTCAAGCCACATTCCAGAATAACATTACTTAATGCCATTACATAATATCGATTATTGGCTTTGTGCGACTGTATAAACTGAAGCCTAGGGCAGACTTGTCAGAAGAACAGTACCCCCAGCGAGTCCCGTGCTGGTGGGGATATGCGACCACGTTATTATGCTCAAAGGTGCAGCGATGTTTTGGAGCTGTGATAGTGTCGACAGTGATTGTGCGCTAAACCAACTGTTGGATCATCTTCCAAACTTGTTAGCTGACATAAATTGTGCTCCAAAAGTGAAAGGTACGTTAACATTAACTTTGTTATATTTCTGTGAACGCAGAAGACAATATTTGTGGAACTAGTAACCAATTGAGACACTGCGCTTCACAAATAAGCTGATAAATTCTGAAAATGTGGATTTTGCACGTAATATCAAGGATATTTATTAAATCTGACTATAACCATCGTGGACTTACTGTAAAGGTCAGTGCTTGACTTGACATATTGGGTCTTGAAAGCAATCAGGCGTATTTTTTCAGATCGAAAACAACATTTGGAACTTTAAACAAGTAGTTCCGTGAAGAACTATACAGCTTATTTTCATATATCCTACTTATGTTAATTGCCTCTATCTACATACAAAATTTCAGTTTGATTGCTGTAATAGATTCGTAGATATTGAGAACCGACTAAATATTTCGGTTGGTCGCCATGTTGGATTCTATATATGTAGGTCCTAGAGTTATGTACTGTTACATGAAGATTATTGTGTACGTGTAGCATTAAAACTTCAATCGCATGAAGAGGACACAGGAAGTAACAAGGAGATTTTAAAATCTCGCACAGCTGCCATCTTGTGGTTATGGAAACAATTGAAATAAATTAGATGCCAGTGGATTAACATTCCTATAAGGATTCACTGTACCAATTTTCACTGCACTCGGATGGTTAAATTGCGAGAAACGTCCATATGAATATTTATAATTCACGTTCCCGCCATGTTGGATTTGTGATCACCAGGTTATTTAAAGTCATATAGGAGAACTTAAGCTCATAGCCCCTACGAACATTAAAAAATTCAGTTTGATTGCTATAATAGATTCGTAGATATTCTGAGCCGTCTAAATATTTGGGATGGTCGCCATGTTGGATTGTTAAATGTATAGGCCATAGAGTCATGTACCATTAAAGAAAAAATTATTGGGTAGGTTCATTATTCAAACTTTCACTTCGATCACATGATTACGACATATGAAATAAAAACTTAATTTTAAAATTCGCATAGCCGCCACCTTGAGGTTATGTAAACGATTGAACTAAATTAGATACCAGTGCATTACAATGTGTATAAACATTTCCTGTACCAGATTTCATTGCGTTTGGAACATTAAATCGCGAGAAAGATCTATTTAAAATTTTCAAATTCGCTTGGCCGCCATGTTCGTTTTGTAGTTAACCGGTATTTGAAAGTCTTATAGATGAACTTCCAGTGGTGCCTTTTATCTCCGTACAGACTTTCAGGGTGATACCGCTAATAGTTTCAGAGATATAGAATGCCTCTGGAATAATTCGCACATCCGCCATCTTGAAGTTATGTAAATAATTGAACCAAGTTAGATGTCGGTGCATTACAATGAGTATGAACATATACTGTACCAAGTTTTACTGCGTTTGGTTGGTTAAATCGCGAGAAACGTCTATTTAAAAGTCGCAAATTCGCGTGGCCGCCATGTTGGTTTTGTAGTTTTCAGTTTTTCGAAAGTCACATAGGTGAACATCTAGAAGCTCCCTTTATCACCGTAAAAAATTTCAGGGTGATATCGGAAATACTTTCGGAGACATTGAATGCTGGTGAAATATTTCGCACAGCCGCCATGTTGGATTGGTGAGACGTAACAAAATTTGAAGGGCACGGTCGGGGTCGTCCGGAATAGTGCTATGAACTTACCGAGTTTCATTGAAATCGCTCCAGCCGTTTAGACGTTATTTGGGGAACACACACACACACACACACGCACACACACACACGGACAAAAGGTGATGCCATCAGCCTTTTTTTTTTCTTTTTTTTTTCAAAATTGAAAATAGGCTAAAAAAATACCTGTGGGCTAGTCGATGTCGATCTTGACATAACCAGATGCTATAGTGGACTTAAAAATCATATTTAAAGTCAATCGTTCACCTGCAACACCATTCATTGCCGAGTGAACATAATACAATTGGACAATCATGGGACCAGTGAAATGGAACATTATGCCGATGACCAACTGTAAGAAGACGATGAGGCCGATAACGAAGACGGACGAGGCCGAATCATGATGGGAGAAATGGGAGTGACGCCATTCCCGGCTCACTGCAATGTTTTTGGATCCAGCGTCAAGCGAATGCTTGTACAGGACTTTCCAGAGGACGGAGTATCCAGAGGATTCGTGGTGCCTGGACACATTCTACGTGATGGACCTCAAGACGACCTGCCAGCACTAAGGTAGAGCCTTATAAAGGAATTTATTTTGCATTTTGAAATTTTATCCATGAATTTCCAAATCTGAGAATTTTGTTTTTCATCATCTTGCACTTCAATCAATACTTTGAGTTCAAGTCATAGAGGCTGCTTTACTTGAACGGTCGAACTGGAAGGTAAGGTAATCCTAACATCCCGATATATTTCGTCATGTATTGATTTAATCATATAGCAAGTCTTTCCCTATTTTTCTCCCGAAGCAGCAGGATTTACTGACACACGAGAGCAAACATTGTAATAACACTGAAAAATTAAATCAATCTCTACCTAGGTGATAATAATAATAATTATGGATTTTAAAACACTGAATCATATTTAAAGAAAGAATGACAACTCTGATCTTGTTGAGTATTAATGTTGATGAATTTTTCTTATAACTAAATTATTTGGGAGTGAGGATGGCAATCCTCAAGCGATTAGAGGACATGAAGCTGATTAGTCCATTTGAAATTACAATATAAATGCTGGATATAGGGATTTTGTGTTAATCCTATTGTTTATAATATGTGTGTTTCCTGAGAGTGAGCTCAGATGGTTTAGTGATGAACCCACTTATATATTGGACAGGTTGCCGTTGTAGCAATGCTGTAAATAATGTGTTGCAAAAGCTTCACATGAGTAAGATTTAGGTCCATTTCAACTAATAGGCTTCAACGCCAAATAATACACTGAAGAAAATGGAAATTGCAACACCATGAAGGCATTGATCGTTTGTGTTGATTTTCAAGATATGTAGGTATGTAAACGATCAAAGTTTCAGACCCATTGGATTGTTGCTACAGGTCTCCCCACGTGATTGGTCGCGGAGGAATCAACTCCAGTATACGGACTCTGGTGAAGCGTAGTTGACTTGTAGTCTGTGCAGTGAAGTGTTCCCCGTCAAACATGCCTCAACGACGGAGAAGAGCACGCTATCAACAACTGTCGCCGTTTGAGAGGGCTCGGATAATTGGGCTGTGTGAGGCTGGATTATCTACGGTACAACGTGTATGGCAGCAGTGGTCAAATGAAGGTAGACCTGGCAAAGGCCCAGCGCGATAGACAACTGTGAGAGAGGATCGCCGCATCATTCGGATGGCCCGGATGGAACCCCATGCAACAGCAGTGCAAATTCGAGCAGCTGTGATACCCCGCGTTACACAACAAACAGTTGGTAATCGCCTGCGTGCAGCTGGCTTACGTTCCCGTGTCCCTGCAGAAGGTATTCCATTGAACCCACAACAGCGAGGTGTAAGGCTGGCCTGGTGTTGAGAATGATCGACGTAGGTCGATGAATGGCATAGGGTCGTCTTTAGTGATAAGTCGCGCTTCTGTGTGATCGCCGGAATCGTGTGCGCCGACGTACCTGGGAGAGGGACCGCCCAGACCTTATTGTCAAGAGGCACACAGGACCAACACCAAGCATTATGGTCTGGGGAGCTATTGGCTTTAATGTGAAATTACAATTAGTGCTTGTTGAGGGCACTATGACTGCTCGACAGTACGTTGATAGGGTACTCAATCCAGTGGTTGTCTCTATGATGGCGAACATTGCTAATAGGACGTTTCAGCAGGACAATGCCTGAGTTCACACTGCACGCATCTACGGAGAAGCTCTCCACGACATCACAACCTTAGAATGGCCCGCCACATCCCCGGACCTCAGTCCTATTGAGCATGTGTGGGTCATGATGGGTCGAAAACTGGCCAACTATCCTCAGCCACCCACAACTCTGGAACAACTGACCCGTGCAGTGCAGCAAGCATGGGCCACAATTCCTCAGGAAGCGATCCAGGGTCTTATTGACTCCATGCCTCGCCGAATTCATCAATGCATTGCAGCTCGTGGTGGGCACATCCTGTATTGATTTTTGTCCAAACTTGCGGTCATAGGGACCTGAAAGTGTAATCATCGAATCACAACCGAACACTCGTCCTGCATGTTCAATTGCAGCAATGTAGCACCACTCCTTCTGGGTGTTGCAATATCCATTTTCTTCAGTGTATTTGTCATTATAAAACATGATGATGATTATTGTTGTTTGAAGGGTTATCGGGCCCTAACATTATGAAACATTGGATTTATAATATGGTAAAATGACGTCATATTTAATGGTATAGCAAGTTCATGGAATGACTTAATCAAATTCAGAGTGGTATGACTTAATTAGGCCCACAGTGTTAACTAAGTGATAAAACCAGTAAATAACAATTTACAAGTGTTAATAATAAAATGTTTACATTAATTAAGTAAATATTTGATAACTCTTTTAGAAAACTTGGTTTCATACGTGTCAAAATATTACTCTAAGGCAAATAATAATAAATTCTATTGAGAACGCCTTGCTCAAATAGTGAATTATTAAAGAGTTATTCAAGATATTTTTGACTTGATTATATTTGAATTGAACCTCAACGTGATTTGTAAATAATATTGCAAAGATGATAAGTGTGTGAAACATAATCCGAATATGTAATAATATTGTTTTATCCCTTTGTTGGGGGTGGGATAGACAGGGTAGTGCAGGTGTGTTAATTTTAAGGGCTGTTTCCGAATGAGGGTAGTTTCCCGTGATTGGGAAAGACTACCAGTGTAGTGTGTTGTCGTGAGTACTTAATCTATTGGGGGCGTCCCTGCAGGATGCGTTCACCTGCTAGGGGATGAATGTCTAAGTGTGGGCTGCTAGTCTAGCCTGCCAATTAAGTAGAGTGAGCAATTCAGCGAGCCTGCAGAGTTGGTGACTTGACACTCTGCAGTCGGGTCGCTTGCTCGAGTACAATAAGACTCCTGACGATGCAGTTCCTGGTCTCTACGGTCAGGGGCAATTATGACGAAGGTCAGGTTGGGTATAAGGATGTAAAATGAGGTGTAATTAGTAATAAACGTGTGTGTTTACTGACCAATTGTTTATTGGCCAGTAGCTGTGATGTGATGTCCCTTTTGGGAGTTAAACAGATATAAAATTAAGTACAAGTTGTAAAGTGCACTAATGTTTAGGGTAGGTGTTTACAAAGATAAGGAATCTGAGCACACGGCTAGATCTCACCTGGTGAAGAGCTGGAACGGACCTCGTCGGGGCAGGGCCGCTGGCCAAGAACAGATAATGGGGCTCTTCCGGGCCTAGCCTTTAAGGCCTTCCCCCACTGCCTGGTCAGCATTTCCTCATTGCTGTCGCTCCAGTTACTGTGTTTGTGTGGGTATTATGTAAGCGTGGCTGTCAGCAGTATGCCGGGCCTGCTTGTGTTTGAAGAAGTACATGAGGCTTATGGTATGCCTATGAGGGTGGTTTTGATGAAAGATGGAGGGGTGGGTCTTAGGGGGTACTGCCCCCGGGCTGTACAAGACCCCCTCGTCCTTTGTTCATGTCCTCGCGAACGGGAAATAGAGTAGGCGTGTCGTTGTAATGATAATTCTTCATCTTCTTCTTGTCACTATTCTTCTTCTCTTCGGTGTCGATGTCGTGTGGGTGTATCGATGTCGTGTTGAACTGGTGGTGATGGGAGTTTAGCGTGTGCTCAGAGGGGGTGGGTTTTGGGTATATACATAGTTCATTATTCACATAGAATTAATCACTATAGAACTTGACATTGGAAATAAAAATACATAAAAATACATAGTTTACAATACAGGGTTTGGGAAATTATTCATTTATGGTTTTGCAGAAGGGAAAAAAATCTAAGGTTGCTGTGATGCTGCATTGCAGCCGGATTAAAAAATTGCCTTCTGCGTGAGGTGTAAAGTGTAACAATGAAAATAAAGAGATGTCTTAAGGTGTGATTAATGGTTTGCTATAATATGCTTTTATTGCTCGAGGTGAAGTAAGACATTTTTACAAAATTTAATTTAGAAGGGTAGAAAGGAAAGTCAATGTGTACATGTGTGTGATAAATAAAAATATGTGTATTTACAATGTGTGGCATCATTGATAACAAGTTTTGTATGAGGTTTTATCAGTTTTACATTATTTTCTTTTACATTATTCACTTATATCTATCTTAATTATCTTATACCTAAACAGCCGTATCTACTGTACCTTGAGTGCACGCTACCCTTGTATCCATGTGCTGTCTCACGGCTAATCCTGTCTGGCCGTTTCCCGGTGCAGTTTAGTGGTCGTGCCGCTGATATATATACCCCTGTCCTGTGAGTCATTCTCTGTGGGCGAATGCCTTCACACTTGACAGTGAGAGTCGCCGCCACAAATTGGTTGCGCCCTCATTGCCGTATGTTGCGTCACATCTTTGACGCTTTTGTGTTTTGTTGATCTGTCAGTAAGCCTGATACCCCACAGGTATCAACCCTGCTGTTCAGATTTCTGTGTTCTGGAGTGTAGCTGTAAAAGAATGGTGGTGAGTGTGTTGGATTTTGGTAGAATGATTACAAATTAGCGCGTAAAGATGGTACATAATGATAGCATGGCCCAAAAAACATGTTACTGCTGTATGGCAGCGAAATGATCGTCACCAGTGTCATGTATCTGGTGCCGCCGTCTGTAAACTGGAGAAGTAAAAAAAATAAAAACATGTAGTCATTAGCGTAATCTTCATATCGCCTCTTGGGTCGGCATGTATATTTTCTGGAATCAAAATTACAGGTATTATAGTCTGTCAATACACTCATGTCGTCCGTCTTGTTTTTTGTCTGGCGCCTTCTTATCTTACATTACTCTATACCTTCTTATGCCGGCTATTACCATTTGTTAAGGATGTTTGATTGGTGATCCATCTTACCTTATACCATGATCATTTTTGGGTGCCATTCCTTGATGCAGTGTTGGAGCTCTTTGCTGAAATATGAAAACATGTTAGCAATACCCTTGGCCAAATATATATATTGCGCACCTATCGCGCAGCGCCGTTTAAGGGTCGGGTTGCGGTGCTACCGCCCTTGAGACTTCATCGGCGTCTCGTGTATTATCGAGGTCGGTCAGCTCCAGTGGCTGTACCGTATACCTCGCTGATGGGTCGGACGGCTTTAGTGCCTCCGCCCTGTTATGATTTCTTATCGTTACTTTATCAATATATCGGACTTATCCTGGCAACGTCTAGCCGCCAGGTGCCGAACGCTCTGTGTCGCGTTCACATTACATGTGCCGTTGAATGTTGTTCGGTCTTACCCTATAAGGTGCCGAACGCCATATGTCGCGTTCGCGTCGCATACGCGTGTTTTCGCAATGTGTTGTCTGTCTTACCTTGGTAACGGTTTTAGTTGCCAGGTGCCGAACTATCATTATATGTGTCAAAAGTGTACTTAATCTAGATTATTACTAATTAACGCTATGAGAGAAAAAAAAAATTATATACAAGCCGAAATGGTCCTTAGTCTAGTGCCGAAATGTGCTGTAGCTACGGTTTTACAACAGTGCTTATTAAATTTGCTTAAGTCTAAGTTGCGTTCCAAATGCAACTGCCTTACATACTAGAATTTTGATCGGCGCGATCGCCTGAGGTATGTCGCCATCCTCAGGGTACCACACGTGCATATCTTGGTAGCACCGGTTGCCTCCAAAACTGCTAGGTAAAATACCCTTTTGCATTCCCCGCCCTTAATACTAATTTGTCGACTTCCCCCTCTTAATAACTAATATAGGCTTGTGCGACTGCGTTGCTAAGGAGCAAACGCCTCGCGCGGATATCCTTTCCGTTGGTCTTATGCATGCTTACATTGGCATTATTCGCCATTTGGTGTTTATTAATGTTTATTACTGGGTTGCCCACAAAACCCCTTTTTGGCAGCCCGTTGCATACCCATTTAATATCTCTGGCCGCCCGTCGCTTTACCATTTAAGCTCTGGAGACTCGGTGCCATCCATTTATGTGGGCACGGAACCGAATGACCGCATTCATTCCATACGCATTGTTTATTATTCATTGGTTATCATTTGTTATATCATCTTCACCTCATCGTCCGGGATAAGGACTTGGCGTGCCTAGGATTGGTCCCGTTGAATCCTGAGGCACTGCTTCACTTCACTCGTATGGAAGACTCGTTCCCCGCCTTAGGAACGCTACTTATATTACAAACTAACTAAAAGTCTAGTCCTAGTTTGTCGTCTCTAGGTTCGTCTCCTGAGTCTAGTATGGAGCTGGCTAATCCTCCTACTAGCCGTCAAAAAGTCTCCCCTGAAGGTCTGGCTTCGACGACCACAGTGCATAATGGGTGTAAGTTTCTTCGTCCCAGGGAAAAGGTTAGGTTTCCCAGGATTCTGAAGCTTGCCCGCACTGAGTCATCGGTGCTTCGACCTTACGTCTATCTGTCATTAAACTGGGTCAGGATCTGTTAGCGTTTTGCCCCGTCTCTGCCCCTCCGTGGAGCTTCTGCTCCCTCCGCTTACCTTCTCATCACCATCTAGTGTGATTTCAGATTCCTATAAAAATATGTGTGCTACTGTGTAATTATGTAATTATGTAAAATTTCTAGTGCTCTGGGGTTGTAGAATCTTCGAAATGCAGTGACTACTTTAGGCCTGTCATTGCCGTGTCGGATTTCCAGCGGTGATGCCTTGGTACTGTACCCGATACCTAGTTTAGGCTATCGGCTACGCCAGCAGACATTAAGCCGTAGTTGAGGTTTTGAGAAGAGTAAGGAAAAGATAGCGCACCGATCGAGTCAAGAAGAATGTCAAGATGACGTAGGAGGTCTAGGATCAAGGAGGCACTGGCATCTGTAAGAAGATGGAATTATGGATCGAGATGTGAAGCTTTATTGAAATATGTATGGAATATGGTATTTAAACATCTTAGAAGAGAAGATATAACATGCATTATATGTGGAAATAATTGTAAGGAAGTTAGATAACCCTTAAGTTATTTTATAACGGAACAGCCGAGATGATGTGGGTTCGAGACTATGATCGTGACGCGAGAGCACAGTGGTGGGGGACAACACCACGTGTCCGCGCCAGGCAGATAAGAGTGAAGACAGTGCCAGCACATTCAGTGGAGCTCTGTCAGTCGAGCAAGTAGGGTCGAGCTCTATAGCGCAAGCGAGACGCACGGTGAAGGTCGCGTAGCGTACCGAAACTGTCACGGCAGAGTGTAGGCGACAGTTTCAGCATCGCCGAGCAGCGAACGCCAAGCAGGTCATTGATCCAGGGGGACTTGCCGAGCAAGCAATCACAGACGGCCGGGATATGTTAGAACAGCACTGCAAGTAGTTGGAGACTTTATTACAAGCTACATTTCAACGCAGTTTGAACATAGTTCTTTTGAACAACTTTATGACTATGCTTTTCCATAACGCATTCAAAGTTACTTTAACAACTTCAAGCAAACGGAATGTTGCTAGCATAGGCACTGATGAACATTAGATCGTGCATTAGTGAAATTTATTTCTTATGCAGTTGCATGAATTACCAAATACAGACAACTACAGGGTGTTTAATAAACTTGGACACTCTCATGTAAAATTTTATTTTACGAAAGTGAGTAATTACAGTTATTGGAGATTGATCTTTCAATACTCAAACTGAACATTTAATGGAACAGTGGCGTAACTTAGAAGAGGAGTAGGGGGTCCGCTGTTTCCATGAACTTTTTCGAGAGGAGTTGGACAATATCCGCTATGGGTAATCCGAAGTTCAACATGTCAGAGTAGACGCAGATAGAGACAAGATGGCACCGCAGAGCGATGGATTCGATTCCTGACGAGAGGAGTCCACCAGCTGATTCACTTGGGATTTCGAAGGCAATCGTCATTTCATGGATGGAATGATATTCACGCCGATCTTTCGAGAAATTCATTATGTAGGGAAAATCGACGATCTTGGAAATTTAATTACAGCTGATTTTGAAAAGGTACTGTAAGAGTCATAACTACCTGATACGATTATTTTCATGAATACTGGGCACACATGTATATTTTTCTAATAGGAGTGATACGACTATATAGACATGGTTTGACTTTATATACTTCGAATTTGCTAGAATATGGAGTAACCATATGATATGGCAGGCATCATTATACGAAATTCTCACCATTGGTTGGCTTTATTAAGCAGATGTTTGGTCTTTTAGACATTTTTCCAGCTAGGATATTTTTCATGAATAGTTTTCTTTGTGTAACGAGTATTTCGAACTCGTGATCTGCAATTGATTATCTAAAATTACTTCGTCAGTTCATTGCATACTAGCGAGTGTGTATTATTCATCAGTAGGGATTTTTTCCATTGGATTGTTTGGAGATATTAAGAAGTTATTCACTTTAGTGAATGAACATCGCTTTTATATGACAACTAGAGACTTGTTGATTCCTATCTGGTACATTCACTCATATAGTCTACGAGATGGGGTCTTTCGTATTTATACGATTGTATGGTGGTACTCATCTTACCCATCGTTCAGGGCACTATCATCCAAGTCGACGGGGCGAGGTCTTTCGTATTTATACGACTGTACGGTGGTTACACATCTTACTTGCCATTGAGGGACTCATTTTTATCATCCGAATGTACACGAGATTGTAAGTGAATCAAACAAGGAACTACTAGTCACATATCAGTCGAAATTTTGTTAAATAAAGTAACGATAAATGTCAGCAGGATTGCATTTAGTAATTATTGTTTGCCAATCCAATATTTTGTTGCTATACTCTTTTGAGAGTAATTTCAGTTTAACAGCTGTTACAGCTGATGCTTTGATGAGTTTTTATAATTGTGTTTGATACCTTTGAGAAGGATTTAAAGTAATTGAATCTTGTAAGATGAATCATTAATGGTCAAAATTATTTTAAGGCAGATCAGTATTGCAGATTTTGATATGAGAGATTATAGCACATTGGTGTTTTTCTGCGATGTGAATTATAAAAATTGTAAGAGAATTTATGCTATTTGAAAGCAGATATTAAATTACTGAAGTAATATATTTTTCCAATTGTTTAAGAAGTTGTCTAGATGTGATCAGATTAATTACAGTTATTGGAGATTGTGTGCGTTGATAATTTGAAGCCAGTTATATATTTTTTGTAGATCATGCAACATGGTTAAGTGGAGTTTGTGATAGGCATTTTGTGGAAGTTGCCAAGTGATAGTAGCAATGTTGCTAATGTATTTTGAAGCAGACATGAGGTCGTCGTACCCAGTCTAGCGTATTTGTTGAGATTCATGCTGTATGCGCTGAATATTTATGGAGTTTTGAGGAATAATTGTTGTATTCAAATGTGATATTTGAAGTATTGAGGAAATGTAATGTCGTTGTGGATAGTTTGATCCAACGTGATGTCGTGGAGGCAATAATATTTTTTGGCATGATAATTAAATACGAGATATAACTTGGAAGTGATAAAACTGTAAGACAACGTTCTATAAACCTTATTAAACAATTTTTTAGGAAATTAAACAAATAAATGAAGTTGATAATACAAGATTTTCTGAAAATAATAATTAATAAAATAATAATCTGAAAATTAAGCATATTAACGATCTGACCTAATGAAATAAAAATCAGAATGACTAGATGAAATAATAAAAATCTAAATAACCAGAAGATTGAAATTTAAATAATTTGATAAATAAATTTTTGGAATAAATCAATGAATTAAATAGATGGATGAATTAAAGATTGGATAAATTAAACTGATTGAAATAAATTGATAGACGATTGTAATGATGATGAATAACTGAATTAGAAGGTGATAATTAATTAAAGAAGCTGATGATTAATGAATTTATATGGAATTAAATAAATTTAATTGAGATATAATTTGAAGGAATTGCAACTTGAGTTGAGGATTTAAATGATGTAATGGTGATGAATTAATGATTCTGACAGGAATATGTAGAATTTTGAAGTGAGAATTAATGTGAGAAATATTTAATTTTGATGATGATGATAACGATGACCAATGAGCCATGAATTTTCTGTAATTCACAGATAAGTAATTATGAATGACAATGTAAATAGTGTAAATTAATTATTCAATGTTTAGGAGCATTTGACTAACATGTTCAACATTCAAATTATGCGATGCAAACCATAAATTACGTGATGTTTAATATATGTGATTATAATATGTGCATGTTTAGACAGATTAATAACTTTATCAAATCCACATTTATGATGTTAAATTAAAGAGAAATTAGGTCTCAGGTTTCACAAATGTCAGTGACGAAAGACATAGTGCTACAGTGATCCTGAGACCCCAAGAGAACTTTAGAGATTTTTCTTGTTATGTGGATAAAAATAATTTTGGATTAGAAAAGAGATGGTACGATTTTTGGACAATGACAATTTAACGTTGGCATTCGACCATACTCTCAGGTAGGAGTTATATTTAAAATGTCTGTCTGACTATCAAAGTGAAATAAATTTGTTTTTATCTTAGTTGTGATCTGATGATGGTGTGATGTTCCTTTTTCTTTCCTTGTCTTGAGTAAGGCTTATCCGGAAAGGAAGTGGTTTGCTAGGAATTCAGTTGATGGCGCCCATTTATATTTGCATTATTTCTATTAAACTTAAGCCCGTAACGACCCTAGAGATACTTTGTCTCGTGATACCCACTGCTTTTTCGATAACTCAGCTGAATTTCCGACACATTCCTTATTTGACTAGAGGTTCATTTAACTCCGATCTGTCTTGGAACTCCAGGAATGCGATGTTATAGCAGATGGGTCATCGCATCCCCAGGACGAACGGGTACAGAGAGAGAGAGGGAGAATTGGCTTTATCCAACTAGTGGGGCTTCGATTTTGTTTATTCTATGGAATCACATCAGATTTAGATTACTGAGAGATTGATCTCAAGTTCATTTAATTGTGTTACAAAATTTATTAAACTTAGTCAGACAATGTACTTGTGTGCCCATTCCAGTGTTCATGTTAATCGTATTAGTATAATATCATGTTAGTTATAAGACATTTTTCCTATACCCAAGTGAATGCAGGAATTGAGACATTGTGATGTGTTGTTGTCTAACGTCTCTATATAAAACGTATATTGAAAATATAATTATGTTGCCGGAAGATTTAGCTAAGGTGTTAGGAGAGTTACAGACGGGTATGTCTGGTATTGCAGAAACTATTTCTAAGATGGAAACGGAAGTTAAAGAACAAATTAATAATTCAGAAGCTAGATTAGAAGCTAGATGTAAAGAAAATGTGCAAGCATTACAAACTAGTACTGAAGAAAATTAAAAACATTACAGATTAGTAACGAAGCTAATGTAAAATTATTACAGTCAACTAGTGAAGATAATTTAAAATCATTAGAGACTAGGCTACAGTCAACTAGTGAAGAACATTTAAAATTATTACAGTCAAATAGCAAAGATGAGTTGATGTTATTAGAGACTAGGTTACAGTTAAATAGTGAAGACAATTTTAAGTCATTAGAAGAAAGGCTACAGTCAAATAGTAAAGATGAGTTGAAGTCATTAGAAACTAGATTACAGACTAGTACTGAAAGTCATTTAAAAGCTAGTGAAGCTAACTTGAAGGATAACTTTAAATTATTGGAAGAGAAATTACAAGCTCGTAGTGAAGAAACTAACACTGAATTAGAAAACAAGCTAACTAGATTAGAGAATAGCTTAACTTTAAAGAATAATGAAATGCTGAAGACTTTACAATTAGATATAATTGCAGTAAATATGAAAGGAGAGGAAAATGTTCAAATATTAAGAAAAAATATTATTGAATTAGAAAGTAGAGGAGAAGAAAATATTTTTACTTTAAGAACAGACGTTATGTCCATACAGAAAGACATTAAATCAGATGTATCGAAGTTGAGATTCGACATCGATGGTTTAGTGGCAGATGTAGGCAAAATTCAAGAGTGGTCTACCGAAGTATCTTTCGAGACTAAAATCAAAGGTCTAGAAATGAATCTAGGTAATGAGATTAAAGATTTAAAGACAGTAATTGGGACCATTAAAGAGGAAGTCTTAGGAGAGGTTAATTCTAATTTAAAATCATTAGAAAATCAATTGTAGAAAGATATTAGGAAGATAGACGACGATATAGAGCAAAAGGTTAATGAAAACCTAGCTTTGTTCAAAAATAGAGTCGGTGCAATTGTGGAAGAACGGTATAGTGAGGTCGATGCCGAAGCAAAAGAGAAACGTGAAGGGTTAGATGAAAAATTAATCGCAGGTATGGCAAGCGAGGTTTACGGAGAACAAGGAAGCGATGAAGATAGATTCAACTCTATTTAGAACAGATGTTGATCTGTTAAAGGAACAAGTCGCGTTAGTAAAGAATACGTGCGAAGGCAAAATTGACAAGTTAAAAAACGACTTAGACGAGAGTAACAAAACGCAGGATGTTACATCGCTAGATGAGTTGAAGACGCAGGTCAAGAAATTAGCAGAAGACAGGATAACTAAACTAGAATCCATGTTTAACAGTTTCACCAGTCAGAATATAACATCAGGGGAAACATTGATAAATCAGACAGCGATAGACTGCAGTATGAGTAATCAAGAGGCTAGCATGGGAGAAGACCGTCAAATGCAACCGAATGTGACATTCGAAAGGGCCAGTTCAACCCCTCATGATAATCCAAGTTCGAATAGGAGTACGTTGGGTCCAAGCGAACGATACTCAGGTCCAGTCACCATTATTAGGAACCTGGATGACAAGCCGAGGAAGTTTTCGGGAAATACAGGAGTCACACCAGTCGAATTTCTGCGAGATATTCGAGACTACATGGCGGAACATAGGGTAGCCAAAGAAAGAGAGCTAAGGATAGTCGAACGCGCCTTAGATGGGTCTGCGCTAACTTGGTTTAGAGCGTTCAGAAGCAATTTTGTGAACATGGAGCAATTTGCCATAGCTTTCTTGAGGAGATTTTGGAGTGCCGAGGATCAACTTAACGTAAGAGCGGAAATGTACTCAAAGCGCTATTCTACGTCACATCCGACGCATTATGCCAATTATTTCACGTCACAGCTGGCTAAATTACAGTTTCTGATTCCTCCATTGCCAGAAGAAGAGCTTTTGCAAGCTATAGCGAGACAGTTACCGATTGAGGTACAGCGATCACTAATAGCGTCGGGAGCCAATACACTTGAGCATTATGACGACATTTTACGGCGATTGGACTATACAAGCGCACAGGTTACGCCTAGAAACACCAGAAACGACAATAGAAACACGCAAGAAGTGAATGCGGTAGTCGTAGACAATGCAGCTCAAACGGACAGAAGAGATTCCTGGGAAAACCGACGGAACGAAGGGAATCGAGGAAACATCCGTAACGCTCGAGGAAATGATCGATATAGAGGACCATATGAGAGGCCATACGATCAAGAAGCAAGAGATAGCCGATATAGAAATTATAACCAGAATTCCAGATATCAAGACGGGAATCGATATAACAATAGATATCGGAGCAGAAATAACTGGAGCCAAGGTCAACAGTATAATGGGAACGACAGGCAGGATGGCCGAAGAAACGATCCTAACGACCGACGAGATAATCGTGGACATGAGAGGTCGAGGCAAGAAGATAGACAGCCTAGTGCACCACTCGAAGAGACAGTGAGAGATGTCAATCGAGCAAGCACGAGTGGCGAAGGAAGAAACAAACGTCAGAATAACACGGAATCAAGATGCTAATCATTGGAAGTCAATCATCATTATTGAGAGTCAGAAAGAACCATCATGCTGAGTAAGGGAATTGTAGAGCTATCGTGTACATGTATTATATATAGAATGCCTGAGAGGGTATTTTTTTCTCAATCCTGATAAAAAAAAGGAGATGTACGGGAGAGATGTACCCGATACCTAGTTTAGGCTATCGGCTACGCCAGCAGACATTAAGCCGTAGTTGAGGTTTTGAGAAGAGTTAGGAAAAGATAGCGCACCGATCGAGTCAAGAAGAATGTCAAGATGACGTAGGAGGTCTAGGATCAAGGAGGCACTGACATCTGTAAGAAGATGGAATTATGGATAGAGATGTGAAGCTTTGTTGAAATATGTATGGAATATGGTATTTAAACATCTTAGATGAGAAGATATAACATGCATTATATGTGGAAATAATTGTAAGGAAGTTAGATAACCCTTAAGTTATTTTATAACGGAACAGCCGAGATGATGTGGGTTCGAGACTATGATCGTGACGCGAGAGCACAGTGGTGGGGGACAACACCACGTGTCTGCGCCAGGCAGATAAGAGTAAAGACAGTGCCAGCACATTCAGTGGAGCTCTGTCAGTCGAGCAAGTAGGGTCGAGCTCTATAGCGCAAGCGAGACGCACGGTGAAGGTCGCGTAGCGTACCGAAACTGTCACGGCAGAGTGTAGGCGACAGTTTCAGCATCGCCGAGCAGCGAACGCCAAGCAGGTCATTGATCCAGGGGGACTTGCCGAGCAAGCAATCACAGACGGCCGGGATATGTTAGAACAGCACTGCAAGTAGTTGGAGACTTTATTACAAGCTACATTTCAACGCAGTTTGAACATAGTTCTTTTGAACAACTTTATGACTATGCTTTTCCATAACGCATTCAAAGTTACTTTAACAACTTCAAGCAAACGGAATGTTGTTAGCATAGGCACTGATGAACATTAGATCGTGCATTAGTGAAATTTATTTCTTATGCAGTTTCATGAATTACCAAATACAGACAACTACAGGGTGTTTAATAAACTTGGACACTCTCATGTAAAATTTTATTTTACGAAAGTGAGTAATTACAGTTATTGGAGATTGATCTTTCAATACTCAAACTGAACATTTAATGGAACAGTGGCGTAAATTAGAAGAGGAGTAGGGGGTCCGCTGTTTCCATGAACTTTTTCGAGAGGAGTTGGACAATATCCGCTATGGGTAATCCGAAGTTCAACATGTCAGAGTAGACGCAGATAGAGACAAGATGGCACCGCAGAGCGATGGATTCGATTCCGGACGAGAGGAGTCCACCAGCTGATTCACTTGGGATTTCGAAGGCAATCGTCATTTCATGGATGGAATGATATTCACGCCGATCTTTCGAGAAATTGATTATGTAGGGAAAATCGACGATCTTGGAAATTTAATTACAGCTGATTTTGAAAAGGTACTGTAAGAGTCATAACTACCTGATACGATTATTTTCATGAATACTGGGCACACATGTATATTTTTCTAATAGGAGTGATACGATTATATAGACATGGTTTGACTTTATATACTTCGAATTTGCTAGAATATGGAGTAACCATATGATATGGCAGGCATCATTATACGAAATTCTCACCATTGGTTGGCTTTATTAAGCAGATGTTTGGTCTTTTAGACATTTTTCCAGCTAGGATATTTTTCATGAATAGTTTTCTTTGTGTAACGAGTATTTCGAACTCGTGATCTGCAATTGATTATCTAAAATTACTTCGTCAGTTCATTGCATACTAGCGAGTGTGTATTATTCATCAGTAGGGATTTTTTTCCATTGGATTGTTTGGAGATATTAAGAAGTTATTCACTTTAGTGAATGAACATCGCTTTTATATGACAACTAGAGACTTGTTGATTCCTATCTGGTACATTCACTCATATAGTCTACGAGATGGGGTCTTTCGTATTTATACGATTGTATGGTGGTACTCATCTTACCCATCGTTCAGGGCACTATCATCCAAGTCGACGGGGCGAGGTCTTTCGTATTTATACGACTGTACGGTGGTTACACATCTTACTTGCCATTGAGGGACTCATTTTTATCATCCGAATGTACACGAGATTGTAAGTGAATCAAACAAGGAACTACTAGTCACATATCAGTCGAAATTTTGTTAAATAAAGTAACGATAAATGTCAGCAGGATTGCATTTAGTAATTCTTGTTTGCCAATCCAATATTTTGTTGCTATACTCTTTTGAGAGTAATTTCAGTTCAACAGCTGTTATAGCTGATGCTTTGATGAGTTTTTATAATTGTGTTTGATAACTTTGAGAAGGATATGAAGTAATTGAATCTTGTAAGATGAATCATTAATGGTCAAAATTATTTTAAGGCAGATCAGTATTGCAGATTTTGATATGAGAGATTATAGCACATTGGTGTTTTTCTGCGATGTGAATTATAAAAATTGTAAGAGAATTTATGCTATTTGAAAGCAGATATTAAATTACTGAAGTAATATATTTTTCCAATTGTTTAAGAAGTTGTCTAGATGTGATCAGATTAATTACAGTTATTGGAGATTGTGTGCGTTGATAATTTGAAGCCAGTTATATATTTTTTGTAGATCATGCAACATGGTTAAGTGGAGTTTGTGATAGGCATTTTGTGGAAGTTGCCAAGTGATAGTAGCAATGTTGCTCATGTATTTTGAAGCAGACATGAGGTCGTCGTACCCAGTCTAGCGTATTTGTTGAGATTCATGCTGAATGCGCTGAATATTTATGGAGTTTTGAGGAATAATTGTTGTATTCAAATGTGATATTTGAAGTATTGAGGAAATGTAATATCGTTGTGGATAGTTTGATCCAACGTGATGTCGTGGAGGCAATAATATTTTTTGGCATGATAATTAAATACGAGATATAACTTGGAAGTGATAAAACTGTAAGACAACGTTCTATAAACCTTATTATACAATTTTTTAGGAAATTAAACAAATAAATGAAGTTGATAATACAAGATTTTCTGAAAATAATAATTAATGAAATAATAAACTGAAAATTAAGCATATTAACGATCTGACCTAATGAAATAAAAATCAGAATGACTAGATGAAATAATAAAAATCTAAATAACCAGAAGATTGAAATTTAAATAATTTGATAAATAAATTTTTGGAATAAATCAATGAATTAAATAGATGGATGAATTAAAGATTGGATAAATTAAACTGATTGAAATAAATTAATAGACGATTGTAATGATGATGAATAACTGAATTAGAAGGTGATAATTAATTAAAGAAACTGATGATTAATGAATTTATATGGAATTAAATAAATTTAATTGAGATATAATTTGAAGGAATTGCAACTTGAGTTGAGGATTTAAATGATGTAATGGTGATGAATTAATGATTCTGACAGGAATATGTAGAATTTTGAAGTGAGAATTAATGTGAGAAATATTTAATTTTGATGATGATGATAACGATGACCAATGAGCCATGAATTTTCTGTAATTCACAGATAAGTAATTATGAATGACAATGTAAATAGTGTAAATTAATTATTCAATGTTTAGGAGCATTTGACTAACATGTTCAACATTCAAATTATGCCATGCAAACCATAAATTACGTGATGTTTAATATATGTGATTATAATATGTGTATGTTTAGACAGATTAATAACTTTATCAAATCCACATTTATGATGTTAAATTAAAGAGAAATTAGGTCTCAGGTTTCACAAATGTCAGTGACGAAAGACATAGTGCTACAGTGATCCTGAGAACCCAAGAGAACTTTAGAGATTTTTCTTGTTATGTGGATAAAAATAATTTTGGATTAGAAAAGAGATGGTTCGATTTTTGGACAATGACAATTTAACGTTGGCATTCGACCATACTCTCAGGTAGGAGTTATATTTAAAATGTCTGTCTGACTATCAAAGTGAAATAAATTTGTTTTTATCTTAGTTGTGATCTGATGATGGTGTGATGTTCCTTTTTCTTTCCTTGTCTTGAGTAGGACTTATCCGGAAAGGAAGTGGTTTGCTAGGAATTCAGTTGATGGCGCCCATTTATATTTGCATTATTTCTATTAAACTTAAGCCCGTAACGACCCTAGAGATACTTTGTCTCGTGATACCCACTGCTTTTTCGATAACTCAGCTGAATTTCCGACACATTCCTTATTTGACTAGAGGTTCATTTAACTCCGCTCGGTCTTGGAACTCCAGGAATGCGATGTTATAGCAGATGGGTCATCGCATCCCCAGGACGAACGGGTACAGTACTTTTCTAGAGGTATTAGTAGGTTTATAGGGGGTTTGGTCCCTTGTTATTAGGATCCGGGGGTGTTATTTTCTGAATGGGGTTAAAGCGTGGTGGGAGGGGGTCGTGCATCGTTGGAATCCATGTTTATGGTGGCCGGGAGTCGATGATGCTGTTAGGAGGTATTTACTGTGACTGAATGGGGAGGGTTTTTCCCAGGTGTGCAAAATTTAAAATTGTCATGCCTGTATAATAATACCATCCCTGGTGTGTGGATAGGATATCCCATGCAGTGAGGTGGATATGAGGCGTGTCTGCTCTCATTTGAGGATAAGGCTTGTGCTAGGATACGATAAGTTTATGTCTCTTGCATGCGGGATTATTTAATAAAATATTTGTTAGTATCAGTATGGCCTCATCTCTCTACATAGAGATGTGCATTGCCGCTTGATATTAGTTTCCGAATCAGCTCTAATACACAGGTGTAGGCGTTCGGGGCCAAGGTGTAGCAAACCTTAATTTATGAGAAGCATGAAGTCTATCAACACCGATGTATAGCTTGCAATGTAGTGTAGATGTTTTTATGTATCTGTAGGTCTGTGTTGGATAGTGTCGCAGGTAATAGGTTATGTAGGAGGAAGGGTATGGGGATGGTAGCCCGTGTTTGGTACCATGGCCATCCTGATGGCATTATCCACGTCTACTCCTATTGTAGTGTGTCATCCTCTCTTGGTCGCTATGTGTCGTCTACTCGCTCTTTGGGATTTACGTTAGCTAAGTTGAGATGCCATATAGCACCTAGTGTCTCCTAAAATACTAGTCTGTGGCATGCCCGTGGGTCTGTGATACCTAATTTGTGTGAAAATGTTTGTGTTTGTGGGCACCGCCCTCGGGCTGCCCTTAGGATGTTTAAGTGTGGTGACGCTGTGTCGTCACAGCCTAATCTGGTCTCCTGTTCATAACGTGGGGTAGGGTAGCATGTGACTGTGAGTATAACTCGGTTTAGCATAACTGACTGTAATTAATTTCAGAGAGAGGGAAAAAATCAAGAAAAGAAATTATTAGAGGGGGGGTTGTTCCCTCATGGAATCTGTCTGTATCTGCCCCTGATTGTTGGGCGCCTGTGTGAAGGAAGTGGCCGTGGCTGTAATTGGCGCGCTTGTGTGTGTGAAGTCGCCCACCGCTGACGCCTGCCGGCGCGTGTGGGGTTATCGGAGAAGGCGTATCTCGTGTGGCGTGGCTAATTGTCGGGTGCCGTGTACTGCGTGTTATCAGCTCTGTATGCATGTTCCTAGTGTCGCTAGTGATATGCGTATACTAGTCTGTCTTCCGAGATCAATCCGGCCCACAATATTTGTGTAATATTGGATGCGGAGCCTATTGTAATGCCGCTCTCACTTCCTGTATCAACATCCGTGTCATATATCGTTATTGTTGTTGTTTTTATGTCAGTATCATCATGTCTGTATGCCATTGTCACGTCTTGGTGCTACAAGAATTCCTTCCGGCAACAGTGTGTGGCAACGCGCAGGAATTCGCTTATTTGCAGCGCTGTGTTTTTTTGTGTATTTGTTTGGTGTCCTTGTGTACGGAAAGTTTTCAATGATATGTAGGAAGGCTAACAAAACGTGACTTCCGCCACTGTCCGTATGTTGACATGTGTTTGCATTCTAGAAAGGCCACCATCTTGCTTCGCTCACAAGCTTGTTTGGGAATTTGTTTCCGTGATTCCTTCCCCATTGTGTCTAGCTCTACTATTTTATGTCCGGGGTAATCTACATTGCCATGATTTTTGGCCGTAGAGATGTGGTGTTACCTACTTTGTGTGAGCGTTTGTCTGTGCCCGTGGCTTGTCCCGTATTCAGATTTCGGGCCCTATGGTCCAAAAAAAGTATCTTGTGGTCTCCGTAGAGGCCTGGCGTTCCCGGTACATCCCCTATTGGCAGTCCCGGGGTCGCGAATGCCCTAAGTAGGCTATTATAGCGAGTACCTTAGAACGGGCCTACGTCCCTGTATGTATGTCCCATGTATGTTGTCTATACGAGTTTTGGTTGACCCTGGAGTTAATTTGTGGGCGTAGTGTGGTTTTGAATACTCTAGTGAATGATATTCTGTCGCTTGTGATGCCGGGCTGTCTGTGGGTGCCTTCAGCCGACGAGTGTGTCACGTACTCGCGCTGAGCATGCAAAACGTGTCGGGTTGCTTCATGTGATAACGCGCTGCCGGGACCGTATGTCCTGTCTGGCAGTGAACAATTGAAGTGTACAGTATTTATGCTGCGACCCTGTCACGAATGATGTGAGTGTTTTTGGCATACGTTTTCATGAGGCCCTACTTTTCTTTATGATGACCGCGCCTTATATTTCTGCCCTACTACTGTGGTGATGCTATCTGTGCCAGGTCTGTGTAGTTTATTGCCTCACACATGTAGTCCCCGTATGTAAAAGAACCTTCCTGTGTTCATGATTGTGTGGCTCAATCGCTTTTGTGCTTGTGTGTCCTGTCCTCTGGTTGTGTTGTCGCGCCAAAATGCCGTTGGCTAGCTTCCTTTTGGCACGTTTGTATCGTGTTTTTGTGTGTTGAATGTGTTAGGCCCTGATGCATACCTTATACATTTCTGTAGCCTAAGCTGCTGGAGGCGGTAGATTGTATATTATGTATGTAATATGTTTGGTACAGGCATGCGGGTTTAACGCAACCCACAAAGGTATGGTATCTGTTCTGCGCGTCCGCATATGCCTTGGGCTAATGCCTCGGGACCACTATTTCTGTATTTTATGTACCGTGGCGTATATTGTATGTTTGAAATACGCGTGCCAAAATGTACATTAGTGTGAGTGTTTTGTGTAATTCGGAACGTCCCTCGTACTTTAATTTCGGGAGTTATCCGGCTTTGAAAATGGCGTGAATGATTGTGTATATTACTGCCAGAGTGAGAGTGTTCCTAGCCTGTCTGGTACTTACGAATGTAGCATGTCCATTTACGTCTTATCGCTGACTGGCGATAGTGTCGAGTTTCAATGTTGTGTCAAGTACCTGTTGCTAGCCTAGCCGTCTGTTTATCGCATGTGTTGAGCAAGTGTGCGTGGGTTTGCTGACACGCTTTTCTATTGTCTGCATACATGGTATGCCTTTGGCTCCTCGTCATGTAAAAAACCCCACCTCTCTTCATATATATCGTGTCCCCAATTTTTGTGTTACTGTAGGTCTGATGCAAATATATTCCTGTTCGTGATATGTCTCTCTGAATAGATCATGTATTTATGTACGTGTATCCCCGGGCTTCTAGTCACGTGTCTGGTCACTAGATGTCGGTAGCAGTTTTGTTATTTTGTGCATATTTAACTCTGTTAGCGTGACTGTTCCTTATTGCTGTGTCCTCCAATTGGATGGGTACTTGCCCTTGCGTTCCTGGTATTCAGAAGGTCGCGGGTTTGAGACCGTCTTTGTTCAGGATGATCATTCCTGTTGCCTTTTGGGCCTGTGTCTCTGTGACAGGTGTGTCATTCTTATTGACCCTTTCTATGGGAACTGTGTTTACTGTGCGACCTCAAAAATATATTACAGTTTTTTCCCCTGAACTGTGAGTGTTATCTTATGGTATTTACGCTTAGTTTGAGCGCTGTCATAGGGGACAAGAAAAATTCCTGCCATGGGCAGTGTAAGAAATAACATACACATATGGATCAAAGATATATATTTATATATATACGCATGCAAACTGTACGGTTTTGGGCGTATAGGCAATGGGCATGTGTTTTTGTGCGTTTATCCTCTCTAATTTAACTCTTGCCTGTCAGTATATCTGAAGTGTTATCATGCTGTATGGAAGTGTAAGTCTGTGATGTTGTATTTCCAGACCGCGCATTTTGCTTGCCCCTGGAGTGTCGTGTTTGTGTGAATGCATCCCCGTTTGTGTGTCTAACCTCTACAGGGGTAGAATCTGCCTTTTTTTGTTAATTGTAGTGTACGCGCCCCCGTGAGGGTTTTGGGAATGTTTCACCATTTTATGTGGAAAATTCTGTGTGTTTTGTCCTGGGAAAATTTATCCATGGGCTTGTGAATTTCACTATCGTGCGAGCGCCCTCGCCCGTCGAGGTGAATTACTGCGCCCTGTTATGAAGGCATAGGCCTCAGGTTCCCTTTGAGGTGATTATTTACTATTTTTCAGGGGTGTTTTAAGTAAAGCAAGCCTAAGCCTACGTTCACCGTAGTGCCTGTTAATAGGCGTAGGTGTGCTGGCGCCAGAAGGGCTGTGTTGGCTCCGTGCTACCCTATTAGTGTCTGTGCGCGTGTATGCCCTCCTGTCTGTCTGGCCTCGTGGGGTGGGCGGTAAAATTTCCCTTATACCTCGTGTCCTTTGTTTTGGAGGCAGGATAATGCGTGCAGGCGTGTGTGTTACACCCTGGTGAACTGTAAAAAATCCACCTGTATTTCTCTGCACTGGGGGTGCACATGTTGGTGTCCGCCTCCATTCTGGCGAAATCGCCCTCTGAACTGGCGGTAGGGGTCGTGTAATTGTCTGTGAGCGCACTTGCAATGTATTGTAGGGTAGTCTAGCCATTTTCTGGGCTATGGCCACGGTAGACTCCTTCCCTTGTGTGGCGGTACGTGTCGAGAGGGACATCCTCGCGAATTGATGAATTAGCGTATCTACGTCTATTTCCTCGCTTGGCTCCGCTAGTGGGCCTGCCGTGAACTCAAAAATGGCCTTATTGGCTTGGAGTTCCCGATATTCTTCCCAAATTTGGGCGTACTGCCTATTGAGGCATATGGCCTGTTCGGCAAATTTGGTACCGCTAGTTCCTATACGTTTATGTTCTTGGATGAGTGCCTCCCATTGCTGGAACATGACCTCGTGTCGGCAGTGTAGTTTCCAGTGTGCTTTGCTGAGTTGTGTAAGGAGGGTGGGGATTTTCGCCCAAATCTTTCGATTCTTGGCGCTGCGGAGTGGCCGGACAAGTACCCTTATAATTCTCATATACTGGGCATGCAGGAGCTGCTGATACCTTCTGAGGTAGTCCTGCCTTGTCTCAAAGACCTTATGCCAGGCAATTAATTCCTGGTATTCCCCAATGTTCCTCAGCACAGCCAAACGGTATAGGGGGGCCATTCTGAGCTAAGTGTGTGTATAAAAAGAAATGTGTGCGGCTTCTAATGTATTAAATTTGCTGATTCTTCCCAGGGGGGGGGGGGGTTGACTAAAATGTCCCTTGTATTCCCAGAGTGAAGGGGAAAAATTAATGCTTTTTCTCAAAAAAAAATTAATCTCGCTTGGCTACTTGCGGTATGGATCGCTCTACCACGAGGGCTCGTTGTTTGAGTCCCTTACCCTTATTTTGCGTGGTAGCCGTGCCTCAACCAAATATGTTTTATCCCTTTGTTGGGGGTGGGATAAACAGGGTAGTGTAGGTGTGTTAATTTTAAGGGCTGTTTCCGAATGAGGGTAGTTTCCCGTGATTGGGAAAGACTACCAGTGTAGTGTGTTGGCGTGAGTACTTAATCTATTGGGGGCGTCCCTGCAGGATGCGTTCACCTGCTAGGGGATGAATGTCTAAGTGTGGGCTGCTAGTCTAGCCGGCCAATTAAGTAGAGTGAGCAATTCAGCGAGCGTGCAGAGTTGGTGACTTGACACTCTGCAGTTGGGCCGCTTGCTCGAGTTCAATAAGAATCCTGACGATGCAGTTCCTGGTCTCTACGGTCAGGGGCAATTATGACGAAGGTCAGGTTGGGTATACGGATGTAAAATGAGGTGTAATTAGTAATAAACGTGTGTGTTTACTGATCAAGTGTTTATTGGCCAGTAGCTGTGATGTGATGTCCCTTTTGGGAGTCAACAGATATAAAATTAAGTACAAGTTGTAAAGTGCACTAATGTTTAGGGTAGGTGTTTACAAAGATAAGGAATCTGAGCACACGGCTAGATCTCACCTGGTGAAGAGCAGGAACGGACCTCGTCGGGGCAGGGCCGCTGGCCAAGAACAGATAATGGGGCTCTTCCGGGCCTAGCCTTTAAGGCCCTCCCCCACTGCCGGGTCAGCATTTCCTCATTGCTGTCGCTCCAGTTACTGTGTTTGTGTTTGTATTATGTAAGCGTGGCTGTCAGCAGTATGCCGGGCCTGCTTGTGTTTGAAGAAGTACATGAGGCTTATGGTATGCCTATGAGGGTGGTTTTGATGAAGATGGAGGGGTGGGTCTTAGGGGGTACTGCCCCGGGCTGTACAATATTGCAAATAATTTATGAAAGACCTATGCAATACGGAAATTTTAATTTTTAAAATTATTCATTTTTCATGATATACAGTAAATTATAGGGCATCGATTTTTGTAAAGGGTAGAATTCTTAATTGTATTTATTCCTCCATAGTCAAAGTGAACAAAGACTCTCAACAAGGTTTAATACTATGCTTTTCTTTCTTTAGCCTTGCACTGATCTGATCACTCTTTTAGATATTTTGCTTTGCTATCGCAAGATAGATTACTTTGCAGGATGTGCGTGTGATATTACTATTTTGATGTGTAACATCTTTCCACTCAGTATCTGGATATTTTTGTGGCACTCGGTAACTGGACAATTTTGTAGGAGTGATTTTGGAACAGAGACGGTAGTGGATGGGACCGAAGTGCATGGGACGGAAACAATGAGAGCGCGCGGTGGCGGAGATCGGTACAACGACGTACTGTAGGCCATGTGACTATATGGAGTGTAAATCGCATAGGTTTACCTCAAGGTTTGGAGGCCCCATTAAAGGAATTCCCACAATAAATCATCTTCCTGTTGTCGTTCTTTGGTGTGAAAATATTCATTATACCATATTTGCTGAAAACAATTACGATTTATTAAATCTTCATACTTTTGCTGTATTCTTATTTATGTAAGCACTCGATGTACTGTCGGCCATGTGGCTATGTGGAATCTATATCGCATCAACAAACACTCCAAATAACGTAGGAATTCAGTATAGTAACGCTGACTACTAACAATAATTGAAACTTCGTTGGTCTAAATATATCACTGGGAGAAATACACTTAATATACCTTCCGCACATCTAATTTTTAATCGCACCTAAACTTGGCAGTGCGCTGATCAGCAAAACGAGGCCATTTTCAATAACATCGCTGGTATTAGTTCACTAACTGGCCGGTATAGAGCGCACCTCGCATCAAGTAGGCAGTGGATTGCTTCCGCCACGGCAAATAACAATTATGATTCATTTCGGTCAGGATTTGGCACTGGAGTTTACGAGTAGTTATTTCAATGACCAACAGAGTTCACTGTCAACAAGGGATTTGCGCTCCCGGGACACACATAGTTGAATAACATGTCACATGTTACACATCAAATGCGACTACTGTAAGGCTCGTATAATTCTTTTTAAACTTGTTTCTTAGTTTGAAATGATGTTTCTTTTAATTTGTGTTTTTCGCGTTGTGTTTTATGTTGTCAACTGCATCTTTCTCAAATCCTCTACGTGGAACATGGGGACAGAGTGAAGTATATTTTAGCCCGCATAACCCAGGACGCCCTGAGACCTGACCTCCTGCTCACACTGTTCTAATGTGGTCTTCTGCCCATCCCAGGTGGACAGACGGGCACAAGATATATGTGGAATTTAATGAGATGAAAGGGCATGAACAAACATAAAATCTGGGCTAAGTGTAGGTTCAAGACCGCACTCATGTGATAAGAGGACTTGATAACATTGATAAAAGTTGGAAGAGGACTTAAAATATTTTCAAATGATGATCATTCTTGAAGTGAACATTTATACGTAGAAGCGAAGTGAAGCACTGAATATTGAGACAAAGATTAATTATTGGACTACGTAATTATTACGCGCAATTGTTGCAATTAATTCTCATTATTATTCCAAGGCAGGCTCCAACGAACATTATACTCCTCAAAGTTATACAAAGTTACAATATTGCATTAAATATTATCAAAGAAAATCTACGAGGAATATTTCGCAAAACTTACTTATTCCAAAATTGTTACGACGAATATCATATTGAAATTGGGAGACACTTTTGAACTTTATTAAGGTGAAAGAGATGGCGTACTAAATACATGGAATAAACGTACTTTAACAAATATGCTAAAGATATTTGAAGTTTACTAAAATGAAGCAGAGAAGACGATGGTTTTTGCCAGCATTTAAAAATTCATCAGATAATGAGATCAAAATGATTTTTACGAGAAATACTACTAGTATGATTATCTACAAAACTATTTCATCACCAAGTTATCGGGCGTTCGGTCTGAGAAAACGAGGGAAGGACGGAGATCGGAGTCGAACCAAGGGTAGGATCCAGAACAAGGCGATGGTGTTCAGAAAGGTGATACAATCGAGAACAGGCGTTGAATTAATCACGAAAATGATTGGCGATTTCCGAGATACGAGAAAGCCGATCCAGGACGAGCCAGGAAGTGTAACGCTATTCCGGCATTATCATTTTCCAGCTAAGATCAAGACAGAGCACAACTAGAGAACCTTAAGTCGACACCAGGTAGAATGAATCCAACAAGTAGTATTTTCGTAAACTGAAGACATTTTTAAATTTATCTGAAATAAGATTTTCGATAACTGGCTGCAGAATTTAATTATCTGAATTTTTGATTATTTTAGATATTTTTGTCGGTCTGGATTTTAGCTTTATTTCATATCTGAATTTGAATGTTGTGGATTTTTGAATTTTGAGTTTATGATAATTAGATTTTTTGTATTTGATGTCACTGACCATATTTTTGGATATTTAGGATTTTTTGGATTTAGGATTAGTTTTTAATACCTGAGATTTTTTGATATGCGAATCCGATTTTTATTCTTTTTTAAGAAATACTCGTATAAATATTGTAGAATAACTTATAGTTTTCATGGAAAGGTTTCTACAACGATTTACATATTTTATAATACTGAAGGGAAACACTATTCAGAAATATTAAGTAAACAGTAAAAATTGTGGAAAGCATTTGGAAACCAGAAGACACAAGAGTTAATATTATTATTATTATTATGAATCTCATTAAATTACATTGTGGAAAAGATTTAAGCGGTCAGTATTAATTTAATATTCATGGTAGAGATCTATGTGAGCAATTTTAACAACCGATGGCTTACGTTAAGTTGTTGACTTCGGTGATATTGTTGAAACACAGTCGAATTTGTTGTGTATTTTGAACCTTATGGATGGTATTCCAGCTTATTGTTGGAAAGGTTTGCATCTGGAAGTGAATGTGGCAATGTGCGAGTTTCACATTGATCCATGATAGCCTAGTAAATGGTAATTATTGATAGTCAGCGAAGCAATGTTGTGGATTGGTGTACAGTACAAGACACAGTGACAGGAATTTATATGTTGGAAGAGATAGTCACTTGTAATGAAATCAGATAGGTTTCTATTTGAGATCAGCTGTTTTAGTATTGCATTGTTTAAAGACGCACAGATCTAAATTACTGATGAATCAGGATTAACAGAGAACGATGAAACAATAATAATTTTTTGTTAAAATGGAACGAAGTTTATCAATTTTAGTACTATTATTGGATTTTAAGGCACTAGAGTTGACATTATCGTGATCTAGGCTTTATTGAACAGATCATTTGTACTTATTTTGAGGAGTTATAACGCTTTAGACTAAGGTTAGTGGCAGGATTTACGAGTTGTGTGAATATTTTCGAATAGAGTATGTGAATTTGTAAATACTTATATAGATATTATTTATAGACCGAATATTTAGTAATTTAATAGAACATGGATGAATCAGGTTTAAGGAGATTTTTATGGAGTTCAACATGGTAAATTATATAATAATAGACCATCGCTAATTTTATTTTCTGAGATAGGTTATTTTAAAACCACCTTCTGTTTTACTCATTCTACTAGGGCACGGCAGGTTGCATAGAGTTTCAATTACGGATTTGATATTTTAGCTACATTAGATATTATTTTATGTAGAAATCGATATTTTATTTTATTGCTTTATCATGAATAAATCAAACAGATAAATGTTTACGTAATTCTAATGTTTTATAAAACATTTCGAGTTAGAATTTGCAGATAATAAGGGATATATTGTGCTATGGTGCTAAGATAGTACTTGCTTGCCCACAAATACTAGCAGATCCCCAAAATGTTTAAAGGATATCTCACTCTCTTTGTGATATGAATTTCCTACTAACCCCGTAGTTTATTCCTACAGAACAAGAATGACTAGCCGTACCACTACTGTTCTATTTGCCAGTAGTCTCTTTGTATTTTTTTTAGCCGGGGACTACAAGTTGCTGCGATCTATCTTCATCTCCGGATTCTGGCAGATATCCCTCTGGATACAGGTACAGTATATTATCGTAGTAATTTCTGCAAGGCTATCCTTTAACTATACATTTTCATTAATATTCAACGATTCGGGATAATTTATAAGTATGCAAGGCTTTCATATTTTCGTTTCATGGATATGATGTGAACTAATGATAAACAATTTCTAAGCATATGCCTAGGAACAATTGTGCATTTCCTCATATTTAAGCTGACGTTGACCCAAATGATGGGTCTAAAACACATTGTTGTGGTTTGAGTCTTCAGTCTTTTGACTGGTTTGATGCAGCTTTCCAGGCCTCCCTATCCTGAGCTAATCGTTTCATATCTACATAGCTACCACACTCTACATCTGAGGCAATCTGTTTAACATATTCTAACCTTGGTCTACCCCTACAGTTCTTGACCTCGACCCTTTCTTACATAAATAAGCTTGCTATTCCTGGGTGTCTTAGTATGTGTCCTAACAACCTATCTGTCCTCTTCATTAGCAGTCACCAGAAACATATCTCCTCTCCCTCTAGTCTTAATACCTCTTCGTTTGTAACCCTATCTACCCACCTGATCTTCATCATTCTCCTGTAACACCGCATTTCAAATGCTTCAATTCTCCTCTTTTCTGCTGCACCAATAGTCCAAGTTTCACTTCCATACAGTGCCATGCTCCATACACAGGCCTTCAAAAATTACTTCCTAATACCTAAATCTATATTCGATGTCAACAGATTTCTTATTTGTAGAAATGCTTTCCTTCCCTGAGCTAACCCACTTTTTATATCCTCTTTGCTTCGTCGATCACTGGATATTTTGCTTCCAAAGTAACAGAAGTCTCCAACTTCCTTAAGTTTTTCACCTGCCAATTTGATGTCCTTAGAGGTTTCTGATTTATTTCGGCTGCATTCCAATAGTTTTGTTTTACATTTGTTAATTTTCATTATGAATTCCTTCCTCAAGACGGAGTCCATGCCATTCAAAAAGACATTCATATCCTCAGGCGTGTCAGCCAAGATGACTATATCATCGGCAAATCTCAGAGTTGAAATTATTTCTTCTTGAATCTTCACTCCCACTTTAAATTTTTCTCAAATTTCCTTCATTGCTTGTTCAATGTAAATATTGAAAAGTATGGGTGATAAGTTGCAGCCTTGCCTTACACCTTTCTGAAAACCACCTTCTCTCTCATGTCCTTCAGCTCTTATGACTGCTGTCTGGTTTCTGTATAGATTGTAGATCACCCTCCTATCCCTGTACTGTATTCCAATCGTTTTCAAAATGCCAAACAATTTAGTCCAATCAACGTGATCAAAAGCTTTATCTAAGCCTACAAATGCCATGAACGTTCTCTTATCTTTCCTTATTCTACCTTCCAAAATCAGCCTGAGACTTAGTACAGCTTCCATTGTTCCTACTTTTCTCCTGAAACCAAACCGGTCTTCACCCAACTCCGTTTCTATCTGGCTTTCCATCCTTTTGTAAATTATTCTAGACAGGATCTTTGAAGCATGAGTAATCAAGCTGATTGTTCGGTAATCTTCACATCTATCAGCTCCCATTTTCTTCGGTATAGGGATGATAACATTATTCTTGTAATCAGAGGGTACCTCACCTGTCTCATAAATCCTACACACCATGTGATATAACCTGATCAGACCTTCATCTCCTATGCAGCGCAGCAACTAAATCGGTATATCATCTATGCCTGGAGCTATATTCCTGCTTAAGTCTTCCAATGCTCTGTCAAATTCTGATCTCAATATTAAATCTCCGTTTGTATCCTCATCAATTTCCTCCTCCCTTTCCACTACATGATTCTCAATCACCTTTCCCTTATACAAACACTCTATGTAAGCTTTCCATCTCTCAACCTTTTCTTCCCTATCTGTTAGAAGCTTTCCATGTGTGTCCTTAATATTACAGCACTTAGTCTTCTTTGCTCCAAAAGTATTCTTAATCCTTCGAAAAGCTGTGTCTACTTTTCATAATTTCAGACAAATTTCTGTACCTGCACATTTCTCTTTCAACCATTCTTCTTTCGCTTCCTTGCACTTCTTGTTAACCTCATTTCTCCGACGTCTGTATTCTGCTTTCCCCTTTTCATCTCCTACATTCTTGTGTTTCCGCCTTTCATCCATCAATTCTAGTATATCCTGAGTGATTCACGGTCTTCTACCTATTCTTTCTTTCCTACCAATGTTTTCTTCTGCGGATTTTGTCATTTCATTCTTCAAAAGTGCCCATTCAGCTGCAATAGAAGTTTGTTTAGGGTTTTATCATTTTAAATGATCTTGTCGACTTCGTCGTTACGCTGGAGTCTGCCATTACGTTACGGTGACGGGACGAAATGTACCCAAATGCACTGAGGTGTGTGACGTCATAGTACTGCTTGGTGCATGTGTTCCCCGACAATATCTACTTCGTTAGTATAAGACAACAATCCCCGAATCTTGGATGTCACGGGTAATCTCAAGAACCACTGGATGGATTTTGATGCGGTTTTCACTATTCTGTAAAGTATATCTCGAGGAAAGATTCTGTAGAAAATAATTTATGTATGATCAAAGGAAGCCAAGCAGTAACGATCTCAGTGAAAAAGTCGAAAACAAACTTGGCGTCCGTGCGCTTCTTAAGCTTACGCTGGGCAAACCGTCAAAAATCTCAATATACTATGAGCGTAAGAATTGGTCAGAATGAAAATTTCTACAAAAAAGTCCGCGAGAGCATATCTCTATCCTAAATACATCGCCCACTATAAGTGTTTTTAGACTGGATGGAAGGGGCACGACCCAGCGCGTTCTGGTGAGCGTGACGGCATCCCGCGCGCTTGACCTTGCTTTGCCATTGGTTTGCACTTGCCTTTCGCGAGTAATTTGAAACAAGATAAGCAAGATAAGTATTATGCAGATAATTTTCTAACATGTCAAGAGCGAAGCGAGAAGCCTCCAGCCGTAGCATTTTCCAGCCTTTGTAGCATTAAAAATGATACAAAGTCTAGTCTTTCAGACTGACTGTCACTTTTTCATTAGTCCTTCCTTTATACTCTCCTTGAATCTATCGTTTACATCCTTCTCTTTCAGCCTGTTTATTGCCCACCTTTTTGGCTCTCGATTTTTCTTCAGTTTCTTCAACTTAAATCTGCATTTCATACCAACCAGATTGTGGTCAGAGCTTATGTCAGCACCGGGATATGTTTTACAATCCAAATCTGGTTTCCAAACCTCTGCTTGACAATAATGAAGTCTATTTGGTAACGCCCTGTATCTCCTGGTCTCATCCTTGTGTATATTCTTCTAATGTGGTTATTGAATAAGGTGTTGGCTATGACCAACTCAGGCTCGGTGCAGAATTCCAACAGCCTGCTTCCTCGATCATTCCGTTCACTTAATCCGAAATCTCCTATTATCTTCCCTTCTCTTCCTTTTCCTACCACAGCTTTCCAATCTCCCATTAGTATTTTCATCACCGTGATATAACTCAGAATTTCATCTATTTCTGCGTAGAAGTTTTCTACATCTTCATCATCAGCTTGACTGGTAGACAGATAGACGTGTACCACTGTGATGCACGTAGGTTTTGTATTGATTTTTGCTACAATAATCCGTTCACTATATTGCTCATAATATTCCACGCGCTGTCCAAGTTTGCTACTGAATATGACACCAACCCCTGCTTGGCCATTGTTTGATTTAGTGCTAATGACCCTATAGTCTCCTGACCAAAAGTCCTGTTCTTCCTGCCAGTGCATTTCACTAATCCCAACCAAATCCAACCTCAACCTATCCATTTCCCTTTCTAAGTTTTCTAACCTTCCACTTCTCAGCAGACTTCTAACGTTCCACGCTCCGATCGGTAGAATGTCAGATTTCCTCTTTACCACTTCTGTGATGATAACCCCGTCTCGAGAAGTCCCCACCCGGAGATCAGATTGGGGAACTAGTTTGCCTCCGGATTGGAATTTTACAAGGGAGGAGGCCATCATCTTACGTAATTATACATAGAGAGGTGCATATCCTCGGGAAGAGCATTACGGCTGTAGTTTTCCGTTGCTTTCAGCCTGGCAGCAGAACGCAGTGTAGCCATTAGTTGGCTTTTATTATCAATATCTTAACTGTATATAAGGCAAGTAAAGAATTGATTTATTCTGAAAGGCTGCTACTCCCTTTCAGAATACGTAATAGAGCAATTCTACTAACAAAAATACTAACCTTCTACTAACAATTAAATACCAAAATTCTACTAACGAAAAATACTAAGTTCCACTAACAACAAAATACTACCACTAAAACAGTCTGTCACCAGGCACACTCACATGCACCCTTCCACTTCACAGTCTAATGAAACTATCAACTATATCTAATAAACAATGCAACTTCTACCAGACACACTCACATGCACCCTTCCACTTCACAGTCTAATGAAACTATCAACTATATCTAATAAACAATGCAACTTCTACCAGACACACTCACATACCACAGTCTAATGGAACAATGAACTAATAAACAAACTAAGTACATACTTACAACTAAAACCAACCACACACTCACTTTCTAGAAGAGGAAACTCTAAACAGATATCAGAGTAAGGGAAACAAAAGACAGGGGGAAAGGAAATGCCCTCAACCCTCAAAGATCGAGAATTAAGGGAAGAAAGGAGAGCCATGAAAGGCAGAAAGGAAAGGTAAAGAAGAGAGGGACCGCCCCAAAGGCAATGGAAAAGGAGAAAGACCGGACTCAGCTCACCCGTTATTTGTTCGGTTAAACGGAAATACTGTATTTAAAGCAATAAGTAATAGGCTACATAAATCATTAAATAAACACGTTACACCACTATTTCCAAAGGACCAACGCTGGAAGTTTTAAAAATGTTAATCATTGGTCATTGACATGCTGTATATCCAATAGACCGTTAGACCAGAAAACTCAATAAGTGTCAGACTGTTTTTCCTAGCTAAAAAAAAGTGAGTCTTACAGTCTGAAAAATACAGTATGTAATTCGAGGATCCCTATTGATATAAATACTAAACAGTCGAAAACACTCCAATATACACAATACACACTAACACTGACCAATACTGTCCACTCCCCGCCGCAGCTCGCTGGTATATATGGAATCAGTCCCTGGCCTAGAAATTTCTAAATGTCACAATCTCTTGCGGCATTGGGTTTGTTCTAGTCGGTTCTAAGTCCAGATTTTCGCGTATTCTCTAGCCTTCCCGGGATGACTCACAGGTGCCCCGCTATTATGTCTGCCTGTGGGAGGGGCCGAGAGGGTGTGGGAACTTTCTCTTTCCTGCTGATGGTTCTGTCCAAGGCCAACGAGATAGCTGCCTGGGTCTGTCACACTGCCCCACCCCTAAAAGCCTCCTGCCGCCCGCGGCGGCACGTAACAGTATGAATGGAAATAAGCAAAATAAATATTTCTTAATGTTTGCATGCTTATTCAAGTTTTCAAAATACGTAACGCAAAGCACATCGAGTTCAGTTTAGTATTCAGATATCGTATATGTTGTTTAGGTTGAAAATACTTACAAAATGCAATGCCAGCTCCTACATTGAAAGACTTACTAAAAAGAAATTTAGATCGAAAAGGCTTACAAAATGCAACTAAGATTGAAATTACCTACAAAATGTACTGTAGATTCAAAAAATTCGCTCAAGGTAATTTAGATACACGGGGAGCCAATTAACAAATACAGTACGGTAATCTTAAAGAGAAAAGGAAATAGAATGAAAAGAAAACAACAGGTCTCGCCCCCGGAGAACGGGGGTATCAGGAAAGATGAAACAAGGGCCAATTAAGGCGGGAAAGTGAAAGACTTCCTAAGCCTCGGATACCCTAGTAGCGTCGGGGTCGAAAAAGAATAAGAGTTGACCAAGGGAGGTCGACAGGAAAGAAGACGGAGAGGACCTCGACACAAGTAAATGGAAGCAATGCCGGACTGTGAATTATTATCAATTATTTTCTCTTTCGATGGAAAACGTTCACAGGAAGTGGACATGTCTAAATGTAATAAAACTCAGGAACAATTGGCGTTGAAGTTCGAATGTGGTATAATTATAATGATTGGGGTGCCTGAATATTTTGTAACTTTGTGGGAGAATGCACATCACCACTAGTACTTTGTTTGATCGTCGAAACAGAGTTAAATTGAAGGTGGTTTATCCGAGGAAGTTTGGTGATGCTTCGACATATTTGGGCAATACTATGATTCTTATGGCAGTGTTGGGTTGTTTGTTTCATATGGCAAGCGTGAAATTCGTGTGCTTTTGTGAGGATGAATCTCTTTTAACAGGTGGTGACATTGATCAAGATTTAATTGCGGAATCTGCGAGTTTGTTTAATTTGGAGTCAAATTACTTTGGGTACTATCAATATAACTACTTTTATTCAACAATTTTAATTAATGTAGATGGAAAAATTTTCTTCGTGCTTGATCCTGTTAAATATATCACCAAATTGGGTAGATCGGATTTGGTCAATTGGGAGCACACAGGCGAATATCGTATATTGGACCTTAACCTCCTCTTGATGCAAAATTTAATGGAAAATTATCGGAGGCCATAAATGAGAGGTATCAAAGGAATAGAGCTGATTATAGCCCCATGATTTCGGCATTGAAGAGGGTATTATGATCAAGGGATTTTTTTCGTCTTTGTATTATCTTAATGAAGGTGATAAGGGGAGTCCGCTGTCCTTGGGGTAAATGTGAGACTTGTCTCATACAAAACACATTATAATACATAAAAAGTGAAAGTATTTATAGGCGTCATACTGCAAGTTTAGCTTTGAGTAACTGACTTGCCAAAATAAGAACTTTTTAAATACACTCGAGCCCCATTGCGCTTGATCGTCCTATTAAACGCACTCTGTAACACAGCATCTACACACACGATATCTCAGAAACTATAAAATTGTTATCGTCGGTGAAGTTTGCTCTGCAAGTCCATCATCGTAAGTTCTTCAAATTGCATTTCCTATTGAATTTCGTACTGGGTGTACCACAGGAATGTTGCATTAGACCATAATGGATAAACATGTGAGTTTTATTATTGAGGATAAGTGCGCACAATGTGAGTTTTCGAGCGCCATTTTCGTCTTAAGATTGCTCCGCATGTACCACATGGTTATGGATTAAGACCACTATGGATTATCATGTGTCTTTTCAAACTACATTTTTCAGTAAAGGTTCTTCCGCACAAGTCACATGAATATGGCTTTAGACCACTATGGACTAACATATGTCTCTTCAAGTTGCCTTCTTGATTAAACTTTGCACCGCATGTAAAACATGAATATGGCTTTACACCACTATGTACTAACATGTGTGTGTTCAAATTGCGTTTATCGTTAAGTTTCCTCCGCATGTACCACATGAATACGGCTTACGATTACTATGGATTAACATGTGTCTTTTCAAACTGCTTTTTACAGTGTAGTTGGCTCCGCATGTACCACATGAATGCGGCTTTAGACCACTATGGATTAAAATGTGTCTCTTTAAACTGCATTTTTCAGTGAAGGCGGCTCCGCATGTACTACATGAATGCGGCTTTAGACCGCTATGGATTAAAATGTGTTTTTTCAAACTGCCGTTTTCCCTGAAGGTGGCTCCGCATGTACCACATGAATATGGCTTTATACCAGTATGGACTACCATATGTCTCTTCAATTTGCCTTGTTGTTTAAAGTTTGCTCCACATGTACCACATGAATATGGCATTACACCTTTATGTATTAACATATGCGTATCCAAACTTCTTTTTTTAGTAAACTCTGCTCCGCATGTAGCACAGGAATGTGGCCTTAGAACACAATTGGACATCGTGTGTTTTTTTAATTCACATTTTCTTTCAAGGTGTACTCCGCAAGTTTTGCTTATGTTTGGCATAATTCCGCTTTTAATTGACATTTGAATCTTTTTGTAACCATTTTGACTGACGCTCACTTCGTATTTATCTGTTGTTAGGGAGTTTCCTGTTCTGTGGAGAATTTCTAATGTTAGTACTAAGTTAATTACCACTGTCATAATATCAAAATTAACATTGCATTTACTATTCCGGATATATTAGTTATTGATAATTTAAGGGGTGGAACTACGTGGTCATCTACCTCTCTTAACAAGGATTGATGTACAAAAATTTAGAATGAAATTAAGATTTGAGAGGTTACTATGAAAATATCGAAAAATATTAAATCAAAAAAGAAAAAAACATAATTATTAGCTGAGACATGGGGAGAAGCCAAGGAACTGATCCTCGAACTCTAGAGGCCAGCGTTAAAAATGGGACTCAAAATCTCAGTTGAAAAGACCAAAATAATGTCGAATCTAAAAAAATACCATACAGCTTCAAGTGGGCAAACAGTACTTAGACATCATCAAAGAATTTAAATATCTTGAGGAATGGATCGGCTGGAATGCGCTAGAGAAAAAGGCAATGGAATCTAGGCGAAGTAAAGTTGAATTGGCCTTCCAATTTACGAAGAAGTCTCTCTCCTGGAATACCAAGATAAAACATTATAACACGGTAAATAAACCAGATGCCTTATATGCAGCCGAAACATTGTCTCTTGAATGGCTGGAGGTCAAGGAAAGAAATATAATACGCAAAATCTTGGGCCCCAAAGTTCATAACAAAATAATCCATGTCAGGAAAGAAACTCATACCAAAAGACTGAAAGAATCTCGGACACAATAAGAAAACGGAGAATTGATTCTTAAGGGCACATCCTCCGAATGAATCCAAATAGACTAACCCAAAAGATTTTCGACCACGTTTGTAATAAAGTAACAAAACCTCTTTGGTTTAAAGAAACCGAGAAAGACCTCGTGGAACTCCAAATTACAGACACCATGCGCATGGACAAAACCGTCACCAAGGATAAGGAACAACGGTTCCCAGTGAAACTCAAATAAAAGCGTACGATCTACATCTCTGCTGAAGAGAGGGAAGCAAGATCTCAAAGGAGGAGGCAATACTGGCTCAAAAGGAAAGCTCAAAACAATAAGAAGTGATTGATTTCAAGTACCCCAAAGTTGGGTGAACCAAGTAAAGATGAATAAACAAAAATTACGGAAAATCAGAAATTCAAACAAGAACAAGTCTTCGAATAAATGTACACTGAAAAATTTTGATTGACAGCTGCAAACCAAGATTTCTTTGTAAGTCAGCAGGATCCACACACTTGGTCAAAATGTGGAAACATGTAGCAGGGTGAATACGGCTCCACGGGTACAAAGTAGGGATCTTCTCTTCTCATTGGGTACAGTCCGAGTGGGTGGATCTTCCCTTCTCATTCGCTGCTCTAGGGGGTATTACGGAAAACATGTAGCAATTGACAGCAACGAACCCAAAGAATTGGTACACACAAGAAAGTGAATTCGTGCACCCTCTAGTGCAAACTGCAGAGCTTCATAAATGGCAACGAGCTCCACAGTAAACACACCCCAGGCCTCTGGCAACGAGAATTCGCAACATCAATAACGTAAGCACAACCCACCTTCTCGTCCAACTTCGAACCATCCGTGTAGAGAATGCCAGCATCTGGAAATTGGTGAACTATACTGTAGAACTGCCTCCGGAACACCGAGGCATCTGTGTCCTCCTTAGGACCTCGGTGTATATCTAACCGAATTTCCAGACGCGGGACCTGCCACGGAGGCACCTCGCAAGGTGTCCTGATCACAAAGGATCTAACAACCACTCTTAATTCATTACAGGAGCTATCGAGTCTAATACCATCCGATCGGGTGCCGCGAGGCTGGTTGGCGTACCACAGGTGGTATTGGGTACTAAAGAGAGCTCGGTAGCTCGGATGGTGCGGCACCAGTTGGTCAGTGGTGGACCTCTGAGAGCGAAATCCACACTAGCACTCAGACAGGAGGCCTCTCTCTTCTGCAAGACGTGCCAGTTGACGGTTAACCATGTTCTCCAGCAGCTTACGGAGGCCATTTTTCAGAAAATGGACTTATAGCTCCTGACAAGCTAGGGATCTTTCCACCTTTGGAAATCGGCATCAAGGTCCCCTCCCGCCATTGAGATCCACATACTTTGAAAGAGGATCAAAAGTTGCCATATACAGGCACTGCAAAATTGTTTCCACATTTCATTATGGATGTTATCCGTACCAGGCGATGTATCCCTCCCATTCAGAGAATGATACAATATAGAACTCCTTAACAGCAGTGGCAAATGGCAAGGGGTGAGCCTATGCCTCCCGCTTCAGAGTCACTGATGTAGGATCATAATTCCCAGAGCCGGATACATCAGAAAATTGCGATCCAATACTGTTGGCAATGGCGAAATGGTCCGTGTTAATGACTCTGTTGATGGCGACTTCGGGTAACGTCAAAGATGTCGGGAGTATGGAGATCCGAAGGCGCTTAGTCCACACTTGTATGTCATGGACGACACATACTTTTCCAACGTCGTTTTCAAACTCTACAGAATCATATATCGGGCTCTAGGACGCATCCATTTGATGGTGATAAGGTTGGCCATGCTGTCTTGCCTCCAATAGTATTTGACAAAACGTCGGCGATCTTTAATGGCTGACGCGATCTCGGCTGTCCACCAAGGGACAAGCTTCCAGCGGGAGTTGCTGGAGACAAAAAACAATTCGTTATGTGAATTGTATGATGATCAACACGCTATATCGCCGGCGAAAACCGCACGTGCAGTGAATTTTGGCCAATCAGCCCGACGGAGAAGTCATCGACTTGGTAACTCAATGGTCACTATTAAAGAGGTTGTCGAGCACACCCCACTGTAGCTAGGGAAGCAGCATACAAGGTGATGTCGACACTCAAAAAAGGGCCGTATGGAATAGAGAAGTGCGTAGGTTCCATATGTTCAACAAACACAGGTCAAGCCACCTGATCAGTCTCACAAAATCTCTCCCTCCACGGTTGTGGGCTTTAAAGTCGCCCAAAAGGAGAAAAGGAGAGGGAAGCTGATAGACTAGAACCACCAGCTGGTTGTAATGCAATTGAGAATCCGGTGGGATGTACACGTTGCATACCGTTTCCATTACTGGCAACGAAGTATGAGCTGCAACTGCTTCTACTAATTACGCAGCGGCACTTCTTCACTAAAGGCACTAGAGTGGACGAGAGTTCAGACGCCAACAGCGGCTACAGTTCCGCCCACCCGGTCTTCATATAACAGTTTGAAGTTATGCATCGTTATCTCACGTCCAGGATGAAACCTGGATACCTGGAGACAATGGTTGCCGAAAACAAAGATATTAGTTGATATAACTCAGTGATATGTCGAGAATAGCTGCTACCGTTCCATTGTAATAGTGCCATAGTGTGAACATAAGTGAATGTGATATTCTACTTACGCTTGACCATCTGTTACCCATCCCTATCTCTAGTTGGAAATGATGGGGGAGGGAGCAGACCTCGATCTCTACACCCAAAGACGAAGATGAAGTGGGGAACTCTCCCTAGTGCACACCTTCTCCCTCTTCTCCACTATCTATATCATTCCACGTGAGCTGGATGAAGTTCTTTTCCCCCAATAACTGGGGAAGACTTCTTCGCTGACCGTTACGGAGAAGAAGGGGACATCTTCTCCGATTTCAGTGGTTTAGCAGGTATAACAGGCACCTTTTTTCCGGGGCCTCAGAAGGTTCTGAAACCTTCTTTGAGCTGACAATCTTCGCTGGTACAGGGAGCGGGGACTTCGGATCTGTTGAAAACACGGACGTCGAGAGAACCAGTCTCGGAACTAGAGCGGCAGAGGTGATAGTTGGCGTCATTGTAGTAGCAAACGATACCCAAAATTCGGGGGCATTCATATCAAGGTACCTCTTGATATGAAAGCCTATCAAAAGTCCTTATTTCTTGAATCATATCCTCTTTACAGAACTCAGGGCACTGCTTCGATCGTGGAGAGTGGCTTCCTTGGCGGTTAGGACAAATCGGGAGAGGTGTTCACCTCTCACCCTCGTGTGTCCCTTGCCACACTCTCTACACATGGCCTTGGAAGTGCACCTGGCAGAAACATGCCCGAATTTATCGCATTTATTGCATAAGTGTAGGGATGTACGGTCAAACATCGCAGTGGTACGATTTGACATTCACCTGCTTATGCACAACATCACCGTCAAAATGGAGAATAAAAGCTCCATTATCGACGGAGTCCTCTACAATCTTTCGGGTAATGCGCCTAATATTGGTGACACCTCTCTTCCCCAGATCCCGCAACAATTTCGCATCACTATTATGAGGTCATGATAGAAAATAACTCCACGGATTTCATTCAGCGTTTCGTGTTTTGAAACCTTAACGGGAATTTCGCCAAATTACGTGTATTCCTGGGAAGCTTCGGTTTGCCTCCGGTCAACAGTGGGCAGCAAGAGCTGCCCGTTCTGAAGCTAAGGTATCCCGTTAAGGTCTACAAATTACAGTTTTTATTTTTCCTTTTGTAACGTTCCTACGATACAGCATCACAGCATCTTACGCGGATACTAAAGTGACATATAGGTTTGAGTCATAGGTTGGGAGGAATAACACTGGAGTAAATATCTTCAGACTTAATTGACAGAGTAGTTTCAAAAAAAAAATCCAGAACAATCTTAAAAACCTAGGTAAAAGTATTACAGCCTCTAAGGAATGTGAGTAGCTCTTGAATCAAAACAGTTCAAGTATACATGTGTAATAGCAGTGCCGAAGCAGTTAAAATGTGTAATAGTACTGACTAGGAGGTTTAAATATGTAATAGAATTGGCTAGGCAATTAAATGTACAATAGTATTGACTAGGAAGCTTAAATCAAAACAGTTCAAGTTTACATGTGTAATAGTATTGACTAGGCAGTTAACTGTGTAATAGTACTGACTAGGAGGTTTAAATGTGTAATAGTACTGACTAAGAGGTTTAAATGTGTAATAGTATTGACTAAGGGGTTTAAATGTGTAATAGTATTGACTAGGTGGTTTAAATGTGTAATAGTATTGAGTAGGAGGTCTGAATGTGTAATAGAATTGACTAGGAGGTTTAAATGTGTAATAGTATTGACTAGGAGGTTCGAATGTGTAATAGTATTGACTAGGGGGTTTAAATGTGAAATAGTATTGACTAGGCGGTTTAAATGTGTAATAATATAGACTAAGAGGTTTAAATATATAATAGTATTGACTAGGCGGTTTAAATGTGTAATAGTATTGACTAGGAGGTTTAAATATGTAATAGTATTGACTAGGCGGTTTAAATGTGTAATAATATAGACTAAGAGGTTTAAATATATAATAGTATTGACTATGCGGTTTAAATGTGCAATAGTAGAGACTAGGAGGTTTAAATATGTAATAGTATTGACTAGGAGGTTTAAATGTGTAATAGTATTGACTAGGATATTTAAATGTGTAATAGCATTGACTAGGGGCTTCGAATGTGTAATAGTATTGACTAGGGTCTTTGAATGTGTAATAGTATTGACTAGGAGCTTTGAATGTGTAATAGTATTGACTAGGAGCTTTGAATGTGTAATAGTATTGACTAGGAGGTTTAAATGTGTAATAGCATTGACTATGAGGTTTAAATGTGTAATAGTATTGACTACGAGGTTTAAATGTGCAATAGCATTGATTAGGAGGTTTAAATTTGTAATAGTATTGACTACGAGGTTTAAATGTGCAATACTATTGACTAGGATATTTAAATGTGTAATAGCATTGACTAGGGGGTTTAAATGTGTAATAGTACTGACTACGAGGATTAAATGTGTAATAGTATTGACTAGGAGGTTTAAATTTGTAATAGTATTGACTAGGAGGTTTAAATTTGTAATAGTATTGACTAGGAGGTTTAAATGTGTAATAGTATTGACTACGAGGTTTAAATGTGTAATAGTATTGACTAGGAGGTTAAAATTTGTAATAGTATTGACTACGAGGTTTAAATGTGTAATAGTATTGACTACGAGGTTTAAATGTGTAATAGTACTGACTACGAGGTTTAAATGTGTAATAGTATTGACTAGGAGGTTTAAATTTGCAATAGTATTGACTAGGAGGTTTAAATGTGTAATAGTACTGACTACGAGGTTTAAATGTGTAATAGTATTGACTAGGAGGTTTAAATTTGTAATAGTATTGACTACGAGGTTTAAATGTGTAATAGTACTGACTACGAGGTTTAAATGTGTAATAGTATTGACTAGGAGGTTTAAATTTGTAATAGTATTGACTACGAGGTTTAAATGTGTAATAGTATTGACTACGAGGTTTAAATGTGTAATAGTACTGACTACGAGGTTTAAATGTGTAATAGTATTGACTAGGAGGTTTAAATTTGTAATAGTATTGACTACGAGGTTTAAATGTGTAGTAGTATTGACTACGAGGTTTAAATGTGTAATAGTACTGACTACGAGGTTTAAATGTGTAATAGTATTGACAAGGAGGTTTAAATTTGCAATAGTATAGACTAGGAGGTTTAAATGTGTAATAGTATTGACTACGAGGTTTAAATGTGTAATAGTATTGACTACGAGGTTTAAATGTGTAATAGTACTGACTACGAGGTTTAAATGTGTAATAGTATTGACTAGGAGGTTTAAATTTGTAATAGTATTGACTACGAGGTTTAAATATGTAATAGTATTGACTAGGATATTTAAATGTGTAATAGTATTGACTAGGGGGTTTAAATGTGTAATAGTTCTGACTAGGAGATTTACATGTGCAATAGTATTGACTACGAGGTTTAATTGTGTAATAGTATTGACTTCTTCTTCTCCTTCTTTTTCTTCTTCTTATCAAATGTGCCTTCAAGCGTCGGGGTAGCCTCGTTCTGTCCATCTCTGCCATTCCGATCTATTTTCACACAATCTCTTCATTTCCAGCATTGTTTTCCCTCGCTTCTGTCCGATTTTCTCAATTCTGTCATCCCAAGTGGTACGGGGTCTTCCTCTTCCTACTGTCCCTTCCACTCGCATAACAAAAACCTGCTTCACTTTTCTCTCTTGTTCCATCCTCCTGACATGTCCATACCACTTCAACTGACGTTCCTCAATCCCATACTTATCGCCTTCTTTTGTCCTGCTTCTTCTCTGATGCTCTCATTCCGTATCCTATCCATTCTAGTCCTCCCCACTGCTCGCCTTGTATACTTCATTTCAGTGGCAGTGATCTTACTGAGATGCTTGTCTTGCAGTGCTAAACTCTCTGTGCCATATAGGGTGATCGGGGCCATAACCGTATTGTAAATCTGCATTTTGGTTTTGATGCTTATCTCATTCTTCCCTACTATTGTATTATTCATCTGATAGTAAGCTGAGGTGGCTTTTTTAATTCTATTGAGTACCTCTTCCTCTATTTTCCCATCACTACTTAATATGGTGCCAAGATATTCAAAAGTTTCTACTTTTTCGAGAGGTCTTCCTCAACAAATTATGTCAAGTTGTTGTTCCTGTCTGTCCAGTTTTGAGACCCACATTACTTTGCTTTTATCTGTATTCACTACCATTCCTTTCCTTTCCAATTCTTCATACCATTCCACCACTGCCTGCTGAAGTCTTTCTGGTGTATCAGCAATCACTATTATATCATCTGCATAGAGGAGTGCTTGCAAGTATACAGGTCTTCGTCTCCACATACCAAGCTTGGTCCTATGGTCCTGGAATTCTCCAGACATTTAGCCATCTATACGAACTATTCCCACAGGTTGCTGGTATACACTCATCACAGCATTTAACAGTCTCATTGGTACCTTCTTCGCTTCCAGTGCCTCCCATATGCTCTGCCTCGGCACAGAGTCAAAAGATGCCTTCAGGTCTAGAAACGCAAGGTACAGCTCACGGTTTTTGGCAATGCTCTTCCCTATTACTGTTCTAATTGTGTAGATGTGATCTTGTGTCTGACGTCCTGGCCTAAAAGCTGCCTGCTCCTCTTCAATATCATTTTCCACCACCTTCCTAAGTCTCCTTTCAGGCACCCGAGTGTAGATTTTGTACGCTACAGATGATAGACAGATAGCCCTGTAATTATTACAGTCGTAGCTGTTCCCTTTCTTGTGCAACGGGATAATTAGATTCTTCTTCCATTTCTCTGGTATTCTGTTCTCTTCCCACATTCTCCTAAACAGCTTAGTAAGTTGCATCACTATCTCAACACCTCCATATTTAATTAACTCTGGAGCAATTCCATCAGGACCTGCTGCTTTCCCAGTCTTAATTTGTTTAATTGCCATTATGACCTCCATTTCTTCTATATCTCCTTCTATTTCTGGATTTTGCACATCTTCATGTGGTCCATAAACAATCCCATCCTCTTGCTCTACCGCATTATTCTGGAACTTCTCCTCTCTTGAAGCACTTCTGCCTTCTCTGATATTAGGTTATTCCCATTCTTGATTGTCCTAGTATACGTTCCATACTTCCCTCTTCTGGACTTTATGGTTTTCCAAAAGCTTCTTGTATTCTTCTCTCTAGCTTTGCTTTCAACCATATTCCCAAACTCTTCCCTAGATTTTCTCTTAGCTTCCTTCACTACTCTTCACTATTCTTGCCTGTTTTCTTCCGTAGGATATCCTATGTATCTTTTCCATGCTTCTTTCTTGCTCTTTACCTTTTCCTTCACTTCTTCATTCCACCAACTTGTTCTTTTCTTTCTGGTATCTACCACTGCCTTTCCACACACTTATTCTGCTGACTTTGGCAACTCTGATTTTATGTCATTCCACATGCCATTGATTTGTTCACTTCCATTAGTTCTTATTTGCATCTTCTCCTTCACTAATTCTGCATACTGGGACCTTTTCTCACCTTTTTGGAGTTCCTTCAATCGGATCACCTCAAACCTTTTGGTTCTTGGTTGGATTGGCCTCTTGAATCTGGTGTCCATTACCAGTAATCTGTGATCTGTAGCAAGTTCTGCTCCTCGTATGACCTTCACATCGATGATGTTATTCCGTATGCCATGAGGGTACATAAAGTAGTCTATAACACTCCTATCATTTCTACCTTCAGCCTCAAAAGTTATCTTGTGTACTTCTTTATGGGGGAAAAATGAGTTTCCCAATAACAGTTGATTTTCAATGCAGAATTCTATAAGTCGCCTGCAATTTTCATTCAGCGTCCTCTCTCCACCACGATCGCCCATGCTTCCATGTGCTATTCTTTTGTCCTGGCCTGTTCTTGCATTTAGATCCCCGCCTATCAATACATGGCGTCCATTCGCAACCTCTTTGTCCACGGTCCTTTGGAGATGAACATAAAACTCCTCTTTATCGAGTAAGTTGGTGTCTTCTTTTGGGGCGTTTACTTGTATGAAGGACATTTTCATATCATCTCTATGACAAGGTTAATAACCATTATTCTCGAGTTTATTGGTTGCCATCCACTCACTTTGGTTTGAGTCTGCTCACTGGTGACTATGCCCACACCTTCCTTTGCCCTACTGTCCATCCCAATCACAGAATATCTCAAAACATACCCTTCTTGTAATCTCTTCATTCCACTTCTTTTCTTCTTCACCTCACTAAGTCCCAATACTTCCAGTTTAAGACTTTTCATTTCCTGTATTAACTCTACATCTTTTCCAGCGATTGTCTTGATATTCCATGTAACAAATCTCATATTCCGTTTCCATTGCGGTCGTTGTCGTCGAGTAGATCCGTCCAATCCGAGGCTACTGTTGTTTCTTTGAATAATTGCTATCCCCACATGGGTGATTAGCCCAATGTGGAGCGGATTGTTGTGTTGCCTTCCCAGCCTCCTTATTTATGCCCACAGGAGACAGGGTGGGCCAGTTATACCCCCAGCCCCGGGTACCCATTTTCGTCGCCTCTTACGACACGCATGGGCTACGGTGGGACAATTCTAAACCCCGGTCACCACACGGGGTAATAGTATTGACTAGGAGGTTTAAATGTGTAATATTATTGACCAGGAGGTTTAAATGTGCAATAGTATTGACTAGGAGGCTTAAATGTGAAATAGTATTGACTAGGAGGTTTAAATGTGTAATAGTATTGACTAGGAGGTTTAAATGTGAAATAGTATTGACTAGGAGGTTTAAATGTGTAATAGTATTGACTAGGAGGTATAATGTGTAATAGTATTGACCAGGATGCTTAAATGTGTAATAATATTGACTAGGAGGTTTAAATGTGAAATAGTATTGACTAGGAGGTTTAAATGTGTAATAGTATTGACTAGGAGGTATAATGTGTAATAGTATTGACTAGGAGGTATAATGTGTAATAGTATTGACTAGGAGGTTTAAATGTGAAATAGTATTGACTAGGAGGTTTAAATGTGTAATAGTATTGACTAGGAGGTATAATGTGCAATAGTATTGACTAGGAGGTATAATGTGTAATAGTATTGACTAGGAGGTAGAAAGTGTAATAGTATTGACAAGGAGGTTTAAATGTGAAATAGTATTGACTAGGAGGTTTAAATGTGTAATAGTATTGACTAGGAGGTATAATGTGTAATAGTATTGACCAGGATGCTTAAATGTGTAATAGTATTGACCAGGAGGTTTAAATGTGTAATAGTATTGACTAGGAGGTATAATGTGCAATAGTATTCACCAGGATGCTTAAATGTGTAATAGTATTGACTAGGAGGTTTAAATGTGTAATAGTATTGACTAGGAGGATTAAATGAGTAATAGTATTGACCAGGCAGTTTAAATGTGTAATAGTATTGACTAGGAGGTATAATGTGCAATAGTATTGACCAGGATGCTTAAATGTGTAATAGTAATGACTAGGAGGTTTAAATGTGTAAAAGTATTGACTAAGAGGTTTAAATGTGTAAGAGTATTGACTGGGAGGTTTACATGTGTAATAGCATTGACTAGGAGGTTTAAATGTGTAATAGCATTGACTATGAGGTTTAAATGTGTAATAGTATTGACTAGGAGGTTTAAATGTGTAATAGTATTGAATAGGAGGTTTAAATGTGTAATAGTATTGACTAGGAGGTTTAAATGTGTAATAGTATTGACTAGGAGGTTTAAATGTGTAATAGCATTGACTAGGAGGTTTAAATGTGTAATAGCATTGACTATGAGGTTTGAATGTGTAATAGTATTGACTAGGAGGTTTAAATGTGTAATAGTATTGACTAGGAGGTTTAACTGTGTAATAGTATTGACTGGGAGGTTTAAATGTGTAATAGCATTGACTAGGAGGTTTAAATGTGTAATAGCATTGACTATGAGGTTTAAATGTGTAATAGTATTGACTAGGAGGTTTAAATGTGTAATAGTATTGAATAGGAGGTTTAAATGTGTAATAGTATTGACTAGGAGGTTTCTATGTGTAATAGTATTGACTAGGAGGTTTAAATGTGTAATAGTATTGACTAGGTGGTTTAAATGTGTAATAGTATTGACTAGGAGGTTTAAATGTGTAATAGTATTGACTAGGAGGTATAATGTGCAATAGCATTGACTAGGAGGTTTAAATGTGTAATAGTATTGACTAGGAGGTTTAAATGTGTAATAATATTGACTAGGAGGTTTAAATGTGTAATAGTATTGACTGGGAGGTTTAAATGTGTAATAGTATTGACTGGGAGGTTTAAATGTGTAATAATATTGACTAGGAGGTTTAAATGTGTAATAGTATTGACTGGGAGGTTTAAATGTGTAATAGTATTGACTAGGTGGTTTAAATGTGTAATAATATTGACTAGGAGTTTTAAATGTGTAATAGCATTGACTAGGAGGTTTAAATGAGTAATAGTATTGACTAGGAGATTTAAATGTGTAATAATATTGACTAGGAGGTTTAAATGTGTAATAGCATTGACTAGGAGATTTAAATGAGTAATAGTATTGACTAGGAGATTTAAATGTGTAATAGTATAGACTAGGAGGTTTTAATGTGTAATAGTATAGACTAGGAGGTTTAAATGTGTAATAGTATTGACTAGGAGGTTTAAATGAGTAATAGTATTGACCAGGAGGTTTAAATGTGTAATAGTATTGACTAGGAGGTTTAAATGTGTAATAGTATTGACTAGGAGGTTTACATGAGTAATAGTATTGACCAGGAGGTTTAAATGTGTAATAGTATTGACCAGGAGGTTTAAATGAGTAATAGTATAGACGAGGAGGTTTAAATGTGTAATAGTATAGACTAGGAGGTTTAAATGTGTAATAGTATTGACCAGGAGGTTTAAATGAGTAATAGTATAGACGAGGAGGTTTAAATGTGTAATAGTATAGACTAGGAGGTTTAAATGTGTAATAGTATTGACTAGGAGGTTTAAATGAGTAATAGTATTGACCAGGAGGTTTAAATGTGTAATAGTATTGACTAGGAGGTTTAAATGTGTAATAGTATTGACTAGGAGGTTTAAATGAGTAATAGTATTGACCAGGAGGTTTAAATGTGTAATAGTATTGACCAGGAGGTTTAAATGAGTAATAGTATAGACGAGGAGGTTTAAATGTGTAATAGTATAGACTAGGAGGTTTAAATGAGTAATAGTATTGACCAGGAGGTTTAAATGTGTAATAGTATAGACGAGGAGGTTTAAATAAATATTTAAGTCAATACTGGACCTCAATCTGTAAACCAATAATGTTATTAGAATATCTAGAGCCAAACCAAAGAGACTATTACATCACTGACTCAACTCTTCAACTAGTAGGGAAGAGACATGTCTCCAAAGATCAGGTGTCAATATAGAACGGAAATAAAATAATATCAAGTCACTATCGGAAGATTTAAGTACCTGTACACTACAAATAACAGGTCCAGACGACCACGAGCCTGTAAGATGGATTGCTATGGTCAACGATACAATGCAAAACTCGCTTCGAGTCACCATATTAGATAGAGAAGCATGGCGACATGCTGGGTCATGATAACCACGACGCCTCTTGCTTGAAACACAGCGAATAACAAGAAGGTAGAACGGAGGATGGCTTAAATGTTACTCCGAAAGTCCATTAAAATATTCAATGTCATCGCCAGACAAAAACAAGGAGAATAAATGGCAAACGTAATCATGTCTATTGTAAATACCATTGTTTCAATATACTGTATGAATCAGATAAAAGGAAGTTTAGAGTAGGAAGTTAAGTGCCATAGATCAACATCATTATACCCATCCCTCAATCCTGAGTATCGTAATCTACGAGGAGGCTATTGCTTATTCTTCTCCATCTCTCCTGGTCTTCGGACAAACATGCAGCACCAAGAAAGTTCCACCTAGTCGCATTTCTTATTAATGTTGGATCATCGAGTTGGCCCTCGTCCACTGTCTCTCTTTCCCACGACATTTCCAAAGACAAGCAGTTTCTCTAAACTGTCCTTCCCACGACGCACTGTGTATCCAAAGAACCTGGTAAGTCATTGTTCACATATGGTTGATGCCATACATCTCAAGAGAGCTTTTTAATATTGGACTCATTGGTGCGAAATTACATCCAAGGTATATGCAACATCCTTCACCAGCACTGGATTTCAAAGGAATCCTTTACCGATGGGATTAACATTTTTATATGTCGTCGCTATAGGTTTAAATTAAATTTGTTTGTTAGCAGTCTAAGTTTACGGAAAAAATCACGCGATACATTATGAATGGCTATTAGCGTCGATTCTGCACATACTTTAGTTAGGTATGTATGCGTATCTAGGCATTTAAGCTGAATTTCACGGCACATATCGAAATCATATGAGCGAGATCTTTTTATCTGTTTCCGCTGTTGTATTGGCTGTCATGTGTGAACACTGATCCAAGATTTCCGCTAATCAATGGTGTGGAAGAAAGGTTATTCTCAATTGCTGGCATATTGTAAATTCAAAGACCAGACCACCAACTCAATAAACCAGTCCGTTGCTGATCTTTCAAAACACTACGCGGTTTGAGTTGACGCTTAAATGGTTAAACCTCTATGGCTCGAGCTGTGTTTCTTGATCATTGCCATTCGATTTGGATTTGGAGCGCCATGCCTTGACAGATAAATTGCTGCAAGTCAATGAACATAACAGAAACTTCGTTGAGCTGGCAGTTTGATTGGCCAACCACTTGGCTGACTTCTTGCAGAACACGCTAGTCAAACATGTGGCAAGTGACTTGGGCTTGTAAAAGATACGGACTACTATATATAGGGCTTTTAAAGAAACAAAAATATACGTCTTGAAAATAGGAAAGTTTTAGGTTTCTACCTTCAACAAATTTACAGTCTACGAGATAGAAAACTGAGAATTGGAAAAATGATTCGGAATAGTAGAAACAAAATATGGACCACACGTTAAGTTACGATGTGATAAATGAGCGGCATTTCTGCCTGCCACATTGCACCGCTATCGAAGACCACAAGAGGATCACTCAATAAACGAAGCATCTTTATAGGGCACATAATGTATACTTGCAAAACGAGGCACGTTGCTGCAATTTTTAGAAGAAAACATGTAAACATGTAAGTCACGAAACTGTTTTTTGAAAAGAAGTCTTATTAAGAGCAACGTAAGCAATTCTTGGCATTTTAAAGAACATAACGGGAAGACTCTTGCCCCACCCTTGATAAAAAAAAACATTTCCATCAGGCCATTTATCATCATCATTTAAGAACCAAAACACTTCTTCAACTTTCGTTCGCAACACCTCTTGAAGAGAAACGGCTTATTTTGTAAATGATGATCAGACGGTATGTCTGTTCATCCGTGCAAAGAGTTGTACTTAATAGCACTTAACCTCAAATCATTAACGCCTGACAAAACCCAACATCTTCCTTTTAACATAGATTCTTCCGTTTATATTCGCAACTCGTCATATTGTTTATAAAATATTATTTACTGGCATTCTTTTATTGTGTCCTTAACTTCTCTACCCAATGTGTACTTCATAATAATACTTGTCTACCCATTGTGTACTTCTCTACAAGTCCTGCACACCCAAAATATACGCCTTTACAAGAATTGTCTACCAAGTGTGTAATTCTCTACAAGTTCTGCCCACCCAATACCTACTTCTCTACAAGACTTGCCTACCCAATCTCTACTTCCCCAAAAGTCCTGCCTACCCAATGATTACTTCCCTACAAGTCGTGCATACCCAATGTGTACTTCTCTACAAGTTCTGCCTACCCAATGTGTACTTCTCTACAAGTCCCGTCTACCCAATGTGTACTGCTCTACAAGTCCTGCCTACCCAAAGTGTACTTCTCTACAAGACCTGTCTACCCAATGTGTACTTCTCTACAAGTCCTGTTGACACAATGTGTACTTCTCTACAAGTCCTGTCTACCCAATGTGTACTTCTCTACAGGTCCTGCCTACCCAATGTGTACTCCTCTACAAGTCCTGCCTACCCAATGTGCACACTCTACAAGAACTGCCTACCCAATGATTACTGCCCTACAAGTCCAGTCTACCCAATGTGTACTTCTCTACAAGTCCTGACTACCCAATGTGTACTTCTCTACAAGTCCTGCCTACCCAATGTGCACTTCTCTACAAGAACTGCCTACCCAATGATTACTGCCCTACAAGTCCAGTCTACCCAATGTGTAATTCTCTACAAGTCCTGCCTACCCAATGTGTACTTCCCTACAAGTCCTGCCTACCCAATGTGTATTTCTCTACAAGTACTGCCTGCCCAATGTGTACTTCTCTACAAGTCCTGCCTACCCAATGTGAACTTCTCTACAAGAACTGCCTACCCAATGATTACTGCCCTACAAGTCCAGTCTACCCAATGTGTACTTCTCTACAAGTCCTGACTACCCAATGTGTACTTCTCTACAAGTCCTGCCTACCCAATGTGCACTTCTCTACAAGAACTGCCTACCCAATGATTACTGCCCTACAAGTCCAGTCTACCCAATGTGTACTCCTCTACAAGTCCTGCCTACCCAATGTGCACACTCTACAAGAACTGCCTACCCAATGATTACTGCCCTACAAGTCCAGTCTACCCAATGTGTACTTCTCTACAAGTCCTGACTACCCAATGTGTACTTCTCTACAAGTCCTGCCTACCCAATGTGCACTTCTCTACAAGAACTGCCTACCCAATGATTACTGCCCTACAAGTCCAGTCTACCCAATGTGTAATTCTCTACAAGTCCTGCCTACCCAATGTGTACTTCCCTACAAGTCCTGCCTACCCAATGTGTATTTCTCTACAAGTACTGCCTGCCCAATGTGTACTTCTCTACAAGTCCTGCCTACCCAATGTGAACTTCTCTACAAGAACTGCCTACCCAATGATTACTGCCCTACAAGTCCTGCATACCCAATGTGTACTTCTCTACAAGTCCTGCCTACCCAATGTGTACTTCTCTAAACGTCCTGCTACCCAATGTGTACTTCTCTACAAGTCCTGTCTACCCAATGTGTACTTCTCTAAACGTCCTGCCTACCCAATGTGTACTTCTCTACAAGTCCTGCCTACCCGATTTGTACTTCTCTAAACGTCCTGCCTACCCAATGTGTACTTCCCCACAAGTCCTGTTTACCCAATGTGTACTTCTCTAAACGTCCTGCCCACCCAATGTTTACTGCCCTACAAGTCCTTCCTACCCAATGTGTACACTTCTACCTAAACAAGGCACCCAATAACCACAAGGAAATTTGAGGGTGCTGGGATATCATTCCATATTCTCAGAAGCTATGAAGTGTTATCCTACAAAAACCCATTATGTGGTATTATGTTCATACATAGCAAATATCTAAACTTTTCCTTTGTTTCATCATTAATTGTATTAGTTGTAATGTATTTCCCTAGTAGTAATTTCCTAGTAGTAGTAACTTCGAATAATGAGGAATCTGTTTACGCTTTTTGTTTTGTGTTACAGAAGAAACATATGGGGCTAAGGACACAGTGGGGACGTTTGAACAATGGATGTTTCTTACAAAACTCATTCGCATTCTTATCACTGCGTCGTGTATTTCTTCCAGACATATTTACACAAGACAGAAAGAGCTTTCATCAACAGAGTGAAATATGTTTCTTAAATATATCAAGACAAATAGATAACTGAACGAACATGGATAATTTGTGGGCTGCTATTTAGAAAGATAATATCGAAATAATCTTCTTCAATGATGAGAGACAAACAATGAGAGACACATCCGAAGTTGCAATCAAATCTTATTCAAACCCAAAACTTACATTTATGCACTTTAAAGCGATAAATTGCGTATTTTGTATGTTGAACACTTACTCATTTAAATGACTTCCACTTTCAACACATTTTTGTTCGATGATTTCTTCTTCCACGACCTAGGGATAAGATGGAATAATTTATTTCTATGCTTACACTTTTACACAAATAACAAACCATGTAATTTTACTGCACTGGTCAGCTTATGTGGAGATATATTTACTGAATGAGTTTCTTACTGACCATAACATCCTACTGCTAGTGATGAACATTAGACAAGTAATTGGTTATGACCTCAAATTCATTAGCTTATAATCTCCGGTTAAGTGAATCTTGAAGCGAAGAAAATGCTGAGATCAGTACCGTTTTAGAAGTAAGGGCTGTATGGATTGAGGAAAAAAAGAATATTTTTTTAATTTTTGGCCTTATGACTATAAGAGGTCCTAGGTACCAACACTGCAAATCACTGCAATTTATTATACAAATGTTTCAATGTGAGTTAGGGTAAGTCGATTAAAACCCTTTAGAGAGAGTCTATTGCAGAGTTTGTTACATCAATACAGCTGCTTGTAACAACAAGAATTATAGGTCTGCTACTGTAAGGGAACTTACAGTTTGTAATGGAGAGTATGGCTAATGAGGAGATGGGAGTAGGTACTAATTGAAAAGTCGATTCCTTGCTGCATACCGGGACTGAATCAAATCTTTATAGTTCCTGCATACAACAGATTAGGGGCTGAGCACATTACACAGCTTAAAGGCGCCAGATCATGTGAACGGTCTCGGAAGACGAGTGGGTATGATCCTCACTTTCCATTAATATATTTCATGTTTCACCACATTTCTATCAAGGTTAATGCTGGGGAGGTACCTCATTATATTTCAAACCTATTAACACCTCTTATGGGCTGGACAAAACGGCATTCGGCTGTAAAAATCAATGCCACAAACACACATATACTCGCTGACATTTCGAAAAAGGGTAAATAACACAACTTAAAAACAAGATGTTCAGTAAAGAACATATAGCCTACTTTCTCCTAAATGTATGAGTATAGTTATAACTCGTTGTTATTATCAAAGAGTATAATAGAACTATTCTTTGTTGAAGACCTTAGAAACGATTTACCTCTACCAAACGCCACAACCTAGATAAAAACTGCTACCATCATTGAAGAAAGAAAGAAAGAAAGAAAGAAAGAAAGAAAGAAAGAAAGATAAGAAGTATATCAAGAATGTTATGGATCTGGAGACATAATCGACTGGACTGGCTGCGTGGCTCAGCGGTAACGTTCTCGCTTGCTGGGCCCTAGGTTGCAGGTTCGTATCCTGGCGCAGTCAGCTGGCATTTGAGGGTGCACAAATGCGAGGGAGCCGTGTCAGTACATTTACTGGCACGTTAAAGATCCCCTTCGGGCTAAAATTCCGGCACCCCGGTGTCTCTAAAAGCAGCAGTAGTTAAAAGGGATGTAAAACCAATAACATTATTATTATTATTATTATTATCACATATACGACCTGCCGTGGGCAACATCCAACTTTGAGTTGAGGCATGTCTTTACACGTCTGGTTGTGCATGGCTTTCACAACCCTAATTGAATTAACAAATTTTTCCATGACCCTACAGAGACGTGTGTATACAAACTATGTGGATATTTTCGATTGCTATTTGCCTGAAATAAAAGTAGTAATTAATAACCTGAACTAACACCAACTATGTGAAATCGTTTTGTTCTTTACTTCAAATAACATTTTCAAGTAACGCAAAATAAGCTGTTACAAACCCTTTAAAATAAAAAGTAAAAATGTATCGTAGTATCATCTTGTCATTCTTCAAATTCGATGCGCATAGAATGCCAATGGTGTAGTAATCAATGGAGCCCCACGTAGACTAGTCGTGACATCTAGTGGTGAAATATCGAACAATATAATCCTAACAGAGCGAGTGCATTCTAGCGGCCAGAAGAAGAAACTTTTCAATAAAATCTGGAAGTTAATCTAGTTACCTTTTTGGCAGCTAGATGTCTCGAGTAAATCTGCTGGCGAATTATGTTTTAATTAAATATATATTTTACACCATAATATGCACAATATAACGCTTAATTTTAAAACATCTGAGTCATACAAAACAATAAACATATAACATTTCAAGCAAAAAACCTAGCTCTGATCGGGTTTGAACCATAGGCATTTGAGCGACAGGCTAACGCTCTACCACTGAGCTAATTGTGTCAACGAATATCGTGCTATATAAAATGACTTACATAGAACTTGTTAGCAAATGATGATTTATACTAAACGATTTCATCACTGGAGTATATTATTTATATATAAAGCATTTCATACAAAGTTTATTTATTTTGTATCAGTACGCTATATTGCATGCAATACTCAAATTAGTGAAATATAAGTCAGGCACAAGATTCCGCTGCCATCTTGTCTTATTACTGAATCAGCTCAGCTTTTTAAAATCACGTCTGCACTATAGTATTACAAAATAAACTTTTAATTTCGAACGTGCCTCTTCCTTTAGAACAGTTAAAACGATTCTCGGCTCGATAATCGGAACTGGTGGGTCTCATGATATGGATTATAAAGTTTGCATAATTCGCACGGCCGCCATCCTGAAATGGTATGGCGAACGACCTTGTAGTTTGGTCACAAGACGCATCCTATACGAAGGTATGTTGTTACCAAATTTGGTAGAGATCGGATGATTTGGTTAGTCGTTATTTGATTTTTCGTTTTGAACGTTTGAGTGGCCGCCATTCAGTTTTAGTAAAGATGGCGGCGATATAAAACATGACAATGAGGTGTCCTTTGCTAGTGCTACCTTTGTACCAAATTTCGTTCAATTCGCATTCACCGTGTTCGAATTGATAGGGGGGGACAGACATTCAGAGTACACACACTCACACACACAGACACACACACACAGACTCACACACACACATACACACACACACAGACTCACACACACACACATACACACACACAGACAGACACACTTTTTTCGCCCTGTGTTGATCTCATAAATCTACTTTCATTTTTTGCAAAAATCGAAAGTAGGCTAATAAAAACTGCAATAAATAAGATATGGTAAGAAAGAAAGAAAGAAAGAAAGAAAGAAAGAAAGAAAGAAAGAAAGATTTGTTAGTACTTACAAGTAAAAATAAGTAGTGATAAGCATTAGCAATTACATTCTCCTATGGTTCAAGAACATTTTTTTACTTTTAACTCATATCTTTAATTATTTATTATCTTCATGATTACAGTCAACCGCATGTATCTGCAATGCTCAAGATTCAGGAGGTGCTAACTGTCATAATATAGAACCTTTCCAGCATTTGCCTGGGGTTTAAGTGAAAAAGCACACAAAAGACCACTCATGACGGGAGTCAAACCCACCTCTTCTCCGTAGCATTCATGGCAGAATCTCAACCAGGATATAAGATATCCCAAATAATATTCAAACCACAGAGGGCAAGTAATACAAAGTTATTATGTTAGCTTCACGCAATATACAGCACCATTTGCCAATGATATTATAATGCATCCCCCAGTAAATCAGAGCAATACCACACAAAGCCGGAAGTATTGTATGGGACAGATAATTTAACTCGCCATCCTTCTACCAAAATGGATTGTGCTTGCTGTACACAACACAACCTAACAACCAAACGCTTCCGTTTGTCCTCAACACAACTGTGAAAATACAACTCTTAATCCTGAAATGCTATAAGGTGATAAGAAGATGTCTTGTAAAGAGGCATGAAGATACTTACTTCTTTTGAATCTGATGATGGTGTTTCTGTTTTAACACAAGGAACGATCTCCGGAATAGAAGTTTCTTCAATTTTTATATCTGTGTGAAGGTCTGTATCGTCCTGCAAAGAAATGACTTGGTTCACAAATAAGTTCCTTTGCGTAGGAGGAATTGTATCTTGCAGATGACTTGTAAACTTGCACTGAAATATTTAAGGAATATATCATACTGCAGGTAATTCAAACTTCCTTTCATAGATTTTTACGTCAACGTGGCATTCCATAAAACTAACAGTTTTTGTGGAGCTCATGTCTGACAACACTTCAGTTGTTATACACCCGCAAAACGTAGGCCTAGCATATCGTCCCTAGCATTGAGATTGTGTGTTGCGACTTTGCGGCTAAAATGCAGTTACTTACAGTTACCATATGACGTTAATAAGTACAAGCAACGTTGATAAATTCAGAAACAAGTGTTGTTTTGCCCTCTTGAGACCGGATTAAGGCAATATCCATCTCAACGATACTTAAGTTAAGAAGGAATTTAATTGGAACGATAGTTAACTTCATAAGTACAGTGGCAGCTACTTGAAATTTAATTTCATAGCAACGCATTTGTAATAAATAAATCATGACCCAATTACGTTTTCGAGATTACGCAATAGGGTAGATAATATAGAATTGAATATGAATATTTTTATAGACAAAAGCTAACGATTTCTTCTGAACGGAATTGCCAACTGCGGTGTAATTATGGCTAAAGGGACATCACCATAGACCATCTCTAGGGTGTTTTCGCACGGTGACTTCGTGCCAGTCCAAAACGACCCACTTTCCTCCTCCATTTAAAGCTCCGAGAAGAACTGAGAAACCCTCACATCAAATTAACAATATGAGTGTACCATTGGAGGCTGTTTTGAAGGGTGGACCAACAATATATTGTCAGTCACAGCTAACAGCGGGGTGTGTCATCAAGGGTGGAACAAAGTCATATTGACAATCACAGCTAGCAGTAGTAGAAAATGTCATCAAGTGAAGGGTGGGCCTACATCGCATTCACAGTGACGGCTAGCAGCGTAGGGTCTAATAAGGACGATGGGTTGTTTCAATGCCATATTGTTGGTCATGTGCAGCATTGGAAGTCGCCCCAAGCTCATATCAGTGTTCGGATACTTCTGATACTTCTGATCTTATAATGGCGATGTCCAATTGAAGCCCAATGTGTTCTAGAACACACATGTTTCGCGGTCTAGAATAGATTTTGGCAGGGACTATCATTATCATACAAAAAGGATCTACTAGACCCCTACCCCAACATTCAAAAATGTATGTTTGGTCAAAACTGTTCGGACAATTGACAAGGCAGGCCTATTCATAGAATTTGTAGGTGCAAAGCATGTGGTGTAGACTTCGCCCAAAATAATGCGCAAGGTGCACGCAGAGTGAACCTGCATTATGAATACAACTAGCAGAAGTACCCCTTCTTCGAACATTATCAATTGAGCTATGTTGCAATGGTTAGCGGTTCGTCATTCCTTCATAAGTTTATCAGAACGAAGTTAGTTTTCTGGGAATATCACACACACTATTAATTTAAGGGACTTAACATGTGATTTTCGGAGACCCTTTATAGACTCCCGAATTTTGTGTCTCACATTGAAAAGCGCAACATATGCTTTGGTCGTCCTTCTAGGATAATTTTTATATTTCGCCAATTTTAGCATGTATTTTGAGAAGTTTTTCCCTATATCCACCTTTCTACTGTATGAAAAGTACGGTGAAGAATTTTATAAATGATTGCTGTATTAACTCTCATGGATACCATACCAAATGTTACGATGCACCGAGCATCCGAACACGAGTTATAGGCGTACATAAAGATACACAGAAAGACAGACAGACAATTCTATTGTCTAAAATATATCACACAGTTATCCAAATATGGGTATATCTAACACAGAGTATCAAACAAAATCATCCTTACGATGAACCCGTATGTCGACAACAACAAAAAAGATGAGTCACAATGTGCTCTCAAACTAAATTCACCGAACGTGTACTTCCTGACATGAAATAGAATTGAAAGCCTTGTAGACGAAACGCAATACAAGTCATATAAAAACTGACCCTCTACGTTGTATTAGGTGCCCTTACACAGGAAGACCCCTTTCATAAATTATAAAGGCTTGTGGTGCATGAAAATTCAGGTTCTTTAGCCTCAATTGGCCCAAATTCCTAAAGGCCGCAAAATATGCTGATTCAATTCAGGAATTTTTGAAAATAATGTTGCTGTTTGGAGATATAATAGACCTTCTGTACTATGTATCGCACGTGAAAATAGAGTGAAAAAATTCTAGGTTACCCCCTGACCTCTTTATTGCATTGATGAATTATACAGTCTAAGTTGGTTCCGTGATAACCTAATAGCCATTTGCAAACTTTCACAGAAATTTAATAAATGGAATGGCATTGCTTCTTACAGAAATAGATGGAAAGTTGGATGCCACCCCTTGAGATAATTTTGTCATGGTTACCGATTTGCATTCCTTCTTAGTTTGTTAAATTAAATCAAATTAGTTTTCTGGGAATATTTCAGAAACTGTTGGTTTTAGAGTCTTATAATGTAGTTTATGTTCGACCCTGACTATTATGTGTCAGAAAACTGTATCATAATGATGGTCATTATAACACTACTTCTCATTATGAAACAATTTCTCCCACCAATCACAGCTCAAGAAACAGTTGATTGACCAATTAAATAAGGTTAGCATCGCACCTGCGTGGAGTTCCATGGCCTTCTAAACTGCGTTGCCTAGTGTCATAGTGGGGTAATCGAGAAGGCCATAGTCAAATACAAGGCATTCTCTGCGTCTAATGCGCTCTGTTTAGTACATAAAACTGTCGATATAGCCATTATAGGCTCGTTGCATAATGTAATATTTCGAGGACCCTTTAGGGCCCCCGAGTTTTGTTTCTGGCACCGAGCGGCTTTGTCTCGTCGTTGTACGCCATAATATAATACTACTAATAATAATATAATATAGGGATATGAATATAATATACCTGCCATACCACACCCGCAGGTGTAAATCGCGTGAAAAAAAAATTAGAGTACCCCTTGACCCCCTTAAGCGCATTATACGTATTGATGAATTTTACAGCTTAATTTGGTTCCTTGATAACCTTCTAGCCGTTCGCAAACGTTCACACTAATGTAATTATTGGAATTGCAATAGATGGACCTCTGAGAATCTGTTGCCATGGTTACCGGCTTGCATTCGTTCATTAGTTGATTTAAATGAAATTAGTTTTCAGGGAATATCTCAAAAACGGTTGGTTATAGGGCCTTAAAATGTGGTTTTCGGGGACCCTTTGGGGCCCCCGAGTTTTGTCTGTCACATTGAGGGGCTGAAAATGAGCTTTGTCTCGTCCTTCTACGCCTATTTCAATATGTATTTTAAGGGAGTAGGCCCCCTTTTATGAGAGGTACGGAGAAGAGTTACATCAATGATTAGTGTCGTGCCTCTGATGGATATCTGTACCAAATTTTACGTTGATACACCCAGCCGTTCTCGAGTTATAAGGGGACAAAGTTGTCGACAGACAATCAAACAAAGAGTCAGACAGACAAAAATATGATTTTCGCGCGCATCCATCATAAAACAGTCTGAAACGCGTAAATAACTCAAATTTTCGTAGAAATTCAGAAAAAAACAGGTAAACTTTCATTTTTATATAGATAGAGATAGACTGCACCGCTCGGTGTTGACCGTGTTTCATTGCACAAATTTAGGTTTTACTCGCTAAACGTTGCAGATACACGAAAAGTGATAAGGACCTTTCGGATAGAAAATTAAATGTTAAAGCTAGTGTAAGCCATTAGAAGTTTGCTATTTCTTAGCGTTCTCTTTTTATTTGAAATGGAAATATGAAATTTTGAAACCAAAGGGTGTAGGGACGTCACAAATGTGATTTACTCGCTAACTGTTGGAGATACACGAAAAGTGATAAGGACCTTTCGGATAGGAAATTAAATTTTAAAGCTCGCATGTGGCATCAAAATTTGCTATTTCTTAGCGTTCTCTTTTTATTTGAAAGGGAAATATGAAATGTTGAAACCAAAGGGTGTAGTGACATCACTAAAATGGTCGCCATTTTTAATAGTGCAAAACATCGAAATCTAAAGTAGCCTATGTGTAAACCTGGTAAATCAGCTACATCCATGCAAAATTTTATTTCAATTGGACCAGTGGTTCTTGCGTGATAGAGTAACAGACAGGACGACAGACAGACAGACAGACGGACAAACACCATCTCATTTTTAGCCTACTTTCGAATTTTGCAAAAAATGAACGTAGACTTATGAGATCAACACAGGGCGAAAAATTGTGTGTCTGCCTGTCTGTGTGTGTGTGTACTCTGAATGTCTGCCCCCCCCCCCCCCCCCCCCGCTATCAATTCGAAAACGGTGAAACCGAATTGAACGAAATTTGGTACTGAGGTAGCACTAGCAAAGGTCACTTCAGTGTCATATTTTATATCGCCGCCATCTTGACGGAAACGTAATGGCGGCCACCCAAATGTAAAAAGCTTAAATCAAATTACGACCAACCTGATCATCTAATCTCTACCAATTTTTGCAACATTATACCTTTATGTTGGCCTGTTTGCCATCTCTTGATGAATACAGTACATTTGCATTTATCAGTTGGCACAGGCTAGAGTAAAAGGTGGCTTTTCACCGATGTCTCAATCTCACTCATGGCTGTGATTATATGGAAGCTGCTGAGGTATGGATGGTGCTTAGTAATGGCATTCAGGGCTCAGTCAGTGCCTGTGAATGCTGTGAAAGGTTCTACTCATAGTGTCAGGACTACTGTTCTGACTCAGTGAGGAAAGCAATGGCAAACTACCTCACTCCTCTTCTTGCCTAGAACGCCTCAATATAGCACTGTCTTGGGTTTATGTGGGTATCTACTCACATAACGTAACGGTGGTGCTTATGAGGATCCAACCAGCCCTCGGGATGACTACCTAACAGACATACCTTTATGTATGAAAAAACGTTTGACCAAACTACACGGTCATCAGACCAATAATTTGAGGATGGCGGCCATGTTTGTGTGCAAATCGATTCCCCCTATCTATTCAAACACAGTGACATCGAATTGAACGAAATTTGGTACATAGGTAGCACTAGCAATGGGCACCTCAGTGTCATGTTTAATAAGGCCGCCATCTTGACGACAACATAATGGCGGCCACCCAAATGTTAAAAGCTTAAATCAAATTACGACCAACCTAATCATCTAATCTCTACCAATTTTTGCAACATTACACCTTTATGTATGAAGAAACGTTTGACCAAACTACAAGGTCATCAGACCAATAATTTGAGGATGGAGGCCATGTTTGTGTGCAAATCGATTCCCCCTAGACCTATTCAAACATGGTGAAATCAAACTGAACGAAATTTGGTACAGAGGTAGCACTAGGAAAAGGCACCTCAGTGTCATGTTTTATATCGCCGCCATCTTGACGAAAACGTAATGGCGGCCAGCCAAATGTTAAAAGCTTAGATCACATTACGACCAACCTAATCATGTGATTTCTACCAAATTTTGCAACAAAATACCTTTATATACGAATAATCCTTTGACCAAACTACAAGGTCATCAGCCCGTTAATTTGCGGATGGCGGCCATTTATGTGGGCAAATCGGTTCCCCCTATCTATTCAAACACGGTGAAACCAAATTGAACGAAATTTGGTACAGAGGTACCACTAGCAAGGGGCACCTCAGTGTCATGCTTTATATTGCCGCCATCTTGACGGACACGTAATGGTGGCCACCCAAATGTTAAAAGCTTTAATCAAATTACGACCAACCTAATCATCCTTCTCTACTAAATTTTGCAAACAATATATCTTTATGACGGTAAGCATCTTTTGACCAAACGACAAGGTCATCAGCCCAATAGTTTGCACATAGCGGCCATGTATGTGTGCAAATCGATTCACCATATCAATTCAAACACGGTGAACCCGAATTGAATGAAATTTTGTACAGCAGTAGCACTAGCAAAGGGCACCTTATACGCACGTTTAATATCCGTATAACACGTTGTATTTCAACAAGCTACTACAACCATCATTCCATTATACTCCTTGAAAGGGACAAAGAGTTATAACAATATCCATGCATTTAGGAGAAAGAAGGCTATATGTTCTTAACTGAACATCTTGTTATATATTAGTATGAAAACATCAGCAACTTTTATCTACTAAAATAAAATAAGAAACAACACTGAATAATTCACATGTTCAAATTATAAGAAAAGCATTCACATTACTATAAGAACCTATGATCACCTGTATTGGGTGTTCCACTTTGATAACCCTGCTTTCGTCTTCAAATAGACCACCAGGCTCATAAGTGGGTAACTGGTTGTTCGATTCCTAGAAAGTATCATAAAAGTATGAACCAGTGTAAAACAGACAGAGAGAATAACATCACTAAGCCTACTAAGTGCGCATCACTAGGATTGTTATGTTACACGATATGCGAATAAAATACAACTTACAATATTAGAGACTTCATCAGTATCAGACAACCATTCAAGCTCACTCTTAATGACTGGTTGTTGCTCCATGATGTCCAGGAAACTAGAACACACAAAGTGCGTTTGAGAATTATTCGAGGCCGTACCGTACTTATACCAGTACGTCACATAATTATCATATATAGCCTTCCAAGTTCACATAGAGAAGAAGAGGTTAACAGTAAAACTTATTCGACCATGAGGCTAGACTGTGTAAGATATAAGTTATCACATAATATCGAGTTAAGTAGTACAGTAATGACTATTATTGCGATACAGTGAGGAATTACTGGTGCCAACTTGTGGCAGTGAAATGAAGCATTTTATAATTGCTTTCTCTATTCCTAATAAGACTATACACGAACCTTAACACAATTAGACGGGGCAGGCGGGATTATCAGACGCTTAATTACATTAGAAACCTATCAAAGTGAACGATACTGCACGAGTAATAAGAAATAGGCAGTAACTGGACACTGAGAATCTCAGAAAATAAAAGACAATACCTCCACCTCGAGTTACAACGAACCCACTTCAAATGAAATACAACACTTCTCCTTCTTTAAACACAAGGAATTGAACTATATTGATCCCTACAAACTTATAAATATTTTCACTGGGTAACTTGTATTGCCGTCATAAATAAGTTCCTAGTTACAGTTTTAAAGCTGCGTATCCTAGACACTTAAATATTGTAAATTAATCAACACAGGGCACGAACACGTCTTAGCAGAACTCCGCTTGTAAGATTCATCTTGATTATTAAATTAAGTCGCGTCAGTAGAGAGTATTTCAAATATCTCTACACGGAACTAAAAATTCTCCGATTTCATTATTTCGCCACGACGTACATCAAAGACACGGTGGCGATATTGCAAACAACGCACCTGTAAAAACACGACTCATATGGTAGGCCTAGGCCCACATGATAATAAGATAATTATTGTAAGATTATGGATGCATTTCTAACACAAAGGAGAAAATATCAGTTTTATCATTTTAAATGATTATGTCGACTTCGCTGGGATCTGGCGTTGCGTTACGTTACGGTGACGGGACGAAATGTACCGAGAAGCACTGATGTGTGTGACGTCATAGTACTGCTTGAGCTTCCTCTTTTCCCCGCGCGCTCCGGTGAGCGTGACGTCATCCAGCCAGCTACCTCCTTTGACCTTGGTTTGAACTTGAATTTTTAGCCTACTTTTCACATTTTGCAAAAATGAGGAAAAAGTAGACTTATGAGATCGGGCAAATGTGTGTCTGTCTGTCCTTCTGTCTGTCTGTCCTTCTGTCTATCTGGCTGTGTGTGTGTCCCCCCCTATCAACTCCTAAACCGCTGGAGCGATCGAAACAAAATTTGGTAGGAGTAAATGTCTACACCCGAATATCTCACGGCCTTATTTGAAAATGATGTCAGTGCTACCAACTGCTAAAAAATTGCAATTGAAATTTGAGCTCCATGTTGGATATCTTGGAAGGTATGAATGGGAGCTATTTCAAAATTGGCACACGTATAGATAATAATATTGCATTTTAATTTCCAGGAGGCCATACATGGCAGAGTTGCCAAAATGATTATAAGCCTGCTGATTGGTCCAATTTTTAAATGCATATAACTTCTACACTATCAATTGGAATTCAACCAAATTTCGTATGTTGTATGTGTACGTAACCAGATACGACTGAGCGTATTCTTGAGACCCACCAGGGCTGCCAACTGTTAATAAATGCTCCTAATTTATTTTACCCAAATACCAATATATCAGAAAGTATGCAAGCCGACAGCTTTAAACTATGCACACGTATAGTACCTGGCATTCTAGATGAATTTGGAGTAACTAATATACGTCAGTGCTGCCAACATTATTCTAAGCCTGCTGATAGGTCCAATTTTAAAATGCATGTAACTTCTATACTATCTAATGGATTTCATTCAAAATTGGCACAACAATAGATCATATTATTTCAGATTATTTCTGACCAATACATGCATGACATTGTTGCCAACATGACTTTACGTGCGCTGTTAGATCCAATGTTTAACTGCATGTAACGTCCATGCTATTCATTGGACTTCAACCAAATTTTGTATTCTGTACCTTAAGAGATGGAACTAAGAACATATTCAGTCATCAGGCCTGCCAACTGTAGTGCTCTATTAGGCAACATTATGCAAGGTATGCAGTATTTCGAACTAATTAGAAATTTTGATATTAGCAACTTAGTTTCGTCATTATTCTAGATAGGTTCATATACTGTAGAATAATCATTGGCATGAAAAGTAGGCTCTTTAGTTCGTCACGGAACTTCTTGTTTATTTTTATTTTTATTTTTTTTATTATTATTTTTTTCTAACGGACTTTGAGTTCACGCAGCATTTGTAGCATTTAAAATGATATAAAGTCTAGTCTTTCAGACTGACTATCAGTGTTTTTCTATTTTTCATTCTCACGCATTGGATACAAATTAGCCTACAAAAGTTAGTAAAACTGGCCTACCTATTCCATCAATAACCAAAACTGAAGTTACCTCAAAAAATAAATAGGCTATCACATAAAATTATCCAACACACACTCACTTCCCTTTCTTATATAAACTGGATGTTTCACTCAGCTAACCGTGTCCCTCCGTGCCAGCGTGTTTTCATCTCATAGAGAAGTCGCCTCGTCTCCCGTTGCATGTATTTTATGCCTCGTGGCAAGTGATTCTGCATCCAAGTCGGATAAAACCAATCATTGCGTTTTATGCCATTTATTCTGACTAAACAGCTATGTAAATGCCGTTCACTGTTGATATTTGTTGTTACTTTCAACTCCCAAAGTTACACATAAATATCACCGTAAAACTTTATCCCTCAACTGGCATCTTCTTTCCCGGATTCTGCCACTTAAACTCTTATGCACAAATTACCTACGGTACTCGTGTTCTTAGTTTTTCCTTAGGGAACTTCGATTTGGAACATGGAATATAAGAAGCCCAGCCATACCGGTACCGCGCCTGTCCGCCTCGTTGCTTAGTGGCTATAATAACTTGGTTGTTACCGCGGAGGACTGGGATCGATTCCCGGCTCAGCCAATATATTAAATTCTGGTCTGAGGGCTCGCGAGGCACAACTCAGCCATCCTGAAAGTGGTTTTCCGTGCTTCCCAATACCACTCCATACCACTGCTGGGATCTTACATTAATAAAGGCCACGGCCGCGTCCTGCCCAAATCGTACCGCATCTACAAATAAACACACTAGTTCAGGCTTCACAAACAGAGTTGGGTAAAATTTATTTTAGTTACAAAATACTCCAAAAAAAAGTATTTTAGAAACATAATACACTTATAAATTGCCGGAAAATACAAAGAAGTGCCGTATTTTGTGGAACGAGGGACGTTTAGAAAGTTAGATACACATGAGTGACACACTATAATGCAAAGGGACACAGATACATCACACTATATTTTGGCATAGTCACCAAGTCTCTGTAAACAACGGTCGTCACGGTCAATCGTTCAATACCTTTAAGATAGAGGTTCACTCCTTGGTCATGGAGCCATTGGAGATCCGCTGTTTGGACCTGTTCATCATTGTCAAATCTCTGTCCACCCAAATGGTTATTCAACTTGCCGAACAGACTGAGTAGGGGGATGGTAAGAGTTCTAGATGATAGCCTACTTTCCTGGTGACGTCACAAGATGGCGGCCACAGGTGTCATCACAAGATGGTGGCCATAGCTTAACTTAACCTAGCCTAACCTACCTAACCTACGAGGCGTGATCAAAAAGTTCCAAAATGTTGACCCATAGCCTACTTTCCTGGTGACGTCACATACTAACACGCCATACATTCAGGGGCAAAGCCGATACCTCTCGAACGCATGGTCGGATTTTGACGAATGAGGTGTCGTTGAACTCGGGCTGACACCCCCTTTCCAATGGACAACATATTTTCACCCCAAAATAATACCTATCTCTACTAGGGGATGGAATAGTATTTTTTAGTAAATCTCGCTTTCCAAGTGTGACATGTGGGAGTTTGAATGCTAATATGAAATTAAACGTTGTTGCATATAAACGACATGCCAACGAGTCAACGCCATAATGAATTAGCATTTTTGTTTTTACGCATGCGCACTTGGTGATTTTGAAAGAGGGCGGGCTTTTTGAATGATGATTTATGAATGATTTAACCAAAAGATGGAAAACTAAGAGGTCTTGTGCTTTTCATATCTCATGAACCAATACGGCTAGGTACTTGTATGAGGGGTTGTTGAACTTTGGAACGATGCCCCCTTTTTGAGTGTATTTTTGATTTTTGATTTTTTTCTCAAAAGGGCCTAACAGCACTTTTGCAAATATCTCGCGAACGAATAAGGCTAGAAACGTGTACGAGGGGTGATAGGACTCGGGCTAACGCCCCCCCCCCCCCCCCCCCGTTTTGAATATATTTTAGAAATTTTGACAATGGGCCTAACGACACTTTTGTTGAAAAAATTGGAAAAAATAAAAAAAATATAATCTGGCCACGGTGGCCATGGCCCCTCGAAAAAAATTCATGGCTATTTCGATGGAACGAAGGGTCGTAATAGGACGATTCGTTTTTCGATGTGGCTTGCCACGGTTGCAATGCTTGCCAATGCATGAATCGCTATTTCATAGATCATGTATCGCAGAGGCTTATGCGGTGGCCATGCTTGACAATGCATTCATTGATATTTCATGAATCATGAATCGCAGAGGCTTATGCGGTGATTCGTTTATGCTTGGTGAAAGCTTGACTGTGATGATTGAAAAACAATTCCGAGAATGACCGACGAGCCACAGGACATGGCATTGACAGAGTGTGAATAGGAAATTGGAAACGTGGAACATGGATATCGTTAAAGCGTGGGGATAACAAGTAAGAAAAACAGAGCATACTCATACACACTATATTTTTATTTCATTAAATGTTTTTTACAATCATTACCTACTTACAACATTTTTTTTGTCTTTACCCTAGGTGGTTATACTGTGCCCGTTTAGACCGAAGTCCGGACGACCACATATGCATTTTCACCAAAAATCAGTCAGCACGAGAATCTAAACATCCCAGGGCGCCATAAGGATTAAAGTGACTACAATAACACAAAAAAAATTGCTTTACTAATTTTTGGCTCGACGCAACAATAAGGATAGAAGGAGATTTTCTGAAAATAACACAATTCGTAAAATTATCTCATTTTATTAAAATGTTTAAAAATTGACTGAACGAATGCTAAAAATAGCATTATGGATGCATGACGGATCATACATTTATATACACAAATTTACAGATTCACCAACACATGAACACTAGGCATTTGAAACGAAAGTCAGATTGTTAGTCCTGTTGACGTCGTTCAAATGAATTATTTACAATCGCAGGGTTTGTCAGTGCAAATTGCATTGTCCAGTGTGATTCCTAACTTTTAAGTATTCACACGTTGAAATGAAATATTATCACTCGATGAAAAAAATCACTATTTTTGTTTTTCAAAATAGTAAAAGAAAATTAACTAGCACTCCTTCCAGGAATCAGTATCTCAAAATTGATTCAAATATAAAGTCATAACAATGAATATAACACAATATTAATGACATGGACATTCGAGCATGGATTCGAAGAACTTCGATAAACAGAAAAATATTTATTATACCATTTGTTCTCGATCCAAAATTTATTCTGAGCTCTTGACTCAATTAGCAATATTATGGTCAAACATTTATTATTAACAAAATATCTATTCTTTTAACTATGGATTTAACCATTCAATTATTTAAATATCACTCGGAAATATTATTAAGAAAATATCACAAAAATAATAATAGTTGCTATTATCAAAATTACAATTATTTGACAGAATGTCAAAATGTTAATCATCTCATTAATTTACCTAATGTTTATATTTTTAATAGGATCACAAATATCCTATAATTGTAGTGATGGTTTAAGAAATAACAGTTTTAATGTATTTACAGCATCGGCCCATTCGATTTAAATGTGTCAAAAAACACATGATCATAATTAGCATTTAGACAACGGTAAAGTCTTCTCATAATGAAAGGCAAATGTTAATAACAAAATTCCGGTCTAACAATTACTAGGAAATATTTATAGAACACGTGGGTAAACTGTGAATTGACATGATGGTTCCATAAAATAACCCTTGGTTATAAATTCGACGAAAGTGTGGCTTGCAACAATATTTCAACTCCCAACATTATTTTAAAGCCAACCAACCTACAATATGGTTGATGCTCCATTATAACAACCTCATTCCTGCGACTTAAATTGCACAATCAGAATGGCATATTTAACTATTTCCACACACACACAAAAAAATCCCAAATTATGCATAATAATCAAGCCTTTGTTTGTTACTCAAACTGGAAGATTTATAAACTAGTAAACTCCTCAATGAGTTAACAGTAATTTTACCATCTGTTTAAACATTAATAATTCCACACCGTGTCTATTTCTAGCCAAACGTTCTATCACAAGACGTTGCTCAATAATGATTTTATATTTAAACAAACTCTAGTAAAACCCTATTTTATACATTCTATTTGCTTCCCGTATCATTACTTTCCGTGTCTTCTAAAAGATTTAACTGCAGAATGCAAGTGTAAAATGTTCCCATAGAATTATTCTGTTAGTTGAATGTGGGCATGCGTTAACCACTAGCCTTCGGAAAAACAAGTATCCGATCTAGCAAACTGTTTTAAATATCAAATTTATAAATTCACTACATGATATGTTTATTAGAAAATATAAATCATAATTATTATTATCTCAGAAAAATATTGAAAATAATAATTATTATTAAATCAGCATTATTATTATTATTATGATTTCCACAAATGGAATTAACGTTGCTAAACTGTTCGGGAAATATCATCCTCGACTTCTTAAATATGGATAAGCATCCATTCCTCAACTTAAATTAATTATTAAATTTACAGTTACGACGGCTGATGACCGCGATTAGAAAAACATATCAAAATCAAATAAATGCTCGTTTTGCTCGTCCATTAATTCAAATCATTGACTTCTCATGCCTGAGTGTAAAAACTGCTCTGATCAAGGCTTCCCATGCATTGAAAAAAATATTTGCAACAGCAAAATATCGAAGAAAATTATGTGTTGGCTAGACTGTAGAAAAATTTGAGAATTCCAGCTAACTAGGCATAAAAATAATGCAAAATGTAGCTTACATTCTTGTAGATCTTGATGCTGGTAATCTGGTCTGAACCAGACTATTCCAGTCTTCTGTCCCCATTCGGACACGTACTTAAATTCTCGTATCGGCCTCCATTGTATACCTGCAAGATGTCTAACCAGACATAGCGGTATTCATACTCGTTGCCTGATAATCTTGATGAAAACTGTTTGTAATATGAGCTGCTTCAACAGCTGAAGTAATATTCTTGACTGGGGTCAGATCGAAATGATCCATGATGCAAAATACCAGATTGTAACGTGACCCAACTGTGATGCATTCAGTACTAGCAATACCCTGACAATCTTATTCAGCACCGGTACAAGTCCTGATGTTCAAGTCCCTGTGCAGAGTTTCTCATTCTCCAGACAATGCTAGGCATGCTGGTTTCCCTATGTCGGCTAAATGAACTGAACCGTGCAAGAATGGTATGTGAAAAGTACTGAATTGTCTTGGTTGGTCAACTAGTAACCAAGACAAAAGCTTGTTCTGTTCATTGGATAAAAATAATCCATTTTAAATATTAGTGGACAGTGGAAAGAAAAATATAGACAAAGTCTATCATATGTCCGTGTAGCAGTAATAATTACCAATGTTCTGCCACAAAGTCTATCACCTCAGTGATAACTTACGAAGAATTCTAAGTTCACTCAAATTTTAAACACTTTTCGAAGTCCAGTAACAATGTACTGTCGTAGAATTCACTAAGTCATAGCAACCGTGTGCTAGTAAAAACGTAGAGTATTGCAACCATGTGCACGAAGATATTTTCAAAGTATAACGATGTTCTTAGCGGCATAGCGCTTACAAAGTAACGTGATGTATCAGCGAATGAGTGTTGTGGCGAAGTACGGTAACATAATGTGCTATGGCTCCCAGCCATTTTACACTCTGCGGGCGGACTCCTTGACGACACTGCTTGAGATCTGCTCAAACTAAAACATCTCATATCTCAGCTTCCGCTAGATCAATTTTCTTGAAATATAGCACGTTCTTCTTCCCTTGTCCGTGGCAGTAATTTGGTGTTAGTCTCATGTCTCCACTCAATCGGAAAATATTTTATACAAATATAGCCTCGACTATGATGAACTTGCTACGTCACTTAGCGATCTGTTCTGCATAAAGCTTCGAAACCCTTCTAAGAACAATGGGAGCGCGCTATTCAAAATCTCAGCTCTGGACTTATCATCTGAGCCTGTACTCTCAAATCTGGACAACTGGATTTGGGCACAGTACGTATCACTAACCATAACGCCAGCGCATGCGGATAGATCTGTTCGGGAGCGCTTGTTCTTCCGACTTACTGAACAAAAATCAATCCTTAAGGTTACCTGAAAGGTGTAGCCTAATGCTACATAGCCTAAACTATTCCTCTTGAATCTGGCTATCATATACAAAAATAATTTTTCGAATCCGACTGGTAGTTCCAGAGATTAGCGCGTTTATATAAACAAATAAAAAAACTATTGAGCTTTATCATATTAGTATAGTTGCTGGGCCCAAGGTTGCAAGTTCGTATCCTGGCGCAGTCAGCTGGCATTTGATGGTGCGCAAATGTGAGGGAGCCGTGTCCGTAGATTTACTGGCACGGTATAGATCCCCTTCGGGGCAAAACTTCGGCACCCCGGCGTCTCTAAAAGCCAGTGTAGTTAAAAGGGACGTAAAACAAATAACATTATTATTATATTAGTATAGATAAGGCCACTGTATAACGATGGTATACTGGTGCGTGCCGTTTGTTAATAAGGATCTAGAAATAATGTTCCCGGAACTAGGATTCATGAATTTCTTAGGCGAGAGCCAACTAGGAAATTATGGATTAAAGCAATAAGCAGACTAAGTACGTAGCCTAAGCTGACCATGCGAATGAAAATTAGATGATCTTGTATTATTTCTCTAGTTCTGATGATGATGATAATCTCTTGTCCACCTCGTCGTGTAGTATAGTGGCTAGCATTCTTGGCTGTCGCACCCAGAAAATCCACGCTCTGCCAAGGAATGTAATTCTGGTCTGAGGGCTGGAACGGGGTACACTCAGCATTTTAGGTAGAACTGAAAAATGGTTTTCCGTGGTTTCCAACCTCTACTCCAGGCAAATGCCGGGATGGTTCCTAACTTAAGGTCACATTCCAAATCATCACCGGAATTACAAATGTAACCGCCGCAACGACACAGGGTAGCAGACACGAGGCTAAATGATCAAATTTCTATGACGGGAGCTGCAATGGCCTATATTGGAGAGTATTTGGTACGAACTGTCGAGTCCGCCTCGTTGCGTAGTGGCTAGCATTCTTGTGTGTCACTGCGGAGGCCCGAGTTCGATTCCTGGTTCTGAGGGCTGTAACGGGGTACACTCAGCCTCAAAAGGCGGGTTCGATTCCTACCTCAGCTATTCTTGAAGTGGTTTTATGTGGTTTCCCACTTCTACTCCAGGCAAATGCCGGGATGGTACTTAATTTAAGACCATGGCCGCTTCCTACCCAAATTTTACCTCAATTACAAATACACACACTATTACAGACATTACAGTGACACAGGTTATCAGACAAATTCTACACACACCCAAGAACACGGGGCTACATGACCACGATGTTGCAACGCTCCTAAAGAAACAACAACAACAATATCAACGAGCTGAAGACCATAGCCTACCTATATTATGTCAACGAGTGCTTGATAAAATAAGTAGTAGCCAGAGTTTGTTAATTAAGGGACGGAACAGCGAGGTCATCTTCCCCTCGGTATCCAGAGTCCATATCCAGTAATGTCACTAATAATATTCAAAGAGAGAGGGGGAGGTGGTCTCCGGTATCGCAAGCAGGTTTTGTTTCGATGGAAGAAGTAACGGACGAAATGATATCGGTTATGCTGAGCAATCCAGGAATAGCACAAACATTAACTAGAATACTGTTGCCACAAGTTGCTGAAAATTATATTCTACAGTGTGTAGTGAGTGATCATCCTGAGGAACTGAGCAGGATAAAATTGCAAACGTTTCTGCGCCCATCTGTCACTAACTACAACAATGACACGAGACATGTCTTGAGAAGAAAGACAAATTATGAGAAGAAAGAATCACAAACATTAAGATAAGTCGCTCCTTTTCACTGAAACTCTTTGGTACACTCCTTCTCTTTCAGTCTGTCTATTGCCCACCTTTATAGGCCTACTCGTCCTGAATCGTTTGTTCACGTCCTTCTCTTTCAGTCTGTCTATTGACCACCTTTTTGGCTTTTCTTCAATTTTTTCAACTTAAGACTGCATTTCATAACAACCAGATTGTGGTCAAGGTATATGTCAGCACCGGGATATGTTTTGCAATTCAAAATCTGGTTTCGAAATGAAGTCGATTTGGTAACACCCTGTATCTCCTGCTCTTCTATTGTGGTTATTGAATAAGGTGTTAGCTATTTCCAGCTCGTGCTCGGTGCATAATTCCAATATGCTTCCTCGATCTTTCCTTACACCTAATCCGAATTCTCCTACTATCTTCCCATCTCTTCCTGTTCCTACCACAGCATTCCAATCTCCCATTACTGGTACTAGAACATTTTCACATACCTCAGAATGTCATCTATTTCTTTGTAGACCTTTCCAACATTTTCATCATCAGCTTGGATGGGGCCCATTCTATACCTAGACCTTCAAACAAGATAATACTGTAGCTTCATGCCTTGTTTCTTCTGGAGGACATTACCAATTGAAATTACTAACCAGCGACGCGACTGTTGTGTGTATTAGACTGTAACTACCTTATAGCCCACGTCAAGGGCGTATATAAGGGGGGTGCCTGAGGGCCCCACCCCTCCCCTCCCTCCCCCCTCTCCCACCTCCTCCCCCTGAAATTTCGTCACATATAATATTTGTTTACGAATTAAAACATTGAAAACCAATATACTTATCATATACTATTGTTACTAAGCGACGTATGGCAACGTAGCAAAGCGAGGAGACGGTAGAGCGATGTAAACTGTGTGACAATCAGTTTTCTCTGACCTTATGTGTAATAACTAGAGCTGGGATTTCTATGTAATTACATATTTTACATATTTTTTTCATATTTGTGGGTATTCTACATATTCTTAGTGATATTACATAAAATTATATTTTTCAGAGGTTTCCTGTTTTTATATGAAATAAATTGCTGAATTGAAGTTTCACACTTAATGTCTGTCCTCTCAACAGGGGGATTAAGGTAATTATGAGTGACAGGTGTTTGAGAGGATGATAAGTGCTGTGCATGGGGAAACTGGTGCAAGTGTATTGAGTAAATTGCAAAAAGTTTTGAAGAGAAATCCTGTTTATTCATAATTTCACAGTGTGTGCCGAATTCTAAATTGAGATGACGTTAATCCTCCCGAGGACATTTCTCCAGCGAAAATTACTCTCCTAAAATTTGCCCCCGTTAGATAATGTGATGCTGAAAGATCTGTATCTGCATATAAGAACATCCTGAGTGACAAACGCCTTTCTATGACCCCAGAGAACAACGAAAAATACTTAATTGTTCACTGTGCTACAAAATTTAATGAATAAACGTGCTTTGAGTTATGAAAATAATAAGTTTCTATTGAATATGTGTGTGATATATTCATATAATACGACTCCAAAGAACATTGAAAAATACTTAATTGTTCACTGGGCTATAAAATGTAATATAAAGCGTGTTTAGTGTGTTGTAACTGCCAAAATAGTAAGTTTATATTAATTATATGATATTACATATTTTGCCCAATCTACATATTTTGCTACATATTTTGGTGCTTTTTGTTACATATTTATGTACATATTATGCCACTTGATATTACATAACAATCCCAGCTCTAGTAATAACGTAACCTCTTATTAACTTACTTCTTCCGAGCCTTCGCGTTTAAGAACCTGCCTACAACAGCAACAAGTGCCCTTGAAGCGCTGGACAAAGGTTTTTTTTGACGTGGCAACGTCAAATAAATTCTTCGAATATATTGATGTTCGTGAAAAAGTGTTACAGTGAAAAATGATGATATCGTTTTATCTCTCTTCTGCTTCAACGCTCTCTCTCTTCTGTTACTGCGCTCGAGTGTAGCTACTGTCGTTTTTGGATGTCACGGGCGAACCTCTGGATAGATTTCGATGCGGTTTTCACCTTTCTGTAAGGCAGCGTTTCCCAAACTGTGGTACGCGTACCATTGGAGGTACGCTCTTACTGCTGCAGTGGTACGCGGTGAGGTTACGAAAAATATAAAACAAATATTAGATACTTTACGAAAAATATAAAAACATTGATATAATGCTGGAGGGCTTTGAGGCGAAAGATAAGCAGCAGTTTTATTAATTGAATTGTGATTCAGAACTAAGGCAAACTTTTTCAAAAATTACTCTTGTGAATTTTTGGGTTGAGAGGCGTGCAGATATGCAGACATAGCTGACAAAGCAGTTAGATTTTTACTGCCTTTCACTACTTCTTACTTGTGTGAGATTGCATTTTCTTCACTTGTTTATCTCAAGAATAAATACCCGAATACACTCCTTACAGTGGAAAACTATCATCGTTTGAGACTCAGCAATCTTAAACCAGACATTCCTAAGTTGGCTTCTTATCTTCAAGCTCACACCTTCACATTGAAGTTGTTAGTTCAAGTTTGGTTTTTATGTTTAATTATTAAGAGTCTTTTTTATTAATATTATTTGTACAATGTCGTTTCTGAATGTTTGAATTGAATTATATAATAAAACAACCGGACACACTTTTTATTATTTGAACTTTAACTCTAACAGTCTAACTGTAACAAACACAGTTTACAATCCATCCTTTGGTCTGCTACGTAGTGGTGGTGGTGGGGGTTATAGTTACTGTATCTCCCAACCATTAGGTGGTACGCGAGAGATTCTCATCTCTTAAAGTGGTACACACACAAAATAGTTTGGGAAACACTGCTGTAAAGGATATCTCAAGGAAGATTTCCGTAGAGAAGTATTTATTTATGATCAAAGGAAGCCGAGCAGTAACGATTTTAGTGAAAAAGTAAAAAAAATGGCGTCCGTACCCTTTTTAAGCTTACGCTGGGAAAACCGTTAATATATATATATGTATATACCCTACAATGAGTGTAAGAATTGTTTAGCATGAAAAGTTCTACATAAAAGTCCGCGAGAGCATATCTCTATCTTCAGTACATCGCCCACTATAAGTGTCTTTACGTTTTCATTTCTGCCAACAATCTCCATTCAAATACTGAGGCGACAGTTTAAGAGCTAGCTAGGGACGAGTCTATCACCCTAGTTACAGCCTAGCAGCAAACTGTCGAGTCGTGTTGAGTTAAAACTTCAGAGAAGAGTGGTTGTGTTTGAAATTTCCCTAGAAGTACAACTCGGCTTTTCTTCATATCGCCTGAGAACTTTCCATTCCGCAAAATACATAATTGAACAAGTAGTTCCGTGTAGAACTATACAGCCTATTTTCATACGTACTACTTATGTTAATTGCCTCTATCAACATACAAAATTTCAGTTTGATTGCTGTAATAGATTCGTAGATATTGAGAACCGACTAAATATTGCGGATGGTCGCCATGTTGCTTTTTATATATGTAGGTCTTAGAGTTATGTACTGTTACATGAAGATTATAGTGTACGTGTAGTGTTCAAACTTAAATCGCATGATTAGGACACAGGAAGTAAAAACGAAATTTTAAAAATTCGCACAGCTGCCATCTTGTGCTTATGGAAACAATTGAAAAAAGTAGATGCCAGTGGATTAACATTTGTATAAGGATTTACTGTACCAAGTGTCACTGCACTCGGATGGTTAAATTGTGAGAAACGTTCATGTGAATATTTATACTTCGCGTCCCGCCATGTTGGATTAGTGATCACCAGGTTATTGAAAGTCCTATAGGTGAACGTATGTTCATAGCCCCTATGAAAATTAAAAATTCAGTTTGATTTCTGTAATAGATTGGTAGATATTGAGATCCATCTAAATGTGTCGGAGGGTCGCCATGTTGGATTATTATATATAGGCCATAGAGTCATGTACCATTAAAGTAAAATTATTGCGTAGGTTCATTATTCAAACTTACACTTCGATCGCATGATTACGACACAAGAAATAAAAACTTAATTTTAAAATCCGCACAGCCACCATCTTGAGGTTATGTAAACAATTGAACTAAATTAGATAACAGTGCATTACAATGTGTATAAACATTTCCTGCACCAAGTTTCATTGCGTTTGGATCATTAAATCGCGAGGAAGGTCTATTTAAAATTTTCAAATTCGCTTGGCGCCATGTTCGTTTTGTAGTTAATCGGTTTTTTGAAAGTCTTATAGATGAACTTCCAGTAGTGCCCTTTATCTCCGTACAAAATTTCAGGGTGATACCGCTAATAGTTTCAGAGATATAGAATGCCGGTGAAATATTTCGCAGATCCACCATCTTGTGGTTATGTAAACAATTGAACGAAGTTAGATGTCGGTGCATTACAATGTGTATAAACGTATACTGTACCAAGTTTTATTGCGTTTGGTTGGTTAAATCGCGAGAAACGTCTTTTTAAAAGTCGCAAATTCGCGTGGCCGCCATGTTGGTTTTGTAGTTACCAGTTTTTCAAAAGTCACATAGGTGAACTTCTAGTAGTTCCCTTTATCACCGTAAAGAAATCCAGGGTGATATCGGTATTAGTTTCGGAGATATTGGATGCTGGTGAAATATTTCGCACAGCCGCCATGTTGGATTGGTGAGACGTAACAAAATTTTATGGTCACGGTCGGTGTCGTCCGGAATAGTGCTATGAACTTGCCGAGTTTCATTGAAATCGCCCCAGCCGTTTAGATTTTATTAGGGACACACACACACACACTCCTCACACACACACACACACACACACACGCACACACACACACGGACAAAAGGTGATCTCATAACCCTTTTTTTTTTCAAAATTGAAAATAGGCTAAAAATAGTGTTATAATGAGCCTCATTATAGTACAGCTTTCTGACATATAATAGTCAGGGTCGAATATAAACAATATTACAACCCGAACACTTTCTTTGCGTTGGAGAGATGTGACAGGGGTTCTGTGTGATAAGCAATAATATCAACTTACCTGAAGTCTAAGATCTATCGTACAGTCATACGTCCAGTTGCACTGTATGGCTCTGAATGTTGGGCTGTCACTAAAAGTGCTCAACATTCTCTCCAAGCTATGGAATTACGGATGCTGCGACGAACTATGGGCATTTCACTGCGAGGCCACTTGTATAACGATATCAGGCGACAATTTAGCGTGGTCCCAATTCCTGATAAGATGGCTGAACAAAGACAAAGACTCCGATGGTATGGCCATGTGTTGAGAGTAAGACATATCACTGTGGTAGATACTGCCTACCAACTGAAGGTTGATGGGAGAAGACCAAGAGGAAGGCCCAAACAACGGTGGAAAGACATTATCAACACCGATATGAAAGTTGCAAATCTCCAACCAGAAGATGCAGCTGACAGAGTGAAGTGGCGCTCCATGATCCCAAAAGCGGACCCCATCCCAGTGGGAAAACGCCAAGAAGAAGACGAAGACTTTCTTTGATTGGCATTGCAACACATACTGGGTACAGCTAGTACCGTATATTATAATTTTTTGTAATACCTACATTAACAGCTCACGGCCCTGAAAGTTCTTCTTCTTCTTCTTTTTCCTCGCCTTTTCCCGTTACGCGGGGTCGGCTTTCTTAATCCTGAGGCACCAGTCATTTCGTTGTAAAGCATGATCAGCAGATAGGCCCAATACTCTCATGTCTCTCTGGACATTCGTCATCCATGTTGTTTGAGGTCTGCCGCTCGCTCTCTTTTGCCTAGCCATAGAAAGACACTTCTTCACTTCGCATAACATGTCCATACCACCTTAGCCTGGACACTAAAAGTTTCTCTGTTATAGGCGCTACTTAGAAACTGCCTCGCACTTGTTCATTACGGATTTTATCTTTGAGAGTAACTCCACCTGCCCAACGTAAAATACGCATTTCTGTGGTATGTAGCTATTGCTCATGTGCCTTAGTAGTAGCCCATGTTTCACTACCATAGAGTAGGATTGGTCTTACGGCAGTTTTATAAACTTTACCCTTCCCTCGTATGGGTATTTTCGGATCTCATAAAACTCCTGTTAGTTCACGCCATTTGTTTCACCCAGACGTGGCCCTATGGATTATATCGGTGGTTATCGTGCCATCTTCAGCAATGACAGAACCCAGATATTTAAATGTTGTTACTTTTGATAACGGCCCTGAATGTTATCACACAAAATTTACATATTACAATATCATTCTTGAAAGTTGCTTCTTTCTTCTCAACAATCATTTCCAATCCAGTCAATAAAGGGTATTAGTAAATTGTTAAATTAACAGTTTATCATCTGACAGATGTAATTACCTTATCTGTATTAACATGCAGCATTTGATTGCAGTTAATTTTGTCATACACAGTTTTGCAGTCCACTAGAGCAGAATTCACATTATGAAGCATTGTCACATTCTTCCGAATTAGCAAGATGAAAAGAAAATACTTTTCTTTCTGTTGTAGGGATCTTGCTTGGGTACACTAAAGGGCAATGACTTCCCTAAACACATGACTTATATTATTTCAGTAGTATAGATCCCTTCTGCGGCGCTTACAAGCGACCGATTGTGACAAATGAGCATTCATATGAAAGAGAATAGATATCAGCAGTGACTATTTGCACCCTAATTTCATAAATATCTATAATTTCTTTAAAACATGACTTTTAAAAATGTACGAAGTGTGCGATTTGCATATACTGTTGCTGTAGGAACATACGCTCCATAATTGCTGTCCACTTCACATTTTGGCCGCTGTAACGCCTGTTTCATGTCATTTTTACATTCTGAGGTCTTCCCTTTATCATTTTGCATGGATTTCAGAAACAGTAAATCAAAGGAATGAGTACTCAAATCGTATAATTTCATAAATAGAATAACAGGTGAGTGCTATGATGATCCAATTTACAGTGATTGCCTTCTTAAGTTACGAAACATAGAACTTGGAATTCTAACTGAAATGTAAATATTGTTCTATAATCATTTGGTTGAAATAAAAACATAACCTTTCTCCTCAAGTCTCTCATTATAAACCTGTTGGGGATAGTGTGGTTTATGAACATGCGAGGTTTCTCGAAAGGGTCCGCTAGTGAGTTATATTTCCTTAGAGCATTAGTGAGTTATTTTGTAAAGCGAAGCTAGTTATTAACTACACTATTACGTGAGCTAAAAGTCTTTAATATTCAATTCACAAAATACTGTACGTTCTTCTACTGGACAAGATAACAGACAAACTTATCTCATTTTCCTATGACAGGCATTAATTCATCGAACACAAGGGTCTTTTACACTATAACATATCTGTGGAGTTCTGAAAGAGCTGCCTGCATAGCTAGCATATCAATTCCGATAATAACTTGTACATCAAGTAAAAGATGAATCCTTATTAGATTACTCAGTAATGTTTCACAGAACCATAGCTTCAAAAGGGAGATTGATTAATTAATTTTGAAATCTGAAAATGGAAAAGAGAAACCACTAGACAATGCCAGCTATCTTATTAAAGAACCGCTGTAAATCATTGGAGCGTTTATGAAGCCACCATATAAAAAATCACACCAAATGACAAACTGATTCTTTCCTGGAAAGCTCTTCCAACGTCCAAGCTGTGGATTTTTAAAATCAAACTGCTCGTGAAATTTCTAAACTGAAGTCCATCTCCCAAACTTCAAAACATGAGATATGCCAAGACATAAAATATATAAAATAGAAGTCAGTTTATCTTTAATACACCTTGCTATAAAAAATGTAACTGATCACAAATTCATATATGTCCTCTTCGGCCGTGTAATTTGAACATTTTCGCTAGGTATACTACTGTTGCGATCGAACTAGAAGCCAGAATCTGTTGCCTGAGGAGCCAAGTTTGGATCACCTTCAACATCTTCAGAGAAGTACTTCTCTATCATATCATAGGCCAATCTGTACATCTGTAGACTTTTAATTTTATCCAAACCTCCACATTCTTCAATCATGTTAGCAAGCTGCTCCACTTGTGATCCTGCCACCTTGAGCATGTTGTTGATTCCATCCAAAACAACTTGTATCACTTGCTTGTCCATGCAGTTTAACAGATTGCAAAAAGGGGGGATGACACCTTCCTGGATAAGACGTGCAACCTGGTCACGATTACCACTGGTTGTAAGATTGCTTATGGCACAGGCTGCTTCCTTTTGTGTTTGGAATTGAGCTTTCGACAAGTTTCCTATTATTTTGGGTAGCAAGTGTGCATCAATAACAGCCTGTACTTGCTGTTGATTGCCAGCAGTAATGTTGGAGAGAAACCAAACAGCCTCCTCGCATATCTTATCCTACTGATGTGTGAGAAGAGCTGGAAAGTGAGAAAACCTGATAACGCATCACAGTTCAACACTACTTGTGTTTGCTCATCTGTTCCAGTTACAATGTTTCCAACTCCTCTAAGCGCTGCAGTTTGTACCGTGACATCTTTGTGTGACAAGAGTGGTATTAACTTGGGGACAACATCACTGTCAATTACCATTTGAATTAGTTCATTGCCACCATCAGTTAGATAACTTAATGCCCATACCGCATCTACCAGGATATTGATATCGGTATGATGTATCAACACGTCCAGAGGGGAGCGTGATGGCGCAGTGGCTTAGCTTCTCGCCTTTCACCCGGACGGCCGGGGTTCGAATCCCGGTGACAGCGGGGTGGAATTTTCACCTGGAAAATCACGTGGTGTCAGGAAGGGCATCCGGCCTTAAATCCCCGGCCAAAACCAAAATGAGCCTGGTTGGCTCCGGCGACCCCAATTAATTGGGAAAAGCCGAAGGGAAAGAAGAAGAAGAAGAAGAAGAAGTATCAACACGTCCAGAGCGGGTAAGATTTCTTGAATCGTGTGGACGGATGGTAGAGGATCGTTGTTTCGACAGAGATTCACTATCACCCATGTTACATTCCTCAGAAAGCTGATAGGAATTTCAGGCTTGATAGAGGTTAAAAGTGGATGTACAACACCCAGGCTGATGACATAGTCACGGAGTTGTGGACCATCAGCAATAATATTACCTAATGCCCAGACAGCCTCTTCGCAGACCTTCTGGAGAGGTGATCGTAAAAGAGTAAGAAATAATGGAACAGCTCCAGCTGCCACAACTGTCTGTGTCCTAGCAGAAGTTCTACTCGCAAAATTACTTAACAGCCATGCTGCCTCAAACTGAAATGATGGGTCAGCATGACATCCAAGGCATCGCACAAGGACGGAAGACCTTCATTTTCAATAACTATGTCGATAGTAGGATCGCGTTCCCGCGAAAGTAGGACCCTGGATATTATTATAAACTCAAATTTTGTAATGTTTTAGTAGCCATGGATACCTAATAATGAAGATTATTTTATAAGTAGTTGCGTTGTTGATGGTGAATGGAATGCGCTTCAGAAAATCACCACAGAATCAGCAGAAGACACTATTGGTTTTGAGAAAAAGGGGAGACTGATTTGAGGAAAATCATGAAGAAATACTGAAACTAATCTTATATATACTAGCAATATTGCCCGGCTTCGCCCGGTGGATTTGTTTGTTTTATGGATGATAATGAATACTACTACAGAACTGGCATATAATACTTAAATTAACAGAAAATATATATTTTAAAAATATAACTTTTTCTGGTGGTGGTGGGGGTGATAAGTTGTACAGTATAATGGACGTAACATTCAGGTCATTTTCCCGTAATGATAATGACAATAATGAATTGACTATTGACTAACTACTGTACTGACACATGTAAATTACAAACGAATTGAAAAATATGATTAGAAAGAGGAGTTTGTGACATAAAAGTCACGGCCTAGGGCCTATATCTCATTGGCTGTTAGAAAAGTAGAGATCAATAGTGTCGCTTTTTGTCACATAGTGCCATAGGAAAATAATCAGAGCACTTTGGAAAACGTTGGCTGTCCCGAGCTCTTGAAGTAGCAATAGTGTCATTTATCGCCACATACCGCTCAAGGATAAGGATCTGAATAAATGAAAGTAAATTTGAAAGCACCAACGCTTATTGCAGCTGATTACCTCTATGTACTGCACCAACACTATCGCACTTATACAGAGGCATAATATTTTCATGATGATAACTGTTTTACGGGACCTAAGAAATCTTCTTGCAATAATTACTCCCAGTGACTCCAATTTATAAGCAGCGCAAGTTGTAACTATTTTCGCAATTCTGGTAGGGGCGACGTGATGCAGCTCGCATTGCCAGCCAACAATTGACTTATTAAAATATCCTTACAGTTACACTATACGGACATGAATGGTTCTAGGACTTAAAACGTAGTTTTCAGGTTCATTTTGTCTGTTGTTCTAAATGTAGGGAATGGATAGAGTTGTTCAAATTCGAAGGGTTAGTACATTAAGTTTGGTTAAGATCGGTGAAACGATGTAGACTTGTGCCAAAGGGCCTAAATGCAGGGAATGGAGTGATCTGTCCGAAATTTCACGTAGACATTGTTACTCGCAGGTTTCCAAAGGGGTAAGAATACTCATTTTGGATCAGATCGGTGAAACGGTGTAGATTTGTGCCAAAGGGACTAAATGCGGGGAATGGAGTGGCCTGTCCGAAATTTAACATAACCTAAACTATTCCTCTTGAATCAGGCTATCACATACAAAAAGAATTTTTCGAATCCGACTGGTGATTCCGGAGATTAGCCCGTTTAAACACATAAACACACAAACACACAAACTCTTCAGATTCATTATATTAGCATAGATAAAGGAATGTCTGTTTGTTCGTATTTTATGCGTTCATAAACCATTCATCCGATTACGATCAAATTTTGGTGAGTTGTTGTACACACTTCCGGGAGGTTTATAGGCATAGTTAATCCATTTCAAAAGTCATAGCTCGCGAGTAGTTCAAACAAATGCGTAATAGCGAAGCGTTCATATACAATTCATCCGATTGCGACCAAAGTTTGGTGAGTTGTATTCCACAGTCCCGGAAAAGTTATAGGCGTAGTATATCCAATTTACAATAAATGGCGCGCGAGTAGCTTCAACAAAATGGCGTGCGTTTGCATCAAGAAAGTCCCACATGCGTTCATATACCATTCATCCCATTGCGATGACACTTGGGTGAGATGTTCTGTACACTTCAGGTAAGGTTTCTGGCTTAGTAAATCCTCTTATCAATAGGTAGCGCACGAGTAGATTCAACAAATGAGCGACGACGGGCGAAGCGTTTCAACAAATTCCTGTATGTGTTCAAATACCATTCGTCCGATAGCGATGAAACTTGGGTGAGAGGTTGTGTACATTACAGGCAAGGTTTCTGGCTTAGTAAATCCATGTAGGTAGCGATTGAGTATATTCAACAAATGAGCGACGACGCGCGAAGCGTTTCAACAAAGTCCCGTATGCTTTCATATACAATTCGTCTCATAGCGATGAAACTTGGGTGAGATCTTGTGTACACTTCAGGGAAGGTTTCTGGGATAGCTAATCCACTTTACAATAGGTATCGCACAAGTAGATCAAACAAATGAGCGATGACGCGCGAAGTGTTTCAACATAGTCCCGTATGCGTTTATATACCATTCGTCCGATAGCGGTTAAACTTGGGTGAGTTGTTGTGTACACTCCAGGGAAAGTTTCAGGCTTAGTAAATCAATTTTACAATAGGTAGCGCACGAGTAGTTTCAAGAAATGAGTGACGACGCGCGAAGCGTTTCAACAAAGTCCCGTATGCGTTCAAATACCATTCGTCCGATAGCGATGAAACTTGGTTGAGATGTTGTGTAAACTCCAGGGAAGGCTTCTGGATTAGTAAATCCACTTTACAATAGGTATCGCACGAGTAGATTCAACACTTGAGCGACGACGCGCGAGGCGTTTAAAGAAAGTCCCGTATGCATTCATTTACCATTCATCCAATTGCAATGAAACTTGGGTGAGATGTTGGGTACGCTCCAAGGAGGGTTTCTGGCTTAGTAAATCCATTTTACAATAGGTAGTGCAAGAGTAGATTCAAAAAAATGAGCAACGTCACGCAAAAGGTTTCAACAAAGTCCCGTATGTGTCCAGTGTCGTCTTCAGGTGGAATACTGTTACAAGAAACGTAATAGTTTACGATATTACCTTCTTCTAAACTTTGATGACTCGGTTGGTTCTTATTTGTTGGCTCTCTCTGCTATATTATATGTGTATTGGGCAACACAATGTACAGATCATTTATTTAAAACTATAAAATAACTTGGTGGTAGATTGTGACAACAAACAAGCAAATCAAAGAGAATAAAGAAGCGATTGAGAAGTAGCAAAAGTCTCCTAATTAATTTAGCTTTTCACTTGCCAATTTGACGTCAATATGGTTTTTTTTTAATTTATTTCGGCTGCATTCCATGATTTTGGTTACATTGATTGATTGTAATCATGATTTGCGTTCTTAATGCGAAGTCCCTACCATTCAAAAACATATTCAATACTCCTGGTGAATCGGCTATGATGACAACGTCGATAGCAAATCCCGGAGTCGAGATTATTTCTCCTTGAATATTTACTCCTACTTGAAATTTTACTATAATTATCTTCATTGCTTTTTCAATGAATAGATTAAAAACTGGGGATGATAAGTTGTAGCCTTGCCTTAAGTATAGATTGCTGATCAGCCTCCTATCCCCGTACTTGATTCCAATCTGTTTCAATATGTCAAACAACTTACTATAATCAACGTTATCAAAAGCTTATTCGAAGCTTACAAATACTACGAGCGTTCTTTTATTATTCAGTATTCTGCCTTCCAGGATCAGTCTGATACTTAAGTACAGCATCCCTTGTTCTCACGATTCCCCTGAAACCAAATTGGTCCTCACCCAACTCCGTTTCTCTCTGTCTTTCGATGCTCTTGTAAGTCATTCTAGTCGGGATCTTTGAAGCTAGAGTCATAAAGCTGATTGTGCGACAATCTTCCCTTATGTAAACTCCTGTATTCTTTGGTATAGGGATTAAAACATTCATCTAAATATCACAGGGTACTTCACCTGTCCCATTGACCCAAGTGCTCTATCAAATTCAGATATTAATATTAAACATCCTTTTTCATCGTCATCAATTTCAATTTCCTCCTCCCTTTCCATGACATTATTCTCTATTTAATACCTTTATACAAATGTTCTATTCATGTTTCCTGTCGGTCTGCAATTCTTCTCATCTTGTCAGAGGTTTTCCATTTGAAACCTCAATATTACAGTACTTAGTCTCCGTTTCCCCACAATTACTCCATTCAGTAAGCTGTAAATACTATAGACAATTTTCTAAAATGATACATTTCTTTTTCGAATTTTCTTCTTTTGCTTCCTGCACTTGTTTACCTGATTTTTCAGTCATCTGTATTCTGCCTTACCTTTTTCATCATCTGCAATTACCCAAGTTTCAGGATCGCATCCTGGCGCAGTCAGCTGGCATTAGAGGGTGCGCAAATGCGAGGGAGCCCCGTGTCAGTAGATTTACTGGCACGTTAATGATCCCTTTCGGGGCAAAATTCTGGCAGCCTGGTGTCTCTAAAAACCGCAGTAGTTAATAGGGACGTAAAACAAATAACGTTGTTTTATATTCTGCATTCTTGTGCTTCCTCGTTTCGTCCAATAATTCTAGTGTATCCTGAGTGATCCACAGCTCTCTACCTATTGTTTCCTCTCTGCCAATGTTTCACCTGAGGATTTTCTTATTTGTTTTTCAAAAGTACCCGTTCTTCTGCATTTGAAGTTTGTTCAGAATTCTTTAATAGTCCATTCTCTTATACTCCTCTTCAACTTTCAAAATCCAGTCTCATGTGTACGTGTGGCTTTCTCCCTCTCCACCTCGCCCTGAATCTTAGCAGAAAAACCTGAAAACACCTCAATGAGGAGGTCAAATAATAATTACGGAATTGTTTAGTATCAGCGGACCTGCGACAGTGACCTAATATACATATTACAATTAGAAATGCAACAAAACTCGCCCAATCAGTTCATTGCGAAGGTCTCATCTAATGTTAATTCTTAAGAGTCGGCTATCCATCAGACATTTTAAAAATTGCAGAATGGAGTAAACTCGGTATGTGAGTTTGTCATCATCCCTGGAATCTTCTGTACGCTGATGATGTCTTGTTATCAAGCGCGATACGCCAAGGCCTAGAGCAGCAAACACAGATTTGGAATGACCACCTTGATCCATATGGAAACAAATTAAACATTTCCAAAACTGAATACATGGAGTGTGTAGAGCAAATCAATGCCTCCACATCTATTGTTGGAAATCAACTCAACAAGATCACTGGATTCCGATATTTGGGCGCATACATAACATTAGAAGGAGACACATTGAGAGAAGTACGAATGCGATCAAATACAGCTTAGTCCAAATGACGACTGATGACAGGAGTTTTATGTGATCGATAGATTCCTGGTCGACCAACTGCAAATCCTCCTGAATCGTTGCTTGAGATGTATCAACAATCGAAGGTGGCCGGATGTCAAATAAAATGAAGCTCTATCGTTAGAAAGACAGAAGGCTGCTGTTTATCGTGATCCCGTCTGGAATTGATATATGATATGAGCAAACCGAAAATCGAGGGTATTGGTTTTTTTAGATATAAATATTAATTTCGAATCATTATTCTGTAAATTTACGGTATCTGCTTATTTATATTTATGGATTTAGCGATATATGTGAAATATCTTTCCTAAATCATTACCAGCGATATTCTTACCATTGTTCCTATCAATCTTCAGTATTTCGTGGTTTGATTTATTTGACGGGTGCGTTTTAGCGACTCCATCACTACAAATCACAACATACACGTGGTTTGAATTGTTTGATGGGAGTGAAATAGCAAATCCACCTCAGCGAAAGATCGCATACAAGTGGTTTGAATTGATTGATGGGTGCCATTTAGCAACTCCACCCCTGCGAATGATAGCATACACATGGTTTGAATTGTTTGATGGGTGTGATTTAGCAACTCCACAGCTGCGAAAGATCGCTTACACGTGGTTTGGATTGTTTGATGGGAGTGATTTAGCAACTCAACCACTGCGAAAGATAGCATACACGTGGTTTGAATTATTTGATAGGTGTGATTTAGCAACACCACCGCTGCGAAAGATCGCATTCGGTACATGTGGTTTGAATTATTTGATAGGTGTGATTTAGCAACACAACCGCTGCGAAAGATAGCATACACGTGGTTTGAATTATTTGATAGGTGTGATTTAGCAACACCACTGCTGCGAGAGATCGCATTCGGTACATGTGGTTTGAATTATTTGATAGGTGTGATTTAGCAACACAACCGCTGCGAAAGGTAGCATACACGTGGTTTGAATTATTTGATAGGTGTGATTTAGCAACACCACTGCTGCGAAAGATCGCATTCGGTACACGTGGTTTGAATTATTTGATAGGTGTGATTTAGCAACACCACCGCTGCGAAAGATCGCATACGGTACACGTGGTTTGAACTTTTTGATGAGTGCCATTTAGCAAATCCACCGCTGCGAAAGATAGCATACACGTGGTTTGAATTGTTTGATGGGAGTGATTTAGCAACTCAACCGCTGCGAAAGATAGCATACACATGGATGGAATTGTTCGATGGGTTTGATTTAGCGACTCCAGCCCTGCAAATCAGAGCATACACGCTCAGTTTTAACATGGTTTATAAGATCCGGGCGTCCGCAAATGCCAATTTATGATATTTAAATATACACAACTATTTTGTTTTGTCATCCGCCTAATGATACCTTTACCCTAATTACAATGATAACTAATATTTTGAAACTCTAAGGATTCTTCATCCACTAATAAATTTAATTGAAAAAGGCAAGAAACTCGTCATACTTATTGTAAAATGACCTGGAATGCTTCCTAGATTGCGCTTTATCCTACATAATTAATTTCATTATTTGTGATATTGCCGTAAATGTGTATTCTGCAATGTTTGTAAACAGTGTTTATGTTCTTAGCTGTTGTCAAATTAAATGTAATCATTTCTGTTTCTTTAAGATACCTCGCGGTGTAACGGCTACCATTCTTAGCTGTCACCTCGGACGTCCGGGTTCGATTCTCGCCTTTGCCAAGAAATGTTTATTCTGGTGTGAGGACACACTCAATCTCGAGAGAAGAAGAGGGTTCGATTTCCAGATCAGTTATCCTGGAAGTGATTTTCCATTGTTTACCCACTCCTAAACAGGGAAATGCTGGGATGGTTCTTAACTTAGAGCCACGGTCGCCTCCTTACCATTCCTATCCCCAATTTACAAATACACACACATGTACAGCCATCACAATTACACTGGTCATTACACAAATTCCACAACCACACCCAAAACTACACGGGGCTGTACAGCCCCTAAAGAGCAACAATCACAACTAAGGTGTCGCATATAAAGAATTCCATTTATAATAAACTATTTATAACCTTAAGTCAATACATTGTACATTAAAACCGTACATTGTGACCTTCCTCAGCGTGGTGTAGGATAAGTAAATGTGCAATAACATACACTTAATAACATTTTGGCATAACAGAGGATTCTAATTTTTTTTTTCCAAAAGTTCACAAAGTAAAATTTCAAAAACCAGATCTAATACATAATGAAAATATGAAAAGTTCTTGATAGAACAGCGTTGAATTGAAGAGATCTAAAAAGAAGGAAAGAAACTAAAACGCAAAAAGAACGGAAAAAGATATAAAAACTATAACACTTACGTGGATGTGAAAATAGAAATGCTGAATAAGTTAGGTTATGAATGCTGGTTGATATGTGTTTGCCAGGTAGAGAAATATGTATAGAGAGAAAAAACAAACAATATAAATAGTCTTGTATATTGAAATTAATGTGTTAGAATATTGAATCATGTGAGCAAAAACTTATTTTACTTACATTGTGGAGAGAACGTTGGAAATAAGTGTGACGAAGTTGTTAAGAACTGGCAAGAAATGTATTGGCTATATAGTTGCTAAGAAACTAAATAACGTGTTCGAAATGGATTGCCTAGATGGAAAGGATGATATGGAGAGATATGAATAGTCGATACTAGTAACTAGAAACCTCTTATAGCGAGCATGTAAAGAATGAAGCTGGTCGGAAGTCCCGTTACCATGGTGGCGTTGCATGTTAAATGAAACGAATTTGGAGAAGGCTGTTTGTGCTAAAGTAATATGAGTATATTACAAGAAGTACACATTATCAGCCATCCGATGCAGAATTCCTGACTCTAACTTGTTGTCAGAATTTCAACACGGAGGATTATTGCTCAGCAGATATATTTGTATAAAAATATCAATGGTATTGCAGACACGAGTGATACATTAGGGTAAATAAATTTCAACGTAAGAAATGCTCAGAAAACGAGATCTCCTAGTAGTTAAAGATGCAATACGACTTTCCATAAAAATTCACCTGCATTGAAAATGTGCTGTACTTACCACAGGCTCTCAGCTGACATCAATTTGGATTTCGGAATGTCCTTGCTAAATTATAGAAGAAAATTACACTTACTTTTAGCTGTCAAATGATTCACTATTACAAAGATATTAAATTTGGCTGCTATTGGTTTTAGGTTTCACTTTATTACTAATTACCAATAATGCCAACCTTACAGCATTGTATTAGTACCTACAAATATGAATCTAGTTGACGCATGCTTCATTTACTGTTAACAATCCTTCTTATTTTATTTAAATTTATAATTTTGTATTCTAATGTATTTTTATTTTGTATTTTGATGTATTTCCATGTATTATCTGGGTGTAAACAATTGTTTGCTACTGTAATTGGGGCACTGCACTGTTGTAGCAATACATAAATAAGTAGGATATATGAAAATAGGCTGTATAGTTATTCACGGAACTACTTGTCTTATCATATGTTGAGTGCATTTAAAATGGATACAACAATGGGTGTGATTGGCTGGAGCCCAGGATGGGGTAAGTCAAATTGTGGACCTAAGGCCGCCATGTAGAGGTTTTTAGCTAAATACTCAGCCCCATACTGAGGGGGTAAGCGTAATGGGTTTGACACCTAGGTAACTGTAAATGTAAATCAGTAAATGATTTATCCCACTTTGCTGTTGGTAACCAGTTTGGTCAAGTCATAAAATGTATCTTATCTTGTGTTGTGGCTCGCGCTTTTTGGGAAAAAGTAAGTGTTATTTTCTGTGTGTGTGTATGTTGAATAAACCAGCATTCCCCTCTTTGTTTAATCTGTGTTATGTGCCTGTGAGCATCTTTGGTTCTTGAGTCACCATCCACATTAGAATGCATGGTTTTGGCTTTGTGGGGCAGGTTTTTGAGGATGGTCGAGAGTAAAGTAATATCGAGAAGTTAGTTTTTTGTGTGTATAAGGTGGCTGGTTAGGTGAGTTATATTAGAGAATTGTGATTCAAGTTGAGGGAAGCGTATTATATTATTTTATTTTACAAGTAAACTGTCGGCGGATAATTGCATCCAGTAAAGATAATTTTTGTTCGGGGTAATTTAACCACTGATTTTTGAAGAGGGTTGATTTTTCAGCATTGACTGAAGTCAGATGAGAGATTGAGTGCATGTTTTGTTCCCCCTGTTAAATTCCTTCCGTCAGCGGAGTAATTTGTGCCGAAGTTGGGGTGTCGTGAAGATTAACTGTATATCGCCCAAGGTAAAATGTGGTTCGTTTCAGTATTGTGTGCATGACGAGATGTCATGATTGCCACCTATGTTTTTCAGAGTCTTCCGGCAAGGGACTGGGTTTGAGTCTCGGCCGATGGTGGACCCGTCATTGTTTTTTGTTCCAGCGGTATTTGATTTCGAGCGTACACAAAGAAGCAGACAGTTTGAACGAGAAGAAGAAAGAGACCCCGCTTGCCTTACTAAGCTGACCTTTTGCGTTATATCTATGGCTAGGGGGGCATTATCTTTACTTTTAAATGTTTTGTACGGCTAGTTACTGTCGTTCATGTTTCAAAGCCGGGTAGTTGACAACCTCGCGCCTGTTCGGTTGCATTAAGCAGCGGGGAGGTTTATGACCCTCTAGCCTTGGCCGCCATCAACTCGCCCCATCTCGGCTCTGGCGAGGTAATGAGCGGCCATGTTCCCAATCAGTGAACACAATGTAATATTTTTGCCCGCAGGTTCATTGTTTATCATTTTTGTGTGCATTTGATTTTGTTTTGTCATTTTTGGATTCATGTCGAGAGCGCCAATGCGGTTGGGATGAGTGGTCTGAAGCTTTTTGGATCTGGACCCCATCCTCCGTTGCCATGCGATTCAAGGTTTTTTTGTTTTTAAATGACGCGAGTTTTCTTTGTGAAGTGTCAAACCCAATACATTGCGCCCACTTTACCGGGAATATCAAGCTGCAAAAGCGTATGGTATATTCACCTTGGGGTGTGTTTAGCTATGTAACCAACCCCTAAGCATGTCTGTTAATGCGAACAGATCAGATGTAAACCAGATAAGAACAGAGGTTTAAGATGTTGCTTATGGATCATGTTACTGAATTTATATGCAAAGGTTTTTGTTTCTCTTCTTTGTAATGGGTTGTTGTTGTGTATTTAATTTTTATCTGGTTGTCCTGATCAGATTAGTATGATTTCTTGAGTGGTGTCCATTGTCCAGGCTATGTTTCGAGGTTACCTTCGTGAGCTCAAACAAGTCAAGTGAGGATGTTTTTATTATTATTATTATTATCAATCATGTAAAAGAGTTCATTAACTATCTTAATTTTAATATTGCCGAGCTCATTTGAAGTGGAAGATGGTTTATGGTTATTCTTGTGAGGATTAGATTTTTTTCAAATCTTGTTTTCTTTATGCATCTAGGAGATGTTAGTTGTTGTTGCCTTATCTTCGTTATTTTCAGTTTATTATCATTATTATCGTGATTATTAGTTTCTTGAGTTTAATGTTGTTGTGTTTATATTAGCTATGTGTGTAATTAGGATGGGTTTTGAAAAATAAATCTTTTTTTTTTTTGTAAACGGCTGTGAGTGCTTACTCATAGAATAATAACTGCTGTATTTCCCCCTAGGCATATAAATAGATTAACATTTTAGGAACCGTAAATGACCCTGACAACAGTTCTCGGAGCCTTGCAATTAAGCGTGAAAGGGGCACAACATATAGCGTGAGAAGGCAGAGGTGTCTGTCTCCAGGTCGGACATTTTTGCTTTGACTTTCGTATCAGAAATGGATACGGAATATCTTGTTCAAGATATTTATTTTATTTCACTCTCTTTGAAGATAAACGAAAAGGCAGCAGAACTCTTGATTTCTCCCAGCACAGTGGCTAGGTGAATTAGTTTCACATGGCATGATTTGTGCAAAATATTAGGACTAATAATATAAGTTGCTGTGTAGGCCTATAAATTAACTTACATGGTGAAATTTTGCGCACGTTTTATTTTAATATCAAGCCAACAGTTCAAGTAATGAATGATCATATCGTCTTAAGGACATCCTACACCATCCTTTAGTAAACATTTCCCTGAAAGTGTGAAATGATGAGTCTAAAAATAATTCCACTCGTGTAACATTTATGTTATCTGCTGCAGTCATAGCGTGCCCAATGATCAAACATTCTCTCAGCGAGTCATCAGTGGGTTTCAGATGTGCTGTTAGAACGATTATTTGATAAATGCCACAAAGAAATGCGAGTTTTCTTTCAAAAGGGCAATGAATTGATATTGCGAGATGAATGTAGGTTTAGGCAACTCATAACAGCTGTTCACCTCTTGACGGAATACACGGGGCCATTGCTGGCTGCCATGTGGGTGATGGCTCATTTTTGCCTGCAATGCACGTGGCAGCGGCGGATTGATATGTCCAGTAGGACTATTTTTTCCCGCGAGAACTGTCAACAAAGTGCAAAGTTACAGTAAACGAACTCTAGTACAGTAAAAAGAGACCAAAAGATGGCCATACCTGAATATTCAAAAAATCAAAGTGCGCAAGCGTTTAAATAGTAGTTCAGATGATATACAACATTTTCTAGATAATTCCACGACTTAGACGGATGGGTATGGAGAGAGAGGGCTTGGAAGGGGCTAAAGAGCTATTTTATTCTTCGATTTTTACATGCATCTCGTAAGCTTGGCGGTTTAGCGAAACCTTGAATATCACAAGAGCGTTGTATTGTATGTACGTTGTATGCATTGTACGTTGCTAGAAATAAAGCTCCACTGGTATTTTCAGGGGCGTCTAGTGATTCACAGTGTTAATTGAAGGCCAGAATTTTTTCTTTAGCTTAATGCTTGTTGCAATATTTTTCCAGGTGTATTTTGTCCCATTTCATATCAGAGTCACAGCCAGTGAAAGCATGCAGTGGTAGAAAAACGATGTTCATATCTCCTATTTGGGATAGAATGTCACTTATATCATGCATCTTGTGTGGGGTTTTACATTTTCAAGACATAATAAGTTTCAGATTGTGTTCACCCTGTGCAACGACAACCAAGAGGACCAGTAGATCAGTGTAATCCCAGGTATAATTTCATCAACGAGGTGTTCATTGCCATTAGCGTGGGAAACAGTGAGCATTCATATGCTTGAGCCTCGATGTTTTGTTGAATGATATGGCTGCTGTTTTCAAGATTCTTCGTTCACGCTTGCTGAGCCCAAAGTTACAGGTTTGAACCCTGGCGCAGTCAGCTGGCATTTGAAGGTGCACAAATGCGAGAGAGCCGTGTCGGTATATTTACTGGCAACGTTAATGATCCCCTTCGGGGGAAAATTCCGGCACCCCGGTGTCTCTAAAAGCCTCTGTAGTCAAAAGGAACGTAAAACCAATAACATTATTATTATTATTCAAGATACTAACCTCTCCTTCCTCTCCATCAATGCAACGGCTTCTGTACCATTCGTCATTCAAGATGTGTGAAGCTGTTTCTTTAAAACAAGTTATTGAATTTTTCCCTGTAATATCCGATACAAAACCAGTATCTCCAAAATGATTTACAATTTCTCTTTTCAGATAAATATGAGTATAGGGCTCAACTGTTGGATGAAAAATGGCAAACATATCTTGTATTTGTTTGATTGAGTACCGGCACTCATCATTGGGCCTACTTTCCACACTGTGGCAGAAATTTTTAAATGCAGCATCTCTTCCATCATCAGCCCTGCTCCCTCCTCTCCTTGCCCTTCTCCTGGTTTTTAGATCCGTTTCTTAGGAAAGTACTTAAGCTTTATCGGTGGTATTTCCCCCCGCAGCTACAAGATCAATTATAGCCTACCCCTCAGTCTATGAAGTACGGTACTTCATTTCCCCACTTACAGTTTCACTCAAGTTCAGTTTTACATACGTTATTGATGAATTGTATAGTTGTGACGCTCTTCTATTCTTCCCTTGTAGCATAGCTGCATTTGGTGTAGTCAATGCACTCACGGGCACAATACAAACAATGAGTCTCGAACGATAATTCAGCCCGTTTTCTTGGTTGAACCACAGCACATTCCTGTGATGAGGGAGGTTTTGGACGAGAGATGCAGACGGACCGCCCTAGCAAGGATTTCAGGAGGTGCGAGATCTCCCCAGTGGAGACTACAATATACTCAGAGACTACAGATAACATACATTTTTACATTAATTGTAACTCACACCTCCGAAAGATTAGTATAGTAGTAGTGTGGATGAAAAGAAATAACAGTACAAAGAAATATGTTTTGAAAAGATTAATGTTAACTGCTATGTAACAGACAACGCTCACATCATACATATGACAAATTTACATCGTACATTATTTTAAAAATGAAACAAATTAAGAAAAGATAACTGAAACAACTGGATTACCGCCCTCCTTGCTTTTGCGCTTGCATTTTTTTTATCTTTATTAATTCTGAATAATTCAAGTTCTGGGAATACTATTTTCTGTAGATAAAATTGCCACATTTGACAGTCTATCCTGACACAGGGTTGAACGTAAATAAGTTATAATTTACTGAAATTCGGTCCCCTTTAGTGACACATACAGTTATAGTTAGCAAAATTCGAAGTGTTGTCCACACATTCGGGAATATATCCTGACAACTATTTGTTTTAATAAATTGAAAAACATTTATTGGTTCAAGTGTAAAAATAGAACGGAGACTCACTGAAGACGTGTGGTGGCCGGGAGCATTGTGTATTGTAGCGTGTCGAGCAAGGCTTGGCGCTAGCAGCAACGTAGCGCCCAACTAGTTAACACATTTACACTTTTTAACGTATTTATTAATCATAGTTACTTCCATGAATTTCAGAGTAGTTGCTCGAAAAGATGTCCTTCAATTTCTAACCACTCGTTGCACCGACGAAGGAAGTTGTGGTACACTCGCTGTAATTCATCCTCACTGATATTCCGTTCACGAGAGCCTCCAGAGTACGCGGATTGTTTCTGTATACCTTCTGTTTGAGGTTCCCCCTCAAGTAAAAATCGCTTGGCGCTGAAACTTACGAACACTTTTATTGTAAGATTTCTTCTTGAGAAGATAAGTTTCTACTAGGAAAACAAAAGTTTGGTGCTTTTCAGTCGGTCAACACGAATGTACCCAAATAGAGCTGGGTTGTGCCCTGATCCTGAAATAAATTACATAAGATTAATAAATACACTAGGATGACCAGTTTCGATCGTCAAGCGAACATCATCAGATCCATTACACTTAGGCTATAACATCTATGTTCGAGAATACAGGTGAAAAATATATACAATATGTACAATTATTTAGTTGCAGTGTTGGTGATGCAACAGTCGGTGTATGTTAAATATGGTATATCTAATGTTAGGTAAACTTCTAAAATAGTGATGAAAATCCGGAATTTGTCTGTTAGGGGTGATTATATGGTTTTACAAAATCAACTATGGTTATACTGAAATAATGCAAGCTTATACTTATCGAGTTGTCCCTTTAACTGGAACTTGAAGCAGTTGCGTGTTTCCATAGACACCAGTTGTTGTCGACTAACCCCGAGTGTTCGCTGGGTGGAACTGGTTTCTACTATTTGCATTTCTACATAGCAACTAAAGGGGGGAAAATGGCTTCAAACCTCACAATGCTACTAGGAAAATTCGAAGTTTTGTTCTATACCTAACCATGTTCACGTGATACGAGGTAGGCTACAGTACTTCACAGCAATTATCACAACAAAGGTACTTGTCAGCTGCATATGCTATGACAGCATCCAAGGCTTCCCGTCCCACTGTTGTAATCGGTACATGCTATAATCTAGTGGTGAGTCACTGCTACTTGTCCACGGCATGGCCTCCACGAGGCTCCGTTCTATAGGGAGGGCCCTCACTGTATAATGTTCCTGTAATATTATTGGAGTCTGACATATAATATTCTAGGAACACTCCAGTGATATTATATTATTATTGAATATTACTAAAACGCTCCTAGAATAGTATTAATATTGTGCGCTTACAGGGATGTACTGTAAGACGCTTCTAACATCATGTTACTAATATCTTACATTACATAACAACATTTAGTATACCGGTACTCACAGAATACCTGCTTTAACAGTAGTAACGTTCTAACAATAACGTTTCCATTTCACTCGTAGCTTGCCACACAGACTCACACCACAAGCTCGCGAACGACTGCCCAGACTGAGGCACAGCGGAGGACAGATGTATAGATATTGGTTTCAACTCGTTTATATATTTTCTAGAACGTTAAGTGCGAATTTCACGCTATATGTCTCTACCTTTGAAATGCGCACACCGCAGCTCTCTGATATATAGAATTGGTTTTTGCTGGTAGGGTTAAATACAGTAGTAATCAGGTGATTGGGTTTTATTTTTTGCGCAGACAATCTATCCTTGCCTTTTCTGCGCCCCCTAATATGACAGCGCCTGTTCACACCGCCCAAGGGCCGCTCCTGCAACATACACTTCAGTAACAGCATTGTTGGCGAACTTTTCTTTAACTCCATCCTGTTTGATTTCAATGCATTCAATTATATTCAGTAGAAACTCATCGAGATGACACCTTGAGAAGACCAAAAATTCTTGGTATGAAACTGGCAGTTGAGCGACCCCATAGGAAGTATGGTAGTGCTATCTTTGTTCGGAATGACACAGCTGTCCTCTCTACCGCACATACAGAAATCATCGATAATGAAATATTGTCTGTGGAACTGAATGGTTCTACAAACCTCCAGGAGCAGACTTCCATCTTTCACCTCCAGACAACTACAAACAATCAACAAGTACACTTTATTGTTGGAGATTTCAATAGTCACAGTAACGTTTGGGGTTATGTTGAGGACGACAGTAATGGTGAAGCAGTTTTGACTTGGGTTGATAGCATCCAACTTAATATTGTCCACGATAATAAACTTTCACCATCTTTCAACAGTGGGCGTTGGAAACGTGGGTACAATCCCGACTTAATTTTTGTAAGCGTGAACTTAGCTCACCAATGCAGAAAAACTGTTTTTATGTCCGATACCAAATAGTCAACACCACCCCATAGGATGCCAAGTGTTTGCAGCTATTAGTCATAGATTCACAACTTTCCGAAGGAGATATAATTTCTAGAAAACAGATTGGCAATAGTTTGCTGATCTTCTTGATTCAGAAATTTCACGCATAACACCCTCAGTCTCCAACTTTGACTAGTTTGTGGAAGCCGTGAAAACATCTTCAAGGCTCTCTACTCCCAGCGGTAGTCGAGTAAGCTACATACCTGGCTTGACAGAAGAATCCCGGAAGCATCTACATAACTATATCCGGCTCTTCAACGATAATCCTTACAGCATGGAAACCATAACCGCTGGCCAAAATTTGTCCACAGCCTTAGCCAAATCCAAAAAAGAACGATGGAGTTACTTGAGAATTTTGATATGTCTCAAGCAAGTCAGAAAGCCTGGCAGTTGCTGTGTCGCTTGAACAACGACCCCACGCACAATCATGGTCATGCAAATATTACACCAGATCAGATTGCTCTTCAGCTTGTTCAGAATGGAAGGGCCAATTTTTCTAAAGAGAGAACAAAACTCAAAAGAGATCCTGAGTGTGAAAGCAACCACCTATCAAGTGACTTCAGCCTGCATGAACTTAGAACAGCTGTTAAGAATTGCAAAAATGGTAAAGCGCCTGGTCTAGATGACCTAATGATTGAGCAAATTAAACATTTTGGTCCCATCACGGATAGTTGGCTTCTGCAATTCTATAATTATTGCCTGAAGCAGAAACAGATCCCTGCCATCTGGAGGAAAACTTAAGTTATTGCCTTACTCAAGCCTAAATAGGTTATGAACATTCCCGAATGGGAATATGATGTTATTTCCGTTTGATCAGATAAATTATCAATTAGTATGATAAAATTGGTCCGGCTAGATCAAACATAAAAAGACAGCCGGACCAATTTTATCATACTAATTGATAATTTATCTGATCAAACGGAAATAACATCATATTCGCATTCGGGAATGTTCATAACCTATTTGGATTGCCAAGGTAAGGTTTTTGTTTAATGAAAGAGAGCTTGACTTCCTTAGCACATTGGCATCACTCGTGACGTCAATACTACTTGTATTTTGTGTCTAGTGATGGCCTTCTCAGTATGTCCTAGCCATGCGTATTGGTGAGGTGTGTCTGTACCAACTGACGAGCCCAACGGCACACCGGGGCGAAACGCTGGCATTCTATGTTTGATCTAGCCGGACCAAATTTATCATACTAATTGATAATTACTCAAGCCTGGAAAGGATGCAGCTGATCCGAAGAACTATCGACCCATTTCGCTTCTTTGTCATTTGTATAAAATCTTTGAAAGGATGTATCTGAATAGACTTACTCCCATTATCTCGTACCTCAGTAAGCCGGTTTCCGACCTGGAAAGAATTGCACACCACAAGTTCTTAATTTGACAGAACATATTGAAGAAGGATATGGAAAAGGATACATTTCTGGGGCTGTCTTCGTGGATCTCACAGCAGCATATGATACCATTCAGCATCAACAACTACTGCACAAAGTCTACTACATCACCAGAGACATTAATTTCACCAGAACTCTGCAGACATTTTTAGAAAATCGGCGATTTTATGTGGAGTTCCAAGATAGGAAGAGTAGATGGAGAAGTCAAAGGAATGGTTTGCCTCAGGGTAGTGTCCTTTCCCCCATATTGTTCAACATATTTACAAATGATCAGCCTCAACCTTCTCTTACAAAAAGCTTCATCAATGCATATGATCTCGCTTTAATCACGCAGGCCAGAGATTTTGATGCAGTAGAAAACCAGTTGACTGTTGCTCTGAAGGACCTCTCTTAGTACTATGGAGTCAATAATTTGAGACCGAACCCTGCTAAAACTCAAATTTGTGCTTTCCACCTACACAATCGAGAAGCCTATAGAAATCTTACTGTGTTATGGAAAGATAAGGAGCTTGAACATTGTTTCTACCCCCAAATATCTGGGTGTTACCTTAGATCGAACGTTGACCTACAGTAAACACTGCACTAACACCAAGCAGAAAGTTGCTGCTCGTAACAACATCTTGCGGAAGCTTACTGGAAGTATATGGGGTGCAGATACCAACTTACTAAGAACATCAGCCTTGGCTTTGTGTTATTCTTCAGCTGAATATGCATGCCCTGTGTGGCGCAAATCATCTCATGCAAAGCAAGGTGATGTGGCTCTAAATGAAACCTGCAGGATAGTAACGGGATGTCTCAAAGCAAATCCTATTGATAAATTCCACAAGCTAGCGGGGATTGCTCTTCCAGATGTAAGGCGTGAAGTTGCAGCCAATCTTGAAAGACATAAAGCCGAACATAACAATGATCATCTGTTACATGGTTACCAGCCACCACTTAGTAGGCTCAAATCTAGGAAGAGCTTCATGAGAACTGCTACTCCCCTCACCGGTGAGCCTGGAGCAGCCAGATTATCTCAGAGGACAGCAAGATCTGATTGTAATGATTGGATGGCTCCTTATGAGAACCTTTCTCCTAGAGGAAATCAAGTCTGGAGAGTGTGGAAGTCCTTAAATCGGCTCAGGAGTGGCGTCGGACGAACTAAGGACAACCTGTTCAAAAGTGGCTTTTTGAAGGAATCGTCAACCTTGTGTGACTGCGGGGAGGAACAGACAACTAAACACTTAATTAACTGTCCTAGATGTCCTACATCATGTTCCACACAAGAGCTGGTTGATTTTTAGACAACGCTGTTACTGTTGCACAATTTTGGGCTGATATTGTTTAGTTTGTCATTTAAGATTTGTGTTACATTGTATTATATTTTATCAACCGTTGGTTTGTTTCCAATGTTTCTTTTGCTATGCTTTAGACTCGAAATAAATTAATAAAATTATTTTCTGCACCCCATTTTCAGTTAATACAACTTTGCAACCTCTGTATTTGAATGACTGCAGTGCAGATTTCATATCGAGTAAATTACCTAAACACAACAAAAACATCACCACTCAAATATATATGATGCTTAGACACCTTGAAAACAATTAGGTAGGCCTATGTATATGAACTAATTATCGATACTATTAGTTAGAAATACCAAATAATAAAAAAAAACAGAATACAAACAAAATAACAACCGCACCAGCCGGAGGGTAGAAACAGACTGGTTGACCAAAAAGGATATAATATAAGAGTCCCAACTCCCATGTTAAATAATTTCCTTAAATCCGGCTTTAAAAAACATTTCTCTTCGGTAGGGGAAACATAAGTACCCCTAAAACACTATTTTGAAACAGCATTCCCCTTTAAACAAAGAACTATTCAAAATAACTAGAAATTGGATAACAACAGGGATTATAAATTCTTGTCAAAGAAAGAAAGAAAGAAAGAAAGAAAGAAAGAAAGAAATTTCTTCACAAATTATATAAACAATACCACACAACACCCGAATTCAGTTTATACTACAAAAAATACTCTAACATATTAAGCAAGGTAATAAGACTAGCAAAGAAAGTGCTTAATGATAATTTTATATCCCAATCATCTAATGAAAACAGGGCTATGTGGTCCGTGATAAAGAAAGAAACCGGAAAATCTGCTAAAATACAAAGGAACATTACACTGACCTGCAGTAATAAAGTGATTAATAATCCAGAGGAAATAGCAAACACCTTTAATGACTATTTTCTGGAAATTTCACAAAAATTATTAAATAAATCACAGGTAAATACAATAAATTCTAATAATAAAATAAATGTATGCAGTGATTCTTTATTTATAAATCATGTCAGAAGTGAAGAGGTAAGAATATTTATAAAAGAGCTAAAAAATAAATTCTTTGCTGGCATTGATGGCATCCCTGATGCAATTTTAAAGAAATGTGCAGAAAATATAATAAATCCACTTACGCACTTAATAAACAGTTCAATTCTCTCAGGAACTTACCCGGATATTTTGAAGTCATCAAAAGTAATTTCAGTGCACAAAAATGGTTCAAAATATGAATTAGATAACGATCATCCTATTACCTTACGAACTGGTATTGCAAAAATTGTGGGGAAAAACGTGTATAAGAGACTGATAAGCTTTATAGTAAAAAATAAAATGTTATCAGACTCACAATATGGATTCAGAACGGAAAAATCTACACATACAGCAATTTATGAATGTAGTAATAGTATACTTATTTATTATTTAGCGTTTGGAATCACATTGCACAAATAAAATTATAGTCCATATACACATTTACATAATAATCTATACACGACATCTTCATGGGTGTTTTCAGTGTTATTAATGCACAGAAGGTATGCATTTTCTATACTGCTCCGTACATATGTTGCCACACCATAAACCTTATGGTACATAGCACCTAGGAGATCAAAACCAGGTATTTTACCTCTTGAGGAGAATTGGTTTTCATTCTCAACATGATGTTCTTGAACCGCAAGTACATCAACTCTGTTATCTTCCAAGATCTTATGCAAGAGATGGCATTTGGCTCTACTAATGCCTTCGAGGTTCAGTTGATACAATCTAATGTTTGGACTTAGATTTCTGTATAGATGGTCATGAAAAGGTCCGTTTCTTTCATTTTTGGCAATGTGATACATGCCAGGAGATCACAAGGATTATCTGGCTCCAGTAATATTGTTGCTCGTTTAGCACCACCCAGGGGACACGTGCAGGGTAATGCAAGGTTATACCTGAGGACGTGAGCAACGATCATCCCCCAATAGTATACTGAAATTAATTGACAATAAGGAACATGTAACTGGCCTATTTTTGGATTTATCGAAAGCATTTGATGTTGTTGACCATAAAATCTTCATTACAAAACTAAATCAATATGGTATTAGACGTCTAGCTAATAAATGGATAGAGTCTTACTTAACAAGGCTCAAACAAATAGTAAGCTTGAAACACAAGGATGGTGGAACCAGATTACTTAATGAAACATTGTCCAATGAGGGTATTATTAAATTTGGAATACCCCAGGGATCGATTTTGGGCCCACTACTCATTCTTCTATATATTAATCATATAACACAGAACGTCGATTATCATAGAGAAATTTTGTTTGCGGACGATACAACACTCGTAATAAAAGGTGAAACTAAACAGGTCGTACAGCAGTCTGCTGACTCTGTGACAGATGAGTTAACCAAATGGTCTCAAGATAATCGCCTGATAATAAACTATAAAAACAGTATGTCTAAATTTCCACACTATACAGAATAGGAATCCTGCGACGCCCAATATAACATTAAATGGTCATTAAATAGAAAATAAATCAGAAACAAAGATTTTAGGACTATGGATACAACATGACTTGAAAAGGAATAAACAAATACAAGATCTGAATAATAAACTGAACTCGATGTGCTTTGCGTTACGTATTTTGAAAACTTGCACTAGCACATTAAGAAATACTTATTTTGCTTATTTCCATTCATACTTAAGATATGGGGTCATATTTTGGGGTATGTCACCAGATGTACTAAGCACGTTTAGGATACAAAAGAGGGCGATTAGAATTATGGCAAATGTTAACACTAGAGAATCATGTAGACCTCAGTTTAGAGATTTAAACATTCTCCCTCTGCCCTGCATTCATATCTTTGAAAGTATTTTGTTTTTAAAAAGAATTTAATAAATAAAAACGTTTTTCTTAAAACAAACAATGATGTGCATAGGCATAACACAAGACAAAATAAAAACATTCATATTTCACACACACACTCAAGCATATATCAAAAAGGAACTTTTCACACAGGAGTTAAATTATACAATAAACTACCCCAAACATAAAAACCTTTGAAAGAATGTTGAAAGCTTATCTGCAGTGAGTAGTGTGTTTTGGCCGGTTTTAATACCACCGCCACCGCTCCACCGCTGGAATACTAAAATGGCAATATCTCGCGAACCAATCAGGCTAGAGACTTGTACGAGGTGTCATTGAACTAGGGCTGATACCCCCTTTCCAATGGACAACATATTTCCACCCCAAAATAAAACCTACCCCTACTAGGGGGTGAAATTGTATTTTTTTTTAGAGAATCTCTCTTTCCAATTGCAACATGTGAGAGTTTGAATGTTAATATGGAATGAAACGTTGTTCTACATAAAGTGCATGTGTTCGGTGGATAGCCACTATGAATTAACATGCTTGTTTTCTGTTTTTACTCATGCCCACTCATGGCTTTTGTAAGAGGGTGGGTGAGCGGATCCCTATGGATGGGTTATTGTTGATGAGTCATTGTTGGCGGGGTCATTGTTGTCGGGTCATTGTGGACGAGTCCTTGTGGACAAGTCCTTGTGGACGAGTCCTTGTTGACAGGTCCTTGTGGACAGGTCCTTGTTGACAGGTCCCTGTGGACGAGTCCTTATCCCTTTGGACTGATCCCTTTGGACGGGTCCCTTTGGCCTGGTTCTTACGGACGAGCTCATGAATTTATTTAAATTATGTCAAAGGGTCTAACTACATTTGTGTGTGTTGAACTGACGTTGTTCACTAATCCCCCACTACTATAATGGGATAACGATATGAAAGGAAAGTGACGAAATACATGTGAACACGTGTGAGATGTCATTATTAGCATTCTCCTTGTGAAACAAGTCACATCCTGTTTTGATTCATACGTGAGAAAATGCGAGTTCATGTGTAATATGATCTAACACACAGGTGTTCACATGTGCACGATAAGAGCTAACAAGTCACAACCTGTTTTGGCAGTGGTGGGAATAAGGCTAGAGACATGTACGAGTAGTCAAATTACTCCGGCAGACAACCCCTTTCCTATGGATAACTTATTTCCACTCAAAAATAAAATCTACCCCTACTAGGGGGTGAAATAATAATTTTTAGGTAAAAGTCGCTTTCCATGTGCAACATGTGGGAGTTTGTAAACCAATATGAAATTAAATTCTTTCCACATAAAGTGCATGCATACAACTGAATGCCGCTATGATTTATCATTTTTGTTTTTTGTTTTACGAATGCGCAATTGGGGTTTTTGTAAGAGGGCGGGCTTTTTGAATAATGATTTATAGATACGTTTTTTTTACAAATTAACCAAAGATCCAAAAACTAATAGGTCATCGGCTTTTTAATATCTTATGAATTAAGAAAGCTAGCAACTTGTATGAGGGGTCGTTGGACTTGGGGTGACGCCCCGTTTTTGAATGTATTATTCATTTTTTGTCAAAAGGGCCTAACTGCACTTTCGTTAATATTTCGCTAACTAATAATCACAGAGGGTCGAGTGAGGTGTCACAGGACTTAAAATGGCCAACCCTCTCCATGACAAATGAATTAACCAAAAAAAAACAGCAAGGTCATTAACCTAAGATTGTATCAACTAATAATCAGAGAGGGACAAGTGAGGTGTCACAAGACTCAGGATGGCCATCCCTTTTCCATGACCAACGAATTTACTCAACATACCCAAAACAGCAAGGTCATTGACCTAAGATTTTATAAACTTATCAGTAGAGAGGGTCAAGTGAGGTGTCATAGGACTACGAATGGTTAACCCTTTCCCATGACCAATGAATTTACCTCAAAAATTCAAAACAGCAAGGTCATTGACCTGAGATTTTATAAACTAATAATCGGATATCAACATGTGAGGTGTCATAGGACTTAGAATGGTCAACCCTTTCCCATGGCTAAGGAATTTACCCAAAAATACCCAATACATCAAGGTCATCGACCTGAGATTTTATAAACTTATAATCGGATATGGACATGTGAAATGTTTACAGTGAGTGATGAAACATAGCTAGGTAGTGAAAGAATTATTGTAGGCTACATGTATGGTGACTGACAAATCTTTCACCATTGGAACTTGTTTTCAGATCAAACTGCAGTACAGAGAGAGTATAGGTTGTAGGTATGGGATAATAAATGACAAATGGTGTATACAAAATCTGATTTATCGATTCAAGAAATAAGAGTAGACAATCTTTAATTGATTGGTTAAAGAGAATAGCTAAAATCCAAAATGGTGACTACATTGAAATAAACTGAACCAAGCTGAATCAAACCCAACCAAACCGAACCAAACTTAATCAAAAACAAGCCAATGGTTTAAGTGTAAAACTTGTGGTTGAATGTGGGCATTGGTAATGTCAGAAAGGAATGGGATAACGCTCTACCTACAGAGGGTAAGGTAAAGCTAGTGCATGATGCTAATGCACACACACACAAGTACATGAACCACACACAACCATCCTATGCAGTTATTATGGGTTGACTGTTAAAACTTGCTCAGTGGTTACTGGGACAAGATGGTCGCTACACACAACAAGCTTTAAATACCTGAGGCTAATAATCTATACACACACTCACACACACTTGTTCTAAACTAAACTGTCTTGCTGGCAGAGCTCACACAGTAGGTAACTGACAGAAATGCTTGGCTAACAGAAATACAATCATTTTCGGTTGTCTAATGTTACCAGCTAAACATTACGTGCTATAGTGGTGAGCACATGTGCCTCTTTCACTGGAGATCTTAACTCGATTTCTAGCTCTAAGGCCTAGAACGAATCAAACTAAGAAAAAAGGGTATGGTGACGCAGTGGTTAAACTGTTAGCCTTTCACTAAGGTAGACTAGGGTTTGATTTTTGGTTAATATACATGTCATAAACAATCAAATAAAAGCAGAGATAATGTTTAAAACTGATCACACTTGTCTCTTTTCAAATTATTACTCAGATTACAAATACAAACGTGGACTGGGTTTGACATACAGTTAATGCTTCCTATCACATACCAGACTGCAAGAAAGCCAAACAAGCAAAAGCAGTGGTAAAATCGCTATGTGTAGAGAAATACCTAACGGTTTTATGAACTGGCAAAGGTATGTTGCATAAACAGTGCAGGATACAATCCAGCAACCATAATTTTTATCTCGAGGACAAGAGAAAACATATATATAGAGAGAGATATATAGAAAGCTTGTGTGTGTGTGTGGGTAGCATTGGTTGTTTGGCCAGAGAAAATACGGTGAGGTAGGGTGGGGAGAGGGAGAATTAGCACTTATATATGAATGGAAAATAGATTTTTTTCAATCGTTTTGTTTTTCAAATGTAGTGATAGATAGTCGTTTTTTGTAAAACATTCTTACTTGCAGTAGTAATAAGCCTGTATGGTTCCGCTAACACATAGATAGACTGTATTATTGCCATGGTCAAGCACTCACATTAAGATCATTTACAAAATCATAAAATGAAAAATAAAAATCTTGTTTTGGAAATATCGTTTTTCAACATACACACAAAATAAATATATAAAAAATTTGTAAACAGCAAATTGGAAAATCCATGTTTCCATATAGACAAAATTTAAAAACCTTAAACGGACATTTAAGAAAATATACGCAAATGGGAAATTGACAAATGTGTAAATATGAAAATGGAAAAATCCATGTTTCCATATCATGAAATTGAAAAACATCAAACTGTCATTTTAAAAAATGCAAATGGAAAATTGACAAATTGCAATGTGTGAAATGTGAAATTGAACAAATGGCTATCATTATAAAAAAAAAAGAAAATGGTGCTCTATGGTTGAGGTGTGAATCAAACCCTCTCTACTTATTTGGACCACTCGAGACTGAGTAGACTAGTTTTAGTTGTCATACCACTTTTAAAAGTTTTTGTTAAATCTAGGAATTGAACCCAAGAGCTTGTAGGGGGGATCCAAGGTTATAATATGTTAAACAGATAGCCTTGAATGTAGGGTGTGGTAGTTATATAGAGATGAGACGTTTCGCTCGGGGCAGGGAGGCAAGGAGATCTGCATCAAACCAGTCAAAAGACTGACGACTCAAACAACAACATGTAGAGCTCACCAAAATAATGTTGTGTAACGGTAAATGTTAGTCAACGAACAGTAATGCATTACTAAAACCCATGACACGATACCTAAGAGCTTTTCTAAAATTATTTTAAAATGCCTTTAACCCTATATTAAACACCCAGTTCACAAGACTCATAACTGCAATGTTATGGTCAAACAAAACAAAATCTATATTTCAAAACAAACAAGTGGTTTAGTCGATGTATACTGGAAAAAGTTTTATAAACACTCAAGTCCACAAAAATAATTAAATTAGTAACTGTCAGGTTGACCGAGTGGTTATGGTGTTTGACTTAAGTTCAAATTTTCTGTACAATAAAGCAAGGGTTCGAATACCTTACCTGATATAACTATTGCCTCAACATGACTTGACCACACTGTATTATTGTGTACTCGGTACACAAACCATAGATAGAGTGTATTGTTTAAGGTCACTCTCTTTGCGAACATAGTCAGAGACTGTTGATGGTTAACAATTGCATTAATAGTGGGACATAGGGATAGCAATTAAGAAAAAACAGACAATACCCATACACTTTTTTTATTTATTTAATGTAAGTACTTGTACAATAATTATATACAAACTACAACTCTCTTTTGTCTATTACTATCTAGTCCTTTTCGATCCACTTGCATAACAAGGCAGATGACTTTGTAGTTCAGCCCCTTAAAACAACAACAACACTACCTCTTGCATAGTCTGTGATGTTGATGACTCTTGAGGCGTGGAAGATGGATACAACATAACTTTTACAACAGGGGTTAAACGTTGCTCAACAATCAATGCACTATTTTGAGTAGCAACATCTTTCTCTTGTACTAACTTATTAGCATTCTGATAATTTTTTGCCAACACCATCAGTGTTTTGTCTGGAGCACTACATTGATGATCACTCACATTTAAAACCACACCATTTCTACTTTTCATATTGCCTCGACATCTTGTTGACCTCTGTTTTGAGCATCGCCAGAATATTATTCCTTTTACATTTTGTCGTCTGTAGTTATAAGAGTAGCCTTTATAGAGTACACGTTGTTTACCTCGGTTAGTTGTAGTAAGTTCCATAGTAGTAACTAACCTGTTAGTATGATTCGCACACTACAAAGGTTATCTCTGTTCTGGTAATAGAATTATTTAGCGTTGGCTTTTATATTTAATATGTACAGTTAAAAGTGATAGAAAAGTGGTAGAAACGTGGTAGCAAAGTGGTAGACAAGTGGTAGACAATTGGTAACATAGTGGTAGAAAAGTGGTAGCAAAGTGGTAGAAAAGTGGTAGAAAAGTAGTAGAAAAGTGGTAGCAAAGTGGTAGAAAAGTGGTAGCAAAGTGGTAGAAAAGTGGTAGCAAACTAGAAAAGTGGTAGAAAAGTTGTAGAAAAGTAGTAGAAAAGTGGTAGCAAAGTGGTAGAAAAGTGGTAGCAAAGTGGTAGCAAAGTGGTAGAAAATATTACATGTATTGTTAAGAAATAGTTTAAGCGGTTACATGGATTCATTACACTATAATTTTAGCATCACGAAGCTCATTTTCTATATCCAAAAGTTCTTCTTCATATTTAGTATGACCAGCCTGTTTACAGGTATGCAAGTACTGAAGCCGCTGGATTAGCTTATTGGGATTGTTCCAGTAAACAAATTTAACAAATGATTTTTTTGGGTGTAAACCATTATCATCATCATCATCATCATATTGGTTATCATCATCAATATAATTATCATCAATATAATCATCATCACTATTACTATCTAATCCTTTTTGTTCATCTTGCAATGCAACAACCTTTGGCATAGTTTGTGTTGTCTTTGATAGTGTTAGAGGTTTCTTAGACGTTAACGACTGTCCTAACATGTCTTTTTCAGGAGATAATAAATGCTCTTTAACAAACAAAGCACTATCTTGAGCCACACTATGTTTTTCTTGGTCTTGCTTTTTTACCTTGGTTAGAGTATTTTGTCCATTTAAATGAGTATTATTTTGAGATTTACAATGATGATCGATTGAAATAAGTATGTTGGAGCCTTTTGTTTTAATCATTCCTCGACACTTTTTAGATCGTTGTTTCGAACAGCACCAAATAACAGTTCCATTTTTATTAGTTCGTTTTACAATATATGCATATCCTTTATAGCAAGCACATGGCTTACCATAGCTAGTCGTTGATACTTCCATGTCGACTGTTAAGCATAAACTAATCTCTAGTAAAGTTAACTTGATAATAAAAATGATAGTTTGTAGTATGTGCAGTTTAAAGTAAGAGCAAAACTGAGAGTCAAATGGTAGAAAAGTGTTAGCAAAGTGGTGGAAGAGTGGTAGCAGTTTATAGTAGTCATGATCTTTTTTACCAGAATGTGATTTGAGTAAATATAATTTCTAAACCTTAGCAGTGAGTAGTCAGTTAGTCTTGTTCAGACAAACGTAAACAGTTTTCCAATGAATCAGAGATCAAGATTTTCATTATGAAACAGTTGTGTGTAACCAATTAGGTATCGGTACTTGATAGCTTCACACATGAACAAAAATTCCAACATATCTGACATGAATTACATGATTTGAAAGTTGACAAAGAATATCCAATCAACCATTGTAGTTGCAATGTCAAACACAAAGACAAAATCAGCATGAACTTTTAAGTTACAGGAAAATTCTATGAAATAGACTATGCATGAAATTTGGAAATACACATTAGAAGTTTGCAACACCATCCTTCTAGCCTATATAAATTATCGACATGGAAAGTGTGCACTGCCCCTAACATTAAACCAATTTATCAATAACGCAAGTCAACAATCAAAACATTTTGTGTTGAGTCTATCATTTAATGCATATATTCTGTCTACGTTGAACAGTAACCAAAAACGCCATTCATAATTAATTAAGTTCGCTTTAATTCGTTATGTAATGATAAATACATATTTAAAGTTTTGGCTGACTGTTCAGAGTGAATCGGCTTTGAACACATAAGAGAGGGAATATTTTAAGACTTAACCTCTGCTCACCTAACATAACCTAAATTTACCTAACCTAACCTTGTCATATAGGTAAGAAACGGGTCAAGCTATGCTTTCGACTACGGAGTTTCAGCTACTTTTCAAGGTTACTCTCCCGAACATTGCCGGAGACTGCTGATAAACACTTATGTTCCCACGGTGGCGGCGCGCAACGACTTACATGATGCGCTTTCCCCTTTTCATTGATCCCTGTTGATTTGTCCCTTTGGACTGGTCCCTGTTGACTAGCCCCTTTGGAAGGGCCCTTTTTGAATGGAGTCATTTTTGACGGGTCCCTGTGGACAGGTCCTTTTGGCTGATCCCTTTGGACCGGTCCCTTTGGACTGGTACCTATGGACTGGCCCACGCAATTATCCAAATTATGTCAAAGGGTCCGGTCCAAAGGGATCAGCCAAAAGGACCTGTCCACAGGGAACCGTCAAAAATGACTCCATTCAAAAAGGGCCCTTCCAAAGGGGCTAGTCAACAGGGACCAGTCCAAAGGGACAAATCAACAGGGAGCAATGAAAAGGGGAAAGCGCATCATGTAAGTCGTTGCGCGCCGCCACCGTGGGAACATAAGTGTTTATCAGCAGTCTCCGGCAATGTTCGGGAGAGTAACCTTGAAAAGTAGCTGAAACTCGGTAGTCGAAAGCATAGCTTGACCCGTTTCTTACCTATATGACAAGGTTAGGTTAGGTAAATTTAGGTTATGTTAGGTGAGCAGAGGTTAAGTCTTAAAATATTCCCTCTCTTATGTGTTCAAAGCCGATTCACTCTGAACAGTCAGCCAAAACTTTAAATATGTATTTATCATTACATAACGAATTAAAGCGAACTTAATTAATTATGAATGGCGTTTTTGGTTACTGTTCAATGTAGACAGAATATATGCATTAAATGATAGACTCAACACAAAATGTTTTGATTGTTGACTTGCGTTATTGATAAATTGGTTTAATGTTAGGGGCAGTGCACACTTTCCATGTCGATAATTTATATAGGCTAGAAGGATGGTGTTGCAAACTTCTAATGTGTATTTACAAATTTCATGCATAGTCTATTTCATAGAATTTTCCTGTAACTTAAAAGTTCATGCTGATTTTGTCTTTGTGTTTGACATTGCAACTACAATGGTTGATTGGATATTCTTTGTCAACTTTCAAATCATGTAATTCATGTCAGATATGTTGGAATTTTTGTTCATGTGTGAAGCTATCAAGTACCGATACCTAATTGGTTACACACAACTGTTTCATAATGAAAATCTTGATCTCTGATTCATTGGAGAACTGTTTACGCTTGTCTGAACCAAGACTAACTGACTACTCACTGCTAAGGTTTAGAAATTACATTTACTCAAATCACATTCTGGTAAAAAAGATCATGACTACTATAAACTGCTACCACTCTTCCACCACTTTGCTAACACTTTTCTACCATTTGACTCTCAGTTTTGCTCTTACTTTAAACTGCACATACTACAAACTATCATTTTTATTATCTAGTTAACTTTACTAGAGATTAATTTATGCTTAACAGTCGACATGGAAGTATCAACGACTAGCTATGGTAAGCCATGTGCTTGCTATAAAGGATATGCATATATTGTAAAACGAACTAATAAAAATGGAACTGTTATTTGGTGCTGTTCGAAACAACGATCTAAAAAGTGTCGAGGAATGATTAAAACAAAAGGCTCCAACATACTTATTTCAATCGATCATCATTGTAAATCTCAAAATAATACTCATTTAAATGGACAAAATACTCTAACCAAGGTAAAAAGCAAGACCAAGAAAAAAATAGTGTGGCTCAAGATAGTGCTTTGTTTGTTAATGAGCATTTATTATCTCCTGAAAAAGACATGTTAGGACAGTCGTTAACGTCTAAGAAACCTCTAACACTATCAAAGACAACACAAACTATGCCAAAGGTTGTTGCATTGCAAGATGAACAAAAAGGATTAGATAGTAATAGTGATGATGATTATATAGATGATAATTATATTGATGATGATAACCATGATGATGATGATGATTATGATGATGATGATGATGATGATGATAATGGTTTACACCCCAAAAAATCATTTGTTAAATTTGTTTACTGGAACAATCCCAATAAGCTAATCCAGCGGCTTCAGTACTTGCATACCTGTAAACAGGCTGGTCATACTAAATATGAGGAAGAACTTTTGGATATAGAAAATGAGCTTCGTGATGCTAAAATTATAGTGTAATGAATCCATGTAACCGCTTAAACTATTTCTTAACAATACATGTAATATTTTCTACCACTTTGCTACCACTTTTCTAGTTTGCTACCACTTTTCTACCACTTTGCTACCACTTTTCTACTACTTTTCTACCACTTTTCTAGTTTGCTACCACTTTTCTACCACTTTGCTACCACTTTTCTACCACTTTGCTACCACTTTTCTACTACTTTTCTACCACTTTTCTACCACTTTGCTACCACTTTGCTACCACTATGTTACCAATTGTCTACCACTTGTCTACCACTTTGCTACCACGTTTCTACCACTTTTCTATCACTTTTAACTGTACATATTAAATATATAAAGTCAACGCTAAATAATTCTATTACCAGATCAGAGATATCCTTTGTAGTGTGCAAATCATACTAACAGGTTAGTTACTACTATGGAACTTACTACAACTAACCGAGGTAAACAACGTGTACTCTATAAAGGCTACTCTTATAACTACAGACGACAAAATGTAAAAGGAATAATATTCTGGCGATGCTCAAAACAGAGGTCAACAAGATGTCGAGGCAATATGAAAAGTAGAAATGGTGTGGTTTTAAATGTGAGTGATCATCAATGTAGTGCTCCAGACAAAACACTGATGGTGTTGGCAAAAAATCATCAGAATGCTAATAAGTTAGTACAAGAGAAAGATGTTGCTACTCAAAATAGTGCATTGATTGTTGAGCAACGTTTAACCCCTGTTGTAAAAGTTATGTTGTATCCATCTTCCACTCCTCAAGAGTCATCAACATCACAGACTATGCAAGAGGTAGTGTTGTTGTTGTTTTAAGGGGCTGAACTACAAAGTCATCTGCCTTGTTATGCAAGTGGATCGAAAAGGACTAGATAGTAATAGACAAAAGAGAGTTGTAGTTTGTATATAATTATTGTACAAGTACTTACATTAAATAAATAAAAAAAGTGTATGGGTATTGTCTGTTTTTTCTTAATTGCTATCCCTATGTCCCACTATTAATGCAATTGTTAACCATCAACAGTCTCTGACTATGTTCGCAAAGAGAGTGACCTTAAACAATACACTCTATCTATGGTTTGTGTACCGAGTACACAATAATACAGTGTGGTCAAGTCATGTTGAGGCAATAGTTATATCAGGTAAGGTATTCGAACCCTTGCTTTATTGTACAGAAAATTTGAACTTAAGTCAAACACCATAACCACTCGGTCAACCTGACAGTTACTAATTTAATTATTTTTGTGGACTTGAGTGTTTATAAAACTTTTTCCAGTATACATCGACTAAACCACTTGTTTGTTTTGAAATATAGATTTTGTTTTGTTTGACCATAACATTGCAGTTATGAGTCTTGTGAACTGGGTGTTTAATATAGGGTTAAAGGCATTTTAAAATAATTTTAGAAAAGCTCTTAGGTATCGTGTCATGGGTTTTAGTAATGCATTACTGTTCGTTGACTAACATTTACCGTTACACAACATTATTTTGGTGAGCTCTACATGTTGTTGTTTGAGTCGTCAGTCTTTTGACTGGTTTGATGCAGATCTCCATGCCTCCCTGCCCCGAGCGAAACGTCTCATCTCTATATAACTACCACACCCTACATTCAAGGCTATCTGTTTAACATATTATAACCTTGGATCCCCCCTACAAGCTCTTGGGTTCAATTCCTAGATTTAACAAAAACTTTTAAAAGTGGTATGACAACTAAAACTAGTCTACTCAGTCTCGAGTGGTCCAAATAAGTAGAGAGGGTTTGATTCACACCTCAACCATAGAGCACCATGTTCTTTTTTTTTATAATGATAGCCATTTGTTCAATTTCACATTTCACACATTGCAATTTGTCAATTTTCCATTTGCATTTTTTAAAATGACAGTTTGATGTTTTTCAATTTCATGATATGGAAACATGGATTTTTCCATTTTCATATTTACACATTTGTCAATTTCCCATTTGCGTATATTTTCTTAAATGTCCGTTTAAGGTTTTTAAATTTTGTCTATATGGAAACATGGATTTTCCAATTTGCTGTTTACAAATTTTTTATATATTTATTTTGTGTGTATGTTGAAAAACGATATTTCCAAAACAAGATTTTTATTTTTCATTTTATGATTTTGTAAATGATCTTAATGTGAGTGCTTGACCATGGCAATAATACAGTCTATCTATGTGTTAGCGGAACCATACAGGCTTATTACTACTGCAAGTAAGAATGTTTTACAAAAAACGACTATCTATCACTACATTTGAAAAACAAAACGATTGAAAAAAATCTATTTTCCATTCATATATAAGTGCTAATTCTCCCTCTCCCCACCCTACCTCACCGTATTTTCTCTGGCCAAACAACCAATGCTACCCACACACACACACAAGCTTTCTATATATCTCTCTCTATATATATGTTTTCTCTTGTCCTCGAGATAAAAATTATGGTTGCTGGATTGTATCCTGCACTGTTTATGCAACATACCTTTGCCAGTTCATAAAACCGTTAGGTATTTCTCTACACATAGCGATTTTACCACTGCTTTTGCTTGTTTGGCTTTCTTGCAGTCTGGTATGTGATAGGAAGCATTAACTGTATGTCAAACCCAGTCCACGTTTGTATTTGTAATCTGAGTAATAATTTGAAAAGAGACAAGTGTGATCAGTTTTAAACATTATCTCTGCTTTTATTTGATTGTTTATGACATGTATATTAACCAAAAATCAAACCCTAGTCTACCTTAGTGAAAGGCTAACAGTTTAACCACTGCGTCACCATACCCTTTTTCTTAGTTTGATTCGTTCTAGGCCTTAGAGCTAGAAATCGAGTTAAGATCTCCAGTGAAAGAGGCACATGTGCTCACCACTATAGCACGTAATGTTTAGCTGGTAACATTAGACAACCGAAAATGATTGTATTTCTGTTAGCCAAGCATTTCTGTCATTTACCTACTGTGTGAGCTCTGCCAGCTAGACAGTTTAGTTTAGAACAAGTGTGTGTGAGTGTGTGTATAGATTATTAGCCCCAGGTATTTAAAGCTTGTTGTGTGTAGCGACCATCTTGTCCCAGTAACCACTGAGCAAGTTTTAACAGTCAACCCATAATAACTGCATAGGATGGTTGTGTGTGGTTCATGTACTTGTGTGTGTGTGCATTAGCATCATGCACTAGCTTTACCTTACCCTCTGTAGGTAGAGCGTTATCCCATTCCTTTCTGACATTACCAATGCCCACATTCAACCACAAGTTTTACACTTAAACCATTGGCTTGTTTTTGATTAAGTTTGGTTCGGTTTGGTTGGGTTTGATTCAGCTTGGTTCAGTTTAGTTCAATGTAGTCACCATTTTGGATTTTAGCTATCCTCTTTAACCAATCAATTAAAGATTGTCTACTCTTATTTCTTGAATCGATAAATCAGATTTTGTATACACCATTTGTCATTTATTATCCCATACCTACAACCTATACTCTCTCTGTACTGTAGTTTGATCTGAAAACAAGTTCCAATGGTGAAAGATTTGTCAGTCACCATACATGTAGCCTACAATAATTCTTTCACTACCTAGCTATGTTTCATCACTCACTGTAAACATTTCACATGTCCATATCCGATAATAAGTTTATAAAATCTCAGGTCGATGACCTTGATGTATTGGGTATTTTTGGGTAAATTCATTAGCCATGGGAAAGGGTTGACCATTCTAAGTCCTATGACACCTCACATGTTGATATCCGATTATTAGTTTATAAAATCTCAGGTCAATGACCTTGCTGTTTTGAATTTTTGAGGTAAATTCATTGGTCATGGGAAAGGGTAAACCATTCGTAGTCCTATGACACCTCACTTGACCCTCTCTACTGATAAGTTTATAAAATCTTAGGTCAATGACCTTGCTGTTTTGGGTATGTTGAGTAAATTCGTTGGTCATGGAAAAGGGATGGCCATCCTGAGTCTTGTGACACCTCACTTGTCCCTCTCTGATTATTAGTTGATACAATCTTAGGTTAATGACCTTGCTGTTTTTTTTTGGTAAATTCATTTGTCATGGAGAGGGTTGGCCATTTTAAGTCCTGTGACACCTCACTCGACCCTCTGTGATTATTAGTTAGCGAAATATTAACGAAAGTGCAGTTAGGCCCTTTTGACAAAAAATGAATAATACATTCAAAAACGGGGCGTCACCCCAAGTCCAACGACCCCTCATACAAGTTGCTAGCTTTCTTAATTCATAAGATATTAAAAAGCCGATGACCTATTAGTTTTTGGATCTTTGGTTAATTTGTAAAAAAAACGTATCTATAAATCATTATTCAAAAAGCCCGCCCTCTTACAAAAACCCCAATTGCGCATTCGTAAAACAAAAAACAAAAATGATAAATCATAGCGGCATTCAGTTGTATGCATGCACTTTATGTGGAAAGAGTTTAATTTCATATTGGTTTACAAACTCCCACATGTTGCACATGGAAAGCGACTTTTACCTAAAAATTATTATTTCACCCCCTAGTAGGGGTAGATTTTATTTTTGAGTGGAAATAAGTTATCCATAGGAAAGGGGTTGTCTGCCGGAGTAATTTGACTACTCGTACATGTCTCTAGCCTTATTCCCACCACTGCCAAAACAGGTTGTGACTTGTTAGCTCTTATCGTGCACATGTGAACACCTGTGTGTTAGATCATATTACACATGAACTCGCATTTTCTCACGTATGAATCAAAACAGGATGTGACTTGTTTCACAAGGAGAATGCTAATAATGACATCTCACACGTGTTCACATGTATTTCGTCACTTTCCTTTCATATCGTTATCCCATTATAGTAGTGGGGGATTAGTGAACAACGTCAGTTCAACACACACAAATGTAGTTAGACCCTTTGACATAATTTAAATAAATTCATGAGCTCGTCCGTAAGAACCAGGCCAAAGGGACCCGTCCAAAGGGATCAGTCCAAAGGGATAAGGACTCGTCCACAGGGACCTGTCAACAAGGACCTGTCCACAAGGACCTGTCAACAAGGACTCGTCCACAAGGACTTGTCCACAAGGAGCTGTCAACAAGGACTTGTCCACAAGGACTCGTCCACAATGACCCGACAACAATGACCCCGCCAACAATGACCCATCAACAATAACCCACCCATAGGGATCCGCTCACCCACCCTCTTACAAAAGCCATGAGTGGGCACGCGTAAAAACAGAAAACAAGCATATTAATTCATAGTGGCTATCCACCGAACACATGCACTTTATGTAGAACAACGTTTCATTCCATATTAACATTCAAACTCTCACATGTTGCAATTGGAAAGAGAGATTCTCTAAAAAAATACAATTTCACCCCCTAGTAGGGGTAGGTTTTATTTTGGGGTGGAAATATGTTGTCCATTGGAAAGGGGGTATCAGCCCGAGTTCAATGACATCTCGTACAAGTCTCTAGCCTGATTGGTTCGCGAGATATTGCCATTTTAGTATTCCAGCGGTGGAGCGGTGGCGGTGGTATTAGAACCGGCCAAAACACACTACTGCAGTGCCATTGTTTTTACTCTGTAGTTGAATATCTTAGCGTATAGGAGCGATTAAATCTATACATATATTTTACTTTTCTATTTTAATTGTAATACCTAGCTGTAAGTTGTTGTGTATATATAGAATTAAGTTTTCATATTGTGATAATAGAGTAAGGTGTAATTAGTTGTCCAATAAGATTGTATCTCTCAAGATCTGTTATTATAATACGTTATAAATAGTTATAGTATTAGTAATATATACCTGTAAGTTCTATTATTTTATAAGTTAGATGTAATTTCTGACGTGTCCTATATCAAAAATGTATTGTATACATGTAATTTATCAAATGGATAAATAAAAATCTAATCTAATCTAATCATTGGCCTATGCAATAGCATATCAACCTATTGGCTCAATGGCAGGGCAACGGAAGTCACAGGTTAGTGTCCCACATGCTTTGTACATTTTTACTTTATCTTCCATCTACGTGGCTTGTAGGCCCACTCTCTGTACAACACACAACCTAATAGTTGAAATGTCCTAACTTGTGAATGGGGTCGGCTTTCACAAAATACCAGATATTTGGGCCCTTATCATATAAAATCAGAGAAATAAACTAAATTAAACATAACATAACAGAAATTTCTAAAGCACATACAAGACTTCAATAACCCCCAGTGCAACAGTATAAACAGCAATAAATAGCCGCATATACTAAGGAACACAAAACGTGCTGCATCTTAAGACAGTACTGGTATGGCACAGAATGGTAAAGTATATTGAAAGGAATGTGGTTAGTTCCCTTTGCATAGATTTACATGACACAATATTGTTCGGTATCCTCGAAACATGAGTCTACTTCAGTGATCTCAGGAGTAGCCTACATATTGAGACTCATGTCCTAAAGGTCCTGGGTTTTATTGCAAATAAAAAATAATTCTAGTCTGTTTGGAAAATGCACAACTGAGAAGTGTTTGGCTTAGTTCACACCACAGCGATCCACTCAAATGATGGTTCCTAAATTAAGGCCATGACTGCCTCCTTCATAATCCTAGTCTCTACAAATGCATATACCAATACTGACAACCTACAAATAAAGTAACCAGGAAGGTAGCTCTGTACCTCCCCATCCCACTCCCCCGGTATACTATCACAGCTTAAAACATTTGCCACACTGATTGTGCCTGTTTCTGATTGTGAGAACCTATTGTCACACGCGTCAATGTTCTCAGATAGGGAAGTGTTCAGCTTGCTTCCCGTACCACTTTACACCCACCTCCTACGTCTGAGCTCTCAAGGTCAAGTGCAAAGCTGAACGCCGGCTTCCGTACACAAGTTGATATGGCTATTGGTGACAACATTCAAGCAACAATCCTTGATAACATGGTTCTGCAGCAGACACCAATGTCTATCCAAGTTAAAACAGCTCACAGCGATGATTTGTTCTGAAACAGATACTTCAATGCTCCCAATATTAGGTATTTATATTGTTCTTGACAACCTTGTCAGGAACATGCCAGCCATCCTAGTTTCTCATCTGGGAGGCAAATTGGTTATGAAGTTACAAGCTGAGGTATCTATGAGATAAATGATAAGAAATACGGATCCATAGTGAGTTACAATTATTGTATTATATCAACATGAATATGTAACGGCTGAATATAAATATTTGGGTAATGAGAAAACATCCAAGTAGGCAATCAAACAATAGGCCTCAATATGTAAGCATCACATCTGTTAGCTCTCCATAGTTTGTTCATACCAACAAGTTATTCTCATTTCAATAGCTTGGGTCATAGTGTTAATCAGCCCCAGGTACTTAAGTGTGATTTTGTGATGAGCATTGTAGTATGTGTAAATGTATTAGGGACAAGGATGGAATAGGTGCCCCAGGATTTGAAATGAGAAACGGTGCAATCCCAGCATTTGTCCCAAGTGAGTGCCGCAAATCCACACTCAGGATAGCCTCTGTCAATGCCAGGATAAACCGTTGATTTCTCGACTTGCTGCAGGTGCCCATCATGACCATAGTGCGTGACTTAACGAGCATGGCTACGCTGCAGGATGTCATTCCAACTGAATGGTATCAGAACTTGAAAAATGAAAAGGTTTTTAAACGCTTCTAAAAATTATCATCGGCTCTAAGAATATGACATTAATTGTTGAGTTTACCAGAACCGGAACTAAACGTGAACGTGGAGATTATTGAACATAGGCTAGAGCTATATCATTCACATTCTTTCTGGGAGTCATTAAGAATTGAAAATACTCTCAAATATCACTAATATACTGTCAAATATCACTGCTGCATATTAAAACAAGAAGTTCCGTGACGAACTAAAGAGCCTACTTTTCTTAAAATGTAAGATTCATGCCAATGATTAATCTATATGGATCTATCTATAATAATGACGAAATTAAGTTGGTAATATCGAAATTTCTAATTAGTTCGAAATACAGTATACCTGGCATAATGTAGCCTAATAGAGAACTACAGTTGGCAGCCCTGGTGACTGAATATATTCATAGTTCCATCTCTTAAGGTACAGAATACAAAATTTGGTTGAAGTCCAATGGATAGCATGGACGTTACATGCAGTAAAACATAGGATCTAACAGCGCGCGTAAAATCATGTTGGCAACAATGACATACTGTATTGGTCAGAAATAATCTGAAATAATATGATCTATTGTTGTGTCAATTTTGTATGAAATCCATTAGTTAGTATAGAAGTTACATGCATTTTAAAATTGGACCTATCAGCAAGCTTAGAATCATGTTGGCAGCACTGGCGAAGGCCTATACTAGTTACTCCAAATTAATCTAGAATGCCAGGTACTATACGTTTGCAAAGTTTAGAGCTATCGGCTTGCATACTTTCTCAAATATTGATATTAGGGTAACAAAAATACAGACAGTATTTATTAACAGTTGGCAGCCCTGACTACTCTTAAGAATCGGCAGTCATATCTCTTATGGTACACATAGCACACACGAAATTTGGTTGAAATCCAAATGATAGTATAGAAGTTACATGTATTTAAAGTTGGACTTCTCAGCAGGCTTAGAATCATGTTGGTAGCACTGAGGTATATAAGATACTCCAAATTAATATAGAATGCCCGGTACTATAAATGGGCATAGTTTAAAGCTGTCGGCTTGCATACTTTCTGATATATGGGTATTTGGATAAAATAAATTGAGAGCATTTATTAACAGTTGGCAGCCCTGGTGGCTCTTAAGAATACGCTCAGTCATATCTCTTTATGTACACATACCACATACGAAATTTGGTTGAAATCCAATTGATAGTGTAGAAGTTATATGCATTTAAAATTTGGGCCTATCAGCAGGCTTTTAATCATTTTGGCAACACTGCCATGTATGGCCTCCTGGAAATTAAACTGCAATATTATGATCTATACGTGTGCCAATGTTGAAATAGCTCCCATTCATACCTTCTAAGATATCCAACATGGAGCTCAAATTTCAATTGTGATTTTTCAGCAGTTGGTAGCACTGACATCATTTTCAAATATGGCCGTGAGATATTCAGGTATTAATCTTTACTCCTACCAAATTTTGTTTCGATTGCTGCAGCCGTTTAGGAGTTGATAGGGGGGACACACACACAGCCAGACAGACAGAAGGACAGACAGACAGACAGAAGGACAGACAGACACACATTTGCCCGATCTCATAAGTCTACTTTTTTCTCATTTTTGCAAAATGTGAAAAGTAGGCTAAAAATATTGTCAAATAGCACTAATATTGCTTAAATAAAGGTTTTTGTTTCTAGCTTGTTCAACGACGGCAGATGTTTGTGGCCGAAAAATTGACGTCCTATTGCGTTGCCAACATGTCACACGACACACGTAACTTTGTAATTATGTGAAAAAAGTAATAATTGGCAAACCATTGGCCTGGATAAAGATTATTGATGCGTGACTGACTACCCACACTGTGCGTGACAAAAACCAGGGGTGTTTCAAATAGATAACGCGGCCCATAAGGCCTAGGCGAACTCCTTCGGTCTGCTGGATGCGATATAGAGCCGAATGCGTGGGGTTGGCAAGACTGTACTCGATGCTAAAAATGGCGGTGTCAGCTGGATTTTCATCTATATAAGTCGTGATCCTATGTGTGAGGGTCGGGCGGGACACAGCGGAGAAGTAATTATCTATTGCTATATCATCTCCAGATACCATTACTAATTGTGTTTTGGTTAATTTCAGCAGTTTAAGATTGTTTTACTTCGGTTCAGGTAAAATCCACTCTTACCAAATACGGCTCCAATAAACTTTATCATTAGAGTTAAAAAACCCGGAAGAACAGACTGTTACTGAACCTGAAAGATTCATCATTTCATGGAAGTGATCCATATGCCGCACTGCTGCCTAGCATACACATTGCTGCAAGTGCCCTTCAACCCAGAGGAAGAAGTGATAGCCAGGCTTATTAAGGATGCATGTGAAATAATCTCCTCCACCAGTTTTCAGATATCTTATCTTATCTTATATCATACTAATATATAACAAGAAGTTCCGTGAAGAACGAAAGAGCCTACTTTTCTTGAAATTTAAGGTTCTTGCCAATCTATATAGACCTATCTAGAATAATGACGAAATTAAGTTGTTAATATCGAAATTTCTAATTAGTTCGAAATATACCTGGTATAATGTAGCCTAATAGAGCAGTACAGTTGGCAGCCCTGGTAACTGAATATAGGCTATTGTTAGTTGCTTCTCTTGAGGTACAGAATACAAAATTTGGTTGAAGTCCAATGGATAGCATGCACGATACATCCAGTTAGACCTTGGATTTATCAGCGTTCGTAAAATCATGTTGGCAACAATGTCATGCATGAGTTGGTCAGAAATAATCTGAAATATTATGATCTCGTGTTGTGCCAATTTTGGATGAAATCCATTAGTTAGTATAGAAGTAACATGTATTTTAAAATTGGACCTATCAGCAGGCTTAGAATCATGTTGGCAGCACTGACGTAGGCCTATATTAGTTACTCCAAATTAATCTAGAATGCCAGGTAGTATACGTGTGCAAAGTTTAGAGCTATTGGCTTGCATACTTTCTGATATATTGATATTAGGGTAAACAAAAATAGAGACAGAATTAATTAACAGTTGCAGCCCTGGTTACTCTTAAGAATCGGCATAGTCATATCTGTTACGGTACACATAGCACACACGAAATTTGGTTGAAATCCAAATGATAGTATAGAAGTTACATGTATTTAAAGTTGGACTTCTCAGCAGGCTTAGAATCATGTTGGTAGCACTGAGGTATATAAGATACTCCAAATTAATATAGAATGTCAGGTACTATAAATGGGCATAGTTTAAAGCTGTCGGCTTGCATACTTTCTGATATATGGGTATTTGGATAAAATAAATTGAGAGCATTTATTAACAGTTGGCAGCCCTGGTGGCTCTTAAGAATACGCTCAGTCATATCTCTTTATGTACACATACCACATACAAAATTTGGTTGAAATCCAATTGATAGTGTAGAAGTTATATGCATTTAAAACTTGGGCCTATCAGCAGGCTTATAATCATTTTGGCAACACTTCCATGTATGGCCTCCTGGAAATTAAACTGCAATATTATTATCTATACGTGTGCCAATTTTGAAATAGCTCCCATTCATACCTTCCAAGATATCCAACATGGAGCTCAAATTTCAATTGTGATTTTTCAGCAGTTGGTAGCACTGACATCATTTTCAAATATGGCCGTGAGATATTCAGGTATAGATCTTTACTCCTACCAAATTTTGTTTCGATTGCTGCAGCCATTTAGGAGTTGATAGGGGGGGGGGCACACACACAGACAGACAATCAGACAGAAGGACAGACAGACAGACACACACACATTTGCCCGATCTCATAAGTCTACTTTTTCCTCATTTTTGCAAAATGCGAAAAGTAGGCCAAAAAAATGAGATGGTGTTTGTCGTCCTGTCTGTCTGTCGTCCTGTCTGTTACTCAATCACGCAAGAACCACTGGTCCGATTGAAATGAAATGTTGTATGGATGTAGCTGATTTACCAGAGTTACACATAGGCTACTTTTGATTTCGATATTTGCACTATTTAAAAATGGCGACCATTTTAGTGACGTCACTACACCCTTTGGTTTCAAAATTTCATATTTCCATTTCAAATAAAAAGAGAACACTAATAAATAGCAAACTTTCGATGGCACATGCGAGCTTTAAAATTCAATTTCCTATCCGATGGGTCCTTATCACTTTTCGTGTATCTCCAACGGTTAGGGAGTAAAACCTAAATTTGTGCAATAAAAAACGGTCAACACCGAGCGGTGCAGTCTATCTCTATCTATATAAAAATGAAAGTTTGCCTGTTTTTTCTGAATTTCTACGGAAATTTGAGTTATTTACGCCTTTCAGACTGTTTTATGATGGATGAGCGCGATTTTTTTTTTCATTTTGTCTGTCCGTTTGTTTGTCTGTGGACAACTTTGTTCCCTTATAACTCGAGAACGGCTGGGTGTCTCAACGTAAAATTTGGTACAGATATCCATCAGAGGCACGGCATTAATCATTGATGTAATTCTTCTCCGTACCTCTCATTAAAGGGGACCTACCCCCTTAAAGTACATGCTGAAATAGGCGTAGATGGACGTGACAAAGCTCATTTTCAGCCCATCAATGTGAAAGACAAAACTCGGGGGCCCTAAAGGGTCCACGAAAACCACATTTTAAGGTCCTAAAACCAACAGTTTTTGAGATATTCCCAGAAAACTAATTTCATTTAATAAACTAATGAACGAATGCAAGCCGGTAACCATGGCAACAGATTCTCAGAGGTCCATCTATTGCAATTCCATTAATTACATTAGTGTGAAAGATTGCAAACGGCTAGAAGGTTAACACGGAACCAAATTAAGCTGTAAAATTCATCAATACGTATAATGCGCTTAAGGGGGTCAAGGGGTACACTAGAATTTTTTCGCGCGATTTACACCAGCGGGTGTGGTCTGGCAGGTCTATTATATTCCTATCCCTATATTAGATTATTATTATTAGTATTATATTATGGCGTACAACGCCGAGACAAAGCCCCTCGGTGCCAGAAACAAAACTCGGGGGCCCTAAAGGGTCCTCGAAAACTACATTATAAGGCTCTAAAACCAACAGTTTCTGAAATATTCCCATAAAACTAATTTAAACTTAATTTAACAAACTAATGAAGGAATGCAAATCGGTAACCATGACAACATTATCTCAAGGGGTGGCATCCAACTTTCCATCTATTTCTGTAAGAAGCAATGTCACTATATTTATTACATTTCTGTGAAAGTTTGCAAATGGCTATTAGGTTATCACGGAACCAACTTAGACTGTATAATTCATCAATGCAATTAAGGGGGTCAAGGGGTAACCTAGAATTTATTCACGCAATTTTCACGTGCGACATATAGTACAGAAGGTATCTTATATCTCCAAACAGCAAAATCATTTTCCAAACTTCCTGAATTGAATCAGCATATTTTGCGGCTTTTAGGAATTTGGGCCAATTGAGGCTAAAGAACCTGATATTTCATGCCTTTAAAATTTATGAAAGGGGTCCTCCTGTGTATGGGGACCTAACACAACGTAGAGGGTCAGTTTTTATGTGACATGTATTGCATTCCGTCTACAAGGCTTTCAATTCTATTTCACGTCATGAAGTACACGTTAGTTGAATTTAGTTTGAGAACACATTTTAACTCATCATTTATTTATTTATTGTCGACATACGGGTTCATCGTAAGGATGATTTTGTTTGATACTGTGGGGAGATATACCCATATTTTGATATATGGGTGATATGTTGCAGACAATAGAATTGTCTGTCTGTCTTTCTGTGTATCTTTATGTACGCCTATAACTCGTGTTCGGATGCTGGGTGCATCGTAACATTAGGTATGGCATCCATGAGAGTCAATAAACCAATCATTAATAACATTCTTCTTCGTACTTTTCATACAGTAGAAAGGTGGATATAGGGAAAAACTTCTCAAATTACATGCTAAAATAGGCGAAATATAAAAATTATCCTAGAAGGACGACATATGCTCTATATGTTGCGCTTCTCAATGTGAGATACAAAATTCGGGAGTCTATATAGGGTGTCCGAAAACCACATTTTAAGGCAATTAAATTAACAGTGTTTGTGATATTCCCAGAAAACTAACTTCGTTCTGATAAACTTATGAAGGAATGACAAACCGCTAACCATTGCAACAGTAGCTCAATTGATAATGTCTGGTGTTAACACCGAACACCGTTCGAAGAACGGGTATTTCTGCTCGTATATATATAAAAGGATTTTCGTTTGTTCGTCTTTTATGCGTTCATAAACCATTCATCCGATTGCGAACAAATTTTGGTGAGTTGTTGTGCACACTTCCGAAATCATTATAGGCATATTTAATATAATTTACAGTATACAGCGCGCGAGTAGTTTAAACAAATGCGTGTTGGCGATGCGTTCATATACAATTCATCCGATTGCAATCAAATTTTGGTGAGTTATTGTGCACAGTCCCGGAAAAATTATAGGCGTAATAAATCCAAATTACAATAGATGGCGCGCGAGTAGCTTCAACAATATGGCGTACGTTTGTTTCAAGAAAGTCCCACATGCGTTCGTATACCATTCCCCTCATTGCCATGAAACTTAGGTGAGATGTTCTGTAAACTTCAGGTAAGGTTTCTGGCTTAGTAAATCCACTTAACAATTAGTAGCGCACGAGTAGATTCAACAACTGAGTGACGATGGGTAAAGCGTTTCAAGAAAGTTCTGCATGCGTTCACATACCATTCGTCCGATAGCGATGAAACTTGGGTGAGAGGTTGTGTACACTACAGGAAAGGTTTCTGGCTTAGTAAATCAATGTTATAATTGGTAGCGCACGAGTAAATTCAACAAATGAGCGACGACGCGCGAAGCGTTTCAACAAAGTCCCGTATGCGTTCATATACTATTCGTCTGATGACGATGAAACTTGGGTGAGATGTTGTGTACACTTCAGGGAAGATTTCTGGCTTATTAAATCCACTTTACAATAGGTATCGCACAAGAAGATATAACAAATGAGCGACGACGCGCAAAGTGTTTCAACATAGTCCCTTATGAGTTCATATACCATTCGTCCGATAGCGACTAAACTTGGGTGAGTTGTTGTGTACACTCCAGGGAAAGATTCAGGCTTAGTAAATTCATTTTACAATAGGTAGCGCACAAGTAGATTCAACAAATGAGCAAAGACGCGCGAAGCGTTTCAACAAAGTCCAGTATGTGTTCATATACCATTCGTCCGATAGCGATGATACTTGGATGAGATGTTGTTTACACATCAGGGAAGGTTTCTGGCATAGTAAATCCACTTTACAATAGGTATCGCACAAGTAGATTCAACAATTTAGCGATGGCACGCGAATCATTTAAACAAAGTCCCGTATGCGTTCATATACCATTCATCCGATTGTAATAAAACTTTGGTGAGGTGAGTACAGTCCTGCGAAGCTGTATGAATTAGTAAATCCGTTATTCAAGGGTGGCGCACAAGTTGATTCAACAAATGAATGACGGCGCGCGAATCGCTTAAACAAAATCCCGTGTGCTTTCATATGCCATTCATCAGATTGCGATGAAACTTAGATGAGTTGTTATATACACGCCAGGGAAAGTTTTGGAATTAGTAAATCAATTTTACAATAGTTAGCGTACGAGTATATTCAACAAATGGGTGACGGCGCTCGAATCGTTTCAACAAAGTCCCGTATGCGTTCATATACCATTCATTTCATTGCGATGAAACTTTGTTGAGTTGTTGAGCATACTCCCATGATTTTTTTGAAATAGTAAATCACTTTTACAATAGTTAAGAGGTGGTTAACGCAAAAAGAAAAAAATATTGGGAATCCAAAAGCACTTTGACACACAAAGTCACAACGCCAACACTTCCTTTGATTGGAATTGCAACGCATGCCGGGTACAGCTAGTCTTATATGTATATATATATAACAATTAGTTCCGTGAAGAACAATACAGCCTATTTTCATATATCCCACTAATGTTAATTGTCTCTATCAACATACTAAATTTCAGTTTGATTGCTGTAATATATATGTATGACATACAGAGGAAACCGTAATACCAGAGTATATACAATATATACAAGTGATAAACATCTAATAACATCCACAAACGAAACTAGAAGTCACAGTTGGATGTCCAGAGCAGTAATCCACTCCACTGCATCATCAGTTGCGTTCTGCAGGTCATTATATCCTCCCTTGAAGGACCGCGAAGGGCTTTCCGACACAATATGGTGGATTGTCTGCACTGAATCGAACAATCGCACTGAGGACTAGAAATTTTCCCTCATTTGTGGAACCAAAAGTTACATCTTCCATGACCGGTCCGCACTGAAAAAATGGCTTCAAACCTCACAATGTTCACGGCCAGTCAGGCAAATCGTGAAGCCAAGAGGTTCAAATCACTCAGGCATAAACTCATGAACATAGACAAGTCAATTTGGTTCAACAAAGTATAGAACTAAATCTCACCCCTAAATACGTACCAATTAAAACCGCACTCTGTTCAGTGACGTCCATATCCTTCTTGGAAGATAGAAACCAGGAGGTTTCCTGCAGAGGTCAGTGATCAATCCTAGCTCATCAGGGTTTGATGTAGTCCATTCTTCTCGCTAAGTTTCGTCCACATTGAACTTAGATTCAACAAGCATCTTGCCTAGTTGCCAGGACGGATGTCGAGATTTTAATCTCCTTGCTTCTGTGGATTACAGACCTGATATATGGGTAAGAGATCATTAGATAAATCTAACTTAATTTCAAGTTGGAAATCTTTGTTAGTCTGCTCAGACTCATTTAACTGGACATGCATAAGTTTTTGATTGGCCTCTACAATGTCAATTTTCGTTTGGATATTTGACTGACTAGCCTGAACTTGGTTAAGGACGACTTGCATCTGGTTTTGTGTAGAGTGCATCTGGCTCTGAATTGACTCTAATCCAATAATTCTTGTCTCTAACTTATCCTGACTAGTTTCGATTTTAACAATGTTTGATTCCATCTTTTCCTGACTAGTTTCTATTTTAACAATGTTTGATTCCATCGTTTCCTGACTAGTTTCTATTTTAACAATGTTTGATTCCATCGTTTCCTGACTAGTTTCTATTTTAACAATGTTTGATTCCATCGTTTCCTGACTAGTTTCTATTTTAACAATGTTTGATTCCATCGTTTCCTGACTAGTTTCTATTTTAACAATGTTTGATTCCATCGTTTCCTGACTAGTTTCTATTTTAACAATGTTTGATTCCATCGTTTCCTGACTAGTTTCTATTTTAACAATGTTTGATTCCATCGTTTCCTGACTAGTTTCTATTTTAACAATGTTTGATTCCATCGTTTCCTGACTAGTTTCTATTTTAACAATGTTTGATTCCATCGTTTCCTGACTAGTTTCTATTTTAACAATGTTTGATTCCATCGTTTCCTGACTAGTTTCTATTTTAACAATATTTGATTCCATCGTTTCCTGACTAGTTTCTATTTTAACAATGTTTGATTCCATCGTTTCCTGACTAGTTCCTATTTTAACAATGTTTGATTCCATCGTTTTCTGACTAGTTTCTATTTTAAAAATGTTTGATTCCATCGTTTCCTGACTAGTTTCTATTTTAACAAAGTTTGATTCCATCTTTTCCAGACTAGTTTCTATTTTAACAATGTTTGATTCCATCGTTTCCTGACTAGTTTCTATTTTAACAAAGTTTGATTCCATCGTTTCCTGACTAGTTTCTATTTTAACAATGTTTGATTCCATCGTTTCCTGACTAGTTTCTATTTTAACAATGTTTGATTCCATCATTTCCTGACTAGTTTCTATTTTAACAAAGTTTGATTCCATCGTTTCCTGACTAGTTTCTATTTTAACAAAGTTTTATTCCATCGTTTCCTGACTAGTTTCTATTTTAACAAAGTTTGATTCCATCGTTTCCTGACTAGTTTCTATTTTAACAAAGTTTGATTCCATCTTTCCCTGACTAGTTTCTATTTTAACAATGTTAAGCTGAACCTCATCAATTGTCAATTGAATTTTGTTAACACATGAATCTAATCTTAATTGGCCGGTTTGGACTGAACCAACATCCTTTTGGGTTTGTTGAACGCCCCCTTGGACATCATCGACAGTGGCTTCTAGTTTATTGACTTTTAACTCAACTCTCTTGGAACTAGAATTAATGTCGTTTAAGGAAGTCTGCATTTGGTCAATCTACCCTTCGAGTCGGTCAGCTACTATATATATCCTGTATAACTGACTTACTATGTGTTGCCCAATCTTCGTGAATGCTGTCCATTTTAGCTTGCAGCATTTCAAACATTGATTTGAAAGCAACGATTTCATCTCCTTCCTTACCAGACATAATATAATATGTGTAATATCAATAAACACAAACATGAATACTGCTAATATAAAGCAAGACACAAACATTCTAATGGAACTTCACTGTCATAATGTTTTTTATCGTATTGCGTTATTATTACATCTAACTTACTACTAATGTAGATTAATACCAACTATGAATCTGAAACATATCTGATATCTATTGTGTAGTGATTTATATCGGGGGTACATTAGCTATCCTAATTTAATAAGAATTTAAATGAATAAAAGTATTCTAGAATTAACAATGAGTTCAGAAATTCTCATCAGCCGGATATAACTAAACAAGGCAACTTGCATGTAGCACAAACATGGACAGCATCAAGCGCCCTATTCGACTGAACGTGTTAGTAAAGATGTCGAAGAGTTTCTTTCACTGTTCATGTTCACATCGTAAATTAATCACAAATCAGTGTAGCAACACTTTTAAAAAAGAACAGGTCTAATAATGGTTGCGATTCCACATGTATACCATACAGATTGAATATTTTCATGATCACCTTATTCACAAGTGAATTCTGATACTTTGTGCTAAAAATATCAGTATACCATTATTTTTCCGACATACATTCAGAGAATTCACAATGATCTGTGTAATGTCGTCGGAATTGACTAGCTCATGACACCTTCCACGTGTTCGACAGCAATGTTCGAAGCTACGATGAAATGGCGTCATTCGACCAGCCCATTGAATCGACATGGAGTACGACATTTCTGTCCAAATTTCCATAGTCACGGATCACCAAACTACTGTTTCTCTCTCTGGTATTCCGGTTTTCTGAGCTCGTCAGTTGGGCGCCAATCCACAGTACCCGAAATTACCTACCATCAGCTTGTTGAAATCCCACGAAGATCACTGGATCGTAGAACCTGAAAAATCCAGGCTAAGAAACCCCCAGATATTACCAACAAGAGACGGGGATAATAGGGCACAAGGTAACCTAACCAGGTAACGTTGAGAAAAAACCATGGCTAACGAGAAAAGCAAGAGCACAAGAGAAAACGAGATTTACAAAAGAAAGTAATCTCAGGCGTAAGAACATCTAGAAATACCCAGCAATGGCTTTCTTACCGTGACCTCCACTCACTTCTATAAAGCACCACAATCGTAGATTTAAAATTGAACTGAAGATATTTATTCAACTACTGGCAAAGCAAAGTGTTATGTCCTCAGACTGAGATCTGAAATAACATAGAATATCTTGACAAAGTCAAGAATAAAGTACAAGAATGCAAATCAAAGACTTAAATGTGGAAATCGCATCTTGCTTAAAAATCACAACAAAATATTCTCACACACAAGCATGGGTTTCAATGTCCCATTCAAAATAGATCCATAATAAAAATTCCTACTGGATCTGGTATCAGTTTGTTTCAGTTTCAGGAGATAATTTCCTGAATATACATAATTATAACCTTGCACTAAATTTTTATACATATATACATTTATGTTACCATCACCTCTCCGAGTGTTATGTGAATCAACTCAATGATCAAACACCCTCCATGAGCATATTTTACTTTCGTAGTTTCATGATATATATTTGGTATTTAATTGGTGACTCTCGGACCCAATAATCTTTTCGTGTATTAGCAGAAATTCAATTTTGAATCAACAAATCTACAAATTAACCAGAAGGGAAGATTGTGTAACTACGTCAGCATTGTAGTAATTTCCAGAGACAGGATAGTAAAGATCCGTTACTCAAATCATAAAAACTCATGCCTAGAAATGCATGTTTCCAAATAACACATTATCGCCATTTACTTCTGTTGCTGTAATGCTATAATCAGCCAAAGTCACACTTGATTATTTATCTGTTATCCATTCAACGTGAGGAAAGCAATGGCAAACTACCTCACTCCTCTTCTTGCCTAGAACGCCTCAAAATAGTGCTGCCTTGGGTTTTTGTGGGTATCTACTCACATAACGTAACGGCGGTACTTTTTGAGGATCCAACCAGCCTTCGGGCTGACTACCTAACAGACATACATCCATTCAACACTGGATTTCATTAATACCATTTCATAATTACAAAATTATTACATATTTTAATAGTGCCACTACATGGTCTTATCCATATTATAAATTTACTCCACTGAGTATTCATTTGTACTATATATTCATTATTAATACATTTATCATTTCTAGTCACCCACCATAGTGAACGACGAATTTCATTGCTAATATATTTTATAGTTACAGTTTGCGAATAGATTTGTGTTACTAGAATTATACAAGATCGTAACAATTCATCGCTTTACTATTTTCTGATGATCTTGCATTGGTAGCAGCAACTGAATATGATCTGCAGTGGTCAGTATTCAACCTCCAGAAAGTCGCATCAAAATTCAGCAAGTGCATTTCTACTGAAAAGACTAAAGTACTTTAAGGGTAAGGACCCTATCCCCAGTAAAATTTGTCTGCATGGTAAAATTTTAGAAAGAGTTAACGAATTCTAGTATTTCGGATATAATTTATCTTTTCAAGAAGAACGAGACATAACTGCAAAAATAACAAATTATACCAGAACAACAGGAATCATCAATCAAGTCATGAAGCCTTCTCTCGTCCAAAGGCATACACGCTTGCGTTTGTATAACACATTAGCCAGACCAACCCTATGCTATGGCAGCGAGGCATAGACAATAAGATCTCAGGATATCTCCAGGCTCATAGCACGTGAAATGACATTCATGCGCCGAACAGTAGGCTATACTAAATGGGATCATAAGAGAATGGAGGATGTGCTGAAGGAACTAAAAGTGAAACCAATAACTACATACATTTGTGACTACCAAAAGAACTGGAAGCATCATGTCCAAATGATGGAACCTGGAAGATTACCAAAGGAGATCCTTCGCTACCAGCCACGGCGAAAGAGAACGATAGGATGTCCGATGAAGAGATGGAGGGAAAGTAGAAGACCGTAACGGGACATTTGGCCCAATACTTGGAAGGTTGATGATGATGATGATGATGATGATGTAACAATTCATATAGAATGTTTTAAACTTTATCACTTATTTCTCCAAATTATCACTGGAATTATTAATATATGCTGTAAAAACGTTTTGTTATAATCACACATCTGTTGAAGGATATGCCTCCACATTCGGTAATCTGGGATTGTCGTTGATAAAAAGAATATGAATGCATTTCAGAATTTTGTCAGCTTGAATACTATTCGATTCATAATGCCTGAAAATACCATTAGGAATGGATTTCAATGAGTTCAATATTAACATGACAATCGTATGTCTAACTTAAATTCTAATAAAAATCGAGAATTTCTCAAGCAAAAACAGAAAAAAATCCTGCTCGAATGGATTCTAGAAAATAATATAGGGTTCCTACACCAACGCCAAGGGTGATCATAACTACCTACATAGTCGATTAGAAAACCCTACTGTCTCTATAGTCCACCAAAACTAAGAATATCTCATGGCAATATTAAAAAATCATAATGTTAGTTTAAGTGTGTTCTCAGTAAACTCAAAACTGTCTATATCGACGTAGAAAATGTAAAAAAAAATAACTCTCCAACTAAACAATCAGAAAGATCTCGAAAGAAAAATAGATCTAACGATAAATGAGAGTGCACGAACTGTGTCATAAATTGATCACAGTGAATGTTCAAAAACACTATCTAGAAAAATGAAGAATTAATGAAGTCTTCTCCTATGACGATTCCCTTCACTATGATAAAAAATATTCCCACATAAATTACAATAAGTTAATTTTAATTGTGTCGAAACACACTACAAAAAGGATGCATTCCTTGATTGGAATCTAAATCCAGTCGAGAATAAAATCAGACATGAGTAAAACGTCATGCCTAAATTATACCCATCGACTATGCTAATAAAAGGAAAATATGACAGCTACTAAAACATTACAATGTCTATGCATTACTACTTTTGATGGAGCTGGATTTTCAGTACTTTCTCGCCAGTCGCAGATGGAATAGAAAGCTATGTTATGCCTCCCATATCACTTCTCCAACACACATGGAAATGTCCTGGATCATCCTGGTGTACCGATGAGATCGAACCCCGGACTCCCAGTCTCCAATTCTCGGGCTCCAGACGGACATCTAAACGACACCGGTTGTTACTGCCATTCCTCGTATAGTCCATCGCGTTCCATAGAAAGTGCTCGTCACAGAGAAGTAATTCGCGTTCGACCGAAGCGATAGTTGCATTTTAATGCCATAATGTCGCAAAGAGCAAACATGCTTAATTAAATTTGGCATTAACGACGACACTCGATTTCATACTCGAAAATTTCAGTGTTCGTTCCTCAGAATGTATGTTGTGTCGCTCACATCGCAGTATTCATGTCTGAAGTGTCTAGCCTGCCATAGCTACAAGATAACTAGTCATATGAACTGTTCCTCCCGACATCTGATTTACAATCATGTCGTAAAAATTAGAGGACTTAATGATAATGCTCATGACGGGCTGAAGTATAAATATACTTGTGTCCATATATAAAGCACTGTTCTAAAATCAGTGTTATACTGCGTGTATTCCTGTACACTCAAAATGTTAATGTTCCTTGTTGTACTAAGCCTGCCTGCATTCGCATGTGACAAAATCTTGTCTGCACGTTGCAAGACACATTTTCAGAGTGTTATAAAAGTCACTACTGAAAGAATCTAAGTCAGAGTTCTTCGACACTCAACTCTGCTTTTATTAACACGGCCTCGCGCACGTTCTAAGTAGACCTGTGCTGGCGATACGTTATGCGAAACACACTAGATTCTTGTTCCGCCCTCGTCAGAGATACTTAATAATCTGTTCTCTTCATGCAGACCACAGTTTCACGAAGGGTGAACAGCCCCCTCTCCTGCGCTGCGTAGATCGATAAATCAGATCCTTAGCGCATAATCAAAATGGCTTACATATTTCAATAATCTTGTAGATGAAACTGACTCTTCAGAAACGTTATACAATATCGAAACATCTATGAATAATGCTAAAAAGCATAAATGAACTTCTCTTCCTCGTTATTATCCATAAAATAATCCTTCGTTGGTCAATGAATAGCTTGGATCAATACGTAACAGATGTTCTTGACTTCGGACTTGCAGCGAAGCTTCGGTCGTCCTCGGCATAGCTCGGAGATTGGCTAACGGTGCTCCCATCAGCTGTCGTGACGTACCTCGCTTGCTAAACGCCGCGCTGCGTTTCAAAACATATCTCGCAGTGCAATGTACTACAACTTACGCTTGAGGATAATGAAACAGTACGGATCTGGTAATAGATCGATCGATGACCGTGTGCACAACTCCAGCTCTCCAGTCTAACCAGCATTCGAGTAACCTTGCTACCCCAGGAAGTGCTGAATGGGATGTCAAAATGAATAATTCCCTATGGATTTATATTTCTTAGCCTACTTTCGATTCTTGCAACAAATTAATGTAGACTTATGAGAACTACACAGGACCAAAAACCGTGTGTCTGTCTGTGTGGGATTTGGTATGTCTGTCCATCCCCCCTATTGATTCAAGCTTAGTGTAACCGAATTGAACGAAATTTGTTACAGGGGTAGCACTAGCAGAGGGCACCTCGGTGTCATATTTTTATCGCCGCCATCTTGATGGAAACTTAATGGCGGCCACCCAAATGTTCACAGCTTAAATCAAATTATGACTAACCTAATCTTCTAATCGCTACCAAGTTTCGCAACAACATTTCCTTGCGTGAGATGCGTCGTTTGTCCAAATTACAAGGTCATCAGCTCAATTGTTTGCATATGGTGGCCATGCACGAGTGAAAATCGATCCCCCCCCCCCATGAATTCAAACACAACGAAACCCAATCGAACCACCTTTAGTACACAGGTAGCACTAGCAAGGGACAACTCAGTATCATGTTGTATATAGCCACCATCATAACTAAAAATAAATGGCGCCCACCCAAATGTTCTGAGCTTAAATCAAATAACTCTAACCTAATCATCCGAGCTCTATCAAATTTTGCAATTATATACCTTAATGTGAGAAGCGTCTTTTGCCCAAAGTACAAGGTCATCAGCCAAAGAGATACAAGATGGCGGATGTATGACTCATACAAGTATTATAGCCAAGCCGTTAATTACGATTCAACATGGCCTGGCCTTACCAAATAAAATAATAATAATAATTATTATTATTATTATTATTATTATTATTATTATTGCCTTTATTGGTGGCGTACATAGGGCTCTTGGCCCTTTCTTACACTTAACCACGTTAATACAATAAACATATTATGGCGACAAAATTAAACAATAATAATTGACATTGATCATGACTTTCACACTCTCATTCACTCATCCAGGCACACTTGTTGTCGGTCAGCAATGTTCAGCAGGTGGTCTTGAATTTAGATAGTGAGGTGGTACCCCTGACACTGGCTGGAAGGGTATTCCACAGCCTAGACCCCTCCACATGAAAAGAGTTGTTGTATATAGAGGAGCGATGAATAGGAATGGAGAGGGAAGAACCAGAGCGTGTATTATTAACATGGAAAGAAGACAAGTACTTGAATTTATTTGATAAGTATAGTGGTCTATCGTCAGACAATAATCGGAAAATCTGGACAAGAATGTGATATGATCGACGTAGTTCAGGTTTCAGCCAGGAAAGAGCGCAATAATAGGGAGTGATATGTTTATCATAGCTCAGATCGTAGATAAATCGTATGCAAGAGTTCAGAGTTCGTTGAAGTTTCAAAGTTAATGTTTTGGTTGCGTCTACAAGAATAACGTCACAGTAGTCAAGAATAGGAAGTATTAGTGTCTGTATGAGTAGGATTCTTACTTTAAATGGTATTTTTTTTTCTTTTGAGGGAATGGAGCGTTGCGAAAATCTTCTTGCATACATTCTGTACATGTTCAGACCAGTAAAGAGTCTGATTTATTATAACACCTAGATTTCACTGTAGGACAGTATGGAATTTCATTGTTGTTCGTACATTTGGAGGTTTAAACTGTCCTCAAGGAAGTGACCGGTAGGATATTACCATCCTAAAATGTAGAATGTAACCGCAGTAGTGACTAACATTTCAGACTAACCACGCTTGTCCGTGGCGTCCCATTGGGTTAAATGGCCGTTATTGTATGCTATTAAATCCATATATTTCCGTAACTTCATATCCTTTTAGAAATGTACTGTAGAAGATATAACATATTTAGTATCAATTGGTTTATAGAAACAGCAGAAAACGCTAATGATATCGTTTATTGCAAGACAAAATATTGTGGGGTTATACCAAACCAGTTGTTAAACATGTGTTACCGTAGTGTACGGCATGTGTGGCGTACTAGTAGCGAGCTGGACTCATAGTCTGGAGGTTCGTGGATCAAATCCCAGCAGGTTCGAATTTTTTACAACGTTTTCTTTGTATTTATTGATTTATAGCTACACACACGTTATAATGTTAAGCATATAGAGTGTGTATTTGCAATCAAAAATATTATACATACATATAACACCACATACTTCAAAACTCAACTACGGCGATTAAAATCCGTTGTCCTCGATCCGCGGTAGAGTCTATTGTTGTTTTTTGTTGTTGTTGATTGTTTAGGAGTTTCGCGGCATCATTGTCGTGTAGCCCCGTGTACTTGGGTGTGTGTAGAAGTTGTCTGAAAACCCATGTTGCTGTGATGTCTGTAGGCTTATTAGTGTGTGTACTGGCTTGCCACGGTGGGTGAGTGGTTATAGTGTCGGACTACCAACCCCAAGATTGTAGGTTCGCCCCTGGCCATGGTAAGTGATTTTTGAAGGCGACAAAAATCACGATACTCATGTCATACGTTGTTGGCATGTTAAAGAACCCATTTGAATTCAGTAGGCCATGTTCAATGGCAAAATTAATCTCGGGATTTTCCGCCAACACAAAGTTCCTCCATTCTCTACTTGAAAGCGCTGTAGTGTCAAGGAGTTTGGATATCTAACCTCCTTGACTTTCATAGCGTTCAAAGGAACGACGAAATTCGACATGCAAGCTACCCTCTGGGTGTCAATTAACAAAGCTAGCACCAGGCACCCGTGGCCATACGATATTATTATTAGTGTGTGTACTTTTTTACGAGGAAGGATTTTGATAGAAAGCTGTTGTTTAATTTGAGATGCATGGATATTATGGTCATTTAGCTCCGTGTACTTGGGCGAGAGTTGAATTTTGTCTGATTACCTGTGTTATTGTGATGGCTGTATTAGTGTGTGTATATATGTAATTCAGGTAAGGATTCAATCAATCAAAGTTTTATATCCGTATAGTACGTTGTATTTCAACAAGCTACGACAACCAACATTACTCCTTGAAAAGGCAAAGAGTTATAACTATACCCTTACATTTAGAAGATAGTAGGCTATATGTTTTTTACTGAATATCTTGTTTCTTATTTTGTTTGAAAAGAAAAATACTTTATTTTATTTGTGAACGTTATTTACGTTTGAACAATATAGGAAATAAAATCTTTTCTTTACATAATGAGTAAATAAATCCCTTTTGGCAAAACGTTGCAAGTACTATAACAAGACCAGTGGAGTACAATATTACAATGTACAGCACATGCAAAGTTCTAACTCTGAAAGAAAGATGTTTTGTTCATAACTTGATAGATAATGAGCATTTAATTTTGAAATTGAAGGGGAGTAGATAAAATTCCCAATTCAGGTTATAATACCATAAAAAGTATCATTATTCAATAAATTTGAGAAATAGACAGTTATTTTCAGTTCCTGTAAAATTCGGTGTAGCACTTGCAACGTTCTGGTGTTTATAATTTTTTTTTTTTTTGAAAGCTCTTCCAGTAAATCATAATTTCCAAGTGTCAGAATATATTCTATGGTTAAGAACTATAACTTCTTGAGAAAGCCTTGCTTAGATAATGGATGTAGCCAACAACCATCGAAGTTTTGCTCCAATTTTCAAATGAATGCGACTTGTAAATAACGTTACTTGATTGATGATGACATGTGAAACAATTTCGAAGTTCCTAAATGTAATTGGTAGAGGAAAAGACCGCATAAAGTAATTCCTTAATTTAACAATTTTTATTTTTATAGATTATTGTGCACTCTCTTCTGTATAGATTAAAATTATTAAATTGTATTCATCAACAATAGTCATAACAAATGGAATCTTCAGAAGATTAAAATTATGAATATTTTTATTTCGAGATGCACAAATCACGATTCGTTTTGCCATCGCAGATTAATTTTCATCGCAGTGATGTGCATAATATTTGATTTGTTTCTGATAAACATTGCTTTTTATTAATAAATATGAGAAAGTGATTTTTTTAATAATGTTTTCTCACTCAGTATTGTGTTGTCATGTACATTTTCCTTGAATCCTTTACGGGGAACATGAGGATAGTGTTTAGAGAATGTTTGCCGACATAACCCAGGATGCCCTGAGACTCGTGCTCACACTGTGCTCATGTTGCCTCGCATGTGATGATCACCTGTCCATCCCAGGTGGCATAGTATTTAGAACGTAATTCGTGAGGAAAATCAATTACTGTAAACCAAATCATGGAATGCAGCCACAGGAAATCAGAAACCTACATTGACACGAAATTAGTAAATGAAAAGCAAACTGAAGTAGGAGACTTTTGCTAATTAAGAAGAAAAATAAACAGTCTTGGACGAAGCAAAGAAAATATTACAATTAGGTTGGCTCAAGCAGGGACGGCATTTCTGCAGAATACAATTGCTTTTACATCAAATATAAATAAAGGTATTAAGAGATGTCTTTGAAATTGTTCTAGGGTGTGGCACGCAAAGGAAATAAAAGCTGGACAGTAATGCACCATAAAAGTGGAGAATAAGAGCACTCGAAATGTAGTGTGAGAGAGTATCAGAAGGCTATCAGGTCAACAAATTGAGAGGTATTTAAATGTGTAGCCAAGGGGAAATATTTCTGGCGAATACCAAAAAAGAAACGAGATACGTTAGCAGGAAACATATTAGTTCACCCAGGAATATCATACTTTAGTAAGGAAGGAAATAAAAATGATAAGAATTATAGGGATAAACTAGCCTCCGTGGCTCAGGCGGCAGCACGCCGGCCTCTCACCGCTGGGTCCGTGGTTCAATTCCCGGTCACTCCATGTGAGATCTGTGCTGGACAAAACGGAGGCAGACAGGTTTTTCTCCGGGTACTCCGGTTTTCCCTGTTAAAATTTCATTCCAGCAACACTCTCCACTGTCATTTCATTTCATCTGTCATTCATTTAATCATTGCCCCAGAGGAGTGCGTCAGGCCTCGGCAGCCGGCACAGTTCATATCCTCGCCGCTAGATGGGGGCTTCATTCATTCCATTCCTGACCCGGTCGGAGACTGGAAGCAGGCTGTGGATTTTCATTTCATAGGGATAAACTAAGGTCAGAATATGTTAAAAAGATTGCCTCAAATGTAGACTGTAGAGACGAAACGGTTTACTTAGGACATAAATGTATAGAAGGATGGATCAAACCAGTTTAAAAAAAGTGAAGACGCAGACAGCGACAACTAAAAATTTAAAGTACGAACTTACCACGATGAATATAATGTGATTGTTCAAATGTCCTCGCTTGGCAAATGAATCTTCAAAATTGCTACATGACTATGGTTTCTAGCCTCTATTGATTAGAACGTGTGCCCTCAAATGTCCCCTTAGATCTGAGTTGTTTCACAAATACTTCGGGAATATCGCTTCTTGTCACCATTAATCAGGATGTGAATAACTGTTCTCATATACTGTATGGTAAATTGACTTTGCGTTTACAACATAACAACGGTATCTCGGCTCTGTTTAGGAAGTGTGTATTGAAATGTTGCTTGAAAGTACATTATGCTTTGCAAATAGTGCCTTACTCCAGTTCTCACCGCTATGGATTAACAGGCGACTCTTCAATGTTCCTCTTTGTTCAAATTTTGATTCGAATGCTCCACGAATATGGCTCCTAGAGGCTATGGATTGGTATATTTCCTCTTGCTAAAAATGACTTTGCATGCGATACATGAATATGGCTTAGCGCCCCTATGGATTCGCATGTGTGCTTTCAAATGTCCTCAAAAGAAGAACCCGGATCCGCATACGCTACATGTATATAGCATCTCGCCGTTATGGATGAGCATGTGTGTCTTGAAAATTCCTCTTTGGGTAAACTTCGATTCATATTCGCTACATGAATATAGTTACTCGCAGCTATCGATTAACATGTGAATCTTAAAAGATTCTCACTCCTTTAATTTGCCTTAGAATACGCCACATGTAAAATCTTTTATCACTTCTATAGGTAAGAAGGTGTTTCTTGAAATGTACTGTCTGAACTTGATTTCACATACGTAACATCAGAATAGCTTCACGGCTCTCTAAGGGCAAACTTTGATTTAATGCGCTACATGACTATGGATTTTCGCCACCAAGGATATGCATGCGTCTCTTCAAAGGTCCTTTCACGGTTAACATGGATTCAGATACGCTATATGAATTTGGCTTGTAAGAGCTATGGATTTACATGTGTCTCTTCAAATATCCTCTCTTCATATAATTGCCATAGCATACGCCACATGAATATGGCTTATCTCTGCTATAGGATAAGCAAAAATTTCTAATATCCCTCACTCAGGAAAATTTAGATTCACATGCGGTACAGGAGTATAGCTCATCGTCACTATGAATAAGAACGTGTCTCTCTTATAATGTCCTCTCCGTGTAAAGTTCGATTAACATACGCTACATGAATATGGCCTCTCGGTGCCATGGATTAGCAAGTGATTTTTCAAATTTCCTCTTTCGGAAAACTTTGATTTACTAATTCTACAATAAAATGCCTTCTCGCCGCAGTGTATGGACTAGCATGTGTCCCTTCAAAGATCATTTGTGATTTAACTTGTTTTCACCTACGCTACATGAAAAAGGGATTCTCTCCGATATGAACGATCATATAGGTTTTCAACTTTACTTTTTGGTTAAAATTGGATTCACAAACGCTACATGAAAACGATTACTCAATGCTGTGAACGAGCATGTGGGACTTCAAATGCTCCCTGCGGACAAATTTGGATTCACATACACTACATGAATATTCCCTCTGGCTGCTATGGACTAGCATGTGTCTCCTCAAACATCCTTTGTCGGAAAACTTGGTTTTACATACGTTACATGAAAAGGGCTTCTCGCCGCTATGGATGCGCATGTGTGTTGTCAAATGTCCTCTATGGGTAAACTTGGATTCACATACGCTACATGATAAGGGCTTCTCGCCGCTATGGATGAGCATATGTGTCTTCAAAGTTCCTCTCTGGTTGAACTTGGATTCACATACACTACATGAAAACGGCCTCTCGCCGCTATGGATGAGCATGTGTCTCTTCAAAGTTGTTCTCTGGGTAAATTTGGATTCACATACGCTACAAGAAAATGGCTTCTTGACGCTATGAATGAGCATGTGTCTTTTTAAACTTGATCTCTGATCAAACTTGGATTCACATACATTACATGTAAACGGTTTCTTGCCGCTATGGATGCGCATGTGTGTTGTCATATGTCCTCTATTAAAAAACTTCGATTCACATACGCTACATGAATATGCCTTTTCTCCAATATGACTTCGAATGTTTGGCTTCAATTCTCGTATGATATTCAATTTTCCTGTAGATTCAGTGTTAGTTAATTGTCTTCCACTAGTACCATATGCGTACATTATTCTTCCAGCAGGATCCGACGTATCTGGACATATCAGACTGAAATCAGTAGTACTAACAGTTAACAGTGCAGTACATTATCACGGAAGTAGAATAATACCCTTAAGACTTAGAGATCTAAGTGGAATTAATATTATTGGAACAACTTCTTCTAATACCAGTACCAGTGTCTTCATGAAGTACCGGTAAATGATGGCGTTCCCACTCATCAATATTATGTTGTACATAAAGTCTGAGCTATTTTTCTGTATATTATGATAAAAGTTTTGCAGTCAATGCCCATAGAAGGATTTTTATATGAACTTCCATTGGTTCCAGCATGTTCAATTTCAAGTAGCTCCAACTTTGGCTAGCAGAAGCTACTGTCACTGACACATATAGGCTGACCTTGGTACATGATGGTGTGTTGCTAACCAGCGAAATATAAACTACAAGTTTGTATACTCACTACAAATTGCAGTGGTAGGTTGTTTTACATGCCATAAATCTGACATGGGCCCGCCGGCTTTCCTTCCTCTCTGAAGAAAGGCATACTGCAGGATTTTAACGCTCCTTAAAATCTGGCGAATTTGTCCAGGTCTGGACCAGAGATTTTGGGCATAACAGTTCAGCATGTTACTGACTACGCCACCGGAGCCATTATATTTATATTTTACAGGTGTGACTTGTCGGTGATTTAGGATTCATAGCACTGACAGCATGAGTGTATTGGGAGCGTATTTTAGTCACCACAATCTTCCGATCAGAAGCCATTAGATTTTTTACATACCGTGTGCCATAAAGGACAAGGTGTGTATGCCCCTCCCATTGCATCACTGCTTGACCTTCTCCAATGTTCAATACAATGAGTCTATTCTTGCGCGAATAATACGGTGAGATCTCACATAGGCGGCTATATCGATGGGTGACAAGTATACATTATCGTTGTGGTTGTTGTTGTTGTTTGAGTCACAAGGCTTTATACCCTCCCGAGGCAGCACTCCAGGTCTCCAAATGTTATGTTATCAATTCATTCATCTTTAGAAAGCTACCACGTCCTACATCCGAAGCAATGCAATTAATTTCGCCATCAGGCCAAGACGTCTCCCTAGGGAAGATTTACTTGCGGGGTAAAATTTTCTCTCCGTCATCTACCAGCCTTCGAAGCAGATGTAATTAGAGCACAGCCCTCTCAGATCATTAAACATGCCAGGCTCATAGCTCAGACCCAGCTTATGAGGTGATCCCGAGGATCCCCATAAACAACACAGGGCAGACGACGACGCGGCTAATTAAGAAGTCATCTATTCAAGAACCAGAAGTCCTTCGAATCTCGTCACTCAAGAAATCCCACGTTCTACGGTCTTACACAATACCGATGTGCCTCTGAGACCCAAGTTAGCGCCGTAGCAACCCAAACTCACGCTCTTGCTACATATTTGAATCACTAGCCTTACACGTCATCAATTCACATCCCTTCGTATATACAAGCATAGCGAGTATAAACCTGAGTGACGGCGATCTACTGGCAAGCCTTGATGTAGAGTCCTTATTTTCCAGCGTTCCAGTACCTGACGCCACACAGATAATCAGATAAAATCTTACAACCACAGGAGGTTCAACGGACTAAAATGGTGAATTCTGAGTTAACACCACAGTCTTCGTCTTCAATGGGCAGATGTTTCAACATATGGAGTGAGCAATCATGAGATCCCCCTCTCTCCATTATTGGCCAACGTTTTCATGGAAAATTAGAGGAAGAAGCTGCAAAAGAGAGCCCATTGAAACCTGAGTGCTGGTTCAGATACGTAGACGACGTCTTTTGATATGGAAACTTGGAGGCAACACACTCCAGGACTTCCTAGACATCATATGGTCCAAACAACTGAGCATCAACTTCACAATGGAAGTAGAAGAAAATAATCCGCTGGCCTTCGTAGACGTTCTGCTCAATAAAGGAACAGACAACACGCTCGGACACAGAGACTATAGGAAAGGCACTAATACAGATCGGTACGTACATGCAAACTCAAGTTGTCCATCGTCACATAAGGAAATGGTAGCTTGGACACTCCGCATCAGAGCCAACAGCATTTGCGATGAGGACACCGTAAATAAAGACAAAATAGGAGTTTTGAATACGCTCCTAGCTATTGGATACAGCAAAGAACATATAAATAGGCCCATACGGAATATCGAACAAGGCCGAAGAACTGCTGAATAGATCGGCCCCACTATAAATCCTATCTAGGCTGGCTGCATGGTTCAGCAGTTACGTTCTCGCTTGCTGGGCCCTAGGTTGCAGGATCGAATCCTGGCGCAGTCAGTTGGCATTGAAGGTGCACAATTACGAGGGAGCCGCGTCAGTAGATTCACTGGCACGTTAAAGATCCCCTTTGGGGAACAATCCCGGCACCTCGGCGTCGCTAAAAGCCACATTTGTTAAAAGGGGCGAATAACCAGTGACATTATAATAACAAATCCTTTCTGTCGTATGTACAGGGGTGACAGAAAGAATCGACAGGTTGCTAAGGAAACACAACGTGACAACGATTATGCAACCAACTAACAAGCTGAAGCAAGAGGTGCGTAAATCAGTCGAGATAAAGCAGCCATTCCAGGCCGCAGGATTTCACAAAGTGCTGTGTTCCTGGGGAGAGATATACAAAGGGGAAACAAAAAGACGCGTTTCCATTAGGATTTCAGAGCACATTCGAGACACAAAACAAATAAACAACAGATCTGCGTTAATTGAACATGCTGACGTCACGAGATACGTTATAGAATTTGATAAGGCTGAAACTGTAGCTAACATTCCTAGATATCAAAACAAGATAATTAAAGAGGCAATAGAGATCGTGAAGCATCTCAATCATTTCAATCTCGAAGACAGGTTTAGGCTTAGCAACACATGGAACGTTGACTGGCTGGGGCTCGGACCAATCATGGAACAGGGTGACGTTAATGCCAATCAAGCAGTTACTGACGGACAATCGACGGTTAGTTTGAGTACACACACGAATTCATACCTATGATTAAGGCTGCTGCAATGCCAGCCGAAACGTCCGGAAACAATCACCGATACACGACTCAGCTCCATCTAGTAAGCCTAGATAATAAACTAGACAAAGGCCAAGAATGTTTACGATTTTACGATCTAAATACGATCCCTACCAAATCCAACCTCAACCTAATCATTTCCCTTTCAATGTTTTTACGCCTCTCTCAACCAATAACAATTCTAACACCCACGTTCTGTCCAGTAAAATGTCAGATATTACCTTTGTAAAATTTGTGATGTTAACACCCTCTCGAGTAATCCTCGGCCGGAGATCCGTTAGGGAGACCAAAATAGAATCTGAATTTTACAGAAGAGTATGGTATTACCCTCCGGGATTTGATGGACTACATCTTGTCAACTGCGGTAGAAATGCACGATTATAGCTCGGTAAGCATGCTACCAATATCCAGCAGACTGGTAAGATTCCTCACTTGATAAAGCAATTTTGAAACCTGGGAAAACAAATAATAAGCCAGAGAGTTACTGACCAATTTCTCTATTGAGTGTATGCTACAAATTAGTAGAACGACTCCTCCTGAACGGAACAAGGGAACTTACAGTTTACTTCAATAACATCCTCCTTCGCCATAACAGATATCCCAAGTATTTGGGTATAACACTGGATGGAACATTGTCATTCAAAGAATACCTACGAATTACTTCTGCCAAAATGAAGACAAGAAACAACATCTTACGGAAATTATGTGGCACCACTTGGGGTGCCAATGTAACTACTCTCCGTTGCTCAGCTCTAAGTTTAGTTTATTCTGTTGTTGAGTATTGTGCTCCTGTGTGGATAAATAGTCCGCATGTAAGATTAAAAGATGTACAATTGAATAACACCATGCGCATGATAACAGGAACAATTATGTCAACTCCTACACAATGGCTTCCTATACTCAGTCACATCCCACCACCTCATTTGCGGCGATGCTACATTATGAAAAGAGAATATAGAAAGATCCAGACCAACAAACAACAACCAATCCATGGAGACATTGGTGATCTACATGTGAAACGATTTCGTTCAAGACACCCACCTATCTGCACAGCGGAGCATCTTGCAAATAACAAATTCAACCTGACTGAGAGATGGTCTTCCGATTGGAATTCGTTTGCCCCTCCAGAGAGTACAGTAATGCCATGCATAACTGAGAAGGTGCCAGGGTTCACTCAGCCTAGAAAGACCTGGTCAAAGAATAAGCCGGGCCAATCACAAAATACGATATGAGAGAGCCTTGTTTTGAAAGGAAGACCATGCCAGTCACAAGGAGTCGCGTGTTTTGTGATAGGCGCAACTAGACTAGCCCGCACGACCTGAACGCGTGAACAGCAGAGGGGTGGGGAAGTCGTGCGCTCCACTTGACACGTGACAACCCATAGCCAATTAACGGATAAGATTTATGCACATTATATAGCTGTTCATTGCTAATTAGCAAGCATTTCACAAGAAATTTTAACGGCTTAGAAAATGCAATAATTTGCTCAAGAAATTATCTGTATTTCGGTTTTTAACTAAGAAGTCTCAGAGAAGCAGAAACTAGATATTTCAAGGATTCCGCCAAATTTTCGCGCTGTTTCCAAAGAAGACACTATCTGTGACTTGGAGAATGGGGGCCCGTCAAGAGGGCTTGAGACTCTTATTGTTTGACACTCGAAGGAGCAAGACGTATTTTTGAGGTGTTCAATTTTTAGTGCGAGCAATAGCAAGTTCGGGGAGTGACACGGTAATCTGGGTGAAGTAAAGGCTGAGGGCCGCACTCATGTAGCAAAGACTTGGTGATATTTTAAGGTGTGGACTTGGAAAATATTCAACCAGCGATAATACTTCAACAAATATTAATTGCGAAGTTATAAAATAAAAATATAAGAAACATTTCAGTGATATTGTATAATAAATTTGTAAAATTATTACTGAATTTTTTTTTTCTTCGATTTGGAAATTAGCTTGCGTATTTGAGTTTGATAGTTGTGAATTTTCGTATTTTTTAATATAAGATATTGAGGATTTTTATATTTGAGGTCGCTAACCGTATTTTTGGATTTTTGGGATTTGCGAAATTATTTTAATGCTTGACATTTTTGCAATATTCAAATTCGATTTTTTTCTTCAACTTATTAGGATAGATGAGATGATCGTTTCGTGATCATTTTCATTTTTTTGAATTTCGAAAGTTGATATGACTTAAAGCGGAGGACAGATATTTTGAAATATGATTTTCTATTATGAAAATCTATTGAAAGAAATTGTAATAAGAAATACTTGTATGCATATCGTAGATAATCTGAAAGATTTCTAACAAGAATTAAACATTTTAAAATGCTTAAATGGAAATATTATTGAGGAAAGTTGGGTGAACATTAAGAATTGTGGAATGAATTTCTCGCATTTTATAACCACAAAAATAGAGTTATTATTATTATAGTCATTATTGAATTGCATTGTGGAGAAGATTTAAGAGAATAGTAATTAACTGAATATTCATGGTAGAGATCTGTGTGAGCATATTTAAATATTGAAGGCTGAGATTTTACGTAAAGTTGTTCAATTTGTTGCAGTGTTGAAACACAGTTGAATCCTTCACGTATTTTAAAGCTGATGGATGTTATTCCAGCATATTGTGGCAAAGGTTAGCATTATGAAGCGAATGTGGCAATTGACATTGTTTCTCGATATGAAAGTTAGTGATAATTGTTGACAGTTGACGAAATAATGTTGTTGATAAGTGTACAATTCACAGTGGAAGGAAATGTATGTGTTCTAATAGATAGTCACTTGCAATAAAGTCAGATAGGTTTCTATTGGAGATCAGCTGTTATCGTTGTCTTGTTATAAGAGATGATCAGATCTAGATTATTGATAGAACATTTATATCAGAGCAAATTGAAGCAATGGTATTTGTTATTTCAAGTGGAAGGAAGTTTATTCGTATTGGTATTATTATTGGATAGAAGGCACTAGAGTTGACATTATCGTGATCTGGGCGTTATTCAACAGATCATTAGTTCTTATTTTGAGAAACAGTAACGATTTAGACCAAGGTTAGTGGCAGATTTCGATGTAGAAATAGTTGTTGAGCAGATATGAGAACATGTAAATACTTGTAGAAATATTGATTATAGACCGGATATTCACTTATTTAATAGAATAACGATTAATCAGGTTTAATGAGACTTGTAAAGAGTTCAATATGGTAAATATAATAGCGAAAGGACATTGCTGATTTCATTTTTCCAAGCTACATAACTTTAAATACATTTTTATTTTAGTCCTTAAACTAGGGAACAGCAGGAGTTTCGATTACTCTACAGATGTGTTATTTTTGATAGGATTAGATAGAGACTTTTATTATTATTATTTTAACCACGAATTGTGTTATTTTATATGTAAATTGTTAATTTTGATTAGATCACGTAGTTCTGACATTTTATAGAAAATTCTGAGTTATAATTTGCAGATAGTTAGGGATATATTGTGCTATAGAGGTGAGATAGGACTTGTTTACCCAACCCCCTGAGTGTTTAACGGGTTTCTCACTCTCCTTCTTGAGATGAATTTCCAACCAACCCCATAGTATAGTCCTATAGCACAATGATGATTAGCCGTAGCCCTCCTATTTTATTTTCCAGTAGTTTCTTCCTAGTTTTTCTAGCCGGGGACTACAAGTTGCTGCGATTCATCTCCATCTTCGGATTCTGGCAGATACCTCTCTGAATACGGGCACAGTACAGACCAGGTGTTGCCACTAACGATATCTATCTGAATACGGGCACGGTATAGACCAGGAGTTGCCACTAACGATATCACTCTGAATACGGGCACAGTACAGACCAGGTGTTGCCACTAACGATATCACTCTGGATACGGGTACAGTAGAGACCAGGTGTTGTCACTAACGATATTTTTGAGGCAGGATTCCAAAATTGCCTTAAGACATCAGTGGCATTCATGGATCTCAAGGCTGCATTCAACACTGTTTGGAGGAAAGGTCTGATTTACAAACTACTCCAAGTAATTTCCTGCAAGACCATTGCCAATCTAGTCAATTACATGAAGAGTAACAGACTGTTTAATTATATCATGGGTATCACAGTTAGTGCACAAAGGAAATTGAATGACGAATTTTCATAAGGTTCTGTCCTGGCTCCACTTTTTTCAGCTTGTATATAGCTGATATGCCAAGGACGGAATCAAGAACATTTGGAAAGGCGGACGATTGGGCGATGGCTACAAGAAGTTCCAACATCTGAGATCACACTAACAACAGACCTGAGTGTCTTAGGGGACTACTTAAGTAAATGGTGACTACAGCCTAGTATTATCGAGACAGAATTTTGTTCCTTCTACTCGAATAATCGCATGGCTGACATGGATCTCAGGGTGTATTTTGATAACGTCCATCTGCCACACAATCGGAATCCCAATTACTTGGGTGTTACTTCAGACAATACCTTATCCTTCAAACAACATCTTCTCAAGACTACTGCTAAGTTGAGATCACGCAACAACATCATCCAGAAACTATGTGGAACAACATGGGACTCTAATGCTTCAACTCTTCATTCTTCTGCAATTAGCCTCGTTCTATATGTAGCTGAATGTTGTGCCCCTGTGTGGTGATACAGCCCTCACATAGGGAAGATCGATGTTGAAATTAACAAGACCATGCAATTCACACATGCCACCATTAAATGCACCCCTATTCAACGGCTTCCTGTTCTGAGCAACTTTCCTCCAGCCCATCTCAGCAAGTGCAATATCCTGGTCAAAGCTTACCACAACATACAATCAGGATCTCCCTATTCACGCTGACATACCTGCTGCTTGTCTACCTAGACTTCCCTCAAGGCAGCCCCCTGTGAAGACAGCTATGAGACTTCTCAATGAGAACTTTGACATAGTCCAGCAGTGGTCTCATGATTGGAAGGTTGTTGCTCCACAGGAGTGCCAAGACATGCCATCTGTCACATCATAAGTACCTTGATTTGATCTTCCTCGTCGCATATGATCGAAATTAACCCGGATCAGGACCAATTCTGGCGTTTGGGCGGACGCTTTGTTCAAGTGGAACAGGTTACAGTGTGACTGTGGAGCCGATATACAAACGATGAAGCACTGTCCTATACGAGCCTATGGTGGTAACATACCTCAGTGACTCCTGTATCAGTGGACTATATTTTGAATTTAGATGTTAAATTATGAGACTATCTGCTTTTCTTTATCTTTTCATTAAGATGTAATATGATGTAAGTGAGTACCACAAATGCTTAAGTCACGTAACGTCGAGAATTTCCACTCCATCTGAAAAAATTCGAGACTATCCTTCCAAACGTGTAAGAAATGCCACGCAGTTCAGTGACATGTGTACGACAGTGCAGTCAGTCAACGAAGTGGGCTGCAATGAATCAGTAAGTCAGTCGAGAGTGACACAGCAGCTGTAGGCTTATTTGTATGCAGGATGACCAAAGACAGACGGTCATTGTGATACTTTCGTGCAGAACGATGCCCTAGTTTCAGCTCTGTTAGCGTATGTAGCTGCGTTCTACCAGTTATGCTGCTTTTATGCGTAGTCTGCAGACAACAAGCAACTGCTCAATCTAGAGTCGTGAGCGGCAGTCTCCTGGAATCATCACTAGGCAAACCTGCGTGACGCAGACGACTCCTTGCTGGCACAAACCGGGTTATTGTCCACGACCTCTTTGTGCGGTTTGTGCCTCGCTTTTACAGGTTTCGGTGCAGGACCTGAGCCAGCACAACCACAGTCCTCTCTCAAACTGGCCAGACACGTCACCCACGTTGGTCCCCCACAAATGCCTCAGCCCAAGTTTTGGGCCATCATCTACAATATGTTTTTGGACACTGGCAACTTCATTATTTAGCGCTCACAATTTCATTTCATCAAAGCGCTGCATTATATTTGGCAGTGCCATAACCAATCTTGAACTTCTTTTAAAACTTGGAACCAAGAACAACAACAAAAGTTTGTGCCCAAGGTGGGATTCGAACTAGTTACCTCATCGCACCACGAGTTAATCCGCATGGCACTCACATTGCACTACTTGACGATATGAAGCACGGCCTACATAGGCAACACGCCTCACACTAAATCACCGCTCCATGCTGCGAGCAGGCAGCAAACTAAGTGACCTGGTTTTGATCTGTAGGCGAATTCAATACGTACAATGTTTGGGACAATGTATATGCAAGGGTTGGTCATTACCAGGATACCTGGCTTTTGTTTGTAGGTGAACTGAGAGTAAACATTGTTATAAATACTGAATGTGTGTGCAGGTGTCTTGTCACCCCCAGGTGCGCTGGTTAGGATCAGTAGGGCAATTGAATATATACATTGGTGATGGTTAATGATAATATGGTTTACATCATGGTCATCGAGCCCCGTGTACATGTTTGATAACCAGTGTCATTGTGATGGCTGAACTGATGTATTTCATTAATTGGGGAAAAGTTTTGTGTAGGAGGCAGCCATGATCTGAATTTAGGTACAATCCCAGCATGTGCTTGGAGTAGAAGTAAGGGAGCAACGCAAAACCAATTTTAGGATGGCAGGGGTAGGAAACGAAGCTATTTCTTCTTAATTCTACGACACAAGTTTCGGTATTACTACAGTGATTGTGTACCGTACTGAAGCAGTGAGTAACTGTTATAATGGCATGAATGGTTTTGTATTGTACCAAGTTTATTTCGGTTCATTGTCTGTATATGGTTGATTAAATATTTTTTTAAATTAATGTATTTATTTATTTTACGCCTTAGCTTACTTTCACTGTACATTTGCGGAAAAGGCATAAACATATTCCAGGTATTATGATCATTATCAATAAATGGATTAGGTTTTGCAGGGTAATTCCCTGATTATACATTTGTTTATTAAAACAATAAATGATGGAAATCTGCAGTTCGGGACATCCAGCACAATCCGCTTGAAATTAAGGAGTCGTGTGGTGCGACCATTACATTGTGTCATATCCGTTGCTTTGTTTCCAGAACAAGAACTCGAATCGACTTGTGGTTACATGTGTATAAAACTTTTGACATTCGTTTCAACAAACGATTTTTGCAAGCACGAGAAAGTTTCTCTAATAGTAAATCCATGTAACAAAATGTGGTGGGCTTGTCATTTCAACAAATAAGTTTTTGCGCTAATCATTTCAAGAAGAACATTGTTGAGGAGTTGCGCGCACTTCAATAAACATATTTACAACAGAAATACTTTCTTCGATTGGCAACGCAACGCATGGCGGGTACACCTAGTAGGTCATAAGTGCAATAACATTCATACTGGATACCATATCTATACTTGAATACTTCCAACAGTTGAAACTCTGAATGAGAATAGTAAGATTTTGAGTTGCCAACTAAAAAGTGAATATCAATATCCAATAGAGACAGACAAATACAAAAACGTTCATTGATAAAAATACGAAAACAACTCATTTTGCCACCAAAACTTCTTCAGATTCAACATTTTCGGTTTTCATACTTTTCCTTATTATGTTGTCCACTTACTCGTTTATAGGATTTCCACTTGCACCACTCTCTTCATCATGGGCTTCTTCTGTAATATCCTAGGGACAAGAATGAATCATTAATTTATTTGCTCTCATATTATGCTTCTACACAATCAATAACAAATAATGTAAACTGTGCAGCACAGATCAACTTAGAGGAACGATTTATAAGCTGTACAACTGAATGAAATTACTTTCTTATTCTCGATCATATCTTACTGCATTATACAAGTCTCACCTAGATCTGAAACTTACCAAAGATATGCCTCCTTTGTTAGTGAAGTAAATCAGAATTGACAAATCATTGGAAGATTTGAGCAGAAACAAAGTACCAGGCATAGATGATGTACCGATTGAATTGCCACGCAGCATAGGTGATAAAGGTCCGATCAGGTTTATGTCACTTGATGTGTAGGATTTATGATACAGGTGAGTTCCCTTCTGATTTCAAGAAGAATATAATCATCCCTATACCGAAGAAAACAGGAACTGACAGATGTGAAGATTACCACAGAATCAGCTTGATCACTCATGCTTCAGAGATACTGACTAGAAAACATACAAGAGGATCGAAGCACAGATAGAACCAGAGTTGGGTCAAGACAAGTTTGGCTTCAGGAGAAACGTAGGAACAAGGGAAGCTGTTCTAAGTCTTACGCTGATTGTGAGAGGAAGAATAAAGAAAGATATGAGAACGTTCATGGCATTCGTTGATAACGTTGGTTGGAGCAAGTTGTTTGATATATCGAAAAAGATTGTAATAAAGTACAGGGATAGGCGGGTGCTATACAATCTATACAGAAACCAGACGACAGTTACTCAAGCCGGAGGACCTGAGAGAGAAGCTGGTATTCATAAAGGTGTAAGGCAAGGCCGCAACTTATCACCCATACTTTTGAATGTATTCATTGAACAAGCAATGGAGGAAATTGGTGAAAAATTCAAAGTAGGACTAGAGGTTCAAAGACAGATAATTTCAACTCTGAAATTTGCTCATGACATCGTCATCTTAGCAGTTACACCAGTGGATTTGAATGAGCTTTTAAATGGTATGCATTCTGTATTGAGGAAAGAATTCATGATAAAAATGAAAAAAATTAAAACAGTAATATTGGAATATACCCGAAAGAAATCAGAAACCCCAATGGACGTCGAATAGGCAGGTGAAAAGCTAAAGAAAGTAGCAGACTTCTATTTCTTAAGCAGAATAACCAGTGATGGACGAAACAAAAACGGTATAATAGGTAGGTTGGCTCTGGAGAAAAATGCATTTTTAGAAAAGAGGAATCTGTTGACATCGAATATACTGTAGATTTAAGAAATAAGACGAGTATGAGAAGACAGAGGTTTCTGGCAACTGCTAATGAAGAGAAGAGATAGGTTGGTGGGACACATACTAAAACACCCAGGAATAGCAAAGTTAGTTATGGAAGGAAGGGTCGAGGACAAGAACGGTCGGGATAGACCAAGGCTAGAATATGTTAAACAGATTGCATCGGATGTAGGGTGTGGTAGCTATCTAGAGATTAAACCAAAACAACAACAAATTGAAGTGTGATAGAGAATGTGTAGAACAGTACTTTAACTGAACTAATAGGCTTAAGGTCTGAAATAATTATTTTTGAATTTTCTAGCAGCAAGACTATAAAAGCCTTTTCTCTTTCTAGTCCATCCTTTGGGCCATTTCAGTCACAGCACATAATAAATCCACATGTCACTTCCGTGACTTGGTCCTCAATGGTTTTACCAGCTCAGCTTTTAAGAATGAATGTATAAATCACTCATACATGCCATATAAACAATATTCCACAATAACATGTTACCAAAACAATGGAACATTTTTGACTAGGGCATTTACATAAACAAAAATATCCCAGTAATCCAATTACGGTAAGTGCCTCTAGAGAGACTGATTTGTAGACTATTTAACGTATATTTTGCCACTATATAATGCTTCTAACTACAAACAGTAGGCCTATTGAATTCTAAGTATATATCAACAGCAGTTATTATAGTTACTACAGGGTAGGGAAAAAGGATTTTTTTTAAATAATAATAATAATAATAACGTTCCCGTTTGGCTGGGCTGCCAAGAAAGGTGAAATATAATGCGACAAGCCAACAAGCATAATCGGATCGTTTGGTGTAACTTCATACAGAAATACAAAGTCCACTACAGCCAACTAATACAACGTGATTGTGCTTACGAAATGCTGGCTTCACATAATGTACCCTCCACCTATGAGCATTAAGATATATCCTCCTTTACTTATGTGAATACAGCAACGGCATACACAGGGAAGTAATGGGTTTGAGTCAAGCAAAGGTCAGACAATATAATGCTTTAGCATCAACCTTGACGTCATCTATTGTCTGTACTTTCTACAACCTAATAGCAAACAGGTTCCATTTGTCATCACTACGGTCTGAATACACAATTCTGGAATCCCTAAATAGCATTTGTGAGAAGAAGATGGCGATCAGGGCTTGTCCTTTAATAGATGCAACAAGTAGTACCCAACAATGTACTTACCTCTTTGAAATCTCCACCACTCGCTATTGATTGAGTTTCTGTTTTGATGCATGGAACAAACTCTGGTATGGAGAATTCTTCTGTCTTAATATCCTCAGTGAGATCTGCATCATCCTGCAGTGAAAATACCTGATACACAAACATGTCCCTTTGCATAGGTGGAATTATATCTTACACAGGTTTCTATTACTTTGAATACCTTCAATACATAATGCGACATAGGTACAAGACCTACATTAGATGAATTTTTGTGAAAAGAATGGTAGTTTGGTTTTCAGAGTTGACATTCCAGACTTGGGTAACTTCGCCTGTTGGTCTCCATACATTTATTTATTGTCGGCGTCCACGTGTTCATGAACCGCGCCAAGATCTGAATTTCATGCCAGACCACGTGACATCACTGAGTCATTCTCCGAGATTGTAAGCTGAGTACAATTATGAAGACAGGCCACGGAAAAAGATACTTGTGGAAGCTGTGAAGGGATCTAGCGAGCCGTGTAATTCATTGGAAACACAATAAAAATGAATATTATAAAGATTGAAGAAACGGACAATATAATAAATTGAATTAGACATTTATCGTGCAATGTATGGAAATAGGAAGAAGCTGATTGGTTACAGAGCGGAAAGGCTACTTACGCACAAAACAGAACGCCAGAGAGGGAGGTAATCTACGGTGTAAAGAATTCAGTATTAGTGACATAGAGTGCAAATATTTCTTATTGTACTGGAATACGCAAAAAATACGCGATCGATGATTTAATACAAAGATTTGTGTATTTTTTGAACTTTGCGAACTGTCGAGTACAAGGTCAATGTGTCATAAAACTGGAAAGTGCTAAACCGACAAGATGGAGCTCAATTATCGTTCAGATTTATTTGCTGTACTCCGTAAATTAATTGTAGTACCCTTTGAAAGCACGATTACTCAAAAAAATGAGATATAAGTGACAGAGAATTAAACATGAAGTTGGGCAGTGAGAGAAGTGGATGAGAGAAATTATTCTAAGTGCTGCAATGCTACAATCTGTGATAAATCTGAACGCAGAGCATTTATTTACTACAAGTGTAGAAGATGTGATACAATTATTATGACATTTCACACCATAGAGAAGATGATTTCAACCAACATTTCAACATGAGAGGAAGGAGGTCATCATGGCGAATCCAATTCAAGCCTGGAAGGTGAGCTCAACCAAAATATGAAGGACCGGCTTCGGGAAATGGAAATGCTGAATTGAGAAACAACAGATGTTGAGTATAATTCAGGAGGCGGTGCTCCAGCTACCGTGAAAACTTTTTTGAGGTGCAGGTGTTAAGAGTTCCTTTTTACGTTGTTTTGAAATGCAACCTTGTAATGCTAGGGAGAGGATAAGTAGGTGAAATGTTTCGTAAATATTTCTTGCTTAGAATGAAGACTATCTAGGTTATTTTAAGTCTCTGTTTAAATGAAACATGTATTATAGTGCAGTTATTTGCAGATAAATATATTCTAATCCTCATTACTTGAAATACATTCAATTATCCCAATAAAGTGCAGGCTATGGATCTTTGATGAATACATTATCTGAAGACAAGCTTTTATCTGAAATGGTTGGTGAGTTGCAGTACATTAGAACTTTCCTTTTCATTAATTAACGTGTATTTTATGCTAATTTCGTTAACTCCACCCAATCCTTACCTGATGCCCTGAGAGTAACATTCTTATGTTGTAACTAGCTGAAGGCTATTTCTGTGGTTGTATGTGTTTCTGATGGGATTTCACGAGGGTTGCTTTTTGCCTTCAGCTCTGTAGTATATTGGAGAAATACGTGCGCAATATCAATAATTCTCTTAAGAGAATAAACACTGAAAACTGAATGAAAACGGAAATGAGAGGGATTTTATGGTCAATGGGACTGTACAAAATCAGCACATTACCTTCATACTGCACAACTGCTCAGAGAATGCACGAAATTAATATATTTAGCAATATTACGAAGGCAAACCTTGATACTGCACAACTGCTCAGAGAATGCACGAAATTAATATATTTAGCAATATTACGAAGGCAACTCTGAACAAGTAGAAATAATTAGTCTATTTTCATATTTCCCACCGGTCTTTTCCGATGGAAGCAGTCAGAAGCACGCCCATCTAAACCACGTGATGGTCTGCAACTAATAAAATTGAATTTACAGTAATTGTGAAAGCTTCTCATTATAAATTAATGGACGTTGTGCAAGAATTTTATTTACCCGGATGTTACAAAATTGTACTACAGAGTTTGCTATGTATTTATACAACGAGATAGAAGTTTCGTTGAAGCAATATATGGACAGTTAGAGTATCCCGCCTAATTTACGCGCGAGTTTTTTCTGCTGACGGAAAATTTGAATACAAGGTGGGGGATTGCGGAGATGATTCGAGGCTCCTTATTTTTGAAACATCGAGGTGATCGGACGTGTTATTCCGCGGTCTAAACAGTGCGACGGGAATAATACACCTGATATCGGCAAGTGAGGTAACACATCAGACGAAGTGAATGCCTGTGTTTCTCACTCGAACGAGTGATATAATTTGAGGACTTGATATTTTTCAACTAGCAACGACAGAGAAAGAACTAGTAATATTTCGAGAAGTAGTCTCAGGGCCATCGAATTGAATTCTGTGAAGTGAATAATAGGAGGGATAGACATACGAGGAACATTATTAAAATAATAATCTGCATTATTATTCAACAAGGAAATTTCGCAAATAAAATATTTATTTCTTTCGAACTAAATTACGACGTTATTGAGAATCTACGCAACTACGCAAAGTGGTATTATTGCATTGAACATAAAGGAATATTATTGAAAGTGAATACTTCGAGGAAGATTCTTAGAAACATTTACCTGAAATATTATTACTATCACGGTTAAGCAAGTGAAATTGAGAGGACGGTTTTGAACTTTTTGGAAGCTGTGATTATGCAGTGCTAAACATGTAAATGGAAACATAGCCTACGAGGATGATGAGAATATCAAGAGTGACATAGGAGAACTAAGAGGAGACCATCTCCGATGATATTATCTAAATTGCACAAATACTTGAGACTAGTTGAATTGCTACGGAAATGGAATTCTACGCTGAGGAACTATCAAGAACAGAACATGAGGTCGGGAGAAGAAGTACAAGAACGGAAAACCAGAGGCCGGAGAAGAACGACGACGCAGACGGAAAGCGAGGAGATGCTGTTCCACCAGGAGAAACAACTTGGAGCTGTATGGGGTATCGATGGGATCGAGGAACGCTAACCATCATGGACGAGAGAGGCGAATTCTGATCTTGGAATACCAACCAATGGAAGTACCAGACGGACAATTATGGTAATGGAATCCATTTCTAAAGGGACCTGAACTAGAAAACTATACGTGACAAAAGGTAGGCAAGAATTCCCTTCAGTAGCCCATTTATGGTAGGTAATTATTTATGATAGTATCCGATTGACCATTTTTGATGGTTTGCATTGATAATTTTGCTGACCGAATTTTAGCCATTTTAGTAAGTTTTGTATTTTCTTTGGTATTAAGATATATGGAGTTTGTTGTGTGCAAACATTCTCTCTGGTAGCTCATAAGGGAATTCCACATTTACTTATTTACGACGTTTATTATTTTAAAACTAACTAGAACATAAGAGGACAATATACAATAATATAAGACAAGGAGCTCATGAAGTCAAAGATATGGCATTACACAGAATGCGCAAGATACCCGACCGTGCTACGGGCGCTGCCGTACGTGGGCACTGGGTGAACTACCGTTAATATAGGGAGCAGCACCGTACATGCCGCCTGCCTAATTTGTCAAACAAATTACAAAATTGGTAGCAATTCATAGACCCACTTCTCCAACGCAAGTCTCTAGCAACTAACAACAGAAACTGTACACATACAAATAAGAAACAAAAAGGAACACAGTACAGAGGTAGTCCTTTAAATGAGCTCGTCAGGAAAAAGACTGATCCTTGTCACTGGCCTTTTATATGACCCTTTGCTTGTCCGCACAGTTACTACACGCACCAAACCATCAATCCCAGGATGAAGCTCTTCAATTATTCCGGTTGGCCATGTGAGGGGGGGGGGGGGGAGTATTGTCTTCTTTCAGAAGTACCAGCCTTCCTGCTTTGAGGTTGGGTTCATTCTGAAGCCACTTGGAACGCTGCTGGAGCTGGCCCAAGTAATCAGTTGACCAGCGTTTCCAGATGAGTCGTCGGCACCGCTGGACCAATTGCCATCTTGACAGCCGTGCTGATGGCGCTAAGTGACAATCAGGTTCAGGGAAAGAGACTAAAGGCTCGCCAGTCAAGAAATGACCAGGGATGAGGAAAGCGTATTCATCAGGACTGTTGGGTATTGCGACGATTGGTCTCGAAATTAAACATGCTTCAATTTGTGTGAGCAGTGTGGTTATTTCTTCAAAGGTTAGCACAGTGTTACCGGCAACCTTCTTCAGGTGGGTCTTCACTTATTTTATACCTGCTTCCCACAGACCACCAAAGTGAGGGGAGTGAGGAGGTATGTGATGCCAACGAATTCCTTCTTCAGCTGTGAAGTTCAATACGTTCATTATATAAATAATTCGAGCCGTGAAAGCCTTAATATGCAAATTCAATACGTTCGTTTGATGATCTTCTGTCCGGATGAAGCGTGACAATTCATATAATTTCCTTCTTGCTCCGGTAAAGCACGTGCCATTGTCGCTGTACATGTGACTGCAACGGCCACGTCTTGAAATGAATCTTCTTAAGGCGGCAATAAACGCCTCCGTGGATAGATCACTGACGGCCTCAATGTGTACTGCCTTGGTCGCCATGCACACAAACAATACTATGTAGCATTTCTTGAGTTTTACTTCGTGGATTTCCATATTTCACATGCAGCGGACCTCCATAGTCCACACCACAATGAGAGAATGGCTTGCTAGGGGTCACTCTAGGCTTAGGCAATTGTCCCATGAGTTGACTGGTGTCATTGGTCTTCGCTCGGAAGCATGTTACACAACTGCGGATCACCTGCCTGATAGCAGATCGGCTATTGGTTATCCACCACCGTTGCCGCAACGAAGCTAAGATAAGTTGGCTTCCTGCGTGCAGAAGTCGTATGTGTTAATTCCAAATAAGCAATTTCGTGACATGATGCTTAGGTGGCAGTATCAAAGGATGTTTTTGTTCAAATGATACTTCAGCCTTCTCTAGCCTGTCGCCCACCCTCAATAGATTGTCATTATCTAGGAAAGGGTGCAGAGTGAGAAGATTGCTCTGAAGTGACACTGCGTTCTTTTTATGTAAATTATGAATCTCCTGACTGTACGAACAATGCTGAACGATGCGAATGTTTGCTGTCAGACTATCGCGAAGTTCGGCAGTAGTCAAAGGTCCATGCCGTCTTGCTGCTGCATCCTGCTTTAGATTGTGAAAAAAACCTGAGAATGTAAGCACCTACTCTGTGTAGTTTAGTCCATCTGGAAAAACGGATGAAAATGTTATCTGCATTGTGATTACTCGCCACGAAACATAATCTTACTCCTCGTTGTTCAGGAATTTTGCTTGGTCGAACAGTGGTAAGTTCAGGCCAGGTTGAAGGATTCGTAATCAGCCAAACGGGCCCCGCCCACCATGCTCGATTGCTTCGAAGTCGATGTGGCTCAGTTCCCCTGGAGATAATATCTGCTGGATTGTCCTGTGATGAGACATGGTTCCAATCTTGCTGAGACGTCAGTTTGTGAATTTCCGACACCCTGTTAGCCACATATGTTTTCCAAGCTGAAGAATTGCCTGCAATCCAGGCTAGAACAACAGTGGAGTCTGTCCAATAATATCGTCGACATGAATGCAACTTAAGGGCCTCAATCACCCTTTCCATTAGTCTGCTCAGTAGTAGTGCGCCATTCAACTCCAGTCTTGGAAGCGACACTTTCTTCAAAGGGGCCACTCTAGATTTTGAACAAAGTAAATGAACGGAGATTGTTCTATTGGAGTTGATGCAACTTAGATAAACGCATGCACCGTAGGCTCTTTCTGACGCATCCGCAAATCCGTGAAGTTCAACATTGGCATTCATGCCGTCTGCTGTTACCCTCCGTGGTACATGAATTTCATTTAGTTTAGGGAGCTGCTGATGTATCTGTTTCCATTGTGTCTCAAGTTCTGAGGGCAATTCGCCATCCCAATCCAGGTGTTGTTGCCAAAGAACTTGTATAAACAACTTGCATTGAACAATTACAGGCCCTATGAGTCCCAATGGATCATAAATGGACGCTACATTGGCCAACACTGAACTCTTTGTCCAAGTCACATTATTGCAGTTGAGGGCCCCCACTGAGAATTGAAATGAGTCACGACTCGAATGCCACAACAAACCAAGAGTTTTTTCGGCGCCGTCTTCAAAGGGAAGACTGCATGACACCTGGCTCTCACGAAGTGTTGATGGGATAGCTTCCAAAATATCAGGATTGTTGGATCGCCATTTACGGATGGGAAATCCTCCGGTTTTCAGGAGCGATGTGAGGTCTTTGTATAATTGGATGGCTTCTTCAATGGTATCTGACCCTGTCAAAAGATCATCAACGTAGAAGTCTCTTTTGGTAACTTTGGCTGCTGTAGGGTATATGTCTTGACCATCGAGTGCCACCTGCAGTAAACAACGAGTAGCTAGATAAGGAGCCGCTGAAGTACCATAGGTTACTGTAGTCAATCGGTAGAATACATATCCAGTTGTTGATTCTGAGAACTGCGCCATAAGATTCTCTGGAAGTCTCAATCTGCTTCATGAATCTGGATCTGTCGGTACGTCTTCTCGATATCTGCTGTTAGCGCTTACTTGTGTGTACGGAAGCGAAGAACGATCGAGAACAGATCCTGCTGAACAGTTGGCCCAACCAACATCACGTCATTCAGGGAGATCGACGAAGTAGTTTTAGCCGACGCATTGTAGACAACTCAGACCTTGGTAGTGCTGCTCGTAGCCTTGATTACCACGTGATGAGGCATGTAATAGGCAGGTTTCTGCTGGTCACAAGGATTGACAAGTTCCATGTGTCCTAGTTGTAAATAATCGTTCATGAATTTGATATACTCGTTCTTCAGGTCAGGTTGTCGATGCAATTTCCTCCCTATAAAGCCAAAGCTCCTCCTAGCATTGTCAAAAGAGTCACCAAGTTCTCCTACTCCTTACCGAAGTGGTAGTCTCACTATGCACCTGCCCGACACTTCGCGCGTGAAGGATTTCTGAAAATGTTCCTCGCATTGACTTTCTTCCTTGGAATGGCTACCAGTCGTAAGCTCTTCCTGTTCCCAAAAGCGTTCCACCTGTGTGTGCAAGGTTTCAGCCCTGGACAACAAGCATTTAGATCTTCAAACATGAAGTATCAAGTGTCAGATATTGTTCATTGAGTAAGGATAGGAACACATATAAGGACAATTAAGGTTTTTATACGAAGGCTCCGTGGATATGTGTTATGTTAACAGGTTGAGAAAGTATTGCCATATATTGGAGGAAAGACATGCTTAGTTATGTGATAGTGACAATGTGTTCTTTCAATTGTTTTTCTGAATATTGAAATATTTTGATATATGCGAGGACAGATAGTCTGTGTGAATAGGAATGCATGTTATGAAGGAATACAGGTTGTATAAAGATGTTATTGTTTTTATGAAGTCATTTCGAGAGATATGAGTAGTATTTTATGGCTAATATGTGAGACACGATGCAGCAGTTGTGAACAGCTGATCGGAGCGAAAGTGAAAGTTACTGTTGGATCATATGGTTCAATATTAATGAAGAGTCTTAAATACTGGTAATTATTTAAAGCTGGGAGAGTTGTAGTTTTATTGTTATTCGTTATTATGAGAGAGATCTGAGTGGTGTTAAGAAGTTATCTATGCTTAGATGTACGGAATATGGGTTCTGATATATAGGAATATTACTGAATATGAGCCAAGTTAGTGGGGATGTTGTGAACACTTGGAAGAAAAGTACGAGAGAATTAAGACGTGTGATATATGTACATCGATTATTTCATTTTTATTAAGAGTAGGGATGATTAGGAATAAGGAGTCTTTCTGTTTAGATTCAAGGTTAGTTAGTGATAGGGATGATGATCGCTAGTAGTAGTTTATCTTCGTATTTCAGGCAATTTAAACATTTTCCTTCATTACTCCTTAAAGCTAGGGCACAGCAGGTTTGATCCAGAAGTGAGTTTTATTCTATTGAGTCTAGTTTATTTAGCCAGGAACGTTTAGGAGGTTTATTTCTTCATGGTTTGAGGAAGTTCATTTTCATTTCATCCTTGTAATTTGTCTTTTGAATAAACCTACAGGTACTTGTTTTACGATTGCTTGACTATTTTTATAGGAAACTTGCATTGTCTTTTGCAGTATATTGGATGATTATATTTCGCATGGTTGCCTTATTGAATTGGTGAAACGTGTTAAAATTTAAAAGGCAGGTTCCAAGTCGGACGAGGAAGTACAGGGTTATTATGTGTGTGCGCGCCAGTAAACACGGCAAGCTAAGCCGGCTGTGACTAGCGCAGATCACGGCCGCGCGTACTCGGTCCAGCCAGTGGTTTGGCACGCACTATCACACTTTTATCAAACATGATTAATTATGTGTACTTACAGTGCTCGTAGGCGATGCTGAAAATGTCCTCCCTCTCTTGTAACACACACCTGACATCTTCTGATGAAAGAACGTCTGTCATCTCTTCTTTTATTTACGGAGCCTGTTCCATTGAATCGTTTAGCGAGCCTCCCAATTGTACTGCCATTAGGCACAGGTCCTCATGGAAACCGATTCGAAATTTTTGTCCCGTTTCAGAACAAGATTTTCTGCTTTTCATATACGAATTATGGATATACACACGTTCGCGCAATGTGAATTGGTGTCTAGGCATGACCAACAATCACAATACTCACTAAACGTGCAACACTAACGTCTAGGCTTTGCAAATACACGCCCATATGAATGACAAAACACGTGTGAACTAACGATATGAATCAGCGGAGCGGGTTATTGCACCGGCTGAACCAGGTGCGCGCGGCCGCGATCTGCGCTAGTCACAGCCGGCTTAGCTTGCCGTGTTTACTGGCGCGCACACACATAATAACCTTGTAGTATATTATAACCGAGTTTAACATGATGGAAATATGATAAAAATGTATTCTAACGTTTGACACGATAAACATAAATAAGATAAGTTCAAGGAATACCCTTAACCATCGAAGAATAAAGAACTTAGAAGAGAGGAGTTGAGCCAGACATGGAGTAGCCCATGTGCCTTCTCATATCCTCCCCAGCCTTCTGCATTTCTTCAACCATTCCCTCAGCAGTCTATCTACATGCCTAAAGGGCTACAAAACATACTGGGGAATGTGCCTGCAGAGTGTACTTGGTACAAGAGGATATAAGAACAAGGGAACCCTCCCCTCTCTCTCTCCGACACATATCGCCCTCCACATAGTCCTAAGTGCATTTCGAAATAAACAGCATCACAGATGTATTACTTCGGTTCCAATCTATACTTGTAAACAACATCCATTTTTGTTACCTTTCAGGAAATATGGAATACATCTGAACATTTTACATTAGCAGTAGTACCCGGCTTCGACCGGTGGATTTATTCATTTGCTTTATGGATGATTATGAATAATACTACGAAAATTCCACATGATACTTACAAACTAATAGAAAGAAATATTTTTTAAAATATGACTTTTTGTGGTGGTGGTGATAAGCAGTACAGTATAATGGACGTAACATCCAGGTCATTTTCCCCTTATGATATTGATAATAATGAACAGGGAGATGGCCATTTACTAACTATAGTACTGACACTTGTAATTTACAAACGAATTGAAAAAATATTAGAGAGAGGGGTAAGTGAAATAAAAGACGCTGCCTAGGGCTTATATCTCATTGGCTAATACAGAAGTAGTGAGCAATGTCGTCTTTTGCCGCATAGCGCTGCAGGAAAATAATCGGAGCACTTCGCAAAACTTCGGCTGTTTCGAATTTCTGAAGGAGCAATAGTGTCAATTATCACCACATAGCACCGCAGGAAAATAATTGGAGTACATCAAGGAAAATTTGATAGCACCAACACTTATTGCAGGTGATTTATTTCAATATACTGCGCCAACACCAACGTCCTTATACGGAGGTCTAATATTTTCATGACGACATGTGTTGTAAGGGCTTTTTGCACTAATTACTCTCCGTGAAGTCAATTTCTAAGCAGCGCAAGATGTACCTATTTACGCAATTCTGCACCAGAATACGGGTAGGGGCAGCGTAATGCAGCCAGCATTGCCAGCCAACAAAATACTCATTTACATATTCCAACAGTTGCACCTCAATTCCCAGCAAATCTGGACCCCTACTACAACACCGGAATACTTCCGGCACGGTTGGTTCGTGGCTCATAAAACGTTGTTTTCGGGTCCCATTTTCTCGTATATATAAATCAGCACCGGTTTAGTGACCTGCACAAATTGTATGCCCTTAATTTTATTTCTTGCATTGCGAGGCTTAAAATGAGCCTAGGTTAGTCCTTCTACGACAAATTAAATAATTCGCCCATGAGCCGCACGGACTAAGTCTAGGGAAAAAGAGGGCTGCCAAAATTTCTAGTAGACAGCATAACACGCAGTATTCCAAAAGGTAAGTAGATACAATTTGGTTCATATCGGTGAAACGGTGTAGATTTGTATAAATAACAGACAAACAAACAGACAAGCATTGAGCATTAATAGAGGCCTATATAGATTCCAAACAGTTGGGTTGTGCAATTACACTATTATATCATAGAGAAAAGGAAGAGGTCTGACCCCGTAAAAGAATTAGAGCAAGTTATCGGGTAGTAAGGAAAACAGTCAATTAGAGTGAGAAAAGAGATAATAACGTGCAACTATCGGAATATGAATTAAAGAAGAGTTGACCAGGGGTAGTAAAATCAAAAGATGAAAAGAAGCAATATCGGGCTTTACTCAGGTCATGTGGGTCTCAAGCAACTTCCAATTATTGCTATTGTGCAAGTTAATATTCAGACTCTGTGTATTCACTTAAGCTACCCAAAACATGTATTTATACAAATTATTCAAGAGAGCGTGACCCTGTACCAACTAATCCCTAACATCAAGAGTTGACAAATGATCTAGCACAGGCTTAGCACAACTCTTCCCTTGACCAGAACCAGCACCAAACCAGAACCCGGTAGATTATTGAAAATATATGATTCACAAACCTTTCATTAGGAATTGTATATCACTGCTGGACTGGAAATATTTATAATATTGCATAAATAAAGGTTTTAATTTCTTACTTGTTCAACGACGCCCGCCATGTTTGTGGCCGACACATTGACATCATATTACGTCATATCACGTTCCATCACTGTTGCCAACATGTCTGGTACAAAATTCACCACTCGGCACATGTTACATTGTAATTATGTGCAATAAGAAATAATTGGCAAAACCTTTCGCCTGGATAAAGAATATTGATGCATGAAAAATAAAACAGGTGTTTGAATTGGCTAACGTGGCCCTCAGCTTGGCGTACTTCCACATTACCTTGACGAAACTCTTTCGGTTTACGATGCAGGATACGAAATAATACCGAAAGCGTGGGGTTGGCAATACTGTACATGTTGCTAAAAATGGCAGTCAGCTGGAATTTCATCTATATAAGTCGTGATCGTATTTGGGGTGGTCGGGTGTGTTACAGACAGCGGAGGAGTAACCATCTATTACTATATCCCCACCATTACTACAGGTATTGTGGCTAATTGCAGTAGTTTAAGAATTTGTTACTTTGATTCTGGTCAAAAGAAGTGTTAGCAGGTATTTTGTTTGTTCCATTAGTGGTCACGTTTTCAACAAATAGAAAAAGAAATGATTATTCGTAAGAAATATGATTGCTGAAGCCCAAATTAAAATCCTAACATTATTTTATGTCGATCACAATCTTGCTTTGCTGTGGCGTCTAGCCTACAAGCAATGGGATACACTAACAGCAGCGCATTCACTTAAGGGCAATCATATCTCAAATGCCTCATCTGATTGAGTTTAACCATCGCATGTCGTGTAGACTTCACCTGTAATAGGATCCAGTGTGCCAGAAAAGTGGAACTGCAGTACCAATAGGATCTGCTATTGTGAGTTGTTCTCATAGAAGACAAGACCAAGTAGACTAATCCATTCTTACAAATAATATTTATTGTATAAATCATTCGTATTATTAAATTATAAGAGAAGTAATTTAGAACATATAATTACCTGAAGTTCATGTTCCTCCTTAACTGCTATCCTTTCGCTGTCAAATATATCGCCAGCCTCGTCCTGCAGGTTATCCGAGGGCAACAGCTCATTTGGATCCTGTGAAGTATTTATTACCCAATGTCAAATATATGGATACAATATGAGTTATGTGTATCAAAAAAAGCAAAACTTACAGATCCTGGTTAGAGAATCATTTTCTCTTAAGTACAGTATTATGTCACTAAACCTTGCATATCACTAAGATAGCAATGTTACACCATATATAAATTAAAATGCAACTTACAATGTCAGGGAATTCATGAGACAAACAGCCTGGTTCACTCTTGATGAGTAGTTGTTTCTCCATTATGATCAGGAAACTAATTAATTCAAGATCTTACCTATACCAGTACGCAAAATCAGTCTCATATTTAACAAATCAAATGAGGTATTTTCTGACCTTTCGAAGTACACGCTGATTACAAGCGGTTATATATTTGTCAACAACAGTAGAACATATACAACCACGACGCTCAACATTTACTCTAAGTCATATGTTTGCAAGTTGACCGTCATGTTCATCATTGTAATTGAATAGATCTAGCTTATGGTGCCCGCTTGTAGAGCAGGGAAATAAAGAATCCTACATTCGTTTTCTCTAATCCTATATACACAGACATTCGATTTTGGGAAGCAACCTATCAACACGTTTTATTAGGCTACGTGAAAATGGATCTAGTTTCCTGCAAATCGACACTAATTGCTTACAGGTATTGATCGTTGCCAGGAAATAAACTTCCTCCTCTCGTTACAAAACACCCACTTCAAACTAGGCTCTTCATCATCTCAAGCTAACAGGTGTGAAACTTGTATAATGTCATCATATAGCTGTTCTTAGTTACTAGTTACACAAGTTAGACAATTAAATATTGTAATTTGAGTGTCGACAATCTGTACTGTACACTAACATCTTGCCGAAATGTATATCAGATATACTATTTCCACAATGTGTAACCTGTCATAAAATAATTAGCAAAAAGGGTTTACTAATAAATACAGTTCTAAACTCCAAATTGATGGGAGAAGAAACAAACACCGACATCCATTGGTCACAACCAGAAACAGACGGGTATATTCAAAAAAAGTACATTTGACTTGTACGGTATACAAAAACGAAAGAAGAACACTATGAGAAATACAAAAACAAAAGAAACACACTATGAGAATTTGTGAATGTAAACTCACACTTCCCCCCATTCGCAAATTGCAAAAAAAAAAAAAAAAAAAACATAACTAGCTTTACACTAACAACAAACATTTACATATCATTCCTTGTATGGTAGCAAAGGGCAACATACAGGTCATGATCTGGGCTAAAATACAGACATGGATCACATTTGCTTTGATTTAAGCCAAGCTTGACAAGTTGTGCAGTGATACAATTGTGCCAATCTTTACCAGCTTGACATAAACCGCAAATACTCTTGTTGAGTTTTAGCACATGTTCTGGGTATTCTACACTGCGAAAACCTTCTGGTTGATTTACAAATACAGTTTCCTTAATTTTGCTATTAAGGTATGCCGATACAATGTCCAAATGACAATTATCCCATTCACGCTCTACTCCTATGGCTATAAGGGTCCTAATCAGTGGCGTTTTCTCCAATACCACGGGGTAAGCACCGCTTACCTAGCATATTCTCATAAAAATAAAGTTTATATTACGACTTTCTAACGCGCGAGGAACAGGATAATCGAAGCTATGAATGAAGTTCCTCGTTCTCTACCCCAGTTTTTCACGATCGCCCACCACTACTTTGTAGAGAAATTGGAAAGAGCGCGGCTGGTTGCTATGACAACGGCTCTTGTGTACCTCTAGGAGCCTTCTGGCGCTTCTGGCCCAAACACCGCTATGGCCGATGGAGTGGTACACTAACAATGTCAGGTCGTCCTTGATTGGCTAAGGCAGGGGGTGTGGCGTTCCATAGGCACATGCCTGTCGTCAAGACAAGTCAAAGCTGGTAGCAAGGTCTGCTTCGATTTCTACAGCGTACCAAGCTTACCCTCGTGAGCGTGGAATACCAGCACTGCTTGTTATTTGGCGCGCTTCTCCAGTCCCCACCCTCCATCGCGTGGTTGTTCACCCCAAGAGAAAGTTTCTGACCATCAGACCCCACCTTTGATGAGTGCGTTAGTTGCAATTCTGCTTCGTCCGGTATAGGGTACTCACAACTGTATGTTTTTGAGTGCAATTAGCAAAATTTAGTATACGGTACCGTAACTAGATATTATTATGTTTGAGTGTATAGTGCGTTGAACAAATTACCGTACTTAATAAATTATCATGTTTAGCGAGTAGTAGCCTACGGTACGTAAATATCCTTTTAGTTTGTAGTTCGTTGTGTAAGTTACGATTATCATATTTTAAAGTAAGAGTGTTAATCGTTGAGAATGTGTGCGTGTGTTTATTATAATAGTAGCTAAATAAGCATAGAGTTATATTAATATTTGTTACATCGATGTAGGAACATTCTTTGCCATGGAAAATAATCCTGTATCTAGAGTAGACACTGCCAGTGACTGTATAGTGTGTGATATCCTAAACACGGATTTTAGTACCCGTCCTTTCGAACAGAAACGGGATATTATAAAGCGGGGAAGGCCAACACCGAACATTAATATCAGTACAACTGGTAAACATTATTTGAGGCATTTTCATACAAATCACTACGAGAAACACACTTGGTTAGCGGGATGTAGTGACACAAATAAATTATTTTGTTGGCCTTGTCTCCTTTTCGGAACGGAAAAGAATGTATGGAGTAGGACTGGATACAATGACATGGGGAACTTCCATAAAGCCGTAAAGAAACACAGTTTATCACAAAATCATTTGCAGGCAATTGTTTCAGAAAAAACATTCGGCAAAGTGAGGATAGATTGTTTACTAGATCAGCAGAAGGACATTCGAAACCGCCAACACAACGAATTGGTACTTAAAAACAGGGACATTCTAAAGCGTTTTGTAGATGTTGTGTGTTACCTAGCGAAACAAGAGCTCCCATTTAGAGGCCACAATGAATCAAGTGAGTCATCGAATCAAGGAAACTATGTAGAGCTAGTTAAACTCGTTAGTTAGTATGATTTGCCACTCAAACAACACTTAGAAAACTCGTCCGTTTTTACTGGGATGTCAAATATCATTCAGAATGATTTGATTGAAGCTGTATCAAAAATTGTTGGCCTAGAGATAAGAAATGAAATAGGTAAAGCTAAATATGTTTCTATAATTCTTGATGAAACTACAGACTTGAGTACTTTTTCTCAGTTGTCCTGTGTCTTTCGGTATGTAAGCACAGATTGTAAAGTTGAAGAAAGATTCATGGGTTTCATAGACGTTACAGAAAATCGTACTGCGGCTGCTTTGTACAATAGTGTGCAGACTTTCGTTGAAGAATATGACTGTAAAAGTAAATTGATAGCGCAAAGTTACGACGGAGCTGCAGTTATGGCAGGTCATTTAAATGGTCTACAGAGTAAAGTTCGAGACACTTATCCACACGCTATTTTTGTTCACTGAATGGCTCATAGATTAAATTTAGTGTTGTCCCAGTCATCGTGTGCAATTAAAGAATGCAGAATATTTTTCAGCACATTAAATGGTTTAGCAACTTTCTTTTCTAAGTCATCAAAACGAACGAAAGCACTCGATGAAGAGGTAAGCAGAAGGTTGCCTCGATCTTCAATTCGTTGGAATTTTCACTCCCGATTAGTACGTACAGTACATGACCATCGAATCGATTTGATTGCCTTGTTTGATAAGATAACTGACCCTGATGAAAAATGGGACCAGGAATCGATGACAGCTGCCAATGGTTTTCAGGTATTATTGAAGAGCTTCGAGTTCAATTTTCTTTTGAATGTTTTCGCAGATATTTTCCCGCATAGTGAGGTTTTATTTGGGATAATTCAAACAAAAGCTCACGACGTTGGATACTGTAAGGATAAAGTAAATGAGTTCACTACCCTACTGCAAACTAAACGGGAAGATTTCTGCAAATTGTGGGACTTAACAAATAGCGATATCGAAGTGCAGGAACCGAGCAAAAAACGCCTAAAGAACAACGTGGACGCTGAAACATCTTATCGAAGACTATACTTTGAAATCATAGACACGTTAGTGCATCAATTAAGTGATAGGTTCAGAAGCTTAGGATCTCTGCAGTTTTTGGAACTACTAAGTCCTAAGAATTTTGTAACTTATAGGAACACTTTTCCTGAGTCTGGGCTTCAGTCTCTTAGGAGTATATATGCTAACTTTTTTGACTTCGTTGCTTTGAGAGCTCAACTCATTGCCGTATATCAATCAAGCGAATTCAGTGGGAAAAGTGCACAAGAACTTTCAAAATTCATTAGTTTGAATGACTTAATTGGGGCGTATGGGGAAGTTTTTAACCTATGCAAACTAGTACTAACAATTCCGGCGTCTAGTGCATCAGTGGAAAGAACGTTTTCTACCATGAAACGTATAAAAACCTTCACCCGAAACTCAATGCATCAAGAAAGACTTTCACATCTCGCGCTTCTTTCCATTGAAAAGGAGTTGTTGTACAGCCTACAGGGGAACACTGATTTTTACGACCGCGTAATTGATGAATTCGCAAAGAGGGAGAGAAGAATTGAACTTCGCTACAAGTGATCCGCCAAGGTAAACAGTGACATTAATTAATTTTGTACTATTTGGTGCATGAATATTTCAAAATTAAGACTGTACAACAGGGATGGCAAATGCATATTGACTTCACTTGTAATTTCTCGTCGGAGAAATCGCTTGCTTATAAGACATTATCTCGATAATTTAGGGAATGTTTTACTTTGAAATGCATATTTTTCAAATTATTTGAATAGTGTTTTACGTAATATATTTTTGCATTAATGGCAACTTCTTTTCTAATGCAATAACCAACAACTATTTCTTAAATAATGTGATACCGGTAAGTCTTTAAAATATTATTCAAATTATACGGATGTACATTTAAAATGATCTATCCTTTACACCTACTATTTGAATATCATGTGAATGATATTCAGGCTGGCTGCGTGGCTCAGGGGTAACGTTCTCGCTTGCTGAGCCCAAGGTTGCAGGTTCGTATCCTGGCGCAGTCAGCTGGCATTTGAGGGTGCGCAAATGCGAGGGAGCCGTGTCAGTAGATTTACTGGCACGTTAAAGATCCCCTTCGGGGCAAAATTCCGGCACCCCGGCGTCTCTAAAAGCCAGAGTAGTTAAAAGGGACGTAAAACCAATAACATTATTATTATTATTATTATTATTATTATTATTATTATTATTATTATTGAATGATATTCAGAGCAACTTTTCGGGTTGTTGGTCTACTCTGAAGATTCCTACGCCGGCCGTGAAAGCCTACTTCAGTATAATTTGAGGGATATTTGCAAAGAAATATTAACCGAACCTGCAATATAATGTCATTAGGTTATCTATTACTAAGAGCATGTTTATTATTTTAATGTTCACTTAGGTCCCATAATAGAACATAATAATGTTATTGGTTTTACGTCCATGTTAAATACTGAGGCTCTTAGAGACGCTGGGGTGCCGGAATTTTGCCACGAAGGGAATCTTTAACGTGCCAGTAAATCTACTTACACGGCTTCTTCGCATTTGCGCACCCTCAAATAGCGACTGACTGCACCGGGATTCCATCCCGCTATCTTGTGCTCAGCAGGCGAGAACGTTGCCGCTGAGCCACGCAGCCAGTCATAATAGAAAATGTACGGGTAATAACCTGAACGTTTAGCTCCTTAGACCAAGAAATGCGAACAACAAAAACACAAACCACCACACTGTTCAATCGTCAAATAACACACGATCAGAAAAGCTCGCCAACCCTGTTGTTGAATAATTTACTCCGCACTTAATATAGTTACATGGATGCGCATGCCTGAAACTGAAAAGGGAATAATGAGCTGTGCTGTATTACAATTTCTTCATTTTTTTTAAATGTGAAGGTCTCATAATTATGTGTGTACGGTAGAGTAGCTGTTGCTACTTCAGACATCTACCTCTACGTTGACGAGGGCGTCGCTAGAACCGAGTGCTGAAGTTGCTTTAAGGTGCAAGCCTATACTTTCAGTCTTCTTCACAGCTTACCCTCGATAAAATACCACGCCACGCCACTGGTCCTAATAGTTTTCCTTTTTACCACAGGACTGTAGGATTCAAGGAAATCTGTACCCTTTATCTGACTGAAACCTTGAGCTACTAACCGTGCTCTATACCTAAGTACTTCACCTTCTTGGTTTCGTTTAGTTTTATACACCCTTTTGGTGCCTATGACAGTCTTGCCACCTGAATCGTCTGCAAGTGTCCACACATTATGTTTTTCCAAGAGGGCAATCTCTTGGTTCATTGCTTCAAACCATTTATCTTTGTCATCTCGTGAGGTGGCTTCTTGAAAAGACACCGGATCGTTATATTCTGACCTCAACATGACAATGCGACATTTGACCTTGACTTCATTACAACACACACACTTACTGGGAAGTTTTCTCTCTCTACTTGACCTGCGTAATACTGTGTGTTCAGGCTGTAATGGAGCGTCTATTACGACATCAGAATCTGTCAAAGAGGCATCACTATCATTGTTACAGAATTTTCATTTCCTGATTCGGCTACTTCGTGTTCAAACACGTCAACTCCACAATCTTTCTGCTCGACAAACACTTCTCCAACTGTTCTAAGTTCACAATCTATCTGAGTTACAGGTTTTTCCTGCGCTTTTACAGAAAACGGAAATACATCTTCAACAAATTCTACATTCCTGGATTTAATGACACATTTCTTTTCGATGTCCCATACACGGTAGCCCCTCGAGTCATCGGGGTACCCTAGCATTGCACCAACATTTGCCCTTGGCACTAACTTTTCCACATTACGTTTATGGATCCAAACTTTACAACCAAATGATTTTAACATAAGCAATTCCTGGTCTGACAACTTTCTACTAGTCCACAGTTCAAATGGGATGTTCTTTACAGTTGATGACACACACCTATTCTTTATATAGCAGGCTGTGCTGATGGCTTCCCCCCAAAATTGAACTGGCATGCCTGACTGAATGAGCATGCACCTACTAGTGGTGAGAAGTTGCTGGTTGAGGCGTTCAGCAACGCCATTCTGTTGGGGAGAGTAAGCCATTGTTAACCTACGAACAATACCTTCCTTTTCAAGATAGTTACAAAACTCTGTACTTAAATACTCTCCACCGTTGTCTGAATGGAAAGATTTCAACTTGGTCCCTTGTGCTGTCTCCATTAGGGCTTTAACCTTGAGAAACGCATTAAATGCATCACTCTTATGCTTAAGAAACCTTACATATGAGAATCTGGTACAATCATCAGTAAATGTAATAAAATATTTGCTACCTTCAATCGATGGGTGCTCTAGCTGGCATACATCAGAGAACACAACATCTAATGGCTTCTGAGATACATGATCTCTTTCATTAAATTTAAGTCTTTTCATTTTACCTTGTTTACACGTATCACAATCAAGATTATTTTCTTTGGGTATAAAATCACGATCTGGAATGTTCAGAGCATGGCCAAAACGCTGATGCCATATTCCGCTAGTTACAGCTTTGTTGCTCTTAGCATACACAACCTCCACCTCGTCATTACAAGCAAATTCTTTCCCTTGTTCTACCATAAAATAATCACAATTTACCTCATACATATTTCCAACGGCCTAACCCGTAAGGAATATACCCTCATGATCTGACAATACAACTTTGCTATCTTTAATGATTACGACTGCACCTTTCCTGTCAAATTGACCTACAGATATTAAATTGTCTTGAAGACCTGGGACATACAACACTCTTTTCAGTTTCAGAAAAGAACCTCCACACTTGTCAGATAGCTTCAAAAGCACACTTCCCATACCACATACACTAACTACGGATCCATCAGCTGTGTCTACACTACCAGAAACCTTTGGCGTGTAATCATACAGAATATCCTTATAAGGTGTCAGGTGCTCAGTGGCTCCTGAATCTACATACCACCTGCATACACAATCAGATGCATCATCCTTGCTTTCAGTTGTCACATAAGCCTTTACATTAACACTACTAGCATTAACCTGAACACATTCGTTTGCCGCCTCATCGTCCTTTACCGTGGCAATAACCTCACGATTCTTAACCTTAACATTTTCCTTGCGTCCATTACTACAATTCCGGGAAGTATGACCTATCTTGGCACAATTAAAACACAAAACTGAACCTTTCTTTCTTGTTTCATGAACTAAATCACAGAACTTCACAATATGCCCCTGTTCTTGGCACTTGTAGCACATGAATCCACCACTACCTGTTGGCTTGTTGACACTTTTGCTGCTGTTGACGACCCCCTTGGAATTTAAGCGCATGGCTGCCACCATTGCCTTCACGCTTTCACCCTCAGATTCTTCCTTCTTCAGCCTCGCATAAGTCTCCTGTTCTCGCTCCATCTTTAGTTTGTCCAACTTGTTCTTTCTCTCCTCCAACAATAGTTTGGCTCGCACTACCTTTACACTTAAGTTTTCTTCATTGCTTTCCAATGAACGTATGAAATTTTCGTACTCCCGCTTTTCCAGTCCTCTGAGAATAAAAGCAGCTTTGGCCTTATCCGTAAATTTTATACCTACATCGTCCAACCGTGCACACCAAGTAAGCACTTTATCAACAAATGTACGCATGCTAATGTCCCTAGTTTTCTTAAAAAGACACAATTCTTCTAACATCGTCACAATTTGAAGGACTCCGGTATCGCAACATGAAGTCAGAAGATTCTACCATGCTTCCTTAGCTGTCTCCGCTTCTTTGATATCACCTAGGAAAGGGTCGGTGACCAAACCTATGAGCAAGTTTTTCGCGTCTTGATCTTTGCACAGTTGGACCTCGGAGTACTCTTCAACGGGTGTATCTTCTACCTCTCCTGTATCGGTCTTTCGTGGGAAACCTTGAACCGCGTCCCACAGACGCCTTGTTTGAAGCAATGCCTTTGTTCGGGTGCTCCACGCTTCCCAATTGTCGTCCTGTAACCTCACTATTGCAACTACTCGCTCGCTGCTTCCCGTAGCTGAATCCATGTTAGTATGTATACTTAAAATAAAGCGTACAAATAGTCCTCACAATAGAAAAATCGTCCACAAAATTCACCAAAAACTATCTTGGATGCACACTTAACTGTCCACATGTGCGCCGCACATATCAACACCCTTTAACGACCGACATTCTCCAATCACAAAGTCCACACATTAACAGCAATAAGCGTTTAACTGGGCTCATAACCTGTCATAAAATAATTAGCAAAAAGGGTTTACTAAATACAGTTCTAAACTCCAAATTGATGGGAGAAGAAACAAACACCGACATCCATTGGTCACAACCGGAAACAGACGGGTATATTCAAAAAAGTACATTTGACTTGTACGGTATACAAAAACAAAAGAAGAACACTATGAGAAATACAAAAACAAAAGAAACACACTATGAGAATTTGTGAATGCAAACTCACATAACCTGTCAACTACCGATAATATAGGAACATCTTACTATATATACCGTAGTTTGACTTATCATTAGGCCTACATTGCTACCAGGCACGACCTAGAGTAGGCTAACCTACATGAAAAAAGTATTGAACCCCAATATTCAAAACAGGATCGATTTTAAGTAGCCTCCGGTATCCTTAAAATAAACAGTAAAATAACCCGAAACTCTTCTATAGACTAAATGATTAAATACTACGTCAGGCTGAAAATCGGAAAGGCCACATTGCCTTAACCACACCCTGCGGCTGTGCCCTGCGTTGCGCTGACAGAGTTCGAAATGCAGTGATGCACGTGACGTCAGAAGCTTGACATTTGGTGCTATGCTTGTGCCGTGTTTATCCAAAACTGTGGAGCTCCAGCAGTTAATCATTTTATGTTTTGTATTCATATTCTATTTGTATTTTAATTGTAAATAATGAATAAAAATCATCATATTTTTATAAATATAGCGTTTGGCCATCATTACTCTGTTATTTCAAGCTTTAAAGTCTTAACCCAAATATAGCGTTAGGCCTTCATTACCGTGTTATTTCGAGCTTTAAAGTCTTAACATAAATATAGCGCTAGGCCATCATTACCGTGTTATTTCGAGCTTTAATGTCTTAACCCAAATGTAGCGTTAGGCCATCATTACCGTGTTATTTCGAGCTTTAAAGTCTTAACCTAAATATAGCGTTAGGCCATCATTGCCGTGTTATTTCAATCTTCAAAGTACTACCCTAAATATAGCGTTAGGTCTTCATTACCGTGGTATTTCAAGCTTTAAAGTCTTAACCTAAATTTAGCGTTGGGCTTACTTTACCGTGTTATTTCAAACTTTAAAGTCTTAACCTAAAAATAGCGCTAGGCCTTCATTACCGTGGTATTTCAAGCTTTAAAGTCTTAACCTAAAAATAGCGCTAGGCCTTCATTACCGTGTTATATCAAGCTTTAAAGTCTTAAATTAATATAGCGTCAGATCTTCATTACCGAGTTATTTCTAGCTTTAGAATCTTAACCAAAATATACCGTTAGGCCTTCATTACCGTGTTATTTCAAGCTTTAAAGTCTTAACCTAAATATAGCGTTAGGCCTTCATTACCGTGTTATTTCAAGCATTTAAGTCTTAACACAAATATAGCGTTAGTCCTTGATTGCCGTGTAATTTCAAGTTTTAAATTCTTAACCTAAATATAGCGCTAGGACTAATTTACATGTAATTTCAAGCCTTAAAGACATAACCTAAATATAGCGTTAGGCCTCCATTACCGTGTTATTTCATGCTTTAAAGGCTTAACCCAAACATAGCTTTGGGCCTTCATTACCGTGTTATTTCAATATTTAAAGTCTTAACCTAAATATAGCGTTAGGCCTTCATTCCCATGTTATTTCAAGCTTAAAATCCAAACCTAAATATAGCGTTAGGCCATCATTACCTTGCTATTTCAAGCTTTAAAGTCTTAACCTAAATATAGCGTTAGGCCTTCATTACCGTGTTATTTCATGCTTTAAAGTCTTAACCTAATTATAGCGTTAGGCCTATATTACCAAGTAATTTCAAGCTATAAAGTCTTAACCTAAATATAGCGTTAGGCCTTCATTACCGTGTTATTTCATGCTTTAAAGTCTTAACCTAATTATAGCGTTAGGCCTTTATTACCGTGTTATTTCAAGCTTTAAAGTCAAAGCCTAAATATAGTGTTGGGCCTTCATTACCGTGTTATTTCAAGCTTTAAAGTCATAACCTAAATATAGCGTTAGGCCTCCATTACCGTGCTATATCAAGCTTTAAAGGCATAACATAAATATGGCGTTCGGCCTACATTACCGTGTTATTTCAATCTTTAAAGTCATAACCTAAATATAGCGTTAGGCCTTCATTACCGTGTTATTTCAAGCTTTAAAGTCTTAACCTAAATAGAGCGTTAGGCCATCATTACCGTGTTATATCAAGCTTTAAAGTCTTAACCTAAATATAGCTTTTCACCTTCATTACCGTGTTATTTCAAGCTTTAATTTCTTCACCTAAATATAGCGTTAGGCCTACATCACCGTGTTATTTCAAGCTTTAATGTCTTAACCTAAATATAGCGTTAGGCCTTCATTACCTTGTTATTTCAAGCTTTAAAGTCTTAACCTAAATTTTGCATTAGGCCTTCATTCCCGTGTTATTTCAAGCTTTAAAGTCCAAACCTAAATATAGCGTTAGGCCTTCATTACCGTGCTATTTCAAGCTTTAAAGTCTTTAAAATACCCCGGCAGGTAGGCACCGCAATAAAAATCCCCCCCCCCCCAAGATTTCTAGGAGTTTACGCCCCAGATACAAAACATCAAAGCGCTCATGCGTTCATGCTTGCCGCAAGCATAACGTCCAAGATTGTTATCGGATATTGATGGAATTTTCCGGGATAACGACAATTTGACCACATTATTTCAGCATGTCCAACACCCCCCGCTCCCCCTCCTCCCGCCAACTTTAGCCACCCCAATTGCAGAAAACCAGTCTGTTTTTACCCTCCGGCTGGTGCGGTCGTTGTTTTGTTTGTAATCTCTTTTTCATTTTTCGGTATTTCAAACTAATAGGATCAATAGAATCGATAATTAGTACTGTTCTTATACATAGGCCTACCTAATGGTTTTCAAGCTGTCTAAGCATCATATGCATGGGTTGGTTTTTTAGTTTTGGCCTCTTAGTTATAACTGGATTAATAACTCACCTAGATGGTTCCAAGTTTCACAGGCCCTCGATGTAGTCCCCACCGTTGCGTACAACGTGTTCCCTGCGATGCGGAAGTCGCTGGATCCCGTTGGCACTGCCCAATCTATTGATGGTACGAATAGAGCGCTCGTCAGCCTGCTTAACGTCTTCAATGGTACGGAAGCACTGCCATACTGTTCCCCGAGGGCAAACCGTTAATGCGGCGTACTATTGTTCGTTTCTGCAAGACCATCTCCGAGGAGCTCTGAGAAGGAAACGGCGCCACCACATGGTTACACCGCCCATCGTTCTGCATGACAATGCTAGGACACACACAGCAGGCGTTGTGTCGGCATTGTTGGATCGCTGGGGCTGGGAGATCTTCTATCACCCCCCATATTCTCCCGACATCAGTCGCTGCGACTATGATCTCATCCCGAAGATGAAAATGACAATGACGTTAAGCAGGCTGCCGAGCGCTCTCTTCGTACCATCAATAGATTGGGCAGTGCCAACGGGATCCAACGACTTCCACATCGCTGGGAACGCGTTGTACGCAACGGTGGGGACTACATCGAGGGCCTGTGAAACTTGGAACCATCGAAGTGAGTTATTAATCCAGTTATAACTAAGGTGCCAAAACTAAAAAACCAACCCATGTATGTTTCAGTGGTGATGTTTTTGTAGTGTTTAAGTAATTCACTCGATACGGAACGTGCGCTGCGTCATGCAAAGGCAGAGGTTGTAAAGTAGTTGTATTAACAGAAAATGGGGAACAGAAAATCTTGATTGAAGTGAAATCAAGCAGGACGGAGTTAAAGAAATGTTCGCAGAAAAGGCAACGATAAAAAATTAAAAAAACCAACCTCCTTAATACTACTATATTCAACCCTACCAGCAAAAATCAATTCTATATATCAGTGAGCTCGGGTGTGTGCATTTCAAAAAGTAGAGACATATAGCGTGAAGTTGGCACTTAACGTTCTACAAAATATATAAACGAGTTGAAATCAATATCTATACATCTGTTCACCGCCGTGACTCATTCACCGACCACCGGCTGTTGTCTGGGCAGTCGTTCGCAAACTTGTGCATATGTTAGCGCAAATGTCGAGCTCGACGCGCTGCAATTCACAGAGCCCCGGCCGCCACACGGCCTCAGTGAATCTCCTTTCTATTTCTACACTTGAACCAATAAATGTTTTTCAATGTATTAAACAATATTGTTGGCAGGAAGAATTCTTGAATGTGGGGACAACACTTTGAATTTTGCTAACCATAACCGTAACTGTCGCTAATGGAGAACGAAGTTTTACTAAATTAAAACGTATTTAAGTTCAACCATGTGTTAGGATAGACTGTCAAATCTGGCAATTTTATCTAAAGAAAATAGTGTTGACCAGGACTTGGGTTATTAAGAATTTATTTTAAAAAAATGCAAGCAATTTAGTTTAGTTATTTTTTCTAAATTTGTTTCAATTTTAAATTAATTTACGATGTAAATTTCACGTATGCATGACGTGAGCGTTGTCTGCTAAATAGCAGTTGAAATAAACCTTTTCAAAACATATTTCTTTCTACTGTTATTGCTTTTCACCCACACTACTACTATACTAATCTTTCGGAGGTGTGAGTTACAAATAATGTAAAAATGTATGTTATCTTTAGTCTCTATGTACATTTTAGTCTCCACAGGGGAGATCTCGCACCTCCTGAAATCCTTGCTAGGGCCGTCCGTCTCTGCATCTGTCGTCCAAAACCTTCCTCATCACAGGAATGTGCTGTGGTTCAACCAAGAAAACGGGCTGAATTATCGTTCGAGACTCATTGTTTGTATTGTACCGGTGAGTGCATTGACTACACCAAATGCAGCTATGCTACAAAGGAAGAATGAAAGAACGTCACAACTATGCAATTCATCAACAACGTATGTAAAACTGCACTTGAGCGAAACTGTGAGTGGGGAAATGAAGTACCGTACTTCATTGAAGTACCGTACTTCATAGATTGAGTGGTAGGCTATAATTGATCTTGTAGCTGCGGGAGAAAATACCACCGATAAAGCTTAAGTACTTTCCAAAGAAATTGATCTAAAAACCAGGAGAAGGGCAAAGAGAGGAGGGAGCAGGGCTGTTGATGGAAGAGATGCTGCATTTGAAAATTTCTGCCACACTGTGGAATGTAGGCCTAATGATGAGTGCCGGTATTCAATCAAACAAATACAAGATATGTTTGCCATTTTGCATCCAACAGTTGACACCTATGCTCATATTTATCTGAAAAGAGAAATTGTAAATCATTTTGGAGATTCTGGTTTTGTATCAGATATTCCAGGGAAAGATTAAGACATTTGTTTTAAAGAAACAGCTTCACACATTTTGAATGATGAATGGTACATAAGCCGTTGTTTTAATGGAGAGGAAAAAGAGGTAAGAATCTTGAATAATAATAATAATAATAATAATGTTATTGGTTTAACGTCCCTTTTAACTACAGATGATTTTAGAGACGCCGGGGTGCCGGAATGATGCCCCGAAGGTGATCTATAACGGGCCAGTTAATCTACTGACACGGCTCTCACATTTGCGCACCTTCAAATGACAGCTGACTCTCCAGGATGAGAACCTGCTACTTTGGGCTCAGCAAGCGAGAACGAAGAATCTTGAAAACAGCAGCCAAATTATTCAACAAAACATGGAGGCTCAAGCATATGAATGCTCACTGTTTCCCACGCTAATGGCAATGAACAACTCGTTGATGAATGATAACTGGAATCACACTGATCTACTGGTCCACTTGATGGCCGTTGCACAGGGTGATCACAATCTGAAAATGATTATGCCTCGAAAAGGTAAAACCCCACACAAGATTCACGATATACGTGGCATTCAATCCCAAATAGGAGATATGAACGGCATTTTCTACCACTGCATGCTTCCACCGGCTGTGACTCTGATATGAGATGGGAAAAATACACCTGGAAAAATGTTGCAACACGCATGAAGATAAAGAGAAGTCTTCTGGTCTCCAATAAACACTGTGAATGACTAGACGCCCCTGAAATTGCTAATGGAGCATTATATCCAGCCACGTACAATGCATACAACATACATACAATACAACGCTCTTGTGATATTCAAGGTTTTGCTAAACTGCCAAGCTTACGAGATACATGTAAAAATCAAAGAAAAAATAGCTTAACCCCCTTCCAACCCTCTCTCTTCATACCCATCCGTCTAAGTCGTGGAATTTTCTAGGAAGTGTTGTATATCATCTGAACTACCATTTAAACGCATGCGCACTTTGATTTTTTGAAAGTTCGGATATGACCATTTTTTGTCTCTTATTACTGTACTAGAGTTCGTTTACTGTAACTTTGTCTTCGTTGACAGTTCTCGCGGGAACAAATAATCCTACTGGACATATCAATCCGCCGCTGCCACGTGCATTACAGCCAGAGAGCCATCACCCAGCCAGCAATGGCCACGTGTATTCCGTTAGAGGTGAACAGCTCTCATGAGTTCCCTAAACCTAGGCCTACATTCATCTCGCAATATCAATTCATTGCCCTTTTTAAAAGAAAACTTGAATTTCTTTGTGGAATTTACCAAATAATCGTTCTAACAGAACACCTGATATCCACTGACGGCTCGCTGACAGAATGTTACATCATTGGGCACGCTGTGACACAGCAGCTGATAACTTAAGTGTTACACAAATGGAATTACTTTTAGGTTCATATCACACATCCAGGAAGATGCTTACGAAGGTATGGCGTAGGATGTCCTTAAGAAGATACATTATTTGAACTGTTGGCTTGATATTAAAATAAAACATACGAAACATTTCACCATATAAGTTAACTTTTAGGCCAACATAACAACTTATATATTAGGCCTAATGTTTTGCACAAATCATGCCATGTGAGAATAATTCACCTTGCCACTGTACTTGGGGAAATCAGAAGTTTTGCTGCCTTTTCTTTTGCCTTCAAAAAGAGAGAAATAAAATAAATATCTTGAACAAGATATTCCGTATCCATTTCCGATACGAAAGTCAAAGCAAAAATGTCCGACCTGGAGACAGACACCTCTGCCTTCTCACGCTATATGTTGTGCCCCTTTCACGCCTAATTGCAAGGCTCCGAGAACTGTTGTCAGGGTCATGTACGGTTCCTAAAAGGTTAATCTACGTATATGCCCAGGGGGAAATACAGCAGTTATTATTCTATGAGTAAGCACACACAGCCGTTTACAAAAAAAGATTTATTTTTCAAAAAAACATCCTAATTACACACATAGCTAATATAAACACAACAACATCAAGAAACTAATAATCACGATAATAATGATAATAAACTGAAAATAACGAAGATAAGGCTACAACAACTAACATCTCCTGGATGCTTAAAGAAAACAAGATTTGAAAACAATCTATTCCTCACAGGAATAACCATAAACCATCTTCCACTTCAAATGAGCTCGAGAATATTAAATTTAAGTTAGTTAATTAACTCGTTTACATGATTTATAATTATTATTATTATTATTAATCTTGATTGGTCACATTGGACCACTTGAGTCGTTCCACAATCACTTCTTCTTTGAAGGTAGTACTGCTTGGTTCTTCTTCTTGCGCTCTTTCCAGTACTTTTTCATTCTTTCAGATCGGGATTTTCTCAACTCATCTGAAATCTCCATAGGCTTTCTATGTGTCATTTCTGCAGAAAATTTGTGAGTTTTAAGAATGGTGTTAATTTTATTTTTCTCCTCGGCATATGTTATCTTGAGTCCAACTGCTTTGAGATCTTGTTGGATTTCTTGGATCCATTTTCCTCCAGTTTTCTTTCCTAGATTTCTCATCACCAGTTGACGTACAATTCTGTTTCCTGGAAGCCGTAAGATGTGAAAAAAATATGAAATTCTTTTCTTCTTCATTGTGCTGGTGATTGGATCAATCTCACGATAGACAGTTTCATTTGGGAGAATCCTCCAGACTCCCTCAACCTGATACTTTTTATTTATGCACGTTCTAATGATTCTTCTTTCCGTTTTGAGGAGCTGATCAGTTCTTTGTTCAATTTTTAATTTGGAACAGTGCTTCACAAGCATAAGTGGCTTCTGGGAGAGTTACAGTTTTATAATGTTGGATCTTAGTAGCTATTGATAGGCATTTGTTATTATATGTTGACCAGGTTAGAGATTGTGCCTTTTTCATTTTATTTGTTCTATTTATCCAAGTAACTTTTTCGTTTAAGTTATGTGTTATAATTTCTCCAAGATACTTAAATTGAGGAACTAGGTTAATTTTATGATCATTTATATAGACTTCATTTATATCTAAGGGTTTCATATGTATGATCTCAGTTTTTTCAAAGGATATCTGTAATCCTATCCCTTGAGCAATTTCTTGGAGACTAGTAATCTGAGTACAAACCTCTTCCTTGTCTAGTGCTAAAAGAGCCAAGTCATCTGAAAATCCTAAGCAGTTTATTTTTATTGATGGTTTTGTTCCAATTTTGATCTTAGGAGGGTTTTCCTTTTCCCAAACCTTCATGATATAATCAAGAGCCACATTGAAAAGCAGAGGGGATAATTCATCACCTTGTCTGAGACCAGCTTTTACTGTGAAAGCTGTTGATATTTCTCCCCTAAATTTAACTTTCGAATTTGTGTTTGTTAATGTTAATTGAATGATTTTTATCAATTTAGGATGGAGACCGTATGATCTGAGGATTTTTAGCAGTGTCAGTCTATGAACACTATCATAGGCTTTCTTGAAATCTATAAAAGAGATAAAGAATTGCTTATTTCTGTTTTTGTAATATTCCATTATTAATTTCAGGCTAAGGATTTGGTCTGGACAACTTCTGTAAAGGTGAAATCCTCCTTGATATTCTCCAAGTTGTGGTTCCAGAATGTTTTTGATCCTGTTGTAAATTATGCGAGAGAAAATTGTATATGTGCAGTCCAGAAGGGTAATTCCTCTGTAGTTATCTGGGTTCGTTTTGTCTCCTTTCTTAAATAATGGATGGATTATTCCTATGGTCCAGTGTGCAGGAATTTCTTCAGTAATCCACATTTTAACTAGATGTTGATGAAGATTTATAATCGCAGGTTTACCAGCATTTTTCCAGATTTCAGCAAAGACTAAGTCTTCGCCACAAGTTTTGTAATTTTTTTGTTCTTTAATTGCGAGTTCTACTTCATTAATGTTTGGAGGATTTATTAAATCAGGTGAAGTTAAAATAGGTGTATCAGTGTTTACTTGCAGGGTTTCCAGTGAATCATCACAATTTAACAGTTTCTCGAATAATAATCATAATAATAATAATAATAAAAACATCCTCACTTGACTTGTTTGAGCTCAACAAGATAACCTCGAAACATAGGCCCTGGACCATGGATACCTCTCAAGAAATCATACTAATCTGATAAGGACAACCAGATAAAAATAAAATACACAAATACAAACCGTTACAAAGAAAAGAAGTACCACAATACAAGATAAGACACATTTTATGACTTGAACAAACTGGTCACCAACAGAAAAGTGGGATAAATATTTTACTGATTTAAATTTACAGTTACCTAGGTGTCAAACCCATTACGCCTACCCCCTCACTATGGGGCTAAAAACCTCTACATGGCGGCCTTAGTTCCACAATTTGACTTACCCCATCCTGGGCTCTAGCCAATCACACCCATTGTTGTATCCATTTTAAATGCACTCAACATATGATAAGACAAGTAGTTCCGTGAATAACTATACAGCCTATTTTCATATATCCTACTTATTTATGTATTGCTACAACAGTGCAGTGCCCCAATTACAGTAGCAAACAATTGTTTACACCCAGATAATACATGGAAATACATCAAAATACAAAAATAAAAATACATACGAATACAAAATAAAAATTGAAATTAAAAATTATAAAAAATATAAAAAAAGATTGTTAACAAGTTCTAGTCGTAAAAACAGTAAATGAAGCATGCTTTTGATCATTTGGTCACATAATGTAAAACTAGATTCATATTTTTAGGTACTAATACAAAGCTGTAAAGTTGGCATTATTGGAAATTAAAATAATTAGTAATAAAATGAAACCTAAAACCAATAGCAGCCAAATTTAATATCTTTGTAATAGTGAATCATTTGACAGTTAAAACTAAGTAGAATTTTCTTCTATAATTAATTTAGCAAGGACATTCCGAAATCCAAATTGTTGTTATAAGTACATTGTAGGTGAATTTTTATGGAAATTTGTATTTCAATTTTTAATTATTAGGAGTTCTTGTTTTCTGAGTCATTTCTTTCTAACGTTGAAATTTATCTGCCCTAAAGTTTCACTAGTGTCTGAGATATCATTGATAATTTTATACAGATATATCTGCTGAGCAATAATCCTGCGTGTTGAATGTTTAGTCATTTGAAATTCTGACAACAAGTTAGAGTAAGGAATTCTACATCGGATGACTGATACTGTGTACTTCTTCTAGTATACTCATATTACTTCAGCACAAACAGCCTTCTCCAAATTCTTTTCATTTAACATGCAACGCCACCATGGTAACGCGACTTCCGACAAGCTTCATTCTTTACATGCTCGCTATAAGAGGTTTCTAGATACTAGTATCGACAATTCATATCTCTCCATATCATCCTTTCCATCTAGGCAATCCATTTCGATCACGTTATTTAGTTTCTTGGTAACTATATAACCAATACATTTCTTACCAATTCATAACAACTTCGTCACACCAATTTCCAACGTTCTCTACACAATGTAAGTAAAAGAAGTAAAAAGAAGTAAAAGAATTTCAATATACAAGACTATTTATATTGTTTGTTTTTTCTCTCTACACGGATTTCTCTACCAGGCAAATACATATCAACCGTGGCCTACGTTATACTGAAGGCCTGAAAATAGAGCTGAGACTTGGTACGCCAAACTGGTAGTTCCATTTTACGCCACTAGGATCGCGGTTCGGCGCCCTAGTTGTCTACTTTTGACTATGCGTTACATGCAACTCAAGTACATTTAATACATTTTTTTTAGCACTTCTTACCTGTTTTCCTCCGGTTTCCCCCAAATGATGAATGCGGCTCACTCTTGACTGTATTTCACTTCACTTTAAGAATTTTTCTGCCAACTGGCCTACTTCTTAAATTCAGAAACGTTGCATTACTGCCCGTGTGGTTCACACCAATATTCTTTAAAAGTGGCCTTAAGAACTTTTGCAAAAGAACTACGGAGAGCGATTTGTCAATGTACACTTCACATTTTGTGTGCTCCGAAAACGTGTCAGTTAAAATATTTGTGAAATTTGACACTAAATATTTTCGAGACATGAAATTTACGGCTGTTGTGACAAAGTGAGTAATAGTTTCCAACAGATGAATAAAAGAAGCTTTGGGATATCTTAATTAAGATCTGTTGTTAGCACCAAAGATTGATAAGTTTCCTTTGTAAGTCTCATCTTTTTATCGGGATAACTTTGAATCTGTGACAGGTAGGGCAGAAATTCATTGGTCAGCCATGAAAGTCTCTCATCATTAACTTCACTTAAAATAAGCTTGGCCATGTTTCTGGAATGAAGTCCGTGTGTGGTATTGCAGATATCATGTATATCAAACCATTTTCTAAAAATTTCCAAGAATTTTGTTGTTTCGTGTAGGCTGTCCTTATCTTCAACTTTCTCTGGGCACACGACTTCCATGCTCTTAAGCCGAGCTATTGTCTCTGGAGTAAACACCAATTTGGCTCTTGCCACATTAATTGTTTCTAAATTTCTTGGATATACAACCTTCCTGCTTTATTTTCTAACTGGCTTTACGACTAGCTTTTTCTGTAAGTGGTACATATTCTTGAGATGATCACTAGTTATTAAATTGTCATCTACATAGAAGTTCATACTCAGATATTGTGATCGTACATTCTTAATGATGTGACTCGGATCGAAACTAAGAAAAAGTGGCCTCTGCTCGTCTTTCGGGTGACGAATTTCATGAGTGACACATCCGCCACACGGCGCCTCAAACATTGACACATTCCCCTGACAGTTTTCCGTCACTATTCTGATGACCTTGAAGCCGCATTCCTCAGTGCGTCTAGTGTTATGCTAGATAACTGTTGTCCTGTGAGTCCACATGTAAAGCAGAACGAAACAGGTATCCTGTAGAAGGATGACAGGCCCTTGAAGAGTAAGTTATGCATAATAATTTATTAGCCAATTTATGTTCGATTCCGATTGCATTTTTCGCAGTATCACTAATGCCGAGAAAGATGTATAAATTCCTGTCATACAATAGTCTAGACTTTATGGCCATTTCATCAATGATTAATGAACCAACCTTCTCATTATCGTGAGGCAGTGACTTTCCTTCAGCTGTCAACCTAGCTTTTGCAAGTGACGTGACACCTGTCTCTCCGTTCGTATACCCAATGTACCTTTTCAGTGTTCGTGGATGAGGAAGTCGTAAAATATTTATATCTCTCAGTAAACGGTAAGCCGACGGTGATTTATTAGAGAGCTATACACATATTTTTATTGTTGTTTCATTGTATTTATATTTTCGTTTCATGAAAGCTCGAATTTGTTCAAGTAAGAAATTAGCCTTCAAGTCCCGACGATCCGCTTCACTCTTGAGCTTCGATATTTCAACATCGAGTTTGTCCTCACGTTGCACTGAATGTAATTTTTGTTTCAATGAAATTATCTTCTGATTCAATGACTTAATTGTAGTTCTGTATACTGTATTTTTTCTGAGTGCCCTCCTTAATTTTAATTTTGTTGACTTGCAATGAGTTTGCTTGATTGTAGAATATTGCGTTCCTACACTAACACGTGGTTGATCATGGTTTTCTTCAATTCGTTCATCACAATAGTCTTCCGTAAAAATTAAATTACCTGAACATTTCCTTTTAGTGTTGATATATATGTCTCTATCGACACGTGCTCTTTTGCGCGTATTTCTATTTATTTGTGCTTGTTTATGTTCGGGGTAGTCCTCAAAAACCGTCGGAAATGCGTTCGGTAAGGTAGTACTTTTACTAAAATCAGAATCCTTGAAATGCTTGCTACAAATTGTAGAAGACTGTTTTGGTGTCCACAAAGACCCTGGCTTTACCCCCTCACGTGAAACAGCTAGAACCCATTGTTTCAGTATGTCATTGTTCAGTGGAAATTTATGAAACGATACCGTAGTCCATTGCCATTAACTTGACGAGATTTACAATACGGCACGCTAAAGTACACCATTTTTGACGAACACAATAATAACACTAATATTTACACATACGTTACTCTATTAAAATCATTCAGTGATTTATATCTAAAGTATTTATTACACATTCATGTCGCATTTACGCTAGTACATTGGATTATAACTTGCTTTTCACGACGTCTTGTTCATAAAGACCACATAGCACCCATCTCAATATCAAACAGCAGTCGAATGTTCTTAACGAAAGCGCAACTATAATACGACACGCTTCGCCAGTCAATTTTAAACTCACCTTAGCTTTCTCACTCATTAGGACACCTTATTTACCGCCGAATACAGACACACTAATCACATTGTACGTACGGTAATACAAATGGTACGATTAAGGGCGCCAGACAGCGAACCTAGCGGCAAAATGCGGACAAGTTCGAACCATCGCTCGCAATGTTGTCTGGCGCCTCATTTCCAGGCCTTGTATATAACGTAGGCCACGATATCAACCATCATTTATAACCTAACTTATTCAGCATTTCTATTTTCACATCCACGTACATCTTATAGATTTTATATCGTTTTCCGTTCTGTTTTTGTTTTTTCGTTTCTCATTTTAATTTCTTCTTTTTAGATCTCTTCAATTCAACGCTGTTTTATCAAGACATTTTCATATTTTTCATTTTGTAACAGATCAGGTTTTTGAAATTTTACTTTGTGTGCTTTTGGAACAAAAATATTTTAAGAATCCTCTGTTATGCCAAAATGTTATTAAGTGTATGTTATTGCACATTTACGTATCCTACACCACGCTGAGGAAGGTCACAGTGTACGGTTTTAATGTACAATGTATTGACTTAAGGTTATAAATAGTTTATTATAAATGGAATTCTTTATATGCGACACCTTAGTTGTGATTGTTGCTCTTTATGGGCTGTACAGCCCCGTGTAGTTTTGGGTGTGGTTGTGGAATTTGTGTAATCACCTGTGTAATTGTGATGGTTGTACATGTGTGTGTATTTATAAATTGGGGATATGAATGGTAAGAAGGCGGCCGTGGCCCTAAGTAAAGAACTATCCCATCATTTCCCTGGAATAGGAGTGGGTAAACAACGGAAAAAGACTTCCAGTATAACTGATCTGGGAATCGAACCCGGACGTCCGAGGTGACAGCTAAGAATGGTAGCCGCTGCACTATGAGGTGATCTGCGATATCTTGAAGAAACAGAAATGATTACATTTAATTTGGCAATAGCTAAGAACATGTAGGCATAAACACTGTTTACAAACTATGCAGAATGCACATTTACCGCAATATCACAAATATTCAACCTAATTCTCTAGAATAATGCGCAACCTAGAAAGCATTCCAGGTATTTTACAATAATTATGACCTTATTCTGGCATTTTTCAATTAAATGTCTTAGTGGATGAAGAATCCTTAGAGATTCAAAATATTTATTAATAATCATAGTAATTAACGATATTGATAGGCGGATGATAACCCAAAATAATTGTATATGTTTAAATACCACAAATTGACATTTTCTGAGTCCATATCTTCTAAATAATGTTAAAAACTGAGCGTGATTTGCAGGGGTGGAGTCGCTAAATGGCAAACATCAAACAATTCAAACCACGTTTATGCTATGATTTGCAGGGGTGAAGTTAGTAAATCACACCCATCAAACAATTCAAACCATGTGTATGCTATGATTCGCACCGGTGGAATTGCAAAATTACACCCATCAAACAATTCAAACCACGTGTATGCTGTCTTTCGCAGCGGTAGAGTTGCTAAGTCACATCCATCACACAATTCAAACCACGTTTATGCTATGATTTGCAGGGTAGTAGTCGCTAAATGGCACCCATCAAACAATTCAACCCACGTTTATGCTACGATTTGAAGAGGAGGAGTCGCTAAATGGCACACATCAAACAAATCAAACCACGTGTAGCCTATGCTATGATTCGCAGCGGTGGAGTCGCTAAATCGCACCGATCGAAAAATCAAACCATGAAATACTGGAGATTGATAGGAACGATGGTAAGAATATCACTGGTAAAAGATTTAGGAAAGATATTTCACATAAATCACTATATCCATAAATATAAATAAGCTGATTCCGTGAATTTACTGAATAAAGAATCAAAATAATATTTAAAACTCTCAAAATAAAGATTCGACCCTCGATTCTCTGTTGGCTCTTCGTCTTTCTAAAGATAGAAGGTTAAGGATATGGCACGAGCACGGAACCACTGAGCTGCGTTGCCGAGTTTAAAATCAGCTAATTCGATTAACACCCAGCGCTATGTTGCAGAATATATATTATCAACCCATGAGTTATATAGTTAGATCTTTTTATAAACGCCCAGTACAATCAATTAACTAAATAAATTAGTGTTCAAACACTGCTAAAAATAGGCAACAGCAAACAGAGCTAAAAAAAACAAATTAAATAAATAATGTTAGTTGCTTGGCAAGTATTTGACAGTTCCCATCATTCTTCATTGCTCGTGTCCGGTGTTGCCATGTCTAATTTTTTCATAGAAGATTTCCTCTCTGATGATGTCTATTTAAAATATATATATATATATATATATATATATATATATATATATATATATATATATCTACGTTATAAACTGTTTCTTAAAAAGGCTTCTTTTCTTCTTGAATTTTACAATTTCTCATTCCTAACGCCGTGTGCAAAGAATGTAGGCTACGGTAGTTAAAAGTAAGCAGAGAGAGAAATCATAGTTAAGTTCGGTGCCGAGCCGTGCAGTGGCCATCCATGGCTGAGAGACAGTAAGAGACATTAATTCTAGATTGTTAAGGGGCGCGGTGACGCAGCGGTGAAGCCGTTAGCCTCTCACCAAGGTAGACCGGGTTCGATTCCCGGTCAATTCATGTGAGTGTTTTGAAATGAAATGCCATACCATGTCATGTAAAAAGAAGGTCCCGTGGCTCATGATCGTAAGGTTTACGAAGTTTTCTTCCTTTCGTTTTCTAGATGGTTAATAATGCCAATCATTATTCAGCTAAGAAGACCACCTCAAATATCTACGGAACCGTTTAAGATATCGTCATTCTGTTTTCAAGTCAATGCATAGGCAACCCACATCACGTCATTTTTCTCTCATTGCCAAACTTTGTAACCTATTGCCGATCATAGGCAACCCACACGCACGGACGTGATGTGGGTTGCCTATGCATGGGCGTACTTACTAGAGGCTGTTAACTTTTTTGAAAACTTTTTGGTCCCGTTTCCCACCCTACCGATGAATTTCCATCCAACCTGCTGTTTTGGGCTCCATTGCAGGCCATAAGCTTCATTTCCATCCAACTCTGAAAACTCTGCCATGACGCGTTACGCGTCCAGACAGGGAGGGTTGGGGGTGCAAAAATTTCGAATTTCGGGGACGGAATGTCAATCATCGATCGGAAGGGGTTGATTTCGTGTCACCACTACTTCTAAGGACCTTTACAGCCCTTTCAGCGATTAAGACCTCGTTTCAGCCCTTAAAAAGGGCCTGATTCGAAAAATCATACAAACGGGGGTTGCAGGGGAAGGGGTGGTGACAAAGGCACAGCTCCTTTTTTGAAACGGTAGGGGAAGACCCCCGCATTCACAGCACTGATAAACATCTCGATTAAAACCTTCCTTAGGGGTGAATCGAGAGGGGGTGGTTTGGTCCCATGCCAATTGAGGGTGTTAGGGGGTGTGGACATTGCCGGAGGCCTTAAGAACTTACTGCAATCAGCAACTGAGGACGGTGTGCAGGTTTTCAGATGGTTAAACACACCCGGTACCTTCTCAGACGCCCCCAATGGTAGTCCATGTTTAGGGGATGATGAAGGGGGTTGAAAATGCCCAAACGTCAAATGTAACGATTTCTACGTGTTTGTGGAACCATTAAGAGCAAGACTCATTCATTTTCGACTGCTTTGGCAACCTGCAACAAGTCCTGCAGCGTTTTTCGCAAACTTCAATTTGCGGTTTTCGAAAATGGGCTGGTTTTCGGGGTGCTACCCCGAAACTACTCAAGTTGGGGAGTTGTGCTGAAGCATATGCTTGGTAGGCGTCAGGACAAACGTCATACTGAGATTTCGAGCTTGTAGGTCAACTTTTCAAAATTTGGTGGCCTTTGAAAAAAGTGGTGCTTTAATTTTTTTGAGCAGTATATTAAAGGTTTCCATATGTGTCGACTACTTTTAGTTGTAGTGCTATTTTTGCCACTGTGTCCTCGCAACTCCGTAGTACATGTCCGTACCAATGCAGGCGAGCTTCCAGCAACTTGTCAGGGATCGGAGCGACACCGAGGGTTTTAGACGAGTGAAAAATCATAATGGAAGGCTGGAGGCGAGATTCGATAGTACCTGTGTTGTTGCCACATACCCCATGTGGTCAGATAGCGGAAAAGTTATCTCACGCTACTGCTGAAGTACAGTCATTGGCAAATATAGTGGTGTTATGTTCATAACTATGTTACGTGTACTTCCGCATCACAATACTTCAACGTGGACTGTACTGTCCTTCACGGTGGTGTCGTCGCGTACTCAAGTCTGGAATTCCAATAGAAAAGACCAGTGTTGACAATTGAGAAGCGAGATGGTGACAGGGTGACTGTGTACAGGCTCACCCGCAAGCTTCAAGGTCAAGGGCAATCGTCTAAAACAAACGTCCGGCTTGTACATGGTAATTGGTGACATGTTCTAGCCTTGTTAGTTTAATGGACCAGCGCAGCATCCTCATCTCCATGGAGAGCAACACTTGCTCACATCTGATGGTTACTGGCCAACACTCAGTTCCATACGATGCTACAGGTCAGATCACAGTGCGGTATACTTTTGATTTCAGCTGTACAGGAATCTTGACTTACGTGACTTAATTCCTCTCGGAGCATAGGGCTTCCGTGAAGCGCTTCTATCGGGTCCTGTTGTTGGCCATCTTCTTCAACTCACTCCATGTCCTTCCCATTTCCAGGCATTCTTCCTCGATCGCCCTATTCCAGCCTTCATCGGACGACTTCGTTTTCGGGACCCTTGTGGGTTCCAATCGAAGGCAGTCTTCTGAATGGCTCCAGCAGGCTTCCTTAGGGTGTGACCTATCGTGTATTTGTATATGCATTTTCTGCAGGTCGTTTTCCTCCGATAGAGTTTCATTTGATTATATGACATCCGGCCATCTTCGATTCATGATACGTCTCAAGCAATGATTCAGGGAGATTTGCAGTTGGTCGTACAGGAATCTTACGATCATATAAAACTCCTGTCACCATTTGATCCAAGCAGTATTTGGTCGCATTCGTACTTCTCTCAATGTGTCTCCATTTGATGTTATGTATGAGCCCAAATATCGGAATCCAGTAATCTTGTTGAGTTGTTTTCCAACAATAGATGAAGCACCAGCGGTTTGCTACCCACACTCAATGTATTCAGTTTTTGAAATGTTTAAATTCAGTCCATATGCATCAAGGTGGTCATTCCAAATCTGTGTTTGCTGCTCTAGGCCTTGGCGAGTCGCGCTTGCCAACACGACATCATCTGCGTACAAAAGATTCTAGGGATGTTGACAAACTCACATACCGAATTTCTTCCATTCAGATGGATACCCTGGCTATTAAGAATTAACATTAGATGAGACGTTTGCTATGAACTAATTGGGGGAGTTTTATTGCATTTCTAAATGTAATATGTATATTAGGTCACTGTCGCAGGTCCGCTGATACTAAACAATTCCGCACTTATTATTTATCCTCTTCATTGAGGTTTTTTCAGATATTTCTGCTAGGATTCAGGGCGAGGTGGAGAGGGAGAAAGCCACACGTACACAAGAGACTGGATTTTGAAAGTTGAAGAGGAGTATAAGAGAATGGACTATTAAAGAATTCTGAACAAACTTCAAATGCAGAGGAACGGGTACTTTTGAAAAAACAAATAAGAAAATCCTCAGGTGAAACATTGGTAGAGAGGAAACAATAGGTAGAGAGCTGCGGATCACTCAGGATACACTAGAATTATTGGACGAAACGAGGAAGCACAAGAATGCAGAAGATAAAAACAACGTTATCTGTTTTACGTACCTTTTAACTACTGCGGTTTTTAGAGACACCGGGCGGCCAGAATTTTTCCCGAAAGGGATCATTAACGTGCCAGTAAATCTACTGACACGGCTCCCTCACATTTGGGCACCCTCTAATGCCAGCTGACTGCGCCAGAATGCGATCCTGCAAATTTGGGTAATTGCAGGAGACGAAAAATTTAAGGCAGAATACAGATGTCTGAAAAATCAGGTAATCAAGTGCAGGAAGCAAACGAAGAATATTGGAAAAATAAATGTATCATTATAGAAAATTGTCTAAAGATTGGAGGAGTATTTACAGCTTACTGAATGGAGTACTTGTGGGGAAAGGAAGACTAAGTTCTGTAATATTAAGGCGTCAGATGGAAAACCTGTAACAAGAAGAGAAGAAATCCAGAGAGACACAAAACTTACAAAGGGCATTTGTATGAAGGTATTTACAAGAGAATCATATGATGGAAAGCGAGGTGGAAATTGATGACGATGAGAAAGGATATTCAATATTGATATCTGAATTTGATAGAGCACCGGGGTTTATGGGACAGGTGAAGTACCCTCTGATTTTCAGATGAACGTTGTAATCCCTATACCAAAGAATACAGGAGTTGACATACGGGAAGATTGTCGCACAATCAGCTTTATGACTCAAGCTTCAAAGATCCTGACTAGAATGACTTACAAGAGCATCGAAAGACAGATAGAAACGGAGTAGGGTGAGAACAAGGGATGCTGTACTCAAATAACAGCCTGATCCTGGAAGGCAGAACACGGAAAAATAAAAGAACGCCGTAGTATTTGTAAACTTCGAATAAGCTTTTGATAACGTTGATTAGAATAAGTTGTTCGACATATTGAAACAGATTGGAACCAAGTACGGGGATGAGAGGCTGATCAGCAATCTATACTAAAGGAAAGGCTACTACTTGTCATCCCCAGTTTTTAATCTATTCATTGAAAATGCAATGAAGATATATACAGTAGAGTAAAATTTAAAGTAGGAGAAAATATTCAAGGAGAAATAATCTCAACTCTGAGATTTGCTATCGACGTTGTCATCATAGCCGATTCACCAGAAATTTTGAATGGCAGGGACTTCGCATTAAGAACGTAAATCATGATTATAATCAATAAATGTAACCATAATCATGGAATGCAGCCTAAAGAAATCAGAAACCCATTTTGACGTCCAATTGGAAAGTGAAAAGCTAAATTAAGTAGGAGCAAAATAACCAGTGATGAACGAAGCAAAGAAAATTAGGATGGCTGAGGCAAGGAAGGTATTTCTGTCGTATAAAATAATGTTGACACCAAATATAGATTTAAGTAAAGGAATGTCACTTTGGATTTTTTTTCCTGGGGCACTGCACGCTAAGGAAGTAAAACTTAGACCCTTGAAGCAGGATAAAAGCGGAAAATATAAGATCCTGAAATGCGCTGTTCCAGGAGACTGTTGAGGATTAAATGGGTAGTAGAACAACACATTGAAAGGTATTTAAATGTGTAGGGGAGAGGAGATATTTCTGGCGAATACCAATGAAGACATGAGATGAGTTGGCAGGACACATGCTAAGACACCCAGGAATAGCCAACTCAGTTAAGGAAGGAAATGTCGAGATTAACAAGTAGTTCCGTGAAGAACTATACAGCCTATTTTCATATATCCTACCTATGTTAATTGCCTCCATCTACATACAAAATTTCAGTTTGATTGCTGTAATAGATTCGTAGATATTGAGAACCGACTAAATATTACGGATGGTCGCCATGTTGGATTTTATATATGTAGGTCCTAGAGTTATGTACTGTTACATGAAGATTATTGTGTACGTGTAGCATTCAAACTTCAATCGCATGATTACGACACAAGAAGTAACAAGGAGATTTTAAAATTTCGCACAGCTGCCATCTTGTGGTTATGAAAACATTTGAAATAAAGTAGATGCCAGTGGATTAACATTCGTATAAGAATTTACTGTACCGATTTTCACGGCACTCGGATGGTTAAATTGCGAGAAACGTCCAAGTGAATATTTATACTTCGCGTCGCCGCCATGTTGGATTTTTGATCACCAGGTTATTGAAAGTCCACTAGGTGAACTTAAGTTCATAGCCCCTATGAACATAAACAAATTCAGTTTGATTGCAATAATAGATTCGTAGATATCCAGAGCCGTCTAAATATTTCGGATGGTCGCCATGTTGGATTGTTAAATGTATAGTTCATTAAAGGAAAATTATTGCGTAGGTTCATTATTCAATCTTTCACATCGATCGCATGATTTCGACACAAGAAATAAAAACTTAATTTTAAAATTCGCAAAGCCGCCATCTTGAGGTTATGTAAACAATTGAACTAAATTAGATACAGTTTATTACAATGTGTATAGACATTTCCTGTACCAGATTTCATTGCGGTTGGAACATTTAAAAAAATTCAAATTCGCTTGGCGGCCATGTTTATTTTGTAGTTAAACGGTTTTTGAAAGTCTTATAGATGAACTTCCAGTAGTGCCCTTTAACTCCGTACAGAATTTCAGGGTGATACCGCTAATAGTTTCAGAGATATAGAATCCCGGTTAAATATTTCGCACATCCGCCATCTTGTGGTTATGTAAACAATTGAACGAAGTTAGATGTCGGTGCATTACAATGTGTATAAACATATACTGTACCAAGTTTTATTGCGTTTGGTTGGTTAAATCGCGGGAAACGTCTATTTAAAAGTCGCATATTTGCGTGGCCGCCATGTCGGTTTTGTAGTTACCAGTTTTTCAAAAGTCACATAGGTGAACTTCTAGTAGTTCCCTTTATCCCCGTAAAAAATTCCAGGGTGATATCGGTAATAGTTTCGGAGATATTGAATGCTGGTGAAATATTTCGCACAGCCGCCATGTTGGATTGGTGAGACGTAACAAAATTTGAAGGGCACGGTTCGGGTCGCCCGGAATAGTGCTATGAACTTACCGAGTTTCATTGAAATAGCTCCAGCCGTTTAGAAGTTATTAGGGACACACACACACACCTCACACACACACGCACACACACACGGACAAAAGGTGATCTCATAAGCCTATTTTTTCAAAATTGAAAATAGGCTAAAAACTATAGGGACAGTCGAAGGTTAGAATATGTTTGTACGATTGTCACGGTAGGAGGATGTAGAAATGAAACGATTGACGCAAGACATAAAGGTACGGAGGACGGTATCAAACCAGTCAAAAAATTGAAGACTCCAACAACAACAACAACAACTACAAATCAAACGTGTGAACTTGCCACAATGAATTAGAATGTGATTATGTAATGTTCTCTCTTAGCAAATGAAGCTTCACAATTGCTACAGAAACATGGTTTCTACTAAAAAAAAATAGACTCTAGAGATTCGATCGTATGTCCCCAAATATCTCCTTAGATCTGAGTTGTTTTCGCATATACAGTGAGATTATTTGATTGAAGCGGGGCCAGAGGCAAGCTACCAGGCACACGAATGCCTTTCGCCAGACAACCGAACACAAGTCGCAGATTGTGCGCAGGTAAAAACGTAACATGGTACATTTATTAATGGTAAATTTACCAGCAACTGATGATTAAAGAATTTACCATTTCACAGAAGATATTAAAAATGTTCTCCTTCAGGCGTTGTATCGTGTAAATAAATTAGCGTTTACACGTTGTAATTCTCCTTCCGTAATGAGGGATATCTGCTGCCGTATATTGTTCTCTAGCTCCTTTAGGGTACAAGGATTAGACCGATACGCTTTGTCTTTTAAGCGTCCCCACAAAGAAAAATCACACCGTGTTAAATCCCGGCTTCGAGGCGGCCACAATCCAGCACTAATCATCCTGTCAACAAAGACAGTACTTATTTCGGCCAATGAACTATGCGCAGTATGCGGTATGCTGAAAAAAACTCAAATATTTCCCTGTCTGTTAACCGGGCAAATATATTATTCAAAATAACCTGAACGTATCGAGCAGAATTAATAGTTTCACGGGAAAGAAATTGGGTCAATAATGCTTTTTGTGGATACTGCTCAGCACAAACCGATTTTTGGGTCATGCAGGGGGATTCGGTGGATCAATCTTGAGTTCGCAGGTGACTAGTATCGATTGTTTTGTAAGTTCACACGTCCATGTAAATAAAACGATGCCTCGTCACTGAAAAACACTAACTACGAATCTAACATTCGTTCGTGCCGGACTGGAAGAAACGATTACAGTAGTTGTCTCCTGCCACTGGGCCGCATGGACTTAAGGTTTGAACCTGAGTAATTCCGTACAGGCAATAATTAGTTGGGAATATGACACGTTGGCTTGTTTTCGCAAAGATGGTATATTGGCTTTCACGGCCGGTGAATTAAAACTCAGCAATTCTTCCAGGTTTGAGCTGTGTCTTGTGTGGGGTTTCACCTAGGACACCAAGCTGGCTCATCGGCGGGCTCCTGGTATCCCCGCCCGGACTCGGCACAAACCTAGAAGAATAGCTGAGTTTTAATTCACCAGCCGTGAAAGCCAATATACCATGTTTTTAGAAGCCTTCATAGGGAGGTTAAGGCTGCTTGAGATTTTGGTTCTCGCAGTCAAGTAGTGCAGTTGCACTCTATATAAAGGGAGGTAGTGCGCAGTTTCCAATCCTGTGGGGGTCCGGGCGGGGACACCAAGAGACCGCCGATGAGCCAGCTTGGTGTCCTAGGCAAAACCCCACACAAGACACGGCAAAAACCTAGAAGAATTGCTGAGTTGTTTCCGCAAGGATTTTCTTGCTGACCATAATAATCGAGCAGTAATGTTCTCTAAGTTCCCTTCTGTCCATACGTGACGTCTCCGTTTAATATTTTTATTTAAAACTGATGCCGAAGACCTGGACTTCGTCACAACATTCCGAACTGCAGTCTTCGAAGGCACCTTAACACCAGAAATTCCTGTTGAAATGCTCTGCGAGTAACAGGAGCAGACTCGCTCTTAATAAAAGTACAGCAAATGAAAATTCTTTTTTGTGTGGTGAACCTTTCAGCCATACTTGTGTGCAGCTAGATAAAAACTAACCATTCCCAACTGTTCGTAGCTGTTTCAGCAAGCACGCACACCTACTAGTCTGTATCTGTCGTCGCCTGTACTTAAAAGATTGGCTTACCACTCCAGGCAGCCAGAATAATTGGTTGGGCTCAGACTATATGCACAAAATATAGATAAGGCCCAGATTCCCAGATTAAGAATGACAATAGCCAACAATCTTCAACACTAAAATTTAAAATCTTTTGAAAGTGACAGCGTTACATTATGCAGCTACTCCTGTACCACCCAACGTGTTTACTGTAATTATTCAAAGCACGGACCTTAGGCTGTACAAATCAATTACCCGTACTCTAGTGGAGCTGGAGAACAATATACGGCAGCAGATATCCCTCACATCAAAAGGGAATTACAACGTGTAAACGCTAAATTACATAATACAACGCCTGTCTGTCAGCTGAAAAAGAACATTTCCAGGATCTCCTACGAAAAGGTAAGTTCTTTAATCATGATTTGCAGGGTGAAATTACCATCATGTACTATGTTACTGGTTTTACCTGCGCGCAATTTCCGACCCGTATTCGATTGGCTTGCGGAAGGCATGCACCCCTGATAGCTGGCCGAATGCCGCACTTCAGCAGAAGAATCCCCCTATATATTAATATCGCTTCTTGCCACCATAAGTTATGTCAGAAAATGTTCACATTTAAGGTAATACGGCCTTGGGTTTACTATAGTGCGTCTCTACCTTAAAAGACAGTACGCATTAAATGGAGCGTGCTGATGCCAGATCTGCTGCATATACAAGTTCTGCAAGGCCGGGCACATGATGTACCATAACTCGTATACAGGCATGCTTTTAGGCAAAACTCGGGAAATTTCGAAAATATTTGTTTGTTCTATATAACTGTACCTCATGCCTTGAAGCGAACTACGGTACAATATGTAGATATGATACACCGAAGCTCAGAGCGCGATTTTAATGCACTCATTATAATAATTTATAATTTCCAATTAATCATGAATATGATAATTTTGTGTGGTCAAGTGTTGGTATGCAGCCGAAATTAAATTATTCATTTCTTGAATGAGACGTTGTTCAATTTTATATAGTTCTTCACTTGTGCCCATACCATTTCGATGAGGTTAAGTTCACTGTGGTATGGTGGTGTGGTTCATCCCCATTCATCCGATGGGATGAAAATTTGGTGAATCGTTGAGAACACTCCAGGGAAGGTTTCAGGCTTAGTAAATCTATTTTACAATAGGTATCGCACGAGTAGATTCAACAAATGTGTGACGGCACGTGAATCGTTAAAAAAAATCCCGTATGCGTCCATATGCCAGTCATCCGATTGCGATGAAACTTTGATGTGTTGTTGTGCACGCTCCCACGAATGTTTCTAGATTAGTAAGTCCATTTCATGATAGTTTAGAGGCAGTCAACGTAAATTGAAACAAATAGTGTGTATCCAAAAGCACTTCAAGGAACAAAATTACAACGCCAACACTTTATTTGATTGGCATTGCAACGCATGCCGGGCACAGCTTGTCATTGATAAGAGGGAAGCCTACCTTTCCCTTACACAAGACCCGTCTTCCACAGAGAAACTAAACCATCTCTGCGAACTAAAACAGAAGTGTCAAGCTTAAATCCGTAAGATAAAAGACAACTGGTGGCACGAAAAGGTTGAGGAGCTCCAGAGATATTCAGACAGCAAAGATCTACGCAACTTTTACGCGGGTCTAAAAGAGTTATATGGATCCTTTCACTCCTCTTCAGGAACACTGAAAGGTGCTGATGATACCACCATTCCAACCAGCACTCAAGAAGGTTTGGATAGATGGAAAGAACACTTCAGCTCTATTTTAAATTGTAGCTCCACTGCAGCTGAAGGCTTTCTGCGCCTTGTCCCTCAACATCCGCCTCAACCTTGGATGGCAATGCCCTCACATTTCCAAGAGTTTGTCAAAGCCTTGAGCAGTCTGAAACCAAGGAAGGCCCCAGGACTAGACAACATTCCTCTGGAACTCATTCAAAGCTGAGGCCTAGCCCTGAAAAACAGACTTTTTCACCTTATACTTCTGATCTGGGAAACATGAAAAGTAACACTGATTGGAAAAACGCCACCATTGTTACCATCTTCAAGAAAGGCGACCGAAGTATCTGTTGGAACTACCGCGGTATCTCCCTTCTCTCTCTAGTGGGAAAAACATTTGCTAGAATCCTCTTGAATCGACTACACGCCATCTCAGAAAGAATACTCCCTGAATCCCGTGGATTCCGTGCTTCCCGGGGAACCATTGACTTGATCTTCTGTGTAAGACAACTGCAGGAGACATGCAGGGAGCAAATGAAACCTCTGTTGTTAGTATTTTACGATCTTGAAAAAGACTTTGATACTGTTCCCAGAAATGCCATGTGGATGGTTTTAAGGCGCATTGGATTAGAGCCGGGCAAATTTGCTCTAGTTCCGATCGGGATCGTAAGTTTCCGCATGGCTAGTATCGCCCCCCACCAAGCGCACTCAATGCCAGGTCTCTCCGCTGAACGAGAATCTTCAGTTTCGATAATACCGGTACTGAGTGGGAGTCTCGATAATACCGGAACTCCTTTTTTCTCGGCGTTATCGACAGTATCTATTTAAAGGAAAAAGCAGACTCACTCACGCCGCTGCACGTGTCACTCAAGCCGCTGCACGTGTCACTCAAGTCGCTGCACGTGTCACTCAAGCCGCTGCACGTGTAAAGTCAAAGCCTTCTGTAATAACTCCGGAGTGTAAACCATTCCTCGTTCTTACATTTGACAAATTTAAAGCAGTATGAAGTGATACACCCCAAGAAGATCACATTGAATTGAGTTCGCATCTGCCACCTCCCTACCACTCCTACCCTCAGTTACAAATATACACACACTACTACAGACACCATAATAACACAGGTTATTAGACAAAGTTGACACACAAGAACACAATAATGATCACGATGTTGTAGCCCCTAAAGTAAAATAAACTCAAATAATTGGCGTAGCAGAGAAGAGCTACAAGAAAGTTTCTCGTGTATGACTCATGAATTTTTAGCCCTACTGACTAGCAATTTGCTTTAAAGAATACTTTCAATCTTCTTCTCCACCTTGTAACTGGTTGTTATTAGAGGCAACTATAGTGCAAAAATTGGCTGCGATGGTGAAAATACATTTGGAAAATATTACGCTGAAAAGTTTCAACTAATTTCATCTACTAAAAACTCTGATTGTTTTGCTTGAAAACAATACCAGTTTGTGGCATGCGGTGTATTAATCATGTCAGTGCAAACACTTCACTGATTTGTCCATAAATGCCAATGATATGACAGTTTGAGTGAGAATAGTGCGACGGGAGTTGCACTGAGAACAACTCATTACCGCGGGAATGTCACTTCGTCCGATACTCCAAAGTCTCGTTCGATCACAAGGTAATATCGTTGCTCTCTCTACCCATGATGCAACGTGTGAGCACGTGCGTAGGAACGCGATTGTAATGGCGGTGGTTTATGCATATGGCAAAGCCATTATGACGAAAGATAAAATCAATCTTATTCTTGAAAGTGAACATTATTTTTTCGTATGCCCCACGACTAGAGAATATTATTCAAACTGGTCGGAGCATTTGAGATAAAGAGGGTCAGGTATCCAACGCAAAAGTTTTCACTGTGTATGTTCGTACCATTTTCCCTCAGTCTATATTAGTCTCAGTGGCTGAATTGGTTGCGCGCTGGACTCATGAATAGAAGGGTCGGGGTTCGATACTCGGTATGGGAAGTAATTTTAATTTTTGTTTCGTTACGTTTTATTGTTTATGACGACCACTTTACTAGTATCGTACTACAAAAATCATACGACAGAACACAGTTGCATCACAGGGACTTTAGTAATACAGCGAGTGCATGCATTTTCAGGTTTTATTACGAGAAAGTTTCATACGGTAGTGCTTGAATGTGGCACTACACGAAAAGATCTTAATATGTAGCCTACACGTCAAATAGAATTTTCTTTTGCTGAAATTTAATGACCAAACAAGATGTTCAGCAAAGAACATATAGCCTACTTTCTCCTAAATGTATGGGTATCTTTATGACTCTTTGTCCTCATCCCTAAAACTATCACCCCAACCACAATGTATTGTTTGTTTTCTTTTATATTGATAATAAGCCAGTAAGTGTCAAGATCAATATTATATACTTTATGATGATTGAATAAGAAAACTACTAACTTATTGTAATGCATTCACGTCCGTTAATCTCTATATTAAGCCAGCCTGCAAAATTAAGAATCTTCCGCCCCAATCATCTTCCGCCCCAATCACAGTAGGTGGTGCTGCGACCTATCAGTGAATTAATCTTTATCATGTACGCCTATGCACTGCCATCGTAATGTACTACGATGGCAGTGTTCTATGGGTGTTGAATGAGTAGGCAGTTTAAAGTAGCCAAGAGGGAGGCGATCCAGCTGGCAGTGTTTAAAGGTATTCGGAGCGCGATCGTGGCTAATAGTTGAACTACCAGTATTACAAAATTGCCATACTTCAGGAGGCCAGTTCAGGCATTTACACAGCGTTATGTTTGGAACAATATTACCCACATAACCCACAAGAGGACAGCACCGTACAGAGGCATTAAGAAGGCTGTGGTTAATGACAACGTGCATCTAGTTCTTCTATTCTCCTTTTTCTAATGTCTTCTGTTTATGTGCGATGCTGGGACTGTGATTTTATTAATATACGAGTGTATACTTTATCCTCTACTTTGAGCTAAATGACATTTTATTCAGTATCTGTGGGAAAAGCTCGTGCACATCATTTGTAAAAGAATTCAAGAAAAAAACCTAACTGTAGCAGTATTCGATCCCCAGTCAACTGCGTGTCAGACTAACATGCTAGCCCAGAGCTAACCGTATCCATGACGTCAGGTGTTCTTAACTGACATATTAGATACAAACTGTTGGCAAATAATGACTTTAAATAAACGATTTCTTCACTGCAGTACATCTTCATTAAAGATCATTTCATACAAAGTTTATATTATTGTATCAGTACGGTATATCACATACAACATACTAAAACTACTGAAATATAAGACAGGCACATGAGGACAGCTGCCATCTTGTCGTGTGACACAAACGGCTCAGCTCTTTTAAGCCACTCATACTGTATAATATTATAATATTAAATTATAATAAATAACGGATCACGACCTTCAGGATAGCTTAAACCCCCCTAGGCTCGATAATCGGAATTGGTGGGTCTTAAGCTATTTATTAAAATGGTTGCATAATTCACACGGCCGCCATCCTGAAATGGCATGGCCGATGACCTTGAATTTTGGGTGAAAGACGCGTCCTATATAAAGGTATGTTGTCACCAAATTTGGTAGAGATCGGATGATTAGTTTAGCCGTAATTTGATTTTACGTTTTGAACATTTGAGTGGCCGCCATTCTGTTTTGGTAAAGATGGCGGCGATATAAAGTATGACACTGAGGTGTCCTTTACTAGTGCTACCTCTGTACCAAATTTCGTTCAATTCGGTTTCACCGTGTTCGAATTGATAGGGGGGGACAGACATTCAGAGTACACACACTCACACACACACAGACACACACACACACACACACACAGACTCACACACACACACATACACACACACAGACTCACACACACACATACACACACACAGACAGACACACTTTTTTCGCCCTGTGTTGATCTCATAAGTCTACTTTCATTTTTTGCAAAAATCGAAAGTAGGCTAAAAATGCCGACTGACGATCAAAATCTCCTTCCATATGTTATTAGGATGATATGCTCAATATACCTTGGGTAGTCTGTTAATATGATATAGTTGAAGTTGAGTGGATTCTTCCAATTCGCAGACTCCAGTCAACGGAATGAACAATTTCCATTGAATCCTTACACAAACAAGCCTCAGTGCCTTCAGGCAGCGCCATATTGCCCATGCGAGAACGAGCGATAATGTCGAGAATAATCGCTATCGAGCCCACATTATCGGTAATACCAGTTCCGGAACCATCATTTCCGTTTTTATTCTCGTCCAACGAGACCGATCGGAACTCGAGAGCTTTTTGCCCGGCTCTACATTGGATGTCCCGAACATTTTGTTGGACTGATTCAAGCTCTCCACGATGGTATGGTTGGACAGGTACTATATCAGAATGACATCTCCGCTGAATTCTCCATTACCAATGGGCTCAAACAAGGCCGTATACTTGCACCTACACTTTTTGCTCTCTACCTGGCGGCCATGCTATATGAGACATCGTCTGCGAACATTCCTGGCGTGAACATTAGATATCGGTATGATGGAGGGCTATTCAACCGAACCAGGCTCCGCTCCAAAGGATTAACCTCTACCATCTTGGTTACAGAATTGCAATACGTCGCCTACAACGCTTCACCAGCCCTCTCAGCTGAAGAGTTGCAACAATCTGTTAATTGCTTCGAGAGAGCATACGCACGCTTTGGCCTGACCATAGACATCCGGAAGCCCAAAGTGCTGGTTCAACCTGTCCCTGGAACCCCCACCCCTGACTTTCATATCACCATCTCTGGCATTTCCTTGGAACGAGTTGGTCACTTCTTATACCTTGGAAGCATGCTCTCTACCCAATGTACTGTCGAAAAAGATGTGGATAACAGAATTCACGCTGCGCATCTTGCGTTTGGACGCCTCTTACATCGTGTATTCCAGAACAAATACCTAAGGATGGGAACAAAGCTGATGGTATACAAAGCTGTTGTGAGACCTGGACTCTATACCGCCGGGACATCGAAAAATTGGAACGCTTCCTGCAGCAAAAAAAAAAAACGCTCCATTATGCACATCAAATGGGATGACTACATACCTAATGTCACGGTACTCGAGAGAGCAACAAGATGTTCAGTAAAGAACATATAGCCTACTTTCTCCTAATTGCATGGGTATTGTTATAAGTCTTTGTTCATTACAAGGAGTATAATTGAATGTTGGTTGTAGTAGCTTGTTGAAATACAAAGTGCTATACGGATATTAAACAAGAATATGAGGTGCCCTTTGCTAGTGGTACCTCTGTAAATAATAAAAAAAAATATTCAATTCAGTTTCACCGTGTTTGAATTGATATGGGGAATCGATTTGCACACCTATATGGCCGCTATCTGCAAACTATTGGGCTGATGACCTTGTAGTTCAGTGAAAAGATGCTTCCCACTAAAAGATATGTTGTTGCAAGATTTGGTAGAGATCAATTGATTAGGTTGGTCGTAATTTGATTTAAGCTTTTAACATTTGGATGGCCGCCGTTCCGTTTCCATTAAGATGGCGGCGATATAAAACATGACACTGAGGTGCCCTATGCTAGTGCTACCTCTGTACCGAATTTCGTTCAATTCGGCTTTACCGTGATGAATAGATAGGGGGAAATCGATTTGCACACATACATGGCCGCCATCTGCAAACTATTGGGCTGATGACCTCGTAGTTTAGTCACAAGACGCTCGCCATTTCAATATATAACGTTGCAAAATTTGGTAGAGATCGGATGATTAGGTTAGTCGAAAATTGATTTAAGCTTTGAACATTTGGGTGGCCGCCATTACGTTTCCGTCAAGATGGTGACCATATAAATCATGACACTGAGTCGCTCTTTGCCAGTGCTATCCCTGTACCAAATTTCGTTCAATTCAGTTTCACCGTATTTGAATTCATAGGGGGGATCGATTTACACACATACATGGCCGTTAACTGAAATATATTGGGCAGATGATCTTGTAGTTTGGTAAAAATATGCTTCACACATAAAGGTATTTTGTTGCAAAATTTGGTAGAGATCAGATTATTTGGTTGATCGTAATTTGATTCAAGCTTTTAACATTTGGGTGGCCGCCATTGTGTTTTTGTCAAGATGGCGGCAATATAAAACATGACGCTGAGGTGCCCTTTGCTATTGCTACCTCTGTACTAAATTTTGTTCAATTCGGTTTCACCGTGTTTGAATTGATAGGGGGAATCTATTTGCACACATACATGGCCGCCATCTGCAAACTATTGGGCTGATGACCTTGTAGTTAAATCAAAAGACGATCGCCATATAAGTATATGTTATTGAAAAATTTGGTAGAGATCGGATGCATAGGTTAGTCGTAATTTGATTTAAGCTTTGAACATTTGAGTGGCCGCCATTACGTTTCCGTCAAAATGGCGGCAATATAAAACATGGCACTGAGGTGCCCTTTGCTGGTTCTACCTCTGAGCCAATTTTCATTCAATTCGGTTTGACCGTGTTCGAATTGATAGTGGGGGACAGACATTCAGAGTACACACAATCGCACACACACACACAGACTCACACACACACAGACAGACACATATTTTTTGGCCCTGTGTAGATCTCATAAGTCTACTTTCAATTTTTGCAAAAATCGAAAGTAGGCTAAAAATGAGTATTGAGTCCATCATTATCGGCCATCGGCTTAGATGATCTGGCCATGTCCAGCGTATGAGTGATGACAGACTACCTCGGCAGATCGTGAGTAGTGTGTTTGTGAGAGTTCAGATACCACCGCCACCGCTCCACCGCTGGAATACTAAAATGGCAATATCTCGCGAACCAATCAGGCTAGAGACTTGTACGAGGTGTCATTGAACTCAGGCTGACACCCTCTTTCCATTGGACAATATATTTTAACCCCAAAATAAACCCTACCCCTACTAGGGGTGAAAATTGTAATTTTTTAGAAAATCTCTCTTTCCAAGTGCAACATGTGAGAGTTTGAATGCCTATATGGAATGAAACGTTGTTCTACATAAAGTGCATGTGTACGGTGGGTAGCCACTATGAATTAACATGCTTGTTTTTTGTTTTTACGCATGCCCACTCAAAGCTTTTGTAAGAGGGTGGGAGAGCGGATCCCTGTGGACGGGTCATTGATGACAGGTCCTTGTGGACGAGTCCTTGTTGACAGGTCCTTGTGGACGAGTCCTAGTTGACGAGTCATTGTTGACGGGTCCTTGTGGACAGGTCCATGTGGACGGGTCCTTGTTGACAGGTCCTTGTGGACGAGTCCTTGTTGATGAGTCCCTATGGACTGATCCCTTTGGACCGGCCCCTTTGGACTGGCCCATGAATTTATCCAAATTATGTCAAAGGGCTTAAATAACGGACTAATAAGGCTAGGAACTTGTATGAGGTATTGTAGGACTTGAGATGAAGCCCCCTTTCATAATGTATTTTTGAAATTTTGACAAAGGGCCTAACCACACTTTTGTTAATATCTCGCGAACCTATCATGCTAGTGACTTGTATGAGGGGTCCTAGCAATTGGGGCGATGTTCCCCTTTGGGGGTGAAACGATCCCCCCACTCCCAAATTGAAAAATCGATATCTTGGAAACTAAAAACCCTAAAATTATGTGTGAGAGCTTTAAAAATAGGTCATAAGATACGATTTTACCACGATAGGTCATTTCACCCCTAAAATAGTAAATAGTAATGTTACAGGGAAAAAAGCGGTTAAACACTTAAAAATGACAAATGAAACTAAGATCTTTTTTTTATGAAAATATAGTAAGAGGGTTAAAACTACCCCCAAAATTTAAAAATCGTTATCTTGGAAATTAAGAGCCTTAAAATGAAGTGTGATAGCTTTAACAAGTAGTTCCGTGAAGAACTATACAGCCTATTTTCATATATCCTACTTATGTTAACTGCCACAATCAACATACAAAATTTCAGTTTAATTGCTGTAACAGATTCGTAGATATTGAGAACCGTCTAAATATTTCAGATGGTCGCCAGGTTGGATTTTTATTTTTGTACTATTACATTAAGATTATTGTGTACGTGTGGTATTCAAACTTCAATCGCATGATTAGACAACAAGAAGTAAAAACGAGATTTTAAAATTACGCACAGCAGCCATCTTGTGATAATGCAAACCATTGAAATAAATTAAATGCCAGTGGATCAACATTTGTATAAGCATTTAACGTGCAACGTTTCACGGCACTCGGATAGTTAATTCGCGAGAAACTTCCATTTAAATATTTATACTTCGCGTCGCCGCCATGTTGGATTTGTGCTCACCAGGTTCCTGAAAGTCCTATAGGTGAACATATGTTCATAGTCTCTATGAACTTTAAAAATTTCAGTTTGGTTGCTGTAAAAGATTCATAGATATTGAGAACCGTCTAAATATTTCGGGAGCTCACCATTTAGGAGTGTTATGTGTATAGGCCATAGAGTTATGTACCATTCAAGGACAATTATTGCCTAGGTTCATTATTCAAACCTTCACTTCGATCGCATGATTACGACACAAGAAATTAAAACTTAATTTTAAAATTTCGCACAGCCGCCATCTTGAGGTTATGTAAGCAATTGAATTAAATTAGATGGCAGTGCATTACAATCTGCAAAATCAATTACTGTACCACATTTCACTGCGCTCAGACAGTTAAATCACGAGAAAAGTCTATTAAAATATTTTAAATTCGCTTGGTCGCCATGTTCGTTTTGTACTTTACAGGTTTATGAAATATACAAAGGTATACCTGTATCAGTACCCTTTATCACCATAGAAAATTGCAGGGTGATATCTGTAATAGTTTCGGAGATATAGAATGTCAGTGAAATATTTCGCACAGCCGCCATTTTGAGGTTATGTAAACAATTGAACTAAATTAGACTCCACTGCATTACAATGTGTATAAACATTTGCTGTACCAAGTTTCATTACATTTAGATAGTTAAATCGCGAGAAAAGTCTATTTAAATATCTCAACTTCGCTTGGCCGCCATGTTGGTTTTGTAGTCACCAGGTTTTTGAAAGTCTCATAGGCGAACTTCTAGTAGTGCCCTTTATCACCGTACACAATTTCAGGGTGATATCGGTAATAGCTTCGGAGATATTGAATGCTAGTGAAATATTTCGCACAGCCGCCATGTTGGATTGGAGAGACGTAACAAAATTTGAAGGGCACGGTCGGGGTCGCCGGGAATAGTGCTATGAACTTCCCGAGTTTCATTGAAATCGCTCCAGGCGTTTCGATTTTATTAGGGGGGGACACACACACGAATCACACACACACACACGCACACACACATGGACAAAAGGTGATCTCATAAGCCTATTTTTTCAAAATTGAAAATAGGCTAAAAAAAACAAGGAGATTTTAAAAATTTTCACAGATGCCATCTTGAGGTTATGGAAACAATTGAAATAAATTCGATGCCAGTGGATTAACATTCGTATAAGGATTTACTGTACCAAGTTTCACTGCACTCGGATGGTTAAATTGCGAGAAACGTCCATGTGAATATTTATAATTCGCGTCACCGCCATGTTGGATTTGTGATCACCAGGTTATTTAAAGTCCTATAGGTGAACTTAAGTTCATAGCCCCTATGAACATTAAAAATGCAGTTTGATTGCTAAAATAGATTCGTAGATATTCAGTATCGTTTAAATATTTCGGATGGTCGCCATGTTGGATTGTTAAATGTATAGGCATAGAGTCATGTACCATTAAAGGAAAATTATTGCGTAGGTTCATTATTCAAACTTTCACTTCGATCGCATGACTACATCACAAGAAATAAAAACTTAATTTGAAAATTCGCACTGCCGCCATCTTGAGGTTATGTAAGCAATTGAACTAAATTAGATACCAGTGGATTGCAATGTGTATAAATATTTCCTGTACCGGGTTTCAGTGCGCTTGGAACATTAAATAGCGAGAAAGGTCTATTTAAAATTTTCAAATTCGCTTGGCCGCCATGTTCGTTTTGTAGTTAACCGGTTTTTGAAAGTCTTATAGATGGACTTCCAGTAGTGCCCTTTATCTCCGTACAAAATTTTAGGGAGATACCGCTAATAGTTTCAGACATATAGAATGCCGGTGAAATATTTCGCACATCCGCCATCTTGTGATTATGTAAACAATTGAACGAAGTTAGATGTCGGTGCATTACAATGTATATAAACATATACTGTACCAAGTTTCATTGCGTTTGGTTGGTCAAATCACGAGAAACGTCTATTTAAAAGTCGCAAAAACGCTTGGCCTCCATGTTGGTTTTGTAGTTACCAGGTTTTCAAAAGTCACATAAGTGAACTTATAGTAGTTCCCTCTATCACCATAGAAAATGCCAGGGTAATATCGGTAATAGTTTCGGAGATATTGAATGCTGGTGAAATATTTCGCACAGCCGCCATGTTGGATTGGTGAGTCGTAACAAAATTTGAAGGGCACGGTCGAGGTCGCCGGGAATAGTGCTATGAACTTTCCGAGTTTCATTGAAATCGCTCCTGCCGTTTAGATTTTATTAGGGGGGGACACACACACGAATCACACACACGCACACACACACGGACAAAAGGTGATCTCATAAGCCTATTTTTTCAAAATTGAAAATAGGCTAAAAATAGGTCATGACATACGCTTATACCACGATAGGTTATTTCACCCCTAAAACAGTGAATAGTGATTTTACAAGGAAAAGGGTGTTAAACGCCTAAAAATGATAAATGAACCTAAGATCTTTTGTTTTTTATGAAAAATAGTAAGGGGGTGAAAACTACCCCAAAATTGAAAAATCGATATCTTGGAAACTAAGAAACCTAAAATTAGGTGTGATAGCTCAAAAAATTCGACATTTAATACTCCTTTACCACGATTGGTCATTTTACCCCTAAAACAATGCATGTAGATTTTACAGGAAAAAAGGGGAACCAATAATCAGATTTGGACACATGAGGTGTTATAAGACTCAGGGTGACAATCTCTTCTTGAATTTATTATTTATTTTTTGAAATTTTGGCAAAGGGCCTAACCACACATTTTGAAAATTTAGATTTTTAAATTTTTGAATTAATTTTAATATTATTATTTTTTTTAGTAGAGAGAGACAGAATCGGTTGTGTTTAAACGAGCATGTCGCCGATCACTGAGGCCATGTTCAATGGATGAATCGATAGTTTGTGAAGCATTGACTGAAGAGGGTCATGCGACGACTTGTTTTAAGAATATTTTTATGATTTTTCCTATGATGCATGCATTTATTTAAATAGCCCAAAACGGCAAGGTTACTGATTTGAGTTTTATAAACTAATAATGGGATTTGGATTCATAAGGTGTCCTATAACTTGACATGACGCTTTCTTTATATGGCTTATGAATTTTCCCAAAAAGATTGAAAACAACAAGGTCATGGACTTTTGTTTCTCTTAATATATTGTGAACCCTTATTGATCTACGATAAATAAGCATTCATAATTTATTATTTTTATTACTGCAGCCCAGACAGTGCTTGAGGAAGTTGACGAGAATAAAGGCAGGGTAGCGTGTCGCAATGATTGCCACATAAGGAGAGCTTGTAGCTATTCTTGAAGAACGGCCTGGTAAGCTTGAGTTCAAGGCCAAATTGTGTAACAACTTGCACCAGAATTGGAAACATAAAGGAATGGTCACGAGTTACTTACAACCAACCTACGATTGAATCAACCAATCGGGAGAGACCACGCCAATATCACGCGAAGGCATCAGTGGTAAAAAAAAAAGCGCGCGGAATTGATTATCTAAAGAACCGCCGAACGGAATTATCTCCGCACGAGTGCGATGAGACGTTTGATTTATTTGATGAAGATTGACACTAGTCCCATCCATGTGAGATGAAAACTCTGGAAATTTTTTCTAAATCCACCCCACTCTTCCGCACCCTGTCAGTTTCTCATAAATTGTTCGACGAGATGCTGTTCGATGTATTTCTGTTCGTGGGCTCTGTGAGCTAACTTCACGCCGTTTGCATAACGATTTTAACGCTCTGATATATTCGAAGTTATTTTATTTGTGAGCTCTGATGAGCTAAACTCACGCTAGTTTGCGCAGCAAATTTTAACGCTCTTAATTGTTTGAAGTCAATTACTTTGTGAGCTTTGTGAGCTAAATTCACGCCAGTGTGCGTGATGATTTGAAACTGGTAACATTATCTTAAAGACAACTACTTCAGCTCTTAGGGGCAAGACTTGTAACATTCTAATTAGCGCTCACCCGAGCGAAGGTCATGCAGAGCAGTGTAGAGATTACCGAGCGTGATAGCGACTGTGAGTCAGGCAGTCTTTGTAACTTGTTTGTCGAGCCAGTGGCGTTGGGCTCGAAGTGTGTATTTCATGTATATTTTAAGTGTATTTTTCATGTGTGTATTGCGCGTGTGTGAGCGATATTTTAGGGAAAGTCTTCGTAATTAATAGCATAGGACTATTGTGGGCGAATTTAGTAACCCACAAGCGATTATAGCCAGGTCGAAATATAATCATTGAACTTTTCTCCCAAGGAGACTACATCAAGATGTCCAACGTGTGGTCAGGAGTTGGGATGACGTCCGGCGCTTCAACGAAGACGACTATGGAGTGCTAACTTTTCCATAGGGGAAATGGGCTGAGATGGATGTCATAATGTTCTGCAAGCTGAGACGGTGACGTACAACAATTGATTATTCAATTAAGTAGTTAGATTGGCGTGGGAACTTTTGTAAATAGTTAATTTTAGTATTTTCTTGTTTTAGAATGTTTTTTTTTGTACCGGCACTAATTGTTTTAAATGTACGTTGGCGCGTGGCCAAAGTGTTTGTTGTATATTTGTTTTTCTTGGAGTCATATTTAGTGTGCACGGCGCGTGTACGTGATGTTTATCCATGCAAATGCGAAGCCCGTTACATTCGATAAGTGGTGTTTTATTAAAGTTCATATTTGTGATAGGAAAAGGGAGGTAATTACTGTAAGACGTTTGCTGAACAGGTTATTATTCATATTAGGGTTGCCAAGTGCAACGATTTAAGATGTAAATTTAGAACACCTTCGTTCTAAATTTGATAGATTTTTTTGGTCCATTTCAGGTTAATTAGTCACGGCGCAGAACGGTGGCGCCAGCAAGTGGAAAATATTTATGTATTTTTAATTCAGGGTCTGTCAAACCCATACGTGTGATTCTGTCTGTGTTACTGTGTCAGGTGTGTGTGTTGATTCTACGTGAAGAGGGGTAGAGGTCCTACCGCCCTCATATTTTGTTGTTGTTGTATTTTGATGGAAAGGCAGGGTGCTCTAGGGAGACCGCTGTACCTTGTCCATTATGCTGAGTCTTGGATTTCCTAGTGGAAATGCCGGGATATTTTGTTCTGGCACACACACACACGTATTATTGTGCTTTGGGGCACGCTTCTTCGATACACACGTGGGGTGACAGATATGCAGATTTCCACAAATCGCCCGTCTCGCCTGGTGACTTATTTTTGATAGGCAGTCCTGTTATTCCGACTGGCCCCTTTAAGCTTTCAAGTAGCAAACCTGTTCATTGCGATGGTCATTTTGGAACCATAATTAATTGGGGAGTTCGCCATGTGTGTGACGGATTTTTGCATGTTGTATGGATAGATATTTGTGTTAATAATGTAAATGTAGGCTTTGAGCCTAGTGATGTGTTTATGACTCAATTCATGTATTTTAGTATGTCACACCCGCGTGGTGTAGTAGTAGTGTACTTGTAAATTTGACGGCGGTCATATGTGTATTTCTTTTATTGGTCACGTGTTAACTTACTTGTGTTGATTTGTGTGAGAAGTCCTAAGTTTTTAGGCAGTAATATTTTTGCTACGGCAGTTTGATTCCAATTTCACTCAGAAATTATTGTGTTGTATATTTTAAGTATAGGAAGTGTCGGTTTAGTTTAAGTGTGGTATAGTTGTTCCCCGCGTCCGTCTAGCTCTAAGCAATGTGGATTCGTTGTCTGAATGTTTATTCTGGATGATGACGAATCATGCATTCGATTGTACACATCGTGAAGCATGCAGAACGACACGCGCGCATACATTGTCACTATTGTTGATTTTCTTAAGGACACTTTGTCCGTGTAATTAATCTCTCCAGAGATTTTTGCCTAGTTTTGGCGTATTTTAATTATTCAGTGGGAGTAATTTGGGAGTTTGTTTTGTTAATTCTTTTGTATAGTTAGGTGATTTGTTATTAAATTCATTGTTTTTTTTACCCTGGCTTCACTTTTTCCTGCATGTTTTTTTGTTATATGTTACCCTGCATGTTAATGAAGCGCTTTAACAACAACTTACGATATGGACTGTTACACCCCCCCCCCCCCCCCCCCCCCGAAATAGAGTCTCATAAGCATCTTTGCAAGGGTTCAATTGCAAACCCATAATGTTAGATGTTTATGGTGAGTGATGAAACATAGCTATGTAGAGAAAGAATTATTGTAGGCTTCACGTATGGTGACTGACAAGGCTTTGACCATTGAGACTAGTTTTTAAACCTGACCGCAGTACATAGGGAGTATAGGTTTCAGGCATGACATGACAAACGGTGTGTACAAAATCCAATTTATGGATTCAAGAATTAAGAGTAGACTATCTTTAATTGATTAGTTAAAGAGGGTAGCTAAGAAAACAAGATGGTGATTACACTGAACCAAACCGAACCAATACAATCCTTTTTGAATGTATAATGTTACTTGCTAACCATTTTGTGCTGCAGTGGCAAGCACTTTTGGCTCTTGCACTAGAGGCCTTAACTCGATTTAACTTTAAGGCTTGGAACGAACCAAACTAAGAAAGATGGTTATCGTGGTGCAGTGATTAAGCTGTTATCCTTTGACTAAGGTAGACCAGGGTTTGATTTTAGATTAATACGCATGTCAAAAACATATAAAAAAGCAGGGATAATATTTTAAGACTGATTACACTTGTATATTTTTTCAAATTATTACTTGGATTACAAATACAAAGGAGGACTGGGTTCAATATACAGTTAGTGCAAGTAAGATTTTGTATTTGTTTTTTATTTTAGACTTTAGATTTTAGAATTTACATTTTACATTTTAGATTGTACGAAAAGATCAAACCATAATGTCATGACTTTAAATTTTCGGTAACTAATTATTAAAGAAAAACATATAAGGATTTGTATTACTTGGAATTATGTTTTCTATACTATATTTTATTTTGGTTTTAGATTTTAGAAATTTGATATTGGATTTTAGATTTTAGGTAAAGACCAAACTAATATTGACTATTCATTAGACACTGGTATGTAGATAGAAAGATGATTAGACTATATGTTAAGATGAATTTTTAGGTGTTGACTGGCCTTGCAATAAGAATTGACTAACCAGACATGAGTTAACTACCAACGAAACTCTTTGGCGACTATGCTTGTTATTGACCAGTGAGTAGGGTTTTAGAAAAACTGTTTGCTATTTTGGGTTATATACAACAAATGCATAGACCTACTGAGCGACTATGTTTGCTAAACAAGACATTATACCAGAGATGATTAGGAGTCTTATGTAGCTCAGGCAAGGAAAGCATTTCTACAGAATTTGTTGACATTGAATATAGATTTAGGTAGTAGGATGTCATTTTTAAAGACCTTCGTCTGGAGTGTGACGCTCTATGAAAGGGAAACTTGGACTATTGGTGTAGCAGAAAAGTGGAGAGTTGAAGTGTTTGAAATGTGATATTACAGGAGAATGATGAAGAATAGATGGGTAAATAGGGTTACAAACAAAGAGGTATTAAGACAAGTGGGAGAGGAGAGATGTTTTTAGCGACAGCTAATGAAAAAAATCGATAGGTTGGTAGGACACATACACCCAGGAATAGCAAGCTTAGTTATGGAAGAACGGGTTGAGGACAAGAACTGTAGGGGTAGACCAAGGATAGAATATGTTAAACAGATAGCCTTGGAAGTAGAGTGTGGTAGCTATATAGAGATGAAACGATCAGCTCAGGACAGGGAGTCATGGAGATCTGTATTAAACCAGTCAAAAGGATGAAGACTCAAACAACATGTAGAGCTTACCAAAATAATGTTGTGTAATGGTAAATACTAGTCAACAAACATTAATGCATTACTAAAACCCATGACACGATACCTGAGAGCTTTTCTAAAATTATTTTAAGATGCCTTTAACCCTATATTAAACACCTAGTTCTCAAGACTCATAACTACAATGTAATGGAAAAAAACAACAACAACAAAAAAATCATTTAAAAACGAGCAAGTGGTTGAGTCAATGTACACTGGAAAATTTTGTAAACACTCAAGTGCACAAAACAAATTACATTATTAACTGTCAGGTTGATCGAGTGGTTAAGGCGTTTGACTTATGTTCACATTTTCAATACAAGAAAGCAAGGATTTGAACCCCTTACCTGACATAACTATTCCTTTAACATAGCTTAGCGATACTGTAATATTATGATACTCGATACACAAACCATAGATAGAGTGTATTGTTTAAGTCCACTCTCTCTTTCTAAACATAGCTAGAGACTGTCAATGGTTAACAATTGCATTAATAGTGGGAGGATGTAGTGATAGTACTTAAGAAAAAGCAGACAATAACCATAACATATTTTTATTAAATTCATTTCATAATAGATACACACTGAATACAACTCTCTGTATTTACCATTGTTTGATATAGATTTTTTAAACACAACGCTTGTTGTAGATCCTTTTATAACTTTCTCCAGGTACTCTTGTTCTTAAAAACTGGGGAAGTCGCAGTGGTTTTATAGACATAAAAACCTCATCCTTTTCTTTTTCATCATCATCATCATCATCTTCATTATGAAAATTATCATCAAAATTATGATAGTCATTGTCACCATCATAATCATCATCATCATCATCCTCAACATCACTAGAACAATCCAATTCTTCTTGTTCCTTTTCCACAGGGACCTCTTTAAAGTCTGCGTTGCTTTTGATAGTGTTAAGGGTTTCTTAGACGTTGACAACTGTCCTAACATGACTTTTTGAGGACATGATAAGTGATTTTGAACAAACACTGCACTATCTTGAGCAGCATTTTTTTTTCTTGGACTTGCTTTTTTTAAACCTTGGTTAGAGTATTTTGTCCATTTAAATGTGTATTAATTTGAGATTCACAATGATGCTCGTTTGAAATAAGTACGTTGGAGTCTTTTGTTTTAATCATTCCTCGACACTTTTTAGATCGTTGTTTTGAACATCGCCAAATAACAGTTCCATTTTTATTGGTTGTTTTTACAATATATGTATATCCTTTATAGTAGGCACATGGCTTACCATGGCTGGTTGTTGAGACTTCCATATTAACTAATACACATTAATTTAATTTTAGTAAAGTCACTTTAGAAATAATAACAGTAAAATAAATGAAGTGGATTGATATATTTTAAAGGTGGAATTTTCAAAGTACTGTCAAATTTTAGACTACAAGTGATTTACACACACATTGCTCAATATCAAGATTTATAGTCAACCCCAGGCACTATCCAGCCCATGACGGGCTAAGGCCGACCAAGCGACCGCTGCCCAGCCATTTGGCCTGCAGATATTGGGGTGACGCGTGATCAGCGCGTCGGGTCCCCTCGGCCGTTAATCTTGGTATTCGTGATCGGGGCGCTGTCTCACTGTCAGACAGCTACTCAATTGTCCTCACGAGGCTGAGTGCACCCCGTTCCAACCCTCAAGTCAGTTTTAAAATCCCTGACGGAGCCGGGGATCGAACCCGGGGCCTCCGGGTGAGAGGCAGGCGCGCTACCCCAACACCACGGGGCCGGCTATGTCAAGATTTATACTGAACACAATTTATTGTGATTATGATTTTTATTGACTGTAATTGATAGTAGCCATGGTTAGTAGAGGCAATGTATACTGGGTGCGTTTTATAGCACGCTCAATTTATAGTAGGTACGATTAGTAGACGCGTTTGATACTGGGCGCGTTTTATACTGATTATGATTTATACTGAGCGCGATTTTTACTAGAAGCGATTTTTACCAGCTGTAATTGATAGCAGTTCATACTCAACGCAATTGATTTTAGGCGTAATTGATAGTAGGTTCAATTGGTAGTTGGCGCAATTGATAGTAGGCACAATTACTAGTAGGCGCGATTGGTAGTAGGCGCGATTGGTATTAGGGGCAAATGACAGTAGGCGCGATTGGTAGTGGGCGTAATTGTTAGTAGGCGCTATTGATAGTAGGTGCAATTGACAGTAGGCGCAATTAGTAGTAGGTGCAATTGATAGTAGGTGCAATTAATAGGCGTAATTGATAGTAGGCGCGATTGATAGAAGGCGCAATTGATAGCAGGCGCTATTATTAGACGTGATTGTTAGTAGGCGCGATTGGTAGTGGACGTAACTGATAGTAGGCGCTATTGATAGTAGGTTCAATTGACAGTAGGCGCGATTGATAGTACGCGCGATTAGTAGTAGGCGCGATTGGTAGTAGGTGCAATTACTAGTAGGCGCGATTGGTAGTAGACGCAATTGATAGTAGGCGCAATTCACAGTAGGCGCGAAATTGATAGTAGGCGCTATTGATAGTAGGTGCGGTTGTTAGTAGGCGCGATTGGTAGTAGGCGCGATTGGCAGCAGGCGCTATCAGAAGACACGATTGATAGTAGGCGCGATTGGTAGTGGACGTAATTGATAGTAGGCGCTACTGATAGTAGGTGCGATTGATAGTAGGCGCGATTGATAGTAGGCGCAATAAATAATAGGCGCGATTAGTAAGCGCGATTGATAGTAGGCGCGATTGAATGTAGGCGTAATTGATAGTAGACGCGATTGATAGTAGGCGGTATTGGTAGACCTTGAGGTGATAACCCCTTTTGATTGATCCCTGTTGATTTGTCCCTTTGGACTGGTCCCTGTTGACTAGCCACTGTTGACCAGCCCCTTTGGACGGGTCCCTTATGAAGGGAGTCATTTTTGACGGGTCCCTGTGAACGGGCCCATGCATTTATCCAAATTATATCAAAGTCACTTAACCTAACCTTGTCACATGACCTGTTCTACAAGTTTAGACTTGCTTTGAGACTGGCTATGACATCACAGATGAATGGCGGTGGGAGGCTGGACATTACTTTTTATTACACAAAAACATTTTCCTTAAAGTGAGAGGAAAAGTGGGTGCAAGAGTGGGTGCAAGAGTGGTTGCAAGAATGGGTGCAAATGTGGGTGCAAAAGTCAGTGTAAAAGTGGGTTCAAAAGTGGGTGCAAAAGTGGGTGCAAACGTGGGTGCAAAGGTAGGTGCAAAAGTGGGTGCAAAAGTGAGTGCAAAAGTGGGTGCAAAGGTGAGTGCAAAGGTGGGTGCAAAATGGGTGCAAAAGTCAGTGTAAAAGGGAGTGCAAAAGTGGGTGTAAAAGTGGGTGCAAAAGTGGGTGCAAAAGTGGGTGCAAAAGTGAATGTAAAAGCGGGTGCAAAAGTGGGTGCAGTTTATAGTAGGCACGATTTTTACTAGAATGAGATTTGAGTAAATGTAATTTCTAAACCCAAGTAGTGAGTAGTCAGTTGGTTTTGATCTATGCAAGCGTAAACGTGTCTCATACACTGATGATGGATACTCAAGGCTTTAAGGTCAACGAAAACAAGTGAAGTATATATTTTAAGAGGTGGCTATTATTGATTGCACAACACTGAATCTATTTTTGAAATTTTGACAAAGGGCCTATGTGCACTTTTGTTAATATCTCGCGAACCAATAAGACTAGGGCATTGTATGAGGTATTGTTGGACTTTTCGCTGAAGACTGCTGGTAAACACCTATGTTCCCACGACCTTTTTAAAGATGGCGGCTGACCCACGAGGGGTGATTAAAAAGTATTCTAAGTGGCGCTTGTCGATAGGCAAACCAATAATCAAAGAGGGGTATGACAGACCTTGAGGCGATAACCCCTTTTGATTGATCCCTGTTGATTTGCCCCTTTGGACTGGTCCCTGTTGACTAGCCCTTTTGGACGGGTCCTTTTTGAAGGGAGTCATTTTTGACGGGCCCCTGCTGACGGGTCACTGTTGATGGATCCCCGGGGACGGGTCCCTGTTGACAGGTCCTTTTGACTAATCCCTTTGGACCGGTCCCTTTGACATAATTTGGATAAATGCATGGCCAACCCATAGGGATCAGTCCAAAGGGACCGGTCCAAAGGGATAAGTCAAAAGGACCTGTCAACAGGGACCCATCCACAGGGATCCATCCACAGTGACCCGTCAGCAAGGGCCCGTCAAAAATGACTCCCTTCAAAAAGGACCCGTCCAAAGGGGCTAGTCAACAGGGACCAGTCCAAATGGGCAAATCAACAGGTATCAATCAAAAGGGGTTATCGCCTCAAGGTCTGTCATACCCCTCTTTGATTATTGGTTTGCCCATCGACAAGCGCCGCTTGGAATACTTTTTAATCATCCCTCGTGGGTCAGCCGCCATCTTTAAAAAGGCCGTGGGAACATAGGTGTTTACCAGCAGTCTTCAGCGAAAAGTCCAACAATACCTCATACAATGCCCTAGTCTTATTGGTTCGCGAGATATTAACAAAAGTGCACATAGGCCCTTTGTCAAAATTTCAAAATTAGATTCAGTGTTGTGCAATCAATAATAGCCACCTCTTTAAATATATACTGTACTTGTTTTCGTTGACCTTAAAGCCTTGAGTATCCATCATCAGTGTATGAGACATGTTTACGCTTGCATAGATCAAAACCAACTGACAACTCACTACTTGGGTTTAGAAATTACATTTACTCAAATCTCATTCTAGTAAAAATCGTGCCTACTATAAACTGCACCCATTTTTGCACCCGCTTTTACATTCACTATTGCACTCACTTTTGCACCCACTTTTGCACCCACTTTTGCACCCACTTTTACACTCACTTTTGCACTCCCTTATACACTGACTTTTACACTGACTTTTGCACCCATTTTGCACCCACCTTTGCACTCACTTCTGCACCCACTTTTGCACTCACTTTTTCACCCTCTTTTGCATCTACTTTTTCACCCACTTTTGCACTCACCTTTGCACCCACTCTTGCACCCACTTTTACACTGACTTTTGCACCCACTTTTGCACCCATTCTTGCATCCACTTTTGCACCCACTCTTGCACCCACTTTTCCTCTCACTTTAAGGAGAATGTTTTTGTGTAATAAAAAGTAATGTCCAGCCTCCCACCGCCATTCATCAATGACGTCACAGCCAGTCTCAAAGCAAGTCTAAACTTGTAGAACAGGTCATGTGACAAGGTTAGGTTAAGTAGCTTTGACATAATTTGGATAAATGCATGGGCCCGTCCACAGGGACCCGTCAAAAATGACTCCCTTCATAAAGGACCCGTCCAAAGGGGCTGGTCAACAGGGGCTAGTCAACAGGGACAAGACCAAAGGGACAAATCAACAGGGATCAATCAAAAGGGGTTATCACCTCAAGGTCTACCAATCACGCCTACTATCAATCGCGTCTACTATCAATTACGCCTACTATCAATCGCGCCTACTATCAATCGCGCTTACTAATCGCGCCTACTATTTATTGCGCCTAATATCAATCGCGCCTACTACCAATCACGCCTACTATCAATCGCGCCTACTATCAATCACACCTACTATCAATAGCGCCTACTATCAATTACGTCCACTACCAATCGCGCCTACTATCAATCGCGTCTTCTAATAGCGCCTGCTATCAATCGCGACTCCTACCAATCGCGCCTACTATCAATCGCACCTACTATCAATAGCGCCTACTATCAATTACGTCCACTACCAATCGCGCCTACTATCAATCGCGTCTACTAATAGCGTCTCCTATCAATTGCGCCTACTATCAATTGCGCCTATTAATTGCACCTACTATCAATTGCATCTACTACCAATAACGCCTACTACTAATTGCGCCTACTGTCAATTGCACCTACTATCAATAGCGCCTACTAGCATCTATACCCACTAACAATCGCGCCTACTGTGAATTGCGCCTACTATCAATTGCGTATAATACCAATCGTGCCTACAAGTATTTGCGTCTACTACCAATTTCGCCTACTACCAAACGTGCCTACTACTAATCGCGCGTACTATCAATCGCGCCTACTGTCAATTGAACCTACTATCAATAGCGCCTACTATCAATTACGTCCACTACCAATCGCGCCTACTAACAATCACGTCTACTAATAGTGCCTGCTATCAATTGCGCCTTCTATCAATCGCGCCTACTATCAATTACGCCTATTAATTGCACCTACTATCAATTGCACCTACTACCAATCACACCTACTACTAATTGCACCTACTGTCAATTGCACCTACTATCAATAGCGCCTACTAACAATTACGCCCACTACCAATCGCGCCTACTGTCAATTGCGCCTAATACCAATCGCGCCTACTACCAATCGCGCCTACTAGTAATTGTGCCTACTAACAATTGCGCCAACTACCAATTGCACCTACTATCAATTACGCCTACAATCAATTGCGTTGAGTATGAACTGCTATCAATTACAGATGGTAAAAATCGCTTCTAGTAAAAATCGCGCTCAGTATAAATCATAATCAGTATAAAACGCGCCCAGTATCAAACGCGTCAACTAATCGTACCTACTATAAATTGAGCGTGCTATAAAACGCACCCAGTATACATTGCCTCTACTAACCATGGCTACTATCAATTACAGTCAATAAAAATCATAATCACTATAAATTGTGTTCAGTATAAATCTTGACATAGCCGGCCCCGTGGTGTGGGGGTAGCGCGCCTGCCTCTCACCCGGAGGCCCCGGGTTCGATCCCCGGCTCCGTCAGGGATTTTAAAACTGACGTGAGGGTTGGAACGGGGTGCACTCAGCCTCGTGAGGACAATTGAGTAGCTGTCTGACAGTGAGACAGCGCCCCGATCACGAATACCAAGATTAACGGCCGAGGGGACCCGACGCGCTGATCACACGTCACCCCAATATCTGCAGGCCAAATGGCTGGGCAGCGGTCGCTTGGTCGGCCTTAGCCCGTCATGGGCTGGATAGTGCCAGGGGTTGACTATAAATCTTGACATTGAGCAATGTGTGTGTAAATCACTTGTAGTCTAAAATTTGTTCATGTGATTATTATTCTTGACAGTACTTTGAAAATTCCACCTTTAAAATATATCAATCCACTTCATTTATTTTACTGTTATTATTACTAAAGTGACTTTACTAAAATTAAATTAATGTGTATTAGTTAATGGAAGTCTCAACAACCAGCCATGGTAAGCCATGTGCCTACTATAAAGGATATACATATATTGTAAAAACAACCAATAAAAATGGAACTGTTATTTGGCGATGTTCAAAACAACGATCTAAAAAGTGTCGAGGAATGATTAAAACAAAAGACTCCAACGTACTTATTTCAAACGAGCATCATTGTGAATCTCAAATTAATACACATTTAAATGGACAAAATACTCTAACCAAGGTTTAAAAAAAGCAAGTCCAAGAAAAAAAAATGCTGCTCAAGATAGTGCAGTGTTTGTTCAAAATCACTTATCATGTCCTCAAAAAGTCATGTTAGGACAGTTGTCAACGTCTAAGAAACCCTTAACACTATCAAAAGCAACGCAGACTTTAAAAGAGGACCCTGTGGAAAAGGAACAAGAAGAATTGGATTGTTCTAGTGATGTTGAGGATGATGATGATGATGATAATGATGGTGACAATGACTATCATAATTTTGATGATAATATTCATAATGAAGATGATGATGATGATGATGATGATGAAAAAGAAAAGGATGAGGGTTTTATGTCTATAAAACCACTGCGACTTCCCCAGTTTTTAAGAACAAGAGTACCTGGAGAAAGTTATAAAAGGATCTACAACAAGCGTTGTGTTTAAAAAATCTATATCAAACAATGGTAAATACAGAGAGTTGTATTCAGTGTGTATCTATTATGAAATGAATATAATAAAATTATGTTATGGTTATTGTCTGCTTTTTCTTAATTATTATCACTGCATCCTCCCACCATTAATGCAATTGTTAACCATTGACAGTCTCTAGCTATGTTTTGAAAGAGAGAGTGGACTTAAACAATACACTCTATCTATGGTTTGTGTATCGAGTATCATAATAATACAGTATCGCTAAGCTATGTTAAAGCAATAGTTATGTCAGGTATGGGGTTCAAATCCTTGCTTTCTTGTATTGAAAATGTGAACATAAGTCAAACGCCTTAACCACTCGTTCAACCTGTTAGTTAATAATGTAATTTGTTTTGTGCACTTGAGTGTTTACAAAATTTTCCAGTGTACATTGACTCAACCACTTGCTCGTTTTTAAATGCTTTTGTTGTTGTTGTTTTTTCATTACATTGTAGTTATGAGTCTTGAGAACTAGGTGTTTAATATAGGGTTAAAGGCATCTTAAAATAATTTTAGAAAAGCTCTCAGGTATCGTGTCATGGGTTTTAGTAATGCATTAATGTTTGTTGACTAGTATTTACCATTACACAACATTATTTTGGTAAGCTCTACATGTTGTTTGAGTCTTCATCCTTTTGACTGGTTTAATACAGCTCTCCACGACTCCCTGTCCTGAGCTGATCGTTTCATCTCTATATAGCTACCACACTCTACATCCAAGGCTATCTGTTTAACATATTCTATCCTTGGTCTACCCCTACAGTTCTTGTCCTCAACCCGTTCTTCCATAACTAAGCTTGCCATTCCTGGGTGTATGTGTCCTACCAACCTATCGATTAACTTCATTAGCTGTCGCTAAAAACATCTCTCCTCTCCTACTTGTCTTAATACCTCTTTGTTTGTAACCCTATTTAACCATCTAATCTTCATCATTCTCCTGTAATATCACATTTCAAACACTTCAACTCTCCACTTTTCTGCTACACCAATAGTCCAAGTTGCCCTTTCATAGAGCGTCACACTCCAGACAAAGGTCTTTAAAAATGACATCCTAACACCTAAATCTATATTCAATGTCAACAAATTCTGTAGAAATGCTTTCCTTGCCTGAGCTACATAAGAATCCTAATCATCTCTGTTATAATGTCTTGTTTAGCAAACATAGTCGCTCAGTAGGTCTATGCATTTGTTGTATATAACCCAAAAGAGCAAACAGTTTTTCTAAAACCCTACTCACTGGTCAATAACAAGCATAGTCGTCAAAGTGTTTCGTTGGTAGTTAACTCATGTCTGGTTAGTCAATACTTATTGCAAGGCCGGTCAACACCTAAAAATTCATCTTAACATATAGTCTAATCATCTTTCTATCTACATACCAGTGTCTAATGAATAGTCAATATTAGTTTGGTCTTTACCTAAAATCTAAAATCCAATATCAAATTTCTAAAATCTAAAACCAAAATAAAATATAGTATAGAAAACATAATTCAAAGCAAGCAAGCAAGCTTGTAGTTTAACGTGACCGTTAATCGCGAGATCATGAGCCACGGGACCTCCTATTTACGTAGAATCCGAACCTCAGGACATGGCATTTCACTTCGAAAATCTCACATGCATTGACCGGGAATCGAACCCGGACCGCCTTGGTGAGAGGCATACAGCTAGACCGCTGAGCCACCACGCCCCTAAAACAAAATTCCAAGTAATACAAATCCTTATATGTTTTTCTTTAATAATTAGTTACCGAAAATTTAAAGTCATGACATTATGGTTTGATCTTTTCGTACAATCTAAAATGTAAAATGTAAATTCTAAAATCTAAAGTCTAAAATAAAAAACAAATACAAAATCTTACTTGCACTAACTGTATATTGAACCCAGTCCTCCTTTGTATTTGTAATCCAAGTAATAATTTGAAAAAATATACAAGTGTAATCAGTCTTAAAATATTATCCCTGCTTTTTTATATGTTTTTGACATGCGTATTAATCTAAAATCAAACCCTGGTCTACCTTAGTCAAAGGATAACAGCTTAATCACTGCACCACTATAACCATCTTTCTTAGTTTGGTTCGTTCTAAGCCTTAAAGTTAAATCGAGTTAAGGCCTCTAGTGCAAGAGCCAAAAGTGCTTGCCACTGCAGCACAAAATGGTTAGCAAGTAACATTATACATTCAAAAAGGATTATATTGGTTCGGTTTGGTTCAGTGTAATCACCATCTTGTTTTCTTAGCTACCCTCTTTAACTAATCAATTAAAGATAGTCTACTCTTAATTCTTGAATCCATAAATTGGATTTTGTACACACCGTTTGTCATGTCATGCCTGAAACCTATACTCCCTATGTACTGCGGTCAGGTTTAAAAACAAGTCTCAATGGTCAAAGACTTGTCAGTCACCATACGTGAAGCCTACAATAATTCTTTCTCTACATAGATATGTTTCATCACTAACCATAAACATCTAACATTATGGGTTTGCAATATATTAAGAGAAACAAAAGTCCATGACCTTGTTGTTTTCAATCTTTTTGGGAAAATTCATAAGCCATATAAAGAAAGCGTCATGTCAAGTTATAGGACACGTTATGAGTCCAAATCCCATTATCTTCTATATATATATAAATCAATGTAACGTGATAGTTTGTCTGTGGGTATGTCTGTATGTCTCCTATGCGTTCATATACCATTCGTCCGATTGCGATGAAACATGGGTGAGATGTTGAGTACACTCCAAGGAAGGTTTCTTACTTAGTAAATCCATTTTACAATAGGTAGCGCACGCGTAGATTCAACAAATGAGCGACGATGCGCGAAGCATTTCAACAAAGTCCCGTATGTGTTCATATACCATTCGTCCGATAGCGATGAAACTTGGGTGAGATGTTGTGTACACTTACGTGAAGGTTTCAAAATGAGTGAATACATTTCACAGTAAATAGCGCACAAGTAGATTCAACAAATGAGCGACGACACGCAATGCGTTTCAACAAAGTCCCGTATGCATTCATATACCATTCGTCCGATGGCTATGAAACTTGCGTAAAATGTTGTGTACACTGCAGGGAAATTTTCTGGCTTACTACATCCACTTTACAATAGGCAGCGCACGAGTAGATTCAACAAATGAGCTACGACGCGCGAAGCATTTCAACAAAGTCACGTTTGCGTTCATATACCATTCGTCCGATAGCGATGAAACTAGGCTGAGATTTTGTGTGCACTCCAGGGAAGGTTTCTAGCTTAATAAATCCCTTTAAAATTAGGTAGAGCACGAGTAGAATCAACAAATGAGCAACGGCGCGCGAAGCGTTTCAACAAAGTCCCATATAATTTCATATACCATTCATCCGATAGCTATGAAACTTGGGTGAGATGTTGTGTACACTCCAGGGAAGGTTTCTGGCTTAGTACATACATTTTACAATAGGTATCGCACCAGTAGATTCAACAAATGACCGATGACACGCGAAGCGTTTCAACAAAGTCCCGTATAAAGTCATATACCAGTCGTCTGATAGTGATAAATGTTTGGTGAATTGTTGTGTACACTCCAGGAAAGGTTTCTAGCTTAGTAAATCCCTTTAAAAATAGGTAGAGCACGTGTAGAATCAACAAATGAGCAACGGCGCGCGAAGCGTTTCAACAAAGTGCCATATAATTTCATATACCATTCATCCGATAGCGATGAAACTTGGGTGAGATGTTGTGTACACTCCAGGGAAGGTTTCTGGCTTAGTACATACATTTTACAATAGGTATCGCACCAGTAGATTCAACAAATGAGCGATGACACGCGAAGCGTTTCAACAAAGTCCCGCATAAAGTCATATACCAGTCGTCTGATAGTGATAAATGTTTGGTGAATTGTTGTGTACACTCCAGGAAAGGTTTCTGGCTAAGTAAATCCATTTTACAATACGAAGCGCACGTTTATATTCAACAAATAAGTGACTACGCGCGAAGCGTTTCGACAACGTCCCGTATACGTTCATATACCATTCATCCGATTGCGATGAAACTTGGGTGAGATGTTGTGTACACTCCAGGGAAGGTTTCTGGCTGAGTACATCCATATTACAATATGTAGCGCAAGAGTAGAATCAACAAATGAGCGACGACACGCGAAGCGTTTCAACCAAGTCCCGTATGCATTCATGTACCATTCGTCCGTAGCTATAAAACTTGGGTGAGATGTTGTGTACACGTCATGGAAAATTTCTGGCTTAGTAAATCCACTATACAATATGCAGCGCACAAGTTGATTCAACAAATGAGGGACGACGCGCGAAGCGTTTCAGCAAAGTCCCGTATAAGGTTATATACCATTCTGCCGTTAGCGGTGAAACTTGGGTGAAGGAAGGTTTCTGGCTTAGTAAATACATTTCACAGTAGGTAGCACACGAGTAGATTCGACAAATGAACGACGACATGCGGAGCGTTTCAATACAGTCCCCTATGTCTTCTTATCCCATTAGTCCGATAGCGATGAAATTTGTGTGAGATGTTGTGGACACTTACGTGACGGTTTCTAACTTAGTAAATACATTTTACAGTAGGTAGCGCACGAGTAGATTCAACAAATGAGTGACGGAGCGCGAATCGTTTAAACAAAATCAGGTATGCGTTCATATACTATTCATCCGATTGCGATGAAACATTGATCAGTTATTGTGTACCCACCAGGGAAGGGGACTTAGTAAATCCATTTCACAATAAGTAGCGCAAGAGTAGATGAAACAAATGGGTGACGACGCGCGAAGCGTTTCAACAAAATCCCCTATTGCATTCATATAACATTCTTCGATTGCGATGAAACCTTGATGAGTTATTGTGTACACGCAAGGGAAGGGCTTCGACTTAGTAATACATTTCTCAATAGGTAGCGCACGAGTAGATTCAACAAATGAGTGACAGCGCACGAATCGTTTAAACAAAACCCCGTATACGTGCATATACAATTCATCCGATTGCGACGAATCATTGATGAGTTATTGTGTGCACGCCAGGGAAGGGTTTCGACTTAGTAAATCCATTTCACAACAGGTAGCGTACGAGTAGATTCAACAAATGAATGACAGCGATGAAACTTTTGAAAGTTGTTGTGCACGCTTCCACGAATGGTTCTAAATTAGAAAATCCATTTTACGATAGCTTAGAGGCAGTTAACATGTTGTGTATCCAAAAGCACTTCAAGAAACAAAATTTCAACGCCAACACTTTCTTTGATTGGCATTGCAACGCATGCCGGGTACAGCTTGTCTCTTATATAAAAACAAGTGTCCTGACTGACTGACTGACTGACTGACTCATCATCGCCCAGCCAAAACTATTAAAGTTAGAAACATGAAATTTTGGGAATATGTTCGTTGTAAGTCGAAAACGCCCACTAAGGAAGGGTTTTTGGATATTCAGTTTCTAAAGGGTTGTTAAGGGGGTACACCTGCATTTCATTGAATAACAATATCTCCGGATTGCTTTCATTGGGGGATTTGATACTCGGCATATAAACTCATCATTAAAAATAAGAAGATACGTGTCTGAGGGTTTTTCGATGTGGTGTATATTATGAGGTGAAAGGGGTGAAAAGTGGGGATTGAAGGTTTCCTAACCGAGCGTGTATCTCTTAAACGACATAGGCGAGGAGTTTGGAACTCAGCGGGAAAAAATCAGCATAAAAATAACAAAATAGGTATTTGACGGTTTTTTCATAAATCCAATATAAGGAGCCCATGGGGAGGGGTGAAAATATGGGGGGGGGGAACGTAATATGTCTTGAGTGTAAAATTATACATGGCCTATGTTGTAGACAATAACACATTACATCTTTTTTGTCTCTTGCTATTTCATCATACGACGAACACTTAGGGAGTTATTAATGATTTTGTACTTTTTGGCCGGAATTTTCTAAGTCCCTGGAATGACATAAAAATTGATTCGAATGAAATTTCGAAAAATAGTTTTTTTTAATACTTTTATTATATTTTTCACGTCTTTTGGGGTCCGAAACCAACATGATATTTTGATGTTTTTTTTTCGTCCCATGCATTTTTCGTTTCAGGTGATAGAATTATTTTCCACTAGGACCGATGCTTATCTTTATATATATAATTCTTCGACACGTGTGTATGTGACTGAACTCCTCCTAAACGCCTGGGCCGATTTTGATGAAATTTTGTATGAATGTTAGGGTGGGCCCATGTATGGTTTAGATTCACAATTTGACCAGATAGGTGGAATTTTAGAATTTTAGAGCCACAATTTACACACAAATTTAGAACCACAATATACAGTCATAAACAGTCGTCATGGAAACCGCTAGCCTTAGTGAAAAGTGATCCTTTTGGACTGTGTGTCTCTGCACGTAGAGCCACCTGGTCGCAACATGTGCAACTACCAACATAATATACACTCCGCCCATGGCGGAAAGTTGTGTTTTATACCAAAGGTGGCAGTGATGTCGAATTCTGTTTGTCTCTGCACGTTAGAGCGTTTCAAATTTCCGTATGCGTTCATATACCATTCATCCGATAGCGATGAAAGTTGGGTGAGATGTTGAGTGCACTACAGGGAAGGTGTTTGGCTTAGTAAATCCATTTTACAATAGATAGTGCACGACTAGATTCAACAAATGAGTGACGACGCGCGAAGCGTTTCAAAAAGGTCCCGTATGCGTTCAAATACCATTCGTCCGATAGCGATGAAACTTGGGTGAGATGTTGTGTACACTCCAGGGAAGGCTTCTGGCTTAGTAAATTCATTTTACTATAGGTAGCGCACGAGTAGATTCAACAAATGAGCGACGACGCGCGAAATGTTTCATCAAAATCCCGTATAAGTTTATATACCATTCATCGATTGCGATGAAACTTTGATGAGTTGTTGTGTACACTTACGTGAAGGTTTCTAACTTAGAAAATCCATTTCACAGGAGGTTAAGCACGAGTAGATTAAACAAATGAGCGCTGACGCACGAAGCGTTTCAACAAGGTCCCGTATGCGTTCAAATACCATTCGTCCGACAGCGATGAAACTTGGGTGAGATGTTGTGTACACTCCAGGGAAGGCTTTTGGCTTAGTAAATTAATTTTACAATAGGTAGCGCACGACTAGATTCAACAAATGAGTGACGACGCGCGAAGCGTTTCAACAAAATCCCGTATAAGTTTATATACCATTCATCGATTGCGATGAAACTTTGATGAGTTGTTGTGTACACTTAGGTGAAGGTTTCTAACTTAGTAAATCCATTTCACAGGAGGTTGCGCACGAGTAGATTCAAGAAATGAGCGGTGACGTGCGAAGCGTTTCATCAAGGTCCCGTATGCGTTCAAATACCATTCGTCCGATAGCGATGACACTTGGGTGAGATGTTGTGTACCCTCCAGGGGAGGCTTCTGGATTAGTAAATCATTTTACAATAGGTAGCGCACGAGTAGATTCTACAAATGAGCGACGATGTGCGAACGTTTAAACTAAGTCCCGTATGCGTTCATATACCATTCATCCGATTGCAATGAAACTTGGGTTAGATGTTGTGTACACTTACGTGAAGGTTTCTAACATAGTAAATCCATTTCACAGGAGGTAGCGCACGAGTAGATTCAACAAATGTGCGACGACGCGCGAAGCGTTTCAATAAGGTCCCGTATGCGTTCAAATACCATTCGTCCGATTACGATTAAACTTGGGTGAGATGTTGTGTACACCCTACGGTAGGTTTCTGGCTTAATAAATCCATTTTACAATTGGTAGCGCACGAGTAGATTCAACAAATGAGTGACGGCACGCGAATCATTTCAACAAAGTACCATATGCGTCCATATAACATTTATCCGATTGCGATGAAACTTGGGTGAATTGTTTTGTACACTTCAGTAAAGGTTTCTGGCTCAGGAAATTCATTTTGCAATAGGTAGCGCACGAGTAGATTCAACAAATGTGCGATGGCGCGCGAATCGTTTCAACATAGTCCTGTCATGCGTTCATACACCATTTATCCGATTACGATGAAACTTTGGTGAATTGTTTTATACACTCCAGGAAAGGTTTCTGGATTAGTAAATCCAGTTTTTAATAAGTAGCGCACGAGCAGATTCAACAAATGAGCGACGGCGCGTGAATCGTTTCCACAATGTCGCGTATGCGGTCATATATCATTCATCCGATTGCGATGAAGCCTTGGTGAATGATTGAGTACACTCCAGAGAAGGTTTCAGGCTTAGTAAATCTATTTTACAATAGTTAGCGCATGAATAGATTCAACAAATGAGTGACGGCACGCGAATCGTTTAAAAAAATCCCGTATACGTTCATATGTCATTCATCCGATTCCGATGAAACTTTGATGAGTTGTTGTGTATACTTACATGAAGCTTTCTAACTTAGTAAAACAATTTCACAGTTGGTAGAACAGGAGTAGATTCAACAAATGAGTGGCAGCGCACGAATCATTTAAACAAAATCCCGTATGCGTTTTATGTCATTTATCCAATTGCGATGAAACGTTGGAGAGTTGTAGTGCACGCTCCCACGAATGTTTCTAGATTAGTTAATTCATTTTACGATAGTTTAGAGGCAGTTAACAGAAATTGAAAAAAAAAAATTGTGTATCCAAAAGCACTTCAAGAAACAAATTTACAATACTTTCTTTGATTGGCAGGACAACGTCTGCCGGGTCAGCTAGTCTATTATAAAAAACTAAGTGTCCTGACTGACTGACTGACTGACTGACTGACTGACTCATCATCGCCCAGCCAAAACTATTAAAGCTAGAAACATGAAATTTTGGGAATATGTTCGTTGTAAGTCGAAAACGCCCACTAAGGAAGGGTTTTTGGATATTCAATTTCTAAAGGGGTGTTAAGGGGGTACACCTGCATTTCATTGAATAACAATATGACACGACTATGACGCGAGCGAAGCCGCGGGTACCTGCTAGTTAGTTTATAAAACTCAAATCAGTGACCTTTCCGTTTTGGGATAATTAAATAAATGCATGCATCATAGGAAAAATCATAAAAATATTCTTAAAACAAGTCGTCGCATGACCCTCTTCAATCAATGCTTCACAAAATATCGATTCATCCATTGAACATGGCCACAGTGATCGGCGACATGCTCGTTTAAACACAACCGATTCTGCCTCTCTCTACTAAAAAAAAAATAATAAAATTAATTCAAAAAATTAAAAATCTAAATTTTCAAAATGTGTGGTTAGGCCCTTTGTCAAAATTTCAAAAAATAAATAATAAATTCAAGAAGAGATTGCTACCCTGAGTCTTATAACACCTCATGTGTCCAAATCTGATTATTGGTTCCCCTTTTTTCCTGTAAAATCTACATGCATTGTTTTAGGGGTAAAATGACCAATCGTGGTAAAAGAGTATTAAATGTCTAATTTTTTTGAGCTATCACACCTAATTTTAGGTTTCTTTTTTTTCCAAGATATCGATTTTTCAATTTTGGGGTAGTTTTCACCCCTTTACTATTTTTCATCAAAAACAAAAGATCTTAGGTTCATTTATCATTTTTAGGCGTTTAACACCCTTTTCCTTGTAAAATCACTATTCACTGTTTTAGGGGTGAAATGAACTATCGTGGTATAAGCGTATGTCATGACCTATTTTTAAAGCTATCACATTTCATTTTAAGGCTCTTAATTTCCAAGATAACGATTTTTAAATTTTTGGGTAGTTTTAACCCTCTTACAATTTTTCATCAAAGCAAATGATCTTAGTTTCATTTATCATTTTTAAGTGTTTAACCGCTTTTTTCCCTGTAACATTACTATTTACTATTTTAGGAGTGAAATGACCTATCGTGGTAAAATCGTATCTTATGACCTATTTTTAAAGCTATCACACATAATTTTAGGGTTCTTAGTTTCCAAGATATCGATTTTTCAATTTGGGAGTGGTGGGATAGTTTCACCCCCAAAGGGGAACATCGCCCCAATTGCTAGGACTCCTCATACAAGTCACTAGCATGATAGGTTCGCGAGATATTAACAAAAGTGTGGTTAGGCCCTTTGTCAAAATTTCAAAAATACATTCTAAAAGGGGGCTGCATCCCAAGTCCTACAATACCTCATACAAGTTCCTAGCCTTATTAGTCCGTTAGTTAAGCCCTTTGACATAATTTGGATAAATTCATGGGCCAGTCCAAAGGGGCCAGTCCAAAGGGACTCATCAACAAGGATTCGTCCACAAGGACCTGTCAACAAGGACTCGTCCACAAGGACCTGTCATCAATGACCCGTCCACAGGGATCCGCTCCCCCACCCTCTTACAAAAGCTTTGAGTTGGCATGCGTAAAAACAAAAAACAAGCATGTTAATTCATAGTGGCTACCCACCGTACACATGCACTTTATGTAGAACAACGATTCATTCCATATTGGCATTCAAACTCTCACATGTTGCACTTGGAAAGAGAGATTTTCTAAAAAATTACAATTTTCACCCCTAGTATGGGTAGGGTTTATTTTGGGGTTGAAATATATTGGCCAATGGAAAGAGGGTGTCAGCCTGAGTTCAATGACACCTCGTACAAGTTTCTAGCCTGATTGGTTCGCGAGATATTTCCATTTTAGTATTCCAGCGGTGGAGCGGTGGCGGTGGTATCTGATCTCTCACAAACACACTACTATCGTGTACAGTGAACTCAGCACGGGCAAGAGACCAACATGTGCACCTTTGAAAAGATTTGAAGATCAGCTCAAAGAAACCTTCAAAAATGTATCTATCAATCCAGATACATGGTGTACTCTTGCGGAGGACCGTTCGCGTTGGCGCAAAAACCACCTTCGACGATGTTCTACTTTTTGAACAAAATCGTCAACGACTGGAAACGGAAGCTCGTCAGAGAAGAAAACTCCGCCAAACACTTCCACGACCACCCCTACCATCAGCTGTGACGTATGCAACCGCATGTTCTATGTGAGGATCGGTCTGCTGAGTCATCAGCGGCATCTCCATCGTGCGGACACGAGAGCTTAGAAGTGCAGGGAAGAGATCGGCTGATGATGAGTTGCATTGTTGGTCACTCTACACAACCCAGGCAGGTACACTTAAGGACAAATAGTGCAATGTTTGATAATGTTAAAGATATCTATATTATTTTAAAAGGTACAAGCAATAAAGCATTTGGTAAAAATTGCCCTTTCCCTTTAATCGGTATGTTTATCGTTCGTTTTCCCATGTTAATTTTTCTCGACGTGTCATCAAAAGTTTACGTGTTCTTGTTTGATATTTTAAAAAAACGAGCCTTACAGTAACATCTGACATGTGTAACATCTGACAAGTTATTCGAATAATTCCATATTACTTACTCGCAATTTTTAAAGAATGAACTCATAGTGCTACCTTGTGCCAGCAAACATGAATGGATTCTCCAATGCATCTGCAGTAGTGACATATACCTGCAACTGTATGCGGGAGCAATCCACTGCCTACTTGATGCGAGCTGCGCTTTATACCGGCCAGTTAGTGAACCCATGCCAGCGATGTTATTGAAAATGGCCTCTTATTGCCGATATAGCGCACTGCCAAGTATAGGCGCGATTAAAAATTAGGTGTGCAGTAAGTATATTAAATGCGTTTCTCCCAGTGATACGTTTACACCAACGAAGTTTCAATTATTGTTAGTAGTCGGTGTTAATACGAATTCCTACGCTATTTGTAGTGTTGGTTGATGCGATATAGCACTCGACGTATCGAGTGCTTATATTAAATAAGAATACAGCAAAAGTATGTAGATTTAATAAATCGTAATTGTTTCCAGCAAATATGATATAATGAATATTTTTACACCAAGGAACGACAACTTGAAGATGATTTATTGTAGGAATTTCTCCAATGGGCCTCAAAACCTTGAGGTAAACCGTATGCGATTTACATTCCACATAGTCACATGGCTTACAGTACGTCGTTGTACCGATCTCCGCCACCACGCGCGCTCATTGTTTCCGTCCCATGCACTTCCGTCCCATCCACTTCCGTCTCTTTTCCAAAATCACTCCCACAAAAATGTCCAGCTACCGAGTGACACAGGAATATCCAGATACCGAGTGGAAAGATGTTACGCATCAATAAATATAGGCTACTTTGCTGTAAATAATAATGTTATTGGTTTAACGTCCCTTTTAACTACACTGGCTTTTAGAGACGCCGGGGTGTCGGAATTTTGCCCCGAAGGGGATCTTTAACGTGCCAGTAAATCTACTGACACGGCTCCCTCGCATTTGCGCACCCTCAAATGCCAGCTGACTGCGCCAGGTTTCGAACCTGCAACCTTGGGCTCAGCAAGCGCTACTTTGCTGTGCCATGCCTGAGATCGTAGCGTATGTTATAGCCTGAGGTCGTATAAACAACACAAAACAAGAATCATGTAAATTATTATATGACTAGTGATCTGTGCGAAGCTTTCGTACTTTACCGAAAGGACAACAAAACGTGAATGGAAATCATCTTTAAAAAAATAAAAACAGCAAGCTATTATTGGAAACTGATTTAATTGAAATTCAGCACAAAGCGATACATATGTATATACATCACTGATCTCTATACATGGATCGCTGATGGTAGCTCACCGCTGCACGAGAAAGTACGCCAGGTTGAGCGCGCGGTCCGCCATGTTGGTGTACCCATTCTCGAGCACTTCTTATGGGGAAGCAATGCTAATCTAGTCATTTTTAAATCGTAATTAATGGTGCCTTGGAACAAATAAAAATACAGAGATATGTTCACTCATAGCATAAAGGCATTGGGATTACTGACACGTCATTCCGAGGTCAGTAAATCTCCGGAATAGCAATAAAAATGAATGTATAATAACGGCTGACAAATATCAACTTAGGTGCTGAGTACACGCAATTAGTGATCAGTAACAGAGTAACGAGTGAAAAACCAGTTCTGGAAACATTCTTGTAAATTGTATATATATATATGCCATAAAATTATGCATTCTTCAAATGATGTACGGTACCTATAAACGTAGCTCACTATACAGGCCTAGATTCGGCATCGTAATCGGTGCTTGGAAATGCTTGGCAACAACAGCAACAACTCCATAAACCCATCCCCTCACTTCTCTCCCTCTCACCAACACTTCCCCCAAGTAATCCCAGCACTCTACATCAAATACTGCAGCTTTTAATCAGGTTAGCAGAAATATAACGGGAAGTAGATCAAAGCTAAAAATGCACTTTAGGCCAAACCAATTTCACTCCTCAGCTCCACATAAAACTTAACACAACTAAAACCCTACTCAAAATATACTATCCCCACCGTTTTACAACTATTAAGCGAACTATTCGCACCCAGAACCAAAAAACCTTGAAATGGGATCAAATTAAAAACGCAATAGCCTAGCCCGATCACGTCTGCTTCAGCACCACCGCATGTGTATACTTAACTTCACAATAACTCAAAATTACGGCTAAGTGACCTATCTGCCTGAGAAGTAAAGGTAATACCGGCTTTCCAGGGATGATGGGTCACCAAACCGGTACTTAAAACTAAGATTTTACGCTTTAAATAACCAAATTCAGCCCATTTTACAACTACAAGAAATACAAAATATTTACTGCTACTATAAATACATGTATAACATCAATCTACCAGTAACCAATCACAGTGCCGGATTCGCAATATTGGACCATGCGCTCGCTGCTATACCTGTCATCGTCTATTCGGCTTACTGCTGCCTTACCTACCAGCCATCCATGTATAAGAGATCAGTGATATACATAAATAGATTGAACCAGGTATATCCATCGCTTTTGAAATTATGAATAAGACCATTTGATAGCTGGAGCGCAGTAGGCGGATGAAAGTTGAACTTCAACGGGGCTGAAATGCCAACTCAAACAACACTTATCTGCAGTATACTCAGGATTTAGTACAGAATTGATTCCTAATATAGAAACGTGTATAAAAATTTGCATTTTATAATTAAACTAGCAGGTACCCGCGGCTTCGCTCGCGTCATAGTCGTGTCATATTGTTATTCAATGAAATGCAGGTGTACCCCCTTAACACCCCTTTAGAAACTGAATATCCAAAAACCCTTCCTTAGTGGACGTTTTCGACTTACAACGAACATATTCCCAAAATTTCATGTTTCTAGCTTTAATAGTTCTGGCTGGGCGATGATGAGTCAGTCAGTCAGTCAGGACACTTGTTTTTATATAAGAGATAAGCATCGGTCCTAGTGGAAAATAATTCTATCACCTGAAACCAAAAATGCATGGGACGAAAAAAAACATCAAAATATCATATTGGTTCCGGACCCTAAAAGACGTGAAAAATATAATAAAAGTATTAAAAAAAACTATTTTTCGAAATTTCATTCGAATCAATTTTTATGCCATTCCTGGGACTTAGAAAATTCCGGCCAAAAAGGACAAAATCATTAATAACTCCCTAAGTATTCGTCGTATGATGAAATAGCAAGAGACAAAAAAGATGTAATGTGTTATTGTCTACAACATAGGCAATGTATAACTTTACACTCAGACATATTACATTTTCTCCCCCCTCCCCATATTTTCACCCCTCCCCATGGGCCCCTTTTATTGGATTTATGAAAAAACGGTCAAACACCTATTTTGTTATTTTTTATGCTGATTTTTTTCCGCTGAGTTCCAAACTCCTCGCCTATGTCGTTTAAGAGATACACGCTCGGTTAGGAAACCTTCAATCCCCACTTTTCACCCCTTTCACCTCAAAATATACACCACATCGAAAAACCCTCAGACACGTATCTTCTTATTTTTAATGATGAGTTTATATGCCGAGTATCAAATCCCCCAATGAAAGCAATCTGGAGATATTGTTATTCAATGAAATGCAGGTATACCCCCTTAACACCCCTTTAGAAACTGAATATCCAAAAACCCTTCCTTAGTGGGCGTTTTCGACTTACAACGAATATATTCCCAAAATTTCATGTTTCTAGCTTTAATAGTTTTGGCTGGGCGATGATGAGTCAGTCAGTCAGGACACTTGTTTTTATATAAGAGACTAGCTGTAGTACCCGGCTTCGCCCGGTGGAAAGCCTCCTAAGCTCCATCGTCAGATAACACTCAAAGTGATATTACACATACATGTATTTATTTATTTATTTACAGCGAGGTCACCTGCCCCTTCATTAAGAGATTATTGCGATTTTATTCTTGTAGTTTGTGATTTTGACCCTTATTGCTCGAAGTACAAATGCTCATCAATGGCAAACCACTAGCGTACACACAGGAATACGTCTATCTTGGACAAAACCTGTCATTTGACTGCTCCCAGGAGAAGGAAATCAAGAGACGAGTTGGACGAGCATGGAAGAAGTTCTGGTCCTTAAAATGTATATTGATGGACAAATCACAGAAGATAAGTCTAAAGTCAGAAGTGTAGCGTGTGTAATACCGGTACTGCTATACGGCTGTCAAACCTGGGCTTTAACATGAAGGAAGGAAGTTTTTAGTTTAACGTAACGGATAATAATGCGATCATGAGCCACGGGACCTCCTTTTTACGTGGAATCCGAACCACAGGGCATGGCATTTCACTTCGAAAATCTCAAATGCATTGACCGGGAATCGAACCCGGTCCACCATGGTGGGGCTTTAACAGATAAGCAAAGGTAAACAATCCGGGTATATCAACGCAAAATGGAACGGAAGATCCTTTAAATTTCCCTGAGGGACAGATTACGAAACGAGGAGATAATTAGAAGAACTGCCATGAAAGATGCCGTGACAACAGCTGACAGACTAAAATGGAAGTGGGAAGGCCACGTGGCCAGAATGAAAGACGAGCAATGGATGCACAAGCTAACGGTATGGGACCCCAGGACAGGAAGAAGGAACGTGGGTAGACAGAGGACCCGCTGGAGAGACTCAATCGTAAGAAAGACAGGCAAACACTGGACGAGGATAGCAAGGGAGGGACAGGAATGGAGACGTATGGAACTATAAGAAGGGAAGAGAAGGAGAGCTTCAACAACGAAAATTACTGGTGGACAGCACACCTATGGCAGGAAAGATACACTTCTGCAACCTGTAACAAGCCAAAAAACGCACAAGGTAAACGACAACAAATAAGCACATACAAAGACACGGCAACTTCCCCCCTCCCTTCTAGAGAAAAGATGTAAAGCGAAGTGAAATGTAGTGTAGTGAAGTGAACTGCAGTGAAATGTAGCAAGTGGAGTGAAAACTTGTACACAACTTGTTCGCCTAACGAGTTTAAATCAGAGCACATCCCTGCTCGCAGGAGGCCATTACCCTTATGGGATTATCTAGGCTATATTTATTTACTCTTAGCAATCCTGTTTTTATTTTATTTTTACAATAAACGATTTACACTTCCATAGCCAAGTTGTCAAATGTATTACAGTGCTTGGATGCGTTTCTTTTACGGGCGTGTGTTCAATACTGGGTTGATCATTTGTGAATTCAGCGTGAATGTTTATCTGCACTTGTTAACACCATAAAACATAACGAGCAATTTATTTATGTAATGCAATTTAAATTCAACATAATAATGAGGAATATTTGAAGTTTTATGAAAAGCATTCTCTCATTTGGAGCCACTGAAAATGCATATTATATTCACAAAGGACTGTGAGCATAATGAAAATGAAACACAACGGCCTGTTCACTCGTGAAATGTCATCGGAATGTTTTTGATAATTACATGAAATATTAGAAGTAGTCTGAAAAATTATTTCGCTGGCACGCTGTGAAAGTTCTGTCAGGCTGAGTGGCACAATTGGTTGTTGTTTTCAAGCCTAAAATTGTGGGTTCGACATAGTAACTAAATTTTAATAACAATAATCATCATCTTCATTTCCCCTTTCCCAGCTGACACTGGGTGAGGGAAAATATGGTTCCTCTCCACATTGTTCTGTCGTTCCACCATTCCTCTTCCGACACGGTGTTCCAAACCAGGTTCCGTTTACTAATGCTATTCTTCACTGAGTCCATCCAACGCATTCTTGGTCTTCCTCGTCCTCTCTTCCCTGTCATCCGTTGTTCCAGTGCTCGTCTTGGTAGCCTTACTTCATTCATCCGTTTGACATGTCCAAACCATCTGAATCTGTTTTGCTCCAGTTTGTCATTTAGTTTCTGTACTCCCAGTTCTTTCCATATATCTTCATTTCTCACTCTGTCACTCCTCGTTTTCTAGTCCATACTTCTCAGGAATCTCATCTCAGCTGCCTGTACTCTGCTCTCATCCCTCATAGACATTGTCCAAGTTTCTGCTGCATATGTAATTATAGGAACATAATATGCTTTGTAAATAACTTATTTAGCCTTGTCCCATACTAGTCCCCGTACCTGTTGGTAGAAAGCACTCCCGAGTTGTATTCTTCTGGTAATTTCCAAATCTAGTCTTCAATCTTCCGTCAGTTCACTGGTTGGATTGGACAGTCGCTTCCTGTGCCCAAGATTGCGAGATGAATCTTAACAGTGGTTCCTTTAAAAGAAGATTGTTCAACTGTTCTTTCAGAGACGGAATTTTGCCTAACTTGCTAGTAAATCTATTGCAACGGGTCTCTTGCATTGCAGTGCCTATTGAGTCTATCGGGATAATGAAAATGAGACACGACGGCCTGTTCACTCGTGAAATGCCATCGGAATGTTTTTGATAATTACATTCAATCACATTATTTATTTATTTTTATATTTATATATTTTTTAATATTTATATTTTTGTTTTTATATTTTTATTTTTGTCTATGCTGCTGGAGTCTTCAGTCTTTTGAGTGGTTTGATGCAGCTCTCCATGTCTCCCTGTCCTGAGCTAATCGTTTCATCTCTACATAGGTAGCACATCTTACATCCGAGGCAATCTGTTTAACATATTCTAACCTTGGTCTACCCCTGCGGTTCTTGTCCTCAACCCTTCTTTCCATAACTAAGCTTGCTATTCCTGGGTGTCTTATTAAGTATATGTGTCCTACCAACCTATCTCTTCTGTTCAGAAACATTTCTCCTCTCCCACCTGTTCATTTGTAGTAGAGGAGCTAAGGGGCTCACCAAGGTTGACCACCGCCCTCAAGGTCACTGGGATCTAGGAAGGTAAACAAACCTGGAAGGTCAAGGATCGGGTTTGGGCGTGGGTGGAGAGGGTGTGGGTTGGGGAGTGGTGTGGGTGGTAGGGTGTAGGAGGAAAGCGCAAAGGTGGGAGTTCAATGAATGGGAAGGTAAACAAAGAGGTGGGGAAGGGGGGAAGGCACTGCTCGAGAGACCCTCTCTGGTCCAGTCTGTTTGATAGACTGAACGAGCGCTCTGGTGCTATATAGCTTTGTTTTGTAACCTTGATTTCCGAGTGCAGTCGAAGGTTTCTGAATCTTTGTTCGTGCTCGATGAATAAATAGTCATATTTCAACTCACGGTCGGTCAACCGGTGTGTGACGTCACAGGGGGGTCGACCCCTGAGATTGACAATGGGTTGTATCGTAGGTCATGGTCGGGAATGTCCTTAATAGGATTGAGAGGGTGGGGAATGAACGATGAGGTAAACAAACATGAAGCATGAATGGTCATGGATGGTGGTTGTTGAACCCTGGCGTGCTAGGTCGGTGGAATGTAAACAAACATGATTTAAGATGGAACTGTGAATGGAGGTTGATGAACTCTGTCATTACCTGCTAGCCGATGGGTTTTGAGTGCAGTTGAAGGATGCTTAGGTTTACTCTGGGTGTGGTTTGATTTATGAGCCAGGGGTGAATGGGATTGAGAGGGGAATGAACTGGGGTTGAATGTACTCAATGGTAAGCAAACATCAATGAATCTGGAGTAGTATTTCTTGTAAACGGGGGTACAGAGGTATTTTAACCCCCCCCTGGCATGTGGGGTAGATTTGCTTGACATAAAATAAAACAAGATCTGATTTGTAATTCTAATAATTTTTTCTCATTTTCTTCAGCGCCATCGTTGTCGTTATTGTCTTCGGCATCCCCTTCACTATTGGTATCGCTGTCATTGCTGGCTGTTTCCTTTGACAGCAGTATGTATGAAAAAATGCCAACAATTGTGGATCGTTTGAAAATCTGAAACAATAATGAATATGTTCAGTGTTTTACCCATTGAACTGAGGTTTAATTGGAACGGGTAAACACAATCACACAGGTTATTAAACAAATAAAAAGTATAATGACCCAATGACTCTATTGTTTTAATACCTATCAATAAAATGCTATTCGCACTAAATGGAATTAGGTGTCCTCTGGTATATTGAAAGCAAGAAATATCGAGTGATGGATGAAGCAAAGAGGATATAAAAAGTAGGTTGACTTGGATAAGATAATTATTTTTACAAAAAAAAGTAAATATCTTGACATTTAAACAAATGAAAAGTGTAAGGACCTGATTACTATAATGTTTCAATTGGAAACTTTGGCTCAATCCTGCCTTTGTGTGGCGAAATGCTATTGCAATTATACAGATTATTGTTCAAAATGAATCATGCATGGGTGGAGTGTGCTGATGATTGTATTGTTCTTAATTTGCTTACGCCTTGTGGCTGATGGGTAGGATGTGCCAATAGTCTAAATGACACTTCAAGTCACTTTCCCAACAATAAATGATTTGCAAGATCTTTTGGTCGGTCCAACAACCCACTCTCACTCAACAATAAATTAGATTCTGAATTGGAGCGTAGCGACTGGTTTTGGCTGCACAATAGAACTATTAGATGGACAGTTTGCAATAAATTTAGCTTGTCCCTAAATGAGAAACAGAGATACAATGGGTCCATTAATTTGAACAGACGTCAATAGCCTGTTCACTAAAAGGGAGAACTCAGAAGGAGAAAGTTGTTTGATTGTGTCCAGAATGTATGTGAATAATACTAAGTAACTCAAACTGTACAATGTATTCTTAAATGCGGAAATAAAACAACTTTCAACACAGGGGCATTCTCTAAGATGCTGATTCAATTAATATATGAATGTATGTCCACCTTTTATTATTCCTGGTTCCTAACAGGGTCGAGGATGAGATGTAATGGAAGTCTTTGTGGCGGAACTTGTTCACATCAGTGGTGACAACTCATGTATCAATTGCACATGTCTGAAGCTCGCCAACTATCCTCTGTACAACTTTGCGTCTGGCCGTGTGGCTCAGCGGTAACGTTCCCGCTTGCTGGGCCCAAGGTTGCAGGTTCGTATCCAGGCACAGTCATCTGGCATTTGAGGGTTCACAAATGCGAAGGAGCCGTGTCTGTAGATTTACTGGCACGTTCAAGATCCCCTTCGAGGCAAAATTCTGGCACCCCGGCGTCCCTAAAAGCCAAAGTAGTTAAAAGGGACGTAAAACCAATAACACCAATAACATTATTATTATTTCCCAAATTTCAAGCTCATCACTGGCAGCAGAGCGCCTGATTTGGTAGGCAACTCAACTTACATTCTCACAGGTTGTATCTCGACTTAGTGTAAAACAAAGTCCCTGATTCTTGGATGTTACGAGTAAACTCGAGAACCACTGGATGGAATTTGATGCGGTTTTCACCATTCTGTAAAGGATATCTAGAGGATGATTTCAGTAGAAAATAATTTATTTATGATCAAAGGAAGCCGAGCAGTAACGATTTCAGTGGAAAAGTCGAAAAACAACCTGGCGTCCGAGCACTTTGAAAGCTTACGCTGGGCAAACCGTTAAAAATATCTAAAAACTATGAGTGTAAGAATTGTTCAGCATGAAAAGTTCTACAAAGACGTCCACGGGAGCATGTGTCTATCTTCAGTACATCGCCCACTATAAGTGTTTTTACGTTTTAATTTCTTCCAACTATGTCCATTCAACTACTGAGGCGACAGTTTACGAGCAAGCTAAGGGCGAGTCTATCATCCCTGTTACAGCCTAGGTAGCGGGAGAACCTATTGCCCCAGATACAGCCAGCAGAAAACCGTTGAGTCGTGTTGAGTTAAAACTTCTGAGAAGGGTGGTTGTGTTTGGAGATTCCCTGGAAGTACAACTCGGGTTTTCTTCATTTCGTCTGTGAAAGACAGTCAAGTTAAGATTGGAGGAAGGGGGATTTGAGTTTCATTCACCTCGCCATTCCCTGTAAGTGCAACTCTTATTTCGCCTGTGAACTTTTCGTTCCGCAAAATTAACAGTCAATTTAAGATTGGAGGTTAGGGGGATTATATTATATTATATTAAATTATACTGATTGGCGTATAATCTCTACTTAGTATAAAACAAAGTCCTCGATTGATGGATGTCACGGGTAATCTCGAGAACCACTGAATAGATTTTGATGCGGTTTTCAACATTCTGTAAAGGATATCTCGAGGAAGGTTTCTGTAGAAAATAATTTATATATGACCAAAGAATTCAAGCACAAACGATTTCAATAAAAAGGTCGAAAATAAAACTGGCGTCCGTGCGCTTTTTAAGCCTACGCAGGGCAAACCGTTAAACATATCTATATACGATGAGTGTATGAATTGTTCAGCTTGAAAGGTTCTACAAAAAAGGCCCGGGAGAGCATATCTCTAACTTCATTACAACGCCTACTATAAGTGTTTTTACGTTTTAATTTCTTCCAACAATCTCCATTCAGTTACTGAGGAGACAGTTTACGAGCTAGCAACTGTATAAGGCAGTCTTTGTCGTGCATCGGCTTGTACAATACACCTCATCTAAGGCTTCATCCGCAAAGTAATTTTGCACGAGCAGTTGTAAAAATGTCAAGCAGTTATTAACGTAGACAATAATGATGTGTATTGTTTTGTTTGGACACTTGCTGCGCGGCTAAGTCCTGCAAATAATAATATTCACAGAATGGGTAAATATCACAGAAATTTATGGAATTAATGATCACTCTAAATTTAACAGACATAGAATGTCCAATGGACCTCAACGCCATTGCTCGTTTTGAATCCTAAAATCAACTTTACTCCATCAATATATATGGAGTTGAAAATGACATAAGTTGTAGGTCCACTGTATGTGACAAAAAGAGAGATATTTTAATTTACTGTACATCGAAGGTGAATCATGTAATCATTATTGTTTTATCAAAGATCTTTTCAGACTAGTTCGTCCGCAACTTACAATGAGTAAAAATAGGTTACATATATGCGATCGCTGTCTGCAATATTTCACCACCAGTCAAAAGTTGTCAGCACATACTATTGATTGCGCCACACAACGAGCTGTAAAAATTACGTTTCCGAAAAAGAATAAAGCCAGTATGAAATTTCAAAATGTGTGTTGTCAAAATCCGCTTCCATTTACAGTATATGCAGATTTTGAATGTTTAACCGCACCCATTGCACGTGTAACCCAGACCCGTCACAACCGTACACTCACCAAGCACAGCAACACGTGCCATTCAGTTGTGCCCTAAACGTGATTTGTTCTTACAACCCTTTGATTTCATACTTCAAATCTTATCGCAATGCAGATGCTGCTGCTTGGTTTTTAAACGAATTGGATGTCTTGGCAGGTCAGTTGTACAATATCCTGGAAAATCGACAATTACACACCGACACCACAGTTACACAACATCTACACACTCACACCCCCACACCAAGTACACAAAGCAACATGACCACACAACATCTTTGGCTAATGTTACAATCTCTTGCCAGGGTCTGCGCGTGCGGCCTTCTGGCTGCGGATTTGAGTTTTAGCTTCTTTATTGTTCCCATTGCTTCACTAGCGTCTTTGGTGGCGTAGTTGGTAGCATGCTGAACTGCTGTTCCCAAGATAGCGGCTTCAAACCAGGTCAAAGTAGTAGGATTTGTTAAGAGTGTTAAAAATCCTTCAGTACGCCTTCTTTTGGAGGGCTGTCCCATGTCATCGATTTATGGCATGTAAAAGATCCTTCCACAGACTAAACTTGTGTGGAGCTAATTTCTAGTTTAGATTTTGTTGGAACGCTACGTTCACCACTAGGTATCATTGATATATGTTGGTAAAAATTGGAACTACTTGAAATTGAACAGAATGTGTAGCTCACCCTAAGGGTGTCCGCTGGAAGCATCTACAGACTCTGGCGAGCCAAACATGTCCTTGGACACTCCTGGCGCTAAAAGCCATACAATAAATAATTAACTGCTTCACTTAAGAGTTTGATGATACACACCATCCTTGGTTAATGTTACATTGGTCAAAATATTTTTGTCACATCCTCAAACCGGTTTAGAGGTCGAGCCGAACAATGGCCCAATTACAATCTGTTGAGTGCACATTAAGTGTTTTTTGCTTTAACACAGAAACTTGGCTCCTTGTTTAACAAAGAGGTTTCTTCTCAACATAGACCACAATTGTCTCCTTTCCAAACCACAAACCAGAAACAAAAATACTGTGTACTTGGTGTGGGGGTGTGAGTGTGTAGATGTTGTCTGACAACTTGTGTAACTGTGGTATCGGTGTGTAATTGAGGTAGGCTTTGGATAGGAAGTGGTTGCGGTCGTCAGTTAGACACCATCCCGGGATTTTCTTGGGTGAAACATGCAGAAAACCACCTCCAGGATGGCTGAGGTAGGGTTCAAACCCTCCTATTGCCTCACAAGACTGAGTGTAACCCATTCAAACCCTAATTTAATTTCTTAGCAGTTGGGGATCGATCCCAAGCCTCCAGGGTGATAGCCGAGAACGATAGCCACTACACCACAATTGAGGGCACCTTGGCGCAATGGACAAGATGTTTGCCTCTGACCAAGGTAGTTCGGATTTGATTCCTGGTAAATACATGTGAGATTTTTGAAGTGATTTGCATTGTCATGTGGTTTGGATTCCACATAAAAATCAGGTCTTGTGGCTCAAGATTGCAAGATTAACAGTCACGTTAAACTTGAAGCTCCCTTTGCTACAGCACAAGGTGGGTTGGCATGTGCACAGTAGATTCTATGTTATAATGGAACATACTGTATGTTGTTCCTTTGTTGGAGCAGCTTGTTTGTTGCAGTCATTTAACTCTGTGTACTTTGTTGAGTGCGATTTTTTTTTTCAGAGAACCTGTAGTATTGCGATGGCTGTATTAGTGTGTGTATTTGAGGATAGGGAAGAAGGCGGTTGTGGTCTTAAGTGAAGAACTATCCTTTCATTTGCCTGTAGTAGAAGTGGGTAACCAGAGAAAACCACTTCCAGAACGGTTCAGGTGGGAATTGAAACCGCCTCTTCTCAGATTTACCTCACAAAGTTGAGTGTACACCGGTATATCCCTCAGACCAGAATTAAATTTATTGACAGAGCTAGGAATCGCTGTCAAAACGCTTGCCGCTACACCACGTGCTGGACAGCATAAAAAATAAGTAAGGTCCATTCTTTTTTATATCTACGTAGTATAAAACAAAGCCCCCAATTCTTGGATATAATGGGTAATCTCGAGAACCGTTGATGGATTTTTATGCGTTTTTCATCACTGTAAAAGATTTCTCGAGGAAGGTTTCTGTAGAAAAACATTAATTTATGACTGAGCAGTAGCCCAACAATTTCAGTGATTCGAGTTGAAGAAAACCCGGCTGTCTGTGCGCTTTTTTAAGCTTACGCTGGGTAAACTGTTAAAAATATGGAAAAATAACCTACTGTATATACTATCTGTTGGCTGTATCAGTTGTATGAAATAATATGTACACCTTTCAATGCAAGCTTGTAACCTTAGTTTGTGATCATCCCTTGCAAAAACAGGGAAACATTCATACACACTCTTAGTTTCTAACAATGAGATTTGAAACTAGAAACGTTTAAACAATTTGACTCATCTTGCTGTTTAAGTACATTACATCATAATGTACAAGGGGGGAAAAGAAAGTAAGAAGGGAGTTGCTTAACGTCTCGTCACCTAGTGCATGACAATTGCCATGACACCGGCAGTAGTGGCTACGCTGGCTAAAGCGCAGCGTTAGGCCATGGGGCCAAGCTCTCTGCTGACTAGGTAGACGCGTGGGTTCGAGCCCCACCGTCGGACGTCTTTGAAATGATTTTCCGTAGTTTTCCATTTTCAAAACCAGGCAAATGCTGGGACGGTACCTTCTGACAGGCCACGGCCACTTCCTTCCATATCCTTGTCCAGTTTCATTCATCTTCATCCATTCCATCTCTCATCCCGACGCGCAAGTCGCCCACGGGCGTCAAATAGAAAGACCTGCACTCGACCTCTCAGGAGGCCACACGATAAGAAAAATTGCCATGACACCTTGTACCCTTGTACTGCCCCCGTAAATTGAATTATATTGAGACCACGATGGCTGTTTTGGCAAATATGAATAAAGTTATGGCTGTCATAGTTGTGACGTGGATATTCATGACGTAGGCACGGATGACGTATACTTCATGCAAGTAGGCTGGTTGAGCTGAGATTCTTGGTGACGTCATGATTTTGTTCGAGAAAGATCTGAAATTTACGACGCAGTCGCAGGAAACAAGGTATCGTGCTAAGGAAGAAGTTACGCTATTGGAGGAGAGACTCGAACCAATGAACGATAGTTTGGAAGGAAGACGGAGATTGCTGAAACTACGATATTTAATTACTTTTGGCATGCAGATTTGTGGAAAACTATTTTCAGTTATGGCATTGATTTGGAATTTTGAAGAAATTAATTTTGAGTTTTTGAAATTTGAAAATCCGTCAAGTATAGCCAAAGTTAAAACTTCTAGCAATGACGGAGGAACGAACTATGGAAGGGATGGTTACGCCCCTTAAGAAGTTGATAAAAGGTCGTGCACAGGATAGAGGAGCTCTCATATCTCTCATATCTCTCATACCGCAGATACCGCATATATATTTCAGATGTTATATAGTCATTTTCGAGTGAATAAGTGAAGCAAGTCATCTTTAGCGTGTGGTTAAAGCCCGGCGCATCGAACGAACACGGAGCAGTTCCATTTTACGCTGTTCAAAACTAAGTGAAGTTGAAACGCTCACATTAACGTTTCTACGAGATAAGATATAAAGAGTTAACTTCTGCCTTCATTATAATTCAATTGGGCAGTACAACATTGAGGTGTGTAGAAGATTTGAACAATTTCACAGTTATACTTTGAAAGATATTGGCATTTTAAGGCTGCCAACAAAAGTGATTTTCTCGCCACCTGAGAAGCACTTTTAAATTTCCACAGTATACACTACGGCTGACACGTGTTACAACCGTGATATTGGAGAATACGTTTGGTAATACAACGATACATTCTACTATGGAACATTATAATCTTGCAGTGCTTTCAATGATTATAACAGAAGTTGAGATGGAAGGCTAAGGCTTTAATGCAATTGGGACATATATCGATGGAGTGAAGGAGCAGCATGGAACTTCGTTAATCGTCATTCTACAAAAGCGAGCATGTAGTAAACATCCAACTACACTCATGCATCGTGAATCCATCGCTGAATTATATCAGATGACAGTGGAAATATTATCATACTCCACGATTATGAATATTTCTGCGGAAATAACTGCAATAAACTTCATGGCGAATTGCGACCGGAACTTCAGGGAACTTTCAAGAGAGGCCAGGGTGGACCCGGCTCATAAAGAAGAGTTTGCCAGAAGGATGTCTTTCGTATACATGGAGCAGTGCAATTTCCGGAGAAGGAAGCAGTTCGATTCTCCGAGGACGCTGATTCCAGGTTCGAGGTCGGAGCACATCTTCACGCTGGTGAAATGGAACCAACAGCAGTTTTCTTTGAAAACTTTCCTCTAGAACTTCAATCAACAGATAAGGTAGTCGTGAACGTTTCTTGTATTATTTGAGTCATGTAGCGATATCTGAGCAACCATTTTTCCCATATTTTTGTCCTATCTTTTGCCCCATTTTCTTGCTGGATATTTCTGTACTCAGTACACTTCGATGATTTATGCCTTTTTATACGATTTGTTGAGACATTGTTATGTCATTGGCATACTTAAATAATTTTGGATCAGTTGAGACTGATAATTTAGATTCTTTCATTAATTTGCATATTTTTGTAGTCACGATTTGACTGTAAAGTTAACGATTTTCTATGGCAGATTTGAATTCAGACAGCGTGTCATTTTATTAAAGTAATTCTATTCAGTAAATTACTTTGACCAATTTTCTGTCATCCTCAAGAAAGAAGAATGATTAAAAGATTTTAGAGCGTTAAAATCTATTACGTTATCGACGATCTTTGAAATACTAGTCGTCTTATGAACATGATTGCAACATAGACATTTATCATTGCATTATAGACAATTTTATGAAAAATGAACTTTGATTACGATTTATTGAATACACTCTAGTAATGAACATTTGATAGGAATTTTTCCCAATTATAGATTGGAACAATAATGTTTGCATTCCACAGTCTAATTGTATTCTATTCGACTATTTATGCAGTTTAGATGAACTTTGATTGAAGATAGTATTTTTATACTGCGTTACTTTGATGATATTAATCTCTATTTTGATAGACCAGGGAGGAGTGTCTAATCGTATTTGCTATTAAATTTATTTGTGATTGGCAAATTTTTACTTCATATCGATTCATGAATGAAACCCACGAAGGTTAAATAATAACAGTCATTAATACAATTGATGAATATAAGAATTTTTGAAGAGGAACAATGGATGTATAATCGTTAGTTCAGTGGACCTGTAAAAGTCGCTGACGAGTAATGCCCTTGAATAATGAAGGAGGTTCCCACAGTAATAAATGAAGTTGTTGAATTTATGAGTGGAGGTTTTTGTATGTAATTTGGAAGATTTTGATGCCCTATATATGAAGATATATGATGAATTCTGGGCCTATTGTTGAGCAATTTTGTGCGTTTTGAGCGAAGTATTTTTCCGCTGAATGTATTGTCCTGGTTCTTTGAAAGTTATTCATGTGAAGATACTGTTAAAGTTAACAAGAGTGTTAAATAATTTGAGATGAAGATTTTGAATGGAGGTTACCGTCACAAATATTAATAATAATTATTAAACCTTATTAAACCTGAATTCGACATTTAAATATAACTAACCTTCATTGGTCGATTATATCAACACAATTTGAGTAATTATCAACCGGATAAACGTGTGGTTTAATGTATTTCTTGTATAAATAATATAAACAATATTAATATTGTAAATAATTTTGTAAATATCTTTGATAACAATTTGTAATGAAAGGGATTAATAAAGGCGTGTATAAAATTTTTAATTGTCGTTTGACATTGTTATAAACAATTTATTATTGTTATAAATAATTAATGAACTTTAGTTATTAACATTTAGAGTTTTGTTATTATACTCTAAACAACGCTAATTAAACAAGTGGATTGAACAATTAAACATGATTTGGGATTGTTGGAGTAATCCACTGGTGTTTGAATGGAGCATTTAAAACATTTGCGTGATAATATTTCAGTTGAGATGTGGACATTTAACGTGTTTTGAAGGGAGAGCTAAGCTCTGATGTAACTCGCTTATGCTAGGGTTGAACGGACAGGTGAGTCCACTTTGACGATGCAGGTGCATTGCAGCTGGCCCGGACAACTGTATGATAGAGGCCAAGGACGTTTACATAATAGCCTTGTGGCTATATATAAAATGTGAAGTATATAAACACGCAAAACAATTGATATGTGTCTCGTCCCAAATCCCGTTTCCATTCCAAGTGCATTATTATAATTACGTTATTTTGAGCTTGAGAAAGCTGAAACATTGTATGTAGAGTATACCAGTCCTACAGGAGGACATGGTTATGTGGTCGATGACTTCTGATTGCCACGTGGATTTTGTTGTTTTATTTTTGTTAAATTCATTCTTTTTGTGAAATAAATTATTGTGCAGTTTAAAGTTTCTCGTCTTCGTTTTGGTTCATTTTAAATATCATGGTGGAGGTTATTGTGTGGGCACGCTTTAAGTGATCCAGTTGACAACCCATCCCCGAGATAAATTTAAAAGGTAAGTAAAGGTAAGTATGAACCCCCGTATATTTTGGTGTGTTCCACAAAAATTTTCTTGTTAACTATTGTGCTCTAATCTCGATAGTATCTGTCAGTGCCATTTTCATTGATGTAGCTGTGCCGGTGTGTTTGATTATTGGCAATCCGATTGAGGGGGCGGATATCTGACAGCCTACTATCCGGATAACGGGGACAGTACCATTCAACTTAGTAGGCCAATTACTTTTCCTCTTTCTCACACGTGGTGGGATATATTTTACACAACAAGAACGTTAAAAAGGTGGAGACTGCCGCTAACAACACTGTGCTACAGAGTTGTATCCAGTACTCTAAATACTTGAGAAGCATGCGTGGAATGGGATGTGGGATGTAGAGATAGAGCCAATCCCCAACACATTAACATATCTGGAGAAAAAGCTATGTTGTAGCCTAGTTGTTATTGTTGTTAATACATTTCGAGGCATTGTGACAATGTGATCATGCATAGTTCTCACACTTTCCTTGTTAACAAGCGGCAGCTCAAACGTTACACAGTAGCGCGTGCCGACAATAACCATTCTTCACTGCTGACCAATAGCTGACAGTTCTCTATCTGTCCACGTGGAGTGCAGAATTTGGTCCTGACCACCCAGTGTTGCACAGCTGAACGTAGTTCTGTTCAGTCTCGCTGCTTCCTCTCAGTGGCTACGGTGCAGAGTTAACGACACTGTTCCTCAAGCTGGGAAAGCATCAGCTTCCCACAGACATGGAATTTAAACATATCCGCTTAGTAAGATTTCAACGAGGAATGCGAGAGAACTTTACCCTGTATACCTGGGTGTGTGTGAAATAAGTCTGATAATCTGTGCTATTGTGATGGATCTACTAACCGTCACCATGCCGAGAACATTGATTGTCAATGTACAGGGATTCAAGGTGAACGGAAACAAGTTTGTATTTAAAGAAGTTGGAATGATTGACTGCACAATTATGTGGGCACCAAGAGTAACCAGTTTTGTCTTAGAACCACCGTTTCCATTGCATTTGCAGTCAGACGAGGACAGAAGGCAAACAGAGTGGTTGCAACATAATTTGGGTCTAGTCTGGAAAGAAGGCGACATTCCTTACCATCATCTAACACTTGTTGTGAAAGCACCCTTGTTTGGTGCTGACCTTGTCTTTGTAAAGGGAAGCGAAAAAAGGAATGGTTGCGTCAGTAGCCTATGTTAATTCAACATGTCAACTAGTTGACCTTCAAGAACTGGGATGTCCTGCACTGCACAACCTGTCCGAACCTGAAGAATCTCTACAAAATAAAGCACTTCAAAACGTTTGGAAGCTTTTTGATTGGATAGGTCGCAAAGCTTGTCAAAACTTGCATGTTGACTGTAAAGCGCTGTAACATCGGCTACAGTGTGAGACATACCAGTGTTCAGTGTGGACGTGTAGTATTATGGCTGCAATTGAAGGTTTGGACGCCAACCCCACCGAGCGAGCTATTGTCAAGTTTTTCGCCTGCAAAAAGAAGCTTGATAGATTCACAGACGAGGTATTGAATGCTTAGCCCACGGCGTTCCTGTTTTATGTTGCTTCAAACGCGGTGAAAAATATTTGGCACAGCGTACCTAGTGAATGGACCATTGACCCTGGTCTGCGCGAACTACAGACATGCACTGACTTTAGTCATCACCAGCAAGTGTCTATTAGTAAAATGCCGTCCATTAGACAATGTGGAACGTGTCAGCTCATCAAATTGTTCCACGGACATGCAAATATAAAGTCATGTAAAGACTTTGTTTAATAATTCCATGGTTGCGATGAAGAAGAGGCGGCAGCAACAGTATCGCCAGCGCCAGAAAGTAAGACAACGCTTGAAAAAGAGATATCAGACCTTTGATGGTCATGGTCTCGTTAACAAGACCATTGATGCACTTCCCATTGAACTGCATATTCCTGGCTATCAATTTTGTGGGCCTGGAACTAAACTAGACAAACGCCTAGCACAAGGGGATTCTGGAATCAACACATTGGATGCTGCGTGTAGCGATCATGACATCGCTTACATTGACAAGAATGCAGAAGTACCTGAGTTGCAGACCACATTCTTCTAAGAAAGGCCATACAGCGTGTGACGTCATCTACTGCTTCTATTGCTGAGAAGATTTCATCCTTGAGTAGGGGAGTGGTGACAGTTCTAACCAGTGTCATGGCCGCCGCGTGAGTCCAAGCCAATATCTCGTGAACCCAAGGTCGAATGTTGACAAATGAGGTGTCGTTGGACTCGAACTGACGTCCTCTTTCCTATCGACCACTCGTTATATTTTTGAAAACAAATTTGATTTTTTTTGTTTTCGAAAGTAGGTGATAGTTTGAAAACCAAACAGGATAGAATGTTGTGCAATAGCTTAAACGAACGGTCTCTATGTCCTTTATGTTTTATAATAAAACTTTTTAATTTTTTATGTTTTTTTGAAAAAAGTTCAATTTTGAATTTTTTATATTTTGGAAACTAAAGAGTTTACAAAAGATTTTGTTTGACATTAATGAATGGCCCTTACCCCTCTACCCCCAAAATAAATTCCAAGTCTCTCGGACTTAAACTGTGCAGTAGTGTGATAAGGGGGGGGGGGTTCTACCTATAATCGCGTGTGTGCTTGAATACGTATGGCTATGTTGGAAAAAGTTGGTGGTGGGGGAGGACTAGGGTCGAGTGAGGGGTCGTTTAGATGGTATTTTTCCCGATTTATTTGATGGTGAGGTTATTTTTTACAATGGGTGGAATTTGGAAACGCAATTTGAGGTAAACGTGCGTTTTTGACATTTTGGTGATATTTAATGAGCTTGTAAGGCTAGAACGATGTGTTGTTTAGGAACGGGGTGACGTTCTCTTGGCTAAGAATTGTGTTGATTTTTTTTATTTTGAAAATTCTTGTTTTTTGGATTGGCGCTATTTTGGAAACGGTGAATGTTGGAAAAAAAGTGTGTTTGACGCTAATGAAAGGTGGATATGCCCTCTAGGTGGACAGCAAGTTTCAAGGGTGTAGGAGGGGGGGGGGGAATGATAGCCTACTTTCTCGCGAACATTGGTGATCATTGGCGAACGGATGGTCGGATTTTAAAAATTGAGGTGTCGTTGGACTCGACCTGACGTCCTCTTTCCTATAGACCAACCGTTATATTTTTGAGAACAAAAATTGAAAAATTTTGTTTTAAAAGAAGGCGATAGTTTGAAAACCAAACATGATAGAATGTTGTGCCATAGTTCAAACCAATGGTCTCTTGACCCTTATTTTTTTAAATAAAACTTTTTTATATTTTGAGATTTTTTGAAAACCTTAAATTTTGAATTTTTACTATTTTGGAAACTAACACGTTGACAAAAAAAATTGTTTGACATAAATGGAAGACCCCTGTGCCCTCTACCAAGAAAATAAATGTCAAGTCTCGACGACAAGAAACTAGGCATTTTATTTTTTTTTTTTTATTTATTTTTAATAAAAGCGTGTTTGTAGACAGAGAGGCGGTAGCGCTTGACGTATGTTACAATGAGGCTATGATTGGCCATGGTGGATACTGAAAATGGCTATTTCGACGGGGCGAAGTATGGCAAAACGAGGGGTCTTTTTCGGTATTTTTTCCTATGACAGATGAATAAAGGCGAATATTTCGAAAATCCCTCATGACGGTCGTTAAAACAGGTTGGTAAACACTGACCAGTAACCAGACAAAATTCATAATGGTATGAGGGGAAGTTGTTAACAACAGAACTTGTTTTTTCTATGTCTGACTGGCAGCCAGAATGGGAAAACAGAATATCTGCTCGAGAGGCCAGCTTGGAGCCTGGCTAGTTGGCTAAGAGAATGGAATGTGGGTGAGAGCTGACAACATTGGTGTAAAATGATAACAGGTTGGTACCATGTGGCAACTCTGTAAAAAGGCGATAACGGCTAGCCAGGCGAGCTGAGCAGTAGCAGGGGGAAAGAGGGAAGGGTGAACACAAAGAGAGAACAGGAAATCACGTGACCACTGCAGAATGGTAAGGGGGCGGGGCCAGAGAGCCGGAGGAGAGATGAGGGGAGGAGTGGGAGAACCCATGACAGCCAATAGCTGAACGAGTTGTATGTCATCATGGACTGAAGGAGTGAGACGCAGGTGTGGAGAGAGAAAGAGAAACATGTATGGACATGCATGAAGCGTGGAGCGCCGTACACAGAGCTCTCGTACAACACGATTCAATAAAAAAGTACACAGGTATATACAACATGTAATTTATTGATCCAAGAATTAAACGTTGAGTTAAATCCTAACCATTTGACATATAGTTTATTTCCTTTTTGTTTCAACACTTTTTCCACGAGGTAATGTTTCGAAAATGCTGTTTTCTGAAGTTCATAGAGATAAAATCTACCTTTTATGGGTTGATGGTTGAGGTCTTGCAGTAAATAGGTGACTGGACTGTCCAAGTTGACTTGACGAATTCGAAATAGTTCAGTCCCCCACTGAGGCGTGTAGCCCTTATAGAAGGCAGACTTAAATTTGCTCTCACGAACAAAATCCCCAATTTTCAGTCGGTGACGTTTAGGATCTGCTGTGTTATGGGGCTAAACATTTTATCCAGTCGCTGAATATTTTGGTCACGAGACGTGGCTTGGTCCCAATGGTTCTATGTTTGGTGTCATTGTAACGTGACACTAGCTCATGTAACATGTCCAACCAGCGATAACTGCCCTGAGAGGTAAACGCTTTCCACACATGGGTTTTCAATGTTCGGTTAAACCGCTCGACCACGCTGGCTTTGAGATTGTTGTACGTGGTGTAATGGTGAATATCCTTAGATTTGAGAAAATTGGAGAAATCCTTGTTGAAAAATTATTTCCCCTGGTCGGTTTGAAGCAACTGAGGTTGACGTTTGGAGTGTTGAATAATATGTTGAAAAGCCTTGGTGACTAGTGGACCAGACTTGCGACGCACAGGTTCAACAAAGGCCATTTTGGAATAGACATCAATGACAGTCAACATATAGCGTACACCGTCGTTAACGCCAGCATAGGGTAACATTTTAACCAGGTCAGCCTGCCAAAGTTCATCCACACCTCGTGAGATCACCTTGAGTCGCGGATAGTGACGCCTAGCTGGGCGATGCAACTCATAAGCAATACCCACTTTAATGGGTGAGGGCTTAAACAATAATTTTGACATTTCGAAGTTCTTGTTCAATTTCTTGAATTTCCCAATCGTGACCGGTATGGCCGGCTTGACGTGAAGCATGCAACAACTGTAGCCGCTGGACGAGCTTATTGGGATTGTGCCAGTAGGTAACATCAACAAGGGGTTTTAATGGTTTAAATGTCACTCCCGAAGCGGACGCTTTACGACGAGTACTTTGACTGGTGGGAAACATTTTTGCAATGATGGTTTTATATTTTTGAGATATATTGGCATTCACTTTTTGAGCTGGACCATACTGTCTTTTGTGGGCATGGGTGACCAATAAAATGGATTTATATTTGCCAAGGTCCTCTGACGTATAATCATGGGAAGAGGGAGTCCGAGAGAAGAGCAGCTTTAACAGTCCTGGCGTTAATACATAGCTCATGTTTTAATGACAGCTTTAGTACGAGCAAATTTAATGGATGAATCCCCAATTTTAAAAGTATCATACTCATAGCGAACACCATACGTGGTGTCTGTGTTTCCAACAAATAGATCGGTGAAATAGGGTTCCAGTGTTGATCCATAAGATTTTATTAAAATGGTTTTCAGTTGAGCCTTATGCTGAGGGGTGGCCAAGAGTTGTGAAAATGGAGACGATCTGGAAGGGCAATGTGTTTCGACCATGACCAAGGATTTCTTTTTTCTCAAAAACTCTGCAAGGGGTGCGGCCTTTTTTTTTTTTTTTTTTTTTTTTTTTGAGGCGTAAACACTTGCTCCTCCTCATCCTCAACTTCGCTAACACTAGTCAAATCTTCCTGTTCCTGTTCCTCTTACTCAGGGTCCTCGTGCAGCGTCTGCGTGGCTTGTGAAACGGTGGGTAGCGTTTCAAATGGCTTGAAAGTGGGTTTCAACATGGCTTTTAGCGGAGGTGCTAAATGTTGTTGAATAAACAAAGCATGATTTGCACGTGATCGTTTCAATTGACGAAACTTTTGGCGAATAGTATTTTTTGCTCTAAGAATATGCTTTATCAATCGACTCTCTGCTAACGCCATGGTGTCTTGACAAATGACTTCACAGGGAATGAGACAGGGCCTTAAATAGCAATAAAATGATCAAACCCTAAGCGATACCGTCTTTGGTTGAGTTCACGTTGTTTGTCAATCACTAAACAGGCATGACGTTGAGTGTTCCAGCACTTAGCACACAATTCTGTAAACATTTGAAAGGTCATATCCGGATTCACATGTTCATTATAAATGTGACGACTGTTACTCTCGTCCTGGCGAAATAAAACAATGACATTGGCATTGTCACGAATCAACTGTTTGGACATTTTAGAATACGTTTGTCCAAGATAGAAGCAATCGATATGTTTGTGACGACCCATGCTGAAATAACTTTGAATGATGCCTTGACCTTCAGTGGATACATCATCGAAAATCATGAGTGAATCAGGCTTTACCTCATCCGGTGAAATAACATTTTCTTGCATGGAAAATGTGAAATAACCCATATTCTCTTTTTGAAATCCAGACATGACTTGATCCAGGAACACGTAGAGGGTTGGTAGAGAGAAATGAAAATCCACAGCCTGCTTCCAGTCTCCGACCGGGTCAGGAATGGAATGAATGAAGCCCCCATCTAACGGCGAGGATATGAACTGTGCCGGCTGCCGAGGCCTGACGCACTCCTCTGGGGCAATGATTAAATGAATGACAGATGAAATGAAATGATAGTGGAGAGTGTTGCTGGAATGAAATTTTGACAGGGAAAACCGGAGTAACCGGAGAAAAACCTGTAGGCCTCCGTTTTCTCCAGCACAGATCTCACATGGAGTGACCAGGATTTGAGCCACGGACCCAGCGGTGAGAGGCCGGCGTGCTGCCGCCTAAGCCACGGAGGCTAGTTGGTAGAGAGATTTTGCAAAAATATAAATATTTTGAAAACGCAGACCATTGGGTGCTGTGATGAGCGTTCGCAAAAGATTGGTCTTTCCACAGCCGGAAGGTCCCACAATGATGCAGCGAATGGAAGATGGAAACAGTGAACCATGGCGTTGTTCACGTGATGTGGGACAGAGATGGGAAACCATGTCCCCCACGGGGAATGACTCTTGCTGCTTACTAATCTTCATGAACAAAGGCTAAGAGAGGCTAGCTGGCTGTCTATATACAGGACACCGAGCCTTATCATAGAAACAGTAGACTCGTACTACAGGTTGACGATGAATGTCTTTGGACGCGCGTTGATGACCAAAGCTAGGTCTGTCCCCATACATGATCCTAAACAAGAAACAGATCCTGCTAATAAACACTGCGTGGATAGGTCTGTAGTGCAACGTCAAAACAGGGAGATATGACTTTAAGGGAAAGCGGTTAACCCATGTAAAACATCCTCAAGTGTCTACAGACGTTACTACAAAAACGTATGTGGATAACAAAGTGTATGAGTTTTATGGCAAAGTGTCTCAGCTTACGGTGAATGGCTATAGCGCTAATCACCATCGGATTATTCACGTGGAAGACCCACAAGACGAAGACGATGTCTGTACCAAGCGTTACGTGACCTATGAAATGAAAAGGTTTGATAAATTTATCCCATTTGTATTTTTAGTGTATCTGACAAATGAAAAACCTGTGAATGAAAGAAACCATTTACCGCTAGTCCATGACCGACACTTGACCTTTGTGCTTGCTTCGGGTTTAAGCCACAATCGATTACACTATGATGGAACCATTCACATGAAATATGCCATACCTGATGAGAGCCATTTTCAAGTAAAGATAAATGGTCATAGGATGTTGGTCCATAACCATGAAATGGTCAATGCAGGTGACGAATTATCCTTTCATCTCATGTTGACATGGGACGAAAAGCAAGCGGGAAAAACCATAAACGATTTTCCACTTTATGTGGAATTGGAATATACAGCCATGAAATAACAATCTGACGTTAGTTGTGATTTAAAGTTTCTTGTGAAAGGTTGTTGGTGATTATCATCATGGTGAAACAAAGGTATGTAGTGAGAAAGACTAAAAATACTAAAAATAAGACCCTGTCCTTGGCAAAGCCTGGGCTTACGACATTCGTGGACAAGCCCACATGAAAGAAAAAAAAAAGAAAAATAACGTGTTGACCATAAGGAAAGCACTTCAAGCTGCACAGAGACATGTTATTCCAAAACGTCGGCGACAGGGTTCAAAACAAGGGCGAGTGATTCTCGTCCCCAAACGAGCGGAATTTTTACCTGTTTTATTTGCCGGTCTGGCTGCTCTGGATTCAATTTTGGGGGGTGCCAGTGGAGTGGCGAAAACCATTAAAGCCGCGCAGCAGGGCAAGCAACAACTAAAAGAAAGTCAGCGACACAATGAAACGATGGAAGCGATTGCAATGGGGGCTAGAAATGCCAATTTAAAGCCAGCCTTTTATCAACAAGGATTTGGGATTTCACCATTTCGAAATATTAAAAAAAATAACCTCAGCCATAGCAAGACATGCCCTGACGCATGAACAAGTGGAAAGCTATGCTAAACAACTAAAGCTTTCTCATTTTCGAGGTGTGTTTATGCGAAACCAATTTCCCCCACGAGCCAGGAAACAGGAATGTGCTGTTGTCAATTTGGATGATCACCGAGGACCAGGAACGCATTATGTAGCTTATGTCATAGAGGGATACACCGTATTGTACTTTGACAGTTTTGGGAATTTGCCCCCGCCCATGGAACTAGTGACCTATTTTGGAAACAGGATCAAGATATATTATAATGTAAATCGTGAGCAAACGTTTAACAGCCAACAGTGTGGACGTTTGTGTTTAATTTTTTTTATATAAGACGCAGCATAAGCAAAAACGCCAACACTATGTCGGCAGAAAGTAAAACGTTTACACTGCATGGACGTGGACCTGAAGTCAGCCTAGACTTTTACCCGCCTATCGAATTGAGTGAAAAACCCTATGGTTTGGGACTTGTTTCTCTTGAAACGTACAATCGAATACACAACATACGTGAAAATGTGAACAACAAGTTTTACTATGATGATTCTGTGCTCACTCTGAACTCTGGTGGATACACGATCGATGGCATTTATGAACACATTTATGTGGTGTTGATCAATGAATATGGTTTAAAGTCATTTATCGATGGAACGCGTAAGTTTGAACTTGTAGGAAATACCAACACTCATCGCTGCAGTATTTTCTCCACATTCAAAATAGACTTTAAAACACGCCCCAATTCCATTGGTCCATTGCTAGGATTTAAACCACGCGTGTTGGAGCCCAACAAGAAACATGAATCGGATCATGAAGTGAAATTCATTAAGGACCATCCTGTGTCGTTAACGTGTAATATTATTAGCCAAGTGTACACTAATCAAGAACCATCGCATTCGCTTTATGACTTTATAGTAACATCGCCCAATGGCTATATTATTCGTGAAAACCCTCCAGTGGTGCTTTTTCATTCTGTGGCTGTCGATGGTATTAGTAATATAACATTAAGACTGATCAATAGAGAGCAACAACTCATTGATCTAGATTCTCCCACACCAGTGACTTACAAGTTGGTGCTAAAGCCACTTTGAAGTTTGTATATAAAGCAACAACACCGTCTAGGAATGGTGTTGGTTGTTTGCCACGTGAATACACGTTAACATCTCAGGAGAAGCAGATTTTACAGCATTTGGGTTACCACGTCAACCCCCATGATGCATTCTATCCTAGATGTAGAGAACCACATCGAGGAGCAACCAGGAGTGGTAAGAATTGATCTCCATTCCTATCAAGCTCAAACACCTGGACTCAATAACAATGATGAAATTCAATGTCTTATCAACAACCAAGATATTTACACCCTACCGCATGAAAGTGTCATTCAGATCGAAGGTCGGTTCACCAAAACCGATGGCTCTACACCCACCAAATCCAAGTTGGCCAAACATGGTTTGGCCTTTCTCTTTTCTGAGGTGCGGTTTGTCATTAACGATATCGTGATGGATAGCACTCGAAATGTGGGTAATTCCTTGTCATGAAACTATATCCCTCTTACAGAGAGGAAGAAGGTAAAACACTTTGCATGGCAGGTTGGTGCCCTGACTCGACCAATGACTGGATGGTACACACCGATGGGACCTTTACTGGATATTTACCTCTTAAACTGATTTTAGGCTTTGCCGAAGACCACCAGCGCATTGTGGTCAACGCAAGGCAGGTGCTTTATCTGGTGAGACACAGGAGTGATAATAATGCACTCAAGGGAGCTGACAATGCCCCCATAGATTCAAAAATTCAACTACAACGCTTGCTATGGAAAGTGCCCCATGTGACCCTTGGAGATAGCAAAAAACTGGACATACTCAAAATCGTAAAGAGAGATATGCCTCTACCCATGGAATTTAGAAGCTGGGCACTCCATGAGTACCCGCTATTGCCCACCACCAACACACACAGTAGGTCTGTAAAAACAGCTCGCTATACAGAGCGACATTTCTACATGATCGTGGGTTTTCAAACGAATGGCAAGTATCAACAAACCAAAGATGCCACGCAATTTGATCACCTGCAATTGAGAAATGCACGTCTTTTCCTCAACGGAGCTGTGTTTCCCTATGAAGCACTAGATTTGGATTTTTCAAAAAATAAGTTCGGTACCCTGTACGACTTGTTTTATAAATTTCGATGGTCGTATTATCAAAAAGAGAACGGCCCCATGCTGCTACCCCAAGCGTTTAAGGCAAGGGCGCCACTGATTGTCTTAGACTGTTCTTACCTGGAAGAGTCTGTCAAGCCATCCAATATTGACATTCGACTAGATTTTGAAACGCATGACAATGTACCAGCCAATACGACAGCCTACTGTTTGATTATTCATCACAAACAAGTCAACTATTATCCACTGTCCAACCAAGTGACGAGTGTATAAATAACAGGTCAACCCACGTCAAGCCGCTCAGTCATGTCTTGCTTTAAAGCATCCATGAATTAAAACTCTGAGGAACAACGTTTCAAGACTTTTGTAACATGGCCAGTGCCTTTCATAAACCCTCAAGCCTTGGCGGCCGCTGGATTCTACAATTTAAAAACAGCAGATGAAGTGAAGTGTGCCTTTTGTCCGATCATCATAGACCAATGGCAAGAGAGCGATGAACCCATGCAGGAACATCAGCGCTGGTCACCTGCCTGCCCCTACCTGTGCAGAATGGAGGTGGGAAATATACCCTGTCATTCAAGCTATCCCTCACTCGTGCCTCTGAGTGATGAAAAAAACAAGTTACGATACGTGTGGACTGTATGGTGTCCATGGTGCTTCGGCGTGCAGCTCACCGCCTAGTTTAGAGACATTGGGACATCATCGGTGTTATGGACGTTACAAACACAAGAGACTATATTGTTGTATCAGTTGGTATTGTCCTTATCCCAAAATGACAAAAGGTTGTAAGACGTGTTATGATAACAAAATGATGTAATTCTTAAATTCTTATTTCTTTCATATCCCCCTGTCCTACCCTAACCTCAATTTTTTTTTCAAACTAGCATGGCAGGTAAGTCCATGTTATGACCACACCTTAGTCATTGATTGTCAGTCAGTCGTCAGTTGAACTTGGTCCAGGCAAGCGGCAACATGTTGCGCACACTCATTGTGGATTGCCAAGGGTTTAAAATTGGTGACAACAAATTTATATTTAAACAAGTGGCCATTATCGATTGTACCACGTTTTGGATACCACAAGCTACGCATTTGCTATTTAAAACGCCCCATGCTCTTGATTTGTTGTGTGAAAAATACCGTAAACAAACCCAGTGGATTGAAAATCATAGGCAACTAGACTGGAATCAAGGAACCATTTCCTAGAAATATTTGGACGTGGTCATGAAAGCACACTTGTCCTAAGCCAATGTGGTATTTGTGGAAGGTAATGAAAAACGTGAATGGTTGCAACCATTTTTGGCGTCTTACTGTCAATGTATCGACCTCATGGAGTTGGGCTGCCCCTCCCTGCAAACGCTCATGGATACTTGTTCCTGTGGCAGCATTACCCATACAGCCCTAGCCCATGTGTGGCATCTCTTTCATTGGTTAACCACCCATGCCTGCTGGGAGTTGTTGAACAAAATTATAACTCAAGATTTACCTGTGAATGACGCCAGTGAGATTTCTACAAGCGACGTGTAAACATCTACAACACGTGATACCATGGAGAAAGACAATGCTACAGACAAAGCATTGGGAAGTTCTTTGTGTGCAAAAAGAAACTAGACAGTTTTACCAAAGATGAACTCTTAGCGTTGCCCAAGTCGTTCATTTATTATGTGGCCACCAACAAGGTGAAAGAAATCTGGCAACATGTACCAAAATCATGGACTCAAGACCCTGTGTTGAGCGAATTGCAACCCTGTACGGATTACGATCACCATAAGCAAGTGGCCATGGCAAAAATAAACTCTATGCGTCAGTGTGCGACTTGTCAGCTAGTGAAACTGCATCACGGTCATAAAAGTCCGTGTAAAGACTTTGTTTAATCATACCACGGGTGTCATGGCGAGAAAAAGCAACTACAACAAAAAACACAAACATCGTCCACAGAGGAGGAGGAAGAACAAACCTTTTCACCATCGATAGAAAAGGATATGCCAGACCTGTACTGGCAATGGCGTCATTGACAAAGTGATTCAATACTTACCTTTCGAAATCCATCTTCCAGGTTATCGCTTTGTGGCCCTGGAACTCATCTTGAAAAACGTTTGCAGCGTGGTGATGTACCCATTAATCTTTTGGATCAAGCATGCAAAGAACATGACCTATCTTATCACCATAGTCATCCTGGTTTAAGACATGTGGCAGATAAATTGTTATGAAAAAAGCTAAACAACGTTTCACATCCTGTGATGCCTCAGTGGGTGAAAGGATGGCAGCCCTGATTGTGATGAGTGATATGAAAGGAAAGATGATGATGCGTGGACATGAACATTAAGGAATTGCGATGTGTTTGTATTCTATTTTCGTTTGTCAATTCCCTGTGGTTATGAAATATAAACCAAGGTTTACCAGAACACAATGTTTCATTTTAATTTTTAAAAAATCATGATGTTGATGGGCTGATTTTTCATTTTCACATTTTCACACATTGCCATTTGCCAATTTGCAATTTACAGTTTTTAAAATGACTGTTTTACGGGTTTTTTTTCTTTTTGAATTTTGGTGTTATCAAAACATGGATTTTCCATTTTGCTGTTTTCACATTTTTCCATTTGGTGTATGTCGAAAGTTGAGATTTGTCAATGATGTTGATGCGAGTGCTTGACCATGATAATGCTGCAATGTGTTTATGTGTGTTTTGAGAAACATTGAGGTCTACGACCACTGCAGGTAAGACTGTTTTTACAAAAAATAATGTCTATTCACCGCTACATTTTAAAGAAAAATAATATCGACAAAACAAAATGAGTATATAAGTGAACATTTCCCCCTTCCCACCCACCCTACCTCACAGTGTTTCCTCTGGTCATACATACACACCAGCTTTCTCTCTAGTCACACAACCATACCTGTCTTTTTGGTAACAAACACAACCACTTTTTTTATTCCCAAAAGCACATTCTCGACATGCACACTGATCCCAAAATAACTTTTTTAAGTTAAAATTTTACCATTGCAAAAAATATATAAATACTAGTCATGCAAGTTACTAAAAAATACTATTACTCATTTGATATTTACAAACACTACAACTTTGTACAGCTTTAAAAGAATCAAACTATATACCATTTTCCAATTCCCAACTCGGTTAAATTTAAAATAAAAACAAGTAGTTCCGTGAAGAACTATACAGCCTATTTTCATATATCTTACTTATGTTAACTGCCACTATCAACATACGAAATTTCAGTTTGATTGCTGTAATAGATTCGTAGATATTGAGAACCGACTAAATATTTCGGATGGTTGCCATGTTGGATTTTATATATGTAAGTCCTAGAGTTATGTACTGTCACATGAAGATTATTGTGTACGTGTAGCATTCAAATTTCAATCGCATGATTAGGACACAAGAAGTAACAAGGAGATTTTAAAATTTCACACAGCTGCCATCTTGTGGTTATGGAAACAATTGAAATAAATTAGATGCCAGTGGATTAACATCCGTATAAGGATTTATTGTACCAAGTTTCACTGCACTCGGATGGTTAAATTGCGAGAAACGTCCATGTGAATATTTATAGTTCGCGTCGCCGCCATGTTGGATTTATGATCACCAGGTTATTTAAAGTCCTATAGGTGAACTTAAGTTCATAGCCCCTATGAACATAAGAAAAAATCAGTTTGATTGCTATAATAGATTCGTAGATATTCAGAGCCGTCTAAATATTTCGGATGGTCGCCAAGTTGAATTGTTAAATGTATAGGCCATAGAGTCATGTACCATTAAAGGAAAATTATTACGTAGGTTCATTATTCAAACTTTCACTTCGATCGCATGATTACGACACAAGAAATAAAAACTTAATTTTAAAATTCGCACAGCTGCCATCCTGAGGTTATGTAAACAATTGAACTAATTTAGATACCAGAGCATTACAATGTGTATAAACATTTCCTGTACCAGATTTCATTGAGTTTGGAACATTAACTCGCGAGTAAAGTCTATTTAAAATTTTCAAATTCGCTTGTCGCCATGTTCGTTTTGTAGTTAACCGGTTTTTGAAAGTCTTATAGATGAACTTCCAGTAGTGCTCTTTATCTCCGTACAAAATTTCAGGGTGATATCGCTAATAGTTTCAGAGATATAGAATGCCGGTGAAATATTTCGCACATCCGCCATCTTGTGGTTATGTAAACAATTGAACGAAGTTAGATGTCGGAGCATTACAATGTGTATAAACATATACTGTACCAAGTTTTATTGCGTTTGGATGGTTAAATCGCGAGAAACGTCTATTTAATAGTCGCAAATTCGCGTGGCCGCCCTGTTGGTTTTGTAGTAACCAGGTTTTCAAAAGTCACATAGGTGAACTTGTAGTAGTTCCCTTTATCACCGTAATAAATTCCATGGTGATATCGGTAATAGTTTCGGAGATATTGAATGCTGGTTAAATATTTCGCACAGCCGCCATGTTGGATTGGTGAGATGTAACAAAATATGAAGGCCACGGTCGGGGTCGCCCGGAATATTGCTATGAACTTACCGAGTTTCATTGAAATCGCTACCGACTGTAGTGGCTACGCGGGCTAAAGCTCCGCGTTAGGTCAAGGGGTCAAGCTCTCTGCTGACTCGGTAGACGCGTGGGTTCGAGCCCCACCGTCGGCTGTCCTTGAAATGGTTTTCCGTGGTTTCCCATTTTCAACACCAGGCAAATGCTGGGACAGTACCTTCTGACAGGCCACGGCCGCTTCCTTCCACATCCTTGCCAAGTTTCATTCATCTTCATCCTTTCCATCTCTCATCCCGACGCGCAGGTCGCCCACGGGCGTCGACTAGAAAGACCTGACCTCGGCCTCTCAGGAGGCTACACGAAAAAAATTGAAATCGCTCCAGCCGTTTAGAATTTATTAGGGACACACACACACACCTCTCACACACACACACGCGCGCGCACACACGGACAAAAGGTGATCTCATAAGCCTATTTTTTCAAAATTGAAAATAGGCTAATAAAAATAAGGTTGCATAGAACTTTTAAAAGAGCAAAAGGTCCAAGTGGGTTGCCACTATTTACAAAATATACTATTTACAATGACAAAATACCAATATTTACTAAATACTAAATCTACGAGTTACAAAAAGCCATGATCCTAAACAAACAAACAAACAAACAAACAGAAAAATCACACCTCCTCCTCCTTGCGGTCATAATCCCTGGGCAGGCTGGTAAGCAAGTCATCAGCCCACACACGTTTGTTATCCATGGAGGCGATGGTGCGTTTTCTCTGTTCTTCAAAATACAAATGATGGTTGCTGGATTGTATCCTGCACTGTGTATGGGACATAGCTTTGCAAGTGCGTAAAACCGCTAAGTAATCGTCTACACGTAGCGATTTTACCACTGCCCTACCTACACCTTTTGCTCTTTTGGCTTCCTCACAGTCTAGTGTGCGATAAGCATACATTTTCGAAGCCAAACCTACGAATTCCGTCATAATGGAATCACCGCATTCATCTTTTAAAACACCCATTTCCTTCTTGTTTTTATGGGCAGCTGAAACATGTTGTCAGCACTATACGAAGAGGTGTCGAACCAGTCACTATGCTGCCTCATGACGTCATAGGGGTTGCAGTGGCGAATGTGGTAAATTAATGAGTCCTTATCCATATACAAAAGAGATACGTCCTCAAATTGGCGTTTGGCAAACTCATAGTGGAATCGATACATGACCGATTTTGAAAAGTCTAAAATGACTTGGCCCAAGTAAATGGGCTTATCCATTGTCACGCTGGTCCTACTCAATTCAATAGTGGCCAAATCATCATCGATAATGTTGATCCATTTGAAGTTTGGCTTGGCAATGTACCGCCGGGCACCCCACTGCCCCTCCCAGACATTCACCAATTTAATGTCGCGGTATTTGCGGACATTCTCCATGGACTTGCCATAGCTGCAGTTGTTCATTAATTTTAAAAAAATAATTTCAAACTGCTGTGTTGCCATTTGTCGGTGCTCTGTGTTGAGTCGCATGTATGGCTCGAGCCATGCTTTTTGAGCAAAAGAAATACCCCTATGGATTTTCTTCAACACTAAGCCTTGGGCGAGGCATTGCACCAACATTTGGATATGTAGCACATACCGATTTTTGTTGTAAACTATGCCCATGAGTTTTTCAATTTTCACTTTACTGTCGGGGGGAACCATTTGCACAAGGAAGAATGGGAAATCGGCATGTTCATCATACAAGGATGAGGGATATTCAATATCCACTTCTAAGACATATCCACGGCCTGTTTGTTGGCTAGCCATGTTTACATCAAATTCTGTCACTTGTTTCTCTGTCAACCAAGCAAACTTCCCATAGGGCAAATGCTGACTCATGGCGTAACCATACAAATTATTCACGTCATAGTACATTAAGTATGATTCCGGTTTGTCTGGTGAATAATCAGGCATGTAGGCATTGTTCGCTTCGGCATGGCGTTGGTTAAGCGACACAAAGCCGCCACGACTGCCCTTTTCAAAAAATAGAACCATGTCTATATCAGTGAGTAAATCCAATTCCACTTGAGTGTATTTCAAAGCGGCATCGAACGAGAGCCCAGGACTCGTATAATAGTGAGCCGGGTCAAGACCATAAATGTGCTGACACAACTCATGGAATTTTTGAAACACATCAGTGAGCAGCAATACATCCAGTTTTAGGTAATACATAGCATATTCACCTAGAGTTTTGGTATCAAACACTCGCCAAACTTGACATGCATGTGCATAGTCTTCATCGGAAACGGTACTGCGTGTTAGTTTCGAGTATGTGGTGGGAGTTTTCTTTGCTTTAACACGTCCCAGCTGTTGCAGAAATCATATGGGAATATACCTTTCCGAATGCACAATTGAAATTGCTCAGGATCATTAAAATGCATTCTAGTATTTTTTAATTCCTCCTCATTCAAGCCATTCACAAGACTATCTAGCGAGGATGCCATAAACTTAAAGGAATCCAAAAATCGAATGCTCAAGTTGCTCAACCGCCATGTCAGGGCTGTAAAACGCTCATGGTTTTGGGGGATAATGGTAAACGATCCCTTGTTGACATGACCCAATTCACGAATCAAAAACTGAATGTCATAATTCGCCAGATTGTGGAAAAAGACACTGATGAAACGAGGAGCTGGAAAGTTCAAGTTGCATTTACTATGCGCAGCTCCACGAAACTCCCACGTAAAGTGCGAGTGGTCTCTGACTTTTTCCTCTCCACTTAAAATAGGCTTTTCGCAAATATGGCATGTCGTGGCATGCTCATACTGCTGCTGCTGTTCTGGAGATAGGCTCATGGGTACTGGGTGTTCTAGTAATCCCTGTACATGGTCGGCCAACTGTACAAGTTCATCCAAAACCATCTGGCACAATGTGGCCCCTCACGGTATTTGTAAACGGATTGTGTGGGATCATAGGCACACACTACATTAAATCCTATGGCAAAAGGTTCATGTTTTTGAATGGGTGTGGTTGAGCTGATGGTGGGATCTGGTTCACATCCCGCCATGGGTGTAGTGAGTGCTTCGAAATCTGCATATACCACATAGGGAACAGTGTCACGCTTATGAATGTCCTTAAACTTTAACACAGCCTTGTCCCCTTGTGGCAATATCAGCCTCACCGCTTCCTGAGAAACGCAATCTACCCTATGGCGTTCCAAAAGCGTAGGGGTTGTAAAATATTGCAAGCATCGATCACAAATGTGCTTCTTACAATCATGTTTGGACATTTGACTGCTTAGCAATCTACTCAAGCTTTTAATCAGGCATCTCCATAAGACAGATATAAAAGATGAATGTGGTGTCGTTTCGGTTCTTTTGTAGCATAAAGAGGGCCCACAATCTCATTACCATTAAGGCCATACACCATGAACGAAAAGTCCGGGTTGTCTTGTTCAAACCTATGGATCTCGGTTAAGTCCATAGGGAACGACACTCAAGTTAAATTTAAAGTTTGTTTTAATTCATCAAACTTGGCCTTGTACCTTCCCGGCCAACAACCATGATGTTGTACCGGCTGCAAATAGGCAGCCACAGACCACAGGAAGCAATCATTGTCACGATTCTTTATATTGACCACAGCCTTTTTCGAAGGTATTGCTGGTGGAGTTTTAATATAGCTAGACCCAGCATTCAACGGGTTGAAATGACAAATGTTCATTTGCAGATAATGGACTTTGTCTAACGCTAAACCACTTGGTCCTTGTTGCAGTTTATCAAATTTTGTTAGCAAGGCGTTGACTACATGGCTTTAATACCACTCGTTCAGATTATTGGCTATCAAAAGCTCTTGCATTTTACTGCCAATATAAAATGTTTTTTATGCTCACCGTCCTTGTTTTATATATGAAATAGCACACGAGTTGTGTACTGACCTTTAAAACCGTATGCAACCTTTGCGCTGTACAAATTTGTCCTTTAAAAAATTCAAAACAAGATTCGACAAAGTCTTTTTGGATTAAACTCTCACTAACATTCACTACGTGGCCAGAGCAAACACGCTTTTTAAGACAAGAGTCAAGGGGTTCCCAAGTTAAGCTATCGGTAGCAGTGGCAAAAGACATGATTTCTATAAAAGAAACAATCTCACCCAAGTTTTCAACGGTAGACTGCTCGGTAAACAATGGTCCCAAACACACACGTTCCTGGTTTTCAACAGTGGTCAAGCGTTTTCCAACGCACTAAAAAGTAATAAAATAAACCACCATGAGTATATCCATTCCAAATAGCATTTATCATTAAAAAATAAAAAATAAAAAACAGGATATATATATATCAATTTCAAAAAATCTTACCTGGGTTTTGTAAAAAAAATTGCTTTTTCTGCCTTGTCTTGTAGGCTTCTGTGAAATGGTTTGACTCTCTCTGTCTCTCCCTCTTTGTCCACAACAACAGATATGCAAAATATCTAAAAACAAAAAGAACAATCCATCAATAAAATTGCAAACCAATTATAATTTTAACATTTATTAGCATTAAAAAAACTAAGCAGGGTTGATCCCACACTTACCTCAAATATATAATATATGCAATAGGGGTCACTAAATCAGTGTTGAGCACACGAATCTGTCCACTTTTCACAAGGTTAATATACAGCCTATGTGTGTGTGTGTGTGTGTGTGTGTGTGTGTACACTATAGACATCAACACAGGAATGACAGACAAGGCGCTATGACAAGCTGAATACTCTCCTACCTCACCTATCTCCGCTCCTCTGGCTCTCCCCCCCCCCCCCCTCTCCCCTCACCGTTCTGCAGTGGTCACGTGATTTCCTGTTGCATGTCTCGGTTTTCCCTCGCCCTCTCTGCGGGGCCCCTGCCTGCTGCTACTGCTCAGCTCGCCTGGCTAGCCGTTATCACCTTTTTACAGAGTTGCCACATGGTACCAACCTGTTATCATTTTACACCAATGTTGTCAGCTCTCACCCACATTCCATTCTCTTAGCCAACTAGCCAGGCTCCAAGCAGGCCTCTCGAGCAGATATTCTGTTTTCCCATTCTGGCTGCCAGTCAGACAGAAAAAAACAAGATCTGTTGTTAACAACTTCCCCTCATACCATTATGAATTTTGTCTGGTTACTGGTCAGTGTTTACCAACCTGTTTTAACGACCGTCATGAGGGATTTTCGAAATATTCGCCTTCATTCATCTGTCATAGGAAAAAAATACCGAAAAAGACCCCTCGTTTTGCCATACTTCGCCCCGTCGAAATAGCCATTTTCAGTATCCACCATGGCCAATCATAGCCTCATTGTAACATACGTCAAGCGCTACCGGCTCTCTGTCAACAAGCACGCTTTTATTTTTAAAAAATAAAAATAAAAAATAAAATGCCTAGTTTTTTGTCCTCGAGACTTGACATTTATTTTCGTGGTAGAGGGGATAGGGATCTTCCATTTATGTCAAACAAACTTTTTTGTAAACGTGTTAGTTTCCGAAATAGTAAAAATTCAAAATTTAAGGGTTTTCAAAAAATCACAAAATATAAAAAAGTTTTATTATAAAAATATAGGTCATAGAGACCATTGGTTTGAACTATGACACAACATTCTATCATGTTTGGTTTTCAAACTATCGCCTACTTTTAAAAACAAAATTTTTCAAAAAAAATCAAAAATATAACGAGTAGTCAATAGGAAAGAGGACGTCAGATAGAGTCCAACGACACCTCATTTGTTAAAATACGACCATCCGTTCGCCAATGATCACCAATGTTCACGAGAAAGTAGGCTATCATTTTTTTTCCCTCCAACACCCTTGAAACTTGCTGTCCGCCTAGAGGGCATACCCACCTTTCATTAACGTCAAACACACTTTTTTCCAACATTCACCGTTTCCAAAATAGCGCCAATCCAAAAAACAAGAATTTTCAAAATTTAAAAAAAAATCAACACACATTCTTAGCCAAGAGGACGTCACCCCGTTCCTAAACAACACATCGTTCTAGTCTTAAAAGCTCATTAAATATCACCAAAATGTCAAAAACGCACGTTTACCTCAAATTGCGTTTCCAAATTCCACCCATTGTACAAAATAACGTCACCATCAAATAGAGCGGGAAAAATACCATCTAAACGACCCCTCACTCGACCCTAGTCCTCCCCACCACCAACATTTTCCAACGTAGCCATACGTATTCAAGCACACACGCGATTATAGGTAGAACCCCCCTTACCACACTACTGCACAGTTTTAGTCCTAGAGACTTGAAATTTATTTTGGGGGTAGAGGGGGTAGGGCCATTCATTTATGTCAAACAAAATGTTTTGTAAACTCTTTAGTTTCCAAAATATAAAAATTTCAAAATTGAACTTTTTCAAAAAAACATACAAAGTTTTATTATAAAAGATAAAGGACATAGAGACCGTTCGTTTAAGCTATTGCACAACATTCTATCAAAAATATTTTTCAAAAATATAACGAGTGGTCCATAGGAAAGAGGGCGTCAGCTCGAGTCCAACGACACCTCATTTGTCAACATTCGACCTTGGGTTCACGAGATATTGGCTTGGACTCACGCGGCGGCCATGACACTGGTTAGAACTGTCACCACTCCCCTACTTCCTTGGTCGTGGCAGGAGCTATGAAGTCGAAGCTAATGATAGATGGTGGTGGTGGATTAGTGAGGAAAAGGACAAAGAAAAAAACATGGATCAAATATTGTTAATTATTTATTGAGAGTCAGTCCACCAGTTCAAAGACTTTACAAGATGTATATAATTGTAATAAACACACAATTTTAATTTTAAAAAAAGGATTAACAAATGGAAGTGTTTTCTAATCTATTAGGTGTGCAAATGTCCAAAAGGCAAGCTATTTACACCATCCCACAGACGACAGCGACGTTTTATTTTGATTAACTGTAAATGGTTCTTTGAAAGAATGCGTGTTTGCTGGCACAAGCGAGAGGTGTTTGAGTAGAGTACACATCGATATTCCTCAACATTGAGGAATTGTGTGACACTACGAAGAACACCCGTCGCTTCGCATTGAACTTTATTTTTTTGTGTTGAAAATGCGTACATTTTTGGGGCCAAACCTACAAATTCGGTCATTACATTGCCAGCACATTCATCCTTAAATAAACCAGTGTGCTTTTTATTCAAGGGAATTATAGTTTGAGGTATCAAAATAGCCTGGATGTTGTCTCATCACAGAGTAAACATCTGTCTTATTGGTTTGATAAATAAGATTGTCCGTATCCACATAAAATAATTTTACATCATCAAACTTTTATTTGGCAAACTCATAATAAAATTGTTACATTGAAAATTCTGAAAAGTCGAGTATTACCGTTCCCAAGTAAATTGGTTTGTTATACATGATTTTGATCTTTGTCAATTCAATGGTTACTAAATCAGTTTCAATGACCCGTACTGAATGGAAATTGGGCTTTGCAATATATTTTCGTGCACCATATCGACCGTCCCAGTGGTTCACCAAATGGTAAGTTCTATGTTTTCTAATATTCTCCATGGATTTGCCGTAGCATGCATTCTTCATTAATTTATAAAAATGTGACTCGAATGTAGTCTTGGCGTGCTGGCGATGATGAGTATTTAATTCCATGTACGGTTCTAACCATGGTTTTTGGTCGAAACAAATAATGCGATGAATAGATTGTAGTTGCAAACCATGTTTCAAAAATTGCATTAAATTTTCAATGTGTATGACGTACCGATCTTTTGAATTTAACGTTGCAAACAACTTTTTATTGTTTGAACGTGAACAGGGAGGTTGCAGTTTTTCAACACAAAATGGCATATCAGAATGATCATTGTGTATCTCGCGAGGGTATAATAAGTCAACTTCTAGCACTTTGCCACGTTTTTCATTGCTCAACGCGTCTTGTAAATTAAATTTGAAACTTCCTCTGAAGTCATCCTTCGAAAATTTTGATACGGATGTGATTTTTCCATAGCATATCCGTATAAATTGTTACAATCCAGGTAGGTGAGGTATGTTGTAGGCTGATTGGGTTTGTATGTATCCATATATGAATTATTTGTTTTAGCATGTTGATAGTTCCAGATCTATTTCAGTTACCTTCAACATACAATCCCAACTATATCCAGCAAGGATGTAGTAATGGGCTGTAACTAGATTGTAGATTTCGAGACACAGCTTGCGAAAGTGTTCAAACGTGTCTGTCAAAAGTAGTGTATCAATTTTGAGCTGAACAGAAACTAGCGGGGTCTACCTAGAGCTATAGCTGAACAGAAACTAGCGGAGTCTTACCCAGAGATATAGCTGAACATAAATTAGCTGGGTACCCAGAGCTATAGCTGAACTTGAAACTAGCTGGGTCTTACCCAGAGCTATAGCTGAACAGAAAACTGCGAGTCCTTCCACAGACCTATAGCTGAAGAGAAACTAACGGGATCTTGCCCAGAGCCACAGCTGAACAGAAACTAGCGGGGTGTACCTAGAGCTATAGCTGAACAGAAACTAGCGGAGTCTTACCCAGAGATATAGCTGAACAGAAATTAGCTGGGTACCCAGAGCTATACCTGAACTGAAATTAGCTGAGTCTTACCCAGAGCTATAGCTGAACTGAAACTAGCTGGGTCATACCCAGAGCTATAGCTGAACAGAAACCTGTGGGTCCTTCCACAGAGCTATAGCTGAAGAGAAACTAACGGGATCTTGCCCAGAGCCACAGCTGAACAGAAACTAGCGGGGTCTACCTAGAGCTATAGCTGAACAGAAACTAGCGGAGTCTTACCCAGAGATATAGCTGAACATAAATTAGCTGGGTACCCAGAGCTATAGCTGAACTGAAACTACCTGGGTCTTACCCATAGCTATAGCTGACCAGAAACCTGCGGGTACTTCCACAGAGCTATAGCTGAAGAGAAACTAACGGGATCTTGCCCAGAGCCACAGCTGAACAGAAACTAGCGGGGTGTACCTAGAGCTATAGCTGAACAGAAACTAGCGGAGTCTTACCCAGAGATATAGCTAAACAGAAATTAGCTGGGTACCCAGAGCTATAGCTGAACTGAAACTGGTTGGATCTTACCCAGAGCTATAGCTGAACAGAAACCTGCGGGTCCTTCCACAGAGCTATAGCTGAAGAGAAACTAAAGGGATCTTGTCCAGAGTCACAGCTAAAGAGAAACTAGCGCGGTCTACCTAGAGCTATAGCTGAACAAAAACCTGCGGGTCCTTCCATAGAGCTATAGCTGAAGAGAAACTAACGGGATCTTGCCCAGAGCTACAGCTGAACAGAAACTAGCGGGGTCTACCTAGAGCTATAGCTGAACAGAAACTAGCGGAGTCTTAACCAGAGATATAGCTGAACAGAAATTAGCTGGGTACCCAGAGCTATAGCTGAACTGAAACTACCTGGGTCTTACCCAGAGCTATAGCTGAACAGAAACTTGCGGGTCCTTCCACAGAGCTATAGCTGAAGAGAAACAAACGGGATCTTGCCCAGAGCCACAGCTGAACAGAACCTAGCGGGGTCTACCTAGAGCTATAGATGAACAGAAACTAACGGAGTCTTACTCAGAGATAAAGCTGAACAGAAATTAGCTGGGTACCCAGAGCTATAGCTGAACTGAAACTAGTTGGGTCTTACCCAGAGCTATAGGTGAACAGAAACCCGCGGATCATTCCACATAGCTATAGCTGAAGAGAAACTAACGGGATCTTGCCCAGAGCCACAGCTGAACAGAAACTATCGGGGTCTACCTAGAGCTATAGCAGAACAGAAACTAGCGGAGTCTTACCCCATAGATATAGCTGAACAGAAACTAGCGGAGTCTTACCCAGAGATATAGCTGAACAGAAATTATCTGGGTACCCAGAGCTATAGCTGAACTGAAACTACCTGGGTCTTACCCATAGCTATAGCTGACCAGAAACCTGCGGGTACTTCCACAGAGCTATAGCTGAAGAGAAACTAACGGAGTCTTACCCCATAGATATAGCTGAACAGAAACTAGCGGAGTCTTACCCAGAGATATAGCTGAACATAAATTAGCTGGGTACCCAGAGCTATAGCTGAACTGAAACTACCTGGGTCTTACCCATAGCTATAGCTGACCAGAAACCTGCGGGTACTTCCACAGAGCTATAGCTGAAGAGAAACTAACGGGATCTTGCCCAGAGCCACAGCTGAACAGAAACTAGCGGGGTGTACCTAGAGCTATAGCTGAACAGAAACTAGCGGAGTCTTACCCAGATATATAGCTAAACAGAAATTAGCTGGGTACCCAGAGCTATAGCTGAACTGAAACTGGTTGGATCTTACCCAGAGCTATAGCTGAACAGAAACCTGCGGGTCCTTCCACAGAGCTATAGCTGAAGAGAAACTAAAGGGATCTTGTCCAGAGTCACAGCTAAAGAGAAACTAGCGCGGTCTACCTAGAGCTATAGCTGAACAAAAACCTGCGGGTCCTTCCATAGAGCTATAGCTGAAGAGAAACTAACGGGATCTTGCCCAGAGCTACAGCTGAACAGAAACTAGCGGGGTCTACCTAGAGCTATAGCTGAACAGAAACTAGCGGAGTCTTAACCAGAGATATAGCTGAACAGAAATTAGCTGGGTACCCAGAGCTATAGCTGAACTGAAACTACCTGGGTCTTACCCAGAGCTATAGCTGAACAGAAACTTGCGGGTCCTTCCACAGAGCTATAGCTGAAGAGAAACAAACGGGATCTTGCCCAGAGCCACAGCTGAACAGAACCTAGCGGGGTCTACCTAGAGCTATAGATGAACAGAAACTAACGGAGTCTTACTCAGAGATAAAGCTGAACAGAAATTAGCTGGGTACCCAGAGCTATAGCTGAACTGAAACTAGTTGGGTCTTACCCAGAGCTATAGGTGAACAGAAACCCGCGGATCATTCCACATAGCTATAGCTGAAGAGAAACTAACGGGATCTTGCCCAGAGCCACAGCTGAACAGAAACTATCGGGGTCTACCTAGAGCTATAGCAGAACAGAAACTAGCGGAGTCTTACCCCATAGATATAGCTGAACAGAAACTAGCGGAGTCTTACCCAGAGATATAGCTGAACAGAAATTATCTGGGTACCCAGAGCTATAGCTGAACAGAAACCTGCTGGTCCTTCCATAGAGCTATAGCAGAAGAGAATCAGGCGGGGTCTTACCCACAGCTATAGCTGAACATGAACTAGCGGGGCCTTACCAAGGGCTATAGCTGAACAGAAACTAGTGGGTCCGTACATGGAGATATAGCTGAAGAGAAACAAGCGGGGACTATCCGGAGCTAATGCTGAACAGAAACTAGTGGGTCCTTCCACAGAGTCTAGTATAGATGAAAGAAACTAACGGGGTCTTACCCAGTGCCACAGCTGAACAGAAACTAGCGTAGTATACCTAGATCTATAGCTCAATGGAAACTAGCGGAGTCTTTCTTACCCAGAGCTGTTGTTTGAGTCTTCAGTCTTTTTACTGGTTTGCTGCAGCTCTCCATGCCTCCCTCTCCTGAGCTAAACGTTTCATATCTACATAGCTACCACACCCTACGTCCGAAGCATTCTGTTTAACATAATAGGTCTACCCCTACAGTTCTTGTCCTCGACCCTTCCTTCCATAACTAAGCTTGTTATTCCTGGGTGTCTTAGTATGTGTCCTACCAACCTATCTCTTCTCTTCATTAGCAATCGCCAGAAACATCTCTCCTCTCCCTCTAGTCTTAATACCTCATCGTTTGTAACCCTATCTATCCACCTGATCATCATTCTCCTGTAACACCACATTTTAAATACTTCAATTCGACTCTATTCTGCTGCACCAATAGTCCAAGCTTCACTTCCATAGAGTGCCACGCCCCAGACAAAGGCCTTCTTTGCTTGGTCCATCACTGGTTATTTTGCTTCCTAAGTAACAGAAGTCTCCTACTTCCTTCAGCTTTCACCTGCCAATTTGATGTCCATAGAGGTTTCTGATTTATATCGGCTGCATTCCAATATTTTTGTTTTACATTTATTAATTTTCATCGTGAATTCTTTCCTCAAGACGTAGTCCATACCATTCAAAAACTCATTCAAATCCTCAGGCATGTCGGGCAAGATGACGATGTCATCAGCAAATCTCAGAGTTGAAATTATTTCTCCTTGAATCTTCACTCCCACGTTAATTTTTTCTCCAATTTCCTTCGTTGCTTGTTCAATGTAGCCTATAGATTGAAAAGTATGGGTGACAAGTTGCAGCCTTGCCTTACACCTTTCTGAATACCAGCTTCTCTCTAATGTTCTCCAGCTCGAATGACTGCCGTCTGGTTTCTGTATAGATTGTAGATCACCCTCCTATCCATGAACTTGATTCCAATCGTTTTCAAAATGTCAAACAATTTAGTCCAATAAACGTTATTAAAAGCCTTTTCTAAGTCTACAAATGCCATGAACGTTCTCATATCTTTCCTTATTCTACCTTCCAAAATCAGCCTAAGACTTAGTACAGCTTACCTTGTTCCCACATTTCTCCTGAAACCGAACTGGTCTTCACCCAATTCCGTTTCTATCGGGCTTTCCATCCTCTTGTAACTTATTCTAGACAGGGTCTTTGAAGCATGAGTAATCAAGCCGATTGTACGGTAAACTTCACATCAGTCAGCACCCACTTTCTTTGGTATAGGGATGATAACATTCTCCTTGAAATCAGAGGGCACCTCACCTGTCTCAAAAATCCTACACACCAAGTGAAATAACCGGATCAGACCTTAATCGCCTATGCAGCTATCTCCCAGAGCTATAGCTGAAGAAAAAACTAGCGGGATCTACCCAGAGATATAGCTGAACAGAAATTAGCAGGGTCTTACCCAGAGCTAAAACTGAACAGAAACTAGCAGGGTCTTACCCAGAGCTATAGCTGAACAGAAACTAGCAGGGTCTACCCAGAGCTATAGCTGAACAGAAACTAGCAGGGTCTACCCAGAGCTATAGCTGAACAGAAACTAGGAGGGTCTTACCCAGAGCTATAGCTGAACAGAAACTAGCAGGGTCTTACCCAGAGCTAAAGCTGAACAGAAACTAGCGGGTCCTTACACAGAGCTATAGCGGAATAAGATTCATCTCTTAGCTCATAAGGAAGACAGAGTATTTTAAATGTGTAAGTTATACGCTTGTATTGCATGAAGCGGGAATATTATACCTAGGTATTAAGTCACATACAAATGTTTCTCCGGGGGCTCAGGAAAGCATGATCACCCACTAGAAGGGAGGCAAAAGTGGCAATTTCTCCCACTGGAGTTGTCTAAAATGCCGACCAGACTATGGAAATGAAAGACAAAAACAAAATACGCCAACTAAAAAAATTAAAAAGAAGTTTATTACGGTACTCTTATTTATTATCCACCCTCTCATTCGTTGTGGTACACAGTTATGAGAGAAATTTTGTATAGAAATCTTCCCAACTAAAATGTCAGCCTACAGTCATTGTTTTGACCCCCCTTTCCCCCCTTCCCAGACAAAATATTGGGAACTGTTTAAAATATTACACACATTCCTTTCTTTCTTCTTTCGTTTCACCCTCTTTGGGGTACGTTGAAACAATAATTTCCCTGTACACTGTTCTTTCCGTAGAACCCAGTACTTCTTCAGTCTTTACGATCTTCTTTTCCTCTCTTCTTCCGAGATAATGGGTTTGGATTTTAGTGTAGGTCTGTCTTGGAACCTTATATTTTTGTCTTTAGTAATTAATTTGGCTGTTCGATCGAGTAATGACGTTTCTGTCATTTTCAATTCTACTAGGTCTTTTTCAATTTCTTGAAACCAGTTGAGTTTTGTTTTACGATTACAGAAAAAGTCAAAGATTTGTTTCGTTAATCTATTAGAATCCATTCTCAGAAGATCACCGTAAAAATTGATCCTCCTTTTTCGCATGGTATCTGAGAGTTTTTCAATTTTCTGCTAGAGAGTTTCATTCCTAATGTATATAATCTTGTTATCCTGAAATTTTGGTCCTATAATTTTTCTTAAAATTTTTCTTTCCTTCGGCTCGAGTTTTTCCATTTGGCCCTTAAAATTTATAGTTAGTGTTTCTGCTGCGCACAGTGCTTCTGGCTTAATCAGTGTCTTGTAATGTTTAATTTTGGACCCCCATGAAATGTATCTTTTATTGTATGTATCTTTTGTTAATTGGAAGGCCTTTCTATACAGTACATTGTATTTATTTTTATTTACAGAGTGATTTTCTCAAAGAACTATACAAAAGTAAACAAAACATAGAATTTGGATTTTGACTTTAACTTCTTTGTTTGGAATACCCAGCTAATACCACATCATGACCAAAATCATGACGATTATCTTTACATGAGGCATTATCGGACGCGACAGCATAACACACACAGACATTCAGATTTTATGTATTTCATTACTGAAAGAATATCAACAGTTTTTTCTGCTTTAACACCAGGTCAAGTAGCCTCTCATGAAGATTGAGAAAGCTACTATTTTCCCTTAAGAACATGGTAATGAAGTCGCACAAACTTCTTTATCAGAGATCTGTTGCCTTTAGTAGAGGGCTTCCTTAGAAACATTGGTCCTTCATTATGTCCATATATTCTTCACACGTTTCTACTCATTCAACCTGTTTTAGAAGGATACCAGACTTGCCAAAGCTCCTGTCACACTGGCTGGAAGAAAGTCCCCTAACAGGAAATACTCTTTTGACAACCAAGCACAGAACATTGGCATTGCCTTTTTTTTTTCATCACACGAATCGCACAAAACCACAACTTTCCTTCTGAAGGGCATTTACTGAAGTTTTTTTGTTAAGAAATCGTGTAGGAAAGAGCACACTGTATTTGGGTTTTCTTAGTCACTCCACAGAAAGCAATAGAATGCACATTAAAGATATAGAGCCACGACAAGCGCTTGTAGAATTGAGCTGTTACCTTTTCCTGCAACATCTATCCACTTTCTGATATTTCTTCTTTCCAATTTCCTTTCTGTTTGTGAGAGAAATATAACTTCTACCACTGTTTCTTGCACGCTTTGTAACATTTTCTTTTCCATGGATCAGGATCCTTCTACCTTTTCCTTTGGGTGTAAAACTGTCATCTAAATATACATCTGGTTTACTTTCCGCTAATTTTATTTTTTATTTAGCTTTTGGAAAATCATTGCACACAGGTAATTACAGTCTTACATATTTACATAATCTATACACTGAGTCACAAACAGATGTCCAGATTTGTGATGTATTCAATTGCCTTGTTTGTTGCGAAGAAGAACTCTTGCGGGTCAAGATGTCATCCCCTATTTATGTAGGGAATCGGCGCATCTACCACAATTAGTTCGTATTCTATTCAGAGTGGTCCAAATCTTCCTGCGTTTATCAAATCCTGGTGGCCTGGTTTTGATGCAGGGCATCTTCAGTTGCTCCTTTGTAGCACTGGTTTGCCATAATTTAGTCCATCGATCAGTTATATTGTATTTAGTGTTATTGACTTGGCAAGTTTGTAATGGAGGATGACGGGAACGGAGTTTCTTTGTGTTGATGGCAGGAATGTCTTAATGAATATGGAGCTCAGGACTAGCAGTTATTTTCGTGAATTCACGCACAGGTGAACAATCTCGTCGCAGGGAAGGAGGCTCAATGTGACTCCGGATTGGAAGCCAGAATGTAGATGACCGTTGCTCACGTCCGCAGGTATAAACTTACATTACCCTTCACGTGTCCCCTGAGTGGTGCTAAGCGAGCAACAATATTACTGGAGCCAGATAATCCTTGTGATCTCCTGGCATATATAACATTGCCAAAATGGCCAAAAATCAATGAAACTTTCCGCTAATGTATCAGAAGTAACACCGATACTGGCCACAAATACTTCCCTTCCGCTCGCTGCCATACTCTCCAGGCAACATCGCCGCTCGCGAAGCACACATCCCTCATGCAATAACAGTTAGCTCCTGACCTCTAGCGGCACCCGAGAGAAATAAGAAATAGCTAAGGGACCGGGCAATTACAGCGTAAGTTGACCTACTTCATCTAACTCCTTAATTGTGATGGCTGTATTAGTGTGTGTTATCTGTAATTCAGTTAAGGATTGCAGACGATCAATTTTTCAAGTACTTCCTACTTTTGCTACCAAATGCTACCGTCCACGACACCTAGCTGAGGACTTGCTTACTAGATGCCATTGCAGCCAGCTCCTGGTGGCGAACGTTGGAACTAATATAGCGTTATCAAATAATCTGACCTACAAATTTTAGCTTCCACAAGTGTAGTTAGAGGAAGGTCTTACGCCGGCTTTACTTCCCCTCCGAAGGAAGGCATACCTAGGGATTTTTAACGCTCTTAAAAAATCCGACGACTTCGGCCGCGTATGAACCCGCGATCTTGGGCATAGAAGCTCAGCATGCTACCAACTAGGCCACCGAAGCCGCCTGCATGAATGTGAATCGCATGTAAACCAATGGTATTGCTTGCAAGAATGGAAATTATTGTAATATACAGTATATACACTCCTCAACAAAAGTTTGGACTACCGCCATGCTCCGTGTGCGGGGACTGATACTGATAATCATGAGATACAGATTTTGAATGTTTTTGTTTCCAAAAGGGACACTTAAAAAGCGAGTTCGCTTTGTATTTGTACCATTTGATCAGGCGCGAATCCAAGGGTCGGGGGTCACGGGGGTCATGAATCCCCTCCCAACGGAGATCAAGTTTTTTGCAAACTCAAAAAACGAAAACACAATAACCAGACAATTAAAAAGTAACGAATTATAACTAAAGTTTATAATAAAAAGTTTTTTGTTTGTCATATATACAAGGGGCTTTTTTCGCACCAAAAAATTTTGCCGGCCTCCAAACTGCAAGCTTGGTTGGCAATTTAAGCAGTGACTTTCTCCCTTTGTCAGTACCAACTCGACTTGCCGAAACTGTAACGTACCTTGATACTTTTCTCGAAGCTTGGTGTAAAAGTCGCAAAACACGCCGTTGCAATGTGTACGAATATTTTTGGTGCGCTAAACGCATCAAATTTCTATCCATGTAGCTTACAAAAAAATTGGTCTGGTTTTGTACGTTTGCGTTTATAGTGATACCATTTTTCTTAACAATTTCGATTCTCTGACCCCCTCCAAAGCCAAACTCTAGATCCGCGCCTGCGTTTGATTGTTATCTAACCACGATTGTTATTGTTTTCAGAAGAACTGATGTTTAGTTTATTGTATAAACCTCAATGTGTATACTATAGGAAGTCATTTTACTAAGATCTATACTATTCCAAACTTTTGTTGAGCAGTGTATATACTGAATATCCTTCTCCAATGAAATATTGGTGGGTTTAAAAAGAAACATGAAAATCATTTACTTCAATGTTGGTAACCACATTTGCTAAAATTAGTTCTCTCAAGGCTCTATCATTTTAAATTGGTCATATATCAATTAAATATTGTACAAATGCTGCTACGTTCGTTCATCAAAATGCCCACTGCTTTTATTATGAAATTTCCATAACCTCTGCCTTCTCAGTGCTACCTACCCACAGCTAAGCAACAATATCATAGAAATATAATCGAAAGGACAAAGGGGAACAATACATTAAGGGAGGGATCAGTTACGGAGTAAGTGATGATGCTGTTTCGTCACATCTCACTAACACTACAAGGATTACATGACAGTTCCCCACACTGCCCAAAATACTGACACTTCCACACTGCCCTTGGACGCGGCTACCTGTTAAATGACTCAGAAATATTCCCGACTGACAGTTCCACACACATCCCCTCACCCCTAAGGTTATAGGCTTCAGTGACCATCGTTACAGCCGCACCTGTGACAATGCACCTTAACATAATACTCATTTGGAGTGAAGAAAAGCGCTCGGTCTATGTACTTCATTACATACCACGGTCTCGAAAATATAATTGTGATGTAGTGTAATTTCCATCAAAATAAAATAAATGCAGAGTCTGATTTCCATCACACTTTATCCAGGCTGTCGACTGGCAAAATAATAACAAAACCGATCAGTTTGGTGTTGTTATAATTTTGGCGTGTTTAAAATCAGCTTTCTAGGCTTCGTCAGTTGTTTTGTATTTTTTATTTATTTTTGTTTGTTTTTCTGTTTTGGTCATATGATTTCAACAATAATATTAACCTACTCCATTTTCTGTGAATAGGCAACTGCCTTCAGAAAACTTTTCATATTTTTGTCATTTTCGAACTTTTTCTGAATGTCCAGTTTGACATATTTTTGTCTTCTTTTTTTTTTCCTTCCATGCGCAGTTTGTCTTCTCAGCTTCCGTCTTGAACACTTTGACAACCTCTTTTAATTTGGGGTGAGGCCTCCCGACAAGATTGTTGAGTCGGTTGTTCCAGCCCTCAACAGCATTCGTTGTCCTGTCCTTGGTGGCAGTTCCACATCTCGATTGGAATGTCTTGGTTATCTAGCCAGTTGTCAACGAAGTAGTCAACTTTATCTTTTCCATAGTAGCCTTGGGGGAGAGGGGAGATGTGTGTGGAAATGTCAGTCGAGATTATTTCTGAGTCATTAAACAGGTAGCCACGTCCAAGGGGTGTATGGAAGTGTCAGTATTTTGGGCAGTGTGTGGAAGTGTCAGTGTGGGGAACTGTCCGGACACCACTACAAGTAAGTAATATAGCAATAGCGGGTAACCGGTATGAAATGTGTTTCGATTAAACGCAAATCAAACAACACGAGGTCGCAAAGACCACTTCGAAACGCAATCCAAAGAATGCAAACAACTCCCGCCGATCGGCTTGGTGCGAGCGTTAAAGAGTGCCAAATACGAAACCTTAGTACTAGGGCCGTGGAGAGCGGCAACGGGCCCTGTGGCTGGAATCTCCCGGGCCCCCCTCTATAACCAAACTCTGTATAATTAATTTACAATCCTCGTAAATTTGCACAAACTGATTTTGCGCAATTTTTATTGTACAAAATCTTCATCACGAAATCAATTACAAGAACATAAAAAACCAGCAAGCAATTATAGCATGCTGAACTGCTCTTCCCAAGATCACGGGTTTAAGTCCGGCCAAAGTCGTTGGATTTTTAAGAGCATTAAAATCCTTCAGTACCGGTATACCTTTATTCGGAGGGGAAGTAAAGACGGTGGGCCCATGTCTTAGATTTAGGAAATGTAAAAGAACCTACCACTACATTTGGTAGTGTGTAGCCAAAATGTGTAGGTTATTTGGTTAGAAACGCTCTATCAAGTTCCAACGTTCGCCACTGGGTGTCAGTGACAGTGGCGTCTGGTAACCAAAGTAGGAACTCCTTGAAGTTGAATTTGTTAAGGAGCCTACGGGCGTTCAATTGAAATGTCCTGATATGATCATTGGCTGCAATAAATATTGTATGGTATACTGCGTTAATAATATTTCATTTATATATTCCACTAAATCCAGGCTATATTGATTATCATAAGCAGAGCGTGTATTATGCACCGCCTTGTGCTTTTACGTTAAACAAAATAACAGAGGTATGAGGAATACAGTGGAAGCGAAAACAACAACTCAAACAGGATCGCTAAGGAGCGGGGAAAGGATGTCTCTTTCGATGCGTGCTGGTCCCAAGATTCCGGATCGAATGAAAGATAATTTCCAAAAAAGGAAACGAATGAATTGTTTAAAACAAATCAAAAGCGGAATTAAATTTATCTATTTGATCGAAGAACCCAGAAGCGTGTAGGTCGTGACTGCGTTACAGTACGAAGCCAAGACCGACGAAATCGATCGAGAGATGAGGGAACTTAAAATTACAAATGAAAGAGGACGAAGCCAAAGTGCACTACTTACTAATGTATTTAAAGTAAACTAAAACAGGTGCGCATAAGAGTAAGGATTAATCTAAACACAAAATGAAAGGTAAACTTGAAGAGGCATTAAAATCACTTAATAACAAACAAAATAAAATGAATGACTAAAGATGGTACCCAAGAAAGGGGTGCACAAAAAGAATATCAAGAGAAAAGTGTATAAATGAACTTAAGCACAAACAAAGATGAAACAAGATTAATTAAAGTGTACTTACAATCAATGTGCAACTAAACCGTAAGCGCGACTCGATAACCAAAATTTAAAATACAAAAAACCAAACGATAGAGAGTATGGACGAGTCGAATAAGAGAACACCTCTACTTACGAGGATGACCTGGACTAGAATGCCAGCGCCAAAAACAGAACTAAGACGCTCATGATGTTGTGAAATCATGGGGTAGGGGGTGAAAGGGTGGGGGAGTGGAGGAGTGCGTATGTAGGGAAACGGGGGGGGGGGGGGGTGACACAGAGTTACGTAATATAACGAAGTCAGAGGAAGTAACACGAAAGTAACACATAAAAATAAACGAAATGAAAATTACATTAAATTACTTGACATTACCGAGACAGGAAACAAAAGAAAAAAATCAATCAGCTAAGAAATATGCTTCGTAGGAAGATGTAGGCTTACGCAGAGGTTGAAATGCCGAATCACAACAACATACGAAGAAACAAAGAAAGTAATGTGGCGCATGGACAGTGATTAGCACGATGACCATCGCTCACATACATTTCAATAAAACAGAGGGAGGATCTGGCTGAAGACGTGAGACTCAGCTCCGTAACTTCGCCGATTCCACCCACAAAAAAACAAGGCTCTGATGCGACAATCCACCGGAAGTCGTCTTAAAAGAACGCCGAACCAGGTGGTGACGCAATACAGAGCATAATTAAGCCTCGTTGAAAAATAGCAGATATTTCAGACCTGAGAGATTTACGTAAAAATAAAACCGATTACATGAAAGGGAGGGATGACAAATAAACACAGAGACTTCACTAAATTAACGAGAACGAAAGTGAAAGGACTTGAGTTCACAGGAATGACCTCACATCATCATAGGAAAGAAAATCAAAGGAGACACAAAAAAATGCAAAAGGCGAAACAGAAATTTAAAATGACTTCATAGTAAAATAAATCTGATGATTGAATCGTACTTACTTAGTTGCGTTGGTCGCGAGCGAGAGCTCGTCTGAAAGCGTGTGGTCTACATGGCCACAGAAAATGGAAGAAGGAACCTTCCTGCTTAGGGCGCAGGCACGCGCCTTGTAAAAATAAGACGCAGAACACCCCCTCTCCAGAACATGAAGGGGGCCAATGGGAGAAGCAAAGCTTAGCAACAAGTTATGCTTCAACCAATGGTAAAACTGTGTCAGTAGGGGTGAAAAGTTTCACCATCTGGTGAAACGTCTACGCAGAATTACTAAGTTTGAACGCAGTAGGAGTGACAGAGAAACGTATGTCACACTAATGCGACATGAAGGAAATGATAATAATAATAATAATATGACAAAAAAATAATGAACCTGATAAAAACGGTTCAATTACTATCAATATACATAAGTTAATGCTGGTATGTAAAAATTACAACAGTGAATTATTTGCAAATTCAATGTTTATACCTGACAATAGCATACCAAAGCATTATTTTCAATTAACAAAAATACATATCACGAGTACAGCCATCGAAAACTAGGTAGGCTATTAATTTTCATTAAATTCACTACACTGTTTAGTTTTGGCGTTGACATATCTAAATGTGTCCCGATGAGGTAACACAGTGTTCAGATTTAAAGTTCTGCAGATCCTCTTTGATGTCAATAATTTTAGAACTTCAGTGATACTCGTAATAGCAATATGCTCGTTTGTCGTACACAAATTTAAAAAAAAATGCATTTACCGGACCGTAATTTCATCGCTTTTACAGTATTTAACTTGGGGAAAAATTTCACATTGAAAAAAGCTGTTGTCCGTGAACTCGGAAACAGGTGGGTTCGAATTCCACCGTCAGTGATTCTAAGCTTATTTTCCATGATTCATCGGTTTATCCCTATAGCCAAAGACTGTAGTTGCACCATCGTACATTCATTTCCTCCTCAATTCTATCCCAAATTAATTACAAATATATTATTAACTTCAGATATAGATTGTCGGACAGAGTTTTACGACATCCTAAGACCCAAAAATTAATCAACAGGAAGTTCAGTTCACTGAACTGCATGTTAAAAGAGGTGGAACGGGTATACTGTACACTGCTATGTGACATATGACGTAATCTCTTTTCATAATGAAAACATGATTTTTACACAAAGTCAAGACGTATTTTAAAAAACGTTTTACATATAGGGTTTTTATGTTGACATTCTTAAAACTTGCTGCCCTTGAAGAGTCACGCCCTTGGGTCCAAGCTTAAACATTGATATGTGTTTCGGTTTAACGGGGATCACACATCATTGTACATTATACAAAGCAAAATATATTTTCGTAATTAACTACAGGTATAACTCATACGTAAGTCAAGTTATTTATTATGTGCTATCAGCAGATTGCAGCTGATCAGTGATTGTTTTCAGAAAAGAAGAAAATGTGAATTTGAACTATATTTTGTAATTTGCAGTCAGTGGACTTCTTATAATTTAATATTGCTTTGCAGTAAGCAAAACGAGGGCCAGGTTCTCCTAAAAATCCCCAATCCTCTCTATGACTGGTGACTTTCGGGGACGGATTTAAGTCAAGATTAGGGGTGAGTGGACACACCGGGGATCTAGGGGGATGGAATATCACCAACCTCAGAGTGGGGTCCGAGAGTCCTCCTCCGGGAAATTTTGCAAAAATTAAGTCCAAATTATTGAGTTATAGGCCATTTGGGTGATTCTTTTTGTGATATTTTGGAGTAAAAATTTGGTGACCATTGAAATTTAGTGGCTATAGAAAAGACTCTCCGATATTGAAGTAAAAGCTCTCGCACCTTCAAGTAAGACCCCGCGGTGTAGCTCACCAATTAACGTTGAGAGGGCTCTTCAGCTAGTCTGCAGATCAGAGGGTCGAATCCCAGTGCTGACAGCGGCTATCCTGAGTGTGGTTTTTCACACTCCTTCCAGACAAATGCCGGGATAGTACCTTATTTCAAGTCCAGGGACACCTACCCCACTCTTAACCCTAATAATTGCAGTAATAGTCTCGACATCTAACTCTTTCCCAGTCGGCAACTAAGAATACGGCATGCGATTGATCATGTCACAGAGGCCATAGCACAGCACAGTGTATTCTGCGTTTCGTCCAGCAGTGGGTGGTTTTAAGAGGGTCTAAGTTTCTACTCCCCAAGACAAATAGTTACAACAATGTTGCCAATACGCCTCTCTTATTATACAACAACCACTTGCCTCCCCTTCAGTCTACATAATTCGCACGTTTCTTGGTTTTCTATTTTGTTCTCTGTTTGAAAATCCTATAACTTACTTCATTAATATTTGTGAAAACTACTGCTTTACAGTCAACTTCATTCAATAATGTGGAGTCCTTCAGAAACAAACCGGAAAATTAACGCGTCAGCAAATACTGAATTATAGGCTATCTACAGTACTAGCTGATGCAAACGATTCCCAACCGAGCGCCAATGGTTCATTGCCCGCCAGTGATACTAGACCTACTAGTTACCAAGTGCACGGGTTAAATGTCGCAAGCCCCTAAATGAATTAACAACGGTAACGACAAATATACTTATTATTAAGTGTTGAGTATGACTACGAATGACACCGCAGTCGGGAAGCCAAATCCTGCATTCCTTCCGCGGCTTCATCAGGACCTGGAGTCATTTCCAAGTCGTAGATAAAGAGAGCAACTCATATTATGTTTAACGGTACTGAGACGATAAAGCGTACCATGAAAGGGCTTGATTCGCAAGGGAAAATATCTCTTCTCATCCTGAAAAATAAGTGCGTTGCAGATCGATGCTGCTTTTTGGAATAAACGGCGTAGAAATGTCCTATAATAATAACAGCCACTGCACCAACTAAACACAAAATTGTACTTTATATTAATATTCGACAATTTTAATTTTCTTCTAAATTAAGCAGAGTTCAAATGTTTGGTGTGAAGAAAATCTGCGCGGTTACCTACATGAAATGTATTGATTTCTCTATCACCATGCACTCCACTGACGTTACTTATTGATGTTTTAAGGGGCAGAACAGCTAGGCCATCTGCCTCTACCACTGACGTAACTTATTGTTGTTTTAAGGGGCGGAACCACTACGGTAGGTCATCTGCCCTTAATACTGACGTTCCATGAGAGGAATTAGAAAACAAAGTTGAGTGGCTCAGTGCCCTAGCTTAATCGTCATTTTTCACCTGGTTAATTAAACACTCAGTCCAGAAAAATTCTGGAATGATACCTTAGTTTCAGTCTTTGGATACATTTCCCAGCTCTAGTACCAATAGTGCTATTGGTTTTCAATAAATCCCTTAATCAGATATGATTTGCGCATGAACCCAAGTACCTAGGATTGTTGATCGTATTGAATGAACCGGTTATAATAATAATTATACTGCACCTAAACATACAGATTATTCAAATGTTAGCATTGTTTTCTCAATTCAGCATACGAGAAGATGATCAATTTCACATGCATTTCTTCTATCTACGTTTGATAACGGAATCACCCCACCCTTTCGCAAGATATTTAGCCAGCAATGATATTTTTCACATAGTGCGAAAGCGATTTACTAGGGGAAGATGACCTCGCTGCTTTGCCCCTTAAATCAATAAGAACTATACTGTAGAGTGAACTACTGTGTGGACGCTACTTTAAAAGTTAATTTACTTACCTGCCTGCACGGCATACGATACGTATAGCTAGACAATAATATATTCATTTCAGACACTATCACCTCTAAATATCTAAGCTCGATGTGACGCACCAAACTTGAAACTCTTGTACTAGTTGAGCAAACACACCAGGGCAGCCCAGGCTCTCGTGGCGGTGGCGAAATAAGTGAAGGGATGAGAAAGTTATTTGAAGGATTGGTTCATAAGCCGAATAAGCTAAATTTAGAATAATGGAATGTTCTCTCTGTCTTCAGGTATATCCTGTGTGAATCTCCATCGCCCAAGTTGACCGCTTTGAGACAGTTGTTCTTCCCTAAAGCGCTTTATAAAGGAAAATATTCTCCACTTGACTGAATAAGTTTTTCAATCCTTGTAACATCGATCACAGACAGTCCATTGCATTCACTACATTATTGCCAGTAGCAAATTCAAGTCATATAAAGACAATAATAAATCAATGCCCGATCGGGCCCATCTTCCAAGGACGCCGGGCCCCCCTGGGAAGGTCGGGCCTCGGGGCACCAGCCCTGCCTGTCCCCCTCCCCCCTCTCGTCGGGCCTGCTTAGTACTAAAATTATTTTTTCATTCGTGGGCAGAACTGTCATAACGCAGCTATATTACAGCAATCCATTTTAAGCGTCGTCCCCCTGGAGAGTTTGGGGCGCATATCGCCAGCGAGGTGACCAGTGACAGTCGAGTGCTGTGATGGCTTGGTGCAGAGGTTTTCTGGAAGACGCGTGGGTTGGAAGCGGTACGGATAGGAGCACATGAGATCTGCGACAGAGCTGTGGAGACTGCACGGAGAAGTAACCTGCGTACAGAGTGTAAATACTGGTGTACATAGAATAAATGTCATGTGAGCCATACACGCTGTGCGTTTATTCACGAGAGAACATTGAAACATGTCACATTACCAACATCAACTACACTGCCCAACAAAAAAACAAAAAACAAAAAAAAGCTCAACACTTCACATTTTGATAGAAAGCTTAGTTAAGTTCCACATTGTATACAATTACCATACGTTTATGATTGGCCAGTGTTCTGTGAAAGTTACTGAAGGAGAATCAACAATGAATAACAATTAAAATCTGCTGAAACAATTGTGAACGCTCCCGCGCATTTCTTATTCATTTCGTGCCAATAATGAAAACCATTATTTCGGATTTAAAGTCAAATTTTGACGCTGATTGATAGTTATCGGAGGATTGCCTGAGAGATTTCTGAGCCATAAAAATCTCCTCAACATGCCTATAAGTCCCGTGGACTATGCAAAAGCAATGATGGCCGTAGCTTCCGCTAGGCGTTGAATACGTCTTCCACAAGCGTTCGGGCTGGGATACCATGACTTTCTCTTATTCTGTAATGACATTTTGAAAATAAGCCTCAATTGTGCTCCCTTAAACTGAGATTACTTTTTAAAATATCAAGTGTTGCGCTCTTTTGTTAGCAGGGCAGAGTATATTTTCCAGAGATTAGGAAGAAATGTTGTAACTTGCAAATCCCAATTTACAACTGGAGTTTTTCACCTTATAATCACGTTCACTATGAGCATCTGCAGAAAAATACATTTTTTTTTTCACAATATCACATGAGATCCACGTGAGTGTCATCGCCACGTCTCTGTCTCTCTTCGTGTTCACGTCTCAGTTTGGCAAGCCCTGCCTCGATGGACTTTTCCATGTCTTCTTTGGTGACCTTGCGAGAAGGAGGGCGTCTTGAAGATGATGTCTCGTAAACATGTGGAGGAGGTGGGCCTATCTCCACCCCTATCCCCCTAACACTCGTATCATCATCAGAACTTGACTCAGACAGCTCATTCCGTATCTTAATTCGCTTCACCATCGCGACACTGTGAGATGGAGGACGACTAGAAGTTGACGATAGATGTGCAGGAGGTGGGTATTTCTCCATTGCCCTAACTGTCACTTCATCGGAGAGCGATTCCGATGGTTCGTTCTGTACCTTGATTCGCTTCACCATCGCGACACTGGGAGATGGAGCGCGCCTTGCAGATGACGATAGAGGAGCAGGAAGTGCGCATTTCTCCATTGCCCTAACTGTCACGTCATCAGAGCTCGATTTTGACAGTTCATTCTGTGCCTTGATTCGCTTCACCATCGCGACACTGGACGATGGAGCGCGCCTTGCAGTTGACGATAGAGGAGCAGGAAGTGCGCATTTCTCCATTCCCGTCCCCCTAACTGTCATGTCATCGGAGCTCGATTTTGACAGTTCGTTCTGTGCCTTGATTCGCTTCACCATCGCGACACTGGGAGATGGAGCGCGCCTTGCAGTTGACGTTAGAGGAACTTTCTCCATTCCCCTAACTGCCGTATCATCGGAGTTCGATTTTGACAGTTCGTTCTGTACCTTGGTTCGCTTCATCGTCCCAACGCTGGGAGATGGAGGGGACGTTAAGGTTGACGATAGCTGTGGAGCAGGTGGACATATCACCATACCAATCCCCTTAACTGTCGTGTCATCAGAACTTGACACTGAATGTTTATTCCGGTTCTTGGTTCGCTTCTTTGTCGTGGTGCTCTTAGATGGTGGGCGTTTTGCAATTGACGATAGCTGTGGAGGAGGTGGACATTCCTCCATTCTCATCCTTCTAACAGTCGCGTCATCAGAGGTCGACTCCAACTGCTCTTTCCGTATCTTAGTTCGCTTCTGCGTCACGACACTCGGAGGTGAAAAGCACCCTTCAGCTGAAGATAGCTTTGGAGGAGGTGGGCACAGCTTCACCCCCAACCCCCTAACCGTCGCGTCATCAGAACTCGGTTCCGACAGATCTTTCTGTATCTCGACACGCTTCACAGTGGAGTCCCTCACAGATGGAGGGCGCCCGTCAGTTGAGGAGGAGTATAGATGTGGTGGAGGTGGGCATATCTCCACCCCCAACCCGCTAACTGCCGCATCATCAGAGCTCGATTCCGACAGTTCGTTCGGTATCTTGGTTTGCATCATCGGCGCAACTGGCTGCGGGAAAATCCGTTCCCCCAACAGTCGCTTGGAGGATGCACCAGCTGTCTCTGGCAGTCGTGGGCCCACAGTCCAGGGTTCAGGCCCAACAGTTACCTCATCGACTGGCTCCTCACGATTCTTCTTTGACGAGAAAAATGATGTTGACGGTCGTGGAAGCACAGTCCTGGGTTCAGGTCCAACAGTTACCTCGTTGGCTGAACTCTCACGATTCTTCTTTGACGAGAAGAATAATGTTGGCGGTCGTGGGCCTACAGTCCAGGGTTCAGGCCCAACGGCTACCTCATCGACTGGCTCCTCGAGTTTCTTCTTTGACGAGAAGAATAATGTTGGCGGTCGTGGGCCTACAGTCCAGGGTTCAGGTCCAACAGCTACCTCATCGACTGGCTTCTCGCGATTCTTCTTTGACGAGAAGAAGAATGTTGGCGGTCGTGGGCCCACAGTCCAGGGTGCAGGCCCAACAGCGACCTCATCGACTGGCTCCTCGCGTTTCTTCTTTGACGAGAAGAATAATGTTGGCGGTCGTGGGCCCACAGTCCTGGGTTCAGGTCCAACAGTCACCTCATTGGATGAAACCTCACGATTCTTCTTTGACGAGAAGGATGATGTTGATGGTCGTGTTTCAACTTCTTTCTCGTAGACAGGAGCGAACTCCACAGGTCGTTCATCTCGCTTCTTCTTGATCCACTGCTCTTGGGACATGGCTATAAGAGAAACAGAGCAACTATAGTTGACTAAAGAAACACAATACCATAAAATGTTTTTACAGGGAAACAATGGTTTGCTGTTCAGGTGATCTGGACATACGCAGGTGGCTTCATGTGCAGTTTTGGTACGTACGTTCAATAGATTTCCCGGCTGTAACTCCCTCCTTGCCCACGTCCCAGGGTCGAACAGGCGCCACTTTAGCAGGGACGACCTCGACAGCAGTGTCCACCACTTCCTTGTTTGCATCAGGTTCTTCGACTGTCTTCTGCTCTTCAGGTGAGGGTTCAGGTTCTGGGAATAAAGACACAACAGGGCACATTACGAGAGAAACACAGCAATATTACTACTAAAATATTATAGAAATTTATGATATATTATGGTTTCTGACAAAAAGGTACATAAATTAGAAAATATGAAGTTTTGAAATTGAAATGTTTCATAATTGTTTATAATACTGTAGTAACATGCAGCCATGAAAGTTATTGATAAACTGTGGTTTATGGTAACTGCCCTTCTATGTACGCAAGTTCACTTTATTTGTTTTCAAACGCGAAATCGTATCTTTGGAGACGCCCGTGATTTTTGCAAGTTCTCGAACTGGGATGTTGGCCGGCCGGGTTTTGATTCTGTCCAAAACAGATTCTTTTTCGCCCAGCGACAAACCTTTCACTCGCGATGTGACCCAGCCGACATGGCAACGGTGACATGAAGACAAAGTCAAGTGTTGAGCGCAGGAACAATGCTTAGCTGTTTATAGGCTACTGTACATATCTGACTTGGACTTCGTCATGAAGAGTAGAAAACCTCTGTTGCCTCTGTAAAACGACGTACCGTACTGTATCACTTAAGCGTACTGAAACAACCTTGTTTTGGTACATTTGTTTGTTTTTGTTTTTCAGTATTTGTATGGTGCAGAGACATGGGCGATCATCAAGGTACAAGAAAGAAAATTGGAGGTGGCCGAGATGAGGATGTTACGTTCGACAACGTTACTGACGGGACAATATTAAGAATTAACGCATCAGAGGAACAGTTAAGGCGAGACCACTGAGCAAGAAGATACAGGAAAGCCGGTTTGAACATGTAGAACGGAGAAATGAAGTATATGTGGGAAAGAGAGTGCAGACGATGAAGGTCTCTGGAAGGAGGAGGGTTGGGAGACCTAAGCTAAGGTTGCCGAAGACCTGACGAGAGGAGAAGCCCTAAACAGAAAGGAAAGGCGGAAAAGATTGAAGGATGGAAATGTGGACCCCACTTAATTGGGAAAAGGTCTAGCTAAAGAAAAAGAAGATATAATTCCATATTTCTATAAAAATAACTAAATATATATGTACATATTTCATCCCTTCCCTGGTAATCAGCATAATTGCTTTCTATTTTACCAGACATTAACCTGAGAATAACTGAGGTACAGTATAATCATAATAATAATAGTCTAATAATAAGGAGATGGTCTTTTCCCTCTCTTGTTCAACATTGTTCTGGATAAAGTCATGGAAGAATGGGAAAAAGAGCTGAGGAAACAAAATGTCTGGAAACCAGTTTCACTTGGCTATCGTAAAAACAATCTCCCTATACCATATCTTGCCTTCGCCGATGACTTGGTTATACTAACAGAAAATCAAGAGACCGCAATAAAACAAATAGAAACACTCCAAGAATGCACCGAAAAAGTGGGACTTCAAATATCCTTCGAGAAAACTGAAGTGCTAAGTCACAAAGGCGACAACATGCAAACAAAATACGGAACGATCAAAAGAGGTCCACATTTCAAACATCTGGGGGAATGTATAGAACCAACTGGATCCGAAAATATCTAACAACAAAACCGTCTCCTGAAAACCAGGAGAGCACTTGGACTTATCTAAAACCTCTATAACAAACAAGATGTTCAATAAAGAACATATAGCCTACTTTCTCCTAAATGCATGGGTATTGTTATAATGCCTTGTCCTTTTCAAGGAGTACAATTGAATGTTGATTGTAGTAGCTTGTTGAAATAAAACGTGTTATGCGGATATTAAACATGAATATGAGGTGCCTTTTGCTAGTGCTACGTCTGTACAAAATGTCATTCAATTCGGTTTCACCGTGTTTGAATTGATATGGTGAATCGATTTGCACACATACATGGCCGCCATATGCAAACCATAGGACTGATGACCTTTTAGCTTGGTCAAAGAACGCTTCTTACATAAAGGTATGTTGTTGCAAAATTTTGTAGAGATCAGATGATTAGGTTGGTGGTAATTTGATTTAAGCTTTTAACATTTGGGTGGCCGCCATTACGTTTCCGTCAATATGGCGGCGATATAAAACATGACACTGAGGTGCCCTTTGCTAGTGCTACCTCTGTACCAAATTTCGTTCAATTCAGTTTCACCGTGTTTGAATTGATAGGGAGAAGTGATTTGCACACATACATGGCCGCCATCTGCAAACTTTTGGGCTGATGACCTTGTAATTTGGTCAAAAGATACTTCCCCCAAAACGGTATGCATTTGCTAAATTTGGTAGAGATCGGATGATTAGGTCAGTCGTAATTTGATTTAAGCTTTGAACATTTGGGTGGCCGCCATTACGTTTCCGTCAGGATGACGGCGATATAAAACATGACACTGAAGTGCCCTTTGCTAGTGCTACCTCTGTACCAAATTTCGTTCAATTCGGTTTCACCGTGTTCGAATTGATAGGGGGGACAGACATTCAGAGTACACACACTCACACAGACGCACACACACACACACACACACACACAGACACACAATGTTTCGCCCTGTGTTGATCTCATAAGACTACTTTCATTTTTTGCAAAAATCGAAAGTAGGCTAAAAATGCATGTCAAGACAAACCAAACTTCGACAATACAACACTGTCATCAAACCCTCTATGCAAGCGAAACACTTACACTCAATAAGAAATATGAGCTTGAAGAAATCAAGAAAGAAGAAAGAAAAATCATTCGGAAAATACTGGGAGCAAGACTCACACCTGACGGGTACCGACTACTGTCAATCAAGACAACTGAGAAATACTCAAACATCGAAGTCGACATCAGAAAAAGACGATTGAAATTCTTCGGGCACATAAGTAGACTGCCGAATACCCGATTAACCAAAAGAATACTAGATTACATATCATCACTCAAAAGTACAACACCATGGATGAAAGAAGTACAAGAAGATATGCGAACTGCTAACATCGACACATCAGACAGAGACTCCTTCCGTAACAAAGTGAACAACTGGGAAGTCCAACCAGAGCAACCAAAACGTACACCTTACAGACCTCAATGGTCTGACGAAAGAAAATTGGTATCCTCCAACAGAATGAAACAATACTGGCAAAATAAGAAGAAAGGCAAGAATTAAGTCAAAGTGCTTACCGCTTTCCAATGTTGGGGAAAAAAGATGTAAATAAATAATAATAAGTACCTGGGAGAAATTAGCATTCACGTCGCGCAGGAGCAAAATGGAAATGTCCTACCATTTAACTAAGGACATCTACAAGAAAAGGTCAATATCCTTCAACGCAAAACTAAAATATTACTGCAGTGTCATCCATCCGGATGCTTCTGAATGCCTCACGATGAACAAAAAATTACGAGCCTTACAGTAGTCCCATATGATGTGTAACATCTGACATAGGAGATACCTCACGTGAAATTGTTGATACACCGGTATTTTATACTATTATTGGCACAAATATTAATCTATTGTAAAAGGGAGTGTTTTACAGATATTGTAGTTTATAATACGGAACTCATTTTATTAGATGATTTGTAGCTTCCACCAGCACTCGCCTAAATAAAGAATACGATATGGATCAACTAGATTAATAGACGCGACACCGCTCATAACCTTAAATTCCTTATAAACAGGTCCTCTACATTCACAGACCAACACGTAATTTCATATTGATATGATAAATATCGTTTAAAATGATAATCTGGTAGCAAAAATATCTACCCCGCCCGGGATTCGAACCCAAGATCTCTAGATTCACAGTCATAAGAACTAACCCCACGGCTATTTCGACTACGCAAATTTTGTGCACAAGATGGTGACTTATTTCCACGTTCCAATAATACTGCATTACGGAATTAAGTTTCATGCTCAATCTCTTATATAAATTCTCGTATAACCACAACGATTAGGGCCTATACGAGGCACGTCCAGAAAGTAAGTTCCGTTTGGTAATAAATTGTGTACAGATACAGAAAAATTATTTATTGTACAACATTCTACACCTCTTAAACTACTTTTCCACATAACTGCCGAACTTTTGCAGGCATTTGTCATAGCGTGGCACAAGTTTTTGGATACCTTCTTCATAGAAGTTTGCCGCCTGTGTCTTCAACCAGTTGGAAACATCTTCATTCAGCTCGTCGCCATTGTTGAAGTGTTGACCGCCAAGGAAAGACTTGAGATGTGTGAACAGATGAAAGTCGCTAGGAGCGAGGTCAGGGCTGTACGGAGGGTGGTCAAACACGTCCCAGCCAAATCCCTGTAGGAGGTTTTTCGTCACATTTGCAGTGTGTGGTCGTGCGTTGTCGTGAAGAAAAACAACACCTTTTGACAGCAACCCTCGGCGCTTGGTCTGTATTGCGCGGCGCAATTTCCTAAGGGTCTCGCAGTAAGCATCTGCGATGATTGTTTGACCACGCGGTAAGAAATCAATGAGTAAGATGCCTTTCCAGTCCCAGAACACTGTGCACATCATTTTTCGAGGTGTCAAGATTTGTTTCGGCTTAACCTTTGCTGGGGATGAAGTGTGCCACCATTCCATTGATTGCCGCTATTTTCAGGGGAGTCGTAACAAACCCAAGTTTCATCTCCTGTGACTATCTGTGTCAGAAATTCTTCGCCGCCTTCATTGTAACGGGTCAAAAACTGAAGTACACTACCCATTCGTTTTGTTTTGTGTTGCTCCGTAAGAATCTTTGGTACCCAACGTGGCAAAGTTTACGAAAGTTCAGTTTTTCGGTAACAATTTCATGAATTAGTGAACGTGAGATTTGGGGAAATTCCATAGCGAGAGCACTAATTGTAAACCTGCGGTTTTCCCGGATCTTGTCATCAATCGCGTGAACCAGTTCTTCTGTAACCAAAGATGGACGCCCACTTCGTTCTTCATCGTGCACTTCACTACGTCCTTCATTGAACTGTCGGACCCATCTTCTCACCATTGAATCACTTTTCGCATTTTGTCCATACACTTCGCAAATTTGCCGATAAATTTCAATTGGTTTCACTTTCCTAGCATTCAGAAAACGAATCACAGATCTGAATTCACAAGCGGCGGGATTTTCAATCAACACCGACATTGTACGAGTCAACATGCACAACAACGCGTACGTGGCTGACAGTGCTATCCAAATGGCGCACGTTTCTTCTCCTTGATACAGAGCGTCTACCGCGCATATGCGGAACTGCGCTGCAGCGGAACGTACAACTAGTTGAAGACACAGGCGGCACACGTCTATGAAGAAGGTATACAAAAACTCGTGCCACGCTACGACAAATGCCTGCAACATTTCGGCAGTTATGTGGAAAAGTAGTTTAAGGGTTGTAGAATTTCGTGCAATAAATATTTTTTCTGTATCTGTACATAATTTAATGTTATTACCAAACGGAACTTACTTTCTGGACGTACTTCGTATTATATTGATGACTGCATTACCGTTATGTGGGTTAATATTTGAATAGCCATTGTGCAGAAACATAATACCGGCAATGCCGACTACTTACAATGTTTGATATTAAGGCATTTTACCATTTAAATACTGATACGAAGACTTCGAACATGTACCATGTCATTTGTTTCAATCACTTGACACCAGAGTTCCCATGAGCGTTTTCCGTTCACTATGTACTAATACATTCCACATGGCCGAGAATACGTCATGGTATCAATTTCCGACACCGCGCACTCATTGTTTCTCGTACCACTGCCAGCTGGGTCTTACCACTGCCCACTGGATCGATCGATCGAGTTGGCAGTGCATCTTATACTTCCGTTTGTTCCACCACTGCCAGCTAGTACACTTCCGTTCGATCGATCGAGTGGGCAGTGCATACTTCCGTTTTCCACCACTGCCAGCTAGTACACTTCCGTTCGATTGATCGAGCGGGCAGTGCATACTTCCGTTTTCCACCACTGCTAGCTAGTATACTTCCGTTCGATTGATCGTGCGGGCAGTGCATACTTCCGTTCGATCCACCACTGGCAGCTCGATCGTTCCGATCCACTTCCGTCCCCAATTTTCAAAATCACTCCCACAAAACTATCCAGCAACCGAGCGGAAAGATGTTACACATCAACAAAAAAAGCTTGGTCGAAAAACTGTAGACCAAAGAAAGGAACATTTTGAGAAAGATATTGGGTCCCATCAAAGACAATGGGGAATACAGAAGACGGCATAACCAAGAACTATATACTCATGTGGAGAAGATAAGTGACGTCATCCGGAAGAGAAGGATACCATTTTATGGACATATGAAACGAATGAGCCCAGCGAAACTGATCAACCGCAACATAACTTCCTTTCAGGAGAGGAAAACAAAATTGGCCTGGTTCATTGAGCTGGATAAAGATCTGCAAGAAGTGGGGATTACACCAACAGACATTCAAGAGCGATTCAAAAGGAAACTTTCAAGAAAAAACGAAACTGAAAACGGGAAATATTTGGACCCAGGAACGGAAGGAAGTCCACCGAGAACGAATGCGGGCGTACTGGGCAAACATCAAAGCCTGTAGGAGACAGTTGGATTGACGCGGTCCATAGATAGTCTATACGAAATGAATGAAATAATAATAATAATACTTTATTTTATATTTTATGACCACCATTGGACCACTGCAATCAATTAGCCAATTTAGTTCTTCTATTTTGCCAAAAGGTTTTCATCCTCTTGTCTGCAGCAGAGAACACCCTTCCTTTAGCAGTCTTTATGTGAGTCTTGTAAAATGTTTATTCTGTCAGTTTTATTCCCCAGGTCGTTGAGTGTTATTTGGAGTTCCTTAATATCAGTACAGCAAGTGACAAAGTACAAGTATTTAGGAACAAATGTGAACTGCTACATTGACTGTACTGAAGAGGTTAAGTCCAGGATCGGTCAAGCCAGAAATGCATTCAATAAATGAGGAGAGTGTTCTGTAGCAGAGACCTTAATTTACATCTAAAAATTAGACTACTGAGATGTTATGTCTTCTCCACCTTGTTCTATGGAGTTGAGACCTGGACCATAAAGAAAAGAGAAATGGACAGATTGGAGGCATTTGAGCTATGGACGCAGGGCTGGATTTACCAATAGACCCCATAGGCCTCAGCCTAGGGGCGCACCATGCTGAGGGGCACAAAAGCAAGAAGGAAGGTTTTATAAACTGGCTTTGAACTGTCTCACATCACTTATAAAAAATCTGTAAGTCCTACATTTTATCAAGTGGTTTACCATTTCTTTTTGTTATACGCTCTTTTTAAATCTTGCTGCACTTCAAAAAAGTTCTTTTTACAGTTCAAAAATAGACTAAACAGACTTTTACTACTTAAAAAAAACCAATTTCGCTTAATTTTATGATTTAAATTTAACTTTCCAAAATTTTGACACTTTTCCAATTTATATTGTGGCCATCATTTTCCAACAAATGTTTTGCAACAACAGATTTTTCGACTTCAGCTTTAGAACAGGAATGTTTCATGATTTATTAGGAGAATATTTAAGCCTTGAATATTAATATCAGTTTAATTTGAATAATTCATTAAGAATAGTTGTAAGTTGTATGATGTAGTGTATATGTATATCTGTAAGTGTATAATGAGTCTTAAATGGTTTAAACTTATTTTAATATCCCTTTGGCCTATTTATTTATAGTTTATATATACTAATTTAGAAACAGTTGATCCTCTCATTATTTTAATTTATTTTAATGATTTTACTTCACGATACATTAGAATAAAATAAAAATCACCTTCACAAAGACCTTTCTGAGGTCTAAATTATCCCCCCTTTATGATTGTATGAAGAAGGGGCGGCAAAAACCCACGGGCCTAGGAGCGCATAAAATCTAAATCCGGCCCTGTATGGACGCACAGGAGGATACTGAGGCTGAGTTGGAAAGATAAGGTCACCAACGATGAGGTGATGAGGCGAATGGGAATGAGAAAGGAAATATTAAATACTGTCAAAATTAGAAAACTGCAGTATCTGGGTCATGTGATGAGAGGAGAGAAATATCATCTGCTGCAGCTGGTCATTCAAGGGAAGTTACAAGGCAAAAGAAGACCAGGAAGAAGACGCATTTATCGGATCGATAATCTGAAAACTTGGTTCAATTGTTCCACTATTGAGCTGTTTCGTGCTGCATCATCTAAAGCAAGAGTCTGTATGATGGTTGCCAACCTCCTGAGAGGAGATGGCACTTAAAGAATAAGGATATCATCCTTAATTTCTGTGATCCATTTAATCCTGGTATTAATATTCCATAATTTTTCTACTATTGTTCTACTAATCTTAGTTTCCGGTGCTTGACGAATATGTCAAAAAATAAGATCCATTTCTATGTAATTGTACTCAATAGGCCTACTGGTTCAATTTCCTTATAGACTGTATTATTCTCCAATGACCATTAACTTCATATTGCTTATCTATGCATGTCCTAATTATAGTTCGTTCTGTTTTAAGTATTTTATATATTTTAGCAGTATTAGTAGTTTTGAAAATAGTTTCACTAGCATAAGTCACGTCGGGTTGTGTAGCTGTTTTATCTATATATACAGTGAGATTCATTTGCTGGAGCGGGACCAGCCAACCGAGCTCGGTCCGCGGGGTTGCGCGAGGCGGAGGCGAGTTAACCAGGGCCATTAAAGTCCATTAAGTCACTAAACTTTCATCAACGAGGGTGTGTAGTGTCAGCGCACTGATAAGAAGGTAGCATAAACAACAGCTGCAAGATTTAATTAAAGAAGCACAGATGTTCTTTTATTTCTTGGGAATCAGGATGCCCTCACGTCACCAGTTAAAGGTTAGAACGTATCTTTTCACGGTAGATACTAAAAATGTTCTCCTTTAGCTGACATACAGACATCGTTACATTATGTCGCTACTCCTGCACACCGACACCGACCCCCCCCCCCCGCGTGTTTACTGTAATTAATCGAAGCACGGACCTAAGCCCGTTTGTTGTTCAATTGAGGGGTAATTTAACATTCAAAGTGTACAGATCAATTACCCGCACTCTAGTGGAGCTGGAGAACAATATACGGCAGCAGATATCCCTCACATCAGAAGGGAATTACAACGTGTAAACGCTAATTTATTTACACGGTACAGCGCCTGTCTGTCAGTTGAAGGAGAACATTATCAGCATCTTCTGTGAAAAGGTAAGTTCTTTAGTCATGATTTGCTGGTGAATTTACCACTAATTCATGTACTTTGTTACGGTTTCCACCTGCGCACAATCCGTGGTGCGAGCTCGGTTGGTTGGAGGAGGGCGCGCGTGCCCGGCAGTCGGTTGCCCGTCCCGTTCCCTCAAAAGAATCACCCTGTAAACTCTCATATTTAAGTTAAATAGGAATTAACTAACTAATCGTTAGTAAAGAGTTGTTACCGCGAGATTGAGAAAACGGCTGAACCGACGGACTTCGTAAAGCACTCTGAGGGAAGTTCTTGGCCTGTAGATTTGCAGAGAGTCTTTAAAAGGAAAGTATATGTTACGGTATATTTTTAAATGATTAAAGAAAAATGTAATATTTGTGGCTTTTGCGCGTGCGCACAACAGCGTTCCTTCACGAGAGAAATGGCGGATAAAGGATCCACCGCATCGTAGTGTAATCTGTTTATGAGAATTAAAAAAGGGGGAATATCGTTTATGATGTTTTCACGATATTTTTTTTAGCGTATGGCTTTTAGTGCCGGGAGTGTCCGAGGACATGTTCGGCTCGCCAGTTTTGTAGCTGCTTCCAGACGGACACCCAATGGGTGAGCTACACGTACCGTTGGGGAGGAAAGTTGGAATGGAAGGTCGAGGAGTTGGAAGGTAGCGGCTGTGGCCTATAGTTAGGGACAAACCCCGGCATTTGCATGGAAGGAAGATGGGAAACCACAGAAGACCATCTTCAAGGTTTCCGGCGGGGGGATTCGAACCTCCTCGCCTCCCGGATGTGAGCGACTGCCAGCAGTCATGCCGTAACGACCACGGCTAACTCACCCGGTTTTCACGATATAATTATACTGGAATAGAATCATAAAAGAAGAAAAATATTGAAGAACTTCAACTGTCAGTTGAGTGTATTTTTGATGGACTCGGACATCGTGGTCACTCAGCTCCGTGTACTTTGGTGTGAGTGTGTGTAAAATTTTCTCTGATAATCTGTGTTATTGTGATGGCTGTATTAATGTGTGCAATTGTAATTAAGGTGGGGAATGTGGAGTTGACGGCCGAGGCTTTAAGTTAGGAACTATCCCGGTATTTGTCTGGAGTAGAAGTTGGAAACTACGGAAAACCACATCCAAGATTGTTGAGGAGGGAATCGAACCTTGCTCTTCTTAGTTTTGCCTCAAGAGTGCACCCCTTTCCAGCCCTCAGACCAGAATTATATTTCTTGGAAGAGCAGGGATCGAACCCGGAATCCGGGGCGATAGCCCAGAATGTAGCCTTTAAGAGTGGGGCTTCCCTTTGTTAATACGATTTTTGAGATGCACTGAACATATAATTCCAAAACTCCCTCCATTACGATGGCTGGCGAAGTGAGTCTACGCCCATTCCAGTAGTTGGCGAAGTTACAAAATGTTTTGACGGGTTTCAAGTAGTAATGTCTTAATTTTGCTGCACTCGATAAGTTTCTTTTGTGTGTTTTTTTTTTCTTTCTCTGTGTGCATTTCTTAGCCTATTTTCATTTCAATGAAACTCGGTAAGGACATTGTACTACAGTACAACCCCTGTAATCCGTCACCTTTGGGACTGAGAGTGTGGTCGGAACGCAAAAAAGGTCGGATTATCAGAAAGTACAGAAAAATACGGATTTACATTAAAATAAACAATCTCTGAACTCATGATATCGGGGTTCCTTTCCTTCTTTCTTGGTAGAGCCACATCCACAATGCTGTGTCAAACAGTTGAAGTGTAGGGTTTTTCAATGTTTTGTGATTCATGAGAGCGTTTTCACCATCTATCGTCACTGTACATGATTCAATGTAAGTTATTTCCGATTCCTTCTTCAAACTTTGTCGTAACGCCTATGAGTTCCTTGGCAAATTTTGGGAGTGATTCCACTTTGTCCAGTCTTCGTAGCACTGCTAATTTTTCATTTAATGAAAGAGTAACGTGTTTACGTTTCACTCCTGACATGTTGAAAAATACACACACAACTGCACAGTACACACAATGTACATAAAACAAATTACTGTACGGTACTGTAACGAACATAGAAGAACAGCGAACAGTAAGCATTAAAAACTTCATAGTACGTACTGTACCAAACACGGACAACGTCCGAAACGATAGGAGAGAATGACGGAGCACTAAAACGGACAAGTGATAACAAGTAGGCCTACCTGTAAACGACCATGGCGCGACGTGTAGTGTGTCACCGCTACGAGTCGGGGCGAGTTCGGCTCGAGCACGGTCGGATCATCCTGAGCGACGGACTAGCCGAGGGCGGACAAGAGGGTTTCTACTGTATCTTATTCGACGCCGATTTATTACGTCTCTCTAATCCAACATTGCGGCTGTGCGAAATATTTCACTGGCATTTTATATCTCCGAAACTATTACTGATATCATCATGACATTTTGTACGGTGATAAAGGGCACTACTAGGAGTTCACCTATGTGAATTTCAAAACCCTGTTAGGTACAAAACGAAAATGGCGGCCAAGCGAAGTTGAAAAATTTAAATAGACTTATCCCGCAATTTAACCATCCGAGCGCAGTTCACATGGTACAGCAAATGTTAATACACATTGTAATGCACTGACATCTAACTTCGTTCAATTCCTTACATAACCTGTGTGAAATATTAAAATTAAGTTTTTATTACTTGTGTTCTAAGCATGCGATCGAAGTCAACGTTTGAATAATGAGCTGACGCAATAATCGTCATCTAACAGTGCTTAACTCTATGGCCTACATAAAAATCCAACATGGCAGCTATCCGAAATATTTAAACGCTTCTCAATATCTACTAATTTATTACAGCATTCTCAATATATACTAATTTGTTACAGCAATCAAACTGAAATTTCGTATGTTGATAACATACGTTCACCTATGGGACTTTCTACAAGCTGGTGGGCATAAATAAAACATAGCGGCGACGCGAAATTTAAATATTTAAATGGGCGTTTCTCGCAATTTAACCATCCGAGCGCAGTGAAACTTGGTACGCTAAATTTTAATCCATTGACATCTAATTTATTTCACTTGTTTTCATAACCTCAAGATGGCGGCTGTGCGAAATTTAAAAATCTCATTTTTTATTCCTTGTGTCCTAATCATGCGACTTAAGTTTGAATAATAAACCTATGCAATAGTTTTCATCTAAAAAATAGTACATAACTCTATGGCCTCCATATATACAAATCCAACATGGTGACCACCCGAATTTTTTTGACGGTTCTCTCTATATCTAAGAATATATTACAGCAATCAAGTTGACATTTTGTATGTTGATAGAGGCAACTAACTTTAAGTAGGATATATGAAATTCGGCTATTTAATTCTTCACGGAACTACTTGTTGGTTATATAATTGGCTTTATTTAATGTATTTATTTTGTTCTGCCAAGTTGGTTTTTCTTTTAGATAATAGGTAATAATTTCACCTAAATATTTAAATTTATCAACAATTTTGATTTCATGTTCATTTTCGAGTGCTGGATCAGTCAACATGATTTCAGTTTTTTTTTTTTTTTTTTTTTTTTTTTTTAAGAAATAGCAATAATAAATCTCTTGTTACTCACCATCCTGCTCCGGGGAAAGTCCCAGACGAGCTCTGTTGCGCGCTCTGGCAGCCTTGAGTCTGGCCTGCAGTTGTTTCTCCCGCCTGTCTCGCAGTTCTCTCGCCAGCTGCTGTTGGCGCTGGGTGTCCTCACGCTGTTTGTTGAGAGCTTCTTGTTGGGCTGAGCGCTCTGCCTCCTGCTGCGAGAAGGCGAAGTAGCCGACACCATGCGCGCGAGCCTCTACAACACCAAACACAAGTCACCTTACTATCGTAATGTAACCTGATATCTCCTGATGTAACTACAAACATGAAACTTTTGGACTTATGAGATCTATACGGGGCAAACGTTCATGCGTATGAACCACTATCAATTCATGATGATGATGATCATTTTTGTTTTAAGGGGCATAATCGGCCCCTAATGGTCTGGGTGATAGTAAAAATGACAATGAGACGGAAACCACAACGAAAACTAACGGAAATTGAAAATACTGACAAAAAAAATGAAAAGACACACAAAATCTAATTTAGAGTGGAAAACACTGACAAAATGGAATTAAGATGGAAAATACTCACAAAAGTATTTTAGATTGAAATTACGCACAAAATGCAGGATAGAGTTTAAAAAAATGACGAAGTGCAATTTAGATTCAAAATACTCACAAAATGCAATTCAGATTCAAAATACTTACCAAATGCAATTTGGATTGACAATACTTACAAAATGCAATTTAGATTGAAAAAACTCACAAAATTTAATTGAGATTCAACATACTCACAAAATGCAATTGAGATTCAAAATACTTGCAAAATGCGGTTTAGGTTGAAAATACTTACAAAATGTAGTGTAGATTTTAAAAAATCACAAAAGGTAATTTAGATACACGAGGAGCCAATTCACAAAAACATTGCGGGAATCTTGAAGAGAAAAGGAAATATAATGAAAGGAAAAGAGACTGGTCCCTAGAAGGAGGAGGGATCAGGTAAGATGAGAGAAGGGCCAATTAAGGCGGGAAAGTGAAAGACTCCCTAGGCCTCGGATACCCTAATACCGTCGGGGTCAGAAGCAGTGGCGCATCCAAGCCTTGCGGGGCCCTGGGCGATATGATAAGGTGAGGCCCACAACAATAGGAAATAAAAAAAATTCAAATAAAATGGAAAGTAGTTTTGTAATAATAATAATAATAATAATAGTTACAATATTTTGAATACACTACAGTACATTTTAGCCTACTTTTCACATTTTGCAAAAATGAGGAAAAAGTAGACTTATGAGATCGATCCGGACAAATGTGTGTCTGTCTGTCCTTCTGTCTGTCTGTCTGTCTGTCTGTCTGGCTGGCTGTGTGGTGTGTGTGTGTGTGTGTGTGTGTGTGTGTGTCCATATCACCTCCTAAACAGAATCGAAACCAAATGTGGTATGAGTAAATACCTGAATATCTCAAGCCCATATTTGAAAATGATGTCAGTGCTACCAACTGCTGAAAAACCACAATTGAAATTTGAGCTCCATGTTGGATATCTTGGAAGGTATGCATGGGAGCTATTCCAAATTTGGCACACATAGACTATAGATAATAATATTTTAGTTTAATTTTCAGAAGGCCATGCATGGCAGTGTTGCCAAAATGATTCTAAGCCTGCTGATAAGTCCAATTTTGAATGCATATAACTTCTACACTATCAATGGGATTTCAACCAAATTTCGTATGCAATATATGCACATAAACATATATTACTGAGCATATTCTGAAGAGCCAACAGGGCTGCCAACTGTTACTAAATGCACTCTCTATTGAGTTAATCCAAATACCAATATTTCAGAAAGTGCGCAAGCCGACGGCTTTAAACTATGCACACGTATAGTTCCTGGTATTCAAGATTAATTTGGAGTATTTTAACTAATATACGTCAGTGCTACCAATATGATTCAAAGCCTGCTGGTAGGTCTAATTTTTAAATGCATATAACGTCTACGCTATCAATTGGATTTCAACCAAATTTCGTTTGTGCTATGTGTACATAAGCAGATATGACTGTGCGTATTCTTAAGAACAACCAGGGCTGCCAACTGTTAATAAATGCTGTCTCTATTTTTCACCCTAATAATAATACCTGTATATCAGGAAGTATGCAATCCAACAGCTCTAAACTTTGCTCACCTATTGTACCTGGCATTCTAGATTTATATGCAGTAACTAATATACGTCAGTGCTGCCAACATGATTCTAAGCCTGCTGATAGGTCCAATTTTAAAATACATGTAACTTCTATACTAACAAATGGATTTTATCCAAAATTGGCACAACATGAGATATTAATATTTCAGATTATTTCTGACCAACACATGCATGACGTTGTTGAAAACATGATTTTAAGCGCGCTGATAGATCCAATGTCTAACTGCATGTAACGTCCATGCTATCCATTGGACTTCAACCAAATTTTGTATTCTGTACCTTAAGAGATGGAACTAAGAATATATTTTGTCACCAGGGCTGCCAACTGTAGTGCTCTATTAGGCTACATTATACCAGGTATATTTCGAACTAATTAGAAATTTTGAAATTACCAACTTAATTTCGTCATTATTCTAGATGGGTCCATATATAGAGATTAATCATTGGCATGAATGTTAAATTTTAAGAAAAGTAGGCTCTTCAGTTCGCCACAGAACTTCTAGTTTAATAATATGAAAGAAACCTTTAAGTTAAGTCCCCTTGAAGAAGATTATGAAAAACTATGAAATATTAAAATATTACTTTACCATCTTTTTTCCGGCAGAAGTCTTCTATTATTTCACTGAAATCTAAACTTGCTAAACGGTCAAGGGAGGTCATAGCAACACTGAAAAAAAAATTCGTTTGTAAAGTATAATTAATTAATTTAATTTTAAAAAATCCATGGCGCGGGGCTCCCAGGACCGCGGGGCCCTGGGCGATTGCCCTCCTCGCCCTCTCCTAAAACCGCCCCTGGTCGGAAGAGAACAAGAGAGTTCAACAGGAAAGAAGACAGAGAGGAGCCCGGCACAAGTAAGTGGAAGCAATGCCGGTCTCAGCTGGAGTACCGTGATCGCCACCCCACGTTCCACAATTTGTGAGCCCCTGGGGGGGGGGGGGCTATCAATTCAAACACGACGAAGTCGAATTGAACCAAATTTGGTAACACTCGGTAAGGACACCTCAATGTCATCATAGAAACAAAATGGCAGTTACCCAGTGGCGAAGTTACATTCATGCAACTGGCTATTCCACTGGCTATAGTTTTTTGTAGATAAACTACAGTCGTCGTGTTTTTCGCAGTGATAGAGCATGCTCTATTCTGTGTTGTCCCAAAAGATATTGTTCCCAATTAAGAATACGTTTCTTAGAAATTTGATGCTTTCGTGCTCTACGATGAAAATGTTAATACACGCCATCCCAGTTTCACTCAATTCTATACTATCGCCACCAAACAGAACACAAACATAACAATGCATCGTGCCCGTCGTTACACTTGCTGTTAACCATTCATACTGCCCATACCACTGAGACTGGAATTTACGTGACTAATGTTTACCCATCTGTACAATATTTAGATAAGGCTTTGGTAGTCTCTCTTTCACTGCACATTTCTCTTCATAGGACAACGAAGAAAATAGTCTTGATTTTAAATACACTATTAAATCACTAAACTGATCCATGTTTTAAAACTCACAAACGAACATGCACGCGCTGAAATACCGCCCGCCTCACGAATCCACTCCTTGGAGCCTAGGCTCTCTGCGGACGCATATCGACCTTCCGCAATTGCCACGGAGAATTGAGCCTGCTTCAAAGGAGACTCGCTGGCTGCTCAGTCCCGCGCTGAGAAGCTGGCGTCAATCCCACCTTGGCTACAGAGAATAATACCGAAAACTAGAGACATAATTTGCCTATGCCAATGACAAATAGGAAAATTTAAATGTGCATATTCCTTGAGAATGAAATGGCTTAAGGCTCGGATATTCTCCTCCAGCTTCGCCAAATGTCCAAAGCTTCAATCAAATTACGACTAAAGTAATCATCGGATTACTAACCAAATGTTGGAAAAACAAACCTTCGTGTGGGAAGCGTTTTGTGCCCAAACTACAAGGTCATCAGCCAAATAAATTCAGGATGGCGGCGGTGAAAATCATGCAAGCATTATAATCCATAGGCTAACGTATGAATCAATGTCCACAGTACTTGGCAGGACTCTCTGTTGTCAACGCGCATTTGAGCCTATGTACTTGGGTGTGTATTTGTAATTGAGGCTATAATTTGCAAGGAGGCGGACGAGACATTTGAAGAAGCGGTAAACCTTGTCCTGATCAGCTGAGGTAGGAATCGAATCCGTCTCTTCTCAGGTTTGCCTCTAACCCTCAGACCAGAATGAAATTACTTCGCAGAGCCAGATATCGAACCCAGGCCCTTTGGACCCAGAGTCTCAATGCACAACCCGAGACCACAGTCACACACACCACACAAAGACAGGTTATCAGACAACCAAACTCACGGGGCTGATGAGCAAGATGTCCCAATCCCCTATAATCAACAACAGAACAACGTCACGTTTCTTGAAGTCGGAGATGGGGGACTATTGTATTATTACTGCCAGATGTCCTTCCTGACGCAATTATGATACTGGGCAAGGAGCTGGAAGGGAGCTGAAATTTTAAAAGTAGGCTAAGTTAATTCTTTGTTCCGTATGGTTGGCAGCAGTGCTGGAATGTGACCCTCTGAAATATGAACGTTAATAGGTGTTAATTCCATTCATGGAGAATAATTACTGCACAGCCTGACTTACGTGTGGTCTTAAGACTCAAGAACATCTCAGTTTCCACTCGCATCCTTCGCTTTCTTGCCGTGTGATGCGCCACATTCGCTTCCCTTCCGGTTTAGTACCAATACAACAATGACAATATTAATTGTTACAAAACTTGAGCATGTTTCAATCCTCAGGGGGATCTTTTTCAGCAAGAAATGATTAAACTTACAAACCAAATTAATCTATAAACTAAGGTTATAAATCTAATTTGGGCCCCGAGTCTCAATACACAACCCGAGACCACAGTCACACAAACACAGGCATCAGACAGGTTTGTGTGGGCACAAACCTAGAAAAATTGCTGAGTTTTAATTCACTGGCCGTGAGAGAGAATATACCATCTATTTGAGGCCTTCATACGGAGGTTATGGCTGCTTGAGCTTTTAGATTTCGCAGTAAAGAGGCGCAGGTGCTCTTCATAAAAAGGGAGGTAGCGCCCAGTTCAATACTCCTGTGGGCGTCCGGGCGGGGACACCAAGAGCCCGCTGATGAGCCAGCTTGGTGTCCTAGGCGAAACTCCACACAAGACACGGTACAAACCTAGAAAAATTGCTGAGTTATAAATCTAAATTTTGAAAAATAATACTAATATTAAAACAGGTAATATAAAAGAGACGAGAAGATCACAATAAAATTATCACCAAGAAAACAGTTCAAAGCTACCGGATAAATAAGTGTTTAAGTAGTAAACATAACACATGCAATTTTAGTAATGTAAATTCAATGAAAAGAAATAATAAATTATGTTGCAGCCGTGCCTTACACCTTTCTGAGTACCAGCTTCTCTCTCATGTTCTTCGGCTCAGATAACTACCGTCTGGTTTTTGTACGGATTGCAGATCAACCTCCTATCCCTGTACTTTAGTCCAATCCTTTTCAAAATGGCAAACAACTTACTCCAATCAACGTTTTCGAAGTCTAAATTGCCATGAATGTTCTCTTATCTATTCTTATTTTTCCTTCCAAGATCAGCTTAAGAGTTGGTACAGCTACATTTCTCCTGAAACCAAATTGGTTGTCACCCAACTCTGTTTCTATACATCCTCTTTGAAATTATTCTAGTCAGGAGCATTGAAGTGATCGAGCTGATTGGTTGGTGGCTCCCACGGACTCGGCGAGGGAACTCACCTGTACCGCCTCCACGGGCAGTGTCCTAAAGCTGGGAACATCTGATCGGAGTGGATACAACTGGGGAGGTGTGACCAGCACCGCGCCCAGGTGACCTCACCTGCAAAGCGAACAGGGGCCTCATGAGGGAAGGGAGGGGAAGATTAGGAGGAGTAGGCAAGGAAGAGGGAAGGAGGCGGCCATGGCCTTGACAGTAGATACCATCCCGGCATTTGCCCGAAGACGAAGTGGGAAACCACGGAAAACCACTTCGAGGATGGCTGAGGTTGGAATCGAACCCCCTCTACTCATTTGGACCACCCGAGGCTGAGTAAACCCCGTTCCAGTCCTCATACCACTTTTCAAATTACTTGCAGAGGCGGGAATCGAACCCAGGACCTCCGGAGCGGCAGCTAACCACGCTGACCGCTACGCTACGGAGGCGACATTATTATTATTATTATTATTATTATTATTATTATTATTATTATTATTATTATTATAGGAAAGCAGGTTTTCGGGGCCCCTATGAATAAGTTAGAGCAGACGAGCAGACATCTCGCGAGAAGAAGAGCACAGTGTCATGAATATGTCTGACGAACACTAACGAGACAGCGCGGCTGCATCATTGATGGCGACTGCATAAACCACTCACTCTCGTGACTAGACAATACGAGTACGGGGTAGCTTCAGACAATAAGGGTAGCGTCAATTACAGTTGCTCGGGAGTGAAGTAACTAATGGTCTAACAACTGGGACAACACTGGAACACGTTGAACTTGATCATAATTTTAAAAATGCTATCGAAATTTGATCCTGCATTGAACAGGCAAGAGCTGCTTTCAAGAAAATGAACAAACTACTCAGCAACAGAGTTTGTTTACTGCAGTATCTTGCTGTATGGTGCTGAAGCCTGGACCCTCAAGGACGATCTTAACCATAGCCACATATAAGGAAGGCCCTGGCCTAAGCAGACACTCTAAGCCTTGTCTTACCATAAATACTGTCACAATGTCTACACTAAATTTAAATGGTTTGAGATATTTTAATATCCTATAATATTAGTTAAATGGATGTGTAACAAATCAAAATCACATGTAGCAATTATTCAACGAACACAGTCCTTAAGTCTTTGTGGCCACTCATCAATTTAATTACGCACCACTTCCATCGGAAAATCTGCTGCCGCCTTCAAAAGAGAGCACTAAAGTTTCAATATTTGGATGCCATAGAAGAGCATATCAGGGTAATCGGTCTGACTTCCGGTTGTCAACACCTACAGCATTACAATGGATAAGAAATTTAGATTTAAAGATATAAGCCTGCCTTATCATGTGTCCCTGTACATTTGCTTGCTTTTGTTTGTATGTCGTACGATAAATACCTGGTTGTGCCGGTTGTATTATTTGTTGTAAATGCAATTTTAAAGCCTTGCTTTTTGAACAGATTGGTGATTTTATGTGTGTTCGTGTTCACGTAATTGAAACGCGCGAATTTTTTCTCATTATTGTCTGGCTTTTGAATTGTTTTATTTTTATGTCTGGCTACAATTTGATCTATTTTGCTGGACGGAAAATTGTTTTCTTTTGCTATTTGCTTGATTAGTCGTCTTCGTTCTGTTGTTTACTCTGCTGTGGAAGTTGAATACATTGCTATTCGTGGGTTGATCATTAGGCTCATTATTTTGTGTCTTAGTATTTTTAATTTAATTTCTAGCGATTCGTGCATCCTCGTTGCTCTTCTGTTCACAGTGTCGAGTATACAGTATGTTCAGTGAAGCTGCTCCATAGGGATGCATGCCAGAAATTACTTAATTGCAGTTGAATGTCGTACAATTATTATTGTTGGTTGATTTTTTGCCTTCTAATGTACGCGAACCGTAATTGGTTTTTTATCCATATCGCTTTGGTTTGTTTTGTTGAAATGATCGCTGCTGGTGTTTTCGGTATGGTTTTTATTGGTACGTATTTTGGAGTAAGATCTATGCATTTTTTGTTGATCCAAATTGACTTGTGTAAGTTCTTGAGTTTGAGCCCGAGTGATTTGAATCTTTTGGCTCCACGAACTAGCCGTGAACATTATGGTGTTTGAACCCATTTTCAGTGTTGCCTTAGTAAACTTTCAGACATAGATGGATCTGATGATGATCGCTTGACGATCGAAACTGGTCATCCAAGTGTATTTATTAATCTCATGTTTTTTTTTTTTTTTTTTTTTTTTTTTTTTTTTTTTTTTTTCAGGATTAGGTAATAACCCACAATTGGGTACAATCGACTTGACCGATAGAAAAACATCCAACTACGTTTACTAAGACAACACTGAAAATGGCTTCAAACACCATAATAAACCCCAGATCCAGGCAGAGGGTGTTATTCATCCATAAGAATAACATGGCTCCTGGAGACTAAACTAATATTTAAGTTTCGTTTCGGAAATATACCATCTAAATACGTTGGTCTTAATTTTGAACATGCTAGTGGCCTCCAAATTGGAGATCGGGTGCAACCCCCAGATGCTATGTTAACAATAATCATTAACTTACTGTGTTCAAGGGCGATCTTATCACGATGTGATCAGCTCGACAGCTGCCAGTAAACATATATTATTCTTGTTGCTAGTTTAACCGTCTGGGCTTAACCCCCTACATATATGCCATTGCTCTGATAAATACAATATTATACAGCGTTGCATTACGATTTTCACACATGGAACACACGCTATATCCAGGCAGACAGTGTTATTCATACATAAGAAAAATATGGTATACATTTATGCCCCTGGAGGCTAATCTAATATTCGGATAAATATAAATCTTTTAGTTTCGTTTCGGGAATATATCTTCTAACTACGTTGGTCATCATTTTGAACTTCTAGTGGTCTCCGAATTGGAGATCGGGTGTAATACCCAGATGCAATGTTAATAACAATTAGCAACTTACTGAGTAGTACAAGGCTGGTTAGGACGATCTCCTCACGATGTGATCTGCTCGACAGACGACAGCTCCCTGTTGCAGGTCCTCTAATATACCCTGGCTTAATACACTCTGGGCTTAAACACCTACAGAAATGCCATTGCTCTGACAAATATTATACAGCGTTACATACGATTCGCATATGCGGGACACAAGCTATTTACGTGTAAATGACACATCAAGGCAGATGGTGTTATTCATCCGTAAGAATAACATGGTGTACATTTATGCTCCTGGTGGCTAAACTAATATTCGGATAAACATAAATATTTCAGTTTCGTTTCGGAAATATACCATCTAAATAGGTTGGTCACTGTTTCGAACTTGCTAGTGGCCTAGTTCATGAAAATTCAAACATATATTTCTTTTCAAAAACCCTGTGTCAAAATAAGGAGAGAGTCTTGGAGACTATCCCTGGAAAAATTCGATTAGTTCCTGTGAATAGTTTGAGGAAAAGTTGGAAATATGACAGCGAAGTCATCACCCCTTTTACCACAAATAAATTGATAAATTTAGAGGTGAACGCCAAAATATGAAAATTGACTAAAAATAACAAAACAAACAAAAAACACCTTAATAATAAACAAAATTGTACGGGGAAAAAATAGAGAGAACAAAATCTTTGAGTAAATATACTCTCTAGAATTGCTGTCCCCAACTGATTCTCACTTATAAAGCAACTACCACGCCATCGCCTAACATAAGATAGAGTGTATTGAATATAATGTCGATCGACCTGTGGCTGTCAATGTGATTTCCCCAGTCTAGTGTAGTGCATTAGCAGCGTGTAGCGTGCCTATCCCCAATGATTACTTTCACAACACTTCAGGGTGGAAGACCTCCATAACAAACTAGTCTCAAACAAATATCACAACATTGAGGTCACCTTTCACCAATAACACTTAACTAGAGCAGAAAAATATGACAACGAACATTTAGAATACCTCTTATTATTCCCGTCTCTATGGAGCCGAGGAGATGAACTTCTACGCTTTGTCGCCTACTAACTTAGGGCGGTATTGTTTCTCAGCCTCCGTACGCTTCGGTAAATAGCCAATCCATAAACACTGCCACTTCCAACGTCATTACGCCATTTTCAGCTGAGTTACAAGCTCGGAAACATGGCTGATACAAATGAAGCGTTCCCTACCAGAAGGACGGACGGTTTGATAAAATGGCAGAACAACGGCGAACTCGACATTTTATTCCTCCTTTGTGATTTCATCAATAACATATAACCACATTATTAATTTATTACAATCAACATGTGACATGAATGAAATAATAATAATAATAATAATAATAATAATAATAATAATAATAATAATAATAATAATAATAATAATAATAATAATAATGCGTACAATCGAAATCATTTGTCATACTCAACAGAAGTATCGCCTTCATCACATTCGACGTCATTGTGATGGTTAAACAGTTTGATTGAGCTTGGAGTATGAGGTGAAAATGTTGGTTCAATGGCATAGTACATCTGCTTTAAGTCTTCAGATTTTAGGCTGAACTTGTCCACATGTCTGTTCTGTCTGGTCCGGGCAGCTGTCGGTTGATCCGAACATAGCATATCAGGGCGAACATCTATAACAATGTTCACTGTTATCAATCGAGACGAACGCAGTGGAGTTTGCCCTCCAATGCCAAGTGCGTGTTGCCTGGTAAAGTTCGGTTTCAAGCAGCACTTCCAATTTGGCGGATTTTCCTCTCAGGGACGCTCGGTAAACCGCTCTGCGTTTGCCGAATCTGTCTGATAAACGAGTGGCGTCTCTAAAAGCCAGTGTAGTTAAAAGGGACGTAAAACCAATAACATTAATTATGACAAACGAGTTATTGCGATGACTGTAGTAGTGTGTGTGATTGTTAAGTTCGCGCACTCGGGATTGAGTCAGGGCCGTATTTCTAAATAGGCTAAGTAGGCTGCAGCCTAGAGCGACATATTTTCAGGGGCGGCAGTTTAGCAATTTATTCAAAAGTTATAATGAAGTATTTCAAAACGTTAATGATATTTTCCGTACGAATTTAAGAATGCATGTTACTTAAAAATATGTTTTAGTCCTTCTACAGTTTTTCTAGCCTTAGAGGAGTTAAGAACTACCTGCGAACTAGTATTTCTGAAATAGGGTTAAACTCACTTTCATTACTTTGTATTGAGGCAAATACAACAAAAACACTTTCATATGAGGATATTATTACGAGTTTGCCATTAAGAAATCTCGTAAGAAAGCTATGTAAATTTGAACATCAAGATTACGTGTAGTGAGTTGTTTTAGAGAAGTTTGTATATTTTTCAACAAATAAACCAGTAATTAACTACATTTTGTGAAATTTCATTTCACCTGTAGGACAATTTAATTCAAATAGAACACAGTTTCTCAATTACACAAAAGATAGTCATTAGCATTAAAATATAAAAACATGTGTAAACTAGTGATCACTGATCTCCATGAACAAATTAGTTAATTAAGTTCGAAACTCATTTATTTTTAACGAATCTTAAAAGAAGTAAAATAAACAAGTAGCTAACTAATTTCATTATAGAATTTATTATGTAAACCATTAAAATTGTAGTTTTATCTAAACTACAGTAAATGAACTTAATGCTTAAAAAAGATGAAAACACCAATGAACTCTATCCTTTTGTTGTATAAAACAAATTTATTAAGTAACAAGAAGTTCCGTGACGAACTAAAGAGCCTACTTTTCTTAAAATTTAAAATTCCTGCCATTGATTAATCTATATGGATCTATCTAGAATAATGACAAAATTAAATTGGTAATATAGAAATTTCTAATTAGTTCTAAATACTGTATACCTGACATAATGTAGCCTAATAGAGAACTACAGTTGGCAGCCCTGGTGACTGAATATATTCTTGTTTCCATCTCTTAAGGTACAGAATACAAAATTTGGTTGAAGTCCAATGGATAGCATGGACGTTACATGCAGTTAAACATTGGATCTAACAGCGCGCTTAAAATTATGTTGGCAACAATGACATACATGTATTGGTCAGAAATAATCTGCAATAATATGATCTCTTGTTGTGTTAATTTTGAATGAAATCCATTGGTTAGTATAGAAGTTACAGGCATTTTAAAATTGGACCTATCAGCAGGCTTAGAATCATGTTGGCAGCACTGACGTATATTAATTACCAGAGGCGTAGCGCTATAATACGCCGATACGCCGGGCGTTCCCTGATTTAAAATGTGTAAAATATAATATTGTTTTTATTTGATATAAATGCGGCGTTAGCATATTACATGGCACTTAGTTATTTTATATCCGCACCCCCCATATAACTAGTCTTAGCCCGGACGCGGTCTACTGCTGTGCGTTGCTCTTCTTGTCTGTACGCCAGACCTTCTTGGCGTCAAGAGCTATGTACCACCCCGGCCAGGCCACGCTGCAGCGCATGCGCCAGTTCATACTTGTTTCTCGGAAGGGAAGCGCTACCGTACGCTGGCGTTTGCTGGCGTTTGAATTGTATGATCACTGTTCTGTTAACTCAATAGCCCAATCGCTGCGCTAGTGCTATAGTTCGAACTGTAGAAGTGTAGTTTCTTTTAATTGTGCGTGTGTGTGTTTAATGCTGCCAATATGACTGAAATAAGTTCACCTGACTCTAATGTTGTTAATTTTTTAAAGGCAACTCCTTTGAGCACTTTATCATATGAACAGCGATGTGAATTAAAAACAAAAAGACCAAAGCCAAATTTATCAATTAAAGAAGTCGGTAAAAATCGCACACGGAGTTTTCAGCTTTCTTGGTATGACAGGTTTTCCTGGCTAACTGGCTGTGTTGAAAAAAAATGTTTTGTTACGTTTGCCTTATGTTTGGAGCGAAAGATACTGAATGGTGCACGGAAGGAATTTTGGACCTGAGTAATTTAATTAAAAAGGCTGTAAAACACCAGCCTTCAAAACACCACTTGTTACATTCTGTAGGGGGCGTAGTGGCGCAGCGGTTAAGCTGTATGCCTCTCACCAAGGTGGACCGGGTTCGATTCCCGGTCAATGCATGTGAGATTTTCGAAGTGAAATGCCATGTCCTGTGGTTCGGATTCCACGTTAAAAGGAGGTCCCGTGGCTCATGATCTCGCGATTAACGGTCACGTTAAACTACAAGCTTGCTTGCTTGTTACATTCTGAAGCATTTCATCTGCTAGGTAAAACTCGTATTGAGCATGCATTTTCTGAAGCTCCTCGACTACAAGCAATAAAACATAATGAGATCGTGTCTTCGAACAGGCAGTATGTGCGACGACTCATTCAATCAGTAGTATTTCTCTGTCCACAAGAACTAGCCTTCCGTGGGCATAGAGAAGATGAAAGTTCTATTAACAAGGGGAATTATTTGCAATTGTTGAACCTGCTCGCTCAAAACGAATCTATAGTTAGAGACCATTTACAGTCATCATCATTATTAAAAGGAACATCTCCAGACATTCAAAATGACTTGATAGAAGTTACAACAATTGCATTAAATGAAAAAATCAAATCAGAAAAAATGAAGCCCCCTTTCTCTCCATAAAAGCGGATGAGACAGACGTATCGTGTAAGAGCCAGATGAGCATAATATTTAGATATTGTGTGGATGATAGAATAGAGGAGAGATTCGTCGGCTTTTATGACGTTTCCAAAAATAAAAAAGCTGTGGGATTATCAGAAATCGTGCACAAAGTTTTACTTGACTGGGAAGTAAATGAAGAAAAAGTTGTAAGCCAGACATACGATGGCGCAGCTGTAATGGCAAGCAGACAAGGAGGAGTTCAAAAGCTAGAGAAACAGTTTTGCCCATATGCTCTTTTCGTCCATTGTTACGCCCACCAATTAAATGTGGTACTTCTGTATGGCTCAAAAACCATAAAACAGGTTCGTTTGTTTGTCTGTGCCTTGACTGCTTTTCATAGTTTTCCTTTAAATGAAACTTGTCGGCTTATAACTGGTTGCCTAAGATCTACACCTTGTGACAAGTTATATTGCTTGGCTGGCATTGCTCCCCCAGATATTAGACGTGAAGTAGCTGCCAAACATAAAAAATCTAAAGTAGAAGTTTCCCAGACACATCCTCTACATAATTATCAACCTGCTCAACAACGATTGAAATCTAGGCGAAGTTTCTTACACTCTACTGAGTGCCTGTCGGATTCACCTCAATCATCAAGGCTAACTTCCTGGAGATCCAGAAACCATAATCTCAACGGATGGATGGTTCCATCTGAAACTCTTCCTGCCGGTTATGAAGAGTCGTGGCCTACATGGAAGAGTCTGAACAGGCTGCGGTCTGGGGTCGGTCGATCTAAGACCAATATGAAGAAGTGGGGCCTTTCCGATGAGTCAACCTTTTGTGCCTGCGGAGAAGAACAAACCATGGTGCACCTTCTCCATTGCAACTCCTGCCCTCTCATTTGCACTATGCAGGATGTAGTTCAGGCCACACCAAATGGACGAGATCTTGCCAAATTTTGGTGCGATGTAATTTAATTGTTGGTTGGTTGGTTGGTTCTTAAGTTTAGGGGCTGCGACAACGCGGTCATGTAGCCCCGTGTACTTTGGGTGTGTGTAGAATCTGTCTGATAACCGGTGTTAATTGTGATGACTGTATTAGTGTGTGTATCTGTTTTTTAATTTTAAGTACTGCAACTTATAATTTTTCAAATAGTTCCTACTTTTGCCGCCAAGCGCCACCGTCAACGACTACTAGGTCTAATTCAGAACTTAGCTACTAGACGCCACCGCAGTCAGCGCTTGGCAACGAACGTAGAAACCTAAGAGCGTTGTTTACATTCTTAACCTATCCAATTTAGCTTCACACAGGTGCAATTAGTGGAAGGATCTTTAACATGCCATAAATCTATGACATGGGACCGCCGGCTTTACTTCCCCTCCGAAGGAAGGCATACTGAGGGATTTTTAACGCTCTTAAAAAATCCGACGGCTTCGGCCGGGTTTGAACCCGCTATCTTGGGCATAGAAGTTCAGCATGCTACCAACTACGCCACCGAAGCCGCTGAAATTTAATTGTTATTTTGAAAGTACCTTTAGTGTGTTTTTTATTTTAAAAAAGTTATCTATGCTAATTTTACATGATGTATTGCTTCTGATACGAATAAATAAATAGTTTTTTCAGCAAGTCTTCTAAAAGGACGGTTTTGTTGACCGAAAGAGGATTTAAGCTTCCACAAGCTAGCAATCCGAGATGGAATTTTCATTCGAGGGCAGTTTTCACCATTATGAAACATTTCCAAGGATTGTATAGTACTTTTGATGAAATTATTGATGACGAAAGTAGTGAATGGGACGACTCTGTGAACTGTGCCAGTGGTCTCAAAAGATATATGGATGACCCTACATTTGTATATTTGCTATGTGTATTCGAAGCTTGTTTCATTTACACTGATCATCTTTTCAAATTGTTACAATCATCGACAGTGAGTATTGTAACTTGCCATAATGAGATAGAGGCTGTCGTCAAAAGAATAGAAAACTTAAGAAATGAAGATTTCACTGACAGATGCGTTCAAAAAACCATCCAGTTGAATGAAAACGTAATGTATGATGGCAATAAAAAGAACACTTTGAGAGTGCTAACTTTTGAAATAGTAGATTCACTAACAGCACAAATGAAAAGTAGATTTGAAGATCTTAATCATCTAAATTTCATTGAGTTAGTACAAGAAAAGAAGTTTAAAGAATACACTGAAGCATTACCCAGGGCAAATTAGATAATTTGGTAAAACAGTATCCATTCTTTAATGTTAACCAATTACTAAATGAACTTCACATTGTTTATGGAGATCAGACAAAGCATTTAGCTCCAAAAGAGCTTTTAAAATATTTTGTTGCCAACGGTCTCGAATCCATCTATCAGGAGATAACTAAACTACTGCGCTTAGTACTGACTATTCCAACTACTACAGCTAGTAGTGAACGCAACATGAGCACGCTGAAAAGAATTAAAACATACCTTAGAAATTCTATGAGCAATAGTCGCTTGTCGTGTTTACATTCACTGGCCTTTGAAAAACAGTTATTAGGTGAGCTTTCATCAGAGCCGGCATTTTTTGAACACATCATTGACATTTTCGCAGAAAAGGAGAAACGACGAATGGAGCTGATGTACAAGACTGTGTGAGGTATGTGACAGTATCTTTCATATTAGCTTTTTGATTTTTTCCTCAGTTTGTCGTTATAAACTTTGGCGTCCCCAGCTCAAAAGTTCACGCTACGCCACTGTATAATTACTCCAAATTAATCTAGAATGTCAGGTACTATACGTGTGCAAATTTTAGAGCTATTGGCTTGCATATTTTATGATATATTGATATTAGGGAAACAAAAATAGAGACACCATTTTTTAACAGTTGGCAACACTGGTTGCTCTTAAGAATACGCATAGCCGTATCTGTTATGGTGCACATAGCACATACAAATTTTGGTTGAAATCCAAATGATAGTATAGAAGCTACATGTATTTAAAGTTGGACCTCTCAGCAGGCTTAGAATCATGTTGGTAGCACTGACGTATATAAGTTACTCCAAATTAATACACAATGTCAGGTACTATAGGTGTGCATAGTTAGAAGTTGTCGGCTTGCATACTTTCTGATATATTGGTATTTTGAAAAAATAAATTGAGAGCATTTATTAGCAGTTGGCAGCCCTGGTGGATCTTAGGAATACGCTCAGTTATATCTGTTTATGAACACATAGCACATACGAAATTTGGTTGAATTCCAATTGATAGTGTAGAAGTTATATGCATTTAAATATTGGACTTATCAGCAGGCTTATAGTCATTTTGGCAACACTGCCATGTATGGCCTCCTGGAAATTAAACTGCAATATTATTATCTATACGTGTGCCAATTTTCAAATAGCTCCCATTCATACCTTCCGAGATATCCATCATAGAGCTCAAATTTCAATTGCGATTTTTCAGCAGTTGGTAGCACTGACATCATTTTCAAATATGGTCGTGAGATATTCAGGTATAGATCTTTACTCCTACCAAATTTTGTTTCGATTGCTGCAGCCGTTTAGGAGTTGATAGGGGGGGACACACACACAGCCAGACAGACAGACATTTGCCCGATCTCATAAGTCTACTTTTTCCTCATTTTTCCAAATGTGAAAAGTAGGCTAAAAATGACTATAGAGGGGGCGGCAAATGGACTTTAGCCTATAGGCGGCATACTGTTAAATCCGGCCCTGGATTGAGTGTGAAACTTGGTTCTCCGAATGCCAGGTGGCTACATTAGTTTGTGTTCCATGATATGGAGCTGTGTAGCGGTTTCTATCAACTTTCATGTTGAGTTTAGAGATACATCTCTACGGTACGTTATTAAAACTTTCCCGAGTCCCGCTATTGTTCACATGTTGGAAGCAGATACAGTACAGTGCACCAGTTGCAGAGAACTTCATTATACAACTTATTGATACAATACTGCTCAGGAGTTGCCAAGCTTAGAACAAGTAACGGACAGCAGTAATACCAACTGACTGATAACCTACACTATTTGCTACGCATTACGAATGATAAAGCTAATCGAAGTCAATGGAGTAATAACTGGGGAAAATAACATTCGTACTTGAAAGCACACGTGAGAAAATCAATTCACATATTACAAAAAACAAATCCTAAATTACACAGCTATAAACTAGTAGGCTACCCCATACAGAAAGAACACAAAACTAAAATTCAAGCTCGCTTTTCGGAGCAACAATGCGTTTTTGACTATACACAGACAAAAATTACGGTCCCCACGCTACGCTTTAAACTTAAGCCACGCGCAGAAAAAAAAACATGCTATATACCGTATAACAGATTCTTTCTTCCTGCTCCATTATTACATCTAGAATGTGTAATTTGGAATATTCAAGGGATTTAAAGCAAGCTGCTTAAAATCTAAGGCACATAGATAAATTCCACCAACAACCAATAAGAAACCGGCATCCTCCAGCCGATCAAACAATGGACCAGCCCTGTACATAGCCGCTCGTCATATGTGAATTTCATTTCACCTAAAACAAGAAGCTCCGTGACGAACTAAAGAGCCTACCTTTCATGCCAATGATTCTACAGTACCATGAACCTATCTAGAATAATGACGAAATCAAGTTGGTAATATCGAAATGTCTAATTAGTTCGAAATATTCCTGGTATAATGTAGCCTAATAGAGCACTACAGTTGGCAGCCCTGGTGAATGAATATATTCTTAGTTCCATCTCTTAAGGTACAGAATACAAAATTTGTTGAAGTCCAATGGACGTTACATGCAGTTAGACATTGGATATATCAGCACGCGTAAAAGCATGTTGGCAACAATGTCATGCGTGTGCTGGTTAGAAATAATCGGAAATATTATGATATCTTGTTGAGCCAATTTTGGATGAAATCCATTTGTTAGTATAGAAGTTATATGTATTTTAAAATTGGACCTATCAGCAAGCATAGAATCATGTTGGCAGCACTGACTTATATTAATTACTCCAAATTATCTAGAGCGGCAGGTGCTGTACGTGTGCAAACTATAGAGCTGTTGGCTTGCATACTTTCTGATATATTGATATTAGGGTAAAAAATATAGACAGCATTTAATAACAGTTGGCAGCCCTGATTGCTCTTAAAAATACTTATAGTCATATCTGTTATGTTACACATAGCACATACGAAATTTGGTTGAAATCCAACTGATAGTATAGAAGTTACATGTATTTAAAAATTGGTCCTATCAGCAGGCTTAGAATCATGTTGGTAGAACTGAAGTATATAAGTTACTCCAAATTAATCTAAAATGTCAGGTATTATAAGTGTGCATAGTTTAAAGCTGTCGGCTTGCATACTTTCAGATATATTGGTATTTGGATCAATAAAATAGAGAGAGCAATTATTAACAGTTGGCAACCCTGGTGGCTCTTAAGAATACACTCAGTCATATCTGTTTATGTACACACATTACATACAAAATTTGGTTGTAATTCAAATAATAGTGTAGAAGTTATATGCATTTAAAAATTGGGCCTATCAGAAGGCTTACAATTATTTTGGCAACACTGTCATGTATGGCCTCGTGTAAATTCAACTGAAATAGTATTATCTACATGTGTGCCAATTTTGGAATAGCTCCCATGCATACCTTCCATGATATCCAACATGGAGCTCAAATTTCTAGTGGTTTTTTTCAGCAGTTGGTAGCACTGACATCATTTTCAAATATGGGCTTGAGATATTCCGGTATACATCTTTAATCATACTAAAATTGGTTTCGATTGATGCAGCCGTTTAGGAGTTGATAGGGGACACACACAAACAGCCAGACAGACAGAAGGACAGACAGACAGACAGACAGACAGAAAGACAGACAGACGCACATTTTCCCGGATCGATCTCATAAGTCTACTTTTTCCTCATTTTTGCAAAATGTGAAAAGTAGGCTAAAAAATTAATGAGGGCTTGACACCTAAAATAACTTAGCTGTTTTGCCTTTTTCAAATAAAGAATGTTATTTCCCCATTGAAATGCATCGTAAAATTATTTCCACCGCGATTACAAGCAGTAGGACGGAGATAGTTCAGGTAACTACCGTTAAATGCAGTACGATGATGATGATGATGATGATGATGATGATGATAATTGTTGTTTTAAGGGACCTAACATCTAGGTTATCGGCCCCTAATGGTTTGGGTGATAGTGAAAGATGAGATGAGAATGAAAACTGTAACTAATACTAACTACAGACTTACATACTAGAAGAAGAAATGGTAAACAAATAAAGGATAAGGCAAATAAAGGACAGGAAGAAATGAAATTCCCTCAACCCTCGAAGAATGAGGATTGAGGGACTTGGAAGGAAGGAGAGCCATAAAAGGCAAATGGGAAAGGGAAAGAAGAGAAGGCCCGCCCTAAAGTCAGTGGAAAAGGGGAAAAAAAGAACCCAGTTCCGGAATCCCCCGGAATCGCCAACTCCTGAACTCAGAAGCCGTGAGACCTTGAGGGTGTAACAATATCCAGGGTGCACCAGAAGTGGTGGGGCTACACACACCCTGCCTCCTTGAGGGCCTTGAGCAGAAGGCAGGAGATAACAGGAAAAGAAAAAGAAGGCTGACCCCTCACAGAAGAAGGGTATCAGGAAAGATGAGACAAGGGCCGATTAAGGCGGGAAAGGAAGAGACTCCCTAGGCCTCGGATACCCTAATAACATCGGGGTAGGAAGAGAACAAGTGTTGACCAAGAGAGGTCGACAGGAAAGAAGACAGAGAGGTGTCCGGCACAAGTAAGTGACAATGTAAACTTCATAAATAAATTCCACAGAAATAATAACAGAAAATTATTGCTGCCTGTATTGATCCTGGAAGAAAAAACTAAAATAACCTATTTTTAGAATGCAGGAAACCTAAAGCTAAGGTTTAAGCCACCTAAAAATCCAGGTCCTAGTCATGACACACTCCTGTTCGGTAACCACTACTACCAATTATGCTAAATTGCACTACCCTCATAATTTATATTGATGTTTTACAGTATTAATTTCTTTAACGACGGCGGTGGCTAATTTTTCAACCTCTGATCGTGCCGGGAAATATTTTATGTTGTAGTTACAGTATATCATCACAACAGAGCACTTGTAGTTCATTTCCGCATATAGTAGTTTTAGGCTTACTGCTTAAGTGTAGTAGCTAAACCTTCATAGATTAATTTGGAGGAGAAAGACTGTATTTAGCCTATATTATTTTTTGAAAAAATAGGCTTACGAGATCACCTTTTGTCTATGTGTGTGTGTGTCTTCCTCAAATAACTTCTAAACGGCTGGAGCGATTTCAATGAAACTCGGTAAGGTAATAGCACCATTTTGACCGACACCGCCCGTGCCCTTCAAATTGTATTACGTCTCACCAATCCAACATGGCGGCTGTGCGAAATATTTCACCGGCATTCTATATCTCCTAAACTATTATCGATCACCATGAAATTTTGTACGGTGATAAAAGGCACTACTAGACGTTCACCTATGAGACTTTCAAAAACCTGGTAACTACAGAACCAACAATGCGGCCAAGTGAAGTTGAGACTTTCAAAATAATAGACTTTTCTCGCGATTTAATCATCCAAACGCAATGAAACTTGGTACAGCGAATGTTTATACACATTGTAATGCACTGGCATCTAATTTATTTTCAATTGTTTACATAACTTCAAGATGGCGGCTGTGCGAAATATTTCACCGGCATTCTATATAAAACTTTCTCCGGCTTTTCCCAAATAATTGGTGTCGCCGGAGCCAACGAGGCTCATTGTGGTTTTCGTCGGGGATTTAAGGCCGGATGCCCTTCCTGACGCCAGCGACTTTTCAGGTGAAAATCCCACCCCTCTGTCACCGGGATCCGAACGCCGGCCGTCCGGGTGAAAGACGAGCAGCAAAGCCACTGCGGCATCACGGTCCCAGCATTCTATATCACCAAAAATATTACTGATATCGCCCTGAAATTTTGTACCGTGATAAAGGGCACTGCTACATGTTTATCTATGTAAATTTCAAAAACATGGTAACTACAAAACGAACATGACGGCCAAGCGAATTTGAAACATTTTAATAGACTTCTTTCGCGATTTAACCATCTGAGCGCAGTGAAATATGGTACAGTAAATGTTTATACATATTATAATGCACTGGCATCTAATTTAGTTCTATTCTCAAAATGGCGGCTGTGCGAAATTTTAAAATATAAGTTTTTATTTCTTGTGTCGTAATCATGCGATCAAAGTCAATGTTTGTATAAAGAACCTACGCAATAATTTTCATTTAATGGTACATAACTCTATGGCCTATACATATAACAATCCAACATGGCGACCATCCGAAATATTTAGACAGTTCTCAATATCTACGAATCTATTACAGCAATCAATCTGAAATGTTTTATGTTCATAGAGGTCATGAACATAAGTTCACCTATGGAACATTCAATAGCCTGGAGAGCACAAATCGAACATGACGGCGACACGAAGTATAAATATTTGAATGGACATTTCTCGCGATTTAACCATCCGAGTGCAGTGAAACTTGGTATGGCAAATACTTATACAAGTGTTAATCCACTGGCATCTAATTTATTTCAATTGTTTTCAAAACCACATGATGGCAGCTGTGCGAAATATTGAAATCTCGTTTTTACTTCTTGTGTCCTAATCATGCGATAGAAGTTTGAATACTACACGTACACAATAATCTTCATGTAATAGAACATAACTCTAAAGACCTACATATTATATAAAAATCCAACATGGCGACCAACCGAAATATTAGACGGTTCTCAATATCTACGAATCTATTACAGCAATCAAACTGACATTTTGTATGTTGATAGAGGCAATTAACGTAAGTAGGATGTATGAAAATAGGCTTTAGTTCTTCACGAACTACTTGTTGTTGATGGGATTGTCATTTCTAATTTTTTGCAACATTAAAATAATTAGTTCCTAAAAGTGCGTAATGCCTTAATATTTATCAGTAATAATTAGTAAGTTTTCTGACGGGTTTTCTTGTATTTTCTTTTTGGAGGACAGAGATTGTCTGTGGGTGTAACTGTAGATTTGGTAGTGTTTTGTAGAGCTATTTGTCTTACATATTTGGATCTGATGATGCTCGCTCGACGATTGAAACATCTTCATCTTCAATAGTCCAAAACAATATGTTATATAAATCTTAATCACATGGACATCAAATATGCAGGTGAAAAACTAAAGGAAGTACGTGACTTCTCTCACTTAGGAAGCAAAATAACCAGTGAGGGACGAAGGAAAGAGGGTAGCCTATAAAAAGTAGGTTGGCTCAGGCAAGGAAAGCATTTTTACAGAAAAGGAATCTGTTGACATCTAATATAGATTTAGGTATTAGGAAATGATTTTTGAAAGCCTTTGTCTGGAGCGTGGCGCTCTATGGAAGTGAAACTTGGACTATTGGTGCAGCAGAAAAGACGAGAATTGAAGCGTTTGAAAATGGGGAGTTACAGGAGAATGATGAAGAGCAGATGGGTAGATAGGGTTACAAACGAAGAGGTATTAACACGAGTGGGAGAGAAGAGATGTTTCTGGCGACTGCTAATGAAGAGACACATACTAAGACACCCAGGAATAGCAAGCTTAGTTATGGAAGAAAGGGTCGAGGACAAGAACTGTAGGGGTAGACCAAGGTTAGAATATGTTAAACAGATTGCCTCGGATGTAGGGTGTGGTAGCTATGTAGAGATGAAACTATTAGCTCAGGACAGGGAGGCATGGACAGCTGCATCAAACCAGTCAAAAGACTGAAGACTCAAACAACAACAATCACATGTAATTTATTTCAGGTTATTGTTTCACATATTGCAATGATTTGAATGATGTGTGTTAACCGACTGAAAGCTAATTGCTAAGTATAATTCAGTTTCCTCAAGCAGAAGTGATTAAAGCAGCAGAAATTCACCAAATTCTTCTCATGCATGACAACGCCCGTCCTCACTTTGCTTCTTTAGCAACTTCGATGAGAAATGCATTCTATATCGTAAGAAACAACAAATTCACCCAAAGACTACGGCATAAGGGAAGTAAACCATCCCAATTACCGGTGTAGTGGTTGTATCTTAAACCAACAGCTTTTTAAAAAAGAGCAGAAAACGACAGTCTAATCCTTCCTTAGAAGTAAGGATATAATTTGCAGCCGAGATTTATTTTAGTTGTTGATTTGGGAGAGGCAATTTTAGGGATGCCACTTGCTCCAGTAGTTTCGACGCCAACCCATAACAAACAAACAGACATAGGCTATAAAGGGTATGGAGCGTTTATGAAGGGTTTTTCCATTTTTAGCCTACTTTCGATTTTTGCAAAAAATGAAAGTAGACTTATGAGATTACTACAGGGCGAAAAAAGTGTGTCTGTGTGTGTGTGAGTCTGTGTGTGTGTGTGTGTGTGTGTGAGTGTGTGTACTCTGAATGTCTGTTCCCCCCCTATCAATTCGAACACGGTGAGCGCAAATTGAACGAAATTTGGTACAAAGGTAGCACTAGCAAAGGACACCTCAGTGTCATGTTTTATATCACCGCCATCTTGACGGAAACGTAATGGCGGCCACACAAATGTTCAAAGCTTAAATCAAATTACGACTAACCTAATCATCCGATCTCTACCAAATTTTGCAACAACATACCTTTATGGGGGCAGCATCCTTTGACAAATCTAATAGGTCATTAGCCTAATAGTTTGCGGATGGCGGCCATCTTTGTGTCAAAATCGATTACCCCTATTAATTCGAACACGGTGAAACCGAATGGAATGAAATTTGGTACAGAGGTAGCACTAGCAAAGGGCACCTCAGTGTCATGTTTTATATCACCGCCATCTTGACGAAAACGTAATTGCGGCCACACAAATGTTCAAAGCTTAAATCAAATTACGACTAAACTAATCATCCGATCTCTACAAAATTTTGCAACAACATACCTTTATGAAGAGAGCATCCTTTGACAAATCCAATAGGTAATTAGCCTAATAGTTTGCGGATGGCGGCCATCTTTGTGTCAAAATCGATTACCCCTATTAATTCGAACACGGCGAAACCGAATGGAATGAAATTTGGTACAGAGGTAGCACTAGCAAAGGGCACCTCAGTGTCATGTTTTATATCACCACCATCTTGACGGAAACGTAATAGCGGCCACACAAATGTTCAAAGCTTAAATCAAATTACGACTAACCTAATCATCCGATCTCTACTAAATTTTGCAACAACATACCTTTATGGAGGAAGCATCCTTTGACAAATCTAATAGGTCATTAGCCTAATAGTTTGCGGATGGCGGCCATCTTTGTGTCAAAATCGATTACCCCTATTAATTCGAACACGGTGAAACCGAATGGAATGAAATTTGGTACAGAGGTAGCACTAGCAAAGGGCACCTCAGTGTCATGTTTTATATCGCCACCATCTTGACGGAAACGTAATGGCGGCCACACAAATATTCAAAGCTTAAATCAAATTACGATTAACCTAATCATCCGATCTCTACCAAATTTTGCATCAACATACCATTATGGAGGGAGCATCCTTTGACCAAACTAATAGGTCATTAGCCTAATATTTTGCGGATGGCGGCCATCTTTGTGTGAAAATCAATTCCCCCTATTAATTCGAACACGGTGAAACCGAATGGAACGAAATTTGGTACAGAGGTAGCACTAGAAAAGGCCACCTCAGTGTCATGTTTTATATCACCGCCATCTTGACGGAAACGTAATCGCGGCCACCCAAATGTTAAAGGCTAAAATGTAATTACGACCAACCTAATAATCTAGTCTCTACCAAATTTTGCAACAACAAATCTTTATGTGGGAAGCATATTCTGACCAAACTGCTAGATCATCAGCCCAATTGCAGATGGTGGCCAAGTATGTGTGCAAATCGATTCCCCCTATCAATTCAAACACGGTGAAACCGAATTGAACGAAATTTGGTACAGAGGTAGCACTAGCAAAAGGCACCTCAGTGTCATGTTTTATATCGCCGCCATCTTGACGGAAACGGAATGACGGCCACCCAAATGTTAAAAGCTTAAATCAAATTTCGACCATCCTAATAATTTGATCTCTACCGGATTTTGCAACAACATGCCTTTTTGTGGAAAGCATCTTATGACTGACTACAAGGTCATCAGCCCAATAGTTTGCAAATAGCGGCCATGTATGTGTGCAAATCCATTCCCCATATCAATTCAAACACGGTGAAACCGAATTGAATGAAATTTTTTTACAGAGGTAGCACTAGCAAAGGGCTCCTCATATTCATGTTTAATATCCCTATTACATTGTTAATTAAGGCCGTCAATAATGTTTTTGTACCGCACATGTAAAAGACGCTAATTCCGTCGTGTACGTCGAAATTAACTTTAACCAATTTTACTGTGTTCCGGAATGTTAATTAAGGGACTTCCAACATTATGAATGAATGAAATTGTAAATTAATTTCGACATTAATGCTTTTTTTGTACAGTACTCGTAAAGAGTGCTAACTAATTCCATTAGGTCCGGCGTCGGCGTCGAAATCATGTTTACCGATTTTAGTGAGTTACGGAATGTAATTAAAGATTTCCCAACATTATTAATCGATTAATTAATTAAATACACTAGTGTCCAAAAGTTAAGCATAATCACTAAACGAGGCCATACCGCCTGATAGGAATGTCAGACAGATTGCTGAACAAACGGAAGCTGAATCACACGCACCATATATCACACAAAAATGACAGTGTCAGAAAGGTTCTGATAGCTAAGGTACACCTTTGACAACAACTAACAAAACTTGGCAATGTCTTCCACAACAAAGTATGCTGTTAATACGGTGTATGGTTACCCCTAACGGCCACACATGCTTCGGAGCGATAAAGCCCTGCGCGGATGCGGATATCCGCAACATTTTTCGCCACGCGGATATAGTTTGTATGGCTGTGCGGATAGCGGATACGCTGCGGATAATGTTTCAAGTAAATTTGCGGAAAGTTTTTAGAATAAAATGTGGAACGATAATATTACATATTTGATATGGCAATCTACAGCTTCATGCTTAAAAGAGGAATACTCTTATAGCCTATTGCGTACGAAATATTCAGGCACGTCTCTATGTACTACACGAGAAGATTATTTTACTCAAAAGCTTTCAACTACATTTTATTAAGTACCGTATGTTTGTAGTAGATGCTCTTGACATCTCATCAATTCTCATTGCCAATATTACTATACGTACGAGATACAATGCTGTCAATAAGCGTGTTAGTTCATCGTGGTGACATCATTAACATTCCTCAAGTCAGCTACTTCGCGGGCTAAGCTATCTGGTTCCATGTGTAGATTTATTTCCAACTTGGCAATGAAACACGCTGACTGTGATATTGCAAAGGATAGAGTTATGACATCAACTATGCGGACATGGATGGGTCAAGAAGCAGATGGATGATGACTGACTTGAAATTTCCGGCCAAATATCAATCCCTTTCTCCAAGCGTAAAGAGAGGTCACTTATTATTAGTGAATGTTACCACGACCGTGAGTATGAACATTTCACCAACATGGATAAACTATCTATTAAAAAAGCCCTCTCGGCACGCCGGAAGGCGGAGGTAGATTTCACCGGACAAACTTGGGGATAGGCGAAAATAGGCAGAATATGCAGGTTTTCGTAGAAGGATCAGACCTCATTTTTTGCGAGAAAGTATTTTATAATTGGAGCTTAATTAACTTTGTTTTTCGTCATTTTATGCATATTTTAAACATTTTATTGTCTTATGGGGACGGTAACCTTCTTGTCATTTGGGGTCCATTTTTATACTTGTGGTCACACTGTCCTTATGCAAGGTTTCGACACTGATGTGTAACTATGTAACGGTCTGTTACTTCTTCACGAAAATTATATCTCCCGCAGAGATTTTGGTTGGTTCCTCAGTTTAGGGGCTGCGACAACGCAGTCATGTAACCCCGTGTACTCTGGGTGAGTGTAGAATCTGTCTGATAAACGGTGTGAATTGTGATGGCTGTATTAGTCTGTAATTCAGGTAAGGACTGCAGACGGTCAATTTCAAGCAGTAGTTCCTAATGTTACTACCAGATACTACCGTCAACGACACCTAGCTCTGAACTTGGCTACTAGATGCCACCGCAACCAGCAACTCTCAACGAACGATGGAACTTCCCCTCCAAAGGAAATCATACTGAGGGATTTTTAGCGCTCTTAGAAAATCCGACGACTTCGGCCGGCTTTGAACCCGCGACCTTGGGCATAAAAGTTCAGCATGCTACCAGTTACGTCACCGAAGCCACTTCACACTTAGTCAGATGAAAATCTGAATCTGATCTCGTGCAAGTGCGTTGTCATGGCAACGTCTGATGGCTCATCCCTCATCAATTTACAGTAGTAGTGTTGCCATAGCAACCTCTGATAGCTCTTGGCATTTTCTTATAATTCCGAAATCATTTTTCTCATCCCTTGGCGTAATGGTGGGTCATATCAAAAATTATTTCAGACAAACGTTTTAGGTAAGTATTAGGGGAATATTGACCATTTTGTACGGTTTTGATATTGTGCCTATTAAGAGAGATATGATTAATGTTTCCCGAAAAACCCACTTTTTCCCACCCCTTTGGCCAATGGTTGGTGCTATAAAAAACTCTTCAAACATAAATTTTTGGGCTTTATCCGACACATAGTATGAACTTGGAACGGATTCGATGTTTTACATATTAAGAGAGTTATAGCAATATTTCACTTTTTCGAAAAAAGACCCCCATTTTCACCCCCTTCGACCGATTTAGGCCAGTAACGAACTCGACCGAGATTTTATAGGTATATATATTCGGTAAAAAATTCAAAGTGATTGGTGCAAAATTACGGCAGTTATCGTGTCCACAAGAAACTGATATACATATATACATATATATACAAAAATTATACATAAACTTTTGAACTGACGGTGGTTTTGGGGTCTGGGGGATAGGAAACGCGAAGATATGTCGAAATTTTCCGGAAGTTGAAACATGGTACCCACTGCAATAGTTAGCTTTCTAATGAAATCTACCTAAAACAGATAACACACACTAATATAGTCATCACAATTAACACCGGTTATCAGACAGATTCTACACACACCCAAAGTACACGGGGCTACATAACCGCGTTGTCGCAGCCCCTAAACTTAAGAACCAACCAACACTTAGTCAGATGGAAATCTGAATCTGATCTCGTGCAAGTGCGTTATCATGGCAACGTCTGATGGCTCATCCCTCATCAATTTAGTAGTGTTGCCATGGCAACCTCTGATAGCTCTTGGCATTTTCTTATAATTCCGAAATCATTTTTCTCATCCCTTGGCGTAATGGTGGGTCATATCAAAAATTCTTTCAGACAAAAGTTTTAGGTAATTATTAGGGGGATATTGTCCATTTTGTACGGTTTTGATATTGTGCCTATTAAGAGAGACATGATTAATGTTTCCCGAAAAACCCACTTTTTCCCTCCCCTTTGGTCAATGATTGGTGCTATAAAAAACTTTTCATACATACATTTTTGGGCTTTATCCGATACATAACTTAGTATGAACTTTGAACGGATTCGATATTTCACATATTAAGAGAGTTATAGCAATATTTCACTTTTTCGAAAAGAGCCCCCCATTTTCACCCCCTTCGACTGATTTAGCCCAGTAACGAACTCGGCCGAGATTTTATAGGTATACATATTCGGTAAAAAATTCAGAGTGATTGGTGCAAAATTACGGCAGTTATCGTGTCCACAAGAAACTGATATACATATATATATATATATATATATATACATAAATTATATATAAACTTTTGAACTGACGGTGGTTTTGGGGTCTGGGGGATGTGAAACGCGAAGATATGTCGAAATTTTCCGGAAGTCGAAACATGGTACCCATTGCAATAGTTAGCTTTCTAATGAAATCTACCTAACAAAACAAGGTGAATATTCAATAGTGCGTGAAACTAAGCTCAAGTCAACGATATGGCAGACATTTCGTTACGTTTTCAGTGGAAACGAAAAGGTGAACGATCTAGTAGGATGATTTACTTGTAAAAAAAAAGTGTATTCATACTCAGGACACAATTCAGGCACATCAAACTTACTGAGGCACAAGTGCAAAAGTAGCCAAAAAAGTATAGCCAGTTTTTTGTCAAAAGCGGAGGTCAAGAAACCTGAAGTGTCATCCAACTTGAAGTTCCTTGCAATGAAGGAAATTTCCAGGAATGACTCACTTATCAAATGTCAAAATGTGTTGGTTTAACACTTTATGCTTTATCTAATAAATTAAAAATAATATTGAAATATCAGCGGATTTGGATAACAGGCATGCGGATGTGGGGCGGATGTGGATAACAGTCGTGCGGATGCGGGGCAGATGCGGATAACGTTTTGCTTATCCGCGCAGTGCTCTAACGTGGCATGCTCTCTATCAGATGCTCCAAGAGCTCTTGTGGCAGTCGATCCCATTCCTCCGAAAGGGCAATGCGAAGGTCTTGGAAGGGTCCTTGGTGGAGGCTGACGGGATACAATTCGCCTCCCCAATGCATCCCAGGCATGTGTTATTGTGGTGTCTGCAATGATCGCCAAGTTAGAGGTCCCGAAACTTACTGGGACATGTATCCGGGATGTGTTTATAAATATAATGTGTTATTGTGGTGTTTGCAATGATCGGAAAGGAGGCAGCCGTGGGAAACTTACTGGGACATGAGGCCCATGTATCCGGGTGTGTGTACAAATAGCTTGTGTTATTGTGGTGTCTACAACGATTGGGAAGGAGGCGGCAGTGGGGAAACCTACTGTGTAGAATTAGCCTGTGTTATTGTGGTGTCTGCAATGATCGTGATGGGTCATCAGCCCCATGTACTGTATGTCTTGTCACCCCCTGTCTGTTTGGACATGTTGTGTAATTACACTCAACATTTCATTTCAGATGGAGGACACTAGTACCTATAGTGTAAAAGAACGTGTTCTGGCATCTGGATGGGCTCATGAACGTACACACACCGGGAAACCCATAAAAAATGTGCAAAGGGACTTTGCGGCACGATTCAATAAAGAAGCTCCGCCAAAGCGAACGATACTGCGATGGGAAGAGAAACTCTTCAGAGGTGGAAGGGGAGAGGATCATTGCATCTGCCAGCACCGATCGAGTGGCCTCCCAGGAGTCCAGATCTGACATGTGGGGAATAATTAAGCAGCATGTTTCAAAATATCGATACCAGACAACTTAAGAGTTGAAGGAAGCTGTTAGGGAGGCATTCAGGGATATCACACGGCCTATGCTTCGGAAAATTTGACATGGGACATGGCGCCACATCATTTTGTGCCGCGATAATGATGGTGCCCATACTGATGTTCTGGATCACTAAACAGGCTGGAACGTAAAGAATCAACCTTTGTCACACATCTGCTATGACATGTTCAAAATACATGCACATCAACATACATAAAAGGGGGGTGACAAGACATTCGGCCCTTACTGTAGAATTAGCAGTGCCGGATCCAGGCCTTGCGGGGCCCTGGGCGATATGATAAGGTGAGGCCCACAACAATAGGAAATCAAAAAATATCAAATCAAATGGAAAATAGTTGGGTAATAATAATAATAAAATAAAGAATCGTTACAATATTTTGAATACACTACAGTACTATTTTTAATAATATGAAAGAAACCTTTAAGTCCCCTTGAAGAAGATTATGTAAACTATGAAATGAAAATGAAAATCCACAGCCTGCTTCCAATCTCCGACCGGGTCAGGGATGGAATGAATGAAGCCCCCCATCTAGCGGCGAGGATATGAACTGTGCCGGCTGCCGAAGCCTGACGCACTCCTCTGGGGCAATGATTAAATGAATGCTAGATGAAGTGAAATGATAGTGGAGAGTGTTGCTGGAATGAAATTGTGACAGGGAAAACCGGAGTACCCGGAGAAAAACCTGTCTGCCTCCGTTTTGTCCAGCACAGATCTCACATGGAGTGACCGGGATTTGAACCACGGACCCAGCGGTGAGAGGCCAGCGTGCTGCCGCCTAAGCCACGGAGGCTTCTATGTAAACTATGAAATACCGTATTAAAATATTACTTTGCGACTTTTTTCCCCGCTAAAGTCTTCTATTATTTAACTGAAATCTAAACTTGCTAAACGGTCAAGGGAGATCATAGCTGCACTGAAAAAAAGGAATATGAATTATAAATTAGTTTGAAAAGTATAATTAATTAATTAAATTTAAAAAAATCCATGGCGCGGGGCCCCCCGTACTGCGGGGCCCTGGGCGGTCGCCCTCCTCGCCCTCCCCTAGATCCGCCCCTCCTTTCCGCCTGGAAAGGAGGCGGTCGTGGCCCAACCATAGTTCAAACACCTGACGTCCCCCCTGTGGATGGAACGCGCCGCACCAAGCTGATCCACGCGCCCGGTCGATGCCGATGGCTGGACCAATGGGCGCGCAGCCGTGAGGAAGGAGGTTGTGGAGGGAGCGAGGAGAGAGGGAGCGGTACTCAGTGTGAGTTGAGTGAGTGTCGGTCCAGCATGTGGCAGCACACAGCGGCGATAGTGGCGGTGCTGCTGCAGTACCTGGGGCGCCCTGCAGGTGAGCACAGCGCTGCCAACATCACTCTTGTTGTTCTTCGCAACCCTGTAGTAGTAGGGGATAGAGTAGGCGCCCCGAGACTTGAAATAAGGAGTTCCAACTTCGGACTTGTTGGATTATTATTCTTAGTTTGACGACAAAAATATTATAATACCGGTACTGTTCTAAGGCGACGAATTTCTGTCCCCTCAAATTATCAAGAATATCCCCCCCCCCCCCGGTCGCTTTTCCCCCTTCAAATTAATTCCAGAACAAGACCCTCATTTCCAATAGGCTATTTGTTAGAAATATTAGTAACTAGGTCAAAGGAAGCTGAATTATTAACAACGAGCTGAGACGCGAGACAACAATAAGGTACGAGACCAGTGTTGCCAATTTAGCGGAAATTTGGCGCCAACATATTCTAATTTTAGAATTGTTTAGATGCGGAATGTTTAAACTCTCGTTAGCGATTAAAAAAAATAGAGTCCAGTGACTTTTGACTACTGCTTTGGGGGTGTTTTGTCAACCCGAGTTGGTAATACTGGGCACGACACGACATGACTGTGATTGCTCTTTCGAATGTTAAATTATTTATTAACGCATTAGTTATTGAAATCATTTCTAGTTTTCTAACATCATGTGCACTCAATGTCGAGGGCTACAGAATATGGGGTGGGTTATCCACTCTACAATAACAAAAGTTAAACTTACTAGAAACCTTAGTAATATGTCAATATTCATTCTATTGTTGAACATGTTACAAATATTGTTGACAAATGATACTCATATCACAGTAATGGCAAGCTTCTTATAATATAAGAGTTTTTTAGAACATTTTCAAAATTTGCCTAATATTTTACCATGCATCATCATATCCCTAGTTTATAAGAAATACCCTACTTTGTGTTTGTTACATCTGCACCTGATTCAGGTCATTAGGATTTATTTTTGTTTTTATATACGGTAGGCAGCCTCCGTGGCTTAGGCGGCAGCACGCCGGCCTCTCCCCGCTGAGTCCGTGGTTCAAATCCCGGTCACTCCATGTGAGATCTGTGCTGGACAAAACGGAGGCAGACAGGTTTTTCTCCGGGTACTCCGGTTTTCCCTGTCAAAATTTCATTCCAGCAACACTCTCCACTATCATTTCATTTCATCTATCATTCATTTAATCATTGCCCCAGAGGAGTGCGTCAGGCCTCGGCAGCCGGCACAGTTGATATCCTCGCCGCTAGATAGGGGCTTCATTCATTCCATTCCTGACCCGGTCGGAGACTGGAAGCAGGCTGTGGATTTTCATTTTCATACGGTAGGCCTACTGTATTTATTCTTAAAAATAACAAATACTTGTGTGAAACTGCATGACTTGAATTTGATACTGAAATTATTAGATATTAAACCAAACATCGCTGATTTTATTACTAAAAATCAGCTTCATTGTTTAATGTGTATGATTTTTCAAGTTTGCCCCATTTCATTATAATATAGCACATTTTTATTATTTAATAGATTAATAATTAAATACATAAACAATTAATAAATTAATCAATACATAATTTCATTTTCATTTTTAAGAGAATTATAAGATCACTGTGGTATTCAGCAGTTTATTAAATTTTTAATCTCAAGGGGTTCGTGAAAAGTTAGGAAACCTCTGCGTTAGACAAAGGGAAATTGAATACTGTACCAAATCTCTGAACAGAACACAAAATCAGGGGGTATGTAGTTACAATACCGTCGCGTCGTTAACATGTACCTGTTTGCACTGTTCAGGTGATGTTAAGAGCTAGTAATAGGCCTCATTATTGCTGCTTGACCAGCGAAAATCATTTAGCGATTTAATAATAATTATAATAATGTTATTGGTTTTACGTCACTCAACTACTACGACTTTTAGAGACGCTGGGGTGACGGAAGTTTGCCCCTAAGGGAGGGTCATTAACATGCCAGTAAATCTACTGACACGGTTCTTGTACAGGATTCCTGCAACCTTGGGAACAGCTGAGCCACGCAGCCAGTCGCGATTTAATCATTCTATCCAGGCGCGGATTCAAGGGGGGAGGGTCACGGGGACATGACCCCGCCCCCAAACAGAGACCAAATTTTGTTGCAAACTCAACAAACGAAAACACAATAACCAGACAAATAAAACTTAACGAATTTTAACTGAAAAACTTTTTTTTTTCATTTTATTCAATACTGAAAATATCTTTATTGCAATTATTATGTTCTGTTACAACTGTACATATTTACAACTTCATACCTGTTATATAAAAACGATTATGTATATAACAAAATCAACTCGTCTATTTTGTTTAGTAAACCTTGTGATTACCGAATCGATGTCTATATTGATGTCACGATGAATGTGCAGCAATGCACGGATAGGATTTTGGGGCTTTTTTCGCACCAAAAAATTTTGCCGACGTCCAAACTGCAAGCTTGGTTGGCAATTTAAGCTGTGACTTTCTCCCTTTGTCGGTACCAACTCGACTTGCCGAAACCGTAACGTACCTTGATACTTTTCTCGAAGCTCGTTGCAATTTGTACGAATATTTTTGGTGCGCTAAACGCATCAAATTTCTATCCATGTAGCTTGCAAAAAAATTGGTCTGGTTTTGTACGTTTGGTTATTTTGTGATTGCGTTGTTAGTGATACAATTTTTCTTAACAATTTCGATTCTGTGACCCCCCCCCCCCAAGCCAAGCTCCGCGCCTGATTCTATCATTCATTTTCATTTGAGACTGTTTTGTCTTTCAACGTCCAGAGCCGCCTCAATGGTTCCCTCTTAGCGGTTAGCTCTGCTTCTCATTTCGAAATAGTTCAACACTTCCTAGGTCTATCTTTGCTTCTCTTACTCTCTATATCTGGGCTCATTAACCTCCCCCACCATCTGAGTCTGCTCATACAAACGTGTTCATTTCTTTTTCCGACCATTGCTCCCATCTATTTGTTGCCGAAAGAAAGTCGTCAAGTTGTCCAGTTATCGGGAATAGATAGTAGTCTACTGAATTACCAGGGGAACACAAAACTTGTCAGACATAACTAAAATCGTAACCGTCAATGCTGGCAACTTTGTCCATGCGTGGCAATTTTATCCCAGTACACACATTTTGAAAACAAAAAGTGTGCCGGTATCTATTACGAAGATCTAGAAAAAAGCCTTTGATGCTTTGTTTACAGATGACACTAGTATACTCTTTTGATTAACTTGGGGTAAATATTATAAGTTCCATGGTACAAGAAAACGAGGTTGGCATTATAATAAAATCTAAATTTTTCATTGTCTGAAAAATGACTCTTAGAACGGCATTGTTGGAAATAATATCGGAATAGAATTAGAATTGCTGTTTATTTAAGAACACGATACAACATAAATTCCATATTTTCAGAATTTTTTAATCAATGAAAACAAATATTTTGATGCAAATTTATCAGCAATGCTGACCTCGTATCCTTGTACCATGGAACTTATATATTATTTACCCAAAGTTAATCAAGACTATGCTAATGCCATCTGCTGACAAAACATCAAAACTTGGTTTTTCTAGATATTCGCAATAGCTGCACACATTTTTATTTTTTTGTTCAAAAGATGTGGGCTGGAACAAAGTTGCCACGTATGGGCAAAGCATTTCTTATTATTTATGCCTTCGTGAGTAAAGTACTTGCGTCCGAAAGAAAACATCCATTGTCCTTTCAAACATCCAACCATAAGAATTTCTGGGGGTAACCTTATAACTTCAACCATAGGTGGATTCTTATATGTGGAACAAAGCATGGTAACTTTAGCCCAGTTTGAAATATATATTTTATTTTCAAGTTCCTTTCATGCAAAACAAAACTAAGTACCTAATTCGTTTCCAGAGGAACTGACCTGACTTGGGAGATTAATCACCATTTAATTTAGTCACTTTGTAAGTCGAGCAAATCCTGATAAAAGTTAAACTTTGCAATTTTGTGGGTCAAAGCAGCCAGCATCTTGTAAAATTCCTTTTGGACAAAGTCCATAGTTACCAATTCTTACTTTTTTGCCGAAATTGGGGTAATTTAAAAAGTTTTGAAGCCATTTTCTGTGTTTCCTGATCAGCTTTCAATCGCTCAACATGGATTTTTATAAGGCGGGACAAATAAGATTCTACCCGAAGAAATCTTCATCCTTAATTCATGCTAAATGGGGTTGGTCGGGCGGTGAAAAACTGAGTAAGCGTCGAGAGGGAGAAAGGCTGTGAAATAGCGTCCTCTTGAGATCCGCTCGTTTGTCTCCGGACCGCAAGGAAGAACTTTTGTGCTCCGCGCCCGGGCATCTTACGGTTATCGTGACCCAAGCACGAAGAGAAAATTGAATACCTGTCGTAATAATAATAATCTCGCATGTGTATACGGACTAGACGCAACACAGTTCTGACAGGGGCTACCGTCTAGTTTATAAACTTTATACACAAATATAATTCCATTGACTTTTCAAGAATTGCAAGGATTTTTCTGTACTATTGAGACGATTTGTAAGATTTTGGCACAATCCACACCCTCTGGTTTAGGAGCTTGAGTTTGTGAAACATTTTACGTTAACGTTGTTAGCTTATAGAAGATGTAAGATTACAAGCTTTCTTGTTTTGATATCAGTATCATAACAGAGACGTGCCCATAAATTAATTTATATATATAAAAAGCAAATTTTACGCACTCAACACCATCTCTTTGTTACCTTTTGACATCTTAATTTAATAGGCAAGAGGTAAGACGGTTTACGAAATTCAGTTTCTAACGGGTTATAAGTAAAGACTTTCCGAAACCCCTTGAGTAACAAAAGTAAAACTTAACATGCATGTTCTTTGATAAATTCGAAGGAATAAGCCTTTGAGATATTTTCGATTTTATGTATTTTATCAGTGAAAATAGGGGTTAAACATTTCCTTAAACATCAGCTTCAGCGATAAATCTCAAAGCCAGGAAATATAATCTTCTTGCATTCACAAATCTGCTACTCCCTCCGATTCTATGTCGATGCGAGTGCGGAACAATTTGTAACTCAATCTTCCAGACCACGTATATTAACCCTACAAGGACCAAGGGGAGGCTCGGAGGCCCAGTCAGAATAAATTACTTTTTGTAATGGGACATATTGTTTTCAATTGTTGAGAATAAATTATATTGTTATTTGAGTCATAAGTTAACTATCATAATAAACTAAATTATTTGAGAGCATTTCTCTTATCTTAGCAAGTTAATCAAAGCCGCTACGGGCCTGTCTAAGTGAGGACCGATTTGTCTACTTCGAAATACTATGGATGTTCACGTCACGTGATGAATTAGGGAAGTGCAAGGTTGTTTGTGTTAAGTGTTTGTGGCAAACATAGCAAGGAAAATATTATCTGTTCACAACGTGAGCCTGGAAATGACACTGACTAGAAAGATGTCTGTGTTTGATTTGTGTTTGTGTGGATGAATTTAATTTCAATTTAATATTTTATACTGAAGTTTTCCTTAAAATTATTCATGAAATGGTGTTTCATAATTTATTTCAGTATTATCCACAATTGTGACATATTTGTTTAGAATAAGCCTCAGAACTCTGTTCCTCAAGCCAGCATTTTAGGGCCTTTTATGAAGTGGGATAGGCGAGTCGTGACTACCTGAAATGTTCCACAGAGTAAACACTGCTGTTATATCTAAGAGGGCCAATGAGCACGTCAAGATGCGGCACGACATGACGCGACGTTTGAAAGGCAGCATTTAGCGAATTACACGCAGTTGGTCAACCTATTATTTTAATGTCAAACTGTAATACAGGATATGACGCATGTCATGCTCACTTGAGGTCATCGTTACTGTTGGAGGTAAAAACCCAGCAGGGGAAATTCCTCCTCGATCCTTACTCCGCACTCCCAGTCCCTCGATATCTCGAATCGTTACGGAATGTCAAAATACTGTAAATTCGACTGATGGAAAATTTGAGTTAGGCTATGGAGATGCGTAAGAAAACTGTAAACATTTGCGATATGCTAGTCGCAAAATACTGTACATAGGGTTACTTATACGAGGCGCGTGCAGAAAGTAAGTTTCCCTGTTTTGTTCTTGTATTTAGGCGGGACATTTGCGCATGCGTAACAGATTTATGACGTATCAAGCATATGCGAGCCGGACAGGTCCCGCCTAGCGCCAGTAGCGCGGTAGAGGCTCTTATTCCTCCTCCCGCCGCGTGAAAATTGCGGCGTGCCATTCAAAACAAGAGGCGTGGAATGCTTCCTGCCGGTGTTGTGCTGCTCGGCACACAACAACTGTTCTACAGGAGGAGTTTGATTATCCACCATACAGTCCTGATCTTGCTTCCAGCGAGTTCCATCTGTTCCTGCACATCAAGAAATTCCTGTCCTCCGGGGAGCGCTTTCACAACGACGAAGAGCTTAAGACGGAAGACTTCTATGACACACGTTGATACCACGCTATGACAAGTGTCTCAATTCATTGTGGGGTTTGAAGCCATTTTTTCAGTATTGCCTTAGTAAACAAGAGTTTAGTGCTTTCCAGTCGGTCAACACGAATGTACCCAAAAGAGCTGGGTTATGCCCTAATAATGAAATAAATTACATGAGATTTAACATTTCACCTAACATCATATATACTGCATTTAGCATACACCGACAGTTGCAGTACCAATACTGCAACTAAATAATTGTACATAGGCCTATTGTAAATATTTTCACCTGTATTTTCAAACAAAGATTTTATAGCCTACGTGTAATGAATCTGAAGATGATCGCTTGACGATCGAAACTGGTCATCCTAGTGTATTTATTAATCTCATGTAATTTATTTCAGGATTAGGGCATAACCCAGAGCTCTTTTGGGTACAATCGTGTTGACCGACTGAAAAGCACTAAACTCTTGTCTTAATTCATTTGGTGAGTAAGTCGAAAAATAGCTGACACATTTGCTGTACCTGTTGCCAATAAAGTTTTGCATACAACTGTTTTTTTTTTCTTTCTTAAAAAATGGGAAACCTACTTTTCTGATGCGCCTCGTAAATGTATGTAATAAAAATGGATGTTCGTAATGATGACAGCTTTTATTACATTATCTTAAGTATCTATAGAAGTTGCATATGGTCATAGTCAAGTTCAACACTCTCAACTACACGGGGCAGATGACCAAGAAACAACTTGCACAATAAAAATACGTAAATATTAGAGAAAAAAGAACAAGTTGAAGTGCAAGGATTAAGCTTCGAATTATCAAAAACATCGAGTATTGAAAATCGACTTAAGGGAATTTGCAATGCCCAAAATCTCCAATATTTTGTTTTTGTGCCATATTAAGGTGGCGTTAACTTAGGTTTCCGTCGAAAAATTTAATTTTCTCTTTCCTGATGTTTCGGTTTCTCAGCATATTGACATATAGGAAGTTAGTTTGGGAGCAAAGATATTTATCTCTTTCTGAGATACGGGTTTTAAAGTTTGTCAACATTGGCAAACATCTACCAAATCTTTATTCATCTACCTTTACAGACATTTATGTTCGACTATTATGTGTCAGAAAACTGTATCATAATGATGGTCATTATAACACTATTTTTCATTATGAAACAGTTTCTTCCACCAATCACAGCTCAAGAAACAGTTGTTTGACCAATTAGATGAGCATAGCATCGAACCTGCGCTGAGTTACAAGGCCTTCTAATTTAAATTTCACTCCGTGGCCTAGTGTCATAGTGGGGTAATCGAGGAGGCCATGGTCAAATGCAAGGTATTCTGTGCGTCCCATGCGCTCTGTTCAGTACATCAAACTGGCGAAATCTCGAAAGATATTTATGAATATTTATGTTCGAACATAAAATAGTTATAATAATTATCGTCGAACATAAACAGTCGTATGCAACGAGCCTATAATGGCAATAATTAAGACACGAGTATGTTTATAAAACGAGCGTATGCGAGTTTTATAATTACCATACGAGTGTCTTAATTACCATTATAGGCGAGTACTATTCTTTGACAGCTATTCCTTACATCTTTTATCTTGGCAAATAAAGTGCATAATCTCAGAAATCACTGCACTGTACTTGCAATTTTCACAGTATCTTCATGTGCATTAAACTGACCTAGAGTAATGGATGCAGTATTTATGTAACTCGAGAAAAAATGCATTGCTTCAAAACATTTAAACTTATCAAAGAAAAATTTACAAATAAAACGTTTGAAGCACTAGAATCATGATTCTAATTTGGATTGCAAGTCATGAAATCTTCTTCATTTGTATTGAGTTTCAACACTTTAACTTCAATAGTTAGGTCATAGATGTACCGTTTTGCTTAATATTTTGTTTTCAAGAAATCATTAATTGTAATGTTGGTATCACTGAATGATATTGCCTTTTCAGTAAGTATTTTATCTTATAAAAGGTAAATATTGATTGATTCAGTAGTTTGTGTGGTAGGACTGAAGAAACTGAACTGTTTTGTTCAACTCTTCAGTTAACGACACCTTAATCTACGCACGTTTAGCTTTCTAACGATATATTCATATCTCATTCCTGAGGCTAGTTTCCTTATCATTTCCCACAAACGTGCGTCCAAACCCACCAAAGTACATGTTTATACAAAAAGAAACGTTTAAGAAAGAGGCTGCGTCTGAAAGTAGATTCCTTGCCAAGTAGCAGCTTAGTGAGGGTGACCAAAATGTTACTGAACGCTGAAGGCTGTCATCCGCTTGAAGGGCACGGTGAGGTCTTCATGGCAACACCGAGCAGTGTTGCAATGTATGCCGACACTGTGCCTTGACTCGTCACTGTCATTAGACCACCAGGCAGGAGGTCTAACTTCCCCAGTATTTGTATCTTCCTGCAAGTCTCTTGAAATGTTATGACATGTGTCATGACCAGTCTCAGTGGCAACGCAGTATTTCCTCACGTGCTATGTTTGACAGACGTCAGGGATCATTATTGGTAGCTCAAAACGGGAATCTCTGGGCTCCTAGATACTTTGTCAGTTCAGGGAAGAGTTGGAAGTCACTCGGCGAGTGTTCAAAAACTTCCAATAGAAATTGCTGCAGAGCAGCAGCACTCTAAGGGCGGGCGTTGTCATGAATCAGAAGAACTCCTTCTTCGATGTATTTCCGATGCACTATTCACTTCTGCTTGAAGAAACACTATGCAACTCGCACTTGGTGGGAGAATCAATCGTAGCGGCCATATTCCCGTGGTTGCACCCAGCTCAAAATGACGTAATGACGTTGGAAGTGACAGACGTGATAGTGAAGAAGATCACAGGTTGGACACAAAGCGCCCTCGTAAAAGAAATTAATATTGTAAAAACATTAATATACATTACGAGAGTAGTGCAATTTAGCAAAGTTGGTAGCAGTGGTTCACTCGTGGCTTCGTCATGTAGGCCTATCATAGTTCCAAATCGTGCCCCCGCACCAACGTTAGGGTAATTGGGCAAATCTGCTGTTAAATAAACACAATGAATTACTGTAGGCTAATGAGGTCTCATAGTGGGAAGCTTTGAGACAGACAAAACAGAAACATCATCGTTTTCTCGGAATCCCTATTAGTAAATGTCAGCACTTTTGAGCTTCTATAGCTAGAGCCCTGCACGGATAAACAAAACGTTATCCGCATCCGCCCCGCATCCGCACGACTGTTATCCGCATCCGCCCCGCATCCGTATGACTTTTATCCAAATCCGCTGATATTTCAATATTATGTTTAATTTATTAGATAAAGCATAAAGTGTTAAACCAACACATTTAGACATTTGAGGAGAAAGTCCTTCCTGACAATTTGCTTCATTGCAAGGAACTTCAAGTTGGATGACACTTCTGATTTCTTGACCTCCGCTTTAGACAAAAAACTGGCTATACTTTTTTGGCTCCTTTCGCACTTGTGCCTCGGTAAGTTTGATGTGCCTGAATTGTGACCTGAGTATGAATACACTTTTTTTTACAGGTAAAACATCCTACTATATCGTTCACCTTTTCGTTTCCACTGAAAACGTAACCAAATGTCTGCCATATCGTTGACTAGAGCTTTGTTTCACACACTATAGAAGATTCACCTAGTTGACATTTGGCTGGAAATTCCAAGTCAGTCATCATCTTCTGCTTCTTGACCCATCCATGTTCGCATAGTTCATGTCATAACCTCATAACTCTCTCCGTTGCAATATCACAGCCCACGTGCTTCAGTGCCAAGTTCGAAATAAATCTACAGATAACCCTCGAACCAGATCTTCCAGAATAGCTTAGACGGCGAAGTAGCTGACTTGAGGAATGTTAATGATGTCACCACGATGAACTAACAAGCTTATTGACAGCATTAGGCTATATCTCGTACGTATAGTAATAACTAGCAGAAGTACCCATTCTTCGAACGGTCTTCTGTATTAATAACGAGACGTTATCAATTGAGCTACTGTTGCAATGGTGAATGAATGAATGATAGTGTGGCCTCCGTACAGGCCGAATGCAGGTCTTTCTAGTTTACGCCCGTGGGCGACCTGCGTGTCGTAATGTGGATGAAGTGATGATGAAGATGTCACATACACCCAGTCCCCGAGCCACTGGAATTAATCACAGGAGATTAAAATCCTTGATGGCTCGGCCGGGAATCGAACCCGGGGCACTTTGGGCCATAGCCTAGCGCGCTAACCATTTAGCCACGGAGCCGAACGTTGCAATGGTTAAGAAAAATGATTAGTTAAAATGTGCTCTCAAACTAAATTTACCTAACGTGTTCTTCCTGACGTGAAAATAAAATTGAAAACCTCGTAGACGAATCGCAATACACGTCAGATACATACTGACCCTAACCGATGTGTCAAGTGCCCAACCACAGGAAGACCCCTTTTATAAAGTATAAAGGCTTGTGGTGCATGAAAATGCAGGTTTATTAGCCTCCAATGGCCCAAATTCCTAAAATCAGCAAAAAATGGTCTACTATTTCAAATCAGGAATTTTTGAAAATAATGTTGCTATTTGGAGATATAATAGACCTTCTGTACGACATATCGCACGTGTAAGTCGTGTGAAAAAAATCTAGGGTACCCCTTGAATCCCTTAAGCGCATTGATGAATTTTACAATTTTAGTTGGTTCCGTGATAACATTATAGCCATTTGCAAACTTTCACAGAAATGTAATAAATGGAGTGGCATTACTTCTTCCAGAAATAGGTGGAAAGTTGGATGTCACCTCTTGAGAAATTGTTGTCACGGTTACTGGCTTACATTCCTTCATTAGTTTATTAAATGAAATTAGTTTTCTGAGAATATCTAAGAAACTGTTGGTTTTAGAGCCTTAAAATATAGTTTTCGGGGACCCTTTACGGCTCTTTAGGGGCCCCGAGTTTTGTTTTCTGACACCAAGGGGTTGAAAATGAGCTATGTCTCGTCGTTGTACGCCATAATAATGATAATAATTAAAAGAATAATAATAATAACAATAATAATAATAATAATAATGTAACAATATAGAGATAGGGATATAATAGACCTTCCGTACCATACCCGCACGTGTAAATCGCGTCAAAAAATTCTAGAATACTCCTTGACCCCTTAAGCGCTTTATATGTATTGATGAATATTTCAGCCTAATTTGGATCCGTTATAACATTATAGCCGTTTGCAAACCTTCACAGTAATGTAATAAATGGAATTGCATTGCGTCTTACAGAAATAGATGGACCTCTGAGAATCTGTTGCCATTGTTACCGGCATGCATTCTTTCATTAATTTATTAAGTGAAATTAGTTTTCTGGGAATATCTCAAAAACTGTTGGTTTTAGGGCCTTAAAATGTGGTTTTCGGGGTGCTTTATGGCCCCCGAGTTTCGTTTCTCACATTAAGGGGCTGAAAATGAGCTTTGTCTCACCCTTCTACGCTTATTTCAGCATATATTTTAAGGGGGTAGGCCCCCTGTTATGAGAGGTACGGAGAAGAGTTACATCAATGATTAGTGTCATGCCTCTGATGGATATCTGTATCAAATTTTACGTTAATCCACCCAGCCGTTCTCGATTTATAAGGACACAAAAAATTGTCCACAGACAGACAGACAAACAAAAAAAAATTGTGTGCATCCGTCACAAAACAGTCTGAAGCGGGCAAATATCGCAAATTTCCGTGGAAATTCAGAAAAAAGAAACAGACAAACTTTCATTTTTATACAATAGAGAAGGGATATAACTGACCTTCCGTACCATACCCGCACGTGTAAATCGCATGAAAAAATTCTAGAGTACCCCTTGACCCCTTAAGCGCATTTTATGTTTTGATGAATATTTCAGCTTAATTTGGATCCGTTATAACCTTATAGCCGTTTGCAAACCTTCACAGTAATGTAATAAATGGAATTGCCTTGCGTCTTACAGAAATAGATGGATCTCGAGGATTCAGTTGCCATGGTTACCGGCATGCATTCTTTCATTAATTAATTAAGTGAAATTAGTTTTCTGGGAATATCTCAAAAACTGTTGGTTTTAGGGCCTTAAAATGTGGTTTTCGCCTAGTTTCGTTTCTCACATTGAGGGGCTGAAAATGAGCTTTGTCCCACCCTTCTACGCCTATTTCGGCATGTATTTTAAGGGGGTAGGACCCCTTTTATGAGAGGTACGGAGAAGAGTTACATCAATGATCAGTGTCGTGCCTTTGATTGATATCTGTATCAAATTTTACGTTGATCCACGCAGCCGTTCTCGACTTATAAGGACACAAAACATTGTCCAAAGACAGACAGACAAAACATTTATTTTTGCGCGCATCCGTCATAAAACAGTCTGAAACGCGTAAATAGTGCAAATTTCCGTGGAAATTCAGAAAAAACAGGCAAACTTTCGTTTATATATATATATATATAGAGAGAGAGAGAGATGGTAGTGAGAATTGATGATGATGATGATGAGATGTCAAGACCATCTACTACAAACATACAATAAAATATAGTTGAAAGCATATGAGTAAAATAATCTTCTCGTGTATAAGTGCAATACGTGCCTGAATATTTCGTACGCAATAGGCTGTAGGAGTAGGCCTATTCCTCTTTTAGGCATGAAGCTGTAGATTGGCATATCAAATATGTAATATTATCGTAAGTTTGTATTCTTAAGACTATCCGCAAATTTATTCGAAACATTATCCGCTATCCGCACAGCCTTGCAAACTATATCCGCGTGGCGAAAATAGGGCTTTATCTATAGCCTGAGGTTTGCTTGCGTCGGGTTGAGTGAACTGATTATGACGTCATCAAGTATGTTCCGAATCTCAGTACAATGAAACTACAATTTCCAATACGTACACAAAGATAACCTTAAGTTTTATAGAAAGATAAGTAAATAATCACAACAATATTGTAAAATTATAAAGTAGCAATCCAACACAAATTCTCTGCTGCCCACTAATAAAATCACAACAGATTGCTTAGTTGACACAGTAGGAGTGTTGAACCTTTTACAAAACTACTTCAATTAGCCTAAATACCTTTTGTAATGATCAATAACAACTGAGGAAATAGATGTTTTCTCCTCCGCTGTCTGTAATCCATCCACGACTTATATAGTAACATTTCATCAATTATGAATGAATTATGAATGAATGGTCACTTTTGTTTATTCCACTTTCATTTCTATAATGTATCATTTTCATACATTATTTCATATCCCTGGGGGACATTGTGGATTGCAATTACTAACCTTGGTCACTTCTGCACCGGATATATGTGCTACATCACGTAAATATTGCTCATTTCACAAGGGCAGCCATGTTCGACAGATTTTCGACAGCGTATTTAGTATGTTAAAGGCGCTCACAAACATTGACGTCACTAGTTGCCAACATGTCCGATACAAAATACACCACACGATACACGTAACGTGGTAGGAGGGCACGGTTGTCAAAAAAACATTGATCTGGACGCGTTAGGCTGTAACCATTGACAAAAACCAGTGGTTTGGATGAAAATTATTGATGCGTGACAAACGCTACCTAACAATATTGGCCTAGGAAAAACCCATTGGTCTGGATTAAAATATTGGGCTAGGCAAAACCCATTGGTCTGGATTGGACAAATTTTACTATTCAAAGAACACTAATTGCAGTGATGAAAAAAACAACGACAAATAAACACACATTCATTGTGGAGAAAAAAGAAGCAAACAAGGAACACTCCATGCGCAAAATATATATTAATACTGTAAGCGCGGGGTTGGTAATACTTTAATCGACGGTTGACCAGCGCTTAGAGACAGCCCAGCGGTGTTAACGAAGTGACCCGAATGCTCACGAATATAACCGATTAACCAACCTCTTCCACGTACTGACAGACCAAGCGGGGCATGATCCTTGGGCAGCCATTTTTCTTTCGTTTATCGACGGGCTATTTTTTCTGTAAATAATCGCTTGATTTGTTGTTCTGTGCGTTAATTAGTTTCAGGCACTCACTGGACAACTGAAATAAACTTAAGTCCAGCCGCTGCGTCTCAGGCAGGGTGTCCATCCCATTATCTCCACTAATATCTTCCGTGGCCCTTTCTCAACAGCTTATGAATTGCTTGAAAATTCCGTTTCATGTACCAGAGTTTCTAGTGAACAAATATATTTCACTTGCGAAAAAATATTTTTCTTATACAGAATATGTAATTTTAAATAAACAAGTCAAGTTATGTTAAAAATGTAATTTTGATCAAATTTGTAAAATAAAAACACAGAATATTAATTATAAAGTAAAAATATCTAAAACAAATGTCATTATGATCAAATATGTAAAATATGTAGCAATAAAATGTAATTAGATGATAGCTAAGGTTCTAATTGCCGGCTCTGTGGTGTTGGGGTAGCACGCCTGCCTCTCGCCCGGAGGCCCCAGGTTCGATTCCCGGCTCCGTCAGGGATTTTAGAAACTGACGTGAGGGCTGGAACGGGGTGCACTCAGCCTCGTGAGGACAACTGAGTAGCTGCCTGACAGTGAGACAGCGCCCCGATCACAAAAACCAAGATTAACGGCCGAGGGGACCCGATGCGCTGATCACGCGTCACCCCGATATCTGCAGGCCAAATGGCTGGGCAGCGGTCGCTTGGTAGGCCTAGGCCCTTCACGGGCTGTATTATTATTATTATTATTATTATTATTATTAAGGTTCTAATTCATGGACATTTATAATTTTTAGTTATGTATAAGCAAAGGGAATGAATATGTATGTATATAAAAATCCTAGCCCTAATGATCGGTCTAGGTTGTGAAGTTTCGGGTACGTTCAGTTTGCCCCGCTGCGTTCGGTGCGTGTCAAAAGATCGTGAAGGGGAATGGATGATCGGTTGCGGTCGTGAGTATTCGGGTCGCTTCGTTAGCCCCGCTGGGCTGTCTCTAGCAAGGAGGATATATGGGTAGAGCTGCAACTTAATGCAAAATTTTGATACCAACCTATAGCTCGACGCAAGTAGTTCCAGCTGACAATATGAGATGGCGCGACGATGCACTCTCGAGCGCGATCCGTCCCCGACCTGGCCTACTCGCTCCTCTCCCCTCCCGGCCCGTGCCAACCCCTACGTTTCCCCTACTCTATCCCCCCCCCCCCCCCCACCTCTACTTTATATTCCTTTCTTTCTTTCTTTCATATTTTAGTAATTGGTCTAATAATAGGCGATTTCTTCCCCCTGTGATATCAGGTAGAGAAGAAAGCATAGGCTCTATCAGAATAGTTGTGGATGTTTCCACAAAGCACATGGCATGACATAGGCCTACCCCACAGATATGTACAAATAGAAAGAGTAGGCTACTATACTACAACATTAAAAATGAATTGTAAGACAAAATTACAGCTGCACTTATCACACACCAGTATTATTATATTGTCAGTGCGGTACTTCCTATCAATCGAATTAAGAAATATCACGTTTGAATTACGGGAAGCGTTGGAACAACCAGCTCTTACTTTGAATTATATCGATAGTATCTGGCATCGTTTTCGAGCGCAGTATATCGACTAAAATCGATGTGTGATTCAATATAATTCAATTTCTTCGTATAATATTGTTCGAAGCCGATTGTATTTCTTTCTAAGCACTGCAATATGCATTTACTATTGATATATATTTAAATATTAATTAAATATACAACATTAACAAGAATACGCACCAATTTTCCGATTTTGCTGCCATCTATAGAAGTACAACTCAACTATCTCGTCGTACGCGATGACAGCTAGCGTTTTTAACGTTGTCAGCAGGTACTACTACAAGGCAAGCTAGCGTTGGTACCAAAACCCCCTATAAAGTTTCACCCGGTCGGTCTCTAGGCGCTAGTGACGGTTGACGGTAACTCACGCGTAAAATGCGAGACAGCTGGAATTTCATCTATACAGGGTGTAACAAAAATGTACGGCAGAAAATGCAGGACACATTCCTCAAACGTAGACGAAGAAATTAGCCTATGTTATATGAACATGGGTCCGGAAACGCTTTGTTTCCATGTTACACCTCATTGTCTCCAACTCATTAAGCATTCCTATGATTTCAGTAAGGTTCCGGGCAGGCCCGGGCTATAATTTTAACTTTTTCTGCTACCCAAGATAGCCATATTATAATATCAGTAAAAGTTTGCGAATATTTGCGTATCTCTGCTGTATAATACTTTCTTTAAGTCAGCAATAAAGTGTTCAAACGGTATAGAGAACGTTTCACAAGAAAAATGTGCCGAGCAAAGACGAATCACGATGTACTTAATAGACTCCTGATTGCATCTGACGCATGGACGAAGTACACACCACAAGAAAGACATCTTTCGATAAAGACGTTTTAGATATGTTGCTGCCACCGAAGATGGCAAGTGGTAACAGTTCAGATTCTGACAATAAATTAAGCTGTTATTTGGTATTAATAATGTATTTCTGTCACTTACGTTACTAATATGCCGTTCATATGATTTTTGCCATTCTTTTCCCCTTTCGGCCGCAATGTCCGTTACTTGTTTTAGGCTTGGCAACTCCTGTATCAGTAAGTTGTATAATGAAGTTCTCTGCAACTGGTGCACTGTATCTGCTTCCAACATGTGAACAATAGCGGGACTCGGGAAAGTTTTAATAACGTACCGTAGAGATGTATCTCTAAACTCAACATGAAAGTTGATAGAAGCCGCTACACAGCTCCATATCATGGAACAAGTCCCTAGCACGTACGTAACAATTATACACACACTGCAACAGTCATCGCAAAAGCACAGGTTATCATAGAGATTCGACAAAGAAACACAAGAACGCCGAGAATATTACAAAGATGTTCCGAGCCTCCAAAATGAAATAAATCATTTCGAAGGCCCTAAAAATACCGAGCGTCCGAGAGAAAATCGTCGTCCTAGGAAAAGTGTAGAACATGCGAAATCTGCCAAGTTGGAATAATAATGTATCCCCTTATTATTCCCGTTTCCAACGGGATGAGATGCGAAGAAAGCCTACGTGGCGGATGGTTTTTACGACCGGATGCCTTTCCTGACGCCAACCTCATGAGAGAAGTTAATGCGAGATGAAATTAATCAAAATTAATGAAACTGTTGAAGGAAGTAGCCGTGGCCTGTCATAAGACACCATCCCAGCATTTGCTTGGAGTTGAAAATGGGCAAACCACGGAAAACCATTTCAAGGACGGCCGACAATGGGGCTCGAACCCACGTCTACCGAGTCCACCGATAGCTTTGCTCCATGGCCTAGCGCTGCGCTTTAGCGAGCGTAGCTACCGCTGTCTGTAAGTTAGAATGAATGAATGAATGAATAAATAAATAAAGCCTGCAGTGTTCCTAGAAGGGCACAGGCCTCCCTCGAGAGGGGGAGCTCGTTGATTATATATATCTCACATGGTGAGCTAGTCAGTTATAATAATAATAATAATAATAATAATAATAATATAGTACATTATGCAACGAGCCTATAATGGCAATAATTAAGACACGAGTTTTATAATTTCCATACGAGTGTCTTAATTACCATTATAGGCGAGTTGCATACGACTGTTTATGTTCGACGATAATTATAACTTTATTATATGTTTTAACATAAATATTCATAAATATCTGTGGGATTCAGTTAATTCAGTTAGTGAACAGGGCGCGCTGGTTTTGCTGACTGAACAGAGCGCATGCACGAAGGTATCCTTACCTAATTGGTCACACAACTGTTTCTTGAGCTCTGGTTGGTGGGAAAAACTGTTTCACAATGAAAAATAGTGTTATAATGAGCCTCATTATGATACAGTTTTCTGACACATAATGTTTACATTTCGACATCGTCGAACATAAATAATAATAATAATAATTACTTTCCTTCAGGAAATCGACATCTCAAGTGATATGGTACTGGGCAGATCTAAATTCAGAGAACTAGTTGACATCATCAATTTTCAGACTACCCAAAAGAACCTGGACGGAGGAACGCAGAAAGAGTAAATGGAGAGATTTTCCAAAAGAACCTGGACGAATGGTTGGTTCCTCAGTTTAGGGACTGCGACAACGCGGTCATGTAGCCCCGTGTACTTTGGGTGTGTGTAGAAACCGGTGTTAATTGTGATGACTGTATTAGTGTGTGTTATCTGTTTTCAAGGACTGCAGACATTGAGTTGATTTTTTTTCAAGTAGTTCCTACTTTTGCCGCCAAACGCCACCGTCAACAACTACTAGTTCAGAACTTGGTTACCAGATGCCATCGCAGTCCGCTTCTGGCTACGAACGTCGAAACCTAAGAGCGTTTGTCAAATGTTTAACCTATGCAATTTAGCTTCACACAGGTGTAATTAGTGGAATGTTCTTTAACATGCCATAAATCTATGACATGGGACCGCCGGCTTTACTTCCCCTCCGAAGGAAGGCATACTGAGGGATTTTTAACGCTCTTAAAAAATCCGACGGCTTCGGCCGGGTTTGAACCCGCTATCTTGGGCATAGAAGGAATGTGGATGAAGCGGACGATTCTGGAGCTTTATCAGTATTCTGAAGAGATCACTGACACCTTCAGGAAAAGGCGATTGAAGTTCTACGGCCACATTCTCAGAATGAACAATAACAGGCTCATCAACCCTGCTCTCTCAATCAAGAACAATTGGCTTAGTGAAATAGAGAATAAGATCTTCAAGAAATTAACATTACGGAGGAAATTTTACAAGATCGTCTCCAGTTCAAAACGGTAATCAACAACCATCATTTTGTTGAGCAAATGAATACCAGGACCACGAACGGAGGAAGATCTTCAGTGCCCAGGAACAGAATTTGGGAGAAGGAAAAAACAACAAAAATAAGTTCTAACGCGCTCTACAGATCGGCGTGGCGATGTAAATAATAGCCTAAGTTAAAATTCAAGTGTCCCCCAATACCTCAGTGGACGGAACACAGTGTCGGAAGTCAGTTCGAGACCTGGTTTTTCATTTTAATTCTCTAACTTCCACCTACGTGGTAGCACTATTTGTACATTACATGATGCAGATGATCTCACGATCTGGGGAAACAAGGAGGAAATTCAGGAGCAACTGAAGGCTTGGGAAGAAACAGTGGGAGAGTACGGATGGAAGTTCAACATCAGTAAATGTGAGATCCTGTTAACGCCCCGAAAAAGGACAGACCAATGAGTGGGATAACACTTGGAGGTGGACAGCTGAAGAAGGTGGAAAGTCTCAAGTACTTGGGAAGTATAGTGGAGGAAAATGGGAGAAATGACAAAGAGATTACGGAACGTGGCAGACAGGCAGAATCATTTCTGAGAAGCATTAGGAGCTTAGTGTGGAATAAAGATGTCCCACAAAAAAGCAAGGAAGTGTTATACAGAAGCTACTATATCCCGATACTGACCTATGCTTCAGAAACGTGGACAATGAAGAAAAGAGACATAAGCAGAATACAGGCAGGTGAAATGAAGTTCCTGCGAAGTAGGATCGGAGTAACAAGAAGAGACAGGGTGAGGAATGAAAAGGTCAGGGAAATAGTGAAAGAGGAGCCCTTGCAAGGTAGGATTGAGACATCAAGACTGAGGTGGTTTGGACACTTAAAGAGAATGGAAGAGAAGAAGATTCCCAAGAGGATACATGAGATGCAGATGCAGAAGAAACGACCAAGGGGAAGACCAAGAGATAGATGGCTGAAAGGAGTGGAGGAATGTGTCAAGAAGAGAGGCGAGGACTGGACCAGAGTGACAGCGGAGAGGTGGTGGGAAGAAAGGACTAAGTGGCGAGGCTTATGTTCCAAACAGACCCAGCCTGGGGCTGGAAACTGTACAAGATGATGATGATGATGATGATGATCTAATAGACTTCATGTATTATTATTATCTTTATTTACTCAACTTACAGTTGGTAACATGACTCATATCGGTACATTACGTGCAAGAAATTGAGTAAAGTCACACTTTGAAAAGCCTATAGCATACATTTTCAAACTATATAACATAGACGTTTGACAGTTATTTTTTTTTAGTAATATCTTCCACGTCTCCTTTTCACAAGAGGGTCCTAGAAAAGCCTACTGTGTATTCAAAATCCCTCTAACGATGCTGCAGGTCTTCAGAATTGCAGCCTTTTGTGCAATAGTGTGGATGTATATTGGGAGATTTAGTGTGGCTAGATTTACTGAAAAGGAATTAGGTGTCAGGCCAGTGGGAGAAAGGAGGAAAGGAAGGATAGTCACATTCTTTGTCTCCGGATTCAAGCCACCTCCATAGCTAGAGGAGTATATTTATCAATCTTCTCTCTGTATTTATGGCGGACATTATGGTCATTCGAAACAGATATGTCAATCAAGTAAATGTGAAGGTTCTTCTTATCAGTTCAAGTTATGTCTCTTCTATTATGAGGAGTTGTTTTGTCAGTTTGAATAGTGCGATCCCAATACAGCTTGCAATCTTCGTTTTCCAGCACACTTTCTGGAGAGTATTTGTAATAAGGCGTGGGTTAGGGCGAGTTCTTGATGAATGACTTTGGCAACATCGTTATGCTTCTCAGTGTAAGATGTTGGCGCTAGAATTCTGCAGCTGCTGATAATATGCTCTATGGTTTCTGGGCCGGTATTGCACTTCCTGCATTCGTCATCTATAAAAGTCTGATCTTTCAGGTTGTGTTTCCTATAACTTCTTGTAGGGATAACTTTGTCCTGTATCGCCTGGTTAAATCCCTCAGTTTGTGGAAACAGCTTTCCCCTTGACAGCCATGTGTTCGAAAGCTGTTTGTCAATATTCGTATCATTGCACTGGTTGTAGAATCTGCCATGAAGTTCTTTTCCAGCCCATTATTATTATTATTATTATTATTATTATTACCGAGAGGAATACTGGAATACTAATACCCCGGCAGGTGTCAACGCTCGCGTTGCTGGGAAACGTGATATGCTCAACTGATCTCCAACCAGACTTGCTTGCGATATCTGTTAAGCGCAGGGGTTCTTAACCTGTGAAGTGTGCCTGCTTTGCAGAATTTACATCAGTCTGAACGTATAACATAAAGTTATAAGAGTTTCTTCTTTATACAAATTATTCTGATCACAACAATAGATCTAATGAGATAGCTACAACAATGGATTTCTTCAAGTAAGAATGCTTAGTATTTCTCTTGATTGAAATGCACAATCTGCATGAGAGTAACGATGAATTTTTACAAGACCGTTTTTAATTCTTTAAACTTACTCACAACAGTTGGTCTTTACTACTTAAAGTATGAAGTTGTTTCATTATTATCTCTACTATCAAAAATATAAGTTACATGATGATGATGATGATGATGATGATGATGATGATGATGATGATGATAATTGTTGTTTTAAGGGGCCTAACATCTAGGTTATCGGCCCCTAATGATCTGTGTGATAGCGAAAATGACAATGAAATGGAAACCATAAGGAAAATTAAGCGAGACGGAAAATACTTACAAAAAGGAACTCAGATTGAAACAACTCACAAAATGTTCTTACAGAAGGGAAATTAGAACGAAAAGATTCACAAAAGAATAGATTGAAAAATACCCACAAAATGTAGGCTAGGTTCAAAATACGTACGAAATGCAATGTAGAGTCGAAATACTTACAAAATGCAATTGAAATTCAAAATACTTACAAAATGCAAATGAGATCGAAAATACGTACAAAATGCAATTGAGGTTCAAAGTACTTATAAAATGCAATAGAAATTGAAAATGCTTCCAAAATGTACGGTAGATTCAAACGACTCATGTGGATTGACAATACTTACAAAATGCAATTTAGATTGAAAATACTTGACAAAATGTAATTTAGATTCAAAATACCCACACAATGCAATTGAGAATCAAAATACTTGCAAAATGCCCACCAAACAAAATGCAATTTAGATTTAAAATTCTTGCGAAATGCGGTTTTGGTTGAAAATACTTACAAAATGCAATTGAAATTCAAAATACTCACTAAAATGCCCTGAACCTACATTGAAAGACTTACTAAAAAGCAATTTAGATTGTCAATCTTTACAAAATGCAATTGAAGTTGAAAACAATCGCGAGAGGTAATTTAGATCGAAAAAACTTACATAATGGGACGTAGATTAAAAATAACTACAAAAAAAACGCTAAAGGGATATAAGTTACAGTGCTGTATCTTAAGCAAAAAATACATGTCAAAGAAAAGGAAGTACAGTGATGAATATGTTAAATAGCAACATTGGTCGTGATGGAATTGAAAAACAGCAGTGTTTCTTATGTGCCGCAGTGCAATCATAATAAAATATGAGGCCTGCCAAGCTCCAGCAACATGTTTGTGTAACCATCTGAGATGGTAAAATAATGTTCATTTCATATTTGATCCATTATTAATTACTTTGTAAAAGTGGAGGAGAGGTGAATTTTTAAGTTTACTTTTAGGGGAGGTGTGAAAGTATAAAGGTTAAAAACCCCTGAGTTAAGGTCGGGAACGGGGAGAGATGATTGCCAACCTCATCAAGGAGTGTCGGGAAAGCATTCTGAAAAGATCACTGATACCTTCAGGAAAAGGCGATTGAAGTCCTACAGTATCAAATGAAGAATGGAAGGTACCGAGTTGAAAATGGGAAACCACTTCAAGAACGACGAGCGGGGTTGACGCTACATTACATAGCCTAAAGCGAGATGAAGTTAAACACTCATGACAATGGTGGCAGCACTGAGCCCTGGGGGAAGACACCAGTTAGAGAGCTCATTCAACACGGCCGCGCACTCGTGTCGCCTCTCTAATTGCTTCGAACCTCGACTATACAGTTTAACATTTCCCGATTTGTGGTTGTTGCTTGGAACATATTAAAATGAAATTAATTATGAAATAAGTGAAGGCTATTAAATATTAAGATATACGTTGAACAAAATAAAAAAAACAATGGTGAGTGCCATGGAAAATGATTACAATAAAAGCGGAAATAAAAAAGAACAAAAATTGTGAAACTTCATGAAATAGAGAAAAAAATAAACAAAGAATTTGTAAATAACTTTCGTAAGCCCACAACACGTAGGGCAAAAGATTATCTGTTCTGGTTCCATGGTGGGCAGATTTGTCTAACAAGAAGTGAGGTTCTACAAGGGATAAGACTTAGCTTGTGTCACCTTAAAGGTAGCGACAGACAATCGATTGCGAAGCTCGACACTTGAGCTGAGTGCTCTTCTCGTGTGGCTGGCCTAGTCAGTCTAGGTGCGTGTGAGGACGGCGACAAAAGATCATCATTATACAGTATAGTCCCTGTATATTGGCTTTTACGGCAAATCTTCAAGGTAGCGAACCTTGCGCTACGAACTATATAAGGAGATTCTGTCGCCTAGGGTTGAATTTGGTATCTGCATTAACTTTACAGCTTCCGCTATATGGCGGTTTGTTGTGGCATTAGGCGTGTTTTGGCGCTCCCTCTGGTTTTAACCTGGGTTAGGTTTGGTTACAGTTTGCGGTTACACTCGCCAAAACGAAATAAGTTAAGAAAAGTTACCGTACAATATGGCGGCGAAAGATGTATTGGAATTGATATGGTGAATAAATATTGGAATTGGAATTGATATGGTGAATAGATGATGATGTCGACCAGATGTGTTTCCTACAATACATAGAGGGCGAAACTAATTTTAAAAATATCGCAATGGCTCAGAATGCGTCAAGAGAACGGGCACTTAAGACCGTCACTGTAGGCCTATAGCCTAGCGATTATTGGATATCTTTGTACAGTGAAACTGATTTTCATATTCATTTTAGGGTGACTCACGAGACTTTCCATAGTCACAGTAGTGTGCTCATAAGGGGGAGAAATGATAGTTAAGAAAAAACTGGAATTTAATATGGTACCGGTACCGTACGTGGCAAAAGAAGGCTCAATGGAGACCATAGCCGATCGCTTCAACTGCGGAGGTACGGGTTAAACTCCTGGCTCTGTCAAGAAATTTGAATTGTGGAGTGGCGGTTGGAACGGGGTACATTCAGCCTCGTGAGGCTAAATTGAGGAGAAGAGGGTTCAATTCCTACCTTAGCCATCCTGGAAGTGGGTTTTTCCGTGGTTTCCCACTTCTACTCAAGGCAAATGCTGGGATAGCCACTGCCAACTCCTTCCCAATCCTATCCCCAATTTACAAATTAAAACACACTCTAGTACAGACATCACAATACATATGGTATGAGCCAAATTCCACACACAAGGGGCTATATGACCGCGATGTTGCATTTTCTAAAAATAAGCAACAGCAACAACACTGATGAGATTCGTAGCTCGCTATGTACGCTATAAAAAGAGCCACCATAATCCTTAAAAGAGCGTAGTCCCTATATCAACTGACCAAGTAACGTCACAACAGCTCGATTTCGAAATGGTCAAATATAAAATTGCAAAAACCACAAGAATTTGATATTGTATAATTTCATTTGTTGCGTGCTGAGTGATTCAAGTTCAAATATGATTTCATATCTCGTACTTTCAACAGTAGTTTCAGATTATGTTTGAATTGGCGCTTCTAACGTGATTCAAATTTCAGTAACCGCAGTTGTAGCTTGGTTACTGATTTCAAGAGCCTGGTTATAACCAAACTATACCCGAGTTGAAACAAAAGCTCGCCAAAACGGTCTGGTTAGCTTTTGTATTAACCAAAGTATGCCAAACGGAACGCCAAAACGCGCCTATTGTTGGGCTCTGATCTAATGACTTCCTAGAGCAGCTGTTCCCAACCTTTTTCGACTCGCGAACCCCTTCTACAACGATCTGAGTTGGGTGAACCACTGACATACAATGTACATGTAAGTTAACTGTTCCTTAGTGCGGTCGCGGTGCTTTTGTTAGTATTGTTAGAACACAAAGAAGCTGGTAGACTAAATTTCCATTGTAACGTTGTTAGATAACTGCATTCGCGGTAAATTGAATTTATTGTGGAAATAATGTGATAAATTCCCAATGTTACACAAGGGGCATTACAGGGTTAATTCAATTTTAAAATAATAATAAGAAGAAGTATAATAAGGAAAAAAAGATACGAGCCTTACAGTAGTCGCATATGATGTGTAACATCTGACATGTTATCCTACTCGTATACTACACAGCTTGGACATGTTAATTTACACTCCATTGTCATACTGGTACTATGATGAATGTATAGATTGAATTGGAGATATGCTACTGTCACATTTGTGGCGCAGCGGTCAAGCTGTTAGTCTCTCACCAAGGTAGACCGGGTTTGATTCCCGGTCAATACATGTGAGATTTTCGAATTGAAATGCCATGTCCTGTGGTTCGCATTCCACGTAAAAGGCAGGTACCGTGGATCATGATCGTGAGATTAACGGACACGCAAAACTACAAGCTTCCTTCCTTCCTTTTACATTAATAATTCATAATAACAAAGTGACACACAACGTCGACAGTACTCTCAAATACTGTGAGCACATTCCTCAGTAACTATAACATTCATTATTCTCAAGGCTCTCATACAGTTCGTCGTAAACAATCAAAACATGGCTTCCTACAATCATGAAATGACCTAGTCTCACATATGATGAAAATACAGCTTTTATTCCACTCATATAACAACATTCTGTTATGCATTTAATATTTGACTACTCACCCACAGCTTGACAATAATGCCGCTTACTTAAATGTCATTTGTCGTCTTTGTCCTACCCCATGTGATATTCAACCTTGAACGTGAAGCTTCATAAACTGCTCAATGACAAATGAAAGTCGGTGAAACATTTGCCACTGTGCTCGTCAAACCAGTGCCTGCTAAATGCACTGCCTACTGTATTGCCATAACATTCTCGCGCTACAGAGCACACACTGCCTTGTTTCCAATACACACATTTTCAATTGTAAATCCAGCTGGCAGTGCGTCGTAACTTCCGTCCGATCCACTTCCGTTCGATCCACTTCCGCCCGATTCACTTCCGTCCCCAATTTTCAAAATCACTCCCACAAAACTATTCAGCAACCGAGAGGAAAGATGTTACACATCAATAATATGACAATGCCGCAAAATTAAGGAAACAGTAATAGGTCTAACTTCGTAACCCGCCATTATGGAAAAGTGTTTGGCAAACCCCTTGGAATGTTTTGCGAACGATGGAAACGATGTCCTGGAGCATCGAGAAGTTTGGTTGCAGTAGAGATGCCTTTAAGCGCTATAGATTCTGCAAGAGTTGTTGCATTAGTTGACGATGGACGCAGTTCATGAAGCTTTGCCAAAAATCAAAGAACTTCACTGTGAAAGTAAAGTGAAAAATGGTCTTTCATGAAGTTGCAGTTCATCTTCCTTGCATTTAAGTTTCAAAATAACGCAAGTAAAATAACTGAAGGGTTCATTCTAAGGACCAGACAAGCCAAAAATTTAATTGTTCAAAAGCTAAAGCAAAATTAAAAATACAGTTTGGCTTGGCACTGAATGGAATAAAAATAGCTTTTACACCTAGACTACTTAGTTTTTGCCGAAAACTTAGTTGAATACAAAATTGAAAAATATTTAAATCCTTAAATACGATTATTTATTATGTAAATTCTAACAAAGTACAAATCATTATTGAATGCCAAACATTCCAGGTGATTAATTATCCTGAAAAGCATTGGGCTTTGTCTTATTTTTGTAGAATCCATAATATCGTATATGACCCGACCTGTCTGCTTTTTGGTGGTTGTTGTTGTTTGAGTATTCAGTCTTTTGACTGCTTTGATGCAACTCTCCATGCTTCCCTGTCCTGAGCTAATCGTTTCATCTCTATATAGCTACCACACCCTACATCTGAGGCAATCTGTTTAACAGATTCTAACGACCCTTCCTTCCATAACTAAGCTTGCTATTCCTGGGTGTCTTAATAAGTGTTCTACCAACCTAACTCTGTTCTTCATTAGCAGTCGCCAGAAACATCTCTGTTTTGTGGAGACAGCAATCATTCTATACGTAAAGCTGGCCTTGAAGATGTATTTTCCGTGTCGTGTACCGTCATATTTTCTTTCATTATGTCTTATGTTTTACTCCACTCATCCCCTGTAGGATGGAAATTATACCAAAAAAAAACTTGCACTACAGCCCGTGAAGGGCCTAGGCTTACCAAGCGACCGCTGCCCAGCCATTTGGCCTGCATATATTGGAGTGACGTGTGGTCAGCGCGGCAGGTCCCCTCGGACGTTAATCTTGGTTTTCGTGACCGGGGCGCTGCCTCACTGATGGAAATGATACAGGGTGAGGCAAAAAGATTGGCGTTTAATCACTTGCCATTACATTGGCAGGGATTTGGTTACAGGGTTTCAATTTGGCACCCATCCTTTTCAATGCGCGTATGGAGTCTGTTCATTGTTGTTTCTAATAACCTCTGAGCCATGTAGGCAGGAATTCCAGCGATGACGTGAGTGATGCGGAGTTCCAGATCATCCAAGTCGCGAGTTTTGCTGGCGTAGACTCGAACCTTGACCATGCCCCAAAGCCAAAATTCTCATGGCATCAGGTCGGGTGAACGTGCTGGCCAGGAGAGAGGACCACCTCTGCCAATCCAGTGTTTACCGAACATGTCGTTTGGTAATCCCGAACCATCCGACTGTAATGGGCACGGTCTTGCTAAAAGTACCCTCGCTGGAAAATGGCAAACGGTACGTTCTCCTCCATTAACGTGCTGAGCATGGCAAGGTAATTCCCCTGACGGTCTGTTCGTCAAAAAGGAAGGGTTAAATCACACACAGCACACAAACGTTCACCTTGGGGGAATCTCGCATGTGCTCTCGAACTATCTTCGGGTGCTCGGTCGCCCAGACGACACAGTCCACACGACCATTGATGTGGAATGTTGCTTCGTCAGAAAACATGAAGAGAATGTCAGGCTCCATGTCCACCATTTTCAAGAGAATTTGCGAACAAAAAGAAAAAAATAGCCTCCCATACAGTGTTAACATCGTATTGCCTCACCCTGTACAGCAGATGACGCTACTGACCTAGTATACTGAACAGCATATAGATGTTTAAACACTGGTTAACGCTAATTTCAAATACTGAAGATTAGGCATAATATTGACCCTCAGTTTAAGTTTGGCAACACTGCTTCTTCGTGGAATCCAGCAAGTTTTTAAAACATCATCCCGCTGGTCCCTCGGGATTATCGGCTAGCGCTTGCCTCGCCTCGTCCCTAATAACTGGCTTGTATTCTCAACGACGCGTAGCATTCTACTTTTCTTGCTTCTTGTTTCTTGCTGCGCTGTGCTTCTCGCCTTAAGATTGGAAAACCATTTGTCGCCCGATCCATTATCCAACATGTTATATGCATACACAATCAGGTCCCGAGTTCGTATCCTCTTCTAAAACAAAACTTTCTTATCTCCAACGTCCGTGTGTTTTCCGTAACAGACTTCGTTCACATTCTCGCAAGATCTAGCATGTTTTAAGAAGCTTGAAATAAATACTAAAAATGCTCATAACTTGAACTTCCTCTAAACCCATGACCTCGGGACAAGAAGATGAAGTGAGATGTGGTCGGACGTCAACTTAATCAAATGAAATTAAGATGAATGAAACTGTACTGTAGAAAGAGTACCATCCCAGCCTTTGACTGGAGTTGAAAAAGAAGACAATACGATACGACAAACGGCTCACCGGGTGGTGTCCAGAGACAGAGTGTGTAAATACCCCGCAGTCGCCTGTTGGCAAGTCCCGAGTACTTGGGTGTCTGATAACCTGTGTAATTGTTAGGATAGGTACCATTGCGATATGAACAATACGGCGGAAACCACATTCAGGATTTGAACCCTCGACCTCGAGACTTGAAGCCCCCCTTGTTCATTATCATGTTGGCACCAATTTTCAGTCTTGCCTTAGTTATCAAAATGTAATGATTTTCAGTCGGGGAACACGATGTAACGAGTGTTTCCCTAAATCTATAATAGCTCAGGGGTAACGTTCTCGCTTGCTGAGCCCAAGGTTGCAGGTTCGAAACCTGGCGCAGTCAGCTGGCATTTGAGGGTGCGCAAATGCGAGGGAGCCGTGTCAGTACATTTACTGGCACGTTAAAGATCCCCTTCGGGGCAAAATTCCGGCACCCCGGCGTCTCTAAAAGGGACGTAAAACCAATAACATTATTATTATTATTATTATTAAATCTATAGTAAAAATAAATATAAGTATAAATATAAAAAATATAAAAATAAATAAAGATAATAATAAAATAAATTAAATAAACTAAAATTAATAAAGTAAATAAATAAACAAATGAAAATGAAAATCCACAGCCTGCTTCCAGTCTCCGACCGGGTCAGGAATGGAATGAATGAAGCCCCCATCTAGCGGCGAGGATATGAACTGTGCCGGCTGCCAAGACCTGCCGCACTCCTCTGGGGCAATGATTAAATGAATGACAGATGAAATGAAATGATAGTGGAGAGTGTTGCTGGAATGACATTTTGACAGGGAAAACCGGAGTACCCGGAGAAAAACCTGTCTGCCTCCGTTTTGTCCAGCACAGATCTCACATGGAGTGACCGGGATTTGAACCACGGACCCAGCGGTGAGAGGCCGGCGTGCTGCCGCCTAAGCCACGGAGGCTTCGCAATAAACAAATAAATACAAAATATGTTAAAAAATAATACATTCACTCGGATGACTAGTTTCGATCGCCAAACGATCATCATCAGATCCTTCTGTGATGATCAGATACCCAGGGCCGAGGAGAGATTCCACGGCCCCTCAAGTATCACTCACGTACTATATGCGACCCACAAAACAAAGAAGAGACTTGACCGTCGGTCTGGAGGTCCGCGTTCAATTCCCACCTCAGCCATCCAGGAAATCTCGTTATACGTTCCATAAGGATTTGTGAACTGCGTATTTCTCACGTGTAGAGACAAAATCTCTAGTATAACACAAAGTCTCCGATTCTTGGATGTAACGGGTAATCTCGAGAACCACTGGATGGATTTTGAGGCAGTTTTCACCATTCTACAAAGGATTTCTCGCGGAAGGTTTCTGTAGAAGAACATTCTTTTATGACCAAAGAAAGCCGATCAGTAACGATTTCAGTGAATCGAGTCGAAGAAAACCCTGCCGTCCTTGCGCCTTTTAAACTTACGGTGGGTAAACCGTTACAAATATCTATATACTATGAGTGTGTTCAGCATGAAAAGTTCTACAAAAAAAAAATATCTTTAATACATCACCCACTATACGTGTTTTACGTTTTCATTTCTTCCAACAATCTTCATTCAGTGGAAATTTTAATTATCAGCTTCGGAGACAGTTTACGAGCTAGCGAGCGAGCCTATCACCCCAGCGTCGGCCAGCATAAAACTGTCGAGTCGTGTCGAGTTAAGACTTCAGATAAGAGTATAATGTGTTGGGCGTTTCGTTGTTCACCTCAGCTTTTCTGAATTGCGTCTGGGACCAGCCGCCCGTGCGCCTTTTAAGCTTACGCCGGGTAAACCGTTAAAGATACCGGGCGAAGCCGGGGCGAGTGGCTAGTTATTTATATAGTATAGTATATCGCCCAGTCACTAGGCAAATTGGTGTTGCCCGACTGAAGAGCTACAAGTGATAGTTTGCATAGGCAACACTGAAAGAATGGCTTCAAAACCTTACATTATCAAACACACACAAGTGAAATAAAACCCACAATAGGTCGTTGGGATAATACCTTCCCACCATGTATTTATAGAACGGTGTTAGGGAGACAATCTTCCCACCCCTTTCATTTCAAGCAGTTCCACATGCATCCACAAGTTACCTGCACACAAATATGATGATGATGATAATTGTTGTTTTAAGGGGCCTAACATCTAGGTTATCGGCCCCTAATGATCTGGGTGATAGTGAAAATGTTAATGAAATGGAAACCAGAACGAAAATTAGGTGAGACGGAAAATACTTACAAAAAGAAACTCAGATTGAAACAACTCACAAAATGTTCTTACAAAAGCGAATTTAGAACGAAAAGATTCACAAAAAGAATAGATTGAAAAATACCCACAAAATGTAGGCTAGGTCCAAAATACGTACAAAATGCAATGTAGAGTCGAAATACTTACAAAATGCAAATTATATCGAAAATACGTACAAAATGCAATTGAGGTTCAAAATACTTACAAAATGCAATTGAAATTGAAAATACACAATGCAATTCAGATTGAAATATCCCAATTCCAATTCAAATTACTCACAAAGTGCAATTGAAATTCAAAATACTTACAAAATGCAATAGAAATTGAAAATGCTTACAAAATGTACGGTAGATTCAAACGACTCATGTGGATTGACAATACTTACAAAATGCAATTTAGATTGAAAATACTTGACAAAATGTAATTTAGATTCAAAATACCCACAAAATGCAATTGAGAATCAAAATATTTGCAAAATGCCCACCAAACAACATGCAATTTAGATTTAAAATTCTTGCGAAATGCGGTTTTGGTTGAAAATACTTACAAAATGCAATTGAAATTCAAAATACTCACTAAAATGCCCTGAACCTACATTGAAAGACTTACTAAAAAGCAATTTACATTGTCAACCCCTACAAAATGCAACTGAGGTAGAAAACAATCGCGAGAGGTAATTTAGAACGAAAAAACTTACAAAATGCAACGTAGATTAAAAATACCTACAAAAAATCGCTCAAGGGAATTTAGATACACCAAGAATCAAGTAACAAAAACAGTGCGGGAATCTTAAAGAGAAAAGGAAATATATTGGAAAAAAAACAAGAGGTCTGAGCCCTCGAAGAAGGAGAGATCAGGAAAGATGAGACAAGGGCCAATTAAGGCGGGAAAGTGAAAGATTCCCTAGGCCTCGGATACCCTAATACCGTCGGGGTCGGAAAAGAACAAGAGTTGACCAAGGGAGGTCGACAGGAATGAAGACGGAGAGGAGCCCAGCACAAGTAAGTGGAAGCAATGCCGGAGTCAGCTGGGGTCCGGTGGTCGCCAACCCACGTCCCACAAGATGTGAGCCCCTGGGGGAACACAAATATTGAAAACCCCTTAATTTGATGTATACTGTCATCAGTAGGGCTCGGATTTTTAGGTAAATAAATATTTTTTTTAATGTGAATACATATTATAAGCATTTTTTCTATAAGTACATAAATTCCTGCTTTTCACTTTTTGGCACATAAAACAACATAATATTTACATTAAAAAATCAGTATGCTAGATCTTTGAGTTTATTGCACTTTTGTTCTGTGTTACTTCAATGGGTAAGAACCTGTGCGCTATCTAATCTTCATGCAGAGCGTATGTCAGCATCAAACTGTGTTATTCTTAACTTGTCGCCCCGTGCCACTCACTGTGGAAGCCGGGGATTTCCTTGTCCATAGCCATATTACACCACGTGCCAGTGTCACTCACATGCAGTTCATTTCTGGCACTGTGGGTTGTAAGGCAGTTCTACGATGCCTAAAGTAAAAACAACTACAAGTTATAGTCTGCAGCAGTATGTGGCAGAATTTAAAGATAATTTTACTTCTGATGGGGGCGTTCTGTTCTGCCAACCATGTGGAAAAGAAATCAAGGCTGAACAGCGATCTCAAGTTACACCACACCTCAAGGGCAAGAAACATATTGCCGCAGTTTCAGAAGAAGTTTTTCGCGATAATTGTCGGTCATTTGTGATGGGCAACCTGAAGATGTATCTCGTTGTGTATTGTAATGCTTCAGCAGTCAGTGAGACATAGCATAACTTGCATTCGTAAGTACTGCATATTGTTTATATTCAAATTAATAAACCAAATATTATCATTAAATATGTTTACCTTTTTGCCACATATTTCAGGTATTTTTAATACATAAAAAATAAATATTTTCCCGATTATTAGCACCTAAAAATCCGAGCCCTAGTCATCAGAAACCACAGTGCACGTGCTCGCCAGTTCGGTGGTGTTGAGTGGGAAAATATTACCCCATTGCTCATTTAAGAAAACATACTGTCGGGTACGGGCAGTGGGATTATGATTTCCCACCCCATATTTCATAAAATAGAATCCACACTTATAAAATTGTTGCATAATCCTACTCACCTATCATCCCCAATTACAAATATGCAAAAACAAATAATTAGTTTATACCCCCAGTCTGGGGCCCTATAAGGGGTTAACAACAAAGAAAGTTTACAAAATTAATTATAGGCCATATTCTTCTTCGAATATTTTGCAATTACAACATTTCAAAATTAAAGAGGAAAATTGTATAGCCTACTCGGGGCTTTCCTAAGACCTCCGGGCCCTCTCGTCAGACCTGTAGATACCCCGTCCATTAAAACAGGAATGACGGCACTAACCACAGAAATATTCGTGTTGGCAAGAGAAGAAACACACACTATGGCTGACGTGACAGTCGAGACGGAATCCAATACTATGGAGACCACACACATTGAACACGCCTCCGAGAGACAGGTAAACTACAGCAAAAACTGTTTTAATCCTTCGTGCGAGAACCTTGTCTGCTTGCTTCGCCCCTTATTATCAGCGTCGGTACAAGTTAAAACAGATCCCCCTCCAGGAAAAAAGAACGTAAGGTGTTTGGTGTTCTGTGGGTGTAGAAGTAGAACAAAATCATTCGCAGTGCCTTCGACTTGTTCATGGTGATCGCGCATCTTGAACAAGTGGAAACTGTTGCCATGGTAACTAGGTGTCGAAAATTTCTTCACACGAAACTGTCCACGCTTCTTCCATACAAACCCCTACTAAAAAAAAAGTAGTCCAAAAATATGAAAATGAACTTTACCGATAACCTATGTTTGGTTGGTTGGTTCCTCAGTTTAGGGGCTGCGACAACGTGTACTTTGGGTGTGTGTAGAATCTGTCTGATAACCTGTGTTAATTGTGATGGCTGTATTAGTGTGTGTAGCTGTAATTCAGGTAAGGACTGCAGACGATCAATTTCAAGTAGTTCCTACTTTTGCTACCGTCAACGACACCTAGCTGCGAACTAGGCTACTAGATACCACTGTAACCGGCACCTGGCGGCAAACGTTGGAACTTAAGAGCTTTATCAAATCTAACCTACAAATTTAGCTTCACACAATAATTGTAGTTAGTGGAAAGTTATTTTACATGCCATAAATCTATGGCATGCGCCTGCCGGCTTTACTTGCCCTCCGAAGGAAGGCATACTGAGGGATTTTAACGCTCTTAACAAAATCCGACGACTTCGGCCGGGTTTGAACCCGCGATCTTGGGCATAGAAGCTGAGCATGCTACCATCTACGCCACCGAATCCGCCTAACTTATGTTTACTGAAGTAGTATGTGCAACTGAGGTTATAAAGGTCAAAGATTGCCCCGCGATTTGAAATAAGGTACCATTTCGGTATTTGGGGAATACCAGATTCAGGATGGCCGCCGTTTTAACTTAGGCTACTGTTGCTTCCCAAAATTATTATTAGTAGTAGTATTATTTCCTTACAGTGTATATTTAGGGGAGCGTGGCTAGATACCTACTAGTCTTTCACCCAAATGGCCGGGATCTGATCTCGGTGATAGTGGTGTGTAATTCTCATCAAAAACGTCACGTGGCGTCTGGAAATGTATCCTCGGCCAAAATTAAAAGAAATCGCCGGGTTAGCTCGGGAAGTTGTGGTACTATTGCGATAGCTTGGGGGTTGGTAAAACAGAAAGCGACTGTTTGTTTCTTCCTGACAGCACATGACAGGCAGACTTGTCTTATCTCAACATCCGTCTCTGTGTCTCTTAATATCCCGTGTCGCATCTACACATGATCTTAGGCCTCGAAAACACAAACTCTTTGACATATCATGAGTACTTCCGTCAAACAGACTTTTATGTTGTGTCGTCGCTTAGAAACGGAATCTCTCAGTTCAAGGATCGTTGAGTGAAGCTCCATCCACAATGCGCAGTCGGCAGTCGGTAGTTGGCAGTAGCCGTCGTCCCCGTGTATACTATCGGAACCATACACAACATGCAGTTGGCAGTCGTTAGCCAGTAGTCGGCAGTCGAGAATTGTATCTTCGACTGCCAACTACCCAACTGCAGCAAGGTAATATTCAATCAGAGCAGGTCAGAAATTGACGTCACGCTGTTGTGTCGAAAACCCGCAATTCTTGTAAGACAGCTGTTGGTTGGTTGTGTATATTATCGTTCGTTCTTTTGCTTTTTTAATTATTATGTCTGATTCGTCACAAGTTCATCATGTCGAAGATGACATTTTCATCGATCTGGTGTACCTAAAAAATTTGTCGTGACTCGTTGCTTTATAGCGTTTGTAAAGGATGTTGAATTCTCCCTCTTCGGTTACTATCGTAGGATGACGCCAGTACCTTCGCAACCCGTGCCTTTTTAATCTTAAATACATGGCACCAGTTACTAACAACAAAAATAAGCCATGCATCTCCAAATCATCCATTGTAAGTTTTGAGGTTATCGACAACGCCTCTGGGCACAATGAATAAAAGAATATCACAGTATTACTTGCTCCTAGCCTTTCAACAACTGCGCAATGTCAATGGGTCGATTGTCAACTACCAACTTCCGACTTCAGCTACCGACTGCCAACTACCGACTGCCGACTGCGCATTGTGGATGGAGCTTGAGTCATACCCGCCATCTTCATCTTCTCGGCGTCATCCTATAGCGACGGGGTCCGCTCTTTGGATCAATGCACGCCATTTCCCGCCATATATTTTGCTTTATTTATGTTCACTGGCTTTTGTACCCGGTGTCTTAATATGTGAGGAAAAGAAAAGTGTGTATTTAGAGTTCTTCTTTCCTCTAATGCTACTCGCCCTTTCTGAACCTAATTCAACAATAACATGGTCCAAAATACAACGGCTTTTCATATGTTTTTTGTTTTGTTTCATTGGAGGGCCTTAGACATCGAGGTCATTTAACCCCATGTACTCGTGTAATTTTATCTGATAACCTGTGTCATTGTGATGGCTGTACTAGTTTTGTATTTCAGGTGAGGATTAGGAAGGAGGCGGCCGTGGCCTCCATCCCGGCAATTGTCTGGAGTAGAAGTGGGAAATCACAGAAAACCCCTTCCAAAATGGTTGAGGTAGCAATCTAATTACAAATACACACACCAATACTAGACATCACAATAACACAGGTTATCAGGTTCACCAGCCCTTTATCATTTAGTTTTATGAAACCCAACCAAAGGCGGCTTCGGTGACGTAGTTGGTAGCATGCTGAGCTTCTATGCCCAAAGTCACGGGTTCAAACTCGGCCGAAGTCGTTGGATTTTTTAAGAGCGTTAAAAGTCCCTCAGTATGGCTTCCTTCGGAGGGGAAGTAAAGCCGGCAGGCGCATGTCATAGATTTATGGCGTGTAAAAGGACCTTCAACTAACAAGTTTATTGTATGAAGCAAAATTTGTAGGTTAGGTTTGATTAATGCTTTGAAGTTCCAACGTTCGTCACGAGGCGCTGATTGCGATGGCATCTAGTAGTAGCCAAGTTCACATCTAGGTGTCGTAGACGGTAGCATTTGGTAGCGAAAGTGGGAACTACTTGAAATTATCGTCTGCAGTCCTTACTTGAATTAAAAACAGATAACACACACTAATACAGTCATCACAATTAACACCGGTTATCAGACAAATTCTACGCACACCCAAAGTACACGGGGCTACATGACCACGTTGTCGCAGCCCCTAAACTAAGGAACCACCCAACCCAACCAAACCCAACTAACATTACGTTCCTCCCGATGGTCGATATTGCTCTGCGCTCTGCCTGTGTGACAGCAATGTAGTTGAATCAACGGTCTAGCAAAGAAAAAACTACCATGAAGATTTCCGTACCGAATACTAAGGATCATTCATCTAACATGTGATTTATTGCTCCTTGAAAGAACACACACACGTAATACGATCGATTTAAATGGTTACGCCACGTGATCTGTAATAGAAAGTTAAATCAACACCATAAACCATGATTTAAGACACTGACATGGATTTTAACGTTCGAGGTGGGATGGCTACAGCGGTTCGCCAGACCTACGAAGAGATAGAACGAGATCTAACACTTGATAGGAAGAAGAAGAAGAAATATGGCCACACACTATGAATTGTAGCGGTAGTTTTTTTTTTACATGCCATAAATCTATGACATGGGCCCGCCGGAGGAAGGCATACTGAAGGATTTTAACGCTATTAAAAATCCGAAGGGTTTGAACCCGCGATCTTGGGCATAGCATGCATGCTACCGACTACACCACCGAAGCCGTTAATGCAAGATATGTTTAGTTTCATATCCATGCATGTCAAGGATACAGGAGGATGCACGTCATTGAACAGCTGACATTCATTACGTTATCATGGCAACAGAGATTGGGCTACGGCTCTTGCCTTTTCCACAGTAGACTGACCACCTCGTGGTGTAGTGGCTAGCGTTCACCCCAGAGCAACAACAACAACAACACGGGACTGTGATAGCAGTGTTTATCTTATCAGTTAGGGATGGAGTGTATAGCACACTTCATGTTCCGCCCCTGAATCTACGAGCGGTGTTGCCACGCTAGTGTCGACCTTTAGCATCGCGGTTCCCACAAGCGGTCACGCACTATGGTCTCCTCAATCAGACCGACTGGCAGGCTAATAGATAATTATCTTTCACTTTTCTGAGAGACTCACTCAGCAGTGTTACCAACCATTTTAATGAGATTTACTTTCTACCCACCACCACAATTATTATATTCCTGAGAGACTCACTCTGCAGTGTTTCCAACCATTTTAATGTGATTTTATTTCTGTCCACCAACACAATTATATTTCTGAGATACCCACTCTGCAGTGTTACCAACCATTTTAATGTGATTTACTTTCTGCCCACCGACACAATTATTATATTTCTGAGACACCCACTCTGCAGTGTTACCAACCATTTTAATGTGATTTACTTTCTGCCCACCAACACAATTATTATATTTCTGAGAGACTCACTCTGCGGTGTTACCAACCATTTTAATGTGATTTACTTTCTGTCCACCAACACAATTATTATATTTCTGAGAGACTCACTCTGCAGTGTTAATGTGATTTACTTTCTGCCCACCAACACAATTATTATATTCCTGAGAGACTCACTCGGCAGTGTGAATGTGATTTACTTTCTGCCCACCAACACAATTATATTTCTGAGAGACCCATTCTGCAGTGTTACCAACCATTTTAATGTGATTTACTTTCTGCCCACCAACACAATTATGATCGGAGAAGCTGCTGATATCAATGTTTTAAGAGCGAGAGTTGGCTCCCGAAACAACTGCGCGCTCTGTTGTTGCGGCCAGAACTAATTTATTCTAACGAATTGCCTCGGTTTTGTGATCCTGATATGTATCGATCAGCCCGCTACTAACGGATCTCATGTAGCTGCTACAGTTGGTACACGTTTTAAGAAAATATCCATAATTATTGTAAAGCAAAACTTTTTGAATATTTTTAGTGTCAACTATGCCATCAGAATGGTTGAAAGGTAAGGACATTTAATCGTGCAAGTTGAAAATAACCTGCTCAAATTGTATGTACAGTAAAAAAAGAGAAATCGTTTCTGGAATTCAACGTATCACTGACAGGAGCGATGACAACACAGCATTCACAGCACTTATGGCGCAGGTGTTGCACTCGATTCTTGAAAGGTTAATAAGAGCTTTTCAAGATACAAATGCCGGTGACTGAGGTGTTTACTTGTGTGACGCTGTCAGCATGCTTGGTTGTAGGCAATCTTTCTTTTCCTGCCTATGCGGTCTTTCCCTAGCCCTTCATTTGAACCTTAAACCCATCAACCTACTGTATATTCCTTATCAATTATGATGCCTGGTACATTGCTGTTGCAATCGGACAGGCTCAGAGGGCAATCCTTTTCCAAAGCCCCATTCTGTCTCTTCCTACTATGCACAGTAGTTTCACAGCATGTCGGAGGCAGCAGTAGTAAGGTCGGCTGCCACTCGGGGGGTGTGGGAAGTCCCCCACCCCACCCCCTCCCCCGACAAGAAACAAGGTCGGTAAAGTAGCCTCACTTTCCTGGTTAACGACCGGCGACTCAAACGTTAAGCATTAGCACGAGCTGACAATAGCCATTATTTATGGCTGAAAGTACATGACGGTTCTTGACCAATAAGATGCTTCCTCCATCTGTCCACGAGGAGTGAAGACAAGGTGTTGCCGCCAGTCCTGTCTACCTCATCACCAGCCTTAAGCCGTGAATGCATCGGCACCCCGCAGCTATGGAATGTAAACATCCGTCCAGCTAGGTTTCAAAGACGAGCCGGTCGTTAACGAGGAATGTTCGCAGTGGTGTGTCCACGCACAGTGAGCCTTCATACCTTTCTGATCAATGTAAATAAAGTGCGCAACGTGTCCTCGGCACCACAATCATGTGCATATACAGTGGTCTCAGTGTTCTACTGCTCGGGTCCAAGCTCTGTGAACTTATGGGGTGAGGTGAATTGGCAGACGGGAAGAGAAGGGCCTGTCAGCAGCCCGCTGTGCTATCTGGAATTCATGTCTATTCCAATACTGCTAACATAGGGTGGTTGCTCAAACCACTGTGGTGTTGCGAATGAGTGAGTGAGTCACTGACCAATGTATTTGGTTCTGCTATTACGACGGACCGAGAACCTTCATCAAGGGCCGACATCAATTCCACTCCGGTACCTGAGTCAGGTAGCCAGGGTTACCTCAATTCCACTCGACACTCCGGGTAGTCGCCAGAGGAGTCACTAAACTCCGCTCGGTCGCGGTCTCTTTATCCTTATGCATTCTTAGAACGACACAAGTCTTCCATGCTCACTTCTACCATTGATTATAATCAATGCATCTAATATAACTTCTAATAATGATAACAAATTAAGTATAACTTCTCAAAATAACCTACCGTGGTCAGTTATATATCAGCAGTACAATAAACACTGCTTCAGTGTTTACATTTTTAAGTTTACTAAAACAAGTGGAACAGCTAATTTCAAAACATAGAGTAGAATTGTTTAATTTTTTGTTGTTACTTAGTCTACTCCTCATTTAACAATTTCTTATCACTTGTAAACTGATAAGAACAGACGAGATGATTGCATAGAAAAAGTGGTGTGCAGACGATATCTTAAATCCGAATAGCTGTTACGGTAAACAAGCCTAGAGTTAGAATTCATAACTAATTTGTTGTGTGGGAATGCAGCTGATTTTTCCGTTCTAGGCTGGAAAACAAGTATTTTCAGCATCCGCAGCTGATATCGAAAGTTTTTTTAGGTACAAATTATACGCCTATTATTATCATCTTAATTTAATTTTATAATGTCTGACTAGGTTAAAACATACAAACATTTAATTATGCACATGTTAAAAACAATGCATAAAATTTGTAGAAAAAAATAGAAAACTTGGCAGACTTATTCAAAAGAATATTATGATTAATTTTAAATCACTTGTATTTTCTGCCACATGAGTTATAATGTGCCAAACACTTTATATCTGATTTAACGAATGAGCGGACTTGACATCAGAGCGGTTGACCAATGGCACGACAATGTCTTGCGCTGCAAAAGGTGTTTGACCCGGCCCTTGGTATGCGAGCAGGAGGGTTATAACATTTGTTTACGTCATTGGAGATAACCCCTTTGCCGACCCCTTGCCAAAGCCTGAGCGGAGTTGAGGAACTCATTTTTGGGTCCCTTGGAGGACCGAGTGGAATTAAGGAAAATCGAGGGGAATTGATGTTCGACCTTCATCACTCGTCACCATCACTCCTCATAGTCCGCGATCCACATTCCTCTCAGGTTCACGGAGCTTGGACCCGAGCAGTACTTGAATTCTCACGCGCTTACAACGAATGACAGTGTTTCAATGCATGTCTGTCCAGTGGACATGAAGTAGGACCCTCTCGCCCCCGGCCAGTAATTGACGTAACAAATATTTAATATCGTATTGCCTGTCTTTTTGTTTACTTAAAGTTTCTTTGTTGTGGAACTGTTGCTAGGCATTATTAGCTGGATGATAAAGTGCATACCCTGCCGGATTTTTTTTTATTATGGATACCGGAGTTTAAGTCTTAATTACAAACAAACCAATAGTCCTATTGAAGACTGAGTTATACCATACATTTTCTTGTTTAATTCAGCCAAGTATTCTCAAGTTCAATAATTATTATTAGCCTATTTTCATTTATGAAAAAAAACAAAGGCTTATGAGATCACCTTTTGTCCGTGTGTCAGTCTGTGTGTGTGTGTGTGTGTGTGTGTGTGTGAGATGGTGTGTGCCCCACCACCCCAATAACGTCTAAACGGCAGGAGTGATTTCAATGAAACTCGGTATGTTCATAGCACTATTCCGGATGACCCCGACCGTGCCCTTCAAACTTTGTTACGTCTCACCAATCCAACATGGCGGCTGTGCGAAATATTTCACCAGCATTCAATATCTCCGAAACTATTACCGATATCAACCTGGAATATTTTACGGTGATAAATGGAACTACTAGAAGTTCGCCTATGTGACTTTTGAAAACCTGGTAACTACAAAACCAACATGGCGGCCACGCGAATTTTCGACTTTTAAATAGACGTTTCTCGCGATTTAACCAACCAAACGCAATGAAACATGGTACAGTATATGATTATACACATTGTAATGCACCGACATCTAACTTCGTTCAATTGTTTACATAACCTCAAGATGGCGGCTGTGCGAAATATTTCACCGGCATTCTATATCTCTGAAACTATTACCGGTATCACCATTAAATTTGGTACGGAGATAAAGGGCACTACTGGAAGTTCATCTATGAGACTTTCAAAAACCAGTTAACTACAAAACGAACATGGCGGCCAATCGAAGTTGAAAGTTTCTAATAGACTTTACTCGCGATTTAATGATACAAATGCAATAAAACTTAGTACAGCAAATGTGTATACACATTGTAATGCACTGGTATCTAATTTAGTTCAATTGTTTATATAACCTCAAGATGGCGGCTGTGCGAATTTCGAAAATTAAGTTTTTATTTCTTGTGTTCTAATCATGCAATCGAAATCAACATTTGCATAATGAACGAACACAATAATCATCATCTAATAGTACATAACTCTATGGCCTACATATATTAAAATCCAACATGGCGACCATCCGAAATATTTAGACGGTTCTCAATATCTATTAATCTACTACAGCAAACTGAAATTTTGTACGTGTATAGAGGCTATACGCATACATTCACCAATGGGACGTTCAATAACCTGGCGAGCACCAATCCAACATGGCGGCGACGCGAAATTTAAATATTCAAATGGACGTGTCTTGCGTTTTAACCATCCGAGCGCAGTGAAACTTGATGCGGTATATGCTTATACAAATTTTAATCGACTGGCATCTAATTCATTTAAATTATTTTCATAACCACAAGATGGCGGCTGAGCGAAATTTTAAAATCCCACTTTTATTTCTTGTGTCCTAATCATGCGATTGAAGTTTGAATAAAACACCTACACATTAATCTTCATGTAATAGTACATAAATCTAAAAGGCCTATAATATAAAAATCCAACATGATGACCATCCAAAATATTTAGACGGTTCTCAGTATCTACGAATCTATTACAGCAATCAAACTGACAATTTGTATGTTGATACAGGCAATTGATATTAGGAGGATGTATGAAAATAGGCTATTTAGTTCTTCACGGAACTACTTGTTTTTATTTGTGGTTGTATGAAAAATTGTCTGGAGATTTTGGCGTCTTTTCTACGAAGCGCAGTCGGTAGCATGCAGAGCTTCTATGCCCAAGATCGCGGTTCAAATCCGGCCGAAGTTGTCGGATTTTTAAGAGCGTTAAAAATCCCTCAGTATGCCTTCCTTCGGAGGGGAAGTAAAGCCGGCGGTCCCATGTCATAGATTTATGGCATGTTAAAGAACCTTCCACTAATTACACCTGTGTGAAGCTTAATTGTATAGGTTAAGAATGTAAACAACGCTCTTAGGTTCCTACGTTCGTTGCCAAGAGCCGACTGCGGTGACATCTGGTAGCTAAGTTCTGAACTAGTAGTCGTTGACAGTGGCGTTTGGCGGCAAAAGTAGGAACTACTTGAAAATTGATCGTCTGCAGTCCTTACTTGAATTAAAACAGTTACACACACTAATACAGTCATGACAATTAACACCGGTTATCAGACAGATTCTACACACACCCAAAGCACACGGGGCTACATGACCGCGTTGTCGCAGCCCCTTAACTTAAGAACCAACCAACCAACCAACCATTTCTACGAAGCGCTCACTTAAAAATAGAAAACTACTTGTTTGAGGGCAATTAAATTTTCATATGTTATAGGCACAAGTATCGGTAGTGTAAATCTCATGTTTCATCTACCGTACTCAAGATCTTATACTTCTGCTACAGTAACGTTTTCTCAGTCCAGGATAAACGTACAGCAGGAAACTTTGTCTATTTTGAAGCTCTCATTCGTGATTATCAGAAACTACAATCTAGGCCTATTCAACGAGCATTCACAATATCGTTCGCACCTGACGGATATCCTCCGAGTCAAACGTGTTGAATTCGCAGTCAGGTGCAAACGACTCAACACTGCAGGCCCAATAATAACAGACAGGTAATGCTTGTAAATGAAATATAGCGTAACAACAATGAGACGTAAAACACAAATTAACTTATTCACAGAAATGCCCAAAGAATGATCTATTTGAGGTTAGACTATTTTATCAGACTGAAAGTAGAACATTGAAAATATATGCATTTAAAATCAATTTAGATCGATCAGCTGTTTATTTTTTGGCAAATCTTTGAAAGGGTGCCAGCTGATAATGTGAACACGTTATTGTTGAAACAGCTCTTTAGTTGATTGTAAGGGATGTTGCTGAAAGTTTTATACCTGCATGTTGTTGTTTGAGTCTTCAGTCTTTTGACTGGTTTGATGCAGCTCTCCATGCCTCCCTGTCCTGAGCTAATCGTTTCATCTCTACATAGCTCCGACACCCTACATCGAAGGAAATCTGTTTAACATATTCTAACCTTGGTCTACCCCTACAGTTCTTGTCCTCGACCCTTCCTTCCATAACTAAGCTTGCTATTCCTGGGTGTCTTAGTATGTGTCCTACCAAACTATCTCTTCTCTTCATTAGCAGTCGCCAGAAACATCTCTCCTCTCCCACTCGTCTTAATACCTCTTTGTTTGTAACCCTATCTACCCATCTGATCTTCATCATTCTCCTGTAACACCACATTTCAAATGCTTCAATTCTCCTCTTTTCTGCTGCACCAATAGTCCAAGTTTCACTTCCATAGAGCGCCACGCTCCAGACAAAGGCTTTCAAAAATGACTTCCTAATACCTAAATCTATATTCGATGTCAGCAGATTCCTTTTTTGTAGAAATGCTTTCTTTGCCTGAGCCAACCTACTCTTAATATCCTCTTTGCTTCGTCCATCACTGGTTATTCTGCTTCCTAAGTAACAGAAGTCTCCTACTTCCTTCAGCTTTTCACCTGCCAATTTGATCTCCATAGAGGTTTCCGATTTATTTCGGCTGCATTCCAGTATTTTTGTTTTACATTTATTTATTTTCATCATGAATTCTTTCCGTAAGACGGAGTCCATACCATTCAAAAACTCATTCAAATCCTCAGGCTTGTCGGCCAAGATGACGATGTCATCAGCAAATCTCAGAGTTGAAATTATTTCTCCTTGAATCTTCACTCCCACTTTAAATTTTTCTCTAATTTCCTTCATTGCTTGTTCAATGTAAAGATTGAAAAGTATGGGTGATAAGTTGCAGCCTTGCCTTACACCTTTCTGAATACCAGCTTCTCTCTCATGTCCTTCAACTCGAATGACTGCTGTCTGGTTTCTGTACAGATTGTATATCACCCTCCTATCCCTGTACTTTATTCCAATTGATTTCAAAATGTCAAACAATTTAGTCCAATCAACGTTATCAAAAGCCTTTTCTAAGTCTACAAAAGCCATGAATGTTCTCTTATCTTTCCTTATTCTACCTTCTAAAATCAGCCTAAGACTTAGTACAGCTTCCCTTGTTCCTACATTTCTCCTGAAACCAAACTGGTCTTCACCCAACTCCGTTTCTATCTGGCTTTCAATCCTCTTGTAAATTATTCTAGACAGGATCTTTGAAGCATGAGTAATCAAGCTGATTGTACGGTAATCTTCACATCTGTCAGCTCCCACTTGCTTTGGTATAGGGATGATTACATTCTTCTTGAAATCAGTGGGTACCTCACCTGTCTCATAAATCCTACACACCAAGTGAAATAACCTGATCAGACTTTCATCTCCTATGCAGCGTAGCAACTCAATCGGTATATCATCTATGCCTGGTGCTTTGTTCCTGCTTAATTCTTCCAAAGCTCTATCAAATTCTGATCTCAATATTAAATCTCCTTTCGCATCCTCATCAATTTCCTCCTCCCTTTCCATTACTTGATTCTCAATCTCCTTTCCCTTATACAAACACTCTATGTAAGCTTTCCATCTCTCAATCTTTTCTTCCCTATCTGTTAGAGGCTTTCCATTTGTGTCCTTAATATTACAGCACTTAGTCTTCTTTTCCCCAAAAGTATTCTTAATCCTTCGATAAGCTGTGTCTACTTTTCCTAATTTCAGACAATTTTCTATACCTGCACATTTCTCTTTCAACCTGCATACATTCTCATAAATTTGGTCATAGAGTAACCCACCCTCCTCCCCTGTAGGTAAACAATGGAATAAAGATCCCTCTCGGCACGCCGGAAGGTTTCACAGCTGTCGACCACCCGAAGAGAGATAACGGTATCTATGGCTCGTCTGTAGAACGACACGTCTGCCAAACATCAATATTGCTTTGATGACATCCGTAGTACAGTCAGCAATAATTTGTGATACCTTAGCTCTTCCCTCATCAACTTGGCATGCTCATTGACAACATTTTGCTCATCCCTTGGCGTAAGGGTAGGTCATATCAAAAAAAAATTCAGACAAAAGTTTTAGGTAATGTAGAGAGGACTATTGACAACTTTAAATTATTTTGATTATTGTGCCTATTAAGGGAGGTAAGCTATGACTTTTTTTTCTCTCAAAATCTCCATTTTTCCCACCCCTTTGGTCAATGGTTGGTGCTGTCAAGAAACTTTACGGAGATACGTGTTTGGTCCTCATCCGAAGAATACGGTAATATGAACTTTGAATGGATTCGATTTTTCACATACGGTATTAAGAAAGTTATAGCAATATTTCAATTTTTCGGAAAAGGCCGCCCCATTCCCACCCCCTTGGTCCGATTCTGCCCATTAACGATCTCGAAGGGGCAGATGACCTCGTAGTTCCTCCCCTTAAAACAACAATAACTAACGAACTCGACCGAGATTTTATAAGGTGATATTTTATGTACCGTATATATTTGAAAGTGATTGGTGGACAATGGCCGTGTCCGCAAGAAAGTGATAATATGTAGATATATAAATTGTATATAAAATTTTGAACTGACGGTGGTTTTGGGGTCTGGAGGATGTGAAACGCGAAGATATGTCAACATTTTCCGAAAGTCTAAACATGGTGCCCTTTGCAATAGTTAGCTTTCTAGGTTGGTATTCCTACGGTTAATGAAGCTGTTTGTGATCCACTAGAACAGGCCAGGCGCGGATCTAGAGTTTAGCTTTGGGGGGGTCACAGAATCGAAATTGTTAAGAAAAATGGTATCACTAACAACGCAATCACAAAATAACCAAACTTACAAAACCAGACCAATTTTTTTGCAAGCTACATGGATAGAAATTTGATGCGTTTAGCGCACCAAAAATATTCGTACAAATTGCAACGGCGTGTTTTGCGATTTTTATATCGAGCTTCGAGAAAAGTATCAAGGTACGTTCCAGTTTCGGCAAGTCCGAGTTGGTACCGACAAAGGGGGAAAGTCACAGCTTAAATTACCAACCAAGCTTGCAGTTTGAACGTCGGCAAATTTTTTGGTGCGAAAAAAGCCCCAAATTACTATCCGTGCATTGCTGCACATTCATCGTGACATCAATATAGACATCGATTCGGTAATCACAAGGTTTGCTAAACAAAATAGACGAGTTGATTTTGTTATATAAACAATCGTTTTATATAACAGGTATAAAGTTGTAAATATGTACAGTTGTAACAGAACATAATAATTGCAATAGAGATATTTTCAGTATTGAATAAAATGAAAAAAAAAACCTGTTTTTCAGTTAAAATTCGTTAAGTTTTATTTGTCTGGTTATTGTGCTTTGGTTTTTTGAGTTTGCAAAAAAATTTGGTCTCCGTTTGGGGGGGGGGATCATGACCCCCGTTACCCTCCCCCCCCCTTGAATCCGCGCCTGGAAAGGCCGAGTTCGATTCCCTGTGAATGCATGTAGAATATTCGAGGTGGTTTGGGTTCCATGTAAACTGAAAGGCTTATCATCGCAGATTAAAGGGCCTTATAAAGTAGAAGCAGAATCATCCTTTTTAAGGTGAGATCAGACCTCCTAAGCGACAATGTTAATTTATGATCTTCTGTGGCCCATTATCCCTGAAACTCTTGAACTTATCATGCCAAATTTTGAACCAATTATACACCTTTTAATTCACTGGCCTCAATGAAGAAGATACACATTTTGGAAATTGTAATTCATTTTATTTTACAAATGTCCTTCTTTGGGAAGAGGTAATGGTATTTTAATGGTGCATTAATAATACCAATACCACTTTGTAGATCCAAAAAATCACCTCTACTACGTTTCCACCCGCATTAGTTCTTGAGAAAATAGGACTTAAAGTCAGAAAATTTCAAGTGCAAAGTAAAACACTAATTATAAGGAAACATCTTTCCACAGTAAACTACCAAATAACAATGTTTAACGGTCTGAAAACAAATGACAACCACAATGCAGTCAATGTGTGAGATATAATTTCAAAGAGAAGCTAGAAAGCAAATTCACACCCTACTAGATCGGCGGCTTCGGTGGCGTAGTTGGTAGCATGCTGAGCTTCTATGCCCAAGATAGCGGGTTCAAACCCGGCCTAAGCCGTAGGATTTTTTAAGAGCGTTAAAAATCCCTCAGTATGCCTTCCTTCGGAGGGGAAGTAAAGCCGGCGGTCCCATGTCATAGATTTATGGCATGTTAAAGAACTTTCCACTATTTACAACTGTGTGAAACTAAATTGTATAGGTTAAGAATGTAAACAACACTCTTAGGTTGCTACGTTCGTTGCCAAGACCCGACTGCGGTGGCGTCTAGTAGCTAAGTTCTGAACTAGGCCTAGTAGTCGTTGATGGTGGCGTTTGGCGGCAAAAGTAGGAACTATTTGAAAAATTCAAAGTTGCAGTCCTTACTTGAATTAAAAAAACAATACACACACTAATACAGTCATCACAATTAACACCGGTTATCAGACAGATTTTGCACACACCCAAAGTACACGGGGCTACATGACCGCGTTGTCGCAGCCCCTAAACTAAGGAACCAACCAACCAACCCTTCTAGATCGTATAGTTTCTGAGATGTGAATCAAGAAAGAAGTAAAAAGCTACAGAATGAATTTGACCCACAAAAATGTTCAGAAATGCCCAAATATTTCCAAACAACAAATAGAAAAGACATTTCTTAAAAAAGAAAAAATAATAGTCTAATAATAATAATATAAAAAAGATCCCACGTTAATGCATTTGAAATAAGTAATGACTTGACTTAAATAGGCACACTTCCATTGCTCCAACGAGCATTTCCGTGATTCGTCAGTGTTAAAAGTACCGGGAATTGAGTGAATTGTTCTAATATTGAGGATATTTTGAAGGCAGCTCCGAGATTTCTGAGTCTGCTATTTTTAGCGATAGACGTAAACAATGTTATACAAGTTGTTCTCAGAAAGCAGTGGTAGGCAAATTACCCCCAGGTCTGACCCAATTCAGAATGTCACCCTCATATCGATCCGCCCCGCTGGTTAAAAATGGAAACCCTGCTCACTATAGAGAGAAGGATCACGACATCTCAGATCCACCGGTAGGAGCGCGCAACGTGGATGCCACGGGCAAAATGTTTGTGGCTTTCTTTGTAATACAGTAATAACTAGGGCCCGGATGTTGATGACAAGTCATCCTTTTACTGAGCTGTCTAAAACAATGCTGAAGTACATAGAAACTCCGGACAGGTCACCCCGTCTTCAAATATGTTATTTTTATTTTGCATCTTTTTGCATTTTTTTTGCTATTTTTCCATTTTAAGAGCATTTTTTAAAAGTTTGGTAGAATTTGTTGGTCATATTTTAGAGAAATCGGCCTTTTAAGGTCATTTCTTTCCAATTTAGTCATGTCACAGCTTTATAAGAGGGAGTTACGTCTCTCAGAGTTAAGAAGAAGCTAGTAGCTCATACAAGATATATATATTATTTTTTAGCGTATGGCTTTTAGTGCCGGGAGTGTCCGAGGACAAGTTCGGCTCGCCAGTTTTTTGTAGCTGCTTCGAGACGGACACCCAATGGGTGAGCTACAAGTACCGTTGGGGAGGGAAGGAGAGAAGTTGGAATGTAAGGACTCAGGAGTTGGAAGGTAGCGGCTGTGGCCTATAGTTAGGGACCAACCCCGGCATTTGCCTGGAAGGAAGATGGGAAACCACAGAAGACCATCTTCAAGGTTGCGGGCGGGGGGATTCGAACCTCCTCGCCTCCCGGATGTGAGCGACTGCCATCAGTCATGCCGTAACCACCACGGCTAACTCACCCGGTACAAGATAATTTAAAATAGTGAAATAAAATATTTCAGTATTGCTATTAGTAGAAAAATATATATCTTGGACGAGGATGAAGGGTACCGTTTTCGTCGCAAACCAGTTATTAGCGAAATGGAATGTTATCTGCTCTGTTGACGAAGGTCATCTGTGGCGGGTAGAAAGGGGAAGGGGTGTATATTCTTGTCTCAGTTCAGCATAGTTCACGGCGAGAGATATCGTTCATTGCCGCTTTCTCCATTTTATAGTGCATTTTTCGAATTTTTAGGTCATTTATTACAGTCATTTTTGAAAATTTTAAGTGCATTTTTTAATCTTTTTTACTGCATCAACATCCGGGCCCTAGCAATAACAATTTTTTTTGCGTATGGCTTTTAGTGCCGGGAGTGTCCGAGGACATGTTCGGTTCGCCCGTTTTGTAGCTGCTTCGAGACGGACACCCAATGGGTGAGCTACAAGTACCGTTGGGGAGGAAAGTTGGAAGGTAAGGACGAGGAGTTGGAAGGTAGCGGCTGTGGCCTACCGATAGGGACCAACCCCGGCATTTGCCTGGAAGGAAGATGGGAAACCACAGAAGACCATCTTCGAGGTTGCCGGTAGGGGGATTCGAACCTCCTCGCCTCCCGGATGTGAGCGACTGCCAGCAGTCATGCCGTAACGACCACGGCTAACTCACCCGGTAGCAATAACAATAATAATATGGGCCAGGCCTAGTTGAGATCGTTAGTGAAGAAACATCATTTTGCTGCAAACCCTCGAATCAGAGCCGCCAATGCATATACAACAGAAAGGAAGAAAAATCGTAATGAAGAGATTTTGGGAAGAGAAGAAAGCTCATTTAAATTCATCTGTGAATTAGCGCTCCTTAGTTGGGCCGTAAAAAGAAAAAAGAAAATATATAGTAATAGGCCTAATAATAATAATAATATAAGGTGCGTTCAAAAAGTAACGAGCCGGAGGGTGGTATGCACAACCCGGTGACGACAACAGGCTAATCATGGCATGTGTAACGAGGTGTGGTTCCGACCAGAGCGTGGAAGGTCACAGCCCGTCGCTAGAGGGCACGCGTGCACGTCACGTGACGATACAAAGCGAGCAGCAGCATGCATCAATCGTCCATCCAAGACCATGACAGTAGGCCATTCGACATGCTTCCTGGTGTGGTTGAAGACTGCGGGGCATCCATTGGGCACACACTTTCCGCAAGTGCAGCCGTTCCTTCATGATGGTGTGCACACTTCCGTCGCTCAATTCGACCACGGCGGCTTAGGCGTTCACTGTCACTCGGCGGTCCTGGGTAATGAGTGCATCAACCAGCTGGACGTTGTCATCGGTAATGCAGGGGGGTGTCTCAGACCGGGCATCATCGGCTAACGACACCCGTCCTTCCCTGAAGCGATTGTGCCACGCCTTGACCCTTGCAAGGGACATGCAGTGTTCGCCGTACACTTGTGACATTCGGCGATGAATGTCCGTTCCCCCTAATCCTTCCGCTGTCAGAAACCGAACAACACCTCTTTGCTCTTCGTTTGACGCCTCCATGTCACTGTTTGCAATGCCACTGGCAGTGTTGGACGATTGATGCATGCTGATGCTCGCTTTGTATCGCCACGCGACATGCACGCGTGCCCTCTAGCGATGGGCTGTGACCTTCCACGCTCTGGTCGGAACCACACCTCGTTACAAACGCCACGATTAGCCGATGTCGTCACCGGTTTGCGCAATACAGCCTCAGGCTCGTTACTTTTTGAACGCATCTTATAATAATAGTAATAATAATAATAATAATACAGATTGTTTCTAAGCAGTTCAGGCCCTCGAAAGACTTCACGAAATTGCAGGTAATATCATCATGTACAAACTCAATACATGGAAGGATCCGCTCGTTGTCTAGATGGGAAACCTCTAAAGACTAAATACCTCAAAATTCAACAAGTAAATACATTCAAGTACTTAGTAGACGTAATTCAGTCATCATGATTGAATCGTCAATTTCAAAATTACAGAAGGCCTATAGAATCCCCTGGAACACATGAGGCGTTCAGATGCAAAAGGAACATTATACACTTAAAAAAAACAGGAAGAGGAAAAAACTTACAGTCACTCATATAAACTTAGTTGTGCAATTCTTGATTTCTGTTCACTAACTCATTATCATTTGATGACAAAGTTTAAGCCGGCAATTTTCAGTTACAGAAATCATTAGAAGTTAACAAAAACTGTATTATAAAATGGATAATGTCCCTTTTTATTGGGAATGATGCAAAAAAGGTCATTCTCCACTTTTTTTTCAATTACAGGAACAGAAAATAACGTAAACTTACTCATATAGTTATGCAATTATTGATTTCTGTTCACTAACTCATTAAAATTTGATGACAACGTTTAAGTCTGCAATTTCCAGTTACAGAAATCATAAGAAGTTAACAAAAAAGTATTATAAAATGGATAATGTACCTTTTGATTGGAAATGATGGATTGGACAATATGCATTTCAATAATAAGTTTTATTATAACAATTACAAAATTTGCATTTGTAAACTGAATCTAACAGAAACTTTCAAATATTTAGAAGAGGAGCATCATGTGACTCCGTATTAATGTCTCTTATTGGTGGATAATGTCCCTTATGCAGAAAGACGCAATATTCAATGTGTAACTTAACCAGGATAATGTCCGTTTTGACGTAAAATGCTACTACTAAAAGATGAATATTTAATTCCACAAGATAGCAGTATCAATAACTCTAATTTCACAAAAAATGGATAATGTCCCTTTTGCATCTGAACGCCTCAGATATAACAAAAGAAAATATCGAAGAACGCAAAAACTACTGTACCACAGTAATCAAACCTGAAGCACTATGCAGATCTCTTATTAAAGACGTAGAGAAACAAGAAAGGAATATATTGAGGAGAATCCTTGGTCCAGTCTGCTCAGAAGGAATCTGGATGAAACGGAAGTCTCAGGAGCTTCATCAGTATTCTGAAAAGATCACTGACACCTTCAGGAAAAGGCGATTGAAGTTCTACAGACACATTCTCAGAATGAACAGTGGCAGACTCACTCTCGTTTCACTGGCTTAGTGAAATACAAAACGATCTTCAAGAAATTGGCATCACAGGGGAGATTATACAACCAACAACCATAAGTTTGCTGAGAAAATGAATACTAAGACCAATTAATCGTGGACAGAAGATTTCCAGTGCCCAGATGAAGAGATTTTGGGAGACGAAACAAAATCAACATTGTCAGGTAAATAAGTTCTATTGGGCTCCACAGATGGGCATAACTAGGGACCGGATTGTTTGAAAATGCATATTTTGAGGGTTTATTGGATGTGTTGCATATTCTGAACATAACAGCATATTTTAGCATAATACATTTGAAATTAACTATAATTTAAAACATCTTGAACAAAATGGGTGTCGCCTGCGTGTTGGACATCCCTTGAGTAGTAGGGCTAGGTGGATGCTGGATCAATTTCAAGGCCATCCACGGTTTCTCGCGGTCACGTGCGCCTCAGGCGTCCCTGGGAAGGGTGGGGGTGGGGAGGGGTGGAAGGGGGGGTTATGGCCTGAGGTGTAGAAGGCCGAGATGTCCCGGCCTGTTCCGGCCGGCATAATGCTGTGGTGGCTGACCTGCTTTATAGTGTGAAGGCCATGGGAGGAGAAGAGTGGTGGAACCGGTTGGAGGTCGGGCGGCCGCGAGCGAAGCCGAGAGTAGCCGAGCTGCGCGAGGGCACTTGGTTGGGAGAGGGGACTGCGGAGCTGAGGCGAACCGAATAAGCCTACATAGCATGGCAAGCACATACCAAATTTCCACTAGAGATAGTTCCAAAATTTGTCACTACAATGCGCAGGTTTAAAATGTAGTCATGAGAGCTTGCATTATATGTTTGGAGGTGTAACTCAGCGGATGAATGTCTTCTTAACATGCTGAATGTCATGGGTTCAAATCCCAGCACTTTCAGTGTCATGTTACTTTTATGTATCTTAATGTTGAGGTTGAGGCTTGTTTTGGGAGCTGTTCTTGTCGAGCCGAGGCAAGCTGGATGAAAAAGAGAGGAGTGATCTATGTATTGTAAAAATGGAAAGGTATATGGACTGTTGCCAACCCACGATGAGCTGTCGGGCGAGGGATTCGAATCCTCGCTTCCTGTTTAGGAAATTCGAACTTAAGTCGAACGCCTTAGACCGCTCAGCCAACCTGACAAGGAAAGGTTAAGAGGATGAAATAAAAACAAGAATCATTATACAAGATCAGATTTATTAATCCATTAAAAGAGGAATTTAAACATAATCATTTGACATAAAGTTTATTACCATGTCTTTTAATCACTTTTTCAACAAGATAATGCTTGGGATACTGCGTTTTTGAAGTTCTTCGATGTAGAATCCACCTTCGATGGGCTGGTTGTTATGGTCCTGGAGTAGATAAGTGACTGGATGGGTACGTTTTACTTGGCGAATGCTGAATATTTCTGTGCTCCAGTTGGGCGTGTATTCTTTTGAGAAGAGCGATTTATGTTTACTAATGCGTACATAGTTACCCAAGCGAAAATGATGGCGTTGCGGGTCAGCTGTTTTGATGCCATGATGAATGCGCTTCAACCGTGGAGTGTTTTATTACCAAACGTGGCTTTAACCCAATAGTTCTATGTTTGGTATCGTTGTAATGCGACACTGGAGTCTGCAGAAGATTAAGCCAGCGATACGACCCTCTGGCTGTAAATTCTCGCCACATGTGTGTTTTTAACGTTCGGTTGAAACGTTCAACCACACTCGCTTTCAAATTGCTATAAGTGGCATAATGATGAACGCCGAGTTCTTGCAGATAGGTGGAAAACTCGTTGTTGAAAAACTCCTTACCTTGATCTGTCTGAAGGAGGCGAGGTTGCCGTTTAGCTTTTTGAATAATGCGTTTAAAGGCTGCAGTAACCAGAGTACCTGTTTTATTTCGCACAGGTTTGGAATACACAACGATGACAGTCAGTACATACTTGATACCATTGTTTATAGTAGCATAGGGAATCATTTCCACGAGATCAGCTTGCCAAAGCTCATCAATTCCTCGCGAGACAACAAGCCGACGTGGATAGATACGGCAAGCTGGTTTATGCAACTCGTGAGCAATTGCCGTTTTAATAGGCGAAGGGGTATTGTCACGTGGACCCATCACACAATAATACATTTTTCTCCTATAAAATCTATATTCATAGTTTTAGGGGTGAAATGATCTATCGAAGCGAAAGGGTGTATCAAGAGAATTGTTTTGAACGATGGTTCAAAATTTTGGGATTCATGGTTTTGGAGATACTGAATCTTTTCCTTTAAGGGTTGTTTCACCAGGAAGACTGTTTTATCAAGTAATACAGGCTAACATTAATGGGGCTTATGACCGCAATGTTTCAAACCTCACTAATGATTATACAAGACATCTCCAGTATACGGGTTTGATGATCAAGATGTCCCCATGGCACAACCGTCACAATAACACAGGTTATTCATTACATTATACACACTCAGGTATACAGCCACCATCATGACACAGGTTAGATATCACATGATAATCACTCTGCTATACGGGTTTGACAATCGCAGTAACACAGGTTATTACAAGTATACAGCTTTGACAATCACAATAACACAGATGATTAAACTCGTAATTATACATGGTGCTGATAACCGCGATGTTTCAAACCTCTCCAATAATCGTACAATCATCACAATAACACGGGTTAATAAACACTAAAGTATACAAGTTTGATAGTCAAGATGTTCCCTTGTTACAGCCATAACAAAAACACAGGTTATTAAACACATTATAACCCGGGTTTGATGATCAAAGTATCCCCTTGCCACAAGTTATCTTACATGGCTTGACAAACGTGATCCATACAGCCATTGCAGTAACACATGCAATATCATATTTTTATCTAGGGTAAACTACAAGCGACCTAGAATCTGCAGTTGCAATAATTCAATCTCAGAACTGGGCTAGCTCAGCATTCACGACCAGAATATCTGCGTTAATGAAGGCTGTTCCGAGATATTAATGCTATCATCCTTAAAGGTCGAACTACTAACGACCTGGAACGAGATAAGGTAGACATTGACTATCAGCATATCCGCGGTAATAAAGGCCATTTCTAGCCACAGACTCCTGATTATTATTATTATTATTATTATTATTATTATTATTATTTATTCAGCGGGGGCTCACACCTCTTGGAAAATAAGTGCAAATCAGTAGCTGCTCGCACAGGGACTCTCAACCAGTGCGAATGCGTAACTGCTCGCATACTATTACAGTATATCAGGGGCGCACAACCAGTGCCAACAAGTAGCAGCTCGCACAGGGGCGCACAACCAGTACCAATAAGTAGCAGCTCGCACAGGGGCTCACAACCAGTGCCAATAAGTAGCTGCTCACACAAGGGCTCACAACCAGTGCCAACAAGTAGCTGCTCACACAAGGGCTCACAACCAGTGCCAATAAGTAGCTGCTCACACAAGGGCTCACAACCACTGCCAATAAGTAGCAACTCGCACAGGGACTCACAACCCGTGCCAATAAGTAGCAACTCACACAAGGACTCACAACCAGTGCCAATAAGTAGCAGCTCACACAGGGGTTCACAACCAGTGCCAATAAGTAGCAGCTCACACAGGGGCTCACAACCAGTGCCAACAAGTAGCAGCTCGCACAGGGGTGCACAACCAGTGCTAATAAGTAGCAGCTCACACAGTGGCTCACAACCAGTGCCAATAAGTAGCAGCTCACACAGGGACTCACAATCAGTGCCAATAAGTAGCAGCTCGTACAGGGACTCACAACCAGTGCCAATAAGTAGCTGCTCGCACAGGGGCTCACAACCAGTGCCAACAAGTAGCAGCTCGCACAGGGGTGCACAACCAGTGCCAATAAGTAGCAGCTCACACAGGGGCTCACAATCAGTGCCAATAAGTAGCAGCTCGCACAGGGGCTCACAATCAGTGCCAATAAGTAGCAGCTCGCACAGGGGCTCACAACCAGTGCCAATAAGTAGCAGCTCGCACAGGGGCTCACAATCAGTGCCAATAAGTAGCAGCTCGTACAGGGGTGCACAACCAGTGCCAATAAGTAGCTGCTCGCACAGGGGCTCACAACCAGTGCCAATAAGTAGCAGCTCACACAGGGGCTCACAACCAGTGCCAATAAGTAGCTGCTCACACAGGGGCTCACAACCAGTGCCAATAAGTAGCAGCACACACAGGGGCTCACAACCAGTGCCAATAAGTAGCAGCTCGCACAGGGGCTCACAATCAGTGCCAATAAGTAGCAGCTCGTACAGGGGTGCACAATCAGTGCCAATAAGTAGCTGCTCGCACAGGGGCTCACAACCAGTGCCAATAAGTAGCAGCTCGCACAGGGGCTCACAATCAGTGCCAATAAGTAGCAGCTCGTACAGGGGTGCACAACCAGTGCTAATAAGTAGCAGCTCACACAGGGGCTCACAACCAGTGCCAATAAGTAGCTGCTCACACAGGGGCTCACAACCAGTGCCAATAAGTAGCAGCTCGCACAGGGACTCACAACCCGTGCCAATAAGTAGCAGCTTACACAGGGGCTCACAACCAGTGCCAATAAGTAGCAGCTCACACAAGGGCTCACAACCAGTGCCAATAAGTAGCAGCTCGCACAGGGGCTCACAATCAGTGCCAATAAGTAGCAGCTCGCACAGGGGCTCACAACCAGTGCCAATAAGTAGCAGCTCGCACAGGGGCTCACAACCAGTGCTAATAAGTAGCAGCTCACACAGGGGCTCACAATCAGTGCCAATAAGTAGCAGCTCGCACAGGGGTGCACAACCAGTGCCAACAAGTAGCAGCTCGCACAGGGGCTCACAACCAGTGCCAACAAGTAGCAGCTCGCACAGGGGCTCACAACCAGTGCCATCAAGTAGCAGCTCACACAGGGGCTCACAACCCGTGCCAATAAGTAGCAGCTCACACAGGGGCTCACAACCAGTGCCAATAAGTAGCAGCTCGCACAGGGGCTCACAACCAGTGCCAACAAGTAGCAGCTCGCACAGGGGCTCACAACCAGTGCCAACAAGTAGCAGCTCGCACAGGGGCTCACAATCAGTGCTAGTAAGTAGCTGCTCGCATACTATTATGCCGGCCGGAACAGGCCGGGACACCTCGGCCTTCTACACCTCAGGCCATAACAACCCCCTCCCCAAAGCCCCCAGGGACGCCTGGGGGCGCACGTGACCGCGAGAACCCATGGATGGCCTTGAAATTGATCTAGCATCCACCTAGCCCTCTACTCCCTTGTAAGCAACTTTCTGGGCAACAGATTTAAACTAATATTTCACGCAAGCATGCTGCCTGGGTATTTGAAGAAGGGAATGGACTAGGACATTCCTTTCACCATCTCGACCGCCAGTTAGTTAGTTTTGTGAGGAGGTTCTTCAGTTAACGTGTTACTTTATTCTTAGTCTGCATATACTTAACTCAAAATGCCTAAAGAGAAGAGCAGCAGAAAGTATTTATTAAAACAGTGGGTGTCAGGTAATAGTGATTATTCAACTGATGGCTTGGGACCGGACATTTAGCACTGAAAACGATTAAAATAGACGTAATTTGTCTCCTGAAAACATTGAAAAACTTGTAATTATCTATTGTGATGATAACTGATCTCTATACAAGGATGGCTGGTAGCTAAGGCAGCAGTAAGCCGAATAGACGATGACAGGTATAGCAAGATGGCAGCGAGCGCAAGGTGCAATATTGCGAATCCGGCTCTGTGATTGGTTACTGCCTTACTGGTAGTTTGATGTTATACATGTATTTATACTGGCAGTAAATATTTTGTATTTCTTGTAGATGTAACATGGGCTGAATTTGGTTATTTAAAGCATAAAATCTTAGTTTTAAGTACCGGTTTGGTGACCCATCAGCCCAGGCAAGCCGGCAATACCTTTACTTCTCATGCAGATAGGTCACTTAGCCGTAATTTTGAAGTTATTGTGAAGTTAAGTATTTATATGCGGTGGTGCTGAATCAGACGTTGTTTGCTAGGCTATTGCGTGTTTAAATTTGATCCTATTTCAGGATTTTTCGGTTCTGGGTGCAAATAGTTCGCTTAGTAGTTGTAAAACGGTGGGGAGAGTATATATTGAGTAGGTTTTTAGTTGTGTTAAGTTTTATGTGAAGCTGAGGAGTGAAATTGGTTTGGCTTAAAGTGCATTTTTGGCTTTGATCTACTTCCCGTTATTATTAAGTTTATTGTGCTGCTAGCGTGATTAAAAGCTGTAGTATTTGATGTAGAGTGCTGGGATTACTTGGGGGAAGTGTTGGTTATTTCATTGAAACAGGAATTCATTACCAATCACCGATTACGATATGTCGAATCTAGGCCTGTATAGTGAACTACGTTTATTAGGTACATCATTTGAAGAATGCATAATTTCGTGGCATATAATATACATTTATACCGTATATACAATTTACAAGAATGTTTCCAGAAATTGTTTTACACTCGTTACTCTGTTACTGATCGCTAATTGCGTGTACTCAGCACCTAAGTTGATTTTTGTCAGCCGTTATTATACATTCATTTTTTTGCTATTCAGGAGATTTAGGCCTACTGACCTCGGAATGACGTGTCAGTGATCCCAATGCCCTTATGCTATGAGTGAACATATCTCTATATTTTTATTTGCCCCAAAGCACCATTAATTAAGATTTAAAATTGACTAGATTATCATTGCTTCCCCATAAGGAGAGCTCGAGAATGGGTACGCCAACATGGCGGACCGCGCGCTCAAGCTGGCGTACTTTCTCGTGCAGCGGAGAGCTGCCATCAGCGATCCATGTATAGAGATCAGCAGTGGCTATGCTCGCTAAAAGCGAAGCGTTCGGTCATGGGGCCAAGCTCTCTGCTGACTCGGTAGACGCGTGGGTTCGAGCCCCACCGTCGGCCGCCCTTGAAATGGTTTTCCGTGGTTTCCCATTTTCAACACCAGGCAAATGCTGGGACGGTACCTTCTGACAGGCCAAGGCCGATTCCTTCCACATCCTTGCCCAGTTTCATTCATCTTCATCCATTCCATCTCTCATCCCGACGCGCAGGTCGCCCACGGGCGTCGACTAGAAAGACCTGCACTCGGCCTCACAGGAGGTCACAAAAAAAAGTGGTGTTGATTCTTTCTGCAGTGAATGATACATGTATAAAGTGAATGTATAAGATTGGCTTATTGTTAAGTGCATATTTTCTAAATTTTAGTGCATAATTGCATGCATATTTTAATCGTTTTTAGTGCAAATATAAGGTGCGTTCAAAAAGTAACGAGCCGGAGGCTGGAATGCGCAAACCGGTGACTACATCGGCCAATCGTGGCGTGTGTAACGAGGTGTGGTTCCGACCAGAGCGTGGAAGGTCATAACCCGTCGCTAGAGGGCACGCGTGCACGTCACGTGACGATACAAGGCGAGCAGCAGCATGCATCAATCGTCCAATGCTGTCAGTCGCATTGCAAACAATGACATGGAGGCGTCAACCGAAGAGCAAAGAGGTGTTGTTCGGTTTCTGACAGCGGAAGGAGTAGGGGGAACGGACAATCATCGCCGAATGTCACAAGTGTACGACGAACACTGCATGTCCCTTGCAAGGGTCACGGCGTGGCACAAGCGCTTCAGGGAAGGACGGGTGTCGTTAGCCGATGATGCCCGGTCTGGGGCACCCCCCTGCATTACCGATGACAACGTCCAGCTGGTTGATGCACTCATTACCCAAGCGATCAAAACAAAACGACCAGGCAATCTCACCCGTGGGGTCATTATGCTCCACGACAATGCACGACCTCATACAGCCAACACAGTCGCGGCACTCCTGCAAAAATTCAAATGGGAGGTTCTCGGCCACCCTCCATACAGTCCAGGCCCCTCTCCCTGTGATTACGCCATGTTTAGTCCCCTGAAAAGGGCTCTGCGGGGCCACCGGTTCACCTCGGACGCCGACGTCCAGCTGTACGTGCGGAACTGGTTCACATCGCAGCCCAGGGAATTTTATGAGACAGCCATTCACCGCCTCGTGTCACAATGGGACAAGTGCCTCAACAGCCAGGGCTGTAATTATGCCTCCGGCTCGTTACTTTTTGAACGCACTTTATATGTACGGTCCCTAGGCATAACGATGCAAAATAGCCACGAAGAACTATAGAAAACACATTCTGAAAGAGAACGATGCACTTTGGCGCTGGAAACCATTGACCTTGACCACATTTTTGGTGGTAGCTCTTCTCTAGTTGGTGTGGAGTATGCGGCCTAGATCGTACATCAACAGGAGGACTTCTGGAAAATGGGGAATTACACCCATCAGCCGTCCAACGCGCTTGAAAATGAGGTGTACAAACTGTACTGGGACAGACCTATCTTTCCTGACCAGAAAATCTTGGCAAATTGCCCAAATATCGTGCACCTTAACCAAATAAATCGAAGTGTTTGCCAGATAGACATCGCGGTACTACTAAGTTAAACCCTCAAGACCAATCAAACAAAAACAAATTTTAAAAAATAACAAATATAAGGTGCGTTCAAAAAGTAATGAGCCGAAGGCTGTAATGCGCAAACCGGTGACGACATCGGCTAATCGTGGAGTGTGTAACGAGGTGTGGTTCCGACCAGAGCGTGGAAGGTCACAGCCCGTCGCTAGAGGGCACGCGTGCACGTCACGTGACGATACAAAGCGAGCAACAGCATGCATCAATCGTCCAACCAAGACCATGACAATAGGCCATTCGACATGCTTCCTGGTGTGGTTGAAGACTGTGGGACACCCATTGGGGACACACTTTCCGCAAGTGCAGTCGTTCCTTCATGATGGTGAGCACACTTCCGACGCTCAATCCAACCACGGCGGCTATGGCGTTCACTGTCACTCGGCAGTCCTGGGTAATGAGTGCATCAACCAGCTGGACGTTGTCATCGGTAATGCAGAGGGGTGCCCCAGACCGGGAATCATCGGCTAACGACACCCGTCCTTCCCTGAAGCGCTTGTGCCACGCCTTGACCCTTACAAGGGACATGCAGTGTTCGCCGTACACTGGTGACATTCGGCGATGAATGTCCGTTGCACCTACTCCTTTCGCTGTCAGAAACCGAACAACACCTCTTTGCTCTTCGTTTGACGCCTCCATGTCACTGTTTGCAATGCCACTGGCAGCGTTGGACGATTGATGCATGCTGCTGCTCGCTTAGTATCGTCACGTGACGTGCACGCGTGCCCTCTAGCGACGGGCTGTGACCTTCCACGCTCTGGTCGGAACCACACCTCGTTCCACGCGCCACGATTAGCCGATGTCGTCACCAGTTTGCGCATTACAGCCTCCGGCTCGTTACTTTTTGAACGCACCTTATAAGTAGGCTACCGTTGGCAAAGAAATCAGGAAAATATGGCGAGTAAACTCTGTGAAAATTTGGTGATGTCAGCAAAGGATCTGTTAATGGTAATGACGATTGAGAAAATGTAGAAGACAGTGTTGTAAATTCATGTCACATTGTCCGATTATATCCCAATAAGGTACACTAGGTACTTGATTCCACCATATCCATGAGAATTTTTATTTTATTTTTATTTATTTATTTAGTCAATTTACCCTCTAGGTTGGTGGTTCCCACGGACTCAGCGAGGGAACTCACCACTACCGCCTCTATGGGCAGTGTCCTGGAGCTTGGAACATCTGGTCGGGATGGATACAACTGGGGAGGTGTGATCAGCACTTCTCCCAGGTGGCCTCACCTGCAAAGCGAACAGGGGCCTCATGAGGGATGGGAAGGGATGGAAGACTGGGATGGATAGGCTAGGAAGAGGGAAGGAGGCGGCCGTGGCCTTACAGTAGGTACCATCCCGGCATTTTCCCGAAGACGAAGTGGGAAACCACGGAAAACCACTTCGAGGATGGCTGAGGTGGGAATCGAACCCCCTCTACTCATTTGGACCACCCGAGGCTGAGTAGACCCCGTTCCAATCCTCATACCACTTTTCAAATTTCGTGGCAGGGTCGGGAATCGAACCCAGGACCTCCGGGGCGGCAGCTAACCGTGCTGACCGCTACGCTACGGAGGCGACCATGAGAAATAAAGATGATAATAATAATAATGAAACGACGCGTTTCAGGACAACTGCTAGTCTAACCATTAGGAGGCATAGGACGTGTTGCCAAGTCGATCCAAGTCCCTCAATTTTGATCGTCATTATTAGAGAACCACTACCGTCTAAGCCTGAGCTCTTGAATTAGACAAAGCCTGGCACTCGAGCAAGAGACCTGTCGTGGACACGAGGCTCTTCACATCAAGGCCCCACTTCATCATTTCCGTCAAAGCACATCTCTACTTCATTCTCGCAATCTATATAGAGTTTGTGATTAAATAGCATGTAAAAAATAAAAAAAAATTACGAGCCTTACTGTAGTCGCATATGATGTGTAACATCTGACATAGAGAAACCTCACGTGAAATTGTTGATACACCGGTATTTTAAAATATTATTGGCACAAATATTAATCTATTGTAAAAGGGAGTGTTTTACAGATATTGTAGTTTATAATACGGAACTCAATTTATTAGATGATTTGTAGCTTCCACCAGCACCAGCCTAAATAAAGAATACGATATGGATCAACTAGATTAATAGAAGCGACACCGCTCACAACCTTAAATTCCTTACAAACAGGTCCTCTTGATTCACAAACCAACACGTAATTTCATATGGATTCTGTTAAAATGAGTCATATTGATATGACAAATATCGTTTAAAATGATAATCTGGTAGCAAAAATAACTACCCCGCCCAGGATTCGAACCCAAGATCTCTAGATTCACAGTCATACGCAATAACCCCACGGCTATTTCGACTAAGCAAATATTGTGCACAAGATGGTGACTTATTTCCACGTTCCAATAATACTGCATTACGGAATTAAGTTTCATTTATATTTTGCTTGTTTCGATAATGTTCCTGAGTGACATTGAGTTTAAAATGCCTTATGCCAATGCAATGCCGACTACTTACAATGTTTGATATTGAGGCATTTTACCATTTAAATACTGATACGAAGACTTCGAACATGTACCATGTCATTTGTTTAAATCACTTGACACCAGAGTTCGCATGAGCGTTTTCCGTTCAGTATGTCAAACATTCCACATGGCCGAGAGTGCGCCATGGTATCAATTTTCGACACCGCGCGCTGATTGTTTCTCTCACCAGTGCCAGCTGGATCGATCGATCGAGTTGGCAGTGCGTCTTATACTTCCGTTCGATCCACCACTGCCAGCTAGGGCACACTTCCATTCGATCGATCGGGCAGTGCATACTTCCGTTGTCCACCACAGCCAGCTAGTACACTTCCGTTTGATCGATCGAGCGGGCAGTGCATACTTCCGTTGTTCACCACTGCCAGCTAGTACACTTCCATTTGATCGATCGAGCGGGCAGTGCATACTTCCGTTTGATCCACCACGGCCAGCTCGATCGTTCCGATCCATTTCCGTCCCCAATTTTCAAAATCACTCCCACAAAACTATCCAGCAACCGAGCGGAAAGTTGTTACACATCAAAAATATCACATTTTGAATTCCGAATGTAGCTTTTTGTAGCTTCTATGAATTTCAGATTAAGCACTTAGTAGTAATTTGGTTAAAATAATGTTTTCAACCTATATTACAGTGTAAAAATTAAGACTCAAAAAACTCATTTTCAATTCCGAATTGAGCATGTTGTACCATCAATGATTTGTAATAATTTGGATAAACTAAGATTTTTGGCCGATATCGCATTGTAGCAATTAAGACTAAAACAAATACGCATTTTGAATTCCGAATTTAGCGTTTTGTAGCATCTATATTATAGTAGTAATTTGGTCAAAATAATGTTTTAGGCCGTACATTGGATTAGCAATTAGGACTAAGATAATATTGCTCGTTTTATTAACAAAATACTATGGAAAACGTAAGATAGAAGAAGCTAACCAAATATAAATGGAATCTGTGGTTACAAACAACCGGTTTAGTAAACAACCTAAACCGTTGACCGTAAAAATTCGTTGCTTTAAAAAATTGCTAACACATTTCACCCAAAATAAATTATTTTGTCGACCGTTAGAATACCAAATTCGAAATGTTATTAGGCTTGTTAGTGACGACACGTCTATCCCAGTACCGTTTGTGGTGATCATTTTCAATTTTACATTTTGCGATTTCTCGAGGGGTGATCAGAAACTAAGGTTACAAAGCTTGCAATGAAACAGTACGTTTTACTTCATACAACCAACTTATGCATTAGGTTATAGTCTCCAAACCGGTTTAGGCACTTCTCGCTTCGTGGGATGAGCTTGAATGTTCCCTCATGGTAATGCGTGTTCAGCCACATTGTCGAGAAATGTTTCATCTCCTCGCTTGAAGCGAAGCGTCAACCTCCTAGGCGCTCCTTCAGGCGAGGAAACAGGCGAAAGTCGCTTTGAGCGAAGTGCGGGCTGTATGGATATCCCAGCGAAACCGCTTCAACAGCGAGACCAGTTTTCCAAACGAGTCGCCACTAGCTGTTTACCTACAACTAGCGCTATAAGTGGCGGGCGGCTGAAACTCTGCACAGTTACCAACCGTATGTATTCGAATTACCCCAAACTACTGTATGTCTACCCCTAATTAGATTATTTAAATGACTAATGGTGGTTCCGTATTGATATGTTAGAATAGTTATTAACAAGAAATGAACATCTGCCTGAATCAAAACTATACAGATAAAATTAATTATTTAACGTGTTTACAGTACATGTTTCGGGGATTAATTATATTTTATCCCCTTCATCAGCTGTTGAAAACACAAAAAACAAAGCGTAGCACAGTAATAAGATACGTATTTAAAACCTAATATGGTGCACTCATAAAATTTAGGGTATAAGAATAGAATAAAATGAAGAGAAACAGATGGTGACGGTGATCAGCTGCTCATGACAAATAGTAGTTCCTTGAAATGGTAGATATGTAACACCAATACTTCACCAATCCGTGTAGCTCTATAACCAATGAAGAGCCTGTATGCTTAAACCATATTAGGTTTTAAATACGTATCTTATTACTGTGCTACGCTTTGTTTTTTGTTTTTTCAACAGCTGATGATGGGGATAAAATATAATTAATCCCCGAAACATGTACTGTAAACACGTTAAATAATTAATTTTATCTGTATAGTATTGATTCAGGCAGATGTTTATTTCTTGTTAATAACTATATTCCTAATTATTTCCGATTGACAATGGGGCCGGGGATGAGATGCGATGGAAGTCTTTGTGGCGGATGGATTTTACGGTCGGATGCCCTTCCTGACGCAAACCTCATGAGAGGAGTTAATGAGAGATGAAATGAATGATGGTGAATGAAACTGGGCAAGGATGTGGAAGGAATCGGCCGTGGCCTGTCGGAAAGTACAGTCCCAGCATTTGCCTGGAGTTGAAAATGTGAAACTACGGAAAACCGTTTCAAGGACGGCCGACGGTGGGACTCGAGCCCACGCGTCTACCGAGTCAGCAGTGAGCTTGGCCACATGACCTAACGCTGCGCTTTAGCGAGCGTAGCCGCCACTGTCGGGTAATTACCCCACAATGCTAATTTCTCTATAACATATGAAACTCCAGGAATATCGGCTTTGTAACCTTAGTTACCCTAGTACAGTGAGTCCAGGAATGTTCACCGCAGCGCCTACATGCGTCTGCGAGAGCTAGCTACAGCAGTTACGTTGGCAGCTCGGCAGCCGGTTGCATAATAACAAACAAACAGTAAACTTTGTACTCACGACAGCCATTCATAACAGATGCTGGAACCATTCACAGTACATCACTCTTTTTCTGTAACCAGTTTGTTTTAATTCATGAACCACGGTAACTTTATAAGGGAACAACTAAAGCTTGTCTCTTACAGCTTTATGTGCTGTCGACTTAGAGATTCCTGTTTGTTGAGCTAATTTTCGGGTTGATTTACTTGGACTACGCAGCATTATATCGGAGATTTCATCAAGTTTTTCGTCTGTTAAAAGCATAGGTCTGCCTGTTCCCGGTACATCGTGAACCGAGAGGACACTTTGAATTAGGAAACTGCGCATGAAATCTTAATTTTACATTTTCTGTAAACCGATCGCCTTCGCGAAAAACGTATTCCACCAAAACAAAACAAAAAACAAAACAAAAACTCTCTCATCAGTAGTAAACATTACTGCCTGTATACTGTAGCACTCTTCCAATAATCTAGACTATCTGAATGCTCGCTTATCGCAATACACACTGACGATTCGACAGTCTAAGCCCACACGCGCGGCAGTCCCCCTTTCAAGGACAAAGTGATGCCAACTAAACTGATGACGCAACCACTCGCAGCTACACGTAGCCACTGCGGAGCACATTCCCGGACGCCCTGTAGTAAGTTGAAGTAAGCTTTTCAACCGGTGAACACAAGTTGTGCCCAGTTATATTAGGCGGGAAAACTAGTATCACATGAGAAGTAATTACTTAATTAGTACTTAATTGAAGTAAATGTTTCGATCGTCACGCGATCATCATCAGATCCTACTCATTTAGGATTAGATAAGGTACAATATTTGTGTATTACACTTATGTATTTAGGGGCAGATGACCTCGTAGTTCCGCCCCTTAAAACAACAATAACTAACTAACACTTGTGTACAAATAAATAAGTAATGACGCTATAAACACATACAGGGTGGTTCACCAAGCACGCGAGACGTAGCACGGCTGTTGATCATGTGGATATATTGCATCCAGGAATCAGGAAAGCGACAATGTTGCAATACAGCGTAGAGGTAAACTACTGGTGGCTGATACGATCAAAAGCTTTATCTAGATCTAACGAGGGAACCCTACGGCAATCGGATTTGTATAATTTTTCCCGCTTCGGGTACGTAAAGTTCAGACCTCGAACAATAATTTCCCGAAGCCGTTCGATGTCATATTCATAAATTCTCGAGAAAATCGACTTTGAAGTTTTCCGAGCGCTTCATATCTACTAAAGATGTTACCGAGTTCGAGCAGGGCACGTGGCTCACCCGGTAAGGTTCTGGCCCAGTAATCGCCGGGATGCTAGTTCGAGTCTCACTTCGGGTTCTATTTTTTTCTTTCAATTCATATATTACTGATGTGATTGAAATATAAAAATCATCCAGTCTGTAGTAATTCACAGATATGTTGTAACGTGTTTTTCGAGGGTATTTTACGCCACTGACGTAAGTCAGTAGGAAGCCATTCAATGTTTATTTACGCGGCAAATTGTTCAGCCAAGATATGTTTCATGTAACTTATTATTATTATTAAGGTATTTTTGGAGCGTTTTTTATAAGGTTATAAGTATGCAGATATGTTTTCGATGTTATAGAAAACACTATCAAGCGAATTATTACGATCAACATTATCGCGGAAAATTATATGATTACGGAATTTTACGGATTTTTGTCAGTTAGAGTTTATTGTGAGAGAGATGAGTCATTGGGAATTCAGCTACAGGTATATTCTTGTCAAGAAGCGTGACGAAAGCCGTGGGACACTTCCAGCTGGCTGTATCAAGAAAAGGCGAAATGGCCTGGACCGGAAATCGACATCGTCGCGCTGAGCATATTGACCCTTATGTCGGGAGTATCGCGTGGTGTCTCAGCCAATCAGAGAAGACCGGGCGACTAGGAGACGGCTCCAGAGAGGGGATTCGACGAGTGCATATATTGTTTGCGCGCCGAGAAGGGAGGACTATTATTATTGTAAAACTTGACCGAAGTGGTTGCTCGTTTGGTTGGTTCCGGTGTGATCGGACCATAACTTTACATTTCTACAACAATCCCCACAACTGACAAAGAAGATGGCGAAGTCCAGAAGGCTGAGGGAAGCTCTCTTCAACATCAAGTACGAGGGAAATGCTACGGTAATTTCCAATAGTAAGCGCAAATGACTCAGAACTACATAATCTCTCGCTTCATTGTTTCATATTCAGAATTTCAGTAACTTCTTAGCTTGGGAATAATAGTAAAATCAGTAATTCATCCGACTCCGTTTTCACGTAATTCTCTAGTGGTAAATTCAAATCGTTACGCTCCAATTTAAATTTATTATTATTATTAGTATTAAAATTGCCACTACTTGTTTTTTTATATAATAAATTCATTTCTTATACTATGCAATCTTTGCTTTCAGTAGGTAGCATTAGATATAGACCAAATTCCTTCTCCTGATACAATTGTTAGTTGGGTTAATGATCAAATCATACCACGATCTGAGTGTGAAGATTCTTAAAGGTGTTCTGCCTGAGCTAGGTGTTGTTAAATATAAATTTAGATTTCAACATAGCGTTGAGGTCTTGGCGTCCATTAATACAACGTATCTTAGTCAGAGTAAACATTACATTTATCACCTCAAACGTGGGACTTGTTGTGGTTTTTCCACACTCTCCCCAGGAAAACAGTTACACTTGTCACCCAACAGTGGGGAAACCAGTGAAACAGTTACACATGTACGCTCAACGTGGAGCAAAAGAAAACGTTACAATGTTATTATAATTTCCAATGAAAAAACGCACTTCTCATTTCTTATTATATCCTATTTGAAATTGCGAATAAGCGACAAAAATAATATCCAGCAATAATATGCACACCTTGTAGATTAATAAAAATATAATTGGAAGAATAAATTAATGTAAAATTGAATATGATGAAATATTTGAATATGGCGGTTTCTTCGGATCTGTCATTATTGTTACGTGCGTGGGTAGAAAGCACAACACCAATTACTGCTTTAAAGAGAAGTTAGCTTTATTGCTTGCAGGAAGATACACTACTCATCAGCAAATACAAGCAATTGGAACCTTACTCCAGTTTCCTCAAGTCTCTTGCTTATGGAGAGCCCTTGCCCTCTTTCACTTGTCAACAGTTAATCTTCTCGCTAATGAGTCTGGTGGCCTTGACAGAACTACATGCAACTCTCCCCTATGTACACAAATTACAGTTACTTACGAAAACACAGGCAGTCCCCTGTATGCTTCTCACTTCCTCGCTGTCAAGAGAAACGGCTTCACTAGGGGTTTCGCAAGTCACCACACTTCTGTCGCTCACGATAAACGCTCGCACTAGCTCGTAAAACACAACAACCCACTGCTTGACAGGTCGCTCTTATATAGCAGGCCGATGACTCAATAAATGCTTCTAGACCCATCCAGGGTTCACGGCTTCTCGAGGTTTCTTCACTGGCTGAGTCACGAATATTCTGGACCATCCCTTTGTCCTAGTAGTCCTGTTGCATAAGGCGCACGTAATACACTGAGGCGGGGCACAGCCCAGCCATGGGGCAGTTGTGACTCATGCGGCGAGCGATGACACAAACTCACAGCCGTAACATTATTATTTCGAATAACAGTTCTGCGTGTATCGTTTGCCTTTGTCACGTGTTTCTACCTGCGAAGTAGGCCAGCTGCTCTAGCACAAAGGATTTGTGGGTATTCCAGGATGGGTGGAAGGGATACATACCACGTCATTCCCAAGGGATGCCTGTTCGAAGTAGCATTTGACCGTTGGTTTCCAGAGAAGCAGATAGTATTTCTTGGAATGGTGGGTGATTATTTCTAACATACGATCAAGAAGATCATAATGTCGGGCGTGGAGGACGGCAATCCACCTGATGATGATTTATATAATTATTTCTATCACATTAGGAGTATATGAATTGAAAGAAAAAAATTAGCACCCGAAGTGAGACTCGAACTAGCATCCCGGCAATTACTGGGCCCGAACGTTACCGGGTGAGCCACGCGTCCTGCTCGAACTCGGTAACATCTTTACTTGATATGAAGAGCTCGGAAAACTTCGAAGTCGATTTTCTCGAGAATTTATGAATATGGCATTGAACGGCTTTGGGAAATTGTTGTTCGAGGTCTGAACTTTACGTACCCGAAGCGGGGAAAATTACAAAAATCCGATTGCCGTAGGGTCCCCTTGTAAGTTCAACAGTCCGAAGCTCTCGGAGGGCGGCCAGGTTCGACAAGATGGACCATCCAGGGACACTGCAGCATTGTCCATCCCCGATAACGTGGACACGATTTTGTAGTCACTGCAAAGTAGCGTGATTGAGATAGGTGAGTTCGTCTGGGGTATAAAAAACAATGATGCCCTCCTGTTGGGACTGACTGACATAAAGCACGAGGGCCGAGGATAGTGCGTATCACGTCATAGAAGTCCGTACCGAGAATATCCCAGCCTTTATAGAATTCGTACGGTGTGCCTGGAGACCGATTTGGGGGAAGTTGTCTGATCACAGAATGTAACATCCGTAATGAGTCGTGTGCAAGAGTTGGGTCGTGCAGCTAGGATCTGTCTCCACTTAAGCGTACAAGTCGTGGTAGGAGAACACTTAACCGCGTACGGCGTCAGGAGTTGTGAGGGTGCGGTCATCCTGTGACTGATGTTTATCTATATAAATTTCGTTGTCGAGTACGATAAGAACAAACAATGTCATCAGGTCTTTTTTTTTAGTCTGCCTTCCGTAAATGAATTCAGCACCTATACAAAGTCCACTAGAAGGTACATCAAATCATAACAATTTTCTTTGTTAACCTCTGTATATGTGATCATAACATTTCAGATCCTTTTTCTGATGGAATCTGCGATTTTATTGGTTGGTTGGTTCCTCAGTTTAGGGGCTGCCCGTGTACTTTGGGTGTGTGTAGAATCTGTGTGTGTGTTATCTGTAATTCAGGTAAGGACTGCAGACGATCAATTTCAAGTAGTTCCTACTTTTGCTACCAAATGCTACCGTCAACGACACCTAGCTGTGAACTTGGCTACTAGATGCCACCGCAACCGGCACCTGGCAATGAACGTTTGAACTAATAGAGCGTTAATCAAATCTAACCTACAAATTTAGCTTCACACAATTGTAGTTAGTGGAAGGTTGTTTTACATGCCATAAATCTATGACATGCCCGCTGGCTTAACTTCTCCTCCGAAGGAAGGCATACTGAGGCTTGTAGATACAGACTACAGCCTCGCTCGCTCACGACACCAATCCTCTGAGGGCGCAATGTGAAGACCCTGTACTTGCAAGTACAGCACTCTTCCACAGGCGCTGCGCTGCATGTTAATGTAATAATATGCTCTTCAAGACAACGTGAGGTCATTTCCAAGTCGTGAATCATACTTATCAGACCTGGCGAGGCCCCTCTGGAACATGGCAACGATAAAACTTAAGTTTTAATTATGCAACTACCACACACCGTCATATATCTCTCAACTGGACGCGGGGAAGTTATAACATATAAGCGAATTTTATAAAGAAAACTTAAATCACTTTACGATAAATGAATCCAGCGACTTCTGCAGTATACTCAAGAATTTCACGTGAATTCGAGTAAATGGTGTTAAAAAAAACATTCTGGTTATCTGATGAGATCAAAAATACGATATTAATATTTTGAAGGGGGAATCAAAAATAAATTTTAAAAAACAATAAAATTAAATACCAAAAAATTCCAATATAAAACACAACAACGAATTTCTATCCTTTGAGCTTCTTGCAGTTTAGTGAGCATGTGTTCGTTTCAAACGTTTGTGAGAATGGCTTGTAAACGGTAGTGATGATAAATTCAAATCTCCAGCATATTATCAAATGTCTCCGACTGCCAACTTGTAATTCTGTGGCACATACAGACGATGTCATTGTGGTACTGACTTTTAAGTCACTCCGGTGTGCAAGTTGTCTGAAAACAATTTATTCATACCTACCTAGTTGTAAAGACATATTCCGTCGAACGTTAGAACATGTTAGAACTTGGAACAGAAATGTGGTATGAAGATCAGCATTTCAAACACGAAGGTTACGTCGCCAGGAAAGAAAGACAAGAAAATAGAATGCCACGTAGGAGGAACTAAAAATGGAACATGTGGACCATTTTAAGTACTTAGGCTGTGTACTGTATTCTCTCAGGAATGTTTGTTTCCTTGTTTTTACATTAATTATTTACTTATCATTACTAAGAAACAGTATATGCAAAGGGATTCTTGTGGCACGAATTTGAAATGGAACCAGACAAACCCCAAGAGATCGAAAGGGGAATTACATCGTTAAGGTTGCATAAGGCACCAGGACCAGATGGCATAACAGAAAAGAGACAGGTGGCATAGGTGTGCAGCAGACAAAATCCGGAGAAGTGGAATATTGCCAGCTGATTAGAATGCATCGATTTTTGTTCCTTTTCACAAGAAGGGCCCCACAATGAAATGTGATAGTGCCAGCATTATGTTTTTCTCTACTTGAGATTTCAAATTTATTATAATGTATATTTTAACATTTAGATTAGTTTAATTTATAAGAATTGGCTCCTTTAAGGTATCATTTAATTTTTTAATTGCTGCCGAAGCGATGAAAGTTATCTCGGAACATGTTCAAACCCAAAACATTGTAATGTTTTTCGTAAAAAAAAAACATGACTGATGGAATCAATTTACATTTTATAATTGTAAGTCAATACGGATACGTTTTCATTTAACCATCATGGCTAATTTATTTATTTGTTTAATCAATCGAATAACACTTTCAAAGAGCACGTTAAATCAATAATTCAATTCTTGCTAAATGTCTTCTTTCTCTCTACCCACATTTGTTTCATCCTCTCTGATCTCTGCTTTCTGAATTGTTCGATGTTACGCGGATACTTTATTTTTCTCTCTTGTTCATCCCTGAAGATCACTTTTTAGATTTTCCCTCAATGTTGGCTTCCTTTAGGTCATTCAATGTCTGTTTATACTTTAAGCTTTAACATTTTATTAAACATTTGTTTTGTCATTTTACTTTTTTACTTAAATGCCAAAAAAAAACTACGACAATCTTCTTTTGGGCATCGTGTGTACTATATTCTGTACATGAGTGTATATTTCTTTGTTAGCTGTTAGCCTGTTGAATTCTGTTTCAGTTGGCCTTGGGCCAAATATGTTTGTAACCAGTCTTCTTTCTATGTCATGATTTTGTCTATCTCACCTCTCCGCATTAGTCTTAGTGTTTCTGCTCCAAAGAAGCCTCAGGTCTCACCATTGATAATGCCTTTCTCTTGTATATATTTCTGGTGATCTGAAATGCTACGTTAATGTTTTAATTGTATTTGAGATCGGCTAGCGAGGTATCCATAGCATCGTTCAGCGGGTCCCTCTCTAAACTCTGGATGAGCAATAAAAGTAATGTAAACGAGAAGAATGGGCTAAGTTTTAAACAGTCCATTAGGAGAGGGGGATAAGTGTTTTCATTTCATTTGAGGTAGTTAGACGCGCGCGTCCCTCCCATCACGACGTGGCGCCAATCCACTCTCCCTTGGATTCGAAATTAGTAAATAAATCCGCCTGCAATCAAATTACAATCAGAGGAGCTCCTCTCGTAAAACCAAACCATTTCTATAAACAAAGTAAGCCTTCTGTCTGAACATTTGACTATTTTGTATTTATCCTGGACGAGGTGAATAATGGACAAATATACCCTCAGTTTGTCTGTTTATCTGTCTGTTGTGGATTGGCGCCAAAACTACTGGAGCAAATCACACGAAAATTCGGATGTAAGTAAAACTAAGCTAAAAATTATTTAGCTGAAGTGCCTCACGTGGAGGGGGTGAATTTTTGGAAATTAATATGAACGGAGGAGATATTTTTAGATTTCAGTCTTATGGTAATATTTAACAAAAGTTGTGGGCAACAATGTCTCTTGCTCGTACGCTCGCAAAACTAGGGAGATATTGCGATTTTATATTATTGTCATTTTTTTAAAGTTCTATTTCTTCATACAAATTCCAGATTTTAAGTTTCGTCTTTGTAATAAATAATTTTATATTTATGTTGACGTACATGAACGAAATTCGTGATGTGATTTGAGTCACATTTTATACTTTCTATGCGACCTTTTGCATATGAGAGAATGTTCAGAGGTATAATGCTTCGTTTAAACAAATTCAGTGAAACCTCTCTAAAAGACCACCCCTCTTAAGGACCAATTTAAAACCTCATAAGGTCAATGTATTTGTTACCTCTATTTAAGGACTACCCCTCTCCCCGACCAAAGACCAGACATTTTCTCAGTCTGACCCCTTTCAAAAGACCACTTCTCGTCTGCCTTCCCATTTGAGATGGTGATGAGGGTGATGATGTAAACAATGGTTCTGTTGGCACAGAACTGCATCTGCACACAATGTCATTAGAAAAAGTGTTATGTAACGTATACAAATACAAAAATGGCTCTCCTAGAAGATTGTTCGAACCCAGAACAAATTAATGCACTTTCAAACTCACTCAGAGATAGTATAGAAAGTGAAATTGTTAATAAAAAAAAGATGCGGTAATCTGAAACAGAGATCAATTCATGACTTTTTTTAATGACAGAGCTCAGAAAATAACTAATTGTAATTAATTTGTACTAAATGTGAACCAATGCAGATAAATTGTAATCGAGTATGTGTTCCAACTGAACTTTATTAATAATGCAGTACCGTATACAATTATTTTTAATGCCTACCCCTATTAAGAGACCACCCCTCTAAAAGACCAGTTTTCCATGGAACCGTCACTGGTCTCTTAGTAGGGGGTTCGCTGTACAGAGTTTTACGTATTATTAACTGTATTTGAGATCGGCTAGCGAGGTGGTTATTGACTAACATCGTACCCCACTCAGCCATTGGGCAAATTTGTGTTGACCGGCTGAAGAGTTAGCGGGTATACAAGACCTGATTCCGGCAGCAGATAAATTAGTGTTATCTCACGTCCAGTTCGGCCTTGACGGGTCGCTCCTTCCCCTTTCACAGCCAGCGTATTTGGACACACGTGTGAAGTCCGGTCATCATTCAGTTCCTGTTGAGCAGTGTCTTCTAGCTTACGCCTAAAAGCATGCTAATACTTAGCTCTTGCGTTCTCTCGTCAGGAAAAGCGAGTGAGGACTGCGTTCCAAGGCTGATTGAATATTGATAGGTTAAATGTAGCTCTATCAGTAGGGCTCGGATCGATATGCTCGATAAAATCTCCAGATATGCTCGAAAACCATGTGTTTTATGCTCGAAAAAACCATTATATGCTCGATAGATATGCTCGAAACAAACATTATATGCGGTTAAATATGCAGAATATGCTCGAAAAGCACCGTTAAAAACTATAGAAAGGAAAGTGAAACGAAAAAACCAATAACATACCTTTATATACGAGCTTTATTTTCTAATTGTATGTTTGATACACTGCAATATACTCGCATTCAAATTTTTCAAGTAGGCTATATATAAGAGAAGTTTTCTTATAAAAGTTAAAGTTAAAAAGTTCATTTACAAAATGTTCAGAATTAGGCGAGTCAATGAAGTATCTGCATTGGTCCGTACAACAAGAATTTTTTCTATGTTTTCAGTTTTGAATGAATTTCTTAATTCAGTCAATAAAAGTTTCAATGACGAGAACGACCTCACTAAATGTTAAAATACTGCGGTTCTATTATTCGCACCAGATAAGCTTTTCAATAATTATTTCTATTTTCGAACCTTAAGGATGGTCAGGGCCCGAATTCGGGGGAGGGGGGGAATTCGAAGAAAAACAAACTATTTAGACGAAAACCACAAGATTATGCATTTATATGCTTCTATTCTGGAAACCGCGGTTTTATGCATTTATATGCTCGATAAATTTCAATTCTGTTGGTCCCAGAGAGGTGAAAATACCACCGAAAGGCTACTTTCAATGTGTACTATTCAGGAAAAAAATATGCAAATATGCTCGAATTCGAGCCCTATCTATCATTCACGATTGAATGTCTCGGATGTTATAGTAAGTTACTACGTGCTTGCTCTTAGGCCATGTTCAGCAAGTTTTTATGGCATATTTGCTTGTACTATTTTGGGTCTTATCAACTTCCGAACCCTATTTTATATAATCAGAAAGAGCCGAATACACACAGGCAACATCGCGAGGCTAATACTACATAGTGTCGGAGTGTGTAACTCAAAACGCGCTGGCCTAAGCGCTGTGTTTGCTACAACCTTAAGTTAATGTGCGAGGAGCGTTAGGTCGACAGGTGATGGTTTGGATCAAACACACTCACATTACTGTACTTATTGCAGCACAAATCGTGCCTGAATTTACTTCAAATTCTTTCTGTCTGAGATTATTAGCGAGTAAGATTATACCTAAGTCAAAAGGCAATTAAGCAGTTGTAGCGCTTTGCGACATGGTTATAAAGGAACCGACTAGTGTGCAAGGACCAACATTATCATATTTCACTCAAAACATTCTCCACTCTGCAGTTTTGAGGCTATTGCTCATATTTTAAAGGGGGGGGTGTAGAAAATACTTCTCACGCCTGTAAAAAAAAATAGTAGCCTACTCTTTAGTGAAGGCCTATTAACTTTTCATATACCAATAGACAAACATATTTGCAACAAAGACTGTAAGTGACACGTTGTTGTTGTTGCTGCTGCTGTTGTTTAAGGAGCTTAAGCCTGGAACAGTACAGTGGGAATTTTCGTTCACCGATTACGTTATGTTGGTACGCCTGAAAAGCGGCCACCTCCTGTGACTTTTACTTGAGTTTGACTGTCTTTCAGTCAATGTGTATACTTCTTAGCAGTGACAGTTATTTATACCCAAAACAGTGTCTCCAGGGCATTGAGTGCTCCATCTGGCCACGATCCAAGGACAGCAAGACCATCATAGCTTGGTGTTTTGTAGTGAATGTGAGAAGTGAAAATGGTGATTGTGATTATGATTACCAAAGAAAGAATATCTACAATAACATTGAAATATTGCTAACATTTTTGTTTTTATTATATTCACAGTTATTTTCATTTTACAACCTTCATAGTTGAAGTAGTCTGTGCTACAGGGTTGATTTTACTCATTTCTAATTCCAGTTATTAGTAATACATAATTTTAATGCATCAGAGTTGTGTTTCTGTCCTGGGGTACTCAGTGCCCCAGGATACTATTACTGTTTCTGGAGAATAAGGGTACTGTTCCAGGGTTAACAGGTAGGTCTTCTGCTAGAGTGAAACTTTAACTTGTGTTCGAGAACTTTAAATTTTCTTAAGTTATGTACATTTTTCTCAAAAACCACGAGACAAATCAAGTTGAAATGTTCACAACTGTGGGCATTTCTTTTATTTAATTTTTTTATTCCTTTATTCTCGATGGCTATTTGGCTGCAATAAAAGTAAGTTGTGAAGCAAAATGAAAACAATCAAAATAAAATAAGGAAATTTAACAACTCTAAAATATTTGACGAAATAAAAAAAATATACGAGCCTTACAGTAGTCGCATATGATGTGTAATATAGGCTATGCCATGTTATCCTACTACAGTATGTGTGTCCCGGGAGCGCAAATCCCTTGTTGACAGTGAACTCTGTTGGTCATTGAAATAACTATTTGTAAAAACTCCAGTGCCAAATCCTGACCGTAATGAATCATAATTGTTATTTGCCGTGGCGGAAGCAATCCACTGCCTACTTGATGCGAGATGCGCTCTATACCGGCCAGTTAGTAAACCCATGCCAGCGATGTTATTGAAAATGGCCTCGTTTTGCCGATCAGCACACTGCCAAGTATAGGCGCGATTAAAAATTAGGTGTGCTGAAGGTATATTAAATGTGTTTCTTCCAGTGATATGTTTAGACCAACGAAGTTTCAATTATTGTTAGTAGACGGTGTTAATATACTGAACTCCTACGTGGTTTGGAGTGTTTGTTGATGCGATATAGATTCCACATAGCCACATGACCGACAGTACATCGAGTGCTTACATTAAATAAGAATACAGCAAAAGTATGAAGATTTAATAAATCGTAATTGTTTTCAGCAAATAGGATAAAATGAATATGTTCACACCAAAGAACGACAACTTGAAGATGATTTACTGTAGGAATATCTTAAATGGGGTCTCCAAACCTTGAACTAAACTGTAAGCAATATACATTCCCCATAGCCACATGGCCAACAGTACATCGTTGTACCGATCTCCGCCATCACACGCGCTCATTGTTTCCGTCCCATGCACTTCCGTCCCTTTTCCAAAATCACTCCCACAAAAATGTCCAGCTACCGAGTGGAAATATGTTACACAGCAAAAATTCATAAAATGTACACCAAATCATAATATAATTTATTTATTTTTCTTTTCACCTATTCCAGTAATTGGGATGTTTTTGTGTTGACCGACTGAAGATCATAAATGTAATTTACTAAAGCAGCACTGAAAAATACTTCCAACACGATAAAACTAAAATACATGTTATTCAAATAAAATTATCGCAATGCGATGTTTTTAGAACTCTAATGCCATGTCCAAACCGATAAGATAGTCTTCGTTTCTGATGGCCGTGAGATTAAAACAATTCCACTCGCTCAGGGACTGGGTCTTCATCATTCATCATCGCGACGCGCAACTCCTGCAACAGGCCTCTCCGGAGGTCACAGTAGGAAAGTTTGAACTAACCTATAACTGCTACGCGATGTTTGCTTTGGTCACAGCCCCTAACTGGTCTATATTTAACCTTGTTATTAATACACACTCGAGATGGAGTGAGACACAATTTGTGCCGGCCATAAAATTGGTCAGAAACACGCGAGCCAAGAGAAACCAGAGCACGCTAGGATATATGGCGGGAAATACGAGTGACGTATAGGTAGAGAGCCTTGTGCGGATGAACCAAACGTTATCCGCATCCGCCCCGCATTCGCACGACTGTTATCCGCATCCACACGACTGTTATCCGCATCCGCCCCGCATCCGCACGACTGTTATCCGCATCCGCCCCGCATCCACACAACTTTCATCCGTATCCGCACGTTTATTAAAATTCGCTGACATTACAATAATATTTTTCATTTATTAGATAAATTATTGAAGCAGAACATTTAGAGATTTGAAGAGAAATTTGTCCCCCTAGGCTATGTGTGAATCGCAAGACAATGATGGCTGAGTTTTGTCCCTCTAAGTAACGCTATGTGAAACACCAGGTGGCTACTTAGTCGTCGGATATACCCACGCAGGTATCAAGGACCATTTTTTTCGGCAAAAGTCAACACTAATTGAGGGTATTTTCATGATTTGGCTTCTCTCACTTCTCTACTATTCTTATACGATCCAAGCGAAAGCAAATAGGGAAATAACAATAAACGTGAAAGACGCAGATCTTAGCAAAAACTAAAATTATTAAGAAAAAAATCCTGTTCAATATCCGCAAATTTACTCTTAATATTATCCGCAGCTTATCCGCTATCCGCACCGCCATGCAAACTACATCCGCACGGCGAAAAATTTGCTGATATCCGCGGGTTTATCCGCGGATATCCGCATCCGCGCAGGGCTTTACGTATAGGCACCGCTGCGCTACGAGTGCTGACACTTATAACCCCCATATTTGCACATAAAGACGTGTTATTTTGAAGAAGAAAAAAAACTTCTTATTTCTTCCGCGTTAGGGCATGTAATGTAAATACTATCCCGTACAATTTGTGTTGACCGACTGAAAAACTTTTCGTAATAAATTTCTTGCTAGTGAAATGTGTTTGGAACTTTTTAACGCAATGAATTTTCACGGTCAACGACCAAAATATAAAATATTTACTAAACCGGTTGTTTGTAAGTACAATTAAGGTGTAAATTTATTTCGGCAGGTTTATTTGTATATTAGCGTCTTTTATTTTAGCTTTCCATAGTATTTTGTTATGACGAGCAATATTATTTTTTTTTTTTTTCGTGTAGCCTCTTGAGAGGCCGAGTGCAGGTCTTTCAAGTCGACGCCCGTGGGCGACCTGCGCATCGGGATGAGAGATGGAATGGATGAAGATGACTGAAACTGGGCAAGGATGTGGAAGGAAGCGGCCGTGGCCTGTCAGAAGGTACCGTCCCAGCATTTGCCTGGTGTTGAAAATGGGAAACCACGGAAAACCATTTCAAGGACGGCCGACGGTGGGGCTCGAGCCCACGCGTCTACCGAGTCAGCAGAGAGCTTGGCCCCATGACCTAATGCTGCGCTTTAGCCAGCTTAGCCACTGCTGTCGGTCTATTATATTATTATAATAGGCTAATAATAGTGTTATTGGCTTTATGTTTGACCACGCCGAAATATAAAATGAAACTGCATCTTAAAGAGGCTCATTAGACTATAGTTAAAGTTTCATTATGATACAGGTTCTCAACCAATCAGAGCTTAAGATTTTCATTACGATACAGTTGTTTGATCAATTAGGTAAGGACTTCCATGACCTCCTATTTTAAATTTCACTGCGTGGTAAGTTAAGTGTGACGTTCTCGAAATCAAAAGGCGCCTCCATGTGCGTTAGTTATTACTTTACTTTATTCTGTAGTGATTTTTTCAGGCAAGGAGAAGATTAACAATCTACTGACACGGCTCCCTCGCATTTGCGTACCCTCAAACGCCAACTAGCTGCCTGCAACCTTGGGCAACGCATGCGAGAACTTGACCGCTGAGCTACGCATCGAAACCAATGTCATGTTGAAACGGGTTTCTATTGCCCTCACTGTTTGGTGACAAATGTAACTGTTTCCTTAGTGCACGTTGAGCGTACAAATGTAATGTTCACTCTGACTAAGATGTGTTGTATTAATGGGCGCCAAGACCTCAACGCTATGTTGAAATCTAAATTTATATTTAACAACACCTAGCTCTGGTAGAACACCTTCAAGAATCTTTTCACTCAGATCGTGGTATGATTTGATCATTAACCCAACTAACAATTGTATCAGGAGAAGGAATTAGGTCTATATCTAATGCTACCTACTGAAAGCAAAGATTGCATGGTTAAAAGAAATGAATTTATTATATAAAACAAGTATGCCAAAATTAATAATAATAATAATATATTTTAAATTTAAATTGGAGCGTTGCGATTTGAATATTACCGCTAGAGAATTACGTGAAAACGGAGTCGGATGAATTACTGATTTTACTATTATTCCCAAGCTATGAAGTTACTGAAATACTGAATATGAAACAAAGAAACGAGAGATTATGTAGTTCTGAGTCATTCGCGCTTACCATTGGAAATTGCCGTAGCATTTCCCTCGTACTGGATGCTGAAGAGCTTCCCACAGCCTTCTGGATGTCGTCATCTTCTTCGTCAGTTGAAGAGATACTTGTAGATATGTTAACTTATGGTCCGGTCACACCGGAACCAACCACACGAACAACCACAACGGTCAAGTTTTACAAAGATTATCGCCCTGTCTCCTCGGCGCGCAAACCATATATGCACTCGTCGCCTCCCCTCTCTGGCTCCGTCTTCTTCACGCCCGCTCTCCACTGATTGGCTGAGCCACCACGCGATCTTCCCCACCTCCGGGTCATTACACTCGGCGCGACGATGATGTCGATTACCGTTCCAGGCCATTTCGCCTTTTCTTGAAGCAGCAACCCCGCTTGCGTCACGCTTCTCGACAATAATAAGCCTGTAGCCGAACTCCCAGTGACTCATCTCTCTCAACAAACTCTAACTGACAAAATCCGTAAAATTCCGTAATCATATAATTTTCCGCGATAATGTTGTTCGTAATAATTTGCTTGATAGTGTTTTCTATAACATCGAAAACCTATCTGTATACTTATAATTTTATTTAAAAAACCGCTCCAAAAATACCTTAATAATAATAATAAGTTACCTGAAAACTTCTCTTGGCTGAACAATTTGCCGCGTAAATAAATATTGAATGGCTTCCTACTGACTTATGTCAGTGGCGTAAAATACCCTCGAAAAACACGTTACAATGTTATTGCACTATATTGTTTAAGTCCTAATTGCTACAATGTCAAATGTCATAGATTTATGGCATGCAAACGAACCTTCCACTAACTACAGTTGTGTGAAGCTAAATGTGTAGGTTAGATTTGCTTAACGCTCTATTAAGTTCCAACGTTCGCCTCCAGGTTGCGGTAGCATCTAGTAACCAAGTTCGCGGCTACATGTCGTTGACGGTAGCATTTGATAGCTGCTAATCTGTTTTAAAAGCCGCTGGCTGCGAGCGAAGGGAGCAGGCCAGCGGCGTTAGGGGACCAGGTAGAGTTGCAACAATGCGTTACTCTGCCTTTGCAAAGGTAGGAACTACTTGAAATTGATCGTCTCCAGTCCTTACCTGAATTACAGATAACACACACTAATACAGCCATCACAATTAACAGATTGTAAACACACCCAAAATACACGGGGCTACATGGCCGCGTTGTCGCAGGCCCCAAAACTGAGGAAACAACCAAAAATAAAATGAATAATAGACTAATATAATTGGTTTTACGTCCCTTTTAACTACTGTGACTTTTAGAGACGCCGGGGTGCCGGAATTTTGCCCCGAAAGGGACCAGTAAATCTACTGACACGGCTCCCTCGCATTTGCGCACCCTCAAATGCCAGCTGACTGCGCCAGGATACGAACCTGCAACCTAGGGCCCAGCAAGCGAGAACGTTACCGCTGAGCCACGCAGCCAGTCCAACAATTAAATGGGGCAATTGTATAACTAATACATGTAATTTTTTCCAGGAATGGTATTTACATATTTATATATTGTACCCCGCCCATTCATTGGGCACAATTGTGTTGACCGACTGAAAAGCTACAAATGACAATTTGTATAGGCAACACTGAAAAGAATGGCTTCAAATCTCGACATATTCAGTATCTGTTATACAAACTTGACAGCTAGCGAGCGAGCATTTCCCAGAATCAGGCGGCGGTTGCCCATCATCCCGAGAAAGAAACCAAAACATATCCAACTCCCAAGAGGGAGGGCTCGATCCCGAGTCGCGACTCAGCAAGTTGAATGACACGGCAATGACACTGATGACCTTGATGATTTGTACGGTGATCAGAGCGGACTTCCGGTCCGAGTACCGGATACTGACTGACGTTAACGCGATTCACCTTTCAAGCAGCGCAGTGGCGTGAGGACCCGGGTGGCAGATATTACAGTATTTCCTTATTTCCTCAACTTACATGATTTAATTCGGTACAAGAAACAGACTATTTTCAAACTCTATACTAGGGGTCTACAAACTATGGGCCACACTGGCTCCTCGAGTAAGTCCCAAGGGCCAGGCATCACACCAACATCCGGTAGTTTGGAATTACGCGCGAAGTTTCGTTTCGAGACTGAGTAAGATTGGTGCTTTGCAGTGAATCGATACTTTATAACAAATATATTTATAGTCATCAACTTACACGCTCTCGGCACTACTTACAGTATCTCTGTGAAAAATCGTTCTTCAAAACGAAATATACTGTACAAAAGATATTTACAGATCCAAATTACCTGATGAGCAATTTGAAGTCACTGCTGATAATTTCCGCTCTGAAACTTGTTGCACAGGGGCATATGACCTCGTAGTTCCGCCCCTTAAAACCTCAATAACTAACAAAACTAAACTTGACTATTAACCAGGGGTGGCTCCTGACTAAAATTTTAGGGTGGGCCAGATGATAGACTATTATTGTTGTCTCATATTAAATATTAAATATTGACATTCATTGTTGCTAATATTGCCATTAATCATTCCACACAACGCAACATTTGAAACGAGTTTTAATAAATAGTTCATGCATTATAAACTGGACCCACATGGTTCCTTATTCGTAAATATTTTCTCCACTCACGTGCTTGGATGAAGCAAATTTATCTATCAGCTTGGTTCATGAGGTCCTATTTTTTAATTTCTAATTTTGTGTTATGCGGTATAGAAGAAAATGGATGTGCAAATAAAAATTCCACTTTCATTTTCCTATTTCGCATACAATCAGTATATTAAACAACTACTACGTACCGTAACACAAAAGTTAAAAACACATTCATTTATAGAAATTAATTCCATCCACAGAACTCAGTAAGACTCTTATATTGTACTGGGAACACCAGACAGCTGACAATGTACAAATATATTTTTGTCTAATGCCATCCAGCTGCGAACAATAGCTGAATACCTGTTTCAGGGCGTGGGGTGGGGTGGACCCTTCTCCCCCGTAATCTGGTTTGACCCTCAGGAAGTGAAATGGAGGAAGCAATGCTATGGGCCAATTCCCCAGGCCCTTGAAGAGAATGCAAAATCCCTTCATAACACAGAAGAATTCGCGTGCAACACTGTGCTATGTCCACTGTTTCCTCGACCGGCCGATCAAGCCATATACACACATCAAAAAAAGTTTTGCATCACCTCGGTTCCCAGATCTCCGGCATATAGACGTTGACTGTGTATATTGTATCAAAGATACAGTCCCTTTGACTGTTCATAGATGTCACTAAAACTGCTCAAAGATGTAAACAACCATGCATGAGCAGGGCCTATTAGACGGAGGGGGTACGACAGCCGATCAGTTCCAGTCATTCCACCAGGACGAAGGTACGCTGCTCATGTTGTCTGTAGTTCTACCATGCCTAGAAGGTCAATACCGCAGTTCGATCGCGTCCGCATTGTTACTTTGTGTCAAGAAGGGCTCTCAACAAGGGAAGTTTCCAGGCGTCTCAGAGTGAACCAAAGCGATGTTGTTCGGACATGGAGGAGGTACAGAGATACAGGAACTGTCGATGACAGGCCTCGCTCAGGCCGCCCAAGGGCTACTACTGTAGTGGATGACCGCTACTTACGGATTGCCGCTCGGAGGAACCCTGACAGCAATGCCACCATGTTGAATAATGCGTTTCGTTCAGCCACAGGACGTCGTGTTTCAACTCAAACTGTGCGCAATAGGCTGCATGATGCGCAACTTCACTCCCGACGTCCATGGCGAGGTCCAGCTTTGCAACCCCGACACCATGCAGCGCGGTACAGATGGGCCCAACAACATGCTGAATGGACCCCACAGAATTGGCATCACGTTCTCTTCACCGATGAGTGTCGCATATGCCTTCAACCAGACAATCGTCGGAGACGTGTTTGGAGGCACCCTGGTCAGGCTGAACGTCTTAGACACACTGTCCAGCGAGTGCAGCAAGGTGGTGGTTCCCTGATGTTTTGGGGTGGCATTATGTGGGGCCGACGTACGCCACTGGTGGTCATGGAAGGTTCCGAAACGGCTTTACGATACCTGAATGACATCCTCCGACCCATAGTGCACCCATATCGGCAGAATATTGGAGAGGCATTTGTCTTCATGGACGACAATTCTCGACCTCATCGTGCACATCTTGTGAATGCGTTCCTTCAAGATAACGACATCGCTCGACTACAGTGGCCAGCATGTTCGCCAGACATGAACCCTATCGAACATGCCTGGGATATGTTGAAAAGGGCTGTTTATGGACGTCTTGACCCACCAACCACTCTGAGAGATTTACGCCGAATTGTCGTTGAGGAGTGGGACAATTTGGACCAACAGTGTCTTGATGAACTTGTGGATAGTATGCCACGACGAATACAGGCATGCATCAATGCAAGAGGACGTGCTACTGGGTATTAGAGGTAGTGGTGTGTACTGCAATCTGGACCACAAATGCTGAAAGTCTAGCTGTATGATGGTACAACATGCAATGTGTGGGTCTCATGAGCAATAAAACGAGCTGAAATGTTGTTTGTGTTGATCTCTATTCCCTTTGTATTTAAAGGTTCCGGAACTCTTGGAACCGAGGTGATGCAAAACTTTTTTTGATGTGTGTACTTTACATGGGAGTTTCTGAGCAGCGGCCCTCGCTATGGCAATACACCGTATGTGACTGTCAGGATCTTGGGTTGGGATGAGTAGTGTATACTGAACTCGTTTTAGAGATTCTAGAAGGGAAAATCTGCAATTAAAAGTATTTTTTAAAGATATCAAATAAACAAATTGTTTTGCAATACGGCCCTGGATGGGCGAGGCCCTTTCGGCCCTTAATAACGCACCGTCCCTGCTATTTGGGCTAATATTGTCAGTGGAATCTCATTAATCATAATAATAATAATAATAATGAATAATTTAATTACGTGAACTACCTAAAAGGAAGGAAGCTTGTAGTTTAACGTGACCGTAAATCTCGAGATCATGAGCCACGGGACCTCCTTTTTACGTGGAATCCGAGCCACAGGACATGGCATTTCACATCGAAAATCTCACATGCATTGACCGGGAATCGAACCAGGACCGCCTTGGTGAGAGGCATTCAGCTAGACCGCTGAGCCACCACGCCCCACGCGTGAACTACCTATTTAGCCTATTTCACATATATTAAGTTTTTACCATACATGTCATGTCATTCATTACAGTTAAGATGTTCAATTTCATTGTGTATGTCAGTTATTGTGTATGTGAATTGATCGTTATATAAAAACAATGGATTATAATGTACTTTGTGAATGTTACACTGTAATCAGAATAAGCTTGGCGGGCGGATACCGGCTACTGCGGGCCGTAGTTTGGACACCATACCATGAAAGTTTGACAGTAGAATTATTTCCACGAATGCCATCTTCCGCGTCTCCGAATCACAAGAAGCTCCAAGAAAATCCTAGTGCGTATTCAAAATTCTGTAACGATGCTGCAAGTGTGCAATAGTATGGTCATGTTTGTGGGAACATTTAGTGTTTTAAGGCTTACTGAAAAAGATTTAGGTTTCACACCAGCCGAAGAAAGGAGGAAGGGAAAGGATTCTCACATATCTTTTGCCTCCAGATTTTCGCTACCTCCATTGTAAGTGGAGTATTCTTGTAAGTATGGCGGGTCACTAGGGACAGAAATGTCAATCAAGTACGTGTGTTGGTTCTTGTCAGTTAAATTTATGTCGTTGTTGATTCGTTTAGGGGCTTTGCGACATCGTGATCATGTAACCCCGTGTACTTGGGTGTGGGTGAGAATTGTCTGATAACCTGTGTTAATGTGATGGCTGTATTAGTGTTTGTATTTGTAATTCAGATGAGGATGAGGAATGGGAAGGAGTAGAAGTGGGAAACCACGGAGAACCACTTCCAGGATGGCCTAGGTGGGAATAGAACCCGCCTCTTCTCAGATTTGCATCACGAGGCTGAGTGTAACCCGTTCCAGCCCTCAGACCAGAATTACATTTCTTGACAGAGCCGGGAATCGAATCCGGGTCTCCGCGGCGACAGCCAGAAGTGCTAGCCACTACAGTTAGAGTTATGTCTGGTCAATTGAGAAGAGTCGTTTTGTCGATTTGAATTGATAATACATTTATTATTATTATTATTTGTTTTATGTCCATTACGGCACTCAAGCTTGTGGAGACGCTGGGGTGTCGGAATTTGGCGCCAGAAAATCAACTGTACGGCTTCTATTTCTTTAAACCCCCTCAAATGCCAACTGACTGCGCCAGTATTCGATCTCGCAACCTTCGGACAGCAGGCGGGAAAGTTTGCGCTGCACCACGCAGGCAGCCTACCAGACGAGAACAATAATTGTCAATTTTCAAATCATTGATTGAAATTAATCAAAAAGTCCTCCCCAAAAGCAAATTAATTACTAGGAATATGTATTCCTGTGGGTAGCACAACTCGAAAGACAGCGATGGTTCTCTTGAAGAGGAATTAGTTCAAGATCACCAGCAAGAACTACGGTACTTTTATCAACATGACTAAGGTTTGAAAGTTAATCTGAAGTCAATTCTTTTTTCTTGTGCTTATTTTGCTCGAAATGTCAAAACTAATTGCAAATGACTCCGTTTAAAGCAATTTTATTTTGCCCAGTTTGGCCATGTCTATGGTTTTCGGCATATTTGTCATATTTGGTTATATTTTAAGCATTTTAGCCTATATGTTATCTGGGTGGTGTTTAACAGGCTATATGGATTTTTCAAATGGTTCATTTTTTCTTCTGCATTACTATTAACATTAGAGTTTTTGATATCCCCTACTTTTTTTAGCGTATGGCTTTTAGTGCCGGGAGTGTCCGAGGACATGTTCGGCTCGCCAGTTTTGTAGCTGCTTCGAGACGGACACCCAATGGGTGAGCTACAAGTACCGTTGGGGAGGAATGTTGGATGGGAGGGTCGAGGAGTTGGAAGGTAGCGGCTGTGGCCTATAGTTAGGGACCAACCCCGGCATTTGCCTGGAAGGAAGATGGGAAACCACAGAAGACCATCTTCAAGGTTGCCGGCGGGGGGATTCGAACCTCCTCGCCTCCCGGATGTGAGCGACTGCCAACAGTCATGCCGCAACGACCTCGGCTAACTCACCCGGTATCCCCTACTAATGCTAGTTTATCACTATTATAACAATTTATTGTTTTTCAAAAATGCAATTTGAAAAAATCCTTTCTTCATACTGTATTCAGTTTTTGAATGGGGACATGATTTTTTTCTCAGCTTTAGTACAGGACATTCCTAATTAATGATTTTTAATTTGAAACCATGTTGAGGTTGCATTAGAACTTGACTTATTGATGTTTGAACCTAACATTCTTAGTTATTGAGTAAAGTAAGTTGCATTGTAATTGCTAGGGACCGGAAGTTGAAGACCTATAAGTTGTCTAAAAAAAAAGACCCATAAAAGGGCGTAGAATATCAAAATAAACGACATAAAACAGGAATAATAGACTTAAAAATGTAATCCAATTATTCATTATTTTGTTTTAATTACTTATTGAATACTTATAAATGTTTAAAAAACACAACATTCTGGTGATATGCAACATACACTGCGAAAATATATGAATGGAACACTCCATTTTTTACCATAATTTGAAAAAAGAATTCCGTTTATTAAAAAAAAAGTACTTGGAGAGTTTAAAATGAAATCTTTTTTTCGCCTAGATAGAGTTCAGCGAACCCGCAATTGATATCCTGGAGAAAGAAATTAAAATTAACATTAGGGTTACAGAAATAATTGAAATTCTGCTCAAGTTCATTGTCATGATGCATCTGACTAAGCTTCTGTCGTCCATGAATTTGTTTCGCTCTTTTCAGATATGCTTCAAACATGCGTATATAATACAGAAAAGATATTTTAAGAGGTGATGGTCAGTAAAAATGCAGTTTAAAATGGGTGAAGTTGCACAAAAAAAAGCTGTTAAGACCTAAAACTAAAGGCTAAAAAGGACCAATAACCCCCTCCCCCAAAAAAGGGGGAAAACGCCAAAAAGGAAAAGGACAAATAAAACCGACCATTTTCGGTCCCACAATGACTCAAAATGAACATACGGTACCGGTACTAGTTTTTGGACACCCGAGAAAAAAAGATTCTTCCTCAACTTCCCTAATGATTAGACACGCACGCCCTGGTCCGTTTAAATCATTTTTCCGAGCATATTCATGCATGAAACATGTAAAAAAATACATTTCCTTAAAGTAGAAGAATTAAGCTTCCATCTGGACACAAACAAAGTGAATATTCCAGCCAAATACGTCATTTCAAACGTATACGAATACCTTAAATAATAAACTGCAATACAACAAACAGACGTGAGTCCATCTTACGAAACGCCACACCTAACCTCAATTCGATCAGTTTACTCGAGTGCAGTCCTTAGGAATCTTTGTGGTTAACCATTATTACGAATAGTCAGCTGGAGATCCTGCAGTAGACAGAAGCGAGGAGCACGTTAACTCGATGCCTATAAATGTATTAACAATAATGTATGTGTTTCCTCGCCAGAGGGCTGTTTATGTTTCTTGGTATTATGTCAGACAACACGGGGACCTTAAAATAGATGATCCCCTCCATGACGGGAGACATACATTGTAGTTTATCCTCGTTGGGCTGGTGTAGGCCCTTCAAGCTGCACCACTACCTCTACTACGACACTACAACAACACTACTAATACTACCGTAAAAATAGCAATTGGACGGTATAGTTGTTAATTTAATTGTTTCTCAAAATACAAATTGTAATTATAATTGGCACCTGCCGACAAGCATAAGCCTGGCAGGATTAAACATTGTTAAAATTGGCTTTAAACAAACAAACAAACAAACAAACAAACAAACTGCAAACAACTACAACTAGGCCTACTACTAGGCAAATGTCCACCCTCTTTAAGCAAGCATGGTTCGTCAAAGTGGTAGTGAAGTGAGTCTCCAAGCATTTAATGAAGAATGGGAACTGCTTCGAAACCGATTTGTTTGATCTGTTCAACGAAAGAACCATTTGCTAAAAATACAACCTGGAAAGGCATTTCAAACAAACACATGATGCATTCAACGAATCATATCCTCTGGCTCTGCTTTAAGAATCGACTACATCTCAAAGAAAAGAGAAGAAAAAAAAAATACTGGCCCAAGCTAAAATAGGCAAAATCCATTGGTCTTTATTGAGGGGTTGGCAATGCTGTATTCACGCGTATTATGGCGGACACAAGGAAGGAAAAGCCAGAGTAGTTAAAAGGGACGCAAAACCAATAACATTATTAGTTTAACGTGGCCGTTAATATCGCGATTAGGCGGATTCGGTGGCGTAGTTGGTAGCATGCTGAGCTTCTATGCCCAAGATCGCGGGTTCAAATCCGGCCGAAGTCGTCGGATTTTTTAAGAGCGTTAAAATCCCTCAGTATGCTTTCCTTCGGAGGGGAAGTAAAGCCGGCGGTCCCATGTCATAGATTTATGGCATGTTAAAGAACCTTCCACTAATTACACCTGTGTGAAGCTAAATTATATAGGTTAAGAATGTAAACAACGCTCTTAAGTTCCTACGTTCGTTGCCAAGAGCCGACTGCGGTGGCGTCTGGTAGCTAAGTTCTGAACTAGTATCTGTTGACGGTGGCGTTTGGCAGCAGAAGTAGGAACTATTTGAAAAATTCAAAAGTCTGCAGTCCTTACTTGAATTAAAAACAGATAACACACACTAATACAGTCATCACAATTAACACCGGTTATCAGACAGATTCTGCACACACCCAAAGTACACGGGGCTACATGATCGCGTTGTCGCAGCCCCTAAACTTAGGAACCAACCAACCAACCAAATCTCGCGATCATGAGCCACGAGACTTCCTTTTTACGTGGAATCCGAACCACAGGAACTCACGGGAATCAAACCCGGTCCGCCATGGTGAGAGGCAAAGAGCTTGATCGCTTCGCCACCACGCCCCATTTTACTATACAAGTCGTGATCTAAAAAGGGGATGGCAGGCAAGTTATAGACAGCAGATAACTATCATTTCCCGATTTAATTTCCATCATCACAAAAGGTATTTTGGCTAATTTCAGTACCGTAGTCTAGTAAATTTCATCGTACGTTCGGCTCTCGTTCAGCGATACCAGAGTTTTATGTTTAAGGGTTGGTATTACCTAAGTCAGACAGCGAGGAAGATATTCATCTCGAAGATGCACTTTGCATCGTCTGCCTGCCTGCCTGCCTGCTCACTCACCAACACGTGTATTATTAAGTAAAAGCTTTTCGGAATAAAACATATGATACGTGTCTTGCAGGATATGTTGCAAGATGACTTGCACTTAACTCTTGTTGACTCATTTTAGTGGCTAGGGATATCCTGATCATCAGGTCATCGATGTTACGGGCTTCTACGTCCAAAACTATTTGAACTAATTGTGTTGTGAATCCTGTTCTTTATGGCGAAGCATCTTGTTAATTCAATCATTCTATTATACAGCATTCGATCATCTTCGCTTTAGAGACATCCTTTTTGAACGTGCGGCTTTTAGAGACGTCACTTCTGTTTTCAGAAATTTTCTCAAAAGGGATCTCAGGGATAAAGATAGCTTTGACATGGTGGCCACTCAAATCGTTCAACGATTTTCCAGGAGTTTTCCAGGAATTTTCCAGGAGTAATTCTCATTTTACCAGATTAAAAAATAAGCTCAAGTGCGGGGCTTTATCGGTTGCCTACTTCAAGACCAAAATAAAGCTGTTGGGTTTGGTTAACTTATACAGATGTTGACAAAAATTAGTGGTGATTGCGTTATTGACTACACACAAATGATTTAATTGTTGTTTTAGAAAAGCCTTTGTGACTCAAATATCCGCTTTAAAAGAAAAGAGAAAAGAATGCCGCCTGCAATTTTATTGCGGTGAAGTTGTCTATACTCAATATGTTATACAAAAATACTATCGCGTGTTCTCACACACAGAAACAGGCAGCCTGAGGAAATTTCTTTCGTTAACGATAGAGTGCTCACCCAAAACCGCAGCGGGAGTATGATTTAAGATGGAAAGATGTTTATAATAATAATAATAATAATAATAATAATAATAATAATAATTCATATCATTTGTGCAGGTAATCGGACTGTTTACGTGTTAATATTACGAAAGTTGAAGTGTACATCTGCTTAACCTACAAAATTAGGTTACACGTATTTGCTGCATAGATTCTTGTAAGTACGACATTCCTTCTCTGCTGATCGTTTGCAGTTAAATGACGTCCACTGTTGTAATATAAGCAATAGCCCTGCAAGATAATTATACCGTATAACCTATCTAATGTGAGTTGTGAGAAATCTGCAATGATAAGGTATGTGCTAACCAGAAATGGCGAGATATACTAAATGGGGTAGGCAGGACTCCGCAGCCGTGGTGAAGGCAACCTGCCTAGGGGAAGGAAAACCCTGATAACAAACCTTAACTGCAGTGTCTGATCCGTAGCTGGCGGCTGCAAACAGCGTCTGTTCTCCATGTTAGGAGCGGCTGAAGATGAACACCTGGCTGTAGGTTAAAAACGCACCCACCCATAATATGGAGAAAATAAATTTAAAAATTAATGAAAGGCCGCTGCCTGAGGTTCGTCAGGGCATGTCTAGAGCCGGCGATGGACATGACAGCAAGCGAATCGTCGGTGGCAGGATGCTGATGAGGCGGGCTCCTGTCGCACAAGAAGATACAGCCCAACAACTACAACAAAGCCAACCAACGTCAAGTGCTTTGCCTGCTGAAAGTGCTGTGCCAGAACCACTTCCGGCACTCACCCAAGCAGGCCTGCCAAGAAAGCGCTTAAAATGGTCAATCGCAATGAACGAGACCATAATGCGCATTTATTATAAGGTGACTCGCATTGGAACAGAACTAACTGGATATAGGCAGAAATTATTCAATGAGTTCCATGAAGCATACCCTGAACTCCGTGTGACTGAACAGAGAGTGGCGGACCAATATAGGGCGATAGTCCGTAATAATTTAGTGCCAGAAGCAAGACTTAATACAATCAAGCAGGAGGTCAGAAGAGTGTTTGATTGTGATCAAGGAACTAATCTGGAGGGTGAATTAGCACAAGAGCTCCATGAGCAGGAACAACATCAAGAAGAACACAATGAGCCAGTCAGTGGCATACAGCCGGATACGCATCATGAAGATGAGTCACATACCAAGATCCTAGCAGATGAAATGATGACGGCTATGACTCAGTTCAATGGAACAGACCCAATGCTTAGACCTGCCTTGCCTCGAGTAAATTCGTCTAGGAAGGTATCAAAAATTTTAAATATCATGAATCAAGCTATCCTACCCAAACACTTGATAGATGTGAATGACTTAGAATCTCTTCACACTGTTCTGTACTGTGGAGCCGTCACAGTTATCAGAACTATGGGCATCCAACTGAGAGAAAGGAATACTTCCTGCAGTAAGAAATGTGCTCCTGTTACTCCTAAGTGGGAGAGACGTCTGATAGGCAATATCGACAAATTGCGAACAGATATTGGCCGTTTGACTGAGTTTATCAGAGGAACGCACACAAGAAGACTGGTGAGACTCTGTAAGGCAATAATGAGGCGGTCCAAAATCCACACCGACCGAGATGACCCAAACACAAAAGCCGAACAGTGTTTAGATACACTCAAACAGAAACTTACGTTGATAGCGAACAGGCTTTCCAGATACAGAGCCAGTAGGAAACGGAGACAGGACAACAACGTATTTGTCAAAGGCGAGAAGAAATTCTACAGAGCACTGAGTGAAAACGATGTATCCTTAAATGCTCCTTATCCAACAAGAGAAGAAATTGAAGAGTTTTGGAGCAATCAACTATCCAAAGCCACCAATTTTAACTCAGACTCTCATTGGGTTCAGGAAGTAACAAACATCTCTAAAGAATTTAATCCGATGCAATATGATCCAATAACATCCACTGAAATTTCTTCCATCATTAAAGGTCTTCCGAACTGGAAAGCACCTGGTTTAGATCAGATACAGAATTACTGGTATAAGAAATTCTGGTGCGTATACGATCTTCTGTCTACTCTGGTGAATGAAGTTGTAGCTCATCCACAGAAGATGCCAAATTTCCTTACACAAGGTGTAACACATCTACTTCCGAAAGACCCACAAAATATGCAAGATCCTGGAAAATACCGTCCAATTACATGCCTTCCCACGATGTATAAGATCATCACGTCCTGTCTTAGTAGGAGGATATATGCTCACTGTGAAAAAAATAACATCATAGCAACACAACAAAAAGGATGCACGAAAGGGTCCAAAGGGTGTAAAGAAATACTTATCATTGACTCAGTGGTTTCCAACCAGGCCTTTACCAAAAACAGAAATTTATTCACGGCATATATTGACTACAAGAAGGCCTATGATTCCGTGCCCCATGATTGGTTGATCCATATTTTGTCAGTGTATAAGATTGATCCTCAGATTATATATTTCTTGGAACACGCCATGACAACGTGGCGTACAGTGATGTGCCTTAGTACTACAAATGGCAGTATTGCAACAAGTATGATCCCAATCCACAAGGGAATATTCCAAGGAGACTCCTTGAGCCCATTATGGTTCTGTCTTGCGATGAACCCACTATCAAACCAACTTAATTCAACAAAATATGGATTCAGTATCAAGAAGAACTCCAGGGAGCTTGCAAAGCTCAACCATCTCCTGTATATGGATGACCTAAAGCTATATGCTGCCACCAGAGCACAACTAGAGTTTCTGTTGAAGATAATGGAAACCTTTTCACAGGATGTGAAAATGGAATTCGGGCTGGAAAAATGTAAGACGCTGAACATTATGAAAGGCAAGCTGCAGGAAGGTGTATATGAAACAGCTCAGGGCCAGCAGATTGCAACAATGCTCACTAGCGAGACCTACAAGTATCTGGGAATGAAGCAAGCCAGACACATAGAACACTCAGTAGTGAAACAAGATCTGACGAAGGAATTTGCCAGAAGAATTAAGCTTGTTTCTAACACCAGCCTCAACAGTAAAAACTTGGTTAAGGCAATCAACGCTTATGCTGTCCCTATTCTTAGTTACTCGTTTGGGGTCATCAAGTGGAGTAAAACTGACATTGCAAGTTTAGAACAAAAAATTAGAACATCACTGACCAAGTCACGAAAACACCATCCCAGGACATCTGTGGAACGAGTCATGTTACCGAGACATATGGGTGGGAGAGGAATTGTTGATATAAACAACCAAGTAGCTCGACAGATCTATGAGCTAAGAAAATACTTCTGTTCTGTATCGAACCATTCGATGCTGCACAGGGCTGTCACAGAAGCAGATGATTCATCTCCACTACTCTTAAGTCAGCAAGAGACTCAAATTCAGGTGCGCAGTGATTTGGATAGATTCAATGCCTGGTTGTCCAAGCCACTACACGGAAGACATCCCAATGAAGTCATCCAAACTCATGTCGACAAGCTAGCGTCGAACTTTTGGTTGATTTCTGGGCAGATGTTTCCTGAAACAGAAGGCTTTATGATGGCTATTCAGGACCAGGTTGTCCCCACGAGGAACTACCTAAAGTTCATAATCAAGGATGCATCTGTGCAAGATGACCATTGCAGATACGGTTGCCCAACATCTGAGACTGTTCAGCATATTATATCAGGTTGTCGCCATTTTGCAGGGACAGAATATAGGAAGAGACATGATTTTGTTGCCAAGATAGTCCATCAAGAATTGGCTATACAACTTCAACTGCTGAGCCAAGAGAAAGTGCCGTACTACAAATATGCTCCTGAAAGTGTACTGGAAAATGACAGCTTTACGTTGTACTGGGATCGTACTGTATTGACAGACCAATCAGCTGTGCACAACAGACCTGATTTAGTTCTTGTTGACAAATGCATGAAGCACACCACCTTCATAGATGTGGCGATCCCAAACAGTGGCAACATACTAACAAAGCATGTTGAAAAGCTGTCAAAATACACAGAGCTTTCAGAACTGATAAGGAAGCAATGGCACATGGCACCAGTCAGGACAGTTCCTATTATTATCTCCAGCACAGGCGTGATTCCCAACAACTTAAAGGAATCGCTCACGGCGTTGAAATTAGACCCAGGCCTTTTCAAACTGATGCAGAAAACAGTCATACTTTCTACGTGTCGCGTAGTAAGGCTGTTCTTGTGCAATCAGGCCTGAAGCAATGAGGGGAATATGAAGCTACTACTCAATGCAGTCACCAAGAATTTGCTCCTTGTGATATGTACGGTATCTGGGATTGTAAATGTTTTCTTTCCAGCAAATGCTGAGAATGTGTAAGCGCATGCGCAAAATAAATAATAATAATAATAATAATAATAATAATAATAATAATAATAATAATATCGTATGGCCTCGGGTGCCGGGTGCAAGCTTTGTTATTTGACACCTATAGGGTAGCTTGCATGTCGAATTTCGTTGTTCCTTGACTATGAAAGTCAAGGAGGTTAGATGTTAGATATCTAATCTAATCTCCTTGAACACTATAGCGCTTTCTAGTAGAGAAATGAGGAACTTTGTGTTGGCGGAAACTCCCGAGATTAATTTTGCCATTATGAACTCGGCCTACTGAATTCAAATGGGTTCTTTGACATGCCAACATCGTATGACATGAGTATCGTATTTTTGCCGCCTTTCAAAAATCACTTGCCACGGCCAGGAGCGAACCTGCAATCTTGGGGTTAGTAGACCGACACGCTATCCACTCACCCACCGTGGCAAGCTCATTTTTATAATAAAACAGTGGCTATTTTCCAGGAGTTTTCAAAATTTTCGTCATTTTCCAGGAGTTTTCCAGGAATTTTCCAGACCTAATAAAAATCCAGGAGTTTTCCAGGATTTCCAGGTTTTCCAGGAGTAGTGGCCACCATGTTTGAAGACATTTATCACTGTTGCCATATTAACAATTACTTTCAGTCGGTCAACACAAAAATAATTTTCAATACGTGAAAAAAATCTATTACATTTAAGATATGTACTAGTGGGCCCGTGCGAGCTTTCGCAACGTGAATGTAGGTGTATGGGGTAGTAAAGAAGAATGTGGGAGAACGAGGTTTTAAATATTGAGGAAATGTATTTATTGTTGTTAAACGGCATACGTACATGAGAAGAACACAAAGAATTATGTAGAACAGTGTTTTGTACTTGTCACAGCACCTCTTTGTAGACAATATTGAATGTTACAACGAATTCATCGGTTATTGTTTGCTCGGGAGTTTCTTCTAAAGCAACTTTACATTTGCAAAGGATTGAACCCTGGAGAAAGTCTTGGCGAGACCACACCGGAGCCATCTGCTGAGAGACTCCTCATCTAACAGTACGCCGCGCTCCCGCCAGATGGCTGCCTCCACCGCGCTGCCTTGCGCTCTAGCGGCAGGCTCGTCAGGTTACGGTGCTCCCATTGTAAATGTACATTTTTAGGATATTTATTTAATTGTGAGGCATTTAAAGAGGAAGTGAGTGCGTTTCGGGCACACATGGGGTTATGTGGAACCTGTAGGTACCCCATATGTGTAGGTTGGTGTTAACAGGACCTTTTTTCCGTACAAAACCGGAATGGGACCTTAGCAGAATAATATAGGAAGGATTAAGGACTACCAGCGAAAACTAAGGGATGGAATACAGTGCCTACCAAAAGGTTCAGACCACTAGCTTATTTTCAACAAAAGCTTCCTGGGCTTATGTGTTTGATTCAAAATTTGCCAAATATTTTATGAAAATACTTTGATCTAATAGACATCTACCTGTACCAAGAACATTGTAATATGGCTTTCAGTTTTTGAGTTTCATTTTTTTAATACAGGTGGAGTATCGAAGAAAAAAGCAATTTTCAACCCCAAATTAATTTGTGGACACTAAACCAATGGGGTTACCTTATTAATTATTTTTATAAATATTGTAGAGTGTATACAAACGTTTTGGTAAATGAAAAATAAATCCCAAAAATGTTCTTGCCATTTGGTAGTGATTTTTGTACACCTGGCTCTCAGAATAGACGAGGGAAAATGATTCCAGGTACTCGGATTGTTGACCTTGAAACTGTCTCTTTATGCCACTGATCTCTATACATCTCTATACATGGATCGCTGATGGTAGCTCTCCGCTGCACGAGAAAGTACGCCAGGTTGAGCGCGCGGTCCGCCATGTTGGTGTACCCATTCTCGAGCCCTCCTTATGGGCAAGCAATGATAATCTAGTCAATTTTAAATCGTAATTAATGGTGCTTTGGAGCACATAAAATATAGAGATATGTTCACACATAGCATAAGAGCATTGGGATCACTGACACGTCATTCCGAGGTCAGTAGGCCTAAATCTCCTGAATATCAATAAAAATGAATGTATAATAACGGCTGACAAATATCAACTTAGGTGCTGAGTACACGCAATTAGCGATCAGTAACAGAGTAACGAGTGAAAAACAATTTCTGGAAACATTCTTGTAAATTGTATATACGGTATACATGTATATATGCCACAAAATTATGCATTCTTCAAATGATGTACCTATAGGCCTAAACGTAGCTCACTATACAGGCCTAGATTCGAAATATCGTAATCGGTAATTGGTAATGAATTCCTGTTTCCATGAAATAACCAACACTTCCTCCAAGTAATCCCAGCACTCTACATCAAATACTACAGCTTTTAATCACGCTAGCAGCACAATAAACTTAATAATAACGGGAAGTAGATCAAAGCCAAAAATGCACTTTAAGCCAAACCAATTTCACTCCTCAGCTCCACATAAAACTTAACACAACTAAAAACCTACTCAAAATATACT